>OX297856.1:40194546-50194546 GCA_946477585.1 Cheilosia urbana
TATTCTGCGACGGTCATGACACGATCCGCACCACAATAAACGCATGTGCCCTACATTTTGTTTGCGTGGTTGGGTCATACTCATACCTGATTGGATATGTGCAAGGGTGGTGGAATAAAGGCAAACCCTTTGATTGCGATGCACACAATTTCCTACTTTGCATTAGAAAAGAGATACATACCTACTTACTCATGCTTATTCAACGTAAATTGTGATCTACACGATCGAAATAAAATTGTTTGATTTTGTTAGAATGGGTAGAGAAGATAGGTACATTTAATGAAATGAAGTTATGTTGTGAACAGATTCTTGCAGCTTTTTCGAATACATGTTAGGCTTCGCTTAAACTTAGGTAAAACGTGCCCTGTAGTGCTGGCTGGCTTCTATTTCGTACTATGCATTTAGAAGGGTGCATACATTAGAAATGGAAAGTTTCATCGTTTGTAGTGCCACAGTTTCTGAAAAATCCTATCCAGAAAATGAGGCCTGGCGGTAGCTGAAAAAAATGCAAATAAAATATTATTTGTTAAACAAAAGTCATTTTTTTAACGTCCTTAGAAAGAGAATGATCAACGGATTAGAAAACATTATTGTTTGTTGTTTGAAGTTGTTCTGCATTAGAAATATCGAACTGCTTAAATATGGGCAGTTGAACACATTTTAGACTTCCCTTAAATTGCGAATAAAAAGTACCCAGTCATGCGGACTGTCTTGTACTTTATACAATGCATTAAGTAATATATATTTATTAGAAATGTAAAGTTTCATCGTTTGTAGTTCAACAGTTTTTGAGTTATCGGGTTGCTTAAATGGGAATTATTCCGAAATTAAATTGCGAATAAAACTTAAACCGTTAGTAAAAAATTATTTCTGACAACTTTGTTAGAAAGAGATGGGTAGTTCCATTGGAAAAAAAACTTATTCCACCCTTCACAACATCCTAGCAAGGGAAATATCGAATCGCTTAAAAATGAGCAAATTTGAACCATTTCAGGCTCCCCTTAAATTGCGAATAAAAAGTGTCCAGTAATGCGGGCTGTCTTCTATCTTATATCACAGTTAGATAAGAGTACATAAAATAGCAGTGTAGAATTTCATCGTTTGTAGTTCAACAGTTTTTGAGTTATGGGTACCTTAAGTTGAAGCCTAAATTTTGCTTAAATTTCATATAAATCATAAACCGTTAGGCCGATTGGTATAATTTGTATTTCATTAGATTGGCAAAGTGAAACACTTTCCAAAATAGAAAACTTTATCACTTTACTTGCTACGGTTTCGGAGATAACACAGTTTTAAGGAGTTGAATTTTTTTTTTTCTAATGGTTCTAACTTTCTAACGGTTGAACTACAAACGAAAACAAATTCACTACAAACCTCTACAAACGAATGTCTATCGAACTGCAAACTCCGTTTTTCATTATAGAAAAAGTGCGGGCTAACTTCACACGCAAATTTAAGCTCGCATTTCGCTTAAATTTCATATAAATCATAAACCGTTAGGCCGATTGATACAATTTTTATTTTATTAGATTAATGGGGTGGAAATCTATTGAAAATAGAAAATTTCATCACTTTGCATTGTACCGTTTCGGAGATATCGCCATTTTTATTTTTCTGCTTAAATAGCATACAAACTCTTTTTGGTTGGTACAATTTTGAAATTTTTGGTTTTATTAGATAGAGCATACATGCTTTCTAACAACCAACTAGTTTTTGTCGTTTGTAGTTGTCCAGCATTTGAAATATCCATCCCCTTAAATCGGTCTGCGCGGACGATTTTAACGATTTTCTTGAATCTTGAATAAATCATTATCTATCGATAAAAGATCACTTTTTTTTATTCCGTTAGATACATCTAATAAAAAGCATTAGAAAAAAATAGATTTCCCTATTTTGAGTTGCTTAGTAACGGAAATATTGATATGAGTTTGTATGACAAAGTAGTGTGTGTTTAAGTTGCATCTAAATCTTCGTCTTTGTAATAAATTCACAAAATTTGCATTGCATTAGATAGCCAGGAGTACATACTTTGTAAATATTGCATTTTTGTTGTTATAAATTGTTTATAAAAAGGGTTAGTTTGAAATGTTATTCGAAGGAATAGAAAAATTTGTTGGATAAAATAGGGGGTTGATTGACTGGTTCTTGTTGCCAATGGACAAATAGTGACTCATATCGATGGACAGGGATGAATGCTTTGCGAAAATGTGTTTACCGTTGTCTTGTTGTTGGTGGGAGATCCATATATGGATGCAACTCTAAGGGGATGCGATTTTTGACTTTAATTGCGTTTTATTAAGTAACGCTTGAGTGAATTCAGAAATTTTGAATGCAGTTATTTAAGTTAGGATGTGCTTTATGCACCAGTATTTTTAATTAATTTCTATCTATTGGAAATTCGGAGTTATAGGTGCAAACACAAATGTCCTTATATCTCCGAAATAAAAAATTAAAAAAAAAAAAGAATTTCACTACAAACAACTACAAACGATTTCAAATGCAACTGGCTAGTTTTCATTTCAAAAAGCCAAAAGTGCGGGCTGAAATTTTTTTCTAATGGTTCTAACTTTCTAACGGTTGAACTACAAACGAAAAAAAATTCACTACAAACAACTACAAACGAATGTCTATCGAACTGCATTTCACGTTTTTCATTCTAGAAAAAGTGCGGGCTAACTTCACGTAGATAATTTGTTCAGCCTGTCTACTGTTGACAGCGTTGCCATAAGTGCAGATTTGTCTGCATTTTGCAGATTTTCAAACCAGAAATCTGCGCTTTAGATTTTGTCTACATCTGCATTAATATATTTTCTTCTTATAAACAAATTTCAACATTTGTTCATACTTGTTTTCGCTGTATGCTGTCATTTACAGCAAATTTTTTGCGTTGTATTCTTTTAATTAAGGAAAATTATTTTAATTTAACAAATGAAATGAAATGAATGAATGAATCTCTATATATATAAAAATCAACTGCTGTGCGTTAGTCGGGTAAAGGTTCCAGAACGGCTCGACATTTGAATGCTTTTGTTCGCCTGGAAAATTATCAACATGTAGCCTGTAGGCGAATGTTTCGTTTTTCAGTTCAATTCAATTATCTTCAATTCAGCAGCGTCGCGTGAATTATTTAGATGGGTGTGCAAATTCTTTAAAATTATGTATTTTTTAGAAATATACATTAATTGCCTGAAAACTCGTCCCATTTATTGTTTTCTCAATCATTGTTCTGCTGTTTTTGATATCTTATTTTGTTTTCAAAATAAAATATAGAAAAATAAAACTTTCGCATTCAAAATCAAAAGCACCGCACGAAACTGCAATCTGCAACCCCAATCCCCAACCACTTAAAAGAAAAGCAAAGTTCAACCATTCATTCATCGGCTTTTGTGCACAGCTTTTGTTTGCACGAGTATCGATGTAATACGTACATTGTATAAATTTGACTTATGACGCTTTACCGAAACAGAACAGAACAGATGCAAAAGAAGAGAAATGAATACAGCCCGTGCAACGTGCATAGAAAACCTTCGCACGAGTTCACTACAAGTTCATCAAAGTAAAGCGATTTATGAACGGTGGCGTGCGGGTGACCATGGCGATGGGGATGAATACTGAAGAAATCTTGTAGGGATATAGTTTGGAGTTGGATGATTTATTTGATGAAATCAACAGAATGGTGCACAGCAAGTTTTTGTACGAGTTAATGAAGGAATTTTGAAAGAAGAACTATGAAGGATGAATATGAATAGGTATGGTGTAGGTTAGGCTGTAGCTGTTGGCTGTGTTATGGAGGTTTTATGGGTGTGGAATTGTGCATATCATTATTTGTGTGTTATTATTACTACACAGTGTTTGATGAGGGATTTATTTTCGTTAGATCAGGGTGTGCAATGCACACCTTGCACACCCTGACGAGACGCCACTGCTTCAATTATAATCTCCTATATTATACCTACAATTCTTTCGGTTTGAAACTCGATGTCGATATAACTGGATAACCACTGGGACAATTTTCAAGATTCTTCCTTTGTTTTGTTCGTATTTTTATTGTTGTATTTCAGGTTTTACTTTTGGACCCGATAGGTGGCGTTGTTGTCGATCTCCGAAACCACTTACCCGATTTAAATGAAATTTTGTGAATGTATATTATTCGTTCCTGCTTGAAGGATAGGGTAGTTTTGGACCCTATAGGTGGTACTTCGCAAAACATAAGCGGGATACGAAAACCGGTTGTAGCACCTCCCATTTAAAAATAAAATCAAACGGTATTTCTAAAGTTGCATAATTAAAATTATTAATGGAAATTATAGCAGGTATTAATACGAAAGATACTGGCAAAGCCGGATTCGTACAGCTACATATAAAAGAGACTGACGTCCGTTTGTGCACTCATAACTCGGGAACGAATCGTTCGATTTTTATGATTTTTGGTTTAAATTCGCATTTGCCCAAGGAAGGACATATTATGCTACTTTTTGTCGTGAAAACAAAATTTTATGGGGATAAGTTGAATTTTTGAATTCTTTCGATGTTCCGGGCTTAACTCTTAATAATTTGAAATTGAAAGTCGGCTCAGTTATAATTTTGTTGCGCAAAAATTTATTGAAGTGAATTGAAGTCCGCTCCCTATGGCACTTCAGTTTATTCCAACAAAAGAGAACAAAATTGCTCCAGCACACCAAAAGAAAAGTTACCGGTTTTCATCGAATTCTCAGGATGAAGGTTACAATTCCCAACCCCACTTAAACCTTCTGTAATATAATCCATCATAGGTACCTATATATCCGCAAAATAATGTTTAATCAAAAAATGTCCTCCATCTCCAATCAACCCAATCGGAAACAGGAAGGAAGATGATAAATTCTAACAACAAACCATTCAACGTTCTACTGCGGAAATTCACAATAATATAAGAGGGGGATTAAAGTAACTACGAATATACCATAAAATGTCCTCAAATTTCTCAAGAGTCCTTTTGTTGGATACACTCAACCTAACGAACCTGGCCAAAGCAATTATGAACACATCTGCAACGAATTCGGTTTGTTATGATTGAGTTGTATTACATTTTTAGGACAACTTCAGTGTATTTTGTAATAGCTAAAAGACGAACTAAAGTGCATGACTAGGTCGAACGAAATGTTCTCGTTCATTAAAAGTTTTGTTGGATGTTTTCTTATTTTTTTATGCAGGTAGGTAAAAATCTGAGAAGCTATGCTATAATAGGAATAATATTAAATAAAATCCATTTTTGAGTTATTCTTATTCATCTGATATGGCAGTATACCTATATCAAAAAATAACAACGTGAGTTTTTATAATTTGAAGCTCTAGTTACTGGCATTTGTAGGAACTTCTGATTAGAGATCTTAAAGCGCCTACTGTACTATTTTATAAGCGTTTATATTTTACAAGGTCGGGGTGCAAATGAAGTGAGATTTTCTGACTGTGTAAACTATATGTGGTTGGAATTATTTGAACAAGAAACTGGGTAATATTTGCTAAAAATAAGTTTTGCGTCGCTGTTATTGCAATTTTAATTTTAAAGTGCAGGACTCAGTTTAAAAAATATATATGAACGCAGATCGGCTTTTGGATAATCATTTTTGAGAAATAATTAACAAACTGATTTATTAGAATTTTTTGAGAAAAACTAGATTAGATTAGATTGTAAGTCTCGTTAGACTCTATACGAGATTGGTCCTTGATGTAGTTCCTGAAATGATTTTTGCTGACTCCGCAGAACGGTTCAGGTCCGATGAGTGGAGTGGTTGCTCCGATTTTAGCCAGTGAGTCAGCCGATTCTTTACCCTCAAATCCTCTATGAGCTGGAATCCAGTGGAGGATGACTAGGTTTTTTCTTAGAAAGTTCATAGATGTTTGAGAATGTTTCGAAGACAAGTTTGGATTTGATGACAGATGAGTCAAGAGCTTTGAGAGCTGCTTGGCTTTTTGAGAGTATTAATATGGTTTTTCCACGTGTGTTAAGACTTAGATTTATTCTAGCGTAATGGTTGATTGCATGAACTTCAGCCTGGAATATGGATACGTTTTTCCCAAGGCTGACTGACAAGTTCACCTGGTTTGGCTCACCGTAGATTCCAGAGCCAGTCCCTAATTCCATCTTAGAACCGTCTGTGTACCAGATGATGTCAAGTCGAGATGGATTAGGTTCATATTTTTCCCATTCTTTCCTAGGAGGGATGATTATGGAGAAGTTTCTATGGAAGTCGTATTCCAGTAGAATGTCATCAAGATGCATGCTGAATGAGCTTAAAGGCTCAATGGTGTCGAGTAAGGACAGATGACCTCCCTGATAGGTGTAGGAGTCAAATCTGTTCGAATGGAACAGGCGGTGAATGCTCAGTCTGGCTTCCATTTGAATATGTGTTTGAAGGGGTGTTAGAAGGGGTGATGACATTGAGTGCCATAGTCGGTGTGGAGCGTAAGCAGCCCGTCATACAGTTTCCGGCTATACGTTGGACTCGTTCTAGCTTTTTGACTGTGGTGATCTCGTTAGTCTTCGTCCACCAGACCACGGCGGCATAGGTAACCGCTGGTCTTACGACGAGCGAATAGAGCCAGTATATCATCCGAGGCATAAGACCCCAGTTTTTACCGCAGACTCGACGACAGATCCATAGAGATCTGGTGGCTCTGTTTACGGTACGTTCAATCTGCTGGTTCCATGATAGTTTACTGTCAAGGATAGTTCTCAGATATTTGGCTTCTCGAGATAGTTCAATGGTTTCGCCAAACAAGGTAGGGCGAATCAGGAGACCAAGTTTCCTGCGTCAGAAAAAAAAATAAGTACAGAATCTTTTTGAGAATACTGATATTATCTTTATACGCGGACAAAACAGTACCAAATATTGCAATGTTGAGTTTGGAAAATACTACTATTGATTAACTGTTTAGCTAAAAACTGAGGATAAGTTATTGTTCGAAATCGAAAAAGGTGTTTTCGAGACAAAGGGTTTTCCCATAAGAGGTGTTATTTTGATATTCAAAGAAAAATGCAATTTTTTGAGATAAATGATCGGATGTTTATTTCGTATTAAAGAGGAAGGTATGCCCGTTAATAATGAAAAACAACATCAGCCAAATGGCCACCACGAGAACGCATACAGGAACATATCCTTTCACAATAACACCTCTTGTTGAATAACCCTATATAAGCAGTTTTTAAAAGCAGCGTTTTCGTTTATTTAAATAGAAAATTAAGGACGCAATCATTTTGAAAACATCAATTTTACTATAAGTTTACATTTTGCTCAAAATTGCTAAAGCTGTTTTCAGATGAACTAAAGAAAAATTAATTAAAAAAAATATTTTTTTTTACAAAAATTCATTGTACAATAATAAAGAGAAAAACTGAGTTTCTATTAAGTTAGAAATGATCATATTACTTTCGAAACTAATTTTTGTTTCAATCGTATAGACCGTTTTTGAGATTATATCCAAATTACTAAAGTACTGTTTTTCGATTTTTTTGCCAAAAATTGGGTATGAAGTCATGGTAACCCTATCCTCAATAAATATAAATTTTGATTGAAATCGTTGAAGCCCTTTTCGAACAATAATCAATCTGGTACAAACATTTTTTATGGGAAGTAGGACCCATTATAATTGAGGTTACCGTGCAAAAAAAGGCCCCGAACTATATATATGTAAGCCCACAAACTGCAGTTTGTCATGCCTTCTGTTGGCAGTATACCCCTCAGAATCTCTGACAATGCTAGATAAGAAACTAAATTGAAAAATGAACATAGACGAACGAATCAAGAAAGCCACAATAGCATTCTACACCTGCAGCAAAATTTTTGGGAAAACATGGGGACCATCTCCGAAGATAAAACTCTGGTTGTACACAGCTATTGTAAGATCAATACTGACATATGGCAGTCTTGTATGGTGGCCAGCAACAAAAAAGGCTACACACCTAAAGGCTATCACAAAAGTGCAAAGACTAGCATGCATCGGGGTCACCAGCGCGATGAGATCAACTCCAACCGCCGGACTTGAGGCTATCCTCAACCTGCTTCCGCTAGACATCTTTGTACAGTCTGTGGCAGCAATAAGTGCCATGAGAATTAGCCAATCAATAGACTGGAAACACGATGAAGACGGTCACTCAACGATCATACAGAAGTACCTTGGCAATGTACCTAACACGGATTACATAACGCCATATTTGGAATTTAGAAGACCCTTCTCTAGCGCCTACCCCAGCAGGGAAGAATGGAGAGATGGACTTGTACCTGACACGCAATCCATTCCCGTGTACACAGACGGATCTAAAATGGACAACGGCGTGGGGTCAGGCATCTACTCTGAACCGCTGGGCATCTCAACATCAATACGCCTCCCAGACCACTGCAGTGTATTCCAAGCGGAAGTCATGGCAGTGACAAGAGCCGCCCGTGAGTCTGCGACAAAGGTGATACCTCCGGAAGGTATCACCTTCTTTATCGACAGCCAGGCAGCTATAAAAGCTTTAACTGCCCCAGAAATAAAATCGAAGTTTGTGAAGAGCTGTCGCGAAGAGCTCAGAGCCTTTGGAATACAGCACAAGGTATTACTGTGTTGGGTCCCTGGACATGAAGGCATTCCAGGCAATGAGAAAGCGGATGAACTATGCCCCTCTGTTTGCATCCCGCTCTGTACACTAAAGCTAGAAGCAGGGAAAAAAGCCACGGATGAGGCAAACGCTAGATAGAAATCTATGGATACGTGCGAAAACACAAGGAAACTATGGCCATCTTTCTGTAAATCCAGAACAGAGAGAATCATGCGGAATAATCGGAGAGGTCTCTCTACGCTTGTAGGTATCCTTACGGGACACAACACCTTGCGATACCACATGAAGAAAATGCGATTGACCGAGGAAGAACTTTGCAGAGGCTGCGGTAACGAGGGAGTTGTAGAGGATACAACCCACTTCCTATGTCACTGTCCAGGTCTTCAACACTCCAGACAGAGTTTGTATGCAACGACACAGTAAGTAATTAATTAATTAATTTTACAGGCAGAATAGGTTACTACGGATAAGGGATAAAACCTTTCCCCCGACGGGTATCACAATGGGTCAATTTTGACCTGAGTGTGGCGCGGGACACTCCCCGCCAGCCCACCAACCTAACCTAACCTAAGCCCACAAACTCCAAATCCGAAGTCTTAACCAAATTAGGGCAACCGTTTAGGCTGTAGCCTGTACGCCTCCGGAGCATGCGGGCGGACAGACGGACAGTATTTTCCGACCCACTTTTTGAGATCATCTGTCGTCGTGATGTCAGAATTGATTAACATCTCAAGTTCGAAATTTTGTATGAATACAATATCTTTCCCTTACTACGTAATGAAGAAAGTTAAAAATGGAAAAACGAGGCATGCCTACGTTATTTTTAGCCATAACAAAATGTTTATGGGACCGGAATAGATTACAAATAGATGGAGTTTTCAGCGAGATTTTATTGAGTTGCGAGTAGGAAGTCAACTGCACGATAAACAAAGCAACAGGCGCGTAGGTTGCAATAATAATTTCCACAGCGTATAAGCACAGCATGCGTACGGCTTATACACTTTAGGACTTTCGTAAAGTTCAAGGTTATTAATAGCAAAGCTATTAAAACGTTTTGGTAATAATGGCCCATAAGCCTGCTGGTTTGCTTAGTTTTTATATCTCTCCAGCATGTCGGAGCTTCGTTTCAGTATTTTCGTTAGTCCACACGAAGTACTAAGCAACATAATAAAAAATTAAACCAAGATGTTCGAAAGCATCCCTTATTAATCCATATTTATTTATCTCTTGTCACCAAACATTAAATCATAAAAAAGTGTATTTCATGTGTTATAAAAGATGTGAGACTTCGTTCATTTATTATTACATTTTATAACATACCTAGGAAGTTGATGATAAAAATAGTTAGTCCAATACATGTATTCAAATTCTGTGTCAGCGGTATCTACTTTATAAGGCAAAATAACTTCAGCATTACATGAAGAGATAGATAGGAGACAGAAGCTACAGAAATTTGCAGTGGAATATTTAACCGCAACACTCATTCGGTTGACCATTCATTTGGAAAGCAGAATAATAATCTTCGTATTGTGGCTTCTGTGTATAGCCCGTAAAGGTAGCAGCGTAGCACAGTCACATGGGCCGCACCATATGATCCCCAGTGCAATGTGTGGTCATGTGCATCTATCGATTCATAAAGTCATGAATTTCCGAGCTGAATTCTAAAAGTTCTACGTGTAAGGGATTAGCCTCTCAAAACAAGTTTCAAATATACTTTATGTTTCCAAAAAATACCCTGTTTATGGTATTTTGGTATATGACCCCCCTATATCCCAAAATCCAGTCTAAGTCTTAAAGCACCACTAAACGTTCATCACTCCAAAATTAGCCATTAAGGCTGCGCGCTGTACAGGTTACATATTCAAAGGAACTAGGACCTTGCATTATAATATGCTTCCCACTATTTTTATTATTATTATTATAAATTCTTTATAATGATAATTGTAATTAATTACATCAACAAAAAGCTGAAATTAATATGCCCCAGCTCATAAATGTATGCAATGATAAAAACGTATGCAATGATAAAATGTATGCAATGATAAAACACAGTGACGCATTTCCGTCCCCGCAAGATAATGTGTGGAATTACTCCACCAGATTCCAACAACACGCGCTTAGATGTTTACACATCAAAAACTAGCATTGTCAAACAAGATGTAGTGCCTTTCATTTTTCAAATATTAAGTTTCCTAAACTTTTTTTTTGTTTGTTTAATTCCACCCATTAAAATTTGCAAATTTGCTTTCTTACAGGGAAACTCCTTAAATAAATTTAAAATGGTTGGCTCTTAAGAAATGTAGTACTTTGGGAAACGATGTGGTATGTAGTATGACGTTAAAAAATCCAGCAAATATGTAGCACATTACTACACATAAAGTACAAAGTGGTAACGCTGATTAGAATCCATGATTGCATCCAACTTATCTTCTTTTTTTTTTTATAAACTTATATATAATTATAATTGCATTTATGTGATCGATTGTAGAAAATCCGGCCCGGAAACCGGCTTGGAACAAGCTAAGGCGGCTGTAAGCTTCAACCCAAGTTGTGAGCCTCTCAGAGGGAACACTAATAAAAATCGTTCTCATTCAGCTAAGTATTGAGATTATTATTTCCCTTGGCTTGCTTGGATACCAGGTTATTAGGGATTTGAGGGCAACGAACGAGCAGATTTTCTGGCGAGAAGAGGCGCATCACGCCGGTTCACCGGTCCTGAGCCCTACTTCGGGTTACCTTTGAGTTACACACACTAAAAATTCAAGAAATGGGAAGATGCTGAGTACTGGACGGAAACCAAAGGACAGAGGCAGGCGAAAAGATTCATAAGCCCAGTTCATAGTAAAGCAAAAAAGTTACCTACTTGAGCTAAGCGAAGAAGATCTAAGGATCCTAACGGGTTTTTTACTGGTCACTGGCCACTAAGATATCATCTCAAAAAATTAGACTTTCCGACGATGACTCCTGTCGACTCTGCGGAGAAGAGGAGGATACAACGGAACACATACTCTGCGAATGCCCTGCTGTGGCAAGAGGCAGAGCGATCCATATGCAAGGGGCGCTTTTAAGTCCTGCAGATATTGGAAACATGGAACCAAGTAGGGTACTGAGGTTTATAAAGAGCCTCAACAGCTCTCTGGGTTAAATAATAAAAGCCAAAATAGATCTCTTCCGGTCGCAGTGTACAGGGCCTACCACCTATAATACCTACAATATTATTCCCCTTTTTAAAAATAGCAAATATAACTGAATTTAAGTATTTTATAAGCTATTGTAAAAACGTAATAAATATTGGTTTAATTATATTGTAGCATTTTTATAAAACTCCATGTGTACTCCATCAGTCCATTGACGCTTCATTATTTTTGATTTTTCTTAATAGTCAATACTGGGCTCGAACATACATATGGGACGATCAGTCGCGGACTGTAACATAAAGAATGGCATATTGGAAAATAAAATCTGATCGATTGTACTGGAAGTTAGTGACGGATAAAAAATGCAATTAAGGTCAAGATGTTTTCTGTAAAGAGCAGCGTTATTCTAAACGAATATAATTTTTTTGGAAATTATCTGAGCTACCCTGCGCACTTCTCCGTTGATGTTTTTTTTTATTATTACTTAGATTTGGGCAGTAGACCAGTGGTCCCAGACTTTGGAGACCGTTTATAGGGTTCCGTAGCCAAATGGCAAAAATCGGAACCCTATTAGATTCGTCATGTCTGTCTGTCTGTCTGTCTGTCCGTTGTATGTCACAGCCACTTTCTCCGAAACTATAAGAGCTATACGGTTGAAACTTGGTAAGTATTTTACTTTTTTATTAGCAAAGCAAAAGGTTTCCTTTTTTCCCCGTAGGTGAAATTTTCATTCATTTTAATATTAAAAAAAATAACATTTTACGAATATAATATCAACAATTTAGACTACGAGAAAATTTTGATTTTTGTTTGTATCTAATGCAAATACAAATTTACTTTTAATCCATTTAAATTTCACTGGGATTTTTTTTCACCTCTTTTTTAAGCTTGTCCCTCGACATCTCTTTTTTCATTATCTACTTATTGAACCTTCTACCTAAGTATAGAATTTGAAATAGTCAAGTAAGGACTTGCCGCTTGATTAGTAAGGCCTTGTCAAGAAGCACTAAGGAGATTCTATATAAGACTCTCATCATCCCTGTCCTGCTCTATGGCGCAGAAGCATGGACCCTAGCAAAAACGGATGAGGATCTTCTTGGTCGCTTCGAACACAAAATTCTTCGAGTGATTTTTGGTCCCGTTTGCGTTGACGGGATTTGGAGAAGAAGATTTAACAGCGAACTCTACGAGCTGTACAGCGACATCGACCTGATCAGAAGTACGCATTAGTCGTCTAAGATGGTTAGGACATATAGAGCGAATGGACACCAACGCTCCGGCCCGGAGAGTCTTCGATTCCAACCCAGAGGGACAACGCAGTAGAGGAAGACCTCGCATTAGGTGGCGCGCGCAAGTGGAAGGGGACCTCAACCAACTTGGAGTGCGCAACTGGAGGCAGTTATCCAAAGATCGCGCTAACTGGAGAGGCGTATTGGTTGAGGCTAGGGATGATACGGAGCTTCGACTCCGAATCCGATATGTCGGAACTTCCGGTTTAAATTGCACCTCCGAATCCGGCTTCGGTTCCGATATAATCACATCGGAGGTTTATCGGAGCACCATCATGGGTGACGAGGCGACCGATGAACATGAACAACAAGAGTTATCTAGTTGGGACATTTTACAATACGACTATCTTTTCACTCTTTTATGTATTTTACATAACTAGGCGAGATTTGCATTGAAGTTGAGAGTGCGTGTGTCAATTTTATATTTTCAAATTTTGTATATTAATAATTTGTGTCTGTGTGCGACCTCCGCCTCCGACTCCGATTCAACTCCGACTCCGCGGAGGTTGGTATGGCGCTTCCGACTCCGACTCCGGTAAAACCACCTCCGTAACATCCCTAGTTGAGGCCCAGGTCCACCCCGGACTGTAGCGCCACTATAAGTAAGTAAGTAAGCACTTGCCGCAAAGGTCATATCTATTATTAGCACATATTTATTTCATTTAGAATTAACATAAAATAAGGCTTATTGCAATTTTTTATGTTATTGAACTTTAAGTCTGAGCTCCGCTATAATTATATAAGCTACACTTTGCAATTCCTAAAATAAATGCTAATAAACCAATTTGGTGGCCATTCGCAAAAAAAAGAAGGTCGGCTTGAATAAATTGGACTATGGTTTGCTTAACCACTTGATTTTTTGGCGTGTACATCAAGAGGACAAAAATACCTCGACAAAACATTTTCTGAGTAGAGTGTTATTTTTTTAAACAAAATTAATTTTGCAGCTTGGAAAAAATGAGTTAAATTTTTTTAACAATTTTTCCCACCTTATACAGGAACTTGTTTCATTTGTAATCAGTAATCACTAATCACCTATGTGACGAAAAAATAGTCTGCGCCGATTAATGTAAAAATATTTAATTTATTTTTTATTTCCCGCTTATTCATTATAACGATGACATAATTACATACATACACTTATATTAACGCACATCTGACAAGCAGATCGATACCATTCTCGCAGTTCCTTCACGTAATCCGATTTGATTGGGTGCTCTTTGAACCATTCAAACGTAATCATATTGGTTTTGGTTCACTACTCACTAGGTACTTATTCCATTAAAAATGTTGCAAATTTGTTCTTCCACATTTAAAAACGAAAATATAGGCTTCCATTATGCCCACATTGGTTTACTAATTGCCGCCGGTAGTGCAATCTAGTTGGTGGTGATTCATCGGTTCGTGGTAATAATTTTAATGAGTATTAATGAGGTCTTAAATTATTAACACTGCAAATGAAAACATTACCGATTTAACTTATTCAATTAATGCATTTCATTTCAACTATATCACATATTATACTTTATAATTGAATTTCTTTCAATTGAAAGAAAATTAAATGAACTGGAAATATGGCCGTTACTGAAAGGATTAATACGGAAATTTCTAGGACCCAGTTTGTGGTTATTTTTTTATTTTAAACTTAAAATTAAAGACTTGTTATAAGTATACGAATATGCATAGATACATCAAGTGAACTCTTAATGATAGTTGTCACTCTGGCAGACGGCAAAGCCATCCTCTTTGATATTTTTTAATTTTTATTTTTATATTTATTTGATTAGCCTATGACAATCCGCGAAAGTATAGCAATTTAATGACACCTCACTCTTCGAAATCGGTCAACCCGTTTGGGCTACAGGGCGTCGCGTAGGAACGTACATAGGAATAGGATACGCGCGGAACACATAAGACATAACCCTCCCTGTGTCCAGTCGGGTAAAAACCAATTTACCTAACGTTCTGAAAGTGTAAATATAGACTAAAAGGGATTATTTTAAATATTAAAAGGCGTTTATTGGCCCAACTCACGGAAAGGTATGAATACAAATAGACCACCCTCATGTTGCTTGGCGTACATTTTCACTCAACATCTTTTCAACATCAATGATACGGATACCCTATATACTCCTAGAGATGTGACATAAGGTCGACAGAAAAAAGGTCTGTAATTGACAATGATGTGGGATGAATGCAAAAATTGTAAAAAGAAACGCGAAAAAAATGAAGATAAAATGGTAAAGACATATTAATGGATTGATTTTAGTTCATCATTAGACCTCATTGTCAACACATCAAGATGACTGGAGCTTTTGCAAAAAAAATCTGCTCGTAATCAAATGTGTGAGCGTTTGGCTTCAACCCTTTAAGGGGAGCTACTAATAACTGAATTGGAAAATTTAATTCTCTTGTTCGAATCTAAGTTTGCAGACATGTTTGATTTGATGTAGGATTGAACTTCTAGGAAAAAGATATCGGCGTATAGGTATAAACTCTAAACATGTGCGCTTATCATTCCATTGCAGTTTGGCTGTATTTATTTTTAGTGTACCTACTACATATTTATTAAAGAGCGAGTTGATGATCAAAGCAATTTGTCAAAACCTTGAATAATAGTGATATTGCTAATGGTGATATCTTACTAGCGTAGTTGGAAAATGAACATAAAATAATTCTCGTTGTGTTAAGGAAGGTTGCAAATGAGTTTAACTTTTCTTTCTTTAACGAACCCATATAACATTTCAATAGCTTGCTGGTAGAAATTAGTTTTGCAGTTAAATTCGTGTCTTCTTGAAATACCTAAGTGTCATTGAAGAGATAGATAAAAGTTGCACTAATTTATGTTAAAAATAACACTAGAGACCACTTAGTAAACTCGTTTAACACAATCATGCTTCTGTAATTGAACCTGAAAAGCACACTAAATCAATTTTTCATTAAGTTTAATCCAAGCCGAACCAATGGAACGACTCAGATAACACAGATATAGTATCGAACGTATTATTTATACAGCCCGCATAAATCAGACAGTGATGGTGGTGTTGCTGTTCTTGTAGAAAACACGATAGATGGAACATTTATGCTAAAAGTATCGCCCACCTTTCGAGTTTTTAAAATAACAAGATGAAACTAACAAACAGCTAGATTTGGGCAAACCTCATTGATACCTCACAAGAGGTGAAAATTGATTTTGTGAGTTTTTCGTGTTCTTGTGAGGCGCACAAAATCGAAATTGTGACCCCCTCTGGAGCAGGGTACAACATAAATATTTTTGTTCCTCACTATTCACTACCGTAGTTGTAAATTCGCGTAGCTTGCGCAAAAAGATATCTCCTATCTTCTATCTTCTTCTTCTATCTTCTATATGTATAATTAATTAAACGTCTTGGACAAAACGTCACCATAGACAGATATAACTTTGAGGTGGTAAAGGACTTTGTCTACCTAGGCTCCGCTATGACTTCAGACAATGACACCAGCGCTGAGATGAAATGAAACGAAGAATAACTCTTGCCAATCGCTGTTTCTTTGGGCTAAGAAAGCAATTGAGTAGCAAAGCCCTCTCTCGAACAACTAAAGTGACCCTTTATAAGACCTTGATCATCCCAGTCCTACTTTATGGTGCAGAGGCATGGACTCTATCAAAAGCGGATGAGGCTACTTTTGGTTACTTCGAGAGGAAAATTCTTCGAGTAATTTTCGGTCCCGTCTGCATAGACGGTGAATGGAGGAGGAGATACAGCGACGAACTGTACGGGCTGTACCTAGCCAGAAGAGTGAAGGTCCAACGACTGAGGTGGCTGGGTCATGTAGAGCGAATGGACGTCAATGCTCCTGCCCGGAGATCTTCGAATCCACACCCGAGGGACGGCGCAGTAGAGGAAGACCGCGACTCAGGTGGCGCACGCAAGTGGAGGGGGACCTTAAAGTTTGTATGGGGAAATACCTACACTTTGAAAAAAAAAAAAAAAACTGGATAGAAATCGAGTAGTGACTCTTCAAATAAAAAAAAATTTTTAAATTTTAAAAGCAATTGTTGTTGTCAATTATCTTAAATATTTTCCAAGCAAATTGTTGTTGTCAACAATTTTTATTTTTTTAATATAGGTACCTAAAAAGTTTGTTCTAATAAATTATGTTTACTATGTTACATTCATGCTTATTTTGACATTCGAACGAATAGCCAATTCGAACGAATGTCAATCAAAATACACACAAGTTCATTCGAACGAATAGAGACATTTGTATGAATTGACTATTCGTTCGAATGTCAAAATAAGCATGAATCATGCTTTGATTTGACGCATTTAATCGAGAATTGGAGCGAGAAATGGACTTCGAACGAATCGCATTGAGTCAAGCTGTTCGAACAAATGTGCCAATGTTAAATCTATATATATATAAAAATGAATACCTATTTCCCTTGGTCACGGCATCACGCGTGAACGGCTGGACCGATTTCGCTAAATTTTTTTTGTTGTGTTTGTTATTGCCAGGAGAAAAATCTTATGAAAGAAAAAATTAAGAAAATTGCGCGAAAAATTAGAAAATTTAAGAATACTTAACAACCATATTAAATTATATCTAATGTAACCATAGCGCTTTTACAATTCAAACTTTTTTGATGTAACCTTATGGCGTTGGCATAACATTGACAGAATGCGTGCTGCAAATATCGTCAACGAGGATGTAAACAAAATAAATAGGTATCGTTTAAAACAGATGCTTCGATCGGAGTTATTATATTGATAAAATACATATAAAATAATTAATTTATTATTTTTAACAAAAACTGAATTTCTTAGTGGTGCACATCGTCGGAAAATCCTCAACATGTGGCGTTGTATGCGTATGTCGTTATTCAGGTCAATTAAATTTTCTTTAATGATAATCTTCTTAATTCATACCTATAATTCTTTCGGGATGAAACTCGATGATGATGATATAACTCGATAACCACTGGGTCAATTTTTATGATTCTTCTTTTGTTTTGTTCGTATTGTTTTATTTCTGGTTAACGCAAACTTAAAAGATAGGATTTTTGCCAGCTATATGGCGTTGTAATCGATCTACGAAACCACTCACCCGATTTCAATGAAATTTTATAGATTTATATTCTTCGTTCCCGCTTGAAGGATAGGATACTTTTGGACCTGACATATAAGTTAACACACAGAATCAATGACCTGGAACCTGCAAGCAAAGCAAACGGCAAGCCGGCAAACCAACACCCAGCACGGGCGCAATGCATTGAACCAACATGAATTAAAATGTAAAGCAAAGCAAACGGCGAGTCAGCAAACCAACACCCAGCACGGGCGCGAGGCATTGAACCAACATGAATTAAAATGTAAGCAAAGCAAACGGCGAGTCGGCAATGACGGCAACCCAACACCCAACACGGGTGCACCAATTTGAATGACAGCAGTAATACATAGATACAAAGATATAGATAGTATTAAGTTATTTTGTAGATTGAAAATAATAAAGAATCACTTGTCATATAGTCACAAATGAGAAAGGTAGTTTCATTACCACGGTTTCTCAATAAATATAACTGGCGCCCAACTTTTTAAATCCTTATAGAAGGAGAACTCAAAGAACCCAATAAGGACGTTTAAGAACCTTAACAATCAGCTCTACAAATCCTCATACAAGGAGAAGTCAAGGAACAACAACTCTACAAATCCTCATACAAGGAGAAGTCAAGGAACAACAACTCTACAAATCCTCATACAAGGAGAAGTCAAGGACACCAATAAGGACGTTCGAGAAACTCAACAATCAACGAAATAGAAGACTTAGCCCAATAGGAATAATCAGCAATAGGAATGAAACTTTTGTGAGTAAAAGAAAAAAATAATAAGTGAAATTTAGTTGATTAGTTGATTATTATTTGAGATATCGCAAGGTGGTGAAATAGGAAAGCGTCAATAATAAATAATTATAATTGTAAAGATATTCCAAAATGAGTGTTTCAGAACAACAAATTAAAGATCTTATTCGCGCTACCGTCGAGTTATCACAAAGACAGTTCACAGAACAAATAAATGATCTGGCATCAGCGATCGGTCAATTGCAACCACCTAGTGTTGAAACTTACGCGCCTGTATCTATTCGACCCGGGGTTCTAAATCGTACTGGTGGCCTCGATTTAATAAAATCGCTACCCGAATTTAAAGGCGACTCCGCCTCATATCCTTCCTGGCGTACAGCCGCGCATTTTGCAATGGGCTATTATCACGAAGGATCCGAAAATTATTACATTGCCATGGGTATTCTAAGAAACAAAATAATAGAATCTGCTAACGCAACTTTATCTGCTTTTAACACAGTGCTAAATTTTAATGCGATTATTAGTCGATTAGACCAAGTATATTCAGACAAAAGGCCATTGCATGTCCTCGAAAACGAACTCAGTATTTTGCGACAAGGTAGCATGTCCATCAGTGAATACTACGATGCGGTTGACGCAAACCTAACCCTTATAATAAATAAAAATATTATGACACATAGCGGTAACAATGAGGTAATCGCTGCTCTCAACGAGCGTGCCAGAGAGAATGCCCTACGTATTTTCATTTCCGGTCTTCGGAAACCTCTGTGCGACATATTATTTTCCTCTCGTCCAGTAGATCTGCCGACAGCTCTGGCAACGGCACAAGAACTGGAAACAAACCACAAGCGATACGAATTTGCACGTACATTTGCAGCAGGCAGCTTAAAAAAAGAAAGCGAATCCCAGTTTCAAGCAAATCCTAATCCAAACATTCGCAATCACCCACAGTATAGGCGTGTGCAAAAAAATGAGCCAATTCCAATGGAAGTGGATAATCGGACTTCTTATCATAGGAGGCGAGCTCACACTGGGAATAGTTTCTCAAAACAACATCCTAGTGGCGACCATGCATATGCAGACCAAAAACAAACCCTAGTGGCTAAACGCTCACGCGAGATTACAAACTCCACTCATTCACCCATGCAAAAATTACAAAAAATTAACTCAATGTCATTAGAAGGTTCTGAAGTAGAAAGCGAATCATGTTGGGATAGTTCTTCGGAATATCAGTCAGATGACCAAATTCAAGATGAGATTAATTTTTTAGGGTAAAATCACTCTTGCCGTTTATTACTAAAACCGCAATAAATGGACAAGAGATGCGAATTTTAATCGACACCGGAACCTCTAAGAATTACATTAAGAAGCATGACTTTCTAAAGGGAGTATGCTCATTGGAAACCCCCTTTCACGTTAGGTCTGTTAATGGAACTAATCTCATTACAGAAAAATGCAAAGTGAACATCTTGAAAAATACTTCAACCTTCTTTTTACTCCCTTCGTTGAAAACTTTCGACGGCATCATAGGGTACGATTTTCTTAAGCAAATAGATGCAAAAGTCGATATTCAAAATGAAATTTTAGTTTATAAACATGGCAAAGAAAAATTGCGCCATCTTGTTTGTCAACAGGTTAACCTCATTATTGCCGACCAAGAATCAGTCCCAGAATATCTTAAAATACAATTTAAACAGTTAGTCCAAGAAAATGCGAACGCATTCGCAGAACCAGATAGGGCGTTACCTTATAATACCCAGATTAAAGCCACCATCCGCACAACAACCGACGATCCTGTCTATACTAGGAGTTACCCATATCCCATCTCTGCAACAGAGTTCATAAATACAGAAATAAAGTCACTTTTACAAGACGGAATCATTCGAACATCATGTTCACCATATAATTCCCCAATTCATGTAGTTAACAAAAAAGGTTTAGACGAAAATGGGAAGCCAAGATTACGAATGGTCATCGATTTCAGGAAGATAAATGAGAACACCATAGCCGACCGATACCCCATCCCCGATATATCAGTTATACTAGCAAACTTGGGAAAATCTAAATACTTTACTACGCTGGATTTAAAATCCGGGTTTCACCAAATCATTTTAGCAGAAAAAGATAGGCAAAAGACTGCTTTTAGCGTCAACAATGGCAAATATGAATTTTGTCGCTTGCCATTTGGCCTAAAAAATGCACCCAGCATTTTCCAGAGGGCCATCGACGATATTTTAAGAGAAGATATTGGCAAAATCTGCCATGTGTATATCGACGACATAATCATATACTCCCCAGACGAGCTTACACATTTAACACATATAGACAGAATATTGAAGAAACTGGAACAAGCTGGAATGCGAGTTTCCACGGAAAAATCTAAATTTTATAAGACCGAAGTAGAGTTTTTAGGTTTCTTAGTTTCACAAAAAGGTATTAAAACCTGCCCGGATAAAGTTCGGGACATTTTAAATTATAGAACACCAGAGACACTTCGAGCATTACGTTCATTCTTAGGATTATCAGGATACTATCGCAGGTTTATTAGAGACTACGCGAGAATAGCTAAACCTTTGACGAAATTTTTACGCGGAGAAAATGGTCATGTAGGCACTAATCATTCCAAAAATATAAAGATAAAGCTCGATACAGAGGCCTTGCAGGCATTTGAAAAACTAAAGAAAATTTTAGCTTCAGAAGACGTTCTATTACAATACCCGGATTACGGGAAGCCTTTTGAGTTAACAACTGATGCTTCTTCATCTGCATTAGGAGGAGTCCTCTCCCAGAATGGCAAACCCATTACCATGATTTCACGAACGCTCTCAAAGACAGAACAAAATTACGCCACCAATGAGCGCGAGCTTTTGGCAATAGTATGGTCATTACAGAATCTCAGACATTACCTATATGGTACCAAAGACATACACATATACACAGATCATCAACCCCTTACATTTGCAATTTCAGACAAAAACCCAAATTCAAAGATCAAACGCTGGCGTGCGTTTATTGAGGAATTTTCGCCTAAATTCCACTATAAACCCGGTAAGGACAATAAAGTTGCAGATGCACTGTCCAGACAATTTATTCACAACCTATCTAATTCCGAAACAGTACATAGCGAAATTTCACTAACCGCAACAATCAAAACAATAAAGTTCCCGGTCAACCAATTTAGAAACCAACTAGTAATATCCAGGGGTAACCTTAATAACAAGAGCACTAAAATCTTATTTCAGAAATGTATCCGGCACACAATAAACTTCAGTACTATTGCCGTGCTAATTCAATATCTTCAAGAATGTGTAAATCCCAATGTCGTGAATGCAGTCCACTGTGATCTCCCAACTCTGGCCCAAGTTCAAAGTACCATTATGCAAAATTTCCCGAGCGTTAAATTTGTTCACACTGAAAAATTAGTTATTGACCTTTTAAACAAAGATGACCAATTAGAAGCAGTCGCTACAGAACATAATCGGGCCCATCGATCCCTTCAGGAAAACTTTCAGCAAATTCTCAGTGATTACTATTTCCCCCACATTAAGAAAATGCTCAAGACTACCATTATGAATTGTAAAATATGCTTGGAAAACAAATATCAAAGAAAACCTCCTAAACCAGTTATAGCCGCAACACCGTTGCCTAGTCTTCCTGGAGAAATACTACATATCGATATTTTCATTACAGATAAGCAGCATTTCTTAACATGCATCGATAAGTTCTCCAAATTCGTAATAGTAACCCCTATAGCATCTCGTTCTTCCATCGACATAAAAGAGGCATTGCTTCAAATATTAGGAAAATTCAAAAATACAAAAATAATAGTTTCCGACAATGAAAAAGCTCTTAAATCAACTACAATTGCAACGCTCCTCAGAGACCACTTTTCTATTAAGCAGTTTTTCGTTCCGACACTCCATAGTGAAAGTAATGGCCAAATCGAGCGATTCCATTCAACTTTGTTGGAAATCGCGCGTTGTATCAAAGCGCAACAACAAATAAGCGATACAGTAGACCTTGTGCTTCTAGCAACACATAAATATAATAACACCATCCACTCTACAACGAATGTAAAACCAACGGATATAATGCATGATTATCAAGCAGATAAGCTAGAGCTCATAAGGAAGAAACTAACCGATGCTCAAGAGAAAGTGCTAGGACGACTCAACCAAAACACATGCAGTAAAATCTATCACCCTGGCGAAATAGTTTTCGTTCGTAGGAATAGGCGCATAGGAAATAAATTCGAAAAAGTGTTTATCGAAAAAGTAATAGAAAAAGATCTAGGCACCACAGTTTTAATAAACGGTAAAAAGATTCATAAGAGTAATCTCCGTTAACATTATATTTTCAGTTTGTCATTGATCATCCTTCGGATGTCGGTAGCCGAAATTCACAATTACTCAAATGCACACTTCATAGCAGTAACAAAAGGAAAAACAGCCACCTTTAATGAATTCTCATACCTGGTACATGTCACAAACCTCTCTGAATATAGGAGCATTGCTTACGAGAGCAAAAACGTTCACATTACGGCCCTGCAGAAAGGAAATGACATTTTAAACCAACAATCTGAAGAAATATTGCATATAATTAGCACGCTTGAAGTCCCAGGAAGATTCGCAAGGTCTATTGACTTTATTGGGAGCGCACTAAAATTTATAGCCGGAACCCCTGACCACAACGATTTCGAACTCCTACTTACGAAACAAAATACGCTAATCGAAAATAGTAACAGACAGACAAAAATTAATTCGCAAATACAGGATAGAATAAACGAACTAACAGACCAGATCAACGTCATAGTTTCCCAACAAACCGTCATTACAAAATCTTCAGAATCAGAATTATTACTTTTGGAATATCTATCTGTAAGAAATAATCTTGTAATTAGCCATTTGAATAATATAGCATTATCAATCGTGTTAGGCAAAAATAATATAATAAACCCATTAATATTAGATAATATAGAAATAAGTCACTTAATTGATTCTCAGTATCTTCCTATTAGCATAAGTAACTTACTTTCCGCTGCTAAAATTAAAATACTCCAAAATTCAGATGTCATTAACTATGTATTACAAATTCCTGTAATTGAAAATGTTTGCGATTTTATCGAAATTTATCCGGTAGTCCATAATAAAACTATTCTTAAGCTAGATATAAACCAAGCTGCAAAATGCAAAAACTACGTACAACCCTTAAAGGAATGTGTCTATACGCCAGAAGTCAACATTTGCCAACCTACAACCTCGGAATGCATCATGCAGTTACTAAATAATAACACCGCTCTATGCGCCTCTCAAAATTCACATCATCTGCCTCTCGTGCAACAGATTGAAGATGGAGTAATAATCCTGAACGATGTACCGAAAACAAAAGTTACCGACCAGGTTCAGTTGGAAGTACAGGGAACGTACCTACTGACATTTTTGGATTCGATAAAGGTGAACGACACCGTATATCAGGTAAAGAAAAAAGCCGCTTATATCGTTCCACATCCCCCTAAGGCCCTTTCAGTAGCACACATCGAACATGAAGAGAAATTATCACTTCCATACTTGCATCATATCCATATTGATAACACAAACCATAT
The DNA here is from genome assembly GCA_946477585.1 of Cheilosia urbana. Classification (NCBI taxonomy): domain Eukaryota; kingdom Metazoa; phylum Arthropoda; class Insecta; order Diptera; family Syrphidae; genus Cheilosia; species Cheilosia urbana. The sequence continues at coordinate 40,218,995 of OX297856.1, forward strand.
CGAAACACTTAAGGAAGAAATAGCGAATCAAAAAATTCTCTGGTGGACCACTGTTCTTCCAATGGCAGTAATTGTTTGCACACTAATCCTTATTCTCCTCAGGTACAGAAGGCAAAATACCGTCACATCAAACCAAGTTGATTCCATAATCATGCAAGTAAGAGGTCGAAACGAGGACGTCCCGAACTTAACAGGGGGAGGAGTTAACACACAGAATCAATGACCTGGAACCTGCAAGCAAAGCAAACGGCAAGCCGGCAAACCAACACCCAGCACGGGCGCAATGCATTGAACCAACATGAATTAAAATGTAAGCAAAGCAAACGGCGAGTCGGCAATGACGGCAACCCAACACCCAACACGGGTGCACCAATTTGAATGACAGCAGTAATACATAGATACAAAGATATAGATAGTATTAAGTTATTTTGTAGATTGAAAATAATAAAGAATCACTTGTCATATAGTCACAAATGAGAAAGGTAGTTTCATTACCACGGTTTCTCAATAAATATAACTTATAAAAGAGACTGACGTCCGTATGTGCACTCATAACTCGGGGACGGATCGTTCGATTTTTATAATTTTTGGTTGGAAGGAAGGAAATTATGCTACCTTACCTCTACATAATTCGGATTTGAAAGTTGGTTCAGTTAACATTTTGTTGCGAAACATCAATGTACCGAAACTTTACAACGGATCGCATTTGTTTTATGGTGAAGGATCTCACATCAAATATCATACAAGTGATGATTTTAAGGGGAAATTTCAAAGGCAAACACTCTTATTCCGCAGATTTCGCTTATTAAGAACGATTTACCATTCGTGCGACTTCAATTTCCCGTGCGTCTCGCTTTCGCTATGACAAATAATTTATTGCAAGGATAATCGATGGATGTTTGTCAATTTAGTGAAAAAGTGGAAGGTTGGACGACACGTCAAAATCATTGCGGTTTGATTGAAAAAAATCAACATTGCTATTCATCATTTATTTCTATTGCATTTAATATAACTTTTGAATAAAGAATTTTAATTGGTCGAATTACATAAATTAGCAAGTGCTTGGTGCATGCTCGGAATTTATTAACAAATTAACAAATTTGGGCGAAACGAGGTTTGCCGGGTCAGCTAGTTTGGTTATAAAACTTTTTTGGGATTAATATTAGACCACGGCAGTCCTATCAGCATTATTTGTGAGCGGTTTGTTTTTGCTTGTGCATGAATATGGTCAATATATACACCGGTAGTCATGTGTATTATTTTATTATTTGTCAGCAGTTTGTGCCAGCGGCTTTAGTCTATAAGTATTGTTGTGTATTTTATAATGAAGAGGAAATATTTTGAAAATGTTTGTAGTAGATGATGATGTAATGAATAGAAATGAAAAGTTATAGGTCAATCGGGACGATTTTATGTCAGGATGGCCGAATTGTAAGGACACAAACACAAAAAAGACATCACATCTCACATGTACATAAGTAAAAGAAAGAGAGGCGAAAACGAAGCCAACATGTATAAAGATAAACACGTTATTATTGACTGCAATGGGATTGCCGGCTGTAGAAATAATTGTAGTCAGAGTAAGTTTGACCGTCGAACAGGACGGACCTATAGTGTAATAAAGAGTGTCAATAAAGAGTGTATATTTCAACTATCGGATGTGCTAAATTTATTTATTATACCCTATACTATATATATTTTAAATTTTAAAAGCAATTGTTGTTGTCAATTATTTTAATTACTTTCCAAGAAAATTGTTGCCACCTTTTTTTTTTTTTTTAATATACCTACCTAAAAAGTTTGTTCTAATAAATTATGTTTACTATGTAACATTAAGTAACTTTTTGAAATGAAGTAGATACTTTGATTATACAAAGATGATAAATGGCCGACGATAATTTGCATCGAATTCGCACTGTGACATCGGATAATGAACTGGAGATGTCAGATGGAATGCGCAACAAAGCTTTGATTTTGATCGAGGATATGTGTCTGCTCATGAGTGGCAATTTGTTGTGCAAATTGGGGATGCCACAGCCAAATCGTTCAATGCAAGTAGCATTTAATCGAGAATTGGAGCGAGAAATGGACTTCGATCGAATCGCATTGAGTCAAGCTGTTCGAACAAATGTGCCAATGTTGAATCAAGAACAAAAGAAAGTGTACGATGAATTATTGATGCAAGCAGTCGATAACGAAAATGGCGGAATTTTCTTCCTTGATGCGCCCGGTGGAACTGGAAATGCATTCCTGATTTCACTGACTTTGGCTACAATTCGTTCGAGATCTGAGATCGCTTTGGCCCTAGCCTCTTCAGGGATAGTGGCTACTTTGTTAGAAGGCGGTCAAACAGCTCATCCTGCATTGAAATTGCCATTGAATCTGCAAGTGGAAGAAGAACCTACATGCAACATTTCAAAGAACACTGCGATGGCGAAAGTAATGCAGCAATGTAAGATTATCATGTGGGACGAATGCACAAAGACTTACAAACGCGCATTGGAGGCCCTGAATCGTTTACGTAATGATAAGCGACCTTTCGGTGGAGCAATGATCTTGCCATCAGGCGATTTCCGTCAAACGCTGCCTGTTATTTCGAGATCAACTCCGACAGATGAATTAAATGCTTGCCTGAAGGCGTCTGCTTTATGGCGATACGTCAAGAAATTTCATTTGACAAAAAACATGCGAGTTTCTTTACAAAATGACCAGTCCGCTGCAGAGTTCTCCAGGAAATTGTTGGCGATGGCCAATGGTGTGATTATAGCAAACTTAATCACCGGCCTGATTGAGTTTCCACAACATTTTTGCAAATTTACAACGACACCGGAAGAACTAATCATGAATGTTTTCCCGAATATCGCTCAGAATTATATTGACCATGATTGGCTGAGTGTAAGAGTTATTTTGGCTGCGAAAAAAAAGAACGTCGATCATTTGAATTACGCCATTCAAAACCAAACCGTTGGTGAGTTGCATTCAGTCGACTCTGTGATAGATGAAAACGAAGCCATCAACTATCTAACTTTGTTGCGCAACCTAAACGAAGCAAAATTTTGTAACGGTACGCGTTTGATTGTGAAGAATTTATTATCAAATATTATTCAAGCAACGATTTTTATTGGGAAATTAGCTGACCCGGTGAACTTCGTTCCGCCCAAATCTATGTTATATAAAAATTGAGCCTTAAAATTGTGTTCGTTTGTCGCCGAATCACGACTTAATGCATTTACCGATTTTAACCAAACTTTTTCACATCTGTGGTATTGGTCTATTTATATGATTTTTGTGAAGTTTGGTTGTAATTGGTAAACGTATGTTGGTGTAATTTGTTTACAAAAAACGGTGCAAAAAAAATATATTTCTTCAATTTCCCTCACGTCTCGCTTTTACTATGAAAATTAATAAGTCGCAAGGACAATCGCTGGATGTGTGTGCCATAAATCTTGAATTTCACGTGTCGGCAAAGCTCTTGCTTTGTACGTGTACGCACCCGATAATAGAAATAGAACAAAAACTGTTGTGTACCTACCATAAGGCACTTCAGTGAAAAAGCGGTAGGTTGGCCGACAAGTATTTTATTTTTTTTTATTTATTTAATTTTAATATAACTTTTTAATAAAAAATTTGAATTGACCGAATTACATGAAGTAGAATAAAGCGAAAGCTCGGAATTATTAATTTCATTACCTACATTAATGAATTTGGGCGGAACGAAGTTCGCCGGGTCAGCTAGTGTACAAATAAGAATGTCTGATGCGATTGAAGTCCTTAAAACATAAGTACTCTCGCATGCTAGGCACACGCTGTGAAGTACATAGGAATAGCAGAAAGTTGAACTCGAAAACGCTCGCGCCGTATGTCATTATACCAAACCAAAGCATGAGTCCTCATAGATACTTTTTCAATTATGATAAGTTCCAAATTCAAGCCATTGTATTTTAATTGTATTGATGAACCTGCTCATTCATCTCTTAATTAAATTCCTTCTCCAAATTAGAAAGTTGTATTCACAAAGCTGGAATATCAGCACAAAACGCCAACTTTACCAACAGCGTCAGTCCACGGTAAACTTGCACACATATTTCCAATGACATTGACTTTCAAACATCAACCAACCCTTTGAAGGTTTCTATTCCCATTCATTCAATCTACCTTAGATAACATCGAATTTGTTTGCCAACATGATTGAATGCTTGACTGTGCTGCGACTGCACTAAGTGAAAACATAACCTAATTGGCAATTCGAACAAAAGTGTAAACAATGCACCAAACTTGAACTACTAATTGAATGCACGCGGCAGAATTCGTTATTGACAACTAAAAATACAGCCTGATTAAGCGTCTATAAAATGCACGATGAGTAGATACATGTAGGTAGTTAAGATAAGACCTCCTCCACGTGGATAGGACATTTACTTGATTAACATCTAGATCAAAGTGGGATTTATATAAATACTTGTTGACTTTGCGTGGAGTTGTGATGTGCCTACTCTCTTTGTAATTGAAATAAATGAATATACATTCTGTGAATGGTACACTTGGGAGACGTGTGGGCGGTATATATTATAGGGGGCTATACTTACGCGTTCCATCGAAACGTGTTGCGATCGTATCCAAGAAGGTATTTTGGGGCGCTAGCAGCCCCTTTCGGGCTGGCATTGGATTTGATGGTCTTTTATACCGTTTCTTCTTACGATATAAACCTGTGAATGTAACAAGAAAATACGAATTTAATGGCTTTTATTCGAAGCAAGTGTATCTGTTCGTGAGGTGTATGCTAAAGTAACAAATTGTTTTGAATCGTTTATGGATTTGCAGTATTATTATTTAATGGTGATGTTTATGGATGTATTTAAGTTGTTATTGAAATGTTACGCACATTTTTTGCGCATTAGATTATAATAATTATTAGCTTTGTGTTGAAATACACTATCGGAAAGGATTTTGGTAGCTGAATGGAGAAGATGTTCGTTCAACAAGAACTTAGCAAAATTCATTTTTCAACTGAGATTTTTTAATGCATAATATTTATCAGTGCTTGTTAGTCATTATTAAATAATAAAACAGATCAATCCTCTGGAGTGTGTGGAACAGAGAGTTATGAACGAATTTAAAGAGATGTATATTGTACCTATAACTCTCGTTTATATAACCCAAAAACAAATTACCCATAAATAGTCATGTGGATAAAAAAAAATTCTATTGGTGTCTTTCGCAGTCCCACAAATAGAAAATCCTGGTCCGAGTAGAGTACGATAACTTAGGCGTCAAGAAATGTTAACGTTTTTTTGTAGAAAAATTAAACACATTTTGATTTTTAATTTTGTTATCGCTCCGTTTACACAGATACACACGCCGCAGGCAACCTTAAATATCTATACCAGTATGAAATGTATATTTATATTGATCTTTTTTTTTTAAGCTAGAAGTCGCTTTTTCGATTATAGAAAAATACGTAAACATTTATGCATAAATTGAGTGTAAAAGCCAGTTAAAGTCATACGCAAACCGAAGCGAAAAATAAGCAAATTATCGTTAAATTTTCTGGAAGAAAAGGAAAGTAAAGTATATAGATTCGAGAGATATTTGAATCAGACCACCATTGTGGGGTCTCTTTTCGTCTCTCAAACCTAGGTCTAGCTTTTCACAACCATTCGTTTTGTGCGAGTTTCTCAAGTTTGAAACGATTGGAAGGGATCTACAATTTTATGCTGACTCCAAACAGCCAATTGAGAAGCTATTTTAAGACAGTTATACTCTCGGATGGTTGTCAGACGTTCGCGAGAGGTGGCGCAGTGGAAAAAAAATCCTAAGTTGGAATTTGGGTTTTTGTGGGATTCGATCCTCGGACCCCTCGCTTAGTAGTATAACACACTAAGCCACTGCGCCTACAATTTTCTAGAAAAAGAATTTATTAATTTCTTAATGATTGGACATTTTTTTCGTACGGAAAAATTTATAAATTATTATTTTAGAAAATTTGAAGATATTGCCAATTTTTTTTTTTTTTTTTTTTTTGTAAACTAACTTTATAATTCATAAGCAACTTTTTAAGACCAAGATTGAGCTAAACCATCAAATAAGTTTAAGTATGCAAAAATAGCAACAGGAAATTTTAATGGATTTGTTTTACATATGGCAATAACGGCTGTAGGAAATAAGACCCCAATGAAATAAGGTCCCAAAAGAGAAAATGAAATAAGGCCCCAAATTTGGGGTGTTATTTCATAATGAAATAAGGCCCCACTGCGATGAAATAAGGCCCCAAAATAAAAAGAAATAAGGCCCCTAATTTGTGGTTTATTTCATAATGAAATAAAAAATGATGAAAACTACTTTTCATTTAATATTGTTGATATTGGATAAACTAGTTTAGATTAAAAGAACTTTTTATATACTTAACCTCGCACCCACCCCGCAATCTAACAGTAAACCCAAGCAGGGGGATGCAGGGGGGCAGCATTGCTTGTTGCTTCGGTGCATCTTTTTTTGTTAAATACTTATGTACAAATGTTCATAAATCGGCGAAAATTTCAAGTGATTTAAATTAAAGTTTAGTTTAACCAATGCATGGAAAACACGTAAAAAAGTGTCGAGGGCTAATATGCCAATCGCACGAATATAAACAAAAACAAAAGAGCAAGTGGCGTGTTTATGTTCCACTAGACACACAAAATCTGAAGAAGCCCAATCGAAAACCACATAAATTGAATTTTAAATAAACATAATTAAAATCGATGCAACGGAGAAAAAGTTCTGAATTTTCAAAGTCCAAATTTCTCTTAAGAGGGTCGGTTACTGGGTATATTTTTTTTTTCGCACAGAGAAAACTTTTTAACGTTCAGATGAGCAACCTTCGCAGACTCAAGAAGTTTAACTGAACAACGAAATTATTGAACAAGAATTTATGGAAATGAGGTCAAAAATGCAGGACAGCCTGTATTAAGACTTCGAATGTAAATCAGTTTTGGGCAAACGGACATTTTTTAATTACAAACCATTTTTCCCAAATAAAAAACAAGAAAACATAAATAGGTTAAATAAATAAAGTTTGCACATTTTGTAAAGCAAACAATTAATAACTCTCAGAGACACAAATTTCAATTAATTAGGATGGATATTAGGGACAATATTTTTTCCCGTGGTCAGCCTCATTACTGATCAAGTATGGGTTCAACTAAATACAAGTGTTTGCTTCTTGCTACAAATAAAAAATCAGTAAACATTGTCCATTCTGAGGAATTAAAATAAATAAAACAAATTTGTATATATATGGTCTATCTACGAAATTCCAACAATGGATACGATAAATATTCTTTTCTTTTCGAATATTAGAGAATAGTTCACAAAAGTTTACTAAGAACTTCAGCTCATATATACTTCAGTCAATAATATAATTTAAATGTCAGTACAGTGTAGATGTATTTTTTATTTTTAGTTTTAAAGTAGCTAATACAAACTGACAGGCGGTAATTGGGGCTGTGATTTATTTGGTTCGGGTTCGGTAATTAAAATGAATTACCTACGCTAACTCAGGTGTTAATTGACATAATCATTTGGACGCAATCAACCGATACCCGTGGTATTTCATTTGAATATATAAATGTCAATGGATTAAATAGGTGTTTTTATGTAAAGTTGGTGATTGTTCAACGTTTAACCAAATTATACACGAATCCCTATCGAAACTCTATATCTAGTACAAAAGGGTCCCTTCTTCACGCAAATAACACACACAAGGTCAGCTATTTCAAATATAAAATAATATATACATAATAATAATAAAAGAGGCAAACGTGCCAAATCTTCCAGTTTTTTCCTTGTTCTCGGACATATTTTCTCCACATATTTTCTATATTATTTCTTTTACTATAATATTCGACCACTAACGCTTAACGGAAAATAATTACTGAATAGTGACAGATAATTAAAACACAATTTTCTTGATAAAAAGAAAGCGATAACAAATAACTGCCATTTTTATGTTTTGCATATTTTATCAGAGTGGCACTGCAATTAAGCGAAAATTGTAAATTTATGTTTGCTTTTATTATAGACTATTCATCTTTATCTGGTAGATACGTATATCGGTTTCGCAATGTTCGTAAATTCAAGGCTTGTGCGTAAATATGTTTAATATAAAATAGAGAGAGGATAGATAACTTCTTATCTGCTCGTGCGATGTTGTTTATCAAGATGAGTTATTATTCGTGAAAAATAAATCCTTTTTGTAAAGTAAAGTATGGTAAAGCTGTCGAAGTCGAACTAAGTCGAAATAGTGGGATCCTTATCTACAGCCATTGTATGTTAGAGAAGACACACACTGCAGGAATTCAGGAAACTAAAATTCGGTTCATTATAAATCGTCTTAAATGTAGAAATGCTACTTCTTAGAAGAATAAAAACTCAAAAAGTAATACTAGCTATGGGCTGTTGGCGAAACAGTTCCATCTTCCATGATAGCAAAGCATTTGACAACTTGCCAACTTTTTGTATTTGTGTTTTTTTTTTTTTTTTTTGCAACAATTACGGAAGGACCCTCACATGAATTATAAAGGGCATCTCGGTTTCTGGTTGATGCCTTTCTTGGGAAGTTTATTGTAATTGGGTCTCTAGCAGTGATGGGACTTCTACCACTTTTTACACTTTGGGAAATTCTACCAACCTGAACTCGAAATCTACCACCTTTTACTCATCGCTATTCGCTAATGATATTTCTTTTCCATGATTTAATTAAATTAAAAATTATACCTATACCTGCTCGCCTTCAGTCCAGCATAACATTTACTGCACTAAATACTTCATTATTTGCTAGGTTTTGACATTTTTTGTTTAATTATGAGTTGAATCTATGTCGTATTTTCTTTTCATCACACATGTTATCTACAACTTTTTTGTTTACCTCATGGTAGCGCAGCTGCTGAAGGTAAATTTTCGCATCTAAGAAAATATAAAAAATGAGGAAAAAACAAATTAAATACCATTCAGGGAACGGGGAAGATTTTGATTTGTATAAATAAATTATTTACCATAAACATTATTTTTTGTTCTACCACCCTTTTTTAAGGCTAAATACCATCGCTTCGCTTTTCTCAAGTCCCATTACTGGTCTCTAGTGATGGCCTGGTACCGCATGTGACTTTACTATATCATTCCCCTTTTTAACCTGACCAATCCTAAAAAAAAGAAAAAAAAAGTAAGCATCTTAGTTCCGTCCAGGTATGCCAGATTCTTTTTGCCGAAATTCCCTACTATGGGGGGAAATTTTTATAAAAATTCCCCATTTCACACCCGTTTTTTTTTTTTTTCATTTCGATTCATTGAAGAAAAGTAAATATGAATATTATTTAATATAATAAAATGTTGTTTTCTTTTGTTAGGTAAGACATCTTTTTTTTCGTCAGACAAATTTATAAATTCTTATTTTAGAAAATTTAAAGATAGTTTGCCAATTTCTTTTTTGATAAACTAACTTTGTTATTGATAAGCAACATTTAAAGACCAAGATTGAGTTCAACTATCAAGTTTAAGTGGTCAAAAGAAGCAAAAGAAAAATTTATTTCACTGAATTGGAAAAAAATCTTCACACCTGGAATCGCTGGTTCCGTCTAGTCGATTTGAAAAAAATTAAATTTCGTTCCTTTTTTGTGTTGCCAAACGGCATGAAATTTGTTTAGCGGTGCTTTTGTGGCAACATTTTTTTTTTTTTTTAAATTTGTATGTCATTCGGCATAATTTCTTATTTGACTGTAGCTTGTGTCGCCTTTTTTACTTTATTTAAAAAAAAAATCCCCAAAAAAATTAAGAAAAATTCACACGAGTATAAAAGCAGCAATTAATATTTTTTCTTGTATATTTTTATATTTTTATACATTTATTAAAACATTTTCTTTCATATTTTTAAAGCTACCCATTTTTAGGGTTCCGTAGCCAAATGTCAAATATCGGAACCCTATTAGATTCGTCATGTCTGTCTGTCTGTCTGTCTGTCCGTCCGTATGTCACAGCCACTTTTCTCCGAAACTATAAGAGCTATACCGTTGAAACTTGGTAAGTAGATGTATTCTGTGAACCGCACTAAGATTTTACACAAAAATAGAAAAAAAAAAAACAGTAAATTTTGGGGGTCCCCATACATAAAAATGAAACTCAAAAAAAATTTTTTCATCAAACCCATACGCGTGGGGTATCTATGGATAGGACTTCAAAAATGATATTTAGGTTTCTAATATCATTATTTTCTAAAGTGCGAGAGACACTTCCAAAGTCGTAAAATGTTGGTCCCCCCCCCCCCCCCCCCCCCCCAACTTCTAAAATAAGAGAACGATAAAACTAAAAAAAATATGTGATGTACATTACCATGTAAACTTCAAATGAAAATTTTTTGAACGAGATCTAGCGAGTAGTTTTTTTTTATACGTCATAAATTGTAGACCTCAATTTACCTTTAATACAATCAACTCAAAAAAAAAAAATTAAAAGGCACTCCGGGAGTGCCGACAGAAGTGATAACTTGAACAATTACGTGTGTATTTTTCGAATCGTCAGAAAATATATTATTGTGTAGGAAGTACTTTTAAATAAAGTGTTTTTTTATTCATTATTATAAACTACTACTACCTACTACAAAAATTATGTTACATTTTTCATTTTCATTTAATGCGGTATTTTACATCAAAAATAATACATATTATTTTACATACAAAATTGCAATCTATTGCTTAAAATGTATAAATTTACAGATACATGAAATATTAAATTTAAAAATTAATGGGTATTCTTTGAAATGAATACCAATGACACTTATGAAATTTCATCAACAACTTCAAACTCTTCCATCATCATCATCATTATTATCATTATATTTGAAAACGGATACTATAGGTTTATGGTAACTAAAATAGGAAACAAACAATTTTGATTCGAATCTATTTAAATATCTTGTAAAGACGACATCAGTTGTAGTTTGTCTATGTCTAGTCGTGCTAAGATTGCGATCATTGCTCATCGTTAAATCAAATTTGCTATTTAAAAATTCAATTAATGGTAGATTTTTATCATCTGCAAAGTTGATTGAGATCAAATCTCTTCCCAACTTTATCTTGAAGTAATGCAGAATTATCTTTAGCATATATAAGTAATTTTCATCGATGCTGTCTTCCAGCGTAATCTAGATAGATTACAGTCTCGAATGTACATATCTTACTTCAGCTACCACAATCCGATTGTATCTACTTGTATTCTACCGAAACTAGCACAGAACGAATAAATTAATAATAATTATACTGAAGCTTAATTGAATATGAATTTCTTTCCGAAAAATACAAATTTTACTTTTAAAAGAAAAAGAACGAGAAAAGACAACAATATTTTTCTGTCTTGCCGCATCGCCATTGATAATGCTCTAGATCTCGTGGTACGGCACCAATTGTAGTTTTATATTCATTATTTTACACAAAAATTACTAATCATATTTTACAGTATACACTAAGGCGACATGAATATTACAATTATTTATATAGTATACCTACTCTTAGGGTGGCGAGTTTACCACAGTTTTCTATTTCTTGTTTCGGTAATTATAACACAAGCTACTGTGCCGTAAATGTGCACAAACCCAAAATCGTGGATATAATATGTCGGAATTAAGCCTGGTAAAATTAAGTTATGAATTCCCCATACAAAACAGGTAATTGAAATAATTTTGGTGACAATCAATTTGTCGCTACCATAAATTACCATAGAAACGTATTCAAATAAAAATCATCGTAGATTAAGCTATAAATTACCTACCCCTAAAAGTAAGCAATAGTACAACAACTAAAAGTATGCAATCGGTGTCGGTGTCGGTGTCGGTGTCGCGAGTTTGCTAGTTTTTGCCCATCCAAATAGTGCCCAACGCGCCTAAAGAAGTTATCACTTCAAAAATCATCGTAGATTAAGCTATAAATTACCTACCCCTAAAAGTAAGCAATAGTACAAAAGTTTACAACTAAAAGTATGCAATCGGTGTCGGTGTCGGTGTCGGTGTCGCGAGTTTGCTAGTTTTTGCCCATCCAAATAGTGCCCAACGCGCCTAAAGAAGTTATCACTTCAATAAAAATCATCGTAGATTAAGCTATAAATTACCTACCCCTAAAAGTAAGCAATAGTACAAAAGTTTACAACTAAAAGTATGCAATCGGTGTCGGTGTCGGTGTCGGTGTCGGTGTCGGTGTCGGAGTCGGTGTCGGTGTCGGTGTCGGTGTCGGTGTCGGTGTCGGTGTCGGTGTCGGTGTCGGTGTCGGAGTCGGTATCGGTGTCGGTGTCGGTGTCGGTGTCGGTGTCGGTGTCGGTGTCGGTGTCGGAGTCGGTATCGGTGTCGGTGTCGGTGTCGGTGTCGGTGTCGGTGTCGGTGTCGGTGTCGGTGTCGGGGTCGGTGTCGGTGTCGGTGTCGGTGTCGGTGTCGGTGTCGGTGTCGGGGTCGGTGTCGGTGTCGGTGTCGGTGTCGGTGTCGGTGTCGCGAGTTTGCTAGTTTTTGCCCATCCAAATAGTGCCCAACGCGCCTAAAGAAGTTATCACTTCAAAAAAAAAGTATTCAGTGCTAAAAATGTATTTCTTAAGCGGTATACTTTAAAATTCCCACAGGATTATGTGTGTATACTCCTCCTTATTTTGATTTTCTCATAAATAAGTTCAATATCATATTTTCTAGGGAAAGGACAGAAAGTACGACAATTCATTGCCCATTTCCAATAAAGATCTTCAGATCTCTTTTCCCCTTTCAACCCGTTTTTCGCATAAGTGAATATTTCAAATAATTATGTGTAATAAAACATTCACTTCTTTTATAAACACCTACGAGTAGCCTACTGGTCTTAAGACTTCAGCTGTCGTATGAAAATATTCTTGCAGCTTTGGGTATACGGTATACCGTATACATAAATAAAAACCCCTTTGACCTCTACGTAATAAAGTATTTGTCCAAGAGTTTTGTTGAGTTGCGTTTGGGTCTGTGTAAGAAGATTTGTACGGTTCGACCTTATACTTTTGTCAAGCTTAGAAACCTTGATTCGATATGGTGTGATCTTTTTCGGTTTATGTCATCTTCTTGCCTAGTAGGTGTTAGACAACAGCTGCTCATACTAAAATATTTAAGAAACTTTAAACGACTATCCAAACAGATATAATTACATTAGCAAAAGCATTAAATACTGAAAATCTAATTGGCGCATAAAATAAATCCGTAGCGTCTTGTAAAAGTTCCTCCCAATTAAATACCGTGTAACGCGTACTGTGTACCTATCCAAACGACAACGGAGGACATTGCTTCCTTTACTACAAAGTAGTTATATTTATGGGAATTTCTCTTTTGTGTGTTTGACTTTACACTAGGTAACAGCTGAGATAACGCAGGTATCATAAATTATTTCGAATTATTTCGAACGACCTATTTGTATTTGATGCTTACACCTGAAATTTTTTTGTAAGATTCTATTACAATTCTTTATCATGTCACATTATTTCCGTGGTTAGTCGCCTCGGTCGTAAAGATACATCAAGTGCAAACTCGGATTTATTTCCATCTTTTTGGTAGGATGTAGAGAACCTTGCAAATCATTATCTTCAACGATATGCTATTCGCCATCCATAAACGGAATTTATGAATGTCAATAGAATGTAATAGTCAATGCCAAAATGCAATCATTTTGGAATGCGGGTTCTTTAGGAATTCAATATTATGGTGGCATTTATTGACTTATATTTTGAGATTTCGAAAAATATTAATGATTGATGAATTCTATCTTCTTTGATCAACACGACTAGCTTATTAACATAATGTTAAGCTGTAAAATGAAAGTACATTTCTATGCTTGTCTTGCGTGTAAATGAGTTAGACAATCAATTTAGTTATTGACTGGCTTAATCCGTTTACACATATTTGGAAAACACAAATTGCGACATTGGCGATGCTAAAAGTTCCCAAATATTCATTTAACGCAACATAGAAAATTTATCTTTGCATATCTAGGTCTAGAGAGAGTGGGCTTTTTAATGATAGATACTTTTAAGACCATTTGTAGCTAAGATGAAACGAAAAGGACTTAGATGAGTCCCTTGTCTGGCAACAATATTAAGGGCTTGGTGTAACCTGCGTTTTTATAGAGAATAAGGACTAAGGAATTACATAAAAAAAATAAATAAATAGTTGGCGCAAGAGGTCCGTAGGGACCCTTGGCCTAGCTTCTCACAACCATTCGTTTTGTGTGAATTCATTTTTGGAATGAATGGAAGGGATGTACAATTTTATGACCACTCCAAACGGCTAATTGAGAAGCTCTTTCAAGACAGTTATCTCTCGTATGTTTGTCAGAAGTTCGCGAGAGGTGGCGCAGTGGAAAAAAAAACTAAGTTGGAATTTGGTTTTTGCGGAATTCCTGGGACCCCTAGCTTCGTAGTCCAACACACTTACCACTTAGCCACTGCCACACTAAACCTCCTTTTAATAGGTAAATTAACTATGGAGGCGCTGATGTTATGATTATTTGTAATGTGGTCGTGTCATTATGTTCCCAAATTAGCTGTGACTCTAAGACCTTAGAAGGAAAAACTTGGTCTAAAATTTTAGTTTTTTATATAAAGTCGATTATTTTTTCTTGATAAAAGTGGTAAGCTGTGAATTAAAAGGTTTACTGTGTAGATATAGCGACTATGTGAATATTTACATACAGTATTTACCTACCTATCTCAATAACGTCTCAAAGCACTTCCAGCAACGAAACATTTAGGCCTCTCTAAAGTGGGCCATATTAGAGAATTTCATTGCGATTGTGGAAATGCCCATGTTGGGTAAAATTGTAAGACTTTGTGGGTTTTGTCATAGTTATCATGTGATCATGTCCAAACCTTGACAGTTTGCAGACGTCTTTTACGTGGTAATGACTTTCAATCGAATATTATCATACAATCATCCTATAAGAGACGAGAATATTGTTCGGTCCACTTGAGCATACTGTCGTCAAAATGCTTGAGCAGTTCATAAGTGAATTCCATTTCCAGAAATAGCTTTCACGACCGACTGGCTTTTAATAAACACCAGTTTCGCTTTTGGTCAAAAATCGAGAACCTACCTTTAATAAGTATATAATCTTATACTAAAAACGTACCACAATTTTCGATATTTACATATATAATGTTCTTCTTTTGATAAACGAAAAAACAAAATCTAGATATCGAAAAAATACGCCCCTTCGAAAATAAGTTTTACTCATGAATTTCATTTTAATACCGCGCTATGAAAATTTAGAGCAAACAATATTTATGTCGAAAAATGTTTGCTTAGAGTAACATCTTTTAAAGGATATGGGTCAATACCTCGCAGATATGCCCCTGAATTAATATTATACTGTTGTTGCTTAATTTTTGGCGTAGGTAAATTGTGTTCCGTCGAAAAAAGGTTCTAATCTAAGATGATATATTTGAATACATTACTATGGTAATATGGTGGTGACAAATTAAGTGTCAACAAAATGATTTCAATTAACTGATAAACATATTGTACGGAGAATTGTTAACTTAAGCTTACCAATCTTAATGGCGATATATACCCGTGATTTTTTGTTTATGCACATCTATCGTACAGTACCTACCTTTTGAATGATATAAGTTTCATTCTCCTGATTTCATAATAAATACAAAAAAAAAAGTGTACGGAAACTTTGTGATGTTCACGTATTAACATAATGGTATAAAACAAAATATGCCGGTTCCGTGAATTCCATATTGGCCTGTATCTAGCAACGTAACTGGATACAGGCCAATATCGCTCTTATGTAGTGTGAGCAAAATACAGGAAGAACTGAGATGTATGCAGCCAACTCAACATTATTCCTGACTATCAATTTGGATTCCGCGAAAAACACTCCACATAACACATCATGATGTCATAATGGCTCTCAGCAGCCATCAGGTTATAGTCGCATGCTTCCTAGACGTGAAGAAGGTATTTGACTCAGTATGGATTCAAGGACTTGTCCACAAATTAAAACAGCTACGTTTTCCTAACGCTCTCATTAATATTATTTTTATAGTTTTCTGCATTCCAGGTCCTTTTTTGTGCAGATAGAAGACCGCCAATCATAAGTGAAACGCATCAGAGCTGGTGTCGCCCAAGGATAGAAGCTGGGACCACTCCTATTCAACATTTTCACGTCTGACCAACCACAGCTAGAGAACGCAACTAGCAGCTGCCTATTCGCCGATAACTCCTTCACATACAGCAACTCGATGTCCCCATCCATAGCAGCATGAAGAGTAGAAGCCCACGTTAGGAAGCTATAAAAAGTATTACTCAAGATGGGGCATATGAATCAACACGAGGAAATCTGAACTGATCAGTATAAGAAGAGCCACGAGAGGAACCAGAGCTAGGTCAGCCACCAACTGCCGCAACATAAAAATAACCTGCTGATGGATCATCTCATCAGGCTATCTATCTATATATCTTGGAATCAACTTCAACGAGCGACTTAGATTCAACCCATACCTGAACGCTGTTTTCAGGAAGGCATCACTTGCATTTCACCGAGTTTATCCGCTGATGAAGAGGCAAAATGCACTAAGTAGAAAAACTAAACTGCTGCTATACAAACAACTCATAACACCGGTAATAACCTACGGATTCCCCATTTGGTACACCGTCTCCAAGACATACATGAGGAAGTTGGGAGTATTTGAAAGAAAACTAATGCGGATAAAAACAGGACTGCACTACGATCCAGTCCGGAAGAAAAACTTCAGAAGTTCAAAACTCTACGAAGAAGCCAAAATATTACCACTGGAAAAGTATACGGTCACACTATTCCGGAAAATACTCAGGTATACCTCCAGCCATCCAAACCCACCAGTCCGAAGGATTGCGGACCTGCCACACATCGCAGAACATCGGTTTACCTTCATGTTCTGGCTCTGCTTAACGAGGAGTTATTCCCAAGCGACACAGACAGAACAGCCCTGCCGTTCTACGAATCGACCGAGACAACCCACCATCGAGGATAATACCAAGATGACCAAGCACCTCAAAACCACAAGAACACAAGAACACCCGGACTTGAACACCATGAGGTCAACCCTGACAACGATGCAGACTATACGAGTATGAATCCGAGAAGACAACCACAATATATTTAAAATTCATTTAAGAAAACAAACAGTCGAGCCAACACCTTTAAATATTAACTGTTCACCACCATTTGTTACCTAGCCTTAAGTCAAATTGTATATACAAAAAGTTTAATAAAAGCAAATGTAATGTAAATGTAACCGTGATTTCCACAATCTGTGCGTGCAAGGAGCTGCTAGCCCTTGGAAGTCTGATTGAGTAGTATCTACTTACATTTATAAACGAGCACCGGTTCAACTTTTTCATTCTTAATCCGTTTGCGTAAATTAGTATTCATGGGTTCACTTCACTTATGTCTTTTTAGTTTTCTGTTTGGAAAAGAGAATGGTTTACCTCTGCGGATAGGGATTCATCGCTGAAAGTTGGTTGTTTTGGGGATTTCGTCCCTTACATTTAGGGCTTTTTTGGAATGCAGCATACATGTTAAATAGGACCTGCTTAACTTAAATGGCCCTTCGAGTGTGCTTTCACAGAAGAAATTAGAAAACACTGAGTTACTCACAACGGAATAGAAAATAGTGGACTTATTATTATATAAATTTACCAATATCCAATAATTGATGGATTTAGTTTTAGCTCGCCTATAAAACTCTTATTAGGTCCGATTCAATAAGATAGAAGTAAGGGATAAGGACTTTAAAGACTGTAACGATAACAACATGTGAGCATGGTGACATCTTTAGCGCCATCTACCTGCGACGACACAAAAGTGACCTTAAAGGGACGACGAGCGATATACAAGATGGGCCGCCAATGTCAAATCTGTTTTGACATTTGTGAACTAGACAGATGTAGAATACAAGTGAATAAGCCATGGAGCGATACACTCCCTAGAAACGCGGAATAGTTTCGAATTTTCGATTTTTCGCTTTTGGGGCACCGAAAGTCCACGAGTAATGCGCGAGGAGCCATTACACCCGCTCAAAGTTAATGCATGGTGCGCTGTTCACGCTGGAGGAGTCATCGGGCCATTTTTTTTTTTGAGAACGCCACTGGGCAAACCACAACAGTGGACGGTGCGCGCTATAGGGCCATTTTAACCGAGTTTTGGACGAATTAGAGCTGGAGGACTGGAGGTTCCAACAGGACGGAGCCACGGCACACATTGCGCGAGCCACAACCGATATTCTGAAGGCGGCGTTCCCGGGTCTCGTTTTGGCGATTTGCACTGGCCCGCAAGATCGCCCGATTTAACCATTCCAGACTTTTTTTGTGGGGTTTTTTGAAGTCCCGTGTTTACGTGAACAAGCCCGAGACCCTAGAAGCCCTCAAGGACAACATTCGACACGAGTGCGAGAATCTGTCGCCCGAAGTTTTCGCCGAAGTGAAAATAAAACGAGCCCAAATGGCAATCAATTGTGACGGCCGATATCATCTTCTCGACTTGACCAATAAAATAATAAAGGTTCAATTTCAAATAAACATAATCAAAAAACAAAATCGAAGTTTTTCATTTAGAAAAAAGAAGAGCCAAACAACATCAGATGACTTCTTTTGGCCCACCTTGTATAAGATGATTAAGCTTTCAGGACATTCGTACTTTGGGCGTAGAAGCACAAGGAAATGATAAATATTTATCAAGATAGATACCGATTTATCAAAATATACAATAGTAGGAACTAGCTGACCAGGCGAACTTCGTTCCGAATAAATTTGTGAATTTAATGATGTAATTCAGTCAATTCAAATTTTTTATTCAAGACTGTTTTTTTAATTTGAATTTAAATCTTTATTTAGCATAGCATCAGTTATTTGATTACAATATTTTACTTTATATTTGAAAGAAAAACTATTTTGTTGTTTAATTATTTAAATATAGTTAGTCTTATGATATCAAATAAGTTTTTTTTTTCAAATAATATAATATTACAAGCTGACAAACTTCGTTCCGCCCAAATTTGTTATTGTAATGAAAATAATAATTCCGAGCATGCGCAATGCACTTGCTAATTTATGTAATTCGGTCAATTAAAATTCTTTATTCAGAAATTAAATGAAATAGAAATAAATGACGAATAGCAGTATTGATTTGTTTCAATCAAACCGCAATGATTTTGACGTGTCGGCCAACCTTCCGCTTTTTCACTAAATTGACCATGTGAGGAACATGGGAATTCAAGATTGATGCTAGAAATGCACAAATATCCATTGATTATCCTTGCAACAATTTATTTGACATATTCAAAAGTTATATTAAAATTAAATAAATAAATAAAATAAAATACTTCTCGGCCAACTTACCGCTTTTTTCACTGAAATGCTTTATGGTACACAACATTTTTTGTTCTATTTCTATTATCGGGTGCGTACACGTACAAAGCGAGAGGTTTGCCGACACGTGAAATTCAAGGTTTATGCCACACACATCCAGCGATTGTCCTTGCTTATTACATGTCATAGTAAAAGCGAGATGTACGGGAAATTGAAGACGCTTAAATACGAACGGCAAATCGTTCTAAATAAGTGGAATCCGCGGAATAAGAACATCTTCGCCTTTGAATTTTCCAATAAAAATCGTTGCTTGAATAATTCTGCGCAAATTGATTTTAAATTCTTCATAATTAAACGCTTACCGTTACTCCATCACGGAGTCGACTGATTTCTATGAATGCAACTCACCAGCGATTTGGTTTTGAATGGCGAAATTCAAATGATCGACGTTCTTGTTTTTCGCAGCCAAAATCACTCTTACACTCAGTCAATCATGGTCAATATAATCCTGAGCGATATTCGGGAAAACATTCATGATTAGTTCTTCCGGTGTCGTTGTAAAGTTGCAAAAATTTTGTGGAAACTCAATCAGGCCGGTGATTAAGTTTGCTGGAATCACACCATTGCTCATCAAGGTCGCTTATCATTAAGTAAACGATTCAGGGCCTCCAATGCGCGTTTGTAAGCCATTGTGCATTTGTCCCATATGATAATCTTACATTGCTGCAGTACTTTCGCCATTTTTGTATTTGAAGTGTCAAAAAAAAAAAAAAATAGTTGGCGCAATAGGTCCGGAGGGACCCTAGGCCTAGCTTCTCACAACCATTTGTTTTGTGTGAGTTTTTCATTTTTGGAACGAATGGAAGGGATCTACAATTTTATGCCGACTCCGAACGGCTAATTGAGAAGCTTTTTCAAGACAGTTATACTCTCGGATGTTTGTCAGACGTTCGCGAGAGGTGGTGCAGTGAAAAAAACCCTAAGTTGGAATTTGGGTTTTTGCGGGATTCGAATCTCGACCCCTCGCATAGTAGTCCAACACACTAACCACTAAGCTACTGCGCCTACCTTTGAAGTGTCACCACTCGATTTTATCCAGTTTTTTTTTTTTTTTTTTTTTTTTTCAAAGTGTATTTCCCCATAAAAAAAAATGTTAGGGGTGAACCACCCTTAAAATTTAGGGGGATGAAAATAGATGTTGTCCGATTCTCCTCCCTAGCCGATATGCACGCTAAGATTCACGAAAATCGGTCGAGCCGTTTTGGAGGAGTTCAATCACGCACACCGTGACACGAGAATTATATATATTAGAGATTTTCTGACTTAAGGTCATTTGGTGAGGCATTTAATAAACCTCTACTCCCCTACTTCTTAAATTATATGGCTGTACATTTGCCATATAGACGATTTGGATGTATAAATAATCAGGTGATATTTGTTTTGTTTTTTTTTTTTTTTTTTTTTTAATACAATTAGGAGCACATTCATCACAGTTCTTTGTTTCATTGTAAGCCTTAAGCCAATGTAATGTATTTAAAATTAGCTGTATACAATGTGTTAACATATTGCAGCTTAAGATACATCACATACCTCTGCTTTGTAGTTTTTGCAATCTATCTTACATTTGGTTATTTCCTAAAAACAAAATTGTTGAACCGTATTCAAAGTGCGGTGTAATCATTGCATAGTAGATATATTTTTCTAATTTTTGAAGAAAAAAAAACAATAATTTTCTTTGCGATTTTTGTACAAACATAGTTTAAATACAATTCAAAGTTAAGTGTCTTATCTATAATTACTCCAAGGTCTTTCTCTTCAATTTTTCGTTAATTATAATATTTTTATTGGAAACTCCATTAATCATGATTGCTTTTGTTTTACTATAATGTTAAGCTTTAACTTATTAATTTTTAAGTACATTTCTACACGTTTTAAATCCGCATTCAGTTGATTGATGCATTCATCCGCAGAACCCCAAGAAACATACAACAAAGTATCATCCGCGAACAGAGTCTAGCCTCCGTATGCTGCTACACCTTTTCCAAATCTATGTAGGTAGATGATGATGAGGTTTAACAGGTAAAACTTCCGAAAGTTTGTTGGATACTTTTGTTCATTGGGTTCTGTTCGATAAATAGCTTTTGAACCATTCAAGTTCTACACCTCCTATACCATATTTTACAAGCTTCTGTATCAGTATACTGCAATTGTAGCTTGTTTATGACATTTTTAAAACATTGACCAATAATTTCAAAAGTACACAAGATTAAAGTCTTTCTTACTATAAATGCTTAATGGTTTTTAATTCACTCATGCTTAAAATTTTAAATTTGTAGCTTTGTTAATGAAGTTTTGATTAGAAAGTATTTTTTTGTAGAACGAAACATGGTTAAAGTAGGTTTGGGAAGGAGGCCTTAAGAACCATTGTGATTCCCTTCGTAAAGGGAACTAAACACTATCTCTGAAAGTATGCAATTTCTGTTTTCACGGTAACTAAAATAATGTAACACATTTTAAAAAATAATAAAATTATCTATCTAATCTATGAAAATACTATGATCGCGTTTAAAAAAGGAAAATGTAGAAATATAAGTATTTTTTGATGCCAAATCTAAAAAGAAATACAAAAAGAATTTGCGTGAAAAAATAGAAAAAAAAATTATAAAAATCGGTCGAGTGGTTTCGGAGGACCACAAACACCGTGCACGAGATTTTTATACATTAGATTTATTAGTAAAATTATTTATTATAATAGATTTCTATTTTCGTTTACAAAACAAGATTTTAAAAATAACCGAATGCTTGTTTCAATACACAAAAATAAACTCTTACATTTTTGTTTCGTATCTACATGAGTTGATATTTAAAAAAAATATTTGCCGCTTTTCAGGTAGGTCAAAAACTAAAAATACTGTTCTTTTTTTTAATAACGAAATCTGCGTGCTTTTCAGATTTATCTGAAGGAAATGTTTTGACCGCGTGACAATACTGTCTATAAGAGTCTAGGTGTCCCAGGTTTCCAGGTTTCTTGGATAAACTTTGCATCAGTCTGGCATATTGCGTGATGTTTTCTATCACTGAACGCACGCACCGGCAATGTGGTTTGCACTTAGGTACTAGTGCAAATCACATAAAAATATTTGCTTTTTATTGGTCTCATGTGTGATATTTAGAATTTTGTGTTTCTGTTGTGGCTTTTCCATTTCCCATTTTCCTTGCAACTTCTCTAAAGAGCGTTTGCTTATTTTTTGCAAGGGTTCTTGCAATAGCTTATTAGATATATTTCCTCGTAAATTCTATGACCTTTAGCAAAAGTTTAATGCGTCAAAGTATTGCGTTGACCTTTAATGCAGGACTTTTTCAACTTTGCTCTCATCAAATGTAATTCTTAGAAGAGTAAAAATCCCAAAAAATATCATCAACATGTTATTGCAGTTGTCCAAAGCCAAAAATAACTGAAATGAGTCATAAACGGTTATGCTCAATTTGAGATGAAACCATAGTCAGTACCGGCAAGTTGTATTTTTTTTAATAAACTTCACATTTGCACTCAAGCAAGAAATTGCTTTCAAATGAAAGTTATACAATTTCCATGGCATAAGCAAGTTCGAGGTGCTGCGGCATCCGATTGCATGCATCACTACTCATGCCACCCCAAATTACTATTGGCAGTTGTTATGGGGCAGCAACTATTCAACCTGAAGTAACAACACCATATTTCGACCGAAGAGATGTGTTTACTTGATTGATTTACAATTCGCCTGAGTGAGTCTGAATTTCAAAGTCGAAGGGCAAATACAAGTCAAGTTTGTCGGCAAACTTTTGCACAGGACTTCTACCACAAACGCCCATCTTTTGACTTTAGAAGTTTATCCACATTTGAAATTCTCCCGGAGATGTATGATTTCCTATCTAGGAATGAATACAATATGCAAACCTAGTCATCCAGAAAATTTTGCAATGCCAACAGGAAAATGAATTTGGAATCTATCTTGAGTTAGCAATTGATATCTGGGAGAATTAGGCAACACACGATTGAAACACATATCTGACCTATGTTCTGTGGGATGTCATTTATGTACATTGATATTGATTTCCAAACCTATGGAAAATTTTGCTGGTTTGTTATCTGAAATCTGATCCGTTTTTTGATATCCCTTTTAATTTTCTTATATTGTGTAGAATTCAAGAGAATATAATATATACCAATTGAAAGCCGACAACTTATAGTCAACGAATTAAGGAGCATTGATTAATGAAGGTCGGCTAGCAGGCTTTTTGTGATTCTACAGGGAATTTTGTACCAATTTTTGATTTAGTACTTTCCTTGGTTTGTTTATGTGGTCATGTCAGAAATTATTGTGATGTCTCCCATTACATAGACTGATTAAACCGATTTCTGGCATTTATTACGACCCTTACCAATATAGCAAGTAAATTTCATACGGAATGAATGGTTAGATACATTATATAGTTATTAAAAACAAGTGCCAAATGTATCGAGTTTCAGTAACTAAAATAATTCAGGTCATAAGTAAAAAAACACTTTTTGATCTTTCAGTTAAAAGAAAAGGTATTCTGAGAACATCTAATTTCAATTGGAAATTTATTGAAGAGGTGAGTGATATGCGCGGGAACTTAAGCAAGATTCCTAACAGAGCTACGAAGACCATAGGCATTCGGATCATGATTTACCCTTTGTTGACCGACGGTACTTGTAAGTACCAGTAGCTAAATCACTGAATATATTCAACATAGAATCAGTTTTTGCACTGCAAACTCAACGATACTTTAAAGTACCATTAAAAGAAATCGAGTGTGCATTGACTTTTACTTCGCATTCGGTTTTGGGGTTAAAGTAACGGTTTTCGTGTTTGTTGTACTGGTTATTGCTGGAGTAGGTTATCGCATTTTTATTGAGTTGCATAAAGGGTGTGTTTTTAACTAAATCCTTACTTTACTTTTAATTAACATTAATTTGGTGTATGAAGAGTAGTTTTCTTTTATAATTATTAAAACATAAGCATTTTAAAGTATATTTTCGATCGAAAAAGGAAATTGGACTTGTAAGTACCATTGGGCTGGGTGCTCAATTCGTGAACAGCTTATTTTTTTATTTCTTTATGTTTTCAATGGCTTTCTTTCTACGTTATTATTTTTTACTTATGAAGTAAAAAATGGCAGGTATTAGGAGCGCACACATTTCGGAGGGTGACATTTTAGCTATTTTGGAGGAATTACCACTGGACAATAATGAGGATACTGATGTCGAGTCAGATGATGATTTGGACTTCGTTCCTATTATTGGAAATAATTTTGCAGATGAGTTGGAAAACCAACTAATTCAGGAGGAAGTGTGCAAAGAACCCAATGATGAAGATCTACAGGAAGAGCTAAATGAACTCCTAGATGATTCAGAAAATTTGGAAATAAATCCAAGTAATCCCGGAAGTAGCTATAGTTATAGGAAGGAAAAAAGTGCGGGTAAATGCGGACCGATGGAACCTAACCGACACTGGAAAAATGGAAAACGTGAAACGGAAATGCCAGAATATTTATTTCCTGAAGGTCCTGTTCAAGGTATGTTTGAAAATTACACGAAAGCCACCGACTTTTTCCTTAATTTTATGGAAAATTCAATTGAAAATATTGTTTACCAAACAAATCTTTACGCCGTGCAAAAAAATAAGATCCTTGATTTGCGAAAAGGCGAACTCATGGCTTTTATAGGAATAAATTTTCTTATGGGTTACCATAAACTTCCCAGCTGGAGGCATTATTGGAGTCAAAGTGAAGATTTGGGAGTATCTCTCGTAAGCAAAACTATGAGCCGGAACAGATTTGATGCTATTTTGAGTAACCTTCACATAAACGACAACAGCTTGATACCTAAAGATAATAGAGATCGTCTGTTCAAGTTGCGCCCACTGATCGATTCAATAAATGAAAAGTTCGGTTCTGCTTACCATGGCACAAGACAACTTTCAGTCGATGAATCGATGATCCTTTTCAAAGGGAGGAACACGATGAAACAGTACAATCCTATGAAGCCGATAAAAAGAGGGTACAAGTTGTGGTGCTTAGCGGACCAAAATGGTTACGTGAAGAGATTTTCTATTTACCAAGGAAAAGACGAAGAATTAGAGGCGAAATACAAATGCTACGGACTTGGTGAGAGAGTTGTTTTATCCATAACTGAGAAGGAATGGGGTAAATACAAAATAATATTCTTCGATAACTATTTTACCTCTGTAAGGTTGTTAGAAAAGCTGAAATGTGAAAAAACATTAGCATGCGGCACGATTCGTGGGAACAGAAAAGGTAATCCAAAAAACATGAAGGACGAACGAAAAATGAAAAGAGGAGATGTAGATTTCCGTGAGTCCAAAGGCGGAATAAGTTTTTTCAAATGGCAAGATAACAGGTCGGTAAATTTTGCTTCAAATTATCATGGAAATGAACATACAACTGTCGCCAGAAGGGACCAAAAAGGCGAACTGCACGACATTAGCTGTCCGACAGTGGTAAAGGACTACAATGCCTTTATGGGTGGAGTGGATCATGCTGATCAGCTTCGGTCTGCTTATGGCCTTAATCGTAGGTCAAAGAAATGGTGGCATCGGATTTTTTGGGGTATTCTAGAGATAGCATTTGTCAACTCTTACGTTATATATTGCCAAATTGAAAAAAAAGTATCCCTTCTGGAATATAAGAGGTATGTAACTACAGGACTTTTGTCGCTGAAAGATCTCACAGTCGATAAAAGGAGCATAAAGAGGAAATCAGTAGAAAATTCGACCCAGTGTACAAAAAAACGAAGAGGCAAAAAGGAATCGGTTTCTAAGGATGTCAGATTAGGAAATCTTGGAATTCACTGGCCGAAGTTTGTTACAGCGAGGGGAAGATGCGAGATGTGTAGCATTAACAAATTGCAATCAAAGCCTTATTCTAAGTGTAGTCATTGCAATATATATTTATGTTGTAATGATAAAAAGAATTGTTTTGCCAAATACCACGGAGTAATGTGAATTAAAAAAAGTTTCCTTACATGTAAACGAAACTGTTTTGAAAAATTCTTAGCAATCTTTTCATATATTTTTTTCATAAATAATCAACCATACCTATTATTAATTATTAATATATGTTTATATAATTATATATATATAATATATGTATAAATATATAATAAAAATGAATTTTAAAATACTTTATTTAATCACATAATGTCTTTTGGTTTTTTTTTTATTAACAAAAAACAAAAAAAAAAGTGTTTCTTGCAACCCAACGGTACTTTATAGTACCACAATCCTATTTACTCCTAGATCGTCCTTGAAAAATAAAAAAAAATTTTTTTTTGCTTAAAATGTTCAGACTATTCCTAAAACTAACTTTAACTTAATTTGTTCATACGTTTTATAGGCTTGGTCAACAAAGGGTTAAAGCATACCCGCATCTTAAAAAAAAAATATTTATGACTTCGTAGAAATAAAGATGTTTTAAAGGTAGGTAGTATAAGAAAATAGTTACATAAAAAGAGGAAAACTGTGTTCATTGCGTCTACTTTTCCAAATAATTATGAGCAAAAGCTTTCGAACTACTGACAAAGGCTTTATTTTATTTTTGTGTGTGCCGCAATTCACATTTCAACCCATACTGTAGTTAGAATTAGCCCGCGTTGCCAGACGCTCAAAATTGATCCCCCCAGATAAATATGAAAAACTCCTCAATTCATTTGGCTACTTTTTCCAAAAAAAAAACCCAACTTTTCGTCATTTTTTTTTAACATTTGTTTTTGTACGACTTAAAGGCGGAATTTTGAATTTGTATATGCGAACATGTAAGCAAAAGGGCCTATATTTTGTAAGAATCTACACAGCTCTTACTCAACTTTGACAAAATTGTTGTTAATAAAATTTACAGATGATTTTGTTTTTTGAATCTAGAAAAATATTTAATTAACCACATATTATAGAAAGACTATAACTTTTTTCCTAATAAAAGTGGCATTAGTACATTTTTTTTGAAAGACTTATTTGGTAAACAAAAATAGTTCAAAGATATTAGCACAAATAATTTTCTTTGTCAAATGCTGCTTGGCGGACCGATCGATTATTTAACTGCATTAAGGAATACACATATTTTAAGGTTACCAACAAGGATATTCTTAAGAAATACAAATAAAATAGAATTAAACAAAAAAAAAACGATTTTCCCCTAAACGCAATTTCTTCCACCAGATTGCCCCCCGCCGACCACAAAAACCCCTAAATCTTTCACCGCTCTAAGGTGGCAACAATCATTAGACCAGACTATAAGAGACTGACGGTTTCTCGAACAATATAACCTCAAAGGGGAAAAAATTGTAGTTGTTTTTTGCAGGTATATCCTACTCCTCCAACTTTATCTACTGTCAATTTCAAGTCCCGGATATTTAAAGACCTGTACAGTGTACATTTCCAATAACAAAACAATTCTTTGAACAAGTTATGTTAGTATTATATGTGCCTTCGGAAAGAGTGTCAGAGCCAGAGCCAGAACTCATTAAAATGTTGTTGCAGTGCGAACTACGAAAAGCGAAAATCGGAACTTGTAAGTTCAGAGCAGATGTGCTAAAAGGAATTTTTTTTTTTTTTTGTTTAATGGCTAATAACTAATTTATGTAAACTGAACCATTGCCTTAATATTTGTAGGTCTTAGTTGATATCGGCTGTCAGATCTAAGAGGGAGCTGTTAGAATAGGAACAAAATATTGGCCCCAAATGAGAGCCCTGAGGAACATCAATTTTTATTTTACCGCACGTACTAAATGTTTCTCAACCACTTGTTTCCTGTTCGTGATGTAGGATTCAAATAATTTGAGCGTAAAACATCTGAGCCCAGCTTCGTTTAACTTCTATGGAAAAATGGTATGACCAACATTATCAAATGCTTTGGTAATGTTGATAAAGAGAGAAAACTAAAAGTAATATAAAAAATGAAAAGGAGACTGTAGCTACGCAGCCTAACAAAAATATGAGTAGGGAGGGTACTGCCAAATAGTTACGTATACTTGCATATGTCTTTCTCATATTTTTTTTAGCTCTTTTTTTTACAGTCAGTTTTTTGATTTATTAAATTCAAACATTTTATGACACTCCGGGGAATAATACGAATCTAGTGGCAACTCTTTAAAATCGGTCAAACCGTTTAGGCTACAGGGCGTCACGTAGGAACGTATATACAATACGCGCGAAACATATAACCCTCCACTCCATGTGTCCAATCGGGTAAAAAGCTTTGAGCCTCAACCACGTCTCTATTAATACACCTCGTCATACATGGGTTAGAACAGGGGCTGATCTCTGAATCATTTATTGTTTTATCAGCAAAATTAGTAAAAAAGAAGTTGAGGCTATTGGCTATTTCTGTAGATACCAAAGGGTGGTTAAGTTTTAAGGGCCGATGTTGATTTTGAATAAAACACAAATTATTTAGGAAATTATTGTCACTTATTTTTATTATGATAATATAGGTATAGTTCAATTAGGAAAGGAACAAAATATCGGCCATATGGCCGCCGCGACCTCGGCGGCACACCTCCATCCGATGGTCCAAATTTTCGATGACGCTGAGGCATAATTGAGGTTCCATGCCATTAATGTGCCGAATTATCTCATCATTTAGCTCTTCAATTATTGCTGGCTTATCGACGTACACCTCTTCTTTCAAATAACCCCAAAGAAAGAAGTCCAACGGTGTCAAATCACATGATCTTGGCGGCCAATTGCCACCAACATCGCCACCACGTGAGATAACATGGCCATTGAATTTGTCGCGCAAAAGAGCCATTTTTTCGTTAGCTGTGTGGCAAGTGCACCGTCCTGTTGAAACCACATATCGTCAACATCCATATCTTCCAATTCGGGCCATAAAAAGTTCGTTATCATCTCACGATAGCGAACACCATTCACAGTAACTGCCTGACTGGCCTCATTTCGGATAAAATACGGCCCGATGATGCCGCCAGCCCATAAACCGCACCAAACATTCACTCTTTGTGGGTGCATTGGTTTTTCGACAGTCACTCTTGGATTATCATTCGCCCAAATGCGGCAATTCTGCTTATTGACGAATCCACTGAGCTTAAAATGTGCCTCATTACTGAAAATGATTTTCTTCGAAAATTGATCATCATTTGAACGCCCATTTTCATAATAAGCCTGAATACTTTATAGCTCTTCTCGATTATGTATCTTTCCATGGTTCGAATTGAATTAGTCTGAGATTGAGAAATGTCAAATAAAATGCAGGAAACAAAGTTGACGTTTAGGTGTGGTTCACATTCAACATCGGCCCTTAAAATTTAACCACCTTTTATTAGAAATTTCCCGATTATTGTGGGTTAAACAAGAAGGTATATCTGTAGAAGAATTTCTGTTAAAAAATTCATTTACAATACCCCATTCCTCTTTTATGTTGCCTTTTACACTGTCCTTTGCGATCTAAGCGTTCTTTTACTTTTCAAGTTCGCTGCCTAGTTTTCGGCCGAGAACGGTCAGAAATTCAGGAACTTTTTATGTTTTTTTTTTTTACAGAGCTAAATGAATGTTTACAATTAGCAAAAGTCAATAATTTACTTCTAAACTCAATAGAAATTTCTTTAGAAATTTTATCATATGCACAACGAAGTTGAATGTTATATGGATGTTATTAACATTTTATTCCTAGTTTATCTTTTTCATTTATTTTGTTTAGCAGATAGTTAGATATCCAAGGTTGAGTTTATTGTTGTTGTTTTTTTTGCATTTTCTATAGATAGTCATCAAACATAATTCGCCATGTTAAATAAGAAGGCATCGGAAAATAGTTTGAAAGCAATTAGCTTTATTGTAGTAAGCATTCTTTTAAATATTTATTTATTTATTATAACTACTGTTTCACATAAGATATACATTACATGGTTGATTAATGGTTCTAGAGACATGGTAAGGACTTTGTTTGTCAATACTCTGCACCTTATTTGAATGTAGGATCAGATCATTGAATGGCCAGAAATTCTGAAGTCGGCACTCGGCAGTTTACTAATGAGTGAAAATATGATCAATGCACGTATTAGAGGGTTGTCTAGTTGGAATTATAATAATACAAAGGTACCTTAAAGTAGATGGAGATTTGCTTAGGATATCCAGATTAAAATCACCAACTGTATAAAGATTCCTTACTTTTTCCTCAGTTACTAAGGAGCTTAGCTCATCAATAAACGCATCTTTACTCAAAGAATGAAGTCTGTAGCAACCAAAGATAACGATATTTTGTATATGAATAGTAACTTTTATCATATCAACAACAACACCAGCAGCATGCGAGTTGTTACAGTTCATATAGCCCTTATACCCAGGTATTTCATAACAATTCTTTTCATCATCGAAAATCCGTATTTCGGAGAGAAAAGATAAATCAGGCTTGTTTAAAAACAACTCCAAGTGAGGTTAAAAGAGATCAACATTTTTCCTTAAACTACGAATACTCTGAAGCAATATACAAAAAAATCATTAAATTGTTTCCCGCGATGAAAAATACATGTACAAAATTCATTATCAAATCGACGAAAGGGATGACATAATAAGTTCATAATTATGAAGATCATCAATAAGATTGTTGAGAAGGAACATGATACCCAAAAATGAATTTACAATGTTAAATTATTTAAATCATTAAAGGAAGAAATTTGAATAACTTGTTCACCTTCTTGTTTTCTGATCAGAATAACACCCTAGGCCTAATCCCTAACTCATAAGCAAAATTTTGTCTCTATATTTAATTTATCGTGTTGAGGAAATATAAATTAATCAGAACGCCGCCCCGCAGTGGGGATTTCAAGATAAGCTGAGGAACTAGAGACAGCTCTTCTTCTTGTCACACTTGCGGTTCGTCCCAACATAGTTTTCCATATTAAGTTTTCGTTCCGGGACAAAACTAAACGAAACTAATATAAAATACTCTAATGTATTAACGACCCTCTATTTGAATTTATTTCAACTCTTTAGACGTGCATTCATATATTAGAAAAAAATATTCAACCACTGCCCCATTCCGTCATTCCCATAGGTCATTTTGCCCTGTGCAACAGCTGCTGCGGTTCTCTCTCATACTCTTACTTTAATGCGAAAATACACGTTAAAAACAAAATATCAATTTGTATACTTGCAGTAAAATGTGAATCTATTATGATAGTGTAAACAAAGCATCAAGGTAACTTTGTGAACCATGCAGGATCATGATTCGCTCGAATGAGTCTCGCAATCCTGGGAATCCAGCTGACGTAAAAAGTCCATAAATAACTACAAACACAAACCGAGTGTTACCTTTTAAAGCAGATTTCATGACCGAATTTAATGATGCCATTAACCAAGCAGAACAGAAGTTTAGTTTTAAAGTAAAAAACACGTCACTACATCAGCTACATGAATTATTCCATCGAACACAAATCCGTTGCGATGAATGCTCCCACAATGTGTACAACAAGAGTGAGGACATTTATTCGTAGTTGACAATTGATTTGGAGAATCGATTTGGCAACCTACGTAAAGTTAGCCTGCACTTTTTTTCGAATGGAAAACGTGAATTGCTTGTAGTTTGAATTTGTTTTCCTTTGTAGTTTAACCGTTAGAATGTTAAAACCATTAGAAAAAAGTCAAAAACTAGCCAGTTGCATTCGAAATCGTTTGCAGTTGTTTGTAGTGAAATTATTTCTTCTCAAAAATGTCATATTTCGGAGATATAAGGACATTTATGTTTGCGTCTACATATTACTCCAAATTTCCAATAGAGAGAATATGGAATATGTTCCAATGAAACTACCCACCCCTTTCTAACAAAGTCATCAAACATCGTTTTCCACTAACTGGAATGGAGATATCGGACCGCTTGAAAATGTGCAAATTTAGACCATTTCAGGCTCCCCTTAAATTGCGAATAAAAAGTGTCTAGTAATGCGGGCTGTCTTCTATTTCATATCACAGGTAGAGAAGGGTGCATAGACTACAGCATAGATATGCAAAACATCATTAATGTATTATATATATATAAATTATATATATATAAATTCGTAATCTGTAAGCTAAGCTTGTTGATGAAATAAATAAATAAATACATAAATAAATAAACATCATCATTTTTGTAGTTCAACAGTTTTTGAGTTATGGGGACCATAAATTAGAGGCCTAAATGTTTAAATATCATATATAACATAAACCGTTAAGCCGGATGGTATAATTTATATTTTATTAAATTGGTGAAGTGGAACACTTTCAAAAATAGAAAATTTGATCACTTTGCTTGCTACGGTTTCGGAGATAACACGGTTTTAATGAATTGTATTTTTTTCAAATGGTTCTAACTTTCTAACGGTTAAACTACACCCGACACAAAAAACGAAAAACTATAAACCACTACAAACGAATGTCTATCGAATTGCAGTTCACGTTTTTCATTCTAGAAAAAGTGCGGGCTTACTTCACGTCAATTCAAACGCCAAATTATGCATTTTGTTAAACTCCAAAATTAAATTAAATGATATATGTTATTTATTTATTTATTTTTTCTTGTTGTTTATATAAATTAATTATTTATTTATCTTATTGATGCTTCTCTGGCACTCTTACACTAACAAATTTGTAAAATGAAGAGTTTTGTTAAAATACTAAATAAACAAACAAACAAACAAAACGTAGGTGGAAGCGGGTACCTACCTACAATCTACATAAACTTGGACAGTTTGTTCTCATATTCATGCATAGCTTGTGAAATTATTTTCTGCTGGTATGTGAGAGTGTCTTCAAAAACTGTATGAAAATGGAGGTGGTTCATTCATAGTTTAATGTTTAGATAGTGAAATGAAACGAAATGTATGTTGTATTGTGATGTGCTTTTTGTCTGCGGCCGGGGTATGACTCGTCGGATCCAGGGTTGCCCCCAAAAAAACACTTAATAACTTCGGGGCGTTGTACAATTTCACTTTATTTTTACCTTAAAAGAAGAACAATTCAAATTTTGTAACTTAATTCTACTTAAAACGACCTTAACAACCATTGGATACGTAAGAGGTAGTTACGGGGCGGTCTGGCGGCGGTGGCAGACTGGAATAGCTCAACAGTACACAGTCCACGGTCGGAAAGGACAGGAAAGGCTTGTGGCGGACTGGAATAGCTCACAGTACACAGCCCACAGTAGGAAAGGATAGAACGCTGTGGCGGAATGGAATAGCTCACGGTACGCAGCCCACAGTAGGAAAGGATAGAAAGCTGTGGCGGACTGGAATAGCTCACAGTACGCAGCCCACAGTAGGAAAGGATAGAAAGCTGTGGCGGACTGGAATAGCTCACAGTACGCAGCCCACAGTAGGAAAGGATAGAAAGCTGTGGCGGACTGGAATAGCTCACAGTGCGCAGCCCACAATAGAGAACAGATTCAATGCCGAATGTATTGCACCCGAAACTGAGTGCACTGTTCTCCCCGAACTACTTTTACCCGTGGGTACTCATTGATTTCGTCGCAAAAAGTCAGTGTGACTTATAAAACCAGTGTAAATCGGCCCGGTGTGTTGTTGTTGCTTTTGGACGTTGGTTGCTGATGTTGTTTATGCCTTGGTGCTGGTAGGTAGTTCGAGGTACCGGTGGTTGGTGACTCATTGTCCAGTGGGGGCGGTCAGAGGTATTCAGTGGAGTCGATCAGAGGCGGTTACTCCTCACGCAGGGCGGGTCGTTACAGTATGAAGCATAAAAATAGCCAAACCTTAAAGTGAATATCTTTAACTGCGATAAACCCCAAATAATAATTTTAAGGAGCCAATTCGGCGATGAAAATCCAGTGTTTTCAACACTGTCAGTGGTAACAAATCAATATCTGTTTCGTCGTTGTTTCAATTTGAACAATTCAATAAAAAATATGAATTCGAGTATGAATTGAACCTTTGGTGTTTCTGTACTAAATTTACTTTAATTCTAATTTCTATACACATGGTTTACAAAAGTAGCACGAGAACTGTTGTTGTAAACCATGTAGCATACAGCATACTGTATACCTATCATGCGGGCAAAATAAAAAAGGCCTTTTCAAAGATTAAATTTGAAGACACAATATCGAACAACAGATATCGTCTTAACCGTTAAGTTCTAAATAAAATGAAAAACGTTTGCATTCAAGAGAAAAACAAAACAAAATCCTCAAGATTGGAAAACAAAAACAATAGTCTACACTCTACACATGCCAAAATTGGGGGCACAACTCGGCGGTCTATGCTTCGACGTAACGTTCAAAGCATGTCCTTGTATTAGAACGAGTTGTGGAATTCGTGCCGATTTTAAATGAAGTATAATATTTTGTTAGGTTTGCTGACAGAGATTTGAAGACATAGGATATATTTTTATATTTTTGTAAGTTAATTTATCTCTGTACTCTAAACTTTCGCAATTTTCATCCCTACTTACTGTTTTCTTGCCCGACATACTGTCCCTGAAAATCGAAAAATGTAAGCAGAATAACATTGCAATGGTGTATTAAATAAATGTGGAACAAAAAACACAAATACCCAAATGGGGGCTTTGATCTGCATTTTTTATGTTCGCCTTTTGCTCGAGGTGGATAACATTGTTTATATAGTAAGAGGAACTGGCGATGTGCATCGACCATGAAATAAACCTTTAGATTTCTGCCAGAGGTAAACATAATGGAGTTTACCTGATTGATTGGGTGATGTAGCGGAAATGTGAATGCAGGGTCTATTGCGTTTTGTTACCTCCTATTACAAGTTAAGGTACATTATGCACGAATGTGTGTCTGAATGGGGTGGAATTATGTCGTCGCAATATAATGAGGATGGGGATATGAGGATCGTATTATTAATTTTACTTACGAGAATATCTTAAATGATTCACGCTAAGTCAATCCGATTATGTGGTACAAATGTAGTAGGAAATGTACAATTAAATCAAGAGAAAATTATTTCATTTCTGCTTAGCCTTACCTACATTTTATATGTCATTAAGAACACGGACCTTCTGTGGCTTATCAGGCTATAGAGTGTATAAAGCATATTTAACTTGCTAATCGCTTGCAAATACAATTTGTGTACAATTGACTTTTCTTTGGCTTGCTTTTGACGGCGACATATGTATTAGATATAATATCTTGATAAACCCACATTTGGCAAAGATTCTCATGTATGGTACACAGATGGATCGAAAACAGATGAAGGAGTTGGAGCTGGAGTATACGGGATCGACACAAAAACGTTCATCCATAGAAGCATGGACAAATGCAACTCCGTATTCCAAGCAGAAATCTTTGCAATACAACTATGTCTCAGAGAAAATCTAAAAAAATCCATAACAAACAAGAACATATATATTCTCTCTGATAGCAAAGCTGCACTACTGGCTATCAATAGCTATGAAATCACATAAAAGCTAGTATGGGATTGCCTACAATTACTCACATCGCTAGCCAGCACAAACAGAGTACATCTCATTTGGGTGCCAGGACACAGCGGATATGTGGGCAATGAAATAGCAGACATACTAGCCAGAAAAGGATCAGCATCCACCTTTATGATGCCAAGACCATTCTGTGGATTACCCCTTAGCACCGCTAAATTCCGCATTAAAACCTGGCTGGAAAACAAAGCAAATCATTACTGGACAAACACTGAAGGTAACAGACAAGCTAAAATGTTCATGCCAACTATTTCCCGTTCAAGAACAAAACAACTCCTTAACCTAACAAGGAGTCAGATCAGAACAGTCACAGGGTTCCTCACGGGGCACTGCCAAGTCAAAAAACACCTCATGACTATGGGAATAATACAGAACAACACTTGCAGACTATGCAACGAGGACGAAGAATCAGCAGAACACATACTGTGTCACTGTGAATGTCTAGTCAGATTACGTCAACACCACCTAGGTAAATCTTACCTTGGGGCAGAGGACATTTCTGACAGCGCGCTCAAAGATCTACTAGGATTCATAACCAAGTCCAGTATCATGAGCGAGCTCTAAGTGGAGGAAATCACAATAGGCCCACTCGTGGCCGCAGTGATATGGCAACTTTATTCCACCTCCCTCAAACAATCTAAATCTAAATCTAATATCTTGAGTCACATATAGTTCTAGCAGGGAATAGCAAATATCAAAAATTCTTCCTCTGCTATGTTGTCTCTCAGGACTGGTCTAAAAGAACCTTGAGGCTAGTGCCCTCTGGAGAGTGCTAAATATAATAAAAAAAAGGATGCAAATGCCTTTTACGCGTGCAACCGAATCTTCGGAAAAAGGTGGGGACCAAACCCTAAAATAATTCTGTGGATGTACACGGCTGTTGTGCCTCCAACACTCACATACGGAAGCTTAGTCTGGTGGCAAGCCACAAATAAAGCATCGAACTTAAATCTAATGACCTGCAGTGGATCCTCAGCTGTGACGCCAACGCCCACCATACGGCATGGGGGAGCACCGACATAAACAAAAGAGGTGAGTCCCTTTTTGAATATATTTGTGCTAACAATTTGGTGGTGGTAAATAGAGGTGTAGAACCAACCTTCATAAGTGCGATTCGCCAAGAGGTTCTAGATCTCACTTTGGCAAGTCCATTTATATATAATATCATCACAAACTGGCATGTTTTTGGAGAAGCATCCATGTCGGACCACAATCATATCAGTTTCGACCTGGAAGCATTTTCCGAAAGAAACACAGTTTACAGGAACCCGAAATCCTCTGACTGGGAAACCTATCGGTTAGTCCTTGAATCAGAACTAAATCGTTCTTCAATTCCGCTAGGGACCATTCCGGAGCTGGAAACTGAATCCGAACAGCTCCAAAAAGATAAAACCTTCGCATATGAAAGCAGTTGTGCCCTTAAAAATAGGAAAATACGAAGAGATGTCCCATGGGGGAATAAAAGACTTCAAACTCTTAGGAGCACAGTAAGAAAATTGTTCAATAGAGCTAAGAACAATGGCAATTGGTGCCAATACAGAACAGGCCTTACTGATTACAACGTAGAATTGAGAAAATCAAAACGAGCGACTTGGAGGAAACACTGCGAGAGCATTGAGAATCTCCCTGCAGCGACACGACTCCAAAAAGTCCTTGCCCGCGAGCACTCAAACCGCATCTGCTCTCTGAAAAAGCACAATGGTGAATTTACAGCTACCCCTGAAGAAACCTGTCAACTTCTTCTCGACACGCACTTCCCAGAATGCATCCATATACAAACCCCATGTGTACCGAAGAGGCACCAGGATCTCACTGTATCAAAATGGGATTATAGTCTATCTGGAAAATTTTTTCAGAGAAACAAGGTAAAATGGGCGATCTCTTCTTTTAGCCCCTTTAAATCACCGGGAACCGATGGCATCTACCCCTGTCTACTACAACAGGGTATTGACTTACTGGTTCCTCAACTAATTAGGATCTTCAGATCCAGCTTATCTCTAAGCCATGTACCATTGAGCTGGACAAGGGTCAAGGTGGTTTTCATACCAAAGGCAGGTGGGAAATCTGAACAACAAGCGAAATCATATCGCCCCATCAGCCTTAGCTCCTTCCTCCTAAAAACAATGGAGAAAGTCCTAGACCAATATATAAGGGATCAGTTCCTTACAGGTAACCCACTCCATGCGAACCAGTTCGCATACCAAGCCGGCAAGTCTACCGAAACTGCCATACACAGCCTCACAACGACGATTGAAATGGCTCTGGCAGCAAAGGAAACGGCTCTTTGTGCGTTCATAGACATCCAGGGAGCGTTGGACAATACCTCCTTCGATGCCATAAAGAAAGCTATGATAAGGAAAGGCATTACCCCACTAATCATAAAATTGGTTCAAAACATGTTAGAAAGCAGAATTATTAATCTGGAGTATGGAGGCTCACAAAAGACTGTTAAGGCCACTAGGGGCTGTCCCCAAGGTGGAGTATTTTCTCCCCTTCTGTGGACTTTAGTCATAGATGAACTCCTATTCCACCTCACACAATCGGGGTACATAATACAATGTTATGCAGATGATGTAGTAATCACTGTTAGGGGCAAACATGACTCCACGATATCGGAGATCATGCAAGGAGCCCTAAACTTAACCTATAGATGATGTCAGAACAAAGGATTGACCATAAATCCCTCAAAAACAGTCATGATACCATTCTCAAGAAAGAGAAAACTAGAATTGAAACCGATCAAGCTAAATAACGAAGTTATTGACTTATCGGGGGAGGTAAAATATCTGGGAGTAATCCTGGACAAGACTCTCACCTGGAACTCACACCTTGATCAAGTCACCAAGAAGGCGACAAAGGCAATTTATATGTGCCAGCGTCTTCACGGCAAAACCTGGGGCTTAAAACCAAAAATGATCTACTGGTCATACAACACGATCATCAAACCAATGATCACCTATGCAGCGATATCATGGTGGCCAAAAACCGAACAATTAACGGCCCAGAAAAAACTAAACAAGATATATCGCTTAGCATGTGTTGGTATAACGGGGGCAATGAAAACTTGTCCAACTGCAGCCATAGGGGCAATGCTCAGCCTTCTGCCTTTACATATTTCTGTAAAGAAGGAAGCGTGTCTCAGTGCCCTTAGGCTTCCTGATATATCAAATCTTAAAGCAGGAAATCTGACAGGACACCTTCGAGTATTACAAATGCTTCAAGATGATCCTGTGATCAAAGTATCAGACACCATGCTTAAAAGACTTCGCTTCTCCAGAAAATTTAAGATAGTCATATCTGACAGGAATACCTGGAAAACCAACCAATTCGTAACACGACCAGGATCACAAATCTGGTACACCGACGGTTCAAAGATGGAAGATGAAGCCACCGGTGCTGGGGTCTATGGACCTAGGTTCCAAAGAGCCGTAGCACTAGGAAAATCACCAGACATCTTTCAAGCGGAGGTACATGCCATAAAGATATGTGTCCGGGAATGCTTACAGAGGCGCACTAAAGGTGCCCATATCTACATCCTCTCAGAGAGCCAGGCAGCCCTTAAGGCCCTGGGATCATTTTCGATCAGATCAAAGCTAGTCTGGGAATGTTTCAATCTCCTCGAAGGACTGGCAAAGGACAACACAGTCACTGTTGCTTGGATACCAGGCCATGAGGGATTTGAGGGCAACGAACGAGCAGATTGTCTGGCGAGAAGAGGTGCATCACGCCTACTCACCGGTCCTGAACCCTACTTCGGGTTACCTTTGAGTTACATACACTCAAAATTCAGGAAATGGGAAGATGATCACCTTGCCGAATATTGGACGGAATCAAAGGGACAGAGGCAGGCAAAAAGACTCATTAGCCCAGCTCGTATAGTAAAGCAAAAAAGTTACTTGAGCTAAGCAAAGAAGATCTAAGGATCCTAACAGGTTATCTTACTGGTCACTGGCCACTAAGATATCATCTCAAAAAAATTGGACTTTCCGACGATGACTCCTGTCGACTCTGCGGAGAAGAGGAGGAGACAACGGAACACATACTCTGCGAATGTCCTGCTGTAGCCAGGGGCAGAGCGATCCATATGCAAAGGGCGATTTTAAGTCCTGCAGATATTGGAAACATGGAACCAAGAAGGGTGCTGAGGTTTATAAAGAGCCTCAACTGCTCCCTGGGTTAAATAATAAAGGCCAACACAATAGATCTCTTCTGGTCGCAGTGTATAGGGCCTAGCACTTACAATAACAATTACAATTAAATCTAATGACCAAAATACAAAGACTAGCATGTATAGTTACAACCGGCGCATTAAGGACAACACCTACTGCTGGAATGGAGGCAATCCTCAACCTGGTACCCCTAGACCTACACATACAAGAATCGGCAGCCAAAAGTGCCCTCAGGATCAGCCAAACCAAAAGCTGGAAACCCTACAGAATGGGACATGCACAGATTCTGAACAAATACGTGGGAGACTCTGTCACTTCTGACTACTTGTCTCCCAACCTTGACTTTGATAAACCATTCTCTTGTTATTTCCCCAGCATGGAGGAATGGAACACAGATGAACCCACAAATAGGAAATCGATATCCATCTACACTGATGGATCTAACATGGACTGTGGTACAGGTGCTGGAATTTTCTCCGAAGAGCTAAATATACACCACTCCATCAAACTGCCTGATCACAGTAGTGTCTTTCAGGCGGAGGTTCTGCAATGGCCAAAGCTGCCCATATGGTGTCAATGATGGCAATACCAAATGAGGATATTACCATTATTTTCGACCGTACGGGAACGCTGCGTTTTCCATCAAAACGTACTTTTTTCTGACCTTACTTTAAATTGACAGTTCTCGAACAGCTCTTAAAAGCAATACTTGAAATTGTACTTTAACAATATCTTTTGACTGATTCAACTTAACTTGAGTTCGCCCAGTGGTAGAAATTCTGCCATTATGTTGACCTGGCACAACATATTATTGAAAAAACAAATTAAAGACTGCATTGCATCTCTGCACAATATTCCCAACAAAAAAATAATCAAGCAAATATATTGTGGTTAAGGTGGTCAAAGTGGTTCTTAGCAATTTCCCTTCGCCTATTTATATATATATATATTTATATATAAGAAATTTGCAACATTTCTTCGTTTAAATTACCAATCCGAACATCAAACCCGCTGCAATAAAATTCAATTGAAGTCTGTATTTCTCACACCACGGACTTTCAGTAGCTATAGTTACTAAGTCCTTTTAATTAATTGAATAAGATTCTATAACTACATAATTATATACATTCAGACAACTTAATTGATAAATTATGTACCTACAAATTTCCACTGAA
Organism: Cheilosia urbana; assembly: GCA_946477585.1. Taxonomy (NCBI): domain Eukaryota; kingdom Metazoa; phylum Arthropoda; class Insecta; order Diptera; family Syrphidae; genus Cheilosia; species Cheilosia urbana. The sequence goes on from OX297856.1 coordinate 40,260,186, forward strand.
AGTGAACTCGACAGTAAGGATTACACCTTAGGCAGATGATCCAATACATATTTGCAAGTAATTTCATATGAGAAAACCATAAATCACAACCAAGTATGGTGTTATGGTGACGTAGCCAAGTGTAAACACATTGCCACAGGCACACACAATTTTGACGTGCACATATATTGGTTTTTAAGGGTCCTGCGTGTGGATGATGAAAGGGACAAATAATTCCTTTGAGGGTGAGGTGAAATATTTTCGGTTCGATGCATCTTAAGTATGTACACCACAAACTCACACGTAATGGCATTAACAGGGGAATAATCAAAATACCATAGGTTCATAGGTCAAGTAATGAATTTGATAGAATCAGAAACTGACCGACGACACGTTCAGGGTTCAGCATAATCTGTATAGCGGATACATTATGTGGAAATTGAAGAGAAATGGATCCAGGATTTATTTTCAACGATCAACTGTAATGTGTTCAACCCGGCCCTTTACACCTGACAACATTAACGTATATATAAGGTAGCTTTTGCTGGAGCATTTATAGCATGAAGATGACAGTAAAGTTTATATTATGTATGTGTGAGAAATCAGGTATTCGAAAAGCGGCAGGGGAGCATTTCAGTGAAATACGATCCCCACTGGCAAGGTTTCGGCTGTTTTCCCGTGTAACTGTCCATTGTTAACCATTCGCATTGCAATGCTTACAGATACCTGATGCCAAAGGAGTGCCTACATATTTCATGGGAAAACCACTGTAAAATGGTAATCTTTTCTGGTTAGTTCATAGAAGTATAGTTAGTTGGAAGTATATTTACTTACTGCATAGTACAAATAAAATCATATGCTAGAAGAGGGAACTCAACTACTACGCCTGTATATATAGATGGTTAAGGTGTACTTCCACTAAAGGCGGGCTTTTTATTTAATGACTTTGATAAGGGTCAACTGTCACACGATCTAATAGGGTTGACAGTTCGAAATGGGAATATTTCGGAACTCGTCTGGACATATCAAAAGTTCGACGATTTTATTTGTTTGTTAAAAAGTAAAGCAAGTTCAATTGAAATCAGATTCTTCAACTTTTTCAACTCATCGGAAGAATTCTTGGAAAGGAAAGATCATAATTTGGTTGTTAGACTGATTTTTTGTAAGATGAATAAATGCAAAGTACCTATACTGGAGAGCAAAGCAGGCGATTAATTGCAGACAAAAACGGTAGCCATTATATTTTGTTATTTACCCACTTTATAACCAGAAACAAACCTCGCAGTTTTGGGACTTTTAGGTATAACAAACAAAAATCAAAGTTCAGTTAGAACGAAATGGTCGAATACTTAATATTAGAATACACCCCGTCGAAAGTCTACTTAAGAATTTTTTAGTATCTGAATGCATTCAAACGTTTTGATATTATTTCTTATAGGAAAGGAAATCATTGTAATAAGCTTCTTAATAATATTTTTTTTTTAAACGATGAACACGAACAACAAAGACCTACTATAGTAGTTTAAGACGAAGTTTTTTTCCCCATCATTAATTTGCCTTAACTCATTAGTCGAATTGACTGTGCACTGTGCAGTATGGTGCTGGTCCACAGAGAAAAGATTCGGAACCAGCCCTAGCTAGTTTGTCTGCATGTTCGTTGCCTGCAATACCCTGATAACCCGGCACCCAGCCAAGCCTTACCTTGTTGTGTATGGCTAGAGCTTGCAGAGCATCGTGACAGCACTTAACTGTTTTGGAGTCCATTATGGAACTCATTCCCATGGGTATAGATAGTTTGGTGTTGGGTCCAAAACCACCAGATCCACCTCCGAAATCCATTTTTGATCCGTCAGTGTACATACTAAGCTTTTCGAGCTAAGTGTCGGTACACCATTGATCCAACTAGCGTGTTCAAGTATTTGTACCTCGTATAATTTCCCGACACAGTACTCCCTATTCCCCAACCATAGTGTCCGGGATTGAGCAGAACATGTTCAAGTTGTAGTGTGTATTTAGTACTATAACTTTATCAAATAACAATGTGAGTTTTTATATGTTGAAGCGCCAGTATCTAACAGGCATTTGTTGCAACCTCTGATTAGAGATCGGAGACTACCTACACAATCTGACAAAAAAATGCACAGCCTCCGACTGCCAATTAGTTATACTTAAAAGTGTCTGGTTTTAATCTTTTTAAATCTTTTTTACAATCATTCGGGTTTGTTTTTTTTAATTAACTTTTTTTTAATAATAAATTTATGGTTTTTAGAACTGATTTTTATTGCATGCTGTCTAGCTACGTAACTAGTTTCACTTGATAACAAAAAATAAGAAAATCGAACAACAAATTATATGCTTTCATGTCTTTAAAAATGTATAAGTAGCTAAAAATGTCAACCTGGAACTAAGAAAACTATTATTTGCCCAACACAGCCACCACACTCCATAACGAAAGGATAACCCAAGACAATCCCTCGAAACGAAACGAAAAATTCAACTGGAGGTCTCAATAAAACAATTTAAACAAAAAGGGTAAGTATTCATTATTCGGTGTAAGAGAGCAAAAGTGCGAAATTTGTTTCTTTTATCAGATCGTGAACACACTTTTTCTCATCTCTAGTAAAACTGAAACAAATGACAGATCCAGTTTGACAATTAATTATTTGTTCTGCAAAAAAAAAAAAATGTTTAAACTTTTCTGAAACTGAAAAATTTGTTTTTAATAGATATAATAAAAATAAATAAATAGTTGGCGCAACATTCGTTTTGTGTGATGGCCCCAATTGGAAGATATGGACTTGGAGTACATGTGGTTCCAACAGGACGGCGCCACAAGCCACACAGCGAATGTCACAATCAATTTATTGGAAACCAAGTTTGGAGAACGTGTTATCTCACGAAATGGTCCAGTCGCTTGGCCGCCTCGGTCATGTGATTTGACGCCGTTAGACTATTTCCTGTGGGGCTACGTCAAGTCTATGGTCTATGCCAACAAGCCAGCGACGATTGATGAACTTCGTACGAATATCGAACGTGAAATTGCAGCAGTATCGCCCGATTTATGCTTGAAAACCGTCGAAAATTGGGTGCATCGTCTGGACTTCTGCAAGCGTGCCCGTGGTGGCCATGCAAAAGAAATCGAGTTCCATACATAATGGCATCGAACGTACTTTTACAGGAATAAAGAATTTCATTGATATCCAAAACCGTAGCGCTCTTATTGATAACCTCGATATATAACACAAGATTTTTGCCTTATATTTTCAGAAAACTGTTTGAAATGAAGAGAGCTTTGCGGTTAGTGGGAGTCAGAGAAACAGAATATCTTGTAAAACTTAATCTTCGGAACTGATTGCGGCAAGTAGATAACATTGTTCCTTCTTAAGATCGCTTAAAAACGTCAAAGGGATACGACAGCTTATGGAACAGATAAAACTAAGAAGCTACCATCGTATCCGAAGAAATTGTAAGAGAAACCTCTAATTGTATCCACCCGGTTCCAGTTATTTTTCCAGGGTGTGTAGTTAATTAAAATCATGACTTTTAATTAATCCTCTTTGATGTGTCTTTTCTTTACTTGGAAGTGATTTGTTTGTTTAAGGAAAAGGGTTTCGATGAAAGCGAGTAAGATTTAATTAAATTTCCAGAGGCTGGAGTATGCAGAATCAAAGTCAAGCGCTACAAAATAATTACGAATTTGTTAACATTGGCTTGGGTACCTCTCCGGTAATAAGTACAAATATTTTCGATTTTTTATCAATAAATCTCGTTGTCTTTCTTTCTAATTAAGGCGTTAAGGATATTACAAAAAGGAGGCTTTTGTTCTGGCGATACAAATAAATACCATTTGTTTGGGAATTTTTAATAGGGTTAGTCCTACCTTTTTGTGTTTTTTTCTGCCGGTATAAGGTATGGTTGGCAAGAAGTTTTGACAGACATTATATGGGTCGAATGTAGGTAATCAATCAGATAATAAGGTCATACTTTTCCGTTTTTATTTGTCCTCAAGAACAGCTTTGGCCGCTACGTTTCCACACACCCAATTGGCTGGGATTTTTTGCAAAACTTAATAGCGGCTGACGTCTAAACATAGATTTGTATCCGAGATGTTAATCAATTCGGACATTGTGATGAAAGACGAACTCAAGAAAGTGGGTCGCAAAATTCTGTCCGTCTGTGATGAGGCCTACAAAGTAAACATCTGCCCGTTCGTTCAAATTTAGAGTTTGGGGGCTTACAGTTCGCGACCGTTTTTTTTTTAGCAGGATATTAATATTAATACTGTGGGTATACTTCCCACATAAAATGTTCGTAGCAGTTGCATTTGTTTTGAAAACGACTCTAACGATTTCAACCAAAATTTATTTATTTAATAAGTAAGTAAGTAGGTGAGGCTTAAATGACTGCATACTCAGTTTTGTCAAAAAAATTCATTTCTTAAGTTGACTACCCAAAAGCCGATCTGTTTTCATATAGGTACATATATTTTTAAAAGTCAATACCGCACTCTAAAATTAAAATTGCAATAGCCATTAAAAATGCAATAACAACAACGCAAAACTTATGTTTAGCAAATATTACCCACTTGCTTTTTTTTTTTTTTTTTTTCAACCATTTTCAATATACAGCTTAAAATAATTCCAACCACTTGGAGTTTACCCATTCAGAAACTGCTACTTCATTTGCATACTCGTACATTTTATATTAATTTAACAATTGTCGACTATTCATTTTTTACATCAGGCAAATCAAACTCACTTTATGACTGGCTGGTCCTGGTGTTATGCTAGAGCCAACGCACTCCATGGGAGATTAAAATATTCAAAGTTGTTCGAAACAAAGAGACGACACCTATGCTAAGAGATGTTTAATATCTTTTAGCATAATTAAAAAAGGCTTGCACAGATGGCTCACATACTTGAGGAAAGTTGGAATGGAAACCACTCTCTTAGGGTGTTTTAATTATTTTGTGAGAGAAACTTTACAGCGCAAACTATGTGTAGGTACATATATAACTTTTTGTGTATTAAAAGTAATATGGTATTTCGGTAAAACTGACATATGTCTTATGCAAAACTCTGGATTCTATCTTATTGATATGAGTTTGCAAAAGAGTCAACTCTACAAAATTACTGAGCAAATTATTATTTTGTTGCGACCCGAGGTACAGGGTTTCCGCCGGGAAGGTTTACTACTTTGTTTTGCCGCCATTTTGGTAAACATTAGTCTTGACAGTTCATATTTGGCTGTCATGAAGTAGATACGTGGCAAATTTATTGTGAAAAAATATTCGATAAACCAACGTGTTTTAATCGTTAAAACATTTTATCAAAATCAATCATCGATTGTTGTGACGGTGAGAAAATTACGTGAAATTTGTGGGAGAAACAACGTGCCAACAAAACGCACTATTTATCGTGTAGTGAATAATTTCGGCAATGGAAAACCCTCAAATTATTCATCAGTCACCTTTGCATCCATTAAAAGTTACAGTCTGGTTTGCAATTCGGTCAGGAGGAATCATTGGACCTTACTTCTTTGAAAATGAAAACGGCGTAACGGTAACTGTGAATGGGGAGCGATATCGTGATATGATTGAAAACTTTTAACGCCACAACTTCATGCTTTGGGCTTGATTAACATGTGGCATCAACAAGACGGTGCCACATCGCATACAGCCAGGATTACAATGGAATTACTGCGAGACCTCTTCCACAATAAGTTATTTATAGAAATGGTGATGTTGATTGGCCTCCACGGTCACCTGATTTGACTGCTCCGGACTTCTTTTTGTGGGGATATCTAAAAAGCGAGGTTTATGCAAACAAACCAGGAACGCTTGAGCAACTCAAACAAAATATTCGGGATGAAATTAATCAAATACCGCGTGAAATGTGTGAAAATGTAAAGAAAAATGTGCTCAAAAGGGCTCGCGTTTGTGAGACTAACAGAGGCGGACATTTACCTCATGTTGTATTCCATACATAATTGCCGACATCAAGTAAAACATTCGGGTCTATCACAGAATCCGTCGTATTCGGAATTTTGCTACGAACCCCGAAAGAACTGTCACAGAATCCGTCGTAGAGCACATTTTTTGCTTTCGGAATTCGTAGAACGTGGTATATTCAGTGATACCACTTTCTACGAATTCCCCTACGACGGATTCTGTAACAGTTCTTTCGGGGTTCGTAGCAAAATTCCGAATAAGACGGATTCTGTGATAGACCCGATTTATCAATATAAGATCCATTCTCTTTCATTTAATCAAAAATTATAAACAAACAAAGTAGTATACCTTCCCGGCGGACACCCGTGGGTTGGACGGCTATCCATGAACCTCAGTCTCACTCAAGCAATGTGGTGGTTTTAATAGCACATGGATCTAATAATACCTCAGGGGGAACGGGGAAGAGTATGGAGGCGATTTGGGAACCCAAAATGGACGATTTGCTTTGGAACACGACAGCACAGTTACATGTACTATATAAGAACCTCCAGTCCTCCTCTTTACCCCGGTAACTCCTACCGAAGTGAAGAGATGGCAGGGAAGGTTTAACCTTCGGGCAAGTTTGCATACTTGTCAGTGTCCAGTGATGATCCCAACAACGTTGCTGACGTGCGATATATTAAGCGAAGCGCTTGTCTTTGCAAATCGAATCAGCATTAATTATTATAATATTCCCAATGGTAAAGGTTTAAAAAGTCTGAAAAGTTTCCTACTTACCGGGAGTATATTGAACTGCTGCGTCACTATTTCGGGTATTCTTTCTGATTCTCTGGATTTGATAGCAACCTGTCTATCTGTAAGAATCGTGCTATCCGTGCAGGCTACCGGATTAAATTTAAGCCATAATATGAATCCTTTAACCGTAGTCGGCTCCATCACAAAAATACTACAGCATTCGGACAGACTAAAGGATGTACTCATATTAAGCATTTCATACGAAACACCTCCACCGACCTCATCGACGGTTCTAGAACCATATATGTAGAGAATAATAGTTATCATTCCTGGCGGTGTTGTTTACCTACTCCTCACTGGGTACGGGTAGGTGATGTGTAGAAGTACGAAAACAAGCAATAATATTTTCTGTGTAGAATGACCAGTCCCTACGGCTGTATATAACCAGTGTCCTAGCGACTTTTAATCTCTTCACTGTAGTGGCAGTTGACTGCTTACAAAAGACATTCGATAGTATAGGTGCATCATAACATTAAAAACCGAAACCTTTGGGGGACATTTTTGCAACTTGCACTTACGACACGAGTACGATACGAAAACTCGAAAAGAAATATGCTGTGTTTATTTCTTAACCACAATGCATTTGGTTGAGTCATTCTAAAGCGTGTCCCAAAATTCAAGCAGGACTTGAATTTACGGCCAATGTGCGTTAAGCAAGGCGTTTCAAAAATTTCTTTGGGAGTACAGAACGAAAATTAAGAAATTTATGATTGGCTAAGCGTTTTTCAATTAGGACGGTTCTGATGTTTGAAGCCTGTGGCGGCAATATTTGTTTAGTATAGTCTGTCTAATCTGGTGTTTATTATTCATTGACCATTTTACGCGGCAGACGAAAAGTCGACTCTTCAACGTTTGGTGGCCATTTTCTAGACAAGGCAAAACTTGTACCATTCCCACTCGGATCCGTGCCATCATGAGAAGCCTCGGAGTACATTAAATGTACATTAAGGCGTTAATGGATCTTTCAAATTATTGAAAAAAAAAAAAAAAAAAACATTTCGTTAATACCTCACATACAGCTTGTTTCATTGCGTTTTAAATCTTTAAATTGAGGCAAAAGAAACGGTATTTCCAGGATCCGCAAGCATTTGTTCGACACGACCTATGTTGTAACTTTAGCATTACGTCGATGAATAATCTTCATTAGGTATTTTATCTCAAATTGTATTTTTTTTTTTTTTTTTTTGAGCTTGTAACATCGTAATCGAATCACAAAAAAAATGTTAATGAAATATTCAGAAAGGTAAAGGTACTAGATAAAGAAACGTCAAAGCAAAGTAAAAATACTTTAATCCGCAAATAAAATTAGGAGTACAATTTGTCGTTGGGGAGTACCGGAATCATCTGACGAAAAAGAAATACAATATACTCATATTGTAGTACTTTCGGCAGCACTTGCGGTAAGTGTTGGCATGGTATCCAAACAAAAAACATTTTTACAGAATATCACGGTTGCCATAGTGGGCGCTTTGTCGTATTTTGGGCTATCTTTTTACTTAAAAAACGATAGTAATTTTATCCATGAGCGCCCAACACAATTTTGGGCTATAGGTATGTCGTTTTACAAATTGGGTGTTAATTTTGTTTGTTTTATTCTTTCACAAAACTAAAAAAAGAAATATTTTCGAATAAACCCGCACTTTTAAAACTTGGCAGCACTTTTGCAGTCAAGTAAGCCACAAATGTCATGGGAAAGTGGGAAAATGAGAAAAATAGAAAAAAATACTTAAGGAATGGTCAACGATTTTTGGCTTCTTTCTGGGCAACGATATTGGGCTACAATTTTTTAAGGTTTGGGCTCTTAAGCCGAACTAAGTTCTGGCAACCCTGCACAAGACAGCTTTGGGTTAGTAAAACTGGAGCACTACGCGATAGAATAACATGTATTTAACAAATAATGGAAGTTACGCTACCACAAAATCATCTTATGCGATGATGCTCATTTTTATTTAAAAAAAAAACTTTTTGTTTTAAATCTTGACCTCGTGGAGGCGCTTGGTGCTTGGTCAGGTAATGACAAAATACATGAATGTCTTGAATGAAATGAAAGGTCAAGTTCATAAATGTTAAAATGCTGCATTCCCTCAAATTTCGCGTTCACTATGGTGAAAGAACTGCATTATCATTGCAGAAGTTTGGCAGTACTTGCGTTCATTAAAGAAAACTTACAGCTAGTATGTTGCGAAAAGTTCATGTGATTCTGAACATAACAAGAACAAAGAGCAAAAATACGGGTTGGGGTCCAAATTCTGGAAGGGTCAAAATTCTGTTTTCTAAATTCTGGTTTTCAAAATTCAGCTTGTAGCCTCGTATTTCCTAATGAGAGGAAAAAAAATGTAGCAGGTAATTTATGTAAAGTACGATTTTATTTTACATCCAACTTTTAAATAGAATTACCAACAACAACAAAAAAAAGAAGAGCTGTTACTTTTATTGATATTTTGGACGAAGTTTGAGGAAAATTCAAACCATCAATCGTAGCGTAACAGTAATTACCTTGAACCTCCTAGAAAGAAGCCTTAGAGTATTGGAAGTTGTACCGAGTCGCTTGTCGAAAGATTTATGAATTATGCAATATTTCGTCTGTCCTTTTGTACCGCCAAAATGAAGCATTTACAAAAAAAGCTTTTATAGGTAATGTTTTTTGAGTTTTGTAAGGAAAGTTTGAATATAAATTTGGTCTTAGGCAAAGTGATTAAGAGTTTCAAAAAGTAATAAATTTCAAATACATATTAGTTAAATGCATCAGGTAAAATAAGGCACCTCAAAATATAACGAGTAAAAAGAGTATAAGTATAAAAAGAAAATATATAAAAGTATAATAATTAAAAGTTGTAATTTCTGACTGCTTCAAGATTCTCAAAATTCTGCAGACAATAAAGATAGGTTTGGTGAATGTAAGAAAGTGTGCGCCTTCATTTCTATTATTTTTCTTTAATTCTATACAAATAAAGAATTGATTCCCCTCTCAACTCTCACTCTCAACTATGGCAAAAGCTATCAGCACAGCAGTATGCATATTTACAGGCGATCTCTCTTCAAATACATAGACCGAGCGACCATTGTACGAGGATACTACCAATGGTAAAAGTATTTCCATAAAAATAAAACCCAGTTGCAGCCAGACATAGCCCATCGGTCTACAGTTTTTCATTTCATTTCATTTTTTTTTTTTTTTTAATTTTTAATTGATTTTTATTTAATTCTTTCTTTATAACCTATATACAAGACAAAAACGATGAAATCTAATTTAAAATTTAAATTTATCTTATTAGAATCTTATCGATTGGCCACCATCCTGATCGCGTCCATGGTTGCCTGTCGGCCGTAGCGTTGCCAGACGTCCCGGTTTGCCTGGGACTAGGTATCCGAAAGAGTTGACTATACAACTTGAATTGTTTTTATATTCTCGCGGTCAGCGTTACATTTGTGTGATTTTGCCCTTTTTTATTTAGAAGTCTCTTCATACATTTTCAAACATTTTTATTCTGGAATAAGTACATCTAAAAACGGTTGCCTACCACAACACTATTATACTGTTATGCCAACTAATGGTTGTTAAATAATATCGTGAGAAAATTCTAAGTTTGCAGAGTAGCTTTAGAAATGACCCTTGTTGGCTTTTTCTCTCACCGGACCCTTTCTCGACTCTTCAGAATTCTGCAGCGAGTGGCCACTCTGTTTATTTTAAATTTGACTCTTCGAAATGTCAATTGAGTACGCAGGATTTTTTTGACCCGATTCGTCGGCTTCCCCTCCATAATAATGTCAACGGCAAAAACTATACACGTGACCACTCTGGGCCAATTAAAACTCAAATCAATCTAGTCAGTCAGGTGGCAGACTTACTAAGCTAGAATCCGAACGTCCCCAATGTAATTTTTTCAAATTGACAGCTGTCAGTCAAATGCATTCAAATTATTTTTTATTTTGTCCCAGGAGATATTTATAAATCCCGTTTTTTTCCATATTTATGCAATTTGTCCCGTCGAGCTGCGAGCAAAATATGGCAACCCTAGTCGGCCGCCAACAGAGGTTCATCCCCGCCGCCAAGAATCGAACCAAAAGGCCATAAGCGTCGGTCAAGTCTCGGAAGTACTCTTTCATGTCAGCTAGACCGGCCGCTCCCGAAGACCCCCTACTCTAAACCTGAACCTAGTTACTTAATGTTCACAGTTTATTAATTAAAATGCACACTATTTTTTTGTAACATAATTAAATCATTATTAGTATACACGTGTAGTTAGCTGTATTATCTAATGAAGCTTATGTTGAGGGATGCCACAAATATCTTCTATATGTATAATTCCCTCGGTGCGAAACTCGATGATGTTAAAATGGCTTCTTATATATAATGTGATACAAATTGCCTGTTAAGTCATAAATTAGTTGCAGTATAATATTATTTTGTGGGAGGTGGTTTTAATGAGTAAAAATCTCACACTGTCTTCTAGAAGATTTCCACCTACCTCGGAGTAAAAAAAAATTCAAACTGAACCCAAATTTGAAAATATTCTATTGAGCAACGTTGCTTTAAATTATCAAATCCCATCAAAAGGGACGTGCAGTACATCCAAATGATAAATTTCCATGATTCCCTGCCTTAAGTTTTATAATTTGTTCTGTTTGGTCTTGAACCAAAATGATAAAACAAGTTGTACCTTCAAAGAAACTGCGCATATAAATATTGGTGTAAAAAGAAAACTTAAATGATGGCGGCTTACGAAAACATTAAAGAATTCAGTGTTTGAATGTTTACAAATAGTTTTAAAAATTTCAACTCGGGTAACTAGTTTTACTTTATTGGCACTTCTGATGTAAGTTTAGAAATAAATAAAATAAAGTGCATGACTGGGTGGAACGAAACTTTCTTGTTCTACAAAAGTTTGGTTGGATGCTTTCTTATTTTAGTAGGTAGGTAGGTAAAAATCTGAGAAGCAATGCTAGATAAAAGAAAAGGTTCTTTATAGTTGAAGCTCTCAGTAACAGGCAATTGTCGCAAGTTCTGGTAAGAGAGTTATAAGCACCTACTGTACATACTATTTTATAAGCTTTTACACTTTACAAGATTTTTGAGTACGAAGACAGGTTTGGTAGGAGTTTCTGTTTTTTTATCTGTTACGCTAGGAGGTATGATTTTATTTTTGACTGGAATATATTAACGACGCTGGTTTAAGTTGTCAATGATTGCTAGTATAGCGTCCATGTTGATCGATATATTTGCATCCTATATATAGGTACGAAAGCGTTCAGAGAGTTTTTGAACTTGCATTAGGAGTTATAAACTAAATATCTCGATGGACGTGTGTGCCAATGAAGTGGGATTATCTGATTGTGTAAACTCCAAGTTTAAGGAATTTTATAAATTTTCATATTGAATACGGAGAAAAAGAAGTGGGTAATATTTGCTAAAAATAAGTTTTGTCTCGCTGTTATTGCATTTTGAATGGCTACTCTAATTTTACTTTCAAAGTGCGGTATTGAGTTTTAAAAATATATATGAACAGAGATCGGCTTTTGGGTAGTCATTTTGGAGAAATAATTAGAAAACTGCTTTATTCGAATTTTCTGAGAAAAACTAAGTACGGGATCTTATTTCGAATACTGATATTGTCTTTAATTTGTATTTTGATCAAAATCGTAAGAGCGGTTTTTGTAAAATTTGGCAGACAAAACAGTACCAAATATTGCAATATTTCAATAGTTTCAAAAATTAGATTATATAAAACTATTCAGCTTAAAGCCGAGTATAAGTTATAGTTCGGGGTGTAAGCATAACTTGTTTTTTAAATTTTGTCGAAATCGAAAACGGTGTGTTCGAGTTATGATCGGTTTTTAAAATTAACGTTTTCAGTGATTCGAATTGCAAATTACCAATTTTACTCTTAGTTTGCATTTTGCTCAAAATCGTTATAGCCGTTTTCAGGTAAACTAAAGGAAACTAAATGTTTCCAAAATGACTTTTTTTTAAACCCATTGTACAATAATACGGAGAAAAACTGTGTTTGTCATTAAGTTAAATATGAGCATATTACCTTAGAAATTAATTTTTGTTACAATCGTAGATATGGACCGTTTTCGAGATATGTCAAAATTTCAAAAGTACCGTTATTCGATCTTTAGCCAAAAAACTGGGTATGCAGTCATGGTAACCTCACCTACTTAAGCTTAAATATAAATTTTGGTTGAAATAATTAGAGCCGTTTTCGAACAAATCCAACTGGTATGTATACAAATTTTATGTGGGAAGTTCCTAATGAGGTTCATTCATTTCATTCATTTTCAATGGCCGCTCTTCCATTAATAGGGTCGCGGGTATAGGATGCCTAAGTGGACCCTCCATAGCTCCCGATCTTCCGCCACCGACTCTAGATCATCAGGGGCAATCCCCATACGGGCCGAGGAGAGATTTCGGACTTGATCTAACCATCTCATCCTGAGTCTCCCCAGGGGACGCCTACCTGATGGCACGGATTCCATAGCACGTCTTGGGATCCGAGTTGGAAGCATGCGGTTAACGTGACCAAAAACCAACGAAGTATGGACCGCTCACGTTCCTCACGTATTCTGGTGTTCCTTATACGATCTCTGCGAGTCACACCAGCAATACAACGAAGGCATCCCATTTCGGCAGCTTGTATTCACGATCTTATTCTTTCGGTCAGTACCAACATTTCATGACCATAGGTAAGAGCAAGAACGAACACCGAATTAAAGACCGACAACTTAGCTTCGACACCAAGTTCGGTCCTCCTGATAACAGAATGTCCAGCTGTCTCAGAATTGATCCAGCCTGACCAATTCCACAGCATCGCTCCTTCCATCACTCGTGAATAAGACCCCGAGATACTTGAACTTCTCCACTTGCTTCAATGGGACTCCATTAACATGTAGAGTGCATTGAACAGGCGTTCTGGAGACCACCATTACCTCAGATTTGTTCACATTCACCTTCAGTTCGAGTGCGCGCTGAAGTTCAGTTCCTAATGAGGTTACGTTGCAAAAAAAAACGACCCCGAACTGTACAGTAGATAAGCCCAAAAACTCCAAATCTGAAATTTGAACCAAATTAGGGCAGCCATTTTGGCTGTAGGCCTCGGGACATATACGGAGAGACAGACAGACAGAGGGACAGAATTTTGCTAACAACTTTTTTGAATGCCTCTATCATCGTAATGACAAATTGATTACCATCTCGAGTTCGAAATTTTGTACGAATACAATATCTCTTTCTTCGTAATCGAGAAAGTTAAAAAGAACAGCAGACCACAACGCGCTAAATGAATTCGTTCCGCGTCGAAGCTCATTTTTCTTTTGAGGGACGTATGTTATCAAAGAGCCAGTAACATCGTGGGACATTATTTCTGTAAAAAATAAGAAGAAGAGTGTGATATTAAATGGCAGGTTCTACCAGACTGTTTAGCGTTGCTAACCAAATTTACGTTGTACTATACCTAGTTTGGAATGCATACAGGTAAAGCAAGGTGATGCCAGGAGTCATACAGCGAACACAAAATCATCGCTTAGGGCAATAGAAGAAAGACGATTTGGCGAAGATGTAAGGCTGATTGCCTCCGAGAAAAATGAAGGTAACCGACCCTCTTTAAGTGTAGGCAATAAAGTGATTTTCTAAGAATATAGGTTAGTTTAAAACTCAGTGAATCTAAAATTGTTTAGCCAAAGTTCATGGAGACTACATAACCTCAGAATCAAACAGTTTTTCTTGAATAAGATCCTTACGTCTTCCAATTATTGTAGATTCGAACGTCATCGATGCTGTCGATATCAGTCCAACACGAAGTTACGAAAACAAAAACAGATGCGCCTTCGATTAAATAAATGTCATAACTACAAATCTGAATGCCGCCTGGACACATTTTTGGCAGTTCTCCAACAAATTTGACTGAAAACGAAATAACTGCCATGCCCATGCTGATAATATCTCATTTTCTCAACTAATGCTAAACACTGTTTGTTATTTACATCTACTTAGTTTTCATGTGATTTCGAAGAGAGCAACTACTTGAACTGCCAAAAATAAACATTTTTCAGAATCTGGATTTCTATTTTTGATTCATGGCATGCAAATGAATTCACAAGTGCCACAATGACCATGACTGCATTTCAGTTGATTTATATGTGTACTTGTGAGATAATTGTTTAGTCATTTGCTTCCGGATGTTGTTGGCGAAAGCTGTACAACAACATTAATCCAGTTCGGATGCTTGAGACTTTTGTTTTCATTTTGAATCTGCGTGTGTTTTCATTGTGGGGGTCAAGTCTTTTTGCATTTTAAATCAATTTTGGAAGTATACGGCGCATTAGTTGAAGGAAATGAGTGGGAATAAATTCACTCAATGGAACGACACGTTCAATGATTGCGAAGTGGACCTGAGGTTGGATATAACAAGTTTTAGAAATATAAAGAGTTTATTGAGTAGCCATTTGTATAAATGTTGTAAATTGCAAAAGAAATTTTACTTTTTGCATGGTTCACTAAGTTTTGTTTCGCTTTTGATTTTGTTTATATTTTCGCTGCAAACGAACTCTCGTGGATCCTTGGAATTCTCTTTTTTCTGCCCGTATTTAAAGACTTTTTCAATAGTCCTTATGATAGATTTTTAAATTTAATAAAATAGGCTGTGTCTGAGGTAATAATAAAAATCGTACTTTATTTGTATACATACATCTGCAGCCAACTCTTATCTCTTCAACTTTTCTGACGTTTCACTCGAGAAAGAAAAGAAAAAAACAACAGCAAAGGTTATGGTGAAAGCTTTCTGCATAAATGAGTAAATTAAAGCGTAAATGCAATTATAACAAATAAATTGTCCGCCTTTCCACGGTGGTAGGGATCCGGGTGGTCCAATTTTTGGCTTATTATTTACCGTATAGCCATTGTCTCGAATTGATCGACCAAAAGTTGGAGAGTGGTGCAACTTGCGCAACGTATGCGCTGACGAACACTCATTTTGAAAATAAAGTTTTATCATTTGGACGTGCTGATCAGTAATGTAACTTACCGTGGTGATTTGGCATAGGTACCTGAATAATAAACACCAAATTGGACAAACGCTTCCAAACCAACATGGCCGTTACAGGTTGCCAACATCTTGGAAAACACTTAAAATGTATTTGTAGATTTTTATTTTGTACTTCCCGCCTTCCCGGTGCTCCCCAAACAAATTCTATTATACTCCTCAACGAAATTATGAAACGGTAGCCCTGACCATAAACTAAGTATTAATACTTAGTTTATGGCACTGACGCAGCTACCATTGATATTGAACCATTTTTTCCCAGTTTGCTAGTTTATTTTTGTTCGCATCATTTGCTAAAACGCCCACGCCAGATGGTCATGGCATTCTAAAGGCAGAGCAAAACAACCACTTGTTTCGTTTCTACAGAGCAGTTCAATGTATGTTTTGTTGCTTTTTGTTGCTAATAAAAATTTATTGAAATGCCAATAATGAGGAGAACACCAGTAAACAATGTTTTTAGTACAAACATCTAGTTGCCGTAATGAATATTGAAAAATAAAATAAAGTTAAAAATAAATGTATAACGCGGGACTGCTACCAATTAACTTGGCAAAAGGAGTGGGCCTTTAGGTTCAATCAGATAACGATTCCGTTCAATGATCCGCCTCAATGAATCTTTAAGGGCCGATGTGTAATGTGAACCACATCTAAACGTCAACTTTTTTTCGGCATTTCATTAGACATTTCTCAATTTTAGACAAACTCAATTTGAACCATGGAAAGATACACAATCGAGCAACGCGTGAAAGTTATTCAGGCTTATTATGAAAATGGGCGTTCAAATCAAAATGCATATCGTGTACTTCGTGATTTTTCCGGTCAATATAATCGTCCAAATGTACGTACAATCGGAATTTTTTGAGCCAACCGGGTCTGTAGGAGATGTGAAAACACCAGTGCATGCTCGTACAGCTCGTACTGCAGAAAACATTGCTGCTGTTCGCGATAGTGTGGCTGAAGAGCCGTCCACCTCAACTCGTCGTCGTGCCCAACAATTGCACCTCTCATGTGAGATGATAACGAACTTTTTATGGCCCGAATTGGAAGATATGGATGTGGGCGTCGTTTATATGTAACACCAGAGTAAATGAGCTTATTCGTGAGGTGAACTGGGACGAAGTCGTTAACGAAGAAGATGCTGATACGCTTTATAAAAAATTGGTTTGCAAACTAGATGAAATATATAAAAAATCCACTTTCCCGAAAACAAGGCACAACAAACGAAAAAATAGCCCCTGGATAACCCCTTATCTTATCGCTGAATGCAAAAAAAAGAGACGATCTATATAGAAGATGGAAAAACAACAGGGGAAACAGAAGTTATGAAATGGAGAATAAACACTTCCGTAACCAAATCAACAAAATGATAGCAGCTCAAAAATCAAACTTCTATAAGAGCCAATTCATCCAATTTAAAACCGATCCTCGAAAAACATGGGGATTAATTAATCAAATATTAGGAAGAAAGAAAGAAAGTTGAGTATTGATGAAACACTGATTAAAAATGTTCACATTGAAATCAAAACATTATCCAATGAATGTGCACAACTTTTTTCTGAACATACATCGAAAATTATACATCACTGTAGCTCTATAACATCGAATCATAGCAATGAATGCGTAGAAAACTCAATTTTTGCCAAAGCTACAAACATCTATGAGATGCGCAGAATTATAAGTTTTCTTGGAGAAGATACATAAATCACCAGACATTGATGGAATCAGAGCAGCTGATATCAGACGACATGCCGACATTTTTGCTCCCATCTTATGTAAATTCATAAACCTCAGCCTGATACAGACAAAAATACCGTCAACCCTGAAAACAGCTGTTCTGAGACCGATCTATAAGGGTGGAGTTAAAAATCAGTTGAACAATTATAGACCGATTTCAATACTTCCAGTTGTAGAAAAGTGCTTGGAAGGCGTTATTACGGTATGATTACAAAAGTTTATCGAGAAACATAATGTAATACACAAAAGTCAATACGGATTCCAAAGACACAAAAGTACAGGCAAACTGCTAGGTGAATTCGTAATTATGTATGTAAATGAAAGCCTAAATAGAAGCCACCATGGATGGACTTCAGTAAGGCGTTCGACACCCTTAACCATGCGAAATTATTTTAAGCGCTACAAAGAATTGGCATTCGAGGAGTAATGGCTGATTGGCTTAGGGACTATTTGCACAACAGACGGTTTTGCGTCAAGATTAAGGACACGATGAGTGAGAAAAAGGACGTACAATATGGAGTTCCCCAGGGATCAAAACTTGGACCGATTCTGTTCATTCTTTACTTCGCGTCTTTAAACAGAGCGTTCCATTTGCCTTTGTAGATGACACAGCGATTGTCGTCTCTCACAGGTCGGCGACGAGGATAATGCAGGATGAGTTCAATTCTGCAGTAAAATGGTGCCACGATAACGGCTTAGTTGTCAATGCTACAAAAACCAAAGTGATACACGTTCGAAGTCCACAATTCAAATCCACACTTAGCAGAATTCATTTGATTAATGATGCATGCCCTAACACTGCAAACGAGATTATTGAATTAGTTGAAAGCTACAAATATCTTGGAGTAGTCATTGATTGACATTTCATATGGGATAAACATATCGATAAACTACGCATGGACCTAAAGAAGGCTTTATATGCACTAGCTCATATGCGATACCATGCAACTGATCCCGTTTTAAAGCAAATCTACTATGCCCTAGTCGATTCAAAACTACGGTATGGTATATTAGCATGAGGTAATGCAGCTACAACCCGCATCCAAAAGCTGCAAAGTCTTCAAAACTCAGCACTGAAACTATTAAAAAGCGCTAACCAGCGAACAAATGAAAGCGGTTTCAAAGCTCTGCGTGTTGAACAAATTTTCAAGATGACAACAATACTGGAGTACTTCGATGACAGACGTTTCATTCGACCAATCGATCACCAAGCCAACACCAGACGACGGGCCCAAGGTATGCTACAAATACATAGAAACTACAACAATTATGGTAGACGACAACTTAAATTTAGCGTTCCTTCAATAATAAATGAATTACCTAGAAATCTAATAAATAATATAAACAATTTTAAAACTAGAAAAAAACTAATTAAGCAATTTTTCTTAAATGGAAATAGTTAATTAAAAATATTTTGTAAGTAAAGAATATTTGAATTATCTTTTGCTCTTAAGTTCATTATTATATTTTAAAAGTGTATAAACTCAATCTCCTGCAGACAAGCTAAAGCTTCGCAGGAACTTATAAAAATTGTTAAGACTTTTTCATAAATAAACTTCTAAACTTAAAAAGGACGATATGTGGTTTCAACACTTGCCACACAGCTAACGAAACAATGGCTCTTTTGCGCGACAAATTAAATGGCCGTGTTATCTCACGTGGTGGCGATGTCAATTGGCCGCCAAGATCACGTGATTTGACACCGTTGGACTTCTTTCTTTGGGGTTATTTGAAAGAAAAGGTGTACGTCAATAAGCCAGCAACACTTCAAGGCACATTAACGGCATAGAACCTCAATAATGCCTCAGCGTCATCGAAAATTTGAACCATCGGATGGAGGTGTTGCGCCGATGTCGCGTCGGCCATTTGCCCGATATTTTGTTCCATACATAATTGAATCATACCAGTATTATCATAATAAAAAGAAATGACAATAATTTCCTGAATAATTTGTGTTTTATTCAAAATCAGCATCGGCCCTTAAAACTTAACCACCTTTTATAAGAGAAAATTGGCGCAAAACTTATTTCTATTGAATTTTGCAAGCGAAGACTGTTTGCTATGCGAATGATGATATGAACTCAGTGGGCTTATTAAAACACCATCATTAAAATAGTTAGTATTTGGGAATAGAAATTTGTTGCTAAGTCAGTGGACTTAGTTCCCGGGGACTTATTTCCCTGCACCGTAGAATTGACGCCAGTTAAACTTGCACGTTGTTAACTCACATTTTACATTAGGCTTTTACAATACTGCTGTCAAAAATGTAGTTCTTATAAATAAAATTACAAAGATGATAAATGTGAATCGAGAAACATTTTTTGTGCTCGAGGATGGGTAGAGAACAAGTAAAGCTATCTTAAAAGTCATACATATAATTTATTTTTTCTACATTTATTGTTATAAATTCATTCAAAAATTACACGTAATCACAAGCAGGAAAAATAAGAGCGCACGAGAGAGGAGATTCGATAAAAATATCCGGGTAGGTACACGGAAACTGATCGTCTAGTTTGGCTAGTCTTTGATGTAGAGCTTCTACCCTACACATATTATACCTACATACTGTAGAGATATCCGCAGCTGGTCAAGCATAGGTCGGGTAATGTCCGTAGATGGCTAACAACTGATGACTGCACTAAGCTAAAGGGAAGGAAACCTTGTAACATGAAAGTGTTAGAAGAAATAAATGGATTGAGGGGTTAGGTCTTTTGAGTTTTCCTAAGTCAGCAATGGCCTAGTTACATGAGGGTTTAATTATAAATCGACTAGTGTCCCAGATTTTGTCATTTCAAAAACAAATCTTCTATCTTTTCTATATATATAATTCTTTCGGGGTGTAACTCGATGAGGACGTAACTCGATAACCCGTGGGACGATTTTCGTAATTCTTTTTTTGTTTTGTTCGTATTGTGTATATCAGGTTTTTATTTATTTTTTGTCGCGAAAACAAAACTTGGAGGGGATGAAAGAGGTTATGAAAGTTTGTATGGGAAAATACACTTTGAAAAAAAAGAAATTTGATAGAAATCGAGTAGTGACACTTCAAATAAAAAAAAAATATATTTTAAATTTTAAAAGCAAATTGTTGTTGTCAAGTATTTTAATTATTTTCCAAGCAAATTGTTGTTGTCAATAATTTTGAAATTTTTGTTTGTTTTTGAAATAGGTACCTACCTAAAAAGTTTGTTCTAATAAATTATGTTTACTATGTTACATTAAGTAACTTTTTGAAATGAAGTAGATACTTTGAAGTAGATATAAAGATGATATGGATGACATTATTCTGCATCGAATTCGCACTCTGACATCGGACAATGAACTGGAGATTTCAGATGAAATGCGCAACAAAGCTTTGATTTTGATCGAGGATATGTGACTGCTCATGAGTGGCAATTTGTTTTGCAAATTGGGGATGCCACAGCCAAATCGTTCAATGCAAGACGCATTTAATCGAGAATTGGAGCGAGACATGGACTTCGATCGAATCACATTGAGTCAAGCTGTCGAACAAATGTGCCAATGTTGAATCAAGAACAAAAGAAAGTGTACGATGAATTGATGCAACCAGTCGATAACGAAAATGGCGGAGTTTACTTCCTTAATGCGCCCGGTGGAACTGGAAATGTATTCCTGATTTCACTGATTTTGGCTACAATTCGTTCGAGATTTGAGATCGCTTTGGCCCTAGCCTCTTCTGGGATAACGGCTACTTTGTTAGATGTCTATATTTCAAAAGTACAGTGATTCGATTTTAAAGCTCAATTATCATTTTGGAGCCGTTTCCGAACAAATCAAGCTGGTATGAACATTTTATATGTTAATACCTACCATTAATATTGAGGTTAGGTACTGTGAAAAAAAAAAAACTGCCCCGAGCTGTAGGCCCACAAAGTCCAAATCCGAAGTTTGAACGAAATCCGGGCAGCATTGTAGGCCTTAGGAGCATACGGACAGACAGACGGACAGAATTGAATGACCCACATTTTTTTAGTTTTTCTATGATCGTAAAGTCTGAATTGTTTAACATCTCCAGTTTGAAATTTTGTATGAATACAATGTCTTTCTCTTATTACGTATTCAAGTCACAGATCAAAACATTACAAAAGGTGTGTCATTTGATGTGTTGGCACTCAGATAGCACCGTTGGAGTTTCAAAAACGAAAAGCACAAAAGTAAGATAATATAATGCTGTATCTCAAATGATTTGAACAATTCACAAATATTCCAACAATACTGACAAGAAGATATCGTTCTGAGAAATTCCATCTCGGATATTGCCTCGAGTTACTTTGCCTTAATTATGTACCGAAAAGAGTGTTAGCTTAGGTGGCATCTTAAAGTTACAGCAAAGGACGTAGGACGTAGGAGGCGTGGGAAATGTGAATGTCGTCTTGAAAACTGAGTGTGGGCTGGGGTGAATCGTGAATGGTCCCGAAAATGGGATTAAAATTTTATGTTCGTAATTCTTTCTTTTATTTAAATTTATTGTATTTTAGTATTTTTCAAGTTTTGCGTGTCCTACTCGAAATCTCAGACAAACTCGTTTGCATGCCTTCTTTTTTTTATTATCATATTTTGAGGATTTCAGGAGATATTACGCATGTACTTCACAGTAGAAAATGGATCACTTTTTTCTTTTTTTTGGCATTTGATTGAAAAGCTCTCGGAGTTCAAGGATTGCTTTTTTTTTGTTGGGAAAGGAATTCTTTGGCAAAATTATTAATGTATGTAAATTGCATCAACTCAAAAATGGTTGTAGGTTGTTCGCTTTAAAAAGAAAAAAATCACTTGTAAGGTAGGTAATTCAATATTCACGATTTTACGATTAACACTGTGGTGTGCTTCGTGCAAGACGGACAACTGACAATGATTGATGGTGATTGAAGCCATGATGATTTACCCTGGCTGACAACTGAAATGTTGTGGTAATAATGGTTCGTGCGTCTTGACAATATCCAGCACACAACACACAGAGTAAGACAACGTCTTTTTTTTATTTTTTTTATTTTTGTGTTTTGTGTGTTAGGTAAGGAAAATGTTGATATATAAATTAAGATGTAGATATGGCAATGTGATTTCAATTACCTAAAATGCTGATGAAAAGGATTGAGTGAACGTCAGATGTACATGTGATTTTCCTCATTTTAATAACTATATCTGTTTGTTCATCGCCATTTCGATAATGGACCTTGGCGTCGGTTCCACGATCCTGAATTTATTTATTTTAGCCAGACATTTAATTTCGTGATTATGTGTCAAATACAAATGCGGCCTGGTCTCGAGGCAGCCAAGCAATCAGGTAATAGGACAAAGTCTGCGCCGACTTTCAATGGAAAATCCTTCATAAAAAGCCAAACACCCATTGAAAAATACCTCTGCAAACCTACATCTCGATTAAGATACAGAAAAAAAGGAAAACGCGCACCCCACCAGGGAGAGGGAGCTCGAGCTACTCAGACTCACTCGAGGTAATGTTTGAAACTTTTTTTTTTTTTTTTCTTTTTCTCTCTCTCTTTTATTAGGTATTCCGAGAGAATAACTTCTTATCAACAAGAAGGGAAAAATTCGCATTGTTGCCTTTTCCATTCTTGATCCTCTATAATTATTGTTCGTTTTTCTGCTGCCGGTGTTAGTTCCCGAAAACAAATAACAGACGAGAATGAAATGTAACACATTTCGGTCTCCCACTGGGCGGGGGGCCTACAAGTTCCCATTACAATGTATTTTATGAGCTCACGCACACATTCTGGTGAAGAGACACCCCATTGTGAGCCACACATGCATTTTTTGCCGACAATTCAAAATCCATTTACTTTGATTTTGTTTTATTCACAGCGAGTGAGTTATATTACTCACTCCACTCCCTGTGAATAAAAATATGCAAAGTGGTACATTGGTTCAACGAAATCTTTCTTCAAATTTGGTAAGGTCGTTGACGAAGGCGTGAACATCATAATTGTCGATTACAATAAAACGACATTTAGATTGCTGTTGAATGGAAATAACGACGACGAGTAGGTTCAGTGATGTAGCTGAGTGTATCTGTAGCGATTTGAGGTTTTCTTCTGTTTTGAGATCAATAAAGCGAACAATCAATTACGCATGAATAAACATTTGAATTTATTTTTATTATGAAAGCTATACCTACTTATTTCAACTACAAAAGCAATAGTTTACTACTTTAATACTGTCAACTTAAATTTAAAAAGATTAGGTGGAGTAAGTGACGAATAAGCCATAAAGCGTGGTACGGACCTATTCCGAAACGAAATTTTCCGGTTGTCTCCAAAAGGACAGCGAAACGTTTTCGAAAAGGCAACGGACCGGAAAATAATTTAGTAGCAGTGTTACCAACACTGGCTATTTATTTCCAACTTGGCTCCTTAAAATTGTCATTTCGGATCTATCGTAATTTACGCTTTTCACTTTATTTAAAGTTTGCCGATTTTTAGGATCCTTTCCTTAGAAATCTATTGCTCTATTGCAAACGTACTCTTTTCGGAAGCGTATCAGCATCCCGCTTTTTAAGAATCCCGCTTAAAAAGTTTTAAGACACCGTCTTCTAAGATCCCGGTTTTTTTAAATACTGCCTCTGAAAATCCCGCTTATTCTAAGTCCCCATCTATTATAATCCCGCTTTTTAAAATCCCGTTTAATCCCGCTTTGCCCGTTTTTCAGAATCCCACTCGAATTTAAACAACGCCATCGTTCAAAATTAAATATTGCTTGATTCACATTTTCTTTCTTAATTTTATCCATTTCAATTGTTTTTCTTTTTCTTAAGAAATAACAAAAGTGACCATGCTTACATTAACTGAATTATCATGCAAACCGTATAAGTGCACATAAGAACATAGTTTTATGTTTTTATGTTATTCTACGATTAAACATTACTTCACTTATGTCAATTTGTTTTTACTTATAAGTCTGTTTATTTAATTTCCGTTTTTTTAATAATCTAGCATTTTTAATTGAAACTAGATATTTTATTTTTAAAAATCGCCGCGATTCCATTAAAAAAAGCGGGAATAAAAGAAACGGACTTATAAGAAACAGGATTATAAAAAGCGGGATTGTAAAAAAGCGGGATTTTAAAAAACAGTTTTAAAAAAAGCTAGATTTTAAAAAGCGGGATAAAATAGCGGGATATAGTACCCAACCCACTCTTTTCGTATAACTAAAACTTTCTAAACAGTCGTGTCTTTTTTCGATTATTGGGCATTACAGATTTAGATCTGAGATTTCAGATTTCTGCTGTCAAATCAAACATTAAATCCGAATTTGATTTCTTTTGTGAGTTGGCCGCAAAAAAACATATTTTTCACTTGCACTGGAAATCCATTACAATTGATTTTCACACTTTTACACCAACCCAATTCAATGTAGTTTAATATAAAAACCTGTTACATTAGCGAATTTTTGAAAAATTCGCGCGAATTCTTAAATTTTCCAAAGTTAAAATTTAAAGTTATTTGAAAGCCTGAGTTTTTCGCTCGAATTTACAATATTTCTACAAGAAGTGTCCGTATTGCAGGCAAAACGTTTAAAATTTCATTTCATTTACAAACATTTTGTTTCTTTTTATTGAATGTATGTTGTAATTTGGGTGTCTTTTGGGTGTATTGAATTTGGGGCCATTTTTTATTACCTTAGGTTTTTCAATATGATGAATTTTGCATTCATCAATTTTTTCAACAGGATTCTGAAGAGGATTTAACGTATTTCTTATGAACTACGTTCATCATTTCATCAAAACATTTCATCAATATGACGAAAACACTTATTTTGATAAATTTAGTTATTTGTTCATCCAGTTGATGATTTATTCATCTTATTGATAAATGAAGTCATCGATTGTCAAGTTTTGAATTTTCATCATATTGATAACGGTGTTCGACGTAATTACGGCTTTCATCAAAAAACAGACTTTGATTTTTATTAAGGAAAATGTTGATGTAAGCGATCATCTTACAGAATATAGATGAACTAATTTATTATATTGATGAAAAAAAATCAATTCACGTTAATCATCATATTGATGAATTCCTTTAATCGTTTTCTTCAATGTGATGTACAGATTTTTAATATCATGAATGCTATAGGTGTACCTGAAGTTGGTACAGCATTCATACTCACACACACAACATGCATCTTTTAATGTTTGCATGCGTGGAAAATTATAATATGACATTACTATACTAACCAAGCGTAAAGAATCTACACAGGCTGGCATAGAAAAAAGTTTTGAATGCTTTAACGAAGAAAAATTAATATCTTAAGAGTCGATATATTATATGTGATTTAGAAATTTCATCATATAACTATATGTTTAACTTTTAATTAATGTTCCCCCAAAAATATCCATATTCATTTTAAACATTGTATTGAAAATTGCTTGCCGATGAATAAACTTTAATTTGATTTTACTACAAGTGACTGGTTTTGCTAAATAAACTGCAGTATATAAAATTGAAAAAAATTAATGAAGTGTGAAAAAATTCAATATTAGTGTACAAATAGTGGAAATATAAAAATGTAATAGCTGGGTTGGCAAAACTACATGACTTTTAGTCGGCCGATGTAATCTACATAAACAATGTAGATCGTTTATATTTTTTCTTCATGTAGAAAATATTAATAGTGAATTTTTGTAAATGCTGGCCAGCGTTGCCGTAAGTGCAGATTTGTCTGCATTGTGCAGATTTTCAACCTAGCTGCAAACTTTTAACAACCAGAAATCTGAGCTTTAGATTTTGTCTTTGATTTTTCCATAGAAATATCTGCAATGCAGATTTTTTTTGTTTGTCATATTTGCAGATTTTTCCAAATATTTTTATGGCAACAGTGAAATGCTCCCACGTTAGTTTGTAGTCACGACGTATCTACATAATCACTGGGCCTGTAAAAACGTATCCCTCAGTTTCTTTCACCTAGTATACTGTTTTTACTTTAGGAGCAGACGAAAAAATATTAATTTTCATTTGTGTTATACAAGCTAATGTCGGGTTATCCCAAACCGAAAACGTCATCATCCTCGGGTGGGCGACGAATGCACACAAATTGGCAAGGTTTTAGAAAAGTGTATGTACATGGGAAAGTGGCTGCTAAATGCCAGTTATGTTCCAATACTTTATTACATTCGTGTAAGTCACGATTGATTGCGCATCGGTAAATAATTAATTTTGCACTAGCCATCTATTTACTTGGTCTGTCTCTTTTTTCATAATTTAGTTTATTTCTTTTTGTTGTGTTGATTGTATTAGCAAAAAATGTGGTTCTGTGATAATTATTGACGCTGATGCTGACGAAGACGAGGATTTGGATGGAATTGCCGATGGCAGCAACACAGGGGCAGCCAATTTTGAGGTTTTACAAACCACTCTTGCTGATAGTTGCAGTGTCGTTGACGTTAATGAATATGTAAATCAATATATGAGCTGTACGTATTTGTTTTCCTTTTATTTACTTTTGCTTCACAACATTCATTTTGCTAGTCAACGTCAGCATTATTCCAAGTCTCTGTAAATGTTACAAGCTCTCCACAGCCGGACCGACCGATTTCGACTCAACCTGCAGCAAAGCAACCAAAAATCAGCCATTTCATGGATAAAATATGTGCAACTGAAAGTGACAGAATTGATTTTTCTTCTTGCCAAAATTGTATACGGTCTCCATTTTTTTATACCGAGGGTTGGTGAAAATCTTCCAAAGACACTATCCCCCGTATTAATAAAAAAACGATATCCGCTCTCTAACACGTGTTTTAGCTGACAGACGGATAGTGACCTTATCCGTTTGTTAACTTTTTTCATTAATAAACACATTATTTCATCTCCATGTTAGCTATTCGCTCTTTGTCACCTAACGCACGACAGCACTACACGGAATTGTACTAAATATTCTAGTACATCTGTCATATTTCGTCTCTCTTGCAGTTGTCGTGCTCAGATTCTCTCTCAGATTCTCTTTTAGACTTCAGAGTTCAGATTTTACGCGTCAAACGAACGTTAATGTCATGTGCAATGTGTAAAAAGTTATCCGCTCTCTATACGCCGAATTCGGCGAGTTAAGTTATCCGCTCGTTATTTCATGTCAATGAAAGCTAAAAAGCGTTTATTAATACAAATTTGAAGTTAACATGTGAGTTAACGCTAACTCGCCGCTGCTCGTCGTTTATTAATACGGGGGTGAGAATAGCAAACGCGTTCTCATAGTAGTGACAGATTTTTACTGACTAAAAACACCACCCTTCGAAGAATTGTTAGATACTGCAACTAAGATATAACTTATCAAGCAATTTTTCTATAACGAAATAACAACTTTTGACAGGCTACTTTCCAATGAAAGATTCTGCATGTTCCGCAATTTAGACGCGGTTAATCCTATCTTGCCAAGTCGAACGGTTTCGTTCTTTGTAATCGGCGCAATAAATTGTTCTCGTCCAAAATTTGTCGGACTGAATTTTTGAAATCTCAATGTGCCTATTGTTGCATGTGATTCCGATTATTTCAAGAAATTCGTCAAAGCATTACGTCTAGTAAATTCACCACAGAATCGCAAAAAAATTGCTTCGATGCTGTTGGACAAGGTTCACCATAAAATTGAGCAGGGAAACGCGAGATTGATTGCGAAAATGAACCGTCAAACGGCATTGCTGATCGATGGATGGACCAATTTGAGCTCAAATCGACACAACGTGGACACTATGCTGGCGACATCGGAAGACCAAAAAATGTTTTTAGAATCTTACGATATGTCAGAACTACGCGAATCAAGCAATAATTTAGTCGACATCATATCGAAAGCAACCGCTTTGGCAAAAGAACGATTCGATGCTGAAATATACGCTGTTGTCAGTGACAATGCACCGAATATGATTAGTATGGGTGGAAAATTGCCACCAACATTAATGTTTACAACGTGTAATGCGCATACTGGCAATTTATTGGGCAAGTATTTTGTTTGCGTCAAGAAAAATACCGCCATTTTGAAGAAAGTCATGGCAGTTCAAAAAGATTTTAAGAAGCCGAAATTAGAAGTTCGTTTGAAGAATGCTGATGGCAAGAAACCTATATTGTAGTCGATGAAGATGCCAAATTGGGACAACCGGATCCAAATGTGACTACTCATCTACTATTCAACGCAAGTTTTATACAGTCGGTCATAAAAAGCATGAAACTATGGTTCAAATCGGCAAACTCATCAAAAAAGTGAATCTTCAGCTGCAGACGCTGTCGAAGAATGGCTTGATTTACTCGACAAAGCGCCTGGAGAGCTTCGAATGCTCGCTTAAACTCGCTGCACGAAAAGTAACGTCTTCAACCACATTACAATGGCAACGTACTTTTTGCATCCAGTTTATCGCGGCCGAAAATTTAACGATCTGCAGAAAGGCGAAGTGCACGAATATCCTTTTGATTTACTGGACTCAGATGGTTTGGAGTCTTTCCGTTTGTTTAATTCAGGCAAAAAAGTATTCGCTTCATTGGAAAGACAAAAAATAACATCACCGAAAACATATTGGTTTGTATTGTGACTTGTGAGCAAGAGTAGTCGCTATCGAATTCGAAATCGACTTTAAGTCAACGCATTTTGTTGATATTCAATTTTTTGCCACCGTGTTACCATAATAACGTAATCGAATAAAAATCATCTTAGTTTAGAACCTATTTTCGAAGGAATGAAATTTACCTCTCCCTGTCCCTAGTAGGCAACTGTATAATTTTCTTTCAAAAATGTTAGGAAGGTACCTCTTATGAAAAGTGTTTTTCGAAATAAATATTTTGCTCGTAATTTTCATAGTGACATATTAAAATGTAAATTATGAGTAAAACTTATTTTCACATATATTTTTTTCGTTTATAAAAAAAAAAAATATCGAAAATTGCGGTACGTTTTTTAGTATTAAATACATATTTAAAAAGTTTAAATATCAGTTTGACTTCTAAGCTTATCAAAAAAAAACAAAATTGTTGGGTGGGACATAAGGCAACATTTTTGTTTGAGACTTATGTCCCGATGGTGTGGGCCATAAGTCCTTGAGTGAGACATAAATCCCAAACTCGATTTGGGAACTTTCGTGTCCAGCAAAAGTCAGTAATATCCGCGACTTCCCTAGCCTAATTTGCATAAGTTTTATCTAAACAGTGTTTTATAAAGTGAGTCTGTTTCCATACAAGATTAATGCAAATCTCCTTCGACTTCATCAAACTAAGCCATTACGCTGCTACTCATAACACGCTTTAGAAAATAAGATAAATAAAGTGAAAATACAAGTGCAGAGTAATAGTCACAAGGGAGGACTGTTGCGTCCATAGCATAGAAAGTCAACATGACTAAGGAGAAAACAGAATGGGGTGACAGCTCACCATGAACATTATAGTGAGTGTTGCTTGGTAGGTGAAACTTGCTCCACAGGATGAATTAAGTTTTCCTTTTAACTTGAGAAGTTGCAGGTTGAACCCTAAGTTGTGAATTATTGTTGATTCACTTAGAATGTTTGTATGTATAAACGAATTCCTGTACAGTGTGTATGTGAGTGTAACTACATATTTTATGGTAAGGTGCCGAAAAGAAATACATATTTTAAATGCATCATTGACATTTCCTCTTTGAATGGAATGAATATAATGTAAAATGGTTCTTTCTTTTTGGTGCTGTATACAAAGTTATACACTTCTAAGCACATGCTTTTTTATTAAACTTGGTTTTAATCAATATATGTGTCTTTTACTATCAAAAGGGCTCATCTCCACTTTTTATAAAAAAAAAGTTAGAAATGTCATTCGATTCTCCATACAAATGTCTGAAGAAAAAATTGTGTCTGAAATAACAAACGGTCTCATTTCACACTGATTTAGCTAACCGAAAACAGGTATTACTTTCAAACCGGTACCATTTCCATGAGGACGTATGAATCAAACAGTAACATTTCCCATAAATAAACTATTCGCACCAAAAGGTCACATATCCTTCGAAAAATTTGTTTGTTCGAATCAAAATTACTCATTTCCGTTATTGGCCATAACTGTGATTTTGGTGAAAAATGTTGAAAATAATTGCAACGAGCTGTGTGAGTTGCAGGAAGAGTACACTGATTTTCAAATGCTTAAAATCTGAAATTACTTTTAATGAAAATGCAACGTTTCTAATTTTTTGAATGATTTTTTTTACTATTTATTTGTTTTGTTTTTTTAATTTTATTTAATTATAACTGAAATTTTAATGAATTTAATTAAGTTTGTGTTTTAAAGTTTTTAATAAAATGGTATAAAACTATAAACACACAGGCTTGTAATAATTTTTCAAAAAGGTACTTTTCCCAAAGTTTTGTTTTAAAACGTCACATTTCCAGGTGTACCATTCAAAAGGGAACATTTCCAAAGTTTTAGTTGCTACAAATAATTAGATAAGTTTAATGTATATATTTTTGTTTCCAAAATGGAGCTGATAAAGCCTTATACAAAATATTATAATACAGTTTCTTTGACTCGTGGAACGGTTTAGACGTAATATGTTTTCCGCGTTTTTCTCAGTTCCACTTAACATGCCAATGCACCCTTTTGATACTAATAGACACATATGTATCTTATATGTAAACACCATGGCATGTGCTTGTAATTCTAAATGTTCTGGTTTTTTTAATTTTATAATGTGTTTATTTTTGGAATATCGACCAAATGTCGGAAACCAGGTTCTTCCTTATTTTTTCATAGTTCATCGTACATTTTTTAGAGGGAGGTGTAAATTGCAAGTATTTTTTGCCTTTCTTAGCGACATATTATTTCGGTAGGAAGTCATTAATGTTTTACTCAATTTGATTAAAGTACAAGGGAACTTCATTCGTGCTACCTACCTTCCATTTAAATTTTGAATTTTGAAAATATACACACAAGATAGCGGGTAATAAAATATTTTCAAACCGTTTTTTGTTTGAGTAGGCGTGAGATCTCGCTTTAATAAACGACTGCTTGAACATGAATATAAATCAAATGCTGCCACCTGCCAATTGATTTATCTAAAAACATTTTATAGAGACGAACGTGTTGTATTGTAAAAAAAAAATACGGTAAACAAAAATACTATCAACAATGAGGTATGTAAACGGGAATGAACTAAATCTAAACAAATTAAACCATAAAACAAATTTGGAAACGAGGTAGCTTTCTTACATGTCAAGGGAATAAGATAATTGCAAGTTTTATTGAAAACACTTTACAGTCTTGGGATATTATCTGGATTTTTGTTTCATCCCAGTACCTAACTGATAGTTAGACACTTTAAATCAAGAAATATTTTTAGAACAAGAAATAGTCAGGAAATAAATAAATTCAGTGGAATTTAGTGATTCAATTGAGTTTTACAATACAAGTCAGCGAGACTTTAATTGAAGTATCTAGATTTAATTCAATTTTGGAAAAAGATCTGCTCCCTATATCGCATTATTGTCAACTTCTTTTTTGAAATCCCTTATTAATTCTGCTTCAATTTTAATAAAAAGAAACTTAAGCCTACAGTAAGAGCTCGTTATTTCGGAATGGTTGGAGAGGAAGGTCAGTCCGAATAAACGAATTTACCGAATTAATGAGAGATTTTTTAAGCACTTAACCGCGTTCCTATTGATAAAAAATGCAAGAACTCAAGACTAAATATTTTTTGACAAATAAGATTGGAAATAATACATAAAATTTATTATTGTATAGTTTTTCCCGATTTTTTTATGTGAATTGCCGGGACTCCCCCAAAAGACATTTTGATGATTTGTTCCGACTTCTATATATTTGAGGTTTATTTGCTACCTACACACATTTAATTTTTGGTGATTTAATTTATAAATTTTACATTAAAAAAAGTAAAACTCTTATTTATTCAGAATTTTGTTTTTCCGAATTAAAGACTTCCGTGTTAAAGGGCTTTTACCTTCCAAAAAAAAAAAATTGTTTAAAAAATGTTTTACAATCTATCATGTAAGTCAAGATTCACATTTAAAAATAAATAAATAAATTGTAGATATAAAACTTCACTTTAAACACAAAACTTATAACATTTTTCTGAAGTTTATCATTGTTTTTCCTGTATAGGTATGTCTGTCAAAACTAAACGTAGGTATGACTTTGATTCCCATCTGTCTGTTCTGGAAAGTTTAGCCAAATACGTAAAAGAATTATTCCAAACGGCATGAAAAGATTTTTTGAAGTAATCAAGAATGTGAAAAAAAAAAAATGGTAGGCAGAATCATAATTTAACTTGATTACCACTTATGACATTTTTTCCAAAAAGCCCAAACCCAAAAGATTTGCATAAAATAGGTAGTTAAAATTTTTTTAATAAAATAATCGGGTCTATCATAGAATCCGTCGTTTTCGGAATTTTGCTACGAACCCCGAAAGAACTATCACAGAATCCATCGTAGCGTACATTTTTTTCTTTCGAAATTCGTAGAACGTGGTATATTCAGTAAAACCACTTTCTAAGAATTTAGAAATTCCCCTACGACGGATTCTGTAACAGTTCTTTCGGGGTTCGTAGCAAAATTCCGAATACGACGGATTCTGTGATAGACCTAAATAGGTAGTTGTATACTAATTTCGAGCAAGCACAATGCACTTACTTCATCATGTCATACGGTCAATTAAAATTTTGTATTCAAAAGTTGTATTAAATAGTTACAATAGAAATAATTGAAGTAGGTATAGCATTGTCGATTTGTTTCAATCAAGCCGCACTGATTGACGCGTCGGCCAACCTTCCGATTTTTCACTAAATTGACCATGTGAGAAACATGGGTATTCACGATTGATGCCACAAATGCACATATATCCTTACAACAGTTTATTTGTCAATTCAAGACGCTTAAATACGAATGGCAAATCGTTCTGAATAAGCGGAGTTCGAGCAATGAGAATGTTTCACCATCAAATCAAACACGTTCCGTTGCAATGTTTCGGTGCATTGACGTTGCGCAACAAAATTATAACTGAGCCGACCTCAATTTCAAATTGTAAGGAGGTAAGCCCGGAACAAAGAATTACAAAATTCAACTATTCCCTTATCCCTATATCCCTATCCCGCTTATGTTTTGCAAAGTACCACCTATAGTTTCCAAAAGTATCCTATCTCTAAACGAAATATGCGCCTACAGCGCCACATGTTGATAATTTTCCAATATTTCTTTTTTCCTAAACCATCCCTGTTTCAAGACGAACAAAACAAAATAAAAATCAAATCGGACGAGCCGTTCTGGAGCCTTTACCCGACTAACGCACAGCAAAGCAATTGATTTTTATATATACATTGAGAAGATTGAATGCAGTCGTTATACCTATTATATTTAAGTATAAAACAAAGTGGCAAAAAGTGTATATTTACCTCTCTTTCGTAATATCCAACTAATTAAGTTGATGATTTGTTTAAATTGTCGATAATTACGGTGATCAATTCATAGGCAAAAAAAAAATGAGAATAATTAAAAAACGAAAAAAAAAAAAACACTTAAATTCTACCAGTGCCTGGCGAAGCCGGTGGAGTTCACAGTCAGTTGTGTAGGTATAGTCTCACGTATAATTATCAGCCAATGCCCGTGGAATAGCTAATGATGGAAAATATTAAGCAAGCGATATCAAAGGCAGAGAGCAAAAGTGGAGATTAGTTTCTCCAGAAAGTTCACCATTGTTTTCTTCCGAAAGATTAGTGAAAGAAGAACAACAATTAAGAACAAAGTTTTTGCAAGCGAAGGGATAGAACATCAAAGAAGGCTTTGACTATCTTCGAGAGATGCGGACCAATTTATTATTTGTATTGTAACGTAATGAGTGTTGAGTGAATCCTTACTGATTAATAAATAGAAAGCAATTCTCAGTTTTTGTTTTCTTTAATTAATGCTCAAGTTAAAGAAAGTTTGGGTTTGCCTTAGATATTCATGGAAAACGATGATGTAGAGAACAAATTTGCAACATAGGTGCGGAAAATTTAACCTGCAAAAATGATTACTAGTACGTGTTTATTAATATTTATTAATATAAAATGTAATAAATATAAAGGTTTCTTGGAAGTTAGAACAGAGACCCCTTGCTTAGTAACTACCTAGTCCAGCTCTTTATTAAATATTAATAACCTTGGAACAATAAACCGAGATTTTTAGCATATTGTTTAAATGATTTTTGCAATGGGCAGAAAAAGTATATTCAAAATCCAGCTTTGACTCCTAAAATTCTCGATCTTGCAATGGGAAAATGGGAAAAAACCATATGGGCGTACTTGAGTTAATTTAAATTGATTTTTAGCCATTCTCAGCCTTATTTATAAACGTACTATAGAGTTTATAAAGTTATGCACCCTTTAAAATGCATCTAAATGCAAAAACCTTATTTATACAAAAATCTCAACGTTGTATAGAGCTGGTATTAGCTAAACGCGTTTGGAGGTTGTTTAGTGCTTCATGTATAGAGGTGGAATAGTTTTTTTTTTATCATTTTGGACAGATAAATTTAATAGATTCTCCTTTTTCTTACTTTTTTCTGACTTAAGCCCTGTGTAACTAATATGCATGGCAATTTTAGTATAAATAAGTTTTGTTTGTGATGTTGTATAGAGGCTGTATAAATATTTTTACACTGCATAACTATGCATGTATAGGAGCATTTTAGCAAATCCTAGTAAATAAGGCTGTTATACAAAAGTACCGTATATAACTCCCGGAGACAAAACCAAGCTGCGACAAATCGCTCCAGAGTAAAAATTAAATCAATAAGCTTCCGGAACTGACTTTTATGGGCGGATTTGAGTTCATTTAAATTTTAAGGATCATCAAAAAATATTTGTTCGGATGAAAAATAGCTCGTCAAAAATAATCACCAGTCGTTCAGAGTTCCGACCAGTAAGTTTGGTGTCCCACTGTAACATTCTGAGGTTCTATATCGTTCAACGGTTGTGAAAATTTGTTTCCAATTGGCAGAAGAATGTTCCAGTACAACGTGTACAAGATCCCGCATTTCCATCTGGTGATAGACATTTATAGGCAGGCATATATTCGCCCCCAGATTAACGCTCCTTGTCACAAACACCGAATGATGATTCGATTCAACTTTTGCTGGGTATTGAACTAAAAACACACAATTGGCTATCCCAAAACCCAGATTTAGTATCATTGACAATGTATATGAGGTAACATTAAAATACTCGAAGCAGAAAAAAGACCATTTTTGAAATAACGTTCCTGCAGAAATTCGGCAATAACTCGTCAAATCGGTTACAAGACTTTGGAGAATATATTTTTTACATAAATAAAAAATAAATAGTTGGCGCAACAGGTCCGGAGGGACCCTATCCCTAGCCTCTCACAACCATTCGTTTTGTGTGCGTTTTCATTTTTGGAACGAATGGAAGGGATCTACAATTTTATGCCGACTCCAAACGGCTAATTGAGAAGCTCTTTCAAGACAGTCATACTCTCGGATGTTTGTCAGACGTTCGCGAGAGGTGGCGCAGTGAAAAAAACCCAAAGTTGGAATTTGGGTTTTTGCGGGATTCGAACCTCGAACCCTTGCTTAGTAGTCCAACACACTAACCACTAAGCCACTGCGCCTACATATATTTTTTACAAGGGGTTAAAATAACCATGAAAATCAGCGAAAAATTTGTTATATGCTCTGACAACATATTAGTAATAAAAGCAATCAGCAACCCAAAACACAATTCTGACCTTATCTCCGAAATACGGAATAAACAAATAATGGTGCCAAATAGATTAATATCCGAGGAAATGACGAGGCCGACAATGCTGCAAACTCAGCAAAAAATGCGCCAGTCCTTAGATTTAACATATTTTCAAAACAAGATATGAGGAGAAATTATATGAGAAATTTTTAACAAACAAACAGCAAATCCAGTGAAATATACACCAACATGATTTCAAAAAAATTAACCCCGACAAATCTAAGAACAGATATCCTACAAAAATATCTAAAACCAAAATCTCGAACTTCGTTCGACTCATTGGCACCCGTTAAATAGAAAGAGTCCTCCAATTTGCACAATCCTTACTACATATAATAAAACTGTAACTTTTTTTCCGGCTGTAAACTGTTTGCTATGAATAGATTCAAAAAGTACTGCACGAATTTGATTTCGGTTTTCACAATTGCATAGGAAATTGTTCAGATTTGATTATAGGATATGTTTTACCATTATTCGCTGTCCGGAAGCGGAAATCTTAGCTGATATCTAAGAAAAGCTTTGGAATGACTCATCCAAATGAAATGGGATCTTTTTCAATACAGAGTCCAATAATTAACAAAAATTTTAAGATATAAAATCTTTGTATGGTATCCTGAAGTCGAACACTAAGCAATAAACAATCAATTTTATACAATCCAAAAAAGAAAAATGTTCGATTGAAGTTAGATCGTTGGATTTTCCCGGCGTTCAGTGGAGGAAATTTTATGTGTGTGTGCAGCAAAATCTGTTTCTCTCTCTCACTTTCTGCGGTGCGCTTTTTCTTTCTCCTTTTTTATGCACCTTTTGGGCTTTGTGTTTGTGTTGTTCTTTTTTTTTTTTTTTTTTGTGCTCACGTTTTTAAATTGAACTGGAGCTGGAGTATTTATGAATAATGAATTGAGTAGTTGAGCGAATCAGATGCATGGAGCGTAGTTAAGCATGAAGCATGGAATCGAGAGTGATAGGTCTGTAATTGCGATTGAGAGGGAGTCACACAGTTCTGAAGGGTTATGGGATTGAGAGGGATGGGATATAAATTGTAACAACTAACAAGAACAAGTGGAATGTAAATGAGATTAAGAGGGAATAATAGAAGTTAGAAGTTAGTTAGTTACGGACATTAACGTTGGAG
This sequence comes from Cheilosia urbana, assembly GCA_946477585.1. Taxonomy (NCBI): domain Eukaryota; kingdom Metazoa; phylum Arthropoda; class Insecta; order Diptera; family Syrphidae; genus Cheilosia; species Cheilosia urbana. The sequence continues at coordinate 40,297,534 of OX297856.1, forward strand.
CTAATCCTAAATTCGCTGTTGCTGTCAAAGTCGCTGTGCTAATCTGTTTCTCGCATTACTGATAGTTTTTCTTCTCTTTTTTCGGGTAAGCTACTTTTTGTATAAGTTATTTATTTGTTTTAAATTTGAGAAGTGGATATCTGGCGAAGCAAGGCGAGCACGGGTCAGCTAGTTTGTAATATAACGCTTGATATCACTCATATCTTAAATAACTGCATAGTATCAAAACCATTAATAAAATCCATTTTCAAAAATGTTATAATCTATGAAGTATTTAAAAATCCTAATCCCGAGAATATCGAAAATGTTTATCCCTAAATAAATTTCTATCTTGTATAAATTTTAATCCATAATTATACCCAAAGTATTTAACAACCAAAGCCAATAGTCTCCGCAGCTAGGCTCTTTAATTCTATTAACCTGTAATTTATTATCTTATAATAAATAATAATAAAATATATTATATCAAAAAATAATATTTTGCTCCGTTTGAAATTTCAAGTTATATTTTCCTTTAGTTTTAGACTTATTTGCTAAAGTAAAAAATGTACTCCCTAATTTAAATTAACATATTTAAAAATGTTTTTGAAGTGATAACTTCTTTAGGCGCGTTGGGCACTATTTGGATGGGCAAAAACTAGCAAACTCGCGACACCGACACCGACACCGACACCGATTGCATACTTTTAGTTGTAAACTTTTGAAGTGATAACTTCTTTAGGCGCGTTGGGCACTATTTGGATGGGCAAAAACTAGCAAACTCGCGACACCGACACCGACACCGACACCTACACCGAATGCATACTTCTTTAGGCGCGTTGGGCACTATTTGGGTGGGCAAAAACTAGCAAACTCGCGACACCGACACCGATTGCATACTTTTAGTTGTAAAGTTTTGAAGTGATAACTTCTTTAGGCGCGTTGGGCACTATTTGGATGGGCAAAAACTAGCAAACTCGCGACACCGACACCGACACCGACACCGACACCGATTGCATACTTTTAGTTGTAAACTTTTGTACTATTGCTTACTTTTAGGGGTAGGTAATTTATAGCTTAATCTACGATGATTTTTATTTGAATACGTTACTATGGTAATTTATGGTAGCGACAAATTGATTGTCACCAAAATTATTTCAATTACCTGTTTTGTATGGGGAATTCATAACTTAATTTTACCAGGCTTAATTCCGACATATTATATCCACGATTTTGGGTTTGTGCACATTTACGGCACAGTAGCTTGTCTTATAATTACCGAAACAAGAAATAGAAAACTGTGGTAAACTTGCCACCCTAAGAGTAGGTATACTATATAAATAATTGTAATATTCATGTCGCCTTAGTGTATACTGTAAAATATGATTAGTAATTTTTGTGTAAAATAATGAATATAAAACTACAATTGATGCCGTACCACGAGATCTAGAGCATTATCAATGGCGATGCGGCAAGACAGAAAAATATTGTTGTCTTTTCTCGTTCTTTTTCTTTTAAAAGTAAAATTTGTATTTTTCGGAAAGAAATTCATATTCAATTAAGCTTCAGTATAATTATTATTAATTTATTCGTTCTGTGATAGTTTCAGTAGAATACAAGTAGGTACAATCGGATTGTGGTAGCTGAAGTAAGATATGTACATTCGAGACTGTAATCTATCTAGATTACGCTACACTATCTGGAAGACAGCATCGATGAAAATTACTTATAACTATATGCTAAAGATAATTCTGCATTACTTCAAGATAAAGTTGGGAAGAGATTTGATGATATTCCAATCATTTTGAGTGGGGATTTCAACATCAACTTTGCAGATGATAAAAACTACCATTAATTGAATTTTTAAATAGAAAATTTGATTTAACGATGAGCAATGATCGCAATCTTAGCACGACTAGACATAAAACTGCAATTGATGCCATGTTTACAAGATATTTAAATAGATTCGAATCAAAATTGTTTGTTTCCTATTTTAGTTACCTACCATAAACCTATAGTAGCCGTTTTCAAATATAATGATAATAATGATGATGATGATGGAAGAGTTTGAAGTTGTTGATGAAATTTCATAAGTGTCATTGGTATTCATTTCAAAGAATACCCATTAATTTTTAAATTTAATATTTCATGTATCTGTAAATTTATACATTTTAAGCAATAGATTGCAATTTTGTATGTAAAATAATATGTATTATTTTTGATGTAAAATACCGCATTAAATGAAAATGAAAAATGTAACATAATTTTTGTAGTAGTAGTAGTTTATAATAATGAATAAAAAAACACTTTATTTAAAAGTACTTCCTACACAATAATATATTTTCTGACGATTCGAAAAATACACACGTAATTGTTCAAGTTATCACTTCTGTCGGCACTCCCGGAGTGCCTTTTTTTTTTTTTAGGTAGGTAATTAATGAAAAAAAAACTATATAAACATATTTTTTTAGTAGTTCTTTCTATAGCTAATCTAAAAAATTAAACTTTTAATCTTGTCAAAATACTTTTGCCAAAGAGTGTATAATGTACATGAATGTCGAGCCTATTGAAAAGCAATGATCAAAAGTGATTCCGTTAGACAACTCCATTATCCACTACACCAGTGAAGCGTGTAGCCCTAAGTTGGCTGCTTCTTAACCGATATATTAATAAAAATATTTCCGACAAATGAATTATATTGCCTTCAATGGAGAGAGATGCTTAGAAAATATTTAAAACAGAAATATTTGGTATGCAAAAAATCCATTTAAGTATTTTCCCCCAGCATTTTCTCAGAATATTATTGCGCTTTTCGCCAAAGGCATTACCGAAACATTTTATGTAAATATAACGGAAAAAAATAAAACAAGAGTTTAACAACTTAATGAACCGACATGCAAATAAGCCCATAACAATACAAAAATTTATTTCAGAGAGTGGTAAGTAATCACCACTTGGTGGTGTGGTCAGGCGTCCACATTATGCAAAGCATTTTTCTCTTGAATAAACACTGAAGAGTATTGTATGAATTTTAAGTTATCCGGTTTTTATATTTTATTTATGTGTATATTAATGTTGATACTATATTTAAATATCATCATTCGAAAAGACTATGTCCTTTGAAAAATATTAATAGTAGAAGCCCAAGAATATAGTAAAGGGTGCTTAGAAATGCGAAAATATCAATTAGTCCACTTACCGCGTATCTATCTGAATGGTTGATCCTTAATATTTGCTTGCACGTAATCCTTAAATCTGTTGCACTTCCAAAATGATCATATCGCACATCAAAACGAACTTGGAAAGCTCGTATCACTTTCCCGACAAAGAAAGTCCTTTTCTATCTTCTATTTGCCAGGCTAAAAAACTCACGACCTCACAAATCACTATTCACAGCTTAGCATAAGGAATACTGGGGTACACACTTTGAATTTTCTATTTTAAATTCTGATCGCAGAACAATCTTGAACTTTCTCTTATGCCAATGACCTTTTTTTTTTTAAAAAAAAACACCCAGAAAAAGATCCACTTGTAGCAAAAATGTTTACTACCAACAATAATTCCACTATCACTTTCAAATGCCACGACACCACCGACGATACTAAGTGAACGTTAAAGCGAATCAATTATTATAAACTGCAAAAGGACCAATGCGATAAGAAGAGTTATTTCCACCCAGGGATACAATGAAGCAATTTATTTTACACAGACCACTATGTGTTAGCTCAACGCTTACAATTCGATTAAAAGATACACAGAGGATGCAGAATGAAAAGCTCTCCAGACAAAAAATGCAATCACAATCACCCAGCATCCAGAATCAGGTGTGTAAAAATTTACAATATGCACAAGGACGAATAATTTGCTTGCAAACAGCAGTATTAACTCCGACGAGCTGTCTCTATTCAACAAAGTCTCGGCGAAAACTGATTGAGGTACAACTTGTATTGTAGCCCGCCACAGCATCGTGAATTCGTAATCTGAATCATCTGGTAGAATGGAGAGTTTTCTCCTCGCAAAAATTGTGGTGGCTGCAGGCTGCCATCGGCGGCGGTGGGTGAATCTACCCCAGCTGCCTGTTGGACGTGATGATGAAAATGATAAAAGCTCTGCTCTAACAGGTGGTGTAGTATGTTCGACAAGAAACTGAACAAGCTGCCAATACAAAGTACGTGGAGTGTTTGGAAAATGTGCACGATATCTTGTTAGATTTATAACATGACTAGCTGAATACTGGGTGAAATTTACAAACTATTCTACCCTATACAAAGTTAACCAATATGTACAGTGGACCTGGACGTCCAGTATAGCGAATGATACAATGTTTGATGTCATTCAGTATATCGAGTGCGTTCGTTATATCGATCGGGTTTTATACTATTCTTGCGAAAATAAATCATTGAAAAATATGTATATTTAAAAGGTTTTATTTGATTTAAAATTGAATGTATGATGGTCCTGCCATTTAAATACTTTCAGGGGTCTTAAACCAACTTAAATATAGGTACGTTCGAAATGTTCATCGCGCGCTGCTTCCATTTTATGATCGGCATTCTCGACCTTCTGAGCAGTCTATTCGGAAGATTGTGACCAAATTTCGCACCAAATTTACTTTGTTGGACATTAAACCACCAACACGTTTACGTACTGTGCGTAGTGAAGAAAATATTGCGGCCGTATCAGCTAGTGTGACAGAAGACCGCGAAATGTCGATTCGGCGCCGTTCCCAGCAGTTAGGCCTTTGTTACAGCACTACGTGGAAAATTTTGCGGAAGGATTTGTGCGTAAAGCCTTTTAAGATACAGCCGACCTACCACAACGCCGAATTTTTGGTGAATGGGCTCTTGGAAAGCTGGCCGAGGATCCGCTTTTTTATCGAAAAATTGTGTTCAGCGATGAGGCTCATTTTTGGTTGAATGGGTACGTAAATAAGCAAAATTGCCGCATTTGGAGTGAAGATCAGCCAGAAGCATTGCAACAGCTACCAATGCATCCCGAAAAAGCCACTGTTTGGTGCGGTTTATGGGCCGGCGGCATTATTGGGCCATATTTGTTCAAAGATGATGCGAATTGCAGCGTTACTGTCAATGGTGAACGCTACCGAGCGATGATAACAAACTTTTTTTTGCCCGAAATGGAAGTTCTTGACTTGCATGATATGTGGTTTCAACAAGACGGTGCCACATGCCACACAGCACGCGAAACAATGGCGCAATTGCGAGGCGAGTTTGGTGAACAGTTAATTTCACGTTTCGGGCCGGTCAATTGGCCGCCTAGATCGTGCGATTTGACACCATTAGTAGGGTTGATTCGATCCAAGTAAATACGAGTACATACTCGATACTTTTGGATTCGATACAAGTACAATTGGTATCGATACCTTTCTGATTCGATTCAAGTAGGTATCGAATGAAAGTACTCGTATCGAATCAAAATTATTATTTTTATTCTTTATGCGGAAATACGCTTGCCCTTTATCTGTATGAGTGTGTTTCTGTATTGCTACAATGTACATGCTGTACACGGTACACCACGTTAACGTGCAAATTAGTACAGTAGCTTGTTTTCTCATTCTCATTCATTTATGCATAACCAAAACACCAATATATACACCTGAAATCATTTTCATTTCAATACAGTACTCTATCACTCTCAATCCCATTTATAGTTCATACTCTATATCTTTCAAACCCATCCAAAATACTCATAAGGAATTTGCATATTTGGTGCTCGACTTTTTTCCAAAGTAGGGACAATCATCTCCAAGAGCAGAAATCGGCTAAGCGGCAAACATTTGGAATAGCTGATATTTTTGAACGAAATTCCTGAAAATGAATTTTTTTTCTATACATTGATTTTAATTATTATCTGAATAACAAATATACTACAAATATTTGTGTTGTTTAATTCCCCCCGTTTAAGTATGAAGTGATCCAGCCACCAGACAACATAACATTCATCACATAGTTGTTGTTGTTTTTGATTGTTGTTGAAAAAAGTAAGATGGACTCATTTGTTTCGATACGAGTAGGTATCGATACTTTTTATTCGATACTCCATGGGTATCGATACCCTGTTGCAAGTACTGAAAATAGTACTGATATCAGTACTGACCTGGTATCGAATCAACCCTAACCATTAGATTATTTTTTGTGGGGGTATGTCAAGGCTAATGTGTATAGGGACAAGCCCGCTTCGATTGACGCACTGGAAGCCAACATCCATGCATTCATTCGTGAGATACCGGCCGATATGTGTGAAAGAGTTTGCCAAAATTGGACTCAGCGGATGGACTAACTGAGACGCAGCCGCGGTCAATATTTGCATGAAATTATCTTTAAACATTAAATTGCAAGGTTCAAACCAGAGACAATACTGAGACCCCCAACTTCGGCCGATTTTCCGTTACTTGCCTACAAGCTATATTTCTATGGGGTGGTACACGCTAAGTGCGTTAGTATTGTTACATAGAAATTCGTATTGACAACTGTCACTCACCAACACACTCGCACCTTGCGTGTCCCACTTCCGCTGTCGGCAAAGTTGCTTCCAGCGTTCATAGAATTTTGTCAGTTAAATTTGAAATTATTCGTTTCGTGTAAATAGTATTTTATTTTACGAATTAGTGCACTTTTGCTGAAAATTTTATGAAAAATGATTACTGTAGAATGGTTGTATGAAAATAAAAACATTTTGGGCAATTTTTCTTCAGTTATTTAAGAAAAATGTACACATCAAATCGAAGTTAATGATATTCAAAAGCAGAAAATACACAACAATATTTGTCCTAATATGTTTCTAGTATATAAAACATCTCATTTAGATCGCATTATTAACTAAACAAATTATATTAATGGTTTTTTAAAAATGTATAATAACCAACCAATAGCATTCAGTTATCTTAAAATGTGGTATTCTCGAACTCTATCACATTCCCCCATGGTTGGTAGCGGTTGGCAGCATTGAATTTATATTTTTTGTATGTTTTTACATGTCACACGGATTCTAAATAGACATAACACCGATAGGAAAACAAAATGGCGAATTTGAAAAAAAACTGAGGGGGCCAGCGGCAAGAGGATTGTGAGTTGGGGGTCTCAGTATTGTCTCTGGTTCAAACTATCGATTCAAATAAATATTTCATTCATTTTTTCGAATTTTTTGTGTTTTTTTTTTTAAAAAGTTCTAAACCTCTTCAAAAATCACCCGTTAGTAAGGCCCTGTGTTTTTATCTATATAAATTGAGTCCATACATATGTTTAGAGAAAATTCCTCTATCAACAACAAGATGATGACACGGATAAATGAAAATGAAACATTGTATTTTGGAGAGTTATCCACAGAGGGGAAACTATCATCTCATTTTCCATACCGAAGCTTTTCTTATCAGGGTTTTCTACAAATTAGGGGGAGAGAAAGCATGAGCTCTTGGTCGTGGTAAACTTCATTCGCCATTCGCCCTGTTGCTATGGTATTCGCTAAGGGCTGGTAAAGCAGATGGAACGTTTACATATCTCCCTGCTTGCTCTACACGTAACTTTTTTTAATAGAGGCAGACATGATGTCTGGGAAGCAACATGCTTTATCACCCTGATGAATAGTGTCGTTATATTTTGGTTCCTAATGGGTGCAATACGTTTCTGTTTTTTTGTTTTTTGCTGTCGGAAGTTATTAGTTTTTTTGTTCTTTTGTTTCATTGTTTAATATATTTTGTGGTTCTTTTTGGTTTGATTTATCTGTTTCGCTTATTATCTTGTAAATATTTATGGGTGTTTTCTTAGAATTGTGTATCAGCTGGTGTGTTCACAATCGACATTATTTAAAAAAAACACACAACAAAAACAAACACACATTCCCATTATTTGAAAATAATTTTAATTAATTTAAATATTACAGAACATTTATACCAGCATGTTTTATAGTATTTAATTAGATCTTAATTTGTATTGAATTTACCAAACCACTTGGAATACTGAAGAAAGAATGAAGAAAGGACTTAATGCCTTTTATGCATGTAGAAAAACCTTTGGGAAAAACTGGGGCTTGCAACAGAACATTGTGCACTGGATGTACACCGCGATTGTGAGACCCATTCTTACCTACGGCTCAGTTGTTTGGTGGGAGGCGGTTAGAACCAAATCCCATCTTAAGAACCTGAACAAGGGGTAGAGAATTGCTTGTTTGGGAATAACAGGCGCAATTAAATCCACACCACAATTAGGTCTGGAAACGCTATTGAACCTGCAACCCATTGAGCTATTCACTAAGAACGTGGCAGCCAAAGACGCTCTCAGATTAAGAGAGAACAAAACTTGGAAGCCTGGTTACTGCGGACACTCAAGCATACTTGAAATCTTCGATCGGAAGGGACTCATGTCACTCACCGATTACGAGAAACCCAGATATGACTTCGAGAAAAATTTTAGAATCACTATACCCAAAAGGCAGGACTGGAAATCACCCAGTACCATCATTAAATGTATAGCCGTCTATACGGATGGTTCAAAAACAGAAAATGGAACAGGAGCCAGCATTATTCTCAGAAAGGCTTGCTATTAGCCAGTCGTTCCGACTGACCGATCACTACAGTGTCTTCCAAGCTGAGATATATGCGGTTAAAAAAGCAGCACAGACTATCTTATCGATGGGACTACCAGCAATGGAAATAACCATCTGTGTGGACAGTCAAGCAGCACTTAAAGCTATCGGCTCCAATCTTATTAATGCGAAATGTGTTACAGATTGCCTCGTGGCGCTCAGGGCTATACGTCATCACTCAATTCTACTCTGCTGGGTTCCGGGACACGTTGGGGTGGAAGGGAACGAAAAGGCGGACGAATTGGCCAGATACGGCTCTGATATGAACCCTCAACTTGCGGACGGAGAGGTGTTACCGCCTTTCAACACTGCTAAGACTTTTATTGAAGGCGTCACCACACAACTGGCTAAGGAACAATGGAGCAACAACATCGGTTGCGTCATAACCCGAAGTCTGTGGCCTGTGGTTGACACCAAAAGATCAAAGTTCCTAATCTCCCTTAATAGAAGCCAAATCCGGATGCTCGTCGGGGTTTTTACCGGACACTGCATCATAGGAAACATGGCTAAAAGGCTAGGACTTTTTGCAAATGAAAGTCATCTTCTATGCCACTGCCCAGCTTTACAGGAACGCCGCTCATCCTGTATGGGAGCTAGGTTTTTCGAAAGTTTGGACGACTTGGCAGGGGTACCTCTATCAGACATAAAACTATTCCTCAACAGATCGAAGTGGTTTTGTTAGCCACATGTCCTTGCATGTACAAACAGGGTACTCACAATGGGCCTTCATGGCTTCTGGGTGAAATTTGCATCGGTTGCAAAACTGCCCTCCCAACCTAACCTAACCTAACCTACCAAACCACTTGCGAACGTCTGACAAGCGCTAAGAGTATAATTGTCGTAGAAAAAAAATTTTGTCGTTCGGGGTGCGTAGAAAGAAGGCTAACGAGTGGGAGCCCTACACATTTTTTTTTTTTTTAATTTGCCCTAAATTATTAAAAAAAAGAGAGATCATTTGATCACAGAGTTAGTGGATTAAAAATAACCGAGTCAACTTCTTTAAGGAAGCTCTGTTAAAAACAACAAATCAACTCTGTAGAACTTAAGTAATTAGTTGATATTAATCTAGGAACATGTTTGATAACAACTGATAAAGTGTGTTTTTTTAAAAAGACAGCATATTACGTAACTAAATTTTCATATGCATTCACAACTAGGGATGAATCGCAGTGGCTTAGTGTTAGTGTGTTGGACTACTAAGCGAGGGGTCTCAGGTTCGAATCCCGCAAAAAAAAAAAACCAAATTTCAACTTATGGTTTTTTTCACTGCGCCACCTCTTGCGAACGTCTGACAAACATCCGAGAGTATAACTGTCTTGAAAAAGCTTCTCAATTCGCCGTTTGGAGTCGGCATAAAACTGTAGATCCCTTCCATTCGTTTCAAAAATGAACTCGCAAAAAACAAATGGTTGTGAGAAGCTAGGCCTAGGGTCCCTCCGAACCTGTTGCGCCAACTATTTTTTTTTTTTTTTTTTTTTTATTCACAACTAGGGTCTCAAAGGCACTGTGGCCCGTTTGGAATCGGAAGAAGTCTGAAGAATTAATCAATCTCAGTAGAACAAAGTTAAGATTAACGGCAGGAATACTCTCTGGACACTGCCTTCAAAGGATTGCCATGAGACTAGGCTTAGGTAATACGGATACATGTAGGTACTGTGAGGTCTGAGGACCTACAACCTACAACCTACGGAAGACATCTCCCACCTTCTATGTGAGTGTCAAGCAATTGCTCGGAGTAGAAGGAAGCACCTAGGCAGGTACTTCTTTAATAACTTAAAGGAGGAGGAGGAGGTTGGTACCTCAAATAATATTTGGAAATTGACTGTTTGGGCGCTTTGGTTTAGGCTTTTAACCGTAATGGTTCCCTGGGGATGGCGATGGGCCCGCTTTGGTGCCTGGTCTTTTGTGACAATCTCACAACCCCATCCAACCTAACCTAACCTTTTATATGCATTAACATTTTTATCTCCGTAGTTTTTAACGATGAACACTCTTCTTTTACTATGCGAGGGGTCGAGGTTCGAATCCCGCAAAAAATCCAAATTCCAACTCAGGGTTTTTTTCACTGCGCCACCTCTCGCGAACGTCTGACAAACGTTCGAGAGTATAACTGTCTTGAAAAAGCTTCTCAATTCGCCGTTTGTAGTCGGCATAAAATTGTAGATCCCTTCCATTCTTTCCAAAAATGAAAAACTCACACCAAACGAATGGTTGTGAGAAGCATGGTCTAGGGTCCCTCCGAACCTGTTGCGCCAACTATTTATTTACTCTTCTTTTTTTTTCACCAGAAGCTAAAATCGCATTCGGTGAGAGCAAGTTTTTGAGCGTGCATTATAAGATGGATCGAAGATCGAGAGCTATGGAGGGTTCCCTTGAGCATCCTACACGCGCAACTCTTTAATTGAATAAGTGAAAGGATTCAGATGGCCTAAAGAAATCATTTGATTCCCGCAGAGAATTTTTTTTTTTTTTTTCAACCGAGGGTAGGTGAAAATCTTCCAAAGACACTATGAGAATAGCAAGCGCGTGCTCATAGTAGTGTCAGATTTTTCCTGACTAAAAACACCACCCTTCGAAGATTTGTTAGATACTGCAACTAAGATATAAATTATCAAGCAATTTTTCTATAACGAAATAACAACTTTTGACAGGCTCCTTTCCAATGAAAGATCCTGCATGTTCCGCAATTTAGACGCGGTTAATCTTATCTTGCCAAGTCTCTTTGTAGCCGGCGCAATAAATTGTTCTCGTCCAAAATTTGTCGGACTGTATTGTTGACTTGTCCGATTAGTCGGTTTCTGTGCTTTCTCGCGAAGCTTCTAGTTTCAGCTTCAATTATTGGAACTCCAAGATCCCTGTGGATATCGTCGTTTCTAATATACCATGGTGCTTGTACAATTTCTCTAAGCACTTTATTTTGAAAAGTTTGTAAAATATTGGCATTTGTTTTCTTGGTACAACCCTAAAGTTGTATACCGTAGGTCCACACCGGCTTTAGCACTTGATTGTATAGAAGCAGTTTGTTTTCGGTACTGAGCTGGGAATATTTTCCGAGGAGCCAGTACATTTCTCTATATTTGATATCGAGTTCTTTACGTTTCATTTTCACGTGCGAATTCCGTTTCAGCTTTGCATCGAGTGTCATTTCCAGGTATTTGGCCTCGTTTGCAAAGGGTATTCGGGCCAAGTTTAGGAAAATTGGCAAGTCATTAGTTTTCTTATACGTGAAATTCACGTGAACAGATTTAGTTTCGTTGAGGGCGATCCGCCAGTCCATCGTCCATTCATTTACCTTATTCAGTGCGATTTGAAGTTTTGCTGTCATTTCGTCAATTGTATTACCTACCTACTGCTAGGATAGCGGTGTCGTCGGCGAACGTAGCGAGCAGCGAATAAAGACCTAAACATTGCCTATTACGAAGGCGAACTTTTAAGTAGGTAGTGTTTTATTTTTCTTAAAATTTTGTTTTTACTAATTTATTATTTCGAATACGCCCGTTTTTTTTTTTTTTTTTTTTTTTGCTTAGGGGCATATAGGGACAATACACGCCACAAAACATATCGTTGCAGACCAAGGAAAATTCAAAAAGTTTTGAATTCACACAGACGGTCGCTACAAATGATAGACATATATGATACAAACGACACTGATAGAGACAAATATATTGGTTTGCGACGACATGTCTGCGTTGTCTGTCGTGTATGGTCCCTAATCCAATGAAAAAGAAAATTGCCTAAGCTACTAATCTTTCAAAGAACCTAACAGGTATACGGGTACCAAACACAGCATACTGTTGGTGTGCAAAATATACGGGCAGTTAGCAACTCTGCAGGAGTGTATATATCGAATCGAAAGTCACAGTTCACAGGGTTTGTTCGTTTTGTGGTGATTTTTATAAATCAGAAACATTTTAAAATTTGTTTACACCTCATGTCGACCCATATTTTATTTGTTTTTTATTAATACTCATGATATTTATTTGGCATAATAAATAAATTAAAAATATATGTGACCAATAAGAAACCAAAAAGAAGTCAGCAGACACAAAAACAGCTTAGTGCTCGCCACCAACCTTATAATAACCGGTAATTTATTTACAGCTCAGACGAATTAGGTGAATAATTCAAATTTTGCTGAAGGTTTCTTTACCCTTTTTGTGCGGTAACTGACATCGATTGATATTAAAGGACACTACATCTCTAAAGCATGTTACCCTACTCAATAAGCTGAAACCGATTTGCCAATAGACGGCTTACGCCTCGTCATTTCGTATTTCGTATATACTTATACCGGTCGCATATGGAATAATTTTTATTTCATACTCACAACGTGATTGTTATCACTAGGGTAGAAATTTGATTAATGAGTGTGTTGGACGAAATAACACGAGTATTCAGAACAAACTCACTTGTGAACACATGTGGCTGACCGCATTCTAAGGGTTGGCAATAAATATGATTCTTTTGGGCATGGGTATGCAAATATTTATGCAATTGGATAAATAAACGACCAGAGCTATTAATTCTGAAAGGCACCAAGTGGACCGTGAGTTTTTCCTATTGAAAGTTATTACACAGCTTGACGACAAAAATGAAAGGAAATTGTAAACCACAAATCGACTGAAAAGTTTAATTGACCGCATCCTAAATTATGAACTTTTTTTCTACTCAATTAGTAAAGCATTGGATGGGCGAGAGAGAGACTTATGGGTCAATTATTATTCTGAAAAATATTCATCGATTGAAACGGATATTTTTTGACGAGCCATTAGAATATTTAAGTTAATAGATCTCTGTTGATTGGCAGCGTATTACGTAACTAAATTTTCATAATTGAATAATTGATTGATTTACTTCCTTTGGTCTGTTCCCTTACTTTCTGGTTCAATATTGGCAATATTCACATTTCTCTCATTGCGAGAGAATTCGTTCACCGAAATGAAATATAACCAAAAAGGAACGCGGTGATCCACAAACTTGAAAAATGTGAATTTTTTCGAGGCAGGCATATTCAAATATCAGTAGAACAAAGCACAAATTTATATTCAGGAACAAGATTTGAATTGTTTTTATTGCAGAAATTAAAAGGTTTAATTCTTTTGCTCCTTAGGTACATTTCGCCGCTCTCCTTGCCACTCCAGTATATGTTTAGCCTACGATAGATGAAAGCAAGTAAAAGGGCGCAACGTTCTCCTTATATACCACCATCAAGCAGGGCATTCCGGCCGTACAATATCTATAACATCCCCGGATACCATTACACTTACGATTCGTCCAATAAAATAATAAGAAGAAGACTATTTTAAAATCGAACTTCTCGCCCTACCAACAAGGAAGGGCGGGAGGATAACTGCTTTTCTACATAAAAAAAAATAAATAGTTGGCGCAACAGGTCTGGAGAGACCAGCGGCGTGGCGTCCATATAACTCGATTCCTACCGAGTTACCTTTTGAAATCTCCACCAGGCAACACTATCTATCTACCAAAAACCGAATATACATGAAACACCAAGGTATATAGAATAACATGGTAAAACATTGCGCATGTCCGCATCCTATCTCACTCGCACACTGTTACGTCACGTGTATCACACTGTTTTGACATTTCAGTGCAAGTTCGACGTTCTCTTAAGGTTTTTGTGGAATATTTTTTAAACAAATAAAAATAAAATGGTTATTTGTGCGATATTCGGATTTAATAATAACAACGACAAGAAACGAAAGCAAAACAAGGTTCCCGGGCGCGAAAAATTGTCGTTTTTCAGATTTCCCAAGGATGAATCTATGAAAAAAGTGTGGTAGAAAAGACAAGTTTAATGCAAATAATGCATTTGTTTGCTCGAAACACTTTAACAGTGACCAATATGCGCGAAACTTGAAACATGAGCTGCTAAACTATTCACCCAAAAACAGTAGGAATTGCCTTTCACTTCCAAGGACTCTGACAATAAGCGCCAGGAGAATTATGAAAGGCGGAATGCAAAACAAAAAATTGTGCGCGAAATTTTGTGAGTTTTAAGTGTGAACAAATTATAAATACGTAATTAGTACCTAATTTAAAATTTGTATTTTCAAAGGAAAACCCTTCCTACTGCAAAATTATGCTGAAGAACAACCGACCGGATCCTTCACATGGACAGATCAAGTCAGCGAAGGTGGACTTCGAAAACCCAACACTATTTTTATCGAAAAAATACGACTTCTTGAAAGTATTTTTAATGAATATAACTCGACTGGTCTAAAAACTGGACAAAATTACATAAAAACATTGTTAGACCTTGCCGAACCTATTGATTTAGATCGCGCGATCAAAAAGTTGTTTTTCCGGGGCAAAATGTTCTTTAAGATTCGAATTCTTAACAAAACACTTATTACGAATATCATTGCAAAAAAAAGAAAAATGAATAAAACGCTGAACTAATTGTAAAACTGATATGTACTTGTTTTGATTTCTAATATTTTCGCAGATTATAAAGGACTATTTATACATTATGGTTATGAGGTTTGATTGATGAATAAAACTGCGAATAACAGCTGCCAACATTAGATTTCTTTGTTGTATTGCTGTGGAAACAAGTGGTATTGTACCACCATCAGCTCACTTTAAAACAATTTCGCCACTATATCTTGCAAATCACATTTTTATTAATTAAAAATCCACAACCCTAATATAAAGCACATGAATGTGAACTAATTTGTTCTGAAGTGTTAAAATATGTGATACACGTGACGTACATGCGCAGAACTGAACCAATATTTTCCTCCGGAATATCATACCATGTATTCTATATACCTTGATGAAACACTACCAAATGAATGCGAATACTCACCAAATGGTACATACACAAAAGCACTCATATAAAAATCGTGTGTGTATCCATTTTCATACAACGTCGTCATCGTCTCCTGGCGACAAAGCGAAGGTAACCCAAAATAAGTCGGGTTATTAAAGTTATAGTTCATTTTGAGAGAAAATTTGCTTGTTATCTCTTTTTTTCTTCCCTGAGTACTTTGTCTGACTCTGACACTGACACATCTTTGTTCAACACCCATTGTAGAAAATAACCCGCTTTTCTTCGAGTTATTCGCGGTTCTCACAAAGTTCATTTTGACTGCTGAGTACTGAGTGAACATTTGTTTGTATCTCTTTTTTTCTTCCCAGAGCCAGAGCTTGTTACTGGTACTGGCCATGGCCACTGGGTTGTGTTTTGGGTATGTCGTATGTGTTTGTTTGGTTATGATTATGAACAAAATAACGCGCTTTTCTTCGAGTTATTCGATTTTCTTTTACTTCTTCTTTTCTTATTGTCTCTTGTGTGAATAATTACAGGTAGTTGTTGAGGTAGGTAAGGGTGTGTTTTGGTTTAAAAATTCAGTTGGCTGGCAGATTGCAGTTCGTGACTTAAAGTGAGTTTAGTATTGTGAACCATATTTGCAAATGCTCAATGTATGATTTTCAGGGTTGCCATTTCAAATCCGTTCTTCCAGTCAGATTTGACTGGAAAAAAAGCAGTCAAAAAACTGGAATTCAGTCAAATAAAACAGTCAAAGAATTTTAAACACAAATCCAGCTAAAAATCCAGCTAAGATAAAAAAAATTGTTTTATTCAATAAAAATAACATAGAATCCATCTTCTTTCATATTTGTACATTAAAGGGTAGGTAATTAAGTATAAGAAAATAAAAATTGTTTTTATAAAAAAACAAAGAATTGTAAATATACACACAAGTCTTAAAATTCATTCTAATAAGTAGTACATTGCAAAACAAAATCATAAATAAACTTTATTCGAAACAAAAATAACAGACTTCATGCTTAAAAAAGAAATAAAAAACTGATAATAAGAATAAAATAAGTTAATGATTTAAAAATAGAATCCAGCTAAAAAAACCAGCCGGCTGGATTTCAAAAAATCTTCCAGCTAAATTCATTTCAATCCAGTCAGATCTGACTGAAAAACAGTCAAAATGGCAACGCTGATGATTTTGTTTCAAGGTAATGTAATGTAATGTTTTTTACATTTGTATGGGATTAATTTTGTTTCGACTTCCCATTTGAAAATGTTCACGCCACGCCACTGGGAGAGACCCTAGGCCTAGCTTCTCACAACCATTCGTTTTGTGTGAGTTTTTCATTTTTAGAACGAATGGAAGGGATCTACAGTTTTATGCCGACTCCAAACGGCTAATTGAGAAGCTCTTTCAAGACAGTAATACTCTCGGACGTTTGTCAGACGTTCGCGAGAGGTGGCGCAGTGAAAAAAAAAACCCTAAGTTGAAATTTGAGTTTTTGCGACTCCCGCATAGCAGTCCAACAAACTAACCACTAAGCTACTGCGACTACTCTATTCTAAATGAAACCGATACTAAAAATACAAAAAAGAAAATGAAATGTAAATTTAAGCCTTACTAACTTGAACTATCCTAAATTTCGTTTCACCTAACCGTAACTTTCCTTTCTGCTATTCATTAAAGGCAAGAGTTCGCCTAGACAACGAGCCATGCCATATTGAAGCTGGCAGAGAGCAGAGTTTGATCAAACTTTATTATGAAATGTACCCCCTTAATACCACCTAGTCATAACCTTTCCCATTGCAAACTGTTCACAAACCGATTACGGGTAAATCCAAGCGGACAATATAGCAACAAAATTACAAAAAAAAAAATAGTTGCCGCAACAGATATGGAAGGACCCTAGGCCTAGCTTACTCACAACCATTCGTTTTGTGTGAGTTTTGCATTTTTGGAGCGAATGGAAGGGATCTACAATTTTATGCCGACTCCAAACGGCTAATCGCGAAGCTCTTTTAAGACAATTATAATCTCGAACGTTTGTCAGACGTTTGCGAGAGGTGGCGCAGTGAAAAAAAACCCTAAGTTGAAATTTGAGTTTTTGCGGGATTCGAACCTGAGACCTCTTGCTTAGTAGTCCAACACACTAACCACTAAGCCACTGCGCCACTACAAAATTTCACAAAATATAAGTTCCGCTTTTTTTTTAAAGTGTTTCCTTAAACTGGTGATGGTCGTACTACTGCGTTCTTTCGGCCGGTGACGGGAAGTGGCTATTGTACCAATAGCAGGTTAAACTACGTGATCGTATTGCCTCGGTTTCGCTTCTCCTGTGTTAAAATTAATCATGCAAAGGTTGTATACTTTACTGTACCTGGATCACTGACCATAATCAACGAATTTTGAAAAACAAGGGCAACATTTTAGATGTTTGCTTTTAAAGATTTCTTAACCAATATCCGCCGATTTGTTTTGTTATTGAAGTCACTACCAAAAAAAAATTAGTAAAATATATTTCGTATTGAATTTGTTTGTTTTTTGTGGAGGCTTTGATTAAATCCAAAAAAAATTGTGAAAAACACATTAGACAGTACTTAATTTTTGCATAAAGTTCCCACTCATGAACTCACATATACTAGAAAAGAAGTGAGGAAGTGTTCGTGACTTCATGAATTTTTCTGGAAGTATAAAAAGACTTAAAAGTATTAGTATTAAAAACTTGTACATACTTTATAAAATATTCCTTTTATCTATAAATTATTTATTTTTTTGTATTTTAACTTATGTTATTTTAAAAATAAAATATACCTATTTTTGTTTTAGTTCCTGGACCTAATTTGTGTTTTCATTTGGTCCTCTTTTTTGAGGTAGGAGATATCCTCCAAAGTCCGGTATTTTAAAACTGATTGTCCTAGGTTAGCTTAGACAGCCATGGCAACCCTATGTCGAGGAGGATATCACTCATTGGTCATCGCCTGCGACTGGTAGACTTGTTTAGTAAAATGGGAAAAGCGATGGTAGAACTTTCAACCATTGCCTCTGAGTGTTAACCTTCAAAAAATTATTATTCTGCTCCCTTTTTCTTCTTTGATATGAAATTTGTAACCATATCTAACACCGGCAAAGTAAGCCAAAAATATATAATGGAAATATTGATCCGAAATGCATTTACTGTCGGCCACATCCACTAAATGGTTATGACCCTATTAACTGCATTGTAAAATAAATGCCTCTTAAATACGAATTTGTTAGGTTACGTGGTCTGACAATTTATATAATCGTCTCTATGCCATTTCTCGTACACCGTACGCTATTTGAGATTTTAATTAGAGTCCTTTATTTCGCGATGTAAGTAATAAATGCAAATTAAATCAGAAATATCCCAATGGCTATTATTAAGATCAAAGTAACTAACGATGGGTGAAATAAGCCCTATAGCCACAAAATGTTCATTTATTTTACGTCCTCTGGTATTATGTAAACAATGCACTGCACGGGCAACGTCAATACCTATTTGTTGTTTTACAATCGATATACCTAGGCAATTACTACACGAGGATGCTATTTTAAGCCTAGGTAAGGGGATGGGGTTGTACCCGCACAAGAATATGCAAAATAGAACCAACTATCTTCTATCCATATAAATAAAAGAGACTGACGTCCGTGTGTACAGTGTACACGCATAACATGAGAACGGGTCGTTCGATTTTCACGACTTGGATGGATTCGTATTCACCCAAGGAAGGACATAGGCTACTAGAAACCAAAACTTTGAGGGGATGAAAGTTTGTACGGGGAACCACACTCTGAAAAAATAAACTGGATAGAAAAACGGGGAGTGTCACGTGAAATAAAACAAAAATTGTTTAACATTTTTTAAAATTATTTTTGATTGCTGTCTGCTGTTCGCAGTCTCATTTTATCATACCGTCAGTGAGAAGGTCAAACCTTTCACGTCGCAGTCGTAATTGACGACGTGTATATTACCGTACGAAAAACGAAAATCCGGACAAAGCTTCAGATCGGAATGCAATCGAGTGAACATGTACCAACTTCGAGAAAGGTTATCACAAGAATGACAGCTATTTTGCACGTTCTTTTCGAAGCGTTTTTTTTATGCCTTTTATTCAACGGGTTTTTTTACATATTTTTTCAAACGTTTTTTCAGGCGTTTTTTTGCAATGTTTTTTACTCGCGCATTTTCAAGCGTTATCGACGAGTTTTTCAAAGCGTTTTTCGACCCGTTTTCTTGACGCGTCTTTTGGAGTTTTTTTCTCGCGTTTCGTCAACAGGTCTTTGATAAGTCGATTTAAGTCGATTTAAAAAAAAATTGATTTGCATTTTTTATCCACTTCTTGACAGTTTTATTGAATGTTTATTAAAGTAGTTTTTAAGTCGGCCATAAGAAAGCGATCCTAAAATAGAAGCTGAAAATATCGGACAAATGGACTGTTTTTATGGTTACCATATATACACACATTTCGAAATTTCGTCAAACTATTTTTACCAGTTTTTTTACCATACGCTAAGCGCTTTCGAATTAAGTAAGACAGTATTTAGTCGCTAAATCGGGACCATATTAAATCTAAATATTACAACCATACAATCGTTATAGATAGTTAATCTATTTCTGAGTTACAGTTTGTAATACCCGCTTCATAAGAATCATTTTGTTATGTTAAAAGTTTTTGGGGGTAGCTCGTCCTTTTAGAGATTAAAGAAGATTTGCTCAAAAGTGGAAATCAAACATTAAAACAAGATTACGGTTTATTTAAAAGCTGCCTTTGAAGGGAAATGTGATAGGTATATGAACTTTCCATCGTTCTTCTTTCTTTTTATTTCAGTTTGCGAGTTGCGTGCTTGCATTTCGGTGAATATCAACAACTTTGTCTTCTTTTTCTTTTATTCAATTTTTAATACCCCCCGCGAAGGCGCGAGCGTCGTAGCATGCTTTCTTCTATCGATGGAGACGGTCCTCAACAGCCAGGTAGTAACTATAGCTCGGGCTAATAAATCCTCCTTAATGCTATGCAATATGCAAAGACATCCCTTTCGTAATAATATTGGTTTACGTAAATCGTTTTTACCCTTGTTTTTGGTTTCGAATTTCATTTTGGATATCCACAAAACTGAACATTATTATCCCTTTGATTCGAGAAACCGTTCGTTTCATACTACCCCTCCTTAACATTGTGTAATGTTGAATTAAATTAAAAGCAAAAGCATATTGGGTGTTAATATACGAGTTGTAGTTGCTGGTTGCTGATAGCTATTTGTTTTCTTCTTCTTCTTCAGTCACTTACTTCAAGGAAAATCGGAGAATTCTCTTTGGAAAATGGGACATTTGAAAATAATTAATATTGAACTAAGTAAGGTAAGGACAATTTACGTAGGTACTGACAAAAACAGTTAGAAACAAATAGTTTAAGTTAGCACTTGACTGTCCCCGACCGCGATTACAAATTGTTTTAAGTATGAAGTTCTTTTTTTTAAGAATTACAGATACCTACGGAGCATTTTCGGTTATTTCAATTGCGCTTATTAATGAACTTTTTGGGGCGATACTTTTTAACGTTTTCCGAATTTTTTGTCGAGTTTTTTGATGTTTTTTTGTAGGCTATACTAATCGTTTTTAGTTTATTCCTTTTTCGGAACGTTTGCTCAGTCGCAGTAAGCTTTTTACCTGCGGGACTTCGGTGTTTTTCAAACGTTTCAGTTTTTTGTGTGCAATTTTCTTAGCGTTTTTCGAAACGTTGTTTTTGACCTTTTCATCGTCAATACGTAGTATTCTTGTATTGAGGGAATTTTCCCGTTTTTCAAAAACGCTTATGATTTTGATGAAAATTAGTTTAAGTACCTAATATTATTGTTCTAATGCTAATTCTTATATTATTATGATAAGCCGGATTTTCGCTTAGTGTATAAGTTTTATTGATTTAAAACACTGCATACAGGAAGTTTTATATTTATCATTTGCTGTATTAGAATTAATTTTATTATTAATAGGAAAGCTTCGCAGTCAACATTTGTCTTTAACAGAATCCAAAAAAAAAGTTTAATTAAAAAAAATCAAAACACCCGATTGGCTGTAAAAACGTATACTAAAGAAAATTAAAAAATACAAAATTCAATTCAGTGACGTGAAGTGATGCTTACAGTAAGGCAGTGTATTCTTAGTTCTAATCTAAGTTCCAGGACAGTAGGTACGAGAATGTGATAGACAACGATCCCATTTTTTTAGTTTTTTTAAAGGTACCTACCTATTTATTTATTTTTCCTTTTTTTGTATTGGGAAGCAATGCGCTTATTTAAAGCAACACTAAAATTGTCAGATAATTTGAAAAAACAGGCAAGACTAACAGAGGACTTTGCTTATAAAAAGGCAGCCAAAAGCTTGAATTCATATTTTTTTCATGAAAGTGATATTTATTGATATTTCTTATTGATATGAAACGCTGTACATCAAGATAGACTTACAATTAGTACAGGATATGACAAAACAATGTGCAAGGAAAGGCAAATAATAGTACACAATAAAAGGAAATATAATTTAAAATGAAAATAAAATTTGAAGTTAAACATTAATCATAAGATATGAGCGCAACCACACCCAACAAGTAAATATTTATAAAAGAAAAAGAAAAAATATTATATCAGTTCAAATTGGAAAGATGTTTAAAGCAGACAGTAAGGAATTTTCTGCGTTCGATTCTAGACTTCACATGATTGGGTAGATTGTTCCACAGTTTGACAGCATAAATGAAAAGTTGCCTGCGTGATGTAAGGCAGGTGTATGTAACAGATCGCAATACTATGAACCGATTAGAGGAGCATAAGTTAATTTTATTAAATAAGTACTTTGGTTCTTTCTTTTGGATAAGCTTAAAAAGTAAAGAACAGCACCGATAGGCACTTGAAAAAGACATTCAGGCTATATCCAAGACGTTGACGAACTTCAGATGAAATATGATCAAACCGACGAAAAATAAAAGCTTACATTTAATTTGGCCCACCATAATAAATTATTTTCAATTTATCAGCTGAACACCGCTGTGAAAATGGTTTCGCAAGTAGCTTCTCCAAAACCCTGTTGCAATTTCAAATATTCGAGTTGATATTTTGGCAGTTGTTGTTACTCCGTGTAACTGACGTCTATTTAAATTTCGTATCTATTTATACACTCAGAATACCAGAATGGAAATGAATAATTATATAAAATACCTACCTGACGCACCCAGTTTGTATTTTAAGGTAAAACGAAACCCATCTTTAAATGTTGCTTATCTATATATATAAAAATGGATCTTGGTTTGTTCGGATGCTTAAAACTCGAAAACGACTGGACCAAATTGGATACTTCCTTCTGCGGATTTGTTCGTAATTGCTCCGCGAAGGTTTAGGAAAAAAGAAAAATTGAAAAAAATTAAGAAAATTGCGCGCACAATTAGAAAATTAAAGTTTGTATGGGGAAATACACTTTGAAAAAAAATTAACTGGATAGAAATCAAGAAGTGACACTTCAAATAAAAAAAAAAAATATTTTGAATTTTAAAAGCAATTGTTGTTGTCAATTATTTTAATTATTTTCCAAGCAAATTGTTGTTGTCAACAATTTTGAAGTTTTTTCTTTTTTTTTTTTAAATATAGGTACCTAAAAACTTTGTTCTAATAAATTATGTTTACTATGTTACATTAAGTAACTAAGCTTTGATTTGACGCATTTAATCGAGAATTGGAGCGAGAAATGGACTTCGAACGAATCGCATTGAGTCAAGCTGTTCGAACAAATGTGCCAATGTTGAATCTATATATATAAAAATGAATCCCTATTTCCCTTGGTCGCGACATGACGCGTGAACGGCTGGACCGATTTCGCTAAATTTTTTTTGTTGTGTTTGTTATTGTCAGGAGAAAAATCGTATGAAAGAAAAAGTTAAGAAAATTTCGCGGAAAATTAGAAAATTTAAGAATACTAAGCCACCATATTAAATTATATCTAATGTAACCATAGCGCTTTTACAATTCAAACTATTTTGATGTAACCTTATGGCGTTGGCATAACATTGACAGAATGCGTGCTGCAAATATCGTCAACGAGGATGTAAACAAAATAAATATCGTTTAAAACAGATGCTTCGATCGGAGTTATTATATTGATAAAATACATATAAAATAATTAATTTATTATTTTTAACAAAAATTGAATTTCTTAGTGCACATCGTCGGAAAATCCTCAACATGTGGCGTGGTAGGCGTATGTCGTTATTCAGGTCAATTAAATTTTCTTTAATAATAATCTTCTTAATTCATACCTATAATTCTTTCGGGATGAAACTCGATGATGATGATATAACTCGATAACTACTGGGTAAATTTTTATGATTCTTCTTTTGTTTTGTTCGTATTGTTGTATTTCAGGTTAAAGCAAACTTAAAGGATTTTTGACCCGCTATATGGCGTTGTAATCGATCTCCGAAACCACTCAC
Organism: Cheilosia urbana; assembly: GCA_946477585.1. Taxonomy (NCBI): domain Eukaryota; kingdom Metazoa; phylum Arthropoda; class Insecta; order Diptera; family Syrphidae; genus Cheilosia; species Cheilosia urbana. Next base: position 40,321,388 of record OX297856.1, read on the forward strand.
CCGATTTCAATGAAATTTTATAGATTTATATTCTTCGTTCCCGGTTGAAGGATAGGTTACTTTTGGACCTGATAGGTGGCGCTGTTGCCGATCGCCGAAACAGCGCTACCAAATTGATTGAAATTTTGTAGATGGATATGGTTGCTTCCAGTTTTAAATTTCAGATAGTTTTTGACCTATAGGTGGTACTTTGAAAAACACAAGCGGGATAAGAAAACGGATTGTGGCACGTCCCATTCAAAAATAAAATCAAACGCTATTTCTAAAGTTGTATAATGAAAATTATTAATGGACGCTGTCCAAATAAAGCAATTTGCGAAATGTGAGCAAGATTTAATACGAAAGGTACGGGCAAAGCCAGGTGGGTACAGTTACATATAAAAGAGACTGACGTCCGTATGTGCACTCATAACTCGGGGACGGATCGTTCGATTTTTATAATTTATATATTTATCTACATAATTCGGATTTGAAAGTTGGTTCAGTTAAAATTCTGTTGCGAAACATCAATGTACCGAAACTTTGCAACGGATCGCATTTGTTTTATGGTGAAGGATCTCACATCAAATATCATACAAGTTATGATTTTAAGGGGAAAATTCAAAGGCAGACACTCTTATTCCGCAGATTTCGCTTATTAAGAACGATTTACCATTCGTGCGACTTCAATTTCCCGTGCGTCTCGCTTTCGCTATGACAAATAATTTATTGCAAGGATAATCGATGGATGTTTGTCAATTTAGTGAAAAAGTGGAAGGTTGGACGACACTTCAAAATCATTGCGGTTTGATTGAAAAAAATTAACATTGCTATTCATCATTTATTTCTATTGCATTTAATATAACTTTTGAATAAAGAATTTTAATTGGTCGAATTACATAAATTAGCAAGTGCTTGGTGCATACTCGGAATTTATTAACAAATTAACAAATTTGGGCGAAACGAAGTTTGCCGGGTCAGCTAGTGAATTATAAAATTAGTTTATCAACAAAAAATAACAAATTATCTTTTAAATTTCTAAAAAAAAAATTATTCATTTTTTCATGATCGGAAAAAGTTTTTCGTGCAGACAATTTTATAAATTCTTATTTTACAAAAGTTAAAGGTAATTTGCTAATTTTTTACAAAATAACTGATTAATTCATAAGCAACATTTTAAGACCAAGAATGAGTTCAACAATCAAGTTTAAGTGGTCAAAAAAAGCAAAAGAAAATTTGTACCTACGGTTTCGTTTTACGTATGGCTATAACTGAACTGGGGCCTAAAGACTAACGTACCACAATAGAATGGGAATGGGATAGTAAATAAATAATAAAAGTATAAATAAATATAATATTAATTCTAATAACAAAAGTTAGCTATCAGTGGCAGAAAATGATTTTGCTAAATTTTTAGGAACAGCAGACTGATTTTTTTTTAACCTTCAGCACAAGATACATTACAGCTACTTTCCCTTTACCGCCTCCAATCCAATTTTACTAATGCGGTATTCAATACAATTGGGTTTTCGTTTGGTACAAAAAAAAGCAATCTTTTTCAGAGCACTATTCCGAATCCAGATTTGCTCTCCGATTTACCAATGCAAAAGCGTTTGAGTGTGACAACTGGTGGAGTTTGTTACCTATTCGAGAGAATCTATTTTTTAAATTATTTATGTAGGTACCTATAAATATTTAGAAATCAATCGGGACCCAAATTTCAAATGTTTTAATAAGAAATTTAACCAGTGAATGGAAAACGATTGGAAAAGTGTTGAAGGCTACATATATTCGAATCGCACGAATATAATATATATGTTCGATTAGACACACGAAATCTGAAAGCGAATCTGAAGAAGCCCAATTGAAAACCACATAAATATCTTCATTACAAGTTTACTTTGATTTATTCTAGTAGGAATAGTAATATTTAAAGCATTAATTTAACAAAACTTTTCATTTTATTGAACTTTAAGTAAAACTTAAAGAAGTTCCACCTAAAAACACAGAACCATCAAACCACAATCTCAGGTAACAATAAAATAATTACCGACTGACAGTTAAAAATTGCATGAAGCTACGAAAATCAAAAGCAATAACAAACTAGAAAGAGGGAAATTCCCTTTTAAACCTTTAGATAAAAGTGCTGTCAAATTTGCATTAAATTTTGAATGAATTAAATTTACTAAGGTTGACATTACACTTTCTTGCAAGTGTACATTATTTCAGGTCTTTAACAAAATAGGAGTACGAATGTGAGAGGAGGAGAATGGGAGTACGGAGATACTGAAAGGACTACAATACTCCTATGGGAGTACTTTCGGCAACACTGCAAGGCAGGCGCACACACAGACACAGCTCTACGTTTGCCAGGGTGGAACGATAGAGAAATGAACACCCCGGTTCCCCACCCATCCCCGGTGGATGAGTTTCATTTCCTCCAAGTTACTTTGACTCTTTGACTGGGGATTTGAATTATCGACACAGGGAGTTTTGGATTTTGGTTCAATATGATTTTTTTCAACATCATAGTTAATTTTTACTGTCAGGGTTTTTTTTGGTTTCTTAAATAAAGTTTAATTGGGGCTATACTTTTGTATTTTGTGACATATTTTGAAGCGAGAGGTTTATTAATCTCCGTTTCTGACACATAATTTGGGGAACTGCCTACACATCACGCCTTACGGTTGGTTCGTCTAGCCAACGTAGCTGGGAGTACGCAACCATCTTATGTGGTTATGCCTACTTCTGTTCACTATAAAGGTAAAGAAAATGTCTTTTCCCATATCCGCATTCTATAGAAAGGAGGCAACCGTACCTACCGCGTATGGTGTTCAACATCAAAAACTAAATAATTAATGACATCACATATCCAACCTTTATTGATCGGAGAATAACTTCTGTTAATACATAGCATCCTCATTTCAGATAGTATTCTAATATTTATCGACTGGGACTAAAACTTAATCGATTACATAAATTGATTCAATTCTCTTTCCAATTCCAAGTGCGTGCGATCCGATAGTGCTTGTGTAAACTAAACCAATTCCTTTAAGTAAATATTTACGTTTAATATCTTATCAGTTATCACATAAGACATAACAACTATGCATTGCATATGTGTTTGTGTAAACCTTTTGTGTGGGTATGCATAATGGGTTTACTTTGGAAGTAAAGTGCGGTTATTAATTTTTCAATTCAATAATCGTTATTTGGAGGCAGATTAAATGTAAGTCGTGTTGGTTTACAGGTATGTAAGCTCCATCTTGTCGATGTGGTGTTTATACATCAGTAACAAATAAATAATCGATTTAGGTTCAATATCCCTTCAGCTAGGGCAAAATGTGGAAGCCTTTGGATAGTATATAAATGTAAGATAAATGTTTATTTAAATACGTTCTTTGTATGGGGACATGGGGAGTTTATTTAATTTATTTATATTGAGTCCTAGTTCTAGATAGAGAAACAACAAAAGTAGAAATTTTATTTCATTTTTGCTATAAAATCTACTATGAAGTGAAACTACAACTAATTACTTTCATTGATGTGCAGAGAAAATAATTTCAAAAGGTAACCACCAAATGTACCAGATATGTAGACCTAGAACAGTTTTAATGAAAAAATTCCTAAGTTCTTAAATAACAGAAAGCATATCGCATCTTCTCATTTTCCAAGCAATTCTTAAAAAAAAAAAAAATAAATAAATAAATTGAAGGATACATTGAACAAATGCAGATTTTGAGTGCATTTTAAGGCATTGATTTCTGGTGTGATGCTTATTTTTTACTTAATATGGGAACTGAAGTGGATATAGCTCATAACTATCTCTTAGCAGCTACATCCTTGACGAAGTGAATGCTCTAGAGCAGCGGTTCCCAAAGTGTGATCCGCGGAGCACTTGGTGCTCCGCCAAGGATATTCAATTGCTCCGCGGAAAGATAAAAAAGAGAAATACCTAACAAAATTCCATTACACTAGTGACTAGTTAATTTTGTGCCTCTCAACTTGTCATTTTGATCGCAGCAATGCGAATTTGAAATGCTCATTTAAAAGAAATCAACACATACAAACAAACTAACAATATGTGATATGGGATGATAATATCAACATTATGTATATGGAATCCCCGAAAATAGCATAAGTGCAACGAAGTGCTCCGCGAGGAAATTTTCACCTAAAAAGTGCTCCGCGACTAAAAAAGATTGGGAACCGCTGCTCTAGAGTCTAGACTCTCGAGAAAGTGGATCTTATAGGCTCCTCGAAGTTTTAGTACATACCTACACAGACTTCATCTACTCGGTTTCTCGTAGTAAGAACTAAAAAAACTTCACTTCAATTATAATCTAGATCGCTTAAATAGGAATCGCGGATTTTTTGGTCAAAAAAAAACGTTTTATTCCATACGTCAGGCATATTGATATTAGACTTCCAACAAATAATTGAGGACTCTAGCTGTGTCCTCAACTTAGATCGCCCCATCCAATTAAGTTTATGCATAGTTTGGGGATGTGGGCCATTGTGGACCATTGACTTCAAACAACCCCTATACAAATATGTATTTCCAATGGCTTTAAGTCACATGATCTAAGGAGCCAATTCTGATCCCCGAACTGATAAAGATAGGTCGGAATTCAGAGATTTGTTTTCGAACTATCATTAGCAATTACAAACTGGAACTGAATATGCCAGTGGACGTGTGTGGAATGCAAATGAAGTGTGAGTTTCTGATTGTGTAAGCTCCAAGTGGTAATGAAATGCCCCACTCAAATATGAGCAAAAAATAACTACCGTATCCTAACGGGGCACTGTAGACTCAAGGAACACCTTAGGAACCTGGGTGTATCTGAATAAGGCCTCTGCAGAGGCAGACTCTGCGATGAATCCATTGAAATCCCAGAAAACGTGTTGGGATCATATGGAGCACTGTTTTTTTGCACTGACCCACAAAAGATTGAAATACTTGAGGAAATACTGTCACTGTCACATTCATTTGAACAAAAACTGCGTTTTCTCCGAAGTGAAACGAAAGAGAAGTATGCGAGTTGGAGGAAATGCGCAGATGGCTGATGACGTGCGATGACGGACGTGTGGTGGTGTAAATACAAATTGAGTTTAAGGTTTTTGTTTTAGGAGGTTGTGTTTGTGATATTGCCTACGTTGATACCATAACTAGATACTAGACTTCCACTTTTTTGTACATTTTTTCAACTGTTTTTTCGATGCAGTTCAGGCCACTGTTGCAAAAAGGCTTACTATTGTACTGATTTCTGTACTATTTGATTTTCCAGAGTACGCAAGTAACACTTCTCAATTTTAAGTGCTATTTGTATGATTTTTAATTCTTGAAATGAATCGAAAATAATGAGGTTATTTCAAAAATTGAACCCAAATACATTATATACTAGTCCATAATATTCAGTCATTAAACCCGAACATAGACGAATATTTTTAAACATGTCGGCGTTTAATCCGATTGAATTTAAACTGCACTGCGGAGACCAGTTTAAGTATTTTAATTCGGGTTAGAACTAAATTTCATAACAGTGACATTTCTTCGTTCAGGAAATAAGTACCTAAACGTGGAATAGAATGTAAAATGTATCAAGAAGCTAAAAAAAATAGATTTCATTTGTAAAGTGGATGAAATTTTGGTGACTTCGTAGTTAGAAGATGAATTTAGATGTCGTTTATTTTCAGAAATATTTCCTGCAAAAAAAAACGAAACTAAATTCATAATAAATACAATAAAAAAAACTCTGCATACGGCAAATCAAAGTTTAACAAATAAAACAACAAAAAATAAATGTAATTTTATGTGGAATTTAACATTACTTAGGTGTGAATCGATCTGAACCCAGTTTCAACTCCGCTTTTAAATGCATCTGTATCCAGCGGGCTTAATGTATGTTTTTGAGTAAATATTATGAATGTTTATTTAAAACATCGGATTCAAAAAATTCGGATTAGGGTGTAAAATTAGCTTAAGCCTGATTTACACTCGGAGTGAATAATATGGACATGGCCGTTTTAGAATCAATAAAATATGACTTTTTTGAATGCAATAACATAAATTTCTGGCATATAAAACGAATACGTACTATTTAGTACGTTTCAGTACTTTTTCTTTTCAGTTTTTAGTACAATTGAGAAAAGTCGAGTCACATCACTGGTTCAGGCTTTATGCTACAATTTATTTTTTCCTTTTAATATCTTCTTACTGACTGAATTTATAGCCGCATTATTTTTTATTGCAAATTATTTGTTTATTATTTAACAAAGAGTTATAATTATAGGTATGTATGTATATAATTCCTTCGGGTGAAATTCGATGACATTATAACTCGAATTCCCTTCGGTCGATTTTCATCATTCTTGTTTTGTTTTGTTCGTATTGATGTATTTCAGGCAGACTTTTAAAAGATAGGATACTTTTGGACCCGATAAGGGTCGCTGCTATCGATCTCCGAAACCACTCAACCGATTTCAATAAAATTTTGTGTATGAATATGGTTGGTTCCATTTCAATAGAATTTTGTTAATGTACATTTATGTGGTTGGTTCCAGTTTGAAAGATAGGATAGCTTTTATCCCTATAGGTGGTACTATGCAAAAGATAAGCGGGATAGGAAAACGTTGTGGCACCTCCGAATTAAAAACAAACAGAAAAATCAAACGACCTAACCCACAGAAATGCTTGGTTCTGTCTTCTAGTATAATATATATTCAAATAAAGAAGCTCCTTCTGCTCCACCGTCCACCCAAAGTAGAATATTTCACATTTAGAATTTAGCTGCATATTTAATTTTTTACGTCTTTATTGTTAAACAGTCTCACTTGCTTTTGCACGTCCCTAAGTACCGTCAACCCTTGGGCCCTTGGGGGCATCCGTTTGAGCTTCAAACTAAGCTGAAGAGGGCTCAGCTCAGTGAGCTTAATCTATTTTCGAAGATTTGCAATCACCTCAAAGTAGGTATATATAAAATGTTTATTTTCCATCTTGAATTGAATTTCAATTTACTTAAATATCCATTCGAATCAAGAGCAGTATCTATATCTATACCTCTAATGGGTCATACTCCGGGTTCTGCTTTATTTTCCAAGCTACCTACATATTACGTCGAACTGAATTATTTCATTTCCATGGAATAAAAGTCAGTCAGTTGTAGGCAGGAGAAACAGGATGGTAGTTGAATGATGCCCAATGTCGTTAGGAAAACGAAGCAGTGTCTGAAGTGGAATACCTACCCAACCCATCTATGGACATAATAGCAGAAAGGTACTCAGGAAAGAAAAAAAAATACTTACCTACTCTGTAAATCCATCCCTTCGTTAGCAGGAAACCTATCTGCATCGAAAGTCTGCTCGTCGTTATATCTTTCAAAGTGGATATACCTTAATAATTACAGAGCACAAGTTTTTCTTCAAAGTTTTCCACAGTCATGCGAAGTTTTATCCGTTTAGTCGTTGTCACTCATTTGTACTTTATCTATGATAAATTTATGAGGACAAAGATAACTCGTTGGCATGAAAAAACTACTCCACTCGATAATTTCTTCTTTAACTCGGTGTAATAATTTTACATCCAAATCTAAGTTTATTCAGTTAGGCAAAACTTTGCACAACAGGGTCGGAAAGTGTAAGCTCCTTTTTACTGCATCTCATGGTGGATGAATATTTTCTCACATCCTCCGAGTTTACGACGAGAAAAGGGTCGATTATAGAATGCACATGCCAAAATGTCGTTGTCCCTTAGCTGAAAGGTCGGAGGACATTTTAAATAGCTGCCTAATGACCGAACTCGATGGAGACAAATTGTCACGTTTTGCCTGTCGATGACTCTTGTGATGGCAGTTGCGTCTGAGAACAGAAGACAATGGCAGCTGTGATTTATACACTTCACTTTTATTGCAGCCGGTATTTTAATTCGCTTGCTGAAAATATGCAAATGCAACATAATTATAAAAGTTTTAACCTTCATTTACATATTTCCCAGAGTTGACTGTCAACATGGTGATTGTGTTCTTATTCAGGGAATAACTCGCATCCAGTAGACCGGAATAGATTGTATTTACAGTTTGTACGGGCTGCTGCAAAGATGCTTAAGTTACGAAATTGGTTGCAAATTTGTTTGTTTTGTCCTGCGCTTATCGTAGTTTTCCAGTTTTGCAATTCTTCAGAGTGGCAGTGTAGAAGAAGTTTTAATTGCTCAAAACAAATGCAAATTACATGTTTTGTTGATGGATCTATTGTTGGAAACACAATGGAAGTGATGAATGGAATTTATTCAGACAAGGGTCATAATTGGAGACCCTCCCTCTTGATAGTTTATATCGAAAGAAAGTGGAAGTATTGAAAATCCTCCTTAAAGGGCCTTTTTCCACATACAAATTTTAAATGTGATTTCACTAAAGGATTGACGAGCATTGTTTTTGAAGTCGATTGTATCGACAGGCACTTCCAATTATAATGTACGGGTTGTCCTGGAAATTAATATCAAGCAGTAGGTATATGAAATATTCCTTTCATTTAAAGTTGCGCGGCATTTCCGATAGACTGACGTGGTGAATATTATTTAAGGGAGGTGTACATACAAAAGCAGATAAATCACACCAACTAATTGTGCGGTTTCTGCCATCATTAATGAGTGTGACCCGACGTAAGTATAAAAGTAAAAGGAGGAACAAACAAGTGTAGCCAAACTGATGAAAGAACAAATTCAAATATCAATTTGCTTGGAAATATCTAAAAGGTTCAAGAGTCTTATTATCCCCAAGCTTGAGGGGATACTTTTTTTTTCTTATTTGCAATGAGTTGTTAACCCTTTTATGGGACCATTTGTTAAGAGGGCGCAAAAAGGGACAACGTAACCTATTAAATTTAACCAATTCGATGACACTATCTTTTTGAAAAGGGTTTAATATTTTGTGACTTTCTATTACCTAGGTATATTTTCCTCTTGAGGTTTTGCAGAAAAGCGATGATGCTGGCAGCTTTGTTTTTGGGCGTAAATGGATATTTGGTTTTTGGTGAGGCGAGTAGGCGTTAAAAGGTTCGTTTTACGATTGGACAATTTGCATGCAGATAATTCGTCTTTGTTAATCGGATGAATACGTTCTGTTGTTTGATGTAATTTACTAACCTTCTACGGACAATAAGTCAGATGTTCGGGATTATCCATATGTTAACAGCTATAGTAAATATTTACACATATTATTACGAACACAGATAAACAAGCTTTTTAGGAACCCAAGTTAAACTATAAAACTTATTGAAAAGTTATAGCTTAAAATTCCTGATTTGAGGGTCATTTACTGAGAGTTTTTGTTAAAGAGTATGTAATTGCTGCGACTTAGAATGAGATCGCCTTTTCAGTTCAATTTTCAAAAATAGTGCCTATACCAGTTGGTTTTTTTTTTTTTTTTTTTTTTTCGTTTCCATAAAAACGAAAGCAATGAAACTAAGGTTTTTTTGTTTTGTTTCACATAAGTTCAAAAACGGATGGTTTTATCTTTGGAAATATTTCTAAATAATGACAGCTTCTTTTGATTGACATTTTGCATTTTTTTTGATTTCCTACATTTTAAATCCCACTTACGTCTTTTTAGACCAAACCGTTTATAACAAATAAGGCGTCAAAAGGAAGTGATTTCTGTAATTCAAATTAATAATATAATAAGTTTTCTCCTCAAATTCAAATTGAAGCAACTTTCTTTGCGGTGCAAAATTTCCTTAAGAACTTGACTTCGTACAGGTGGTATTCAATTCGATTAGGACATTTTTTGTGTTGATATTCGAAGTTTCTTGAGTTATGAAAATGGTCCTATTGTCAGGTATGCAATGCTTCGCCAACATTTGCGAATATTGCGCATGGAACTTCATATGACTCAGGATAAACGCAGTACCTAAAGTAAAGAATCTACAAAGCGACAAATCGTTTAACACCGAGCCGAAAACCATGTTTTCGAGAAAGCACTCGAAACTTAATCGAAAACCGAAGTTTTCCATACCTATTTCAGTTTTCGAAACGAGTAGTTTAAAGTCGACCTCCAATCGTTGCAATATTCAGCAAATTAAGCAGAAGACCTGACTAAATAAAGGGCACAATTCAAAACTTAAAATCATTTTCCACACTTAATTTTGTATTTTTTTAACATATTTTAACCTATTTTATTTTCAAAGCATTTACATAAGTACTTAGTGAAAATAAAGGATACAAGCATGTCATATAAGCCGTCTGCCGGATGTTGAGAAAGAGATCTGATATTTAAAAAATTTAAGTATAGATAAATACGTAATTATGACTAATAAATTAGTTAACAGTCTTTACAAAATAATGCAAAAAAAGATAAATGATAAATTAGGGAAGAGAATTGCAAACAGAACAAAAAAGAAAAAGGAAATAATTACTCATCTAATAGGTGGAAAAAAGGGGCTTTTAGTTTGGCTAAAACAAAAAAGAATGGGGTATTACGCTCTTAAAGTTGCAACTTATAAGCGTTGTTCCTTCGTATACTTCTTAAAAACATTGATTTTACTGATTATTTTGACATTGACAGTTCGGTAATCGGTTTAAGGGTGCATTCACACTGCAAGTTTGATCTGAAGCTGTCAAGTCGCTAATGAAAGCCCCTTTATCCTTTGTTCAAGACTGACACGACCGACCAAACAAGTTAAAATAACTATACATAATTTTATATACATATTATCAACTTAGCCAAGGAATAATTTTGAGTTAGTTTATTTTGTTTTGCGATATTAGTTTATTATTCTTTTGGCGATTTTCAAGCGATATATAGCTATCCGAAATAAAAGGAATAAAAAAGAATAAAAATTGAAAAACCCATTAATTTCATAAGGATTAAATCAACTCAATTTGAATTGAGGTAAGTATACAGTCCACCAGCTATCGAAACATGGTCCATCGAACGCCGGATATTGAAAAAGAGCCCTAGTTTTGTGCGCTGATCGGGATTTCCGATATTTCGGAGAAATTGTGCTAGCATATAAATCAATAACTTCTTTGAAATATTTTAGATAGGCATATGATGAGCAAAAGCGGAGAGTGCATGGAACTGTCCGGCAGCAGTGACGAATATGACCAAAGTGCGGTGGTCACGGAGAGTAAGTATAGGTGTAAATAAGCTGCGCGCCACTTGGAATGATATTTGCGGCAATAATTGTTTCCAAGTTTTGTACAAAAATGCTCTGCTGCAGTTTTCAATTGTATTTCTGTGCGATTCTGCGCTGCATTTGGAATGCAATTGGAAACAATTTTTTTTTGTGTGTGTGTTGTATAACACGGCGCTGCTACCCTTAACGCTATTTACAATTGCAGTTCTGGGCAATACTGCGCTGCACGAGAAATGCAATTTGTAATATGGATTTTGGGATAGCAATAAATAACTGCACGCGGCACTTTTCAGTTTTTCTGCGCTATCAATATTCTGCTGGACACTGCGCAGTTTTCGAATGTATTTCTGTGCGATCCTGCGCTGCACTTGAAATGCATTTGAAACTTTAATTTTTTTATATATATCGCGATGTTACCCCAGCGCTATTTTTAATTGGATTTTTATGCGATACAGCGCTGTGCATGAAGTTCAATTTGGAGTATGGATTTTTGGGTAACCGATGGCTTACTTTACGCAGCGCATTTTTCAGTTAAATTGCGTATAATATTCAAACACTGCGGATGCGCATGATTTACGAATCATTCCAAGTGAAGCCACCTTTTATCGTACAATGCAAAACGAAGAGTAAGAGATAAGAATTAATCCAACTTATTTTTCAGCCATAAACAAACCTGGAAGATTCGTTCGTATTTCGCGCGAGCAGCAAGCGGAAATCGATGCCGAATTATTGGATTCAGCGCATCTAGAGCCACTATGCATGGAAGATAATCCAGAGTTTGCTGAATTAGGTTATCTCCCAGTCGGAATGCGTATGTACGCAATCGCTATTCGGCGATTTGTCACGCATCAAACCGATACGACGGTGGCTCAAACTTCAATTGCCGAAACAGAAGCCAACATGGAGCATCTGCGCACATTGTGGCGCGGGTTTGAGGTCGGATGGGAGGTGGCTACGAAAATGCCATTTTCACCATCACAGCTCAATGACGCAGCAGTGCTCTACAACGATATAACCGGATTATATCTGCGTCAAAGTGCTGAGCTGCGCAGTCGTCACAAAAAACTGACGTTCAAAGCAGCAGTTCCCTTAGGCGAAGTCTTACCCGGGTCATGGCCATATGCAGACGGGAGTAGGGGACAAGTGATACAGATTCAGTTGGCTGAGCCACCTAAGGTGTCAAAATTCTCGGGTCTAGAGATAGATTGGGCTAATTTTAAAGCACAATTCGAAGCTGAGGTGCATAGCAATTCGCAGCTATCAAATGCACAAAAATTGCGCAAGTTGCTGGAAGCTTTGGAAGGACGAGCTAAGCAAGCTATCGGTGACTGGCCAACTACTAATGAGAATAGCTATGAGCTGGCGTGGCAAGCATTGTGCAACCAATATGACAACGATTATAATACTATCCGTGCCCATATGACCAAACTATTCGCGCTAAATAGCATACACCAGCCGACGGCGGAGGCGCTGCGTACGATTTTGGATACTACTCGCGTCACACATCGTCAGCTGTCATTAATGCTCACACCGGAGAAAGTTGCTGAGTATATCTTGTTGCACCAACTCGAACAGCTAATGGATAGCGATAGCCGTTCTCAATGGGCAACACGCCGAATGTCGAATGGGCTGCCGACATTGTCGGAATTATACGAATTTTTAGAAATTCGGGCAAGCTTATTGGCAGCTATGCCGAGCGCATCACTGCCACGAGAGGAACCAAAGCTGCTGGTACAATCAAAGGGAGTAATTACGCCTCGAACACAATTTACGGAGTCCGAACCACGCCCGCGATGTTTATTATGTCCAGGTGAACGCCACTTTCCATATCGATGCACCAAGTTCGGACGGCTTAGATTGTCTGATCGATATTCCTATACGACCAAACAACAAATGTGTGTAAATTGCTTCAGCTCAAAGCATGCAGCAGCTGCATGCACCAAACCGCAATGCCCAAGATGCCGCGAAGCACATAATAGCACTCTGTGTCCGGCGAACAACAAGAATGAGGATACAGGAGGAAAGCGTCGCTTCGCAATACGCACAGAGGCTTCTGATGGTACAATGGCGCCATTATCAGTCAGACATTAGCAATCATTACCTAAAAAAGGGCGCAGTGACCTCGGGGTGCCCACCATTGCAAGCCAAATAATGCGTAAATCAATTTTGAAACCAAATCAATTTTCAGAAACCAGTGTGGGAAATGTATGGGCGGCACTACTAGCGACAGCTGAAATACGACTCAAAAAGAATGAACGTATTTCGCCGTTTCTGCGAGCTGTTTGCGACACCGGTGCTCAGTGTAATATGATTACGACACGCGCTTTCCAGCAGCTTCTTTGGCCAACGCATCAGTGCAATGTTAGTTTTAACGGGATTAATGGGATCGCTAGCAAACCATATACCCGCAAATTCACCTGTGGATTACTATCACGATTTAGCACTGAATTACTAGCCATTATCGAAATAATCGTGGTACCAAACGAAGCTCTGGATATGTGGCTACCCAGAACAATACTATCAAAGCACTTCATTCCAGATAACATTCGTAATGATTTGGCCGACCCACGCGCAGACATACCGGCTCCAATAGATGTGCTGCTTGGCGCCGGTGTATGGGCCGCAACGGTGAAAGATGGAAAAATTTTAAATCAAGCCGGTATCGCATTCCAGCCATCTCATCTTGGTCGGCTAATGTTTGGCGGTGGTGTACAAGTACGAAACGAACTAACTACTGCCATCAATATATGTAGCGAAGAAGATGGAAAATTAGATTCACTTTTGCGCCGTTTTTGGGAGATGGAAGAGGTATCCTTAATGAGAATCCGCACACGAGAACAAGAACAATGCGAGGAATATTTTGTACAGACATACCAGCGTGCCGCTGACGGAAGGTATCAAGTACGAATCCCTCTGCGCAGCGATATTAAGGATTTAGGATCATCGCGAGGTGCTGCATTGCATCGATTCCACCAGCTTGAACGACGATTCCGGCGCGATTCAGCGCTTAAGCAAAAATATTTTGAAGCAATGGGAGCACTGTTACATGAAGGGCACATGCGCTTGGCCAATAAAGAACCGACCGGCTGGTGCTATTATATGCCACATCATCCAGTCCTGAAAAAGTTTCGGGTTGTGTTCGATGCATCTTGTCGCACTGACAGAGGAATATCACTGAACGAGGTACAGTTGATCGGTGAGAAGCTGCAAGACGATTTGGCAAACATCATTATGCGCTTCAGATGCAATCCAGTTGCAATAACAGCCGATATCCGCAAAATGTATCTTCAAGTGCATATTCAATCAGATCAGTGGGATCTTCAACGCGTTTTTTGGCGGCCCGCAGAACAAGAAGAGATTCAAGAATATTGGCTCACTGTGGTTACATTCGGAATGTCATCAGCACCGCACTGCGCTGTGCGTGCAATGATCCAAGGAGCAAGAGATTTGCAAGCACAGTTTCCGATGGGGGCGGTGGCAGTCGAACGAGACTTCTATATGGATGACTGCTTAACAGGTGCACATAACGACACCGAAGCAAGGCAGTTGTGCCATGAAATTGACGCGTTACTTCGCTCCTGTGGATTTGTGCTGGATAAATGGCGATCGAATCACTGTGGTGTTATTCCCGGATCAGATCTTCAAACACAGTCGGATGATGCGCTAGAGTTGAGCGAGTTAAGCGACACGACGGTCTTGGGCTTACGCTGGCTACCAAAATTAGATGCTCTCATGTTCAAATTTCAGCCGCCGCCATCGCTTAGTGCAAAAGAGACCACAAAGCGGAAATTACTCAGCCACTTAGCACAAATTTTCGATCCTAATGGATATATTGGGCCGGTTGTGGTTCAAGCGAAAATGCTAATGCAAGAGCTATGGCGCTTAAAATCAGGATGGGATGTGCCAGTCACTGACGACATCTATCGCAAATGGCAACAATTTCAACAGCAGTTGCCGCTGGTCACTGAATTTCAACTACCTCGCTGGCTGGGCATCAGTAAAGAGCGGAATGTATCTTTGCACGGATTCGCGGATGCATCCGAACTAGCGTATGGGGCAGTATTGTTCGCACGCGTTGAGACGGTTGATCGAATCGAATGCATTCTGATCGCGTCAAAATCGCGTATAGCACCCATCAAGTCTATCACAATACCAAGACTGGAACTATGCGCTGCGCAACTATTAAATTCACAGATCGTACTAGCATGGCTGGTTAAAGAAGCGGGCACATTGAAGATTTTCGTGAACAATCGCGTGCAGAAAATTAATCGCTTAACAGCTAACGCAGATTGGAGACATGTGCGATCAGCGGACAATGCAGCAGATCTACTTAGCCGTGGTATGTCAGCAGCAGAACTACAGCACTGCTCATTGTGGTGGCACGGACCAAAGTGGTTGACCCAAACAAGCGCTTTTTGGCCTGATGCGCGGTCGGAATGGTCAGAACAAATGGAAATAGTTGCTAAACGAGAGATGAAACTTGATGGAATGGTTGAGAACTCGAAAATAAGAGCAACACAAAAGGCGTTGCTGATAATGAATCTTACGCTACGAGGATTTGATTTACTAACAAGAGCCTCAGACGTTCATGCGCTATGCCGTTTGACTGCATGGATCATGCGCTTCGTCTTAAACTTACGGCTACGACGAGATCACGCAGTACTACGACAAAAGGGGTCGCTTACAAACGATGAAGTTCAGCACGCCTTAGAATTTTGGATTCGTCAAGAACAGAACATTTACTACGCCAAAGAGATCAGACTGCTCAAAAGCACAGACCCAGAAGGAATTGATAAAACAAGCGCAATTTATAAACTCGACCCAAAACTAGATTCTAAGGACATTCTTCGTGTCGGTGGCCGACTGGAACGTGCGTTAATACCATTCGAGCAAAAACATCCAGCTTTACTGCCGGATGTCAGTCCCCTAGCAAAGTTATTTGTTCGACAAGCGCATGTGCGGACGCTACACGGCGGTCAGCGACAGATGACAGCATTACTTCGACAAAAATTCTGGATCACCAATTTGCGCAGTCTGATTAGGATAAATAATAACCGGTGCATCAGCTGTGTACGCCAGCGCCAAGAAGGAGTGCAACAAATGATGAGTGACCTACCGGCAGATCGGGTACAGCCATGCCGGGCATTTAAGCACGCTGGAGTAGATTATGCTGGGCCTTTTTTGTTAAAACGTCACAGCGGTCGCTGCGTCTCATTCCAAAAGAAATATGTGGCCGTATTTATCTGTATGGTGACCAAAGCCGTTCATCTGGAGTTGGTGGAGGATCTATCAACAGCTGAATTTATCCAAGCGTTCTTACGCTTCACCAGCCTGCGTGGTAACTGTACGCGGTTATGGAGTGACAACGGTAAGAATTTCGTCGGCGCAGAAAAGGAATTAGCAAAAATGCTGCGCAGCTGGAAAAGTATCGATGTTGAGGGTGCCCTGCTAGCATATGGAACGGAATTCCGATTCATCACTCCAAATGCTCCGCATCAAGGCGGTTTATGGGAAGCTGCGGTTAAATCAATGAAGTACCATCTGCGTAGGGTAATTGGACCACACAAGCTTTCAAGTAGCGCATTCCAAACAGTTTTGGCACAAACAAGTGCGATCATGAATTCGCGTCCATTGTCAGCATTGACAGACGATCCGGAAGATCTAAGCTTTTTGACACCAGCACATCTTATGAATGGAGAGCCGATAGCATTGCCATTCGGGTCGAATCTGCAAAATATACCAGATAATCGACTAAAGCAAGCACAACGCGTTCAGAAAATGAGCCAAGTCTTTTGGAAGGCATGGGCGCAGGATTATCTGCATGAATATCAGCAGCGGCCGAAATGGAACAAAGCTCAAACAAATTTGAAGGTCGGCGATTTAGTCATCATGCGCGAAGAAAATACACCACCCACGTTTTGGAAAATGGCCCGGGTGGTAGAGGTTTACCCTGGCGCAGACGATCGAGTGCGCAACGTTTGCGTCGAAGCGAAAAATGATAACACAAAGAATGGAAAAAGTAGATACGAACGCCCTGTTCAGAAATTGTGTCGGCTGCCTGTGGATTTTGAAGCAGAGACTTCAAGGGGGGAGTGTGTTCAAGACTGACACGACCGACCAAACAAGTTAAAATAACTATACATAATTTTATATACATATTATCAACTTAGCCAAGGAATAATTTTGAGTTAGTTTATTTTGTTTTGCGATATTAGTTTATTATTCTTTTGGCGATTTTCAAGCGATATATAGCTATCCGAAATAAAAGGAATAAAAAAGAATAAAAATTGAAAAACCCATTAATTTCATAAGGATTAAATCAACTCAATTTGAATTGAGGTAAGTATACAGTCCACCAGCTATCGAAACATCCTTACTATAATAAAACTGTAGCTTTTTTTCCGGCTGTAATCTGTGAGACGAGAATAGATTCAAAAAGTACTGCACGAATTTGATTTCGGTTTACACAGTTGCATAGGAAATTGTTCAGATTTGAACATAGGATATGTTTTGCCATTATTCGCTGTCCGGAAGTGGAAATCTAAGCTGATATCTAAGAAAAGTTGTAATTCTCGGATGCCTTCTAGCTCCTAGCTTCGGAATCACTCATCCAAATGAAATGGGATTTTTTTTAATACAAAGTTCAATAATGTACAAAGATTTTAAGATATAAATCATCTTTGAAAGTTATCCTGAAGTCGAACAATAAGCAATAAACTATAAATTTAATACAATTGAAAAAATCAAAATGTTCGATTGAAGCTAGATCGTTGGATTTTTCCAGCGTTGAGTGGAGGAAATTTTGTGTGTGTGTGCGGCAAAACCTGTTTCTCTCTCTATACATTTTCTGCCGTGTGCTTCTCTTTTTTTATGCAACTTTTGGGTTTTGTGTTGTTTTTTTTTTTTTTTTGCTCACGTTCTTAAATTATTAGTGAATAATGACAATGAGTAGTAGAGCGAATGTGGTGCATGGGATTGAGGGAGATAGCTATGTAATTGAGATTGAGGGAGTCACACTCAGTTGTTAATTGTGATTGTGATTTTTAAAATGCGCTATAGTGATTCTGATCTTATTAGTGATACTGATTCACGTCCATGCTAAAACCTGTTTGTGCATTTGCAGTTTTTTTTGCTTCATGTTTTTTTTTTTCTTTTTTTAATTTGAACTTGAGGATGTTTGTGTTTGAGTAGTAAGTGAGCGAGTTGTTATGGGATTGAGATGGGGAATAAAATGTAACAAGTAACAACTTACAAGTGGAATGTAAATGAGATTGAGAGGGAATAATAGAAGTTAGCCTACCAAAGTATTTGTTTGGATTGTTTTACTGGCAGTTTTTCTTCTCTTTTTTCGGGTAAGCTACTTTTTGTATAGCGCTAATTATTTTGTTTTAAATTTGAGAAGTGGAACTCTGGCGAAGCAAGGCGAGCACGGGTCAGCTAGTATAATATAAAATATTTTGAATTCACATTTTTATAAACACAAGAAAAACAAAAATGTGTCAGAGAGAGTATCCTACTCTGGTAATAGTGAGTAGGTCAAAGAGTGGTAACGGAATGAGCCATGCCCATAAGTAGGACGCGTCGACGTGAATGCACGTCCTTCGATTATATTGATCATTCCTTGTATGCATTGCTACTAGCTACTACGTACTACCATTGAATTTCGATCCATTGCCAGGGAATCAACTAAAAATTGTAAATGAATATTATTTCTAGCTTTCCCTTATACATAGTTAGAAATTATTTTAAATGGAAATAAACACTAAATAAATAAAAGTAAAAAAAGACTTGCAACCCGAATTTTGAAGAGGGTATTTTTTCTTATTTTTGAATGTGTACTAAGTTCCCATAAGAAAGTGAACTTAGTTCCCACCTTACATGAGAACTAAGTCCACTTCACGAAAGTGGTTTTACTTCCCACTAAGTGGGACCTAAGTCCCTCAGTGGACTTAGTTCCCGGGGACTTTTTTCCCTACACCAAAAAAAAAAAAAACATTTCTAAAGCTATTCTAAAAATTTAGAATTTTCGAACTATAATAGTGTTTTGACAGGCAGCTGCTTTACATTTTAAGGATTTTTATTTGGAAATACCAAATTCAAATTAATTTGGAAATTTTGCGAAGCGCCTTTTCCAGCTAAAAACTGGGCCAAAATGGCAACAAATTGTGGCGGGCTCTCAAAGGAAGTGCCAAACTACAACTTCAATCGCACAACGGTCACACTGCCTGTTCCCTGTTGATCTGGTCTTATGCGATGCCCCATTCTGTAGACTTTTCTATGTGCTTCGCGTTCTTCTTCAGTTTGGCTTCGTTGGTATATTTGTTGTTTGCTTGCTGGCCTACTCCGGTGGCCAATATTTTCGCGCATTCGTCTTGACATTCTCAAAAAATCACTGAAATTTACTTTTCAATAACTATTTTGTCCGCGTTTAAATTTTTCATATTTAATTTTTACCTCAATCAACTACATAAAACTGATGTAACTGTTGTAGCGATGCACTTAATCAAAACCAAATTGTTGACAAACGGATAAAACATTAATCTGAAATTCTGGATTTTCTCTCTTTACATTTTTAAACAAATTAAAACCGCACCTACATAGTTTGCTAATTAATTTTTGACATAGAAGAGTCAAAGTAAATATTTAATAGGATGAATCATTGGAAGCCAAATCAGGACCGCACGCCGATTTCCCGAAATTTCTTTCTACCTAAACCTGATATACAGCAACACGAACTGATAGCGATTTAGCAAAAAAAAAGAAAAAAAAACAATTAATTCTTAATCGTTATAATATTTATTTCTAATCGCATCAACTCAACAATGATGTTTCGCGCTTGGTGGTTGCTAATAGAAAGAAATTTGCAGAAAACAAGTGCCAACGCAAGTGGTGTATGGCAAAGCCAGAAGGGCCAACCGGTATTCCTCTCTCACGCAAGTGCCGTTGGTCGGTTGCATCATATATACACCATGAAGGCAAACGGGCACCGGCACTATGTATGTGAGTGCAACCGCAGAACAAATTTGATTTACATAATTTAATGAGATCATAGGGTAATTATCAAAATGTTTGGTAATATACAACACAATTAACAATAAAAAGGGAACAAGTAATTATAACATTCTTCAACATGCCGCCCCCGCTGAAGTAATTTCAGGAACACGGTAAGATAGCCAACTTGGTGATGGGTCGCTTAAATACACCGCTGGTAGTCTTGACGGAGACGACTCGTACATGGCCGTCATGTCCGGGATGAATACCTTCAACACGTCCTAGAGACCATTTGGATGGTGGCAAATTTTGCTCCTTTACCACGACCAAGTCACCAACTTTGAAGTCCCGAGATATTTGTCGCCATTTGGGGCGCTGTTGAAGCGACGTCAGATAGTCCATGTGCCATCTATGCCAAAACCCTTGCATCATGTTTTGCACGAGCTCCCATCGTCCCAATCGATTTGCGGGGATATCCATATAGTTCAGTTCAGGCAGCGCTGTATACGGTCGTCCTATAAGGAAATGAGACGGGGTTAAAGGGTTTAAATCTGAATCGGAAAGTGCACAAAGGGGCCTAGAATTTAACAACGCTTCGATTTGGGCTAACAAAGTGGAAATTTCTTCGAAGGTTAATATGTTATTCCCCACAACGCGGCGAAGGTGCTGTTTAACGCATTTTACCCCCGATTCCCAAAGTCCTCCAAAATGGGGACTATGTGGGGGAATAAATTCCCATTTAATATTTTCTGCTGCTAACGCTGTGACAACCTGCTCGTTGTGCTCCCTTGATCGTACCAATTTATACATCTCGGAAAGTAACCTCGCAGCCCCATGGAAATTGGTTCCATTATCCGTGTATATAACACTGCATTTTCCACGTCTAGATATAAATCTTCGAAGAGCTGCCATGAACGCCTCCGTTGTGAGGTCACTGACCACTTCCAAGTGCAAAGCTTTGGTAGCCATGCAGACAAAGAGTGCAAGATATCCTTTTGTTAGCTTTGGTTTTCTTCCCTTAGAAAGTCGAAGTGTTATCGGTCCGGCGTAGTCACATCCCGTATGGACGAAGGCATAAGATGGCGAAAGTCTTGAAGATGGCAGGTCTCCCATTAGTTGCGTAGATGTATGCTGACGTTGGCGAAAACATGGCAGACAGTCATTTACAATTTTCCTTATTAAGTTCCGACATCCAATGATCCAAAATTCTTGCCTGACCAAACTGAATAAAAGCGAAATACCAGCATGCAGGAATTTAATATGAGCGTCTAAAAGGATAAGTTTTGTTAATGGATTATGCTTTGGGAGAATAATAGGATGTTTAATGCTAAAAGGAACATCAACAGCATTAGCGATTCTTCCCCCTACACGCAGCAATCCTACTTCATCAACAAATGGCGATAAGGAACATAATTTTGAACGAGTGGGTACCTGTTGACCAGAGTTAAGAGCATGGATTTCTTCATGGAACATGCCTTGGATCCATTGAAGACAAAAATGCTTCGCCATATATACCTCAGAGCACGAAAGGTAACTCTTTACCCGATGTTCACTATGCATTCTGCAATTCTTAACAAAACGTTGTACAAACGCCACAATCCTTAGCAATCTCGACCATGAAGATACATTATTCGCCAGATCTTCCATAAAATGTACAGTGTGACATGATAATGTACTTGCAGCTACCTGTAGCTTTCTCTCTTCTGGCACCTCTCCTGCTTCAAGCTTATCGACCAGGGGCCAGTGACTGAAGTTCAAGCACATCCAATCAGGGCCTTTCCACCATAAATCCAACCCCAACAACTTACTAGGCTCCACACCTCGCGAAGCAGAATCGGCAGGATTTTCTCCAGAACGGACATAGTTCCAGATCGACCGCGGCAGAGTGTCTAAAATTTCAGACGTCCGATTTGCAACAAATGTATTCCACCGACGGGGAGGGGATGAGAGCCATGCTAGCACTATCTGCGAATCACTAAAAGCGAATGTTTGAACGGGTTTTACATCGATTGAAGAGCAAATGAGTTTAATTAACCGACTTAAGAGAAGGGCTCCACACAGCTCAAGTCTAGGAACGGAGAGCTGCTTCACTGGTGCGACACGAGTTTTGGCAGCGACGAGTTGAATTTCTACGACCCCATATTTACTAACACTTCGGGCATAAACTACAGCACCATAGGCCTTTTCAGAGGCGTCACAAAATCCTATTAGGTGAAAACATTTCGAATTCAAAGTGCATCTTCGCTGAATTCTGAGGTTTTCGAAACAGGGTAGATCCTTTCGGTACGATTTCCATTTCTCAGCTACGTCTGTTGGCAATAAATCGTCCCAGCCTATTTTTTTCGTATGTGTCCATAGCTCCTGAAATAATATCTTAAGCAAGATAGTAGAGGGAGCCAGGAAACCAATAGGATCGAAAATCTTTGCTACCTCCGATAAAAGTTTTCTTTTTGTTGGGGTCTGCTGATCCTCCAAAGATATTGTAAAAGTGAAACTGTCACTATATGGCTTCCACACCAGACCAAGAACCTTCTTCCATTGCGTCGAACTGTCTGGGTCAAGAGAAATCGATCGATTGCAGTCGATATCGCTTAAGATAGCCCAACAGTTCGAGCTCCATTTGCTCAACTGCAAACCTCCGCACGACAAAAGCTCAACTAATTGTTGCTTCAACTCCAAGACTTCGGAAAGAGAATCAGAACCGGACATGATATCATCTACATAAAAATCATGCAATATCGAATGCGATGCTATGGGGAACTGATGCTGGTAATCGATCGCCAATTGTCTGAGAACTCTCATAGCTAAATAGGGAGCAGGTGAAGTACCATAAGTTACGGTGCATAACCGAAAATGGGAAATTGGTTCATCCGTACTTCCTCTCCACACGATACGTTGGAAGTCGCGATGATTAGCATTAACCCAAATTTGGCGAAACATTTTAACAATGTCCGCGCAAAATACAAATTTGTGCAACCGAAATCGTAAACACACGTTGATCAGATTACGCTGAAGTGGAGGTCCGATATGCAGCGTCTCGTTCAAACTGAGTCCATTCGAATCTTTATGGGACCCATCAAAAACAACCCTTATTTTATTGGTAACGACGGCGTGATGAGGCAAGTAAAAGACCTTCCCAGAAGTTGGTTCAATTTCGTTGTCTGGAATCCGTTCCATATGGCCCAACTCCTCATAAACGTTCATAAAGTTGCAGTACACAGAGCGAAGATCTTCGCAACGAGTGAAACGACGTTCCATTGATGATAATCGAGAAAGAGCACCCGAGAGAGTATTACCAAACCTAACATCACTTTGTCGAAATGGTAGTTCAACCATGTATTTACTATCTGGTGTTCGAGAGAATGTGCTGGCGAAATGAGCATCAACGAGCTCCTCGTTGCAATTTGTGGAGAAATGAGGACCAACTTCTTCGATTTCCCAAAAGGATTTTAACAAGACGTCCAAGTCAAGTCCAACATGCAGCGAAACAACCCTTTTGTCGAGCATACTACCCGTAATCACCCAACCGAAGGCCGTGTTTTGGGCAATTACTTGTCCGTCTTTAGCCGATCGATGACCATCACGCAAAATACTCCATGCTTTGTCTGATCCGAGCAAAATATCGATGGGTCCTGGTTTGTTAAATCCGGGGTCAGCCCACGGTAGGTTTTCAAGAAGTAAGGGGCTATCAATTTCGAAAGAACGAAGGGGTGTTTGCGAAGTAATGTTATTTAAGATATATGCCTCAAGTTCCATGTCAAACGAATTAATACAAGACTGCATCTGAAGTGGTACAGCCCCACGGGTAACACCAGCTTCGATGGATGAAATACCAGCAATCGGTAAGCGGGCATGGCGACGATGAAGGCCTAACCTCTTTACCAAAGACTCGGAAACGAATGAAACTTGGGAGCCAGTATCGAGCAGCAACCGACAAAGATGAGTATTTCCCAGAGCATCCAATACCTTAACAACGACCGTAGGTAAAATGCCCGATGGGCGAATTTCATTTTGTATGTGATGACTCACAATAAATGTAGGATCTACCGCAGCAGACGACGAAGAACTTTCTTCATTCGACAATTCATTAACCTGGTTTGCGTCCGAAGACCGATTTTGAACATCCAAATGCACTAAGCTATGATGGCGGGTATTGCAATAAGAACAGCGAGCCCGGACTCGGCATCGGGACGAGGAATGTTGCGTTCCGAGGCAGTTGTAACATAACCTCTGATCCCTAACAAAGCTACGACGGGAATGAATTGGCATACTCACAAACTGTGGACATTGGGGAAGAAGATGATTGTCTTTGCATTTAGGGCACGAAACTCTAGATACCGCTAAACTTCTCACGTTACCCGAAGAATTTACTGACCGCGGAGCATTGCGAGTACCGCGACCTTTACTTTCACTGGCTTCTAAAGCATCGCACCTCTCTTCTAAAAACACGATAAGCTCTTTGATAGTGGATTCTTCAGAACTTCTAGTCTCCAATGCCCACGCTTTACGCGTCTCGGTATCGGTTTTATTGAGCAAAAGATAAATCAACCACGGATCACTACCTTCTGCTTTAATTGACTTAAGACCGCGAATAACCTCATCGGCATTGTCCACCAATTTACGTAAATGAGCACCATCGACGTGAGTAACGGTTGGCAGCTTCATAAAGCTTTCAATATACGCGTTGATAATATATAAAGGCTTATCATATCGATGCTCGAGCTTTGCCCAAGCCTGCTCATAGTTCGAATCAGAAATGTTAATATGATTCAGCAACTTTGCTGCATCATCCCGTAGAAAAGATTTCAAATACCGTAATTTTTGCGAGCCCGAAAGATTACTTTTGCAGTCTATACTTCCCAGAAACATATCACGAAATCCCGGCCACTCACGATAATCACCCGAAAACGGCGGTAGTTTAATTGGTGGTAATTCGATCTCAGGGGATTTGCGGGGGTTCACGGAACTAGAGGACGAGGGCACCGATGTATTGTCTTTAACCGTCTCATTTGCGTTAACCGTCGCACGAATTGCTTTAATCAAAGCAGCTTTGGTCGCGATATATTTCCCCTCGGTCACATCGAAATCTACTTCAGGATCACCGTACCCTTCTGCTGCGTGATATTTGAAAAGTTCATTTTGGTTATGGCAAAAGTCTTTCCACGTGTCATTTAAACGGTCTAACCGCGCTTCCAAAACTTCAACCTCAATATCGTAGCCCATTTCCAACGAAAAATTATGCGCTTTTGTTATAGCGCCCTTTAAATGGCCACGTGATTGTTTTAAAACATCCATTTTATAAAAATGTCTACAGGCTCAAACAACGATAAGGCGATTAACCGAACACGCGCTACAAGAAAAGTTTCCAAACAGACAGCAGCAACTTTTTCGACCAAAAAACAATGCACCCAAGCAGCGAGGAGAATCAGGAATAAGACAGCAAGCGAAATCCCAAGCAGAGTACCACAAATTACTTAATATGCTTGATACGTGTGTTACCTTCCAGATGACGAAATTTGACTCTCCACAATGACGAAAATATATTTGCTAGCAACCACCCAGAAAACGAAAAAATATTCGCGAACAATAAACGATTTATGCAATTTTTACAATTTAACAATTTGTGCCTTTATCCGGCTCCTCGAAGGATCAACTTTGCTAGCGATTTAGCAAAAAAAAAGAAAAAAAACAATTAATTCTTAATCGTTATAATATTTATTTCTAATCGCATCAACTCAACAATGATGTTTCGCGCTTGGTGGTTGCTAATAGAAAGAAATTTGCAGAAAACAAGTGCCAACGCAAGTGGTGTATGGCAAAGCCAGAAGGGCCAACCGGTATTCCTCTCTCACGCAAGTGCCGTTGGTCGGTTGCATCATATATACACCATGAAGGCAAACGGGCACCGGCACTATGTATGTGAGTGCAACCGCAGAACAAATTTGATTTACATAATTTAATGAGATCATAGGGTAATTATCAAAATGTTTGGTAATATACAACACAATTAACAATAAAAAGGGAACAAGTAATTATAACATTCTTCAACAACGAACAAAGCCAAAAAAGAATCATGAAAATCGTCCCTGGAGTATCGAGCTATATAACATCATCGAGTTTCACCCCGAAAGAATTTTATATATTGAAGAAGAAGATTATAGATATATTAAATTTTGTAGAGAATAGAAAAGCGCCAGCATGCAAAAGCGCTTTACACAGTAAACGAAAAATTCCTCAATATTAGAAAATGGTTTCTTAATATTTTTTAAGAAACCTCAACCCCAACTTAGATTGTTAGCAAAAATTCATTTTCCACTCGATACCATATAACTATAACAACTGCAATTCGCTGGTCTCGCATTTATGAAATTCCACGGAAACGCTGAAAGCTTAAAACACATACTGGACATACATACTCGTATAGCACTCGCAACGCATGGCAGATATAACATTAACTCTGTATAAATCCATTTGTGTTACTAATATGGCTGCCGAAAATAATGCTTGTTACAGCATAATGCTACTAGTGCATATTCTAGTAATTGTATAATGTATACCTACCACGGGAACAATAATTGTCGGAAATATTTGATTGAAGTATGGCTTCGCGTTGTACTCTTCAATTGTACATAAGAGGAAGTTGTTCATGTCCATATTGAATTTCAAAAACTTAAGTATATAACCTACATCTCGTTTGCAAATTGTATTTGATTGGGGCATGATGGTGAAATTGAATTGATTAATATTTGCCGGACCTTGTTCGGATGGAATTTAAGCCTCACCATGAATTTCTAGACGATACCGGCATACCCATCCCATACCCATACCCCAATTACAGAGGTGTCTACTTAGGAACAAGATCCCATCAAACATATTTTGTGAACGCCAAACACTCTTAGCAAATAATCTTGTGGTTTCGCACCAAAGAATGACACGTTGTAGATGAATTGCTTTTCGGCAATCACATGCGGTTCTTCTGAACCCTTTTTGCGGAAATATTGATGATTGACGAAGCCATCATGGTTAAATGAGCTTTATCGCTTTGTACAGTTTTATTCGACTGTCAGAGTTTAAAAAAAAAATAAAGTGCACGACTGGGTGGAACAAAACTTTCTCGTTCGTCAAAAGTTTTGTTGGTTGTTTTCTTATTTTATTAGATAGGTAGGTATTAGGTTAAGATCTGAGAAGCTATGGTAGGTAAAAGAAAAATGAAAGATAGAAAAAGGAACACATAGTGTTAAATAATATTCACTCGCGATGAACGTGTGTGCGGGTGCAAATTAAGTGGTATATTCTGATTGCTGTAAATATTTTAAGGTGGGTGCATATTCAAAATGGTTGAAAAAAAACTGGTGCGACTGTATCTAACAGTCCCGAAAAATGTGTATGTGTAAACACCGTGCGTGCGGTATGTGTGTGGCTTGATACGCGTCATTGAGAAAAGAGGGAATTGTAACAACCGTATTCTGGATATATTATGAAATAACAATAATTTATTCTTTCTGTGCTGCGTTTCGGTAGAATAGATACAATCGGATTGTGGTAGCTAAAGTAAGATATGTACATTCGAGACTGTAATCTATCTAGATTACGCTGGAAGACAGCATCGATGGTTGTTCCATATCGTGTTGTAGAAATTTTCCGGTTGGAGTTCATTTGAAGTCGCTCCAGTTTGGTTTGCGTGTCGAGTTCTCCATTCACGCGAGCGTTCAGTACTCGTTTTCCCCAACCTTTTTTCCGACTTTCAGAGGTTTACTTGCACGTAAACGCGCCCTGTAATCTTTTGCACGTTCTGCATCTGGCTTTCCCATATCTGAAAATATTTTAATGCATCTTCAATGACGGCAAAACATTGCATTATTGACAGAAATATGGAATTTCCCAATCACTTATTTTCCTGTATTTTTCTGCGTTTTACTATTGAAACGCATGTATTCAACAGTGAAATCGAACAGTGAAACAACGCGCACTTAGATGTTTACGTATCAATAAGCACTCCTAAAATTATGCAGTGGAAAATACCCGTTTGCTGTTACACAGTAAATGAAAGTGTCATTGGAATTTCATTCGGCTTGCATTGCATATTGTAGGGGCGCTGGGCGCTGGCCTACGACATTTTCGTTATGCGAGAAACAGATTAACACAGCAACAGCAATAGTAACTTGCACAACTTTTTAGAACCAATGTATTTTTATTACTTTGAACACATTAGCACAGCAACATCGACAGCGAAGTCAACGTTAAAGCTGTCAAAAATTCGCTGTTGCTGTTGCTGATGTTTACACATCAACAAACACTCCTAACATTATGGAGTGGAAAATACCCGTTTGCTGTTACACAGTAAATGAAAGTGTCATTGGAATTTCATTCGGCTTGCATTGCACATTGTAAGGTTCTGGTCTACGACATTTTTGTTAGTTGTTGTCCAGCTGTGATTTCTGCGTGCCTGGTAATTCACGAAAGATTTGGCACTGAATTTCCTCGAGATGTCCGTCACAGGAAAGAAATGTGTATGACCATCATATATGAAAAACATGCTTTATTTCACATCAACAAAAAGCTGAAATGAATATGCCCCAGCTAAAAGTATGCAATAATAAAAAATTTTACAATGATAAAACACAGTGACGCATTTCCGTTACACATTTGTCCCCGCAAGTTAAATGTGTGGAATTACTCCACCAGATTCCAAAAAAAATTTACAATGATAAAACCAAGTGACGTATTTCCGCTACACATTTCCGTCCCCGCAAGTTAAATGTGTGGAATTACTACACCAGATTCCAATAACGCGCGCTTAGATGTTTACACATCAAAAAGTAGAAGTGGATAATATTTCCTAAAAATAAGTTTGCAATTTGAATTTAAAGTGCGATAATGAGTTTTAAAAATACATATGAACAGAGATCGGCTTTTGGGTAGTCATTTTGGAGAAATAATTAAAAAACGCCTTTATTCGAATTTTTGAGAAAAACTAAATACTGGATCTTATTTAGAATACTGAAAATATCATAAATATGTATTTTGATCAAAATCGTTAGAGCGATTTTTGTAAAAAAATTTCAGACAAAACAGTACCAAATATTGCAATGTTTAGTTTGAAAAATAATATTGGATAACTGTGTAGCTAAAAACCTGTTCGGGATGTAAGCGTTATTTGGTATTCAAGGTTTTGTCGATGAGCAGTTTTAAAAATTACCGTTTTCGGTTATTGGAATTGAAAATTAGGGACGCAATCATTTTGAGAACATCAATTTAACTCTTTGTTTGTATTTTGGTCAAAATCGTTATTGCCGTTTTCAGGCAAACTAAAGAAAACAACATTTTAAAAAATTACAAAAATCCGTTTTTAAAAAATAACATAGAGAAAAACGGAGTTAGAAATGACCATATAACGCTGGAAAATAATTTTTGTTATAATCGTATGGACCGTTTTCGAGATATGTCCAAATTTCAAAAGTACCATTATTCGATTTTCTAGCCAAAAACTTGGTATGCAGTCATGGTAACTTCACCTACTTAAGCTTAAATATCAATTTTAGTTGAAATCGTTATATATAGTAGTTTTCGAACAAATCAAACTGGTAAGAAAATTGTGTAGGTATAGGAAGTACCATTAATATTGAGGTTACCTTGCAAAAAAAAAAAATAAACGGCCCCGAATTGCAAGCCCACAGACTCCAAATCCGAAGTTTGGACGAAATCCGGGCAGCCGTTTAGGCTGTAGGTCTGTTAAAAGATGGACAAGCAGACAGACAGACAGGTGGACAGAAGGACAGACCGGACAGAATTTTGCGAACCACTTTTTTGAGTTCGTGTATCATCGGTATGTCAGAATTGATTAACATCTCCAGTTCGGGTTCGAATTTCGGGTTTTCACGATTTTCTAGTCAAAGTTTACAATTTTCGACTCACCTGGATTAATACGAATCCAAAATAAAATTATCAATTCGCAGAAAAACGGTTGATGATTTGTGTTGATGCAGCTCCATATACGTTGTACCTACCATTAAACTATTGCTAGTGGTTTCGGAGGAGTGCGTCCACAAACACCGTGATACGAGATTTTTATAATCACGACTACAATTATTATTGGCACAACAATTTTTTGACCCTTCCATTGGCATTGGCACCCCATCATTAAACAGTGATTTTCTCAGTAACCCTTTGCTCGAATAAATCAATTTATTTATTAATATTTTTTTTAACATTTTCTCGTATTTTTGTGTGTTTGCCGACATTTTTCTTCTGCGAAAAAAAAAATCCTCAAAATGTTTTCACTAGGTGTAGGTACATACTTCCTTTTATATTTTGTATGAAACCTTTTTTTATTTATTAAAATAATGCATTGAATAAGTAGTTTTTGAATAAATCATCTTAGGGTTTTAAGTACTGCCAATAGTTGTAATTTTATGAGTGCCAATTTGTATGCTGTATCATTCAACCGTACTTAATTTTAGTATGAACTAAATGCCGAAAAAAACTCCAAATACGGTGAGAACGAACTTCAGAAAGCCTTGCTGGACATAAAAATTGGGTAACTTTCCAAAAAACTAGCTATTTATTTTATTCTTTCAATTAATTAAATTTGCAATGACTTAAAAACCAATTTCTGCTACTTTTTTATAAATTCTAAAATAAGTAGATAAATTGAATTAATTAAATTTGGAATAAAATAAATAATATTATTCTTTAAGAAACTATATTTATTTATTTATGTATTAGTTAAAAAAATCTATGTATTGATGAATTTTTTATGGCTATGATATCTATTTATTTTAGATTTTCTATGTTTAAAAAGTATTGTTTATTAAAAAAACACAATTTTTTATGAAATGAATGTCGTTTTTTTTTTAAGAGAATCAGAAATCAATAATGCACCGTATATGTACTTAAATTAAGCACACATCGTTCCTAATTCAATATTCCTGCGTTTAATGAATAAGAAAACTCACTATCCATTTAAGGACGATTTTTAGAAGGAAGGATCAAAAAGTGTAACACCGACGTGCCTAATTTAAGCACAAACAGCGATGAATATGAGTTGATTGATGATGAAAGCTAATTAGTTTAAGCGTGTTTTCCCCTACTAAAATTCCTTTTTCTCTCAATGGAAGCACCTACGTTGATACACCCTAACGCGTATTGCAAAAAAGGTTTGTAGCTGCACTCGTATAGAGGTATAATGCCTAATTGGATCTGGCACGTTGTCTAGAAATTCTCAAAAGGTATAGCAAAACTTTTTGTGGAACTGTGCTACTTCAGCTTGCGTGTGATGCTTAAATACACATGCAGCATTTGTTTTCCACCTACCTTCGAGTACTTATACATCTTTTAGCACGAGTTATAATACTGGTTGCTTCCGCGACTAACCGCCTTGCGTGGCAAACGTTCTTAACCCACACAGCGCGAAAAACAATTAACGGACTCGTGCCACCCTGCCTCATTGAACTTTATTCATCAGCATAACCACACCATAGCCACGTCTCTTTATACGAAAAGTTTGCCCGGCATATTATCTTTTCTCTTTCTTTCAACAAACTACAGGAAGGGCGAAATAAAATTCATCTCATGCAACATATCCGACTATAGTCCTTAACCGAAAAATAACTGTCATATACGCATTCCTGTGGTGGGGCTAATTATGTAAGTATAGTATCTGCAGAAGCATGGTAGATGTGGTTGAATGCTTTTCTAGGAATTTCTGCTCTGTCACCTGGTTATGATGTAGGCCACCCCTTCGAACAATTTTATTGCGATTTCTTATTACATATCCTTTAATGTTGTTATGAAGGCGGTGAATTTATAGCCTTTCTTACATTTTTGGTGTAAAATTTAATTACCACCATGTACCTAAGTGTCAAATTGAAAATGTCGCAAATTCACTACTGAAGGGTTGAATTTTGCGCGGGTTTAAGATGAGGTAGACTTTATGATGACTGGAGTTTCAAAAGCTTTCTGAAGGGAGGATTTTCATAGCCCCAAAACTGATTTTAAGTGTCTGAATCCAAGGAATCGGAAGTATTTTAAATTATCCCAGAAGGACTTTGGACATACGTTGGGTAAGGTAGGTAGGTAATGGCTACTGTTGCGACAGTTGCTTTACTTAGACTTAGGATCAAAAAGTTGTTGGAAAACAAAATTAAGCCGATGATTTCTATACGGCAGGAGTTCACTTTTCCCATTTGAGCTACCTAGATTGTGTATGAGTCTAGGGTTGCCATGTGTACTATCTTTGGAGGACATGTCCTCTTTTTAACCCCCGGCGCGGAACGCCCTCCAACGTTTTGAGTAATTTTGAAAATAAAAAATCATCGAACTCTGAACTCGCACAGACGCACACAATTGACAAAGGAGAGGAATTGACTAAGTATTACCCGAAACTATTACGGGTATAACTTTAACCAATAATACAATAACCTAAGCTGTGAGTCATTTTAAGACTTTAAATTTTAGTAATTCACAGCGGCTATATTTTCCATACAAATTTTCCAATTGTGAGCTTCCGTAAACTTGAAGTAGAGACTAAAAGTTGTTATTAGTACGGCGGAATGTGTGTATCTATAAAAGATGATTGCGTTATAGCTGAAGAGTTCAACTGTTTTTTCGTGAAAAGTAAGTACATATATCAGATATCAGATAAACTGAGTGGGGAAGCGAGGAGAAACAACGATGTTTGGGAACTACCCTTACAATTTCTTTTGGGAAATTATGTCGCATTTCAGTGTGTGAATTGTTGTTTTTCGAGGGAACAACTCTTAAGCCTAGTATCCTGCTCGCGCTAAATTCTAGCACCCCTAGTGTCCACTTCATTTCTCCACACCAAAGATAAATGGTCGCTAAATTATTATTAAACATGATGTAGATGGGACAAAACCCATATGATTATGAACCATGAGCACCATAACAGATATCGGTAAACGTAATTTTAATAGAATTTTCGAATTTCAAACTTGAAAGACGTAAGAAACCTAGAAATTATAAGAAGAACTTCGACATGTGTCCTCATATTTTCCGCAATCTCCTTACCATATACCTAGTGGAACACTTGTTATTACCCAAAAGACGAGGGCAGATGAAAGCATTAGTCCCCCTGAAACTCGATTCGCTTTATTTATATTTATATCTCTGTTTTGGCTCTGTTGTTTGGCTTTTCATTTTCTTTTGTTTATCACGCAAACATTATCTGCGTTTTCCGCCGAAAAAATCATAGCAAACACAACACAAAATCTTTCCTCTGTTTTTTATGTCCAAGTTGTCTTCGATTTAATGTACCGGACATTTTATTTCGCGAGCTAAATGAGTGGAGACTTTTCATCGACCCATCTACATACCTATATGAAGTTAAGAATTAAGCGTGCGAACAGGATACTGCTTTGCTAAACTGCCTCACTAAATTTTATCTTTGTAGACATTTTTGTATGGGAGATAAAATCTAGCGCGAGCAGGATACTAGGCTCTAACAACAACTCGTAGACACAGTCACTTTGGTAGCAATGATAGCTATTTCGAGCTACACCACTAATTCATCATCAGACTCCTTTGAAGTGATTGTTTGAATAGTTTTGAATTCTGACAGTCAATTCTCCGTTTATAATTCAACTTGGGAAGACATTTCTGTTTTTCCCCTGTCAGGAAATGAACTTGCATTTCGACTTTTCTCCAATTGACCAAGTGACTACCACTTGCGCCAACTGAGCGACGAGTACAAGCCCGACAACTGGTGATTCTGATTAGAACGGAGGGGAAGACCAAACTCTGTGTGTTGTTGTTGCTACGAGGTGTTTATTTGTCAAATGTCGTTCTCTCGGGTCTTCTTCGCCTATTCCTCTCTTTTTCATCAGATATAGCTGACTCCTATGCCACACCCTGAATATAATCCAGTAGCTGAAAATACGACAATAAATTTAAAATTCAATCCGATTAACATAAATACGATATCAAAGGAGTTCCAAAATCGATGAGGCGAAAAAGAGACGTCAACCATGAACTCAAAAATGCTTATAGATGCAGAAGACGTTCTAGGCCCAGTCCTTTATGCACCTTATAAATAGTTCTATGGTCCGAGGAAAGTTCACCGATATATGGAAAGAATCTGTTAACACTCCAGTGGAAATAATAAAAGGATCAGTAAACAGTGAAGATTTTTGTCTAGTCAACTCGCTACCAATATACGAGAAGGTATTTGAAAAATTATTTCACGAACAACTTGAAAAATACTTCGAATCGCACAACCTTTTGATAAAAAGTCAGTCAGGTTTTCGGAAAAACACTCATGTGAGTCAGCATTGAACAACGATAAGAAATTTTAAGTTGCTGGGAGAAGGCGTCTCGCAGCAAAAGTGAATAGATGATTTACTTGGAAAAGGTGAAATAAAAGTCGCGGAACGTTCGGTAAACGTTACAAACTTTTCTTTGTTGTTTTTAATTCAAAGTCTTTATCTCGAATAAGCACAAACTGCTCTACAAATTATTTAATATTATTTATTATAAGATCACCTGTGTTCTTAAACGTTCATTGTCCTTGACCGTAAAATTTGATTCTTAGTATTAGTTTTACATAGAACCATTTACTAATCACTAACACTTCTTAAATTATACCATATGTGCTCAGTAAGTGAGAGCAAGATGGCGCTATGATGAGGTGCAGAATGCTTTGCCTTTGCTGGTGCGAGAGATGACCAACTATACGTTGATGATTGGTCGTCGAGCATTTGACGTTTCGGCCTCATTGTTTCGTTTTGGTTTCGTCTGTCGGTGGTTTTGTTTGCAGTATTTTTCTTGTTTTAAGGTGTCTTTGTTCGATTAATTGAGTTCTAAAATTCCTGTGCCTTGTACCTTGTCACTAGTGATTGGGAATATTGTTGAGACTTCGTTTTTGAAGTTAAATGAATATATTCCAATCACTGGTCCAAATGTACGGACATTGAGTGCATCCACGAGTCGATCGATTCTTTGTTTGGGAATCAACAATTATAATTAGCTGGAAGGAAGAACTAGCTTCAAACAAATTTTTGGTCGCCGTCTTTCTAGCCTTAAAGTGGGCTCTCGAAACCATAGACAGATTTATTCTTTTACGGAAACTTAAAAGGTATGGTGTACGAGAAAATGAGTTAAAATGGTTTGAATCTTTCCTAGAAGGCAGATCGACAACCAAAGTTAATGAAAAGATATCCAACAGTACCATAACTTCAATTGGGTCCCCCATGGATCTGTGCTCAGTGCGCTGATTTTCATTATTAACATCAACGACATTGAAAGGGAGCTTAAACAAGCTTTAGTTGCGCTGTTTGCAGACGATGCCTTGTTGTTCTTGGAAGGAGTAAGCCCAGACGATTGTGAGCACCTGATGCAAGAGGTCTTATGACTTATGTTATGTAGAATAAGTATATGGCTTAGGTCGAATAAGCTTAAGTTGAACATATACATATTGCAATGTTTAGTTTGAAAAATTCTATTGGTTAAATATTTAGCTGAAAACCGAGTATAAGTTGTTGTTAGTGTTATAAGCTTTGTTTGGTTTTTTAAGCTTTATCCAGTGGCATAGCGAGGGGATGGGGGGGGGGGCAAGGGTCGCATATGCTCCGGCGGCTCTTTATTGGGGGCGGACATTTGGAGCGGGTACAGTTTTGTTTTTTAATGTATACAATTTACAATTAAGATTCCTTTTTAAGTCGAACGAATCTATTTACAAAGTTCACCAGCATTAACACTGCTTCACAGTAAGTAATCAGACATTCCTTGTGTTGCTTAAAAACAAAATCCAATGAACGCTGTACCCTAGTATGCAACTATATGTTATCAGATATGACAACCCTGTACAGCATACACAAATTAATTTTTTAAAATCCATTTATTTATGTTGGTATCCATTGCAGCGGCCAAATGCAATTTTTGTTCTAACGGGTGATTTTTTAAGAGGTTTAGAACTTTTTTTAAAAAAAAAACACAAAAAGTTCGAAAAAATGAATGAAATATTTATTTGAATCGATAGTTTGAACCTTGCAATTTAATGTTTAAAGATAATTTCATGCAAATGTTGACCGCGGCTGCGTCTCAGGTAGTCCATCCGCTGAGTCCAATTTTGGCATACTCTTTCACACATATCGGCCGGTATCTCACGAATGAATGCATGGATGTTGGCTTCCAGTGCGTCAATCGAAGCGAACTTGTCCCTATACACATTAGCCTTGACATACCCCCACAAAAAATAATCTAATGGTGTCAAATCGCACGATCTAGGCGGCCAATTGACCGGCCCGAAACGTGAAATTAACTGTTCACCAAACTCGCCCCGCAATTGCGCCATTGTTTCGCGTGCTGTATGGCATGTGGCACCGTCTTGTTGAAACCACATATCATGCAAGTCAAGAACTTCCATTTCGGGCAAAAAAAAAGTTTGTTATCATCGCTCGGTAGCGTTCACCATTGACAGTAACACTGCGATTCGCATCATCTTTGAAGAAATATGGCCCAATAATGCCGCCGGCCCATAAACCGC
Source organism: Cheilosia urbana (assembly GCA_946477585.1). Classification (NCBI taxonomy): domain Eukaryota; kingdom Metazoa; phylum Arthropoda; class Insecta; order Diptera; family Syrphidae; genus Cheilosia; species Cheilosia urbana. The sequence goes on from OX297856.1 coordinate 40,357,989, forward strand.
ACCAAACAGTGGCTTTTTCGGGATGCATTGGTAGCTGTTGCAATGCTTCTGGCTGATCTTCACTCCAAATGCGGCAATTTTGCTTATTTACGTACCCATTCAACCAAAAATGAGCCTCATCGCTGAACACAATTTTTCGATAAAAAAGCGGATCCTCGGCCAGCTTTCCAAGAGCCCATTCACCAAAAATTCGGCGTTGTGGTAGGTCGGCTGGCTTTAGTTCTTGCACAAGCTGTATCTTAAAAGGCTTTACGCACAAATCCTTCCGCAAAATTTTCCACGTAGTGCTGTAACAAAGGCCTAACTGCTGGGAACGGCGCCGAATCGACATTTCGCGGTCTTCTGTCACACTAGCTGATACGGCCGCAATATTTTCTTCACTACGCACAGTACGTAAACGTGTTGGTGGTTTAATGTCCAACAAAGTAAATTTGGTGCGAAATTTGGTCACAATCTTCCGAATAGACTGCTCAGAAGGTCGAGAATGCCGATCATAAAATGGAAGCAGCGCGCGATGAACATTTCGAACCGAGCACGAATTTTGATAGTAAAATTCAATAATTTGCAAGCGTTGTTCATTTGTAAGACGATCCATGGTTAAATTGCAAACCAAACTGAAGCTGTTTGACAGTGACACAAGGTACTAAACACACGTCAGCTGTCAAAACCAGTGTTGCCAAAACCAAACCAGCTAAAAAATCACCCGTTAGTATTAGTGGAAACTTCTATTGATTTCATCGAAACAAAGAACAAATCAGCTGAAGGCATTTCTGACAAAGGTTTCTTTTTAGTGTGTGAAAAAAATTAACAGGGGCGGCATAAATTGGGTCGGGCCCCAACCCACGCTAAGCCACTGGCTTTATCGAAATCCAAAATGGGGTTTTCGAGATATGAGCAGTTTTTAAAATAAGCGTCTTCGGTGATTCGAATGGAAAAATAAGGACGCAATAATTTTGAAATCATAAATTTCGCATTTTGGGCAAAATCGTTATTGCCGTTTTCAGGTAAACTAAGAAAAACAACATTTTTAAAAACTTTTTCCAAATTCTAATTTTACGATGATACAGAGAAAAGCTGAGTTTGCCATTAAGTTAGAATGATCATATTACCTTAAAAATCATTACCTTAAAACTCATTTTCGTTAAAATCGTATGGACCGTTTTCGAGATATGTCCAAATTTTAAAAGTACCATAATTATTCGAATTTTTAGCCAAGAACTGGGTATGCAGTCAGCTACTTAAGCTTAAATATCAATGTTTGTTGAAATCGTAGAAGCCGTACGAACATTTTGGGAAGTACCATAAAAATACCGCTGCCGTTTTGACACAGAACCACTTTCCTTATATCCTATACATTCATTGCTCCTCAAGTAAAATTTCAATACCTTATTAAAGAAATGTATAATTCAATGCCGGTCATCCTCATTGATTTAATTGAATTTTCCTGACTAAAACAAGCCTCACAATGCCAATTACTCGATATATTTTCTCTATCAACCGCGACCAAGAAAATTGATCTCCCATTATGCAACAGAGAGCAACATTCGTATAACATACACTGTATCCGCTGCACCTTGAGTTCTATTTAATAGCGAAATGCAAACAATATCCAAGTGGATGTATCACCAGTAAGTTGGTCGGTATATGCATCCCGAAAACAATAAAGAACTTCCCTGGTGTATTAAGTTCAAATGTCAAAGTTAAAGTTGCGCCATATTAAAAGTTAGCATTTGTATCTAAGTTGGAAAATGATTTTATGAGGACATTTGTCCTTGTAGTACCTACTCGGAGTAGAAATTGTTTGATAAGAAATAGAAGTGTGGCTTGGGGTTTATTGACAGTTGTCGGGTAGTAAGATGCAGTAAATTTTCAAAAGACAGGTGAACTTGTGAATGAGCTAAGTTGTACGCCAGCTAGCTATTCAAGATAGGTGGTGTTGTATGCGAGCAGCAATTTTATACCTAACATAAAGTTCGTGGAAGTCGTAAATTGATATAGATGTCAGTAGATTTGCTCAATTCTGGTTGAAAAACAGTTTAGACTTTATAGCATCTTGTCAAATTAGACGACGTTAACTGAAGTTTGAATTACTGATGAATAAATAAAATAAAACTATACTTTTGTTTTAAGGCTTGAACTCAACTTGTTCTTATTTCGAAGGGTTGATGGAATTAATCTGTCCCGATATTGTTTTATTTTTTTAAATAAAGTATAAATTGCAGTTTCAGCAAGCAGTGTTTTACCCTTCCCGACCACTAAGAAATTATTATAAAATATTACCTGAGATAATATTTTATAATAATTAGTAGTAGATAAGTAGACGCAGTGGCTTAGTGGTTAGTGTGCTGGACTACTAAGCGAGGGTTCGAGGTTCCAATCCCGCAAAAGAACCCAAATTCCAACGTAGGGTTTTTTTTTTCACCGCGCCACCTCTCGCGAACGTCTGACAAAAATGCGAGAGTATAACTGTCTTGAAAGAGCTTCTCAATTAGCCGTTTAGAGTCGGCATAAAATTGTAGATCACTTCTATTCGTTACAAAAGTGAAAAACTTACACAAAACGAATGGTTGTGGGAAGCTAGGCCTAGGGTCTCTCCCGACGTGTTGCTCCAACTATATATTTATTACCTGAGATAACGTTTTGCTCAGCGACCGACGCGCATTAGACTGTAATTGTTTGATTGTGGAGCGTGGAGGGCAAATCAGTGGAAGTCATTGGAGTTCAGGGAATCAGCACATCTTCTCCGTGCAGTAAATTATTTTTGCTTCATTAAGCTCTCTGTTGCCGCCAAAAATGCAATCAATTTAAGAATAAGACAAATACATTGAATTTTGAATTTCCCGCCTAGTAAAATATACTTTCCTTAAGTGAAACTAGAGGTGATGTCAATGTCAATACCGTAGATTAAATTCACCACTGAGACCACCAACTCACAGTCCTCTTGCCGCTGGCCCCGTCAATTTTTGCCAGGAATCCGCCATTTTGTTGTCCTATCCGTGTACGCCAATTCCTATCCGTTTCGCTTTGCCCACAGTGAACGGGAAAAAGATTAGGTGCGAATGTGTTGGTGGAGAGGATTTTTGACATTTGTTAATACGAATTTCTATGCAACAATACTAGTGCACCTAAACTTTTTGGGAGCGTAAAATTTAGCTTGTAGGCAAATAACTGTTAATCGGTCGGTCCTTTACCTCTGGTAATTTCTTTCTTGCTTCAATTGTTACAATCTGTCATTCCATTGTCAACCTTTAAAGCGTTCGTTAGACGATGAAGGCAAATAAAGTTTACAACGTTTAACGAATATTGTATGTGTTTTTGTATTCGAAAATTTCAAAGAACAAGATCTTAAAAAGAATATTACAGCCTCAGTTATAGCTATACTTACGTAAAATGCAAAAATAGAATAGTCTGAAAATGCGTTTTTACGTTTAGGCGCTCATAGCAAACAAAAAATGCTTCGTTCTTGTGGTTCGTCGTTCGCAGATCGTCGTGTTTATGAATTATAAAGCTAGTTTGTAAAAAAAAAGGAAATAATTTTCAAATTTTCTAAAGAAATTGTTCACTTTTCCCTACGAAAACAAATACAAATACAACAAATCAACCACCACTGATTGGATTCCATCAGATTTTTTCTGGCAGATGGAAAAGTAAAGAAATAAAATATTTGAATGATTTGCTTTTCTTTTTTTGTTAAGAGCAGATGATCGGAAAAAGTTTTTCGTACGGACAAATGAATAAATTAAATTTTCTTTTTCTTTTTTGATAAACTACCAAACTTTATATATCATAAGACCAAGTTTAAATTCAAATTAGCTGACCCGGCGAACTTCGTTCCGCCCAAATTCGTTAATGTAATGAAAATAATAACTCCGAGCATGCACAATGCACAAAATGCGGTTCTTCATACAAAGTTCTATCCCCAATCGGATCCCCTTAAACTTTTATTTTCACGACCTTTTTGTCCTTCCTTGGGCCAATACGAATCCACCAAGGACCGAGCCCAAAATCGTAAAAATCGAACGATTCATTCCCGATTTATGAATGCACATACGGACGTCATCCTCTTTTATATATATCTGTAGTACCCACCCGGTTTTCCCCGTGGGAAAAAAATTTCGCAAAGTGCCAAATAATAATTTTAATTTTAATTATACAGCTTTAGAAATAGCGTTTGAATTTTTGTTAAAATCATTTGAGTAGTTCCGGAGACTGACAAAAGCGACACCTATCACAAAATTTCATTAAAATCGTTTGAATGGTTTCGGAATTCGACAACAGCGCCACTTATCCAAAAGTATCCTATCTTTCGAGCTGGAGCCAACCATATCCATCAACAAAATTTCATTGAAATTGGTTGGATAGTTTCGGAGATCGACAACAACAAAAATTAAAACATTTATGGAATTATGTGATGTCCATTCTTACTCATGTTTTAATTTTAATGAAATGCTGCAGCTGTTGCTTAAGTTAATTAAAATTAATAGTAGAGCTGATATGCCAGACTCTTAAGCATCCAGTGGTGGCCATTGTAGTTTGGCCGATGGTTCATTTGAGCTTGGACTATTTTTTTATATTGAACTATTTTCATATTGAATATTCGCCCAAATTGTTTAAAATGGAAAGCAAATTCTGATTCTGGGTTATCTTTTATTTTCTCAAATTTGTTGAAGCTAAATTGTTTGAGAAAATAAATTGATGTTTAGCTTCAGAGTCTTAATTGTTAAATTGTTATACTGTTAATTACAATATGTAATGTTGTAAGACTGTAGGTGTTATTTTATTTTTATTTAAAAAAAAATGTCTCAAACGTGGCGTTTGGATTTTTTTATGATAGCATATTCTTATACATAGTTACAAAATGTTGGAATTATGAAATGGAATTGAAAAATAAACAATAAAATTCTAAACTTATTTCCATTGGCTCTAAAATAATTCAGGTAATATGTTTTTGGAAAACTGTTTTAAGAGTAAAAACAGCTGACAGGAACTTCACATATATGATATGTATTCAATTTTAAAAGATTTTATTTATAATATATTGTCGCTTCCACATTTCTCTGCAAATTTTGAAAAGATATTTTCTGCTGTACATTTAGATAAAAAAAAATGGGTAATCGTTTGAGTACTGAAAAATTTAAAATTTGAATCTTTACAAATGATTTGTTGTGCTTAACTTGCGGGGACGGAAATGCGTCACTGTGTCTTATCATTGCATACATTTTTTGGAATCTGGTGGAGTAATTCCACACATTTAAATTGCGGGGACAGGGAATGCGTCACTGTGTTTTATCATTGCATACATTTTATCATTGCATACGTTTTTATCATTGCATACATTTACGAGCTGGGCATATTAATTTCAGCTTTTTGTTGATGTGAAATAAGATTATGTTTTATTATTGCATACATTTTATCATTGAATACGTTTTTATCATTGCATACATTTATGAGCTGGGGCATATTAATTTCAGCTTTTTGTTGATGTGAAATAAAATTTCTCCATTTCGTCCTTGCACCGTACTCAGAAGAAATTTCAATAATTCTGCAGGGATATTATCATCTTTTACCAATGATCATAAGCGGAGACTTCAATATCAATTCTGCAACTCCAGAAGCTCAACCATTCGTAGATTTTATGCAAGATAAATTTAATCTTCAAATGAACTCCAACCGGAAAATTTCAACAACACGATATGGAACAACCATCGATGCTGTCTTCCAGCGTAATCTAGATAGATTACAGTCTCGAATGTACATATCTTACTTCAGCTACCACAATCCGATTGTATCTATTCTACCGAAGCTAGCACAGAACGAATAAATTATTGTTATTTCATAATATATCAAGAATACGGTTATTACAATCCCCTCTTTTTTCAATGACGTGTATCAAGCCACACACATACCGCACGCACGGTGTTTACACATACACATATTTCGGGACTGTTGGATACAGTCGCACCAATTTTTTTATTTCTCTTCCGAGGTCGGACACCTCGAATTGAATTTGAGCCTTCGAAAGACTATGCGTTGCGGAGAATTTTCCGTTCCGACGAATACCTCGCTAGGGCCGAATGTAATGGGCTTGGGCATTATCTCATATGCTCTTATGACCTGAATGCCACATATGACCGAGCTGATTTTGACAGATAAATTATTGAAATTTGGTTACTATGGCATTGTTGGCGTTTTTAATGGAACAAAAATTATTTTGTTGTCATCGGTGTTTGAGTTCGTGAAATTGTGAATTATTTTCATATTTTTGTTTTAATGAGCTTACTGATCAGTGGTTTCCGAATCAAAATAAATAATAAACTACAGTCGAATTTCGATAACTCAAACCATCACTTGCCAGAAAAAAAATTCGAGTTATCAAGTAAAATACAAAATTGATACGAATTCACAATCTATACTTATAATAAAACTGTAGCCTATTTTTTTGTTACCTAATGGCGTGAAAACTACTGCACAGATTTCGATGAAACTTTTTTTGAAATGTTCCTTAAGATTTTGTGCAACACATAGGCTATTTTTTGGAGCGTTTTTGACCAAAATGTGTTTTTTTTTCTTACTTTACTGCCTTTAACTCGCCATTACTCAAAAAAAATCTAACATGAAAAAAATTAATTTATTTTCTCAAATCGAATATTATCAGCAGCCGCGGTTCTTGATCGTTGTTTTGCTTTTTGGGGTGGTTTGGTGGCGCACATCGCACAAGCACGTTCTAACCCCTACTAACAATGAATTTGATAATTCTTACTCATAAATACGAAAATCACGATTTTCTACACGGTATGTATACTAGGTCATAGGAACATACAAACACAGTGGCCCCGAAAGTGATACATACATTATAAAACGAACTTGTAAGAACATGCAGAATTTGGGAATTCCCCCTCAGAATTCGACTTATCGAAGGTGAAGCCAAATAATCTCTTCGAGTTATCAAGACGTTCGAGTAATAGAAGTGTATCAAACACAAATTACATGTAAATTTTAGTCTTGGCGCTATTGCCAACCAATTTTATTCGAGTTATTAAATATTCGAGTTATCAAAGTTCGACTTATCGAAGTTCGACTGTATTTCATTCTTTTCCCTACGTTTCGTTGGGTTTTTCCAACTTCCTCAGGGGGATGTTTTATTCTTTATTTAGGAATTTTACATCGGTTTATTTTTTAAAACAAAATAACAACCGTACTGAACAATTAATAAGCTCTATGACAAAATATGTTGTACGTTGAACAATAAGACGACAAACAAGAAACTTCGAATAATTATTATAACAAGAAATTAAAAAATATTATTATTTCCATTTTCGTTCTCTTTTTTTTGTGGAACCCTGCTTCAACATTTGGTAGCACATGACAAATTCCTTAAATGATATTCAAATTTGATAATCCTGACATTTTGGTCATTTGAGAGCTAATCTGGTCAATTGCCTGTTGGCATTCATAATATGCGTGATTGGCATACAGTCTAATCTTAGCTTAAACTATAATAAAATACAAATGCGAGTCATTTTAAAACATTTCTTGACCACAGCTGCTTCGGTAAAATAAATAAATAGTTGGCGCAGCAGGTCCGGAGGGAACCTAGGCCTAACTTCTCACAACCATTCGTTTTGTGTGAGTTTTGTATTTTTGGAACGAATGGAAGGGATCTACAATTTTATGCCGATTCCAAACGGCTAATTGAGAAGCTCTTTCAAGACAGCTATACTTTCGGATGCTTGTCAGACGTTCGCGAGAGGTGGCGCACTGAAAAAAAAAAATGGAACCTGGGACCCCTTGCTTAGTAGTCCAACACACTAATCACTAAGCCACTGCGCCTACTCAGCTGCTTCGGTATTCCAATAAAATATGTTTGTTTTTTAATGTTTTTTATTAATAAATTATGGACAAATTTGCAACCCCGTCCTTAGAAAATCGTAAGCATATAAAACTATCGATACTATCGATACCTAGTTTCTAGTTTCGGAATAAAACTATCGATACTATCGAAATGTAAAACTATCGATGTTTAAGGAACACTACTGTGATTAGCAGTGATTATCTCGTATTGACGTCAAAGGTAAACAAATGGAAAAAAAAAACATACGACATGGTTTATTTTCTGAAGGCTAGTAGAACCTTGGCTCCTCTGACTTTAAATGTGAAAACTTGTAGACTCGCATGGTAATTAGGCACAGAGCAACCAGCACACTGCACAGTCGAGCATCTTTGTTAGGATGTCCAAATGCAAAGAATGTGTTTTCCAGTGGGAAAAGCTACAAACATAAGAAACAAGGAGGAATAGGAAAACATTACCCACGATTTCTGCACCACAGACTCTGCTTTTGAATCGACGGTTTCACATTTTTATATACCTATAGTAACACCGGCAACAGTTATATTCTTATCCTTAGAACGAATAGTTTGCATGCGCTGCGCTGTTAAGACTATAGTCAAGTAGCAGTACACGTTTATATCAAGTGTCGGCTTGTTTACGAAATACTACAAATGATTTGCATCTAAATAAATAAGCAGTTACAGTACACCGAAAAAAAAAATTGTAAAAAACAGCCGTAATATTGATATTTTTCATTGACAAAATCGAGCTGATGTTGAAAATATCAATTCTGATATGACTCCAATATTAATTTCATACATGTTTCGAATGTAATTTTAACAATGAATTCATGTGGAATTGATATTAGAATTTTATAATATTTTAATATTAAAAATGTGAAATTGATACGATACGCATTTACTTTTGATATTGAGAACATCGATTTTTGATATTAAAATTGTTTAATCGATATGACAAAAACGTAAAATGAATATAGCTTTCATTTATTTTTGATAAGAATAATTTAAATTTTGATATTAGACATATCTAATTTCATTTGATTTCATTTATTTCTGATAAGAATAATTTAAGTTTTGATATTAAAATTGTTTAATTTATATGAAATAAATGTAATCAATTTTATATTAGAAATGTAAAATCAATATTCAGTTTTACTTACTTATTTTAAACATCGATGTTCTAATTTTGTCCAAGCGGTGTATTTCAAACCTTAATTCATAAGTTGACTTATTTTGCAATAAGGTTTTGTATTTTCTTTTTTTTTTTGTATAATCCTAAAATAGGTTTAGATGACTTTGTACGTCTTCAGTAATAAAACAATTAATAACAATTTAGGTATTTTAAAATATTTTATTTCTTATTAAACATGTTCCATCTGGAAAATTGTAAACATGAATTGGAGGACTTTTCAAGTCGGCAATAGCTATTATTTTCAAGGAGATACTTTTGGAACCTACAGAGTAAAACTGATCGTGATCTATAGATTCTCTATGTTTCGATTCATATCGATAGCTCAGAGGCCCAGACTGCCTTATTACGGTTACATAATGGGTTAATTTCTGGTTTTCTGTAATTAAATGATTTACACGATAAAGTTACAAAGATTACCAGAATACGTAATAAAAACTTACACAAAAGAGCAATAAAAGCTGTCTCCAATCGAAATTCCCTTAACAGCTCCAATATTACACGATTCTTCCGGAAGGGATTCTACGGATTCAACCTCCAAAGAATCCGGAAAACTTTGAGGGTTTCCGAGATCATCATCCCCTATTATTTCACTAATGTCTGCAAAAATAAACTGGTCTTGATGTCTGTTTCCTAAGAGTTTTTAGGATTTCGTTTCTCCAACGATGAGCTTCTACGACACTCAGAGAGGCTACAACTTTTTTTGGGTTTTGAAGCGAAAAAGACAAATGAAACACTTCTTTAAACCACGTTATAAAAGAAATTTATTTTTTCCACTTCACAAATGGGTTGGCGTTCGACAACTTCCTTGGTCAACCGCTGATCTTCGAATTCATCATCATTTTTCCATCTTTTACCGCCAAGTCACTGCTCGTTCTCCTCGAGAGAAAGTTTATTAAAAGAGATCCCGAGCGCGACTTCGCCGTTTGCAGATTCCAGATATACATTCTACTTCACACTCTTAACTTATGGGTTCAAATACAATATTTTTTGAGGTGAATTAACAAATGGGAAATTTACAAATTACTAACGACTATGTTATTCAATGAAATGTTTGATTTAAAAATATATACGCATGAACATTCTGCCCGCCTTGAAGTATCGGCCGTCAGCAGATACTTTAATCAACTATTATCTAAAAAAAAATGAATAATTCTTGGAAATGATTGCAGATGGTATAAAAATACTTAATCGATCGGTATCGGTGCCAGTCGATGGATAGCTCGCCGAAGAGTTCCATGTTTTGTCTTCAGATCCACGACTCGAACTTTGCCGTCTGATGCTGTCACAATATTGAAGATTCTTCCCACCAACCATTGCTGCGGGGTAGTGTTGTCTTCAGCAATTAACGCCAGTGTACCAACTTTAACATTGTCCGATGCTGTCTTCCACTTCGCTCTTCGTTGAAGGTCCAATAGATATTCCTTCGACCATCGTGTCCAGAAATGTTGTTTTATTTGTATTAGGCGTCTCCATCTTTTTAGGCAGGAAATCTTTTCATCAATCAACAAAGGTTCAGCAATCGCATTTTGAGGACCACCGATTAAAAAATGCCCGGGTGTCAGGACTTGCTCATCGCTGGGATCATTCGACATTGCACAAATCGGACGAGAATTTAAAATCGCTTCGATGTCAGCAACCACCGTCGAAAGTTCTTCAAATGTAAGACTGTCTTGGCCCAACGTTCGTAGTAGGTGCGACTTCGCCGACTTGACCGCCGCCTCCCATAGGCCACCGAAATGCGGTGCTCGAGGGGGAATATGATGGAATTCAATGTGCTCGCCAGTACACCAGGCAGCGATTTCCTCCTGCTGCTGTTGTTGGAGAAATTGGGCTTTGAATTCTTTTAACTCGTTCCGCGCTCCAACAAAATTCGTCGCGTTGTCACAAAAAAGTTCCCGGCATAGTCCTCGCCGGGCAATAAACCTCCTCAATGCTGCAATAAAGCCTTGGGCTGTCAAGTCCGAAACAACCTCCAGATGAACAGCCTTGACAACGAAGCAGACAAACACTGCTACGTACGCCTTCGATAGACGTTGTCCTCGAAGTTTGAGGGTGACGTGGAATGGTCCACAGAAGTCCACACCAGTTTTAAGAAAGGGCCTTGCTTGCTGCACTCGGCCGGCAGGTAAGTTTCCCATAATTTGCGTCAGTAACTTGGGTCGATACTTAAAGCAGTGGACACACCCGTCGACTACCTTTTTTGCCAACCGTCTGACGTCAATTACCCAAAAGCGCTGCCGTATAATGCCAACTAATGCCTGCGGTCCTGCATGGTAGTTCTTCCTGTGCAAATAAAGAACAACATTAAAGACAAAGGGGTGTGATTTCGGGAGAAGGATAGGACATTTAGCGGAATAAGGAATGTCTGCGTTCTGCAAACGCCCACCAACTCTGAGGAGTTTTAACGAAGAATCGTCTAAAAAGGGATTTAAGTTTTTGACGAAACTCTTTGGGCTAATCAGTTGATCCATTTCCAACAGCTGAATTTCCTCTTTGAAGTTGTGGCGCTGAATATGCCATATTATGCGCAACAGTGCATCGTCCACTTCCCCAACGGTAAGTGCTGCAGTGCCTCCTTGCGCTATTCTTGCTCCCAAATCGTATCCTGGGTCCTTTTTACTATTCATCACATTTTTTAGAGCATCTATGAATTTGACTATATAACCAAATACTCGACAAGTTAATTGTACGTCTCTAAAACGTAGATAGTGCTCCGCAAACTCCGAGCATCCCTTTGTAATGAGTAGCACTGTATCTGCTTTCCGTCTTCCAGGTGTCTCTTTATTAATGGCGGAAAAGTCCTTTTGTTCTGGCCAACGACTCTCTGGCGAGTAAAGAAAATCTGGTCCTGTAAACCAAATGCTGTTCCTTAACTCCTCCGCATATGCGCCTCTAGATATTATATCTGCTGGATTTCTCTTGCTGCTCACGTGCCTCCAACTGGCGGCGGGTAACTCAGATTGAATCTTGGACACTCGATTCGCGATAAACACGTCCCAAGTGGAGGGATGAGCCGACAACCAACAGAGAACTATTTCCGAGTCTGTCCATAAATATATCTGATCGATGAAAATATGAGACAAATTCGGCAAAATTGTCCCCAACAGTGTAACCAGCATGTCCGCAGCACACAACTCTAATCTGGGTAAGCTTTGGGTTTTTATGGGAGCGACTCTAGACTTTGCCGCCAATAGGTTACACGTAACTTGTTGCTTTCTATCTGTTGTTCGAAGATATACGCAACAGCCGTATGCTTTCAACGAGGCATCTGCAAATCCATGGATTTGTATGCTTTGGTAATTCGGCGCTAAAACAAATCGCTCCACTTTAATATCACCTAATCCCTTCAGCTGATTTCTATACCGCTTCCATTCCTCATATATCCTGGATTGTACCGATTCATCCCAGTTAGTCTTATGAACCCAGAGACTCTGTAGAATGATTTTCCCTTTGACAATCACTGGATTGATTAACCCCAAAGGATCGAAGAGAGTGGAGAGCTCCGAAAGTATTATTCTTTTGGTAAGAACTCTCGAGGGAGAAATGTCTGGTGCCACATATTGAAGCTGATCCGTAGTCGGATTCCATTTGATACCAAGTGTTTTTATCACGTCAGAATCATTAATTCGCAGTGGTACTTCCTTCTCAGAATCCGGAATTTGATTCAAAAGAGTCCCTTCATTAGTTCCCCATTTACGCAGCTCAAAGCCCGCACTACTCAGAATGTTCTTGACCTCATGATAGATTCTGACAACTTCTTCCACTGAATCTCCTCCACTTATTAGGTCATCCATATAAAAATCTTCTCCCAAGACTTTTGATCCTACTGGATAGTGTTGCATGTTGCTATCTGCAAGCATTTTCAAGCACCGTGTGGCGATGAATGGCGCCGAAGTAGTGCCGTAAGTTACGGTGTTCAACTGATTTTTAATTTAATTTTTTTAATTTTGGTGGGGGCAAACGCCCCCATTTATTCGGCTTATTACAAGCTATAACATTGCTTAACTACTAACTTACAAGCTATTACAATTAAACTAAGACTAACTTAAATCTACTACTAAAAGCTAAGGATGGTGAAGGAGGTCAATTTTAAGGGAAGGACTACTGCGGTTGAAGTCAAAAACAGTATGGTATGAATTAACCTTCCGCAGCATACGGGAGATAGGTTCGTTTGACCCATATGAGGTTCGGTGAATTGGTAAATAGAAGAGACGGGGACAACGAAGATTCCGAGGGTTAGTGTTAAAGGAGATAGAGTTGTAAAGAGACATACAGTCGATGGAGCCTGAGAGTAGACGGTGGATAAAGAGAATGTCTGCTGCGTCTCTGCGTTCCTCAAGGGTATTGAGGTTAATAAGTTTGAGGCGGTCTTGATATGGAGGTAAGATTAAGGGATCATTCCAAGAAAGACCCCGAAGCGCAAATCGAAGAAAACGACGTTGGATACTCTCAATTCTGTCTATATGAACACGTTGAAAGGGAGACCATGCTTGGCTAGCGTACTCGAGCAGGGGGCGAACAAATGTGACGTACAGAGATCTGGACACGTACGGGTTGGAGAATTCCTTGGACCATCTTTTAACGAAGCCAAGCGATGAGTTGGCTTTAAGAATTATCTCATCAATATGCGAGCGGAAATTAAGTTCCCTGTCGCATAATACACCAAGGTCACGAATAGATTGGGCTATGGATATAGCTTGGCCGTGGAGGAGGTAAGTTCGAGGAGGAGACTTGTTGCACTTGCGTGAGAAGGTAATAGATTGGCATTTGGTGACATTGAGTTCAAGGCAGTTTTTGAGGCACCAGGTGGAAAAATTATCTAGATCTATTTGAAGGAGACGGGAGTCGTGATGTGAGGAAATGGATTTGAAAAATTTTGTATCGTCAGCATAGAGAGAAAGTGCTGAGTGCTGAATGACAGTTTCAAGATCGTTAATGGTTAGGATAAAAAGAAGGGGACCAAGATGGCTGCCTTGGGGCACGCCAGATGTAGCCAGGAAAGGGGCCGATAGGACGGACCTGAAGCGAACACTGTAAAAGCGATTTTCCAAGTATGAATTTAACCACTTTAGCAAAATAGGTTCAAAGCCAAGTGCTGACAATTTGAAAAGGATTAATTTATGGGATATTTTATCAAAGGCCTTACTGAAGTCGGTTGTAATGACGTCGACTTCTTTACCACTTTCTAAGGCTGAGAGTGTAGAGGACACAAATTCGATGAGGTTAGTAGTAGTTGACCTACCTTTAAGAAAGCCGTGTTGGGTAGGGGAAATTAAAGACTTGCACTGAAAGCTTAGGGCTTCGTACAAAATACTTTCGAGGAGTTTGGGTATATGTGAAAGTTTAGCAATAGGTCGATAGTTAGTAACCTCGCTCTTTAATCCCTTTTTGTGAACTGCTGTTATAAAGGAAGATTTCCATATCTGAGGGAATTCGCCCTGAGAAAGCGACAGCTGAAAGAGGTTTGAAAGCGGGATGGAGAGATTGAAGGAACATTTTTTAAGAAAAATGGCGGGAAGACCGTCAGGACCAGGTGAATATTCATCATTAAGTTTTTGTAATTTATTTTCAATTAAATAGGGTTCAAAAGTTTGAGAGAGAAAGGGACCAATGGAGAAGTTCTGTAGGTATTTAAAATAAGAGGGATCCGGTACGAAGGAGTTGTCGGCAAAAGATTGTTTAAAAAAGGTGGCAAAAAAGTTAGCAATTGTGTGTGGATCACTTGAGTAAATGTTTTCGTAAGAGAGGGAAGATGGGTAACCATCGGATTTTTTTTTATAGTTAACGAATCGGAAAAAAGATTTAGGGTCATTAATAATGTTGGCTTGCGCGTTATGGAGATATCGCTGGTAGAGAGAGTTATAAACCTGAGTAAATTGAAGGTATGAGCCGAGGTAATTTGAAAAGTCAGAAAAAGAGTTAGTGCGAAGGAAAACAGCCCATAATTTATTACGCTTGTTGCGTAATGAGCGAAGTCTTTGATTATACCAAGGCGGGGATGTAGAAGATGTTTTAGGGCGAGTGATGGGGACATAAAGAGAGATAGAGCTAAATAATTCTCTATAAAACATGGAGAGGGCATCATTTAAAGACAGATTGGTAAAGTCAAAAGAGGCTCTGCTGAGGTATTCATTGATTTTGCGGAAGTTGGCTTTATGAAAGTCGTAGGAAGGGTGAGCTGTAGAAGGTGTGGGCTGCGGTGGAGTGTTATGAAAAAAAGAGAGAAGAAGTGGGGGGTGTAAGTTATCAATAGTTGACAGCAATAGAGGAGAAAGTGAGACAGAGGAGTTAATGGGATCAGAGGTGAAGATAAGGTCTAATTGCCTACCCATAAAGTTTGTAATACCACTAACTTGGCATAGACTTGAGTCGGTTAGGTGATCTAAGAAGAGGCATTCCTTTATTGACTTGGGATTTGAAGCTATGAAAAATGAATTATCATCTGATGGGCCCCATTGTAGCAGAGGCAGATTAAAGTCGCCAAATATGAGGATGTCGTCATGGGAGTCAGATAACTCGATTATTTCATCAATCGCATTAATAGCGAGTTGGTAGGATTCAATAGGTTGAGCTGGTAGGATGTAAAAGCACATAAGGTACAGCGATCTGCGGGGGAGTACTATTTTTATCGAAACAAAGTCAAGCTTAGGAGAAGAAGAAATGGAAATAAGGGTAGAGTCAAAGTCGTTGTGTATGGCCAGTAGCACGCCTCGGCAAGGAGAGTTATCCTCTGGGTGGGTAGGATCGTCGTCTCGAAAAACGCTAAATGTAGGGGGGAATAATTCTTGGTTCTTTATATCGGGAATTAGGTTGGTACACCTTCAACTTATCCAATGTGCTGGGCCTCCATAAAACACATTGGTACTTGCGGTCTTCCTGATCAACGAGTATCTGTCGATACATCTTCGATATATCCGCGGTTAAAGCGAAACGAAAACAGCGAAAGCGCAATATCAACGAAAATAGCGTGTCTTGTATTACTGGACCTTTCATCAGAATCTCATTTAAAGAAATGTTAGAAGAGGTCCTGGCACTGCAGTCGAAAACAACTCTTAACTTCGTGGTAGAAGAGTCTGGTCTGAGAACGCATTGGTGAGGACAGAAGTATTCCACATCTCCAATTTTATCTTCCTGAACCACTTCCATATGCCCCAGATCCTCATACTCTTTTACAAACCTACAGTACTGCTCCTTTAGCTCTGAATTTCTTTCCAACTTTCGCTCTAAAGCCTCAAAACGTTTCCGCGCTATTTCCAACGAATTTCCTAGTATCTTAGGGTTCTCTTTGAAAGGCAATCGTACTACAAATCGACCTTCTCTATTACGCGATACTGTTTTCGCAAAGTGTTCCTCACACCTGGCTTCTTCCGGATTAAGGAAACTTCTTTTACAGTCCAAATTTTCTATCTTCCAGAACTGCTCAACGATTTCATTCAGACGAATATCCTCCTCCAAATCCTGACCTCTAACTAAGCAAACCGACGCATTCGGAACCAATGAAAGATCGTATCTACCTGATACTACCCAGCCGAACAAGGTCTTTTGCAATGTAGGTCGCCCATCCATCTTTATTTGTCCAATCGACAACAACTCGAAGAAGCGTTCCGCTCCTATCAACAAATCAATCCTAGCAGCCTGATTGAAATTCGGATCGGCCAGCACAATATTCTTTGGAATATTCCAATTATCGACGCAGAATGATCTATTTGGTTGAAGATCTGTAATCCCCTTAATAATCAGCAGACCTAACTCAGTTTGAAAGTCTGAGATCCTGGACTTGCACACCGCCTGTGTTCGGTGACGTATCTTAGAAACTTCCTTTCCGATGCCACTGATTTCTATATCTGCCTTGATCCTTTTCAACCTTAACCTTTGGGCCATATGCTCTGTTATAAAGTTTAACTGTGAAGCAGAGTCGAGAAGAGCCCTCACTGTATGATAGACTTCTAAGCTGTCCCTGACTTCAATTAACGCAGTAGCTAAAACAACTTGGTTTTCTGTTCGCCCTAGCAACGTCGCCTGCCGATCAATATTTGATGGACCCGGTGGCACATCGTCGTTTAAGTTAGGAGAAAACCTATGCAACAATCGATGATGCGGCAGTGAACATATGCTGCATTTTGCTTTTGAACATCGCCTGACTGAATGCCCTTTATCTAAACAATTAATACAGAGCATCAATCTTTTTGTTTCTTGAAAGCGCCTAGCGACTGCTAATTCCTGAAACTCTGAACAAACGTCTATTTGGTGACCTCCCGCATTACAAAAGTTGCATTGCACACTTTGGGCCGCTAATGTAGTCGATCGCCTATTCCTATCTGCATAACGCGTTCGCTTACGATGTTCTTGCCGAGAATTCGTGGCTGCAGCTCTTTCCGATGTATCATTCTTGGCTTCAGTTGCCTCCAAACTCTTACACCGCCGATCCAGCATTGCAGTAAAATCCTCCCACGATGGCAGCTTGTGGTAATTTATCGTATCTTGCCACTTTGACCGGGTTTCAGTGTCTACTCTATCTAGTGCCAGCGAGATAAGAATTGCCTGGGTAATATCTTTGTAATTCCCTATCGACAACATTGCTGTCAGATGCGTATTAAAGCTGTCTTCCAAATTCCTCAAAGAGAAAGACGTAGCCTTCGACACCTTTGGAACCTCTAACAACGAATTGATATGCTCCTGGAACATAAGACATTTATTGTCAAGGCGATTAGCCAATCGCTCTAACGCTTTTCTATAATTCGCCCCAATCATATCGAACTCTTTTATCGCACCTAAGGCCGCTCCTGCTAGTGAACGTTTCAAGTAATTCAACTTCTGCAGGCTATCCAGCGAATCATCCTTATCTACTAGATTCTTAAATAACCCGATGAAGTTTGGGTATTCTGAAAACTTCCCAGAGAATATCGGCAATTTTATCTGCTCTAATTTCGATCGTGACACGGGTGGCTGATGGACCAACGTTGTATTAAGATAATCCCCGGAGAGAGTGTTATCTCTCGCCGCACCCAACAGCGACATAATCTTTGATTTTGCCCCGACGTAAAGCTCTTCCATTTCAGTTCTAAAATTATCATTCGCATCCATGTCCTCTGCTATTCCGAACCGCTCTATAGAGGTTTGTATATTAAGCACTTGCTTAAAATACGACTCAAGTATTCCTAAGCGACATTCTAGCTCGGTTGTAGACAGCGAATCTCCCTTTGAATCAATCAAGTTTTTTGTTCGCGTGAGGTTTCTTTTTGTGGTGGATCTCAAAGCTTTAAGTTCAACCAGTGTCTTTTGCTTTACATCAGATCCAGCTGGCCTTCCCTCGTTAGACGCCTCACCACTGAGGGCATCAGCTGGTGTATTTAATTCTCCCAACATTATATGTTGACCAACGACAATAACGACTCAACGCAGTAACAACAAATTATAGTTTGACTGTGTTATGCCTTGGTTTAATTTTACTATAAGAAGACGTATGTGAAGTGGAAATACAACGCTATTAGAGAAAGAGACGGTGATGATGCAACGACAGATAAGACACTTCAGCAACAAGTTTCCAATCAACGACTAGTGTGGAAATATAGAAAATGTCTTTACACCACCTCTCTCAATGTAATATTTCTTGCAACTTTCTAACCAGATTCAATATTTATATACAAAGCGATTCTAATGCCTCGCTCCTAGCACACTAACAAAGGCTTCAGCAACAAAGGGTAAGCTCGCAACACAACTATGGAACTATTATTGACCAACAACAACCACCGGCAACCAGTTACTTAGCAACAAGTCTCAGCTTTCTTACTTTAGTATATACTCGACTCGTATGTCGTATGTGTGTATATTTGTGGAACAAATTTGTCACTTACTTTGCATGAGAGAAAGCTTTTGGGTCTCCAAATGTTGATCGCGTCCAATGCCTCCCACGTAATCCACTTTTTCTTCTTCACGTTCTCGCGGAAAGCTTTTTTCGTCTACGATTCGCGCTCAGAAAAATGCAGTTTCCCTCTGGACCGAAAGCGGGCGTCCCACGATGGTTGATGACTTGATGATGCACTGGTACGTAAAAGCTTTGCTTTCGCGATGGTTTGGAGGTCAAAAGTACACCCACAGAGAGCACTGATCTGCAATCGGCGAAAAGAAAATAATTATTATGATGATTACCACTTTCGCTGCTTTTTTTTCAAGATTCTTCTCGATGTGTAGATAATTATCCGCGATGAATTACGGCGATAATCACGTATTTCCAGATGTGTTAAAATCCAATCGATTTTATCCCGGGTTTCGGCACCAAAATGTTTCCTAAGAGTTTTTAGGATTTCGTTTCTCCAACGATGAGCTTCTACGACACTCAGAGAGGCTACAACTTTTTTTGGGTTTTGAAGCGAAAAAGACAAATGAAACACTTCTTTAAACCACGTTATAAAAGAAATTTATTTTTTCCACTTCACAAATGGGTTGGCGTTCGACAACTTCCTTGGTCAACCGCTGATCTTCGAATTCATCATCATTTTTCCATCTTTTACCGCCAAGTCACTGCTCGTTCTCCTCGAGAGAAAGTTTATTAAAAGAGATCCCGAGCGCGACTTCGCCGTTTGCAGATTCCAGATATACATTCTACTTCACACTCTTAACTTATGGGTTGAAATACAATATTTTTTGAGGTGAATTAACAAATGGGAAATTTACAAATTACTAACGACTATGTTATTCAATGAAATGTTTGATTTAAAAATATATACGCATGAACAATGTCCATCCACTAGCTCTTTTTTTTATCACTGTGTTTTTACAGATTTTTTTTTAACACTAAATATTACACAAATTGCAAAATTGCACATTAAATTAAAAGTTAACACGGAAAACACTCTACAAACAAACCGATCGCTACGAGTAAACCACTGCAAGTGTAACTGCAGTTTCAATTTCAGACTCGTTTATTTCGTTAGCAACTGCCTTTTTACATTATTCATATCAAATATGTTGGTAATATCAAAAATTGCACCTTAGGGTACCGGTATTTTGGGGCTTCGGCTTATTTTTACATGTCTCACATAAACAGTACATTTTGTCAATATTAAAAACACATTAAATCATATTGGTTTTTAATTTGTGAAGTATATTAAAATTAAAGCTTATCAATTTTACATTTTTAACATCACAACAATACGCGTAATGTAGAATTGACATTAAATCTTGTAAACATTACATTACAGAACATCATACAAAATTTGATATTGCTTATTGATATGGGAATGTAAATCGTAATTTCAAAAAATGTAAGCTTTTAATGTAAATCTGCCATGAAAATTATTAATCTGATATTTTTAATATTAAAAAAATACGTTTTTATTCAATTTTTGAAGTTTTCGCATGAAATTGAAGTTGATATGACAAAAATATCAATTTGAAATTACATTTTTTTTTTGGGTGTATGTATCTACGTTTAAGCGTTTAAAAAACATTTTTATAAAACTAGCCCAATTCTCAATCGCTTCCGCTCCTGTGTCATTTCGACTCCTTTTTGACAGATTTTTCAAAATGAATGAAATCGGGCTCTTTTTTTTCAAATGTAGAACGCTTTTTCTATTGACATAATGTCTGTGGCTTGTAATTATATTTGTGAAAAAAAAACATTCTGCGCCTGTGTTAAGTTGAAATATGATTATAACGTTTTATATAAAAAAGTGTTTTTTAATCGGTACAAACTACAAGGGCGACAGTTAAAAAAAAGAAGATAAGATGGCAATGGGACTCTTTTTTTCAGCCGGGACTCTTTTTTGGGCTCTTTCTGAAAATGTTCAAATATATCTAACACTACGCTTCCGTTTAAAAAAGGAAACAAATAAAGCTCCCTGACATAAATAGACCTCTAATTCAAGCTTCACGTGCACTTGGATGCTGTATCCCAAAACTATAAGACAAGTTTGATTAAAACGAAAAAGGAAAAGGAGTATTGGTTGAAGGGAATTACATGACTGAATCGGATCCGTTGCGCACACTTAATCTTCATTCAATCCACTTACCACCGAATCCTACACAATCCCATAACTTTGCCAACTTTATTCCATCATTGGGCAAATAAACCAAAGACCTCTTCTTGGTATTATCCTGATAAATATAGCAAAGTCCTACCCTTATCGAGTCTAAAGTAAGGCCTATGAAATAAAATTTATAGCATCGGACCGCATCACTTCTCGTTCATTCCCTTATAACCCCAGCAAACAGATTATTGGATTATTACAGCATCAGTTTGTTAAAACTTCACCACAGGAATGAGAAATACCCATGGAGGAATGAAGTGGAAAACACTAACCTGTCCCTGCAGAGCTGCATGGAAAATAAGATCAAAATTAAAAGAAGAGCTAGCCCGCGAAACGAATTGGGTAACTAAGAAAAGACCTAGTAAGAAAAGGAGAGCCGGTTCTTCGCCCGAAGTCGAGCCCCTAAAAGAACTAACGCGTAAAGTACCGCAAGAAAAACAACTCCGAAATCATATGCGCGCACCACCTCCAATAAACGTCGTTGGGGTAACGGATTATAATAAATTGAACAGCCTCCTTAAAGGAACGATTACATCGAAATTTAAGGTTACATTTTCGAGAAATAATGCGTGGAAAATTAACATCGATAACCACGAAGACTACCGGGCAGTGTCCCAAAAGCTAAATGTCGAGAAGATCCAGTGGTATACTTTCGAAATAAAGTCAGAAAGGCCACATCGTGTTGTAGCAAGGGGACTCCACCCCTCATGCAAAAAAGAAGATATTATAAACGACCTTAAAGACAAAGGGTTTAAAATTCTTGATGCCGTTAATATCATCAAGAAGGAGAAACAGAAATCGGACGAAGATAGGGATGTCCTGGTAAGGCGTGAACTGCCGCTCTTTATGCTTACTTTCGATAGGTCTGATAATATCGAAGATATCTACCGAATTAAAACAATACTAAATATTGTGGTAAAAATCGAGCCCATGCGCAGAAATTTAAAAATAATTCCACAGTGCAAACGTTGCCAAGAATTTAATCATACGCAAATGTATTGCAAAAAAGAGCCGCGATGTGTGAAATGCGCCGGAAATCATTTCTCCCAAGACTGTGGAGCAAATAAACAATCCTCCGCTACCTGTGCCAACTGTAATGGAAAGCACCCGGCAAATTATAGAGGTTGCGAAGTAGCTAAGGAGTTGCAAAAACGGAGAGATGCGCTCCTTAAGCCACAAAATATAAAAACAAAGCCGCCAACAAAGACAAAGCGTAAGACCGCCCAGGAGGTAGTAGGCAATATAAAACCTCCGCTTCAAGAGCGTAATAATGTCAAAGAAAGAGAGACAACAGAAAAGCACTCGACCTCTGTTGTCAAAAGAAACGCTACTGAAAAGTTAAAATCAGGAAAGCCAATAGTGGCGAATAGTGGCCCTCGGTCAGCCAGAGTGCAGACCTACGCTCAGGCCGCGGCATCCGAAGGAGCAAAAAACGTTGAAACTTCGCCGGACCCTGCTTCACATGTTTTCTCAGTTATTTTGCAGAAACTTGAGGAACAAAGCAAAATAAATAAAATTATTCTCGATCGCTTGGTTAAGCTCGAAAATAATTCACGGAAAACGCGTACATCAAATAAAATATGAATGACAAACCAATGTTAAAAATATGCACTTGGAATGCAAACGGTCTTTTGCAAAAACTCGACGAATTGGAAATATTCATACGCGAGAAAGATCTTGACATTTGCTTGATTTCTGAAACTCACATGAAAAGGGGATCGAGCTTAAAAATAAAAGGATATAATGACTTCCACGCTTGTCACCCTTCGGGAAACGCGAGAGGTGGATCGTCATTGTTTATTAAAGAATGCATTGAACAATACGAAGACCTGAAGATAGAGCTTGAAACTATGCAACTGTGCACGATTCGAGTAAAAAATAGTCAGCGTAGTCTTAGAATTTCATCTATCTACTGTCCACCGCGTTCCGCGCTTGAAAAAACTGATTATACTAACTTGCTTAAATCGCTCAAACCAAACTTCATTATTGGCGGCGATTTTAATGCGAAACACACGTTCTGGGGTTCTAGATACATCTCGCGAAAAGGAAGAATGCTCTATTGGGCAGGTATGGAGTACAGTTGCGATTTCCACTCGACGGGCAAACCGACCTACTGGCCAACTGATACTTCAAAAATACCTGACCTGATCGATTTTTTCGTCGTGAAAGGAATATCTACCAACCACATTAAAGTTGAAGAGAGCTTTGATCTGTCGTCTGATCATTCACCGGTTATTTTAACATTGAGCGTAAAACTAGTAAATAACATTCAGCCAGCGAGATTAACTGGCAGAACAACTAACTGGGAAGGCTTTAGGAACGAAATTGAAGAGAATGTTGAACTGAGCGTTCCACTTACGACACCCTATGAACTTGAGGTTGAAGTAGATCGCTTCGTTGAGATCGTACAGCTCGCTTCCTGGAATAATACGCCTAATCCAAGGAAAACGCCGGCCAAATACGGTCTACGATATCCTCCCGAAATAAAAGAATTGGTCAACGAAAAAAGGAAGGCGCGTAAAAAATGGCAACAGAGTCGCGCCCCGCAACATAAAACACATTTGAATTATTTGTGCAATTTGTTGAAGACAGCTATCAAGGACTTTAAAAATCGTGCGATAGGTTCTTACCTTGAAAGTTTAACGGCTAAAAAAGATTCCAATTATTCACTTTGGAAAGCTGTAAAAGGCACCAAAAGGCCCAAAATCCCCGCGCCGCCAATTAAAATAAATCAAAATGAATGGGCAAGGGAAGATAAAGAAAAAGCGGACGTTTTTGCCGCCCATTTAGAAGAAACCTTTAAACCGTACGATGGTCGGGCGGTTCACGACAGTGTTATTGCGGCGGAATTACTATCCGACGATTTAGTACTTACAAGTGCAACGCTAAGGGAACTAAAACGTGAAATTGAATCCCTAAAACCTAAGAAAGCTCCTGGTTACGATTTGATCACTGGAGAAGTTCTCAAAGTTCTACCAAGAAAAGCATTAATGAAGCTTCTTCATATTATAAATGCCGCGCTCAGACTAAAACACGTGCCGAGCCAATGGAAAGTTGCGGAGGTCATAATGGTTTTAAAACCAGGAAAACCACCAAATGAAGTAAAGTCGTATAGACCGATTTCCCTTCTTCCAGTTATATCCAAAGTCTTCGAGAGAATTTTACTAACGCGCCTACAACCGGTTATAGAATATAATAATCTTATCCCTGACCACCAGTTTGGGTTCAGAACCAAGCATTCCACGATTGACCAAGTGCATAGAATTACTGACGTAATTGAGAAAGCATTTGAAGAAAAAAAGATATGCTCAAGCGTATTCCTTGACGTCTCACAAGCCTTTGACAAGGTGTGGCATGACGGTTTAAAATTTAAATTACGACAAGTTCTTCCCGTACGCCTATATGATATTTTAGAATCATATCTCGGGAATAGACTCTTCCGTGTTAGACATGGAAACGAATACTCTGAACTTAAGGAAATTTCGGCCGGCGTGCCGCAAGGAAGTGTCCTTGGGCCCCTTCTCTATTTGTTATATACTCGCGATATACCAAGAGAAGATGGCACTACTCTCGCTACGTTCGCCGACGACACCGCTATCCTAGCAGTAGGAAATACAATTGAAGAAACGACTGCGAAACTTCAAATCGCGCTGAATAAGGTAAATGAATGGACGAGGGACTGGCGGATCGCCCTCAACGAAACTAAATCTGTTCACGTGAATTTCACGTATAAGAAAACAAATGACTTGCCAATTTTCCTAAACTTGGCCCGAATACCCTTTGCAAACGAGGCCAAATACCTGGGAATGACACTCGACGCAAAGCTGAAATGGAATTCGCACGTGAAAATGAAACGTAAAGAACTCGATATCAAATATAGAGAAATGTACTGGCTCCTCGGAAAATATTCCCAGCTCAGTACCGAAAACAAACTGCTTCTATACAAGCAAGTGCTAAAGCCGGTGTGGACCTACGGTATACAACTTTGGGGTTGTACCAAGAAAACAAATGCCAATATTCTACAAACTTTTCAAAATAAAGTGCTTAGAGAAATTGTACAAGCACCATGGTATATTAGAAACGACGATATCCACAGGGATCTCGGAATTCCAACAATTGAAGCTGAAACTAGAAGCTTCGCGAGAAAACATAGAAACCGACTAATCGGACATGTCAACAATACAGTCCGACAAATTTTGGACGAGAACAATTTATTGCGCCGGCTACAAAGAACGAAACCGTTCGACTTGGCAAGATAAGATTAACCGCGTCTAAATTGCGGAACATGCAGGATCTTTCATTGGAAAGTAGCCTGTCAAAAGTTGTTATTTCGTTATAGAAAAATTGCTTGATAAGTTATATCTTAGTTGCAATATCTAACAATCTTTCGAAGGGTGGTGTTTTTAGTCAGTAAAAATCTGACACTACTATGAGCACGCGCTTGCTATTCTCATAGTGTCTTTGGAAGATTTTCACCTACCCTCGGTAAAAAAAAAAAAAAAAAAAAAAAAAAAAAAAAAATTAAAAACATCCAATGTTTTCCCTGCTATAATGAAGAAAATTTCCCCCGTATACCTTGTGGTAGGTAGAACCATAATTGATTGAATTGAAGCCCATTGCAGTATCCGAGGAAATATTCGAAAGTCCGTCTTCGTTCGTTTTAATCGTTTTTGCCGGAAGATTTAATTAATTTGTATGAAATGGAAATGAGCTGTTTTTCATTGATTTTATCGCAGCTTGATTGCGAGCATAAAAATACCCACAAATCAAGACGAGTGGATATACGACTACAGCTACAGATGCTGACCAGGCTGTGCTTTTAGTTATATCAAATATGTATATAAAAAATGGCAAGCAGTAAAATTGTCCCTTTAGTTGAGCTTTAATTAAATGACATGGAACAGCGATGTGTATAAATTTGTGAAGCTTTTGAAAAGCATTTAAAATCGGATTTTATACCGGCTCTGCACTGAGATTTGGCTGGAGGTGTTGATGATAAATATTTTTGTAAATATGTATAGGTGTCCGCCGGGAAGGTATACTACTTTGTTTGTTTATAATTTTTGATTAAATAAAAGAGAATGGATCTTATAGTGATAAATGTTTTATTTAATGTCGGCAATTATGTATGGAATTCAATATCAGGTAAATGTCCGCCTCTGTTAGTCTCACAAATGCGAGCCCTTTTGAGCACATTTTTCATTATATTCTCACACTTTTCACGCGGTATTTCATTAGTTTCTGGTTTGTTTGCAAAAACCTTGCTTTTCAGATATCCCCACAAAAAGAAGTCCGGAGCAGTCAAATCAGGCGACCGTGGAGGCCAATCAACATCACCATTTCTTGAAATAACTTGTTGTGGAAAGCTGTATGCGATGCGGCACCGTCTTGTTGATACCACATGTTAATCAAGCCCAAAGCATGAAGTTGTGGCGTTAAAAGTTTTCAATCATATCACGATATCGCTCCCCATTCACAGTTACCGTTACGCCGTTTTCATTTTCAAAGAAGTAAGGTCCAATGATTCCCCTTGACCAAATTGCACACCAGACTGTAATTTTTAATGAATGCAAAGGTGACTGATGAATAATTTGAGGGTTTTCCATTGCCCAGAACCGACATATCCATTCAAATGAAAATTTGCCTCGTCACTCATTATGATTTTTTCATGAAAATCGGGGTTGTCATGGGCTAGCTGTAACATCCTATTGGCATGTGTACGGCGGCGTAAATGGTCTTGTGGGAGAAGTATTTGTGTCAACTGAATCTTACATGGAAACAAATGCAAATCCTTGTGCAAAATTGTCGCAAAAGTTGTTCTTTGAAGACCAGGCTCCTGAGTACGGCGTCGAATTAAGGTTGATGGATTGTTTTGAACACTTCCTTGAGCAGCAGTAATTTTTTCAGCCGATCTTGCAGTACGTTGTGGTCCATGCCTGGGCCTATCACCTACAGACTACTTTCTTCGAAATCATTCACTACTCGTGCGTTTTGTTGGCACGTTATCACAGTAATCGATGATTGATTTCGATAAAATATTTTAACGACTAAAACACGTTGGTTACCATAGCAAATTTGCCACGTGTCTACTTCACGACTGTAAATAAAAACTGTCAAGACTTATGTTTACCCAAATGGCGGCAAAACAAAGTAGTAAACCTTCCCGGCGGAAACCCTGTACTTGCAAATTAATGAAGAAATTGTATGCCTTAAGGCATTCTGCACTTATAGTAAATCTGGAATTATTTAAGTATAGTGATCAAGCCAGAAGCAGACTGGCTATGCAAGGCGAGCATACGGGCCTGTTAATCCTTATTATAATAAAACTGTGACATTTATTCCGCCTGTGAGGGGTATGTTCGGAATAGATTAAAAAATTACTGCGCGAAATTGATTCCGGTTCTCACAGTTGCATTGAAAATTGTCGAGATTAAATTATAGGATATGTTTTACCACTATCCGCTGTCCGGAAGCGGAAATCTAAGCTGATATCTAATATATATATCCTTCAACCCCGGGTGGAGCATAGGGTGCGACAAATTCCTTCCATCCTTCTCGATCTGCAGCCAGATAATTCAGCTGTGGCCACGTTTTACGCTGCGTTGGTGCTTCGGCCAATACGGTTGATTTCCAGATTGTTCTTGGTCCAACCAACTCGCCGTGTATCTTGAGGGTTCCATTCGAAGGATTGCTTCGCGATGTTATCGTTTGGTCTCAACGTGTGGCCAATCCAGCGCCACTTCCTCTGCCTAGTTTCGGCATTCAACAGCTATTGATGCGTTATATCTTATATGCCACAATTCTTGGTTAGATATAATTTGCGGCCATCGGATCTTAAGTATGCCTGCAGTCTTCTAGAGGTGGAGGTAGGGACTTTTCAGGTTTCGCAGGCATACAGCAGTACGGACTTGGACGTTGGATTCGAAGAGCCTTAACTTGGTGCGTAGGGAATTTTGACTGGAGTTCCATACTGAGAATAGCATTCCAAAGGCGCTGCGGCTTTACTTATTCTGCTATTAACATCCAGATCTGTTCCTCCTTCGGATGGAACAAAACTGCCTAGATAGTTAAATTCCTTGACCTCCTCATTAGGTGTCTGTCTCAGAATAATGGGCTGATGTGCTGAGCGGCCAGTGTGCATTATTGCAGTGCATCTTGTTATAATTGATCCTAAGACCAGCCATCTCTTCATTCACTTGCGGTGATTATTGACACATCTCATTCATCCCGCTGTTGGTTTTTGCCAGGAAACAGATATCGTCGGCATAATCCAGGTGCCTTAGCCTCTCAAACGGTCTCAAAGTACATCGTCTATCGCCAGTAGAAATAGGATTGGCGACAGAATATCCCCTTGTCTCACTCCCTGTCGCACTTCAAAAGCATTGAAAAGCTGTCCATTATGTAGAACGAAGCATCTTGCGGCATTATAGGACTCCTTTAGAACAGCAACAATCTTCGGGGGAATCCCTCTCCTATCTAAGGATTTCCAGATCCATTCGCTGTTGACTCGGTCAAAGGCCTTCTCAAAGTCTACGAACATAAGGTAGAGCGGTGACGTAAACTCGGTTGACTGTTGGAGTATTATACGCAGGGTGTTGATGTGATCGATACAGGACCGATCACTACGAAAGCCCGCTTAATGCCTCTTGAGCGTATTTGAGATCATTTTCTTTGTCCGTTCACCGTTCCAGAATGATAGTTGCCATTATTTTCGAAAAGACAGACAAAACAGCAATACCACGCCAGTTATTGCAGTTCTTAAGGTTTCCCTTCTTGGGTATCTTAACAATAACTCCATCCTTCCAGTTCCTGGGGTATTTTTCATTTTCCCATATAGCCTGCATTAGTGGTAGCATTATACAGGCCGTTGTGTCGGGATCTGATTTTTTTTTTTTTTTTTTTTTTTTTTTGTTTTGTTTGGGGGTTCGCTGGAAGGAAAAATCATCGAAAGACATTGCAGAGCAAGTACGCGAGGGATGCTTCTGCAATAGTGAGGGACTCGAACAACCTCTAAAAAACCTCCCGGGAGGGACTGACTTTCGTCATCCCGAAATGGGATTGCACCTAGTCGTTCGACTAATCGGCAATTTATTTTTAAAATATTTGGAAAATTCATAAGAAAAATCCGCCGTTTGTCGGATTTCGAAACTTTTTTATTTGAAGATATTACCTAATCTCTTGGCCTTGGCTAACTCTTATAGATCAAGGGGTTTTACCCGCCTCAATCTTCTGATTACATTGTCAGTATTTAAAAGTTCTGTAATTTCAACGTTAACGTGGTTATGAAGCCTACTTCTGTGCCTTTGGGCAACCTTTTTAACTTCATCTTCAACCATTTCAATATTTAGATCTCTATGTAGATCAGCGTTGCGTATGTACCAAGGTGCATTAACTATGTTCCTTAGTACTTTATTTTGGAAGACTTGAATTTTTTGTAAATTTGATTGGCATGTGCATGCCCACAATTGGAGCCCGTAGGTCCATACTGGTTTCAAGACTTGCTTGTATAGCAATAATTTATTGTAGTTGGACAGGGATGAGTACCTCCCAATAAGCCAATACATTTTACTGTATCGCATGTCCAGCTCATCTCTCTTTTTCTTTACATGCGCTTTCCAACGCAGTTTAGCGTCTAGGGTCATGCCCAGATATTTAGCTGTATTTGAGTATTCCACTACATTGTTATTAATGTATACTGGAATGTGTGGTACGTTTTTATACGTAAAATTAATATGGACTGACTTAAGGTCATTCAATCTAATCTGCCACTTTTTGGTCCATTCTGAAATACCGTTTATTGCCATTTGGAGCTTTTCTGTTGCAATTTCGACAGTTGCTCCAACAGCAAGCACAGCAGTGTCATCTGCAAAAGTTGCTATAGTAGTTTCTTCACTATCAGGTAGATCGCTAGTAAACAGAAGGTATAGCACTGGACCTAGCACACTACCTTGTGGTACACCAGCTTTAATTCCTCTTAATGTTGAGTACTCTGTCTCTTGTTTAATTCTGAAGAATCGATCTGTTATATATGACTCCAGAATTGTTGAATACTGCTCCGGCAGTTGCCTTTGTAATTTATGGATCAGTCCCTTATGCCAGACTTTATCGAAAGCTTGTGCTATATCAAGAAATATTGTAGAGCACACATTTTTCTCTTCGAATGCTTTTTCGATCTTATCTGTGATTCTATTTCATCTGATTTCAGGAACTCGGCTGGTATGCCATCAAGTCCAGCTGCTTTGTTGATTTTAAGGAGTTTCATAGCAGATTTTATTTCTGCAGCTGTAGGGGGCCCGGTGTCAATACCCCTGTAAGAACGCCTCATTGCTAGATGTTGGGAGCTCATCGTTGCACTCAGCTCATCTGAGTCCTAATTTAGCTGGACGCAAAAGTGGTCCCTCCATCTTCTCAATTGTTCTTCTATTGTTACCAATAGCGTGCCGTCCACATCCAAGACAGGATGTTTGGTGTTGCTTTTTCGGCTAACAATATCCTTGGCGATTTTGTACAGCTCCCTCATATCTCCTCTTCTTGCAGCGCTTTCCACATTTTCCGCAAGATCGTCCATTCCTTTCCTCCTGTCGCGCCTCACACATCGCTGTACTGTCTTGTGAGGTACTCGGTACTCGGTACGTAGAGCGACTACGTTGAATGATATCTAAATATTAAAATCAAATATCTAAGAAAAGTTGCAATTCTCGAACGCCTTCTAGCTCCTAGCTTTGGAATGACTCATCCGCAAATAAAATTGGTTTGACAGGAACTGCAAGACAGTAAGCTTGCTGAGTTCATTGAATGGCTGTGTTCACTGTCAAATGAGAATTGTAATGGCTTCACGCTTAGGTTCGTCTGCTTTGATTTTATTTTAGTTTTTTAATTCATAATTTGGCCAAACCAAAATCCTGCTATTCTGCTACAGTATGAAATCATGCTAAAATGACCGAATAAAAACGAACATGGGAATTCGCTTTCTCAAAGTAAAATAACGCCGAGTTTTAGAATTCGGCGTTATTTCGCTCGACGGTATTTCACGGCACCCTGTTTGTGCTCGTTATTATTTTTTTTTTTTTTTTTTTGCTCTATATATTAAAACTAGTTTCGCTTGTGGTCGAAAATCGACCATACCTTTTATAAGGATGTTGTCCGCAGCAGCAACAAAAAAGACTATGTATTTGAGTTAAAGCCTTAAGTACTTTACAAAAATCTTCTAAAATACATAATGTAAAATGAAATGTAAAAAGCTTAAAATTTTTATAAGATAACATTTCATTGTTACGCTTTCTGTGTGGAAAAAAAAACTTATGATAAGCTGAAGAACTATTTAAAATCATTTTTGTCGCGATCACAGACAAAAATAAAGACCATTCTTCGTTCGCTTTTTTTTCTTTGCTTGTTAGGTGGTGCAAACCAGTACCTCCTCGAAACAGATGTAGGTAGTACTAAAAAGCGTTACACAATTTTCGATAATATAAGTTTTTTTTTACAAGCAAATTAGAGGCATCAACAGGAAATATAAAAAAAAAACTCGCCTTTAAAAATAGTTTTATATACTCATGTTTAAAATTTTAAGATGTCACATGTCACAATAAAAATTTAGAGCCCAAAGGTTGTATCGAAAAATGTTCTTCCATTCTTCTTCATTCAAACCAACCGTAGCGTAGGTAGTAGGTACCTACACAATGGCTTACTTTTAGGTGTACGCAAATTGCATACCTTCGAAAAAAGGTTCTTATCTAAGATAATTTAGGTATATTTGAATACGTTACTATGGTAATTTATGGCGGCGACAATGCCGGCGACGACAGAAATGGGAAATGCATAACTTAATTTTACCAAGCTTAATGGCGACATATACCCACGATCTTGGAGTTTCATTCTCCTCATTTCATATTACATACTAAAAAAGCGTACGGAAACTCAGATGTTCACGTATTAATATAGGTATAGTGATCGAAAGTCAAATGTTCGATTGAAGCTAGATCGTTGGATTTTCCCAGCCTTCAGTGGAGGAAATTTTGTGTGTGTGTGCGAAGTGGAACTCTGGTGAAGCAAGGCGAGCAAAATTCATAAATATCGACCACTTTTTTTTGTCGACTTAAAAGTTCATGAACATAAAATGGCTGCTATTTTACTTTTCCAATAATAGCGAATGCATGCATGTTACTATTCCGAAGGACAAAGTGAATGTGTTTGACAAAGGATGAAGTATAACAGTAAAGTAGTAGTAAATGTACCTCCAATAGAGGTGTAAAACCACGGGCATTAAGCGAAACTACATTCAGCATACACATTTGCAAAGCAATTGGATGGGGAGCAGTTACCAACGGATGATGCTTCTGAAACTTTTCTGCGATTAAAGTAATGCACGACAAGTCCTTCACATTATTGCCATTGCCATTCGAAAATTATGAATTCTAAAGCGAAAGTTTTAAATCGCTTTGCCAATTTTATTATAATAGCACACAATCTATATGCTAAATTTGTATCTCCTCCTGATATACAAATACACATTTTCATGTCATGTTATGCCTATTCCAAGCAAAAGTTGAAGTTTTATATTAGGTTAGGTTAGGTTAGAGTGGCAGGCCGCCTCAAGTGCAGCCTCACTTAGGCCAAATTAGGCCCATTGTGTTACCACAGGATCGATATCGACTCCTTATCTACCCGTTGAACCAGCCGGAGCTAAGAATGAAGCGATGGAGGCAGTTGATACCTATGTTTGCGAGTTCGCTTAGATTGTCGAAGAAATATTCTCCGAGGTATAGTTTTCTACGGAGTGACAGTGCTGGACACGTGCAGAGAAGGTGAAGAATAGTCTCCTCCTCCTCCTCGTCCATACAGCTTCTGCAGAAATCATTTGAAGGGAGGCCTAATCTGAGAGCATGTCTCCCTATGATGCAGTGTCCCGTGATGACACCTACTAGAGTGCTTATTATGGGTCTTTTCAGTGTAATGAGACTTTTTGAGCGCTTGAAATCCAGCTGAGGCCAAATCTGTTTCGAGGTGTGGCACGTTAAGCAGCTAGACCACCTGCGATTATACTCTGTCCAAGAAAAATTGTCAGTACAGGCCTTATGGGAAGCTCTTTTTTCTACCAGTGGTGCCTGCAGCTCTCTCACGGCACTCAAACACAAGATTTGCCACTGAAATAAATACGAAACCACTGGCATTCCAAATAATTTTGTTGTTGTAATTTTCCTGCAATTCGCATATATCCGTCCACAACCAGTCTGCCACACAGTTGCGGGCAGAATGAGCACGATCACTTGTGTTCGCTTGCTGTTATCATCAAACAAAATAAGCAGTGACTGAAGCACATCAGAGAAGTGTTACCATATGACAATGTTAGCATATCATTAAAGGTTTTTCTTTGAATTTTGTCAAAGAACTTTCGGTTTTGGTGCTTTTTGGAGCTTTTTGGAGCTTTTGAGAGCGGCATATTATTTGGGGTGCTGCCATTCAGTTTTAATTTGTTTGTATTTCTGAAAGATCCAATAATATTCAGTTAAAAAATATTTTTGAATGTTGTCTTTTAGAAATATTGTTTATTCGTGAGGTGTTTTAATGCATTCATTTCATTAACGCAACAAGTGATCATATGTGCGTTGTAGAGATATTGCAATAAATTAATAATGATTACTAGGGCAACTCAACCGGATTCATGCAGAAGCATGGTACTTTAAGGGATATAATTTGATTAAATATTTTATTATAGAAAACTAAGTACAAATTTTCAGCCTTATTCGTTAGGGCATATTTCTGCATGTTTTGGTAGGTATAAATTCATATTTCACTTGTAGAGAATATTTTTCACACTTAAATATCAAAATGATGAAGCAGGTAGACCTATACTGTTTATTTTCGGTCGTTGGGTTTTACCACATCCGGTCACTCCTCTCCAGTAAAGTAAATGCCTTGAAAGGATTTTATGTAATCTAGGTATACATGTCTATATTAAAAAATGTATGTAGAGCTGCACAAGTGCAGTCCTTTTACCATCTGTTGAGCTATACATTGCGTCGTGGTTATATAATTTTTTCTAATTGCCTGTTTGTGTATATAAGGCGGAAACAATGGTTGTTATCTCAATAGCGGATAGTGCATCTAAGCAAGTGATTAACTTTATTGTTCGTATGAATAAACAGAAACATGGCTACAAAGTCTTCAAAGGATCTAAGTGTAGAAAAGAAACAACAAATTGTTGGTGCAACTATAAAATTCTATGGCATTTTTCTGTCTTTTCTGTTACGGAACGAACAGGCTTTTAAGGGAAAAAGCAATCAAAGGCCACAATACACTACCAAAGAAGAAAAATAATTCCGGTATCAAGAGCAAGGTGGATGATTTTGACAAATGTGCGATTAGGCGGATAGTCCATCAGTTTTTTATAGATAATGACCTTCCAACGCTAGACAAGATATTATTGGAAGTACAAAAAAGTGAAAATATAACAAAACTTTGCATACAATATTGCAAAAAGATCTCGTACTTAAATTCGTCAAACGTCAGTGAAAGAATTTGTTTTGGAATTTATTTCGTTCAGCAATATTTTTATTTTAAATTCGAAGATGGTAACCCTAACAGTATTGCTCTCTGAGTTATGGCGAATTATCATACACACTACGGCAACCCTGTGAGAGCTTTAAAAAGGGACCGATTTATGTAAGTCATTGCAACCAGACTGAGAGACAAACATCCTATCTTCCCTGTACTGACAATTTTTCTTGGACAGAGTATAGTAGCGCTTAATGCGTTTTGTTTAATTAGGAGCTTGCAAGTAGCAAGAGGCATATAGAGACTCCTTTTTTCTGGTAGAGTCGACATAGTAGTGCCTTGTCTGGCGAGCTCATCGGCGATGCAATTACCTGGAATGTCTCTATGGCCCGTTTTTATATTATTATTATTGTTTTTTAATTTTTTAATCTTTGTATGGTGTAGGTTACGTAATGAAAAGTCTGTTGCGGTTGCATTGCTGAAACGTCCGCGGTTTTAAAAGATTATTATTCGCTACATATTTCGTCGGCTGAGAATTGGTTTGACGTACCTATACGCCATTTCCACTTTTTTGGGAAATCGCAATTGAAAGTTTACGGTTCAATTAAAATTAAATGGGTCGATAGAAGTTTCTCATTTTTTCTTCAGTATTATTTAGAATAAATCTACTTTCTGATCATTATAACCTAAAAGCTCAGTCTCTTCTAGTTTATTATTTATTCAAAGATTTCCTCAGAATGGTTTTGACGTATACGCCACAAAAGATACTTATTTTTTGTGTTCATACACGTACGTCAAAAGAACTGCACGTACGTCTCTTCCATTTGTTTTTAATTGCAGCGTTTACAAATCAGTTTTATTATATTATTTGTACTTAATTTTTGAAAAGGGTATTTTTGAGAAGTTTAAATAGCCTGCTTTTACAGAATATGCTTTAAAATCGACCGGCTGCATCTGAATAATCTTAAGCTTAACGCTTTCGTATGACATACTTTTAAGAAATCTTAGAAGTGACAATGGACTAAATATCTCAAGATTTCGAAGATATTTGTCAATCGTACTGTGGACATAGTCAACCTCTTGTATAAGAGAATGTCCTGGAGGAGAAAATTTCTGAATTATACCTTTTAATTTTGATTCGGCATTGAGAAAAAATATCAGTGCACTGGACATTACCTTGTTTCTGTTTTGTGGGACGCAAGAGTCACTCCAAAACGTGATAAATTCGATTTCAGGGTTATCAATTAGAATTTGCTTTAAAATTCTTATAACCGCACTCGCGATATCGTCACCCGTGCGTCCACTATGAATCTCATTCCAAAAAGTACAATATGTAATTTTTGGCTAAAGCAAAACAAACTGTAGCAGTCATATTAAAAACGTTAAGCTTTCTTTTATAATAAAATGACGACGCATTACCTTTTGGCAATGAGAAAACGCTTTGAAGATCAAAACACACAACTGCGTGCCTGTAATCTGCATTCTGTCGGTCAAGATCCCGTTCTGCTTTCATTGACACTTTTTCCTCCTTATGGTTATTAAAATCGTTAATTTCTTCCGTTGTTGGATTCTTTTTCGCTTTAAAAATTAAACACCGATCGCACTGGTCTTTCTTTGGTTTGTAAAACGAAAGATTGAATTCAGTGTTAAATATGTTTCTGTCAGCAGCGTCGCGTGAATTATTTAGATGGGTGTGCAAATTCTTTAAGGTCATATATTTTTTTAGAAATAGGTATCAATTAGTTGCCTGAAAACACGTTCCATTTATTGTTTTCTCAATTATTGTTCTGCTGTTTTTGATATCTTATTTTGTTTTACCACAATAAAATATAGAAAAATAAAACTTTCGCATACAAAATCAAAAGCACCGCACGAAAATGCAACCCCAATCCCACTTAAACGAAAAGCAAAGTTCAACCATTTATTCGTCGGCTTTCGTGCACAGCTTTTGTTTGCACGAGTATCCATGTAATACATTGTATGTATATTTGACTTATGACGCTTTACGGAAACAGAACTGAACAACAGATGCAAAAGAAGAGAAAATGAATACAGCCTTTGCACCGAAAACCTTCGCACGAGTTCACTACAAGTTCATCAAAGTAAAGCGATTTAAGTACGGCGGCGTGCGGCCGACGAATCACGATGGGGATGAATACTGGAGAAATCTTGTAGAGGGATATAGTTTGGAGTTGGATGAATTTATTTGATGAAATCAACAGAATGGTGCACAGCGAGTTTTTGTACGAGTTCATTTTTTTTTCTCAGCGGTGAAGGAATTTGAAAGAAGATTTATAATTTATAAAGGATGAATATGAATAGGTATGGTGTAGGCTGTAGCTGTTGGCTGTGTTATGGAGGTTTTATGGGTTATGGAATTGTGCATATCATTACTTGTGTGTTATTATTATTACACAGTGTTTGATGAGGGACTTTTTTTCGTTAGATCAGGGTGTGCAATGCACACCTTGCACACCCTGATGAGACGCCACTGGTTTCTGTATGTATTTTGTTTTACGGGATCAGGTGTTTTTTCTTTATTAAGTTGGTATAATTTGGCTAAATTTAAATGACTCTCTAAGTATTTTTTACCTGAGCTGGCTCTACAATAGCGAGATTCTATGGTTAGAAAAATATTTATGTGGTCATGAATAGCCCCCTTCGGGTAGGGGTTAGAATATACCCGAGGTAGGCATGCCTGTCGTAAAAGGCGACTAAAATCCAATCTCCGTATACCGAGCGAAATGGCGTATACAAAAAAATGCAATGAACAAAACAAAAAGATTAAGTACCCCAGGTGGCAGTCCAGCTTTACTGGAAAATCCACCCTCTTCGGAGGTCGGCTCTACGGATTCTGGGGAGAGCCGCTTATTGCAATCCATAAACCCTTTTATTAAAAGCACAAGGGTATCTCGATCTCCTCCAACAAGATCGAATAACGCCGGGAAAAGAAGTCCGCCGGGAACGCTAGCGCGTGAAATACAGGACTCAGTGAAAGATAAAAGTCTTGAGGAAGAAAATAAAGCACTTCGAATCAAGCTTAATGAAATGGATCTACTCTATCAAGATCTTAAGAAAGAGATAGAACTGTTAAAAGAACAAAATAAGGTTCTAAGGAACACCCATTTGCAGAAAGAACGCGAATGTACTCCACCACGGTTGGCTAGTCGGGAATACCACACCGACGAAGAAGAGCTAGCCCGCGAAACGAATTGGGTAACTAAGAAAAGACCTAGTAAGAAAAGGAGAGCCGGTTCTTCGCCCGAAGTCGAGCCCCTAAAAGAACTAACGCGTAAAGTACCGCAAGAAAAACAACTCCGAAATCATATGCGCGCACCACCTCCAATAAACGTCGTTGGGGTAACGGATTATAATAAATTGAACAGCCTCCTTAAAGGAACGATTACATCGAAATTTAAGGTTACATTTTCGAGAAATAATGCGTGGAAAATTAACATCGATAACCACGAAGACTACCGGGCAGTGTCCCAAAAGCTAAATGTCGAGAAGATCCAGTGGTATACTTTCGAAATAAAGTCAGAAAGGCCACATCGTGTTGTAGCAAGGGGACTCCACCCCTCATGCAAAAAAGAAGATATTATAAACGACCTTAAAGACAAAGGGTTTAAAATTCTTGATGCCGTTAATATCATCAAGAAGGAGAAACAGAAATCGGACGAAGATAGGGATGTCCTGGTAAGGCGTGAACTGCCGCTCTTTATGCTTACTTTCGATAGGTCTGATAATATCGAAGATATCTACCGAATTAAAACAATACTAAATATTGTGGTAAAAATCGAGCCCATGCGCAGAAATTTAAAAATAATTCCACAGTGCAAACGTTGCCAAGAATTTAATCATACGCAAATGTATTGCAAAAAAGAGCCGCGATGTGTGAAATGCGCCGGAAATCATTTCTCCCAAGACTGTGGAGCAAATAAACAATCTTCCGCTACCTGTGCCAACTGTAATGGAAAGCACCCGGCAAATTATAGAGGTTGCGAAGTAGCTAAGGAGTTGCAAAAACGGAGAGATGCGCTCCTTAAGCCACAAAATATAAAAACAAAGCCGCCAACAAAGACAAAGCGTAAGACCGCCCAGGAGGTAGTAGGCAATATAAAACCTCCGCTTCAAGAGCGTAATAATGTCAAAGAAAGAGAGACAACAGAAAAGCACTCGACCTCTGTTGTCAAAAGAAACGCTACTGAAAAGTTAAAATCAGGAAAGCCAATAGTGGCGAATAGTGGCCCTCGGTCAGCCAGAGTGCAGACCTACGCTCAGGCCGCGGCATCCGAAGGAGCAAAAAACGTTGAAACTTCGCCGGACCCTGCTTCACATGTTTTCTCAGTTATTTTGCAGAAACTTGAGGAACAAAGCAAAATAAATAAAATTATTCTCGATCGCTTGGTTAAGCTCGAAAATAATTCACGGAAAACGCGTACATCAAATAAAATATGAATGACAAACCAATGTTAAAAATATGCACTTGGAATGCAAACGGTCTTTTGCAAAAACTCGACGAATTGGAAATATTCATACGCGAGAAAGATCTTGACATTTGCTTGATTTCTGAAACTCACATGAAAAGGGGATCGAGCTTAAAAATAAAAGGATATAATGACTTCCACGCTTGTCACCCTTCGGGAAACGCGAGAGGTGGATCGTCATTGTTTATTAAAGAATGCATTGAACAATACGAAGACCTGAAGATAGAGCTTGAAACTATGCAACTGTGCACGATTCGAGTAAAAAATAGTCAGCGTAGTCTTAGAATTTCATCTATCTACTGTCCACCGCGTTCCGCGCTTGAAAAAACTGATTATACTAACTTGCTTAAATCGCTCAAACCAAACTTCATTATTGGCGGCGATTTTAATGCGAAACACACGTTCTGGGGTTCTAGATACATCTCGCGAAAAGGAAGAATGCTCTATTGGGCAGGTATGGAGTACAGTTGCGATTTCCACTCGACGGGCAAACCGACCTACTGGCCAACTGATACTTCAAAAATACCTGACCTGATCGATTTTTTCGTCGTGAAAGGAATATCTACCAACCACATTAAAGTTGAAGAGAGCTTTGATCTGTCGTCTGATCATTCACCGGTTATTTTAACATTGAGCGTAAAACTAGTAAATAACATTCAGCCAGCGAGATTAACTGGCAGAACAACTAACTGGGAAGGCTTTAGGAACGAAATTGAAGAGAATGTTGAACTGAGCGTTCCACTTACGACACCCTATGAACTTGAGGTTGAAGTAGATCGCTTCGTTGAGATCGTACAGCTCGCTTCCTGGAATAATACGCCTAATCCAAGGAAAACGCCGGCCAAATACGGTCTACGATATCCTCCCGAAATAAAAGAATTGGTCAACGAAAAAAGGAAGGCGCGTAAAAAATGGCAACAGAGTCGCGCCCCGCAACATAAAACACATTTGAATTATTTGTGCAATTTGTTGAAGACAGCTATCAAGGACTTTAAAAATCGTGCGATAGGTTCTTACCTTGAAAGTTTAACGGCTAAAAAAGATTCCAATTATTCACTTTGGAAAGCTGTAAAAGGCACCAAAAGGCCCAAAATCCCCGCGCCGCCAATTAAAATAAATCAAAATGAATGGGCAAGGGAAGATAAAGAAAAAGCGGACGTTTTTGCCGCCCATTTAGAAGAAACCTTTAAACCGTACGATGGTCGGGCGGTTCACGACAGTGTTATTGCGGCGGAATTACTATCCGACGATTTAGTACTTACAAGTGCAACGCTAAGGGAACTAAAACGTGAAATTGAATCCCTAAAACCTAAGAAAGCTCCTGGTTACGATTTGATCACGGGAGAAGTTCTCAAAGTTCTACCAAGAAAAGCATTAATGAAGCTTCTTCATATTATAAATGCCGCGCTCAGACTAAAACACGTGCCGAGCCAATGGAAAGTTGCGGAGGTCATAATGGTTTTAAAACCAGGAAAACCACCAAATGAAGTAAAGTCGTATAGACCGATTTCCCTTCTTCCAGTTATATCCAAAGTCTTCGAGAGAATTTTACTAACGCGCCTACAACCGGTTATAGAATATAATAATCTTATCCCTGACCACCAGTTTGGGTTCAGAACCAAGCATTCCACGATTGACCAAGTGCATAGAATTACTGACGTAATTGAGAAAGCATTTGAAGAAAAAAAGACATGCTCAAGCGTATTCCTTGACGTCTCACAAGCCTTTGACAAGGTGTGGCATGACGGTTTAAAATTTAAAATTCGACAAGTTCTTCCCGTACGCCTATATGATATTTTAGAATCATATCTCGGGAATAGACTCTTCCGTGTTAGACATGGAAACGAATACTCTGAACTTAAGGAAATTTCGGCCGGCGTGCCGCAAGGAAGTGTCCTTGGGCCCCTTCTCTATTTGTTATATACTCGCGATATACCAAGAGAAGATGGCACTACTCTCGCTACGTTCGCCGACGACACCGCTATCCTAGCAGTAGGTAATACAATTGAAGAAACGACTGCGAAACTTCAAATCGCGCTGAATAAGGTAAATGAATGGACGAGGGACTGGCGGATCGCCCTCAACGAAACTAAATCTGTTCACGTGAATTTCACGTATAAGAAAACTAATGACTTGCCAATTTTCCTAAACTTGGCTCGAATACCCTTTGCAAACGAGGCCAAATACCTGGGAATGACACTCGACGCAAAGCTGAAATGGAATTCGCACGTGAAAATGAAACGTAAAGAACTCGATATCAAATATAGAGAAATGTACTGGCTCCTCGGAAAATATTCCCAGCTCAGTACCGAAAACAAACTGCTTCTATACAAGCAAGTGCTAAAGCCGGTGTGGACCTACGGTATACAACTTTGGGGTTGTACCAAGAAAACAAATGCCAATATTCTACAAACTTTTCAAAATAAAGTGCTTAGAGAAATTGTACAAGCACCATGGTATATTAGAAACGACGATATCCACAGGGATCTCGGAATTCCAACAATTGAAGCTGAAACTAGAAGCTTCGCGAGAAAACATAGAAACCGACTAATCGGACATGTCAACAATACAGTCCGACAAATTTTGGACGAGAACAATTTATTGCGCCGGCTACAAAGAACGAAACCGTTCGACTTGGCAAGATAAGATTAACCGCGTCTAAATTGCGGAACATGCAGGATCTTTCATTGGAAAGTAGCCTGTCAAAAGTTGTTATTTCGTTATAGAAAAATTGCTTGATAAGTTATATCTTAGTTGCAATATCTAACAATCTTTCGAAGGGTGGTGTTTTTAGTCAGTAAAAATCTGACACTACTATGAGCACGCGCTTGCTATTCTCATAGTGTCTTTGGAAGATTTTCACCTACCCTCGGTAAAAAAAAAAAAAAAAAAAAAAAAAAAAAAAAATGAATAGCCTTAATTTTATCGGGGGGTGTAATTTTTTTTGTGTTTATTCCTTTTGTTAAAGGTTTAGGTAAATCATTTGAGGGATCATTTAAATTTTTAAAAAAGTAGTAAATCCGTTTCTCATTTATAGACAAAGTGTTAATAAAAGACTTCTTACAAACTTGGGATGTTACGCCATTGATTTTTGTTTTGTAACTGAGTCAATTAGTCGTCTTCTTTTTATAGTTTCCTGCCTAACAAACTTCGAATAGAATGTGGATTTATCTGCATTCGATAATCCCCAGAACGACTGATGAATATCCTTTCTATCCTCGTTAGTAAAATTTTTGGTGCATAAATAAAAACACGTGTGCTTACAGGGTTCTTTTACAGTTCTCGATGCCATGGTTTTTCCGTCTATGTTGGTATATTCTTGTCCAGACTCTCTTAGTTTCTTTCTAATATGTTGCGTCCACAGATTCGGATTCTTCTTCCTTTTTCTGGAAGATACCGTTGGCGTACTATCGCTGTCTGCTTAACTTAAAATTAACTAGCTACAATCTTAGGAGGTTCTAGGGCATTTTACCAGAAGTATAGTATTCAGAAGGAATACTTCTTAAATTGTCGCCAACCTCTGGAATATTTAGTAGGGGTTCGCGCAATAAGCTAGGTCTCGCTTCGCTTCTTTCTACTGTGAAATCAGGGTCTTTAACGCTGTCGTCGCTGTCTTAAAATTTAAATATTCGATCTAATTTATATCTTTTGATTATTTAAGCTCATAAATACCAAAGCCGGTTTCAGACGAAGTAGAGGAATCAAGATCGGGATTAATGTCCGCAAAGTCCGTTTGATTGGGTATAATTTCATCAAGTAAACTTAAGATAATAAAACTGATGTTATCCAAAATTCTTTGACATAATAAATTATAAAATACTTACGAAAGTAGTCCCTCCGCAAGATTTGGCTGCAGCGATTCCATTCTTAATGGACGCTCGCACAACCGCACTCAACCGAATTCAGCAGACGACTGAACCTATTTTTCGTTGCAATCTACTTACCTTTTTACTCTTCCTTTAAATTCATCATATGCACATACGGCAAACCAAAACTAAACCTTTTGTTTTTGTCCACGCGTACGTGTATATGATGAAATTTACCTATTGACTTAATAACATGCACGTACGTCAAAACAATTCTGAATAAACTTTTTAGTTTTCTTGTCGTATGATCGAAGTCTGTGGACATACGGCAAAACAATACTTAAAAAAAAGAAAATGGGAACTGCATAGAAAATTTGACGTAAATCCAAAAAAAAAAAGGCGTTTACGTCAAACCAATATTCTAACTTATTAATTTGGGTGGATATACGTCAAAACAATACTAGATATCTCAGGATTGACTAGAGATAGGACCAAAAGACAACATTATTTGGAAAGAGCACACTTGAAAATATTTATAGTCCAAAAAGTAAATTTTAGCGTATACGTCAAACCAATTCTCAGCCGACGATTTTTCCAATTCAAATCAGCAAAAACTTTGGTAAAAGTATTGAATGTACAGTTCCCTGCTGAGATGTAGCGGCCATCTAGTGGCATCAACTGCTGTCTTTGTAAATCTCTCAATAAATATATTGTTCTGCTTCCATATTGTTTGCCACGTTTTAAACTGATGTCATCATTCCTCATTTTATGACTGTGTTCGTTTTTGTAAAAAAAAAAAAATACGTCGTCAGACATACAATCATTTGGGCAAAATTAATGAAATCCCTTTACGACAAAAAAAAAAGCCCAAAGGGGTGACAACTGTCTCATATCTTTCCCGGTTGAAATTAATGTGTACAACCAATAATATTGGTATCCATATCCATGTATCCTGCGAAATAACACAATCAACCATCGAGTTGAACTGTGACTAGCACACAGTAAATAAAGTAGTCTATCTTGTTGTTCAATCATAAATCTTGTGTTCATTATTGGAGCTTGTAAATGCTATAATCGGAAGTCCATATTAGTCCATTACACATGTTTGTTGTTGAACTATGTCCTTGCGAGATAGAGATATAATGGGTCATTATAGAGACCTAGTCCTTGCTGAAATGTGTTTAATTTTTGGGGCGAATGAAAGCAAACGTTTTATACTGAATCCACACGGTTGAACGAGAGTTCAATATTGGCTCTGAGCACCTCTAACGCCGCCTCCTTGATGTCATAGACCAATCATTTAATGTAGCCCCATAAAAAAAAAAGTATTGAGGCGTTAAATCAAACGATCTTGGCGGACAATCGATGGGCCCGTTTCTTTTTCTGAGAATAATGTTCACCGAACTGAGACTTCATTAACTCGATTGTCGCTGTGTGGATTGTTTAACCGTCTTGTTGGAACCACAGATATCACAAAAGATGTCGAACTCATGCAATTACTCAAAGAAATAACGTTCCACCATGTATCTGTAGCGAATACCATTTATCGTAACGTGACGGTCATTTTCATGGACGAAAAAAAACGGCCCAATGACGCCACCGCACCGGCATGAAAAACGCACAAAACAGTGACTTTTTGCGGATGAAGTGCTGTTTCATGAAGCACATGAGCGTTCTCACCTGTCCAGTAATTTCGGCGGAGATCCCTGGCCAGTATGGAAACACCGTACTATCTGCTGAATAAAGTTGGTAACTTCCCTATCGACAGGAAGTTGAGGTACTTTACTGACGATGGAGTTAAGTTCTATAACTTTACCGCGGGTGTACCACAAGGCTCGGTTCTTGGACCCCTCCTGTGGAACATAATGTACGACGGAGTTCCCAGACTAACGCTGCAACAAGGAGTTAAG
This sequence comes from Cheilosia urbana, assembly GCA_946477585.1. Classification (NCBI taxonomy): domain Eukaryota; kingdom Metazoa; phylum Arthropoda; class Insecta; order Diptera; family Syrphidae; genus Cheilosia; species Cheilosia urbana. The sequence continues at coordinate 40,402,755 of OX297856.1, forward strand.
GTTATAGGCTTTGCTGACGACATCGCTGTGGTTACTGTGGCCAAACATATCCACGAGATAGAGTCCGCCACGAATGAAGCAGTCGCCAGAATCAAGTATTGGCTTGCGACTGCAGGGCTAGAAGTAGCTGACCACAAGACCGAGGCTGTCTTGATAAAAAGCCGAAAGACTATGGAATATGCGAATTTCCGTGTTGGGAACCAAACTACTAGGTCAAAGGAATCATTAATGCACCTCGGAGTAATGCTCGACAACAGGTTAAGCTTTAAAACGCACATCCATTACGCTAGCAAGAGGGCGTCACAGATGCAAGCAGCCCTTTCCCGGATTATGCCAAACATCGGTGGCCCTGGATATGCCAGAGGGATTCTGTTGTCTAGAGTGGTCAGCTCAATACTTCTGTACGCTGCACCGGTATCGGCAGGGGCACTTACAACGAAGGAAACAACAAGGAAGCTCTCGTCAGTATACAGGCTCTGCGCAATAAGAACAATAAGCGGATTCCGAACAATTTCGGACGAAGCAGCCTGTGTTATTGCGGGAGTGATTCCCATCGACATTCTCGCTGAACGAAATGCAAGGGATCTACCTTAGGCGAACAGTCAACCGGCAAGAGGCCGTTACCAGTAGGATAAAGAAAGAAGAAAGGGCAACATCTATAGCACTGTGGCAAGCCCGGTGGGATAACACGGAAAAAGGCAGATGGACCCACAAACTGATCCCCACCATCGAGGTCTGGATTAAGAGAACGTCCGGGCACGGCGGCTACCGAAAATATCTTCACAGATTCGGTCATGATAGCCGGTCTTTCTGCCCCGAATGCCCAGAAAAAGAAGAAGATACGGAGCACGTAATGTTCCACTGTAGGCGCTTTTCATGAGGAAGAGCGAACTTACCTATACCGCAGCTTCTTATAAACCATATATTGAGGTCAGAAGACGACTGGTTGGAGACATGTTCTTTCAAACGAGTGTACAAAACGATCTGAGAAGAGCCGAAAGGCTAAGAAGACTCGAAGTGGCAGATGCAAGTGATTTAGCATGAGTTGCTAACCTAACGGCAGTTCCGCGGGGAGAGTGGTAGAAGAGTACACGAGGGTATGGTTTAGCACGTAAGGCGCGTGGCACTGGAAAAACATATCCCACGAATCGTGCATACCAGCTAGTACGGACTACTGGTATCTATGAAGATTACACAACCTTTGGACGCAACCAAAAAAAAAAAAAAAAACTGTCCAGTAAAGCATATTTTGCTTTAACGGACGAAGCTGTTTAACCGAAAATGCGCCTCATCGCTGAAGATTGAAAATTGGCGTTAATGCTATTAGCTTCAGTACACAATTTGAGTTATTTGTAAACGTTGCTCCTTCGTGTATTTCACCACGACGATTTTACTGAACATTTTGACATTGAAAGTTAACAGTAATCGGCTTAAGGGCTTTAACTTTCACACTGAAAGTTTGAAGATGTCAACTCGCTAAAGAAAGACTGTTTATTAAGCCAAAGTGTCCGATTTAAGTAATCAATTAAATTTAAGGAGTTTAATATACATCTATGGGTGCCTCAGATGATATTTCAACTAGCATCCTTCCCAAATTATTGCAAGCACGTAAACCTATACATACCGTGTACTCTTTTCGTAATATTCCATGTATGCCCGAGCAAGGCTTTAATTATCTTGCTCTCAACAACAAAAATATATATATACCTATGTGAGAGCCATAAAGTAGGGCTTAAAAAAGCTATGCGAATTTTGTGGGCAGTGGCAAGGAGTGGACGCACAGGAATTGTATATCTCTAGAAATTGCCCTCAGTGAAGGAAGTACTCGTAGATATTATTTCATAGGTATTATTGACTGCCTGTATTTATATTTTCGCATTTTCGTAGGCAATGTCATCTTTACATATTGACTCGTATTCATTACATAAATTCACTAAGAACGTATCGTGGGGATAATAGTAATTGGTAATTCCACAATAACAAGATGGTGCCGGGGCAACAAACAAGTTAGGCAGGTATAGTCGTCCAATTTAGAATTAAATCGGATTGCTATACAGAAGCACGAGTGACTACGCTGGCGAAAGTAATTATAGGACCGAACTGGAATAGAAAATAAAAAGGACTTTCATGGCACAAAAAGCTGGATGTCTTTTCTTCTTGGGACTGATTTTTATTAGAATGAAAATGAATATAAATAATTGAATATGCTAGACGCTGGAATGGAAAAAGTTTAACAATATTATAAATTTTAGGATACAATATATTAATACAATCGTTCTGGAAGACTTACTTATTGATTGTAGTCTTTTATTAAAAATAGAGCTACTTGCATAAAAAAGAACTATAAAGATGTAACAAGGTACAGTCATAATTAAATCTATAAATCAGTATAACTAAAATAAATTGACAATCGGCAAAAGTATTTTGACAAAACTAAACGTTAAATTTTATAAGTTCTAGAAAGAATTAAAAAAAGATACACAGTTTGCTTACTTAATTAACAGGTGAACACAATTTGATTTTTAAATGCATTAACTTAAATTTATTATGTAAGATTTTGAAAAATAAGTTTTACTTAAAAAAATATATGCTAAATCACCATTGGGCTTTTGTCACAAGGAGTGTAATCCTTTTGGAGAATAAATGGTTGACCGATTATTCTATCGCCAGATGGGTATGTGTAATTGTTAAAAGTTTGTGCTAGATCATCGTTCCTTATTTTTGCGGGAAATTTGTTTAATTCAATTTTATTTGAATTTCATTAGAATATCCTTTTTGATAACCTCAAAAGTGACTTCTGCATTTTACGAACGTAAAAAGCTATAAATACCTTAACTGAAGAATGAGTTTACATAGATATTCGTCGTTCTGTTCTGTCCACTACCAAATTGCAATTCAAAATTGAACATGACAACCTAGGATGAAGTAGGTAAATCTGTCTGTTATACTGTGAAATAATCCATCATTCTCCAAAGTTGTATTTGTCACCTTAAATTGTTCCAAAATATTTGGACAATTTTCGTTTACAAACAAGTCCTTTAAAAAAAGCTAGGAAAAATGTGTAGTTTTTTTTGTAATAGTTCCTAAGTATTTTTCTTTTCTGAACAATGAATAACAACGATTATCTTACACTCATCCGTCGCTAGTTCTAAAATAAAAAAAAAAAACTGCTTAATCAATTTTCCTAAATCTTAACATTTGGATTTATTATTATAATTATTTTTTGTTTTCTTAAATAGGAGTAATAAATCAAACTAAATTGAAAAGTATAAAAAACGCGTCCTAAAAATCGACGATAAATACGTCAAAAACCCACCGTTAATGCTTCTTTAAACGCGGCAAATAACGGTTCTAAGATATAGTGACCATACGTCCCGCTTTTAGCGGGACAGTCCCGTTTTTAAGGTCTCTGTCCCGCGGCCATATCTGTCCCGCTAAATGTCCCGCTTTTCCTACTTTTGCAAAAAATGTCCCGCTTATATAACTTTTGTAAAAATGTGTGCATGTTTCTACAATTCTTAAAATAAAGCAATTTTATGATTTCTATTTATTATCCCTTTGCATATAAATTGGCGCATATAAAACCAACGTAAGAGCTGTTAAAGGAAGAAAATGAGCCCATGTATACTCCATCTTTAATGGAAGTCTAATTTTTTTTTTTTTTTAATAAATATGTCATTTTCACTGCGTCACCTCCAGCGTTACCAAGTCAGTGCTTTCAGCGTTAATTTTAGTGCCCAAAATTCAGTTTTAGTGCCGAAAAAGTAGATTTAGCGCTTGGGCGTTTTTTTAGTGCTTTTAAAAAATATTTTAGTGCTTTTTTAACGCTGCCGCTGCACACCTCCTTTTTTTCTCTTTCTTCGAATACAGACACCATTTTATACAAGTTCATTCCTCTTGAAATGTAATGCGTTCTTCTCTTTGCCTTTTCGCTAATTTTGATTGATCTCGAAAAACTATTTAATCGTTATACCTAGTGAAAACTGCAAAGCTACAAAGGGAATAAATGGAATGGAGAATCCCAACAAATTTAAAGTGGCAATCAAAAACTACAAAAGATTTATGGCTAGAAAGTCATAGTTTAAGGGATTCAGTAAGTGAAAAGCCTTTCTAAAATATTTGCGAATTTGCCTTAAAATTGCTATTTTTACCAGACTCAAATGGAGATGTGGAAATGGTTTTTAGCAAAATGAGTTTGATGCAAAAATAAACTAAGAAATAATAATAAGAATTCCTGAAAATCTAATTTCCAAAAACGGTACCTTGCAGGCATATACATATATCACAAGGGCAATTTGAAAAACAAATTAAATGTATGTGTTCCAGTAACTACCTATTATAATTTTTATTAGGTTTTATTTTTGTTGTTTTTTACTTTTATTTTTGTTATCTACTTTGGTGCTATTTAAAAAAAAAAGTCAGTTTTGTTGCCCAAGGGGTAAAAATTAACGCTGACAATTTTGAAAACGGTGCTCGAACGCCAGAATGACTTGGCAAAGCTGGTCACCTCTCGCGAACGTCTGACAAACATCCGAGAGTATAACCGTCTTGAAAGAGCTTCAAATTAGCCGTTTGGAGTCGGCATAGGTACAATTGTAGATCCCTTCCATTCGTTCCAAAAATGAAAAACGAATGGTAGTGAGAAGCTAGGCCTAGGGTCCCTCCGGACCTGTTGCGCCAACTATTTATTTTCATGTCATTTGACGTTTATTTTACGTACTATTCTATATTTTTACTAAAACAAAGCCTAATTTCTACTCCCTTCGAAATTTTGGAAATGTGTCCCGCTTTTGTTTCAAATAAATCTGGTCACTATATTCTAAGAAAGAGTTGGAACGAACCCGTGCTATTCACAAGGGATTATGAAATATCAGGAAAAATCAAAATACGTAAGAATACCCGAGAGAGCGACAATTGAAAAATAAACACCTCGTAGCAACAACAACGCACAGAGGTGGTCATCCCCTCCGTTCTAATCAGAATCATCAGTTGTCGGGCTTGTACTCGTCGCTCAATTGGCGCAAGTGGTAGCCACTTGGTCAATTGGAGCAAAAGCAAGTTCAATTCCTGCCGGTGAAAACAGAAATGTCTTCCCAAGTGGAATTATATACAGAGAATTGAGTGTCAGAATTCAAAACTATTTAAACTTCAAAGGAGTCTGATAATGAATTAGTGGTGTAGTTCAAAATGGATATCATTCCTACCAAAGTGACTGTGTCTACGAGTTCTTGTAAAGATTTGTTCCTTCAAAAAACAACAATTCACAAATTTCACATAATTTCCCAACATAAATTGTCAGGGTAGCTCCCAAACAAGCGAGAATCGCTGTTACTCCTCGCTTCCCCACTCAGTAGTTATTTATATAGTTGGTAGCATTTGAAAAATATCTGTCAATTATTCTTCTTGAAAATCAATTAAAAATCTTAGCTGTTTGTAAAACATACCAATGCAAAACGATACCTCATTAAGTTTCGCTCAAATTTTATTGTCTGGGCGACAGAGTTTCGATGATTATTGAGTTACGTGAAGCAAATGTTCAATTGTCAAAACAATATCATCTGAACGATAGACGATTATTGAAGTTACGTGAAGCAAAGCTTTCGTCGAAACGCTATCGTCTGGCGATAATTGACATACGAAATGAGTGCCTATGCGAATATTATGTCGTTTTCCATTCAGCAAAAAGAAGCTTCCGGGAGAGTCCGGAATAGCCATACAACTTTACTTCAATTGAGATAGATTTACTTCAATTTTGGAAAAAAAAAAAAAAAAAAATTCCGCTCTCTACTTCGCACTGTTTTTGAATTCTTTATATCTACTTTAGAAATCCTTTATATAATCTGCTTCAATTTCAATAAAAAAAAAGCAAAAATGTACTACTGTTTTTACATTAAAAATCACGAGGTAGATGCTTAGGGGGTACCTAATTCTAGCAGTCACCATAGTATTATGCTACAGTTTATCATCCTTCTTTTGTCTGTTTCATTTCATTGCAATTCCTTGCAAATAAAAATACTTGCTATGTGACACTCTATAGTAGAGCCTCTGCGAATGGCGTCGCGTGTCACATGTTTGCGTATTTGACCCCACGTGCAACTTCAAATCGGGCGCATAATCAGGACCCTGCTTTTATTGTATTCGACATTTTCATCCATTGCCTTCTTTAAACTTCGAAAGAAGTTTACCTACGCAAGCATCCAGCAAAGGATAAGCATTAATATTCATTTTCCAGTTTTAGAACTTAAAATCCGTTAATCCTTTTGCATTGTTTGATGGCAGATGAATGAAATTCAGCGGAAAATGTGACAAATACCTATTGGTTATTATACAAATTCCATTGGAATATCACGTTGTGAGGAACGGATTAGAATGTACCTGGTGAGATAACCAAGTGGGTGAGATGAGAGGATGTCTTAGTATAGGCAGATGTCTGCGGTAACGCAATTCTCATACCCTTTTGTTTTCTAATGCATCCTACAATAATCAGAGAACTGAATTGTGAAGCTGCATGAACTCCTAAAGCAATTTCATTTCTATTGTTCTGATGCAATATTAGCCACCACTGTTGGGGTAACATAGACGTATATATAATAACGGTAGCGGAAATGTTTCTGTGTAGGAGGATATTTTGTTTTTAGTTTTCCTCTGGAATTCAAGTATTCAAGTGACAAAGCGCATGAGAATTATTTCGTAAGAGCACAGTCGTCCTTTGATGGAGATTACTTGCTTTGAATAAAATCAGTCATTGTGAGGAAGACATTTACTATATATTCAGTAATTCAACGCTTAGGATAGGAGCCGGCCACTTTGCGTTAAATAGTTGATAATAACTAAATTAATCGTTATTAACCGTTCGGGGAGAATTCACGGGCGAAAAATCGTGGCTATAATTTTCGACCTACTTCGTGCTGGTAAAATTTGACAGCAGTGACATCGCAAAAAAAAATGCGCAGTCTATAAGTTAACGACAGATTTTATTTATCTTTATCTATCTGCAAATTCAGTTAACGACAGACTTTATCTGTCAGCAAATTCCATATTCTTCACGCTCGCATCTCATGCCCACAGACAATCGCGCTCGCGGATCATATTCAAACAACGATGCAGCAAGCAGCAATGTCTACATTCAATATCCCATTACATTTTCGTTCCCATATTCCTCTTCTTCCAAATTCCTTTGCCCCATAGAATAAGTTTCATTCATATGTAAAATTAGTTTTAAGTTCAGTTCTAATTTGGACACAAATAAAGACGGAGGCTTCACCTCAAAAATATAAAAAAAATATTTTTTTTATGAAAATTAAACGTAGAATTATTTAATTGGCGCCCGAGCAGGGACCACAGGATTCGGTTCGCGTAAAATCTATAAAAGTCCCTTAAGTAGCGACATAGTGTGTGCAAAGTTGAATCCGGAAAAAAGATCCCTAAAGTAGTGATATTTCGGTTATAGACAGTACGTTGCGCGAACGAAGATTCTCTGTGGTTAGACAGTGAGTGATCAAGTTTGTTGGTGAAAGAACAGTAAAGGGCCCCTTAGTAGCCGCTACAGTTAAAAACTCGGAGCGGAGGAACGGGAAGCGAAGACCGCTAGCCGCATCAGCCAGATCATAACCAGGACCAGGACATCAATGTATTTCCCGTGGTGTATAATGTAAGCATAGAATTAATTAAGTATAAGAAGTGAAATCATATTGAAAAAGAAAACTAGTTAAGCAATCTAATTAATTTTAAATTTTTATATTAAGTGTTAATCTCAATTTTGTGAACTACAAAAACAAAAAAAGGATATCAATTACCATAACAAAAAGAAACACGATATAAAACAGTATTTACCGGGACAAATTATATATGTTAAGGTCAATAAAAGATTAGGAACAAAACTCTCAAATAGATTTAAGGAAGAAACAGTAAAAGAAAACAGACAAACGACTATAGTAACAGAATCCGGCAGAGTTGTGCATAAATCCCATATTAAAAACTAAACCCCTTTATTTTAGGTCCATTTTCACCATTTGTACGGCCAATGTACAAATTATGGATTATTCAAACGCTCAACTAATAACAATAAAAACAGGAACAGCTAGAATACAGGACGGAAGCTTTAAGATCATCCATGAAATAGATTTAGAAATTTACCAAAAATGCATAGACAAAATACAACTATTCGTGACAAGAAATGTAAGCACACAAGAACCGTTATACCCCTTTCTCATCCATGACCTAAACATAATACAAAGTCACATTAACCGCCTTAAGCCTTTGGAAAAAAGAAAGCGTTCACTTGATTTCATTGGTAGCGCCTGGAAATGGGTAGCGGGCACTCCAGATCACAGAGATTTCGAAATAATTTCTAACAAAATAAACAGAGCATTAAAAAACAACAATAAACAGTTGATAATTAATAGAGCAGTAATTGAAAAAGTTAATGAGCTAACAAACGTTACCAATACAATAATAAAATTAATAAAATCAAAAGAAAACATTAGAGATAAGGAAATATTAGTTGTTAAGAACCAAATAAATATCATAAAAGAAGAAATATTAAATATAGATAATGCAATACAGTGGGCAAAAGCCAATGTCATTAACTCATTCATTTTGTCAAATCTAGAAATAAGTATCGTAGAAAAAATAATAGAACAAGATAATGTGCCCTTTTTGAGTATTGAAGAACTATTAGAATTTAGCGAAGTAAAGATAGCAACTAACAGAACAAATATAATATACATAATTAGCATGCCGCTCACTCGTACGGAAAAATGCACTAGCTTATTAATAAGACCAATAAAAACAGGTATTTTCTCTAACGAAATTGACTTCAAATCAGTACTTAATTGTAAGACTAACATATTTGGAATTAAGAACAACTGTAAAACTTTTAATAAACTTTCAATTTGTTTACAAAAAGATGTAATAGACATAAGCAATTCACCTTGCATACCGATGCTGCTGAAGAGCCAACCATCAACATGTAAAAGAATCAACAATCAACACATACCATCTATAGAAGAAATATCAAGCGGAATGTTGCTCCTGAACCAATATAATGGCACCATAAGTATCAATAGTAAAGAAGTAAATCTCACCGGTTCATTCATAATACAACACTATAATGTCACAATACAAGCTGGTGGAAAGAACTACACATCCATAGAAGAACAAAAAAACAAACCATTACCAGCATTACTACAACCTTCGGATAATCAAACCAAATACGAGGAAGTCCTATCACTCGAGATGATTAAAGAGCTTCACGTTAACACAACAAACTTCATCAAATCACTGGAATCAATAAACAACCTGAAACATATTAGCGGATACAGCGTATCAATCATTGTAATCATCATAATTCTTGTCATATCTACCTTAAGATATTGTCGAAAGAACAAGTCGCAAACACCAAAAGTGACCATCGTAAACAGACCCGCAACTAAACCCATAGAGATGCCAGGAGTATCAAACCTGCTAAAAACCCCGAAGCCGGCAATATCACAACGAATTTCATCCATTACTCAAGTACCGATAATCAAAAGGTTAAACGAGGACGTTTGATCTTAAGATGGGAAGAGTTAACGACAGATTTTATTTATCTTTATCTATCTGCAAATTCAGTTAACGACAGACTTTATCTGTCAGCAAATTCCATATTCTTCACGCTCGCATCTCATGCCCACAGACAATCGCGCTCGCGGATCATATTCAAACAACGATGCAGCAAGCAGCAATGTCTACATTCAATATCCCATTACATTTTCGTTCCCATATTCCTCTTCTTCCAAATTCCTTTGCCCCATAGAATAAGTTTCATTCATATGTAAAATTAGTTTTAAGTTCAGTTCTAATTTGGACACAAATAAAGACGGAGGCTTCACCTCAAAAATATAAAAAAATATTTTTTTTATGAAAATTAAACGTAGAATTAGGTATTTAATTTATATAGTTCGTCGAGGAAGTGAAAAGTGCGTTTTAGAGTTCGAGAGTGTTAGGCTTTGTGCGGAGGTATCAAACGGAAAACGTAGGTTTCAGGTTTTATTTTTTTTATATTTACCAACTCGTTTATTGTTTTTGCGTTAAGGTATATATAATTATTCTTAATCGTAATACATACGTGAACAAAAAACACGGAATTTTAATTTTTATTAAGTACTAGCTGACCCGTGCTCGCCTTGCTTCGCCAGAGTTCCACTTCTCAAATTTAAAACAAAATAATTAGCGCTATACAAAAAGTAGCTTACCCGAAAAAAGAGAAGAAAAACTGCCAGTAAAACAATCCAAACAAATACTTTGGTAGGCTAACTTCTATTATTCCCTCTCAATCTCATTTACATTCCACTTGTAAGTTGTTACTTGTTACATTTTATTCCCCATCTCAATCCCATAACAACTCGCTCACTTACTACTCAAACACAAACATCCTCAAGTTCAAATTAAAAAAAGAGAAAAAAAAAACATGAAGCAAAAAAAACTGCAAATGCACAAACAGGTTTTAGCATGGACGTGAATCAGTATCCTTATCACTAATAAAATCAGAATCACTATAGCGCATTTTAAAAATCACAATCACAATTAACAACTGAGTGTGACTCCCTCAATCTCAATTACATAGCTATCTCCCTCAATCCCATGCACCACATTCGCTCTACTACTCATTGTCATTATTCACTAATAATTTAAGAACGTGAGCAAAAAAAAAAAAAAAAAAACAACACAAAACCCAAAAGTTGCATAAAAAAAGAGAAGCACACGGCAGAAAATGTATAGAGAGAGAAACAGGTTTTGCCGCACACACACACAAAATTTCCTCCACTCAACGCTGGAAAAATCCAACGATCTAGCTTCAATCGAACATTTTGATTTTTTCAATTGTATTAAATTTATAGTTTATTGCTTATTGTTCAACTTCAGGATAACGTACAAAGATGATTTGTATCTTAAAATCTTTGTACATTATTGAACTTTGTATTAAAAAAAATCCCATTTCATTTGGATGAGTGATTCCGAAGCTAGGAGCTAGAAGGCATCCGAGAATTACAACTTTTCTTAGATATCAGCTTAGATTTCCACTTCCGGACAGCGAATAATGGTAAAACATATCCTATGTTCAAATCTGAACAATTTCCTATGCAACTGTGTAAACCGAAATCAAATTCGTGCAGTACTTTTTGAATCTATTCTCGTCTCACAGATTACAGCCGGAAAAAAAGCTACAGTTTTATTATAGTAAGGATAAGATGGTGGCCGGTAGCTAGAATTTTTTTTTTTTTTGAGGAGTTCTAGGGTCCGGCCTAGGTGGACAAGGTGGACAAGGTTGCATTTATACAACCGATATGAGGATAAGCTACCGGAAAAGTTTGTAAAATGTTTAGATTTGTTTCGCTGGTACAGCCCCATAACTGCATACCATATGTTCATACAGGCTTCACTTGATTATATAATAAAAGCTTGTTCTTGAGGGTAAGCTTGAAATGTTTTCCGTATACCAATAAAGTTCTCTATATTTGATGTTAAGGTCTTCGCATTTTTTCCTTACATGCGGTTTCCATTTTAATTTTGTGTCGAGAGTTATTCCGAGATATTTGGCCTCGTTTGCAAACAGAACTTGTACCGTATTTATGTTTTTTTATATGTAAAATCCTCGTGGACCGATTTCGTTTCGTTAAGAGCGATCCTCCATGATTCTGTCCATTCATAGACCCGGTTAAGCGCGCCTTGTAATACTTTGTTTGTTTTTTTTTTTTGTCGTTGTACCAACTGCTAGTATAGCAGTGTCATCGGCAAAAGTGGCTACGGTAGTACTTTCTGTTTGCGGAATATCACGCGTAAATAACAGGTACAGGAGAGGCCCAAGGACGCTTCCTTGCGGCACACCTGCCCTTATTTCTTTTATTTCTTTAAATTCCGAATATTCGTTTCCGTGTTTGACAAGAAAGAGTCTATTCTCTAGATACGATTCTAGAAGTTTCCATAACGGTTCGGGGAGAACTTGTCGTAATTAGTACTTGAGTCCTTTTTGCCAAACCTTATCAAATGCTTGCGAAACGTCCAAGAATACGGCAGAGCAAATATTATTTTCTTCTAGAGCTTTCTCTATTACGTCAGTTATCCGATGCACTTAATCGATTGTCGTATGTTTGCTTCTAAGCCCGAATTGGTGGTCGGGCTTAAACCGGTTGTCTTCTATAATTGGTTGTAAGCGTCTGAGTAATTTTCTCCTTAAAAAAACTTTGCAAATAATTGAAAGAAGGGAGATGGGTCTATAAGACTTTTTTTCATTCGGTGGTTTGCCTGGTTTTAGAACCATTATGACTTCCGCGATTTTCCATTGACTCGGAATGTATTGTAATCTGATCGCGGCGTTTATAATGTGAAGAAGCTTAGTTAATGCTTTCCGAGGTAGCATTTTTAGGAGTTCACCAGTGATCAGGTCGTAACCCGGAGCTTTTTTTGGGCTTAAGTTTCTTTATTACTTGCCCGCGTTCGGTGAGTGTAGCGTTTATTACTATACTAGCTATGCCCGCAACTTCGTACGCGGCGTGAGACTGTGTGATTTCCAATAAAAGAGATTTGACCGTGTTCTCAACGGCATATTTATTTAAAATCAACAGTCTAGCTAAAAAAAAAGCGGTGAACATTGTAAATGTGAAACAATAAATCAAACAAGTCTATTTACCTAAAACACCAATTTAAGAAAATTAAATTCAACAGCTTAAGTACTAAAGTTCCACTTCCTTACTGTAGGTATGAACGTAGGTAATATCAAAACAACCACTACAACAGCTCAGCTTCTAGAGGACATAGAAAGCTGACTGATGGCTTGAAATAACTATAAATGTGTTGGCTCTCCTAAGTGTTTTGTTTTGTTTGCATTGATTAAGAATTATTTGAGTAATGGCGAGTTAAAGGCAGTAAGGTTAGAAAAAAAAACACATTTTGGTCAAAAACGCTCCAAAAAAATAGGCATGGCAATGAAAGGGAATAACCTATGTGTTGCACAGAATCTTAAGGAACATTTCAAAAAAAGTTTCATCGAAATCTGTGCAGTAGTTTTCACGCCATTAGGTAACAAACAAATTTCCTACAGTTTTATTATAAGTAAGATATAGATTATTTTCAGATGTTCGTCGTTTTTTTTTTTTTTGTTTTTGTTTTTTTTTTTATAATTCACTAGTGCTCAAGGGGTTTTCGTTCCCTTATAATGTTAATGTACAGCACGAGTGGAAGGGTTGATAGGGAGGATAGAGAAGAGGTACTGGTGCACATTGGTCTATCTGACGCATAAATATTTCCATCAAGCGCTTGACCATCGAACGGCTTAAAAGTTTCTTCTAAATGAGCGGCAAAAACGACCGCCTTCTCTTTGTCGCTTTTTGCCCAAACATCTTGGGTTATCTAAATAGGCCCATCTTAATGTAAGTAGGTGATATTCCAATAAATTGACCGATGTATTTCTCAAAAGTCTCCTGGAATAACTGTGATACTACATACATACATACAGAAATAGAAAACCAGACAAAAGAACTTTGTGATACAAGCATCTTTGCGAGGATGTTGATTGCCAATGTAGCCTCAACAATGGAGACAACGGGCTACGAGAGTAGGTATACCCTTTGTGGGAAATTCAAATTTAAAACCTTGCTGTATGTGTATACATTTCAATTTCATCCAAAACGAACTTGTGTGTTTCGCAATTTCCTCATGCATTGAGCAAACGCATTGTTGTCTGGTTTGCAGAGTGCAGATTGGAACTCATATACCAAAGAGGACTGTCTTTGTTTTAAGTTCTAAGGGTGATGCCTTTATAGTATACCAAGAGCCTATGCATGTACCTTATTCAACAAGGACAGGTGTCTTGTAGATTACAATATGTTATAGGTACCAGCTTGGTTCCCCAATGGGAGGTATTTATTCGCTTACGTTTCATCGTTTTATTACAAAGTTGAAAGTATTATCTTTATCATTTCTTTTCAATGAATGGACATATTCCAATGATGGATTACTGGATTGTAGTATTTATATCTATTATCTTAGCATAAGGAAATATCCACTCACGATAGCCTTAATGCTGACAAAATATCCTCGAAATGTTGTCAAACACCATACGCAATGTAAGTGAATACAAACAAACTATGTGTAAACACCGTGCGTGCGGTATGTGTGTGGCTTGATACACGTCATTGAGAAAAGAGGGAATTGTAATAACCGTATTCATGACAGGGATGGAAAAGTCGATACAATTGTATCGAATTCGATACAAATGAGTTTCCTGGAGTACAAAAGTACAATTTGCCTTATTTCGATACAATTTATCTATCTGTATCTTTCAAATTCTCTTGCAATTTGTATTTTTCCAAAAATAGAAAATTAAATCAATTAACAAACTATTTGTACTAAGTTTTACGCAAAGCATTGACTGAATTCTACTTTTCATTATGGCGTTTACGATTGAAGAAAAGAATTGCCCTTTCTGTCAAAAGATCAAATCTAGAAGTGCTCTTTCTATGTTTTCTATGTTTCATTGAAGAAAAAATTACAGTTCCAGGTCAATTCTTAACACCATAAACAAATCATACTGAGACCCCCAACTCACAATCCTCTTGCCGCTGGCCCCCTCAATTTTTGCCAGGAATCCGGCATTTTGTTGTCCTATCCGTGTACGCCAATTCCTATCCGTTTTGCTTTGCCCACAGTGAACGGGAAAAAGATTAGGTGCGAATGTGTTGGTGGAGAGGATTTTTGACATTTGTCAATACGAATTTCTATGCAACAATACTAGCGCACCTAAACTTTTTGGGAGCGTAAAATTTAGCTTGTAGGCAAATAACTGTTAATCGGTCGAAGTTGGGGGTCTCAGTATTGTCTCTGCTTAACACGACAGAAGTATCCGGGATATTTTTAAAGAATTACCCTGAACTCTCCAACACACACTACTTGCAAAATGTCAAACTGAAATGTTTGTTGTGTTGTTCGAAATAAATTTTGCGCTATGTGATCCGAAAATATGCAATTATTCGTGCAAAATGTAAACTTAAATTGAATTATATTGATTTGGTCTATTAAAACATTCATATCTACTGTAGAAGAAAAAAAATTAGCAACAGACAAAAGAATTTCATTGAAAAGAACAATTCTGAATTTGGGGGCAATACTCTCTGCTCTTCAATGAAAAACGTCTTTAGAAACTCAGCCTGTTATAAGTTTCAAGCTCAGAGCAATATTTTTAATATGATATGAATGTGCAAAATGAGAGTACCTATATTGAGCCTTTTTTATACAAAAAACAGTTTTCAATACAATTGGCTCCATTTCAGTACAATCTTAAACCAGTTTTCAGTACAAATCGAAAATGGCATTTTCCATCCCTGATTCATGATATATTATGAAATAACAATAATTTATTTTCAAACTCTGCGTGAGCCTTAACATGTCTGGACTCTGGAGTACTCTTCGTAGGGCGGAGTGACTGACTACCTGTGGTTGTAAAACTTCATTGATGTCCAAGAATAATAGAATACAAGATTACGCCGATATGTCAAAAGAAATTTGGCATAAAATCGTATGACGTCAGTCGGGACCCGTGATTTGACGTTTGTACGTTTTGTTGGTTTTGTTTTTACTTCCGAATTACGGGTTGAATGTTCTTAGTTCTCATGAAATATTTAATTAAAATTTAAATGATATTTGTTAATAAAAATGTGTGTGTATATAGCGAAGTTTCTATTTCATTTCTCATTTATTTGGTTGAATTGATTATCTATCTATTGTGGTTCGGGCATGATATCTGAAAACGTAAGATATCTGTAGTGTAAAAATTACTAAACAATGAAAATAAAGAATTTGAAGTGAAATTGTGCATTTATAATTTGTTTCAATGAATTATTTTATTGAATTTTCTTTTTTGTGTTGTCGGTTTCGTCGTTTACACTTATATCTGGGACTTTATAGCGCAATCTGTGGCAAATATATCCAGCCAGATTTTCCAAGCCATCGTGAGCAATGGATTCGAGCTCCTTGTCCTCCGCAGTCTGAACATCAATGTTTTCTGGCCTTATTGTTATGCTCCTTAAAATTGTACCTTTATAAATAATAATATAAACAATTGAACCTGTAACCTGTTAGGGTACAATCCAATCTTTCTAGATCAGGTGTATCATCGATGGACACATTTGCGCTATCTGATAGGACGCCTTCATTGTAGCCAAATATATACGATCGCAGTCTATACTTAAACTCCTGACGATCTGGGTGGTCATGTAAACCTCCTTTTGTCCGTATGACACCAAAAAAGTTTTCCAATACATCTTGATTAAGCCGATATGTCAAGATGTATTTCAATTTGAAGCGGTCCTTCAAGTCACTAAGCAGTAGTTTAACTGCATTGTTGGACTGAGTAATGCCTGAAAAGAACTTTAGGTTAGTATCTTCATAATAGAGTTTTAAATCGTAAGTATTATCCACCTCTCTGAAAAGGTAATAAGGTATTTTTTCCAATAACCCTCATTTGGATCATCAGTTGTGTCATTTGGTCTAAAATTTCGTTTTGCGTTTCGATTGCTAGACCGTAAGCATGTGACCGCTCTCTGGAATCTTCAGTTGGGACTCTCACGTTCATGACATCAAACCAGTCATTTGTCTATAAGAAAATAAAAGTATATAAGGAATAAGTAAGCACAGTAAGTTCGATTGTTTTTAATTATAGAAACATTGAAGTTTTAAATAACTGGTAGCATTCTTGCCAATTTTGGTCGCTAAGAAGACCCAAACTTGCTGCCCTCGTAAGTGATGGTATGTGAAAACAGTTTTGTTGCCATTTTCACTTTCTGCCGGTCAGCTCCAACGACGTTGAGATAGCTGCTCGAGATTTTATGAGTTATTGTCAGCTCCGAAGAAGTACATGATAGGAGCCGAACAATGATTTCCTTCTTCACACATTTTCCGTTTATCAGAAATCCTTGATCGACGAAATGATTTCGAAGGAGTTTGAGCAGATGTGGAACATCCGCGAAAACAAGAATTTTGTTCTCATCGTGTAAAACCTAATGAAGATTATTTTGAAAAATAATTCAATAAAAAATACCTCATTTTGGAAACTTAAACACAAGCCCGCAAATTCAAATCAAATTTACCGGGTCACGAATGATGTCACAGCTGTCAAAAAAGAAAAACCAACATGGCGGACGAGCAGACGGCGTAATCTTGTATTCTATTATTCTTGATTGATGTCCGTTCTCCTTCGTTTGGCTCGAACTGACGATAAATCCACGTCATTTATCGTCAGAACATCATTGACAGTTGATCGTGATGTCGTCGGTTCATTGTCAGTAATTGTCGCTCCAGTTTGGTTTGCGAGACGAGTTCTCCATTCACGCGGGCGTTCAGTACTCGCTCAACCCAACCTTTTTTTTACTTTCAGAGGTTTACTTGCACGGAAACGCGCCCTGTAATCTTTTGCACGTTCTGCATCTGCCTTTCCCATATCTGAAAATATTTTAATGCATATTCAATGACGGCAAAACATTGCATTATTGTCAGAAATATGGAATTGTATCAATTACGTATTTTCCTGTATTTTTCTGCGCTTTACTATTGAAACGCATGTATTCAACAGTGAAATCGAACAGTGAAACAACGCGCACTTAGATGTTTACGTATCAATAAGCACTCCTAAGATTATGCAGTGGAAAATACCCGTTTGCTGTTACACAGTAAATGAAAGTGTCATTGGAATTTCATTCGGCTTGCATTGCATATTGTACGGGTCCTGGTAACGCGCGCATAGATGTTTACACATCAAAAATTAATACCTGCAGTGGATATAGTCAATGAATTTTTAATGTTTTTTATTTATTTGTTCAGTACTGTTGTTTTTCTATAAAGTAAGTGCAAAACAAATGTTCCCATCATAAACGAAGATTTTAGTAAACTTTGAGGCCAACAAAAATCAGAAGAGAGCCACAAAAAGAGGAAACACTTGCCCACCATTAAACTGCAGCAAAATGGCTGTCAAATCTTTTAAATGGCATTTATGAAATAATCATAGAATTGATTTAATTTTAAAGGAATCGTGCATATACAACTACTGTTGAAATGATGTGAACTAAGGGCCCAACTTCTTGAATCCAGTAGTGCCCATTGCGGCAGGTATATGCAACTGACATATGAATTAAATACAACCATGGCAAAAACGCATAAACAAATGTATCACTATATACTTTTGCGTCTGTTGACAAATTGAGATAAAGCACATTCGAAAATTTTGAAAACACGCTATGGAATTATTCAATAAAAAATATTTGTGCCACGCATGTGGGATGGATTTGATGGGACTGTTCTGTGAAATAAGTTAAGGTTGACATAAATTCCTAGACGCAACCGACACTATGGGTTTAATGGTTTGGTCTTTGGTTAGCTCATACTGACTTTTAGCCAATATTGGCTCAACAATTAATAGAGCCGGTCTCAACACTTAAAATTAAGGAAAATCATATTAATTTTACAGACAGTAATGGGTGTTGGGAATAAAGCATATCAATTGCTTTTACTCAAAATAAATGTCAAAATCTAAGCATTTGCTACTTTTCGTACAGATAAAAACTGACTTAAGTTAACACAAACTTTTGACATGTTTAAAAAAAACAGGGCCCTTTACCTTTTACACACACAGACCGGTTTGAGTAAAACATAGCAGTTGCTACAAAAATTCAAATCTGCTATTTAGCTGACTCAGACCTCTTGTTACATATTTTGTAGCATATTTTTTTTACATAAAACAGAAATACCCTGATGTCCCAGTACCCAGCCAAGTTTTACCTTGTTGTGTTTGGCTAGAGGGTTTGGAGAGCATCGTGGCAGCACTTAAATGTTTTGGAGTCCATTGTATTGGACGCTAAACCCATACGCATGGGGTATCTATGGATAGGTCTTCAAAAATGATATTAAGGTTTCTAATATTTTTTTTTTTCTAAAGTGAATAGTTTGCGCGAGAGACACTTCCAAAGTTGCATAATGTTGAAAACTCGTGGGACGAAATCCCATGGTTGTCGAAACTTTGGTGTTGGGTCCAAGGACACCAGCTCCAACTCCAGAATCCATTTTTGATCCGTCGGGGTACCCAATAATCCCAATAATGGCTTCAAGTGCTGTTGTTAAGCAAGTGCGCATAGCACCTGTGATGCCGAGGCAGGCAATGCGTTGAAGCTTCTGAAGCTTGTTTGCCATAGTTCGTGCAAGTTCTTTTGGCCACCAGAAGACAGCGGCGTAAGAGATAATGGGTCTTACCATCATTGTATGTAGCTAGTGCATCATTCTGGGATTAAGACACCAAGTTCTCCCGTAAAGATACCTACAGGCTCACATGGCTCTAGAGGCTACACTCTGTGGCAGAATTGATATGTAAGTTTCAGTTTAGTTTATCATCAAGGATGATTCCGAGATGTTTTAATTCGTTGAAGTAAATTAATATTGTTCCATTCAGGATAATAGGTTTTAAAATTACCAGATTAGATTTATAGATCATGTATAGTTTTTAAAAGCACTATTTAGTTAAAAGATACAAAGTATTGTTTAGTATGTAAGCATTACTTGGTTTATAAACTCAACATATAAAATGGAGCTTTGGAGATGTGAACAGTTTTTAAAAGTAAATAAAGGAACCAATAATTTTAAAAATATCAATTTTAGTTCAAGTTTGCATTTAGATCGAAATCGTTATGTGCGTTTGGCGTTTCCAAGTAACCTAAAAAGGAAATTTGGAAATGCCTTTTTTTTCAAAAATGTAGAGTATGTAGGATAATTTAGAGAAAAACTGAGATGCGGAGGTTGGGGGGCGGAGCCCCCCATTTTATATGTTTTATAGATTTGTTTTGAATAATAATTTTGAATAATAATTACGCGATTGCATTAAATGTATTTTTCATTTAGGTCAGAGCCACCCAAATTGTTTTTTAACTTCCTGTTAAGAAAATTGAAGATAGTGTGTGTGTGGGTAAATGTAACACTGATACAGCAGCGCCCAGAAAGAATACTTATCGTAGAACTGCATACACAATATTAAATTTCAGCTCATTACTTTAGGATTATACTAATGACTTAACGAATATTATTTTTAATCAGCAATACCCAAGAATAAATCAACATTTATACGTAAATTACCTACTACTTCATTTTTTCTTACATTAAATAAATACAATGCAAAAAATGAAACATAAAATACTACGGATAATTACAGATTGTGTGCTATACCTAAGGTTGCCAGACGACCGGGACTCGCCGGGATTGTCCAGATATTCTAAGCGGTGTCCAGAGTCCCGGTGAAAAATGAATTGTCCAGTCAAAAGTCCAAAATAAAAAAATTCAATTACTGTGAAATACTTTCAATTTAAAAATGTAAGAATTTGACTGAACTCATCCACTCAACGAAATTGCAATCACTTTCAAACATTGACACATTTGTTCGAACAGCTTGACTCAATGCGATTCGATCGAAGTCCATTTCTCTCTCCAATTCTCGATTAAATGCGTCTTGCATTGAATGATTTGGCTGTGGTATCCCCAATTTGCACAACAAATTGCCACTCATGAGCAGACACATATCCTCGATCAATATCATTATCCGATGTCACAGTGCGAATTCGATGCAAAATATCATCGGCGATATCATCTTTGTATAATCAAAGTATCTACTTCATTTCCAAAAGCTACTTAATGTAACATAGTAAACATAATATATTAGACCAAACTTTTTAGGTATCTATAAAAAAAAAAAACTTCAAAATTATGGACAACAACAATTTGCTTGGAAAATAATTAAAATAATTGACAACAACAATTGCTTTTAAAATTTAAAATATTTTTTTTTTATTTGAAGTGTCACTACTCGATTTCTATCCAGTTTCTTTTTTTTTTTTCAAAGTGTATTTCCCCATACAAACTTTCACAACCTCTTTCATCCCCTCCTAGTTTTGTTTTCGCGACAAAAAGTAAATAAAAACCTTATATACAGCAATACGAATAAAACAAAAAATAGTTATGAAAATCGTTCCAGGGGTTATCGAGTTACATGATCAAGCAGCCTTACACAGCGGAAAAACGTTCACATTTTATGTGAAAGTGTTGGTAAAGTGAAATTGAATGTACAATAGTACGGTTGGCACAAAGTAACCCCAGCTTACGGTAGTTTTGAACTTATCTAATAACACACTTTCATAATGATTCCAAATATTAACAGCAAAAGACGGACCACGACGTCCGCGAAGTCGTAGCTTACCCCAATCTACGTAGCTTCGTAATATTCAATCAACCGGACAAGCTCAGTTTTATGCTCAACATAAAACTGCGATTTAAGAAGCTCCTCATATGCATAAACAGTATCCTCTTCAGGAACAAAAGCCAGAGCATTCAGCATCTTCAAACTCATCTCAGTTCACATCGTCACCGTAGTTTTGCTGGAAACCACATGCCTGAATATGGCGCCAAATGCATTGGCTAAAATGAAAATGGCACCCTTTAATAGTTGTGCGCTGAAAAACTTCGGATGCAGCTTTCATATACGCTGACTCAAAATCACACATAATCAAGTCTGGTGATAATCGTGGCTCCAGGACGCACAACTGATGTAACATTATCTCTATACGTCTTATATGACTTACCAGTCATTAAGACATAAACCAATGGTACAACATGACCGTGAATAAGCCCATGAATGGAATACATCGTTGGAACAGTGCGTCCCATCAGAAAACCAGGTATCACAACTGCTCAATAAATCCAAAATAGCATTTGTTGTGAAAATTAAAAACTGATGTTGACGATTTTCATCAGATTCACGAGTATCATACATCAGAAACAAATCCTTACTTGCCGTTATCGTATACTCATGGGGTATTATCAATTCAGCGAATGTCCTAGCCGCATCAGGCATATTTTTAGCATCATGTCGAATACGCCGAATCGTGCGAGCAACAGCGTCGACGGCAGGCATCTTCCCAGCAACAGCATCCGGTAAACCACGTGATGCTTCTTTGATAACCTTACTAGTGGATACCGTCGATGAAGCAGCTTTTTTACGTATGTCAGCCATAACAACTTTGGCTTCAGCAGCAGCCCTAGAAGGCGGATGCTTATGCTCCGTCTCTTTCAAAACGATACCTACAATTACATGAATTTCAATCATTACAATGGTGAAATATTATAATAATTAAAATATAATTATAAACACAAACCATCCACATCCTGGCTACTTGTATGACACCGACCAGGACATTTATTCCGGTAATATGAAGTACATCGCCATATTACTTTATCCGACCCAACATGATTAAAAGCATAAGTAAATCCATTATGAATAAGATGTTTCATATTTTTTTTAACTCATACAAAATTCCAAAGGCATATTAAATAAATACTCGGCAAGCACAGATCTACATGGAAAAATAACACGTGATCGTATATTTCATATATAAAAAATCCCACCGGACATTTATGGACAAAATACACAACGAAATTAAAAATTATCTATTAATCACAATCACAAGTACGAGTATGAATCTAAAATATTCAATTATAAAATATTAACAATATAACTACACGATACAACTATATTAACAGAACGTGTGACAGTTAACTACTAAACAGCAATCAACTATTAGTGTGATACAGCGTGACCGTTGTGCGACTAAAGTTGCAGTTTGGCACTTTTTTCATCACCTTGCCACAATGAGACGACTTTTCTAAAATTTATTGATTTTGGCCCTTTTTGAAAATTTGGGACAAACAAAATAAAATAATTTACAAACTTTGATATCAATGATAAAAAATGATCAGCCTTATTTATAAATTATAATACATTTATAATAAGGCTGTATATGTATTGAGAAAATCATAATACCTGGCGAAGAAATAGATTATTTCGAGATAACAAGTGCTTATGGTCATTTAACAAGAAATCCGCAAAAGGTAATTGACGACTTTAAACTATTACAGCCTTATTTATTAGAATTAAACGCCCCTAAACACCTGTATAGTTATGCACAGCCTTATTTATTAGAATTTTCTAAACGCCCCTAAACACCTGTATAGTTTTGCAGTGTAAAAGTATTCATACAGCCTTTATACACCCTCCCAAAAATTCTTATTTATAAAACATTTTCCCATGCATATTAGTTATACAACTTATACAGGGCTTTTATCAGAAAAAGTACTTAAAAAGAGCTGTCTATTACATTCATCTGTCCAAAAAGATAAAAAAAAACTTAGCAGCTTGCGAAAAATACGAATTCAATTCAAAATGAAATGAAATTCAATTTCAAAAAGAAAAAAAGGAAAATAAATGTCGGGGAATTGGTAGGTAATCTTATAAACAAATATTCACAACACACATAATGTAATGTATAGCCATTAAAACAAAATATTTCAACACATTATCCAGGAAAAATTCGTAACAATTTAATATGAAAACGTCCATAATAACGCATCCAAAATAAAAAAGAAAATTTTTTTACTCAATAATGCGAATTCAAAATGACATTTCGATACACGTTCCACCTCTATACAGGCACTAAACAACCCCCAAACGCGTTTAGCTAATACAAGCTCTATACACCGTTGAGATTTTTTTATAAATAAGGTTTTTGCGTTTAGAGGCATTTTAAAGTACGCATAACTTTATACACTCTCTATAATACGTTTATAAATAAGGCTGTTAGAATACAAGTCTAATGAAGATTCTAATAAAAAAATATTTGAAATAACGGATTTGGAACAGGTTTGGTATAGAGTCGGGAAAATAAAAAGTCACTTTGATGAATTTTTGTACCACACAGCAGTGCCTGTGCTGAACGCGTATTCCCGAATATAGCCCTAATGAAAAATAAACAAACCAATAGACTTAACATTAGTTCCTGTGAATCAATGCTCTCTGCATTAAATTTGATCACATGCTTAGATTTGGAAGATTGGGAACCAAGTATTAATCTTGTCAATAATGACAGAAGTACATTAACAAAAAATAAAAGTACCTCATATTTATGTATGTTATGAAACTGATTTTACGCGTTTAATGTTATTTTGTTTTTAATGGTATGTTTTATTCGACTGAATTGCTTAGATTTAATTCTAAGATATTACCTTGTTTTTTTTTTTTTTTAGTCAATTTTTGATTTGGATTTGTTACTTAATATAATTGGCCCTTTTTTCCCTTTGGCCCTTTTCTTGCGACCTTTCAAAATTCATCAACGGTTACGCTGAGTGTGAATAATAATACAACAGCGAACAGCGCCCGTACACATGGCGAGTTGTACTTGTAACTGAGTCGTTTGCATTCTGAGTCGTTGTGTCCTGAGGTGTTCTGGCTGGAGTCGTTACGGCCATGAGTTGTTTTTGGTGTGAGTTGTTTTGTCCGGAGTCTTTTTGTCAAAAGTCGTTATGTCCGAGTTGTTTTAACCTAGCGCCTATGGGAAGTACCGAACTCCAAATCCAATGTTTAAAACAAATCCGTACAGCCGTTTAGGGAGCATACGGCAGACAGACAGACGGACGGAATTTCGAGACCCACTTTTTTGAGTTCCTCTTTCACCGAGTCTGCCTTACTAATAACTAAGCACTATAATGTCGACTATTAGTTGGCTAAACTGGCTATTAGTTGGCTAAGTATAGAGCATTTTTGAAATGGAACCAATAAGCAGTTTGACCTCCACCTTTAGTAGTAGATATGAAGACTTTCCGTTGAATCTATTACATTTCTTGTCATCGCAGAATTTTAATTTCATAATTTGTTTTCGTGAAAAACAAATTTTGCAATTAAATTTGCCAAACAGATATCTTTGAAAGACTTTTTGAGGCTTATTATAAGCAAAAAACAAAACAGAAAATGGCAAATATCATATATGCAAATCAGTAACGCTCTATTGTTCGTTCGGTATAGTTACGGTGACCATCCGTTCATTATTATAATGAACTGTTCATTATTTGAAGTAGATGTTCATTATGAATTATTTTGTATTCAAAAACATAAAAATGTTCATTATTTCAAAAGCTGTTCATTCTTTGTTCAGTATTTTATTCAATTTTGTTGAAACAAAAAAGAAAAACTAATCAAACCAAAATTCTTTAAACAAAATGATAATTCAAACGTGCCCTGATTTACTAAATGTGCAAAAATGGTAGTGTAGTGCAAATCTTTCATTTCGGAACACTCCCTACATCATTCTCGGAACTCACCTTATGTCAAAATGTCAAAATCGAGCATTCAGATAATAATCAATTCAAAAGCTTTTCAAAATTCGAAGACAAATTTCCGTTGTGGTAAACATTAAAACTGGTAAACTTTATTTGATATTATTTATTAAAATATACATAATTACCACAATTTATTTAGCAATTTCTTTAAGTTCACTGATGCCACCCAGAAGAAAATGTCTTTACTACAAAAAGAATATAAATTGTTTAAAAAAACAACAGAAGGCGATGTGAAATGCAACACAAGTGCATGGCCACATTTTCTATTTCCAACAATGGAAAACTCGACATAGAACAATATTACGTCCTTATTTTAAATAATGAGGATACTAATTCAGTTTTTAAGCGTTTATTTTACAACATTTAGTTAAATTAAAGACTGGATTTTATTTATTTATTTATTTTGCCTAACATAGGTACAAATTAAGAGTTCCTTCTGTAATATTTATTTTAACTAAATAAAGCAAAGACTGAAAATCCTTGTAATATTTTTTTAATGAGTTTTTTTTTTTTTTTAAATAAAAAAATAGTGGGTAATTAAGAACGAGGCTTATTTTTTTTTTATTTCTGTTCATTATTTGAAATTCAAACAGATGGTCACCGTAGGTATAGTGCACTTTCCTAATACTTCATGATTGATTGATTACCTATTTAAATAAACGGCCCGAAGTTTATTAGAATACCTACTTAGATGTAAATCAAAACTTATTGGCGGTCTAAAGATCAAATCCCACATAGGAAGCCATAGCGTTTAAAGAATCTATCGTTTCCTTTTTTTAATTTCAATTCGGCAAGCAACGAGACAGTACAATACAATCTTTTCAAAATTGTATATTGTATTACTTAATTCCGGAAACTTATAAACCGAAAAAATATTAAATTCTCCCAGAAAAATATAAAGCCTGGATCACATTTTTATAGAAGAAAACTGTCATGTTTACCCCTCCATGAATTCACACATTTCAGAACTGCGTAAACTGCCAGACTAAAGTTGATTATTGGTAAGGCCGTATGTGTCTGTAACTTGCCACGGCAACCATATTATCAAAACTACTTAAGCATAATTTGCTGATTGCGCACACATTTCTAATAAGTAGCTGCTGTTACCATATACTACGTAGTAATAGTAGGTACAAAACATTATTCCTAATTATCCTCAATTCCATTCATACTACAATAACTGGCAACATAATGGCAATGGCAGGAATTCTCAATAACCAAAATGAAAACAATTAAACCAATTCAATATCAACCAAACCGCACAAGTTCAAAGGAAATGCATGCCAAATTCAAATATGTACAATCGAACCACCCCGAATATACATACATACTTACATCATTCCATTGGCATTACAATACAATTCAATTACTACTTATAGTTGCCGAGGGACAACAAGTTAGCCAGTAAAATATATGCAAGTATGTCCGTTTCGACGCACCCCGACAAAATAATCGAACAAAAGTCCGAAAATATTTCCTCCTAATCTGGCACAGTCATCAAATTGGCAATAACAAGTTTTTATCGTATCCGAAAGTGTTTTTCCTTCCGCTGCGTGGTATCAATTAGGACCACACAGTTGTGTTGGTCATGGCCCGGGGCTATCCCTTAAGTTTCATGATTTAAGGCAATATCGATTTTTGTTTTCAATGTCCATCAACAAGTCCGTCATTGGATTAAAGCTGATTGTACCCCATTTTGCCTTGGGATGTGCTTGGATTACGAAACCCTTTCGCAGTTGTGGGTGTTCTTAATCGAATGACGGTTATGTGTTGATAGGAATCCAATTTTTTAATTGGGTTTATGACCCGAAGGCGAATGCACTCAGCGTTTCTAAAATGCATGTGCACTTGAGTTGGAAGAAAAATACAATTTTTGGGTTAACCATCCAAAAAAGTTAGTATTTCATGAAATTGCCATCGATACCCTTTGCTTAAGCTCGATAGAAAGTTAAATGAAATTCTGAATAATGGTGAAAGGATTGTTATGCTATAGACCAGAGGACCACAGTCGTTGTGTTGAATGCGAAATTAATTTATTTATTTATTTATCTAAATAATTTACAAAAATCAATTTACAAGTTAGAAGCTGTTTTTAGAGTTAAATATTTATACCTATACAAAAAAATTTCATTTTGTAATAGAAAAGTAATTGCTTTTTTTTTTTAAGGAGAAAAAAAATAAATGAATGCGAAATATTAGTCGAGGTACGTGAACTTGAAAATTTTCATATCCTAGAGTTTTTTCATTTTGTTATGCCTGAATTCTGGATGAATATTTTGATGGTTGATGTTGTTCACAGAAGCCAATGTTATGGCAATGTAACGCATACGCAGCACAATACCTACATCGCTTCTGGCTCTAGAAAAATACCGATAAATCTAAATGCAAATACATAATTATGTTAGATATAAAGAAATCAGATTCTGTGCCAAATATAGGTACTTGGCTTACTTCCTTCACAGTCCAAAACTGATTCAACTCCAGGAGAACAGACACTCTTCTTTTTATACTTTTCCTTAAAAACATTTCATAAAATACTTATAATTGAAGTGAAACTTCTAATGCGACTTCCAATAAGGTTGCGTTAAACGTTGAACGCTCCTGAAGAGGCGGAATAGAAGGAGACAGAGCGAGACTGAATGCGTGCGCGTGGCACTCGAACGCATGCGCGTAGTATACCTGTTACAGGCCAGCGCGAGCGTTAGCCACGACACAGACAAGAGAAATATACAGATATAGAATGATAGAACAAACGCATGTCAGCGCTGCCAACCTAGGCTTTTTCATGCCTTTTAGGCATTATTTCATTAGCTAAGGCTTTAAGGCTCTTTTTTTTCCAAAAAGGCATCTTTTTTTTTATTTCAAATATATATATTTTTTGGATTCAACGTATACTGACTTTTTATTTTTTTAAACATTCTTAAGAAATCTTGGCAAAAAAAGTCATGATCATGAATTTTGTTCCTATTTCTTCTGTAATTTATACATAATTTAAGTAATTAAAAATTGTTTATGTTATTTTTTTTATATTTGTGTTTATATTTTGATTTATTGTTCCAATTTACATAAAAAAATATTTTAGGCATTATTTTATTGAAAAAGGCATCTTTTTTTTTTCAAGTTAGGCTTTTTTTCGTCAAAATTGGTTGGCAGCTCTGCGCATGTTCAAGATTCAAGAAACATTATAAAACCAGCATACACAAATCGAGAGAACCAGCACTGGTACCATTGTATATAGAGACTAGTCTCTATATACAATGCTGGTACGAAGTGCCTGCAACCACGGTTGCCACTTTGGTAATAAATTACCAAATCTGGTAATTTTTTTCTTAGTTCATGATTTTTGATAATTTGGTAATTTTTATCTGGCTTTGGTAACTTTTTGAACAGGAGCACCAAAAAGACGAACTCGATATCATCACATGTAAATGCTGCCTTACTTTTTCTGCCCACTACGTTTAAGGTTTAAAAGTATTCCTAGTATAAGTACATCAGTAATGTGGTATTCGATTGGGCGCTCTCAGAGCACTTTTTTTGCTCTCAGAGCATTTTTTATGTTCGTTTGGCACAAAAAACGAGCAATCTTTTTCAGATTTCAGAGCACTTTTGCGAATCTAGATATTTTCTCAGATCTACCAATACAAGAAGTGCGCTTAAGTTTGACAACTGGTGGAGGGCGAAAAACTGGATTCCACTTGAGAGGCTTTACGTGTTCTGCATAAAGTGCATACTAGGCTTAAACATAGGTTAATTTTTCCACTGCCATGACATTTTTTTATAATAAACTAGCTGACCCGGCGAACTTCGTTCCGCCCAAATTCATTTAGGTATGTAGGTAATGAAATTAATAATTCCGAGCTTTCGCTTCATTCTGCTTCATGTAATTCGGTCAATTCAAATTTTTTAATCAAAAGGTATATTAAAATTAAATAAATACTTGTCGGCCAACCTACCGCTTTTTCACTGAAATGCTTTATGGTACACAAAATTGTTTGTTTTATTTCTATTATCGGGTGTGTACACGTACAAAGCGAGAGCTTTGCCGACACGTGAAATTCAAGATTTTTGCCACACACATACAGCGATTGTCCTTGCGACAAGCGAGAAGTACGGGAAATTGAAGACGCTTAAACACGAACGGCAAATAGTTCTGAATAAGTGGAATCCGCGGAATAAGAACATCTTCGCCTTTGAATTTTCCAATAAAAATCGTTGCTTGAATAATATTTGATATTAAATTCTTCACAATCAAACGCGTACCGTTACAAAGTTTTGGTTCATTTAGAATGCGCAACAAAGTGGGATAGTTGGTGGCTTCGTTTTCATCCATCACGGAGTCGACTGATTTGTATGAATGCGACTCACCAGCGATTTGGTTGATGGCGAAATTCAAATGATCGACGTTCTTGTTTTTCGCAGCCAAAATCACTCTTACACTCAGTCAATCAACAAATTCTGAGCGATATTCGGGGAAAACATTCATGATTTTTAGTTCTTAATCCTAATAGCCCATCGCCAACAATTGCCTGGAGAACTCTGCAGTCCGCAGTCGTTTTGTAAAGAAACTCGCGTGTTTGCTGTCAAATGCAATTTCTTGACGTATCGCCATAAAGCAGACGCCTTCAGGCAAGCATTCAATTCATCTGCCAGAGTTGATCTCGAAATGACAGGCAGCGTTTGACGAAACTCGCCTGATAGCAAGATCATTGCTCCACAGAAAGGTCGCTTATCATTACGTAAACGAATCAGGGCCTCCAATGCCCGCTTGTAAGCCATTGTGCATTCGTCCCATATGATAATCTTACATTGCTGCAGTACTTTCGCCATCACAGTGTTTTTTGAAATGTTGCATGTAGGTTCTTCATGCACTTGCAGATTCAATGGCAATTTCAATGCAGAATGAGCTGTTCGACCGCCTTCTAACAAAGTAGCCGCTATCCCAGAAGAGGCTTTGGCTAAGCGATCTCAGATCTCGAGCGAATTGTAGCCAACATCAGTGAAATCATGAATGTATTTCCAGTTCCGCAATTTTCGTTATCGACTGCTTGCATCAATTCATCGTACCTACACTGTCTTTTATTCTTGATTCAACATTGGCACATTTGTTTCAACAGCTTGACTCAATGCGATTCGACCGAAGTCCATTTCTCGCTCCAATTCTGGATTAAATGCGTCTTGCATTGAACGATTTGGCTGTGGCATCCCCAATTTGCACAACAAATTGCCTCTCATGAGCAGACACATATCCTCGATCAAAATCAAAGCATTCCACCTGACATCTCCAGTTCATTATCCGATGTCACAGTACGAATTCGATGCAACTGACATCTCCAGTTCATTTTCCGATATCACAGTACGAATTCGATGCAAAATATCGTCGGCCATATCATCTTTGTATAATCAAAGTGTCTACTTCATTTCAAAAAGTTACTTAATGAAACATAGTAAACATAA
Source organism: Cheilosia urbana (assembly GCA_946477585.1). Classification (NCBI taxonomy): domain Eukaryota; kingdom Metazoa; phylum Arthropoda; class Insecta; order Diptera; family Syrphidae; genus Cheilosia; species Cheilosia urbana. The sequence continues at coordinate 40,433,439 of OX297856.1, forward strand.
TTTATTAGAACAAACTTTTTAGGTACCTATAGGTATTTAAAAAAAAAAAACGTTCAAAATTGTTGACAACAACAATTTGGTTGGAAAATAATCAAAATAATTGACAACAACAATTGCTTTTAAAACTTAAAATATTTTTTTTGTATTTGAAGTGTCACTACTCGATTTCTATCCAGTTTTTTTTTTTTTTTCAAAGTGTACGAAAATAAATTTATTGGAATGGCGGTTGCGCCTTCTTTCAAAAATGTATCATACCAATATATTAACCTTCTCTGCATGGTCTATTAACCAACAAAAAAAACTTAATCAAAATCGGATGTGTGTGCCAGTCGGTAGGCAGTCACACACACATTTATCAAGTTATTTTTATATATATAGATTCGTAAATCAGAGAAAAACTAAACGATACCAAAAAGTCTTATTCATACTGGCTCAAGACGATATGTACGATTTTTTCGTGTTTTATCATTTTTCCAGATTTTTGGTAACTTTTAGCTTGGTCTGGTAACTTTTTTTTTGCATTTTTGGTTGCTATTTTTTTTTGCAAGTGGCAACCATGCCTGCAACATAAAGCAAGTCCATAAGGATTGTATGATTCGAACGAAAATGTATTTTGGGTTTTGTTTTTCTCAATTTCCTTTTTGTGTGTGGACCTTGTGCTGACGATATTATTGTTGTACAATGTACATTTGTACATGTGCTGCTATGGGTTTTTGGATTCGTTATGTTATTGTAGTTATTGTAATTTTTTGTCATTCATTAGTTCCATGGTTCCTGTTATTTAAGCCATGTGTACAAACAAGAGAATTAAAACACTGAATTTCAATTGATAACGTGAAATAAGAAAAATCTCTGTTTTAACTTGGAGGTTGGTGAACTTCTTTTTCAAACACTCCCAATAATCAGGAAATTAGCAAAAAACCATTGAACTTCTGTGTATTTTTTTCATTTTAAACACTGTCGCAAATCCCATGCAAAAGAAAATAGCATATCAACTAAAAATTTGTTCTCCGACACGGTGGTATGTATATCAAAAATGTTATCGAGGATATTATTTAGCGCAAATGTATTTGTATTTGTATTTTTTTTTTTAGTTTCAGTCTTGGTTTTGTATCACTCATGAAACAAAAAAAAAATATATATATATACCTACCTATTTTATATGATTTCCAAATGGAATCTTGCGGAAACTCGTAACGAATTTTGTTTGTTAAAATAATGTTGATTGAACGAATGCATAAATAACATAAAGTTAAAATATTGTTATTAATTTCGTGGCAAATCCTGACCTTTCTTATAGATTCATTAAATTTTCTAGTCGCTTGTTATTAGTGTTTTTTTTTTTTTTTTTAAATGTTTGCATCAATTTGTTGACGTTTTGGATGGTCCAAATACAATTTATTCTTAAGAACACAAGGACCATAAAAGAAAGTACTTTCAAATGGTACTCACCACAAATTGGGTCCTTAAATCATTCAAAGTCAGATTCTCAATTAAGGTATGGCTTGTGATGAATAAGAAATTCCGAATTTTCAGTTTGCGCCTTATCCTTTTTAATCTTCCATCGCAGTAGTTAACAAATCCGTCGATTCTGTCCTTAAAGTTGTTATAATGTTATGTTTTCTTCGATAGAAATTTCGTCGAAAGTTACTAGGTACTAAATATTGGTTTACTTATATCAGGCAGTTTGTTAACTTTTCTTTGATTTTCGTTAGAACTTCTTCTTGGAAACCTGTTGACAATTCTTTTATTTCCATCCACTGGTATAAAGAAGTGGTGTGAGGGAGATGGAAGTCAAGAGTTTCTCTCATAAAATTATATAAGGCGGCATTTCTAAAAAATGAATTTTGTGAAATCCATTTTTCTTTTGAAGAGTAGGTTTTATTTTTTTTTTACATTTTTTAGGCTGTGTTTTTATTTGATTTCTGTGACAAACTTTCTATTTCTAATGTTTTCAGTCTGCGTCTTAAAGCTATTTGTTTTAAATTATTTGCTTTGCACATTTGTCGAATAGTCTTTTCCAAATCATATGTTTTTTTTTTTTTTTAATTTTAAGGGAAATATTTTTAACGTTCTCAGAATTTTCAGTACATGGTTGTTGTTGGAACAGAGCCTTTCTTAAGTTTCTGAATCATAACTAAATCTTTTTCAAAATGTATTTCTCTCTTGCTGGGAATTTAAAAAAAAAAAAACCTTCTGCTTAAATTTGCTTGCCGCTGGGCACGACAAGAGTTTATGCAACTTTGAATTTTTTTGAGTTTTTTTTTTTTACCTAGCTTGCGCACATACAGAACACAGATCGCATATCATACCATACCTCCCGAATACCTTCTACATATGGGATTGAAATTGAAAATACTGCGAGCGGACGAAAAGAAAACAAAGTAAATTTATTAAAATTAGTTTCAAGTCGATTTGAAGAAAAAAAAATCAATTTTTTTTTTTGCGTTTTTCACGCACTTTCTGACAGTTTTCATGAAATCTGTTAATTTATGGGACCACAGTAAAAATTCCAAAAATTAGTACCTATCAAAGGGGGGACCACAGTAAAATTCCAAAAATTAGTATCAAAGTGTGGATCACACCGTCATTAAGTTGGCGCGAAAAATATTTTTTTTATTAAAACCAAAATGCCAAAAAATTGCTCCTGAAATGCTCCTTCCAAAAATACAATTGCTCCACTCAAACAACTAATCGTTAATTAGTTATTCGTAATTACAAAATTCAAAATTTAATTTTCGATTATCTTTGGACATTTTTCGAAAAATATTTTTTTTTTTTTAAACCAAAATGCCAAAAAATTGCTCCTGAAGTGCTCTTTCCAAAAATACAATTGCTCCACTCAAACAACTAATCGTTAATTAGTTATTCGTAATTACAAAATTCAAAATTTAATTTTCGATTATCTTTGGACATTTTTCCAAAAATATTTTTTTTTTTAAACCAAAATGCCAAAAAATTGCTCCTGCAATGCTCTTTCCAAAAATACAATTGCGCCACTCAAACAACTAATCATTAATTAGTTATTCGTAATTAAAAAAAATCAAAATCTAGTTCTCGATCTTGGAAATTGACTTTTTTGATTTAATTTAACGCTAAAAAATTGCTCCTTCTTTTTTCTGTTAGTAATGATAGTTTTTATGCACACAGACTTATGTATTATTAATTAATTAATCATTCTAATTAACAAAACCCAGAGTTTTTACATGGACGCATACGCATGTTAGATGTTTAGTCGCTATGGCTTGTATTCATCAAGCGGCAGGCGAATTATAGTGGTGATGATGTCACAACTGTCCCTCGCGGGTGTAAATTGTTAATTAGAATGATTAATTAATTAATAATAATACTGCGTGCATAAAAACTATCATTACTAACAGAAAAAAGAAGGAGCAATTTTTTAGCGTTAAATTAAATCAAAAAAAAGTCAATACAAAGGTAATCGATAATTAAATTTTGATTTTTTTAGTTACGAATAACTAATTAACGATAAGTCGTTTGAGTGGAGCAAATGTATTTTTGGAAAGAGCATTTCAGGAGCAATTTTTTGGCAATTTTTTCAAAAACTTTATGACGGTGTGGACCACAGTACAAATTTCAAAACCAGTGACACCAGTGTTGCCAGAATTTCAAAAAAGAAAATGATAGATTGGAAAAAAAATATGCTAGAATGTATGGAGACAACAAAAAATAGAAATGCTAGACAAAAAAAAATGTTTTCACCAGCTTTTTTCAAAAAATTATTTTGTCTTTGTCTTTTTAACTTCAAATTCATTTCAATGCATTTTTTTACTTATCTATATATACATACCTATTGAGTTAGGAATTTCGACCCTAAAAATATCTCAGAAAATAAAAAAATATTAAAATCATGTTTTTTAGACAATGAATTTTATTTTTATTAAACACTAGCTGACTCGGCGAACTTCGTACCGCCCAAATTCATTAATGTAGGTAAATTCCGATGTCATGTAATTCCGTCAATTCAAATTGTTTATTCAAAAGTTATATTAAAATTAAATAAATAGGTATAAATAAAATCAAATACTTGTCGGCCAACCTATCGCTTTTTCACTGAAGTGATTTATGGTAGGTACACAACATTTTTTGTTCTATTGTAGGGTGTCCATAGACCTTAAACGAAAAAAGAGGACATACTTTAAAAATCCTAAACTCCAAATACCCCCGCACTCCCCTATTTGGTTACTCAAGGATAACATTTGTACTGTGTATAAGTGGTCATCAGACATCACATACCACAGGTTTTCTTGAAAATTAAAAAAACAAAACAAATCATAGATATAGATAGATTTAAGGCCGAAAGGCAATAATTTTAAGCATATTGTTAAGTTTAGAGCGCTCGCTAAGAGCCAGTAAGCTAGAATAAGATAAATGTTAGTTTTAAATTAGATTTAATCGTTTTTGTCTAGCACGTAAGTTTATTTAAAGATAACGATAAAAATGAATTTACAATGAAAAACCACAGGTGACAGCTACAGATGTGACAAAACAGAGAAGAAATAAATTACATCGGAAAAGTGCTACCACTTCTATTGTTTTTATGGGCGTACTTAAAAGTTTTAAAATGAAGTACTTGTTTTTGTTATGAAATTATATTGAAATTGAAAAAAAAGAACAAATAAAGAGGACAAAGAAAGAGCCAAGCGAAAAAATAAAGTGTAAAATAGATCGCAGACAAAAAAGAGGACGTGTTCTCTTTAAAAGAGATGTTGTGGAAACCGTACTCTATTTCTATTAGGTACTTACCTATTCTTTTTTATAATATTATATACCGTTGCTTCTAAACTTTTTACCTACATATCAATTGATGAACGAGAAAGTTTCGTGCGACCCAGTCGTGCACTTTATTTATTTCTTTTTCAAAATTACATAGTATAAAAATTCGGGGTCGATAATTTGGGTAGAATAAAAATCAATTAAAAAAAATCAAAGAAGTTATTCCACACAAATCGATGCCTCGAGTGACCCCCGATAAATATTGCACATCTCTGTATGCTAAAGTTTATGATTTCATTAATTATTGGCGATTTGGTTGGGGGTAGTGCTGCGTATGGAATGGCTCAACTGTTCCCAGAATTTAAACATCTTGGCCGAATTGTACTTCAACATGAATAGGTAGCTGAAATGATTGGGTGGGACACAGTTCTCGTATAGGATTGGCACAATCTTGCGGTTACGTTGCTCTGAATGGAGTGGTATGTATGTGGTACTGGTTAACAAGTGGATATGACATTTAATGTGATGCCCTACCTATTTGGAGTACTTGTACAAAGTTCATAAAAAACGTGTTCGCCCAACTATGGATGAATGCTGCAGAAACTATAACAACCAATCGATTGCAACGCTCAGCAATCAGGCGGCATATAGGCTCGCGTTCAATTGATAAGCCTCCAATAATATCTCGATCATTCAAGCACAGCTGCACGGGAGAAAAGAGAAGTATGGTCTTATTTTACTTTAATGACTTAGTGTACTCACCCTGAAACCAAATCTAGGATCGTTTTTCTCCATGCGGTCGACTAGTTCGACTGCAAATTCAATATCTTCATCAGCATAAAGAACAAACGCATCGTACTGCTGCAGTGGCAGATCTTGTTCCCATCGTACTAAGTCATCCTTTGTGAGAATGTTTGCATTTGGCCAGTTAGCTTTAACAACATCAAAACGCTGCATTATGTCGACCTATTTTAGTTAATAATAATTAACAACTGTTTATAAAAGTATTTATAAGCGGCACAGGTATTAAATGACTATAAAATTTAACCAGCAAATGCGTAGTGAAATGCCAACAGCTTGGCAAACATACCAGTTACTCCAATCTCGCAAGTGCAAACAGTTCGGGTTTTTACATTCGATTAAATCCGCAAGATCTGACATCTGAGAGCAAATCTTAATTCCATTCCAATCGAATGCCACATAGGTTGAATAGAAATGATGAATCATATGTCATATCACTTCGTCTTGTTTTTTACACATACTCTTTCATAAAATGGAAATTACAGATGAATAATAGTCCACCGAACGACGATAGTTCTATAGTTCGCTTGACAAAACATAACGTACATAACAACATCTACGTATGTTTATAAGTTATTGAAAAATCGATGCGGTGAAATCTACTTTTATTTTACAGAAATTTATCGAAATGCGATTAACTCTTCAAAAGATGCCTACCCATTTGAATATCACCTTACTACATTATTTTGTGGCTGTCTGTTAACATTCGAGAATTAAACTTTTGAAACATTTTGCGGAGTTATAATATGCGAAGAGGATCAACCGTATATGAATCTAAAGAATATGAATGCTCGTAGGTGAGGCGGTTAAAGAAAGCATTTCTCAGTTTGGAATTGTTTATGTATTTTATTTTTTAGTTGGCTTGCATATCTCAGTCACAGTAGTACTTACTCTATTTGATCAATATTAAAGCAACCGATTATCCGCGTTCATGTAAACAACAGTTTCACATATATAAAAAACAATAGATTACAAATTTTATTAAAAATATACATAAATAGCACAGTGGTATAGAATGGTCATCAATAAAACACTTTGGCGTGTGTGTGTAGATTGGTCAAAAAAATGGAATGTAGTCTAGTAACTTTAGTATCCAGCACCAAATCACCATCTCCTAAGTCGTGCTGCTGGTTAGTCGCTTCTTTAGCCAATTCCTCTTGCTCTTTGGCTTTGTAATGGATTCACATGACTTTGAGGTTGTGACTGATGCGTTCGCCTTGCTGTTGGTACTGTTTGATGAGAGTAGTTTCTTGTACCACTTGGATTTGTTGCTGCGACTAGAGTTCGTTGCAGATATCTCAGATAGATTCGTTTCACTTCGATTCATATCACAATTGTTTGCCGAAAAACTATAAGCGTTGGTATTATCGTCACTTGTCGTCTTCTGCTGGGTATTCACCTGAATCATTGTAAATGCGCTGCGAGTTTTAGGCTCTGGTTTAGAATGGACCTTCATCGTATCCGCGACTGGTAGCTTCGTTCCTTTCCTTCGAGGCAGCTTGATTGGAGCGCTATTTATTGTTGGACCAGCAATTGCGGGTTGAGTTGGCGAATCGGTTATTTCTGTGATTTGAATTCTAGGAAGAGATGCCCTGGTTAATGGATCGTATGAAAATGTTCAATTCATACCTTGGAGTTGGTACATCACGAACAGCATATCCATTCGCGATTGGGTTTGTGCTTCGTATGGAATCGCTTAGCTTTTCCCAGAAATTGAATAACTTGCCCGAATGGTGGTACTTCAAGTGGAAATAGAAGATGAGATTTGGGGGTAGCACACAGTTCTCGTAAAGACACGGCACAATCTTCCGGCGGCGTTGCTCTGAACGGATTGATACTGGTATACAAGTTAATATGACATTTCATGTGTTATCCTACCTATTTGGAGTGCTTGTGCAAAGTTCACAAAGAACGTGTTTGCCGAACTTTTGAGGAATGCTTTTGAAACGACCACAACCAATCGATTGCAACGCTCAGCAATCAGACGCAGTATGGCTTCGTGTTCAAAGGATAAGCCTCCGATGAGATCACGATCTTTTAAGCAAAGCTGCACCAGAAAATAGACTATGTTCACTAATTTTAATCTTCAGTGAATTCTGTTTAATCTCACCTTGAAACCAAATTTTGGATGGTCCTCCTCCATGCGATCAATGAGTTCGGTTGCAAATTCAATGTCCTCATCGGCATACAAAACAAAGGCGTCGTATTGTTGCGGTGGCAGGCCTTGCTGTGCTCTTATCACGTCATCCTTTGTGAGAATATTTGCATCTGGGTGGTAAGTTTCCGAAATATCACCTTCAGCTTCTTTAAGAGCATCTGCAGCCTCCTGTCGGGCTACAATCAACTGCTGCTGATAACGTTTTGATTTATACGCCTGTGCGTCTTCAACTGGAAAAATATTTATATTTGATACGAAATCCTAGCAAAGCAAGCCATTATGTGTATGAAACTGAAATTCTCACTTAACGCTTCGCTGAGATCATCAGCCACATCCCAGCGATCTATAACGCCAAGAAATTTTATTAGATTATCGAAGTTTGCAGTCTGATTATCACCATCGGTACACCACAGCGATAAAACTTTCACCATAGGATCCCTTTCTGCATTAATGACTGGCCCATAGAGACTCTGCAAACCAGCTAGATGAGCAATACCCCTCCAATCGCGTGGAAAACCCTCCTCTGACGGCAGAACCTTAACTGGGTTTAGCGATCTCGAGAGAATAGAACGGGTTCGTTGACGCAACGCCCCAATTGGTACTTTGGCAAAGTCAATTTGATTTGATGGATCATCATTGGCGTTTGTTTCCATTTCCTCCCTAACACTGGCGCGTGAGATTTCACTAATTGAACGATAAAGTGCTGATTTATGACAGGGGGTGCTGCAGCAGGCAATACACAAGCTTATTATTACGATTTAAGTGCGATTATTCCGATTTATTGCACATGATAAGCCAAGGGAAATCAAATGTTCGATATGTAATCCCGTAAATTTATTTGCAGCATGCGGTTTACTTAAAGTTTTTTCCTTCTTTTGTTGATGTTAAATATTATTTTAGAAGGCAATAAATAATAAACATTAGAGCGATACGAAAGTAAATGAAAATTAAAGTTCTACTCTACAGTCGGTCCAAGGCAAGTCACAAGTGACAGCTGAACTGTTTTGACAGTGGGGACGTTCAAAACTCTAGGTATGTTCAAAGCGAAAAGTACCTATTGAAACGCGGTAACCTGCCACCTAGCGGCTTTAAATGGATATCAGATTGTGACTACCTATAGGTACCTATCTCTCAAAAGCCGTCAGTTTGTATAGAATTTAATGAATTGAAATTAAAAATAGGTATTGCAAGTAAAAGATGATTATATTATTAATACGTGAACAAGTTTCCGTACACTTTTGCATTTGAATATTCAATATTTAGATTTCGCTTTAGTTTCAATAAATAACTGCTATTTTATGTTACGATGGATTTGGTAATAGAAAATGATAACAAATCTTGTATACTTCCCATTAACAAGGATGAAGTCAATCTAATATTACAATATTTATTGTCAGAAAGTTGCCAATTTGTTTCATAGGTATTGCAAATATTCCTGTTATCCTGCTCGCGCTAAATTTTAGCGCACTTCATTTCTCCACACAAAAGATAAATGGTCGCTAAATTATTATTAAACATGATGTAGATGGGACAAAACCCATATGTTTATGAACCATGAGTACCATGACAGATATCAGTAAACGCAATTTTAATAAAATTTTCGAATTTCAAACTTGAAAGACGTAAGAAACCTATAAATTATAAGAAGAACTTCGACATGTGTCCTCAAATTTTCCACAATCTCCTTACCATTATCTCTGTTTTGGCTCTGTTTTTTGGCTTTGCGTTTTCTTTTATTTATCACGCAAACATTATCTGCGTTTTCCGCAAAAAAAAATTATAGCAAACACAACACAAACTCTTTCCTCCGTTTTTGGTGTCAAAATTTATCATCGATTTAATGTACCGGACATTTATTTCGCGAACTAAATAGGCAAAAAGTTATACAAAAAGTTTGTGTTTCTTTTTTAGCTCAGATACTTCAGAGCTCGAATTTGTGTTTCTTTTTTCGTTCAGAACATGATCGGAGCGCGCTCTATGAGCTCAGAATTAATTGACTGAGCACAGCAAATTATCAGAACGATCTGAGCACGCTCGGTTCAGAGCGCGCTCATAATAGCTCGAGCTCAGTTCAGTGCTCAGCTCTGAACTAAAAAAGAAAAACGCCTTAAGTTGACAGTTCGGGTATGTGGCTGACGTAGAAAAAGTGACGTTCCCGACCAATCTAGTTTTTGCGTTCAGGTTACATCTTATCCAGACCAATCTAGTCGACTTAAGATAACTAGATTCTTGAATGCGGCCATTCTTTCCTCCGTTTTTTGTGTCAAAATTTAAATAGGCGTTTTTCTTTTTTAGTTCAGAGCACAACCTGAACTGTTATACAAAAAGTTTGTGTTTCTTTTTTAGCTCAGATACTTCAGAGCTCGAATTTGTGTTTCTTTTTTCGTTCAGAGCATGATCAGAGCGCGCTCTATGAGCTCAGAATTAATTGACTGAGCACAGCAAATTATCAGAACGATCTGAGCACGCTCGGTTCAGAGCGCGCTCATATAGCTCGAGCTCAGTTCAGTGCTCAGCTCTGAACTAAAAAAGAAAAACGCCTAATATATTCGTTTAATAGGCGTTTTTCTTTTTTAGTTCAGAGCACAACCTGAACTGTTATACAAAAAGTTTGTGTTTCTTTTTTAGCTCAGATACATCAGAGCTCGAATTTGTGTTTCTTTTTTCGTTCAGAGCATGATCAGAGCGCGCTCTATGAGCTCAGAATTAATTGACTGAGCAGGCTGAGCGAAATGCTAATTACGCATATACATTCGCAATTCCAGTCATATTTGAGAGAACAAAAAAACAGGAAAAACAGAAAATCATCAGAACGATCTGAGCACGCTCGGTTCAGAGCGCGCTCATATAGCTCGAGCTCAGTTCAGTGCTCAGCTCTGAACTAAAAAAGAAAAACTCCTAATGCAGAGATGCAATGCTTAAGGACTAGAGCGAACTGCGAATAGGCGAATTGCGAACAAATCAATTTGACTGTATTTATGAATTGAAAATTAGTATTTGTTCTATTACAAAACCATTATATTTAATTAAGCTAACATCTCATCTAGACAAAACATGAATCTCTATTGATTTAAACAGCTAAATTAACAATTTAAGCAATTTGCCCGCGAATTGAAAATTCTTGCCGCGAACTGTCACACTTTATTCACAATCCACACAAAACAGTCGCGATCCACAAACCCACGAATGAAAAATTCGTTCGAACTTAACCTTTAAAAATGAAACTGATACGCGGGTATCTGCGACCAAAAAAAAATTTTCATGTGAATGAAGTGTCAGAAACTACGAATTTTCGCGTGTTCGTAGTTCGCAATTCGCTCTCATGTGAATAGTCCTTTAGTGTAGACATTTTGTTTTCCAATATCTTGTGTTAAGCCCGGTCACTATTGTGGTGTGGAATGTAGCGTGGAATCTAAAATGGTGAAGTGTTAACATTCCATTAGTCACCAAACAAGTTCCACTTCCAATTGCATACTCGAACCTGTCAAATAAGTGGAGAGTTAAGTTACCTAATTCTAGAACCAGCCGAAATAAACTATACTCTGTCCAAGAAAAATTGTCAGTACAGGCCTTATGGGAAGTTCTTTTTTCTACCAGTGGTGCCTGTAGTACTCTCACGGCACTCAAACACAGGATTTGCCACTGAAATAAAAACGAAACCACTGGCATTCTAAAGCATTTTGTTGTTGTAATTTTCCTGAAAATCGCATACATCCCCCCAGAACCAGTCTGCCACGCAGCCGCGGGCAGAATGAGCACGATCGCTTGTGTTCGCTTGCTATTATCATCAACCAAAATAAGCAGTGTGAGTGACTGAAGCTGAAGCACATCAGAGAAGTGTTACCATATGACAATGTTAGCATATCATTAAGGGTTTTTCTTTCAATTTTGTCAAAGAACTTTCGGTTTTGGTGCTTTTTAAAGCGTTTTGGAGCTTTTGAGAGCGGCATATTATGTGGGGTGCTGCCATTCGGTTTTAATTTGTTTGTATTTCTGAAAGATCCAATAACATTAGGTTAAAACATATTTTTGAATGTTGTCTTTTAGAAATAATGTTTATTCGGGAGGTGTTTTAATGCATTCATTTCATTAACGCAACAAGTGATCATATGTGCGTTGTAGAGATATTGCAATAAATTAATAGTGATTACTAAGGCAACTCAACCGGATTCATGTAAAAGCATTATATTTTAAGGGATAAAATTTGATTAAAAATTTTATTATAGAAAACTAAGTACAAATTTTCAGCCTTATTCGTTAGGGCATATTTCTGCATGTTTTGGTAGGTACAAATTCAAATTTCACTTTGTAGAGCATATTTTTCACACTGAAATATCAAAATGAAGAAGCAGGTAAACCTATTCTGTTTATTTTCGGTCGTTGGGTTTTACCACACCCGGTCACTCCTCCCCAGTAAAGCAAATGCCTTGAAAGGATTTTATGATCCTTTTTTTGCTACTGTTTCCGCGAAGTTCTGCATTGACGGGTAATAATTTTTTTAACAAAAAATATGTAATCTAGTATTATGTCTATATTAAAAAAATGTATGTGCACAAGTGCAGTCCTTTTACCATCTGTTTAGGTATATGGCATTGCGTCGTGGTTATATAATTTTGTCTAATTGCCTGTTTGTGTATATAAGGCGGAAACAATGGTTGTTATCTCAATAGCGGATAGTGCATCTAAACAAGTGGTTAACTTTATTGTGCATATGAATAAACAGAAACATGGCTACAAAGTCTTCAAAGGACCTAAGTGTAGAAAAGAAACAACAAATTGTTGATACAACTGAAAAATGCTATGGCCTTTTTAAAAGTAAATCGGAAGCCGTGGGAAATGCGGCTACGGTTTTTCCTGTTACGGAACAAACTGCATACAGGGTTTTAAGGGAAAAAGCAATCAAAGGCCACAATTCACCACCAAAGAAGAAAAATAATTCCGGTATCAAGAGCAAGGTGGATGATTTTGACAAATGTGTGATTAGGCGGATAGTCCATCAGTTTTTTATGAATAATGACCTTCCAATGCTAGACAAGATATTATTGGAAGTACAAAAAGTGAAAATATAACAAAACTAAGCAGATCCACTTTGCATAAAATATTGCAAAAAGATCTCGAACTTAAATTCGTCAAACGTCAGCGAAATAATTTTTTGTTGGAATTTATTTCGTTCAGCAATATTTTTATTTTAAATTGTAAGATGGTAACCCTAACAGTACTGCTCTCTGAGTTATGGCGAATTATCATACATACTACGGCAACCCTGTGAGAGCTTTAAAAAGGGACCGATTTATGTAAGTCATTGCAACCAGACTGAGAGACAAACATCCTATCTTCCCTGTACTGACAATTTTTCTTGGACAGAGTATAGAAACTTATCAAATGAATGATGAATAGAAGTGAGCTTATTCTAGAACCAACCGGAACAGTTGAAATACACTAGAAATTTCTCGATACGTGGCAGAGCTGATATAAAAGGCAGGTTTAAGAACAGAGTTTTTTTTCAAGTTTTTTAGACAGTGATTGGTAAAGTTGGAAATAGTATTCAGTTGAGAGGATAAATAAGTAAAGTAAAGTAATACAGTGAATTAAGTAATTGGTTTGAATCGAATGAGCATTGTTAAGTGATATTGTTTCGGTACTTAATAAGTGAGTTGTTAGAATAAACCATAAAAGTGTAATTAAAGTGATTTTATCGGAAAACTTAAACAAAATAGTGATTAATCTTTTCGATCCCAGCCTGAGTGTAACACTATAATAGGGGAATTTTTACCACTGGGGGAAGTCTGGTTTAAGTTAACTGTCTTAAGTTTAGGTAGGTAAATGCGGATGCTCTAGGGACAGTTGCAACAGGTTCACTTAGTTTTTCAGTTAGGTCCATTATGTCAGTCAGGCTAAAACACAAATGACCTCATGGAAAAGTTGCAAAAGAAATTGCGCAGCTCATTAAAATTAAATCTCCTGTAATTCCAAATTCTAGGACTACCACTTATTAATATCCGTGCTGAATGAATTCCCTAAGAGAGCAAAGACTTTTATTTGACGTACATATATGTATCAGGGTGTTCACGAAGGTTTTTGGATTCCCTGAAATCCACCTGAAATCTGAGATCTGAAAAAGATTTCTGGTGGTCCCAATGGAAAACGAGATGAATGGATTTTTATAAACACAAATTGCAATTTGAGAAAGAGCTGACTTTTAAAACACGCACCACCTTAAGCACCACCTTAAAGGCAAAGAAAGAAATATCTCGTTTTATTTTCCATTGGGCACGGAGAATCTGAAATCTGGGGTCAGATACTGTAAGGCAAAACGATGAAACGTTTTCGTGCACGCGAATGATTTTCCCTATGTTACACAAGCAAATTTCTTCGTGCCCACGAAAATGTTTGAACGTTTCGCCTTACAGAGTCTGACCCCTGAGAACATAATCTGAAAATCCCAATGGAAAATGTCATAATATTACATTAAACGGCAGAATCTTATGATTATTTTTGAAATATCGTAGCCATTTTATATTTTAGACATTGAATTCGAAGAGAATAATAAATTCCCACGAATCTTAGTAGACTTATATGGTATTCGAAAAATTGGATTGGGCTTCTTGAGATTCGCTCTCAGAGTTCAGATTTCGTGTGTAAGAGTGATGCCAAGCTTTTCGGACTGAATGAATAAACAAACTCCACCAGTAGTTGTCAAACTCAAACCCACGGTAAATCTGGAGAAAAAAATCCAGGTTCGCAAAAGTGCTCTGAAATCTGAGAGAATTGTTTTTTTTTTGTACCAAACGAAAAAAAAAGTGCTCTGAGAGTGGCCAATCGAAATCGAATACCACATTATTAGTTAACTTAGTAGAATCTTATTGAGTTAATATTGAGTGATGAGTTCGCGCAGTGAAAATTAAAATTGAGGTCATACCTCTGATTGAATCCTGGTCCAACCCCTACGAGTTCTTTCAGATAATTAGGTAGGTATTAGAATAAGTACATTGGCCATAAAACTAATTATACCTCATACATAACTTACCTTCTACAAAAACCTAAGTCACTTTATAAATTGTATAATTTCCATTGCAGAATTGATTTCTGCTCCATTGCTTAGGTGATATTACCTGCACTTGATTTTTTTTCCCATCAATATCCAAAAATCCTCGACATACATAGTTGGCGCATCATGTCCGGAGGGACCCTAGACCTAGCTTCTCACAACCATTCGTTTTGTGTGAGTTTTTGATTTTTGGAACGAATGGAAGGGATCTACAATTTTTTGCCGACTCCAAACGGCTAATGGAGAAGCTCTTTCAGGACAGTTATACTCTCGGATGTTTGTCAGACGTTCGCGAGAGGTCGCGCAGTGGAAAGAACCCTAAGTTGGAATTTGGGTTTTTGCCGGATTCGAACCTCGGACCCCTCGCTTAGCGGTCCAACACACTAACCACTAAGCCACTGCGCCTTCGATAAATCCTCGACCTTAAATAATAATTAAAACATTTTTCATTATTTTTCATAAATAACTTTTCTTCCTTCTCTTTAATTAAGAATTTTTTTGGTATTTTTTTCTTGTTTTTTCATCGTTTTCATTTTTTTGTAATTTTTTTTTTCTTTATTTTTTTCTCATTTTAAATAAATTAATACTTATTCAATAATAGAAGAAATAACAAAATAAATAATTGTTTATAATATAATTAATAATAAAAATGTCCATTTGTTCATCTCCCTCATTCCACTTATCATGTTATGTAGTAATAACTGATTGCATATACACCAAAAAAATGCACTTACTAACTAATTAAATTAATGCTTTAATGTTGTTGTGTTTTTTTTTTTTTTTTTGCTGCTGTTAATTATAATCATTACCTTCTTTATATATTTATTATAATATATACGTTTTGCTTTTCTTGTGTATATAATTGTTGTTTTGGTTTCTTATATCTTGTTTATTTCTTTCAATTAAAAATGTTTCCAGTTGTATCTCTTGTTTTGTTTAAAATTCTCTTTTTATCATAATAAATTTCCTATATTTATTAGTTTTTCTTTCATTCACTTTTTAAACCTAAATGTACTATATGCCATAATTAGATATTATCTATTTTTGTTTGAATTAAATACTGTATGTATTTAACATAGATTTTGGTTTATTTGATGTTGTTTATAGTATGAGCAATATGCCAAAGTACCTAATTGATGTTTTCCATTTTTCACTAATTTATAAAATGATTAGCTATTTCTTCATAATATATTCAAATAAATATATCTATAAATTGAACACATTAACTAAAATTTAAATGATAGATGAAAACATACATTTTGTTTTTATTTGGTTTAAAGGTAAGTTCTTGGAAGTAGGATTTTCATTTTCTTTTTATTTATGTATAAATTTATTTTCTTATTTTTTGTTTTGTAATTTTTCTATGTATTATTGTGTGTGTGTGTGTTACAGGTAATAATTTGAATGGTTTTAATTCTCCTATAATTTTGTTTTTTATTTATTTTATTATTTCTAGATTTGTTTCAAAAACTTAACAACTTAAGAGCTTCGATTTATATTTATTTGTGTTTTTTTTAATACCTATGTTCTGTTTTAATTTCATTATTGATTTAGTAAAACAGATTGGTTCTACCTGTTTCTTTCATTTGGGTTTTGCAATTGTTTTTTTTATATTTAGTTTAGTTATTTATAAGAAAGTAATGTATAAATGGAAACGAATATTGACAATGTTGGTTTTTAAAAGATTTTCTGTTAATTCTTTTTAATGCGGCCTTGGCAGCTGTGATTTTTTATTTATTAATTTATTATTTAATATACTTCTTTTGTGTGATTTATTATTTATTACGTAATATTTTTCATTTTTTAACAGTACTAAGTATGTTTAAGTTAATATTATTTTTTACTTATTCATGATTTTTTTTTCTTTCTTTTTTTTTTGGTTTTCGTATTTTTTTTGTATTGAATAATTATAATTTGTGCATTATGACAAATATAACGGTAATTTGTATTTAAATTTATATTTTATGTTTATGAATTATTATTTTATTATGTATTATTTTGTTTACGAGCGAGTTTTTATAATTTCCTTTCTTATTGTTAAAATGTGTTTGGTTTTAAGTATGGAATAGCGGTTAGAAAATATGAACACTCTTTGAGTGTTATGTTGATGAAAAAAAAAAAACAAACCGTGTCGTTGGATATTTTACGAGAAAACTGTGTAAAATGTAACTGAGATTAATTACCACGGGTAACTTTAGATTTAATACAATTCGCACTTTGTAAGCCGAAGACCAAAGCTCAAAACCAGCACGCAGTGGTCCATTGATAAGAAGACTGCTCAGCGATTTTATAATGCATTCTAATTGGCACACTTTACCTGGCTGAGATAGGTGTAAAATATCCTGTATACATTTTAAAAGCTTTCAATAAAAACAACCAAAAAACACGATTTTATAACCACAATTATACACATTCATTGTATCGAATATATAACACTACGAACTCGATTTATCTATTAACTTTTTTTGTTAAATACGTTATGTTTCAGTTTTTCTTTTAATTATTAGGTTTTCCTTTTTGTTTGGTTTTAATTTTATAATATATATATATACATTTATATGTTTTTGTAAACCAATTATTCTAATTTTTTTTATAATGTATGCGATTCATTGTTGAATTCTATTTTTGTTTGTTCTTAACATGATTTCAATTTTTGTTTTTTTAATTGCGTTTTAAAGTAATTTCTTTAATATGATTTTCTTTTTATTTCAAACACTTTTTTTTCCATTCGTAAAATTGTTATTTGATATTGTTTTTTTATTTTATTTCTAATTTCAAGTGCGAAAGTACCCTTACGATCTGAGAGTAATACCTACAAAATGAAAAACAAAGTTTTTCTCACAATTTCATTTGTTAATTTGTTTTGTGTTCTCAAGTAAATACAAAATAAATTTCTAATATTGCTGCATATTTTTGTGTTTAGCTTTCTTTTTAATTTTATTTTATGCAAAATACTTCGTTGAAAAATATTAATTTATGTTTGTGCATATAACAAAATGTCGGAAATTTTTTAACAAAAAAAAAATATAGTAATTGCTCTTGGATTAATTTGTAGTTGCATTAAGTTGGCACTACTTTGTGTTATATTGAATGGCTGTTCAATGGCAGTTTCTTGTAGGTTTCAATTTCTATGGTATTAATTAAACAAAACAATTTGCATTTACGTATGTTTTAAACGTTGTTATTAAATTTATTTAATCATTCTCCTTTTGTAGTTTTTAATGCTCGTTAATTTAATTTAATGGCAGTAATATTCGATAACATTTTGGTGAAAACAAGTTTCTAAATAAATTATGATTAATTTAGTAGTTTACTAATTTACGTAGGACATTTGATGAATTAATTGATTTTTAACTTTATCTACTTACATTCAGTGATGCGAATTTTTGTTCTTGATATTTATACCAAATTACAAAACAGAAAATAAGGAACAGTTTAGTGCGGCCAACAACTCAAAATACACCATTCCTAATATTAATTGAATTGGAATTACAAATATTCCACAGATTAACACTACTCACACCGGTTCTAATCAGTTGACTGAACGACTAAGCAAGTGTGTTGCAGCTGGTATCGAAAAGATTAATCATGACATGACTCATGAGTCAAAACGTTTTACATCGGGAAGCAAGCGGCGGTAAATTAAACTTTTTGAAGTGGTTTGGCCGGGTTTGGCTCTGCATCAGTATAGTATAGTATAGCAGCGAAGTGACATTTGCAGCGATGTTAATTAAAAGACCATTTATCGTCTTAGATTCTTAAATACACATTAATTACATTTTATAACAAATTAAAGGATTTTTTGTTTGCCCATCGCGTTGCTTCAATTACAGTTTGACAGCATGCTTGAAGACAGGTGATGCTTATTTCGACAATAGTCGATCTGTTACTGTCAAGTAAACCCTGCCACTTAAAAACTGCAATAATTAAGAGATCTAATCAGGGCTACCAATGTACTTCATAAATGTAGAAGATCTACTTCATTTATATTTTTGTATGCATCTGCTGCGTAGGAACTCATTTCTACTTCGTTTGTATTGATTCATTTTTGCAAATCAAAAATGTCATTTGCCCTCAGTTTTTCCAAACTGTCAAACTTCTTGTCATGAAGGAGAATTCACTTGAATTGAATTGAGTTGAATGAAACAAAAAGTTCCTATTTATATTAAAATAAACTAATGTACCTACCTACTATGTATAGCCTTACCATCCGTCCGGGTTTTCCCGGACATGCACTCTTTTTTGCTTCTGCGGGGAACGTCCGGTATAGTTTTAATAAAATGTCCGGGATTATTTTCACTTATCCACTTAATTTAGAAATTAATCAAAAAATCAGTCGGAGATAATTAAAGTCTAGTAAACGAACAGAACTAATAATGGATACTTGAGATTCTAAGAATCATAATACAAATTTTGTTTTTTTCGTCTTTGTTTTGTACTCTTTTTCTGATCGTCATTTGTCCGGGAAAGTTCGGGACTTGGAGCCCCATGAACTACTTTCATCAAAAACCATCTGGCAACACTAACTATGTATCCATTAATTTGTGAAACTTATTCTTTAAAAGCTATAAAGGACTATTCACATGAGAGCGAACTGCGAATTGCGAACAAATCAATTTAACTGTATTTATGAATTCAAAACTGGTATTTGTTCTATTACAAAATCATTGTACCTATTTAATTAATCTAACATCTAGTCTAAGAAAAACATGACTCTCAATTGATTTAAACGGCTAAATTAACAAATAAAGCAATTTCCCCGCGAATTGAAAATTCTTGCTGCGAACCGTCACACTTTATTCACAATCCACACAAAACAGTCGCGATCCAAAAAACCCACGAATGAACCTTTAAAAATGAAACTGAGACGCGGGTATCTGCGACCAAAAATTTTTTTCATGTGAATGAAGTGTCAGAAACTACGAATATTCGCGTGTTCGCAGTTCGCAATTCACTCTCAGGTGAATAGTCCTTAATTGTTAAACGAAAAACTAGTCAATGTTTTGTTTTCGTCATGAATATAAACAAATTTTTTTATATATACCTATATAAATGTGTTTTTTTTTTAAGATTTTCTTTATTGTTTTTTTGTTAACTACTACATTTTTTTTTTTTTTTTCAAATCTACTTCGTTTTTTTGACGATTTGCTGCACTTTCTGGGCTCAACAGTGGCAGCCCTAGATTCAATACAATGTTTTATATTGAATAATAATAACTAAATCTATAATGGGAAACTCATCCTACCTTGGAAGACACCAAGACTCAGATGCGCTCCACCCCTCAAACACCTCATTGTACACCTTAAATCGTTAGCTCTTGAGGATATTCAGACGAAAACAACTGGGTAGAAATAAATTATCCCTCCCTAATAATATAAAACAAAGTGAATATTTCTTTGTCTGGACCTACACAAAAAACGGGTGAACGGATTTTGAAATTTTTTGTTTTATTTATTAGGTTTTTATGAGGAGCAAATTCGTGCATTTAAAAATATTTGATTTTGATTGTGGAAGTCCAAGAAATCCAATAATTAGACTTTGAACACAAAAAAAGTGAACTTCTCCTTCGTCTATTTAAATGGAATTAGTTCCAGTTTTTAGATATGTAAAAGGCGCATCTTTTAAGTCCAAAATTTAGTTTCTATTTGCTCTATCAGCTGAGCAATATAAACAAATCCTCTGCGAAATTCCTTTTTTATCAATTTGTTAATTGACCAAGATTTTCAAATCGATCTCAGTGGTGGTTTCTTTTTAGTTTTCTTTCAAGGTATAGGTATTCTTATTTTTTGAGAGAGCAGGAGCATTTTTTTTTTTAAATATAAATACTCGGAATAGTAACTGGATACTGGAGTCGAATGGATCTGGTCTGCTCAAATGCTCATGCGCTTAAGGTTTTACAGAGTGATTTTTTTTTCAGTTGGGAAGATGTAGTACATATGAATGTGTGTTTATACGACCTCATACTAACAAATTACATACAGATACAATATTTGCATTCCAAGAATCCAAACCACCATGGATGGCGGTGGAGTGCGAGTGTGCTGTGCGTTTGACTGGGACGGAGGATGGGACAGAGAATCGAGATCGAGTGAGATAACAGACAGGATAATGGGATATGTGATATGTGAATAAAATGGGATTGCGAGAGGAGAGAAAAAGAGTCACTTCTTCTCATAATGCTTTCTATGGCGCAGCGTTCTGTTTTCATTTTCTGTATCTGTTCTTTCATATGCTTAACTCAAAGCTCATGTAATTCAGTTGGCAATTATATTTCATTGAAATAAGTCAACTTTTTTAGAGAATATGAGCAAGCGATCTTATCGGCCTGATATTGGGCAAGTAAGTAGAGCTACAAAACTAAGGAGATTGACGCGATCAAATCAAACCCATGCATCAAGCTCGGTCAGCAATGTATTACATTTTAGTGGTAGTCAGCACAATGCTCAGCATGTGTATTCTATAGCGCGGCCATGGACCCGAAAGAAAAACGAGGTCAATATAGGTGCAATGTCTAAGGTTTGTGGCTTTTGTAATCCATAAAAGTGGGCAAAGGAATCTGCTGGATTGTGCTGCTCAAACGAAAAGGTAGGGCTACGTGAATTGGTTGCACCACCGGAACCAATTAAAAGCATTCTTCTGGGTAATCATCCGTTAAGCAATACTTTTCTTGAAAATCCAAGAAAGTATAACTCAGCTTTCCAATTGACAACATTTGGTGGTAAAATAATAACAGAAGGGAATTTCATGCCTACTTTTAAGGTCCAGGGTCAAGTGTACCACCTAATTGGAAGCCTTATGCCTGAAAATAATGCAAGTCCAAGTTTCCTTCAAATTTATTTTATGGGGAACACGGAAAATGAATGTCGACGCAGGTCTGAGGTGTCAGGAAATTCAAATATAAGCGTCATTCGAATTCTTCAACAAATGTTACATGATCATAATCCCAATGTTCGTGATTTTAAAACAGCTATTGAATCTAATGTGGCGAACGATTTCAAAGTTGTAATTCACGCTGACAGGCGCCCTGCCCAGGAACACATTGGTAGGTATAATCGCCCTACTGTTGAAGAAGTTGCAGTTTTGATCGTTGGACAAGAATTTGGAAGACGCGATATAGTTCTAAAGTCTAGATCTGACATCAACCACCGAATTAGTGAAACCCACAGGTCATATGATGCTTTACAGTACCCGCTTATGTTCACCTGCGGAGAAGATGGGTATAATATTACTATACCGCAAGCAAATCCTGTCAGTAGAATTTTGGATAGCACAAAAACTGTATCTGCTTTGAACTTTTATGGGTACCGAATGATGACACGACAGGGAGAGTTCAACCCTTTACATTATTTTAGGACACTCTTAAACCACTTCTGGGTTGATATCTTATCAACGTTCTCTTGGCAAAACTGAGAACTGAAAGGCAAATCGCCTTTGCAGTTGCGTCGTAAGGAATTGCCGCAACATTATTGCTCAATGGTAGAACAGCTCATGCAGCATTTAAGCTCCCACTTAATTTAGGCCAGAATGAGCATTCTGTTTGTAATATATCGAGCCAAAGTGCAACTGGAAAACTGCTTAAAGATTGTAAGCTAATAGTATGGGATGAATGCACAATGGCGCACAGAGCGTCTTTAGAAGCACTCAAC
The DNA here is from genome assembly GCA_946477585.1 of Cheilosia urbana. Taxonomy (NCBI): domain Eukaryota; kingdom Metazoa; phylum Arthropoda; class Insecta; order Diptera; family Syrphidae; genus Cheilosia; species Cheilosia urbana. The sequence goes on from OX297856.1 coordinate 40,455,829, forward strand.
AGAACACTTTAAGACTTGCGGGCCAATGATTTAATTATGAGTGGTCTAACTGTATTATTTGCTGGCGATTTTCGCCAAACCTTGCCAGTAGTACCCAGAGGGACAAGAGCAGACGAAATAAATGCAAGCCTCAGGTCTTCTGGTCTTTGGGTTTAAGTAAAACGACTTTCCTTGACGACGAACATGCGCGTTCAACTGCTGGAAGGTTTGCTGAAACATTGTTAAAAGTGGGCAATCGACATTTTTCAAGTGATAGAGATGGAAACATCACCATCGTACCCGAACTAGGAACTGTGGTTAGCAGCATTGAAGACTTAATAAGTAAAATCTATCCGGAAGTGTTGAACATTGCGAATAAACCGACTTCTTGGCTGAAGGAACGTGCCATTCTCGCTCCAAGAAACGATAGAGTTGCACTCATCAACAATTTAGTCTTATCAAAATTTGAAGCTGACTCTTCCATTTATAATTCGATCGACACGATGAGGGATCCCACCGAAGCCGTGAATTACCCTGTTGAGTTCTTAAACTCACTCGAACCACCAGGCGTACCCCCTAATACGCTTGAAATTAAGATTGGTTCCCCTATTATACCTATGCGCAATTTAAATTCACCAAAACTTTGCAATGGGACGAGGCTACGTGTGCAATCCCTTCATACAAATTTAGTTGAAGCGGAAATAATAACTGGATGTGCAGCAGGAGAAATTGTATGTATTCCCCGAATTCCAATGATACCTACTGACTACCTATTTAATGTTAAGCGCTTACAGTTTCCTATTAAGCTTTGTTTCACTATGACAATAAACGAATCACAGGGACAGAGCCTTAATATTGCAGGTGTGGTTCTTGAAAATGCGTGTTTTTCTCATGGGCAGTTATATGTAGCGTGCTCTCGAGTTAATTCAGAAAAAAATCTATTTATACACGCACCTGAGAGCACGACAAAAAATGTTGTGTACATGGAAGCGCTACAATGAATAGGAAAAAAAAATCCAAATTACAAAAACTAAACAAAAATCAGTTGGCGCAAATGGTTCGTAGGGACCCTAGCCTAGCTTCTCACAGCCATTCGTTTCATTTTTGGAACGAATGGAAGGGATCTACAATTTTATGCCGATTCCAAACGGCTAATTGAGAAGCTTTTTCAAGACATTTATACCCTCGGATGTTTGTCAGACTTTCGCGAGAGTTGGAGCAGTTGAAAAAAATCCTAAGATGGAATTTGGATTTTTGCGGGATTCCAACCTGGGACCCCTCGCTTAGTAGTCCAAGACATCTTTTTTATTTTGAATTCATTTTTTATTGTATCTTCAATTAAACTTACATACTAGACAAAAACGAAACTTAACAATATCCTTAAAATTGCCGTTCGGTCTTAAATGTCTCCATAACTATGATTTGTTTTGTTTTTTAATTTTCAATAAACTTTAGAAAACTTGAATTATTTATTGTTTGTTTTTATTTAGTAGTCTAATATACTAACCACTAAGCCACTGCGCCTACGTAATTTCATCAACTAGATCCTATAAATATGTCAATCAGGCGAAGCAAGGCGAGCACGGGTCAGCTAGTGTATAATAATGTTCACAAGACGAAGACATAGCCACTTCGACTTCAGTTGAAATTTCACTTTAAATGCAAAGGCTGCCATCTAGTTTTTTTATAATTTTACTCGCGCTCAAGGGGTTATGAATACCCTTATAATGCGGGGCACAACGCGGCATTCAAGTTTTTAGGAAGAGAAAGAGGGATAGGAAAGAGTTTGTGGCGCAGTGGATATTCTCCACGAGTGGCGTCCTAATAGCTAGGGGAGAATTGTTGATATTTGTGTTCGCTTATAATTCACTTAAACTTATTCGCAGGTTTTATTTGTGAAAAATGTTTCGTGGTACTGGCTCGGATTTGAACACGTAACCTCTCACTCAACAAGCGAACACTCTATCACTGCGGGGTGGTCTAGTGGTTTCTTCTTAAATCATATGTTATTTGACACGGACAGCTATTTTCCGCTCTTGGTGAAAAGTCAGTATCATGATATCTGCGCGGATTGAAATGAATCGCTTTACGCTTAAACGACGTAGACAAATATTGAAAAATTATTTACAAAGTGAGTACTATGTAGCTCACATAGTGCGTTTTTTGAAAAGAAGTTTTGGCCGAAATGAAGCACCCACTGCGGCCTATTCTAAAGTATGTAGATGTTCGGAAAACCCGCACGTTATCGTCGACAAGCCAATGCATCCAAAGTGACAGTTTGGTGCGAATTGTGGAGTGGTGGCATCATCGGACCATTTTCTTCGAAAATGAGGCTGGGATCAACGTTTCGGTCAACGGCGGACGTAACAAAGCCATGTTAACCGACTTTCTTTTCTTTTTTTTGCTGAAATTGAAGACATGGAATTGGAAGACCTTTGCTTCATGCAGGATGACGCGCCATACAATATAGTTTATGCCACAATCGCTCTTTTACGCACCAAATTCCCAAATCGTGTGTTACCAGCCTCTTGCCGATGTCAGTTAGCCGACTTTGAGCTGCAATTTGACCCCCTTGGAAATATTTTTTTTTTTTAGTGGGGAGCCGTGAATGACCGATGTTATTCCAACAATCCGGGAACGATTCAAGCACTTTAGGCGAATATCATCCAAGCAATCCGTAAGCTACAGCCCGAAACCTTCAACAAGGTCTTGGAAAATTGGAGTGACAGAATGAGCTACTTCGAAGTCAGCCGAGGCAGCCACTTAAACGACGTTGTATTCCACAATTAATGAGAATGTTTGCTCTTACTAATAAAGCCATAATACATGGACAAAATTTAATTTTGTTCGTTTTATTGCATAAGTTCAAATTTATCCAATAATATTTGCTATACATAAGCAGGTTTCATCCTTATTTTATTCTTAAAATAAAATATTAACTCATATCCCAGTAAACCACTTCATTCACTTTAATAATAGTACTTCGTTTGCCGACGAATTCGTCTGAGAATGTGTTATGTTTTTTGTGAACTTGTTGGCGTCGCTGCGAATATCGATGAAAGACTCATCGGCGCTTCACCAAAATTCACCAGGATACACAAAAAGCGAATGAGGAAGATTGTGCAAACTTCCTAAAGAACTATATGCGAATTTAAAGGAGTAGATTACGCAAACTTACAGAGGCTTACAAGACTTTTTTGTAATTGGACAAATTCGTTACTTTTACCAATGTGTAATGAGTCCATCTAGGACCTTATAGAGGTATGCTCCTGCAGGGTTCAGCCATAAAATATTTTACTGTAAAATAGAAGCTTTTTATGGCCAGTAAGTTATCTTTATATCCTATTCACACCGAGTCGAAAACACTTGAAAACTTCATCGAAAACAGAAGTTTTCCCATAGGTACATATTTCAGTTTTCAAAACGAGTCGTTTAAAGTCGTTTTCCAAGAAAACACCACAAAAACGACTTCCAATTGCTTTTGAAACAAACACACCTTTGAAGTATTCAGCAAATGCAGCAGAACAGCTGACTGAATAAATGTTACAACTCACAACTTCAAATCATGTTCCACAATTAATTGATGGGCTTGTATTATTTTTAAATGCTCTGAATTAATTTTATTGGTTAATTAATTTGTAACCACAATAGTTTACACAGAAGTTTCGCGATTGAAACATCAAACGAAAACTAGTTGGTGTTCGGTGTGAATGCATCGACGAGTACGGCTTGAATAGGGTATTACGCGTGAACACAATAATATTCCATTGATGTGCTGGAGTAGTTAGTACTATAAGAGCTACACGCCCACAATGCCGAAACGCACTTTTTTCCTATAATTATTTTATTCACTTTTTATTTATTTTTCTACAAATCTCTTTGTGAAATCACCGAATGACTTATTTTACTAACCAATTCGATTCATCTTTATAAAATTGTAGAGTTGAAGTTAATTCAATAATTATATGGGCAAGCCTTAACCTGCTATATGGTTGCGTCGATGAAGCTTTTATCATGACAAGGGCATGCGGGTCTGATACGTATGATCTTCTATACCTATTCCGAATCTGTATTCACAAATCTCTCATGGATTTTTTTTTTAGAAAGTTCACAAAAATTATTTCACTGAATGTAAGTCTTAAATTCAATTATTCAAACTTAGGTAACCTAGAAATATAAAATATTTTTTTAATTAAAATAGTGTACTAAACATTTTCGTTTGGTTATTTTTTTGGCGATAGTTGTTGGTAAAAATGCCTTTGGCACCGATATTTACAATGAAATAACAAAATTTCTGTGTTTTTTTTTTTTTTTTTGTAATACTAACTCGGTTTATGTGGTATTTTTTAGATTTATTAGTTTTTCTTCTAAATTTGGCACATTTAATTACGTGTTTTAATTTTATTTTTATTTTGGTATAGGAAGCCATTATTATTTGGTATTTCATTTTGAGCACTGTGTTTCTTTTAAAATTAATATCGTTTTTATTTTTTTAATTTACTATTTTTTAGAATTATAAATTAGAACTAAATTTACGATATCGTCAAATCGAATATGTATATCAACCTTAAGGCGAAGATTATGATTCACATCATGGCAGCATGTTAGTGCTTTCAGAATTGTGTCTTTCCAAAATGTTGCTTCTGGAAACCAACAATTTGTTTGTAACTTCATCGAATCACATGGTCTATTAATCGTGTTTTAATATACAATTTACATAACACGAAATGAACTAAAATATTTATATACTTCATTATATTGCACTATTGTCCGTTGACCGAGAAAAAACCCTTTCGAGAACTTAACTACTAACAAAAAAGAATGGAACCAAAGACTTTGCGGAACCAAAAACCTCTCAACAATCTCTGTTCAAGTCTAATGTTTGCATATACCTACAGCTGCACTCAGCCAAATCCTACTCTCTATTCTCTAAACTAGGAAGAATGACAAACAGAAAAGAAAACAATTAACCTATCAAACCTCAATGTTGGTATATTTGTTTTACGAGTTTTTATTTTCTTATTTTTTATTTTCTTATTTTACAATTTATTAAAGCCTATCCTCTTCCTCCTCTTCGGGCTCGTCACCGTTCTCTTCGACCTCTTCCTTGTAACCAGGATGCTCTGAGATCGCATAATAATTACCATTATAAATTACACCTAGCTCCCGCAACGCATCACCACGTATTGTGGCCTTTATCGTCCAATTGTAACAGTCGTCCGACTCTGACTCGCGATCCAAGCGCTCGACATCTAGGATTTTTGAATTTAAACGCTCTAAGATTATACCAATATCCTTAATACTTAAATGACGTTTTTGATCAACGGACAGCTGATCAATCAACAATAGGAATTTCTCTGTTGTTGTCTTATCGTCCTCCATCACTGTGTTCTCGGTCTCACTCTCGGAGCTGTCACGTTCGGGTGCAATATCCAGAAATCGGACATGTCCCTTAGCACCAGATGATCGTCGCTGCATACTGCCCGTAGGATCGGTAGCGCCAACTGATCCGCCGCCACCCGTCGATATTGATATCGATTGGGACTGGGGCTGAGGACTTGTGGTGCCGTCCTGTATGGGAGAGGTGGCAACGCTTTTATGTACTGCAATTTTGCGACCCTCCTCGTGTAGCGCACAACAATGGAAATCGCATTCGGTTGTACTAGGACTGCCGGCACGGCTGGGCGTGTGCGCATGATGGGCACATTCAGGCGTATGCACGTGCACAGCACCAACGGCACTATCGAAGGAACTGCCCTGCTTTGAGAGACGTCGTCCACCCGGATGGTAGATGCTCGCTGGTCCTTCATCACTGATTACGGTTATTTGTGGGCTCGAATAACGCTGAGGTGCCGGTGATGATGATTTATCGAGTGAGCTCTGTGCCGAAAGTCCTTTTTTCGATGGTGAATATTTTTCCGATGACATAAGACCATTACTGCTGCCGCTTGGTCCGCCGCCCATGCCACTTGTGCTACTGCTGCCCGGCCCACCGCCTCCACCACCACCTCCTCCTCCTCCTCCTCCACCTCCCTGACGCTGGTCCCAGTGTAGGACCACCGTGACACGACCCTTGTTATCCATAATCTTCCAAGATGGCGTCTCATCGTGGAGCTCTAAAGCATGAATCGTCTCACAGACGATTTTCGGAATAGCTGATATCGCTGCCCAAATGAAAGGAGACAGATACTTTAAATCTCAAATGAAACAAAACGCTTACATTACGTACTCACCAGCTTTTATAACATCCACACCAGTAGGATACCAGCGTTCGCCTTGTCTCAATAGCAGCAAAACGGTGTTATTTGCCAGCGTCCGGAAGTATTCACCATCCTCGATTTGGGTCCCATCGCACTCGAGAACAACACGAACTGGTTCTGAGGCAGGAACCCCAAGCTTATCCTTGCCTGAAAGAATATCCAAATTAGTGGGATTGTCTATACAAAAAGTTATGGTAAAAAGTAACAGATGGGAGTAGATGAACAACGGCAACACGAAGTGGATTATTGGCATCGGAATATTCGGCCTCATGCTCTAGTGTTAAAACAGTGCCTCCAGGTTGATGATGGTTTTTTTTACTGGAAAAATTAAGAAAGGCCCCAAAAAATGGCGTAACATTTCATAATCCAAAATGACCCCACCCAACCGGAGGCCTACAGCCTAAATGACTGCCCGGATTTCGTGACAACTTCGAATTTGGAGTTAGGGGGCTTGCAGCTTGGGGGCGTTTTTCTTTTTTTTAAAGGCAACCTCAATATTAATGGTACTTCCCATCTAAAAATTTCGTACCAGTATATGATTTATTCGAAAACGATTTCAGCCAAAATATGATATTCGAGGCTATGTATGTAGGTGAGGTTAACATGATTGCGTACTCAGTTTTTCGCTAAAAAAACGAATAGTACTTTTGAAAATTTTACACATCTCGAAAACGGTCCATACGATTGTAACAAAAATTAATTTCTAATGTAATATGATCACGATCTGTATAATCGTAAAATGGATTTTTGGTTTCAAAATGATTGCATCCTCAATTTTTAATTCAAATCAACAAAAACGCTAATATAAAAAACTGTTCTATCTCGAAAACGCCATTTTCGATTCCAATAAAAGTTTAAAAACCTAGTAATGTTTACTTTTCGAGCAACAACTTATAATCGGTTTCCACCTAAGTAGTTAACCTTTAGTATTTTTGAAATTAAACATTGCAATATTTGGTACTGTTTTGTCTACCAAATTTTACAAAAACCGTTCTAACGATTTTGATCAAAACACAAAAATTAAAAAAGCGGTATCTACTACTAAGTTTAAATCAAAGTCGACTAGTAGTGTTCCTTAAATATCGATAGTCTATACTATCGATGGTTCAAAAAAAATATCGATACTATCGAAACGCATATAAGAGCACATATTCAAAGCAAACGTAGAAGGACTGATAAAAGATAAAACCGGTGAAACATGTACGTAAAAGAAGTACTTCGTTTCCACTGACAAAGGATAGGCGATTGGGCAAAAATACGTGAAGCAGCCATCTCTTTCTAACTTATTAAAAAATGTAGCGCCTTTACACTCAAGTAAAGTACTGATATTCATACGTTAAAAGTACTTCCGTAGGTAATAGGAGTACTACTTTTCTACGTATAAATATAGGCACCTTTAAGTAAAGTTAAGATTATAGATTAGACTGTAAGCCAAGTGGTCATAAAATGCCAATTTCTGACAGTTCTCCTGTCTAAAATAGGTAATACCATCGGCCCTAGCAAGATATCCGTCGGAAAATTTTCCGATTTTATTATAGGTACGATTCGGAGGATTTTTGCTGACGTTTTGTAACGCATATTGGCGAATTACTTTGAAGTGCAATGAAGTGTATTTTATTGTTAAATTTTTGACAGCTAGGTTCCTCGAATGGAATTTTTGCCTCCGAAAGAGTATGCGTTGCGGAGAATTGTCCGTTCCGAAGCATACCTCGCTAGGGCCGAATGTAATGGGCTTGGGCATATCTCATATGCTCTACTGACCTTTATGCCACATATGACCAGGCTGATTTTGACAGATAAAAATGCGCAAATAGCATAAAGTGTAATCGGACAATAAGTACGAAAGCCAGCATAAAGCCCTATATGCCCATATGCACTTTATTGAAATTTCGTTATGGCATTGCTGGCATTTTTTATGAAACAAGAATTATTTTGCTGTCATCGGCGTTCATTTCGTTCTCTTTTTTTGTTGAACCCTACTACAACATTTGGTAATAAATAACAAATGCCTTAAATGACCATATTGGTAATTTTGGTCATATAGTCTAATATAGGTACAAATTTGATAATCCTGACATTTTGGTCATTTGAGAGCTAATCTGGTCATTTGCCTGTTGACATTCATATATGCGCGATTGGCATACAGTCTAATATTAACCCAAACTATAATAAAATACAAATACGAGTCCTTTTAAAATATTTCTTGACTACAGCTGCTTCGGTATTTCAATAAAATATGTTTGTTTTTAAATCTTCTATCTTCTTCTTCTATACATATATTAGGTCTGTTCCCTTACTTTCTGGTTCAATTTTGGCAAAAACTCACATTTCTCTCATTGCGAGAGAATTCGCTCAGCGAAATGAAATATAACCAAAAAGAAAAGGAACGCGTTGAACCACAAATTTGAAAAATGTGAATTTTTCCAAGGCGGGAATATTCGAATATCGGTAGAACAAAACAGAACTTTTTATTTAAGACCAAGATTTGTATTGTTTTTACTGCAGACTTTAAAAAATTCAATTCTTTTGTTTCCTAAATCTATTTTAATGCTATACAAGCAGAAAATTATAAATTGAAATCAAATAAAAAGTCAGTTTGAAATTAGCATTTGAACGATTTGACAACCATCTGTCAGCAATAACCAACTAGCCCAAAGAAATTTCTTGGGCTAATATTCGTAGGTTTTTTATGGAGGGGAAATGTTTTGCTCTCTCTTTTTGGCTTTCTTCTGCCCAACTTTTGCGTAAGGGAACGAAGTTTGACTAAATTTGGCTAATGTGTTCGAATGCATTATCGTTAGGGAACAGACCTATTATAACTATATATATTATATTATTATTATTATTTTTATTTTTTTTGTATATAATTCTTTCGGGGTGTAACTCGATGAGGACGTAACTCGATAACCCCTGGGACGATTTTCATAATTCTTTTTTTGTTTTGTTCGTATTGCTGTATATCCGGTTTTTATTTACTTTTTGTCGCGAAAACAAAACTTGGAGGGGATGAAAGAGGCTATAAAAATTTGTATGGGGAAATACACTTTGAAAAAAAAAAATGGATAGAAATCGAGTAGTGACACTTCAAATAAAAAAAAAATATATTTTAAATTTTAAAAGCAAATTGTTGTTGTCAAGTATTTTAATAATTTTCCAAGCAAATTGTTGTTGTCAATAATTTTGAAACTTTTGTTTGTTTTTGAAATATAGGTACCTACCTAAAAAGTTTGTTCTAATAAATTATGTTTACTATGTTACATTAAGTAACTTTTTGAAATGAAGTAGATACTTTGAAGTAGATATAAAGATGATATGGATGACATTATTCTGCATCGAATTCGCACTGTGGCATCAGACAATGAACTGGAGATGTCAGATGAAATGCGCAACAAAGCTTTGATTTTGATCGAGGATATGTGTCTGCTCATGAGTGGCAATGGAAACTCAATCAGGCCGGTGATTAAGTTTGCTGGAATCACACCATTGCCCATCGCCAACAATTGCCTGAACTCTGCAGCGAACTGGTCATTTTGTAAAGAAACTCGCATGTTTGTTGTCAAATGCAATTTGTTGACGTATCGCCATAAAGCAGACACATTCAGGCAAGCATTCAATTCATCTGCCGGGGTGGATCTAAAAAAATCGCCGCGCGGTCCAGATTTGTGATCCACTGATTCATCCTATTATATATTTAGTTTTACTTTTATATGTCAAACATGTATTATCAAACTAAGTAGTGGGGAATTATTTTATTTTCAAAAAGTCGATTGAAAAAATTGAGGATTTCAGATTAATTTATTATACATTTGTCAAGAGTGCTGGTTTGTTCTTGATTTTGTGGATCGCTTCAAGAGTTTAATTATTTTTAAGGTATATATAAAGAGTTTAAACGCAGGCAAAATGTTGAAAAGTAAATTTCAGTTATTAGTTGAAAATGTCAAGACCAATGCGCTCAAATATTGGCAGAGGAACAAGGCAAGCAGATAGTTCGAGATGACAAAAAATACTCCTACTTATGTTTTGAATATCAAACCGTTGAAGATTCCAAGGTGCTTGATGTGGACAATTGGAAACAACAAGGTCTAGTCGCAGGGAAGATAAGGATATAATATGGCATTCGATTGGCCGCTCTCAGAGCACTTTCTTTTGCTCTATGTAACTTTCGTGTACGATGTTGCCAGACTTACCTCTTACGATTAATTCCTCAAAACTTCCTACTACTACGCCTTTGCGTACATTTCGCCAACTATCCCAAATTTTAAGGGGTCTCTTGCCGCGAGACTCCTGAAATGAAAAGAAAAACAAATTGTGGTTTAATAATAATTATAGTAAACAATTTTATAATATGCAATTTTATCGACATTTAAATATTATAAAACTGGTGGGGGTTTTATGACTACTAGAGTTGGTCCAGTGGTAAAATTATATTTTTATTGTAAACTGGCTTATACACAAAATAAGATGATATTGGAAAACAAATTACACACATCATCGCACTTCGGACAATCTTCCTAACAAACATTATTCAGGCGAATGTGTTGTGGTCAAGGCCGTGAAGGTGGATCTTAACTATTTGCCTTCGCCTATATACATATATTATATAAGATTACTTTCTGATTGACGTGAAAAATATATAACATATTTGGAAGAAACTTTTTAAAATGTTTCCAAAGACTACAAGAAGGCTGCCTTCCTCGCATGCCTACATTTCGGAGAAATTTTTGACCAACATATACTTTTTTCCGACTTTCCTCTCTTTAGCTTGTCAATACAGTACAAAAAAAACCTGACTGACTGTAAAAAAGGATCTACAAAGGTATGAACAAGACACATTCAAGTATAACCTAAATAATTATTGACAATCGGAGACTGTACCTACACAGCCTAACAAAAATATGAGTACCCTCCGACTGCAAAGTAGTTAGGTATACTTGAATGTGTCTTGTTCATATCCTTTTATCTCTTTTTTTTTTTTTTACTGTCAGTGGTTTTTTGATTTTTGAATTAACTTTTTTTATTTTTATCTTTTTAGTCTATGACACTCCGGGGAAGAATACGAATCTAGTGACACGTCACTCTTTAAAATTGGTCAAGCCGTTAAGACTACAGGGCGTAACGTAGGAACGTACATAGGATACGCGCGAAACGAAAAAAGCCAATTTTCGTTACATATTTTTAGCTATTAAACAGTTTTCTGATTTATCCAGAAGAGCTACAGATTAAAGTTATTAAACCGAACAATTTCGGCAATAATTGTTTTTGAAGTTGGGTTGGCTCTGCAGTGAGTAGGTTGGCGCACATCGAAAGCATTTTGCGTCGTTTTCTTTGGTGAATCGGAACGAAGAGAAGTATGCAATGTACATGGCAGATGGTACGCTGATATTCTGGGTCATCAAGTGTACCCACATTCACGGTTGCCACTTTTTGTAAAAATTTTGCACAATTTTTTTTACTTTTTTTGGATGGTGATTTTTGGTAGTTTAGTTACTTTTATCTGTTTGGTTATTTTTTATTTTTATTTTTGAAGTAGGGCACCAAAAGACCAACTCGATATCATCTTATGTAAGTGCTTTCTTACTTTTTCTAAGTGAACGCATTGGATATGCACCACCCATGTAAACCTGTTTCTTTAAAAACATAATTAATATTCAAATAAATTAATTTGCATTTCGAAAACCACTACGTTTGGAAAAAAAAAATTTTTTGATTGATTGATTGATTTTTTATTCCAATTCTTTAAGAAAAATACTTACATAACAAACATTAAATAAATAGATAAATACATAAATTTCATAAATTAAGAAAAAACAAAGATTTATTACACTATAATTTATTTCTATTATTACTAATTCTTTAACCGTGAGTTGTTAACTATTTAATATATGAATTGGAACGAACACTTTGTGGTTAGAGGAACCAGTGACAAGTGTTAAAAAAAAAAAAAGTGAGAAGTGTAAATCCGCACAAAAAGGAAAGAGACGCATTTAAGAGAAGAATCGCGTGATATGGATAAGATTGATGAGGGTGTGAATGACGAATAATGAATGGAAACTATTATGTTACTACATGCGTTAAAAATCCAATGTCTGATGTAAAGAGTAGCCAGTTTCGTAAAGATCCAAAGAATCTGGATTTTGATCCTATTTGATTGCGTATATCAGATGGCAATCTGTTGTAGATAAAGGGAGCTATATTGGTTGCAAATCGGCGGCAATGTTCCGTTCTAAATTTATGAACTCTCACAGCGTTAGATGAACGAAGTGAATGCAGGTCATATAAACTTGTGTGGGTATAACCACCTCGAAGATAGAACAACCTCAACACTTTGAAAATATATAGGTATTGCAGAGGCAATATCTTGGTTAATTGAAACAAAGGACGCGAAGGCTCCCAACTAGGTTTGAACAGCATCAACCTCAGTATCTTCTTCTGAGCTATAATAACCGGTTGTAAATTAGTTTTAAATGCACTGCCCCAGCAAGAGATACCGTACTCCAAACGTGAATTGACCAAGGCATAATATATTGTTAATAAAAGATTAGGCGGTACAAGCTTGCGAAGATGGTATAAATTATTTAAGCCTATGTAAATAGTTTTCCTTAAAATGTCTATATGAGGTTTCCAGTTAAGTCTACTATCAAGAGTTACACCTAGGTATTTAAATACAGAGACTGATTCTATAAGTAAGCAATTATCGACGCATGTAGAGTGATCACATCTTATGTTATGAAGTGCAATCCCATTTATTGGAAAATGATGTGTTAGACTAAAGGACATTACTTTTGACTTATTGCTAAGGACCATTTGATGATACCTGAACCAGTCATTCAATAAGAAGAGGTCGTTGGTGATTTGCTCAACTAAGTCATTATGACTAAGGGCAGCATAAGATAGGGCTAAGTCATCAGCAAAGGCGACCATTTTACCATGTAAAGGCAGCTTAAAGATGGAATTTATGTAAATAACAAAAAGCAGTGGGCCTAGGACAGATCCTTGGGGTACTCCTGCTGCAGTGCAATGAACTGAATCACTCAAATATGAATTAACCCGAACATGCTGCTTTCTGTTGCAGAGATAGGATGTAAACCAGCTATGAATGTTATCTCGGAAACCAAAACTATACAGAACCTTCAATAAAATGCTATGATTAACTAAATCAAAAGCTTTTGTTAAGTCAAGAAACAAACCAGCTGTTTTTTTATTTCTGTCGACTGAATGATAAATATTTTCTAAGAAGGATACTATCGCATCCTCAGTTGACTTGCCTTTTCGAAAGCCAAATTGAAGAGAGCTGAGAAGTTCATATTTATCAATATACTTGATCATTCGATTGGTAACTATTTTTTCGAAAATTTTTGAAAAAACCGGGAGGATTGAAATTGGTCTATAGTTATTGGGATCACATTTATCACCTTTTTTTATAGAGGGGTACAATAATAGATGTTTTAAGACACTCGGGAAAAATTCCAGTTGCAAAACTCCAATTAATTAAATACGTTAGTGGACTTATTATTGCACAGCATATCCTTTTAACAACCAAGTTACTAATACCATCGTATCCACAAGATTGCTTAGGTTTCAGTCGAGAGATCACATTCGATACTTCAGCTTCATCAACTGCACTGAAGAAGAAAGAGGAGAGTTGGGTATCTGGAAGAAAATCATGTATGGTACTCACAGATTGAACTGGTTGTATATTACAAGATATATTTTTAAAAAAAGAATTCAGACCGTTGCTCATCTCCCTTTCATCAGAAGTACGAACATTATCCGATAGATTTAGAGATTTAATTCTACTATCACTCGAAGCTTTACCTAATAAATCGTTAACTATTTTCCACTGTCGTTTTGCATTAAATCTATTCTCCTGAAATTGACGCTTATAATAAGATTCTTTCTGTTTATTTATTTGCTGTAGTATATTGTTCCTCAAAATGAGATAGTGTTTTCTGACAGAGGGTATATTTAAACGACTTTTGTTTTTTCGATAAAATATATTTTTTTGTTTAATCATTTCGCGAAGATGGTCAGACATCCACGGCTTTATATTTTTCAAATTAGGTTTTTGTTTTGTGAATTTAAACTTGGTTAAACAGTCAACAATAATATTTAAAAATAAACTAAAAGCCACGGAGGGACAATTACAAGTATAAACATCAATCCAATTAAAAGCAGAAAGATAACTATTAAGTTTAATAAAATCGGTTTTCACAAATATTTGTTCCCTGAGATGAGAGAATAAGATGGAATTATTTCTTCTATCATGGTTCAGAAAGTCAGGGAATGAAATGCCAGTAGCATAGTGATCTGTTATATCCCACTCTAATAAGAAAGAACGTACTTTTGAAAAACTCCTATTTCTGAGAAAAATGTGGTCAATACATGATTGAGTGCCTTCGGTAACTCTCGTTGCTATATTCATTAGTGACTCAAAGCCAAAAGAAGACAGGAGGACAAAATAGCTGTCACTACTCGAAGGGAGTCCCAATATGTCAATATTAATATCACCTATAAGACAGGCGTTAGGGTTGTTAACACGAGATAGTATACCCTCAAAATCTGCCATAAAAATATCCCTGTGAACAGATTGCAAACGATAAACGCAGACAACATCCAAAATAAATTTATCAAATTCTAGTTTTAATATAATGGAATCTGAACTCCGTACATCAGGCACATAGACATCAGCGACTTCAATTGAATTTTTTATATACACGATAATTCCACCTGAAGAGTATTCTTCATTACAATTTGGATAAGGAGTATAACCCGGTAACGAATAATGACACAATTCACGGTTAAAAATCCAGACTTCAGTAAGAACTATTATTTGTGGTAAATATGAGAAGCAATATTGCAAGTGAAAACAAAGATTATCGAAGTTTTTTCTCATACTTCTTATGTTTAGGTGAAGAATATTGAAATCATTAATATCAGAATTAAACATTGAGCCAGTTATAGTTTCATTACATTCGCCACTAGCAGAAAGATCAAACAAATCATTACAATTAAACATTCAAAGAAAAGAAATTAAATGTTTCGGTCTTAATCCAAGTGATTAAGATCAGCAATGCTCTTAATAAAATGGATCTTCATACCAGTGGCACGCCTCATCATAATATTTCCATATCGCACCCAGAGAAATTGAAAATTGCATTTCTTTTTAGCCTTCTTCGCCTCGTTCAAAAGATGTTTAGCCTCCGTTGTCAACCAGTCGTTGATGTATATGTTGCCTTTAGTTGAAGAGAAGATTTCGTTCGAGTCGATTGGTTTTTTCTTGGCATATGTTGCAGCTAAGATCCGCTCTTTGATTCGTCTGTTACATAGCTGAACAACGATTGAGTCAGTAGATTTTCCTCTTCTCTTTTTCCTGTAGCACAAATCAACATCATTTACAGTTAACGCAACATCAGTGCTGTAGTTGATGATGTTAACTACTGTGCTTTGCAAATTTTCGTTGTCGATTTGCGGAACATCACACAACTCAATGTAGTTTGCATGAATCAGCATTTCGGCTTTGTCAAGTCTCATTTTAGTCAAATTTAGCTGAGACTTCAGCTGTTCATTTTCTCTTTTAATTTCATTCAGCATTTGAGTGGATTTCTCCAAGACACCGAGTTGCTCTTGAATTAATAGGATGGACATGGGACATGGGGATTAGGACATGGGCTTAAATTATTACTAGTGATACTTTAGTAAGTTAAGTTATATTTATTTAAGTTTATATATGTAGTAGCCGTTCTTTAACTCCTGACAGACTGACAAAATAGGAATTTGTCTTGCCTAGCTAATTGAATTTAAAAGATTTATGTTAAAAATGAGTTGATATCTGCACTTTTCCTTTAGTTTTCCTGAAGGCCAAAAGAAACATCAGAATTTCAAATAAATTTTTAAAGCGCTTCCGTAAAATTCATTTCTCCCGCCGAATTTTCAAAAATTTACAGCGACGTACAATAAAATCCAAGTGAAATAGCTGTGGAGAGATTTTATTATCGCTACCTAAAAATCAGTCTTTGAAGGAGCTGTTAGTGAAATTTTCAAGTAGGAAGTTTATTTTGATATTTCGGTATGAAAAATTTGTATGAAAATTAGACTTCACGTGAACGCATACTAGGCTTCAACATAAGGCCTTTTTTATTATGATCACATTATACATATTGATCATTAATTTTTCACGGTTTACAACAATAGTACGAGATCCAACTGTTGTTGTAAAACATTTAAATCAATGATCTATATAATCTGTGGCAATAAGTTAAAGTAGCTTATGTCAATTTTGGTAATTTTTCAGGGTGAGAGAAACTAATTTATCTTATAGTTTTTAAATCTATTGTATTACATAGTCCAAATAAATTTATGCTGTTCAGTTTTCTTCAAATTTAACCGGTTTCAATGGTCGTAGAGTAAGAGGACCTGGACCAAAAGAAAGCTTAGAAAAAGGAAAACCTTATATATAAAAAAACTCGAATTTGGCTTATGTCGACATAAGCTACTTCAACTTATTGCCACAGATATATCATATCAGCAAAATAAATAAAGTGCACGACTGGGTCGAACAAAACTTTCTCGTTCATCAAAAATTTTGTTGGTTGTTTTCTTATTTTATTAGATTGGTACGTAAGGATCTTAAAAGCAATGGTAGGTAATAGAAAGGGTTCATGAAATATAGAAAAAGGAATACATAGGGTTAAATAAAATTCACTTTTAGTTTTTAATAGTTGAAGTTGTAGAAACAGACAATTGTCGCAAGTTCTTGTTAGAGATTTACAAGCGCCTACTGTACTATTTTATAGCTTTTACACCTTACAAGTTTTTGAGTACAAGAACAAGTTTTGTAGGAATTTCTGATTTTTAATTTTTTTGGGAATGATTTTCTTTTTGAATGGAATAGATTAATGACGCTGGCTTAAGTTGTCAATGATTGAAAGTATTGTTCGTGATGGATCGATATTTTTACATATAAATATATATTGTACATGCAGGAATTCAGAGTTTTTTTTTGAATTTGAATTAGCAGTTATTAACTGAGTATCACGATGAACGTGTGTGGGGTGCAAATGAAGTGGGATATTCTGATTGATAAAACTCCAAGGGGTTGGAATTTATTTAAGGTGCATTTTCAAAATGGTTGAAAAAAAGTAGAAGTAGGTAATATTTGCTGAAAATAAGTTTTGCATTGCTGTTATTGCATTTCGTTGCAACTTTGAATTTTAAAGTGCGATATTGAGTTTTAAAAAATATATTTGAACAGAGATCGGCTTGTCGGTTGCCATTTTTGAGAAATAATTAAAAACAGATTTCTTCGATTGTTTTGAGAAAAACTTAATACGGGATATTATTTAGAACACTGATATTATCCTTAGTGTGTATATTGATCAAAATCGTTAGAGCGGTTTTGTAAAATTTGGCAGACAAAACAGTACCAAAAATTGCAATGTTTAGTTTGAAAAATACTGTTTGTTAACTATATAGCTAAAAACCGATTAGGGGTTATTATTCGCGATATAAGAATTACTTGGTTTTTAAAGTTTTATCGAAGTCAAAAATGGGGTTTTCGAGATATGAGATGTTTTTAAAATTAGCGGCTTCCGTGATTCGAATTGAAAATTATGGACGCAGCAATTTTAAGAATATCAGTATTACCTACTCTAAGTTTGAATTTTGGTCAAAATCGTTATTGCCGTTTTCTGGTAAGCTAAGAAAAACTAAATTTAAAAAAAAAAATACTTTTTTCAAAAATCAATTTTACCATAATACCGAGAAAAACTGAGTTTGCCATTAAGTTGGAAATGACCGTACAACCTTAGAAATTAATTTTTGTTACAATCGTATGGACCGTTTTCGAGATATGTATGTCCGAATTTCAAAAGCACTGTTACTCGAATTTCTAACCAAAAACTGGGTATGTAGTCAGTAGTCATGGTAACCTCACCCACTTAAGCTTAAATATCAATTTTGGTTGAAATCTTTAGAGCCGTTGTCGAGCACATCAAACTGGAACGAACAGTGTGTGTGGGAAGTACCATTAATATTGAGGTTACTTTGCAAAACAAAAAACGGCCCCGAGCCCCGAGCCCCGAGCCCTAAGACCACAAACTCCAAATCCGAAGTTTGAACGAAATCCGGTCAGCGGTTTAGGCTGTAGGCCTGCGGGACAGACAGACAGACAGACAGGCCGGACAGAATTTTGCGACGCACTTTTTTGAGTCTATCATCGTAATGTCAGAATTGATTAACATCTCGAGTTCGAAGTTTGTACGAAAACAATATCTTTCTTGGTAAATTAGAGAAAAGTCAAAAGATATTGACATTCACTTTTTTCGTATTTTATCAACCTTCCAGATCACTGGTAACCTTTCACTTGTTTTGTTGGCTTTTTTTTAATTTTGATCGCTAACTCTTTAACTTTTTTTATATGTGGCAACCATAACCACATTTGCCTATTTTGTTCAATATTTTTTCTTATTAGATTTGTATATTTCTTGTAAATAATTGAATAAAAACAAGCATTTTGAAATATCTAAAATTAAAATGATATAAAATAACCGTACTGGAATACTTGTCTTGGAGTTGCCATACAAACGAGATACTAATTCGTCGTTCTTCTTACTGCTACAGGTATGTTCAACTAAAAGTACTCTATTTAAATCGCAGAAAGTATCCTTAATTACTTTCGTGTCGAGTTTTTTTTTAACCCATGCTTACTTCAGGTATATGTTTACTGTGGAGTACCTCATAATACACGCCAGATTAATTAATTAATTTTCTAAACGTTGGATCGTTTGGCTAGTTTTATTATTTAATGAAGGTTTATATATTTTTTTTTACAAAATGTCATCCTTGAATCCCGCTCATATTTGTGTCTTCCAAGAAATATGCAGTGACGACGTTCTCCTATCGTATCGTGATTTTAACTATTTTCAATGAAGGTATAAGTAATAATGCTTTATAAATAATTATCTATTCGAAAATGTTACGTATACGACACAGTGTACCTTTTCTGTTGAATTTGTGTTGGAATAAACGAATGGTGTAAACAAGCTAGCACAGGCTTAGCGGATAACAGGACATTGGCGTATGAGGTGTTCATACGCGACAAAAATAAGTTCGTTAACAATCGCGTCTTAAAGAGCTATGGTAACTCTTTGTTGACTACAATAGCCTCGATTTGGGGATTATATCCAAGATATGAGCACCGCAACTTGCCAAGTTATGGGTGTAGAAAACAAATTTTTGGATTTGATACCCATACCTATTTTTAAATTTAATTTGTTCAGTTTAGTTTTCATTTCACTCAAATATCTATATTCAAAGAAATAATCAGTGATTTAATTTGAATTTTAAAAACTTTTTTAAACGAGGGGCATTTTTAAATGAAGCCAAACCTGAATGAAGGGCTGAAGCTAACAAATCTATAATAACCCCAGTCCTCAACTACTTGAAAACATTTCGTTAAGAAACAAGAGACTTTTAAGGTATGTATAAAACTTTGTATTGCGGTCCAAAAAAGTGATTTCCTAGGAAGCCCAAGCCCATTGTATGCGAAAAACTATTCAGTTTAATGCTGCCCTTATCAGTTTTTCTACAGAACAAATCCTTAGATTACATTTCTGCAATCGAACACGCAAAAGAAGTTCTGAATTCTCTTAAGAACATCAGAGAAAAATGCCGGAGATTTTTTCAGAGAGGCTTTTCAATCCGCATCTTCAAGAGCTCCCAGAACCTAATTAAAAAAAAAAAAAAAAAACAAAAGAACGCGTTCCAATCCACAAACCTCTTCTTCTGAAGCGTAGTTAAGAGTGTCTATAGTTTAGGTATACTGATTCCTTCCATAGATTCGTTAATAGAAAATCTTTCGGACAGATTCTTTTTCAATGAAGACGTTCTACCATCGTTTCAAGCTCTTCTCCCAGGTTTTGCTGCAGTTGAGTAATCGAACGAAATGAAAAAGGTAACATGTAACTTTGATAATGCAATTTCGTTGTCAGCTGTGAAAGCTGTGTACATTCTTTGGCGCGAAAAAATATCGTCGAGTGATCCTTCCACCGAAGTTTTGAAATTACTTGGTATATATGACAAGCTTACGGTTTTGGCCATGCTTCCATTGACCACAACTAGGGTTGAAAGAATCTTTTCAACTATGAAAAAGATTAAAACAGTGTCCCGTAGCGTTTTGGGTACTGCAAGATTAAGCTCACTTGCTATAATATCTGTTCATTCGGATATTAATGAGGATCTAGATAAGGTGATTGATCTTATGCAGGGCTACCAATGTCCTTCAATAGTAGTAGATCTACTTAATTTTTTGTTTTTTATGCATCTGCTACGTAGCAGCTTATTTCTACGATATTTGCCTCATTTTTATATAACGAACATTCCATTTAACATTCTGTTGTATTGATTCATTTTTGCAAATCAAAAAAAGTCATTTGCTTGATATGAATACACTCATCCCAAAAATCTACTACAATTTGCCTTTAGTTTTCCAAACTGTCAAACTGTTTGTCATTGAGGAGAATTCACTTGAATTGAATTGAGTTGAATGAAACAAAAAGGACTACCTATTAATTTTAAAATAAACTAATGTACTATGTAGGTAGCTATAAATTTATTCTTAGGTACTTATTCTTTAAAAGCTGTAATTGTTAAACGAAAAACTTCCTTGTGAATATGAAATAAATTTGTTTGTTTTTATATTTATTTATATATACATATATATATATATATTTATATATATATTTTTTTTTATTTTTTATTTTTCATTATTTGCTATAGATAATTTTTTTCAAATCTACTTCGTTTTTGGGCGATTTGCTACACTTTCTGGGCTTAACATTGGCAGCCATTATCTCATGTCAAAAAAAAGCAAGACTGCTTTGAAAAGATGTGTGTAAAAATAAATAAATTAAGTACCTATGTTCGTTTAAGTACATAAGATTCTAAAACTAATAAAAACTAATGAATTGGAATTTATAAAACTAGTATTCACGATCCGATGCAACTTTTTTTCGCAGTACAACAACAAAATATACTGACTAACATTTCGCTATACTTTTGCACTTTATCAAAAACCCTGACCCAGTGGCGTGGCGTCCACATAATCCGATTCCTATCAACTTCCCTTTTTAAATTTCCACCAGTCACCATCTACCAAAAACCAAAGAAACATGAACCTACCAAATGAATTTGATATTCTAAAAATGGTACACACACGTAAGCCATCAAATAAATATTGTGTGTCGGGTTCAGCGTTGCCACTTACATCCTTAGCAAATGTAGTAAATACGAGAAAAAAAAGTATCATTTTCAAACAAAATGTAGTTCATGTTTTTTTTTTTTAATTGAAATTAACTTTCTCTCATCAGAAGCACTACTGTGTGGAAGACAGCATAAGTCCAGCAAATATGCAGATAGTTCTTCAAATAATTTTAATTTCACCCATATTGTCACAATGTCGCTATTTTGAGGTCCACATTTCAAAATAAGATCGAAAACCCCAATCAACAAGCGCCACTGGTCATTTAAAGTGTCCAAATCTGCTTTCTTACAGGGAAACTCCTTCAATAAATTTAAAATAGTTGGCTCTTAAGAAATGTAGTACTTTTGGGTAACAATGAAGTATGTAGTACGGCGTTAAAAAATCCAGCAAATATGTAGCACAGTACTACATATGTAATACAAGTGGTAACGCTGGTCGGGATATTAAAGCTCTCACTGGATAGTTGATTTTGAGAGAACATTTACTTGTTATCTGCCAAATCGAAAACGAAATAAGTTAAACTACATCGTGGGCTACAGCGAACCTCCCCATCCCGCACAAAAAGTATGTAACTCGACTGTTCACATTTTTATTCTAAATATCGTACTTAATTAAAATATCCTCCGACCCAAGGAAATAACTCTCTTTTTAAATATCGAATTCCAACACAACAGTAATGCAGTTTGTTGCAATAAGAAGCGAACGGTTTGATTAATTACAGCATTCCCATTAATCATCTTGTCTTCTGACACATTTCTATCAAATTCCGAAGAAATAATTCCAATAATAAAGCTTTATACTGTCGGAAAAGATGGTGCATCTTTTCCAGCATCACAATATGCAGCCACTCCTTCTTACCAACAATGGGGAAAGGAATAAAATATAGTGTCACTCAAAGTTCATACTTTCAGATGACATAAATCTAAATGTTGATTGGAATGTCTTTTTTTTTTTCTTCTTGGATTTTTCGTTTTTTTTAATAATAAGTGAACGTACATTTCATTATTGTCAACAGCGCTTTGGTGGTATAAAAACAAAATGACTAATATACGAATTTATTTGCTATAGTGGCGAGTGTGTGTCCTTTTATTTGTGTGCTGGTACGTATACGTTATTACGGTGGCAATACGTGTAAATATAATAAGAGTTCATAAGGCGGGGTGATTTTGCTTCTTTTTTGAAGCGCAATAAAATATCCAAAGAGGACTGTTAGCCGATGTATATACATATATGGGTTTGTACATGCATGCATGGATGCACTTGTGGCAGTATAGTAGCATTGTGCAGAAACAGACATCGAAATTGAAAACAGCAAGGACATGAGAGTCCTAGTGACCTACTAAAATATCATCGTGCACTCTCGTGTGTACACATGTGATGTGGATGATGGTAATAGTGATGATAAGAAAGCTCGTTCGGTTTTGCGCATACACATACACATGCGGAAAACCAACAACGACTTTTTTCCATCGGCATTTCGCTTTCGCCTGGACGAACAAGTGTGTAGCCAATCTATGCTGTCGAGTTCTTGCGGTTACAATACAAAGCATGTGATTTACTTGTATGGTCATTTAGGTGTACTCATGTAATGGAATGCCAATTCGGGTAGCTCTTTTGAAAGCAAAATCATGTGAAGAATTTATTATTATTTACAGTTGAAAAAAAAAAAAAACGTTATTTAAAATTGGCATGCAAAGTCGACTAAATGTAAAAAAAAAATCAAATATGGCACAGCAATTATTATCATTTCATTAATTTTGTGTTAAAAAATATGTACAAATAAATACCAAATCCATACAGTAAGCAACAACAACAGATTATCTATCTGTTGATATTGTATTTGCATTTGATGATAAATTGAAAAATGTGTTAGTTTTTAAAGCTTTTAAGTGACTGTGAATTAAATATGAACTTTATATTTTTTACTAATGTGTCAATTGCAGTAAGTAATTAGCTTTAGCTTCGGTACATAAACTGTCACGATTCTGCTATAGAAAAACCTATTTTTTAACACTAGGTAGCCATGCAATGGGATTTTCTACCGATCCACGACAATTAAATCGACGAGGTATTCACCAATGTAAAATGTCAGACAAATTAAATACATCTCGTTAATTCAGTCGCGAACGAAATCTTGCGGTAAGGATAAAGATAAACAATTTCATTGACCATATCGACTTCAGCACATCTAAGATCTCATAAGAAGAACCAAATAAACAATGGGGCTTTCAGAAACAAAGATAATATTGCATTTAGTGAATTAAGCAGAAATTCTACTGACGATACGATCAAACATTTAGTTATACTAGTTTCGCTTGTGGTCGAAAAACCTTTTATAAGGATGTTGTTTGCAGCAGCAACAAAAATAACTATACATATCTGAAGAACTGTTTTAAATCACTTTTGTCGCGATCACAGACACAGACACATGCTTGATATATAAAAAGCTTTCGACTCTATGTGGCATAACGGCCTTGTTTTCAAAATGATTGGTTTTAATTTCCCCTACTTTTTGTGTAAAATAATCCAAAGTTTCCTCAGTAATCGTTCCTTTAGTGTATCTGTTAATAATGTTCAGTCTGAAATAAAATACTTCAACAATGGGGTTCCACAAGGTTCTGTCCTTGGACCTATATTGTACAATGTTTTTACATCAGATATGCCTAATCTCCCTTTTTGCGGTATTGCTATCTACGCGGATGACACTGTTGTATTTACAGCGCATGAATATTCTCTTATTATCGAGAGGAATATTTCCAATGCGCTAGATATACTTTGAAGCTATTTCACTAAGTGGAAAATAAAACTAAATATGGAAAAAATTCAAGCTATCTTTTTCACTCGAAAAAGAAAAGCATGTTACATTCCCTCGAATCATTTACAAGTAGCTAATGTGTCAATCGAATGGAGCTCTTCCGTAAAATACTTAGGAATTCATCTTGATTCAAAGCTATTATTTAATCAACATGTGCGCGAAACGCTGAACAAAATAAATATAAGTATAAGACTCTTATACCCCTTTATATGCAGAAAGTCACTGTTATCAACTGAAAACAAAATGATATTACATAAAGTTATATTTCAAGCAATAATTCTTTATGGGTGCCAGGTTTGGGGTGTTGCGCAAAGTGCCATATAGCCAAGTTAGAGTTACAGATAGCACAAAACAAACTTTTAAAAATGATGCTAAATCTTCCATGGTATTTCTCTACAAGGGTTTTACATAAAAGAGCGAATGTTGAACTGATCTCTGAAAGAATAAACGGAAAAATTTAAGGCCCGCTGTGGTCACTCTGACAACACACTAGTAAAAAATCTTTTTTCCTAGTCGTTTTTTTTTTTTTTCTTGCAATATAGCAAAGCAATTTATATAAAGTTACCTTTTTTAAGAAGTTACTTGTATATTTATCTATTTGTTGACTTACTGTATATTTATTTATTTATTTGTTATACTGTATATATATTTATTTATTTATTTATTGGTTTATTTTGTTATTTATTTCTTATATACATATATTTATTTATTTATTTGTTTATTCATTTATTTATTTATTTATTTATTTATTTATTTATTTATTTATTTATCTATTTACTTATTTATTTATATTTATTTATTTGAAAGTTATATACATTTATTTATTTATCCATATTTTTATTTTATTTTATTTTTTTAATTTATTTACTACTTAATATTTTTTTTTTGTTTATTTGTTGTGTAGGTACTTATATATTTATTTCTGCTTTAATGAGGTTTTTTTTTTTTTTTTCCTCAATTTATGATTAAACATATGTACTATCTATCTTGTTTACCACAAATATTAAACTATTTCAGTAGAAAGATGCGATTAGGTATCAAATCTCTGTGTAAGGCAATGTGCGGTAATTCAGACCATGTAAACTTATTATAAATTATCTGAATAAACTTATATCTATCTATCTATCTCAGACAAAAATAAAGACCGTTCTTCGTTCGCTTTTTTCTTTGCTTGTTAGGTGGTGCAAACCAGTAGGTACCTCCTCGAAACAGATGTAGTACTAAAAAACGTAACACAATTTTCGATAATTATGTTTTTTTTTTTACAAGCAAATTAGAGGCACCAACAGGAAATATAAAAAAAAAAAAACTCCCCTTTAAAAATAGTTTTACTCATGTTTAAAATTTTAATATGTCACAGGTCACAATAAAAATTTAGAGCAAAAAGGTTGTATCGAAAAAATGTCTTCCATAGTTCTTCATTCAAATCAACCGTAGCGTCGTCAACACCTCGTAGATTTAATGCCCCTGAATTACAATAAAGTAGGTACACAATTGCTTACTTTTAGGGGTACGCAAATTGCATTCCTTCGAATAAAGGTTCTAGTCTAAGATGATATAGGTATATTTGAATACGTTACTATGGAAATTTGGCGGCCACAATTTGAATGCCACCAATTCAATAACAACGTCTATTGCAGGTGCCTTTGTACAAAATCTGCAAAGATTAGCGACATTTACAAAAAAAAAATAATTTTCAACTAAATTGGTTGAAAATTAAAGGAAACATTAACTTTTGCCACTTTGTTTTATATATATAATATCTGGGTTTCTGGGCTTCGCTCGGTTATTACGAATTATTGTAATTTTAAAAACAATAAAAATTAAATTATGTATTATATATAAACTTGAACATATAAAAAACTTTAAGTCTCCTAAATGCCGGTAGATATCTAACTTCTTTCCTTTTACTATGTCGCGGACGGCAAGAAACGAGTGTTACGGGTTCGAATCCCGCTCGGTGACTTACTTTTGTTTTTTTTATATGTTCAAGTTTATATATATATTTTTTTAATTTTTATTGTTTTTGAAATTACAATTAATACTAATAACCGAGCAAAGCTCGGTCGCCCAGGTACTGATAACTAAAGTAAGATACGAAATGTTGGAAGTCGCATTAGAAGTTTCACTTCAAAAATACTACCCTATTAAATTATATGTGTATCAAATCAAACTAAAACAAGTAAATGAAATTATGAGGACGCTACTCGTTGCTAACGGTCGCGCTGGCCTGCAACAGGTATACTACGCCCATGCGTTCGAGTGCCACGTATTCACTCTCGCTCTGTCTCTTTCTATTCCCCCTCCCCAAGAGCGTTGAACGTTTAACGCAACCTTGTTGGAAGTCACATTAGAAGTTTCACTTCAATAAATAAAACAACATTATTCACCTAGGTATATCGTGTTTACTTCTTGAATTATTCAATTCTTTACTGTAGGTATCAACGTAGGTATAGGTACTATAACAACCATTAAAACAAAAACCATGAACTCAATTTCTACGTACAGCACCTCCACCATACGCCTATCACCACACCACACGTCATCAGCCATCTGCGCATTTCCTCAGAAACACATTGTCGCTGTTTTTTTTTTCATATGAACGTGCTTGTACGACGTGCGCCACCAAACCACCCCAAAGCAGAACAACGATCAAGAACCGCGACTGCTTGCTAATAATATTCGATTTGAGAAAATAAATTTTTTTCTTTTCGTGTTAGATTTTAGGTTCTAACTCAGCTTCTAGAGGACATAGAAAGCTGATTGATGGCTTGAAATAACTATAAATGTGTTGGCTCTCCTAAGTATTTTGTTTTGTTTGTAAAGTCAGAAAAATAAACTCAAAACGCATGAAAACACGCGTTTTCCCAAACATAAGACTAATCTAGATCAATTGTTTACCCCCGAAAACCCCCATATACCAAATTTCAGCGAAATCGTTAGAGCCGTTTCCGAGATCACGGAAATATATATAGATACAAGAATAGCTCGTTTAAAGGTATAAGATATGAGACTATGGGAGACGTTCGAGAAACAGTTGCAGAAAAATTGAGTTTCAATTTTTTCGAATTTTAAATTAAGTAGCCGAAATATATGTTGATACCGCAGTCGAATAAAAGTGATTCAAAAACTGTTTGGTTGAGAGTTCTTTCCATTGCTTCAACACAGAACACAATTAGAGGCAATAACTCAGTCTTGCCCCCTCGTCTTCTTCTACAGAAAAGAAAGAGAAGAAAAAATAACTAACCCACATGTCTGTATACATGATCTTTTTTTTATTGGTAGAACGATTTTAGAAAATGTGAAGTCTTTGTGTAAACTGCCAGACTTAAGTTGATTATTGGTAAGGCCGATTGTGTCAACCTAAAATGCGAAATGTGGGCGGGCGACCAATATTCCTATGTACGGGAAAGGTTGGGCGGGTGCAGCTAACCAAAATATGTATATACCAAAAAATAAAAACAAATTGTGGTGACAAGTACCTAACATACAGCAAAGCAAGAGGATACTCCCAGTCACACTGCAAAGAGATACTAAACCTTAAAGTCGAGCCACAGTCAGTGAAAGCGCTGAGAATTTTATGAAAACTCTTCTAAATACTTTTAAATGACAAAGACGATTTTTCTGTCACACGCTGAATGATCAAATAAGTATTTCCTTTTCTTTTTATAAAGAATACAATTAGAAATGCAAATATGTAACATATGGTCTCAAAAAAAAAAAGTAGGCACGAGGACTAGCTTCTCACAACCAGTTGTTTTGTTTGGTGTGAGTTTTTTTTTACGAATGGAAGGGATCTAAAATTTTACTCCTAGTCCAAACGGCTCATTGAGGAACTTTCGCAGTGATACCCTCGGGCAGGGCTGCCGCTTTACAATTTTGTTGGGGAGTAAAATGAAACTTTAACGATTTTTTTTGAGTCTGCCTAATCTGGTGTTTATTATTCAGTCACTTAGACTTAGTATCAAAATAAGTATTTATCAGAAAAACGATTTTTCAGAATCCGCCAGTTTGTTCTACGCGAATGTAAAATTGGTTTTGCATTTTAGTAGGTAGAGACATACCAAAGTATAGTTAAAATAAGAATTGGAAAAATTGTTCAAAATTAAAAATTGGAGTACAATTTGTCGTTGGGGAGTACCCAAATTCGGCAAATGAAAAAGGAGTAAAAATACTCCTATTGTAGTACTTTCGGCAGGGCTGCTCTCAGGTGTTTGTTAGAGATTCGCGAGAGGTGGTGCAGTGGGAACTTGGGACCCCTCGCTTATATACCAATATACAAAGTAAGCCACTGCGACTATCATTATCGTCTGAATTTTGTATTATACACTGCGGGACATTTAAATAGGGACAGTGTATCTTAGAATTAGTTTATCGTAGGGTTTCCAGAACATCTCTTTTAAAGAGAACATGTCCTCTTTTTTGTGAGCGATCTATTTTACACTTTCTTTTTCGCTTGGCTCTTTTTTTTCCTTTTTATTTGTTCTGTCAATTCCCTCGTTTTAAAATTTTTCAGTACCTACGCCCATTAAAACTAGCAGTGGTAGCACTTTTCCGATGTAATTTATTTATTCTCTGTTCCTCATCACCCACATCTCTGTAGCCAGCTTTGTCAGTTTGGGGTTTTTTTTCCCAAGATTTGTGTTTTTTATTTTGGTCGACGGGGGGATATATTTTTTCGTTTTTTTGTTGGTTCTATTTTATTTGTATTTTGTTATAATATCCTTTTTGGTAGCCTTAAAATAAGCCTCATTAATTTATAGGCATTTTATGAACTTATAAAACGCGTAAAGATTCTTCTTACAACAAGAACTTCATAAAATTTGCGTAAGGGCTTTTACTTTTAAGCCGTGGATTAGTGGTTAGATTGTTGGACTACTAAGCGAGGGGTCTCAGGTTCGATTCCCGAAAAACCATAATTCCATCTTATCCGAGAGTATAAGAGTCATGAAAAAGGTTCTCAATTGGCTATTTGGACTCGGCATAAAACTGTAGATGCCTTTCATTCGTTCCAAAGATGGAAAGAGTCGCACAAAACGAATGGTTGCGAGGAGCTAGGCCTAGGGTCTCTACGGAGCTGTTGCGTCAACTATTTATTTATTTTTCAGTTGTACATAAAACATGTTAAAAAAAAATGAAAAAAAGTTGGGGTTTTCTAGATTATCTGGAGGAAATTATTTTTTTACGACGTCTGGCAACGCTGTCTGTAGCTGTAACCTGTGGCATGGGGGGGGGGGTATAATTGTTTGACGATCGTAAAGTATGTCCTCTTTTTTCGTTTGAGGTATATGGAAACCCTAGTTTATCGTATTTTTCGAATTGACGACCGAATTGGAACTTTTCCTATATTCTATTGATCCAATTTTAACCGTAGAGTTTATTAGTGAGTACAAAGAAGCTAAGAAAATATAACTGTTCTTAAAAAATATTATTTTTGGGTCGAAATGTGTGAGTAATAAAGTAATCTGTAATGACGGAAACTAAGTTTTTTTCTTTTTAACAAAAGAACTGGAGATTTTGAGTAAAACAAATGTGGAAGCGGTTATCCCTATTCAAGTGACCCGTAGATCAGCCACTACATAACACCGTTATCAGGATATTTTAACACCCAGTTCTGTGACACCTAATTCACCGGGGATTATTTGTTTTTATTATTATTATTATTTATTCATCTCTCCTCATTAAAATGAATACAAACCAAATACTTCACTTACTTTCTCTACTATCTTTTATCGTGAAAGAAACCAATTTAATAAATGCCAGCTTGATAACGACTTAAGGTCAATTTTTTGAAAAGTTTGGAGGAGTTTGAATATGTCGGCCATAATTCAGAGACATTTCTAATTAGGGCGTTTCTATTTCTATTCACATTATAGAATGTTTCCTAAATTATGATTTCAAATATGACCACGTGTTACTCGTATTTTGAATTAGGGAGTTTATTCTGAATAGTTATCAGTTCTCATAAAAAATTCAAGAAACTTGCAATAATTGTACCAATATTTGGTTCAAAAAGTTCTGTTGTTCATTTGCTTAGATAAAAACTGATTGCAGTACTTAACCTAATAGTTTGGATCATTATCAAAAATTATTTTTCTAAGATACGAAGCTTTTTTTGTGAATAGCTACAGCAATCATACTCCAAGAACTTAGATACATGCACTTTGGTCAAAATTGAATTCAGAACAAAATATACTTGAAATAAAAATTCGTTATAGAGATTTATATTAGGTAGGGTAAGGCGAGGAGGATTTGACACAAAAATATTCTTTCACACTTCGGAACCAGCATTGACCCGATAGCTTACAATTTCGTAGTAGGAGATGTTCCTTAGTTATTTGACTTCAATATTGTCTATATTACAATAATATAATCAAAAAGGGTTTTATGATATTAAGGTCAAAACCAATATTGAGCAAGTGACAAATCCTCCTACTTTGTCAAATCATCCTACTGTTCAGTTGTCAAATCCTCCTTTTGTCACATTGAATATTATTTTTCAACTTACCAAATTTCTGGAACAAACTCTACCAAACCGTATACTTATTGTCAACACTGGTTTATTGAAAGATGTTATAACTTTTCGTATAATTAAGAAACTTGGCGCAGAAAGATTTTATCCGAAAAGAAAAAATAGCAAAATAACAAAAAAAATCACCACCAACAAAAATCACGTGTGTTTACTAAAAACGCAGAGACACAAGTGACATATTCATATGAGGGAGTCATATCACGCCAGGCACTCTTTGTTTTGATTTTTGCGCACTCTGTGCATAATGTGTCAAAGAATATTTGGAAATGACAAATCCTCCTTTCGTCAAATCCTCCCCGCCTTACCCCATATGAGAAAACTTGGGTTTGATTTTAAGTTAAGAAAGACAAAATTACTTGCGTGGTAGGCAAAGTGTTGGTCAAATTGTTAACACCGATTGTGTGGGTATCAGTCGTGATAAGCAAGTTTTATTATGTTAGAAGCTTCGTTAATATTGATGCTTATATGAAAATGTGCAGTTGATTAATAGTTAGTATGGTAGACTACTGAGAAATTGGTTCCAGAATCGACCACCGGAAAAACACAAAATACATTTGGCGAACGTCTGACAAACATCCAAAAGTATTCGTCCAAAAAAAAACGCGAACTGACACAAAAGGAATGGTTGTGAGAAGCTAGGCCCAGGTATACCCATAAAAACCTTAACTGCGCTAACTATTTATTTATTTAACATGCAACTAAACAATTGCTCGAGCTCGAAAGCCCAAAAAACTCCAAATAAAAAGTTTGGCAACAATTCGCCCAACCGTTAAGGCTGTAGACCTCACTAGTAGAGAGGCGGGCAGAATTACCAGACTCAATAGAATTTTTTTGCAAAAACTATATATCTTTACTTATATGGTATACGGGTAAAAAAATATGGCGAAAATAAATATCAAATTCGCATAACGTACAAAAGTTTAAATGCAGAAGCAAGTCGTATCTGCAACCATCTCAGGTGGCTTTTAAAATGTCATAAGGTCACTTTATCCGAGGTCCCTACAATTTGTTCAAATCATTGAGACCATAGACCTGGGGAGCTCTCGATCATATTTAAAAATTACCTAGCTATTTAAGAAAAAAAAAAAAAAAAACTTTACCCAAGTAACAGGGTGGTGCTTTCACAGTTACGTAACTCAAACTTTTTTAATACTCAAAATAATTTAAAAAAACACCATCGACTGTAGGGATTATAATAATAATTCAATCCATACAATGTAAAAGCTGTTTGCAGGAAAAAAAAATCAAAAATTTGTTTATTGAAAGTAAAAACTATATAATGTATTACCACAGCAGCTGCAGCAGCAACCGCTCCCTGTGCCGCCTGGCGGAAGCTCAGGCAATTGCATATCGGTTTCGTCACGCCCAATGTGCACAAAGCAGCGGACCACATCCTATCACTTTTGAAATCCACTTTAACGCCGTTATCTTGCACCCGGTTCCAAAGAAGAAATTATTAATAACAATTACTTTTGTTTGAATTTAAATTCGGTTTACTAATTTTCAGTAAACGTATCCATAGTCGTGTACATTTATGTTTATTATTAGTTTTATGTGAATTTGTATATTTTTATGTAAATGTATTATATTTATTTATTCATTAAATTAAACTTATATTTGTTTGGCAGTGACCCGTTACTTCCGAAGTTTTATTTTTGAATATATTTCAGTTGTTATTTTGTTTACTATTTAACCTTATGTATATATGTTTCTAATTTTAATTATCTATGAACATTTAGTAAAGATTTTGTTTAATATTTCTAGTATATTTTTTATTTCTGATGGCAGTATCAGCGCTTTGGCAGTAAGGTTATAGTAGAAATTTATTTTATCCAATGCACAACACAAGGTTTCAGTTTATTTGTTAACACTTACGTATACAAAATGTTGTTCTTATTCATACAAAAGTTATGTTTTAATTTTATATATAAAAAAGTAAGTAATTGTCACATCAGTCAGTTCAGTTGAAAATGAAAAACGAAGATTTGTATAAATATAGAGAGAGAGAGATGTCTGTATAACACTCCTATGGAAATGAAATCGAAATTTATTTTTCAAACAACACTTAAATTGAGAGTGAGAGAGCACGATTGTGTGTGAGAGGAACGGCAGAGAGCCAATAACAAAATATACACAGTGCACAATTATTACAAATTTACCAATTCGATGACACTTAGGTATAGTAGTTGCTGGTTTTGTTTCTATTTATTGTTTTTTCTACGGACAACAATTTTCATCAAATACCGTTGAAGACAAGACAAACGTTATCTGGAGTTACAGGGCGGCAGTGACAGTAGTAAGTAGTGATGGGGGATGTTCGATAATACCCGTACTGTGTTAATGAAAGTGAAATTTTATTGTAATAGTCATCGTGTGTGTATCTTATATTCTACAAAATATTTTGCTGCACAAAATCAACAGAGGATGTCCGTTATCACAATCATAGGTTAATATATTATATTTTCTGAATAGGTATATATTCTTTTTATTTTGTACAAAGGAAATTAGAAAAAATATGAAAATCACGATTGTTCGCCTTATTAAACGTTAGAGCTATTATTTCATTTTGTTATTTGTTATAAAATCAGCTGTTTCATTGAAACCACACGCACGTTGAACACAGTTAATTTTTAAGAATGTTTTGTTTTTTTGTTTGTTTTATCAGGCTCAAGAAAAAGGAACCCATGTAAAATAAGATACCAAAAATGACTTAAGTTGTAAAATTTTTTTTTACTTTTCTTCTATTTAATATTTATAGTATTAAGTTTTAGTTTAAGCTTTGAGGTTAGATTTCCTTTTTTATAATTCTTTTATATACATATGTATATCTCCGGTTGAGGTTGTATAGGCACAATGCTGCACATAGATAGATTGTATGTAACTGTGGCCTACATTCGAGTGATATAATCAGGGCAGTGCACAGAAGATTGTTGGACACGAAATATATTCACGAGGATTAATTTTATATATAGTATCCTGCTACTCCAATATTTCATAACTCTGAAGCGATGGAGGAAGGATGATATTCTTCGCAACAACACATAAATAGTCTATCCTTAGTCCTGCATGTGTATATATTTTTTTTTTTTTTTATATTCCAACAGGATACAGCTGGATCAGACGGAGCAGCAAGATGACAACGACAAAAATGATGATGATGATTCCTCGATGTTGTGTTGAGTTCTCGTTTTATTTTTTAAATTATTTCTCGGTTTCATTTCTAGAGAAGAAGAGCACAAGAGACTTGGGATGTTGATGTTGAGGGCGATTTGCAAGCAGTATCCTTTCGTTTTGCGGTGCAAACCGAAATGCATATTACAAACATACACATTATGAAGTTATTCTTTCCGATGAGGGTGTTGGTAGGGATGAATTCTAAGGATTATTGTCTACTGTTGCAAGGATGCACACTGTAAATTAATTTGTTCACTATTTCGAAGAGTAGGTATTTGCTTTATTTAAATGATTTTCTTGAAGCAAAATTCACAGCATTTCGAATCGCCTGTGTATCCTCAAAAATGCACAGTGAAGGACAATTTCGCAGCACGAATGATACATACAAAGTGTATATAAATAGTCGACTTAACAAATCGGGTTCCTAGCATTACTTGTGACAAATAGTAACCAATTGATGATCCTTTTACGTTTGCTGTTCGTACACCAACCAGCACACAACACAGGAGAGTTTCACTTTTGAACATTACAACGCGACGTTTAGAATTTGAAAAGGAATATTTAACAAAAAATATTTAAACAATAATCGCGACGAAAACTTAGATACTACGAGGCTTAATTTATTTTATTTTCTATGTGATTTTTATTATTATTCCTTCTTAGAGTACCTATATGTTTAAGTGTTTTAATGAAAAAAATATGAGTTCCTTTCAGTTCCAATGAAAATCCTAAAGTGCAGTGCCCTCCTGACCGATAGACAAAATCGGAACTGAATCGGGTAGTAGTATCGGTTGACCTCGTTTTTTAAAGGCATCTCAGTACTTTATGCGATTTTTTTTTTATTTTTTTTTTATGTTGAACCACTCTCTTTAGACTCTCAGAATTTCTCCAGCCTCTCATATAGGATCTGGCATCTGGCATGTTGCAATTGTGATTCTATTGAGTGCATACATAGTGCATACAGTGATTTTGATCCTGTGTGCGGTCTGCACATTTGGGAGTGCCACATGCTTTACAAAAAAAGCTCTTCTCTCATTTCGCTCTTATTATTCGGTATGCATACAAAATGTAGTAGTATCAGGAGCACCATGCATGAGCAGCTTTCACCTAAAGGTGGTACATGGATGCAAGTTTTAACAGAGCTCTGTGAATTTTGTTTGTTGTTGTTTTCTTTTACACCTTATAATGATGTGTGTCCCGAAAAAGGGTGTGTAAAAGTTTACTTTAAATCTTTTTCTTCTTTTTTTTTTTTTTGGTTTTTTTTTTTTTTTTAAATTGCAACTCTCCACTGCAAGGAGTCAGGAGAACGTGAAACTATGATGGTGAATTGTGCTGATGAAGGTTCAAATCCCATGTAGAATACATAAATGCGATTTTGATGCACCCCAAAGAGGGAGAAAGCGATATAGCTCACTATGTGGCAAATGGGAGGTAGGGGGAAGGCATGCGATTTGGTAATATAGGCATTCGGGTAATGTTATTGGGACACCTGTTTAATTGCCAATAAATACGCCATCTGTGAACGTCAAAAGGGAGACCTTTTTTTTTTTTAGTCCCATATACATAAAGGAACGTAGGATTTTTTTTTTTTTTTTTTTTTTGAAAACTAGGTGAACTTGGCATCCGCACAATTCTCTCAATAAATGTGGTTCGTCATGGTTATTTGTGATATATAGAGCACGTACACCGTACATGAAAGGGAATGGAGATTCGTACTAATTGGGTGTTCCGCAGGGGTGGCATTTGAGGCCACCGTTGTTGTGTGGAACGCTCATAACTTTTTTATGCCAATTATCAGGTCTATGCTGCTATTCATCGAGGGGGAATTTTTCTACTATTCATTGAATTTGGATTCACCTCGTTAATGTCGGTAACGTCGGTAATACTGTGCGGTATTCTCTTATTCACGTGAACGCATACATTCTATACAATTCAGATCCGCATGTCAAATGTTACGGATTTGAAATTAAATGGATCGTTTAGCCGAAGGCTCAGGTAGCTAGTCTGGTTAGTAGTTGATAAAATGTAAGTAAAAACTAATTTATTGCTAGATTATTTGTTTGTAAATAAAGATTATTAGTTGTTAGGGGTAGAACAACCGCAATGAATATCCATAGCTGTTTGCTAATACTTTTTGTTTTATTTAATATAATTAATCAACATAATTTATCCAACTTTCCAAAGATTTTAATAAATAGAGGTCAAATTGAATACATTAATTTAAATTTCCAAAAATAAACTTCTCACGATTTTCACATGAAGACCTGTTAACTTGAATGTCAAATTGGTTTGGATAATGTAGTTCACCCGATGGAAAGCAGAATGAAAAGGCAGAGTCAAAGAGAATTGAATCTACGATTCAGGTGAATAGCAGAATATTGCTGTATGGCTTTGTAAGTATTTTGGCGATTGATTCGTTATTATTGATGTCTAGCTGCAAATTGGACAGTGTGAATAGGGTATAAGGTGCAAATGTCATGAGCGCATAATTCTGAGTATACAGAGGGTACCTAGGTAAGACAATTTTCATTGTATATTCATCAAATACGTAGCCTAAAGAAAGAGGCCGTGATATAATAACATAAAATAGTCTCGCTTGTTGCCAAAAATCGACCCCACCTTTTTAGAACTGAAAAAGTGACATCTATATATCGAAAATATTTTCCATAGCCGCATCATTGAAAGAAAACTATACAGTTGCCTACTTTTAGGGGTAGGTGAATTTCATTCCTTCGAAAATAGGTTCAAATCTAAGATGATTTTATTCGAATACTTTTTACTACGGTAACTTAAAAAGTGTAGGTACAGAAACTTTTGATGTTCACGTATTAATATAATGATGTTCAATATGGCAGTAAATGCACTCGCTGATATCCTGGAAAATATATCGAAATGTACTCCTTCCTAATGATGTATATGTAATATCATATTCAGGGTACTATTTGAATGTCACAAATTGTTTGATAAAACACTAATCAACATGAACAAGTGGGGTTTTTGGGATGCTAAGTAAGGTTAGGTTGAAGTACCTGTCGACCGAACAAGTACGGAGAAGGTGGAGAAGATCTCTTCCCCTCTCCTCGCCAAACTGTTTCTGCAAAAATCGTTTGAGAATACGCCAAACATTCTTGAATGCCCGTCTATAAGACAGTGTCCTGTGATGACACACATCGTAACGCTTATAAGCTTCCTGTCGAAGAAGATCAAATTTCTAGAGTCTTTCTGATCCATCTTTGGCTAGATCAGTCTTTCGCTTAACATGTCGTCTCGGTTGCCACCTAAGACTGAATTCTCTCTTTCTTTCAATAGCATCCTGCTTTATTATGAATATATATTGAATAATGAACTGATCCGCCATCTCTCTGAAAGATGATCTACATTCTTGGGCTATTATTGAGTTTGAAGAGACTTCCAGACACTTGTTAGCAGATTGACTATCCGAGAAAATACGGATATTCTTAGCAGATGTCACGTTTTCTTTCAGCCAAGATAAGACTTCTGTTATCGCCTGAAAAACGCACTGTAGAGTTAGGTTAAGAGAGAGAGAGAGAGACTAGGAAAGAAAGTCAATGGGAGAAAACACTGTCCACAGTTTTGATCCATCTGAAAAGCAATGGATCTATTCATCATCCAAGAATGCTCACTCCTAGAATGATCTGGGTTAGTAGGACGGACTTGGAAGTTTGTATCAAACTATAGTTTTGGTATTGTATAGTCGATGTTTCGTGTCAGATTCTTGAAGTTTTTCAGGCTATTGACAGGGTTAGTTATTTTTTTGATCCACTGTGAAGTTTCTTTTAGGCGCGATCGGCTGCAATAAGCTGCCATTTGCCTTCTGAAGATGTCAAAGGGTGCCAGATAAAAAAGGATGTCCGGTGCAGCGTTGGGGGCGGTACGGAGAAGGTGGAGAAGATCTCTTCCCCTCTCCTCGTAGGTCCTCGTGGACCCATTGTGATGCCCTTGTTGGGGTCGACCGTTGGTTTTGCATCGGTGTTCTACTTCCCCTCTCCTTTGTAGTTATTGGACGCTGTCCAGTCATCCCGATGTCCTCAAAAACCTATAAAGATCAGACACTGAGACATCAGAAAGTTCTTGTAAGTCATGAAAGTAATGGCTTCCAACTGTTCTGTTCCTCAAGTGACATAGACTTGGGCATGACAGAGGAAGTGAGATGTCTCCTCGTGTACCTCCTCGTCTCTGCAACCCCTTACACAACGCATATAAATAGTAAAAATTCACAAGCTATATTCGAGTCTCGATTGATAAACGTTTCGCACGATATAAACGCGAGCTCACCATTAGATCTACACAATACGTCAACTTAACGTCGACTAAAAATTTAAAAAAATATATCAACAGTAATTTGACGTACTGTGACGATTTAATCAGCCACTTAAACACTTCTGATGATTGACAATCGATTGTGTTTCTCCGGCATTTGATTTGAAACGAAAAACTGATGATTTTGATGGCGCAATATCCGAAGCAAGTAATTTCACCGACGTCAATCGACGCATGCAGCATCCTGCGATTTCGACTTATAGGCGGTTGTCTTTGCGAATGAGTTCAATCTCTATTAACTCTCTTAGTTTGCACCGATTACCAACAATGTTGTGTGTAATTGGCGAGACTTAGGGCAACTTATCTGCCTTAGCCATATAAAATTAGATCTCCAGATTGATCGCCGTAACCAAAATCTACGACCCTCCACCTCTGCTGACACTGTTGAACAGGTTAGTAATAAACTGACTAGTCCGGCAGCGGAAGAGGAGGTGGTGGGATGCAATCCCGCGAATGAAGCGCTGTTCCCCGTCTCTGCCGGAACCGCATCGGTCAGTAATACACCGACCACAGCGGCTAAGGTAGGGACGGATGACTGCGCTCCTGAGAGGGCCCCGCGTCTCTCTAAGAGCAACTCGGTCCCAAGGATAGATCTGGACATGGACAGCATTGGACTGTCGGACCTGGATCTATCCAGTGGACTCGGCAGCCCATCCGTAACTGATGTATCTTTCGAATCGGATACGGATGAGGCTAACATCACTGTGGTGGAGGCGTCTGGAGGTAATTGTAGCAATGATGCTGCGGTTACTTCAGATTAACCTACATCACTCAAAAACGGCTTCGGCCTCTCTTCTTCTGCGGATCCATAAAAGCGCGGATGACATTGTCCTGATTCAGGAGCCCTGGGTCAATAATGATCGGGTGCTTGGACTCAGGACTCCAGGCTACAATCTTTTCTACGTGAGGAATGAAGGTATACCAAGAGCCTGCATCCTCGCGAAGAACACACTAAATGTTTTCCTTCTTCCTAATTACAGCGATCGAGACACCACGACAGTAAACGTTGAAGTTGGACTGCGGAAAATCTGGTTGACTTCGGCGTATCTGGCGTCCGACCTTCTCCTCCCTGCGGAACTACTGGGGAGAGCGATTGCTGATGTGGAGAAGTCCAAAGCTGCGATGATCCTGGGATGTGATGCCAATGCGCATCACACTGTATGGGGCAGCTCCGACATCAATAAAAG
Organism: Cheilosia urbana; assembly: GCA_946477585.1. Classification (NCBI taxonomy): domain Eukaryota; kingdom Metazoa; phylum Arthropoda; class Insecta; order Diptera; family Syrphidae; genus Cheilosia; species Cheilosia urbana. The sequence continues at coordinate 40,495,376 of OX297856.1, forward strand.
AGGTGAGCTACTTTTTGATTACTTAATTAGTACTAAACTAATCATATGCAATATGGGATCCGAACCCACATTTGTCACTAGTAACAGACGAGAGGTGTTAGACATCACGCTGGTCTCCGACACCATTTACCATGATGTCAGAGACTGGAAAGTTTCTAAAGAACACTCCTTCTCTGACCACAGATACATTCAATTTGGCATAAACTGCCTCCCTCAAGTCCAACCCGTTTTTAGGAATTACAGGAAAACGGATTGGAACAAATATAGGAACAGTGTGGAATCTTCCACAATTAACAGAAGACCTGTTCCCCCTACTAATACAAATGAATTAGATAGCATGGTTGAGGAACTCACTAAGACTCTCAACCGGGCTATGTCTTTCTCCTGTCCAATAAGTAAACCTCGGGGCAAGCCTAGACCACCCTGGTGGAATCAGGAGATTTTATCTCTACGTCAAAAATGTAGGCAGCTCTTCAATCAGGCCAAGCGATCCCGTGAAGCCGCTGACTGGGCCTTATATAAAAAAGCCCTCAAATCCTATAAAACCGAAGTTAGGAAAGCCCAACGGAATTCCTGGAGACTCTTCTGTGAAAAGATAGACGAAATCTCTGAGGCCTCCAGGCTCAGAAAGATTCTCGCATCCACTCCTAAAGTAGCGAGCTACCTTAAGAGAGCTGATGGATCGTGGACCACCTCAAGTGCAGAATCTCTGGATCTACTACTGGATTCTCACTTCCCCAACAGCTGTAATGCTGCTTCGATACCAACTAGGTCCTCTGAAAGACCGATAGAAAGCAGCTCTTCAAGTCTTATTACCAAGACCAAAATTCTTTGGGCCATTAAAGGATTTAAGCCATTTAAATCTCCTGGACCGGATGGTATAATACCGGCCGAACTTCAGAGGAACGCTGACCTAATCCTCCCTTGGGTAACTGAAATTTTTAAAAGTTGCTTGGATTTTGCTCATATTCCCAAGTTGTGGACAGAAGTTAACGTGGTGTTTATACCTAAAGCTGGTAAAAGCTCACACGTTAACCCCAAAGATCTCAGACCAATTACTTTGTCATCATTTCTTCTAAAAACCTTAGAGAAACTGATAGACATCCACATACGTTGCAGTGTCAACTCAAATCTTTTGTCAAAGTCTCAACACGCGTATAGTAAAGGGAGATCGGTTGAAACGGCCCTTCACTCACTTGTATCTACCATCGAAAAATCTCTCGATTGCAAAGAATTCACATTGGTTGCTTTCCTGGATATTGAGGGAGCGTTTAACAACGTCGAAGCAGAGGCAATTCTCGGCGCACTGACGGATCTTGGAATTGAGAAATCGATTGGCGAATTGGTCAACCAGTTGCTCACCAACAGGTTTATCAACTCACAGCTGGGCGATGCATCGGTCCGGAGATTCGTTAGTAGGGGAACGCCTCAAGGTGGCGTTATCTCACCTCTTCTTTGGAACCTAGTAGTGAACGAACTACTACTAATACTGGAGGGGGAAGGGTGCAAAGTAATTGCCTATGCGGATGACGTTGCCATCGCTGTCTCAGGAAAACACCTAAACACGCTTAGAGATCTCATGCAGAATGCCCTCTCTAAGCTCTCTAAATGGACCAAAAAATGCGGTCTGGCGGTCAATGCCCAGAAAACTGAACTGGTCCTCTTTACAAGAAAATACAAAATTCCCAATTTTGTACCCCCAAAACTAAACGGCACACTCCTGGTGCTCACCAATACGGCTAGCTACTTAGGCCTAGTTTTAGACAGCAAATTGAGCTGGAAACCCAATATCCTGCGGAGAGTTCAGAAAGCCACCACGGCTCTGTACTGCTGTAAAAAAGCCATTGGAAGCAGATGGGGAATCCAGCCTCGAATTACATATTGGCTATATGTATCCGTTATCAGACCTATACTCACTTATGGCGTTATTGTATGGTGGACTGCCCTCGAAAAGGCCATCCATCATAATCAGCTTAGCCGCGTCCAAAGAACGGCATGCATATGCATAAGTGGAGCCCTTAGAACCACTCCAACAGCGGCCATGGACGTAATGTTCCACTTGCTACCGCTGGACATCTATTGTAAACAAGTGGCAGCAAATGCAGCCACTCGGATGAAAGCAATTCAGTTGTGGACCAGTCGCCAAACTGGTCACTCATCGATTCTAAATACATTGGAATGCATTCCAAAAGATACTGATTACACCCTCCCTCAGTTTCAATTCGAAAAGAACTTCGAAACTTACATACCCTCCATGTGTGACTCTGAGAACGAAATAGTACCCAGCAAGGAGTCTGTCTGTTTCTATACAGATGGGTCCAAAACTAAAACAGGAGTAGGGGGGGGGTGTTTTCTCTTATGATCTAAATTGTAAAATCTCATTCAGCCTTCCTAATCACTGTAGTGTATTTCAGGCGGAGGTCATGGCGATCAAAGAGGCCCTGTCGTGGCTTCGGTATAATGTAATATCTGTAAAGGATATCACCATCTTTACCGACAGTCAAGCCGCGATTAAATCCCTGGATTCTGTCGTCTTCAATTCAACAACTGCCCTCAATTGCCGACTATCTCTGAACGAGATGGCGAAACAATTCAAAATTCACCTTATATGGGTGCCGGGCCATAGAGACATTCCAGGTAATTGCATCGCCGATGAGCTCGCCAGACAAGGCACTACTATGTCGACTCTACCAGAAAAGGGGAGTCTCTATATGCCTCTTGCTACTAGCAAGCTCCTAATTAAACAAAACGCATTAAGCGCTACTAATCGCAGGTGGTCTAGCTGCTTAACGTGCCATACCTCGAAACAGATCTGGCCTCAGCTGGATTCCAAGCGCTCAAAAAGTCTAATTACACTGAAAAGACCCATAATAAGCACTCTAGTAGGTGTCATCACGGGACACTGCATCATAGGGAGACATGCTCTCAGATTAGGCCTCCCTTCAAATGATTTCTGTAGAAGCTGTATGGACGAGGAGGAGGAGGAGACTATTCTTCACCTTCTCTGCACGTGTCCAGCACTGTCACTCCGTAGAAAACTATACCTCGGAGAATATTTCTTCGACAATCTCAGCGAACTCGCAAACATAGGTATCAACTGCCTCCATCGCTTCATTCTTAGCTCCGGCTGGTTCAACGGGTAGATAAGGAGTCGATATCGATCCTGTGGTAACACAATGGGCCTAATTTGGCCTAAGTGAGGCTGCACTTGAGGCGGCCTGCCACTCTAACCTAACCTAACCTAATATACTTCACTTTAATACGTTGGAGTAAATTTGATTTATTTTGACTGAATTTTTAGCTGGAATTTTTCATTACATTTCGTTGACTGCTTTTTGACTAATTTTAAATTTTTGATTGTTTTTTTTTTCAGTCAAATCTGACTGGAAGACCGATTTTAAAATGCCAGCCCTGATTATAAGCGAATTGAGGTAGTATTTTAAATAATTGAAATAAAAATATATAGATACAGTTGAGTGACTAGGAGATTTGGTTACAAAAATGCAAATAAGTTGAAGGTACAAAAAAAACCTCAACAAGTGTCACAAGGTAAGATATTTTCTAGCTAAACTGTGATCGACTAAATGCTTTTTTTTTTTAATGATTTTTTTTTACAAATGCATACCATAGGTACTTTAAGTTTTAGAGCCGCATGACATAACATCTAATCTATCAAATACACTGAACTACATCTGAATCTGAACTAATTAACGATCTACATTTCCAATGCACACCCAACTAACTCAACTATGTATGCCCCGTTTAAAAAGGAAACCCACTTAATTTGGCCATGAGCTAAAGTAAAAAGTCAATTACAGAATCTAAGCAAAAACAAAATAACAAAACTCATCTATTCCTATTTAGATACAATTTAAATGCTAATTACACATTAAGTACCTACTAAATCTGCGTGTACTCCATTTCATGTTTTCGGTTTCCGTTTTCTTTTGCTACATATTAGGTTTTTTTTTTTTTTTTTAATAAAACGTCAAAAACATTTCCCTGCTGCAATTGTAAGTGTGCAACGTTAACGTTAAATAAGTGAAACTTACTCACACATAACAGTGATATGAGTGTGCGGTAGGAATTTGATTGCAATTTTACTTTTTCTATTTTTTAAATGATTTCGTACTTGTTCGCTCCTTTGGTTGGGTGGTGTTATTTTGCTTTTCTTTCTCTCTCGCTCTCTCTATCTATCTTTTTGCAACTAAAAATATTTGGGTCAAAGCTAGTCACTCACTTGTAAGTACCTAGGATAAAAGTGCCAGAGATATATTTATTTTTATTTTGTTCGGTTATTTTTTTTTTTTTTTTTTATGAACTTACTGGGAGTCTCACGAATCGGTTTATTCTGTTTGCAGTGCTCTAGATTTGAGAGCAGCAAAAGGGATGGTAATAAGAAGCTTTTACACTTGCATAGTAGAAGAGCTTTATTTTCCAATTTCGTTGCAACTTGCAGTCCACAAAACAGTTTAGTAGATTCGAATACAGTCGTCGCAATGTAGACAGGCGTGCATACTGCACGAACCAAATAATACTATTTTTAGGTATTATAGGAAGCAGATTTAAATTGTATGATTTGTTAGGTATTTGATAGTTTTTTTTTTTTCTAAATTTTGCAGCATATTTTAGATTCTCATAAATAATTGTATTAAAAGAAACACTTTTATACACATTTTAGACATGCAAACAAAGTGTTTTTAAGGGGTTCGTTGCTCGAATTGGCAACACCTTTTTCACCGACAGGCAATTTGACAGCAGACAGATGATTTGCACTAATTTTGGTTTGTCATTTAATACTTATGGCGTTTTTCATTAAAGATCCGAGAGAACTGCCCTGAAATTCAGTGCCTTGATTTTGTGCGGTTTTTGTCGCAATTGCGCTAGGGAACGTTCCGAATCGGATTTGAATGTGTGAGTGCACCGCGCGCTGGACCAGCGTGACCGTTGTGCGAAAATTTGACACTTTTTTCGAGCAATCTAATACAATTTTTTGGTACTTATTCCCTTTTTTTAGTTGAAAAGGGAACTTCGCAAATTCTTTAAACAACTGCGATTTCCAAATAAATATGTTTAAAATGTAACGCGGTTGCGTATCACAATACTATTATAACGTCAAGTGAGCCTTTACTTGTTAAATATCGTGCGAAAATTCTAAATTTGCAGAGTAGCTTTAGGCCCCAGTTATAGTCATACGTAAAACAGAGCCGTAAAAATGTTCTTTTGCTTTTTTTGACCACATAAAATTGAAAGTTGACCTCAATCTTGGTCTTAAAATGTTGCTTATAAATTATAAAATTAGTTTATCAAATTCATTTTTCTAAAATAAGAATTTATAAATTTTTCAGTAAGAAAAACGTTTACCGATCACAGAAAAATTAATAAATTCTTTTTCTATTAAATTGAAAGATAATTTATTTATTTTTTTTGATAAACTAACTTTATAATTCATAAGCAACATTTTAAGATCAAGATTGAGGTCAACCATCCAGTTTAGGTGGTCAAAAAAAGCAAAAGAAAATTGGTACAGTTTCGTTTTACGTATGGCATTTGGACCTTAGTAATATTGTCTTTTATTGTTTCATCGCCCTGGGTGTTAGAGAAAGGTTATAAATTATAGTTTAGAAAAAAAATTGATAATTTTCATAGAAATTTTCATATATCAAAAAAACTTAAAAAAAAAAAAAAAATTACAGATTTTTTTAAGATAGTTCAACAAATAGATGCAATTCGTTTTCGAAATACAAATTTTAAAATGAAAACCTTAATAAATAATAAAACATTGGCTGTAAATATATCAACTCATATTTATATCCACATTTTAAGATCTCGTTCAATTTAGTTTTAAAAAGTTGCACAGAAAAAAAATGCAAGAAAAAATGCCTTTTCTAAAGCTCTTCTGTAAATTTAGAATTTTCTAACAATATTGATAGGGATTGATAGGGAACAGCGTTATATTTTAAACATATTTTTTTTTAAATCACATTTTTGAAAACTCTCCGAAGTGTTTTTTTCAACTAACAAGAAGGGACAAATTAGTAACAAATTGTATCAGAGTCCGCCAAAAAAGTACCAAATTGTGGCACAACGGTCACGCTGTTGTCAGTTGTTCTCATCCGACATCCTTCTCGCAACCTAATGTGGTATTCGTTTGGGCTTCTTCAGATTTGCTCTCAGATTTCAGATTTCGTGTGGCTAATCGAACATAAAAACGTCACTTGCTCTTTTTTATGATAATATTCGTGCGATTGGAATATGTGTAGCCTTCAACACTTTTCAAAACGTTTTCCAATTACTACTTAAGTTTTAAATTAAAACATTCGAAATTTGCGTCTCAATTCATTTTTAAATATTAATACATAACCAATTTACTAAAATAAATTCACCCGATGCAATGCCTTTCTTTGCTGTAGAACAAATTCACGAAAACCTAAACGCACTCCACCAGTTGTCAAACTCAAACGCACTTGTGTTGGTAAATCTGAGAAAATATCTAGATTCGCAAAAGTGATCTGAAATCTGAAAAAGATTGCTTTTTTTTGTACCAAACGAACATAAGAACTGATCTGAGATCAAAAAAAGTGATCTGAGAGCGCCCAAACGAATACCACATAAATAGGTTGCGTATGGGAAAGCGCGCCTGGAATTTTCAGGAACAAGGCTACAATAGAACAGGAAATATTGGAAGCTGTCAGTTCTCGACACCACGCACACATTTATAGAATCCGCCTATACGTGAACCCTTTCCGCAACCACAATTGCGACAAAAACCGTACAAAATCAAGGCACAGAATTGCTCTTTTCAATGGCCGCGTTCCACTATCCGCTAGACGTCTAGCACAAAATACCCCGGATGAAGGAACGCCCACGCTAGAACACTAGCGGCAGCGGCAAAGTCCGCACTACAATTAAAGAAATGATACAAATAATATTAAAAAAAAAAAACAATATCTGAATTGCTATTTTTTTTTTTTTTTTTTTTTTTTTTTTTTGCTTGGCTTCGTATTTATTTTTATTTTGTTAACGTTTGAACGATTTCCTTTGACAGGTAGTTTTTTTTTCTCTCGCAGCGGGCAGTGGAACGCGGCCAATGAAAATCATTGGGGCACTTTTGTAGTAGCGGTAGACACCATATTTGAGATTTGATATTCTGTAAGCTGCGATTACACGGCCATTTTTGTATGTCATTTAAATGGCGCTCTGACCTCAGGAAAAAATGTCGCATTAGAGAGACATTTAAGCTACGATTCGTCATTTGTCATATGCAAAAAAATGGCGATCACACGAAATGACTATCATCGTCATTTTTGTCCCAAAATCAAATGACGGAAACTGCGCGTCATTTAAAATTTTCATTTGGGATGCCATTAAATGTCGAGCGAAAAAATGGCGATCACACGGTAATGACATGCCTCATCAAAATGGCAAATGTCACCTTTTCTATTATTTCAATTTCGCGTCATTTATCTGCTTTGCGATCAGACGGCAATGACCAATGACAAAAATATAGCTACTGCCATTTGGTGTTTTTCTCTCGGCGAAGACGCGTACGTGTGCTAAACTTTATTAAATTAAATAGCAGTGAAAAAAAAAATATATATATAGGTATATAATATAATAAATACAAAATGTCGAAAAGGAATTTTGCGTGATGGTGGAAATTGCGGAGACGGCGTATTTGACAGCGTGTATACTGGAAAGCAGTGATGACGATCTTGATTACGAGCCAACGCGACGAAAGCGTAGTATTTGGCAAAAGAGGTGGTTGAGCCGTCGCGAGAAGAGTGGATTTTGTGCTGAATTACTGCTCGAATTGCGCGAAGAAGAACCTGAACTATATCGCAACGTCCTTCGTATGTCAGCCAATCAATTCGATTATTTGTTGAGGTTGGTGAAGCCACACATCAAAAAACAGAACACAAATATGCGAGAGAGTGTTTCAGCTGAAGCACGACTGGTGATCACACTGCGCTACCTGGCCACTGGTGAAAGTTTTCGATCGCTGTGATTCCTTTTCCGCGTATCGCAGCCAACGATAACGTGCATCATTCTGGAAGTTCCCAACGCTATTTACAAATATGATTCGACTCTAATCTAGAGATAATCATATTTATTCGAATAAAATTTTATTCTTTTCTTTAGGCGCCCTGCCAGCAGTGTTGCCGAAGTACTCCCATAGGAGTATTGTACACCTTTCAGCCTCTCCGTACTCCCGTACTCCTCCTTTCACATTCGTACTCCTATTTTTTTTAAAGACCTAACATATTTTACACTTGCAGGAAAGTGTAATGACAGCCCTTATAAATTTAGTTCACTTAAAATTAAAATTTTAATTTTATCTGCCAAACTGTAGTTAGAAAGGTAATTTCCCTATTTCTAGTTTGTGTTTGTTTTTCGTGGGCTTCATGCAATTTTCAACTGTTTGGTGGTTCTGTTTTTGTAACTCCTTGAATTTATCTAAAGTGCAGTAAAATGAAAAGTTTTGTTAAATTAATGCTTAATATATGATAGCCAACTTTTCTGGCTATCATGATGCCCCAATGAAATAAGGCCCCAAAAGAGAAAATCAAATAAGGCCACAAATTTGGGGTGTTATTTCACTGCGATGAAATAAGGTCCAAAAAAAAAAAAATTAAATAAGGCCTCAAATTTGAGACTTATTTCATAATGAAATTAAAAATAATGAAAACTACTTTTTCCTTAATATTGTTGATATTGGATAAACTAATTTAGATTAAAGGAACTTTGTATATACTCAACCTCGCACCCACAACGTAATCTAACAGTAAACCTAAGCAGGGAGGTTGCAGGGGGGCAGCAACGTTTTTAAAACAAACAAAAAATATTGAAAAAAAGTTAGGGTTTCTTTTTGAAAAAATAACCAAATATTTTCAGATTTATTTGGGAGCAAATATTTTGAACGTCTGGGAACGCTGAACGTAAGTAGTAATGGCATGAAATTATATTTTTAAATCAGTTTATGCAGGAACATACGTGACTCGTGTTCGTATGTGCTTTATTTCATTGTAAAGTTTAAAACACACTATTCTAAAACAGATCTTAAAAGTTTAGGTATAGTAATTTCGTCAAAGCAAGACAGCTGTCAACTATTTGGACAGTACTATATGCAACATTACATATTTTACTTGTAAATATTTCGCTGAGAAACATAGTTTAAACACCTCACTGGAGCGATCGAAACTTGTACTTTATAATCGAAAAAAAAAAACGTTCGCGTTTAAAAAAATACCTATGCATTTATTAAATATGTTCCAATTATCTGATACGTCATATCATACATGATCCAATGAGCTAGAGTTCTTAAACAAATTCTGTCGAATGCTGAGCAATTTAAATGGAATGGATTATGGCATAGGAATGCTAACAGAATGGGTTTTTCAAAAGTTGTACTAGATGCAAGTCAAAAATGCAACTTCCCAGCTGCTGACTAAAATTAAAACAAAAATTAACGAAAAATTGTTTCTGATTTTCTTTTTATAAATAAAACGAGAATGGTTGGAAAAATGTTTTAAGCTTTGGAAAATGCAATTAATAAAATGATTGCTTAACTCCAAAACAACGCAATTCTTTATAATAATAAATATATTTGACAATTAATGCCTTTTACAAAGCTAAATGTTTTAAATCTATTCTGGTGTTTCAGACAAATGTGTGGTTAGGAAAGTTACCTATTTCAAAAACTATTTGATTACTCAAATGATTGCTTCTTGCAGATATAATATAAAAAGGTGAAGCGAAAAGCTTAGAACCACTTTCACTTTTCACTGTCCAACCACTGGCCGAACTCTAGTTATTTTAATATCTCAACTAACTATCAATAACCAAATTGATTAGAACGCTAAACAAATTCAAATAGCCATCTTGTAAATTCTTAGTGATTTGCATTACCACATAAGGTCTTCCTAAGAAACTGTTCTTAGGGAATATTTCAAAAAAGTTTTTAAAAATTAAGCGCAGATGTAAGAGTAAAAAAGTAAAGTATATAGATTCGAGAGATATTCGAATCAGACCACCATTGTCGGGTCTCTTTTCGTCTCTCAAACCTAGGACTAGCTTCTCACAACCATTCGTTTTGTGTGAGTTTTTCAAGTTTGAAACGAATGGAAGGGATCTACAATTTTATGCCGACTCCAAACGGCCAATTGAGAAGCTATTTCAAGACAGTTATACTCTCGGTTGTTTGTCAGACGGTCGCGAGAGGTGGCGCAGGAAAAAAAACCCTGAGTTGGAATTTCGGTTTTTGCGGGAGTGCAGATGTAACAAAAAATATGCCCCTTTACAACTTTTATTCATCAATCTATAACTCAAATAATAGAATAAAACATCCAATTTACAGAACATATTCTTTAATTTTCTTTCTGCTTCCGCTGCAAACTACCTACGAGTATATGTGTTCATCGGCGAGTTCATTTGAGAATCGCAGGCAATACTAGCCCGTTTGTGTCAAGAAAAAATAACATTTTTGCTGTTGATTTCATTCATGGCGGGTTAAGGGTTTAAAGGACTTTACAACATACACTACATTGGCGTGGCAACCAATGACATAGCCTATAGGTCTTTAAAGGGGTAGGGTTTTCAATAAAATGTTGACAGTTTCATACACACCGCGTTTCAACGCTGCGGTGAATTTGACGCGAAACGCACTCTGTTTGAAGGAGCCTTAAGTGGTAACCTGAACGCAAAAACTAGATTAGACTCTGTCCAAGACAAATTGTCAGTACGGCCTTATGGAGGAGCTTTTCTTCTACCAGTGGTGCCTGTAGCTACTCTCACGGCACTCAAACACAAGATTTGCCACTGAAATAAAAACGAAACCACTGGCATTCCAAAGAATTTGTTGTTGTAATTTTCCTGAAATTCGCATACATTCCACCACAACCAGTCCGCCACACAGCCGCGGGGCGCGGGCAGAATGAGCACGATCGTCTTGTGTTCGCTTGCTGTTGCGTGTTGCTATTATCATCAACCAAAAGTGACTGAAGAACATCAGAAGAGTGTTACCATATGTCAATAAAAACATATCATTAAGGGTTTTTCTTTGGATTTTGTCAAAGAACTTTCGGTTTTGGTGCTTTTGAGAACGACTTACTATGTGGGGTGTTGCCATTCGGTTTTAATTTGTTTGTATTTCTGAAGGATCCAACAATATTCAGTTAAGCCATTTTTTTAATGTTGTCTTTTAGGTATAAGGTTTATTCGTGAGGTGTTTTAATGCATTCATTTCAAGTCATATCATAACTGCGTTGGAGTGATATTGCGATTAATAAATAGTTTACTAGGCGACCGGATTCAAGCAAAAGCATGTTTCACTTTATAATTTTTTGCTAGTTTTTCACACTCAAATATCAAAATGACGAAGAAGGTAAAACGTATACTGCTTATTATCGATCGTTAGGTTTAACCACATCCGGTCACTCGTCCCCAGTAAAGATAATGCCTTGAAAGGATTTTATGATCCTTTTTTTGCTACTGTTTCCGCGAATATCTGCACCGCCGGGTAGTAATTTTTAAACAAATATGTTATCCAGGTATCTATGTCTATATTCAAAAATGCACAAGTGCAGTCCTTTTACCAATTGTTAGGTTAGGTTAGGTTTTTGGGCTGACGAAGCGGGTGACCCTCGCTTCGCCACACTCAGGTCCTTGTGGACCCATTGTGATACCCTTTATTTGTGGGGTTTAGCCGTGTTGTATTTCGGCCACGTTTTCTTCTCCTTATTCGATGTTGTCCAGCCATCTTGATGTCCTCAAAAACCTGTGAAGATCAAAGAGTGAGATGTTTGAGAGTTCTTGAATGTCTTGGAAGTAATATCTTCCAAGTGTTCTATTTCGCAAGTGACAGAGGAAGTGAGGTGAGTCCTCATGCGTCTCCTCATCACCGCAGCCCCTGCAGATGTCGTCGTCTATGAGGTTTAATTTCATTGTATGGTTTCTTAGGAAGTTATGACCTGTCAGAGCACCTACCAACTTAGACAGTGATGATCTGTCAAACTTCAAGAGTTTGTTGGTCCGTCTTTTGTCATATTAAGGCCAAAGCTTCCTTGATATTTCACAGGTTGTTAGTGTTTTCCACCTGTTGTTGGCTTTCATTCGGATCTTGTTTTCCACCCGTTCTCTGAGGTTACAGAGTGGTGGTTTGATCGATTGTAGTGCCTGATCATGGTCTATTGCAGACCCCTTTCTTGCCAGTTCGTCTGCAATCTCATTGCCGGCTTTGTCCCTGTGTCCAGGAACCCAGCAGAGATTTACATTATGCTGCGAGCCAAGAGCTTTGAGCTCTTCGCGACAGCTGCGAATTAGCTTTGATTTGATTTCAGTAGCCGAAATAGCTTTAATGGCTGCCTGGCTATCAATGAATATGGTAATATCATTACGTGGTATTGCCCTCATTGACACCATACACGCCGCTTCCATAATTGCCAGAACCTCGGCCTGGAAGACACTGCTATAATCAGGAAGCCTGATTGAGCGGCGTATGTTTAATTCCTCCGAGAATAGACCGGCTCCAGTGCCATAGTCCATCTTTGATCCATCTGTGTAGATGGATATAGATTTCCTTTTAGCGGGTTCGTTTGTTTCCCATTCCTCCCTGCTCGGAAAGGAGCAGGAGAATGGCTTGTCGAAATCTAGGTAGGGAGACATGTAGTCAGAGCTAACATCGTTCTCTACGTATCTCTTCAAAATCTGCGCATGTCCTGTAGTATTAGGATTCCAGCCTTGTGTTTGGCTAATCCTGAGTGCACTTTTGACGGCTGATTCTTGCATATATAGGTCCAGGGGGAGCAAGTTGAGAATGGCCTCCTACCCAGCGGTTGGTGTCGTTCTGATTGCACTGGTTGTTCCTATACATGCTAATCTTTGTATTTTTGTCATTTCTTTCAGATTGGTTACCTTGTCCGCGGCTTGCCACCAGACTAAGTTGCCATATGTGAGTATCGGTCGCACTATAGCCGTGTACATCCACAGAATTACTCTAGGGTTTGATCCCCACTTTCTGCCGAAGATACGGCTGCATGCATAGAATGCATTTGCTGCTTTCTTTACTCCTTCCTTGATGTTTGGTTTCCAATTTAGCTTCCTATCTAGAATTATTCCCAGATATTTCGCATTTTCTGCCACTCTTAGGGGAGTTCCCTCAATAGCTGGTGGCTCGAATTGCGGTATGTTCCTTTTATTTGTGAATAGCACAAGTTCGGTTTTTTGGGGATTGATTCCCAGACCACATTGTTTTGTTCTTCAACAGTTCGCTTATGGTCGATAAGAATTTGCCTGTCGCAAGCAATACTACATCGTCTGCGTATGCAACTACTTTGACCCACTGTTTCCAAGTTTCATTAGTATTTCGTTAATGACAAGGACCCAGAGTAATGGGGAAATGACCCCTCCTTGCGGTGTACCTCTTGAGGCTGTAACTCTTAGGTCAGTGTCACCTAATTTTGCATTGATATTCCTTTCATTGAGTAGATTCATGATCACTTTAATGAGTGATTGTTCAACGTTGGAATTTTGTAATGCCCTTTTCACCGCGCATGTTTTGACATTGTACCAATTGTTTAGGTATATGACATTGCGGCGTGGTTATATCATTTTGTATTCTAATTGCCTGTTTGTGTCTAACTATATTTTTTGTTTTGATTTTTTTTGTGTTACGAAATTTTGATTTTTTGTTGGATAATAAACTAAAGCGTTAGGACTTCTGGGGATACTCTTAAGAAAACGCGCCTATTATCTAATCAAAAAAGGGCAAAAATATAAACGGGATTTATTTCGTTCAGCAATATTTTTATTTTACATCGGAAGATGGTAACCCTAACAGTATTGCTCTCTGAGTTATGGCGAATTATCATACACACTATGGCAACCCTGTGAGAGCTTTAAAAAGGGACCGATTTATGTAAGTCATTGCAACTAGAGTGAGAGGCAAACATCCTATCTTCCCTGTACTGCCAATTTTTCTTGGACAGAGTATAGTACTCAGTCACTAATTTCTTGACTAGATTCGTCGGCTCATATGACCAATTTTGGCCAATCAAAACGGAGATACGTCTAGTTAGACAACTGAGGCTTACAAAACTAGATACTTGAACGAACCAAATGCTGTAATCGAATTTTAGAATTTACTTTAGCAAAGAAGGTTTTTATTCATACCGATTCGAATCAATTGATAAGGGCATTTAATTTGCTACAACCTTTTTCTCAAAGCAAATACATTGAACCATTGAACAATTTCCGTGGACATTTAACGACCAATGAATTGAATACATATACAATAACAAAATTCTTTTATTTTTACTTATTCATTAACAATTGCCAATTACCAACTCCTATTCTATGTTTTCCTTTTTGGGTATGATTTATTTTTACTCTTAATCGCCTTATCAAAATAAAAGTAAGCAGAACGCAAATCGATGACAACTACTACCAACGACAAAATCTCTTAAACATGACCTTGAATGACAATAAGAACAAGTGATTGAACACTGCCAAACGATTCGAACATTATTCGAAAAACAAATTTTATGTCGTTTTCCATTGGGATTTTCAGATTTTGCTCTCAGATTTCAGATTTTTCGTGCATTTGTGGTGGTGCGTAAAAGTCAGCTGTTTTTAAATTGTAATTTCTGTTTATAAGAATCCATTCAATTTATGCTAATATCCATTGCAGCGGCCAAATGTAATTTTTTCTGTATTTTTCACAGACTTCTCTTTTAAAAACTTTAAAGCTTGAAAAATGTTTTGGTGTTAGTGCAAATAGGTGTAAATCTCGCTCAGATATCTAGATTCGAAAAATTGCTCTGACTCTTAAAAAAGTGTTTTTTTTTTTTTTGCGGCCAATGAAACATGAAATCTGACAGCCAGCTGATTTCGAGAGCAAAAAAAGCTGCTCTGGATCTGAAAAAAAAAGTGTTTTTTCTATTCCAATGGAAAACCACATTAGATTCCAGAGGAAAAAGATCATGACAGGAGAAATATTTTCCCCGCGAACAAACAGAAAAACCACCCTTTCCAAGAATGAAGTTTTTACCCAAAGATTGTTTCTATAGTTTGTGTGCATAAAAAGATCGAATGACTGTCAAGACAAACTTCAATTCCAGTGTTATTGCATTATTATCCATAGATAGATAAACTATCTATTATCTAGAGAATCTGGTTTCTGGTATGATTTCCAAAACCTACAGAACCCGTGTATAAACAGGTGCAGCATACTCCCAGGCCCCTTAATTACCAATCCAAGAGTGAATACTTGGTCGATTTCATTTCTGATTTCGCACCCAGGCGAAAACAGCTCTGTTTGACAGTATCGATATCTTACCGAAAAAATTCCCGAAAAGGCTAAAAATTGAGTAGTTGGAGCAATATACCTTCTACCACATTTCTTGAAGACGGTCACAACAAAAGCAAAGTTTCTTAATTCTCAGGTCCTTTTCCGCATTCATAGGATAATAACACAAGAGAGCCATTAAAGTCCGTTTTCACTTAAGGTCTTGAAAAATTCTCAATGCATTTTATCCATTCCGGCAATTTGTCAAAATTTTGTGCTTTAATCACAATTCAAATTAATCGAACTGCCATTGTCATTGATCTGTTTAGGAATGACCAACTCAGAGGATTGCTCCCTCCATTATCACGCACTTTAAATTGTAATGAAATTTTTGTCCAAGAAGTCCACCGCCGACTTATAACGGTTTTATATTAAAGTAGACTTTTGTTAATATTTTGTAGCAGTTCTGCGTTTAAGGTTGAATATACTGAAGTACTGATGCAGTTAAAAAAGTTCCGCATTGGAAGAGATTCTGGTCAACCCAATAGATATAACCATCACATTTTTCATTGAAAGTGCCTACTACTGTGATTAAAGTCCTTCAGCATTACTCCAGTTTCATCGAAATGTAAAGATATCCTGCGGAAATATTAAGTTCCTTCCTGACCTCAATGGGATTAGCTATGTTAACCTTCCTCCACGCTTCCATACACGTTGATAACATCATTGCTGTCATCAACCAGTTGATGCTGACTTTAAATAAAGACTATAGAAGAAAGAACAAATCCCACAAATCCTTCAAGTTTGACCTTCCGCTCTTCAAATAATATACCTAACTATTTTCTTTTTGTATTCGCGAATGCACAAGTGTATGTGTAAGAGCCTTTACGTCTTATGTCACATAACGTATAATATTCTAAGTATCCCGCACGGATATGAATACTTTGACATGTGAAATATACTCTTCTACATCCACCCACCTCCCACTACTGCGACTGCCATTCTCTACCTATTGTTTTTGTTTAACCATCCTTGAAAGGATTTCTTTTTTGTGCCTACCTCCTGACTTCCCGCTTCCACCCATTGGCTCAGTGGAGCAAATATGTAGCACAAAAAAAAAAAGAAGAAAAAACAGACACAGATAGACAATGTATTTATTTAACAAAAATGTCCTTGCAGCGAATTAAATCGAAACAATAATGACTACTCACTTATACGAAGAGGCAGGAGACATCGTTGTCGTACCGAAAAATACAAATGCCCAAGTGGAGTGGTTTCATCATCTCATAATGCATGCACTTTTGATAGTAATTTGTTAAAATCACATTTAATTCCAAAGATTGCTTCTGCCCCTACTCGTTGGGGGTTGTGCAAAGCAAGCACATCTGCATTTTCAAAAATTGCAGATTAATAATGCACGGGCTCTTCAGTGAAGGTTTTTGCAAATCGATTTCAGATTTTATGCATAGACGCAAGCGATTGCTGGACGTTTTCTCTTCTTTTTGCATACAAAACAATTCAAATAATGTTAATTATTCACGATAACATGGGCTAAAGTGCTCCCTCAATATGGTTATGTGCTCTTTGGATGAATGGCTTGAATTGACTGTCCACATCCACGACGACCTTAAGTGGATAATTGATTGAAAATTAATAGGATTTTCGTTTCACTCTTGAATTCACATGTGTGATAAGTGATAAGTTAACTGACATCGGAACTTTTCAAAGAGAATCGCGTTATATGTAAAAATTTATAAAATGACCGACTTTTTACATGCCCCACAAAAAATACGCCAGTGTCTTTCGATCGTTAACTTCATTCATTAAACTGCATACTATACTCTGTTGCACATGTCACTTCAGCTGAGAATAAAAGTATTTTATTTAATTTTCTTTATTTTCAGAAACTACGAAGGCGTTTTTTTTTTTTTTTTTTTTCAAAACTTCTTCGATCCAATTGTGACGATCAGTGGCGCCGAGTACAGGGGCCGTTTGGGGTGCAATGAAATTACCCCCATGGAATTAAAGCCAAAGAGTTTTATTTGCCAAAAATAATAGAAATAACACCCAAGGGCACTATTTCTTCTTTGAAGTAGTAATAAGGCCCACAACAAAAAAGCATTAACACCCTCAGTTTTTATTGCCATTCAAAATTGACATAAAAGACCACACTAGAGAATGATTCTGCTGTGTATTCGTATTCGATAAATTTATTTGCCGTACAGTTACTACAGCATTGTTTAGTAGATTTCAATGCAAAGAAGAGAATAGAGCGAATTTAACCGTGGAACGACGTTACCACATAATATATATATGCACGACTGGGTCGAACGAAACTTTCTCGGTGATCGAAAGCTTGGCTGGTTGTTTTGTTTGCATTTGGCGCAAATTCTGGTTAGCGAGTTATAAGTGCCTACTGTATTATTTATAAGCTCTTACACTTTATAAGATTTTTGAGTACGAGGAGAAGCGTGGCAGGAGTTTCTGATTTCTGATATTGAGTTTAACAAAAATATACTAAGACTGATCGGGATTTGGGTAGTCATTTTTGATAAAGAATTAAAAAAATGATTTGTTCGAATTTTTTGAGGAAAACTAAGTACGGGAATCAATTGGAATTATAATTAATTGGTTATCCTAAATATGTATTTCGATCAAAACCATAAGAGTAGTTTTTGTAAAACTATGCACACAAGGCAGTAACAAATTTTGAATACTTTAGTTTTAGCTGAAAACTGAGTAAAAGATATTGTTCGGCGTATAAGCTTCACTTGGTTCTATCGAACTGTTAAAGAAACTTTTCCTGATTATGTTACCTACGATTGGTTGGACGAAATTTTGTTTTATAATAAATATTTAGCCTACATAAAATCAAGCTCAGGCGCCGAAGGCAAGATCACTGCCAATTCCGCCATTCATTTCACGTGAAAAGTCCAATCATAAATGTATCAAAACCACATACAAAAATTCAACTTAACAAACAATGAAAGCAGGGCAACAACAGCGATCAACATGATCTATTAAAATATCCCAATTGATATTGAATTTTATCTATTTCATATTAAGTTGAAAACTAGTTGTATTGAAATTTGACAGATTCAGGTAAGACGTTTTGCTGGCTGTAGGTTTGAAATATTATATTGTATAAAGAAATAACTTACAGAAATTAAATAAAAAAAAATAAAAATGTAGTACAACATAACAATAATAAAGTACCTACTAATTTGTTTGTCTGTCCTTCTTTAAATTGAGTAACGGATCGACGAAGTGATTTCTTACGTAAGTAGATTTCAGGAAGCTCGAGAAACACCATTAGCATTAATGCTTTTCCTTATTTACTTTGATTTCATTTTTTTCATTATTAATTCTTTTACGTTTATGACGTTTGATATAATCAGTGGCGTAGCAAGGGGGGGCAAGGGGGGCCAGGCCCCGGGCGGCACTTTGCTATGGGCGGCAATTTGGAGCAGTTAATTTTTTTTTTTTTTTAAATAAATAATTTATATATATTTACTAATATCATTTTGGCAAGTTCTGGTTAGAGAGCTATAAGCGCCTACTGTACCATTTTATAAGCTCTTACGGTTTACAAGTTGTTTGAGTACGAGGACAAGCGTAGTAGGAGTTTCTGTTTTTTTATTGCAAGTAGTGCTGGTGATAGATCTATATCCTTACATATATGTACGAGTATATCTAAGAATTCAGAGATTTGTTCTTGAATTTGCATTAGACGTTATGAACTGAATATCCCGATGGACGTGTGTGGGGGCGTGAACGAAAAAAAAAAAAGAAAAAGTGGGCAATATTTGTAAAACAAAAGTTTTGCCTAGTTGCTATTACATTTTAAATGGAAGTGCAGAGTTTTAAAAAAATATATGAACACAGATCGGCTTTTGGGTAGTAATTTTTCAGAAATAATTAAAAAAATTGATTTAGTCAAATTTTTTGAGAAAAACTAAGTAGGGGATCTTATTTAAAATACCTATATTATCTTTAATATGTATTTTGATCAAAATCGGTAGAGATGTTTTTGAAAAATTACGCAGAAAAAAACGTACCAAATTTGCAATTTTGCTTGAATAATACTATTGCCTAACTATGTATTTAGCTGAAAACTGACTACTTATAAGTTATTGTTCGGGATGTAAGCATTACTTGGTTTTTAGAGTCTTATCGAATTTAAAATTGGGGTTTTCAAGATATAATAAAATAAATAAATAGTTGGCGCAACAGGTGGGAGGGACCCTAGGCCTAGCTTCTCACAACCATTCGTTTTGTGTGAGATTTTTCATTTTTAGAAAGAATGGAAGGGATCTTCAATTTAATGCCGATTCCAAACGGCTAATTTAGAAGCTCTTTCAAGACAGTTATACTCTGGGATGTTTGTCAGACGTTCGCGAGAGGTGGCACAGTGAAATAAACCCTAAGTTGGAATTTGGGTGTTTTCCGGGATTCAAACCTGGACCCCTCGCTTAGTAGTCCAACATACTAACCACTAACCCACTGCGCCTACACTTTCGAGATATAAGCAGTTTTTAAAATTATTGTTTTCGGTGATTCGAATTTAAAATTAAGGCCACAAAAATTTTGGAAACATACATTTTACTGTAATTACTCATTCTGGTCAAAACCGTTATCGCATTTTCCTAGAAAACTAAAGAAAAAAAAATTTAAAAAAAAATTGTTTTCAGAAATCTATTGTACGATAATGGGTATGGTACGTTTCGCTTAAATTGGTGGGAAAATTAACGTTTCGCCGGAGTGGCGAAATGATCAATCTGGGAAACAGTTAAACGTTAAAACGATATTTGGTTGAAAAATTACTTGACAACAACCTCAGCAAATTGCCAAATGATTTTTGCGAAATGATCAAAAATCATTTCAAAAAAATACGAAAGATAAAAAGGCCAATCGCGCAATGGTTGAAAAATTTAAGGGAAAAAAAAACGAATTTAAAATTCAGGATTAAAGGCAAACAAAGAAAAGCCGAATGAATTTTGCAAAATAATGGTAACCCTACGATAATATAGACAAAAACTGAGATATTCCGAAATTTCAAAAGTACTGTTATTCGATTGCAGAAAGAAAGGTACTTTTTTTAGTGTGTGAAAAAATTATGGGGGCGGCATGAATTGGGTCTGCCCCGGGCGGCTCCAACCCACGCTACGCCACTGGATATAATATACGGTCAGATCTTCAAATGAACTCAGCAACTGCTCAGGATTGGTGAAAAGTAATAATAATATCAATTGGAATACGCATAATTTAGCTTAGTAAAATGTCTTACCTAATGCGCAGTTATTCATATTTATACTTTTCCCTCATCCACTACTCAAACACACTCCTCTACTTGGTATACATTTCTAAGAGATAATTGAATACTTAAGTCTGTTGCATGAAAGAAAACAATACTCAACACAATTACAAACCCGCCTTTATCCTCAAAACGTAAATATAGCGTAAATATAATCAATTTCTTATTGATTCGTAGTAGTATTTTTTAATAGATCAGGTTATTACGACAACCTCGATGAAAATATTAGGGAATTCCCATTTTAGTTTTCCAGCATTACCAACTTGCATTTTGTGCAAGTCTTTCGTGGTAAGTATTAGACTTACATTGATTTGATAAAGTATTTTCACGCTTCGATCTAATTAGGTACTTTTTACTTGTTTGATGTCAGAAAGCGTCAGTGCGCGGGGGGCCTTTAGTTGTGCTACGCATCGAATCGACCGTTGCATACGTTCCCGTTCCCGTGTTGGACATAATGAACGAATTCGAATTCCATTCCTAAATGTTACGATAGTAATGCAAGCCAACGACTCAACCCAAACAACGATGCATACTACGAGTATGAAATTATGAATCCGAGAAGACAACCACCTAGCGTTGCCAGACGAGTTTGCCGGGACGACCCGGATCTTAAGACATAATTTCGGTTGTCCCGCCGGAACAGCTTTTGTCCCGGGTGCAAGCATCTTTTATTGTTTACAACAGCACACTGACTATGCTTATTCTATTCTATCGTATTCTTTTCTTTTATAATAAATAAGTGACTAGACTTATTTAAATAAAAAAAAATAATAACAAATTTTAATAGATATCTTATAGATTTTATAAGTTTTAATTTTGTCCCGGGAGAAATTTGAAAATCCCGGGTTTTTTTCCATATTTCTGCCAAAATGTCCCGTTGAGCTGCAAGTAAAATCTGGCAACCCTACAGCCACCCCACATTTATGTAAAATAAATTAAAAAAAAAAAAACTTTGTATACCATAGCAGGGCCCCTGTTGTTGAGCCAACACCTTTAAATATTAACTATTCACCACCATTTGTTACCTAGCCTTAAATCAAATTGTATATACAAAAAGTTTAATAAAAGCAAATGTAAATGTCAAGCCAATGACATTTTCTTGCTTGATAGTAGACGTAGAAGGAGGAGTAATAGACAAGCCTATAGTCAAGGAATTCATAGTAAAAGTGACACAAGCAATATATTTTTTTGCGTACAATTTAAATCTAGTCCTAGATTTAGTCGATTTTAGATGACTAAATTGTAAAATATGCTTAATTTAGTTGACTAAATTTGTCGATTGCCCCTTCTTAAAACTGGCCCAGTGATCAATATAGGAAAATCGAAAAGTATACTACTGTATTCTGCTGTCAAACTAAAAATCAGAAAGTGACCATGACATTTGCTTGTATTTTAGTGAAAGCGAATAATAAACATATAAATATAGGCAGAAAACAAAAACGAATCTATTTCGCCCGAGACTACGTGGTGTTATGTCGGGAAACCTTAATTTTGCTCATAGGGATCAACAAAAGGCGTTTTTCTTTTTTAGTTCAGAGCTGAGCACTGAACTGAGCTCGAGCTATATGAGCGCGCTCTGAACCGAGCGTGCTCAGATCGTTCTGAGGATTTTCTGTTTTTCCTGTTTTTTTTTTTCTCTCAAATATGACTGAAAGTGTGATTGTATATGTGTAATCAGCATTTTACTCAGCCTGCTCAGTCAATTAATTCTGAGCTCATAGAGCGCGCTCTGATCATGCTCTGAACGAAAAAAGAAACACAAATTCGAGCTCTGAAGTGTCTGAGCTAAAAAAGAAACACAAACTTTTTGTATAACAGTTCAGGTTGTGCTCTGAACTAAAAAAGAAAAACGCCTAAAGAACACAATAGGTAGCAGGGTTCCATTAAGTTTCGTTTCAAAAAAAAAGTTTGGAAAAATTTGAATGCCAAGAAACCAAGGATTTAAATTTCATTTAATAGATAAGTAGGTACAGTTATTGATGTTATGAGAATACCTCATTGGTACGCATGCCAGGAGATTAAACCTTTAACCTTTCTCTTAATGAATTCGGTGGGACTTGCAAGGATGAAGATGAAACCACTTTCTACTCTATCTTTGATTTTTCTTTAAAACAAGATTCAAGCCTTTATTCACAAAAAACTCTCCCAATTGGAAATCACCGGCAAATGCATGCGTCCCTGTTTTTAAATGCTGTACCAGCTGGTAGAGTAGAACTCTTCGGTAACTGATCCATTTATTGTTGAAAACTGTTTTTTTTTTTTTTTGTCAGCGTGCTGATGGGTGGTTGGGTGTTGATGAATAGGGTAGACACTGATTGGCGTCAACTTGGCGATGCCCAGTTGTTGCAACTGTTCAGATACACCAATTGTGCTTATTTTACCTCCAAGTGGTCACCACCGGGTACTGGTCTATGTCCATCCGGAATTGACTTGCTGAACTTATAAGTTCGAGTGTTGAACACGTAGAAAAAAGCAACACTATAATGCTCTGTTGGAGTTGACTGTCTGCTCGAGTCTCAGAAGTCTTACATGAGCCCCTCAGAAAGAGGACGTACGGCGGATGAATTCACATGGTTGAATCAACGGTGGCGTCAACAGTCAACATGGCAGATACCTCAATGAGCTACTTCGACGTATTTGGAGCTGAGGTCATTGAGGATTTTTCAGCACTAGTCAGGGTGTTGAAATAGAGATGGTGGCGGAAGAGCCCTTAATGGGTCAACGGCAGCTCTCACATCCCCGCAGCGGGTTACTGACTCCGGAATATTCCGGCTCCTTTTGCCCAAGGGGTTACAGAAAGGGCCTGGTCCTCCAGGTTGGGGGTTGTGCGTGGGGTTAACAACCCTACCACGGAAAAAAAGCACTGTTGCGAAGCAACCAAAAGCCTCGGATAAGGACGGATTCACTGTTGACGACCCTGCAAAACGAAAAAATGACAATGACGTTCGGATCTGTACGTGGAATGTTCGAACTCTGAACAGACCGCGTGCAGCCGAACAACAAACTAGCGGAGGCCCTAGACTGCTACAAAGCAGGTATCACCGCCATCCAGGAAGTGCGGTGGGATGGGCCGGGCAAAAGGAGGATGAAAAACTGTGACATTTACTACGGTGACTGCTATAGGGAACAAAAACAGCGTCTATTTGGATGCGTATTTGTTGTAAGCGGCAGACTTAGGCAAGAAGTCTTGAGCTTTCGACACGTTAGTGAACGCCTTACAACGATCCGCATAAAGGCTAAATTCGCCAACATCAGCTCCATATGCGCCAACATATGCGCTCACGCCCCCACAGAAGAAAAAGACGATGCTACCAAAGAGTGTTTCTACGAGCTCCTCGACAAAACATATGAGCAATGTCCTAAGCATGACGTTAAAATCGTCTTGGGTGACTTTAACGCCAAAATAGGAAAGGAGGACGGACATCTTTGGTAGCACAATCGGAAAACACAGCCTACACGACACCACGTCTGGAAACGGACCTAGGCTGATTGATTTTGCTGCGGGACGTAATGTTACCATAGCTAGCTCACGGTTTCCTCACCTCAATATCCACAAAGGAACATGGCGGTCACCTGATCATCAAACCGTCAACCAAATTGATCACGTTGCGATCGACGCAAGGCACTCCTCCAGTATTCTAGATGTCCGAACTTTCCGAGCGGTCAACATAGACTCGGACCACTACCTTGTTGTAGCCAAGGTACGGATGCGGATATCCCAGACGCCACAACAACGAGAAAATACTGTGAGGAGATTTAACGTTGGAAGACTACAAACGCAACAAACCGCCAGAACCTTTGCCGATCGCGTATCCCTCAACCTCTCGAGAAGTCCTATGCTGCCAGCATCAAGTGCCGAAGACCAGTGGCGCCGACGCCAAGAAGCCATCAAAAACGCCGCAACTGATGTGCTCGGTTTCACCAGCCCACCCCCCGAAACCCCTGGTTTGACGAAGAGTGCCGGCAAGCACATGCAGCAAAACAAAGTGCCTACGAAGCATCGCTGCATAGAAGGACGAGAGCAGCTCGTCAGCTCTACGAGCAAAAAAGGAGGGAAGAACATTGCCCAAGTAGAAATTTGTGACTCTTATCCACATTTACTTTAAACTACAGTCACCAAACGGTATATTCGACTCGGTTTTGTGTCGCTTAACTCCATTCCAATAAGATGGTAACGATTTGACATTTTTGTGACCATTACGTGTCTCAAAGATACAAATGTCCTTTACTGTAACATTTTAAACACACAAAAACTGTGAGGTTACTATTTAATGTTACCACCTGGTTACCACTTAACAGCTACGCAAATCGACTGCGCACAGTCGAAATTGTGACCACTGATGGTTACCAACCAGGCGTGCACGGATAATTCTATAACTATGGCGCATCAAGCGTAAAAAGGAATATAGGGTGGCATGGAAAAAAAAACACCGCGAATGGTTTTATGATGGACAATGAATCTATCTAAAAAGAATGGAAATATGTAAATTAGAGACTTCACTATTTTGGAATACGTATATCTTTTCATGAGTTTTCCTCCTAAAGTATTATTTTTCATTTTAATAGGTGTATTGAAAGTTGTTTGCCGTTGTAGTGCAACATCGAATAAATTTTTCATTGTACTTTTAGTTTGTGCGCTACGCTGCTTTCCGACGTTTCAATAGTATTGCAGGAGAAAAATGAGAATGCTTTCCGATTTTACTACACATTAACTCCAGCAGATTGAATTGGAAACAATTAATGAAGTGCGAGATAATAAAATAATTATATTTGATTTGAAAAAGTTAAGAAAAAAAAACAATATTCTAACTTCTATCATTCACATTATATCAAATGGTACCAATATTTTTGAATAAATAGCATGTTATACGTATATAAAATGAAATAATGGTAGAAATATCATAACCTTCTGCAGCAATTTAGTACAACAAAATTAAACCAGCCAAGTGAATGCGTATGAGGGGTGGGTTTTGTAAGAAAATATTCCCATATATGGACAACAAACGTTGTATACATTCAATTGTATTTCCTTCATGTAGGTAAACATGTTAACTTTATTATGTCGGTCTTAGCAAACCAGAATAGCAGTACAAAAATTAGAAGCGAAAATATTTTGAAATTTGCAAATCCGTTTCTTATTATTCCCCCCAAACTTTTGTGCATGTTCTCATATACTCTAAAAGGTAGATTCAAAAGAATGAATCATTTAAATATTACGATTTAATAATAATAAACGCAATAAAAAAAGTTTCCTCAATGTATGTGCATGCACCCTGTGCTCCCTCCTAAAGAAATGCAAATGGCAGGCAAGTGGTCGCTTTCTGATTCTAATTGGGATTCATTGTCAAAAAAACAAAAAAAAAAAAATAGTCCATGGAAAAATGAAAGTACCTAACTTCGAAATAAAATTAATTTCTTAAATACTCAATATTTCTTGAGCGCGTGAGTTTTTGCCACTACAACTTATTGATATTTGTGGTGAAACTGATTTTCGTTTGAATATTTAGCATTCTGGTACGAAGAAATGCATTAATTATCAAATTCTCATAATATTACCTGCTTTACCATTTTCACGACATATGTTCGTTTAGGTATTTTAGCATCCCCATTAAAGAGGATAGGTTATGTGTGCACGTTTTATATTGCTATCGCAGGATTTCTATTTCACATTTTCTTTTTCATGTGAAGCAACATACAAACACATGAAAACAAATTTGACAGCTCACTAAGATTCGGTCACACTTTGGTTACAAAGCATAGCCGAAATACCATTATGTGTGTTTCCCGAAATAGTAATTTAAAGAGGTAAAACTGATTCCCCACTTTGGTCAGCGTTACACCCTGCAGTGGAAACAGTACGCACATTGAGAGCCTATACACACTGTTACTGTTACGGAAACATTCCGAAATGTAGGATCAGCGCCTACACTATAACCATCAATTTCTACTTGGGTGGCTTCTCCGGAGAAAAAAGAGAGAGCATGAGAAGCGCGCGATCGAGGATATAGATAGAGAGGTGTTACTCCAGGAACAATGTTCGGAAGCTTTACCAAAAGGTAAAAAGAACGTGTCATGCCAACAAGACCCGAACGGAGACCTGTAGAGACGAGCAAGGAAACCTTGTAGTAGAGTCACAGTCGGTGCTGAGGACATGGAAAAACTATTTCTGCAGACTGCTAAACGGCGAAGACGACACAAATTCCGCTGTCAGGCAGAACGAGCCATTCAACCTGGACGATGAAAGCCAAGATTTCCGTCCACCTGACCAAAATGAAGTGAGGATATCAATATCTAAGCTTAAATCCAACAAGGCTGCTGGTCCAGACGGCTTACCTGCCGAGCTCTTCAAGGCAGCCGGAGATGACTTGGTAGAGTGCATACACCAACTCATCTCCAAGATTTGGTTAGAGGAAAGTATGCCTGATGAATGGAACCTCAGCATTGTTTGCCCGATCCACAAGAAAGGAGACCCTCTAAACTGCGCCAACTACAGAGGCATCAGTCTCCTGAACACTGCGTATAAGATCATGTCTGCTGTATTGTGTGAACGCCTGAAACCATTCGTCAACGATCTGATAGGTCCCTATCAGTGCGGTTTTAGGCCCGGTAAGTCCACGACCGATCAAATATTCACACTACGGCAGATCCTGGAAAAAACCCAAGAATACCAGATCGATACTCACCATCTTTTTGTCGATTTTAAGGCCGCATATGACAGCGTTTATAGAGACGAGCTATACAGAGCCATGTCTAGTTTTGGCATCCCTGCCAAGCTTGTCAGATTGTGCAGAATGACGATGGAGAACGCTCGCTGCTCCGTAAAGGTCGGAAACAATCTCACCGAGACCTTTGATGTCAAAAAAGGATTTAGACAAGGTGATGCGCTGTCATGTGACTTCTTCAACATCATTCTTGAGAAGATTGTGCGAAACTCAAAAGCCAACACCAGAGGCACAATTTTCTATAAGTCTGTGCAACTGCTTGCATACGCTGACGACATTGACATTGTTGGTACAACACAGCGAGCTGTCACTGGTGCGTTTGCAAGTATTAGTGCAGAAGCGGCAAAAATGGGTTTAGTGGTGAATGAGGGTAAAACAAAATATATGCTGTCAACAAGAAGGGACACACGACATCGACGAATCGGGCAGAACGTCACGATAGACAGCTATAACTTTGAGGTAGTTAGGGACTTTGTCTACCTCGGCTCCGGTATAAACTCTGATAACGACATCACATCAGAAATCAAACGAAGAATCACACTTGCCAACCGCTGTTTCTTTGGCCTAAGACGGCAACTGATAAGTAAGGCCTTGTCGAGAAATACTAAGGAAACTCTGTATAAGACCCTCATCATCCCAGTCCTGCTTTATGGTGCAGAAGCATGGGCGCTATCAAAGGCGGATGAAGATCTCCTTGGTCGTTTCGAACGCAAAATTCTTCGAGTGATTTTTGGTCCCGTTTGCGTTGACGGGTTTTGGAGGAGAAGATTTAACAGCGAACTCTACGAGCTGTACAGCGACATCGACCTAGTCAGAAAAGTACGCATCAGTCGTCTAAGATGGCTGGGACATGTAGAGCGAATGGACACCAACGCTCCTGCCGGGAGAGTCTTCGATTCCAGCCCGGAGGGAAAACGCAGTAGAGGCAGACCTCGCCTTAGGTGGTGCGCTCAAGTGGAAGGGGACCTCAACCAACTTGGAGTGCGCAACTGGAGGCAGTTAGCCAAAGATCGCGCTAATTGGAGAGGCGTATTGGTTGAGGCCCAGGTCCACCCCGGACTGCTGAAAAGTCATTTAATGGCGTGCGAAAGTGGCAAAGAGGTTTATTAAATTTGACAAACTTACAAATGCAGCGACGAAATTCAATATTTCGCTGAAATTCAACTTTGTAAATGCTGGACTAGTGTAAAAAAAAAATTCAAATATGTCTGCCCGTTCGTAGACACCCACACTACCGGTTTATTCAGTCAAGGGCAGAAAGAAGTAGCTACTGTAATTTAGGTAGTAATAGAAGGTGTTTTTTTTTTTTAGAACTTTAAGTTGGAAACACTATTTTAACTGACTGTTTTATTTTTAGTTTAATTTCGCATTTCAACATAAATAGCCTGACGCCTGAACAACACTTCCAAATTGTTCAAAATTATTTTGAAAATCATGGTTCTGTTCGAAATACGTATCGCGCACTACGTCCATTCTACCGGTGTTTAGCGATGAAGCTCACTTTTGGTTAAATGACTACGTCAATAAACATAACAGCTGTATTTGGACTTGGAGTGCTGATAATCCTCAAGTGTATGTTAAGACACCGTTACATCCACAAAAAAAAAACTGACTGTTTGGTGTGCTTTATGGGCTGGGGGAATAATTGGTCCGTACTTCTTTAAAAAAAATGCTGGCCAGAACGTTTCAGTCAAGGGTGACCGCTATGGAGTCATGATTACTGACTTTTTCGTTCGTCAATTGAACAACCATGATGTGCAGGAGCTGTGGTTTCAACAAGACGGCGAAACATGTCACACAGCTCGTGCCACAATTGATTTATTGAAGGAAACGGTTGGTAACCACACAGTTTCACGTTGCAGACCCGTGAATTGGCCTCAAAGATCGTGCGATTTAACGCCGCTTGACTATTTTCTGTGGGAATATATGAAGTCGGTAGTCTATGCCGATAAGCCCGAAACAATTGACCACTATTGTAGGACAACCTTCGCCACGTTATTGCCGATATACTCGTATGACCACAAATGTTGGAAAAAGTCATAGAAAATTGGATCTACAGATTAGACTACGTCCAAGCCAGCCAGAGCCAGAATTATAATGTCAGAACATTATCTTTCGAATAAAGTAAATTTCATGTCAATTTAAAAAAAATCATCTTTGTTTTATTCCAATTCAAAGTTCTTTAGGTACCTTCCTCTAAAAAAAAACGCCCCTTAAAACTCAACGGGCTTTATTTTCTCAATATACATTTATGCACATGTTGACATTTACATCGGAACTTATTATAATTGCATAGAAAACACCTCCGTACAATCGCAACGTCAAAAAGTTTTGCTGACTTATTAACCTATTCGTGTTGGCTCAATACAAGATTAGTGGGCGATTGCGAAAAGCAAGGCTAAAATGAGATCTTCGAAAAAAAAATCACTTCTTAGAACCTTAGCCGCAACCCGTTTACTCTGTTCTCAGAGGGCATTTAGACTCAATTAGCTTAAGAAAATGTTACTTCCAAGAAGAGTTGGGCGCCATTATCACAAATTTCACAAACAAGTCAACACGAAAAAGAGTTTCGAATAAATTCGAAATGGCATTTCAAAAAGGAATGTCAAATGTGAAACAAGCTTTTAACGCCCTATTTTAGTTTTTTTTTTTTCTACGTTTGACATTTCTACCTACAGGAAAATAGAAAAAAAAGAACAGCTAATATATTTTGACATCTGCTGTCACACCTTTTTGGATGAAAGTGAGTAGGTACTTTCTTCGATTTCTGTCGAATTACCTATACGTTATGGAAGATAACAAAATTGCACTCACCTCTCTTGCCATTACGACATGTCTCAACAGAACCCGTTTGGAGGCTCTGCCCTTTGCCTCCGGCCTTCATCAAAAAGCTCCGCAAATAATCTAAATTTCGGCATTAATAACAAAATTTAAATCGTACACACGGAAAAGAAATTAGTTCGGCTCGTGGCTAATTTCTCTGCGGTTTGAACAGTTTCGAAGCGCGATACCAATTTCGATATATACTATGTAGATTTTTTTTTGTCGTATTTGTTTTGTGCGTTTAGAGAATATTTAATCCTAGTTGTGCGTTAGTATTGTATACTTAACTATTAAGTTTTCATTTTGATAACAATTTTAGAGTTCTTCATAATGTTTAAAAATTTTCGTTTTGTTTGCTCCTTCAAATCGGTATTTATTTTCCTGTTCTTACGTTGCACTTTTCATTCACCAGCACTGTCAACAACACACAATACCAGTGTGACAATTAAACTTTTCCATTAAACGTGCTGCCATAATTTCGAAAATTCGTAGTTCGAAAATATTGGAAAATATACTTTGCGATTGTGTGGGGCAGTACTTCATCCTATGTGCGCGCACACTAAAGTTTTCAGCAGAAGATGGTGAAAAACGATGTGAGGTAAAATATAGAGAAATGAACGAAAAGCACACGAAAGGAAAGAAGAAAGGAAAACGATTATAGGATACAATTATTATATCCTTTCATCGCATTGTCAATGCTGCTTTATTCTGAGAGGAGAATGTCTATCGACTTTCTTTTTGTTGTTTTATTATTAGCTGCTTTCGTTCGAATCGGCGTTTTAGCTACACTTTATCAATACCGTTAGATCGCACACGGCAACACATTCAAATGGCAACGACATTTATAACGGGTAATAACGACACGGCGACGAAAAAGACGTCGACAACCACGGCAAAAACGAAGAGGACGACGACAACGCATACACTCTCATCAACATCATAACTATTATCAGCTATATTATTATCATCATCGTTATAGTACCATCACACGTATACCAACATCATTCGCCGTTCCGTTCAACGTTCACCACGCACATTTTTGCTACCGATATAACATTTTTCCGTCTTATGGCCTGCTCCCCAAAAATGTTTTCAAACAGCTCACTGTTAACTGATCAGTTTTTTTCTTTTCTGTTTGTCGTTCTGTATCTTATTATTTTAATTTTTCATTTATTGCTACCAACAAATTTTGTTAATGCCGTTAAAATAGTCAAATAATTATATCTAACTGAACCTTTCCGTTTCGCTTTTGCATACACTTCTTGCTGATTGCCGTAGTAAGATGTCAAGTTGAAAAAGAATGGAAAGCAATGACCAAAAAGGATACACGACCATACACTATAAGTAGGTATGTACTTCAGACAATTGACTATTTTCAATGAAAAGGACAAAAACTAAATAGCTAAGAAAATTGTTTTAAATTCAAAAAACAAAATATTTCACTTTCAAAAATATGCAATGGAAAATTGAGTAATTTTTCCGAAAGCACTCTTTACAACCAACCGAGATGAGGATTTTTCTTCCTTTTTATGAAACACGATTTATACACAGCCACCCAAAAAAAAGAAAAAAAAAACAGGACACACCAGCGAGAATGAAAAAAAAAAACGAAGCTGGAAAAAGGATGAAAACTTCCCAGAACCGCACCAAAATATTATATTTCGAATTTGATTTTCGTTTTTTGCACAAAAGTTAATCGAGATTATAGTATTGCTTGAAATTTTGTTCGCAAAAGAATAAAAAAAAATACAAGACTTTCCGTTCAAGAAGTATTCTCTGTTTTGGGAGGGGGGCGAGTCCTTGTTGTAAATATTACAACATAGTTGGCGATACTGTAGAGGATGTGCCCGACTTTTTTAAACTATTGGTTTTTGTGTCAACAATATTTTTGTTCTAATTTTTGATAACGAAAAACATCCTCCATGTCGCGAAGATGGAAAATTGACTTTTTCCCGAAATAATACACGAACGTTTGTTCTCTTTCAACGAGACTAGATTGGGGTGGAGGAGTTGGTTAGAAAACTTTCGTCGGAGAGATAATTTTCCATTTTCATCATATCCACCCTTATGAGGATTGAGGATAGGTATATTCGTGTGTGTTTCGTTTTAATTTTTTTTTTTATGGAAAAGTGTATCAAGAAATTGTGAGTAAAAAGAGAAACTTTTAGAGGGTAGCTTTATGAAAGAGATTATTTTGGGTGGGTGGTGGTTTTTCTACTTTATTTCGAAAGTCGAATTTTTTTTTCGAATTTAACTGACGGTAAGGTAGTGTAGCAAATATTTAAAAAACAAATTTTGTAATTTTTTTTTTTTAACTGACCATACCCATATGCAATACCTACATCACTTTTTCGTTGACGGGAATGTACAAATTTATATTTAAGAACAATATTCGATAATAAGCGATTCTTTTTTTCAGTCAAACGAATTTATCTAAAAAGTTCACCAGCATTAACACTGCTTCACAGTAAGTAATCAGTCATTCTTTGTAGGGATGTTACGGAGGTGGTTTTACCGGAGTCGGAGTCGGAGTCGGAAGCGCCATACCAACCTCCGCGGAGTCGGAGTTGAATCGGAGTCGGAGGCGGAGGTTACACGCAGACACAAATTATTAATATATAAAATTTGAAAATATGAAATTGTCACACCCACTCTCAACTTCAATGCAAATCGCGCCTAGTTATGTAAAATACATAAAAGAGTGAAAAGACAGTCGTATTGTTAAATGTCGCAACTCGATAATTCTTTGTTGTTCATGTTCATCGGTCGCCTCGTCACCCATGATGGTGCTCCGATAAACCTCCGATGTGATTATATCGGAACCGAAGCCGGATTCGGAGGTGCAATTTAAACCGGAAGTTCCGACATATCGGATTCGGAGTCGAAGCTCCGTATCATCCCTAATTCTTTGTATACCTAGCTTAACAACAAAATCCAATGAACGCTGCTCTCTAGTATGCAACTACTACATTTATACATTTCATAAATTTTACGTTGCTTTTACTGCATTTTTAATGGAAGTGTGGAGTTCTAAAAACAAATATATGAACACAGATCGGCTTTCTTGTAGTCATTTTGGAAGTAGCGGATTTTATTTAAATTACTTATATTTTGATCAAAATCGTTAGAGCGGCAAAACAGCACCAAATATGTTTTGAAATTGGGGCTTTCAAAATATGAGCAGTTCTTAAAATAAGCGTTTTCGGTGATTCGAATTGAAAATTAAGAATACAATAATTTTGAAAACATCAACTTTAATTTAAGTATGCATCTATAGCTATCGCCGTTTTTTGGTAAACTAAAAAAAAGCAAATTTAAAAAATAAAATAAAATAAATGGTTGGCGCAACAGGTCCGGAGAGACCCTAGGCCTAGCTTCTCACAACCATTCATTTTGTGTAAGTTTCTCATTTTTGGAACGAATGGAAGGGATCTACAATTTTATGCCGACTCCAAACGGCTAATTGAGAAGCTCTTTCAAGACATTTATACTCTCGGATGTTTTTCAGACGTTCGCGAGAGGTGGCGCAGTGAAAAAAACCATAAGTTGGAAATGGCTAAGTAAATAAAAATCCCTACCTCTGCATTGAATTTAACGAGATTGTTTGTTCTTAAGGTATCGATACTAACTAATACAACTATTTAGCAAATCTGAAGAACAACGGATCTGTTACGTATTCAACGGCAGGAATAAAATCCATCGCAGAAAATCTATTTTGGAGAATTATTCCACAGACAACATGTTTTGTGAGTGAACTGTCACCGGTGTTTCAATGTTTTGACCAATGAACACATTCAAGAATCTAGTTATCTTAAGATCTAGATTGATCTAGATCTAGATTAGTCGGGAACGTCACTTTTCCTATATCAGCCACACCACATATGCGAACTGTCAACTTAGTACTCAATCACGAATTTCCTGATTAAATTCATCGGCTAACCCTCCATAAACGTCAACTGAAACAGCTGTTCATACGACCGCTTTCAGCCAAACAAATCCGCGATACATCTACTCAGACACCTGTCAGACTTACTAAACTACATAATGTGCAAATTGCCAATCGATTCAGCTGATAGAAATGTAGAAAGTAAACCTGCTTATCTTTCATAAATTATTGGTGTATTTTCTTTTCATCTGTCAGTTGAATACGCTATTGCAATGGACATGATATGTAGATTTGATTTTATTTTAGATGCAGTTATTACTTTTATAGCTGTGATTGTCACTTCAAGGAGCTCCGCTTGAAAGATACTGTTGGAAACGAAAGGCGTATGTATGCCAGTCCGTCCAGAGCAGAGACAAACCATACTGAGACCCTCAACTCACAATCTTCTTGCCGCTGGGGCTGGGCCCCTCAATTTGTTTTTCAAATTCGCCATTTTATTTTCCTATCAGCGTTATGTCAATTTAGAAACTAGAATCCGTGTGACATGCAAAAACATACAAAAAATAAAAATAAATGCTGCCAACCACAGCGAATCATGGGCAGATGTGATAGAGTTCGGTAATACCACATTTTCATTTTACTGAATGCCATTGGTTAGTTATTATTCATATTTTTAGAAGACGAATAAATTGATTTGTTTGGTTCATAAAACTATCTAAATGAGATGTTTAATACAAAAGAAATATATTAAGACAAACAAGGTTGTGTATTTTCCGCTTTTGAATATCATTAACTTCGATTTCATGTTACTCATTTCTTAAACAACTGAAGTAAAAATGCTCAAAATATTTGTATTTTCCCTCAACCAATCTACATTATTCTTTTTTCATAAATATTTTAAGCGAAAGTACACTTATTCCTAAAAAAAATACTATCTACACGGAGCGAATAATTTCAAATGTGACTGATAAAATTCTATGAAGGCTGACAGCAACTTTGCCGACAGCGGAAGTGGCTCAATTTTTGCGAGTCAATACGAATTTCGACCACTCCGTAAAAATATAGCTTGTAGGCAAAGTAACGGGAAATCGGACGAAGTTGGTGGTCTCAGTCACGGTTGCCACATTGGTCATTTGTGACCAAATTTGGTCATTTTTTTCTATCTTGGTCACATGGTCATTTCTTATTCCATTTGGTCATTTTTTACGAAATGAAAAAAGAAACTCGACTTTAATTTTTATGCAATGCGCTTCTTTTTTTTTGTCTGATGTAAATGCTGCATTACGATCACTGAATGAATTCAATTCCTTCATTTGACAATTTATTGGCAGAAATACGAAACAACTGCTACTTAGATTTGATCTCAGTAATAATGATTTGTGAAACTTATCCATAACTAGCGTAACTGACAAACTTCGTCGCACCCAAAACAGATTTTTTGATTTAAATAATTTTGAGCATCTAACCTTTGCGATCGATTACAGTTGCATTTTAATTGATGATTGATTAAATGACATACACTGAAACTTCAAAAACATTTAAACTACACGGTTACAACCTATCGATGGATTGATCATTACTTTTTTTGTAAGTGATATCCATCCTCTTCATTGCAGAGCATGAGTGGATTACAATTATGCGTCGTATGAGCTTTGGTGCACGAATCCCTACGCAGGTGCTGGAAGTTGTTTTCGATAATCTCACCGGAATCACTGAAACTATGCTGACGACTAAAAAAATTACCAATACAGCACTGAATGACGAAGCATGAAAGGCTTAAATATATATCTTCACGAGTTCGATGAAAAAAAAAAAAAAACCTAACATAATGGGGCATATTCATAAATCTTTGATAAGCTATTACTATGTTATAACTAAACTAAACCGGAGTTTATGTAATTCATAGACAATTTAAACTCATGTCTAAACGAAAAACTCGGGTCTAACAATAAACACGACAGAACCTATGTTTAAGTTGTTTTTAACTCTATTAAACATCAAAAGACAAACAGAAAATATAAGAATTTTGCAAATTTTGTGACATTTGGTTTCCAATAAATAAATTAACGTATCGCGAAAATAAATTACTAAAAGAAAGTAAAGGAAAAATGTCGGTAGATCACAACATTGCGGAAGATTTTTAAATTTTGGAGGATATTGCTATGGTACCATCAACTAGAAGACTGGAGCGCTACAGAACCCGCATAGATCCCTTTCATATTTATTTGAATATCTATCCATGCAGCTTTTTTTTTTTTTTTTTAATCATATTGATATCGTTTCTTTTGTCATCCACAACAATTAAATGCCTTCGGACCAACTCACGCAGCATTTCCTTTTCTGCTTTCGACCAGTTTTGTTCTCATGCTCTTTTAATATTTTCTTTGCCGCTCATCTGCAATTTTATAATTTTTGTTCGTATCACAAAACATAATTATGTTTGCACTAAAATGCATACCTTATTTTTGTTTACAAAAAACTCCAGAACCAAGCAGAACCACAACAAAACGCAAATTACAAGTTTTAAATCCTTTTGACTTTTTGCTGTCAGAAAGTATTTATGTAATAGATTTGTAGTAGAATACACGTTAGACTCGGATCTAATTAAACAGAGCTGCCAATTTCTTTATGAATAGCAGTTCTGTTTAACCTGTGGGTTAACTTTAGATTCGAGTTTAGTTAGACCCAGGTTTATTGAATAACTATGAATATGCCCCAATAACTCACTGACAGCTGTATGCATGTATGCGCATGTACGACATCAGCACACAGTAAACATACAGCCAACGCTCATAGGCGCCTCTCTTTTTTTTTTATATGGACAAAATCAGATGTTGACATAACTCACGAACG
This sequence comes from Cheilosia urbana, assembly GCA_946477585.1. Lineage (NCBI taxonomy): Eukaryota > Metazoa > Arthropoda > Insecta > Diptera > Syrphidae > Cheilosia > Cheilosia urbana. The sequence continues at coordinate 40,532,257 of OX297856.1, forward strand.
CGTTGACTAATTTTGTTCAAACTTTAGATAAACCAATTACACGGCCATGCAAACAAACCCCAAAAATTTGATCGAATTCGGTTTGACCGTTCGTGAGTTATAAAGTCACAACGCTTTTGCAACTCTCTTTTATATATAGAGAGAAGAGAAGAGAAGAGATAACTCCAAAAGGTGTTTTGTTGGATTCCGAAATTTCACCTTTAATTATTAGTTTTCCTAACTTGGTTCAGGGTAATCAGGAAGATGTAGTGACGGAGTGGAGAATGCTAAGATTTTCAAATGATCATAATATTAACGATAAAATTGACACATGCGAATTTTGGGAAAAAGTCGGTTTTCTTAAATATGCTTTGAACGAGTATTGCTTCGAAAATTTAGCGGAGTAACGTTCGACATCAAGACCTACCGTCACCGATGAAGTATCTGAACGAATTGGTAAGCTTGAGAAACTAATGCATCCGCAAAAAGTGGGTTACAAAAATTGATCAGCTTTCATCTATTAACTGCTGCGATGATAAAGCTACCATATACCACATGAAAAACCGTCTTGTTGGGTTGGCTAAGGTATGGTATTCAAATTCATCAGATTACGATTTATCTTGGGAAGATTGGAAAATTCTTTTAATAAAATCTTTCCCAAATCACATCGACTTTTCGTTTACATTAAGAAATCTGGTCAATAGATATTAGCATCCCAAGTTACTTTGTGAATTTATTTGTACCTGTTTTTCTTTTTGTTTTTTTTTTTTGTTTGTTTATTATTAATAGGTAGGTAATTAAAAAAAATGTTGGTCATTTTTAGGTACAGTTGGTCATTTTTATTTCCAATTTTGGACACAAAATTTATTTTCAAGTGGCAACCGTGGTCTCAGTATTGAGGACGTTCAAGTATCTATGTAGTTTAGTAAGTCTGACAGCTGTCTGACTAGATGTGTCTCGGTTTTGATTGGATGAAATCGGTTATATGAGCAGCTGTTTCAGTTGACGTATAGGTATGGAGGGGTAGCCGACGAATTAATGTCGTTTTCCATTGGGACCGAAAATCAATCTTTTTTTTATCTAAATCACTTTTCACGTTCCATTGGGCAGAAAAATCAATTTTTTTTTTGCGATTCGGATCACTGTTTGCAGATCTCGATATTTTTTCAGATTTACACATACCAATATACTTTGTACAGCTGTTTTACGTAAGTTTAAGAAGTTTGCTTTCGAGACAAAGGCGCTAAGTTTCGTGAAAACCAAAATAACAAAATACATAAAAAGCTATGGATATGATTTCGGAGGAATTATTATCTTCATTGTCTCCCTCGTCATCTGAAGACTACTAATCACCAATAATACTTCCTTTTGTATCTACAACAGGGAAAACATTTTTCAGGTTGATATCCATTTGTGATTTTGCCAAAAACGAATGCAATTTAAACAGCTGACATTGTTGTCAAGTAACGCACTAATCCATTTACAAAAGTAGATCAATTTCGTTGCATGTTCCATGAGCAGCGTAAAATCTGAGATCTGAAAAAGATTTCCGGTGGTCCCAATGGAAAACGACATAGGTAAGTAAAGAAATTTGTGACTGAGTACTAAGTCGACAGTTCGGATATGTGGATGACGTAGGAAAAGTGACGTTCCCGACCAATCTAGTTTTTGCGTTCAGGTTACATTTTATCCAGACCAATCTAGTCGACTTAAGGTAGGTAACTAGATTCTTGAATCTACCCAATCGTCTATGAGTCCAGCTGTGGGAAATACACTTTTGTTAAGTATTGCCCCGACCAAAATTATCTGGCAACGCTGGAATATATTGGAATTTCGAATACGCAATTCCAAATTAGAAAGCTCATGTTCCCATGGTTCATATATTAATATTATCTTGAAGTACATATTTCAATTCCATTTTGCACATGTTTTCTTATTTATCTTGGCGACAATTCGTATAAGGTATACTAATGTACATTATAATGTGTTCGCGAATGAGAAACCTATCCCGACGGTGTAAGTAGTGTTATCTTCAATCTTAGCGCAAACGCTCTATGAACGTAAATAAAACTCGAAATGTGTTTTTCCTTCTATATAATCTTAATCATAACAGAAAACGTTCCAACAAAATTATTTTTAAATTTAATTTATTTTTACATTTTAAAACTATTACATTTCATACACATTGAATTGACATATATTAATCAAATTTATCCTAAACATATTTACTCTATTCAAGCTTGTGTGGGCAGCATTGAGGTGTAGTCTGTAATTCAATAGAGATTTTTAACAGAGTTTTTCCCTTTTGGAAAAGCCCAATTCTCACTGCCCGCCCAGTCATGCGCCGACAACGAATCGGAAACGAAGAGAAGAGATAGCTGCTCCCTTCAAGATGATTTTTCGAAAAACAGTTATGATTAGGTAGTGTAGTTATATCTTTAAGGTCTTGCCAATATTTGGAGTTTGTCTAAACGTGAGGCTTAATAAAAGCTGCGGTCAATTAAATGTTAGGGCATTTTGTTTTTTTTTTTTTTTACAAGTAGATAGAGGTACTCGTAGTTTGTTTGTTTCAAAAGAGCTCACTGATGCCAACCCTACAGAATTTTTTATATATCTACAGAATTTTCACCTTGCCTACAGAAATACAGAATTCAAACTAAAATATACAGAAATCTCAGATTCCAGTAAAAACTTGAACACTGACCTAAACAAAGAAATTCAATTGGAGCGCCCCAAAACTCTTCCTGCTGTACGAAAAAATATTCATAACGTTTAAAAAAAAAATTTGGAGTATTTTTTTTTTTTTTTTCAAAACCAGAGTAGGCACCTAATTGACGGATGAAGACAAAAATTGGAGTCGATGATCAAGATTGAACAAGGCTAGCACTACGACGAGTATTATCGATTCCAGCGATAAGGTTACCTAATAAGAATTATGTAACTGGTGCAAAATTAATTAAATTAAATTAATTTTATGCCATTCAAAACTTACATTCTTAGCACTTTTAGTATGTTAAAAAAAAGTCTGGATTTCTACAGAATTTCGACAGGCATAAATACAGAATTCTACAGAATTTTTATCTTTCATCTACAGACTTTTGAAAATTAAGGTTGGCATCACTGAGTAGGCTAACATACTTGACTTCAAAAGAACGAGCAGCAATGAACAAATGCATTCAAAACAATAACAAACTTGATTACACTTGTTCACGGATGTGATATTTCGGGCCTTGGTTTCTGCATGTAATCCGATTTTAAGTTACCGGGCTCCATGAGGGCATGAGGGATGAATGCAATATGATTATATGTGAGCACAAGTTCTTTAATAGTGAATTATAAGGCGTTTTTCTTTTTTAGTTCAGAGCTTAGCACTGAACTGAGCTCGAGCTATATGAGCGCGCTCTGAACCGAGCGTGCTCAGACCGTTCTGATGATTTTCTGTTTTTCCTGTTTTTTTTTTTTTTTTTCTCTCAAATATGACTGGTAGTGTGAATGTATATGTGTAATCAGCATGAGCTCATAGAGCGCGCTCTGATCATGCTCTGAACGAAAAAAGAAACACAAATTCGAGCTCTGATGTATCTGAGCTAAAAAAGAAACACAAACTTTTTGTATAATAGTTCAGGTTGTGCTCTGAACTAAAAAAGAAAAACGCCTATAATGGAATTATATTTACTTAAATTCAATCAGGCCCTTTATAAAATAGCTATTAGGTCACGACATTCAATCGAAATTTGACTTAAGATGGATTATGCCTCAACCTCAACATGACAGTTACTTACTGCCATTGACACCCAGCCTTGAATGCAGATTTTCACATATCTCAGCAATTCAATTCAGAAACGGCCAGTAAACAGCTATCAATAATGTGGTATTCGATTGGGCGCTCTCAGAGCACTTTTTTGCTCTCAGAGCAGTTTTTATGTTCGTTTGGTACAAAAAAAAAAAAACAATCTTTTTCAGATTTCAGAGCACTTTTGCGAATCTAGATATTTTCTCAGATTTACCAATACCAGTGCGCTTGAGTTTGACAACTGGTAGAGGGCGTTTAGGTTTTCGTGAATTTGTTCTAAAGCAAAGAAAGGCATTACATCGGGTGAATCTATTTTTGTAAATTATATATGTATAAATATTTAAAAATCAATCGGGACGCAAATTTCGAATGTTTTAATTTAAAATTTAGCCAGTGAATGGAAAACGCTTTGAAAAGTGTTAAAGGCTACACATATTGGAATCCCACGAATATTATCACAAAAAAGAGCAAGTGACGTTTTTATGTTCGATTATCTTACTGGCAGAACTTAAAAAGTACGCATTGGCAATGCCTGCTCCAGATCAATTAAATGCACCTCTGGGGTTCCCCAAGGTAGCCAATTAGGACCATTGCTTTTCATTACTTTCATCAATGACATAACTTTTGCGATTAAACACTATCAATGTCTGTTATACGCTGACGATCTGAAATTATACCTTAAAATTAGGAGCTTAGAGGATTGCCACCTAGTACACTTAGATTTGAACTCTATATCGGACTGGTGTAACTGCAATGTAAAAAAGTCGTCGGCTGAGTTCTATCTTGTCCAATAGACCATTTTTTGTGAAATTGAGTTAAGTACGCAGTCTTACTAATTTGGGGACCCTCTTTCGTTTGGTGAAATCCATTTTGTTCTATTTCTTTTAGTTTACAAGTTATAGAGATCTATTTTGTTCAATAAACCACTTTTCTTAGAACTTTGAATGTATTGATTGTTCAATAAACCGTTAAAAATAATTTTTGTAGTATATTGGACAAGATTTAATACGCGATAAAGAGAAACGCTTTATTTTTTATATTTTGTTCAATATCCACTAAAGTGGATATTTTGTCCAGTAGGCTTGAATAATCAATTATTTATATTTTGGCGGATATCCAATTTCCTGTATTTTTTGTGAATACCTATCCAATACTAAGTTGCCGTTCTATCTGGTTCAATATCAAATGCAATAAATCAGATAGTAGTTGGTATCAATCATTCTGTTTTGATCTCGTCGGCATCGGGAAAACACGCGTCACGTCGGTAATTTTAAAATGGACCCCAAAGAGACTAAGTGCTCCTCAAATATGTCTTCAGTTTAAAGTCTGGTTTTATTTTGATCATAATTTTGTTATCCATACTTACATAACTTTTCTAACAGTTTAATGGAAGGAATTGAGTACTTATCGTCTCCCGAGCCCGAATTAGCAGAGGAAAGATCAGATCAACAGGCAAGAAAATTGAGAGTGCAAGTAATGAGAACTGCTTTTCGATATTGGAGCGATGTTAATTGTGTGCCACCATTATTCGGATTAACATATTTACTATCGGATGGGTAGCTTCTTACCAGTAAATGAGGACGTACACCAATATTCGCAGGTGTACTTCATTTTGTCGGGGGGTGATCAAGTCAATAGGCGTTACAGAGGGCAAACAGGAGTGACAAAAAACATCATTCGACAATAATTGCAACCATTATAATAATGCAATCAACGCTTTCATTACAATATTTAAAACAGCGATAGAGAAAATGAACTTAGAAGATCGCACATTTGTCTTCAATCCTGATAAAGGAACCGCACTTTGGAAAAAATAGAATGGATAGGAAACGAGTAGTAGTGTCACTTCCAATACCAGAAAAATTATTTAAAATTTTTAATTTTCTAATTCGGATGTTCCGGACCTACCGCTTCACAATTTGAAATTAAAATTCGACTCAATTATAATTTTGTTGAGCAATCTAAATGCATCGACATTTTGTTTCGGATCGCGTTTGACATGATTGTCAAGAATCTCAAATCAAATGTCATGCAAGGACGATTTTGAGGGGAAAATTAAAAGGTAAACATTGTCATATCGCGGACTCCGCTTATTCAGAACGATTTGTCATTGGTATTTAAGCGTCTATGACAAAAAATAAGTCGGAAGAATAATCGCTGGATATTTGTAGCATCAATCTTGAATTCTCATGTTTTCCACATGGTCATTTGTATGTGAAATTCTCACGTGTGAGCAAACCAATTTATTGCAAAAGTGTAAGGGTGGCCGACACGTCAATGATTGCGGTTTGATTGAAATACATCGTCATTGCTATACTTCAGTTATTTGTATTGTATTTAATATAACTTTTGAATAAAGAATTTGAATTGACGGAATTACGTAAATTAACATGCGCTGTGCATGCTCGGAAATATTATTTTCATTACATTATAACGAATTTGGGCGGAACGGAGTTCGCCGGGTCAGCTAGTTTCTTATAAAGAAATGAATGTCTTGAATTGAATTTGTTTTAATAAAAGCATTACACATAAAAACAATGTTTGTATTTTTTTTAATAAAAGAATAATAAAAGAAAAGTCTTTAATTTAACTTTTTTTAAAGTTAAGTTGGAAGACTTTTTGTTCAATATTACTATTTGCAACACTGGTTTCTTTATTACGTTTTCTTTATTTTCTATCTTGTTGAATTTAACTTCTTTTTGTTCAATGTCCAACATTTTAACTAACTTTTACTCATCCCATACATCATTGTCCAATATCCAAAATGACTTGGTGATACATTTTTATTTTTAATTAATTAGAAGAAACTTTAAATACAAAAATATTTTAACTATTAAATATAAAATTGTTTGAGCTTTCATAAAAAAATTACTTCAGAACAGAAATCTAGTTAATTGAATAAAAGCTTTGAACCTAAACTTTGAAAATCGATTTCCCAAAAATTTGAAAAATGGACATTGGACAAGATAGAACTCAGCCGACGAAGTGTAATGTTGTATCTTTCTCAAGGTTGAGTTCAATCTTGCAGTTTGATTACGTGATTGATTCGAATCTTTTCTGTAGGGTTAATGAAATCAAAGATTTAGGTGTTATCATGTTTTCCAAATTCTGCTTTAAAAGTTACATTGACTACATTGTTTTAAAATCCAGTTCTTCCATTGTAAAGAATTTAGGGACCCATATTTATGCCCTCTTATCTTTATACATCTCCTTGGTAAGATCGCTTCTTGAGTATGCCGATGTCATTATTTGGAACCCTGCGCTTAATACTCACTCTGATCGCATCGAAAGAATACAAAGGCGTTTCACAAGACAAATTTTTATCAAAATGCGTTGGAATTTCCGTCCTGAGTATATAGCCAGATGTCAATTGCTTGGAATTAAATCTTTAAAATCGAGGCGAGCCATCCATGATGTAATGTTTGTCATTTGTCATTTAGAACCAGCGTTGCCACTTACATCCTTAGCAAATGTAGTACATAAGAGAAAAAAAAGTAGCATTTTCAAACAAAATGTAGTACATGTTTTTTTTTTTTTTTTTATTGAAATTAACTTTCTCTCATCAGAAGCACTACTGTGTGAAAGACAGCATAAGTCCAGCATATATGCAGATAGGTCTTCAAATAATTAAGTTTCCTAAACTATTTTTTGTTTGTTTAATTTCACCCACATTGCCACAATGTCGATATTTTGAGGTCCACATCTCAAAATAAGATCGAAAGCCCCAATTAACAAGCGCCACTGGTCATTAAAATGTCCAATTACAGGAAAACTCCTTTAATAAAATTAAAATGGGTGGCTCTTAAGAAATGTAGTACTTTGGGAAACGAATGTAGTATGTAGTACGACGTTAAAAAATCCAGCAAATATGTAGCATTGTACTACATATGTAGTACAAGTGGCAACGCTGTTTAGAACTAGAGATTTTCTTTTTCAATACATGCATAGAACTAAATATGGGTGTAATGAACCTTTGCCTAGAGCAATCATATCTTTCAATGAAGTCTGTTGTAATATTGATTTATGTTTATCCAGAGATAAGTTCAAGGCATTGCTATTGTAAGTTTATTTCTTTTGATTATATATTATAACCGAAAAATCTGTTAGCTATAAGTGGCTTGTAGATAAATTATAAAAATAAATAAATAAAATAAATAAATAGATTAGCCACACGAAATCGGAAATCTGAGAGCGAATCTGAAGAAGCCCAAACGAATACCACATAAGAGTTTAGCAAGCAAGTATACCAGTTTATACCACTTTATCATTAACATTTCAGTCTAAACAGTTTTTTTTTTTTTTTAACTTTCGTGTATTTTCCTACTTTGTTGAATACAGTAAAAAAAAACATTTATGCACTGATGCGGTAAAATATCCGAAGATGAGACGTAAGCCAACCAAATCTTACATGTTTGCAAGCCATAAATTAGGAATCCATTGGAACTACATATATATAGCTGTCAAACTCAAACGCAGGTAACTACCTACTTCTTGTATTAATAAATCTTAAACAACCCTGAGAAAAAAATCCAGTTTCACTTTGAAATCGGAAAAAGTTTTTTTTTTTTTTTTTGATCAATTAATGTAGTAGGTTGTAGGTACCTATTCGATTCGGCTTCTTCAGATTCGCTATCATTTCAAATCTCCTGTGCCTAATCGAACATAAAAACTTCCCTTGCTCTTCATGTTACTCATTTCTTAAATAACTGAAGTAAAAATGCTCAAAATATTTGTATTTTCCCTCAACCAATCTACATTGCTCTTTTTTCATAAATATTTTAAGCGAAAGTACACTTATTCCTAAAAAAAAAAAAAAATACTATCCACACGTAGTGAATTATTTCAAATGTAACTGACAAAATTCTATGATGCCCTTGCTCTTTTTATTTTTTTGTTGATAGTCGTGCGATTGGAATATCTAGGATAGGTATATAGACTTGGACACTTTTCTAAGCATTTTCCACTGGTTAAATTTTATATTCTTTAGATTGATTTTCATACTGTTACATTCTGGCTGGGATTCGAAAAGATAAAACACTATTCTGTTCAACTTTCTTTTCCAATAAAATCACTTTATTTACACTTTCTAAATATTCACTTATTTAGTACCAAATCAATAACACTTAAATCAACGTTTCAATCCAATCGCTTTATTCACTTTATTACTTTACACTTACTTATCTCTTTAAATCAATTCTTAAACGTTTCAATCCAATCGCTTTATTCACTGTATTACTTTAAGCCGGAACCACACTTGTAACGTGTGTTGTGATGTGGAGTGGCGTGTCGCTATCACTCCAATGGATTTTATATGCGTAGAAACATATTTTTCTCGTGTGTTGTGTTGCAGTGTGTCGCGTTGTGTCGAAATGGCTCCTGTACCGATTGCGCCACAACGCTCTATGGCGCAATGAAACGAGACATATATATTATCTGAAACTGCATATGTGAAAGAAAGAGCAAACATGAACTAGGAAACCCATAACGTCAAAAAAGCAAAGCAAACAACATTTGAATTCATATAAAAAATGACAGCACACTAGATAAGTGTGCACAGAACACGAAACGACAGACCACACCACAACACACCACACGTTACAAGTCTGGCGCGGGCTTTACACGTATTTATCTCTCAACCGATTACTCTTTCGAACTAAACAATCGCGGGCTAAAAATCAACTGTCCTCTCTGTTGTCAACGCGCCCCTTTTATATCCGCGCTGCCACCTATCGGCGAATATTCTAGAAGTAGATAGATTCCAGATGTATATTCCAACTCCAATCTAGATTGTACTAGAATAACTTGACATTGGAGATTCCAGTCTCCAATTGGAAGTGGAACATGGAGTGTTACCAGGTGCCCGATTCACCACAATTCCTAAGTGTCTGATTCACTAAGTGCCTGATTCACTAAGTGCCTGATTCACTAAGTGTCTGATTCACTAAGTGCCTGATTTACCACAATACATTTGTACATAAATAAATTTACAAAAATAGTCACCCCGATGCAATGCGTTTCTTTGCAGTTGAAAGATTTCATAAAAACGGAGCCAAACACCTAAACCTCAAACGCACTTGTATAGGTAAAGGCTGGTACGCTGCTCAAGTGAAGTTAAATTTTCATTGCTCTCCAAAAAATGTAGTGAAATCGAGAGTGAAATATTTTGTTGGAGATTTTCGTGGAGAAATTAATGCAGGGTGACTGAGCTGAAATTTTTTTTTTCTAAACATATTTTGTTCACTCTTATTTTACTTAAAATGAACACAGATGGAGGAAAGAAATTGCGAACTTTGTTTTATTGTAGTTTATTATTATACGACCCAAACGCAAAATAGTTGATCCACCCACTTTTTCGCACTTGGAAACTTCTATATTATTAGTTTAACATACATACATATTTAATTTTTACAAAAATAAAAAAAAAACTTCATAGACAATTATACTCTGTGATTGAATTACTGATACAAATAAGCAATATCACAACAAATACCGTTAAAACTGTGTGCTTTCTCATTTGTTAATGAGTGCAAAATAGTTGGTCTACGTCATTCGTGATGCAAAAGAGTTGGTCTACTCCACATCATCGTATGATTAAGTTAACCGTTAGGAAAAATTAAGCAAAAACAAGCGTGTTCTTGCTTTGGCAGGTTATAAGTGTACCTGTGCAATACGTTGAAATTCATTTGTTGGGTTATCATGGCACGTGGTGTTCCCTTATCTAAAGATCTTAGGGAATCAATTATAAAAGCTTTTGAAAATGGCTTTTAAAAATACAAAATTGCAACAAATTTCAATCTCCCTCGTTCATCAGTACAGAATATTATTTCGTTCTTTACTAAGATGGGTAACATTAAAACCCGAAAGAAAAGTGGGCGGCCAACGATAGCTAGAGCCCGCGATTGTAGGGTATTAAAAAAAATAATTAAGGAAAATCGTCGTCAAACTGCTGCTGGGGTAACTGTAGAGTGGAAAAGCCGCATCAAAAAATAAATATCCGTCGACACCTGTAAGCGCAACATGAAGAAAATGGAATATAAATTTTACAAGGTTTGTTTAAAAATCTTTTCTTTGTTTTGCATTGTGATTTTTTCAACCCATATGAATAGGCGAAAGGAAAGCATCTTCTTACGCCAAGGCAAAAGAAAAGGCGACTTGACGGGAAGTAATTTGGAGCGACGAATCCAGATTTGAGGTTTGTGTTGGCGATGAGCGAAAGCGTGTACTTCGCACCTCCAAAGAAGCTTTCCAAAGACTGTCTGAAACGATCGATAAAGTTTCCAGCATCGCAAATGATATGGGGATGCATGTCTGGGCGTGGTGTTGGTAGATTATGTTTTGTTGACGGCCTTGTGAATTCTGCGAATTATCGCAACATCTTGGAAGATCATCTACTTCCATAAATAACACAACTTCAGTCAACCGAGGGAGTCTAGGTATGTCAGCAAGACGGTGTATCTTGCCATACGGCAAAGGCAACTAAAGCCTGGTTATCTACTGAAGCCATTCCTTTAATGGAATGGCCATTCAGCAGCCCTGATCTTTCGCCAATCGAAACTCTATGGCACAAAATGAAACAAAAGTTAAGACAGCAACCAGCAAGGACCCGCACAGTTCTACGATAGACTATCAATAATATTTGGCAATCATTTACAACCGATGATTGCCAAAAACTTGTGAACACAATGCCACAACGAATTCAAGCAGTGATAGCAAAGAAAGGTGATGCAACGCAGTGGTAAAAACACATTTTAAATTCTTAGACCAACTATTTTGCGCTCAAACAAAAGATGAAAAAAATATTACTTATGTTTATTCACTAATAACTTCAAGTGCTTACAACTTGTTGATTAAACTTTTGTTTTATTTGTAACAAAAATATAAATAAAAATTTATTTTCGTAAACAAAACTTTTTATTTTAAGAAGTTTTGTTTCTTAAAATAAAAAATTTGAATTTCGAAACAGAATGTATTCGTAATCAAATAGCATAGACCAACTATTTTGCATTTGGGCTCGTAGGTTCTAGTAGTGTTTTATTTTGGCAATAATATCTGATTTGTACATAAGACCAGTGTAACACATTTTAACAATCAAGAGTGCATAGAGAGTATACCTTTTGAAAGATCCGGGAATTATATTGTAGTAGAACATTCGAATACTGCTGTATTGTTATTTGCAAAAGTTTCTTATGTAGTATTCGATTACGTTTCTTCAGATTTGCTCTCAGATTTCAGATTTCGTGTGGCTAATCGAACATAAGAACATCACTTGCCCTTTTTTGTGTTGACATTCGTGCGATTGGAATATGTGTATGTGTAGCCTTCAAAACTTTTCAAAGCGTTTTCCATTCACTGGTTAAATTTTATATTCAAACATTCAAACTTGTACTGGTAACTCTGAGAAAATATGTAGATTCGCAAAAGCGCTCTGAAATATGGAAAATATTGTTGTTGCTCTGAGAGCTCCCAATCGAATGCCACAATAATATTTAAGGATTTATTATTAAATAAAGTAACTCTCATTCATTCATTAATAGTAATAAAAATGCATAAAAAGAGTATCGTGTTCAATTTTATAAAGCAATTGCAGCAGCCGCGTGTCGCCTTTACAAAAGGGAACTGCGAGCTGCAAACAAATCATATTTTGTATGAAAATTGCCATTTTGGTATCCATAAAGCATTTTATGTAATTGATCTGACCGCCGATTAAAAATCTGTATGTTTATCTAGAGCAAAACAGTGTATAACAATTTAATGAGGCACCCTGCTCATCAAAAAGATCATCCATGTCACCAACTCTTTGTACACCTTACTTTATGGTACCTACTGTATTCAATGCAAAAATGATAAAAGGAGTTCGAAAAATGCAGTACTCTCTTAAAGAAACATTTGAAATTGAAAATTATTTCTTAACCGTCTTCCTACGAATCATTTTTCACGCCAAAATGTCAAAAATTTAATGCGACGGACAATAAAAACCAAGTGAAATAGCTGTGGAGAGATTTTAGTATCGCCACCTACAGCTGAGTTTTTGAAGCGCATTTTTTCACTTGAGCTGCGTACTGCCAAGTGAAATTTCCCTGTGGAAAGTTCATTTTGACATTTCGCGGTGAAAAATTTGTATGAAAAACTGGATTTCACTTGAGCAGCGTACCAGCCTTCAATTCAGACAAGAACCAATAAAAGTTAGATCTAATGTTCGATTTGGCAGAAGAAAACTGAAATCTCAGCAAAATATATAATTTCCTAATTTGAAACACAGCGCGTTGTAGTTTGCGACAAAAATCTGCCCATCTAACTGGTACTTAATCGATAACACAATCACTTTCGATAGAATATTGGTCACAAATTTCTGACACCTCCAACCATTACTGCACATCTCTGTAATGTCAAAATCACCTGGACCATCACCAGCAAAAATGGCCAGTAAATTGTGTTAATCCATACACTTTTTTGGGTTTTTCAGTCGAAAATATTGGCCAGAGTTTGACAAAAACAATTTCCATATGTTCTTTAAAGTGTGTATATAGTGAAAATGTACGTTTAATTGAATTTAACAATGTGACCGTGCTAGAAAACCGTGATGTAAAACAATGCCTCTTGCTGCTGCTGAGGCGCAATGGAAAAACAAACATTATACCTTCTTCTTTGAAATGTAAACTCATAAACAAAAACAAATAAGAAGAGGAAATTATAAAACAAATAACAAAAAAAAAAAAAAAAACAATACTGGCATCAAATGTCTGCCAGTTTTAAGACTAAAAATAAACCGAAATATTCGGTGTTGGCCAAATTACGACCAATTACCAACAAATATAAAATCTCGCCATCAACTACAAGCAATAGCAAGGTAAGTTATCAAACACACGGGGGCGTATAGTGATGTATTTTGGGTGGAACCGATATAGAGCGATCATCACCTTTTGGGATTTTTTTTTTTTTTTTTTTGGGGCTTTTCACCAGCAGGTCTCTTGCTACCTGAATGGCGATGTCGCGACTGGATGGAATCTTTTTATAGTCCCTTGTCCTAATTTGTGGATTCCATGAATTTTCTCCTATTTGCATTCTCTGAACTTTACCCATTCCACCGACGACGAGATTGATAATATGTTGTTTGTTTCATTTTATTCTGCCTCTAGGCGGTGTCCGCTATTCGGTCAGCGCGTCGGGTGAAATTTGCAAACCCCCACAATAAATTCTACCTATCGACGATTACAGAGCCAAAGAAAAAAAAAAAAAAGCAAATTTGTTGTGCAAACGTAAAAAAAAAAAAAACTTGTCTTCATTGGAGCACCGTCGAGAGGAGAGTGGTTGTGGTGGGACTCGTGCGCCGCACAAAAGCTTGCACAACTGGTTCGCAGTGAAGAATTGCGACCCGTCGTCGATTGTTATGCTGCTAGAATTCATAATTCATTTCGATAATATTTACTGTGTCGTGCTCTAGTACACACAATAAGCTAAATTGATTTATTCTATCAGTTCGGCGGAAAGAGTCCTCTTTGGCACTTGGCTGCATTTGAATATGTTTTATTGTGTAAAACATCTGTGCTTAATAATTCATCGCGACCGCTAATTAGTTTTCTTGTTTTTTTTTTTTTCGAGAAGGATTGACATCCATTTGCTGCTTCGTAATGAGATCATAGAAGAGATGACCGACAATGGTATGGACTTTTAAAAATAAAACTCAATTTACTTAGCCAATATAATTAGAATTATGTGCAGTACTATCCATAGATGTGGGAGAGGCCATGATATTAATGTTGCGCTCCAGCCCTGACAACATATTTCCATCCAGTCTATAGTGTTTGTTGACAGGAGCGATAGTGTTCTAACTAATTTGCATACCATTAGTCACATAGTCAGTTAAAACGATTTTATTAAGGTGCCGGTGTGTTCAGTCAAAGAAGACAGCGCAGCGAGCTGCATGAGTGTATAGGGTCGTTGATAGAAAATGAAAAAGTGTTTCTTAAAGTATTTACGTTCTTAGTGATCTGCAAATTTCTTGGGATGGGCTATATTCCCGTGAAACGTGGACCGTTTGCGATACCTGGAGTACCGCTCTAAGTAAAATAAATAAATACAATATTGCTAAACGACCGCTCGAACCAAAATGTGATATGGTTTTCATTTTTCAACCGTGATAGAAAAACTTTATACTCTATATCCAACATGATTACATCGACAAGAGAAAATTCGATTTAGTTTTAGATTAGATTAGATACGACTTCGATAGATAAGGAAAAAGAAAAAATACCAATTCACTTATTACCTAACTGTGCCGTTTAATGTCTGCCCACTCGTTTATGTATATTGTTAAGTTCCATGGCTGGTTTTGGTTATGTTTTCGAGTTGTATGATTTATTTGACCGTTTCTCTCCGTTTGAAATGTGCCGCTACGTTGGACTTTTACCTTATCACCGGATGACTACATTTTCGGCCACCACCATACATTTTGGGTTGTGATTTTTCCACCCAGATCATACATTGCCTCCTGACTGATGTGTCAAAGGTATTGGCTTTCATGCCTCAAGCGGCTCCACTAGAAGTCTGTCCGCTTGGTATGACTGATAATGAATTCTGTTGGTTTTTGAACGTTGAACACTTTGTTAAACTTTTGGATTTGTCTTTCTCTGCAGTTTCGATGGACTTTTCATTAGCTAAGGCTTCCTCGGTTTGTGAAGCCTCAGATTCTTAAAACTTGTTTGCCTTTTTGTGTGCGCGGTTTCTCTTCGTCTTGGAGACCGGTCGGCCTGCGTCTTTACTATTATTATCGTTTTAGTATTTTGAAAGTTATATGTACAAATTTTCCACGAGCAAGTAAGAAATAATAGCGCATTGGTAGGTATGTGTGGCGATTTTTATAAAAACCCAAGTAGCACTATGTGCCGTATTGTTACCACAACTCATTTGACCTGGTTGTTTAAGATTGTCAAATATGAGAGTTTAGATCAAATCTGTGGAATTCAAGAAGGTTATCACCGCCTGTGTAGATTGTTGAATTTGTGTCAATATTCACCCGTCCATTTGGCCAATCTAATCTTGAAGATAGAGTAATATAGTCCGTCGAGGGTCGTATGAGTTCTCTTGATAGATAAAGCAGAACTCTCTGAGTCTGATCGCCCTATGTGCTGTGATGTTTGTAATGTGAAGGTCTAAGGGTAAAAGATGCAGAAGGGCGTCTGATGGTGTTGACCTTAGAGCGCATGTGGTGTGCCTATGCATGCCGTTCTTTGTACTTTGTTTAGTTTGGTTATGTTGTAAGATTTTCTTAGAGCCGGCCACCTGTAACTATTGACCCATAGGCAAGGATTGGTCGTACGACAGCTGTGTACATCCAGAGGGTCAGTTTTCGTTGCAGGCCCCTTCTTTTGCCAAATGTTTTATTGCATAGAAAGCTATGCATGCTTTCTTTACCTGTTGTTCGATATTAAGTTTCCAGTTGAGCTTGGGTTCCAGCATCACTCCTAGATACCTAGCACTGGTCAATAAGGATAGCTGTTGGCTGTTTGTATGTGTATTTTGGTTTTAGTGGTGAAAAGCATCAGTTCGGTTTTACTCGGGTTGACACCAAGACCACACGTCCTGGCCCATGTGCTAACCTTCACTAGAGCATTTTCCATAATTTCACTAATTACGGAAGGAAACTTAACTGACACCAGGATCACCATATTGTCCACAAATCCGAACACCTAAAATTACGAGTATCTTGTTCATCACTATGAGCCACAGCAGTGGTGAGATAACATCTCCTTGGGGTGTGCCTCTGCTGGCAAATTTTATTATATTGCTATTTCCAAGTGTTGACTGAATTATTTTGGTACCAACCATAGAGACAATCCAAAGACTAAGATGGTTCTCTGTCCCTAGCTGCGTAAGGGACTCTAGAACTGCTTCAGTATGTACATTGTTGAAAGTCCCTTCTAACCAGATAGACAGATCGTTTATTCAATTCAAAGTTTTGAACAATTTTAGTTATGTATTTGGATACTGAATAAAATAACCCTCTCTGTGTACAGTCGGGTAATAAGGCATGATACATAATGTCGTGTGACTGCGGCAACAATTAAATTAAGTCTTACAGATAAATGTTTGTTTAACTTTTAAAATGTAATTTAATTATAATTGAAATTAGGCAAAAAGGGAAAATTTATTTATTTATAATACACTAGCGTGTCCGGCGAACTTCGTCCCGCCCAAAATTGACTTTTTGACTAAAATAATTTTCACTTCCACCTGAAATTAATTTTATTGATCCCATCCCAACTATAGCTTTGGACATATACGATCTCACTGTATACTACGATCAAAATTAAAAAAAAAAAACTTTCCGTAGAAAATGTATGGAAAATCAATTTTCACAAGCTTTCCAATTTCCCGTTCAAATTTTCCAATTTTGTCGCCGTATGAACCTTCCTTAGGCGTAGATAAACGCAACAAAGAAGATTAACGTGTCAGCCAACCTTCCGCTTTTTGACTAAAATGGTTAACAGTGAGAATGGAATGAGAATGTTTGTTTTTGAATTTTTTCCTCAAAACCGTCGCTTGCATGACATTTTATTTGGGATCCTTCACCACCAAATCAAACGCGTTCTGTTACAAAGTCTCGGTGCATTGAGTGATTGTATAGATGTAAGCCCGGATCATCAAAAGAATTCAAAAATTCATCTAATCCCCATAAAGTTTTGTGTTCACGACAAAAAGTAGCATAAGTCCTTCCTTGGGCCCATGCGAATTAAAACTAAAAATCATAAAAATTGAAGGATTAGTTCCAGAGTTATGAGTGCGCACATACGGACGTCAGTCTTTTTATATGTAGCTGTACCCACCCGGCTTTGCTCTTACCTTTGGTATTAAGTCCTGTTCACATTTCGCAAAGTACTTTATTTGGACAATGGCCATTAATTGTAATGCTTCCACAACCCGTTCACCTATCCCGCTTATGTTTTGCAAAGTACCATCTATAGGGTCCGAAACTATAGTATATTTTAACCTTGAAGCAACATTACCTACCCATCCACAAATTTCAATCAACTCGGTAGAGCTGTTTCGGAGATCGGGAACAGAGCCACCTATCGGGTCCAAAATGTTATCTCTTAAGACTGCCTAAGCCTGAAATACACCAATATGAACAAAACAAAAGAAGAATCATAAAATTTGGCCCAGTAAGAATATTTTCCTTGGCTATGTTATTTGTGCCGGAAATCGAATGGAAATGTTATTTACCTATTTAAAATTGATTAAAAACTAATTTCTTCTTGTAACTGATTTTTTTCCAAAGGCTGCTCTCAGTTACTCCTTTAAGATCGGACATATTGCCAAACAGTCTTTTATGGCTTCCTTCACCTGCATATTACACAGCCCGCAGTTGCTCGTTTCCTCATTTATGTGTGACTTCAAATTAAGGTCTAAAAGTTCACCTCTAATTTTAAAGATTACCGCAATTTTATAATCAGTGAACTCGCTATTGAAATAATTAACGTCATTGAGGTTATAATTGACTTTAGAATAATATTCAGGTACCAACGAAGACTTTGCAATTTCTATGAGAGTGTACCTTTCGTTCTCATCTGTTGTTTTTATTCAGCCTTATCGTGAATTCTGAGGGAATATTTCGTTCCCCCGGGTTTGTTTGTTCCCAGGAATAAAATCCGCCTATCGCCAATCTCCCTCGAATTCGAATTCCCTCGGAAACCGAAATCTCTCCTCGAAAAGAATAACAGCTAATTTCGAAAAAGTTCTGTCAATTATATTTGGTTAGAATCCAAGATTAAAATGTTTTTTCGGTGACACAAATATTTAAAAAAAATAATGTTTAGCATTGCATTAAGAGTTGTGGCTGAGGAATTGGATGAAACGGAATTCAAGCGAATACGTTCAATTAGAAGACGCTTGAGATTGTTCAAATCCATTGGAAAGTTTTTTTTTTTTTTTTTTTTTTCATTCCAAACCTAACTCTTTTATTAATATGTTACAATAGGGAATCATACAACAATTTACCTTTTTCCACTCAAAAATTTTGATGGCGGCCCTACACTGTTCAGTTCACTTTCGACCATTTTCCGAAATCGAGCAATTTCATCCTTACTCCTTTTATGAAATCCTCTGACAATGTCTGGACTCGCATCCATTAAATTAATTAAAACATTGAATTGGTGTTTATTTGTTGTTTTTGACAATCTATTCACTTAATTTTTTTAATTTTTGAGAACCAACCAACTTGCTTTTCATAAATTCTCCAACTAAATAATGACGGAAATATCGGAGGGAATATCCAACAAAAATTCCCCCGAATTTTCATTCCCGATAGGTATTTTTTTCCCGGGAATTATTTTTCCTCATTCGAACATCATTCACGATAGGAGTATTGGGAATTGGGAAAAAATCCGAGGGAATTTTTATTCACGATAAGGCTGATTATCTCGTAAACGATTTTTGTTTCCACTAGCCTGAATTCGCAACAGTTAAGTTTAAAGTTATGCCACAGTCAGCTGCAATCTCAGTCCACTCCTTGACAAAATAGTACACAATATTTTGGCGTGTTTATGGGTAGACGAAAAGCTTACGCAGAAAACTTTCCACTGTGCCGTAGCACAGGATATCAGGTTATTGTTGAAAATACGATTCCAATTGGCGCAAATAGCGGATTTTGCTTTGTCGCGTGTGTTATTAAGATGATTATCAATATGCATTACTATTATTATTATTATTATAAGCTTTTATTTACTATAAGGATTACAAATTTTTCATTACATTATTAGATTCATGCTTCTTTTCTATTATTACATTGTTATTAAAGTCATTTATATGTCATTATTTAATTTATAAATCATAAAATGAATTTATTATAATTTGGCAAAGTCTAAGCATTGTTTTTCAAAATTAGTTGCAAATAGTATAAGCCTCCCCCATAGTTGTCCATAAATCTCTGTTTTTTGCGTCATGATACCAATACTTATTAAATTGGTTAATATCGTCATCCCATCTTGTTCGTGGTCGTCCGGTTGGTCTTGTCGCTGGTTGTCTTGTCAGAAGTTTTGTCCATCTATTATCTGTAATTCTTGATATGTGTCCTGCCCAGTTCCATTTAAGTTGTTTCGTCCTTTTTATTACATCGATGATGTCCGTTTGTCTTCTTATTTCTTCGTTCCGCACTCTTTGTATAAGTCTTATATCGAGAAGTTTCCTCTCCATTTTTGTCTGACAGATCCTTAATTTCTCGGTTAGATTTGCTGTTAAGCGCAATGTTTGAAGTCCATATGTCAGAACTGAAATTGCTAAATCCATTAGATATTTTTTTGTGTCTTTATTTAGTTTTGCGTTGAGTATCTCCTTCATGTTCCAGAATTGTCGCCACGCGTTTGATGTTCGTTTATCTATCTCCTTTTCTTCTTGATATTTAAATGATTTTAACTGTCCCAAATAAATATAGACCTCAACATAATCAATATTTACGCCATCGAGTGTAATATCCTTATGTGTAGAGTTGTTCATCACTTTTGTTTTTGACTGGTTTATGCATAGTCCGTAGTTTTTACAAATTGAAGCCAACTGTGTTACCATTGTCTGAATGTTGTCCGCTTTTTGTGATATAAGGACAACATCGTCAGCAAATCTCAAATTGCTCAAATGTTGTCCCCATTTATATTTATTCCAAATCGATTCCAGTCAAGTTGTTTAAATATCTCTTCGAGTACTGCAGAGAATAATGGTGGTGATATTGGATCACCCTGTCGTACACCTCTTTTTATGCTGAACATTCGTCCTGTTCTTTATGTTTTTATTTGTGCAGTTTGTTTTTATATATGTCTTAGAGTTTTGATGTATAAATCATGAATCCCTTGGTTGTCTAAAGCCGTCCATTTTAGATTTAGATTGTTTGAGGGAGGTGGAATCAAGTTGCCATATCACTGCGGCCACGAGTGGGCCTAATGTGATTTCCTCCATTTAGAGCTCGCTCATAATACCGGACTTAGTGATGAATCCTAGTAGATCTTTGAGTGGGCTATCAGATATGTCCTCTGCCCCAAGGCAAGCTTTATCTAGGTGGTGTTGACGTAATCTAACTAGACATTCACAGTGACACAGTATGCGTTCTGCTGATTCTTCGTCCTCGTTGCATAGTCTGCAAGTGTTGTTTTGTATTATTCCCATAGTCATGAGGTGTTTTTTGACTTGGCAGTGCCCTGTGAGAAACCCTGTGACTGTACGCATCTGACTCCTTGTTAGGTTTAGGAGTTGTTTTGTTCTTGAACGGGAAGTAGTTGGCATGAACATTTTAGCTTGTCTGTTACCTTCAGTGTTTGTCCAGTAATGATTTGCTTTGTTTTTCAGCCAGGTTTTAATGTGGAATTAAGCGGTGCTAAGGGGTTATCCACTAAATGGTATTGGCATCATAAAGGTAGATGCTGATCCTTTCCTGGCTAGTATGTCTGCTATTTCATTGCCCACATGTCTGCTATGTCCTGGCACCCAAATGAGGTGTACTCTGTTTGTGCTGGCTAGCGATGTGAGTAATTGTAGGCAATCCCATACTAGCTTTGATGTGATTTCATAGCTATTGATAGCCAGTAGTGCAGCTTTGCTATCAGAGAGAATATATATGTTCTTGTTTGTTATGGATTCTTTTTAGATTTTCTCTGAGACATAGTTCTATTGCAAAGATTTCTGCTTGGAATACGGAGTTGCATTTGTCCATGCTTTTATGGATGAACGTTTTTGTGACTCCAGCTCCAACTCCTTCATCTGTTTTCGATCCATCTGTGTACCATACATGAGAATCTTTGGCAAATGTGGGTTTATTCTGTTCCCAGTTCTGTCGATTTGGGAATGTAACTTTGAAGTTTCGGCTGAAGTTGAATTTCGGTAGACAGTTGTCTATTATGGTAATTCCAAGTATTTCATATTTTTTCAGTTCCATAACGATGTCTGAAAGGATGAGCTTGGAGTTTTTGCTGTTTTCAGATATGAGCATGAAGGCATTTGTCAAAGCTTCTTTCTGTATCTGAAGATGGAGGGGTGGAAGACTTAGGATAACTTCCAACGCTGCAGTGGGAGTTGTTCTCACTGCGCTCGTAGTGCATACACAAGCTAGTCTTTATTTCGTTGTGTTCTATTGAGTCAAATGCCTTGCTAAAGTCGATGTATACGACGTTGCATTTTTCAATCAGTTGGTTTATGGTCTGTAGATGGTCCGTTCTAGAGAATCCTTCCCTGAATCCTGCTTGTTCCCGTGGCTGTTTGTTGTTTAGTTCGGTTTTGATGGTCCGATATATAGTCTTTGAGAATAGTTTATATTTATTTATTTATTTTTAAGTGAACAAAAGTGGTTTGTACAATTAAGAACTAAGTTCTTTTACTAGTACATAAGATACAGTATACTTTAAGCGAGATATTATAAATTTACATACATACAATACAAAAAAAGAAAGAAAAGAAAAAACAATAAGAAATTTTAATACTTTACAATTGAAAAGACTAATAAATAAATAGTTAAAGTTAAATTACAGTTAAAATTGGAGAGAACAAGTGTGTTTAGTTTATTTTAAAGTATATAAGTACTTAAGTACTTGTGTCTTTTTTTTTTTTTTTACCGATTTTTAAAATGATTGAAAAGGGAAGCACTGAAACTCCTTGATCCTACCATACGTCTAATTGCGCATGGCAACTTATTCCACAACCTAATAGCGTGAACAAAAAACAAACGGCTACTTTCTAGGAAATGATGAATTGGGAGAATCATATTTCCAGTTCTGGAAGAACTAGGAAACTGCAGCTTATCATATAAATAATTTGGCTTCTGTTGTGATATTAGATTTCCTAGGAACAGACAGTTTCGATAGTTTAGAAATTCTCGAAGCGAACATCCTAAAATAGACTTACTAAACATTGAAACATGATCGAACTTTCTCAAATGATAAACGTATCTCACCATTGCATTGAAAGCGAGTTCTAACTTCCTATACGACGAAGAATCAAGGTTACTATAAATTAGACAGCTGTAGGTTAATTGAGGTATGAGCAAAGTTTTAACCAATTTCAACCGAATGTTAGTCGGAGTATAGTCAGCAGATGTCCACAATGTACGCAGCCCAAAATATATATTTTTAACTACTACATCTATGTGTTCGTTTGCGGACATGGAGGTGTTAAGTACTATTCCAAGATTTTTTGCTTTGTTGGAAAAAGCAATTGTTTCGTTGGATAAATAGATGTGCGGGTATTCGTCAACAGCACCAATATTCCTACCTATAGGTAAGCACAAAGATTTCTTAGGGTTGAGTTGCAGATCATTAGAAACAGCCCAATCATGTATCGCATTTAAATCCTCATTTAACCTGCCGACACAATCTCCAATCTGTGATCGCGGAGACGAATTATATATTTGGACATCGTCGGCATATAAATGTACAGAGGTGTGCCTACAAACAGAAGGAAGGTCGTTTATAAATAAGGGGAAAAGTAACGGTCCAAGAATCGAACCTTGTGGAACACCATTTCGAATTTCCAACATCGTGGAAGCAACTCCGTTTAGAAAAACTTGTTGATATCTATCGCTAAGATAATTCGCTATCAATGCAACCGCTCTACTGTCTAGACCATACCTGAAAAAGAGCTTGTTACAAAGTTTGCTGTGATTCACCGAATCAAATGCTTTCGAAAAATCCAAAAGACAAAGCAAGGTAACCTCTGATTTGTCAAAATTTAGACGAATATCATCAACTATTTTCAGCAACGCAGTAATACAGCTATGGTCCTTTCGATACGCAGATTGGTGGGGGGAATTCAAGCTTCGGGTGTCAATGTGTGCTTGAAGTTGGCCTTTAATGATTAGTTCAAAGACTTTTGACAAACCAGGGAGAATGCTGATTGGCCGAAAATCAGAGCATTCTGAGGGATTTGATTTTTTCGGAATTGGCGTTATTTTAGCAAATTTCCAACTTGAGGGAAAACAAGATTTTATTAGGCAGCTATTATATATATGCGTTAAGGTATCGATCAAAAATGGTATGATAAGTTTAATAAATTTTAATGATATGCCATCCAACCCAATAGCAACGGACTTAACAGATCTTAAAGCAAAAATAACATCAATGCTATTTACCGTTTTGAAAACGAATTTCGGTCCCAAATACTCTGGGCAGCTATGGTTAACATCGGATGAGAAATTTGGATCCGATACACTAGATGAAGGAGACGGTTTTAACAAAGATGAAGAAGCGAAGTAATCGTTTAATGAAGTTGGACTAATATCGACGTTTTCCAGAAGTGTCTTTTTTTTGTGTAACATTGAGCTTACGCAAATTGTTCCATAGATCACGGCTATTTAAGTTAATGTTGAGCTTAGAGGCGTAGAAAAGTTGTTTCCTTCTACGTACTTCGGCAGTCGCACAATTTCTTAATTTGACAAAGTTAGTCCGATTTTCGGTTGAAGGATAAGTTTTCCACCTATAATAGGCTTTATCACGAAGTATCATAAGCTTTCTTACTTCATTGGAAAACCAAGGACGTCTGGGATCTTTTACGATAACTTCTTTTAATGGGACATGCTTATCAAACAGCTCTGTAACCATAGAATCGAACAGAGCAACTTTATTATCAACGTCAGACAGGTTCCAACACAAGTCCCAAGGGTAATTTGAGGCTTCATTATGCAAAGCATCCAGGTTAATATTTTTGAAATCTCTAAATCTCCACATTCTCGGTGACTGATGAAGATTTATGTGAATATCATAAGTAATAAAAATTAAATCATGAGGAGAGTTTAAACCAGGTACCGATAATTGATCCTGAAATATTACTTTGTTTTCGTCAGAGGTTAAAAAATAGTCCAAGAGCGAAGGACGGCAACCAACTCTAAAATGAGTAGGCACAGAGTTATGTTTAATACTGAGACCACAGTTAACAGCAAGATCATTCAGTGAAATTGATTTAGCATCGTTTTGCAAGAGGTTTTTATTAAAATCTCCACATAAAATGATGTTTTGATATTTTGAGCTATAGTACGACAATTCAGTTTCTAATTCATTAAGAACAGTATCACGGTGTGGAACATATACACAGCCGACGAGACATTTTTGACAATTGTCAGAGATTTCAACAAACAAAAACTCGATAGCAGTTGAAGTCGCATTCTTTTTAACAACATCACACTTTAGAGAACACCTGTAATAAATTGCAACACCGCCACCCCTTGTGAGTCTATCACTCCGATAAATCTTGTAACCAAATAGTTTTACAAGCTCATCACTATCGCCGGCAATGTCCTCACCTCTATACTGTTGATATGAGGCTGGTAGGTCTGTAGTTGTTAATATCATCTTTGCTACCTTTTTTATGTATCAATGTTATTGTATTTTGTTTCCATTGATTCGGGATTTGCTGTCTAGTCAAAATGGCGTTGAATAAAATGGTCAGTATTGGGGATAGTGTGTTGTTTCCATATTTTAACATTTCTGCTGAAATACCGTCATTTCCCGGACTTCTTTCTGTTTTAAGTTCGTCAATGGATTTCTCTATATTGTCAAGTTCAAATGGGACAATGGTTCAATGGGACATCATCTAAGATTGTAGTTCTGCTTTGAATATTTGTTTCGTCAGGTTGGTATTGTGTTGAGCTAAATAGATTTTCGAAGAAGCAGGTTGCTGTTTCATTTATTAAATTTCGGTTTGTTATTTGCTTATTATTTTTACCATTCCTTTTCATTATTTAGAAACTGTTTAGTTTTTCTGTTTGACTTAGTATTCTGCAGTATGTTTTTAATTGTCGTCTCGTTGTATAAGTCAATATCTTTTTTCGTACTGGTTGTTATAGCTTTTCTTAAATAATTTAGCTAAATTTTTTCGTCATTTCCCAAATTTATCTCATTTCATAGTTTCTCTCTTTTGTCAATATATTATATTTCCAGGTTTAATTTTTTCCAAGCTTTCTTGAGCCGTTTTTAAAAACCATAATTTTAGATTTGGACGTGTTGGCCTCAAGAAAGCACCTTCTATGTCTAGAAAGGTTGCTAGAGTGTATTCTTTATAGTGTAATGATAATGACTCTTCGATTGTTCGCACTACTTCGTGAAGAGCCGTTTCTGCCAATCTTCCTTTGAGGTACGCGTGCTGTGCCTTGGGTATTGATATTTCAATTGTACCACGCAGATGGTTGTCTAGGAGTCGCTCGAGGGTCTTCAAAAGAAAGGAGGTCAGACTGGATTGGTCTGAAATCTTTCGCGATTTCGTGACCGCGTCTGCCCGCCTTTGGAATAAAAATTACTCTCACTTGTCTCCATGAATGGGGTACGTGGTTGTTCAGTAAACAGCTCCCAAAAATTGGTGTGATCCATTAAAGTGCTATGTCTTGGCATTTTTGTAGCATAATTGGCAAAAGGCCACCCAGGCCCGGGGATGTTCTGATCGTAAAAAGTTAACAATTTATGTTTAGAAACCAATGATTCAACCGTGATTGAAAAATAATAGTTCATACTGTTGGAACCGATATACTAATATAGATGAACTGACGACTATAGGTACATGGAGTGTGCATTCAACGACTTTAAGTTCAACTCCATATGGCCAGGTGCAAGTCGCGATAACAATCATCTGAAGGACTTCGTTTGCGAGAATAAAACCACCGACATTTGAAATCATTTTGTCTCCATAATTAACAGATCTTTTCATATTTATGACAAATGGACTAGACTACGATAAAAGAAAACCCCTTGGCTTTATTACTGCATACATTCTTTTAGATATGAACAATGAACATCTTCAACTGTGCGGGCCTGTAATGTTGCGCAACTAAGCGCCGGTATTTGTGAAAAATAAATCGAATCCCCGCCTGAGTTTATTGAGAGATAATATGTGTTGATGTACCGATGCAAAATTTATTCAAAAACACTGCCTATCGTAAAACAGCCATAAACATAGGTATTGATTCACATAAACAGTGCAAATAAACTTTAACATGTTTAGCAGTTTAATCGCAATAATAATCAAATGTAAACCAGTTCCGTGAATATATTCACAGATAACAACAATTCTCGGTGGGACAGCCCTAGACTATACGAATACTAGTACGTCCGTACATGTAGGTGGTGTCATGTTAAAGTTATGCACCGTCAACGGTAGTCTAACCTAAAGTTGAAGAGCAGCATATTTCGATTGCTTACAATATGACATAGCAATAGTGGAGTGCGCGTCAGCACATAAGTCGCGAATCCGATTCCGCAGGTGTGTGCAGTAATTTTGTAAAGCGTCAGCTGGAAATATATAAAGATAATAATAACAAATTCAAGGGTGGAGTGTGCGCTACGATTTGCATTTTATTCTCTGAAATTTGATTTCAATAATTCCGTATCAATTTGCATAAGGCAGCACAAGCACATTGTTGCATTCATACGTTTTATTTCATCAGAAATCAGTGTGTGCAACGAAAAGGAATTTGTCCATAAGCTTACAGCAGCAAAAATGAGGTTGCAATATATTTACACGTATGGTTCAAAATATCGCACGATCGGATCGTAAGTGTCTCCCAATTAGAAGTTTTGGCTGTACTTAGTAACACTTGCTGATATTACTCATGACGATTTTATTATTTATTACAATATAAATAAATTTATATAATAATACAGTTTTCAAGCACTAGCTACCAGGGCTTTCGGCTTATATATATGTAAAAGTAGGTGTAAAAATAAAGATAATAGATATTCTGCGTGTGTGGGGCCGTCGGGGGAACTTGGGCCATGTTTCGTAGACCGAAAAAACCCCGACAGCCCCTCACATACATTTATAGAGAATTTTGTTATATGGCAGAATTTTGACTTTTGTTAGAATTTCATATACATTTGTGATGTTTATAATAGAAGGGGTTGACAGAAGGTCAATTAGTTTTTTATTGAAGAGTGCTTTATACAGATCGTTTGTTTTGGTATAGTCTGAGGTAAGATGTTTAATTGTCAAGATATCGTTGGATTGGCAGAGATGGCAGGCTGGAGGGTTTTCTTTCTTGAGGAGATGACTATGTGTTAGCTGGGTATGTCCGAGGCGAAGACGTAGGAAGCATTTGTTCATCTTGGTGGACGTTTCTGTTGGGTACAACATTTTTTCAGCCAGAGGATTTAAGGACGAGTAGTGGTGGATGTATGTGTTCCACTCTTCTTTTCTTTTGTGTTCCCAGTATTTGTTGACTACATTGAGGAAGTCCCTTTTCGTAGGTGGCAGTAGAGTTGTGTGTGTATGTTCGGAAGCGATTTTGGCTGCTTGGTCTGCAAGGTCGTTCCCTTTGATACCTGAGTGTCCTGGAACCCAGAGGATCATAAGTTTTTTTTTTTCTTAAGGATGTTTTGTCTGATTTTGATTATCGATGGAGTGCAGTTTTTGATATTCCTGATGGCCTTTAGAGTGGACAGGCTGTCAGTACAAATAACCACGTTTTTAGCTATGGTGATAGCTATTTCTGTAGCTTTGAGTATTGCGTACGCTTCTGTGGAGTATATTGAAAAATAATTGGGTAATCTCACAGAGTAGATAATGTCACCATGCTCAGTGACTACAGGATATCCCATGATGCAGTTCTGTAATAGTCTATAATACTATGAAAGAGTTGCAGGTAAGTTTTTTTGTTTGTTGATTCCTTTTTGGATATTGACAAATTGGTGTTGATGACGTCGCTTGGTAGGACCCATGGAGGGGTGTTATCTTATGTAATTGTGTTGATTATTGGGGGTATTCCAATATTTCTAGCTGAGTTGAGGGCGATGTATACAGCAGACGGGAATTTTGGTGTTTTTCTCCGGCGCAGGATCTTTTTCGCATCTTCAACTATCGGTGACTTGTATGATTGGCATATTTTCGGGGCGAGTCGGGAAGTTAGGAGGTCTCTGCGGTGTTCAATGGATGGGAGACCAGCTTCAGTGAGGATGTTTTTTATTGGTGAGGTTGCAAAGGCTTTCAAACTGCTTCTGATTGCGGAATGATAAGATGGTTTGATTGTTTGCAGTGTTGATTTGGCGCATTTACCGTAAACGAAGAGTCCATAGTCGATTTTGGATAGAACAATTTTTTTGTAATAAGAGTAAGTGAATTTGGGTGCACTAAGCTATTTTTTGAGGATAGAAATCTTATTATATTTAGCCTGGTAGCTAGTTTTTTTTAGCATTACACAGTGATCTTTTAAACAATATTTTTTATCAAAAGTTATACCTAAGATATTTAAGTTATTTACATTTGGTATTTGATAGGTGAGCAAATTTATGTTAATAGGATTACAGTTTCTTTTTTTACAAATGTGTAAGAATTTACTTTTATCAGGTGAGATGATGGAGCCTGAGAGGGCGCACCAATCATTTAGTTCGGCGAGTGTGTTTTCAAAAATTACTTTAGTACGACTATTGCTATTGCATTTGGACATTAATATTAAGTCGTCTGCATAAAGGATGTGATTTAATTTATTGTATTTTGCCAAGATTTCGCTGATATCATTGTATGCTATGATGAACAAAGTTACTGAAAGAGGTGAGCCTTGAGGGATATACCGTTTGCTAAGTTGTATACGGTTGAGTAGCAATTGTTCGCTTTAACTCTGAATTGTCTGTTAGATAGGAATGATTTTATAAAAGAAAACATTTTAGGGCCAATCTTCCACTGAACAAGCTTAGTAAGTATTATATGTATACCTATCCTGTCAAATGCCTTTACGAAATCAAGCGACAAGACAGATATGTGGTTTTTGCATGATAGAGCTGAGCAGAAGTATTCATCTAGGTGGAGAAGAGAGTCGGTGGTGCTACGTCCTTGTTTAAAAGCAACTTGGCTTGGGCTTATAAAGTTGTTTTTTTCAATGTACCAGAGAAGTCGTTTAGACGCAATTTTTTCTAACAGTTTGCTTATGCAAGGCAGCAAGGAAATGGGCCTGTATCCCGAGGGGTCTGTCGATTTTTTTGAGGGTTTAGGGACTGGTATTATACTAGCTACTTTCCATGCTTGGGGTAATATTCCTTGATTAAGGATACTGTTGTATAGATTTAATAGTCTTTGTTTAAACTGCGATGGGGAGTTTTTCAGCATAGGGTATGAGATGCGGTCATAGCCTGGAGTTTTACCTTTCAAGGAGTTTAAAATGTATTCTTGTTCAAGAAGACTGATTTCTTTTTCCATATATTTTGCTGTTTTATTTATGTTTTCTACGTGCACCTCTCTGGTTACTGCAAGTCTTTTGGACTCTAGGAAAACTGATGAGAAGTTTGAGTCATTAGAATATTCAGACCAAGCTTTACCGAAGTATTCACAGATATCAGGTGGGTTTGTGATTTTTTCTGATTCCGTGATCAATGTGTTTATTACCAGGGGTATGCAGTTACCTGTAAGGGTTTTTATGTCTGCCCACATTTTTTTGCTTGTTGAATTGGGGTTTATGTTGGATGTGAACTTTTGGAAACTTTCTTTTTTCGCTAATTTCGCTTTCAAGCCAAATAGAGCGTTAGCTTTGCGGTAGTTAACGAGATTGAAATCAGAGAGGTGCTTTTTTAATATTTTCCACAGCCTGATTTTATTGTTTCGTAGTGCAGCCAATTCAGAGTTCCACCATGGGACTATCGATTTATGGGGAGTGTTTTTTGTTTGGGGTATAGCTATGTTGGCAGCCGATCGCAATGTTTTGGTAATTAGAGCAGCTTCTTTATTTATGTTTGGGGACTGCGGGGTTGTATTAGTGAGGTCTAGCATTTTTTTTTTTTTGGTATAGAGACCAGTTCGCACTATCAGTTTTAAATTTATATGGTGGTTTATTCGTAGTATTTCTAGACCCTAAAACTATAAACTATACGTTAGTATTGGAAGGTGGTCGCTACCATGTGGGTGATTGAAAACTTCCCACGAGGCGTTGGGTAGTAATTGAGGTGATATTGCTGTCACGTCAATGTGTGTCCATGTTTTGTGGGTCGAAAAATGTGTTGGGCTACCGTCATTTAGAATGGTGAGGTTAGAAGTTGAGAGAAAAAGTTCGAATTCTTTGCCTCTGGAATTGGTTACGGGGGAGCCCCATAACGTTTTCCAGGAGTTGACGTCCCCTGTTAATATAATGGGCGTATGGATGGTGTTCATAATGTCATTTAATTCTGTGGAGGTAAATGCTTGACAAGGAGGAATGTATAGCGAGATAACTGTGATTTTGATGCGTAAATAGATTTCTATTGCTACTATGGAAATGTTGGAGTTAATAACCAAGGGGTTGTGGGGGATAGAGGTGTGGATCAGTATTCCTGTGCCTTGTTTTGCTGAAGTGTTGGTTTCTAAATTGTGGAAATATGGCACGTATTTTTTTCGGATCACTTTTTGCAGATCAGACCAATATAATTTGCACACCTGTTTTACGTCAGTTTAAGAGGTTTGCTTTCGAGACTAAATGCGCAAAGTTTCGTGAAAACCAAAATAATAAAATACATAAAAAGCTATGGATATGATTTCGGAGGAATTATTATCTTCATTGTCTCCCTCGTCATCTGAAGACTACAAATCGCCAATAATACTTCCTTTTGTATCTACAACAGGGAAAACATTTTTCAGGTCGATTTCCATTTGTGATTTTGCCAAACATGGTTCTGTACTTTTCGCTTTTCAATATCATTAACTTTGATTTCATAAGTACATTTTTTTATTTTTAAATAACTGAAGAGAAAGTAAACTTATTCATAAAAAAATTATCATCGTAGAACGAACGCTGACAGCAAGTTTGCGGACAGCGTAAGTGGCTCATATTTTTTCGCGAGTCTGTTGGTGAGCCAGAACTTTTGAAGTAACGTGACATTTGTCAATACGGGTTGCTATATAACAATACTAACCTAGTTGTAACGGAAAATCGGCCGAAATTT
Source organism: Cheilosia urbana (assembly GCA_946477585.1). Lineage (NCBI taxonomy): Eukaryota > Metazoa > Arthropoda > Insecta > Diptera > Syrphidae > Cheilosia > Cheilosia urbana. Next base: position 40,563,880 of record OX297856.1, read on the forward strand.
ATAGATTTGTAGAGATATTCGAATCAGACCACCATTGTCGGGTCGGGTCTCTTTTCGTCATCGGCCGAAGTTGGTGGTCTCAGTATTGTCTCTGATCATACCTCCGCGAAACGAAAAGAGTCGCTTTACGCTTGAATAACGTTGGGAAATATTAATAATAAACATTTATTTCCAAAGTGAGTGCTGTGTAGCCCAAACAGTGCGTTTTTTTGAAAAGAAGTTTTGGCCGAAATGAAGCACCCACCGCGCCTGCTGTACGCTACGTTAACAAACAAAATTGCCACATATTTGGCTAAGAAAACCCGCCAGTGATTGTCGAGAAGCCAATACATACACAGAGAGTACGTTTGGTGAGGATTGTGAAGTGGTGGTATCATTGGACCATTTTTCTTCGAAAATGAGGCTGGGAAGTTACAAAGCCATTTCAACCTACTTTTATTTTACTGAAATTGAAGACATAGATTTGGACGACCTATGGTTCTTATAGGATGGCGCGCCATGCCACACAGCTCGTATTCAATTTTCCAAATCGTGATATCACTCGTCTTTTCGATGTTAATTGGCCTCTTGTCTGCGATTTGACCCCTTCGGCTTTTTTTTTTTGTGGGGAACCGTGATGGACCGATGCGATGCCAACAATCCGGAAACGATTCAAGCACTTAAGGCCAATATCATCCATTCAATCCGTGAGCTACAGATTGAAACCATCAACAAGGTCTTGGAAAATTGGAGTGAGAAAATACGCTACTGCGAAGCCAGCCAAGGCAGCCACTTGAACGACGTTGTTTTCCATAGTTAGCCATAATACATGGAAAACATTTAATTTTGTTAATTTTATTGCATTTTTAAAAAGAAACTTTTATTTGGCCCACCCTGTATACTGTCCAAAGGAGTAGAAAAACAGGATATAAGAGATGAATCTTTTTTTTTAACGCACCATTTTACTCAGCGATAGAGTGCATTTTATGCTTAAACCAAAAATGTGAGCAGTATTTGTGTATGCACCATTGTAAATCGTTAGGACACGTATCCGCTAGAGCACGATCTATCATTAGATTGTATTAGGTTGCTTGGGGGAGGTGGAAACAAGTTGTCATATCACTGCCGCCACTGTGATTTCCTCCATTTAGAGCTCGCTCATGATACCGGACTTAGTGATGAATCCTAGTAGATCTTTGAGTGGGCTGTCAGATATGTCCTCTGCCTCATGGGAAGGTTTTCCTAGATGGTGTTGACGTAGTCTGAGACATTCACACTGACACAGTATGTGTTCTGCTGATTCTTCGTCCTCGTTGCATAGTCTGCAAGTGTTGTTTTGTGTTATTCCCATAGTCATGAGGTGTTTTTGAATTGACAATGTCCAATGAGGAACTCTGTGACTATACGAATCTGACTCCTTGATCTGTCATAGTGCAAGTCTTCTTTAATTTAATTTAAATCAGTTAGACCAATTTTTTTTTTTTAGATTTACGGTATATAATGCAATCCTACAATCTTGAAATAGTACAAAATACAAGTTATTGTATGATTTATACGTATACAAGATCATAGCTTCACAGAATTTGAAGTTATAACTACAACAGCACACCAAACTTATTATAATAGTACGCTCTCTTAGGAATGTTAACTTTAGAGGCAAGTTATTTTCACCATCGTTGCATTATCAAGCGTTAGTTCACTTACTGTTTTAACCATGACCATATTTTGTGCAAATAATTTATTTTTTGAAATTTCATTACAGCGGGACCCACTTTTCTTCTTCATAATGCGTCTGAATCTAAAAGCGGTACTCCTCTGCCTATCCGTAGCAGTTTTCGTGATTACACTCTCCGTGTATATGCGCTGTTCGGATTTTAGCTTGCCACGTGTTTTAGTCAGACAATGGGATCATCGGATATACGACAGCAGTTCGCCATCATTAGCGGCCAACAGTGGTTACCAGGAGATCGACTGTCTCATAAATCAGGAATACACGATACATTGCAAGCGCGAGAGTGACGAGGTCTATGTTCCATTTTCATTTTTACGTAATTATTTTGAAATATCGGGTGCTCTCAGCACCGACAATCAAGTCACGAAATTCAATTGGACTCATAGTAGTGCGAAAATTAACTACCCCAAAGGAAAATACGATTCGAGGGGACTCTTCATGTACTTTGAGAACTACAATGTGGAGGTGAGTTCACCTCGAATGTAAAACACATATTGAGAGAATTACTGAAAATTGTTTTTTATTATAGGTGCGCGAGAGGGTAAAGTGCATCAGTGCTGTCGAGGGTGTACCAATCAGCACACAGTGGGAGAAACGTGGCTATTTTTATCCAACACAAATAGCACAATTTGCGCTGTCACATTACAGTAAAAATCTCACTGAGCCAGAGCCGCGGCGGAAGGTAATTGAAATGAATGACTTTGCAAGTGACAGTTTTATTAAATAATTCTTTATGCAGACGTTTGAGGATGCCGATGCCAATCAAATGGAGTGGGTCACCCCGAAGTCGAGCAATCTCACACGCATTTGGCATCCCAAGTTCAATACCACAATAATTCAGTTTGAAACTGCAATCGATTACGAGAGCGCGATCAGTATTAATGTTGACCACGCACTAGATTTGGTGCTGAGTCTTGATCTTCTGCTTGTCACGAACAGCAGCAGTCTCATGGTGACTCTGCAGAATCGTGAAACAAAACACTCGTACAACCTGTATTACATTATCGCCGATTTGGTGGTGAGTGTTCAAGAAGAGAACATCTACTATGGGCTTGGTAGCCAGTCGGTAAATCGCTGGCGGCGCATCACTCGTGATCTACTCACGGATGTACAGAAGGGCTTGGTGAGCCCAGACAAAAAGGCAAAAGTTCGCCGAAGTGAATTGAAAGTCGCTTCCATATCATTCCTTGGCATTGGATTTTTCGACAACATAACCCTGTCCACGTACGATCACCTGGCGCATTTCTACGATGCAGCCGAATGGTTTGTAAATAATCAGGACCGAAGAACTGGTGGCTGGCCAAATCCAGTTAAGCGGAGTCTATTAGGATTCCAGGAATTGAAGTCAGGTTGGTTGTCGGCAATGGGCCAGGGCCATGCGATATCGGTATTAGCCAGAGCCTATTGGCAATCTGGCGGTGATAGACGGTACTTGAAGGCGGCAACAAATGGACTTAAACCTTACAAGATTTTATCAAAGGATGGTGGGGTTTTGGCGCAGTTTATGGGACAGTACTATTGGTGGGTTGGATGTTTGTTAGTATCCCACTGTGTCTAATATGTATTTTATTTCAAACACAGGTACGAAGAGTACCCAACAACTCCAGCGTCATTTGTGTTAAACGGCTTTATATACTCGCTGCTGGGATTATACGATTTAAATTGTACAGCGCCAGCGGGAATTGCCCGAGAAGCTGGGAAGCTCTTCAACCAGGGAATGCATTCGCTGAAGAAGATGCTTCTACTATATGACACTGGCTCTGGAACGAGCTATGATTTGCGGCACTTGAGCTTGGGTAAGCAATCTTGATTTTAGGTAGTCTGTTAACTAAAAGTGACAAACGCTTGAGTTTGTTTGGAAATTGTTGATTAAGAGAAGTGCCCATTCCTTTCTTCAAACTTCGATTATTACGAGTCATAGTGCTGCCTGGTATTTGAATCCCTGATTACTGCACTCAATTACATTGTTGGTTCATGTCTTACAGCCGGTGATGCAAAATTACTTGTACTTTTGGACATCATAGATGAATGGAGCACTAGAAATGCGCTTTCTTTCAAGTCGGAGGAGAACAACGGTCTATCGGTCAACCCCAATAAGACGGAACTCATCCTGTTCTCCAGAAGATATAAGGTACCCTAATGGGAGCCACCAAAATTCAAAGGTATTCGTCTTAATCTCTCACTCAAAGGCAAATACCTGGGTACAATATTCAACTCCGAATTTAACTGGAAACAGAATACGGATTAAAGAATGAATAAAAAATTAAATGCTTTTTGCGCCGGCTCAAAAGCTTTCTGGAAGAAGGGGGGCTCAGCGAACATAGTGCACTGAACGTTCACCGCGATTGTAACACCAATTCTGACCTATTGCTCGATCATTTAGTGGGAGGCTGTTATCACTAAATCCTAGCCCAAGAATTTAAACAAGGTGCAGAGGATCGCTTGTATAGGTATAACGGGTTTACCAAAATCTACACCCCAACAAGGCCTAGAAACGCTGCTAACCTACCACCTATCGAGCTTGATACTAAGAGCGTCGCAGCCAAAGGTGCTCTCAGACTAAGAGAAAACAAATTTGGAAGTCCGAATAATTCGGTCACTCGCGCATGACATCTTTGATCAGAGCGGACTTATGCCACTCACGGACTACAAAAAACCAAAGTATGACTTTGACAAGAAATTTAAAGTCTGTATAAGGGACAGGCAGAACTGGCTCGCACCGAGTGACATAAAAAGTATACCCATCTTCACAGATGGTTCAAAGACAGGGAATGGAACACGAGCAGGAGTCTTCTCGGAAGAATAAGGTATCCGTCGGTCGTACCGATTGGCAAATTACTGTAGCGTTTTCCAGGCAGAGATCTACGCGGTGAAGAAAGCGGCTCAGAATGTCTTATCGAGGGAAAGCCAAGCAGCACTTAAAACGATCAACTCCAATCTGGTAAACTCAAGATCTTTAAGTCAGTGCCTCTCTGCTATGCTGGGTTTCTGGACATGTTGGTGTGGACGGGAACGAGGCAGCGGATAAACTTGCCAGATGTGGCTCTGAAATGGACATACTATTAGCTGACAGACAAGTACTACCAGCTTTCAACGCAGCTTAGAGCTGACATTAGATCTGGCAAAAGAACGGTCTAACAAAACTCATTCAGCATCATAACTTGTAGTTTGTGGGCCGCAATTGAAACTAAAAAGCCAAAGATAGTAACATCTCTTGATAGAAACCAAATCCGAATGTTCGTCGGGGCAATAACGGGACACTGCATGATTAGAACAAGGCTAAAAGGATGTGCATCTTTACAAATGACTTCTGCAGAATTGTTGTTTTTTCGAGGGAAGAACTATTGACTTGTAGACACAGTCACTTTGGTAGGAATGATAGCTATTTCGAACTACACCACTAATTCATCATCAGACTCCTTTGAAGTGATTGTTTTGAATAGTTTTGAATTCTGACAGTCAATTCTCCGTATATAATTCCATTTGGAAAGACATTTCTGCAGAAGTTGCAGAGACGAAGAGGAAATAGAATCTGTGGAACATATCCTGTGTCACTCACTGCCCAGGCCTCCAGGAACGCCGCTACTCATGTTTTGAAGCACGGTTCTTCGAGTTCTTTGAAGATCTAGCAACGATACCTCTATTAGATCTCAGAAGATTCATCAACAGATCCGAATGGTTTTGTTAGTTGCATATCCTACCATGTACTATATAAGGGTAGTCACAATGGGCCTCTATGGCTTCTGGGTGAAATGGCATAAATGCAAACTGCCCCTATTTATTGGTCCTTCGAGCTGGATCGAAAAGTTACGCGTTTTGCGTGCGTGCAGACGACTCTGCAGATATAGATCAAACTGCGGCAATCAAGATCAAATACAAACTTTCAACCGACACCTATGTCGCTTGTTTAGGTGAAATTATTGATTTATCAACCAAACTGTCGATTATCAAAGAAGATATTCCTTCCGCCCCAACTGATAAGGATTTACAAAATACACCGTATCTGAAAGTCCCCCCATGTGATACCGATGTATTTCATGGCAATTATTTGATGTGGCCATCTTTTCGAGATATGTTCACGGCCGTTTACGTGAACCATCCAAAGTTATGCGCAGTTCAAAAATTATTTCATCTTCGGTCAAAGACCAAAGGAGAGGCAAGTAATATTGTATGTAAATTTCCTCTCACTTCGGATAGTTTCGATCTGGCTTGGGAAGCATTAAAGGACCGATATGAAAATACACGGATTCTAGTGAATAGCCAGCTCAAAGCTTTCTTTAATTTACCCTGCATTACTGTGGAGTCCAGTAAGTGTATTAAAGATCTTCAACGGGAGGTATTTCGACTCTTAAAGCTCACAAAATTGATACATCCAATTGGGATCCGATACTCGTATACTTGTGCTCTAGCAGTTTGCCGGAAACAACTCTTTGCCTCTGGGAACAATCCATTAAAAATCCACGAGATATTCCCCTATGGTCCGAAATGAACTCGTTTCTCACTAACCGATACCAAGTGCTGGAGACCGTATCCGATATACGGTTTACTTCCAAGCCTAAATCTATATCTCAAAAATCCACTCATCCACAGTCAGGTCGTTTAAACGTGCGCCATTCATATCATTCCAAGCCTTAACTTTCTACCTGCAAACTATGCAATGAGAATCATTCGTTGCGAGTTTGTAGTAAGTTTTTACAAATGTCTATTCACGACAGAATAAAAGCAGTTAATTCGCTGAAATATTGTAGGAACTGTTTAGCAACGTCTCATATGGAAAGAGAGTGCAAAAGCACGCATACTTGCATGCAATGCAAAGCTCGACATCATACCCTGCTGCACCAATCAACTCTGAACCCAGGAGCTGTTACGCACGTCCCCCATCGTAAAGGAAGTATGCAAGAATCTACCCCATTCGATGTCCCCAATATACAGTCCACTAATAACCCATCGACTTCCTTCGAATCGACTCGTTTGCTTTCCCATATTAGTAGCAATAATAATCGAGTGATACTTGCTACCGCGTTAGTGAACATTGAAAATAATGGCAATACCTTTTGTTTACGCGCACTTTTAGATCCGGCTCGAAGGACCAATAAATATTCGATGGCTCGGCGGTTGGTATATTAGAGTAGAGTAGAGGCAGAAAAAGAAATCGAAAAAAAAAAATGATAAGAGTCGGATTGGGGTTATAATTTTATTGGGCGAGTTCTTACCTCCTTGATGGGTTACAAAAAAGTGAAAGTAACTTAATTTAACAAACTTGATCATACATTTGATTTGAGTAAAGGGAATTTTGAAAGGGGAATTTCATTACAAAAAAAGACCAACTGAGCAACTGCTTAGTGGCATCATCTGGTTACTCATCGCAACTCTCACCTAAACAGCCCCTTTAACCTAACCTAACCCTACCTATACCTTGCATATCTGTAAAAATCTCCTAATCGCATATTTCTGGTTTCAGGTGTCGCCCCGAATTTAGCTCGTTGGGACTACCACGCAACGCACGTAAATCAGCTTCTTCTCCTAGCCACCATCGACTCAGATCCAATAATCTCTCAAACAGCCGAACGGTGGAAAGGCTACATGTTTGGTAAGCGAGCAAAACACAACTAAAAGCCAAGCGGAACATAAATATGGAAGTGATTGCTAACGCATTACTGTCAGGTGATGTTATTTTACTAAGCACGACTAGCATATTAGTGATATTGTTCGGTATTGTTCAATTGAGTGTTGTTATGTTTGACACAATTCGTATTATTTTTGTTTATGTATTATATACAAAAAACTAGAATTTATTCGAATGGATGCGCGCACCCGATGATGTAATAATTTGCATAGAGAAATGGCAATACGATTGATAATATTCTATTGCCCCATTGTGCGTAGACTGTCGGATTTTGTTTTAAGAAATATTAATTTAGTTTAGCTAGAATTGTGGGTTTGATAACTCTGTGTCGATGTGGACGAAATGTATTACCTCTTTTACTTAAAAACAAGAAACGATTCTACTTCTGGTGCTGTAGCTTTCTATTTGATCACAACTTGTTTAATTATTTATTTTTATTTTGTTTAATGCTGTTTTTTTTTTTTCGTTTCTATATATATATTTTTAAAATATACTGTATAAATGAATGTATTAAACTCGTAGTAGCACTTGAGTTTTTTGATAAAAGTATCAATTGTGTGTGATAAACTTTTGTTCTATATATTTTGTTTGTCTAAAAAATGAAAAAAAAAAAACATTTTTTTTTCAGTATTTCTTGTAATAGTTGTGGGCTTACGGGCGATTGATACTTTTATTGCAAGCACTTCGAATCATGTACCTTATTTCAAAAGAATTCATAACGATTAATTAACGAAAAATAGGGTAAGCTGTTTGTATTACATTTTAAATAACACGTTTGTTTTTACTAGGACGATATGTTTATTCATTTGGAAAGTGATGATATTTTGGAAACATATTGATTCTCGGAAATGTGTGCTTTGTTGAAAATATTGAAATGTTGAAAAGTGTGACAATCTAATATTCAAACTGTGTTTTGAGATGATCCACTCAAGTCATTTTTTATTACTTGTTAATAAATGCATAAAGAGAATGCGCCGTACTCAATTAAAGTCTCGACTTTAAATTTATGGAAGCTCACAATTGCGAAATTCGTATGGAAAATATTGCTACTGTGAACTACTAAAATTTAAAGTCGAAACTAAAAATGTTTGTTGGTAAGGTCCAATGAGTTCAGGCATCATGTGATAGAGAAACGGGTATCTAATACAAAGTATTGCCATTATTGCCGAGAACTAGCAAATTTCGATAAAATTGTCAAAGAGAGTTAAGCAAATAGGAGGTGTTGAAGCAGGCTTAGGGCTTTTATTACATAATATAATTCACAAACTGAAATTCGACAACAAGTTTCTCAACATAAAATGTCAAGGCAAAACCCCAAGAACTAGCGAAAATCGTTGCTACTCCTCGCTTCCCCACAGCGAAGATCCGAAAGGCCAAAGACATTATGCCAACATGTTAGCACAAGAGTGATTTTGGGACTGCTGCCTTACTTACTTAGGTCCGCGGTGGACCTGGGCCTCAACCAATCGATCTTTGGGTAACTGCTTCCAGTTGCGCACTACAATTTGGTTGAGGTCCCCTTTCACTTGCGCGCAACTAAAACTAGTTAAATGAATACCTTTAATTTTTATTAGATTTATTCTTTAGAAGTTTAGACAATTTATCCTTTGCTTATTTTTCGTTTTATTATGTATAAAGGTTTTTTTTAATTTGTTTCTGCAAATGCGACAAAAAAATGGCTTCTTTTCTTACGCACGTTTTTCGAGGGAAAGAGAGAGAAGAAGGAAAAAGAAAAGAACATGTCAGATGTCACTAATGACAGGTTAGTTCTCGGTGCCCATGGTGGCGCTGTATACATTAAGGTGTTGTCACAATGTCGTATGTCAAGAAACCACTTATTTGTCTCACATAATTATTTACTACTACTTCTCGTTCAATCTGAAAAAATTGATTTATCCAGCATTGAAGTTATATTGGCTGTATCCAAAATAAACGGGTGTAGTCTATTTTGGTAAAGATCGTTAAGGATGGACAGTTCGGTGAATTGCTGATTTTGTACCTAGTTTGGAGGTCACTTGTGCAACTATCTCGCTTATCTCTGTTTTTAATCTCATGGCAGCAATTTCCTTGTTTGCTATTGCTGTGAAAGTGTTTAAATCCACTGTGATGCTGTCGAGATTTTTCGCAATTTGTTCCACCTCTGCCGACAATACTTTTACGGGCTTGGTGTGCTACTCCCTCCGTTCTTGCTGTGGGGTTTGCTGACGGATGGGCTGTGGATCGTCAGTAGTAAAGTTGATCGCTGTGTCCGTCTTTGGGTAAGGACTTATGCCCGATTGAATTTCCGGAGTCTGGCTGGTTTCAGGACGGACTGGATAATTGGTATCGTCGGTTTTTTTATCCTCCTCGATTAAATCTGGGCAATTCTTCTTTAAGAATTCTTTAATTTTTAAGTAGATGACTTCTGCTGCCTCGTACTTAGGCAGAAAGGCGGCAGCGGTTGATCCGCTTAGGTCCATCATTGTGGCGTAATTACCCGCGATGGAAGTCCAAAGGCTCTTTGCCTTGCCGTACTGCCTTGCAAGCGTTTCCGGGGTACGCTTATCTAATCCCAGCTTGGTAAGGTTAACCCTAACCTCCTCCAGCTGGACGATAACATCTTGAAAGTTATCTATAACTCGTTCAAGATTATTCATGTTGTTGTTTTAAAAATTGTTATACTGTTAAGTTAAATCAGAAAGGTACTCTTTGTACTTGTTATATGAACTTTTATAACCACCCTAGTGCAGCCTCACACTAGGATTCCAAAGAAAGGCTTGGCAATGGTTATAAACTTAACGGCTCGAAGGACCACTTGTTTGCTTATAAACAAACCGAAATGATAAACAAATTGAATTGTAAACGAACTGCGATTTTATTACTAAAGTGCCCCATTATTTATACAAATATTATTGTCTACACATCATAAATTGATATTGAGTAATATCCCATATAAATTGTAATGCTTATGATAGATTTGTATGTAATTCAAAAACCCGATTGTACATTTAGGTCACCGCTCGCACGGCAGTTCAATTGGCGGTTTTTAGCTTAGGCGGCTTTTCTGTGAATAACCGACGGCCCGGTGTTTTGGGCGAAGTCTCGCATTTCTTGTTTTTGTTGACTTGCGGAAGTGTTTTATTCCGAAGTGACGTATTTATTATAAACACTTAGTCTGTCGAAATTCGAACTAGTAACCGTTATTTGTTTCTTATTGCTGTCAAATGTTTTCCTGTCGTTTCCATCCAAAAGTTGATGCTGGTTGTAGATTTTATGGGAGTCTTCGCTATCCATAGTCCCAAACGCCCAATGAAAGAAATTTCCAATCGGTTCGATGGATCTTCTGTTTCTGCGTTGGACAACTATGTGTTGCAGACGTATATTTGTCAGACGCAAGTTTCCGCTACATATTTTAACCGTTGAGGGTATTCATCTGCAATGTACAACGGGGCAGGAAGTATTTTCAAATTCGTCGGCATTTCGAATTCGAAACCATACAAACTACTCAATGGTGTCTGTTTAGTGGCAGTATGCTGGGTATTATTGTCCCAACTCTCTTCATCGTTGTCGACGAAACTCCTTAGATATTCCGCTAAGGGCCTGTGACTGCGTTCTAGAGAACCATTGGCTTGTGGATGGTAGGCAGTGATGTGCATTTTCCTTACTCCCATTGAAGTAAAGTTTGTCCCATTATCCTTAACAAGAACATTTGGGATTCGGAAACGTGTAATAATTTCCTCATAAAAGGCTCTTGCTACAGTAGATGCTTCGGCATCCGGTATCGCAACACATGCCATATATTTTGTCAGATCATCTTGAAATGTTACTATGTATCTATTACCCGAATGAGTTAACGGCAAAACACCAATCATGTCTATATATACCTTTTCAAAGGGTAGGCGAGGAGTGTCTGTTACTGTTATAGGCATTTTAGTTAATTTGGTAAACTTATTCTTCTGGCACTTTTCGCACCTCTTAATGTAATTGTTGATATCCCTTTGCATGTTTTTCCATCTAAACTGTTTCCGAATACGCGCATACGTTTGTTGCACTCCCTGATGACCCCCGAGATTATGGAAATCGCGAAGTACGAATTGAATTTCTTTCGGATCCGTTAACAATTCGAATTGTGGGGTTCTGTTTCTACTGTCTGTAATATCCCCAGGGCCAAATACGCCGTTGTCTTGTCGAGATAATGAAATTTCGTTACTGACGGCTTCGTGACTTTGTTTGGTCTTGCTTCTGGTTTGTACGGAATTGATTTCTTCGGTCGTATCATTCTGTGGAATTCGGCTAAGCGCATCTGCATTAGAGTTAGCCTTGCCAGGTTTATAAATGATCTTGTAATCATACTCCGATAGCTTGTGATGGAATCTAAGAAGTCTCGTGGTAGGGTCTTTAACATGGAAGACGCCTATTAGAGGTCTGTGGTCCGTATAAACAGTAAAAGGTCGACCTAGAAGATACGTGCGAATGTTTGCTTGCCCATACTATCGCTAGTTATTCCTTTTCTATAGACGAGTACCTTTTTTCCGAACTGTTTAATGATCGACTGGCGTAAGCTATGGGTTTGTCTTCGCCCAATTTTCCTTGTGATAACACAGCCCCCAGTGCTTCGTTGCTGGCATCAGTTGTCAAAATGAAGGGTTGTATAAAATCGGGATAGGATAGAATCGGCGGCGAAGATATGGCGGCTTTAAGAAATTCGAAAGATTGCTGACACTCCTCGGACCATTCGATATTACTTTCCCTTTTTAGTAAATTGTTTATAGGAGCAGCAATTTTTGAAAAGCGCGGTATAAATTTTCTGTAATAATTAGCTAGTCCTAAGAAGGATTGGACCTGTTTCACGGTTTTGGACACAGGGAATTCTGCAACGCATTGCGTTTTAGCTGGGTCGGGTGACGCCCCTTCTTCTGAACATACATGGCCTAGATAGGTCACATCAAGGCATACGAAATTACATTTCTCCGTATTTAACTTCAAGTTATATTGTCTGAACTTTGCAAGAACCTTCGCAAATTTCTCGTTGCGTTGATCTAGGTTTTTACCATAGACCACTATGTCATCTAAGTAGACGAAACAGTCTATACCGCGAAGAACCGTAAGAATGTGGTTCATTATCCTTTGGAAGGTTGCCGGGACACCCGTTAACCCGAAAGGCATTCGATGGAATTCATATTATTATTATTATTATGTTTTATTAACAAATAATGATAAAATTACATGCCAATACTAATATTAACGAGCATAGTTGCGAGGACTATTAGCTCTATAGAATTGCATTTGATTTTATACTCTTGTATCTACGGATTCTAAAAGTTGGTTAATTTGGTTGATATTTTCGTGATTTTTTTTTTTTAACAGTTCATAGATTGAGGTGTTTTTAAGTTTATTTTTAACTATTATGCATTGATTTATTAAGTGGTATATAAGTGAATAAATACCACCGATTACTTCAGTTTGTGAATCAATTCTGTTTATTCGGTTTCATTCTTATATCTACATTTCATTATAATCGCTTAGTTGTAAATTTTATAAAGGTAGGTCAATATAATGGGTGAATGTGCTGTGTGTTGTTTTGTTTATGCTAAGTGTGCTAAGTGGGAACGGGAAGTGCTGATAGAGCGTTAGGTAGGTCAATGTGACGGAAATGCAATGTAAGGGAAAATAATATAGTGTGCTATGGAAATAGATTGTGCAAGTGTGCTGTGGGACTTTATGATCGGATCGGAGCCGATGACTGAAATTAACTTATAGGTTAACATTGCATGATTGGCAAAAGGGGGGATTGTCCTTCTTGAGTAGATGTTGATGGGTAACCGAAGTTTGACCCATTCGCAGTCGCATGTAGTTGGAGATTTTCGATTTATGTCCCTTGCTCGTACTGAACGCTGTTTTTGGCCGGTCAATAGGGTCAATCATAACTTGATGGCAGCCACTCGCTATGTCCAGTGTTGAAAAATATTGGCAGTATCCCAATTGGTCCAGAATTTCTTCGATTCTGGGGAGCGGAAATGCGTCCTTTATTGTGACATCATTTAATTTCCTAAAACCTACTACTACCCTAAACCTTTTCTTACCGTCACTACCCGCTTTTTTGGGAACTAGTAATAGAGGAGAGTTCCATGGAGATTTACTGGTAGAAATTATATGCTGATCGAGCATTTCCTGCACTTGTTTCTCTATTCCTATTTTATGGATTTCGGGCGTTAATACTGGTGTATAGGTAAGGGGATCGCCCTCGACCATGAAAACATCACTGTATTAAATACATAACTTCTCTACAGACATTTTTTCCTCCATATTTAAGGTATTGCCTATTTTGAGGGACTTAAGAATACGTTCTATACTTTCCCTATTGCATTTTATAGCAAAGTTTGCTAAAATGTTGCTTCTTGGTGTCGAGTCTAGAATTCTGTAATTCTTTAAGCTTGAGTGGGTATGTACAAAGTTGATTGTTATCAGCTTTAACTATCGTATTTCCCACATAAATACCATCATCAATTTCCTGCGAGTGTATCAGCAGATCTTTTAATTTTGAATTTGGAATTTCTAGTGACATCATGGTTTGTGTCCGAGCGCCAATTTTGATAAGCCTGACCTTTTTATTCAGTGAGGATCTTGTACCCGAGCTCGGAGATAAACATTTAAGAGGTAAATCCACTATTGTATCTTTATTCCTATCCAAAAATATTATTCTTTTGGTAACTGAGTCGATTATTGCATGATTTCAGAGAATATCACGACCAATTATACCATCGGCAGGTAATTCGGTTAGACCATCGACAATGTTCCACTTCGTGAATAATTTTTTTGGGAAAGACAAATTAGTTGTGATTGTACCTTATGTTGTGCTCACTCCACCAAAAACGCCACCCAATTGTTTTATTTCTTGGGTGTTAATACTACTTGCATTAAGTAAGGAAGTTCGCTTCAGTAAGCTCGAGTCATCAACAGGCATCAACACTCAACAGCTCAACGAACACATCGTGCTTACGAAGATTTTTCAATGCGAGTAGTATTCCCGTTTCTTTATTTTTCCTAAATTTTCTTGTCATACGAGCTGAAAATTTACCCACCTTAACCATACACTCATTCCAGAATATATAAATATTTGTCATGAGTAACCAGATATAGATAGATACCTAGCCTAACGCTTGGCCTGTTTGTTTTCGCGTAACTCAAGTTCTGAGTTTTTTCACCCGACTTGTGTGTGAATAAATTTGATGCTGCTTCCAGTGAGCTTCTTTTTTTATCGTTTTGCCCTGACAAGTGTTTTTTTTTTTTTTTTGTGCTTCGTTATGTATAAGTGTAATGTGTCATTCGTTTTTAGGGGATTCGCCAACTTCAACATTTTTAGGCCCCCGGTGCGTTTTCCGAATTCAGATATTTTGTCTTGCTATAACAATTATTTTCGATAAATCCCACTCTGGAACACCATACGCAACATTTCTTAACCTTTGTTTGTTTAACTCGGATTTGTGCGTGTGGACAAGTTAATACCTTGCCCATGCCCATATACCATACAGCTATCACAAAAGGGTGTTCTTTTGCGTATTCTGCACTCTGCGTAGGTGTGGTTTGCCTTATTGCAGAATCCACATACCACATTTATTGTTCGGCGGTGACCTAATATCCGCAACGGATTTCTTCGGACGTGTGTCTATGGCGTGTTCTGGCGTGACGTAATTGTATTGTGTTGTAGTGTTAATGTGTGGAGTCAGATCAGACTCATTTGTTGGATTGTCCACCTTAAAAATCGTTATAACCGACGCCTCTAACTCTTTGATAAGAGCGGGAACTTATTATTTCCTTAGCTTTCGTTTGCAAATACAAAAGACGTCTAGCAAATGATTGAATATCCTCTGCAGGATGTTGCTTTGCCTGTTTGATCTCAAGCATTACGCTGTCAATGGTACTTACAGCCAAATATGCTTCCAATTCTTTTTCTCTCAAGTTTGAATTCTCCTTTTTACCTTGAATCGCGGAAAAACTTAAGTTACTAATTTCACTTTCACACTCATTTATAATGTCATTAGCTGCTTCTAGTTTCTTACATAACTCTCGTTGAACTCTAGTGCTTTTAGTTACTTTCTTTCTGAGGGCTTAAATCTCTGAATCAGCTTCTTTGATTTCCTGTTCAGTTTTTTCAAGACGTAGAACGTGAGTATTTATCAGCCGCTTCTTGCCTCTTCAGAAATAGAATAGTATTTTTTTCGCACTCCTCGGCTTCACTTTTCCTTACAGTTCTTAGTGCACCAATGAGCTCAGAGACAATCGCATCGGTAGTTTCTAACCTTGTAAATTGTCCTCACTGTGAGCTTAATTGGTCTTTAATGAGCGCGAATACGTCGCGGTTTGTAAGGGATTTTAATTCAGACAACAAGGAGTCGTTCCTTTTAATCTCTTAATTTTGTTCTTTTATTTGATTTTTTAACTGTCCTATCTGATCTTTCAGATCGTCTACCTCACTTTGGGAATTGGGCATTCCCATGCTTCGGCATCCGGTATCACCGGAACAATTAATGAAGATACCTTGAGGGACACTTACTCTACTTCAAAATCGTTTAAAGGAAATTTAACTTCTTTACTCTGATCGGAAGACACGGTTGTAATATTAACTACGTCGTCATTGGAATAAGCGCACAAATATAATCTTTTTATTAATACATTTTTATTAGACTGAGCTAAAAACTCGCTTAACTGCTCTGACGATACATTTTTAATTTTTAAATGCATTTGAAGACGGATATTAAAAGCGCCGAGTATATCCCGACCGATAAGTAAAGGCATAAGAGTGATGTTATCTGAAATGATCAAAAGAGTAGTTGATCTGACCTTTTATTCTTAAATAACATTTTACAGTATCGTAAGTATAGAGTTTGAAATCTCCTAATCCCTTGTAATTTGAATATTTCAACGTTCTTCCAATACATATATCTTCAGGCAGCAAGGACTTGTGAACAATACTAACCGGACTACCGGTATCCAAAAGAGATATACAATTAGTAAAATTTGTGCACCTATTACCATTTGACATAAAAGCTACACTTACCATTTGTACAGCGTTTAAACTCTTAAGTGAATCATAATCGTATTCATAATTGTCATCCATCTGCTGCACTGCTTTGGTATCTTCTTTAACCGCTGCAAATTTAGGTTTTTGTTTCGGTGTACTTGGGCAGTTTTTGTATGTGCGACCAGGATCTGCCGATTCTCTTTCAGACAATTTACCGCTGTGTAACCAAATGCAGAACAATTGTAACCAACTGATGGTATTGAATTTTAGCTCTTCAGCTTGATAGGTGTTGGTGGTGGTGGTGGTTTCACAATCCTCCGTTTTTCGTAACGTGGTAAAGGGCTTTTTAATTCGAAGATGGTTTTCGCTGAATAAAGAACTGCGACATTTGATGGAGTGTCTCCCAGTCCATCTATGATTAGTTCTATCAAATCCAATTCATCAACGTCAGCATGGGCTGCCAATTCCTGCATAGCATGTAGGAGAGATTTGTCCCGCCGACTAGATCTTAGTTGACGATACACTTGATGTTTACTCACTTTATGATCGAATTCTTTAATTAGAATATGCTTCAACGAATTCCAATTGTCGACACGAACCGTACGAAGAAGCATTTTAGCTGTTCCCTGCATGAGTCGCCGCGCAGAGAGATACTTGCATCGCTCATCACAGCCAAGCGAGTGAACTACGTCTTCAAAGTCCGTTATCCATTTTGTAATGGTGTAAGAATCTTCACCAGAAAACGCTGGAACTGCATTTTCGATGTCTGAAAAGTCGACAATCCTTCCTGTGTTTGTTGTCGCAGATTCCGCCTCTGCCAATGCCTTTTTCAGCTCCAGAATTTTCATACGTCGCTCTAGCCGGGCTAGTTCCTTTTCCTCTTCAGCATCAGCGGTTTCTTCAGCAAGAACATCATTTGTGTTTGTCGCTTTAGCACCAACAGAAGGCAAATTAGTAGCGATGAAAACAGCAGATATTTCCACCCAACATCTGATGTTTTATTTGTTGCTGATTTTTCGTTTTGTTAGGTATATTTATAAAGTTTTTTTTTAAATTTGTTTCTGCAAATGCGACAAAAAAAATGGCTTTTTTCTTACGCACGTTTTTCGAGGGAGAGAGAGAGAAGAAGGAAAAAGAAAAGAACATGTCAGGTGTCACTAATGAAAAGTTAGTTCTCGGTTTGCCCATGGTGGCGCTGTAAACATTAAGGCGTTGTCACAATGTCGTGTGTCAAGAAACCACTTATTTGTTCTTACTACTACAGAAGGTTCAAACAAAAATCGAACTTAAAAATATCGTTTTTATGTCTGAATCGGATTGTATTTCAATGTTGATATGACCAACATTATTGTCAACATTTCCTGAGGCGGGGTCTTCCTCTACATCCCTCCGGATCGGAATCGAAAACTCTTAGGGCGTTTGCGTCTATTCGCTCCCCGTCCCAACCATCTTAGACGACTGTTGCGTGCTTTCCTGACCAAGGTGATATCGCGGTACAGCTCGTAGAGTTCGCCGTTAAATCACCTCCTCCAAAGCCCGCAAACGGGACCGAAAATCAGTAGAAAAACCAAGAAGATTTTCCATTGATAATATCCGCAGCATATTTATGCCAAAGTGGGACAGGTGTTCTCTCTGAGGTGAATCTGAGAAAACAAAAACCCTAGCCTCTATGGTAGCTTTTATGAAGGTCAGATGATAGGAATGAGTACATATACTTGTTGGACAATAACAAAAAAAAATGAGCTAGATGACCAAAAGGTACGATTTGCTTTCAAAAAAAGTTTATTCCAATTTGTCAGTTTTCCTACTTTATTTTCGAAGTTTCAATAAGTGTGAAAGAATTACAAATTTCCTACAAAGGAAGGAAAATAATACAAATAAATATAGGTTTAAGGAATATAAGGAATCTGTTTACTTTTAGTTTTTTTCTCCTTTTTGAGGGCGTGCTTATTAATTTGTTCGCCTCATTCAATTTGATTAAATGCTGTTCGAGAATGCAATGAACTATTGCAGCTCGCCCCATATATATGAAACAGGCGAACATCAATACATCTTTGTTGCTGTACAAAAGTCAAACAGAAGGGACACATCACCCTAAGAAGATGTGCTTCCAAAAGATTATTACTGGAGACAGCGGTATATTATTGCATTGTATCAATGCCCATAGTAGGACTTGCCAGCCGTTACTGCATTCAAACGGTTGAACTCTTGAAAAATGAATCAAATAAGCAGTACGCAGCAAGGCGAATTGAACAAAACATTTGACTATCGGACGCTAAGGCCCTTAAGTAATAATAATTGGCTTCAGCTTTTTGTTTCCAAAATTCTTTGTTCTTTCCTCTTTTAAATGAGAAGAGATTGCAGTAGACCGAGTGGATCTTTCTCTTATCATCAAAATCAATTAGTGTAGATGTCATTCCAAGCTGCATCGTTATGATGAATTACTGTTGTCATTGAACTTTAAAAAACGTTATTTTAATTCTCCAGTTGACCCCTTACCGGAACTGTATTAATCCTTAAACAGGACTTAGCTTACAAATGATTTGCCCTGGTATTTATAGTAATATTTTGTTGAGTCAAAGCTTTTGTTTGTTATCATAAAGTATCATAGGTATTCATATGCTGAGAGATATGTGTGTTGTAGGGTTATGCTGACGCTAGTATTTTTACTTGCGCCTTGACGACACTGCGGGTGGTTTAGATACATGAACAAGAACACCCAGTCGATTTGGTGATCGTCGTCGTCTTCTCTCGTGCTTTGTTTGTCGATTATGGGAGCCGAACCACAAATCGTCCTTCTAATGACGGTTTTTTTCAAGTGGGCTTCGCATCTCTTTTTCTTCGGTTGTGTGACATTCCTTTCCCTCTTGAATTGGTTCCACCTTCCAGAATCTTTCGATGGCTTGCTTTAGTTCATCCTTGATGGAGGAAACTGCCGTGGGTGACGATGTACGTCCTACCTTTCCCGCAACTATCCAGCCAAGACGCGTATTTTGGAGTAGTGGTAGACCCTCTCCGATGTTAAGTTGTCCTACAGTCAAGATTTGAGGATATAGCTCTGCTCCAATCAATATATCGATCGGTTCAGGTTCGCCTAAGTGTTGGTCGGCTAATCTGAAATCGGTGGGAGTGTTCCAATCAGCGGTGTTGATCCTGTGAGTTGGTTGATTGGGTGTTATTTGTCGTAATACAAATGCCTCTAGGTTGATGGCGAAGTTTGACGTTCTAGATTTCAGAACAAGATTGACTCGTTTGCTTGCGCTTGCTTGGTTCCTTCTTGGTTTCAGCAAATTCTGGAATTTTCAATGTTTTTGATAGCTTGCCGGTGATAAAGTTGACCCGGAGTCGAGTAGTGCGCGACAATACACGATGTTGCCGTCACGGTCCTCCAGGCTGATGATTTCTATGCTGTTACTCCATTATTGAGAGAACAGTGTATTTAATAAAAAATTAAAGTATGAATTAAACAGATGAAAAGTATAAAGATACAAAAATTCACGTCCGCTCGTCGTCTCGCCTTAATGTCAAAACTTCTGTCATGTCCTTTTTCTTAAGTTGGCACTGATGCTTTCGGGAAAAGGGAGCTGCCAATTATTTAATTTTGATGCGTTTAAATTTTCCCAACATCTGAGCAAGACATAGCCTTTACTCTTCGGGGCGACTGCTGTAGCTGATGTTATTGGCGCCACTGCTGCTGATGTTGTTGGCTCTTTGTTCTCAGTGCGTATGTTTTGTTGATGGATTCCCTTTTCTGAGAGTGTTGTGCCTTCAGTAGCATTTGGTGCAGTTTCGTGCTGAACATGCCAATTCCATATGCCTTGGACAAAAGCAGTTTATGTAGAACTTGAATCTTCTGACTGCTGATAGGCAACTTTCTGGGGTGAGTCGCAAAAACTGTGGGCATGCATAGAGGTTGTGATTGCTATTGCTGCAGCAAATACAGCCTGATTTTATTTGGTTCCCTGCTACCACTGATGTGTAAGACCGTGCTGCTGGTTCCTAGTGTCCCGAAGGATTGAAATCGGATCTCCAAGAAGCTAAGAAGCTCATTGAGGGATGGCAATGCTCTTGGTTGTTTTAGTGATTGCTCGTAGAGCACGTGCGTTGTCCGATCCAGTTTTTTCATTGAAAGATGAACGATGAGCGGGTCACATGTGCTAGTGTCAACTTCAAAGTTCTTAAGACCTTGCAGACACTCGTTGGTCGTGTCATGGAGTGCCTTAATACTGTTCGCCGACTCCGTCGTGCTTGCGGGCTGCCGAAGCGGTGCTGTGTTTGCGAATTGTCATCAGTCTCCAGATCGACGAGCTTGAACTGCTTTTGCAGGCGCTCAATTCTGAATAGGAATAGGTCCTTGTATTTCTCGTTTGCCGCTCTAACGGCATCAAAGTACTCCTTTTTTGAAGTAGGGGTGGTCGAGTTGATGAGGGAATGTGCTCCTGATCACACTGTCTGTGACGTCGAAGAATTATACCATTGCTCCTCCAGTCGATGGAGGCATTCTTAGAAATATTTCAAAGTTTTCGGGAAGGTGAATCCTTCTTGAAATTGGCGATGATTCGCACATTTTCTGATCCAATTTCTTGCTGGCGTGCTGCCTGCTGATCCATGGTTTCGAAATTTGAAACTTAGCTTTAGAGAAAACTCGCTCACTGTGATCACTAAATCACGTCGGGGTCACCAAAATGTACGATCCTTATCGTTGTGTCGACCAAGGTACATGCACCTTGACGACAGTGGGTGGTTCTGGTACATGAACAAGAACACCCAGTCGATTTGGTGATCGTCGTCGTCTTCTCTCGTGCTTTATCGAGTATGCTGAGACTCCTTACATCAGGTGGGGGGCAGTCTTAGTTCTTAATGAAAACTGGTTGATTTGATTGTCGTAAGTGAAGTGTCTTTCTTTATTTAGTCATTTGCTAATATACTATACATACTGTTTAACTAAACATAAAAAAAACAATTATGAATTGGGCTATGGTGCTGACATTGCATGAGCGAAGCAATTAGTGCAAAAGGTTATGAGTGCATTGTCAGCAAAAATAGGAAGTATTGAAATTTAATGGATAATAATGCTGGGTGTTTGCTGATGTAGGGGCAAACAAACACTAGGCCAGTAAATATATGTCAACAATTAAACTCTTACAACTATGTGCGCGGGGTGATGAACCCATGCAATGTCTGGCCATTATTGCACCACCTGTATGAAACAGACGAACATCATCACATCTATGCAGCTGTACAAAAGCCCAATAAAAGGGACAAGCAGGGGAAGATATGAAAGGGTGGATGCTCTCGCAAAACGGAGATCATCTTCTAAATTGCTTGGTCCAAGGCCATTTATTGCACGTGGCAGGAAATGTTGAACGAATTGATTCCGACTTCACATGTGTGTGTTTTGTCAAACACATTCACCGCGAATGGTGGTCAAAAATTCCCAGAATGCAGCGAGAAATATTTTAATAGGAGCAGTTCATAAAACAGCCTATCACCCTAAGAAAATTACCTTCCAAAAGATTTTACTGAAAAAGCTGGAGACATAGGCACATTATTGTATCGTGTCAATGCCCAGTAGGACTTGCCAGCAGGTACTGCATTCAAACGGCTGAACTCTTGAAAAATGAATGAGTAATACACAGCAAGGCGACTTATAGAAAACATTCGACTAGCGGACTGTAAGGCCCTTAAGTAATAAATGTCTTTCAGCTTTTTGTTGTCAAAATTCGCTCAGACATAGCTTCGTTTAAATGAGGAGGGATTGCAGTAGACCGAGTGGATCTTTTCTTTATCATCAAAATCCTTTAAAGTAGATGTCATTCCCAGCTGCACCGTTGTGATAAATTTCATTCAATTCATTCAATCGTTTTTACAGAAAAACGCAAGTAGCGTAGGGGAGTTGACCTTCTACTCTTGGAACTCTTCAGAATAGGATTACCTTCTAACATGTCAGCAGTCTTCAGTACTTGGGCTTATACAAGTTATATTTATTGAGAAACCGTGGTAATGAAACTACCTTTCTCATTTGTGACTATATGACAAGTAATTCTTTATTATTTTCAATCTACAAAATAACTTAATACTATCTATATCTATGTATCTATGTTTTACTGCTGTCATTCAAATTGGTGCACCCGTGTTGGGTGTTGGGTTGCCGTCATTTCCGACTCGCCGTTTGCTTTGCTTGCAGGTTCCAGGTCATTGATTCTGTGTGTTAACTTACACTTTAACTCAATTTAATTCTTACCCGTTATGTTATGTTATGTTATGTTAAAGTGGCTCACGATGAGAGAAACACTTAGGCCATTAATCGGCCCATTGTGCGTACCACTGGTGTTTAGGGGTTCCTTATCTGGTTACTCTTGTGAACCATTTGCTTCCATTGATAAAGCTAAGAATGTTAGCAGCGCTGGTGTCGCATAGATCACTAAAATCATTGAGGAAGTAGTTTCCTAAGTACGCCATCCTTAGATTGGATAGAGCTGGGCAGCTGCAGAGAAGGTGAGTGACGGACTCATCCTCTTCCTCATCCCTGCAGCTTCTGCAAAAGTCATTGTATGTCAATCCAAGTCTTTTTTCCGTACTATCACGTCGTTTAGCACTATTGCCATTTGTCATTTTGTCATTGTCATTTCTTATTCTATTTTGGTCATTTTTTTTTACGAAATGAAAAAAGAAACTCGACTTTAATTGGTATGCAACAAACATTTATGCAATATGTCGAAATAAATGTGATGAATTGATTGTTTTGCATTTACAACTATTTTGTACTTAAATTATTTTGGTCATTTAGCTACAGTTTTCAAGTGGCAACAGTGACTTTAGCCCATAACAAAACGATTCAAAACCAGTTTTATGTTGTGTTCTCAAATACTTTAGAACTTTCTATAAATGTTAACTTACAAGTAACAAATTCGATTTGATTATAAATATGTTTCCAATAACCAAACGTTTCCAAATGAATTCATTCTGTATCCGAAACCGTAGAACCTAAGTATAATGTTCTAGAATTAAAACGTTGCTAAGAATATAGGTATGTATTTTATTGTATATATATATTTTTTAATATTAAATTATTCATGAATTAAGCTTTATTTTATTTTTTAATATAATTAGTACGGTTCAGTTACTTTCTTATTATAACAAAGTTATGTCATCGAATTTATTGCGAATTCTTATCTGTATTCTTCGCTTTGTCCTGATTAGCTTTAATGTGATTTTTGTTTTTAACTGATTTCTCGGCCGCTGTATATATTCGACCTTAAACCATTTTATTATAAACCACACATACAAATGTAAAATACTAGAGAGCTTACTAAGATTAGTCCTTAAAAGAATGCTGTAAAAAATAAGTCACCACCTCTACATATAACTCTTGTCAGAGGAGTAAAGTAAACGACTTTAAAGCACCCAATACAATAAGCAAATAGATAATCTGCACAGAAAATAAGTTAAACCTTAGAAAACAAAATATTATTAATTAAATTAAAGCATATCTTCTATTTATAATATTATACTAATTTATTTAAAACCAAAAAAAAACAACAACTCTAAAACCAGTAATAATGCAAACATTCCATTTAAGTATTTATACGATTGAACAAGAAATAATTTACAAACAAAAAAATAATAACTAAATCTACTATATAAATAATAGAATTTAAAGTGACATCTGTCTTTCGGAGTGAATAGTTTCGATTGAATTAATTTCATGAATATGAAGTGAGGGAAAAGGTCTAGCTGATGAAAAAAAAAAAAACACTTGCTCGTTGATAATTCAATGGTAGATAGTAGTGGACGGTATTCATTATTAATTATTTTTGGATTGCTTTTATACCTTATAAAAATGCTTAACTATGAATTAATTTATTGAAATTAATTTATTGGGTTACCCAAATGCAATTCTCATTTGCTGTTAGGCATGTTGGCAATGCACTGAGGTAACCTTTCATGCGTTATTTGTGTGTGTTTTGGGGACACTTTAGTGCAATGCTCTTATTGCAAAATATACATATTTCTGGCATTGCCCTAAAGTGACCTGGGATATTGTTTTTTTTATTATTG
The DNA here is from genome assembly GCA_946477585.1 of Cheilosia urbana. Classification (NCBI taxonomy): domain Eukaryota; kingdom Metazoa; phylum Arthropoda; class Insecta; order Diptera; family Syrphidae; genus Cheilosia; species Cheilosia urbana. Next base: position 40,588,279 of record OX297856.1, read on the forward strand.
GGTTGGCGTGAAAATTCTGGATGGGTCGAAAATCTTTTAACAAAATTCTGCTTTCAAAATTCTGTTTTCAAAATTCTGCAAACAATAAAAAAAAAAAAAAGGTTTGGAAAGTGTTACAAAGCGCGCAATGCGCTTGCAGAATTTTGTGAAGACAATCCTCTCACTTATTAAAGCATAAAGTGTAGAGAAATATTTTTTTTAAGATTACAGTGCGTTGTTTAAACAGATAGTGTTTTTTGCTATCCCTTCGTGAATGTAATAAAGGGAAAGATAATTTTCGCTTTGATAGATGGGGATTTGGAGAGATTGAAAAAGAAAAGGACTTTTTTTTTTTTTATAATTCACTAGTGCTTGAACGATCTTTCAACCGTAGTGTTGACCAAAGCGCTTGAACCTTGACAACGGTAGAGTTTCTAGTACATGAACCAGAAACTCTTGTAGTGAATGGTGTTCGTCGATTTTACGATTCTCTTGCTAAAGATCCCTTACCTCGGGTGGGGGGGAGTCTTATTCAAAGTAATAAGAAACGAGCGTTGATTGCTAGTAAGAGACTGATTGATATTTTTATTGATTTTGTAGCTTATATAATAACATGTTGCTTACTAAGCCGAAGGAGGCTCATTGGGAATATGAGTTGGAGGAGCAAAGTTGGGGAATATGTTGGTTTTGAGGCTCCAGTTAGAGTCAGATTTGGGAAGGGAATTTGAAACGGGTGTTGGTAACTTATTTCTAGACTTATTTTTGTTTTTATTTTTGGTAGGTTTGTCCGTCCATCTAGATATAATCATATTGCCAAGCTTGAGTTTTTTACCGGCAGAACTTTGAAATAACCATTCATATTTGATCGGGATGTCAAATTTGAAGTTCCGCATGCCTTTGTGGTGAGATGGTAGAAACATTTTACATTGGCTAATGGTTATACCAAATTTCTTATCGAAGAACTCCGATATCCAAGAAACATCAGCATGCTGGGGAGCGCCTTTGATGAAGAAGGGAATAGTCTTCTGATTCTCTTCACGTAGTTTATTAACTCTCTGTTGCCATTCCGAAGGTGACCACGTAGTTCAAAAATGCTTGATAAGCTTACGTGGGGCAGCGACGGGAGGAATTGGCGTTGAATCAGCTTGGAGTGTAGGGACGGTAGAAGAGTTACCATTTTGAGTAGCTGGCGAAATGGGCGGTAATGGCATAACCACTGCTGATGATGTTATGGGTGTTGCTATGGTGGTAGTGGTTGTTGTTGTTGCTGTAGTGGTCGATGTTGGTGGTTGAGGAATGATTGAAGTTTGGTAATCTATGGATTCATGGATTTCCGCAAGTGTTGATGTATTGTATACCGAGCTTGTTTGTGGTTGAATGAGCTCTGGTATGAAATCAATCTTGTTTGAGGTCAGTCTAACATTCTCATCTATATCACCCATAACTACGCGGAAAGCAGCGACATCGTTACTTATATCGCTGATTTTGCTTATTATATCAAACAGCACTGGATCGACGAGTTGATGAGGTGCAGCAGTTGGTTTTGATGTGCTTTGTAAATATGTATCCAGGTAAGAGCGAAATGAATTGAGATGATCATCGATCCTTATTAAATGCGGGTTCAGAAGTGGGTAAATATCCGATTTAATATCACTTTTAAGGTTCAAAATTTTAGATTTAAATTCAACTGGCGACTTTTTAGTTAAATCACTAAGACTTGCCAGCTGCTTGTCTATGTTTTTAAACTTTGTCTTACAGAAAGTGGTGGAAAGATCTTTGCTGGAAGATATTTCCTCTACACACTTAAGTAGATCGTCATATTTTGCGAGTTGGGTCACGATTTGTTTGTAAAGCATTTTACAATCGGAGGAATTTGCGTTAACGGTGTCACTAACACATTTTATCGCGAGCATAACATGCGAAAGGGAGATGCCCTTGCACTCATCGCAGAAAAAGAGGAAATTGTTGTTATAGTCACTAAGGTATGTAATTAAGCGCTTGCTTAATCCGATACAGAGAGCATGAAATGATTTACCGCATAAACCATTACATTTCACCCAGTGAGCACTAAGGTCTTGCGATGGTAGCACACAATCAGAATTACCACACTGTTTTGACATATTTAACGTGAGGCGGGTCAGTTCGTTTAATTAGGTAAAGGCGATGACCAAGAAATAGGTGTCTTAATTGGGTCGATTAATGTTTCGCGATCGAAAGGCACAGGGAAAAATTGCAACTATGCAAATAAATAAATTGGAGTTAAATTTATTTAAACTCGCGAAGTGGGAGCAAAAGAAAAACGTGCGGTTCGGTTGAAGGTTCGATGACGAATGCAGTTAACTATTTCATCAGAGCATCGGTGGTGAAAATATCGATAAAATAAGGAAAGGCAAGAAACCTTTCTGCGATGTTCGAGCGGGTCAATAGACTCCGCTATATTTCTATAACCTATAAGTTTTATCGCGCGCTTTTGAATTCTGTCTAGTAGGTGCAATGAAGTTTTTGGTGCACCTGACCAGATATGAGCGTTGTACTCAAGCTTAGGCCGAATAAAGGCCTTTTATATTGTAGCTAAGTCGGAGGCTGTAAAGTACTTCTTACATCGATTTAAGAAACCTAGACATTTCGCAGCGTTCTTGGCGACTTCGTATATGTGCTCATTCCAACGGAGTTTGTCGTTGACACATATACCAAGTATGGAAAGTCGTTCGGTTTCGTCGATGCAAGTCCCATTCATGGATAATGGGTGAGGGTTCAGGTTTCGCTTTAATGATAGAAGGCAGCATTGTGTTTTGGAAGCATTAAAATCCACTCTATTGATTGTACCCCATTTTATATTGCTGTCAAGATCGGAATTTAGCATACGTCGCCGTTCCAGTTCCACGGCCGATCACCAGTGGACCTGCTGCCACGAAAACCGTATTGCCGGTCACTGAGAAGTTTTCGTGATTCAAGATATTTCATAAGCTGACGGTTTATCATCGTTTCCATGACCTTGGAAAGAATGGACTTAAGTGCAATGGGTCGGTAGTTGGTGGGTGAAGAAGAATCGCCTTTTTTAGGAACGGGCTGGACAAATGCAGTTTTCCATCTACTCGGAAAGAGTCCAGTAGGGTAGGACAAGTGGAAAAGCTTTACTGTGGGTTTCGCGCAATTGGTCGTCTGCTATCATTTTTTGTATTTCGTTCTGTGTATCTTGTTTCTGAGAATGTGGTAATCTATATGGCTTGGTATATTTAGGGGTAGCCCCTTCTTTAAGCGATATGTGTGCTTGACCTATACGAGGGTATGTTAGTCTATCATTGCTAAGGTGGAAAATATCGTGAAATTTGGAACATATTATTTCGAGCTCAGTCTTTTCCTCTTTGTTTAAGGTATCAAAATTTATTTCGGCTAATAAATGTTTCAGACGCGAGGCTGATGGCTTTTCGGATTGTTCAGATTTTAGAATGTAGTATTCTGAAAGTGGCTTGGATTCTGGTTCGATCCATGTTAGTTTTACTTTGGACTCACGAGGGGTACAAATGGATGCTCCTTTATCTATTAAAAACTTCACATTCTTCCTATCGTTAATCTTGATTTGTACATATAGGCCGTTTGGTGGATTCCCTCCGATTGGCCGGCTTCCCGATCGGTGGGTAACTCGTTTCTCTCGTTCATCGTATATAGCGTATTTGTGTGCTGGTTATTGCTTTGCCGTGATGAATTTTGGTAATTGCCTCGGTTGGGATTTGGTATCCTATTATTTCTAGGATTATTTCTGTACCTGTTGTCATTGTTTATTGATCTGTTATTATTATTCGACTGGTTGTTGTTAGTATTATTATTATTACATGTATTATTATACTCTTGGATAACTATTGGGCGGTTGATTCTGCCGATAGTTATTACTGCGAGGTGGGTTGCTATTGTAATACGTAGGAGGTTTCCGGTTATTGGAATAACGAGGGTAAGCTGGGGGACGATTGTTTTGGAAATTTCCGTATCGGTTATTTGGTCCATGATAGCCAGGTATTTGAGGAAATCTATGCTCTTCATGTACATAGCGCACAGTCTCTGAAGCTGGGGTTACTTCTGTTCATTTACTCCCTTTTTCAGAAATGCTAATCCTCTTCGCTCATTAGCGGAGGTTAGAGCAATTCGAGACGTTTCGCCTTGTGAGAAGACTTCGAGTTCTGTCATTTAAGCTACAAGGCATTCTACTTCTGAAACGAACTCACGCATCGGTCGATTACCCTGGCGTGTTCTATCCAGTAGCTTGTATGGTTTCGACTGTGTCTCTTGACCCGCATTTAGTTGTCAAGCTGATTTTTAAAGCGTTGAATGTACGTGGTTTGGATGTTCCTAACTCAGTAAATGATTTACCCTGGATTTTACATTTGAGTAAAAATGTGATCAGAGTGGATTTTGCAGTTTCGGAGAGAGTGCCATGGTAAAATTCTGTATAATTAAGAAAATCCCTAATGTTCTCGGTTCTAGTGTCGTTATTGTCACAGTTTAATACTGGAAATTTTTGCGCAGTATTAAAATCAAATTCGCTCATGTTGATGCTAGTGTAATTGATATTGCTAGTGATTTTAGAAACGCTTTCAGCGTGCGGTTTGTTTTCAACCTCTTCTTCTTCTTCAATACTATTATTTACTATATTTTCTGAGAAGTCTTTTTAATCTCTGGCTTCGGATGCCAATCTCTTTAAGTATGCCCGTTCTAGTTCCGTTACTAGGCTTTGGTCGATTTCTGAAAACTCGTATGTGAAAGTGCACCAAAGGGTTTCTATCTCTAATAATTTGGTTGTTGCATTCCGCGGTTTCCGCCTTCGATTAGGGGACTTGGTCAATCTAATATAGCATGTTTTTAAATCGGCAAGTGCTGACTCCAGCAGCTTGAAACTCATGGGGAAGTCCTACGAGAAATAAATAAACCTATTAAAACTTAACTTCGATCCAATTTACAGAAGGATATTTTTTATTTTTATTATGTTAATAATTTCACAAATTTACAGAAGGATATTTTGGTTTTAATTTTATTATGTTACTAAATTTTTTTTTTTTTTTTTTTTTTTTTCATTCTTATTTCTATGAACTTTTTATATCTTAAAACTATCTATCTATACCCTGGCTGATCGTTGCTTCAGGGTGTTCACAACATCAGTTAATATCCTGCGTCTTAAGTGCTGGATCCCTAGATATGCCAGTCCAATTATGATGGCAGTGACGAATATGAACCCTAATACGGCTGCGGTGTAATGTTCGTTCTGGGGTTGTGGGTAGGCTGCGGCGGTTTGTACTTGAGGTCCGGTGTTGATGACTTCCTTCGACTCTTGGGAACCCATATCTTGGGGGTTTTACTTGGATGAGGATATTTCCCGAGCTCTGGTGGCTATAGAGTCAAACAAGGCGTGAAACTCTTGGGTCTCTTTAGCCTTATGTTGTTTTTTCTCTTTACGGCATGTATAGATTTGTTTCTTTAGCTCCTTGATCTGGCAAAGAAAGTTATTCCGCGTTTCCGGCGCTTGGTTGGGTAGATTAGCTAGCCGGTATAGGTCTATTAGCTGTTTTTTCAGCTGAACCCGTTTACCTCCTCTGGTTTGGGCTTTCTGTGTCGGTAGAGCTGGAACCGGGCTCTCCTTAGGGAGCTGCCAGCTGGGCCTTTTGTACTCGGCCAGCGAGATGGGTCGTGGCCCACAAGTAGGATCGCTTAATGCGACCGCGAGGGGAGTTGGTGAGGCCGGATAGGTGGACCGTAACAATGAGTTGGCCTTTTGGATGTATTCGTTGGCCAGTGCCAGGTTTAATTTAATTTTTGCTGGTTTAGGGAGTTCAATTTCTGGATAGCCTGGCTATATGGCTATAATGTGACTACTTCTGGGTAGCCTGGTTATCGCCCTCCTGGCAGGATCGCCATGCAAAGTTTGGACCTGTAAGGATGGGTTAAAACTCCCTGACCTCGTCCGGCGAGTTGCCGTATAAACAAATTCCCGTTGAAGCTGAAAACTGCTTCTTATGGGTATCAGTTTTTGAAGTGAGACCTTCCCAGTACTTTCAACGAGTTGCTAAATAGAAACACTGTGGTTGGTTTGGCTTCAAAATATGGAGTCCAATTTATTTTCGAATAAGTTGGCCTTATATACTAATGTTACAAATGCTGCCTAAGCAAAAGAATTCGCTTCGTATCTTGAACCATAGAATGCATTAATCGCATATTGCCAATTCGGCATATTCGTGTGTGGATACGTTATTTTGTTTACATTATTCTGATATGAAATACTCATGCTCATATACATATCTACTGCACCGTGCTATCGTTCAGCGTGGGCAAGAGGTTTATGTCTGATGTGATAAGTGGTCGCTAATGTGTTCCCTTCACAGTTCGTCGCTCAATGTTTTGTTTCTGGTTCTGGGTTTTAGACACGAGCTGAGGTAAGGGCAAATTCTGTTGATTTGTTTATATTTATGGTTGGGGCTAGTGGAGCGCGTTTTCTTGGTCGCATTGGCTGGTGGTCCGGATATTTGGTGCTGATACTTGTTGGCAAGTGGATTTCTTGCATCTTATGTGGTCTTGTTTTGCATTTCACGCATTTGTACGAGATTATCACAACTACTGCTAGGGCTGCTATAGTTAATATTGATGCAATGGAGTAGCGGTGCATTGCTAATTCCCATCCTTGGTCTTGTATTTTTTGATCTAGTCGAGTCGAGCCTTTGCCAGTCATCCTGTAGGTCTTGTAAGTCCTTCTTCCCTTCCAACAGGTCATTGGCGATGTTTTGCTGGTTGCCAATTGATGTGGATAACGGTTTTGGCGTGGCTGGAAAAACAAGTTTACTAAAGGCTCTCTTTAGTGCCTCTTCTATCCCTGAATGGTCTATCACCGGCTGTCTGTACGCCGTCAAAATGTCTATATTTTGGGTGTATGGTATCTTCATTTCTCTTTTACTGGCCTCACAGGGTTGCGTCATTTTTAATACTCATGGTCCTTCTAAGGTGGCAGAATATCGTATGCCATAGCAATTTAAATTTATTGTTAGCGGCTTCTTAACCTTATACAACCATTGGTTAGGTGATGCCATATTTAGTAACATTCCTTCGTTGGCTGGGACTGCCACATACATGTTTGCAAGATGTAGCTGTGGTGGTGGCGTGTTGAAGAAGTTCCACTAAGCATTGCGTGGATCCAGAGGTTAAGACCGGGCCTTCGTAACTGCATTCTGCGATGGTGTGTTCTGCGATTGTTACTGATGTACACTTAGAATATTCGTTATGAATCATCATTACGAAGAGTGCATGGTCTTCCGATGCGTATTTGGTGTCAATAATCAAATCCCATTGTTGATTCCAAGGTGTGGGAAGTGGATATACCTTGTTGATATCGAATTTTAGAGGTTCTGGTAATGAGGACCTTTATAAAGATGCTACCTCCATTTACGAACACCGAGGATTTAGCGGCTTGGCGTGGGACAAATAGATCTCCAAACATTGTATTTTTTCTTGAGACTAGTTTCTGCAAAGTTTTTTTTTATGTTTCCAGTATCCAGAATAAAGGGGTGTAGCTTATTTTGATAGAGGTCGTTTAATATTGACAACTCGGTGGCCTGCCTGTTTTGGATCTCCTTGTTGTACGGTCAATACCGTGCTTTCCCAAAAGGGAGAAGAGTATTGGACGGAGAGGTTAAGATTAAAAGACTTATTTAAATTTTGTACTGCAGAGCCCGCTGTCTATAGCAAGGCTGCGACTCTGAGTTATTTTATTTAATTATTCTTTTATTTTATTTCACTAATTAGACCCGCTGTCTTAAGCAATGGCTGCGATCTATTAGGATGGTTACTTAACTCTGTTCGTTCCTTTCAAAACCATGCCCTTTTATACTTAATTTTAAGTCATGACCTGCCTCCTATCTTCCCCCTCCAAGCACCATGGTTTCCTTACCAATTACCATATGTGCACACGCGCTATTTTAGGCATTGCTTAATTGTTTTCCGTTCCCATTAAAAAGTACCCAAATGACATCTTGGGTGTCATTTGCCTTACGCTGGTGTCAAGTGTCATCCATTCATAAATTATTATTATTTCCCCGATACCACAACGTAGTATTCCTCCGATATGCAACTATTGCATTTTTGCCATATGTTGGCGTGCCGCTGTGCAATCGGATCGGATTTGGGTTACGTGTGTATCGTTATGGGTAGGTATGCACTTGACTCATTGCGCTTGGGTGGCGTTTGGGTAAATGGAAAAACAGATGAAAACGAAGCGAATGACCTATTAATAGCCGTGCGCTCTGGTAATGTATTTGGTGTATGGTGTATGGTGTATGGAATGGATTGATAGGGTAGGTCATGAGTAGGGTATGGTTGTGCGGATCACAACATCCCACCCCCCTTAGAAAAAGAAAATTCTTACCTGAAGGGTTAGAATTTTCTGCATGGCGGTTGGTTGTGAAAGGAATGTTTACATGAATTGGATGAATTATTATTTAGGTATGATACATACATTTTGCATTTACATTGATATGAAATATATAAAAATTTTTTTTTGTAATTATTTAGATGCAATTGAATAGAAAACTTAAATTGAATAAAACATTTTTTTTTTTTTTTTTTTTATAATTACTTAGATGCAATTGAATAGAAAACTTAAATTTAGATATAATCGAATAAAACGTTTTTCCCTTATACATAAATGTTTAGATACAATTGAATAGAAAGATAAAATTTTTACTTCTACATTGGGTTGACTTATATAAATATTTAGATGTAAATTCAATAGGAAAGTGGATATTTATGTATAGATTGCTTAAGTATTGTTTACAAAAATGGATTGTTATATGGTGTTTTACTTATTTTAATTATCATATTAATATTTGTTAAAAACCTGTGGTTAACACTAGTTTTGGACCTGGGAGTGTAGGATGTTCAGGGTTTAGTGGGATCTGGGATGGAAGTGTTTCTTTGATTTCGTGTATTTCCGTATTATTCTTTGGTGGTTCCCTCTTTGTTTGTAGGCGCTTAGCCGACCAGTATAAACAAATGGCAATGATCAAAAACAGTGTTATGTAAATCAACGTATAGTGATGGATGTCGTGGTAGCTTAATGGTAAAAGAGGGACGCTTTCTTCTGTTTTAAAATGTTTTATTTTCTCTGAAATGAGCTTAAATCCATCTTGGCTAGAGAATTTTATAAATGCCAGAGGATTAGTAACGTTTGTTGCCGGAAGAGAAATGTTGGTTAAAGAATTTGAAATATTAATAGGTGGTATATAAAAATTGTGTGAAACCGTAGTTTGTTCGTTATAAGAACGTATAATCAGGTCTTTAGATTTGATGTAGCAGTTTCCTCGTATTTCGACCATAGATGTTCCTTGGAGGGAGTACGTTGTTACATCCTCCTGGCAAATTTCATCTAGATCGTAGTTTTGTGTTGTAGAGAACAACCATTTATTATGTGTAGATAACTGTAACCATACGGTTGAAATGTTAGCCTGCTTCAGTTCACACGAGGGTGGTAAGGTTTCGGCTCGTCGCAGCAATTCTACCTCGCAGTTGGATAACTTGGAATTTGAATTAAACAGAGGGTGTATCAATGGGCATAAAAATGTAGTTTTTTGACTTTTACAACTTGCCAAATCATTTGCATTAATACTACTGTAGTATTCCTTGTTGTAATCTATTATTAAATACTCGGTCGTTGGTTGTACAAATATAAAATGACCATTGTAATTCGTAGGTAATGGAATAATTTTAAACACATGAAAGTTTTCTAGATCTGGGAGAGGGATTTTAATTTCGTAAATTACTTTTTGCTGGTTTATTCTTGCGCTAATTGTACTGATTTGATACAGGGTCAAGATATCATTAGTGATAATAGATGAAATTTTAGTACCAATTGGAAGATCTTGCCGGATTTTTGCCAACACAGTTCTGAGTTGATCTGGGGTGACTATGGATGGGTGAGGTTTACCATGATTGGCGTTGCTTACTAGGTCGATAATTTCATCTATTGTGTTCTGATAACGTATTATTGACAGTGTAATTAGTGAAGTTAAGGATTCTACTTCTGACAGTAGTTGCTGTTCGTGATTTAAGTTGTTTAATTTGTTTGTTAATTCCCTTATGATATTTAGCTTAGAATTTATTGCTATAATTTGGTTTTCCATTGCTAATTCTGATTTATTGAAGATGTTGGCCGTGGTTTCAAGAATTATGGTTTGATTCCTTACAAGCGTTAAAAGATGTTTTTCGTTCGATTCTAATTTCCCTATTTGCCTATTGTAAAAGTCGGCGTCTTCTTCACTTAAAGTGCCAAACAAGGCTTTACTCAGTGTCCCTACCGCATTTATTAGTGCTCGTTTCTCCCTGCTTCTATAGTTGGTAGTGATTATACTATACTTCTGGTTAGCATCGGTAAGGAGATGGTTCAACTCGCTAGTGACGCCATTGCATATGATGTCGCAACTCAATTTGCCTTGTATTTGTTTACACAGCTGGCTTACCTCAGCCACATATTCATTGGCCTGGCTTAAAGCTACTGCCAGCTTATCTAAATCGTAGTAAACGATTAATTTCCATTCATTGGAGTACAACTCTGCTCTTCCCCACTGCTCAAAATATATCCCTGGGTTATCCTTTATGGGAGTTAGCTGAAGTAATCCGTTTATAAGTGGGATTAATCTTATTAGTAAGGCAATAGATTTCATGATCTGGAAAGAGTTTATCGATGTACTTCATTGTTTAGAAGTATATTTTTTTTTTTTGTGTAGCGTGTGTGTGCGTGTGTGTGTGTGTGTGTAGAAAAGTGGGGAACTTATGGAAGTAAGAGAAACTCCTTTTCCTTAGTATATGTGTTTATTCACTAGATAAAAATTTAATTTCTTCTTCGTTTTCCCACATGATCAGGGCTTCTATGTGGTCATCGTAGTCGAAGAAGTTGTCTGAATTGTCTTCGAATCTGTGGCCATGGGTACCAGGTTCCCATACTAGGGTGTCTGCAGACCCGTTGGAAATTTGGTCGTCATCAAGGGTGGTCATGAGTAGAGGGTTGTTCCAACGTGGGTTTAGTTGGCGTTTCAATATATATATTGGAGAGCAGTCTAGGATGAAATTTTCTTCCCGCAGTCCGAATCCAACCTGATCTCCAAACGCTAACTCACGTGATTTCGAACCCTTTATTCTTTTGCCATTTATGAAGGTGTCCAAGAATGGTCCGTTTGTTAGAGTCACACTTTTTTCGTCCACGCTTATCTCGATAGTCGCGTGAGTGTGTGAAACAAAGCCCGAGGGGATAGCCATTCGGTTTGGGTCGGATGGAGACGAGTGAATGTGGGTTTGGTACGAATTACCAATTATGGTTGACCCGATTCGAAGAGGAATTTCAACTCCAGATACTATGTTAAATAGTAGCCAGCTGGAGTTAGGGATGTAATTAATGGTTTCGGTCTCCATTATCTGGAAGGAACAAAACATACATCAATTATTATTGTGTATGTTACTTATCGTATAATTGAAGGAAATCGGGAGTGTGTAGGTTTGTGTAAGCGTGGATGTGAATGTTAATGGTCTGCTGGGAAGTTTATTCCGTGAAGGATTTAAGGTCGTTATTATGGACTATTTTTGTTTTGTTCCGAAATTGAATTTCAGTATTTTCTGAAGATATGATGTTCGTTACGTTATAGGGTCCTTCCCATAACGGTGAGAGTTTGTTACTTCGAGTGTGATTCCTGATTAACACTTTGTCGCCTACGTTAAATGTTTTATTGTTTGAACCCTTGTCGTAGTACGTTTTAGATTTTGCCTTTTTGTCTTGTAGTATAGCCCTAGCGGTTTGGTAACCATGCTGTAACCGGGCTTTAAGCTCGTTGGCGTAGTTATCGTAATTGTATAGCGTTTGGGGATTCCTACTAATGGAATTAGGTATCCGTGCAGGAAAACCATAAAGTAATTCAAATGGACTAAACGAAGTGCTGTTATGGGGTGTTGTATTATAAACAAACATTGCGTATGGTAGCCAAGTGTCCCATGAAAGCTGGTCACTGTTGACATAGTGCCTGAGATATTCGGCTAGCGTTCGATGACTACGCTCCAAGGCTCCGTTCGTTTGAGGGTGATATGGGGTTGTTTGTACCTTTTTGATTTTTAAAATCTTACATATTTCTTTAAATAGATTACTTAAGAAGTTAGTACCTTGATCTGTTAGCATCGCTTCGGGTACCCCGAAACGACATATAATTTTTTCCACATAATTTCGGGCTACTGTAGGTGCCTCTGCATTAGGTAGTGGTATTGCCTCCGTGAACTTGCTCAAATCGTCTTGAAATGTTAAGATATACTTATTGTTTTCGTAAGTGGTTGGGAGTGGTCCGACAATGTCCAAAGCTATTCGCTCAAAGGGACTTGTGCTCGTCGAAGTGATTTTCATAGGAATCCGTGGATTCTGCCTTAGTTTGTTTCTTTGACACGATTCACATTTGCGAATAAATTCCTTTGTATCTCTTACAAGACTCGGCCAGAAGTACCTTGTTCTGAGTCTGTTAATGGTTCGAGAGATACCTTGATGGCCTCCGAGAGGTGAATTATGGTAATCACATAGAATTTTATTGATCTCTTGTGGGTCTTCTAAGCTTATTCGATTGTCTGAGTAAATAAACAGAGTGGTCTTTGTTTGCGAAAATATTCGAAATATGATGTTTTTGAGGCGACAGTTTATTGGTTCGCCTGATGGGATAGAAATGTCTATTTGTTTTGTCTCCCTTTTTATGCAGTAGTTTCGAATTTCCGTGAGGATTCTCTCAAAAATGGATGTGTCTGTCATGTCCAATGGCAAGGTAGTGACAATATATACGGACGATTTGGATGTATTCGGGTATGTTTTTATTTCGGTAGGTTCCGGACGCATGTAGTTAGTAATAGTTTTGAGTAATTCTTCTTCCCGGCGTGTTTCTTGGGATAGAATAAAAATTTGGATGGGTGAACAGTGTTTAGCGAATGTGATTGGTTTAAAAGTTTCGATTATTTTACATTCCACTGGTGGAGATGCAATTTCTTCGCTACCTATCACAACTATTTCATCAACATCTTGACTCTTTGCTTTACTTCTAGTGGTGACTAATACCTTACTTTCTTTTTCTTGACAGTTAGTATTTTCAGGAATTCGACTTAGTGCATCAGCATTTGAGTTGATCTTACCAGGTTTATACATTATTTGATATTCGTATTCGTCCAAGAGGATCCTCCAACGAGCTAGCCTTGATGTTGGGTCTTTCAGATTCATAAGCCACTGAAGCGGCCTGTGGTCGGTACATATAATGAACTTTGTACCATACACGTACGGTCGGAATTGTTTTACTGCGTAAGTAATGGCTAAAAGTTCCTTTTCCGTAGTTGTGTACCTTGTTTCCGCATCATTTAGAGTGCGGCTGGCATAGCATATTGGCTTGTCCTCTCCTATTTTACCCTGCGAAAGAATGGCTCCTAAACCGATGTCACTAGCGTCTGTTGTAATTATAAAGGGCTGGTCGAAGTTGGGGTATGCCAGAAGTGGTGGCTCTATGAGTAGATTTTTGAGCGTATGAAATGCTTCGTCGGCAAACGCGTCCCATTTGAATTCGACGTCCTTTTTTAATAATTTAGTTAAAGGTTTAGCTATGGTTGAAAAATTACTTATAAATCGCCTATAATAACCAACGAAACCTAAAAATGATTTAATTCCCTTTATATTTTTTGGTGTGGGATAGGTTTTAACAACTTTTATTTTTTCAGGATCTGGTTTAAGACCATCCTTAGTGATAATATGTCCGAGATACATTAATTCCTTTTTTAGGAAGTTGCACTTGTCAGGCTGAAGCTTGAGGTTGTGTTCTCGTAATCTGCTTAGGACTCGTATTAATTTTTTATTATGTTCCTCGAGATCATAGCCGTATAAGACTATGTCGTCGACATACACAAAACAATCTAAACCCTGTAATCCTATCAACACTGTATTCATCAGTCGCTGGAAAGTAGCTGGTGCATTTTTGAGACCAAATGGCATACGGGTATACTCGTAGTGTCCATAGGGTGTGCTGAAACCAGTTTTGCATTTTCCTTCGTCGTCCATGAGGATTTGGTGGAATCCTTTGGCCAAGTCCAAGGTACTAAAGTACTTGGCTTTTCCTAGTTGATCCAGAATATCAGTAATGTTTGGCAGGGGATATGCATCTCCAACTGTTAATTCATTCAACCGTCTGAAGTCGACTACTACTCTCCACCTTTTGTTGCCTTCCTTGTCTGGTTTCTTGGGAACCAGAAGCAACGGAGAGTTCCATGGACTAGCGCTGGGAGTGATAATGCCTTCCTGTAGCATTTCATTCACTTGTTTGTGAATCTCGTTTTTTTGGGATTCTGGAAGCCTATAAGGTTTCACGAATAGAGGTGGTTGATGGGGATCAGTAATAATAGGGTGTTTCGTTGTGTCAGTAAAGGACAGTTGGTCACCTTCTAGGTAGAATAGGTCGTTGTATTGTCGGCAAATCCCTAATATTGAATTCTTTTCTTCCTGATTGCAGTGACCAAGATCTATTTCTGACTCTAGCTTGGATAACCTTTCTTTAATTATATCTTGGGTCTTTCCTGTTATGAAGTTGAAATTGTCTAACTTGTCCCACTTAAGATCGATATCCTCGTACCGAACTTCTTGTTCAGTCTCTGAGGTATTCATCATCATGACCCTGACTTTGGAGTTTGTGGGTTTGGTTAGAGATTCGCCAAGGAAAATTCCTGGCTGGATCATTTGTTTGTGTATAATTATATCAAGATTAGTTTTGAGGGGAACAGGGATATCCACTACTTGTTGTGTTCGGGGTTGAAGTGTTACAATGTTCTGTTTGTTAATGATTTTTGTTGTTGCCTCAGACTTTATATGTGCTGGGTCTTTCTTTAGTTGCTCAGGCTTATTGACTATTGCTGAGTCTTTGTTTAGTTGCTCAGGCTTATTGACTATTGCTGAGTCTTTGTTTGGTTGCTCAGTCTTATTGACTATTGCTGAGTCTTTGTTTGGTTGCTCAGTCTTATTGACTATTGCTGAGTCTTTGTTTAGTTGCTCAGTCTTATTGACTATTGCTGAGTCTTTGTTTGCCATCTCAGGCTTACTTTCTGCTGAGGCACTCTTGTCCTCAGTCTTACGTGTTGCTGGATTTCTTGTTGGTACTTTAGAGGAAGGGTACAGTCTTAAAGTATTGTGAACATAGTTGATCACACAAGAATATCTTTTGAGAAAATCATTTCCGATGATTCCGTCAAAGTTGAAGGAGGTGTTTCCGTGGAGGATGTGGAACGGGTGTTCTATTTTAAAAAGATCATTTCCCGATCTGAGATGGAAAGTTTCAGTAGTAAGACTAGCGCTCATGGTTTTATCTCCATTCATGGTGGAAACGATCATGTTGCTGGCATTACTATTAGCTGGTAGGTTACTAGGGTTTTTGATTATACTGATTTCGGAACCAGTATCAATCACTAAGTTTCGTAGCTTTCCATTTTCGGATGGGATCCTGATCATGCTGAGGTTGTTGTTGGGCAGGAGTTCGATTAAAATGGATGTAACCAGTTTTAAACCATCTCCTGGTGAACTACGGCTTCTACCTGTAGCCGGGAAGGGAAGCCGTTCTCCTCCTCCCGACTGCGGTCGTTTCCCGTTAAGTTTAATGGCTGATTAGGCGGAATGTGTTGATAATTTACCTGCCGCCTTGGGTCATGACCATTATTTCTATTATTACCCCTAGGTGGGTAATGCTGTGGCGCAGAATTGGAATTTTGGGGGACTCGTGTTTGATTTGAGCCTTGGGGATTATTTTGCATATGTATATGCGATTGGCGGAGTCGGCATTCCTCTAATGAATGGTTTCTTTTATTGCAGTAATTGCATATTAGGAACTGTACTTCCCTTTTGATTTGGTTAGGCGGGAAATTTCGGACTTGGGGGGACTTGTTTCGGTAACAAGATTGTTTGGTATGACCTGGTATACCGCATATTTCGCAAATTGGTTTTGGTGCATGAGGGAGTCTCGTGGGTGGTTGTTGTGAAGTGGTTAGCCTTTCCAACCTTACAGCGTGGTCTTCTACGAAGGCGATAGCCTTTTTAAGGTCTGTTTCACCATGGGCCTTGGCTATCAATCTGAGCTGATCGTTTTTCAGACCATCCTCGAATACTTGAATTGCCAACTTATTGTTTTCCTCAATGAGAAAAGCCCTAACTGCCTCGTCGCGGGTAAAGGCATAAGTGGCAGAGTTTAAATTTTTTAAGGAGTCATTCAACCTGCTGCCGAATTCCCTGACAGTTTCTTTGACATTTTGTTTTATCGAAAGCATCTCATTGTGAGCAGAATTCCGAGATTTTTCCTCTTTGTATTCTGACTCGAGTTTTTCTCTTAGGGCAGCCCAAGTGGTCAGTGTGTGATATCGGATCAGCTCGAAGGCAGGACCTTCTAAACGAGTCTTGACAATTTCGAGAAACGTCGGCTGATCTGAATCTCTTACTGCCTTGAATAAAATATTTCCACAGGAAATGAATTTATTTAGCTCAGAAGGTTTTCCATCAAAGGTCGGGATGATGTTAAAAACATCCGTAATTCCGATTTTAATGTCCATCTCTGGCTCGGGTATTACTTCGTCAGAAAGAATATTGAACGGGAGATTTCTAAACAGACCAGCAATGATTTCTGCTTGCCTATGTGTCTGTCGAGTGACGCGCTTAATGTTGAAAAAAAAAATATAAACGGACTGAACACGAACTCAAAAAAAAAGACTTTGCAGGGGTTAAAAGAGTGGGAGCAGATAACAACAACAATGTGTAAAAAAAAATGTTTATAAAATGTACTTATTTAATATGTAATTTACATGCAACTTTTAGTGTAGGTATTGTGTGTACAAAATTGTTTTTTTTTTTTTTTAAATGTTCTTATTTTATTTAGAATACCTTATTAACTTAATGTTGCTGCTGCCGTGATACCGTAGTGGTTGGTGGTGTTGGGTTGCTGCTCCTTTTTCACTCTCGTTTCCTTTTCTTTTTACTTGCACTATATCTGGTGTAAGCCCCAGAGACGCTATCACAAAACTTCCTTTAACACTTTTCTGTTGTAGGCCACAGATACGCTCACAATGTCACTAATATCACTTTTTAATAAAATTTATTTGTGCACTCACTCACTGGTGTATAGCCCCAGTACGCATCGAGTTCGAAGTAGACTCGTTCTTGGTTCGGTAGTTGGGACCTTTTGGGTATCCCACCGCTGCCACCAATGTTGTACGGTCAATACCGTGCTTTCCTAAAAGGGAGAAGAGTATTGGACGGAGAGGTTAAGATTAAAAGACTTATTTAAATTTTGTACTGCAGAGCCCGCTGTCTATAGCAAGGCTGCGACTCTGAGTTATTTTATTTAATTATTCTTTTATTTTATTTCACTAATTAGACCCGCTGTCTTAAGCAATGGCTGCGATCTATTAGGATGGTTACTTAACTCTGTTCGTTCCTTTCAAAACCATGCCCTTTTATACTTAATTTTAAGTCATGACCTGCCTCCTATCTTCCCCCTCCAAGCACCATGGTTTCCTTACCAATTACCATATGTGCACACGCGCTATTTTAGGCATTGCTTAATTGTTTTCCGTTCCCATTAAAAAGTACCCAAATGACATCTTGGGTGTCATTTGCCTTACGCTGGTGTCAAGTGTCATCCATTCATAAATTATTATTATTTCCCCGATACCACAACGTAGTATTCCTCCGATATGCAACTATTGCATTTTTGCCATATGTTGGCGTGCCGCTGTGCAATCGGATCGGATTTGGGTTACGTGTGTATCGTTATGGGTAGGTATGCACTTGACTCATTGCGCTTGGGTGGCGTTTGGGTAAATGGAAAAACAGATGAAAACGAAGCGAATGACCTATTAATAGCCGTGCGCTCTGGTAATGTATTTGGTGTATGGTGTATGGTGTATGGAATGGATTGATAGGGTAGGTCATGAGTAGGGTATGGTTGTGCGGATCACAACATCCTTAACTTTGGATGATATAGTGGCAGATAGGCTGCTTACTTCACTTCTCAATTCAACAGTGCCATTTCTCTGTTCGATGTTGTGCTGGTGTTACCTTATTTGAGTAGGGGGTATGAATTAGTGATAATCGAGGTAAAATTAGTAAAATAGGATTGCTACAAAGATGTCTATGCATTGAATAATTTCGATTGTTTCGATGATCTTTCCCTTGATAGGCCAGAATTGTTGTCTCAGTATCGAGAGGAGCGTCTGAGGTCCACAGTGATTGTGTTCATCATGTTTCATTTTGGAGAAGATATCTGAAAAGGTCTGCCATTTCAGATAATCTCCGTCGAATTTTGGGATTGTAACCTTTGGTATGTGGAGCGCGTTCTGCCTTGCGATGTCATTGGACATGCCTGATCTGCCTTTCGCCGTGTTGGGGCTGATTGTTCAGTGATAAGGCAATGAGGGCTTCATGCGCTCTTTTCTCTATGTCGATGAATTCAACTTGATTGTAACCACATGTTACTGGTTCGTCACAGAGTTCCCAAATTGAGTTATGCATGTCCTCAATTTGCATCCAAAGTCGTTGGATTGTTTTTTGATGGAACTCGTAGAATTGCCTTGACTCTCCGGTGTGGCTTGCTGTGGCCAACGCCCTATGCAGCGAATCTATAATTACTTGCTGTCCTCGGATGAGTCTTTGCAGGTCATCATTCTGATGTGAGTGCGACTGTGCATGATCGTTCGTATTCACGGCGTTTTGACCTTGATGTGGTTCTTCTTTTAATGCAAATAAAATACTTTTGTTTATCTGAATCACACTTTATTTCTTTAACTGCTACCGTCCGTCTTCTTAACTTAACTCCAATCAAAACTATCTTAAGCTCTACTTCTTATACTTAAAGTCTATTTCCGCTATACACAGGTGTTTTACTTACATAGTGTCAACTCATCACTTGGTTATGCGAATGCAAACCAAGTCCGAGGCTGCGTAATTGCATAATTTTGGGAAACACCTGTGTGTAGCGCAATTACAATGTAGGCACAACAACCTTTCGCCCCTTCTTCCTCTTGTACGGGTTTGGCTTGTGCCTGTAGGTACTTGATTGCGAATTTGAATAGAGCCTGGTGCTCCTCGTATGCCGCTCTTACGGCATCAAAATACCCCTTTCTAAAATAGGGGTGATGGAGTTGCTGGGGGAAAATGGTTCGTATTTCGCTATCTGTTGCGTCGGAACGTCTCCAATCTTCGCAGCCGTTCCTCGAAATATTCCAGGGTCTTCCGGGAGGCTGAGTCCTTTTTGAAGTTAGCGATGATTCGCTCAATTTCGGCTCCAGTTTCTGGCTGCAGGGCTGCCAGTTGATCCATGATGCGGGATTCGTGTGGCGAAACTCGAGTCGATGAAAAATAGTAGTATAAAGAAACTACACCAGTGTTTTAGCCCTGGTGGACACCTTTATGATAGTCCTAACAAAATTGTCGTGTGAGGTCACCAGTGTTTAGCCCTGGCGAACGCTTTTTTTATTGATGAAGGTTGCCCCCTACCTCTGGTGGGGGGAAGCGAACCTTCGTCGTGTAATTTCAAGTCACGTCGGGGTCACCAAAAATGTTGCGATTAATAAGGTAGAGAGACCAAGCGCATTAACTTGTTCTAGAA
The DNA here is from genome assembly GCA_946477585.1 of Cheilosia urbana. Classification (NCBI taxonomy): domain Eukaryota; kingdom Metazoa; phylum Arthropoda; class Insecta; order Diptera; family Syrphidae; genus Cheilosia; species Cheilosia urbana. The sequence continues at coordinate 40,607,922 of OX297856.1, forward strand.
TAGTGAGCCAAGCACTTGAACTTGTTCACTATAAACGATGCGTCGATAAGGAAATAAAAAGAGTGTTCCCTTTATGATGGATCAATAATAATTGACATTTATTATTGGGCCAAATGCTTTTTTTATACTCATAATAAATTACAATAAAATGCTTACTAATAACGGTGAGTCAGCAATGTATTGCACTAGCTATCGATGTCCTCAGTTATGCTGACTCTGTTGTTGATATTGTTGACTTCGATGTGGGTCAGCTGGGTGAATGGCCGATTGTTAGCTGACTTGTATGTGGGTCAGCTTAGTAGGGTGTTTGTTGCTTACTGTGTCTCTGAACAGCCATAAATGTTTGTAATACTAGAGCTGTGTTTTGTTTTAGGATTTTGTACCAGACATAATTTTGGGCTTTGGAGTTAATTCGAATTTTCCTACTTTTCATTTAGAGTGTTTAGAGTCTTATGTACCTTGGAAAGAATGTCAACCGTGGAATCGGGGAAAACGAGACTATCTTTAGAATGATCGCTAGAAGTTGTATCAGAACTAGAAATACTAGAAACTCGATTTGTGTGGTGTGACCTGATTTGATAGGTTGATTCTTAGGTACTTTAACTTTTTTAGGGGCACAGCTTAGTTGTTCTGATGACACTAATCGCATTTACGCTTAGGGTTCCCTCTTGTTGTTGTCATGTACACAACTGACTGTTGACATGTTTCTCGAGAATGCCCATACGCCTTACAGGTATCGCAAGTAAGTAGGTGTATTTCGTCGTTGTCTGCAATCTGCATACGTATGGTTTGGCTTGCACAAAATCCGCAAACTATTTTTGGCATATCCCGATTGTTTTCCGATGAACTAATGTTTTTTTTATTATGGTTTATGGAATGGAACCGGGTTGATTGGAACTTGTTGGTTCTAATCGGAGGCTATCAATTGTGTATGATGATGTAACTAACCCTGTTGACGGGCTGAAATAAGGGGCAACTGCGGATTTTGCAAAGCGGAAGTTAAGAAAGAACTGGACAGTTGCCAGTTGTTAGTGTTGTTGTTTAAGTAAGAGTTGTAACTTTGGAGGTTATGCGGTTAAGCAATTTGGACGTTTTAAGTGCTGTTTCGGTCAAAACCTGAACCTGTGGTTGTAAGCATGCATTGTCGCAAGGCTGCGTCTAAAAGGCCGATTTTGAACCGAAACAAGTTGTTTACAATCACCATACACTCAGAAAAAAACCTGTGTAAATTTAGCCTAAATCGCGGTATAAGTCAACTTAGTCCTAAGGCCATTTTGAACTTGGTAATTTCTAAGTTAACTTGCCTTATATTCCTTAGGTAACCGAACTTTTTTAAACCTGTGTAAAATTAACCTAGTTTTTGGTAACGATATGCCAAGTTGTCTAAGGAGTTTTACCTTAAATCTTGAATGAATTTAGCCTAACATTTTACCTTAGGAATGCATAACTTAACCTATTTTAATTTTTTTAAATGTGTAAAATCTACCTAGTTTTTGGTAAAGGTATGCAAGAATGTGTAGGCGCAGTAGCTTAATTGTTAGTTTAGTGTGTTGGACTACTAAGCGAGGGGTCTAGGTTCGAATCCCGCAAAAAAAAAAAAAAATGAAAAAAAAAAAAAAAAACCTAATCTTCTCACAACCATTCGTTTTGTGAGAGTTTTTCATTTTTGGAACGAATGGAAGGGATTTACAATTTTATGCCGACTCCAAATGGCTTATTGAGAAGTTCTTTTAAGACTCTCGTTATACTCTCGAATGTTTGTCAGACGATCGCGGCAGGTGGCGCAGTGGAAAAATCCCTGAGTTGGAATTTTGGTTTTTGCGGGATTCGAACCTCGACCCCTCGCTTAGTAGTCCAACACACTAACCACTAAGCCATTGCGCTCAATTACCAATAAATAACAAATTGTATGCCTTTAACTTAAGGTGGTTGATTGAGACAACCGGAGGTAACGTCACCTTAGGTTTAAGCAGAGTTACGTATGTCCTTAGGTGGATAACACTTATTTGTATCTAGGTTAAAATACCTAAGGCCCTTAGGTAATTTAACCTATTACTCATTACCTATGCCATGCATAAACTGCCCTATTTATTGGCAGATTTATGCTTGTCCAAAACATTTCATATAAAGATATTTACCTAAGGTTTTTAAGGCAACTTAGCCTATTTTTCATTACCTATGCCATACATAAATTGCCCTATTTATTGGCAGATTTATTCGTGTCCAAAACATTTCATACAAAAATATTTACCTAAGGCGTTTAAGGCAATTTTACACTGTATTTTTCTCTGGGTGTATAGTGAGAAAATAGCTCTGTTAATTTACTAATAACTGTGCTTGATGTAATATTAGTTACAGTGGGTGATCAAATTATTACGACCACTAGAAATAAAATCATTTTTTAAATGTAAACGCATCTATTATTTTTATTTTTAATATTTTTGGCTTTATTTTTTTTTTTGCTATTAGGAGATATATATAAACTATTTAAAAAATGTTATTTTTCTTTTTTAAAACAATAAAGTTTTAAGAAAATTAATACTTTGTTACACCTCCTCTAGCGGATATAACAGCCTTAATCCTTTTTGGAATACTTTGGATGCATTTTCAGCAGTTTCTTTGTATGTTTTCATTTTTATGCCACACGTTCTATTAAAGCCCGCTTATTAGTGATTATATTCTTCCCTATTTCCCTCTTCATAAGCTCCCAAAGATTTTCTATGGGATTCAGGTGTGGAGAGTTCCCTGGCCAATCCAATACCTCTACACCCTTTTCCTCCAAAAAGGCAGTTACTTTTTTGGCTTTATGGCATGGTGCAGAGTCGTGCAAAAACACAAAATTGTCATTTGGGAACCATTCTCTAGCTTGTGGTAAAATTTTTGTTCTTAGGACCTGAACGTACTGGTCCTGCCGCATGGTTCCTTCCACTATGTATAGACGTCCAGTCCCTTTTCCACTAATAATGGACCAGACCATAATGCTTAGCGGATGTTTTACTCGTTCCACTATACATTGTTTCTGATATTTTTCATTCGGCCTTCTCCTCACAAACTTGGCCTTATCCGACAAAATTTGGACTGTCGACTCATCGGAAAAACAAACCTGGAAGAAAAGCATTTGCCGAAAAAAAAACATGAAATTATTCCTTCACAAGATAAAAAAGCATATTAATAAGTCGACGCGCGAACGCGTTGTTACCTTCAACCAATCTTCAGATGTCCAGTCTTTATGTGCTTTAGCCCATTTTAGTCGTTTTGACATCATCGCCTTTGTCAGAAGTGGCTTCTTTGCAGGGCGGCAACAAACAAAACCCATATCCTTAAGTCGACGTCGGACTGTCATGTCAGAAATTGCAACTCCTGACTCCTGAATTAAGTATGTGAGGATCTTCCGTGGCTTCTTCCTGTTTTGGACACTGTTTATTCAACAAATTAAAAGACCGGAATGGATGATGAATGCCAACTGATTTATTTTTACTCTATTGATATCTTAAATACTACTTAATTGTCTACCTAATCATAATGGTGCCCTACTGACACCTAGTTCGTGGTTGCATTATTTGCTTCACCACCTGTGCTGCGTTTGTATGCTCTAGTTCTTTTATTGTTCTAGTTCTCATTTTCTTATTACCTAATTTCTTATTACCTAATTTCTTCTTACTTAATAATATTGTTGCTGTGCCAAAATGTTCCCCCCTTTGAAGTTAAATAACTTCAACCGTGAATCGTTCTGTTGACCTTTCTGTGTTGGGTAATGATTGCGGTGTCATTTTCTGTTTTTGCTGCACCCGCCTTCGGTAAATTGCGTATGCGATCATAAATAACACGCCAGCATAAACAACGGAAAATTGGTGTACGTCATGTATTGAGTTATTACTTGTTTCCGTAAGTTGATTCCTCAATTTTTCGTATGGATGATTGTTCTCTAGTATGAGTGCTTGCAGTGGTTTGATTGTTGCTATTGCTATGTGATCAGTTGGAGTTTGACCTAACCTCTCAAACTAGATTCCAGCACTTGAAGTAATTGTTATTGGGTTCGTTGTTTCAGTGGTTTTCGCTGGAGTGAGACAGCAAAATACTATCAGTAGAGTACTTAGTATGACCTTTCCTACTGTCATAGTGGCTGGTTGTTGTGTGTTTGTGCGACGCTTCATTGCTTCTGGATTGCGCAACCAGTTGGGGTTGATTGGTTGGATTCGTCTACTTTTGGCTCCCTTTGCTGTTGTGGTTAATGCCATTCTTTTTACAGTCTTACGTGATGTTTCCCTTTTTGTATTCATCGTTGATGCTGCTTCTTCAGACTTGGCGTCACTCTCCGCCGGTTGGTATGGTTCAATCGGTAGTGGACATATTTTAGTTATTGCTCGTTTGAATACTCCGCCCTTTGTTCGAACGTCAACTACTCTGACAGTATTGTCTTTACCTGGGTATACCTTAAGAATTCTGCCCAGCGGCCATTTAAGTGGTGGTTGATTCTCTTCCATCATAAGAACCATCATTCCAGGTAATAGCTCTCTGCTGCCATCCTTCCATTTCGATCGGCCTTGAAGCTGCGTAAGATACTCTTCGGACCATCTCTTCCAAAATTGTTGTTGTATAGACTGCAATCGTTGGAAGCGTTTGAGGTGTTCAATCCTTTTTTCTGTGACACTGGGTTCTGGCAACGCACATAATGGTTCTCCGATTAAGAAGTGTCCTGGTGTTAGTGCCTCCAAATCATTGGGATCATTTGACATGGGTGTGATGGGTCTAGAGTTTAATATTGCTTCGATCTGTGCTAACGTGGTGTTTAATTCATCATCCATTCCGGTCTTGATATGTCTTTTATTATCCGCTCATCCCGTTGTTGTTATCTCTTTTCTTCCAGATTTTCCGGTTCTCATTGGGGAAAGGGCGGCATTTGCATTCATTTTCTTTTTTATTTTGTCAACGGACTTTGCCACTCCTGCAATTATTGCAATTTTCCTCTGTTAATGATTTTTTTTCAATAGCAGAGTTTTGATTTCAGAAATTTTCGCCGGAGAAATATCTTTTTGTCTACCTATTGCTAAAACAACGTCTTATCACAAAAACTCGAAACAACATAACCAACACAATTTCAATGCACACAAATTTGAAATAAAAATAATTCACACAACACATTTGTATAAAGTATACCGATGTCGAAACTGTAGGCTTTGATTTTTCGATAAAAAACTGTTAAACCGTTTAAAAAAAATATAAGCATACCTATAGGAAATTAGGTATCTATTTGGGAAGAACGATACCGAAAAAATAAACGCTATTTGAAATAATTCCTTTTATAATTTTTAAAGTTAATTGGTCGCAAAATAGTTTCAGAAGGAAAATAAATATATTAATGTTGTTATTTAATACCTTTATTTGAACTTAATACTGAAATAGCGCATTTTTTTACGGTGGCCGTATTTGTAGAACCTCTAACCATTTTGAAAAAGAATCCAAAATGACAAAATAGTACATTCCGTCACAGGGACCTGCGATGTCGATGTAAATTCGCTCCATCGCTGATGTTGTAGTTGGCCATGAGTGGAGAGTTGTTTTTACAGGGGTCTTCGCTGCGCTGGCACAAGCATGACATTGACGAACGAAAAATGTTATATCGTCGTCGATTCCTGGCCACTAAACGTGACATGTGGCAATAGTTTTGATTTTGTCAATACCCGGATGCCCTCGATGAATGTTTGATTCGAAGTGGTTGTATTAAAATGTTTAGTTCCTGGTGAACTCAGTGATCGAATGATTTATTTCTGTCATATTAATTGCTTAAATACTATCTTATTGCTAACTAATCATAATGGTGCCATACTGACACCTTGCTCGTGGTTGTGCTATTTGCTTCACCACCTGTGCTGCGTTTGCATGTTCTTTACGTTCTAGTTCTTTTATTGCTCTAGTTTTTATTACCTAATTTCTTATTACTTAATGGTACTGTTTCTGTGCCAACAATGAAGTTGTCGCAAAATACGTTTTTAAAGATATGCTGGAATGATTATGCGGTCTTTAAACATTAAGCATCCATCGATTTCAGCTAAATCGTCCTGTCTGGTGAAATAAGGGGTAATTTCCGTGGATATGGGTAATTTCCATTCTGAGTTCATAATTTTGATGACTGACTGTAAGATTTTACAATTGTTTGTTGCCTGCTGTATCATTTTGAATTTTACAGGAAGAGACGTGTAGATGTTAAATCTTTTTCAAATCTTGTGCAAGCGATTACTTAATCCTGATCAGAATTAACTTTGGTGTTGATCGAACGGGAAATTATGTCTGCAAATCCAAACTCTTTTGTTGAAATGTATTTGATATCGAAATCATACATCGTAAGTGTTAGTGCCAATCTGTGTAGCCTGTTGGCGGTATAAATTTGAGAAACTTGCGACGAAAAATCATTCGGTGGATTTTCTTAACAGCGAATATGATTGTGGCTGCTTCTTTCTCAATTTGACTGTACCGTGTCTGAGCTGAAGTCAGAGATCCGGCTGCATGTGATATGACTTTCTTGGTACCATTTGGAAAAACATGAATGATGCATGTGTTAGTATTATTAGAAGTGAAATTAGTGTTGAAGTAAAACACGACCGATACGAAAGTTGGCTGATTTTAGACTCACCGAATTCCCAAAAACCTACCTGGAACTTCGCTTTAAACACTTCGGGAAAATGCATTTGTCAGCATGACCCGAAGTGTTTGCATTTGAATATTGAAATAAATTTGCGCTCCTGTATGCGCTTGTTGCAACGCTTTCTTCCCTTTTCGTGCCTTACATATTTTTCTAAATATATGTATTATAACTCCTAGGATTAGTATCAAGCACACCAACATTAATGAGTGTTGATACCTTGTTATCGTTCATTGCTGGATTCGGAGGGTTTCTTCAGTTTCGGTCTGCTCTATTTGCCTCTGCAGATCTTCCAGAGATTTCTTACCCTCGGTCAGGATTGCATTGATGTCTGCACGGCTTCCCAGTCTTATCGGTAGAATCTTCTTGCTTGGTGTTAAGTTTGCTGGTACTTTCCGGACTTCGAACCGTACTCGAAGTGTTTCCAATAGTCCTGCAAAATCAACTTTTGGCTGCTTGAACTCGACATTACTGCTGACCTCGTACGGGATTTTCATTTCCCGCGTCCCGATGCCACATGGTCTAAGTATTCTTATGACGCCGGTACTCCTTAGTAGTGGATTGTATACTGTTCCCCGTTACAATTGATGTTCAGTGTCATATTATTTCGTTCGGACTTTGTACATCCAGGAATTACTGGCCGCCATTTTTACGAACGTTCCCTGATGCGGGAGCGACAAAGTGTTAGCATCGTTCTTGGGCTGTCGCTGTATGCTGCAAGAGCTCGATAAGAATTCTTCACTGCTCCTTGTGAAAACCGGTCTTTTGTGCTTACAGATTGACACGGTTACACGCTGCATTGTTGTTATTTGGGTTGAACTTTACCAGCTCTTCCTTGGTGAATAAAACGAAGAGTCCATGATCCTCTGACTCTGCTATATGGTCTGACCTTGTCTCGATCATTAGGTCCCACTTTTCCTTTAGTCTGGAGACGATCGGATGAACCTTTGGTTAGCAAACTTTGTTGGGTCCGGAAAAGAAATGACGACTTTAATGATCAGAGTATTGCCGTTGGGGAATCTTTGGTCTTTGCTGCTTGGTGAAGCGTTAATTCATCTCGCAAGAAGGGTTGTATTTTTGATTTTAGTGACGTTCCTTGTACTTCCAGGAGCTTGGCTGTGAGTATAGCCACAGGCTCATTTATTGCCGTCTTCAGCTGAAGTGTCGCTTTAGCAGTGTTTGTTTCATCTGCAAACTTTTGGTTTGTTGAACCAAAGTCGTTTAGATGTGTCGTCATTGCTTCGATATTTACAATGCCTTGGTAAGGGGTTTACCTATGCCGTCGTAGTTTGATTTCATCACCGTCAGTTGCTTGTTGATCAGGGTGAATGTATCCTCACTATTTTTATGCAGAATTTGCAATTTGTTGTACACCTTTTCCGAGTCTTTTTTTTTTTTGTCTATAGTGCCGAAAGCCTATTTTGAAAAACTTCCCACTACGTTAAGAAACCACTTGTATAACTAAATACTCGTCGTATCAATTACGTAGTTCCACTTGGGATGTAGAATGTGAAAGTATATGCTGGAGATAGGCGTTGTTTGACCATTCGCAAGCATCCTTGAAATCCGTTGAATTAACGTTATCTTTCAGGAACGAACACATTCGATTTATATTAGCAAAGTCTACAACGCCAGAGAAATCCACTGGTGTTAACTTAGTGAAGATGATCCAACAAATCTTTGTAAAATAAGGGATTTCCCACCTTTTCAAAGACGATGGGGGTTTCGAAAAGATTTTTCACTAGGAACGGTTCTGCATCCTGCGTCTCGGTGAGCCCGATGAATATTGTCAGGTACATAATGCTTAAAATTCTAAACATGCTTCTTATGTAAATTTATTAATTTATTAATAATCTTATTATTATTATTATATATTAACAGCTAATTAAAATTAAATGATAATTCTAATTTTATTAATAATCTTAATATATTACTATGGGTTAAGGTTTCAGAAAACTTCCACCCCTGGGACTGTTCTAAATGTTCTCTCCTGAAAAGAAAAAAAAATATATTAATATATCAAAATTACCACGAAAGTGTTTGTTTCTATTTTATCGGTAAAATGGTTTTAGTTGATTGTTATGCGCCCTTTTAATATTTTTTCCCATTTTGATATTTGTGTTTACCTCATTGCTCAAGGACACAACCTCGTAGGGTCCTATCAGATAGGGCAGAATTTATTCTTTCTGGGGGGATACCTCAGCAAAACCTTCTGTCCAACATTATTGAACGTAGTAGTCTTAGAGACTTGGTCGTAGATGTCTTTCGATTTTAGTTTAGCTATTATAAGGTTTTGATTGGCTAATTTGTGGGCAATCTCGAGTTGATGCTTGAGTTGTGAAGGGTAGTCGTCAGCATTATAGAGAAGTGTGGGTTTTCGTTTCAGATTAGTTGGCATTTCACACTTAAAACCAAATAAGGCTTAATTAAGGGTCAATTGCGACGCGGTTTAGATGGAGTTGCTGTGAACATGCATGGCTTGCCGAAGCCATAGGTCCCAGTTTCTTTCGTCGATTGCCACAAGGGATCTGAGATATTTGGCTAAGGGCCGATGACTTCTTTCTAACAAACCGTTTGATTGTGGGTGATATGGCATTTTATGCAATTTTTTCACGCCCAGTAACTTGAAAGTCTCTGAAAATATCTTTGACGTGAAGTTAGCGCCATCGTCCGTGACAAGAATCTTTGGAATAGGTACTATACCCCGTCAGAATTTGTTCATAAAAAAAACTGTAGCCACTGTCGCAGCTTCCATGTCGGGAAAGGCTGCGAAATCCATGAGCTTAGTCAAATCATCCTGAAAAGCCAGAATATATCTGTTTCCTGCGTGTAATACGGGAAGTCCACAGACAATATCCTTGTATACCTTATTGAAAGGTAGTGAGGACATGTCTGTAATAAACCTGGGCATTTTGTTGGGAGGGAAGCATTTATTCTTTTGGCACAGTGAACAATCATACGAAATCTTTAACATCCTTTGTCATTCCCTTCCCAGCTATACTGTTGCCTTATACGCCCTAAAGCTTTTTTATTACCCTGGTGACCTCCGGGCGCTGAATTCTGAAAATCTTTTAAAATTATTTGGATTTCTGAGCGGTCCGTTAAAAATTCTATCGTTTTGGGTACTTTTGATACATAGTTGGGGTGCCTTTATCAAAATTTGTATTACCTGTGATGTGGTTCGTGTAGATAAAATCCTTTTGTTATTTGTTTAATTTCAACTTTATTCTTTTTACACTGTTCCCTCTCGTATTCTTTATTTAACTCACCTAAAACTATCTTAAGTTCTACTTCTTATAGTTATATATATTTTTTTCTTTATGCAACACTAAACCGACCGATGGGGTGAATTACAGTTGCAAATCGTAACTTTAACGAACTTTTTTCGAACTACCGGCTGTGCCAAAATGTTAGTATTATTCGAAATAAGATTAGTGTCGAAGCAAAACACGACCGATTCGAAAGTTGGCTGATTTTAGACTCGCCGAACTCCCAAAGACCTACCTGGAACTTCGCTCTGAACACTTCGGGAAAATGCATTTGTCAGCATGACCCGAAGTGTTTGCATTTGCTTAGTAGGCCATGGCCCACTGAACCATTGCGTCACGAAAGTGAATCGCTGCATTGGAATTGTGTTATTAAGTTATGTGTTATTTATGTAATTACACTTCCACTTTGAAACAGATTCACTGACGCAGCTACGATTCAGCTAGCCATGGCTTCCATGCGTATTTGGGGCATAACATATCTAATAGCCCTACTTTGAAACTGCAGAATATCCAATTCTTAAGTTCCTAGAGTCTGCGATTGAGTAGCTGGCATCAATAATGTCCATTGCTTTTCCTTGTAGTGTTGTAAGACGTCTAGCGAAGGCTTGTACATCTTCGGTTGCTAGCTGATGCGACTGCTTTATTTCGGCAGTCATACTATCCAGTGTCCGTACAGTAAGATATGTGCCCTTGATCATAGTCTCTAACTCCCGCACTGTATCTACTTACTTTGTTGCATCTACCAATTCAAACGCATCCCCAATTAATCTAGTTGACAGCATTGCCACATCGATTTCTTTACTTTCTGCATCCATACACTTCAGACCTAAGGAATATGCATTGAGAAACTCATACACATTTCCTGATAGCTCTTGTGTTCTTGCCCCAGAAAATTTGGGAATAATTTGTGCAATTATTTTTACAATGCCTCCGTAACTCATTGTGTTGGCTGAATTGGTGTGAAACGGAAGTTTTGGAATTGCAAGGCTACTAATTGTTCCCTTTGCTTCCTCTTCTCTTTTTTCATCAACTCTATATGTGATATATATTCTAATTCTAGCCCACGTACCCTTTCGGCCTCCCGTTGGTTTTAGTGCTGTTTTGTCAGGGAAGCCCTAAGTTCGTTTTTCACTTTAGTGAGGTTAGACTGGAGTGCCACAATTCCTAAGTTTAATTTTGAAACTGTTTCCTCGGCCTCAGTGTTACTTTTTCGGCTTCAATTTGGCTCCGGTTTAAACTAAATCATACCCTTTTGGTATTATTTATCCTCCTCCTTCTTGATTTTCCATCTGCGTACATAACAAAAAACTAGTATTAACTTATAGAAAGAATTAAGGAATTTGCAATTAATTGTTAAATCTTCGTATTCATCTGATGTGCTCGATGTGAAGGAAAACGTTTCCTTCTTTCTCTCCGGACATTGAATGGTGGATTGAATTTCTAACCTTGGGCATTCCTCACTATTCTTTTGTAAAAAGTTCGGACCATGCAACCAGGCATTGTGCTTAAGAAGCTCGTTGGGCAGGCAACCTCTAGAAATGAGGTCAGCTGGATTCATCTGGCGAGGGCACATGGTTCCATGAATTCTTTGCAGTCATCTGCTGAATCTTGGAGATGCGATTTGAAGCAAGGATGTTCCATTGGTTTGGTGCTGATTTGATCCATGATAGTACTATAGTTGAGTCGAGTCCATTTTCGTTGCGTTTTTTACTCTTTGGATTAATTCTGTGAGTAGTAATGCTCCGCAAAGTTCCAGCCGTGCTAAGGATTCACATAGTATTGGCGCAACCTTTGATCTTGCGCATACTAAATTAGAATGAGAAAGCATCCATCAGGAAGCATGCTTCGAAAGTAAATACAAGCACAGTACGTAAATACATGCTGGCGTCAAGGAAGCCATGCAACTGTACCTTTGTTTTTGGTGTTATGACCAACCTGGGTATTCTCATCGCTTGAAGGTCCTTGAGCTGGTTGTGGAATCCTTTCCATTGATAGTCAAGCGATAACCTAATGGTCTATATCCTAGTAGGTTGCGGTTGGGTTGCTGACCTCTCTATGACAGAGGGGAGGAATATGGTCCTGGAGCATGATTACTTATGCTCTGCATTACGGATAATAAGCTAGTATCCCTAAGCAAGGAAGTTCCTCGTATAATAGGTGGAGTGCGTCGTCACTCTCATTCTCTTGGTCCAATCCGTGATCTGGACTGGGTGCAGGGTCATCTGCTGATGGAGCAGCTCTACTCGTTGAGGAGCTACTTGTTCCAGCGACATCAGTTTTTGTAGTTGATGTACTTGGAACAGTTCTACGAACTGAAAATTGTCCGTAAAATCCGCCTATACGTTTGCAATTGTAGATAGGAGAGGTGGAAACTCAGGAATTAAATGTTGGCCGGTTCCTTTTTCTACGTTGCCTAACGTGCGGAGTTGGAGTGCAATTGGGGTTGGCACAGAGAAGGTGGTCGTCTGCAAGATGTTTAGCAGATCTTGTTCCTCTGGTGTCAGAGACTGCGAATTCTTAGCTTTAAGACTAACATTCCGAAACCATAGCATAGCAGTACTATAGTAATCCAAATATTCTGGGAGGATCAGTTTCTGTAAATTTGGTTCATCGGTGATAAGTTCGCCGAAAACGTCGCGCGAAACTTCGATGAGTACCGGTGCACTAGGTGTAAATGTGGTACGATTGCCGACCTCATTTACGGAAAGTCCTTGAGCGAAAACAGAGTCGTCAAAAGGACTTTTGGTCGAGACTTGCACATGCGATGTGTCATGTAGTCTCGTTGGCTTATTTAAGCCAGTGAAGGCTGGCCTCTTCTTCTGAGGACCAGGTTTCTTCGGCTGCGGGGGGCAAGAACAGCTGTTTTGTCGCGCTGATTCTCTGGTTCGCCCCGGTAGACACGTGGTTCACGTTGAGCCACTTAGTCGTTGTCTAGTTGGTTGTGCATGTCGAGAAGAATTTCAATTAAGAAAATTATTTAGGTTGGGTTGTTGCGATTCTTCGCTCCAGCAATCTGAAATTGGGTAAGTTCATTTTCTACCACTCCTGTACAGTGAACCTGAATCTTTCTTTTGCCTTCTTGTGTAGCGAGATTTGTTGGTTGCGTAGGCAACTCGAAGATCCACGATGATAACAGAAAATCCGGGCCGTTCCACCAAAGTGTCTCGTGAACTAGTGCCGATGGTAGCATCCCTCTGGACGCTAAATCTAAAATAAAATAATGCAGTATTTTTATTATTTTCTTTCTAAGATATAATGCAGATTTTTCTTTAATGTGAAAGAATTTAGTAAACTTTGAAAATTTGTCAATACATGTTATAAATTTTTCATGGTTTATTTCCATGATATCTATATGGAGCATTTCAGATGGGTATTCGGGAATAGGAGTTTCTTGAAGTTTGAAGAGGATGCCTATCATATTTGTTACTGTTACAAATTTTACAATCTTTTGTATAGGTACTTTTTAATGCATTTGGTCATTTGTGGGAAATAATATTTTCCTAGGATTTGTTCTTTATTTTCTAGATGGTTCCTGTGTGCTCTTTTATGTTCATTTTGAATAATGATGCATTTATTTTTTTCGTTAGCTAGTTATATCTTCTACGATTCTTTGCGTTATTCGGATTCTGAATCTACTAAAATGTTCCTTGTATACGTCTTGAAGTAGTTGAATATAATTTTCCGGAATTTTGATTCCATTTATAAGATTTGGGTTTAATTTTTCTTTTAATACCTGTGTAAGTTTTTCTTTGTCGATCACCTGTATTCCAATATAGTGCCGATAATAACCTGTATGAGGTTCCTCAAAGGCACTGGTTTCTCTTTGGCTTATAATGAGTTGATTTCTGAAAACATTTAACGGGGCTTCAACGAGTGGGATAAGGTCTGTACTATCTTCCTCTGCGCTATGCGTGGTTTCAGATGAGTTAGAGGTTAAGGTATTTTTTTCAGTTTTTAATCTAGATAATGCATCTGCTACTACATTTGTTTTTCCAGGTTTATAAATAAGTTCGCAATTGTATTCTTCGATTCTAGCTTTCCATCTCTTTAATTTTGAATTTGTGTTTCTATTGCTTAATGCATAAGTAAGTGGTTGGTGATCTGTTAAAATTTTAATTTTCCTTGCTCCATACAAATAGTTTCTTAAAGTATCTAGTGACCAAATTATTGCCAACATTTCTTTTTCGTTAGTGGCATAATTTTCTTCAGTTTTATTTAGTGATCTAGATATATATGTTATTGGTTTATCTTTGCCTATCTCCCCTTGAGATAGTACTGCACCTAATGCTTGATTAGAAGCGTCTGTAGTCAGTATAAAGGGTCTGCTAAAGACGGGAAATATTAAAATTTCTGAAGATATAAGTAATTCTTTTAAATTATTAAACGCTTGAAGTTCTTTACTGGTTATTTTGATTGATATGTTTCGGGATTGGTTTGCTTTTGCGTTTTCTCCTCTTGTCAGGTTGGTCAGTGGTTTTGCAATTTTTGCAAAATCTTTTATAAAACGTCTGTAATAAGATGTTAGTCCAAGGAAGCTTTTTAATTCTTTTAAATTTGTAGGTGGACTAATTGTTTTTATTGCTTGCACCTTCTTTGGGTCAGGTTTAACACCATCGCCTGATATCAGGTATCCACGAAACTCTGTTTCTTCCTTCATAAACTCAGTTTTATCTATATTTACTCTTGGACTTGCTTTCTCTAGTTTTTTAAATATTGTCTCAATATTGTTTAAATGTTCTTTCACCGTTTTTCCGAAAATTATTATGTCATCTATATAAACATAACAAATTTTACAAAACATTCTTGTAACACATCGTCTATCATTCGTTCCTGGTGCATTCTTCAAACCAAATGGTAGTCGTGTAAACTCGTATTTTCCATTCATAGTGGAAAAGGCTGTTTTTGGTATGTGGGATTCCTTCATCTTAATTTGATGGAATCCAGACGTTAAGTCAATTGTCGTGAAATATTTGGAGTTACCCAAACTAGGTAATGTATTTGATATGTCTGGTATTGGGAAGTTGTCTCCTATTGTAATAGCATTAAGTTTTCGATAGTCTATTACTATTCTATGTTTGCGTATACCTGACGCATTTGTTTTCTTTGGGACAACCCACATAGGTGAGTTGTATGGGCTTTTTGATGGTCGTATGATACTATCGGCTAGGAGTTTCATGATTTGAGAATTAACTTCATCTCTCATACTAAAAGGGTAAGGATAAGATTTAGTATATGTTGGCTCATCTGTTGATGTTTTGATTTCTGCTTTTATACTGGTGCCTATTGTTTCATTATCGTTTATTGGTCCAAAAATCGTTTGGTATTTATTGATCATTGTTTTAATCTGTTCTCTTGTTTCGTAATTCAGATGGTCATCTCTAATTTCTTTATTATTGACTTGCTTTGATGTCTTCCTTTTTAAAGGAATTTTTTTGTCTAATTGTTTTATATAATCGATTTGAGCATTTACTGCTCCAGTAAGGTTAACTACTGTGGCTTTAAGTTCTTCCATTTTGTACATAAGGGAGTAAATATGGAATTAAGGTGTTATAAGGAAAAATATCGAATATATTGAGTGTTTAAGGATTATCAAAATAGATTTATATTATGTAACAAATTTTACATTGTTGAAATGTTGATTTAATAATTATAAATAATATTACTTAATAACTAATTATGTTTCAATGTAGGTTTTTAGTTGTAAAAATATTTATTTCAATGATTTTTATTTTTATTTTTATTTTATTTTATTATAGTCTTACGTAAAAATTGCAATCCTCATGTTTTAATGAGCTACGGGGCAACGCAGGAGATTGAGACCCTTCTCTTTCCAGAGGTTCTTTAAAGTGCGCTTTGTCCGGGTTAATGCACACTTAGGACCGGCGGTGTATTTTCGGCAGTGTTTTGGAGTAGTCCGAGTTGTTCCTCTTTGGAGTGCGTCGTTGAAGTTGATAGCCTCCTACTAATGGCTCGGCCTTGTGCTACTACACAAATGTCTGACGAAGTTCGTGGTTTTATTTTTTTAGTTCTTTTAAACAGTAACCCCTTACCTCTGGTGGGGGGAAGCTACTGAGAACTAACACTTATAATTTTTCCACTACTTTGCACTTCTTGAGTTTTAATTCTTTTAAACAGTAACCCCTTACCTCTGGTGGGGGGAAGCTACTGAGAATTATTATTAACTGTACCGGTCCCTGCTCGGGCGCCAGTTATCAAATTAAAAATATATCTTTTTAGAGACTACGTCTCGTTCCTTTATTGGTATTCTTAATACTGATATCCACATCCACTGTGTGGTGATATTTATAGGTTATAAATGCATCGAATGCACTTCTGTGCCATAGCGTAGGTATTACAAATTGATATCTGATACTAACATAAACAATTTACTGTGTGGTGCTTAAGTAATAAATGCATGGAATGCATTTCTGTGCCGGAGCATATTACAATTGATTATCTTAGTTCGTATATTGTGTGGGAGGAATTGTCTTATCTTTTATGCAGTAGCATATTACAATTTATCTTATCTTAACTGTACTGCTGGTGTTCACCATTGTAAGGCTGTGTATGGACGTAACCTTAATCTCGAGAACACATCTTTCCGTTATGGTTAGCTCTCCTTGCCCACTTAATTGAATTGGGTAGGCTTGGGTTGCACATATAGCATTAATGGTTTGCGGGAGTAGTGTAGACAAAATCCAAGTGTTATATGTGTGTAATTGTATCCAAACCTGGTGATTAATTTAGCTTTATGCTTTTAAGCATAAATTTAATGTAAATTTAAACTTTTAATCAAATAAATATCACTTTAAAATTGTTTTATGGACTGTACGATCTATCAATCGTAGTGTTGACCAAAGTACTTGAACCTTGACAACAAAAGAGTTTCTAGTGCATGAACCAGAAACTCTTGTGAATTGGTGATCGTCGACTTGTGGATTCTCTTGTTTGGTTTCTTGTTTGTTTAGGCTCCCTTACCTCGGGTGGGGCAGTCTTACTCAAAAATGATAAAGAATAGCGTTTAATTCTGGTAACAGGCTGAATCTCATTTTTATTGATTTCTCTGGCTTATATACTAACATCTTGCTTACTTGAGTAAAAGAACAATTAGGTATAAAATGCTGTAAGTGCAATAAAGAAAAAATAAAAACAATTAACGTGTTGCTTAAATTATGTGTGACGTGCTGAAGGTGCAATAACTACAATTAAGTGCAAAGAGTGCTGATGTGACAAAAAGAAACAATTGTGTGCAGGGTGAATGAAATTGGAAACGGAAAGTGCAATGTCAGTTAGGGTGATGAAAATGTGAGTTAAAGATATCCTTCCGGGGATATATAAGCGGTATAGATTACTTCACCTTTGTTTATTCAACAAATTAAAAGACCGGAATGGATGATGAATGCCAACTGATTTATTTTTACTCTATTGATACCTTAAATACTACTTAATTGTACTACTAATCATAATGGTGCCCTACTAGTTCGTGGTTGCATTATTTGCTTCACCACCTGTGCTGCGTTTGCATGCTCTCGTTCTTTTATTGCTCTAGTTCTCATTTTCTTATTACCTAATTTCTTATTACTTAATTTATTCTTACTTAATATCGTTGCTGTGCCAATAACCTTTTTGATAAAATGTTGGTTTGTTTTTTTTGTTATTAAACCTGATATTGTCAGCCTTTTGTTTTCGCTCGATCTCACCCCTTAGATTGTTATTAACTTTAATTCGGAAATTAACAAGATTTTGGTAGTTAATGCGTTGGCATCTGTTAAAAAAGATGTCGGCACGTTTTTTCTTGGTCACGGAGTGGATAGTATTGTTGTACCTATCCACAGCTATGTTCAGTAGCTCCTTTGGTCGCAGTCCTTTGTATTCGGACTTTAGGCAACGGTAAATCTCAATTATGGTTGAGTGAAACCGTTCGACTTGTCCGTTCACCTCGCTGCGGTGTACAGGGGTTTGATATAACTGGATGCCAAGCGTCTTTATGTAATTTAGAATTATTGGGCTCAAGAAGCTCCTCTCATTATCTGTCACCAAAATCTTGGGTACAGTAAAATAATGAAGCACCTTGGTCACTTTATCTCTGAGATGGAGAGTTGATCTGTTTTTGATGTAGAATATTTCCCGAGCTCGGAAAACTTATCGATACATGTAATAAATTTTTCGTTTTGAATTTCCATTATATCCATGTGTAATATCTCACATGGATACGAAGAGGTCGGTGTTGGCTGGAACTCCGGAGTTTGAGGGTGCCGGTCATATTTATTCAATTTACAGACCTCACAGGAGTCGGTGTATTTTCTTATCAGACTACTCATACTGGGAAAATAGTACTTCTCGAGTAGTTGCTCCCTATTTTCCCTTGGATTCCTGTGAGCTCTTTTGTGTTCGTCTAAAATCAATTGACATTTCCTGAGGTGAGGGATGAGGTTCCTCATGGATTTCGAAGCCCTTACCTACCTTAATCAGGATTTGGTTTCGGAAAACGTTTGTAGGTGCTTCCACGTGAGGGATGAGGTCACTGCTGTCCTGTTCAGCACTATGCATCGTTCCGGTTGTGGATGACCCCTCCTCAGCCGTTTCGGTGTCTGGGTTACTCGTTTCACTGGCAGTTTCTGTGGACGCATCATTGTCGCCAATGTCACTCTGCGGCGGCTCCACTTGTATGGAGCCGAACAAGTGATTGACTTGCGTCCTTAACCGCGAAAGTGCATCAGCCCCTATATTGGACTTTCCTGGCTTGTAAATGAGCTCAAAGTTATACTCTTCAATACGAGCTTTACAACGCTTTAATTTATCGTTGTAATTTCTATTGCCCAAAGCGAAAGTCAGGGGCTGATGATCAGTGAAAATGCGGATTTTGTTCGCACCGTAAAGGTATGACCTGAGATTATCAAGCGCCCAGACAATAGCCAGCATCTCTTTCTCATTCGTTGCGTAGTTTTCCTCAGTCTTATTCAAAGATCGGGAAATATACGCTATTGGCCTATCTCGCCCAGGTTCGCCTTGCGAGAGAACTGCTCCAATGGCGTAATTTGACGCATCAGTTGTGAGGTTGAAGGGCTTTTCGAAGTCCGGAAAAGCCAGGATTTCGGAAGATATCAGTAGATTCTTTAGATCATCGAAGGCCCTAAGGGCATCTTCATTGAGTTCTACCCTTACACGCCTAGATTGATTAGCTTTTACCTGCGCATTTTCCCCTCTTGTAAGGTTCGTTAAGGGTTTCGCAACCTTCGCGTAATCGCGAATGAACTTCCTATAGTAAGAAGTGAGACCGAGGAAAGATTTTAGTTCTTTTAGGTTTTCAGGAGGCAGAATATTTTGAATCGCGGTGACTTTTGTTATGTCGGGACGAATGCCGTCAGAGGTTATGACGTATCCGAGAAATTCCACCTCCTGTTTCATAAAGTGCGTCTTCTCCAGGTTAACCTTTAGGTTGACACACTGTAACCTGGCGAGGATGGTATCTATATTTCTCAGGTGAGTCTCCTCACTATCACCAAACATGATTATGTCATCGATATAGACATAACAAACTCTGCCGATGAACTTTTTGAGGACGTCATCTATCATCCTTTGAAATGTGGCTGGGGCGTTTTTCAGCCCGAACTCGTATTTGCCATTCATCGTTGAGAAGGCAGTTTTTAGTATGTCGGATTTTTTCATCGGGATTTGATGGAAGCCCGACGTAAGGTCAAGGGTGGTAAAGTATTTAGCTTTACCGAGGCTAGCTAGGGTAGCGTTTATGTCGGGGATCGGGTATGTGTCGGAGATTGTGACCGCATTTAGTCGCTTATAATCGACTACCATGCGGTACTGTTTTTCTCCCGTCGGTTTTGGTTTTTTAGGTACAATCCAAATCGGTGAATTGTACGGAATTTTTGATGGGCGAATGATGCCTTCTTCCAGGAGCTTTGCAATTTCCTTCTCGACCTCGTCCCTCATGCAGACGGGGTAAGGGTAACTTCGTGTAAATTGCTTCTGACGTATTTGTGCGGATTTCGGCCTGAACTGTGGTCTGAATCATTTCGCTATCATTAATCGGCCCGAAGATGGTGCTATATTTGTGCACTAAGCGGTGTAACTCAGTTTTGGCATTGCTTGAAAGATTCTCGTCTAAAACAAAGTTAGCTTGCAGCGACAATTCCACCTTTAACGGAATCCGTATACCTGGTTTCAAGTAAAGCATATTAGTTTTACGGTCTATTACCGCTTCCAGTTCTTTCAGGGTATCATCCCCGATGATTCCTTTCGAAGGTTACCAACCCTGGAAGAACGTAAAAAGTAAGGATCGTGTCGTTGCCTGCTTTCTCGAAGAATCTTCCACTTACGCGTTCTTTAATTTGTATTTTTCCCGCTGCTGAGTGTACGAAGAAGGGTTTTGGGAGGCGCATTGTTCCTTTTGAAACTGATGGACTTATAAAGTTCTTGTTGGCGCCGGTATCAACAAGAAACTTCAGAGTGGTATTATCTTTTGTAATGAAATCTAAGTATGGTATGCTGGATGTCCGTCCGACATAAAATTCACCTCTTCTGTCGGTTCCTCATCATCGTCATACTCTTCAGTAAATTGTTGCTCTATCGGTTCGTCTTGGTACTGAATGTTAAACAATCTTTGTTGCTTGTGTACGAAATTATCCGACCTAGCCTTCGCCTTGAAGCCATTGCGGCCAGAGGGTCGATTAATGTAGTTAACCTGGCGAGAATGAACGGATCGGTCTACCTCCATCCGCTCGTGAGGCTTGGGTGCGGTTGGCCTTGGCGGCGCCGAATTCCCGTATCTTCGCGGATGGTATTGGTAGCCAGCTCTTTCAGGCATTTGTCGCCCAAAGTTTCTTTGTTGTAAGGATGGCTTTGTCTCAAACCTTGTCAACTGATTGATGGGAGCAGTGACTATATTTGGTTTCCCCGTGGTATCTATACTATAGTTACGAAAGTTGAGGTTTTGGATTTCCAGACAGGCCGTGTAGGCTTCTGGTAAGTTTTGTGGCCTTTGAATTATTAGCATTATTAGATCGCCGTTAAGGCAGCGAATGAAGACATCCAAGGCCCGGTTCCGGTACGTGCCAACAAATGCATCGACCGTCTCCTGTGCATATGTCTCTGTCTTAATTTTAACAAAATCAAAGACAGTTGGTGATTAACTTGCGCATAAAACTCATCTAGCTTCGAGTTGCCTTGTGAATGCTGGTTCAGCTGATGTTCCAGCGTCCTCATGTCTCTCTTGTCTGCGTAGTGCAGGGAGAGACATCTCTTAATTGTTGGCCAATCATGGTCAAATATATTATAAGAGATCAGCGCCGCGTCGGCGCTGCCCCTTAACTTCTGCCGGACGTGCTGCAGAATAGCTCGGTACATGGGCTTTGATTTAACAATCTCAAAGTCCGCGAGAATACCCTCCACTATATGTATCCAAGATACATACTGTGTGGGGTTCCCTTCGAATATTTGTAACTCTTTCACACAGTCCGGTAGTTAACTGATCTCTTTGAGATCCTCCTCGGTCTTAGGACCACAAAGTTCCATGGCCGAAGCATCGGAGTCGACGACGACCCCTGCTCCAGGTCCAGTATTCTCTTCGAGCGTTTTCAGGCGCCCTTCGAGTCCCCTTAATTGGGTCAAGATATTGTTGACCGCGCCGGTCAACTCAGTGAGCGATCTGTTTACCGCTTCCATTGGCATTAGTTAATACAAGTTTATTGATACAAAGATAAGGCTTATAATAATTACGTGGTTACACCGTGGCCGATCGATAAGAAAAACTACTTCGCCCTTCTTCTTTGAATGACAAATTTATTCTGTTAATTATTAAAAATCTAAAAAGGTAAAATTACAAGACAACATGATATGGTTTCTTAGAAGCTTAATAATGCTAAATTAACTATTGTAAGTTCTCGGTAATTGAAAATGTTAAATTGACAAAATTGTTGGTAACGCAAATTCTTAGGAATCAAATGTGAAATTTATGATTGCAGGCTATGTGTTGGTCGTGGTGGCTTCGGTGGTGCTGTGTTAGCGTATGTGGGGTACGTAACTCGCGCTCTCTTACCAACACCACACTAACACTTCACAATCGGATTTTCACAAAATGTCTTTCCTTTTGGATTTTTAGCAACGTATATTATTTATCCCGTGGGATTTATCCCTCACAATAATTTTACTTTTTCTAACAAATTTCAACGAATTTTTCGTAACAAATTAACCTCTAATTCGTGGAATTTTTCTTCACGATAATTTTAATTTTTTTTAAACGAATTTCAACGAATTTTTGTAACAAATTTATTCTTTAACTCGTGGAATTTTACTTCACGATTATTTTATTATTTTGCACACTTTAATGAATATCTAGTAACAATTTTAACTTTTGATTCGTGGAATTTTTCTTCACGATAATTTCCTTCACTCACAGGAATACGATTCTGAACATTCTCGCACGATGTATGAATGGTTTCTCGTAGCACAATGTATCAACGGTTGTTCGAAGCACGTTGTATGAATAGTTTTCCTGCCACGGAATTAAACACGGTTTTGTACTGGGAACCCTCTTTTCGGAAGGACCGCGTAATCCTTTTTAGTCGCCAACTTTAATAGTCGAAGGCAACCTACTAAGGTACGGTTTGCTTCACACATATCCTTTAATCCTTCTGTGATTGCCAACGTGTTCTCATGGGTACGAAGGTGGTTGTTTGTCGTGTCAGAATAATAGCTGTGATCTTATGGGAACAGTTATCTCCGCCCTGTGGGACGTTCTGAATCACGGTCCGTTTAGGGACTTTAAACGAATCACCAGGAAGAAAGGATATGTTTCGAGAGGGTCGCTGCTCGGGCGCCAGTTAAAGATATCCTTCCGGGGATATAAAAAACGCGAACGCGTGCCCGAAGGAAAAATGAAAGAAGAAGAGGGGGATGAAGGTTGTCGATAGTAGATAGGCAAAGAGTACAAGGCGAGACTGAGGAGTTAATGGGGTCAGTTGTGAATAAAAGGTCTAATTGCCTACCCATGTAATTTGAGACCCCGCTAACTTGGCATAGACTAGAGTCTGTCAGGCTATCTAGGAAGAGACATTCCTCAGTTGACTTGGCATTTGAAGCTATAAAGAACGATTCATCTTCTGAAGGAGTCCAGTGCAGCTGAGGCAGATTAAAATCGCCGAAAATAAGGATATTGTCGAGGGAGTCAGATGAGTCGATTATTTTGTCAATCGCGTCAATGGCAAGTTGGTACGATTCGATTGGTTGGGCTGGTAGAATATAGAAGCACATAACGTAAAGGGACCTCTGGGAGAGTGTTATTTTTATTGAAACAAAGTCTAGTTTTGAAGATGAGGAAGTAGAAAGCGGGGATGCATCAAGGCTATTGTGAATGACCAGTAGAACGCCTCGACAAGGAGAATCGTTCGTAGGGCGGGTAACTTCGTCGTCTCGAAAGACATTGAACGAAGGGGGAAATAACTCTTGGCTCTTTATGTCGAGAATTAGGTTGGTTTCAGTGAGGGCATATACATCGAATGGCAGAGCATGAGATTGGCGCAGAACGGCACTGGTTTTTGAGCGCAAGCCTCTTACATTCTGGTAGTAAAAGGTAAGAGGAGTATTGTTCGTGAAGTGGGTGAAGTGATGGCGGTATTGACACTTTAGGGACGAACAAATTTGTTGTGATCGGCACGGCTCCGTTGAAGGTGTGAGATACGCTTAGAGCTGATATGAGAAGCAAAGGCAGAAAGGTTTTTGTCCACGGTGGCCGACGAAATGTTAAAGCCATCGTGATAAAGGTTATAGATTTCTCGCAAAGAAACCGGGTCAATAGGAAAGCCTTCTTTTTGAATATATATCTGAACGTTTGTTTTGGTTTTACCTTCAATGCAGATGGATTCAGGTTTATCATACAAGTATGCAAGGTAAAGTCGAATATTTTCAAAAAGCCTGTGATCTCTCAGCCGTGACATAATATATCGGCCATCAAGGTCGTTGGGGGAGGGAATATTGTTTAAAAACTTGGAAGTAAGTTTCACTGCTGGCGGAAGTAGAGGATCAAACATTGCAGAAGCCTTAGAGATTGGGGTAGGTCTCTCATTAAGAGGAGAAATAGTGGGAAGAGTAGAATTGGTGCTAGCGGAGGTAGACGGGGCAGGATTGAGAACATGGGAGTGTTTGAAGTTCGGGTAGTTGGAAGTCGATGACGAGTTAGCGGGGGCTAGCGGATAATCAGAGGGGAGACTAGGATCTGGATTTAAGTTAAATGATACGCGATTACGTTGACGTTTAGGTAACTTTGAAATTACCGTGGGGTGATGAGGGGTACCTTGAGGGGGTACTAAGCTAAGGTTCATGTGGGGAAAAGTGCTTGGTTGAGAAGAATTTGTAACGTGGAGAGCAGAATTGGAGGCAGACGGGGCAGGATTGAGAGTATGTGAGTTCGAAGTTAGCGTGGGGTGATGAGGGGTACCTAGAGGAAGTGCTAAATTGGTTGGTTGTGAAGTGTTTGTGATTAAGGGTTTAGAAGGCGTAATTGACTGAAAAGTGAGAGGGGAGAATAGTGGAAATGTTCCAACTTTGAAGCTCCAGTTAGGGTCAGGATTAGGATTGGATTTAGAGCTATGGTTCCTAGACTTATGTTTTCTTTTATTTGGCTTAATACTAGACTTATTGTTATTATTGTTCAACTTGCTGAGAGTCATCTTTCCCAATCTGAAGACATCGGTTGAGGGGTTAAAAAAAAGCCAGGAGTATTTTGAAGGTAAGTCGAGTTTAAATTGGTTACTTAAACTCGCGAAGTGGGAGCAAAAGGAAAACACGTCCGAACGGTTGGAGGCTTGAAAGAAAACAGTTTCTTAAATAGAAAGAATTCATATAAATAAAACTTCATTATTTTAAATTCATTTTTTGTATTTTTTCAAGCAAAGGCAAAGCGTTTATGAAATAAAATCACATTTCATTAAGTAAATAAACAGTAACATAAACAAACTTTGTCCCACTTTTGTGTGACCTCTGTGCAGCTTATGGGTTGAAGACAAGGTGTCCTGCGAAATAGAGAAACGTTTCTAATGTAGAATTCAATATTTGTACAGTTAATTACAAATCGAACCTGTTAATATGTATGAGACATGCTGCGATGTGCTTGCATTTGCTCCCTTCACCAGCTTTGCACGAGCAAGTACAGATCAAAAACTACCAAGACTTTAAAAGATGTCTTAGTTTTATTTCGTGGGGTTTTGAAGTCATCGAGGATGCATTAATAACCAGACCAGTTACATCACTGTTTGCTGAATCTGGTATCAGACCTAAAGCATAGACCCAACCAGCCTTAACGAGCTCTTCCCCTTCGCGAATGGAATGCTTTATGCCGCTAAATTATTCGCAATATCGCAGATGTGATAAATCTCGGTTTGTTGGGTCCGCTATTGGTATTTGGGATAATGCTGCACAATAAATAGAATATTAACAACAATTTAAAGATTTAAAGACAATTTAAAAAAAGAGTTTTATCCAAAAAACAAAATTGTTTACACGAAACCAACACACATTTTGCATTCCACTTTTAAACGATTCAAACATATTTTATTGACCCGGGATAATTTTATTTTTCATAAACAGTACTAGAATTTTAGACCCACAGGGCATTTAAATCAATTAAAATAGTTTTTCATTTATAAAATAAATAAATTACCTTTACAAAAATACACGTACCGCTTACCGATGACAGATTCCTGTATGTGTAATAGGGTTCATTTCTTTGCCACCAGATATCGCAGGCCAACCTGTACATTTGTCAATATTCATAGGAATATTGAACGCCTGGTTTTCGTTGATGGTTATCAAGGTACATTGTTGGTACGGCGTTTCTGTGATGTGCATCCATGATGGCGTCGATTAGTGCAGTTTTAACCTTCAAAATAGATTCCAGCACTTGAGTTCAACTGCTTGATTGAAATGGGTGCTCTTATTTCTGTAGCGGTTGTAGGGCATATACAACACAGCAAGTTAAAGATGTTTTGCCTAATGTGCTGAAGTATAGCACGATATAGGGGTTTTGATTTGATTTGATATATATTGGGTTGGTTCGCCTTCGAACGGCAGGGAGTCGACTAATTTCTCTCAGGTCAGATTCACTCTGGGGTACGTAGAGTTCAACTCGATCGTGGACAGGCAACACTTCCCGCTCTTGGCCGTCCTCGAGCGTCTTGACGCGTGTTTCGAACGCTTTCAGTTGAGCCAGGATAGAGTTAACTGCACCTGTGAGCTCAGTTAGTGACCTACTTACAGCGTCCATATCGCGGAATAAATGGGTAACTAAGTTAAAGATAGAAAGGAAATACGAAACAAAATATAGTACTTATCTGGATTATCCGCTTGGTTAACCTTCTAATGCCACTCACGTTCCCTTTTTAATATTCTTATTGGATCTTATCTATATTAACACAATTTTCGTACTATATAAGTTCTTAATCACTAATATTTCAGCTCGTCCTTTTTTTTATATCTTTATTAATTATAATCAGTTATATAAATCTTAATCGCTTTGAATCGGTTCGACACACTTTTTTTATTTTGTGATTTTTTTTTTATATTGGAGGATTGGTTCTCCTTCTTTTTTTTTGCGTTACTGCACTAAGATCTGTTTATCTTTATTCTTGAACTGAATCTTTCGTTTTCATTGACTCACATTGGGATATACATTCTATGCTTGGGTTCACTTTTCTTGTTGCGTATTTCACTTTATAACACTCGAAGTAGTTGGGAACTGTAGGAAAAGGAAACTAATTAATTTTTTTCTTAGAGCTCAAACCGATCGTAAAGAAAAAATTGTTTCAACTGATGTAACCGACTTCGGAAGGATCGTGTAATTCGCGTTTAGTCGCAAGCGTTTATAATTGCAAGCAACCTACTAATGGCACGATTTACTTCACAATCCTATCCTTTATCCTCTAGTGATCTCCGTCATGTTCCCATGGGTATGACGAAAGTTTTGCAGTTTTACTGATTCCAATGATTATCTGTGTTCCCATGGGTACAGTAATTTGCACTCTATAGAGCGTAGTAATCAATAGTCCTATATAAAAGGACACTGCGAGAATCACACGGATTAAGGAGGGGACTTAAGAAGCCGGCCCCTGCTCGGGCGCCAGTTAAAGATGTCCTTCCGGGGACATATAAAAAAAAAAGCGAATGCGAGCCCGAAAGCTCGCCCACTATTCGACTTACAAATCAAACACATGGTTTATCTACGTTATAATAATAATTATATTCACAATTCCGTCCTACTTGTTACAAGTCAAACTTAAGACTAACTTATCAAATAAATGTTTTCCGTTGGGAAACCGCCGGTCCCACGATGCGAATTGCTGATTCGTCAAATATGCCTTTGCACACGCATTCGGTGGCAACGGCACTATGCGCAATATGATCCTAATGCACCGGGACTGTGGGAACAGGTAGAGACTTGAAAGTGATGACACAGCTAATCATATACGATTAGCTGTTGTACTTTTTTGCTCTAGACCTTGGACGATGGTGTTAACTCAGCACTATTAATAGTGTTTTCAACAGCATCCTTCCTGTCGTTGTTTTTGTTGACTGAGGTGCAGGTGTGTGACGTTTCATAGCCACTGGTTTTGCTAGCCAATTGGCGTTGATTGGGTGAATGCGTCTCGTCTTGGCCGCTCGTGTGCTCAGATTCTGGCGCATGGTGTCAATGGGGAAGGTGCTGTCATTTTCTGCATTTCTGCTGCGCTTCAAAGTTGCTGTTATTGATGATGGTGGTGCCCCCTTCTCTTTCACTGCTAGTTGCTCCATTGGTAGGGTTGCGTTGGTTTCATGTGGTAATGGACAAATTTTGGTTACAGCTCGCTTATATGTTCCATTACTTGTTCCTACCTCCTACTACTCGGATCACCTTGTCTTCATCTTGATAGGCCTTAAGAATTCTGCCCAGCCCAGCGGCCGTTTAAGTGGTGGCTGGGTTGTTTTGGTAGGTTATTCCGTTTACCTCGACGTCACAGTTTCTAAAGTGGAGTAGTGCTGTACCTTCGACTGTTGAAGATTTGGTACTGCAAGTAGAGTTAATTAGTATTTTAGGAATATTGATAAATAGTGTGAAATTGTGTTCTGGTTGTGAAATTCCTTCGATTTTCCCAGCGTCACTGAAAGGACAATTTGCGGCTTCATTGGTCATAAGTCGTCCGATGCATTAAGAGTTCTTGAGGTCTTCTTCGTAATTTGGTTTCGTGCAGTAGAAGGTTCCTTCTATCTTGGGGCAAGGTGCAGTAGGTGGTGGATGTTGTTTTCGTTTATATTTATGTATGGGTTCGTTATTATAAACTTTGTAGCATTGATAGGGAGGGGAATTATGTGATGGAGAACACATTTTTGGGGTGATATGTTAGGAATACGTATGTTAAATATGATATTGGAACCATTGTAATATGCTTGTAGTCCTAAGAATTCGTAAATTTTGTTCTATTGATTCGAATTTAACGTCGGCTTACTTAGCTTATTCTCTATATTTTCAAGTTCGTTTATATGTAGTATAAATTTTGGTAGGTATTATGTTTAGTTTACTTAGGATCACTGCATCTGAAATGTTAGAGAGATGATTGGTTAGTAAGTCAATGTTGAAATTTATCTGATTTAAATATTGTGTTTCGGTTAGTATGTGTTCTTCTGTTTTGGTTGTGTGTCCGGGAATAAGTCTTCCGGTACTATGAAAATCTGAAATTCCAGAGAAGAAATAACAGAACACAACCAAATTCAGAAAATATAAAGTGTTTTTATTTTTGTCACTAACTAGAACCGACCAAGTGGGAAGAACGAACACTTATGAAGCAGCGTCGATCTCTCGATCAGAGGCCCGAGTCACCGCAGCCAAGCTGCCGTGTCAGCCGAAATTCCAGACAGCCAGCGTGTCCAGTACGCCGTACCATTTCCAGGCGCGAGATATCCACTTTCCGATGACGATGACCATTCCCAAGCCAGCCAGTATAAACAGCAGTGTGCGGCGATCCATTTTCCTTATCTGCTTCGGAGACGATGTATCCAGAGTATGCCCACTGCCAGTGTCGCTGTAGTATTTATCGTCACAGTAATGGGCCATTATCTTCGGCGCAAGGTGTCGGGTGTCCAAGTCCGCGACAAGTGGACGACGACTCAATCCAAATGATGAGTGGGTCGCCGAATCGCATATCAGTGAGATGATATGTTTATTTGTTGTGGATGGCGATGACCCAGAGTCGAATGGCGAGGTATGCCAATACCATAGTTGTTGCTGGCCGAAGGCGATTGGAATGCGCCTCGTCAGCGATCGAAGTGGCGATGGAGACGATGAATTCAGCTCATCGTTGCAATGGTCAGTTCAGGGGTTGCCAACCTCTGGGCGGCGCATCTGCCGGCGGTAGGCAACCTTGGGGGCTGGTCATTCGGTTGGATACCGAACATTCTGCCCGGTCGGACCATTCGGTTCCAAATAAACCCACATTCCATACGTGGTGTGATGATGGTCTATGCCTCCAGCAGGCGGCAGAGCTTCTGCACCGGACGGCGGCATTCTCCAGCCGAGGTCCGGAGGGTGACGTTGCGTGCTAGCCCGTCTCTGCCCGGGTGCACTGCGATGACCCGACCCAACCTCCACTGAGTGGGCGGCAGATTCTCTTGTCGAACGTCGACGTCGTTGAGTTGGATGTTGGGCTCTCGCTTGGCCCATTTGTTGCGAGTCTGCAAAGTTGCCAAATACTCCTCGCTCCATCTATGCCAAAAGTCTTGGTGTACCTTTCGAATCCATTGGTACTGTGTAATGGTATATTATGTGTACTACCTCCCTAGTGAAGCTATGGGGATTATATGCTATCCCAAGCCGATATGGTTACTGGCTAAAAAGCTGAACTGTTTGGGGTGGCTAAAGAGCCGAGCTGTAAATATAAATAAAGGCTAAGAAGCCAAACCATTCATATCGATAGTATCATTCACATTGTCTTTATTCCTAAATGCTTGGTCTATTTATACAAAAATATCTTACTTGCTACTTATAATCGAGCTTACACATACATATTACTAAAGATATCATAATACATTATAAATTCACAAATTGATAGAATGTGCTGACATAATGCTGTGGCAGCATTATTCAAGTACAAGTCAGATGGCCTTGACTTCATAGCGGCATTAATCGCACTCGGCTGTGTAGTGTAATGTGTATCTTGTATGGGAAAAAAAAGAATTTGTTTGTTGGTTGCAAATTGAAATTATGAATGAAGTGTGTTTATTATAGGGCTGGTTGTTACTATGAATCATTGTGTAGAATTTATATGTATACTACAACTGCTTCAGGCGGTTCAGCGGCACATCGTCGATCGGTGGCTCCGGTATGGCTATCAGAGGAGCGCCGATGAGAAAATCGCCGGGCGTGAGAGCCAGTTTGTCGTCCGGATCATCATGGAGTGGGACCAGTGGACGAGAGTTGAGGCAAGCTTCGATGCGGGTGGCCAACGTGTGTAGTTGGTGGTACCACAGCGCCTGAGATCCGACCAATCGGACCAGGTGGTGTTTCGCGGATTTGACTGCAGCCTCCCACAATCCGCCTTGGTGGGGAGCCGCAGGTGAGATGAAATGCCATGTCGTTCCGGCATGAGCCAGGGCTTGCTGATTGTAGTGGGTCTGGAAGGTCTTGAGATCGTCCTTCAGCAACCGGTTCGCTCCGACGAACGCAGTTCCATTGTCACTGTAGAGGTTAGGGCAGGGACCACGCCTGCTGGTGAATCTAGTGAAGGCATCCAAGAACGCCTGGGAGGAGAGATCTTCAATGACCTCGATGTGCACAGCCTTTGTCGCCATGCATACAAAGATCGCCAAGTACGTCTTTGCTGTAGTCCTGGATCGCTTCATCCCAACACGGACCGTGAAGGGTCCGCAATAGTCCACGCCGGTAGCTAGGAACGGGCGTGTTGCGTTGACTCGATGACCGGGGAGGGGGGCCATCTGCTGTCGGATGACCGCTCCGCGGTGGCGTCGACAAATGATGCACTTGTGGAGGAAAGTGTGATGTGGTTCTTCTTTTAATACAAATAAAATACTTTTATTAACTTGAATTACACTTTATTTCTGTTATGTAGATACAAACGAAATCCTTTTACTTAACTTAAATTAAACTTTATTTCTTTTACTGCTCCCGTTTGTCTTCTTTACTTAACTCACTTAAAATTATCTTAAGCTCTACTTCTTATAGTTAAAGTCTATTTCCGCTATACACAGGTGTTGTTCTTACATAATGTCAACTCATCACTTGGTTATGCGAATGCAAACCAAGTCCGCCGACTCGGAGAAGGCCTCGGGCATCCAGGTATGGGTTGAGGGACAGTAGTGGACTAGAGCTTGACAACGGGGACCTGCTCCGCAGCTGTCGAATCTCGCTCGAGAAGTGGTTGGCTTGCTCCAGGCTGATCAATCGTTCCATCGCCTGGTCGAGCTCATCCGCTCCGACCACGGGTTTCCTTAGGAGATGTCTGCCGGTGCTTCGCCATCGAAGCGTAGCGATCCAAATCACTCGGTTAATGGGATTACGACCCCATCTCGACGCCGGGTTGTCAAGACAGGTCTAGTGACAGCAACCCCAGCTAAGGAGGCTGCCGAAGCTCAGTGGCTACCTGAGCGTGCTCCTCGTCTCGGACCTGCCCGGCTGGGCTGAGGGGTAGCGGTCCGCTTGCCAACCAAGGAGGACCTCGCCACCATAGCGAGTGTTGCAACAGCTCTGCCGCGCCTAGTCCTCGGCTCGCGCAGCCAGCTGGGTTCTGAGCAGATCGCACGTGATGCCATCGCTCAGGTGATGTAAGCTCCTGGATCTGCCGCACCCGGTTAGCAGCATATGGCTTGAGTGTGGAGGGCTCCTTCCGCAACCAACACAAGACAATACTGGAGTCGGACCAAAGATAGTATGGAGCTGCTTGTAGCCCCAAACCACTACGTACGTTGTCCAGAGTGAGAGCCAGCAGGCTCGCAGCGCACAGTTCCAGGCGAGGGATGGTAGCGCCCTTGAGTGGGGCCACCTTAGTGCGGGCGGTCAGCAATGAGACCTCAATTCGACCATCAGCATGGGTCGTCTTTAAGTAAATGACAGCGGCATAGGCTCGCGTACTGGCATCGCAGAAGCCATGGATTGTGGGGACATGTTGGCTGTGCATGCCCAACCACCGTGGTATCCGTGTGAGCAGCTCACACTCGAGTGGGGTGTCCCAGGTGACACCAGCCGACCAGAGAGTTTGTATGAACACCTTTCCAATGATGACGACGGGGGCTAGCAGGCCCGTCGGGTCAAAGAGTCGAGCAACCTCGCTCAGGACTCGCCGTTTCGTGGGAGTTGAAGAGGTGGCTTCTGTTTCCACACGGAAGAAGAGCTCGTCAGCAGCTGGGTCCCAACGGAGGCCAAGGACTGTTGCCGTTGGGCACTCGATGACAAGATCTGTGGAAAGAGAAGAAGAAACAACATGGTTAGATACCAAAGAGATTACCTGTGCGCAATTCGAGTTCCATTTGCGCAACGAGAAGTGTCCGGCCAATAGGACCTTCCTAACGTCAGCCGCCAGTCTGACTGCTTCCTGAATGCTGTCACAGCTAGTAAGGAGATCATCCACGTAGAAGTCCTTCTCGATCGTCTGTCGTGCTGCTCGGGCCCGCAGCGGGTTGGACACCAAGTGTTGATTATCCTGCGCGCACTGGAACATCGAGCGGACCGAAGTGTATGAACTGGAGGCCATGCCGTAGGTAACCGTCGTCAAGCGAAAGACCGCAAGCTCGTCGGACGGTGATTCTCGCCAGAGAATCCGCTGGAAATCGCGATGCTCGGGTGCCACTAGCACCTGTCGGAACATCTTTTCCACGTCGGCGGTGAGCGCAACCTCGTAGCGCCTGAACCGCCAGATCACGTTGACTAGGGAGTCTTGTACAGTCGGACCCACCAGCTGGACGTCATTGAGTGAGACGCCAGTAGTGGTCCGAGCCGATGCGTTGAACACCACGCGGAACTTGCTAATAACCGCGTGGTGTGGGATGTAGTAGCACTGCGGATGGTCGCCATGTTGACCGAACCGCTCCATATGCCTAAGACCCTCGTACTCCCTCATGAAGTCGATGTACTTCGCTCGTAGTTCGGGATTGCCCTGGAGGCGCCGCTCCAGACAGTAGAATTGACGCAGCGCGCCACGGTAAGATGCCCCTAGCGGCGGCGCATCGTGTCGAAAGGGGATTCGTACTACGTAACGTCCCTGTGATGTTCGAGAGTGCGTGGCAGCGTAGTGTCGGCTGCACTCGTCTTCTCGCGTCTCGTCGGGGCGAACCTCTTCCAGCTTCCAGAAGTTCTTGACGAGTTCCTCCAGTGTGTACTCCGACGATGACTCATCTGTCACCTGACTATGGAGTGCTTGGATCGGGGGTGGTTGCCGCGTTGTCTCCTCCAGTCGGTTGTGGGCCGGACTCTCTCCGGTTGGACCGCCTTGGCTGAAGAGCAGCTGTCGAACGGCACAGCAAGGTGTGGTGTTTGCCATTGCACTCCCGGCAAGACACCGTTGACGGGCAACTCGTCGCGTTGTGCCCGGGAGTCAGGCAGTTGAAGCAGACCTCAGTGCTCCTAGTGACCTTGAGGCGCTGGTTCACGTCCATGTTGTTGAACGATGGACACTGGTATAGGCGATGCGCTCCCTTACATAGGACGCACCTCTTCTCATCCACCGCGGCAGCCATGGTCCGAACGGTGGGACGTAGCCTAGCAGGCGGCTGGGCTCGGACCTCTTGGCGGCGCGCCGTCGAGGGGACAATGATTTCAGTGGCCAGGCTATGGGCGCGCTGTAAGAGGAAACCAATCAGATTCGATAGTAGAGGAATCACCTTTGCAGGGCTATTCATCCGCCAAGCTTGTTGTGTTGCTGCTGGGAGCCGAGATACCACCAGGGGGACCATGAACGTGTCCCATGTGTCGACTGGTTGCTTCATCACTCGAAGAGCCCTCAGCGATTCCTGCACCGTGTCCACGATCCGGTGCAGCATGGCAGCGCTTTCTATGTGCGCCGCCTGAAGATTGAGTAATCGACACGCGTTGGTCTCCGCCAGGACGCGTGGATTGTCGTACCGGTCGTTGAGCTCCTTCCAGCGCTCATCGTAGCCACCAGAATAAATGTTGCCGACCAGGCCGACATTGCGGACTGCAGCCCGCAGATGCTGGAGCTTGAACGCCTCAGCGTAATCCGTCTCATGCACCAAGTGCATGAAGGCGTCCTTAAAGGCGAGCCAATTCTGCGCCTGTCCATCGAAGATTGGGATGTAAATGGGGTCCAACCGCATGTCCATCTTTGCTGCGTGGCTCGTCGTCGCCATGGTGGCTGGAGCTGGCGTTGTACCTGGGGTTGGTGGTGCTGAAGACTTCGATGCCGCCAGGCTCTTCAGTCGGCGCTGTAACACCACGCACACCTCATCGTATAACTGCTCGACGCGCTGTGCCAAGTTCTCGTGCGTCTGGAGTTAGGTGGCCACCAACACATCTTGCTGCGCCATTAATCTCGCGAAGTGATTACCCATCGTTTGGACCTCCTGCTCGAGCTGGGTATCGTCGCAAACGGCCAAGTCGGCCGCCATCAGCCGCTCGTGGCATCGTTGGATGGCGTTGACCGCCGTTGTACGCAGATTCAGTTCCGCCATTTAGATTGATTTGTTCGGGTTAAACCAAGAAACCGTGAGAAGGTTCACTGAATGTCAAGAGGAAGCCGCAGGGGGACACAAGGTAAATTCACTTGAAGTTGAGTCACTTGACGCGAGAAGCGTACCAACAGAGAAGTCGCACTGATGGGGAGGAAAAATGGCCCAAGTCACTTCTAGGTACACAACTATCACAACACAAGAACACTGAGCGCACCGATGAGCACTATTGCCGCACAGAATGCGATCAGAAGAACGAGTGCGTATAGCCAATTGCTACCGCACATGGGTTTACACTGATCCACTGTCTCCTAGGGGTTCTAACACAACGGGTTGATTTAGACTTTACAAGAGAAAGTTCGCACAATTAGAATTACCGCGAGGGGCACTCAACAGAGCGTACGTGTTTACTAGTCCTCACAGGAGGCACCAAAATGTCCGGGAATAAGTCTTCCGGTACTATGAACAGAAAATCTGAAATTCCAGAGAAGAAATAACAGAACACAACCAAATTCAGAAAATATAAAGTGTTTTTATTTTTGTCACTAACTAGAACCGACCAAGTCGGAAGAACGAACAATTATGAAGCAGTGTTGTTAGTTTCTTCTCGAGTTCTTTGAGTTTAATGTTCACATTAATTTTATGTGAACAGAGTTGGGTAGTGTTGCCCGTTTTTCAAATAGGTCAATTGTGTTACTAATTTGTTGGATTATTGTTACAGAGTCCAGTGTCCTGTTTAATTACTTAATCTATAAGTTTAAGAAATTTGTAAAGAAAAAAAGTACCCTACTTTCTGAGGGCGTGGGTACTAACGGGACTCCTTCTGGGACATATTCGTCCTCGAAAGCCACGTGTTCGACGGTCTCCTCGTCGAAAATGTAGGTATACTCCAGGCGTTGGAAAAGCGCATCCAACTCTTCTTGGCAGTAGGACATCAGATTTGCTTTTAGTACTTCAGGAGGTTACGTTTCACTTATATTAGCCCCCTCCTGGCAGGATCGCCATGTAAAGTGGTTCGTTGTCGGGCCTAACTCTCTATACCTTCCCTCGTCTGGCTGTTCCGCCTATGACTCTAACTCTATAGCACGTTTGCTCACAGAGTGGGTGTTGTAAGGTACGAGGGTTGTTTTTAAGCAGAACTGCTAATACAAAATCAAACTCTCTTAACTCTCTTGTGGACAAGAGTGAATCTTTATTTGAAAATTCGGGGTTTTTATACAAAATAATTGCTTACATTCTATACCTACTTCGATTCTTGAACCCTCAAACATAATGTATCATATGTTATTGCCTACGATGCATAATTGCATTAAATGCCCGAGTGTTCTTTCTGTTTAATCGGCATTATTCGTATTGCTGCGACCGACGTACCCAGTACTCGTAATTTGAGTACTTGTTTGTAGTATGCGCTGCATACAAATTATGAGTACTGCGGTAGGTACTGCGGGTGAATGATCTTTGACTTGTGCCGGGTTCAAGTATCGAAGTAGTATTCTTAAATAATTAGTTAAGTGGTCGCTGGTGCGATTCCCTTTACAAATTAATGGTTAAGATTTTGGATAGTTTCTTGATCATACTATCATGTTTACATATTGAATGTATTTGTTATAACCTATTTTTAAATTTTAATTTAAACCTTTTTATTAAAACTGTATACCAGTGATAACTGATAAGTGTCAAGTACAATCATATGCTGTGAAGTACTGTCTTTTTGACCAAAGGTGGGTAGTCTCTAAATCATGTGCCATGATTTTACTGCCTTGTTTACATTCATTTTCCGTGAATGTATTTAGCGTTTTCATAGTATATCTACATACATATTTTGATTTAATTTTTCTTTGTTTTTCTTCTAAGTTTACTTTTATGAATTTTCTTGTTCCCCTTTGTAAGGATGGTGAATTTGTTATCCGTTTTTATAATGTGTTTAGAAAATCTGGGTGTTATCTTATTTCGCCTAGCCTCCTTCCTGAAGATGATTTCACTGTTTGCGAATTCCTCTGGTTCTTCCCTAGATAAATTTAGTTTCTGTATTCTCGCGGTGGTTATGTTATCGGCTTTTTCTTGGACTTTGGGGTACAGTTTATTTAGGAATTCATTTAATTTTGACAGGTACTCATGTTCATCGGAGAAGTTTAGAGATTTGCTGAATTCGTAGGGTCTACCGAAGAAAAGTTCGTAGGGGGTATGTTTCGTTGCCGATTGAATGGCATTATTATAAGTGATGAAGGTTTCGGTTAAAATTTCTTCATGTTCCGTAGTAAGCTTTTGCTCTTTCCTCTCGGACAGGATGAGTCTGTATATTTCTGTCACCGTGGAGTGTAGTCTCTCTACTGGGCAGTTACTACTGGTTTGCTGAAAGGATGTGAAGTGGAGAAATATGTTATGTTGCTTGCAGAAATCCTGAAATATGTTCGCAATGAACTCAGAACCCTGATCGCACACGATTTTCCTTGGGATGCCGTAGAGGCTTATGTAGGTTTTTAGGCATTTTAAGATGGTTATACAGTTATACTGCTTCTACATGTTAGGTTGTATCCGCAGGAGATAAAAATTGAAACAACATAAAAATAAGTACAACAGTTTTTATTTATTATTTGATCTGGTGCAAGTTGGAAGCGGTCTCTTGCTGAACCGTCTTCAGATTCAGGAGGGCGTCGATGTGCGTATCGGCCAGGATCCGTGGGTTGTCGTAGCGCTCGGTCAGCTCCTTCCACATCTCCTCGTATCCACCCGAATAGACGTTGCCCACTAGGCCTACGTTGCGGACCGTCGATCGCAGGTGCTGGAGCTTGACCGTCTCCGGGAAATCCCTGTTGTGCACCAAGTGCTCGAAGGCGTCTTTGAAGGCGAGGCAGTCCCCCGCCTTTCCATTAAATGTGGGGAGGCGTATTGGGTTCAATCGCGCCTCCATTTGTTCGTTGCTCGTCGATGCCGCTGGGGCCGGGGATTCTGTCTGCATAGGGTTGATGGGGCGGATAGCTTGAGTGCCGCCATGCTCTTTAGCTGCTGGTGTAGCGTCGCGCACACTTCGTTATACAGCCCTTCCATCCTCTGTGCCAACTGGTCGTGTGCGAGAAATTCCTCTGGCTCCGCGCGAGCCACTAACGCATCCTGATGGTTAATGAACCGGGCAAACTGCGCACCCACGGTTCGGAGCTCCTGCTCGATCTGGGCCTCTCCAAACGGGGTTAAGTCGACGCCCACTACCCTATCGTAGGCACGCTGAAGAGCGTTAGCCGACGTTCGTAGGTTGAGCTCCATTGCTCACACTTCACGCACTTGTATACACCAGGGGGTTTAGAAGTTTAGAAGGGTTAGCGCGATGTCTGTTATTGCCACTAGCAGTACAATCGACGCACTGATCGCCGCGATTAGAGCACTTTTCTGAATGTCGCAGTGGCAATCACACCACATGTATTGCACTGATCACGAAAGGTTCTATGCCGCGAGGGGTTAGTTCCAAGAACGTTCACACAAATACCGCGAGGGTTTATCGACCGCGAGGGATATTCTATCGAAGTATTCGAAACACCAGTCAATCCTCACAGGAGGCACCAATATGTCCAGTCACCGCCGCCAAGCTGCCATGTCAGCCAAAACTCCAAAGGCCAACGGTGTCCAACACTCCATACCATGCCCAAGCGCGAGATATCCATCGGCACACGACGATGATGGCTCCCTCGCCAGCCAGTATAATCAAAAGCAGACGACGATCCATTCCTTATCTGCTTAGGCGACGATGTATCCAGAGTATGCCCACTGCCAGTGTCGCTGTGGTATTTATCGTCACAGTAATGGGCCATTATCTTCGGCGCGAGGTGTCGGGTGTACAAGTCCGCGACAAGTGGGCGACGACTCAATCCAAATGATGAGTGGGTCGCCGAATTGCATATCAGTGAGATGATATGTTTATTTGTTGTGGATGGCGATGACCCAGAGTCGAATGGCGAGTTATTGCTGGCCGAATGTGATTGGAATGCACCTCGTCAGCGGTCGAAGTGGCGATGGAGACGATGAATTTAACTCATCGTTGCAATGGGTAGTTCAGCTGCAGGGATTGCCAACCCTTGGGTGGCGCATCTGCCGGCGGTAGGCAACCTTGGGCTGGTTCATTCGGTTGGATACCGAACAGTATGTAACGGTCGCTGTCGAAACAGGGCTGCACCGTTCAGTTTTGCTTTTGACACGAAGCTGTCGAAACAGGGGTTCTTGCACCTGAAAATTGTGGGACGATTTGTGCAATTATTTTAGCAATACTGTCGTAACACATATCGGTGTTACTTGGGGTGTTTTCGGAAGAAGAAATCGAAATATCGTTCCGTGACTCCAATGTCTCAATTGCCTGCCTTAGCCTACTGAGTTCTTCTTTTAAGCTTTTTATGCGTCTGATGTAGTCAAGTTCCGACTTCTTGCTTTTGTCAGCCTCTTTTTTGTAGTCTAACTCTTTTGCCCTAATGTTTTTAAGTTCGTTTTGAAGTTCCTTTTCCTTGTTAACTAAACCTACTATTTCAGAATTGAGCCTTGAGATGGTTTCTTCGGCCTTAGTATTTATTTCCTCAGCTTCAAACTGACTTTTGTTAAAATTTGCCCTATGTTTTTCAGTTTTGTGAATTTTCTCTGAAAGTTCTTCTATTTGTGCTATACGTATTTCTCTTGAAGCGTTCTAACTGCCGCTACGTAGGCTGAGAGTATAGCGTCTGTAGTTTCTAGTCTAGTGAATTGCCCCCACTGCGAACTTATCTGGGTATAAATTAAACTGAAAACCTCTTTGCTAGTCAAACACTTGAATTCTGATAGCAGAGTTTCATTAAAATGTTTAATTTCTTGTCCCTGTTCTACTTTTTCTTTTTGTAATTGTTGAATTTCTTCAAGCAATTCCTGGGCTTCACTGTCACTATGCGCCATATACTTAGTACTTATATCAAAAACAAGCAACGTCTTTGACACCACACAAAATTATCACAACAAGGGAAAGAATATTAAATAAAATTGA
Organism: Cheilosia urbana; assembly: GCA_946477585.1. Lineage (NCBI taxonomy): Eukaryota > Metazoa > Arthropoda > Insecta > Diptera > Syrphidae > Cheilosia > Cheilosia urbana. Next base: position 40,647,496 of record OX297856.1, read on the forward strand.
AATAATTTTTACAGAAATAAAGGCTTACCGGCTGCGCCAAAATGATGTGGTTCGATGTTAGTACAAATAAAATACTTTTATTAACTTGAATTACACTTTATTTCTGTTATATAGATCCAAACGAAATCCTTTCACTAAACTTAAATTAAACTTTATTTCTTTAACTGCTCCCGTTTGTCTTCTTTACTTAACTCACTTAAAACTATCTTAAGCTCTACTTCTTATAGTTAAAGTCTATTTCCGCTATACACAGGTGTTGTTCTTACATAATGTCAACTCATCACTTGGTTATGCGAATGCAAACCAAGTCCGAGGCTGTGTAATTGCGTAATTTTGGAAAACACCTGTGTGTAGCGCAATTACAATGTAGGCACAACAGGTTAACCCAATGCATTGGCTTGGTTTTTTGTTGTTGTTTACATTGTCGGTCTTCGACACCTTTGCTGACTAATGATAATTTACGATGTGGCGTATTTCGGTCGTCGTCACTTTTGTGTGTCAACATAAAGGTGACGACGATAATAACTTCCGTATTACTCTAATAAAGGTGAATGCAAGCAAACATGGTTGATGACGAGTATAGTATGGTTTCATGAACAATACTTAACTCAGGCGAAACGGGAGAATTTGTAGTGGCCTGTAGTGGCGCGACCACCATGAAACAAAACTTTTAAAGTACAAATTATCACGTTTAAATAAGTGATTAAACGTGATAACATCGTTACAATTTGGAATATAAAAATGTGTTTTTTAATTAGGTTGGAGAGAGCTTGCTCTTAGCACAATTTGACTTGCCGACCGTCAACGAGAGAATAATATAAAAGGTTTTTTCTTTAAGAAAAAGTAACCGCGCGAATTACGAACTTACACCGTGGGCCGATCAAAAAAAACTACTACCTTACTCTTCGAATGACAAATATATTCTGACTTTATTGAAAATGAGAATCTATGAAGTTAATTTACAATACAATCAATTCTTGGAAAAATGAAAAGTGTTAAATCGACAATTAATAAAATCAATTCTTAGGAAAATAAAAGTGTGAGATTGACATTTGATGCGAACCTAAATAAAATGCTTAATTAACAATATTGCAATGAATATGATTTCTTAGAATTAATACTGGATCGATGACCGCAGGTTGTATTAAGTTAACCTTGGTGGCTTTTGTGGTGCTGCGTCAGCATGTCGGCATGTAACTCCTCCCCCCTTAAGATAGAGCGACGGCCACAAGGAATTCGATGGGGCCAGAGCGATGTCCTCTCTCACTTCGATGATGTATGATGAGTTTCGTTTTTTCCATAGGAAGACCAAAGCAGCTGCGACAAGCATCCCGAAGATGGTTATTGTGACGTATGATACGTTTATTATTTGGTACGTGTCACTGCGTAGTGTCTTGACTGCTTCGTGATTCTCCAGCTGATGAAGATGAAGTTTTTGTAGGTTGAGGGTGTTGGTGATGGATTTCGCCTGGATGTTTGCATATGTTGGAGGTGCAATTCGTACTTCGTCCCAGAATAGGTTCAGGTCATCCTTGTAAGTGATGCCGTTGACTTCTACGGAACAGTTCTTGTAGTAGAGTATTGCTGTGCCTGTGACTTCGTGAGTTGTTTTACTGCAAGTGGAATTTATTAGTGTTTTTGGAATATTAATAAATATAATATGATTTTCTTCTGGCTGGAAAATTGATTCGACTTTGCCTGTGTCATTAAGGTTGCATTCGGCTTCTTTGTTGTTTAAAAGCCGTCCCAAACAGGTGGAGTCCTTTGTTGTTTCTTGGTAAGCCGGGTTCTTGCAGAAGTAGATGTTTTCTATTTTTGAACATGCCTTGCCGTAGTACTGAATGCTTATATCGTTATATGTTATATAGGGTAGTGTTATAATTTGTTTTGTACCATTTATTGGAAGCGGTATAATGTGATAAAAGTTATATTTTTCTTTTGATAGTTTCGGTATTTTTACATTGAATATTATATTAGTGTTGTTATAATAGGCTTGTAGTTCTAATAGTTCATACAAGTGTTCGTTCGAAATTATCTCTATACCTTGAGTACTCATACAGTTATAAATTTCATTCAGTTCAGCTTGATTCAATATTAATTTTGATATTACATTCAATTTTTCCAGTACAATTGTTTCAGCTATACTTGTTACATGGTTATTTAAAAGGTCTATATTGTAATTAATTTGACTAAGGTATTGCATCTCTACTAATTTACTATCTTCGCGCTGTATTCTATTTGTAATCTCCTGTGTATTTCTTGTTATGAAGGTTTCTACAGTCTGTTGTTCGTTGTTAATGTGTGTTGTTAAGTTGTTAAGTCTTTCTAGCATTTGGGTGTTGAGTGTATGTTGTTCCGAAAGTGTGTTAGCAATAGTGTGTTCGTTGTTGTGTAATAGTTTGATTTGTCTGTTCAAGTTGTCTGCGTCATTTGCGTCCATGTTGCCTGTTATAAATTTTATGGCTGTCCCTATCCCGTTAAATAGACTTCTTTTGTTTCTTTTGATAGGTGTTAATGTCTGGAGTTTATTTTCGAGTTCTGTTAATTTAAGTTCGGTTATTTTTATCATATTTGTTAGTGTGCTTCGTTTTTTAAGTAAGCTTAAGGCGTTTTCAATGTTTTTGACATTCTTGTGATATTCTTCGAGATTTATTATGTGAATGAGATTATCAAAGCGCTTAATTTCTCTTGCTTGCCCAAGTTGTAGTTGAGCAATACCTTGATTCTTGGTCAAGTCGTGCACTTGTAGAATTTGGGTGGTTATCAGTGGGATTCTAAAATATATTAATTGTTAGTATTATTAGTTTGTGTGTATTTCTTTTTATTTTTTATCCTAGCTTTATGTATTTTTTGGTTTCTTGTGGTTATTAGAGTTACCTTATTGTTTTTTCTGACCTTATGTCGAGAAAATTTAGGGGTTATCTTATTTCTTCTACATTCTTTTCTATATACTATTTCGTCGTTTTCCCAGTTTATGGGGTCGTTTCTTGATTCATTTAACCTATCTGTTCTTGATTTTATTAATTCTTCTACTTTTTCTTTTATCATGGGGTAGAGTTTTTCTTGGAATTCGTTGAGTTTCTTTAAATACTCATGCTCGTTGGAAAAAGTTACGCTATTGTTAAATTCATAAGTTTTTCCGAAGAAAAGCTCGAAAGGGGTATATTTGGTGGTAGAATGAATAGAGTTGTTGTAGGTTATGATTGTTTCAGATAGGATTTCGTCGTGTTCTAAGTCAAGATTGGCTTCTTTTCGCGTAAAAAGTATGATTCTATATATTTCCGTTAGTGTAGAGTGTAATCTCTCTACAGGTGAGATACTTGAACTTTGTTGAAAGGAGGTAAAGTGTAGTTTGATCTGATATTGCTTGCAAAAGTCTTTGAAGATGTTGGCCGTGAACTCAGAACCTTGGTCACAGACAATCTTTTTCGGAATGCCGTAAAGGCTCATAAAATTCTTTAGTGATTTGAGAATGGAAATACTATTCCTAGCCGGAAGGGTATAAGCGGCAGCAAATTTTGATGATTTATCAATCATAGTTAAGATTTGTTGATGATTGATACAGTAAATGTCAATGTGGATTATGTCTAATGGCTTGAGTGGAGTTTCTGGTACTTGAAAATTGATTTTCGGAGGACTTCTGTCGTATTTAGATACTTGGCATAATTCGCAATTATTGATGGTTTGTTGAATTTTCTTGTGCATGAATGGAAAGTAATAGTCTCTTTTGAGATGAAGGTATGTTTCATTTATGCCTCTATGATTGTTATTTATGTGATAGTCATTAATTAGTTTGTCTTGGTCGTCGTTCTGTTTTACGTCTGATAGTAACTTTTTGCAACGTACTACTCTAAATGTCTTATTATTAGCGAAATATTTCGAATAAACAAGCTGTACTATTTTGAATGTTTCATCGTCAGAGAATATGGCGGATAGTTTGTTTGGAGGTAAATATTTTTTAAAAATTTCTATTACTTTTGTTTCGGTGAATTCTGCATCACGTATGGTTCGGCGCTGTTTATTTCGAAAAGGTGTTTCTAATGACACTCCCGGTGGTTCAGATGATTTGAGTAAAATTATTTGAAGGTTAAATTCGTTGAGCGATTGTTCTGATATTCCAATTCCATCATCTAAATTTTCGTCCGCAGAGTGTATGGTGGTACCACACGTTCCTTGGTTTGAGACGTTATCGCTTAAATTTAATTCTAGAATTGGATTATCAATTTGAGCGCGACTTAGTGCATCGGCATTAGTGTTCAACTTTCCTTTTTTGTACACTATCTGGTAATCAAATTCTTCTAGCTTTAGACGCCATCTTATCAACTTGGAATTGGGCTCTTTAAGACTCATAAGCCAAGTGAGTGGTTTATGGTCTGTTATGATTTGGAATTGCCGGCCAAAAAGGTACGGCCTGAAATATTTAGTGGCCCAAACTATTGCTAAAAGTTCTTTTTCGATGGTCGAGTAGTTTATTTCTGAGTCTGAAAGTGTTCTACTTGCGTAACATATTGGCTTATCACTGCCAATGCGGCCTTGTGACAAAATTGCGCCAAGAGCATAGTTGCTCGCATCAGTGGTTAGGATGAATGGTTTTGAGAAATCTGGGTACTGTAAAATTGGGTCGTTAGTAAGAATATTTTTGCACATTTCGAATGTTTTCACGTATCTATCAGTCAACTGCACTGTTCTGCCTTTCTTTGTTAGTGGTTTGGTTAATTTTGAAAAATCTTGTATGAATTTTCTATAGTATCCTAATAGTCCTATAAATCCTTTTATTTCTTTTTGGGTACGAGGTATTGGGTAGTTTTGTATAGCGTGGATCTTTGAAGGATTGGGTTTTATACCTTCGGTGGAGACGATATGTCCAAGGAAAGCGATTTCTTTTCTTTTTAAAGTTTTATTCACGCAATTTTTCGAAAACTAGTGTGATACTTTCTATGTACTCTTGAAGCGAAGTAGAGAATATGATTATGTCATCTAGGTAAACTAGACAAATTTTCCCAATGAGTTCCTTCAGAACATTGTCCATTACCCGTTGAAAGGTTGAAGGAGCGTTCTTCAGACCAAAGGGCATCCTGACATATTCGTAGTGACCTCCTTCTACCGTGAAGGCAGTTTTTTGAGTATCTTTTTTGTCCATCTCTATCTGGTGGAAGCCACTAGCGAGATCTAATGTAGTGAAGTACAAGCATTTGCCGAGTTTGTCTAGTATTTCGGTTATATATGGGAGGGGGTATTTATCTGAAATAGTTTTTTCATTTAGTTTGCGGAAATCTATTACCATTCTCCATTTTTGCTTTCCGCTCGCGTCCTCTTTTTTTGGTACAATCCAAACAGGGGAGCTCCAAGGAGAGTAGCTAGGGCGGATAATGCCTTGGCTTAGTAATTTCGTTATTTGTGCTTGCACTTCCTCTTTGTGGACGAATGGATACCTATACGATTTTACGTAGATCGGTATGTCATCTGTTGTGACAATTTTGTGTTTAACATCGTTAGAGAAGGTCAGGGTTTGGCCTTCTTTGTAAAAAATATCATCGTACTTCCTGCATATTTTTAGAACTGATTTCTTTTCTTCCGTATTGAGGTGGTCAGTACGAAGTAGTTTGGAAATGCTTGCTGAATTATCGTTTTCTGTATATTCGGGATTGATGTTATTAATTTCGATAAAGTTAGATTTATTGTATGGACTAGCTTTAAGAGGTTGTTCTAATAAAAGTATTTCTTCTTTATCTGAGGTATTAATTACCTCTACTATACCATACCATTCGTTAACGTGGTATATTCCTTCCGGAATATAGAGATTTTCGCTAAGTTTGGTGGTATTCAAATAAACATCACCTGTGCGTATATCTAAGGGAAGTTTCAGTAAGATTTTAGAGTTTGGAGCAATACTGTGTTTGCCTGATGTGAGATTTGGTTTCGTTTGTAATGGAATTCTGGCATTTTTTGTGTGAATTATGTTGTTTACTAGGTCTATTTTAGCTCCGATATATGTTAGGAAGTCTAAACCCAAGAGTCCATCAAAATAGTTATGGAATTTAAATAGAAAAAATTTGAAATTTCCTGGTTGGTTAAATTCTATAAAAAGGGGTAGCTGGGCTAGTTTGTTCAGTGTATGTCGATTGAGGACTGTTGTTATTGTTATTGGGTTACATTCAGTTCGATCTGCTGGGTTAATAAATTCAGGGCTTATGAATGATGCCGAAGCACCGGTGTCTATTAAAAATTTTAATGGTCTTCCGAAAGGGGATGATATGTTTATATATGCTAATTCTAGTCCATGTTTATTAATATCTAAGTATCCTGTTGGTTGTTCCAGGCATGTACTTGAAAATTTGGCGAATCTTCTATGTTGTTAATATCTTCGATTACGTTTCCTCTATGTTGATTTATTTCCCGTTGGTGTGTATTGTTTTGTAATGGGCTTCTAAGGTTATTTGATTCATCAAAAAAGTTTACTTCGTTAGAGTGTCGAAATTGATTAAAGTTCGAACGCATACTTGGACTTGTTTTAAAGACCTTTTGTGAGTTAGTTAAACGAGATGATCCACTGTATGTGTCCATGGGTTCTGGTGGTGTTTGGTTGGGATTATTAGAGTAAAATTGATTAGGATTACGGGTTCTAAATGAGTTTTGATTCTGTTGTGTGCCTGTATTAATTTGTGGATTCTGATGGGTGAAAGAGCTACGTGGGTATGGCCTTTGATAGTTTTGGTGTGTTCTATCGTGAAAAGAGGTTATTGGATTGGGGTTATATGGCCTTTGTTGATTTTGAAAGGTCTTATTATAATAACGATTTGGAGGCTGCGAAGTATAGGGCTTATAGGAGTTGAACCTATAATTTGGTTCAAGTGGTTCTGCTTGCATATAGGATATGTTTTGTTCTTTAATGCAGAACGAAAAGGCTGTTGCAATCGATTCCGGTCGCATTGCTCTAATGCTTGATCCTAAGGGTTCTTTTAACCCTGTTAGGAATGCATTTAAACCCATTTCAGCGTAAAGCTCTTTTTTTGCAGAAATTACTTTTTTGTCGTTTTCATGGATAAGAATGTTATTGGATAGAGCGGATTGTATTTCGATAATTTCACTGTAGAAACGTTCTACAGTTTTATTATATTGTCTCAGGTTATGTAAGTCCCTTACCAGAGAAGTTTCTGTCCTCTTATCTGAATAGTGGAGGATAAGATTATTTTTTATATCATCCCAGTTCAGGGGCGTCCCGAACATGTTTAAAACTTCATTCGCTTGATCAATAATTTTATTTCTAATAGCCCGAAGGATGATTTGCCCATACGGGGTTCCATCCACTCCTCTTACGTACATTAGAATTTCTTCGACATTATTTAGAAATTCATGAAGCATACGAGGATTTCCGTCAAAATGCGGAAGATCCTTTACTGCATCTGGTATGCGTAGGGATTGAAAGATGTCTTGGTTTACATTGGATCCCGAGGGAATTTGAGGATCTTGATTAGAAATCATTTGGGAAGTGTTTGTAGTGTGTATTGGAAGAGTTTCTTCGACAATAGTACCTAGGCTTTCGCTAAGGGTGCTTTTATAGAATTCTAAAGTAGGGTCTTCACTTTTAGAGAGATTTGGCAAACTTTTTGTATATGGCGAAAATTTAAGTATTCTTTTTGTTTTTCTAAACATTTAATGTGTTTGTGTTAGCATTTGAAGGTAATATAATATTGAATCTGTAGTGGAAGAAAATAGAACACTTCAGTGGAATACAATAATATTTTCGTATTTATTTAATTTTAAAATGGTCACAATTCTATTTTTTCTCCTGCACAAATTTTCACTGTAGCAATGGCCGCTCGCTATCGATCGATTGTCATTCTTCGAAGATGCCGGAAACCAACTTCCTTTTCAATTCAAAATGGAGGGAGATTGTCAATTTATCTTAAGGGCGTGTGGTGCGATATGGAATGTAAGGCTGTGTTCGATTGTATTATTATTAATTCTACATCTCGGCCATTCTGACAATTGATCGACCACGATCAAATAAAGTGATTAGTATACATATACATGAGGGAGCAAAATTATATAAAGTGTTAGTAAGTACATGTTTATGAAAGCCCTAGGTATTATATAATTTGAATGTCTCTTAAAACTATATGTGTTGTTTTTCTATCTTTGATTGTTCAACAAATAATCTCAGCTATTCGGCAATTTACCCTTCCAGAGTTTAATATGTCGCGACTCAATTACCCCATCGTACGGAAGTTGCGTAACTTGGCAATTCTCAATGTCTTTGATGACGTATCTGTCATTTGGCAATACCTTATGAACAATGTAGGGGCCCTTGAACTTTGGAATGAACTTTTTATTTGAACCGGCGGTGCTGTCAGTGTTTCTTCTTTTATCGTAGATAAGAAGAAGCTCCTGAAGTTCCTCAATGCTTCTGGCGGTGTATAAAATTGACGTATACGCGCTTCGGTCACCCAAGCCTTCAATTATTGCACTGATGATGTCCTTCTCGTCTATCGTTGCTTGTACTGCGATTTCTTGCATGGAGAGCATGTAGCTTAGGATGTTCTCTCCTTTGGTACGATGCCTCTTCTGCAGCTGCCTGTATACGTCGTTTGTTGTAACGTGACGTTAAAATTGTTTGCGCAGGGCCATCCTCAATTCCTCGTAGTTATTTGCTGATGAAGTTCGGAGAAAAATGGCTGCCGTTCCAGTTAGCAGTCGCCGCATGGCCATATACTTAAAATGGTCTGTACAATGGCTTAATTTGACGGCGCTTTCGAAATCGGAAATCCACTTTTCGATGGAGTATGCGTCATCTCCGGAGTATTTGGGAACAATTGACTCTACGTCGGTGATAGTGAGTCGTTGTAGGTCCGGCACGGAAGAATCTTCCAAGGCCTTGAGCTCCTGGCGTAGCAGTAGGACTTTCTTTTTCTTTTCCAGCTTTGCGATTATTTTGTCGAGATCATCCCCGTCTTCATCATAAGCTACGCTATCACTTACACCGTCGTTTAATGCACTATTTGATGCAGCGGGGACACCGGCCTCGTCAGCTTCGCCTGTTGCTCTGATAGGTCCATTACCAGTGCCGGCATCGGCTTCCACTTCTTGAGCAGCAAAATCATGCGGACGTCCGATGTCTTCCTCAGCAGTTAGCAATTGACGCAATTGAATCACTGTTGCTGTTGATGAATATTGGAGTCCAGCGTTGTCCAATGCGCGAGTCAAATCCCCACGCGTCACTCTTTTTTCCGTGTTATCCATCCCACTTCTGAAGCTGCAGTGGAAGAAAATAGAACACTTCAGTGGAATACAATAATATTTTCGTATTTATTTAATTTTAAAATGGTCACAATTCTATTTTTTTCTCCTGCACAAATTTTCACTGTAGCAATGGCCGCTCGCTATCGATCGATTGTCATTCTTCGAAGATGCCGGAAACCACCTTCCTTTTCAATTCAAAATGGAGGGAGATTGTCAATTTATCTTAAGGGCGTGTGGTGCGATATGGAATGTAAGGCTGTGTTCGATTGTATTATTATTAATTCTACAAATCAGAATGAAATATTTTGTTTTTGATTATAATTATGGTAAATAGAGATAATTGTAAAAAATTTTTTTTTTTTTTTTTTTTTTTTCTCATTTGCTTTTCATTATCATTTTTTTTGTAATATTTGTTTTGAATAGACAATCAATAGGTATGTACTTTTAATATGTTTTTCGTTCTTTCTTTTTTTTTTTTCTTTCAGTTATTTTATTTTATATGTATATATATGGTTAAAAAAAATTGCTTCAATGGTTTACTTGTTTACTTATTTACTTATTTGCATTCAATTCATGTACTTACAGGCATCCAATTACTACGAGAATAATACTTGTCGTCATGTTTTTTCGGTCGTTTGTTGAGGAGCTGGTTCACGGTTATTGAGGATTGAAATCCACCAGTCGTTGTGTGTTGTTATATCGATATTCCCTCGATACCAAGATTCAAAGAGTGATATTCCGGCACTACTTAAATCTCGCCACACTTGTTCTATTCACCTGATACTATGAAGTGTCTGTTGCAATATCGATATTCCTTCGATACCAAGATTTAAAGAGTGATATTCCGTCAGTACTTCAATCTCGCCACACACTTTTTGTATATTTTTTGTTTTTCACTTGGTGTTGTGAAGTGTCTGCATTGATATCGATATTTTTGATATGATGTGATATTCACTCACTGTTTTTGCAGCACTTTTTATTCACTTTGCACACTCGTGATTGTTTTCAGTATCGATACTATTACGAATTTATTTTTCGATCTTGTAATAAAAGGTTGCTTGTGTGTCACCCTTAGAGTGCCACACGTTGTCTTGGGAGTGGTCGAGTTGTTGTTAACCCGAGATGTTGTTTGGTGATGTCCGAATATATATATGTGAGGTATGCACGGGTGCACGTCTAGCTATCCCTGGCTAAGCTGCGGCTGGGGGGGTTCTTCTGCGCTACCTACATTCTCCCTACTATTACGACAAGAGCTTACTACAAATAAAAATGTACGTGCACGATGAATGTCTTTTTCATCCCTTAGTCCGCGTCACAACACTCACCTTCGATGACAGACTAGATGGTGCGTTCTGCCATGCCCGCCCTGCCTGAGCCCTGTTCTGTTCAGGAACTCCCTCTGGTGAAACCTTACTTCCCTCCTAGATCAAGTCACCGCAAGAGAAATTAAGTTAAGTCAACAGTATATGATTCATTGTGCATTTAAATTTTTATTCGACGTAAAACAAAATTACTTAAGAGATGGTGGAACCATCTGTCTAACAGCAGTGTTATCGGACTTCCAAAATTTCGCTCGGGTCTTTGCCCTCCATGACAATTACCGCCAAAAAGAAACTTAAATGTAAGAGTGAATACGGCACTAGCAAAAAAAAATATAAACAAGGTCTACTATTATTTAACATAAGGCGGCAATTTTTTTCGTTAATGATTCTAATTCTATAATTCATACTAACAATGGTAGTAAAAACTAAGTGGATGAGATTAATTTACATTAATTGACCGTACTTTCATGGCCTGCGACTGGTTGTAAAAATCTAAAGTATATATGCCACGCTTGAAAAGCCTTTGGGGTTTCGGACTCCCATAGATTCCTCAAACTTCTTACACAAAAAAATAAAGATCACTATATAATATTAATATTCGCAAAATATTGGGCGATGGTACTTACACAAATCCTCTCCTGTCCATGCATGGTCAGCAGCCGGTGTGCCACAAATGGCTGTAATTAAAAGAACTTATTTATAGTGATCCTAGTGCTACCAGGTCCGACATAGAGCTGCGGAGGGGGAGGTAAATTTCCCCTTAAAAAAAAACTAAAACTAATGATTTGGGATTAAATTAAAATCTCCACTTGATACAAGAAAGGTATGAGAACTTATATTAAGATGCTACGTTAAAAATGACACTAACGCCGATACACTGCGCAGAAAAGGAAATTTTAATAATCCCAGAAGGGGATACTCTACAACCGCGGATTCCGGCTAGTCAAGTATAATGAGCACGGGTCCTTCTGCTCGTGTGGTCTGGGGCACGTCCAAATCTCCTCCGGCGTGTCGGTTTGTCTCGTAACCGCACGTGGGCACAGGATCAATCAGAAAAAATCTCCGCGATGCGGGTAAAGTCATAGGTCATCCGGTTTACGGGTCTAAGCTCCGATTTACGGGTAAAATGAAACACAGGGTGTGAATTCCCGATCAATAGGGTTATTAAATCTTTCTGATTTCACGGGTAATCACTGGTGGTCACGTCGTGGATTAAAATCACTTCGCTCCGAAGCGCAAAAAATAAAGTTGCGTCCGCACACTCAAAATGTCTACAGAAAATCTTGGTCCATGCGGGAATTAAAGTAAAAACACTGCCTTCTGGCTTTAATTAATTAAACGTTGAATTATTATTCATCGCACAATGGTGCGGCACACGCCAGAAATAATTTTCCACGGAAGTCTCGATGATTTACCGAACTCACTTTGGTTCCGTATGAACTTTATATAAAAAAACTTTGCCTACTGGCATTAATTATAAAAAACTTTGCCTACTGGCATTAATTATAAAAAACTTTGCCTACTGGCATTAATTATAAAAAAAACTTTGCCTACTGGCATTAATGCAAAACTGGAAAAAAAAACTTTCCACCCCAAAGGGGAATGGCACACGCCAAAAAAAGAAACCACGACTGTCCTCCACGGGATTTAAAAACCAACTCCTCGAACAAAATTTTTCTCGCGCCGATCATACTTCGTTGCCCTATCGCCACAACAAAAAAAAAAAAAAAAACCAACCCAACAACACCCGACTCGCCATACGCAGTATGTATCGTACTACCTGGCCACTTCACTCTCTCGTACGAGTACCCCGGCAACGATACTATACCACACCGCACACTGTATACCATATACACAGCGAAGCCAACTTGTTTTGCGCAGTACACACTGTATATATGTGCGTACAAGCAATCGCCTGTTTGTCGCTTGCTTGGAGTGGGCACCTGGCCTGTGTTATGCTTGGGTACATCGTATGAGGAAAGTACCGCTGCCCAAGCAAAATTCTTTTTGCCTTTCTTGTCAACAAGATACCGGCTGCCCAAGCAAATTTTGCTTGTGCGTGGCTTGGGTATGGAAAATTCCATGAGTGGCGTGACTTTACGGCGCAGTTGAAGCGAAATTTGTTTTTGTGGTATTTTTCCACTATGGCGATGCATCGAGTGGTGGTTTGGGCACAGTGTGGTACGAAAAATTCGGTCCACCCAAAATAAAATTATTTTTTTTTTTTTTTTTTTTTTTTTTTTTTTTTTTTTCTTAGCAGCCAGTACAAAACAGGTTTTGTGACACCGTCATCGAAAGCTGAAAAGGATGCTACGATTTTTACTGACGTATGTCCTTTGCGTGAAAGTTCCCTATTTTGCGACCTTTCAAATCCGTTAATTCGTAATAACTGTTTCCTATCTTTTTGGACACTCTGGCCTTCAGAAATTTTGGGGCGAGCTTTGCACTAAAGTGTTGACTCGCTTTACTCTGAGCAAAGTTCCTCCGGAACACTTCTTGTCCGGGCGTAAAATTGGTTACAGCGCTGCGCGTATTATATCTTTTAGCATAAGTTTCAAAAGCTTTCTGTAAGTTCTCTTGCACCTTCTTCCGAACCAGCTGGACTTTATCCTGGGGGCACAGATGTTGCTCCCCTTCTTCCAAAACGTTGAGTCTGCGAATGAGCTCATAGGTTGACGCATGGTTTACCATGTGTTGACCAAAAAGAACAAAATATGGTGAAAAGCCTATTGCTTGATGGTGTGAACTACGGAGTGAAGCCGCAATCAGATGGAGTTTAGTATCCCATCGACGTTGGTCCTTGTCAAGGTAAGCTCTCACAGCCGCTAGAATCGAGCGATTTACCCGTTCAGAGGCATTTGCCTGCGGTGAATAAACGGCAGTGTAATCATGCTTGATTCCGTACTGAGATAAAAGGTTATTGAGAAGAACAGACTTGAATTGCGAACCGTTGTCGGATAAAATACTCTCCGGAACTCCGAAAATGCTAAAGACGCACTCTTCCAGGTACCGACAGATATTCTGTGTGGAAAACTTTTTCAACGGTTTAAGAAAACAAAATTTCGAAACGTGATCGACGACTATCAGGATGCCTATATTTCCCGAGGTTGATCTAGGGTATGGACCTAAAAGATCCATGTACAGCCTCTGGAAGGGACGTTGAGCTTTGAACTGTGCCAACATGGGTGAACGCAAGACTTTGTTGGGGGTTTTCGTGGTTTTACAAACCTCACACGCGTTAACAAAGTCGATGACATCTCTGCACATGTTCGGCCAAAAAAAATTACGGCGAAGCCTTACTAAGGTCTTCCCAATTCCTCCATGACTACAGACGGGCGGTTCGTGAGCTCTAGCAATCGTTTCCTGTACTAACCCGAGCGGAATCCACAGTTTCCAGCCGAAGGATTCAGCTGCTTCGTCTCCGGTTGCATGTGCAGTTCGCTTATATACGAAACCGTCAACTATCTGTAAGTCTGGAAGGTGACTTTGGTTGGTTTGTATGCGGGCTTTCAACTCCTCATACTCACTTGACTTGAACTGTTCGGATTTTAAGTCAATTTCAATGTCCGTACCATCTATAACCGCGATCTCATCGGTGTCTATACGCGATAAAGCATCGGGTACGATATTTTGGGTACCTCTCCGGTGTTCAATAGAGAACTTAAAACTCTGTATCTTTAGAGCCCATCTGGCTAATCTTCCAGATAAATCTTTTTGGCTCATCAGCCATTGCAAACTTGCGTGGTCGGTCACTATTTTGAAGGCTTGACCTTCCACGTACGCACGAAACTTTTTCAAACTTAAAAGAGCCGCTAAACATTCTTGCTCGGTTACGGAGTAGTTCCGCTGAGCCTTGTTGAGCTTTTGCGACATGTACGCTATAGGCACTTCAACGCCTTCATCATTCAGCTGTGCCAACACTCCACCAATGCCTGATTGACATGCATCACACTGAATGACGAAAGGACGACTGAAGTCCGGATTGGCAAGTACTGGAGCCGATGACAACTTTTGCTTCAGTTGCGTAAAGGCCACCTCGGCGTCTGCGTTCCAAGCAAATGCCTTCGCATTTTTCAACAAGTCAGTTAACGGGTTCGAAACGGTAGCAAAATTATCGATAAACCGACGGTACCACCCAGCCATGCCTAAAAATCGCCGAAGCTGGCGGACCGTTGCGGGCCTAGGATAGTCAGTGATGGAGGAAATCTTTTCAGGGTCCACCCGAAGAGTACCGTTACCGACTAGGTATCCCAAATATTTAACTTCCTTTAAACAAAATTTACTTTTTTCCACGTTTATCGTCAAGCCCGCTCTCCGGATCAATTGAGCCGACTCGATAAGAAGGTCGATATGACTCTCGAAATCTTCCGAGATCAACAACAAGTCATCAAGGTAAACGAAAACTCGGTTCCGTAACTGCGGAGGAATCACTCGGTCCATCAAACGACACATAGTTTGCGGAGCGTTACAGAGTCCGAAGGGCATTACCTTGTAGTGATATAGAGGACGGTTAGGCACGGTGAACGCGGTTTTCTCCCTGCTCGACGTATTGAGAGGAATCTGCCAAAATGCATCTTTTAAATCCAATGCTGAGATGAATTCAGCCTTCGGCAACCGGCTAAGAATTCCCTCAATATGCGGCAAAGGATAAGCGTCACGTACTGTAACACTATTCAACTTACGTGCGTCCATACACAGGCGCACCTTTCCGGGTTTCCTAACTAACACTACCGGACTGCTCCACGACCCATGTGACTCTTCGATCACACCGAGTGACAACATCCGGTCTATTTCCGCATGAAGATCCTTTTCAACTGCTGGAGAAATCGGAAAGTATCTCTGTTTTATCGGCCGAGTTCCGGGTTCAATTTCGATCTCGTGTTCCAACAAGGAGGTGCGGCCCAGCCCTTCCTTCTTAAAAGATGGAAAGAGACTAATGGTGGCGGCTAACCTTGTTTGTTGCTTGTCGTTTAAACAATGTGAGTCGCTAAGCTCGGTAGTGACTTGACTATCGGATGAAATCTCAGAAACCACACTCGGAGCGATATTGAACTCTCGCCAAAAATTTACCCCAAGGTAAATATTTTGACTCAAGCTGGGAACGATAAGAAAATTTGTGCGTTTTGTAACGCCTCGAAATGTAACAGGTGTTTCTAACTCTCCCTGAACACATTGACTTGATCCATCCGCTGTTCTGACAGAGAATCCAACCTTTTTGTAGCTAGTAGCGTTTTGGAGTAGGTCTTTAGCTGCTTGTGCACCAATGCAAGATATGGACGCACCACTGTCTAGTAGACCTAAATATTTTCTTCCGAAAATGGAAATCTCCGCGTAAGGACGAAGATCATTTTCTATACTGGTTACTGAGGACAACGTTTGTGCAAATAGTTTCCGATTGCGTCTGATCTTTCTCCAAAACTCTCGCATTCTCCGTGCCGATCTATTCTTTTTCCTACTGATCCTACATACCAACTCAGTTGGGCTTACGACCACTGAGGAAATGTGTGGTTGCACGATCCTATCTCTAGCTTCCTGATAAGCTTTTAATCGCTCATGGTATGGACGTAAGGGATAAGGTGTGGAGTTATAGTGATGAGTGTCAGGCGTAAGTACCTGTCTCGATAGAAGTCTTACTGCTGGTACGTCTTGAGAAGAGTTGGGAGGTACATCCCAAGATGGAAGTGAAACTACTGTAAACGTTTTTGTAGGGCTAGTGAATGACGGGGGTACTACAGGCGTAGTAACCGAAGGAATAGATGATGCTGGTTTTAATTGCGGTTGGAGTGGAGGTGGGTGTTGGTACCTACACTCATCCGTCCGTTTCCCGACGGATTACACTTTTGACATTTTGGCTTTACGGTGTTTTCGGCCCCGCATCCGTAACAAAATATGGTTCGATCTTCTACACAATCGTGATATCTGTGACCGTCTTTCCGACAATTCCAACAATTCAGTGAATCAGCTTTACTAATTCCTGAAAGGTCACTGTCGACTTCGACGTCGACTTCCTTGGTAGAAAAATCAAATTCAACTTCATTAACAGTTTGCCTATAGCCGGCATTTCGGAACTTGTTTGTCGCATATGAACGATTGAGATCAGCTATAAGGCTTTCTCTTTTCAAACAAAGATTTCTAAGTTGCGAAATGGAAAATATCTGAAGATGAAAAATCTGCTGCCGGATTTCCGGTCGCAGGTTACGTTGGACTATCTCAACCAACTCTCGATCATGCATTGGGGATTGCAGTCGATCGGTGAGCTTTAAGATTGCGTGATAGAATTCCTCGAAAGGTTCCCGCTCTCTCTGCTTCCTATCGCGAATCATTTCACGGATGTCTGTATCAGTACAATGGTCCTGGTAGTGCTCTCGTAAGGAGTGACAAAGTGAATCCCAAGTGACTCTCTCTACATCCTTCCGATAACGCCAGTACCATGCCTTCGCGTCATCCGTGAAGAGGACTTGTATGTGGTCACAAACCAGCTGGTAATTACCTCCCAGACAATCTTCTGTAAGGGCACTGATTTGATAAAGAAAATTTTCGACAGAGATACCCGTTCGTGATCCGTTGAACTTCACATTCCAACCCTGTATAAGGCTTGCAATTCGACCTGCATTAGCTAGGGAATTTTCTGACACCGAAGAGAAGTTGTTGGAATGATGTCGCTGAGAAGGGTGAGAATAACGTGAGTGGTTAATCGAAGGACGGTTCTGGTATGCCTGTGTTGCTTGCGGATTCGCAAATCGTTGGTGAAAAGAAGGGTTTGGCACAATTGCCGGTCTTGGTTGGTTATGTGACAGCCGAACATTACGCCTGGGTTCCTCCTGTAGCTCAAAAGGCATATCAGTGGGCCATGTAGGTTCCTGTGGTGGTGGTATGTTAGAAGTACGAGGTTGTGGTTGTACTGGTGGGTTATCCACTCGTAAATTGGCGATTGAAGCTTCAAGTTGCCGAGTAATTGTATTTAGGCTGGACTCAATCTTCGTATCAAAAATTCTGGATATCTGATTGTTGAGATTGTCCAGTGAGGCCATTTGCCTAGTACTGACAATGTCATGAATTATATTCCGTAGGTGATCTTCCGTTAACGTTAAGTTCACATTGGTAGGGTTTGGTTGATTACTACTATTAATCGGAGTATTCCTAATAGTACCAATCGAATCAGGGACTGCTTCCAAAACGCTTGCGGTCGGAGCTTGGATCAACGAAGCTGAGTCGCTGGCTTCAGGACCACGAGACGAATCAGTGACTGACAATGTAGGTTGTGATTGACTTAGCGGTGCAGCGCGTTGCGTTACCGCCAAAGTATTGTCATTCATTGACCAATCTAAGGGATTTTGTGTCTGAGCCAAGGTCTGTGCACGAGTTTGCATAGTTTGTTTGGGAATAGCACCCGAGGGAGCTGCAGAAGTCGCATCGGAGCTAAAACTTCTTAACGAGGTGTTATGTGGTGCAATATCGCGTAAGTCACTACGTGAACACTTAGCGCGACATTGTGGACAAGTGCTAGCATTCTTAAACCATTGGCGAATGCACTTAGTGTGAAAGATATGCTTACACCGAGTAATTGTTCTCTCCTGGTCTTCACCTAAGCGGTCTCGACATATCGAGCAAATGCCTGCCTTAGGCGGATTTGGTAAATTC
This sequence comes from Cheilosia urbana, assembly GCA_946477585.1. Lineage (NCBI taxonomy): Eukaryota > Metazoa > Arthropoda > Insecta > Diptera > Syrphidae > Cheilosia > Cheilosia urbana. Next base: position 40,665,699 of record OX297856.1, read on the forward strand.
TCTCCACTATGCCGTAACGACATGGTAAGAGAAGTATAGTTAGTCAAGGAAAAAATATAATAGCGAAAATATATCAATCAAAAAAAATGTAGATATAGCAAAAAAAATATATAGGAGTAATTAGGAACGATATGAATTACGATAGCGGCAAAAGTTAAGTAATTATTAATTGCGATACGAAAATGCGATACGATACTTGCGATACGAAAATGCGATACGATAATTTGGAATGTTCATAATATTGCGGTATGTGACTTGAAATAGAAGAAAAAAATAAGGTTTCAATAATTATTAAATAAATTGTTTTTGGTGTGTTGTTGTGAGCGATTGCCCTAGACTACTGTCGAAGTAATAAGGACGGTCCTTGGACAAGAACTTATTCGGTTGGTCAGGGTCTCAAGCACTAGGCTCGTGGAGCCACTGAAATTCCTAAAACTCGAAAAGTCTTGACCAAGCCGTGCATAGATGACTAAATGTCTACCTGTTGTAGTAATCTATGCAATGACTAGAAAAATATTTATTTGGATACCAAATATAATCAAAGGTTTGCTTCCGGTAAAGTTACCTCTAGTGAACGAAGTCAACTAAATATTCCGTAGAAGTCTACCAGTGATAAATCTGGAATCCAGATGAAAAAAAAATGATTTTGGAGCATCACAATGGCGTAGCTAAGCTGGGACTATAGCGTATTGCTTCCGGTAAAGTTACCTCTGTGAACGAAGTCACTTAAAATTCCGTGAAGGTCTACAACTAAGTCAATCCGAACTCTTGATAAAATGAAAAGAAGATCTCAGTTACATCCGGCGGATGCCCCACGTTGGGCGCCAATTTGTAATAAAAGGTTGCTTGTGTGTCACCCTTAGAGTGCCACACGTTGTCTTGGGAGTGGTCGAGTTGTTGTTAACCCGAGATGTTGTTTGGTGATGTCCGAATATATATATGTGAGGTATGCACGGGTGCACGTCTAGCTATCCCTGGCTAAGCTGCGGCTGGGGGGGTTCTTCTGCGCTACCTACATTCTCCCTACTATTACGACAAGAGCTTACTACAAATAAAAATGTACGTGCACGATGAATGTCTTTTTCATCCCTTAGTCCGCGTCACAACACTCACCTTCGATGACAGACTAGATGGTGCGTTCTGCCATGCCCGCCCTGCCTGAGCCCTGTTCTGTTCAGGAACTCCCTCTGGTGAAACCTTACTTCCCTCCTAGATCAAGTCACCGCAAGAGAAATTAAGTTAAGTCAACAGTATATGATTCATTGTGCATTTAAATTTTTATTCGACGTAAAACAAAATTACTTAAGAGATGGTGGAACCATCTGTCTAACAGCAGTGTTATCGGACTTCCAAAATTTCGCTCGGGTCTTTGCCCTCCATGACAATTACCGCCAAAAAGAAACTTAAATGTAAGAGTGAATACGGCACTAGCAAAAAAAAATATAAACAAGGTCTACTATTATTTAACATAAGGCGGCAATTTTTTTCGTTAATGATTCTAATTCTATAATTCATACTAACAATGGTAGTAAAAACTAAGTGGATGAGATTAATTTACATTAATTGACCGTACTTTCATGGCCTGCGACTGGTTGTAAAAATCTAAAGTATATATGCCACGCTTGAAAAGCCTTTGGGGTTTCGGACTCCCATAGATTCCTCAAACTTCTTACACAAAAAAATAAAGATCACTATATAATATTAATATTCGCAAAATATTGGGCGATGGTACTTACACAAATCCTCTCCTGTCCATGCATGGTCAGCAGCCGGTGTGCCACAAATGGCTGTAATTAAAAGAACTTATTTATAGTGATCCTAGTGCTACCAGGTCCGACATAGAGCTGCGGAGGGGGAGGTAAATTTCCCCTTAAAAAAAAACTAAAACTAATGATTTGGGATTAAATTAAAATCTCCACTTGATACAAGAAAGGTATGAGAACTTATATTAAGATGCTACGTTAAAAATGACACTAACGCCGATACACTGCGCAGAAAAGGAAATTTTAATAATCCCAGAAGGGGATACTCTACAACCGCGGATTCCGGCTAGTCAAGTATAATGAGCACGGGTCCTTCTGCTCGTGTGGTCTGGGGCACGTCCAAATCTCCTCCGGCGTGTCGGTTTGTCTCGTAACCGCACGTGGGCACAGGATCAATCAGAAAAAATCTCCGCGATGCGGGTAAAGTCATAGGTCATCCGGTTTACGGGTCTAAGCTCCGATTTACGGGTAAAATGAAACACAGGGTGTGAATTCCCGATCAATAGGGTTATTAAATCTTTCTGATTTCACGGGTAATCACTGGTGGTCACGTCGTGGATTAAAATCACTTCGCTCCGAAGCGCAAAAAATAAAGTTGCGTCCGCACACTCAAAATGTCTACAGAAAATCTTGGTCCATGCGGGAATTAAAGTAAAAACACTGCCTTCTGGCTTTAATTAATTAAACGTTGAATTATTATTCATCGCACAATGGTGCGGCACACGCCAGAAATAATTTTCCACGGAAGTCTCGATGATTTACCGAACTCACTTTGGTTCCGTATGAACTTTATATAAAAAAACTTTGCCTACTGGCATTAATTATAAAAAACTTTGCCTACTGGCATTAATTATAAAAAACTTTGCCTACTGGCATTAATTATAAAAAAAACTTTGCCTACTGGCATTAATGCAAAACTGGAAAAAAAAACTTTCCACCCCAAAGGGGAATGGCACACGCCAAAAAAAGAAACCACGACTGTCCTCCACGGGATTTAAAAACCAACTCCTCGAACAAAATTTTTCTCGCGCCGATCATACTTCGTTGCCCTATCGCCACAACAAAAAAAAAAAAAAAAACCAACCCAACAACACCCGACTCGCCATACGCAGTATGTATCGTACTACCTGGCCACTTCACTCTCTCGTACGAGTACCCCGGCAACGATACTATACCACACCGCACACTGTATACCATATACACAGCGAAGCCAACTTGTTTTGCGCAGTACACACTGTATATATGTGCGTACAAGCAATCGCCTGTTTGTCGCTTGCTTGGAGTGGGCACCTGGCCTGTGTTATGCTTGGGTACATCGTATGAGGAAAGTACCGCTGCCCAAGCAAAATTCTTTTTGCCTTTCTTGTCAACAAGATACCGGCTGCCCAAGCAAATTTTGCTTGTGCGTGGCTTGGGTATGGAAAATTCCATGAGTGGCGTGACTTTACGGCGCAGTTGAAGCGAAATTTGTTTTTGTGGTATTTTTCCACTATGGCGATGCATCGAGTGGTGGTTTGGGCACAGTGTGGTACGAAAAATTCGGTCCACCCAAAATAAAATTATTTTTTTTTTTTTTTTTTTTTTTTTTTTTTTTTTTTTTCTTAGCAGCCAGTACAATCTTTAGTACTTCGCGGTGAAAAAAGAACTTGACTGTTAACCGAACCGGACGACTGCGCCAATTACGAACTTACACCGTGGGCCGATCAAAAAAAACTACTACCTTACTCTTCGAATGACAAATATATTCTGACTTTATTGAAAATGAGAATCTATGAAGTTAATTTACAATACAATCAATTCTTGGAAAAATGAAAAGTGTTAAATCGACAATTAATAAAATCAATTCTTAGGAAAATGAAAAGTGTTAAATTGACAATTAGTAAAATCAATTCTTAGGAAAATAAAAGTGTGAGATTGACATTTGATGCGAACCTAAATAAAATGCTTAATTAACAATATTGCAATGAATATGATTTCTTAGAATTAATACTGGATCGATGACCGCAGGTTGTATTAAGTTAACCTTGGTGGCTTTTGTGGTGCTGCGTCAGCATGTCGGCATGTAACTCGCGCGACGACCTGACTAAAAAAACTCAATTGTCAAAAGTGGATGAAGCGAGGCGATGACTTATGATGGTTGTGTTCAGCGCACCAAAATTAATGAACGCATACGGTGATTTTACTTATCTCTGATTTTATCGTTTGAATCGAACAACTTTCGAACTTGATTTTTCCACTACAAATTTATCTATCAGTGTAAGTATTGGATTTTGGTTTATACTGTATATGTCTATGTGGAGTATCTCCAAAGGTTTTGGAGGCATTAGGGTTTGAGATAATGTGGTTTGGGAGGGTTCGTGTCGTATTTCAGCAATTTGCATTTCTCACAGTTATTGATAGTTCTCGTAATTTTATCTTTCATGTTCGGGAAGAAAAAATCACGTTTTAAATGGAGGTGAGTTTCATTTATACCTCTGTGGTTTGATTTCTCGTGGTATTCGCGGATTATTTTTTCCTGTTCATCTTCTTGCCTTATATCGGTTAGAAGTTCTGTACAGCGTACAATACGGAACGTTTTGCTCTGGGAAAAATATAGGGAAAAAGTTTATTGCACAAGACGGAAGATTTCATCAGTTGTTTACACAGCGATTAGTTTATTGGGTGGAAACATTTTTTTAAAGATTTCGATCATCGTGCTTTCATCAAAAGACGCTCTACGTATTGTTCGTGTCTGCTTGTTCTTTAAAACGCTTTCGATCGTCATTGGGCAATCCTTTCCTTAGCCTCTAGTATAATTTGAATGTTAAATTCGTTTAGAGTCTTTTGAGATATGGGAATCCCATCGTTTAAGTTCTCTTGGGCACTGTGCAAGTGGAATAAAAGTGCGACCACTTTCGTTGATGCGTAATTTAATTCTGTTTATTTGTCTCAAATCTTACTTATATTTTTCCACCAAGGGAAGCGGGAAGTGCTGAGTATGGGATTCGGGTAAGGTGAGTGACATGAGCATATGCTGCCGAAAGTGCAGCGTAATCAAAGATAGTGTGCAAGCGCAATGAAGGTGAATGTGCTCGGGTATTATAGGACGTACATATATGATGGAATGTGCTGTTGTATGTAAAAGGTGTATACAAAAGGTGTATGAAAAAGATAGTATTGTTGTTTGCAAGATAGCGTACAAAGGAAATGAGTGCTGGAATGGAATTTGGTGGTATATTATTACTAATTATTATTCTATATTAACCTACTGCATTAACTTGCACAGTGTCCGTGTCTTCGTCATTATTGAAGAGTTCTTGTTCTTCTTCATCTGGTTGGGAAATCTTGATGCGACTAAGTGCGTCTGCATTGGTGTTTGCCCTGCCTTTCTTATATATTATCTCGTAGTCGAACTCTTCTAGTTTGAGGCGCCACCTCACGAGTTTTGAGTTTGGCTCTTTCAAGTTCATGAGCCATACCATAACAGATGGCTGTGACTATTTGAAATTTTCTTCCAAAAAGATACGGCCGGAAGTATCGCGTGGCCCAGACTATTGCGATTGCGAGGAGTTCTTTCTCGATGGTCGAGTAATTACATTCGCTATTGGAAAGAGTGCGACTGGCGAAGCAAACGGGTCTATCGCTTTCGATTCGGCCTTGGGATAGGACAGCACCTAATGCAATGTTGCTGGCATCTGTTGTTAGTATGAAGGGCTAAGTAAGGTCTGGGTATTGTAGTATAGGGTCGTTAGTTAATAGATTTTTACAGGTGTCGAAAGTTTCTATGAAGCTCTGGTCTATTTTGATATCAACACCTTTTTCAGACAGTTTGTCAAAGGTTTGGTTAATTTTGCCAAATTCTTTATGAACTTCCTGTAGTATCCGATAAGTCTACTAATGCTTTGATTTGGGTTTTGGAATAGGGAAGTTTTTAATAGCAGAGATTTTGGATGGATTTGGTTTGATTCCCTCGGGAGTTACTACATGTCCCAAGAACGCTATTTCCTTTTGAAGAAATTCACACTTATCCATTTGGATTTTAAAGTTTGATTCCCGTAGTTTGTTGAAGACTTGTTTTAGGCTCTCTATGTGTTCCTGGAGCGAGGTGGAGTTGATTATGATATCGTCTAGATAGACGAGGCATATCTTTCCCACTAGTTCTTTAAGAACGTTGTCCATCACGCGTTGGAAGGTTGATGTAGCGTTATTTAGCCCGAAAGGCATTCTCAGGTACTCATAGTTTCTATCCGTTTTAACCAACATTCCGCCGTAACGGGGGTAATGTCACCCGGTGATGTCATATCTTTTGGTGAAAAATGTCTTTATCCAAGAAATGTCTGCATTTTGAGGGGCGCCTTTGATGAAGAGGATGGTAAGGTTTTCAGACTCCAGTTTATCGAGTCTGATTTGCCAATCGGAGTGTGTCCATGTAGCCCCAAAATGTTTTATAAGCTTACGTGGAGCGGCGGTGGGAGGAGCAGGTATAGTGACGGGTGCAGAAGATAATGAGAGCGTGGGAGTATCTGGCGAATTGGGCGGTAATGGTATAAGCACTGTTGATGATGCTTTAGGTGTTGCTATTGTGGTAGTGGTTGTTGTTGTAGTCGACGTTGTTGGTGGTTGCGGCATCGGCAGGAGGCGAGGTGGTGGGCGTGAGACAGAACTGGCTTCGGTATCCAATATTTCGGCTAAGATGTAATGTTATTATAATTGCGAAAAAGAGTGACTACCTCCCTAGTAAATCTGTGGGGATTTTAGGCTATCCCAAGCCGATATGGTTACTGGATAAAAAGCCGAACTGTTTGGGGTGGCTAAAGAGCCGAGCTGTAAATATAAATAAAGGCTAAGAAGCCAAACCATTCATATCGATAGTATCATTCACATTGTCTTTATTCCTAAATGCTTGGTCTATTTATACAAAAATATCTTACTTGCTACTTACAATCGAGCTTACACATACATATTGCTAAAGATATCAAAATACAATATAAATTCACAAATTGATAGAATGTGCTGACATAATGCTGTGGCAGCATTATTCAAGTACAAGTCAGATGGCCTTGACTTCATAGCGGCTATTGGCTTTATCATGGATCGGGTGTCGAGTGCCTTAATCGCACTCGGCTGTGTAGTGTATTGTGTATCTTGTATGGGAAAAGAAAGAATTTGTTTGTTGGTTGTAAATTGAAATTATGAATGAAGTATGATTACTGTAGGGCTGGTTGTTACTATGAATCATTGTGTAGAATTTATGTGTATACTACAAAGATTGAAGTATTGTACTGCGGATCAGGGTGATGCTGACTGGACTGAGATATTATCGATTTTACAGCAAAGTATTTCAATCCTATTTTGAATGTCGGACATAGTTGATTACGCCGCAGTGCGTCCGTCGCCGAAGTAGCTTATTCTGTCGAACATTACCTCGAATATTGGATCTGGTTGCCTCAAAGATGGTTGTTTGTTTGAAGTGGATTAGAAGTGGATATCTAAGTCTTCGCGCATGGAGTTTATGGAGTTGCGAGCTTCCTCGTTGTATTTATTTTGTGCAGAACTGGTTGCTTTAAACTCAGCTAACACATTATTAAGTAGGAACACGCTCTTTTCGTCGTTCTTAGATTTGTCTAAATTCGAGTCAATCAGACCGGCTAGTTGTCTCTCGATGTTGGTGAGTTTGGATTTTATTAGGTCGATGGTAATCTGAACAGAATTTCTTGGAAATCATCAACACATCTGACACTACACTACTTTCTAAGTTCGAGAATTTGGCAGTCAAGACGCACGTGTGATAGCGATATGGTCTTACACTCATCACAAAAGTAAAGAAGGTTGCCCCGAAACTCTTTGATAAACACACTGTTTCTTTTATTCAGGCCGACACAAATGGCATGGAATGTTTTTCCACAAATTCCATTGCAAGCAATCCAGTCGGCATTGATATCATCGATTGCGCAATTTGAACTTCCGCACGACATAGCAACAGAAAAAAGTTGGTTTGAACTGCATAGCGAGTCGTCATGTCAAATTTCCAAGTACTTCGCAGTTTTCTGATATAAAAAAAAGTTTTTATGATATTGCGGGTTTTCCGGATGTTATTGGTTTGATTGATGGCACGCATATTAAGATTGCAGCACCAAGAAAAGAAATAGAACATGTTTACTACTGTCGAAAAGGTGGTCATTCGAAAAATGTGCAAAGTAGAGATTATTTAATATTTAGTGCTAATGCGCGATTCGGTGGAACGGCTCATGATTCTTATATTTGGAGATGTTCTAAGACAAAATCTACATTGGAAACTTTATATTCTATCTACCGGTGAAAGGCATTTTTATTTACTCAGCGATAGTGGTTATCCATTGCAGCCGTGGATAATGACGCCCTTTAAGAAACAAACACGGAGGCAGAAGAAGCATTTAACAGGGCACACAAAATAACTAGGAGCCATGTTGAAACGACGTTTTAAAAAGTAGGTTTCGGTGCTTGTCAGCAGAAAGGGTTTTATTTTACGCTCCTGGTAAAGCAGAAGTTATTATTAATGTGTGTATTGTTTTGCATAGCATGTTAATAAGAGCTAGAATTCCTTTGCTCGAAGACGTATCAACTGAAACTGGTATTGGAGCTGGTGAGGCGACTGTTGCTGCAAGTGGAACTTATAACTATAATGAGCCCAATGTTTTAGCTGAAGGGCGAAATGTTCGACAGCAAATTATAAGAAATCATTTCTCTAGCAAATAATTTTAATCGAAGAAAATAAAAGCATTTTAAGTCAGATCATCCCCTCTAGAGCTACCACCTTCCTTTCTTCCAATTTTAGGCGCTCACACCTTATATCAATGCTTTTTTGCTCCAACTGTAGGAATTTGTTTTCCTGATTTAGGGGCAAAAAAGGTCCCCGCCTTTTCTTTGACCGTCTAGTTGCCGCTTGTCGCGCGGCTGCTGAGGTAGATGGTTGAGCTTCGTCATTAAACATTTCATCGTTTTCCTCCTAAAGCAACTCCTCCAATACTGCTCTATCCTATGAAATAAAAGAAAGAAGATTTATAATATATACAAATACAAAAATTATGTATGTCTGCACTTACAATGTCCGTATTGTCAATGCCTATTTCGAAAACTGACTCATCAGTCATCACAACTCTTTCTTCAAGTTCACTTAGCTGCTTGATTCTGGCTAACCCGTTGATGCCACTGCGGTTTTCGGCTTCTTTTATATCAGCATATTTTTTCTTGCTGTTTCGTCTGAAAACACAAAACTTAAAAACTTTAACAAACAATATCTCGTATGTATAATTACTTTAAATCGCCCCAAGTCTTCCTCCACTGCTCATCACTCTTATAAGCTCCCCCCAAGGAATTGAGGTCCTTTGCAAGGCTTTTCCATGCATTATTTCTTGCGTTTGCTCCGTCTGCTGAAATAAATCTACAAAAACAATTAAAAATCGTTGTAATAAGTGTTTAAACTTGTTTCTTATACCTGTCATGGGCAATTTCCAAATTGATTTCTAAGAAGCTCACTAAGTACTCCTTTTGAGCTTGCGTTACGCTTTTTCCTTCGTTTTTTTTTTTTTTTTTTTTTTGTCAAAGTCTCCATTTTCACCCTTTCACATAGAACGAGAATCGAAATTGCGGTGAAAGGTGAAAACATTTTCGTTTCACTTTTTCACCCCCCTGATCGGGCTTTGTAGTTCTTCAAAGAAGAAGATATAGTTTATTATCTAACAAATTATTTAGGGTCAGCCTGCATGTCAGGTTATATGTTACAAATATAGGGAACACCAACACTCCTCCTTCGCATCGGCTATTTTTTGTTCAGTACTAACGTAGTTTAATTCACACAAATGATTTTCCCTATGTTACACAAACAAATTTCTTCATGCAGAAGAGTTTAAGGCACGTGATGGACAAATTATAGTGGAAACGTAATCATCATGTACAACATCAAATTTTAATTCCATCAATAATTTCCTGGTTTCCTTCGAAAGACAGAAAACATGTTATCAATGAAATGCATATTTCCTAAATCACTAACATAATTCAATGAATTATTTCCTAAAAGAAAACAGAAAAAACATTTAAAAATTATATAAATTTTTGGACCAAAATTTAGGAACGATATGAATATTGCATTAGAGCTAATAACGAAGACCTTGTTTGATTTAAAATAAAAATGTTTAAAACGTGAAACTAATATAGAAAAAATATATATACGTAAAAATGTAAAAATTAAGAAAATAAAATAAACAGTCAATTAAAATATTTCTTCTATTGAAAATAAAGAATAACTTTTGTAACAACGTAGAGATTAAAATAAAATCGAAAGAAAAAAAAACTATCTAACCAGAAAAATCTGCATAAATTCGCAATTTCCAAGACTGTCTGAAAAATATATGAAATAAAAAAAAAATGATTTGCAACAACCAAACTGAAACATCTTTGTACTTAACAGAAAAACACTGAAAACAAATTTAACTGAAAGAATTCTGTTCTTCTTCTTCTACAAAATGTTAATAATTTTCATACAATTTATTAAACTAAGATAATAAAAAACTTATGAAAACCCAAAAAAAGCGGTCTCGAAAAAAATTGTGTCTGCTGAAAAAATTGAATTATTAGATACATTATACATTATGATATTAAACATAAATACAATATATTAACGTGAATGCTTACTTGTTTTATTTAGTGAAATTGTTTTATTTACTATTGGTCAGAGCTGATTTGCATAGGATCCAAGCTCGGTGTATTTACAATCATTCCTATATTCCCTAAAGGCGGAGGGACATAAGTCTGAAACACTATTGGGACACAAGTTCCAAAAATATTTTGTCGAAGATGGGACATACGTCCCAAATTTTCGCATAGATAACATTTAGTGCAAAGGACACGAGAATGCATCAACTCACCGACTTAATGCATAACTTTAAGACGTGTGCTAAATCCAGCTCGGCTGCAACAAGAAGTACATACCCAAAGGCTATCCAAATCCAAACCAGACGGTTTATTGTTTGTTATTGAAATAAACTCACCGCAACGCCATTAACGTATTCACACACATGAAAAACGATTAAAACAAGATTTGATATTGTAAAATAAATAAATAGTTGGCGCAACAGGTCCGGAGGGACCCTAGGCTTCCTAGCTTCTCACAACCATTCTTTTTGAGAGTTTTTCATTTTTTGGAACGAATGGAAGGGATCTACAGTTTTACTCCAAACGGCTAATTGAGAAGCTCTTTCAAGACAGTCATACTCTCGGATGTTTGTCAGACGTTTGCGAGAGGCGGCACAGTGAAAAAAACCCTATGTTGGAATTTGGGTTTTTGCGCGATTCGAACCACGACCCCTAGCGTAGTAGTCCAACACACTAACCACTAATGTGGTTTTCCATTGGGACAAAATATCAATCTTTTTTTGATCTAAATCACTTTTTGCGTTCTATTGGGACGAAAAATCAATCTTTTTTTCGATTCGGATCACTTTTCGCAGATCTCGATATTTTTTCAGATTTACGCATACCAATATACTTTGTACATCTGTTTAACGTCAGTTTAAGAAGTTTCATTTCGAGGCAAATGCGCAAAGTTTCGTGAAAACCAAAATAACAAAATACATAAATAGCTATGGATACGATTTCGGAGGAATTATTATCTTCATTATCTCCCTCGTCATCTGAAGACTACAAACCACCAATAATACATCATTTGTGTCTACAAGAAGGAAAACATTTTTGAGGGCGATATCCATTTGTGATTTAGCCAAAAACGAATGCCATTTGAACAGCTGATATTGTTGTCACATTTACAAAAGCAGATCAATCTCGTTGCGCGTTCCATGAGCACCGTAAAATCTGAGATCTGAAAAAGATTTCTGGTGGTCCCAATGGAAAACCAAATAAGCCACTGCGCCTACAAGATTTTATATTGCACTAATAATAAATGAGCGCTACTTGATAGGATTTTACTTCTGCAGCAATACGAACCATACTCTTACAACTGGATTTTTTTTGGACGTACGGGGAAAGCACTTGTGGTTATCGTCCTTGCTCTACGGAATGGAGCAGCAGCCAGCAGGACTGAACAAGACAATATTTTCCAAGAGCTGCAGATGCAATTTAATTGGGTAGGTATAGGTATAGCATTAGTTTAGTGACATCGTTCTCTTGCTTTTTGGATTGGACTAATGTGTAATAACCTATTCACACCGAGCCGGAAATCGACTGAACTGCGGTAATTCAACCCCGGGTTTTCGGGAAAACACTCGAAAGCTTCATCGAAAACAGAAGGGGTTATGTCGTATAAGAATTATATTTTTTAGATAAATTTTTACAATTTCAACAGGCTCCACATTATCAACAACATCGTTCAACATTAACTGAATAAACCAATTCAGTTGTACAAAGAATTGACTGTCAGATTTTAGCCTTTCAAACAAATTCGTTTCCATCAACCGAAGTGTTTCTTATCCAAGTTGTGGTTCTCTTTAACAAGACTTTTACATCATATTCATAATCCGTGATGTATTTTATATTCTCTGTCGTAAAGGTTCGTCGAGAATCACAAAACCTCACGAATGTTGGCCTGTTCATCTTTTGTGTCAAGTTACACAAGCGAATTCTCTCACTCTAGCTGAAACAGCGAAAGTCTGTCAATTATAACTGTCTTCTATCATGGTAAGGGGAAAGCCATCGATATAGGTGCATTAAGAAACAATTGCCTTTTTACTTACTTCTCTCATTCAATGTTTCCATCCAATGAGATTATCAAAAGCGTTAGCATTATTTACAACAAATTAACAACAATTCAATGTCGCTCTCACAAGACGTAATTTTATATACAGCAAATATGTACACAGTGAACGCTGAACAACTAACAAGTCACATCCAGAGGTAAATCTAATTTATAAAATAAATATCATTTTGTTTGATAATATCCTTCATAAATATTTAAAAAAAATTACAAAAATGTAGTTCTATATCTTTTGGCATCGGTATAAAATAAACAAGAGCTAAACAGTCATCATTCTGTCACGTTCGCATTGACGACAGCACATGACTTTTTATCGACGGTGGACCAAATCGTCGTTTGGCTTCTGTTTGGAAAGCATTCTCCATTTGATCGCAGATTAAGTCGAAGAACAAGTTGGCGATGTTACTATGCAGCAGCGATTTGAACTCGAACGACACCTTAAAGTCCAACACACATGATTGGGGAATATCCTTAAGGCCGGGACTGAAACGCCACTCGTTAAGCAAGTAGTTAAAAACTCGGCCATCTTTGCATACCGATTGAACTAACCGCGGCGCTTCTAGAGCCACCTGCGACGTGTACTTCTCGTTAAGTGGTGGAAAACCGATAATTAAATCGGCTCGAAATCGGTCCCCCGATCCCGATTGACTATGCACATGAGACTTTTTCACATACGGCACGAATTTGTAGTAGTTTTTTACATCGGCCACCACTTCGTACATCTCAGCCATTGAGTAACTGAAAAAGAAAGAAACAAAGTTAATGCAACGTTAAATGTGGGAGACAACAAAGAGGGATAAACTAAAATTGCAGAACATTTTTATAAGCTTTAACAAGGGATTTGAAAATCGAAGGAGTAAGATTTACCAATATCTTAAGAGACACTGTATAGTGTATATAATATATACTGTAATGGAAAACCTAGTACGAATATTCACATTCGGACCAATGTCCCAAACATGCAAAGGTATCTGGGTTTTAAAATCTATAGCCACAACTAAGACCTCCACTCCAAGTGAAACATAATCAGTATTTCCGTCGTAGTTGCGCAATTGCATTCATTGGCTAACCCGATCTAGGGACATCAAGTAAAGAAGGTTAGAATAAAAGTCCTAAAAATCCGACCATCTACAGTCGATTTTGCACGAATATTTTTTTATATAACAAGTTTATTTAAGACGGATAGTACTCACCCCAGCAATTCCTTCTTGACATACTCTTTATTTCTGTTTGTAATATCGGCAATTGAAAAATATGACCTCAGTCGTTCGCTTTGTGAAGTTCTAAAAAAAAAAAAAAAATGAAATATGTATGTATTCAAATAAGAAAAACCAACCCACAAAATTTACAAGTTCAAGAGTAGCCAAAGCGCCCTTGAGATTGCAGATTTCCTGCATGTGCAATGTGTCATGCGCAAATAAGAGGTGAAACTGGGCGATTAATAAGAAAAATCTACTCAAGTTAATATTTTTTTACACAATTATTGTTCTTTGTTTTATTTTGAATAGCTTACATATTATATTTCTAATGTAAATGATAATTTTTTGTTTGAATTATGTAACGATTTAGATGTGCATGTGCTCTCGGACACATTTCGCAACTTACGAAAATTCACACTTTGAATTGTAGATATATTTCACAGGTATTAAATAACGTACTTGTTTTAACATATTAATTTCTTTTTTATTAAAAATTAGGAGTAGGAAAAGAGGAAATTGCGGGCGAAACCCGCAAATTTAACTTTTGCTTACATTATTTTGACAGAAGTGACACAGCTGATTTTGTTGCAGAAATGGTCAATAATTGGCGAATGGAAAACTGTTATATACGGTGAAGTCACAATAGTAAAGGAATGATGTATGGGGTGGGTGGTAGGGCCCGATTATTTTTATTGGACGGCACGGTTTTTTCACTTCGCTCCCTGCAAAAATAAAGATTCCAACCGCTACAGCAAATCACCACCTCGAAATCATTCTGACATTATGCAAGCGTTTGATAAGTGCTAGTTAGATATATCTGTTTTGCTTTTTTATCTCAATTTGGGGAGAAAGAAATCTGAATCGTGTCCTTACGACCCGATTGTCAAATGTGTCAAATTATCCGGGTTACTGGTTAATAAATCCTTAAAACCGCATCAACACTATCACGCACGCGCATTTTTGCACGAGACGGGACAGAGAGATCCGTTTGTCTGCAGTCAATGCTAATAAAGGCGAATGAATGAGATCACAAATCAGACGCCTAAGGTGTCATGGATGTTCTAAAAATAAATTTAAAATATGTGAAACGAGAGTGTTAATTAGTTTCGGTAAATTAAACCAACAATTCATCAATCATTTATACGAAATAAATAAATAATTGTACGTTCATCACTTCCAGAAGCCATTTTGTTTTATAGGAAAACGAAATTTCTAAGCCATCGCTATAAAAATATCAACAAGCATAGCTTTCCCATAATTTCTACCACGTAAACAAGATGGCCGACCAAAAAACGTATCACGTTTTTTTGTGTTTTAGGTAATGAGGGACAGCATTAGTATTGTCAGACGGCTGTTTAGTATTGGGCATCCCTTTAATTTCCGTGATAGAAATGTGTGACCGTGTAAATGCACTATTATTTAATTATTTATTTATTTATTTATTTAGCAGAACTCTGCTATTAAAAATTCAAAATTACATTAACAATTTAGACTTAAAGATACATTATTATACATTATTTTCTTTGTTTTCATACCATTAATTTGAATATGGATATTTACATTTTATAAATTCAATTACATATCTTTTGAATGTTTTTAAATTTGTTTCATTTTTTGCACTATCCTACTATTACACTATTATTCGATTCACTCTTTCACAGAACCAGAATCGACCCCAAGAGCTCGTATTTGTGTTTCTTTTTTCGTTCAGAGCATGATCAGAGCGCGCTCTATGAGCTCAGAATTAATTGACTGAGCAGGCTGAGTAAAATGCTGATTACGCATATACATTTACACTTCCAGTCATATTTGAGAAAAAAAAAAAAAAAAAAAAAAAAAAAAAACAGGAAAAACAGAAAATCATCAGAACGATCTGAGCACGCTCGGTTCAGAGCGCGCTCATATAGCTCGAGCTCAGTTCTGTGCTCAGCTCTGAACTAAAAAAGAAAAACGCCTTATATATTAGCTCTTGCGATAATATTCGTGCGATTCGAATATGTGTAGCCTTCAACACTTTCTAAATCGTTTTCACTGGTTAAATTTTGAATTAAGACACTCGAAATTTGCGTCCCGATTGATTTCTAAATTTGTACATAAATTATTTACAAAATTAAATTCGACCGATGCAATGCCTTTCTTTGCTGTAGAAAAAATTCACGAAAACCTAAACGCCCTTATCACGAGTTGTCAAACTTAAACGCACTTGCATTGGTAAATCTGAGAAATTATCTAGATTCAATAAACTGCTCTGAGATCTGAAAAACGATTTTTTTTTTTTTTGTATCAAACGAACATAAAAACTGCTCTGAGAGCAACAAAAGTGCTCTGAGAGCGCCCAATCGAATACCACAATAGGCGTTTTTCTTTTTTAGTTCCTGTTTTTCCTGTTTTTCTTTTCTCTCAAATAGGACTGGAAGTGTGAATGTATATGTGTAATCAGCATTTTACTCAGCCTGCTCAGTCAATTAATTCTGAGCTCATAGAGCGCGCTCTGATCACGCTCTGAACGAAAAAAGAAACACAAATTCGAGCTCTGATGTATCTGAGCTAAAAAAGAAACACAAACTTTTTGTATAACAGTTCAGGTTGCGCTCTGAACTAAAAAAGAAAAACGCCTATAGTAGAGCATGTTGTAGGTGTTTTTCAATTTTCCAAACTGTGATACAATAACCATGCAGCTCTTCTATTACCACTCGATAGGTATTCGATAACATTCATCGATTTTTAATGTCAAAGTGGAAAAAACTATACAATAGAACCACATATAAAACCATCCCCCATAATATTTTTGCTACTAAATACTTAACAAAAATTATGTGAAAATATCTACAAATCACAATGATCGCCTTCAAAAATGTTCTGCTTGCAACAATCTTTCTAATTTCCATTAGTTTCTGCCTCTGTTCAAATGGCGATCGCACACAGTTCTTTAGAAATTGCCGACAGAATTGCGAAAGGAATAATTGTACTGATGGTAAGTTAAAGAAATCTTATTTGCAAAAGTAATGTAAAATAATCGTCTCGTTATCCTAACCAGATGGAATTGATATTCAAGAGCAGGCAGTCAAATTCTACCAACAAACTGTTTTCGATGAGATGTTTCTTTGGATCTGTGTTGATGAGTGTCAGTATCATTGCATGTGGATGACGGTTGAAGCGTTTCTTGAACGCGGATGGCAGGTTCCTCAATTTTATGGAAAGGTAGGATTTGCAGTGTAATGAGGGCTGTTTTTTCATGAGTGTATTTTTCAGTGGCCATTCGCAAGGTATATGGGGCTACAAGAACCTGCATCAGTGGTGTTCTCCATTATGAACTTAGTTGTGCATTTGAAGATGCTAAGGAAATTCAGGAGGGAAGTTCGTAAGGATAGCCCTTGCTATAAGTTGTGGCATATATTTTCCATTGTACGATAAGTAATAGTAAACTTGTAGCTGTGTTTTAAACAAAAATTATTAATCATTGTAGGTATGTCTTAATGGATGGGTATGGTCGGCAATCTTTCATACAAGGGATTTTCCAATTACTGAACTCTTGGATTACACTTTCGCCTATTCAATTGTGCTTGTGATGCTGTACTGCATGATAATTCGGTAAGGAACGCTTTCCAAAGCAATCTTTTTGTAAAGAGACACGATCTGTTCGAAACTCAAAGTCTTAGCCATTCCTGCTTGCGATAGACTTTACCAATTTTTGTTATTATCGTTTCAGGATGATCCATAATCGTTCGATAATCTTCCGTGGTATTGTTACTGCACTTTTTCTCTCATTCTATTTAAACTACTTTGCGTATCTGAGTGTTGGAAAGTTCAGTTACTCCTTTAACATGGCTACAAACATAGTTACTGGTAAGAAACTAAGCCGAGCATACCATATAACAACAAATAACCACTCTCCCCAAAGGTGCACTTTGTAGCTTGGGATGGTTTATATGGTGCTACTTGGTTCGAAGAAAGCGACCATACTATAAGAAACTGGTGCGTTTCTACATTCTGTTCGGATTGTCAATGAGTCTGGAATTGTTGGACTTTCCACCGATACTATGGGTCTTCGATGCACATTCGCTCTGGCATTTAGCTACTGTTCCGCTTTGTGGTTTGTTCTATAGGTAATGTGTGGCCCTATTTTTAGCCAATTATAAGTCTGAGTGCATTTGTCTTTCAGTTTTATCATTGAGGATTGTCATTCGCTGCGCAATGAGAAGATCTTAGAGCAGGGGAAATTCAATAAGCAAATCTAATATAAGCTACAAAGGAAAGGAGATGTATTCATTCCGACGCTAGTCGTTCACAAATGTGATTTTAATTTTAACGTAGGACAACACAGTTTAAATAAAAAAAAAGTAAACGTTTTATTTTTAAAAACATCTAGAGGGTCTTTACATCTGTCCACATTGGCTGATGGTAACAGGCAGTTTGGGTTTGTTGTTCGGTCCAGTGGGTACGTTCTCAATCTTTCTCATAATCAGCAATCCATCGAGCACACGACCGAACACCACGTGTTTACCGTCCAAAAAGTTACACTTTGCACATGTGATAAAGAATTGACAACCGTTTGTATCTTTGCCACTGTTGGCTAGAGACAACAGTCCTGGAGAGTCGTGTTTAAGGATGAAGTTCTCATCGGCAAAGGTGCCATTGTATATGCTCATTACTCCGGTCCCGTCGCCCTTTAAGAAACAGCTTTTACAAATCGATTCAGTGTGAAATCTGGGTTTGACTTACGTGCACGAAATCTCCTCCCTGTATCATGAAATCTTTGATAACTCTGTGAAAACTGGCACCCTTGTAGCCCATTGGAACTCCATCGGGCCGATACTCCCCTGTGCATAGTTGGCGAAAGTTCTCTGCAGTTTTTGGAACTGTGTCTGCGAATAATTCGAAGATCATTCGACCAATTTCCTGAAATATAAAATCAAAAGGTTAGATGGAATACCTTGAAAATAGTTGATGCGCATACTGTTGTGCCAACGGATATATCAAAGAAGACCACTGGATTATTAGGGCTGCGTAATTGCATTTGTATTTGATTCCAAGTAGGCATAATTAACTATTTGTATTATTTAAAAAAATGAGAACTATAGTTAAATTGGCGATGTAGCCGCCTGTGCTTTTGTTTGCTGATTTTGATTTGTTTACGTTTACTGACGTTTATAGATTTGGTTTATCGATAACTAGAGTAGGTAATATCGATTCTTTTTTATCCGTTACGAGTTCAGGCGTTGATCCAGTGCGATCCACACACACCCACGAACGAAAAATTCGTTCAAACTTAAGGACTATTCACATGAGAGCGAATTGCGAACTGCGAACACGCGAATATTCGTGGTTTCTGACACTTCATTCACATGAAAACTTTTTTTGGTCGCAGATACCCGCGTATCAGTTTCAATTTTAAAGGTTAAGTTCGAACGAATTTTTCATTCGTGGGTTTGTGGATCGCGACTGTTTTGTGAATAAAGTGTGACAGTTTGCGGCAAGAATTTTCAATTCGCGAGCGAATTTCTTAAATTGTTAATTTAGCTGTTTAAATCAATTGGTATTCATGTCTTTTTTTTTTAGTTTAGATGTTAAGGACTATTCACATGAGAGCGAATTGCGAACTGCGAACACGCGAATATTCGTGGTTTCTGACACTTCATTCACATGAAAATTCGCGGGAAAATTGCTTTAATTGTTGATTTAGCTGTTTAAATCAATTGAGAGTAATGTTTTTTTAGACTAGATGTTAGATTAATTAAATATAATAGTTTTGTGATAGAACAAATACAAATTTTCAATTCATAAATGCAGTTAAATTGATTTGTTCGCAATTCGCCTATTCGCAGTTCGCTCTCATGTAAATAGTCCTAGGATCTATTTTTGAATAAATAAACATCGAAGTTAAGGAAAGTTGTCTGAGATTTTTTTTAATTGCGTTTTACAAAAGTAAGAGAAATTTTGTGAATATCGATTCCTGAGCAAGTTCCATTGGCCACGAAAAATCTGAGAGCAAAATCTGAAAATACCTAACAATGGAAAATCAAATTAACCTTCCGTACTCCTAGTCCCCTACCTAACCGAATTGCTTATTCTCTGAACGGGTGTTATTTTTCGATTTCGCAAATGGTCGAAATACAGACAGCTGTCAGTGTAGCTATCTATGGACATGTGTGTTTTTGTTTACAAATTTTGTTTTTGATTGTGCGGGAAAATAAATATTTTGAGAAAATCGTACCCATTTGGAAAGAAGAATTTATTTTACTCTGAAAATCATACACATTGTAAGTACATTTATTCATTCAATTAGTAATTTACACGAGGCAGCCCTAAAAAGTCTTTGTTGGGACTGCCGATCGGAGACAATACTCTGTCTCTAGTCTCTGCCGCCGATAACAAGAAGTAAAGATTCTGTGAATTAATGTTGATCGATCCTAATCCTAATTGGAAGTGGAATTCGATTCGAACTGAAAAAAAGGGTTAAGAAAGTTGGGTATGAGAGTAATTGTCAATTCGATGGTGTCTTTTTTATACATAGCAATTTGCATCTATTTCTTTAAATTATCTATCAGATTTAGAGCTCGCTCATAATAAAGGACTTGGCGATGAATCCTAGTAGATATTTGAGCGGTTGTCAGATATGTCCTCTGCCTCAAGGTAAAGTTTTCCTAGATTGTGTTGACGTAGTCTGATTAGGCAATCACAGTGACATACTATGTGTTCTGCTGATTCTTCGCCCTCGTTGCATAGTCTGCAAGTGTTGTTTTGTGTTATTCCAATAGTCATGAGGTAGAACAAACTAAGTACCTCTATTATTGTGAAAACAAACTTGATGTTTGTTCCAACGACAGAATACGTGAAGTAAAATATGTCGGAGCATGGTATGTACGGGATAGTATAGGAATGTTCTGTTCAATAAAACATTAAGGTTACTGTAGTACCAGTAACCTATGTAAAATCGGAGCAGGCGATTCAATTAAAAGATATAAAATTGGAAAAGAAAAGAAGAAAAGAAAAACATTAAGAAATAAATAATCAAGAAGGACAGACGGCTAAATTTCCAAAATAAGAACTAATATTAATAGAGGATCTATATCCAATAATATTATAAGAGATTCTACATCAGAAGTGGGATAGTCTCCTCCGCGAGAAGAGCAAGAGATGGGAAATTTTCCTGGCATTACAGTCCGGGATAACCAAGAAAAATATTCTGAAGATGGTCAAATCAAATGGAAATCTATTTTGGAACAACAAAACCAGAACTTTTTGGCTTTACTGCATGCTTTGAAGACGCCGCAGTTTGAGGCTAATATGCAGTTCCCTGAATTTCATCCTGAGAAGACCCACGATGCTCGACCTTGGATGTCGACCGCGGACATGTGCATGTCAGATAAACCCCTGCAAGGTGCTCCCTTAATGATTGTGCTTAGCCGTGCTTTAAAAGGACAAGCGTCGACATGGCTGTCTACGATCTCGTTTTCTGGAATGACTTGGACTCAATTTAAGGATATATTCACTGCAAGATATGACTGTCCTGAGACTTCTGCTGCTGTCCTTATGAACATTTACAATAGCAGACCAAAGGATGGTGAATGTCTTGCTGCTTATGCCGCTAGTTTGATAACGTCGTTAATGCTTAACTGGAAACATTTAACAAAAGAAGAAATAGCTGTGAATACTGTGATGGCCCAGATTTCTCAATTTGAGCCACGTGTTCAGCGCCTGGCTTTCACAGCCCAAATAAAAACCAGAAACCAGATGCAACAGGAGTTGAAGGCGATGTCTTTTTTAAAAAGGCGAGCTCCGGAAACGCAAAGTAATCAAGATGGAATTGATGATAAAAGGAACAGGTTTATGTCCGCACCTTCAATAACAAAGTGTTACAATTGCGGGAAGCTCGGACATAAATCTGTAGTATGCCGCTTGGTGAGAAACAACCCTAGAAGAGACCACAGACCTATTTCATCCATTGACCAATCATCATATTCGAGGAAGGATTCAAGAAAGTATTCAACTCCATTGAAATCTACAGACACAGTTACCTGTTTCAAGTGTCGACAAGTTGGACACTGCATCAAGGTGTCCTAGTAAGAGCAGTCAGGATGGGGGAATGCATAGCGCTTCAAAAACCGAACGTCAAGTTGATATGTGCGAGATCAGCATGCCTTCAGGTACTTTATGGCATTCCGGTGAGAATATAATTATTTCATTATGATTCGGGGTCTGAATGTTCTCTTATAAAAAAATCAGTTTGTTGTAAATTTAGTGGTAAACAGTTTAATAATGTTGTGACTTTAATGGGTATTGGACCAACAAGCGTGAATAGTACTCTTCAAATTTTAACCTTCATTTCTATTAACGACATCTCTCTTGCGTTATGACGTTATGATTGGACGAGACACTTTGCGACAAGGACTAGCTGTACATATGACTCTGAACATGTTAAAGCTTAGTAAAGCCCAAGTTGTGCAAGCGTGTAATATGCTAGAGCCCTCACATAACTTTGATAACATCGAGACCGATATTTCAGTAGACCTAGTTGCGCTTAATTCTTAACGAGTTTAAAGAGCACTTCATTATTGGTACACCCAGAGGCACTGCAAATGTTGAACCGATACAAATACGTATCAAAGATATTAATAAAACTGTTTGGGGAAAATAAAATAGTGTGAGATAGAATTGATGAACTTCTTGCTCATAACCAATTGCAAGCCCCATACTTCTTGCCAAAAAAATAAGAATTACCTTATTGACTTTATTACTTGAACTACAATAGTAGAACCTTCTTCATACGCAACCGTAGCTCATTAGAAATCGGAATCTCTTTAACCGTGAGTGGGCGGTACGCGTTTGATTTTGCGTAATATGGTTGATAATTGGTTTTCTATCACTGGATGGAAGTGATAAGCAGTGCTGGTTGGAAGCACTGTTGTATTCTATCACTGGATGGAAGTGGTAAGGAGTGCTGGATGGAAGTACTGCTTTATAATATCACTGGATGAAAGTGGTAATGGAAGTGAAACATTTTATGAACTTTTTGTACTGTACTTTGCAGAGTAAACTGTATAATTTATTTCGCGATAATAGTTTCAAGTTTATGGGTCAGTAATGGCCGAGTAAGATAAGATAACATATATCACATGAGGACATGTGACATGTCAGGACGGCCGTGTCGGAGCATGGTATGTACGGGATAGTATAGGAATGTTCTGTTCAATAAAACATTAAGGTTACTGTAGTACCAGTAACCTATGTAAAATCGGAGCAGGCGATTCAATTAAAAGATATAAAATTGGAAAAGAAAAGAAGAAAAGAAAAACATTAAGAAATAAATAATCAAGAAGGACAGACGGCTAAATTTCCAAAATAAGAACTAATATTAATAGAGGATCTATATCCAATAATATTATAAGAGATTCTACAAATAAATAAATAAATAGCTGTAGGAACAGGTGCGGAGGGACGCTAGGCCTAGCTTCTCACAACCATTCGTTTTGTGTGAGTTTTTTCATTTTTGGAACGAATGGAAGGGATCTACAATTTTATGCCGACTCCAAATGGCTAATCGAGAAGCTCTTTCAAGACAATTATACTCTCGGATGTTTGTTAGACGTTCGCGAGAGGTGGCGCAGTGGAAAAACTAGACCCCTCGCTTAGTAGACCAACACACTAACCACTAAGCCACTGCGCCCACAATACGTGAAGTAGGTATTTTCTCTAAAAGAATGGTCTATACTTCAGTTGTTTTGTAAAACGATACGTAAGGTACTCCATGTAGGACAGCTACTTCTGCGGAATTGAGCGGTCTATGCTTCGATAGTTGGGTAACGTTATCGCATGTATTCAACTCGGATTACAAGACTTCCTATGCGTTTTTTTTTGCGATGGAAGGTGGAAACCTTGCATGGTCCGACGTCCATTGATAGTGCCGGATTCCTACCGGCTACAACCACCTCTCTTTCCGATCAGGCCGATTTGTTTCCCCCGCGGAACCGCCGTAAGACACTACTTCGCTGGGGTCGGTATGAAGACTTAGCTTGTTGCTCTATTGTTGGAACTATTAGATTTCCACTGTCGTTCTAGGCGTCTAAGATCGCTGAGTATAAGAATCTCCACGTTATTTACAATGGTCCAGTTTTCGTCATTCTGAAGCATGTAGTTGACGACATTATCGGGAGTGGGCCACTTTCCGGACTGGTCCCGCATTGAGATCCTCTCGGTTTCGTACCGTTGGCAATGAGAAAAACACGTGTTCCGCCAAATACCAAACAGACACTAAATCAATACGTCTGAATTACGCGGATGTGCCTACACGCAATTTGTCGGTCGCACGAAGATCTCTGTTTTAAAATCAGTTTTAATGTAGTACTGCATTCTTAGAATTATTAATTGGTACGTCTTTCTGCAACAACAATTTAATTTCCTCTTAGTTTCTGAATGATTGATCAGTAAGCCCCCAATCCATTCCAATCAGCGTGAGGAGTCATCTTGTCTGTCATGACTTTAAACTACCATTTGTACAATTCCTTGATTAATTGTTGCTCACTAGCTCAATTATTGCTTCTGAGAAATCCGTACGTCAGCCCACATATCAATCCAAAACCATTATCAATTGCATAAACAATTCAATCACATCTTTTGAATGGAATCGCAACTTCTAGCGTCAGCTGGCAAATTCAATTGTCTCGTGCTTGGCACTGCCTCACGTTCCGTATTATGCAATGCAAATGATATAATCACATTGAGTTTCAATTCACTTGTGGTCTTTATTTTCATTGTTTAAAAAAAGAATCTCTTCTACATTTAATTTTTACAAATAGTGTTCATATATACAAACATGTACAAAAATGTCAAGGATACACGCACTTAAATGAGAAATAAATAAATTCATACTGATATGCAGGAACATACGGTCCGAGTCCGTTAACAATTAAAGTTTAACTTAATCTAATAATACTATACAAGTGCATGCTGGATGCAGGATAGGAATTACTGTAGACCTCTCAATTGCTAGCCTCGTCTGTGTCTACATCGGCGATCTCATTTAACTTGTTTGAATGGTTCTCCATGGCCTTGACGAAGCTCTGCATCATCGAATTCGAATCCACAACGAGTATGGGTGTGCAGCCGTCCTTAAGATGTTCGCCTTGGCTTTCGTAAATCTCCCGTGAGATACTGCGAGTGAATGAGAAGCGCAGCGACTTGTTCCGGGTGAGCTTCTTTTTGGGCAGTTGGGCAGCTTTCTTTTCGGGCAATTCCAGGTTGGCTTCGCGCAGAACGTCGCTTGCGAAGGTTTTTATCTGGGTCCAAGCGTCAACTAAAAAAATATATTTAAGATTAGTGGATGACTTTGAATGGAGATACAATGATCGCTTACATATGTGCTTCTCGGTAGCATGTTCGTATGTTACGCAGAATCGTATGACGTACTTTCCATTGACCATGGATGGAATCATGTGCATTTTCCCCGAGTGATTGATTAGCGCCAGCAGTTCTTGGTTAATATTATCGGCAGCTCTAGTATGGAGAACAAAAGAACAAATAGTTTTTCACAGAACAACATAGTGTCGGATCATCCTTACCTTAATCTAAAGCACACCAATCCAAGGTACACATCATTGCGCACCTCAAACCGATCGTCCTTCCGCACCATCATCTCGAACTTTTTCGCCAACGCCATGTGATTCCTTATGTACGACTGCAGTCCTGATATACCATACGACCGGAAGACGAACCACAGCTTAAGAGCTCTAAAGCGTCGACTCAATGGAATGCCGTAGTGACGATAATCGATCGCCTTGTCGTGCTCATGTTGCAAGTACAGTGGGTTAACATTGAGGGCAGTTTTTAGTGTCATAACGTCCTTAACCCACATGGCGGATGCATCAAAATTCACCAACAACAACTTGTTGGGGTTTGTATTAAACGAATCAGCATACTCGAGTCCCTTCGAAAACAGTCGCATTTCAGGAAGAATGAATGAGTTTCCTGCGTACGCTCCATCCACATGGAACCAAATGCTGGGCACTTCCTGACACACCCTCCCGATATCGGTGAGATTATCAAATGCGCAAGCGCCAGTTGTGCCTACGGTGGCCACAACGAAGAATGGCTTGAGTCCATCGCTCAAGTCTTTCTGGATTGCCTGCTTTAGTAGATCTACTCTCAGTCGACCATGGGCATCAGCATCGATGATCCTCAGCTTGACTAATGCCATTTTGGCGGCTTTCTCTATTGACGAATGTGCTTCCTTGCTGGCGTATGCAATCAATTGGGGTAGGAATACACTTTCGTGACATTCGGAATTATTTCCTTTGAGACTTTGGATAGCACGAGATCTTGCAGCGATCATACAGACGAGAGTGCACTCCGATGCGGAACCTTGAAGAGCACCACCACCTCGGCTGCCGGGCAAGTCGCTGATGAACGCCTTAGGTAGGCCCAATGCTTTGGCGTACCAATCTAAAACGATGGTTTCCAATTCTGTGGATGCTGGACAAGAAGCCTGAAAATGGAGAAAAAGGACAATGATTAGAGAGGACACATAGACGGCTTGGGCTAAAAATGTGGAATGGATTGGCAATTGACTATCTTTTTAGAAGCATTTCAAATCATGTGGGGTAATTAATCTAATAAGACAAGTGTCTCAAAAATCAGATCCTATATCCTATAACTTCTGTTTAATTTGTTAATATGTAACTTCCATAACCATAGTTGCTTGCTTGGTTCTGTTACCTTAAGACGCAAAAGTTGAAGGCGGAGAAATAAAGCCGTGCATAGGACGGTTCAGAAACGATGACAGAGATGAGCACTGCGGTGCTGCATTAAATGATTATAATTATAAACATCAACGCATAGATTTCCGTGGTTAATATAAATTCTAACTCAACCAAAAAATCAGTAAAAACAACTGGGGTCGATCGCGTCGTCCGCGAACGAGCATTACGTGACGGAATTTGTTTTTGTTTCACATGTAAAATCAACTTAGCTCCGTGAATGTATAGCTCGTTCACGAAAGTGGCGATTCGACCCCAGTACTGGAATCTTCGCTTATTTTTATTCATAACTTTAACTTACCCATGAGAAACCAATCGATCCAAGCGCTCCGCTCAACATATCACCCAAAATCGATGGATACGAATTACCCGCTGGAAAGTATGCAAAGAATTTCGGATGATTCCAGTGTACAACGCCAGGCATTACCTTCTCTTCGACATCTTGTAATACATTTTCGAATTTTTCACCCTCTATTGGCGCCTCATCTGCAAATAAGAATTAAATCGATATAAAAACACTTTTACTTGCTGTCCATGACTATAATAATTAACATTCGCAAGACATTTCTGTATAGTTTCAGTATTTCAATGAACGCCAAATTTGTGTTTGCTTACTTAAATTTTATTTTCGTTTTCTTTTATACTGTTTACCTTAGACAAAAATTAAATACAAATACAACCACCCAGGTATACGAGAAAAATCCCGACGTTGAAACTAATTGAACAACTAACTTAATGTATTATTGGAATTTGTATGTTTAATTTTTGTTTGAAATTGCTGTTTGATTTTAAGTGTTAACATACTGGTCAAACATTCGATTTGAAAATATTTATTGAGATCTAATGATTTTAATGCTGGAGCTTGTGCCGTCCGTAGCTGGAGGCGGATTGGTGCTTATGTAGGAATATTAAAGCTCGTCATGGTCGAAATCGGTTTATGATGAAATTCACAAAACACTCGATAACGGATCTATTATTGCGATGCTGGATAACGAGTGTGAAAGTCGAATAATGAATACCTACCTACACTCGATACACTGTGAAGTGTGACTTTTGTGTATGAATGTAAGAATGAATAATTGCTATGCTTAATTAGTGGTAATTAATATAAGTGCAATATCTGGCGAACTGAACAGTGTACTGTGAAATTCTTTAGAAGAGATCTTCGAGTCGTAAAATTGTTTTGTTTGCAAATAATTCGAATGGATCTTGAACTCGGCGAATTATGATTTATTTGGTATGTTGTATGTTAAGATTTGTGGTCGTTTAAAAAATGTCATCCTATTGAACTTTGTCGTATTATTAACATTGACCCATTGACCTGTTGTTAGTCCTAAGAGGGTTTTTCTTTTTAAATTGACTGATTAAGGTTGATACTTCCTTGATCGGCGTTTTAATCATCACATTCGTTCACTTTTGATCTTTGATAAGAGATGTCACTTTTAACGTGCACAACAACAGCTGTCATAAAAGCATAACATTCTACTGATGATGTGAAAACTTGCCGCCAGGTGTGAGCCTTCATTCGTAAATAGGTCTGTTCCCTTACTTTTTGTTTCAATATTGCCAATAATTGACATTTCTTTCAATGCAAGAGAATTCGCTATGGAATTCGCTTCGTAATGGAAGATAAAAAATCAAAAAGGAAAGGAACGCGTTGTACCACAAATTTGAAAAATGTGATCAGTAGAAACAATGTCCAAATTTATATTTAAGAGCAAGAATTTAATTTCTTATATAGCAGGAATTAAAAAGTTGTCATTATTTTCTGTCTTACGTTTATTTTTAAATGAAATCAAATAAAAAAGTCAGTTCCAAATAGCATTTGAACAATTTGAAAACTATATGACAGCCCACAGGAATGGGGACTTTCAAGTACCTACTAGTAGTTCAGTAGGCCAGACAGCTGTCTGATAACTATAGTGCCCAATTTCCAAGTTTTTTTTTTGGATGGGAAATGTTTTTGACTCTGTAAGTGGCTCTTTTCTGCCTAACTCATGGGTAAGGGAGCGAAGTTTGACTAAATTTGACTAATGTATTCGAAAGCACTGGGCACATTCAAAAATTATTTACGTATCTTAAGTTGACTAGATTGGTATGGACTAGATGTAACCCAAACGCAAAAACTAGATTGGTCGGTAGCGTCACTTTTCCTATACCTACGTAAGTAGGAGAGAGGGGGTTACCTTAGGACACTTTTTACAAAAATCACTCTAGATCCATTAAAAAGCAGATTATCCCTTCGGATCTGGAAAATTATTATTACATGTTGATCTTATATCCAAATAAATATTTATAGATATAATTTATATATTTTTTATTTATTTTAATAATCTCTTTAAAGTGTCCCATTCTGCACCTCTGGGGGGGCACCTTAGGACAACCATGGAGCAGTTTTGGACATGTCTAAAAAAACGCTCATTAGGAGCGGTTTCCTAATTTTTTTTCTTCTAATTTCTGACCATTAGTGCAGATATAAACCTGAACAAATAAAACCAAAAACAATCACACTGAAATAGATTGTTCAAAGTGATAAAAGGGGCCGATTAGGACATGTCCAAAAGTTCCCCTCGCGCATTGTCCAAAAGTGCCCCGAGAGGGATAAAAAACTATAAACTTCATATTTTTTTAGAAACAATGTAAATTGTTAATATTTTGGTTGAATAACATCGCTACACATATAAACATTATAATTGAACACTTTTAATTTGTAAATTCAGCATAATTTTTTAATAATATGCTTACGTCTAGGAATAACAAAAATTACAACAACAGTCGTCAGGAAACACACTTTTTTTTTTTTTTAAGTTGGTATCGTTTCAATATCCATCAGATGTTTGTTTGAAGTGGAGTTGCCACTGTAAAATGTTATTAAAGTATTAAAAAGTTTTTTTTTGTAGTACTTTTTCTTAAGTTGTCCTAAACTGCCCCCTCTCCCCTACTCACTACTCAGTCACGAATTTCTTGACTAGATTCGTCGGTTACCGCTCAACAGAGATGTATGATTAAAAGGGATATCTTTCGTACGTCTATTTTGTAATTTCAATCCCTGTCTATGAATACGTGTGACTTAAAAAAAACTTGTTTGGTTTTTGTTAAGGCTTCGATTAAAATGAAAAGAAAAGAAGAAAAAAAAAATAGTGAAATACACACTTCGGAATAGCGAATTCTTGCATTAAAGTCCATTTCATGAAGTCACAAACTGGTCACAAATAGATACTTGAAAAGAGGGAATTTTTCGGGAAAACAGCTTGTAGGCAGCCGCCTTTCCACTAGAAAGTTATATGATTGATTGATTGATTGATTGTTTTATTCATTTCATTACAGCTTAACTGGCAAAAAAATATTTTATTCTTACGAATTTTTACTCAGTGCCGTTCCTTAACTCGAAAAATTCGTAAAAGAGAGCGTCATCGAGAGAGCAGGATATTACCCCTTCACTGAGAATCAATAAATTTCTTAATGTAAGAATTGGAAAAATCACCTTACAATAATTAACAGATGATTTAAAGTTTGTTGTCCCATTTGACATATGCGTGTATTTGTGTTGATTTCTTGCGTATTAAAATGGTATCGATAGGCGGCAAAATAAAATTGAAGACTCTTTTGAAAGTGACGAGAAAATTTGTCCCCGCTGTAACAAGGAACAATCTCCTCCATGTAATTCTTAATGCAGTTTCGCTTTTTCCTCTTATCGCATGCTTTCTAGTTGAATCAGTACAAACTCTTCCACATCACATACTCGGATTCCATCAAAAAGAAGTTCGATTAATTCTAGATCACTTTAATCGCTATGTAGATGATAATATAACTAATTTTCTCAGTAAATTAGGAAATTTCTCGAGTTTCACAGACATTTTAAGGACTTTTCGTACCAATTTTTTGAATATTTGAATTATGTGTCTGTCTTTTTTCATAGATTGCTACAAAAGCGTTCCCTAACTTTTTCGTAAATGTGTCTCTCTGTAAGAGAATTTATCCACCACTGCCATTTTGACAGTCTTTTCCATTCTTACTACAAAAGTAAAGGAACAGACCTCTTGTTAATGACTGTGTGGGTGATGACTCACAGCCCAATTGTACAAAATGATTAGCACGTGTCTACATAATTTCGATTTTCCTTTCCTTCCGAACGTGTTTAACACCCTAGTAAAATTAACCACATTAGTCGATAAATTTTGAATAATAAATAAACATTTTTTGATTACGAATATCTTCACTATATGCTTTAGTTAAAAATGTTGTGTTTTTTGTGTTGCTGTTTAGTTTTAAAACTAACTAACAAATTCGCACAAAATTTCATCAATTGTTTATATTGCGGTAGTCTACTTTAAGCGTTAATCGTCAGATTGGCCTTAAAGTGAAAATAAAATGTTGTTCCGCCATCTGACAGGAAATGTTATTGAGAGAAATATGCTTATAAATTGTTCTTTTAGGGTCGAGCTTAAGAAGACTGATTTGCTTACTGCAAATATAAATGTTATCCAAGTAAATATTTGCCCTAGCTCCTGTTGTAAACATGAAGTCATGCCACGCATATCGTAATATTTATACAGAATGTGGTAATTGAAAACAACCACTTCTTCTACCGTATGGGCGTTGCAAACATCCTTGTATGGATTTGGGTATTGGGCTAGATACTCCAGTGGATGGCAATATACATCGGTTGCAGGTAGTATTAAGTTTTATTTTTTATTTTTTCTGAATAATTTATTTCAAGAAGAAATATTTCTCGTATTCAATGTTTGTTTGTTTGCTAGACGTGGCGATTTAACACGGCTCGTTGAAAATAAATATTAGTGGTGTAAGTCAGTTGTTTAAATTGGTAAAAACTCTAGGGCCCGTTTGCTGATACTACTCATAGAAAAAGTATCCCATAAGGTATTTAAGTAGATCTCAAATCTATGAGTAGTATCATCAAGCGGGCCTAAGTGTTAGTGAAGAAAAGTTACTGCTACTATGTATATTTTCCTATCGAATGAATTACCTATGGAGCACACAATTGCGTCATAAGAAAATCATATGACAGGACATTTGTCTACATCTGGATGGGATGCTTAGATCAAGTCCGATAGCTGTCATCTTTCGGAAGATTGAAGGACGACTTATATCAGATAGATGGAACTATTGAAAATAAAGATCTTTCAATAGGGATAACTCTTAAACCGCATGCTGTCATTTTAAAATTACTTTGACAAATTATCCTGAATCTTATACCAGAAGAACGCTGCGTATCATTCAAACTTATTTTAAAAATTGGATATTTTCAATTAGAACGAAAGCCTTACCTACTGTTACAATAGGACTGCACATAG
The DNA here is from genome assembly GCA_946477585.1 of Cheilosia urbana. Taxonomy (NCBI): domain Eukaryota; kingdom Metazoa; phylum Arthropoda; class Insecta; order Diptera; family Syrphidae; genus Cheilosia; species Cheilosia urbana. The sequence continues at coordinate 40,697,451 of OX297856.1, forward strand.
TAGGAGAAATGACAGTCAAAATGAGATATGGCTGCCGATTACACGAAGGTAAGCCATACCTGCTACTACATAAAATCAGCTTTTGAATAGTACTAGAGTTAGTCCAGTGATAGAAATTCTACCATTATATTGACCTGGCTTATACACAACATATTAGAAAACAAATTACAGACAACATTGCATCTCTGCACTATTTACTATCTCCTATCTACATCTTTACATAAGATTGCACTTTCTCTACATACTTAAAGTGGTGGAACTTCCAACATATCGCCTTCCACACATCGTCGCAAAATTTTTGAATTTTTGATACAACGCTTTGAAGAGTCGGATCGGAGTGTACTTACCCCTTACCCAACCATGATCTGGGTACGAAAAATCATTTCCACGATCGGTTCAATGCAAACGTAGTTTCTAACATCTTCAAAGCCAGAGGCGAACTACTTCCATTGAACTTCAGACCACATATAAGCGACGGGAATGAGCTTATGCAACCTTCGACAAAAAGAAGTCGTTTTCCATTTTATTGGAACTTGTCCTATACTGAAGGAGATCAGACGAGCTCATTGAAATAAAGAGACGTTGTCAATGGCTGACTTCACCAGAAGTCTAAATGGTGAGGACTGGGGCATACTGGCTAGCTACTCAAAAACTGCATTAAAATACCGGCAGAATGAAGCTTTTTAAATATCAACAAATAAAACTTTAGTATAATCCTCTCTTTTCTTCGGCTGACGGCAATGGCCAAAGTCTTTTATTGTAAATTATTTAAAAAAAATAATGAAATTGATGTTTATGAATAAATTATTACTACTATCCTCCAAACAAAAAACTTGGGCGAATATGTTGTGTTTAGGCAGTGAAAGTGGTTCTTAACTATTTTTCTTCGCCTATTTATAGTTATATTGTAATGGATTATAGAGCCGCTGTAGAAATTTGCTAACATTCGTGTCTGTTGGTTTTTTTCTGTTGGACTTGCATTTTCTGTCTTCCCAACTACGTTTAAAAATTGACTAAAAGTCCTCTTTAAAGTATACCTTCGATATTTTTGCCGATGTGGAATTGTGGAATGTTGGAAGTGAGCAGTGGTCAACTAGCAACTAGGCTACGCGGGACTTCCAAACACGCACCAAAAACGCTTTATCTTGGCACTTCTGGAAATTAGATTTCTAAAGTCTTGATTTTTATGTACATATTTTCAAGCGTGGATAATAGCGCGTGGCACATTCCAAACGCAGAAATTATGTATAGCTCACAAGTTGATGCACTAACTATTTATAACTTATGGAAGTTAAACATTTAGCAGAGCCGCGGGGGCGGTTCCCACACTCGCTTTATTTCAAAATGGGATCTTCAACCGTCCTATAATGCAACCTGGGTTTTGTAATGGAATTAAAGCAGCAACAAGAACGACTAAGCAAGAAGCCCAGAAGTATTTTTCCATTGCATTTAAATTGTTTCTACCAATAAACCATTAGATAATACAAATTTCCTCGAGCTCAGAAATTCTGCGCTTTTACTTTGTAAATATACACTTACAAAAAAAGTAAAAGATACACGACAATTCTCACAAGAAAACAGTAGAGTCGTATCTTAGTTTAATCAAAATAGATTTGTATCCAATGTGATTTTTTCTCTATGCCTTGTTATATATATTAAAAGTAAATAAAAAAAGGCGTACATAGTTGGCGCAACAGTGCCGGAAGGACCCTGGGACTAGATTCTCACAATCAATCGGTTTGTCTGAGTTCTTCATTTTTGGGACGAATGGAAGGGATCTACAATTCTACGCCGAGTCCAAACGGGTAAGTAAGAAGCTCTTTCATGATAGTTATACTATCGGATGTTTGTCAGACGTTCGCGAAAGTTGGCGCAGTGGAAAAAAAAAAACCTACGTTGGAATTTGTGTTTTTTTGGCAATCGAACCTATGACCCCTCGTTTAGTAATCCCACACATAACCACTAAGTCACTGCCCCTACGGTACGGGGTATATTTAAAATACGAAATTGCACTCAGAAGTTACAGCCAGCTGTAGTTTAACCTTATACAAAAAATGTCTTGCTTTCCGTTTTTTTTTTTACTAAATCCTTGTGGTTCAAAGGTTATACCATTGTTGCAGAACGCTAAAAATCATGTCGATGTTAGTGTCTTTTCCTTACTCACTCGAAATAGAATATCAATATTAGTCCCTTCTTTTCGGTATACAGCTCATAAAAGATAAGAATAAGTTGTGCATGAGTTAAAAGATGTAGGGCCTTACTAATAATCATTTTTAACATTCACACTAAATATTTGATAGGTAGGTAGAAAATATTTGATACTAATAATAATTTTTAGTGTCCAGGCTAATTTGTTCGAACTCACAGTTGCGAAATTTTCCATACAAAATTGCTTTTTGTAACCTACAAAATATTTAGTGTGAAGGTTAAAAATTAGACATAGGGCCTGTCTAAGAATCTCGTTCCTAATCGAAGAATTTGTACCACTAACGCAATCTTGTCCATCAATTCCTAATCTTTTTTTTTTAATGTTAAGTTCAACACATCGATCGTTCATAATGTGGCGCTGACGCTAACTCAATTGAGAGTAATTGTTTCGCGCTTTGAACATCCGGCATACATTCATTGATTTACGCTATCGTAATAATTCACGATAAAAATAGAATTTCGCAAAAAATTATTCAAACAAAAGTAGTATACAAATATCCCAATCCCAAACACACATTAAATAAGAACTCACCTGGGATTAAGTGTTTTAGGTATCCAGGATCTAAGGTGGGCGCCACATCTCGTTTCTCGATATTATCTGAATATTCGCAGATGTAGTCGATCATAAGTTTGCCGTATTTTCGAAAATCTTCTGTATTCATTGTGTTGGATTTTATTTTATTCTCTAATTCTCTTTTCACTTTACACTTATTTCTTTTGTTTTGAAAGAATATTTGTTTTCACTAAATATACACTTTATTCTTCTATTATTCACTGGGTAGATATAGTCGGATAAATTATTATTTCTTTATTTTAACAAAATCACTTGTAGCTCGCGATTCTAATTCTTATTCGCTAAATCCTACCGACTCGAATGATTGAAACTTCCAGTTTCGTTTGCTTAAATATCGAATGGAAAAATCTTGGACCGATTGAACGTGAAACGATCTTGCAAAGCTTTCTCTCTTTCGCTGTTGATATGGCCAAGAAGAAGAGCTTTGGTTTTTCGCGCAAAAGTCTCCTAACTAATTAGCAGTGGTAACTGAGAGAGACGGAGAAAATTAACCAACTTGAACTGGAACTAATAAAAAAAAAAACTCCTCCAGTTTGGAGGATACAAGATCGCGATAGACACAACGCGTGTCGTACCCGTATAGATGATGATGATAGGCAAATGACGTGCGATGAATAAAAGATCTGAAGCTGCCGTGGGTTGGCCCATTTGTCTTTTGTGATGGTTCACACTGTTGTACACGAGTTTCATGAAATTATGTTTCAAAAATAGTATCACACGTACAGTATGTGGATCGATGTGTGTGTTCAGAGTAAAGGTGAGATTAGACTGTATGCCAATTTCTGACAGTTCTCCTGTCAAAATATGGTCATACAATGTAATGGGCATATCTCATATGTTCTAATGACCTAAATGCCACATATGACCACGCTGATTTTGACAGATAAAATTGCCCAAATAGCATATAGTGTACTTTATTGAAATTTCGTTGTGGCATTGCTGGCATTTTTGATGGAACAAGAATTATTTTGTTGTCATCGGTGCTTGAGTTGGTGGGATTGTGATTTATTTTTATTTTCGTTTTCTTTTTTTGTGGAACAATAACAAATATGAAATGAAAAAATAACAAATGCCTTAAATGACCACCAAGGGAAATATTACCATATTGGTAATTTTGGTCATATTGTCTTATATACAGATTTTATAATCCTGACCTTTTGGTCATTTGACAGGTAATCTGGTCATTTGCCTGTTGGCATTCATATGCATAGTTGGCATGCAGTCTAATCTTAGCTTAAGTTGTTTTTGAGAAGAGACTACCGCTGTTTACCTGGAACTAGAGGGTGTAAATTTAGCTGTTTTTTTTTTGCTCTCTTTCAAAGTGGTTCTTATTTGTATTTGGAAAAAGTTTTATTACTCTTAATTGGCGGTTGGTGATGAACAAATTAATTGGTAAAGAACATAACAGTTGTTTATTTAGATACTTGCTCTAAAGGTATTCATTTAAGATTGTGTTCTTTAGAATAGAAGTACAGAGTAGATTAAGTGCAAAACCGTATAGGTACCATTTGGTTTTTTTTTATGTCGGAAAGCTTTGGAGCAGTTAGACTGTATTGATTTTTGTATTTGTTTGGACATTAACAACACAATTACGTTATAACTAATCTGCCCGTGAATAATGAGTGAAATAAACCATGAATTTTAATGCTACATGCATTGTTTGTGAAGGGTATTCAAATCTAATCCACGTGGTAGTGATGCTGATACTGTCTTGCAATTTTTTTTTATTCGGGGATCAATTGAAATCTGTTAGCGGGATACCAAAGTCAGTTGTTGTGTTTACATATGAAAATGAGACTTTAATAATTGTGTCATAAGTTGTGTCATATGGTCAAGATCAAGATGTTTTCGGTATGGTGCTGGTGCGTCTTGATTTTAAAACATAGTTAGAATATTTAACATCTCTCTTTTGTTTCAAACAGAGACAATACTGAGACCCCCAACTCGCAATCTTCTTGCCGCTGGCTTTCTATTTTTTTTTTTTTGTTTAAATTCGCCATTTTGTTTTCCTATCGGTGTTCTGTTAATTTAGAATCCGCGTGACAAGCAAAAACATACAAAAAATATAAAATCAATGCTGCCAACCGTGGGGGGAATTATATTTAGCCGGCACAAGATAATGGGATTCCGCCTACTTTGGTCGACTTTACTACTACTGCCAGAGACTGCTTTATTTTTAGGATCTTGTTTAAGTTATTCTTAAATTTTGGTTAAAGATATTTCCGGGAGCAAAGTGCGATCAAAACTTCACTTGGGTTTTCCGATGCTTTGCATATTCCTGTTCCCCCAATACATATCTTTAGTTGTGGCAAATTAGACGGTTGGAAACCACCAAAGTCATTAGCTATGTGATTTTATAGTTTACGGAAGACCATTAAGGCTACTTTGCCACAGGCAGTTGGTTTCAATTGTAAAAATCACCGACCAGTGAAAAATGGCAAATCTGCCAAAACCCCTTTGTATGACCGAAAAGTCTTGGTAATTCCAGAAATCAAAATACCCCACTATGATTGTTCTTCGTTTGTAGAAAATCAATGGAATGTGATTGCTCATGGTTGCGCAGCTTCACAATATTGGATTTATTCTGTCAATTTCGCTTCTCACTAGAACAATCAAGTTACTTTCCTAAATTCTTTTTTATTTACTTTGTTAATCGATTATTTGTTTAACATGATGGATATCGCACGAGAGATTGTCTGGCTCAGAGACAATACTGAGACCCCCAACTTCGACCGATTAACAGTTATTTGCCTACAAGCTAAATTTTACGCTCCCAAAAAGTTTAGGTGCGCTAGTATTGTTGCATAGCAATTCGTATTGACAAATGTCAAAAATCCTCTCAACCAACACATTCGCACCTAATCTTTTTACATTTCACTGTGGGCAAAGCAAAACAGATAGGAATTGGCGTACACGGATAGGACAACAAAATGGCGGATCCTGGCAAAAATTGAGGGGGCCAGCGGCAAGAGGATTGTGAGTTGGGGGTCTCAGTATGATTTGTTTATGGTCTGGCTGTCAAGCTCAATGAATTCCTCATGTCATAAGCGAAAAGTGAATACCAGAGCCAATACTGATCTTCGGCCGATTTTCCGTTACTTGCCTACAAGCTTTATTTCTATGGGGTGGTACACGCTAAGTGCGTTAGTATTGTTACATAGAAAATCATATTGACAAATGTCACGTAACTTCACTCACCAACGCACTCGCACCTTGCATGTCCCACTTCTGGGGGCCAAATTCCGCAAGAGTGAGTTTTTTTGTGTACACGAAAAAATGTATACACTGGCTTGTTCTGATTCCGCAAGAGTGTAAGTAGGCTTTTTTGACAGTTTTCGTGCACACAATTTAAAAAATGTATTCACTCTGTTTTCGACTGGGAGTTGAAGAATTGAAGCAAAAATTGCGAACCGAAGCCAATGAAAAAAGCGAGTGATGAACAAACAGAGTATTATTATTGGTCTTTATGGATCAAAACATAGATTTGGCTCATGACACGTTTGTTTTATCTAATATTATGCTTTCTTATACTTATGCAAATACATTTTATTTTATTTTATTTTATGTCGTTTTCCATTGGGATTTTCAGATTTTGCTCTGAGATTTCAGATTTTTCGTGCCCAATGGAACATAAAACGAGATTTTTCTTCCTTTGCATCTGTGGTGGTGCGTGTTTTAAAAGTCAACCGTTCTTAAATTGTAATTTGTGTTTATAAAAATCCATTAAATTTATTTTAATAACTTTTGCAGCGGGCGGATATAATTTTTTTATTTATTTTTCACAGACTTCTCGTCTAAAATCGTACGTAAGCACACTTTAAAGTTTGACAAATGACAAATGTTTTGGTGTTAGTGCAAATAGGTGTGAATCTCGCTCGGATATCGAGATTCGCAAAATTGCTCTGACTCTCAAAAAAAGTGTTTTTTTTTCGCCTAATGGAACATGAAAACTGACAGCCAGCTGATTTCGAGAGCAGAAAAACTGCTCTGACTCTGAAAAAAAAGGGCTTTTTCTGTCCCAATGGAAAACGACATTCGATTTGAAACAGATGGGGCTCATTTCATTTCATTTCCTGCAAAAATATAAACGATAAGACACAAAATAAGTTTGTTAGAAACAATTTAATATACATACCGATTTTTTCGTCTTGTGTCCTTTCAATCTAGTTAATTTCCCCCTTTTTTTTTAAAGAAATTCTGTCAAACTGAATTCAGCTCTGTCGGCTGACAAAAAATGATTCACTCAGCACATTCAAACTCACGGCACGTTGCGGAATCGCGTGAACTGCGATTGGTGTACATGGGCAGTGAGTGTGAGTTCTGTTAAGCGTGTGCACTAGCGAAAAACTCACTCTTGCGGAATTGGGCCCCTGCTCTCGGAAAAGTTGCTGCCAGCGTTCATAGAATTTTGTCCGTTAAATTTGAAATTATTCGTTACGTGTAAATAGTATTTTATTTTAGGAATAAGTGCACTTTTGCTGGAAATATTTATGAAAAATGATTACTGCAGAATGGTTGTAGGAAAATAAAAACATTTTAAGCAGTTTTTCTTCAGTTATTTAAGAAAAATGTACACATGAAATCGAAGTTAATGATATTCAAAAGCGGAAAATACACAACAATATTTGTCCTAATATGTTTCTAGTATACAAAACATCTCATTTAGATAGCATTATTAACTAAACAAATTATATTAATCGTCTTCTAAAAATTTACAATAACCAACCAATAGCATTCAGTTATCTTAAAATGTGGTATTCCCGAACTCTATCACATTCCCCCATGGTTGGTAGCAGTTGGCAGCATTGATTTTATATTTTTTGTATGTTTTTGCATGTCACACGGTCGAGGATTGTGAGTTGGGGGTCTCAGTATCATAAACAAATCAGACTGAGACCCCCAACTCACAATCCTCTTGCCGCTGGCCCCCTCAATTTTTGCCAGGAATCCGCCATTTTGTTGTCCTATCCGTGTATGCCAATTCCTATCCGTTTTGCTTTGCCCACAGTGAAATGTAAAAAGATTAGGTGCGAATGTGTTGGTTGAGAGGATTTTTGACATTTGTCAATACGAATTTCTATGCAACAATACTAGCGCACCTAAACTTTTTGGGAGCGTAAAATTTAGCTTGTAGGCAAATAACTGTTAATCGGTCGAAGTTGGGGGTCTCAGTATTGTCTCTGCTCAGTATTGTCTCTGGTCGGGCAGCTGACTGATGTAGATGTATTTCAGTTATAATTGGCCCAGAGTGGACACGTGAGTAAGTGTTGCAGTCAACGTTTAAGGAGGGGAAGCCGATAAATCTAGTCAAGAAAATTCTGGCTGCATACTCAGTTGACATTTCGAAGAGTCAAATTTAAAATAAATGGAGCGGCCGCTGCAGAATTCTGAAACATAAAAAAAAAGTGCCGGTGAAAGAAAATGGTGTGATGATTTCATTTCTGAAGCTACTCTGCAAATTTAGAATGTTCGCACGGTATTATTAAACAACCTTTAGTGCACAACACTATAATAGTATTGTGATAGACAACCGTGTTGCATTTTGAAAGTTTCGAAGGGCCTTTTCCACATAAAAAAGGGCAAAATAGCAAAAAGAATGTTACAGGCTCTCGAAAAAAGTACCAAATTTCGACTTTAGTTAAAGAACGGTTAGTCCACACGTTCGGATAGCTAGTTCCGATAAATCTAGCTGACATAAACTTTACAAAAACTTTACTAAACTAGGTATCCCAACGTCCCCAATGTCTTCCAAGCAGCGTTGCCAATGGACCACTTTTCTCATCTCAGGGTTCGCGGCAATGACTGTTCAAAACTTCTCCTCTGTTTTCTCCCCTTTGGAGACGTGTGCCCCCTATAAAGTAGCTTCTCCTACCGACCAAAAGATATCTCCCTAAGCGATAAAATTCTTTCTTAAGCGCCATTAAAGAATAGGTTAGGTATTTTTTTTGAATTCTGACCAGAGATGAATGATTAAAAGAGATGGATATCTTTCGTACGTCTATCCCCCGAAAACCCATTTTTTTACATTGTTGTTTTTGTTTTTCATCCCCAGCTGTGAATACGTGTGAGTAACAAGATTATCAAAAAAAAAAAAAAATATGCAAATGATCCTTAAATTTTCTAGAAAAATAATTTATTAATTTTTCCGTACGAAAAACTTTTTCTGATCAACTTCTCAGTCAATTCCACAAAAGAAAGCCGAATTATTCCACTGAACATTTCATTTCTTCACGGTTCCATCTGTCAGGAATGTTTTTTCTGATGGGATCCAATCAGTGGGGGGTTGGTTTGTTGTAATTGTTTTCGTAGGGAAACATTTTTCTGACAGATTTTTTGCTATGACCACCTAAACGAAAAAAGAACTCATTTTCATACTGTTCCAACTTTTTCGGTTGCATTTTATGTATGGCTATAACTGAGGCCTTAATAGCAAAACCTTTTTTGTTGGGATAATATAAATAAACTAGCTGTCCCGGCAAACTTCGTTCCGCCCAAATTTGTTAATGTAATGAAAATAATAATTCCGAGCATGTAAAATGCGCTTGCTAGTTTATGTAATTCGGCCAATTAAAATTCTTTATTCAAAAGTTATATTAAATGCAATAGAAATAAATGACGAAAAGCAATGTTGATTTGTTTCAATCAAACCGCAACGATTTTGACGTTTCGGCCAACCGCTTTTCACTAAATTGACCATGTGAGAAACATGGTAATTCAAGATTGATACTACAAATGCACAAACATCCACCGATTATACTTGCAACAAATTATTTGTCATAGTGAAAGCGAGACGCACAGGAAATCTAAGTCGCTTAAATACGAATGGCAAATCGTTCTGAATAAGCGAAATCTGCGGAATGAGAGTGTTTGCCTTTGGATTTTCCACTCAAAATCGTCATTTGCATGACATTTGATTTGAGATCCTTCACCACCAAATCAAACGCGTTCTGTTTCAAAGTCTCGGTGCATTGAGGTTGCGTAACAAAATTATAAATGAGCCGACTTTTAATTGTAAGCCCGGAACATCCAAAGAATTAAAAAATTCAACTAATCCCCATAAATTTTTGTTTTCACGACAAAAAAGGAGCATATGTCCTTCCTTGGGCTCAAGCGAATTTAAACCAAAAATCATAAAAATTGAAGGATTGGTTCCCGAGTTATGAGTGCACACATACGGACGTCAGTCTTTTTAATATGTAGCTGTACCCACCCGGATTTGCTCATACCTTTCGTATTAAGTCCAGCTCACATTTCGCAAAGTCCTTTATTTGGAAAATGCCCGTTAATTATTTTAATGCTTCCACAACCCGTTCTCCTATCCCGCTTATGTTTTGCAAAGTATAAGGTATATTTCAATCTTGAAGCGACCATACCTACCCATCCACAAATTCCAATCAACTCGGTAGAGCTGTTTCGGAGATCGGGAGCAGCGCCACCTATCGGGTCCAAAATTGTATCTTTTAAGATTGCCTAAGCCTGAAATACACTAATAGGAACAAAACAAAAGAAGAATCATAAAATTTGGTCCAGTAAGAACATTTTCCTTGGTTATGTTATTTGTGCCGGAAATGTTTTATTTGCCTATTTAAAATTGATTAAAAACTAATTTGGAGTTTTCGTCGAACAATTGTACAGCTATATATGAAATATGAATTACTGAAATGTCAAATTCAAAAAATTATACCTAGACAACCAACGCCAACTATATTATTACAATTAAATTTAATGTTGTTGATACAAAATTGATATGCAGGGAAATATAACTTGTCGTAAATATCTCCCAGCGCCACCTATAGGGTCCAAATTTTGGCAAAAGCTTTCTTTTGTTTTAAGTGTTATATGGTGTTAATTTGAGCCAAATCGGTCCATAAATAAGAATTTTCAAAAAGCGACCCCAGCGCCCTCTATAGGGTCTAAAATAAACATAAACCATCCGGAGCACCACACAAACATATGGTGTAAATATAAGGGGGATAGCTTCAGTGGTTCAGCCGCTATCGTCGGTCATACATACGCACGAACGTTTTTATATATTAAGATATGGTTGCGATCAGTTTACACATTTTACGTTCATGACGCCGTGTTCGGTTCAGGAAAAATGACGCATGTATCTGATTCTGATTCGATTTTAGAACCATACTGTTTTGATCTGAAAGTTTGCTGGCCTTTCGCAGGCATTTCTGGTGGGGATCTCCAATGAAGGCACAGTGGCTTAGTGTTAGTGTGTTGGACTACTAAGCAAGGGGTCCCAGGTTCGAATTCCGCAAAAACCCTAATTCCAACATAAGTTTTTTTCACTGCGCCACCTCTCGCGAACTCTGACAAACATCCGAGAGTACAACTGTCTTGAAAAAGCTTCTCAATTAGCCGTTTGGAGTCGGCATAAAATTGTAGATCCCTTCCATTCGTTCCAAAAATGCAAACCTCCGGACCTGTTGCGCCAACTATTTATTTATTTATTTTTTATCTTCAAAGAAAAACGTTTATTGAATCATAAAGTTTTTGGTAAGTTTTGCAATTTCGGAGAACAAAGTCATTAGTTTTGGGTGTTCATCACGACATATCTCGTTCCTTGTGCCAAACTTATACATATATATGTGGACTTAGAGGGGTGTTCGTCCTTTTATGGCTTCTATGACAGCTGTGGGGCAGCGGGCAGGTTCGCATGATTCTAAAGAGGTCAAAAATGCGAGACGTTGTACGCTTATAAGTTTAATGATTGCTGACTTTTGGTTTGATTAGTCCACCATTTTATAACAGCATACCTCTGTTATCATGGGCCTGATCATTATTGTTGATTGTTGATTGATTGATCTACATATTAGATAATGTACTAGAATGTATTTTTACGTAACAAACAATTTCCCGTTTAGATATAGATTTAAACAAATAATTTATGACGGCTGTATTCTGTTTTCATTGTGTGTTGTATCGCCCTTGAAAAGTGCACTACACAAAATCGGTTATTTTACCATAAAATAAGTGTTAGGTTTCCATTTAACAAACTTGAATGCCAATGGTTGAGCACACAAACAATTCGCGTCTCTTCAACATTTTCCCCTTTTGCCAAACCAATTTCAAAGAATGTATTACTTGAGTTTAAGTTGCCATTCGCTTTCTGATGTCATTACTATCTTTGAATACCTAATACGAAAGAGTCGTTGAATCCCGAGAATGTCTTCTCACGATGACTGATGGTTTTCTGTATTTTTTCAGCAGATCTTCAGCTTAAGAGTCGTATTAATTTAAACTATCCTGAAAATGAGTCATGTTGCAAATTCCGTACTCCATATACCCACGATGCGACATGACAAAAGTTGAGTGCCCCTTCAGAAAGAGTCTAAACTGTATACAGATCATTATGAGTGGAGGTTTCTAATGTTTGCATTAAAATTATTAAGAAGAGGTGAAAGGAATTATTTTGGCTTTTCCCTGACATACAGTTCGCGATACATCCGTATTGACATGATTCATGGAAGATTGTTCAGATTCCTAAAAGTGCCAGGTGGAACTTTTTTTTTTAAGCACGGAATATGGAAAGTAGATACATTTGGTGATTAATTCACATGCAGCTACAACACATTACCCACTTGTGATGCTTGAGTTTTGAGTACTTATGCCGGACAGTGAATGATCGGAACTCTTGAATCTGTTGATATCAATTAGAACCTTAAATCGCGCATAGCTTAGAATTAGTCACCAAAATGATTAATTTTTCTAATTAATGGCTTCTTGTAGGTTTCATATTTGTCCACTGTAAATCGTTTTCAATTTCTAATATGGCTGCTATGAAACTTTAAATCAGCACTGTATTCATAAAGTGCTATTTTTTCTTTTTGCGCGTCTTTTTCGTGCAGATATATCCAGACAATTCGCCCTTATGTATTCTGAGTTTAATCTGGGATACCATCAGCGCTGTGCTGTACTTACATTGGCTATTTTGGATTTCTGCCACAGATATAAAATTGAACCTAGTATAATCTGTGCCCAAAGAGCTATTACCTAGGAGTAAGTCGCCTGATCTGAATGAACAGATTCCATTGTACATGTCCCACTTGGGGACATACCTTCAATGTGATCAAACCACCGATGGATCGATCGTTCCATCAAAGAAGTAGCTGGTTCACATGGCTTACCTCACGCAACATGATGCTCCAAATAAGATCTTTGCTAGTCACCACAATGAAGGTATCTTATTTCGGCAGCTTACATCTGTGAGAACTTTGATACCAAAGTAAATATTAATATTGTATCATGCTGCAATTTTAATGGTACACTTCATATTAATGAGTTCTTATCTATATATTAATCGCTGACACGATTTCTTTCAGAACATAATTATTTAACCTACTTAATGAATACCAATTTCATTTACTTTTTTACCAATTTGAAGCGTGCCACTCATAGATCGGTCGAAAAATATTATAATTTCAAAAAAGGATTTGCAAAATAGGTAAAATAGTGTTTTTAAATTACCTTGATTACAACAACAACAATACTCTCTGCGGCCGGCGTCACCGACGAATGGTGGTCGTGGTAGTTAAGCAAAGGAAGAGATACGTATTCTCTGCCTGTTATAAGTTACTTATTTATATTAATCGCCGACAGAATTTCTTTTAGAACATACCTATTAACGCTACTCAATGAAGATCACTCAAAGATCGGTCGAAAAGAATAAAATTTACCTTTCCTCTGGAGTTGAAAAATGTGTATTCTTTACACGCGCCAGCGACGATGCTGTGTTGAAATCAGTCTTGTGTGTGTCAATCGATAGAGACATTTTCGGAGGTAAGGGTATATTTATTGTTCAAAGTGCACACACGTTTTTTTTTTAGATTGATTTGTTGTCGCAAGACTCTATTTTGTGTCGCAAAGAGAGCTAAATATCTCCATTAAGTTCGGACGGACTTATATAGTCCTAACTTAATTGTGCACTACAAACAATTAATATACCCCTACTTCCGAAGCTGTCTATCGATCGCCGATCGACACAAGACTGTAGACTGATTTCAAAACAGCGTCATCGCTGGCGTGTACAAAGAGTAGATATACATTTTTTCCACCCCTGAGAAAAGGGAAATTTTGGAAAATTTGCGCTTCTCAAATGTTTATGGATGAACATTTGAGTTTTGTTATAAGAATTGATTGAGAATTGAGTTGGTAGGAACCTACTGTTAAAAAGGGTCAACAGAAATCTTTTGTGAATCACATTTTAATAGACTTCTGACGGAATAACCTTTCTTCGCATGTGAAGTCAACAACACGTAGAAGTAGATTTAATTTATTTTTACAAATAATGGTAAAAAATGACAATGTGGAGAAAAGCATTACCAATTTCATTTCATCAAAAATGAGTCTAAGAGAAAATATGACTTTAATTGTGCGCAGATATCTTCATTGCAGTTTTTTCGCGATTTTCTTTTAAGAAATAAGGGATTGGTCTTTCAAGATTTCAACCGAAAGTCAACTACTCTTTACTTAATCGAGTTTCTGGCATCAAATGCAGCAGCATCAAATTCAGCTGCAACCACTTCAGCTGCATTTAAGCAAAAACTTAAAGATACAGAGACCTAAATTTTCTTTAATTTTAGTACTATCTTTTTTCAACATTAAGAAAGTTTAGTACAATATTAGCTACTGATATTTATTCCAGCATTGACCCGAATACGATCAGTAATTATTACGAATTGTTTATTTAAAGACAGATAGTAAAATTCGCTTCAAGTCAAATATTGCTAAACCAATTTTATCATCATATAAATAATGTAAAAATTGTGTGGTCGATTTTCGACCACTGGGCGAACCTAGTTCGTATTAAAGCGGGTTTATTTTTTTTCCTTTTAACACATATGTGTTGATGTATGAATGTTTATATGCAAATAGACCCCTGGAGTAAACACAGGACGTCTAAGGTCCATAATGCTGAACGCGGTGAAAGGGCGCAACATTTTTGAATTGAAATATTAAATTTGGTAACACGATTCTACATTTCTGATGCGTATAAGATCTTCTAGCAACTGTTGTAGCTACATCGTGCTAGGGTAAAGCCCTTAAGGCGTTTTTAGTGTCGCTCAGTTGTCCACCACACTAATCACCTAAGACCCTTAGAACCCTTCTTTCAGTGGAGCAGGTCGGCCACTTAATTGCCATTTTAGCCTGTCTACATTGTTCCTCGGTTGACCACCTTCTCAGTTGTTCTGCCGTGATCCAATTGTGAATCAGCTGTTCTACCATTCCTTTGCCAATTGAAGAGAATGGTTCTGGTCCCAGCAACTTTTGACCCCTGTTTTGCAAATGAGTACGCCTTTTCGTTGCCTTCATTTATGAGTTATGAAATAGGGTTTCTCTTTTAGGAAAAACAATGAGGACTATGTATGACCTTCAACTTATCTCCCATCTCCGATATCCACATCGCCCTTGCAATACAAAATCTGCTTCTTTGTTGGCACTTATGAGGAAGCAATATTAAGTTATGTGGCCAAGCAGAAGTTAGACAAGCATAAGCACAAGTACAGAAAATGACTGACTTTTGTGTATCAAATTTTTGAATAAAAATAAAATAATGGAGAAAGTTAAAAATAGTGGGAGCAGAATATCCATATAAGTCTCTAGACATTTAGTTGTAATTTGTGTATTTCTGGGCATCGAACCCGAGACTGAAGGCTGAGAAGTTCTGAGACCAACCACTCTTCCAGCATCTTTCAGGCTTAGATCTATGCCGTAGACAGATGTGTCCAAATCATTCTTAACAGAAACAAAACCAACTTTGATATACTTATGTAAAGTCAGAAACCCAGGCTCCTTTTATGTGACTTAATTCCTACATCATTAAATCCAAACTTGTGCCTACTAAAACTTAATGAACTAACTGGGTAGTGGAAACAAAATAAACCTCTGTTGAGTGTCTGGCCATGTGAGAACGCAGATTGTGATGAAATGGCCCACACCCAGGCAAGAAAGGAAGCATCAGAAACTTTCATAGTTTCTGAACCATTCTGCGGAATAGGGAATCACACCCTCAAAAAAGAATTTAGTAAAATAGAGAAAGAAAGCCGGGCATGAGGCAGGTTAAGAAACTTCTATGACAATACAACCGGAAAAGAATCCAAGCTTGCATCGGAATGAACAAAAATAACCTCCGTATCCAAACGGTCTTCCTAAACGGGGCACTGTAGACTCACAGGAATACCTCAGGAATCTGGGTATATCTGACGAAGGCCTCACAAAAGACTGAAATACTTGCGCCATACCAATAATCTGATGAGTCCAATTTCCGACTAGAGAGAAAAAAAAAAACCTCTAAAATGATTCCGAAGAAATTATATATAATGTGAGGCGACCTCTTATGGGGAAGTATACCTCTCTGAGGCGTAAATTTCACGCAATAATTTCACAATATCCCCTCATTTTTAATCTCCCGCAAAGTTTCATTCATTGTAAATGTTTCCTATAACCGAATTTAATGTGAGTCAATGTGAACGTGTAGTTTTTTCACACCTCCCGCTGCTACTTCATCTTAATTCTTTATTATTTCACAAAGCAACAGAAGCAAAATAAATTGATTAAGAGGTAAACTTTAATTGGGCTTTTATCGAAGATTTATCTCCGCCACGCCATGAACGTACATAAATGTTACCAAATTAAATTAATCCACAATTTGGCGCCGCACCAAAGCACGCGACATTTAGCCACCTTGTCGTCGAATTGTGGAATTCCAAACTTGTTATTCAGAACATGCGGATGTGCAGAAAAAGCCACAACCACCGGCATGTGGAGGATGTAATCGGATTTGGCAGCACGAAGAAAAACCAATTCAGAGAATAGAAAACACTTAAAAATACAAGTTGCTTTGTTGCAAAGCTCCGCCCCACTATACAGTTGAGTCACAATTCTTCGGTGGTGTCTACCTGACTAAGTGCAAACATGATGATCGCACTTGGACTTGGCCGAACGTTAAGAAACGCTCGGTTCAGTTCACAAGAAAAACACAAATCCTATAAAATAATGGATTTTAAATTTGAACATAATGATTTCCGTTTTGTGGGAGGTGGCTCGGGTGAGAGCTTTATCAAACCACCATGTTGGAGATTCCCTCAGCGGAGATGACGTCAAAGAGCCGAGATAAATACCATCTGTTGCGTTTAAAGTGGTGATGACGTGCGAAAGTACACAACGCAATGAATGAATATTTTCAAGGGGGTTTTCTCGCCACTCTCAGTGCAAATTGTTGAGTAAACATGTGTTGAGTTGTTGTTAAAGGCTGTCAAGTCAAGAATAACTTCCATTGATTGGCGGTATTTTCGACAGAGTAATAGATTATTTCACAAATGAGATGAGTATCTATGGAATTTTTGCGGCGCGATTTGAATACGGTGAAATTGAACGAATCTAGGTTCTGGATTTAAGCTTAATCATGTTGACAAGCGAGTTTTGATCTCAGTTATTTAGCTCAATCGCATAATCACTTGAGACGACACACAGTTACATCAGCAACGAAGATGTTAAGTAAAAAGAGAAATGCCAATATTCCCGCCGGAAATGTTGAAACAAATGTTGGGCACATCAACCTTTAAATGCCATCCGATTCGGACATTGGATCATTAAAACAAAAGTACGGAATTTCACAAAAAAATACAGGCCGATCATTGAATCCGCCGGATGCTCTGCGGACGGATTCAGTCCGATCCGCAGTTGATCACTTCACAAGTGAAAACCTATCATTGAAAACGGCGGATGGACTACATTATCGGTCCGCAAAACCGCATTACCGATTGCTTGTAGTCCAGCGAGTTAGCTGTCAAATGAAAATCTTTTCTTATTCGATTTTGTTTTTATAAAGTGTACGAACATGGATAGCATTGGATTTTTCTTAAATTAAAAGAAGAAATTGCTAGTAATAGTGATACCAGGAGCATTAGAAGAGGTGTTAGAATGCGAGGAAAAGATGTCTGGATGTTTTTTCATCATTTTCACCATTGCCTGGAACTGAGGACGGGTTGTTTGTTTTCTAAATCGGAAAGATCAAATAACTGTTCGTAAACTTTTTAAATTTATCCTTTTTTTTCGAAAAATAAAACTTTTATTGCGTGTATGTGTGTTATCTCTTCGAGATCCGCATCGATTTGGATGCGGATTGAAAACAAAAACATTTGTATGAACCGCGGATCGGTTGCGTTTTCAATGATAGGCATGAAATGTGAACTTCGCTACCGACATTCGCTCACTTACTTACCGGCGTTTTCAATGATAGGAGAAATGTTCAAAACAGGTACTACTCCCTCCGCAGAGCATCCGTCGGATTCAATGATTGGGGTGAATAATAATATATATGTTGATGCGACTGTCAACCTCAAAATGCAATCCAATTCCAACATCAATTAAGCGGAAATGCGGAATTACATAAAAATAATAATAATAACAGGCCAAAAGTCAACAATGGTGTTTTGACCCACCTAGGTGGGTTATAAGTCCACAAATCAGTTGTGTACTTATGACCCTGCACCAAAAAAAAAAAAAACAGTTGGAAAACAAAACACATTTTGTTCGGCTGTAGCATAATTAGGTCTGATTCCTTTACTTTCTGGTTCAATATTGGCATGTGCAGGTATTTTATGGAGGGGAAATGTTTTCTTCTCTCTTCTTGGCACTCTTCTGCCCAACTTTTGCGTAAGGGTACGATGTTTGAATAAAATTGGCTAATGTGTTAGAATTCATTATCGCTAGGGAACAGACCTATTATATTAAAAATTTTCTTTATAAATTTTAAGTTTATAATAAAGTGGAAAAACAAGATAAAAGCATTGAAGAATTGGAAAATTATGTTTATCAAACGTATTTGGTAACAGCTGAGAAATAAATAGGAACTGTGCGGTTTTTATCAATATTTGAACAAAGCACTTACTCTGGCCCTTATAAACAAGCTTTGGTATCCTAAAAGTTTTTTGGACATTTGAACAAAAATAGATAGCAAATCTGTGGAAGGATGGGCTTCGCGAAGCACTTTATTGCTCTCATTTTCTACATTCTCATTTCCTTATTACGTTTTTTTATTTTTCTACTTTTTTTTTTTAAGAAAGTGATGTTTAAGTATTGAGACAAATTTTTTTTTTTCTCTTTAATTCATTATTTTTAATTATAGATACAAATGTTATAGAAAACAAAAATTTCTTAATCTAACAAAGTTATTATTAAAAATAGGTAGTGACATTTTTATTTGAGAATAAAATAGTGATAATGTCACATCTTGAAAAATATTATACAGAAGTGGGGTGAACATTATTAAATACAAATATAATGCACATACATATATAAAGTTATGAATTAGATAAAAGAAAAACAAAATACGTAAAGAGAAGGAGAAAGAGAAAGAGGATGAATATAAATGACGAGAAATTAAATAAATCAAATAACATAGCGCAACAAAACTTTGATTTCATCATGATCGAAACCGAGTAGCCATATTTTGACTTTACACATAAAATTGGGCAAAGATCTAATTACACGAATATTCGAAGGAAGGCTATTAAACATTTTACGGGATACAACACTGTAGAAGTTTTTGAACAAGGCGGTGCGAAAAGTAGGTAAAACGACATAATTACTTGAATTACTACGCAAAGCGCGGGTGTTATAAATTGGACTCTGCATATAGCCACCTCTTATAAAAAAAATCTTTAAAACTTTAAAGTAATACAAATGTTTAAGCGGTAGAATTTTCAATGTCCTGAATAAAACCATGGAACGAGCCAGGCGACTTGCCCCACAAACTATCCTGATAGCGCACTTTTGTAAAACAACCAATGGCTGCAGTTTCGTTTGATAGGCACCCCCCCAGCAACTTATTCCATACTGCAATTTTGATTGGAATAATCCAAAATAAACAGTTTTTAAAGTATTATGATAACAGTATTTTTTCAGACGATAAAAACTTCGGACAGTAGAACGAAAATAATGCTTCAAATTAGAAATATGATCAGACCAGCTCATATTTTAATCAAAAGTTACACCCAAATATTTAAACTGATTGACTAGTTCAACTTTGAAACAATTTAACTCACATGAAATCTCATCATTCAGAAATGTTCTTGCAGATTCACATACACAATTAGGCAAGACTGATCTATTACAATTCTGTTCATGAAAATATATTTCATAGTCAGGGAACTCTTGTATACTTGAGCTGAAGTTCATCAATTTAGTTTTGTTACTAGCAACTAGCTTGTGCGTAGCAAACCATATTCGCAGAATTCGAACATCCTGATTTATATCTGCCTCTACGGTTAAATGGTTATCAGACTGATATGCAATGCCTAGGTCATCTGCAAAGGCTGTTACTTTCCCAACAAACGGTTGACAAAATAGGGAATTAATATACACTAAGAACAGGATTGCACCAAGAACAGAACCCTGCGGCACACCTAAGTTTATTATTTTGGAGCTACTCACAAAGTTACCTATTTTAACTTTTTGAATTCTATCCTTCAAATATGACTCAAACCAATTATACATAAATCCACGAAAGCCTGCACAGTATAATTTTTGAAGGAGTACATTGTGGTTAACCATGTCAAATGCTTTAGTGATATCAACGAAGAGACCAGCGCAACATTTCTTATTATCCAGTGATTTATATATAATTGAGCAGAACTCCAAGAGGGCATCTTCTGTAGAAAGCTTTTCTCTAAACCCGAACTGAGATGGGTGAAGAAAATTTATTTTTGCAAAATAGTTCAGTACTCTACTCTTAACAGCCTTTTCAAAAACTTTTGAAATTGAGGACAATAGAGATATTGGCCTATAATTATTTATATCACTTTTGATTCCCTTTTTATGAAGAGGTATCACATAAGCATATTTAAGTCTTTCAGGAAAAGTTCCTGAACAAATACTTAAATTAAAAATATAAGCAAGAATGTCCACTATATTAAGGGCTATATTTTTAAGAGTATAATTTGAAATACCATCATTTCCACAAGAACTAGAGTTGCTTAATGTATTGATGATTCTGTAAAGCTCTAAACCTGCGATTTCTATAAAAAAGAAACTACTATTTCTAGCAGTATCGCCGACTAAAAGAGATCTACAGCAATGGTTACAGTGTATAGCAGAATCGTTAGGAAGAGACCTCTGTCCCACAGTAGAAAAGAACTCATTAAAAAGATTAGCTGTAGCTGTATGACCATCAATAGTAACACCATCAGTACACAGTGCTATCGAATTAGAAGAATTAGAAGGGTTGCCACTAATAATACTATTTACAGTTTTCCATTCCTTTCTTGGGTTACCAAGAGCACTTTGGACTTTAGAGAGATAATATCTATCCCGAGCCAACTTAATATCCTTACTAACTTGCTTACTAACAAGTTTAAAGCGGGTTTTAAGTGCAGTATTAAGTGGGTGCTTAGAGCATTTTTTCCATAATTTATTTTTAAGTTTAATTTTCTTTAAAATCGAAAAGCTTATCCATGGTTTTAGCCTCTCCTCAGATTTCTTACGGACAATGTTATGCGTAAAATTGTTTATATAATTTTGCAGAAACGATAAGAACAGATCGTAAGCTTTAGAAGCATTGCCTTCTACAAATATTTCTTCCCAAGTTTCAGAACGAAGCTCAATATTTAATAGTTTGAAATTAACCTTAGTTATCACAGATGAAGAAATATATTTTACAGGCTTTTCACTTTTTAAACTATTAAACAAAATACCAGTCATACAATGATCAGTAATGCGGAGATCAAAGTTTACGCTAGTGCATTGATTCACGGACAATTTTATGAAACGACCGTGAGCCATTTCTCTTTGGCTCGGAGCGTTGAGCCAAAGCTAAAATATTTGAGCCAATTACCAATTGGGTACTTAAGCACAGTCCTGGTTCCATTTAAAGGGAATGCGGACGTTCAAGTATCTAGTTCAGTAAGTCTGACAGCAGCTGTCTGACTACATGTATCTCGGTTTTTATTGGCTCAAATCGGTCATATGAGCAGTTCTTTCAGTTGACGTTTATGGAGGGTTAGCCGACAATCTAGTGAAGAAATTCGTGACTGAGTATACTAAGTAGACAGTTCGCATATGTGGCTGACGTAGAAAATATGACTTTCCCGACCAAACAGTTTTTGCGTTCAAGTTAAATCTTATCCAGACGAATATAGTCGACTTAAGATAAATAGATTCATTCTTGAATGTGCCCAATATCGGAGTTAAGTATTGACATTTAATTTGTTTTTGTAATTTCCCCACATTTCGATCTAGAAGAGGGAAGATTCCTATTTCCCCCTTTCATCAATTTAAAAAAAAGGGGAATTCCCCACGATCTGGCAACACTGGGTACAGAGCTATATTTTTCTTACTCGACGACTTTGTAGAGACTAAGTTAAACCAGCAATGCACATAGTTTAGCCAATTCACGCTTGATAGAAAGAAGTGCAAAAAAAAAAAATCGTGCGTGGAGTCCCTCCGCGCGGAAGAAGTGAAACTTCGTAATGTGGAAATGAAAATCGGAAGGGGTAGAAATTGATTTTTAGTGAAATCATATTGTTTCTTTAAGCCTAGTATCCTGCTCGCGCTAAATTTTAGCGCCCCTAGTCTCCACTTCGTTTCTCCACACCAAAGATAAATGGTCGCTAAATTATTATTAAACATGATATAGATGGGACAAAACCCATATGCTTATGAACCATGAGTACCATGACTGATATCAGTAAACGAAATTTTAATAGAATTTTCGAATTTCAAACTTGGAAGGCGTAAGAAACCTAGAAATTATAAGAAGAAGTTCGACATGTGTCTTCAAACTTGCCACAATCTTCTTACCATAGTGGAACACTTGTTATTAGGTTCCCAAAAGACGACGCCAAATGAGAGCATAAGTCCCCCTGAAAATCGATTCGCTTTATTTATATTTATATGTAGTGTAGGTATCTCTGTTTTGGCTCTGTTGCTTGGCTTTGCGTTTTCTTTTATTTACCACGCAAACATTGTCTGCGTTTTCCGCAAAAAAAAAAATCATTGCAAACACAACACAAACACTTTCCTCCGTTTTTTTATGTGAAAATTTATCTTCGATTTAATGCACCGGACATTTCTTTCACGAGCTAAATGAGTGGAGACTTTTCATCGGCCCATCTATATGAAGTTAAGAATTTAGCGTGCGAACAGGATACTGATGCTTTTTGTAGACATTTTTGTATGGGAGATAAAATTTAGCGCGAGCAGGATACTAGGCTTTAAGACAAACTTTATTAACATTGCTTACAATTCACAATTGATCGCATCTTTTAATTATCATTTTCGAGTGGAGAAATATCCAAATCCATATAATTTACAATGGGATAATGACAACTAAAGTATGATACGATATGTTGGAAGTCGCATTAGAAGTTTCACTTCAAAAATACTACCCTAGTAAATTATGGGTATGTGTATCAAATCAAACTAAAACAAGTAAATGAAATAATGAGGACGATACTCGTTGCTAACGCGTTTAATGCAACCTTGTTGGAAGTCGCATTAGAAGTTTCACTTAAATAAGACATTAAATGCTAATTTAGTCATTATTTTTGGAAATTAATCTTCACCACAGAATATTCTTCTCCCAGCATTTGGTGCCAATAAACTCACTCACCATTGCATACTCTGAAGCGTGAGCGGAACCCTCACACTTTTGAGTATGCAATGCTTATAGTAGCATTAGGCATTTAAGAAGTTTCACTTCAATAAATCAAACAACATAATTCACCTATATCGTCTTTACTTCTTGAATTCTTCAATTCTTTACTGTAGGTATCAACGTATGTAGGTATGTTCTATAACAACCATTAAAACAAAAACCTTGAACTCAATTTCTATATACACCACCATAAGTCCATCAGTGCACGTCAACAGCCATGTGCGCATTTCCTCAGAAACAACCACCACTTTTCTTTTCTTTTTCATATGAACGTACTTGTGCTGTGCAATGTGCGCTACCCTCACCCTCGCTCACGCCTTTGAGTATCCAATTATTAGCGTTAAACGTTTAACGCGACCTTGAGTTGGAAGTCGCATAAGAAGTTTCACTTCAAAAAGAAGTATACATTGTAATACGTATTTACTAGAACGGAATGCTTAACAACCATTGGAGGCATTCGCATAGTAACAACAAGTTCTCTTCTATTATATGTGGTTTATCATTTTTATCACCATGTTTCTAATGCAGATTGCGTTGAGCCTTGAGCGCCGCCGATGTTGCGTAAATTTAGTGGCTGTACTGGCTAGGAATGTAGAGAGGGAGATTTATATCGTAACACGCGCAGTTTTCTTGTGGTTGCTATCGCTGAATATTCGACATTTTACTAATTTAATTTAGACTGTCTAAAGCTAAAAGCACTTCTTCGTTTTCGGTTGAATAAGTTTTCAGTAGCCCAGCTCACTATCAATGTGAAATAATTGCGATTGCTGCGTGTATTGAATGTTCGTTCACAACTAAAGTTGTGTAATATGTTTTGCGATTTAAATTGTTTCTCTATTTTAACGATCGTCCATCGTATTTTTCGAGTAATGTGTTAATGAAAGTACTGATACTGCGCTCTAAAAAAATGGCGCCCACATTAAAACCACCGGCAAACTTATCTTATTTCAATTTAAAAACTTACTCGCCGAGTACAACTCAGAAAAACAATGTGATAAATATTGCACCAAAATTGCTCTAAATTCTAAAATGTCACCCACTTATCCCGAAGTTAAGCTAATTTCCGATAAATCTTCCGAACATAGCACATCAGAATGCTATGTGATCTTGGGAATCCAAATACCTATGTGTGTATCCTTTTCGATGAGCCATTACCAGACAGCTCAGGCTAATTATAAATGTTCAGCCAATTTCACGGAAAAACATAAGAATTAACAAATCATTTCCGAAAATATACGTTTACGACCCGTTTCGGTTCCGTATACACATGATTGTGATGATTTTATACGCACAACAGCACGTAACTCGTATAAAATAAACACACAAATTTCGCAGCATCACTAAACGATGGAAAAAGTTCCCAAGAAGAAACATAAATATTTGAGGCATTCATTCCCGAGCCGGCCGAGGACGGATACCTGACAAATTTTAGATAAACATTCATTCATGTGATCGCCAGAATTGACTCCGTCATCGTTTGTTCTGCGCGCATTAACTTTCTCGTATAATATAGTTATAGTCTAATTATAGCGAACGAATTTAAACACCGGTCGAAATTGTTCACCGGTGGATATTTTTGGCTAAGATGATTCTCAAATTTGAATGAATGCGCGACGATAAATTCTGAATCCGCCTAGTAAATACCCCCATAACGGGGGCGTTAATCGAACTCCTCGAACCGGTAAGGAGATGGCAAATCGAAATTTATTAATTGCAGTGCTATTTTCCAAGTCCGATTTGTTTATGTTTGGTATATTTTCGGCGCTTGAGTTCATTAAGGTGAGAGACGTCATTTCTAACCGAGTTGGAATTCAACGAATCGTGCAATGGTACGATGTTTACATGTGTAACTTAGTTGTTTTTGGGAAATATAAAACTGAAAGATTTTTCTATTATTTTTTGATTTATTCGCAGCAACACAAGTTCGACAGGAGTAAGATAAATTTACAAGTTGCAGTGGAGATGATTCATCACATAGTTGGACACGATCGGGGCTAAAGAAAATGTAGCATTACAATTTTGTGGGCGAGAAGATACATAGAGACGCAATACAGTAGAGACAACAATCATTCAAAATTTTGTATAGCAGATTGCCGCACTATCTATTAATTATGCGTAAAAAGCGAAATCAAAGCCGACACCGTAATATGTTTCCTTTTTATAGAATCTGAGTGGTCTAGCTGTACAACGTGCCACACCTCGAAACAGATCTGGCCTCAGCTGGATTCCAAGCGCTCAAAAAGTCTCACTACACTGAAAAGACCCCTCTAGTAGGTGTCATCACGGGACACTGCATCATAGGGAGACATGCTCACAGATTAGGCCTCCCTTCAAACGATTTCTGCAGAAGCTGTATGGACGAGGAGGAGGAGGAGACTATTCTTCACCTTCTCCGTACGTGCCCAGCACTGTCACTCCGTAGAAAACTATACCTCGGAGAATATTTCTTCGACAATCTCAGCGAACTCGCAAACATAGGTATCAACTGCCTCCATCGCTTCATTCTTAGTTCCGGCTGGTTCAAGGGTAGATAAGGAGTCGATATCGATCCTGTGGTAACACAATGGGCCTTATTTGGCCTAAGTGTGGCTGCACTTGAGGCGACCTGCAACTCTATCCTAACCTAACCATAGAATCTGAGAGGGGTGATTTGGTCATCAGCATCACTTAAATTTGTTTACTGCTGGTAGTGCAGGTGCAGTGCTCTGGCAGACCACCTGCCGCCGTCTGAGAGAACGGTAGTGGAATATCATTGAATCAGTCAAATCCAAAGTTGTGAGGGAACGTGATAGATTTCGGGAATACCACATTTTAACATTTTTGAATGCCATAGATAAGTTATTATCTATATATTTTTAAAAGGCGAACAATAAAATTTATTTGGCTAATTAAACTGTCTAAAGATGATGAGATGTTTTATTTATATACCAGAAACATATTAGCACCAACATGTTGTGTATTTTCCGCTTTTGAATATCATTAACTTCGATGTCATGCGTGTAAATTTTTCCTAAATAACTGAAGAAAAATTGCTCAAATTTTCATAAATATTGTAGCCAAATGTACACCTATGCCTGAAAATAAAACTATCCACACGTAACGAATAATTTCAAATTTACCGGATAAAATTCTACGAAAGCTGCCAGAAACTTTGCCAACAGCGGTAGTGGCTCATATTTTTTGCGAGTGTCTTATTGAGCCGCAAATTTTGAAGTTACTTGACATTTGTCAATACGAGTTTCTATTTAACAATACTAGCGCATTAAATCGTGGCCACTCCGTCCAAATATAGGTTGTAGGCAAAGTAAAGGGAAATCGTCCGAAGTTGGTGGTCTCAGTATGGTTTGTCTCTGCTCTATGCTGGTTGGTGGTGGTTAAGTTAGAAGAGGTTTGCAAACGTCATATCATATATACTTTATACATAAAGCTCGTTATCTATATTTACTGATTTTCGCAGATATATACTGTGTTTAAAACTCCAAAACTGCATACCGCTTTTCTTCTCAAAATACTGCGTAATGTAATATGTATGTACCTTATTCAAACCGAGCCGAAAGCCGGGTTTTCGAAAACGCTCGAAAACTTTATCGAAACAGAATTTTTCCAAATATTTTTCGAACAACACGAAAACGACTTCCGTTCGTTGGGTTGTTGAAACAAACATACCTTTTGCAATATTCAGCAAATTCAGCAGAACTGCTTACCAAAGAAAAGTCATACTCACAATTAACAACTTAAAATCATTTTCCACACTTAGGTGGCTCTCACATTGAGGCAACAATCAATAAGCAATATGCAACTGACATTTTAACCTATTCTCCCTGAGTGTTGTCAGAAATTTATAGCTGTCATAACGACTCTGATGATACGATTTTACTAATGTGGTGGAATTTAAGAAAAAAGAGACGAAATAAAAGGAAATATTGGGTGCACCCTGCATTTCATAAATTATGGCGGAAATATTTGGATATTTTTCCAATATTTCTTCAAACTTTGTATATTACTATAAACTGTATCGCCCGATATAATTTTCAAAATTGAATAAAACGCTCTTTCTAATTTTACATCTCTTTTTTCCTTTTTCTACATTTTTCTTTATTTTTCGTTTTCCCTTTTCGTTCAATTGGTCTGGCTGTCTTGAACTAAGACGGTTAATCTTTAGTAATGGTTATTAATGATGTCCGTGGGGGTTCTTTAGACGGAAGCAGTTATGGAGTTGTTCGTTCTATGTTACGCGTAAAAATTGGTCTGCAGGTTTGTCATATAATCGCACAAAGCTTGTTTTCACAACTGGATGAGTTTAGGGATTTGTTTGTTGGATCTAAGGTTGATGCCGTTTGTGTCTCAGAAACATGGTTCAATAGTAATTTTAATGATAGTGTCTATACGGTTGATGGTTATAGGCTGTTTCGAGGTGAAATCAGGAACAGGCAGCTTGCTCTTAGGGTCCGTTTATAGACCTAATAAAAATGTTGACATTACGCAGCTGTTTGAATTACTGGAAACAATTTGGGTACCTATGTTACCCTAAAATAATAGTTGGTGGTGATTTAAACAGTAACCTTTTAGCAGAGAGCTCTCTTGTACAGGGTATGACGGCATTTAATTTTTTTCCGGTCAATATGACATTTTCCACTCATTTTTCCTCTGGATCTAGTGATACTAAATTTCTATTATTGTATGATCAACTTTCAGCACCTGCTTTCTCCAGACACGATTTAATATATTTAACTTTTGATCACTACATAGTATAAAACAAAGTCACTTTCTCTGTCCCTTTGTATGCTTGAATCCTTAAAACTACGCAACGGATTTTGATGCCGTTTTTTTTAATAGATAGAATGATTGACGCGGAAGGTTTATATGTATAATATCATCCATTAAATAGTGGAGAAATACTGTTGTTTTTTTTTTAGGTTTCTAATGTGATGTCGTAAATAATTACATATAAAATGCCACACATAAACCGATTTCAACACACGACTCGGTTTCGGATCTCGGTTCGGTTGGTTCGATAGAGGGTAGATCGTAGATGAGAGAAAAATAAACACATTAATGAGCATTTGAGCATGCAAAGTCCAATTGGAAAGCTGTGCTCTTCTCTTTACTCCTGTTTTCTCTCATGTGTTATGAATTAACAGTGCTGCCACTTACATCCTTAGCAAATGTAGTACATACGAGAAAAAAAAAGTAGCATTTTCAAACAAAATGTAGTATGTACATATTTTTTTTTTTTAATTGAAATTAACTTTCTCTCATCAGAAGCACTACTGTGTGAAAGACAGCAGAAGTCCAACATATAATGCAGATAGTTCTTCAAATAGGTAATTAAGTTTCCTAAACTATTTTCTGTTTGTTTAATTTCACCCATATTGCCACAATGTCGCTATTTTGAGGTCCACATTTCAAAATAAGATCGAAAACCCCAATCAATAAGCGCCACTGGTCATTTAAAGTGTCCGAATTTGCTTTCTTACAGGGAAACTCCTTAAATTAATTTAAGATGGTTGGCTCTTAAGAAATGTAGTACTTTTGGGTAACAATGTAGTATGTAGTACGGCGTTAAAAAATCCAGCAAATATGTAGCATAGTACTACATATGTAGTATATGTGGGAACGCTGATTATGATATGATTATGAGCGAGGGTGGTTTTTGTCAATTGAGTTTGAGTGAGTCCATACTCCATAGCCCATAGGTAAATCGGTTTGAATGAACCGTATACGTATGTTATACCCTATCCCTATAGCACTTTGAATTAAGCAGCGTTCGGACGTGTTTATTATCGGAGCTCTCTAGCGATTGTTGATACATATCTTCTGTTTTTAATCGCACAAATAGCAAATTATTTTTTACAAGACGTCTGTGTGTGGAAGCACTGGATAGGACAATGCGCGATTTGCGCAACAAAAATTCACCTATGGGTGGATGTACAATTCTGTTCTCAGGAGATTTCCGTCAATTCCTACCAGTTGTGACTCGAGGAACACGTGCTGACGAAATAAATACTTCCCTAAAAAGATCCAACCTTTGGCCACATGTCAACAAATTAGAGCTTAAAACTAATATGTGGGTTTCGTCATCTTCACGTGAGAACAGGCTATTTCCAGAGATGCTGCTAAAAGTTGGCAATGGAGAGTTAACACAAACTGAGGGAAGGATTAACCTAGAAACCCGTGTTTTGATAGAGAACATCCAAGAGTTAGTCAACAATGTCTATCCTGACATTGATATCATAAGTTATAAGACAATAGATATCTTGGTATAGGGACAGGGGAATTGTTTTACTCCAAATTTAACGCGTGCGGGCCACGGGGGCAGTTATGAATAAATCAAAACTACTGCATCGATTTTAATCATTTTTTCAGTGAGTGACATAGGCTATATATTTTATAGCCGTGCGAAGCCGGGGCGGGTCGCTAGTTTTCTTATAATTTTGTCTGCAACATCTTACGAATACCGAGACTTTGATCATATTAACTACCTAAGCTTGGAGCGAAGCGCCCGAAATATCCAATGGGAGAGTGTATTGGACATGTCCTGCCCTTGTGATCAAGTTAAGTTCCTAACCCGAAATATTAACACACTTTTTAATAATTATGTTCCTAGTAAAGGTAAATTGGTTAAACATGACCAATGTCCCTGGTTTCCTAACGATATTCGTATTCTCATGTTACAACGTAATCGGGCCTATAACGTGTGGAAACGTTTCCGACTAGACGTCCATCTTTATCATACCTTACGCAATCTGGTGGTTTCCAAAATTCGTACTGCGAAAAAGAAATTCTATGGTAATAAATTAAACCGAGCAATGAAAAGCCAACAACTCTGGAAAATTTTGCGAGATATTGGAACTGGAAAGCGTGACTGGCTTTGACACCAATATCGATGTAAATGTTCTCAATCAGACATTCGTAACACTTCCTTTTCCAGTTCTGAATCAAGTACCTCAGAGCACTTCCGAACCCCAACGTGGTCCACTGAACTCAAATGAACGAACATTCGAGTTCTCAGGTGTAGACAGTACGGACGTAGTTGCAAGTGTCTTATCCATAAAATCGACAGCGGTCGGTATCGATGGAATAAACCCAGTTTTTGCTAAGGCCATTCTACCCATTATACTACCCTCTGTTACACACATTTTCAATACAATTTTAACAACTAGTGTTACCCAATGGAAGCTGGCGAAAGTCCTACCAATCCAAAAGAACGCTAATAGCAATGAATATAGACCCATTTCCATACTACCATATTTTTCTAAAGTGTTTGAACGAATCATGCAAAAGTAAATTAATGCCCATATCCAATCATGTAAACTTTTATCTACAATGCAATCTGGCTTCCGCAAATACCACAGCTGTACAACTGCAGTTATCAATGTTGTAGAGGACATAAGACATGCTATAGACGATGGCCACGCAACTTTTTTAGTTCTTCTCGATTTTTCAAAAGCATTCGATAACACAGACTTACCAGTTTTCTACATCAGCCACTAGATTAGTGTCTTCCTATCTTAGGTTCCGAGTTCAAGCTGTTTCGATTGGCCACATGCTATTCGAGTTTCTTCCAACAACCAAAGGGGTTCCCCAGGGTTCCAGTCTAGGACCTCTGCTTTTTTCACTATATGTCAATGAGCTCCCTTCCATAGTCAGTTCATCCTCCATACAAGTGTATGCTGATGATGTCCAATTGTTTAATAGTTGCTCTCTTGGGTTGATTGAAGACTGCTCTAGTAGAATTAACATCGATTTGGAAAGGACCTCAGTACGGGCGGAGATGAACGAACTATTCCTTAATCCCAAAAAATCTAAATGTTTAGTGAATGTCGGAAGCCTGTTTATTTCCTATTGCCTATTTTTTTCCTTTTTTAATGATATGTACTTCTAAAATATTTATGAGTCGTTCTAACCCCTCTATGTTTAAGTTATGCATACTTTGTATAATTTGTTTTATGATGCTCGTAAAAAAAAGCATTGGAAATGTTTATAATCCTTTTTAATTGCTTTTTTATATTTATTTTGTTTTTTAATTTTTCGTCAGGAAGTTGGATTAGATGCAATTGTCTGAAGTGTTTTTTTTTTCACTCACATTTTGAATCTGAAAGCTTTTTGTTTGGAATCCATAGGCTAGGTTAGTTTCGGGTGGCAGGCCACACCACGTGCAGCCTCACTTAGGCCAGATTAGGCCCACAGGATCTCAAAAACTACCCGTCGAACCATCAATATTGTCAGATCTGACAATCGTCTGAACATAGCTTTAGCAATGTGTTTCATGTTTCCTATTGCCAGTTGCTTGTTGCCTCAGTGGGAGAGCCGACTAAGCGTGTAGCAAGAAATTAGAAAGGCAACATCATTATTTTGCATGTCCCATTTATAGACTGTATTACAAATTCAGCTCGACTTTCCATGCACCCACGGCACTTAAGATTCCTACAATTTGAAAACATCTGATATAAGCTTGAAATATGTAACCGAGATCACATAAGTCTTATTTGACAAGCGCTTGTTAAGTCCGCCTACCTAAATTAGTCATTAGATTTCACTATTCAGATGAACAAACAAAAGCGACAATTCAACACTCAGCTCAGTTCAATAGCCGATTAAGCGAATCAAAGTCAAATTATTGTCATGTATAAACTCTGTATTGGGCATTGTGATTGATTAGTTTTCTCCGATTTGAGTTCAACTATGGCCTGCCTCCTTGATCTGTGAAAATTATATTTCGTTATAAAGAAATCTCCTCAAACAAAATACAAATCCGGTTATTAAAATGGTGACTTTCCTCAATTTGGTTATACCCAAATTGATCATATCATCCAAAAAGAAATGATTGGCTAAAAATAACTTTTTGATGAGCCCAACACTCTAGGTGTTGGGGAGCACGACCAGAAATACTTCCACGCTCCGAGCAGCGTTGGGTGTCAATAATGAGGCTGTTTCAATGAGTGTCTGGTAACGCCGTCGTCGATGATGATGTTGATGAATCACTTAGTTGCCAATATTAGGCTCTTCGCATGCGCCTAGGCATATGGGAGTGGGTCAGCTAAAAATCTAAAAAGACCAGCGCGACGACCGCTGGAAATAATTCTAAGTGGCAAATCGATTGTTCGGTGTTGAGGTTCCCTGTATTAAGAGGTTCACCTACTAACTTGACTAATTGATTTAAGTTATAACGTGTTTAGTTCGTTCGATCGAGGTACAAGGTACGGAAAGAAACAAATATCAATTGACATGACAGCTGAAGAAGAGACCATGAAGAGACTTGTGAAATACAAACATGACAGAGCTATTTTTTCCCAAGAGAAGGGGATTTCAAAGTGCCTAGTGTCGTCGAAAGTATAGCGATTTATTCATGCAGCTTTTTCGGGGAAATCTTACTCAACAAAACTAGTTGAAGTGTCGTTGATCATCTATGAGATCATGTACATCAAAGATACTTGGTTTACAACACAATACAAATATTGGTTTCCATATGGCGAATAATTATTAAAATAAACACTCGTTCGGAGCTAAAGCTCATAAATATAACTTTGCATCAGAGACACTGAAAAAACAAATTTATCATTAGGAGATAACAAGCTCCGTCTTACTGCTGGACAAATATGCTACGACTTTTACAAAACTTTTACAAACTGAATTCTGTAAGAAAATGCTGCACATTCGCAGGTTATTTTCGGTTACATAGGTCTCAAATTACCTATAAGATGTTGGCACTGCGAAATATAGTTAAGGGGTACGAGTTCCCCTCTCAGCCTATTGATGGTATACTCCACATATCTGTGGATTTGCGAGTAGAAAAATATTCTTTGTGAAGTAAATATAGTGGTTCAGTTTGCTAAAGTACCTGTTAAAATTACCTATTTTCTCCAGTAGGGTGTTAAACGTTCCCTTCACCTATACATTTTGCTGATTGGGAGATGGGACATGGGATTCACAGATAAATTGAATTAACTTTCACATGCTATAGTCATTCCCATGTCATGACTTGTATCACATAGTCGAAGTGAAGTTTGAGAGAGGCCAAGAGCAGAATTGATATAGCCAGCCCCCAAAATGTTAATATTTTGCATAAAGCTTATAGAGAAATAAATTTCGATTTTTATATAGAACTAGCTGATCGGGCAAATGTTGTTCTGCTATATAAGTTATTTCTAGTGAATATTTTGGTTGTTAAATAAAAAATAACGAATGTATTATAAGTGTATTTGAATGTCTGTTTTAACGATCGACAAAATTGATCGAATGTGATCAATAAAAATAGAACGATCGTTTATCGACAAAATAGAACGATCGAAACGATTTAAACGGAAGTGGGTTTGACTTTTATGTTGCCCCTGCGGTTCTGCCGGTGCTGGCAATGACGGTCAGTTGCTCTGTTCAGAGACAATACTGAGACCCCCAATTCGCAATCCTCTTGGCCCCCTAAATTTTAATTCAAATTCGCCATTTTGTTTTCCTACCGGTGTTATGTCAATTAAGAATCCGTGTGACATGCAACAACATACTTACTTACTTACTTAAGGTGGCGCTACAGTCCGGGGTGGACCTGGGCCTCAACCAATACGCCTCTCCAGTTAGCGCGATCTTTGGCTAACTGCCTCCAGTTGCGCACTCCAAGTTGGTTGAGGTCCCCTTCCATTTGAGCGCGCCACCTAAGGCGAGGTCTTCCTCTACTGCGTTGTCCCTCCGGGTTGGAATCGAAGACTCTCCGGGCCGGAGCGTTGGTGTCCATTCGCTCTACATGTCCTAACCATCTTAGACGACTAATGCGTACTTTTCTGACCAGGTCGATGTCGCTGTACAGCTCGTTGAGTTCGCTGTTAAGTCTTCTTCTCCAAATCCCGTCAACGCAAACGGGACCAAAAATCACTCGAAGAATTTTGCGTTCGAAACGACCAAGGAGATCTTCATCCACCTTTGATATCGCCCATGCTTCTGCACCATAAAGCAGGACTGGGATGATGAGGGTCTTATACAGAGTTTCCTTAGTATTTCTCGACAAGGCCTTACTTATCAGTTGCCGTCTTAGGCCAAAGAAACAGCGGTTGGCAAGTGTGATTCTTCGTTTGATTTCTGATGTGATGTCGTTATCAGAGTTTATAGCGGAGCCGAGGTAGACAAAGTCCCTAACTACCTCAAAGTTATAGCTGTCTATCGTGACGTTCTGCTCGATTCGTCGATGTTGTGTGTCCCTTCTTGTTGACAGCATATATTTTGTCTTGCCCTCATTCACCATCAAACCCATTTTTGCCGCTTCTGTACTGATACTTGCAAACGCACAAGTGACAGCTCGCTGTGTTCTGCCAATGATGTCGATGTCGTCAGCGTATGCAAGTAGTTGCACAGACTTGTAGAAAATTGTGCCTCTGGCGTTGGCTTGTGAGTTTCGCACAATCTTCTCAAGAATGATGTTGAAAAAGTTACATGACAGCGCGTCACCTTGTCTAAATCCTTTTTTGACATCAAAGATCTCAGTGAGATTGTTTCCGACCTTTATGGAGCAGCGAGCGTTCTCCATCGTCATTCTGCACAATCTGACAAGTTTGGCAGGGATGCCAAAACTAGACATGGCTCTGTATAGCTCGTCTCTATAAATGCTGTCATATGTGGCCTTAAAATCGATAAAAAGATGGTGAGTATCGATCTGGACTTCTTGAGTTTTCTCCAGGATCTGCCGTAGTGTGAATATTTGATCGGTCGTGGACTTACCGGGCCTAAAACCGCACTGATAGGGACCTATCAGATCGTTGACGAAAGGTCTCAGGCGTTCACATAGTACAGCAGACATGATCTTATACGCAGTGTTAAGGAGACTGATGCCTCTATAGTTGGCGCAGTTCAGAGAGTCTCCTTTCTTGTGGATCGGGCAAACGATGCTGAGGTTCTATTCATCAGGCATACTTTCGTCTGACCAAATCTTGGAGATGAGTTGGTGTATGCACTCTACCAAGTCATCTCCGGCTGCCTTGAAGAGCTCGGCAGGTAAGCCGTCTGGACCAGCAGCCTTGTTGGATTTAAGCTTAGATATTGCTATCCTCACTTCATTTTGGTCAGGTGGACGGAAATCTTGGCTGTCATCGTCCAGGTTGAATGGATCGTTCTGCCTAACAGCGGAATTTGTGTCGTCTTCGCCGTTTAGCAGTCTGCAGAAATGGTTTTTCCATGTCCTCAGCACCGACTGTGACTCTACTACAAGGTTTCCTTGCTCGTCTCTACAGGTCTCCGTTCGGGTCTTGTTGCCATGACACGTTCTTTTTACCTTTTTGTAAAACTTCCAAACATTGTTCCTGGAGTAACACCTCTCTATATCCTCGATCGCGCGCTTCTCATGCTCTCTCTTTTTTCTCCGGAGAAGCCGATGTTCTTCCCTCCTTTTTTGCTCGTAGAGCTGACGAGCTGCTCTCGTCCTTCTATGCAACGACGTTTCGTAGGCGCTTTGTTTTACTGCATGTGCTTGCCGGCACTCTTCGTCAAACCAGGGGTTTCGAGGGGGTGGGCTGGTGAAACCGAGCACATCAGTTGCGGCGGTTTTGATGGCTTCTTGGCATCGGCGCCACTGGTCTTCGGCACTTGATGCTGGCAGTATAGGACTTCTCAAGAGGTTGAGGGATACGCGATCGGCAAAGGTTCTGGCGGTTTGTTGCGTTTGTAGCCGTCCAACGTTAAATCTCCTCACAGTGTTTTCTCGCTGTTGTGGCGTCTGGGATATCCGCATCCGTACCTTGGCTACAACAAGGTAGTGGTCCGAGTCTATGTTGGCCGCTCGGAAAGTTCGGACATCTAGAATACTGGAGGAGTGCCTTGCGTCGATCGCAACGTGATCAATTTGGTTGACGGTTTGATGATCAGGTGACCGCCATGTTCCTTTGTGGATATTGAGGTGAGGAAACCGTGAGCTAGCTATGGTAACATTACGTCCCGCAGCAAAATCAATCAGCCTAAGTCCGTTTCCAGACGTGGTGTCGTGTAGGCTGTGTTTTCCGATTGTGCTACCAAAGATGTCCTCCTTTCCTATTTTGGCGTTAAAATCACCCAAGACGATTTTAACGTCATGCTTAGGACATTGCTCATATGTTTTGTCGAGGAGCTCGTATAAACACTCTTTGGTAGCATCGTCTTTTTCTTCTGTGGGGGCGTGAGCGCATATTAGGCTTATGTTGGCGAATTTAGCCTTTATGCGGATTGTTGTAAGGCGTTCACTTACGTGTCGAAAGCTCAAGACTTCTTGCCTAAGTCTGCCGCTTACAACAAATCCGCATCCAAATAGACGCTGCTTTTGTTCCCTATAGCAGTCACAATGTGCAAAAACATACAAAAAATATAAATCTACTAGCTGACCCGGAAAACTTCGTTCCGCCCAAATTTGTTAATGTACCTAATGAAGATAATAATTCCGAGCATGCACATTGCACAATGCACTTGCTAATTTATGTAATTCGGTCAATTAAAATTCTTTATTAAAAAGTTATATTAAATGCAATAGAAATAAATGACGAATAGCAATGTGGATTTGTTTCAATCAAACCTAAATGATTTTGACGTGTCGGCCAACCTTTCGCTTTTCACTTAATTGACCATGTGAGAAACATGGGACATCAAGATTGATGCCACAAATGCACAAACATCCATCGATTATCTTTGCAATAAATTATTTGTCATAGTGAGCGAGACGCACGGGAAATTGAAGTCGCAAGAATGCTAAATCGTTCTAAATAAGCGAAATCTGCGGAATAAGATTGTTTGCCTTTGAATCTTCCCCTCAAAATCATCATTTGCATGATATTTGATATGAGATCCAAATGCGATCCGTTACAAAGTTTCGGTACATTGGTTGTACAAAATTTAAACTGAGCCGACTTTCAAATCCAAATTATGTAGAAGTAAGCCCGGAACATCCAAAGAATTCAAAAATTCAACTTATCCCCATAAAGTTTTGTTTCATAACAAACAAAAGCCATAAAAATCGAACGATCCGTCCCCGAGTTATGAGTGCACATACGGACGTCAGTCTCTTTTATATGTAACTGTACCCACCCGGCTTTGCCCATACCTTTCGTATTAAATCTTGCTCACATTTGTCCATGTCCAATGTCCATTAATAATTTTAATTATACAACTTTAGGAATAGCGTTTGATTTTATTTTTGAATGGAACGTGCCACAACCCGTTTTCAATCAATTCGATGGAGCTGTTTCGGATCGGCAACAGCGCCACCTATCAGGTCCAAAAGTATCCTATTCTTCAAGCGGGAACGAAGAATATACATCCACAAAATTTCATTGAAATCTGTTGAGCGGTTTCGGAGATCGACAACAGCGCTATATATCGGGTCCAAAAGTATCCTGTCTTTTACGCTGGAACCAGTCATACGCATCCACAAAATTTCATTGAAATCGGGTGAGTGGTTACGGAGATCGACAACAACGCCACCTAGCGGGTCTTAAAAAAAAATGTAGGGGTGGACCACCCTTAACATTTAGGGGGATGAAAAATAGATGTTGTCCGATTCTCCACCCTAGCCTATATGCACGCCAAGATTAACGAAAATCGTCGAGCCGTTTCGGAGGAGTTCAACCACGCACACCGTGACACGAGAATTTTATATATTAGATATATATCAATGCTGCCAACCGTGGGGGAATGTGATAGAGTTCGGGAATACCACATTTTAACATAACTAAATGCTATTGGTTACTTATCATATATTTCTAAGAGGCAATTAATATAATTTGTTTGGTTAATATAACTATTTAAAGAAGATTTTCTGTATACTAGAAACATATTGGGACAAACATTGTTGTGCATCTTCCGCTTTTGAATGTCATTAACTTCGATTGCATGTGTACATTTTTCCTGAATAACTGAAGAAAAATTGCTCAAAATGTTTTTACAGTGCACTCGGGAAAACGTCAACGCTCGTTTACGTCAACATCCCAAAACGTCAACCCTCTTTTTTTTACATTGCCTACTCTAAAACGTCAACCCAACCACAAAGCTCTAAAACGTCAACTCTGAATAAAACGAAATTTTGAATTTAGCAGCAGTTAAGATACACAAATTTGTACACACACACATTTATTTTATGAAATCATTTCTGAAATTGGTGATTCCCCTTATAAGTAGAGTAGAAAAGTAGTATTATCTTTTTATTTATGTTGAATGCCGTTTTTGTTTCCTTTTTGAATTTGTTTATGTTTCGTTTTAGTTTATAATTAATAAAAACTTTTAAAAGCAGATGTTTTTTATATACAAATTTTACATTCGCAAACGTCAACAATTTTTTAAACGTCAACACCCGCGGTTTTAATTAGTTGACGTTTTCCCGAGTGCACTGTATTTTCCTACAACCAATCTGCAGTGATAAATTTTCATAAACATTTTCAGCAAAATTACACTTATTCATAAAAAAATACTATCGACATGTAACGAATAATTTCAAATTTAACGGATAAAATTCTATGCACAAACACCGTGATATGAGATTTTTATATAGATACCTATTAGATAACATTGAAATAAAAAAACATTTTTTTTTATCTATTTATTTATTTATTATTTTTTTCAAATGTAACATTGAGTTATTTTCACGGAACGGCTTAAAATGTTTCAAGTTGTAATTTAATTTTGAGCTAAGCTTTTTTGATTTTTTTATAGCTGTTTGATTTGACTAGACTATTTAAATGTGCTGAGATTTTTTGGAAGAAAAAACTAGTTTACCTATTAAAATGTAATTTTTCTAATCTATTTCTGATTTCGTATCGGCGAGGACACTTCTTTGCGCATCATAATGGGAGATTTTCTAGGTGATGGCTTAGCCGCTATTTGCAAGGCTGTTTCATTTTCCGGCGATGGGGTTGATCCTCCACCGCTGGCACTGCCTGAGTTCCGACGCGACGAAGATGGTCGCACGTTCGTGTCCAAGTGACGGAACCTAAAGGCGAATTTTTAACATAAAGCTTACATAATATGTTAGATATTGCAATGGATCAATTAAACTCACCGTAACGATACATTGCTTTTCAGCCCGTCATCAGTATTGTTATTGAATAAGAAAGCAAGAGGCCAACTGATCCATGTTCCTTGACGTTGTGCCGACGGTGTTTGAATTATGGGCGTTCCATCAATGACTGGAGATATCATTTCAAGTGACAGCTTAGGACTTCCGGTTTTATTGATAGCCGGATTATAGATTTTCGGGTCACTAACCATGCGTACGAAGAATGACCGTTTCTTAGCAAGAGTGTCGTTCTTCTTTTTGTTGATGATCTCGTGTAGTTCGTCGTGTTGCTCTTTCTCCAGGAGCTCAGTGGCAAAGTCGACAATGACATCCCAGGCATAGTCAATATCATCTTCGGTAGCATTCTGTGCAACTGCACAAAATCTGATTATGTATTTCTCGTTGACGCATGCTGGTACCATGTGGATTTTGCCCGATTCGTTGATGATGCTGAGAAGTTTTTCGTTTAGTTTATCTGAGCCGACCAAACGGAAGCACACCAAACCAAGCTGAAATTTGGAACAGGCTTTTCGATGAATTGAATGTAAAAGAATAAGTAAAATAGCATTTCGTGGGAATTCCATTAAATCATTGCAACCTAAACCTCCATACCAAAAAATGATAACAGTTTTTTGTAGAGGGGTTCAAATCAAGCATACAAGATTTTTAAAAAAAATGTTTTTCTTAAATTTCAAATTTCAATTTTTTTTTTTCAAAAACTAAAACTATAATAACTTCATTTAAAAATCATATGAAAGAACGGATTCCTGGCTTTTAAAAATGCTAAATTCCTTAAATATAAGTGTTGCCACTGTTTTTTAGTATATATTTTATTAATTTTCCGTTCCGCCTAAACGGAGCGAAATAGATTCTTGGCAACAAAGACCTCAGTATATAATGACCAACTAATGGATGGAGCATACAAATTAAGCTAATTAATTAAGCTATTCCTCTTTATATATTTAGACCGTTTTACTAAAAATTCTGGTGTATAAAGTGAATAAGTAGGACCTTCCTTCCTTCCTTCAGGCCACTCTGACCTTAGATAAGCGGTATCATGGTTAGTGGGATGCACTTACGATGGCTGATTATTGCTGAAGCAGTTAGAGTAGTACTCCTAATGTGGATCATAAAGGGTCTTTCATTAAGGACTTGACAACTTCTTTTTCAAATGAAATGAAGCACTGATGTGATTGTTTCCTTTTTAAATGTTGCTTTTCTGAAAGCAGCAAAAATGGGACATATACTCAAGAAGCAGTCTTCTTTTGCTTTGAAATTGCATAAGGTGCAAAACTGGATAAAACTGCCGTTGTATGGTGATCCGTTTAGGCCAAGGACTTCACATCTGGTTTTGGATATTAAATATATTTCTTTGTAATTTAGTGCATCATTGAAGTAATTTTTTTCCATAAGATTCAGTTTCAGTTGGGAGTAAAGTAGTCTGCTTTGAGATGTTTTCATCTATAAGTGCTTCGCGTTTAAAATTCTCATGACTTTGTATTATTTTGTAGAGTTGATCCTTAAAATGCTCAGATTTAATGGATTTAGCGATACAATTTCTCCACACGAATTTCCCAAAGCTTTCCATTTCGATACCCACCAGTCCTCGTTTCTTAGCTCATAGAGTGTCATTTGTTTTGACAGTCGGTCATCGTGATGGGATAAAACCTTGAAAATGTAGTCAGCTTGTAACTTAAGCGTGCTGGTAAACAGTTTAGGTAGACCCGTTTCTAGACACAAGGCATAGTTTGGAGTTTTTAGAGGTAAATTGAAAAGTTTCTTCAAAAAACATCTGTGAAACTTTTCTATCGCTTCGTATTCGTTGTTTCTCCACACCTGGGCAGCATAGCAAAGCGAACTCTTAACAACAGCATCAAATATCTTGTATTTCGCTGATAGCACTATTCGGTGGTTTAAAAATATGTTTCTCCAAGAAATATTTAACAGACTTTGTGAAGTTTTTGTTTTAATGTTAACGTGATTGTTAAAATCCATGGTTTTACTAAGATTTACTCCCGGGTACTTGTACTCATTAGCTATCTGTAAAGGGTTTCCATTGAAGTGCCAGTTATATACAGTTTAGTTCCGTGCGGATCTTGCGAACACCATTATTTTTCTGCATTAATGACAAGTCCCCATTTACCACAGTATTCTGCTAGGCGATTAATCACCAGCTGGAGATTGCCTGGCGACCCAGATAGTAAAACCAGATCATCAGCATATAGAAGAACATTTATGGTCAAGTTAGCAATCCGGAGACCTCCAGGTAAGTGAGCTTCTACATCATTAATAAAAAGCGCAAATAAAAGAGCACTTAAAAGGCATCCTTGTTTAACACCGGAGTCCGTTTCGAACCATTCCGAGTACGTTGATCCATCCCAGACAGCTGCTTTTGATTCTGCAGACAATTCCTTTACTATACGGATGAACTTCGTAGATATGCCTAGTTGGGATAGTTTGTAGAAAAGTGCATTACGATTCACCTGATCAAAAGCAGACTTAAAGTCAACGAAAAATGCTAAACTTTCTTCTTCTTTGCTTGGAATGCTTTAACGATGGAGGTTAGCACAAAAATATGATCAACGGTCGAGAATTTTTTTTCTGAAACCAGCTTGGAATTGGGTCAGTATATTTTTGGTTTCCACCTATGTCTCAAGCCTGTTAGCAAGTACACCACAAAACACTTTTGAGATAATGTTCATAAATGATATGCCTCTGTAATTTTCCACATTACTAATGTCTCCTTTTTTGTGAATAGGGAAAATCACAGCTTTCTTGAATGACACAGGAATATCCTCTTTTGCAAACACTTCATTGAAAAAGTATGTTAGTTGGTAAATAAAGGCTGGAGTGGCGTTCTTGAAATATTCGTATGGAATCCCGTCTTCTCCTGGAGCTTTTCCGTTTTTTGCTTTGTGAAGAACAAGCTGTACTTCGGCTACGTTGATTTCGCTATCCAATATGTCATCAGTGAATAGAGGTTTAAAAATAAATAGTTGGCGCAACAGGCCCGGTGTGACCCTAGGCCTAGCTTCTCACAACCATTCGTTTTGTGTGAGTTTTCATTTTTGGAACGAATGGAAGGGATCTACAATTTTATGCGGCTCCAAACGGCTAATTGAGAAGCTCTTTCAAGACAGTCATACTCTCGGATGTTTGTCAGACGTTCGCGAGAGGTGGCGCAGTGAAAAAAACCATAAGTTGGAGAATAGAGGTTTAGCATACGAAAATTGAAGCTCTGCTTTGTTTTGAAGAGTGTTTTTGAAGTGGGTGGCAAGATCGTCAGCAGATACTCCGGACCCTATTTTAAAGTTCGCACCTTTAATTTCTTTTGTCACCTTCCAGAACTCTTTCGAATCTCTTGTTTGACCAAGTACATAAGCTTGATGGTTTTTGAACTCAGTTTTCTTTTTGACACATAGATTTTTCAACAGATTATTCGCTTCGACGTACCAATTTTTCAAATTTTGGCAGTTGAAGTTCCGGAATGCATTCAAAAGGTTAAATGACTTTTTTCTCGCGTTCATGCACTCTTTGTCAAACCATTTTTGTTTAAAACATTTACAAATGTTCACGGGTACTCTTGTTACGGATTCCCTTATACAAGTTACAATTTGATGTGTACGTTCTTCTAGATTTATATCAAGTTTGTTTTGGTATATCAATGCGTCATCCTGTTACCATTTGAGTCGCGGAATTAGCTGAAGATTACTTCCTATATAACTATGTACTTGGGATATTTGAAAACACATTTTATTGGATTGAATTACTATCAAGACATTTATGAATGGAATTTGACTTCTTTCATATCTCCAATTAGGGAACGTATGCAGAGGTCGATACGTTAAATCCAAGTTTTGATGACTCAGCCGCACATTTCGACTGATTCGGCCGCTATTTCTTGTTCAATATTGGCTCTGAACTTCTTTAACTTCGCCGGCTTGTTGACATAGATCAATGGTTTAATGTAGCCCCATAAAAAAGGTCTAGAGGCATTAGATCACTCGATCTCGGCGGCCAATCGATGGGTCCGTTTCTCTAGATAACACGTTCACAGTACTGAGACTTTAATAACTCGATTGTTGCACCCTTTTGTTGAGGCTTGTGGCACCGTCTTGTTGGAACCACACATCACTGATGTCCAATTCCAAGAAATAACGTTACAAGAAGCCTCTGTATCATGTTTTAGTGATCGAAGAGTTGATAATCAAAAACGACAATCAACTATCACCTTAGCTCATTCCAGCCCAGTATTCAATATCTTTTAGATCTGTAGGAAGATTTTCGAAAAGAAGTAGGGCTTACAACCGAGACGCAACCTAACATAACCCAATGTCATTTGGCAATAGAAATGTTTATTGCTGTACACGGTACCGCCTTATTCGGTCCCAGAAACGTTGCAATATAAAAAAAAGCGTGACAGGAGATATCGTATAATAGAATTTATTTCGTCAACACTAAACCGAACCAACTCAGACCTAGACAACTGTCTAGAATGTAGTTAGAGCTCTGAATTGCACATGCTTTAAGCT
Source organism: Cheilosia urbana (assembly GCA_946477585.1). NCBI lineage: Eukaryota > Metazoa > Arthropoda > Insecta > Diptera > Syrphidae > Cheilosia > Cheilosia urbana. Next base: position 40,741,424 of record OX297856.1, read on the forward strand.
GGCCAACAAGTGAAACCCTGCCTGCAAAGCATTTTATTGATTTCTAAAAACTCCAGGACAAGGTTTTGTCGAAGTGTATGTATATGCGTTGTCTTAGGCCCTTATTCCAAATCACAACATTAACTTTAAGTCCGGTATATATATATATACGGCATACATATTTACAGGCATTTTTGAAATCAGAAAAATGGACACCTACGGATGAGAGTTACCTCGTCCGGCTTAAATATTCCTTTTGCAACTAAGGGCAATTTACGTTTCATTTTCTCTAAAGTCTCAGAACTGACCTACGCGATCCGGGTCAAATAAACGAATCCTCTTCTCAAGAAATTCTTTCAAATTTGCTTTAATCGTTCACTGGTCGTGCGCATTTCCAAGTATTATCTATCTCGAAAAGTCCCCTTTCTCGAAAAGATTCCATTAGTAATTATTTCAAACAATCAATCAATCAATCAACTCCATTTAACCAGAACGAAATCCATTACAAACAATCACACTCAGGGTACCCTTGAACAGATGCTTTAAGTCGCTTGTCGGAGTCACATACCTGTCATTATTATACCCACATGTGCGATCGAGAGCTATGACACTAAATACCACCGCACAGCTACCCCGAATCATGGTTACACCGCAACCATCAGTCAAATTGGTGGTAACACACATACTAACCCGCCATACTTTCAATCCATACGTACCTTGACTTCGTTACAGATCTCGAAACGCTTGTCTTTGAGTACGTGCTGTTCGAACCGCTTAGCCAATTCAATATGATGTCGGATGTACTTTTGGAGCCCGGAAATCCCGTACGATCGCAAAACAAACCTGGCACACAACGCGCGCAAGCCAATTGAATTGTCATTATGAAAAGAAACAACAACAAAAGAAAAACATAATAAATTTGAGCAAACAGTTTTTATAGACTTAACGCTGTGAAATGGCCCCAAGCATACCAAAGTTTCAACGATCGAAAGCGGCGACTTAATGGAACTCCCCAGTGACGATAATCGATGGCAGCATCCGAGTAGCCGTGCTTTAGATACAGGGGATCCACCACAAGAGCTGATGTCAGGCGTATGCGATCTCGCACCCACAACGTGGAACAATCAAAGTTCGTCAGCAGCCATTTGTTGGGGTTCGTGTTGAATGAGTCAGCGTACTCGATGCCCTAGAAACACAGATACTACAGTGGTTATTTTTAGTCATACGCAGCCACGCGGAGAGCTGCTGCAGCACTGGATATGTTAATTAAAAATAACTATTTTGACAGCTGCTTCTGACTAAGTATTCGGATGTAAACAAACATAATGGCACTCACCTTTAGGAGCGGCTTCAGCTCGGGGCATATGAATGCGTTACCAGCGTATGCAGCGTCCACGTGCAGCCATACCGATGGGAAGCGTTGGATATCTCGTCCAATCTCGTCGAGGGCATCGAATGAACATGAACCCGTTGTGCCGAGTGTAGTTGACACAAAGAATGGCACTAGACCTTGAAGTTCGTCCTCTTCCATCGCCTGAAAAGGTGAAGAGCTAATTTAACACAGTCTTTGAGTGCGAATACTTTGACTGCAGAGTTGTTGGGTGACATACGGCTACTGGAAATAAATGGTGGAATTTTTAATACTTGGTATGTGATGGAGAATTGACGTTTATTGAAAGTGAGGCTTGTGATCAGGGGCCATATCTGTTTTGGGCAAATTTTCAAGGATGCTAAACTTTGCCAAATTGATCTTGATCTTGATCAAAGTTTCATTTTAACCTTACCTGAGTTACCTGAGAGAACTTGCAACTGTCACCTATGTCATCGTCACTCACTTACCTTTAAGATTACTCAAAACAGTAACAGACTATGGAACGAGGACGAAGCAGAACACATACGGTGTCACTATTAATGTATAGTCAGGCTACGTCAACACCATCTATAGGAAAACCTTACCTTCAGTCAGAGAAAATATATGACAGCCCACTCAAAGATCTACTACGATTTATCGCCAGGTCCGGTATCATGCGCGAGCTCTAAATGGAGGAAATCACAATAGACCCATTTGTGGCCGCAGTGATTTGGCAACTTATTTCCACCTCCCCCAAGCAATCTAATCTAAAAGGGTACTTAATTCTAGGGCTGACCAGTCCATCAAGGAAGTTGAACACACCCCCAGTATCATTCCAAAGAAGTACCTTGGAGAAGACAACGGACTTGACCCGAAGTGGATTTCATCAATCGTAATATTCGCTTCTTCGACAGTGTTGCAACTTTAAAGACTGTGAATGGAGGTTGTGACAGGAGATGGTGAGGATGCTTACATCTGTAGTTGAAGTAATGTCTCTTTTACTATGCAGAGTTCCATACTCGTCTATCGTGCAAACATTCATGCGACTAAATTTTAACTGATAGGTTATAGGATAGCGTGCTTCTTATTAAGCCACCTCTCGTTGCTTTGACGAGCTTGGTGGGTATGCACCCCGCTCCGGCATAGTCTTATTGGACTTTAATGAACGAAAGTCTTAACTAATATTGTCTCATTAAAACGTACTGTTATGTTTGCCAGAGAATGATTGACTGTCATTGCCGCCTAACAGTTTGCTGAAGTGCTACTTCAAAATCTGCAGTTTCGGCTGTAAATCTATTTTCCGCGCTCATCTTTGAATATTTGTCTACAATCTGGTAGTGCTTTGGACTATTCCCAAGGCAATATCGCCCAATAGATAGATTCTTCACCTTTTTGAACTGTACGTTCCTTCCTTTTTAGTAGTCAGTGTCAGTGGCCCTCCTTTCTTTTTTAGCCATAGAGCTCGGGCGCAGCTCTCTAGTCTTACAAAATTGATTGATAGACCTCGTTCTTGGCTGCATGTGCCAGCCGCACTTTTAATCGAATGAGTGGTTTATTGTTACCATCTGAACCAATTTCGATAAAACGTTTGCAGTGTTGCCATTTAGTCATCTGTACTCTATGCCGGAGGCAAAGTAACGAAAAATCGGCTGAAGTTAGGGGACTCAGTATTGTCTCTGGTACAAAGACTATCCAAACTAGATGGTCGACTTCCGTGCACCTACCCGATTTTCCCCGCAAATTTTGAATGACAGCCCTCTCTCGAGCGCTCCAAGTTTTTCTGTCGGTCAAAACGTGTAATTAATGGCCGCCCGTAGGAACTTTTTCAATATTAAAAAGTTTGTAAATGAATTTATAACAATAAATGTAACAAGAATAATAATGTTCAGTATGTTTTTTTTAGATAGCCTTACTTGTTCTCTATCCATCTTTGACGACAAAAAAATGTTCATCCATTCACATTTCAGGTTTTTTTTTATAATATATGAATTACATATTTGACAGCAGAAGTCATGCAGCTGAACTTTGGGAGTAGTTTCAAAAATAGGTTAACTACATGCAAGTTAAGCCCGAGTCTCCACTAGGGCAAAAGTGAACTTTAGAAAATCCTTAGGAATTAAAAAAAATAAGACATATTAATATCGTAAAAATACAAGTATGTCCTTGTTCTTTGAACATCTAACAAAAACTAAATAATGTGGTATTTATTTGGCTTCTGCGATTGATTTCCGATTTCGGATTTCGCGTGTTCAATCGTGCGAATCCCAATGATTTTGTTAGTTGTTGGTATTCGCATGTTCTATTTCGTTTTCTATAAATATAGCGCAGTAGCAGTACTATTAACAAATTTCAGTCTCGACTCGAATTTGCTTGGAAAATATACATAGTTACATATTTTGAATTACTAATGTCATTTTCCATTGGAATTTTCAGATTTCAGATTTTTCGTGCCCAATTTAACATAAAGCGTGGCATGGAGTTCTTCTGAAACGAAATTTTCCGGTGGTCTCCAAATGGACAGCGAAACGTCTGCGAGAAGGCAGCGGAAAATAATTAGTGTTCGCTTGTTAAGTGGGAGGTTACGTGTTCAAATCCGAGCCAGTACCACGAAACATTTTTCACAAATAAAACCTGGAATAAGTTTAAGTGAATTATAAGCGAACACAAATATCAACAATTTATTCTCCTCTAGCTATTAGGACGCCACTCGTGGAGAATATCCACTGCGCCACAAACTCTTTCCTATCCCAATTTCTCTTCCTAAAAAACTTGAATGCCGCGCTGTGCCCCGCATTATAAGGGTATTCATAACCCCTTGAGCGCGAGTAAAATTATAAAAAAAAAAGCTGATACACAAGTAGCAGTGTTACCAGCACTGGTTATTTATTTCCAATTTGGCTCCTTAAAATTGTCATTTCGGATTTATTGTAATTTACGCTATTCACTTTATTCAAAGTTTTGCGATTTTTAGGATCCCTAGGAATTTATAATTCGATTTCGAACTTACTCTTTTCGTATAACTATAACTTTCTTAACAGATATGCCTTTTTCGATTATTGGGCATTTCAGATTTTGATATGATTTCAAATTTCTGCTGCCAAATTTGCAGCCCTATTGCGAAGATCAACTATCAATTGATAGTTGATACTTATCATTAAATTTCTTTAAATGGTATTGCGAAGATCAATTATCAATTAAGTGTTGATTGACTGTGAACGTGCAGCAATTGTCAGTTGACAAATCGGTATTGTGAATGTCAATCTTGAACAATTTTATTGGTAGTTGTCAATTTTTCTATTAATCGCAATTTCGGTGTTGACAAGGACAACTCTTAAAAGAAAATGTTGAACATCAACGTTTTTAATTGTTATTGTTGTTATTTATTAAGGGCTATTTATACATATATATATAGAGATATTTCTTCTTATGTGTAATGAATTTTATCCATTTTGGGCACATGTAATTTTCCATAACGCGTTTAGCAGTTCACTTAGAATAAGGGACACTGTTGTTGCTGTTGACTGCGCAAGACCAAACAGAGCTGCAATTAATCGGTTTAAGTTTGGGTCCAATATCTTCCAAAAAATAAACGAATGCACCTCAAAAGCATTCCTTGAAAATGAAATTAGCTACCTTCTGTTTTCCAGTTCCAAGGGATTAGATGTATCTCGCAAACTCCTCCGTATAGCAGCCAATTCCGCATACTCTGTCTCGTCTTCGTCATCATCAAAAACTAATTCCACCGATGACATGATTTTCAATAAATTTCACAGATTTAACACTCGTAATTATTGTTTAATTAAATTGTTTGCAAAAATCGTAACAATCACTCTTCAAATCAAAAATATTTTAGAACTGTCAAAGTTGAGTTTTCATTCACAATAACTTTATTTTTGGCGTTATGTTCACAATAGGTTATATTTTTATCAATCCTTTTTCGCAATACCAACATCAATTTTAATTGATAAATTTGTCAATCGTCAACCGATTGATAGTTGATCTTCGCAATATGTTGGTTTCTTTTGTGAGCCGCCCTGTTTCTTGCACTGGAAATCCATTGCAATTGATTTTCATACATTTATACCCACTAGGGGTCGCCCCGTGGTCGAAATTCGACCAATTTATTCTATAAGTTCATTTTTGAAGGGGAAATGAAGGGGAAATAGCGGAGCGCTTAAAAATAGGCAATCGAAACCATTTCAGGCTTCCCTTAAATTGCGATAAAAAGTGTCCAGTAATGCGGGCTGTCTTCTATTTTATATCACAGGAAGAAAAGGGTGCATAGAATAGATATGCAAAGTTTCATCGTTTGAAGTTCAACAGTTTTAGAGTTATGACGACCTTAAGTTAGCAGCCAACATTTTTCTTAAATTTCATAAAAATCATAAACCGTTAGGCCGATTGGTACGATTTGAATTTTATTAGAATAGTAATGTCGAACACTTTCGAAAATAGATTTTAGAAATTTTATCACTTTGCTTGCTGCGAAATAACACGGTTTTAAGGGATTGGGATTTTGTTTTTTCAAATGGTTCTAACTTTCAAACGATTGAACTACAAACGAAAAGAATTTCACTACAAACAACTAAAAACGATTGTCTATCGAACTGCATTTCACGTTTTTCATTCTAGAAAAAGTGCGAATTAGCTTCACGTAGGTGCCATGTTGTTGTTGTTGTTGTAATTCCATGCAATTCGCTTAAATTTACCTGCTATAATTCATAATTTGTGGATAATTTTTGTATTGTGCACTTCTATGTATTGTCCCCTACCCAAATATATATAGTGTTGGCATATTTATGTGACTTATAATAGGAAAAATGGGTGGAAACACGTTTCAGGCAACTCCGTATTAATATATAGATTTCGAAGTAGGTAGGTAGTCTAATATAAAAACTCATTTACATTTGCGATTTTTTTTTTTTTTTTTGTTAACATTTCAAAATGGAAACTAAAAAAAGCCTCTCAATTAGGAGTTTGTGTTTTTTTTTAATTAATATTACCGCTACAAAAAAAAATGTGCAGTTTTAATTTTCTTATTTGAGTTTGGATATTTTCGGCTTTAAAATTTCTCAATTTGGCTCCACCTTATGAATGATGGTAACACTGCAGCACAAATGCCAAATTTCCGCAAGCAATTAATGTCCCGTACAAGGGACAATAAACGTTTGCGAAAAGAGAGTGAAGAATTGTACCAAGCAATCTACTACAGCTACCCACTTTTCCGCCATCATTTCGCAGCAGCTGCGTACCGCAAAAAGAAAAGGAGAGCGAAATTTTTCGTTCATGGTTTCGTTGTGTCACTTTTGTATGGGATACTTCGTTTCAGAAGAATTGCATACCACGCTTAAAACGAGATTTTTCTCTCTTTGCATTAGTGGGGGTGCGTGTTTTAAAAGTCAGTTGTTCTTAAATTGGAATTTGTGTTTATAAAAATCTATTCAATTTATGTTAGGTAATACCCATTGCACTGACCAAATGTAAATTTTTCTCTATTTTTCAACTTGTCGTCTTTAGAAACGTAAAGTAACACACTTTCAGCTAAATGACAATTGTTTTGGTGTTATTAGTGTGTAAGTAGGTTTGAATTTCGTTCAGTAATCGAGATTCCCAAATTTGTTCTAACTCTGAAAAAAAAGATTTTTTTTTTTGCGGCCAAGGAACAAGAAATCTGACAGCCAGCTGATTTCGAGAGCAGAAAAACTGTTCTGAATTTGAAAAATCAGCTTTTTCTGTCTTCACTTCACTTCAAAAAAAAATTAATTAAATTAAAAAAATACAAGTACAGTAAATGTGTTTTTACCCGTAGCTCAAACGGCTTGACCGATTTTGAAAGTGCAAAAAACCGTGGTAGTTCATTTTTCTCTGATTAATATCATGAGATGGATTTCGGCTAGATATTGGCAAGTATCTATATTAATGTATTTGGCATTGTGATGAAATTATACCGTTTTAAAACGCTTAAATTGAACTGCGATGTGAACGCCGCGTGACTAATGGGCACCAACAAATGCCGAACATAGTCGCCCCCACTTAAAATTCCACCAAAAAATGGCTTCCCGATTGACAGCAAGTCCTTGAAAAGGATTTTCTAAGTATGCGTGCGGCAGTAATGGCGCTCCTTTGATTTGTACAGGCACGAATTAGCATGACGAATTTCTGGTGGGTGTGAACATATGTTCGTAAATCAAAAAAAAAAAAACAAACACAAAAACAACACAGTTAACACTTTCAAATCTTAACATGTATGCCAATAGGTACCATGTTAATCCCCTTCAGCGAAATCAAAATTACAATTATTTATGTGCTCCAAGAATTTAAACACATGCCCCACGGTATTTGTTTCGATTTTGTTGTTTTTGAAGGAAGAATGCAAATTTGTCGTGCGGTGTTCCAGCTTTAATAAGAGGTATGGAGCCAAAAAAAATAAATTAAAAAAAAAACGCACAAATTCGTAATGGAGAGACTTTTTAAGTTTCCATTTTCCAAATACTTGGACAACGTGTTTTCATATTCATGCATATCTTGTGATTTTGATTTTACTGCTGAGACGTGAGAGCCTGTTCAAAAACTGTATGACAAAAGAGTTGGTTCATTTGCAATTAACTTTACTTACTTTAGGTGGCGCTACAGTCCGGGGTGGACCTGGGCCTCAACCAATACGCCTCTCCAGTTAGCGCGATCTTTGGCTAACTGCCTCCAGTTGCGCATTCCAAGTTGGTTGAGGTCCCCTTCCACTTGCGCGCGCCACCTAAGGCGAGGTCTTCCTCTACTGCGTTGTCGCTCCGGGTTAGAATCGAAGACTCTTCGGGCCGGAGCGTTGGTGTCCATTCGCTCTACATATCCCAGCCATCTTAGACGACTGATGCGTACTTTTCTGACTAGGTCGATGTCGCTCTACAGCTCGCAGAGTTCGCTGTTCAATCTTCTCCTCCAAAGCCCGTCAACGCAAACGGGACCAAAAATCACTCGAAGAATTTTGCGTTCGAAACGACCAAGGAGATCTTCATCCGCCTTTGATAGCGCCCATGCTTCTGCACCATAAAGCAGGACTGGGATGATGAGGGTCTTATACAGAGTTTCCTTAGTATTTCTCGACAAGGTCTTACTTATCAGTTGCCGTCTTAGGCCAAAGAAACAGCGGTTGGCAAGTGTGATTCTTCGTTTGATTTCTGATGTGATGTCGTTATCAGAGTTTATAGCGGAGCCGAGGTAGACAAAGTCCCTAACTACCTCAAAGTTATAGCTGTCTATCGTGACGTTCTGCCCGATTCGTCGATGTTGTGTGTCCCTTCTTGTTGACAGCATATATTTTGTTTTGCCCTCATTCACCACTAAACCCATTTTTGCCGCTTCTGTACTAATACTATCAAACGCTCCAGTAACAGCTCGCTGTGTTCTGCCAATGATGTCGATGTCGTCAGCGTATGCAAGTAGTTGCACAGACTTGTAGAAAATTGTGCCTCTGGTGTTGGCTTGTGAGTTTCGCACAATCTTCTCAAGAATGATGTTGAAAAAGTTACATGACAGCGCGTCACCTTGTCTAAATCCTTTTTTGACATCAAAGGTCTCAGTGAGATTGTTTCCGACCTTTACGGAGCAGCGAGCGTTCTCCATCGTCATTCTGCACAATCTGACAAGTTTGGCAGGGATGCCAAAACTAGACATGGCTCTGTATAGCTCGTCTCTATAAATGCTGTCATATGCGGCCTTAAAATCGATAAAAAGATGGTGAGTATCGATCTGGACTTCTTGGGTTTTTTCCAGGATCTGCCATAGTGTGAATATTTGGTCTGTTGTGGACTTACCGGGCCTAAAACCGCACTGATAGGGTCCAATCAGTTCGTTGACATATGGTTTTAGGCGTTCGCATAGTACGGCAGATAGGATCTTATATGCGATGTTAAGGAGACTGATGCCTCTGTAGTTGGCGCAGTTTAGAGGGTCTCCTTTCTTGTGGATCGGGCAATTAACTTTAGTTATACGAAAAGAGTACGTTCGCAATTAAATTATGCAGTGAAAAGTTCGAGTATACAACTCGGAGATAAATATCCAGATCAAGTGTTACCAGAACACTGCTACTTGTGTAGCATCTGATGGAACTCTCCAATAATTATTTTTCGCAGTCGTTTCGCTGCCCATTTTAAGACCACTAGAACATTTTGTTCCGCAACAGCTGCGTACTACGCTGAAATGTCGACAAAATTTATACGAGAGACAATAAACCCAAGTCCCAAGTGATATAGGTAGGTAGAGCGATTTTAGTATCGCCACCTACAACTCAGTTTTGGAAGCGCTATTTCCCACTCGAACTGTGTAGGTGTACTGCCTGATGAAATTTTCACGTGGAAAATTCATTTGGACATTTCGCATTGAAAAATTTGTTTGAAAAATTCCACACCAAAAAGAACTGAGATATTTGCACCACAAGCTTTCTTGACGTCTTTAACGATTTTCTACACAATAAATTTTGTGTCGGTCTACTGACTGGATGTATGCGATGTACAGTACACTGCAAGTCATTAGGTTATCTATAGTTTTTTCTTAATACCACTACCACGAAATACGTATATTGTACACATATTTCAACGAAATAAAATTAACAAACTAAAATAAATAATTTGATCGGACTTCTTGTTCATTACATGAATAATTCAACATCTGGAATCAACTTACCAGTCTAACAATTTCCCCTCTTAGACATGAGTTCGAATCAGGCTCTAAGATCCTCAACTTAACGAAACATATCATGGCGGCCTTCTCCACACAACTGTGCGCCTCCTTCGAGCAATATGCCATCAGTTTGGCCAACAACAGACCTTCCTCAACAAAAGGATGTTGAGACTTTAAGCGTTTCAAGGCTTGAGCACGCGCCGCCAACATCGTGACCAAAATGCACTCCGAAGCGGAAGTCTGGAATGAAATGAAAAATTGAGATACCCACATTCTTTTTCTATTTAGAAATCTACAAAAAAACACATTTTCGGCCAACAAACAGTGCGCAAAACTTTTTTTTTTTTTGTATTACTATTTTTAAACTCTGGAGAGCTATTTGTATACCTGAATCACACCACCGCCCTTGCTCCCCTCCTTCAGTGCTAGAAAATGATCTGGTAAACCAATTGCTTTACCTGAAATTTTGAAGACAAACAACAAATCAACAAATCAAAGCCCACTTCTTTGTGTTACTCACTGGGTTAATTTTGAGAAAACAAGCAACTGTCAAATACTTACCAAGCCAATCGAGAACTATCGTCTCTAGTTCTGTACACGCCGGACTGGCTGCCCAGGAGAAACCTATACAACCAATGCCATCACTCAGCATATCGCCAAGAATCGATGGAAATGAATTGCCCGCCGGAAAGTACGCATGGAAGCGTGGATGTTGCCAATGCGTCACGCCTGGCATGATTTTCTCTTCAACGTCGGCCATTATCATCTCCCATGCTTCGGGCTCGTGCGGAGCTTCACCTAATCAAGAGTGGCAGGAAGTGATTCAGAATTGTGTATGTTTGGCAATGATTTCTGCATACCTGGAAGAAGTTGGCGAAGGTAGCCAGGTTCAATGCTGGGTGTGACGCGCCTGTCGTTTAGGGTTTCCAAATATTTACAGATGTACTCCACCATTTCTGTTCCACGCTTTCGAAACTCATTGCTGTTCATGCTGTGTGTAGAAAAAATTGAAATTAAATTTAGAAGGACCTACAGCGTTTTGCACCGGTCTCTTCTTTATCGTAATTGAACGATTATTTTGATAAATGGCTTTAATACATTAAAGATGTAAATTTTGGTGTTAGCTTCTAAATTAGAACGCTTAATAAATTTGGAACTAAGGTTGAATAGAATAGCTTTGAATTGAATGTGAATTTATGACCACCTCACGTCAAAAGTACTCAACTAATACATTCTGATTTTGGAGACAGAACCTACAGCTTATACTGTTGTTTTTATTTCAACGCACTCGGCCGACTTTAGCAAAAAATTTAAACACCTATTGCGAAGATCAACTATCAATTATTGATACTTATCAATAAATTTCTTTAAATGGTATTGAAGATCAATTATCAATTAAGTGTTGATCGACTGTGAACGTGCAGCCATTGTCGGTTGACAAATCGGTATTGTGAATGTCAATCTTGAACAATTTTATTGGTAGTTGTCAATTTTTCTATCAATCGCAATTTCGGTGTTGATAAGGACGACTCTTAAAAGATAATGTTGAACATCAACGTTTTTAATTGTTATTGGGTCCAATATCTTCCAAAAAATCAACGAATGCACCTCAAAAGCATTCCTTGGAAATGAAATTAGCTACCTTCGATTTCCCAGTTCCAAAGGATCAGATGCGACTCGCAAACTCCTCCGAATAGCAGCCAATTCCGCGTACTCTGTGTCGTCTTCGTCATCATCACCGATTGATAGTTGATCTTCGCAATAGGACTGGAAATCTGAACACGGTCTCAAAGAGGACAAATTTTATTATTGGTTGCCAAACATCATCATTCCTTCCTCTGCGCTGCTAACGTTGCCATTTTTTGTGCGTTTGTGTGAACAAGTCATAGAACAAATTAAAGAAAAGAACTCAATTCGAATATTCTGAGTAATGAAGGCATGGAGCACAAGGTGCAATTTGAAATTACATAAATGTAGATACTAAATTTTAACTTCCTTTTTGATGTCGAATTTTATGTCTAACTTGAGAGTTTAAAAAAAATATATATATATCACAGCTTCGCTATTTTTTTTTTTTTTTTTTTTTGTAATTGATAGGCACACTTATTCTGATTAATGTTTTTAATGACGATGATATTAAATTAAGAAAACAACATAACATAAAGATGTATGCATTTTTGTTATGAATGTCTAAGGAGACTTAAAACTTTAAAGTCAATAGCCTAAATTAGGATAACTCAAAAATTACAATTTTAAAGAGCAAGTGAAAAGTTCGAGTATCCAAATCAGAGATAAATAGCCATTGCTGGTAACACTGATACTCGTGTAGCAGCTGATGGAACTATCCACAAATTATTTTCCGCTGCCTTTTTGCATACCTAAGTTTCTTTGTCCATTTGGAGACCACCGGAAAATTTCGTTCCGTAACAGCTGCGTACTAGGCTTTAGCGAAAACATTCAACTGAAATAAATTCGTAAACAGTGCCTATCCAATATTATGGTTTCCCAATTTTTCTTATACTCTATTCACACCGCCCGAAAACAGGGGTCAGATTCTGTAAGGCTTAACGATAAACCGTTTTCGTGCGCACGAATGGTTTGCCCTATGAGCTACGATACACAGACAAATTTCTTTGTGCCCACGAAAACGTTTGAACGTTTCGCCTTACAGAATTTGGCCCCAGAGCTTTCGTCGAAAACTCGAAGATGCATTCACACCGAATACCAACTTGTTTTCGTTTGACGTTTCAATCAGCTCTGAGACACTAGTCGTGAAACTTCTGTCTAAACAATTTTGGTTACAAATTTCGATCGCATTAATCTATAGGGGTATACACGTTTCGGTGTAACAGACGACAGACCTAGTAAAATTGCGAAAGCTGTTGACTTGAGAAGTATTTTTCGTGATAAGTCTCATATTTCGCCAAAAGCACCCTCGCGCACTGTCGATAGTGGAAGCGGGCAATATATAAATGCAGACAAGTGTGGTAATCCTTGTAATTTGGTTTTCTTTACGCATGGGATTGCCCACTGTTAGTTTAAAATCTGTCCATAGACAAACCATACTGAGACCCCCAACTCGCAATCCTCTTGCCGCTGACCCCTTCATTTTTTTTTTTTTTTTTTTTCAAATTCGCCATTTTGCTACCTATCGGTGTTCTGTCCTTTTAGAACCCGTGTGACATGCAAAAACATACAAAAATTATAAAATCAATGCTGCCAACCGCTACCAACCATGGGGGAATGTGATAGAGTTCGGGAATGCGACATTTTAACATAACTGAATGCTATTGGTTGGTTGTTATATATTTTAAAAAGGCGATTAATACAATTTGTTTGGTTAATAAAACTACCTAAATGAGTTGATTTATATACTAGAAACATACTAGGACAGACATGGTTGTGTATTTTCCGTTTTTGAATATCATTAACTTCGATTTCGTGTAGTCGCAGTGGCTTAGTGTCAGTGTATTGGACTACTACTAAGCGAGGGGTTTGTTCCTCGCAAAAACCCAAATTCCAACTTTGGGTTTTTTTTTCCATTGCGTAACCTCTCGCGAACGTCTGACAAACATCCGAGAGTATAAATGTTTTGAAAAAGCTTCTCAATTAGCCGTTTGGAGTCGGCATAAAATTGTAGATCCCTTCCATTCGTTCCAAAAATGAAAAACTCACACAAAAATGAATGGTTGTGAGAAGATAGGCCTAGGGTCCCTCCAGACCTGTTGCGCCAATTATTTATTTTATTTAACTTCGATTTCGTGAGTAAATTTTTCTTAAATAACTGAAGAAAAATTACTCAAAATGTTTTTATTTTCCTTCATACAATCTACATTTTTCATTTTTCGTAAATATTTTCAGCAAAAGTGCACTTATTCCTAAAATAAAATGCTATTCACACGTAACGAATAATTTAAGATTTAACGGACAAAATTCTATGAACGCTGGCAACAACTTTGCCGACAGCGGAAGTGGGACATGCAAGGTGCGAGTGTGTTGATGAGTGAAGTTATACACAGCAAACATTTTGTTCAGTAAAACTAAAGAATCACTTTATATTCAGTAAAAAAGAAGAACATACATTCATATAACATTCATTTATGTGAATCAAATATGGTTTTAAATTAAAACGAATACTGACATGTGATTTTCATTCACATAAATGAACTAAAATGATTATTGCATTATGTTTTCAGAATTTGAATTTAAATTTCCTTCACTTAAATGAATAAAAGTGAATAAATGAATATAAATAAGCATGCTTGTATTCATTTTAGTGAATGTTTCTCCAATCATTTATAAATCATTTAAAAGATTCAGAAATGAAGGCCGATTTCTCAGGAAATTGGATTGAAATTAAATCATAAATGAATTCATATCTGAAGAATTTCTTCATTTAACTGAGTCATTATGATTCATTTTTGAAGACAAATGTTTGCTGGACGTGACATTTGTCAATAAGTAATAAGAACTTCTATGTAACAATACTAACGCACTTAGCATGTAGCACCCCATAAAAATATAGGCTCAGTCTTAGTATTGTCTCTGAATCTGTCCTTTAATGAGAAGGCAGAGCAACTCTATCCAATCCAGATACACACAAAAGGAGTGGGGGTAGTTGCAATCGTGCTGGGTGTGAGCAGTGTTGCCGCTAAGAGAAAACAAAATCCACTAGACCACAACGTAAAATCCGATAGAAATGTTAGTTTTTGCATCGCAAAAATCCGCTAGAATTCGCTAAAATATCAAGCTGAAAGTATAAGTTCAAAAAATACATACATAATACTTCAAAGAAAATTATTATTGAATAAAATAGGTAAAACAAAAATTAAACAATCAACAAATTCAAGATAACAAAAAAACGAATTGGCAGTATCTCCTGTGGATCAGCGTTGCCATAAGTGCAGATTTGTCTGCATTTTGCAGACTTTAAAAAACTAGAAATCTGCGCTTCAGATTTTGTCTGCATCGGCAATAATATATTTTGTTCTTTTTAACAAATTTTAACATTTGTTTCACACTTTATTTCGCTGTATGCTACCATTTTCGTATTCAGCTTTCTTTTTTTTTTTGTTATTGTTACATAAATAAAAAAAAAATGGGAAGGAACATTTTTCTATAGAAATCTGAATTGCAGATTTTTTTTTTTTTTTTTGTCATAATTGCAGATTTGGCAAAATATTTTAATGGCAACACTGCCTGCGGTGTCCCATTTAATAAAGTTTATGTTGTGCCATTGGTGTAAAATCGTGTCTATTGCGTCATCTTCAAATCCAAGTTCTTTGGCCAGTTCAATAATAGAATTATTGTCTTTAAGATTCTTCTCTTCACTTAAAATCGTCATTTGAACATGGTTTGTATGGTGTGGTAGTAAAAAATCGCTAGAATTCACTAGATCTTTTTCTAGCGACAACATTTTATTAAAAATCTTCGGGAGTCTTAAAAATCCACTAGATCTAGCGACAAAATCGCTAGAACGGCAACAGTGGGTGTGACAGGCAAGGCTCGTGCATGGCTTATTTACAAGGTGATAGTTGTGCAGTGCGGTTGATTTGTATCGTGTGTTAAAGTCAGAATGGTTACATTCCCTTCCCAAACAGTGAGCGCGGACAAATTAAGTATAGTGTGAGTGAATCACTGAATTGCCTAGCAATCGATTTGTTTATTTTGTGTATCATTTAATTAAATCAGCTGGCTTTCTTTATTATTTGAAGTTATTTATTTATTTTGTGGTACAATAGCCAGTTGAGCAGGCTCGATATATTTAGCTTGTGGATTAATTCATGTTTATATGTTTCGTAATTGGCAGTGTGTGTGTGTGATGTTGTTCTCCACCAAATTTGCCTTTTTTTGTTAGATGTGTCAGCGAGGATGTACCTACTTCTGCACACTTATCTTAAGATAACATCTGCGGATGTAATCTTTAGCAGTGCGTGTGGGATGGTGTTTTCCTCCGCATTTGATTTTTCCGAATTTGTCTGTGGTAGTGTTCTCCAGCTCATTCCTTTATGATTAAAGTCGAGTCTCGAGTCTTTCTCGCTTCAATGTATTTTTTTTTTTTTTTTTTTTTTTATATACACTTCTCCCGGGAAAGGCGAACCTATAACGCTTCAACAGCGCCCCGAGATGCCTGCAGATGTATGTTTGCTCTGCACTTAAATTGCTGCAAATTGTAGTCTCCTCGAAATATATCCCCAGGAAGCGAGTTCCAAAGTTTGCTTGTCCTGTAACAGAAGGAGTTTTGGAAAGTTGATGTCCTCGCGGTTGTCAAGTGTACTGTATGGTCATGAGCATTAGCAGCCTGTCTTGTTGGGCGCCCAAAAGTCGCATTTCGAGGGATAATGTCTTTGAGTTCCTCAGAACATCTACCATGGAAGTACCTATAGAACAAGCATAGGTCAGCGACTTGTCTTCTGTGCACCAACGGTTGTAGATTCGATGTGAGTCGAACTGCTCGTCTCTGTATGCTATCAAGCAGGTTAAGTGAATGTTTTGGGGCCGAGCTCCATATATGGGAACAATATTCCAAGCCTGGTCTAACCTGTGCTTTTGTAGAGAAGGAGAAGTTGCTTGGGGCTAAAGTACCTCTTTGCTCTAAATAGGTAGCTCAACTTTGCGGACGCCGATCTTGCGATAAAGGATATGTGGTCCTGCCATGTGATTCCTGAATTGACTGTGACTCCTAGAAGGTGCATTGAGTCCTTGTGATGGATTGGATGGTCATCCATTTGGATCTGAGGAATTGTTGATGCATTTTTTCTGGAAAATGTTGTGAACTGTGTCTTGTTTGCATTAAATACAACCAAGTTGTCCTTTCCCCACTTCAAGATTTTGTCCAGATCATCATTTAATGAATTAATTTGTTCACATCTCTGATTGTGTGATGTAGCCGTATTCACAGGCCCACTGTTCGAGATGGAGGATATAAGAGTGCTGTCATCTGCAAAGCTGTAGATATTATTATTTTGTCGATCCAAGCAAATCGTTGATGTGGAGAAGAAATAGAGTTGGAGAAAAAATAGATCCTTGGGGCACTCCTTTATATATAGCAAACGAATTGGATGATACACCATCTACAACAACTTGGATCGATCTTCCCAGAAGAAAATTTTGCATCCATCCGCAAAGTTGTTGTGGTAATCCGTAAGACGCTAATTTGCCTAATAGGGCTCTATGCCAGACTCGGTCAAATGCCTTTGATATGTCCAAGGTTACGGCTCTGGATTCGCCGTGTTGTTCAATTGATTGTGTCCATAAGTGTGTTACGTAGCTTAACAAGTCACCAGTGGAACGACGGCTCCGAAATCCGTATTGCCTGTCGCTTATTAATCGACGGCCTTCTAGATATTTGATTATTTCGACATTTATTGCCTTTTCCATTACTTTAGAGAGCATTGAAAGTTACGCTATTGGACGATCGTTTTGTGGCAGACATATCTTCCCTTTCTTTGGAATAGGTTGAATGCGAGCGGTCTTCCAGCAAGAAGGAAACGTCTTCTGGGAGTAAGACATGCTAAATAGCTTACAGAGTACAGGTGCAAGTTCTGGTGCACAGTTCTTGAGTACTATAGCCGGGATTCCATCGGGTCCCGTTGCCTTATTGCAATTTAGTTATTATTATTAATTATTCGAGGCCGAAATTTCACTTCTGCCACCGATGATTGCATCCTCGGGATATTTGGTGGCTCTAGCTGTGCAGAATCTAGGGTGGAATTCTCTGAAAACATGCTAGCGAAAAGATCTGCCTTTTCTTTAGGTGTTGTTGCTAACGTGCCGTCTTCTTTTACTAGAGTTGGAAAAGAATAGCAACTAAAGTTATTACTGATTGCCTTTGTCATGGACCCGAATGCGCGTGAGCCGCTAGGACATCCAATCACTTTGTTAGTGACTCTTTCGCTGTAAGTTGTCTTCGCCGATTCAATAATTAGGTTGCACCTGCCTGTTACAGTGTGCTCCTTCGGAGAGGGATTTATGTCAGTTTGGTGTTTAGCCAAGGGTGAAAGTCCCACTGAGGTAATATTCAGAGATCGCTACCAGAGACAATACTGAGACTCCCATCTTCGGCCGATTTTCTGTTACTTGTCTACAAGCTATGTTTTTATGGGGTGCTACATGCTAAGTGCGTTAGTATTGTTACATAGAAATTAGTATTGACAAATGTCACGTAACTTCATTCACCAACAGACTCGCACCTTGCGTGTACCACTTCCGCTGTCGGCCAGCGTTCATAGAATTGTATCCGTTAAATTTGAAATTATTAATCGTTTCGTGTGGATAGTACTTTTTTTTGGGAATAAGTGTACTGCTTAAAATAATGATAAAATATAAACAATGTACATAGATTGATTGAAGGAAAATAAAAACATTTTGAGCAATTTTTCTTCAGCTATTTAAATAAAATCATGAAATCGAAATTGATGATTTTCAAAAGCGGACAATACACAAGCATGTTTCTCCTCATATGTTTCTAGTATATAAGACATCTCATTTAGATAGTTTTATTAACCAAACAGATTATATTAATCGCCTTTTCAAAATATATAATAAACCACCAATAACACTCAGTTATATTAAAATGTCGTATTCCCGAACTTTATCACATTCCTCCACGGTTGGCAGCGGTTGGCAACATTGATTTTAAATTTTTTGTATGTTTTTGCATGTCAGACTGAATTGACACCGATAGGAAAACAAAATGGCGAATTTGAAAAAAAAAATTGAGGGGCCAGCGGCAAGAGGATTGCGGGTTAGGGGTCTCAGAATGGTTTGTCTCTGATCGCTAAATTTTATTTGCTATATGGTACCTGAGGATAAAGGCTCAGCTTGGTTTTGTAAGTGAAGTAGTATTTTTTACGGTTAGGTAGATTTGTATTTTATGTATTGACGTGAGTTGCAATTTGATTGCCATGGTAATTCATGTGTTTTTGTTGGATGTTCTCTAATTACAGATATCCGGTCAGTTCGATCATGACCCACGATATCGCTGATAATCCTTTGCAGAATTTAGACTTTATTCTGTTTGTTTTTATTTACTAAAATGAATATATGCTCCGTTTAGGAGTAAGTGATCATGGGATTTTATTTGATTTCTTACAATAGATAGGCAGGCTCCTGAGGTATTTCTCTCGGCATGTCTGAATTTTCGTTCGGTCTCAGGACAGTTTTTTGTCAAGACTGTTGTACAAAATATTTCGAAGCGGTGAATTTATCGCTCTATTATTAAATACTCTTAGCGATTGGAATAAAGAGCCTTACGACCACAACCAGGGGCGCACGCAGTACAGATTTTTATTTTGTTGTTGGTATGAATCAATAGGTTTACTCGGCAAGTTTTCTTCTTATTACGCCCCATTCGAAAGGTTTTTAAAACTTGACCAGTGAATCCACCAAATTTTAGTCAGTAATCATTAAATAATATTTTTATTTTTTTTTTCCTACTACTTTTAGATCTTTCCTTCCTACTTTTAGATCTCAGTACTTTTCACGGCTGACTTGTTACGTAGAGAGATATATAGAAGAACTTGGCTCTTTTTCAACATTTATGTTTTTGGTCTAATTTCACTCCTTTTTGCGAAGATTTTAATATTTGTCATGTCAAAATCTCGAAAGATACTGACAGATAGAAGTCTGACTCTACTAAGATCAAGTCAGTTTATACCTTCCTACTTCTTGTGGTATATTTTCATTTTATTATCTACTGTACTGAGTTTTTTTTTTTTTTTTTTTTTGTGCGCTTCAATTGTTTTTTCTTGTCCTGACAAGGAAGTAGTTCTTGTGGAATGTTTTTTTTGGAAATCGGATGGTCACATATTTTTTGGGTACGTGCATTCTTAACCTGAAGTGAAGACAAATTAGATCTATAGAGACTTGTCAATCTATCATACTCTAAAGCAGCTATTTATTTAACCTAACCTAACCTACTTTAGATAAAGCTACGCAAGCCTGGCCGCAACAAAATAAGGATGACCCAAATCAATAGGAGCATTTTCGAGACTGAGCCCTTGGCTTTTTTTTTTATTGTGAATGCATATGCGAGGCAGATAGTAAATTGTTCCTGATATTCGAAAGCTGAAAGCTTGCCTGGTTTCAACAGGCAACTAATCATAAACATTTTTTTTTTCTTGTCATCAACATCCCATGAAATTTGTTTAAATATTCGTATGGATCCGATAAACAAACCTTAACTTACGTCTATAATTCGACGAAACATAACAGTCACACCAATTTTTAAAACAACTTATGGCGTTTTTCATTGAAGATCGGAGAGAATTGCCCCGAAATTCAGAATTGCTCTTTTCAATGAAATTCGATGAAGCACTTTTGTAATAGTGGTAGACTAGACACCGACCTGTGAGATTTGATTTTCTGTTGTTGCTGTTTTTTGCTTCACACAGTAAATATGAATGTTTTAATACGCCATATTAATATATTTCAATTTAAGTTTACGTTTTGCATGCGTAATTGGACATTTTCGGAGCACATGTCACAAAATTTGTTTCCAACGCACAACAAACATTTAAATCTGACATTTTGCTGCAATTCTTTAAAAATATTCTCCACCTTCTGTCGTGGCTTGGAAGTGAACTTTTTTTCTCAATGAAAAATGGAAAACATGGAAAGCATTTCTGGATTTGTTTTTTCATAGAAAGGTCAATTATTTTCTTCAATCGAAAACACCAGTAGACAATTAGCGAGGGCAATCTATTGGGTCAATAGCAATTAGTTCAATTTGGGGGCTCGATTTAGTGTTAAGCATTCCAATGGTGATTTTTTGTGGGTACCTAGTAAGCAAACTGTTGTTTCGGGTTGTTTGGAGAGGAAAGAAGAAATTTCGTTCAACCTGTCGGTGGTAGAGATAGAAGAAAGGGCAATTATGCCAGAGAACTTTAAAGATGCGTGTATAATTTCAAAATGACAATAAAAAGACTCGTCGAATGAAAAATCTTAGATTTTTAAGCTCTACCGCTCTACCAAATTGCACTATTCGCAATCGAAAGTGCTCAAGAACGATTTCTATACAAATTTGTCCGTGTAAGTGCAAAACGTATAAGTGCAAATTTCTCATTAATGAACAATTTTGCACAGCCACGAAATGCAGTTTTATACTGTTCTTGAAACTGATAAGTGCAAATGTAAAAATATTTTTTTTTACATTCTTCATATTGTCGATACAAATTGAATTTGGTAGCACTTATCACATACGTATGAACAATCAATGACATTCCGACTGACATTAGCAGCAGTTCGTACTTTAATATTTAGAGTAGGTTAACACGTGAACTCGAAATTGTTCACCTCATTAAATTAAGTGCACAGTCCGTGTAAGTGAACACACAATTGACGATTCCCGACGTTGCGCACTTGTCCATTCTCGACAATTGACAACAATTCTGAGAAATTGGGTGGATACCACATCACCTTATAGAGAAACTACAAATTTTTGATTTATTCCTTTGCTTGCACCACAAGATCTACCGTTGTGCAGAACTAGAAGATTCTACGATGTGGGGAAAGTGCTCCCTAATTTTGATGATCTGTCAGTCAGTTAGTCAGTTACGGTTTTTGTGATTTTTCCAGCCAGAAACCACTTATGTTAAAAAGTAGGGCACCTTTATCATCATCTTAGCAAATAGTCCGAATTTGAAGTTTCTCACTTCATTGATATTGAAGATTTCGAAAATTGTTGGAGTTTGTTCCTGTAAAAAGGCTGTGGCAGAACTTGGCTGGGCCCTTTGATAATCGTAGTAATACAATTTATTTAATATCTGTAGCTCACTAAATTGATAAACGTAATACGCATCGTTGCAGAATGCGAACTGAGAGTCCTGAAACAGTGTGGTAACTTATTGATTCAGCTTTTTTCTTTCTTTTTTTTTATTTTTCCAAATAACCTTTACGGACAGACTTACAATTCATTCTAGGCCTATTTTGTTTTTATTGGGCCTTAGAAATAAACATTTTTAGTTTCGACTTTCACAATTGCAAAATTTGTGTGAAAAACATAGCCACCGTGAACTATTACGATTTAGAGTCGAACCTAAAAATGTTTATTGCTAAGGCCCATTGTCTTTAAATTATGTTTCCAACTACCTACATACTTAAAAGAAGCAAATAAAATTATTTGAGGCCTAATAAGATTTACATGAACTTGAAACACAAATGTAAAATCTCTCTGAGGACAATATATCTTTACCTAAAAGGGTTCTATCTACTAACTGCATCCTTGTGAGATATCACTTTTTAAAAGGTAAAAGAACGGAGATTATCCACTTGTTTTATATCTAATAGCCGGGGTTTTTAGGCAAAAGAAAGCTGAAAACTGACTGAAGAATGGCATACATTCCGGGATTCAATGCACTCCAATTTTTGCAAACGAATCTGAAACATCCAACAGTTTAGGATTTATGGAAAAGTCTTCTTCATTTCGGTTATACATTCGTAGAAATAGAGTCAACGAAAAAAAACTGTTCAGTTCCCTATCTTTCAGGCTAATCAAAAAATAATAAAGAAAACTAATGTCCACAATGCGTCTAATGTCGTTGCAGATAGGAGAGGTAATTGCAACCAAAGGTTAATTAACAAAATATGAAATGTTACCCTAACGGAACCACAGGAAAATCTCTACAATCCTTTTTTTTTTTAGGGAAATTGTAAGCTAATTCACGCTTACCTACTTTTAACGAAATTTTAACAAAGCTGTGTTCACTTCGATACTTGCAAGGGAAACTCTTCATTGAATTTTAATAGACAAGTGTGAATTGGTATCTGGAAAAGTCGGTTGAATTCTTGACAAAATTTGTGTTTCAAGTATAATTTTTGACTACGAGTATCGCCGGATGAGTGCAACTAGAGCTGGTACCTAAAGGTTCCCACTGTTCCCACTGTTCCCACTTTTCGCAATGAATGAATCTATTTTTTATTTAAACTTTTTTATTTAGACATTATTTAAAAAGAAAATTGGTAAAAAAAAAAAAAATGTTATTGCTGGATAATCAAAGTTGTAAGAAACGGCTATTTTTGAAAACTCTATGCGGAGTAGACCACTTGTTGAAAATGTATTTAAATATTTATAAAGCGTCGTAGTCGCCCCCTGTACCACAATCTTGTATTAATTAAATTAAATCATTATTTGGTTTAAAAAAAAATCTTGCTTGTACAAAGAATTATATTATAATCTTTTACGTTAAAATGGTTAAAAACGTTAATAGAACCTTTTTCACAATTATTTTATTAAACAACCTTGATATTCCTAAGGAAATCCTTCACTATTACTTCACACTTCAATGTTGAGGTTTTTTAGTAGTTTTTTTTGTCACTGTTTTTTTTTTTTTTAAATGTTTAAATATGCGATTCGTTGCCAACTTGCAACTTACATTTAAATATTACTCGTGTTCTCAATAATGCTCTAGGGGAATCCACAGCCGTATCCAATGACCACCGAGCAGCAACTGATCTTCCGTCGAACCCGACCTGAACTTAAATCCTCGGATGAATTTGGATTCGGTTTTTTTTTTACAGTCCTGTTGCGTGTTGTCCTCCTTTATATATTTCACCCTCAACCTTTTGCAGTGGAATTCCAAGACGCCATCGTCAGGAGTCAGGACACCCACCCTCTTTCAATTATGCGCACAAGTTCATTTTTGATTTCATCATCTTAATTTCCCCCGTTTTGTTGTACTCATAAACATATATATCACATAGGAGGGTTGTATATGCAGCATATAAAGTGGAGACGGAAGTTCTGCTAAAACACTTAGCAGAACTCACACACAATTTGCAAGGCAGATAGAGTCCTATCAATTATGTGGCCGTGGATTTCTTATCAGGATATCATTCTTTATGAGTGCAAATTATTTTGCAAAGAGCTTCACGTTTTCGCTGAACTTAATTGTTTGAACGGTGGGTGGGTGACTCGAAATCCATTCGTTAGGATGATTTTAATATTGTATTAAAGGCATTTGAGAATTTAAAACGATTCCATTTCAATTCAAAGTGTATAAGTAATTTAATTCCTTTGTATAACGAAACACATAAGATCTGTTCCTTTACTTTTGTAGTGAGAATGGAAAAGACTGTCAAAATGGCAGTGGTAGGGATAAATTCTCTCACAAAGAGAGAAACTTACGAAAAAGTTAGGGAACGCTTTTGTAGTATGACGTATTGACAGATACATAGTTCAGATATTCAAAAAATGCTACGAAAAGTCGTTAAAATGTCTTATAAACTCGAGGAGTTTGTTAATTTACTAAGAAAATTAGTTATATCATCTAGCTAGCGGAGAAATTGATCTGGGGTCGAATGGCGTCCTCCGTGATCGAGCATTTCGTGACGGAATTTGTTTTTGTTTCACATGTAAAACCAACTGAATGCCGTGAACGGGTAGCTCGTTCACGGAAGTGGCGATTCGACCCCTGGAATTAATCGAACTTCATTTTGATGAATCCGAGTATGTGGAAACGTATTTGATTGTTGTAGTTCAATCTGCATTCGAAAAGAGGAAAAAGCGACACTGCATCACGAATCACATGGAGGAGATTGGTCCTTGTTCCAGCGAGGAAGACCTTAAACTCGCTACTTTCGAAAAGAATCTTTAGAACATCCAATTTTATTTTGCCATTTTTTCAAATCAGCTGTTATTGGTAAGGTGACTGACAGATTTTTCACTTCTTACACCAAGAAATTTGTTGAGTAAAATTCGTAAGTTTCTCACTGGAGGGTAAATATCTTGCTCTCTCGATGACGCTCTCTGTTACGAATTTTTCGAGTTAATGAACGGCACTCAGTTAAAATTCGTAAGAATTCGTAAGAATTAGTAAAAAATCGTAAGATTTAAAAGTAAAGGAACAGACCTATTAATTTTGGGCCGAGATAAAAGTCCTTTGCAATCAATAGCATGAAAAAATATTTCCTTCAGATTTGATTCATGAAATGTCAGTCGTATCAAAAGTAGTAAACAAACGCTGCAATCTTGGAGTGTTACCATGTCTTTGATATTATTCCAGCGAAGAAAATTTCGAACTCCAAAAACAAAAAGAAGTAAACACTTCGCCAAAATATAAAATTGGGTTACTTATAAAATTTGCTAAGACTAGCTATAGTTATAAAGACTTTTCGCCTCTTTTCTCCAAGTTGAACAATTTTGCTTATTGGCTTATTTTCCCATTGAGGAAAAAATGCTCATCGCTTAAGACAATTTTTGGATAAAACATTCGGTCATTCGGTTTCAATTCTTACACGAGCTGGATCTTGTAAGCCAAGATCTTTGCGTAGAATTTATCATAAAAAGCCTTTTTTATTATGCATGTAATCCATAATAGAACATTAATTTCTACGGTTAACAACAATGGTACGGGATCCAATTGTTGTTGTAAACCATGGAAATAAATTATCTATATACATCATGTCAGCATAATAACAAAGGGCTAAAGTTGAAGGATAAAGACCCAGCTTTTGAGAGCTACATCGAATCGATAAATTTAGATCTTCTTCAACACTCTCTTGAGGGGTGGCATATTGTCCTTGTCCTTTGTACGCACTCTTCTTGTGCGTCTCAGTCTCTGCAAAGAAAATATTGTGCTAAAACGGTCTCAGATGGTCAATTATGTCGGGTGTAATATGATACAAGTATGGGGTGCAGGGAAATAACTTCACGGGCAATAACTTCACATGGGAAATAACTTCACCTTGAATGGGAAATAATTTCACTTTTTTATGTTTTCACCACCAATTTTGCAAAATTATTTCCCACCTACAATTTGAGAATTTGTTGATTCTAGCTTAAGAATTAAATCAAATTATTTATAAGTAGTATAGCTAATTTAATGAACTTTGCATACACCCAAAATCGCAACTACTCCCACCCCTAAACAGAGACTCCAAGCCGGGGGGTTGCAGGGGGCAACATGCCCTCCTCCCCCCCTCCATATTATTATTGTTCTTATTATTATAACTTTATTGTTACATAATTTAGAGAGAAAAAAATTATAGCACTAGCTACCAGGGCCTTAGGCTAAATGTCCTTTGGAATTTTGGATTTTGACAATTGGTTTGCTAGATAAAACTGTCTGAAGTTAGTATTGCTTAAAAAAGCACCCAGAATTTGTAACAGATCTCAGGGCAGTGTTTCCTGATGAGGCAAAAGTGTTCAGTCACAGTGTCGGTATGCGGTTTGCCCAAAGTCCAATTCGTTAATTACCGGTGAACGCGCTCGTGCTTTTTCGAAACTTTACGTTATTAAATGCCAAAGCGTGAAGCAACAATTTTGTAGAACGAATTTAATGCGAATAAGCGTTGAGAGAGTATGAAGAGTATGACAGATTAAAAGTTTCGTTTTTTCCCACTCAAAATTTCAAGTCTACTCCTTTTTTGTTGTAGTTGTAATTTGTATGTTCGAATTGAAAGAGGATTCTCAAAAATACAAGAAAATCATATTTAACAATAGGTAGATATGTATTTTTTAGCTTCGATCTCAGCAAAGCAAAGCAAAGTAAGAAAATGTTTAAATAAACGGTTCCCAGCTGTTCAGAAAGCTGGTTTTATATCGGTGGAATGGTGTCAGTCTGTCCTATTTTTTTACTTCTTGACATCTCGTCAGTACACCACAACCAGCAAATCACAAGAAACAAAAGCAACAGCGGGGCTGTTCGTTAAGTGAAAACAGACGAACAGTATATTTGCGGTATAATTTAAACTAGCTGACCCGTGCTCGCCTTGCTTCGCCAGAGTTCCACTTCTCAAATTTAAAACAAAATAATTAGCGCTATACAACGTAGCTGACGTTCTTTACCCGAAAAAAGAAAGGAAAAACTGCCAGTAAAACAATCCAAACAAATACCTAGGTTCTAGGTAGGCTAACTTCTATTATTCCCTCTCAATCTCATTTACATTCCACTTGTAAGTTGTTACATTTTACACCTAATCACTATCACTAATAAGATCAGAATCACTATAGCGCATTTTAAATATCACAAATCACAACTGACTCCCTAAATCTCAATTACATACCAATCTCTCACAATCCCATGCACCACATTCGCTTTACTACTCAACTCATTGTCATTATTCATTAATAATTTAAAAACGTGAGCGAAAAAAAAAAATAAATAAATAAAAAAACAAAGCCCAAAAGGTGCTTAGATTTCCGCGACAGCGAATAATGGTAAAACATATCCTATAACCTAATCTGGACAATTTCCAATGCAACTGTGAAAACCGGAATCAATTTCGTGCAGTACTTTTTGAATCAATTCATAGCAAACAATTTACAGCCGGAAAAAAGTTACAGTTTTATAGTAAGGATGATTAATTTTTTCAAAAGTAAACACAGCAATATGTTATTATTACAGGTATTAATAATGTAAATTTGTGTCAAACAATACCGCAGCCTTAATAAAAAAAAAATAAGTTTATGCATGTAGGAAAAGGTCCAGCCGACATGTGAAGTTCCGACCCCGTTACCTGAAGATGGGAAAATGTACATAGACAACAGGCCATCCTAATGTAAATTTTTTCTTTGTCAGTAGTCGAGTTCGAAAAGTCGCCAAGTTAAGTTAAGTCCGTCAAGTCACACTTAAAAAACCATTCAAATTCTTTTTCCGTGTAAACTTATTTCTTTTTTTTTTCAATTTAAAATATTAATAATTATTATTATGAATTTATACTGGAATAAATACTATTGTGCATAATATCGAAGGACGCTGGTCTTATTATTTGAACTACATGGTGTCAGAAGTGGGATACGTCGCGTGTCGGGCGGTTTGTCGCGTTGAACATAATATAGAACAAAATAATAAAGAAAGAGTGAAAAGCAACAACAACACATTGTGAAGCTGCAATCGAAAGTGAAGTCCCCCATATAAGGAGCAAGTGTATGAAAAGTGTGAAAATTGAAGAAATGTGTTAAGTCAATGTGGAAAAGGAAGTAATCAGAAAATTCCAAATTAACGAAAATTGTTAACATACTACTGAACCTAAAAAGTGAATAAAGAAAAGTGGTGAAAAAAAAAAAAAAAAAAAACTCAAGTGTTAAATGAATTCAGGCAAAGTCGGTAACTGTTAAATATATGGTGCCATCGTATGTGAAGAGTCAAGGAAACCGCAAGCAGAGACCAAGCGAACAAAGGCATTTGGTGAGCTCGTTCCATTTTATTTGCATGCTATTTACTTTATAAGTATATAATATTTACTTGTATGCATGACTAGTACAAGTATAATATAGCGACCCAATCGAGCAACAAGTTGCTAACATATCCGCTGAGATAAATTCCCGTTTAATCGATTTACATGGGATACCACTAGCGCTTATCGCTTTAAGATTTTAAAATTAAATGAGTTTCCCGGGGAGTATCGAATCCTGGACCACAAAGCAACTACAAGAAGTTTTAAAGCAGCGTGGTTTGTCTTACCGATATAATCTAAAGTCGGACCTAGTAACGCGACTCCGCATTTCATTAGGCACCGAAAGTGAACATTCGGAAGGGGTAATTGTGAGCCAGGAAGACCAGTCTGATACGTCATCACTCGACGGTTCCGATACGTCATCTGTGATATCATCCGCTTCGGCAACATCAAACATGTCGGTAAAGGAGGAGGCTATTCAGAACAACTACCAATTTAAGGACGTCGAGGAGTCATTGGAAAAGTTTGATGGCGAATCTAAAGACGTCGAATTATGGCTTTCGGATTTTGAAAGTGTTTCGCTAGTTTGTTGCTGGAATGAGGTACAAAAATTCCTATATGCGAGGCGATTATTGTCAGGAGCAGGTAGATTAGCAGTTGAGTCAGAGTCGGGCATTTCTAGTTGGCAAAAGCTGAAGGAGTTCCTTACAAAAGAGTTTGGGACTAGGGGCACCGAGAATGTTCATAAATGGCTAGCAGATTCGAAAAGAAATATATCTGAATCATATTTAGAATATTATTACCGGCTAAAAAAAATTGCCACAAGGGGAAAGGTTGAGGATTCGCACTTGATAGGTTACATAATAGGTGGAATCCCAGACAGCGCTACTAACAAAAGCATACTTTATCAATCGCAAACCCTAGACCAGCTGAAAGTAAATTTAAAGGCATATGAGAAAATGAAGGAAGAACAGGAAAAGGAAAGAAAGAAATATGATAGATCGCAGCAAAGTACAAGCAATGTCAAAAAGCAGGACCATGTTACCCATAGGAGGCGGTGTACAAATTGTGGAGCCACGTCTCATACTCATGGTAACTGCCCCGATAAATCGAAGGGGATGAGGTGTTTTCACTGTAATGAGTTTGGTCACATCGCTCCGAAATGTCCCAAGAAAGCAAACGTCAGCGTCATAAGGGCAGAAGTGCCTGATTTTACAATCCAATTAGTCGTTGGTGGAGAAAATTGTCGCGGACTTATAGACACTGGTAGTGACATTTGTATCATAAGGGAAAATCTGAAAGATAAGCTAGGCCTATTCAGTTTTGAGGAGCCAGGCATCCCGGTGGTAGGATTTGCCCAAAATAGCAAGACAACTTTAGGTGCGGTAGCCATTGATGCAGTCATCGATTTTGAGTCTTATCATTTTTTGTGCCACGTAGTCCCGAACGATTGGCTAAGTACAGATATACTCATCGGCAAGAATTTTTTTGCAAATGCTTCACTGGTAATCGAAAACGGAAGACCTACCATTTCCAAAACTAGCAAAGATCGAACATTTTTAGCCCAGGTCAATGTAATAAATAGCGACTCGTATCCAGATAGTTTGGACAACATTTCTAATCGCGAGTTTAGGGAACAGATTTGGTCTATGGTGCAAACTTATCAGCCCAAGAAAGAAGCGGATTCTTTAGAGGTGGAAATGAAAATTAGCTTGGAGGACGAAACTCCAGTACATCAAAGGGCTAGGAGATTGGCGCCGTTGGAGAGAGAGGTGGTACAGAGACAAATTTCGGAATGGTTGGAAGAGGGTATTATTAGGGAGAGCACGTCATCTTATGCTAGTCCTATAGTTTTAGCCAAGAAGAAGGATGGAAGCAGCAGACTGTGCGTGGATTACAGGAAGTTGAACTCCCGAATAATTAAAGACAGGTTCCCATTACCTAATATTGAGGAAGTCCTCGAAAACCTACACAAGGCGAAGGTATTTACGACACTCGATCTGCGGAATGGATTTTTTCATGTTGGTATAGAAGAGTCGAGTAGAAAATATACTGCCTTCATTATACCGGACGGAAAATATGAATTCAATAGGGTTCCATTTGGATTGTGTAACTCGCCGTCGGTGTTCCAGCGATTCATAAATTCCATTTTTCGGAACATGATTCAAAAGGGCATTCTTCTCGTCTACATGGATGACCTTATTATCCCATCTGAAAATGAAATTGACAATATAGAGTCCATAAGAAAAGTTTTAAGCGTCTGTAGCCGACACGGCCTTTCGATAAAATGGAGCAAGTGCCAGTTTCTGACAAGAGTAGTGCAGTTCCTAGGGCACGTAGTACAAAATGGCACTATCCGACCTTCTGATGAAAAAATCTTAGCAGTGAGGAAATTTCCTGTACCAAAGAATGTACGAGATGTAATGAGCTTTTTGGGTCTCACCGGATTTTTCCGAAAATTCATATCGGGATACGCTTTGTTAGCGAAACCACTTTCTGACTTGACAAGAAAGGAGGAGAAATTCACTTGGGAACAAAGGCAGGAACATTCTTTCCAAACTCTGAAAAAAAAGTTATGCGAAGAGCCGGTGCTGAGGCTTTTTGATCCATCACGCCCTACACAGTTGCATACAGATGCCAGCAAAGCAGGATATGGAGCGGTTCTGCTGCAAAAAGGAGATGATGATTGTTTTCACCCAGTATTCTTTCTTAGTTTCAAAACTTTACCCGCGGAGAGGAATTACTCAAGCTACGAATTGGAGGTGCTTGCTGTAGTACGAGCGCTAAAAAAGCTTCGCGTTTACCTGTTAGGGTTAAAGTTTGAAATTTTTACAGATTGTAAGGCTTTCCAGCTAACTATGGCCAAAAAGGAGCTGAACAGTAGAGTAGCAAATTGGGCGCTACAGTTGCAGGAATATAATTGCTCAGTGCATCATCGGTCGGGGCGGTCCATGCAACATGTTGACGCACTTAGCCGTTACCCGAATGTTCTGGTGATCGAAGATGGTGTTACAGAGTCAATTAGGAAGGCACAAGCGAAAGACGATTTTTGCAAAGTTATTTTGCAAGTTCTACAAACATCGGAGCTCGAAGATTACGTGTTGCGGAACAACGCCATTTATAAATATGTAGAGGGGGAATACCGTATAGTAGTGCCGAAAGCAATTCAACGACAAGTTGTTCAAAAGGTGCATGAACAAGGTCATTTCAATAATCGCAAGGTCGAGGCGTTACTTCAACGAGACTACTATATACCCAAATTATCAAAGGTAGTGGAAGCGGTCTCCAATAGTTGTATAAGCTGCATTCTTACTACCAGGAAAGCTGGGAAAAAGGAGGGATTTCTAAGTCCAATCGATAAGATGGATATCCCTCTCCATACATTTCATCTGGACCACATAGGACCGTTACCATCGACTGCCAAGAGCTACAAATTTTTGTTAACGGTCGTTGACGCCTTCAGCAAATTCACCTGGATATATCCCGTGAAGAGCACCGGAACAAAGGAAGTTTTGAAGAAGCTGGAGGTTCAAGCGGATGTTTTTGGGAATCCGCACCGGATAATCACGGATAAAGGAGCTGCTTTTAACTCAAACCTATTCAAGGAGTACTGCGAAGCACGTAACATCTACCATCATCTAGTAACAACAGGGGTACCCAGAGGAAATGGACAGGTCGAACGTCTGAACAAAATCGTAATTGAAGTCATTTCGAAGCTCTCTGTGGAGGACCCTCTAAAATGGTATCAACATGTAAGTCGTACTCAACGAATCCTGAATTCTACAATCTCGCGGTCTACAAAAAGAACACCATTTACGCTGCTCACGGGTGTGCCAATGTTTAACACAGAGGATTTAAAATTGGCCGAGTTACTTGAAGAGGAGATTCGTCTAGACTTTGAACAGAACCGCCAAGAAATCAGACATCAAGCGAAGCTGGAGATTCTGAAGGTACAAGAGGAAAACAAGAAGGGATATAAT
The DNA here is from genome assembly GCA_946477585.1 of Cheilosia urbana. Classification (NCBI taxonomy): domain Eukaryota; kingdom Metazoa; phylum Arthropoda; class Insecta; order Diptera; family Syrphidae; genus Cheilosia; species Cheilosia urbana. The sequence goes on from OX297856.1 coordinate 40,773,524, forward strand.
CGTGGCAGAAAAGAGCCTATCAAATATAAAATCGGCGATCTCGTAGCCATACAACGGACGCAATTTGGGACAGGGCTTAAGCTATGCCCTAAGTTCCTAGGACCATATGCAATCTCAAAGGTAAAGCGCAATGACAGGTATGAAGTCCGTAAAGTGGGGGAGCATGAGGGCCCACATCATACATCGACATCAGCCGATTACATCAAGCCGTGGAAGATTTATAATTCTGATAGCGACGACGAGGACGAAGGTGAATATGCTGAAGACTGCCGTTCGCCCGAGCCGGCCGAAGAGCAGAATGGCCGGGTGTAGGAAAAGGTCCAGCCGACATGTGAAGTTCCGACCCCGTTACCTGAAGATGGGAAAATGTACATAGACAACAGGCCATCCTAATGTAAATTTTTTCTTTGTCAGTAGTCGAGTTCGAAAAGTCGCCAAGTTAAGTTAAGTCCGTCAAGTCACACTTAAAAAACCATTCAAATTCTTTTTCCGTGTAAACTTATTTCTTTTTTTTTTCAATTTAAAATATTAATAATTATTATTATGAATTTATACTGGAATAAATACTATTGTGCATAATATCGAAGGACGCTGGTCTTATTATTTGAACTACATGCATATTTTAAAAGTATCACTAATATTTAGTTGTTATTTTGGAATTTATGCTACGTTTACACCGGAGATTAACTGCGACATTTAGAAAAAATTCCGTAAGTCACGCATAAATCTCGGGATTTATCATACAAAAGTTAATCTCCTAAAAGGGCGATTATAAATAAATCTCTGCTATTAAGCAGGTTTGCATGTACAAAGGTGGCAACGTTAAATGTTCGAAGCTCCAAAAAACAAGCCTAATATATCCATTTTCTCCAAAAAATCTAAAGAAATGTAAAAAGGTGTTCGTCATTTTCACTCTATTACATCAAATCGAACAATTTGAAATTCTAAAGTCAAACGCTCGTGATAGTAGAGAGTAGGTCTACTCGGGCGTCGCATTGAACTTGACGATATTTTTGATCTAAAGGCTCCGTCAAACAGAATGCGTTTTTAAGATTATTTGAACGCGGCGTTCCAACCGCAGCGTGAGTAGATGTTATGCCCAAAACACATGTGCAGAATTTTGCATGCAGTGGAAATAGAACCCACACGTTTAAATGGGAGTGAACACATGTAAATTCTGCATGCGTTGCAGTACTGCAAGTTATCGCTATTTCTAAATCCACTGCAAACGACAATGCCACCAAACCACAGAAAAATAAAAAAATAAATTTGAACGGATTTGGCATCATTGCATTTGCCGTTTATTCAAATATTTTGCGGCTCACACAAAAATGAAAAATAGAATTTTCAACGAAAACATTATTTCAGCTAATCGGCTAAGGTATAACAACTTTTTGTACGACTGGTAAGCCGATAAAAGCAATACAATTAAGCGAATTTTATTGAATTTCTCAATTTTCATTTTCAACGAATTTAATTACAAACAAAAACAAATCAGCTGCTTAGTCGGCGAATGACAGTAGCTGATGCAAGCATGTCAAACAATTTTCTGCACATGTGTTTTGCTTGCAGTACTGCATGCTTCACTGCGTACAGAAATTCTGCACATGTGTTTTGGGCATTAAACAGAATTCTAGCTGTCATCATTTCTTTTTTAACTTTTTTTTTTTTGCAAAATGTCAAGCAGCTCGTGAAAATTCTGTATTTTGCATATACAAATTTAAAAAGTACAACTACAAAAAAAATCTACAGTACAAATCATAAACAAATCATACTGAGACCCCCAACTCACAATCCTCTTGCCGCTGGCCCCCTCAATTTTTGCCAGGAATCCGCCATTTTGTTGTCCTATCCGTGTACGCCAATTCCTATCCGTTTTGCTTTGCCCACAGTGAAATGTAAAAAGATTAGGTGCGAATGTGTTGGTTGAGAGGATTTTTGACATTTGTCAATACGAATTTCTTTGCAACAATACTAGCGCACCTAAACTTTTTGGGAGCGTAAAATTTAGCTTGTAGGCAAATAACTGTTAATCGGTCGAAGTTGGGGGTCTCAGTATTGTCTCTGGTACAAATCGGTTATAACGACACGAAGGGACCATAGAATTTTATCGCTATAACCGATTTCATCGATATATCCGGCATCGTTGTAACCGATTTCTACTGTATTTGCTTACCGTCCTTTTCCAATTCCTTTGAAATTGTCCCCAATATTTCTCCCTTTATAACAGTGTTTTTGTAGACATAGGTAGTTTCATACACATTTAATCAGTTTTTTCATATCACAATTTTGAAATACTTTCTAATCCGCATCAATAAAACTAATCTGTAATTTTTAGCAACACCGCGTTTTAACGCCGGGTTTCAACGCCGCATTGAATTTGACGCGACGTTAAAAAGTGCTCTGTGTGACAGGGGATACGTATTGCAGAATATTAAATTACAGACAGCTGTCAAACGCGGCTTTAAAACGCCCTCTGCTTAACGCAGCCTTATATCCTATTCATACCGCAACGAAAGGTGTGTTTTTTTTTTCGTGAAAAACAACTTTAAATGACTCCTTTTGAAAACTGAAATATGACTGTATGGGAAAATTTCTGTTTTCGATGAAGTTTTCGAGTGTTTTCGCGCAAACCCGATTTTCGGCGCGGTGTGAATAGGGTATTAGACTCCAAAGGCTGAAAATTGTCCCAATTAGGTAAAACTCGCCATTGCTTATTCCATCACTCAGGAATTACACACCGAGGTATTTTTAGACCTATCCAGCCTTTTCAATGGAACCGTACTAACATACATAGCCAATTAAATGGAGATGAGGATCAGTTCAACAATATTAACGTTCATCTTTATTGCCTAAGCTTCTCCATGTATATAAATAATATGTTGCATACTTCCAAGCTTCATTCTTAGACTAAATAACGGGTGGGTTGGTCCTTCAACCTTCACTCGAAAACATTCCCGTAAAGCGTTTCTAAGCGTTTCCTGGAGGAAGCTTTTCCAGGACTTCTTCGGGTCTTCCCATCGCCAGGTATTTCGTCGCACTCCCACGCCTCTTAATTCACACGAGAACGTCATTAAATACCTCTCTTCACCTTAAACATTTCTGGCTAGATGTCATCCACTTTGCCAGATTTGTGAACTTTTAGCGATTTGATTGCAGAAGTAACTTCTTCTACTTAACGACTATACTTTGTTCTAGATTGAGCAACTCAGATAGGTTCTCGCTCCCTCTGCCTATAGGATGTTTTTCTCATCGGGAATAAGTGCACCATCTTTGGACTTGACTCCTTTAACCATTGTTCCCAACAAAATAAAATCAAACGAATATGTTGACTTAAAGGCAGGGAAATTGGTTCTCAACTATTGGGCGTCGCCTATTTAAATGCAAGATTTTATTTTATTTTGCTGCGCAGAAGGTGCTAAACCACTACAACTGAACATCATTGTGCCACAGCTACCAAGTCGAACCGCAAAGTAAAATTCCTATCCTGCTGTGGAATTTAGATGAACTTCCTCTACACAAAATTGTGCCAACCTCCTTGTTTGGGGGCGATTGTAATACACGTACTATCATATATCCACGACTACACATATACGAATTGAACTCTTGACTTGAATTCCATATTTTTAGTTTTTTCCGCTCGACTTGTTGAATGTGACTTAGGTAGGTAAGTGGATTCGGACAGCCGCCTCGAGTGCAGTTTTATCTCTTCTATACTCAAATCATTATCAAATCTCTCTTGTCGAGGACATAATTGGGGATTGGATTCGTTAGCTGTTCCTATTACCTGTTGATTGCTTAACTTCCATGCCATGCGTGGGTATGATTTCGCTTTCCACTTGTCGATGTCATACCGAATACATCATCCCTCATAATTGCCAATAGAGATGTCGATTCTTTCCTTCTTCATATTCTGCGTTTCTCTACGGTCTACATTCCATTTCCGCTTCCAAGCTCCTTGTGATTGTGAACCGCGATATACTTAAGTGTTCTGTCGATATCAGGGACTGTATTGATGCACCACTTCGACCACAATTGAAATCAATCTGAAGTGAGTAGCTATTCATATTTTTTTTCGCTTTCAAATCAATTTCGCTCCTTGCAATTTTAATTGAGTCCTGATTGCCAACCTAACCCATCAAAGGCGAAAAAAATTAATTTTTAATAAATTCTCGTCGGTTTTGATGGAGTAATGGTTGCTTTGGGTCACAGTGTTATTTCTTATTTCATTAAACGGGTAAGTAAGGCGAATTTATAGCGACTACGAGTACCTAGCGGTTAATTGTTTTACTGCCTGTTGCCGCTCCAAGGCGGTGACTTTTCGTTTTTCTTTGACTCTGACCCAATTAGGGAAGCTCACTTAGGGTGAGAGAGTAGAAAGTTCGTGGTATATTGGCATAGTTTTGTGGTATTTTAAACTGTTTTCACGGAATTATATTGAAAATCCTGCAACTTAATGAATCTGTGTTTTCTTTTCTTAATAGTTTTGCCATAGAGAGTTATGTGGCTTGATCTCAGAAGAAGACCATTTTGAGGTTTATATACTATTAATACGATGCGAATGAGTATAGGTGAAGTGAAGAAAGGACAAACCTACGATTGTTGAAATCAGACAGGAGCTGAGCAAACACAGTTTTAATAGACGAATGGAAGGTGTTAAAAGAGGACTCTTTCTCTGATCATAATATCATTCTATGACAGGATTTATATGTTAAAACCAAATTAATTTTGATTTCCATAGAAGAGAAAATATCTCTAAAGTTATCTATAACGCTCTGGAGAGAGGACGTCTCTTTAAAGCGAGGATCACGCAGAATAATTCTGACCTAAACGTTCTTTGTGAGGGAGGCAGGGTGAGAGATATGACAAACAAAAAAAGTCAGTAAGGCAGACTAGGAAAAATCCTTTCTAAGGAAATAACCGCCGTGGGTTCCCATCCAACAGAAACTGAGCCACTTATAGTCAACGCTCCAGATTGTACCCCCAACAGAAATAGCGACACTGAAGAGGTTTAGAAGATCAAAGTACCTATACACAGCACCAGCGCAAATACACAAAATAAGGGAAGGAAGAAAGTTATGGAACAAATTACGTATTTGCCCTCATGCTACAATATTGTAAAGGAGATGAGCCATTTTCCATTGTTCATCTTCTAATATATAAAATTATCGTGTCACGGTGTGCGTGGTTGAACTCCTCTGAAACGGCTCTACCGATTTTCGTGAATCTAAGCGTGCATATCGGCTAGGGTGGAGAATCGGACATCTATTTTTCATCCCCCTAAATGTTAAAGGTGGTCCACCACCCAGCATACACAAATACCTACAGTCGTACAACCCTAAATGTTCACCCCTCTACGATCAACCCCTATTTTTATTTGTTTACTAGCTGACCCGGCAAACTTCGTTTCGCCCAAATTTGTTAATTTGTTAATAAATTCCGAGCATGCACCAAGCACTTGCTAATTTATGTAATTCGACCATTTAAAATTCTTTATTCAAAAGTTATATTAAATGCAATAGAAATAAATGATGAATAGCAATGTTAATTTTTTTCAATCAAACCGCAATGATTTTGACGTGTCGTCCAACCTTCCACTTTTTCACTAAATTGACAAACATCCATCGATTATCCTTGCAATAAATTATTTGTCATAGCGAAAGCGAGACGCAAGGGAAATTGAAGTCGCACGAATGGTAAATCGTTCTTAATAAGCGAAATCTGCGGAATAAGAATGTTTGCCTTTGAATTTTCCCCTTAAAATCATCACTTGTATGATATTTGATGTGAGATCCTTCACCATAAAACAAATGCGATCCGTTGCAAAGTTTCGGTACATTGATGTTTCGCAACAGAATTTTAACTGAACCAACTTTCAAATCCGAATTATGTAGATAAATATATAAATTATAAAAATTATAAAAATCGAACGATCCGTCCCCGAGTTATGAGTGCACATACGGACGTCAGTCTCTTTTATATGTAACTGTACCCACCCGGGTTTGCCCGTACCTTTCGTATTAAATCTTGCTCACATTTCACATTTAATTTTCATTTCATTATACAACTTTAGAAATAGCGTTTGATTTTATTTTTGAATGGGACGTGCCACAATCCGTTTTCTTATCCCGCTTATGTTTTTCAAAGTACCACCTATAGGGTCAAAAACTATCCGAAATTTAAAACTGGAAGCAACCATATCCATCTACAAAATTTCAATCACTTGGTAGCGCTGTTTCTGCGATCGGCAACAGCGCCACCTATCAGGTCCAAAAGTATCCTATCCTTCAAGCGTGAACGAAGAATATAAATCTATAAAATTTCATTGAAATCGGGTGAGTGGTTTCGGAGATCGATTACAACGCCATATAGCGGGTCTAAAATCCTATTTTTCAAGTTTGCTTTAACCTGAAATACAACAATACGAACAAAACAAAAGAAGAATCATAAAAAATTACCCAGTGGTTATCGAGTTATATCATCATCATCGAGTTTCATCCCGAAAGAATTATAGGTATGAATTAAGAAGATTATTATTAAAGAAAATTTAATTGACCTAAATAACGACATACGCCTACAACGCCACATGTTGAGGATTTTCCGACGATGTCAGTTCATTATCCGATGTCACAGTGCGAATTCGATGCAAAATATCGTCGGCCATAATATCATCTTTGTATAATCAAAGTACCTATCTACTTCATTTCAAAAAGTTACTTAATGTAACATAGTAAACATAATTTATTAGAACAAAGTTTTTAGGTACCTATATTTAAAAAAAAAATTTCATCAACAACTTCAAATTCTTCCATCATCATCATCATTATTATCATTATATTTGAAAACGGATACTATAGGTTTATGGTAGGTAACTAAAATAGGAAACAAACAATTTTGATTCGAATCTATTTAAATATCTTGTAAAGATGGCATCAATTGTAGTTTTGTGTCTAGTCGTGTTAAGATTGCGATCATTAATGGTAGTTTTTATCATCTGCAAAGTTGATGTTGAAATCCCCACTCAAAATGATTGGAATATCATCAAATCTCTTCCCAACTTTATCTTGAAGTAATGCAGAATTATCTTTAGCATATATAAGTAATTTTCATCGATGCTGTCTTCCAGCGTAATCTAGATAGATTACAGTCTCGAATGTACATATCTTATTTCAGCTACCACAATCCGATTGTATCTACTTGTATTCTACCGAAACTAGCACAGAACGAATAAATTAATAATAATTATACTGAAGCTTAATTGAATATGAATTTCTTTCCGAAAAATACAAATTTTACTTTTATAAGAAAAAGAACGAGAAAAGACAACAATATTTTTCTGTCTTGCCGCATCGCCATTGATAATGCTCTAGATCTCGTGGTACGGCATCAATTGTAGTTTTATATTCATTATTTTACACAAAAATTACTAATCATATTTTACAGTATACACTAAGGCGACATGAATATTACAATTACTTATATAGTATACCTACTCTTAGGGTGGCAAGTTTACCACAGTTTTCTATTTCTTGTTTCGGTAATTATAACACAAGCTACTGTGCCGTAAATGTGCACAAACCCAAAATCGTGGATATGTCGGAATTAAGCCTGGTAAAATTAAGTTATGAATTCCCCATACAAAACAGGTAATTGAAATAATTTTGGTGACAATCAATTTGTCGCTACCATAAATTACCATAGTAACGTATTCAAATAAAAATCATCGTAGATTAAGCTATAAATTACCTACCCCTAAAAGTAAGCCATAGTACAAAAGTTTACAACTAAAAGTATGCAATCGGTGTCGGTGTCGGTGTCGGTGTCGGAGTCGGTGTCGGTGTCGGTGTCGGTGTCGGTGTCGGTGTCGGTGTCGGTGTCGGTGTCGGTGTCGGTGTCGGTGTCGGTGTCGGTGTCGGTGTCGGTGTCGGTGTCGGTGTCGGTGTCGGTGTCGGTGTCGGTGTCGGTGTCGGTGTCGGTGTCGGTGTCGGTGTCGGTGTCGTTGTCGGTGTCGGTGTCGGTGTCGGTGTCGGTGTCGGTGTCGGTGTCGGTGTCGGTGTCGGTGTCGGTGTCGGTGTCGGTGTCGGTGTCGGTGTCGGTGTCGTTGTCGGTGTCGGTGTCGGTGTCGGTGTCGGTGTCGGTGTCGGTGTCGGTGTCGGTGTCGGTGTCGGTGTCGGTGTCGGTGTCGGAGTCGGTGTCGGTGTCGGTGTCGGTGTCGGTGTCGGTGTCGGTGTCGGTGTCGGTGTCGGTGTCGGTGTCGGTGTCGGTGTCGGTGTCGGTGTCGGAGTCGGTGTCGGTGTCGGTGTCGGTGTCGGTGTCGGTGTCGGTGTCGGTGTCGGTGTCGGTGTCGGAGTCGGTGTCGGTGTCGGTGTCGGTGTCGGAGTCGGTGTCGGTGTCGGTGTCGGTGTCGGTGTCGCGAGTTTGCTAATTTTTGCCCATCCAAATAGTGCCCAACGCGCCTAAAGAAGTTATCACTTCAAAAAAAAGAAAAAACTTCAAAATTGTTGACAACAATAATTGACAACAACAATTGCTTTTAAAATTCAAAATATTTTTTTTTTATTTGAAGTGTCACTTCTTGATTTCTATCCAGTTAATTTTTTTTTTCAAAGTGTATTTCCCCATGCAAACTTTAGTTTTCTAATTTTCCGCGCAATTTTCTTAATTTTTTCAATTTTTCTTTTTTCCTAAACCTTCGCGGAGCAATTACGAACAAATCCGCAGAAGGAAGTATCCAATTTGGTCCAGTCGTTTTCGAGTTTTAAGCATCCGAACAAACCAAGATCCATTTTTATATATATAGATTTAAAACTTTAATATTGTTGGCAAGATTTTTATTTTTATTTTTATCGAATAAATATACCTACCTGTTTTATTTTAGAAAAAGGAAAAGTCGGAAAATCCTGAACATGTAGCGTTGTAGACGTATATATTTCGTTTTTCAGTTCAATTTTCTTCAATAATAATCTTCTTTTATATACCCACGATTCTTCAATTCAATTGAAACTCGATGACGATATAACTCGATAATCACTGGGCCAATTTTTATGATTCCTCTTTTCTTTTGTTCGTATTGTTGTATTTCAGGTTTAGGCAGTCTTAAAAGATAGGATAGGACCCGAAGGCGTTGTTGTCGATCTCCGAAACCACTCAACCGATTTCAATGAAATTTTGTGGCTCTCTATGTTTAGTTGAAGCTTAAAAGATAGAACTTTCTTGGACCCGACAGGCGGCTCTGTTGTCGATCTCCGAAAACGCTCAACCGATTTCAACTAAATTTTGTAGATGTTTATTCTTCGTTCCCGCTTGAAAGATAGGATACTTTTGGACCTGATAGGTGGCTCTATTGCCGATCTCTGACACAGCCCTACCGAGTTGATTGAAATTCTGTAGATGGGTATGGTTGCTTCCAGTTTTAAAAATTCGGATAGTTTTTGCTCCTATAGGTGGTACTTTGCAAAACATAAGCGGGATAGGAAAACGGGTTGTGGCACGTCCCATTCAAAAATAAAACCAAACAATATTTCTAAAGTTGTAGGTATAATTGAAATTATTAATGGACATTGTCCAATAAAGCACTTTGCAAAATGTGAGCAAGATTTAATACAAAAGACACGGGTAAAGCCGGGTGGGTCGATTTTTATGATTTTTGGTTGGAAGGAAGTACCTTATACTACCTTTTGTCGTGAAAACAAAACTTTATGGGAATTAGTTAAATTCTTGAATTATTTAGATGTTCCGGGCTTTCCTTTACATTGTTTGGATTTGAAAGTCGTCTCAGTTATAATTTTGTTGCGCAACATCAATTTACTTAAAATTTGTAAAGGATCGCATTTTCTTTATGGTGAAGGATCTCAAATCCGATGTCATGCAAGTGACCATTTTAAGGGGAAAAATCACTCAACACTCTCATTCCGCAGATTCTGCTTATTCAGAACGATTTGCCATTCGTATTTAAGCGATTTAAATTTCCCGTGCGCCTCGCTTTCACTATGACATATAAATTGTTGCAAGGATAATCAATGGATGTTTGTGCATTTGTGGCATTAATCTTGAATTCCCATGTTTCTCACATGGTCAATTTAGTGAAAAGCGAAAGGTTGGCCGACACGTCAAAATCATTGCGGTTTGATTGAAACAAATCAACATATACATACGGATTTCGGAGCCGTCGTTCCACTGGTGAATGTAAGCTACGTAACGCACTTATGGACACAATCAATTGAACAACACGGCGAATCCAGAGCCGTAGCCTTGGACATATCAAAGGCATTTGACCGAGTCTGGCATAGAGCCCTATTAGGCAAGTTAGCGTCTTACGGATTACCACAACAACTCTGCGGATGGATGCAAAATTTTCTTCTGGGAAGATCGATCCAAGTTGTTGTAGATGGTGTATCATCCAATTCGTTTGCTATAAATGCAGGAGTGCCCCAAGGATCTATTCTTTCTCCAACTCTATTTCTTCTCCACATCAACGATTTGCTTGGATCGACAAATAATAATATCTACAGCTTTGCAGATGACAGCACTCTTATATCCTCCATCTCGAACAATGGGCCTGTGAATACGGCTACATCACACAGTCAGAGATGTGAACAAATTAATTCTCTAAATGATGATCTGGACAAAATCTTGAAGTGGGGAAAGGACAACTTGGTTGTATTTAATGCAAGCAAGACACAGCTCACAACATTTTCCAGAAAAAATGCATCAACAGTTCCTCAGATCCAAATGGATGACCATCCAATCCATCACAAGGACTCTATGTACCTTCTAGGAGTCACAGTCAATTCAGGAATCACATGGCAGAACCACATATCCTATATCGCAAAATCGGCGTCCGCAAAGTTGAGCTACCTATTTAGAGCAAAGAGGTACTTTAGCCCCAAGCAACTTCTCCTTCTCTACAAAGCACAGGTTAGACCAGGCTTGGAATATTGTTCCCATATATGGAGCTAAGCCCCAAAACATTCACTTAACCTGCTTGATAGCATACAGAGACGAGCAGTTCGACTCATTGGAGAACCTACACTCACATCGAATCTACAACCGTTGGTGCACAGAAGACAAGTCGCTGACCTATGCTTGTTCTATAGGTACTTCCATGGTAGATGTTCTGAGGAACTCAAAGACATTATCCCTCGAAATGCAACTTTTGGGCACCCAACAAGACAGGCTGCTAATGCTCATGACCATACAGTACACTTGACAACCGCGAGGACATCAACTTTCAAAAACTTCTTCTGTTACAGGACAAGCAAACTTTGGAACTCGCTTCCTGGGGATATATTTCCAGAAGACTACAATTTGCAGCAATTTAAGTGCAGAGCAAACATACATCTGTAGGCATCTCGGGGCGCTGTTGAAGCGTTATAGGTTCGCCTTTCCCGGGAGAAGTATATAAAAAAAAATTGCTATTCGTCACTTATTTCTATTGCATTTTATATAACTTTTTAATAAAGAATTTTAATTGGCCGAATTACATAAATTAGCAAGTGTATTGTGCATGTTCGAAATTATTATTTCCATTACAATAACAAATTTGGGCGGAACGAAGTTTGCCGGGTTAGCTAGTATTTCTATGAAATTAAATGCTCACTGCCAAGCTCACTCGATAAGATGAACACAATAGAGTAAGTCCGGGTAATATGAAGGATCCTTCTTGTTTCCTGAATTGTTTTTTATTATTCATTGAAATATTGTTGTCAACATTTTACATTGGTAATAGCTTACATTGGTAATAGTAGGCGCAGTAGCTTAGTGGTTAGTGTGTTGAACTACTAAGCGAGGGGTCGAGGTTCGAATCCCGCAAAAACCCAAATTCCAACTAAGGGTTTTTTTCCACTGCGCCACCTCTTGCGAAAGTCTGACAAACATCCGAGAGTATAACTGTCTTGAAAGAGCTTCTCAATTAGCCGTTTGGAGTTGGCATAAAATTGTGGATCCCTTCCATTGATACCAAAAATGAACAAACTCACACAAAACGAATGGTTGTAAGAAGCTAAGCCTAGGGTCCCTCCGGACCTGTTGCGCCAACTATTTATTTTTTTTTTTTATTTTAATAGCTTAATTTTTCATTAAAAAAAAAGACACTCGGTAAGAGTTGGTACCAAGTGGGACTCTTTTTCATAAATAAAAAAATATTTGCAAATGTTTCAGAATTGGTCATTTTCAAAAGTGTCGGTTGATGTGGAATCATCTATGTGGGTATCGTGGTTGAAAAGAAAATCGTCTCTTAAATTTCCTATCCTATAATAGGTACGTGTGAAGCAGCAAAAAAAAAAATTCTAAAAGGAGGGCATATAACGAAATAATGATACTCAGCAGTCATCCTACATCGTGGTATTTCTACCTTTTGTATAAATTTTAGTGCCCGAAAAACCTTCCCTGCTAAACTGCAATCAAAGTTGTTGAAATATCAGGAATCTGAAGAAATAACATTTGAACTAAATTGAAGTAATCCTTACAATAATAAAACTGTAACTTTTTTTCCGGCTGTAAGCTGTGAGCTAAGAATAGATTCAAAAAGTACTGCACGAATTTGATTCCGGTTTTCACAGTTGCATAGGAAATTGTTCAGATTTGATAATAGGATATGTTTTACCATTATTCGCTGTCCGGAAGTGGAAATCTAAGCTGATATCTAAGAAAAGTTGTAATTCTCGGATGCCTTCTAGCTCCTAGCTTCGGAATCACTCATCCAAATGAAATGGGATTTTTTAATACAAAGTTCAATAATGTACAAAGATTTTAAGATATAAATCATCTTTGTACGTTATCCTGAACTCGAACAATAAGCAATAAACTATAAATTTAATACAATTGAAAAAATCAAAATGTTCGATTGAAGCTAGATCATTGGATTTTTCCAGCGTTGAGTGGAGGAAATTTTGTGTGGGTGTGCGGCAAAACCTGTTTCTCTCTCTATACATTTTCTGCCGTGTGCTTCTCTTTTTTTATGCAACTTTTGGGCTTTGTGTTGTTTTTTTTTTTTGTTTGCTCACGTTCTTAAATTATTAGTGAATAATGATAATGACAATGAGTTGAGTAGCAGAGCGAATGTGGTGCATGGGATTGAGGGAGTTAGGTTTGTAATTGAGATTGAGGGAGTCACACTCAGTTGTGAATTGTGATATTTAATATGCGCTATAGTGATTCTGATCTTATTAGTGATAGGTACTGATTGATTCATGTGCATGCTAAGACCTGTTTGTGCATTTGCAGTTTTTTTGCTTTATGTTTTTTTTTTTTTTCTCTTTTTTTTAATTTGAACTTGAGGATGTTTGTGTTTGAGTAGTAAGTGAGCGAGTTGTTATGGGATTGAGATGGGGTATAAAATGTAACAACTTACAAGTGGAATGTAAATGAGATTGAGAGGTAATAATAGAAGTTAGCCTACCAAGATATTTGTTTGGATTGTTTTACTGGCAGTTTTTCTTCTCTTTTTTCGGGTAAGCTACTTTTTGTATAGCGCTAATTATTTTGTTTTAAATTTGAGAAGTGGAACTCTGGCGAAGCAAGGCGAGCACGGGTCAGCTAGTACTACATAAAAATAAGATTTACCTTTTATAGCAACAAATTCGTAGTACCAAAAATAATAATCATTAGGTATAATGTTAGGGTTAGCAAACTGCGTTTTAATACTGAAGGTTAATTAAATGTGAATTTCTTTCCGAATAATACAAAATTTACTTTTAAAAGAAAGATTTTTCCATATTATGCAAATGGAGGGAATTTAAGTTCGGTAAAAAGGGAAACGTGCCCATGCTTCGTGGGATAAATAAAGAGAGACTGCTTAAAACACTGACTGAGTTTATATCAGCTGATGGATGCGTCCCACAGTTTAAATTTGATGTTTTATTCCACCAAGAAAATAAGTATTTTGCAAAATGGTTATCTTCTATATATATAAAAATGGATCTTGGTTTGTTCGGATGCTTAAAACTCGAAAACGACTGGACCAAATTGGATACTTCCTTCTGCGGATTTGTTCGTAATTGCTCCGCGAAGGTTTAGGAAAAAAGAAAAATTGAAAGAATTAAGAAAATTGCGCGGAAAATTAGAAAATTAAAGTTTGTATGGGGAAATGCACTTTCAAAAAAAATTAACTGGATAGAAAGCAAGTAGTGACACTTCAAAAAAAAAAATATATATATATATTTTGAATTTTAAAAGCAATTGTTGTTGTCAATTATTTTAATTATTTTCCAAGCAAATTGTTGTTGTCCACAATTTTGAAGTTTTTTTTTTTTTTAAATACATAGGTATACCTAAAAAGTTTGTTCTTATAATTATGTTTACTAGGTTACATTAAGTAACTTTTTGAAATGAAGTAGATAGGTTCTTTGATTATACAAATATGATATTATGGCCGACGATATTTTGCATCGAATTCGCACTGTGACATCGTATAATGAACTGGAGATGTCAGATGAAATGCGCAACAAAGCTTTGATTTGACGCATTTAATCGAGAATAGGAGCGAGAAATGGACTTCGAACGAATCGCATTGAGTCAAGCTGTTCGAACAAATGTGCCAATGTTGAATCTATATACATTATACATATATAAAAATGAATCCCTATTTCCCTTGGTCGCGGCATGACGCGTGAACGGCTGGACCGATTTCGCTAAATTTTTTTTGTTGTGTTTGTTATTGTCAGGAGAAAAATCTTATGAAAGAAAAAATTAAGAAAATTGCGCGGAAAATTAGAAAATTTAAGAATACTTAACCACCATATTAAATTATATCTAATGTAACCATAGCGCTTTTACAATTCAAACTTTTTTGATGTAACCTTATGGCGTTGGCATAGCATTGACAGAATGCGTGCTGCAAATATCGTCAACGAGGATGTAAACAAAATAAATATCGTTTAAAACAGATGCTTCGATCGGAATTATTATATTGATAAAATACATATAAAATATTTAATTTATTATTTTTAACAAAAACTGAATTTCTTAGTGCACATGGTCGGAAAATCCTCAACATGTGGCGTTGTAGGCGTATGTCGTTATTCAGGTCAATTAAATTTTCTTTAATAATAATCTTCTTAATTCATACCTATAATTCTTTCGGGATGAAACTCGATGATGATGATATAACTCGATAACCACTGGGTAAATTTTTATGATTCTTCTTTTGTTTTGTTCGTATTGTTGTATTTCAGGTTAAAGCAAACTTAAAAGATAGGATTTTTGACCCGCTATATGGCGTTGTAATCGATCTCCGAAACCACTCACCCGATTTCAATGAAATTTTATAGATTTGAATTCTTCGTTCCCGCTTGAAGGATAGGATGCTTTTGGACCTGATACGTGGCGCTGTTGCCGATCGCCGAACCAGCGCTACCAAATTGATTGAAATTTTGTAGATGGATATGGTTGCTTCCAGTTTTAAATTTCGGATAGTTTTTGACCTATAGGTGGTACTTTGAAAAACACAAGCGGGATAAGAAAACGGATTGTGGAACGTCCCATTCAAAAATAAAATCAAACGCTATTTCTAAAGTTGTATAATGAAAATTATCAATGGACGCTGTCCAAATAAAGCAATTTGCGAAATGTGAGCAAGATTTAATACGAAAGGTACGGGCAAACCCGGGTGGGTACAGTTACATATAAAAGAGACTGACGTCCGTATGTGCACTCATAACTCGGGGACGGATCGTTCGATTTTTATAATTTTTATAATTTATATATTTATCTACATAATTCGGATTTGAAAGTTGGTTCAGTTAAAATTCTGTTGCGAAACATCAATGCACCGAAACTTTGCAACGGATCGCGTTTGTTTTATGGTGAAGGATCTCACATCAAATATCATACAAGTGATGATTTTAAGGGGAAAATTCAAAGGCAAACATTCTTATTCCGCAGATTTCGCTTATTAAGAACGATTTACCATTCGTGCGACTTCAATTTCCCTTGCGTCTCGCTTTCGCTATGAAAAATAATTTATTGCAAGGATAATCGATGGATGTTTGTCAATTTAGTGAAAAAGTGGAAGGTTGGACGACACGTCAAAATCATTGCGGTTTGATTGAAAAAAATCAACATTGCTATTCATCATTTATTTCTATTGCATTTAATATAACTTTTGAATAAAGAATTTTAATTGGTCGAATTACATAAATTAGTGCTTGGTGCATGCTCGGAATTTATTAACAAATTAACAAATTTGGGCGAAACGAAGTTTGTCGGGTCAGCTAGTAACTTATATAATCAACATATAAATAAAGAAATAAAGTGAAAAATATTCATTCGTAGTAATAATGTTGTTCCTACATTGTGCCTGTTTTCATTTGTTTGTTTTTGGCGAAAAATTATTATTTCGTTGGCGAATGTCTATCGAATTGCATTACACGTTTTTCATTCTTGAAAAAGTGCGGGCTAACTGCACATAAGTCAATCCTTGCTTATCAAGCTTTTTCATGTATGTTTCTATATTTTATAGAGAAAGACGAACTGCTTTGGACTAAAGTAGCTCTTTGGCAGCTAACTTAACTTAAGAAACAATGACTTAACGATTTTATCCTTTTGTTTTATTCACGAATTTATTGTGTCTCCAAGGAGATCCTTGGTATGGGTGGGTTGGATATTACAATAATCCGTAATGATGTAGATATAATTCCTTCGCCGAACTAAACATATTATTCATAAGGCGGAGAAATAAAGTTGGGGAGAATACAGATTCTTGAGGTACCCCTGCATTTAAAGCAAAGAAATCCGAAGATACATTGTGATTATGCATATATAAATATATTTATATACTTTCATAGTCGTATCGACCAACGAAATCCTAATAACTTGACGTTTACTCGTCATAAGTATAGCTCACGTTCTTTAACTTGCAAGGTACCTACATACTTCATCATCTTCATCATCTATCAATGAATAAATTCAAACCCACGCACCTTACAGACGCACAAAGTTTCCCAACATTTCTCACATTTCATATATACAACTTCATTTTCGAATTCATTCCGAACCACCCTCTTTCGAATACAATAAGAAAGCTCGCCCCAAGTGGGTAGCAATTAAACCCATCGCCTTATTCCTCATACCCATGTCAGCAAAAAGTACCATTTTCTTGCCGTTGGAATCGCATACGCACAGGAATTCCATACAAAAATACTCGTTTTTTTTTCGATCCTTCGATTCTTTCTTGAGAAAGAATTCCATAGTGCGACTATTTTTACTCTGTCTCGTTGGGGTTTCGTTCTTTTTGTTTTGTGGAATTCATGTTACGTCAAGAGAAAATATTGAACTTTAAATGCGGTCACAATAAATGAGGGATTATGAATTCTTTAGAGAAAAACTCTACTGACCGTTTGTTTTTCTATTCCCTCAATTGCAGTTTTGGTCTTGTGAATAAGACGCCCAAAAATGATGCACTATCGAAAAGGAGAGAACGTGGAGGAGGAGATCACAAAAGAAAAACTCCCATTCGATAACCTACCAAAGGACTTCTTGTGGATGCAAGTAAGTGACGTACATACGTGACGTGTATTTTCTTCTTATATATGGTATTATTAGGTTAAAGGCAGCACCAAAGTCTCGAATGTGGTTGACTATGCTAAAAAGTCGCTCGACAAGGCCGAACATCGTACACTTGTGTGGTCGGGCTATGGTGGTGGGATTGTAAAGACGATATCATGTGCGGAGATCCTTAAACGTAGTTATCCACTTCATCAAATTACACGTTTAACATACAAAGCGTAAGTAACATACAAAGCGTAAGTATAGATTAACATACAAAGCGTAAGTATAGATTGGAAAATGTATTTTCAACATAATTGGGTTAACTTGTGAATTTACGTCACAGTATCGAAGAACATTGGTTGCCACAGATGGAGGGTCTAGAGGAAATTGTCGCAAATCGACAAATACCATGCGTTCATATCCTGCTCACGCTTGACGAGGTTGACGGTAACACAACTGGGTAAGTACGTTTGTCCTTATAACAGACACTATAATACATTTTTGCCAGAACTAAGATAATTTTCAAAAAATCTCTTTCTCTCTCTCGTAGTCTTCAAAAGACTGGCACTAAAACCCCATTTTGGGTGGAACGTCCTACAAGAGAAAACGCACCAAGATCTAGCAATCAGCCTAGTGGATCTGGCAGAAGTCGCAATGATCAGGGCAAGCAAAGATATGGTAATCAGAACCGACACCAGAAGAATCCTAATCGGCCGCAAAATCAAAACAAGCCGCAGCAACAACAACAGAGGCAGCAACAGAAACCTAAACCGCAGAATGCTGAAGGAATGGAATCCTAGCCTTTCTTAATTTGACTTTCTACTAGCAAACTGTAATAAAAAGGGATTTTAGCTTTTTTGCTTTAGATTACCACTTTATTATTTGAACAGATAAGTTCTATCTACTATTAGTATAAATGGACAAAGTGAACTTTTTTAATAGGTAACTAAGCGAATAGCTGGAACTATGCTTACGTCGAATCAAAGTAAAAACACTCTGCCTTCTTTTCTCTTTGGGCTCTTCCTTGTCACCTCGAACGTGCAGGGTTGGATTCGAAAATAATTACAAATCGTCAAGTTCGCGGTATTACTTTTTCCGGCCTTGTCTTCCTCGCAACGCCCAAAACTACGTCCAGAACCTTTTTCCAATGTCCAAGAGACTTTGCCTTAGATTATGGACAAATGTTTTGCTGTTTTTTTTTTATAGGATAAAAATCGTATTTTTCAAGACCAATAAATTGGACCTGTTTAACCGGCGTTAAGAGCTACTGGTGATGTAAAAATCGTCTGCACACCCCAGTAGTTTGACGGATCTGTTGACGACTGTGCTTTCGGAGTTGAAAAACGTCCACTGTATTATATGCTCCAGAAAGAGATTTAAAAACTCACATGGCTGTAAACCATAAGAATGTGGCAAAAATGCGATAGTCAATTTGATAATCCCCTTACGTGGAGCCAAAGCATGAATTTTGATCATCAACCTATCAACTATCACCTTAGCCGATTCCACCCCCTGCTCGAGCACATCCTGTGTTTCGGTAGCAATTTTTCCAAGAACATGCGTTCTAGATTGTAAAGTCAACACCAAGTTGCTCGGCCTTCCTATAAAAGTGGATGTTGTTTTAATCACGAGAATCTTCGATCCCCTTGAGGAAGAAGACTTCGTATGCCCTTTTTGTATCAAAAACTTGTTTGACTTCCTCTTTCTGGCCTATAATATTTGCGCTGGAGAAGGCTTGTGGCCGTCAATTTTGAATTGTATGGGCTGTTTACATAAATCGTCGTTCAAAAATATCAAATATGATATGAAAGGTCCAACGTCCCCTCGTGTGATTCAGGAAGGTGATACATAAAAGTCTCTCTTGAAAAGCACTTTATATCCCTGCAGAATCTAAGTATCCGTTACTAATTTTCTGCGTATTCGTGATACCCCACTCATATTCGCGCAAAATGAGTTACAACATACTCGGGCGTATTCGCAACTTTTTAGTTAGCACTTTTTTACTGTCGAAAAATGTTTTATTTGTTTGCTTTCTTAGCGTATTATTGTGGAGCTAAAATGACTTTTATGTACTTTAAATAGAGACACTCTGCGAACAGATCCATATAATACAAGGGTGGCAACATAAAATGTTCTCCCCCTGGTGTTCAGAAGTGAACATTTACTCCCAAGTGGCTCTTGCTGGGAAAGAATACCTATGTGGTATTCGTTTGGGCTTCTTCAGATTCGCTCTCAGATTTCAGATTTCGTGTGGCTAATCGAACATAAAAACGTCACTTACTCTTTTTTGTGATAATTTTCGTGGGATTCGAATATGTGTAGCCTTCAACGCTTTTCAAAACGTTTTCCGTTCACTGGTTAAATTTTAAATTAAAACATTAGAAATTTGCGCCTCGATTGATTTTTAAATATTGATATGCATGTATATATATATATCGATGCAATGATTTTTTTGTTGTGAAACAAATTTACGAAAACCTAAACGCCCTCCATCAGTTGTCAAACTCAAACGCACTTGTGTTGGTAAATCTGAGAAAATATCTAGATTCGCAAAAGTGCTCTGAAACCTGAAAGATTGTTTTTTTTTTTTTTTTTTGTACCAAACGAACATAAAAACTGCTCTGAGAGCGCCCAATTCGAATACCACACTGGTGCGAGTCCTCCAAGTGTCAATTAGAGCGTAGTTGTTGAAATTGCTTGCTGAAAATCCTACTTTACTTTGCTTTGCTGGGTTCGAAGCTCAAAAAAACAGGCCTAATATATCAGCTTACTGTCATCTACAAACAGTAAAATAGTATGTAACAAAAACAAAAATAAATCTTTGATAAATAACAGAAACGGGATAGGACCAATGTGGCTACCTTGAGGGACACCAGCATAGACGACGATATTTTCTGACAAAGAACCATTTAGTTTTACATTTTGAGTACCTACGATCAAATAGATAGATTCGAACCGATACATTTTAGGATCCATTGAGGAAATCCATAATATTCGAGTTTTTTTAACAGGATAACATCATCGACTTTGTCGAATGCTTTACTAAAATCAGCGTAAAAAACATCTGTTTGTAATCCATTCACCATGCTTTCCTTGCAATGTGAAGCACATTCTATTAAATTAGTTGTAGTTGATTTTGTGGGACTGAACCCATGCAGCTCATCAGAACAATTTTAGAACAGTAAAATTAAATAAAATTACATGTCATTTTCTAAAAAAGTTTAGGTATACATGACAGTTTTGCAATGCTTCTATAGTTTCCGACATGATGTATGTTACCAATGTGAAGGCGATTTCTAAATCTTCGGAAACACTCCTCTGAACAGCGACAAGTTAAATAAATAAGTTAACAGCTTACAAATGAAATTAGCAGACAATTTGACAAATAAACTTGGACCACCATCAGGACCAGAAACACAGTTATCATCTAAAGTCTTTATATATTGCACGATTTCAAGTTTAGTCATTCTTAAGCTCGGAATATCAGTTTGATTCTATAGTATAACTGGTATAATTCGGTGTCAATGAATCAGGCCTTGAATAAGGGCCAATTCAAGTACTGACCCCGTGCAACTTCCTTGGCTGTTAGGTATTGGCAGCATTCGGACCCATTGGTAAGGGGCGAAGCCTATCATGATACCTCATCGTTGCTTCGTTGTGAAAGAACGCTACTAGTCACCGCATTCGGAATAAACCAGAGCCCTCACGAATCCAGCCTCAAATGATGGGGCTGCACCAGATGTGACACCCCATCCCCATGGTACTATTATATAGCTAATGGTCGAGCTTTCGTAACCCGAAAAT
This sequence comes from Cheilosia urbana, assembly GCA_946477585.1. Lineage (NCBI taxonomy): Eukaryota > Metazoa > Arthropoda > Insecta > Diptera > Syrphidae > Cheilosia > Cheilosia urbana. Next base: position 40,794,815 of record OX297856.1, read on the forward strand.
TACTACCAATTTGGATCAGCAAACCAATCCGAGGAAAGGTGTACCTCAGAAAAATTTCAAGCGAACAGACCATCTTGAATTCCATATTACTAGTGAAAGCAAGATATCTCACCACCTATTTTTCTCTTGCACTGTTTAACTTGGTGATGCCCATAAAAAAGACATCACTCAACTTTGGGCAGTGCCCCGCATGCACTGGATAAGAAGAAAGAAGTACGTCCTATTCTTGGCGACTCATACTGACTCGACTGCTTGTCGAAAAAAATGTCTGTCATATCATAATGAACTATCGCCATAGCTAGGTTAAAAATCGACGTTTAAAATCCAAAATGTTCTCACAAGGTACTGCCTTGGACGTTCCATGCTCTCAAAAGTAAAAAAAAAAAAAAAACTATCATATTGATTACATACATAAATTTTTATTATTATTGTTCACTATAATGTTTCGCCTTAACTTATCATGTGTATAATGGATTTTGTTTTATTATATCAATATTCTTCTCATATATTCTTCGTAACCATTATTAATAATCTCTCAGAGGATCCACGCAGTTTTGGTTTTTATATAATTTATAATTTCTTTTTTTTAAATAACCAATGGAGCCCTAATTTGTATTTTCATTAATTTATAAGTTTATAATGTCCCTTTGCGAAATATAAAAGGGAACTCAAAAAACAATTTAATACCATATTTTTCTACAAAACTACAAGCAAAGAAATTAATTTTATAAACGACTAGCTCATGAATTGGTGAGTTTTATATAAATTCGTTTACATGAACTATGAACAAAAATTAAGAATACAAAGGCTTATAAAGGTGTCACACTTACTAACAAAAACAAAAATAGGATTGTCACCATTAACTCATTAAGAGGGCTCCCCAATCGGAATTCCAATCGTTACATTCTTGAACTTTTCCAAACACCATCGCGATAGTTTATTCACATTTATGTTTGACTTATTTTATATTGAAAATGCTTTTGTTATATATACAAAATACGAGTACATAAAACTTATTTTTGTTTGTAATTACTACAAATTGGTAATAATTTCATTTTTATATTTTATTTTAGTTAAAAAAAAAAAATCATTGCTTTGATGAAAGGTATTTATTTTGGATACAATCTTCAGTTCAATGGTGTTTGTTCTCTTCATGTTTACTACTTTATAGATAAAAAAAAAAAACTCAATAAAAAATAAGGCAATGAAAATATTAGAATATCAAACCTTTGCTACATGTATTTGAAGTGCAGTTTTGGAAATTGTTGAATGAAATGAAATCACATTTGATGGAAACTAAAATGAGTTGAATAGTTTTCCTTTCCTTTCTAATTCCAAGTTCAACCGGAGCTCTAGCAGAACCTTTTCAGTTCTAGCCACAACAGAGGTTTAAAAATGACATCTTCGAAAATGGACAGTTATTCAAATTCAGGGGTCGAATCGCGACATCCGTGATCGAGCATTTTGTGACGGAATTTGTTTTTGTTTCACATGTTAAACCTTACGGGTAGCTCGTTCACGGAAGTGGCGATTCGACCCCAGATGGATAAGAAGTAATGCCACTGAGGGAAATCATTACAAATTACCACTGGTTTTTTATTGAAAGACTACCGTGTATATGTATGTGCAAAAGATTACTATAACCTGTACATACGATCCGATCTTCAGGACAAAACTGTTGTTTTTTTTTATTAAATTGTATGCTAAGCTATAAGTTTTCCTGAAAAATGGAATGGATTGCGGCAACAAGATTAAAAGAACGAATTAATATTCGATTGCATAGAAAGATTCACTTCTTCGACAGAGCATACCTTCGTACTTATTTATTTGAACTGACTGTTCGAATCAGATAGTGTCGTGTGTAAAATCGGTGGCCGAATTTGCCAACAATTCATTCAAACTATGATCTACTGAAATGTCTTGCTCGCAAAATTAAATCGGGTCCATCACAGAATCCATCGTATTCGGAATTTTGCTACAAACCCCGAAAGAACTGTTACAGAATCCGTCGTAGGGGAATTTTGAAATTCGTAGAAAGTGGTATCACTGAATATACCACGTTATACGAATTTCGAAAGCAAAAAATGTACCCTACGACGGATTCTGTGATAGTTCTTTGGGGGTTCGTAGAGAAATTCCGAATACAACGGATTCTGTGATAGACCCGAATATGAAAAAGTTGAACATAAATTTTGGATGGCTTTATGCTTGAACGACTAGATAACAGTTCGCTAGTGATCTCTATGAACTTTCTTGGAGCAACACTATTTTCTCAGCTTCAAATTGTAGTGAAAAATATGCCCAATTCCAAAAGTCTGACAAACATTCGAGAGTATAACTGTCCTAAGAAAAGTTCGCAGTTCAGCGTAATTGCCTAGTTCGAGAAACAGATTGACAGCTTTAACGTTGAGTTTGCTGTCGATGTTGCTGTGCTAATGTGTTCAAAGTAATTAAAATACATTGGTTCTAAATTCGCTGTTGCTGTTGCTGTCGCTGTGTTAATCTGTTTCTCGCATAAAGCAGCAGTAATAGCGGTATGTAGCACTGTCAAAGTTAAAATACACAGATTACATCTAACGTGAACATAATGGACAGCGCCGCTGTAGCGTGTAGTAGCGGCTGTAGTACATATTCACCCCTATGGAAGTATTCGTTAGGTACGGAATTTTCTCTGATTTGTACGAATTCAGAGACGGATACTTCGATAGGGGTGATTGTCAAACTTTTAACTTTTGCAGCGCGACTTGTCGCAAAATCAATTTTCGGTTATTTGTTTAGTGGCGATAATTTGAAATATAAATAGTTCAATGTACTTTCAAATTGTAAAAAATGCAGTTGGAAGATTGCGCGAGTAGAAAAACTATTAGAATTGGTAAGAGAAAAAGAGAATTTATGGACATTTTATAAAAATATAAAAAAGAAAGCACAACAATTTATTTGAATTTGACGCAACGCGCTACTTCATTGTATACAGTTTTCGTGTCTGCAGCGCCACATAATTTGTTTGCTTGTACTAACGCCGTCGCCGCATACCGCTGCTACCGTGGCCTCATAAGGCGTTTTTCTTTTTTAGTTCGGAGCGGAGCACTGAACTGAACTCGAGCGTTGAACCGAGCATGCTCAGAACGTTCATGATTTTCTGTTTTTCCTGTTTTTGTTTTTTTTTTCTGTCAAATGTGACTGGTAGTGTGTATGCATAATGTGTAATCAGCTTTTTACTCAGCCTGCATATTCAATTTATTCTGAGCTCATAGAGCGCGCTCTGATCATGCTCCTAACAAAAAAAGAAACACAAATTCGAGCTCTAAAAACTATATGTAATAAAGACTAAGACACCCCCCTGAGGAAGTTGGAAAAACCCAACGAAACGTAGAAGAAGAAGAAGAACGTAAAAGAATGAAATATGTAGTTTATTATTTTCATTCGGAAACCACTGATCAGTAAAAGCTCATCAAACAATGAAAAATATATACACCACTTACAAAAGTTGGTTGGTTGCTTGCTAATCCATTCGTGGTTAATGGAACGGTTGGCAGAACTATTAATTTTTTAACACGGGTGGATTACGAAAATGGAAAATCGGGGAATTATAACGGTTCTAAAACCAAGCAAACCACCGAATGAAAAAAGTCTTATAGGCATAGTTCCAGTCATTTCCAAAGATATTACGCAGACGCTTACAACCGACTATAGAAGAAAACCGTCTTATACCCGAACACCAGTTCGGTTTTAGGAGCAAACATTCGACAATCAATCAAGTGCATCGGATAACAGACGTAATAGAAAAAGCTCCAGAAAAAAATAAAATCTGTTCTGCCGTATTCTTGGACGTTTCGCAAGCATTTAATAAGGTGTGGCCTCAAGTGCAAATAAAGACAAGTTCTCCCCTAATGGTTACGGAAAATTCTAGAATCGTATCTAGAGGATAAACTCTTTCATATCAAACACGGAAAGGAATAATCGGAATTTAACAAATTAAGGGCAGGTGTGCCGCAAGCAAGCGTCCTTGGGCCACTCCTCTACCTATTATTTACGCGTGATATACCGCAAACAGAAAGTACTATCGTAGCCACTTTTGCCGATGAAACTGCTATACTAGCAGTTGGTACAACGCCCAAAGAAACAAACAAAATCTTACAAAGCGCGCTTAGCACTCAGGTCAATATTGACCCATTGTAATGAATATTTGGCATACGCTGATATATTTGAAATGGCATACGTTCGTTAGGCTATTACAGCACTTAACCACTGATCTAAATCGAGCCTCACCCAACATGGAGTAGTGAAAGTGAGACCTAAGCTAATACTTGCAGATAACTTCAGAAGCTACTTTGTTGATGCACAGGTTCATCTTGCTCAATAGTGTCTCACTTATGTAAATTCTACCTAAATATCAAACTCAGTCTTAAAAAGGTTATTTTGAATGCCACTAAACACTCTAGAACCACGATCCAGTTCCTGGCTCCATTCTAAGGTGAATTCAAAAAAAAGGAACGGAAAAGTATCAAGCAGAAAATGGCAAAGAAAAAAAATCAAGTGTAGGGTTGTGTGTGCAAACTAACAACTAATTATTAATTAAATAATTAATTTATATAATAATAGAATACAATGGGTTAATGGTGTATAATAATGAAATGAGTTACAAAAATTTGTTTCTTTAAGCTACATCTTCAGCCGAGAACTTCGCCCTTCCACTGCGGAGGGATCGAATGTCCAAGGAAGTTCCTTTTATGGTTTTAATTTAAAATTTGTATTTTTTTTGCATTAATTTTGTTGGTTTTATTATTTTGTATTTGTATGAACAAAATGCTCTTGTCAATTTATCATGTTTCACTTTACCTATTTGTTTTCTTTTGCTTTTAGCTTGTTACCAGTGTTTTGTGTATGTTAAGAAACATTTTTTTTGTTTTTTTAAAAATCAATTCGGGATGTTGCTAAACTGTTAATCGTAGGTATAATTTATTTTATTTTTGTATATATTTCTTTATGTTTTGTGTAGTGTGGTGTGGTGTTGTAGAATTTGTTTAGGCTTCGCTTTCGCCAGGCGTTGAGTTCTCCTCCTCATTGATTGGGACGATTAGATTCTCTTTTGACATGAGATTGTATTTGGTAACGAAATGCGTAAAACGGTGGCATAAAAATGTCTCGGCCTCGAATTCATCGAATATCCTCCGATGATGGAAATACGCATGCGAAAAGATCCTATACACTCGACGGCAAACTGAACTTAATTTAGTAACTGATGATTCTTTTATCGAGACCCTGCAAAGGAAGATGACGGTTGTTATGTAGAGTAAAAAGTAAATGTCATAGGAGTTTGTTTGCTCATCATACCGGCTGGGGAAATATTTATTGCTATTTAATAAACAAGCAGCACCGTCTAGCGTGTGACGTGTGTAATCAATGGCAGGACATTCTTTTGGGGTTTTATGTGCAGCACATAGGAATATCCACTGTTCGGTTGCTGTCATCTGTGTGCACGATGTCGGAAAGCAATTGGTCTGAAGACGCACTGCCAGTCCGTTCAGCTCCATGCAGAATTGTCTGAAAATAAGGAAACTTGTGAAAATTCAAGTATTTATCATGACCAAATTTTTGACTCTGTAACATTTTTAGGCGTAAAGTTAGAGTTTGTGGTTTGACCTTAGGGTGCCTTTTTGATTGATTGGAGGCAAAGGGAAATATTCGGTTTTAGATCGCACGAGGACGTAATAAGTAGCACTTGTAGAAAGTGAGTATAGAAATTGAAAAGAAAGAGAAACAGCAACGGTGTTCAAATGCATTTGATACGTTATAATTCGGCGGTGACAGATGGTGTCGTTTACCTACTGATTGCGTTGCTTGAGAAAGTGGTACACGCTTGAAAATGTTCGGAAACAAATTATGTCGAAAGGAATATGGTCTATAGACGTTTCATTTCATTTCTATTTCGCATTTGCAGAAACTAGTTATACGGGGTTTGCCGATGGAAACAGCAACTGGGCTTCCTCCAGACAGTTACCTATTCACCAAATCGGTCAAAGGCGGTGCTATCTCTTGCAACAACTATCGAGAAATATGCATTGTCTGTTAAATATCGTATAAAAGATCATATTCAACGCACGGTCAATGTCCCAAACCCGGTGTGGTGTGTTAAGGAATTCCTGCGCAATAAATTTGGTCCAATAATTTATTTAATCTATATTTACACACAATTCCGCAAAACATATACTTTGCCTTTTAAAAGTAAATAGAGCTGTTCTAGTGGTAGAAATTCTACCATCATACTGACCTGGCTTAAACAACATATTCGAAAAGAAATTTCAGACAGCATTGTATCTCTGGAGAATGTTCCCAACGAAAAAATAATAAAGCGAATATGTTCTGTTTACGGCAATTAAAGTGGTTCTTCACTACTACTACTTTTACTACACAGTAAGACCCGAATAACTACCTCTTCACAATTTCTGCTTAATTTGGGTACTTAAGTGGGTGCGGTAGTTCAACGAACCCGCTTAAGCACCCAAAGGAGGCAGAAATCCGAATTCATTTATCTACCTCGAGAAGGTTGTTAACCGATTTTCTTACCTACTGAGAGATTTTTTTAAAATTTAATAAGAAAACTCGTACTTCCTTTAATATGTATTTTTATTGACTGATTTCTTTTTCTTTTTTGACATGGAATGATAATGAGAAGGAGAGAAAATGTAACTTTTGGCATGTAACACGAAGTTTGCTGCGACAAAATTGTGTGCGTTTTCAGGTACTTAAACGAGTGTAACCTGAGCAAATTAGCAAATACTGTACTACTAATCTGTAAATACAAGAGATCACCCTATTGGAAGATGCTCTTATTTTTGCAAATGGCCGCCAATGTCAAATCTGTTTTGACATTTGTAGACTAGACAGATGTAGAATACAAGTGAACAAGCCATGGAGCGATACACTCCCCAAGAACACCGAATAATTTCGAATGTGGTTCCAACACGGAGCTACGGCACACACGGCGGGAGTCACAACCGATATTCTGAAGGCGGCGTTCCCGGTTCGCCTCATCTCTCGTTTTGGCGATTTGCACTGGCCCGCAAGATCGCCAGATTTAACCGTTCCAGACTTCTTTTTTTTTTTTTTGTGGGGCTTTTTGAAGTCCCGTGTTTACGCGAACAAGCCCGAGACCCTAGAAGCCCTCAAGGACAACATTCGATACGAGTGCGAGAATCTATCGCCCGAAGTTCTCGCCAAAGTGATGAAAAATGCCATAAAACAAGCCCGTATGGCAATCAATTGTGACGGCCGATATCATCTCTTGACCAATAAAATTCTAAAGGTTCAAATAAACATAATCAAAAAACAGAATCGAAGTTTTTCATTTAGAAAAAAAAAAAAAATTACAGCCAAACAACTTCGGATGACTTCTTTTGGCCCACCTTGTTCAAACAGCTCTATGTAAGACAATGTGTGCGAAGGAATTGTGCTTTTAATTTTTAAGACCGCATTTCTAGACTCTAATTCACGTGTATTAAACTTCACAAATTATTAGACTGAATGTTTAGACTATATTATGTAGTTTTGTATCCACTCGTCAGCAAATTACAACTTTACGTAGCATTATTTCTATAAATTTAGTTTTGAATGTTGTCATTTTAATTTGGTCAGTTTAAGTTCAATGATGGGTGTCTCATAACCTAGTGTTGATAACGAAATCAATGCGGTTGTGTGCAAGTTTTTGTATTGAAGTTCGACAGGTTACCAAACAACGACCCTATTTCTCATTTTTACATTCATCTGGCTGAAAAGGGATGGGCTATCAATTATATATCTAGTACCAATGATGTTTAATGGATATACTTAACAAAAGAATAATGAAAATGAAAATGAAACCCCACAAAAAGCTATTTGCTATTGTCGTGTAAATAGCACCACTTCAGTTCTAATTATATTAAAAATGCTTCCATGGCGTTACCGAACGGAATATATCAATGCCAATCATTAGCCCCCGCCATGAATTAAACATAAGGCCAGTCATTCACACATGTTTGCACTCTACATATTTGATTCCGATAAAAACCATAGAATTGCAACTATTGCAAAACTAGATTGTTCAAGCTTTTCAGTAATAAAATAGTTAAGAAACTTTCACTTACCGCAAATGCTCGTACTTCCAGACACCTTCGTCCTGTGCCTCCGGCATAGTCAGAATCAAATCCACATTCGAGGGATCCCTTTTGATTAACTGCTGAATGTATTGTTGCACAGCCAGTGTGCTATCCATCTCGTCCAGAGGTTCATCGGGCCAGCGGCAAAAGTCCTGCAAGAGATTGAGAAGGAAAAAAAAAGAAGAAATAACACAGAAAAGGTCACATATTGCAACAGAAAATATTTGGATGCGGGTAAACACAGCGAGATTGCATACCCTGATCATGGAAATAATGAAAAATCACTACACAGCAAAATGGAATGGCACACGAAAAAAGGATTAAACCAGTCGGGTAAAAAGGAAAATGGGTGAAAATATGTTTTCTGAAGGGTTGAGATCTTTTTCCCCCTAAGTAGAGAAGATAGGCAGGACAGCCACAAAGTAGTGAAAACCAAGCCCCAAATTGTTGTCGCGATTCTTCCCATTCACAAATCGATTATCGGCACTATTGTAATTGCTCCGAGCACTTGGATTGGGATAGCTTTGGATTTTGTAGAAATGGATAATACCTTCGCTTTAGTTCCGGGCCTATTTCTTCGTAAAATAGTCGAGCCGTCGGCCATCTTCATGGTTAAATGGAAAATCGCTTTGATTTGGAACCCAAAATTTCGTTTGTGTGAAGAAAAAAAAAAATTTGACAACTTGCAAATGTTTGTTCTCTGTCGCACTGATTTCTTGTTCAGTGTTTCTCTTTTTAATGAAATGGATCAGGTTGGACAACTGTACACTGGCAAATATGACAACATTTTGCCATAATTTTCGCGTAATAAGTCGTAGTGAAAAGTAGATGGAGCTTCAGATTAGTAAACCTTTTTTTTTAAATAGGGAAATGCTACAATACAATAAATATTATTGAAGTTTAGTAGTCAGCCTTATTTATAAACTCGCCGTAGAGTCTGCTTATCTTTGCGCACCCTTCGGAATTGTGCCAAATAAATTCTCTTTCTTTTGTGTCAAATGATTTTACGTACGAAGCTAATCACAGCTGATGTTGGTTTCAGAGCAAAAAGTAATAGATTTCAGTGTTTTCTGTAATAGTTTATCGAAATTCTTACCTTTTTAGATACAAACTTCGCTTAGTAAAGTTAGCGAGGAAAAATATTTATAAATAGCAATTTTAGGAGATCCTTATGCGATGTTTCACTAAACAACAACGTAAAGGCGTCGCAATCGTAAGGGAATCTAATAATCTAATACGTAACGCACTTATGAACACAATCAATTGAACAACACGGCGAATCGAGAGCCTTAAGCCCGCGCCAGACTTGTAACGTGTGGTGTGTTGTGGTGTGGTCTGTCGTTTCATGTTCTGTGCACACTTATCTTATGTGCTGTCATTTTTTATATGAATTCAAATGTTGTTTGCTTTGCTTTTTTGACGTTATGGATTTCCTAGTTCATGTTTGCTCTTTCTTTCACATATGCAATTTCAGATAATATATATGTCTCGTTTCATTGCGCCATAGAGCGTTGTGGCGCAATCGGTACAGGAGCCATTTCGACAGAACGCGACACACTGCAACACAACACACGAGAAAAATATGTTTCTACGCATATAAAATCCATTGGAGTAATAGCGACACGCCACTCCACATCACAACACACGTTACAAGTGTGGTTCCGGCTTTAGCCTTGGACATATCAAAGGCATTTGACCGAGTCTGGCATAGAGCCCTATTAGGCAAGTTAGCGTCTTATGGATTACCACAACAACTCTGCGGATGGATGAAAAATTTTCTTCTGGGAAGATCGATCCAAGTTGTTGTAGATGGTGTATCATCCAATTCGTTTGCTATAAATGCAGGAGTGCCCCAAGGATCTATTCTTTCTCCAACTCTATTTCTTCTCCACATCAACGATTTGCTTGGATCGACAAATAATAATATCTACAGCTTTGCAGATGACATCACTCTCATATCCTCCATCTCGAACAATGGGCCTGTGAATACGGCTACATCACACAGTCAGAGATGTGAACAAATTAATTCTCTAAATGATGATCTGGACAAAATCTTGAAGTGGGGAAAGGACAACTTGGTTGCATTTAATGCAAACAAGACACAGCTCACAACATTTTCCAGAAAAAATGCATCAACAGTTCCTCAGATCCATATGGATGACCATCCAATCCATCACAAGGACTCAATGCACCTTCTAGGAGTCACAGTCAATTCAGGAATCACATGGCAGAACCACATATCCTATATCGCAAAATCGGCGTCCGCAAAGTTGAGCTACCTATTTAGAGCAAAGAGGTACTTTAGCCCCAAGCAACTTCTCCTTCTCTACAAAGCACAGGTTAGACCAGGCTTGGAATATTGTTCCCATATATGGAGCTCGGCCCCAAAACATTCACTTAACCTGCTTGATAGCATACAGAGACGAGCAGTTCGACTCATTGGAGACCCTACACTCACATAGAATCTACAACCGTTGGTGCACAGAATACAAGTCGCTGACCTATACTTGTTCTATAGGTACTTCCATGGTAGATGTTCTGAGGAACTCAAAGACATTATCCCTCGAAATGCAACTTTTGGGCGCCCAACAATGATGACCATACAGTACACTTGACAACCGCGAGGACATCAACTTTCAAAAACTCCTTCTGTTACAAGACAAGCAAACTTTGGAACTCGCTTCCTGGGGATATATTTCCAGAAGACTACAATTTGCAGCAATTTAAGTGCAGAACAAACATACATCTGCAGGCATCTCGGGGCGCTGTTGAAGCGTTATAGGTTCGCCTTTCCCGGGAGAAGTATATAAAAAAAAAAAAAAATACAAAATGTTGATGTGATTTATGTCCACCATCCAGACAACTTGCTGGTAATGTATTAATGATATTCCTACTAAACTGTATTTAATTTTAGCAGAATGTAAGAAAAGAGAAAAAGTCGAGTTAAACACCAAATTAAATTTACCGGTTAAGGACCATTCACATGAGAGCGAACTGCGAATAGGCGAATTGCGAACAAATCAATTTAACTGCATTTATGAATTGAAAATTTGTGTTTGTTCTATCACAACCATTATATTTAATTAATCTAACATCTAGTCTAAAAAAAAACATTACTCTCAATTGATTTAAACAGCTAAATTAACAATTAAAGCAATTTTCCCGCGAATTGAAAATTCTTGCCGCGAACTGTCACACTTTATTCACAATCCACACAAAACAGTCGCGATCCACAAACCCACGAATGAAAAATTCGTTCGAACTTAACCTTTAAAAATGAAACTGATACGCGGGTATCTGCGACCAAAAAAAGTTTTCATGTGAATGAAGTGTCAGAAACCACGAATATTCGCGTGTTCGCAATTCGCTCTCATGTGAATAGTCCTTTATATAACACTCTGCTTTGAATGTCCCTCGGAATTCTACAACTTTAATTCGTTTTACTAGGATACGTGTTTAATGACACAGCCTTAAATAATATTGAATCAATCATGCGAACAACTAGAAACAACAGGTAAAAAAAAGCCGTAATCTAAACTGCCCGCTAGATGAATAGCGACGTGTAAAATTCTACATAAGAAAAATTGAAATTTCACCATCTGCCCTAGACGTCATCGTCTATAAATTTGCCTGAGAGCAATCTTTTTACGAAAAGTTTTAGACGTCGAACGTAATTAGGAAAATGTCCAACTTTTTTTATATGTAGTTTGACACGCCGCTAGTCATCTAGCGAGCACCGGAACGCGGCCAATACGGAATTTCATTCAAATATTTCGAACTACTTCCCTGCATTTTCAAATAACCATTTTAAACTTCCCAACTAGATGGCAGTGTGCGATTTTCCTCATTTTATAGCAAAATCTGCAAATAAACTATTGTGACATTTACTGAATGTCATTTTTATAGCAAATCCTCCATTGTACGAAAAGAAAAATAAAAGCGAGAAAAAAGACATCCACCTACCGAGAAATAGAAAGAAAAAGAGATTCATCGCTGCTTGAACTGCTGTTTACCATCGCACGGAAGAAGAAAGAAAAAATAATTTTGCAACTCTATACAATTTAGTGCGTAGTTTGTGTGATTTTCTTTCGAACGGAAAAACTTGAATTTGCATTGTGATATCGTAAAAGTTTAACAAAACCTAATTTAAAATGTCCTACGCATATTTGTTCAAATACATCATTATCGGAGATACTGGTGAGTAGTTGATAGCGATGGAAATCCAGCAAACGAAAACGTCGTGGTATTCAGCCACAAGGAAAAATCGATTTTCCCCAATCGTCTTTTACTACATACAACATGCATGTACCACCCCGTAGCGTATACCACTGTATGATGGAGAAAATAATTTCCTCCAAATGTCCAAACAGCTGTCACGCTATCAAATCACAACAGCAATACGAAAATTTCAGAAATAGTGCGCTTGCAAAATGATCCACAGAAATTAAGTCTTGCTTGGTTGGGTTTTTCATGGTCCCTGTTTCTTTTGTTTCAGCTTTCACTATGTTTGTGGAAGCCTGTGACAACGCTGTGACGGTGGAATGGTATTGGTATGTTAGCAAGGCTTGAGGGTGCAACCCTTATCTGACTCGTTTCGCTCTCCCTTATAAGTTACGGTGATTGAATCATCATAACTCGTTTTAGGGAGACGAAGAGCCCGGACGAGCGATAACGCCCTCATTAAACATACTCGAAATGAGAAAATCGATAACTTTATAAATTTGAATATTGACCCACCTTCACAACCGATGATGTTGTTTTTGTTTTCCTTATTCGACAGGTGTTGGTAAATCGTGCCTGCTGCTGCAGTTCACCGATAAGCGCTTCCAGCCCGTTCATGATCTCACGATTGGTGTCGAGTTTGGAGCGCGAATGATAACAATTGATGGCAAACAAATTAAGCTGCAGATCTGGGATACTGCTGGCCAGGAAGCATTCAGGTAAGCGCATTGTTCATAGCCAACGGTTTACTCTTCATCAATGATGACCGCGTTTGATAAGCAGTCAAAATGGCAGTACATTTAGTTACTATTTATCAGTTGCATTGTTGCGAAGTAGGACAATGGAAATCAGTTCACAAAGGGACTAATAATAGATTTTCATTGATTTTAGATCTATCACACGTTCGTATTATCGTGGCGCTGCTGGTGCTTTGCTGGTGTATGACATCACTCGGCGAGAGACATTTAATCACTTGACCACTTGGCTAGAGGATGCTAGGCAGCATTCCAACTCGAATATGGTTATTATGCTGATTGGAAATAAGAGGTAAGCGCAATTTGTATTTTAATGCGATCAAGCAGAAGATCTGTCGGTTATGAGCGATAGCGATTCATCGGGGAAAATTGTGTGGTTTTTCATAATTTTTTTTTTTTTGTTGTTCATATGAATCACACTAAAGTTTAATTTTATAATTATGTATAAACAATCACGACGCGTATGACGTACAAATTTCAACAATCTTCAATTTTTATATACATATGAGTACATCCAAATACATCAGCTAACAACTTCTTATTGTTGTGCATTTCATGCTCCATCGTGTGTCTGCTTTAAAATTATCTATCTTGGCTTAGACTGCAAAAGTATGGGTCGGCATTCTGTAAGGCAAAACGTCCAAATGTTTTCGTGTGCACGAACGATTTACTTCTGCAACTTAGAGCAAATCATTGGTTCGCACGAAAACGTTTCACCGTTTTCGCCTTACAGAATCTGACCCTTGGTTCATGTAAACGTGCAGATCAAAATGTCGGTGTCTTTTTTTTTCTAGTTGACGGAAGTCCGTTCACCAAAACTCTGTTGATTTGTAACAATTTATGGGTTTGGCAGGTTAACCACGCGACAGCTTATCGGATATTCGGATTCGGTTGTCAGTAAGGCCATAAAGAGTTCATAGGCCACCATCTGGTTTTCAAAAAAACCCTCTCTGACTTCGGCTCCAAACATGTCAGAGTCGTTCGCGTGAGGTATTTGGGGTCTTGAATATTGACAACACCGTTGATTAAATCTAGTGAATACATTTACCTCAAGTGCTCGTACGTTCTGTGTCTTTTTTAGCTTTAAAAGATTCATCGATCAGACTAGAAAAATGTCTTCTAAACATCCAATTTTCGGTTCGTGAGCTCCTCTCTTCTTACACTTTTAGCAGACTCCAGTGTCAGTTCTGGCTCAGTGCACTTTTTTAGGATTCCGAATAAATATCTACTTTTATCTAAAATTTTACTACCTCTTTCAGCGATTTGGATTCCCGCCGAGAAGTGAAAAAAGAGGAAGGTGAGGCTTTCGCTCGCGAACACGGACTCGTATTCATGGAGACATCGGCTAGAACCGCTGCCAACGTCGAGGAGGCATTCATTAACACAGCGAAGGAAATTTACGAAAAAATTCAAGAGGGTGTCTTTGACATAAATAACGAGGTTAGTTACTAAAACTTCTGATATAGCTTACGTTCTTAAATGAATCCCCCCGCAGGCAAACGGAATCAAAATCGGACAACAACATTCCCCGACAAATCCCTCCTTGCCCGGTTCTGGAAGCCAGGGTGGTCCATCCGGCGGCAGTTGTTGTTAAAAGGAACTCTGACGGTTTTTTTCTACAATCTTTTTTCTAAACAACAAAATTTAAATAAACCAAAACAAAAAACTTTTACGTAAAGTCAAATATTAAATTAAAAAAAAAAAAAAAAAACAAACAAAACTTGTGTGAAACTTTCAAAACTAAAAATACATAAACTTCCGGTTTAAGACAAAACAAAAAAAAAACTACATCATTTCTATGATCTATGCAGCATTGGCATTATAGCAAGAGCACCCTGAAAATAAAGGACTACAAAAGTGCGTAGCTCGTCATACACTGCTAACATAAGAAGTTTGTAAGAGAAAACCAATTCCAGTTGAAGAATTTTACAAAACTACTCCTATACTATACTACTGCGTCGTATTGTGTATTTTTAAGTAAATATCTGAATTTGTTTATTTTTTACTGCTAATGGAAGTAAAAAAAAAAAGAAAAAGCTTAAAAATTGCCAGTAGAGTTATGTGAAATATTATAATACTACTTGTTGTGTATTCTACGTGTTTCTTTGATTATTTTGTGTTTACCATTGTGCAATTGATCCGGTCTATCTTTTGTTTTTATTCCTCAACACTGTTCTACAAGTTAAAAGTACATAGTTCTCTTTAAATTACAGTTTGTCAAGCTTAGACTGCTTGTGACTTTAGAAAGAAACAAAATAATCATATAACATGAAAACATTTATCACACATTTGTAGCGTTGCGTGCTTTTTTGTTGGTTTGTTAATATTTTACGTTGCACATTTGTTTTTTGTTTTAATTTATAAATAAGTATAACTGCATAATATATTGATTAATGTAATTTATATACAAGACAAGTAAAATATAAATAAAACAATTCGATACAATGGGAGGCGAAAGATTTTATTGAATTTTTTTGAGTACATTTAAAATAGAATTATGTATAGTATTTATATATATATAAAAAGATGTAGAAGACACTCACACAAACGTACATAAATAATTAAATCAATAAAATAAAATTGTTTAAAAAAATCAATCAGTCGTTTAGGTCGAGCACTATCGCCCTGTTTCGACTTACATTAGGCGTTTTTCTTTTTTAGTTCAGAGCACAACCTGAACTGTTATACAAAAAGTTTGTGTTTCTTTTTTAGCTCAGATACATCAGAGCTCGAATTTGTGTTTCTTTTTTCGTTCAGAGCGTGATCAGAGCGCGCTCTATGAGCTCAGAATTAATTGACTGAGCAGGCTGAGTAAAATGCTGATTACACATATACATTCACACTTCCAGTCCTATTTGAGAGAAAAGAAAAACAGGAAAAACAGAAAATCATCAGAACGATCTGAGCACGCTCAGTTCAGAGCGCGCTCATATAGCTCGAGCTCAGTTCAGTGCTCAGCTCTGAACTAAAAAAGAAAAACGCCTATTGTAGAAGTAGTGGTTCTATGCTTGATATTTTACGTTGATTCGATTTTGTTGTTGTCATTTTCTAGTTAAACGCCGATAAAAAAAAACAGATACTACACTAAATTTATTTGGATGCGTGTCTGATGCAGTCTTTCGAAGAAATAGTTAAAGGTGAGCGGACAGCAGGATACAAAATGCATTTAACTTTTGGGAAAACTTTTATGAGAAAGCGTTTTGGAGTTTAACTCATTTCATATAGAGCGGACACCTAATGCAAATTTTCATGGGCGATTTTTAGCTTTTGCCTAGTGTTAGTGTTACTGTTTTTCCAGGGTTTGATCTTGCATGCATACCAAAGGATTGTGAAAGTTGTTCTATAAGCAAAACTCAACTTAGTTGTGTTGTCATCATGACAACTCAACGTTGAGACAACCAAACAAATTTTTCGTTATGCAAGACAACTCTTTTCTTCAGTTGTCTTTTGAAAATAAATTGCCATCTTTTAGGAGCATATTGAACAGCTATTAGGCGTTTTTCTTTTTTAGTTCAGAGCTGAGCACTGAACTGAGCTCGAGCATTATGAGCGCGCTCTGAACCGAGCGTGCTCAGATCATTCTGATGTTTTTCCTGTTTTTTTTTCTATCAAATACGACTGGAAGTGTGCGCAGAATTGTGAAAAGTCGCAAGAAAAAGGGCCAATTGTGTTTTAGAAGATCGACAGCGCCATCTATCGGGTCCAAAACTATCCTTATGCTTATTTTGAGATTCGAACGAATAGCCAATTCTAACGAATGTCTATCAAAATATACAGTTCATTCGAACGAATAGAGACATTCGTTAGAATTGGCTATTCGTTCGAATCTCAAAATAAGCATGCCTATCTTTCAAGTTGCAATTGCAAAGAGGAATAGGTACTCACCCGGAGAATTTCATTGAAATCGGTGGAGTGGTTTAGAAGATACACACCCACAAAATTTCATTGAAATCGGTTGAGCATAACAGCGTCATTTCCGTCACGGCATTCGAGTCGATTTTACTGTCAAGGCGCGCCATTTTTAGATGATTCACATCAAAACCAATCTTTCGATTTCAGGGCACTTTTGCGAATCTGGATTTTTTTCTAAGATTTGCTTCAGATTTACACATGTACGTTTGAGTTTGAAAACTGGTGGAGTTTGAATCCTTTGGAACTGGAAAACTGAAGTTAGCTAATTTCATTTCCAAGGAATGCTTTTGAGGTGCATTCGTTGATTTTTTGGAAGATATAGGAGTCAAACTTAAACCGATTAATTGCAGCTCTGCTTGGTCTTGCGCAGTCAACAGCAACAACAGTGTCCCTTATTCAAAGTGAACTGCTAAACGCGTTATGGAAAATTGCATGTGCCCAAAATGGATAAAATTCATTACACATAAGAAGAAAAACGAATGGCAATATGTATATATATACATATATAGCCGTTACAAAATAATAACAATAACAATTAAAAACGTTGATGTTCAACATTTTCTTTTAAGAGTCGTCCTTATCAACACCGAATTTACGATTGATAGAAAAATTGACAACTACCAATAAAATTGTTCGAGATTGACATTCACAATACCGATTTGTCAACCGACAATTGCTGCACGTTCACAGTCGATCAACACTTATGTGCTTTTCCATTGGGTCAAAAAATCAATCTTTTTTTTGATCTAAATCACTTTTTGCGTTCCATTGGGACGAAAAATCAATCTTTTTTTTTCGATTCGGATCACTTTTCGCAGATCTCGATATTTTTTCAGATTTACGCATACCAATATACTTTGCACAGCTATTTAACGTCAGTTTAAGATGTTTCATTTCGAGGCAAATGCGCAAAGTTTCGTGAAAACCAAAATAACAAAATACATAAAAAGCTATGGATACGATTTCGGAGGAATTATTAGGTATCTTCATTATCTCCCTCGTCATCTGAAGACTACAAACCACCAATAATACTTCATTTGTATCTACAAGAAGGAAAACATTTTTGAGGTCGATATCCATTTGCGATTTTGCCAAAAACGAATGCCATTTGAACAGCTGATATAGTTGTCAATTAACGCACTAATCCATTTACAAAAGCAGATCAATCTCGTTGCGCGTTCCATGAGCACAGTAAAATCTGAGATCTGAAAAAGATTTCTGGTGGTCCCAATGGAAAACCACATTAATGTCGTTTTCCATTGGGACAGAAAAAGCACTTTTTTTTCAGAGTCAGAGCAGTTTTTCTGCTCTCGAAATCAGCTGGCTGTCAGATTTCATGTTCCATTGGGCGCAAAAAAAGCACTTTTTTTGAGAGTCAGAGCAATTTTGCGAATCTCGATATCCGAGCGAGATTCACACCTATTTGCACTAACACCAAAACATTTGTCGTTTGTCAAACTTTAAAGTGTGTTTACTTACGTTTATAGACGAGAAGTCTGTGAAAAATAGAAAAAAAAATTACATATGGCCGCTGCAATATTTATTAAAATAAATTGAATGGATTTTTATTTACACAAATTACAATTTAAGAACACGTGACTTTTAAAACACGCACCACCACAGATGCAAAGGAAGAAAAATCTCGTTTTATGTTCCATTGGGCACGAAAAATCTGAAATCTGAGAGCAAAATCTCGAAATCCCAATGGAAATCGACATTGTACTATTTTTTTCCGTTTCGAATATTTAACAGAGTACAAAATCAAAAGCGGAACGAAAAGCACTTTCGAATAGGATTGCCTTTCGGAACGAAATACAGAGTAGGGCCCCAGAGCTGAGCACTGAACTGAGCTTGAGCATTATGAGCGCGCTGTGAACCGAGCGTGCTCAGATCATTCTGATGTTTTTCACACTACGACTGGAAGGTTGTGCTCTGAACTAAAAAAGAACCCCTATTATGTCAATTTTGTGAATTTATTTGTGGAAATTGAAATCGAACGAAGTAAAATACATATTTGCAATTAAAACGAAAAAAAAAAAAACAATGGAAATTAGTTTTGATTTGTTTTTTGGTGACTCAAACACAACTCAGTTGCCTTCTTTAATACATACACACAACTGAAAAGACAACCATTTTATTAGTTGTCTACTGTCCTTTGACAGACAACTATGTAATTGTAATCGATAATCCGAATTGGAGAAAGACAACCTTGGCATTATTGTGACTACGCAGAATTGTGAAAAGTCGCAAGAAAAATGGCCAATAGTGTTTTAGAAGATCGACAGCGCCATCTATCGGGTCCAAAACTATCCTTATGCTTATTTTGAGATTCGAACGAATAGCCAATTCTAACGAATGTCTATCAAAATATACAGTTCATTCGAACGAATAGAGACATTCGTTAGAATTGGCTATTCGTTCGAATCTCAAAATAAGCATGCCTATCTTTCAAGTATACCTACTCACCCGGGGAATTTCATTGTAATCGGTGGAGTGGTTTAGAAGATACACACCCACAAAATTTCATTGAAATCGGTTGAGCATAACATGGCATAACAGCGTCATTTCCGTCACGGCATTCGAGTCGATTTTACTGCCAAGGCGCGACATTTGTAGATGATTCACATCAAAACCAATCTTTCAGATTTTAGAGCACTTTTGCGAATCTGGATTTTTTTCTCAGATTTGCTTCAGATTTACACATGTGCGTTTGAGTTTGAAAACTGTTGGAGTTTGAATCCTTTGGAACTGGAAAACCGAAGCTAATTTCATTTCCAAGGAATGCTTTTGAGGTGCATTCGTTGATTTTTTGGAAGATATAGGACCCAAAAATTAAACTTAAACCGATTAATTGCAGCTCTGCTTGGTCTTGCGCAGTCAACAGCAACAGTGTCCTTTATTCTAACAATAAGTGAACTGCTAAACGCGTTATATAAAATTCTGAAGATTGGTCCATTTTTGTTTGTTTTTGTTGTAGGACTTAAAACAAACATCCTATCTCAGCGAAAGTAAAGTACAACAACTAGTGTCATCTCCTCCAAGTCAGTCTGACAATATGCAAGTGTTTGACAAGTGCTAGTAAGATATCTCTGTTTTGCTTTTTCTATCTCAATTTGGGGAGAAATCTCATGAAACGTGTCCTTAGGGCCCGATTCTGTGTCAAATTATCCGGGTTACTGGTTAATAAATCCCTAACTATGTACTTCAAAAAATTAACTACTTTGATCTACAAAATTGGGTCGGCAATGTTGTTCTTGTGGCGGTTTGAATTTTTTGAAGAACTCCGGCGGATTTGATAATTATATTTATCGCGGATGTGAATAGGCTGTGGATCGAGTTAACTCCCGTGGAATACATTTTTGCGGATTCTGTAATCGACATGAATAAGTTTTCACTTGTGAAGTGATCGGATTGAATCCGTCCGCAGAGCATCCGGCGGATTCAATGATCGGCCTGGTTATCTTCCTCATACTTCGTTCACTAAAAGATAAATATTCTTCGATTTCAAAAACTGAGAATCTTCAGGGCAACATATTTTGTGTTCGATATAGTAGCCGAATTTTCAGGGTTGTGCAGGGTTTTTGACAGGCGTAAAAATTAGTGGACACTAGTGCTAGCCACGTCAAACAAACCTTATGTAAATCCGACTCAAGACTCAAGATTCCGATCTCTAATCCGTCTTGCGTTTCTGAACGAACGCTCCTTTCAATTCGAAAGTTACATTGCTTTCTAGAAAAAAAAAACATACATTTCTAGAATATATTTTTAAATCGTTTATTTTAGATGTTCATTTAATTTAATTCAATTTCAATAACTTCAATTTTCCTTTTTTACAATTATTAAAGTGATCGTTTTTATAATACATTATTTGTATAACCATTATTTCTATGTAAGTTATACACTATAACATAAAATATAAAAAAAATAAAACATAAACAAAAACATACAAAAAATGTCTAAATAATTTATTCCTATGATAACAGTAAATAATAAACAAAAGAATAGTTAACCTATTATACAATACATAAATATATGTATAAGTTAAAATTCTATTTTAATAATACTTGAAAATTCCACGCAAGTATGTAATATGACAAAAAATAAGCCGAGTTCTTTTACTTATATGAAAATAAACAAAAATATATATAGGTAATTTATCATAATTATTTATGTATATAAGTTTCTTCATTTCTTCTTTGTCTCTAAATTTATGTAAGTGCACCAACATTTTTTTAAGTCATAAAGAGAGACACAAACTGGTCACCTTTTCTTCTAGTCTTATCTGTATAACTTTTTAGATTTCGGTTTAATTTTAAATTTGTGCAATGAAAATTTGCTAATAATGTTATTTCAAATTTACTTCGCCTTGACTATTAATTTATTTATTCATTTTTCTTTTAAGTAAAAAATGGTGCTTAGTATGAATTTACAACAAATTTTGGCTCAAAAACGAAATGATTGTGTATCGGCTTTAGATTAATTTAATTTTAAAAACTATTATTGTATCTTCAGTTTTAGAAATGTACGTTTTCGAATTGTATTAATTTAATTTTCACAAAGTGCATAGAAATATTTGTCGAATTGGTTTACGTTTGTCGGTTCTAATATTTCTGTATAGTGTCCAAAAGGCAGTGATACACTGTCCAAAAATTTGTTTCGCTATTAAGTATTTATTTACGTGTTTGTTTTAAGTAATTTGTGGAAAATAAATTAAGTAGTTCTTTACGTTTATTTTAAAGTTGGACATACAAAGTACAAATTTGTTTGAACAGAAATAGAAAATGTGTATAACCTTAAAAAGCTCGCGTGCTTTTGTGTTTCTAAGAATCACTATCACTTTCTTTGAGGCGCCTATCACGTCTCTCGAAGAATTCGATCAAATAGGCCAGGAATCCTGATAAAGCTATAAAGAATCCGGCGGCGTAGAACGAATCATCCCATCTAAAAAAAAAAAACAGAAAACAAAAATGTTTAAATGCAAAATATTTCACATGAAAGGAATTGTTTTTGGTTATATGCGCTAAGTTCCTTAGTATTGAAAGTTGTTTCGATCATTTAAAAATACCGAATAGTATAATAGCTATAAAATCATGCATACCTTAAAGTTATATCGTAGATAACACCAGCTAATGGCGGACCGACAATAATTCCAAGTCCTTGCACCAATAACACCAAACCATAGGCACATGTAAAATCATCCAAATCCACTAAACTTACTAGGATGCTGGGTGTGAATGAAAACGAACTGGCAAACGTGAGCCCAAACAACGTACAGAGACTGACAAGCGCAATGTAACTAGTAACGAATAGTGGCATTAAGGCAACTGAGATACCACATACTGAAAGTGTTAAGAAAAATATTAAAGCAATGCTAACATTCCTTACGGTTTTGTTATGATTATGACATTTTGATACTTACAAACCATACAAACCGAATAGCAAATATTCACATTCAACCAAGGACGATCACCGATAAAACCAAGCACCACCATACCGATTGTGTTGAAGATGCCGATGATAGCAATCAAATTAGCACTATCCTCTTCAGTGTAGCCATGTGTTTTCATGTGCTGCGGGATGTAGAAATATGGTATTATGAACCTAGAAAAGAAAACCAAGAATTTATTGTTAAAAAAAAATTTTACACAATTATTGGAAGGAATAACTGGCATCTTAATACCGTTGCTTTGGCTAGACCTATGTTTTCTTACTAGACAAATAATCACTAATAATGGGGATGCCGTGTCATAAGTCCAATATGTTTCTACTTCGTGGAATAATATTGGCTAGAATGCTACATTTCTCTTACAGGTAGAGTTCTCTCACCGCTATGAAAAATAGCGCAAAATAATTAATTTAAAATCCAAAAAACCCGACTGACTGTAAAAAATATCTCGCTGACATTTGTGTGTTGTTTTTTTTTTTTATATTTTTAAATTTATTTGTTTAGCCTATGACACTCCGGGAAAGAATAACAATTTAATGACATCTCACTCTTCAAAATCGGTCAAGCTGTATGGGCTACAGGGCGTCACGTAGGAACTTACATAGGATACGCGCGAAACACATAACCCTCCCTTTGTCCAGTCGGGTAATAAGGCATTAAAGCAAAAATTTACAAAATGCGAAAAGAAATTACTAACATTGAAGAAATCAAGAAATTCCTTCCTTTATAAGATAAGATTGCATCGATTTTATTGCAAAAAAAAAAAAAAACGGTCATTTGAAAGATTTAACAACCATCTAGACAGGTATAACCAACAAGCCCAAAAATGTTCATGGGATACAGTGTGGATGTATTTTTTTTGAATTGGAGTGCTTTTATGTCTAAATTTTGCTTAAATGTACGAATGCGATACGTACGGGAACATAATGAACAAAAAGTAGCAATTGCTTTTACTCGAAAACAATAAAAACTGATTTGAGTTGAATCCAAATTTTGACATGTTCAAAAAGTGTCACCCCTGATATTTTACTCAGTTTTCTATAAATAAAACGTGTCAGCAGTGTTCGGACTTTACTGCAAATGCAGTAGATCTACTACGATTTCAGAAAAGTTTTAAATTCTACTCCGCTGCTTAGAATAGCAATCTACCAGAGACAATAGTGAGACCCCCAACTCACGATCCTCTTGCCGCTGGCCGCCTCAATTTTTTATTTTTTTTTTAAATTCGCCATTTTGTTTTCCTATCGGTGTTCTGTCAATTTAGAATCCGTGTGACATGCAAAAACATACAAGAAATTCAAAATCAATGCTGCCAACCGTGGGGGATAGTGATAGAGTTCGGGAATACCACATTTTAACATAACTGAATACTATTGGTTGCTTATTAATTATATATTTTTAAAAGGCGATTTAAATAATTTGTTTGGTTAATAAAACTATCGAAATGAGATTTTTTGTATACTAGAAACATATTAGAACAAACATGGTTGTGTATTTTCCGATTCGATTTCATGCGCGTACATTTTTCTTAAATAACTGATGAAAGTTTGCTCAAAATGTTTTGATTTTCTTACCACCAATCTACAGTCTTAATTTTTCATAAATATTTTAAGCAAAAGTACACTTATTCCTAAAAAAAATACTATCCACGCATAAAGAACAATTTCAAATTTAACGGATAAAATGCTATGAACGCTGGCAGCAACTTCTCCCGCAGCGGAAATTTTTCATATTTTTTGAGGGTGTATTGGTGCGTTGAAGTTTCGTGACATTTGTCAATTCGAATTTCTATATACCAATACTAGCGCACAAAAACCAGGACACTCCGTAAAAATATAGCTTGTAGAAAAAGTAACAGGAAATCGGCGGAATTGTTATACTTGCTGCCGTGCCGGACGCTCCTCCGTGAACAACATCTCTTTCAAGTCATTACATTGTTTCTCTGTGCTAAGCCCATAATGTCTAATAAATGCTTTATTTGTGAAATCGTAACGACAGAATGTGAATACCTGTCGTGCATTGTCTGTCGATTGTTTTTCCATATCAAGTGCTTAAAACTAAACGATAGTGTAATCAAATTGATAAAAGAATGTGATAATATTTGCTGGAGGTGTGACTTGTGCTGCAATTACTCTTCCATGGTCTCCGATGCTAAATTAAACACCTTAACCAAAAAGCTTGATAGTTTGTGTAACGAGTTCAAGTCTTTCCGCGACTCCATCGATGCAAACACAAGCAAAGCTAAGAAACCATTAAACACTCGCTCAAGAGCTAAATTAAATCTAAATACCCCAGTCAATACATCAAATAGAAGTTTTTCCTCGCCTGCATTACCTCGTAAAGCACTCAAGCCCATAAATGTAACCCCCATCCCCCTCCGCAATACTAAACCCAAACCAGTTACGTCGACAGACAACAAATCTTCAACAGACTCTGTCACAGTTGATAACAAAATAAAGAAAGTGAAATCAAAAAATAATGTGCCGCTTTTCTCTGACGTTGCTTATAACAAAAACAATATTGCAACGGTCGAGGCAATTGTCGATTCTCTTTCACTTGTTGATGCTGTGGGAGAACAAAAACCTACTACTAGTACTGCCACTGCAAATATAAAAAACAATGTTGCCACTGATATTTCTGGTGATAGTACTAATAGTACTAAAGTTACTGATGAAAGTGTGGTATTTGTCACTGATGTTGTGTTCGATGTACATGGTATTGCCAGTAATCACGATAATAAAGGTTTTTCTAATCCTGGTATTGTTCCTTATGATGATCCTGATGTTACTGACAATGATGCTGATGATCCTGTTGTTGCTGTTGTTCCTGTTGCTGCTGATGTTGCTGATGTTCCTGCCGAAAAAGTTGATGCAAATGTTGCTAAAGCTAAATTTGAAAGCCAAGAAAATAGCTATGAAACTGTTTCCCGTGAAATTTTCCAAAATGTTGTAGTGCGTAAACTTAAGTGGTTTCACCTTGGTAGCTTTCGCCCCTCCGTCGCTTCTGAAGCTATTGTTAATCATTTAGCTGCCGTACTTGGCACGAACCCTGGATTCATTTCTTGCTTTAAATTAATTAAGCGAGGAGAACTTGAAGAGAATTTGCAATTCATTGCTCTTGCTTCTTCCGATATAAACTCATACGGAAATGCTGTAAATGATACCGAGTTCAAAATTGCTGATGTTCCTGTTGTTGTCGTTCCTGTTGCTGCTGATTATGGTGCTGTTATTACTGCTAATAATGTTGATACTAACTCATCTTGTACCCTCCTTTATCATAATGCGGGGGGAATGAGAACAAAAGTAAGTGATTTTTTTGTTGCCGCTACTGGTTGCCCATATACGATTGTTGCTTTGACTTAAACTTGGCTGAGTGAAAATATAAACTCATCTGAATTATTCAGCTCTGATTTTGAAGTCTACAGAAAAGATCGTTGTGCAATTGAAACTGGATTTAATAGAGGAGGAGGAGTTTTACTAGCCATTCGTTCAAGTTTGAAAAGTAAACAAATTCCACTTAAATTTTCTTCGGGTTCAGTAGAACAATTGTGTATTTGTGTTGAATTTTTCAAATCTAACATCAAATGTAATAAAATTAATGTATATTTTTTTGTCTCATACATTCCACCGAATTCAGATGCTCAAACTTATGAAAATCATATTAATAACGTACAATTTATTGCTAACACTCTAGAAACAAATTCTTTTATTGTAGTCCTAGGTGACTTTAATTTACCAAAAATCAAATGGAGTTATTCTGAAGACGATAAATGTATTTTTCCTTGTAATGTCAGTAAGGATGTTGAATTTATTGTAACTGATAATTTGTCGGCTATGAATCTACAGCAAACAAATTGCATACTTAATTCTATTGGAAGAATGTTAGATTTAGTTTTTGTCCATCAAGATATTGAATGTTGTGTTTCAGAAGCTGATTTTCCACTTTTGATAAATAGTATACATCACATAGCTTTAAATATATCTTTTAATTTTAGTGTTTTAAATCAATTATCTACGTCAAATCGTAATACTGCTGTGTATAACTTTGCTAAAGCCGATTACGTATCATTAAATAACTTTATTTGTACAGTAAACTGGGAAACTATTCTCTCTACACCCAGTCTTGAACATACGTATAATGTTTTCTGTGAGGTGATAGAATTCGCTTTTTCTAGGTTTGTTCCAATTAAGGTTATAAAAAAGCAAACTCAACCAATTTGGTTTAATAAAAAATTGTTAAACTTAAAACGCGCTATGAGAAGTATGTACAGAAAGAGCAGAACTAATATCTCACTTCAAAGTAGGTTTTTCCAACTCCGAAAGGAATATGAATTCCTGAAAAAATTTCTTTATAAGCAATATCTGTGGTCTCTTGAGTCCAAAATCAAACACGATTCCAAAGCGTTCTGGACATTCATTAACATAAAAAGAAAATCGCTAGGTCTACCTTCTGAAATGGAGTTAAATGGCGTCGTTAGTGGTAATTTGAATGTTATATGTAATATGTTTGCTACTTTCTTTCAGTCTAATTTCGTAAATCTTGACATGAGTTGTTCAAATGTACCTTTTTGTAAAGCTTTCACTGATATTGGTCATTTACATATAACAGAGAATGATATGTTGAAAGAACTATCTTCCCTTGAATCGAGTACTTCTCTTGCACCTGATAATATACCACCAGTTTTTCTAAAAATGTGTAAACTCGGCCTTCTTAAGCCACTTCATATCATTTTCAATAAATCATTAGGCCATGGGGAGTTTCTCGAAACTTGGAAGTGGTCCTTTATAACACCTATACATAAATCAGGTTCTAAAAAAGCTGTAATAAATTATAGACCAATAGCTAAGCTTCAAATTATTCCAAAAGTCTTTGAAGCTATAGTCAAAAACAAGTTGTATAGTGCTGTTTGTATTAATATTTCTGACTTTCAACATGGTTTTGTGAGAGGTAAATCCACAACCACAAACCTTAGAAAGTAGGCATCAAGCCGATTCATTTTTTACAGATTTTTCTAAGGCCTTTGACAGTGTTCAACATAATATTCTAATTAAAAAGCTGGAATGTCTAGGGTTTCACTCACAAATACTGTTGTGGTTGAGTAGTTATTTAACTGGAAGGAAGCAATTTGTAAAAATTGGATCCGAGATCTCGTTAGAAATAATTAATTCTTCGGGTGTCCCGCAAGGTAGCCATCTCGGTCCACTCTTATTTCTATTATTTATAAATGATTTACCCACACATATCGCGCATTCGCAATGCCTTTTATATGCTGATGACGTCAAAATATTCAAAGAAGTTCAGTCTTATAACGATGCGTTTGACTTACAAACGGACTTAAATAATATAACTGATTGGTGTGATCGCAATGGATTGTATTTTAACATCAGTAAGTGTTCGGTGTTAACCGTATTCAAAATTCTAAATCCTGTTGTATACGATTACAATATTGGTAATATGACTCTAAAACGAGTATCTTGTCAGAAAGATCTGGGTGTAATCTTCGATGAACAATTAAAGTTCACCTGGCACTATGACTATATGATATCTAAAGCTAACTCAATGTTAGGTTTTTTGTTCCGAAATTCAAATGATTTCCAAGATCCATATACTCTTAAGGCGCTATATATCTCGTTAATACGTTCGTCTCTTGAGTATGGTTGTGTTGTATGGAATCCATACTATGCCAATGCCCGTTTGCGTATCGAAAAAATCCAAAGGCGTTTTTCAAAGTTATAAGAAAAATTAATTGGTCTTATATGCCGCCATATGAGGCTAGATGTGCTTTAATAGATATCAAGCCACTTTCCGTAAGACGTGATTATTTTTCTGCTCTTTTTGCACGTGATGTTTTATGTGGGCATATTCAATGTTCGCAATTACTTTCTATGTTTAATTTGTATGTTCCTGTCAGACATTTAAGGCCTAGAGGAGGCGATTTCTTTTGTATTCCCTTACATAGGACAAATTACGGCCTAAATGACCCAATTACCATGGCTTCTATTCATTTCAATAAGTATGACCACGTAATCGATTTTAATATGAGTAGAAACGTCTGTAAGAATATGATTTTGAATAGCATGTAAAATGTATATTATTCTTAAATATTAAAAGCCTATTTTTTTATCTCATGGCATTTTTAAACTTGTTTTCAAGATTAATTAGTTTAGAAAAGTAGTTTGTACATATTATTTATATATATTAAACTCTAAATTTAATCTAAGAAAGTTAATGTACTTGATAGATGATAAATAAATAAATAAATTGGTGCTCTCAGTATTGTCTCTGAATCTACTGCGATTTTTCGATTTCCCGTATTTTACCTTCATATGAAATTGAACGTAATCAATTATTTTTGTTCCGGCTGTATTATAAGCTCGTAATAAATTATCGGCAGCTTTTGAAAAAAACATTTTAGCATAGGTAGCAGTGTACTCGCACAGAGCACATTTCAAAATCACATTCAAAATCAGCTTTAAATAAAAATGATAATGCCACCTCGTTTTTACTTCCTAGACTGAGTCAGTGTTATTATATCTTGGGATTTATCCCTTTTTGTGGGAATATCCGAAATTCTTCCGTGGGATAAAGGGAAAAGGCAGCGAAATCGTGGGAATTTCATTTTAATCATTTCATGATTATCAACACACTGAATTGTTCATAAAAAAACAGCTCATGTAAATCGTATTTTAGCAAAATTTTGTAGTAGGTACCAAAAATAATCATAGTAAAAATTAATTTAACTTGATTTTCTTTCCGTGTTATACAAATTTTACTTTTAAAACCTAGATTTTGAAATCGTTGAAAACTTAATGTTTGCTAAATGTCGAAAAGAAAAAAGAGCTAAAATTTATAAACCTTCGTTATAAGTTTATCGATGGTAAATTTATTTTAAATTCTGAATTTTTTGTCTAGTATACGCAAAGTTGCATACGTGAAATACAATATGTTAGGAACGACACAAAAAAATAATTACGAACGATGAAATGAAAGATTTGTGAACTATGTATTTTGATTTTATTTATTTTGAATTGCGCAATTTAAAAAAAACCTAATTTATTCTTATGTTAGTGATTCTTGTTAATAAATACAAAAATAATGAAAAAAAAATGTATGGACATATTTATCTAAACTCCGTCGTAGGTAGTGACACTTTTTCCATAATCACACAAATCTACTACCCTGCGTGTCAGTAATAGGGCACATACACGACACAGACATGTCGTTGCAGACCAAGGAAAATTCAAAAAGTTTTGAATTCGGGCAGACGATCGCTGCAAAGGATAGACATAGGATAAACATACAGATAGAGACCAATATATTGGTCTGCAACCACATGTCTCTGTCGTGTATGGGCCCTATAAGACAAAGCAATTGGTCCGAAAATTGCAAGTCTGCTATTTGGCGGACTCAGAGCCAAGCCAAAGATAATGGCATACAGAAATATATATAACTCTCCAGTGGAAAGGCGGCTGCCTAAAAGCTGTTTTCCATACAAATTCATGAAGTCAAAGTCACGCACATATGCTCATTTTTTTTCTAGCATATATGTGAGTTCATAAATTGGACTTTAATGCATTCGGTATTCTATAATGTGTATTTCACTATTTTGTTTGTTCACTATTTTGCTCCACAAAAGCAAACAAATTCAATACGAAACACAAAACAATTAAAAACCGCGATGCCCATAAAAGGAGGATGACTGGCGACCGCCCATTAGGAACATGTTTTTTTGTAGCTCACACCTACACCGTCACTTGATTACGAACATGAGTTTTTTTTATTTAATTTTAAGATATTTTTCAAACCCTTCGCTAATCTGGGAAAAACCAATTGCACAAGGAATGAAGGATATATCTATATATTAATACGGAGTTGCCTAAAACGTGTTTCCCCCCTTTTTTCCTATTATACGTCACATAAATATGCCAACACTATATATATTTGGGTAGGGGACAATACATAGAAGTGCATAATACAAAAATTATCCACAAATTATGAATTAAAGCAGGTAAATTTAAGCGAATTGCATGAAATTACAACAACAACAACATGGCACCCGCGTGAAGTTAATTCGCACTTTTTCTAGAATGAAAAACGTGAAATGCAGTTCGATAGACAATCGTTTCGATTTCGTTTCTTTTCGTTTGTAGTTCAACCGTTTGAAAGTTAGAACCATTTGAAAAAACAAAATCCCAATCCCTTAAAACCGTGTTATTTCTGAAACCGCAGCTAGCAAAGTGATAAAATTTCTAAAATCTATTTTCGAAAGTGTTCGACATTACTAATCCAATAAAACTCAAATCGTACAAATCGGCCTAACGGTTTATGATTTATATGAAATTTAAGAAAAATGTTGGCTTCTAACTCCAGGTCCTCATAACTCTAAAACTGTTGAACTTCAAACGATGGAACTTTGCATATCTATTCTATGCACCCTTTTCTACCTGTGATATAAAATAGAAGACAGCCCGCAATACTGGACACTTTTTATTCGCAATTTAAAGGAAGCCTGAAATGGTTTCGATTGCCTATTTTTAAGCGCTCCGATATTTCCCCTTCAAAAATGAACTTATAGAATAAATTGGTCGAAATTCGACCACGGGGCGACCCCTAGTTATTTATATATTGCATAAAAAAAATAGGATTAAGTTGATAAATGCAACTTTTATGACGCTTTCCTTCAAAAAGGTCCTGTTCATTTGTCTCACTCGATTCCGAACAGTAGATAAATCTACTTTTTATCATGTTTTTAATTAAATAAAAGGATACTTCGAGTATAAGGGAGCTTGGTTCAAGAAATAACTTCATACAATCCACAACTATGGGTAAAGGAACGGCTTTGACCAAGGGGGAAATAGGCCAAATTCGAACTTACCCGGAACAAGGAAAATCCATACCTTTCATAGCCAGCAAGATTAGAAGAGGCGCCACTGTTGCAAACAGCTTCATTAAGGAACCGGAGAAGTGTGGAAAAACCGCAAAGGAGGAGTCAGCAAATCAACAGCATATCAGGAAAGGCGGGCGATACTGAGAGCCGCTTCAAATTCAAGGCTCTTCGTAAGTAAAATTAAGGCAGAAACTGGAGTTACAGCTAGCAGATCGACTGTTCATCGCGTGGCGTGATACAGAAGGTCATCCATATTCGCCATGAAAAAATGAAGACGAAACCACCATTGAAAGCGCCACGTAAAATCCAGCGGCTTGATTTTGAAAAAAGTGACATCAAAAATGACTACTCAAAAGCCGATCTGTGTTCATATATATTTTTTTTTAAACTCAAAACCACACTTTAAAATTAAAATTGCAACAGCCATTAAAATTCCAATAACAGCAACGCAAACCTATTTTTAGCAAATATTACCCACTTCTTCTATTTTTTTTTTCAACAATACTGAATATGCACCTTAAAATAATTGCAACCACTTGGAGTTCAGCCAATCAGAAAATCTTTGTAACTGATAATGTAAATTCAAAAACAAGTTTCTGAATTCCTGAACATTGACAACTTAAACCAGCGTCATTAATCTATTCCAGTCAAAACAGATAAGAAAAAAGAAACTTCTAGTACAAGCTTATATCCCTTAACCTTAACCCAAAAAATAGTGTAAAGTATAAAAGTCTATAAAGTAGTACAGTAGGCGCTTAAAAATCTCTTATCATACGTTGCAACAAATGACAAATCCTCACATTGTTATTTGATATATACATACTGCCATAAAATGGATTTTATTTAACACTATTCCTAGCATTGCTTTTCAGATTTTTACCTACCTACCTAATAAAATAAGAAAACAACTAATCAAACTTTTGATCAATGAGAAAGTTTCGTTCGACCCTGTCGTGCACTTTTTTAAGGTCCCGTATCCAAAGGGAAAAGACGAAACCTTATTCGTTTCTATTGTGTCCTTTTGTCCGAACCCAGATCATTTTTGTACCTATAGGTCTATCTGAGAAACTAATTGACATAGAAGGCTGAAATTCGCAGAAAACATCCGGTATAACCTCTAGTATAGTTAAACGACAAATACCTTAGCGATACATCGACTGATTTTAGAGTAATTAGTAATTTGATGAAAAAAAAATAAAAATTTCTTGATTGGCAAAAAAATGGATATATATTTTTTATTGATCATGCTCGTAGCTATGCACCTATCTGCCGAAGAATGTATTGCCGAAAAATTTGTACATACCTACTTTAACAGATATTTACAATAAAACAGTCAATCACTATACATATATTATATCTATATATATATCTATATAATAGAGACTCTCGGCCATTAGGGCGTGTTCTCTACTCTGGCGCTTACATTCATGTTTCATGTAGTTAACATCATCTGCAAAAAAAAAATTCGCAATTTCCAACTCTAAAGATGTACAGAACTTTCTTAAACGAATCAGACGTCAATGATGAAGCATGGCTTCAAACAGTTCCATTAACTTGTACTTGGCAGATGTCGAACAATATTTCATCTGTGAATTGTTTTTTTTTTCGAGTGAACAACTCTTAACAACAACTCGTAGACACAGTCACTTTGGTAGGAATGATGGCTATCTCGAACTACACCACTAATTCGTCATCAGACTCCTTTGAAGTGATTGTTTGAATAGTTTTTGAATTCTGACAATCAATTCCCCGTATATAATTCCACTTGAGAAGACGTTTTTATTTTTCCCCCGTCAGGAAATGAACTTGCATTTCGATTTATTCTCCAATTTACCAAGTGACTATGACAACTACTTGCGCCAACTGAGCGACGAGTACAAGCCCGACAACTGGTGATAAGAACGGAGGGGAAAGTCCAACCTCTGTGCGTTGTTGTTGGTATGAGGTGTTTATTTGTCAATATATCGTTCTCTCGGGTCTTCTTCGCCTAATCGTTTCGAAAAACAACAATTCACAAACTGAAATTCGACATAATTTCCCAAAAGGAATCGTCAGGGTAACTCCCAAACAAGCGAGAATCGTTGTTACTCCTCGCTTTCCCCACTCAATATTTCATTTGGTTTTTAAGTCTGTGTTCGTTTTTTTTTAGAGACAAACAATTATATTTATTTAATGGTAAATGCATTTTAGAAAGTGTAGAGTTTTTGCGTGAGCTGCCAGACTAAAGTTGTTTATTGGTAATGCCGATATACAGTGAGCGCATAAAATAAAAGCCTAAATAAATGTTCGAGCATAATTTGAGTCTGCAGTAAAAAATGAAGATGTCTATGCAAGAGGCATTGCTAATCCGCTAAAAACAAAACAGTTTTTATAATATTTCGAATAATTGGAATGGCCAAGTAGGCGATGGACTTTTGTATATTAAAACATCAGTAGTAAAGAGATAAAATCGTGATTTTAAGTTTAAGCAAACGGCAGCCTCTGCAGCCGTACGCCTCAAAGCTATTTCACAATAGACCAGCAAAACAACTGGCCATGCCGCTATCTTGAACACCATTAAGAACCTTCCAGAAAACATCGACTACACCACACCAGAACTGCAATTTGATAAAAACTTCCAGGTCTACATTCCTACTAGATTATTCTGGGAGGAGGAAGCATTCCTGAATGATGAATCGATCCATTTCTACACGGATGGTTCCAAAACAGTGGACGGTGTTGGTGGTGGTGTCTTCTCTGACAGACTAAATCTTAGTCTCTCCTTCCGTCTTCCTGATCACTGTAGCGTTTTTCAGGCAGAAATAATGGCGATAAAAGAAGTCTTATCTTGACTAAGGGAAAACGTGATATCTGCTAAAGATATCCGTATCTTCTCTGATAGTCAAGCTGCTATCAAGTGCCTGGAATCGGTCTCCACAAACTCTATAACAGCCAAAGACTGTCGTTCATCTCTTATAGAGATTGCGGAGCAGTTCAATATTCACCTCTGTTGGGTGCCGGGGCATAGGGACATCCCAGGTAACTGCAAGGCTGATGAACTCGCCAAACACGGAACTACAATACCTCTGCTTCCAATCAAGGATTCCATAGGTATTCCAATCGCTACTTGCAAACTCACAATAAAGCTGGATGCTATCAAAAGAACAAATCTCAGGTGGACAACCGGCTCAACATGTCTAGCGACAAAACAGATCTGGCCAAAGCTGGGTCTAAAACGTTCTAAGCATATGATCTCCCTCGATAGGAAGCATATCAGTGCTATAATAGGTGTCATCACGGAACACTGCCTTATCGGCAGGCATGCAAAAAGGCTTGGCGTATTATGCAACGATTTTTGCAGAAGCTGCTTTGACGAGGAGGAAGAAGAAACTATTCTTCATCAAAGACGAAAACTCCACTTGGGAGCGTTCTACTTCAATGATCTGAACGATCTCACAAAGACAGATATTCGAAATCTCCTACGCTTCATTAGAAGCTCCAACTGGTTCAACGAGTAGGAAGAATAAATATAGATTCATGTGGTATCACAAGGAACCTGATTAATGGTCTAAGTGTGTCGGCTAGCCGACAGCCACTTCAACCTAACCTAACCTAACCTAAGTTTCCTCACCAAAAGGATTGCGAAGGTGTTATAAATAATTTATTTTACTTTTTCATAGAATGCGATCAAATTTTGGAGGCTGTGTTTTCCTAATATCCAAAATCTATAAATAAAATATAAAAGAACACGTTTTATTTCACAATGCTTTATAATTTAATAATAATTTTAAAAACATTGTACGTCACGTACTAAATGCGCGCACATAATACAGTTTCTTAAATATATTAGGTAAGAGTAAACAGTTTTTAGGACCTTGAGCCTAGCTCATAACAGCCATTCATATGACCGTTTTATTTTAAAAATCTGATTTGAAATCCCCTATTGCGTAGCGGTCGTAAATATCACGCACGTTAATCAACA
The DNA here is from genome assembly GCA_946477585.1 of Cheilosia urbana. Lineage (NCBI taxonomy): Eukaryota > Metazoa > Arthropoda > Insecta > Diptera > Syrphidae > Cheilosia > Cheilosia urbana. The sequence continues at coordinate 40,830,132 of OX297856.1, forward strand.
CACACTAATTAAAATTCATCTTTATAGCGATTTACGATTACATAAAATCAGTTCCTTGACCTGCCTTGAAAACCATTTTAAAATATTTTCTAAAAATACATACTATAAGCACGCAGTTAGCGTTTCTTCCTTTTTCTCAGATCATTGATAATATTTTTATTTTTTTGAAAATATTGCCGCCATGCGTAATCGACGGCAGCAAATTTAGCTAAAACTTTTGCTGGCCGTCTCTCAAAATAAAAATGTCATTATAACTGTCATACATATACACATAATTTTTTTTTTGCCATTTTTTCTCAATGTCTGCCTTGGACAGAGAAAGATACCTACGTCTGGTTTTTCTAATTTCGTAGCCAAAGTATTTAGCTCTGACGACAGACTATAGGGAAAATTTAATAATAAATGTGACACGAATACATTAATTTGGTTTCTGCTATTTTGTAAACAATTATTATTTTTTTCATATTGCGCAGTTGTGGATATAATTAAGTTTAAGAAGAAAAACGAATGTACTTACCAAATGAACAGCAACAAAGTCGAAAGATTGAATATTGAGAACTTCAAGTCGAGAAATAGGGAAAAATCGAAAGCCGACTTCATCACATCAACAAAGTTGTCGTACCAGGTCTGAAATGAAATAACAATCAAATTTATATTAAATATTTTTATTATGAAGACGATTATTTAAGAGTATAAGCTATAAACGATGTTACAAGTTTTTGAAACTGCGGTTTGTAATGGAGCCATTGGTTCAAGATTAATTTTATTTCAATGTTCGTCGAGACGCTTTGAAATTGATGAGGTGTACGTAGAATACCACTTTTCAGAGAAGGAAAAAATATGGTTCAGGTACTCTGTGAATTTAAGTTCCGTGTTTCTGACTTTGGGCAATTTTCAAATATGAACGAGAATTTTTGAAAACTGCAACAGCGGATATGAAATCGCAAGTCGACCACCTACTTTCACAATCCATGGACAAAATTCTACTGAAAATGGAGCATAGATAAAAATATCAACTGGATATACTGGGTTTCCCCTTGCTTCTTGAATTAATGTCCACAAGCAAATAAGAGGTGTATATAGCAAAGCAGCAAACAAAAATTAGAGCTGGGTGGAACATCGGCTTGTACGAAAAAAAAAGAAAGAACAAAAGGCGGAGTTAGATTTGATAACCCACTTTTATAGGACTTCTTAAAAATTTTACAAAAACGAATTGTAGGGAACTCCCAAGGATATTAATATAATGGTAGAATAAAGCAAGCTGTCACTGATGCCTTTTCGTAAACAAAAACGAATGAAATGAGTTAAGTATGCTTATCACTTATTTGTTTATAAGAAAAAAAAAAAAAAAAAATAAATAAATAAAAATAAGGTGACAGAAACACAGTCGTATATCTAAACAGCACGAAGTTCAACGCCTTATGCTTAGTGATTCGAAAAGACGCGGTAGAATCTGTTGCGAAAACCGAGTGCATTTTAAAAATATCTTTCAACTAAGGGGGTGATTTTTGAGGTTTAAAGGTTTACATTTTAAGCCCCCAAGACAGTCGTGCTTTGGATTACTTGCAAACAATTGTGGATTAAAACATGTTGAACAGATTTATTTAAATCTCAGTTTATTCGCTTGAATAACGAAAAAGAAAGTTCAGGCCATCTAACAACGAAAAAATAAAAAAAGCTTTTATACAAAGCCACCTAGAGACAAACAACAGAAACTGGCACAGAAACAGTATATTTGAGATAGAAACAAATAATTTTTCTTTAATAACGGAAAATTGACAATAAATTGAAAATATTGAAAATAACAAGCACGCGAGAGAAAAGCTACGATTAAGTGTCATTGGATGAGACACTGACAGTGACATACAAAACAAATTTGTCCTAAAGGCTAAGCGGTTTAAATCGAACGCAATCGATATAAATCGATCGCAATCGCATAAAGTACATAAACAGACACATGTTTTCCAAAAAAAAATACAGAAAAATAGAAAATTAGCAAAATAACGAGTAACGAGCACGCCCTCTCTTGGATCAAAACAGCTCAGAGAATTACAACCGGCAAGTACTGATAAAAATATGTCAAATGCACAAAGTTGACAAGAAACAAACACAAAATTAGTCTTAAATGTCAATTGCGCACAAAAATCAAATCTGTGAAAATAATGAAACTTCAACAGTAGTCGAATGTTCTCCCAGAACGTCTCGTATACGTATTTTGCAAAACGGTAAGTTAATATTGATTTCTGATCTGGATTAGATGTAAAAGATGTAGTGGCTCAAGGCAGTTCGCCGAAGTCTATCCACGTAATTTGGACTTTTGGAGTATATTTTCAGCTCTCTTAGTGAGTTTCGTCCATTTTTTTAGTTTGACAGATTTTTAGTGCTTGGCTTGGGAAAGTACGCGAATGGACCTGATATTTGATCACCTATCTTGTGCCGCGTCAACCTTTCAAATGGTGCGGCCTCCATTTGTGCAGATTTCGAAAACATCGAAAATTGACAATGCTTAGATTGATTTATAGACGAACTGGTGCGCCTACCAGTTCCGTTACCCGATTTTCCTAGAAAATTTTGACCGAACACACTCTCTCGCGGGCTTTTATTTATCCCGTCTGTCAATACGTGTAATTAATGACTGCCGGGTGGATACAGAGCCCGAACCGAAGCCTGCAAGGACGAACAAGGGAACATCGTAGTAGAATCGCAGTCGATGCTGAGGGTATGGAAGAACTACTTCTGCAGACTGTTTAACGGCGATGACGAACAAAATCCCGCTGTCAGGCAGAATGAACCATTCAACCTGGACGATGAAGACCAACAATTCCGTCCACCCGACCTGGACGAGGTGAAGATAGCCATATCTAAGCTGAAGTCCAACAAAGCCGCTGGAGCAGATGGCCTAGCCGCCGAGCTATTCAAAGCCGCAGGCGATGACTTGGGTAGGAGCAAGCACCAACTCATCTGTAAAATATGGTCGGAGGAAGTATGCCCGATGAATGGAACCTCAGCATTGTTTGCCCGATCCTCAAGAAAGGAGATCCTCTGAACTGCGCCAACTACAGAGGTATAAGTATTCTTAACATCGCCTACAAGATCTTATCTGCCGTGTTGTGTGAACGCCTGAAGCCTTTCGTCAACACTGATTGGTCCCTATCAGTGTGGCTTCAGGCCAGGAAAGTCTACCATTGACCAAATATTCACACTGCGGCAGATCTTGGAGAAAACCCAGGAAGTCCAAATCGATACCCACTACCTTTTTATCGATTTTAAGGCCGCCTATGACAGCATTTATAGGGACGAGCTATATAGAGCAATGTCTAGTTTTGGCATCCCTGCCAAACTCGTCCGTTTGTGCAGGATGACAATGGAGAATGCACGCTGCTCCATTAAGGTCGGTAAAGAACTCACCGAGACCTTCGTTGTCAAAAAAGGATTTAGACAAGGCGATGCGCTGTCATGTGACTTCTTTAACATCGTTCTTGAAAGAATAGTGCAAAACTCAAACGCTAACACCAGAGGCACTATCTTCTATAAGTCCGTCCAACTACTCGCTTACGCCGACGACATCGACATAATCGGCAGATCGAAGCGTGATGTCACTGACGCGTTCGTGAGCATTGAGACGGAAGCGGCAAAGATGGGTTTGGCGGTCAATGAGGGCAAGACAAAGTATATGCTGTCATCAAGAAAGGACAACCAACACCGACGTCTTGGACAAAATGTCACCATAGACAGATATAACTTTGAGGTGGTAAAGGACTTTGTCTACCTAGGCTCCGCTATGACTTCAGACAATGACACCAGCGCTGAGATTAAACGAAGAATAACTCTTGCCAATCGCTGTTTCTTTGGGCTAAGAAAGCAATTGAGTAGCAAAGCCCTCTCTCGAACAACTAAAGTGACCCTTTATAAGACCTTGATCATCCCAGTCCTACTTTATGGTGCAGAGGCATGGACTCTATCAAAAGCGGATGAGGCTACTCTTGGTTACTTCGAGAGGAAAATTCTTCGAGTAATTTTCGGTCCCGTCTGCATAGACGGTGAATGGAGGAGGAGATACAACGACGAACTGTACGGGCTGTACAGCGACATCGACCTAGCCAGAAGAGTGAAGGTCCAACGACTGAGGTGGCTGGGTCATGTAGAGCGAATGGACGTCAATGCTCCGGCCCGGAAGATCTTCGAATCCACACCCGAGGGACGGCGCAGTAGAGGAAGACCGCGACTCAGGTGGCGCACGCAAGTGGAAGGGGACCTTAACCAACTAAGCGTGCGAAACTGGAGACGGCTGGCCAAAGATCGTGCTGGCTGGAGACGCTTGTTGGTTGAGGCCCAGGTCCACCCCGGACTGTAGCGCCACCTTAAGTAAGTAAGTAAGGGTGGCACCATTTCATTAAACAACAATTTGTAAATGAGTTAATAACAATAAATGTTGAGTATGATTTTTTAGATAGCTTTGCTTGTTGATGTGTAAACATCTAAGCGCGCGTTATTGGAATCTGGTGGAGTAATTCCACACATTTAACTTGCGGGGACGGAAATGCGTCACTGTGTTTTATCATTGCATACATTTTTTGGAATCTGGTGGAGTAATTCCACACATTTAACTTGCGGGGACAGGGAATGCGTCACTGTGTTTTATCATTGCATACATTCTATCATTGCATACGTTTTTATCATTGCATACATTTATGAGCTGGGGCATATTAATTTCAGCTTTTTGTTGATGTGAAATAAAATATCTCCATTTCTTCCTTGCACCGTACTCAGAAAAAATTTCAAGAATTCTGCAGGGAGATAATCATCTTTTACCAATGATCATAAGCGGAGACTTCAATATTAATTTTGCAACTCCAGAAGCTCAACCATTTATTGATTTTATGCAAGATAAATTTAAACTTCAAATGAACTCCAACCGGAAAATTTCAACAACACGATGTGGAACAACCATCGATGCTGTCTTCCAGCGTAATCTAGATAGATTACAGTCTCGAATGTACATATCTTACTTCAGCTACCACAATCCGATTGTATCTATTCTACCGAAACTAGCACAGAACGAATAAATTATTGTTATTTCATAACATATCAAGAATACGGTTATTACAATTCCCTCTTTTCTCAATGACGTGTATCAAGCCACACACATACCGCACGCACGGTGTTATACATACACATATTTCGGGACTGTTGGATACAGTCGCTCCAACTTTTTTCTCTATACATCTTTGGCGCCAAAAAATATTCATCCATTCTCATTTCAGGTTATTTTTAATTTTGATTAGCAGCTGCGTAAATGTAAGCCTTGGGGGTTGTTCCTAAAATAGGTTAGCAACATGCAAGAATAACCCAAGTTTCCAATAGGGCAAAAGTGAATTTCAGATAATATTTCCATAAATTTCTGTAAGGCTTGGTGAGTGTTTTCAAATTCGTTTTTTACCACCATTTTTGTACACAATCAAAATACGATTGGAAATTTTGTAGCTGAATAACAGTGCTGTAAGATATTACTTAGGAACAATAAAAATGCAAATGCTACTCATATTAAAAAAAAAACATAATAATATAGGAAAAATACGAGTAGGTGTATGATTAAACTCCTAACAAATATACAATATAATGTGGTAATTATTTCCACGTACTCAATCGAACGTAAGAACCCAAAATATTTTGTTAATTGTTGGTATTCGCATGCTCTATTTCGTTTTCTAAAGATATATTCTTTTACAAACTTTATAGTAATGTCTTTTGAAATTACCACTGATATTTTTATAAACCCCTCTAAATTAATAATTAACAAATACAAGTGCACTCTATTACGAATAAGCATTTTTAGTTTCGACTCCAAATTGTAATAAATTCACAGTGGCTATATATTTTCCATACACTTCACAAATGTGAACTTCCGTAAACTTAAAGTCGAAACTAAAATTTGTTATTAGTACGGCGCTGTGTTTTTGGAGACCAAAAATGTATCAAAATATTTGTTTACTGTTTTAGTAATTCATATAAATAAGGGGCGATCTATGAAGATTTTTGTGTTATGACATTTACTACAAAAAGCCAAATAAAGGGTTTTTCAACAGGGACGCTACAAAAGTAGAGCGACAGGGACAGCAAACGACGCCGAATTTCTTGCCGCTCTTTTGACATTTCTCTTCAGTAAGGCCATTTTATGATGGAAAGATATACGAGCCAACAACGAGTCGAAATTATTAAAATTTACTACCGAAATTCGGAGTCAGTGGCCTCAACGTTAAGAGCGCTACGTCCAATTTATGGTCGTCATAATCGTCCTAGCAGATCAACAATCGAGCGTCTAGTGGGAAAATTTGAATCCACAGGCACAGTACAAAATGTTCCCGTGCCAGTGAGACAAAGAAGTGCCCGTAGTGTCGAGAATATTGCTGCCGCTGAGGCTTCAGTTGAAGAAAGCCCAAATGTGTCTCTCACACGTCGTTCTCAAGCGTTGGGCATCTCTGTGACGTCGTTGTGCCGATTTTTGTGAAAAGATCTTGGCCTACATCCTTACAAGATTAAATTGACGCAAGAACTGAAGCCGCTTGACCACCAGAAGCGTCGTATGTTCGTGAATTGGGCTGAGCAACAACTTGAAAATGATTCGGATTTTCATCGAAAAATCATCTTCTGCGATGGGGCATGCGGTATGCGGTATTGGTCAGTCAGCAATCCACACGTACTCCATAAGTCATCATTGCATCCCGAAAAAATTACGGTTTGGTGTGGTTTATGGGCCGGCGGCGTCATTGGGCCGTACTTCTTCCGTGATGATCAAGACCGGCACGTTACTGTGAATGGGAATCGCTACCGTTGAATGATAACCGAATATTTTTGGCCCCAATTGGATGATATGGACTTGGAGGACATGTGGTTCCAACAGGACGGCGCCACAAGCCACACAGCGAATGTCACAATCAATTTATTGGAAACCAATTTTGGAGAACGTGTTATCTCACGAAATGGTCCAGTCGCTTGGCCGCCTCGGTCGTGCGATTTGACGCCGTTAGACTATTTCCTGTTTGGCTACGTCAAGTCCATGGTCTATGCCAACAAGCCAGCGACGATTGATGAACTTCGTACGAATATCGAACGTGAAATTGCAGCAGTATCGGCCGATTTATGCTTGAAAACCGTCGAAAATTGGGTTCAGCCATGGGCCATGCAAAAGAGTTCCATACATAATGGCATCGAACGTACTTTCACAGGAATAAAGAATTTAATTGATATCCAAAAGCGTTTTTGTTTTATTTAAAAAACTTTTGTAGCGCTCTTATTGAAAAACCTGATACATACATAGCTAAATTTGAGAGCAATAGTAAAGGGTGGTTAAATTTTCAATATTATCATAATAAAAAGAAATGACAATAATTTCCTAAATAATTAGTGTTTTATTCAAAATCAACATCGGCCCTTAAAACTTAACCACCCTTTATAAACGGAAAAAAATATAAAACAATTTTTTTGAATTTAACAAATGCTTGCATATATTATTGTGCAGGTATGCATTTTACGTACGAATTACAGATTATAAATTATGCTACAACTAAAATATCTTTTTCCCACGATAAAAAAAAAACGCTGTCAAGTGATTTACTTTTTGTTTGGTTTGGCATTTCAAATGAATAGACTGACGCCTGAGCAACGCTTCCAAATTGTGCAAATTTATTTTGAAAATCATGGTTCTGTTCGAAATACGTATCGCGCACTACGTCCATTTTTTTTATTTTTAGCGATGAAGCTCACTTTTTTGAGTGGATACGTCAATAAAAAAAAAAGTCGTATTTGGAGTGATGATAATCCTCAAGTGTATGTTGAGACACCGTCACATTCAAAAACTGACTGTTTGGTGTACTTTATGGATTTTTGGAATAAATGGTCAGTACGACTTTTCGTTCGAGTAAAAGCAATTGCTACGTTTTATTCATACCACCTAATATCGAAAATGCATCCGACAACTAACGATCGCTTTTTTTAAATTTTCGTCATGACAAAAAAGCTATGGCTAGTGATAGCGATAGGTCCGCTAAGTTACCTGGTCTTTTGCGACCAACTTGCAACCCCACCCAATATAACCTAACCTACTCACTAAGGGGTTCTTGCAGCCAAGTCTACATGTCGTTGGCCACGTTTTCATCAGCGGTCAGCACTCCTCTTAGAAACCTCATCAACTGCGGGATACATATTTTCACTTGAGAGTCAACAATTATTACAATGTTACTATCTCCTCAGTGTGACCTAAAGAAACCATTATATTCGACGAATCCCCAAGATTGTGAACATCTTATTTACAAATAACTGTAAAACACAAACAGATAATGCACTAGGGTTAAGGTATATTTTAAAAGTAGACAATTTGAGTATACTACAGACAGTCAAGGCAGACGAAGCCGTCAAGCCATATTTAAACAGAATTGTTTATCCACATTCACCCCGGACATAGCAACAAATTCCTATAGAAATCAACGAGTGCTTGTGGAAAGGGAAGGAAAAATTAAAATTTCTTTTTAAAGAACCGCGCGCTACCACAAAAGCCACAAAGTCATACCTTTACTAAAGCTGCACCAATCATACAATTAACCATTTTCAACAAAATGTTGAGTGTTTCAATAAAACATGAAAGCCTTGCCTCATTAAGGACTTTTCTACACAATTGGGGATGATTATAAATAAATAGTTGGCGCAACAGGTCCGGAGGGACCCTAGGCCTAGCTTCTCGCAACCACTCGTTTTGTGTGAGTTTTTTCTTTTTGGAACGAATGGAAGGGATCTACAATTTTATGCCGACTTCAAACGGCTAATTGATAAGCTCTTTCAAGACAGTTTTACTCTCGGATGCTTGTCAGACGTTCGCGAGAGGTGGCACAGTGAAAAAAACCCTAAGTTGGAATTTGGGTTTTTGCAGGATTCGAACCTCGACCCCTCGCTTAGTAGTCCAACACACTAACCACTAAGCCGAAGCGCCTACAATTGGGGATGATTACAAAAAAAAAAAGAAGAGGGAAAAACATAAAACGCAAAACCCAGTTCAGTCCCTTTACTAAATTACGCAATGAGCCAAATTATAACATAAACAAATAAACACCTCAGTAGGTCATTTTCACCCCCAAGAACCCACCTATATATAAATATTCAATGCAAACACAAAACTCACGTCTTCATCCTCCTTGGCAATGGTGGTCATCGAATTTCTGTAAATGTTCGGACACGATGACGCTCTCAGCCTATATCGATGTGTATTCAACAGCGCACCGCGGTAATGTATCGAATTACGATGAATCCGCATATCCTTGAGGAAATTCGAATTCCTTATCGACACATTGCGACGCAAATTCGAACGATTACTCAATTTCTTAGACTTGGACAGCCGCCTAATGCCACTAATCCCATTGTGAAATCTTGCCTCCTCGTTCTCGGGAATCGGTACTACTGTCCCATTTAATTTGTTCACGTTCGCTTCAATTAAGGCGGACGATTCGTTCCTCATCGACATGTAATAAGAGTGCAAATCATCATTCAGTATGTCGAGTGAGTTGTGCCGATGACTGTTGTTTCGAATGTTCACCAGCGAATCGTTGTTGTTGCATCCAAACATGTTCTCATTCAAGGAGTAACGACTGCTTACGAAACGATCATGATCCCTGCCGTGCTTCTGGGTTAAATAACCCTCGTCCATGGAGGAGCCCATCGAGCCGTCATCGTGCATGTGTGGTGAGTAGTTTGAACGTTTTTCCGACGGTGAGAGCGTCTCCATGCTGGCTAGATAGTGTTTCTTTTCTTGCCCACCAGCAGAACCGACCGTTGCGGTGGGATTACCGGCGGATGACATCGAGAGGAGGTTTTCCCTCGATGGAGCCTCAACACCGGTCTTTTGACGAAGCGAGCGACGGCTTACGCTCTTTGCCTCATCTATACAACCGATTTCCTGAGAGTTCAAGTACGTGGGTAGGAAGAGTTCACTGCGGTACTTCTTCAATCTGTTCGCCATGGGATCGCCGATTTGCTGATTTGCTTCGGTGTTATAATTGGTCACCAGAGTGTCTAGGACAGCTTCCTTTGTGATTCCGGTTTCCAGAAGCTTTTTGATTTCTTCTTCCAAGCACACGCTCGAGTTCGAGAATGTCGTCACACTCTGTGAACGGCTTTCTAAGCGATTTTCTTCGATCAGCCAATCGGGATCGCGCATCAATGCACCAAAGACGCACGTATTTAGCATTGTCCCGGCCAAAATAAGTGTCGCACCGCGCCATCCGTAATAATCTATTAACCACTGCGTGAAGGGCGCATACAAAAACGTACCCACTCCAGTACCGGACGCTCCAATTCCCGTGGCAAATGTCCGCTTTTTGTCGAACCAAAACGCGATCGATACCACAGCCGTCACATAGCCAATGCCCAAACCCAGGCCTGAGATTATTCCGAACGTCAAATACAGCATCTCTATAGAGTTACAAACCGAAGCTAACGCAAATCCAAAGGACGACAGAAGTCCTCCGATGATAGTCATCTTGCGACAGCCATACTTATCGACCAAATTTGACATTACCGGTCCGACCAGCAATGGAACGGCTAAAAACAACGAACCAATCCATGCCGTCTTCGACTTACTCTCCTCGAAATAGCTCAACAGCTCATTGTAGATTAAGCCGAACGAGAATGATATACCATCCGCAATCAGTGATATGCAAAGCGAAGCAAAGACAACAACCCAACCGAAGCCACCATCAGGTATTTCCGGTTTCTTTTTATCAGACGATGTAGACTCTATCGAATCACCCGATTCGTTTGATATAAGCCGTTTACGCGGCTTCTTTCCGTTCGACTTATCTCCATCGATGGTGATAACGCTGTTTGTGTGCTCCTCTACGTTGCCAAAAGTCACCTCGGGAAATAGGTCGTGTTTGAAGTTTTTCACCTTTTCCGGATGGACGCCACCATTTTGATTGGTGGTGGATTTTATTTCACCTACGACAACCATTTTGTTTTTTTTTTTGTGATCTATTTTCTTAGATTAAATGTGGAAAAGTTCTATGTATTTTATGGTTGGTATAATTTAACGTGTGGTGAGTATCTATTTTTAGGTGTAAATTTTGTAGAAGTGAACACAGTTATTCAGCAATTTTGTTACGAAAAAAGGTAGAAATGTTATCAAGTGATGATCCTATACTAAGTACTTGTTTACTCTGGACTTGTGTAGGTTCTTCAACTGCGCGAAACAGTACGAACAAAATTTGATATCCTTTTTTTGGCTTAGACGGTAATAGATTTGATTAGAACTTTGTGGAAGTAAACTTTTTGATGAGACTTTTTAATGTTATCAAAAGAGCACGAAATTTCTGAAGTTTCCCTAATGTGATATTTTTTTATTTTCTTATTGTATCCTTAGTATCGCCGCTCGCAATTTGCAAACGTTTCAGTGATTTTACGGTAATATCTCTTTGTGATACAAATATACAAATAAACTGTATTATTGTCAAGGCTGCAAGCTGCCCGAAATGCTGATGATCTCTCCTCACAACAATTTTGTCTATTGATTCAGTGGAATTAATGTCTCTAAGTACGCCAATTTATGGTGTAGGGGAGTTAAGATATTTCCAGCGAAAACTACGCGAAATCTCTATGTAAATGCTGCGACTCTTCGTTTCAAAGTCTATTCCGCGGTCCAAGTTTGTTTCGCCCAATGAATGACAGCAGTGTTTCCCAGAAATTGTCCAATTTTCGTTTAATTAATTTTTTTTTTACAAATAGACTGCACGAAATCTATAGGCTCGCGCTGTTTATGACCTGTCTGTGGTTTTTGTTTTCGTTTTCGCTTACGATTTAAAGCGTCAAAAGAGCACGGGCTCTGCTCTGTCGTATCAGCTTTACAATTCTCAGGATGATAATTATTAGCTGCTCTTAACAGCGCGAAATAGTGGATTTGATTGTATCCGCTGTATTTAGCAACCCAGATGTAAGCGCAGGTAGTGGCTTCGGTTTATCCCCTCAAAATTCGACTTCTTAAAACAGTCAGGTCTTTTAAGTAAACTTCTCTTCTTGCGATAGATTTGTTGGTGGAAATTCTCAATGACCATCAAGCAGTGCCTTGTTTTTGATTTACTCCCAGTAAAACTGTGCGAAAAATTCACAGCAGTCACACGTTGCCACCGCGACACCATCCAAACTGTTTTGATGATCGATTAGTTTGGAAAAATCGAAAATACGTTCGATGTACAGAAAGCTATTATTTTTCTGTTCGTTTACAATGATTCGTATTTAAACTGCACGAATTATTATTATTATTATTATTATTATTATTATTTGTTTAGCTTTAACAATTTATTTATAAACAAGGCGATTATTAGATTTTATTAGTTTTTAACAATACTAACGATTATATTTAAGTCGAAACGCACTATTATAACTACTTGAATAATTGACTGCGTTTTATTATGTTATTTAACTATTGATAAATGGTGGTATGTATATTTGAAAAAGAAGTTCACTTTATTTATTGCTATTTGATTTCTTGTTATAGGTAGTGTAGGAAATTTTGTTCTCCTTTTTTTATTTAGGTATATCCTATTTTTATATTGAATGCGAAATTAAAACAACACCAAAACTAACAAAAAAGAGCACGAACAGATTTAAACACACTTCCTTGGCACTTGTGGTTTTGGATTGAAAAACAAAAAATACAAAATTTTTAAATTATTATTCCGTTTATATTTTACAATGTTTAGTACACATTATTTGTATTCTGTTACACTCTGAAAGCACTTGAATGCGAATCGGCTCTCTCTTATATAAGTGTCGATATTTTTTTTTTTTTTTTGTATTTTTTTATTATTTTTTCAGCGCCAAATCAAAACAAAGTGCTATGTTTTTTTCAACAAAACACGACGAGAACTGCGCGAAATAATCGTTATTCTCGCTCACGATTGTGCTATGTCGTAATTTTGTTTTTCCGAGTTTCTCTTTTGAGATATTCGTATGTCACCTTAAACTTGACCTCCGCGAACAGCTGTTTCTGCACCGAAATAGTTTCTCGAAAACGGATTCTTTTTGTTTTTGAATTAGTTTTGAAACAAAATTGAAATCAGTTGACGCGAACGAAACTTATGCACCGATTGAGGATGATGATGATGGGTCTTCCTGTTGCGATTGTGTATTTTGTGTTGGATGGAGTCCAAGATTGTTAAGCTGAAAAGGCCTTTCGAAAACGACCGTTTCTGACACTATTTCTTGGTGTAGTTTCGAAAATTTCTTTGACAGATAAAAAATGTTATACCAAAGATTAAGAATAGAGTTGAAATGAAGAAGAAAATTACCATGAAAATAGTACAATATCACACAATAGCATATAAAATGTTTGTTTTTTTTTTTTTTGATTTTTTTTTAACTAATTTCTTTTGTTAATGTAATTTAATTTGCACTGATTTTAATTATTTATTATTACAAACTTAATATTGGCTTAGTTAATTTAACTAGTGTTTTGTTAGTTAAGTATCTCGTTAATAAATAGTACTAGTATTAAGTAATTGGGTGCAGTTTTGCGTCGTTCGTTCACCATAAGTAAATGATGAATACTTAACATTGAACACTGATTCAACATACCGCGACGGTTTCTTGCAAATGGTCGATCGTGATCTAGTACTATGTTCACTAATAAAACTAAAATTACTACTACAGCCGCCAGTTAATTCCCCATAATTACATAAATCTTCACTTAATTCACTAGAGTGTTTATTGAATCTTAGTCGTGGGTCACGTTTCGTATACCGTAAAAACACTTTGTTCGACTTACTGGCCTGGTGACAACGGTGACGATGGTGATGACGGTGATGATGTTGATGGTGGTTATTGTTCGTAAACGGTGAACAATTAATTAGTATTGAACTGAAATTCTTTTTAGACCGAATTTCATTCATTAAGAATGGAAGTTTTTGTATCACAGTATTGAGAAATTGAACGTTAACAGATGGATTGTTGTGGTGGAGACGACGGTTCGGGTTGGAGCTAAGTTGTTGCGTTATTTCACTTCTGATTGAAATAATGGCGATCGATTTATTTCTTACTGGAATTCGGGCTATCGACGGGTGTTGTTGGTGTGAAATCGTTGTCCGTAGTTTGGGTTTGTCCGGTTGTAGTGTCCTATTCGTCCAGTTGAGTGTTGTTTGCCGGGATGAAGAACGTAGTACCAACATGCGGCAATTTTTTTTATTTGTATACCGTTTTGCGTAGAGAGAATTATTATTATTTTTGTAAAAAAAAAATAAAGAAATTAAATTAATGAGAAAAAAATTAAATTAAATTTTTTTTTTTTTTTTTTCAGGATTTTATCCTTTCGTCGGATGTGATTTTATTTATATTCGAATTTTTAATTCGTGTCAAGTGAACACGCTTTCTTCTCGCGGTGACATATTAAATGAATTTTAATTAATTTAATTTTGAAATCAATGATGAATGGCCGCTTGGCCACAGGCAAAAGAGTGAGTAGGTTTGATGGCTTCCCAATGATGGGAATTTTAACCTTTTTTGGTTATTTTTCTGCCGTCTTTCCTAAATGAGTCCTGGCGAACGTTCGCTTACGAGTGGCGTTTAGATTCTGAAATGAAAATTACAAGAGAATAAGGATAAGTATTGAAAATTGCGGTTTTTGAACTTAATTTAATTAGTGTAAAATTTAATATATTTAGAAGCTTTCAAGGATGTCCTCATTCTGTTTAATGAGCCGTGCGGGGAATTTGTGAACTGTTGGCTTAGCTTACAAGTTGAATAGGAAGAAAGAAAATATTTATCGTAAAGCCAAAAGGTTATTTTTTTATTTTCTCAGTAAACTATTTTAACAAGAAATTGGAAAGTAATAATATGTTTAATAATACGTACAAATATTGGATGAGAAACTTTAGATATATTTAAGGCGAAATAACAAGCAAGGTATAATTTTTAATAGAATGAGAATTTTCATAACACATACGATGCAACAAAAAAGTACGTGTTTGCTTATGATGTTGAGAAAATGGCTCCCGTAAAGCATTCAATATGGAATAATGCAGTTTTATTTTGCGTCAACTGAATCCAGAGAGTTTTCGTTCTGTTACATTTATTCATTTTTGTATTAGAAGATTATGAAATCAAAAGTGGTACGCATATGATTATTAGCAGCAGTTTATCAACCATGGCTAATTCCGTTGTGACCCCTCCAATAGCTCTCTCCAGTGACTTGACTTATTATCGTCACCACGCTCACTGCACACACAGAAAATATACTTATGATCGTAAAAGTTAAATCTTCACTTCACATAAATTTAGAAAACTCGGCGAAAACCGTTGCAATTACATTTTTTTTTTAATATTTTGTAACGAAACGCCAGCGTTCGTCACACTTTCACATACCAATCCCGTATGTGGTATAGAATTTTACACTCGGCTCATAGAATTCACACTGTGTTTTTGAAGGAAAAACAATGAGTAGCCGAGTGAGAAAACCATGAGTCGAGACCTGTCTGCCAGTGAACTGTACCAATCTTGTGTATCAGATAAGGCTCCATTTATAGAAGGCGACTTAGGTCAAATTCTAAACTTTTGGTGGCTGGATTCCCGTTTGGGAGACCGGCCTTAAATCAAGCAGTGTCAGCAATCCCAGCTGGCTTGCTATCCCTTTCCCCTGGAACCACGCTGTAGTCGGGCCGCTAAGGAACCACGCAGTAGTCGGGCCATTAGGATCCACGTAGTAGTCGGGCCGCTAAGGAACCACGCTGCAGTCGGGCCTCTCCCCCTCCTTTCCCCTGGAACCACGCTGTAGTCGGGCCGCTAAGGAACCACGCAGTAGTCGGGCCACGTAGTATAGACATTATTAATATGATATGAGTAATTTGTATAGAGACATATCGAAATATTGTTAGGAAGTAGTTTGTATAGAGTTATACAGAGAACCTTGTACACCTTATTCAAATATTGTTAAGCAGTAGTTTGTATGGCAACATTGTAATTAGTATTAAGAAAACGCACTGCGAATAAAGTGTACCTCTAAACCAAAGTTTTGGTGTTTCTTTGGTAAACCCTGGATCCGACGAGCAAAACCCCGGCCGGAGAAAAAGCACATCACAATTTTGTGATAAAATAGAAGCGGAACAAAAGTACCTACTTTAATATCTCATTTCAGAAGCAAGCGTCTACTATTTTCGGACGAATCCAATTCGAAATTGAAGAGGTAGTACAAATTCTGAACGGAGCAATGGGACAAATTTATTCGAACAGCCAACAAAAATGTTAACGGAAAGCTTCCAATTTTAATTTACCTTTCTAAATAAAAGAAGAATAAAATTCGTTGAAATTCAATTCCTAAATCAAAATTTATTGTACCCATTTATTAGCTTTTAATTTGATTCTGTCAATCTGAGCGATAATTTTTTAACGAGGTCATAAAAGTTAAAAGTTATTATAAGCCTGAAACTTTTTATATAAATAAAGTCAATTCTAATCTAATTCTAATCTAATGTAATGTAGAGAATTCCAAATCATGTCGTTAGATTTATTTTTTCAGTAAAAACGATGAAATTACCGATATTATAACTTTTAACTGAAACTACTCACTTTCGCTCATAAGGTTAGGTGAATGAACTATTCGTAGCCCAAATTTCAGCCCGCGAACAAAGTAGCGGGCATAGTTAGTGATAAATAAATGTGTCACTAACTTAGCGTATTAAACATTTTGTTGACACAATTATCAAACTTTGCATGTCATATATATTATTACGGACATGTTCTGGTAATAAATAAATAAAAAAATTTAAATCTTTTTTGATATAAATATTTGAGTTAGGACAATGTCACGAGTTGTATAGTTGAACAATGTAGCTTAACCTTCTCGTGTAGGATTTTATCACGTTCGCAAACAAACTTTTACGGCAATCATTTATTTAAAGGTATTTGAAAGCAATGCACAATCAAAAGTCAACATAGAGCTACAAATTGTACTACAAAGTAGACAAGTAGAAATAATTTTCTTAACTGCATATTCGTATTAAGTATTAAGTTACGAGTATTAATTGCCGCTTTCATAGTACTAACAAAGTATTACTATTATAGATAAAAATTTATTATTTCAGTACAATTTAATTCATAATTACCTTATTGTCAACACAATCATGAGGATAGATAGTGATACTGTAGTACTGATTTTTAAATAGATAAGCAATAGGTTCTAGAAGGTAGTTACATGTGATATAACATCAGCCTACAGTATCAGCACTTGTAAAATTCAGGAAATAACAACAGACGATTTTTGGCAAGCACTCGAGTCGATTCGTTGTTTCAAAATGATCTATAGACTTGTAAAGGGTAGCCCTTAAGGAACAAGTAATCTATAGGGACATCAGGTTTACAATAGAACAAAAGAGTTGTTCTAGAAATGTATAAATTTTAGATTTTCGTAGCAACACTAAGATTTGAGAGCACGTTCATTCACAGGCTCAGAACAAGAAGTTTCGTCTTTTTCTAGGTGCTTTTTATATTTTAAAGTTTATATTTGTTTGAATTGCGTAGATAAACTCATGGGATAAAATTAACTTGATGTCTTTAGCAGACCCAGACATTCATGAAAAAAACTTCTCTTGGTTCTATGCTAGTCGATAGTTATTCTTCTAGGTTATTCATGTGCATACCGCAGAAATCCAAGTTAGGACGATAAGCAACACTAAAACTTTGTTACAAAGACCAATCCATCGGGATAACTGGGAGAAAGTTCATCAGACACGATCGCAGGGGATAGAAGGTCGCAATGTTATGTAAAGGGTGGTTAAATTTTAAGGGCCAATGTAGAATGTGAACCACACCTAAACGTCAAGTTTTTTCCTGCATTGCATTTGAAATTTCTCAATTTCAGACTAATTTAATTTGAACCATGGAAAGATACACAATCGAGCAACTTATGAAAATGGGCGTTCAAATCAAAATGCATATCGTGTACTTCATGATTTTTTCGGTCAATTTAGTCGTACATTTTCACCTCAGTGGATTCGTCAATAAGCAGAATTGCCGCATTTGGGCGAATGATAATCCAAGAGTGATTGTCGAAAAACCAATGCACCCACAAAAAGTGACTGTTTGGTGCGGTTTATGGGCTGGCGGCATCATCGGGCCGGTCAGGCAGTTACTGTGAATGGTGTTCGCTATCGTGAGATGATAACGAGCTTTTTATGGCCCTAATTGGAAGAAATGGATGTGAACGATATGTGGTTTCAATAGGACGGTGCCACTTGCCACACAGCTAACGAAACAATGGCTCTTTTGCGCGACAAATTCAATGGCCGTGTTATCTCACGTGGTGGCGATGTCAATTGGCCGCCAAGATCATGTGATGTGACACCGTTGGACTTCTTTCTTTGGGGTTATTTGAAAGAAAATGCGTACGTCGATAAGCCAGCAATAATTCAAGATTAACGGCATAGGACCTCAATTATGCCTCAGCGTCATCGAAAATTTGGAACCTCGGATGGAGGTGCGCCGCCGAGGTCGCGGCGGCCATTTGGCCGATATTTTGTTCTATACATAATTGAACCATACCAATATTATCATAATAAAAATAAATAACAATAATTTCCTTAATAATTTGTGTTTTATTCAAAATTAACATCGGCCCTTAAACCTTAACCACCCTTTATGTAAGAAGTACATCGGATGGGGCAAGTGTGCTTTTAGAAAACAGTTTGTCTACCTCGAGGTAAACATCAACACTTTGATTAAGCAAAATGGATGAATTCAAAACTCCTCATTCGAAAAACGAGATTTATTCGGGAGGAGATTAAATTGTAACAATAAATAGCATATAAAAAGCTCTTTACTAAATCCATAATTTGCATTTAATGCCAAAGACAGTTAAATCTCCGCTAGTAACTTATGCCGGCGTTGCACTTATAAAAAAGAAAGTAGAAAAATACTTTACGAAAACGCACAGTTCTCAATATGTAAAGGTTTTTCCAATAAGAGGTGTTATTTTGGTATTCAAAGAAAATTTTCCATTTTTTAAGATAAATGATCGAATGTTTATTTCATAATAAAGAGGAAGGTATGCCGTTAATAATGAAAAACAACATCAGCCAAATGGCCACCACGAGCACGCATAGAGGACCATATCCTTTCACAATAACACCTCTTATTGAATAACCCCTATTTACTTTTACATAATGTAGGATGTAGGTACTGGTACATTTATAGTTTTTTCCTTCTGAATAATACAACAACTATAAAAACAATTTTCCATTTTTATTGTGATTTAATGTAAGTTTTAGTTTTGTATTAGTTCTTACTTTCGTATTACACTTTTACTTAGATATAACCATCCACATCTTCTAAGGATCGACTAACTCAGGAAAGAATGACTGAGATGGTATTTGGTATAGTCCGCCCAAAAGGAGTTGAAACTTCCCTCGATGCGCAGTAGCAATTTATTTAAAAAATAAATTCCCTTTATCATTTTTTACCATAATCAAAAAAAAAAAAAAAAAAAAAAAAAAAAAAAAAAAACACTCGTCAAATCTACCTGTTTTTGACTTGAAGAGAAAGACTAACCCGTTTAAAGCTTAATTTTAGGGATCTCAATAGCTCAATGTTGACCTGAGTGTGGCACGGAGTACTCCATGCCAATCCACATACCTAACCTAACCTAGAAGTTTAATAAAAAGGAAGAAAGACTTCTTTCAACAGTAGGTTTTAATGCACGATAATGTACGATACCTATCTACTACTCAATTAACACAAAACTCAAATTTTCATCCATAAACATTTGAGAAGGGCAAATTTTCCCAAATTTCGCTTTTCTCAAAAAATTTGGAAAAATGTTTATTATTTGCGAAAGGTAGCGAAGGCAACGATGCTATGTTGAAATCAGGGGTTGAATTACCGCTGAGGTGATTTGGTATTGTTTTGCTTGTAAAATCCACAAAATTCAGTGACGTATGGTAAAGCTTAAATATCAATTTCGGTTGAAATCGTTAGAGCCGTTCTTAAATAAATCAAACTGGTACGAAATTTGTATATAGGGGAGAGGGGGGCAGTTTAGGACAGAAAAGTGTGTTTCCAGACGACGGTTGTAATTTTTTTTATTCCTAGACGTAAGCATATCGTTCTAAAAATATGCTCAATTTACAAATTAAAAGTGTTCAATTATAATGTTTATATGTGTAGCGATGTTATTCAACCAAAATATTAACAATTTACATTGTTTCTAAAAAAATATGAAGTTTTTATTTTTATCCCTCTCGGGGCACTTTTGGACAATGCGCGAGGGGAGCTTTTCGACATGTCCTAATCTGCCCCCTTTTATCACTTTGAACAATCTATTTCAGTGATTTGTATAGAATGATTGTTTTTGGTTTTATTTGTTTGGGTTTATCTCTGCACTAATGGTCAGAAATTACAAGAAAAAGAAGGAAACCGCTCCTAATGAGCGTTTTTTTAGGCATGTCCAAAACTGCTCCATGGTTGTCCTAAGGTGCCCCCCCAGAGGGGCAGAATGGGACACTTTAAAGAGATTATTAAAATAAATAAAAAATATATAAATCATAACTATACATTCTTATTCGGATATAAGATTGAAAGTAAAACAACATGTAAAAATAATTTTCAAGATCCAAAGGGATACTCCGCTTTTTATTGGATCTAGACCGATTTTTGTAAAAAGTGTCCTAAGGTGACCCCCTCTCCCCTAGAAAGTAAGTACCAGTGGCGTGGCGACCATATAACCCGATTCCTATCGACTTTCCTTTTTAAATTTCCAGTCAATCTACCAAACAACAAAAATACATGAAACCCTACCAAATGAATTTGATATTCACAAAATGGTACACACACGTAAGCCATCAATAATTAAATATTGTGTGTGTGCCCATTTTCATCATGCTCATCGGCACGACAAAGCGAAGCGCGAAGGTAACCCCAAATATGTCGGGTTATAAAGCTCTCACTGGATAATTGATTTTGAGAGAACATTTACTTGTTACCTCTTTTTTTTTCTTCCCTGAGCACTGTGTTTGACACCTCTTTGTTCAACACCCCCTTCATTATGTAGAAAACAACGCGCTTTTCTTCGAGTTATTCTCACCTCATTCTCACTAAGTTGATTTTGTTTGAGTGAACATTTTGTTTGTTTATTGTATGTATCTCTTTTTTTACTTCACTGAGTACTGTACTGGGATATGGTTATGAGCAAAATAACACGCTTTTCTTCGAGTTATTCGATATTCGATTTCATTGTCCTGGCAGGTAGTATGTTGAGATAGGTGAGGGGAAGTGTTTTGGTTTACATTACAAATTCAGTTGACTGATTGCAGTGCACGACTTAAAATGAATTTAGTATTGTGAACCAAATTTGCAAATGCTCAATGTATGATTTTGTTTCAAGGTACACAGATGTAAGGTTTTTTACATTTGTATGGGATTAATTTTGCTTCGACTTCCCATTTGAAAATGTTCACGCCACGCCACTGGTACCTACCATTAACATTGATATTACCAGACGGACATACAGGCAGACAGAATTTTGCGACCCAGTTTTTTTAGTTCCTTTATCACCGTAAAGGCAGAATTGATTAACATCTCGAGACTCGAGTTTAAAATTTGTATGAATACAATATCTTTTTTTTTAGCTACGTAATCGAGAAAGTTAAAAAGCCAATATGTACTTCGACTTTTGTTTACCTAATTGAGCCTCTCGTGAATTTACGAATTTTCCTCCGTAAGTGTCAAATTAACTTGTTCACAAACCCATATTAAGTAAACAGTGAGCATTGTCACTAAACAAGAGTTTCCGATTATAATGAATGCCAAATTTCCTTACTCTAGTGAGTATAGCTAATCTACTGAGAGCGGTTCTCAAGCTCTATCATCGGAAAATTACAAATTATATCTTCTTCTTTTTTAGCCACTGTGCCACCTTTCGATACAGTCTTAAAAACACCCGAGAGTATAACTGTCGTTGAAGCTACTTAATTCAAACTCAGCACTCCATTCATTGCAAAAAGTGAAAACTTACAAAAAGGCATAGTTGTGAGGTGCTAGTTCAGGAGTATACGGACGTTCAGAATAAGTTTGATTTGCACGGAACCGTTCTTCTTGTGTAAATCAATTTATGATAATTTGTTTATCAATACTGAAAAGAAACTGACAAGTCGGTTAAAAAGTTTTCCTATTTAGAGAACCTATTATTCTTAGAAATAACAACGTTCTTTATAAAACGTATGCCAACTAGGCAAAGTGCACGGCTTTATATTATATTAAAACACTGACTAAGCAACACAATTTAGCAGCTTTTTAATGCAGATATCAATGTTGGCAACTTGAAAACAATTTTTTGTTGCCAATGCCGAAGAGTACTTTAAGTAGGCAATTCTCTAAACAGCCGGATAGTGTTCCTTTTTACAACCACAATGACTACAACAAACAACAAAAAGCAACTCATTTATTGCTCACCACCTCTTGAGCAACTTTATCTATGGGCTCTATAAAACACTGACATATCTCACCATATGTGAAAAATCCACATAAAAAAAGAGTCTTCAGCTATTTATGAATTGACTGAGCTTTTTCGTAAACTTTTTGCCAAACACTCGGAATGCGGTCTTATCAAAACTTATCAGATGGCTGTAAAAATATTAATTAAAGATGGCTCAAGTTGCTCCCCCGACCACAAGCTGTCTACATGCAAACTGACTGATGGGGCAACTGAAAAACAATAATGAAAGATGTGGGGCACTCCGTATCAGTTTATTGAAAAAATAACATACTCACTCGACAAATAAAGAAAAAAAATAGACAACATCCGGTTCCTGGTCTAAACAGTCGACAAATCTACACTATAACCGACCGAGTTGGAACGACCGTTGTGATCGATATTGAAACACGACTATTGATCACAATTGCAATCACAAATGGCGACAACTTGACCGAATGAAAGTACGCAGATGTCACATTTATTGATTTTAAATAACGCGCATACATTGCCGCACATTTTATTCCAGTTGCAAATGACAGCTTGTACCTACGGAAGAAGTAGGCTCTGAAAAAATTCACTTTTTACACTCGTATACACATTTGCAATATCTTATCGAAACGTAAAGCACACACTCTGGACTATCGTCAGAACGCGTCCGGACCACCGATTGTAAGATCCAACTCCATTCTGAAGCCTTCGTAGATTGCGACTAAATTGCTAGAAGAACTAGCTCCGACCTTAACCGACGTACTAATAACAAGACGTTCGTATTTAAAAGCTTATCGCAATAGATCAACCGAAGTACACTCCTAATCGGTGGGTGAGAGAAGCTTTCGTTATTTCCACGAATGTGTGTCAATTTGTATATGTATAATCATTTATAAGGCGGAGAGAATACTATTTTTTGCCAGAACAATTAAACAGCAGACAAAGATGATAAAGTTAATTACGCGCATTTTCCTGATAAATTTAGAGAATGAAACAGAGCCAGCAACGGCGAGGCGCGTCGTCTATCACCTCTGCTCTAAGCGAATGAAAAGACGAATGCCTTTTGTTTGTATTGTATTTTCCGGGATTCGTACTTGAGATAACGGCAACCATAGAATAGATATAGATATAGATCAGGACTGCGAGTAGATTAATTTAATCAATAACTTCGATAGACCTCAGTGTTGTGTGTCACCGAAAGATTGCATATTACTGTGTTGGTGTGGTTTTTAGCGGTTTTCAAATCAGCCAGTAGCTGGAGATAAGAATTTGCAACATTTAAGCGGGAAGCGAATTTTCGAAACGCACAGTAGCACACGCATAGCATGTTAAAAATGATACAACACTTGGTTGGAAGATAAGGCATTTTAAATGGGCACATATGAGTGCGCTGGGAGATGTATTTCCACATATCGGTCTCGTCCGCAACCGAACAAAAGGTTATGGAATTTGTTTGAGTGAAAAAGGCATAGTTTCTTAAACGTACCATCGTTCACAGATGCGGCGAAACGAACCATGATCTGTTACAGCAGTGAGAAGAAGTTTATTTTATTTATACTCCTAAATGTATCTAAATTAAACTCAAGAGTTTTTGCAACACCAAAGTGTAAAATACTTTTGGGGATATTTAGAATGCTTAAGGTAAGACTTTTGATCAATACTTAAAACAGGTGGATTTAAAATGTTGTGGCTGTGACTTGGTAATGAACTCGCAAAGAGCGAACTTGTGCTTGTCCCGAGTTCGAAAACTTTAGTCTCACTGCTGAAAAATATAGTCTAACTGCGGAGGATATACTAGACACAAATAAATAAGGTAACGCAACAGGTTCATATAAAACCCCAGGTCTAGCTCACCTCAACCATGGTTTGCTTGAGATTTATTTTTTATTTAGGGACGATTGGAACGCATTAGATTAAGAGTCAACAAAATCGGAGCTATAATGCAAATGAATATAGTCCTCAAAGCAGATAGTCCTCAAAGCAGATAGTCCTCAAAGCAGATCATGATGCTAAGTTTGATGGCCTTAAAAATGTTGACGGACGTTTTGCTTGGCTTTTCTGGAGTTGCTACCTCAGGAATATTGTTCGAATGATTTAAAATGAACCTGAAAAGACAACAAAACTAAAACAGAACGGCTGTCAGCCAGAACGTTGTTAGGTCACCAACTCCGATGGCAGACACAACGATCCACACAACCGGAACGATAAAAGCCAATACTTCCGAACAACTAATATAAAAGAAGTGACATCGAGTTCTTAAATTTTGTCCATTCCAAAAGCAGAGTTTTTCGACATGAATTGGGAAACTACTATCTTTAGTTAATTTTCATGTCTACTTTTTCGGACGGTAATTTTCATCGACGAAAAAAAGGCCCAATGACGCCCATGAAAACCGCACCAAACAGTGACTTTTTGCGAATTAAGTGCTGTTTCATGAAGCACATGAAGGTTCTCACCTGTCCAGTAACGCATATTTTGCTCATTGACTAACCCGTTTAACCAAAAATACGCTTTATCGCTGACGATTGGCATTAAAGCTCTTAAAGTTGCGGCTACCGACTCGGAATTTAGTAAAAAATAAATTTCAATTATTTGTAAACGTTGTTCCTTCGTGTACTTCATTATGATGAAAATGTTGATTTAATTGAATTATTTGCCATTGAAAGTTCAGTAATCGTTTTAAGGGTGCGTTCCTCACATTAGGTTGAAAGCGAAGGGTGATCCAACCAGTTTGCAGGACACAATAATTGCTAACAAAACAAGCCAAATCACGCGGTAACTTGAGAGGCCTCACCAAATAGGCCCCAGTCATATCTATGAAAGTAAAACAAAACTCCAATAAAGCAGCCACAAGATGGTCACAGTGTAACGAAACGCCACCGTTCGTCACACTTTTACGGCCGCTACTGTGGGGTGTAGATGGCCACTACTGTCACAGCACACACCCCACCCCACTGCCGGCCTTTGCACCAATCCCTTATGTGACATAGAATTTTACACTGGGCCCATAGAATTTACACTGTCTTTTGGAAGGAAAAACAATGAGTAGCCGAGTGAGAAAAGCATTCGGCGAGACCTGTCTGCCAGTGAACCCTATCAATCTTGCGTACCAGATAAGGCTCCTCTTTTAGAAAGCGACTTAGGTCCCTGTTCTAAATTTTGGTGCCTGGATTCCCTTTTGGGAGACCGGCCTAAATTAAGCAGTGCCGGCAATCCCAGCTGCCTTGCTATCCCTTTCCCCTGGAACCACGCTGTAGTCGGGCCGCTAAGGAACCACGCAGTAATCGGGCCACTAGGATCCACGTAGTAGTCGGGCCGCTAAGGAACCACGCTGCAGTCGGGCTTCTCCCCCTCCTTTCCCCTGGAACCACGCTGTAGTGGGGCCACTAGGAACCACGTAGCAGTCGGGCCGCTAAGGAACCACGCTACAGTCGGGCCTCTCCCCCTCCTTTCCTCTGGAACCACGCTGTAGTCGGGCCGCTAAGGAACCACGCAGTAGTCTGGCCACGTAGTTAGAGACGTAGTGTAGACGTTATCATTAAGGTATGAGTAGTTTGTATAGAGACATACAGAGATATTGTTAGGATTTAGGAAGTAGTTTGTATAGAGGTATACAGAAAACGTTGTACAAATTATCCAAATATTGTTAGGAAGTAGTTTGTATAGAGGATACAGAAAACATTGTACACATTATCGAAATATTGTTAAGATGTAGTTTGTATAGAGGTATACACAAAACATTGTCGAAGTATCGTTAAGACATACGTAGTTTGTATAGAGTTGTATGGCAACATTGTATTTAATATTACCTAAGTAAACGCACTGCGAATAAAGTGTACCTCTAAACCAAAGTTTTGGTGTTTCTTTGGTAAGCCCTGGATCCGGCGAGCAAAACCCCGGCCGGAGAAAAAGCACATCACAACAGTCACAGCTATAAAGGCAAAGGCACTGTGGCCCGCTTTAAATCGGAAGAAGTCTGAAGATAGAATCAATCTCAGCAAAACAAAGCTAAGATTAACGGTAGAAATACTCTCTGGACACTGGAAGACATCTCTCACCTTCTATGCGAGTGTCAAGCAATTACTGGGAGTAGAAGGAAGCACCTAGGTACTTCTTTAATAACTTAGAGGATGCTGGCTCCTCAAACAATATTGGGAACATAATCAAATTCTGTAGGGAAATTGATTGTTTGGGCGATTTGGTTTAGGTTTTTAACCGTAATGATTCCCTGGGGATGGCGATGGGCCCGCTTTGGTGCCTGGTCTTTTGTGACGATCTCACAACTAAACTCAACTTAATCTTACCTAACCTAAGTCACAATTTTTGTTGACAGCTTCAGCTTGATCGTCGTCAACCTGTTACATACAGCATATACAATTTGTGAAAATAAGCCCGGGCACTTGACATCGTTTTTCGTAAACACGAAGTTCGGCAAACAGGTAACATTTAGACAGAATAATGCTGTGGATCATTATACAAAATTAACAAATAAAGCTTTCACCACGTTGAGAGTCGGCTGTGAAAACATCTACACTACCCAGTTATCGTTTGATCTGAACTGGTGGATTGTCTGTTGCTATGATTGTCATCCGATTGACGAACTTCCAAGGGTAGGTATACATTAACATAGCATCCTCCCTTACGCACTATACTCATGTTTTGTAGGCAATGTGACGTGCCCTTATGTCCCCAAATAATACCCATTCATTTAGAGTGAAGTGACCAGTGCTGCCTTCAAACACAACCCAAACATGGCGTGTTTTCTCTTTATCAGAGTAACCCCTTTGTCCTTCGACTTTTACGAGTATCTGATAGTCATGACAAAAATGCAATATTACATGGAATGTGCGTGTACCAGACTACGAATGTTTGTCCAAAAACACATTCAGACAGAAAGATAAAAACGTTCTCTGAGTTTTAGCTAAAATCTAATCAAAAAAAGAAGAAGAAAAAAAAGAGACAAATCTAGAAAAAAAAAGCTTGACAGCCGCTCAGAGGTCTCGTACACTTTCGTTTGTCTAATTGGCACAGATTTTCTATCTTTATTACTCGAATGTAATCTTATCGTATTTTACGATATTTATGTGGGTTACACTCGTTCATTTTTAACTCTACTATATTTAATGGTGTCACCAATGGTGCTTTGTAATGGTCTAAAATTGAGTGGGATAGTGCTGCGAAGAATTAGGCTGGATCATTCATTGGAATCGATATTCGGATGTAAAGTCGCATTGTTTTCGCAAATGGGAATATTGACACCAAACGCAAGATAGCACTGGGAGGCTTTTATCCCGTCGGGTTAGGTTTTCCATTTTTTATTGCCCCGATTGAGTGGCGATAAATCCTCTTGAAGGTTTTTATTCTCTTTTTTTTTGCAAGCGCTCTCGCAAAACCCGCATTCATAAAATATCTAACGATTCGTATCTCGGTGAATCTTTGAGTAGGAATGAGTTACATTTGCAGAATCCTTTTATCCTTGAGAGATCTTAAGAGCTTATAGCACTGCAACCGAGTGGTGTGTAATGTCGATGTTGAATGTGTCTCTTCAGTTGAGGGTTTTTGTCGATGGAGACGGCGCGACGTATGGACGAGGACACATTAGACTGTGATTTACATTTTTTTTTGTTCACAGGTGCGAGTGTATATATTTATTTCCGTGATTCCTTTTTTCAACGAGTGTTTTACTTATTTTTAAAAAGGAAATACTGAAATGGGGATGCTGGATGGGTGCTTGTAGTTGCGGTGACCATTGAGAGAGGATTTTGAATAGTAAGTTGGATGTAAGGCATTAAGGGTTTATTTTAAACAACATCAAGGTTACCAGAAAGACCTTGATATTGATATCATTTTAGACAGCACCGAACCTGACGCGTTCTGCTTCTGAGATCGACTTCCAAGAAACTTAAAAGATGGTTAAGGATAAATCAAATTTAATCAGATCTAAGAAATTTATTCAATAAAACCAGTCGAGAATTGCAGAAATCAATTAACTACGAAGATTTGTTGTCAGATATAAATGTGAATGCGTTCATTAGTTGCGTGCGAAGTAGTAAAGGACGGATGTGCGTTTATGTGGAGTACCATGACATTGGCGACGGTCATAAGAATACGAAAACTTAATGAAATACGTATATTCTGGAACAAGTTATCGATAAACCATACAACTAATCGTTGTCTCCATTTGGTGGCGGTGTCTGGGATGAAACTGGGCCTCACATAACATCATAGGATAGTTGAGATAAACGCAGGAATTAATAAGAAACCTCAGAAAAAAAGATCGCAGGCGCCAAGTTTTGTACTATTAAAGGGTTTTTCATTAGCCACTTGACAACTTCAAACTTTCAGTGTAAACCGATTTCCGAACTGTCAATGTTAAGATACATTTGCATCATGGTGAAGTAGACGAAGGAAAAATGTTTACAAATAATTACAATTTACTACCGAGATTCCGAGTCGGTGGCCGCAACTTCAAGACCTTTAATGCCAATTTTCAATCGTCAGTGATGGAGCGCATTTTTGGTTAAACGGCTTCGTCTATAGCAAAATATGTGTTACTGGACAGGTAAGCACCCTCATGTGATTCATGAAACAGCACTTCATCTGCAAAAAGTCACTGTTTAGTGCGGTTTTCATGCCTGTGGCGTCATTGGGCCGTTTTTTTCGTCGATGAAAATTACCGTCATGTTACGGTAAATGGTGTTATCAGTGATATGTAGTTCCAACAAGTTCGGTGAACGTGTTATCTCGAGAAACGGACCCGTCGATTGGCCGCCGAGTTCGTGTGACTTAATGCCTGTAGACTTTTTTTTATGGGGCTACATTAAAATATTGATCCATGCCAACAAGCTTGCTACGTTAGAACGCCATTGCCCATTACAGACTGAATAGCGCGTATTAAAAAAAGAAAGCTACGTTGATAACTTAAAAACAAGCAAAAATGGTATGCCCGCACAGATTTACATGACCCCTTTTCGATAAGGAAGAATTGAGAATTCTTTCTGGATCAAGTATTCGAATCTAGTTCATATTTTTCTAATCTCAATTCGTGATAATGATTCTTGCGAAGTCGTGTACTTTAGTTATTTTATTTTAATTTTTTTTTTACAACGCGGGCTTCCGACCAGGGTCTTCGACTATTAGTTATTTTTAATTTGTAAGACCTATCGAAAAAAAACTATCTAACGAAGACCTATACAGATTCTGCGATGAAAGTGCTGGGACTCCAAATCACGTCATGTGGCGGGGCACTGACCCATAAAGAAAAAATATATGGGCAATTACTAAGTTCAATATAACGATATACCAAACACGGAAGCGCTACTCATTCTCGGATTTCTAAAAGGTAGCTGCCCTTTCCAATGCTACGACAGAGAAAAGATTTTCAAACACAGTTCTCAAAAGAAACATTGTGCGAGGCGACTCCAAACTGAAAACTCCCAAAATTATAAGCATAGGAAAGAAAAATTTAGTCTGGTACCTGATAGATGAAAAAAGGGGCGTGGTTCTCCCATTAAAAAAGAGACACTTAGGCCCGTTTGCTTATACTACTCATAGCGATTTAAGTTCCACTTAAAATATTATGTGACAGTTTATGACATGAAAAAAGTAGCCCATAAGGAATTTAAGTAGAACTTAAATCGCTATGTGCAGTATCAGCAAACGGGCCTTAAAGACGTATATATCGAAAACCACCTATCTGATTGAGCTGACATTTTCAGACAATCTTAGGTATTGGCCCGTCTTGTAACTATTTTATCATGATGAGAGTTCCAGCATCATTTAAGGCTTCTGCTATTGCCTTAATAGGTTTTTCTACTACATTTTTATACATTTTGCATATGACATCTGTCAATTGTTCAACTTTATGAATAACATATGAATAATAAAACTCTTCTCTGAATTACACATCAAACCAATCGGACGTCTTTTATTATCCAATAATCCAATATGCGTAACCTCGGTGAAACCGAATTTTATAACATCAGCACGAGAGTGTTTTTGTAATGTATGCCGAATCCGAAAGCTGAAGTAAGAAAATTTTACAGTACTCTTAAACTATCGGTGTTTATCACTCGTCAGAGATTTGAGACTAAGACCGTGCTCAAGTGCCAGCAATCGTTCGAAAATAAACATTGACATAAGTTGATGTCAGTCCAAAGGAAGCTATCATACAAAAAAAGTTGTGGATGTTTTTTTTTTTTTTAATTAGTTCATAGCTGTATGCTACCTACAAACTGTACCTATTAGTTATTATTACGAAAATGCACATCAAAGACAATCGTGTCCAAAGAGGCGGAATGCTAAGCTTAGGGTTTTAAAAGAAACGTCTTTATTAACACAAGGCTGAAAAAAGGTTCATTTAGGAAGCTTTGAAATTCTTAACAAGCCTTTATTTAAATAAGTTTATAAGTAGCTGCATGAGCTGGTACAGGGAATTTAATGAAAATGGACGTATTGTTGTTTGTAGAAGATATAGACGTTTTTTTTTTTTTTTTTTTTGACTCGTCACCTTAAATAAAACAATATATCTGCATTTGAAGCTCCCCATTAACAGAACGTAAGGCTAAGACTACACATGCCAATTTTCGTTTCAAATTTTGACATGCCAACGTCATTATGACGTAAATATTTGTCCTAAATTTGTCACTGAGTGTGCTCGCCTCGCAAGTGTCTGGTCACGCGGGCTGTCGCACCGCACTCTGACGAAAGACACACGAGTGACCCCCAAATGGCCGAATTGACGTTAGCTGTCAAAATTAGCCATGAAAAATGACAAGTATAATGCTAGCTTAACTATTACAATCCAAACACCTACTACGTAGCAAAATATGGCGTTGCGTAAAATAAATAGAAAATACATATTGCATATTGTTGCGGAAAATTTACGCACAAAATCTTTGGTCCTTCCATCCCTCCTGTTCCTAACCTATTTCAACCTTTTGGCCTTTTGAACCATTTTCTCCCGTTGTCTTCCGGGCGCTTTCCTTTCGCTCCTGGAGGATGACAAAAGTAGTTTTCTTAGAGCCCAGACGGACGGTCCCCAATTTATGGATAAAAACAAGGGACAGGTGATCCCCACCGGACATCAAAATTATCGTCGAAAGAATTCTACCCTTTCACTGAGGCGTTTAAACCCAAAAAGGACGTCTGCTCGCGAAAAGCCCCGTGCCCATCCTAAATAAATATGGCAAAACAAGCCATCCATAAAAGAAAATAGTATTGTAAACGATAACTTCCAACTACCTGGGTTCAATTAGCTTACCCTTTCTGCGCGAAAGTTCACTCGAAATTAGTATGGGAGGTCGCGAGTTATTTATTCTTCCACTCCTAGTTGTTGTTTTCAAAAAATAATCCTGTTTAACTCTGGTCAGGGTTGGCAAAAAGCGAACCTAAGCAACCACTAAGATATTTAATCGAACAGCGCAAGATCGCTATTGTGAATACTGCTGGAATGAATGTGTCACCGAAGGAGAAGTTGTCAAAGCTCTGTACGTGATTCCCTTTGCTTTGACAACTACGACGACGGCAGATGGGGCGAATTCAACACTAATACCATAGATAAATTAATATACAGATGTCTCATCCTAATGTAAAAGAATGCTCTACTAATGGAAGGTGAAAAGCAAAACCCACCACACCTCATTTGAGAAGGATTGAGTTTCTGTTTCAATGAATGCTACTTTCAGTTGAATTATGACCACAGGCCGAAAAGTATGTATGAGGCGTGCTGCCGTATGGGGTATGGGGCAGGTAAATTTCCTTCCACACTGATAGTGGGTTAAAGGGTATAGAGACAAGGTAATAAGAAAAGGGGAAAGAAAAAAGTCGCCTTTATTTATATAATCTTTCTTTCTTTGGTATTGTCAGTGCCTTATGATTGTACGCCGGCGGGGGTGTGTGCCGTGAGGAGATCTTTGGTTATGTAATGCATGATGGTTTTTGTTGGGAAGAGCCGCCGATTTACTTTTGGATTTGTTTTGCTGAAAAAAGTATCTCTTTGCGATATGAACAATTTATTTCATTTTGGCGATTCAATTTTAATGTTTTTGTTTGGGTAGGTGCATTCGCATTATTTTACGGTTTTCATTATTCGAATGCATGTCAAATTTTATACTTTTATAATTTTTTTTTGAAATTAATAATAATAATTCATTATACAATTCAATAGGCACCCTATTATAGGTATCAACAATAATATTTAAACTGAAAACTGTTCTATATCACTTACTTATCTTATTTTTCAAAGACATGCTGTTGGGTTTTCTTCTCTGTTAATAAATAAAGTGGGATAACCAAACAAAAATTCAAACTTTTCAAGTTTACATGTCTGTCAAAACGCTCTGACTTGACTGGGTCTGACTTTGTATTATGAATTCATTTAAACATTAATAATAAAACAATCAGTATTTTTAGCTTTCTCGATTAGGGATGTAGTAAGAGCAAATACATACAAAATTTTGAGCTCGCGAAGTTAATCAATTCTGACAATACGATGATCGAGGAACTCAAAGAAGTGGGTCGTTAAATGCTGTCCGTCTGTCTATCTGTCAACTTGCCTGTCTGTGCGTACGCTCCCGAGGCCTAGAGCCTAAGTGGCTGCCATAATTTTGTTATAGCTTCAGATTTGGAGTTTAAGTTCGGGGCGGTTTTTATCATACTAAAAAAAATGAATAACGATACTTTTGAATTTTGGACATATTATGTACATATCTCGAAAACGATATATACGATTGTTACAAAAATGAATTTCTTAGTTAATACATGTAATCATTTCTAACTTAATAGAAAACTCATACAATAGATTTTTGAAAAATACACTTTTTTTTTAAATTTGGTTTTCTTTAGTTTACCGGAAAACGGCGATACTTAACTATTTTAACCAAAATGCATACTTAGAGTAAAATTGATGTTTTCAAAATTATTGTGTCCCTATTAATAGAAAAACTTATATTTCGAAAACCACAATTTCGATTTAAAAACAAAGTACCTAGGTAATGCTTACATCCCGAACAATAACTTTTTCAGCAAAATAGTTAAGCAATATCATTTTTCAAACTAAACATTGCAATATTTGGTCTGCCAAATTTTACAAACACCGATCTAACTATTTTGATTTAAATAGATACTATCACTGTTCTTAATAAGATCCCGTACTTAGTTTTTCTCATAAAATTCGAATAAATCAGTTTTTTAATCATTTCTCCAAAATGACTACCCAAAAGCCGATCTGTGTCGATATATATATTTTTAAAACAAACAAACAAACAATACCGCACTTTAAAATTAAAATTGTAATAGCCTTTAAAAATGCAATAACAGAAACGTAAAACTTATTTTTAGCAAATATTAGCAAGTTCTTCTTTTTTTCAAGCATATTAAATATACACCTTAAATAATACCAACCAGCCAGAAAATCTTATTTTATTTGCACCCCATCGGGATATTCAGTTTGTGACTGCTAATGCAAACTCAAAAAACAAATTTCTGATTTGTGTAATCATAGACGATCGTCACTAATCTATTTCAGCCAAAAATAAAATCATGCATGATAAAAAAACAGAAATTCCTATTGCGATTTTCCTCATTCTCAAAAACTTGTAAATTGTAAGAGTTATAAAATAGTGCAGTAAGCGCTTATAACTCTCTAACCAGAACTTGCGACAGTTGCCTGTTACTGTGAGCTTTTTAAAAACTTACACTGTTATTTAATATATACTGCCATTCGGATTTTATCGATTTGGCAGCAGATATATGAAATCTCGGATCAAAATCTGAAAAGGCAAATCGAAAACGACATTAGGTAGGTACCTAACGTTAAAAAATCATAAATGTACCTACTTCTTTTGGGTATGTAATTTATCAAGCCAATCTTGCGTATCTATTACCTACAAAAAGAACTTGAAAAGTTTGAATTTTTGTTTGGTTATCCCACTTTATTTATTAACAGAGAAGAAAACCCAACAGAATTTGTTTGAAAAATAAGATAAGTAAGTGATATACCTACCTAGAACAGTTTTCAGATTATATATTATTGTTGATACCTATAATAGGGTACCTATTAATGAATGACCTAATTAATTTCAAAAGAAAATTATAAAAGTATAAAATTTGACATACATTTGTATCGAATAATGAAAACCGTAAAATAATGCGAATGCACCTACCCAAACAAAAACATTAAAATTGAATCGCCAAAATGAAATAAATTGTTCATATCGCAAAGAGATACTTTTTTCAGCAAAACAAATCCAAAAGTAAATCGGCGGCTCTTCCCAACAAAAACCATCATGCATTACATAACCAAAGATCTCCTCACGGCACACACCCCCGCCGGCGTACAATCATAAGGCACTGACAATACCAAAGAAAGAAAGATTATAGAAATAAAGGCGACTTTTTTCTTTCCCTTTTCTTATTACCTTGTCTCCATAGTCCATACCCTTTAACCCACTATCAGTGTGGAAGGAAATTTACCTGCCCCATACCCCATACGGCAGCACGCCTCATACATACTTTTCGGCCTGTGGTCATAATTCAACTGAAAGCAGCGTTACCTCTGAAAATTTTCAGAAAGAGTCCAAAAAAGAGTCCCGACAGAAAAAAGGAGTCCCATAGCAATACCTCTGAAAATTTGTATAAAGAGTCAAAAAAGAGTCCCATTTAAATCTAGGCTTATTTAATGCGCTCTCAGTGGACTTCGACCTTCGAGTTTGAGTACCCTTATTATGATAACAAAAAACGCCATTATTTTTATACGTTATAATTATATTGCAAATTCAGGTAAAGAAGTTTATAAATAGTACACACAAAAATCAGTTCATTTAAAATAAATAAATAAATTAAGTAGCCAGCTATCTGTTCTTAGTTAACTTATATATTAACTTACATCGGGTTTTTTCAATAAGAGCGCTACAAAAGTTTATAAAACAATAACGGTTTTGGATATCAATGAAATTATTTATTCCTGTGAATGTACGTTCGATGTCATTATGTATGGAACTCGATTTCTTTTGCATGGCCACCACGGGCACGCTTGCAGAAGTCCAGACGCTGAACTCAATTTTCGACGGTTTTCAAGCATAAACCGGCCGATATTGCTGCAATTTCACGTTCGATATTCGTACGAAGTTCGTCAATCGTCGCTGGCTTGTTGGCATAGAAGACCATAGACTTGACGTAGCTCCACAGGAAATAGTCTAACGGCGTCAAATCGTATGACCGAGGCGGCCAAGCGACTGGATCATTTCGTGAGATAACACGTTCTCCAAACTTGGTTTCCAATAAATTGATTGTTACATTCGCTGTGTGGCTTGTGGCGCCGTCCTGTTGGAACCACATGTCCTCCAAGTCCATATCATCCAATTGGGGCGATTCCCATTCACAGTAACGTGCCGGTCTTGATCATCACGGAAGAAGTACGGCCCAATGACGCCGCCGGCCCATAAACCACACCAAACCGTAATTTTTTCGGGATGCAATGATGACTCATGGAGTACGTGAGGATTGCTGCCTTACCAATACCGCATATTTTGTTTATTGAAGAAGCCATTTAGCCAGAAATGAGCCTCATCGCTGAAGATGATTTTTGATGAAAATCCGAATCATTTTCAAGTTGTTGCTCAGTCCAATTCACGAACATACGACGCTTCTGGTGGTCAAGCGGCTTCAGTTCTTGCGTCAATTTAATCTTGTAAGGATGTAGGCCAAGATCTATTCGGAAAATTCGCTAGGACGATTATGACGACCATAAATTGGACGTAGCGCTCTTAACGTTGAGGCCACTGACTCCGAATTTCGGTAGTAAATTTTAATAATTTCGACTCGTTGTTGGCTCGTATTACTTTCCATCATGAAATGGCAAACCTTACTGAAGAGAAATTTCAAAAGAGCGGCAACAAATTCGGCGTCGTTTGCTGTCCCTGTCGCTCTACTTTTGTAGCGTCCCTGTCGAAAAACCTGGTACTTATAATTTAATTCATTCATTCATAAACAATCACCGTTCAAAGTAAAAAAAAGGGCTCAATAAAAATTAAATAATAAAATAATATTTTCAGGTATCACAAAAAAATAAATAAATATCTTTGATATTAGTTATTAGGAATTTTTTTTCCTGTACTGCTGAATTAAATTCGAGCCAGGAACCCAGTCTTCTATTTGCTTATTTTCTGGATATTTGAGCGCCGAAAACCTTAAGTCGGTTGGTAAGTTTATTTTTGGTCAGAGTCAATTTTGAAAATGGCGTCTCAGCACACGCGCTACTATGGGGCAATGTTAAAATTTTGATTACAAAATCGTACAAATTTTTGAAAAAATCAAGACCAAAACAACGACAACACAGAAATATAATCCATTCAATGCAATAACTTCCAGTTTCAATTTCTCATTCCCATATCCATAATGTTTCATGTATTTTGTCTTTGGAATTTCACACATATACGTAGATGTAGGTTTTCTTGCACAAAGCCATTGACAAAATGAATGAAGCTATCCAAATACAAGTAGCTAGTCAAATAAATTTTAGAAAATGAGTCTACGAATGGGGCATTATTTTATGATTAAGTTACAGAAAAGGAGTCCGATTTCACTGATTTTCAAAAAGATGAGTCCTGGAGTCCGGGCGTTCAAAAAGAGTCAAAAGGACGCTAAGGCGTCCCCAAAGGTAACGCTGACTGAAAGTAACATTCATTGAAACAGAAACTCAATCCTTCTCAAATGAGGTGTGGTGGGTTTTGCTTTTCACCTTCCATTTGTTGGACGATCGCAAAAAGTAGAGCATTCTTTTACATTAGGATGAGACATCTGTATATTAATTTATCTATGCTAATACCATGAAGACTCCTCCCGCCAAAAATGACAGGGCGGCAAGGACGTTATATTTTAATTAAGAAACACAAAAAACGCATATCGAAAAATCGAACAGCGAAGACCAAAAATAAGTGTATTAAAACACAAAAATTCGAATGAATAATTTTTACGATTTCGGCATTGAACGAAAAAAAAAAAATGGCTGAATTCGCCCCAGATATGAAAGGCTGCATGTGTGAGAGTGTGTTGGTGTGTGTGAAAGACCTATCAGCGCGGTGAACGTCACTTTTTGGTTACCCGCCCGAGAGACAGGACGTATCGAGAAAGTTTACCCAAGAGTTACGAAGTAGTGAAGACAAGTCGTGTCTAAGAGAAAAAAAGTAAGTTAAGACGAGGAAAAATCCACAGGACGAAAGAAGAGTTTTCGTGCCGTGGGAACATCATTATTTAGTGGTTGTAGCGGGGAGCTTTTAGTCACCCCCATTCACCAGATCAGAGGACGTAGTATTTTCCTAGGAAAGGAAGGATAGAAAAAACGAGAAACAGATAAGTGTGCGTGTTTTCTGTGTGATAATTAGTTCGTTATCGTTTGAATTTTGCATTGTGAAAAATAGTCGGGTGAAATTTCGTTCTGTTCTTTTACAGTAGCAATTAACGGCTACTCCGTAGTTTCGCTACCCGTTGTGTCGTTTCTCGTTTGTGACCGTTGTCCCTTGAACCGTATGGTAATCGGAAGTTATCCGTTGGCCTAAAACCGCAAAGTGAAATAATTTTCCATATTAAGCTCCATAAATTCGTTTTTTTTTTTATTCCCTACTTCGAGGGTTTGCTTTTGCTTGTTAATTTCACTCTTTCTACACTTTGCGTTCTAACCTCCTCGTTCTTGTTTGAACAGAGAGGATCCTAAGTGATACTGAAAGCTCCCAGCTCTGTGATGTTTTTAACAAACCAGTGGCCATTCTCCAGTTTGTAATCATTGCTAATCAAAAGTACGTACCAATAAACTTATAACCGTTCCATTTGGGGAAAACATATTTTTCATCTTTTTTATTTCGTCGTCCATCGTTCACCAAAATTCATAATTTTCTCCCAAAAGGTTTCGCAATCTCCCTTTCCCAAAGACTGCGTGGCGTCCTAGTTCAAATACCTTAATCACTTACAATAATTTTTTCTGTTTATCATATCTACTATTATTGTGATTGAACCCACACCCAGCTGACTAGCCAAATTACAGCATCAACGTGCTGCTAGTTGCAGTTTCTGTTTTCTCTTTGCCCCCCGCATTAGCCTTCCATTCGACCGAATGCCGAAATCGTCATTTCGACTTACAACCTCTCTGCCAGCGGCGGCTGCATTATTTACCCGGTAGTTCTCCACGCATAAAATCGTAATATTGTCGCGAAGTATATAAAATACAACAATATGATTGGCACACAGCTCCGTATTGTTGTGCTTGGTCAGTTATGTAATTTTTTTTTTTCTCGACGAATGGAAGGAACCTTCAATATTGTATAGAGTCCCAATAGCTGAATTGCCCACCTCTTTCATGACATACTCCGCGATACTAATAATCATTTTTACTGTTCAGGCTAAATTTTTCGAACTCACAATGGCGTAATTTGCCATACAAAATTACATACTGTGACCTACAAAATGTTAAGTGTGAAGGTTAAAAATGATTATGAGTAAGGTCGACTGTTGGATGTTTTCGAGAAGTGGTGGAGTGGAGATTACCTTAAGATATTATTCGTGTTTCCCCTGGTATCGAACGTAAGACAAATCAATGTATAGTTAATCACAATAAACAGAAACTGTGCCAACATAAAGTTGATGTTGGTTGAAAAACGAAATAAAATCTATCTTTATCATCACAGTCGGTAGCAATCAACAGTGCAATTTGTCTTAGATAGATAGATATTTTTTATTTGTATATAAGATTTACAATGGGTGTTTGTAACCGCACATTTTACAATACAATAATTTGATAATGGTAATTATCTTTCTATTGGAATATGGTATTATTTATTATGACAATTTACATGTAGACAAATCGACTTTTGAGGAAACTACAAGAAAAACCTCAAATTCAAAAAGCAAAAAAAAGAAAAGAAAAAGAAGGAAATGGTTGACTAGGAAAGCTCAAAAATAAAATAAATTTATAAATATGTATCACATCTAGTAGTAAATAAATATATAAATAAGATAATAAATAAATAAATAAATAAATGAATAAATAAATAAATAATGAATAAATAAATAAATAAATAAATAAATAAATAAGTAAATAAATAAATAAATAAATAAATAAATAAATAAATAATGAATAAATAAATAAATAAATAAATAAATAAATAAATAAATGAATAAATAAATAAATAAATAAGTAAATAAATAAATAAATAATGAATAAATAAATAAATAAGTAAATGGAAAACATTAAATAAATAAAGATATAAATAACACATTTGCAAATGATAAATTATATATGTACAAACATAAATTAACAATGATTGAACACTTAAAGAGTTAACAAAGAACATCTAAGAAACAAATAATTAAAGTTCTATGTAACAAGAAACATTTCAAAATTTATAGAAACAAGTATGAAAAATGACTAGATTAAATATTTAATTGGTTAACGAGGGGATTGTCGGCAAAACTACTTCTTGTTAGAAATGTGCCTTTAAGCTTTTGGATTCTTTGAGCAATCAACTCAACATTCGCCTTTTCATGGAGCTCTAAAGTTGGATACCTCCATGGTAAATTAAATATCATTTTCAATATTTTATTTTGCGTAACTTGCAACTTTTTGATATGGCAGGCAGCAGAGTCGCCCCATACTTGGCAACCGTATAACAGGATTGCCTGAAAAATTATTTTATAAATAATAATTTTATTTTCAATTGAGAGCAAGGAATTTCGATTTATAAAGGGGTACAACATCTTAATTGCAATGCCTGTTTTCTTGATCGTTTTGTTGATGTGATCCCTAAATGTAAGTTTAGTGTCTAGATGAACACCCAAATACCTAATCGAAGGCTCCCAATTTATATTGCTTCCATTTACATGGAACTGACTGCTGGGAAGAAAACAAGCTTTTCTTTTTCTTGTAAAAAAGATCGCTTGAGTTTTTGCATCATTAAGCTTAATTTTCCATCTCCTATAATAACTTTCAAGTAAACTCATTCCATCTATTAAATTCCTCTCAATATTAAGAGCGAATTGATGGGATGAATATATGGCAGTGTCATCCGCAAAGATAGCCACTTCACAGAACGGTAGAGTGGGAAAATCTGACGTGTAGATATTGTACAATATTGGTCCGAGGACTGAGCCTTGTGGTACCCCTGCTTCAAAGTCAACTAAACTAGAAACGCAACTATTTATGTGGACATTAAAACAACGGTTGGACAAGAAAGACTGTACTATTTTACAAAGAGACGGAGGAAAGTTGAAATTAATCATTTTGTAAATGAGGCCCTCATGCCAAACTGAGTCAAAGGCTTTTACCTTGGGAACGTTTGTCTTTAACAAAGTTGCAGATTCTTACTACCTGATGGGATGTGTTATGAAAACGTCTGAATCCAAATTGTTCATTGGGGTAAATTTGGTGTTCGTTGATAAATTTTAAGATTTGTTCCTTAATAACCTTTTCATATATTTTACTCAGATTGCTTAGTAAGCTTATGGGCCTATAGCTTTCTGGGTGTTCTGGTGTTTTTCCAGCTTTCAGTATTGGAACCACTTTAGCTTTTTTCCAAGCAACGGGAAAGTATTGTAATTTAATACAGGCGTTTATTATAAAGGTTATGAATTTGATGCCTATTTTGGGTAGTTGTTTCAGATAGATATTTCTTATATGGTCAACACCTCCCACCTTTCTAATGCGCAGGCCGTTAACAATGAATTGTATATCCTCTTCACTAACAAACACATCAGATATACAATTAGCATTTGCTGAAGTGAAGGCTTGAACAGTGTCTCTCACCAAGTTATTGGTATATGCATCACCTAGATCACATTTTTGAAATTTTGTATATATTGTACTCTTTTTTCACCCGACCATAGAAGCCGACAAACTACAGGGTTGTGGTCGGAGCTTAGTTCATTTAAACATAATGGTTGAGTAAATAGACATGGCACATTGGTAATAAATAGGTCAAGGACAGAAGGACTACCACGAGAACTAGCTGGAAAATATGTGGGACTTGGAGGAAACAGAACAGAAAATGGCAACATAACAGATAGACTAGAAAGTATGTTTCCCCAAGCATTTGCTCTTAAACAGCCCCAGTCCCTATGACGACAGTTAATGTCACCTGCAATTAGAAAATCGTCATTCATTGAAAGTATTCTCCTTAAATCATTTTTAAAACTTAATCTCTTCTCAGCTGATGTAGCACCCCCAGGAAAGTAGACACAAAATATCTTAATTTCTTTTTGATTTTTCAACTTGATTTCAATACCGACATTTTCCACATAACGTGTATTTATGATAGGTAAAGGCGAATGCTGAATTGACCTTCTAATAAGTATCGCAACACCTCCGCCTCTTCGACCTTGTCGATCGTTTCGATAGCATTTGAATTCTGGTGTTGTCAGATTAATTCCTGGTCTTAGACCAGTCTCAGTAACAAAAGCAACGTCAATGTTGCTAGTGTTCAAAAAGTTCATAAATTCTATAGTTTTGTTTCGAATCCCTCTGGCATTCCAATTTACAATTTTTATGTATTTGTCTATCATATTACTTATTATTACTATACAAGAACTTACTTGCTAAATGTGCGATTACTTTAAATTGATCGTTTTTTGTTTTACAGGATGATAATAATGTTATCATTTCCATCGCTAAGGTATTTAACTCATCAATGGTGAATAGAGTATCATCGTTGGGAATGTTTCTGGGAGCGTTTATTGGGATGTTGCCTGGAATGCTGCTAGGAACATTATAATCGCTAACGACGGCGTTTGAGGCGGTGAGCGAGTGGTTCTCCCACACATTACGTGTTAGCGAACTATGATTAGTTGATGCACCACCTCTCTTAGGTGGATCTGATCGCTGATGTTGCGGTGGAGTAAGCGAAGGAAAATCGTTCACGGAATGAAACGAGATGGCATGATGTTGGTTGTGCGCATGACCAGTATGAGAAGTGGCTTGCGACCGCGAAGGTTGTTGCGAATGAGAAGAAGCATTGAAGGCATTGGGCTTTTTTCCCGCCGCTTTCTCTTTCATCTCTAAATATGCAATTCTGCTAATGCACGTTGGATCGGTAGCTTTATGCGTTTCTTTGCAATTTGCACATTTTACGACATTGGATTCATTGCAGTCCGCAGTCTTATGTGAGCCAGCGCAGACTCCACAGTACGTTTTTATGTGGCAATTTCGTTCACCATGACCATACATCTGACAGTTATGGCATTGGGTCAGCTTACCACGGAGTTTTTTTTGTAGACCCCAGCTTACTTGCGTATGCAAAATTGACCGATAATTCTTTTTTAGCTCAAAGAACCTAACTGAACCATTCTCTAGTGAAACTAGAAAAAAGTTGTCGGTGTAGCGTTCATACTGCTTAGTTATTTTTTTTACGTCGACACATTTCAACTTTAATTTAATTAGTTCTTCTTTTAGTGATAGCGTGTCTATTTCACCAATACCGTACAAAAACACTTTGAATGCTTTTTCGCTTTTAAGTTCGTGAGTGAAGAATTGACAATTTTCTTCTTTAAGTTTATTGATGACAGAGTTAAAAGAACCAATTGATTCACAAATGATTTTAATTCCGATTGATATCTTTTTAATGCAATAGTCAGCAATTTTAAGGGAATGCATTAGTTTGTGGATATAATCAGGGGATTTTTGCAACAATTTGATTGGCGGAACGTGAACTTTTTTTGATGAGACATTATTCGCGATTATTTCGTCCATATTGTCATCATCAGTATCACTGTCTGGAAGGCACTGTAGGGGACTGTAATAATTACTTCTACCGATATCTTTCCGGCCACGCACTTGATTATTTTTGGTCGTCATTGTAACACAAAACTTTTTATCCGAGGACAAACGATTGTCCTCGGTCTCGGGTGATCTATCACGTTTAGGAATTTTGGTAGTTATTAATGAAAAGTCAATTCGAGACGTCTTGCGCATACAAAAGCTCTTCGGTAACTTCGGTAACAGTGCAATTTGTCTTGATTAAAACTGAATTGCTTGCAAGTTTACCAATTAATCATTGTTTTCTCAGATGCAGATAAAATTTAAATAAATTACATTACTATTTCCAATGGTAAAGGGTATTCCAATAAGAGGTTTTATTGTGTTATTGTATGTC
Source organism: Cheilosia urbana (assembly GCA_946477585.1). Classification (NCBI taxonomy): domain Eukaryota; kingdom Metazoa; phylum Arthropoda; class Insecta; order Diptera; family Syrphidae; genus Cheilosia; species Cheilosia urbana. The sequence goes on from OX297856.1 coordinate 40,873,746, forward strand.
CCGCTATTTCGGTAGCTGTCACTTTTGAAGCTTTTATTCTTTGACATTTGACAAGTAGAAACTACGCCTTTACTAAAAATGGAACGATACACGCTTCAACAACGCTATGAAATTATTAACATTCACTACAAAAATGGTGAAAATCTTGCAGTCACAGTTCGCAAAACTAAAGCATTTTTTGGTCGTCGTGAAGCACCTTGTCGGACCGCAATACAGAAATTGTGGAAAAAATTCGAGCTGTTGGGACAAGTTAGTGACGTGAAGAGTAAAACCCGTGCACGTCGCTCAAGAACAACTGAGAATATTGCTGCTGTAGCCCAAAGTGTTGAAGAAAACTCAGGTTTGTCCATTCCTCGTCGTTCTTTGGAATCGGGCATTCCACAAACGTCATTACACCGTATTTTGCATAAAGACTTGGCTCTTAAGGCTTATAAAGTTCAGTAAACACAAGAACTCAAGCCGGCCGATCATCAACAACGTCGTGTCTTTGCTGATAGGGTCCTTGAAATGTATAAAAATGATCCGGAATTCCATCGCAAAATCATCTTGACTGATGAGGCCCATTTCCACCTCGGTGGCTACGTCAACAAGCAAAATTGTCGCATCTGGGGCTCGGAAAACCCAAGAGTTGTTGTTAAGAAGCCTGTCCATCCTCAACGTGTGACTGTTTTGTGCGGTTTATGGTCCGGCGGGGTCATTGGACCTTACTTTTTCGAAAATGAGGTTGAATCAACAGTTATGGTGAATGGATTGCGCTATCGAGAGATTATTAATGATTTTTTATGGTCGGAGTTGGATGGTATTGATCTGGACAACGTTTACTTTCAACAAGACGGCGCTACGTGCCACACAAGCAACGAAACCATTGAGATTTTAGGGAGAAAGGTTTCCGGACCGTGTTATCTCTCGAAGAGGTGATCACAATTGGCCACCGAGATCTTGTGATTTAACACCTTGCTACCTCTACGCCAACAGCCCAGCGTCGATTCAAAACCTCAAAGATGAAATTCGTGAGGCTATCGAGGACATAGGGCAGCCATTTTGCGATTTGGTTATGGAAAATTTCATGAAAAGGATATGGTCCTGTATGCGTGCTCGTGGTGGCCATTTGGCTGATGTTGTTTTTCATTATTAACGGCATACCTTCCTCTTTATTATGAAATAAACATCCGATCATTTATCTCAAAAAATGGCATTTTTCTTTGAATACCAAAATAACAGCTCTTATTGGAAACCCCTTTATAACGGGTGGTCATTTTTTATGTCGGTTTGTGAATATTGTAGAATTTAATAAAAAAAACACCGATTTCCATGTATGAGGTACTTGCATTTAATTTTGTATCCTTTACAATTCTTTGTCTAGTTTTTAAAAACAACATTAACCAAGTGGCCGCCTCTATTGACCTAAGCAAAATGTGCCTTTTTGCTGTGATTTCCATCACATTTCCCAGCATTTCGACACGAATGTTTTACCTTGAGTTCGTTATTCGTCTGAGGCTTGCTGGCGTATACGTTGCTCGTCAAATAACCCCACACAAAGAAGTCTATAGTCTATACATTTAACAATAATCTGCAAAACAAACAAATAGGAAATAAATACTGTTTGCACAAGTTACAGAGGCATGCACTAAAATATAATTTTAAGCAATACAAACGGCGCCAACTGCGGAGAAAAAAAAACAATTTCAAATTAATATTCAATAAAATATCAGCAAATACGAGTAAACAAAACGAACTCGTTAGTTATATCGACAATGAATACCATAAGCATTCCCTGGAGCTTGGATTCCAACCGAGCGAAGGCGAAATGTATTGGGTAAGGATAATGCGGTGGTTATTACAATCGCATGTATATTTTTAAATACGATTAATTAATTCCAATAAGCTGCGCCTGTGGCCGGCTATAATCGATATTTGTATCATGGCATTTAAAACTGTTTCGAATTTTCTTATGTGTGCAATTTCGTTTAATCTGACATTAATCATTTATTGACAATTTAATTGGCTCACTCAACTCAGCTGATTGGATAACGTTTGCCCAACATCGATGTTCGCGTGAACTGCCACTTATATCCAATCGGTAAATGATTTCGAATAATTTCAGCAGTCTCAAAACAATTGAACGAACATTATTGCCAACTATATTTTAACTTTATACATGAATGCGGGTATAAATTTTAATAAAAAAAAATCAGTTATGAAAGTTAGCAATTAAGATAGATTATAACTAATAAAAAAAATCAGGTGTTTTGCCTTTCGACAAACTGGACAGAACTTTTTCGAGGAATTTATACACCTATACTTAAAACGTAAAAAGGTTATAGTTACTCTAACTAACAACTGATCTCTTTGTTGAAGTGTGGAGCGATATCGCCACATTTAAAAGCTACTGGAATGACCACTTAAATATGTGTCAAACGTGCATATACAATTGAATACCGAACACAGATTCCAACTTAAGGCTTTTTCTACTGCGTCACCTCTCGCGAACGTCTGAAAAACATCCGAGAGTATACAACTCTCATGAAATAGCTTCTCAAATTAGCTGTTGGAACTCGGCAATTAATTGTAGGTCCCTTCCATTCGTCCCAAAAATTAAAAACTCAAACAATGCGCTATGAAGCGCTATGTCTAGGGTAGCTATAGCTATCCGGTTGTGTTTCATTTATTTATTTATTCAACTTAATTGCCCATAACATAAATATTGGATAAGGTATTATAATTGAACAGACAGCTTGTCCACGGCCGACACCAGTAAAAGACAACCAGGGCTTATGTTCTGTAATTATCACATCGATATACTCGTATGTATCACTAAAACGACGAATTGAAAATAAAGTGCACGACTGGGTCGCACAAGACTTTATCGTTCATCAAAAGTTTAGTGGAGTCAATTGGTAAGGTAAAAAGTTGAGAAGCAACTTTACAAAAAAGAACCGTACACGTAAGAATAGACAGTGTTCAAAAAAATGCACTTTTAGGTTGTATTCGATGTGACGTAGGTACATATCAAATAACAATGTGAGTTTTTATAAGTTTAGCAAGTTCTGGTTAGAGAGCAATAAGCGATTTATATGATTTTTTTTAGGAAAACAGTTTAGAATTAGTTTATTGTCTTAAATGCGTATTTTTATCAAAATCGTTAGAGCGGTTTTTGAAAAATTTGTCAGACAAAACAGTAACAAATTTTGAAATCTCTAGTTTTATAAATACTTTTGCTTAACTTTTTAGCTGAAAACTGAGTAAAAGATATTGTTTGGGATTGATTATGAAGCGGGAGAGCCTACAAGGGGCTATGGCACCGCGGCTTCTTAAAGGATCCTACTGTGCCTTCCCTGGTTAATTCCTAGAGTCATCTTTTCAATCCAGAGGCCGCCAGGAAGACAATTACCTTCTCTGGGTGTATGTCAGCAAGAGTTGCTGAATTCATTAACGATTTCATCATCAAGGATGTTTTTCCTGAGACGAAATAGAGCCGGACATTCTGTCAGTATTTGAAGAGAGCATTCGTCACTCTCAAGACATAGTCTGCAGATAGGATTCGTTGAGAAGCCAATGCGGAGAAGATGATTTTTAACGAGACCGTGGCCGCTGATTATTTCCGTTAGGACCCTCAGGTTATTTTTGACCAGATTAATCATAAAGAGAGATTTCCGGAGGAGAATTTGGGGAAAAACTGTCTGGTGTAGTTCTGCCCAGCTGTATTCTGCCAGTTCTCGTTTGACTCGATGTGAGATAGTCTCTTGATATAGTTCCTGAAATGTTTCTTGCTGACTCCGCAGAAGGGTTCAGGTCCGATGCGTGGAGTGGTTGCTCCGATTTTAGCCAATGAGTACAGCCGATTCGTTACCCTCAAATCCTCTGTGGTCTGGAATCCAATGGAGGATGACTAGGTTTTTCTTAGAAAGTTCATAGATGGTTGAGAATTTTTCTAAGATAAGTTTAGATTTGATGACTGATAAGTCAAGAGCTTTGAGAGCTGCTATCTGAGAATACGAATATGGTTTTTCCACGTGTGTTAGAACTTAGCGCAATGGTTGATTGCCTGAAATGTTTTTCCCAAGACTGACTGACAAGTTCACCTGGGTCGACCCACCGTAGATTCCAGAACCAATCCCTGACTACATCCTAGAACCGTCTGTGTACCAGATGATGTCAAGTCATGATGGATTGGATTTATATTTTTCGAGATATGAGCAGTTTTAAAATCAGTGTTTTCGGTGACTCGAATTAAAAATTAGGGACACAACCACTCTCGAAACGTCCGTTTTACTCTAAGTATTCATTTTGGTCAAAGTCGTTAGTTCCGTTTTAAGGTAAACTAAAGAAAACCAAATTTTAAAAATATAACTTTTTCAAAAATCCATTGAACGATAATAAGTATATAGAAAAATTGAGTTTGCTTTTAAGTTCAAAATGACCTTATTACCTTAAAAATGATTTTTTGCTAGAATTGTATGGACCGAGATATGTCCATATTTCAAAAGTAAAGTTATTCGATTCTTTAGCGACATGTTAACATCACCTACTTTAACTCAAATATAAATTTCGTCTGAAATCATTAGAGCCGTTTTGCGAACAAATCAAAGTGGTACGAACATTTTAAATAGGCAGTACCTACCATTAATGTTGAGGTTACCTTGCAAAAAGAAAAAAGACGCCGAACTGTAGGCCTCGGGACAGATAAACAGACAGACGGACAGAATTTTGCTACCCATTTTTTTTTCTGTTCCTATATTATCGCAATGTCAGAATTGATTATCATTTCGAGTTCGCAATTTTGTACGAATTCAATAGGTATCTTTCTTTTACTATACACAGAGAAAAATACAGTGTAAAATTGCCTTAAACGCCTCAGGTAAATATTTTTATATGAAATGTTTTGGACACGCATAAATCTGCCAATAAATACGACAGTTTATGTATGGCATAGCGCATAGGTAATGAATAATAGGTTAAATTACCTAAGGGCCTCAGGTATTTTAACCTAGATACAAATAAGTGTTATCCACCTAAGGACATACGTAATTCTGCTTAAACCTACGGAGACTTTACCTCCGGTTGTCTCAATAGATGGAATTTCGCCCAAATGCTCATCACCATTCAGCAACCACCTTAGTTACTCGTTTAATCTATCTTAAGCCTATTTTTTTTTATATACTTCTCCCGGGAAAGGCGAACCTATAACGCTTCAACAGCGCCCCGAGATGCCTGCAGATGTATGTTTGCTCTGCACTTAAATTGCTGCAAATTGTAGTCTTCTGGAAATATATCCCCAGGAAGCGAGTTCCAAAGTTTGCTTGTCCTGTAACAGAAGGAGTTTTTGAAAGTTGATGTCCTCGCGGTTGTCAAGTGTACTGTATGGTCATGAGCATTAGCAGCCTGTCTTGTTGGGCGCCCAAAAGTTGCATTTCGAGGGATAATGTCCTTGAGTTCCTCAGAACATCTACCATGGAAGTACCTATAGAACAAGCATAGGTCAGCGACTTGTCTTCTGTGCAGCAACGGTTGTAGATTCGATCTGAGTGTAGGGTCTCCAATGAGTCGAACTGCTCGTCTCTGTATGCTATCAAGCAGGTTAAGTGAATGTTTCGGGGCCGAGCTCCATATTTTTTTTTTTTTATTTATTTATTTATTTAGCAGAACTCTGCTATTAAAATTCAAAATTACTTTAACAATTTAGACTTAAAGATACATTATTATACATTATTTTCTTTGTTTTCATACCATTAATTTGAATATGGATATTTACATTTTATAAATTCAATTACATATCTTTTGAATGTTTTTAAATTTGTTTCATTTTTTGCACTATCCGGGAGTGTGTTAAATAACTTACAGCCTTTATATAATATGCTATTTTGAGTAACATTTCCAATGTAGTTAGGTAGTCTGAAGTCTTCTCTATTTCTTAGATAATATGGCTGGGATTCCCCCACATATTTCAAATATTTACTTAGGTATTTAGGTAGAAGATTGTTTTTTATTTTGAACACAAAACATAGCACATTAATAAATATTCTTTGCTTTACGCTTAGCCATTGGAGCATATTAAGCATTGTTCTTATTGGTGTTAGACGATTACATTTAAGTATACTACGCATAGATTTATTTTGCAGGCGTTGCAATTTTAAGAGAACAGTATCGGAACAAAGGTACATAATTGATGAACAATACACGAAGTGAGGTTTTATCATAACATTATAAACATTAATAGCACATACTACGGATAACTTGGGTCTTATTCTATTAAAAAAACCATTCTTCTTTGAAATTTTTTTGACTAAATAATCAATATGTAAATTAAATTTAAGTTTGTCATCTATAACTATGCCTAGATATTTCATCATATTCACTTGCTCTATTTTTTCATTGTCGATCTCCAGGTTGAGGATGGCGTTATGTTTAAGGGCCATACATTTTGACTTTGCTACGTTCAATTTTAGTTTGTTCGCTTTCAACCACTCGTTAACTCTGTTAAGGTCTTCTTGTATTAGTTTCGTACATTCGTCAGCATTCTTTCCAGATAAAAAAATGAGTGCATCATCGGCAAAAAGCACAATTTGGGAATGTCGAATTACTTCTTTAATGTCATTAATGTAAATTATAAAAAACAGCGCACCCATAATCGATCCCTGAGGAACTCCGTATCTTGTTTCAATGCTGTTGGATATTATGCCATTCACTGACGTTCTTTGTGTTCTGTTCGATAAATAGGATGCAAACCAGTTTTGTTCTTTCCCTCTTACACCATAGCCACTAAGCTTTTTCAAAAGTATTCTTCGGTCGACAGTCTCAAAGGCTCTTTTAAAATCGAGAAATACAGCAACCACGAACTTCTTTTCTGCCAGTTCTTCTTTCCAACTTATTAATACGCTGTTTAGCGCTGACTCGCATGAATGTTTTTTCCGAAATCCTGACTGGTTCTCAATGAATAAGTTATTAATTTCAAAATGTTCTTCGAGTTGTGAATGAACTATTTTTTCAACAACCTTTTCATAAATAGGAAGAGCGTTGATTGGTCGATAGTTCTCACATTTGTCAGTTCCTTTTATTTTTTCGACTGGAGTGACAATTGACTCCTTCCATGTAGCAGGAAAACGCCCTGTTAGCATTGAGTGGTTTACAATTTTTACAATCATTGGCCCAATTATGTTAATTGCATCCATCAGCATTTTCGAGTTTAATAAATTAAAGTCTCTTTTATTTTTCATTAACTTTAAAATACCCTTTATTTCTGATAGTTCGACGTACTTAAATTTAAACTTTGCATTGGTGAAACTGTTTCTTTGAATATATTGGACATACGGTATGGACTCGTTGATCTCAGAAACACTCCTAACGAAATATTCATTAAATTTGTTAGCTATCTCTTCGTTCGTTGTTATGCATACATTGTTAAAGTAGACATGTTTGATAGACTTTCTTTTTTCATTCATTATGGGAACAATATTCCAAGCCTGGTCTAACCTGTGCTTTGATATTCCACAAGGCTGCCTTAATTCTAAGTCAAATATGTATAACATTTAATAGACACAAACATCTCCTATCTCCACTGTTCATTAGTTAAATCCAATGATCCAACTTTAGTCGAGGTGAAAGGCATTAAAATTTTGTATTTATTGGTTATTAGTCCCAGTGGCTACGTGTGTTGAACTGGAATCCGGTCGAAATTCTGCTTTCAAAATTCTGCTTTGCAAAATTCTGTCTCCTCACACAAAAATTCTGCTAAGCGAAATTCTGCATCTTTTAATTGTGCTTTATAAAATTCTGCTTTTCAAATTTCAAACAACAAAATTCTGCTTTAAGAAAAACCCAATATGGTCATCTGGTCATGAACAAAAAATTTTTTTTTTTTATAATATATTATGCATTTCAGGTTTTAATAATATATTACCTACAAGTAAATAAATTACAAGAAAAAAATCAAGAAGGAGCAAATTGTTTCACATTTGAAACTTACAGAAATTAAGTAACTAACAAAGTAGAGAGAGAGCTATATATTTTTTTTTTTTTCTATTCATTTAAGAAAACCAATATGGCTAAGATCTGCTCTCTTTTTTAGAATTATTCTTATATGTTTGTTTAAAAAAAACATCTTTCCCTTTATTGGATTTAACGATTAAAACATTCATTATGAGTATAAAACTATCAGCACACGTTCACGAAGGGATAGCAAAAAAAAAAAAAAAATACATGAAGAGTAATTGTCTAAACAACACTGCAATCTTAAAAAAAAATGTCTCTACACTTTATGCAAGTAAGTGAGAGGAGGAATTCTGCAAACAATAAAAATAAAAGGTTTGGAAAGTGTTCAAAGGCGGGCGCTTTTTAACACTTTCCAAACCTTTTTTTATTGTTTGCAGAATTTTGTAAAGCAGAACTTTGAAAAGCAGAATTTTGAAAAGCAGAATTTTGAAAACAGAATTTTGAAAGCAGAATTTTGTAAAAAGAATTTTGACCCATCCAGAATTTTGACCCCAACCCTGTTGAACTACTAAGCGAGGGGATGAGGTTCGAATCCCGCAAAAATCCAAATTCCAACTTAGGGTTTTTTCCACTGCGCCTCCTCCCGCGATCATCTGACAAACATTCGAGAGTATAACTGTCTTGAAAGAGCTTCTCAATAAGCCGTTTGGAGTCGGCATAAAATTGTTGATCCCTTCCATTCATTCCAAAAATGAAAAACTCACACAAAACGAATGGTTGTGAGAAGCTAGGCCTAGGATCCGCTTTTTTTTTACGGGATTCGAACCTAGACCCCTCGCTTAGTAGTCCAACACACTAACAATTAAGTTACTGCGCCTACACATTCTGGCATACCTTTACCAAAAACTAGGTAGATTTTACACATTTAAAAAAATTAAAATAGGTAAAGTTATGCATTCCTAAGGTAAAATGTAAGGCTTAATTCATCCAAGACTCAAGGTAAAACTCCTTAGACAACTTGGCATACCGTTACCAAAAACTAGGTTAATTTTACACAGGTTTAAAAAAGTTCGGTTACCTAAGGAATATAAGGTAAGTTATCTTAGAACTTACCAAGTTCAAAATGGCCTTAGGACTAAGTTGACTTATACCGCGATTTAGGCTTAATTTACACAGGCTTTTCTCTGAGTGTACGTAATCGAGAAAGTTAAAAATGACTCCTCAGTAGCCATAGCCAGCCATGAGCGAGTGCCAAAAAATGTGTTGTAAATAAATGTGTTGTGAGTAGCAACAGCAAATTGTTTTGTTTGTAGGTCATAGGCAGTTAGATGCAAAAATTACTGTTAAAATTGACAAAAGTGTCTTGTTGGAAATTAAAGCAATTATATTCAGAAAAATTACTGAAACGATTACAATTAATTATCAATTAGGCCAAAATATAAAAACAAATCTCCCTCTCGTCGCCTGAAAATTGTTTTGCTCCATACGCCACTTTTGTCGTTTTTGGGTTTGGAAAGGATTCTATGATAATTTTGTATGCTTTTTTTAAAACTGTGATCCGATTTGCTCTATGACTTTCCAATCCCGATATATCGAGCATCGACTTTGTCCCATATCCACCAAAATACAAAATAAACAGGTTGTAGAATTGTTTTGTGCCATAAACCATTTTTTGCGTTTGGAATCAATTTTCCATATATAATTTTTAGCAATCACTGCGACAAGAGATAGACAAAATATTAACAAAGTTGAGAATTGGTTTGTCCTACGTGCACTTGTGTTAAAGAAAAGCTATGTATTTGGGACAATGACCGTGCTGCAACTGTAGAACTGCTTTTATTTCTTTTTTATTTTGTGTTTTTTCCAAATAAATATTATGCAGTCACAATTTAACAAGATTTTTTAATAAGAAATGATATATTTTAATGTAAGGAAACTTTTTGTGATTTTTTGCTTCTTTTTTTAAGAAGAATGTTTAATACTAAAGAATTTGAATAATTTTCATATTTAATTGCATTTTTTGGATTAAAAACTTCGTTTGTCAAAAAGATGATATCGATTTTTATTTTAAAATGTTAGCATCCAACTCCATGCTTTCTTGCCTTCCAGATATTTTGGATGAGAATTGTTATGTGCCATATCCATTTTTTTGTGTTCCACGTGCATGGACAAAAAAAATCAGTTTCAAAATATAGGAGGTGGGACACGAGTCAAAAAAGTAGACTTTTGCGTAAATTAACGTAGCGTGCGAACGGTTTGGCAAAACACTTTAAAAATTGGTATTAAACTCTTTATAAGACTAACTTCAAGTTAAAAAGAAATAAAAAAATCCTTTCACACGGTTTTGGAGTACCAAGTATGCAAACCTTTAAATGTGGTTTTCTCGGAAAAGTGCCAATGGCGTATGGAACAAAACAATTCTCAGACGACGCTCTCCCAACTCGTTGTGTTATTTATACAAACTTCAACTTCACATAATAGCCTAATCTCTTTCTATATGGTATGAATTATTAAACCGTGTCGCCCTCTATTGCGAAATGGTAACATTAATGACGAGTCTTAAAGTGGTAGCCCTGTCTTTCAAAAAGCCCATCCATCCATTCATTCATCCATGCAATGGATGGCATTTGTCGATTAAAAACTTGTTAACCAGATCACAATTAGTGGTCAATATCGTTTTCGAAATTTGTATCACCACAAGGATCCATTTTCTGGATGACGTGTTTCCCAAATAAAAACAGTTTTTACCTCTTTCAAGTTAGAGTATAAACCACTGAGCTGCCTTTTGAAAGTCTATGGTTGCGACGTCGTGCGACTTGAGTTGCACTTTTTTTGAGAACCTGGAAGAATTTTTTGCTATTCAACCCTTCTATAGTTGAAGAAAAAAATAGTTTCAAATGTTATTTCCAATTAAAAAGCTTCAAAATGTAACGCATTTGCCTTTCTAACCAAATTTGCAGCATAGCTTCAGAATTGGCACCTTTTTTTCTCATTGGCCCTTTTTCTTGCGAGTTTACAGAATTCTGCAGCGGTCACCATGGTTGCGACCAAAGAGGATCCAAACTAGAGAGCCAACTCCCGTGCAACTACCCGATTTTCCCCGCAAATTTTAAATGACAGCCCTCTCTCGCGCGCTCTTATTTTTACTGTCGGTGAATACCTGTAATTAATGGCCGCCCGGTGGCACTTTTTCAAATACAAACAATTTGTAAATGAATTAATAATAATAATATTAAATGCAACAAGAATAAATGTTGAGCATGATTTTTTATATAACTTTACTTGTTCTCTATCCAAATTCGGTTCCAAAAAATCTTCATCCATACACATTTCAGGTCTTTTTAATTTTGTTTATATGAATTACATTTTTGACAGCAGAATTCATGCAGCTGAACCTTGGGGGTTGTTCCATAAATAGGTTAACAACATGCAAGTTAAGCCCAAGGTTCCACTAGGGCAAAAGTAAACTTTAGAAAACGTATTCCCGAAAATAAATTTCCATTTGTCTTGGTTGTTTTCAAATTCGTTTATTTAGCACCATATTTGCACACACTCAAAGTGCGATTGGAAATTCTGTAGTTGAATAACACTGAACAGTGTTGAATGATGTTACATAGAGACAAATGCTATTCATGCTAAAAAAACAAAATAGGCCTGTTTTTTTGAGCTTCGATCTCAGCAAAGCAAAGTAAAGTAGGATTTTCAGCTCTTAATTACAAAAACTACGCTCTATTTGATACTTTGAGGACTCACAGTAGTTGTTGGAATTGCGTGCTGAAAATCCTACTTTACTTTGGTTTGACAAATTAATCATTTGTTTATAAGGTATTTGACATTGTGATGAAATTATATTACATAATAATTATAATAATAATTATATCCGAAATTCATTTTCCAACAATTTCATAAACTTTAAAAGTGTTTCAATTGAACTGCGATGTGAACGCCGTGTAACTAATCGGCACCAAAAATGACGAACACAGTCGCCCCCACTTAAAATTCCACCTTATTAATGGCCGCCCGATTGACAATAATTTCCTGCCTAGGAATTTCCTAAGTATGCGTGCGGCAGCAATGGCGCTCCTTTGATTTGTACAGGCACTAATACTTAGGAAATTCCTAGGCTGTACAAGGTCATAGGGTCATAGGAAGCTTGTGGGCAAATGTACCGTTTCTGCTCTCAGTTGGCTCTCTAGTGGTTGCGACGGTAGTCGCCTGAAAAGCTACGTGTAATAATTTAATCACGATATTAATTGGCGCGACATTTTTTGTTTTAAATAAAAATCACGGAATCTACTATTTTTTTCAGGGTGCAACAAATTTGGTACATAATTCCACTTTGAACGAACACGAAAGACGCCAACCCCAACCAACTAGTACGACTAGGGATCTTTATTCCAACTGTTCGCTCGTCGCTTACTACGTGGCCGAAACCAAACACGACACCGACAAGTTGTTATACTTACCCCATTAACCGAAAAACTCCCCAGTCAGCCACTTTCAATTTTAATACGTTTAATGACTTCAAATCAAGCTTGCAGAAACATTACAACCGAATCCCAACTATGTACATTCACATTACTAACATTAACTTCGAAATTCCAATTGAGCACAGCCAATAAATCGAGAAACATTAAAACGAAATTACCAACAGTGTCCTTTGTCAGCAAACATGATCAAAACAACCATAAGTCACGACATTTGCCACTCTGACACAGCACAAATCCTTGTGCGAGAGTTCTCCTCGTTTTACCGCACTCGAATCTGTTTCCACGCGACAAAAATTCGTTCCTCGAAAATGTTTGCTCCAACTTTACTCCCCCACGTACAGCAATTTCATGGCCAAGTTTTGTATTTCTCCAAGGAGAAACGAGAGAAAAACAAAATCTTCGAACAAATCAAATCTACACACCGTCAGTCCGTCAGACCGTCTCCCTCCTCAAGCAGAAGGGAGAGGTTCGCATTAAAAATAGCTAGTTTAACAACCCGGGAACCGAGGTGACCCGTAATACCGTCTGCTCTGTCCTTGACTAGTTCAATGACTGACACTGATACTAGTCATGTTATATCTGGGAATTTTAATTAAATAAATTGTGCAGGTGAGTGGGTATGGTCCCTTAAGTTACAACACTCGCATTCTCACCCACATGTGTGTGTAAACAATGAACATGAAAGTGTCACTCTTGTTATGGAACTGCGTTGTGGTGATATTTTTAGCTCTCTGCCACAGACGAGGATGAAGTGTGTGTCATCACACCAACAAATTCAATTAGTTACCTCAGTGAGACCGACTGACTGACTGACCCGGTCGTCTGTAATTCAATAATAAGACGACGACGTGATGGGCGCATAAATGTAATAACCACTTACGATTTACAGCAAAGCAAGCGAAGCAGAAGATTGGATAAGTGACCAACGCTCAGGAAATTTTATTTCTAAAATTGGAATTGGAATTGGAATTCTATGGCATTACATTGTAAAGTTGTGTAACAACATTATTGAGCGCGTGGTAAAACTGACACTGTTTGAGCTTCTATAAGTTTCGTAAAACTTTGACGTTCAGTAGATAGACATGTGCATGGTCCTTGAGGTAAGACTGATGCAGTGAACTCATGTTACTAGTGTATATTGGCAAAGTTTCAAAATCGGACTGAAAACTTTGGCAATCGTAAGCAGGAATAAGTAGCCTGCCTTGGGGAAAGTTTTGGACAGTAAGTAAGGTTATGTTGACTTCGATAAGTAATGGTTTTAGCCGGTACCTTTTAATGGGTTTTATTTCACAACAGAAACTTCACAGTTCTGATAGTGGAGGCACCATTAAATCTAACTTGCAACGAAGTCAATTCGAAAAGTTTGTGCAAATTATTGCATAGCATTGTGACTTTCTGGTGCCAGATGTTTTTTAAAAAAAAAAGTGTCCCAATCACGACAATTTCGCACCAACATAAGGGGGTTAATTATGCTAATTACACAATACTCACGGACCAGTCAAAATACTAAATGTCTGCTAATTTTCTCAATCAAATTTACACAGTACATATTTCTATAGTTGAATTGGTATTATCTTTTTCCTTGAAACTTGTTTACCTAAGTAGAAATTATTGTTGCGTATAGTTTAAGCACTGTTCCAGTTCCTACATTTCAGAAATGTTTCCGTTAAAGTAACAGTGAGTATAGGCTATCAAAGTGCGTTCTGTTTCCAGTGCAGGATGTAACTGTGACCAAATTGGGGAAAGTTTTGGTTATGACCTGTAACCGAAATGTGACCGAATTTTTGTGAGCTGTCAAATTTGCTTACATATGTTTGTAGGTTGGTTGGGAAATAAAAATACTGATACCTATATGAAATGTACACACATAACCTTTCCATTTTAATGAGAATGCTAAAATATCGAAACGAAGATAATGGGTCGTATGAATAAAGCGTAGCAATTGCTTTTACTCAAGATAAATGTCAAAGTCGAAGCATTTGCTACGTTTCGTATGAATAAAAACCAATTTGAGTTAGTTCCAACTTTTGACATGTTCGAAAAGCGGCGGCACTGTCCTTTTACTCAGATCGGTATGAATAAACAAAGCAAATGCTATGCAAATTCTGAGTCTGCTATTAAGTTGACTCAGACCGTTTGCTAAATACTTTGTACGCACATTTTTTACAAAAAAAAAAAGTAAGCAATGTGAATTTTCGATGGTTTGTCTATAAATAATTAAATTAATGTCGTTTTCCATTGAGACAGAAAGAGTCAGAGCCGTCAGAGCTGTCAGATTTCATGTTCCTTTGGCCGCAACAAAAAACACTTTTTTTGAGAGTCAAAGCAATTTTGCGAATCTCGATATCCGAGCGAGATTCACACCTATTTACATTAACACCAAAACATTTGTCGTTTGTCAAACTTTAAAGTGTGTTTACTTACGTTTTAAGACGAGAAGTCTGTGAAAAATAGAAAAAAAAAATACATTAGGCCGCTGCAATAGTTATTAAAATAAATTGAATGGATTTTTATAAACACAAATTACAATTTAAGAACAGCTGACTTTTAAAACACACCAAAGATGCAAAGGAAGAAAAATCTCGTTTTATGTTCCATTGGGCACGAAAAATCTGAAATCTGAGAGCAAAATCTGAAAATCCTAATGGAAAACGACATAAGTTTTGTTCGTGCAGGAAGATCATCAAAATACCTGTGAAAAAATCAGTTATTTCTTGTCATGGCCACTCAGAAGAAGAAATAAAATATCAACAACCTATTTGGCGAGTAGTCGCAGTAGCTTAGTGGTTAGTGTGTTGGACTGCTATGCGGGAGTCCCAGGTTCGAATCCCGCAAAAACCCAATTCCGACTCAGGGTTTTTTCCGCTGCGCTACCTCTCGCGAACGTCTGACAAACATCCGAGAGTATAAATGTCTTGAAAGAGCTTCTCAATTAGCCGTTTGGAGTCGGCATAAAAGTGTAGATCCCTTCCATTCGTTCCAAAAATGAGAAACTCACACAAAACGAATGGTTGTGAGAAGCTAGGCCTAGGGTCTCTCCAGACCTGTTGCGCCAACTATTTATTTATTTATATGGCGAACAAAAATTTTGGAAAAAATTGGAGCTATAGATTGCAATCATATTTCTGAATTTCATTTCTTTTTAAATTCAATTTCCACAAAAGTCGTCAGAATCTCAAGGAAAATTCAAATATACTGGTCCGGTTTGACAGAAATTGCAAGGCAAGTACACGTGCAGCGAAGTAAAAGCTATGTTCGAATTTTCGAACTTATTTTAGCAAACTAGGTTTTCATTCATACCGATTCAAAGCAATTGCCAAGGGCTTTTAATTTGCTAAAACCTTTTACTCAAAGCAAATGCTAGGTTTTATTCATACGACCCAATGTCATGAAAATGGTAATGCTCACTGCATAATTGCGTTTCATCGTACAAATGCAAAATATTCAAACGGAGAGCAGTTTTACCACAAATATGAATAAGTTGCAGTGGTAAAAACTCACGCGCTCAAGAAATATTCAGGATTTGATATGCATTTATTTAGGTAGGAGCACAGGGTGCATGTACACACATTGAGAAAATGTTTTCTTTTTCTTTTCTTTTTTCGTTTTTACACGTTTTTAGTATTTATTATGAAATGAGCGGAGAGAAACTTATATCATTCGAAAGGTACTGTGCCATAGATATGTACAAACTTGGGTATATGTCGCCATTAAGACTGGTAAAATTAAGTTAAGATTTACCCTTACAAAATACTTATCAGTTAATTAAACCCATTTTGTTTTTGCACGAATTATTTGGGAACGTATCTATCTTGTAAAAACAGATTTGAGTGTCTATGATCTAATCTTAGATTACAACCAAATTTCGAAGGAATGCAATTTACCTACCCATAAAAGTTGGCAATTTTGTACCTAATTTTAATTCAGAGCATATATCTGCGGCCGGCATATGACAGCATTTATAGAGACGAGCTATACAGAGCCATGTCTAGTTTTGGCATCCCTGCCAAACTTGTCAGATTGTGCAGAATGACGATGGAGAATGCTCGCTGCTCCGTAAAGGTCGGAAACAATCTCACCGAGGCCTTTGATGTCAAAAAAGGATTTAGACAAGGCGACGCGCTGTTATGTGACTTCTTCAACATTATTCTTGAGAAAATTGTGCGAAACTCACAAGCCAACACCAGAGGCATAATTTTCCAAAAGTCTGTGCAACTGCTTGCATACGCTGACGACATTGACATTGTTGGCAGAACACAGCGAGCTGTCACTGGTGCGTTTGCTAGTACTAGTACAGAAGCGGCAAAAATGGGTTAAGTGGTGAATGAGGGTAAAACAAAATATATGCTGTCAACAAGAAGGGACACACAACATCGAAGAATCGGGCAGAACGTCACGATAGACACCTATAGCTTTGAGGTAGTTAGGGACTTTGTCTACCTCGGCTCCGCTATAAACTCTGACAATGACATCACATCAGAAATCAAGCGAAGAATCATACTTGCCACCCGATGTTTCTTTGGCCCAAGACGGCAATTGATTAGTAAGGCCTTGTCAAGAAGCACTAAGGAGATTCTATATATGACTCTCATCATCCCTGTCCTGCTCTATGGCGCATAAGCATGGACCCTAGCAAAAACGGATGAGGATCTTCTTGGTCGCTTCGAACGCAAAATTCTTCGAGTGATTTTTGGTCCCGTTTGCGTTGACGGGCTTTGGAGGAGAAGATTTAACAGCGAACTCTACGAGCTGTACAGCGACATCGACCTGATCAGAAAAGTACGCATTAGTCGTCTAAGATGGTTAGGACATGTAGAGCGAATGGACAGGAACGCTCCGGCCCGGAGAGTCTTCGATTCCAACCCGGAGGGACAACGCAGTAGAGGAAGACCTCGCCTTAGGTGGCGCGCGCAAGTGGAAGGGGACCTCAACCAACTTGGAATGCGCAACTGGAGGCAGTTAGCCAAAGATCGTGCTTACTGGAGAGGCGTATTGGTTGAGGCCCTGGTCCACCCCGGACTGTAGCGCCACCTTAAGTAAGTAAGTAATATATCTGCGGGCGTTGACGACAGTTGGTTTCAATAATGTTACTATGGAAACGAACGTTTTCGACACAAATGTTTTGCTCTAAATTTTCACAGTGACGTATTCCAATATTAATCATGAGTACAACTATTTTCAAATGGTCGTATTTTTTCGGTAGGTAGATGTCGATTTTTCGCTTATATAAAAAACACCGTGATTGCCGAAAATTGCGGTACGTTTTTAACTTTCTCGATTATAGAATAAGGAACCTATCGAACATCCGCCATCTGTCAGTTTGTAATAGAATTCAATAAAATATTTTCAGAGTAGAAAGGTTTTTAACTTTCTCGATTACGTAGTAAGATTTATATTCCTACAAAATTTCGAACTCGAGATGTTATTCAATTCTGACAATTCAATTCTGAGGAACTCAAAATAGTGGGTCGCAGAATTCTGTCCGTCTGAGTGTATGTTTGTCTGTCTTTCCATCTGTCCCGAGGCCTACAACCTAAACGGCTGCCCGGATTTCGTTGAAACTTCGGATTTGGAGTTTGGACGCTTACAGTTCGGGGCCTTTTTTTTTGCAAGGTAACCTTAATATTAATGGTAGGTACTTTCCATACACAATTTTCGTGCCAGTTTGATTTGTTCGAAAACAGCTCTAATGACTTCAACCAAAATTGATAGATGGGGTTACCATGACTGCATACCCAATTTTTGACTCAAAAATCGAAAAATGGTAATTTTGAAATTTGGACATATGTACATATTTCGATAACGGTAGATACGATTGTAACAAAAATTAATTTCTAAGGTAATATGGTCATTTTTAACTTAATAGCGAATTCAGTTTTTCTCTGTATTATTATCATACAATGGATTTTTGAAACAAGTCATTTTAAAAATTTAGTTTTCTTTAATTTACCTTAAAACGGCAATAACGATTTTAAATTTTTCAAATTTTCAACAATTGTAAAATTGACGTTTTCAAAATTATTGTGCCCTTAATTTTCAATTCGAATCACCGAAAACGTTAATTTTAAAAACTTTAAAAGCCATGTAGGTAATGCTTACACCCCGAACAATATAACTTTTAATAGGTTTTCAGATAAATAGCAATAGTATTTGTCCAACTTAACATTGCAATATTTGGTACTGTTTTGTCTGCCAAATTTTACAAAAAAAAAGCTCTAAGCATGTTGAGCAAAATACAAATTAAAGATAATATCAGTATTCTAAATAAGTTAGTTTAGTTAGTTTCTCTCAAAAAATTCGAACAAATCCGTC
The DNA here is from genome assembly GCA_946477585.1 of Cheilosia urbana. Lineage (NCBI taxonomy): Eukaryota > Metazoa > Arthropoda > Insecta > Diptera > Syrphidae > Cheilosia > Cheilosia urbana. The sequence goes on from OX297856.1 coordinate 40,892,477, forward strand.
TTCCAATAAAAATGCAATTACAACTATAAAAAAATTATTTTTAGCAAATATTTCCCACTTTTTCTTTTTTCGCAACCATACTGAATATGCACCTCAAAATAATTTCAACCACCCAGCCTTACACTATGAGAAAGTCCCACTTCATTTGCACCCAGACACACGTCCACCAGAGTTTTGATGAACGAACAAAGTTTCGTGCGACCCAGTCGTGCACTTTATTTTTATTTTATCCAAATGCCAATTAATTCATTGCATCTGTTGAAATACAAAGTCTGAACTTTCCAAAGAACGACGAATGTTTAAAACAGCAAGTTTCGTATGGCCTAGTCAGGTATTAGATGGGATCTAGTGGAGCAGGCACATTCTTCCTTCAACCCATAATTTTCATGCCGTATCACTTAAATGATGCCTATCTATCATCTACTGGAAATGTTGTTCAATTCGCTTTCATTTCTGATGCAAAGAGAATGTGTTCTGGTCTTAAAACCATGAGCCAGTTGCTTGACTTATTTATAAAACCTCCGGGCGTTATTTTGATCGGAAGAATGTTTCATTTTCTTGAGCAGGAAGACTGCGTAGGGTGTCTTATTTCTTAAAAATCTTCCTCTTCCTTGATATCTTGACATACTTCCCATTTTCGTTTTGCTCTCTTTAATTGCGGGGACCGTGGTCTGAGGTAGCGTGAGTTACAATAGTCAATAAAAAATAAGAAACTCGATCTTTTCCCACTTCAAATTGCACTTTGCATGAAGGTATTATTTAAATGTGATTCTGTTTACAAATACCGTACTGCAACAAATGGGTATATCACTGTAATAAACGCGCCAATAATTTATATTATGTAGGTCAAACGGTAAAACATTGAATCGAATTCTTCGGACACTGTGGCGTATGTGTAACCTTTTTTGTTCAGTCAATTGCATTGCTGAAAAACAGTTTTTTTTAGAACGCTTTAGAAGATGATTTCTATTCGTGCTGGTGTTGATCGACACATGATCGAACTATATCTGTTTATTGTTCTGCGTCATATAACACTTTCAAGTGGAAAATTTCAATGGAAATACCAATTTAGCCACGAGCATGCAATCAAAAGTCACCACCCTACAATTGTCGAAGTAAATCAGTGCACTCATTCAGTCTCGGTATCAGATACTCAATAAATTTAATTGTTAAATGTAATTTCCTTTATTAGTTTGATCAAAGAGTGGCCAGACGTATTGCTATTATTGACGTTGAAATTCACTACGAATTCCATTGATATGTTTGTTGTTCTTAGGGTTCGCTTTATTCTCCATAAATGAGTAGACACCCAATCAGAAACTTGTGACTCTTATCCCTGTTTACTTTAAGACCACACGGTATATTTGACTCGATTCTGTGTCGATAAAGGCATTCCTAGTAAGATAGTAACTATTTGACTTTTTTGTTACCATTGAGTTTCTCAAAGATACAAATGTCCTTTTTTGCAACATTTCAAACACACAAAAACTGTGAGGTTGCTTTTTAGTATTACCATTGAGCAGCTATACGCGAATCGGCTGTTCACATTCTAAACTGTGACCACCGAATGTTACCATAGTAATTTTGCGCTTGTATTTGCAAACAATCTTCACACATACTACCATCTAATGTCTGATGTAGAATTTGTACTCACATGCAACATGCGCCTTTTAATATAGCCGTGCACGAAGAATTATATGACATTGCTCAGCAAGCGTTAAAGGGCATATAGGGTGCAAGGCTGCCAATGTTGGGCCGAGAAAGTGTAGCAAATCGCCAAAAAAAAAAGTAGACTCGAAAAAAAGTGTAGCAGATAATGAAAAAAAAATACATAGTTCTTATTCAGAACGAAAACATAACATAGACTATACTCTGTCCAACAAAAATTGTCAGTACAGGGAAGATAGGATGTTTGTCTCTTAGTCTGTTTGCAATGACTTACATAAATCGGTCCCTCTTTAAAGCTCTCACAGGGTTGCGTAGTTTATTTAATAATTCGCCATAACTCAGAGAGCATACTATTAGGGTAACCAACTTACAATTTAAAATAAAAATATTGCTGAGCGAAATAAATTCCGTTGATCTTTTTTTCGGTAAGATAATAGGCGCGTTTTTTAAAGGTATCCCCAGCAGGCCTAATCGCTTTAGTTTGTTTTCCAACACAAAAAAAAAATCGTAACACAAAAAAAATCAAAACGAAAAATATATAGGTACACAAAAAGGCAATTAGAATACAAAATGATACAACCACGATGCAATTTCATATACCTTTACAGATGGTAAAAGGACTGCACTTGTGAAGCTGTACATACATTTTTGAATATAGGCATAGATACCTAGATTGCATATGGGCGGATCTTCGCGAAAACAGTATCGAAAAAAGGATCATAAAATCCTTTCAAGGCATTATCTTTACTGAGGACGAGCTTCGTCATTTGACCTGCTACGTCATTTTGATGCTTCAATGTGAAAAACTATTTGATGAAAAAATAGACAAATATGCAAAAATATAACAAAATGCTAAAATATGGCAAAAATATGCTCTACATTTATACCTAAATATGCAGAAATATTCCCTAACGAATAGGGCTGAAAATATGTACTGAGTTTTGTATATTAAATTATTTAATACGATCCCAAAAAAAAAAAAAAACAAATTTATTGCAATATCACTACAACGCACTTATGATCATAAACAAATCATACTGAGGCCCCCAACTCACAATCCTCTTGCCGCTGGCCCCCTCAATTTTTGCCAGGAATCCGCCATTTTGTTGTCCTATCCGTGTATGCCAATTCCTATCCGTTTTGCTTTGCCCACAGTGAAAGGTAAAAAGATTAGGTGCGAATGTGTTGGTTGAGAGGATTTTTGACATTTGTCAATACGATATCCTATGCAACAATACTAGCGCACCTAAACTCTTTGGGAGCGTAAAATTTAGCTTGTAGGCAAATAACTGTTAATCGGTCGAAGTTGGGGGTCTCAGTATTGTCTCTGCTTATGATCACTTGTTGCGTTAATGAAATGAATGCATTAAAACACTCCCCGAACAAACCTTACAACATTAAAAAAAAATGGTTTAACTGAATATTATTGGATCCTTCAGAAATACAAACAAATTAAAACCGAATGGCAGCACCCCACGTAATAAGACAAGTGCTCAAAAGCACCAAAACCGAAAGTTCTTTGACAAAATCCATAGAAAAACCCTTAAGGATATGCTCTCTTTGTTCAACTGGTAACACTCTTCTGATGTGCTTCAGTCACACCTCACACACAGTGCTTATTTTGGTTGATGATAATAGCAAGCGAACACAAGATGATCATGCTCATTCTGCCCGCGGTTGTGTGGCAGACTGGGTATGGTGGGCTGCATGCGAATTTTAGAAAAAATATTTTATAATAATTTATAATAAATAGAAGATTTTTGCCATGAGTGCATTCGAATCAAGCAAATGAAGTTTTTGATTTGCAAAAATGAATCAAAACAACACATATTAAATTATTGTTGTTTACTAACCAATAAACATAAATGTACAGGTTAATCTTAAAAGTTACAGCGCTAGCTCCAAGGCTTACGGCTTGACATTATCAATTAAATTTTAAGCGTTATATAAAAATGAGTCAGTTGCTACGTAGCAGATGCACACAAAACAATAAATGAAGTAGATCTACTACATATAAAGTACATTGGTAGCCCTGATAGGTTGGCCTAGAAAAATAAAGTGGACGACTGGGTCGAACGAAACTTTCTCGATCATCAAAAGTTTGGTTGGATGTTTTCTTATTTTATTAGGTAGGTACAAATCTGGAAAGATTCTAGATAAAAGAAACGGCAGTATATATAAAATAACAAAGTAAGTTTTTGTAAGTTGAATCTATCAGTAAAAGTCTATTGTCGCAAGTTATGGTTAGAGAGTTGTAAGCGCCTACTGTTCTATTTTAAAACTCTTACAGCCTTATTTATAAACATATTATAGAGGGTGTATAAAGTTGTGCACTGTTTATAATGCCTCTAAACGCAAAAACCTTATTTATAAAAAAATCTCAACGGTGTATAGAGCTTGTATAAGCTAAACGCGTTTGGAGGTTGTTTAGTGCCTGTGTCACATGTTGTGAATACTTTTTATAAGATTATCTAGTAATTCCCCGACCGTTATCATTTTCCTTTTTTCTTTTTGAAATTTAATTCCATTTCATTTTGAATTGAATTCGTATTTTTCACAAGCTGCTAAGTTTTTGATGTGTAAACATCTAAGCGCGCGTTGTTGGAATCTGGTGGAGTAATTTCGCACATTTAACTTGCGGGGACGGAAATGAGTCACTGTGTTTTATCATTGCATACATTTTATCATTGCATACGTTTTTATCATTGCATACATTTATGAGCTGGGGCATATTAATTTCAGCTTTTTGTTGATGTGAAATAAAGCATGTTTTTCATATACATATGATGGTCTCACATTTCTTCCCTGTGACAGACATCGCGAGGAAATTTGGTGCCAAATATTTCGTGAATTAACAGGCACGCAGAAATCACAGCTGGACAACAACTAACAAAAATGTCGTAGACCAGCACCTCTACAATATGCAATGCAAGCCGAATGAAATTCCAATGACACTTTCAGTTACTGTATAACAGTTGATGTCATTTAACTTGCGGGGATGGATTGCATACATTTATGAGCTGGGGCATATTATTTCATAATATTTATATCAAGAATACGGTTATTACAATTCCCTCTTTTCTCAATGACGTGTATCAAGCCACACACATACCGCACGCACGGTGTTTACACATATTTCGGGACTGTTGGAAAAAGTCGCACCAATTTTGTTTTACATCTTTTAACATAAATGTAATATACATCTCCTTTTTAGTACTTTTCCTGACACAAGCCCTGTATAACTAATATGCATGGGAAAATGTTTTATGAATAAGAATTTTTGGGAGGGTGTATAAAGGCTGTATAAATACTTATACACTACATAACTATACAGGTGTTTAGGAGCGTTTAGAAAATTGGTCTAGTGGGTTCGAACAGATAGACATACGGACAGACATCCTACCGAAACTAATTAAGGTTCCATTTTGAGTACGGGTACGGAAACATAAAACAAAGGGGCCGAAAAACAAAAAAACTGTATAGAAAATCAATAAGCGTATAGCCTTTACTACAAAATGCTCCCTATTATGTAAAAGAAAATCGGTAGACCACTGCAACCTACTGAGGTATCTATGTGCAATTCATGCATAACACCCCTGGTTAAATCGCAGACATATGGGCGACAACTGTGCATCTCATCGATATTGTCCCTGACCTCTTAGCTCTTATGCAAAAGTGTTGTTTGTTTGACGTCATTTTACAGCATGAATTTTAACTCATTAGACGTTCCGACTCGGCGTGAAAAACGATAAGTCCCCTCCATTCGTCACAAAACTGCGCTATCTATGTGTTTATTTATTTATTTTTTTACGATTTCTTGATAGAAGGGAGGAAACCCCTGGAATTGCACGTTTTACAGAACGCAAGGTCGCAGTAGTATGCAAAGGCAAAGTTACTCTAAGAGCTCTTATAGCCCCGTTTAAAAATGTATATGAAATGTTTTTTTTATTAAAAAAAGCGGCCAAAATAAATGCTCTTTCAAAAGTCCTTGAAACGTATCACACCATCTTGAGTCACATTTTAACAAAGGCAACTCTAAACACTTTCAAAAACGCCACATCATCGCCGTCGACTGAGGAGACACTTCACTGAAGCTACCACTAAAACGCTTGTGCTTACACTTCTCCTTAACTATTTCACATTTTGAATGTGTTTTATTTTAATTCCGCAATTAGATGCACTTGCGTAGCAACCGAAGAGAGCGAAAACAAGCTTCGTTTTTCCCAAAGTGACACCCACTCTTCCGCAATTTCTCATTACAGATTTATTAAGTTTTTTTTGTTGAACTTTTCTACAAATTTGTTTATATAATCATATGCCTACATATATATGTATGTTCTACTCGTAGGTATGTACAGCAAAAGAAAGTATCCTTTAGTAATGAAATTGCGCTAACTTTAAGTGCACCTGCAGTACACACACATACGCAGCTATGAAAGCTAAAGGCTGCAGTTGTACTCGAGAAGAAAATATACAAAACAATCCCAAAAGGGTATACACTATCCAGGTATAGGTATATTCATTCTTTTTCGGTCTGTTGGTTTGTTTATGTCCTTACATTGTTGTAACTGTAACAAGAACTGCTAGTGTGTGTTTATGCGAAGGCGGGTACGAATAAATCCCTTTTCTGAAACATTTTAGTCAAACAGAAGATTTATTCAACTTTCACGCCAAACGAGAAGGTGATAACAAGGACTTGGTCGTGAATTTAATTTACCTGACTGATCCTGTTAAAGATGAGGATGCAAACTGTATAGCGCGACGGATCTGCTTCTTTTGTGTGACTTGAGAGTGATAGTATCACACCACGTTGTTTTAACTGATTCTTTAAGTTGTAGGTATACGTACGCAAACTGGAAAAAGGATAAAAAAAGAGAAATACATTTTCAATGTTAATGTTCATTTTCTGATGTTGACAAAATGTGTAGCTTTAAATGGTAACACAAGAGGTATAGATGTGGAAGGATTGTTGAAAGAATAACAGGATACATGTGCGGAAAAGTCAGCTTGACACGGTCCGCCGCCATTATGCAAGCTTCTCGTTCTCTGTTTCTATTTTTGGATTTAGTAATGTATTCACCAAAGGTAGTGGATTGATGGCAGGATGCAGACGGTTCGTGCTTATTCTGCCATGATATGCACATGACAGGAATAATTACAAAGGCGGGCCAAGGGTGAATGCTATTTCAAGGAATGATTCGCTGTGTTCTATATCACTAAGAGGATATGTTCCTTGAATCAGTACGATGGGCAGGCAGTGAAAACGAAGAGTTAAGTTAAGGGGAAATGTGAAAGCAGCTGATTAAAATAAGTTAATGTTGGACACAACAGGTTCTTAAAGAATCCCAGACTCAGTATCTATATATAAATAAATTGTATTGTGTTTGAAATTGATGTTCTCTGTAACGCGTGAACCGATTTTGTTTCTGAAAATTTCCCATAAAATGTGACATTAATACCAAGGTTTTTATGGATAAATGGTCTTTGTATGTGTCTATTTGTGCGTATAGGGTGTATTCGATCGGATTGTCGATCTCCGAAGCCACTCAACCGAATTTAACAAAATTATGTAGATGTACAATGTACGTGATTGGTTGCAGCTTGAAAGACAGGATATTTAATTGCAACTAAATTAGAACCTTCGCGGAAAAAACAGTAATAAAAATAACTGTGTACAATTATGAACAGACGGTGGTCGTAAAAAAAGGGTCATCAAATTATAGCATTCTCATTATTGGGGATTGGTGTTTAAGTTATCCTCTCAAATTAGACCGCGAAGCTTTAATATAAAAACGTAACAAAGGACTTCTACAAACATCTTGTTCGATATGAGGGAGGGATCTTTATATAGAAAAAAAAAAGAACAATTCTGAGACAAGAGGGTAGGCACCACAAACTCTGAGGCGAGTGAAGTGAAATTTACTATTTAAATAATGAAAATCAGAATCAGACCACCAAATCGGGTTTCTTTTCGACTCTCAGTAAAAATATGCATTTTACTCACTAGAAAATTTACAATCCTTACAATTTTCACAAAAAATTAAAAATCTGGCATTGTTAGATTACTGTTAAGCTATATAAAGGGTTTTCCAATAAGGGGTGCTATTTTGGTATTCAAGGAAAAATGTCATTTTTTGAGATAAATGATCGGATGTTTATTTCATAATAAAGAGGAAGGTATGCCGTTAATAATGAAAAACAACATCAGCCAAATGGCCACCACGAGCACGCATACAGGACCATATCCTTTTCATGAAATTTTCCATAACCAAATCGCAAAGTGGCTGCCCTATGTCCTTGATAGCCTCACGAATTTCATCTTTGAGGTCTTGAATCGACGCTGTTATTATCTTTCACGTGGACCCAAAGGAAGAAGTCGCAAGGTGTTAAATCACAAGATCTCGGTGGCCAATTGTGATCACCTCTTCGAGAGATAACACGGTCCGGAAACCTTTCCCCCTAAAATCTCAATGGTTTCGTTGCTTGTGTGGCACGTAGCGCCGTCTTGTTGAAAGTAAACGTTGTCCAGATAAATACCATCCAACTCCGACCATAAAAAATCATTAATAATCTCTCGATAGCGCAATCCATTCACCATAACTGTTGATTCAACCTCATTTTCGAAAAAGTAAGGTCCAATGACCCCGCCGGACCATAAACCGCACGAAACAGTCACACGTTGAGGATGGACAGGCTTCTTAACAACAACTCTTGGGTTTTCCGAGCCCCAGATGCGACAATTTTGCTTGTTGACGTAGCCACCGAGGTGGAAATGGGCCTCATCAGTCAAAATGATTTTTCGATGGAATTCCGGATCATTTTCATGCATTTCAAGGACCCTATCAGCAAAGACACGACGTTGTTGATGATCGGCCGGCTTGAGTTCTTGTGTTAACTGAACTTTATAAGCCTTAAGACCCAAGTCTTTATCCAAAATACGGTGTAATGACGTTTGTGGAATGCCCAATTCCAAAGAACGACGAGGAATGGACAAACCTGGGTTTTCTTCAACACTTTGGGCTACAGCAGCAATATTCTCAGTTGTTCTTGAGCGACGTGCACGGGTTTTAATCTTCACATCACTAACTTGTCCCAACAGCTCGAATTTTTCCACCAATTTCTGTATTGCGGTCCGACAAGGTGCTTCACGACGACCAAAAAAAGCTTTAGTTTTGCGAACTGTGACTGCAAGATTTTCACCATTTTTGTAGTGAGTTTTAATAATTTCAATGCGTTGTTGAAGCGTGTATCGTAGTAATGTCGTAGTTTCTACTTGTCAAATGTCAAAGAATAAAAGCTTAAAAAGTGACAGCTACCGAAATAGCGGGCCATTCCAGTAACACCTCTTACTGGAAAACCCTATACAACCGTTTAACAGTAATTTAATTAAAATCATAAATTAGACCCCTGACAATATAAGAGCGTCGTTTAAACTTTTCGAATTAAACTCTAGTTCAATTACCTCTGCTGATAATTCTCATCGTCGAAAAAATCCCACTTACAAAACCGTACGGTTTAATCTATTGCAAAACTAAAATTGCCATAGTTCAAACTGTAAAAAAAAAAAAAACGAAAATAAGTTCCCGCTCCGATAAGAACGAATCACACTGATACGAGCACACTAGGCTCCGCTACACATCAGCTACTTTTCCGAAACGAGAAAACGCCAGTTCCCTCCAAATTTATCTGCCATCATCCACGTTGAAGCTAGTGGAAAACTTCTACACCCCTCCCTCCGCGTGCAGAATTGCAAATGCGAAAAAGAAACATCGAAATTAATTTAACACGGGACATTTCCATCCAGCAGAGTATTATCCGGCCCAAAAAACCAATTTCATTTAATTCTATTAAAATGCAAATTGTACCAGTTTAATGTAACCAAAGTCGAAAAGAGAAAGCCAGCAGACACAGAGCCCTCGAGACGCAGGTTTTCTTCTTCTTCTTTTTTTTTTTTTTGTCCGGCATCAAGAAACTTATGTAACGCAGTTGTTGGTTGTCCCTCTGAAAAATAGTTTTTATCCATCCTCGTCAATAATTTTAGTATCATTTTGTACTTTTTTTCTGTCTTTGTTGGACTTTCCTTCCTGCTTGACAGGGTATTCGGTCGGTTGTTGTTTTGTTGGCTCAGGCCCAATGGCGCCATTCAGTACAATTTTTATTTGAAAATGAAATCCACTAAAAGTGTGTGGAACGGGAGCTGAGACATAAAGCCGGTGGTGGCGGAGAAAACAACAAACTCAGTGTGCGTGCGAATAGAGGAAATCAATGGAAGATGTGTCGTCCTAAAACTCCAAATTATACGACCCAAATGGATGGGGCATAACTAGGCTACAGTGAGCTGGGATACTTACACGCCAAAGGCAGTCTTCCTGAGAGCTATAGCGGAATTTCGAAAATGAAACAACACAAAAGGGATGCAAGAGGCGCAGCGAGTGGTACTGCGAATTGTTTTCTATCTAGACTTGTGTGTCATCATCATAAAGTTTTCATGTCTGCAGCAAAATGATTTAGCAAAAAAATCGATACACGGGAATGTCCTTTAAACAACTTGCACACGTGAAACTCCTTTGAGCAGGACAATGTGCGAACATTTGCTAGTGACCGTCCATTGGTGATTTATAATCACTCTTCCCTTGCCATTTGATCTATTTGCAAATGTTAGCGTAACGCACAGTAGCCACCATGACAGTGCTCTTGTGGTTGGCTTATCCTCAGAGTTAGTGGAACAATAATGCCAGTGAACAATAGCAAGCACACAAACAAAGTCCGACACCTATAGATATTAGCTGTCAGTGTGGATATGGGTAATACAATAAAAAAGGAAACCTAATCTGGCCATAAACGTGCGATATGTTACAATGCCGCATCAGATGGGAATTAGACAGAGCCAATGAGAAACATTGCGAAATTATTCTCCTGTTGATAAATTCATGGTCGAACGATATAGACGCTGCCACAGCAGAATTGTGTACACATGAAGAGGCAGCTTAATCGGCAGTTTTCTCCATCGTTTATAGCGGTAATTTGTGGGTTCATCCAACCAATTTGGTAACAAGCATTTGTGACAAGTACTAAAAGTGTAATATACCGCACAACTATATTCGTGCCATCACATTAGTTATTCGATTAGTTTGTTTTTTAAAGCTTGGTAATGAAATATTTTTTGCAGCTAACTGCCTTTCATCAAAGTTGATGGCACGCGAGTTATGTTGCCAGTGTATAAGTAAAGGTTCTTTCATTAGCGACTTACTTGACAACTTAAAACTGAACGCACCCTTAAATCGATTACCGAACTGTCAATGTCGAAATATTCAGTAAATCAACATTTTCATCAAGGTAAAGAACACGAAGGAACCACGTTTACAAATAATTAAAATTTACAAACAAAATTCCGAGTCGGTGGTCGCAACTTTAAGGGCGTTAACGCAAATTTCCAATCTTCAGCGATGAAGCGCATTTTTGGTTGAGCCGTCATGTGCTTAAGAGAATACTGAGATCCCCAACTCATTTCCGTCCTTTGCCGCCGGCTCCTTTTTTTTTTTTCAAATTTGCATTTTGTATTCCTATTGGTGTTGTCAATTTAGAATCCGTGTGACATGGTTGCGTGAACTTGGCACACCGATGTTAATTTTTTTTTTGTAAGTGAAACTTCTTATGCGACTTCCACTCAAGGTCGCGTTAAACGTTTAACGCTAATAAAAGCATGGGATACTCAAAGGTGTGAGGGAGGGTGAGGGTGGCGCACATTGCACAAGCACATTCATATGAAAAAAAAAAACTGAGTGGTGTTTTCTCCAAAATAAGTGAAACGAAAGAGAAGTATGCGACGTGAATGTGTATGTAGTCAACAGCGGCAATGTGTTTCTGAGGAAATGCGCAGATGACTGTTGATGTGGGCTGATGGACGTATGGTGGTGTGTACAGAAATTGAGTTCATGGTTTTTGTTTTAATGGTTGTTATAGTACCTACGTTGATGCCTACAGTAAGGAATTGAAGAATTCAAGAAGTAAAGACGATATACAACGAGTAGCGTCCTCATTATTTCATTTACTTGTTTTAGTTTGATTTGGTACACATATAATTTTATAGGGTAGTATTTTTGAAGTGAAACTTCTAATGCGACTTCCAACATTTCGTATCTTACTTTAGTTGTCATAATCCCATTGTTAATGTTATAGATTTGGATATTTCTCCACTCGAAAATGATAATTAAAAGATGCGATCAATTGTAAATTGTAAGCAATGTTACTAAAGTTTGTCTTAAGGAAACAATTTTATTTCACTAAAAATTAATTTCTACCCCTTCCTATTTTCATTTCCACATTACGAAGTTTCACTTCTTCCGCGCGGAGGGACTCCACGCACTAATTTTTTTTTTTTTTTTTTAGAGTTCCGGATGGCTAAGCAAGAGTTTTAGATTTCTTTTTGAAAAGTTCTGTTCGTTTAGTATTTTTTTTTTAAATTGTTTTAAATATGGGTTGCTAAATTTACGGACCACCATTTGTGAAAAAAATAAATTTGTTTTTTTGCTTCGCATGGAAACAACATAGTTTTAGAGTTCCTCATAGTTTTTAGAGAAAAAATTTGCAAAATTACGCCAAAACAAATTTTTTCGATTATGTGACAGCACCCCATTTTCAATAGAATTTGTTTTTTTATAAAAATAATGCACTACACCAGAGTTCTGGAGTTCCTATTACCTAAACAAGAACAATTTTTCGGGATAGAAACAAAAAAGTTATAAAACTTTGAAAAATGATAAAAAATATAAAAAATATATTTTTTGCACCCTTTAGTTTTGATTAGAGTTCTGGAAAGTGCATAAGAAGCTTATCAAAAAATTCTTATAAAATAATCTTTTAAACCTTAACACAAAAAAGCTAGAGCAAATTGAAATATTGCAAAATTTTCAGGATTTTTAGGAGAAATAATTAAAAAACGGATTTCTTCGAATTTTTTGAGAAAAAAGTATGGGATCTTAATTAGAATTATTTTATTATCCTAAATATCGAGATATGAGCTGTTTATAAAATTAGCCTTTTCGGTGATTCGAATTGAAAAGTAAGGACGGAATAATTTTGAAAACATCAATTTTACTTTAAGTATGAATTTCGGTTAATATCGTATGTGCCGTTTTCGGGTAATCTAATGAAAATTAAATTTAAATTAATGCATTCTACGAGTTTATAGAGAAAAACTAAGTTTGCTATCAAATTATAAATGACCTATTACATACCTTAGAAATGAGTACAAAAGTACTGTACTCTTAATCGATTTTTTAGGGAAAAGCTGAGTATGCAATCATGTTAACCACACCTACTTAAGCTTAGATATCAAATTTGGTTGAAATCGTAAGAGCCATTTTCGAACAAATCGAATTGGTATAATATATGGTTGTATCATTAATATTGAGCTGCAAAAAAAAAAAAAACGGCCCCGAACTGTAAGTCCCCAAACTCCAAATCAGGGCAGCCGTTTCGGCTATAGCCTATAGGCCTCGGCACAGACTGACAGAATTTTGCGACCAACTTTTTTGAGTTCCTCTATCATCGTAATGTCAGAATTGATTAACATCTCGAGTTCGAATTTTGTACGAAAACAATATTTTTCTTTTACTACCTAATCTAGAAAATTAAAAAAAAAAAAAAAAAGCACTGTGTTTTTTGGAACACAAAAAGTGTTCAAAACATTTATTTACTGTTTTTAGTATTTCACAGAAATAAAGGGCGATCTACGAGGATTTTTGTATTAAGGCTTTTACCCGAAAAACGCAAATACATACATAGCTAAATTTGAGAGCAATTAATAGAATAAACGGAAAACAAATACTGATTTTTTTTTTTTAATTTAACAAATGCATTCTTCCATATTAAAATGTGCAAGTATGCATTCTAAGTACTAATTATAGATTATGAATTATGCTGAAACCGAAGTAAAAGGAAGTTAACATTTTGCGCGAATTTTGAACCATTATTTTCTCAAATTTCCCCTCTAGTTATTTCAGCATTTAGAATGCCGTTATAGTTAAAATGATAGTTAAGTCTATTTCTGCAAATTAAGAATATACTAAAAGTTTTCGGTCATTCTGAAAATATTCGCTTCGGCTTCATTTCTCAAGCAATGTTCGGGATTATTTCACTTTGGGTGTTTTCATAAACGTCTGCCTAACTAAGATCTGCGTAAGACGTGTTCATAAAGTCAGATTTTTGATCGAACAAACGCAGATGAATTGCAGAAAATGTGTTCGTAAACGTCATAAATGTCATCAGCGTCTGGCAGATTGTGCATCGATATTTTTTTGACTGCAGAAAGCGCGGGAGTTAAAAAATGTTAAAGTGCGAAAAATGTAAGTTTTATTGGTAATTTTGAATGTGTTATAACAATTAAATTTAATTTTTTTTAAGGGAAAAAGAAGCTGCGGCGCGGAATGTGGCGAAAACCAAACTATTGTGATGAAATTTTTGTCGGACGTTTATGAACATTTAGTGACTACTTAAAATTGTACTAAATCAGGCCTGCACAGTGCACACGTGCTGCAGAATAAGTGTATTCATTAATGCAACAAAAAAGAAAGACGATTGTACTAGCGCAGATTTTCGACGTTTATGAAAACACCCTTTGTCAATAACATCGAGTGTTGTAAATTCAGCGTTATTTCACGGCACCCCTCTCATTATAAGCTACTGTATTTGAGGAAATATTGAGAGAATGAGAAAATTGCAAAGGCCGTTGAATGAAACATGAGGATAGTTTGTAACAAATTTTATTTTGGTTATTTTTACTCAAAAAAAATCTTATTGTCTCACAAAAACAACATTTCATTCTTCAGTTCTTAAAAATTCCTGTATTACTTGATTATGACATTTTTTTGTGTTTATTTAGATTAATAAAAATAGATACATTAATAAAACACCTTCCTAAACAAATTTAACTATGGAAAAATGGAACGATGTGTTGCGAAAGTTATATTTTGGGGACCGAAGTGAAAAAACGCTCAACAAGCACTCATTGGTTGTCACTGATTTATATGGGTTAACCTAAATATATGGTAACCTAACCAAGGATTTAACCCGCTGTGAACACAACGCCTCTCAGTTGATTGCTTTCAATTAAGAGCTTCTCTGACTGCCTTGCACTGGCGGGTGTTATGTTAATGTCAGGGAAACAATCAAAATGCCAGTGACACGCTAATTAGTTTTAATCGATTCAACCGACATTTGCCTAGGTGGTTCGCAAATGCCAATGGAATTGGTAAATATTGATTTGTTTTAGTGAAGCAGTGTCACTAAAATAATTCTATCTCGCTCTGTTCACGAATAAATTACGAAATCAGTATAAATTTGACATCAAAATGGTTCACACCGCTCGAAAATAATTGTATATTCGCCACTTTGGTAACTGAAAATAAAACGCAAACACGTGCCACTTTATTCTCGTACATCACAATGCTTCATACAAACAGCGGATGTAGAGTATAGATAAAAGTATAAACAAATAACATTATCTGTTCCAATCCATTACTATTTTTGACACAGCAATAAGAACCATATAGCACACAGTAAACGAACGTCGCGTCGACTCGAAAGAAAGAAACAAAAAGTACTTCGTTTATACTTTGGAAAACATGCGTCTATCAAAATGGATTATTATTATCTCTGCATTATTGAATTCCGTTCGCAAGGCTCTCTTTATTACATTGATATCGCATAATACCCTTAGTATTCTGTACTTGAATTGCAATTTAATTTTGAACATAATTTTCAAATTCCGTGACAAATTACATTATAATATCAACAAGAAGACAGTTGATTTATCATATTTTCTCTTGGATGGAAATATAAAATTACATTCATGTGAAATGAGAAATTAAACAACCATGTTACTGTAATATTTTCATGTTGACGGAATTAGTGGGTTTTTTTTTCAATTTGGATGTCAGACCGGTGCCGTAAAACGCCGAGCGAAACCGAATTTTAGAATTCGGCGTTATTTCACACTGATTGAAATAATGCCGAACGTTGCTGGAGAAATAAAGCCGAAGCAAATGTTTTCAGAATGGCTGAGAACTTTTATTATATTTTTAATTTGCAGAAATAGATATAACTATTATTTTAACTATAACTAAATTCTAAATGATGCTGAAATAAGTAGAGGGGAATTTTGTGAAAATTATAGTTCAAAATTCGTGCGAATTTTCTCAAAGCTCAAATATTTAATAGTTAAAATAAAAACTATGTTTGTGCATATCGTCGGTCCAAACACGAAGTGGCGTATCTGCAAAATCTCAATTTTACAGTAGAGCCAAAACAAAAATTTACGAAATTTTGTTTTTTTTTTCTTTAACTAAAAACTTTCAACGAAGCTTACCATTATTTCGAGGAAGTGGTTATTATAATGTGTTAAAAAGGTTTCTTCATAAACATTTACCATTTTTGAGTAAATTCCAAGAGAAACATTTGTAGATAAAACAGAAATTATTAATAAAATTAAAACGGTTTGAGATACAGATACGCCACTTCGTGTGATGATAAATAACGATCGGTAGATAATATACGCCAAATATCTCAAAATGTCAATTTTTGCAGATACGCCACTTCATGTTTGGAACGACGATATCATCGGAATGTATTTATAAATTAAAAGCGAAATAAGGCCGACTGAGCTTTATTTCATTTTAGCAAAGTGAAATAAGACCGAACAAGGAAATTCGGCGTTATTTCTCTTTTATAAAGTGAAATAACATTTTGTCATTTTGCTCGGCGTTATTTCACGGCGCCTGGGCCACCACCTGTTTCTCTCTTATGGGTGATCCATCTGTTAGTAAAGGATATTAAATCGAATGTGTAAAATTAATCCTGAGAAAAAGTAAGTTCAACTTCTTAAGCACAGCTCACATTCGCAGACGAAAAACGCGTTATTGCAATAAGCAAGTTGCAGAGGCGTAAGGTGGAAAAATATTTGTTAAACTTCTCAGATAAAATTGTCTACAGCGACAATTCCAAATCTTGGAGCACTCAAACCAATCTGGTGGTATTGTACTCCAAACAGAGAACCCTTTTTGGTGAAGTGGGGGAGAAACCGAATATTGCTGAAACAAAGACAGCCAAATCAGGCTGGCTTGCATATATTTCGATTAAGACCCAAAAATACCTAACAGCATGCGGTCAATAAATATGTCCACCCTTGTTGGTACCTACTGTTAATTGCCAATGTGTTAAAAAGTTCAATGGGGATAAGCAAAGCATGGCAAATGCAATATTCCCAAGGGGAATATACTAAAACACAGTAAGTGAAATTATGGTGAATGTTTTCAAAACAATAAACAACTGGACAAGGGACCGTAGATTTAGCGTAAACAACTCCATAACAGCGCGTGTGTTCTCACAATTTTGGACAAAAAAACTAAATTAGAACCTCAATTTAAGGAATAGAGGCTTGACGGTCCAATGGCTGTATACAGTACAGTGTAGGTGAGTGGTGAGACACATACATAAACGAATCTAAAAGTATGAAGCGTGGCACATTTTATTGAACAATTAAATTGAACCCACAGAGAATAAAGTGCACGACTGGGTCGAACGAAACTTTCTCGTTCATCAGAAGTTTGGTTTGAATGTTTTCTTATTTTATTAATTAGGTAGGAAGAAATCTGAGAAACGATGCTAGATAAAAGAAACGGTTGGATCATAAAATAAAAGAATAAAACAAACTTTTGGATTATTAGTGAGTTTTTATAAGTTAAGCTCTAGGCAATTGTCGATTTTTGTAAGCTCAAGATTTTTTAGTAGGTATAACATGGACACACGTAGTAGGAGTTTCTGTTTTCTGATCCGCTGGTTGAATGGGTCTATAGTTGGAATTGGAAGTAGGGTTCGCCATAGACTGACATCTTTACATATATGTAGATGTAATAAATAAAATAAATAGTTGGCGCAACAGGTCCGGAGGAACCCTAGGCCTAGCTTCTCACAACCATTCGTTTTGTGTGAGTTTTTCATTTTTGGAACGAATGGAAGGGATCTACAATTTTATGCCGACTCCAAACGGCTAATTGAGAAGCTCTTTCAAGACGGATGTTTGTCAGACGTTCGCGAGAGGTGGCGCAGCGGAAAAAAACCCTAAGTTGGAATTTGGGTTTTTGCGGGATTCGAACTTCGCTTAGTATATGTAGATGTATTATGTAAATATTCAGGGATTTGTTTTTGAATTTGCATTAGCAGTTATATATAAACTGAATATGCCGATGGACGTAAGTGGAGTGCAAATGTAGTGGGAGTTACTGATTGTGCTTCAAGTGGTTGCAATTATTTTAAGGTTCATATTCAATTTGGTTGAAAGAAAGAAGAAGTGGGAAATATTTGCTAAAAAATAGTTTTTCGTAGTTGTAATTGCATTTTTTTTTAAGTATTGTATCGAGTTTAGTAAAATATACGAAGACAGATTGGGATTTTGGTAGTCGTTTTTGAGAAATAATTAAAAACGATTATATTCGAATTTTTTGAGAAAAACTAAGTATGGGATCTTAGGTTAGGTTAGGTTAATGGGTGGATACGGCAGAGTAAACCCTGCAGTACCCCACTTAGGTCCATGTGGACCCATTGTGATGCCCTTGTTGGGGGGTAGCCGATGTTGTTGGCAATGCTGTTCCTTCTAATTACTCGACCTTGTCCAGCCATCCTGATGTATTTATGACTTGGGCAGTGACAGAGGAAGTGAGGTGTGTCCTCATGCACCTCCTCGTCTACGCAGCCCCTGCATATATCGTCATTCTTGAGTCTATTTCATTGTGTGGTTTCTCAGGAAGTTGTGCCCTGTTAGGGCACCTACCAGTTTATGCAGCGACGTTCTATCAAACCGCATAAGTTTGCTAGTCCGACCTGCATTATATTCCGGCCATAGCTTCCGTGAAATTTCGCAGGTAGTTAATTCCTTCCACCTGTTGTTGGGTTTCATTCGAATCTTGTTTTCCACTCTCTCTCTGAGATTACATAGCGTTGGATTGATCGATTTAATCGCCCGATCTTGATCCATAGCAGATCCATTTCTTGCCAGTTTATCAGCCATCTCATCGCCGGCTTTGTCCCTGTGTCCAGGGACCCAGCAGAGGCGCGTGGTATGCTGCGAGCAGAGAACCTTTAGCTCTTCACGGCAGCGGCGAACTAGCTTCGATTTTACTTCAATAGCAGACACTGCTTTTATAGCTGCCTGGCTGTCAATAAATATGGTAATATCATCATTTGGTATTGCCATCATTGACACCATATGGGCAGCTTCGGCGATTGCCAGAACCTCCGCCTGAAAAACACTACTGTGATCAGGCAGTCTGATCAAGTGGTGTATATTTAGCTCTTCGGAGAAAATTCCAGCACCTGTACCACAGTCCATCTTAGATCCATCTGTGTAGATGGAAATCGATTTCCTATTTGTGGGTTCGTCTGTGTTCCATTCCTCCCTGCTCGGGAAATAGCAAGAGAATGGTTTATCAAAGTCAAGGTTGGGAGACAAGTAGTCAGAAGTGACAGAGTCTCCCACGTATTTGTTCAGAATCTGTGCATGTCCCAGTCCCATTCTGTAGGGTTTCCAGCTTTTGGTTTGGAAGTATGGGATCTTAATTGGAATTATTTTATTATCCTAAATATGTATTTTGATCGAAATATTTTGAGCAGCTTTTGTAAAATTATGCAGACTAAATAGTAACAACTTTTTAATATACAGAAAAGTAATATTGTTGAACTATTTAGCTGATAATTGAGTACAAGATATTGCTCGTTCAATACACTAAGCAATTCTTAGTTTTTAAATTTTTTTCGAAATCGAAATTGAGATTTTCGAGATTTGAGCAGTTTCTAAAAAAAGCGTTTTCGGAGATTCGAATTGAAAACTAAGGACGCAACAATTTTGGAAACATCTACTTTACTCTAAGTATGCATTTTGGTCATAATCGTTATTGCCGTTTTCAGGTAAGCTGAAGATTTTTTTTTCAAAAGTCCATCGTACGATAATATAGTGAAAAACTGAATTTGCTTTTAAGTTAGAAATGACCATACTGAAATGAATTTTTGTTACAATCGTTTTGACCGTTTTCGAGATACATATGTCCAAGTTCCAGAAATACCGTTATTAGGTTTTTTATTGAAAAACTGAGTATGCATATGCAGTCATGTTAACCTCACCTACTTAAGCTCAAATACGAATTCTGGTTGAAGTCGTTAGAGTCGTTTTCGAATAAATCAAATTGGTATAAAAATGTTGTATGGGAAGTATCATTGAATGCCGCGCTGTGCCCCGCATTATAAGGGTATTCACAACCCCTTGAGCGCGAGTAAAATTATAAAAAAAAAAAAAAAATATTGAGGTTACCTTGCAAAAAAAACACGGCCCAAACTCCAAATCCGAAGTTTGAACTAAATCCGGCCAGCCGCGTTTAGGCTGTAGGCCTCTTTACAGATGGACAGACGGAGTGAATTTCGAGACCCACTTTTTTGAGTTTCTGAAAACACAGAAAATCATTGGTTCCCATTTTTACGATTGTTGATTCGATCGTCTTCGTTTCGCTTTTTCTGTTGAACGTTTTCTTCGCAGTTCTGCGATGAGATGGTGGAACCACAACAAAAGGACTGTGTGTCCTTTTATTTTTGGAGAACAGAACGAAAGAGTAGAGTGCGATGTGAAAAGTGAATGTTATCAACAGATGTTGTGTGATTTAGTGGAAATCTTTGGAAGAAAAAGAAACACCTTTATTAGTATAGATACGAATTGGTTTCGTCAAGTTTAACGAAAACCAACATGAGAGTGAATTGCGAACTGCGAACACGAGAATATTCGTAGTTTCTGACACTTCATTCACATGAAAACTTTTTTTGGTCGCAGATACCCGCGTATCAGCGGAACGAATTTTTCATTCGTGGGTTTTTGTGGATCGCGACTGTTTCGTGTGGATTGTGAATAAAGAGTGTGAATAAAAGTTCGCGGCGAGAATTTTCAATTCTCGGGAAAATTGCTTTAATTGTTAGTTTAGCTGTTTAAATCAATTGAGATTCATGTTTGGTTTTGTGATGGAACAATAAGCAATTTTCAATTCATAAATACAGTTAAATTGATTTGTTCGCAATTCGCCTATTCGCAGTTCGCTCTCATGTGAAAAGTCCTTAACTCCGTTTTAGTGGATATGCGCAGGCCTTAAAAAAACACCGTCATTAAGAGAGAATAGACGTAACACTCTACAGTAACTCACAAACTCTAACTGTGAAGGAATGGAGGGTCTCCTCTGAGCCATCCTTTTCGGATCATAGAATTATAGAATTTCTAGTAGAAGAAAAAGCAATAGTTATAGGTAAATTCAGAAATCCAAGGCTCACCAACTGGGACGTATTCGTCTCGGAGACCGTGGAAAATGGTCAAAACCTGAAAGATAAAGCAATAGGGACACCAGACGAAATCGATGCATTCACAGAGAGTTTAAACAAAATTCTAAGTAATGCATACGATAAAGCCTGTCCTCTACGGACAATCAAGAAAAGAAACTCTCCATCGTGGTGGTCTAAGGACCTCCTTGAAATCAGGAGGAAAGCCAGATCTTTGTTCAATCTGGCCAAGCGCACCAACTCCCAGTCAGACTGGGATCTATACAAAGCCGGTCAGAGAAAATTTAAAAGCGCTGTCACTAGTGCTAAACGCACTGCCTGGCATACCTTCTGTAATGAAATAGAAGATACTAGGGAATCAGCTAGACTTAGAAAAATCCTATCAAAAGAACCTGCGGTTCCGGGATATCTCAAAGACAATAATGGCAACTGGACACAGTCTTCGGAAGAGACTCTAAGTCTCCTTCTCCTCACACACTTTCCGGCTTGTATCCCCAATACAACCATCCAGTCTGCACCAAGCACCGCAACTACCGTTGCAATTCCAGATGGTATAATAACCGAGGAAAAACTTAACTGGGCGATTGAGACTTTTTCTCCATTCAAATCTCCTGGGTTGGATGGGATTTTCCCAATCATGCTCCAGAAAGCCAGGTCAATTATTGTACCAATTCTGATGAGACTCTTCACGCGCTGCCTAGAATGTGGACACATTCCCAAGGCATGGCGAGAAGTTAAGGTTGTCTTCATTCCGAAGGCAGGCAAGTCCAGCCACACGACTGCTAAAGACTTCAGGCCTATAAGTTTAACATCATTTATCCTGAAGACCTTGGAAAAACTTTTAAACGTTTTTATCCGCAGTCGACTGGACGAAAAAATGATCTCAACGGCTCAGCACGCATACATTAAAGGTAAAGGAGTTGAGACCGCGCTGCACGAGGTCACTAGCATCATAGAAAAGTCCTTACAAGACAAAGAATACACACTGGCCGCGTTCCTCGATATTGAAGGAGCATTCAATAATGTTAGGACGTGTGCAGTGAAGAGAGCACTACTCGATAACAACGTAAACCAAAAGCTTACCAATGTGATTGAAAGTTTGCTCAATGAAAGAAATATTAATGCAAAACTAGGTGACATTCAACTTAGAGTGACAGCCTCAAGAGGTACACCACAAGGAGGAGTCATCTCCCCCTTACTCTGGGTCCTTGTCATAAACGAAATACTACTAAAATTCGAAAACAGAGGGGTCAAAGTAACTGCTTATGCAGATGACGTAGTAATACTTGCTACAGGCAAATTCCTACCTACCATAAGCGAACTACTAGAAAACGCATTACGAACACTTAATACGTGGACAAAACAATGCGGTCTTGGAGTCAATCCACAAAAAACTGAGCTAGTCTTGTTCAGTAACAAAAGAGTGATTCCAAACTTCGATCCTCCAACTATTGAGGGTATACCTCTCAGGGTAGCGGAGAGTGCTAAATATCTGGGTACGATCTTGGATAGGAAGCTCAATTGGAAACTAAATGTCGATGAGAGAGTAAAAAAGGCTGCAAATGCTTTTTACGCCTGCAACCGAATCTTCGGAAAAAGGTGGGGACCAAACCCTAAAATAATTCTGTGGATGTATACGGCTGTTGTGCGTCCAATACTCACATACGGAAGCTTAGTCTGGTGGCAAGCCACAAACAAAGCATCGAACTTAAAACTAATGACCAAAATACAAAGACTAGCATGTATAGGTACAACCGGCGCAATAAGGACAACACCTACTGCTGGAATGGAGTCAATCCTCAACCTGGTACCCCTAGACCTACACATGCAAGAATCTGCAGCCAAAAGTGCCCTCAGGATCAGCCAAACCAAAAGCTGGAAACCCTACAGAATGGGACATGCACAGATTCTGAACAAATACGTGGGAGACTCTGTCACTTCTGACTATTTGTCTCCCAACCTTGACTTTGATAAACCATTCTCTTGCTATTTCCCCAGCAGGGAGGAATGGAACACAAACGAACCCACAAATAGGAAATCGATATCCATCTACACAGATGGATCTAAGATGGACTGTGGTACAGGTGCTGGAATTTTCTCCGAAGAGCTAAATATACACCACTCGATCAGACTGCCTGATCACAGTAGTGTTTTTCAGGCGGAGGTTCTGGCAATCGCCGAAGCTGCCCATATGGTGTCAATGATGGCAATACCAAATGATGATATTACCATATTTATTGACAGCCAGGCGGCTATAAAAGCAGTGTCTGCTATTGAAATAAAATCGAAGCTAGTTCGCCGCTGCCGTGAAGAGCTTAAGGTTCTCTGCTCGCAGCATACCACGCGCCTCTGCTGGGTCCCTGGACACAGGGACAAAGCCGACAATGAGATGGCTGATAAACTGGCAAGAAATGGATCTGCTATGGATCAAGATCGGGCGATTAAATCGATCAATCCACCGCTCTGTAATCTCAGAGAGAGAGTGGAAAACAAGATTCGAATGAAAGCCAACAACAGGTGGAAGGAATTAACTACCTGCGAAATTTCACGGAAGCTATGGCCGGAGTATAATGCAGGTCGGACTAGCAAGCTTATGCGGTTTGATAGAACGTCGCTGCATAAACTGGTAGGTGCCCTAACAGGGCACAACTTCCTGAGAAACCACACAATGAAATTAAAACTCAAGAATGACGATATATGCAGGGGCTGCGAAGACGAGGAGGTGCATGAGGACACACCTCACTTCCTCTGTCACTGCCCAAGTCTGTGTCACTTGAGGAACAGAACACTTGGAAGATACCACTTCCATGACATACAAGAACTTTCAGATGTTAATTTATCTAATCTTTACAGGTTCATAAATACATCAGGATGGCTGGACAAGGTCGAGTAATTAGAAGGAACTAACAACATCGTCAACAACATCGGCTACCCCCCAACAAGGGCATCACAATGGGTCCACATGGACCTAAGTGGGGTACTGCAGGGTTTACCCTGCCGTATCCACCCGTTAACCTAACCTAACCTAAGAGAGAATAATATTTCTTTTACTCAACCATCAGCATATTACACTGAAAGCGTTGGCGAAACACAAATAAATAATATGTAGGTATCAATTCAATTATGTTCAATTTCAGGACTATTCACATGAGCGCGAATTGAGAACACACACATTGAGACAAAACGAAATAATGAACGAAAGTTTCTCCCTCTTTTCGGTTTGCAGAATGCAGCTCCTGTGAAATGATTGCGGAAAATTGGTTAATTGTAGTCAATCAGCTTTTATGAGAGGTATGGAGCCAAATTAAAAAATGTTGTAGCCAAAAATACCCTTGTAATTGAGAGGCTTTTCTAGTTTTCATTTTCCAATCTTCCATGTCCTATTTTTCTAGAAAAACTTCTTTCTACGATAAGAAATATGCATGTCCTCTTTTATGTGAAAACATATCCTCTTTTATGCGATTTAAAAAATGGTCACCGTATATACATACCACATACCTGCATTACTCGGAGACAACCAACTCAAAACAGAAAGAATTCAATGAGTGAATTGATTTTGTCAATCAGCTTCAGTTATCAACATCGTAACACCAACGTAACCAAAGCTTATTACTATTTCTATTACTAATACAACTTTAGAGTTTTTCTGTTTGTTGAGGCAACAAAAATCTTCCGTCGCCATTGTCCACGCCAATAATATCTCAGCCAAGTGCCTGGCGTCCCTTAAGTCACATTCGAAGCTCATCATACAAATCACTTTCTCCCGGTTTATTTTAACGATCCAACTTTCTCAGTGTGGCGCTTATAAGCTTATAATTCTATTTTACAGACTTCATTCCCACACGACATATAATGTCCTTGTTTACGGAAAATACAAATCAAAAGAAAAATGTTTAGAAAAATCCATAAAGCCCACAAACACAATTTAATTTGTATTTTTTTCCATAAATTCCTTCTTCTTTTTTTGCTATTAAGAAAAATAAATGCGCGACACGCAGAACAATTTATCAAAACCAATTTACTGGAAGCGATGATCTCGTTTTAGGTATACGATGTTGTTATTCATCCCCACAAAAAAAAAATAATAATAAAAGGGATATTTGTTGCGGACGACCTTGAGCGTGTTTTCTTTTTACATCACAATCCACAAGGCCATTCGCTCGCCGAGTATGTATTCAAGGGCACTAATACGTGCACAAAAACAAATCAGAAAGACTGTGGCAGTGACAGCGCCCGACAAATCCACATCATCTGTTTCCTTATTTTGTAAACACAATCTGGCGGGGTCAGCAAAGCATAATTCTTCGGTTGAAGGTTATTAATTATCATAAACTAATGCTTAACGCAGAGGTGGCAGTCACATACATATCCCAGGGACCTACATACCAATTACCAACGTGCGATAGTTCGGCATCGACAATGCTAATAACGATAAAAAAAAAAATAATGGAAGTGCGTCCTTGTTAGAATGCTGATGTGTGTGCGACTTATTTTTGCATACCCTTCATAATGCATTTATGCGGACCAGACGATAACGAGCATTCTTTCTTAATCCGCTAATAGCTGCCGCCATTAATTCTTAATGACATATTCAAACCATCTCGTTCGGCAAAATACACTTGTAAATAATATATAACGCAAGGACTACTTCAAGGTTGTTCGTAGAAAATGTTATGTAAGACTCTTGATCCTAAGTGTTTTATCAGTGCGGTATATTAGAGGGAAAGCGGGTGAGTACTTTAACTTGAACGTTGGATATGTTAAATAAAATTACGCGCGCCGTCTTTGTCATCGTTAAAGGCTTTGGTCGAGCTATCGCTGGGTGATAACGTTTCTATATAGACAAAGAAGGGTGACAAATTACACACAGCGAATATACAAATAGGATATCGTAAACACGTTGAGCAGTTTATTTAAGGATGTCGTTTGATAGAGATGTTACTGTCTATTTAGGAGAAGCTCAATTAGATTGCGGATTAAGTTACAGCAGATAAGCGAAGCATTCGAAATATAAATAGCTTCGAAATGATGCGATGTGGACATTAACAAATGGATGTACGAATGAAAAGTAAAAATTAGGAAGGGCAGGGATTCCTAGGACCGTCTGTAAGCGGCGCCTACTTTGAATGTCTCAACTTACATGTATTATTACTTTTGGAAGCTTCTAGCATACACGTTCGGGCGATCGTATACGGCTTCCGGTCACATACTGGAAGACTTCGCCAATTGCCTGGTGTGACCGAAACTCTTCTGCGAAAAGTAGATCTCGCCAGAATCGCAGTCACTTTAATTTGTTGTCGAAATCTTTTATTTAATTTACTGGGTTGACCGAAACGGAATGTAAGCATTACACATGGTTTTTAAAGTTTTATCGAAATCGAAAATGGGGTTTTCGGGTTATGAACAGTTTTTAAAATTGACGTTTTCGGTGATTCGAATTGAAAATAATTTTGGAAACATCAATTTTACTCTAAGTATGCGTTTTGGTCAAACTCGTTAGTGCCGTTTTCAGATAAACTAAAGAAAACCATATTTATAAAAACTCTTTTCAAAAATAGATTTTACGATAGTTTCGAGAAAAACTGAGTTTGCTATCAAGTTAGAAATGACCACACTGCCTTAGGAATGAATTTTTGTTACAATCCTATGAACCGTTTTCGAGATATTCACCCCTATCGTGGAATACGCCGGGGGGAACGTTTCACCCAAATTCAATGCTTGGCATCGTAGAATACATTCGAAGTGAAAGGTTCACCAGTCGGTAAAGTGAATGACATTAACACGATCGTAGAAAACGATCGAAGTGAAACTCCCCATACAAACTTTGACATTTCAAATACGCAGCTAATTCATTGCGTATCCTATCGTTTGTTGTAAAATTGTAAGTCCAACACATAAAAAAACATGAAAATGTTACTTTATTTAACTGAAAGCACTTATTGTTAGTAAATCTGAGAGATAGATAAACTTTATAAACAATTTGAATAACAATTGTATTTCAGAAAACTCACGTCGAATTCGAAAGTTCCATTACCTATGTCCTTTGTAGTTCCTCTTAATATGCACGCATTTTATTTTCGTTGGATGCTCTTTGCTCCACATTGTTAAATATATTCTACTCAAATATATCATCCATTTATTTTTTATTTGATTTCTGTAAAATAAATTCTAAAGTGCTTTGCTCTACCTCTGCTGCCATTTAATGCAAAACAGCTGGTTTTCCGACCAACTTTGAACGAAAATGCCTGTCGATAAGACAGTCTCACCCGGCGGATTTCACGATGCATATGGAAAGTGAAAGTGAATCGAGTATGTGAAGTGAATCTCAAACACGCCGTATTCCACGATAGGGGTGATTGTCAAAAATACCGTTGTTCGATTTTTTTATTTTTTTTGCGAAAACCTGAGTATAAGCAGTCATAATTTTAATTTGTTTGATTTTCGAACAAATCAAACTTGTATGAACAAAATTGTATGGGAAGTACCATTAATATTGAGGTAACCTAGCCAGAAAAAAAAAAAAAACGGCTTCAAAGTCCAGTCAGCGAACAAACGGCGTTGTCTATGATCATTCACTTTGAGCGTCTGTGTCAGTTGCGGGTGTTGACTGATTGTTTACCGAGCCGCTTGTCTCGAATTGGCCACCAAACGTTAGACAGTCGACCGCGTTTGCTGTAAAATGGGCGCAGAGAGTTTTATCATTTGGACGTGCTACTCAATCACTGATCTGAAGTTTGAACAATATCCGATCAGCCGCGTAGACTGAAGGCCTCAGCAACATATGGACAGACAAACAGAAAGACGGACAGAATTTCGCAACCCACATTTTTGAGTTCCTCTATCATCGTAATCTCAGAATTGATCAACATCTCGAGTTGAAAGTTTTAAACGAATACCTACAATAACTTTCTCTTACTACGCAATTTTTTTTTTTTATAATTTTACTCGCGCTCAAGGGGTTATGAATACCCTTATAATGCGGGGCACAGCGCGGCATTCAAGTTTTTTGAGGAAGAGAAAGAGGGATAGGAAAGAGTTTGTGGCGAAAGTTACAAGAAAAATGGAGAAATTTTATTTCACATCAACAAAAAGCTGAAATTAATATGCCCCAGCTCATAAATGTATGCAATGATAAAATGTATGCAATGATAAAACAAAGAGACGCATTTCATGTCCCCGCAAGTTAAATGTGTGGAATTACTCCACCAGATTCCAAAAAATGTACGCAATGATAAAACACAGTGACGCATTTCCGTCCCCGCAAGTTAAATGTGTGGAATTACTCCACCAAATTCCAATAACGCGCGCTTAGATGTTTACACATCAAAAAACTCTTTTCAAAAATAGATTGTACGATAGTTTCGAGAAAAACTGAGTTTGCTATCAAGTTAGAAATGACCACATTGCCTTAGGAATGAATTTTTGTTACAATCCTACGAACCGTTTTCGAGATATTGTCAAAAGTACTGTTGTTAGATTTTTTTTTTTTGCGAAAACCTGAGTATAAGCAGTTATAATTTTAATTTGTTTGATTTTCGAACAAATCAAACTTCTATGAACATTTTGTTTTGGAAGTACCATTAATATTGAGGTAATTAGCCAGGAAAAAAAAACGGCTTCGAAATTTAGTCAGCGAACAAACGGCGTTGTCTATGATCATTCACTTTGAGCATCTGGGTCAGTTGCACCTCGGGTGTAGGCTCAATTACCGACTCACAATTCGCCAAGTTGAAATCTGCGAAAGGCCGACTTATTGTGCACGATAGTGAATTGGGTACCCCAGATTCTGCTGTACACTTTTACGAACAGCGGCAATATTTTCGATCCATCTAGCATTCATTTGACGTACGGGTGTTAACTGATTGTTTACCGAACCGCTTGTCTCGAATTTGGCCACCAAACGTTGGACAGTCGACCGTGTTTGCCGTAAGATGGGCGCAACGAGCGCAACGTTTGCACTGATGAAGACTCATTTTCATAAAATAGTTTTATCATTTGGACGTGCTACTCACTCACTTATCCGAAGTTTGAACAATATCCGATCAGCCGCGTAGACTATAGGCCTCAAGAGCCTACGGACAGACAAACAGAGAGACGGAAAGAATTTCGCGAACCACTTTTTTGAGTGCCTCTATCATCGTAATCTCAGAACTGATCAACATCCCGAGTTGAAAGTTTTAAACGAATACCTATGTACAATCACTTTCTCTTACTACGCAATTGAGAAAGTTAACAAGAAAAATGGAGAAATTTTATTTCACATCAACAAAAAGCTGAAATTAATATGCCCCAGCTCATAAATGTATGCAATGATAAAAACGTATGCAATGATAAAATGTATGCAATGATAAAACACAGTGACGCATTCCCTGTCCCCGCAAGTTAAATGTGTGGAATTACTCCACCAGATTGGTTGGGTGCTGTATGAATAGGGTAGGCACTGATTGGCGTCAACTTGGCGATGCCCAGTCGTTGTAACTGTTCATACACATCAATTGTGCTTATTTTACCTCCGCGTGGTAGCCACCGGGTACTGGTCTTGTCCTTCCGGGCATGACTTGCTAAACTTATAAGCGCGAGTGTTGAACACGAAGAAAATAGCAACACTATAATGCTCTGTCGGAATGACTGCCTGATCGAGTCTCAGAGGTCTTACATGAGCCCCTCAGAAAGAGGACGTACGGCGGATGAATTTACATGGTTGAATCAACGGTGGCGTCAACAGTCAACATGGCAGATACCTCAATGAGCTACTTTGACGTATTCGGAGCTGAGGTCATTGAGGATTTTTCAGCACTAGTCAGGGTGTTGAAATAGAGATGGTGGCGGAAGAGCCCTTAATGGGTCAACGGCAGCTCTCACATCCCCGCAGCGGGTTACTGACTCCGGAATATTCCGGCTCCTTTTGCCCAAGGGGTTACAGAAAGGGCCTGGTCCTCCAGGTTGGGGGTTGTGCGTGGGGTTAACGACCCTACCACGGAAAAAAAAGAATTGTTGCGAAGCAACCAAAAGCCTCGGATAAGGACGGATTCACTGTTGACGACCCTGCAAAACGAAAAAAGGACAATGACTTTCGGATCTGCACGTGGAATGTTCGAACTCTGAACAGACCGCGTGCAGCCGAACAACTAGCGGAGGCCCTAGACTGCTACAAAGCAGGTATCACCGCCATCCAGGAAGTGCGGTGGGATGGGCCGGGCAAAAGAAGGATGAAAAACTGTGACATTTACTACGGTGACTGCTACAGAGAACAAAAG
This sequence comes from Cheilosia urbana, assembly GCA_946477585.1. Classification (NCBI taxonomy): domain Eukaryota; kingdom Metazoa; phylum Arthropoda; class Insecta; order Diptera; family Syrphidae; genus Cheilosia; species Cheilosia urbana. Next base: position 40,922,767 of record OX297856.1, read on the forward strand.
CAGCGTCTATTTGGATGCGGATTTGTTGTAAGCGGCAGACTTAGGCAAGAAGTCTTGAGCTTTCGACACGTTAGTGAACGCCTTACAACTATCCGCATCAAGGCTAAATTCGCCAACATCAGCCTGATATGCGCTCACGCCCCCACAGAAGATAAAGACGATGCTACCAAAGAGTGTTTCTACGAGCTCCTCGACAAAACATATGAGCAATGTCCTAAGCATGACGTTAAAATCGTCTTGGGTGATTTTAACGCCAAAATAGGAAAGGAGGACATCTTTGGTAGCACAATCGGAAAACACAGCCTACACGACACCACGTCTGGAAACGGACTTAGGCTGATTGATTTTGCTGCGGGACGTAATGTTACCATAGCTAGCTCACGGTTTCCTCACCTCAATATACACAAAGGAACATGGCGGTCACCTGATCATCAAACCGTCAACCAAATTGATCACGTTGCGATCGACGCAAGGCACTCCTCCAGTATTCTAGATGTCCGAACTTTCCGAGCGGCCAACATAGACTCGGACCACTACCTTGTTGTAGCCAAGGTACGGATGCGGATATCCAAGACGCCACAACAACGAGAAAATACTGTGAGGAGATTTAACGTTGGACGACTACAAACGCAACAAACCGCCAGAACCTTTGCCGATCGCGTATCCCTCAACCTCTCGAGAAGTCCTATGCTGCCAGCATCAAGTGCCGAAGACCAGTGGCGCCGATGCCAAGAAGCCATCAAAAACGCCGCAACTGATGTGCTCGGTTTCACCAGTCCACCCCCCCGAAACCCCTGGTTTGACGAAGAGTGCCGGCAAGCACATGCAGCAAAACAAAGTGCCTACGAAGCGTCGCTGCATAGAAGGACGAGAGCAGCTCGTCAGCTCTACGAGCAAAAAAGGAGGGAAGAACATCGGCTTCTCCGGAGAAAAAAGAGAGAGCATGAGAAGCGCGCGATCGAGGATATAGAGAGGTGTTACTCCAGGAACAATGTTCGGAAGTTTTACCAAAAGGTAAAAAGAACGTGTCATGGCAACAAGACCCGAACGGAGACCTGTAGAGACGAGCAAGGAAACCTTGTAGTAGAGTCACAGTCGGTGCTGAGGACATGGAAAAACCATTTCTGCAGACTGCTAAACGGCGAAGACGACACAAATTCCGCTGTTAGACAGAACGATCCATTCAACCTGGACGATGACAGCCAAGATTTCCGTCCACCTGACCAAAATGAAGTGAGGATAGCAATATCTAAGCTTAAATCCAACAAGGCTGCTGGTCCAGACGGCTTACCTGCCGAGCTCTTCAAGGCAGCCGGAGATGACTTGGTAGAGTGCATACACCAACTCATCTCCAAGATTTGGTTAGAGGAAAGTATGCCTGATGAATGGAACCTCAGCATTGTTTGCCCGATCCACAAGAAAGGAGACCCTCTAAACTGCGCCAACTACAGAGGCATCAGTCTCCTGAACACTGCGTATAAGATCATGTCTGCTGTATTGTGTGAACGCCTGAAACCATTCGTCAACGATCTGATAGGTCCCTATCAGTGCGGTTTTAGGCCCGGTAAGTCCACGACCGATCAAATATTCACACTACGGCAGATCCTGGAAAAAACCCAAGAATACCAGATCGATACTCACCATCTTTTTGTCGATTTTAAGGCCGCATATGACAGCGTTTATAGAGACGAGCTATACAGAGCCATGTCTAGTTTTGGCATCCCTGCCAAACTTGTCAGATTGTGCAGAATGACGATGGAGAACGCTCGCTGCTCCGTAAAGGTCGGAAACAATCTCACCGAGACCTTTGATGTCAAAAAAGGATTTAGACAAGGTGATGCGCTGTCATGTGACTTCTTCAACATCATTCTTGAGAAGATTGTGCGAAACTCACAAGCCAACACCAGAGGCACAATTTTCTATAAGTCTGTGCAACTGCTTGCATACGCTGACGACATTGACATTGTTGGTACAACACAGCGAGCTGTCACTGGTGCGTTTGCAAGTATTAGTACAGAAGCGGCAAAAATGGGTTTAGTGGTGAATGAGGGTAAAACAAAATATATGCTGTCAACAAGAAGGGACACACGACATCGACGAATCGGGCAGAACGTCACGATAGACAGCTATAACTTTGAGGTAGTTAGGGACTTTGTCTACCTCGGCTCCGCTATAAATTCTGATAACGACATCACATCAGAAATCAAACGAAGAATCACACTTGCCAACCGCTGTTTCTTTGGCCTAAGACGGCAACTGATAAGTAAGGCCTTGTCGAGAAATACTAAGGAAACTCTGTATAAGACCCTCATCATCCCAGTCCTGCTTTATGGTGCAGAAGCATGGGCGCTATCAAAGGCGGATGAAGATATCCTTGGTCGTTTCGAACGCAAAATTCTTCGAGTGATTTTTGGTCCCGTTTGCGTTGACGGGTTTTGGAGGAGAAGATTTAACAGCGAACTCTACGAGCTGTACAGCGACATCGACCTAGTCAGAAAAGTACGCATCAGTCGTCTAAGATGGCTGGGACATGTAGAGCGAATGGACACCAACGCTCCGGCCCGAAGAGTCTTCGATTCTAACCCGGAGGGACAACGCAGTAGAGGAAGACCTCGCCTTAGGTGGCGCGCGCAAGTGGAAGGGGACCTCAACCAACTTGGAGTGCGCAACTGGAGGCAGTTAGCCAAAGATCGCGCTAACTGGAGAGGCGTATTGGTTGAGGCCCAGGTCCACCCCGGACTGTAGCGCCACCTAAGTAAGTAAGTAAGTAGATTCCAAAAAATGTATGCAATGATAAAACACAGTGACGCATTTCCGTCCCCGCAAGTTAAATATGTGGAATTACTAAACCAGATTCCAACAACGCGCGCTTAGATGTTTAAAAATAAAATAAATAGTTGGCGCAACAGGCCTGGAGAGACCCTAGGCCTAGCTTCTCACAACCATTCGTTTTGTGTGAGTTTTTCATTTTTGGAACGAATGGAAGGGATCTACAGTTTTATGCCGACTCCAAACGGCTAATTGAGAAGCTCTTACAAGACATTTATACTCTCGGATGTTTGTCAGACGTTCGCGAGAGGTAGCGCAGCGGAAAAAACCCTACAAAGGCGGAATTGGGTTTTTTGCGGGATTCGAACCTTGAACCCCCGCATAGCAGTCCAACACACTAACCACTAAGCTACTGCGACTAGATGTTAACACATCAAAAAAACATGGCGCACAATAGACTCTCGATTACTTAAACTCTTAGTTCACAACAATTTCTCATTAGAAATGTTTCATTTTGTACTCACAGTCTACAGATCGGAATTGGAAATAATTGCCATCAACTCACCTGAAAAGCAAAAGAAAATATTCATTAAAATAGTATAAAAAAATACAAATAAACTATTTAAAAATAATGAAATAAGTGATTTCTATTTGAAATGAGAACATAACACAATTATATTTACAATCTCGCCCTTGGCTGACGTTCGCAAGGATTCCAGTATTAAATCATCGCCCTCTCTTTTGATTACAAACTGTTCTCACAATGTGCGAAATATTTTTTTTTTTTTTTTTTTTTTTTTTTTTTTTTTTTTACCATCATCGAGGACACACAAAACACTACGTTCTCTAAGTGTGACCTCTCAGTATCGCTTTACACAAATGTTGTTTGTTGCGCGACTAAGCGTCATCTACCGATTTTCAATCTTATAGACTACTTCAAATATTAAATTAACTTCAATCAAAAACCAATGAAAAAACGCAATTCTTAAAATCTACTCTGGATAAGCAAAAATCAATTTCATTGCAGAGATCATTGAATGTGCTTATGCACCTTGTAATAGGCTCGTTGATACCATAATTGGTTCTATGCCTTTCTGTAAAAAATAAACTTCTAACCCGTAGAGACCTCTGGGGGGCATATATATTTAAAAGATAAAGCAATTCTGGTGAATTAAAATGATAATTAATAATATCGCGAACAAACATGACAGAAGTTGCAGTGCGTCTGAAACTGAGGGTTTGCAAGCCGACTAATGTGCATCTGCTGTCATAACTAGGAAGCTCATCAAACACATATAATTTACGAACCGCGTATCTCGTGAATTTCTTCTGGACTCTTTCGAATCTAAGTTTGTGTAAGACATAATGGTGAATCCCAAATAATTGATGAATATTCTAAGTATGGCCTGACTAATGAGCAGTAAATAACCTTAAGGCTATGTACATTTCGAAAATCTTTACTATTACGCATAAGAAAGCCCAACAACGAGTTAGACTTAGCAATGGCGTAATCATAATGCAAATTAAAATTTAATTTATTGTCAAATATGACACCAAGATCTTTTACCTCCTCAAGACGCTGAAGTCTAAGATCATTTATAAAATAATTATGAAAAAGGGGTGCAGCAATACGGTAGGCCGTAAACACCTTGCATTTAGAAATATTAAGTTCTAGAGCATTGTGATTACACCATTCCGATAACTTATTAATATCTGATTGAAAGCGAATACAATCAGAAATATTACTAACCCGAGAAAACAACTTCAAATCATCCGCGAATGTCAAAACTTTACAGAATTTAAATATTTCGTGGACATCGTTGATAAATAAAATAAATAGCAACGGGCCCAGATGACTACCTTGCGGAACGCCCGACGTTACTTCAATTACCCGAGAAGTCAAATTATCGACCTTTACCATTTGCCTTCTGTTGGTTAGGTAATTAACGAACCATTTTAGCATTGAGGAATGAAAACCCAACGATTTTAGCTTAGCCAAAAGTAAGGTGTGATGCACTCTATCAAAGGCTTTTGTGAAGTCAGTATGTAGAGTATATCAACTTGTAAACGTTTCTCAAAACTATTAAAAATGTAATTAGTTAACAAAGCTAAGGTAGTAGTACAAGATCTACCACGAACAAAGCCATGTTGACTACTAGAAATAATTTCTTTTACCGCGAAAAAGAGTTTGTCTTTAACAATACTTTCAAATAATTTAGGTATTGCCGAAAGCTTAGATATAGGCCTATAGTTCTTCACCTTTTGCCTTAAACCGGTTTTAAAAATTGGAATTATAAAAGAATATTTCCATTCATTAAGGAAATCACCAGAAACAAGAGACTGGTTAAAAATAATTTTAAGAGGAAGAAAAACGGAAGACAAACATTTCTTTAATACGACCGCTGGAATCCCATCTGGGCCTGGGTTGCTATTAAAATTAAGTTTATCGAGCGCGTTTATTACATCTTCATCCGAAAACTGCAGGACACCGATATCCAAAGCATCAGAGATCATATCGTAATGTTTATCTCTTAATTGCAAATGACACTCATTGTACACCGACTCAAAAAAGTTAGCAAACAAGTCGCAAGTGCTTTTTAAATCTGTTGAACTTACATTTTCAAATTCCATTACCTTAGGCAAGCCTGTGGTATTTCTTTTCGAATTAATGTAATTCCAAAACGATTTACTATTGCGCTTTACCGACGACTCAACAGACAAAATATATTGATTAAATAAAAACCGATTTAAAAACTCATATTCTTTCCTGAATCTCAAAAAAAGTTCACGGTTAGAATTTGTTTTATGAGATAAATAACGCGAATGAGCTTTCCTTTTTACATTACGTAAATTAACCAATCTTTTATTGGACCAAGGAACTTTAAACTTATTATTATGACGCGTCTTTGGTACGAATAAATCAAACCAGAATTTATTTTATCCAAAAATATATCATAATTACCTTTAAGATCGGGGGATTTTAGCATTTCAACCCAATCAAAATCATTTAAATATCCCTGCAGTGCACTGAAATTGGTTTTTGCGAAGTTATATTTCCCCAGGGGGCAAGCAGAGGATAATCCTATTCCCTTTCACTCATTAAATACGTTCATGAAAGGTTAACCGTTCAAAGTCGACAACACAGCGTACCGACTTAACGATCGATGCAATGATGATATAGCAACGTTCATTCAATCGAAGAGAAATGGCTCCCATCCAACAATAGCTACTTATATCGCGAAAAAGAATTGTTCTTCCCACACCAACGAATCCTATTAAAGGCTTAAACATTTGTTATACGTTTATCTGCATAATCGGTATGGCCTGCAAAATGCGATGACAATGCTCCTTTCTTTGCACAAAAAAAAATCTTCATTGTACTAAACAGATTACAGAGAGATTACCACTTACTCATCTAGCATTGTTTCCACTTTGTTACCCACACGCTGTGTAAAAAGTTGTAATCTCAGCTATGAAATAATTCGTTTGTGTTGTGATATGCCAGACAGCAGCTGAAGTATCGTATTTTTTCCAAATGCCAGTAAACATTATTAATGACATCGGAGATGATGTATCTCTGGGATAATAACACTGATATTTACTTGACCCAAGGATTACTAGGGATTGGGAAGGGATACCAGCAAAAGGGCGAAATGGTAAACATTCAACGTACAACACAACGCAATCGATCAACATCATCAGTGTATTGCATTGGTGAGTAGTAGAAGAATGTTTGCTGTATGTTTACACAGTAGACAGCACTCTCCCAGTCAGCTGATTACCTGAATTGAATAGCCTGATGCAGAAGAACCGGCTGTGTTCGCAACCAGGGAGAATCGAAATCGACCTAAAATGCCAGGCACGACACGACTTTGTACACTGTGTACATTGAACACCGGTTTTACTGCGAGCAATCTATCTGAGGTGGAATGGAAAATTACCAGACGCGGTGGCATTTTAGATACGGTTTTTTGTTACGGGCATGGAAACCTTTTATAGCTTAGAGGTTTAGTGTTGTATGCAAACAGTATACACACATCGTTAGGTTCTCCTTTTTATTTCGATTTGTTTTGTTAAGGTGGTCAAATGACAAGAACAAAAAAAGCAGCTGTGTTTTAGATAAATTATAACTGCATTCAAAAGGTTGCATAGCAAATATAACTATGCATGTTTGCCAGTCTTGCCAGGATGTAAGACTTCGCCCATTTTCGGGGATAATAGCAACTTTATAACATTTCTATGTGAAAGTATTTACTCTCTTTTCCAACACCAACCTTTGTTGGCAGCTGGGCGTTGCAGAATATGCGCATATGACGAACTGAAGGAGAAAGGTATTCGGCCTTACCAATAATCAACTTTAGTCTGGCAGCTTACGCAAAGACTCCACACATTCCAAAATCCCATTATCGGTAAATAAATACAGTTGCCACGATATATCTAACTGTAGGGCCAAATGTTAATGTTGAGAAAGTCTTGTTTATCTTGGGAACTAGCTAAATAAATCCTCCCTTAACCCTCTGGTGCATACAAAACCAATGGATTTCAATTTTCTAGCGTCGATTTTAAGAACTACACAATAGTTACGGGAGAGATACCGTTTTTCGTTTTTTTTCTTCTTTTTTTTACACAAGCCAACAAATTTTAGCTGTCAAGTTCTATGTTCTAACGCGCGCATCGTCCAGAACTGGCAACGAAAAATAATAAATAAATAAAATATTTATTTTGTGTTGTTGATGATGACTATTATAATACTGAAATACGTTTTTTTTTTTGCGATATAAGATGCTTGTAAGTAAAATGTTTGATTTTGTTTTCCAGTTATCCATGTGCAGTTCATGGTACCATGCGTTTTTTGCAATGTCCAATGACTTCTCATGCATTCACTGAAATATTATATGGATTTTTATATGGAAAAAGTTTTGTCATCGAGCCAAAGTTTAGTTTTTTAGTTTACATTTAAGATATTGAATTCGAATTGATTTGTGTGTTTGATTGGATTTTTAAAATAACGAGTTAGGGTAATGGCACTATGGCAACGCGGTTTTCTAAGATAGGCGAATTTAAGGCAGTTTCTGTCATTACGAGGTAATGGCGAATTCGTTGCCCTTCATCAATAACCTTGAATTTTTGTTAAAAGAAAAGAAAAGTACTCGTGTTAAGCGGTTGAATTCTGGATCTGAATTCAATTTAATATTGTAGGTATACTATCGGGAAAAAGTCTTATTTAATATTAACATATCAAATCTTAGATTTCCAAGTGGTTACAATTGTGCTCGGTTGCCCCCTCAGAAATTTCTGGTGTATATAATAGAATAATCCCGACCAATGTAAGTGATTGTACAGGTTATGTGTTCAGTAATTTTAAGTTTATGTTCTTTCAGAAAATAAAATTGAATTTCCCTCCTGTGAGTTCGCCTACGTTGTTTTTTCTTCTCCGTAGGAATCAGTTGGGAAAGAGCTCTTCGATATTTATCTTGGTGAGCCGGATTATTCGTTGGAGAAGTTCTGTGGAGCAACAAGTTTTTTTTCTTTAAAAAGTACAAGTATTTATTTTTTTTTAAATATCTTTTAAGTTTTTAAAATAAAAAAAAAAAATAAAAAAATATGGTTGTTTTTTCTCCACTGAATCATAATGCATGCAGTAGAGCAGGGATTCCCAAAGTGGTCGATATCAACTTGGGGTCGAAATCGGTTTCCCGGGGGTCAACATAAACGAAAACTGATTTTGGGGGTTGACGAGGTCTCAGGTGTACCAACTTGTTAAAAGAATGACCAATATTTTAGTAGGAAATATCATTGTTGTACATACTTTTCAAAAACTCAACAAGTCGATAAGCGTGCACAAGTTCGAATAAGATAAAAAAAACTGGGGTCGAATCGCCACTTCCGTGAACGAGCTACCCGTTCACGGAATTAAGTTGGTTTTACATGTGAAACAACAACAAATTCCGTCACGAAATGCTCGATCACTGAGGACGCGATTCGACCCCTTGAAGTCAATTTGTGTTTGTGCAAGATAATGTGCGCGTTACTACTAATGAAATTGCTGAAAAATACCTTATCGCTTTTCCATCATTATATACCTAGTCGAAAAAAGCTTGTCCGAACACGGGGATTTAAGGCTGCAACTCACGAATATTGAAACGGCTTAATCTAGATTGGTAGAAAGTCACCACGTTCTTAGTAGTAAGTCTTACTTAAGTAATTTTACTTAATTTGTATTAGTAATTATTATTTACACTTAATACTTACTGAATTATATATCTGTCGGAGCATGGTATGTACGGGATAGTACATGAATGTATTGTACAATAAAACATTAGGGTTACTGTAGTATCAGTAAACTATATAAAATCGGAGCAGGCAATTCAATTGTGAATTGAATTGGCAAAGAAAAGAAGAAAAAGAAAACATTAAGAAATAAATAATCAAGAAGGACAGACGGCTAAATTTCCAAAATGAGAACTAATATTAATAGAGGATCTATATCCAATAATATTATAAGAGATTCTACAATCTACATATCTATTTACTTTGTTAAATTTGTATGAGAAAATTATGTCAAGTTTACTCACTTAAGTAATTATTTTGTATCAATAGGAAAGAAAAAAACTAGAGATAGAACTTTTAAATAATTTGGCTATGGGAGTCTATGGTTTCAGTTCATTTTGGAAAAGGGGTCTCTTGGCCAAAACAGTGTGGGAATCCCTGCAGTAGACGGTTAATGTGATTTTGGCGAGGAGTATTGACCTACCCTCCGAAATTACGGTATTGAATTTCCAGAGAGCTTAATCCAGTTCATTTCCCCCAAAAATGTAATGAATGCTGAAGACGTCCAAAAAAATTCGAGCACAATATATCTACTAATGGTAATTAAAGTTCGAAAACGATATCATTCAGACGATCGTTGATATACGGAATATGCAACCAGGCCTATTCGGTAAACTCTTTTACCCATTTATTCTGTTATGAATTTCCATTAAAAAGTTTGAACTGTCAAAAAATCGTTTATGAATTCTGTTAAAAATCAGAATAAATAACAGATTTTTATTAAATAGAAAGTTTTTGATTGAAATAGTTATAGTTCATCGTCAACGGAATGCTTAAAATAATTTATAAATTTATATTTTTGTTTAGCCGAAAAAACCGATCAATTTTGCTGGAACTAAGATTTAATAGTACAATATCCATTTCATCTTCCTGATGTGCGTAATAATTCGAAACTTACTCTTTTTAGCCGACATTGCAAAAATTTGATCAGGTGCCTACTTACTTTTTTGAAGTTCCATAAAAGTTCAATTCAATTCAATTCAATTCAATTTCAATTTTATTATTGTCTCAAAAAATTACAGTTGTTTGTACATTTATATCTGCAAAGCCGTATCGGCTTGTCTGCAGAAGATTATTTAGAAAATTTTACTATTATTTTGAGTTCTGATACATATGATTTACAATTAAAATTTTAGAAATGTATGTTTTTTAAAGTTAAAATTGTTCGAGATTCTTATAAAATTGTTTAAATTTTTTCAAAAAAATTGGTTTTTGTAAGTTGCGTAAATCTACGGGTAGTTCATTGAATGTTGTAGGGATCGTTACATCAAATTTTCGTCTTCCATACTCGTTCCAGTATCTCGGGATGTCGTATCGGTCTTGGTGTCTTCGTCTGGTGTTAACAATTTGTTGTGTCGGGATCCTGTGGTTGGTGTCGTCTTCGAATTGTGATATTATCTCCAGCTTGTGTAGGTTTTGTATGTTTAAAAGTCTCGTGCTGCTATCAATTTGATGCCAGTTGATGTTGTGTGTACGTAATTTTGATCGATATACCAATTTCTGTATTCTTGTTAACGTTGATTTTAAATTTTGTTGTTGTGGTGCATTTCCCCACGCTAAAATTCCGTATCTCAGGTGCGATTCGACAAGTCCGAAATAGCATTGTCTAAGAACATCAGGTGTACATAAGTAACTAAGGTGGAATAGCGCGTATCCAGATTGCCGAAGTTTCAATGTGAGGGCCTGCAGGTGTTGGCCCCATTTCAGGTTATAGTCCACTATTACTCCAAGGTATTTGTATGCTGACACATTCTCAATAATCATTTCGCAGTTATCCTCATTTTGTAGTTGCAGTTGGTTTCCTGCTGTATGTAGACATTCATCGCTGTGCATCTTAATTGTTAATTTATACCTTAATATATGTGGTGGTCGGATGTGCATTACCTTTGTTTTATGTGCATTTATGACAAGGCCATGATCATGACACCATGCCAAGATTGCATTGAAATCAATTTGCATCATTTTTTCCGCTGCTTCGACGTTCTAATGACTTACAATAATGGCAGTATCATCTGCATAAGCAAGTGCTGTATTTAAAGTTGATATCAGATCATTCACGTATATAATGAAAAGAAGAGGACCTAACTTGGATCCTTGTGGTACGCCATATTTCGCGTTCTCCTCTTCGCTAAGGTGTTCCTTGATTCGAACCTTAAATTTCCTTTCTTTTAGGTATTTTTCAAACCATATTAGGATTGATCCCCTTACTCCAACTTTTTCTAACTGCTTCAGAATGGTTTTATGACATAAAGTATCAAAACATTTTTTAAAATCAATAAAGAGTGCAATCACATTGTGATTTTTTTCAAGACTGAAATTGATTCTGTTTGCGAAATCTCCCAGTAGTCGATTAATACTTTTATTTTTTCTAAACCCAAATTGATTTTTTTCTAGTAGCTTATATTTTTCAACATACTCATACAGCCTTTTAGCAACAACCTCTTCTAGTACCTTATCTATAGATGATAGGATAGATATAGGCCTATAGTTCGAAATTTCATTTTTCTTTCCACTTTTATATACTGGCCGAACAATCGATGTCTTCAGCATTGTTGGTACTGTTGATTGCTCCAAGCTCATTTTAGTTATCTTTGATAGAATTGGAGCCATTGCTATCGAACACTTTTTCAGATCTCTAGGTCTAATTCCATCTATTCCCGCCGACTTATTTTCATTTAATGAATTTAATATATTTTCTATTTCTCTGTCCGTGACTTCATCCAGATACATTGAACGCTGAACACTATTTGATGGACCATTGTAGCATTTATATTCACATTTATGGATTGTGGTTTCTATTTCATATGATATTTTTTTTAGCAAATTGGTTTGCAAGATTTTCAAAGTTATTCTCACTTGCAAAGTTTTTAGATAAAATATCATCTAAGTTGATGGATTTTCTTCCTAGTATTGTGTTGACTATTTTCCATGTTTCTTTTGGATTGTTGCTCGATCTTTGAAATAGCTCTTTATAGTACATTGATTTTGTAGATTTTATTTGTTTGTTTAAGTCATTTCGAAATTTTTTAAATTCACTTTCATACAATAAATTTCTTCTATTGCTTCTGTACTTCCTGTACAGTTTATCTCTTTCAAGGCATGCGATTCTGAGCTCATTAGTTATCCATTTAGACTCATTTCCCCTCATTTTCCTTTGATTTTTAACTACAGTTGAGGATTTCATTATGTTTGTAAAAATATTTCTGAAGTTTTCATAAAAATCATTTACTTCAGTGAATTGATCAAGTTGTTCGAAACCCAGAATACAAATAATAAAAGATCTTTTATGGTCGAGACCTCTTATGATTCATGACTAAATAAAAAATTTCGCAGAATAAGCCCCAACTGTTGGAACAAACCAAATAAATTGTTTAAGACGCGCAGTCAAGTTACCTTTGTGCTTTATTTTGGATAACAAAGATATCAGTTTTGGCTCAGTTTTGCCTTTTATAGTAATAAATATAAATTAGTGTGTTTGTGTGTTCTAAAACAGTACTACTCTTATGTACATAATATATATGATACAAATGCAAAACCTGACAAATACAAGTTAGACAAACCCAAATTTGTACGAAAATATGCACGAAATCAAAAAAAAAAAAAAAAACACTTTTGTTTTATGTCTAAACACATAAAAATTATATATCTCTGTGCATATTATATATGTATTTATTTATTTCAACGCATTTTTGATTATATTAAATGGCCAATGATTTTCTCTGCTTTATCTTATTCAGCCGATAGCTTTTTGATTGATTGTTCTTTCCAAAAGTTTGCAAGCAAAGAATGAATGCTTACTAAAAAAATAAATTTTATATAAGTTTGGGATCTTTCCAAGGCAAGTCGTCGCACAGAGAATAAAGTATATGTTCACTTAAGTTTCGACGGCTGATACCTAAATACCTGATTTTTACGGCTGTAGGAAATAAGGCCCCAAAAGAGAAAATGAAATAACACCCCAATTTCAACTATGAAATAAGGCCCCACTGCGATGAAATAAAGCCCCAAAACAAAATGAAATAAGGCCCCAAATTTGGGGTTTATTTCATAATGAAATTAAAAATAAATAAAAGCTACTTTTTATTTAATATTGTTGATATTGGATAAACTAATTTAGATTAAAGAAACTTTTTATATACTCAACCTCGCACTCACCCCGTAATCTAACAATAAATCCAAGCAGGGGGGTCGCAGGGGGACAGCATGCCCCCCCATACGCACTCCATATCGGAAGGGTAACAAATAATAATAAAAAAATAATTTTGGGGACTTATTTCATTTCTTCTTTTGGGGTCTTATTTCATTATGAATTTTCATCCCCAAAAAATGAAATAACACCTCAAATTGTATTAAAAATCGTTGTTGTTGTTTCCTGTATAATTTTTTGGGGCCTTATTTCATTTTTTTTTTTGGGGCCTTATTTCGCAGAGCCGATTTTTACAACAATTCTCAGTATACCTTAGGCGATTGAGGTAGATATTTAGCTGCTACCATATGAGTTTTTTCACCGAGAATGAGGATCTCTAATGAAACAATGGTTGGTGTGAAAAGGTTGACTTCACGAAAAATATAAATATAAGAATAACATTGTCAGCACTCAGCAAAATACTAGCCAATTCAAAAATTTAGAAACTTCTGGAATAACAAGTAGTATGTGTACATTCATGGAAGGGAAACATGACAGTTTTCGTCTATAAAAATCTACGTGACGGCTTTATATTTTTCTGCGAGAATTTAAAATTTTGTCGGTTTCTAAGTTTCCCGAATAAAGTAACGTAATCTATACAATTTTTTTATGATCAAATTGTATTTATTTTCACACTTCTATATACTTTGGCAAGTACTGTCTTGTTCGTTGGCAAATTGAAATTAAAAAAACGGAAGCGATAGGTTGCTTAAACGCTTATGGCTTCCTACGTACGATTTTAATTTATTCTAAAATTAATTACCAGGCTATTATTGTTATATATATTGTTAAAGATTGAATACTTGTGATCTTGAGAACATTTACAAATAAATAAAACATAAAGCAGTTTTACAGATGATACAGATGAATAAGCTAAAAGGTCTATGACCGGGTGAAGCATTTTGCATTTTTATGGATTTTTTTTATTTTTTAATGTTCAACCACTGCAGGTGAATGGGGTATCAGTCGATGTAAAAATCAACGATAAGATGGAAGAAAAAGTTCCCATTCGTCGCAAAATATCAGCACCCTCGTGGGCCCAACGCGATTTCTGGGGTACAATCAGTTAGTTGGATGGAAAAATCGTTCCCTTAAGAATTTTATTTTTGTCTCCCCACAGAACATTTAGGCAATGAGCCCAATCTCTTAGGATTATTTATACAATTCCTAAAACCCAAGGAGATCTGAAGGAATGCAACGACTTAGAAGAACCATCGTTTCCAAGGCGGTTAGAGTCATTATTGGCCATTGAATATTAGGCAGTCATGTACATAGTCTTGGCTTTTTCAGAAACTATTTCTTCAGAAGCTGCAGCAACGACGAGGAAGAGGAAAGCCTTACCCCAGGAAACAAACCTCCTCAAGGCTTCATTCGGCAACTACGTTTTCAGCGATTTGAGTGAATTTTATAATAACACCAACATTAATAATAATTCAAAGCTTTAGTAAAATTTGCATGAGCAGTGAGATATCCCTACTCCACTGGTATCAGCAATGAGCCTATTATCTGCCTTAGTAATTTCACATATAGAGCTATTTTAACTAAATTTACGGAACTAAACGTCGAGATTTAATTGAACTGAATTTTCAAGAAACGTCTTCAAAAAGTAAACTAACAGTTTTTAGAAAATAAAAGATTTCAATAATAAGAAAACTTATGACAATTGATGTATCGTAGTTGAAATTGGATATTGTTATACTGCATGTAGAACCTGTTTGGTTTTTTTTTTTGTTTTAAAATGCTTATAATGAAGTAGTTAATTGACAGCATTGTTATTACATATTTGTAATTATTTAAACAGTTATTTGAAGTTTTGTTTCACTGCCTACCTACCTACGAAAAGCATGTATAAATTTTAGAAAATGTTAAGTTTACATTGTTAACAATATAAGATATATTATCCTTACTATAATAAAACTGTAGCTTTTTTTCCGGCTGTAATCTGTGAGACAGGAATAGATTCAAAAACTACTGCACGAATTTGATTTCGGTTTACACAGTTGCATAGGAAATTGTTCAGATTTGAACATAGGATATGTTTTACCATTATTCGCTGTCCGGAAGTGGAAATCTAAGCTGATATCTAAGAAAAGTTGTAATTCTCGGATGCCTTCTAGCTCCTAGCTTCGGAATCACTCATCCAAATGAAATTTTAATACAAAGTTCAATAATGTACAAAGATTTTAAGATATAAATCATCTTTGTACGTTATCCTGAAGTCGAACAATAAGCAATAAACTATAAATTTAATACAATTGAAAAAATCAAAATGTTCGATTGAAGCTAGATCGTTGGATTTTTCCAGCGTTGAGTGGAGGAAATTTTGTGTGTGTGTGTGCGGCAAAACCTGTTTCTCTCTCTATACATTTTCTGCCGTGTGCTTCTCTTTTTTTATGCAACTTTTGGGTTTTGTGTTGTTTTTTTTTGCTCACGTTCTTAAATTATTAGTGAATAATGACAATGAGTAGTAGAGCGAATGTGGTGCATGGGATTGAGGGAGATAGCTATGTAATTGAGATTGAGGGAGTCACACTCAGTTGTTAATTGTGATTGTGATTTTTAAAATGCGCTATAGTGATTCTGATCTTATTAGTGATACTGATTCACGTCCATGCAAAACCTGTTTGTGCATTTGCAGTTTTTTTGCTTCATGTTTTTTTTTTTCTCTTTTTTTAATTTGAACTTGAGGATGTTTGTGTTTGAGTAGTAAGTGAGCGAGTTGTTATGGGATTGAGATGGGGAATAAAATGTAACAAGTAACAACTTACAAGTGGAATGTAAATGAGATTGAGAGGGAATAATAGAAGTTAGCCTACCAAGGTATTTGTTTGGATTGTATTACTGGCAGTTTTTCTTCTCTTTTTTCGGGTAAGCTACTTTTTGTATAGCGCTAATTATTTTGTTTTAAATTTGAGAAGTGGAACTCTGGCGAAGCAAGGCGAGCACGGGTCAGCTAGTGTTATATAAAAATTAATGCAGAGACAATTGTAAATTTAATAAGTAAAAACGAATAAGCAGGCGCAGTTGTTTAGTGGTTAGTGTGTTGGACTACTAACTACTACTACTAAGCTGCTCGAGGTTCGAATCCAGCAAAAAAAAAAAAAAAAATCGATCTTAGGGTTTTATTATACTGCGCAACATCTCGCGAACTTCTCAATTAGCCGTTTGGAGTCGGCATAAAAATGTATATCCCTTCCATTCGTTCCAAAAATTAAAAAAAAAAAATTCACACAAAACGAATGGTTGTGAGAAGCTAGGCCGGCCCTGTTGCGCCAACTATTTATTTTTATTTAAATAAAATCGAATAACGGTTTGAAAACTGAACTTCTCTGGAAAACGGTCCATACGAAGTCATTCCTGAAGCTATTCTGAAAATGTAGAATTTTTTAACGATGTTTAAAGAACATTGGTTCACTTAACACTTTAATAGTGTTGTGATAATCAACTGCGTTACATTTTAAAGGTTTGGAAAAAAAAAAATTAAGCGTCTTCTTCAACTAAAAGAAGGGCAAGGCCTTCTCCAATTAAAAGAAGGGCCAAAAAAGCAAAAAATTGTGACAGGCAGGAAAAAAGGGCCAAAATGCAACTTTAGTCGCAAAACGGTCACGCTGGCCGGGACCATTACATTAAATAGTCCAACCATGATTTCTGGTAATAATGCATGCGCCCAATTGTTTTTTGCCTGATAAGTACGAAAAGAGCGAGTAAAAAGAAAAAACATTAAAAAAACCTCTCACGCAATTGTGCGCATTGTAAGAATGATTAAACGAATAACGAAAAGATAACAAAATAAATACGTAGAAAAAAAGATAAAATATTTTTTTTTAAGTAAAACATTCAAATTGTTTGTTAGTTTTTTTTTTGTTCTCGATTTAAACATATTCCGGCATCAAACGCAACGCTGTGCAGCTCTTATCTCAATTACTCAACGTAATGATTTATTTATTTGTCATGAAAATACTGAAATAAAATAAATTGTGCAAATAAAAAAGCTCATTGGGTCAGGGACCATTGATTGTTTACTTTCTTTGCGTGATAACATGAATCATTATACATAATTATATACAATTTACGATCCATTTTGATCAGTTATGTGCTAGTTTTTTTAGTATGCTTACAATTCAGATAACAATAACAGATAACTTCATTTTTGAAAAAAATTTCCTGCATGCCCTCTCATAATTGTATTCCATAATTATATTTTCAATTATTCTCTTAGAGGACAATTTCCGAATATATAAAGGGTTTTTGTATATTTCACAAATTCATAAAAATACTTCTAAAGTCGATTTTAAAACCCAAACAGAGCCATTTCAAAGATACTAAAAATCCTTTTTTTTTATCGATCATTAAAAATAAGATTAATTTTGCCGTCTCAAAATCTTTTGATATACATATTTAACGTTAATTGTTCTAAAAATAATTGTTGCATTGGCTGGAATAGAACAAAATATATAAAAGCAATATGTTCCTGTGGATGATGTTCCAGGTATTTTGACGTCAAATTCGGAGTTCTATAGGAAATACACCTTGGACCTCACAGGTTTCTTATTTTTATAGGATGATGTCGTATCTTTCTCATTATTTTGCCGATGCTAACTTTTCGCCGCAGATAATTATTTTGTTCAAATCAAGTCTCCATTTGATGAAATATTATTTCAAAATTAATTAGACATACTTTTTAAAAGTGTAAGCATTTTTTGTTTTTCAAATCTCCTTCCTGTTCAAACTCAATATTTGTTTTCAATGAACCACTTTTATCATAAGAAACTCATTCAATGTCTTGATCGTTAATATTGCATATTGGTCAAATCATTTTAAAAACCCGCTTTGTAATGGAGTAAATTATAAGACACTAGCTGACCCGGCAAACTTCGTTCCGCCCAAATTTGTTAATGTAATGAAAATAATAATTCCGAGCATGCACAACGCACAATGCATACTTGCTAATATATGTAATTCGGTCAATTAAAAATCTTTATTCAAAAGTTATATTAAATGCAATAGAAATAAATGTCAAATAGCAATGTTGATTTATTTCAATCAAACCGCAATGATTTTGACGTGTCGGCCAACCTTTCGCTTTTCACTAAATTGACCATGTGAGAAACATGGGAATTCAAGATTGATGCCACAAATGCACAAACATCCATTGATTATCCTTGCAACAAATTATTTGCCATAGTGAAAGCGAGACGCACGGGAAACTTAAGTCGCTTAAATACGAATGGCAAATCGTTCTGAATAACTGGAATCGGTGAAATGAGAGTGTTTGCCTTTGGATTTTCCCCTCAAAATCGTCACTTGCGTGACATTTGATTTGAGATCCTTCACACTAAATCAGATGCGATCCATTACAAAGTTGCGGTGCATTGATATTGCGCAACAAAATTATAACTGAGCCGAGTTTCAAATCCAAATTATGTAGAGGTAAGCCCGGAACATCCAAAGAATTCAAAAATTCAACTACACCCAATAAAGTTTTGTTTTTACGACAAAAGGTAGCATAAGTCCTTACTTCCAACCAAAAATCATAAAAATCGAACGATCCGTTCCCGAGTTATGAATGCACATACGCACGTCAGTCTCTTTTATATATAACTGTACCCACTGTACCCAGGTCCAAAAGCATGCTATCGACAAGCGGGAACGAAGAATATACATCAAAATTTCATTGAAATCGGTTGAGCGGTTTCGGAGATCGACGACAACGCTATCAATCGGGTCCAAAAGTATCCTGTCTTTCAACCGAAAACCAACCATATATATCCACAACATTTCATTCAAGTCGGGTGAGCGGTTTCGGAAATCGACAACAACGCCACCTATCGGGTCCAAAATCCTATCTTTTAAGACTGCCTAAACCTGAAATACAACAATACGAACAAAACAAAAGAAGAATAATAAAAATTGGCCCAGTGGTTATCGAGTTATATCGTCATCGTTTCACACCGAAAGAATTATAGGTATATAAAGAAGATTATTATTGAGAAACTGAAAAACGAAATATAGGCCTACAACGCCACATGTTGAGGATTTTCTGACTTTTCTTCTTTCCTAAACCATCCCTGATTCAAGACGAACAAAACAACTCAAAAATCCTTCAAATCGGTCGAGCCGTTCTGGAGCCTTTACCCGACTAACGCACAGCAATTGATTTTTATATATATAGAGAAGATATAGAAATTGAATTTTACTGAAAAACGAAATATAGGCCTACAACGCCACATGTTGAGGATTTTCTGACTTTTCTTCTTTCCTAAACCATCCCTGATTCAAGACGAACAAAACAACACAAAAATCCTTCAAATCGGTCGAGTCGTTCTGAGGCCTTTACCCGACTAAAGCACAGCAATTGATTTTTATATGTATAGAGATAACATATTTCTGGTACAACAGCGGACCCTCAGCCTTAACCTCTCGTAATTCATTTTACATAACGCAGCAATACATCATCCAATTAAATAAGTGTTTCCCTCTCAGCTTGCAGCTGCAACAAGAAATATGACGAAAAAACACACCGCGCTAAAAAGAACTTCCATAGGTCAGAATAGGGCACTTTAGTCGATCACGCCCACAATCTGTTACTTCAGAGAATGAACGGAGAATAACCACTGAAATATTACGGATTGTTTGGAGAGAACATAATCATAAACGCGGACAAAAAAAAAACACATTTAAATGCATATTTACTGTGTAAAGGGCCAATCCCAAAGAAGCCGCCGCATCCGTATTCAACTGACATTTTATGGAGAGTGAGATTTAAGAAACTCATGTGCCGGATAAAGTAGGTTTACAGTTGCCTGTGTAACGTCTCCGAGTCCTTTCAATAAGGTGAATGTTTTCACAAATTGATTATTGATAGTAGGAACTTTTGGTGCAGGGACATAAGTCCCCGGGATATAACTCCCAATTTTTAATTTTGTCCCACACCATCGGAACATAAGTCCCAAAATTGTTTTGCCGAAGATGGGACATAAGTCCCAAGTTTTCGCATAGATAATAGTTCGCAAAATATTGTGAAATCCATTAGACATCCCCTTTTTCCACTACACACACCAACAATTGTTCTTAATAATTTAGAAAATTAAACTAATAGTTTGGAAGAAACCAAAAATATAATCTAACTAAATATTTTAATTTTATTTTCTAAAATTCTCAAAAACTAGATTTTTATATTTTCTTTTGAGGATATGAGAAAATATATTAACAAAATTTCTTTCGTTTGAGAAAAAAATCGCGCGATTTTTTTAGTTTTATTTTCTCAAATTCTCAAAACCTACATTTTTATAAGTTTCCTTTCGCGCGCGATCCAAAGTCTGAGCCCTTACAAAACATTTGCAGTGATTATAGTCTCACTTTCCATTTCCCCGAAAGTAGCTTATAATATCAAAAACTGAACTAACTAAGAAACCAATTACTGAAATGCTTGCATTGTGTTCAACAAATTGTTAGTAAACTCATCGTTTTTTTTTTTTTTTTGTATATTTAAGTAATGCGTTCGACTCTCTTCTGGGAAAATCTGTAAACTTATCAAAAAAAAATTGTTGGGTGGGACATAAGGCCCAACATTTTTGTTTGGGACTTATGTCCCGATAGTGTGGGACATAAGTCCCAAATCGAATTTGGGATTTATGTCTCACTAAAGTGGGTTATAAGTCCTAAAATTAAAAATTGGGACTTATGTCCCGGGGACTTATGTCCCTGCGCCGTTTGTCTTTAGGTTTGTATTTAGGAAAAAATGTTTATTGGGACATAAGTCCCGAAATTTGTTTTCGGGTCTTAAGTCCAAGTGGGGTTGGACATAAGTCCCGAATTATATTAGGGACTTATGTCCCATTAAAGTGGGACATAAGTTCCGAAAAATCAATTCGAGACTTATGTCTCGGGGACTGATGTCCCTGCGCCTGGGACATAATATAACATTTTTTGCCCAACATTTTTGTTTGGGACTTATGTCCCGATTTGTGATTTATGTCTCACTCAAGTGGGTTATAAATCCCAAAATTAAAAATTAGGACTTATGTCCCGGGTATTTATGTCCTTGCGAAACTTTCATTGATGAAAAAATTGAGAGAAACTGTAATTGTTGTTGAAAAAATTCGTAAAATCCGCATGTCAGGGAAAGTCTTTTAATTGATCGAGTAGCCACGCTAGATCAAAAAATATTCTATTCGACGGATATGTGACGGTTTTTATGTGAATATTAAAACTTTGACGTATCTATCTTTACGGACTCGATACATTCTATGGGCTGAGTCCTCAAGTCGATAGGTGCTGCGATGGATGAAAACTTGCAATAGCCAATGTCACGGAAGTGAATTTTAAGCCTGCGTTAATGAAGAGATCTCCAATGATGCAAATTTCTGACAGGGTCTCTGTCTCTGCTATGTACTTTAAAACTTTCAGGTGTCTCACTGCCTGTACGAAAAATCCTTCGAATTTAGAAGATTCCTTTTGGTATCCAATGTTTACATAACCACAACAAAAAAATGGACCAAATAAATTGAAGTTTCGTGACATTAAACGCACGTTGCCAACTTGGCTGCCAAGATGGGAAATGGCATCCATACCATCCAGGGAGTTGTCATTGTCATCTAGGTAGGCCCACGATGAGACACGCGGTAGTTTTTGAAAACTTCACCACGAGAAGGGATTGAGGTCTATATGAGGGATATCAAAAACATGATATCGAACTCAGCTCCACCTTAAAAACAACTTGTTTAACTGAAGCTCAAATAATAAACAGCTTATTTGTACGTGTAGTTCACGCATAGCTCTTATATTACATGCAATTACGATTAATTGTGCAACCGCTCCAGTCAATGCACATTTTTTCCAACTAAACCGCCTGCCCACGCGCTCACAATGTACCACAAAATTGCCGCAATACTTTTATCGTTTAACTTTAGCCCCACACTCGCCGGGGTGTTTTGAAATTGCACACCAATCAACAATAAACCGCCGACTCGGGCGACACAATTAACTAGTAAACATATACCGCAATTCACTCGGGTTCAATTTCAGCCAACTACGATCGTTGATTAACCAGAATAATACGACTGCTGCTCCGCAAACCCCTTTGCACGTCTTGAGTCGTCAGTCTTGAGAGAAACTGCACAATCCCATTCCCATCCCACTCACAGCGACGGCATTCCATTGTGTTTCACATTGGCGATAACTCGGAATACATTGACCTCAAAAAAACGCGTTCTGTATCGGTTTCATATAAAACCGCAATAAAGTTGAAGTGATAAGCGCGGTGCTGGTTGCTGCTTACTGGTGCGACACCATGTTCCGCAGCTGCACACTTTGTCTTTGTACAGCTGAACGTCAAATTAATGAGATCTCCAAAGAACTCTGTCACTCTACATAACTTGTGCTCATATCTCCAGCAGAGAGCATCTTATCCACCTTTTATCACCTGCATGTCGGCCATTGCAGGTACATAAACAAGTGGGGTCGGGTAGGCTAATGCTCTTCGATTCTATGAGTTGGTACATCAATCTTCCGCTATAGACGACATTTTCATGTTAATTTTATTGTGGCTGTTTAACTGACGTGTTTTTTTTTTTTTTTTCGTGTTCCTTTGTTATTTGCAAGAAGCGGGAAAGGGAAGTCTTCTCGGTCAACCTTGAGCAGAGCTTGTGACTTTCGTGCACATAAACACAGTATAAAGTGCAAAGTCAAATATTCTGTATTTGACGGTTGTTTTGGGGCATATACAAATAAAATAAAATATATTGCTGCTGTTTCTGTTAGTGTTTGTGGAACAAATTGAATGAATTTTTGAATTTTATCGCTTTATTTGCATTTCCAACGAGCAATCACGTGAACCAATTGCGGAACACGTCATATAGAAGATTTCCCTTTGCTTTCTCACTTGTTTGAATTTCCGATAACGTTGTTGACATAAGATAAATAAATTAATTCTAAGTTTAAACCAAGAAATGAAGATATGAACTGAAATGTTTTAAATATTGGTGTGGGTTGATTTAAGGGGCTGTAATTCCCCCGTACGCTGACGAGGGAAAAACACAAATAACGCATTAGCGCTGTTTTGAGACCACAACTAACAGAACCTGAAGATAAAAGGGGAGAAGGAAGTTAATGGAGTTCAAAACCAGCCTGTGGAGTTGAGAAATTTGATTATCTTGTTGAAATGGATAATTTGAATGGCCAAAAGGTCATCCTAAAAGTGGTGACCTAGTGCAATGCGTTTGGTTTTGGCTAGGGCCTGACACTCGCAAAGATGAAACACTGTTTCACACTATTTGTTTCGGCGCAGCTACGGCAGTGGGTGCTATGGGGGATGCCAAGCTTGGCTGTGTGAGTTCCTAAAGGCCAATAGCCCGTACTAATTGCCGTTAGTCTGGCGACATCCACACGCAGTCTGTCTAAGAGGCTGTTTGTTCTGGCATCATCGAAGGCTGGCCAGATCTTCCTTGAAATGACGCAGTTCGTCAGGTCCATCGACCTAGTCTCGGCCTTTGAGGGAGGTGAAGTGCAGGAGGATTTCTCTCTTTACGTATCCCAGCGGAGGGAAGACTTCCTCCGCGTGAGACACGCACTAAGCAGAGCTTCGTCTGGCAATTTCATCGGCTTTCTCATTCCCCTCAATGTTTCTATGGCCGGGAGCCGGGAACCCAGACGAGAGTGATTACAAACCGATGACAAGCCCTGGTCAGTGTCATGGTTGGGGTTGTAGCGAGAGGTTTTTGTGTAGCCCTTCGGGTTCCCAATTGCATTTATGTGACTGTAAAAGGTTGGGTATAGAAAATGAGCGAATAATAAACGTCGCCCGTCAAGGTCATTGATAGTGCCCAAGGAGCAATACTGTGTATATGAGTCGGTTATTATGTATTAAGACCGCCGATATGTGGTTTAAGGTGTCGTGATTGATTTCGTTAGAATATTGTACGCCGTTCGTGTTTACACTGACACTGCTTATTTAAGGCCGTTTTCCCAAAGGTAATTCAGCCGCCAAAATTTAGAACGGGGACGAAAATCACTTTCTAAACACGAGCCTTATCTGGTACACAAGATTAATACAAATCACACGTAGACATTAGACATTATTCATGGTTTTCCGACTACTAAGAGAGTGTGACTTCTAAGTGACCATTGACCAATGCAAATGCTCAATGTCACACAAGAGTTTGGTGTAATAGCCGCCAATGGAGTGTCTCCGGCTGGCTGTGCACTCTGAGGACAGTAGTGGCCATAGAAAGTGCACAGTAGCGGCCATGAAAGTGTGATGAACGGGGACGTTTCATTGCACTCTTACTACGTAATCGAGACAAATTTAATAAAATATCCTTAATATTCAAAGCAAGGTGTGAGCTTTCATATCATAAGTATATGCCCTATATTCAGACCGTAGAGGATAATTTCCTTTGAAAAACAATCATTAACTATGCAGGAAACTATCCAACTTCTAAACAAGTGTGACTGGAAAACCTTAAGTAACTTTTTAAAAACAGTTTACAAGTAAGTAATAACATAAACTGCCTCCCTTAAGTCCAACCCGTTTTTAGGTATTACAGGAAAACGGATTGGAGCAAATATAGGAACAGTGTGGAATCTTCCATAATTAACAGAATCCCTGCTCCCCATACTAATACAAATGAATTAGATAGCATGGTTGAAGGACTCACTAAGACTCTCAACCGGGCTATGTCTTTCTCCTGTCCAATAAGCAAACCTCGGGGCAAGCCTAGACCACCGTGGTGGAATCAGGAGACTTTATCTTTGCGTCAAAAATGTAGGCAGCTCTTCAATCAGGCCAAGCGATCCCGCAAAGCCGCTGACTGGGCCTTATATAATGAAGCCCTCAAGTCCTATAAAACCGTAGTTAGGAAAGCCCAACAGAATTCCTGGAGATTCTTCTGTGAAAAGTAGAAGAAATCTCTGAGGCCTCCAGGCTCAGAAAGATTCTCGCATCCACTCCTATAGTAGCGAGCTACCTTAAGAGAGCTGATGGATCGTGGACCACCTTCAGTGCAGAATCTGTGGATCTACTACTGGATTCTCACTTCCCTAATAGCTGTAATGCTGCTTCGATACCAGCTTCTGAAAGACCGATAGAAAGCAGCTCTTCTTATTCTTATCTTATTACCAAGACCAAAATTCTTTGCGCCATTTAAGGATTTAAGCCATTTAAATCTCCTGGACCGGATGGTATAATACCGGCCGAACTTCAGAGAAACGCTGACCTAATCCTCCCTTGGGTTAACTGAAATATTTAAAAGTTGCCTGGATTTTGCTCATATTCCCAAGTTATGGACAGAAGTTAACTCTCAGACCAATTACTTTGTCATCATTTCTGCTAAAAGCCTTAGAAAAACTGATAGACATCCACATACGTTGCAGTGTCAACTCAAATTTGTTGTCAACGTCTCAACACGCGTATAGTAAAGGGAAATCGGTTGAAACGGCCCTTCATTCACTTGTATCTACCATCGAAAAATCTCTCGATTGCAAAGAATTCACATTGGTTGCTTTCCTGGATATTAAGGGAGCGTTAAACAACGTCGAAGCAGAGGCAATTCTCGTCGCACTGACAGGCCTTGGAATTGAGAAATCGATTGGCGAATTGGTCAACCAGTTGCTCACCAACAGGTTTATCAACTCAAAGCTGGGCGAGGCATCGGTCCGGAGGCTCGTTATAAGGGGTACGCCTCAAGGTGGCCTAATCTCACCTCTTCTTTGGAACCTAGTAGTGAATGAACTACTTCTAATACTGGAAGGGGAAGGGTGCAAAGTAATTGCCTATGCAGATGACGTTGCCATCGCTGTCTCAGGTAAACATCTCAACACGCTTAGAGATCTCATGCAGAATGCCTTCTCTAAGCCCTCTAAATGGACCAAAAAATGTGGTCTGGCGGTCAATGCCCAGAAAACTGAACTGGTCCTCTTCACAAGAAAATACAAAATTCCCAATTTTGCAGCCCCAAAACTAAACGGCACACTCCTAGTGCTCACCAATACGGCTAGCTATTTAGGCCTAGTTTTAGACAACAAATTGAGCTGGAAACCCATTATCCTGCGGAGAGTTCAGAAAGCCACCACGGCTCTGTACTGCTGTAAAAAAGCCATTGGAAGCAGATGCGAACTCCAGCCTCGAATTACATATTGGCTATATGGCGTTATTGTATGGTGGACTGCCTTCGAAAAGGCTATCCATCATAATCACCTTAGCCGCGTCCAAAGAACGGCACGCATATGCATAAGTGGAGCCCTTAAAACCACTCCAACAGCGGCCATGGACGTAATGCAAACAAGTGGCAGCAAACGCAGCCACTCAGATGAAAGCAATTCGTTTGTGGACCAGTCGCCAAACTGGTCACTCGTCTATTCTAAATACATTGGAATGCATTCCAAAAGAAACTAATTACATCCTCCCTCAGTTTCAATTCGAAAATAACTTCGAAACCTATCTGTTTCTATACAGATGGGTCCAAAACCGAAACAGGAGTAGGGGGGGTGTTTTCTCTCATGATCTAAATTGCAAAATCTCTTTCAGCCTTCCTAATCACTGTAGTGTATTACAGGCGGAGGTCATGGCGATCAAAGAGGCCTTGTCGTGGCTTCGGTATAATGTAATATCTGTAAAGGATATCACCATCTTTACCGACAGTCAAGCCGCGATTAAATCCCTGGATTCTGTCTTCTTCATTCAATTCAACAACTGCCCTCAATTGCCGACTATATCTGAACGAGATGGCGAAACAATTCCAAATTCACCTTATATGGGTGCCGGGCCATAGAGACATTCCAGGTAATTGCATCGCCGACGAACTCGCCAGACAAGGCACTACTATGTCGATTCTACCGGAAAAGGAGAATCTCTACATGCCTCTTGCTACTTGCAAGCTCCTAATTAAACAAAACGCATTAAGCGCTACTAATTGCAGGTGGTCTAACTGCACAACGTGCCACATCTGGAAACAGATCTGGCCTCAGCTGGATACCAAGCGCTCAAAAAGTCTCACCACACTGAAATCGCACCCATAATAAGCACACTAGTAGGTGTCATCACGGGACACTGCATCATAGGGAGACATGCTCTCAAATTGGGCCTCCCTTCAAACGATTTCTACAGAAGCTGTATGGACGAGGAGGAGGAGGAGACTATTCTTCACCTTCTCTGTACGTGTCCAGCACTGTCATTCCGTAGAAAACTATACCTCGGAGGATATTTCTTTGACAATCTCAGCGAACTCGCAAACATAGGTATCAACTGCCTCCATCGCTTCTTAGCTCCGGCTGGTTCAACGGGTAGATCGAGTATATCGATCCTGTGGTAACACAATGGGCCTAATTTGGCCTAAGTATGGCCTGCCACTCTAACCTAAACTAACCTAAGTAATAACAGAATACGTTGAACATTTTTATCCCCATCTTGACATTTGGTTATTTATCGAAAATTGAATCTATTAATAAAATATACATTTATAAATATGCCAACTTTGTTCTTAATAATCTTCTGGTTTGGCATTATTCACAACAATAATTAACAAAACGCTAATACCGACTCTGCCAGCTGTCACGTACTTAAATAATTTTAAAGTGCACTTTATCCGACTGTAATTTTGGGGCTTCCCAATTATTCATCGAAGTATTTAATTTAAAGTTGTGTCTGATGAATTAACCAGTTGAGCAATTTTTTGTTTTTCTTTAGCGCACGACGCTGTTTTTCTCATGTTGTACTATGAATTTTATCATATTTAGGCGACGGACATGTACTTAGAAATGAATTGGTATTGGAGGACACAACAAATTCAAAAATAAAAGGACATTTCAATTTTATGTTCAACATCTAAATTGAGAAGGGTTTTCAGGAGACTTGTTCGCAATAATTTGGGCGTTGAGGTATAAATTTAGTAATGGTTTTTTTATGGTTTCTGGGAGTTCAACCTGATACCCCTGGCTCTAACGCTAACAATCCAACCACTACTCCCTCTTTACATACATATACATATTTCAATCATTTAACTACATCCCTTAAGGAACACTCTTCCATATTGGAAATTCAATTACCATACATCCATGACATAATACGTCAGAATGCGCCGTAAAAACCCCTTTATTACGCAAATGCTGACCTTTCATTCGAATTCAAAAACTTCCATAATTCTAAAGCGAAATGAAAGTATTTTGAGCCTTTTATTGAGTGCGCCAGATGTGTCTGTTCGACTGCTTTTAAAAATTTAATTTACACCTTCATACGTACATAACGGACTATGTACACTCAAGCAAACTGACGGTTTTGGTGACTGCCACCCTCTCTCGGGCTTACATTTTTAATACACTTTCTTCGACACTTTCCCAGCTTCCGGATAGTTAATAGCCACCACAGTTGGTAAACGCTTCTCCCCACAGACATACGGTGAACTTGTGCCAAGGACGACCAGAACAACTCATTGATCAATGGCCATGTGCAGCGCCAGTAAAACCCAGCAAGCATTACCGCAGCAGAGTAGAAACATTCCTGAGAAGCCACTCGAATTGCGGAGGACTTAACTTTCCATGTACACGTATATATTTGGTACACGTGTCGGTTTTACTGCTTACACACAACTCAAACGCAACCGACAACGAATGCAAATGAAAGTGTGGTAAATTATTGTACCCACAAGGATAAAACGTGAGCAGAGCTTTACTGGCGTACAAGGGGGCGGCCGTTTCTACAGGCACTTCGGCTTTAAGCCATTGCCATGCAAATTTAATCGCTGATGGATTGAAGTATTTTGTATATGATTTATTAATCATTCGGAATTGATAATGCAAATTTTTAACCACTGATAAATATACCCAAATAATGCAAAACAAAATGTTTACCGGTTTTATTTCTAATTTTACCTCCTTCACGTGACCACCTTCATATTTCTTCGGTTTTAATTACAAAGTCAAATTCACTGCAAAGCTGTGAGTTCACCTTGAAAACAAATCGTTAGTTCTCGTAAATGGTAAACGATATAAACAATAAAAGAGAAAAAAAAAAGCAACAGGCATCAGCAAGTGAACCTACATCAACGTTTTTGTCTGCGGCCGGGAGATATCATCATTGTGGCGGATACATAAACAGGTATCTCAGATTTGGGGCTACAGGAATGGGGGAAACTGAAAGTGTTTGAACAATTTTGAATAGCTTAATGATTGAACATCGCTAAAGATGGCGCGGGCCTAATTGCTTCCGAAAAGGTTGTATACTTTCGTGTTTAGAAATGTATTAAAAAGAGGGAATGCTTGTGTGTTGTTTGCAAGCAACACGCTAAATGCCAGGCACGGGGTAGGAATAAAATTATCCACGTCATTATACAAAGCAATAATTAATAAACCACGATTACTTAAGTTTCAGGCAAGTAAGTCATGACTCGTAAACATTAATAGCTTAATGAACTACCTGTTTTTGGGGCAAATCGATTATAGGCACTCCGGAGTTTGACACCAGATGTTTCTACCGTGAGTGAAAATGTATTCGTAAAAATTACTGCAAAAGAAGGGCTGTTGCGCTACAGCAACCGGAAGCTATCACACGCCTTACGAGTTACGAGTATAAGATAATTTTTAAAATTATAAAAGCGATACGGTTTTTGGTTGCAGCTAAATTGTACATAGGCAGAAAAGGTGTTCAGAATGAATTTAGATAAAAGCGATATAATTACTGGCTAGTACGTTATGTTATGACAACGATACTCTTTATATACTCTTAGATACTCTATTATATACGGAGAATTGACTCTCAGAATTCAAAAATCTATTCAAACAATCACCTCAAAGGAGTCTGATGATGAATTAGTGGTGTAGTTCGAAATAGCTATCATTCGTACCAAAATTGACTGTTTTTTTTTTTATGGTTGCGTCCAAAGGATGTGTAATCTTCGAAAGATACTAGTTGCCCGTGCTACTAGCATGCACGATTCGCGGGATATGTTTCTCCAGTGCCACGCGCCTTACGTACTAAACCACACCCTGTGTACTCTTCTACCACTCTCCCCGCGGAACTGCCGTTAGGTATTACTTCGCGGGGCTGGTTTGCAGTTTATGCAATTCTTCTTGTATTTGCTTCTTCAGCTCTTTTAATTTGTTCTATTCTTCTTAGCTCATTTTGCACATTTATCACAAGTGTGCCGATTTCCATCCAATTTTCCTCCGACTGCAACATTCGGTCTATGAGTAGTATTGGACTGGGCAAATTATTTCTCCATTGCGAAAAACGCCGGCAATGAAATATGGCGTGCTCCGTATCTTCCTCCTCGTTTGAGCATTCTGGGCACAAAGGGGAGCTATCATGTCCGAATCGGTGCAAGTATTTGCGATAGCCGCCATGACCAGATAGGAACTGCGTAAGGTGGTAGTTGCTATTCCCATGTGCTCGTTTTGTCCAGATCTCGATGTTCGGGATCAGCTTGTAGGTCCATCTGCCTTTTGTACTATTATCCCACCTAGCTTGCCAGAGGGCTGCTGAAGCCGCTCGCTCTTCTTCTTTTATTCTTGCAATTTCACCTGCATCTTGTCGCCCTGGGGTTCTTCTATTATAAATTCTCAACATCTCGTCCGCGAGAATGTCGATCGGGACCATTCCTGCTATCACGAAGGCTGCGTCATCCGAGATTGTTCGAAATCCACAGATAGCTCTTAATGCACTGAGTCTAAATGCGGACAACAGTTTTCTCTTGTTTGATTTTATCGCGAGTGCCCCCGCCCAAACCGGAGCAGCGTATAAGAGGACTGAGCTAACTACTCTAGATAGGAGAATCCTCCTAGCATATCCAGGTCCACCAATGTTTGGTAGTATTCTAGAAAGTGCGCCTTGTAGCAGTAAAGCCTTGTTACTGGAGTACTCCACATGCGCTTTGAACCGTAATCTGTTATCAAGAATTACTCCCAGGTATTTGATTGATTCTTTCGATCGGACTATTTGATGTCCCACCCGTATATTGGCGTATTCCACAATTCTTCTACTGGTAATTAAGACGGCTTCCGTTTTATGGTCCGCTAATTCTAGGCCGGCGGATACTAACCAGTCTTTGATGCGAATAATTGCTTCGTTTGTGGCTGACTCTATCTCCTTTATTTCTTTTGCCACCGTAACGACAGCGATGTCGTCTGCAAATCCGATTACTTGAACTCCTCTCGGCAATATGAGCCTTAGCACTCCGTCATACATAATGTTCCATAGGAGTGGACCGAGTACTGATCCTTGTGGAACCCCAGCTGAAACGCTGTAGTATTTCAACCCTTCATCAGTTTCGTACCTCAGTTTTCTGTTGGTTTACCAAAATTGACTGTGTCTGCGAGTTGTTGTTAAGATTTGTTTCTCTCAAACAATAATTCACAAACTGAAATTCGACATAATTTCCCAACAGAAATTGTCAGGGAAACCCCCAAACAAGCGAGAATCGTTGTTACTTCTCGCTTCCCCACTCGATACTCTTTATTGTTAGGCGTTTTTTTATTATGTCCACATGATCTATATAGATCATTGATTCCCATGGTTTACAACAATAATACACGAATATCCAACTGTTGTTGTAAATCATGAAAATCAATGATCTATAGGGATCATGCCGGCATAATAAATAAAGTGCACGACTGGGTCGAACAAAACTTTCTCGTTCATCAAACGTTTTGTTGGTTGTTTTCTTATTCTGAGTAGCAATGGTAGGTAATAGAAAGGGTTCATGAAATAAAGAAAAAGGAGTACATAGTGTTAAATAAAATTCACTTTTAGTTTTTAATAGTTGAAGCTCTAGAAACAGACAATAGTCGTAAGTTCTTGTTAGAGATTTATAAGCGCCTACTGTACTATTTTATAGCTTTTACACTTTACAAGTTTTTGAGTACAAGAACAAGTTTTGTAGGAATTTATGATTTTTGATCTTTTTGGGAATGATTTTCTTTTTGACTGGAATAGATTAATGACGTTGGGTTAAGTTGTCAATGATTGGAAGTATTGTTCGTGATAGATCGATATCTTTACATATTTGTAAATATATATGTACATATGTATATGTATATATGCAAGAATTCAGAGATTTGTTTTTGAATTTGCATTAGCAGTTATAAACTGAACGTTGTTTGAAGGTGCAAATGCTGAATATTTTGATTGTTGGAATTATTTTAAGGTGCATATTTAAAATGGTTGAAAAAAAGTAGAAGTGGGTAATATTTGCTAAAAATAAGTAAAAATTTTAAAGTGCGGTGTTAAGTTTTAAAAATATACATGAACACAGATCGGCTTTTGGGTAGTCATTTTTGAGAAAAAATTCAAAAAAAACTAAATTATTCGAATTTTTTGAGAAAAACTAAGTACGGCATCTTATTAAAAATACTGATATTATCTTTAATATGTGTTTTAATCAAAATCGTTAGAGCGGTTTTTGTTAAATTTGGCAGACAAAACATATAAGCATTACTTGGTTTTTAAAGTTTAAAAGAAGTCAAAAATGGGAGTTTCGAGATATTTTAGTCTAAGTTTGCGTTTTGGTTTAAATCGTTATGGCCGTTTTCAGGTAGAATAAAGAAAACTAAACTTTTAAAAAGTGAGTTTTTTTTTCAAAAATCCATTTTACGATAATACAAAGAAAAATTGAGTTTGCCATTAAGTTAGAAATGACCATATTACACTAGAAATGAATTTTTGTTACAATCGCTTGGACCGTTTTCGAGATATGTCCAACTTCCAAAAGTAGGTACCTACCGTAATTGCGAAAAACTGAGTATGCAATTATGTTAACCTCACATACTTTAGCTTAAATATCGTTAAAACGGTTAGAACTATTGTCAAACCAATCGAACTGGTATAAAAATGTTACAGTGCAACCTCAATAAAATCAACCCTCGATACGTGCAACTCCTCGATAAAAGCAACACCTTAAATCTTACCATTGTTGACTCAGTAATTGCAACTCCTCAAAAAAAGGTGACTCGATAAAAGCAACTACCTATATATGTGACACAATCAAAAATTTCTCAATTTTTTAAAAACAATTTAAATTTGATTTTTAGGGTTCCGTAGCCAAATGGCAAAAATCGGAACCCTATTAGATTCGTCATGTCTGTCTGTCTGTCTGTCTGTCCGTTGTATGTCACAGCCACTTTCTCCGAAACTATAAGAGCTATACCGTTGAAACTTGGTAAGTAGATGAATTCTGTGAACCGCATTAAGATTTTACACAAAAAAAAAAAAAACAGTAAATTTTGGGGGTCCCCATACATAGAACTGAAACTAAAAAAATTGTTTTTCATCAAACCCATACGTGTGGGGTATCTATGGATAGGCCTTCAAAAATTTTATTTAGGTTTCTAATATCATTTTTTTCTAAAGTGAAAAGTTTGCGCGAGAGACACTTCCAAAGTGGGAAAGTGTTGGTCCCCCCCCTAACTTCTAAAATAAGAGAACGATAAAACTAAAAAAAAAAATATATGATGTTCATTACCACAAACGAAAATTTTTTGAACGAGATCTAGCGAGTAGTTTTTAAAATATCGATCAAAGTTACAACGAACTACAAGAACTTTTATGTTATGTTACTTGCTGTTTCGGAACCCTTCATGAGCGAGTCCGACTCGCACTTGCCTTACTTTTTTTATTTCTAATACCTACGAATTAAATGATCAGTATTGGTCTCTTTACCAGTGCAAGAAAAGTTTTTTTTTTTTGACTATTCTGAGGTGTTTAGCTTGTTGCCTCATTTTTGGCACATACAATTTTTCGACTCGATTATTGCAATAAACTCAATAAAAGCAATTGCACAAATTTCTATTAGTTGCTTTTATTGAGGTCGCACTGTATATGGAAAGTACCATTAATATTGAGGTTACCGTGCAAAAAAAAAAAAAAAAAAAACAGCCCCGAACGGTAGGCCCTCCAAATCCAAAGTTTAAACCTAATCGAGAAAGTTAAAAATAGTGAGCGTAGCTTCGATCCATTTTTTTGACATCAGCAAATAACGACTACTCAGTAGTTTCGCTACGCGTTGTACCTTTTCCCAATGTTGAGATTGCGTATAATTTGAATTCAGCCATCCCTTTTCGTTTTGTTTTTCTTACAAAATTACCATCAGAGACAATACTGAGACCCCCAACTCCGGCCGATTTTCCGTTACTTGCCTACAAGCTATATTTCTATGGGCTGGTACACGCTAAGTGCGTTAGTATTGTTACATAGAAATTCGTATTGACATAATGTCGCGTAACTTCACTCACCAACACACTCGCACCTTGCGTGTCCCACTTCCGCTTTCGGCAAAGTTGCTGCCAGCGTTCATAGAATTTTGTCCGTTAAATTTGAAATTATTCGTTACGTGTAAATAGTATTTTATTTTAGGAATAAGTGCACTTTTGCTGAAAATATTTATGAAAAATGATTACTGCAGAATGGTTGTAGGAAAATAAAAACATATTGAGCAATTTTTACTCAGTTATTTAAGAAAAATGTACATATGAAATCGAAGTTAATGATATTCAAAAGCGGAAAATACACATTCAGTTTGTCCTAGTATATAAAACGGCTCATTTAGATAGTATTATTCATCAAACAAATTATATTAATCGTCTTTTAAAAATTTGTAATAACCAACCAATAGCATTCAGTTATCTTAAAATGTGGTATTCCCGAACTCTATCACATTTCCCCATGGTTGGTAGCAGTTGGCACCATTGATTTTATATTTTTTGTATGTTTTTGCATGTCACACGGATTGTAAATAGACATAACACCGATAGGAAAACAAAATGGCGAATTTGAAAAAAAAACTGAGGAGGCCAGCGGCAAGAGGATTGTGAGTTGGGGGTCTCAGTATTATCTCTGATTACCATTGTGATTGAACGCACATAACACAGCTAGATTTATGTTGAACACACCTAAATGAATCTGCAGCAGTGTTATTTTATCGTGGGATTTCTTACTTTTTGGGGGAATTTCAATGTCCGATAATCATTCAATGGGGAAAGTGGAAAGCATCTACGAATACACCGATCTGCAGTGCCACTGTGTTGAAGCTTTTTCTTTTTTCCTTCGGTGATAAGTAAAACATGTTAAATTCGGTAAAGTTAAATTTATTCACTTTATCATCCACTAAATAACTAGCGACACGTCAAACTACACTACATGTTCAAAAATGTACATCAAGCACAAATGGTTAAGAGTTCCATCGCAAATATAGTTAGGTATGATTTTGTTCACCTACAGGTAGTTTGACATCAATGTGACGTGTCGCACTTTGTCTTTATAGAAATTACTTCATTTGGCCATGAACATTCATAACTCATCTGGAACCTCCTATGTCCTATGTTAACGCTCATTAACTCTGACCTTTGTCGGTTATAAAATGCCTGCGTGTTTTGAATGAAATTTCTAAAAAAAAAAAAAAAATCTCGCACTGTCATGTCGGTTTTTATTAGATTATTTCCCAATGAAAATAAATTCCATCAATTACAGTTATTTAATGAATTCGATCAACTTTAATCCAGCTGCTGTCAGTTTTCTATACAAACATAAAGCCAATGGGTACCTACATACATATAATAAAATAAACCCACTTAAACTTTTGCCCCAGTTCATCTGCTATGCGGGACTAGCCAATTCATGTTCTTTGTGGATTCATTCTGGTTTTGTTTTGCTCAAAGTTACCACACGCACATTGCATGCTTAGGTTAGGTTGTTAGGTATAATAGATTTGTATGTAAAGAGAAAATAGAGAAGAGATTAATGGTGATTGTTTTTATAGTTGTCGCTTGTCGCACATTGCTTTTTGCTTTTTAGATGACGTTTAATAGTGCTTCGCTTTGACGTTTTGAGGAGAAACTTGAAAAAATAATACCAGTTTTTTTGTAATCTCTAGCTGTTGCAATTTTTATGGATCTTATTGACGTGCGGTGGAGTCATGCAGGGCAATTGAAAATGGCAGAAGAGCTGGTACACGAAAATATATATATAAAAAGGGATAGTACGATTAGACTGTAGGTACAGCATTTTAAATTTTTCTATTAAAAAAAAAATAACAGCTTTTATGGAAGCGGAATTCGTTCAAGTCCCTCTAGGTCAGTGGTTCCCAAAGTGTGCTCCGCGAAGGATATCCAAGTGCTCCGCGGAAAGATAAAAAAAAAGAAATGCCTAATAAAATTCCATTAGGTACACCAGTGACTAGTTAATTTTGCGCTTCTGAACTTGTCATTTTGATCGCAGCAATCGAATTTTAAATGCTTATTTAAAAGAAATCAACACACACAAACAAACTAAAAAAAATAATTCGTGTAAAAATATGTGGTATGGGATGATAATATCAACATTATGTAGGTATAGGGAATCCCTGAAAATAGCATACGTGCAACGAAGTGCTCCGCGAGGAATTTTTCACCTAAAAAGTGCTCCGCGACTAAAAAAGATTGGGAACCGCTGCTCTAGTTTGTTTGAGAAAATGTTTTTTAAAAGCGCCCCTATCTAAGCATTTACCTAAAATTTATCAAAACTTTTATTTCCTATACTTTTGAATAGATACCTACTTAAATGTTTTTTTTTTTTCAAAACTAAGCTATCCCACTTGTTTCTTTAAATACAAAACTCATTTATTCCCATACAAATCATATTAAGCACCAAAACTTTTATTTTATTTTAAAAACACAAGTATTGTACATTTTGATAGTATTCATGGGTTAAACTAATTTGGTTGCATTCTTGTGAAAACATTTTTGGTAAGCTAGCAGATAAAATAATATTTTATAAGGTTATTTCTATTTAATTATTAAATATATGTACATTGTTGAGTGGGCAAAATCCGATAGACTTTTATTTTCTAAAAGAATTATGGGTGAAAATCTTGATACGGAACCTGAAACAAGTCAAGTTTGTGGAGATTAAGAAGAAATCAAAGATCTTCGTATAGAAAAAAAAACAAGTAGTTGGCGCAACAGGTCCGTAGGGACCTTAGACCTAGTTTTTCATTTTTGGAACGATTGGAAGGGATCTAAAATTGTATACCGATTCCAAACGGCTAATTGAGAAGCTCTTTCAAGACATTTATACTCTCGGATGTTTGTCAGACGTTCGCGAGAGGTGGCGCAGTGGAAAAAAAACCCTAAGTTGTAATTTGAGTTTTTGCGGGATTCCAACCTGGGAACCCTCGCTTAGTAGTTCAACACACTAACCACTAAGCCGCTGCGCCACTTCGTATATTAGACTTTAAACTTATAACATAATTCCAAACTTGCAATTCAGCCTTCAAACCTACCGCTAAAATCATTCCAGCAGCTTTTAACAGTTTTTTTTTTTTTTTTTTTCGTTTTACTCGAAATTCTCAAAAGTGGAAAAGAAGAGTTTTGAAATTATACCCCTCAATATAGTATATTGCATTAGTATGGATTTCACAGATCTCTTCTGATAGCAAATATTCTGAAAAAACGGTCCGCATAAATAAAATTTAAATTGATGCCCTGATGGAAAACGTTCCGAATTGCCATAAGAAATATACTAAGCATAAGTAGTTTTCCTCGTGGTTCCTCTGTCTGAATTCCAGCGAGCACTCGAAAATTTGATAGCTATCTGTGTTTAAGTTGGAATGAACAAAACAAATTCGAAGAATTGCTTATGTCCAGAACACCTGATCATTAGGCTTTGATGTGAATAAGTTGAAGCGTCGTATCCACGAAAATGGAAAGGACGAAAATGCTGAACTTGAGTAGGATTTGTAAGGCTGGGTCAATTCTAAGACAACGAATTAAGAAGCTTTCTCGTGATAGTTATACTATTGGATGCTTATAGATCTTTCGCGAGATGTGACGCTGAGGAAAAACCTTCAGATTCAATTTGGATTCATCCTACCTGTGACACCAAGTTCTCAATGACTTTTTTTTATACTAGCTGTTCCCGCCCGGTTTTGTCCGTGCTAAACAAAATTGTTTCCATAAAGAAAGTCTACTAAATAACTAAATTCATGTAGAATTTTTGACAAATACGATCTAACTTTATATTTCGATCAAAATAATCTTAGGGGTAAACAAACAAAAAACAAATAAAATATAGCTCAAATCGGACGATCCGTTCTCGAGTTATGGGCTATTTTACGGATACAACTTTACTTTATATATATATAGATTTATCTGACAATTTTTCGATACTAGGCGTTTTTCTTTTTTAGTTCAGAGCTGAGCACTGAACTGAGCTCAAGCTATATGAGCGAGATCTGAACCGAGCAAGCTCAGATCGTTCTGATGATTTTCTGTTTTTTTTCTCAAATATGACTGGAAGTGTGAATGTATATGTGTAATCAGGATTTTACTCAGCCTGCTCAGTCAACTTATTCTGAGCTCATAGAGCGCGTTCTGAACATGCTCTGAACGAAAAAAGAAACACAAATTCGAGCTCTGATGTATCTGAGCTAAAAAAGAAACACAAACTTTTTGTATAACAGTTCAGGTTGTGCTCTGAACTAAAAAAGAAAAACGCCTTTTATGGCGTTAGAACATCGAGTATACTTAGCCTCAAAGAAATAATTCCAGTCAACTGGCGTATTTTCAAAAATAAAACAGTCAACATACATAGTTCGACATCAAAAACTAGGTTGTTTGTACAGCTGTTTGCTGTGTGGTGACGCAACGTCATGGCCATGACTTATTGCACCAACATATGTATGCTTCGAATGATCCTCTCCTGAATTATCTTAAAATTACTAAGTCAACATGCTTTGGTATCGACTTTGACTGTTTTATTCAATGTTTTAATATATACCTTTTTTATGTGGAAACTACAACTGCGTTCTACGATTAGCTAAACTCTTATTGTTGTTATAATATCGCGCACAATCAAATATCGCAAATGCTCGCAGACCTCCAGTCTGATAGCTGATTCGCAACAAGTAAATCTCGAACGTTTTTTTTAGCAATTATCTGTTTTCCTTTGTATTGCTAAGAAAGATTACCTATAGATGTTAAATAAGAGAAACATTGCATTTAAAAAAAAAACCTTTCTGTATTAAAAATCAACAACTAAAAATGACAAGTAACCAACGTCTTGATACACGATTCTTCTTTGGCATCAAATAAAATCATACAAAGATATAGTTGCAATGCATCGTTCACACAACTCGTTAAAGTACTTATGCAAGTACTTATGCACCAATAAAATTAAAACACTCTCCACAGTATAGCTATCACCATCACCCCTACGACATCCATTTGTGGGATAGTTTGTAATTAAAGTTAATTGATCGGAAACTATAAATGATTCTCATGATTCATGAACAATGAGTAAAAAAAATGTGCAGGACAAGTAAATAGGTTTCCTTTTCAATAGAAATCATTAACCCCTAATCAAATGCATGGCAATGTATATCTCTAATAAGAAAATGCATACATGTATATAAACTTATCACGGCTGTGTAGTGTACTTATACTCAAATATCGGACCGACTACCAATTCCAGTCACGTAGCATTACAAAATTATCGAACAAAACATTTCCATACAATCGTCGGTGGTTTAACTTGCTTGAAGAAGTTTACAACAGTATGTGAAGCAAGAGAATATATTTTTTATCTGCCGACGTTGGTCACTCAACTTATGAATGCTCACGTATAAAATCTGCTTTGAATGGGGACGATCGGAATCGGATTCCAAGTTTAGTAAATCCAACAGCTGACTGATACGATGTATTTCAGTTTTATCGGCCCAGGGTGGTCACATGAATAGCTTTTTCAATTGGGAGGGGAAGCCGACAAATCTAATACAGAAAATCCTGCCTGCCTACTCAGTGGACATTTCGAAGAGTCCAATTTAAAATAACCAGACTTCTGAAAACTCAAAAAAGGGCCACTGAGAGAAAAATATGTCATTTCTGAAGCTACTCTTTAAATTTAGAATTTCCGCACGTTATTTAACAACCACTATACCCTGTCCAAGCAAAATTGTCAGTACAGGCCTTATGGGAAGCTCTTTTTTCTACCAGTAGTGCCTGTAGCTACTCTCACGGCACTCAAACACAAGATTTACCACTGAAATAAAAACGAAACCACTGGCATTCCAAAGAATTTTGTTGTTGTAATTCTCCTAAAATTCGCATACATCCCACCACAACCAGTCTGCCACACAGCCGCGGGCAGAATGAGCACGATCGTCTTGCGTTCGCTTGCTATTATCATCAACCAAAATAAGTAGTGTGGTGTGAGTGACTGAAGCACATCAGAGAAGTGATACCATATGTCAATGTTAGCATATATCATTAAGGGTTTTCTTTTAATTTTGTCAAAGAACTTTCGGTTTTGGTGCTTTTTGGAACTTGAGCGGCATATTATGTGGGGTGCTGCCATTCGGTTTTAGTTTGATTGTATTTCTGAAAGATCCAATAATATTCAGTTAAAACATATTTTTTAATGTTGTCTTTTAGAAATAAGGTTTATTCGTGAGGTGTTTTAATGCATTCATTTCATTAACGCAACAAGTGATCATAATGTGTGTTGTAGAGATATTGCGATAAATTAATAGAGATTACTAGGGCAACTCAACCGGATTCATACAAAGGATGGTATTTTTTGGGATAAAATTTGATTAAATATTTTAATATAGAAAACTAAGTACAAATTTTCAGCCTTATTCGTTAGGGCATATTTCTGCATGTTTTGGTAGAAATAAATTCATATTTCACTTTGGTTGGGTTTTACCACATCGGGTCACTCCTCTCCAGTAAAGCAAATGCCTTGAAAGGGTTTTATGATCCATTTTTTGCTACTGTTTCTGCGAAGTTCTGCATTGACGTGTAACAATTTTTTTTTTACAAATATGTAATCCAGGTATCTATGTCTATAATCAAAAATGTATGCACAGCTGCACAAGTGCAGTCCTTTTACCATCTGTTTAGGTATATGACATCGAGTAGTAGTTATATCAGCTTGTTTTCTCCTTGCCTGTTTGTGTACATGTTTTTTTTTTTTGTGTTACATTTTTTTTTTTTGTTGGAAAACAAACTAAAGCGATTAGGCCTACTGGGGATACCCTTTAAAAGAAGCGAATATTAGAAAAGGAAAACTAAAAAGATAAACGGAATGTATTTCGTTCAGCAATATTTTTATTTTAAATTGGAAGATGGTAACCCTAACAGTATTGCTCTCTGAGTTATGGCGAATTATCAAATCATACACACTACGGTAGCCCTGTGAGAGCTTTAAAAAGGGACCGATTTATGTAAGTCATTGCAAGCAGACTGAGAGACAAACATCCTATCTTCCCTGTACTGACAATTTTTCTTGGACAATCAGGAAAATTGGAATTAACTCGACCGAACGCCATCACAAAAACAAAGCTGGTTAAAAGTTTGAACCAAGAGAACGCACTCAATTTTCTTTAATTACAAAAATTTCTCTTGTGTGGAATGAATGTGGAAAAAATGTCGGAACAACGCTGATCGGAACGGAACCCAACCTTTTTGCGCATGTGTGCACACCCGCGCAAGTAGCGGGTATCATTAGAACCGTATGACTGATTGGAGCCATATTCAATATGCAAAGGTTCATTCTACCTGCATTTTAGTTTTTGTATTGGAACTTGGGTGAAAAATTTGTAAGAATCATTCTGTTTACTCAATATTTTGATTGTGTGGAATCCATGGGCAATGCCACCACGAAGAATGGGAAAAAAGGGATTATTTTATGTAAGGTCTGTGATGGGGAATTTCATTTTGTGCGCCTGGCAACACTGATGACCAGGCCAGGTACCAGGCGCCCTCAACCAGTGTTGCCAGGTCGTGGGGGATTCCCCTTTTTGTGGGGAATTTCAAGAAAAAAATATGCGAAAGGGGAAAAGGGGAATCTTCTCTCTTTTAGAACGAAATGTGGGGAAAATAAAAAAAAAATTAAATTTCAATACTTGACTCCAATATTGGGCACTTTCAATAATCTAGTTATCTTCAGTGGACTAGATTGGTCTGATAAGACTTAAACTGAACGCAAAAACTAGATTGGTAGGGAACATTACTTTTTCTACTTCAAGCACATTATGCGAACTGTCAATTTAGTACTCAGTCACAATTTCTTGA
This sequence comes from Cheilosia urbana, assembly GCA_946477585.1. NCBI lineage: Eukaryota > Metazoa > Arthropoda > Insecta > Diptera > Syrphidae > Cheilosia > Cheilosia urbana. Next base: position 40,965,083 of record OX297856.1, read on the forward strand.
CTGGTCGTCGGCTACCCCTCCAAAAATGTTAACTGAAACAGCTGCTTATATGACTGATTTCAGCCAATCAAAACCGAGATACATCTAGTCAGACGGCTGCTGTCAGGATTACTAAACTAGAAGCTTGAACGTCCCCATTGCCTTTTAAATAGAACCAGGGTTGTGCTGAGGTGCCTAATTGGGTAGTTTGGCTCAAGTATCTTAGCTTTCGCTCAATGCTCCGAGCCAAAGAGAAATGGCTCATATTATTTGAACTTCTCATCTGTTACCCAATACGTTTGATAAACATAATTTTTCACTTTATTTTAAACTTTTCAATACATTTTTAACATAATTATGCTACAGCCATATAAAATCTGTTTTGTTCTCCTATCAGTTTTTCAGCTGTCACTTGTTTTTTTCTTCTTATTTGACACTGACGTTTTAGCGAAATACCCTATAACTGGTTAAAATATTAGCCAAGTGAATGGGTCCATTGATGATGATTTTTTTTGTAACTACAAAAAACTGCCTCTTGTGTGGAATGGCTCGGAAAATGGTTCAACGCTTCGTACGCAAGGAGTGCGTTTCATTATAATCGTATACCTATGACTGAGATTTTTTGGCAAAAACTGTAGGTATAAGATCTAGACCGCAATAGAATAAAACCACTGCTCCTTTTAACATTATTATAATTCATTTGACGTTTTCTATTACCTCATCAGTCCAAAAAATCGCCAAAGCTCTATGGTTTAGGGGAAAACGGAACACCTAGATTTTGTTTTTAAATATTAATTTTTCGCCATCAATTCAAAGTAGAACAAAACGTACAAATATTAGGCAGACAACATTCTCAGTTTTTGTATTGTTTTACGTACCTACTATGTAACTATGTACATAATATTTATAAATAAAACGAACGCAGAAAAACAGCTGACTGCCGTCGTTCAGTTTTCAGTACCTACCAAAAATTTCATTTCGCACGAAAAGTGGAAATTTTCCATTCCCTAAAAATAGTTCAATGCATAAAAATAAATAACCGTGCGTCTATATCGTTGCCAAAAAGATAAACTTGTAGCACAGATGAACAACAAAATTTAATTTATTTTATTTTCATTTACAAAAACAGAAATAAGTAGGTACTAGGTACACGAACAAGTTTGCCTATTTTTTATACAAAAAAAAAAAAAAAAACAATATCTGTTTACTCACCACTTATAGCCAGGCCTGCTCGGTTCTCGATCGTTATAAAACCAAAGGTTGGTAAATAGGAGTTTCAACAAAAACAATTTACGACTGTGCGAAGGAGATAAAGCGAAAGTACAATTTATTTAACTGATCACATTGTAGTAAAACTGAAAAGTTGCATTCCGCATCCGAAGTAAAGTAATTGCAAATTAAATTAATTTTCCTTGCAATACATTCCACAATCCACATTCACTGAGTGCAGTGACCGTTGGCATACACTTCGTTTTCCGTCTCCCCCCGAAAATTTATAGATCTTACACCTGTCGTTGCCGAAAACAAAAATGCACTCACCACAAGAGACAGCACAGGCAAATCTCAAAAAAAAAAAATAATAAAAATAGTTTATAACAGTTTTGTTGTATAGCGCCGCGAACACGAGGGAAAAATCAATTAATGGACTATAAAGGACAGCGCACTCAATATGACACACACACGCGCAAAGGATACTAGCAACCAATTTTAACCGTTGTTTTTGTTATGTTACCCACAAGGAGTGGGTGGTTGCTGGTTGGTCGTTTGATTATTCCTGCAACGGCAGTGGAGAAACACTTGCAGACGATGGGAGGGGAGGAAGTCAATGTTCTTGCACTTAAATGCCAAATTATAATAATTTTTTTATTTCTTCAAGTTCACTTTGCAACTTCACTTTCTCCCTGGCGTGAGGGATGGGTAAAATAAAATTTCCACGAACTAAAGAAAGTAAAGAACGATGCTTTTCGGGATGGAAATTTTCTATTTTAATGTATAACAGTGCACATTGATGAACAAAATCGCTGCTGAGTATCGCTACTTTTCGTGGCCGATGAATGAACAAAAGTGACAAGAGAAAAGCAGCGAAGATATTTCTGAAATTCTTCTGATATAAGTGCGTTGCAAGTGACGAACGTCGGTGGGAAGAGGACATTGGGATAAAAACATATGTTCGGAGTTTATAGATATTAACGGAAGTTATGGGCTAGCGCTACGAACAGTAGATAGAATCTGCAGAAGAATGGGCGAATTCAGAGGATGATTTTGTTACTGAATATAATAATTTAAGCCTAGGTCAAACAGAACAGAAGATATTTGTACGGAGGTAGGTAACGCAAAATACAGGATTTTCACGACTCATTTGCGCAATTTATTTCCAAATTTATTTATTTACAAACTATCATTGTTAAAATAATATACAAATGCGAATTACGTATCGCGGCAATTCAAAATATTAGTTCTTCTTCCGAGCTGCTTGACATTTAGCAAAGCGCAGCGGTTGAAAGTTGGAACGTCCATATAACCTTACTTACTTACTTACTTAAGGTGGCGCTACAGTCCGGGGTGGACCTGGGCCTCAACCAATACGCCTCTCCAGTTAGCGCGATCTTTGGCTAACTGCCTCCAGTTGCGCACTCCAAGTTGGTTGAGGTCCCCTTCCACTTGCGCGCGCCACCTAAGGCGAGGTCTTCCTCTACTGCGTTGTCCCTCCGGGTTAGAATCGAAGACTCTTCGGGCCGGAGCGTTGGTGTCCATTCGCTCTACATGTCCCAGCCATCTTAGACGACTGATGCGTACTTTTCTGACTAGGTCGATGTCGCTGTACAGCTCGTAGAGTTCGCTGTTAAATCTTCTCCTCCAAAGCCCGTCAACGCAAACGGGACCAAAAATCACTCGAAGAATTTTGCGTTCGAAACGACCAAGGAGATCTTCATCCGCCTTACCGCCGCTTAAAATAATCTCACCATCGCGTATAATGGGGCATTTACACGGTCACACATTAAAGGAATGCCCAATACTAAACAGCCGTCTGACTGAAAGGGACAGCATTACCCAACACGCAAAAAAACGTGATACGTTTTTTGGTCGGCCATGTTGTTTACGTGGTAGGAATTATGGGAAAGCTATGCATGTTGATATTTTTATAGCGATGGCTTACGAAGTTTCGTTTTCCTATAAAACAAAATGGCTTCCGGAAGGGATGAACGTACAATTATTTATTTATTTCGTATAAATGATTGATGAATTGTTGGTTTAATTTACTGAAACTAATTATCACTCTCATTTCACATATTTTAAATCGGAAATAGAAATGTTTTCATGTGATTGCAGAAATGTTGGGCGCCGGAACTTCCGCTTTACGTATCTATAATTATGGGTAGTACATCCATGACACCTTAGGCGTCTCATTTGTGATCTCATTCCTACGCCTTTATTAGCATTGACTGCGGACAAACGGATCTCTCTGTCCCGTCTCGTGCAAAAATGCGCGTGCGTGATAGTGTAAATGCAGTTTAACAATGCATGTCAATAAAAAAGTGCTCGCCCTTTTTTATAGTTATCCAATACAAACATACCTAATTATAATCATTGTGAGAATTTCGTACTTGGTTAAATTCAAAGATCTTGAGTTCGGAGAAAATATAAATAAGGGAATTGACGGGACTAACAGAACTGCCAGATAAAAATTACTTATGAGGTATTCGATTGGGCTTCTTCAAATTCACTCTCAGAATTCAGATTTCGTGTGGCTAATCGTGTTGATAATCGTGCGATTCGAATATGTTTAGCCTCCAACACTTTTCAAAGCGTTTTTCATTCAAGCTTAGTACGCTGCTCGTACTAAACTAAATTTTATCTGGTCTCCAACTCTTCTCTCCAAACATCAGCTAAACTCCTTGCTAAATTTTGACATAAAGCACGCCGCGGATTAGTGTCACTGAAAAAAGTTGTTCTTTCAAAATAATTTGCTTTGAAATTTCAACACTCTCTTATTTTAACTATTTCCGATTCTAGGAACAAGTTGTCGAGGTATTTATTAAAAGAAAAACATTCTTGCTTACTTCACCCATTCTCCGAAACACAAAATCGCAACAAAACAACAGAACACAACGATCTGTCAAAATTTAGCTTGAGAAAATGTACCGCCCTATTAAATGGGCACGCTAAATTTTGACAGATACATGTACATAGTACATTTTGAAACAAAAGATTGATTATTTAGCTCGAGCAGCGTACAACTCAGCTAAATGGGTTCGCTTAAATTTAGTTCAGCTAAATTTTGGAGACAATTTTGTATGGTGGCGAAAATTTAGCTCGAGCAGCATACTAAGCCTTATAGGCGGGTCTCCGACTGAAGCAACATGCAACTGGCAATAGGAAACATGCGATATTATCGCTAACAGTTATTGAGAATAGGTTAAAATAAAAGTTGCGTATTGCTTATTGCTTGTTGCCTCAGTGGGAGAGCCGCCATACATAAATAATTTACACAAATAGATTCAGGCGATGCAATGCCTTCCTTTGCAGTAGAAAAAATTCATGGAAACCTAAATAAACTCCACTAGCTGTCAAACTCAAACACACTCTTGAATATGTAAATCTGAGAAAATATCTAGATTCGCAAAAGTGCTCTGAAATCTGAAAAAGATTGCTTTTTTTGTACCAGACGAACATAAAAATTGCTCTGGAGTATTAATTTGGTGGTGCCATACTTTTTCTAAATACAAATTATAGGTGTAGGTACAAAAATGCAATTTTAACGGAGTTTGCTTGCACCTTCAGTCTCCAATTCCTGTAAAAGTCATTAATACTTGGCATCACTTTCAGAAATTTCTGATGTCAAAATTAGTCAAAAATAATTTGTTTACAAATTGTGATCTACGCATTTTTTCAATGATTTTTAATTAAATTATAATTACAATTAATATTTGTGTGCTCTATAACTGTGACCGTCTATTTATCTAATGTCTCTAGTTGCCGACTATAGTTCTAGTTCTGCCGATTCTGATGATAGTCCCGACAATATCGATGTAGCCTTAAATGCAACGTGAGTGAATTTGCCCAAATCACACATCTCGCTGCTATAGTTAACACTTCTATTGCAGAGAACCAATAGAAAAACTTAAACTTCCAAGTGCCAATCTGCTCCTTGGTGAATCGTTTGCTGGTAAAGCAGGAGAAGTGTTCAGCAATCCATACAAACAAGCAGAACAGGCAAAAATTGCCCTCCTTGAGCGCCATGTTAAAATGGTAAATTCGGACCAGCACCTTAAGGAAAAGAATGGAAAAAAGATTTGCTGGAATTACCGCAAGGGCCGCTGTAGATTCGGTAGTAATTGTTCTTTTGCTCATGACTCTGATCTTATGGTGACAGAGAATAATGCCGAGCCGATAGTAAATTCTGAAAAACAAGTATGATGCATGACTAAATCCGTTTAAACTTTATATTTCTTTATTTAAATTTCTTTGCAGGAGCACATTCCAGTGACGGGTACAATTTTTAAAGTCCAACAAGGACTTCAATTAGGCAATCAAACAACAATAGACGGCATAAATTCCTTTAGTGAATCGTTGACAACACTACCCTCAAAGAAACGCAATCGTCCTGGTCTCTCAGATACCATAGTGCCAAGCAAACGTGTTCTGAAAACCTACACACATCAGAAACAGCACAGTAATCCTAGCCAAAGAAAACTTACCTAATACATCCAACCAGTTTCATTCACACGTATTGTGCACTCAGCTTCGGTTGGACTGAAGCAGCTCTTTAAGACTCTGACAACACGTTCATTTCTATTCGTTCCTTCCACGGCCACAGCACAGCCGCTGACAGTTTGATGGGTTGAAACTTGATTTATTAGGGCTTCATAAAAGGGATCCTCTAGAATAAGGCGAATTGTGGGCACTCCATCCCAACACTTGCCGAGCGATGGTTTCGATTTTGAAACCGTTGTTTGGTCTGGCGGTTGTTGTTCGGTCAAGTCGCCTATGTCCTCTACGTCCACTATAGTTGATTATCATTTATTTTTTATACGAATTTCGGTGTATATATATTGCAATAAAATAGAAAAACTTACTTGTAGAGAGTGGATCATCTTCGTTGATGTTTCGCACCATGGCATTGATACAGACCACAACAAGATAGTGCTCCTTTGCGATTTGTTTTAGCAGGTTGGCGCATTTTGTTAGCAGGGATTTACCTTTGGAAGATAGAACTAATTATTATTTGACAGAAAAATAAAGCTGTATGTTGTTTCAGAAAAATGTAACAGAAAATACTACATTTACTTTAGAAGCTCCCGAAGATGGCTGTAGAAGTAACAGTCAAATGTTTAGACCCATGTTAAGAGAGGACTGTATCAATTTGAATCTGACAGCATTGTATTTGTCAGGTTTAACAATGTTCTCACAATGAGCTGCAAATGCAATACTCAATTGTCGTTTGCCAGATTTTGTCCTAAAGTCTTAAAATTTTATTGTCAGATGGATGCAATCTACAAAGTGCGTGTTCCTGTTCTGTCCCGCATGTACTCATTACAGACGATGCGTTCGTTTTACGGCCCAACATATTCCAAACATACAGCCAACGCTTTCAATAGCGCAACGAGTATTCAGTAACCGACATATTCACGCCCGCCATATTATCGAAAATGTTTTCGGTATTATGTCGGCACGTTTCCAAGTTCTTCAAAGGCGCGTACATTTCGATGCCTAAAAGTCACAGAAAAGGCGTTTTTTAGTAAGCCCGTGTGATCCATATAGATAACAAGAATACGAGATCCAACTGTTGTTGTTCGCCATGAAAATAAATGATCTATGTATATGGATCACGCAGACAAATAAAAGCATGCTCCGAGCAATTCATTCGAACATTAGAGTGACATTGGCGAACATATCTTGGGGTATTATTGATGATGTGATGTAGATGTGGAAGCATAATACCCCTTAGAAGGATCAAGAACGGATGACAACGGATACTGTACTCGAAGCGAAAGATATACGAAGATGTACTTCATCGAAGAAGGTGAACTAGAGTGGCAATATAAATTGCTTTAATAAAAAAGTTGAATTTGTATTTCCGATGGGTTATTTTCTTATTTTTATTAAAAATAATTTCTAAACAAAATGCGTTTTTCTTTTTAATATTAGTTATGTCCGTTTCGCTACTGTCAGAAGTTTCTGCATTGTAACCGACATCGGTTCATATTGGTCGAATGGTTGCTGCTGCGGCTGCTATAATGCGGAAATGGTAATGAAAACTTGTAGGTACAATATAATAAAGCTGAAAATCCACTTACAATTAGAGCAAGCTACATCATCCATTATTTCGTTAAAAGCACGGATCAGTTTAGACCTTGCGTATTTGGCTTGTTCCGGCATTAAATTTTGCAGCTCAGAGGCCATATAGTCGCATAAGGCAGTGGATGGGTTTTTTGATTGCGAACCAGTAGAATTAAAAGACTGTGGTGCCTCTACCGCCATCTGCTTCAAATTCAAATTGCGGCTGGTATGTGACGCAGATGGCGATGGTGTTGACGTGGTCATTCTGCGTTTGTGTCGTCGCCCAGACGTTAATGGTGACGTTGAGACAAATTCGAGCACATCACGATCTTCCACAGCAGAGTTCTGAAAAAGGAACAAAAAGTACAAATGCATAATTCAGAAATATAAAACCAAATAAAGATGAAGAAATAATTACCAATTTTAACGACGATTGAGTGGCCTGCAGAGCTTTATTTGTTTCCAAAAACAGCATTGGTTTGAAATACATCCAGGTGATAGGAACTGATAGGCCAGCATCTTGCCCAGATTTTTTTTTGTTAAGGTTGCTGTTAAATGTGGTGCGGAGATTTGACCATTTGCCCTTACAGTCGTTGACGGTTGTACGGATGGCATCAGCGACTTCCTGCCATAATTCTTCCTTCGACAGTTTATATTCTGGGCATCCAGCATCCCACAAACCATGTCTCGTTTCAATTTCAAGAATCAGTTTTAAAATTTGTTCCTGTGACCATTCACTTTCAACTTTTTTTCTGTAGGACTTTTGCGCTTTCTGTTTTCTTTTACGTTTAGATTTTATTAGCGACTGAGAAAGTGGTGGAACTTTAATTGGATCGTATTTTAAATTATTTAATTCACTCATTTTTCAACAAACTACAGGAAAATGCAAAGAAAATAGGACCAAAACTTCGTTTTGTTCGTTCAAATATGAAGAATATTTGTCTGACAATGAACAAATTGCCAGATGTCACAAGCCCAGCACATCTGACAATACCAAATGAGTCTGCGAATGGCCTTAACGTCTGGAAATGGTCTGACAATGATACAATTTTATCTACTTGTAGGTTGTAGGTTTGTTCCTTTTATTTTGTAGTAAATAGAAAAGACTATCAAAATGGAGTGGAGGGGATAATTCCTCCCAGGGAGAGAGAGAGAGACATTTAAGAAAAATCTAGGAAATGCTTTTGTATGTAAATGACAGATAGATAGGTATCAAATTCAAAAATTCAAAAAGTGCTACCTATAAACATTTTTTGTAGGTATTTGTTTGTTTACACAGAGCCAAAGTTGTGAAAAACGTTAAACTGCGAGTTGGAATGGGAAAAAATTAAATTCAGAAATATGCATGCAATCTATAGGCTTACCTATAGTTCCAATTGCACCTGGAAATATGATTTTTGTTTGCCAAACAGGTTGTTGATGTTTTATTTCTTCTTCAGGTGCCGGGAAATAAAACTGCTGTGAAAACTGAAATGGTAAATTATTTATCATTTCACAGCATCACGGAACGGGAATTAACCCCCTGACCTGATTGTCACTGTAGTCGTCAAAGATAATGAAATAATTAATAATGTTTTAATGATAGTAGTCGTATTCTTTCTCAGTCGTGCAGGGAAGAAAGGTGAATTGGTAGCAGCAGGTAACCAGCTTTGGTTTCCTTAAATTGTGCTATATTTGTTGTTTTTGTCATTTATTAGATGTTATTATCTCAATTCACTGGTTAGATTTTATATTAACATATTTGAAATTTATTTCTATTTCTAAATATTTATACACAAGTTGTCACCAGTTGTCAAACTCAAACGCGCTTGAATTGGTAAATCTAAAGGAAATCTGAGAAAAATCTAGATTCCCAAAAGTGCTCTGAAATCTGAGATTGCTTTTTTTTGTACCAAACGAACATAAAAAGTGCTCTGAGAGCGCTCATTCGAATACCGCATTAATTGACAAGATTTGGCACCACCTAAGACCTAACTTAAAAAAAAAAAAAATAATAATAATAAAAAAAAACATATACCTACATGCTGTATGCTGATGCTACATCTACATGCCAGCGTGACCTCAGTTTGGTTTGACATGACATTTCGTGGAGAGCGGACGTGAAAAAAAAGTGGTGAACACAAGCGAAAAATTGAAGTTTTTTTTTTTTAATAAAAAGATACTGCATCAGGTGCATTTCGGAGCAATAGCCAGGAAACCTAGGCTCTACGAAAATAAAAGCGCATCCTGCGATTTATACGGATTTCTTTTTCTATCCTCGTGTGCCTCAAAGAGGTTATTCGAAGCCGCCCCACATTGTTGGGTGCGCAGCGGAAAAAAAGCAACAAAATGGCCGAAATGGCGGCGAATTGGATTTTTCTCCTCACACGAGCATCCAAAGTGAATTAAAGGCAGCTAGTATGCTCCTTCTCAAGCAAAACAATAATATTGCTAATCCTCAGCGGAAAAATATACACGTCGCCCCAATCCATAACAAAATGGACCACGAAACTTTTGATGGTAATCCATCGCCATTGAAGGAAGCCATAAACGTGTTTTTTTCCCGAAACAACTACCGACAACGTGAGCACCGCCGACACGAGTGCGTAGCACAACGTAACAACGGCAAAAAAAGGAAGTCGGGGACATTAAGTCCAGCAACATCCCTTCCGTCAATTCTGTCAATGAAAGACCCTAACCCTTTCGCCATCCTGGGAAACCTAAACATTCTTAAATGCCAGTTCTCCGAAGCTAAGAGGACCAACACTAATAACAAGAGTCCTATACCGAAGCAATCAACTGTAGATTGGCCACCGCTGGAAAATCTAAAAAATATACCGAACTCAATTGGCAAAGCCGCAAAGGACACAATCCGCAGCCGAAGAAGCAGCCACCGAAGACTCCATCAGAATCAGCCAACAAAGTAGCAGAAATTGCCCACCAATTATTTTGCACAATGTAGACACTAGACAGCTTTTTGCTGATTTAAGAGAAAAAGCGAAATTAGTAGGTACGGTTTAACTTCGAGCTCAGGCAGGGTAAAATTAACGCGTGTAAACTATATATAAGTGAACCGGGGGCTCATCGGCAGCTCATGGAGAACTTTAAAAACAATCCGGATGTACAAGCGCATTCGATCACTCTCAAAGACGATAAAACGGTCAATTTCATCTTAAGAGGATTGCATTCCGGGTTTAAGCCAGAAGAGGTGTTCAGTGAAATCGGTTCATATGTTCCTAATCTGGTGAGCAAAGTAGCGGTTTTTAGCACTATGCGTGCAGTAGAAAAGAAACAGAATCGAGACTTTTTCCGGGCAAGCTTGCTAAAGATATTTTAAACGTTAATTACCTTTTTAATTTCAAAGTTTTGTGGGAAAAACCTAGGGGAAACGTGGGGACACTCCAATGTAGGAGATGTCAAAACTTCGGCCATCTGGCCAAAAACTGTGCCAACAAATATCGTTGCTTGAAGTGTGATAAGAATCACAACCCCGGTGAAAAACAAGTCAAAGACTCAGAAGATACTAAAGCATATTGCGTGAACTGCTCTAATGACCACCCTGCAAATTATGAGGGCTGTGAAGCCTACAAAAAATTTGAACTTAAAAGGCGTAAAGCACTAAGGGATGCTAGGAACGCAAGAGATGCCAAAGCTCCCAAATTGATTATGAAGGGCCCAACGAAGACAATTTCCCCCTCAGTCTCATTCGCCAGTCTCTTCAGACAAGAAACGACCCCTAAAAGAGCAACACCATCGATGCACTCACACTGCCCCATCCCTCATCCCTCAGATCCCGCACCCTCCTCACAGAGGAAAGGCTCACCCAACAATAATTACTTAAGCCAGTTTCTAGATTTTATTTTTTATTAATTGAAGTGTTCGTTATGGGCTTCAAAAACTCTAAAGCAACGTTACAAGAGAAAAGGTTGAACTTTCTAAGTATCCTGAACAGGATTTTAATTAGTAAATTGGCCGGATCTACAAAAAACATATTACTCGGTTCCATTTATATACCGAGTAACTGCTCCCCCCGCCTTATGGAGGATGATCTGAACAAGATCACACACCTTTCCAATTCTTTTGACAGCTGCATTTTGGGTGGTGGCCTAAATGCGAAACACCATAGCTGGGGAGATTCCTCAATAAATCAAAATGGGAGAACCTACTATAACTGGTTAGCCTCCGCGTCACCCTCATTTATAAATCTCAAGAGAACAAAATAGCCAAAGTTGAAGCAAAGTTGTTGGAAAATGAACATTACGAGCATAAAAGCATAAAAACCATAGGTAATACTGTTACAATCAGACTGGGATTCGAAAAGTAAAAACACTATTCTGATTAACTTTTCTAATAAAATCACTTTTATTACACTTTTATAGTTTATTCTAATAATTCACTTATTAAGTACCAAAACATAATATTACTTAAAATAATTCTAAACGTTTCAAACCAATCCCTTAATTCACAGTGAATTACTTTACACTTATTTATCTTCACAACTGATTACTATTTCGAAGTTTACCAATCACTGCTAAAAATTCAACTGTGTCTGCCTGTTCTTCAACATGTCCAACATGCGGTATGCGGATATAAACCGTTCTGCCACCTATTAGAATATTCCAGTGTATTCAGCCAGTCTGGTTCAGGGCTGTCGTTTGAAGGCAAAAAGCAGCAGCACGACCAGTCGACAAAAAGCAGTACAAAGCAGTACCTATAGCGTATACGATATAGCTTATATGGAGCTAATAATCAACTTTGAAATTAATACACTTAAAACACTTACGTAAATTTTTTTATTATTCTATATTCACCCCTGTCGAGGGTCAAATCCGATCGGAACTCAAAATAAATGAAGCACATAAGCGCGTTCATTTCACATGAAAATATTCTGCAGCAATTCGTTGTCGGAGAGCTACGAAAAAAATGTGTCATGTACCTATCGAAAGTAAGTTATTTAACGCTGTTCCACGCGAAAAGGTGCGCGAAAGTTGTGTCGGAACGGATAGTTCGAATGGAATCTCTCCGATTTGTACGAAAATTTCGTTCCGGATACCTCATGGGGGTTATTAAAAATTCACGAACTCACTTATACATCATAGAAATGAGCATGGATGCGTGACTTCATGCATTTTTCTGGAAAACAGCTTGTAGGCAGCCCCAGCCGCCTCTCCATTGGAAAATTATCTATCTCTCTATTCCATTATCTTTGGTGGGGACTGGGGAGTTACACGTTACACCTTACACTTATTTGACAGCAAAGATAATGGAATTAAAAGAGATGGATATCTTTCCAGTGGAAAGGCGGCTGCCTACAAGCTGTTTTACAGAAAAATTCATGAAGCCACGCATACATGCTCATTTCTATGATAGTATAAGTGAGTTCGTGAATTCACCCGGAAGATGGCGGAAAGTTGGTGAATTCACCGCCGAAATTCATTAAATTTTCAAATATCCTGGAAAACTGGTTTGGGCATGTTCACTAGGAAAATTTGAATTTTGATGGTTGGCAGTTAAAAATTTGCTTGCAGTGAATATTAATACGTTTCTAATACTTTGACACTGCCTTTTATCAAGCATGGTCAATACAGTTACGAATAACAATTCAAATTCCATTTTTATTAACAGAGTAATTAAAAAAGTTTCTCGTAAAATTGAGCACAAGCAAATTCAAATTCAATTAATTTGCATATAAATTTTAAATGCAAAATGGATAACGTTTAAGTCAAGTAGTAATCTTTCAAGGCTGCTATAATTGGGCATGAAATGTTTTTATTGTTTATTATTTCAGAACCTCAATACTTCGTTTTTCTACATTTTAGTACTGCACGTAGAAATAAATTATAACAGACCTATATAATGTGGCACCGCGTATGGTGAATACAACATTAAGGGCCGGTCTATTCACAGCTGATTAGAGCCTTGGTTAGGTTAAGCTAAGATTAGACTGTATGCCAATTATGCATATGAATGCCAACAGGCAAATGACCAGATTAGCTGTCAAATGACCAAAATGCCAGGATTATCAAAACTGTATATTAGACTATATGACCAAAATTACCAATATGGTCATATTTGCCTTGGTGGTCATTTGAGGCATTTGTTATTTTTTCATTTCATATTTGTTATTTTTCCAGAAAAAAGAGAACGAAAATGAAAATAAATCACAATCCCACGAACTCAAACACCGACGGCAACAAAATAATTCTTGTTCCATCAAAAATGCCAGCAATGCCACAACGAAATTTCAATAAACAGATGTTTGCAATTGACTAAAAAACTAAATAATAACATTAGGCGCGTTTTATTGATCATTCTATCATCGATCGCAACAAAGTTAATTAAGGTACGATCTTCAGCAAGCAATGATCACATCTGCACTCTACCTGACACTTCCAAGATGTACACTAGGTATTTATCCCAAGCAGAAGTGTCAGCAGCAACATATCTCAACTTCTTAACACCTTTCTCGTATGACTATGCAAGTAACCTGCTCCTAGTACCATTCATTTCCAGCGAATGGGATTTGGGAGAGAATTGTTGAGATCGAGACACACTATATAATACACCAGGTTTATAGCACTTAATCACAAATGCCACTGGAACAGTTTTATTGCGCATTCATCTAGTGTTAAATATTTCTTCTGACACCCACCACTACTGCTATACTTATATTCTAAACTTACCTTTCCTAGATCCATCTTCACCATGAAAGAGATAACAAACCGCTGGAAGGGAATCGATTATGACCAACTGAAATGAAACTTTTTTTTGTTTCAAATGTTCCAATAGCTTTTCCAATACGCCAATCATATTCCTTAAGCTATAACACCGCTCGACTTTGATCATCTGCATTATACGTCCGACTTCGTCCTTGGAAACTAGCTTTGCGCCAAGCATCCGATTCATACGCGTACCACAAAAGTCTCTCTTTGTGTCAATATACAGAACCTCAGCTGCGTGCTTTTGAACGAAATTCAATGTGATGGTTGTGCAAAGTAAACTTTTCCCCGCTGCTGAATACCCACAAATCTCGTATATTCGTCCCGGACAGAACCCATTCCCCAGAAGAGAATCTATACTGGGGATAGAAACAGATGTTAGGTGAAGATGAAAATATAAATATAACGCACTAGAAATTTGCTACCTGCCAATTCCAGTGGTAAATGTTACTCTATAGCGGGGACTGCTGTAATGTAACGCATCTACTACTTGTGGTCCGTAAATCCGACGTAATTTCACCTTTAAGGCTGCGATCTGCGTTTCAGATAAATTTGTGATTTTTGACAGTTGTTTCTCGTCAACCTCAAGGAATTCACATGCCGAGCAAACGTTGTTTTTGTACAGCAAATTAATAACATATTCGGTTAGTTCGGAACCTTCGATAGGCTTTAGGTCGCGCATTTTGTGTGATTGTTCTTGGGGTGTGTAGGAAATGTTTTTGTTTTTGCTAAAAAAAATAAAATTTGAATTCCTGTTAAAAGCACATTAAAACGCTGAAATATTGAAATATTTTCATGACCTCTAGCCCTTCGCAGTAGCCTTGTACAAAGTTGAGTAAAATTCGTTAGCGAAAACATTTATATAACCTTACATAACTTTGATTTGGCCATTCGCAATTTTTCTACTAAGAGTTTTAATAGAGCTAAACAGGAACTTTTTCTTTTAGCAAATGAAAACAGAAAAAAAAAAACTCCGAGCTTAGCCGTTCCATGAAAATTTGAATACAATTGGAATCTGGAATGCGGCAATTTTCATTTATAAAATTTTATACATAGCAACATCCATGATTCCATTATTTTTCAATGGGTTTGGACCAGACTTTCGTTTCAAAAATTTTTGAAATCAATCATGTCGATCGGGGAGTTGACTCGATCCACAGCCTATTCACATCCGCGATAAATATAATTATCAAATCCGCCGGAGTTATTTTTTTTTTTTCTTTTTTTTTATAATTTTACTCGCGCTCAAGGGGTTATGAATACCCTTATAATGCGGGGCACAGCGCGGCATTCAAGTCTCGCAGTCTCAAAAACTCTTCGTTAGTAATTTGTTTGTGTTACAAACAGCGAAATGAGGCATAATGAGTCTCAACATTTTTTTGATGCGGAACCCAATTTTGTAGATCACAGTAGGTCTGTTCCTTTACTTTTAAATCTTACGAATTTTTACTAATTCTTACGAATTCTCATGAATTTTTACTCAATGCCGTTCCTTAACTCAAAAAATTCGTAAAAGAGAGCGTCATCGAGAGAGCAAGATATTACCCCTCAACTGAGAATCTTACGAATTTTTACTCAACAAATTTCTTGGTGTAAGAAGTGAAAAAGCTGTCAGTCATCTTACAACCAACAGCTGATTTGAAATTTGTTGTCCCATTTGGCATATGCGTTAATTATTTTTTGACTTCTTGCTTATAAAAATGGTATCAACAGGCGGCAAAATAAAATTGAATGTTCTCTTTAAGATTCTTTTAGATATTGGCGTCGAAATTCTTCCTTACTGTAACAAGGTACAATCTCTTCCATGTATCTAATTCTTAATGCAGTGTCGCTTTTTCCTCTTCCCAAATGCTTGTAGTTCAATCAGTACAAACTCTTCCACATACTCAAATTCATCCAAATAAAGTTAAAAATAAATGATAGAACTAATTTTCTTAGTAAATTAACAAATTCTGACATTTTAACGACTTTTCGTACAATTTTTTTAATATTTGATTTATGTATCTGTCATTTTTCATAAATTACTACAAAAGCGTTCCTTAACTTTTTCGTAAGCGTCTCTCTCTGTGAGATAATTTATCCCCACCACTGCCATTTTGACAGTCTTTTCCATTCTTACTACAAAAGTAAAGGAACAGACCTAGTAGTTCACTTTTTGTATACGGTTATTCACCCGGATAATTTGACACAGAATCGTGCCCTAAGGACACGATTCATGAGATTTCTCCCCAAATTGAGATAAAAAAAGGAAAACAGAGATATCTTACAATCACTTATCAAACGCTTGCATAATGTCAGACTGACTTGGAGGAGGTGACACTAGTTGTTGTTTCCTTAGGAAAGGATGTTTGCTTTAAGTCCTACAACAAAAACAAACAAAAATGGACCAATCTTCAGAATTTGATATTTCTTTCGGTGTAGCGTCCAATAGAAATAAAAAAAATAAAAACTCTGATTTAACGTATCGACCAGCAAAATGGTGAAAACTCTGGCGAATCGGGGCCTTATTGATAAAAAATTTTACACATTTTTGAAATCAATAATTTCTTTACTGGCAACTCACCTCAGTTTGGCATCACTTTTCGAATATTGCCGCGCAGAAATGCCAGTCAGCCAACGGCACCGCACAAATTTGTATTACACCACAGTTTCAGTTTCCGCCATGTTCTCTTCGGTACTGGTTTGCCTAGCGTAGAATAGTTCGAACAAGGTGCGTCCAACACACAACCAACAGAGGAACAGAGAACAATTTTTTTTCTTACTTTCCGTGCGAGCAGAAAACACGATTCAGTGAATTTCGCGAATAATGTTAAACGGTTTTCTGTGCTTTACGTTGAAAATTAATGAAAACTTTTACGCGCAAACTATTCACAAACCAATTAATTAAATTATTTTCACAAAAATAAATATCGATGGCACAATTACAGGCGGAAATTTTGTGATTGAAATTTTTTTCTTTTCTGAGGTACGTAGTAAGAAAATTCAATATGGTGGCTGCGCGGCTTGGTGTACAAAAAAATTACCTATCTTCATGGCTGATTGCAAAAAGAGAGATAGTGGTGAAATAGTGTGCAAATGAAAGAGATGTCCATATAACCGCCAGTGGATAGAGATGGCTAATTTTTGTGTAAAATTCTTTTCGTCTTCCGTCAATTTTGGTGATTTTCTTTGTATAAGCATTTAATTGATTGAAACTCAGAAAATGGTAAAAATTCAATAATTTATAATGATTGATGTCTTTCTAAGGCTGCATATTCGTTTTTTTTTCGAATTCATTAAACGAAAAAAATTGAATCTAGTTGAGTTGGGGTTTTTGTTTAAAAAAAAGGGAAAGGATGGAGAATTGAAATCTTTTTTTCTTTTTTTAACAATTTTTGCACTCTTGTTCTTCGAAGGTGATGGTGGGGGAGTGTGTGGAAAGAAGAAGGCCATGGTTGCCACTTGCAAAAAAAATTAGCAACCAAAAATGGAAAAAAAAGTTACCAAACCAAGCTAAAAGTTACCAAAAATCTGGAAAAATGATAAAACACGAAAAAATCGTACATATCGTCTTGAGCCAGTATGAATATGAGTTTTTGGTGTCGTTTGATTTTTCTCTGATTTACGAATTTAATATAAAAAAATGTCATGGTAGTAGAAAAATGCACCTATGTTTAAGCCTAGTATGCACTTTATGCAGAACACGTAAAGCCTCTCAAGTGGAATCCAATTTTTCATACAAATTTTTCTCCGCGAAATGTCAAATTTAACTTTCCACGTGAAAATATGAGTAGGCAGTACGCAGTTCGAGTGAAAAATAGTTACTTCAAATACTGATATGCCAGACACTTAGGTTTTATTGTCAGTGGCATTACATTTTTGACATTTCGGCATGAAAAATAATTTATAGGAAATCGTGAAATTTATTTGAATTTCTGAAGTTTCCTTAAGTCTTCATAGAAACTAAAAGAAAACTGTTGACAAATATCAATTAATTTTATCATAAGTATTTTAAATTCAATAAGGTACATTACAGAATGTTACTTACTGAAGTACTAAGAATACTTTTAAACCTTACACGTGGTGGGCGGAAAAAGTAAGGCAGCATTTCCATGTGATGATATCGGGTTCGTCTTTTTGATGCTCCTGTTCAAAAAGTTACCAAAACCAGATAAAAATTACCAAATTACCAAAAATCATGAACTAAGAAAAAAATTACCAGATTTGGTAATTTATTACCAAAGTGGCAACCGTGAAGAAGGCGATTAGAGTTTGGCTTAGTGTTAGTGTCAGAATACAGTATGAGTATTCACTTATTCAGCCCAGGCACAGGGCGGAGGCAGAAGCAAAACTTATTTTTTGTTTTCTAGGAAGTCACTAAATTCACCACATTGGCGCTGTCTGTATTGGTAAGGCTTTTTTGCCGGTTTCCGTTTTTTTTTTGTGTTTAAAGCATACGTGGTTTTTTATTAAATACTAATTTTGAGGTTAATTTTGTGAATTGAGCACATTGTTACGGGTTGTATTTTTTGTATTTATATTTCTTAAGTGATTTTCAAGCAAGGGCACTCTGTGTCAGTGGGGAAATGGTCTGCTGAAACAATTTGTAACCTTGCGAAATAAAAGACGGCAAAAATGTTTACTTATGGTGTGTACTCTTTGCATGAATAAACACTGAAACAGTTGCTACATTCTTATTTATTTATTTATTATATATTGTAAGCAAGGGCACTCTGTGTTACAAGAAGTTCTTATTGTAAAACAATTTGTAACCTTGCTAGATTGAAATGCATGAAATTATATTCTCGAATCGGTTAGAAACAGATTTGGTTTTAAAGTAGTGCGACATTTACTGAATGAAATAAATTAATCGGTCTGTGTAATCTACGTTCTTCTGGGAAGTAGGTATAAGTTCTATGATCTACATACCCGGCTTAATTGTGTATATACCTTATGTCGTTTTCCATTGGTTTCACTCGGGGATCGACTCAATCTGTGATCCAATGGAACAAGTTCTTCTGAGTTCTGACTGAATCCACAAAAGTGTTGGTGAAATGCCAAAAAATAGTCTACGGCACCTGTCAGCTGACTTGTATAAAATGCATAAACTACACTTGTGTGAGTGCTTCTTGAGTAGATTCTGACTTCAAAGAGTTCTGAGCCAGAAGAGTATTTTTTGTGCCAATGGAACGGTTTCAGGAGCGAATTTGTCGATTCCGGATCCGGACTCTCCCGAACGCTTCTTTTTGCCCAATGGAAAACGACATTAGTATCAGTTACTGTTACTGTTAGTTACTGTTGTGTTAAGGTATTCTAATGAAGCAAGGGCACTCTGTGTCAGCGGGAAATGGTCTGCTGAAACAATTTGTAACCTTGCCAAAGAAAACTAAGCAAAACTGTTTACTTGTAGTGTTGAATCTTGATTAATTGATAAATCACTTAAACATTTTGCAACATGCATAATTCACTCTTATAATAATTCTGTACTGCGTACACGTTCTGTCTAGCTAATGTTACAAATCTTATCTCTTTCTACTCGGGTTTACACAGACTTTTTTTTTTAACAGTCGCCCGAATCGCTATGGAACTAAGTCCATTTCACATTCGAAACAAAAACAAATTTCTTCACGCGTAGCTCGTTCACGGGTGACGCGATTCGACCCCAGATTACTTAGGTAGGTACATAGGTATATCTACCAAATCGTCTCTATCGATTGAAGAAAAGATTTGTACTTTTTATCAAAAGAACGAATCTAGAAGTGCTCTATGCTCTTTCTATATTTGAAAAGTGCTCTTCCATTATGCATTATTCTTAGGCAATAAAAGAGTCTGGAATATGTTTAAAGAATTGCCCTGAACTCACCACCACACACTTGCCAAATGTCAGATTGATTTATGATCCCAAAATCACTATTGCAAAAGTTCTCCAACGAATTTCATTTTATTTCATTTTCCATTGGGACAGAAAAAGATTTCAGATTCCGAGCAGTTTTTCTGTTCTCCAAATCAGCTGGCTCTCAGATTTCATGTTCCATTGGCCTAAAAAAAAGTAATTTTTTCACAGTCAGAGTGAATCTCGATTTCTGAGCGAAGCAACATCAAAACTTTTGTCAAACTTTAAAGTGTGGTAGGTATATAGTGACCAGACGTCCCGCATTTTGCGGGACAGTCCCGCATTTCACATGGCTGTCCCGCATCATAAAATGCCGAAAAAATGTCCCTCATTTACAGACTTGTCCCGCAAAGTCCCGCAAAATTATAAATATAGAAAATTTCAAAGTATAATACTTGAAATGTAGCACATGCAAACTCTCAATTACAAGTGATTTTAAATAATACGCATGTGAACAGTGCTTTACGAAATATTATCGTCATTTTGTTTTGACGTAGCTGTCAAAGCAGTTGCTTGACAATTTCCAGTTGCGCACTCCAAGTTGGTTGACGTCCCCTTCCACTTGAGCGCGCCACCTAAGGCGAGGTCTTCCTCTACTACGTTGTCCCTCCGGGTTGGAATCGAAGACTCTCCGGGCCGGAGCGTTGGTGTCCATTCGCTCTACATGTCCTAACCATCTTAGACGACTAATGCGTACTTTTCTGACCAGGTCGATGTCGTTGTACAGCTTGTAGAGTTCGCTGTTAAATCTTCTCCTCCAAATCTAGCCCTTCTTTAAAATTACATAAACTAATTATAACCAAATATGATATAATAAAATAATAAAAAATATGTTTTTACAAAAAAAAAAAAAAAAAAAACTTTTAAAATGTGTCCCGCATTGTCTTTAAAAAATTATGGTCACTATAGTAGGTAGCAGTGGCGTGGCGTGAACATTTTCAAATGGGAAGTCGAAGCAAAATCAATTCAAGCCACCTTTTTTATACTTTAAGTCATTAATATTCGTAGTCGCAGTGGCTTAAGGCATACTAAAAGTGGCTTCTATAGAAGCCCTTATTGACAGACGCATGGTGCCATAACTTAAAGCAAATTCAGATTACCTAATGATTATAATAAAAAATAAAGATATGTAATTCAGAAATATTTTAGTGTTCATTTGCCAGCCAACTGAATTTTTAAACCAAAACACACCCTTACCTACCTCAACAACTAACTGTAATTATTCACACAAGAGACAATAAGAAAAGAAGAAGTAAAAGAAAATCGAATAACTCGAAGAAAAGCGCGTTATTTTGTTCATATCATAACCAAACAAACACATACGACATACCCAAAACACAACCCAGTGGCCATGGCCAGTACCAGTAACAAGCTCTGGGTCTGGCTCTGGGAAGAAAAAAAGAGATACAAACAAATGTTCACTCAGTACTCAGCAGTCAAAATGAACTTTGTGAGAACCGCGAATAACTCGAAGAAAAGCGGGTTATTTTCTACAATGGCTGTTGAACAAAGAGGTGTCAGAGTCAGACAAAGTACTCAGGGAAGAAAAAAAGAGATAACAAGCAAATTTTCCCTCAAAATGAACTATAAAGTGAGAACTTTAATAACCCGACTTATTTTGGGTTACCTTCGCTTTGTAGCCACGAGACGATGACGACGTTGTATGAAAATGGATACACACACGATTTTTATATGAGTGCTTTTGTGTGTGTACCATTTGGTGAGTATTCACATTCATTTGGTAGTGTTTTATGTATATTCGGTTTTTGGTAGATAGATAGTGTTGCCTGGTGGAGATTTCAAAAGGTAACTCGGTAGGAATCGAGTTATATGGACGCCACGCCACTGGTAGGTAGATATTACATACTTACGTTTTTAGACGACAAGTTTGTGAAAAATAGGGAACAAATTACATTTGGCCCATGAAATGGATTTTTATAAACAGAAATTACAATTTAAGAACAGCTGACTTTTAAAACACGCACCACCACAAATGTAAAGAAAGGAAAACGACATTAAAGAGCGATTCTGAATTTTTGGGGGCAATTCCGTCGGATCTTCAACAAAAAACGCATCAAGTTATTTTCTGACAAATGTTTTTTTTTTTGTTTTTGCACTTAGTTGCTGGTTTTGGAGGTCTATCGTTTCGAGGATAATAATCTGAAAAGTTACGTGATTAGGTCCAAGGATTCGAATTGAACTGCTGTGCTGACTAGACTGATCGATCTCGTTATATAAATTTTCAACAAAGTAAACAAACATGTGTGTGAGTGTGGGTGGCTGTGTCATTTTTGTTATTAGCAAACTACCTGGAAGTGCTCTTTTTTTCTTCAACGAAACATAGAAAGAGCATTTTTGATAGAAAGGGCAATTTTTGTCTTCAATCGAAAACGAAAGCAGTGTCGTATTAAGGACAATAGTGTTTACGTGATAATGTCGGCATTTAAAAATTTGCAATGAAAATGACACATCGTCGTTTTAAAGGCAAAGTGACATAGGGTACGTCCAAAATGTATGATTTTCAGGAGTGATGTTTAAAGTTTTGCTTCACACAAAAAAATTGTTTTCTAGTTTATTAAAAACAACATAGGTACAAAGTATTTTTCTCTCTCTTTCAGATAATACCTATATAAATTTGTACAAAAAGACAATATGTATTTAAAAAAAAAAATGACGTTTTGCGAAAAATCTGATATTTATTTAAGTTAAGTTTATTTTCTCATGAGTTGCAAAAGTGTCGTTTTGTCGCTTGAAATTTTTCGCAATACGCCGTGTTGCCAAAAAAAAAAAAACAACCAATCGCGACGCACAAATAAAAAAAAGTCACTGACACTTTTTAGAACGTGGAAAGTAGAAGAAGTATAATAAAGCCGTTTAGGCAGAAAAAAAAAAAAAAAAAATTGTGATCATTTTTGTATACTTAATTCAAAAATGACAAATTTCGACTTATATATCACTTTGCCTTAAAAGCGATGACATGTAATCTTAGCTTAACAGTTTGAACTTTTCTTTTTACATACGACCCATAGTGAGGGGCGTGTATTTCGTTCAGTGGTATGTAGAGTGATGGCACCAGTAGTCGGCCCCTTAACTTTTTTTTGAGTTTGGTTGGTCCTTAAAAATGCATTCTACAAATATATAATCAAGTATTTGGTTCTTCTGAATGTTTGAAGTCTGTGGATTCGAAAATATTAAGCTTATTAAGTGTATGAGCTACCTAATGCAAACTATTTAGAAAATAAGTGAAAAGGGTATGATTTGCCAGTAGTCAGCCCCCTCAGCTCCAGTAGTCGGCCACGCAAGTATCCAGTAGTCAGCCCAATTTAATTTACACATTTTCATAAAAAGGGGGTGCCGACAACTGGAGAACGTTTAAAAGAACCGTGTCTTTTATAGTCAGCCCCCATTTCTCTAGTAAATTGTACAGCGCGACTGACTACTGGAAAACAAAGAATATTGATCGAAATTTTGGTGCGAATCAAGACGGATTTAAGTTTCCATTCATTTTGCATACGCAGTTATTGTATAAAAAAAATTAACGTAGTCCAGTAGTCAGCCGGAGGGGCTGAGCCTAGGATAATCATAAAAATAATGTCTCATAAGGTCGGCCCCCTCTTAATTATTTAACAAAACATGTTTTTAACATTTAAAGTTAAGAAATAGTTAAAATAAACTGTCAATCACAAAATGCAAATACCTTAAATTTTTTTTAGCGAGGGTAGGTGAAAATCTTCCAAAGACACTATGAGAATAGCAAGCGCATGCTCATAGTAGTGTCAGATTTTTACTGACTAAAAACACCACCCTTCGAAGAATTGCTAGATACTGCAACTAAGATATAACTTATCAAGCAATTTTTCTATAAGGAAATAACAACTTTTGACAGGCTTCTTTCCAATGAAAGATCCTGCATGTTCCGCAATTTAGACGCGGTTAATCCTATCTTGCCAAGTCGAACGGTTTCGTTCATTGTAGTCGGCGCAATAAATTGTTCTCGTCCAAAATTTGTCGGACTGAATTGTTGACATGTCCGATTAGTCGCTTTCTATGCTTTCTCGCGAAGCTTCTAGTTTCAGCTTCAATTGTTGGAATTCCGAGATCCCTGTGGATATCGTCGTTTCTAATATACCATGGTGCTTGTACAATTTCTCTAAGCACTTTATTTTGAAAAGTTTGTAGAATATTGACATTTGTTTTCTTGGTACAACCCCAAAGTTGTATACCGGACCTACGGTATACACCGGCTTTAGCACTTGCTTGTATAGAAGCAGTTTGTTTTCGGTACTGAGCTGGGAATATTTTCCGAGCAACCAGTACATTTCTCTATATTTGATATCGAGTTCTTTACGTTTCATTTTCACGTGCGAATTCCATTTCAGCTTTGCGTCGAGTGTCATTCCCAGGTATTTGGCCTCGTTTGCAAAGGGTATTCGAGCCAAGTTTAAAAAAATTGGCAAGTCATTTGTTTTCTTATACGTGAAATTCACGTGAACAGATTTAGTTTCGTTGAGGGTAATCCGCCTGTCCCTCGTCCATTCATTTAGCTGATTCAGTGCGATTTGCAGTTTTGCAGTCGTTTCTTCAATAGTGTTACCTACTGCTAGGATAGCGGTGTCGTCGGCGAACGTAGCGAGAGTAGTGCCATCTTCTCTTGGTATATCGCGAGTATATAGCAGATAGAGAAGGGGCCCTAGGACACTTCCTTGCGGCACGCCGGCCGAAATTTCCTTAAGCTCAGAGTATTCGTTTCCATGTCTTACACGGAAGAGTCTACTCCCGAGATATGATTCTAAAATATCATATAGGCGTATGGGAAGAACTTGTCGTAATTTAAACTTTAATCCGTCATGCCACACCTTATCAAAGGCTTGTGAAACGTCAAGGAATACGCTTGTGCATATCTTTTTTTCTTCAAATGCTTTCTCAATTACGTCAGTAATTCTATGCACTTGGTCAATCGTCGAATGCTTGGTTCTGAACCCAAACTGGTGGTCAGGGATAAAATTATTGTTTTCTATAACCGGTTGTAGGCGCGTTAGTAAGATTCTCTCGAAAACTTTGGATATGACTGGAAGAAGGGAAATTGGTCTATACGACTTTACTTCATTTGGCGGTTTTCCTGGTTTTAAAACCATTATGACCTCCGCAACTTTCCATTGGCTCGGTACGTGTTTTAGTCTGAGCGCGGCATTTATAATATGAAGAAGCTTAATTAGTACTTTTCTTGGTAGAACTTTGAGAACTTCTCCCGTGATCAAATCATAACCAGGAGCTTTCTTAGGTTTTAGGGATTCAATTTCACGTTTTAGTTCCCTTAGCGTTGCACTTGTGAGTATTGAATCATCGGATTGTAATTCCGTCCCAATAACACTGTCGTGTACCGCCCCACCATCGTACGGTTTAAAGGTTTCTTCTAAATGGGCGGCAAAAACGTCCGCTTTTTCCTTATCTTCCCTTGCCTAAATACCTTAAATGGATTATTATTTGTATCACTTTTCCAAAACCACTTCCACTATTTATTTTTTTTGGAATACCACTCGTTTTCTGCGTTTATAAAAACTGTACTCAAGTATATATTTTTTACGAGCGAAGCAGCACCAAGATTGTTGCATGTTTTGGGACGCAGATAGAAGAAATGTTAGCCAAGGGAATAATATTTTTTGCTTGAAAGAAAGACCAAAGGATTAACTATTGCGCTGCATTTTGTATTCCTGAGGCTGACTACTGGAGGGCGCTGAACTTAGGGGTCATCACCCTATCTACATCTCTTTTATGTTTTCAAAATTGCAACAATTAAAAAAAAAATTATTTTTAACAAAAATATGTATATTTGAATATATAAAGACGGTTAGTATTATGGCATTTATTGCTGGCCTAGATAATATTTATTAAGATTTGATTTCGATATAATTATGTAGGTAGATGTTAAGTTTTGTGTCTTAAATGGCAACATTTTAAATACTGACGCAACTATTTGGCAATGTCCTTTATCGTTGCATTCTTATACTGAACTTCAGAGAATGTTAAAAAACCAAACTATTTTAAATATAGGTACATATTTGCGCGTATCATTGCATTTATTGAGGTCACACAGTTAATATCATTACATTTTTCTTATATGGAGCTTTTGCGCAACTTGAATTCCACTTAATTTTATTTTTAAAATAAATTTTTAAGCAAGGGCACTCTGTGTCAGCGGGAAATTGTCTGCTGAAACAATTTGTAACCTTGCAAAAGAAAAGCTAGCAATACTGTTTGCTCAGTGTTGACTCTCGATCTATTGACAAACACTTCAAACAATTGCAACATTTGAAACAAACAAAAAAGTTGATGAATACATTTTTATGATTCGAAGATTGTAAGATAAACTGCATGCACTAATCCAAAACGTTGATAGATCATACTTATCTATGAGTGTTCTTCCCAAAAAATATATATTCGACGTAGGTATGCCAAATGAGTGTTTACAATCAAGAAACTAACTCATTCTAGATCGTTGATTACAAATAACATGTAATGTACTGGAATAGTCATATGAAACTGAATAAATTTTAGGGCCAAACCATAAAGGTTTTACTCTAGAGATGATCAACACTACTATTCCTTTAACTATGGATAAGTTAGGGACAGTATCGGTGAATTTATTTAGGTTAGGTTGAATTGGCTTTTAGAAAAACAGTCAATCTTTATACATGTAGGTACATTTTATAAATTAAAAAAAAAAGAAAAAATCTCTTTTGCACTTATTCAAAACGTTGATAGATCCAAAATCTCTATGAATGTCCTACTTAAATAGTGCTATAGTAAAACTTTCGATGAATGCCAAATGAGTGTTTACAATAAAGAAACTTACTCATTCTAGATCGTTGATTACATTACTTAGTACATAAGTCCGTCTGCAGTTTTTTCTATATCAATTTGTTTGTCTGCGATTGTGCCTACAGGTATTGACGCTTGGTGTCATTTGAAAATAACAGGATAAGGCTATATACAGTCATTTAAATTATAATGTGCTCTCATGTAGTATACCTTAATATTTTTCTAGGGGTCCTTTTCCAATAGGTTGTGTCAGGTGTATTGATGTTACTCTGCTCTACATTATACCTACAAATTGTTAAATTAGAAGGGAAATTCCTTCTGCTCTATTAGGTAGCATAGCCCGGTGGCGTCTTCCCGAGTTCCGCGCTGATAGTTTCGGTACTAGGGTTGGTTTAGTGAGTTTTACAAAATGTTGTATATAGAAACGTCAAAGGTTATGCGACTTCTACTTATCAACAAGTTTCTTTTGTGGTAGTATTCGATTGGGCGCTCTCAGAGCACTTTTTTGCTTTCAGGGCACTTTGTATGTTCGTTTGGTACAAACAATCTTTTTCAGATTTACGATCACTTTTGCGAATGTGGATTTTCTTCTCAGATTTGCTTCAGATTTACCAATACAAGTGCGATTGAGTTTGACAACTGGTGGAGTTTGTTTAGGTTTTCGTGAATTTTTTCTACAGCAAAGAAAGTCATTGCATCGGGTGAATAAAATTTTACCAGTGAATGGAAAACGCTTTGACAAGTGTCGAAGGCTACACAGATTCGAATTGCACGAATATCAACACAACAAAGAGCAAGTGACGTTTTTATGTTCAATTAGACACGCGAAATCTAAATTCTGAGAGCGAATCTGAAGAAGCCCAATCGAATACCACATTTGTGTGCCCCAAATAACCCAAACAGCTGTACCCAACTATTTGATTGAAATATGTGTATGCTGTGGGTTTCTTCTTCTTTTAGAAAGTTAGTTGTGTGATTGTCAGAGCGGTTTTCGCTGCAGATGCTTGCATACCCAGCCTTAAGGTACAGCAATGATTCTAAGCTTCACAGTTGGGTTAGTTTTCATTTTTTTATTTACCTTAACGAAGGGCTGTATAAAGCTGAATCGATTGCCCAAAAGAAAACGTGACCCAGGGGCCATAATTCACACTAATGCCGGGCTACTTTTCTATGTCATAAACTGTCACATTAGATATTAAGTGGAACTTAAATCGTTGTGAGTAGAATTAGCAAACGGGCCCTAAGGGTTAGAGAAGGCGATAAAGACTGAGGCATGCAGTTATGGAAGTAGCATGAGAATTCCGCAAAGAACAGGCAGAACACAATAATTGGATACAAAATTTGAAGGTTCACTATTCCAAAGTAAATTACCTACCGTACAGTACCTTACTTACTTAAGGTGGTGCTACAGTCCGGGGTGGACCTGGGCCTCAACCAATACGCCTCTCCAGTTAGCGCGATCTTTGGCTAACTGCCTCCAGTTGCGCACTCCAAGTTGGTTGAGGTCCCCTTCCACTTGCGCGCGCCACTAAGGCGAGGTCTTCCTCTACTGCGTTGTCCCTCCGGGTTGGAATCGAAGACTCTCCGGGCCGGAGCGTTGGTGTCCATTCGCTCTACATGTCCTAACCATCTTAGACGACTAATGCGTACTTTTCTGACCACGTCGATGTCGCTGTACAGCTCGTAGAGTTCGCTGTTAAATCTCCTCCAAATCCCATCAACGCAAACGGGACCAAAAATCACTCGAAGAATTTTGCGTTCGAAGCGACCAAGAAGATCCTCATCCGTTTTTGCTAGGGTCCATGCTTCTGCGCCATAGAGCAGGACAGGGATGATGAGAGTCTTACATAGAATCTCCTTAGTGCTTCTTGACAAGGCCTTACTAATCAATTGCCGTCTTAGGCCAAAGAAACAGCGGTTGGCAAGTGTGATTCTTCGCTTGACTTCTGAGGTGATGTCATTTTCAGAGTTAATAGCGGATCCGAGGTAGACAAAGTCCCTAACTACCTCAAAGTTATAGCTGTCTATCGTGACATTCTGTCCGATTCGTCGATGTTGTGTGTCCCTTCTTGTTGACAGCATGTATTTTGTTTTGCCCTCATTCACCACTAAACCCATTTTTGCCGCTTCTGTACTAATGCTTGCAAACGCACCCGTGGCTGGTGAAACCGAGCACATCAGTTGCGGCGTTTTTGATGGCTTCTTGGCATCGGCGCCACTGGTCTTCGGCACTTGATGCTGGCAGCATAGGGCTTCTCGACAGGTACAGTACCAGTTGTAGCTTTATCATGCTTCTCAGATAAGTGGCTTAATTTGTACATAGCCACCGAAATTCGACCATAAATTACGTAAAAATCAAAGAAGTCTAATCCAACAAAACCTAACACTCGGAGCATAGCTTTGTTTAAAACGTTCGTACGTAATGATGCTTTTTGACAGAGCGACGGATCGAAGGGATCTCTCTCAGAACTGTGAGTAGCACAATTGGTTGATGAGCTGATCGTTGGAAAAAGAAACAGATCACACAACCTGATGGTTTCACCAGACACTTCTGGGCTTGACATCTATTTACTTCTTACTCGTTTATTGAGTGGATTCTTGGGGGATGAATTTACTAGGAATCAAATAATTTTACTCGTTGTGTTGGTTTGGTGAGCACCCAATCAATTGCAACGTTTCTGATTGCTTATTGGCATCGATGCCACTGGTCTTCAGCACTTGCTGCTGGCCGTACAGGACTTGTAGAAAGGTTGAGGGCAACACGATCGCCAAAAGTACTGGCGGTTTGTTGCGTTTGAAGCCGTTCAACGTTGATCTCTTATCGCAACTAGCTCAATTTAATGTTACCTACATATTGCTACATTTTTTGTTGGCAATTCAAAAACTAGATTTAGACTCAGTTAGGAGATAAGATTATGACCATTTCCATGGACAGTAACGTTTTGTATTTTTACGAGTCACCGATACACTATCGAACCTAATAAAAAAAAACTATTCAGCCATCAGCCTTTATTTTTCTACTCTGTAAAACTTTCAAAATGATGACGAAATGTCACTGACTGGGCTTTTGTTCCTATTTTTGAAACGATTGCCTTTTTCCAAGGATGTTCGCATTAGCGAGGCATTTGTCTGATTGAAAGTTGATGATTGATTTGATGTTACCTTATTAAAGGTTTAAGTGGTTTAATGTCGTTATTTTTTTTTCTCTACTTTTAGATGCATCAAACATGAATGAAGGTGATTCAGCAGGAGGGGGGCAGCAAGGGCATAGCCCGGCCCCTCCTGCTGTGCCAGACCGCAGATCAACTACTATACCAACAACAGCAACAGTTTCAATAGTATCTTTACAATCCTCATCGTCCTCATCTCCATCTTCTTCATCGATCTCTTATTCTTCTTCGTCGTCGTCATCGTCGTCTTCTTCGACGTCACAGTCAGCAACAGCGACAACAACAACATTTGGAACAGCAGCAGCAACAACAGCGTCTACATCGACTAGTTTCCAGCAAGTCTTTAACCAACAACTTGGCATACAAAATCAATTGGCAACAACTACGAGTGGTGGATCTGCGGTATCGTCAACAGCAACAAATTTAAATTCGTCACAACAACAACAACAACAGCCTATGCAAACGTTGAGGTTCATAAATTCAACAGGCAATAGCAGCAATCAGCAACAGCAACAGCACCAACAACGTATTCTACAAATACAACAGCAGGCGTCAGCACTAAATAGTTCCTACAACAATAATAGTAATAGTTCAGTAAACAGTGCGGCAGCAAGGGGAGGCCTTGCTACAATAACCAGCGGTAGTAACGTGCCACCAACGGTGACTGGCAGCTCGCCGTTGGCACAATATAGCACATCTCCCGCGGCCCAATCACCAACCCAATCGCCGTTGAGTAAACGAATCAAGTTAGAGTTACCGGACGGCAGTAGTGCGGGATCAACGTCCCTGCCTACCATTGCCGTTCCCTCGATCCCAAGTGATTTCAACGCGCTGAAGAAGCGAATTTTGGAACACAAATATTCCCGCATAAGAAGCTTAAAAGAAAAGTATGTAAATCGCTTCAAGGAAACATAATATGAAAACCATGATTCTAACAAATATTTCTCTTCACACACAGATACTCTGAAAATGTTGCCGAATTATTTTATCTACAAAGCGGTGGTAACATGATGGACTATCCAACGTGGAGGAAGAAACCACCAAGCCCGCAGTTTATTAGCTTTAGCAATGCCTATCGGTTAGACCAGTTAGTCAGTGAGGAGACTAAAACGGTAAGTTGTTGACGAATCGCATCAAATCTAAAGAATTCCTATCCAAATGATGACAAAATGTCACTGACAAGTCGATTGAAACTATTTTTGTTTCGATTGACTTTATTAACGGGATGTTCGCATTTGCGAGGCATTTGTCTGATGGATATATGTAATTGCGTGCCCTTTTTTTCGAATTGAAAATTGTCGAAGGTTAGGTAGTTATGGAGCCGGGAATTATTTTCGGCTGCGATGTGCCTACAATGTAGCAAATCTAATTTGTAATTCAATTCAGTACAAAGTCAAGCAAGGCATTCGGCCCTAGAGAAAACGGAAAATTCTCCGATTTTATACGATTCGGAGGATTTTTGCTGCGAGGTATTTTTAAGGACAACTGTTCGGCGAATTGTTCCGACAATTTGTAACGGCGAATTACGTTAAAGTGCGATGAAGTGCTCTTTTTTTTTTTGTTAAATTTCTGACAGCTAGATTTCGATATCCTCCGACAGAAATTGGTTGCGGAATTTGTTTACGATTTGGGGTGCGGTGCGGTGCGCCATCGCAATTGTTTATTTCTCTTCCGAAGTCGGACACCTCGAATGGAATTTGAATGTTGCTGGTTGTTTCCTGGGGTTGAATCGCGTCGTCCGTTAACGAGCATTACGTTATTGTTTCACATGTAAAATCAACTAAATTCCGTGAACGTATAGCTCATTCACGGAAGTGGCGATTCGACCCCTGATATCCACGGGAAGTGCTTTTCGGTTTATTTACTCCGTAAACATGTATAATCGTTTATATCGGATTTTTTTTCATCTACACGACGTAATAGAGACTTTTTGTAGCAGCAAATATCGACAGGTTGACGCGAAATGCTTCGGGAAATGTTGATAATGTGTTTTACTGGTACATGACTGTTATAAACAACGCTTCGACTAGAGGGACTCTCTGGCTACACACTTGTCACTGGTGTCTGACTTTAGCAGCGATGCTCTTTGGGTACCCTTCCAAATGCAATCACCATTTGCGAGGAAAAGCTAAAGTGGGCCGTCAATAGCTTAGAACCGCAAAAGTCCCCAGGACCTGATGGCATCTTCCCGGCGCAACTATAGAACGCCTTTGATATTGTCAAAAACAGTCTCAGGATGATTCTGACAGTCTGCATAACTCTAGGCAGCATTCCTACGCGGACGACATTGCCTTACTCACTTCAGGAAAGTATTCTCAGACTTTCCGATATCCTGCAACTCGCTTTACGTCAAATAGTCGCCATAAGCTGCGATCTAAGCGTCAATCCGTCAAAAATGGACCTAGTTTTATTCACTAGAAGGGTGAATATACCTCTTTATCACCCCATAAATCTGAATGGCACTTTACTCGAGTTTGTCAAATGTGCCAAATACTTGGGGCTGATACTAGACAGGAAGTTTTAATAGAGGGGAAACATTGCCGAACGTGCTAGGAAATCCCTAGTGGTACTCTACTCCTGTAGGAGGGCTGTCGGCTCGAGATGTGGCCTCCAAGCCAATATAATGCACTTGCTTTACATCACGGTAATTAGACCGATAATTCATTACGGCGTTGTCGTGTGGTGGCCGGCTTTGGACAATACCTCCAATTTGAAGGCCCTTGCGAAGACTCAACGCCTGGCATGCATCAGCATCACGGGTGCACTGAGGACATCTCCTACCGCCGCTCTACAAATAATGCTTAATCTTCCACCTCTAGACATCGTCAGCAAGGAATACGCTGCTAACGCGGCAATCAGACTAAGAAAGGGAAAGCACTGGAGAGGACAATAAACTGGACATGGCAGCATCCTCCTACAGACAAAAGCCCCTTACCTACTATTGCTGACTATCTAACTACAAAAAATCGACTTCGAAAAAGGCCTTAATAACGAAATACCGGGCAGATTCCGATAGGAATTACGGAATGTCCTACATGAAGGAGAACTGTTAAGACATATTTACGAACGGTTCCATAATTAACTCTGAGCGGAAAAAGAAACACCAATTTAAAGCTCTGATATGTCCGATAGTTAAAAAAAAGAAACACGATGCTTCTGCTCAGAATTAAAAAGTAAATCGCCTATAATTTAGATTGTAATATAAGCAGTACCGTTTCAGCTAAACTATCGCCTGGGGACCAACAACTATGTAATTCGATTTTATTCGAAAGTTGTTTCCGATTCTACTTTCAAATAGAACTACATATTAATGAAATTAGAAACGAAATTTTTTCCAAAAAATCTTCGAATTTCGAACGAGTCTCGCATTGTTTTTGAAAGTTAAAAGAAAAACAAATAATTTAGATTGTATCTACCATACAAAAATGTCTACAAAGATAAAATTTAGCGAGGCAGTTTAGCAAAGCAGTATCCTGTTCGCATGCCCAATTGTTAATTTCTTATAGAAGGGAAGATGACAAGCCTCCACTCATTTAGTATTTTCTCCCATCTACATATATCATGTCTAATAATTTAGCGACCATTTACCTTTGGTGTGGAGAAACGAAGTGGAGACTAGAGACGCCAAAAGTTAGCGCAAGCAGGATACTAGGCTTAAGCGAAAAAACTCGGCAACCTTCTTTTCGAGTGGTGTTAATGAACAATGTTTAGACGGTCCACCACCAGTTCCGGACAGATTTATTTATTTTTCTTTAAAAGCAGGTTTATATTATTCAACTTGGAAAAATTAGAAAAGCTTCTCAAGTCGCCTTTTGTGTGGACTTTAAAGTCAGCCCAAACCCAAACCTATTTATCATAAAAAAATTAGTATTGGGGGATTTTTCTGGGGTTCAATCATTGTATACCTTTTACCACCCATTACCATCGTACCATCAGCATTTAAATCCCTAGATAGTTTTGCCCATAAATGTGATTATTTTCTTTTGGCTTTCGCTGTCTTCGAATATCCTTCCGATAAGACGGGATGCCTCGTAAATTTAGTAATGCATCATGATGCTATGCAAAATGTTAATTAATGCAAACTATTGGCAAGACTTTCAACGTCAAGTAATCATTATTGCAAAGTTGATCAAACTGACGAAAAAAAATAGTGCGTGGAGTCCCTCCGCACGGAAGAAGTGAAACTTCGTAATGTGGAAATGAAAATAGGAAGGGGTAGAAATTGATTTTTAGTGAAATCATATTGTTTCTTTAAGACTAACTTTATTAACATTGCAATTCACAATTGATCGCATCTTTTAATTATCATTTTCGAGTGGAGAAATATCCAAATCTATAACATTTACAATGGGATTATGACAACTAAAGTAAGATACGAAATGTTGGAAGTCGCATTAGAAGTTTCACTTCAAAAATACTACCCTATTAAATTACATGTGTACCAAATCAAACTAAAACAAGTAAATGAAATAATGAGGACGCTACTCGTTGTATATCGTCTTTTCTTCTTGAATTTTTCAATTCTTTACTGTAGGTATCAACGTAGGTACTATAACAACCATTAAAACAAAAACCATGAACTCAATTTCTATATACACCACCATACGTCCATCAGCCCACGTCAACAGCCATCTGCGCATTTCCTCAGAAACACATTGTCGCTGTTGACTACATACACATTCACGTCGCATACTTCGCTTTCGTTTCACTTATTTTCACTCATATGAACGTGCTTGTGCAATGTGCGCCACCCTCACCCTCCCTCACACCTTTGAGTATCCAATGCTTTTATTAGCGTTAAACGTTTAACGCGACTTTGAGTTGGAAGTCGCATAAGAAGTTTCACTTCAAAAAGCATCACAGAAATACCTGATGCGCTGTTGATTCGCCGGCATAAAAGTAAGAAAAATGTCGGAAGAGTTTCTATCTCTTGTCTTCTCTTCTATTCTCTATATTCTTGTTTACTTTCACGGCAAATACACGTTGCAGCGCTTACATGCATACACCTGTAAGTGAGTTATTAGGTTTGTTTGACGTGGCTAGCCCTAGTGTCCATTAGTGCGCACTGAGAAGTGTCAGCTAATTTTTACGCCTGACAAAAACCTTGCACAACCCTGAAAATTCGGCTACTATTTCGAACACTAAATATGTTGCCCTGAAGTTTCTCAGTTTTTGAAATTGAAAAATATTTATCTTTCAGTGCACGAAGTATGAAGAAGAAAACAGTTTTTTTCGTTTATTGTTAAAAATGAGTGCACTTAGTTCTGATCTTGCCATTTCCATAATTCAAATAGTTAATAAAAGTGTTTGGAATATATAGATGATGAGTTTGAAAGTTTATTTAGCTCTGATTCCAGCTTTTTTCCATTACATTTTCCTATAATATACAATTTTAGTTCACAAACGTGGTTGTTTTCAAACAATTCACTTTTGAATATCAATTTTATTGTATTTACCTTTATCACGATATTACAAAAATTGAATGACAGCAAACGAAATGACAGTGAAACTCAGCACTGAGTTCTTGCCCCGACTAATTAACTGGGGTCATTTGCGAAAAGTCCCAGCCTTTTAGCCATGTTTCCTATGATACAGTGTCCGGTTAAAACCCCGACGAGCATCCGGATTTGGCTTCTATTTAGGGAGATTAGGAGCTTTGATCTTTTGGTGTCAACCACAGGCCACAGACTTCGGGTTATGACGCAACCGGTGGTGTTGCTCCATTGTTCCTTAGCCAGTTGTGTGGTGACATCTTCAATAAAAGTCTTAGAAGTGTTGAAAGGCGGTAGCACCTCTCCGTCCGCAAGTTGAGGGTCCATATCAGAGCCGTATCTGGCCAATTCGTCCGCCTTTTCGTTCCCTTCCACCCCAACGTGTCCCGGAACCCAGCAGAGTAGAATTGAGTGATGACGTATAGCCCTGAGCGCCACGAGGCAATCTGTGACACATTTCGCATTGATAAGATTGGAGCCGATAGCTTTAAGTGCTGCTTGACTGTCCACACAGATGGTTATTTCCATTGCTGGTAGTCCCATCGATAAGATAGTCTGTGCTGCTTTTTTAACCGCATATATCTCAGCTTGGAAGACACTGCAGTGGTCAGTCAGTCGGAACGACTGGCTAATAGCAAGCCTTTCTGAGAATATGCCGGCTCCTGTTCCATTTTCTGTTTTTGAACCATCC
The DNA here is from genome assembly GCA_946477585.1 of Cheilosia urbana. NCBI lineage: Eukaryota > Metazoa > Arthropoda > Insecta > Diptera > Syrphidae > Cheilosia > Cheilosia urbana. The sequence goes on from OX297856.1 coordinate 41,001,085, forward strand.
GTGTAGACGGCTATACCTTTAATGATGGTACTGGGTGATTTCCAGTCCTGCCTTTTGGGTATAGTGATTCTAAAATTTTTCTCGAAGTCATATCTGGGTTTCTCGTAATCGGTGAGTGACGTGAGTCCCTTCCGATCGAAGATTTCAAGTATGCTTGAGTGTCCGCAGTAACCAGGCTTCCAAGTTTTGTTCTCTCTTAATCTGAGAGCGGCTTTGGCTGCCACGTTCTTAGTGAATAGCTCAATGGGTTGCAGGTTCAATAGTGTTTCCAGACCTAATTGTGGTGTGGATTTAATTGCGCCTGTTATTCCCAAGCAAGCAATTCTCTGCACCTTGTTCAGGTTCTTAAGATGGGATTTGGTTTTAACCGCCTCCCACCAAACAACTGAGCCGTAGGTAAGAATGGGTCTCACAATCGCGGTGTACATCCAGTGCACAATGTTCGGTTGCAAGCCCCAGTTTTTCCCAAAGGTTTTCCTGCATGCATAGAAGGCATTAAGTCCTTTCTTCATTCTTTCTTCAGTATTCCGTTTCCAGTTAAGTTTGGAGGTGAATATCACGCCCAGGTACTTGGCCTCGGTCGAAAGATTAAGTCGGACACCTTTAAGCTTCGGTGGGTCCCATTTAGGTACCTTATATCTCCTGGTGAACAGAATTAGTTCGGTCTTTTCCGGATTAACCGCAAGCCCGTTGTGTTCCGTCCATTTGGATAGTTCTGTTAACGCAGATTCCATAATATCTCTAATGGTGGAAAGGTATTTTCCTGTTATTAGTACTACTATATCATCCGCGTAGGCGACTATCTTGATACCTCTGTTGACAAGGGATGTAAGTATTTTGTTAATCGAGATGTTCCACAGTAGAGGAGATAAGACTCCCCCTTGTGGTGTTCCACGATTAGTACTTTTCTTAATCGCACAGTCCCCTAGGCTGCTGTTAATAACTCTGCTGTTAAGCATAGTCTTAACCCAGTTTGTCAGAAACTGTGTTGAACCTGATTCCTCAAGTGAGGATATAATGGTTCTTGTGTTCAGGTTGTTGAATGCACCTTCTATGTCCAGAAAGGCCGCCAACGTAAATTCCTTGTTTCCTAGGGATTTCTCGATTGTTTTCGTTACTTCATGCAGCGCTGTTTCCACGGATCTACCTTTGACATATGCGTGTTGTGCACTACACAGAGTACCGCTTGTTTCGAGAGTGTTCCTAAGGTGCAGGTCCAATAACCTTTCTAGTGTTTTCAAAAGAAAAGATGAGAGGCTAATTGGTCTGTAATCCTTGGGTGTGGAGTGACTGGGTTTCCCTGCTTTGGGAATAAAGACCACCCTCACCTCTTTCCAGCAGTCAGGAACAAGTCCGAGTGTCAGGCAACCACGAAAGATTGCCTGCAGCCATGGGACGGTCCTTTTACTGCTTCTTTGTAGCATGGCAGGTATAATTCCGTCCGGTCCCGCCGACTTGTACGGTTGGAAGGATTGAAGAGCCCATGTTATTCTGTTTGTGCTAGTGCAGTCATTTATGGTAGCCAGTTCCTCAACCGGAAATGAGGAGAGGCTGCCATCAGAACTGTGTAGCAGCCTTCCTGGGATTGTGCATCCCGGAAAGTGTGTTCTGAGGAGCAGGTCAAGAGTCTCCTGACTACTAGCTGTCCAACAATTATCCTCCTTACAGAGGTGCCCTATATGAGAGGGAGTTTTGGCAAGAACTTTCCGGAGTCTTGCCGCTTCTGTGGTGGATTCTATGTCGGAGCAGTAGTTTGCCCAGGACACTCGTTTGGCTGCTCTAGTTTTCTTTTTAAACTCGTTGAAGCTGTTGTGATATATACTCCAGTCTTCATCGGTTTTTGTCAGTTTTGCTCTATTAAAAAGTTTCCTGGTTTTGGACCTGAGAAGTCGTAGTTCCCTAGTCCACCAAGCCGCGTGTGTTCTTTTGGGAGGGCGACTAATAGGACAGGATTTTTTAAAGGAGTCGGTTAGGGTCTTGGTGAGAAAATTTACTGCTTCGTTAACGAGTGTCGCCTTCGACAATGTACCTATGGGGTTAGGTGGAAGTCGACGTTCGACCAGTTCAGAAAATTTACTCCAGTCAGTCTTGACAGGGTTCCTAAAGGGGAGTTCTTTTGGTAGTTCAAAGTCAATTGTGAAAGTAATCCTGAAGTGGTCAGAGAAGGAGCACTTCGAGGAAACCTTCCAGTCATCGACCCTGAATCTGTCCACTGGGAGCGCTAAAGTTAGATCAATTACCTCTTCCCTAATTTTGTTGTGGAAAGTAGGATGGCTACCCCTGTTACAAATATGTAGGTTGGAAAGTAATATAAAATCAAGTATAGACTCACCTCTTTTATTTATATCCCTGCTGCCCCACTGAGTGTGGTGAGCATTGGCGTCCATACTTACTACTAAGTTGGCTCTAGTGTTGCTGGCATGCTGTACCAGGTCCCTTAGTAGTGGTGATGGGGGGTCTTCTTCCTCGTAGGGCAGATATGCGGATGCAAGAATGAGTTGGGGCTCGTTCTTGCGGTCGCATATCGCCACTGTCAGATCGCTGCAGAGACGAGGAGGAAATAGAGTCCGTGGAACACCTTCTATGCCACTGCCCAGCTTTACAAGAACGCCGCTCATCCTGTATGGGAACTAGGTTCTTCGAAAGTTTGGACGACTTGGCAAGGGTACCTCTATCAGACATAAAACTATTCCTCAACAGAACGAAGTGGTTTTGTTAGCCACATGTCCTTACATGTACAAACAGGGTACTCACAATGGGCCTTCATGGCTTCTGGGTGAAATTTGCATTGGTTGCAAAACTGCCCTCCCAACCTAACCTAACCTAACCTAATTAACTGGGGTCAGTTCAGGGCACAATTAGGGCGCCATAGAAGTCATGTCGAATACAGGTTTTCAGTACCAGGGTGAGTTCAGTGCTATTTCGAACACCTTAGGGTTAACCCAGTGCGCACTAGGGCCCACGTCAAACAAACCTATTATGATACAGTTTTTTTTTTCATCGAACTCGCATTCTGAACGGATGTAATATTAATTAATTTATTTATCTTTTGAACACAAACGTACGTGCACATTTTATTCGCGCTTGCCGGTAAGTGTTGTTGTTTTTGCCATGACGTTTAATGACGTCTAATAATTATATTTTCATCGACAGCAGTGTACACTTTTCATTTGCGTTTGTCGGCTTAATCGGATTTCCTGATTTTGTCCATAAAAAAAAAAACCTTGGCGCCTATGGCAAAAAGTGTATGCTTCCCTCCGTCGCCCGTAATTTTCAACCAATTTAGTTCAGATTTTGTTTAAATGTCGTCGGTAATATCGGCGTTTAATTGATAGGCCAACAAAAGTGAAAAAAATAAATAAATAAATAACTAAAAAAAGAAACCATTTAATTTGTTTCAGTGCCTGGCGAAGCCGGCGGGGCTTAGCTAGTTAAAAATAAATTTATCGTCTTTACGACCTTAGGTTATCAATAAAACTTTAATTTATTAGCAAAACTTCCATCTTAAAATTAAAATCTTAACGCATAAAATATATTTTAATACTTTCACGCAATATTTAATAAAATATGAATACATTTTTTTATCGTCTTACCGAGCGTTTCCAAGAGCCACTTACATTTTTGAACCAATTCAAACTGCTCACAAAGCCGTTTGCATTAAAAATGATTATTTACGAATTCGAATCAATTTGACTTTAGAATTAGGTAGAGCCAATATTCTGAAAAAAAAAAGTAGATAATTCGAGGTCCGTTCGATTTTGGAATATGAGCGCGACTAGTTACAGAAAACAGAGTACAGTTCTTGCGAACTTGAACATTTTGTTTGGAAATTCGAATTACATAGTTGGCCCCGTTTTATGGAACTGCCACTCGACCCTGTTCAACTGCAAATTGATAAAAAAAAAAAAATAACAACGGCAAAGCATTTTGTTCAAACAATGTGTTTCACAAATTATGCTTATCGAAAATAGTTTAATGGGACACCCACCCTCCTATATAAATTTCGTTTCTCTTGAATACACTTGAGACTTGTTATCACAATTCGCTCCAGTGGGACATCAATACACAGCGAATAAATTGGCAGTTTTTAATCTGTCTACGTTAATCATCGTCAAATACTCTCTAAGACCCGTTTGCTGATACTGCACATAGCGATTTAAGTTCTACTTAAATTCCTTATGGGCTACTTTTTCCATGTCATAAACTGTCACATAAGATTTTAAGTGGAACTTAAATCGCTATGAGTAGTATCAGCAAACGGGCCTTAGTCGTGTCTATAGCGACCTATTCTTCTTTTTTTTTTTACATTCATTATGTAAAATAATCGCTAAACCTAAGGAAACAAAACGAATCGATAATGTAAATCTATCAGACTATAAATGGGTACATGTAGGTCAACAGCATTTACACTGTGAACTTACTAAACATACCATTTCGTTTGCTATTTGCTGTACATAAATGACGTAGCCGACGATACGAATTAACAACAAAACTAGCTCGTACGTAGAAAAATGTTAATAATTAAATAGAATTTGTTTGTGTGCTATATAGTCGTTTTCCACTGGCATCACCTGTTTTACCAAAGTCTGAATTTGCTAGTCTTAACTAGTTTTAACATTGTTCGCTCGTTGTTGATACGTTTGGATTCTTTATGTTTGTGCCTAGCAATCGACCCACTTGGCTAGGTGTCGCTGGTTGCGTAGGATTGGGAGCATTGACGTTATCAACGTTTGATCTCCGCGCCGTATGAGAAATTGATTAAACACAGATATGACAGTTTTTTTTCAGTTTGTAAATATGTAGATCAGTTCTAATACAAAATTGGGAAGTGTTTGTCCATTTTGTTGGAGCATGATCAAATCGCGTCGAATTTTCATTGGTATTGTAAATAGACGCAGCAAGACTCAGTTGGTTCTTTGTTGGGATTGCAAAACAAATTTGAGGCGATGGGCGTTTTGAGAACACAACTTGCCGGTTCTGAATATAACATGAAGGAAATGGGGCTGGAAGCCAAAGCCACCAGACTGTGAACTTTGAAGGAGTTAAATTTGATATTGGTGGAGGTAGTCAAGGAACAGCTTGCCTATTGCGCGATCTAGTTTCAGCTGAAGTAGAACATCCCTTCCGTTTGCGTTTCCACTTCTTCTTCAGTGGGTATTATTGTCCTATACTTTTCCGGTGTTCTGCAAATGCGGTTCCCTGTTCTAGCAATGTTGTAAGCTAGCCATAGTCGTCAATTGTACGGCTATTTATTTTTCCGGTGGTTGTTCTTTTTTCCCCGCTCCTTTCCGTTGCACTAGTTAAAAGAATTTAATTTCCTTGATTTGTCGGCATTCTTCGACAGGTGTTTAACATGTGAAGATGACACAACTCACGGCGGACAACAAAAATGCTAATTTAACTAAAATAAGAGTAATTACATTAAAAATGCATTTGTTGGCTTTTGGCAATATAAAAAATAAAAAATCACCCGTCCTCATTGAACCATATATGTTATGTTATGTTAAAGTGGCTCTCGATGAGAGAAACACTTAGGCCGTTAATCGGCCCATTGTGCATACCACTGGTGTTTAGGGGTTCCTTATCTGGTTACTCATGTGAACCATTTGCTTCCGTTGATAAAGCTAAGAATGTTAGCAGCGCTGGTGTCGCATAGATCACTAAGATCATTGAGGAAGTAGTTTCCTAAGTACGCCATATTGGATTGAGCTGGGCAGCTGTGTTTCGGAAGGGAGAAGGAGAGGCGCAAGCTCAGTTCTTCTGAGAATACACCAGCCCCGACTCCCTCTAATGTTTTGGAGCCGTCCGTGAAAATTGACAGTGCTCCTACATGTAGGACATTCCGTGAGTCCCATTGGGATCTTTTCGGTATTTCCTTTGTGAAGCCTTTTTCGAAAACGATTTTTGTAGGCAGGTAGTCAGTTGTATTAGGTAAGGGGCTTGTCTGCAGGAGGATGCTGGCATGTCCAGTTGGTTGTCCTCTCCAGTGTTTACCCTCCCTTAGTCTGATTGCCGCGTTGGCGGCGTATTCCTTGCTGACGATGTCCAGAGGAAGAAGATTGAGCATTATCTGTAGAGCGGCGGTAGGAGATGTCCTCAGTGCACCCGTGATGCTAATGCATGCTAGGCGTTGAGTCTTCTCAAGGGCCTTTAGATTGGAGATCTTGTCCAAGGCCGGCCACCATACTATTATGCCGTAAAGGATAATCGGTCTGATTACCGCAGTGTAAAGCCAATGCATTATGTTGGGTTGGAGGCCCCATCTCGAGCCGACAGCCCTTTTGCAGGAGTAGAGTGCCACTAGGGATTTCCTAGCACGTTCGGCAATGTTTTCCCTCCATAAAAGCTTGCTGTCTAATATCAGCCCCAAGTATTTGGCACTTTTGACAAACTCGAGTGGAGTGCCGTTGAAATTAGGGGGGGTGATAAAGAGGTATATTAACCCTTCTAGTGAAAAGATCTAGTTCTGTTTTCGTCGGATTGACGCTTAGACCGCAACTATTGGTCCAGACTACTAGTCTACGTAAAGCGAGTTGCAGGATATCGGAAAGAGTCTGCGGATACTTTCCTGATGTGAGTAAGGCGACGTCGTCTGCATAGGCCACAACTTTGCAACCGGAAAGCTCCATCGAAATCAGAAGTTCGTTGAGAACTAGATTCCATAGTAGTGGAGATAGCACTCCTCCTTGGGGGGTACCTCGGTGCACAAGTTTTTCGACAGCGCTGCTGCCGAACGTATTGAACCATAGTTCAACAAGTGTTTATTGACACTTGTCGTGTTTTGCTACAGAAAGAGGGAAATTACATAATTTTCCACTTGTCATCTTTCATCGCAGTATTCACGGACTTGTCCTTTTGTGTTACGCAATTTTTAACAAGTTGACTATAGGGTTTTATTTATATCGATCAAAAATACAGAAAAAGCTATTACAGTTTTACAAAAAGATCGTATTGCCTTTTTTTCAAAAAAAAAAAACTCGTTCTCGTTGCTTTTCCATAAACCTTTTTTTGTTGTGGAATTCGTCTGGCAGTTCTTTTACTTCGTTCTTGTGGAACTCATCGGGTAGTTTTTAATTTTAACGTTTATGTTTTCGACTTCTGGTTGCTGAACGCCATACCACAACTAAAGGGTTAACTTATTTCCAAAGTGAGTGCTGTGTAGTCCAAACAGTGCGTTTTTTGAAAAGAAATTTCCGCCAAAATGGAGCACCCACCGCGCCCGCCGTACGCAAGTTTGTGCAAAAAGTTCGTGAGAATGTTCCACTAGCACAAACCTCATGACCCCCGTCGTCGTACGGTGCGCACAGATGAGAATGGAGTGGTGTGGCATCATTGTACCATTTTTCGTCGAAAATGAGGCTGGAAACAACGTTTTGGTCAACGTTGGGCGTTACAGAGCCATGTTAACCGACTTTTTTTTTATTGAAATTCAGACATGGATTTGGAAGACCTGCTTCGTTCAGGATGATGTGCCATGCTACATAGCCCATGCCAAAATCGATCTTTTGCGCACTAAATTCCCAAATCGTGTTATCATCTGTCTTGGCGATGCCTATTGGCCGCCTCGGAGCTGCGATTTGACTCCTTTGGATTTTTGATTGTGGGGGAACCGTGAAGGACTGATTTTATGCCAACAATCCGAAAACGATTCAAGAACTTAAGGCCAATATCATCCAAGCAATCGGTGAGCTACAGTCCGAAACCATTGTCTAAGTCTAGAGGAAGGAACCCTATATTTACAGACGGTCGCCATAGATACCCTTTTGCAGCTCCAAGCGTAACAAAAGAGATATTACCAAGGCCAAGTGGTTCACCCACCCAATTTAAATCATGCCAGACTTTAAAATTGTGTTTCCGCTGTCCTTTTGCAGTAAAATATTTGTACCACCTTGCGCCTTACTTAAGTTCATGACGAAGTCTGCTTTATATTGCTTGTTCTGTTGGAACTATAAATAATTGCTAATTGCATCATGCTATACCCTTTGGTATCACTCCGAGAGATGCTCTTATATGAACTGAGTTCAAACTTTCGATATACGAGTCAATTTATAGTTGTTTCCAATTGTCATATATATGATGAGTGGCTTGCTTACTGTCGCAAACAAAAGATATATATGCTGCTTGATTGGGGACTCTAAACCTTCCTGTAAGATCGTCGTTACCCTTTCGATTAAATGCTGAATAAATGCTCTAAATCCTTAAGGAAACAGTTTAAGAAATCTTACAAATCTACTATCTAGCAATGTGCATCTAGACTATTTTTCGATTGGATTCAGCTCAGGGAAACAACTTGCAGACAAACTTGACCATTGACCATTTCCTAAAGAGAAACTATTCTGGCAACTATATTTAGTTATTTTCAATATTAGATTCGACTAATGCATTCCCATTTCTTTGTATTTTTAGCTTCAGAATACGCAATCTCAATCAACAAACAGTCAGCAGGGTGCTGCATCAACATCCACACTACCTTCGTTGATACAACCATCCGCGGCGTCATCCTCTTCATCTACAACATCCGCGTTAACAACTGCAACGACAAATTTCCCGCAAGGTGCTGAGATTAAAATCCCAGCAGTTGGAGCTACTCCTGTGGCAGTTTCAACACAACTACCAGCGGCAGTTGTTCAGTTGACGCAACAAGGTAAACATCCTAATCCCACTTACTTGAACGGTTACTTGTTATTAATGTTATTATTTAACTCCTCATGGACTAAAGAAAACTGCTACTACTACTACGTTCTTATCCCCAATGAAACCAATATTTACTTACAATCAAACGAACGAGCATACTAACCAAACTAATATCTAATTGCACTGAACTTTCAATGTTCTTCATTTGGTTATGTATTTTTTTCTTTTTCTTATGTTTTTCTTTTTAATTTTCTCTTATCCTTTGGCTGTAAATATTAAACTTTCTTGTACATGTTATACTTATATATATATATATAATCTAGTTAAAGATGTCTATCCATCTCCATAATAATCTCAGTGCATTAACAACGATAAAGAGAATTTAATTTTCATATCCTTCCTTCGCGAACACGGAAATTGGTTTCAAAATTTTTATTACAATACAATCCATCAACACAACACGGACTCTTTGTTTTATGATTTATCATGTTTTTCAATTTTTTTTTTGTCTTTAGTTTAAATTGATTTACGTAGCGTTGTTCTCATCCCTTGCGACAAAACATGTTTTTTTTTTTTTTTTGTTGTATTTAATAAAAAAAAAACAAAAATTTACAAAGGAAAAATTATTGTCATTGGATTCCATGTTCTTCCCCATAGGTCACATACCCGGTAGACCTTTAGGAGGTCGTCACGGGATGGTCTTTGGTCAAATTCACGTCCCATCTGCAGTAGGAAACACTTCCGTACCTCTTGTGCCAGGTGCCTAATCAAACGATCATGTTTTTCCTCTCATTTCCTATTTTGTTTGTTTTCTAAGTTTCTTCCTAGTTTCATTACATTCAGCGTATATTTTTCATTTTTCTCTTAGAATCATATGAATTGGATGTGCGAAAAGAAAATTTTCATTTTAACCTCCCATTTTTACTCGATAACGCTCTTAGTTTTTTTTTTGTGAGTTGAGATTATTTTTTGCAGTTTGGAAAATAACGTACATACATTCAAAGTACGCAGACGCTTTCTCTTTTTTTTTTTTTTTATAATTTGTAGTGGTTTTAACTCGATTGCACTATTTTTATTTTGTTGTTTTTCTTTACGGAATGCTTTCTAATTGTTTAGTTTGTTTAATAGAAAAATATAAAAAAAAAAAACATAGTATGCATGTGATGAATGAAATGTCACTGAATATTGAATTCAATCTATTTTTGAGAGAATTTCAATTAAAAAGGATGTACGCTGTTTGCGAGGCATTTGTCTGATGTGTATTATTTTTATTATTATCTATTTTTTTTATTGCAAAGAAACTTAACAATTTAAATTAAGACAGTAACTTCTTCTTATAATTGTGTGCAGTGTGTGTGCGGGTAATTTTTTTTAAATAAGAAGAATATATCGGCGCAAAGCAATTCAAAATGGATATTGAACTTTGTCAAGAATCGGCATCGTATTATTGCCACTATTCAGCAGGTGAGTCTAATAAGACCATGACCAAAATACGCATTTGCCATTTTTTGCCTGGTGTATGGACCAGCGCTACCACTTAAAAAAGAAAAGGCAAAAAGCGAAGTAGATTTGACCCAAAAAAGTGAAGTACATTCCAAGAAAAGGGAAGTAGATTTCAAAATGATAGTTTTCCTAGCGTTTGTGACAATTCGTTCACGTATTTGGCTAAACTTTTCAAAACCAGACAGGCATTGACTTATTATATATATGGACTGCTAGTAGCCAACTTCACGCATGTTCCAAAAAATGCTGAGGCGCTCGACGCGCTACTGTTTTACAGCGGAATACAAAGTAAGCGTAATATGACCAAATTAACTGTCACTCTGAAAATATTCGCTATTCGGCAGTGCATATATTCAGTGGTTTATAAAGTTAAAAAAATACATTAAAATATTTTAAAATGAAGTGTTGTATTGTGGGTAGTGATTCCCATTATAGACAACTAGGCACATCAAAAGAAATACTCTCATTTCACTTTTTGACCACTTAAACTTGATAGTTAAACCCAATCTTAGTCTTAAAATGTTGCTTACAAATTATAGAGTTAGTTAATCAAAAAATAATAAGCAAATTATCTTTAAATTTTCTTAAATAAGAATTTAAAATTTTTTCCGTAAGAACATTTTTTTTCCGTTCACGGACAAATGAATATATTCTTTTTCTAGAAAATTTAATAGTAATTTGCTTATTTATTTTGATAAACTAATTAAGTAAATCATAAGCAACATTTTAAGACCAAAATTGAATTCAACCATCAAGTTTAAATTGTCAAAAAAGCAAAAGAAAAATTGTACAACTGGATAACTGGGGCGTACAGGTCGGTTTATGCAAAATGAAAATATTATGTTTATTAATACATACTTCAGAATATTTCGTAGAGGAAATCTTATTGAAGATTGGATAGTTGCTTTAAAAGCATTGAATGATCAGGAAGTTGATGAGGACCATTGCAAAAATGCAGTATTTTGAACCAATCTGCTTATGGTTATTTGTGGAAACTAAATTTACAAAAATTGTTCAGTTCATAGGACAATAAATTAACAAATGTATTGTTATTTTCGTTGTATATTTCAGAATAATAAACATTAAAGAATTAATTTGAAATCACTCTTTGAAGCTTTGCATCTTTTGAATAGATGGCGCTCGTTAGTCTACACTCTTCTTTGGAAACTGATCCCTTCGCACAAGATGTCGCTCTTTTGTTTACATGTTTCTATGGAAACGAACTTTTTTTGAAAAAATGCCGCTGTTTTGTTTACGTTACTATGGAAATTTAAACTTGACGGCGGCTTGTGTTTCGTTGCTAATCCGCTGTAAAGCAGTAGCGCTTGTGTTGTTTTGGAACATATTTTCTCGCAGAAGTCTATGAAAATGACAATTCACTAGCAGTCCATATAATAGTATGTCAATGCAGACAGGAACCAAATCCAAACCAAACATATCACCCCTTTGATAGAAAATTAAAAGGAAGACAATAATAAACGTCAGAAAATTGTAATAAATTTTGATCCCACAAAAAGAAGTCTGGCGGTCTAATCCGCCGAAAATGTACCAACATCATAATTTTCTTCAAATATTTGTACGAACCGATCTTCTATTAGTCCATATACGAAAGGTATTCGTTGAATAACTATAACCCTGGTAAAAATGACTGCAAACACGACAATCGTATTGGCTTGGTAATTGTAATTGTTATCAACAGCAGATCATCTTGAATGATCCTTCCGGTGCGTTCGACATCGATTATGTCCACATGCCTCTCCCGTTTTCGATATATATAGGCCTTTTAAGGATAATTTATTATTATTATTACTTATTAACCAATAAACATAAATGGACAGGCTAATCTTAAAGTAACAGCGCTAGCTCCAAGTCTTACGGCTGATTTTGAGGATAATTGTGTTGTTAACCTCGAGATTCTATAACAGCCCAAGACTGTCGTTCGTCTCTCAGAGTGTTGGCGGATCAGTTCAATATTCACCTCTGTTGGGTGCCGGGTCATAGGGACATCACAGGTAACTGAAAGGCTGATTAACTCTTCCAGTTCAGTATTCCTTAGGTAGGCATTCCAATTGCCACTCGTAAACTCATAATAAAGCTGGATGCTATCGAAAGTACAAGTCTTAAGGGGACAACCGGCTCGAAATATCTAGCGACAAAACAGATCTGGCCAAAGCTGGATCTAAAACGTTCTAGGTATCTGATCTCCTTCGATAAGAAGCATATCAGTGCTTCAAGGAAACTGTGTCAACACAGGACACTGTCTTATTGGAAGGTAGGTATGCAAAAAAGCTTGGCGTATTATCTAACGATATTTGCAGAAGATGTTTTGACGAGGAGGAGGAAGAACTATTCTCCATATCCTCTGTCCTTGTCCGGCTCTCTCACAAAGACGAAAACTCCACTTGGGAGGGTTCAACTTTAGTGATCTGAACGATCTAAAAACACTGCAATTTTGGTTTTCAGAGCACTTCGCTCGCAAATTTGCATTTGGACGTAACGTCTTCACGTGGGTATTGTATCCAAATCGCAATAGTATTTTATAGTACAAAAATACTCTATTACCGCATCATCATCATCAGCATTTGATAACGCACCACATTGCACATGTATGATTCGTTTTATTTGCTTGATCTTTTCATTTTGTTTTTAATCTTTATTTTAAAAGTGGTCAAATGAATGCGTTTTGACATATTGAACCTATGAAAGGCTGACAGGATTTTTGCTATAAACGAAATTTTAACCGCATGATTGTCGTTGTTGTGATAAAACTATATTTTAGAAATAATTGCCTTATAATCGCTTATTAGCAGATTTTTAAATTTTCTTATATTTATCTCGTTTATCCAAAAGGTGGAACACCGCTTGTACCTAACGTATCAGGTAGTTCAAGTATACCGGACAAACGGCGAACAATACCAAATGCCGGCAACAACACCACCAGTACCGCCGCAGTAACCGCTACAGCGGCCCTTTCATCAGCGATAACAGTACCCGCGTCTGCATCAACATCATCGGCGGCAGCAGAATGTGTGTTGCTAGTGGCAGCCGCAGCTGCGGCCGCCGCTACCACTAGCAATGGTGGTGGTAGCGGTGAACTAACGACAGCAACAACAATACCAACACAAACAACAAACACGACGGGAGCAGGAGTATCGCATGCACAAAGCTCACCAACGCCCACCACACCGAATGCAACCACCGGTAATGGTACCGGTCAAGAATTCTCCTTCAAGGCGAAGCAAGAGGTCTACGTAATGCAGCGAATCACTGAATTACAGAGAGAGGGATTATGGACTGAAAAACGCTTGCCAAAACTCCAAGAGCCAAGTCGACCCAAAGCCCATTGGGATTACTTGCTAGAGGAGATGGTATGGCTGGCCGCTGATTTTGCCCAAGAGCGTAAATGGAAGAAGAACGCGGCCAAAAAATGCGCCAAAATGGTGCAAAAATACTTTCAAGATAAGGCGAATGCCGCCCAAAAGGCGGAGAAAGCTCAGGAGTTGCATCTGAGGCGGGTCGCTGCCTTCATTTCAAAGGAAGTGAAGATGTTTTGGTCGAATGTCGAGAAACTTGTCGAGTACAAGCATCAGACGAAGCTCGAGGAGAAACGAAAGAAGGCGCTCGATCAGCATTTGAGTTTTATTGTCGACCAAACCGAGAAATTCTCACAGCAATTGGCCGAAGGTATGAACAAGAATGTGATGGATACGAGTGCGGCGCCAAGTATCAATTCCAGCCGGATATCATCGCCGAAAAGGGAGACCGCTTCAGATGGTGAGTAGTTGTTCAACTGGGTCTAGTCTACTTCGTTGACGACGAATGATGATAAACTGTCACTGATCGGTTGGTTGGATCTATTTTTGAAACAACCGACTGCACTAGGATGTTCGCTTTTGCGAGGCATTTGTCTGACCAAATATAACAAGCATCTATAATTGTGTTTAGTGTGTCCCTTTGGCTAACGAATTTTGTATTTGCAGATGAGTTCCGGCCAAGCGAAGAGGGGTCTGAGGACGACGAAGAAACCATTGCCAAGGCTGAGGAGGAAGCAGCCGACGTAAACGAAGAAGTCGCCGCATTAGAGAAGGAATCCCAAATGGATTTGGACGACTTTTTGAAAGGTCTACCAAAGGACTATCTTGAGAATCGTGACAAAATTGTTCTTGATGAAGAAGCAACGGGCGATTCCAAAGACGAAGCTGATGACGACGAAGATGACCAAGAATTCCAAGTCAAGGATGAGGCAAGCAGTGACGATGAGAATACCATTAGCAAGCAGGAGGCTGGCGAGTCTAACGTCGATCACAAAAAGGAATTGGATGAATTGGAGGTATGTTGCCGCACCCCAAGATGATTATGTTCTTCTCATGGTTACATTTTTGCAATATAGGCCGACAACGAAATGAGCGTAGAGAAGCTTTTGGAGAAATATAAATCTGGGAAAATGGACACCACGTCAAAGATGGAATTGGACTCTGATGACGATGAACAAAGTATGTATCCAACACACGTTTGGTTTAAAAAATTCTGTCTGAAATGTTGCTTTGTTTATTTTTCAGCTGTCGATTCTGATGATGTGGATACTGAGAATTCTGAAGATGAATCAGCTGCTGAGGAAACTGCAGATCAATCGTCAGCGTCAGAGGATAACGAGCAAGACGGCCTGAAGAGTTTAATTGAAGATGTAAGTACATAATTGTGTTTCTGTTATCCGAGCTTACAGTGTTTGCTGCATGCGTTTGAAGGTTTTACCAGTGAGAACTCTTGATTTATTCACGAGCTACGATTACAATGTGAATATTTACATTTCTTGTGATTTTAACGAATCGAATATATTTTGTTTGTACAGCATGATTTAATGTTTGGCAATCCTACGTTCTAAATATTTACACCAGTTTTAGTTACTTTGGTTATGTAGAGTAATTCTGCATTGCGCGCCATGTTTTCTCTACATATAAATAAAATTGGTGTAGTTCTGTTCGACTAAAATTGAAATTGGCTGCATGTCTTTAAATGCAAAAATCTTGGAAATTGCTGAATATATTCTGGTGAATTTTTCACAGGCTTATAGAGGATACTTAGGCCTACAATCTCCACTTTGTCTTAACTCTATATCTCTATAAATTCCGGAAAAAATTGGACAAGAGTAATTTTTTTTTTCGTTTCGCTTCGATTTTTTCTTTGCAACGCTTTGCGTTCGAAAATACTGGGAGCATTTAAATATACTAAGTACCAGCTTATAAAGGACATCTGCAAGTACAATTTAGGATATCCATTATCTCGATAACTTAAAAGGTTTTCAAATAAATAGGAAAAACTTGAAATATTTCTACGATTTTCGCCTCGGTGAGTGGATATGCACTTCATTCTCAAATCAAACATACTAACAGCACAATATATTGACATCTCTTTTAACCTTAATTTACTCCTGTAACGGAGAGGGAGACAGTATACTGTTTGGTTTGCTTGGAAAAAAAGAAACTCATAAAAGAAATGTCAAATCAGTGTTAGTATATGTAGGGTAAAAGTCCCTACACGTAGGGATCTAAAAATGATACCGTAAGGAAAAAAGAGCAGATTTGCATAACGTAGGGATTTTTTCGGACGAAACATTTTCATCTTTGCTCAGTCAAGAGATATTTATTATTTTTTTTACTTTTTATATTTTGCTCTTACAATCGTCGATATTCGCTAAGGAATGAAATTAGATGACATGATTTGAAGAGTCAACAAAAAGGAAAAATTCATTTGTGGTTGAGATTGCGTATGAGAAGTTTGATTCGATTTTATTTGTGTATGTATGGATAAAATAGTTATGTAGAGAGATTGTATTGAAAATTATTCGACGGTGTAGGGAAAAAGTAGGAATTTTCTTTGTGCACTGTAGGGTTTATTTTTTTGAATGTAGGTACATAAGCTTTGTCAAATATGTAGGAAAGGTTTGTTTATCTGTGTTTTGCTTACAAAAAAAAAATCTATCAATATCTATGAAAGAATGTCAAATAGATATAGGTATGCATTTTGCATTTAAAAAAAACATAAATTTTATTCACATTTTGTTCGATTAATACCTATAAAAGCGGAACACATGGAACACCCAGTGTGTGGTATTTAAAAGAATAGCCAAAGGGCGAATGCACTATGGCTAATAAATTACATATCAATAGAAGCGGTTAATAGGACTATGCAAGATATGCTAAATAAAAACAGATTTGTCGGTGGAGTTACATTTTTGTTCTCTGGTGATTTCAGACGAAGATTAATTATTAAACGTTCAGTGCTTTGGCGATACTTTAGAACAGTGTACTTGACTCAGAATATTAGAGCAGTATCGGGGGATTCTGATATTTGCAAACTTCTTTTTGAGAGTGATTTCGTTGCAGAAAAAGGTTATTGGGGCGTTAATTTTAACTGGTTGTGGTAAAGGAGATACGGTTTATACCAAAAATACCAATTATTCCCAACAATAAGTAATAACCCATTTCAGTTTCAACGGATTCAATTTCCTATTTTTTTTTTTTTTTTGACAATCAGGGGTCGAATCGCCACTTCCGTGAACGAGCTATACGTTCACGGAATTAAGTTGATTTTACATGTGAAACAAAAACAAATTCCGTCACGTAATGCTCGTTAACGGACGACGCGATTCGACCCCAGTTACAGGCTCAAACTTTAAGAAAAGCGGGATGCGGGAGTTGAATGCACGGGCATTTATGTGTAGCGTGCAAGAGGATAAGCAATGCAGTAAAGTAAATATCACAACTGTTATGAAACCACATTTTGCACGTGCGAAGCCGGGCGGGTACAGCTAGTTTTTTTATAAAACTGTTGGATTAATGATAAATTTTCCATCACGTAACGATTGGATGAGACGAAAGAAGAAATATGTGCGTTAAAATACAGGTTGCTTTTTTTTTGCTGTAGCTTTTAAGTCTGATAGGAAGAACAATTTTATCAACGACTTTTGACGTTCCTGAAACATAAGAAGTCTGAATATCCTAGCAGCGATTCAAAAGCTGACTCCATAGAATTTTCCCTTGCGCTTAATTTAGACTATACATATGATGATAAAATGTCACTGAATGTTGAACTCAATCTATTTTTGAGAGAGTACGACTAGAAAAGATGTTCGCTGTTTGCGAGGCATTTGTCTGATGTATGCCAAACAAGGCGAATGCAAAGGAAGCTCATTTGTCGGGTCTAGAAAGTTGCAGTTCTTCTGAAGACTTCGAAACTATTTTGAGGGTTGCATCCCTGTATTCGGGTCTATCACAGAATCCGTCGTATTCGGAATTTTGCTACGAACCCCGAAAGAACTATCACTGTTGCCGCCCCGGGCAACTACTTTTAGATTTCGTGAACAAATGAATCGGACGCCAGCGAAATTACCTTGTAATTCAGATTGGTATTTATTTTCCTTTTCATTAGTTACAAAATTCCTGTACAAAATTAATTCGTAATTACTTTTATATATAGCTAACAATTAATTTAAGTAATATACATACTTTTAGTTTCTTTTACGTGTTATCTTTTCTTTTGTCTGTCTCTACTCGTAACCTCAAATTCAATTAAGCGTGTTCGTTTTCACTGACAGGTTGTATGAAGTTTATTGTGACGTTTATTTGTCAAGTTCGGCTGCTGTAGAGGCAGGGTTGTTAACAATCACAGAATCCGTCGTAGGGGACATTTTTTGCTTTCGAAATTCGTAGAACGTGGTATATTCCGTGACACCACTTTCTACGAATTTCAAAATTCCCCTACGACGGATTCTGTAACAGTTCTTTCGGGGCATGTAGCAAAATTCCGAATACGACGGATCCTGTGATGGACCCGATTATCTAAAAGATTCTTCATTAAATATTTTTAAAGAATTTGTATTTCGGTTCTAGTTCCCACGATTACTTGTGCTATACCTTAGTATGCTTATATGTATACCCTTTACGTTAGATGTTTCTCCTATCGTACTCTAGTATCATTTTTCTTGACAAGAGGCAGCTTGCGTTCGCTCGTTCATTACTTGAAGTGTTTAAAATCTACTTCAACGCATATTTTATCCGGTGTTTCTTTTTATTTACTGCAGTTCATATAAAGGCAAGAAACAAATTTCCAATCATTTGCATAGGGCCAACCCTTTCTCGAAATCATGTTATTCGTTTCGGAGATTTAAAATTTTAGGAGCTGTCGCGCCATATTTTAATGATTTTTGACTCGGTAGCAAGCATAACCTAATACCTGTCCTACTTTTATATAAAGTCATTTTTGAAAGCTCCGTGTGAATCTGGGACTGATGTGCTGCTACGTATCAAGGACACGTTCTTCTTGAAGGCGGCTATTTCACATATGGTTTTATCAGACCAAAGAAACAACAAACGATACATTTGATCCCCGCGATGGTGTCACTGACTGTTTTATTGGCAAGGCACAGAGTGCAAACTATATCCTTCACTTCTTTTCTTCCATTGAAGGTAATACTTTCTTCCAATATGCTATCATACCAAAGGCTAGTTTTCCGTCAATGGCACTGCTATTATTTTTTTTCTTTTGTGTTGAATGTTTGTGTCTTGTTTCTGCTCTTTTTTTCTAATTTCTTTGTCTAACGAAGAAAAATTGTTAATTTGGCTTCGATGATAACACCGCGTCTCCACGAGTCCGTATTATGTCGGACTTTTAAGTCAGACCTCTTGTCCGCCATATTTCCATTGCTTTGGAGGGGCAAATTGTTTTATAACATTTCATCATAAAAACATCACTTCCTCTTATTTGGTTAATATTCGTGCGATTGCAATATGCGTAGGCTGGAACACCCGGATCGATTTCCAAACATTTGTACATAAACAATTATGTAACAGAAATAGTACACCACCCTATGCAATGCGTTTGTTTACAGTTGAAAAATTTCATTAAAACGTAAACAAACTCCACTAGTTGTCAAACTCAAGTGCCCTTGCATTGGTCTGAAGCAAATCTAAAAAAAAAAAAATCATTTAACAAGGCAATTGCTATCAGTGTCAAAATAACCTATGATTTAAAAAGACCACTAGATTTTCCCGGTTGGCAATTGAAACTCCTACGAACTACACAACGCAATTGGAAGTATCTCCCTGAATGACATACTTTGTATGCCCATGTGCAGACTTTTATTTTAAACAGAAGCCAAGAGCACTTCTACCTCTGCGGATCTCATGCGGCTTCATGCACCGGGACATTTTTAGCATTCAAAGAGCTGCTATAGAATATACTAGCTGACCCGTGCTCGCCTTGCCTCGCCAGAGTTCCACTTCTCAAATTTAAAACAAAATAATTAGCGCTAAACAACGTAGCTTACGTAGCTTACCCGGTAAAAGAGAAGAAAAACTGCCAGTAAAACAATCCAAACAAATACCTAGGTACCTAGGCTAACTTCTATTATTCCCTCTCAATCTCATTTACATTCCACTTGTAAGTTGTTACATTTTATACCCCAATCTCAATCCCATAACCCATATGCGCCACACTCGCTCACTTACTACTCAAACACAAACATCCTCAAGTTCAAAATCAAATTAAAAAAAGAGAGAACAAAAAAATATATGTAGCAAAAAAGCTGCAATTGCACAAACAGGTTTTAGAATGCACATGAATCACTATCACTAATAAGATCAGAATCACTTCCAGCGCATTTTAAATATCACAAATCACAACTGAGTGTGACTCCCTCAATCTCAATTACATACCTATCTCTCTCAATCCCATGCACTACATTTGCTCTACTACTAAACTCATTGTCATTATACATTAACTAGGTGACCCGGCGAACTTCGTTCCGCCCTTCTTCACAGACAAATCAAACGCGATCCGTAACAAAATATCGGTGGATTAAGGTTGCGCCATAAATTTATAACTGAGCCGACTTTCAATTTCAAATTGTGTAGCGGTAAGCCCGGCATATGAAAACAATTTAACTAACTTAAACTTTACCAATACCCACCTGGTTTTGCGGTGCCTTTCGTATTAAATCCAGCCCAGATTTCGCAAAGTTCCAAATGTTCAATAATAATTTCAATTATACAACTTTTTTTTTTTAATGGGAGGTGCTACAACCCGTTTTCCTATCCAGATCATCTTTTATAAAGTGCCACCTATCGGGTCCAAAACTATTCTATTTTTAAAACTTTCACCAACCATACCAAAATAATGTCCTTTCCATCCAACTGTTACCAACCATACACACTTACAAAATTTCATTAAAATCGGTTGAGTAGCTTAGCGGATCGACAACAGCGCCACCTATCGTGTCGAAAATAGTCCTGAGCTGTATACACAACGTTAATGTGTGGAAAAAACCCAAAACTTACTTAAGTTCATGTGTTTTTCACTCACGCACAACACACACATACGTTTTGCGATTGCAAACAAACTTCACAAAAACCATATATAGACCAATAGAAAAGATGTGTGAAAGTTTTGTTAAAATCGGTAAATGCGTTAAGGCGTGAATCGGCGACAAACGAACACAATTTTAAGGCTCCTTTGTCCAATATTGACCAATCTTTACAGAAACACTCCCAGGACAATACCTAAGATTATCTTTAAATTTAAACTCAATCGATTCGGTGGCTTTCGAAATACCTATAAGATTTTTAATGTTTTTGTTTTTGTATGGGCGGTGCCACGCCCCTTTGTCTAATTTTGACCAATTTTCACAAGAATACTTATGGGCCAATACCTAGGATTATGTGTAAATTTTAACTCAATCGATTTTCGAAATATAATATTTTAAATGCATTTTTTGTATGGGAGATGCCACGCCGCTATAACAACTTAATGGATTGAGTTCAAATTTACACACAATCTTAGTTATTGGCCAAGGAGTATACCTGTAAAGATTAGTCAAAATTGGACAAAGGGGAGTGGCACTGCCCATATAAAAAAAAAAACATTAAAAATCTTATATCTCATGAAACAATACACCTACAAAGACGAACCATGGTATTAACTTCACCTTTCATGGGAAATTTACAGAATCAAAATCGGTGCACGCAGTCCAGAGAACATTGGCGACTAACACAATTGAACTTATTTTTATATATACAGATATAGATAATTTAAAAACGTGAAAAAAACAACACAAAGCCCAAAAGGTACATAACGGGTGATTTTTTAAGAGGTTTAGAACTTAAAAAAAAAAAAAAAAACACAAAAAATTCGAAAAAATGAATGAAATATTTATTTGAATCGATAGTTTGAACCTTGCAATTTAATGTTTAAAGATAATTTCATGCAAATGTTGACCGCGGCTGCGTCTCAGGTAGTCCATCCGCTGAGTCCAATTTTGGCATACTCTTTCACACATATCGGCCGGTATCTCACGAATGAATGCATGGATGTTGGCTTCCAGTGCGTCAATCGAAGCGGGCTTGTCCCTATACACATTAGCCTTGACATACCCCCACAAAAAATAATCTAATGGTGTCAAATCGCACGATCTAGGCGGCCAATTGACCGGCCCGAAACGTGAAATTAACTGTTCACCAAACTCGCCTCGCAATTGCGCCATTTTTTCGCGTGCTGTGTGGCATGTGGCACCGTCTTGTTGAAACCACATATCATGCAAGTCAAGAACTTCCATTTCGGGCAAAAAAAAGTTTGTTATCATCGCTCGGTAGCGTTCACCATTGACAGTAACGCTGCGATTCGCATCATCTTTGAAGAAATATGGCCCAATAATGGCGCCGGCCCATAAACCGCACCAAACAGTGGCTTTTTCGGGATGCATTGGTAGCTGTTGCAATGCTTCTGGCTGATCTTCACTCCAAATGCGGCAATTTTGCTTATTTACGTACCCATTCAACCAAAAATGAGCCTCATCGCTGAACACAATTTTTCGATAAAAAAGCGGATCCTCGGCCAGCTTTCCAAGAGCCCATTCACCAAAAATTCGGCGTTGTGGTAGGTCGGCTGGCTTTAGTTCTTGCACAAGCTGTATCTTAAAAGGCTTTACGCACAAATCCTTCCGCAAAATTTTCCACGTAGTGCTGTAACAAAGGCCTAACTGCTGGGAACGGCGCCGAATCGACATTTCGCGGTCTTCTGTCACACTAGCTGATACGGCCGCAATATTTTCTTCACTACGCACAGTACGTAAACGTGTTGGTGGTTTAATGTCCAACAAAGTAAATTTGGTGCGAAATTTGGTCACAATCTTCCGAATAGACTGCTCAGAAGGTCGAGAATGCCGATCATAAAATGGAAGCAGCGCGCGATGAACATTTCGAACCGAGCACGAATTTTGATAGTAAAATTCAATAATTTGCAAGCGTTGTTCATTTGTAAGACGATCCATGGTTAAATTGCAAACCAAACTGAAGCTGTTTGACAGTGACACAAGGTACTAAACACACGTCAGCTGTCAAAACCAGTGTTGCCAAAACCAAACCAGCTAAAAAATCACCCGTTAAAAAAAGAGAAAGAAAAAGCGCACCGCAGAAAGTGTCCAAAGAGAGAAACAGATTTTGCCGCACACGCACACAAAATTTCCTCCACTGAACTCCGGGGAAAATCCAACGATCTAACTCCAATCGAACATTTTACTTTTTTGAATTGTTTAGCCATTAATTGTCGTAAAAAGTAAATGACAAAAAAATGTTATTGTGGGATATCCAAAAGAGATAGACATATACCATCGCGGAGTTTTCTGTAGACCTTTTCAATGTGTACATTGTACTATACTTAGAACATTATTTTGATAAATCTAGTAGGGTTCATCCTGCGTTTGCAATGTAAGCGGAAAAAATGTAATTATTTACGACATCACATTAGAAACCTCAAAAATAACAGTATTTCTCCACTATTTAATGGATGTTATTATATATACAAACCTTCCTCTTCAACCACTCTATCTATTAAAAAAAAAAAAACGCATCAAAATCCGTTGCGTAGTTTTAAAGATTTAAGCATACATAGGGCCATAGGGACAGAGAAAGCGACTTTGTTTTATACTATGTATTTATCTACGAGCTATCTATTTTTCAGATAATCAGGATCGCCTTAGTTAATAGTTGTATATATTTCCAACTCTTGTAAACCGCACTAAAATCAGTTTTTATTCGCAACACTATAGAATAAAAACTACGCTTGGGTGCTGATATTAATCCGTGTGAACCCCTTAATGACTAATCGAATGAATGTGTGACAGCATGTTTGTGCTATTGCGCATATTTGTAACATTGTTAAGGAACATTGCTTCAATTTCGATGGCTTTGATGTCTATTGAGCTATTGTCTTAAACTAACCAGAGCATTTCTATATCTCTCTCGCAGAATGAGAACAAAGATGACATATTCAAAGATGCGGCAGCTTTAGCCGAGAGTATACAGCCGAAAGGTAATACTCTGTCCTCGACGAATGTTGTGACACCGGTACCGTTCCTTCTGAAGCATTCCCTGCGAGAATATCAGGTAAGCACCCAAACCCAACAATAATTATTTTGTACTTTATTTAAAAGCATCCAAAATCCCTATGGTTATATCCTTTACATGTGTGTACTTATAATTCTTTGTTCACAGCACATTGGACTCGATTGGTTAGTGACAATGCATGATCGCAAGCTAAACGGTATTCTCGCCGACGAAATGGGCTTGGGTAAAACAATTCAAACCATTGCCCTGCTCGCCCATTTGGCATGTGTCAAAGGCAATTGGGGCCCACATTTAATTGTGGTGCCCTCGTCAGTGATGCTCAACTGGGAGATGGAATTCAAGAAATGGTGTCCTGGCTTCAAGATTCTCACATACTATGGTACGCAAAAGGAGCGCAAATTAAAGCGTGTCGGCTGGACAAAGCCAAACGCGTTTCATGTGTGCATAACATCGTACAAGTTGGTTGTGCAGGATCAGCAGAGCTTTCGTCGGAAAAAGTGGAAATACCTGATATTGGATGAGGCGCAGAACATCAAGAATTTCAAGTCACAAAGGTGGCAATTGTTGTTGAATTTTTCAACAGAAAGGTAAGTGATGTACACGAGTAAAATCTGCAAATCTTTATTCGTTTTTTTTTTTTTTTTCTTTTTGTATTGCAGACGCCTACTGCTAACCGGAACACCACTACAAAACGATCTGATGGAGCTGTGGTCATTGATGCATTTCCTCATGCCATATGTTTTCCAATCGCATCGAGAGTTTAAGGAGTGGTTTTCGAATCCCATGACAGGAATGATAGAGGGAAATTGTGAATACAACGAGTCGTTGATTAGTCGATTGCATAAGGTAGGGATATGATTTTATTTTATTTATATTTTAGAGTTGTCGGTTTTTCAAACGAAACATACAAATGATGATAAAATGTCACTGAATGTTGAACTCAATCTATTTTTGAGAGAGTTCGACTAGAAAGGATGTTCGCTGTTTGCGAGGCATTTGTCTGATGTATGTGAAACAAAGACTGACAGATATGTGTTATGTGTATGTTTCTGAAGAGTGAGTGGATGTGAGACGGAGCAGTTTTGTTTTGAAGTGTTGTCCGGCACAGAAATTATTTCGATTTAATATTTGTAGGACTATATCAATCTATTCAGTCAAATATTACTGAAAATCGGTGTGAGTTTGGCAATAGGATGTGGATTCGGTGACACGAAAGCTAGTTCTAATTTTGTTCACCAGGTTGGCTTAGTCCGTTGTGGTAAACTTTTCATTCACGGGTTTCCTTTCAATCTTTCGTAACGTTTCACCTTTACATAATATTGACTCAACGCTATTTAGTGTGTTGCAAGCAGCGTTGCCGCGGAAAAATTAAAAAAAGGTGACTATGTAAAAGTGGGGGTTCTTGATCTTTAGCTATATCGGCAGAATTCTCCTTTTTGATGCCCGTAAGGGCACGGATTCTGGAGGCCCCAACATTTATATCCCAACCCACAATCGACTCCTGCGGCTCTATGTCCGATTCACTCGGCAATTGAGCATGAGACAAGCTGCTGCCCACTGCACTGCCACTGACGGTAAGACTCGGGATACCTTCATGGTTGAACGGGCTCCTAAAGAGGCGGGCCTTGAGCTGCGCCTATCTAAGGGACAGCGGGAGAGGAAAAGGAGGAAGCTGTTTGATCTGCGGTGCAGAGATACTTTATCTGCTGAAGGCGCAAGCACGTCTTTCAGCTCTTCGGCGGTGCCTTTGAAAAGGAACAGGTCGGTGGAGGTCTTACCAACTGAAGCTAACCAACCCCTTGGACCGGGCTCTGCCTCCTCTTCTGCCGAATCGAAAAGCAAGAAGAAGCGACCCAAGCTCGTAAAGAGAATAAACCTCGCTCAAGTCTTTGAGTCTGTCCGCGCACGGTCTCCAAATGAAGCCGGGGCTACTAACAGCAATGGAAGTAGTACTGGTGGATGGAAACCGGACGTCGCGATCACACTTATAGGAGTGAGCCCCAAACCGACAAGCGACTTTTGTGGCTCTATATCCGATTCACTCGGCAAATTGAGCATGAGACAGGCTGCTGCCCACTGCACTGCCACTGATGGCAAGACTCGGGATACCTTCATGGTTGAACGGGCTCCTGAAGAGGCGGTCCTTGAGCTGCGCTTGTCTAAGGGACAGCGGAAGAGGAAAAGGAGGAAGCTGTTTGATCTGCGGCGCAAAGATGCTTTATCTGCTGAAGGCGCAAGCACGTCTTTCAGCTCTTCGGCGGTGCCTTTGAAAAGGAACAGGTCGGTGGAGGTCTCAACAACTGAAGCTAACCAATCCTTTGGATAGGGCACTGCCTCCTCTTCTGCCGAACCGAAAAGCAAGAAGAAGCGACCCAAGCTCGTAAAGAGAATAAACCTCGCTCAAGTCTTTGAGTCTGTCCGCGCACGGTCTCCAAATGAAGCCGGGGCTACTAACAGCAATGGAAGTAGTACTGGTGGATGGAAAACGGACGTCGCGATCACACTTACAGGAGTGAGCCCCAAACCGACAAGCGACTTTTGTGGCTCTATGTCCGATTCACTCGGCAAATTGAGCATGAGACAGGCTGCTGCCCACTGCACTGCCACTGATGGCAAGACTCGGGATACCTTCATGGTTGAACGGGCTCCTGAAGAGGCGGTCCTTGAGCTGCGCCTGTCTAAGGGACAGCGGAAGAGGAAAAGGAGGAAGCTGTTGGATCTGCGGCGCAAAGATGCTTTATCTGCTGAAGGCGCAAGCACATCTATTAGCTCTTCGGCGGTGCCTTTGAAAAGAAACAGGTCGGTGGAGGTCCTACCAACTGAAGCTAACCAGCCCCTTGGATCGGGCTCTGCCTCCTCTTCTGCCGAATCGAAAAGCAAGAAGAAGCGACCCAAGCTCGTAAAGAGAATAAACCTCGCTCAAGTCTTTGAGTCTGTCCGCGCACGGTTTCCAAATGAAGCCGGGGCTACTAACAGCAATGGAAGTAGTACTGGTGGATGGAAACCGGACGTCGCGATCACACTTACAGGAATGAGCCCCAAACCGACAAGCGACTCTTGTGGCTCTATGTCCGATTCACTCGGCAAATTGAGCATGAGACAGGCTGCTGCCCACTGCACTGCCACTGACGGTAAGACTCGGGATACCTCCATGGTTGAACGGGCTCCTGAAGAGGCGGGCCTTGAGCTGCGCCTGTCTAAGGGACAGCGAGAGAGGAAAAGGAGGAAGCTGTTGGATCTGCGGCGCAAAGATGCTTTATCTGCTGAAGGCGCAAGCACGTCTTTCAGCTCTTCGGCGGTGCCTTTGAAAAGGAACAGGTCGGTGGAGGTCTTACCAACTGAAGCTAACCAACCCCTTGGACCGGGCTCTGCCTCCTCTTCTGCCGAATCGAAAAGCAAGAAGAAGCGACCCAAGCTCGTAAAGAGAATAAACCTCGCTCAAGTCTTTGAGTCTGTCCGCGCACGGTCTCCAAATGAAGCCGGGGCTACTAACAGCAATGGAAGTAGTACTGGTGGATGGAAACCGGACGTCGCGATCACACTTATAGGAGTGAGCCCCAAACCGACAAGCGACTTTTGTGGCTCTATATCCGATTCACTCGGCAAATTGAGCATGAGACAGGCTGCTGCCCACTGCACTGCCACTGATGGCAAGACTCGGGATACCTTCATGGTTGAACGGGCTCCTGAAGAGGCGGTCCTTGAGCTGCGCTTGTCTAAGGGACAGCGGAAGAGGAAAAGGAGGAAGCTGTTTGATCTGCGGCGCAAAGATGCTTTATCTGCTGAAGGCGCAAGCACGTCTTTCAGCTCTTCGGCGGTGCCTTTGAAAAGGAACAGGTCGGTGGAGGTCTCAACAACTGAAGCTAACCAATCCTTTGGATAGGGCACTGCCTCCTCTTCTGCCGAACCGAAAAGCAAGAAGAAGCGACCCAAGCTCGTAAAGAGAACAAACCCCGGAGGCGCTCCTATCGCTGGGGCTGCCCGTGCACTGGTAACGAATGATGCAGGTGCTGAAACCAACTCAGGTTGCAGTACCAGCGGACAGAACTTTGTTGTCGCGGATGGCTCTGGTAGTCTGAGTCCTTCTTTTGAACGCAGAACAGTTAAGGTGAGAGATAGTAGGCTGTCCTATAAGGATGCTGCTGTCTCCTTTTTGGCGGTTCGTATAGGGAAAACAGGCAATGATAATAGCATGAGCGATGCAGAGTGCAAACACTGCAAAGCTCATCTTTTGGAGCTTGCTTCAGTAACGAATGCGTGCATCCAGGTTGAGGGCTGTGAGTTCAAGGACGGAACCTTCATGGTGAAGACCTCCTCGCAGCTAACCTCTGAATGGGTCAGCAGTATGGTGCCGAAGATCCCTCGTCTCGGGACCACAATTTTTGAGGTCTTCAAGCCACCCAAGCTTGCGCGTGCTGTCTGCTGGATCCCTGGGAAACTGGGGAAATCGGCGGATGTGCTAAAGCGTTTGCATGCCCAGAATCCTGGTCTCGACACAAAAGCCTGGATTGTCCGTTCTCACAAGCAGATCGAAAACCGTCACGATGAAGATGGTAGCTCTCTGGTTGTGAGCATAGACATGGCTTCTGCCGAGATCATCAAGTCTAGGTACGACATGCGTCCCTATCTGCATCTTGGTAGGATTCATTTCCATTTCAATGCCAAGTAGTGCAAATAGTGGTCGTAACCTATAGTTTACATTCATTTTGTTCACTCAGATAAACCTACAGCACTGCAAGGCTGCTACCGCTCTTATAAGTAGGAGGCTTGCTGTCAGTAGAACAAAGAACTGCATAACGTCCATCCAGGAACCATGGGTGTGGAAAAATCGCATCTGCGGCCTTGGTGAGTTGAGTGGTTCGCACAGCGTTCTTTACAATAATCTGTCCGAGAGACCTAGGACATGTCTTGTTGTATCGAAATCCCTTACGGCAGTTACGATCAAACGGTTCTGTTGCCAAGATTTGGCAACTATTACTTGCCATGCAAACGGCAATTGGAAAACCTTTGTCGTTGCACCGGCTTACTTTCCCCACGACTCTTTAAGTCCTACCACCAAAGGCTGTTGTTGAGCTCATAGAGTAATGCGAGTCCAAAAAAAGTGGCCCTATCTTATGTTGCGATGCTAATGCTTAGGTAACCATGCGTCTGTCTTCCAAGCGGAGATTTTCGCTATCCTTATGTCTATGCGCTGTATTGTGGCAAACAGGTTTAGCCAAGATGCTCTTATCTCGTCTTAGTTAATGCTCGAACTCAAGCTTTCTCTGAACTTGGTTGAAAGGCTAAACACAGTGAAACTTTTTTCGGTCCCAGGTCGTACTGGTATCCAGGGAAATGAGATCGCTGATGGGCTTGCCAGTTGCAACCTCTTTTAAGTAAATAAGTAAAAAAAAAAAAATTGGTTTTATGTAATAAATAAATATTCTTCCCAACATGAGTGCTTTAATAAAAACTTTCGGTGAATGCCAAATGAGCGTTTGCAATCAAGAAACTTACTCTAGATCGTTGATTACAAATAAAATGTATGTACTCGAATAGTTATTGGAAATTCAACTAATTATAGGGAAACCCATAAAGGTTTTATTCTAGAGATGGTGAACACTACTATTCTTCAACTCTATGGATAAGTTAGGGACAGTATCGGTGAATTTATTTAGGTTAGGTTAAATTGGCTTTTAGAAAAACAGTCAATCGTTATACATGTAGGGATATTTTATAAATTAAAAAAAAAAAAATCTCTTTTGCACTTATTCAAAACGTTGATAGATCCAAAAATCTCTATGAATGTCCTACTTAAACAGTGCTATAGTAAAACTTTCGATGAATGCCAAATGAGTGTTTACAATAAAGAAACTTACTCATTCTAGATCGTTGATTACATATTTAACAAAAAAAAAAATGTTTTAAGTATTGACCGCCGAAACTAAAAGTGATCGCAAATACAGTGAAACCTGTCAAGTTGGCCACCCTTGTAAGTTGTCCACCTGCCGAAGTTGACCAGTATAAATTACAGGGTGGCACAAAATTAATCATCCAATTCCGGCAGTAAAAGGTCGTTTATCATGGTCCTGTAGCGTTCGCCAGTACAGTTACCGTATTGTCCTAAAAAAAAATGCGACATAAGAACTCTTCTTGCATCACACACGGATTTTCAGTTCCCCAGAAACGAAGATCTGGGGTGGGATTCTGTAAAAAACGAAACGAAAACCGCTTTCGTTTGCACGAAGAAATTTGCTTGTGTAACATAGGGCAAAATATTCCTGCGCACGAAAACGTTTAATCGTTTCGCCTTACAGAATCTGGCCCCTGGCTTATTGACGTAGCCGCTTGAGTGGAAATGCGCCTCGTCGCTCATGATGATTTTCGACACAAAATCGGCCTCTTCGTTGTTGAGATTGAGGACACAGTTATTCCACGCTCTTGCGGAGTATAGCGCTCGATTGCTTGTCTGTTCTATATTGGAGCTGTCTAGTTCACAAATCGCAAATATGATTGACTACGACGCCATTTGAAAAAATTATAACATCTCCCGATAAGGTATATCTTGGAACTTGGCCACACATTTCTATATTTCAGTTCATCTTTGCTACTAAATAACCTACTAAAGCTTATCATTATCGCCCTTATGTCGTTTGCATTTTGTTGTTTTAAAAAAAAATTTTCGTTACATAGCAGTGGTGCTACATAAAAGACGGAAAAAATCCCTACGGTACACAAAGAAAATCCCTACTTTTCCCTACACCGTCCAATAATTTTCAATACAATCTCTCTACATAACTATTTTATCTATACATCTATCTATATCTATACTTATAATAAAACTGTAGACAATTTTTTTGTTTGTAATGACGTGAAAACTACTGCACAGATTTCGATGAAACTTTTTTTGAAATGTTCCTTAAGATTTTGTGCAACACATAGGCTATTCCCTTTCATTGCTATGTCTATTTTTTGGAGCGTTTTTGACCAAAATGTGTTCTTTTTCTGACTTTACTGCCTTTAGCTCGACATTACTCAAATAATTCTTAATCAATGCAAACAAAACAAAATACTTAGGAGAGCCAACACTATAGTTATTTCAAGCCATCAATCAGCTTTCTATGTCCTCAAGAAGCTGAGCTACAACCTAAAATCTAACACAAAAAAATAAATTTATTTTCTCTGCTTTGTTGTTGTTCTGCTTTGGGGTGGTTTGGTGGCGCGCATCGCACAAGCACGTTCATATGAAAAAAAATAGTGCGTGGAGTTTCTCCGCGCGGAAGAAGTGAAACTTCGTAATGTGGAAAAAATAGGAAGGGGTAGAAATTGATTTTTAGTGAAATCATATTGTTTCTTTAAGACAAACTTTATTAACATTGCAATTCACAATTGATCGCATTTTTTATCTTTGGAGAAATATCTAAATCTATAACATTTACAATGGGATTATGATAACTAAAGTAAGATACGAAATGTTGGAAGTCGCATTAGAAGTTTCACTTCAAAAATACTACCCTATTAAATTACATGTGTACCAAATCAAACTAAAACAAGTAAATGAAATAATGAGGACGCTACTCGTTGTATATCGTCTTTTCTTCTTGAATTTTTCAATTCTTTACTGTAGGTATCAACGTAGGTACTATAACAACCATTAAAACAAAAACCATGAACTCAATTTCTATATACACCACCATACGTCCATCAGCCCACGTCAACAGCCATCTGCGCATTTCCTCAGAAACACATTGTCGCTGTTGACTACATACACATTCACGTCGCATACTTCGCTTTCGTTTCACTTATTTTGGAGAAAACACCACTCGGTCTTTTTTCATATGAACGTGCTTATGCAATGTGCGCTACCTCACCCTCCCTCACACCTTTGAGTATTCGATGCTTTTCTTAGCGTTAAACGTTTAACGCGACCTTGAGTTGGAAGTCGCATAAGAAGTTTCACTTCAAAAAAAGAAACCACTTAATTCCGAAGCCGGCGGGGTTCAGCTAGTAGTACCTAATAGTAATTTATTCATAAACATAAATTTCATTATTTTTTTTTTTACAATATTTTACAATAGTAAATTTGGCCATTGCCGTCAGCCGAAGAAAAGAGAGTATAACTAAAGTTTTGTTTGTTGTTATTTAAAAATCTTCGTTCATTATTTGCTTTCGGTATTGTATTGCAGTTTTTAAGTAGTCATGATCACAGAATCGATCCATACGCCAGTACGCTCCAGTCCTCACCATTTAGACTTCTGGTGAAGTCAACCATTGACAACGACTCCTAATTGCAATGAGCTCGTTTGATCCCCTTCAGTATAGGACAAGTTCCAATAAAATGGAAAACGTCTTCTTTTTGTCGAAGTTTGCATAAGCTGCATTCCTCATTCCCATCCGAAGTTAAATCGAAGTAGTTCATCTCTCGCCCTGAAGATGTTAGAAATTACGTCTGCATTGGACTAATTGTGGAAATAATTTTTCGTAGTTAAGTCATGGTTGAGTAAATTCCACTTTGTTGCGCTTGCAATCTTAACTTCAATAGCGGATACCAGCTCGTTCAGAGAACGCCGACAAGATTCTGCATTATAGTCCGTTAACTGGATATTGTGTTCGCTGCTTAGCCTTGACCATTCGTTAGAGAACTGCAGTTTTCATTGTATCACGACGATGTGTGGAAGGCGATATCTTGGAAGTTCCATCACTTTAAGTATATATAGAAAGTGCAATCCTAATGTAAAGATGTAGAGAATCAGTCAGATTCAGGAATATCAGTCGTTTAAAGCCTGCTCGTGCAGTTTATTAGTTTTTAAGTTCTATTACTTTATTTACAATATACATGGCTATTTTTTCTATTTATATTTTCAGGTAATTCGTCCATTCCTCCTTCGACGGCTGAAAAAAGAAGTAGAAAAGCAAATGCCGAAGAAGTACGAACACGTCGTCATGTGTAGATTGTCGAATCGGCAGAGGTATTTGTACGACGATTTCATGAGTCGGGCAAAGTGAGTTTGTATTTCCCGTTCTTTTCTCTTTTATTATTATTTTGTTTAGTTCATACATCATACCTCACGAACATGGCGCGCATTGCGATAGACTTAATTTTAATGTTTTTGCTTCCGTAGGACACGCGAGACACTGTCGACGGGCAACCTTCTAAGTGTGATCAACGTACTGATGCAACTGCGCAAGGTGTGCAATCACCCCAATCTATTCGAAGTGCGGCCGACAATATCACCCTTTCACATGGAGGGAATAACGTATGCAGCACCTCGTTTGGCATGTGATATCATGGACTATGATCCATTTACGGTAAGTCGAAGGCAAAGCCGTCTTTGGAAACAATTGACATTTTGACACATTTTCCCTGCAGCAAATCGATTTGAACTCAGTAAACTTGATGTTAGTCAATCTCGAGATCACCCTCACCGCATATGTATCACACAAAGCCCGCTTGTTGGCGCCCCAAAAAAAGCTAATCGAAGAAGTCGATTCACTACCCGAGCCACCACCACGCTGTCCAACGGGGAAATATAAATTCCACATACGCATACGCGATACCAATGTGCAACAAAACATAACCACGCACAGCAGCAGTAGTAATTCAGTAAAAGTGGGCACCAGTCCAGCCATGAAGACTGAAGGAAACAAATTAGTTCCAGTTTGTAATTTAGAGAATAAATTAAAAAAATCCAATAGTATTAACCCGATTTATCCGATCAAATTGTCTACGACTGTTAGTATTCCCTCGGCTACAGTGGTGACGACGACAGCGAGAGTGGTCAATCCGCTGCTGCGTCCGATAAATGGTAGTGCGGCTACTACGACAACGGCAGTTGCCGGCGGACAGACACAAATAGCGAAGATCGTTCAGATGAAGAGCGGTAAACAGCATTTTGTGTTGACACCAGCAGCTGGTGGCAGTGGTCATCGAATAACTCTCGTCTGCAAGACGGCGGGCAATAGCTTGGTGACGGGGAATGTGATATCGTGTGGGAAACCCCTCACAACAATGGCAACTGTAGCAACAACGAACAACTTGGTGACAAGAACAATCACAGCCACAAGTGTGGTTTCAAAGACCACGACAACGACAACTACAGCAACTGCGTCGCCGGCCCAGTTAAGTGCAGTCGATTCGGGATTGGTTAAGGCGCTGGCGCAGCAGGTGAAGACTACCGCCCAAACAGCACTGAAGAGCGCTGCTGGCACGGCGGGAAGAGTGGAGAAAATGGAAGTGGACGAAGACGTCGAGGAATGTGATCCAATTTTCAATTTTGCCGCTGTAAAGCAGATCCTCAAAGAACGGCGGCAAGGTCGCCTCAATTTGATGGCGCGCATCAATTGCCGCCGCTGCGATGCAACGCCGATTTACGGAGAAGATTGTCGCTCTGCGATATGTCGTGCAAAGCAACCGATCAGAAATATGAGTTTTAGGACATGGCAGGCGGGCAGCTATACAAACTGTGCGACAGCCATGAGTCGGCGTGACAGCTGGACTCTGTCGAACATCATCAAGTCGTATGCGGAGAGGACGCATGAACTCTTGCAGACGTTTAGTAATTATGTGATATTCGTACCGCCCGTGACATCACCTCTACCGCAATTGCATGTTCAGCATTTGAATCCGTCGAATGTAAATGCCGAGCGTATTCGGGAGGAGACAATCGTGGGAGAAATGTCACCAAAACTCTCACTGCTGCATCCGATTATCTCTGCAATGAATACCCAGTTCCCCGATCCGCGCCTGATACAGTACGACTGCGGCAAGTTGCAAACTCTAGACCGTCTTCTGCGCACTCTAAAATCTGGGCAACATCGTGTGCTTATATTCACGCAGATGACCAAAATGTTGGACACTCTGGAGGCATTTTTGACCCACCACGGGCATATCTATCTGCGATTGGATGGCTCAACTCGTGTCGAACAGCGGCAAATCCTCATGGAGCGTTTCAACGGCGACAAGCGTATCTTTGTGTTCATTCTTTCGACGCGTAGCGGTGGTGTTGGCATCAACTTGACCGGCGCTGATACTGTGATATTTTACGATTCCGATTGGAATCCAACAATGGACGCTCAGGCGCAAGATCGTTGCCATCGCATTGGTCAGACGAGAGATGTGCACATCTATCGGCTGGTCAGTGAGAAGACCATCGAAGTGAATATTCTCAAGAAGGCCAATCAGAAGCGAATGCTGAGTGACATGGCCATCGAGGGGGGCAACTTTACGACGACTTTCTTTAAGAGTTCCACCATCAAGGATCTATTTAATGTCGAACAATCGGAGGGCATGGGCGCGGATCACTCTCAACCACAGGCGTCGTCTTCTAAGCCAAAGCCTGATATTCAACTTCAACCACCGATTCCGATTCAGTCCGACAAAGACAAGCAATCGCTAAGGGCATTCGAGAATGCTTTGGCAATTGCCGAAGATGAACTGGATGTGGAAGCGACAAAGATTGCCACCGCCGAGGCTGACGCAGACTTGGAGGAGTTTGATGAGAATATTCCGCTGGAAGAGACGCACAAACAGCCATTGCCCGAGATGAGCAAGGCCGATCTGGAAGTGCAGAATCTAGTTAAACAGGTAAGTTTGGGGAAGTTTAGGAAGGGCATGGCACTGTTAGCTTTGAGTGACGCTTTCAAATGTGGCTTCGCCAAAGTAAACAGTGCCCAGAGTAAATCAGGCGTTCAGACATAGTTCAATGTTATTTATTCTTGGATTGTATCACTCATCGCCAAACATTTTTTTGATTTATAAACAAAAGTTGATTTTGACATTCAACGTAGTTGTAGCCAATGGTTTCAGTACACAAAACACTGTTAAGAACATTTTAGTTACTTACTTAAGGTTTAAGGCTAAGGCTGCGTTCCGAGGCAGCCAATTGACATGGCCAAGACGGCTGATAACACGATTTGGGGATTTGGTGCGCAAAAGATCGAATGTGGCAGGGCTGTGTGACATGGCGCGCCATCCTGCATAAACCAGAGGTCGTCGAAATCCATGTCTTCAATTTCAGTAAAAAAAAAAGTCTGTTAACATGGCTCTGTAACGCCCACCATTGACCGAAACGTTG
The DNA here is from genome assembly GCA_946477585.1 of Cheilosia urbana. Taxonomy (NCBI): domain Eukaryota; kingdom Metazoa; phylum Arthropoda; class Insecta; order Diptera; family Syrphidae; genus Cheilosia; species Cheilosia urbana. The sequence continues at coordinate 41,036,672 of OX297856.1, forward strand.
TTCCTAACCTCATTTTCGAAGAAAAATGGTCCAATGATGCCACCACTCCACAATCCGCACCACGACCGTACGACGACGGTGATCGTGACTGTTGTGCTAGTTGACCAGTCTCACGAGCTTTTTGCACAAACTTGCGTACGGCAGGCGCGGTGGGTGCTTAATTTCGGCCGAAACTTCTTTTCAAAAAACGCACTGTTTGGACTACACAGCACTCACTGTGGAAACAAGTTTTCAAAATTTCGTTGTTCAAGCGTAAAGCGACTCCTTTCTTTCCGCGGAGGTATGATACTGACTTTCTGTCAAGATTTCGAGCAAGAAACAGCTGTCAGCGTCAAATAACCTATGATTTAAAAAGAAACCTACTAGATATATATAGAGTCACAGTATACAATGACACAGGCATACTCAGACATTTTATAAATGAATATCATGCGTGGCGTGCTAAGGAGAATTTTCCTTGCGAGTCGTTGAATCAGCGTTTGGCTGCTTTAAGTACATCTTATAGTACTGGTCCACACATTCAGTACTGGAAACTCGAGCGCTTTTTAAACTATTTGCGGAATGATTCTCAGCGGCTTGTTTGGACTAGAGAGTTCAGAATATTGCTGGGACAAAACCCGAGCTTGATACTTGGTGATTTCCTTTAACGTATTTTGCTGGAAATGCCAAGCTGGCGGCAATGCTCCTTTCGTAACATCTATACCCACTTACAATTTACTATATGATATTGTCGATCTCTTCTCCTCGGCCTTGGCAATCTTGAGTTTGGCTTCCCAATTGTAGCTCTGTCAAGATTTCTGGGGCCAAAATTAAGCCAAATGACGTTCAGACATAGTTCAATGTGCTCTCTAATTGGATTATATCACTCAACGTCATACAAACTTTACAAACACATTTTTCTCTCATTCACAGACTCATTGGGACGTTTTTAATTTGAAATTTATCTCTTTCTAGCTAAGTCCAATCGAACGGTACGCGATGCGTTTCGTCGAAGCAACTGGTGGTGCATGGACCGCAGAACAACTGCGTGTAGCTGAGGCTGAAATCGAAGCACAGAAGCGTGAATGGGAAGCTAATCGTTTAGCAGCACTCCAAAAGGAAGAGGAAATGCTAAAAGCAGAAGCCGAAGCTGACGAAATGATCACCTACAGTCGGAAGGATGCAAAGAATCAGGTTAATAGAAATAAAACTAAGAAATCCCTTATTAAAACTAAAAAGCAAATCAGTAAGAAACCAATTAAAGCTCGAGCTAAAGGGCTGAAGAATGTTAGGGCAATGAACAAGAACAATAGCTCGCGCAATAGGAATTTGAAAAGTAGTAGTGCCGGCGTTAGTATTATTAATGCTAGAAGAGTATCTGTTAGGAATAGTAAGGTAGTAGGTGGAAGAAAGACGAAGGCTGCTACTGCAGTTGCAAAGAAACAGACGGAAATAGAAGAGAGTAGTGAAGAAGATGATAATGATGAGGAAGATGATCAAGATGATGACCAGGAGGAGCAGGTGGAGGAGGTGGATGAAGAAGAAGTAGTAGAAAAAAGAAAACCCTCCCCGGCAAAGAAAAAAGAACTGAAAATCAAAGGTAATAACCGTAATCAAAAGGCGTTGCAGCGAGCGAAGGCGCATCGATCGAGAAAGCTACGCGCTGCGGTCGCTCTTAATGGGCCGGCGAGTAAGAGACGCAGAATAGAGCAGGTGAAAACAGCGAAAACAGCATCGAAAACTTCCGCGAGTAGCCAGCGGCGAAGCACTGGCTTAAATGCAAAGGCAAACCAACCCCGGAGTCGGGGAAAGAAGATTGATAATGCCGCCGATGATGACGATGATTGCAAGGATGATGACGCTAATAAGGAGGACAGCTCCGATCATGAAGATAATGAGTCCGACAACGAGAATGACAACACTTTAGTCGCTTGCGAGAATGACAACAGCGACAGTGACAAACAAAGTAGCAAAAATGAGGAAGAAGTAGAAGATGAGGACGATGTAAATGAGGATGGCGATGATGATGATGATGATGATGGTGATGATGATGAGGAGGAGGAAATCACAAAAAACATTGCTGACAACAGTATGGACGTTGACGAGTGGAACGTCAACCAGGATACAACGACAACTAACTCCACCTACTACAATGTTTCAGATGAATCGGACTCGGATGATGAAACCGATGAACCGGAAAAGAACAATATTGTGTCACCTATAAAGAAGAAGCCTCTCGTTATCGAGGAGAATCATGTTGACGTCAACAGTCCCAGAACCCGATCCAGGGGCTCAGTGAAAATCAACCTCTGGACACTTGATGTCAGCCCTATTCTGCCGGGCGTAAAACCATCTGGCGGCAAGTTGGTTCGCTTGAAAGAGAACACCAGTCACGAAGCTAATGACGAAGGAGCACTGCCTCCTCCACCACCGCCACCACCACTGTCGCAAAACAACGAAACTCCCAAATCAAATAAAACCCTCAAACAGGCCAACGATCTGCAACCATGCAAGACACCCAAAAGCCGAGTGGCCTTCAAGAGGATGGCAGATACCTCTGTTAGTCCCGGTGGTGATACAGTCAAATTTAACTCTAAATCAACCCTTGATCATTGGGTGCTGAAAAAAAGTCCCAAAGTCGTCCTGAAGCAAATCGACATCACATCACAAAAGGTCGACACTGAGTCGGAGACGACAATCGATTCGACGAAAACCCGTGGAACGTCAAACGGTCCATCTTGATCAAAGTCCCGCAAGTCCAAGTAGAGACATGGAACATTTCAACGCAAATTATTCCGGCACTTGGCTGCAGCAGCCCCAAAGCGCCCGTTTCCAATGAAAGCGCGCCGACATGTATGTACATATACGAATATGAATACTCTATCCTCTTCAACTCCCTCCGCCCCCCTCTAAAATCAAACCATTACCGAAACCCAAACAAATGCAAGTCCTCTGTAAATAGATGTTGTTCTTAAATATTTAATTTATTCCTGTGGATTATTAGCTTTAGTTTATTTTTTTTTTACATTCAGTAGATAGCTAGCGATACGAATTACATATTCAACACATAGATTAGCACAGGAATTTGTAATCTAGGTATTGCTTGTTCAAGAACAAAAAAATTAAAACTAAAATCATCTCTGTAAAAATATATAAACTTATCACTGTGACTTAGGAGTTAAAAAAAAAACAAAAAACAAGCCGACAAACAATTATTTAAAACCGCGAAAATAATGTAATCCTTCCTTTCTTTCTTTGTTATTTAATTATAATTGTATTTTTATTTTGACTAAATTAACAACAACCACACACGTACATATATAAAATAGATTGCGTAAGAAAAACTGAATTAGTTTCTAAGAGAGTTCCACAAACAAAAGTTCACCGTGGTCTAACCTAAACATGCAAATCTAAGCAAGAATAAACTAAGCAAATACATATAAATATTAATAAAGATACAAAATATATATAGATATATATTTCCTCTGTAAAAATACAAAACAAAAAAAATATCAAACAAAAAGAGAAATCAAAAGTTGTGTTGTTTCATTTTATATTTTATTTTTTCCTCTATATAGGCGACGTGGTTTTATTTATTTATTTATTTTTTTTTCCTTTTCTTTGTGGTCGATTCTCTGGCGTACAAATTTATATGTATTTTTTTTTATTTTCTGTTCACATATATACATCGTTTGGAAATAGTTTTCTCTCGTTTATTAAAAATCCTCCAGCAAAAAAAAAAAAAATATCTGTTTTGGTGTCTCAAATAGCGAAAAGAAAAATAAAAGTATGAAAGAAATTCTTATAACATTGTTTGATAAAAAAAAAGAAGAAGATAAATTTACAAAGAAAAATTCATTAATGATAAAAAAAAACTACATTTCCTGCTACTGTGTTTTAGAATTTATTTATTTTTGTTTTTTTTTGTTTTAGTTCTATTTAAACTCCTAAGAAAAAAGCAAAAAACAGAAGAAAACGAAATAAATTTGTCAAGTTTGGTCAAATGGCAAAGATTTTTTTGTTTGTTTGTTTTTTTTTTTTTTTTTTTTTTTTTTTTTTGAAGAAGCAAATTCGATTACTGATGTAATTTGTGTAGGCAAATTTATTTGGGGCACCAAAACAGCCTGTTTTTTTGTACTTATTGTTGTTTATTGTGATTGAAAATGTTTGCCATTTCCAAACGGCCACAGATTTCTTTTTTACTTTTTTTTTATATTAATATTCTTTTTTTTTTTTGTCACTTTGAATTCGCCATGTAAAAACAAAAGAAAAGAAAATGATAAATAAAGCCTAATATAGAGAAAACAAATATTGAATAAAATTTAACAAAGCACACAACTAAAAAAAACTAAAATCAAAAACACAGGCGCATGGAAAAAGTAGTTTTGGCGATGAAATGTCTGATATCCATCATAGATTGATTAATTTTCTTTTATTTTTTGTCCTATTAATTATTGGAAAGTAGATCCAGTTGAACGGGGCGTGAGGACTCTCATACAGCACATCATATTGGGCCCATTCAAGGGCCACGTTACAAACAACAAAAAACGTATCGATATTCCTAGGATAGGTTAGATAAGGTGGCTGTCTAGAAAGACACACTTAGACCAAATTAGTTTAGGTCCTTTGTGATACCACATGAGTAGACCTCGGATTTTGCATATTTTTGAAGGATTAAGATAGGTAAATTCTGATGACACCAAAGTTCGTTTCATTGAAAATAGAGTTGATAACGATATACATATTTAAATTTTTTTTTTTGCATATTTGCATGAAATGCATTTGCATAATATATGCCAAAATATATGCAAACTATTTATGTAAAATGCAAATTTAGAATGTTTTTTTTTTACCAAACAAAAGTAAATGCATATCGTCGTTTTCGAAAAATAATGGGTTATTCAAAATGATTTGGAAAATTAAGTCAAAGGTAACCCACCATGAATAACAAAAATATTCAACAGCATTATTCACCCCAATTATTGAAACCGGCGGATGCTCTGCGGAGGGAGTAGTACCTGTTTTGAACATTTCCCCTATCATTGAAAACGCCGGTAGGTAAGTGAGCGGATGTCGGTAGCGAAGTTCACATTTCATGCCTATCATTGAAAACGCAACCGATCCGCGGTTCATACAAATGTTGTTGTTTTCAATCCGCATCAAAATCGATGCGGATCTCGAAGAGATAACACACATACACGCAATAAAAGTTTTATTTATCGAAAAAAAAGGATAAATTTAAAGAGTTTACGAACAGTTAATTGATCTTTTCGATTTAGAAAACAAACAACCCGTCCTCAGTTCCAGGCAATGGTGAAAATTATGAAAAAACATCCAGACATCTTTTCCTCGTATTCTAACACCTCTTCTAATGCTCCTAGTATCACTATTACTAGCAATTTCTTCTAAATTTAAGAAAAAATACAATGCTATCCATGTTCGTACACTTTATAGAAACAAAATCGAATAAGAAAAAAATTTCATTTGACAGCTGACTCGCTGGACTACAAGCAATCGGTAATGCGGTTTTGGGGACCGATAATGTAGTCCATCCGCCGTTTTCAATGATAGGTTTTCACTTGTGAAGTGATCAACTGCGGATCGGATTGAATCCGTCCGCAGAGCATCCGGCGGATTCAATGATCGGCCTGATTAAAATTTAGATTTTTTTAGGAAAAAACGACAATAAAAATGAGCATGAAGATTCATTTTCGCTCAATGTTCCTACAATAAAATTGGCGATATATCGCCCTTGTTTGTCCGTTGTTTCGTCCACTGATATCCAAACGCTTTCGTGTTTGAGACTGTCGCGAATTTTTTGGAGTGATTGTTGGTAGCATTTATCCAAGTAGCTCTTTCTAAGAGTACTTTCATCGGGAATTAGTTGCCCTGTGTTTTTTTTTTTTTTTTTAATTATTAAATGTAGCATTGCTAAGCACATTCCATGGTATATTTCCCGCAACCAACGCTGTACATACATAAATCCATTTTAAATTCATTGTTTGAATTTTCGGAAAAGTTGCTAGAAGTGTTGCTAAAAGTATGCGGATTTTCGTCGTTGTTGTTATTGGATACTTTTGACCTTTTGTGAAGTGAAGTAGCAATATGCTGCTGCAATTGAAATTTTTTTCCGCAAGGAATCTAAATTATTAAAAACATTAGAACGTACTTTTAATTTAACAATCTGGCTCACTGCAAACAAATATATTTTCGATGAACAAATTTTGAAATTCAATTTGTAAATTGGTTTGCATAATAAGCCAATATTAAAATTTCACCTTTTTGTCACATGTTGTACAAATTATACTGTTTCCGTCAATTTTAAAGCACTTTTCAAGACTGTTATGGTATATGAATATGATATATATATTATATTTTCTTCTGCATTGCTTTACTTTAATATTTAACGATTGGAATTCAATATTTTGATGAAATTCGTTTGCATATATATTTTATATTTTGCATATATTTTGCATATTTGTGGCATATTTTGTTTGCATATTTTTTGCATATGTTTTGCATATTTTCGATATGCATTACAATTTGTTATATTTGAACGCTAAAACGTCTAGATACAAAGTTTGGTATCAATCTGATGAACACTATGCAAATATGCAAAATCCGAGGTCTACACATGAGTTAAGGGAAGGGGGGGAGAAGGCCAGAGCACTACCTAGGCCTGGACTAGTGGACGCATTACTGCTGTCTTTGTGCTTATGACGGTTTGTCTTCGTCTGCAATCCTTCTACGTCTCGTAGAGAGAATCGGGGCAGTCTTCCCCTCGCAAGTTATCCTCAGACAACTTGAAGAAAGGAAACTGGGGATAACTATTGCTGTATAGCTGTCAAAAATAAGTGTTATAACGCGGTGCCACGCAATGCGACAAAGTGCGCTATATGTCATCGGAGAATTTTTCCAAAAGCTGTATCGGAACGGATATCTCAAATGGTGATAGTTATTATTATTATGTGAAAAGGGTTGTTGTACTGCGACCTTTTGGTCTATTGTACCCCCTGCTTACGCCTCAGAGAGGTATAATCCCTCATAAGAATTTCCCTCACAATATAATTCCATTCGGAATCATTTTAAAAGTTCTTGCACTCTTCTTTCTCCTTGGCGGAAGAAATCCGTCCTATAGCACTCCAGTCCAGTTTCCTTTAGGAATCTAAGGATGAGAGCTGGCTCCAGGGACAATATTTCCTCATCAGATAGTTGGTACTTGCCCAAGTATTTCAATCTTTTATGGTTCAATGCCCCACGTGATCCCAGCAAGTGTTCTGGGATTTCACTGGACTCATCGCAGAATCTGCAGAGACCTTCTTCAGATATACCCAGTTTCCTGAGATGTTCCTTGAGTCTACAGTGCCCCGTAAGGAACCCCGTTAGGATACGGAGGTTGTTTTTGCTCATGCCGATGCAAGCTTGGAATCTTTTCTGGTTGTATTGCCCTAGAAGTTTCCTAGCCTGCCTCATGCCCTGAGTGTTATGCCAGGTTCTTGCCCTGTTTTCTTTCTCTAGTTTCCTAAATTCTTCGTTGAGGGTGTGATCCCCTATTCCACAGAATGGTTCAGGACCTATGAAAGTTTCTGATGCTCCCTTTCTTGCTAGGGAGTCGGCTATTTCATTACCCTCTATTCCTACGTGGCCAGGCACCCAGCAGAGGGTTATTTTGTTTCTCCTACCCAGTTCATTAAGTTTTTGTAGGCATTCCCACACAAGTTTGGATTTAATGATGTAGGAACTAAGTGCCATAATAGCAGCCTGGCTGTCTGATATTATATTTAGCTATATCACAGTTGATTTTGTTTCTGTCGAGGTTGATTTGGACGCATCTGTCTATGGCATAGATTTCAGTCTGGAAGATGCTGGTATTTTTGCCCATTGATTCAGAATATTTGGTTCCAGGCCCAAATACTCCCGCTCCAGTTCCCTCATCAGTTCTCGATCCATCTGTGTACCACTTCGTTGTATGATTGCTCAGTCTGTGAATTGTGGATTCGTTGCTCCAGTTCTTCTTATTGCTGAGCTTAGCAACAAAGTTCTTTTGAAAATCAAATCTTTTGATGATATCGTCTCTAGGAAAGGCTAATAATGGATGTTTCTTGAGTAGTGCGTCTAGCTGTCTCGGTGTGATGCACTTTTCTCTTCCTACTCCTTCTTTGGCCATTCTTAGAACCGTTTTACCGGTGCAGCGGAGTTAGTTCCAGTAGCACTTCCATAGCAGCGGTTGGGCAAGTTCTCATGGCCCCTGTAATACATAGGCATGCCAGTCTTTGCACTTTATTGAGTGTCTTCCTTGTGGTGGATAGACTGGTTCTTTTTGCCCATGCAATTGCGCCATACGTGACCATTGGTCTCACAATAGCAATATACATCCATCTGAGGATGGTCGGGCTGCATCCCCAGGATTTGCCAGCTAGGCTTCGACAGATCATTAAAGCCCGCGTTGCTTTCCTGGTTATCTCCTCTCCTCTCTCTCCTCTGTTATCTCCTATGGTGATAGTTGATTACATAAGAAAAAGCGACACGACTAATTACCTAAAAAAACGACCTTTTTTGTCGTTAGCAATTTCGCTTCCGAGAGGTAGTCGGTTGGTTCAATTAGGCAGTGTTTGTACGTTTGTGTTCGTTTCTTTAAACGGGGGTCGAATCGCGTCCTCCGTGATCGAGCATTTCGTGACGGAATTTGTTTTTGTTTCACATGTAAAACCAACTTAATTCCGTGAACGGGTAGCTCGTTCAATGAAGTGGCGATTCGACCCCAGAATTAATTTCTTTTTAATTTCCCAATGAAAAACGACATTTATATCAACGTTTTTCGTAATCTTTAATGTTCCTTTCGAATAAAGGTCTACATTGAAAAAAAAAACGTGTACACTCGTCAATGTAAAACAAAGTCACGAGGAGCTACTGTTAAAGTATCCTGCTCGCTCGGACGTTCACAACTGTGGTCGTTAGTACGGAAACACGCAAAAACAAATCGTGGCTTAATTCATTTCGATAGACTTGGAAGGTTTGAGCACTGAGTAGCCGAGCTTTAGGCAGCTATGGAAAAGTACTTCCATTGGGAATACTTTAGGAAGATCGATCGTCAAATCCAAGCAAATCTTGGCCAAAACTAGATGCTAAAATGACTCGGAGACTCTATTAGTCGAAACAGAATCAGTTCCGTAGTGGGAGCATTAACAGCACGTTTGATAGGTAGGCACGCTCGCAGATTGGGAACACCCTACAACGATTTCTGCAGGAGCTGCATGGATAAGGACGAGTAAGAAACCGTTCATTTTCTTTGTACCTGCGAAGCAAAAACCAATTTAGGTGAATACTTCTTCGAGGACGTCAGTGACTTGTCTAGCACAGACATATGCTGTATCAGCAAAAACATCACAAAGACCAAATGACCTTAATGATCAGCGTCAGCAGCTGGTCTTATCGACTACAGACCGCACCACTCGCATCTCTAAGACAGGCTTTTTGTAGATAACAACCGAGGGGTAGACGGCTTTTTTGACCAAGTTGAAACACCACACTGAAACACGATTTTTGCAGAATCCGTTCTGTTTTATAAGTTGCCAGAGGATACAGGCGAGGGTCTAAACTCTATCTACTCTACGGTCTACTCCCAAATCCGAAGGCATACCTTGACCAAACAATTGGTGTGATGGCGCACCGCATCGCACTTCAAATTGTAGTAGAATTCCGCAACCAACTTTTTGTCGGAGGCTATCGGAACCTAGATGTCAAAAATTTAACAAAAACATGCACTTCATAGCACGTCAACGTAATTCGCCGATATGCGTCACAAAATGTCGGAAAATGCTCCGAACAGTTGTTCCGAAGAATACCCAGCAGCAAAAATCCTCCGAATCGTATATCGGAAAATTTTCCGTTCCGACGGATACCTCGCTAAGGACTGAATGTTGCATTTATGTTGTTCCTAAACGGATACTTCGAATGTAATTTGAGTTCCGATCGGGTGACCAAGTTGAAAGATGAAGTTAAAAGGCAAATGTGTTTCGGAAAGGTTTCTTATTTGCGTACGGTTCAAGGCTGAACCTGCGCCACCTGCATTTGGCCCCTACCGCTAAGCACAATCCTTAACTAACTGCCTCCGGTTTTCCACACCAATCTGGTTGAGGCACCCCTTTCACTTTTTCGCAGTACCTAAGGCGAGGTTTCCTCTATTCTCTATTGCGTTGCCAGCCCGGGTTCGTGTCGAGGTATATACGAGCTAAAGTATTTGATTTCATCCGCTCTACATGTTATTGCCGTCTTAGTCGACCAATACGCAATCTTCTGACTAAGTCCACCAATTTGTTTCTGTACCTCCAACAACCAAATGGTGCGGTAAGTCAAATGAAAGCGTTTATATGCTTTATTTATATTGTTCCGAAACGCAGTCTGAGTTACGAACAGTTTTAACTTTCCTTTCGGATTTTTTTCCGAACAGATACCTCAATAGAGGCGTATGTCGCTTTACAGCTCGTGTATGTCTTGCTTGAATCTCTTCCTTTCAAGCCCATTAATGCAAACGGGACCGACCATTCTGCAGAGAAACCAAGGATGTCTTCATCCGCTTGAAATAATAGTACAATCTTTAGCACCCTAAAGCTTTGAAAAGGCTTCGTTACAATAGCTACACCTGAAACACTTTTAAAACAACCTCAAGCCATATCAATTGGTGCCTTTGAAAAATCACCACCAAACGAAAAGGTCAGCGTACAAATTGCATCACAGGGAGGAGCAGTGAAAGGTCATTTATAGCATTTATGCGGATTGTGATTGTGCGACAACTCCTGACTATTTCAGGAACGATGTTTATGAGACTTTGTCCCGCCTCTTTCTATCTGAAAACGTTGATACCTTTTCTCGATATTGACCACATCCTTTAGTTAAAAAAATATGGATATCAGACAGACACTGCTAATCGCTCAAATACAATTAGAACTAAGCTTAATTAAAACCAAAACAGATTATATTTTGTTTTATAAGGAGGATATTTAATACGTGTCTCTTTCCTGGAATTTTTGCCCATTTTAGATTTGGATATCTGACAACACAATGGAACAAATGCCGGTAAGTGATAAAAAAAAAACAATTCTATTCTATTCCATTTCACACATGACAGGGTTTAAACTCGTGATATTCGTAAATCTCCTACATCCAATATTTAACAAATAATTTCCCTCTCTAGATGTGGTGTCCGCCAACGCCACCGCAAAACGACAACGACATCTACATCGATTACTCGCTGAGTTTCATGTATGACACGGATATTATGTCCGAGTCGCATTTGCCGCCGGTTTATGTGAAAAAAGAATACAAGCGATCTCGTACGGATGCTGGTTTCCTTCTGGACGGCCGGCGACCGCCGAAGATACGCAAAGATGACAATTTCATAGCGCCACGTTCGCTCTTCGATCGGCCATCGGGTGCGGTGGCAAAGATACGACGCGATCTGAAAATGCAACGCTATCGTGGAATATTTAAACCAAATGTCCAAATTCCAGGCCTTAAGCCGCAAATTCAAACCAAACCTTTGGTGGAACCTGAGGGAATGGTCGAATGGAGTGTCTATGAGGACATTGCTATCGTGCATGTATTGTCGAATTTGCAGGGTCTGCCGATCAATTTGATGCTTCTCTCACCGGGACATACACCCAACTGGGATCTAGTGGCAGAGATTGTGAATTTGTATTCGAAGACGTACCGTTCGCCGAAGCACTGCCGTTGGCGTTATGAAGCTGTCGTTGTGCCCCGCGAAGAGGGAAAACTATTGGAGAGTCCCAAGAAGCAAAAGAAACTCAAATCGGCGATGAAAGCCTGCATCAAGGGAGGCGTTAAATCGCTGCGAACATCACAGAATTTTATTTCTGACAACAATAACTCGTTCACCAAGCTGATGAAGTCAAAGTTTGACAGCATAAAGACCGCGTTCTTGAAGAAGGCACCGCCTCCCAAGAGACACTTTAGTGCGCCCAGTCCGATGAACCCGAAGCACGCAGAGGTGCTGAAAGAATTCGGCATCGCAAACTATGACAACCCGCTGAGTCCGGTGAATATCGCGTTGATAAAAGCGAATAAGTTGCGCGAGAAGCAACGCAGCACAATGCAGATGCCAGCACAGAATCGGCCTGCTCCGCCACCGCCACCAAATCAAGAAATCGTAAGTCATGCCCCGCAACAACAACAACAACAGCAGCAGCAACAACAGCAACAGCAGCAGCAACAACAACAACAGCAGATACCTCAGCAAATTCAAGTCCAACAGACAGCGATTGTCCTCCAGCAGACGCAACAACAACTTCCGAATGTCATACAAGGGAGACGAGAGCAAAATACGCAGATAGTAAAAGCCATCGTTACACCACAGTCGAGTATGCTACATGGACCCATTCAGCAGTTGACGCAGTCGGGGGCACAGCAGATTCAATTGCAGCAATCGGGCAATATGGTCAACCAGTCGTCAGTTTCGGTTGTGCTTACGACGCCAGTGTCAACGCTGTCTAATGTCCAACATCAGGGCACTCAATCAGCGCAGATCGTTTCGATTCAGCCGCAGAATATATCTTCGTCAGCTTCATTGGTGTCGCAATCGCAGATGGCCACTCTAGTGCAAACATTGACATCGCAGAGCTTGCCACAGGTGGTGTCGGTTTCACAGTTGGCTACAGTTGGCACTGTGCTGACTACGTCTGCAAATTTGCAGCCTAATGCGACCGTCACCACGTTGAATACATCCGCTCTTCGAGCCCAACGAATTGTGGCTGCACCCGGTTGCCTTCAGGATGTAGTCCTGCAACAACGGCCAAACTCTCAGTCTCCCACAATTGTTTCAATGAATAGTCTCGGCCAGAACGTGACACAAGGGCAATTTCAAGGCGCTCAACTTCGACTTTCCATGCCGGGATCGCAGCAGGTTATTACCAAGGGTATCCCCGTTGGTTCACTACAACAAGCCGGTAAGCTTACTAATCAACCGGCTCAGATCCAACTTTATCGTCAGCGACAGCAGCTAAAGGTCGTTCAAACGACTCCGGGTCAGGGAGGACAGGTTGTTCAAACATCGAGCGGACAAGCAACTCTGGTGAACGCTGCTGGTACTATCATTCAAGGTGGTATCGTTCAAACGGGCTCAACGGTTCAGGTGCAGGGTCAAAAGGTGTCTGTAGCGACAGTTAGCGCAGCGAATGTCACACCTGGAGTAGCTCCAGGCGTTGTTACTTCTGTTGCCACTGTTCAAGTGGCTCACAATCAGGGGCGCACGCAATTTATCAAACAAGTCGGCGGCAAGCAGACTATCGCTCGTCAGGTGAACGACAACGAAATGCTGCTAGTGAAGCGTCAAGTCATCGCTCAGCCGAAAACGCAGGTCCTGCAGCAGGGTCAAATCCTAACACCAACCAACGTTCAAATTCAGCAACAGCCCGGTACATCTGGCCAGCAGCAGATTGCCACATTGGTGAAGACTTCTGCTGGGAACATGACCACTACTGGGCAGGGCGGAACGGTCAATATGGCTCTGTCTCATGTGAAACCAGGTGGCCAGATCAAGGTTACAATGGCCAACCAGTCACAAATGCGACAGCTACATATGCAGCAGCATCTGGCGATCGCGCAGCCAAGAAAGCTGAGTAAAATGACACAAATCGCCCAGGGCGGACAAGTGGGACAGAAACCCGGTGTACAGACACAGTTAGTGCACATACAGAACACGAAATCTCTTCCAGGTTCAGTCACTGTTCAGCAGATACAGCAGGTTATGCGCCAAGGACAGCCGGGGATGGCCGCGGCCGGGTTGGTTCTTGGCAAGACTAGTGTGGGGCGGGTCATACCTGTATCCCAACCGAATGCAAGGCAGACTATTCAGGTGAGTTTAAACACAGCGTAGAGAGGAGAGTGGTTTTAAAAAAAAAAATTATGTTTGTCCTTAGGTCGTTTCAGCATCGTCAGCACAAGGTTTAACAGCGGGCAACATACGCGCTCACGTAGCAGCTGCTCAAAATATAGCGGGCACCATAAAGGTAGCCGCTGGAGCAACACAATCTCAAACTCAACAGGCTCTTATTACGGCGATACAAAACCAACAAGGCCAGCGGCAAAACGCCAGCCCCGTCCGTCTGCAGACCACATCCAGTGGCAATCTAGTCGCTGTCACAGTCCAACAATCACAAAGCATGCAGCAACAACAGCAACAACAGCAGCAGCACCAACAACAACAACAACAGCAGCAGCAGCAGCAGCAACAACAACAACAACAGCAGCAGCAGCAGCAACAACAACAACAACAACAACAACAACAGCAACAGCAACAGGTCAATGTGTCCTCAATGAGCGGTATGGTCGGCAATGTACAAGGGATCTCAACGAACGCATCAGCGGGTAGTGGCCAAACGACAGAAGTAGGCGCCATAACAATCACCACCCAACAGGGACAACAGACTCAATCGCAAACGGTTCAACAGCAAGCACAACAACAACAACAACAGCAGCAGACCACCCAACAACAGGTACGCACATTAGTCAAAAAGAAAATTATGCAAATTCGTAATGAAAAAGAGTAGGGAATGCATTTTTTAATTTTACTCATTTTTTGTTTCGTTTAATTCATTTAATTTAAATTATTTCAAATGTTCTTCATGTCGCCAAAATTGTTGCTTTTATGTTTCTTTTTCTTTTGCAAATATTGAGCTTTTTTAGTTTAGTTGTGTTTGAGTATTTTGTTTTCATAAGCTCGTTGGAATAGTGTTGAACTTTTGTTTCTAAATTGAAATGGTTCTAGTGAGAGAAACTTTGTACAAAAATTATTTTTGGAATTACCAATTGGCTGGAGGCATGCAGTTATTGAAAAATTGAACAGAAAGAAGACATGGTTGGCAGTAGTGAATGGCTTTTTGGTATATGTATTTCAATTGCTAGATTCTTTGCGGATGAAGTAATTCGGCCCTAGCGAGGTATCCGTCGCAACGAAAAATTCTGAGCGGTATTCCTCGTAACAACTGTTCGGCGAATTGTTCCGACATTTTGTAATGCGTAACGGCGAATTACGTTGAAGTGCGATGAAGTGAATTTTTTTGTTAAATTTTCGACAGCTAGGTTCCGATATCCTCCGACAGATGGTTGCGGAGTGCAATTTGCTTACGATTTGGAGTGCGGTTCAGTGCGCTATCGCAATTGTTTATTTCTCTTCCGAAGTCGGGCACCTCGAAGGGCGTTTGAGCCTCCGAAAGAGTATGCGTAGCGAAGAAATTTCCGATTCGACGATTATTCGACCCTATCGAGGTATACGTTCGGAACGTTTTTTTTCCGATTTGTACGAAATCGGAGGAGTTACATTCGAGATATCCGTTTTGATACAACTTTCGGAAAAGTTCTCCGATGACATGTAGCGCACCTTTGTCCCATTGCGTAGAACCGCGTTATACCACCTACTTTTGACAGGTAAACGGCACATTTTTTCCGAAGATCTCCGACAACTAATTGCTGCGGAATATTTTATTTTCTTACCGTTATTAGGTAACTCGAAAGTTTCTCAAGTCACCTCTATTCGGTGATTCTTGTTTGACCTTTGTTTTTTAAATTTTCATTGAGAATACTATACTCTGTTCAATTTATATTTTCAGCACAGGCCTTATGGGAGGCTCTTTTTTCTACCAGCCTGTAGCTACTCTCACGGCACTCGAATACAAGATTTGCCACTGAAATAAAAACGAAACCAGTGGCATTCCAAAGAATTCTGTTGTTGTAATTTTCCTGAAATTCGCATACATACCACCACAACCAGTCTGCCCCACAGCCTCGGGCAGAATGAGCACGATCGTCTTGCGTTCGCTTGCTATTATCATCAACCAAAATAAGCAGTGTGAGTGACTGAAGCACATCAGAGAAATGTTACCATATGTGAATGTTAGCATATCATTAAGGGTTTTTCTTTGAATTTTGTCACAGAACTTTCGGTTTTGGTGCTTTCTAAAGCTTTTGAGAGCGAATAAATGAATTTGATTATGTGGGATGTTGCCATACAGTTTTTAGGTACTCCTATAATTATTTTGTATTTCTGAAGGACCTGTTAATATGCAGTTAAACCATTTTTTCTTAATAAAGAGTTGGTATTTGGTAACCCTACCGATATTTGTGAGAGAATTATGCCAATTTATAGTGCTCACTATGGCAACCATGTGAGAGCTTTAAAATGGAGACAGCTTATTAAAATCCATAATAGTAAGGGTGAAAGGCAATATAGCCTATCTTCCCTGTACTGAAAATATAAATTGAACAGAGTATAGTCAAATGAGGACTGACTCTACTTCGTGTAAAGATTTTTTTTTTTTAAATATTTTGGTGCTCTCTATCCGTCTTTGTGAACGGCTAAGGGCAGATTCCGTATATCAACGATATCGTTTTGGAAACTTTAATCACCATTAGAAGTTATAATCTGCTCGAATTTTTTTGAATAACGTCAGCTTCCATTACATTTGTGGGAAATGAACTGGATTAACCTCTCGAACTTGTAATTTAAGCACTTAGTTGCTAGTTTTGGGTTCTATCGTTTCGACGCTAATCGTCTGAAAAGTTACGGAATGAGTGCCCTGTTGTTTTAGCTTTGTATACAGCGCCACTATCGTTTTGGAACATGTCTTGTCGCAGAAATTCAAATACGTAAAACGAAACCGTAAAAATTGTTTTTTGCTTTATACTAACATACACTGCGCGTCATCAGGTTAGCACACCCCTGTTTTTAATAGTTTTCGCTCATTTCTAATAAAAGTAAGAAAGCTCAAATTCTAAAAATTCTATCGATTATTAACAAATCAATTTTCAACTAAATAAAACAAAAATTAGTGTTTCTCTATTTGTCAATATTTTTTTATAATTTATTTTCGAAATCAACTGAAAAATTAAAAATTTAAATTAGGTCATCAGGTTAGCACACATCACTTTTTTTTTAATTTTTTTTAACTTTTTCAGGTAAGAACTTATTTTTAAACTTATAAATTAACTAATTTAAACATTTTTTTACAATTTTAATAATGAGTCGATCCTCCCTTGTTGAGAATCATCTCATAGATCCGATTGGGAAGCGATTCGTACAACTTTCCAATATAATTCAAGGAAATGGCTGACCAAGCGCTTTTAAAGCCTTCAATTAATTCCTCTTTGGTAGAATAATGCCTGCCAGATTCGTAAACTTTGCGAGCCAGCCATCCCCATACGTTTTCTATTTTGGCAACTCAAGAGGGGCTTACAAAATCTTTGATTTATTCACATTGGTACATAATTTGTTTTACAAAATATGCGCCAGGCTACACAATACGAGCATGTTTACCCAGCGATCTTATCAACAGGTTCGGTATATGTCTGCTTGGTCTTTTTCTTCTCCGTATAGGAGCTTTATTGGTCGCGGTGGTTTTCTTCCTTTTGGGAACGATTTTTGCACGTGTTGCACGTGCATGTTTACCCAGCAATCTTATCAACAGGTTCGGTATATACGCAGACATATGTCCGGTGAGTAAGTCGGCCACTTCAATAAATCGACGTTTTGTGCTTCAATCCAAGACCTAATCACCCGGGCAGTGTGAATCGGAGCATTGTCGTGTGGGAAATGCCATGGCACATTTCCAAATAAATTTTTAAAATGGGGAAAAGCAGTTTCCAGTACGGTTTTATAAGTGTTTGCATTCATATTTGTGTTCAAAAATTGCAGCTCGCACGTACCATAGTAGGAGATAGCTCCCCACACCATCACACCGCCCACACAACTATGAAGTCGATCCAACTGATGTTCCTCCTTCCGAAGATCATGGAAATAATAGTTGTATCCATCGGGTCTTTCCAAATTAAATTTCTTTTCATCCGAAAAGACAACATAGTGCCAATCAGATTTCCAGGCCATGTGCTCTCGTGCGAAATTTAATCGCATTTTTTTTCGAGCATCGTTAAGTGGTGGTTTTTTCTTTAGTTTTAATCTTTTCAATTCTGGAGCATTCCTTATCACCCTTTGAACAGTAGATAAGCTCGCTTTAACACCAACATTTGCCCTGATCTTTGCGGTAGATTAATGAGAGTTGGATGCGTTTCTCAAAATTGCTCTCTTATCAGCATCGGAAATCACTTTATTATTACCGCCTTTATTATTTCGACCATATCCCGACTTATTACGTAAAAAATTGTATATCACTTTTCGACTTCTGCCAACTTTTTTTGATATTTCACTTATTGAAAGCCTGAGCTCTTTATAAGCTTCGATTTTTGCTTTCTCTTCAACCGATAGCATTTTTCCTTTACCCAAAGCCAGATAAAATTCTGTGGCCACAAGGAAAACATCATAAGTCATTCTTAGTCACTTCAGGAGCGCAGGCTAGCTCCTGAATCTAGGCTTAACTTTAGATGTGGAAAGACGAAGTATGCGTTTTTTCCTCATCCATAACTCAGCAACCGTTATAGATATTTGAATGAAAAAAAAAAAAAAAAAAAAAAAAAAATAAAAAAATAAATTAAAGTTTAGAAACAAGGTACGGTCTACGGTGCGCCCGATTGTAACATTTCTCAATTTTTACATGATTCGACTTATGCTCTTTTTCCTTGTTGACACATAATTTATCCTTTCGTCGCACAATGTCCAGTGCAAGACGTCATAACAATTGAAATACCCTACACAGCCATTTCGCCTGCAACTCCACCTAATTTCTTTAAACGAAATTCACCATCCACCGAAATGCAAAAGAAATTTATTTAATTCTAGAACCATTAGATGTTAAGTGTAAGCAACTAAGAACTTCATATACAGCAAACATCAATATAAAAATTACTAGTTGTTGTTAAATGTTTGTCATATATAAGTAAGATTCTCATTTAAGCTTTAAATAAATTACATTAAACTAATTCAAATGCTTTCCTTAAAATTTCTCTTTGGTTGGTTTTCAGCCTTCAAAATAAAATGCCAAAACTAATTGCAAAAAAAAAAAAAAAAAAAACACGAATCACTTCTCAGTTTTAATGTCCTTCTCCTCCCCTTCTCTCTCCTCTCTATATTATCTTTCTCTTCTCACTAACTGTGTGGACGCTAAAAAAATAAAAAATAAATTAAAACTACCCAACGCGCCAATACAAACGTTGAAACAAACAAATACACAAAACCTAACTTCAAATGAACATTTATGTGCGTGACAAATGAAAAGAGCAACCCACAATGGACATTCAACAACAAGTACTTAAACAAATAATAAAAATACAAATAATAACTACAAGTCTAATAATAATATGCCAGTTTTTGTCGCGTTATATTAAAATAAAATAATTTATAATATATAATAAAAATACAAAGCAAACAAGTGGTGTCTCCTAACGTTGAGGCTTGGTTAAATACTAACAAACTAAATGTTAATGTTATTCTTTTTTTTTTTTTACTTTTAAATTCAATCAAAAACAAGGGATTTTATTATTATTTTTATTACACTAAATCTATATACGTATTTAAGAAATCTTATCAAGTCAGAGTTAGAGTACATGTAGGAATTTAGAAAAAAAAACTATAGATACTCCGCAAAATTGTGAACAAGTAGTACGAACCGACGGAGGAACGAGAGTACTAAGTAAATTAAAAAAGAAATAATGATCTTTAAGTTCTATGAGAAATAATGTAAGTATTACTAGAATATAAATTCATTATTATTATAACCTGTATGTAAAGTAAATACATTAATATTTCTATATATGTATTCCAAGAAAGAAGAAAAGAAATTCAATGTAATACATTAGAAAAGGGACTAATTTCTAAGCAGTATCTGGTAAACTCTGTGTAGAGATTTTTGTTTTTCCATGTAGTTATAAAAAGAATGGAATTTTCATTATTTAATTTTATTATCATTTTATTATTTTTATTAAAAGTATGAACTATTTTTCTACTATCAAAGTGAATTTAATAGGTAAACGAGAAAAAGATGAATCCATTTTTTGTGTTACATTTAGAATACTAATTTTAAATGATGCTGTAATTATTGATTAAGTAGTGTAAATTCTGCGTATGAAAAGAATTATTTTGTATGCAAATCTTAATTCAAATATTATTTAACGAACAAGAAATTTTAAGTTAACCTTGTTAGTTTTATTATTTCTTCTTTTTTTTTTTACTTCAATTTTTGTACACTAAATGTAAATACAAAACAAAATACAGTATAGTAAATATATATAATATAAAACAAAATACAATAAAAATAAAAATACATTATACATGTGATTAAAACTGAATATTTTGCGTTTTTACTCGTTTTTGGTTGGTGGATGAATTAGCGATTCGCTTTTGTTTCAGGAGGACGAGATGTGTGGCGTATGTTGACACTTTTATGAAGCAAATCGTGGAAAGACACTGAAAAGGTGGGTAGGTAAATGGTGCTCTTGTGGCGGTTGCCACAGCTTCACTTAGACCATCAGTTGGGTCAAGAAAGACACGAAATGAACCGCTTTTTATATTGGAGCCACATATATTTGGTATGATTCTCATGGGTTCTTTAATCTCCGTTGTGATCTGATCATCTAGTTCGTCCTACGAGTAGCTACTGATATGAAGTCTGCTTATCTACTAGAACCACCTAGATTTAAGTATGAATCACAGGAGGACTTTGAGATCAAAATTCTTCAGAGCTGGTTTGAACCAGAGACAATACTGAGACCACCCCCAACTCACAAACCTCTTGCCGCTGGCCCCCTCAGTTTTTTTTTTTTTTTCAAATTCGCCATTTTGTTTTCCTATCGGTGTCAGGGTTACCTTCGAAAATATTCGGAAAGGGTCCGAAAAGGGGTCCCTGGCTTTAAAAAAGGGTCCCGTAAGAAATTCAAGAAAAATAACAGTATCGAAACAGTATACCAAATGTTTTTACCTCATTTCAAAAAACAAAAACCTTAAAAAATCATACGTCATATAAAATATTGTATTTTGGTAGATCCATTTAATAAAAAAAAAATGTTCCTGTGATGGAAATCCTCGTAACACGGAAGATTAAAGGGATGCCTAATACTAAACAGCCGCCTGACTGAAAGGGACAGCATTACTTAACACGCAAAAAAACGGGACACGTTTTTTGGCCGGCCTTATTGTTTACGTGGTCGGAATTATAGAAAAGCTCCGCATGTTGATATTTTTATAGCGATAGTTAGAGAAATTCCGCGTTCCTATAAAACAAAATGGCTTCCGAAAGAGATGAATGGAAAATTATTCATTTATTTCGTATAAATGATTGATCAATTTTTGGTGCAATTTACTGAAACTAATTAATACACTCATTTCACATGTTTTAAATCGGAAATAGAAATGTTTTCATGTGATTGCAGAAATGTTGGTCGCCGGATCTTGTGTTCATTTCCGCTTAACGTATCTATTATTATGGGAATATCCATGACAACTTAACATCTGGGGTCGAATCGCCACTTCCGTGAACGAGCTATACGTTCACGGAATTAAGTTGATTTTACATGTGAAACAAAAACAAATTCCGTCACGAAATGCTCGATCACGGAGGACGCGATTTGACCCCTGATTTGTGTTCTCATTCTTACGCCCTTATTATCATTGACTGTGGACAAACCAAACGGATCTTTCTGTTCCGTTTCGAGCAAAAAAGCGCGTGCGTGATGGTGTAAATGCAGTTAAAAACTTCAATTTTAAAATGCTTCCGGACTAAATCGGAGAGAAAGGCTGAATTCCAAAACGCAGTACTTCTGCATTACTGCTTAATCAAGCGTTCCAAAACGCAAACGGATTACTATGATGCAATGCATAATTTTCTAAAACGCATTGTGAATGTATCCACTGCGCAAACAAAAGCAAACAGCGCATCGTGTATGACTATGATGCAAATGATATTTGACATTTCAATTTATTATGCTTAAACGTGTTGGCATTGTACGAACTTACATTGTTTATTAAGCTGTTAAAAAGTATGGTTGTTATACTAATTGTTTGGACATTATTGGTGTTTGAGACATTTTACGATAGTTCGCATCAAATTCGTTCCAAAACGTAAAAAAAGCGAAGCATAACAAATGCAAAGCAGCGCTAATGCATTCATAACCTGGCATCAGAAAAGCAGTGTAAATTCTCAATGCGCATTTTTTTGACGTTTTGGAATTCAGCCAAACTATGTGTTGCCGAAGAAAATCATGGATATATTACATATTTTTTAGCGCTGATTCAAACAACCTAAAATCTACAAATATGTAGTAGGTACGTGTAAATGTGAAAATGAATATCTATTAGACTTGTTATATTTTATTCGCCTGCGAGCTTAAATAAGATAGTAACTGTAGAAAATTGATCTTCGAAAACTAAATCGCAGTTTCTTATTTAATCTGTCAGATGATTGATGCTGGTGTTGATGGTGCGGCGCAATGCGGGAATTGACTGATTAATCCAGCTTCTTGAAGCCAATATCGTTAGCGTACTCCCTGAAGCACTGACGGCAGATATTCAGACCGTACTTGCGGATAAGACCATGTCGGTTGGAGCATGACCGGCAGCAACGGGAACCTTGTCCGTATTTACGGGGATGTGAATACCAGAGATTTGCGAAACCCATGTTAACTGCTTTCCTTCAGAAAATCAAAAGCTATGTCGATTCTACTACGATAGTCGATGGCTGTGTAAGTTAAAAAGCGTCCTAAATTTCAAATCTCAAAGGGGTCCGATTTGGACTATTTTGGAAAAGGCGGGTCCTGGGGTCCCAGTTTGCAAAAAAGGTTCAATCGGACCCTAAGGGGTCCCAAAGCTAACCCTGATCGGTCTTATGTCAATTTACAATCCGCGTGACATGTAAAAACATACATAAAATATAAATTCAATGCTGCCAACCGCTACCAACCATGGGGAAATGTAATAGAGTTCGAGAATACCACATTTTAAGATAACTGAATGCTATTGGTTGGTTATTATAAATTTTTAAAAGATGATTAATATAATTTGTTTGGTTAATAATACTATCTAAATGAGTTGTTTTATAGGTATTCCAGAAACATATTATAGTCTAAGAGCTAGCAACGTTTTTGAGAGAGAATTTCAGTACGGCCAGTTTTTAGATAAATGTTATCTCTCTCACTCTCCTGGACGTCATAAAGGCTGTCTGGCTGGCGGTAGTGGTTGCGTTCATCAGCGCGCATCGTACCTGTACAGGTAATCAATCTGTAAGGGTACCTAATCAATTTTTCAAATAATTTTAAGAAGTTTTTTTTTTTTATTATTATTATTTTTATTGAACTTTTTGCAATATGAATCTATTATTGCCAGACATTTTTATTATTGTTTAAACTGTGCCAAACAATAATTCTGAATTAAAAAAAAAAAAAGTTTTTCAAAATATTTTAGTACCTATGGCTGAAATTTATATAGGATGTTATTTAAGTATCTAAAAACCTAAAATGAATTTGCTAAGCAATATTTCGATTGTTAAACCTCAACCAGACCGATCTAAAAGTGAAAAGTGATGTGGTATCATTGTGCCGAACAGGTACGATGTACAGGTACTGATGAACGCAACCACTACCGCCAGCCAGACATCCTTTATGACGTCCGGGAGAGTAAAACACGCACGCGCATTTCTGCACGAGACGGGACAGAGAGATCCGTTTGTCTGCAGTCAATGCTAATAAAGGCGAATGAATGAGATCACAAATTAGACGCCTAAGGTGTCATGGACGTTCTACCCATAATTAAAGATACGTAAAGCGGAAGTTCCGGCGACCAACATTTCTGCTATCACATCAAAACATTTCTATTTCCGATTTAAAATATGTGAAATGAGAGTGTTAATTAGTTTCAGTAAATTAAACCAACAATTCATCAATCATTTATACGAAATTAATAAATAAATGTACCTTCATCCCTTCCGGAAGCCATTTTGTTTTATAGGAAAACGAAATTTCGTAAGCCATCGCTATAAAAATATCAACATGCATAGCTTTCCCATAATTCCTACCACGCAAACAAGATGGCCGACCAAAAAACGTATCACGTTTTTTTGCGTGTTAGGTAATGCTGTCCCTTTCAGTCAGACGGCTGTTTAGTATTGGGCATCCCTTTAATTTTCCGTGATAGGAATGTGTGACCGTGTAAATGCACCATAAGAGAGATAACATATCTAAAAACTTTCCGTCTTGAAATTCTTGTTTTCCCGACGTTGCTAGCTCTCGTACTATTAGGACAAACATTGTTTTATATTTTCCGCTTTTGAATATCATTAACTTCGATTTCACGAGCGAGAACATTTTTATTAAATAACTGAAGAAAAATTGCTCAAAATGTTTTTATTTTCCAGTAATCATTTTTCGTAAATATTTTCGGAGAAAGTGCACTTAGATAGATAGATAGATATTTTTTATTTGTATATAAGATTTACAATGGGTGTTTGTAACCGCACATTTTACAATACAATAATTTGATAATGGTAATTATCTTTCTATTGGAATATGGTATTATTTATTATTATGTAGACAAATCGACTTTTGAGGAAACTACAAGAAAAACCTCAAATTCAAAAAGCAAAAAAAAGAAAAGAAAAAGAAGGAAATGGTTGACTAGAAAAGCTCAAAAATAAAATTAATTTATAAATAAATATGTATCACATTTAGTAGTAAATAAATATATAAATAAGATAATATATAATAAAGAAGTTAATAAATAAATAAATAAATAAGTAAATAAATAAATAAATAAATAAATGATTAAATAAATAAATAAATAAATAAATAAATAAATAAATAATGAATAAATAAATAAATGAATAAATAAATAAATAAATAAATAATGAATAAATAAATAAATAAGTAAATGGAAAACATTAAATAAATAAAGATATAAATAACACATTTGCAAATGATAAATTATATGTGTACAAACATAAATTAACAATGATTGAACACTTAAAGAGTTAACAAAGAACATCTAAGAAACAAATAATTAAAGTTCTATGTAACAAGAAACATTTCAAAATTTATAGAAACAAGTACCTATGAAAAATGACTAGATTAAATATTTAATTGGTTAACGAGGGGATTGTCGGCAAAACTACTTCTTGTTAGAAATGTGCCTTTAAGCTTTTGGATTCTTTGAGCAATCAATTCAACATTCGCCTTTTCATGGAGCTCTAAAGTTGGATACCTCCATGGTAAATTAAATATCATTTTCAATATTTTATTTTGTGTAACTTGCAACTTTTTGATATGGCAGACAGCAGAGTCGCCCCATACTTGGCAACCGTATAACAGGATTGCCTGAAAAATTATTTTATAAATCATAATTTTATTTTCAATTGAGAGCAAGGAATTTCGATTTATAAAGGGGTACAACATCTTAATTGCAATGCCTGTTTTCTTGATCGTTTTGTTGATGTGATCCCTAAATGTAAGTTTAGTGTCTAGATGAACACCCAAATACCTAATCGAAGGCTCCCAATTTATATTGCTTCCATTACCATGGAACTGACTGCTTTTCTTTTTCTTGTAAAAAAGATCGCTTGAGTTTTTGCATCATTAAGCTTAATTTTCCATCTCCTATAATAACTTTCTAGTAAACTCATTCCATCTATTAAATTCCTCTCAATATTAAGAGCGAATTGATGGGATGAATATATGGCAGTGTCATCCGCAAAGATAGCCACTTCACAGAACGGTAGAGTGGGAAAATCTGACGTGTAGATATTGTATAATATTGGTCCGAGGACTGAGCCTTGTGGTACCCCTGCTTCAAAGTCAACTAAACTAGAAACGCAATTATTTATGTGGACATTAAAACAACGGTTGGACAAGAAAGACTGTACTATTTTACAAAGAGACGGAGGAAAGTTGAAATTAATCATTTTGTAAATGAGGCCCTCATGCCAAACTGAGTCAAAGGCTTTTTCAATGTCTAATAATATCATGCCAGTGGATTTACCTTGAGAACGTTTGTCTTTAACAAAGTTGCAGATTCTTACTACCTGATGGGATGTGTTATGAAAACGTCTGAATCCAAATTGTTCATTGGGGTAAATTTGGTGTTCGTTGATAAATTTTAAGATTTGTTCCTTAATAACCTTTTCATATATTTTACTCAGATTGCTTAGTAAGCTTATGGGCCTATAGCTTTCTGGGTGTTCTGGTGTTTTTCCAGCTTTCAGTATTGGAACCACTTTAGCTTAATCCGATTTCGAACGATGAATCTGCATCCTAATTCCTAATACATGCATGAGGACAAACTCAAGTTTTTGAGTAACACCTAGATCCTAGAGTGTAGAGCGTTCGCATATTCCGGGTACATACTCTCATATCATAGTCCATTGACATTTCGGGTCTATTTGCCATTTTAGGTGTTGCAATGTTCGAGGCTGGTTGCGTATCTCTCATTACTATAGTTGTTTTCCATGGTCGGGAAGTGGAGGGTGAGGCCCTTTTTTGACACTAGCAGGCCAGATATTCCGCTGCCAGCAACTCACGATATGAAGGCTGTCGTTCAAGTGCCACCAACTTTTTCCAAAACCCTGGCTCAGTATTGCAGTTTGGAGATATCCCTATAGACCTGAACTGGTATACACTAGTGTGGAGTTGTGGACGGGGAAGTGGACTGTGAACTGTGAAGTCCGGAATCTATATAGAGTGTGCTATCCTTTTCGGTGTGTGAAAGAGGATGAGAAGGGTTACAAGGATTACAAGATCCAATTGGAATCGATTAAGAGAACACACCAATAACGAATGAAAACTGGTTAAAAGGAGCGTACTTTTTTATAGTTATTGACTGTTTTTTTTTAAATATCTTTTAAAATATAGACTTTTCGGCAAAATATTCTTTGGCACAAAAATTTCTACGAGCATGATCTACAAAATGTATTTATCAATTTTTTTGTTAATCGGGAAATAAACAGCTTTATGTTCGAATAGAATATTTTTTTCATAAAACGGTTCCGTTTTTTCCCTTTGGGTACGGAACCTTAAAAACATCAGAACGATCTAAGCACGCTCGGTTCAGAGCGCGCTCAAATTGGTCAAGCTTAGTTCAGTAGTCCGCTCTGAACGAAACCAGTCGGGTAAAAAGAAAAACGCCAAATGTTACTTTTAACTCTTTAACTCTATATAACTTGATAAAGTCATCTTGCTGTATAGCTTCCCCCACAACAGCACCTGTTGATGCTACGTATTACATTCATTTTTCGTTATCAACACAAACCCAACCCTAACTATACGATGCAATATGCGTATAACAGTTTCGTCGTTAGCAACGCCCTTGGCAAACACAAAATAAAAACAATTTTTCTTCTTCCATTCATTTCTGTGGATTTTAATTTAAAATAAATCAAACTCCGGGGAGTAATGTCTCTGTTTAAAGTGCGAACCTGGTGGACAGCACAGTGTACCGACATCGAGGAGAATTACGACGTTGCCAGCCTGCTGTGCACACGCTTCGGACTGGAAGACCATGAAAAAGACTACATCGTGGTTGGTTCCCACAGTGGTCTGCTGAGTATTTTCTACCCCAACCTCGAAATCGATTCTAATGAAAACTTCAAGGAATCCCAGGCAACAGATTTACTGCTGGAGTGCCAGTTGAAAGCACCTATTCTAGCAGTGCTATCCGGACGGTTCACTGGGTAAGGTCCTAAAAAGAACTAGAATCTTTTGTCAGCCCATCTCATCTTTTCCATGTCACTGCGAACCTCATTTTCCTACCGCAGGACCTTCCGCACTGAGAACACAAATCAGCTGGCCATTTTGCATCCGAACAATTTGGCAATTTACAACCTAACAACCGTGGACGGAGTCGCCGACCATGGAAATCATTCGCAATTGCAAACCGTTGTGGAGCATAAGTTAACGCGACCTGCCTTCGCCTTGTGCAAAGGACACTTTGGTCAAGTGAAAGGGCGTGAGTTTTTCTGCATCGGTCACTTGGACGGAAGCCTGACGTTCTACGAGCAGGATGGCATCTCATACGAATGCAATTTGCCGGGACCAAGGCCGCTGCCGAGCGAGGTGGTGTACGTGGAACGAACTGACTCATTTCTGCGTGTCAACTCGTCCTGGCATTTGGAGTGCTTTAGGTGAATTTTAATTAATTTTTCGTCCTTTTTATTGTTTATTCAGTTTATACAGTGAAATAAGCTGCTACTGGCTACTGTTGTCGCTGGCGATTTGCCAGTGTCGTTTCGCTCTGTTTGTGTTGTCGTCCCAAAGGATGCGGCGTGCGGGTTGCGGGACAAACAAAAACTTTGTGATGCTGCTGCTTTAATTAATCCACTTGATTTAGGGAAATCCGAGAGCGAACGACCGATGCAAGAGTGGCAATTTGTTAGATTTATATTTTGGCTGCCGTTCGAGAGTGTGTGCCATTGTGTTATTGGGAAAGTTAATGAAATATGGCGGTGCTTAACTTATGTAGTTTACCAGGGTTACAAACGATGTCGCTTTGGACTCGCTGCAAATGAACTAATTTGAAACTTTTCGCATTTGTTTCTTTCAGCTATCAGGATCTATCACATTCGGCTATCAATAAGTCGGATGCGACTGCAATATGGTCGGTTTGTTTGGGCGAGGGTGTATTGGATATTGTACCAGTGCAAGTGAGAGAGTGAGTTTATTGAGATTTAATGATGCTTTTCATGACGGTATAGCTGGTAAATTTCTACTCGAAGGACATGCACAATGATTATGATTCTAGGCGAGCGTAACTTTTTCGCTGCTAGCGATCATGGAAAGATTGAGTTCATTCTGAAGCTGGACTATTCACCCAAGTGCTTTTATCCATTCATTATCGGCTACTATTGGGGTGAGTATGTTGATTGGACTTATTTTAGTCATTACATTGACAGTGCACAACAGATTTTATATGGCTGGCAAATGGGCTGTTGCAATGTGTATTGGAGCGGCTGAATTAGCAATGGGGTTTTCCATTGGGCTTTTTCAGATTCGCTCTCAAATTTCAGATTTCGAACATGAAATTCGAATTCGAACCCAAAGGGAAAAACGGAACCTTATTAGTTTCGGTTTTGTCCGTCTGTCCGAACCCACTAGTCCAATTTTGTACCTAGGTCTATCTCAAAAATTAATTGACGTACAAAGCTGAAATTTGCACGCAACATCCGGTATAACCTCTATTCAAAAGACAAATGCCAATGGTAAAGATACATCGGCTGGTCTCAGAGTATAATTAGTAATTATTCCATTCGTACAAAAAAATTGCTTATTTCTTGATTTACTAAAAAATGGATGTATACTTTTTTATAGATTACTAGCGACCCGCCCCGGCTTCGCACGTAGGGTTCAGCCTGCGTTTGCAATGTAAGATTATTAGAAACCTCAAAAATAACAGTATTTCTCCACTATTTAATAGATGTTATTATACATATAAACCTTCCCCTTCAATCACTCTATCTATTAAAAAAAACCGCATCAAAATCCTTTCCGCAGTTTTAAAGATTTAAGCATACATATGGATATAGGGACAGAGAAGGCGACTTTGCTTTATACTATGTAGTGATGATGCTCGTAGCTATAATATGTGCCGAAGAATATTTTACCAAAAAGTCAACACAGGGTGTCCGCCGGGAAGGTATACTACTTTGTTTTGCCGCCATTTTGGTAAACATTAGTCTTGATAGTTCATTTTTGGCAGTCGTGAAGTAGACACGTGGCAAATTTATTATGGAAAAATATTCGATAAACCACGTGTTTTAATATGCCAATAGGATATTGCAGCTAGCCAATGACAACCCCGATTTTCATGAAAAAATCATAATGAGTGACGAGGCACATTTGCATTTGAATGGATATGTGAATAAACCGAATAGTCGGTTCTGGGCAATGAAAAACCCTCAAATTATTCATCACTTACCTTCGCCTCCATTAAAAGTTACAGTCTGGTGTGCAATTTGGCCAGGAGGAATCATTGGACCTTATTTCTGTGGGAAGCGATATCGTGATATGATTGAAAACTTTTTAAAGTCACAACTTCATGCTTTGGGCTTGATAAACATGTGGTATCAACAAGACGGTGCCGCATCGCATACAGCCAGGAATACAATGGAATTACTGCGATACCTCAATATAAGATCCATTCTCTTTCATTTAATAAAAACTATAAACAAACAAAGTATCTAGTATACCTTCCCGGCGGATACCCTGTATTTTAAAAGATTAATTATTACTATTTTTCATTCGTTATTGGTGTGTTCTCTTAATTGATTCCAATTGGAACTCTACTTATACCCAATTCGGCGTTGAACGCGTGCGTGCTTCGGCACGCTTTATTGAAACTTTACAATTTTAAATGCCAAAGCGCGCGAGCAAAAATTTTGTAATACGAAAGCGAATACGCGTTGAGAGGGTAGAGTATGACAGACTAAAAGTTCGGTTTGTTTTTTGGGAGAAAAATACAAATTCAGAGCCGAATTAAGATTTCAAGTGTACCTACTTTTTTTACTTTCTCCATTACGTAATAAGAGAAATATATTGTTTTTGTACAAAACTTCGAACTCGAGATGTTAATCAATTCTGAAATTACGATGATAGACGAACTCAAAAAAGTGGGTCGCAACATTCTGTCCGGTCTGTCCGTCTGTCCGACTGTCTGTCTGTCTGTCTGTGCCGGAGGCCTACAGCGTAACGGCTGACCGGATTTCGTTCAAACCTCGGATTTGGAGTTTGTGGGCTTAGGGCTAGGGGCCGATTTTTATTTTGAAAGGTAACCTCAATATTAATGGTATGTACTTCCCATACAAACTGTTCGTACCAGTTTGATTTGCTCGAAAATGGCTCTAACGATTTCAACCAAAATTGATATTTACGCTTAAGTGGGTGAGGTTACCATGACTACATACCCAGTTTTTGGCTAAAAAATTCGAGTAGCGGTGCTTTTGAAATTTGAACATATCTCGAAAACGGTCAATACGATTGTAACAAAAAGTTATATCTATGGTTATATGGACATTTCTAATTTAATGGCAAACTAATTTTTTCTCTGTATTATCGTAAAATCGATTCTTGAAAAAAAAAACATTTTTTTTTTTTTAAATTAGTTTTTCTTAGCTTACCAGAAAACGGCAATAACGATTTTGGTCAAAATGCAGACTTAGAGTAATACTTATGTTCTTAAAATTGCTGCTTGCTTAATTTTCAATTCGAATCACCGAAACTGCTAATTTTAAAAACCGCTCATATCTCGAAAACCCCATTTTTGACTTCGATAAAACTTTACAAACCAAGTAATTCTTATATCGCGAATAATAACCTATAATCGGTTTTTAGCTATATAGTTAACAAATAGTATTTTTCAAACTAAACATTGCAATTTTTGGTACTGTTTTGTCTGCCAAATTTTACAAAAAACCGCTCTTACGATTTTGACCAAAATACATATTAAAGATATTTTCAGTATTAAGATCCCGTACTTAGTTTTTCTCAGAAAATTCGAATAAGTCTGTTTTTTAATTATTTAATTCAAAAATGATTACCCAAAAGCCGATGTTCATTTATGTATTTTTAAAACTCGTACTTTAAAATTCAAATTGCAACAGCTATTAAAAATAGAATAACAGCAACGCAAAACTTATTTTTAATAAATCTTACCCACTTCTACTTTTTTTCAACCATTTTGAATATGCACCCACCTTAAAATATTTACAACAATCAGAATATCCCACTTCATTTGCACCCCCACACCGGTTCATCGTTATATTCAGTTTGTAACTGCTAATGCAAATACAAAAACAAGTCTCTGAATACTTGCATATACATATATATATTTATATGGAAAGATGTCTATCTATAACGAACAATACTTTCAATCATACACAACCTACGCCAGCGTCATTAATATATTCGAGTCAAAAAGAAAATCATTCCCTAACAGATCGAAAATGAGAAACTCCTACTACCTATGCTTGTTTATATAGCATTGATTCTCAGATCCTCAGACCTTTACCTACCTACCTAATAAAATAAGAAAACAACCAACAAAACTTTTGATAAAAGAGAAAGTTTTGTTCGACCCAGTCGTGAACTTTATTTCTTCTTGTATTTGTAATTCGTATGCACGAATGGAAAAATGATTCTCCAAAATACAAGAAAATCATATTTAACAATATATCAAAGCAAAAAACAACCTTAATACGGCAACAGGGCCATTAATTAAAATTCTTTCTCCAAAAAATCTTAAAGAAATCAGTAGTTGCTCCACAAAAAAAAATTGTATTAGTCCTTTCCACACAATGAATTGTTAATTCATTTTATTGAAAAAAACAGTCGCAGTGGCTTAGTATTAGTGTGTTGGACTACTAAGCGAGGGGTCTCAGGTTCGAATCCCTCAAAAACCCAAATTCCATCTTATGTTTTTTTTTTTCAACTGCGCTACCTCTCGCGAACTATAAACGGCACAATCCGAACTCAGATCGAACAATTCGAAATTCTAAAGTTGTCCAACGCGCGTGATAGTAGATATTTAGGATCTAAAGTCGATTCAACAACGCCTGAAGCTGTATTTTGTGTGGCAGCATATGAACGCTTTGTTTCTTCATAATCTGTTCGTTAACGCGACATTGTGAATTGGTCATTATGTTCATTCACACTCCATCCAGATTCCAGACTTCACTGTTCACCTCACGGTCCACTCCCTATCCGCACTATTCCGCAGTCCAACAAACGTGGCTCTCGGTCATTTCATTCATTAGAGTAGAGCGTGTTTTCTGCTCTTACGCTTTATTTCATGTAGTTTTCCTCATCAGGAAAAAAATTACACTCGCATTCGGCCGTTTTTTTTTTTTTTTTTTATATTTGTGCGATTGGAATATGTGTAGTATGTAGCCTTCGACATTTAACTGAGCGTTTTCCATTTACTGGTTAAATTTTATATTTAAATATTTGAAATTTTAGCCCAGATTGATTTCTAAGCATTTGTACATAAATAATTAACGACAATAGATCCACCCGATGCAATGCGTTTCTTTGCAGTTGAAAAATTTCACGGAAACTTAAACAAACTCCACTAGTTGGTAAATCTGAAGCAACCCTGATAAAAAATCCAGATTCGCAAAAGTGCTCTGAAATCCGAAAAAGATTTTTTTTTTGTACCAAACGAACATAAAAAGTGACCTAGAGCAAAAAAAGTGCTCCGAGAGTGCCCAATCGAATACCACAGTACGCAGCTGTTCCAAAATGAAATTTTTCGGTGGTCTCCGGAAAATAATTTGTGGAGAGTTCCATCAGTTGCTACACAAGATTTTTATACTCGAACTTTTCACTGGCTCCTTAAAATTGTCATTTGGGAATTGTCCTTATTTAGTTAATTTACTTTAAAGTTTATCAATTTTTAAGGCTCCTTGAATATTTATAAAAAAAATCATAATTCAATTGCAAATGTACTCTTTTCATATAACTAAAGTTAATTGCAAATGAGCCAACTCCATTTTCATACAATTTATGAACAGATTCTCACATCTCAGCAGTAAAATCATCTCACAAGATATGCAGGTAATTTAATTTAAAACTGCATTTACACTATCACGCACGCGCAATTTTGCACGAGACGGGACAGAGAGATCCGTTTGTCCGCAGTCAATGCTAATAAAGGCGTAGGAATGAGATCACAAATCAGACGCCTAAGGTGTCATGGATGTTCTACCCATAATTATAGATACGTAAAGCGGAAGTTCCGGCAACCAACATTCTTGCAATCACATGAAAACATTTCTATTTCCGATTTAAAATATGTTCTCATGTCACATGTGTTAATTAGTTTCAGTAAATTAAACTAACAATTCATCAATCATTTATACGAAATAAATAAATAATTGTACGTTCATCACTTCCGGAAGCCATTTTGTTTTATAGGAAAACGAAATTTCGTAAGCCCACGGTTGCCAACACGGTACATTTGGGACAAAGTATTTGTCTTTCCCAATGTTTCTTTGCCCTTTGTCCTTCCCGACGATTTCTCAGTCCGAAAGTTAATTTAATTCAACAAATAACTAAAAAATTGGGTAATGTACACGAATAACCTTGGTTATGGAAAACATATTTTTTAGGTTATTTTAAGGTAGTACGTTTTGAGGTGTACTAAAATACGAGTTAGGTGAGCAATTAATAAAATTTTTAAAATTTGTTATTTCAGTTGGAAAATTAAATCTTTGTCCCAATGTTGATTTCTCCGTCCCACTCTTTCGGTATATTTGTCCGAAGTTATGTTTCAAGTTGGCAGGCCTGGCCATCGCTATAAAAATATCAACATGCATAGCTTTCCCATAATTCCTACCATGTAAACAAGATGGCCGACCAAAAAACGTATAACGTTTTTTTGCGTGTTAGATAATGCTGTCCCTTTCAGTCAGATGGCTGTTTAGTATTGGGCATCCCTTTAATTTTCCGTGATAGGAATGTGTGACCGTGTAAATGCACCATAATAATTACTAAATATATTATAATTTAATAATTTAATTCCAGCAAAATATTTTTATTTTTGATAACATTTTGGAAATGGAAACTAGAAAATTCTCTCACTTAGAAGTTTGCGTTGATTTTATTTAATTTAATATTGTCGTCTGTAAAAAGTCAGAATATGTGAAGAAGCAATTAATGTCCCGGTCAATATACGTGTGTGAAAAGACAGTGGAGAATTGAACCAAGCAATCTACTCTTAAATTATCCAGAAACGAGAACGAAATTTTTCGTTCATGATTTCGTTGTTTCAATTTTATAGGATTTTTCGTTCAGGGACAGCTGCAGACTAGGCTTAATATCTCAACTGATATTGAATTTTATCTATTAAATTAATTGCAATGGATTTGTGCAAGTGAAAAATATGTTTTTTGCGGCCAATTCAATACGCAAAAGATCCAGTCAAATTCGGATATAATATTCGATTTGTCAGCAGAAATCTGAAATCTCACATCAAAATCTGTCATTCCCAACAATTCATATTAAACAAATAATCCCCTTTTCCAAACAGAGCCCGATGCCCGCCTAATAACGGCCATTATTTCGGAGAATTCTAAGCTCTACATCTATGAGGGGCCAAATTTGATTTGGGCTGCTCAGCTCGAAGACGTGCCTGTCGCCTTGCAACGCTCCAACTTAAGCAATCTGCCCGGGGGAATAGTCACTCTAGGTCCCACTGGTATACTCAAAGTATCATATCTGGGATCCGAGCCGCACGTGTTTCAAATTCCACCACTCAATCTCGAAGAAATGAACTTCGATCGGGCCCACAGAGAGCTCCTTCAACTCGAGGATGAAATCAAGCAGGCAATCGATTTGGGCGACATCGACATAATCAATCAAATGGCCGAGAACGACTTAAAGTTCGAGTTCAGAGTGGGCCCCCAACTCAACGAATGCAGCTTTGAGGTGCCGCAGGATCTCACCGGAATTCCCATGTGTGAGGGCTGCTTAAAATTCAAATCCGCGGCAGCTCTTGAGGAGATTCAAATCGCTATTTGCTCACCTGAAGGCATTCGTTGCTCCCTCGAAAATCTGTCATATAATGACGTCGCTCCAAACACCGAGAAGGACCTGCAGATGCAGTTCTATTTGGCGGAGAATTTGCATATCGAGACGACCAAAGTGGAGATTTTGGTTTCGTTCATAAATAAACAGGTATCATGGGAATCGGGTAATGGTTGTAGCATTTTATACGTATATGTTTGCAGGGTATACCACGTATACTAACGAAGACGGACCACTTGCCATTGGCGATGCTGTATCGAGCGGTTCCACCACAAAAGACTGCATCGGTAAAAGTCACACTCAACATCAATTCCAAATCGATTGCACCAAAATTATCCGGATTCTTCCCGGAATTCTGCAGCATTGATAACGATGCCCAGGCTGTGGGATTGACTCTACTGCAGTCCTCTGTCGGCAATGAGATTGTGACAATTGTTACCGCAAAGAACTCCAATAGGATTCGGTAAGGAAGGGGGCATTTTTCTTTTGCTTTTTTTTTTATTCCTGCTCTGTGACCTTACAAATTCAATCTATTTGCAAATGAAGAGTACAGTCGGACAGTTTGGAAGCTCTACCACTGGTGCTGGAAAGGATTTTATATTCAATCTCCGATGCGGATGCAAAGAGGGAGGAGGATGCAATCACTCGGAAAGGACGTAAAGGCAAGAAGACACATGGTGGTGATGGGATAAAGGCTGTTATTGCAAGTCCCAGCATCCCAGCTGTGGATATCCTCAGCCGAGTCGATGAGCATCATTTGATTCAGGAGAACATTCGCAAACAGACGGTACGTATACGTGTGTGGCGACTGGCGAAGCTTTGCTGTGGGGTGGGAAAAGCGGCGGCGATGGAATCACTCAAAGTCCTTTTCCGTTTTACAGGCTCTAATGGATGCACTTTGGAATCAATTTAAATTATTTCAACGTTCGCTGCAATCGAAGGAGGATGGTGAACCAACAGACGGTCTATTGATGCTGATTGAGCGGAATTATGATGACTTGGTGGCTGAAGGTGATAAGTTGGTTGAGATGAGAGCCGCTGAGAAGAGGTGAGTTGGCTGATGGGATCATCAGAAATGCGCGAATATTGCATCGTGCATATATTCATGAGGGAGGTTTTTGTTGATACAGAGCTGAGTCATTATCCCGATCGATTGCACTTTGCCGCATATACCCACCATGAGATTTGTGTGGAATCTGCTACTAAGGACGTCGTGATATATACTGTTTTTTTTTTTTTTTTTTGGTAATAGGATGAGATGGTAATGGCTTTCTTGAAGTTGCACCGCAAGACTTTGACAGGCTTCCGCGAGTGCTAATTGCGACATAATATCGTGCTGCGACTTGCGACGTTTTTTAGAGTTGACAGATGACAGTTGACACCTTTTAGTATCGTATAGGCTGAGGACACACAAAAGAGGTTTCCCTTGACTACCGCAAAAGCGTTAGCATTTCACAGTCGATGGGGAATGGCTACGAATACGCCCAATTGTTATAGAATTTGGCAAGCATTAGAGAAGCGCCGTGAAAAAAACTGGGCATGAATACGAAAACGTTCCAATTTTTGTGAAAGACAGCTGTAAAACTTCCGCAGTCCTATTAAATGCGCCACCTCTGATTTATGTAGGTACATTAAAAGCTATCTTTTGGCTGCTATAACCATAAGTAAGCAGTGATACTATCAGTTATATTCCCACTCAGTGCCGATATAAGGCAGCGCGGTGCCTGTAGCAAATTCTATCAAGGGGCCTTTGGATTGCTATGGTATTAAATAAAACAAATCTGTTACTTACAGACTTTTCTGGATCATGTTACCTACCTTTGGTTAGACGAACAGTTTTTTAATAAATGCTTAGCCCACCCACGCTTAAAGATATTCTGCAGAATGTTCTCTCTAAGCTCTCTAAATGGGCAAAAAAATGGGATCTGGCGGTCAGTCCTCAGAAAAAGTGAACTAGTCCTCTTTACAAGGAAATACAAATTCCTAACCTGGTACTTACCCCAAACGACGGGTCTAAAACCCATACAGGAGTGGTTGGGGGTGTTTTCTCTCAAGATCTAAGTTGCAAAATCTCATTCAGACTTTCTTATCACTGTAGTGAATTCCAGGCGGAAATCATGGTGATCAAAGAGGACTTGTCGTGGATACGGGATAATGTAATATCTGTAAAGGATATCTGCGATAGTCAAGCAGCGATTAAATCCCTGGAATCTGTCATCTTTAAGTCCGCAACTGCCCTCAATTGCCGCTTATATCTTAACGAGATGGCGAACGCGAGAGATATTTCAGGTAATTGCATGGGCGATGAACTTGGCGACAAGGCACTTAGTAGTGCCGTCGATTCTACCGGAAAAAGGAGAATCTCTACATGCCTCTTGCTACTTGCAAGCTTCTAATTAAACAAAATGGTGGTGGACAAACCACTACGAAACAAATATGGCCTTAGCTGGATCTCAAGCGCTCTAAGAATATTACAACACTGAAAAGATAAATGATAAGCACATTAGTACGTAACATTACGTGGCACTGCATCATAGGGAGGCATGCTCTCAGGTTGGGCTTTCCTTCAAATGATTTCTGCAGCACCTGTATGGACGAGAAGGAGGAGGACTGTTCTTTACTTTCCTTGTACGTGCCCAGCACTCTCATCCCGAAGAAAACTACATCTCGGGGAACACTTCTTCGACAATCTCGGCGAACTCGAAAATATAAGCATCAGCTGCCTCCAACGCTTTAAGGGCCCAACCCATAGAATCCGTCGCTTCCGTTGCGGCAAAGTTTTCGACTGACAATTTAATAGAATACACAGTACCTTATGGAAGGTGACCCATACTATAAGCTATAACCCATAAGCAGCGCACGTGCCGGATGCGACGGGTAAAGTAGGTTTAAACCGCATTTACACTATCACACACGCGCATTTTTGCACGAGACGGGACAGAGAGATCCGTTTGTCCGCAGTCAATGCTAATAAAGGCGAAGGAATGAGATCACAAATCAGACGCCTAAGGTGTCATGGATGTTCTACCCATAATTATAGATACGTAAAGCGGAAGTTCCGGCGACTAACATTTCTGCAATCACATGAAAACATTTCTGTTTCCGATTTAAAATATGTGAAATGAGAGTGTTAATTAGTTTCAGTAAATTAAACCAACAATTCATCAATCATTTATACGAAATTAATAAATAAATGTACCTTCATCCCTTCCGGAAGCCATTTTGTTTTATAGGAAAACGAAATTTCGTAAGCCATCGCTATAAAAATATCAACATGCATAGCTTTCCCATAATTCCTACCACGCAAACAAGATGGCCGACCAAAAAACGTATCACGTTTTTCTGCGTGTTAGGTAATGCTGTCCCTTTCAGTCAGACGGCTGTTTAGTATTGGGCATCCCTTTAATTTTCCGTGATAGGAATGTGTGACCGTGTAAATGCCCCAGTAAGCACGATATTGCGACATCTCCGCATTGCACGCTTTGTTTGAAAATCAAACTGGTTTGATTTTGCCCGCATATATCGTGTGTACATTGAATACTTTTGTATCAGAAATGCAAAACGAAATATTTCTTATGGAGATTTCTCAACATTAATATTTAGGAAACTAAATATATTCCAATAGTAAAAAACCGAATAAAGCTATTTTATACAATAAAAAATTATTGTTAGTGGAACCCGCATGAACGCACTATCGTACTGTAATTGGACACACACGTATTCATCGCAAACAATTGCAGTGCGTAGGGGAATCGCATCGCACGCCAAAAAAGTGCCCGTGCTTACGCTGGACACAGCGTGACAGTAATTGGTAAAAGTTTGCGCGAAAGAAAATAGTGCTGTCAGTTTAACTTTCAATATTTTTAATGAGAAAAACAAAAAAGGATTTTAATGGAAAAAAATGTAACAAAGCGAAAAAGAAAGTAACATTGTAACAAAATTGTAAATTAATTAAAAAGTGTAACACTTTTGTTACACTTGTAACATTGTGGCAACGCTGATCACCAGTTCTGTTATATCGTGGGATTTCTTCCTCTTTTGGGGAATTTCGATAACCGAAAAGTCTTCCGTGAGAAAAAAGAAAAAGCAGCAAGAAACAATCAAACTAGATTTTTTTTTTTTTTAATTTCATCAAAATATGTGTCTACATTTCACAATGATAAATACCACATAAATGTACATAAAAAAAGCTTAATTAAATAGCCCTTTAGTAAGGTTTTTAGTATTAACATTTTCTAGTACAAAAAGGTAATCATAATAATATTAACAAACTGTGATTTTTATACCTAAGGTAATTAAATGTAACATTCCTTCCGTAAAATATGAATTTTACTTTCAAAAGTTTGTTTTGTTTCACAAAAAACAAGGGAATTATGTAAAAGTGAATTTTAGCGTGGTGGAAAGGGAAAAATTACCACGTTTCGTGGGATAAATAATGACAGAGTATTTAAAACACTGCCTGTCACCTTATGCGACGGATTCTATGGGACTGCTCGTTCCGTCGAATACGTCAATATTGACGAATCCGACAACGGGACGGATGCAACGTATTCTTTGGGCTGGGCCCTTTATTCT
Source organism: Cheilosia urbana (assembly GCA_946477585.1). NCBI lineage: Eukaryota > Metazoa > Arthropoda > Insecta > Diptera > Syrphidae > Cheilosia > Cheilosia urbana. The sequence goes on from OX297856.1 coordinate 41,076,674, forward strand.
AAGCTCTAGTTGGTTCAACGGGTAGTTTTTGAGATCCTGTTTTATTATAATCGGACTTCTCTAGAATTGAACTCTGAAGCCACATGCAGGATCACTGCCATTAGCGCCATTTATGTCATGTCACCTGAAAAGTCAGACAGTAAATTTAACGAACTACATATACAAAAAAAAAAAAAAAATAAATAAATAAATAAATAAAAAATAAAGTGCACGACTGGGTCGAACCAAACTTCATCAAAAATGTTGTTGGTTATTTTCTTATTTTATTAGATACATAGGTAGGTAAAGATCTGCGAAGTAATGATAGATAAAAGAAACGGTTCATGAAAAATAGAAAAGGAATAGTGTTAAATAAAATTCAATTTTGTTATTTATTCATTCATAGTTATTCATCTGATATGGCAGTACATATCAAATAGCTATGTGAGTTTTTAAAAGTTGAAGCTCTTAGTAACAGGCAATTGTCGCCAGTTATGGTTAGAGAGTTATAAACGCCGACAGCACTATTTTATAAGCTTTTACACTTTACAAGATTTTTTTTTAGATCGATGTAAAATGAATTTTTTTTGGTAACAGAATCATTTTGTTTATTTTAGTTAAAATGAAAACCAAATAATTTTATTCTCTAAGAAAAGTACTTTTATTTATTTATTTAATCTCCCATATTTTGAATTACTTCAAAAGTGCGGTCTTTTAAAGAATCATACAATGATTTTAAAAGATCAAGGAAATACTGGCCCAGGCCACTTTGATGCCTTCAATAAGGTTCTCTTTGTTGGTATACTGCTCCCCACCTTCATACACATTTTCGATTATGTTCAAATCTGGGGAGTAGGGTGGCAGTGGCGTAGCGTGGGTTGGAGCCGCCCGGGGCAGAGCCAATCTATGCCGCCCCCATAATTTGTTCACACATTAAAAAAAATACCTTTGTAAACTTGGTAAAATTTCTGGAATCGAATAACGGTACATTTGAAATTTCGAAATATCTCGAAAACAAAAATTCATTTCTTTGGTAATATGGTCATTTCTACCTGAATAGAGGGCTCAGTTTTTGTCTATATTATCTAGGGTTACCATTATTTTGAAAAATTCATTCGGTTTCTTTGTTTGCCTTTAGTCGTTAAATATTTCCTTTATTTTGCAATCCTGAATCTTAAATTCGGTTTTTTATTCCTTAAAATTTTCAATCATTGCGCGACTACTAATAGGCGTTTTTATCTTTCGTATTTTTTTGAAATGATTTTTGATCATTTCGCAAAAATCACTTGGCAATTTGCTGATGTTATTGTCAAGTAATTTTTCAACGAAACATTTTTTGACGTTTTGCTATTTCCCAGATTGATCATTTCGCCACCCCGGTGAAACGCCAATTTTCCCAACAATTTAAGCTAAACGTACCATACCCATTATCGTACAATAGATTTTTGAAAATAAGTTTTTTTTTTTAAATTTTGTTTTCTTTAGGTTTCTAAGAATAGTTACAGTAAAATTTATGTTTCCAAAATTATTGTGGCCTTAATTTTAGATTCGAATCACCGAAAACGCTAACCTTAAAAACTCCTTATATCTAAAGGAGATAAAGGTTTTGACCAGAATGAATAGTTACAGTAAAATTTATGTTTCCAAAATTATTGTGGCCTTAATTTTAGATTCGAATCACCGAAAACGCTAACCTTAAAAACTCCTTATATCTTGAAAGTGTAGGCGCAGTAGCTTAGTGGTTATTATGTTGGACTACTAAGCGAGGTTTGAATCCCGCAAAAACCCAAATTCCAACTTATGGTTTTTTTCACTGTGCTACCTCTCGCGAATGTCTGACAAACATCCGAGAGTATAACTGTCTTGAAAGAGCTTCTCAATTAGCCGTTTGGAATCGGTTGTGAGAAGCTAGGCCTAGGGTCCCTCCGACCTGTTGCGCCAACTACTTATTTATTTTATTATGTCTCGAAAATCCCAATTTTAAATTCGATAAGACTCTAAAAACCAAGTAATGCTTACAACCCGAACAATAACTTATAAGTAGTCAGTTTTCAGCTAAATAGTTAGGCAATAGTATTATTCAAACAACATTGCAAAATTTGGTACAGCTTTTTTTGCGTAATTTTACAAAAACCTCTCTAACGATTTTGATCAAAATACATATTAAAGATAATATAGGTATTTTAAATAAGATCCTCCACTTAGTTTTTCTCAAAAAATTCGACTAAATCAATTTTTTTAATTATTTCTGAAAAATTACCACCCAAAAGCCGATCTTTATTCATATATTTTTTTAAAACTCCGCACTTCCATTAAAAATGCAATAGCAGCTAGGCAAAACGTATGTTTTGCAAATATTACCCACTTTTTCTTTTCTTTTTTTTCAACCATTTTGAATATGCATCTTAAAATAATTCCAACCACTTGGATCGTTACACAATCAGAAAATCCCACTTCGTTTACACCCCCACACACGTCCATCGGGATATTCAGTTTATAACGTCGAATGCAAATTCAAGAACAAATCTCTGATTTCTTAGATATATTCGTACATATATGTAAGGATATCGATCTATCACCAACACTACTTGCAATCAAAAAAACAGAAACTCCTACTACGCCTGTCAACTTGTAAACTGTAAGAGCTTATAAAATAGTACAGTAGGCGCTTATAGCTCTCTAACCAGAACTTTCCAAAATAATATTAATAAATATACATATATGAAATATTTATTTAAAAAAAAATGAGCTGCTCCAAATTGCCGACCCTAGCAAAGTGCCGCCCCCTTGCTACGCCACTGTAGGGTGGCCAGGAAAGTTGTTTTATTTTGGTCTTGTTACCAAGTCTTAATTATTCCAGCTGTGTGAATTGGCGCCTTCTCCTGCTGGAAAATGATTGGAATGATGACATTCCAAAAACAATTTTTCTTTTCTTAAATCATGCTAGTAATAGTTTCTTCTTCTTTTTATCAGTGTTCCAAGCCATGATCTTCCAAAACAAAGCCGCTGTTGTGTTCGCGCTTTGTTAGGTGGTATTTTTTTTTTAGTTTCAGACGCTTCAGGTGTCCGGCACTCTTTACTCTGTTTATGATCATTCGATTAACTTCTAGCCCGAAATAAACCGTTTACCACTCCCGATAGCTTTCCGATGACCACGCTGCTAAGAATGAAAGAGAAAGTTACTTGAGGTTATTCTAATGTTACAAAAAAAAAAAAAAAAAATTCATATTAAAATGAATGCATACAAAACGTCCCGTTAACATAAAAATCTTAAAAGCTCTCTTAATCTCAGAAACTATTGCTCTTAGCTTGTCACCCAATGCATATTTCCTTCGATACACATCAAAGAGCTCTCAAAATAGTTAGGTTAAAAACAAAAAAAAAAAAAACAATATGTGAGGTTATCCAATTGTTACGGACTGTAAATGTAAGATCTCAGAAATTTGTTTTTGAAAATGGTTGAAAACAAAAGAAAGAAGAAGTGGGTTATATTTGGTAAAAATAAGTTTTGCGCTGCTGGTATTGCATTTTTAATGGCTGTTGCAACTTTAATTTTAAAGTACAGTATTGAGTTCTAAAAATATATATGAACAGAGATTGGGTTTTGGGTAGTTATTTTTGAGAAATAAAAAAAAAACGGATTTATTCGAATCTTGAGAAAAAAATAAGTACGGGATCTTATTTAGAATACTGATATTATCTTTAGTATGTAACGGTTGATTTTTTAGCTGGTTTGGTTTTGGCAACACTGGTTTTGACAGCTGACGTGTGTTTAGTACCTTGTGTCACTGTCAAACAGCTTCAGTTTGGTTTGCAATTTAACCATGGATCGTCTTACAAATGAACAACGCTTGCAAATTATTGAATTTTACTATCAAAATTCGTGCTCGGTTCGAAATGTTCATCGCGCGCTGCTTCCATTTTATGATCGGCATTCTCGACCTTCTGAGCAGTCTATTCGGAAGATTGTGACCAAATTTCGCACCAAATTTACTTTGTTGGACATTAAACCACCAACACGTTTACGTACTGTGCGTAGTGAAGAAAATATTGCGGCCGTATCAGCTAGTGTGACAGAAGACCGCGAAATGTCGATTCGGCGCCGTTCCCAGCAGTTAGGCCTTTGTTACAGCACTACGTGGAAAATTTTGCGGAAGGATTTGTGCGTAAAGCCTTTTAAGATACAGCTTGTGCAAGAACTAAAGCCAGCCGACCTACCACAACGCCGAATTTTTGGTGAATGGGCTCTTGGAAAGCTGGCCGAGGATCCGCTTTTTTATCGAAAAATTGTGTTCAGCGATGAGGCTCATTTTTGGTTGAATGGGTACGTAAATAAGCAAAATTGCCGCATTTGGAGTGAAGATCAGCCAGAAGCATTGCAACAGCTACCAATGCATCCCGAAAAAGCCACTGTTTGGTGCGGTTTATGGGCCGGCGGCATTATTGGGCCATATTTCTTCAAAGATGATGCGAATCGCAGCGTTACTGTCAATGGTGAACGCTACCGAGCGATGATAACAAATTTTTTTTTGCCCGAAATGGAAGTTCTTGACTTGCATGATATGTGGTTTCAACAAGACGGTGCCACATGCCACACAGCACGCGAAACAATGGCGCAATTGCGAGGCGAGTTTGGTGAACAGTTAATTTCACGTTTCGGGCCGGTCAATTGGCCGCCTAGATCGTGCGATTTGACACCATTAGATTATTTTTTGTGGGGGTATGTCAAGGCTAATGTGTATAGGGACAAGCCCGCTTCGATTGACGCACTGGAAGCCAACATCCATGCATTCATTCGTGAGATACCGGCCGATATGTGTGAAAGAGTATGCCAAAATTGGACTCAGCGGATGGACTACCTGAGACGCAGCCGCGGTCAACATTTGCATGAAATTATCTTTAAACATTAAATTGCAAGGTTCAAACTATCGATTCAAATAAATATTTCATTCATTTTTTTCGAATTTTTTGTGTTTTTTTTTAAAAAAAAGTTCTAAACCTCTTAAAAAATCACCCGTTATTTTGATTCAAAGAGTTAGAGCGGTTTTTGGAAAATTTGGCAGACAAAACAGTACCAAATATTGAAATTAGTAGTTTGAAAAATACTATTTGTTGACTATATAGCTAAAACCGATTATGAATTATTGTTCCGGATATAAGCATTACTTGGTTTTTAAAGTTTTATCGAAGTCAAAAACGGGGTTTTCGAGATAAAAGTAGTTTTTGAAATAAGCGTTTTCGGTGATTCGAATTAAAAATTAAGGACGCAATAATTTTGAGAATACCAATTTTACTCTAAGTTTGTATTTTGGTCATAATCGTTATTACGTATGGACCATTTTCGAGATATGTCCAAATTTAAAAAGTACCATTATACGAATTTTTAGTCAAAAACTGGGTATTATGTAGTCATGGTAACCTCACCTACTTGAGTTGTAGGCGCAGTATCTTAGTGGTTAGTGTGTTGGACTACTAAGCGAGGGGTCCGAGGTTCGAATCCCGCAAAAACCCAAACTCCAACTTACGGTTTTTTTCCACGGCGCCACCTCTTGCGACCGTCTGACAAACATCCGACAGTAACTGTCTTAAAATAGCTTCTCAATTGGACGTTTGGAATCGGCATAAAATGTAGATCCCTTCCATTCGTTTCAAACTTGAAAAACTCACACAAAACGAATGGTTGTGAGAAGCTAAGCCTATAGGTTTGAGAGACGGAAAGAGACCCGACAATTGTGGTCTGATTCAAATATCTCTTGAATCTATATACTTTACTTTTTTTTTACTTAAGCTTAAATATCAATTTTGGTTGAAATTGTTGAAGCCGTTTTCGAAAAAACCAAACTTCTATACAAATTTTATATGGGAAGTACCCACCAAAAACATAATTCATAACTCGAGTTCGAAATTTTGTACGAATGCAACATCTTTCTCTTACTACGTAATCGAGGAAGTTAAAAAAGAGGTTAAACATAAGACCTGCCGCGCAAAAGTTCAGTATACTAATCCCTGAACCACCTCGTCCACATTATCGTATTCTGGGAAATTTTGACATTGCGAGTTCAGGAAATTCAGAGCCTGGACACTAAAAAGTGTTGAATGGAATTTAAGACTGATCTAAAAAAACAAACTACTTGGCCGTGTATCTTACATTTAAAAAATTTCATCCAATGCTGGGGTTTGTAGGACAAGCAACTTCTTTCTGTTTTACAACTTGATTGCTATATGACATTTTACTTAACTCTATTTCAGCCGCCGCAGTGACCTAACCTGTGCCCTGGTTGTGGCGAAGCTTATAATATCTTGCCTGAAGCTGGAAAGTAAAGTATCCAACCTGATCACATCGATTCTTGTTTCTCCCGTAGAGGACTGGACAGAGCTGGTAGGGTGACAGCTTTCTCTTCACCTACCCAAATGACGCCTTTCTATCTCATTTCAGTGCTGGGAAGAATCAATGGCCCCCGGCATCGACATGCTTCACCACTACGGTCCACTGAATCGATCCAAAGCAGCTGGCAGCCTAGCTTCAAATGCCGACATGTCGCATGGACAATTCGATTACGACCGTTTTCGACGTCATTTCGCGACACTCCTCGAGCGCGTTTGCCGCTTGGCGTCTGCCCACGATGCCAAAAAGTCCAAAGACAAAGACACAGACGATGGGAGACACGAATTCGCCCAAGCACTGGAGGATACAGAAGACGGGCACAGAACACCGGGGAAGTCTAAAAAACTTGCCAAACAGAGCCGATTGGAAGCCCTCGAAGATGACGATGAAGAAGACAGCCTTGATGCAACCGATCCAAGTAGGCGACCAGAAAGTGACTGGCTAAACGCTGACGTCCAGCAGGGCAGTGACATTGTGACCAACATGCTACTTAAGGACACTGTCAAAGTTGACTCAGAGAAATAAATTGTTAAAGATGGGAGAATGTCTTATTAATATCTAACCTCAGACAGCAAACAGATTCATGAAAGAAGACATGACATTCTACAAAACCACAGTATCAGCTCAGACATACTGTCCGTACGCCGTCGTTATGCTCGAGTTTCAATGAACCTTCTGTTCATAGGCACAGCACGGCTTCTGGTGGCTGTTACATGCAATTATCAAGGCCTGTTAATTTATTTAAATTGTTCGGAATGCCAGGAAGTAGCATTCACAATGAAGCTAATTTGAGGCAACCGCCCTTTAAGGCAACCGCCGATCTATGCCACTTTTGCCCGCGAAATGGATCAATTACAACATACCTTGGCATCCGGTTACATGTGGTAGTGGTGTCTTGGAAAATTCCGCAAATATCTGATCGGCACAGTTTCTCTGGCTGAAGACACTCCTTCGAAATTCTGGCCTTGTTTCAACGCTTTCCAGTCCCCATAGCTTGAGAGCGTAACCAAATCCGCATCTGCCTCAAATAGGTACGGTAGATGAACGTGATCGCCTCGCTTCCTTTCTCCGACGCGTCTTCGTCATTTAATACCTTTTAGTGTGCCTGAGATCACAAGACCGCACAACGCCACAAGATTATTCATTCCTTTGGACCGCATTATCCGCTTGGGATGATTTCACGCGCATTCAGTGCACCGCACTATGCGCACAGACATATGTCAAAAGCGCAACTCTAGTCAGGAGGAATCATCAGCAGCAGAAGGGATACCATCTTCAGCGACCATTTTGTTGTTAATCGAGAAATTAAATCCGAATTAAGAAACTGCTGCTGCAATCGAAAAGTCTCACTGCGTAACCGAGAGACATTTTCACACTTATTCCCTTGACTAGTAGGCACATTCAGTGCTTAGTGGCATATCGAATTCCATCACAAAAATGAAGACCACACGAAGCCGAAGATAAACATTTTCCCTTGCCGCATCAGAGTTAGGTAGGTGTGGATTTCGCTCCCTGAGGGTCTTCCACCGGTATACCATTCGAGCAGCATGCGTGCACCCATAGATACGCATCTGGATTACCAGACTGTGTGTCTGGTGAGAGCGAAAGACAAACAATTCCGTCGCCCTTTACCTCCCAAGTATGGGTACTCGACGGCCAAAGTCCGAGTCAAGGTAATCAAATAGGCCAGGAGGAGGACATGTTCCTGTGGTTGTAACGAGATTTATCGCACCATCTGTCATAAACATGGTCGATCGGTTTGCACCGGTCCACCTTTTTGCTGGTTCTGTTTGGAATTCCATGGCAACGAACCGAGCCAGCGCACTGCGACTCTATCCATCAAAAGTCCTTTTGGCCAGGCACAAGCACAAGGAGTGAGGTGCGAACACTGGCTCTCTCGGAATGCTGTGTTTGCATAATGAGGCGAAAATAAATAACATGTCGGGCACACCACATAAAATGTCTCCATCCACATCCAGTGGTCGGACGATCGTCGCTGCACTGTGCGGTGCGGTACTGGACTGGCTTATCCTATGTGTGGCGGCGTGCAGCGCGCTTGCCTCATCGCGTGGAATGCGTTTTCTTTTGCGATTTTATTGGAAAATTTACACTTCAATCGGTGTTGTGCTTGGCTCTGACTTCACATAGACAAGGCGCATAATGTAATCTAAACACAATTGTCACGTCACGATCGGTACGTTTTCGCGTTCGCAAATGTAACACCGTCAGCGTCACCGCCGGCCGCGTGCACTGTCTTCTGTCACAAGGTGGCCGACGTCAACGGTCTATAGTGCTAGTGGTTGCTGGTTGGTCTTGTTCGATGATCTTTGTTGGAATACCCACTTGTTGATTGTATTGGAATTTCAGAGATACACTTGTCGGTTGTATAGAAGAGAAGACTCAACTTCTATCAGTGTCGACATTTTGTGCGAAAGGCTTGGAGGCGTGGCACTTTCTATCTGTCAGCGTAGTAGAAAGGGTCACACCACAGAGCTTGGCTTCGGGAACAGGGTGGCAGAAAGCGATCGACCAGTGATACTGGTTTCGAGTGATGACGCCCTTGCTTTTTTGAAGACTTTTAGGAATTTATTTTTTAAAATGAAAAATGTCAGATATTTTTATTTTAGCGAATTGGTTTTAATTGTTTTGGTTTCCGCTCTTTTTTTTTTCAGGAATTTTGCAGTGCAACAAAGTTTTGGAACCCACATCCGACCCTTTCCCAGGTTTTGGATCACGTTCTCACGGTTGAGTTGATTCTGATATGTATGCGGTCAAAGTGTTTGCGATTAAATCTACCTCCACTCAATATGACCGAATTCTGGAAAGTCGCAAGAAAAAGAGCCAGTGAAAAAAAAAAGTGGCATTTCTGAAGCTAGTTTAGTATTTTTTAACGATATTTAACAAGCATTATTTCGCTAAACACTATAATAATGTTGTGATAGGCAACTGCGCTACATTTTATAGGGTTTTATTTGGAAATACCAGCATTTGAAAAAATGTTGAAGCTCCTTCTTTAACTGAAAAAGGGGAAAAAAAAATTGTGGCAGCCTTTTAAAAAAAGTGACGAATTTCAACTTTAGTCGCACAACGGTCACGGTGCCTACACTATGGAATAATATTTTTAGTTGATAATGAGGAACTAGAAACGGTGCATCAAATCAATCATGGCTTCTCTGAAGCTATATATAGGTAAAGCACAAATTTTTGGGAAATCTTTTATTTATTTATTTAATGGCATCTGTCATTTTTATGATACTATGCAGTAATTCATTTTTATGTAGGTATTCCTTTATTTGTTGTAAAATATGTACTGTACATGTACATAGTTCAGAGACTTACAGCCCGATTCTGCTTTTGTGAAACCTCAAAGGTCGCAAGCTGTTGTGAGGTTCATTCCTCGTGAGATTTTTTGGGTTTCAATATAATTTTTCGGATTCGGTGATAACGCTAATAACAGTGGCGTAGCGTGGGTTCGAGCCGCCCGGGGCAGACCCAATTTATGCCGCCCCCCGTAATTTTTTCATACACTAAAAAGACATTTGTAAACTTGGTAAAATTTCTGAAATCGAATAACGGTACTTTTGAAATTTCGAAATATCTCGAAAACAAAAATTAATTTCTAAGGTAATATTGTCATTTCTAACTGAATGGCAGGCTCAGTTGTTTTTTCTATATTATCGTACAATAGATTTTTGAAAATTTGATTTTCTTTAGTTTTCTAGGGAAACGGCGATAAAAATGTTGACCAAAATGAATCACCTAAAACGCTTATTTTGAAAACGGCTTATACCTCGAGAACCCTAATTTTAATTTAGATAAAACTCTAAAAACCAAGTAGTACTTACATACCGAAAAATAACTTTTAGGTAGTCAGTTTTCAGCTATATAGTTAAGCAATAGTATTTTTTAAACTAAACATTGCAAAATTTGGTATGTTTTTGTCTGCGTAATTACAAAAACCGGTCTAAAGATTTTGATCAAAATGCATACTGAAGATAATATCCGTATTTCAAATAAGACCCCGTACTTAGATTTCCTCAAAAAATTCTAATAAATCAATTTTTAAATTATTTCTCAAAAATGACTACCCAAAAGCCGATCTGTGTTCATAATTTTTTATAACTCAGCACTTCCATTATAATTGCAATAGCAGCAAGGCAAAACTTATTTTTTGCAAATATTGCCAACTTCTTCTTTTTTTCGTCATTTTGAATACGCAGCATAAAATAATTCCAACAATTCACTTTTTTGAGCAACAATAGAAAAGTATACCTTTTTTTTTGGTAGCGCCAAGGATGTGTTATTGTGTAGTGTAATATTCATAGATACTAGTAACCCGAGTGCTACTAGCATGCACGATTCGCAAACCCGAGTGATCGATGCTAATGGTTCGCCCAGAGCTCCTTTAAACTCAGAGGTCTTGAAGAATTTTTTTTTTTTTTTTTGGTTGTGCCAATGGATGTGGTAATCTTCTAAAGATGCGGTAGCCCACAGGGATGGAAAATACCATTTTCCATTTGTACTGAAAACTTTTGTGAGATTGTACTGAAATGGAACCAATTGTATTGAAAACATTTTTTCGTACAAAAAAGAGTATCCAAAATATTTTATTTTCAAAATCATAAACAAAAATAAATTAACTAAATGTAACATAAATAAAAAAAAATTTACACAACTACAGAAAAATTGTTTATATATTAATCTATGAACTCTTAAGGCTTAATACTCTCATTTTCCCCATTCATATTTAAAATAAGGTGTATTTCACAAACATAAATAATAATCTCTTCTTGCTTGCTGAATTCGTTAAATGGCTGTGTTCACTATCAAATGAGAATTGTAATGATTTTGATTTTATTTTTTTAATTCATAATTTGGCTCAACCAAAATCCTGCTAATTTTTTCTGATACAGCATGAAATTATTAAAATAATCCTGTTAAATTTAGCAGAAAAGATGCTAAATTGCTGACACTGCCTGAGCTTGAAACTCATAACAGAATGAGGTTTTAATGTAAAATAGAAACCAGTCAACGCTCTGTGTAAAACTTAAAACAAATAGATCGTTATTTGACTTGATTTCCTATTTTTGTAAAAAATACAAATTGCAAGAGAATTTGAAATATTTAGATAATTTGTATCGAAATAAGGAAAATTGTACTTTTGTACTTGAGCAAACTTATTTGTATCGAATTCGATACAATTGTATCGACTTTTCCATCCCTGGTAGCCCATGCTACCAACATGCACGACTCGCAAACCCGAATAATCGATGGCAGGAGTGCGCCTACGTACTTATCCACACCACTACGTCCTTTTACGACTCTCCCCGCGGAACTGCCGTCAGGTATTATTTCGCGGGGCTGGTTAGCAAATCAAGCTATTTATCCTGTTTCACCTGCTGCTGAGGCTTCTGCTGCTTCTGTTGCTTTCCTTAGCCTTTCTATTCTCCGCAGCTCATTTTCTAGAGTTGTTATGAAGTCACTTATTACCGTCCAATTCTCTTCCGTGTGTGTGTGGGTGTGTAGAGAGAGTGTCTGAACTAATTATATTAGATACCTCTAATACCAACAAAAGCAAAACTACAATTACTTATTCGCATTTCGCACTAACTCCAGTTTTCAGCAAAACTTCGCTTACTAAAAGACTCAAAAGGGGTATTTTCGAAGTGTTTAATTTGTGTTTAAAATTTCTGAAAAAATGTAGTTGCATACTAGGGAGCAGCGTTCATTGGATTTTGTTGTTAAGCAACACAAGGAATGTCTGATTACTTACTGTGAAGCAGTGTCCGCTTTATCAATTTTATAATTTGTCACAATTTAAAAAAAGAAAAATTTAACCGCTCCAAATTGCCGCCCCTGGCAAAGTGCCGCCCGGGGCCTATGCCCCCCTTGCCCCCCCCCCCCTGCTACGCCACTGGCTAATAATAAAACTCACAAAAAATCACCTCAGGAGGGGGAGTCTTCGAATTTGACTGTCACGTCCAAAATTTAAAAATAAATAAAAAAATTTTGTTTGTCATAGCTCATAGGGCACGTTCGGATTTCTAGTTTAGTAAGTCTGACAAGATGTATTTCACTTTTTATTGGCCTAGAGTGGTCACGTGACTCGTTTTTGCAGTTGACGTTTATGGAGGAGAGGCCGACAAATACAAGGTCTGTTCCTTTACTTTTGAATCTTACGAATTTTTACTCAGTGCCGTCCCTTAACTCGAAAAATTCGTAAAAGAGAGCGTCATCGAGAGAGCAAGATATTACCCCTCCACTGAGAATCTTACGAATTTTTACTCAAAAAATTTCTTGGTGTAAGAAGTGAAAAAGCTGTCAGGTGTAAGGTGACTTTACAAATGACAGCTGATTTGAAATTTGTTATCCCATTTGGCATATTATGCGTTTATTATATTTTTATATCTTGCGTATTAAAATGGTATCAACGGAGGCAAAATAAAATTGAATGTTCTCCTCAGGATTCTTTCGAAAGTGGCGACGATATTCTTCCTTCCTCGGTGGAACAAGGAACAATCTCCTCCATGTAATTATTCATGCAGTGTCGCTTTTTCCTCTTTTCGAATGCTTGTAGTTCAATCAGTTCAAACATTTCCGAATACTCGGATTCATCAAAATGAAGTTCGATTAATTCCAGATCACTTTCTTGTTAGTAAATTAACAAATGCCTCGAGTTTATCAGACATTTTAATGACTTTTCGTACCATTTTTGGAATATTTGAATTATGTTTCTGTCATTTTTTTTAAAGATTACTACAAAAGCGTTCCCTAACTTTTTTTGTAAGGGTCTCTCTTTGTGAGAGAATTTATCCCCGCCATTGCCATTTTGACAGTCTTTTCCATTCTTACTACAAAAGTAAAGAAACAGACATATAATCAAAAAAAAAACAAAAAAAATGCCTGCATACTCAGTTGACATTTCGAAGAGTTAAATTTAAAATAAACAGAGTGGCCGCGGCAGAATTCTAAGGAGTCAAAAAAGGACCGGTGAGAGAAAAAGGTGTCATTTCTAAAGCAACTCTGCAAATTTTGAATTTTTGCACGATATTTAACAACCATTAATTGGCATAACAGTAACAGTATAGTAGTGTTGTGATAGGCAACCTTGTTACATTTTAAATGTACTTACATATTTGAAAAAACTGGTGCGACTGTATCCAACAGTCCCGAAAAATGTCTATGTGTAAACACCGTGCGTGCGGTATGTGTGTGGCTTGATACACATCATTGAGCAGAGACAATACTGAGACCCCCAACTTCGGCCGATTTTCCGTTACTTGCCTACAAGCTATATTTCTATGGGGTGGTACACGCTAAGTGCGTTAGTATTGTTACATAGAAATTCGTATTGACAACTGTCACTCACCAACACACTCGCACCTTGCGTGTCCCACTTCCGCTGTCGGCAAAGTTGCTTCCAGCGTTCATAGAATTTTGTCAGTTAAATTTGAAATTATTCGTTTCGTGTAAATAGTATTTTATTTTAGGAATTAGTGCACTTTTGCTGAAAATATTTATGAAAAATGATTACTGTAGAATGGTTGTATGAAAATAAAAACATTTTGGGCAATTTTTCTTCAGTTATTTAAGAAGAATGTACACATGAAATCGAAGTTAATGATATTCAAAAGCGGAAAATACACAACAATTTTTGTCCTAATATGTTTCTAGTATATAAAACATCTCATTTAGATCGCACTATTAACTAAACAAATTATATTAATCGTTTTTTAAAAATTTATAATAACCAACCAATAGCATTCAGTTATCTTAAAATGTGGTATTCTCGAACTCTATCACATTCCCCCATGGTTGGTAGCGGTTGGCAGCATTGAATTTATATTTTTTGTATGTTTTTACATGTCACACGGATTCTAAATAGACATAACACCGATAGGAAAACAAAATGGCGAATTTGAAAAAAACTGAGGGGGCCAGCGGCAAGAGGATTGTGAGTTGGGGGTCTCAGTATTGTCTCTGTCATTGAGAAAAGAGGGAATTGTAATAACCTTATTCATGATATATTATGAAATAACAATAATTTATTTTCAAACTCTGCGTGAGCCTTAACATGTCTGGGGTACTCTTCGTAGGGTGGAGTGACTGACTACCTGTGGTTGTAAAACTTCATTGATGTCCGTTCTCCTTCGTTTGGCTCGAACTGACGATAAATCCGTGTCATTTATCGTCAGAACATCATTGACAGTTGATCGTGATGTCGTCGGTTCATTGTCAGTAATTGTCGCTCCAGTTTGGTTTGCGAGACGAGTTCTCCATTCACGCGAGCGTTCAGTACTCGCTCAACCCACCATTTTTTTTCGACTTTCAGAGGTTTACTTGCACGGAAACGCGCCCTGTAATCTTTTGCACGTTCTGCATCTGCCTTTCCCATGTCTGAAAATATTTTAATGCATCTTCAATGACGGCAAAACATTGCATTATTGTCAGAAATATGGAATTGTATCAATTACGCATTTTCCTGTATTTTTCTGCGCTTTACTATTGAAACGCATGTATTCAACAGTGAAATCGAACAGTGAAACAACGCGCACTTAGATGTTTACGTATCAATAAGCACTCCTAAAATTATGCAGTGGAAAATACCCGTTTGCTGTTACACAGTAAATGAAAGTGTCATTGGAATTTAATTCGGCTTGCATTGCATATTGTAGGGGCGCTGGCCTACGACATTTTCGTTATGCGAGAAACAGATTAACACAGCAACAGCAATAGTAACTTCCACAACTTTTAGAACCAATGTATTTTTATTACTTTGAACACATTAGCACAGCAACATCGACAGCGAAGTCAACGTTAATGCTGTCGAAAATTCGCTGTTTCTGTTGCTGATGTTTACATATCAACAAACACTCCTAACATTATGCAGTGGAAAATACCCGTTTGCTGTTACACAGGAAATGAAAGTTTCATTGGAATTTCATTCGGGTTGCATTGCATATTGTACGGGTGATTTCCGTCCCAGCAGTTATATGTTTGGAATTACTCCACCAGATACCAATAACGCGCACATAGATGTTTACACATCAAAAAAAAAAAAACAATTTTTGAAAATGAATGAAGGGCCTTTTCCAAATAAAAAAAGGGCAAAATCAAACAAAGAAAATACAAAAACAATTTAAACTGTCTATTCAACGGCTTCGGATGCCTAGTCCCAAATCTATGTAGTTGACGTTTCACATAAACTAGGTATCCGAACGTTCCTATAAAACTCACAAAAAATCAACTCAGAATGGTGAGTTTTCGAATTTAACTGTTAAGGCTGGTACGCTGCTCAAGTGAAGTGAAAGTAATAGTATTAATTTTGGCAATAATGTCTGATTTATACATAAGACCAGTGTAACACATTTTAACAATCAAGAGTGCATAGAGAGTATATACCGCACCTTTTGAAAAATCCGGGAATTATATTGATGTGATTACTGAACCTCATTGTAGTAGAACATTTGAGTACTGCTGTATTCTTATTTGCAAAAGTTTCTTATGTGGTATTCGACTATGCTTCTTCAGATTCGCTCTCAGATTTCAGATTTCGTGTGGCTAATCGAACATGAGAACATAACTTGCCCTTTTTTGTGTCGACATTCGTGCGATTGGAATATGTTTAGCCTTCAACACTTTTCAAAGCGTTTTCCATTCACTGGTTAAGTTTTATATTCAAACATTCTAAATTAGCATCCCGATTGTTTTCTAAATATTTATACATAAATAAATTACACAAATAGATTCACCCGATGCAATTACTTTCTTTTCTATAGAGAAAAAAACAAACTGAAACGCACTTGTATTGGTAAATCTGAGAAAATATATAAATTCGCAAAAGCGCGAAGATTGTTTTTTTTTTTTGTTTTTTGTACCAAACGCACATAAAAAGTGCTCTGAGAGCTCCCAATCGAATGCCACAATAATATTTAAGGATTTATTATTAATTAAAGTAACTCTCATACATTCATTAATAGTAGGTTATAAAAATGCATAAAAAGAGTATCGTGTTCAATTTTATAACGCAATTGCAGCAGCCGCCGTGTCGCCTTTACAAAAGGAGCTGCGAACAAATCATTTTTTGTATGAAAACACTAAATTGCCATTTTAGTATCCTTAAAGTATTTTATGTAATTATGATCTGACCGCCGATTAAAAATCTGTATGCTTATCTTGAGCAAAACAGTGTGTAACAATTTACTGAGGCACCCTGCTCATCAAAAAGGTCATCCATGCCACCAACTTTTTGTACACCTAGCTTTATGGTACTATATTCAATGCAAAAATGATAAAAGAAGTTCGAAAAATGCAGTACTCTCTTTAAAAAACATCTGAAATTGAAATTAATTTCTTGAACGTCGTCCTACGAATCATTTTTCAAGCCGAAATGTCAAAAATTTGAAATAGTGAAATAGCTGTGGAGAGATTTTAGCATCGCCGCCTACAGCTCAGTTTTTGAAGTGCAATTTTTCACTTGAGCTGCGTACTGTCAAGTGAAATTTCCATGTGGAAAGTTCAATTTGACATTTCGCGGTGAAAAATTTGTATGAAAAACTGTATTTCACTTGAGCAGCGTAACAGCCTTTACGTCCAAATATTTAAAAATGAATAAAAAGAAATGTATTTGTCAATTCGTCAATGTGCAAATATTGTTGATACTTTTAAATGATTTAATACGTAATGAAAGGTAATGGTTATTTTTCAGCATGAAGGAAATAAAAATATGGTAGTATATTTTATTTTAGAAGTACGAAATTAATATGTTTGTTTGTTTACAAAGAGAATGGATTTTATATTGATAAATGTTTTCTTTAATGTCGGCAATTATGTGTGGAATACAATATCAGGTAAATGTCCGCCTCTGTTAGTCTCACAAATGCGAGCCCATTTGAGCACATTTTTCATTACATTCTCACACATTTCACGCGGTATTTCATAAATTTCATCACGAATATTTTGTTTGAGTTGCTCAATCGTTTCTGGCATACAACTTGCTTTTCAGATATCCCCACAAAAAGAAGTCCGGAGCAGTCAAATCAGGCGACCGTGGAGGTCAATCAACATCACCATTGCTTGAAATTACTTGTTGTGGAAAGAGGTCTCGCAGTAATTCCATTATAATCCTGGCTGTATGCGATGCGGCACCGTCTTGTTGATACCACATGTTAATCAAGTCCAAAGCATGAAGTTGTGGCTTTAAAAAGTTTTCAATCATATCACGATATCGCTCCCCATTCACAGTTACCGTTACGCCGTTTTCATTTTCAAAGAAGTAAGGTCCAATGATTCCTCCTGACGTAATTGCACACCAGACTGTAACTTTTAATGGATGCGAAGGTGAGTGATGAATAATTTGAGGGTTTTTCATTGCCCAGAACCGACTATTCGGTTTATTCACATATCCATTCAAATGAAAATGTGCCTCGTCACTCATTATGATTTTTTCATGAAAATCGGGGTTGTCATGGCCTAGCTGTAACATCCTATTGGCATATGTACGGCGGCGTAAATGGTCTTGTGGAAGAAGCTCTTGTGTCAACTGAATCTTAAATGGAAACAAATGCAAATCCTTGTGCAAAATTGTCGCCAAAGTTGTGCTTTAAAGACCAAGCTCCTGAGCACGGCGACGAATTGGGGTTGATGGATTGTTTTGAACACTTCCTTGAGCAGCAGTAATGTTTTCAGCCGATCTTGCAGTACGTTGTGGTCCATGCTTGGGCCTATCACCTGCAGACCCTCTTTCTTCGAAATCATTCACTACTCGATAAATATTGCGTTTTGTTGGCACGTTGTTAGTTGTTTCTCCCAAAAATTTCACGTAACTTTCTCATCGTCCAGTAATCGATGATTGATTTTGATACACAAAATATTTTTTAAAACTGCAGTGCAAAGAACAATAGTTAAATACATTGATCCCCGGATAAGTGACCGTCGTTTAATTCATCCGAAAACAAAGCATTCCATAAGAAATGTACAGAACTTTTCCCGTTGAAGTGCGTACCGCTTAAATCCGTTACCCGGATATTTGCACTACTAAAAGTATAGCTTCTCGTAAAAGTTCATACAAAATCTACCGGTTAAATAAGCCCACCCCTACAACACAACACACATACAACCTTAAATTATAACAAAGGCAGTTGTCAAATTGACATGGCCTATGTTTAAGTTTAAAGTTTCGTGATTTAGTCCGTATATGAACATGCTAATAAAATCGCTTCAATTCGGAGAAAGTAGTTCTCTGATTATCATAGGACTTCAAGCTTTGAACGATATATTCCAGCACAAACATTTTGGAAAGCGAAAGAAAGAAAGAAAGGTTAATCATCAATATCATTTTCGTCTCTTAATTTCCGCAAAAGACGTCTGCACAAAATCTAGCGGAATAGTTAGGTTGTTCATATTAGTACTGCTGTAAATCTTACCTTTCATTCTCAGATAAGAGTTCTGCAACAACATGAACGAGTATCAAATCTATATCTGCGACCTTTTGTGAGTGTGCTGACAGAATACAAATCTCACAAAATCAATTTCACTTCACCATAAGAGGGTTTTGTGACTTGTGAGGTATCAGTGAGGTTTGCGAAAATCAGGCCGTAAGTAAAAAATAGACCGTGAGTTCCCGCGCACCTACCCGTTTCTACCAGAAAATTCTCTCTTATGTTGTTTTCCATTGGGACAGAATAAACACTTTTTTCAGATTGAGTTTTTCTGCTCTCGGAATCAGCTGTCAGATTTCATGTTTCATTGGCCGCAAAAAAGCAGAGTCAGAGCAAGCGAATCTCGAATTTTTACACTAACACCAAAACATTTGTCAAACTTAAAGTGTGTTATTTTAGGTTTTTAGAGACGACAAGTCTGTGGAAAATTGAAAAAAATAACATTTTTCAAATGCAATTGATATTAACATAAATTGAATAGATTTCTACAAACACAAATTACAATTTAAGAACAGCTAACTTTTGAAAGATGCACCACCACAATTGTAAAGTAAGAAAAATCTCGTTTAATGTTCCATTGGGCACGAAAAATCTGAAAATCCCAATGAAAAAGACATAAAATGTCGTTTCCATAGGCTAATATGTGTGGAGCAGCACGAAAAAAAAAAGAATTCTTAATGAAATACTGACATTAAGCAGTCATCCTACATCGTGGTGAGATTAGAGAGAATAGAGATTGTGATGCCCGAACCGAAACCGGAATTTGAAGAAAAACGGATTTGCCTTTCAGCAAAAAATCTTTAGTTAACAAACTGTGATTTTTATACTGAAGGTTTATTGAGATTTTTTTTTTCAAATATAGTAGGTATTCAACGGATATAAGCGACCCCCATAAAAGCAAAATCCTTTAAATATTAACAAATTATTAAGCGTTGGGATTCACGGACATGATCTTTTTACCCGACTGTACACAGAGAGGGTTATGTGTTTCGCGCGTATCCTATGTACGTTCCTACGTGACCTCCTGTAGCCTAAACGGCTTGACCGATTTTAAAGAGTTAGGTTTCACTAGATTCGTATTCTTCCCCGGAGTGTCATAGGCTAAACAAATAATTATAAAAATATAAATTTAAAAAAAAACTAAAAAAAAAAATAATTGTCACACAGTGAGAAATGTCAAGAGATGGAATACACTGAACTGTGGAATAATTTACTTTCTGATGTATTCACAATTGCGGTCTTGTGGAGTGTTAGGCCCGATTCGCCAGGGTGTTCACCATTTTCCTGTGAAGACGGTAAAACTTACGTTAATCCGGAGTTTTTATTTTTATTGGACCGGGCTGTTTTTTCCACTTCGGTCCATGCAAAAATAAAGATTCCAACCGCTATACCGACAGAAATATCAAATTCTGAAGATTGGTGCATTTTTGTTTGTTTTTGTTGTAGGACTTTAAACCATCATCTAATCTCAGCGAAAGTAAAGTGCAATAACTAGTGTCACCTCCTCCAAGTCAGTCTGACATTATGCAAGCGTTTGATAAAGTGCTAGTTGATATCTCTGTTTTGTTTTTTTTTTTATCTCAATTTGGGGAGAAATCTCGTGAATCGTGTCCTTAGGGCTCGATTCTGTGTCAAATTTTCCGGGTTACTGGTGAATAAATCCTTAAATATGTACTACAAAAAGTGAACTACTGTGATCTACAAAATTGGTTCGGGCATCAAAAAAATGTTGAGACTCATTGCGGCTGCTCGGATTTCGTTCAAACTTCGGATTTGGAGTTATGGGCTTACATTTCGTATTAATCATAGTGTGTATGCAGTCATGAATTTAATTATTTTAATTGAAGTAATATTATTTTTATTGCATAAACCTATCGAACACTATTTGAGACCGGCAAGAAATAGATAGCTACAATCATAAAACACTGACAAATAAATATACTGTACACCATTCACAAAAGAAACTTTATTTGTGTATTCTTCTAAATATATTAAACTAAAAAGCTAGAAATAAAAAAGTTAATTTAAGAAACCCAAAAAACCCGGCTGACTGTAAATTTAAAAAGATTAAAACAAGACACTTTCAAGTATAACTGATTGGCAGTCGGAGGCTGCGCATATTTTTGACAAATTGTCTAGGTAGTCTCCGATTGTCAATCAGTTATACTTGAAAGTGTCTTGTTTTTATATTTTTAAAGTTACAGTCAGTCGGGTTTTTTGGTTTTTTAAATTAACTTTTTTATTGTTACAATCTTATGGACAGTTTTCGAGATATGTACAAATTTCAAAAGTACCGCTATTCGAATTTTTAGTCACAAACTGGGAATGCTGTCTTTTTAACCTGACCTTCTTAAGCTTTAATATCAATTTTAGTTGAAATTGTTAAAGCCGTTTTCGAAGTAATTGTCGAATATTGAAAGTAATGTCGAATTTCGTCAGTTTTTATGTTCGATTTTATTTCCTTAATGAAAGAGTAGATAATTATGTCGAAAATGAAAACGGCAATAGAATAAAAAAATAAAAATAATTTATGTTTGGCACAAATGTAGAAATGCTTTTGGAAATACATGCGAAATTTGAAATTTGATATGTAATGACGAAGAAAAATATTTGGAAATAAAATCGAAATTCAGTCTAATGCAAATGATAAAACCATGCACACAAATCAGGCAAAAAATTACTTTCTCTTTGTGAATAACGTTGTTCTCTCAAAACTTATCAAAGCTGAGCTGCATTTACGGTTACGGAAATCTTGGCGTTAGCGTTTTTGTATTTGGAAATAAAGTGGAATATTGTTGGCAATAAAGTCGAGCATTCATTTTTAAGTTGGGAGATAAAGTCGATTAATGAAATATAGTTTGAATTGATTAAAATGAAAATAACAGCGGTCGACATTATTACACTTTTATACCACTGTAATTGGATTGAATTTTTAATTTTGTCAGTTTCTACGTTGGATGCAACGTAGAAACTGACAAAATTCGACATTACTTCCAGTATTTTATGGAAATAAAGTCGATTGAAATTATTTCCATCTACCTTGTTTCACGGCACCGGGAAGTACCATTAATAATGAGGTTACCTTGCAAAAAAAAAAACGACCCGAACTATAAGCCCTCAAACTCCAAATCCGAAGTTTGAACCAGAGACAATACTGAGACCCCCAACTCACAATCCTCTTGCCGCTGGCCCCCTCAGTTTTTTTTCAAATTCGCCATTTTGTTTTCCTATCGGTGTTATGTCTATTTAGAATCCGTGTGACATGTAAAAACATACAAAAAATATAAAATCAATGCTGCCAACTGCTACCAACCATGGGGGAATGTGATAGAGTTCGAGAATACCACATTTTAAGATAACTGAATGCTATTGGTTGGTTATTATAAATTTTTAAAAAACGATTAATATAATTTGTTTAGTTAATAATGCGATCTAAATGAGATGTTTAATATACTGGAAACATATTAGGACAAATATTGTTGTGTATTTTCTGCTTTTGAATATCATTAACTTCGATTTGATGTGTACATTTTTCTTAAATAACTGAAGAAAAATTGCCCAAAATGTTTTTATTTTCATACAACCATTCTACAGTAATCATTTTTCATAAATACTTTCAGCAAAAGTGCACTAATTCCTAAAATAAAATACTATTTACACGAAACGAATAATTTCAAATTTAACTGACAAAATTCTATGAACGCTGGAAGCAACTTTGCCGACAGCGGAAGTGGGACACGCAAGGTGCGAGTGTGTTGGTGAGTGACAGTTGTCAATGCGAATTTCTATGTAACAATACTAACGCACTTAGCGTGTACCACCCCATAGAAATATAGCTTGTAGGCAAGTAACGGAAAATCGGCCGAAGTTGGGGGTCTCAGTATTGTCTCTGGTTTGAACAACACGTGGGCAACCGTTTAGGCGGTAGGGCTGTGGAAGAACGGACAGACAGACAGACGGAAAGACGGACAGAATTTTGCGACCCACTTTTTGAGTTCCTCTAACATCGTTATGTCAGAATTGATTAACATCTCGAGAAATTTTGTACGAAAACAATATCTTCTACGTAATGGAGAAAGTTAAAAACGCGAAGTCAACTTGCAGTTGTTCAATTTATTTAACTTTTCATTTTCACTTTAATAGATAAGTTATTGAGAGATTCATTTCGTACGAGAACCTGAGCTCACGCATAAATGCTCTGTGAGTCCTTATGACTTCTTTCACAAACCACAATACTGGATTCGTTGACATATGGCAGACATATATACGTGTGGAATGGTTTTTGTAGGTGGCGTTAATGACATATTTATGAGCTGTGCGTAAGAAATGCGTGCACGTAGCAAAAGCCACAATTGGTGGGATTTTGTCAATAAAGTCTTCCTGAAGTGCCGACTATTGCTTTTGGCCATAGCACCAAACAAACTGCATTCAAACACAGTTCCCAATAGCCGCACATATAAAAATTTATTGGCCATCTGTCCCCGGCATGACCATTCATAATAATTTAATTTTGATTATGACTTCTGCTGCACAATACGACCCACGTACATGGCTGGCACTGTAATTGCGTTTCTATGACTCTTGCGTCAAGCCATCACAATTAGGATACACTCCATATCCACAGAGCATGGCAATGCATCTTTGGCCATGGAGCCTGATTCATTGCCAAAAAATAATTAGAAAAACCAACGCATCTTCAGTTTTCATTGTCGGAGAAGAATGTCTCCAAATCACTTTGACAGCCATACATGTGTACTTACAACTGTGTGCGGCCTTCGATGCTGCCAACAATTAGAAAATGATTCATAACTCACGAGGAAAGCCGTCGACAGCAATGCAACCAGAGCTTATTTCCCAACCAAACTGTATGACAACGTGCGAGTGTTTGTGTGGGAAGCTCCTTCGTAGTCGTTTGAGATTTGACTCGTGAACTTGGGTCGAGAGAGGAATATATATTTTGTTGGCAGGAGCTTCGCTATCGACTTTTATTTCGAGGGTTTTCTAATCATCCTACGCAGGATAGCACTCTTCCCATTCGGTATGCCCACACACGACTATTATCATTTGGGGTATTACCAAACCATCGAATGAAAGTTTGGCCGTACACTGTCAGGGTTTATGGATGAATAGAAAGGCCTCAAGTGCCTCCGTGCAGATAGCCCAGGACAGGATAATTGAAGTAATGAGCTGGCAAGCTATTGGCCGGAGCAGAAATTATTTCATTTCAATGCCATTGTGAGTAACTGTTTATGATGTGAGAAATAGTTTTCATACGGACATGAGATACCCTTTTGGGACAAAGAGACAGTACTGTCAAGTTCTGTGGGAAAATAAATTTTCGGAGTTTATATGGAATATGGGGAATGATATGACATTCAAACGAAATTGAGCATTCACTGGGAGGATAACAACGGATAACCGAAACCACAATGAGGATTACTATGAACATTTGCGAACAATGAGTTTGAGCGGTTATTTAGATGGCAAGCAGCGGGTTCTCTCGGTGTAATTTGCACATCCAATTTGCGGATAGTTTTTGGATAGATTTCGAGCTATTTGATCGGGGAAATGGTTAGTTTATGTAGGTAATCCGGAGTAAACAATGTGAGATGTGGGTTAAATGGATAACATGATTTTACTTAAGATTCCCAGTTGTCCCATCAAGGACATAGTGGAACTGCAGTCGTAAGAATGGATTTGCCCCCATCTAGTTTATGATATGAGGGGGCTCACGATAAAAGAAAACTCATCACGTCCACTTGGAGACTTGAAACTTGAAAGGCCCTTCCTGAAGCCTCTGTTAAGAGAGACTGCACTTTATAGGTTATGTATCAAATTACCAGTCGAAGAGAAAGCTTTAGAGAACTCTGTGAGGCAATTGTGCATATCTCCTACGAACTAGCAAAACAGAAGGAATATGAATGTCTCTCAGAAAACCGGACGTCAGCTTTACAGAAAATGAGCAACAGAGGGCACGACTTCTATTAGAAACTCATTTTCTTGGTAGTCATCCGAGCACGGACAATAGGAGCACGACCAATATTCAACGACCTCGGAAATAGGAGAGGAATAGCAACCGAAATCTTCTCCAGAAGGCGACTATTTTAGGGTACTTGACTTCTTTCAGCCTTTTAAATCACCAGGTTTGATGGAATAACGCCAGTCCTACTAAAAAAAGGGCAAGATATATTGCTTCCATATTTGACATGAATTTTAAAGAGCAGTCTGGCACTGGTCGCAGTAGCTTAGTGGTTAGTGTGTTGGACTTCTATGCGAGGGGTCGAGGTTCGAATCCCGCAAAAACCCAAATTCAAACTTAGGGTTTTTTCCACTGCGCCACCTCTCGCGAACGTCTGACAAACATCCGAGAGTATAAATGTCTTGAAAGAGCTTCTCAATTAGCCGTTTGGAGTCGGCATAAAATTGTAGATCCCTTCCATTCGTTCCAAAAATGAAAAACTCACACAAAACGAATGGTTGTGAGAAGCTAGGCCTAGGGTCCCTCCGGACCTGTTGCGCCAACTATTTATTTTTTATTTTTATTTAGTCTGGCACTGGCTTAAATACCAAGCCAATGGAGACGAGCGAAGGTAGTACCGATTCGTTCCGAAAGTGGGGAAAAAGTACCCAAGTCTACCGAAGTCCTATAGACCGATCACCATTTACTTCGTCTCTTCTCAAAACGATGGAAAAGACTGTGGACAACTGCTTACGAAAAGATGAACTAAATATATCGCCACTTCATTATCGTCAGCATGCTTACAGAGCGGGCAGATCTACGGAGACTGTTCTGCAGGGCTACCAATGTACTTCATTAGTAGTAGATCGACTTCATTTATTTCTCCACTACGTAGTAAGAGTAGTAAGAGAAAGATATTGTATTCGTACATACAAAATTCTGAACTCGAGATGTCAATCAATTCTGACATTTCGATGTTAGAGGAACTTAAAATAGTGGATCGCAAAACTCTGTCCGCATGTTCCAGCCCTAACGGCAGCCCGGATTTCGTTCAAATTGGAGTGTGGGGCTTACAGTTCGGGACAATTTAATTTTTTTTTTGCGAGGTAACCTCAATATTAATGTTACTTCCCATATAAATCTCTTAAGCCAGTTTTATTTGTTCTAAAACGGTTCTAAGGATTTCAAACAAAATTGATATTTAAGCTTGACTGCATACAAAGTTTTGGCTAAAAATTCGTATAACGGTACTTTTGAAATTTGGACATATTTCGAAAACGGTTCATACGATATCTAAGGTTGTATGGCCACTTTCAACTTAATGGAAAACTCAGTTTTTCTCGGTATTATCGTAAAATCGATTTTTGAAAAAAGGCATTTTTTTTTTAAATTTAGTTTTTCTTAGCTTACCAGAAAACGGCAATAACGATTTTGACAAAAATGCAAACTTAGAGTAATACTGATGTTCGTAAAATTTCTGCGTCCGCTAATTTTAAAAACCGCTCATATCTCGAAAACCCCATTTTTGACTTCGATAAAATTTTACAAACCAAGTAATTCTTATATCGCGAATATTAACCTATAATCGGTTTTTAGCTATGTAGTTAAGCAAATAGTATTTTTCAAACTAAAAATTGCGATATTTTGTAGGTATTGTTTTGTCTGCCAGATTTTACAAAAACCGCTTTAACGATTTTGATCAAAGTACATATTAAAGACAATATCAGTATTTTAAAAAAGAAAGACTTAGTTTTTCTCGAAAAATTAGAATAAATCAGTTTTTTAATTTTTTCTC
Source organism: Cheilosia urbana (assembly GCA_946477585.1). NCBI lineage: Eukaryota > Metazoa > Arthropoda > Insecta > Diptera > Syrphidae > Cheilosia > Cheilosia urbana. The sequence continues at coordinate 41,103,232 of OX297856.1, forward strand.
AAAATTGACTACCCAAAAGCCGATCTGTGTTCATATAATATATTATATTTTTAAAACTCAATATCGCACCTTAAACTTCAAATTGCAATAGCTATTAAAAATGCTATAACTAACATTTTTAGTAAATATTATCCATTTCTACTCCATATTGAATATGTAGGTACCTTGAAATAGTTCCAACCACTTGGACTTTACACAATTAAAAAATCCACACACCACACCACACACGTGCATCGGCATATTCGGTTTATAGCTGCCAATGCAAATTCAAAAACAAATCTCCAAAATTTTACATATACATTATAGGCATATACGAGTATATGTAAAATATGGATCTATCTACCACGAACAATACTTGCAATCATTGACACCTTAAACCAGCGCACAGTGGGTCCCGGTCATACACGGCTGTGCTCAAAATTCTCTATCGTATTTGAACTGAAAAAAATCTAATATATAAAATTATCGTGTCACGGGGTGCGTTGTTGAACTCCTCCGAAACGGCTCCACTGATTTTCGTGAAACTTAGTGTGCATAATGGGCTAGGGTTGAGGATCGGACAACATCTATTTTTCATATCCCTAAATGTTAAGGGTGGTCCACCACTAACATTTTTTATTTTTTTTTATGGGGAAATACACTTTGAAAAAAAATAAAAAAAAAAAATGGATAAAATCGAGTAGTGAGACTTCAAATACAAAAAAAAAAAAAAAAAAAAAAATTTTAAATTTTAAAAACAGTTGTTGTTGTCAATTATTTTAATTATTTTCCAAGCAAATTGTTGTTGTCAACAATTTTGATTTTTTTTTTAAATATACCTAAAAAGTTTGTTCTAATAAATTATGTTTACTATGTTACATTAAAATTAAGTAACTCTTTGAAATTTTCGTTCGAGATCTGAGATCGCTTTGGCCCTAGCCTCTTCTGGGATAGCGGCTACTTTGTTAGAAGGCATTGAAATTGCCATTGAATCTACAAGTGGATGAAGAACCTACATGCAACATTTCAAAGAACACTGCGATGGCGAAAGTACTGCAGCAATGTAAGATTATCATATGGGACGAATGCACAATCTGCCTGCCCTTTCGAGATCAAGTCCGGCAGATGAATTGAATGCTTGCCTGAAGGCATCTGCTTTATGGCGATACGTCAAGAAATTGCATTTGACAACAAACATGCGAGTTTCTTTACAAAATGACCAGTCCGCTGCAGAGTTCTCCAGGCAACTGTTGGCGATGGTCAATGGTGTGATTCCAGCAGACTTAATCACCAGCCTGGTTGAGTTTCCACAAAATTTTTGCAACTTTACAATCTTGAATTCCCATGTTTCTAATGTTGTTTTCCGAACAACAGGCGTCTTTTTGTTGGGTCCCAAACCCCCAGAAATCTCTTCAGATCTCAGATTTTACGCTGCTCGCTCATGGAACATGCAACGAAATTGATCTGCTTTTGTAAATTAGTGCGGTACTTGACAAAAATATCAGCTGTTATGGAAATCGACTTGAAAAATATTTCCTCTGTTGTAGATACAAATGAAGTATTTTTTGTAATTTTTAGTCATATCATATCCATAGCTATTAATTTATGTATTTCTTTATTTTGGTTTTTACGAAACATTGCGTATTTGTCTTGAAAGACAACTTCTTAAAATGACGTAAAACACCTGTGCAAAGTATAGTGGTCATTGTCGTAGTGATTCGAATCGAAAAAAAGATTTGATTTTTTGCCCAATGAAACATGAAAAATAATTTAGATAAAAAAAAAAAAAAAATGATTTTTTGTCCCAATGGAAAACGACATTGCATGGTCAATTATATGTGGCAAGCCACGTGTTGTCAAACCTCACGCTATGTACGAGTACGCACTATACAAATATCTAATAGAACAAAAAATGTTGTTTAACATAAAGCACTTCAGTGAAAAAGCGGCAGGTTGACCGACACGTAAATCATTGCAATTTGATTGAGAAATATCGACAATGTTATTCTTATTACTATTGTATTTAATATAACTTTTGAATATGATTGACTTGGATTAGACACATGAGTTCAAATGAATGTAGTGTTCATAAGAGATCCGACTTTGCTTGCCTCAAATCATCAAATCTGTGGCGCTATGTGAGAAACGTCAGCTGATAGCAAACATGAGAGTTGCATTGCTGAACGATCAATCTGCTTAGATTTTTCGAAGTAATTGCTGACTATCGGTAATGGCCGTGTTCCTGATCTCGACTAATTGAGCGGATTGATTTTATTTCCTTCGAATTTTTGCAAATTTGTCTCATCGAAAGACGAGCATATCAACAAAATATTCCCGAACATCATTGTTAACCACAAAAATAACGAATGGTTGAGTAAGCGAGTAATTTTAGCGGGTAAGAATAAAAATGTGGATGACTTAAACTTTCTAATTCAGGATCAGATCCTTGGTAGGCAATTTGCATTCATTCAAATTTATTGGCAACAAACTATCCAACTTAATTTGTAAACTCCTTGGATATTCCTGGCTTACCACCGCACAATTTACAACTCAAGGTTGGCTCGGCAGTCATCATGCTTCGAAATCTAAACCAGCCAAAACTATACAATGGAACGGGTTTGGTGATAAGAAAACTGATGATCAATGTGTTTTAAAGAAACAAGTTTTCATTTCGAATATACCGCCTCAGTTATAATTTTGTTTCGCAAGCTCAATGCACCGAAGTTTTGTAACGGAACGCTTTGGATTTGATGGTGAAGGATCTGAAATTAAATGTCATACAAGCGACGGTTTTGAGGGGAAAAATCAAAGTCAAACACTCTCATTCCGCAGATTCCGCTTATTCAGAACGATTTGCCATTCGTACTTAAGCTACTTAAATTTCCCGGGCATCTCGCTTTAACTATGACAAATTATTTGTTGCAAGGATAATCGATGGATGTTTGTGCATTTGTGGCATCAATATTGAATTCCCATGTTTCTCACATGGTCAACTTACTTAGTAAAAATGCGGAAGGTTAGCCGAAATGTCAAAATCATTGCCGTTTAATTGAAAAAAAAAAAAAAATCAACATTGCTATTCGTCATTTATTTCTATTGCATTTAATTTGACTTTTAAATAAAGAATTTTAATTGACAAAATTACATATATTAGCAAATGCATTGTGCATGATCGGAATTATCATTTTCATTTCATTAACAAATTTTGGCGGCACGAAGTTTGCCGGGCCAGCTAGTATATTTATAAATGTTGTTTAGGAGTGAAAAAAAAAATAAAACAATTAAATGAACAAAAGAATATATTTAACAAAATGTTTAAAGTTTTTTTTTTTTTTTATTCCGTCCATAAGAAATTAATCACATGTAGCTGATGGCTCTTCAAGTAACATATTATGACTTCAGGGTCAAATGCTTTTCGGTAAAGAACTGGCATAGATCGCGTGTATGTAATAATGGGATCTGAAGATATAAGTAACTTATTGAAAACATCCGTCATTGTGTCCTTTCGTGATGTTTTACTGCTAAAATTTTCCCGGTATATTTTAAAATCTTTATGTCTCGCCCCTGAACTTCTTCGCTTAATTGGCCAATATAAAGTAGGGTATGTGATATAATTTCACTTCCATGTATGAGGATTTTATGAAGACTTGTACTCATGGGATACCAAGGATATAACTCTACATACAGACGAGCTGTGTCTAAGCAAAAACACCTAAATTTTTCATGGTCTATCCTTAAACCGGATTAGGTCTTTGTCTATGCCAGTAATGGTTCATACTGCTGAAATAACTTTCTTGCAACATTACCATCATTGGTGTTACCAAAGCCAGGTTTAGGCTTATCGACTATCAAAGACATTTTGTTCCTAAATTCTCTCTGGATGCTGATATTTGTGTACCTACTTATTTTTTTTCTCATTTTCTTTGTTTTCACGCCATAGTTTTACAGGTAATTTATATGCGATATGTAAAACACATTCAAACATCCTAGTTCAGGAATGAAAAATAGAAATGCCGAAAGATAAATGATTTGCTTTTATCGGCCGCTCTAACATATTGTCTATGTTATTGAAGTCTTTAGATGTTGCATTGCATAAATAACATTTTAAAGTGGACTTTGTTTCAGATAATGCACTACAGATTTTGCCATCGACCATTGTTAAAATAAGCACATGTTTTATTACAAGCTTTTTGTTATTAATAATAGGTTCTGTTGGTACTAAATTATGAATTTGATGCTCTATATACTGTAAACTGCTTTGTGCCAGTTTTTGAGGTTTTTGTAAAAAAACTTTTATTTTTGTATAAAATAAACAAAATAAGGTATACCATTTTGATCGTAAGCATTAAGCAATAAAGGCAACGTTCCCAAATTCTCAAAAGGGCTAAGGATTTTGAACATGTAAGCCTTTAAAGTGTGGCACAAAGTTGCCCCACGTTTGGGGTAACTTTGTGCCACTGACGAAATCCTTCGCTAATCTTGTCAAAATATAAGTTTGGTTGAATTTTACCCCATATACCATTAAAACACATGATAACAACATTTTTTTAAGAAACAAGTGAAGGATTTCTTTTATATCTATTATGTATGAAAAAAAATAAAAGCGTTAAAAATAAAAATTTGAAAAAGATATTTCGGGGACGCTATAAAGGCTATAAAGCTTTGTGTCGGTCCAGAAATAATATTCTGCATTCAGAGCCAGGCATGTTGTTCTGGAAAGGAGTTTATTTCCACCATAATTATGTCGTAATAGCTTTTGCCAATTCGTCTTGGATGAAGAAAAGTGACTGGAAAACCATAAGCGGATGTAGTAACAACTCTTCTTCGGCACTGAAAACGGTTTGACGTCCCCCAACATTTAAATGGGCATCTTATCCTTTATTTATTAGAGTATTCCTATGAATACCGAATTTTCGCTCGCTTTTTCAATTGAAAATCGTCCACTTCGGACTTCCTGCACAGATTTTTTTCAAAGCTTCCTGGGTGAAATTGCTGTAGGGCCGTCCTCCTATCTTTTTTATATACTTTCGAGGCATTTCGGCTCAATTCTGGAACCTTCAAATTTAAAATTAAAGACAAGGGGTTTCTTTGGACCAAGAACATTGTACGTGCAAAAGAAAATCAATACACAGGGGGTAACTTTGTGCCAAGTTAAACACAAAGGATGGTGGCATAAAGTTACCCCATATGAACTTGCGACCTTATTGAAAAGGGGACGTAAAAATGAAAACAATAGGTTTTACTAATATTAACTTTAATATTATTTATCAGAAATAAATCATAAAATAATATAACCCACCTTCAATTCCGTAGCGATTATAAATAGTTTTTTGGTTGTATATGAAATTTGTCGCAATAGAATTTTTTCGTCAAAAAATTGATTTTGAATTTCATGTCATTATTCAAAAACGTAAAAACAAAAAGAAATTGATGAATATAAAATATTTAATGGAAAGCTTTTCCAGCAGCCTTGCACAGTGAAAAAACGTTCATATTTTATGTAAAAGTATTGGTAAAGTGAAATTGAATGTAGGTACAAAAGTACGGTTGGCACAAAGTAACCCTGCAGGCACAAAGTAACCCCAGCTTACGGTACTCTTTTTCGGCTTTCGTGAGTTTATTAGTTTCTTTTTTATATTGGAGTTTTATAGGCCTGCAAAACCTTGGAGATGATGGAGGTTGATTTTTTCACACAACGGATTTCTTATTGTTTCGTTCGTCAATTAATTGTAAAGGTACCATAGATGATAGAAACATGTATCTATTTGTCGTCACTGTTCTCCGAAGTAAGCTTTTGCATATATTGCGTATGACTTGAGCTTCCATCGAATCCCCACTTGGAAATGAATGTTAAATTGATTAAGGGATCCAAAGCGGCAACCATTTCTTCTTGAGAGTGCAGCAAGCGAGTAATTGTATGATCTCATAACGACTGTAGTGGTACTTCTGCCCTTCTGGATAGTACTTAGACTTTTCTTTTTTTACCTCTTTATAGTTTGGGAAAAATTCGTTGGCATAGTTTCTAATAATATTCAACTGATTTTTAGACAACTGAGCTTCCATAATCATAGACAGAGCTTGCACAATAGATGCTATAGGGAAGCTTCTTTCACTTGTATTTTGCTCACTTGCATTGGCTTCACTTACCTTTCTTTCCGCTAGCTCTCAAAATGGGCTTTGCGCAAATTGAAATTACAAATATTTTATTGCATAATAACGAAATCATTTTTGATTCACTCACTCTATGTATTAAATAAACCTGTCTACATACACCCCTATCGTGGTATCCGTTCGGGACGGAATTTTCTCCGATCTGTACGAAATCGGGGAGATTCCATTCGAGGTATCCGTTCCAATATAATTTTCGGACAAATCCTCCGATGACATATAGGATATAGCACACCTTGTCGCGTTGCGTGGAACCGCGTTATACCACTTACTTTTGACAAGTACACCGCACATTTTTCCGAAGCTCTCCGACAACGGATTGCTGCGGAATATGTTTTTATGTGAAATGAACGCGTTTATGCTTCATTTATTTTATTCCGAAACGGATACTTCGAACGCAATTTGAGTTCCGATCGGATTTTACTTTCGTATCGGAATTTTCTCCGAACGGATACCTCGATAGGGGGATTTTTGGCAACTGGATTTTAAGAAGATTTGTTAACTGGCCGCCGCATATATAGTGATTTGACAACCCTACAACCTACATTAATTTATTTTAAGCCATGTCAGAGAGAGGGGATCATCTGAAAATTTCCACCGAGTCATGTCACCCTTAATGAAACAACCCCACGTAAATAAAACTCTCACAGAAAAAACCTCTTTACAAAAAAAAAAAAAGATTCAAGAAATGTTCCCGCCACATTCAAGAACTAGACCTAAGAACATTTACCAATGAGTATATGCATATGCGACGACCGACGACCCCTGTTGACGTTCCACTCCAACCCCAAGACGTTCTCCATAAATCTTCAAAAAATGTCCATTCCCAGTATCCTTAGCCCGTATATACCCGTTTGTTGTCGATGGAACGAACTCTCTTGCGCCCTCCATTGAATAATTCAAGTCATGACTCATGCCAAGAGCCAAGAAGTTTGCTCCACCATAAAACAACCACTGAACAATCATATCTCAACATTTGACGAGACTTGAATAGCATTTAACAATCTGAACAATCCCACGAAGCAAACAAACCGAACTTTCTTCCTCGTGGACTCTTGCGAGTCTGCTGCCTGTATGCCACATACGATGGATGGCCAGGAGTAGGAGCTTCGTGCAGCGCACTCGCTGTCGACGAAAATACAATTTCAACAATTTATTGACATTGCCTCCGACTCTGACTCTGACTCTGACTCCGACTCTGACACTGTCTCTGGTTGTGTGTTCCTCTTCCTCCTAGCTTCCGTCTTCAAATTGCATGCACTGAATAAATGTTGATGTACACTATTTAAATTACAAAGGGAAACATGATACTCTGCGAGTGCAGAACAAAGCCCCAACCATCACCATCCACACAGCTGACACAAGGACCTGATGTAGAACGGGCGAGCTGGTGGCTGGTGCTACAGTTGCCTTTAGTCGTGGCGGAGGAGTGTGAGAAGGCAGGAAACAGTTCCTCCCATGCTTTCGGAAACAATGGAACAAATCCTGACTGCTGGTGGGCCAAAATATGATTTCGGGCTAAGAGACGACCAACAAAAAAGTAGTGCCACCAGCAAAATATGAGCAGTTGTGTGTGCCCGAAACAAATCATTTTAACGATTCCAAAATGCCACCATGAAAACGGAGGTTCAACGTGGGTTCAGTGGTGCTGCAGCAGTAGCTGCCGCCAGGCGTGGGAGTGCGCGCTCTCTTTCAATTGTTGTGCATGGTGGAAAATTTATTTGCCTTACTACAGGCCAGCCGCCAGTCGCAACAGCACAGCACCAGCAACAGTGTCTCAGATGCGGATTTGTCTGGTGTGCACATTTGAGGCAGCCAGCCAGCGCACCGACCGACACCGACCGACACAACAACTGTGGCGAGAAACAGATTTTGGCGAGATCTCCGCAGATATGACATGATTCCCAAGTGCTAACAGTGGAAGATATGGTTTATGGTGGATTAGATGAAATCATGTTGCCATATGATCCCGACACGAGTACGCTCGTATGGTGCTGGTGCAATTGTTGTACGACTATGATTCGGATTACGATTCGTTTGGTTTTGTTTCTTATGCCTTGCTGTTTCGGGTTATTGAGTGCAACATTAATGTGATGTATGGGGTGGATAATAGGAGGACATTTGTTAGGTTGCTTTTGGCTTTCCGATTGTTTTTTTTTTTTTTTTCTTTTTTGGCCATTTTCATGTGAATGTGCTGCTTAATTGAGCGTTTAGCCTATTCGGGACATTAATTTCTGTTGTAGTGGGCTTGAAAGTACAGCTTATCCTGTTTTGCGTATCAATTTCGCATTCATTTTTATTACAAAGGACATTAATCTGGAGGCGCCATTGAATTTCCTTGGAAGTTTCATATGTAGACTTTTTTTTGTTTGCACAGTAATGTGATTAAGAAAGAGCTTCCCTAGGTGCAAGGACCTGGGTGAATTTTTTCTGTCGAAAATGACCAAGGGTAGTATAGTTCGTTTTTAGATTTTGCGCTACAGTTCCACCAAACTTCCCAGTCTGGGCTGTTGAATGCGACCTATACGTCCAATTGAGTTCGGTGAATTGGTCGAAAGTACACTTACATTTTATTATTATTTTAACTACGGAAGTTGTTCATCCTGTGGGCAGTCCGGGAGTCTTGTATCCAAGACTTTTCGCCCGGAAACATTGAACCCTTAATATGATATAAAAACTTCTTATGTGTTTGATGCTAGTTCTGTTTACTTTTGAAGTTCATAGTCCAACCTTTTCCTTTGCCAACGTACGATAGGACCTTGCTATCCAAGTCACCATCTAGAGTTAGGTTAGGTTAGGTTAACGGGTTGGTAGAACAGGTAGACCCTACTATACCCCACTTAGGTCCTTGTGGACCCATTGTGATACCCTTTGTTGGGGGTTTATCGTTGGTGCTGTAGATGGTTAGCACATGTCTCTCCTTCATATATCTACCCGACGTTGTCCAGCCATCCTGATATCCTCAAGAACCTGTAAATATCAGAGAGTGTAATATCAGAAAGTTCTTCTAAGTCATGGAAGTAATAGCTTCCAAGTGTTCTCTTCCTCAAGTGACAGAGGCTCGGGCAGTGACAGAGGAAGTGAGGTGTGTCCTCATGAACCTCTTCGTCCCCGCAGCCTGTACATATATCGTCATCTTTGAGATTTAGTTTCATCGTGTGGTTTCTTAGAAAGTTATGACCCGTTAAAGCCCCTACCAGCTTAGACAGCGATGACCTGTCAAACTGTAGAAGTTTGATGGTTCGGCCACTGTCATATACTGGCCATAGCTTCCGAGATATTTCACAGGTAGTTAGTTCTTTCCACCTGTTATTGGTTTTCATACGAATCTTGTTCTCCACCCGTTCTCTGAGATTACAGAGTGGAGGCTTGATCGACTGTAGTGCTCTATCATGATCCATTGCAGACCCTTTTCTCGCCAGTTCGTCAGCAATCTCATTGCCGGCTTTGTCACTGTGTCCAGGGACCCAGCAGAGATTGGTAGCGTGCTGCGAGCAGAGAACCTTGAGCTCTTCGCGACAGCTATGAACTAGCTTGGATTTTATTTCAATAGCAGAAATTGCCTTTATAGCCGCCTGGCTGTCAATGAAAATGGTAATATCATTGCGTGGTACTGCCAACAATGACACCCTTCGGGCTGCTTGGAAGACACTGCTGCTGTCAGGAAGCCTAATGGAGCAGTATATATTTAATTCCTCACAGAATATACCGGCACCGGTTCCACAGTCCATCTTTGATCCATCTGTGTAGATGGATATCGATTTCCCCTTAAGGGGTTCATCTGAATTCCATTCATCTCTGCTCGGAAAAGAGTAGGAGAATGGTCTATCAAAGTTCAGATGGGGAGACATATAGTCAGAAATGACAACGTTCCCAACGTATTTACTTAGAATATGTGCGTGGCCAAAATTGCATGGGTTCCAAGTATTAGTTTGACTAATCCTTAAGGCACTTTTGGCAGCAGATTCTTCCATGTAGAGGTCCAGAGGAGTCAAATTAAGGATTTCCTCCAATCCAGCTGTGGGTGTAGTTCTCATTGCGCTGGTTGTCCCTATACATGCTAGTCTTTGTATCTTTGTCATTGCCTTGAGATTGGTTGTCTTGCCCGCGGCTTGTCACCAGACTATGCTGCCATATGTGAGTATTGGCCGCACGATTGCCGTGTACATCCACAGGATTATTTTGGCGCTTGGTCCCCACCTCCTGCCGAAGATGCGGTTACATGCGTAGAAAGCATTGGCTGCTTTCTTCACTCTTTTATTGACGTTCGGCTTCCAATTAAGTTTCCTATCGAGGATCATACCTAGGTATTTTGCCCTATCTGTCACCTTTAGAGGTATTCCCTCAAGAGTTGGTGGCTCGAATTGTGGTATTATTCTTTTGTTTGTAAAAAGGACAAGCTCGGTTTTTTGAGGGTTAACTCCGAGGCCGCATTGCTTTGTCCACGTACTGAGAGTTCTTAGTGAATTCCCTAACAGGTCGCTTATGGTTTGTAGGAATTTTCCTTGTACAAGCAAAACTACATCATCTGCGTATGCAGTCACCTTGACACCCATAGAGAGTAATGAATGCTTAAATTGGATGTAGCCCTGTTAAAACACAATCGCAACGGTAACTCCCGAATGAGTGGTCTTCTCACTTCAACTTGGTCTTACAAGCTCCTCTCCTTAGAGAGATAGAAAATAATCGGGTTTAAATTTGCGTTAAACAAATTGCTCGAAATGGGCATACAGCTTCGGCATTGTGGTCTGTCCTAGACTGAACTTTTCCTATTCATAAGAAAACATCAAAAGGACAATGGGTGTCCTGTAATAGCGGGCGGCAGGCATCAACCTTAATTGAAATTTACGCTTAAGTAGATGAGCTTAACATGAACTTCATACTCAGTTTTCGCTAAGGTTGATGGTTTCGCATTGGCCGAAGGAAGGCCATAATAGGCTATTTTTTGTCGCGAAAACAAAACTTTAAGGGGATGAAAGTTTGTATGGGAACCGCACTCTGAAGAAAATAGACTGGAAGGAGGAGCGTTTTACTTAAATGTATGTATTTCCAAAACATCATTGTGTTATGATTATAAAAACATTCAGTTTTTGTATTACGCTTTTATTCCATTTTTAATGTTCCGTACCCAATGAGAAATAAGCGGAACCTTATTAATTTACTAGGATGTCTGTCCGTCTGTCCGAGCAAATAGACCAATTTTTTTCCTAGGTTTATCTCAGAAACTAATTTGCACACAACATCCGGTATAACCCCTAGTTAAACGGCAAATAGTAAAAATGGTAGCGATGCATCGTCTGGTTTTAGAGTAATTAGCAATTTGGTGACAAAAATTATTTCATTCGTAGAAAAACTGTTTATTTCTCGATTTCAGAAAAATGAATACATAATTTTTGTAGATTATGCTCGTAGCTATATATGTACCCAATAATGTTTTGCCGAAAAGTTAATATTTTAAAAGATATTTACAAAAAAAAATTTTAGCGACTGTATCCAACAGTCCTGAAATATGTCTAAACACCTTGCGTGCGGTATGCGTGTCGCTTGATACACGTCATTGAGAAAAGAGGGAATTGTAATAACCGTATTCTTGATACATTTTTTTTCAAACTCTGCGTGAGCCTTAACATGTCTGAGGTACTCTTCGTAGGGCGGAGTGACTACCTGTGGTTGTAAAACTTCATTGATGTCCGATCTCCTTCTTTTGGCTCGAACTAACGATAAATCCACATCATTTATCGTCAGAACATCATTGACAGTTGATCGTGATGTCGTCGGTTCATTGTCAGTAATTGACATACACTTTTTGGAGTCAAACAAGGATGCTTACTATCGCCGTTGCTCTTTTCGCTTTATATAAATGATTTACACGAATCTTTAGAAGGAGGGCTCTATATCGACACGCTTAACATAAGGTTGCTTCTGTATGCAGATGATATGGTCATTCTGGCGGATAATGTCAATGTTTTACAGCAGATGATAACGCGCCTGGAAACTTACTGCGAACTATGGGGGTTGGAAGTTAAATCAGAGATTATGGTGTTTAGAAACGGGGGAAGGCTATCTTGTCAAGAAAATTGGAAACTTAATGGAGAGCAAATACGAATAGTTTCTAACTATACATACCTAGGAGTTGTATTAACACCGAAGATGTCGTTTTCAAGGCATGTAGAGAAGAGAAACAGTGCGGCTAAGAACAGCATAAACTCGACATGGCAGTGCTTCATATCAAAAAGAAACATCAGTCTAGGAGCAAAGTGGAAATTGTTCCAGGCAGTTTGTAGAGCAATTCAAACATATGGTGCACAGGTCTGGGGGTTCGGTATGTTCCAAGAAGTAGATAAACTCCAACGCTATTTTCTGAAGCGAATTCTAAAACTACCCGCATGTACTCCAAACTACGCATTATCATTAGAGACGGGAGCAGAAGACGGACACTATTATACCCTTGATCTACACCTCCGATATATAACAAAAGCAATGTTCGAGTACAGTGAAAGAAGATTACCAAATCAACTCACAAAAATGCTCTTGAGAAAGAAACTGTTCTGGGTAAGAGAGGTAAACCATCTTGGACATAGGTTCGGACTGCATTGGGATGGGAGCGAAACTTCGCAAAGTGCATGGAGCCAAAAAAACTTTGATCTAATGCGGATGCTGAAATTAGAGAACCACCAACAAAATATAAGAATGGCATCGGAAAGCAGTACACGAGTGTATAAACGTCTAGATCATTCAAGAGGACTAATCTACATCACCGACGGGTTCGATCTTAGCAAAATCACTTGGATTTTTAAGGCGAGATGTGACCTAATTAATCTGAACGGGAATAGATCTGGACAGAACGAAACTTCATTATGTACTGTATGCAACTTGACGGAAGAAGAGAACGTCCATCACTTCTTAGGCAGATGTCCAGGTTTGAGAGAGTTCCGTTTAAGGGTCTTCGGGAGAACCAGCTTAACATACGATGAAGTTATCCGTATACTAAATGGAGAGAACTGCCACGATTTCGATAACCTGAACAATTACATCACTGTAGCCTTACCATACAGAAATGAACTATTGAGAGAATTCAACCAATAAAAGTTTTCTTAAATATTCAGCATAAAGCTATACTAAATTATTAAAAATTATTTTGTCATTGTCGTAAGTTTTGTATTTTTAACATAATAATTGAATCCATAATTAGAGTTATATATTGTTACCTTTTTATTATGTTGAAATAAAAACATTTTACTACTACTACTACTACTACTTGTCAGTAATTGTCGCTCCAGTTTGGTTTGCGAGACTTTCAGAGGTTTACTTGCACGTTCTGCATCTGTCTTTCCCATATCTGAAAATATTTTAATGCATCTTCAATGACGGCAAAACATTGAATTATTGTCAGAAATATGGAATTGTACCAATTCGTATTTTCCTGTATTTTTCTGCGTTTTACTATTGAAACGCATGTAGGTACCTACAGATGCGAGTTGAGGTTAAGGAGTCACAGCTGAATGAATTATAAGCAGTGAAATCGAACAGTGAAACAACGCGCACTTAGATGTTTACACATCAACAAACACATCAATACCCGTTTGCATTTCCATCCCCGCAAGTTAAATGACATCAACTGATATACAGTAAATGAAAGTGTCATTGGAATTTCATTCGGCTTGCATTGCATATTGTAGATATTCACGAAAGATTTGGCACCGAATTTCCTCGAGATGTCCGTCACAGGGAAGAAATGTGAGACCATCATATATGAAAAACATGCTTTATTTCACATCAATAAAAAGCTGAAATTAATATGCCCCAGCTCATAAATATATGCAATGATGAAAACGTATGCCATGATAAAATGTATGCAATGATAAAACACAGTGACGCATTTCCGTCCCCGCAAGTTAAATGTGTGGAATTACTCCACCAGATTCCAACAACGCGCGCTTAGATGTTTACACATAAAAAACAAACGTAAGAAGAACCGGAGCGGAGAAAAATTGCCCATAGCTTATTTCTTTTGTTACGTAAGGAACGAAGTCTTCGATTATACTACGGGGGGAATTGGATAAAGTTCTATGGCGAGAAAAGGGAACATAGAGAGAAATGGAGGTAAATAACTCTCTGTAAAATATGAAAAGAGCATCATTTAATGATGGATTGGCAAAATCGGAAGAGCATTTACTAAGATAGGCATTAATTTTTTGGAAGTTTTGGAAGAACTGGACTGGGGTGGAGAGCTGGGGAAAAATGAAAGAAGAAGAGGGGAAAAAGGTTGTCCATAGTAGATAGAGAAAGGGTATAAGGCGAGACTGAGGAGTTAATGGGGTCAGTTGTGAATATAAGGTCTAATTGCCTACCCATGAAGTTTGAGACCCCGCTAACTTGGCATAGACTAGAGTCTTTCAGGTTGTCTAGGAAGAGCCATTTCTTAGTTAATTTGGCATTTGAAGCTATGAAGAAAGATTCATCTGCTGACTTAGTCCAGTGCAGCTGAGGCAGATATAATTCGCCGAAAATAAGGATGTTGTCGAGGGAGTCAGATGAGTCGATTATTTTGTCAATCGCGTCAATGGCAAGTTGGTACGATTCGATTGGTTGGGCTGGTAGAATATAGAAACACGTAACGTAAAGGGACCTCTGGGGGAGTGTTATTTTTATTGAAACAAAGTCTAGTTTTGAAGATGAGGAATTAGCAAGTGGGGATGCGTCAAGGCTATTGTGAATGGCCACGGCTAGTAGAACGCCTCGACAAGGAGAATCGTTCGTAGGGTGGGTAATTTCGTCGTCTCGAAAGACATTGAATGAAGGGGGAAATAACTCTTGGCTCTTTATGTCGGGCATTAGCTGGGTTGCAGTTAGGGCATATGTATCGAATGGGAGAGCATGAGATTGGCGCAGAACAGCACTGGTTTTTGAGCGCAGTCCTCTTACATTCTGGAAGTAAAAGGTAAGAGGAGTATTGTTCGGGGGTGGTGGATGAAGTGATGGTGGGTGGTATTGACACTTTAGGGATGAACAAATTTGTCGACACGACTCCGTTGGAGGTGTGAGATACGTTTAGAGCTGATATGAGAAGCAAAGGCAGATAGGTCTTTGTCCACGGTGGCCGACGAAATGTTAAAGCCATCGTGATAACGGGTGTCATGTGCTCGCAAGAAACCGGATCAATAGGGAGGCTTGAGCAAAACTGTGTGCACAAACGTGGCTCTCGGTCATTCATTAGAGTAGAGCGTGTTTTCGTTTACGTTTTAGTTTACGTTTCCATTCCTGTAGTTTACTTAGTAGCAAACAAATTTCGCTATTTCCAAATTTCAACTCGAAAGAAGTACGGGACCTTTGGTGCGCGAATGACACTCGGACTTGGCTGGTTTTATTAATATTATTTTTACATTTATGCACTAACATTCACGACTACAAACGCAACAAACCGCCAGAACCTTTGCCGATCGCGTATCCCTCAACCTCTTGAGAAGTCCTATACTGCCAGCATCAAAAGCCGAAGACCAGTGGCGCCGATGCCAAGAAGCCATCAAAACCGCCGCAACTGATGTGCTCGGTTTCACCAGCCCACCCCCTCGAAACCCCTGGTTTGACGAAGAGTGCCGGCAAGCACATGCAGCAAAACAAAGTGCATACGAAGCGTCGCTGCATAGAAGGACGAGAGCAGCTCGTCAGCTCTACGAGCAAAAAAGGAGGGAAGAACATCGGCTTCTCCGGAGAAAAAAGAGAGAGCATGAGAAGCGCGCGATCGAGGATATAGAGAGGTGTTACTCCAGGAACAATGTTCGGAAGTTTTACCAAAAGGTAAAAAGAACGTGTCATGCCAACAAGACCCGAACGGAGACCTGTAGAGACGAACAAGGAAACCTTGTAGTAGAGTCACAGTCGGTGCTGAGGACATGGAAAAACCATTTCTGCAGACTGCTAAACGGCGAAAACGACACAAATTCCGCTGTCAGACAGAACGAGCCATTCAATCTTGATGATGAAAGCCAAGATTTCCGTCCACCTGACCAAAATGAGGTGAGGATAGCAATATCTAAGCTTAAGTCCAACAAGGCTGTTGGACCGGACGGCTTAACTGCCGAGCTGTTTAAGGCAGCGGGAGATGACCTGGTAGAGAGCATACACCAACTTGTCTCCAAGATTTTGTCGGACGAAAGTATGCCTGATGAATGGAACCTCAGCATCGTTTGCCCGATCCACAAGAAAGGAGACTTTCTAAACTGCGCCAACTAAAGAGGCATCAATCTCCTGAACACTGCGTATAAGATCATGTCTGCTGTACTGTGTGAATGCTTGAAACCATTCGTCAACGATCTGATAGGTCCCTATCAGTGCGGTTTTAGGACCGGTACGTCCACGACCGATCGAACACTACGGCAGATCCTGGAGAAAACCCAAGAAGTCCAGATCGATACTCACCATCTTTTCTGCCAAACTTGTCAGATTGTGCAGAATGACGATGGAGAATGCTTGCTGCTCCGTAAAGGTCGGAAACAATCTCACCGAGACTTTTGATTTCAAAAAAGGATTTAGACAAGGCGACGCTCTGTCATGTGACTTCTTCAACATCATTCTTGAGAAAATTGTGCGAAACTCACAAGCCAACACCAGAGGCACAATTTTCCATAAGTCTGTGCAACTGCTTGCATACGCTGACGACATTGACATTGTTGGCAGAACACAGCGAGCTGTCACTGGTGCATTTGCAAAGAATTAGTACAGAAGCGTCAAAAATGGGTTTAGTGATGAATGAGGTTAAACAAAATATATGCTGTCAACAAGAAGGAACATACAACATCGACGAATGGGACAGAACGTCACCATAAACAGATATAACTTTGAGGTAGTTAGGGACTTTGCCTACCTTGGCTCCGCTATAAACTCTGACAATGACATCACATCAGAAATCAAGTGAAGAATCACACTTGCCAACCGCTATTTCTTTGGCCTAAGACGGCAATTGATTAGTAAGGCCTTGTCAAGAAGCACTAAGAAGATTCTATATAAGACTCTCATCATCCCTGTCCTGCTCTATGGCGCAGAAGCATGGACCCTAGCAAAAACGGATGAGGATCTTCTTGGTCGCTTCGAACGCAAAATCTTCGAGTGATTTTTGGTCCCGTTTGCGTTGACGGGCCTTGGAGGAGAACATTTAACAGCAAACTCTACGAGCTGTACAGCGACATCGACCTGGTCAGAAAAGTACGCATTAGTCGTCTAAGATGGTTAGGGCATGTAGAGCGAATGGACACCAACGCTCCGGCCCGCGGAGAGTCTTCGATTCCAACCCGGAATGACAACGCAGTAGAGGAAGACCTCGCCTTAGGTGGCGCGCGCAAGTGGAAGGGGACCTCAACCAACTTGGAGTGCACAACTGCAGGCGGTTAGCCAAAGATCGCGCTAACTGGAGAGGCGTATTGGTTGAGGCCCAGGTCCACCCCGGACTGAAGCGCCACCTTAAGTAAGTAAGTAAGATAATTTGGCAATCGCAATCAACGTTAGTGGTCATTGATGTGCATATTTTGGTTTAATTTGATATGTTATCCCATAACTTATAAATGGATCTAATAAATGATTTAGGGTTATTCATTGATTTAGGGTCTCTGAAGCCCTTTCCGCGCCTATCTTTCGCTTCCATTGTTGGTCTCATTTGCTTCCTCCTTGATTTTCACAGTTCGTCATAAATGAAACGGCTTTGATAAAAAAGTTATAATATGAAAAAATTTCGACATCTGTATTCATTTTGTCAGAGATCGGGAATCGAGCGTGAAATTGTGAAAGCACTTTTCACTTCACTGTATCACAGAACGACACTTGACACCATGGACAAAATTGAACGGCCTTAACCGGTCATTGGACTGTGAATAAACAAGTTAACACGTACCAACGTGGTGACATAAAGTGACAACTTCAATTGTAGACCTAAATTAACAAAGCTTACAGAAGTTTCTAACTTGCAGGTGGACTACACCATCATACCGAACTTTAACTTCAAAAATGACAACTTTTCATTTTCCTGAGCACTTTCGAGCGCACCTATGCAGAGATAGTCCCTTCCATCATCAAATAAACGACAAATGTCTTAAGTTCAAACATTAAACCTGTCATCCACGTAATTTCATGAACGTGAAGAAAGAAATTCCATGCACGTCCTTGGTTTTTATCACCTAGCACGTAAATCTGAATAATTTCATGTTACTTAATTTTGAGAACGAACCTCGTCAAACATAACCTCAACTTGAGCAATCATAATTTCGAACTTATCAGTCAAATTTATCGTAGACGTCTTCATGGGACACAACTTGTATTCCCTTGAAACCACTCCAAGTGCTGGGTATTTCATCATCCTTCCTTGAACCCAACCCTAGAAAGATCTCGAACTGTAGTACATAATTTTGCTCATTCCAATCTCCCCTCAATTTAAATGGGATGCTTTTACTATACGTCATAGTTTTCGAAATGATAAATTGCTTTATTGCATAGTCCTTGCGCCATTTAAGGTTTTCAAAACAGAAGAAGCTTCCCCAACAATTGTGGAAAATACAGTCGAATCACCCACAGTAAATACACAGTCATTGGGGTCACAACCCTCACAAGACCGTATTTCTATGTCCTTTAGAGAGTTAAGTACTAACAAATTTTATCGTAACGTCTTTTTGCATAATTTTCTCGGATTAAAGGAGCAGTGCTGTAACAAAAAAGTAAAAATAAAAAGAAAAACGACCCCCAAAACGAAGAAGAATATGGGATGCCACTTCCTTGACAGAATCGAGTAGAATTGGACTCATGGTCGGGGGAGTGTTACAAGCATAAAAACTTCTCGTTGTGATGAAGTTTTTTGTTTGTCATTTTTTTTTTCTTTAATCATGTGTCCTTCGGCGAAGAGGATGTAATTTAACCAGACGGAAGGATGAAGGAGACGGCTGTAAATCTTCCATTAACTGTGTGTTATCCTGATTCCACGCCCATCCAACTGCGCTGGAAGGGTTACACTCTGTGAACTTTTAACTCGAAGTTGCGGTTGACACGAGTTGGGACTTGAAATTATTTTATTTCTACTACTCCATTCGCCCTCGGGGGGTGCGAATTTACATAAAACTATCGAGTGAGTATGATACCATGTGACAGGCGGGCAAGCCCTAGATGTTTTCGATTCCAACAGTGAAGTATATGCAATAAATGAAGTCACAGTCTCATGATGCGGAAAATAGTTCGTTAGGGTAGCTTCAAGGGTTTCGTTTTGAAGGGCGTGATAGGAGGAGTATACCTACTCCTTAGAGGATTTTATCCTTGGTATGAGATTAAGTGATGTTCCTACTCCTTTTTCGGGCGATACGTTTTTCAGGATTTTAAATATTTATAAGAGTTTCGAACATGATAGTGAATGATTTTTGACAGCTTTCGCTAAAGCTGGTAAAGTTGGGACGGTATCTTATGTGGTTTGCCAGAGGTTAACATCTGTGTCATGGTCACTGCTCCGAACTAATTTTGTCATTATAATATTTAGATTATTTGAAGCACACCCTGTCACACTTTTACACCTGACACTCTATTCCTAATAAGGCATGCACTCTCAGATGCGAGATCGACCCACCGACAAACAGGAACTGAACGAACGATGAGATCGACACTCATTTACGGCAAATGAATGTCGTCATCAAACAGACAATGGAGCGGACTATCCCTCGGGTAGGACATTCCACCGACGAAGAACAAACTGAGAAGTATCGAATCGCGACAATCGATGTTCTGTACAGACATAAAAGTAGACTGCTCTCGAGGCTTAAACAGCTACACAGACAGTTTACTGACAGGAACGATTCCGAGATAAGGACACTGAAGTCGATGATCAAAAACTTGAAACAGTTGATCACCGAGAATTACAGAAAATCTGTAAGTTTGTATTGGGGCAATAAAATTCGGGCTATAAAATCCAGTAGTCCGAGTATGTTCCCACAAATAAATAAACTGTTCAGACGTAAAGATCATAACGACATTTCATGTGTCCGAATACCTCAGACGAACGAGAACAGACAGACACTACTGACTGCTGGCATAAGTCCGGAGAGTGCTGACTCGAACGACGGTTTTTTCGTGGTCGAAGACCCGCAGAAGAGGGTGAATTTGATGGGAGCTTTCTTTGAAAATGTGTATACGGTGAACAACCCTGTTCGCCGTAACCACGACCTCGAGGAGAGGGCCTTTCTTAACCACTTCTATCTGCGGACCGATATTCAAAATTGGCGATCCGAGAACAACGGTTGTACCGTGTTCAATGACGACTACCGTGCAAATGGCACAATCGCCGATGTAAATTCTCATCTGTTCGTGAGTAAAGATGAACTCCGGTGCATCTTTGAGTCACTGAAGAACAAAAAGTCGGCGGGAGTTGACGGTGTCCCAAACGTCGTATTAAGACACCTGCCGCTAGAACCGATCGATATCTTCACCACGCTATTTAACAATGCGCTGAATAATGCATATTATCCGGCGCAGTGGAAAATAGCGGTGGTACACCATATCCCGAAAAAGGATAAAGATAGGACAAACCCTGCTAATCTGCGGTCAATTAGTTTGCTCCCGAATATTAGCAAGGTATTCGAGAAAGTCGTCAATAGATCTCTTTTAAGATGGGTTGAAGAAAATAAGATAATTCCGGACAACCAGTTTGGCTTTAGAGCGGGGCATGATACTATTCATGCCGCGTCGAAACTGTTCTCCGACATTCAGTGGAACAAAAGTAAGAAGCAATGCACGGGTGCCTGCCTGGTCGACTTTGAGAAGGCCTTCGATACCGTATGGTTGGAGGGGCTCTTTTATAAGCTGAACAGAATGGGCATTCAAAAACCTTTGCTGTATATGATTTATGACATGCTTATGGGAAAGAAGTTCGTTGTCAAAGCTGGTAACGTAACTTCGAGCAGGGTTTTTGAAATTAAAAACGGCTTACAACAGGGAGCGGTGAATTCTCCGGTCCTGTTTAATATCTACACAAGTGATCTGGTGGGTTCCCTCAGACACGCTATAGCGTACGCAGATGATTTAGTGGCGTACAGGTCAGGACCAAAAATCGAGGTCATCAACATCCTTCTGCAGCGTGACTTCGAGCAAATTAAGAGGTATTGCGATGATTGGAAGTTGAAAATCAATTTCCAAAAATCGGAAACAATCCTGTTCAGAACTCCAGAAAAAACTGGAGAAAATTAACAATTATTGGACAGCAGGGACGACCATTGGTGGTGAAAAACGTGGTCAAGTAGGTATCTCGGCATCCGGCTCGACCAGTATCTGTATTTTGACAAACATATAGATGCTTGTCTTGCCGGGGCTAAGAGGGCCTACGCTCTGACAAGGAGACTGTTTCGCAACAGTCAACTTGACTCCAGGGTGAAGATCATTTGCTACGTGGCCCTTATAAGGCCTATATCTCCTCCTCCTCCTATATGGAAAAGATTCGGGTGTTTGAGAGGCAATGCCTCAGCGCCTGTCTAGGGTTGTTTAGAACTCCTGAATCTCAGTACATAAAATACTTTCCCAACCGGACCTTATACAATGGGGCTCGACTGAATAGGATTGACAATTTCCTTATTAAGGTGATTCGGAGGCACGTTGCTAGGGCGATGGCCAGTGATAATAACCTGATCTCAGGGGCTTACTACCCCAATTTAATGTACCACGAAAGTACGCTTCGGGCTGGCTTTGTCCCGCCTGAGGCATTTCTTCATGTAGACATGAAAGGGTTAGTCCAGACAAAGGATGGTGTGCCGGGCCGGTATTGTACCACAGCCACCGCGGCGCGAGGGATAAGCGGCTCATCCACGACGGGTCCGCCGCCAATGCTCAGGAGCTCCTCCGTTTAAGTACCGCAATTGCGGAACGGGACAGGGTCGATACGGGAAAGCAGTTCACCGAATTTTGGTGGCTTGAAGAAGAGGTGAGGGTGGATACGCTCTCCCGGGCCGGTGCGCTACTTACGTAGCATCCTCCTTAGTTATAAGCTAGATTTAAGTTGGTAGGATTAGGGTTAGAGTAGGGGGTCTTTGGGAGGCGCCGGGCTAGCCAACATGAAAGCGTGCCTCCGAGACTTGACCGAGGTTTATGGCCTCGATCGGGTCTCTTCGGCGCGGATGAACCCCTGTTGGCGGCTGACAGGCAACCATGGACGCGATCAGGATGGTGACCAATCGATAAGATTGCTCACCACCCTGATTATAAGTAATGTAGGTTAAGTAGCTTAGGTAGTTTTAAGTAGTCTTAAGCAAAACAAATAATAAAGATTTCAAGTTTTCTAAAGTTTCTTGGAAATTAAAAAACAAAACAAATCATAGATATAACTTTGGTGCTCTCACAGTATAAGATTTTGAAAAGTGGGTGGAGAGACCTTTTCAGCACATCTTCATTGATTATCTTGGTCCATATCCAAGATCAAGGAATGGAAATACGTTCATTATCATTTGTCTCGACCAGTTGACGAAGTTTGTACTGATCCAACCGGTACGAAAAGCTACGAGTTAATGTTGCGATGAAGTAAGGGTGATTTTTTAGCTGGTTTGGTTTTGGCAACACTGGTTTTGACAGCTGACGTGTGTTTAGTACCTTGTGTCACTGTCAAACAGCTTCAGTTTGGTTTGCAATTTAACCATGGATCGTCTTACAAATGAACAACGCTTGCAAATTATTGAATTTTACTATCAAAATTCGTGCTCGGTTCGAAATGTTCATCGCGCGCTGCTTCCATGTTATGATCGGCATTCTCGACCTTCTGAGCAGTCTATTCGGAAGATTGTGACCAAATTTCGCACCAAATTTACTTTGTTGGACATTAAACCACCAACACGTTTACGTACTGTGCGTAGTGAAGAAAATATTGCGGCCGTATCAGCTAGTGTGACAGAAGACCGCGAAATGTCGATTCGGCGCCGTTCCCAGCAGTTAGGCCTTTGTTACAGCACTACGTGGAAAATTTTTCGGAAGGATTTGTGCGTAAAGCCTTTTAAGATGCAGCTTGTGCAAGAACTAAAGCCAGCCGACCTACCACAACGCCGAATTTTTGGTGAATGGGCTCTTGGAAAGCTGGCCGAGGATCCGCTTTTTTATCGAAAAATTGTGTTCAGCGATGAGGCTCATTTTTGGTTGAATGGGTACGTAAATAAGCAAAATTGCCGCATTTGGAGTGAAGATCAGCCAGAAGCATTGCAACAGCTACCAATGCATCCCGAAAAAGCCACTGTTTGGTGCGGTTTATGGGCCGGCGGCATTATTGGGCCATATTTCTTCAAAGATGATGCGAATCGCAGCGTTACTGTCAATGGTGAACGCTACCGAGCGATGATAACAAACTTTTTTTTGCCCGAAATGGAAGTTCTTGACTTGCATGATATGTGGTTTCAACAAGACGGTGCCACATGCCACACAGCACGCGAAACAATGGCGCAATTGCGAGGCGAGTTTGGTGAACAGTTAATTTCACGTTTCGGGCCGGTCAATTGGCCGCCTAAATCGTGCGATTTGACACCATTAGATTATTTTTTGTGAAGGTATGTCAAGGCTAATGTGTATAGGGACAAGCCCGCTTCAATTGACGTACTGGAAGCCAACATCCATGCATTCATTCGTGAGATACCGGCCGATATGTGTGAAAGAGTATGCCAAAATTGAACTCAGCGGATGGACTACCTGAGACGCAGCCGCGGTCAACATTTGCATGAAATTATCTTTAAACATTAAATTGCAAGGTTCAAACTATCGATTCAAATAAATATTTCATTCATTTTTTCGAATTTTTTGTGTTTTTTTTTAAAAAAAGTTCTAAACCTCTTAAGAAATCACCCTTTAGATAGATTTAAGGCCGAAAGGCATTAATTTTAAGCATATTGTTAAGTTTAGAGCGCTCGCTTAGAGCCAGTAAGCTAGAATAAGATAAATGTTAGTTTTTAATTAGATTTAATCGTTTTTGTCTAGTATATAAGTTAAAGAAAGATCCAAATAAAAATGAATTTAAAATGAAATGAAGGCATGCACTCCCAATCGTACGCCAGATACAAACAGTATCATAATTTCACAGATTGTTTGTTCCTATCAAAAGGATCTCGTTCCGGAAGAATACACACTTAAGTGTAACACACGCGTTACCAGAGCTGTAATACTGGTACCAGCATAGAAGTTCCTTAATTACAAGGCATCGCCCCATCTCTGAAGCAGCTAATATGGAGGAAATAGAGGTCTTTCGATTTGTCAGCAGACAGAAGGCGATTACGATTACAGAAGAACTCCAAAGGCTAAAAGCAATTATAAAAAAAGATGGACACTCCCGAAAAACATCTGAGTACCGAAACCAAGGGCTCAGGCAACTCAACGCTTTTTGGACGGAGTTCCCGGACAACCACAACAGCATCAAAAATACAGTCAAGCATGACACTCCCTATATCCAGAGAGATACACCTGCCAAAGTACAAAATCTTGTCGAAGAGATAAGGGAGATACTCGAGGCTATTGGGGTAGAAGAGGAGGACGACTCATTAGATGCATCAGAAGACCAGGAGGTACGATAAAAACCAGTACCAGTCATTCGCCAGCCGCAATCATCGACCTCGAATCCACTAGCGGAAATCACGAGGAGCCTTCGCAGACAAAAGCCAACAGCGACATCTCTTCAGCGATTACTGGACAACATATAGAAGGAAGCAATGGCGATACCTGGTCAACAACGTTCTGCACATTAAAGATCAGTAGGCTCAATAAATACTGGTTGCAGATGGAGGAGCTCCATCAGCTCATAACGGAACTAGTTGCTGACCCTCTTGACGAGGGTTACGATCTCCAAGAATACTTTCGACTGGAAGATGAAGTTCAAAAACATCTTCTTCGTCTGAATACAAGGCTAGAAGGAGAAAGGGTGCCAATAGCGTCTCCGGCCACAGCAGTGGAAGCCTTAAACCATGCAAAAGTAGTGCCCAATCTACCGAACATCACTCTTCCGAATTTTGACAGAGACTATATCAAATGGAGACAGTTAGCGATTGGCTGTTTGTGGACTAATTCATTGAATAAGTCTGTTTTATCCTTTCGAGACACTGCAGGCGTCTTCGACAATGTACAATCAGAGGTTATCTTCAATGCACTCTGCAAGCTGAAAGTTGACAATTGACTGCTCGTTTGAATTGGAAACATTTATAGCAGTAAATGATTCTTTATGAACTGGCAAAAAATGCAACAAACTCACAGGTTTGCACAGGTGTTATTTTTGTGTAGGTAAAGGTGCGTCTTCTCTCACCCAAACTCAATGACAGTAGTTGTACGAAAGGTTACTTGCAGAACTGCGTTCTTTGTGATAGGTGGGAAAACTATCGTCTTTTATATTGTCAGGTACCAATAAAATCTTTGAACAAACCGACAACCATCTAAGGTGGTTGAATATTCCCAGAAATCTCTTAACGAGATCTTGGACTAATGTTTATTTACCCTGTGCTGGGTACCAGTTAACAGTGATATGCAGGGCATCTGAGGGCAGATGCACTAGCAGAAGGCACGGCATCCACATAGTTAACAGAGGATGACGACTTCAAGCTCTAAGAGTTGGAATATTATTAATACCTGGGGTCAGATTCGGTAAGGCGAAACGATCAGACGATCATGATATTTGAAAAATGGGTGCTCGATCGCACTAATCGAATGATTTGCTCTATGTTACAGGGGCAAGCTTCTTCGTGCACACTAAACCGTTTGAACGTTTCGCCTTTGTTGAAATTCGCATTAAGACATTGAAATAATTTGCTAACATGAACACACTCCACTCACACGAATAGTAGCAACACTATACAGTATACATATCATGAACGCATTCTTACTTTACCTTTTGACAGTTCTACTTTTCTCTATTCATTCTTCTTTCAACCCGCAAGCTTATAACATTGTCTTAATAAACGTTTTCATATAAACCGCATTTTTTCTTTAACGAAGTTTCTCCATCCTGCGCTAAACGGAATAAATCAACAGCCTTACACGCTTACACAATGCCGACCATGATTAACACATACGGACAAATTTGGACGGAAGTAGATGCCAACAGGAATCCCAGATTAATATAAAAAAAATCCCCCATTTTTAACGCCAAAACGAGATTTTTTCCCCTCATAAATAAAAAATCCCTTTTTTTCCCCCAAAAACAAAAACCATTATTTAAGTTTAATTTTAACATTTCATGTTTTATTTAAATATCTTAGAACTAAGCAAACAAAAAAAAAAAATAATAGGAACGCATTAAATTCAGTGATTATTATGAAATACTAATAAAAAACAAAAAAAGAAAACTTACATAACTAAGTAGTTATTAATTTTAAAATCACATATTCATGTTTAAATCAATAAACAGGTTATATTTAAAAATATATATGTACCTTAAAATTTGTACATTGCGCAATTGTGAAGTTTTAAGCAGCCTTTTTCTACCAAAAAGTCGTAACAATCTTCTTTCTTTTAATAAGTTTTTTGTGTACAAAATTCCAGCCAAAGTGGAATTAGACAGTTTGTTTCGTGTTTTTCTTTTATTTAAATTTATTGATTAGAAAAATATTTCAGCACTGGCCCGCTGTAATATCGTAACTTAAAAAACGTAATATCGTCTTCTTCAAGACTTGTTTTTAATATTTCCCTCAAAAATTCTTGAACATTATCAGTTGAAATATTTTCGATGTTAAAATTTCTTAGTAGTCTATACTCCCTATCAATTTCAACCCAATTTGAAGAAAAAAAAATATGTCCGAAATATTTAGACAATTCGCAAAGTGAATGAACATTTCTGTTCTTAAGACAACGTGGACTTTTAAGTGAGACGTTACATAGGCCCATTTAAGATTATGATCATTGAATGAGTTTTATTTAAATAAAATGTATGCTAAATTTTTTTCCCCCATTTAGATTGTTTTCCCCCCAAAAAATCTCTTCCCCCTTTTTTCCCCTTTTGTTATAAAAAGTCGGCAAAATTGCCTACTTTCCCCCTAATCTGGGACCACTGGATGCCAAGACAATTCGAAGACTTCTGTTTTATAATTAGGAACAGAATCAGATCCATTGTGGGAGCATTAATAGGAGATTGTCTGACCAGGAAGGCACGAATTACCCTACAACGATTTACTTAATTGGCTTTAGAGACAATGGTGGAAAAATAAAGTTCACGACTGGGTCGCACTAAACTTTCTCGTTCATCAATAGTTTGATTGGTTATTTTATAAGTTTTAGCTCTCAATAACAGCCAATTGCCGCAGGTTCTGCTTAGAGAGTTACAAGCGCCTACACGGAAAGAACTGCATAGTCACCAATTGCAAAATTTTGAGTTGTAAATCACGAATTATATATTTTTGATACGAAATTGAATTGATACAAAAATTCGTAATTTGACATTGAAAACGGCGAAAAATATCAAATTTTGTATTTTGAATATTACGATTAGAATTCGAGCTTCATTTATTTGTAGTGATTTGCGACATTTTTGGCGCAATTCACCACTTTAATAGGTCAATTCCTCAAACACCACTTTAAAGTTTCAAATTGCAAAAAAATAGTTCGTAATTTACCACCACTGAATGATTATTATTAATAAAATCTTATAATAATCTCGCACATGTAAATTGAAAACGTAAATTGACGTAGAGAAGTCGTAAATTGCAAAATATGAATTGCAAATTGATAAAAATAAGTTGCAATTTACGATTAAGTATTTGTAAATTGCAATTACTGAAGTAGAAAATCAACCACTGTTGCAATTTACTAAGGGATGAAATCGTAATTGCAACAGGAAAGTGGTAATTTACGATTTTTTTTGAATTTCACAACCACAGTAATATCAAATTGATAACTATTTGTGTCAAATTGCGATCGGTTATGGCAATATGGTGTAAATTCAGTAACGCCTCACTCGCATCATGATGCTCATGATGCTTTGCAGAAAGTTCATTAATGCAAACATTTGGCATCACTTTCAACGTCAAGTGTTCATTATTGCAAAGTTGATCAAACTGATGCGCAAACATAACGCAAAAAAGCATCACAGAAATACCTGATGCGCTGTTGATTAGCCGGCAAAAAAGTAAGAAAGCGTTCTAAAACTCAAACGAAGCATTCAATCACCAACGCATCAGCATAAACTGTGCATCGCATCAGCATAGCAAATAAGCAGTGATACCGCATCACTGCGCAAATGTTTGACGTTTCTGAATTTACACATGTATTTCATGCCCGATCGCATTATTGACACTGAGAAATGTTGATTCACGACTTTTGAGGATCAATATCTACACTTTGTACGATTTCTAGAATTGCGAATAAGAAGTCGTGAATTAGTAAATACTGAGCTAAGCTCTAAAATGAGACAAACTTTTCGTGATTCGGGGTTTTTTTTTGCTTGATTTGATCTTAAACTTCTCTCCGTGTAGTGTTCTATTTATAAGCTCTTACACTTTTTAACATTTTTAAGTACAAGGACAAGCGTAGAAGGAGTTTCTGTTTTCTAGTCTTCTGTTAGGGCATGTTTTTATTTTTGACTGAAATAGATTAGTGATGCTGGTGCGGCGCTGGTTTGAGTTGTCTATGATGGGATGTAGGGTTCGTGATAGAACGATATCTTTACGTCTTTAGATATTTATATCTATGTATTCAAAGTTTTGCTTTTAAATTTGCATTAGCAGTTATAAATTGAAAATCCCGATGGACGTGTGTGGTGTGCGGGGGTGCATTGAAGTGAGAGTTGTCGATTATGTAAGCTCCAAGTGGTTGTGGAAGTTGTAGTTGAATTGTATTAAGAAATTTAATTTAAAAACCAAATGACGGCAGTGGGGTGTGCCCTTTTATGATTCCTGCGAGGGTGGAAAGAGATTTTCAATGTAAGCATTACTTGGTTCTTAAAATTTGCGTTTGAAAATAAAAGACACAGTAATTTCGGAAACATCAGTACCTACTCTAAGTATGAATTTTAGTCAAAAATGTTAGTGCCATTCTCAGGTAAACTAAAGAAAACTAAATTAAAAAAAAAGAAAACGAGTTCGCTGTTATAAAATGACTATATTACTTTAGAAACTAACTTTAGTCACAATCGTGTGGATCGTTTTCGAGATACATATGTCGAAGTTTCAAAAGTACCGATGTTAGACTTTTTAGCCAAAAACTGGGCTTGCAGTCATTTTAACCTCACTCACTTAAGCTTATAAATATAAATTTTGGTTGAAATCGTTAGAGCCGTTTTCGAACAAATTGAAGTGGTATGAACATTTTGTACGGAAAGTAGCATTAATTTTGAGGCTACCATGCAAAAAGAAAAACTGCCTCGAACTGTAGGCCCAAATCCGAAGTTTGAACGAAATACGGGCAGCCGTTTAGGTTGTATAAGCCTCAGCAGCATATAGATAGATAGACAGACAGAGACAGAGGGAGAAAGAGAGAGAGAGAGAGAGAGAGAGAGAGAGAGAGAGAGAGAGAGAGAGAGAGAGAGAGAGAGAGAGAGAGGAAGAGAGAGAGAGAGTGTGAGAGAGTTCCTCTATCATCGATAGTATGTCAAAATTGATTAACGTCTCGAGTTGGAAAAATACTTTACTTAAATACTACTTCTTTCTCTTACCACGTATATTCGAGAGAGTTAAAAACACTGAGCGACCTCTCCCACTATTATAAGCAAATCCGTTAGAGGCTCTTAATGGCTTCATTGAACAACTACACGCAACCTCCTCAAGAACGACAGCTTAGTACGCTCCATTCAGGGTTGATCAATCACCCGCTTCTGCCTCGTATTAGTCTCCTCTCTTCAAACGGAATGTCAAAAGCTATTAGCAAGGGTAGACGGCTTCCGTCGCCGTCTGACTTTCTGAAGAAAGCTTTCGCCCAGTGAGGTGTACTGTATCTGTCAACCCCACCTAAAATCTCACTGTTTCGGTCGACCGTCCATCGAGGCACTATTGTCACAGCTTCTTATAGTTAGCTTATACGCAACAAAGTAATGATGTCAGGAGGACCGAAGCTGTTGTCAAAGCTGAGCTACTGTCGGCAATTAACTGTGAGGCCCAGGCGGCACTTTGCTAGGGGCGGCAATTTGGCTCAGTTAATTTTTTTTTTAAATATATATATGTACTAAACCTGTACATGTATTCTATAAGAATTTTAATTCTCAAATGTACAGAGATATCTTATATCTTATATCAAATAAAATATAAAATTCACAAAACGGTTTTATTTCCAGTACTACGATCTTATTTTTAAAGTTTACCCAGCATTAACACTGCTTCACAGTAAGTAATCAGACATTCCTTGTGTGTTGTGTTGCTTAACAACAAAGTCCAATGAATGCTGCTCCTTACCCCTAGTATGCAAATACATTTTTTCAGAAATTTTAAACACAAATTATAGCACAGTGCATATCTGCATTCGAAATTCAATTCAATTCGAATTGAAGTTTGCAAACATAAACAAACATTCAAGTTGGCAATAGAAGTTGCAGTCTTTTCTTTTTTACCGTGCTCTTTATTATTGAAAATTAATAACATATGTATCTACCTAATAAGAAATAAAGTGCACGACTGGGTCGGTCGTAACTTTCTCGTTCATCAAAAGCTTGGTTGAGTCAAATGGTTGGTGGTTAAAAGTTCAGAAGCAACCGTACGCTTTTAAGTTATTCATTCGATATGGCAGTACAATAGGTAGGTATGTACCTATATCAAATAACAATGTGAGTTTTTAAAAGCTTTAGATCTCAATAACAGGTAGTTGTGGCAAGTTCTGGGGCCAGATTCTGTAAAAAACGAAACGAAAAACGATTTCGCTTTTCAAGAAACGATAGAAATAACGCGATAGCGAAAATTTGCTTCATGTAACTCCTTACGTTTTTTTCTTCACATTCGTTTAGGTTTGAGAAACTGTGTGACAGCAAAATTATAGTTTGGCAGTCTCAGTATGTCGTTTTATTTTCGTTAAGTTGTTTTGACAACGAACAGCTGACAATTGAAAATATTTTCAAAGTGGAATTTGATTGTTTACGAAGCGGATCCTCCTCCAGCCAGTACTTCTAATGTTGCGGAAAGTTTTAAAATAGGAGGCACGTTTGTCGTTCGTGTACCTGTATGCAAATTAGTATTGTCCAGCACATACTTAAAGGCGGCTTTGTTCAATCGAAAACGTTGCACAAAACTAAATAGAAAAACGAACTTTTTAACTAAATTATTAACTAACTTTTTAATCAAAATAAACCAACCTTTTGTCAGGTAATGTGAGAGGATTTGAACAATCCCGCAAACTTTTTCTAATTTTTCTTAAGTTCACATGTTCAATTTCAACTTCACTTTCTTCGCTGTCGCTGGTCAAAAAATAATAATTTGCTAACATATCTAATAAAATACAGTCGATCTTCGATAACTCGAATATTTAATAACTCGAATAAAATTGGTTGGCAATAGCGCCAACACTAAAATTTGCATGTAATTTGTATTTGATAACTCGAACTTCTATAACTCGAATGTCTTGATAACTCGAAGAGATTATTTGGCGTCACCTTCGATAAGTCGAATTCTAAAGGGGGAAATCCCAAATTCTGAAGGGGAATTCCCTAATTCTGCGTGTTTTAACAAGTTCGTTTTATAATGCATCGCTTTCGGGGGCACTGAGTTTGAATGTTCCTTATACATACCGTGTAGAAAATCGTAATTTTCGTATGTGTGAGTAAACATTTTCAAATTTCTTCCAGGTTGCTATATTTTTTTGAATTATTGAAAAAAATAAGAGGAAGACAAAATCAAATTTGGAGCATGATTTGATTCAACAACCTTCAAACGAGTTGGTTGCAAATTTATTAAGCATTTTGCGTTTATATTTAAAGACTAATGAAAGAACCGATTCTGTTTATAATATAAATTCCATTGAAGATTTTTTTAAAACCAAAATAAAATTACTTTTCAATCATTTATAACAGACTATTTTAAATATTAAATATGCTAATTTCCTGTACTTTTTTGTCTTATATATTCGCAAATAATAATTAATAAAAAAATAAAAATAATTTTATATTTTACTTGATAACTCGAAGTCTTGATAACTCGAATTTTTTTCCTGGCACGTGATGGTTCGAGTTATCGAAGTTCGACTGTATTCAGCACAATCTTAAAACCACCAAATTCAATAAGAATAAAAACGAAAATGATAAACGTCAACAAAATAGCTGTCGTTTGTTTTCTTTCGTGGAGACGATAAAATCTGTTCGTTTTTAGGGTTACATGAAGCAAGAAAAGCGAAAACGTCAAAAAAAATGTGTTCGTTTGTTTTTTTTTCGCGGCCACGAGAATTTCTTTCGTTTTTGATGTTACATGAAGCAAACCGTTCGTGCGCACGAAAACGTGTAGACGTTTTCGCCTTACAGAATGCCGGCCCTGGTTAGAGAGTAGCTATAAGCGCCTATACTATACTATTTTATAAGCTCTTACGCTTAACAAGTTTTTGAGTACAAGGACAAGCTTCTGTTTTTTGACTGAAAGTAGTGTTCGTGATTTTGCTATTATTGCATTTTGAATGAAAGTGCGGAGTTTAAAAAAAAAAATATGAACACAAATAGGAAATAGGCTTTTGGGTAGTCAGTTTTGCAAGCAGTTTTTAAAATTAGCGCTACGGTGATTCGAATTTAAAATTAAGGCCACATTAATTTTACTCTAACTACTCATTTCATTCAAATTCGTTATCGCCGTTTTCCAAGAAAACTAAAGAAAATCAAATCTAAAAAACACAACATACATTTCCCACCAAGTCCATTCATAAACAGTAAATATCCTCGATACCTGATACACAGCCAATGCCCGCCAATTTCATTTTACATTTCACCGCAAATTATGCTGAGTAGTTCATTTTTTCTTCAACTTTGATTTCTCAAATTCCATCCTATTTTTTGTCTAAATAGGCTAAGCTGTTCGAAATAAAAATCAATGATGTTCTAACTCTGACGCCAATTAGTATCTTTTAATTTTCAGATCGGCTCTTTAGCCAATACATTCAGTTCGGCTCTTTAGCCATCAACATTTAGGCTTGGGATAGCCTTTAATCCCCATACCTTTGATAGGGAGCAGGGAGGTAGAGCATAAGCATTAATACCACCACACGCTCGTATTTCAGTTTTTACGAGCGTATTTTGTTTTTTTCGCGCGTATTTCAGTCTTTACGCGCGTATTTTGTTTCTTACGCACGTATTTCTGTTTTTACGCTCGAATTTTGTTTTTTACGGGCGTATTATAGTTTTCACGTGCGTATATTGTATTTTACGCGCGTGATTTAGTTTTAACGCTCGTATTTCAGCTTTTACGCGCGTATTTTGGTTTTTAAGTGCGTATTTTAGTGTTTACGCGCGTATTTTGTTTTTTACGCGCGTACTTTGTTTTTTACGCCCGTATTTTAGTTTTCACGCGCGTCTATTTTTATGCGCGTGTTTTGTTTTTTACGCCCGTATTTCTGTTTTTACGCGCGTATTTATGTTTTTGCGCGCGTTTTTTGTTTTTTACGCACGTATTTCTGTTTCTACTTGCGTATTTTAGTTTTTTTTTTCAAAAGTCTATTGTACGATAATATTCCTAGACAAAACTGAGCCTGCTATTCAGTTATAAATGACAATACAACCTTACAAGTAAATTTTTGTTTTCCAGATATTTCAAAAGTACCGTTATTCGATTCCAAAATTATACTGAGTTTACAAGGGTTCTTGTTTAAAAAAAAATAACGGGGCGGCATAAATTCGGTATGCCCCAGGCGGCTCCATTCCACGCTGCGCCACTGCGTGTCATCAGGCGGTGTCGGCGCCCGATTGTATTAACTTCGAAGGGTTGAAAGGACATTTTTAAACAGTTCTAGCCACGAATTGAATCACTTACAAATCAATTTCCTTATATTTATTGCCTATTTAACTTACAATTCGGCGTTTCTCCATCTACATCGATCAAAGGAACCAATGATGCACGCAAAAAAGTTCCTTCTACGCATTTTAACAAGGATTTTAACTACGGACTATCTACAAATTAAATTTGACCTAGATACATAGCTAATTATGCAACCAACAAAAAAAGTACACCGAGCGTCGTTAATCATGCAAAAACTATTGCGGAGTTCACTTTTATTTATGGCAAAGAGCTGCTCAAAGTGACTCATAAATAAATAAACTCATAATATGAATAAATACAAATTTAACTAGAACTCGAAATTAACATACAAAATCCAATATCCACAGCCAACGACAAGCGAAAAGTTCGCATGTTTCTTGTTTCCCACGCATCGCGCCTACACATGGTTTCGAAGCGCAACGTGGAAGGTCAAAAATTGTTAACCAACAGCATTGTCGATGCAGCAACACCGCTGCACCAGACACCACTGCACCAATGAAAACCAGATCATACTCGTACTAAAACAAAAACCACAGCTATAAGGGAACAGATACCAAGCGAACTCCTTTAAGGAAACTATTGTACGGAACAGCATCGCGCCGACCGCGCTATCATAAACAATGATAACGATCAATTTACCAGGTGTCTCAAGGTGTGTCACACCACACCGGTCCAAATCGGAAATTTATTGCCATCCTCCGATCTGCATTGGGGTCGCTCTTGCCCGCGTCTAATTGTATTTTAATATTCATGCTAACCTTGGTGGTATTACGCTTTATGATTTGTGCGAAAGAGTTCCCAAGCGCACCAGAAACAGGCGCAAAACAAACGAAAAACCGCACGTAAATGTCAAACTGTCGATCGTAATACTCCTAGAGGGGCAGCCACATACTAATTTATTGAAATATCAATAAAAGTACGCGAATATAAATTGCTGACAGTTTCCTGGCAGGCGCTGCAATAGCTGATGGGTGCTGAATGTCATTTTTGTGCGCAGGAACGCGCACAGCGCGAAAACTACCTCCGCAAGTCGTCGTCATCGGGGCCGGGGGGCAAGTCTAGGAAGCGAATTAGCGAGTCCGCCTAAAACAATTTGCATTTGGCATTATTTTTTATTGACAAATGGAACGTTAAAATTTTCGCAACAGAATTTTATGTCATTGCTGGAGCGTTGCTCACAAAAGTCACAAGTGTCACTCTGACAGCGAGCGAGAGAGTGACGGGACGGCTAGGAAAACATCGCTCACGTTTGTAATGACAGTCGCGTGTCAGCCGGCCATACTTGATGGAAGGGAGTATGCAAAGTAATATGATTTACCGCCCGTCTGTGACGAGGCGCAAGCGGAGTCCATATTGGAGAATGGTGTTGCTATTGCAGTTGCTGTATTCGGTATTCAGTGTGCCGCCCCCGATTTATTTTTGAGGTTGTAACGCGGACGAGCTTCGTCATCTTAAATATTATATGTATATACCAACTGGAACTGACTGGGCCGAGGGTGGAAGCTGAATGATTTGTTTGATCGTAATTTGCATTATTGTCACACACTTATGTGAGATGTGACACGTAAAAGAGACACTCTGTGCAAACATAAAAGTGATCTATCGACGAGGTTTCTCTTTTTCCTTTTCATTGCAAATGATCTCACTTGGTCTCCGCATTGAGGTACTGCTAAGGCTATGATGTTATGAATGCATGTGTCAAAATCGATCGTAAATCTGCCCTGCAGGTCGGAAAGTTATATTATCAACGCGTTTGGTGTGAAGTAAAATGACGGGCATGGTTTATGATGTTCTTAATCGCAAGCGGTAGGCTGACGTTTCATGCGAATTCGCCAATTTAGATGTTCTCATCGATGTCGGTCACAATTGGCAACAAATTAAAGCTGACACCTGTCAAATCATAAGGTAGGGGAAGAGCTATGTTGGCAACGCAGTGCTTGCTTAGAAAGTGCTGAGTTGATGAGAAGCATTATGGAGATGGTACATCTGTTCTCGTGAAGCTTAGTAGAAGGGCTATGTGACTCCTGGACCACTATATGACGTCATAATGAGCCAAAAATGAGTCATCGTTTCAAGGTCGTGTGTTGTTCCCCTCCCCCGGTCCATTCCACAAGGTCGATAAGAACTCCAAGTATGTTTGCTGTTGATAACCCTCCCGTCCCCCCAAGCTGTTCGTCAAGGTCATTGTGTGTGTGTGTGTGTGTGTGTTGTTGATAAGGCCCTCCCCTCCCCCGCAATATGGGGATCCTGGACCACTATATGACGTCATAATGAGCCAGAAATGAGCCATCAAGGTCAATGTTCAAGGCCAATGTTCAAGGTCGTCGATATGTCTGTTGTTTCAAGGCCATAACTCAAGGTTGTTGATATGTGTGTTATTTCAAGGCCATAACTCAAGGTCATTGATATGTATGTGTGTGTGTGTGTTGTTTCAAGGTTGGTGATATGTGTGTTATTTCAAGGCCATAATAAAAAACAAGGTCAATGAATAATTGCTTGAAATTCAAGGCTAAAAAAAAAAACTCTTGAAGGCCATTGAACGGTTGAAGTCCAAAATCGTCTATAAAAAAACTATTCAGCGATTGCTAAGAAAATTCTTCAAGGTGATGCTAAAAATAGAAATCAAGGCCAAATACGAATGAAGAGTAGGGCGTATGAATTGAAATCGATAAGAGATCATGTTCATTTGGAAAATAAAAAAATCAGCTTCAAAGTCCAAGGTCATACAGAAAAAAATCTTCTCATAAGAATGTCATTATGTTTCGGTTTATGGAGCAACAACAACAACATAAGTCAACAATATGTTCTTCACAGAAAATGAACAGCCTACTTTTGGAGCGCAATGTATTCTTCCTGAGATATTGTATGCTCTCTCCTCACCCTCTTGGCAAATGTATGCTTCATTCTATAAACACACATCTGCTCTTGCTGTTGTATGAGGAGTTGAAACAATAAGCAATAGCATCCGTACTGTAATAATAATAAAGTCAATGATGCCGGAAAAGTCTTCTCTTATGTAGATAAGAATGTTATCATGTTTATATGATATAAAAACACAGTTCAATCCACAGTTTTGAAGGCATATTATTACCTGTAAAGTGGAGATTAAGGAGACCAGGCGAAATTATTGTTGATCATTCAAGTAGTACATTTACGTACATAATATTATATCATATATATTAACTAATGTTTTATGAGAGTAGAACTAAAGAGATCGATTTACATATATCGACAGTAAACAAGGGCGAATCAGCTCAGCGTTCGAAGAGACATTTTAAAGAGCATGTAGTGAGGTTCAGATTGACTGTAAATCCTATAAGAAGAGTATTGCAAATTGTATTGAATACAGTTGCAAAATGTTTCTGCGTGAACTGTTAAGGGAGATGCAAGTTTCTGCATATGAGCCCAATGTATGCACTCAGTGAACATGTAATTAATAACTTCTTGAAATAAATTGAAAAAAATACTATATTAATTGTTTTTTATTTATCCATGAATTGTGTGTGGATGGAAAACCCAACGATTTAACATAAACTTTTTCATCTTTTGTTGCTATAACCTTTTCCACAACCTATCGGGAAATTAGTTTTTTGCAATTCTTCCGCATATAGGTTGGCCTTGTTAGTCTTGAAGGAGATAAGTAACCGAAAAAAACTCTTCAAGACGATGCTAAAAATAGAAATCAAGGTTAAATTTGCTTTATATAAAGTGGGCTCATAGAGTTGAATATACCTACTCTGGATGTAAACAAACATATGTGATGAACATTTCTCTGAATATTTCAGCTGTGCGTATGAATAGAAAAGACAAAGTTTTTATTCTATTGGATATTTTATTTAGCCAATCGTTGATAAAGTGACATCAAATTCTTAATTCTAAGCAATCTTTTCTCTAACATAAAACAAGCGCAAGTATCTGGTCCATCTTTACATAGATCCGAAGACCAGGAACAGTTCATAAAATGGCAGCCATGAATGGATTTAGTTGAAGACACATTCTCAAACATTCTTAAGAAATTAATACAACCAATGAGTTCATTGTAATGCTCTTCAATAATAATGTTCTGATATGCTTTCAGAAAATCCAA
Organism: Cheilosia urbana; assembly: GCA_946477585.1. Lineage (NCBI taxonomy): Eukaryota > Metazoa > Arthropoda > Insecta > Diptera > Syrphidae > Cheilosia > Cheilosia urbana. The sequence continues at coordinate 41,141,353 of OX297856.1, forward strand.
AAGCTGATCGAAAACCGCAGAATTATTTAAGTCTGACATGTTCTCAGAAGCACAATCGAATGTTGACTAGATTGATTTAAATAGGTGACCAACTGATTTTTTTCTTATCAATAGGATCATAGTGCTCTTTAAACTTTTGAAGAACATCAAGAAAATAGTTTCTGAACTTATCAAGCAATTCAAGTGCATTTAAATTGAGTTGGTCAGTGTACAATCTCAAAGATTTATCTTTTTCTTTCAATTTCCCATCGATTGCTAAAAGACAGTCTTGCAACCCCAACAGGTGGTCTTTGAAATCTGCTGGAGCTTCGACTGAACTTGTCAACGCTCATGTTGTTAATAATGTCAAAACTATGCTTAATATATAATATTCGATTCACGCAGCTCTTCCACAATTGAGTTTATTTCATTCTGGTGATCATTATTGCCAGCAGTTTGAGATGCGATTAAAAGTCTTAGTCTATCAACGAGTTCGTTAGGATCATTCCAATCGATGGGATTCTCGGAATATATCATATCATATGCTTTACCAATTTTCCGTTGTGATAGCTCTTGAATTAGAGGATGAATAATATGTTTATACTTTTTTCCTCTATTGCCTTTAATTTGAGAGCTGCTATCATGGTTTCTCATGTGCAAGTTAGTTTTTTGAAATATTCTTCGATATTGCTGTAAGTCGTCAGTGGTATAATTTGTTTTTCTAGGGTTTTTACGTATAATTAGCTCATAAAGCCCATCTGTCCCATTAACAATTTCATCATCAATAACGAAATCATTGTGTTTATTAATTGAAAATGTTGATCTACCTAATTTCGTTGAATTTGACTGTGCATCGAAATATGGGCCATAGATTTTGTCACGATTTTCATCAGATGAGGGTGTTGATCGGTTGAATGGTGTACTTTGGTCAATACTATCGGTATCGGTTTCAAATCGGTTGAATGGTGTACCTTGATCAATACTATCGGTATTTGTTTCAAAATGGGCGGGTGTTCTAAATGAAACATCTTTATCTGTGATGGGAGTGGATGATTCCTTCAATGATGGGAACTCAAAATTTTCCTTTTCCTCAGACGGACTTTGAAATTTTAATCGTCGTCTTTTAGATTTTACTGTTTCATCTGTATTGCCACTTTCAACATTTTTTGCGATCACCTTTAAAGGTTCAAGTATTGGCTTGAAAGTGTTTTCAAATTCAGTTTCCTTTGCGATTCTTCCAGTTTTGAGAGACAAATATTTCTTCTTCAAAGATTTTTTTGTTGCTATGAGGTCTTTGAGTAAACTTTTATCGATATTCATGTTGTTGTTGTATACGAATCAGATTCAAAATAGGTCAGTTTAATACAGAACAGGGCGGTTTTAATAACAGGGCTGTTAAGTTTAATACAGGGCTGTTCTGTTTAATATATAGGGCTGTGCTAAAGCAGATGTGTGTTCATGTAGATAGTTGTTTAATAACTGAACAGCTTTATAGAATAGCTATTTCTTTAAAGGATCTATTGTATCGCCCCTTATAAACATAACAATCGTTATTAATAACTAAAAACCCATATGCATCTTTCCAGCAATTAGCACACAATACTTTAGGTTGATTGAATGACATATCAGAGTTTATACATGATCATTGTATATGAGATTACTTTCATCTTGCTTAAACAGAACTATATAGTTTGCATTGTCCCGAATCAAATGTTTTGGTATGTGCGTATATGACTGACATAAATAAAAACTGTTGTTATGACACCCCATACAAAAATAGTCTCGAATATTATTTTGCTTATCATATGCTACATCGTCAAATATGAATATTGAATTTGGTTTTGCCTTGGAAGGTCCATGATTTCACAATTATTTGAAAATTCGTTATATCCCATATTCCAGAAATTGATTAAATAAGTTTTCTCATATATTTATATTTTGGGTGATGTAATGACTTTGAATAAATGTAAACATTTTCAAATTTTAATGGGGTGAAACCGCCCTGTAGTCTAAGCCAAATCGCTCAAACAATCAATTTCCCTACAGAACTCTCCTAACGTGAGCAGTGATATATCAGATGAGGGTGTTGATCGGTTGAATGGCGTATTTTGATCAACACTATCGGTATCGGTATCAAAATGTGTGGGTGTTCTAAATGAAGCATCTTTATCTGTTATGGGAGTGGAAGATGTTGTCGCTAGAATTGATTCCTTCAATGATATGGGAACTCAAAATGTTCCTTTTCCTCAGACGAACTTTCAAATTTTAATCGTCGTCTTTTAGGTTTTACTGTTTCATCTGTATTGCTACTTTCAACATTCTTCGCGATCTCCTTGAAAGTACTTTCAAATTCAGTTTCCTTTGCGATTCTCCCAGTTTTGAGTGATAAATATTTCTTCTTTAACGCTTTTTTTGTTGCTATGAGTTTTTTGAGTAAACTTTCATCGATATTCATGTTGTTGTATACGAATCAGGTTCAATAACAGGACAGTTTAATAACTTACTTACTTACTTACTTACTTAGGTGGCGCTACAGTCCGGGGTGGACCTGGGCCTCAACCAATACGCCTCTCCAGTTAGCGCGATCTTTGGCTAACTGCCTCCAGTTGCGCACTCCAAGTTGGTTGAGGTCCCCTTCCACTTGCGCGCGCCACCTAAGGCGAGGTCTTCCTCTACTGCGTTGTCCCTCCGGGTTAGAATCGAAGACTCTTCGGGCCGGAGCGTTGGTGTCCATTCGCTCTACATGTCCCAGCCATCTTAGACGACTGATGCGTACTTTTCTGACTAGGTCGATGTCGCTGTACAGCTCGTAGAGTTCGCTGTTAAATCTTCTCCTCCAAAACCCGTCAACGCAAACGGGACCAAAAATCACTCGAAGAATTTTGCGTTCGAAACGACCAAGGATATCTTCATCCGCCTTTGATAGCGCCCATGCTTCTGCACCATAAAGCAGGACTGGGATGATGAGGGTCTTATACAGAGTTTCCTTAGTATTTCTCGACAAGGCCTTACTTATCAGTTGCCGTCTTAGGCCAAAGAAACAGCGGTTGGCAAGTGTGATTCTTCGTTTGATTTCTGATGTGATGTCGTTATCAGAGTTTATAGCGGAGCCGAGGTAGACAAAGTCCCTAACTACCTCAAAGTTATAGCTGTCTATCGTGACGTTCTGCCCGATTCGTCGATGTCGTGTGTCCCTTCTTGTTGACAGCATATATTTTGTTTTACCCTCATTCACCACTAAACCCATTTTTGCCGCTTCTGTACTAATACTTGCAAACGCACCAGTGACAGCTCGCTGTGTTGTACCAACAATGTCAATGTCGTCAGCGTATGCAAGCAGTTGCACAGACTTATAGAAAATTGTGCCTCTGGTGTTGGCTTGTGAGTTTCGCACAATCTTCTCAAGAATGATGTTGAAGAAGTCACATGACAGCGCATCACCTTGTCTAAATCCTTTTTTGACATCAAAGGTCTCGGTGAGATTGTTTCCGACCTTTACGGAGCAGCGAGCGTTCTCCATCGTCATTCTGCACAATCTGACAAGTTTGGCAGGGATGCCAAAACTAGACATGGCTGTGTATAGCTCGTCTCTATAAACGCTGTCATATGCGGCCTTAAAATCGACAAAAAGATGGTGAGTATCGATCTGGTATTCTTGGGTTTTTTCCAGGATCTGCCGTAGTGTGAATATTTGATCGGTCGTGGACTTACCGGGCCTAAAACCGCACTGATAGGGACCTATCAGATCGTTGACGAATGGTTTCAGGCGTTCACACAATACAGCAGACATGATCTTATACGCAGTGTTCAGGAGACTGATGCCTCTGTAGTTGGCGCAGTTTAGAGGGTCTCCTTTCTTGTGGATCGGGCAAACAATGCTGAGGTTCCATTCATCAGGCATACTTTCCTCTAACCAAATCTTGGAGATGAGTTGGTGTATGCACTCTACCAAGTCATCTCCGGCTGCCTTGAAGAGCTCGGCAGGTAAGCCGTCTGGACCAGCAGCCTTGTTGGATTTAAGCTTAGATATTGCTATCCTCACTTCATTTTGGTCAGGTGGACGGAAATCTTGGCTGTCATCGTCCAGGTTGAATGGATCGTTCTGTCTAACAGCGGAATTTGTGTCGTCTTCGCCGTTTAGCAGTCTGCAGAAATGGTTTTTCCATGTCCTCAGCACCGACTGTGACTCTACTACAAGGTTTCCTTGCTCGTCTCTACAGGTCTCCGTTCGGGTCTTGTTGCCATGACACGTTCTTTTTACCTTTTGGTAAAACTTCCGAACATTGTTCCTGGAGTAACACCTCTCTATATCCTCGATCGCGCGCTTCTCATGCTCTCTCTTTTTTCTCCGGAGAAGCCGATGTTCTTCCCTCCTTTTTTGCTCGTAGAGCTGACGAGCTGCTCTCGTCCTTCTATGCAGCGAAGCTTCGTAGGCACTTTGTTTTGCTGCATGTGCTTGCCGGCACTCTTCGTCAAACCAGGGGTTTCGGGGGGGTGGACTGGTGAAACCGAGCACATCAGTTGCGGCGTTTTTGATGGCTTCTTGGCATCGGCGCCACTGGTCTTCGGCACTTGATGCTGGCAGCATAGGACTTCTCGAGAGGTTGAGGGATACGCGATCGGCAAAGGTTCTGGCGGTTTGTTGCGTTTGTAGTCGTCCAACGTTAAATCTCCTCACAGTATTTTCTCGTTGTTGTGGCGTCTTGGATATCCGCATCCGTACCTTGGCTACAACAAGGTAGTGGTCCGAGTCTATGTTGGCCGCTCGGAAAGTTCGGACATCTAGAATACTGGAGGAGTGCCTTGCGTCGATCGCAACGTGATCAATTTGGTTGACGGTTTGATGATCAGGTGACCGCCATGTTCCTTTGTGTATATTGAGGTGAGGAAACCGTGAGCTAGCTATGGTAACATTACGTCCCGCAGCAAAATCAATCAGCCTAAGTCCGTTTCCAGACGTGGTGTCGTGTAGGCTGTGTTTTCCGATTGTGCTACCAAAGATGTCCTCCTTTCCTATTTTGGCGTTAAAATCACCTAAGACGATTTTAACGTCATGCTTAGGACATTGCTCATATGTTTTGTCGAGGAGCTCGTAGAAACACTCTTTGGTAGCATCGTCTTTATCTTCTGTGGGGGCGTGAGCGCATATCAGGCTGATGTTGGCGAATTTAGCCTTGATGCGGATAGTTGTAAGGCGTTCACTAACGTGTCGAAAGCTCAAGACTTCTTGCCTAAGTCTGCCGCTTACAACAAATCCGCATCCAAAAGTTTAATAACAGAGCAGTTTAATACAGGGCTGTTCAATAACAGGGCAGTTTAATAACAGGGCAGTTTAATACAGGGCTGTTCAATAACAGTGCAGTTAAATTCAGGGCTGTTTAATAACAGAGCTGTATTCATGTAGATAGTTGTTTAATAACTCAACAGCTTTATTTCTTTTATGTCGCTCCTTACCTTATCTTATTGTTAGCTTGTTGTTGTACTATTCTGAAAAGTAATTTTCAAACGTCAAGCGAAAAATCAAACAAATATTTTTTTTTTTTTTGTAATGTAATTAACTATTTTCTATAGAATATCGTGGCAATATTTGCGAGTTCCTGGAAGAAGCACTGCTTTTAATCGCCAGACAGTTACATATGATATGAGCATACAATATCTCAGGAAGAATACATTGTGCTTCAGAAAGTAGGCTTATGTTGCTGTTGTTGTTATACTATACTTACTTAATCTGAAAAGCAATTTGTGTAAATTTTCAAACGTCAAGCGAAAAATCAAACAAATATTTTTTTTCTTTTTTATAATTTTATTTTTTTATAATTGGTTTAGCTTATTTTATAATGTCCCCATGGTAATGTACAATAACTATTTTCTATAGCATATCGTTTGTCATCTGCTGCACTTAAAGCTATTTTTTTCTGAACAATACTACTTACTACATGTTTTTGTGATTTTATTAAATTTTGCTCAACTGTTTTATTATTATTATTTACTAAACAATCTAAAAAGTCATTAAAATAAATTTCTTTTTTGACAACATTTTTTTTAACACCTTTGATTTTTTTTACTTTTTCCTTATTTTCTACCTTAATTGAATACATTTTTGATCTTAAGCCTACAAAATGCGATATTATATGCCCGTTCATTTCGTCTTTCATTAAACCTATTACTTTTTTATTTACCTGCGGTATTCCCCAAACATTACTTTGTGGATAGTCACTAGTATCAAAGCGCTGATAGCAATCACTTTTGATCATATCATAAATATTATTACAGGAAATTTCATAAATAAGGCTGTCTGTGTCAGTATACATAGCTGTACAATTATTACCAAATTTTATTTTCATATAGTCATAGTGATACTCATATATTAAGGTTTTCGCAATATCTAGAATACATAATCCTACATATATGGGCTTGTTGAAGTAAACTTGAGCTTTTTGAAGTTCAATTGCAACCAGATTTTCATTAAAAATAGTTCTGTTCTTAAAAAATGGTGATGCAATCAATGCTTTGGCTCCATGCCTCCCTTCCCATTTTGAAACCAATTTAACATTGCTATATTTTCTAACATTTTCCATACATTTTCCGAAAACTGCATTATTGTATAACTTATAACGTTCAATGTCAAGTTTGTTTGTAGCTAGAGTTCTTAATTGCGTATTTAGATCAATGTATGGTTTAAGCCATGCAGATTGATCGAATTCGAGAACTCTATATATTTTATTTAATTTGAGACCATGCAATAAAGCTTGACGTAAATTTCTATAATGAATCACATATCTAGTTTTATCTGTTAAAGTTGCTAATAATTTTTTTTGTTTAGATTTAGGAGGACACATAAGTTCTGGACAAAATGGTATATCACAATGCAAATCATGCAATTCTATTGGATAGCTTAAGTCAACCTCAAAAATGTAACCCTTGGGAGAACTATCCAAGAGCGAACAAATCTTATCTACTGTGAATTCATGAATGTTGATAACCCAATTGAAATTTCCTGTTGGTAATAACTGACTCATTGCATAGCCATATTGGTTATTTATATCCCAATACATTAGAAAAGTGTTTGGTTTACTGCTATCAAAACTATCTAAGTACTCATTGTTCGCTTCTGAATATTTTTTTGAGCATTGACTTAGCCCCCCACGGATACCTCTTTCAATAAACATTATCATGTCTATATCATCAAGAAGTTCCAGTTTTACACCTGTATAGAAAAGCATTGCATCCCAAGTATAACCTGGGAGTGAATAATAATGAGCTGGATCTAATTTATGTGTTTTAACTGAATTAGAACGAAATTGCTCAAAAACATCAGCTAATAAAAGAACATCTGTCTTTAAATATAAATCAGAATATTCCCCCAAATTTCTAAGATTTAAATGATGCCATACATTCTGAGCATGTAAATAATCTTCACTGCTTATGTCTTCCTTATTTAATTTATTATAAAACGAATTTTTTTCAGGTAAATACTCTTCAGAAAATTTATCAAAGCTATTTAAATAATCGTAGGGATAAACGCCTTTACGCTTCAATAGATCCCTTTGATCTTGTGTTAAATAGCTAAATTCAGACTCAAGTATTGGGAATTCATTTAATAAAGATGATAGTGAATCTAAACTACTACTCAAAAATCTAAAAGAGTCTATGAATCGGAAATTAATTTTTGTATTAGAAAGCAATTTAGTGAATGAAATATACTTTTCTTTATTTAATGGTAACACATTCACTTCACCATCTCCAATTTTATGTATTTCTTTAATTATAAAATGGGAATCATAACCACTTAGGTTATGGAAAATAATTGGTATAGTTAGATTATCTTTATAATTTAAATTACAGTTACTGTGAGCCGGACCTCGATAAACTCCTGTAAAATGACAATGATCACGCACCTTGATATCATTTGGGGAAAACTGCTGATTACATATATAACATGTGGTTGCAGTATTAAAACCCTGCTGTTGATCAACGGAAAGCTTCTCAATTGGTACTATGTATGAAACGTCAGAATCCAGAAGCTGTACTAAAGTTTTTAGTTCATTCATAAACCAATCGATACAATTTTCTCCCCGAAATGCCGCGTAGGTTGTGTAACTAGATTTGAACGAACTTTTAACATAAAACCCTATAGAACAGGGTATGTGTTCCTGATACTTATTACCATCATCAATGTCTTTTAAGATGCATTCCAAGTCTGCATATATTACAAATGGAGTCATAATTTTATTTCTAAAGTTCTTAAATGATAATATTTTATTTTCTGGCTGAGGTAACTTAATTTTACAATTATTTTGATTGATACAATCATTTATATGAATATCTAATTTTTCTTGAGAGTAAAAATAGTGGAGGCATCTATTACAGAAATAACGTTTACTTTTATTTATTGTTAATTCTCGTTGCAGAAGTGCTGATAGTTTTTTAATCCAAATAAAGTGTTGTTTTAAAACTGTATAATCATTAACTGCATATTCTTCTAATAACAATAAATCGATATGCTTCTTTTCTTTACATGTTAATTGCGATAATTTAAGTGGATATATTTCAGCTTTCTTATCATTTTTTTCTCTATGTAATGTAAAAATATTTATGGAAACATTATTATTTTTTTCAAATAATGGCACTAAATTTAAAGACATTGGGAAAGATATACCATCTAAATTTAATACATCTTTATAATGTGGATAACTCGATGTTCTATCCACATGTATTTCTGCAGGAAACAAAGCAGATACTACAGCCCATGCAAAGCATGCATTATCTCTATTTTTTACATTGATACAAGCTTTCTTGGTAGATATTGTTAGTGGTGTTTTTATATATGAACTTCCTACAATTGGCGAATATTTATTTATATTGAAAATTACATTTATTATAGAACATAGTGCCCATCCACTATTTTTCTCTTGAAATTCTTCTAACTTTCCTAACAATGGTTTTTCTACATTTTCTACTATAACTTCTTCTAAATCATTACCTGCATTTACAATAACATTCTTCGTGTTGAGATATTTGATGTCTTGTTGTTGCTCTTCGCCTTCATACTTCCGGAACTCCGCACAAAATACTGCATTTGTTTTGATGTTGATGTAATCATTCAGAACGTCTTTAAACTTATCAATTACAGCAGGTCTGCAAGCTTCTAAAAATGATTTAGGATCTGTATGGTACAGATTTGTAATCACACCTGATCTAATTCTTTGTGAAAACGCACTATGTGGTAGATCTTCCCACATCAAAGTATCATGCAGTTCTTTTTCAGATGTGTTCTTTGCCATCATCATTTTTTTAAACGATGTTAATTTGCCGATTGCAGAGGTAAGATAATACTTTTTACCTGTAGTCATAGTATCACTCAAATATTTCTGCAACAAGTCCAAATCTTTTTCACAGTTTGCAATGTTTACGCCAAAGTTTTCAACGCTTGTTTTATTCATAAGCATATCAAATAAAATTGATTGCTGCTTTTCAATCATATCTTTAATATAGGCTTCCATTTCGCTTACAACACTTTAACAGTTTTTTCACTTGTTTGATATTATGTATGCACATAAAAGTATTTCTTGAAATATTCACTTTTTTTCATATATGCAGGTATGTACATAAATGTTTTATTTGAAATATTCACTTTTTCATATATGTAGGTATGTTTTATTTGAAATATTAACACAACAACAACAACTTGGTCTTTTTAACTTTACTGCTTATTGATATTAATATGTCTTCACAGCTGCGGATTGAACTTTGCTTTCATACGGCAGACACACCTATTTATATATGAGAGACAATTTCCCCCCACCTCAATAACCATGATTTCTATCTTTCTATGACCTTGGTGGCATAGTCTTTTGTATAGCATTGAATTGGACTTTGGACCTCAATTTTCCTCCGCCCAATCAGCGACCTTGAGTTATGACCTTGAAACAACACGCACATTTCATGTTCATTCATGTTTTTTGTTATCAACAACCTTGAAACAACACGCATATCAGCAACCTTGAAACAACACACACACACACACACACATATCAACAACCTTGAGTTATGGCCTTGAAACAACAGACATATTGGCGACCTTGAACATTGACCTTGATGACTCATTTTTGGCTCATTATGACGTCATATAGTGGTCCATGATCCCCATATTGCGGGAGGGGAGGGCCTTATCAACAACACACACACACACACACACAATGACCTTGACGAACAGCTTGGGGGGATGGGAGGGTTATCAACAGCAAACATACTTGGAGTTCTTATCGACCTTGTGGAATGGACCGGGGGAGGGGAACAACACACGACCTTGAAACGATGACTCATTTTTGGCTCATTATGACGTCATATAGTGGTCCAGGAGTCACATAGCCCTTCTACTAAGCTTGAAGATTTTGTTCAGCGACTTTGGGAAACATGCACTTTGGAGTTTGGAGCTACTGATAGGATATTTTCGTCAACCCACGCCTTGGTGAATCGCAGAAAGTAGGTGTTTGATTTAAGTCGGTATGTAATATAAGGAGATTCGAATTTTTCTTCAAGAAAACATATAGATAGTGATGCGAGCTTTCTGACGGAGTGTTTGTCAAAGGCTGGCGCAGTGGTTAGGATAACTATGAACTATCGTCTCGACAAAACAAATTGTGTGAATATAAAGCTCAATCGAGTAGTTAAAAACGAATATTTGCTGCTGTTTTTGGTGCGTTTTTCTGATTGAAATTCGACTTCATTTTAGAAACTTTCAGTTGGGGTGTTTCGGGTCATTTTCGTACTTTTTTTGTTGTAGTTTTTAGGATGTATTTTGGGTCATTTTAGATGGGTTTTTTTGGGGGGTTTTCATGGGTGAATTTAATGGAATTGCTTGAGCCAATTTTTGAGAAGGTTTTCAAAGTTTTTTTTTTCTGGTCTCTTGTGGAGTATTTTTTTAGAGAGTATTTTGGGTGAGTTTTTGAGGGCTTTTCTTTGATTTCGGTGTTCTTTCTTGGGCTAATTATTGGGCCTTTTTTTTGGACTATAAAAGGTTAATTTTTCGTACGTTTTCTTTGTGTTTTTGAGGCAATTTTAATTATTTCTTTGAAACATTCTTAGGACGTTTTAATATCTAGAGCTGTTTTTGAATCGTAGCATCACTTAAAGCGCCTTTTGGAACACACTTTTCTTAAGTTTTTTGGGCATCTTGCAGGGCGGTTTTGGTGTTTTTATAGCGAATTTTTGTAATTTCGCTCGGACGCTTTATAAACGTTTGTAGCTGTGTACAAAATATTCTTTCTTCACACATTACCGAATCCTTTCACTAAACCTACTTCGTAGTAAAATTTGAAGCGGATGTTCATAAACTAAGCATTTTTCGCCTCAAAAAAGGGTAGAGGCATCGTTTTCAAAAAAAAGCAAACACCTTTCCTTTAGAGGTTGCACACTTTGATCAGTAAAAAAAAATCGAAAAAAGACTTATTTTTTGTTAATGTTAGTAAATTAATTGGGAAAACCGGAAATACAAAAATTAAAATAATTTTACACCTTAACACTAAGATTAATATTAGGAAGTATGATGGGTAAAATAATATGGCTTATTAATCAACTTTAAAAGATGCAATCTCCTGTTTTGTTCGCTTGGTGACGATTTTTCTGTTCTGCTCGACTACCCTCAACAAGAATTGGTTTTGTTGTTCATCCGTGACTGGTTCGTTGAACTTTTTATCAGAGCTCTTTTCGTAGATCCCAAACAATTCAAAGAACGTCTTTGTTTTATTATTAACAAAATGGCGTAGGACTTTTCCTTCAAAAACTAAATTCTTCACCTCTAATCGTTTCGTGTTCTTTTTCTCCGGACCTGTGGTTTCTATATTTTTTATCATTTTTTCCTCATTAGCGTGAGTAATACGTTCGTCTAGAAAAGCCAATCCTACGTCTGTTTCTGACAGATACCAAAGATGTCTTTTAGAAACTGTGAGAGTTCTTTTTTGGACCTGTGCATCTGGGCGAGTGTTCAAAAGCTGTAGCATATCTAAATCATTCTTTTGAGCCCATTGACTTACAATTGTTTCGTGCCAAAAGCGAACATATATGAGGCTGACCTTCAATTCTCATTTTCCCTTGCTGTAGTATCAAAAGACGTACCGATGACATTGTCACGTAGCCCAAATTGGTCTGATTCTTGTTCTTGCCCAAAATCTTTGTCAGTCACTAGAATTGCAACTCTATCTTCCAAAGTTTTGATACTCCCATGGGTAACTGAGGGCAGCTGCTTACTATCCCAATGCAAGACCAATTGAGGAGGATTTCGAAAGAGTGACTCTTCGACTTTCTTTGCAAATTTACTTCTACTGATTACCCGAACTCGGTAAACGGTAGCTGAAGATAAGGATATTTTTGAAACATCGTGGCCAAGGCTCTTTCTTTGCAGTTGCTATAAATGAAGTACTTGCTTGTCGAATAGAGTTTTTCACGATCCCAAGTAGACGTGAGTGTCTGATTAAGAGGTTTTAATCCAGAACTGGAAGGTATTTTGTTCGTAGCTGGAAGCGAAAACTCTGCCTCCTCGTCACTAGGTGCTGATACTGATGAAGATTAGTTTTCTTCTTCCAGTGTGACTATTTGATTACTTTCAGCGATAGCTTTGAAATGTTTACTCTCAAAATTATTTTATTATTATTAATTTGTCTCTTCTTTCGTATATTTGGTTTTTATTTTCGAGGCTTTCGCCTTACCTACTCCAATCATTGACGAACTCATGCGATGTTCTCTTTGTGACCTAATAAATTCTTTATTTTCTCGCGATACGTTAGTGATCTCCATCACATTTTGCCGGGAAATGTCAAATTACTCAACCCAACCTTTCCAAATCTGTCGATTCAAATTTGCTTTATCCGTGTTTCTTGATTTTTCTCTAACCAGATTTTGGTACTATTTATACAGCTTCTGTATACCAGCACAGCACAGCCAACTTCGTATTTTAGTTCCCATTTTAAAACTCCGGGCGTAAGCAAAGTCTGCAAAAATTTAACAGAATAGTATTTATCTTGCAAAATGAAACACCCTGCTCGATGTCAAATGGATTGCATACACTACACACATCCCTCAGTATCTTACGTTTCATTTTTAATTCTCCTTTGCATCTATAATATTCTCCTCCTCACTAGCAACAATTGCAAATGCAACAAAATCCATTTCCAAACCAATTTTTTTGTTCAAAATACATAAAACAACGATTTATAATTTATTTGTTATTTCTTTAATCTCACATACTTTGACGTTAAGCAGCTTATTTCGAAATTTCGAATATGACATGAAATTCGGGTTCTATGATACACATTTTTTCGTATTCGTATCGTTGATCCGAATTCGGAACTTTATTACGAGGGATTCTGTCATAAATGTTGAGCCGCTGTTTCTCCCGTAGTAAGTATAAATATCGCTCATAAAATCAATTTAATACCATGTTTCCACCAACGTGATTTAGCTAAATCATCTCATAAATTACGTGATTTATCATACATTTTCGTGATTAAGATTTACGTGATTTAGACGTGTTTAAATTTTAATTACGTATCTGTCCACACAAAATAAAATCGAACATACCTCTATTATGTTCAGCACTTCATTCAGCAAACGAAAAGTCTGTGATGGGACTTGAGGAAATTGAAACGGTGGTAGAAAAGTGGTAGACAAAAAAAAATTGTCCATTATAAAAAATAGTTCATTTATTTATACCGATGAATAAGTACCTAATAATAAAAAAAAAAAAAAAAAACCGAAATAAAATAAATATAAATAAGTCATTTATAATTATTAATTTCAATTATTTTTAAAACTCACATTTGTTGTTCAAAACAAAAAACTTAACTATTACAATAATTTCGGGGGTTCTCCAGAAGTTCTTGGCAGCTTTTAAATTTTGAATTCAAATTTTGAAAGAACTACAGAAAAAACGGCATAGATTCAACTCTAATTAAATACAAAATATCAAAACTTAGCAAAACACCCTCGTACAAATACAGTCAAATAATGAAGTATGCAGTAAATGGTGTATACTGGACTGGAAGCTTTTGCTGATGCAGTTCTTCAAGAAAAATACTGATAGCTGAGTGCGTATGGGTAAAAGTTAATGCGAGTAGCAGTACCTAGGTAAAGTAGTTACAATTTTCAATTTAATGATGGAAAATAAATATTATTAGCAAATAGCCTTGTTAAAAGGTGGTAGATTTCGAGCTCAGGTTGGTAGAATTTCCGAAAGTGTAGTAGATGCTAAAAGTCCCATCACTGATAGGACAAAGTTGACGTAAATGTCACACTAAAATACGTAAAGTTCGGTGGAAACACGTTTCGTGATTTATAAATCACTTCGGCTTAATCACGTTGGTGGAAACATGGTATAGACAATTATCGATCTTTGATTGTAATGCGATTTCATTGACTGCATTTACTGAACAAAAAGGCAGCTTATACGTAGATTCAAGCTTATATGTACCTACTAAAAATAAAGATCGGTATTATGCGAAAACTATAAATGCGGCTTAACGCAGAGGCAAAGTAATTTGTAGAGAACCACAAACTTAATTAAAAAAAAGAAGAAGAAAAACAAAAAAACGAGTGAATTGGTGAATGGCTAATGATGGCAAAATTGAAATTTCTTTCTTTTTTTTTGAGAAATAAGGTTGTCAATTAGCTACTCTCTGTTTCTCAGAGAGAGTCGAAATCCTTAATTCTCATACTCTGAATTTCATATAATACAAGTAAAATGCAGTGATGCTACTTTCTGGTTTTAACTAAATACATACATATTAAGAAAAAAGTTATCTTTTTGTTGTACAAAATATACACAGCTCGATGGCAATAATAATGGAGTTAATAGAAAACGGGTTTCTTCAATAAAAAAGGTTGTTTTAATTTATTAAATTTTAAAAAAATCTTGATATCAAAAAATCTTGAGATTTTATGAGTTTGAGGTAAACAGTCTTGTACATATTTTGGAGCTCAAAAATCTTTTAAAAAACCATAAACATCTTTTAATCTTTCATCCAAAGAGACTGCCTGCTTGAATCACCTCAGTGTCTTTGCTTTTTGTGTCATATTTGTGGAAATTCTGTTTTAACACTTTGCGATTTACACTTTTTATATTGAAGTCCAAATTCAATCATAGTAGACACCGCGAAAAAAAAAAAAAGAGAAATTAGAAAAAAAAAAATGCGATTACATTTCAATAAACAGTCATTTAAGTTCGAGCAGGCGGCAAAGAAGGTTCTCTAAAACAAAACAAAAAAATATAAAAGAAAAAAAAAAAAGTTCAATTTTTTTTTAATATTTGTTCGTATCAGAACTGCGTAAATTTTGATTTTTTTTGTTTTGAACGGAAGGCACGCAAAGAGAATACCCAACCTAGCATAAATTTAGTGAACCTTAGATTAAGCGAATCTTTGGTAATTTTCCATAGACCTTTGGGTCTAGTGGAAGGGGAAAGAAGATATAGATACCCATATCTAAATTTGGAAAATTCCGCCAATGTTTTGTTGCACTGGTAAGATTTATAAAAAAAAAAAAAAAGGAGATTTTTTAGAACTCATGCTTCAAATATTATTTTTATAGAGGGCATTGGAACCCGAAGTGCACTTTTCTTGTTCTGGTGTTAGATACCTACCTACATAGAAAAAAAAAAATCAAAAGTCAAACAAGAAGAATATACTGCATTGATACTTTTTTCTGAGAAGCAGTTGTGAGCAGCTAACCAATAATAATTTGGAAACTTCCAGAATTTTTTTTTGTGTTCTTTAATTAATTTTTTTATAGTATCCAGTTTAAATATCTATTATCTTTTATTAATTTTGATTAATTCTAATAATTTCATGTTCTATTATTATCATATTCGGTATTCTCGAATGTTTTAATTAATTTCAATTTTGGGTGCAATTCTCTTTAACGTAACTTATTCTAATTAATATTTTTTTAAAAAAAAAACTATATATATATATATATTTTTGGTAATCAGCCTAGCTCCTAGATAATAACAGTGACCTAAAGGATTGTCACAAAAATCATCGTTAATCGACAGCGCTGCCGACGAAGGATGTTTTAACGTAAGTTTTTTTTCTATTGTTTCTTCTTTTATTGCTAAGTATTTGTATATATATATAATTTTGATTGAGTTTCGATAATCGTGTTAAAAATTTAGCGTTTCTTTAAATCATTTAAAAATTTTAATTAATGTCGCGTGAAATATATATAATTAAATATAATATGTGATTAATATAAACATGGAATTTTAAAAGGAAAAATTAAAGATTTTTCCATGCCAGTGACCAAAATGATGGATTTGTGATAGATAAGATTTATCTGATTTGTTCGTGGGGTTACAATTTTTTTTTCATTTGCCTATGTAACCATTGGTTGGGAGGGTATAGAAGGCTCCGGAGAAAAGGTTACCATCTAATTTTCTCCTTTTCATGAACAGTTGTTGAATTTTTGTTTTCTATTATTTTATTGTGCTTAAAATTCCCAGACTTAATTTTTTTTGATTTCAACCACGGGTTTTGGTATTCTTTTTAATTTCATTTTTTTATGCACGCAATATATTTTTATGTATGGTTAAGATTGTTGATGATCGCAAAAACCCACCCATTTCCCGACGAGCTAAGCTAGCACAAAGCTAGGCGTGCACTCGCGCTTCATCCACAGTCATGACAAGTAACCTCTTGTCCTTCGTAAACATCAATCATTACATAATTTGGCGCCCAACGTGGGGCTTGCACGTTTTAGGACTTTGCAGGCACACAACAACAGCAACAGTTTCAATTTTTTCATTTTTTTAAATTAAATTTGTTTATTATGCGTAGTGTGGTAAGTCATGAAGTTTCTTTGGAATCGCGAAGAGTATGGAATTCATCTGTCCTTCGACCGAGTTAACTTTGTGGTAAAGTCTTATATTTAAATTGTTTAAATTTTAAGATCCACATTACCTATTCCTTTTGATTAATTTTAAATGTTTTTGTAGTGTTCACTTAATTTCGTCTTTGCTAAATATCGCTTAGGAGATACAACTTGATATTCAACAAAGAATTGAAATTGTCCAGCGATAATATTGGTACACATTTTTATTGGCAAAGCGATAGTGGAACACATTAGCATTTGTAGTTCTCTATAGTCTCAGTTAAGAAGATAATAATGATTCAACTGTTCATAGAGCAAATCATTTTTATCACATTTTCGTTTCTAGGAATCTGGCATGGAAAAATAATATATGTATATTTTGTTGGAATTTAAATAATCTTTATATTAAATTTGAATTAATTGTATGATGGCTGTAAGTCACAGTCCCAAGTTAAATTTGGTAACATCTGCTAATTGCAATGAAAAGAGGCTCACATCAGTTTCGGTAGTTTGCTCAATTTGCCAATTATCGGTTACACCTTTATCCGAAAAAAGTACACTTAACTGTGATCATATCTTTCACAAAGTTTGTATTGAGGAGTTTCTTGAAACAAACAAACATTGTCCTGACTGTAGAAAATCTACTGAAATGGATAGCCTAAATTCAATTAATAATCCAGAAAAAAATACGCAAAACGATTTGTACCAAACTTCCCAAGGTGCTATTCCCAAACATTCATATAATACCCGCTCACGTAAACATAACAATCCACTTGACTGGACATTTACTGAATCCATGGATCATAATTTAACTAAAAATAAATCTGAAAGTGCTTCTCTCCCTGTTGCTGCAGATCTAAATCCCAATAGCAGTCTGTTTGATAGTCATGTTAAACGTATAGTAAATGACTCTCTTTCAGAACAAAAAAATGAAATATTAATGCATATGAATGCAAATTTCTCTAAAATAATGAAGCAGATGAACGTTTCATTAAACAATATTAGTTTGGAAAGTAGGCGTTCTCAGCCTGTATCTCCGAAAAACATAAATGAGCCTATATGGCCAACAGACATATCATTTGATAATAGGAACCGTAACATCGATCTAGATAATTTTATACATCCCCATTCAAATTCAAATGTTTCAATACATAACATTGAGACTGCAGCCAAAGTATCAAATGTTATAAAAAACTGGAACATTAAATTCAGTGGTGACCCAATAAGAGGAATTAGCGTTAATAAGTTCATTTATCAAGTGCAATCCCTAACCAATCAGAGTCTCAATGGAGATTTCGAACTATTGTGTAAAAATATACAACTTTTGTTCTTCGATAAGGCTAATGCATGGTTTTGGCGTTTTCATGAAAGGGAACCTCAATTTAGCTGGCGTCATCTTGTAATAGCCCTTCGTGAACAATTCAAAGACGAACGAACTGATTTCGATTGGCAAGACTTAATTCGAGCTAGAAAACAAAAGATTGGAGAATCATTTGACTCTTTCTACGAATCAGTGATTATTTTATCAGATAACTTAATTACTCCTTTTTCCGAATTTGAGTTAGCTCAGATTTTAATTAAAAACCTTTTGCCCGATTACCGATCAGAAATTATAAATCAAGAAATATCTTCAGTTTCTAAGTTACGAAAGATTGTAAGAAAAAGAGAAATGTTTCTAACAGAAACTCTTAACACAAAGCTTCCAGTAAATCGTCGTAATATTTCAGAACTAGAGTCACATTCCACTGATGAAACATTTCAATACTATACTGATGCAGACAGTTCAAACATTTTAGACATTGCAGCAGTATCTGAAGTTTCATGTTGGAACTGTGATGAAAAGGGTCACAGATTTGATATGTGTACTAAGCAGCGCCGTGTTTTTTGTTATGGCTGTGGAGCTATAAATATTTTTAAGCCCAACTGTCCCAAATGTCAGAAAAAGGAAAACTTACAAAGGGGTGTGATCAGCTACATCAGGTCACACCCGAATTAAAACCCTCATTAGAAAATATAGTTCAAAATAATATTGTCAAAATTGCTACCCGTTTATCAGACATCAAAATTATCCAACCGACTATTTCATTTCCTGATTCTAATCAAATTTCAAAGAAAATTCCGACTCAACCCTATCCAGTTAAACCGTATCACGTTCGTTTAAAAGAGTATTATGAAACAAGAGCAAAAATCTTTAACGACGGTATTTCAATCGAAAAACTTACTCCAAAGCGGTCTACTAGGCGTATACGTAACTTTTGGAAAAAAGTTAAACGTTCCCGAAAATTGCTAATTTCTGCAATTGTCTCACAGCCCAACGATGTAAGAAGCTATGCTTTGGTAGAATTTCTCGAAAGAAAAGTAGAAGGTCTGTTAGATTCAGGCGCAGCTGTAAGTTGCGTTGGTTCCAATTTAGCACATGAAATTTTGGCGCTAAACTTAAAAATTCGAAAAATTAACTCATTCGTTCGAACGGCCAATGGACAGAGTCAAGATGTAAAAGG
Organism: Cheilosia urbana; assembly: GCA_946477585.1. NCBI lineage: Eukaryota > Metazoa > Arthropoda > Insecta > Diptera > Syrphidae > Cheilosia > Cheilosia urbana. The sequence goes on from OX297856.1 coordinate 41,160,693, forward strand.
CTTTATAAATGTAGAAATGACTTATAAGTCACAAAAACATTATATTAAGTTGTATATTGTCCCTTCGCTGTCCCAAAATTTGTATCTTGGCATTGATTTTTGGGCTATTTTTCAACTTGCACCAGAAATAATTCAGCCGACACAATTTATTTCAGAAGTTTTAGTAGACGATTCATCCAAGTTGGATAAAGACTACCATGCTTTAACCTCATTACAAACCGAAAAATTAAATAATGTAAAACTCCTTTTCCCTTCATTTGAAAAGGAAGGATTGGGTAAAACAACATTACTTGAACATAGTATCGATATTCATGAATCAATGCCCATTAAACAGAGACACTTTCCAGTATCTCCGGCAATAGAAAAACTCATGTTCGATGAAGTAGAGAGAATGTTGAGTCTAGGAATTATCGAAGAATCAAAGAGTGCTTGGAGTTCACCTGTGGTATTAGTTCGAAAACCAGGAAAAGTGCGTCTTTGTCTGGATTCTCGAAAGCTCAATGCGGTGACTAAAAGGGATGCCTATCCATTGCCGCACATTGGAGGAATTTTAAGTAGGCTTCCTCGTGCAGAATTCATTACCAGTCTGGATCTTAAAGATGCATTCTGGCAAATACCGCTGGAAATGGGTTCTCGTGAGAAAACTGCTTTCACTATTCCAAACAGACCACTTTATCATTACAAAGTCATGCCATTCGGCCTTTGTAACGCTCCACAGACCATGTGCCGGTTAATGGATAGAGTAGTTCCCGCTGAACTGCGTGAAAAAGTTTTCGTTTATTTGGACGACCTACTGGTGATTTCTGAGACATTCGAGGATCATTTAAGAATTCTTACTCAGGTTGCATTCCATTTAAGATCAGCTGGACTTACAATTAATGTAGCAAAAAGCAAGTTTTGTTTAAGAGAAGTTAAATATCTCGGTCATGTAATTGGTTATGGATATATACGGACAGACCACGAAAAAGTTATAGCAATTTCTGATTTCCCTGCCCCTTCCTCCGTTCGTCAATTGCGACGCTTCTTAGGAATGGCAGGATGGTATCGAAAGTTTATTTCTAATTTTGCCACCTTAAGTTCACCGCTCACTGATCTACTAAAGAAAAGCAAACACTTTGTGTGGACTGCTGACGCACAACAAGCATTTGACATTTTAAAACAAAAGCTAACTTCCGCCCCAGTTTTACACACAGCCGACTTCACCAAACCCTTTCAGATCCAGTGCGACGCAAGCTCGTTTGGGGTAGGCAGCGTTCTTGTACAGATTGCAGAGGATGGTTCCGAAGTTCCCGTAGCTTTTTGGTCACAAAAATTAAATAAAGCCCAAAGGAACTACACTGTGACTGAACAAGAATGCTTAGCCGCTGTACTGAGCATAAAGCAATTTAGATCTTACATAGAAGGCCAAGAATTTTCAGTCATAACTGACCATGCTTCGCTTAAATGGTTAATGAATCAAAGTGATCTTAGCGGACGGCTTGGTAGGTGGGCGCTTAAGTTGCAAGGCTTTCAATTCAATATTTCTCATAGAAAGGGCAGCGAAAACATAGTCCCAGACACTCTATCTAGAACATATTGTGAGAACGTTTCAGCTCTAGAAATAATGCAGCCGGAGATAGATCTGGCATCTAAAGAGTTTTCATCTCCTTCATATGAGATGCTGAAGCGCAGAATACATGAAAATGAAACTTCATTACCAGACCTAAAAATAGTAGACAATTTTGTTTATAAAAGAACTGAACATTACTCGGGAAATGAAATTCAAGAGCAAAATTCATGGAAGTTATGGGTTCCTGATGGACTTACTTATTCTGTTATTCAGAATGCTCATGACTCTCCCTCTTCATCACATGGAGGCATAAATAAAACCTTAGAAAGGCTACGAAGAAATTTCTTTTGGCCAAAAATGGTTAAGGAAGTAAAAAGTTTTGTACTTTCCTGTGAAACTTGCAAAACAACAAAACATCCAAATGTCACCCTTCGACCACCAATGGGTTATCAAAATACATCATCAAGGCCTTTTCAAAGATTGTACTTGGACTTAATTGGACCTTTTCCTAGATCCAAAACAGGGAACATAGGAATATTTATTATTCTCGACCACTTTTCAAAATTTTCATTTCTATTTCCTATAAAAAAATTTACCACAAAACCATTAACGCATCTTCTACATAATTCAATCTTCACTACTTTTGGAGTCCCTGAAGTAGTGGTTACGGATAATGGCGTTCAATTTAAGTCCAAAGAATTCATTTCTTTCTTATCAAATTTCGGAATTACGCATATCTGCACGGCATTGTATTCACCTCAGTCAAATGCATCAGAACGCGTTAACCGTTCAGTTAATGCTGCGCTGCGTTCATACGTGCAGCAAGATCAATCTGAATGGGATACAAATCTGCAAAATATTGCTTGCTCATTACGAAGTGCCATCCATACATCAATCGGTTATTCACCTTACTATGTATTGTTCGGACAAAATATGGTTACTCATGGTACTAGTTATAAGATATTGCATCAACTTGATCTTCTTGAAGGATCTGATGTGTCAGTACAAAGAGATGATTTGCTAACACAAGTTCGTGCAAAGGTTAAGTTTAACATTCAGAAAGCATATGAAGAAAATTCAAAAACCTATAACACCAGATCTAAATTAACTTCATTTAAAATCGGACAAGAAGTATACCGCAGGAATTTTGCGCAAAGCAACTTCCAACGGGGATTTAACTCCAAATTAGCCCCGACATTCATAAAGGCTAGAATTAAAGAAAAAATAGGCTCATCGTACTATGTTTTGGAAAATTTGCAAGGAAAAAAAATAGGAACCTTTCATGCAAAAGACATTCGAGTGTAAAGGTGTCTTCAGCTTTTGACGTTAATTTTTGTACTTGTAGACAAGGTACTTCAATTCCCGCAAAATCTGTTTTGTGGAAATTCTGTTTTAACACTTTGCGATTTATACTTTTTATATTGAAGTCCAAATTCAATCATAGTAGACACCGCGAAAAAAAAAAAAAGAGAAATTAGAAAAAAAAAAATGCGATTACATTTCAATAAACAGTCATTTAAGTTCGAGCAGGCGGCAAAGAAGGTTCTCTAAAACAAAACAAAAAAATATAAAAGAAAAAAAAAAAAGTTCAATTTTTTTTTAATATTTGTTCGTATCAGAACTGCGTAAATTTTGATTTTTTTTGTTTTGAACGGAAGGCACGCAAAGAGAATACCCAACCTAGCATAAATTTAGTGAACCTTAGATTAAGCGAATCTTTGGTAATTTTCCATAGACCTTTGGGTCTAGTGGAAGGGGAAAGAAGATATAGATACCCATATCTAAATTTGGAAAATTCCGCCAATGTTTTGTTGCACTGGTAAGATTTATAAAAAAAAAAAAAAAGGAGATTTTTTAGAACTCATGCTTCAAATATTATTTTTATAGAGGGCATTGGAACCCGAAGTGCACTTTTCTTGTTCTGGTGTTAGATACCTACCTACATAGAAAAAAAAAAATCAAAAGTCAAACAAGAAGAATATACTGCATTGATACTTTTTTCTGAGAAGCAGTTGTGAGCAGCTAACCAATAATAATTTGGAAACTTCCAGAATTTTTTTTTGTGTTCTTTAATTAATTTTTTTATAGTATCCAGTTTAAATATCTATTATCTTTTATTAATTTTGATTAATTCTAATAATTTCATGTTCTATTATTATCATATTCGGTATTCTCGAATGTTTTAATTAATTTCAATTTTGGGTGCAATTCTCTTTAACGTAACTTATTCTAATTAATATTTTTTTAAAAAAAAAACTATATATATATATATATTTTTGGTAATCAGCCTAGCTCCTAGATAATAACAGTGACCTAAAGGATTGTCACAAAAATCATCGTTAATCGACAGCGCTGCCGACGAAGGATGTTTTAACGTAAGTTTTTTTTCTATTGTTTCTTCTTTTATTGCTAAGTATTTGTATATATATATAATTTTGATTGAGTTTCGATAATCGTGTTAAAAATTTAGCGTTTCTTTAAATCATTTAAAAATTTTAATTAATGTCGCGTGAAATATATATAATTAAATATAATATGTGATTAATATAAACATGGAATTTTAAAAGGAAAAATTAAAGATTTTTCCATGCCAGTGACCAAAATGATGGATTTGTGATAGATAAGATTTATCTGATTTGTTCGTGGGGTTACAATTTTTTTTTCATTTGCCTATGTAACCATTGGTTGGGAGGGTATAGAAGGCTCCGGAGAAAAGGTTACCATCTAATTTTCTCCTTTTCATGAACAGTTGTTGAATTTTTGTTTTCTATTATTTTATTGTGCTTAAAATTCCCAGACTTAATTTTTTTTGATTTCAACCACGGGTTTTGGTATTCTTTTTAATTTCATTTTTTTATGCACGCAATATATTTTTATGTATGGTTAAGATTGTTGATGATCGCAAAAACCCACCCATTTCCCGACGAGCTAAGCTAGCACAAAGCTAGGCGTGCACTCGCGCTTCATCCACAGTCATGACAAGTAACCTCTTGTCCTTCGTAAACATCAATCATTACATATTCGGGATGCCATTATTTATTGTCCCTTATCTTCTTGATGTATTCTGCGTAAAACATGTGTTTCAAATTGATGTCCTTTGTAATGAAACATAAAGTAGAAGGGCCATGCTGGAATATATGCTCTATTCTTGGCCTAATGTATGCTAAAATCCTCGGTTTAAGTCTGTTTTGCGATTCTAAACTATCTTCTTTCCTCTACTTTCCAGTTGGCTTTTTCTCGATCGTGTCTCACTGGTCCTCCATTGGGCCGCGGTGATCTGTGTTGTTCCTGGGAGCCACATTTTGTTGACTCTGTCTTACTATCAGTAAAAACGTTTGCGCTCGTTCTACTAGTTCATACTCTTGCCATTTTAGTGGTGCAGTTAAGCGTCAGTTGGTGCAAAAGGATCGCCGCTGCTGGTTTGTGTTCATTATGTTTTCAGTTCTCCAATGCGTCCTTGTCGAATTATGTGTCATTCGACTTCGGCCCACGACCCACAGCGTTTCGCCCAACAACAATCTTCTATTTTGCGTATAAATGTATGACCACAACAAATATTTACTTGTTCACTGGAATACAAAGTAACAAACAAGAAGAAGGAGAAAAAATTCATTAAGAGCACCCGAGCGTTCACGAACATACAGACGCGCACTTCTTAAGTCTGTGACGCGTAAAAACCCGCGCCCATGCACTTGCTGCATCAACAAAGCACTCCTTTCTCAATGAATCTCTCTGCCCAGCTCCGGAGTGCACTTCCACTTCACCTCTGCATTAATTCTTCCGTCTTCGGGCATTTTTCCGCTGTCCATATCGTCGCATCATTCCATCAGATGCTAGTGGAATGTTTACAGAATGAAAGACCCAGAAATCCATTCCAAAGATGGTACCGCTGAGTCTGCGTGTATGCTGTAGCAGCATCCAAACCAGATCAATACCCCATGTGCCCCGCTTGTCGGTTGTCAGCTCCCAGCGCACATACCATGTGCCCCTGATGCCCACATAATGATAGCGCGATGATGGTCCGTGTACAAGTACTCGTGTACGGTGTACATCCTTCCTGCCTCTCGCTCGCGCCGCTACTCGATTCCGTAGGTTATCCTCGGACGTGGACTGTGGACATTGATATTCGGTCGATGAGGCTGGTGACATTGCGCCGACATCGGCCGATGGTGCGCACAAGACGATAGAAAATTTTTATGATTATTGTTGGCAATTAAATCCGCGTATCAGTTTGCCCGCAACAAAAAAGGAGCAGATACGCGTTTTAACGACGCTAAATATCGTTTGAGCAATGCGAACAGCACGCGGCATCCTTGGCCGCGAGGGGCGAGAAAGTGGACTCGATACGAACATGCACCGGGGCGACGTGCAGCGCGCCGAGTTACAATTTTATGTTCGGTTAATTGCATTTCAGTTAGGAGATGATTATTATTATAGGCGATGGGTTGTCGTGGACGTCGGGGACGCCTGGCCATATGGGATGGGCATCTCGAAATGATTCAATGATGTCGATGTCGAGTGTTGGTACTTGTTGCCGGCCGGGTAAGATGTCTCAATTCCTTGAATTGGCATTCCTCTCTATTGGTATAGTTACACTTACAGTGCATGTAGTTGAAGTGATTAGAGAGCGCAGCTGTCATGATTTCTTTCGGTCGATTGGAATCGCGGAATGTCTCTCGAAGCGCGCGCGCTTGTGGGTCAATGAATTAATTAAAAAAATTCATTCACAGCCGGGGAATACTGTGACTAGCTTTGTTCTTAAGCCGCGCATTCTATAGATTCTCTTTTGTTTGTTCGGTCTTCGGTGTTACGTGCCTGCAATTAAAAATGGGACAAAAGTGAACGACAAGCTGTTGAGGAGGACAATTGCTAAATGAACAGACAGCTCAGGCTCATGCGAGTGAATATTTGCAATTTTTTCAAAGTTGAGCGAGAAGGAGATGAAATCTCATGCATTTGGTAAGAGTGCTGAAAATGGTGAAGTTATGCCCACAGGTTTCTGACACTGCAGGCGTTTTGCACAAAAAGCCACTTCAAATGTCGTCAAGTGCTTCTCGTGAGCAAAGACTATCCGAACTAGACTGTCAACTTCCGTGCGGCTACCCGATTTTCCCCGCAAATTTCGACCGAAAACCCTCTCTCGCGCGCTCTTGTTTGTCCTGCCTGTGAAATGTGAATACGTGTAATTAATGGCCGCCGGGTGGCACTTTTTCAATAACAAACAATTTGAAAATGAATTTATAACAATAAATGTTGAGTATGGTTTTTATATTACTTAACTTGTTCTCTATCCACCTTTGGCGACAAAATATGTTCATCCATTCACATTTCAGATTTTTTTTTTAATTATATTTATATGAATTACATTTTTGACAGCAGAATTCATGCAGCTGCCTCAATTTAAGCCTTGGGAACTTAACTACATTTTCGAAACAGCTGATATGTGCGTTAAAAGAGGAATTATTTTCCCATTGCATAAGAAAGGTTACTATGATGATCCGAGGAATTACTGGGGCATATCTTTCTTAAATACCTCGGCTAAGCTATTCGGAACTATTTCGTTTATTAGGCCCATTCAGTGGGAGTCGGATAAGAAATATTTTTACTTATTTACATCGCTGAAATATACTAAGCCCAACATAAGAAACTGTATACTTTGTTGATTTCCGTGCAGCTTTTGACTCAATACCGCGCGAGACACTACTTTATAAACTTCACATAATAGGACTATCTAGCAAAGTCATCAATATTTTACGAGCCATGTATGACAGTAATTTAGCATACGTCTGGGATGGCGAATTTATTTTTGATGAGTTTGAAACATCTATGGGGGTGAAACAAATTTGCATACACAGCGCGCTTCTATTTATCCTATTTGTGAATGACATAACGAACTTTGTGAAGGGAGGAATTGAACTGAACGAAGGAAAGATTCCTGCGCTAATGTATGCAGAAGACCTCCTCTCTGATTCCATTAACGGGATGCAGTTGATGCTAAACATACTTGCTCAGTACTGCAAGCTATGGAACCTGAGCGTTAACCTTGAAAAGTCGAAGATGATGATATTCAGGTATTCGCGCAACGAAAAGTGGAGCCTTCAAGGTGAACACATTGAAATAGTGAGTGAGCAAATCTCAATATGAGAAAACATCTAAATACTAAACTATTATAAGCAAAACTCTTCAGTTTGGTCGTTGTATTAATAACAAGAGCATAACTCACAGCTGAAAACAGAAAATATTTTGTGCAACATGACATATTGACACTATGCAGGAATGGTCTAAAAGAAACTATATATGCAAACTATATGCAGCTTAATCTTAGTGAGGAAGGTGTTGAAAGTGTTGATTGCTTTAATGATCTTGGTGTGGTCTTTGATAGAAAGCTCACCGTCAATCTCCATTTGGATTCCATTGTTAGCAAGGCAAGAAGCCGATTGGGACTTTTAAAACGTTTCTCAAAGGAATTTAAGGATCCTTATGTATCCAAAATTTTATACTGTTCTCTCGTCCGACCTGTTTTGGAATACTGTGATCCTATTTGGTGTTCTTCCTACGAATCTGCAATCTCAAGAATTGAAAGTATTCAAAAGCAGTTTCTTCCTTTCGCATTATGTGATTTGCCTTGGAACCCCGAAAGTCGTCTTTCACCCTACATTAGTCGATTAAAGTTGTTGAATCTTCAGACTTTGGAAAAACGAAGAGAGACATCCGATGTTATATTCCTGTTTTACATTCTGACTGGTAACGTCAACTCCACATTATGTTTTTAATTCCGTAAACATCTATACCAGACCGAGGACAGCAAGGAACCCAATTTTTCTATACCAAAGGACGTCTCGTTGTAATTATGGTAGTAATGGCCCCATCAATAACCTGACGAGGGATTCTAATAAGTACAATCAATGTGATTGATTTCAAGCTCTCAAAATTCAATTAAAAAAAAAAAATATATTGAAAGAAATGTAAAATGGTACATTCTAATAATAGGCTTTTCAAAATCTGTTCATTATTGATTAACTGTGACATTATGTATAGTAGTGAAAAAAAAAAAAAAAAAAAACAGCTGTTATATGGAGACCAAGTTTAGGTTTTCACCCCTTTGTGGAAGTAGAAAAGTTCCTTCGAAACTGGGGTACCTAGCTAACGCTATACGGCTGCATTTTGAGTATATAGTTTAAGTTATGGAGATGGAACGAGGCAGACTGCCTAATCTTTTAAACTTTTTCAAAATTGGGAACGCTTAGCATCTGAGAGCGGGTTTAATCTTGGAGCCCACAGGCGTAAGATCTTAATTTGGCCCGTTATTGTCATCAATCGGTCGTTATAGACACGAGAGATACGTAAACGAACCTGGAAGTTCCCAACATAGAACATACACTGCCCTACAAGGCTGTAGGAAATAAGGCCACAATGAAATAAGGCCCCAAAAGAGAAAATGAAATAAGGCCCCAAATTTGGGGTCTTATTTCATAATGAAATAACGCCCCAATTTCAACTATGAAATAAGGCCCCACTGCGATGAAATAAGGCCCAAAAACAAAATGAAATAAGACCCAAAATTTGGGGTTTATTCCATAATGAAATTAAAAATAATGAAAACTACTTTTTATTTAATATTGTTGATATTTGATAAACTAATTTAGATTAAAGAAACTTTTTATATGCTCAACCTCGCACTCACCCCGTAATCTAACAGTCAATCCAAGCAGGGGGGTTGCAGGGGGGCAGCATGGCCCCCCATAGGCATCCCATATCGGAAGGATAACAATTAATAATAACAAAATTATTTTGGGGACTTATTTCATTTCTTCTTTTGGGGTCTTATTTCATAATGAAATTAGACCCGAATTTTCATTAGGAAATAAGGCCCCAAAAAAGAAAATAACACCCCAAATTGTACTAAAAATCGTTTTTGTTGTTTACTGTATAATTTTTTGGGGCCTTATTTCATTGGGGCCTTATTTCGCAGAGCCGCCCTACAATCGATTGGTATACCCTTTATGCTTCGTGTTTTTGGAATCTACTGTGCCCAAAAGGAAAAATATATTCAGTCGACATAAGTTGTTTAAGCTATTTATCAATTTTTGAATTGTGTTTTCCTTACTCTATTTTTTAAGCTAAACCCGGTGAAAATATTTCAAATAATGGGGAAGCTATAACTGTTTTGTGCTTAAAGTTTAAGATTGCTCTCCTGAAAAGTGTACAAAATTGACATAAGATGTTTTACATCTTAGGCACAGTAATATCAGCCAATCAAATAGACTTTTTGAAATTAATTTGTCGCCAATGAAAGTTTATAATATTTAAGCGAAAAGAAAAGATATTTAAGGTAGTAACTTATTTAATAACAATACAACAGATTTTTTAACGAATTTAATATGAACAATCCACTCTTTATTTTCGGACATCTGATTAACACCCCCACCCCCACAAATAATTTTCTATTTTAATTACATAAATTTAGAACATATATAAAACTAGAAGACCCAGCCACGCGTTGCTGTGGCTTAATTCGTATGATTTTTTTTTTTTTTTTGGGAGGTACCACAATCTGTTTTCCTATTCCGCTTATCTTTTGCAAAGTGCTACCTATAGGGTCCAAAGCTATTCTATCTTTCAAACTGGAACCCACCACAACCAGGTACATCCACAAAAAAATCTATTGAAATCGGTTGAGTGGTTTCGGAAGTCGCCAACAGCTCCACCTATCGGGTCCAAAAGCAGTCTATCTTTCAAACGGGAAACAACCTTATATAAAAAAAAGGCCCGACTGACTGTAAACAACAGTCCCGAAATATGTGTAAACACCATGCGTGCGGTATGTATGTGGCTTGATAACTCCAACTCCAACTAGAACTCTAACTCCAACTCCAACACCAAGGCCAACCCAAATTCCAACTTCAACTCCATTTCCAAATCCAACTCCAACTCCAACTCCACCTCCAACTCGAACTCCAACTCCAACTGCAACTCCATTTCCAAATCCAGCTCCAACTTCAATTCCATCCCCAACTCCATTTCCAAATCCAACTCCAACTCCAACTCCCAACTCCCAACTCCCAACTCCCAACTCCCAACTACCAACTCCCAACTCCCAACTCCCAACTCTCAACTCCCAACTCCCAACTCCCAACTCCCAACTCCCAACTCCCAACTCCCAACTCCCAACTCCCAACTCCCAACTCCCAACTCCCTACTCCAACTCCAACTCCAACTCCATTTCAAACTCCAACTCCAACTCCAACTCCAACCCCAAACTCCAACTCCAACTCCAATTCCAACTCCATTTCCAAATCCAATTCCAACTCCAACTCCAACTTCAACTCCATTTCCAAATCCAGCACCAAGTATTTTCGTTGCATCATGTGTGGAATTACTATACCAGATTCCAATAACGCGCGCATAGCTCCAACTCCAACTCCAACTCCAACTTCAACTCCAACTTCAACTCCCAACTCCAACTCCAACTCCAAGTCCAGTAGAAGAAAATACACATAAAACAAAAACTGTCGCATTTTTCGTTGCATTAAGTATTTTCGTTGCATCATGTGTGGAATTACTATACCAGATTCCAATAACGCGCGCATAACTCCAACTCCAACTCCAACTCCAACTCCAACTCCCAACTCCAACTCCAACTCCAAGTCCATTAGAAGAAAATACACATAAATCAAAAACTGTCGCATTTTTCGTTGCATTAAGTATTTTCGTTGCATCATGTGTGGAATTACTATACCAGATTCCAATAACGCGCGCATAACTCCAACTCCAACTCCAACTCCCAACTCCAACTCCAACTCCCAACTCCAACTCCAACTCCAACTCCAAGTCCATTAGAAGAAAATACGCATCAAAAACTGTCGCACTTCCGTTTATATAATGTTTGGAATTACTATACCAGATTCTAATAACGCGCGCATAAATGTTTACACATCAAAAAAAAAATAATAGTTGGCGCAACAGGTCCGGATGGACCCTAGGCCTAGCTTCTCACAACCATTCGTTTTGTGTGAGTTTTCATTTTTTGAACTAATGGAAGGGATCTACAGTTTTATGCCGTCTCCAAACGGCTAATTGAGAAGCTCTTTCAAGACAGTCATACTCTCGGATGTTTGTCAGACGTTCGTGAGAGGTGGCGCGGTGAAAAAAACCCTAAGTTGGAATATGGTTTTTTGCGGGATTCGAACCTCGACCCCTAGCGTAGTAGTCCAACACACTAACCACTAAGCCACTGCGAAACAACCTTATACATCCACAAAATGCTATTGTTATCGGTTAAGTGGTTTTGGAGATCGAAACAGTGTCAACTATCGGGTCCAAAAGTATCTTATATTTTAACTACGAACAAAAAAAAAAAAAAAAGAATGATGAAAATGAACCCAGCGGCTTTCGAGTTATAACGCCATCGAATTTTACCCCGAAGGAATTATATAAATCTATTATTATAACTCTTTGTTAAATAATAAACAAATAATTTGCAAAACAAAAACAATGCACTTATAATTGAGTTATAAACTATCCTATCTCTCGAGTGGGATTAAACTGCACACAATGTGCAAAATTTGATTAAAATCGGTTCAGTAGTTTAGGATTCCATCGCGGAGCAACCTGTGACATGTGATTTTTATATATAAGACTAGCTGACCCGTGCTCGCCTTGCTTCGCCAGAGTTCCACTTCTCAGATTTAAAACAAAATAATTAGCGTTACCTATACAAAAAGATGCTAACCCGAAAAAAGAGAAGAAAAACTGTCAGTAATGCGAGAAAAAGATTAACACAGCGACTCTATCAGCAACAGCAACAGCGAATTTAGGATTAGTTCCAACGTTGATGTCCCTAACTAACTAACTAACTAACTTATATTATTCCCTTTTAATCTCATTTACATTCCACTTGTTATTGTTAGTTGTTACAATTTATACCCCATCCCGCTCAATCTAATAACCCATATGCGCCACTCTCGCTCTCTTACTACTCAAAAACAAACATCCTCAAGTTCAAATTAAAAAAAAAAAAAAAAACAGAAAGCAAAACATAAAGCAAAAAAGGTGCAATTGCACAAACAGGTTTTGGCATGCACATGAATCACTATAAAATCAGAATCACTATAACGCATTTTAAATCACAATTACATACAACTGACAATGGCCGGGTTCCACTGCCCGCTAGACGTCTAGCAGAAAATATCCCAGATGAAGGAACGCTCGCGCTAGAACAATAGCGGCAGCGGCAAAGTCCCCACTACAATTAAAGAAATAATACAAATATTATAAAAATAATATCTGAATTGCTATTTTATTTACATTAATACCAATTTTATCACAACTACACTTGCTCGGCTTCGTATTTACTTTTATTTTGTAAACGTTGGAACGATTTCCTGAAAGGTCGTTGTTTTTTTTTTTCAATGCAGCGGGTAGTTTTGCGCTAGATTGAGAAATTTCCCTGAAAGGGATATTTCACAAAAAGTGCTAGACGTCTAGCACTTTTGGTGAAATGTCTATTTTTTTTATATGGAGTTTGACATGCCGCTAGTCATCTAGCGGGCAGTGGAACGCGGCCAATGAGTGTGACTCCCTCTTAATCTCAATTACAGACCTATCTCTCTCAATCCCACGTTCCATTCATGGATTCATCTCATTTACTCTACTACTCAACTCATTATTCATTACACCCAGTCTCCACGAGACTGAATTTCAGTCAAGACTTCAGTCATGACAACAAAATGTCTCGTGTAGACCGCGATTTTGTGGACATGACTGAAATCCAGACTATTCAGTCTGACTTCTTTTCCTGCCATCTCTGCAGACTGAAATGTGGACTGAAATTTGACATTTGAAGTCCAGACCAGCGTTTGACAGCAAAAAATCATTTTTTTTTGGTAATTCTCGGGAATACACGTGCGCGGGTTCATTTATGGTTGATTTTTTACTTTCGCAAAGTGATACTTTAAATTTAATAGATATGCATATTTATGAATATATTTTCTAAAATATGAAAAATAGCAATTGCCTTGCTAAATGATTTTTTTCAGATTTGCTTCAATGCAAGGGCGTTTGAGTTGGAAAACAATTTGTGGAGGTTGTTTACATTTTCATGAAATTTTTCAACTGCAAGCAAACGCATTACATAGGGTGGATCTATTTTTGTTAATTGTTTATGAACAAATGTTTGGAAATCGATCTGGCTGTCGAAGGCTACGTATATTATCGCATCAATACCAACAAAAAAAGAGGAAGTGATAGGTATTTTTATGTTGGATTAGCCACACGAAAATTTGAGCGAACCTGAAGAAGCGAGTTCACTTGTTTCTTCGTTGATGACATTGTGTGAAATGAAAAGTCATGGCACGATTTGCCCAACCAAAGCAATGCAAATATGGCGGACAAGAGGTCTGCCTTAAAAGTCTGACATAATTCAGTCTCGTGGAGACACGGTGTTAATGCGAGAAACAGATTAACACAGCAACAGCAACAGCAACTTTGACAGAACTTTAGAACCAATAATGTATTTTAATTACTCTGAATTTGAACACATTAGCACAGTAACATCGACAGCGACATCAACGTTAGAGCCAATCCTAAATTCGCTGTTGCTGTTGCTGTCGCTGTGTTAATCTGTTTCTCGCATAATACTCAAGTTCAATTTAAAAACGTGAACAAAAAAAAAAAAACAACACAAAGCCCAAAAGGTGCATAAAAAAAGAGAAAGAAAAAGCGCACCGCAGGGCCGCAGAAAGTGTACAGAGAGAGAGAAACAGGTTTTGCCGCACACACACACAAAATTTCCTCCACTCAACGCTGGAAAAATCCAACGATCTAGCTTCAATCGAACATTTTGCTTTTTTCAATTGTATTAAATTTATAGTTTATTGTTTATTGTTCGACTTCAGGATAACGTACAAAGATGATTTACATCTTAAAATCTTTGTACATAATTGAACTTTGTATTAAAAAAAAATCCAATTTCATTTGGATGAGTGATTCCGAAGCTAGGAGCTAGAAGGCATCCGAGAATTACAACTTTTCTTAGATATCAGCTTAGATTTCCACTTCCGGATGGCGAATAATGGTAAAACATATCCTATTCGCAAATCTGAACAATTTCCTATGCAACTGTGAAAACCGAAATCAAATTCGTGCAGTACTTTTTGAATTTATTCGTAGCAAACAGTTTAAAGCCGGAAAAAAAGTTACAGTTTTATTATAGTAAGGATAATAAATGATGTGTTGTTCCTCCACGGTTAACTATGACCTCGTACATCCTGTTGGGTAAGGAGTGATATAATTTCTTTATAAAATCAAGTGAAATAGTCTCCCAGTACCAGGCACTTTTTATCCCTTCAATTAGTTCCGATTCAGTCGAATATTGCCTTCCAGACTCATAGACATGGGGTGCTAACCATCCCCACACATTTTCTATAATGCAAAGGTCGGGCGAGTATGGCGGCCAGGTCAGTAAAGGCACATTTTGGCGCTCAATCTAAGACTTCACGATCCTAGCAGTTTGGATAGGGGCATTATCCTGCTGGAACTTCCACTCCAAGGACCCAAAAATATTTTTGGTTGCAAGGAAAGCCGTTTTTAATACACCTCGAAATTAATTTTTTTTTTCGTCGGAAAATACTTCACGCTGCCACTCCTCGGTCCAAGTCATATTCGCTCTGCAAAAATCCAGCCGTTGCGTCTTTCGAATTTGATTAAGATGAGTTTTTTTTTTGTCAGACGTTTTAAATATTCAGCATTAGAAATTATTCTTTGCACTATCCGCACGCACGCTTTTACACCGTTTTTTTTTTTTTTTTAATAATTCGCTTATTGCTTGTCAGCAGTTGTAATCACAGAAGGGTGCCGGCCCTTTATATTCTTTCCATAATTATACTCATTACGTAAGAATGAGGAAATAACTTTACGGCTTCGGTTAATTTTTTTTGGATATTTTACGCATTAGCCCAGTAGTTGTCATATACAAATTGTTTATTGTTCCCCAAATCAAGTCAAATCCCCAAACAATCGAGCAAAACTCAGAAAGTTGACCCTACCTTTTGATCAAATTCTCAAAAACCAAAACCAAGATTTAATTCTCAGTACTTATGTCTATTTCTGAAATTTCACTACTACTGATTTCACTTTTTAACTTGTAACTGGTGAGGTTACCATGACTATATACCCAGTTTTTGGCTAAAAATTGGAGTAAAGGTACTTTTGAAATTTGGGCATATCTCGAAAACGGTCCATACGATTCTAACAAAACTTAATTTCTAAGGTAATGTGGTCATTTTCAACTTAATGGAAGACTCAGTATTTCTCGGTAGGTATTATCGTAAAATGGATTTTTGAAAAAAGTCAAGTTTTTAAAATTTAGTTTTCCTTAGTTTCCCTGAAAACGGCAATAACGATTTTGACCAAAAAGCAAACTTAGAGTAATATTGATATTCCTAAAATTGTTGTTAATTTTTAATTCGAATAACCGGAAACGCTAATTTCAAAATGCTCATATCTCAAAAACCCCACTTTTGACTTCGATAAAACTTTAAAAACCATAAGTAATACTTATATCGCGAACAATAACGTATAGTCGGTTTCCAGCTATATAGTTAAAAAATAGTATTTTTCAAACTAAACATTGCAATATTTGGTGCTGTTTTGTCTGTCAATTTTTACAAAAACCTCTAACGATTTTGATTAAAATACTTATAGGGTCTACTTACTTACTTAAGGTGGCGCTACAGTCCGGGGTGGACCTGGGCCTCAGCCAATACGCCTCTCCAGTTAGCGCGGTCTTTGGCTAACTGCCTCCAGTTGCGCACTCCAAGTTGGTTGAGGTCCCCTTCCACTTGCGCGCGCCACCTAAGGCGAGGTCTTCCTCTACTGCGTTGTCCCTCCGGGTTGGAATCGAAGACTCTCCGGGCCGGAGCGTTGGTGTCCATTCGCTCTACATGTCCTAACCATCTTAGACGACTAGTGCGTGTTTTTCTGACCAGGTCGATGTCGCTGTACAGCTCGTAGAGTTCGCTGTTAAATCTTCTCCTCCTTATAGGGTATATAACGAACAATACTTCCAATCATAGACAACTTCCAGTCAAAAAGAAAATCACTCCCTAACAGATCAAAAATGAGAAACTCCTACTAATCTTGTTTATATAGCATTGATTCTCAGATCCTCAGATCTTTACCTACAAACTACCTACCTAATAAAATAAGAAAACAACCAACAAAACTTTTGATAAAGGAGAAAGTTTTGTTCGACCCAGTCGTACACTTTATTTTTTCTTTACTTGTTCACTTACTTCGTTACGATGCAAACTCGGCTGACAAAGAATAATACAAAATTGCATGACTTGCATTCTTCCCAACGGCTTGTACCTAACTGTATTTTTTAAAGTAGGGAATACACAAAAAGAAGAAATCTTCTTAGTTTGTCTTTAGGCTTGTATTTAGGAAAAAATGTTTAGTGGGACATAAGACCCGAAATTTGTTTTCGGGACTTACGTCCAAATGGGGTGGGACATACGTAGGATTGCCAGATTTTGCTCGCAGCTCAACGGGACATTTGGCAGAAATATGGAAAAAACCCGGGATTTCCAAATTTCTCCAGTGACAAAATTGAAACTTATAATATAAGATATCTATTAAGATTTTGTGTGTTTTTTTTATTTATTTAAATAGGTTACTAATACGATGTATGTATAATTGAGGAACGTTTTTAAAAATAGAAATGTCAATAATCTCGTTATTAAACATCGTTAAAATTATGTTACATTTTTTATGTGAAGGTTTAAATTTTATGATGTATTATATGAAGTTAAACAAATATTTTATGTAGGTAACTTTAATGTCAACCTGGCAGACGGTCAATAAGTAGCAAACCTAAAATAGACTTGAAAACTGAATCAAAATGTATCAACCTACATACTTTTTTTTAATAAAATAAAAGTTCTAACTAAAGGGCGATCTACAAAAAAAAAAAAAGATATATAAATAACTAAATTTGAGAGCAATCAAAAGAATAAAAGTGTTGCCAGGCGCAGTAAATAAAATTTCCCATCACAGACCTTAAAATTCCTCTTTTTCTCCAATATTGAGTAAACTGCTTCTTACAATTTTTTCAACCAAGTTCCAATACAAAAACTGAAGAGCAGGTAGGATGAACCTTTGCATATTTAATATGGCTCATTTTCGATTCTAATGATACCCGCTACTTGCTCCGAACATTTTTTTGAGTTGAGCCATTTTCCGAGTCATTCCACAAAAGAGAAAATTTTGTAATTTCTAAAAAAAAAAAAAAAATCTTTACTACCTATAATAAAACTGTAACTTTTATTCCGGCTGTACGGTGTATGTTCGGAATAGATTAAAAAAGTACTGCACGAAATTGATTCCGGTTTCACAGTTGCTATATTTTCCTACCAAATTTACATTTTTTTTTTGCATTTTTTACTCACTTTTTGACAGTTTTGTTGAATGTTGTTAATTTATTTAGTAATCGCATTGATGTAAGAATTTATTAAATTGGTTTTTAAGCCGATTTGAACAAAATGGTGGAGTCCAGAAGAGACTGAAGTTTATTTAACATCGATAAAATAACCTGTGTAAGTTCACAACTCTCCTAACCTACGTTTGCTTACAAATCAGATTTGGGCTCTTCTTGCGATCAGTTTAATAAACATCAGCGTCGACAGTCGTCATCCATTCATGGCATCAATGTCAATGCGCCACCTCCGTCACCGGCACGTCACCCGACCAGCAACCAGTTCGCAATTTGTTCTCCCCTATGCGACGGAAGTTGTACAGCGTACAGCCATCATCATCATCATCACAGCAGTTCTTTGAGTGAGTAAAAAATTGAGACGTTGTGATGTGAAAAAGCGCACAATTCCCAATTGGGATACTCATGCAGACAATCGGACTGTATGCCATTCTGCACGTACAGGCTACAGAGCCACTGCTGGCGGATTTTCTATCTGTTGGCGAAGATAAACGTCCAAACCACAGCACTAGAATCAGTGGAGGAAATTTACCACTGCAAATGGGATTTCTATTGGAGACAAAGAGGAAGAACAACTCCATGTGGAATTAATTCCAGAAGCACACAAAGAGCACCAGCAAAAAATGTTGCAAAATATAATTAATAGTCGCGGACTTACGCAGTGAGCAGCGGAGAAAAAAAATATTACTGGACTAACGTGTCATCTTTGTGGTATATCTCTGTTGATTATCTCTGCAGAGGGGCACGACGCAGCAGCGCATTCGGAATGCGAAGCGATGTGCTAGCAGAAGGCCAGCCTAGCAGCGAGGTATGACTTTGCTTCGAGAATGGCGCGAGGATGCCCCTAGAGGGCATCATTGCCACGCACTGATCGCACACCTGGAATACGTAATCGTCTATCGCATCAACTGCGCACTGTGTGTTGTGTGCAGATGAATTGTGAATGTGCGTGATGGAAAATTCATTACGGATCAAGTGACTGATGCGGTCAAAAGGGGGATAAGATGAGCTCGTGCCGTGTTTGTTTTAAGTCGAAAGTTTGTAGTCTGAAATATCCCTTCTCTGAGATCCTAGAAATTATTTGTGACGGGTGAGACGAAACGTACGATCTAACGTACAGATGATTGTTCCGATCGCGCAATCAGGGAAAAAGTGGAACATTTGACTCTGCAGGGATATATCACGTGCCTGGCGTCATGCGATCGAACAATGTGTGCTTTCAATGGTGAATTGGAGGGCTGACTACAGGACTACACCCGAGGAGAGGTCTCATTTGCTTCAAGTCTGGGGTGGTAGTCGAACATGGAAAGCTGACCATTTGGGACTTTTCTACAATGTCACAAAAGAGATTCGGATTAGCAGCCCGATTCTGCCGTGTGAGGCCTCACAAGTCACAAGCTGTTGTGAGGTTGATTCCTTGTGAGGTTTGTTGTTATTCGATAACATTTTACGTATTCGTATTTTTCGTATGCTCACAAACTCACAAAAAATCACCTCAGAATGGTGAGTTTTCGAACTTGACTGTTATGTCAGAATTTAAATTTAAACTCGTAAAATAATTTTGTTTGTTTTTGCGTCAATGTGCAAATATTATTGAAACGTAATGGAAGGTAATGTATATTTTTCAGCATTATGGGAATAAAAACAGGGTATATTTCATTTTAGAAGTAAGCAATCGGCCACATCAAAGAATTACTAGTGGAAATTTTACACATGATGAAAGCGAGAGAAGAAAGGGATTTAAAAATTCAAAAAGAAAATCAGGACACTCAAGAAAAAATGGCTGAGGCCTTACGAACACTTGGAGCCGGCATTAAGTCTTTTGCAGATTCCATCGCCCTTTTGGCAAACAAGCCATAAACCTATTGTTTTGTTATCTTTTAACAGTATAATACATAATCTTCTTCTTCTCTAATATATAATTCTTTCGGGGTGTAACTCGATGAGGACGTAACTCGATAACCCCTGGGACGATTTTCGTAATTCTTTTTTTGTTTTGTTCGTATTGCTGTATATCAGGTTTTTATTTACTTTTTGTCGCGAAAACAAAATTTGGAGGGGATGAAAGAGGTTATGAAAGTTTGTATGGGGAAATACACTTTGAAAACAAAAAGAAACTTGATAGAAATCGAGTAGTGACACTTAAAATAAAAAAAAGAAATATTTTAAATTTTAAGGCAATTGTTGTTGTCAATTATTTTAATTATTTTGCAAGCAAATTGTTGTTGTCCACAATTTTGAAGTTTTTTTTTTTTTTTTAATATACCTACCTAAAAAGTTTGTTCTAATAAATTATGCTTACTATGTTAAATTAAGTAACTTTTTGAAATGAAGTATAGATAGGAACTTTGATTATACAAAGATGATATTATGGCCGACGATATTTTGCATCGAATTCGCACTGTGACATCGGATAATGAACTGGAGATTGCAGATGAAATGCGCAGCAAAGCTTTGATTTTGATCGAGGATATCTGTCTGCTCATGAGTGGCAATTTGTTGTGCAAATTGGGGATGCCACAGCCAAATCGTTCAATGCAAGACGCATTTTATCGAGAGTTGGAGCGAGAAATGGACTTCGATCGAATCGCATTGAGTCAAGCTTCGAACAAATGTGCCAATGTTGAATCAAGAATAAAAGAAAGTGTTCGATGAATTAATGCAAGCAGTCGATAACGAAAATGGCGGAATTTACTTCCTTAATGCGCCCGGTGGAACTGGAAATGTATTCCTGATTTCACTGATTTTGGCTACAATTCGTTCGAGATTTGAGATCGCTTTGGCCCTAGCCTCTTCTGGGATAGCGGCTACTTTATTAGAAGGCGGTCAAACAGCATAGAAATCGTCATTGAATCTGCAAGTGAATGAAGAACCTACATGCAACATTTCAAAGAACACTGTGATGGTGAAAGTACTGCAGCAATGTAATATTATTATATGGGACGAATGTACAAAGGCTTACAAACGCGCATTGGAGGCCCTGAATCGTACTTTGAAGGATTTACGTAATGATAAGCGACCCTTCGGTGGAGCAATGATCTTGCTATCATGCGATTTTCGTTAAACGCTGCCTGTCATTTCGAGATCAACTCCGGCAGATGAATTGAATGCTTGAAGGCATCTGCTTTATGGCGATACGTCAAGAAATTGCATTTGACAACAAACATGCGAGTTTCTTTACAAAATGACCAGTCAGCTGCAGAGTTCTCCAGGCAATTGTTGGCGATGGGGAATGGTGTGATTCCAGCAAACTAAATCACCGGCCTGATTGAGTTTCCTCAACATTTTTGCATCTTTACAACGACACCGAAAGAACTAATCATGAATGTTTTCCCGAATATCGCTCAGAATTTGTTGACCATGATTGACTGAGTGTAAGAGTGATTTTGGTTGCGATAAACAAGAACGTCGATCATTTGAATTTCGCCATTCAAAACCTAATCGCTGGTGAAATGCATTCATACAAATCAGTCGACTCCGTGATGGATGAAAACAAATTCTTTCGTTACTTTCATTTGATTCGCATAAAATATAAACATACGGACATGCAATTAATATCATATTGAGCATCCCAACGTGAGCTTTATGTCTTTATTACAAGCATTATTACTCTCATTAGCTCCATAATACATATCGAAATATGAATAAAATTATGTGTTAAACTTAAACCTAGTTGAGATGTGTTATTGATGTATAAGGGTAATGTGAACTGAGATTGGGACTATCCCAATAGAATTTGAGGAAGGGATAGTCACGGTGTGAATGGATTTAGCCATTTGCAAGGGAAGGGTTTCCTCCAGGTGTCATTCAACCTACGACACCATAGCTGATAAGACGTTTCATATATACCTACTTTCTTTTCCTACCTCACAAATTTCAAACCTTATTTAGCAATAGCAAAACCGCGGCTTTAGCAGTGTTATATACCCAAGCTATCATTCTCTTTTTCTCGGCACTATATTTTTGTAGAACAGGGTAGTAAGCAGCAAGATCCCACCCCACCGACGAGCTGATGTCGCGTAACAACAAGCGTGCCAACCGCTGCTTCGTAATCGTGATCGATTCAGCAAAGCTGATGCCTCTCACACCTGTATGCTACAGTCGAACAATTCCATTTTTACAATATGAACATATTTCCCAAAACAAAACTTTGTAAAGTAGAATTTTCAAATTTGACAGTTTGTTTACTTTAACTAGATACACTGCGGGTCATTTGAATAGGGACAGCCGCTTCATCATTTGTTTTCAAATGAGGCAAAAATCGACGCTTTCAAAGAGGACGGTCACAGTTTGCGTGAAATAGCCCGAAAAATTGAGAAAAGCAAATCGGTTGTGCATAATTATTTAAAAAATAAAGAGAACTATGGCAAAAATATGAAAGGACGTACGGGGGAAGTGCTAACTGCTCAAGATAAATGAGCAATCTTACGAGAAGCCTCTAATTCGGCTCGATCAGTGGCGAAAATCAGGGAAAAAGTTGGAGTAAGTGCAAGTTTATCAACAGTTAAACGAGTGATTAAGAGGGCCCCACATTTGCAACTTAAAAAAATGAAGAAAAAAACACCATTAAATCCGGTTAGGAAAGAACAACGTTTGGAGTTTGCACGTCAGCACATGGCATGGGGAAAGAGGTGGCAAAAAGTAGTTTTCTCGGATGAAAAGAAGTTTAACCTCGATGGTCCGGACGGATTCAACTACTATTTCCATGATCTGCGAAAGGAAGAACGGTTTTTGACGAGGCATCACAGCAGGGAAGGTGGCGTTATGGTTTGGGGAGTTGTCTCCTACTATGGTGCGATACCATTGAACTTCCAAAGTACAAGAATGACAGCAAAATCGTACCAACAAGTTCTGGAAACAGCTTTTCCGCAATGTCAGCACATTTTCGGCCCCCTTAGGTGGTCATACCAGCAGGATAATGCTTCCATCTATACAGCCCGCATAATAAAAACTTGGATCCAAGCTCAAAATGTCGATTTGATGACATGGCCCCCGTATTCCCCAGACCTAAACATCATGGAAAATGTTTGGGGATGGCTCACGCGAAAAGTGTACGAAGGTGGCAGGCAGTTCGAGGACAGAAATCAGCTTACTGAAGCCATCAAACTTGCTTGGGGTGAAATTTCCCTAGATTATTTAAAATCGTTATATGATTCTATGAATACCAGAATTTTTGAATTAGTTTTAAATAAAGGAGGAAGTACTCATTACTAAAAAAACAAATGCATACTTTTTTTGTCACATTTCGGGAAGTAAAAGCAGAATATTGCTTGTGTCCCTATTCTATTGACCTACTTTTTTTGCATGGTTTTTAGATCATCACAGTTAACTGTGGAAAGAAATTGGTAAACATTCCGAATGTATTAATATAACACATCTAGTGAGAGGGCAATGAAATAACCTTTCATACCGTATAACAATTTTTATAGTAGGAAGTTAGGAACGAAACATATAAGGTAAAATGATTCTAAGATATGCTGTCCCTATTCAAATGACCCGCAGTGTATATCATATATATATATAGCATATCTTTTTTTTTCTTCAAATGCTTTTTTGATTTTATCTGTTATTCTATGCACCTGATCTATCGTGGAGTGTTCATTTCTAAAACTAAATTATTGGTTTGGCATTAGCGATTTTTCTTCGATTATTTTAAGATGTTTAATCAACATCTCTTCGAATAACTTGGACAACGCAGGTAGTATCGATATAGGGCGATAGGAGGTGACTTCACTAGGCAGTTTGCCTGGTTTTGGCATCATAATCATCTACTTGCCACTACATACCTTATCCTGAATGTAGCATTTATGGTCAGAGCTAGTTTCTTTAAGGCATTTTTAGTGCTGATGCCCCTTTTTGAATGTTGAAAGTGTCTTTCCTCTTCGCACATTTCTTCGCTTTCTTGACGGTCTTTATCTTCATATATGGTTAAAAGACGCCTTCAAGATATTCAGCAAATAAATAAGCTTTTTCTTGGTTGCTTTTTGCCCAGTTACCTTTACAGTTTTTAACTGGTGGAATGTGTGCAATTGGCCTTTTCATTTTCTTTGTTGCCTTCCAGAGTGAGAACTCGGTACTAGCATCATTCTTAAGATTGGTAAGGTATTTTTTAAAAGACTCATTTTTAAATTGTCTTATCGATCTTTTAAGCTGACTGTTTAGATTATTCAGTATTGTTTTTCTCTGGGCGCCCTTGATTGTTGCCAACATTTTTTAGCTCGTCTCATTTCGGCAATTATATCACATAGTTTTCATTTTAGGTGTTGCAGGCCATGAATTTGAATCTTTGAATGTTGAAAGCAAATAACTATTTGAACAGCATCTTCCTAGTTGATCTTCTGTTTCAATTGTTTCTAAGAGCTGAATACTATCCTCTAGATGCTGCCTGAAGTAGCTCCAGTCAGTCAACTTATTACCTAGCCTTGCGCTATTTTCTATTAAAGTGATTTCATCACTAAATGTTAAAAGTATTGTGGAACGATCTGAGTTAAGATCCGGCCGTTCTTCTACCTTTATAGTGTTGGACGAGATATTCTTTGTAACGAAGAAGTCTACAAGATCAGGGCTCATCTTTCCATCTCATGGCCAATACGTAGGTTTTCCCGTTGAGTGGTACTTGCCGCTAATTTCGTGTATTGCTTCATAAATTTATTTAGTACAGAGATGTGATATATTAATGATATCTTTCTACTGAAACATTATCCTTACTATAATAAAACTGTAGCTTTTTTTCCGGCTGTAATCTGTGAGCAAAGAATAGATTCAAAAAGTACTGCACGAATTTGATTTCGGTTTTCACAGTTTCATAGTAAATTGTTCAGATTTGATAATAGGATATGTTTTACCATTATTCGCTGTCCGGAAGTGGAAATCTAAGCTGATATCTAAGAAAAGTTGTAATTCTCGGATGCCTTCTAGCTCCTAGCTTCGGAATCACTCATCCAAATGAAATGGGATTTTTTTAGTACAAAGTTCAATAATGTACAAAGATTTTAAGATACAAATCATCTTTGTACGTTATCCTGAAGTCGAACAATAAGCAATAAACTATAAATTTAATACAATTGAAAAAAGCAAAATGTTCGATTGAAGCTAGATCGTTGGATTTTTCCAGCGTTGAGTGGAAGAAATTTTGTGTGTGTGTGCGGCAAAACCTGTTTCTCTCTCTATACATTTTCTGCCGTGTGCTTCTCTTTTTTTATGCAACTTTTGGGCTTTGTGTTGTTTTTTTTTTTTGCTTACGTTTTTAAATCGAACTGGAGTATTAATGAATAATGAGTTGAGTAGTAGAGCGAATGTGGTGCATGGGATTGAGGGAGATAGGTATGTAATTGAGATTGAGGGAGTCACACTCTGTTGTGAATTGTGCAGCGTTGCCACAATGTTACAAGTGTAACAAAAGTGTTACACTTTTTTGTTTTTCTCATTAAAAATATTGAAAACTTTCAGCACTTTTTTCTTTCGAGCAAACTTCTACCAATTTCTGTCAATGTAATTGTTTGTTTACACAGATCAAAAGTTGTGCAAAACGTTGAACTGCGAGTGGGAATGGGAATGGGAGGGAACAAGGAAAGACAACAATATTTTTCTGTTTCGCCGCGTCGCAGTTGACAATGTTCAACATCTCGTGGTACCTAAATAAAGTTTGTGAAATAGAAATTGAAATCTACTACGATGGTCAATAATTTTGTTTTCTTTTTTGTTTTTTTTTTTATTTGTTAAACACAAAATGGAGAGGTAGGTTAAAAAAAGAGTTTTTTTTTTTTTTAAATATGATAAAAAGTTCCTAATAAAGATTTTTTTTTGAGTTGAAAAACGACGATTTTATTATAAAAAATTTTTCCAGTTTGTTACATTTTTTATCCATTTGTTACACTTTTTGAAAAAAATTGTTACACTTTTAAAAAAGCTTGCGGCAACACTGATTGTGATATTTAAAATGCGCTATAGTGATTCTGAATTTCTGATCTTATTAGTGATATTGATTCATGTGCATGCTAAAACCTGTTTGTGCATTTGCAGTTTTTTTGCTTTATGTTTTTTTTTTTCCTTTTTTTAATTTGAACGTGAGGATGTTTGGGTTTGAGTAGTAAGTGAGCGAGTTGTTATGGGATTGAGATGGGGTATAAAATGTAACAACTTACAAGTGGAATGTAAATGAGATTGAGAGGGAATAATAGAAGTTAGCCTACCAAGGTATTTGTTTAAATTGTTTTACTGGCAGTTTTCCTTCTCTTTTTTCGGGTAAGCTACTTTTTGTATAGCGCTAATTATTTTGTTTTAAATTTGAGAAGTGGAACTCTGGCGAAGCAAGGCGAGCACGGGTCAGCTAGTTGGATATAAAATCGGCTCTTCTGAGTTAAACTAAGAAAATGCGTTTGAAGGAAAAAAAAAAACAGTTTTTTTTTCTTTATTTATAAAGCTAAAAATAAATCATAGTTTCAATCCGAAAAGAGAGACCAATAAATTTTACTTTGCAAATCCACAATAATTTCGCAACACCTTTAACTATTTGGTGTTCTTCTTTTTTTATTAAGTCGTTTGTTTATACTGTGGTGTAAACATAGCATAGAGTGTGAATTCTTTTAACTCAATAATTTAATAAAACCTCCGCGCACTACTGCTCAGCAAAGTGATTATTTCTGCACAGCAGTCGGCTATAATAATGGGTATACAAATACATACATACCAATGTGAGCTTCTTTTTTCTTTAATCACATTATACAGCAGCTCTATATTATGGAGATAAATTTATGAATTTTCTGTGAATTGATCTTTGCGTAAACATGTAGTAGTTTTATCTCCATATTTCGGGCAAAAATGCCAAAATTTGTATGGAGAAGCGTGCGTAGATGGGGGGTAGTGGGTAATGGGCACACACTTGGCTTTGTGGCACTTCCCAGAAGGGGAAATGAGGCATCTACTTGTAAAGACTTTTTCCAACGAAGAACTGTTGCAAATATCTTGGTTTCAGACGTTTTCATAGAATCTCTTGTGTATATTGGCTGACGGATTGATTTTCGTGGTGATGGAACTTTGCAGTTTGTGTGGTTTGCCTTTCCGCAAATACAGAAACAGATGTCGATAATCGGCTTCTGTCTGAAGAAAGACATTCTTTTCGGCTAGGAGAATTCGCTTTTTACCGAAAATTTATTGAACAGGATTTCTTTTAACAATTTTCCGTCATTATCTCTCTTGGAGGGCTGCAGGAAATAAGGCCTCAAATTTGGGGTTTATTTCATAATGAAATTAAAAATAACGAAAACCATAACGAAGGAATCTCATTTCGGCAGCTTGTATTCGCAATCTTATTCTTTCGGTCATTACCCAAATTTCATGACCATAGGTAAGAGTAGGAACGAACACCGAATTAAAGACCGACAACTTAGCTTTGACACCAAGTTCGGTCCTTCTGATAACAGAATGGCCTAGTTTTCTCAGAATTGATCCAGCCTGACCAATTCTACAGGAAAACTCAGCATTGCTCCTTCCATCACTCGTGAATAAGACCCCGAGATACTTAAACTTCTCCAACTGCTTCAATGGGACTCCACTAACATGTAGAGTCCATTGAACAGGCGTTCTGGAGACCACCGTTACCTCAGATTTGTTTGTATTGCTGGTGCGAATCGTAGAGATCGTATAAGGAACACCAGAATACGTGAGGAACTGAAATCTCTCCTCGGCCCGTATGGGGATTGCCCCTGATGATCTAGAGTCGGTGGCGGAAGATCGGGAGCTATGGAGGGTCCACTTAGGCATCCTATACCCGCGACCCTATGAATGGAAGAGCGCCCATTGAAAATGAATGAACGAAAACTACTTTTTATTTAATATTGTTGATATTGGATAAACTTATTTAGATTAAAGGAAATTTGTATATACTCAACCTCGCACCCACCCTGTAATCTAACAGTAAACACAAGCAGGGGGGCAACATGCCCCCCCATATGTTCTCCATTTGTGAAGGGTAACAATTAATAATAAAAAGTTAGTTTTGGGGAAGTACTTCATTTCTTTCTTTCCATTAGGAAATAAGGCCCCAAAAAAGGAAAAAAGGTTGTTGCTTCCTGTATAATTTGTTGGGGTCTTATTTCATTTATATTTTGGGGTCTTTTTTCACAGAGCCCTCTTGGAGAGTTAAGTGTGACGTTATGAACAAGCTCTGTGTACATTTTTTTGACGCACGAATTGGAATGTTTTCTTGCAAGAAAATCGCACTTTTTTTTTCTTTTTTTTTTATATATACTTCTCCCGAGAAAGGCGAACCTATAACGCTTCAACAGCGCCCCGAGATGCCTGCAGATGTATGTTTGCTCTGCACTTAAATTGCTGCAAATTGTAGTCTTCTGGAAATATATCCCCAGGAAGCGAGTTCCAAAGTTTGCTTGTCCTGTAACAGAAGGAGTTTTGGAAAGTTGATGTCCTCGCGGTTGTCAAGTGTATACTGTATGGTCATGAGCATTAGCAGCCTGTCTTGTGGGGCGCCCAAAAGTTGCATTTCGAGGGATAATGTCTTTGAGTTCCTCAGAACATCTACCATGGAAGTACCTATAGAACAAGCATAGGTCAGCGACTTGTCTTCTGTGCACCAACGGTTGTAGATTCGATGTGAGTGTAGGGTCTCCAATGAGTCGAACTGCTCGTCTCTGTATGCTATCAAGCAGGTTAAGTGAATGTTTTGGGGCCGAGCTCCATATATGGGAACAATATTCCAAGCCTGGTCTAACCTGTGCTTTGTAGAGAAGGAGAAGTTGCTTGGGGCTAAAATACCTCTTTGCTCTAAATAGGTAGCTCAACTTTGCGGACGCCGATTTTGCGATATAGGATATGTGGTTCTGCCATGTGATTCCTGAGTTGACTGTGACTCCTAGAAGGTGCATTGAGTCCTTGTGATGGATTGGATGGTCATCCATTTGGATCTGAGGAACTGTTGATGCATTTTTTCTGGAAAATGTTGTGAGCTGTGTCTTCACTGAAAAAAAAAGGTACACCATAGTAGTGAAAAAGTTCATCAATGTGATGAAAAAATCAACAATTTTAGTCCAGTGAACTTTTTCATTAGTATGATGAAACCGATTTCGTCAATATGATGTTGTTCATCTTTCATCAACTTTTTTCATCAATATTATGAAAATTCATCAATATGATGAACCGAAATTCCCCTTTAATTTCATAATGTGATGAATGTATTCATCATATTGGCAAATTTGTTCATCAATATGATGCACACTTTCTGTGCTGTCAAATTTGTTTTCATGTAGTTGTAAGATTATTCACACAAATAAAAACATGAAATAAAAATACTGACACCAATATAAATCGTAAAGATATAGCCTTCCCACTTTCATGGGGATGCTAAAATACTTAAACGAGCATAATGTCATGAAAATGGTAATGGTAATATTATGTGAATTTAACAATTGAATTTCTTCGCATCCGAAAGGAAAATATTCAAACGAAAGTCAGTTTTACCACGAAAGTCAATAAAGTGTAGTGGCAAAAACTCACGCGCTCAAGAAATATTGAAGATTTATAAAAATAAATTTTATTTCTGAGTTACTTTTATCACTCCTGGGACAATTTTTTTTTTTTTTTTCATAATGGATCCCAATGAGAATCAGAGAACGGCCATTTGCCTGCCATATGCATAGAGTCACAGGGTGCATGTGCATACATTTGTGTTTGAAATGTGTTTTTCCGTTTTTGTTATTTAGTTACAATTTTATTGAACAATGTACGAGAAAATTTTGGTTAAATAACAATATTACATTGATTTTGAAAATATTTTTAAAAAGTAAATATTTACTTACATTTATGTGTGTAATGAAATCACAACGTTATAATTATATAGCCAGCTCTTTTTTTTTCCAAAGGAAAATCGTTGTAGAAAATTCATGATGATTGTAGTTTTATTTAAATGACATATTTATTTAACGTCAAAAATCGACCCTACTGCTAAGTTTCCACCGGAGAATAACTGCGAGATTTAGCAAAATTTCCGTAAATCCCGCATAAATCTCGGAATTTATCATACGGAAGTAATCTCATAAAAAGGGAGACTAGAAATAAAACAAACAAACTTTTCACAGCTCGATATGTCAAAAGTGAAAAAAAAAAAAAAAAAAAAATGAAAGAAAAGACATCAAAAATGGAAAAATGTCTCTCTCTCTCTCGTGAAATGTCATTTTCTCTCAAATGGACAGAGCCAGAGAGAATACGTCAAGTTAATCTTCTTTTATTTGGTGGAAACACTTCGGGATTAATTCTAAACCTCTTGTACTTAATCTTGGTATTTGTGTTCGGTGAAAACGTAGCTTAACCTACCTTTTAGAAGTATGTTTTCTAAAACACGTACAATAACATTTTTTGATATTTACGTTTTACTTTTTACAAATGAAAAAGCTATATCAAGATATTGGAAAAATAAGCCCCTTTGAAAATTAGATAGTCTTACTGATTTAGTTTTTAAAACGTCGCTATGAACATTTAGAGCAAACAATTTATGCCGAAAAACGTTCGTTTACATAGTAAAACCATTGAAACGAAATCACTTGGTCAACACCTCCCAGATATATCTATGCAACTGAATTAAAGTTAAACATTAATTGCATACCTTTAATTAAGGCTAGGTAAATTGCATTCTTTTTAGGGTAAATGAGGCGCTCCATCGAAGATATAGGTTCTAATTATATAAGTTTCATTATACTGATAACATAATAAATACTTAAAATATATTAATGTATTAAAGCTATTTATGCAAAATTTATAACATTTTATATAATGTGA
Source organism: Cheilosia urbana (assembly GCA_946477585.1). Classification (NCBI taxonomy): domain Eukaryota; kingdom Metazoa; phylum Arthropoda; class Insecta; order Diptera; family Syrphidae; genus Cheilosia; species Cheilosia urbana. Next base: position 41,191,523 of record OX297856.1, read on the forward strand.
ATAATCGAAGTTAGACTATAGCTTTTTTATATTTCCACCATTCTTACTCTAATATTGAATTTTTCACACTTCATTAATTGTTTTAAATTGTAAATATATACTGCAGTTTATTTAGCAAAACCAGTCGCCCGAAGTAAAATAAAAAATAAAAAAGTTTGTTCATCGGCAAGCAATTGTCAATACATTGTTTAAAATGCAAATGGATACTTTTGGGGGAACATTAATTAAAAGATAAACAAATAGTTATGTGATGAAATTTCTAAATCACATATATCGAATCTTTTCATCGTTCATCGTAAAACCATTCACAATTTTCTTCTATGCCACCCTGTGTAGATACTTTACGCTTGATGAGCAATGACATATAATTATCTACGCATATTTACATTAAAAGATTCATCATGCGTGTGTGAGTATAAATGCTGTACCAACATCGCGTGTGTACACCTACAGCATACATCATATTAACAATCTGTGCATCACATTGAAGAAACCGATGAAAAAAGTTCATCAATATGAGGATTCCATTCATCAATATGATGAATATAACGGTGAATTTAATTTTTTTCATCAATATAACGAATTAGTTCATCTATATTATGAAGGTTTACATCAACGTTCCCCTTAATAAGAATTAATGTCTGTTTTTTGACGAACGCTGTCATCAATATAATAAAAGCCGTCATCAAAACGATGAACGTCGTTATCAATATGATAAGAATTCAAAACTTTGCAATCGTACTTGAATATGATGATTCCATTCATCAATAAGACGAATAAATCATCAACTGAATGAACAAATGACTAAATTCATCAAAATAAGTGTTTTCGTCATATTGATGAAATGTTTTGATGAAATAATGAACGTAGTTCATAAAAACATACGCTAAATTCTCTTCAGAATCCTGTTGAAAAAATTGATGAATTCATTTTCATCATATTGAAAAACTGTTCATCAATTGTCAAAAAGTTCTCATGAATTTGTTCATCATATTTATGAAAATTACGTCATATCAATGAATATCATGTTGATGAACGCCATTCATCAATACGACGCCGACTTTTTTTTTCAGTGTTGTTTGCATTAAATACAACCAAGTTGTCCTTTTCCCACTTCAAGATTTTGTCCAGATCATCATTTAGAGAATTAATTTGTTCACATCTCTGATTGTGTGATGTAGTCGTATTCACAGGCCCACTGTTCGAGATGGAGGATATAAGAGTGCTGTCATCTGCAAAGCTGTAGATATTATTATTTGTCGATCCAAGCAAATCGTTGATGTGGAGAAGAAATAGAGTTGGAGAAAGAATAAATCCTTGGGGCACTCCTGCATTTATAGCAAACGAATTGGATGATACACCATCTACAACAACTTGGATCGATCTTCCCAGAAGAAAATTTTGCATCCATCCGCAGAGTTGTTGTGGTAATCCGTAAGACGCTAACTTGCCTAATAGGGCTCTATGCCAGACTCGGTCAAATGCCTTTGATATGTCCAAGGCTACGGCTCTGGATTCGCCGTTTTGTTCAATTGATTGTGTCCATAAGTGCGTTACGTAGCTTAGCAGGTCACCAGTGGAACGACTGCTCCGAAATCCGTATTGCCTGTCGCTTATTAATTGATGGCCTTCTAGATATTTGATTATTTCGACATTTATTGCCTTTTCCATTACTTTAGAGAGCATTGAAAGTAACGCTATTGGACGATAGTTTTGTGGCTATGTTCATATTTTACGGTGCGTGGTGCGTCCATAGTATGACATATAAATATAAATGTAGGTATATGTATGTATATTTGTTAAAAGACACTCGATACCGATGTTAACCACATTAGGCTGAGTTGAAAATAACATAGTAATACGTTTTAACCGTTCTAAATATAAACACATCTTTTGAATGATATCTAATTTATGGCTTGAACTTTTTGTTTTACTAAATTTGTATTCAGGATTATATCAATAATTGTAAGCCTAACTGAACAAACCCTATTACCGAAACTATCTGCCAAAGAGGATCCAAACTAGAGAGCCAACTACCGTGCACCTAGACCTACCCGGTTTTCCCCGCAAATTTTGAATGACAGCCCTCTCTCGCGCGCTCTTATTTTTACTGTCGGTGAATACGTGTAATTAATGGCCGCCCGGTGGCACTTTTTCAATTACAAACAATTCGTAAATGAATTTATAACAATAAATGTAATAAGAATAAATGTTAAGTATGGTTTTTGATATGTAAACATCTAAGGGCGAGTTGTTGGAATCTGGTGGAGTAATTCTACACATCTAACTTGCGGGGACAGGGAATGCGTCACTGTGTTTTATCATTGCATACATTTTTTGGAATCTGGTGGAGTAATTTCACACATCTAACTTGCGGGGACAGGGAATGCGTCACTGTGTTTTATCATTGCATACATATTATCATTGCATACATTTATGAGCTGGGGCATATTAATGTTAGCTTTTTGTTGATGTGAAATAAAATTTCTCCATTTCGTCCTTGCACCGTACTCAGAAGAAATTTCAAGAATTCTGCAGGGAGATTATCATCTTTTACCAATGATCATAAGCGGAGACTTCAATATCAATTTTGCAACTCCAGAAGCTCACCCATTTATTGATTTTATGCAAGATAAATTTAATCTTTAAATGAACTCCAACCGGAAAATTTCAAAAACACGATATGGAACAACCATCGAGGCTGTCTTCCAGCGTAATCTAGATAGATTACAGTCTCGATTGAACATAATCTTACTTCAGCTACCACAATCCGATCGTATCTATTCAACCGAAACCAGCACAGAACGAATAAATTATTGTTATTTCATAATATATCAAGAATACGGTTGTTACAATTCCCTCTTTTCTCAATGACGTGTATCAAGCCACACACATACCGCACGCACGGTGTTTACACATACACATATTTCGGGACTGTTGGATACAGTTGCACCAATTTTTTATATAGCTTTACTTGTACTCTATCCATATTCGGCGCCAAAAAAAATGTCATCCATTCACATTTCAGGTTTTTTAAATTTTGTTTATATGAATTACATTTTTGACAGCAGAATTCATGCAGCTTAACCTTGGGGGTTGTTCCAAAAATAGGTTAACAACATGCAAGTTAAGTCCAAGATTCCACTAGGGCAAAAGTCAACTTTAGAAAATGTATTCACAATAATAAATTTCTATTTGGCTTGGTGTTTGTTGGGTGTTTTCAAATTATTTTATTTACCACCATATTTGTACGCGTATTCAATCGTGAGAGTCCAAATGATTTTGCCAATTGTTGATAATCGCATGTTCTATTTCGTTTTCTATAGATTTAGCGCAGTATACTATTAACACATTTCAGTCTCGGCATTAAATTTACGGAAGCTCACAATTGCAAAATTTGTATGGAAAATATAGTTATTTGGAATTATACTAACGTCATTTGTCATTGGGATTTTCATGGCGTTTTTCATTGGTAAAAAAATAATTTTTTTTTTGCTATAAAACTGTCAAAATGGATTGACAAAATGGCAACCGCAGAGCATTTTCCTAAGTATGCGTGCGGCAGAAATGGCGCTCCTTTGATTTGTACAGGCACGAATACTTAGGAAATCCTCTGCGGCTTAAGCAGCTTGTAAGCAAATGTACCGTTTCTGCTCTCAGTTGACCATCTAGTTTGTATCATCGTTGGTATCTGCGCGCACGCGAACTCGGGCAGATGCCCTTACTGAGGCAGATGCAAAAAGAGATAAAAACTTAATTTGCCAGCCATATGCCATATCTACCGAGCTGAGTTCCGCTGCCTACTCTATGCTACCTAATTGAGCAGGAAGAATTGCCCTGCATTCAGCCATCCAATATCACTCTGTTGTCAGTGTGCACTGAACCAAATCGAGTAGGTCATATTGACGGAAATATTTTGTGAATCATTGAAGGATCAACTATTTGGATCTAGAACTTTTCGTGTTATCGAAGATTTAATATTCAAAATAAATAGCATTTCTTTAACTGCCGTCGGATTTAATATTGTATATTCAAACGAATGTCATATTGACAAACTGAGGTCGTTAATTCCTTGTTTTAGTATGTGATATTGACAAAAATATGTTGTTCATGTTTGGAAGAATAATTTATTCAAATTTACAATTTACCACGAAATGTGTCTTCATTCAATATGAATATTGATTGAATATTTAAAATCAGTAAATTCTCGAACGAATTTAATTACATATTGACAAAACCAGTATTTCAAAAGTGAAATGGCGAAAACAGTTTATGTATTTTTAATGAATCAATTAGGTATTCAAATTGATAATTTTTCATCAAATATTTCTTCTTATTGAAAATTTAATACATATTCAAAAGAAATTAAATTTTCTTCAAACGCCAAGCACATGCACAGTTACATTTGTGCCGAATGATCAGATTCACGAAAATTCAGCGATGTTGTAGTTTTGTGTTAATTCAGATGTCGCAATTTCTTTAATTCAAAGCAATGGTGTTATATCCACACGTTTTTTCAGCTTTATCAATTCTCACCACATCTTAAATGTTTTAATCAAATAAAATAACATTTTTCAATGTAAAGCAACATATTCTTCAATCACTGCTTCGCCCCCGCAATGGATTTTATTTAATTTAATTAATTTGTTGGTATAAAAGTGGGGGAGTGGAGAACGATTTTTTTAAAATTAGTACTTAAAAAGCAAGTTTAACCATTTTCTGTTTGTTTCACATAAAGTTACAGTTTTTAAGTTTAGAGTTGAGTCGTTACGAGAAAGTAGAAAATTAAAAAAATCGTTTTTTAAGAAAGACCAAACACTTTATTAGGCTTATTTAAACAAAGAATTTGTTAAGTTATTCATGCCATTCTAATTTTAATGTTCTTGTTTCCACCTTAAGTAATCTATGTTTTATAAAGAAAAGCTCAACATAAACTTTATCTGTCAAACTGTCAACCAACCACATCTTAAATTGAATTATCCTTACCTGCGAAAAGCAATCACTTAATAATGATTGATTATTATTGGCAGCTTTTAGGACCTGCCGTTCCACTGCCAGCAACTTTTACATATTCAAAGTGATTTTTTTTTATTGTGAAAAATGTAAGTTAATTTGAGAATAATAATATGTTAATAAATTACAATACATATACCTATATGTGTTTGATTAAGGTCTCAAGCGAATAAAAAGCAAATATGTTGGCCCATTGGTGCCGCGCAGTCAGCGCCAACTTGTCTCTGATAGTCACCACCCCCAAGAAGATTAAAAGTAGCAGTCAATTGAAGTATGGGCGGAACACGCGTTGACCTTATTCCAGTTGGCAAATGAACGTCCCAAAACAAACATGAACGTTTCTTTGTTAAGTCGACATTTTTTCAGCAATCTAAATTACCTAAATAATTTATGTGTTGATAATAAATTCTTAAAGAATATCTAAAAAAAATCGTACGCATTGGGTTAGGAAGTTCCAGAATATTTGCTTTATTTCTTATATAATTATTTTCTTCATTTCACGCTGCGGCATAGAATAATTCCATTGAAGTAAACATTGCACTAACATTTTTTCCCCTATAACTTTAAAACACTTTTTTCACAATTTTTTTTTAATTTTTGGTGGAGTTGAAGCTGAGCCAACCTAAATTGCTAACAAAAACGACACCTTAATACTAATAGCTGTCAAAAGCAATCGGTGGCAAAAATGCGGTAGTTATTTTGATAATCATCTTACGTGAAGCCAAAGCGTGAATTTTGATTATAAACTATCAACTATCACCTCAGCCGATTACACCCTTATGTTTGTTAAATTTACTTTCTTCTTCAATAAAGATATACCTTTTGTACATCGCTTGGACATCGGTTTTATTCTTCGAAATCGTTCAGTATTATCAACAGAATTAAAAAAAAAATCGTAGGTACTAGAAAAATTGAAATACTAAACTAAATAATTATTGTAATCTCTCTGCAGAAAAAACAAACGCCGCGAAGTGAATGTTTTAGACTAGCAACAAAAAGTTTTCCTAATCGCTCTGTTATGGGAAATCATTTTGCGGCGAAATTATAGAGCAATAATGAGCTAGATGGTACTAACTACTAACAGTCTTGGGTTATAGTGGGGTTTTTATTTACCAACAGGTTCCATATTATCCCCTTTTCCTCCTATAAATACGGTGGCAATTTTTCCAATCACGTAAGAGAGGAACCTTTTTTTTTAAGTAAAAAATAGCACATTTTTATTATCAAAAGTAATAGGTATGAATGCTAAAAGGAATTTACTTGGTCTTTGAAAATCAATACACCGAGACTACCATCTAACTCGACATTTGTAAGAATTAAGAAAGTACCTACTAATTATCTTATTGTATGATAGTTTTTAGGAGAAAAACAGGTCCAGTTGAGTAAAAAGAGGACAATGTATTGTTTTCTTTTAGTAAATAAATAAGAGAGGACACAGTGGGTCGTATGAATAAAACTTAGCAATTGCTTTTACTCAAGAGAAATGTCAAATTCGAAGTATTTACTAGGTTTCGGATGAATTTTAAAAATAATTTGAGTTAGTTCCAACTTTTGACATATTCGAAAAGCGGCGGCAGTGACCTTTTAGTCAGATCGGTATGAACAAAGAAATTCTGAGTCTGCTTCTTAGTTGACTCAGAGACTCAGACCTTTTGCTAAATATTTGTACGAACATTTTGTACACAAAAAGAGCAAGCAATGTGAATATTCGATGGTTTGTCTATAAAATAGTTAAATTAAGTTTTGTTTGTGCAGGAAAACCAACAAGTACCTGTGAAAAAAATCAGTTATTTCTTGTCATGGCCACTCAGAAGAAGAAATAAAATATCAACAACCTATTTGGCAAACAAAAATCACATTCCCAGGTGCAATTGGAGCTATAGATTGCAATCATATTTCTGAATTTCATTTCTTTTTAATTTCAATTTCCACAAAAGTCATTAGAATCTCAAGGAAAATTCAAAAATTCAAATTTACTGGTCAGGTTTGACTGAAATTTCAAGGCAAGTATAAGCACACGTGCAGCGAAGTAAAAGCTATTTTCGAATTTTCGAACTTATTTTAGCAAAGTAGATTTTTATTCATACCGATTCAAAGCAATTGCTAAGGGCTTTTACTTTGCTAAAACCTTTTACTCAAAGCAAACGCTAGTTTTTATTCATACGACCCATAGTAGCGAAAAAGAGGACGAATGGTCACCGTACCTATACGTTACTTATAAAGGGCTTTTTATAAGGACTTGACAGCTTCTTTTTTAAATAAAATGCAAACTACTTAAGATGTCTAAAAAAATTATGGGCTTGAATTACTTTCAAAACATTTATGAATGGAACTCGACTTTGTTTATATGTCCTCAACGAGAACGTACTCAGCGGTCGATACGATATACGTTGAGCCCAATTTTCGATGACTCGGCCGCACATTTTGTCCAATACGGTCGTTACTTCTCGTTGTATATTGCCTCAACTATAGAATACATCGAAGTAGGTTTACTTCTTACTTTTCTGTCCTTCGCACCCGTTGACAGTTGGTGCAGCGTGAGAGGACGCCTTTTCATTGGTGGAAATATTGAGAGCATAAGAAAAACTATCGTCGGCTGTCACCAGTGCTCTTATATAGTGGGATTTCTTCCTTTTTTTCGGGAATTTCGATGTCCTAAAAGCCTTCTAGATTTTTTTTTTTTTTTTTAATTTCATAAAAATATTTATCTATATTTTACCATGATAATCAACACATAAAAGTAGGTAAAATAGAGGTAGTTTAAATCGCCTTTTAGCAATATTTTTAGTACAAAAATGTTCGGTTACAAAAAGTTAATCATAATAATATAAACAAACAGCTATTTTCATACCAAAGGTTATTTAATATGAACATCTTTCCGTGTAATATAAATTTTACTTTTAAAAGTTCGACTGTTTCAAAAAAGTACCTATCAGGGGAATTTTTTAAAAGTGAATTTGAGTACGGTTGATAGGGAAAAATGACCACATTTCGTGGGACAAATAAGGATAGAGTACTTAAAATACTGCCTGTCACCATACGCGGCGGATTCTATGGGACAGCCCGTTCCGTTGAATACGTCATTTTTGACAGATCCATCGATGCGACGGATGCAAAAGATTCTATGGGCTGGGCACTTGTTGGCGTAGACCTTAGATTTAATTTAGCCCCCCCCCCCCGCCATAAAATAAGCCTAGAGGCATTAAATTAAGCCATCTCGGCGGACAATCGACGGGCCCGTTTCTCGAGATAACGCACGTTCACCGAACTGAGACTTCAATTACTCGATTGTTGCACCGTCTTTGTTGGAGCCACATATCACTGATGTCCAATTCATGCAATTGCTCAAAGAAATAACGTTCCAACGTGTCGTTGTGTCTGTAGCTAATACCATTTACCGTAATGACGGTCATTTTCATCGTGGAAAAAAACGGTCCAATGACGCCACCGGCATGAAAACGGTACAAAACAGTGACTTTTTGAGGATGGAGTGCTGTTTCATGAAGCACATGAGGGTTTCTACCTGTCCAGTGACGCATATTTTGCTTATTGACGAAACCAAACGGCAAATCACTGAGGATTTGAAGATTGAAAATTGACGTTAACGCTGTTATAAAGTTGGGAACACCGATTCGGAATTTTGGTAGTAAATTTTAATTATTTGTAAACGCTGTACCCTCGTGCACCTCACACCACAATGGAAATGTTGATCTTAATGAATATTTTGAGATTGACAGTTCGGAAATCGGTTTAAGGGTGCGTTCACCCTGAAAGTTTGACGTTGTCAAGTCGCTATTGAAAGACGCTTTATTTTTTTCGAAAGATTGTAAGCAGGCTTCGGTGTCTTTTGTTATACCTGTATGGAATTAATTATAAACAAATTGTTTAATTTTTATAGTAAATAGTTTGTCTTGTGGTATTGGTACGCTTTTTGTATTTCATTTTAAAAAATAGGTATGTCATTCTGGCCCTTTTCTCGACGAATGACTTCTCCAAGTTATATAACGTATAGCTGGGCCAAAGTAATCGACGTTCAGGGGCCGAGTCACCGCATCCTTGAACGAGTAGATACTACCTAGGTGATTCTGTTTTTCTCTATCTTGAAAATTATGTGTTTCTCCGTTACGTACTGCTCGCTCGCAACGGATGCTGTAATTCGAACTTCTTTTCGAGACGATAATGAACTTGGAAACATATAAAAGTCGATTGGCGTAAGGGTTTCGTATTTCCCCAGTTACCGGCCCAAACACAAGAGCCAATGAATTGATTAAAAAAGTAGCACCGACAAAGTTCGCATAGCAAAAAGCGTACTCCATCTAATTCTGAGAATTCATGCAGACAGTTAAACGCAACATCGTTTCCTGTAGGACAACATAAATCCATCTCGATTACCATCAACTTTTGTCCTCGTCATAAATGTGAATCGAGAATTCCAAGTGGTCCCCTATTTGGCTCGCGCAGATACCTGGCGTATCGATCCATCCATCCGCATTGTGATTATGGCAGCGTTCAAGCGCCACATTTGATTAAAATTGAAGGATAAATGTCAGGAATGGGGACAAAAAACTAACTCCATGTACTGCGAATGGGTATAGCACGAGCGTTGATTGTTGCCTTTTTTTTCTCTTCAACCGGATCCCATCTGTCTAGGCTTGAGGCCCAAACAAAGTTAGAACAAGTTGGGTTTTTTTTTTGTTCTCGCCTTCTCGGATGCCCTCCTCCTGGTTAAACACATCAAAGAACGCTTATGACACAACGCGACAACACTGTATGGTGTGCACACATTTCTAATTCCAATCGGTTAAACATGAGGCCATGGCCAAATTTGGTCAACTGGCGCCCAGACAGAATGTGTGCGCACACACAGATGTCGTGCTCGTGCAGCGCCAATTACGCACTCCGCTGCGTGTGCTGGCCGTGGTGCAATACGACGACTCATTCATAGAAACGTCTGCCTTACGTCTGCCGTCTCATTATAGTTTGCTCACGAGTGCCAGTGCGGTGTGCGGATCGGATACTGGGCAGCAGCACCATATAGACTGGCGGTTGGAGTGAGTCGCCTACTCGACTGCCTACTTGGAGTAGTCGTTTGATTTCCCGATAAGGATTAGAAACATATATTTTTCCATGATTCTGCAGGAAATTCCATGCAATTGTGCGTCCGGATTTCGATGTTTCTCTATTCAATGACCAAAAATGGGCTTAGTGCGTTTCAGCAACAAGAACGAAAAAGAAGACTAAAGCTGTCAGGAGTGCTTAGAGAAGCGCGGATTTACGTGGGCCTAATGCTGATGGATTTGTTGACTCCCAAGTTAGTATATGCGACATTGTCAAAACATAGTTATGTATGATTTGTTGTTATGGGGCTTGCATCGCGCGCTATTTTGAAAGAAGAAACTGTTTCTTTTGCAGTGAATTGAACTCAGGTCGGGGTGGGTACGGATTTTGGGGGGGATATCATTAAAAGTATTAAAAGTCGGAGTACATCATTACCACACATAAAAGCTAAATACCGCTCAGAAAATTATTTAATTTTATTTCTGGGTTTTGGGTGGCGGTAAAGAACGATAATTGCTACACTATAAATGGCGGAACGCGGAAGAAGCGGGGCCTTTTATAAACAGGAGTTTAGTGTGAGTATTGATAGCCTCACTCCATCACCACTTCCAAACTCTGAAGATCACGTTGTTCTTTGCTTATACATAAAATCGTATCTACATCTTCACTAATATCATAAAGAGGAAAGATTTGTATTTTTGTGTGTATGTTTGTAATGAATAAACTCAAAAACTACTGTGCCGATTTCAAAAATTCTTTCACCATTAGAAAGCTACATTCACCCTGAGTAACATAGGATAGGCTATATTTTTTGCTAGAAAAGATTAGGGATCCTTAAAAAAACTTTAGTAACGTAACCCAAGATGTAAAAAAAAAGCCATAAAATATCTTTCGTCGCATGCGCTGCGGAAACTATTGATGATAGAGCAAAAGTATGTTCTACAATATTAAGGAACATATCAATAACTACAAAAACTTCGCGTTACTATATGTCCAAATATTTTCTTTATGTCACAATAACCAGTTTTTACATTTTAAAATTTGATAAAAATACCGACCAAAATTAGACCATGTTATTCATACTTCTGTTTAAATCCTTATCCAAATAAATCATATTGTTTTCAAGACTGTTTCAATTCATGTAGATTACTTTCTGAAATATTCAAATCGGCTATTCCATTCAGATTCAATAGGCATTACGAATTTAAAAAGCCATAGATACAGAAAGGGCGCCGCCGCGCCGCGCCGTGTCGTGGCTAGCCAGGCATTGCGGGAGAGGGGCGGGCACATTTTCTATATAACCACTGGGCCAATTTTCATGATTATTTTTTGTTTTCTTTGTTCGTATTGTTGTATTATAAGTTATGGGAACATATCAAATTAAACCAAAATATGCATCAATGACCACTGTACCCTAACGTTGATTGCGATTGCCAAATTGTCAGCGAAAATAAAAAGCTGCACCACCCGTTGCTTCAACATACCTCTCATATAATATAATTGGTACCATGAAATTTAAGCTTAAGTAGGCGAGGTTACCATACCGGGATACCCAGTTTTTGGCTAAAAATTCCAATTTTTTTTTAAATTTGGACATATCTCGAAAACGTATGGACGATTGTAACATAAATTCATTTCTAAGGTAATATAGTAATTTCTAACTTAATGGAAAACTTATTTTGAAAAAAGTAATTGTTTTTTAATTTAGTTTTCTTTAGTTTACCTGAAAAGGGTAATAACGATTTTAACCTAAATTAGAGTAAAATTGATGTTATCAAAATGATTGTGTCCTTAAGTTTCAATTCGAATCATAGAAAACGCTAATTTTAAGAACTGCTCATATCTCAAAAACCAAATTTTTGACTTCAATAAAACGGCTGTGCGAAATAAGGCCCCAAAATAGAAATGAAATAAGTCCCCAAAACAATTTGTTTATTATTAATTGTTACCCTTCTGACATGGAATACGTATGGGGGGGCATGCTGCCCCCTGCAACCCCCTGCTTGCGTTTACTGTTAGATTACGGGGTGGGTGCGAGGCCGAGTATATACAAATTTCCTTCAATCTAAATTAGTTTATCCAATATCAACAATATTAAATAAAAAGTAGTTTTCGTTATTTTTAATTTCATTATGAAATAAGCCCCAAATTTGGGGCCTTATTTCATCGCAGTGGGGTCTTTTTTCATATTTGAGTTTGGGGTATTATTTCATTATGAAAAATCAAAAATAATGGTGTTCGCAAGATCCACCCGGTACCAAACTGTATATAACTGGCACTTTAATGGAAACCCTTTACAGATAGCTAATGAGTACAAGTACCTGGGAGTATATCTTAGTAAAACCAGGGATTTTAACATTTTTTCGAATTTTTTGGTTTTTTTTTTTTAAAAAAAGTTCTAAACCTCTTAAAAAATCACCCGTAACCTACAAGAAAATGGGAAAGATACGAGTACCTAACGATTTGCTTTTTTTTTTAGACCTGAGTCAGGACTGACGGAAGGTTGATGCTTATGAAGATGATATGGCCGACGTTATTTTGCATCGAGTTCGCACTGCGACATCGGATAATGAACTAGATATGTCAGATGAAATTCGCAACAAAGCTTTGATTTTGATCGAGGATATCTGTCTGCTCATGAGTGGCAATTTGTTGTGCAAATTGGGGATGCCACAGCCAAATCGTTCAATGCAAGACGCATTTAATCGAGAACTGTAGCGAGGAATGGACTTCTATCGAATCGCATTGAGTCAAGCTGTTCGAACAAATGTGCCAATGTTGAATCAAGAATAAAAGAAAGTGTACGATGAATTGATGCAAGCAGTCGATAACGAAAATGGCGGAATTTTCGTCCTTTATGCGCCCGGTGGAACTGGAAATACATTCCTGATTTCACTGATTTTGGCTACAATTCTATCGAGATCTGAGATCGCTTTGGCCATAGCCTCTTCTGCGATTTGCCGAACGATTTGTTCGTATTTAAGCGTCTCGCTTTTGCTATGACAATTAATAAGTCGCAAGGACAAGCGCTGGATGTGTGTGGCATAAATCTTGAATTTCACTTGTCGGCAAAGCTCTCGCTTTGTACGTGTACGCACCCGATAATAGAAATAGAACAAAAAATGTTGGGTACCATAAAGCACTTCAGTGAAAAAGCGGTAGGTTGGCCGACAAGTATTTTATTTTATTTATTTATTAAATTTTAATATATATTGAATACAAAATTTGAATTGACCGAATTACATGAAGCAGAATGAAGCGAAAGCTCGGAATTATTAATTTCATTACCTACATTAATGAATTTGGGCGGAACGAAGTCAGAAAGTTTGTAATAAAAACTTCTTCAAAATAACCTTAAAATTGCATCATTGACAATATGGAACAAAAGTCGAGGTGAATACGAATTCAATGAGTTTGACAGTATTATTATTAACGCTTGCCTTCCCTCTTTGCGCCTACTAATAATCACTTGAACATCATCGCTTAATATTTTGTAGGTCACAATGGGTAATTTTATAAATATAAGGAGCTAGTCCCAGAATTTCTCTATTGTCGCTCCGTATGACCAGTAATTCGGATTACATGGAATCCTCTACATTTTGGCCACTGACGATACGTACCTATGAATCAGGGGCACACAAAATTTGTCATTTTGTCGACAGTGAAACGAACGGTGCCTTTTAAGGAGTGTTTTTTAGAGGTTTGGTTTTAGTCCTTAATTTTAGCGATTCAATTTTACAGCTAGCAGATGGTTTGTGTTTAGTATGTTTCGGCATTTCACGTCAACATTCGCCGAATTACTGCCGCTAAATTACTGTGAAAATTAGATTTTCAGATTGCGTTACTTACTGCGGATCCAAAGAGTATGAATGCACCACAGCTAAGAGCAACTTCCCAATTACAAAAATAACCAAAATTGCTTCTTAAAAATAAAAACAAAGCCGACATATTTTTTTTTTTTTCAAATTGGTTTTATATTTATTATTTCGATTTTTCAGCATTTTTTTCTGCACTTTTTTCGTGTGGTTTCTGCTTTGTTTTTTTTTTCTTCCTCTCAATTCGTTTTCTCACTGCTTTTTTGCTTTTTATAAATCGATTCTGACCGAATCATTTGTACGTGACAAAAACAACATTAAAATTTATAATAATTTTTAATTTAAAAGTTACAATCACTAAATTGATTATTTTTTTTTTATTAATTATTTTATTAAATTTAAATTAAAGGTGGTACCATAATAATAACTGTCATGAAATACAAGTTTTTGTGTTCTTTTATTATGTGCGGGCATTTTGATCGTAAGAATAGTTTAAAATTAATTTCTACAATGCATTTGTTTTTCTTTTTTCTTCTAATTTAAGTTTTTTTCTTATGTTGTCGTTGATGCAATTTGGCGAAAAAAACAATACAAAAAAACCCAGTCAAAAATTGAGAATAAAAAATCTCATTACAATAAATATTAGTTTTGTTTCTTTTCTTTATTTTCATTTAAAGTATGTGTGTGTAATTTTTGTTTAAATATTAAAAGCTCGTGCTAGCGAAAATGTTAAACAGCTTGACATTGTTTTTATTTTTGATTTCCGTTTTTAGTATTTATATAAGTAAACATTTAATTTCGTTAGTAAGTTGAACTCGTATCGTTCGATTTATTTATGCATATCTGTTTTTATAATTTAATTTTTCTCTTATAAGCAAAATACTGTTTTGTGCATTAAACATTAAGTTAAATTATTGTTTTGTTTCTTTGCATTAAATTATTAGTTGGTTTTTGTTTTTCTTATCAACTAGGAAAGAAGAGACCTAATTTTCTTTTTATAAATTGTTATTTATTTTAGTTAAGTTTAAAATTAAGATTTACGTGTACACAATAAATTAGCTTAGAAATATTTTTATTTTTTTGTTTTGTTTGTTTATTTTAAATACATGGAGAGTTTTTGTTTTTTCGTTGTTTTCGGATTCTTATAATTTAAATAGGTTTTTGTTTTCATTTTTAATGGCGAATGTAATGAATTTACAATGAAGTGCTTGCGAGCACTTTAAGAGACTCTTTATAGAGTTTTTTTTTTATAATTTTTTTGATTATAGTAATAGTTGTGTAGTTTAAATAGTTTTGCTTGAAGATATAAAAGTGGTTTTACTTTTATTTATTTCAATGCAGTATAGTAGTAGCACTGTGAATTATTGTGCTCTGTGGAACGTTAAGTAGCTCATTTCGAGTTGGTGTTGTGGTATTGCACTGGTTGGATTTAAGTTTGACTTTTAGGATACGAGAATTTACAGAAGGAAGACGATATTGTAGGCAATTTCACGGCAAAGTATTTTTTGTTTAGATCAAGATATGCGCTAAGGAACAGAATATAGATCGGCGCTGTATACTTTTTGGTTGGAATTTATCTATTTATCATTCGGAAATAAGATAGATGCCGAACGTGATTAACACTTTTATCTTGTAGTATATATTTTTGACATGTGAAAATTCAATTTCTTTAGAAATATAGGTCGATCAAGTGACTCCGTATTGGGCGCCACTGCTGCGGTAGGAGGACAAATGCTGTATTTCCATCTCGTCGAGTGTCTATAGTATCAGTACGGTTCGCTTCGTAAGAGACATTGGCCGCCAGTTCTCCAAGCCAGATTTATAAAGTTCTTATTTCATGGCATCTGATATTGAGATCGTGATTGGATACGGTTTTGGGAGCTACTTGAAAGTCAGATCATATCAGTTAAACGTACGTATTAAGGATTGATAAATCTTATATTACAAGATCGGTATATGCAAACTCTTAAGTAAACATTTTTTTTTAAATGCCAAAGCATCCAAAAATAGTCTGTAACTCATCGGACAATTTAATCAAAGTGTAGTGGACGATTTTTCAAAATCATGCGATCTACCAAAAATACACACCAGGGCAGATCAACGGATCATTCGTTTTTCGTCGTTTGTGTAATGAAGGCGATCAGTAAATGATGAGATAATGCGCATAGCGCCCTATAAGTTCCAGGCAAGATCAGTGCAATATCACTAACTATAAGTTTAAATAGCGAATCGGTGCTAGATCATTAATCAGTGCGTCATAAAGTATAACAAATAATAAGTCTAGTAGTTTTCACTTATTCCACTTACAATCGGTGCTAGAATGTGCAATAACAAACATTTGAACAAGACCTATTAAAGTGATCATTGGATCATTGTTATTAGTTTAAAATATGGATACTTGACTGTAAGAAATAGATAAAATTTTCACTGAATATCAGGGGCCAGATCCTGTTAGGCGAAAGGATCAAACGTTTTCGTGCGCACGTATAATCTGACCTATGTTTAAACAAGCAAATTTCTTCGTGCACACGAAACGTTTGAAAAAATCTGACCCCAGGCTCTTATCTTAGTGATGTCAGATCGATCGAGACAACATCAGGACATTCTGATGATCTTGGATCTTGCAATCGATACCAAACTGAGGGAAAATAATTTCACAATTAACCACCTAAAACCTTTTCTGAATTTTGCTACGAAAGATAGCTCTGATTGGGTTGTCAAAATATCAGAAAAGGTCGGTCATTTGTGCACCAGATCTTGAGGACGACACCTATTGGGAAGATGCTTAAACGACCGTGATTTTTTTGTGCATGAAATACTTATATAACCTCAACAACCTTAGAATTGCATCCGTCGATTATGTTATACGCGAATGGTGAGAAAACGTAAAGAAATAGGTTAACAATTTTCTACAAGACTAAAGATTAAAATAAAATGTATACAGGCCATTTGTGGACATTATCAGTTTTTTTTTATTTTTTATTTTTAGAAAGTCACGAATCCTTTATCCAATACCACAACCAAACCTCTCTCTGTCTAAGTTGGTTAATAATAAAAATATGTAAACCAACTCCTCATTTCAACTGACAAACTTGGAAAACCGAAAATTTGCAAAAAATAAAAAATAAAATTATTCATGCTTTTCAATTTCATTATTATTTTTTAAGGAAATTCATTTAAAATGTAATTTAGGTACATAGCGAGAACTAATATTAAACTATTAGTGGAACTTATAAACTAAAATTAAAACTATGCATTTATTTATAAAAAAAAATTAATAAAAATTTACACCTTAAACTTAATTAAAAAAAAGAAAACTAAAATAAAATGATGGCTTGGATAAAAAGTCAATTACGATACTCGATATTTGTCTGTCAATCATTCTATTCCAACAAAAAATAAAAATAAAATAATTGTGTATGCAAATCTGTGTATGAGTTTGTGTAGAATTCTATGTAAAAAATATGTATATATCCAAATGTACATGTTTTGTGTGTATAAAAATAAAATTAAACAAAATAAAACAATGACATTAAATTAATTTAATAAAATATAGATGTATGTATATGAGATGAGATTTAAAATTACGCTTGGAACTTGATTTGCCTGCAATACAAAGCCCGCTCGGGTCTGCGTGTTGAATTTTTGCATTTTTATTCTTTCTTCTTCTTCTTCTTCTACTTTTCTTCTTTCGTATGTATGGAGTTACCTAAATTTTTGTTTTCTTTTACCAAAGAATATTTGGTAAATGGTTTCTTTATTTGTGGTCCGGGGGAATTTATTGGGTGGGGCATGGCAGTGGATTTCTGCATTTGAAACCAACCTATGGATAGAGGGTGCTGTAGAAGGTACAGTTAATCCAAATAAATGTGTGGGTTTTTTTTTTTTTTAATTTCAGACAATGCAACTAATTACTTAAGTAGTCAATTTGGCATGGGATTTAGGCGATGGTAGACGATTTAGAATAGGCACTTGCATTTTAGTCGTAGCGGCGGTTAAGATCATAGACGTTCAATTGTTACCTTCTTCGTCTGGGCTGGACTGACAAAATTTGAGGTATGAGTTCGATTTATAACCAAGATCAATATTATAGAAAGTCCCATTCTGAATTAAGTTCGACAAGAGAAATCTGCTGATTCAGGTTAGATATAAATCTTGTTTCGGGGTCAAGTTGTCGCCTGGAATTGGCCGAAGTTCCAAACATGATCAATTTGAACCCATTTACAGAATCGATAAAATTCCAGTGACTTCATGTTGTGCGCCAATACTATAATCGAATAACGCAGTTGTTTATAAATATACGTTGGGTAACATTTTTGAGATCGAAAATATTATTTAAGCCTGTTACGGAGTGAATAAACAATTCTTGAGAAATCCGTTGCAGATAGAAGGAAGCTTTATGTGTATGTTGTTGTAGAAAGTTGAACTGGTGGGGCGGTTAGGTTGGGCTTGGGCGCTATTTTCTGTTATACAATTGATCCGGAGGTGCAAATATTAATAATAATATTAATGAATACTTTTTGTCGAAATTCGTTAGTTAGCGAACGTTTTTATGTCAGTTCGGGATCTAATTTTGGCAATATTTTTAATTTTCAAAAATGAACTTCTTTTAGCAAATAGGTAGCATTATTATCGGCTCTGACTTGATGCAAAAAGCTTCGAGCTTAGTAGTCAAAATTATTGGTGTTAGAAAGTTTGAACCCACAGCGACTTCCTGACATATAATAAAAACCATCACAATGGATACGATTTTATAGTGCGTAGCGTCAAAAATGACAATCAGTATCGCAAAAATTAAATCTGATAACTAGATCCGGCTGTTGTCATAAGCCTCCGCACAAGGTTCTTGGATATGATGTACGAAAAACGATCACCAAAAGTCAAAAGTCACAAGCTTCCTTGGGATAATGTTACCGATCGCACAAGTCACCTTGACTCTGAATAATAAAAAATGGTGAAAGAGCTTGAAAAGTCCGGTAGTTGTCACAAATTGTAAGCTACCATAGTACGATGTTACACTAGTCAAACAAAATGTAAACTAACTGTCAACATGTATGGCTGTACGATGCGGAAAATTGATTACCAATCACTATATAATGTTGATCGATAAAACTGTTATTGCTCAAAAGTGTCCATGATATGATGTACGAAAAATGATCACCGAACACCTGAAATCATGGCTCGATATCAGCTATAACCTTTGAACTTCAGCAAGGTAGAAGGCCATGCCAATTACTATCATCACTCACGATAAGACTGACAAGCAATTCGGGAGCTTAAAAGGTGTTCATCGTCTCATTAATCATAAGTTATGAACTGTCAAAAAAAATCACGATCGATGAAATATAACGTGACAAAAAAAGAAGAAGAAGTAAAAACATAACAAGAGGAACATGTTTTGACCTTTAAAGGCACAAAGTGCGGTATGATACGATTGTGTTCACAATAAACGGATAGGTCCGAAAGATCGATTCACCTGAAAGACTTCGTCGAATATGTGTCTTGGACACGAGCCTCTTAGTTGAGTCTTGCAATTCTGGTAGATTATGGGAGCTGAAATGATAGAAGTGAAATCAACTTCGAAGATATGCCCAATATATTCCTTGGTGCATTGACCTTATACCTGCTTAGGATGATCTTTACTTAAAATTAAACGATTGCCTGTCCTAATGTGCCTAACCCTACGCTTAGGTCTAATGAATGAATCTGACTTTTTGTACTATAAGGGACTGACGCCTGCATCTTCACAATAGACTCCATCTCTGCTGTAAATTCCAATAATAGGTCCTAATCTTTGTACCATGGTCTTGAGATCGTAAGTGGGTATGAGAACTGATCCCCCAAAGCCTCCCCCCGACTGTTCACTGAAAACCACACCCAATAACTTCCACTTAGGACGGTATATCTCGCGCTTCTCTTCTATAGGAATTTTCATATTTCTCTTTAAGGTTTCACTCACATTCCTTAAAACTACGTATAAGTTAAAATCACTAAAAGTTAAATAAAAAAAAAAAAAAAAATAATAATAATAATAATAAATTGCATAAAAAAATAAAATAAAATTAATAATTAAATTAAGAGCGGCTAATACAACCACTGTAAGTTAGACTGCAGCCTATCAGCCTGCGCTTACCCTAGTGCAGTGGCGGGGGCGTTCGGTCCGGCGACTTGGGTATACGCAATGCTTTTGGTATATGCTTCGTGAAGAACTCGTGCTCTTCGGACAGCTGGTGCATCTTCCTCCTTGGCTGCCGAACTAGGTGGTTGGAGTTGCCATCTCTGAATAAGTGATTGCCAACACCAATACTGGTGGTATTGAATGGCAGCGTTTGGTGGACCGCTTTACGGTGCACACCGAGTGGACAATTCGTTGCCGATCTCCAGTCGGGTATCTTGCCACCCAGCCGCTTGCATTCGTGGGCGTACGCAGCGAAACTGTCACACTGACACATGCCCGTCTTGCACTCGCATATGTCCATCTTGCAGGACTCAAAATAGTTCGCCGGATTAAGCCTATTATCACAGTTGCCAAATACTTCGGATTCCATGAGCGGTTTGCAGTACATGTTGCTGCGGCGCTTCTTGCAAGTAGGCGACACTGCGATGTTCTCTTTTTTGCGGCTGCACGCCTTAGGCCCACCCACTTTCCAGGAATTTGCGAATCGCCATACATCGGCGTCGGAATGATTTTGTCCATCGCGCGACGTCAAATCGTCACGGCCCTTGCCATTGAAATTGCCACAGAGACCGCAAAGTTTGCCCTTGTAGCTCGACGGTACTTGTACTTGCAGGAAATTGTTGCCGTCCCATTCCATTTGCAGGCCCAGTTCGGTCTTGAGAAGGATACCTTCGGTGAGCCGCTCAATGCTGACGATGGGTGCACGGGAATACGGTAGGATAACGCGACTGCCGTTTACTTTGACGCGAAGCTTCTGACCGAGGGTTACTCGGACACCACGCATCTTGAGTGTGATCGTCTTCGTCCAGGAGGAGCGTTTCGTTTCGCGGCCATCATTCGTCAGGCGTATGGTGAACGTGTGATCTCTACAGTCGGCAGCCAGCTGATACTTGCACGAACCTTGAAAGCTGAAGAACTTTCCGTCGAAGGTCTTGAAATGTGGGTCACCGAAAACGGTGCAGGTGCCGGCGGTCTCAACGCATTTGGGACAGCACTGTCCCGGTGGCACCAACATTGGTTCATTCGACTTGCACTTGATTGGCGGGCACTTCATTTCGGCGCAGCGGATAGTGCCGGCATTGCAGCGGCACGATCGGCACGGTCCCATGTTCCAAGTTTCATCGTTTTGGAAAGTTGTGCCATTGTACACGCATTCGGATCGGTATTCAGATGTCATGCAACGCGGACAGCAGCCTTCGGAGTCTGTTTCCTGATATTCGGGCGAGCACTCCAGGATAGGACAGGTCTCCCTTCGACATATCGATGTGCCGTCGGAGCAGGTGCAGTTCGAGCATCGATCCGGAACAAAGCGGCTTTTGTCGGTGTAGACCTTTTGGCTGAACATGCATTTTCCTTAAAAAAAAAAGAAGAATAAACAGGCAAGAAGGTTAATGGGTGATGGTGAGGCGCTACGACGACGGTTGGCACTTACCTGGCACTGGTAGGAATTCGCGTGCTGCCGTGCAACGCGGGCAGCATTCATCGGGCTGTTGCACTTGTCTCCAGGTGGGGCATTGCAACACGGGACATGTTTTCTTGGCACACGTCAGCTTTTTGCCGGAGCACTTGCACACCAAGCATCGGTCATCGATGGACGCCACAACTTCTTGCCCTTCGGCGACAGTTCGACCGTTGATGTTGCATCCTGAAACGAAAGGGGGAATGTGATCCGTCAAGTATTTGAATTCGAAATAGAGATGTGGGGGAGTTGGATGGAAAGTCACAGGTAAGCAACCCTACTTAATCTTGGCGGAGGCTTTGGCAGTAGGCATTTATTTTGACAGAGTCGAACAGCACCAGCCGAGTGCCAATTTTCTAAATATGCACATGAGATTACATTGCATTTAAGGCCCCTAAGGGTGTTTTGTTGGTACTTTCGTGAGTCATTCAAAATCGAAGTAAAGATGGCACTTCTACACTAGTTGCCAAAAGTATTTTGACAGAAATGCAAGTCGCTTTCAAGGCGAATAAATCGGAGTAAACTGTCTACAGTTTTCAATCAGTTATTGCTTAAAAACCAACTAATCCGTGATCGCCTTGCTTCGCCAGAGTTCCGCTTCGCACACACACACAAAATGTCCCCAACTGAACGCTGGGAAAATCAAACGATCTAGCTTCAATCGAACATCATACTTTTTTGAATTGTATGAAACGTATAGTTTATTGCTTTTTTTTCGACTTCAGGATAACGTACAAAGATGATTTATATCTTAAAATCATTGTAATCATGGTTGAACTTTATATCAAAAATTTGAATGAGTTATTTCAAAGCTGGGAGCTAGAAAGCCTTCGAGAATTAGAAGTTTCCTTAGATATCAGCTTAGATTTCCGCTTCCGGACAGCGTATAATAGTGAAATATATCCTATAACCTCTTAGGTGGGGGTAGAAGGAGTACAAGTCAAAAATTGTAATTTTTCAGGAGATGGAAAAAACTTAATAAAACTTTCAATACTTGAATTTTTGTTTTAATTAAATTTTGAATTTGTGTTTATAGTTGGTATATATGTCGAACTCAAAAATAGAAATCGTATTTTTTTTATTTTTTGTAGTAAATAAGGAAATAAGGTGGCTTGTACTAATTTGATCATAAACATTTTATTCGAAAAGTGACTTATGCCGTAAAAATCAATAACTAAACAACATAACAAAATCGAAACAAATAAATTTTATTTGATATATTTTATAGGTATTTAGGTATGTATTTATAAAGAACACGAGTAAAGGATATGGACTATATGCCAAGTGGTCATAAAATGACAATTTCTGACAGTTCTCCTGTCAAAATATGGTCATACAACGAATAGGGATATCTCATAATGCTCTAATGACCTAAATGCCACATATGACCAGGCTGATTTTGACAGAAAACATTTTACCACTTTGGAAGTGTCTCTCGCGCAAACTATTAACTTTAGAAAAAAATGATTTTAGAAACCTAAATATCATTTTTGAAGACCTATCCATAGATACCCCACACGTATGGGTTTGATGAAAAAAATTTTTTTGAGTTTCAGTTCTATGTATGGGGACCCCCAAAATTTACCGTTTTTTTTTTATTTTTGTGTAAAATCTTAATGCGGTTCACAGAATACATCTACTTACCAAGTTTCAACGGTATAGCTCTTATAGTTTCGGAGAAAAGTGGCTGTGACATACGGACGGACAGACAGACAGACATGACGAATCTAATAGGGTTCCGATTTTTGCCATTTGGCTACGGAACCCTAAAAAGCTGGAGTTAGTACATTTATGTATTTGAAAATAACTAAGATATAATTAAACTTAATTTCATTTCATAGATGTACGTATTTAGGTAGGTATTTATAAAGAAAACAAAAAGCTGGAAGCAGGGTCATTAAATCCTTTTTCTTTTCTTTGGATATGTGTAGACGAAGTATAAATAATAAAATACAATTTTTGGGTTCTAGCATGGGTTCCGGATATGTCTAGTGACAAAACAGATCTGGCCAAAGCTGATCTAAAACGTTCTAGATATCTGGGGCCCATAACACAATAAAATAATAAAACAGTTGTTGAATTTCACTTGTTTAACAAGCACTTGTTGTATTGTGTTATAGGTCCCTGATCTCCCTTGATAGGAAGCATATCAGTGCTACAATAGGTGTCATCACGGGACACTGTCTCATAGGCAGGCATGCAAAAAGGTTGACGTATTCTCTAACCATTTTTGGAGAAGCTGTTTTTACGAGAATCTTCTCTGTACTTGTCCGGCTCTTTCACATAGACGAAAACTTCATTTGGGAGCGTTTTACCTAAGTAATCTGAACGATCTCATCAGAAGCTCCAACTGGTTCAACGAGTAGGAAGAATAACTATAGATTCATGTGGTATCACAAGGGACCTTATAATGGTCTAAGTGTGTCGGCTATCCTAACCACTCACTGCAAGTGCTACCATTTTTGCAGCCCGACTAGTCTTGGAAAACATTATCTTTTTTAACAATAACTGAGCACTTGGAACTTTGTGTGTTGAAGAACTGCTAACGAATAATAGTTTTGATTTGGAGCTCAAAGATCGAAATTTTAATTTGAAAGAAATTCCACTTTTCATTGTTGATAATATCTTACTATAAATGGAACAACCGAGAAAGAAAAACGAGTAGTAGTTATAACCAAATCGGAAAACACAGCCTACACGACACCACGTCAGGAAACGGACTTAGGCTGATTGATTTTGCTGCGGGACGTAATGTTACCATAGCTAGCTCACGGTTTCCTCACCTCAATATACACAAAGGAACATGGCGGTCACCCGATCATCAAACCGTCAACCAAATTGATCACGTTGCGATCGACGCAAGGCACTCCTCCAGTATTCTAGATGTCCGAACTTTCCGAGCGGCCAACATAGACTCGGACCACTACCTTGTTGTAGCCAAGGTACGGATGCGGATATCCAAGACGCCACAACAACGAGAAAATACTGTGAGGAGATTTAACGTTGGACGACTACAAACGCAACAAACCGCCAGAACCTTTGCCGATCGCGTATCCCTCAACCTCTCGAGAAGTCCTATGCTGCCAGCATCAAGTGCCGAAGACCAGTGGCGCCGATGCCAAGAAGCCATCAAAAACGCCGCAACTGATGTGCTCGGTTTCACCAGTCCACCCCCCCGAAACCCCTGGTTTGACGAAGAGTGCCGGCAAGCACATGCAGCAAAACAAAGTGCCTACGAAGCGTCGCTGCATAGAAGGACGAGAGCAGCTCGTCAGCTCTACGAGCAAAAAAGGAGGGAAGAACATCGGCTTCTCCGGAGAAAAAAGAGAGAGCATGAGAAGCGCGCGATCGAGGATATAGAGAGGTGTTACTCCAGGAACAATGTTCGGAAGTTTTACCAAAAGGTAAAAAGAACGTGTCATGCCAACAAGACCCGAACGGAGACCTGTAGAGACGAGCAAGGAAACCTTGTAGTAGAGTCACAGTCGGTGCTGAGGACATGGAAAAACCATTTCTGCAGACTGCTAAACGGCGAAGACGACACAAATTCCGCTGTTAGGCAGAACGATCCATTCAACCTGGACGATGACAGCCAAGATTTCCGTCCACCTGACCAAAATGAAGTGAGGATATAGCAATATCTAAGCTTAAATCCAACAAGGCTGCTGGTCCAGACGGCTTACCTGCCGAGCTCTTCAAGGCAGCCGGAGATGACTTGGTAGAGTGCATACACCAACTCATCTCCAAGATTTGGTTAGAGGAAAGTATGCCTGATGAATGGAACCTCAGCATTGTTTGCCCGATCCACAATAAGGGAGACCCTCTAAACTGCGCCAACTACAGAGGCATCAGTCTCCTGAACACTGCGTATAAGATCATGTCTGCTGTATTGTGTGAACGCCTGAAACCATTCGTCAACGATCTGATAGGTCCCTATCAGTGCGGTTTTAGGCCCGGTAAGTCCACGACCGATCAAATATTCACACTACGGCAGATCCTGGAAAAAACCCAAGAATACCAGATCGATACTCACCATCTTTTTGTCGATTTTAAGGCCGCATATGACAGCGTTTATAGAGACGAGCTATACAGAGCCATGTCTAGTTTTGGCATCCCTGCCAAACTTGTCAGATTGTGCAGAATGACGATGGAGAACGCTCGCTGCTCCGTAAAGGTCGGAAACAATCTCACCGAGACCTTTCATGTCAAAAAAGGATTTAGACAAGGTGATGCGCTGTCATGTGACTTCTTCAACATCATTCTTGAGAAGATTGTGCGAAACTCACAAGCCAACACCAGAGGCACAATTTTCTATAAGTCTGTGCAACTGCTTGCATACGCTGACGACATTGACATTGTTGGTACAACACAGCGAGCTGTCACTGGTGCGTTTGCAAGTATTAGTGCAGAAGCGGCAAAAATGGGTTTAGTGGTGAATGAGGGTAAAACAAAATATATGCTGTCAACAAGAAGGGACACACGACATCGACGAATCGGGCAGAACGTCACGATAGACAGCTATAACTTTGAGGTAGTTAGGGACTTTGTCTACCTCGGCTCCGCTATAAACTCTGATAACGACATCACATCAGAAATCAAACGAAGAATCACACTTGCCAACCGCTGTTTCTTTGGCCTAAGACGGCAACTGATAAGTAAGGCCTTGTCGAGAAATACTAAGGAAACTCTGTATAAGACCCTCATCATCCCAGTCCTGCTTTATGGTGCAGAAGCATGGGCGCTATCAAAGGCGGATGAAGATCTCCTTGGTCGTTTCGAACGCAAAATTCTTCGAGTGATTTTTGGTCCCGTTTGCGTTGACGGGTTTTGGAGGAGAAGATTTAACAGCGAACTCTACGAGCTGTACAGCGACATTGACCTAGTCAGAAAAGTACGCATCAGTCGTCTAAGATGGCTGGGACATGTAGAGCGAATGGACACCAACGCTCCGGCCCGAAGAGTCTTCGATTCTAACCCGGAGGGACAACGCAGTAGAGGAAGACCTCGCCTTAGGTGGCGCGCGCAAGTGGAAGGGGACCTCAACCAACTTGGAGTGCGCAACTGGAGGCAGTTAGCCAAAGATCGCGCTAACTGGAGAGGCGTATTGGTTGAGGCCCAGGTCCACCCCGGACTGTAGCGCCACCTAAGTAAGTAAGTAAGTTATAACCAAATTATTTGGTCATTTGAGTACAAGTCAAAGAAATATTAGCTGACAGACGAAAAAAAAAGAAGCTTGTTTTTGATCATAATAGTATAAGTCTACTTATACTCTTTTAACCTCCCACAATTATGTCTCATAAAGTTATATTAAATTGACCACTGTCCTTTATAGAGATTTGTGTGTACAATAGACTGTGATTTTTCCAGACATGACATTTCGATTTTAAAGTAGAATGGTGTACTTATCTCATTTTGGCCAAATTTTGATTTATACTCCTTCTTCCGCCCTTAGATTCTAATCTCGACAATTTTCAATGCAACTGTGAAAACCGGAAACAATTTCGTGCAGTATTTTCTTAATCTATTCCGAACAAACACCTTACAGCCAGAATAAAAGTTACAGTTTTATTTTGAAAGGATTTTTCCTTCGAAGATGTGGGTTTTTTTCATTTTTTATGAAGTTGTGTGCTCTCCTGCTTCATATGTTGCGAGTTGCGACTACGATTTATTTAGCTCAAAGATGTGCGCTCTCCTGTTTCGGGTATTAGAATTAATTTTACGCCTACTCCTTTCCGCCGTTCTCCTGCTTCGTGTGTGGGCATTTAACTTAAAATTAATGATTATAATGAGCTCAATTATCCCTTAATTTCTATCTTTCTATATTGATTGAAGGGCATAGAGTGCTCATGAGTTCTTTGTTTTTCTTTATCTATACAATTGCACTTGCTAGAAGCAAGGTTGAAAAATCCTTTCTCCACGACCAGGGGATTCAACTAAATGAATAATAAATAAATTACCTTCTTGTTCTTTTGTTTTGTGTGTGTAAATAATAACAATTTTTGTATTACAAAATTAAATTGTTTAATATATAATATGGCACCATGGGAGTTATGGCACCCTCTCAATATTTCTTACTTAACGATTTTATTTTAAAACGAAGACATAAAAATATCATTTAGTCTTACGTAAGTTCCTGAAAATTTGGTGAAAATTTCTTTTATGCTTTTCAAAATGTTGGTATGTTTTATTATATTTATATTCGTATTTTTTGTTTTTTAATTAAACATGTCTCCATACAGTAAAATGTATTGGCTTATTGGCAGATATTCATCCTTGTCCAACTACAATAAGTTATTGCTATACAAGCAAATTCTCAAGCTAGTATGGTACTATGGGCTCCAGTTGTTGCTCCAATGCGTATGCCAAACAAATTTACAAAAAATTCAAGTCTCCAAAATAAAGTACTAAGGAACATAGTTAATGCACCTTAGTACATACGCAACGCTGATCTGCATAGGGATTTAAGTTATTCAAATGGTTGAAGACGGTATGTTAGGCGTCTCAACCACGTTAGCTTAGAAATAGCCGAACTATTAAATACAGACTATGTAATCAGGAGATTAAGGCGGATAAAATCGCTTGATCTATAAAAATTAGCTAGGAATAGAAATTAGGTTATATTTTCTACCAAAAAAGTTAAAAAATCCGACAACAATCGTATTTTTCTTTTTAAATTTTCAAACAATTCTAAAATAAATAGCCGATTAGTTGGCCAACTATGTGCAGACACATTCGGGATGACAAAATTCAGTCCCCCAGGGAAGTGTCTTTTAGATGGGTTAAAGTCCCTCACTATTGCAGAAGTATCCCTCGCGCTCTAGCTCTGTAATGAATTTCGGTGATTTTCCCTTCTGGCGAACCCCCACGAAAAAAATTAAACAAAGTGTTAATATATTTATTTTTTAATTTAAAATATGCTTTACTTTTTGAGTTGTGACGAAAAGAAAAAAATGGGTATGGCACCCATCTCCCAACTTTACCTAGTAAGCTTGGGGATGAAATTCCTGCAGGAATATTGCAAACAACTTGTCGAAACGGTTCCAAGACAATTACAGAATGTTATTGACGCTAAAGCGAATATATTTTTTTACTTAATAATTTTATTTTGTTTCTTTTTAAATGTCAATATGTTATATTTTTTTTGTTTGTAAGACTTATTTGTCAAAATAATTACGAGAAAGTAAAAAACTTAATTTTATTCATTTTAATAAATTTAAATTATTGGATTTAAAAACAAAAATTGACTATGTTCACTTTATAATTAATTTTGCAAACTGTGTAGGTATTATTTTTTTTTTTTCATTCCTCCCTAGAATTCATAAAATTTAACTTTTAGTTTTACAAAAATCTTCTGGCCGATGAGTGTACTTGCACTTAGAGCTAATTAATATGACAATCAAAACAAAAAAAAAAAGTAAAAAATTATTGTCCTTGACTTCATTTGCAAAACGCATCAGACAAAGCGGCACCCATTCGTTCCCAAGAGTCAGAGCGCTTGTGCTCTCATAATAATCACCGTTCCCAAAGCAAATACAAAAAAGAAACATCCAAATCCAAATGATGGTGACGACATCGTAAAACAGCTCACCCAGCGACGACATGACGCTTTGTCTGAACGATCACGCAAAATTGGCCACCAAAAGTCTACCTCCTTCGATTTTAAAATGGCGCCGAGAGGTCTCTTGTTCTTTTTCTATGGATGGCGCATGTTGAAAGCATCCAACAATGTTTCAGTTATCTCTTCGTTATCCTGTAAATGTGTGCCGACCGTCGTCGTCGTTTCGGTCTGCATGAAACATCGCATCTTCCCACGAATGTTCTCTCCCTACCTGGAGCTGCGATCCTCCTAAGCATCACTTTATTAAGTGCAAACCCTCCACATCGCCTGCCCATCTCCTCTGGCATCAGTGCCCGCATACAAACAAACACATACACACGAAGTCAGTAGACCGATCATCAATCGATGGCAATGCCTCTGCCGCGCGGCCATAAAATACTGCTCACCGCCACAGAACACTCGGCTCAATCATGGTGGCCAAGTCAAGAGAATCGAGCTGTATGTCCTTTTTTGTTGGCACAAAACGTTCGAATGAATCAACATCGCTCTGTAGCGAATATCGTGACCCAAAGCGGTCCGCTGATTATAATAACTTAATTCACAGACCTGGCCAAAGACATATTCCAGAATTGTTTTATGCCGCCCATTGCATGTCTATCACGCTCTCTGAACGGGGCCCAACGACGACCACACTCCATGCGGTGGGTCAGCAGTCAGCACCACCATCCACCACCAGCGGGCTGCACTCTATATCTACCTGTGCGCTGGCCGAAATCAATCGATTAAGGGTCTCATCATCTCAGCAGGCTGGGTGCACGGTCGCAGTTTCAGTTTCAAGTCGAGCGGTCGTCTCAGCGTTTTGTTAACTCCATTCGACACGGCCATAGAGTAAGAACAACAAAATTAAATGGCAGCTCCCCCCGTTGCCAGAGTCCAGAGATGCCATCATGTGCTGGCTGGCCGGCCGGTGTGGAAGGCCCATTGTGTTATGGATACACACAAGACACAACAAGAGCTTACCTTCTATACGGCAAAGGGCCCCGACCGCACACGTCGATGGTCACATTTTATCGTTTGCGATACAATTTGATGAGCGGTCCCGCTTTTGTGCTGCCCCTCTGCGTAGAGTGTGTTCGGGCCTTGGGGGTTTGCAATTTTTTGTTTTCTTTTTTGTTTTTGTTTTTCTGCGTGTTTTGTTATTTTGGAAATGTTCTGGTGGTCCACTCGATCTTCGGGGTAACGCCGACCGCCACCGACCGCCAAAACATCCTCGCATACTAATTAGAATAATTTATGGAACAAAATTGCTTAACAAGGTGGAACTTTTGGCTCGTAAATTGAGATGGCTTCCTCGGATGGCACAAAACATAAAATAAAAAAAAAAATAATACACAGCTCGATGGGGTCTTGTGTGTCGTAAATTTCGGTGGTTTCGGGTCGTTCCATTAGAGTGCCAATGAATTTATTTGGACTTCTCGACAACTTCATTTGGCAGGTCAGATTGTTTTTTTTTTTTTTTTGTACGGACGATTGTGGACTTTAAAGTGGCCTTTTGGGTGGCTTTTACGATGTGATTATGAGTGGTCATACGAAGGTGGAGCACAGTAATAAATTATGGAGATTATTGAACGGCATTTGGCAATGGATTGTACTATAGTGATATGTTTAGTAACTTTATCCGAACCGCGCCGCCCGGCGATGATTTGGCGATGATTTGTGGCAAATGTCGGAACAAGGAAAAGCTGTAAAAGCAAAACTTACGAAATGTTTCTATTAAGATGGCTAAGTAATCGGCTTCTTTGATCAACTAAACAAGGCTATGAATCAAAGCATAGAATGTGAATAGAGCAGTTGGTGGTGTGGTTTATGGTGTCAGTTTTTTTTCTTTAACAAAAATTGCAC
This sequence comes from Cheilosia urbana, assembly GCA_946477585.1. Classification (NCBI taxonomy): domain Eukaryota; kingdom Metazoa; phylum Arthropoda; class Insecta; order Diptera; family Syrphidae; genus Cheilosia; species Cheilosia urbana. The sequence continues at coordinate 41,222,506 of OX297856.1, forward strand.
TCGACTTCAATTTAAGCTTTGTGGACGTTGTTAATCCTAACATAAAGTGTCAAAGTATCTCCCAAACTGCCTTAGAAGGGCTATTTGGCAAAATAAACCTTAGATTCGTTTGAAACTTTTTTGATGAAATAGTTTCCCAAATGGTTGCCATGAACTTTCTATTGGGGAACTTGTACGACAGGTTATTGATAACGTTTGAAAATGCGGAATTACTGTCGAAAAGATTCAACGGTAAGTACAAGACGAAAATAGTTCTTGCACCTCTACAATGACTTACATAGGTGACAATACAGTCCGGGATAAGCCTGAACCTATATGGTTTCCTACACATCTGCAGCCTTTCTAGACATTGAAGGAGCCTTCAACAACGTCCAAACAGACGCAGTGCAAAGAGTTCTAGGAGACCTCAAGGTGAACAACACGATAATCAATTGGATAATTTGCATGCTCACAAAGAGATTGATTAACTCAGAACTAGGGCAACGCGAACCAAGGTTTCCGCATCAAGAGGTGCGGACCCCTCAAGGTGGGGTCCTTTCACCGCTCCCTTGAGTGCTCGTTCCCTTTTCGTTAAAAGAAATTTTTAATTGTTATATATTTACATTACGCTAGCTGACCCGGCGAACTCCGTTCCGCCCAAATTCATAAATCTAATGAAAATAATATTTCCAAGCATGCACAGCGCATGCTACTTTGCGTGATTCCGTCAATTCAAATTCTTTATTCAAAAGTTATATTAAATACAATAGAGATAACTGAAGTATAGCAGTATCGATTTATTTCAATAAAACCGCAATGATTGACGTGCCGGTCAACCTTCCGCTTGCTTTTTTACTAAAATGGTTTGCCCACAGGTGTGCACTCCACATACATTTGGACCATGTGAAAAACATAAGAATTCAAGATTGATGCTACAAATATCCAGCGATTATCCTTGCGACCTATTATTTGTCATAGACGCTTAAATGCCAAATCGTTCTGAGTAAGCGGAGTCCGCCATATGGCAATGTTTGCCATTTAAACTCAAAATCGTCCTTGCATGATATTTGATTTGAGATTCTTCACAATCATAAATCAAACGCGATCCGATACAAAGTTTCGGTGCATTAAGGTTGCTCAACAAAATGATAATTGAGCCGACTTTTGATTTCAAATTGTGAAGCGGTAAGTCCGGAACATCCGAATCAAAAAATTAAAAATTTTGAATAATTTTTCTTATATTGGAACTGACACTACCCGTTTCCTATCCATTCTATTTTTTCCAAAGTGCGCGGTTCTATTTATTATCAGGTTTGAAAAAAAAATCTGCGATCTTCTAAGTTCATTTTCTCTATCGCCGTTTTAAACATTGTAATGAAAGCGTTGATTGCATTTATAATGGTTGCAATTGTCGAGTGACGTTTCTTGTCACTCCTGTTTGCACTCTGTACAGGTTATCGACTTCATCATCACCCGACAATTTGAAGTACACCTGCGAATATTGCTGTATGTCCTAATTTACTGGCAAGAAGGCACCCATCCGATGGTAAATTTGGCCTTGAATCTGTTAATCCGAATTTTGCGGCGTAGAATCCCGTGCCATTGTTAGAAAATGTGTGTTTGCATGATGTATAAGAGAAAATATTGCCCTGCCAGTCGGCATGAAACCAGTTTTCTGTTGATGTTTTGTTTTGCTGAGTAGTACTGTCTGTCTGTCCTGTCAAAATGTTCTTTAGAAAATCCTTCTATGCTATGCGATGTCCCACTTTTCGCTTTCTTCTGTGGTTTGGCTTCGTTGATATTTGTTGTTGACTTGCTTGTCTTGTTCGTCGGCCAAAATTTGTGCGCATTCGTCTTGGCATTTTTTAAAAATCATTGAAATTTGCTTTTCAATAACTATTTTGTCCGCGTTTAAGTTTTTTACATTTAGTTTTCACCTTATCAACTGTATAAAAGGAATGAAACTGTTGGAGCGATGCACAAAATCAAAAACAAACCATCACTGTTGACCAACGTATAATAGTTACATTCAATTTATCTCGATTTTATCAATCTACTTTTTGAAAACCAAAAAAAGAAAAAAGTCCCCACATAGTAGGTACGTAGTTTTCTAATTAATTTTTGATATAGAAAAGTGAATACTCTATCCCGTAGATTTCTATTAGTAAAAGAATTTTTGATATCGTTTCTGTAGTTCCGGAGATTACCTTCCACAAACAAACATTACCTCTTTATATAATAGTGTGATGGGACAAACAACATATAATTTGACTGTAGTTTTTCATCATCATAATTTTTTGTGTAACTCTTAATTAAACACAATTAAAATTCGTCACTTTATTTGTATCTATTTATACAATTTGTGAAATATATGTGCGTTTGTCGTAATAAAAATAAAAAGGCATAAAAAGGGTATCGTGTTCAATTTTATAACGCAATTGCAGCAGCCGCCAGGTCACCTTCATTCAATTTTTGTATGAGAACAACAAATTGCCATTTTAGCTGATTTTAATATCCACAAAGCATTTTATATAATTGATCTGACCGCCGATTAAAAGATTTTACTTGAGGCAGCCTGCTCATCAAAATGGTCATTCATGACGCCAACTTTTTGTACACCTAGCCTTACGGTACTATATTCAATGCAAAAATTATATTAGAAGTGCAAAAATGTAGTATTCTCTTAAAGAAACATCTGAAATTGAAGTAAATTTCTTAACCGCCTTCCTACGAATAATTTTTCATGCCGAAATGTCAAAAATTTAATGCGACGGACAATACAAATCAGGTGAAATAGCTGTGGAGAGATTTTAGTATCGCCACCTACATTGTTGGCAATGTAAGGAAATATTTATAGAGAGTGTATTATTCTTACGCTGAATACTTGATTTTTGAAAACATAAAAATGAGTTCTTGGTTTTAAAAAATAATAGTCAAAGCAAGAAATTTTAGCTTGACATTTTTTTTTAGAAATATTTTTCGCTTGACCATATTTTTTTCAACTTTCTCTTTCTCGATTTCATAGTAAGAGAAAGATAGATATTGTATTAGTACAAAATTTCGAACTCGAGATGTTAATCAATTCTGACATTACGATGATAGAGGAACTCAAAAAAGGTAATTTCGTAATTCTGGCCGTCTCACAGTGTGACAATTTGCCTATTTAGCGGTTTTTAATTGAAAAATTATTGTCACAAAAGTAAACAAAAACTGGCTTTTCTTGCAGCCTACACCTCCGGCTAAATAACTGTGAACAAATTTTTATGTAAGAAGCATGTGCAACAGAAAAAAATGATCTCAAAGTTCATGTTGTGTACAATTATTCATAAGAAGGTCGGTTAGAGAGCAGGATTTGTTATTTTTTTTTTTCAAGTAGTTCGCGTGATTTTAATTGAAAGTTTTGTTTTATTTTAATAAATATATTCTTATTGAATAGTAAGGTAAGTTGATTTGGGATATTGGGTGCTTTTAGTTTAGTTAAAGAGGAGACAAAACAAAAATTAACGATAAATTTATGCGTTATATGCATTCAAAAGAGCAAAAGTATAGTTATTCAGTGTTGTTCAAGTTGAAGACCGTATTTGTTGTAGAGCCATGTATGTACGTAACAAAAAAGTGTTTTGTCTTTTTGCGCACAGGTGCGACACCCATACTAAATTTTTCATTTTTTAGGATGGCTACCGAAATTACGAAAAAGCAAATTTATGATGTTTGGATTGCTAAGATCAAAATTAAGCGCTTTGATGCTGTTTTTTCTTTTGTAATGAGCTGCTTCAATAATATTACGTTTTCTGAGGACTCAATTAAGTCAATAAAGACAACTTTAAGAAATGTATGCTTGAGGTTTGACGAAAAGTATACCAAAAGTGGTCGCCATCGAGATCGCTTCGAAAGCATTAATTGTTCGTGGTTGAATGAAACTCTAACACTACCACAAACAGTTTTAGATGAAATTCCTTCTTCATCTCGTGTAAACAAGGTAGGAAGATCAAGAAAAAGCTTTGATGAATGCTGTGAAAAAAGTAAGAAGAGAAAGGTGCAAACCCTTTTAGATTCGTTTAGCGCTAACGAAATTGCTACTGCAAATGAATTAAACCTTAGAAAGGCAGGAAAAAGAAATACTGCTATCGCAATTAAGCATTTGTCAAAATGCTCTCCGAAAAGAGGTATTTTTATTTTTATTTTAGTCAATTAATTTGTTTGTCATTTTTGATCGTTAAAAGGTTCAATTATAAGGAAAACACTGGAAACAACTACTTCTGGCTTTTTGCCAATGTCTGCAAATGAAGCGTTAGCTATGATAACAGACACACAGCTATCTACTCATCAATATGAAATAATACGCCAGAAAATAAATAAAACTGTTCCCAATTTACTGCCCTCTTATCACAAAATTAAAGAGGCTAAAGCAAAGTGCTATCCCGATAACATAACTGTGAGCGAATCCTCTGCTGAATGTGGTTTACAGGGCTTGGTAAATCATAGCGTTAAGCGTTTATGTTTAGCTCAGAAAGACGTCTTAAGTTCTGTTAATGATTTCAAAACGGGTTTGAAAGAAATATCCCTGATAATAAAGTGGGGTTGTGATGGTGCTCAACAACAGCCATGCAAACAAAAATTTTCATCGGGTGTTCATTTCGATGAAAATCTTTTCAGTATCTCGATGGTGCCTATCCAGATGTATTTCTTAAAAGGAGAAACTAAAAAAGTACTTTGGCATAACCCAGCCCCATCATCAACAAGGTACTGCAGGCCTATTAAATTGAGTTTTGCAAAAGAATCAACCGAATTGATCAAACATGAAGTAGATTCAATTCAACAACAAATTAACACCATATTACCTGTTGAGGTGAATGATGAAAGCTTTCATGTCTTAGTCAAACCACTTTTTTTACTTACCATGATCGACGGTAAAATATGTACTGCTTTGTCATCTATAACGTCTTCATCACAAACCTGTTACATTTGCAGTGCAAAGCCTTCTGAAATGAACAATCCAGCCAATGTTTCGAGAAAGTCTGTAGAACAACTAGCAATGTCTTTCGGATTAAGTCCCCTTCACTCTTGGATCCGCTTTATGGAATGTATACTTCATATCGCGTACAGACTGGATGTTAAAGTTTGGCAGGTAAGGAATCAAGATGGTAAAGAAAAGGTCAAAGCCAGAAAGAAATTTATCCAAGATAGATTTAGAAGTGAAACTGGTTTATTGGTTGATATGCCAACTCAACAGTCAGGCAATACTAATGATGGCAACACTGCTAGACGATTCTTCAGAAATGAAGCAAAAACTGCCGAAATTACAGGAATCGACGAAGAAATTATTAAAAAGTTTCATATCATCTCAGAAGCTCTTGGTTCAGGGTTCCCAATTGACTTAAATGCCTTCGAGAGTTTTGCAACAGAAACAAGGGAACTGTATCTAAAAAAATATAGCTGGTATTATATGCCAATTAGTCTACACAAGGTCTTATTTCATGGAAAACAAATAATTGCCACCTGTATTCTTCCAATCGGCCAACTTTCGGAGGAAGCCCAAGAAGCCAGGAATAAGGAAAATAGAAAATTTAGGGAACTTTTTACCGGAAAAACTTCGCGAGTCGACACGAACACAGACCTACTGAATAGATTATTAATATCCTCAGATCCATTTTTGGCAAGTGTAAGATGCATTCCAAAAAAAAAAAAAAAAGTCTTATTGAATATGAAGTTCTGCAACTGTTAGACTTACCAAACGAGTAAAAAAGTGCAAATTGTCGGTTCCTTTAGTTATTTTTTTTGTCAAAACTTGCAAAGATATGTTAATATTATTTATTAAATTCCTTTCTGTAAACAATTTTCATAAAAATAAGTAAAAAAAAATTGCAAAAACATTTATTTCTGAGCGTTATTAATTTAATCCCGCTAAAGGAGCGAAATGGCACACTGTGCGTCTGTCCGTCTGTCTGGATGTCTGGATGTCTGAATGTCCCGAGGCCAACAGCCTAAACGGCTGTCCGGATTTCGCTTAAAAATTTGATTTGGAGTTTGGGGGCGTCTTTTTTACTAGCAAGGTCTTAGTTTAATATGTTAATTCCCATATACAATTTTCTACCAGTTTATCTTTTTTCGAAAACGTCTCCAACGATTTCAACCAAAATTGATATTTGAACACGCAGTTTTTCGCTAAAAAATCGAAAAAGAATTTTTTTTTTTTAAAGTTTTACATATCTCGAAAACGGTCCATACAATTGTAATAAAAAGCAAATCCAGTTTTTATCTTTATTATCGTATACCTAATAGATTTTTGAAAAAATTATATATATTTTTTAAATTTGCTTTCCTTTAGTGTACTTGAAAGTGGAACAAACGATTTTGATCAAAATGCATAGATAGAGTAAAATTGATGTTTCGAAAATGAATGCGTCCTTAATTTGTAATTTGAATCACAGAAAACGCTAATTTTAGAAACTGCTCAAATCTTGAAAACCCCATTTTCGACCTGAATAAAACTTTGAAAACAAAGTAACACTTATATGCCGAATGATATTAAATGCTCCAGGTTTTAGTACATAGTTTTTCTCAAAAAGTCGAACAAATCAATTTCTTAAATATTTCCCAAAAATTACTACTCAAGTTCCGATCTGTGTTGACATCTTCGGTATATTTTTTAAATAATAACAATGCTTCTTCAATTCTTCTTTTTTTGTCAACCATATTCAATATGCACCCTACAAATAATTCCAACAACTTGGAGCTTACACAATCAGCTACTGCCACTTCATTTGCATTGCACCAAAACTTTTGATGAACGAGAAAGTTACTTTCGACCCAGTGGTTTACTTTCTGAGTTACTGGACTTGGAAAAATTTTGTAATGTCTCAATAAAAGAAATTATCAACAGGGTGACGTGGGAAATATGTAACAGACTGAGTACTCACAGCTAAAGCCGAACTTTTAAGCTAAAACAAATTTGAGATTAGATAACTACATTCACCGAGGTATACGCATATCAACCACAAATCTTGAGTAAATTCCCTATTACCCTTTCGTAAAGAGGGCCCTCCACAAACCTCATCTCACATCCGCCCTTCGATCTACGGTAATTACCGAAATGCCCTCTTGTTCGGTTGATTTCACTAATAAATATTACCACTCAATCATGCAAGTCAAGCTGTGTGTTGTCATATGACCGCGGCATAAACCTACCTACCGTGATGATGCATAAGCACATACCTACATAGCATCCACCGAAAAGATATACCCACTTGCATAAATGATAATTGACCCTCACCGGGAGAACTACAACGCCCCCAAAAGCAATTTAACCTTCCTCGCAGACACAAATTACAAAACAATCCCATCCGCTGGATCCTTGTGAACTGTGATCTGTGCCTCCGCGTCCGCATGCCGCGACCCTCACCTGCCACACACGAGAGCTGACAAATTGCCCCTTTGACTGGGCCAAACTAATGGACTCATATCGTAAACTGCTCGAAATTAATGACCGCAGCACTCTTGAGAGGCGCGCTTAATACACCGAGCGGCCACCATCCGGCCGTTGTGCATTCTTTTGTTTACTTAAGGACTCTCTGGCTTTGTCTTAAAAGCCCCACATCATGCTGGTAGCTTTGAATAAACGACGGTGCGGCGCGGCGATTCCCGATGGCATCTGAAAACACATCGATGTAAAATTATCGTTTAGTGTTGTTTAATTTGGCGCAATTAAGACGCTGCAAAAAAAAAGAAGAAGAAGGAAATCGAATGTCTTAATGGATGACTAACATGGTTATGTATGTAAGGAGGGCGCATATTCCACACCAAAGATCCGCGAGACTTTTGAATACCCAACTCGACGATAATAATTATCGTGCACATTTCTTTTATTTTTAACAATTTGATTGAAATTTTTATGACCAATTCGGAAATTCATTAAACCGAACGAGATGATGATTATACGAGTACGAGTACCATTAGCGGGGGACACGGACTGGCATTTGATCAAGTGCCAGACAGTGCTCCTTGATGTCTGCCGAGGATATCCAGATCCAGAGACCCCAGCCAGCATGACGCAGCAGCGACGCTTTTGTGCCTAATGGATGTATATATGCCGCAGGAAGGAAGTTCATTAAACTATACACTAATGTCCTTGTTTTTAGATGCTTATCACTGTGTATGCATCTCTGTGCTGCTAAAGTGGTGTTAGTGTTGCTGTTGTAGGTATTCCTATTTTATGGTAATGGAAGGTAATGGTCGGGGGTCTCCTTCTTGTCGCGGATTGATTAATGCGAGTTATTTCGTTTTTGCGTTATCTTCTGCTCTGTTGGGGGAGATTATCCGCTCTTTGAGTGAGTTGTGTGCTTCGGATTTTTGAGAATGGCGGTTGGTTGAGTGTGGGCGAAGATGGATGCCTTGTCACCAAAGATTGGAATGATGTAGCTTATGCAGCGGACCATCGGAGTGACTTTATATGTAAATTGGTGTTGGGGAAACGGACCCATTTTGGCATTCTTAGAGGTCTTACTCATGCAGATTGATTGCCAATTATGGGATTAGTTCCCACGACGGACGGTGTGGCTATGTATCATCGGCTGAGGAATTTGCAGAGAGATTGGGAGATTCTTTTTAGAGGGAGGATGGGACACAGCCTCTTTTGAACTGTTATAGAGATGTGCTGCGACTGTTGATCTCGGCTAAAGTATTGCAATTTCAGAGCATGCATTCTGTCGATGATTTAGGACAGTTGGCTGAGCATATCTTGGCGTATTTGGGGGAATATTTAACTTTTCTGTTTGTAGAACATTCCCGACTGAATCAGGGAAGGTGGACTTCTAAAAGCATATATAGAAAAGGTTGGCAGACTAAGGGCAATCAGTGCTACAGAAAATTACAGTCAGTGCCTATTTGGATGGGGATTAATTGCATTAGGCGGGATTGGACAAAAAGTCTTAGAGAACTTTCAAAACATGAAGGCGCAATTAGCATCAAAGCCAAGTTTGATAAAATGAGGCTGATTTGTGCCAACTCCATACTACAGACAGACGATATGGAGTTCCTCGATCAAACATTATAAGCAGTAGCTTTAAGTATGACGATCAAATGGTCCTTAGTGAGTTTAACACAAGTGAGCAAGAAATACATTTGCTTCAGTATAGGTACAGCCGGAAAACAAAGCTTATGACACTACATCTAGAAATGGACTTGGACTTTGCTGCGGGTCGTGATGTTAATATAGCTGCCAACAAATGTTTTTCTCACCTAGATTTTTGTAAAGGAGCATTACACGAAATAGCACCGAAATTGACGCTGTAATTGACATGAGACACTCTTTTCCTATTCTCGACTCGGACAATTACGTCGCTCATTTTTAAGGTCCAAATGCTTATCTACTTCTGAAATACTACCCCAACGGGGAGGTACTGAGATGAGACTTAACATTGAACGGCTTATTGCTATCTAGACTGAACATTCTAGTGGGCTCATTAGTGCTGTCTTTGTGCTTATGACAATTTGACTTCGTCTGCAATCCTCTTACGTTTCGTATACAGAATCGGGGCAGTTTATCCTGTGATAGGGGAAAGGTGACCGAAACAGTCTTCCCCTCGGCTGTAATCCTAAGAAAACTCCTTGAACTGGGGATAACTATTGGAAGATATGTCTTCGGTTATACGAGGGGTTACCGAAATAGTGCGCCCCTCGCTTATAATCCTCCGACATCTCGTCAAAATGACCGCAATACGTCATAGGTGATTAGTAGATCGGCCCTTTCGTTGTTCACCTTACTTTAGGTTTAATATGGACCGGTCGACCAGTATGCCTTCGGATATGCGCTGGTGACCGTATCGGTTAGACCCGCGCCTGTACCCTCTGGCAACTTATCAAATAGGGCGGATGTTACAAACAGCGTATAGTAGTAGTAATTGGAGCAATCGGCCTATTTACTACGCATATTACGAGGTGTTTCTTGGTCAAAAGGTGAGTTTGACCGAGTGACGGTTTGTTTCGGATATACGAAGGGAGACCGAAGCAGTCTACCCCTCGAGTGTAATCTCTAAAAAGCCCGTCTAAGAGAAATGTGACAAAAATGTCGCAAATCACTACAAATAAAAGAAGCTTGAATTAATACTTCTAATCTTAATATTCAACAAACAGAATTTGACATCCTTCGCCGTTTTCAATGTCGAATTACGAATTTTGATATCAATTCAAAACAAAATCTTTGTGATTTGCGAAAAATATAAAGTTCGTGAATTGTAACTCAAAAATTGTGCAATTTGTGATTTTCAATTCTTTCCATGTAGTGGATAAGACCAACTGCTGATGCTGAGTATATATATGGAAGATCATTAAAGCCGTTTGGTCTTTGTGATGTGTTTGCTGATACAGCATTTGTCTGTGCTAGACAAGTCACTAACGTCCTCGAAGAAGAACCTATTCAACTAAATTGGTTTGTGCTTCGCAGGTACAATGAAGACGAACGGTTTCTTCCTCCTCCTTATCCATGCAGCTCCTGCAGAAATCATTCTAGGCTGTTCCCAACCTGCGAGCGTGCCTACCTATCAAACAGTGTCCTGTAAATGCTTAATGGAGCTGATTCTGTTTTTTGAAAAAATGCCAGAACATGTTTTTGTTTACAAATTTGAAAAAAATATAGTTTTGTTTGATATTTTCCAATAATACTGAAACTAGGCCAGACAGATTTGGCAAAAGCACCGCGCGTAAGGCGGGTGTTTATTATTTAATTATCTAAATCCTTTATTACTCACAAACTTTCATGTTTAGGTACAAAATGTAAAACCACAAAAGTTTTTAATAACTTTCGCCTTTTTGTTTGTCAACTTATCAATATGTAACATCCAATTATGTTACTAAATGTAAACGCCACAGTCACTGATGAATACTCGAAAGCAACAAGAATGTCTAATATTACTGTTAATTTGTTACAACAATGGCTATACATTTTTTTCTGGCATTTTTTCCAAACAGAATTCTATTTTTTTGGAAAAATGCCTGGAGTTGTGGGAAGATTGCCTTTTTTTCTCGGTAAGAAAGCCAGACTTTTGTATAGAAAATGTTTTTGACATTTTTGCCAAAAAAAAAAAAAAATGTTGGCGTAATTTCCGGGAGCCGTAAGAATGACATTTTCAACAATATTATAAGGCTCCAAAAATACAAAAGCATATTTGTAAATGAATTGTAAATATTATATTAAATATTTTATAACTAAGTTTCGTAAAGCATAAACTTGAAGAGTGTCTGCAACGATTTCCCCAAAAATGACAAATGGACAATTATACTTTTCTTCTCCATCAGCCACTGCATGAGCCTGCAGTTTAATAGTGCACTCGGACAAACTTTCATATGTCTGCATGGTAGCATTTCAATATCTTTTTGTACACACTGACATATATTACGCATAAAGTCTCATTTCTTGGGTCGGATAGAGGCATTGCTGATAGATCCTTCAAGCCTTTGAAGAGCCGAGCTCCCACACAAGAGCGTTCTTGGAGGGCTAACCAGTGACAAGGGAAATAGCTTTAAGGTGTAACGGGTATTGAAATCCGTGACCCAACGGTACCCTGTACAAATCATCTATCGTCGTCCCAAATTTTTAAATGCCTGAGTTACGCATATCGCTTGTTATCAAAGGAAAATATCACTCGAAGCTCAATTCCCCCTTTTTTCAATTTAAATTCCCAATACTAACGGGCAAATATCCATCTTCCCCACTCTCGTAAAAGCAATATTACAGTTAATTTCCATATGCCGAATCTGTGCGTCACTGCGCATAGTTTCTTTTACCTCTGAGTTTATATTATTTTTCTATTTAGTGCCGTATCAGGTTTACCTAATCAGAACGCCCAACCGGACCCTGAAGTATGTGGCAAGAGCATCACCATCATCATCATCATCAACAATAGCAACAAACAATCTAAGAGCACACACCCTATACTACATCCCCGCAGTACGATGTTCAGATTTCACACCTAAGTTTAATAATCATAAATAAAATAGATAACTGCCATCTCCGGGAGGAGGACAGAGTAAATCTATGCGCCAACCAGCCACGTCGCTTCTACAATAAAGATCTTAGTTTGTACATCTATTAGTAGTTTGTTAAAAAAAAAAAAAAAAAATAATAATAATAATGATGTTGATGCCCATTGACCACACGCAACTGTGGCTGCCGTTGTTCGTTGTTGCATGAAATCCAATAGCGGACATAAGTCACCGCACACTATCCAAACTACGCATATAATCTCTGGCTAATCTCGTGTGAATAAAATTCTCGTAAACACTTTGAAAAACATCGACTTAAATGGACACTTTTGAGATACGAAAGTATCTATAACTACAACACATTTATCGGCGCACATAAACTACCAATACTTATGGGTTCGAGAAATTACAAAATTTATTGCCAACATAAATAAGTTAACTCTATATAAGCGACGCTACGTTCGTGGTTATGTTTGGTTTGGATTTAGACTCGGCGGAGAGTGTTTTTATATTTTTTATTAATTTATATATTTGGCAATTCAGGATAAACATAAAGTGAATGCAAATTTATGGTTTCTTGACTTTTAAAATTATATTTTACTAGTGGGTGTTGCGACAGGGAAACTGGTTTCAAAGTCGACCAATTATGATGGGAATTTGTCATGCGTAGCGAATAATTGTCACTCAAACAGAGATTGACAGACATTTTTAAAAACCTAAAGAAAGCATTTTGTGCATTTTCTCAACGGAATTATACATCTCCAAAACTTTTCGCCTTCCCAACGCAGGCAGTGTCTTTCAGGCAGAAGTACTGGCAATTGAGGAGGCGTGTAGACTGCTACTTAACATAGCGATACACAGGACAAAAAATAGGCATCTTCGTCAACAGTCAGGCCGCGATTAAGGCTGTCGGTTCGACTTAGTCAAGGTCCAAGCTTGTGGTGGAATGCAGGGAGACACTCTCCAGGGCTGGTCATCGGTTTGAAATCACTCTCGTCTGGGTTCCCGGCCATAGGAACATTGAGAGGAATGAGAAAGCTGATAAACTTGCCAGACGAGGATCTATTCTGTTGCGTGTCTCGTGCGTAGAGAGAGATTCCTCCTGCACTTTACCACATGGGCCGTAACTAGATGGTGGAACCTGACGAACTGTGTCATTTCAAGGAAGATCTGGCCAGCCTACGATGAAGCCAAAACAAACAACCTCTTAGCCAGAACACGTGTAGATGTCGCCAGACTATCAGCGGGCCATTGGCCTTTAGGAACTCACGCGGCCAGGCTTGGCATCCCCCATAACACCCACTGCCGTAGCTGCGCCGACACAGACAAGAGTGAAACAGTGTTTCATCTTCTTTGTGAGTGTCCGGCCCTAGCCAAAACCAGATGAAGTGTACTAGGTCACCCTTTTTATGATGACCTTTCGGCCATCCAAAGTATCCATTTCAATAAGATCATAAAATTTCTAAATTCCACAGGCTGGTTTTGAACTCCCTTTACTCCCTTCTCCTCCTTTTTCTTCAGGTTCCATTAGTTGTGGTCTCAAAACGGCGCTCAATGCGCTATTTGTGTTTTTCCTTCGTCAGGAGACGGGAATACAGCCACTTAAACCAACCAATCAACCAATATGTTTTGGAAATAATTATTTTTTTGTATTAACTGAATTTAAAATTAATAGTTCAGACAGGACAACGTCTGTCGGGTCAGCTAGTACTAGGTATATAAATGTCCACAAGACCTACTTTAGACTTATTTCATAAATATTTCAGTAGGAAGTTTCCCTTTTTTGATTAATAACCGCCCACATGATCATTTGTTATAGACTTAACCGAGCATACATATACGATGACGCAAAAAAACAATTCCTTTTATTAGCACTATAAAAATTGGCATTAAGTTCGAGAGCCACATTTTTTAGGATGCCACAGTAATACCACTTACCAAAACAAATATTCATCATCACTAAAAATTATCCTCTTTCCGTATTCCCTAAGGATGGGCTTCATTAATTTTCCTTCGACCTACACACATTAAAAGCCCCCGTCCCACTCACATTCCAAACAATTGCGAATTCAAACAAATTGATATCCATACCTACACAGATTTAACTTCATCCTCAAACAGGATGTCAAAAGGAGATAATTAACATTACAGCCCGACAATGCTAAATTTACTAGGTCAAACAAAAGCAGAATGGGAGTCCTTAGGCGTCGAAGCTATCACAGTCCACACAGCTAGGGAGGACAGCCAAAAGAATTACGATGCGATTATGCTGGCCAAATCGGATTATTGGCAAAAAGCTCTTATTGACCGTAAAAAATAAATAAATAAATAAATAAATATATTTATTAGCGCAACCGCAAGCTTGGAAGCATTTTTTCCCTATCGGAATCGCAACAACAGCTATATGGCGCAGCTAATAGGTTTCCAAAGAATCAGTTTTTCTTACTGCCAACATTGGCTGTTGGCTGTGCTTGTTTGGGTAGAAATTATGAGACAAGCTATAAATTGGAGCATTTTGTGGACTAGGCTATGTGAATATCGAATATGATTTGGATTTTATTTTTAGGTTATTTTTTTTTTTGTGCGAAACTTACCCCAACACGTTGGACAACATTCGCCTGGTCGTGGTAGCAGAATTTGATTGCTATCGCATTGTGTGTAACATTTCATTGTTGTTTCTGTAATGACACTCGCAATGCATTTGTATGTGAGACAAGGATTCTCCTGGTCTGTCCATTCGGCACCGCTTGCATAGTTGATGCCCTTGAAAACGCAACCTGGAAATGGATTTTAAATTATTTTATTATAAGTAAATATTGAATATTTCTTTTAAAAATTAAAATTCCTATACTTGACATACAGAATGACACAATTTCGAATGTTTGATTTCAAAAAATCATATTTCTTGGGTATTCATTTTTGATAAGCTCTTTCAAGTTTTGAATGGTAGTGTGAGAATTTCTACCAATGGCGAACTCTAGTATTTATAGTCGGCTATAAGATGACCCCTCAATAGGAGGCCGTAGTCGTTAAAACTGAACGGTATCGATAACAGCGAGGAGGTCAAATTCATTGAGTGACATATTGTGAGTTGCAGTGTATGAAAAAAGAGATGACGGCATCATCCCAATCATCTCGGCTCTTTCGCATATAGACCAGAGGCATGAACATTTGTGTCGATCGAGTGAAGATTGTACGACTAACTTTATGGGTTATAAAGCGATATAAATCTTCCCAAATAGCTTACTATATGTCAGCTAAAATAGCAGGATAAAGTGAAGCTCATAGATAGCAAAGCTCCAGCCTAACTTGTCCTTGAGACAACACAGCAGAGGAAGAGAAGACTGCGATTTAGATGGAGCACACAACTGGTGAGCTTCCTCAATCGAATTGGCGGGAGAAACTTTGGGCTGTTAGCTAGAGACTAAAAGGGACTTGCTGGCTAAGGCTGTGGTTTACATAGAACAGATACAACTTGCAAGAATGGTTGCAGACATTTTTATGCGTTGCGTACTTAAACGTGAACATTGAGTGAATGTTATCAATATAAAGTTCATAAGTAGACAGACGACTGCCTGTGATAAGAATCAAATCAAATCAAACTTAAACGCTAAACGTCTTCATTACATTTCCATATACCGAAGAGGCAAGAAATATTCTTATCACCGTTTCAAAGTTTACTTTTCAAAGACTAAAATGTACGAACCGAAAATAGATCGTCTTCAGCATAACCGGAACCTCTACGAGAAGGCTGCCTGCTGTCTAATCGGTTTTGCAACAATTCGTAGTATGGTGATAAGATCATAGAACTACAATTCCAAAGCTAAGAACACACAAGTAACCAGTGGCGTAGCGTGGGTTGGAGCCGCCCGGGGCAGACCCAATCTATGCCGCCCCCATACTTTTTTAACACACTAAAAAAAAAACCTTTGTAAACTTGATAAAATGTCTGGAATCGAATGACGGTACTTTTGAAATTTCGAAATATGTGTCTCGAAAACAAAAATTCGTTTCTAAGGTAATATGGTAATTTCTAACTGAATAGGTATCAGGCTCAGTTTTGTCTATATTATCGTAGGGTTACCATTATTTTGCAAAATTCATTCGGCTTTTCTTTGTTTGCCTTTAGTCGTTAAATATTTTCTTTATTTTTTCAATCCTGAATTGGCAATTTGGTTTCATATTCGTTAAATTTGTCAATCATTACGCGATTACTCAATGGCGTTTTTATCTTTCGCATTTGTTTGAAATGATTTTTGATCATTCCACAAAAATCATTTGGCAATTTGATGATGATGATTTGATTCTATTATCTTGTTTGTTATTTGGTCAAGTCATTATTTAACGAAATATCGTTTCGCCATTTTACTATTTCCCAGATTAATCATTTCGCCACCCCGGCGAAACGTCAATTTTCCCAACAATTAAAGCGAAACGTACCATACCCATTGTCGTATAATAGATTTTGGAAAAAAAATTATTTGTTTTTAGATTTGGTTTCCTTTAGTTTTCTACGAAAAAGGCGACAAAGACTTTGACCAAAATGAGTAAGAAGTTGGAGTAAAATTTATGTTTTCAAAATTACTGTGGCATTAGTATTAAATTCGAATCACCGTAAAGGCGAAATAGCTAATTTTAAAACTGCGTATATCTCAAAAACCCAAACTTTAATTTCGAAAAAACTCTAAAAATCAAGTAACGCTCCCTTACATCCCGAAAAATAACTTATAGGTAGTCAGTTTTCAGCTAAAAAGTTAGGCAATAAAAAGTATTATTCAAACTAAACGTTGCAAAACGGTTTTGTACGGTTTTGTCTGCGAAATTTTACAAAAACATCTCTAACGATTTTGATCAAAATACATGTTAAAGATAATATAGGTATGTATTTTAAATAACTTAGTTTTCCTCAAAAAATTCGAGTAAATCAATTTTTTTAATTATTTCTGAAAAAATACTACCCAGAAACCGTGTTCATATATTTTTTTAAAACTCCGCACTTCCATTAAAAATGCAATAGCAGCAAGGCAAAACTTATTTTTTACAAATATTGCCCACTTCTTCTTTTTTTTTTTTCAACCATTCTGAATATGCATCATAGAATAATTTCAACCACTTGGAGCGTTACACAATCAGAAAATCCTACTTCATTTAAACCCCCACACATGTCCATCGGGGTATTCAGTATATAACTTCTAATGCAAATTCAAAAACATACCTCTGATTTCTTCCATATACTCGTACATATAATATGTAAGTATATCGATCCATCACGACAACTATTGCAATCAAAAAACAGATAAAAAAAAAAACTAAAATTCCCACTTATAATATAGTACAGAAGGCGCTTATAGCTCCTTAACCAGAACTTCCCAATATTATATTAATAAAATATATGTTTTTGTATATAAATTTTGTATTTAAAAAAAATTAACTGCTCCAAATTGCCGCCAAGGGCCTGTGCCCACTTTGCCCCCCCCCCTCGCTACGCCACTGCAAGAAACTGATTGTTCCCCGGTTATGAACCGCATAGCACATTTTGCTAAGAATATCTTCAACTTGCACACATTCCGAGGGGCAAACTTCGACTCTGATCATTATTTGGTTTCCAGCTTGAAATAGGTCTTGACTGTCTCATGGTAACAGGTACCAATTCAGTCATAAAGAAAGTAATTCTTCATCTAACTAGAAGAAGTGATGACAAGAGGCCAGTTTAAGGTGAAGAGGCCCCAAGCAGGCTCCAAACTAAGATTTGTCGCTATTTTCAAGCATTCAAACAACATTCGGAAATTTTGTAAAAAACAAAGCAACTGACAGCTTGCTTTAAGACTATTCCGAAGGTGCTTCGAAGATGCGAAGGAGATATTCAGCGAAGTGCAAAAAAAAAAAAAAAAAACGTAGAAACGTGTTGAAGCAGCATATTCAGCAATGCTACCAGAAAATATATTAAAATCTCGGTAGAATACATGGAGAATGGATTTTGACATAATGATTTCCAATTTACAGGTCAAACGTTTTTTTTTTTAAATCCACTTCGGAATTCTGTACAAAACGAACTTCAAAAAACCACAGAAATACAGAAGCTTCTCTTTACATGGTTTTAATTAGACCAGGAACAGCCCTATTCTAGCAAAGCTCACTGATACCTATCAAGTCACAAAAACCTCACAAGGTAAGTGAATTTGATTTTGTGAGGTTTTCGTATTCTTTCAGAACACTCACAACTTGTGAGGCTCACAAAAACCAAGGTATATAGAATAACATGGTAAAACATTGCGCATGTCCGCATCCTATCTCACTCGCACACTGTTACGTCACGTGTATCACACTGTTTTGACATTTCAGTGCAAATTCAACGTTCTCTAAGGTTTTTGTGGAATATTTTTTAAACAAATAAAAATAAAATGTTTATATGTGCGATATTCGGCTGTAATAATAATAAAGACAAGAATCGAAAGCAAAACAGATTTCCCGGGCGCGAAAAATTGTCGTTTTTCAGAACTCCCAAGGATGGATCTATGAAAAAAGTGTGGTAGAAAAGACAAGTTTAATGCAAATAATGCATTTGTTTGCTCGAAACACTTTAACAGTGACCAATATGCGCAAAACTTGAAACATGAGCTGCTAAACTATTCACCCAAAAACAGTAGGAATTGCCTTTCACTTCCAAGGACTCTGACAATAAGCGCCAGGAGAATTATGAAAGGCGGAATACAAAACAAAAAATTGTGCGCGAAATTTTGTGAGTTTTAAGTGTTAACAAATTATAAATACGTAATTAGTACCTAATTTAAAATTTGTATTTTCAAAGGAAAACCCTTCCAAGTGAGCAAGTTACCCAGGACAACAATGAACCTACTGCAAAATTATGCTGAAGAACAACCGACCGGATCCTTCACATGGACAGATCAAGTCAGTGAAGGTGGACTTTTTTTTTATCGAAAAAATACGACTTCTTGAAAGTATTTTTAATGAATATACATAACTCGACTGGTCTAATAACTGGACAAAATTACATAAAAACATTGTTAGACCTTGCCGAACCTATTGATTTAGATCGTGCGATCAAATAGTTGTTTTTCCGGGGCAAAATGTTCTTTAAGATTCGAATTCTTAACAAAACACTAATTACGAATATCACTGCAAAAAAAAGAAAAATTAATAAAACGCTGAACTAATTGTAAAACTGATGTGTGCTTGTTTTTATTTCTAATATTTTCGCAGATTATAAAGGACTATTTATACATTATGGTTATGAGGTTTGATTGATGAATAAAACTGCGAATAACAGCTGCCAACATTAGATTTCTTTGTTGTATTGCTGTTGAAACAAGTTGTATCGTACCACCATCATCTCACTTTAAAACAATTTCGCCACTATATCTTGCAAATCACATTTTTATTAATAAATAATCCACAACCCTAATATAAAGCACATGAATGTGAACTAATTTGTTCTGAAGTGTCAAAATATGTGATACACGTGACGTACATGCGCAGAACTGAACCAATATTTTCCTCCGGAATATCATACCATGTATTCTATATACCTTGCACAAAAACAATCCAATTTGTGATCTCATATGGGACAGGTCACAATTTTTAAAAACCAGTCATAACGGCTCACAAGTGACAAACATTACTGCATTTGATGGTCCTGGTTCCCTATTTCCACATACTTAATGAGCTGAACATGGCATTTTATAACCATTTATAACCATTTCGGGAAAAATACGTTTTATTTGTATAAAAAAAACTGAGAAAGGCGATTTGATTTGTGACAAATGACGTTAATAATTGCTATCCTTCAGTTCTTAAACATTTCTGTGTTCACATTTTGCTTATTTTGCAAAAAAAAAAAAAATTATTTTTACTTACTTCGTGTACGAGTTCGGACTTTTATTGATTTTTTTTTTTAACAATTTGAAAGTAACCATGCTGAGGTGAATTTTGTTGTGAGTTTTGTTGTGAGGATTATCGTATAATTCGGAAAAAGTTATCGAATCACAACAAACCTCACAACAAATCAACGTCACAAGAGATCCTGACTTGTGAGGGTCAGGGTTCACAATCACAGAATTGGGCAGTAAATGATTTCACAATTTCAATTCGATATGGTCAACATGGTACAAGAAAATCAAGAAAAGGTCAATGAATAAGTAATTCATTAAAAAAAAAGACTGACTATAAAAAAAATCTCACTGACATTTGTGTGACAATTGTTTTTTTGTTTTTGGTTTTAGTTTTTTAAATTTATATGTTTATATTTATTTATTAAGCCTATGACACTCCGGGAAAGAATACCAATTTAATGACACCTCTCCAAAATCGGTGAAGCCGTTTGGGCTACAGGGCGTCATGTAGGAACGTACATAGGATACGCGCGAAACACATAACCCTCCTTAAATCAGGTAATAAGTCAGGTAAAAAGCACCTCCAATTTGTGCAAACGAAAATTTCTTTCGTTTTTAGAAAACGTGAATGAAATGGCTTTTCATTCGTTTTCAGGGTTACATAAAGCAAAAAGTTCGTTCAAACGAATACAGAACCCCACAACAGCTTTACCTATATGTGCTTTGTCATATAGATTTTATTGTGTTTTAGAGGGAAGAAAATTCAACATTATAAGCTAGTTTGCGGAGTTAAATTGCGCAATAGGTTGCTAATATAAAGGGTCTTTCATTAATGACGTGAAAACTTATTTTTTAAATAAAATGCGAGCTACTTGAAATTAGCCTGACCGCTGCAGAAAGTAAAAAAAGTGTCATTTCTAAAGCTATTCCGCACATTTAGTATCCTTAGTGTCACGGTCCAGTGATGAAGACCAGTGGCACCATTGCCAAATAGCCATTAGAGACGCCGCCTCTGATAGCTGGGTTTCACCCGACCACCGCAAAGAAACCCCTGGTTCGACGACGAATGCCGGCAAGCACATGCAGCGAAACAAGAGGCATACAAAGCGGCGCTGCAAAGGAGGACAAGAGCTGCCCGTGAGCTCTACGCGCAGAAGAGAAGAGACGAACACCGGCTTCTGAGGAGGAA
This sequence comes from Cheilosia urbana, assembly GCA_946477585.1. NCBI lineage: Eukaryota > Metazoa > Arthropoda > Insecta > Diptera > Syrphidae > Cheilosia > Cheilosia urbana. The sequence goes on from OX297856.1 coordinate 41,243,503, forward strand.
AAAGAAAGAGCATGAGAAGCGCGCGATCGAGGAAATAGAGAGATGCTACTGCAGGAATGAGATTTGGAAGTTTTACCAAAGGGTTAAAAGAACCTCCCAAGGATACAGAGCCCGAACCGAAGCCTGCAAGGACGAACAAGGGAACATCGTAGTAGAATCGCAGTCGATGCTGAGGGTATGGAAGAACTACTTCTGCAGACTGTTTAACGGCGATGACGAACAAAATCCCGCTGTCAGGCAGAATGAACCATTCACACTGCGGCAGATCTTGGAAAAAACCCAGGAAGTCCAAATCGAAACCCACCACCTTTTTATCGATTTTAAGGCCGCCTATGACAGCATTTATAGAGACGAGCTATATAGAGCAATGTTTAGTTTTGGCATCACTACCAAACTCGTCCGTTTGTGCAGGATGACAATGGAGAATGCACGCTGCTCCATTAAGGTCGGTAAAGAACTCACCGAGACCTTCGATGTCAAAAAAGGATTTAGACAAGGCGATGCGCTGTCATGTGACTTCTTTAACATCGTTCTTGAAAGAATAGTGCAAAACTCAAACGCTAACACCAGAGGCAAAAGTCCGTCCACCTACTCGCTTACGCCGACGACATCGACATAATCGGCAGAACGCAACGTGATGTCACTGGCGCGTTCGTGAGCATTGAGACGGAAGCGGCAAAGATGGGTTTGGCGGTCAATGAGGGCAAGACAAAGTATATGCTGTCATCAAGAAAGGACACCCAACACCGACGTCTTGGACAAAATGTCACCATAGACAGATATTACTTTGAGGTGGTAAAGGACTTTGTCTACCTAGGCTCCGCTATGACTTCAGACAATGACACCAGCGCTGAGATTAAACGAAGAATAACTCTTGCCAATCGCTGTTTCTTTGGGCTAAGAAAGCAATTGAGTAGCAAAGCCCTCTCTCGAACAACTAAAGTGACCTTTTATAAGACCTTGATCATTCCAGTCCTACTTTATGGTGCAGAGGCATGGACTCTATCAAAAGCGGATGAGGCTACTCTTGGTTACTTCGAGAGGAAAATTCTTCGAGTAATTTTCGGTCCCGTCTGCATAGACAGTGAATGGAGGAGGAGATACAACGACGAACTGTACGGGCTGTACAGCGACATCGACCTAGCCAGAAGAGTGAAGGTCCAACGACTGGGGTGGTTGGGTCATGTAGAGCGAATGGACGTCAATGCTCCGGCCCGGAAGATCTTCGAATCCACACCCGAGGGACCGCGCAGTAGAGGAAGACCGCGACTCAGGTGGCGCACGCAAGTGGAAGGGGACCTTAACCAACTTAGCGTGCGAAACTGGAGACAGCTGGCTAAAGATCGTGCTGGCTGGAGACGCTTGATGGTTGAGGCCCAGGTCCACCCCGGACTGTAGCGCCACCTTAAGTAAGTGAAGTAAGTGTCACGGTCATGCTGCTTGAGATATCTCAAGAACAAAAAAAATTATTGGCTTAAATTAATTCTGTTACAGGACAAGCAAACTTTGGAACTCGCTTCCTGGGGATATATTTCCAGAAGACTACAATTTGCAGCAATTTAAGTGCAGAGCAAACATACATCTGCAGGCATCTCGGGGCGCTGTTGAAGCGTTATAGGTTCGCCTTTCCCGGGAGAAGTATATATATATATAAAAAAAAAAAAAAAAAAAATCACAACATTTATGAATAGAACTCGACTTCCTCAACCACGAGAACGTATTCAGCGGTCGATACGAGAGACCACTTTTATTTGAAAGTTGCCACTCTACATTGTATGGTCAGCGTGAACCTGTCTCTGTGTGTATTAAAACGTTTAATTTGTTCTACCCAGAATTGGATATATCTTTGCCTAGAACTAATTTTAAAAATATGTTAATATCTCTTATCACATTTTGAATTGTATTTCTGAATTATTTATAACACTAAACTATGTATTTTCAAAATCTGTTGATGTTAATCGTAGATTAAATAAATGAAATGAAATGAAATGAAAGGATACGTTGTACCCAGTTTTCGATGACTAGGCCGCACATTTCGTCGCACACGGCCGCTATTTCTAGTTCAATATTGGCTCTGAGCTCTTGTCGCCGGCTTGTTGGTATAGAACTATAGACCAATTATTTCATGTAGTCCCATCGAAGTTTAGAGGCGTAAATTCACACGATCTCGGGCAGCCAATCGAAGGGGCCGTTTCCCGAGATAACACGTTCAGACGTTCACCGAACTGAAACTTAAATAACACGATTTTGGCACAGCCTTCTTGGAGCCACACATAACTGATCTGCAATGCATATAATTGCTCAACGATATAACGTCCCAAGATGTCTCTGTAGCGAATACCATTTACCGTGACGTGACGGTCATTTTCATCGAAAAATAAATGCCCCAATGACGCCACCAGCATGAAAACCGCACAAAACAGTGACTTTTTTTTAAGATATGATGTTTCATGAAGATCATGAGGGCTCTCACCTGTCCGGTAACGCATATTTTGCTTATTGATGACGCCGATTAACCAAAAATGCGCTTTATCGCTGGAGATTGAAAATTGTCGTTAACGCTCTTAAAGTTGCGACCTTCCTACTCGGAATTTCGGTAGTAAATTTTAATTACTTGCAAACATTGTTGGTAATCGGATTTAGGGTGCGTTCGCACTAAAAGTTTGAAGTTAAAATAAATAGTTGGCGCAACAGGTCCGGAGAGACCCTAGGCCTAGCATCTCACAACCATTCGTTTTGTGTGAGTTTCTCATTTTTGGAACGAATGGAAGGGATCTTCAATTTTATGCCGACTCCAAACGGCCAATTGAGAAGCTCTTTCAAGACATTTTTTATACTCTCGGATGTTTGTCAGACGTTCGCGAGAGTTTGAAGTTGCCAAGTCGCTAATGAACGCTTTTTTGACATGCCGACGTCATTATGACGTAGTGTTTACGTCTTAGATATGTCACTACGAGTGATCGCCTGTCAAGCGTCTGGTCACGTTGGTTACCGCAGCGTGCTCTCACGATGGACACACGAGTGAAAAAAAAATATATCTCAGTATGTGGTTAAATGTAAAAAAAATCGTAGAAAAATCTGAACTTAGAAACAACATTTCACACTTCGTCATAACAGGCTAGCAATATAATTACACACTCATGTCCAAGACTGATATATCTTCATCAGACAGTTTTGCACCCACAGTCACACACTCACCTTTGCATTTTCTACAACACGTATCTGTTGCCTTTGAGTCCATCAAATAGCAATCGTCAATCGGTGGACAGCTCTCCTTATCGCAATTAACAAATCCATTCTGGAAATAGAAAAAAAAAATACAAAAAATATAATTAAAACGAAAACAGAAAATAACAAGAAAATTATACAAATTGTATATTTTGATTGCCACTTTCGATGCGAGAGAACAAATTAATTGAATGCAAGGAGTGAGCGAATCGAATATGGATGGAGGAAGAAAAAAAATTACCTCCCATTAAAATTGAAATTCTTAACACCATATGCCAATTAAGCGAACACAACGCTTGGAATAAATAATTTCTGAAGCCACCTATCACACCTCTTGACGTCCAGTTAAATTTCAATCATCACACATCTCGCACAAGGTTTGTTGATAATATGTTTTTGAGAACGCCTGCCACCTGTCAGAGTTCGCATCAATTTAATTGCACTGCACCACAAGAAACGGCCTAGATACATCACTGTACGTCGCGTCGGCATCGACGTAACTCTATACACGAGCGATTTACGTGCGCGCTTTATAGCGTTTTCAGATAGATTCTCCAATTTGCAACATTGTGCATTCAAAGTGTTGAAGCGCGATATCTATTTGCAAGGTGCGAGGCTTTTTATCTCTTTCGCCATATAGATTGACCACTCAGACTGTCGATGGTTGTATAGTGGATGCAGATAAATGAACGGCACAGCGCTGCATCTGACGGTGGTACGCATGTAACATATTATAGCAATCAGTCAGTCCATGAAGTTGTCGTCAGAAATAATTATTGGTTTTCGGTTTCGATATTGATTTAAAGCGTATATTCAATTAAAAGTGGAAACTGGAAACATTCAATCCACACACAAACATATATTTACACATAGGTAACTGTATGTAGGAGCGGTCCGCTCCGAACCGTAATTATTGTGGTGGAGGTAATTAGATATAATTATCCCGAGTGCATGTCGAAACGTAGTATTGTGTTAAAAATTGCCTTTTGATTGAGTCTTAAATATGTATGTTGTGTGTGCGCTTTGTCTTTGATTGACAGCTCAATACTCAAGACAAGTTGGGAGTATCCGCGGAAAAGGTCTGTATAATGTGATATTCGAGGCAAGAGGTCAATTGGAACTCATATTTAAGAGTCATTTTTGAGGAATAATTAAAAAATTGATTTATTCGATTTTTTTTAGAAAAGCTAAGTACTTATTTAGAATACTGATATTATCTTTAATATGAATTTTGATCAAAATCGTTAGTTAATCGTTTTTGTAAAATTTGTCAGACACAACAATACCTACCATGTATTTAAATGTTGAGTTTGAAATATACTAATGTTTATTTATTTAACTGAGTACAGGTTATTGTTAGACACTCAAGCATTATTTGGGTCTAAACTGTTATCGAAAATCGGGGTTTTCGAGATATGAACAGTTTTTAAAATTATCGTTTACGGTGTTTCTAATTAAAAATTAAGCAAGCAATCCTTTTTTAAATATATAGATTTATATATATTACACTAAGTTTGCAATTTGGTCTAAATCGTTATTGCCGTTTTCAGGTAAAATAAAAAATTTTTAAAAAATTACTTATTCAAAAAATCTATTTAATGGTAATACAGAGCAAAACTGAATTTTCCATTAAATGAGTTACAAATATATACCATATTTTCATACAAATGAATTTTTGTTACAGTCGTATGCACCGTTTTTGAGATATGTCCAAATTTCAAAAGTACCGTTATTTTCGCCAAAAACTGGGTATATGCAGTCATGGTACCCATCAAACGGTACGAAGATTTTATATGGGAAGTACCATACACATTGAGGTTACCTTACAAAAAAAAAAAAAACGGCCCCGAACAGCAAGCCCACAAACTCCAAATCCGAAGTTTGAACGAAATCTGCGCAGCCGTTTAGGCTGTAGACCTGTTGAAGATCGGTAAGTAAGACAGGAACCTTATTAGTTTCGCTACCATGTCTGTCCGTCTGTCCGACAATAAACCAATTTCGTTCGTTGATGTCTATCTCAGAAACTAATTGACGTAGAAGGCTGACAAATGGTAGCGATACATTAGCCGTATTTTATTATCAGCCATGATCTATATAGATCATCGATTTACATGCAATTACAACAACAGCACATGATCCTGCTTCTCATCGAGATCATGTATCATGATCTGAAAATTATTTCTACTATTTCTCGCTGCGTTGTTTGGCGCTGTTTGTTTCATTTTTAAATGTTGGTGTGCCTGTAAACGATAGCCAAGCCACACGTTGCCAGACTAAAGTATTCAACACCATTCATAACACAAACATGCGAATAAATTTCCCGTCCGTTTTTCGAGATGTTGCTTTTTCATTCTATAAAGGTATGCCCAGACCAGCGAAATATTTCATAAACATTTAAGTAAATGTTTCATAACCATTTATTTAACAAAAAAGATGTCGATGCAATATTTGGCATTTTCCCAATCGTAAATTATTATTGTTTCAAAAGTTTTCTTGTAGAAAGGTGAGAGTTGTTTTTTGTTGTTTTCTTTTATCATAAAATACAAATAATGTCCAAAAATCTTGGAATAATGAAAAATGGAAACTAGCAGGCTGTATAAACTTAGGTAAATTATTTTCAAAGTTAATTATTGGGAAACACATTTCTTTTTTATCACAAAATAGTAAAAGAAATAATGTAATTGCAACTGTTTTCGCCGATTTTTTTGTAACTAACTGCAGTTTGTTCTTTTGGGTTTTCGTGTTTAAAGTAATCCGCTGTCATTTACTTCGTCTTAGAATTCCAATTACTGACGAGAAGTGCAAACTGCGGTAAGATTTACATTACCTACATTTAGAACTGATTGTTAACCATTTCCTTTTAAAAACAAAACGCACTGTATGAGGTATAACGGAAGCGGTGTTGTTGTTTTCGAGCCCCTGGCCGTGATAATAATTAAAAACATTTTCATAAATATTTAATAAATACTTCATCGGCGTTTTCAACGGCAAAAACATTTCCGAAATGTTTGACAAAAAAATGTTTCTGAACAAAGTCTGGATACACATTAATATGCCAAGAAAAACCCAAATATGTACTAGCCGCGAAATATTGTTTATTTGTTGCATATTTCAACATAAAGTTTTATTTTAGTTTTTAAAAAACAATATCGAAAATCAAAACTACTCAAATTTGACTCAAATGGTAGCACCTTCGACAAGCAAGTGAAATGTCATGTCCATTGAAATCATGTTGTGACGTCACGCTGCACCAAATGTTTGCAATATGGCTGGTGGCAGTATGAAGTTTGTCTTCATGTTGCACCGAATGCTTGCAATATGGCCCGGTGGCAAAATGAGGTTTGCCATACTCATAGCAGCTGTAGCCACAACTTAAAAATAAAATTCTTCAATGATCTGTATAGTTTTATTATCGTGATCTGATCCGGATCAGATCACGCTGATAATAAAATACGGCTATTGATTGAGAGTAATTACTTAATTAGTAATTTGATGAAAAGAAAAAGCTGTTTATATCTTAATTTACAAGAAAATGGATATATACTTTTTTGTAGATAATACTCGTAGATATATTTGTGCCGAAGAATGTTTTGCCGAAAAGTTAATTTTCTAAGAGAGATTTACAAAAAAAAAAAAAACAGTCAATCACTATAAAACAATTTTTCATTCGTTATTGATGTGTTGTCTTAATCGATCTTTACTCAGCTCTAGATACTCTTTCACGCACCGACACCGCATTTCATCAAGATTCTAGAGTCAGACTTCACAGTTCACTTCACAGTCCACTTCCCCGTCTACGCCACAACTCCATACTATACTCTGTCCAAGAAAAAATTATCAGTACAGGCCTTATGGGAAGCTCTTTTTTCTACCAGTGGTGCCTGTAGTACTCTCACGGCACTCAAACACAAGATTTGCCACTGAAATAAAAACGAAACCACTGGCATTCCAAAGAATTTTGTTGTTGTAATTTTCCTGAAATTCGCATACATCCCTCCACAACCAGTCTGCCACACAGCCGCGGGCAGAATGAGCACGATCGCTTGTGTTCGCTTGCTATCATAATCAACCAAAATAAGCAGTGTGTTGTGTGTGTGACTGAAGCACATTAGAAGAGTGTTACCATATGTCAAAGAAAGCATATCATTAAGGGGTTTTCTTTGAATTTTGTCAAAAAACTTTCGGTTTTGGTGCTTTTTGGAGCTTTTTGGAGTTTTTGAGAGCGGCATATTATGTGGGGTGTTGCCATTCGGTTTTAATTTGTTTGTATTTCTGAAAGATCCAATAATATTCAGTTAAAACATATTTTTGAATGTTGTCTTTGCATTAATTTCATTAACGCAACAAGTGATCATATGTATGTGCGTTGTAGAGATATTGCAATAAATAAAATAGTGATTACTAGGGCAACTCAACCGGATTCATGCAAAAGCATGGTATTTTTTGGGATACAATTTGATTAAATATTTTAATATAGAAAACTAAGTATAACTTTTCAGCCTTATTCGTTAGGGCATATTTCTGCTGTTTTGGTAGGTATAAATTCATATTTCACTTTGAAGAGCATATTTTTCACACTGAAATATCAAAATGATGAAGCAGGTAGACCTATACTGTTTATTTTCGGTCGTTGGGTTTTACCACATCCGGTCACTCCTCCCCAGTAAAGCAAATGCCTTGAAAGGATTTTATGATCCTTTTTTTGCTACTGTTTCCGCGAAGTTCTGCATTGAAAAAATGTATATGCACAAGTGCAGTCCTTTTACCATCTGTTTAGGTATATGGCATTGCGTCGTGGTTATATAATTTTGTCTAATTGCCTGTTTGTGTATATAAGGCGGAAACAATGGTTGTTATCTCAATAGCGGATAGTGTATCTAAACAAGTGGTTAACTTTATTGTGCATATGAATAAACAGAAACATGGCTACAAAGTCTTCAAAGGACCTAAGTGTAGAAAAGAAACAACAACTTGTTGATGCAACTGAAAAATGCTATGGCCTTTTTAAAAGTAAATCGGAAGCCGTGGGAAATGCGGCTACGGTTTTTCCTGTTACGGAACAAACTGCATACAGGCTTTTAAGGGAAAAAGCAATCAAAGGCCACAATTCACCACCAAAGAAGAAAAATAATTCCGGTATCAAGAGCAAGGTGGATGATTTTGACAAATGTGCGATTAGGCGGATAGTCCATCAGTTTTTTATGGATAATGACCTTCCAACGCTAGACAAGATATTATTGGAAGTACAAAAAAGTGAAAATATAACAAAACTAAGCAGCTCAACCTTGCATATAATATTGTAAAGAGATCTCGGACTTAAATTCGTCAAACGTCAGTGAAAGAATTTGTTGTTGGAAAGAAGTGACATTATTTCTTGGAGACGAAGATATTTACGCGAAGTAAAAAAAATTAGAGAAGATAAAAGAAAGATTTATTTTACTGATGAGACCTGGCTAAATTGGAAGATGGTAACCCTAACAGTATTTCTCTCTGAGTTGTGGCGAATTATCATACATACTACGGCAACCCTTGGAGAGCTTTAAAAAGGGACCGATTTAAGAAAGTCATTGCAACCAGACTGAGAGACAAACATCCTATCTTCCCTTTCCCTGTACTGACAATTTTTCTTGGACAGAGTATAGTGTTTGTGCTCTCGATCATCTCCATCGTCCATTCATTAAACCGTGTTCTCTTAATCGTCTTCAACAGGAAAAATTCTGGCATTTTGTTGTGCACAATTATTATACTCTCGGTCATTCCATTAAAGCGTATTCGCTACTCTTACGCACTTACGCTTACATTCATGTTTCTCATCTGCAAAAAAACTTCGCAATATCCAACTGTAAAGAGGTACGGAACCTTCGGTGCGCGAGTAACACTCACACTTGGCCTGCTTTTTTTGACATTAATGCTGCATTTACACCATCACAAATTTCTAGCCGTGACCTGACTGAAAGGGAGAGCATTACCTAACACGACAAAAACCGTGACACGCATTTTGGTCGGCCATCTTGTTTACGTGGTAGGAATTATAGGAACGCTCCGCATGTTGATTTTGTATAGCGATAACGAAACTCCGAGTTCGTATAAAATAATATGGCTTCCGGAAGTGATGAACTGATAATTATTTATTTATTTCGTAGAACTGATTGATGAATTGTTGGTTTAATTCACTTCAAACTATATACCAGAGACAATAAATTGTTCGGTTAATAAAACTATCTATAAATGAGATGTTTACTAGAAACATTTTAGGACAAATATGGTTCTGTATTTTCTGCTTTTGGATATCATTGACTTGGATTTTATTAGTGCATTTTTCTTAACTGAAGAGAAATTGCTCTTCAGTTATTTAAGAATTGTATTACCTATTTAAAGAAAAGCGTGGGTTGCTTTGTGCCATATTTTTCATGCCTTTCGCACAAGAACTGATATTATTGAGCACCCCACGCTTTTCTTTAAATAATAATTATATTTTTTGTTAATCCTTTTGATTATATACTAAAATTTATTCGTTCATCATTTTGTTCCTATATTAAAATATTATTTTTCAGTTTTTAGTTCAATTTATCATAAAAGCGTTTTTTTTTAGTTTTTTTTAAACTATTATTTATTTTCTTATTAATTAAAGCTCTAGTCTGCTTTTTCTAATTCAAATTAGTTATTTTTATTTTAGTCGTTACAAATTTTTGATTAAAAATTTTCCGGTCGTGTTCAATTTTTTTCTTGTCGACTATAAATCCAAGATTATGTTGGTTACCGAATTTTGTTGTGCAAAATAAATAAACTGAAATTTTCATCCTGAATATTTTGTTATAAATAAGAGGCCTATTATGAATCAGAGTGATCTATATGTTAAAGATATTATTAATATTAGTATGCGGGCAGTAGGCGCAGTGGCTTAGTGGTTAGTGTGTTGGACTACTACGCTAGGGGTCGAGGTTCGAATCCCGCAAAAACCCAAAATTCCAACTTATGGTTTTTTTCACTGCGCCACCTCTCGCGAACGTCTGACAAACATCCGAGAGTATGACTGTCTTGAAAGAGCTTCTCAATTAGCCGTTTGGAGTCGGCATAACATTGTAGATCCCTTCCATTCGTTCGAAAAATAAAAACTCACACAAAACGAATGGTTGTGAGAAGCTAGGCCTAGGGTCCCTCCGGGCCTGTTGCGCCAACTATTTATTTATTTTATGCGGGCATTATACTCGTTAGTATCTACGTATGTATAAGGAACAAACATCAAGAGAACGCAGACTAGCTCGAGCAAGTCTCCTGCTTCGTTGTGTTGAGTCGAGTGCCGGAGCAAGCCAGAGAGAAAGTCCGAAACTGCAGACTGCACGCATGCGCAGGTCGTGCACAAGCTTCATCTTTCTTACTCTTATGTAGAAGATTTTTTTTTTTTGTCAACTTCTGACTCATCCCGAAGGCACTTTGACCTAAAAGATCTATTATGCCGAAGATTGCGAGATGTTTTCGGCAGAGGACTTCTTCAGTTCTTCAGGACTTAGTAATTCACGGAAGAAGAATTTCCTTCTAGTACTGGATAGAGCTGGGTATTCGCACAAGATGTGCTCAGCTGTTTCGTCTTCTTCGAGACATAGCCGGCACTCCGGGGAGTTGACTATATGCATTTTGTTTAGATGATATTGCAGACCGTGGTGACCAGTTAGGTAGCCTACAAGGTTTTTGATATCGTGCCTTCTGAGGTTTAGAATTTGTTTGGCATTTCTTTTAAATGGTAAGATTGCCTTTTTGGCTTGTCTGAGGCCTGGGATTTCTTCCCACTGTTTGATACACATTTTGTGTTCCCAGCTTTTTATGGTGGAGTTAATTGCTGATTTGGTGACGGCACAGAAAGGTTCTGGTCCTATAAAAGGGGTCTCCGACCCTTTCCTAGCAAGCTCGTCAGCTTTTTCGTTTCCTTCAATACCCTCGTTTCCCGGAACCCACCATATTTTGGTTTTGTTTCTGGAGCCGAGAGTTTGGAGGGCATTTAAGCAGTGCATGACTGATTTGAGAGAATGATTGGTGAGCTAAGGGCATTTATAGCTGCTTGACTGTCTGTGAATATATGGATGTTTGCACCTTTAATACCTGAAGAATTGATCAGGTTTGCGCATTCCTTAATGGCATGGAGCTCCGCCTGAAATATACTGGGGTCAATAGCTCCGGATGGTCACTGAAGCTTATCTCTTTCCCTTGTGCCAGGATTGCTGAGCTGCGTATAACCACTTTTTTAATATGTATGTGGAGGGGTGTTTATCCTATTAAAGCTTCTATAGCAGCTGTAGGACAAGTACTAATTGCGCCGGAAAGGCCCAGGCATGCAAGGCATTGTAACTTGTTCAGCTTTGAAATGGTGTTCTTTTGGATAACTTTGTTCCACCATACTATAGAAGCGTATGTTAAAATGGGTCTGATCATGACTGTGTAGATCCAGTGTGTGATCTTCGGTGTTATCCCCCAGGTTCTACAGTACATACGGCGACAGGCCCATAAAGCAATAGAAGCTTTGCCAATTTTAGTCTTTATATGGTAGTTCCAATTCAGTCGTTTATCGAGGACAACTACAAGGTATTTGACTTCGTCGGAATACTCAATGATTGTGCCATTGATTGAAATTTGGTTAAGCTTTAAATTTCTTCTCTTGGTGAAGGGAACTATGAGCCTTGTTGGGATTGATAGAAAGCTTTTCTTTGCGGCACCAATCTATGACTATCTTAAGAGCACTTTGCATGATTGATGTAACTTCATTTGCTTCTTTACTCCTAAAAATTATGACTAAGTCATCGGCATAGCCTATAATATTGAATCCTGAGGAGCTCAGCTTACGTAATAGGTTATCTATAACCAAGGACCACAGTAGAGGTGAAAGTACGCCTCCCTGTGGACAGCCACTTACGGCTGAAACAGATGCTGTGATTGATCCTGTCGAAGCTTACAAGCATCGCCTTGACCCGTTTGATGGTTGGTTCATCTATATTTCTTTCAAGCAAAGCATTTGATATGGAGTCATATCCTGTATTATCAAAAGCACCCTCTATGTCAAGAAACGCGCATAGCGCAATCTCTTTGCAGCTGTAGACACTCTTTATCTGTTTAGTTAAACTCAAAAGTGCGCCTTCTGTCGATTTGCCTTTATGATAGGCATACTGATAGGGGTGTAGAGGTATGCTACGAGTTAAGCAATCTCTGATATGAACGTCGATTATTCTACCCATTGTTTTCAGAAAAAACGATGTTAAGCTTATGGGACGGTATGATTTAGGTAATTCACTAGGCTTGTTGCCTAGTGTAGAAGATGCCGAGGGAAATTCATTAGTCCTGGCGACTCTAATTAGGATAATTAGGTATTCTTATCGAGTTACTGTAATGTCATCGGTCCTTGATCAGTCTACAAAGTTTAAATGAAGTCCGACCGTTCAAAGTGGGTCAAAATTGCGTTTAAAGGAGTCGGATACAACCAAACATACAATCAAGCACGCAAGTAAGCAAGCAAACATACAGGTGAAGCTTATAAAAGCGAGTTAAAAATTAAATAGAACGACTATATTGTGATGTGACCTTTAGGTATAATGACAACGAGTGTTTCTGGTTGCGAGGCTTGGTAATTGCTATCAGACATTCCCTGACCATAAAGAGACACATGGGAGACAGGTACAATAAAAATGACAATGATGGAGTAACAAAAAGGCCTCTTTGCCACTATAACTTTCATATGACTTCATTTTTATAGACCCGCAACAGCGACTGTTTTAAATTCCTCTCGAGCGCGGCTATGACTTCATTGTTTACTGACTTTTCCCATGGCTAACCTCGATCTATTTAGGCCACATCAACTCTAGTTAGTGACATAATCAAGATCAAGACTCCTAATCCACGCAAGATTTATTATCGAAATTACACCATGACGACAATGGCGGTGGCCGGCCGGTCGGTGCGGTGCGGTGCGGTGGTTCCATTACACAGCATTTGACTCACTTACCGCTTGAGTGGGTCAAAGTCAATATTTTAAATTGAAAACAATGCTTGAGGTCCGTCAGAACATCCATCAATCTATACTCCGAACAATGTCTTGAAAAAAATTTCGCCGTGAGTGAGCTTTGCAAAAAAAAAAAAAAAATTAAACAACATCCACAAACATGCGGAGAGATAAAGAAAAAAAAATTAAAATTAAATGGCGCCAAGTAATAACAGTAAATTATACAAAATAAGCCAATCAATTAAGTCTCGTCTCCACGGATCGGTGTATCTATCCCTCCTCGATATTCACATTATTGTCCATTTGAATGATCAGCATGCATCGCGTACACCAGCCAGTAGTACCTACTATACAGCGACAACAAAGCGCAGCGCACAGCAACCCGTGCATAGCCTGGGCCCGGGGACTAAATTTATCTACGTGTATCTCTAACTATGCGGCGAGTGTTGTCATAGGTAGAAAAAAAAAACAACAACAACGTGTAATTACCTTGAACTGGTCTAATTTCCCAATCACACTTCGTTCCGTTTCGTCCCACCATTATACCACCGCTGCTCGCCGCCACCAATCGTCTAACTGGGCGTTTGTGTAACCAGTTTGTCGAGGAGTTGTCGGGGTTTTCTAGAATCCCCAGGCAGAGTAACCTGGTAGCTTGCGCTCGTGTGTCGGTGTGTTGAACCACAAGTGGCTAATTCTTCAGTGCAAAGTCCAGGAATGTATCGGCCAAGTAAAATGACAACTAAAATGCGAAATCAACGAAACCGAATACGAGTCTTTAATTAAAAAAAAAGCGCACTGCTGCTGTTGTTGTTGCTGGATGATAATGCTGCAGCTTCTGGTGGATATCTCTGCGGATCGGACACAACTAATGCGCAGATAGTGAGCGCCCGGCTTACGCATTTCATAATATACGACTGCGAAGAGTTACATAGATGCAGCAAAAGACTGCAGCCAACACAGTCCGAAAGGAGAAATCGTATATCTGCACAAGTGATCAAATAAAATTGTATCTGTTGCGTGCAATTTGTGTGTACGCGATAAATGTGGTTGCAAATCGTAATCAGCAACGATTTTATGTTCAGCTGTCGTTTATCTACCCCCCGGGCCATGATGGATAGATACTTAAATACACGGATATAAAGATACGCAAAGTGAGGCCAAGGAATTTCGTACATGGACTTGAAACGCGAGTGTGCGGATACAAGGCTTAGATATTTTGACATTGATGTCTGTACAGGGATAGAGGTTTGCAAGATGTGAAATGTGATTTGAACTGACAGCTGGGATAAGTGCGCTAGGGGGACATGTGGGACCACCGAAAGGGAACGGTTCTTAAGTGACACCACGTGGCCGACAATCCTTGGATCGGTTCGGGTTATAAAAGCGGAGAAGGTACGAACTGCAAATCAGGGTCAGGGGGAAATACATATTTAGACGAGAAACGAAATTACATGGAGTTGAATGAGTGAAAAGCACTTCTCCCGTCCCCACATTAGGCAGATCGATGTTCTGATATGAAGATCTCCGAATTAGTAAACTGCGTAAACCAAATTGACCATCAAGACAAAGCCAGAACTTCGCTGGTTTGTATCCTGATCCCGAATAGCCTTGTTTCTGTAAACGAGCAACACGGAAATTGGTTTTTGTTTCGTATGTATAATTGATTTGATTCCGTGTGATTTTAGGGCCTTTGGGTGGATATAGTGCCGTATGAGAGACCACAGACCATATACCCCTTTTCAACCTAAGCTCGACCAGTGATAGCACAGCCTGAAATCCGGGGTCAGATTTTGCTCTAAGTTGCAGAAGTAAATAGTTCGCACATGCATGCTTCCTCAGATAATGCTACCATTGGAATTTTGTTACTAAAGCCCAGTTCGCATTGTGAATTATAAGTAACTGCCGAAGCTATCATCAAAACTTTTCCTTAGATTTGGAAATTGGGATTTTTTTTTGCAGATGAGGTAAACTACATGAAACATGAATGTAAGTCTAGGCGTAGAGAAAGAGAACACACTCTAATGAATGAAATGACCGAGAGCATTTCTGTGAACAACAAAATGTGTGCTTTTGTGCATGAGAATTAGTATCCATTGGGAACATTCTAATGGAAAACGCTTAAGAGAACACTATTTAATGAATGGAGAATTGGAGAATGGAGATGACCGTTGACCGGGCACCTAGAGCACAAACGCTAGTATACGGATGTGGAGTTGTATATAGGGAAGTTGACTGTGAAGTCTGGAATCCGGATGGAGTGTGGGTTCTGGTGTGGTTAGATGTGTGAATGAGGACGAGAGTGAGGTATGCATTGCAAGTTCCAATTGGAATCGAATAAGATAGATAGATAATTTATTTTTCGTATTATAGATTTACATTTGGTGGGCCACCGCGCAGTTTATATACAGAGATTTGATATTTATATTATATCTTTCTACTGAACAATTAATTTTAATTCATGATTACAAACAATAATGCTATGCAATGATATACTTTGAAGGAAAAATACTTTAAAAATCTTCAATACAAAAAAGAGTTTCAAAAGGGAAAGAAAAAGAAACCTTAAAAACTAAGCAGGTACATTGTAGTGAAAAAATAACAAGAAGTAACAAATCTATACTAAGCAGGTACATTGTAATGGGTAAATAATAAATAAATGAGTAATAAATAGATTTTAAACAATAAATAATAGATAAATAAGCGTAAATAAATAAAATTATTAAATAAATAAATAATAATAAAAAATAAATAAATAAATAAATAAATAAATAAATAAGTAAATAAATAAATAAATAAATAAATACATAAATGGATAAATAAGTAAATAACAAATAATAGATAGTGTATGACAAATAATAAATAATAGGTATAATAAATAACAATTAACAAATAATAATTTTTGATAACAAAGAAGCATTCAGAACAAATCAGAACATGATTAAACATTTAGGTCGTGAATCAGAGGGTTTTCGGAGATCTCACAATTGCGGAGAAATTTGATGGTCAACTTTGTAATTCGATCTTGAATCAAGTCCACATTTGCTCTGGTATGAAGATCAGTGGTTGAGTGATGCGGGGGAAGATTTAGCATCATTTTTAAGATTTTGTTTTGTGAAACTTGTAGTTTTTTGAGATGACATTTTGCTGAATTACCCCATACTTGGCAACCATATAAAAGGATTGACTGAAAAATTACTTTAAAAATTACGATCTTGTTGGCTTTGCTCAGTAAGGACTTTCTGTTTATGAAGGGGTACAACATGTTTATTGCTATACTCACTTTTTGTATTGTTTTAGCAGTTTGTTCCTTAAATGTGAGTTTTGTATCTAGATGAATGCCTAAATATCTGACGGATGGGACCCAGTTAATACTTGTCTTATTAACAATTAGCCGATTGCTTGGAAGAAAACAAGTCTTTCGTTTTCTGCTGAAAAAGATAGCTTGCACCTTCTCAGCATTTAGTTTAATTTTCCAGCTATTGTAATAACTTAGCAATATTTGAATCGCATTTGCAAGGTTTGTCTCCACGTTAAGACTAAACTCATGCGAAGAATATATTGCCTTGTCATCCGCAAAAATAGCTAATTCACAATAAGGGAGTCTTGGAATATCAGACATAAAAATATTATACAGTAGGTATTGGACCCAAAACCGATCCTTGAGGCACACCAGCAACATCACTATGACAAACAGAATAACAGTAGTTCACGAAAACTTTAAAAAAACGATCGGAAAGGAAGCTCAGGACAAGTTTTATTAGGTACGGGGGAAAACGAAAAATCAACAACTTATAGACAAGACCCAAATGCCATACACAATCAAAAGCTTTTTCAATGTCCAGCAACACTAGGCCAGTTGATTTTCCCAAGGAACGATTTTGCTTAATGTGCTGGCAGACTCTAAGCACTTGATGGGATGTACTATGATTTCTTCGGAAACCAAATTGCTCATTTGGAAGAATATTATTATCTTCCATCACTATGGTAAGTTTTCCTTTTAGTACTCTCTCAAACACTTTGCTAACACTACTCAGCAGACTAACTGGCCTGTAGCTGTTTGATCGAATAAGAGAACACATCAATAACGAATGAAAAATGGTACTTTATATAGTTTTTTTTTTGTAAATATCTTTTAAAATATGAACTTTTCGGGAAAACATTCTGTGGCACAAATATAGCTACGAAGCTTCGAGCATGGTCTACAAAAAGTATATATCCATTCTGTTTGTTAATCTAGAAATAAACAGCTTTTTGTGCGAATGAAAATATTTTTTTCAACAAATTACTAATTAGATTCTGAGATAGCACTGGGTACAAAATTGGTCTAAGGTGTTCGGACAGACGGACAAAAGTGAAACTAATAAGGTTCCGTTTTTTTCCTTTGGGTACGGAGGAAAAATCCCCCTTAAAAAGGGACTCACGAGTCACGACTGAGTAGTGTTGCGAAATCAAGGTACTTGCTTTGATCTGTACGCAGGATGGTAGGTTCTACGTTATCATGGGCGCGTGTGCGGAATGAAATTGCTTCTGAAGTCGGTTAAACGGAGATATGCGTATGCTCTACGAAAATAGAACACTGGTGACGATCAGTGGTTTCTGCAGAATTTTTCGAAATATTGTTAATCACTCCAACTGAAGTTCTTTTGAGTCATTGTAGTTTTGTAATCCTTTTAATTGACATTCATGTTATCACTGAACTGAATTACATATTTACTAGAATTACTAATAATCCATCTTTTGTAACATAAAGGGTTTTCTAGTAAGAGGTGTTATTTTGGTATTCAAAGAAAAATGCAATTTTTTGAGATAGACGATCGGATCTTTATTTCGTAATAAAGGAAGGTATGCCGTTTACAATGAAAAACAACATCAGCCAAATGGCCACCACGAGCACGCATACAGGACCATATGCTTTTCATGAAATTTTCCATAATCAAATCGCACAGTGGCTGCCCTATGTCCTCGATAGCCTCACGAATTGTATCTTTTAGGTCTTGAATCGATGCTGGGCTGTTAGCGTAGACCTTATCTTTCACGTGGCCCCAAAGGAAGAAGTCGCAAGGTGTTAAATCATAAAATCTCGGTGGCCAATTGTGATCACCTCTTCAAGAAATAACACGGTCCGGGAACTTTTCCCGTAAAAGATCAATGGTTTCGTTACTTGTGTGGCACGTAGCGTCGTCTTGTTGAAAGAAAACTTTGTCCGGATCAATAACATCCAACTCCGACCATAAAAAAATCATTAATCATCTCTCGATAGCGCAATCCATTCACCGTAACTGTTGATCCAACCTCCTTTTCGAAAAAGTAAGGTCCAACGACCCCGCCGGACCATAAGCCGCACCAAACAGTCACATGTTGAGGATGGAGAGGCTTCTCAATAATAACTCTTGGGTTTTCAGAGCCCCAGATAGGACAATTTTGCTTGTTGACGTAGCCACCGAGGTGGAAATGGGCCTCATCAGTCAAGATGATTTTTCGATGGAATTCCGGATCATTTTCATGCATTTCAAGGACCCAATCAGCAAAGACACGACATTCTTGATGATCGGCCGGCTTGAGTTCTTATGTTAACTGAACTTTATAAGCCTTAAGACCCAAGTTTTTATGCAAAATACGGTGTAATGAGGTTTGTGGAATGCCCAATTCCAAAGAAAAACGAGGAATGGACAAACCTGGGTTTTCTTCAACACTTTGGGCTAAAGCAGCAATATTCTCAGTTGTTCTTGAGCGACGTCACGGGTTTTATTCTTCACATCACTAACTTGTCCCAACAGCTCGAATTTTTCCACCAATTTGAATTTCTGTATTGCGGTCCGACAAGGTGCTTCACGACGACCAAAAATGCTTTACTTTTGCGAACTGTGACTGCAAGATTTTCACCATTTTTGTAGTAAATTTTAATAATTTCAATGCGTTGTCAAAGCGTGTATCGTTCCACTTTTAGTAATGGCGTAGTTTCTACTTGTTAAGTGTCAAAGAACAAAAGCTTCAAAAGTGACAGCTACCGATATAGCGGGTCATTTAGAATAACACCTCTTATTGGAAAACCTTTTATGAAGTAAATATTCATTCACTAAGTACATTTCAAACAGATCGTTTCTTTTCATAGAATCACTGGCGATCATGTGTTCAGTTTGGTAATTATTAATAGAAGGGAAGAAAAGACAAAATATGTGCTCTCTCACAATCAGTATTACCAGACGAGCAAAACATTTTCCCCCAAATAAATCCGAAAAACCCCTAAATTTGGCTTATTTCTATCAAAAAAACAAACAAATTGTTGGTATAACTTTTTTTTAACACGTCTAATGTACGACTTAAAAATATGAATTTTCACCTGCAAGATGTAAATGTAGGGGTGGGATTCTGGAAAAAACGAAACGAAAAACGCTTTCGCATTTAAAAAAACATAGAAATCGTGCAAAAGCAAAAATTTGCTTCATGTAATTCTTTCCGTTTCCTTTTTCTCTTTCGCATGAGTTTAAGAAACAGTGTGACGGAAAAATGTCAGTTTGAGAAGCTGAATGTATCATAATGAGAGCTTCAAAATATTTTATTTGTTGATATTTTTGTTTGAATAAAAAAGGTTAACATTGTAAATAGGTATGGAATTACATTTCCAATTTATAATTACCGACACACTTACTCTTGATTTGAGTTAATTACATATTTACAGGACGTCAACACTACAGGAGAGCAAAATATAATGACTGAGTGGATGGAGAAGTATGGAAAAAGTCTAGCAAAAAAGTCACAGGACAATGCACAGGGAAGAGTTAAAGCCGCAAAAAATATAGGAACAACAACAGCAACATTACAAAACTTATTGCATGCAAAAAGGTTTCTTTTTTTTCTGATTTTTCTTAGACTTTGATCTTCTACACCGCTCTCATTACTATCACTTGCTATTAAAAAATAATTCGCCAGCATATTTTGTATGGCATACATAGAACAACCACTAATTTAGCAATCAAAGAAAATGAGAAAAGCAAATGAATAAGCTGTCGTTGTTTTTCGCTCGAAACGAAAATGTCCGTTTTTAGAATGCCATGAAGCAAGATTAACGAAAACGTAAACGAAATGGCTTTCGTTTATTTTTTTACTTTCGTGCAGGCGAAAACGATCGAACGTTTTCATCTTATAACTAGAATCCCACCCGAGTCTTGCGAGAGCCTTTTTTACCAGCCTGAAAAGTGGAAAATAATTTTTAAAATATTAACCCTTTCTTTTTGAAACCACCTTGTAAGAGAGTTTACCAATCCTTTATAAATCTTACAGATAAACGGTGCTTAAATACGGAAAAATGGAACAAAATATTACAGAAAGTATACCTATAACTTTTTACTAGTAAAACTGGTATTCGATTAATTTAGTAACCCTGGTCACAACCCAGAGCTCGAGCTATATTTTGTTGCATTAAAACTAACGCTCAAAACGTTGGTCCTTTCTATCCCTCCTATTCCTGACCCATTTTCATTTTCTTTTGCGTTTCGTACACTTTTCTGCTGGCATCTTCCGGGGGGACAAAACAGGTTGTCTTGGAGCCCAAACGGACGGTCGGGAATCTCTCAACGGGTGGACGGTCCTCAATTCATATCTAAAAATAGGGCACAGGTGATCCCCACCGAAATACAAAATACGACGATCAACCGCCCAAGGGCCGTGTTACCCACCCTAAATACAAACTGGAAAAAACTAAACAGTATTGAAAACGATAGCTTCCAACTACCTGGGTCCTGCTAGTTTACCCTTTCTGCGCGGAAGCTCACTCGACATTAGTTTGGGGTCGCGAATTACATATCCTCCCGCTCGTAGGGTTGTTTTATAAATAATAATAATAATAATAATTAGTCTGGCAGGGGTTGGTAAAGGCGAACCTAAGCAACCGCAGAGATGTTAAATCGAACAGCACGAAATCGCTTTTGTGAACAGTACTAGAATGAATGAGGATCATAGTCGGAGAAGAAGATGTCAGAGCTCGGGATGCGAATGGCTGTCAGCGGGGCTGACTCCTGAAGCAGAAAAGTTAATAGTAGAGAAAAATTAAGAGTAGAAGAATTCACGGTACTAGTAGTGTGCAGTGGAAATAATTGGACTTTGCCTAATACAGTGGTTATAGCGGGGAGCTTTTGACATGATTAGAGACAAATTGACAAATCGGGAAAAAATAACATTTCGTCTTGCAACCTCTCGGGCAGCAGCGGCTGTATATGTTTATTCGATTTTGTACGCTCTATAATCGTTTTCCTCTTTCTCATTAAATTAAAGCACAACAATTTAATGAGGGGTGTACGATTTTTGATCTCCTGCTTATATCCTCCATCCACATAAGACCAGCGACGATGGATAGATAATCAAGGTGAGTAGCGACATCTTTAATAATTTTGGGAAACACATACCAGAGCCATATACCGACTTAAAAGTCTGTTCAATGTAGACCGGACAGCAACCTTCCGGCCGGCAGGTGTTCGACTCAAAAACCGCAACTCCAGCAAAACAGAGCCACTTTGAATTTTCACCACAAAGTCCGTAAGTTCTTAATTAATTTCAGCTACAAGCCAGCTTTCCACATCCTCCGAGCTCATATTCGCCGCCTATTAATCAGCCACCTGACAGAACAGATACCTAACTGTATCTGATCACTTAATTTGAAATTGATCAAAACGCAATTTCACCACATCGTTTTCATTAATCAAAGCTCCGCTCAGCCTAAAGGTTTCCAATACCAGCTTTAATCGAAGTTTCCAAGTCGTTCCGTTTTTTTCCTTCTTTTTTGTTTTTGTTTTGGTTTCTTGTTGATTTTTGGTAAATTTATGAAAATTGGAAAACTTATCGGATCGCGTCGTCGCCGCAGCCGTAATTCATCGGACCAACCAACACACACCCCGGTCCCGGCGGAAACCTCATTGCGCGCAGTCTCACAAGTACAGTGGAATCACGAAAACTATGTAAAGCCCCCCCATAAACAATCCATTAACACATTCTAATCATAAATATTTCTTGTTCAAATCAAATATCTTTATAGATACACTTTTCCAAGTAATTAACTTGGCGAAAGAGCGTCGCAAACTCTATACAGTCTGCTTGACACAGCACGCAAACCCGCGTCGTATACGCAGTCACGTCGCAGCACCGGTCACACTGTGCGCGCCGCGCGCTCCACATTAGATAACCAGATGCAGTCCATGCATAGGTACATACTCTCGTACACAATTCTAAATGCGGTCGGAACCGGGTGGAACGCTAACGTAACTACTAGTATGCCTCGTAAAGCGTAATGTTTTCCAATTTAAAATGTAGCAGTAGTAACGAAAATTGCATTTCATATAGTCTTCTGTCAACCATTTATCATAGCACTTAGCCGGTGCGCTTGTAGGCCGCAGCGCAACTCCAACTATTGTATCTGTTGGCAGTTTGTTTGTGTACGAGTACGAGTATCTGCGATACTACTTAACGAATTGATGGAATTCCATCTCAAGGTGTGCATTCAAATGGATCTCGGCGTGGAGTAGAAATGCAAACGTCGCCGTCGACGTCGGCCACCATTTGAGTGAATGTTGCACCAGTAGGTAGATACTTTTGTGTATGTGCACCTGACACGATCTAAACTGTAATTACCCGTCAAAACGTATGGCAGTGGCTATACATTTTTAGCCAAACACTTTTTTGCGCTCGTAAAAATTGCACCGCTAGAGTACGAGCTAGAGAGTGTGCGATACAGGCTTGACTGGCCACTTGGATCGAAATTAAACTCAGTTCAGGTAAATTTATGTTCTTACACAATCCGATTGACACACTTGCCCTTTGCGATTGGAAATAAGTCACATTTGTCTTGCAGATCCGAGAGAGTCCATCTCTGATCTGTCAGCATGGTGATGCCACAGCGAAGTTTTCCGCTGGTAAAAAACAGACAGGTAGGTAACTCAAGACGTGATCACACTCGATCCGAAGTTTGCGCCAACAAGTAGTCAGCCTCTGACTGAGGAATAGAATGTGTGCAAAGTTGAAATTCGATCCGACTTGCACTTGCCAGGTTGCGGTCAAAACCACTTTATGAATACCGAAACGATTCTACAGGTACTTGCATAATACAGCGATACCCAATCACTTCGATGCACCCGTCTGTCAAATGTGACATCAAGACATCTATCAATATCTCTTAGCCGTTCAAAGACCACAAGATGGATAGTTTCACAAAGCATTGCCAATAAGGCACACATTCGCGATGTACGATGATGGTGATTCACTATCATTCCGCGTGGTGTCTGCAGCCGTCATGTGTCAGACTTTTCCATACCGCACATCATATCGTATGGGGGGAAATGTCAAAATCATTATTTTTTCCATTGCTCATGTGCAAGGGGATTACGGTTTTCGCTTTGCTGTGGTTTGATGTTAAATTGAAATGTTGACATTTTGTCGGGCACTATTTTTGACAGATGACATTTTAATGGTTGCAAAATGGGCGCGTTCAGAATGTGGAGAGAGTGTGATTTTTTTCTTCTTTTTTGATGCGATGATTGCGAGTGGAATTACTGTCAGAAAGTGGTTCTAGATGAATAAGCAACGAACTGGCGGCGGGGATTGCATTCTTGGGAATGTTGTGTCGAATTTTGCAAGCAAATTTTATACTATCGTGCATTGAAATAGGCTTGAGTATGCTTGCAGCATTTAAACGACTGTTGACACGTAGAACGCACATTCGCCTGCGGATAGATCGGTAATATCGACTTGGCATAGTTGGTATCTCCACAACAAAAGTAAAGGCTTTTAAAAATTGTGGTGATGGCAGATGAAGAAATTCTTTATATTAGAAGGGGGGGCTGTTTGCCAGGCTGGGAGATTTACAAGTCACAGACTGGCAGACAAGGTATTGGAGTGGATGCCATTTGAAGAAAGTGTTGTGACCTTGAGATGTAATCCTTAAAGGGTCTAGTGTAAGTGCAGCTAATTGAAGCTGAAGGCGAAAATCTCACAAGGAGTTCATTCAGGGTTTCAAAGGCCATTCATCCTGATGTGTTATTCAGTTTGGCATGGGACAGTGTTTAACTTGGAGGTACGCTGCCCCAGATCAGAACGTAAACAGAGAGCAGATGCTGGACTTTTGTATGTACAGATCTTCACACAAAAATATACTGCCGTATATACCGTCTAGGAAGTCGCAGTTAGATACCTTTGGTACTTCCGTATAATAAATGTTATAGGTAGTCCAGTTAACCTTTGGTACGGTCTGAACTCTCAGCTGAGCATCAAGGGTTGTACTGACTGCAACCATTGTTCCGCATTTGCTTAGCTAAGCGGCGGTTGGTACACGTACATGGCTAAACTGCACAAAATTAGTGGCGTACGTCAAACATTTCACGAGAGCTGTTCTTTGATCGATACTATTGGCAAACATTTCATCAAAAGAAATTGAAAATTTGATGGCAAATCAAGAAAAGACTTAAGAGGGATTCTGCGAAAAGTAAAACAAACGCCACTATATTATCACAGAACCATTTGCCTTGACAGACAACCCGGTTTCTTAGAGGCAGGAGATAAAATGTCATTGAAGAAGTCAGAATTAAAAATAGATCACATCTTCCTGGGGAAAAGCAGGGGTACCGTGATATAAGCCCCTATGACTTCTTGTGAAAGTGACATCAGTCCACAATAAAATTTAATTCAATTTAAGGCCAAACCTTATGTCACGGCAGCGGTCATCTTACGCGGGCATTTCTAAGTGTTGTCGAATCCAAAAAAGGACACTGAGGATAACAAGTGCATCCCATTGAATAGTGCGGAAAATGGTTCTACAAAAAATCTCTAAAGCCCCTGGAATCATTAAAGGGAACTGTTACTGTGGTAAGACTCCTGGCAAAAGTTACAGAAATAGCGGACCGGACTCTTTAAACCTTCAGCTCTTACAAAGCACATTTGAATGAAGGTTTAACCTTCTATTATGTTGAAACTGATGCTTTTTTTGTATTAAGGTTTCCAAATCCTAGACTTCAATTCGGGTTTGTATTGGAGGAGAAACTCTCATATAAATATCAAACCCGTTGCATGGGTTGCGAGCAACCTCTAACCACTTCACGACTTAACACTTTTCGGATCGGAACTAAAAATGGCCAAGAAGGTTAAGTATCTCGGAGTCTATCGAGATAATAGACTTACTTGGAACTACCTTGTTGAGGAGAAGGTCAGGCAGGCAAAAAGGGTACTACATCAGTGCAAACGTGTATGTGGACAGAGGTGGGGACTCTCGCCTAGGTCAGCATACTGGATGTATACGATGATAACTAGACCCATTATTACCTACGCCTCGGTTGTATGGTTGGCGAAAGCCTCCCAGTAAATTGTGAGAAAGCACCTTGATAGGGTCCAACGTTTAGCATGTATAGGAGTTACAGGTGCAATAAGGACAACACCAACATGCGCATTGGAAGTGATCCTAGAGATCTTACCACTAGACTTATTTATAAAGAAAACAGCGGCCCTAGCGGAACTTCGTTTGCATCGAGATGCGAAATGGCACAATCGTGATACCATCTATGGACTTAGGAAGATCCTGGAACTTGTCAAAAACGAAATTATGGAGCTGAACATGCCTATGGATGGGATAACAAGGGTGCGTATTATGGAAAGGAATCACAAAACTCGTATTGAGAACGGATTACTTCCAGAAAAAAGGAGTGGTGAGATAGTCATTTTCACAGCTGGATCCATCATGGATTACGGAGTAGGTGCCGGTATCAATTCAGCAGAGCTGAAACTAGCCCGTCACGTTAGCCTCGGGAATTACACTTCTGTATACCAGGCTGAGATGATTGCATTGCTGCATGCGTTGGACTACTTTCTTGAGAGTCAGGTGGAGGGAATAAATATCCTTATAGCACTGGACAATCAGGCAGTGATCAGATGCATGGAACAAACAAACATCACAACATCATTGGCATTGAAATGTGTACTTAAGCTCAATAAGTGTTCATCTAAAAATGAAGTAACACTGACTTAGGTACGAGGACACATAGGGATCGAAGGCAACGAAAAGGCGGATTCCCTTGCAAAACAGGGGTCAAATGAAAAGTTGCTGGGACCAGAACCATTCTCTTGAATCGGCAAAGGAATGGTAGAACAGCTGATTCACAAATGGATCACGGCAGAGCACCTGAGAAGGTGGTCAACCGTGCAACAATGTAGACAGGCTAAAATGGCAATTAAGTGGCCGACCTGCTCCACTCAAAAAAGGGTTCTGAGCATGAGTCGAGGAACATTGAAATGGGTGATGGCTTGCTTTGTTAACAGGACATGGTAATTTCGGGTATCACTTAAGGAAGATGGGCCTTAGAGAGGATGATACCTGTAAACTATGCCTGAAGGAACCTGAGACAGCGGCACATATTCTGTTTCAATGTCCGGCGTTGGCTGGCAAAAGAATGAGGATCTTGGAACATCATTGGTCCGAGACCCAGTCGATGAAACAGATCACCCATAAACAGATGCTAGCGTTAACACTAGGAATTGAGCTCAGGGAAGAACTCTGGAAAAATCCAGAAAGTCTCTCTGGGTAAGATTTATAGTGGTAGAGAGACAAAGAGAGACCCGAAAATGGTGGTCTGATTCGAATATCTCTCGAAATCTATATATAACCACTTCACCATGGTCACCACGGTTACCTTCGCATCCACCTACAGTTATAGCTTGCAAGTAGCAGCAATAATGCTTGCTTGTTTCGGTAAATGGTCTGGCTAGGCCGAAATACCCACCATAGGAGTTTGATATCTCTGAAGAAGTCCAAAAAGACCTTTAACAAGTTTTATTACTCATTCCAAATATTTATATCAGTGAAGGAAACCTGTATCAACTTAAGACTTACTTAATGTGGCGCTACAGTCTCGGGTGGACTTGACACTCAACCACTCAACCAGCAAGCGACTCTAGCCAGCACGATCTCTAGCCAGCTGTCTCCAGTATTGCACGCTAAATTTTTTGAGGTCCTATTCGTTGTTTAGGTCGCGGCCTTCCTCTTCTTCGCCGTCCTTCGGGTGTCGGGTGTGGATTCAGAGATCGAATGGAACATTCGTGGGTATTCGCTCTACATGATCCAGCTACCTCAGTCGTTGGACCTTTACTCCTTCGGCTAAATCGATATCGCTGCCGCTTTTAGGCAGGTTATATGGCTTCAAAAATCAAAGGCAGACAGGTTATTGCATAAATTCACATTAAGCACTCAAAAGAAAACACCTTCACTGAACATCCTCGCCTTTTAACCATCAGTCTAGGAATTGGTAAAGTTCCCATTCTCGATGACATGTGACATTTCTTCTGACAGTAATTTGTCAATTTGACTATTAAGTGAAGGATTCTCTGTAAACTTGCAAGAGTCCAACTTACAAAGCTGTTAGCACCTCCTAACAATAAAATTTCTTTCTTTCCAGCGACGAGAACACCTACAGAAAATTTCACAGTGCATTGTAACTATTTGGGGTATTTTTAACCTTTCTATCCACTGTAGGGTTTCGACGCTGAAAACAATTGTTGCCAGTGGGTGTCACTAATATTTTCAGCATCTTCTTGCAACGAAAATGACAAAAAAAGAAACTCCTAGTTTGCACGAACTTATATTTTTTTCTGATAGAGAAACCAGTTTCGGCAACATTCAATCGAATTCCATAGCCCCCCTCTAACCGCAAAAAAAAAACACTAAATTAAAATTTGTCGTTACCTAATCGACAATACAGCAAATAAATAACTTTTTCTCGAATTCACTTGTCATATAAATTATTTTGCTACCATAACAGGACCGAGTGTCGTAATAGTCTTACCTGTTCTAAATCCGCCTACAATCTTCATTTTTTGCTTATGCATATTTGTAGATTCAAAATTTATTAATAACAACATTGGATCACGTCCAAATCTCATTCCTTAGCCAAATATCTTTCGATATCTTTTCCGCTTCTTATCGCCGGTAATCAGAAATTCCAGCCCAAGAATAGCACAACAACCTACGGTCCGCATAAAAACAAAACAATTTACCTAAGCATCACAACTCAGCAAATTCCTAACCACACATCTCCAGCGGCGAAAATCAATTTTCCCCCACGCTTATGCGGGAGAGAGGGGGAGAGATAGACAAACGCCAACCAACCACACAACACACATTTAACCGAAAAACAATACAAATCCGATAGAACATTGCGCTTAGCAGACGATTTGGCGAATCTAATGATTGCGCGCACATGTGTATTTGGCTACACCTATAGCTAAGGCCGAAATAACTATTTTAAGCGCATAGTGCCACAGCTACAGCACGCAAACATTTTTGCATACAATTAAGTTAAGTACCCACTTTTCATTAGGAAGTCGATTATTTTAATGCGAAAGTTCCAAACATACGTTCTCTCGCCTAATCCCCACGGATGAGGGGGCAGATGGACGCGTGTCGTGACGAGAGATTCCAGAAACAAATCTCACCATACACATCGTTTATGCGGAATGCAATGTATCGACGTCGTCGCCGCGCTTAAAAAAATACATTTGACAGATGACAGATGACAGTTGGCAATTTGCAATTTGCAATTCCAAAATGCAACCATATGCACGTTCGATTCATTAGCACATACACCGCATGATGCAATCGAACGCATTTAGATTGTTTTCCAGTCGGCAGCAGTATGGGACACACAAAATAGTACGTATACGTCCCGTGTGCCCGTGTTTTTTTTTTTTTTTTTTTTTTTTCTGTATGTGAAAGCTTTCCAATTAAGGTCGATAACCAGACAGTAAAGTAAAGGTTTTTTTTCCCTGTCAGACAACAAATAAAATGAAACAGATAGAATTTTACAAACAACAAATTAGAGAGACGAACAAAAAAAAAATAAAAATAAAAAAATCGACAACAATACAGAGATTGGGGAAGAAGAACACGTTCTTTGGGGCAACCCGTTGGCCATTGGTCAGTTGCTTGACCAGTTATTAATCAGTTTTAGCTATCCGGATGCTCGAAATTCTTAGCATTAATTTGACTTTGCGACTTTATGACGGCAGCTATCTATCTAAAAAAAACTAAAAAAAAAACTACCGCGCGCCGTGACACCAATATGAGACCGACACTCTGACGTCGGTAAAAATAGTTGACAACAGCAGTTTCGATCTATTGAATTCAATAGAAATATTCAAATGTCTGAAACGGTGGAACAGATGGCTTAGATGGGGAGATTAAGTTACTGGGTGTATTCTTTTCAGTATTTTTATTCAGTCTGCTAAATCTTTTTTAGTAGGCGTTCTTCGCAGGTCCGGAGGGACCCTAGGCCTAGCTTCTCACAACCATGCGTTTTGTGTAAGTTTTTCATTTTTGGAACGAATGAAAGGGATCTATAATTTTATGCCGATTCCAAACAGCTAATTGAGAAGCTCTTTCAAGACAGTTATATCTTCTATATATATAAAAATAACTTGATAAATGTGTGTGTGACAGCCTACCGACTGCAACACACATTAGATTTTGATTTAGTTTTTTTTTGTTGGTTAATAGAACATGTAGAGAAGGTTAATATATTCGTATGATAAATTTTTGAAAGAAGGCGCAACCGCCATTCCAATAAATTAATTTTTGTACACTTTGAAAAAAAAAAAAAGAAACTGGATAGAAATCGAGTAGTGACACTTCAAATACAAAAAAAAATATTTTAAATTTTAAAAGCAATTGTTGTTGTCAATTATTTTAATTATTTTCCAACCAAATTGTTGTTGTCAACAATTTTGGAAGTTTTTTTTTAAATACCAATAGGTACCTACCTAAAAAGTTTGTTCTAATAAATTACGTTTACTATGTTACATTAAGTAACTTTCTGAAATGAATTAGATACTTTAATTATGCAAAGATGATAATGGCCGACGATATTTTGCATCGAATTCGTACTGTGACATCGGATAATGAACTGGAGATGTCAGTTGCATCGAATTCGTACTGTGACATCGGATAATGAACTGGAGATATCAGATGAAATGCGCAACAAAGCTTTGATTTTGATCGAGGATATGTGTCTGCTCATGAGTGGCAATTTGTTGTGCAAATTGGGGATGCCACAGCCAAATCGTTCAATGCAAGACGCATTTAATCGAGAATTGGAGCGAGAAATGGACTTCGATCGAATCGCATTGAGTCAAGCTGTTCGAACAAATGCGCAAATGTTGAATCAAGAATAAAAGAAAGTGTACGATGAATTGATGCAACCAGTCGATAACGAAAATTGCGGGACTGAAAATACATTCATGCTTTCACTGATTTTGCCTACAATTCGTTCGAAATCTGAGATCGCTTTGGCCCTAGCCTCTTCTGGGATAGCGGCTACTTTGTTAGAAGGCGGTTTAACAGCATTGAAATTGCCATTGAATCTGCAAGTGGAAGAAAAACCTACATGCAACATTTCAAAGAACACTGCGATGGCGAAAGTACTGCAGCAATGTAAGATTATTATATGGGACGAATGCACAATGGCTAACAAACGCGCATTGGATGCCCTGAATCGTTTACGTAATGACCTTTCGGTGGAGCAATGATCACCGGCCTGATTGAGTTTCCACAACATTTTTGCAACCTTACAACGACACCGGAAGAACTAATCATGAATGTTTTCCCGAATATCGCTCAGAATAATATTGACCATGATTGGCTGAGTGTAAGAGTGATTTTGGCTGCGAAAAACAAGAACGTCGATCATTTGAATTTCGCCATTCAAAATCAAATCGCTGGTGAGTTGCATTCATACAAATCAGTCGACTCCGTGATGGATGAAAACGAAGCCACCAACTATCCCACTTTGTTGCGCAATCTAAATGAACCAAAACTTTGTAACGGTACGCGTTTGATTGTGAAGAATTTAATATCAAATATTATTCAAGCAACGATTTTTATTGGAAAATTCAAAGGCGAAGATGTTCTTATTCCGCGGATTCCACTTATTGAGAACGATTTGCCGTTCGTGTTTAAGCGTCTTCAATTTCCCGTACTTCAACTTCTCGCTTATTAATAAGTCGCAAGGACAATCGCTGTATGTGTGTGGCAAAAATCTTGAATTTCACGTGTCGGCAAAGCTCTCGCTTTGTACGTGTACACACCCGATAATAGAAATAGAACAAAAAATGTTATGTACCATAAAGCATTTCAGTGAAAGAGCGGTAGGTTGGCCGACAAGTATTTGATTTTATTTATTTATTTAATTTTAATATACCTTTTGAATAAAAAATTTGAATTGACCGAATTACATGAAGCAGAATGAAGCGAAAGCTCGGAATTATTAATTTCATTACCTACATAAATGAATTTGGGCGGAACGAAGTTCGCTGGGTCAGCTAGTAATAATAATAATTTTATTTGTGGCTTATGAAAACATAACAAATAAAATAAAGTTAATGAACATGGCTTTGCCGTCTGCCCGATTGACAACAATTAAATTAAGGCAAAACGATAAATATCTATGTGTTTAGAAATGGTCCGTTATTATTCTTTCGCGATAACTTAACGCTATCTTGCAGTATTGTGATAGCTTTAAAAAATTAATTTCATTAAGAAGCATAACAACTTCATCCTCCGTCAGGACATTACTTCCCAAGATATGTCTCCTAATTTCCTTAAAAACTGGACACTTCCCAATAAAATGAATGACATCCTCTCTTTCTGCCAAGTTACATAAGCTACATAGCAATGGTAGGGTCTCCCTGTGTGGGATATAGTTAAGCTTCAGTAGTTCTCCACGCAACTTAAACACTGTCGATATATCCGATATGCTATACTCATCACGGAAGTAGTTTTTATTCTGTAGGTTATAACTTAAACGGCTATAGATCATTCGATTCAGAGATCCCGAGGCTTGTTCTAAGTGCCTAACCCGAGCCTTTTCATCCATGCTTTTGATGAGCTGATATAGTTGAGGTTTTCAATCATGGCAACTATCCAGACTCAAATTGACTCCACAGCCCTCAGTAATATCCAACCACTCTCTGCACCATCCTTCCCTTGATTCCATTGCTTGTTAGGCGGCTTTTTTCGGCAGTCTGGAGTCCGGCATATTCAAAACCTTGAGGACGTAGTCCACATGCAGTTTAAAAGTTTTAATGAACAGTGGGGACAAATCTGTTTCCAGCATTATCATGTAATTTGGAGTGCTAGGTGGGAGGTTGAATGTTCTCTTTATCTAGTACCGTAATAGTTTCTCTACAGTCTCATATTTTCTTATTCCCCACACTTGCGCCGCATAGAACATGATGGACTCTGACACCGCTACAAAGATCTTATATTTGGTGCTGTGGGCGATGAATTCGCTACTTAGACATTTCTTCCAGACAACATTGATGGCAGTTTTTGACTTCACAAGTCTATCCTTAAGATGTCTCACCATATCTAAATTTTTCCTAAAGTAGACTCCTAGGTACTTGTATTCCTTAACGACTTATATGCTTTCGCCATTGTAGTTCCATTTCTCTTTCCTGCAGTCCTTGCCACCTCCTTTCTTAAAAATCATAACCTTTGATTTTCTTAGATTTACGATCAAGTTCCATAGCCTACAGTAGTCATACAGCCTATTTATCATCAGTTGTAGGGATTCTGGTGAATACGCCAGTAGTACAATATCATCCACAAACAGTAGTGCTTTGATAAGTAGTCCTGCGTACTCCACACCTCTAGGCAGAATATCTACTATATCCTCGATATAAAGAGCAAATAAGCCTGGACTTAGCGAGCATCCCTGTCTTACTCCAGATACCGATTGAAACCATTCCGATAACTCCTCGCCACTCCACACCGCTTAATTAGTATCCGCATACAAGTTTTGGGTGACGCGTCCGAATTTCATCGTCATGCCCATTTCGTAAAGATTATAAAATAAAGCTTTTCGATCTACGGTATCAAAAGCAGATTTAAAGTTCACGAAGAACGCGTACAGTTTTTTACCCCTTCAAATGTAGGACTCCACAATGCTTCTTAAAACAAATACATGGTCGATAGTAGAATATTCTGGCCTAAAACCAGCTTGATGTTCCTGTAGTAGACTATTCTCCTTTATCAGAAATGAAATGCCTGTATAATTTGCAGTTATACTTTCGGATGTTTGTCAGACGTTCGCGAGAGGTGGCGCAGTGAAAAAAACCCTAATTTGGAATTTAGTTTTTTGCGGGATTCGAACCTGGGACCCCTCGCTTAGTAGTCCAAAACGCTAACCACTAAGTCACTGAGCGGGTTTATATACTTCCTTAATGGGGTCGTATTGTTACTGGTCCTGCAATGAAGGCATCTATAGGTAAATCAAAATAAATACGACATTTGGATTTGTTGGAATGTTTTACTTTAGGCCGCGTGCAGCCCAGCATGTAGCGGAGGCTATTTAAACTCGGAAACACACCCATTACGATTGATGGAAAGATTCCGATATGTTTGATCAGAACAAATACATAAATGTTAAAAAGAGAGCCAAGTCCTTCAATTTAAAAACCACTATGCAACAAGTTATCTCCACTCACGGTATTTGCTTTTATTGTGTTAAGCACCGAAGCATTTCACCTTATACCTTGCACTGGTAAATTAATAAAACTTCAAAAGGTCTTCAATAGCATGTCGATGCTATTTTCGAAAATGCAGGATGAGTTCAACTTCCAGCTCAACAAGCTGATTGAAAGGTTTTCGAGCATGGATCGTACACCAATCACCCGGACAAAGCGCTAATAAAGGGTGTTTTTTTTTTTTAGAGGTAGGTACAGAACTTTAAATTGGGAACACTTTTTTAACTGGCGGCCATTTTATCAGCTGTCAAGTGATTTATTTTTAGCTAGGTTTGGTATTTTAACATGAATAGACTGACGCGTACGCCTGAACAGCGCTTTTAAATTGTGCAAATTTATTTGGAAAACCATGGTTCTATTCGAAATTCTTATCGCGCACTACGTCCATTCTACGGTGTTTAGCGAAGAAGCTCACTTTTGGTTGAGACACCATTGCATCCACAAAAACTGACTGTTTTGGTGTGTTTTATGGGTTGGTGGAATAATTGGTCCGTATTTCTTTAAAAACGATGCTGGCCAGAACGTTACAGTCAACGGTGACCGCTATAAAGCAATGATAACTGCATTTTTCGTTCATCAATTGAACTACCATGATGTGCAGTAGCTGTGTTTCAACAAGGCGGCGCAACGTGTCACACAGCTCGTGCCACAGTTGATTTATTGAAGGAAATGTTTAATAACTGCATAGTTTCACATTGCGGACCCGTAAATTGGCCTCCAAGATCGTGCGATCTAACGCCGCTTGACTATTTTCTATGGGGATATTTGAAGTCGCTAGTCTACGCCGATAAGCTCGAAACGATTGACAACTTGGAGGACAACATTCGCCGCGTGGTTGCCGACATACGGCCACAAATGTTGGAAAAAGTCATCGAAAATTGGACCTCAAGATTAGACTACGTCTCAGTCAGCAGTGGCGGTCATATGGCAGAAATTATATTTCAACTATAATACCAGAAGATTATCTTTCGAATACAGTAAATTAAGTATATGTAAATTTGAAAAAATCGTCTTCCAACTTAAGATGATTTAATATTAAAATATTGGCAATATGGCGGCGACAAATTGAATGTCACCAGAATGGGTTCAATGATATGATAAGCATTTTGTATGGGGAATTCTTAACTTCGTTTTCCCAGTATTAATGGCGGCATATACCCACGATTTTGAGTTTGTGCACATCTATGGCATAGTATACCTTTCGAATTATATAAGTGTCGCTCATTTCATAATAACTACTAAAAACCTGTACGGAAACTTCGGATGAATACGTTTTCTAACAACTTGCGGAGCACAATGCAAGCATGTTTGTAATTGGTTTCTTAGTTAGTCAGTTTTTGATCTTCTAAGCTACTTTTGGGGAAATGTAAAGTCAGACTAAAAACACTGCAAATGTTTAAAATTTGTACTCATGGGCTGCGACTTTAGAGGAACTCATAAAACCGTGAGTCCGTAATTCGTGAGAAGACCTAGCTTCCAGAAGACTCAACCAAAAAACCTTCTAAAAAAAACCCAAACAAATAATTTAGATCCTACAGCCTTTAGTCTATACTACCAAAATAATGGTGGTCTAAGCTCCGCGATGTCTTGCTCTTCTCTTCGTTAATATGATAGTATTGTATTCACTGAGACTTGGCTTACACAGAATCATCATAACGAAGAATTGTTCAACAAGGACTAGAACGACGTTTTCCGCAAGAACCGTTGCTCCGTTCTAGTCGATTGTGAGAGAGGTGGTGGAGAATGAGCTTCTGCAAGCACATTGAGTCTTTGGTTGCCGAGCGTAATCAGCGATGTTATGTCTTACATTGCGGAAATCGAAAGATATTCAAGATCCACATACTCTTTAGTTTTTGCATTTTTCCGATCTCATTTTGAGTGCTGCAGTTTTTTTTTAAGTACATTCTATTAGAATAGAGAAGAGAAAAGCGTCTAGCCGTTCGTAGACTGCGATGGAATATTTGAATTACAAGACGAGTTTCAAATTATTTGGTACCTTACCTCTTTTTAAACGTAGGCAATATTTTTCAATTACATTATTACATATGTGTATTCTTCATTTGAAAAATGGTCATATCGATTGCTTCGAGAACTCTTAAAAATCGTATTAAGTACTCTAGCGAGAACAGTAAATGTATTTATTTGATTGAAAAATAAATGAAAATAAAAATATCCTTTTCCTTATTTCCTTTAATCAATGGATTTTTTAAAATTACATTCTAAAGTCAATTGAAGCTCCCAGAAACTGCGAATCTTATACGAAAATCTATCCAGATGGCGAAAATCGAATGCGCGTTTAAAGGGTAAGCCAAAAGTATACCAAAAATGTCCTTCTCCGTTTTTTTTCGGCTTAAAATCGTTGAAACACAAACTGCCACAGCCACAGCCTCTACGATAGAACGACCTCATCTCCAACAGCACAAGTGCCACCTTCCACGGATCGCCCTGTATTTAAAATTTTTCCAGGGTTATAGCTCGCAGTCAACTAACAAGCTCGGTATACTTAGCCAACTGCCTCCCCTTCAAACTTTACGTGGGTTACGTGGGTTTGAGTTCGAAATTAGTTTTATATATTACTAGCCGAAACCCGCCGGCTTCGCCGGGGGTTTTTAAATTTTTGTTTGGCCTACCAATTGATCACCGTAATTAGGTACCGATATTTAGAAAAAAAAAAAACTAGATCGGTTTAAAATTACGGACGACAGAGGGAAACATACACTTTTTGAGATGTAAGAGCAGATATAGGTATTTTTCCTAAGCACTGTATTAAAGTTGTAGAATTCGCAGCCTGGATAACCTCCAGTTGAAGGTGTCCGCTCGCAGTTCATCGTACTTGTCTTAGAATCTTTACATGTTCTTCTCAAGTGCAGGAGCCACCTTGAATTTCCGAGCATAGATTGTAAGTCTTCCTAAAAACAAGTTCAATTTCTGACACGAGTGTTTTGACAACTTGTCTTACTCAATAAAACAAGATGGCCTTCACTTAAAACTAACGAAGATGGTTGTGGTTCAAAAACACCACGATTACTAAAAGTGGAAGCGCAATGCATTCCTAAGGGTTTACACAAATGCAAATTATTTTAACTCATCTTATTACAATATCTTTTTCCGATCGCTCTAAATCGAATTTCTGCTTCAAGATTCAACGTTTTCGCCTCAATCTGGTAAATGCAAATAAGGCAGCTCTTATTTTATAGCGTATATCAAAATCTCGTTCCATTTAACCACAATTTTGCCGCGGTCGCCGAATTCCCTTCATCTTTATAGACTACATAAAGATCCAGTTCGATCTAAGCCATTCCACACTTCATTAATTTCGTAGGACTGACATACGACTTCCTTGTCATGAAACGTCATCAAAATCTAAATGCGAAAAAACCTTCCAGCTCGTTTGGGGATCAACCCAAAACAAGTTTACGACCACCGACAAATGGAGAAAATAAAAATACTACATGTATTCAATATAATACCGAAATTCAAAGTCACTTCCGCCTTTAACTGTTTATCGGCATCACTCAGACGCTGGTAATAAGCCTCATCTAGCAAATAAATCAGCAAAGGTTGACCGTGTGGATTGTTATTTGTCAATAACAAGGTAGGCACTTCCAGT
Organism: Cheilosia urbana; assembly: GCA_946477585.1. NCBI lineage: Eukaryota > Metazoa > Arthropoda > Insecta > Diptera > Syrphidae > Cheilosia > Cheilosia urbana. The sequence continues at coordinate 41,280,870 of OX297856.1, forward strand.
CATTCCTATTTGTATTCGCTCTCAAAAGATTGTTAGCAGCTCAGGTCACGCCACAGAGGCATCTTTGGCATGGTGGATGAGAACGGTGGCACGCTCCCCCACTCACACAGCCCACAGCACACAACACACAGATGCAGATGCAGATTGCAGATTCCCTCATCCCTCTCCTCACTGCTGCACATTTAAATTTGTGTAAAATAATTATCCCAAAAGACACTTTTGTGACAGCATGTCAATCAAATCAGTCAATTAATTAGGTTTTTCTAGGTGAGTTAATGGCGACAAACCCGTTTTCACCAACTCAAGTCCAATCTCCGTCCAACCATTGACTACTACACATCATTTGTGGCAGATCGATTTGGCCGACGCGATCTGAAAAGCAATTCGAAACGCCAACGTCAATGCCAATTGCTGATAAGCGAACATCGACTTTAGTCAGATGCCGATTGTCCCGCCTGTCCGCAAGTATATTCACCGGCAGTCTCTCTTTCTTGTTTCCCATTCAGCTTTCAGCGGCACCTCCCACTCCCACCCAATCGCAATTTGTTATAATTTCGTGGATCTGTTTATTTTTGTTCATTTATTTTTGACAGAAGGCAGCAGAAATGAATTTATTATAAAGTAGGCGGAACCACAAACAGTATAACTGGCGCCGGTGCCATCTAAACTGCAAAAATTTGTGTGCTTGCGGGGAAACGACAAATTTAATAAACCGAGATACAAAATTTTTCGAATCGAATAAATTGTATTATCATTGGAATCATAATTATTGTTGTTGATGCGATGTCAGAACTTGTTTGTTTTTTTTTTTTTGTCGTCGCTTTGGAAATGAAATTTTCAAATCGGCAGCGCAGAACGAAAGAGATATAGGGTGGTCCGGATTGGGAAATTTTCAAATACAGAAGGTAAGGGGATATAGTTCCCAAGTTGAGCTTTCAATCAAAATACATATCAACTTTCAGTCAAAACATGGTTAACATTTTAGAAAGCATTCCCTTGTGGGTGCTTCCTGTCAGTATTCTGACTTTTGCCCCTGGTCTGCTGGGTACTTCTGCAGTGAAACACAGAGTGAGTATGTTATATCCTTCCGCGTAAGTCTCTCGGTCGTGGCTTCATTAATTGACGGTCACAGCATTTTTGTAATACAATACACGTACCTACCAATCTACGGTCCATCGGAAGATCGCCTCCATTGTGACGCTTTTCGCTGATTCCAGCTTAAGCGTACAAGGCACAGAGGTGTCAGCACGTTACGAAACACAAGCCGTGGCATGCTTTTCTTGAATTCGTCGAATTGCTCAATGTCGGAAATGCCTTCATGCCTTTTGTTTCTGGAGCTTTTGGCGATATGCTTCGAATATATTTTTGGTGCAGTTATTAAAGCAGTCTGTTTGTTGATAAAGATTGTAATATATGACGTTGGTGTTGCCTCTATTGAAAACTCGTCAGCTTCTCTTTTCAGTCTTTATGCCTTTGCTTCAAAGCTATTGCTATGCTGCGGGAGGGGTATTGATGTTAATAGGTATGCCCAGCGATTCAATTCAATAATTGATTCATTATTCTCATTTACAAACATTTTTATAAACATATTCTAACTGAACATTTTTGGTTAAAGAGAATTGTTTGTAGCATTTGTATTTAAATTAAAAAATAGAGATAATGCTACATTTTATATAAAATAAAAAAAATAATATTGTGGGGTGAACAGTAAAACATATTTAACAGTACATTCAAGAAAACAATTTTACAGATGTATGAAGAGACAAGTTAAAGTATTTAAATCAACTTAAGAGACTAAATGCAAAGCAAGACTGAAAGAATAAAAGCAAAACAAAGATCAAATCAAAACAAACCACATAGCGCAACACAACTTCGATTTCACCAACTTAAAAAGCAAGAAGTCACGATTTTATACTTTTTAAGAACATTGGTACAATTCTAATGCTTCGTATAAATTACGTTTCTTTGAATTAAAACGATTAAAAAAATATTTTTTTTTCCGGAGCAGAGCTCTTTATTAGAATGATACTGAATTGAAACTCAAACTTAATCTATTAATTACAAATATTTATAACCTAAGACAAACAAAAGTGTCGCGGGTAAACGCAGACGCTGAGTCTGTGGTTTCTTCGGAATTTGGATGTGCGGACGCAGGTGTATTGTAGCTGTGGAAATTATTGCTGGGGCCGAATTACCGCATCCGTGATCGAGCCATACGTCACTGAATTTTGTGGATTTTACAAGCAAAACAATAACAAATTCAGTCACGTATTACTCGATCACGGATGCGGTAATGCAACCCCTGATTTAGGTTTCGAGGAAATCATATGCACCGCGAGTAAGTTAGGTGCACGGGTAATGTTTCATGGGAAGTTGACTGAACTGAGCTTCGGGGTTATGTGAATAGATAATAAATCTTTTGGGTCATAACTTATATCTTAAGGGAGTTTATTAAACAACTTACGCGAAACGATAGTGTAGGAGTTTCTAAAATGTGTAGTCCGAAAAGTTAGTGGAGAAACAGAGCGGGAATTTAATCTTAAGTTACATGTGTCTCGTATAGGACTTTGCATATACCCGCATCTCATAAAAAATATCTTCAATACCTTAAAGTAATAAGGGTGTCTTAGGGAGCTTCCACACCGGATGGAACAAAACGCCTTATTTGGTTTTCTTGCTTTATTTTGCCTTATTCAGTGTGGGCGCGCGTATTTAAATGTGTGTATTTAGATTCCAGAAACACACAGAAAAACAGTTTTGTTTGTCTAAGGCGTTTTGTTCCATCCGGTGTGGAAGCAGCCTAACAGGTAAAATGCCCATTTTTCGACATAGTGCTATAGAGTGAGCCAAGCGTGTAGAATTACAGATTTGCCTTACAGCACATTTTTAAAGAGCAATCAATTGATGTAATTTGTTTAGGTATGCACCCCCCCAACAAGATATCCCATATTCTAATTTGAAATGAAACAATCCGTAGTAAACAGTTTTTAGAAAAGTATTCAACACAAAGTAGTCGCAGTAGCTTAGTGGTTAGTGTGTTGGACTGCTATGCGGGGGTTCAAGGTTCGAATCCCGCAAAAACCCAATTCCGCCTTTGTAGGGTTTTTTTACGCTGCGCTACCTCTCGCGAACGTCTGACAAACATCCGAGAGTATAAATGTCTTATAAGAGCTTCTCAATTAGCCGTTTGGAGTCGGCATAAAACTGTAGATCCCTTCCATTCGTTCCAAAAATGAAACTCACACAAAACGAATGGTTGTGAGAAGCTAGGCCTAGGGTCTCTCCGGACCTGTTGCGCCAACTATTTATTTATTTATTATTCAACACAAATTTTTAAAGACGGTAAAAGCAACGAATTACTGAAAGAAAGTACTGCATTAGATTAGTTATGTGTTGGTTCCACCTAAAATGCTGATCAATCGTAGCACCCAGATACTTGAACTCCTTCACTATTTCAATACTTAAGCAATTATCATTACACACTGCATTTGCATCAAAAAGAGGAAAAGAACCAAGACTCGAGCAAGTGCTGTTAAACAGTTTGAATCCAATACAATCAGGAGAATGAAACAAAACATTAATATCAGTCATTTCGTTTGTATCAAGACTGAAGAACATTAATTTGGTTTTATTGCTTACAAAAAGTTTATGCTCAGCAAACCATGATCTTAACAAATGAACATCATAATTAATGTCAGCAGTTAAATTAAAAAGATTTGCAGAATCATATCCAATTGCAAGATCATCAGCAAATGCTTTTACTTTTCCCACAAATGGCTGCTCAAATAAAGATTTTATATAAATCAAGAAGGTAATGGGACCCAGAACTGATCCCTGTGGCACACCTAACTTTATCTCCATCAAGTCGCTTAAGACATTATTTATTTTTACTTATTGATATCTGTCTTTTATATAGGATTTAAACCAGTTATGAATAGAACCACGAAAACCTAAACTATGTAACTTGTTTAACAGAATGCTATGGTTAACCATATCAAAGGCATTGGTTATATCAACGAAAAGCGCGCCGCAGCATTTTTTGCCATCCATACCTTTTTGTATGAAAGAGCAAAAGTCCAGGAGAGCATCTTCTGTCGATGAACCTGATCGGGACCCAAACTGCAAGGGACTAAAAAGATTTTGCTTAGAAAGATAAATTAAGATTCTGCTTTTAATGATTTTTTCAAATATTTTTGAAATTGAGGGCCATAAAGATTGGTCTGTAGTTTTTAATATCTTTTTTGCTACCCTTTTCAAATAGGGGTACTAGGTACTTCCTAGTTTGTGTTTGAGCCTAATTTTTCTAAGCAGAATGCAATTAATCCAAGGTTTTAATCTTTCAGACTTTTTTTTACAAACAACGTAGGTTGAACTGCAGATCCGATTCTTTAAAATCTTTAAAAATACCTACGTCGTAAGCACAATAAGGATTTTGTTCAGCATAAATACTTCCTCCCATTTATCACAAAGCAATTCGAAATTTAATTTGTTGAAATCAATCTTAGCAACCCCACATTCAGGAATACATTTATTTTGTTCCTTATTTTTTAAAATACTAAACCTGTCATGCAATGATCTGAAATATCCAGATCGAAGACAATACCAGCACACTCATTAGGAGGAATTTCTTCTTCGTTACCCAACGAAGTAAGCCCATGCTCAGAAAAAATGCTATTATATGCGTCCAACAAATGACAAGTGGTTAAAGGATCCAGGTTAAAATTAACCAAAATGAAAAGATTCGCTGCTCGCTCTCTAATTAAAAAAAAACAGAAAATTCATCAATAAACACCCCAACTGACTTAGAGTGAAGTCTATACACACAAATGAAAAGTAAACACTTCATCACATAAGGGAAAAGATATGATTCGGAAAGGGTGTCTTAACTTTCTCATGAGCTCTTCCAATTTAAAAAAAAAAAAAATACAGAAACGTACAGAAAACACTTTTGAAGTAAAATTGGCAGGATGCTATCCATACCAGGATTTGTATCTAAATTTAATAAAGAAAGAGCGATTTCAACTTCAGGGATTGAACACTCTAAGTTGTAGATATTAAAGAAACCACTGGATATCTTACTATTACTAGATATAGAGACTAGAGGTGGTGTGGTAGTACCACAAAAATATACAGACTGAAAGTGGTTAGCGAACATACTATACAGATGGTTGACAGATCAGATGAAAATACGTTATTTAGACGCATACAGTTAGGGATACCACTTGATTGCTTTTTGCTGTCAATTAAGTTCCAAAGGCGTTTACTATTTGTCTTTAAATTAGATTCGAAAGAAAGAACATACCGTCTTTGGAGCATCCGATAAACTTTCAAAAGTTCTGGGTCGTTATTACTATTACAGAATCGCTTATAGGCCTTATTAAGTACATACTATCGACAAACAAACATTTTTCCACCGCCTAGGATAAAACGAAGTTACGGAACTCATCTACCTCGAAGTAAACTTGAACCACCACGAATTACCCCTATTGTGGAGGTCCGGTGAAGACCAAGCAAACCTTTGCTACTTCGGTTTAACAAAACAATTGCGTTCATAACTCCTGTCCTAACCCGAAGGACGAAATTATGCCTTACAAAACCCTTATTCTGCCAGTTCTACCGTATGCCGCCGAGTGCTGGACGATTAGGTAGGAATGGAGACCATATATTATACTCAGGGTTGCCAGTATTTTGTTGGCCTTAGGCGCCCAAACCTTAAAAAAATGTAGCCCAAATTGTTGCCCAGAACGAACCCCAAAATTTGTTGACCTTTCCTTAAGTATTTTTTTTTCTATTTTTCCCACTTTCCCACATCAGTGCGCGTTTTTTCGATCTTCTGCAATTGACAACTTGTGGCTTGTGTCGTTGTGTCAAATCGAAAGGCCTTTTCGAGGTTACTTGACTGCAAGAGTGCTGCCAAGTTTTAAAAGTGCGGGTTTGTTCGAAAATATTTATTTTTTTAGTTTTGTGAAAGAATAAAACAAACTAAATTAACACATGTAACAACCGTCAATCAGCATACTCATTATGAATTTATTATTATTTTCTTTTCCTTTTATATTATTTGCATTTACATTTACTTACATAAACTTATTGTTGTTTTCTACATTCATATCCATTCATTCATTTCATTTAATTTTTTCATCAATCAAATATTATCATTTCGATTTCATTTTGTTTTCTTATATCATAACTCTAAAAATACAATACAAAAAATTAATCACTTTGTAAACAAAAAAAATAATTTTAAAAGTAAAAATGTAACGTGTAGCTCTTTACACACAAAATAGAATTAACGCAACGGGAGAATAAAAACAATACGTAAGTGACCGTTACTATTTTTGTGTATAAAAAGCCCACACGAAATAGCCTAAGTCGCAGTCTGTTGAATAAAGTTAAAAGTTGAACACACAACATAGTTGGAGTCTCCTTTTTTATTTTGTTCTTTCAAATTGCTTTTCGAACAGAAGACAGGCTGAACAAGCAATTGGTCGCCCGGCTCTGATCATCTTCGCTGATTACGCCAACACAAGGGGAAGAGTTATTCTGCGTTTGTTACTTCAGAACAGAAGACAGGCTGAACAAGCAATTGGTCGCCTGGCTCTGCTCACTTTTGGTCGCCGTTTATTCGCCGCTCTTCAGGTTCCGGTCCACTTCGACAGCTCAGCTCTACTCACCCACGAACACACCACACCCCCGCAAGCACCTTCACCCAGCTCGCTTCAATTGGCGCCCAACGTGGGGCTCGAACCCACGACCCTGAGATTAAGAGTCTCATGCTCTACCGACTGAGGGAAGCACTCGCCGTTGTGTGGGCCATACAAAAGTTCCGTGGATACATTGAAGGCTCTGAGGTAAAGATCTTGACAGACCATCAGCCCTTAAAATGGCTGATGACACTAAAATCGCCTACCGGAAGACTTGCCAGATGGGCACTGCAGATACAACAATACAATATCCAAATAGGATATAATCCAGGGAGGAATAATGCGGTCGCTGACACGCTTTCTCGACCACCCTGTCCTGATAAAGGGCATATAGAAGAGTCCTGCGACATCTGTTCCGTAGAAATAGACTTACCAAGGCGAGGCTCCAAAGAACTTCGAGAAGAACAACTAGCCGATCCCGACATAAAAACTATTATCGATTCCTTCGAAAGAAACGATGAGAATATACTTCGCTGGACCAGCCGCGGATATATGTTAGTCGATGGTGTTTTGTATAGATTCTGTTCTGAAGAGGATTCCGAAAATGGACAACTTGTGGTTCCTAAAACAATGAAGTCCTTAATGTTAAAAAAATACCACGACGATCCAACAGCCGGACATTATGGAGCAGAGCGAACATTGGCTCGCATCTCAAGTCGATATTATTGGCCAGGCATGAGGTCGGATGTTGCCAACCATGTAAAAGTCTGCCTCGAGTGCCAACGGTACAAAGCCTCAAATCTGAAACCCGCCGGACTAATGCAGTCAACCCCAAGTAGTCAAAGATTTGAAGTTGTTGCAGTTGACTTATTCGGACCTTTACCTTTAAGCGCAAGTGGACACCAGTGGATCTTAATCGTCGAAGATTTGTGCAGTCGCTGGGTGGAATTGTTTCCTTTAAAAGAAGGTACTGCTGAAAACTGTGCACTTGTACTTTTGAACGAGATATTTTTACGATTTGGTGTCCCAAGAAGACTTCACAGCGACAATGGAACCCAGTTTATTTCTGCTTTAATGCAGAAGCTGACATTTTGCTTGGGAATAAAGCAATCCTTCACTCCTGTTTACCACCCGGAAGCAAATCCCGTCGAGAGAAAGAACCGAGACTTGAAAGCGCAATTATCCATTTTGGTTGGAAAGCAACATACTTCATGGAATTTAAAACTCCCAACAATTAGATTCGCGATGAACACCGCTAAATGTGAGAGTACGGGTTTCTCCGCAGCATACCTGACTTTTGGAAGAGAACTTCGAACTCCAGATGACGTCTATCACGATTTGAAAGCCATAATCCGATCAGAGAACTTCGTCCCTCAGATTACCCCACACTTATTACGAATGGCTGATACCCTGAAGGAAGCTAAAGAATCATCCGAGAAGCTACAAGATCGTAACAAAATCTATGCTGACAAGAAGCGACGATCACACGAAAAATACGAAGTTGGTGATAAAGTACTCGTAAAAACTCATCCCATCAGCAGAGCCTCTAAGGGTTTCACTGCCAAATTTGCTCCAAAAAGAGATGGGCCCTACGTAATACTAGCTAAAAAGGGTTCATCTAGTTTTTCCATTGCCAAAGAAGACAATCCATCTGTTCCATTGGGAACATACCACGCATCCATGTTAACATCCTACAGAAGAGATAAAGATGAAACAACAGAGCCTATAATACCTATCATGAAGAGGGGTAGACCAGCTAAATCCACTAAAGAAATAACGGCTGTAGAAGCTCCTATCGCTACCAAAAGAAGGACGACTTCACCAGTTGCTGCCCCATCACCGAGACGATCTATGAGGCAGAGGGGGAGAATGTAACAACCGTCAATCAGCATACTCATTATGAATTTATTATTATTTTCTTTTCCTTTTATATTATTTGCATTTACATTTACTTACATAAACTTATTGTTGTTTTCTACATTCATATCCATTCATTCATTTCATTTAATTTTTTCATCAATCAAATATTATCATTTCGATTTCATTTTGTTTTCTTATATCATAACTCTAAAAATACAATACAAAAAATTAATCACTTTGTAAACAAAAAAAATAATTTTAAAAGTAAAAATGTAACGTGTAGCTCTTTACACACAAAATAGAATTAACGCAACGGGAGAATAAAAACAATACGTAAGTGACCGTTACTATTTTTGTGTATAAAAAGCCCACACGAAATAGCCTAAGTCGCAGTCTGTTGAATAAAGTTAAAAGTTGAACACACAACATAGTTGGAGTCTCCTTTTTTATTTTGTTCTTTCAAATTGCTTTTCGAACAGAAGACAGGCTGAACAAGCAATTGGTCGCCCGGCTCTGATCATCTTCGCTGATTACGCCAACACAAGGGGAAGAGTTATTCTGCGTTTGTTACTTCAGAACAGAAGACAGGCTGAACAAGCAATTGGTCGCCTGGCTCTGCTCACTTTTGGTCGCCGTTTATTCGCCGCTCTTCAGGTTCCGGTCCACTTCGACAGCTCAGCTCTACTCACCCACGAACACACCACACCCCCGCAAGCACCTTCACCCAGCTCGCTTCACACACAATTTAAACAAAAAAAAAAAAAATAGTTGGCGCAACAGGTCTGGAGAGACCCTAGGCCTAGCTTCTCACAACCATTCGTTTTGTGTGAGTTTCTCATTTTTGGAACGAATGGAAGGGATCTACAATTTTATGCCGACTCCAAACGGCTAATGAAAAGCTCTTTCAAGACATTTATACTCTCGGATGTTTGTCAGACGTTCGCAAAAGGTAGCGCAGCGGAAAAAAACCCTGAGTCGGAATTGGGTTTTTGTGGGATTCGAACCTGGGACTCCCGCATAGCAGTCCAACACACTAACCACTAAGCTACTGCGACTTAACACACAATTTGCAAAACGATATATAGCCCAAAATTGTGTCGGGCGCTCATGGAAGAAATTTCTATCGTTTTTTAAGTAAGAAGATAGCCCGAAAGACGACAAAGCGCCCAATCTGGCAACCGTGATTATGCTATGGGCTCCTTCGGGAGAAAAAACAAATTATCGACGAATTGGTTCTGTGTGCGAGCGTTGACTAATTTGACTCGGCCAATATCGCTTCATTTAGGAGAATGTTGGAATCCTATCCCTCATAGGTTCGAGACGATGAGGACGATCGAACGCCAAACCTTCTCGGATGTCAGAGCGCTTGGTCTGGACGCAGTTATAAAATAAACAAGCGTGCCCGGAATCGTACAAAATGGAAGGCTGAACGTTTTGACAAGTGTCGAGCGCCCATGTTAAGTAAGTAAATAAGTTTACAAAATCTATTTCCTTATGGGCTGACCGCGTTCGTCAAAGGCTCTGGCATTCTTTCAATGTCTTGCAGTCTCACAGTGTTTCTAGTTTCTGATTTCTTTGACATATCCGTAAGCTTAAGTTGGCTACTTCCGAGTTGATACTTATCTTACTTACCTACTTGGAGTTTACGGACGAACATTTTAATGGGACTTCCTCAATTTTGTTTAAGGTCTGTGATGGACTTACCAGAACCAGTAATTTTTGTAGGAAAAAAAGCGAAATGAATCGCTAGAACCCTAAAGCACAAGAACTATGACAAGGCATACCGCACAAGACTGTCCGGGGAAGGCAACACGACAAGAATAGGGTCCACTGTGTCTCCAAACTATATATACCCCTTTACAAATTTCAAGTTGATTTGGTCTATAATTGAAATATTTCGTAGATGATTTGTAGACAGGTATGAGATGGCTTTAGTTGAGATCCCGCTGAATCTAAATCATTTATATCAAAACTCCATTCGCTGCAAAGCTTCTGGGATCTTCTATGGCAGAAAACTAAGTTCCACGAACTGAAGTCTAGACTTCCGGGAATGTTAAAGATGGACGGCCTTATGGCTTTCAAGTCTGTGAGCAAGGCACATAAAACGATCTCGTGGAGTTTACAACGTTGACCACTGTAGCCTCTTTGATGAACGATCGCGATGCCAACCAAAAACAAGAATTGGTCTCCATAGAAAGGACATACCTATACTTCTCTCGAAGTTCAATCATAGCCCAACAACTTAATTGATCCGCAACAGCTTGAAGTTCGTCTTAAGGAGTTCCATATATGCAAAATCCAAACGCCATTGCAAAAGGACGGCAACACAAAATTTGCATACATTCCACACTAAATTGCTCCAATTGAAGCCGTGCTTGTTCGTTTTAATTAGAATCATCCCAACCCGAACACTACAGAAAATCCCCATCCCATTCAACCATAGTAGCGAAGAGCCCAAGCCAAGGTGCTGACTGCGGTGATACCCTATCCCAACTTGATCACCGATGCCAAAAAGTAAGATGTATCTCTCTTGTGCACACATGCAGTCAATGGTAATAAAGATACCCAATGCTTTCGAGTTTCGACCAACTCACCTCAGATTAACCCCAGCAAGCTACCAACTGGCCAACACACACCACACTCCACATACGTCTTGAACAACAACTTGTTCACGAACAAAAGAAGCAAAGAAAACACACATCCACGGCAAACACAAGTTTAGCAACAACCACTCTCTCTCTCTGTCTCTTTTTATTGGCGCGTTCTGCACGAAGTATGTTGACTTGACGATCAGCGTTCGCAAGGTCGTTAAAGGCCGTCCATCTGTCGTTATGGTAGTAGTAGCCGTATCCGTATCTTGTGGTCAGAGTCGGATAGAAACGTGCTCATGTTAGACAGAACGACACACAACAAGAAAAAGAGAAACACCACCGGTACCGGAGGAGAGCATAATTCGCTTTTGGACCTTTTTCTAGCCACTTGACTTTGACATGTAGGTCTGTACCTGTAGGTACCGCTGTTGTTGGCTGTCGTTTTACTAGGCTCTCTTTTATGTGGCTGTCTTAAAATCCAAACGAAATGTGTTTAGTTAGCCATCTCTAATAGCCGACATGGGACAAGAAGGAAGAAGAAGAAGAAGACGCGCGCAAAACATGCAGAAATTCTTTTGGAGGCTAATGATCTCTGTCTTAGAATGGCAGGCCAAATGCGGCTGATGTCAGAAAGCTGTTGTTGTTGTTGTTCGAATCGAACCTTCGTACGAATTTGAACTAATTTTCAGTTTGACGGGTTGGCAGCCGCCCCACTCAAAAGGCACACTTCAAAGGCAAGAAATATTGACTTTATATCAAAAAATGTGTATCTTCCTCAGTGTGATGAACTCCACTTCGGAACGAGCACATGTGCGCGGGAGAACAGCTCTTCATAAATAACTCACGTTCTTCCTGTTTACTTGGCCCGCCAATCTTCTTGTGGCTTAATGCCTCTACTCCTTAGTCGAAGCAATAGCAGTACTACCTACTTGTATCTTGTACGTGATGGTTCCTCCTTTCCTCCTTTGCCTTTGCTGCCATAGAGTGCATACTCCACTCGTCCGTCGTCGGAGCAGATGTTTGGCGTGTTTACTCACAAGTCACAACGCTCGCAAATCGAATTGCCAATGTATCTGGGCAATAAAATTTTATGTTACATCATACACACAACGAACCATTTAATCGCATTCATATCAATTTAATTAATAAATTACGTTCACTGAAAATTGCAGCCGTTGCGATTGCGACCCGCAATCGTTTGTGTGCCATCGCCCATCCCATAAAGAGAGAGAGAGGGAGAGAGAGAGCAGTTGAAGACAATTTTCGACAGATCTTTAGATCCAAGCACAGATGGAACGACGCCGAGTTTCATCCTCTTTTGCGTCTAGTATACGCTGTGTCCGTTTCCATTCCAACGACTGCACATGCACATTACACACTGTACCTGTACAGTACAGTCGGGGGGAGGGAGGAACTTGTAGCAGCATCGTGCTTACCAGCGTTTAATGTTCGATTGTAAATTGTGGCGAATTACAGATACACACATTGGCGTCAATTTCAATTCAAATCAAATAAATACAAGAAAGCGAATAAAAGGCATAAACCGAGGACATAAAAGGAAAAGTCGTAACCTATCGGTATAGATGCTCGTAGAGATACTTTCAGTTGGTATGCAGTGCAAAGATGATTGGGAAGTACTTCGAAGGCATTGCCGCTGTATGTCAAGTGAGTATGGGAATGCCGGGGGGAATTTGACACAATCGCGCTGCGAATGTTTGTTCGGCTAAAATTTGACATTTGATAAAAATGCCACTTTTGCATTTTCGCTGAAAATTTGAAGCTTCTTCTCCGAGCAGAGCAGTATTTTTGTACGTCTCCGACGAGAATTCCAAGACGTAATTTGAAAGAGGGTGCCACCTCGTACCTCAGTATGAGAGGGTTGCATAAGGTGGGTATGGGTATAATACATAGCTGGAAGACGGTTGCATCTTGTCATTTAGAGTCGATGGTGAAAGTTCGAAATATGTGGAAGATGGAAGGTCCACTTAAGCGTATAGTACACCTGCGCCCCTAATAACGAAAAAAAAAAAAAAAAACGAGGAACATTTGAAAATTATGATGATGATTTGAAGATGTAATAATTCGATACTTTGTTCAAAGAACCACACACCTTTTGAATAAAAAGCAGAACACGGAATGAGGTGACAAAATCAGTGGCTAAACTTTTCGATTCGTAGTTGAAAAGGAACAATTATCCCAGTGACGTACATTTTACTAGTTTCACTTTTATTTTTTGTTTATTTGTTTATTTGTCCACAAAGTACTAGGCCTTTTTTAGACATGAAAAAATATAATAACATGAGAGACAAAGATTAAGAAAAAAAAAATTTAGTAAATAAATATAATTTAGAAAAAAAGCAAGTACAAAACTAATTACGAACTGAGCAATACAATTATAACTGGAAATAATTAAACAAGATGGATTTTATTAATGGTATTGTCATATTAATGTCAATTAAAGACGCACGTTCATTATACAAAAACATTAAACCAATTAAAGAGGAGTATCTTCCGTAATTCGTACGAGAACGAGGAATATAAAAGAATCTGTTATTACGCAAATTAAGTGATGGAACATTAAGACCCACAAGACTTAAAATATCAGGACAGTGAATCTACCCAATAAGTATTCTGTGAAGAAAAACAACAACTCTTGATACCTTTCTCCTAACCTCAAGAGACTCGAGTCCAATAAGTTGTAATCGGGCTGAGTAAGGGGGTAAGTTATTATAATCCGACCAAGGTAGACGTCTGAGGGCAAACCGGAGAAATCGTTTTTGAATTGCTTCAATTCTTACAATATGAGTATTGTAGTATGGACACCAAACAATAGACGTATATTCCAGCAGCATAGGGTTCGGTGAACACCCTAGCATAACGTTTAAGCATTCCCCATGCTCTATTGGCTTTATTTGTGATGTATTCATAGTGGTAAATATAGGATAGTTTACTATCTAACATAACACCTAGATCTTTCATCAAAGATACACGCGGAATAACACTACTGATGAAGGAATACGCGTAAATGAAAGGCGAGGAACGACGGGAAAAAGTAATGACCGAACATTTACTAACATTAAGGGATAAGTAGTTTTTATTGCACCACAAAACGAAGTCTTGGAGATGTGCATTCAATCTATGAAAACTATTCCGATCGTTGCATGAAGAATATATTTTAAAGTCATCGGCAAACATCAGGATATTGCAATGTGGAACAAATTTGACAACATCATTAACGAATAAAATAAATAAGAGTGGGCCTATATGACTTCCTTGTGGGACACTAGATGTTAAAATGATTTCTTTAGATAAGTGTCCTCGAAACTTTACAAACTGGTATCTGTTACTTAGATAGGATGATAGCCATCTAAGAAAAACTGTAGGAAACCCCAAACGTTCAAGTTTGTAAAGAAGAAGTTTGTGATCAACTCGATCAAACGCTTTACTGAAATCAGTGTAAATGGCATCGACCTGATTACCCTCAGATATCTCACTAATAACAAAATTTGTAAAAAGAAGAAGATTTGTAGCAGTGGATCTGTTTTTTACAAAGCCATGATGGTTATTGCAAATTAAATTTTTACAGAAAAAATTTAACTCATCAGTCACCAACTCATCAAACAGTTTAGGAATGGACGATTGTTTACAGATCCCTCTGTAATTTTCAATATTATTTTTCCTACCGGATTTAAATATTGGTACTATAAAAGAATTTTTCCATAGGGAAGGAAAGATACCTGTCTTCAACGATACATTGAATATGTGGCAAAGTATGGAATGTAAAGGAAGGGCACACATTTTTAAAAAGCCTGCTGGAATACCATCGGGTCCAGGATTAAAATTAGGGGCCAAATTTCTAAGTTTACTCAGTATCATATCTTCGGGAAAAGCGATGTTACTAAAAATAGAGGAATGTGATGCACTTAAATAAGAAAAAAAGTGTTCATCTAAAACAGAACTAGGATTAGAATATACAGATTGAAAAAATTCTGCAAAACTATTGCAGATAACGCGGGGATCATCTATTGAACGATCATCATAGGAGAATGAAGCCGGAAAGCCATCACTATTCTTTTGTAAATTAACAAAATTCCAAAAAAATTTTGGCGATAATTTGATTTTGGATTCGACGTCATTGATATAAGCCGAGTAGGCACGGTATATAGAAGATTTAAACTCGGTTCTGAGATGACGATATAGAGTATAGTCATCATTCGACATACTCGACCGCCACTTCCTATAGGCTCTATTTTTGAGAATTTTTAGTCTACGTGTTTCATCATTATCCCAAGGACAAATATCATTAATAATATTTTTAATTTGAACAACCGGGACAAAACCAAAAATTAAGTTTTTTAAAACGCGATAAAATATCGAGCAGAGTTCTTCTATTCCTACAGTTAAAAATGGACTCCAGTTAAAATTGTAAAGCTCATTACATATGTTATTATAATTAGCATTTTTAAAATCAAATTTGTAAGAAGTAGAAATATTTAAAACATTGAACTCTATGTGACAAAACAAATATAATGAGGGATGATAGGTGTCTTCAGGAACCAGCGGAGTTAGACTTCTAGTAACATAAGTATCATCGTTATAATTTGAGAATATGAGGTCCAACGAGCGATTCTGATGGTTTTTAATTGGGTTTAGTTGAAAGAGTCCAATCGATTGAAAGCAGTCAATGATTTCAGCTTCAATAGGTGATAAGATATTGACATGAGTGAGATACGTACAATCAATATCTCCGGCACTCCAATCAATTTTGGGTTGGTTAAAGTCACCAAAGACAAAAAGTCTGTCAGAAGCGGATGTGTGATTTTCATCGTAGCGAATGGCATCCAAATATCTAATCACCACGGCAAGCGGTGTTCTGGGAGGTATATAGACACACACAATGAATACTTTTGAAGAGGTGAGATCAAATTTACTGCCACAGATTTCGATATCCGAGAAATCGTCAAGATTTAGTTCTTTAGGATTTAAGTCTTTTCTGATTGCTATAAGAACGCCACCAAATCGTTCAGATGAACTATTTTCAGGTGATCGATCTCTGCGATTAACTGAAAAATAGTTTGGGAAAATAATGGTATCGGAAAAGCTGTTATCTAATCCAGTTTCTGTGATGACTATTATATCAGATGAGGAGCTGTAGACATTTAACAGGAACTTAGTACATTTTGTCCTCAGCCATCTCACATTTTGATAGAAGAAGGCAAGCTCGGTAAGTTTTTTGGCCTCCTGCTAGAGTTGTTAGGGCGGTGTGTAAACTCCTTTACAATCATATTTTTCGGCCAAAAATTAGGATTTACTAGACCCTTTCCAATATCTGAGGGAGCTAGCAATTTGAATGAGGCTGATATTATAAGGATATGGTATACTGTAATCAGCGTTGCACAATGTGCCTGATCGGGCCATTTGGTCCTCTTCTTTTTGATTTTAGCTCTTTGGCCCGGACCAAAAAGAAATGGCCCAAAATATTCTAAAAAGCAAGCAAATTCCGCAACCAATTTCTGTCGGAGGATGTCGGAACCTAGCTGTCAAAAACTTAACAAAAAAATGCAATTCAACGTAATTCGCCGATATGCGTTACAAAACGTCGGATCAATTCTCCGCACAGTTGTTCACAAAGAATACCTCGCAGCAAAAAACCTCCGAATAGTATAAAATCGGAGAATTTTCAATATTCCGATGGATAACTCGCTAGGGCCGCTTATGACGAAAAAAAAACGAAAATGAAACCTCAGTCAGAATGAATGAATTCAGTCTCGCTTTCAATATATGAACTTACTTGCTCAAGTCTGTGAGCAAGGCACATAAAACGATCTCGTGGAGTTTACAACGCTGACCGCTGTAGCCAACCTCCTCTTTGATGAAAGATCGCGATGCCAACCAAAACCAATTCTTGCTCTTGGTTGGCATCGCGATGAAAATGAAACGTCTGTCAGAATGAATGAATTCAGTCTCGCTTTCAAAAAATAAAAGAAAAAGAAATAGGTATATGAAATTATTTATTGAGGAAGCACATTGCTAATATTTTTAATGAAATAAAAAAGTGGGCTTTTTAGAATATTTTGTTTAAGGAATACAAAAAATAAGATATACGGGCTATTTCTTGTTGGCCCAGGGCAACATAAAAAACAGAGGGCCAAATGTCCCGATCGGGAACAATATGGCAACGATAATAGCGAGTCACCCAGTGGTGGGATAACTAAAGACGGGAAAGGGTGTCTAGCGACAGTAACGCGGTTACAAACAACTATACTAAGGTAAAGAAAAACAACAAGTTATAATCTATTAAAAGTTGCAACCTGAAAAAAGTCTAAACACAAATATATTTTTATATTCGAAAACTCAAATTTTATGTAGCGTTTATTATTTTAAAAAGGGTTTTAAAATAAGAGTGTGTATAACACTCCGCCTTGTGTTTTAAATTGATAATAAAAGGCTAGACAGGCTAGACCTACGCATACGTAGCTAAAAAAAGGTTGTAGTAAAGGATACTGATAAATTTAATCGAAACTTGACACATAATCTTCGATTTATCGCGAAAACTCTACAGGATTTAGCAGATATATACGAATCTAATACTACAACGATGGGAAATTATCAAAAGAAATTTTCTTTACCCTTATAGTGTTGTTGCTAGTCACCCTATTTATATCACAGAAATAATGTACGTCAAATCTCACGCCATAACACATTTTGTTAAATAGAGTTTGTCACTTTTTTTCTTTCCTATTTTCTTCCTAAAAAAAAACACGCTTTGCGGCAAACACAATTTCAAGTGTGCAACTTCACTTCTTCACACCAAAATATATAAAGTTTTAACAGAAAAAATAAAAAATAAGACACCTTAACATAGATGCCACGATTGAAGGCAATTTGGCGCTAAAGAAGATTTGACACCAATACTTCTTTTGTCGACATGTCTTTATAATTGTGTGCAAGCGTAAATTTTTTAATAAAACGCTTCAAAGCGCGCCGCCGCACGCACCCGTTCAACGCTGAATTGTGAATTGGGCAATAGAGTTTCCTTTGGACAATCCCGTATTAAATCATAAACAAGAGCTTAAGTTGACAGACTTCGCTTAGTAATAGATTGCAAGCGAAATATGATCGCATGTAGGTAATAGTCTGCAGAATAATTCATTTGAAGATGGAATTTAACAAACACGCAAATAAACGCTAAGCCCACGGATTTGTTTCATTAATGACAGCTGCTGTCAAATGCAAAAGCAAATATGATGAACACTGTTTGAATGTCAAACTAAGGAATATGTTGCCTTTAGAAATAAAAATAAAATTACTAGGTACCTACGTTAACAACTAGATAGATATACAGTTCACGTTCTGCAAATTTATTACTAAACTTATCTCATACATCATCTGATATGACAGTAGATAATAATGTAAATGAATTCAAAGTAAAATGAGTTGTCAAAGGTATCTGTTCTGTTCTGGTACTCATATTTGAAGGTTAGTTTGGGGAAAAAATTATAATCCGACTGTGAGATTCCGTACGGACATGTTTTATAATTAAATCGAGAGCACAACGTTGAGGGAAATAAAGTGATACTGATTTGCCAGTAGTTATTAAAGTTGCATCTCAATTGGAGAGCATTGTTAATCAGTGACAGATGCACAAGTTCTGTGATGGCATATAAATAGAAGGCTGGGAAGACTCGTAATATCCTGTATTTCTATAATCCTGATTTGCTGTAGGGCGCGGCGGATTTTTAGGGTCTTACAACACCATATCTGTTGTTGCGCCGCGTTCTGACATCTTTGGCTTGAAACATAAGAATCTATACTTATAATAAAACTGTAGGCAATTTTTTTGTTACCTAATGGCGTGAAAAATACTGCACAGATTTCGAAGAAACTTTTTTTGAAATGTTCCTTAAGATTTTGTGCAACACATAGGCTATTCCCTTTCATTGCCATACCTATTTTTGAGCGTTTTTGACCAAAATGTGTATTTTTTTCTGACTTTACTGCCTTTAACTCGCCATTACTCAATTAATTCCTAATCAATGCAAACAAAACAAAATACTTAGGAGATCCAACACTTTTATAGTTATTTCAAGCCATCAATCAGCTTTCTATGTCCTCTAGAAGCTGAGCTACAGCCTAAAATCTAACATGAAAAAAATAAAATTATTTTCTCAAATCGAATATTATCAGCAGCCGCGGATCTTGATCGTTGTTCTGCTTTGGGGTGGTTTGGTGGCACACATCGCACAAGCATGTTCATATGAAAAAAAAAACTGCGTGGTGTTTTCTCCCAATTAAGTGAAACGAAAGAGAAGTACCTATGCGACGTGAATATGTATGTAATCAACAGCGACAATGTGTTTCTGAGGAAATGCGCAGATGGTTGATGACGTGTGGTGAATGGTGGTGGACGTTTAGATAAATAGATTTGTTTGATTTATTGGTTCACATTGACAATGTTCACCGCTTTGTTTTAGCTACACAGTCTCACGCCGCGTACGAAGTTGCGGGCACAGCTAGTTGTAAATAAACGTAGACTTAGGCTGATTATATGCTAGCTTGTTTGTTGGAAAGGGATCCAAAACTTGTTAGGCAGTGCCAACCTCGTAGCTTATTTCAATAGTAAAGCTGTTTACTGAATCAGCTTTTACTCAGAGTAAGTATTACTTTGGCAATAAATAAAACCCGTTGAGTAACATCTCAGTCTCAGCCAAAGAGCACGTTACAAGCTTCTACTGAAGGGTCGTTCATTGCCACGCTAGATGACGCTAAGGTGTTTCCATTGCCATATTTACTGTTAAAGAAGCTTTCGAGCTAAGTTCGTTCAGTCTCGCAAGCCATCATGAGGTATAAAGACCTTAGACGATATTAAATCGCATAGATTGTTCATCATTCAGCGAGGAGGTTAATTTTTGACTAGATGCGTTTTTTAGTCAATTAATTTATCGATAATAATTCACAAAAAATCCTCCATTTGGTGTGGTTTAGCTGATGGTGTCAGCTAAATTTAAAATGGAGCCAGAGTTAGTGTCACGATCAATAAAGGTCGTTACCGTCCCATGATTTGTTGATTAAAATTGAGAATGACAACAGTCCAATTTAGGATATAATTTCAACAAGATGGCGCTACGTGGCCTAACACTTTCCTTGGACTTATTACGGTCAAAATTAACCAAGACGTGAATTTCGAGAAATACATCTTTCTATATTGTCTCGATGGATAGTTTTGTTTGCCATTGAGACACTATGGTTACGGAAGGTTTGTTTGATTATTGAACATTTACCAAAGAACGATTTCAAGATTTCATATAAAAGAAAACAAGTTTGTAAGCCTTAGGCCTAGTTTCCCACAGCCATTCGTTTTGGGTGTTCTTATTTTTGGGACAAATGGAAAGGACGTAGAATTTTATGCCGAGTCCAAACAGCTGTTTCATACCATTTGTACTCTCGGTCTCGGTGGTAAAGGAAAACCTTGAGATGTAGGTAATTTGTGATATTTCATCCCCCGATCAGTTGTCCAGCACACGAAGTACTGAGTCCACAGTTTTCATGTTTTCATTAGCTTAACGCAACAACAAGTCCAACTTGTAGGGAAAACTTGACAATTATGTTTGTTAGTAGGACAAGTGTATTGATTGTTATAGCTGTGGGTCACTATTCTCTCAGCGACGGACTGTGTCCACATCTATCTTGACAAAATATTATTAAAATTCAGACGGTAAATGCGAAGTACTTTATTAGCTACTTGCAAACTCGTTGAAAACTTCGTCTCCACCTGTCGAATAAATCAAGCAGAGCAGGTTCTACTTGCACAAATCGGCCTTTGTAACAAGACTTGGCTGACAAATGTCACGTCCCCCTTAAATCAGTCGAAAATCTGTTCAACTACTTTCATACAACTTAAATTCTAGTGATGACAAGTATCCACACAAATCGTTTCGTCCCATACCTCTCACAAAACTATACACACTCCAGTCCATCAAAAATCGAGGCTCCTTCCGAATAGGATTAAATAAATATTTTTACAATCATCCCCCTGGCACAGAGCAATTAAACTCAATCACAAATGTATCTGTTGTATACCTATGTGTATGGCTACCTCCTGGCAAGCTTTGTACGGATATCGATTAAAATCAGTAAATAAAGTGAAAAAGAAATCGAGTGGCATTGCTGGTGCCGCTGCACCGCATTCCACATCCACCCACTTGGAACTTCATTCCAATTGAGATATTTATTGGGAAACACAAATAATAATCATAAGTATAGTAGAGGAAAACGTACAGAAAAAAAAAAAAAAAAAAAAAAAACGAATTGGCATACGAGTAGTATCGTAAAACATTTATAACTCCAAAGGCTGTAATTATTTTTAATGATTGAATTGCAATTGACTCCCATTGATTTTGCGCTATAAAAAACCCCTCTGCTCTGCGATGGAAGCACAATAAAAAGTATCTAATGATTGCTAGTGGAATTTATGTGCTCCATCAGAGGAATAAAAAAAAAAAAATAAAATCATAGATCGAACAAAGGAGTAAATTTTAAGTTTTGTCTTCTTTTGGTGGTTGCAAGTGGTAACCCGCACTGCAATTGTCTCAGATACTTGACTCTTCTTTCTGCGGTTACAGAAAGGATATAAATATTTATAGATCTCAACACCACTCTGCGACAAAGAGGATGGTCAAAGTGATTTTTCTTTCCTACTCTCTCCCTGAAGCTATTTTATAAATTTTTTTTCGCTGCTCTGCATGGTGCATCGGAAACTTCTTGCGAATTGTGTGGAGTTGTTCCCTGCAAGGATGTCTTTAATTATAGAGCCAGTTTGGTTTTTAACGCTTAAGGAGTCCTTGACTATGCGTTGGTAAAATGTGAATGCAATTGCGATATATGAGTTACAACTTTTTGGCAGGCCAAACTTACTAAACCTCACCACTCAATAGAAGATGACAGTTTTTATACTTGACCTGAATTCGGTAACAGATTCGATTCACTTTCCGTTTTAATCACCCACATGGAAAGTGAAGATCTACTCGTATGCCTAATTTAAGTTGAGTTAAGTTGCTTGCCATTCCATGGAAAAATTCCATAGGTAAAATAAACACTGTCGTGGCTAAGAAGACTGGCGCAGGGTCATAAGTCCACTAGCCAAAAGCCCATACAATGGACTTTTGACCCACTTGAGTGAGTTATTCAATTTTATTCAAATCATGAATAAAATATATAAAGAAGTTCGGGAAATTCGCGCGAATTGTCCAAAATAACTTTATACATTTTTCAAAAACTTAAAATCTGTAACTTAAATAATTTGATTAGTTATCCAAATATGTACATCTATATATATAAAAGAAAGTGATGTTAGTATCTAATCTTACAGCTCAAGAACGCCTGGACCGATTTCAGTGATCGATTTTGCGCGATTTTGCGACACCATCTTCATGATAGATGACGTTTATGTTTACGTTAAATGACATTTTAACATTTTTTTGTGACATTATCTTGTTGTGGTATGTTCAGTTCAATCAAATATGTGTAAGAATACGTGAGTAAAGGCAGTGACCGAGATTCAGGCTCTTGATAATTAAGATCTGGATGTTTTTTCAATCTTGAATTCCCATGTTTCTAATGTCGTTTTCCATTGGGACCCCCAGAAATATTTTTGAGATCTCATATTTAACGCTTCCCATGGAACAGGCAACGAAATTGATCTGATTTTGTAAATTATTGCGTTACTTGACAAAAATATCAGCTGTTATGGAAATCGACTTGAAAAATGTTTCCCCTGTTGTAGATACAAATGAAGTATTTTTGGTGATTTGAAGTCTTCAGATGACGAGGAAGACAATGAAGATAATAATTCCTCCGAAATCATATCGTTATTTTGCTTTTCACGAAACTTTGCGTATTTGTTATGAAAGACAACTTCTTAAAATGACGTAAAACACCTGTGCAAAGTATAATGGTCATTGTCGTAGTATGTGTAAATCTGAGAAAATATCGATATCTGCGAACAGTGATCCGAATCGAAAAAAAAGATTGATTTCTTGTCCCAATGGAAAACGACATTACATGGTCAATTGTATGTGGCGAGTCACGTGTTGGCAAACCTCCCGCTATGTACATACTTGTACGCACTATACATATATCTAATAGAACAAAACATGTTGTGTACCATAAAGCACTTCAGTGAAAAAGCGGCAGATTGACCGACACGTAAATCATTGTAATTTGATTGGAAAACATCGACAATGTTATTTTTATTACTATTGTCTTTAATATAACTTTTGAATATGATTGGCTTGAATTAGACCCATTAGTTCAAATGAATGTAGTGTTCGTAAGAGATCCGACTTTGCTTGCCTCAAATCATAAAATCTGTGGCGCTATGTGAGAAACGTCAGCTGATAGCAAACATGAGAGTTGTATTGCTGAACGATCAATCTGCTCCAGATTTTTCGAAGTAATTGCTGACTATCGGTAATGGCCGTGTTCCTGATCTCGACGAATTGAGCGGATTGATTTTATTTCCTTCGAATTTTTGCAATTTTGTCTCATCGAAAAACGAGCATATCAACAAAGTATTCCCGAACATCATTGCTAACCACAAAAATAACGAATGGTTGAGTAAGCGAGTAATTTTAGCGGCTAAGAATACAAATTTGGACGAGTTTAACTTTCTAATTCAGGATCAGATCCTTGGTAGGCAATTTGCATTCATTCAAATTTATTGGCAACAAACTATCCAACTTAATTTGTAAACTCCTTGGATATTTCTGGCTTACCACCGCACAATTTACAACTCAAGGTTGGCTCGGTAGTCATCATGCTTCGAAATCTAAACCAGCCAAAACTATGCAATAGAACGGGTTTGGTGATAAGAAAACTGATGATCAATGTGTTTTAAAGAAGGAAGTTCTCATTCCGAGAATACCGATACTCCCAACCAATGAGCCCCTTCCCCTTGAGTTTAAACTAATTCAATTTCCGATTTGTCGTGCATTCGTGCATTCACCATGACGATTAACAAATCACAAGTCAATTAGTGTTTGTGGTCTGAAATTAAAAAACCACATGTTTTTGCCCATGGTCAAGTGTACGTGGCATATTCACGTGTCGGTAAACCATCCACTTTATTTGTTCTTCCGCCTGATAACAAACCGAAAAATATTTTGTATCACAATGTGCTTCAGTGAAGACAATAAATCCAAATAAAATAATAAATCCAAAACCAATGCAGCTAAATACATAGCTTCATAAAAGAAATTGTCTTACTGGTAAGCCATTGAAATACTTGATTTTTGTACTTTTATTGAATTTGTATATCCTAATGAACTATTGAACTTAATTAAGAAGTAAATTAAGTTAAGTTAAAAGGTATCATTAAATTCATTGACCGTTAGGCGGCACGAAGTTCGCCAGTTCAGCTAGTAATATATAGATTTACTAGAAGACCCAGCCACGCGTTGCTGTGGCTAAATTCGTTTGATTTTTCTTTTTGTTGGGAGGTACCACAACCTGTTTTCCTATTCCGCTTATCTTTTGCAAAGTGCTTCCTATACATAATTGGAATATATAAACTGGAACCCACCACAACCAGGTACATCCACAAAAAAATTCTATCGAAATCGGTTGAGTGATTTCGGAAGTCGTCAACAGCTCCACCTATCGGGTCCAAAAGCAGTCTATCTTTCAAACGGGAAGCAACCTTATATACATCCACAAAATGTTATTTTTTATCGGTTAAGTGGTTTCGGAGATCGAAAACAGTGTCACCTATCGGGTCCAAAAGTATATTATATTTTAACTACGAAAAAACAAAAAACAAAAAAAGAATGATGAAAATGGACCCAGCGGCTTTCGAGTTATAACGCCATCGAATTTTACCCCGAAGGAATTATATAAATCTATTATTATAACTCTTTGTTAAATAATAAACAAATAATTTGTAATACAAAAACAATGCACTTATAAATTGAGTTATAAACTATTAAACACAGTGTGCAAAATTTTTATTAAAATCATATACATATACCTACATATTAAGAAAATGTAACGTGAAATAAATTGTAGCATAAAGTCTGAACTAAATCGAAACAACAGATTGTTAAAAAAAAGTACAAAAAAGTGGAAAAAATCGGTTCTTATTATACCTACTCTTCCATCACATAGTAGACTCTGTATATTTTTTCTTAATTTCAATTGCTTAATTTGTATTTACGCCATCACACGTCATCACCATCAGCCATCTGCGCATTTCCTCAACCTCGCATACTTCTCTGTCATTTCACATCGGAGTATACTTCACGCAGTTTTTGTTCAAATGAATGTGCTTATGCGATGTGCACCACCCAACCACCCCAAAGCAGAATAACGAATATGAACAATGGTTGCTGAGAAGTTTCGATAATTGTAAATAAATAATTTGCAATAAAAAAATCAACGACTATAAATTGAGTTATAAACTATCCTATCTCTCAAGTGGGATGAAACTGCACACAATGTGCAAAATTTGATTAAAATCGGTTCAGTAGTTTAGGATTCCATCGCGGAGCAACCTGTGACATGTGATTTTTATATATAAGATATTTGGAAAAATTTATAAATTTATTTTGAAAAATTGGCGCAATTTTTTTTTTTTTAATACACGTGCTTCCTCCATGTCGCTTCTATTGTTTTTTGGTTTGTTGGCTCACCTTTGAAGTGAAATTATTGGGTGAGTTTGCGAATACGATCAACTCGGGGCTAAACAAAAATCATACCTGTTCTTCTTCTATTAGTTGATTTAAGCAAAGCCTTTGACACTTTAAGTCGTGCCAAGATTATAGAAAGCTTAAATAGAGTTGGCGTGAGAGGACTATATTGTCAAACTGGCTAGAAAATTATCCTACTGATACAACGATTAGGGTGAAGGTATCGCAAACCCTTAGTACAGAGTATAAATTTGGTGTTCCACAGGGTTCGAAACTTGGGACCAATTTTGTTCGTCTTATGTACTAACGAACTCTTACTATTATTAAAACAAAAAAATTCCTATGCATATGCGGATGACATAGCAATCAGCGTGACCGTTTTGTGACTAAAGTTGCAATTTGGCACATTTTTTGAGAGCCTCACACAATTTTTTGCCATTTTGGCCAATATGCTTCTTTCAATTATTATGTGATTCCTACGAGGGTGGAAAGAGTTTTTCTATCCTTTAGTATGGGACTCTCGGGTCTGGCTTCATTGAAGGTTTGCCATATAGCATTCTTGTGGTATGACAATTTTCTAGTGCAGTCCACCTAGCATTCGTCTCTCTTGTGGCCTTTCTTCCTGCTTCAAACTTGAGTGAGCAAGACGAACAATTTACAGAGGGATCAGCTTGTTCTGATACAGCTGTCGAACCTAGTCTAGCTAATTCATCCGCTGTCTCGTCACGTGGAATGCCTTTATGTTTCGGAACTCAGCAGGATAATACCTTGTACCTGAGTGCCAAGAACCCTGAGTTCTTCGCGACAGCATTTCACAAGCTTTGATTTTATTACTATTGCAGTTAATGCTTTTATTGTTGCTTAGCTGTCGGTAAAGAAGGTCGGCTAGAATATAACTTATTATGATCACCAAAATTTCTAAAACGAGATCGTCCAGACGATTATTGCTATAGTCTGCCCCCGAGGACATATCTAGGAATGTAGCAAACGATTATCTAAGTACATAATACTTTGTCATAGCTCTGGAATCAATCACCTCAGGCTTCTATAGCTTTATTGATAGATAGCCTAAGGGTCATCAGATGGAGCAGGTGTTTTCATTGTCACGGGAAGGACTTATATTCACATATAGGGTGCGGTACGGCTTGTTCCAAACACTGGATAGTAGTGACCTAGGGACATCTCCGACTACTTTCTATCTGTCTACAAAGCTTTGTCCTTTAAAACACCCAGATATATGCAGCAATGAAAAATTACCGCATCCGTAAGCGAGCACTACGTCACTGAATTTTGTGGATTTTACATGCAAAATTAGAACAAATTCAGTCACGAAGTACTTGATCACGGAAGCTGTAATTCAACCCCTAGTGATTGCTCACGCATGCTCGCTTGCGTAGATAAATTGTTGAATGCCAATGCACGTATACAAACTGGGCTTAAAAAATCAGTTCACCTTTCCTGACCGTCGCAAATTCCACCATCACTTTGAACTGAATACGTGATGCGGGTATGCTCAAAGATTGGGAGTTTTCGACAACGACATCCACCAAAGATCTGTTAACAAGGAAGAGGATGATACCATAGCTCGCTTCGTATGCATGGTCACTAAGAAGGGTGCTTTGCGGGACTAGAGCTAATATGTTCAAGACTTTTTGAGATAGGGACATGTAGATTTCCACTTCAATAGCCCTCCAGGCTACAGTGCTAATCAGCAGTCAATCTTTTGGTCATATTTGTTTTACTTGTGACAAAGATACTCGCTTACACAAAAGCTGACGTACGAACAAGTACATTCGCACATTCGTACCTACTTTTTCTTATTAATGATCGCCCGAAGTGTTGTTTTTTTAATTCAAGGAGGAATTTAGTTATTTTTTGTAAATTTCTTAAGTTCATTGACTTGAAAATGTAAGCCAAACAGTAATCCAATAGGACACCATGCCACGCAAGCACGTTCTCCCGATATGAACTTTCTGCAAAGTTAACCGAAAACATTTTGCCAACATAATTCACAAGATTTCCACTGCCAAAACAAACACGAATTTAAATACACCACACAGTGGGGGAGACATACGTTACGCAGATACAAGTAAAATCCGCAGATATTCTGGTGAAAGCGTGTTATCGTTGTCGCTACACTATCCATCTCCGTTGGACCGAACTTCCTGAAGAATATATAATAAATGATAAATTAATTCCGGCAAAGGACCTGCGCATACATGTACAGTGTACACCAGTAGTAGTAGATGTCCAGCACGAAGAGCAAAATAAATTCATCCTGTTCTTCTTTACGCCCCATAACGTGGTCAATAACTTTATGCGCATCGTCGGACCATTTGCCACTCGGAGGACACACGATGAAGGATATCTTTTTCACTATCGCCGCAATAAAAAGTTTCGCCAACACTCCTCTAGATATAAACAGACATATAGCTGGATAGGAAACTGGGTTGCACTTCCCGCAACTGCTGCATTTGGAAGCCCGACGAAACGCCAGTTCCGTTTGCCGCTGTTCCATACTGCAGCTAGTGGTATCCTATAGTTAGTGAATACAAAACTTTCCGTTCGAATAGATTTAGTAGGAAAAAAATGGTGAAAAAGAAGACAAAACACCAAACAGGATGAGATGAGAGTCCCCCTACGGTCCGTGAAGATTTACGACTGCAGGATACTGTAATTTCTTTATATTGATGTCCACTGGGCCATGTCCTTCCCGTCGTCGTTATCAGCTTTATCCTCTTTCTCAAAGGCACATATTTCGATGTTTATGTTTAGTTTGGACATGCAACGATGAGTTCCTTAACCCTGCCCTCCTTGGAAGAATCGCAGCCATACGAGAAAGAGAGAGAACCATTAAAAACGCTCAATTTGAGGTTAAGTGCTATTGTATGTAGTTCACAAGCAATAAGAAAACAGTTAGATCCCAACACTTGAAAGGAAACTTTGCCCCTTTCGGTGGACGACAGTTCTGCCAAAGTTAACACAGAACCACACAACTACGGGTTTATATGGATATTGTATTTGACCTGGCCCAGTGCCAATGAGTTGATTTCACAATTCGATTTGCCTTGCACTGTCCTTTTGGCTAGGATGGCTGCGAATCACAGTTCAAAGGATGCGACTGCAACATTTTTAAATTTTTACACATTTCGTTTTTTTTTTTTTTTGGCAAATGGTTTGATAACTGGAATAGGATGCACTCACTGTAAATGGAAGTCCTTAGATTTCAGTTTTGATAGGTGTAACTTGTGACCCTGTTTCGATGGACAAATTTAAGTGCATATTTAAATGTGGTGTGGAATAGCCGCAACTGGAGAAGTTTGCTACTGCAGCGCGAGTTACTTGCATCGATGAAGGTGAAGGACGCAAAGGGGAACTGGTAGTCTATGCTAAATGGAGAATAAAATCAAAACTAGTGTTACAGTTTATGAGGATGTCGAGCAGTTGCGGTTGTCCACACTTGGATTGATTTTTGAAGGGAGTTGTGGTTAGAGAGTTGACTGGTGCAACTTAGGGAGCTTCCACACTGGATGGAAGAAAACTCTTTATTTTGTTTTCTTGCTTTGTTGCTTTGTGTGGGCGCACGTATTTAAATGTGTGTATTTCAATTTCAGAAGCACACAGAAAAGTTTTGTTTGTCTAATGCGTTTTGTTCTATCCGGTGTGGAGGCTCCCTAAGATGAGCTGAGCATTGCATATTATTCTCTTCCGAAAAAGAATATAAAGGGAGGACCAACCCTTTGAACAAATAATGTGCTTCCAAATGTTAGCAAGGTATTCAAGAAATTCGTTGTTTAAGCTCTTTAGAACTGGGGATGGCGATGGGCCCACTTTGGTACCTGGTCTTTTGTGACGATCTCACAACCCCACCCAACCTAACCTAACCTAACCTAAGCTCTTTAGAAATAGGTCGAAGAAAATATTCCTGACAATCAGTACAGGTCAGGTCCTAAAATCATTCTTTCGCTTTCGTTGTTTGACTTAAGTTAACAGTCATTGCGACGAAAACAATTTTGAATTCGATGCGTGACGAAGCCCACGACTGGACGCTGATCTTATTATTCTTGATGTTCGTATGGACCCGTTTATTCCCTTATTCGCTTATGTGTTATGTTTGCGATTTTACCTTCAATATTTGTACTTGTAATTTAGGCTTAAGTTTACTATTTTTTTTTAGTTTTACACGCTTGTATTAAGCAATTAAATTAAATTAAATTGCTACTCTGTTTTTATTTTTTTTAATTTGTGGTATATTAATATTTTATGTAGAGGCTCCTTTTTCAGCTCGGGCTCCTCTTTGCAAATTTTCAGCGCAACTTTGCCTCACAGTATAATTGCGCCAAAAATGACGCAAATCACTACAAATAAATGAAGCTCGAATTAATACTTCTAATCGTTATATTCAACAAACAGAATTTGATATTCTTCGCCGTTTTCAACGTCGAATTACGAATTTTTGTATCAATTCAAGACAAAATCGTTGTGATTTGCGAAAAATATATAAGTCGTGATTTGCAATTCAACTCAAAATTTTGCAATTGGTGACTATGCAGTTCTTTCCGTGTGTTTTGTATTAATATTTAATGTATCATGTATTTTAATAAAATAAATACAAAACTGAAAATATAACAGTTATATAAAATGTTGGTACTAAATTAAACCCCGTCTGAATTTGAATCAAATCATAATTTGTAATAAAATATTATTTTTTCCAATTCTTTTTATACCTACTTCTGGCTTAAAAAAAAAAAAAAATCAGGAAACATTCAATTTAAGGTGTTGTTATTAGACTTTAATGCGCAGTGTACTTATTTCTGATACAAATATATTAAAAACCTAAAATACGTAAAAGTTTGATTTAAATACTTCCGACATAGAAACCAATGTTTTCTGTATTGAATTTAAATATTATGAACATCTTTTGTTAGCAGCAGACATTATTTGGTTTCAATAAACCTTTTATTGATTTTTCAATTTTAATCCACTAAAAGCTCGTTCATTCGGAATGGTTGGGGAGAAGGTCAGTCCGAATAAACGAATTTTCCGAATTAATGAGAGATTGTTTTTTATACACTAAAATGCAAGAACAACGAAAAATTTTTTTTTAACACAAAAGATTGCAAATAGAGTACAACGCTCATATCTGGTCAGGTGCACCAAAAACTTCATTGCACCTACTAGACAGAATTCAAAAGCGCGCGATAAAACTTATAGGTGATAGAAATATAGCGGAGTCTATTGACCCGCTCGAACATCGCAGAAATGTTTCTTGCCTTTCTTTATTTTATCGATATTTTCACCATCGATGCTCTGATGAAATAGCTAACTGCATTCCGCCCCTTCAACAATTCTCTCGCAATACCCGTCACACATCGAATGCACATCAGTTTACCCTTAAGCCTACCTTCGGACGTACTGTAAAATATAGAGATTCTTTTGTGAGCCGAACAACACGCATGTGGAATGCATTGCCTCACACGGTTTTCCCCTCTCATTACAGCCCACAATTGTTTAAGACCAATGTGCACCAGTACCTCTTCTCTATCCTCCCTATTAACCCTTCCACTCGTGCTGTGCATTAGCATTATAAGGGAACAAAAACCCCTTGAGCACTAGTGAATTATAAAAAAAAAAAAAAAAAAAAAAAAAATAATACATAAAATTTATTATTGTATAGTTTTCCCGATTTTTATATGCGAATTGCCGGAACTCCCCCAAAAGACATTTTGATGATTTGTTCCGACTTGTATATATTTGAGGTCTATTTGCTACTCATACGTGTTCAATCATTGTTTTATTTAATTTTTGTCAATTTAATTTAATTTTTACACAAAAAAAATTAAAACTCTCATTTATTTAGATTTTTTTTTTCCGAATAAACGAGTCTTACGAATTAAAGAATTCCGAATTAAAGGGCTTTTACTGTATATAAGAAATATTGAATTCTAATATTTTTCCAGCATTGACTGACTCATATACAAACCTAAAAATATTGAAATAAATATTTAACCATAACCATAATAGCCAGTGTGTTTAACCATGTGGACTTGAAATTCAAAATTGAAAGCCAAATTGAATTTTCTACGTTGGCAACGGTTGCGTAGCGTTTCCCATTAAAGACAAATTACCACAAGGCGATTACTCGGGGGAATATGAAGGATCATTTATATTATAATTGTGAAGGATATAATTATAAGGATGGAAGGATATTATACGCATATATAAAAGGGGACTAAAATACCCATTGGATTACTTTCATAGTAGGAATTCTCATACGAGAGGTTAACTCGTGCGGGCGGTACCCTTTCACCACATAGCTCTCATTGCCGGACCCTTACTTTGACACATAAAAACGTGCAGCCACGAGCTGAATTTAATTACCAGACTATTTTTTTATTAGAACCCGAGACCGACTACTCCCCAGACAGCCACAATATGATTTTTCCGATTTAACTCGATTAAAATTAAATAACATTCTACTTCAAGAGCCAGGCGCTGCACTATCCGACATCAGCTGACTATTTTTTTCCGCACGCACTTTAATTGCGCTGACATATCCCCCTCCGTCATCATGGCATTGCAATAGAAATGAGAAGAAATACAAAAAAAAAAAAAAAAAAAACACCCGCTTATTTAAGAAAATCTAATCATTTGCTGTTCAAGCGATAGATACTGTATTCATACTTGGCGCCAATCTATACAAACGCTGGCGCCACTTACCGCTCAACATACATGCATCCGACCGCAGCAGCAGCACTGTCTCTGATTCTGATTCTCTAATTCAATGCAACCGATCGCAATAACCGCATATCACTTGCCATCAATAGAATAGCCCCAGAGCTAGACCCTCATGCATATATAGCTCTAGCTCCTCGTACTTTTTGTTTAATTTTTCTCCCAATGGAATTATGAAACTAAACTGACCTTTTCGCTTGTGCTTTGTTTCCTGCTCAGGGTGAGACGCGGCCGAGGAAGCTCAATTACATTGCAAAAACAACTACACACTTGTAGACACAAATACGTGCTAAAGGGACCACCACACCACCGACCCGTGCCATTTAAATAGACAAAGCCACTCGGATTGACAATCAGCGGAAAAGTGTCAGCAATTTGTGCTTCAACAAGGTATATCCATTTTAGACAGAGTGCCGATTTTCTGCCAAACCCCTCTGTGGTTTTGTGTCATGCAATCTATTGAGGGATATCAGATTTGATTGGAACAAACCACCGCACCAGAGGGCGGTGGCAATGCTGGTTTGGCAATAAATTCCGCACTTGAAATTCGATTTTTAGTCGTGCTGCAGTAGCAGCGTCTACCTACATCGACGACCATAAATATGTATGAAGATAGAACAAATTGCGCAAATTATATTTAATTATTTAATTTATTATTGAAAATGCTAATTACCCATTAAAAATGGTGACGTTCTCCTTGTAATGAAGAACATTAACATCAGCGGTGCCAATTAAATCCAACAAATTTTGAATCACTTGAGTTATTTACGATCGGAATTACGCGTTGACGATTTTTTACGATAGTGAAGGGCATTCTTCTTCTATGAGTTGAATGCAGTGTAGTAAAGTTATTGTTTTTAATAAATATTAAATGTGCCGTTAAAGTGCCATAAAGTGACGGTTGAGCAGGAGCTATAGATTTCAAGTCCTTTTACAATTTTGTCGAGAGCTACGCAGATGGCTGCTAACATTAAATTTAGCTTCATCATGGTAATGGATACACGATTAGACCGATTATGAAAAATGAAAGGCTTCGTGGAATTTAGTGGAACTTTTTGGGCCAGTGCATCTACCATCGAATTGAAAATT
This sequence comes from Cheilosia urbana, assembly GCA_946477585.1. Classification (NCBI taxonomy): domain Eukaryota; kingdom Metazoa; phylum Arthropoda; class Insecta; order Diptera; family Syrphidae; genus Cheilosia; species Cheilosia urbana. The sequence continues at coordinate 41,314,470 of OX297856.1, forward strand.
TTGCAATTTATCATACTGAATTTGATATGCCGCCAAATTTTACCAGCAAGTTGAGGAAGTTGGAAATGTAGTTTGAAAGTTCTCATATGTAATAAAATTCGTGCCGGGTAGAGATCACGTCTGAGCAACTCATCCACTTCCATCTCATACCTATACACAACTTATCTATGAGACAGCTGAACTACAGGCCAATTTCATACTGGAAATAATTTTTTCATCTATATCTATACTTATAATAAAACTGTAGGCAATTTTTTTGTTACCTAATGGCGTGAAAACTACTGCACAGATTTCGAAGAAACTTTTTTTGAAATGTTCCTTAAGATTTTGTGCAACACATAGGCTATTCCCTTTCATTGCCGTACCTATTTTTTTGAGCGTTTTTGACCAAAATGTGTTTTTTTTCTGACTGTACTGCCTTTAACTCGCCATTACTCAATTAAATCTTAATCAATGCAAACAAAACAAAATACTTAGGAGATCCAACACTTTTATAGTTATTTCAAGCCATCAATCAGCTTTCTATGTCCTCTAGAAGCTGAGCTACAACCTAAAATCTAACATGAAAAAAATAAATTTATTTTCTCAAATCGAATATTTTCAGCAGCCGCGGTTCTTGATCGTTGTTTTGCTTTGGGGTGGTTTGGTCTCGCACATCGCCCAAGCAAGTTCATATGAAAAAAAAAAAAAAAACAGGATCAATGTGTTTCTGAGGAAATGCGCAGATGGCTGATGAGTGATGACATGTGGTGTGGTGATGGACGTATGGTGGTGGTGGTGTATATAGAAATTGAGTTCATGGTTTTTGTTCTAATGGTTGTTATGTTGATACCTACAGTAAAGAATTGAAGAATTAAAGAAGTAAGGACGATTTAGGTGAATTATGTTGTTTGATTTATTTATTGTTGGTGTAGATACAAATTTCCGTTAAGGCTTTTGTTTTAGTGGTTGTTTTGATATTACCTAGATACCAACAGTAAGGAAGTGGAGCTTAAGTACCTACGCTGTTGAATTTAATTTTCTTAAATTGGTGTTTTAGGTAAATAGATTTGTTTGATTTATTGTTTCACATTGACAATGTTTACCGTTTTTTTTTAGCTAGACTGTTGATTTTAAACAAATATGCCGTTGAGAAAACGGTCAAATATCTTTTATTGGAAATTACAGTCTGCGGCGTGAGACTGTACGAAGTTGCGGGCAAAGCTAGTGTTTAATATGAACAATTCATTCTTTGCATTTTTTTTTCGTAATTAAAATACGTTTTAGTTTTATTTTTCTCGACTGAAAAGGTAAAACATCTTAAGTTGACTTAATTTTAAGTCGATGATGTTTTACCTTATCAGTAGAGTTTTAGTCATTTTACTTTTCAAAAAGGTTTTTATATTTTTCCCCTTTTTTAATGCTTGTCCCTCTTTTACCCTTTTTCATTCAAAAAGCGCCAAGAGTGGCCCTTTTCCCCTCAATCTGAAACCACTGGATAGATATAGATACCAGTGCATACACCTAGAACTATGTAAATTTATAGCTCTTAATGGCTATCGAAAGGGACATTCTTTTCTTACTCGGTGTCCTACCTTAAGCTTCCCGTCTTGTTTAAAGACTAGCATTACACTACGATACCTGGCACTGGAAGAATGAGGGAGTGACTTTTTTAGTTCCTTAGTCGGAGTAGCGTAAGACGGTATTTTTTTGGACTCTGCAGTGATTAGCATTAGTTTGGTTGCAATTGGAATTTGGAATTAACAATATGCCTACATTTTTTGTCTAACCCTTATGGGCACCTCAAAAAGTACACATGGTGACAAGTTTACTAATAAAGTCTTCTATACTGTTTTTGTGGCAGAAACTTGACTATATTTCTACGGTAGTATAAAGCGTTGGGCTTTTTTATAGAAGGTAATTAGAGATTCCGTAGGTTCAATTTCAGTGGCAAAAAAAAAAACAAAATGTCTGTGACCAAGAATATAACTCTCAAAAATGAAGGATTTACTTGGACTTGAACCCGACTTTGAGTTTCACTACTTCAAGATTTTGAATCTTTTTTAAAATTTACGAAAACTGTTAAAAATGAAAGACTCAATGTGTGGAAGGATGTATGCCTGGGGAATAACTACCCCTTACAATGGATAGATTTCGTAATCACTTGTATAACCTTTGAAAGGGCTCACTCAGTGGACTTTAGTTTAAAGTAACCTTCCTCAATAAGGGGACCAATGTTAAAAGAATCACAGATATCCGAATTCAACTCATAAGCACGATACACAATCGTCACGGTCATGTGATAAATTCAGGAACATAAAGATTGTTCAAATATAGCTAAGGGATGAATTTTACTAGTGGGAACTACGATTTGTTATCCTACGTCGGCTTTTTTATTATTTTATACTTTTCAGTTTCTATAAAATCTTTTATCATTTCTCTCTTAGCCCACTTCAAACTTTGAAGCACTAAACAAACGAAAAAAAAAAACCGATACACGACTACCATAAACAACCAGTCCTGCCAAAAAAAACTTCCTAGTGAGAGAAAATCTGCGAGCTGACGTATATAAATACTTTCTTCGGTGAAATATAAAGTAAGTGTTGCTAAACGTTATGCCCTATTTTTCTCAAAAATAGAAATCCATGCGGATTGCGTGAGAAGCTTTAACGGGATGCTTGTTCAAATCCGCACCACATACAACAGAAAAAATGTACAAGACTACTGACGGAGTGACGGGAACACTTTTTCCAAATGCTTCTACAAAAATTATATATCAAACACGGTCAGTAATGGTGACTTAGTGGAAACGGTTGCCTAAGAAATAGTTTCCCAGTGATCTGTCATTCAAGTAAGTTATGAAGAAAGTTGTACCGAAGACTTTGCATAAGTATGGCCTGTCTACCGACGGGTTAAGATTTTTTTTTTAAATTTGCGCAGTTTAAGAGATCTTCTAGAATTAATTTTTTTTTGTAAATATTCCGATATTATTATTAGCAGATAGCTAAAAATTTGCATTACTCAGGCACGATTATTTGTTGCAATGTTTGACAAGATACTAAGCATAGTTTGATGACCAGCTTAAAGGCATTTCCAAGGTTAAAGACTTTTGCGATTAGTTAGGACCTTTACAAGCTTGATTCAATAAATACGGAATGCTCAACTTGACTTAGTTGACTAAGTCACTGGAAGGATTATTTAATTATGTCTTGGAACACGGTGTGGTACCACAACAATTCAAAAAAGCTTTGACTCCCCCGATTTTTAAAACAAATAGCTGAAGGTCTGAGCCTTCCAATTATAGAGGCAAACAATTTTTGAATACTTCGTATAAAGTATTTTTCAAATTAATTACAAAAATAATTAACTTCATGGATATAAACACGAATGATCTACTGAATGTATTCCAAGCCGGGTTCTGGCCAGGATATCAACGGTGGATCAAATCTTTGTACACAAAAGCATTGCAAAAGCATATGTGCAAACATTTTTATGTGTTTTTTTTGGACTTAAAGTAGCTTTCGACACGATAAACAGGGGTACTTTAACGTATAAGCTCTTTGCCAAAGAAATGTCTAAATAGTTTGCTAAGGTAGTACAAAACATTTACAAAGAGACGCTGGCAGCGGTACAGGTGTTAGAAAAGGATGCACTCTATCTCTAAGTCCATTGCTATTCGCACTTTTTATTGATGACATCACTGACCTGGAGGTATATTGTGTTGGCTGCGATCGTGATAAAGGCGCTCCTTTTTGCAGACGATATAGTTTTGATGACGAGTTCCCCGGAGACAATTCAGTGCATGATAAACCGTTTATATGATTTTTGTAAAAATGTGGAGTCTTAGAAATGGTTTTTGAACGGCGAACAGATCGAAGTCGTTAAAAAGTACAACATGACAAGTTGTTCACACATAACCTAAGCCTAGAAGGACACCTGAAATACAAGCTTCAAAAGGCCAAAACCGTGATAAATACAACTTGGAGTTTGACTAACAAGTTTATACCTATATCTCATAGCAACAAGTTTCGTTTTTATTTACGATTCGCATAAAAATTGAATCTATGTAGCTGATTATACCAATAGGTACTATTGTTAGACTTCGTAGGCCGTAGTTCTGGTTTTAACGGGTGATTTTTTAGCTGGTTTGGTTTTGGCAACACTGGTTTTGACAGCTGACGTGTGTTTAGTACCTTGTGTCACTGTCAAACAGCTTCAGTTTGGTTTGCAATTTAACCATGGATCGTCTTACAAATGAACAACGCTTGCAAATTATTGAATTTTACTATCAAAATTCGTGCTCGGTTCGAAATGTTCATCGCGCGCTGCTTCCATTTTATGATCGGCATTCTCGACCTTCTGAGCAGTCTATTCGGAAGATTGTGACCAAATTTCGCACCAAATTTACTTTGTTGGACATTAAACCACCAACACGTTTACGTACTGTGCGTAGTGAAGAAAATATTGCGGCCGTATCAGCTAGTGTGACAGAAGACCGCGAAATGTCGATTCGGCGCCGTTCCCAGCAGTTAGGCCTTTGTTACAGCACTACGTGGAAAATTTTGCGGAAGGATTTGTGCGTAAAGCCTTTTAAGATACAGCTTGTGCAAGAACTAAAGCCAGCCGACCTACCACAACGCCGAATTTTTGGTGAATGGGCTCTTGGAAAGCTGGCCGAGGATCCGCTTTTTTATCGAAAAATTGTGTTCAGCGATGAGGCTCATTTTTGGTTGAATGGGTACGTAAATAAGCAAAATTGCCGCATTTGGAGTGAAGATCAGCCAGAAGCATTGCAACAGCTACCAATGCATCCCGAAAAAGCCACTGTTTGGTGCGGTTTATGGGCCGGCGGCATTATTGGGCCATATTTCTTCAAAGATGATGCGAATCGCAGCGTTACTGTCAATGGTGAACGCTACCGAGCGATGATAACAAACTTTTTTTTGCCCGAAATGGAAGTTCTTGACTTGCATGATATGTGGTTTCAACAAGACGGTGCCACATGCCACACAGCACGCGAAACAATGGCGCAATTGCGAGGCGAGTTTGGTGAACAGTTAATTTCACGTTTCGGGCCGGTCAATTGGCCGCCTAGATCGTGCGATTTGACACCATTAGATTATTTTTTGTGGGGGTATGTCAAGGCTAATGTGTATAGGGACAAGCCCGCTTCGATTGACGCACTGGAAGCCAACATCCATGCATTCATTCGTGAGATACCGGCCGATATGTGTGAAAGAGTATGCCAAAATTGGACTCAGCGGATGGACTACCTGAGACGCAGCCGCGGTCAACATTTGCATGAAATTATCTTTAAACATTAAATTGCAAGGTTCAAACTATCGATTCAAATAAATATTTCATTCATTTTTTCGAATTTTTTGTGTTTTTTTTTCTAAAAAAAAGTTCTAAGTCTCTTAAAAAATCACCTGATCTGGCTGCTAATTATTTCAATGTAAAACCTCGCATCGTGTCACATTACCTGTACTTTTTATATTCATACTGAAATTCTCTTCGCTGTAGGTACAATGAAGTACAATGATAGATACATAGATAGTTTTTCAGTTTCAGAAGTTCATTGGATTCAGTTCTTACACTTACAATAATGACCATATAATTCTTCATGGTCATAGAGTGCTTCCTCCCTTCCGTTAAATTTTCGATCAACTTAGTCAATCTAGCAAGCAAACAGCCCGAGATATATGATCCAGATAAATGAAATGACAACCGGCAGTCACATTCACTAACCAATCCGGTCGATCGCAATTTATGTCAAACCCCTACTACTTAGCAAATATTTATTATTTAACAAGTTTCTTAAAAGCCACATCTTCTCCAAGGTTGAGACTAAAAAAAGAAAAAAAAAAAAAAAAACCCAAAGCTGCAAAAGCATTATCATTTGTTTGCTAAATGAACCTGTTTAGATACCTACTTGCAACATTGTATCGTCCAGTATGTTGTATGTTTGCTCTACTATTTAAACTTTCTTCGCGGCGAATAAAATAATGAAATGTGTGCTAACCTACACACTCGTTGACTCTCTCAATTGTTTTCAAGTTTCTAAAATATTCAACTCACCAGACACTAAAATGCCTACGGCAAGCTGTCAACCATCATAAGGATTTTATGTAATCAAAAAAAAAAATATTCATCTCTACCCCTCTTCATCGAAATCAAATTTCAAATATTTTATTGTAGAAAAAAAAAAAAAAAAAAAAAAAATCTATCACTGACACACAAATGACGTGAAAGTGCCAGTTATACAACTTTTGGTATTCCCCAGAAATGTGATGATGACCAGAAGTACAAAAAGAAGCCACGACACGACACGTGAGCGAGATAGAAGAAGATACAAAAATTCAAAATAAATTAAATTAAAATAACAAATTATTAATTCATCACCACATCTGCAATAAACTTGAACTTGACGGCTATCGGCTTCGGCATTGGCACAGACACACGCACACCACCATCCGTCCATACAATCGGTCTAGTCCTACCTATTAGAAATGTATTTGATGGTTATGTTTAGTTTTCGAGATTTATTTGCGTTGCTATTGCCAGATTGTTGCGGCTGCGCGCGTAAACACTAGACAGTAGACACTACAGACTACACACTCCGAACCTATATAGCAATGGAATGTGTGCTGTGTGTGCGTGTGTCTTTAAGTGGAGAAAATAGATTCGATTGGAATTTGATGAACTCAAACTCGACTCACCTGACAGGCACATTTGAAACAATTTGAATTTTGTATTCCCTTGATTTGGACTTCTTCGCCTTCGTTGGAGCACGATTGGATTCTCCCTGAAAGGAATGCAAAAAAAAAAAATTGATATTAGTGGGTTTTGTTATTTTTTGTAGCTCCTTTTATCTAAAGCTAACGAGTGGCAAAGTGTTTTGTTGACGAGTAACGAATTTGGGTAGGTATATGCAAATCTGAAAATTGCTTTCTAAACATTGTGGGGAACCACATTATTTGTTGTTTATTTTTTTACATGATGATTTTTTGGAGTAAACATTTGAACAGGATGCAGTAAGCCTCCATTTTCGGTGTATTAGTTTAGTTGTCTATTTCTAGAAACTACGAATGACGCGCTTACTGTAGCTGGCATGGTTTTCTAGACTTTACTTACTCTTTAAAGTCAAACGTTGTTTATAAGCAGTTTATTCCGATTGGGCGCTTTATCGTATTTTGGGCTATATTTTTTCTTAAGAAACGATACAAATTTCTTCCATGAGCGCCCAACACATGTGGGCTATATATCGTTTTACAATTATTTTGTTAAATTTGTTTGTTCATTTTAATTATATTTTTGTGTATTTTCAAACAAACCCGAACTTTTAAATCTTGGCAGCACTCTTGCAGTCGAATAGTCATTCAAATTGAATGCATACCAATTCATTTTGCAGGCCTTTTAATTTGACACCAGCCACAAAAGCCAATATTGTGTTTCGCGATATCCATCCATTCACAGATGGGCTTTATTTTTCGTTTAGACGTCAAAAAAATTGTAGGATAAAAAAGCCAGTTAATAATGGGCACAGTAGGTAGTACATTGTTCAAATATTCTTATATAAAAACACACGATTCCCAATACTTTAACTTCTCAGCTTTAACAACATACATTTTGTCATTTGCATTTATATTTCTACAATTCGTTTATCTTGTTTTTCCACTTTATTATAAACTTTTCAGTAAATTTTTCATATAACTATGCTACAGCCATACAAAATCTGATTTGTTTTCCTACAAGTTTTTTTTAGCTGTCACTTGGTTTTTTTCTCATTATTATTTGACACTGTCGAAGATAGATTAGCCATGATTAACCTCAGCTGTGTCTAACTTTTGTTAGTATTGCACGTTTGATTTTAGATATTGGGATGTCACATATATAAATAAGTATCAATCCTTTGGTTATACATATTCACCCATATTGCGAAGATCAACTATCAATAATTGATAGTTGATACTTATCAATCAATTTCTTTAAATGGTATTGCGAAGATCAATTATCAATTAAGTGTTGATCGACTGTGAACGTGCAGCAATTGTCGGTTGACAAATCGGTATTGTCAATGTCAATCTTGAACAATTTTATTGGTAGTTGTCAATTTTTCTATCAATCGCAATTTCGGTGTTGATAAGGACGACTCTTAAAAGAAAATGTTGATCATCAACAATTGAATGAATTGTTATAGTTGTTATTTTTTAAGGGTTACATATATATATACATATTGCCATCCGTTTTTCCTCCTATGTGTAATGAATTTTATCCATTTTGGGCACATGTAATTTTCCATAACGCGTTTAGTAGTTCACTTAGAATAAGGGACACTGTTGTTGCTGATGATGACTGCGCAAGACCAAGCAGAGCTGCAATTAATCGGTTTAAGTTTGGGGCCGATATATCTTCAAACAAAAAAAAACGAATGCACCCCAAAATCATTCCTTGGAAATGAAATAAGCTACCTTCGGTTTTCCAGTTCCAAGGAATTAGATGTATCTCGCAAACTCCTCCGTATAGCAGCCAATTCCGCATTCTCTGCCTCGTCTTCGTCATCATCAAAAAATAATTCCACCAATGACATGATTTTCAATAAATTTCACAGATTTAACCCTCGTAATTATTATTAAATTAAATTGTTTGCAAAAATCGTAACAATCACTCTTCAAATCAAAAATATTTTAGAACTGTCAAAGTTGAGCTTTCATTCACAATAACTTTATTTTTGGCGTTATGTTCACAATAGGTTATATTTTTATACTTCAATGGTATGGTAGGTTGCTTTGTAGATTTAGTCATAATATGTATCCAAGTCAGTTTCAAAAACATGCTTTTGAATCCGTGCTTACAGACCCCATTTATGATGAAGGATGGGATTACTAGATGAAGTTCGACAACTCTCTCTCTCTCTAGTCGATGGTGAAAGTTCGGGGAGTTGTAGAGGTACGACACTCGCGAATATTTGGGCCGATAATAAAAGTGTTTTTGAAAAAGGTATAAAAGTTAAAAAAGTGAAAAAGCTACACTTAAGAGTAGAAGAGGGACTGCTGACTGGTATATATTAAAAATATGAAGGAGAAGGAGGGCACTATTCAGACGATCAAAGAGTTTCTATGTAGATGTTTTCAAGCTTAAACAAAAATAAAAATCAATGCACCTTATTCCGCAAAGAACATGTGAAAAGGCCTTTTCAATAACGGTTAGACTTTCTTTAGCTCGATCTTCAGTCACTGCTCTATCGCTTTTGAAATAATGGGAGTCTATATTTCTTGGTGGCCCACATTATTTTATATTATAGTTGCAAAACCTTGAAAAATATGTTTCTGGCTAATGTTATCTAACCTACTTAGGTATTTAAGTAGGTATTATATTTCATATCAAAATTATTATTGGGACATATTCGAACACAAATCTGGCCCAAAACGTACTATACAGTTAATAGTTTACAGGTGAATAGTTAAAAGCTTACAACCTCTAAGAATGTCTATGTCGACTAACTAAATATTTGTTTTTGACAGTAAGTAAGACCGACAGCTTTTCTGACGAATTATTCGGGCCAGAAAACTGTGTGATTTCTGCCCACCTTGATATAAGTTGCTGGTGCACATATTTAATGATAAGCTACTCTTGCCTCAATTGGATATTAGTTAGAAATGTACTCCCCATCATCTTTTAGCATCAGGAAGTATTAAACAAATATCATTGGATGGATGAGAAATAATTATCCGACTTTGGGGAAATCCCAGATTCTTCAGAGATACGATAGTGAGTGAATGACCCAGAAGGCTTCTAAAATTTTATGGGAGACCGCTGTTGCCTGTATATGGCTGAAGAACTAGATTCCACTGTCGATCCCTTCAATCCCCACCCACTAAGTTCTCTTTGCTGACAAGTTTGGGCCAAAACTATCTCTACCCTATACATTCAACTCTAGTGACTATTACAAGTCAAATCGAATATGCCGCATATACATCATTCAAGCATTCAACCGCAAAAAATGTGAGGAAATCTCAGCTCGACTCCGACTTAACGAGAGGTAAGTACTTCTTTTCGCCAGACCAGAGACCACGTCTCTATACCGTACAACCTACTACTGCACAATCCGTGAATGGGCGCAATTTCTGGTCTAGCTCTAGAGTATCATTGAAATAAGTCTCGCACATAGTCTTAAGGCCTGCTCTCTTGTCTTTTTGTTTGGTATTCTACAGCCGGTCCACAAACTAACATTCCGGTTACATTAACAAGTGTTACCCAGAGCAGCCACCAACACCATCAACAACAACAACGAGAACACATAAATAATTCGAAAAAAAAACTCTACTGAACGACAAAATTAATAAATAAATATAATCAAGGGAAAGCGTGTTTTGCATTTTTATGTATTTATTCATGTATCTGCATCGTCTGACTCTGTCGAACCGCGCACGTCACACTGCTCTTCACCGTACGCTATAGTGCGTCTTCTTCGTCGTCGTCTTCATCATATCGGATAATAGATTCTCCCCTTAGGCGATATCGATTGTGAGATACGCGACTATGTTATGTTGGTGTTTTATGATTGACCAAAAGCGATATGCGATCGGCTTTGGTGGACGTTTGATATCCGAAGAGAAAGGGGGCAATAATAAGGTCATCACGTGCACTGTACCGTCGTCGTGCTTTCCTAATTGGTTGTGACATCCAAAAATGTTCTCTCCACGAATCTGTGACGTCCGCATATTGACAATCAAATTCAATTGCAGTAATTAAATAATGAGACTGATTTGTTACTCAAAACCGGCGCCAAGTTGGGCGCCCTCATATAGCATGGCGTCGTGAACAGGTGTAATACGGTAGGCAACACTGTCACCCGCGCTACATATATGTAATGATTGCGTTGAAAAGATCGTTTTTGGTGTGTGTACGGGGCAATGTTTGGAATATTAATGCGAGGCATGAATGAACGACACGTACACGAGCATGAGTAGTATGTATAGTGTTGGATTCCAAATGTAAAATGTGAGCTATATCCCTTGACTTCCGTTTTGTTTTTTATTCAGCGATGGTTTTTAGTCCAAGCTGAAATTAGCGGGTATAGGAAGATGAACAAGTCAAATCGCGAAGCAGTCCTTTCAATTAAAGTTTCAAGATGCACGGAATATTGAAAGCTCATACGAGCAGCGTGAAGATCAGTAGTCTTTGCTGAAGTAGTGGGCAATGAAAAAAAACTTGGCCACAGAAATAAAGGGTGATTTTTTAGCTGGTTTGGTTTTGGCAACACTGGTTTTGACAGCTGACGTGTGTTTAGTACCTTGTGTCACTGTCAAACAGCTTCAGTTTGGTTTGCAATTTAACCATGGATCGTCTTACAAATGAACAACGCTTGCAAATTATTGAATTTTACTATCAAAATTCGTGCTCGGTTCGAAATGTTCATCGCGCGCTGCTTCCATTTTATGATCGGCATTCTCGACCTTCTGAGCAGTCTATTCGGAAGATTGTGACCAAATTTCGCACCAAATTTACTTTGTTGGACATTAAACCACCAACACGTTTACGTACTGTGCGTAGTGAAGAAAATATTGCGGCCGTATCAGCTAGTGTGACAGAAGACCGCGAAATGTCGATTCGGCGCCGTTCCCAGCAGTTAGGCCTTTGTTACAGCACTACGTGGAAAATTTTGCGGAAGGATTTGTGCGTAAAGCCTTTTAAGATACAGCTTGTGCAAGAACTAAAGCCAGCCGACCTACCAAAACGCCGAATTTTTGGTGAATGGGCTCTTGGAAAGCTGGCCGAGGATCCGCTTTTTTATCGAAAAATTGTGTTCAGCGATGAGGCTCATTTTTGGTTGAATGGGTACGTAAATAAGCAAAATTGCCGCATTTGGAGTGAAGATCAGCCAGAAGCATTGCAACAGCTACCAACGCATCCCGAAAAAGCTACTGTTTGGTGCGGTTTATGGGCCGGCGGCATTATTGGGCCATATTTCTTCAAAGATGATGCGAATCGCAGCGTTACTGTCAATGGTGAACGCTACTGATCGATTTTTGCCCGAAATGGAAGTTATTGACTTGCATGATATGTGGTTTCAACAAGACGGTGCCACATGCCACACAGCACGCGAAACAATGGCGCAATTGCGAGGCGAGTTTGGTGAACAGTTAATTTCACGTTTCGGGCCGGTCAATTGGCCGCCTAGATCGTGCGATTTGACACCATTAGATTATTTTTTGTGGGGGTATGTCAAGGCTAATGTGTATAGGGACAAGCCCGCTTCGATTGACGCACTGGAAGCCAACATCCATGCATTCATTCGTGAGATACCGGCCGATATGTGTGAAAGAGTATGCCAAAATTGGACTCAGCGGATGGACTACCTGAGACGCAGCCGCGGCCAACATTTGCATGAAATTATCTTTAAACATTAAATTGCAAGGTTCAAACTATCGATTCAAATAAATATTTCATTCATTTTTTCGAATTTTTTGTGTTTTTTTTTTTTAAAAGTTCTAAACCTCTTAAAAAATCACCCTTTATTTAACTGCAGTCACACTTTTAGAAAAGTGGATGAAGTTTGTCACCTCTCGGGATTGAAAGTGGATAGGATCGAAGACGGTATTTTATTTTAGTGGAAAGTCATAAGTAATACCTGCAACTTTTGGTAGATCGTTTTCAGTCTTATGTTTCGAGTCCGATAAATAAATAAATAGTTTGCGCAACCTGTTTTTTAATTGGAAAATATTTTACGTTGTGATGCTTAGAGCTCCGGAAGTCGATGCTCAACGTAAGGGGATGATCTTGCAGTCTACAGGCTAGAATAGATCAGGCACTCTCGAGTCAGCTTGATCTACAGATTCTAGGTGCGGCAGGTTTGTTGAATCTGTACTATGTTGGCATTCTGAATTATAGGGGAAGGGCTGGTCGCAGCATTAATTCTCATTCGCTCTTTATGCAATCATCTCTTTTGGTCCGACTAATGCGTTTAGCTGATCAGTTTTCACTTTTCACTGCCAAAATATGACTCTCATCTTAGGCTCAAAGAATCATTGAAAACAGAGATGAATAGCCTACTGATCGACTACCGAATATCACGATCACTGATCATCGCACTGATCACTCCTGAACAAATGAACTTAAGTAATAGCGTCAGTCTTGATGATGCAAGGGCACTACTCTCCGTCTGACAACTGTACTGATCAGGTTATATTGCGCTGATGATCGTCGGAAAAATAGCTGATCTGCTGATCTAACTATCTGTCTATCCGACTGCGCTGATGATTGCCAAATATTCTACTTTCGCCAGCTGTATACTGATCTTCAGCAAATCCACCGGTCAAAATTTCAGACTGTGATCATTATAGTTGCTGGGAGTTGCTTGATCATCCTAAGTGGTCCGCATATCGCCAGTCTGTAGAAATAATGCACCACAAAAAGACCCCACCTTATCTGACACTCACAACTGGAGATAGATCTCGATCAACTCTAGCTTAGGTTAGGGCTGTATTGAGGTGCTTTTTGGATAACACAAGTACAGTATAATAAGTAAGATCATCAGTCGTTATAAAGATACGAATTACCTAAAGTTTCCCTTGAAAGCGCCTTAACGCAGTACCGTGTTTTCGCATGAAGTTGGGATGGCTAATAGGCACAACTTTAACGTCACAAAAAAAAAAAATACATATTTCACAGCCCTTCCGCACCTCTTTTCCCATTTTCTCTATTTTAGTTTTTCGACGCACCTACCGATTGAGCGAGTTTTCCTTCGAACTAACCTACCAGTATTTCAAACTTCATAAAAAAACTTGGTCGCACTTTGTATCCCCCGTACCGCACTCAATTCAAATTCTCACCTCCTTCTATTGCAGAACGGAACTGAATCCAAATCTGGACGGTACTCACCCAGTTTGCAGCATCTCCTCTCCACCATCTGCGTGGCGAAAGGAATCCCACTTCATACATGCCAACCATCCGAAACAACTTCAAATAGACAAAGAACTTCCTTGCTACATCCCGCTCGGTGTCCACACATAACAATGTGCACGTCCGATTCTATTGCACTGCATTCCCATCTGGCGTCCATTGCACTAAACCGGGGACCGACCGTTGATGTTTAATTGAACACCAGATGAATTCCCTTCAGGCGACAAACCTGTACGCGAACGCTTACGCTGTACCTGATGTGCTATATAGCGAATCTATATAGAGAGACGGGTTTTTTGTCTCTCTCTCTCTCTCTTCATCAATTTTTCCCACTTTCCTCTGAGCCAGCAGAGTGTTGCCCCGCGCTCAAATAGCTCCCAAACATTCTTCGTCGCGTGTTACATTTTACCAGATTTTTTTTTGTCTTCGGTTGAAGACATTTTACGTTCGGTCATATTAAGCCGCTGCTCTCGAATTCACTACTCAAACTCCGTCTGAATTTATACCACACGGTGAACCTATGAAGCACTAACTCACCCAACGCTGTATCGACAGCAAGCCACCGCGCGCGCGCGCACACACAGCAATGCCAAATGCGATAAATTATTTCCGAACAGGTGTTTCGCGCGACAACATCTCTCGGAAAAGACCGGAAAAAAGGAGTTGTTTTGTTCGCTTCACCATGCCATTGAGTAGGTTTCAGTATAGAGCTCCTAAGACAGCGACAGCGACTATAGCACACTGTCTCCTCAGCTCAAGAACGCGCGCATTGCACGGGACGCAGTAAAAATAATAATAACAAAAAAAAAAAAAAAAAAAATGCGCGGAGTATACAACAAGTTGCTGAGGTTTTCCACTGCAGACTTGCGGCAGGCCGTATGCCGCCATAATAATCATAAAACTGAATGAGAAGAAAAAAGTCGAAATAACTATTCCCATTGCAGTTTTATTTCCACTCGCTCCAATGCAATGGCAAATCGAATACTGGGAACGGTGCCCATGGTTGGAGCGGTTTACCACATGCCCTATTGGTATTATTTGATACTAGAAAGAGCGGCTTTAAAGATACGTTTTCAACACTTCTGCAATGAGGCAAACCTTTCCATCAGTATTGTTAAAGAAGGTTCAAAAGTTTTCGGAAAATCTCTTTATTTTGACCGTTTACAGGATTTATTGCATGAGGCCTGCTGACAACCATCATAAGCATTTTTAAGCTGTCTCGTCTATCCATTACAAGGATCGTAGGATCCAAACAGATAGAGGGAAGATGCCGAACTTGGTTGAACCATCTCACCCTAAGCCCACCTATAGTGGAGGTCTGTATTATGGTAAAGGAATCCAGCCCTCAAAGGCAACCTACGTTTAACGTGACCAAAACACCGAGGCATGGACCGCTCCTGTCCGTTTCAGACTATCTTCTAGTTTGTAAAGTAGCTAGTCAAATTGTTAAGATCACATTATGCCTTAGTAAAAGTTGATTCGAAAACGTGCCTATATTTTTAATCTTGTAGCTTCCTTATCCTTAAAGGGTCTTACCAATAAACACTTTTGGTTTCAACTATAAATTTTAATATTTTATATTGTTATTAGTACGACGCAAAGTGCTTAGGTATATAGCTACCATTCTGCACGATTTGCATGATCATTTTCTTTGGGACTTTGTAGGGTAATGCCAGCTTTCACATTCCCGAAGCAGGCTACTGAATGTTCAAAGTGCCTAGCTCTCCAAGTTAGTATCTAACCAATCAACTTTAAAAATCACCTTAGTACGAAGCAGTTGCTGCTGAAAAATTTCAAAAATATGGCCCGAGGCGAAAAAAGGGGCCTTACATACAATTTTTATAGCAAAAAAGAAAGTAAACAGAGCAAGAAAGGCATTTATTTATAACAAAAAACAATTTTTTTTATTACGAAACACTTCTTTTCCTATTTTTGCAGTCTTTTTCGTTCAATAAAGAATAAATTACTAAGTTAAACTGAAATGAGGGCATTTTTGTACATTTTTGTCAAAAAGTGGGAGCCAATGGTCCAGAGGTTCAGAAAGAGTCAACGCTGGGTACGAAGAACCCGAGAATAGAAGGGCTTTTGCTTTATGAGAATCAACTCAATAGAGCTGTTCTGAGACATCTATGCACACGAAACCTTTAAATAAATGAAGACTAGATATAATGGCAGAGCTCATAGCCAGGCTACAGAGATGAGGAAGTCAATTTTGCTGTTAAATTGTATACCCCGGCGTTCCTTTCCCGTGAAATCGTTGCTCAACCCGATGCATCTCAATGTTCAAGGAACAACACGAGATTGTTAAACAAACTGTTGAGCAAAACATTCAGATATTTGACACTTCTACAACTTTGTCAGTGACTTTGTATAGAGGATACAAATTAATAACTTTCAATAAAATGTTAATTTTAATGCGAGTTTTCTGAGCTTTAGTCTAGGAAGATTAAAATCTAGTAACTGTAAGTTCAAAGCATTCTTGTAAGAGGTTATTTTATTTGCTTTTTAGCTTTCTCAATTACGTAGTACGAGATTTGGAGTTTGTGGGCCTACAGTTCGGGGCCGTTTTTTCTTCACTTCCCATATCAAATTTTCATACCAGTTTTGTTCGAAAACGGCTCAAACGATCTCAACCAAAAATGATTTTTAAGACTAGGTGTATGAGGTTACAATGATTGCATACCCAGTTTTTGGCTAAAAAAAATCGAATAACGCTACAAACTTGGACATTATATCTCGGAAACGGTAAGTAACATGGTCAATTCTAACATAATAGCAAACTCAGTTCTTCTCTACATTTTCGTAAAATGGATTTTTGAAAAAAAAAAAAAAAAAAAATTAATTTCATTTTCTTTAGTTTACCGGAAAACGGTGGTAGCTATTTTGACCAAAATGAATACTCAGAGCAAAATAAATGTTTTCAAAATAATTCTGTCCTTAATTTTCAATTCGAGTCACCGTAAACGCTAATTTAAAGACTATATCTATGTCTCGAAAACCCCAATTTTGAGGTGAAAACTGGTTTTAGGTTGAAATTGGATAATAGAATGTTGGTACACTAAAAACGGCACGTGAGGCCACCCTGAGAGCTTGTATAGCAGTACCACCGGAGAGCATTGTGCTAGTGCTAACTCCAAAAGCACCAGTGGCACATTTTTTCTCAAGGCTCTCCACGCGGATGACATGTTGAATAGATCTCAGGGAACTGTCAGTAGCGCGTTTTCAAATATTTGGACACATATATAGCCGAAATGTGTTTATTAGAAAATTAAGCCGAAACCAGTAATATTCTGTCAAGAAGAACGAACACCTAACATCGATAAATTGAATGTAGTGTCATAACAGGTGCCTATAACTAAAGCTTTGAGGTAGTTTAATCTGCATCGACGCCGCTTTAAGTCTGAAAATAACCTCACATCGAAAATGAAGCGGAGAAATGCAGCTGATAATGGCTTTCGCCTGTAGGCGCAGTGGCTTAGTGTGTTGGACTACTAAGGGAGGGGTCCCAGGTTCGAATCCTGCAAAAAAAAAAAATCCAACTTAGGGTTTTTTTTTCACTGCGCCACCTCTCACGAACGTCTGACAAACATCCGAGAGTACCTATAAATGTCTCGAAAGAGCTTTCTCACGCGGCATATAATTGTAGATCCCTTCCATTCGTTCCAAAAATGAAAAACTCACATAAATGGTTTTGAGAAGCTAGGCCTAGGGTTCCTACGGACCTGTTGCGTCAACTATTTATTTATTTATTTATTAATCGCTTTCGCCTAACAAGGCAATTGAGTAGAAAGTCCTTCTCTAGGAACGCTAAAAAGACGCAGTACATGAGACCATCTCGACCCATGTCGTAGTCGATAGAAGCTTTAGCCTAAGAAGGGGCTGATGAAAGTATTCTCATTTCAGTGATTATCGGCCTTGTTTGTGTTGAAGTGCCTTGGAAGAGCAGATCACTGCCAACTTTACAGCGGCATTGGCTCTGTTAACAACTATGCACCAGTTGGCTAAGAAAATTAACTTGGACTTCAGGACCACTCCGTACTATAACAGCCCACCTCTGAGTTTCATACAGATACCTTTAGGAAAATGTCTCGTGACTCATGCCGTACTCTGATCCTTTTTCTCTATCAATCTCGACACACCCTCGTACCCATATCTGATTCATAACCTGCCAAGATCCACACTACTTCCTAACGTAAAGTATTTTTATTTCCAACTGATTGCGCACTCACAAGAGACAACCCTTCGATTAGAAAATTACCATTCACCGAACATCGACCACCAGTTGGAAGCATGTTCGCATCAGTGACTCACTTCACTTCCCACCGGCTCGGGTGAGTTAATTATTCCATCCATCATTCCATTTGTCTTCCTCCAATTAGGACGAATATCGCGGATCGTCTATACCTTTTTAATTCACTCCTAGCGCAGCCAACAACCGCGCTGTACTCTAAAACAAAACTTAATGACCCCCACAAGTCCTAATCAAAGGTACAGATCTTACAATCTTGTACTGCTGCGTACCATTCAAATCCATTGAGAAGGAAAAAAAAGAAGAAAGAAAAAAACATTCCTAGCTCAGCAGGTACACCACCACCGCCACATCCAACCTGTTACAGGCGGATGGGATGAGATCCCTCTCGGCAGGTAATTAACGTGGCCCTCTGGAATTCGTAAAGCAAATAAAACAGCCAGGGACAACGAACGATGGAAACAAAAAACGGTCAAACACAAACAACAAATGAAGATGTCCACATGGGGTACCGACAGAAGACATCCTAAAAACAACTGGACGCTCACCGCAGGCTTTTCATTAAATCAGCAAGCGCACACGGATTCCTGGTTCCACCTGGACCTGGGAAATTCCCAACAGCCAACATCCAAAACGTCTGCGACCATCTGATAAGCAATTAATATGATTTAATATTTTCCGTGTCCAACATCCACGCAGGCCGAGTGCGCCTTAGCGAGAGGATAATACTAAAACAAATTTCCTCTCTAATCACCCACTCTGTGGGGTATTCCATACCGTATTCCTGACAAATATTTGTTTGTTACCTCCGAGCGAAGAGAAAATTCCAGCCAGAGCTCTGAAAACTCACATCAGGGGATGATGATGATGGGCAGAAGATAGCACGACTTTGACATGGGTTGGGTTAGGGTATCTCAGTAGGTGGATATTGGTATTGGGATTGGTTTGTATTGGATTTGGGATTTCCTTTGTGACAGGAGCGCCGTGCCGACAAGCGCCATCTACTTAACAACGAAACTAATGTTTTGTTTGGGATCGCATCGGATTGGAAGGGATCAGCGCATCAGCAGCCACCACCGGCAGCAGCAGCATCCTCGTCGAGTTTGTTGTGTTTCTGTTTCTGTTTGTGTTGACTTAATGACTCTGTAAATGAATCGAAGTGTTGAAGAATGAAAATGTGACCTGAGGCATCCGCCACAAAACACCGCCTAATGGGGATGGAAAAATGCCATAAACTACCTGCTGTGTCACATCCACATTCGATGAGATACATTTTTCCCTTCGTCTATACTAATTTTTATTGTCTGCGCGTCGCCTCTTTCCTGTTGCACGCACGCACAGCCACGGTCGCACACAGATCTGACTCTCGAGAGGAGCTATAATTTACTCGGATTTATCTCGCTTTGAATGGGTTGTCTTTCATGGTGGCCCAGATTACAGTGATGCACAGAGACACCGACCTTTCGGTGAGTCAGAGAGGCCATGCAACGAGTGGTATGGAAGCATGTTCTTTCACTGGATGTTTTCCTACGGGATTAGTTCAACAAGGGAAATTCTATTCCCCTATGCTGGGTTGCTGGTGGCGCTAACAAACAAGACGAATGAGAAGGAATAGTATCTCAAGTTTTTTTTTTTCTGTTTTGTTGTTCGAACAATTTATGAGGCATTCTGTGGATGATGAAAGAGGGTTCGTCGGTGGAGTGGGAAGGCAAGGTCGGCTATTAAATAATGAAATTGACAGCAATTTGTTTTATCGTTTACGAGGTTTTCGGTTATGACTTCAATGACGGTTGGAGAATGGTCAAGCAATCAATGGGACAACATGTGGTGATGAGTCTATTTTTGTTGTGGTCTTGGGGCACCTACCTTTACATTTATAGTTCTTGGAATTGCTCCTAAGAAATTGTCGCTTCACAGGAAAATTCGACAGTTGGTGTAACAGGTGAGGGAGGAAAATTGCAATGGGCGTGCTATAGTGTGGCTAACTCTGAGATGCCTTCTGAGAAAGCAAATATTTGGAATAGAAAGTGGTCGCCACCTATATGAAAAGAAGTGAGGGACAGATGGGATACTTTAGATTTTTTTTGATGCCTTTAAAAAAAAATTATAAACAAATAATTTCAATTCAACATACACCAGAGACCACACAAAGTTAGTTAAGCAACAAACTTTTCACCAGATTGACTTGCAGATATCTTTAGTTGCAAACTGTATCTGAAAGCTTACTTATCGATGTTGAACAAGCAGACATTACGATATCTAATCATTGAAGTGCTTAAACTTCAAGTCTTTTGAAAGGGAGTAGGAGTAGGTTGAACAGCAATTGCTTGACAAAGGAGTGGGTGTTTTTATAGGCCAGAAGTTTCCATTTGAAATGGAACAATGGCTAAATTCTCCATATAAAATTACCCATTGTGACCTACAAAATTTTTAGTTGAAGGTTAAAAATGATTATTAGTAAGGTCAATTTTCATCCAAAATGTATAGGGTTCGTAGCGGGGCGGGAGTGGTCGTGGTCGTGGTCGTGTTCTAACTCAAAGGTATCTAAGGTACTTTAGATACTTCTTAAGTTTTATTTTCTTACAGATCAGTAGCCATAATGTGTTGGAATAGAGAGGAGCGTGCGTTTGCCGTCGAGGCCCACATTTCGAACGCATGTTCTGGGACCGTAACCCAGCGCGGCTTCTGCAATCGCTTCAATCTATCAACTGTCCTGGACCGGAAATCAATTGTTAGGTTAGGTTAGGTTGGGAGGGCAGTTTTGCAACCGATGCAAATTTCACCCAGAAGCCGTGAAGGCCCATTGTGAGTACCCTGCTTGTACATGCAAGGACATGTGGCTAACAAAACCACTTCGATCTGTTGAGGAATAGTTTTATGTCTGATAGAGGTACCCCTGCCAAGTCGTCTAAAACTTTCGAAGAACCTAGCTCCCATACAGGATGAGCGGCGTTCCTGTAAAGCTGGGCAGTGGCATAGAAGATGTTCCACGGACTGTATTTCCTCTTCGTCTCTACAGCTTCTGCAGAAATCATTTGCAAAAAAGTCCTAGCCTTTTAGCCATGTTTCCTATGATGCAGTGTCCGGTTAAAACCCCGACGAGCATCCGGATTTGGCTTCTATTAAGGGAGATTAGGAGCTTTGATCTTTTGGTGTCAACCACAGGCCACAGACTTCGGGTTATGACGCAACCGATGGTGTTGCTCCATTGTTCCTTAGCCAGTTGTGTGGTGACGCCTTCAATAAAAGTCTTAGCAGTGTTGATAGGCGGTAACACCTCTCCGTCCGCAAGTTGAGGGTTCATATCAGAGCCGTATCTGGCCACTTCGTCCGCCTTTTCGTTCCCTTCCACCCCAACGTGTCCCGGAACCCAGCAGAGTAGAATTGAGTGATGACGTATAGCCCTGAGCGCCAAGAGGCAATCTGTAACACATTTCGCACTAACAAGATTGGAGCCGATAGCTTTAAGTGCTGCTTGACTGTCTACACAGATGGTTGTTTCCATTGCTGGTAGTCCCATCGATAAGATAGTCTGTGCTGCTTTTTTAACCGCATAGATCTCAGCTTGGAAGACACTGCAGTGATCGGTCAGTCGGAACGACTGGCTAATAGCGAGCCTTTCTGAGAATATGCCGGCTCCTGTTCCATTTTCTGTTTTTGAACCATCTGTATAGACGGCTATACCTTTACTGATGGTACTGGGTGATTTCCAGTCCTGCCTTTTGGGTATAGTGATTCTAAAATTTTTCTCGAAGTCATATCTGGGTTTCTCGTAATCGGTGAGTGACATGAGTCTCTTCCGATCGAAGATTTCAAGTATGCTTGAGTGTCCGCAGTAACCAGGCTTCCAAGTTTTGTTCTCTCTTAATCTGAGAGCGGCTTTGGCTGCCATGTTCTTAGTGAATAGCTCAATGGGTTGCAGGTTCAACAGCGTTTCCAGACCTAATTGTGGTGTAGATTTAATTGCGCCCGTTATTCCCAAACAAGCAATTCTCTGCACCTTGTTCAGGTTCTTAAGATGGGATTTGGTTTTAACCGCCTCCCACCAAACAACTGAGCCGTAGGTAAGAATCGGTCTCACAATCGCGGTGTACATCCAGTGCACAATGTTCGGTTGCAAGCCCCAGTTTTTCCCAAAGGTTTTTCTACATGCATAAAAGGCATTAAGTCCTTTCTTCATTCTTTCTTCAGTATTCCGTTTCCAGTTCAGTTTGGAGGTGAATATCACACCCAGGTATTTGGCCTCGGTCGAAAGATTAAGTCGCACACCTTTAAGCTTCGGTGGGTCCCATTTTGGCCTTATATTTGCTGGTGAACAGAATGAGTTCGGTCTTTTCCGGATTAACCGCAAGACCGTTGTGTTCCATCCATTTGGATAGTTCTGATAACGCAGATTCCATAATATCTCTAATGGTGGAAAGGTATTTTCCTGTTATTAGTACTACTATATCATCCGCGTAGGCGACTATCTTGATACCTCTGTTGACAAGGGATGTAAGTATTTTGTTAATTGAGATGTTCCACAGTAGAGGAGATAGGACTCCCCCTTGTGGTGTTCCACGATTAGCACTTTTCTTAATCGCACAGTCCCCTAGGCTGCTGTTAATAACTCTTCTGTTAAGCATAGTCTTAACTCAGTTTGTCAGAAACTGTGATGAACCTGACTCCTCAAGTGAGGATGTAATGGTTCTTGTATTCAGGTTGTTGAATGCACCTTCTATGTCCAAAAAGGCCGCCAACGTAAATTCCTTGTTTCCTAGGGATTTCTCGATTGTTTTCGTTACTTCATGTAGCGCTGTTTCCACGGATCTGCCTAAGAAAAATCAATTGTTACTTGCTTCAGAAAAACCGCGAATGTGACTTCAATCTTCAAAAACCTCATGGAAAATTTGGAAAAACTGAATGAACGATACGTTTAAAATGACAAGAAAAATATAATAATAAGCTATCTCTGGCGTTGAAATAAAACTAAGCTTGTAAGTCGCTGTCACGAAGAGCTACGAGTTCTTGGCGCTCAGCACAATGTAAGAATCTGCTGGGTCCCCGGACACAAAGGAGTGCCCAGTAAGGAAAAAGCTGATGAGCTGCCAAAAAGGGTTCTTCTTTTGATCTTAACCAGGCCGTTACCACAGTATTAACTTCTCCCTGCTATCTCAAACAGGAAACTGAGAACAAAATTCTGGCATTAATGAATGACAGATGGAGTAAACTCGAGTCCTGTGTCATAACCAGGTAAATGTGGCCTATATATAACAAACAGAAGACAGAAAGAATTCTACAAATGAGAAAGCAATCGTTATTCTCTCTTTATTTGTCTCATTATTACAGGACCAACATGCTGAAATATTACACCAAGAATTGAATGGAAATCAATACTGATGACCTGTGCAGAGGATGCGGTGATGAGGATGTGCATGAGGACACTCCACACTTTCTTTGCCACTGCCCGGCACTCTGTCACATCAGATATAGAATTCTTGGACGACACTTTTTCTAAGTCTTGGAAGACCTCTCTGAGAAGTCTATAAAACACTTACATATAAGTATTTATAAGTGCGATAAGTAAACACACGAACCAATACTGTTACTCCGATCCAACAGCTCACTTTCTAAATTAAAATCTGCCAATTTGTAGGTATCTTGTACCTCCGGTTCTCACATATTTAAAAGCAAAAGATCACATCTACCATGTGACGCAAAATCGCGTAAAAAAATACGATTGCGGATCTTCTTCATAAGAAAAATCCATGTCATCATTTATAGGCGCCAGCCACACCTGCCCTCAAGTAAACAAAATTCCATGGGTATACGATTTTAAAGAATCGCGCAAATAACTAGGTAATTATGCATAAATTCTGTTTAGACATTTTATTAGCTATATCGCACTAGAAACCACACAACATTACGACTTAGATTCCTCAAATATCTACACCTACCTGCGTATTCAAGGTTAGAGTTGGTATGGAATTCCATAGTCCGCTTGTGAATATTTGTTGATTATTTGTAGGAAGAGAATTATGATTTCAAAAATTCTTTGTGCCGATGATCTATAGGTACGATCCAACCAAACGGGGAGATCTTGGTAAATTATGTTAATCGATAAGGAGATTACAATCGACTCATTTTGAAAGCCGATATGATTGCAGATATTTCATGTAAATTTTTACAAAAATTTCCATAAATATCTTATAACATATTTTCTGTAGAGACTAGAGCGTAGTTTCTATATTTAGTACTGTCGGCCTTTGCAGCGGCCATTGGGTGTGGTTAGCCATGCATCTATCGATCTTTCGTTGGCCAGTTGACATCGGAATCGGCAAAGGTGACTCCTGAATTAAACAGGTGCGATGTGGCTGACGCTAGGTATAATACATCGAAAGCTTAGATCACAAGTTGGTAATTTGCCCATAAGCATGACTGGTGTGCATGGAACGGGACGTGTACCCGTGTAAATCAAAGGAGCGCCATCTTTGCACACGCATACTTTAAAGATCAAGATCAAGGTCATGAACTTAAAGTTGCAAAGGTTGGTGCAATCCCATCTTGGATTGTGGTGGCAGATTTCTATCTTTAAACTGGGTAACCATTACTGGACGAAAGGTAACAAAATATTCATGCCAAACATATCCTCAAGAAGGAAACACCCCTAGCTAGAAGTCAGACTCTAAATAATCACAGGTTTCCGCACTGGGCATTGTCTAAAAAAATACCTCATGATTGAGCGAAGAGTACAAAGGAAGCATCAGAAGAACTAATTTTTTGTGTCACTGCTATAGGTATTTTGATCTGAGTCACTTCTGTGGAGTGGACTCTGAGGCAGAGGTGTCTTATCTGCAAGCTCACTCAAGGAATTACATGTATTTATAACTATACTCTGTTCATTTTATATTTTCAGTACAGACCTTATGAGAAACTCTTTTTTCTACCAGTGGTGCCTGTAGCTACTCTCACGGCACTCAAACACAAGATTTGCCACTGAAATAAAAACTAAACCACTGGCTTTCCAAAGAATTTGTTGTTGTCATTTACGAAAAACTCACCCAATTTTCCTCAAAGACGCATACATCCCACCGTGACCAGTCTGCCACACAACTGCTGTCAGAATGAGGATGACGACGAATAAACATGTGTGGTGTTGGTGTGTGTTTTAAGCACCTCAGAAGAGTATTTATATGCAAAAATATCATTACGGGTTTTTCTATGGATATTCTCACAGAACTTTCGGTTTTGTAGCTTTTTAAAGCTTTTGAGAGCGAATAAATGAATTTGATTATGTGGGATGTTGCCATACAGTTTTTATGTAGGTACTCCTTTAATTATTTTCTATTTCTGAAGGATCTGTTAATATGCAGTTAAACCATTTTTTCTTAATAAAGAGTTGGCATTTGGTAAACCTACCGATATTTGTAAGAGAATTATGCCAATTTATAGTGCTCACTATGGCAACCATGTGAGAGCTTTAAAATGGAGACAGCTTATTAAAATCCATAATAGTAAGGGTGAAAGGCAAATAGCCTATCTTCCCTGTACTGAAAATATAAAATGAACAGAGTATAATTCGGGTAGGTATCGTAAGCAAGTTTTAGTTGGAGGAAATCACTATAAGATAGGCCCAACTGTGGGCGCACTATTGATGCCAAACTTTTTGGACTGACTTGCCCACGATGATGATCAAAAATACCATGCTGTAGTTAAAAAAAAAACGATATTCCACGAAAATGAATTCGAATAGTTTTTCTTCAGATTCAGTGTTTGAAATGTTTTATTTTTTATTGTTCTGAGAGATAGGGTAAGGTCGGGAGATATTGCCCATATATTTTGTTTTCGTCGCAACTCAAAAAATAAAGCATATTTTAAATTAAAATATAAATATATTAACTCCTTGTTTCATTTAAAAACAAAAAATTGCATCATAATCATAATTCATAGTTTGAAACATACAAACATTTTTAAAAACATAAAAGTTTAAATAAAAGTTCATTAAAAAACTGGTGGGTGATATGCTACTTTAAGTTTTCTTGGAGTTTTTCTTACCACACTCACTACAAGTATTAAAAAAAGGATGTACAAGAGTAGGTGCACAATGTATAAATAGTCGCCATTTCTAAAAAAAATCACGCAAAAAAGGTTCTGAAATTTACAAAATAAAACTTATAGTGGGAGAAATGGCATCGGTGCCACCTATGTCGAACTTGGGGGTGCCATATGTCTTAAATGATGCTGTATTTTTTTTCGCGAAAAAAATGTTTATAAGCACACACTGTAGGCTTTTAATTTCTTTGTAACAATGAATACTTTTCTACCCACATTTTTTTTTCAAACACACAAACAAATTTTTGTTCGAATTAACCTTTTTTTTTCGGCTGCAACTAGAAATTTTCACCGGTCAATCAGGTCGCGACTGGACAAGCACACCTTAGGAACTTAAGCAAAACTAAATGATGTGTTCATGTCTTCATCTATACTTATAATAAAACTACAGACAATTTTTGTGTTACCTAATGGCGTGAAAACTACTGCACAGATTTCGATGAAACTTTTTTTGAAATGTTTCTTAAGATTCTGTGCAACATATAGGCTATTCCTTTCATTGCCATTCCTATTTTTTGGAGCGTTTTTGACCAAAATGTGTTTTTTTTTCTGACTTTACTGCCTTTAACTCGCCATTACTCAGATAATTCTTAATCAATTCAAATAAAACAAAATACTTAGGAGGGCCAACACTTTTATAGTTATTTCAAGCCATCAATCAGCTTTCTATGTCCTTTAGAAGCTGAGCTACAACCTAAAATCTAACATGAAAAAAATAAATTTATTTTCTCAAATCGAATATTTTCAGCAGCCGCGGTTCTTGATCGTTGTTCTGCTTTGGGGTGGTTTGGTGGCGTACATCGCACAGGCACGTTCATATGAAAAAAAAAACACTGCGTGGTGTTTTCTCCAAATTAAGTGAAACGAAAGAGAAGTATGGGACGTGAATATACATTATGTATATTGAATCAACAGTAACAATGTGTTTCTGAGGAAATGCGCAGATGGCTGATAACGTGTGGTGATCAGCGTTGCCATAAGTGCAGAATTGTCTGCATTTTGCAGATTTTCAACATTGCTGCATATTTTTAAAAACCAGAAATCTGCGCTTCAGATTTTGTCTGCATCCGCAATAATATATTTTGTTCTTTTTAACAAATTTTAACATTTGTTGCACACTTGATTTCGCTGTATACTGTCATTTTCGTATTCAGCTTCTTTTTTCTTTTTTTGTTATTGTTACAAAAAAAAATTTGTTAAGGAAGATTTGTCTATAGAAATCTGTATTGAATTTTTTTTTTGTCATAATTGCAGATTTGTAAAAACATTTTTATGGCAACATTGGTGGTGATGGACGTATGGTGGAGGTGGTGCATATAGAAATTGAGTTCATGGTTTTTATTTTAATGGGTGTTATAGTACCTACGTTGATACCTACAGTAAAGAATTGAAGAATTCAAGAAGTAAAGACGATATAATGTAGGTGAATTATGTTGTTTGATTTACGTATTGTTGATGTAGATACAAATTTCCGTTCAGGCTTTTGTTTTAGTGGTTGTTTTGATATTACCTACGTTGTACCATTGTATATAGAGACTATAGTACTATCATCAACACGAAAAAATGTTTGACCTTTTCCGACACCAGATAGCGTTGTTGTCGGCTAAGTTTCTTGTCGAACCAAAATATGCGAGGAAAAATCACATTTGTTTTTGTAATTTAACCAAACAGTTGGCGGTGGTGGCTGATGACGATGGGTAGGTAGCAAAAAAGAAAAGGGACAAAAAACTGCATTTGGGATTCTTTTCTGTGTTACTCACACAATGAGGTTTTCGTGAATGTGTATCTAGTTTCTGTGAAAAAGAAACGATGACAAATTTCTGATTTGGAATTTCGGTCGTATGAGAGGCAAATTTAGGTATTTGCACTTATGAAAGAAAAGGATTCTGTTTGCGTTCGTTTTTATGATGAGATGACGGTTGATCTTTTATTTTGATTTGAAAATTAGTTCTGTCGATATTTGAACGCCAATGGAATTTATTGCAATTTGATGTTTTTGTCGTACTTCTGTTAGTTATGAACTCATAGCAACAATTTAATGATGTTATTTGAAATAATATCTACAATTAATTAACCCCAATTGTGGATGTGAATTTCACTTTCCAAATATGGGAAAGGAGAAAAAATTTGAATGACCTTGATCTACAGGTGGCTTTGGTCGTGCGAATTTTAGGGTCGCTGATTGTCTTTCACCGGATTGTTTTTATCCTCATATAAATTAATTCGAGAGAACTTTATTTACATTAAAAAAAAACTTTATTAATCAATTCACAATCCGGCAGCGATTCTGCCTACAAAGATACTGAACAATTTTCACTTAAAATCTACAGCTTAAATACTATTCTAACCCTAACGGCGGCGATGTGTTCCCACAGGTACTCAAGCATTACACTTTGTCGTACGTGCAGGAATGTGGCTATTGTGCGATTTTCGATGTCGTCTATGCTGGATGTTGGATGGCGGTTTCCGATGTCGTTTATGCTGGATGTTGGATGTTGCGGATGTTGGACGTTGCGCGTGCAGGTTTCGGGTGTCGGTGCCTGGTCTGCGCTTAATGGAGTATGGGAATTTGTCAGTGAACGTAAACTGAGTTAACTCCTCCCTTCTTAAATGCAAACGTCCTCGTTTGACCTTTGGATTAAAAGAATGGTATCTGGCTAATTCGCGATACCGTGGGTGGTGCTATTTGCTTGGGGATGCGTGGAGATTGTGGCATAGCGGTTGTAATAATCGCTTCCGGTGATTCTATTGGCGGTGTTGCTGATGACATTTCTTCTGCTCTTTCGTCGAGTACTATGACAGTATTATTGGATGTTGCTCTGGTACGACAAAACCGTACGACCATGGCTATGATAAAAATCGTTATCATTCCCGTTAGTCCAAAAGAAGTTACTATGTATGGCCGGTTTCCCTTTTTCAATAGTTCGATGGTTTTAATATTTTTGATGTTTAGCTCCTTAAGCATTTCCAATGAAAGAAACTCTTCAACATTTCTGACGGCGGCTGCTGGTTGTGCTACTGCAGGTAATGGCTTATATCTGGAGACCGTGTTGGATACGTAGGTTCTGTTTCTAATAATTACTGTAGCGTTTTCAAGCTTTAGTAAAAATGTGCCTGTTAGGTTTGTTTTTTCGTTATTTATAATCACCGAACCGTTGTATTGGTTAAGCAATATGATTCCTGATGAGATTTCCTCAACTGGAGTTAAATGTTGACTGTTAACTAGGGTGCAATCCGAATGTAGACTTCTTAGTAGTTTGGGTATACACGTATCCTTACTAATATCCACTAAATTGTTATTATTACAGATCTTTAAATTATTATATTCCTTACATACTAACTTAATGCCGTATATATTATTTGGACATTCTAAAATTTCTTTGTATTCGACTTTTATTGTTACATTTTCTTTTTTAATAGGTTTGATCAAGATATTATTACATATTTCCTTAGTTGTACTGGGTATACTTATGATATAGATAATAGTTTCCTTGTTTATTGCGATTTTAAGTTCGGCGAAGTCTAGTGCTTCTTCTAGGTTATTGTATTCAACGTTTTCATTTTTTAATATGTCTTTAATTTCATTAATTTCGATCATAGACAAAATATAAGAATTTATTATACCCTTTCTTGCCCAATGCACGGCATATTCGATATTTAATAATTCCTCTTTCAGTAATCTAATATTATATTGAGTGCTTAAAGCGAGGTTGTCCTTAAGCATATTATTGTTCTTCAATCTTTTAAATATTTCATTAGTTATGTTACTTATTTTGTTTATTCTTTCTATTGTTTTTTTGTTAATTAATACCTGTTGATTATTATTCTTTAATACCTTGTTTATTTTTCCCTGAATAATTTTGAAGTCGTCGTGGTCCGGATTTCCTGCAATCCATTTCCACGCGCTTCCAATGAAATTTAAAGATCTTTTAGTTCGTATCGGAGTAAGTTTTTGGAGTAAGTTTTGGAGCTGAGATACTTCGTAGGACAGGAAGGGATAAATTGAATAGGTGGTACTTATATTTTTGTGTACCGTTTCAGCGATATTATCCACCAATTTCTGATACGCTCCTAGATCAATGTCGTGGATTAATTTAATATTTCCAGTTTGTACTTTGGCCATTCCAGTTTTGATGGAAACTAGTTGGGAGCTTGTATAGTCCAAGATTTGGACATCGGCTAAGCAGCCTACAGCGTACAGCCTAGATGGGGAGAGAAAGGAAGAATGGGGATTTAGTTTAGAAGTGGTTTCCTGTCCTAATTACGTATGTGACTTTTGTGTACTATTCGACCACTTCCTGTCAAAATGGTAGTGTGCCTGTTTTCTTTGACTTTTTCTTTTTTATATTTACTTGAGAGTTTTGTACCCACTCTTTTGTTTTTCCTAACATGGATAATATCTCCTGGGGAGTAATTTTTTATGGGTTGGCGGTCTTTGTTATGGTTTGCTAGATCTATGTCTTGTTTGCGTTTTAATTTCTCAATGTTTCTAAGCCTGTTTTGTTCGAGTTCTACTGGATTACTACTAACTCTATTGCCGAAAAAGACTTCTATGGGTTTTTGTTTTGTGACAGAATGAATTGATGAGTTGTACTCATGTACAGATTTTGCTAATAGTTCAGCGAATGGTATTTGAGTATTTTCGGCCTTAATGCATCTCATTATCTCAATAAGAGTGGAGTGGAAGCGTTCCACTTGGCCGTTTACTGTGCTAGTATAAGGAGGCGTCGTAAAGACTTTTACTCCCATTTCGTCTTCTATCATGAAGTTAATTGCGACAGAGTTAAAAGATTTTTCATTGTCTATAACTATTGATTTGGGAAGTCCGAAAGAATATAGTGTTTCCCTAAGCGGGAGTTTAACGTCCTCTATCGCCTTAGATTTTAGGATCTGGGCGCGGGCGTATTTCGAAAATTTGTCAACCGCAGTGAGAACTAATTTCCCAGCTGTGGAAAAGATGTCTATGTGGACTAACTGTCCTGGGTGTTCGGGGATTTCTGTTGGTTGGAGTTCAGGCTTATTCGGATGTCTGTCGTACTTGTTTTCCTTACAAATGTTACAGTTTTGTATGATTTTCTTTATTTTGTTTGACATTCCTGGGAAGTAGAATTTTTCTAGAATTTGAGCTTTATTTTCCTTTTCATTTCTATGTGCACGTCTGTGTGTTTCGATTATTATGTTATCCTGTCTTCCAACGTCTGTAATATCCTCAACTTGCATTTGAGTGAATCGGACTCGATAGTTACCAAAGTTTAAGGGATAAATATGTTGAATCATGCCCATTATGGGTTCTTCAGCTTTAATGCAATTTATGACAGACGGATTTAGATATTTTTTTAGAAGTTCTTTTAATTTATCGAAGGAAAATACTGGTTCGATTATTAGATGACGGTGGTAGGTTGGAAAGATGATTTCAAAATTGTGAGTGGAGTTTGCACCAATCTGAAGGAAAATTTGATTCTTAAAGGCGTTGATCGGGACTTCAACACTGGGGATGAGATCGTGAGATGAACTCTCACTGCTGTGCTGAGTAGAGGTAAGGGCATTGAGTTGTGAATCTCGAGGCGGACGTGATAGAGCGTCCGCTACCACATTGCTTTTACCGGGCTTATATTGTAGTTGGTAATTGTACTCTTCAAGTATGGCTTTCCATCGTTTCATCTTACTATTGTTGTTCTTATTGCTAAGAGCGAACGTAAGAGGTTGATGGTCTGTGAAAATTTTTACGTGAGCTGACCCGTACAGATAGTTTCGCAGGGAATTAAGAGCCCAAATGATCGCCAGCATTTCTTTTTCGTTTGCTGCGTAATGCTCTTCTGTAGTGCTCAACGTTCTTGAGATAAATGTTATTGGTTTGCCATCTTGTGACAAGACAGCGCCAATAGCGAAGTTCGAAGCGTCGGTAGTTAGCTCGAAATCTTTATTAAAATTCGGGTATGAGAGCATAAGGTCTGGGGAGATGAGTGAGTTTTTCAGTTTGTTAAATGATTCTAGAGCTTCTGGGTTTAAAAAAATTTCTTTCTTACTAGATTTGTTTTTGGACACTCGTCCGTCCTCCCCTCTTAAAAGGACGGTTAAGGGTTTCGCAAGCCTTGCGTAATCCCGTATAAACCGGCGATAATAGCCTGAGAGGCCAAGAAATGATCGCAGTTCCTTTAGGGTTGTCGGTTGGGGAAAATTTTGAATGGCTTCGACTTTAGTTGGGCTTGTCCTTATTCCGGTAGAGGAAATAACGAATCCTAAGAATTCGACTTCTTGCTTGAAAAAATGACATTTGTCAATTTGTATTTTCATATTAGCGGCAAGAAGTGTGTGAAATATTTCACGAATATGCTTGGTGTGGTCGGCTTCATTCTTGCTAAATATGACTATATCGTCGATATAGACATAGCAGAATTTTCCGATCTGTCCGTGTAGGATGTCATCAAGTGCTCTCTGAAAAATTGACGGAGCATTTTTGAGTCCGAATGGAAGTCGAGTAAATTCGAACTTCCCGTTGTTTATAGAAAAGGCTGTCTTCTCCACATCAGATTCCTTGAGGGGAATTTGGTGGAAACCGCTTTTCAGATCAAGGACGGTAAAAAATTTGTTACTTCCCAGTTGGGCTAGAACTTCATTGATATCCGGGATGGGATAACGGTCGGCTATAGTTATTGTATTAAGTTTTCTATAGTCTATCACCATTCGGTATTGTTTAGCACCGGTAGAGTCTGGTTTTTTTTGCACAATCCAGACAGGCGAATTATACGGTGACCGTGAAGGTCGAATAATGCCATCGTCCAATAATTGTTGTATCTGTTTTTCGACTTCTCCCTTAAGTGAGGCGGGAAAAGGATAATATTTAGTATAGACCGGTGAGTCGGTGGAGGTTCGGATTTCTGCAACAACTCTGGTTGTGTAGGTAAGGCTTTCATTAGGGTCCGAAAATAAATTTGGAAAATCTCTTACTATACCTTCTAGCAAAGATTTTTGCAATGAGGACATATGATCTGTTTTAATATTTATCAAATTCACAGCCTGAGACGGTAGCTGTTTTAATCCGATCTTTATTGAATCAAGTATTGACATATAACTCTCTTCTGCGTGAATAACAGCAGAAAGCTCCCTAAGGCTGTCGTTACCTAGGATTCCATGAAAAGTTTTCAAATTGGGGAGAAGGAAGAATTTCAGATTAATATCTTTAAGTCCAAATAGATTAAGTAGGGTGTGGTGACTAATTTTTACATCACCTGCTACTGATTTAGCGTAAAAAGAATTCTCATTTGGGGTTGGTTTTGGTACTATTGCAGGTTGTATGTAGTTCCGGCTGGATCCTGTATCTATTAAGAATTTGTATTTTTCGCCACTCTTCGTTTCACACTCGAAGTATGGTAACGAAGAGGATCCTAATCTAAAAAATTCAGATTGCTGCTTTCGTAAATTGGTTCATCGCCTCCATGTGTGCCTCCTTCCGATATATCTAGTGCCTGCATGTAATCAACTAGGCTTTCGTCACACCCGGCGTCTTCTGATGCCATAGCCTGTTCGTACTCAGCTTGGTTTGGCTCCTCGGAATAAATATGGAAGTTCTGTTGCCGTCTTTGTTGATTAAAATATTGTGGTCTAGGGGTCTGGCCTCTTTGCTGGAAGTGATTTGGTTGTGTTCTCATCTGAGTGCTTTGACCCGTAGGTTCTGTTTTAATATTATTAGCGTATCCCGGCCTCGGTGGAGGGTAATTGCCTGGTGGGGCGTTATTCCGGAATTGTAAGTTTGGTAGACTAGGTTGGGAGTAATTTTGATATGGAGGCCTTGGTGGGATAGGATTAGAGAATCTAGTGTTATTATGGTATTGTTGCCTCTGCTGCAAATATGGATTCTGTGGGGGCGTCGAATAGAAGCTAGGTAAAGCGTTTTGGTTCTGATGGGGTTTTGGAGCTGGTAGATTATTTGGTCTCCTTGAATTGTGGTGGACAGTGTGCGCATAGCTTGTCCTGAAATTTTGGTTTTCCAATTTTAAGCACAGGTGAAGTGCTTGTGGTAAATCTATTGGTTCCCTTATCGCGAGAAGCTTAGGTAGGTCACCCTTGAGGCCTCTGACAAACGTGTCTAGAGCCTTGTCCCTATAGGTATTTGTCAATAGGTTCATGGATTCTGTACCTACATCCATGCATGCGATCTTATTTAGAATAAGCGAGAGGTGAGAATATACCATTTGGTAGAATGATTGAATCGAATTATTCCCCTGCACTAATGAAGACATTTGGTACTCTAAGGTACCCAAGTCTCTTTTATCGGCGTAATGCATCATCAGACATCGTGAGATGCTATCCCAATTTAACGGCGTGTTGTAACTTTCAAGGGCTATATCGGCGTTCCCTATTATTTTATTACGGATGACGCTCAAGATCCCGTAATATTTCGGGGTGCCCCTAATCGGATCATAGATTTGAAGGATCCGGTCCACGCTTTTTTTCCAGGAGCTAAATTCTCCTGGATCTCCCGAAAAATCCCTTAAACATCGGACTACATCGGGGACTTTATCTAAATCAGTGAGATTTTCCCTATGCTCTAGGGCAATGATCTGATCTACACCTGAAAACCTATCAGCACCGGGATTCAGTGCACTTTGAACTAAATCTCGTCCTTGTTGCTCAAATATCCTACATACAATACTAGAAATAAGTGAGTCTAGTTCTGGAGTCCCCCTAACGTTTTGTTGAGGTATATCCTGGTGTGAAGCGCTAGACAAAAATGAATTGTTAAGATTTTCGAGCCGTGGTGTTGGAGTGGGATTATGAGTCACTTGTTGTAGAATAGGAAGAATATTTTGAGGAACAGCTGGAGACGGGTTTACGACAGGAGGAGGATTTGGCTGTGGAGGTACTGTAGAGTTTCCTGATCTAAGGTCCGGCATTTTGGTTGTTTAGAATTTACTGAATGAATTTAGTATTATTGAGTTAGACTTAATGGTTGATTAGATAATATCAATGCGATTAATTCCTAATTCAAAATTCTAATTTGAGTTTCTTACTCAAGTTTATTAATGTAATTTCGTATTCAATATACTTTATCTCCTATTAATATATGTTTGTATTCAATATAATTCTTGCTTAATGAATGGTTGATTAGATAATATAAATGCGATTAATTCTTAATTCTAAAATTCTAATTTGAGTTTCTTACTCAAGTTTATTAATGTAATTTCGTATTCAATATACTTTATCTCCTATTAATATATGTTTGTATTCAATATAATTCTTGCTTAATGAATGGTTTTTCACTAGTTTTATAATTTCACTTCTTATATACTAATTAATTCTATGCTTACAACACTATAGTTACGGCGAACATCCCACGTCGGTTGGTTCGATATGCTCCTTTTCACCTTGTTCAGCTACTGCGGTATCTCCTCAACACCCTTACGTGGTTCCTTGATCTACAGATTCCCGGTGATGTCGCACTTGGACCCGGCACAAAAGCACTATATAGTTTTCTTTTCAAAGTTCACTGACAATGTCACGCACGACGAGCTACTTAAGGTCGATTTACGTTAAACGGACTTGTTTCTTGAACGCACTATATGTTACGCGTAGTGTTCTTTTCGAAGTTCACTGACAATGTCACGCACGACGAGCTACTTTAGGTCGATTTACGTTAAACGGACTTGTTTCTTGAACGCACTATTTGTTACGCGTGGCGAGCTACTTAAGGTCGACTTATACGCGTTTTTGCTAATGATACCGGGTCCCTGCTCGGGCGCCAATTAATTCGAGAGAACTTTATTTACATTAAAAAAAAACTTTATTAATCAATTCACAATCCGGCAGCGATTCTGCCTACAAAGATACTGAACAATTTTCACTTAAAATCTACAGCTTAAATACTATTCTAACCCTAACGGCGGCGATGTGTTCCCACAGGTACTCAAGCATTACACTTTGTCGTACGTGCAGGAATGTGGCTATTGTGCGATTTTCGATGTCGTCTATGCTGGATGT
Organism: Cheilosia urbana; assembly: GCA_946477585.1. Classification (NCBI taxonomy): domain Eukaryota; kingdom Metazoa; phylum Arthropoda; class Insecta; order Diptera; family Syrphidae; genus Cheilosia; species Cheilosia urbana. The sequence continues at coordinate 41,350,672 of OX297856.1, forward strand.
TGGATGGCGGTTTCCGATGTCGTTTATGCTGGATGTTGGATGTTGCGGATGTTGGACGTTGCGCGTGCAGGTTTCGGGTGTCGGTGCCTGGTCTGCGCTTAATGGAGTATGGGAATTTGTCAGTGAACGTAAACTGAGTTAACTTATATGTAGTGTAGGTACGTATAAAATCTATTATTTAGTATCTGTTTTGGAATTGACATACCTTACCTACATAATCAGAGTGCGATTGATAGGTAATGTCATATTCAGAAAATAAATACCTACCCATGCGTTCGTAGAGAATTAACTGACATTGTTTATAAGTCGCACAATATTGTTTTGAGGTTGTTTCATTTACAAAACAAATTGGCATAAAAACGTCCGCATGAGGATATACCTACCTACCTATTTAAAAAAAGACGACGAAACGTTACTACAACCGGTATATGCTATTCAGAATAAAAGTTGATACTTATTGATCACTTTTTATGTTTGTTTGGTAGGTATACAAACAAAGCAATCTTTTCAGATCTCAGAGCACTTTTGCGAATCTAGATTTTTTCTCAGATTTGCTTCAGATTTATCAATAAAAGTGCGTTTGAATTTGACGACTGGTGGAGTTTGTTAACGTTTGCGTAATGTTTTTCTACTGCAAAAAAACACATTGCTTCGGGTTTATCTATTTTTTGTAAATTATTTAGGTAGGTATGTATAAAGATCAATCGGGACGCAAATTTCGAAGGTCTTAATACCTATAAAATTTAGCCAGTGATTGGGAAACGTGTAGAAAAGTTTATTATTTTTTAAAAATTCTATAATATAGCACACGAAGAAAATAGGTAGGTAGGCAATATATTATTTATTTAATTGAATAGGAAAGTACCTATGTATTGTAAAATTTTTGTCAGTTACACGGTAACATTATTAATGAAATCGAGCGCAAGAAAGATTTGCCCTATGACAAATACAAGCAAATTTCTTCGTGCACACGAAAACGTTTGAACGTTTTGCCTTACAGAATCTGAACCCAGGTTTTTATGCATTCCAATTATTACCGAATCATTGAATTATTCGAAAAAATAAGACAGACTGTCAACGTCAAGCGTTTTCATAACTTTTCATTGAATGTGGTTCGATGTCTATCTAAATAATGGAATTGCATAAAGAAAAACCTAAGTAAGGGTCTCAATTATATCAATAATATACGGAGAAAAAATTACCGTAGGGTTGTAAATAAGATAAAGAATGATGCCGTTCAGAGACAATACTGAGACCTGAGACTAACCATCCTCTACCTGTATTGAATATAGGGCTTTTCTTTAGGAATGAAAATCCAACAAAACTAACCATAACTACCTGTTTTTTACTATTAGCTTAGGTTTTTCTAAATTTCCAAATTCCGTAAAACCTAAATTTACGGAGAAATGCTTAGAAATGCTTATTTTCCCTCGTAAAAAACATACCAATGCACTAAAACAAAACATTATTATGCCGATGGCCGAGTAGTATATCTATATAACGGGTGATATTTTAGCTGGTTTGGTTTTGGCAACACTGGTTTTGACAGCTGACGTGTGTTTAGTACCTTGTGTCACTGTCAAACAGCTTCAGTTTGGTTTGCAATTTAACCATGGATCGTCTTACAAATGAACAACGCTTGCAAATTATTGAATTTTACTATCAAAATTCGTGCTCGGTTCGAAATGTTCATCGCGCGCTGCTTTCATTTTATGATCGGCATTCTCGACCTTCTGAGCAGTCTATTCGGAAGATTGTGACCAAATTTCGCACCAAATTTACTTTGTTGGACATTAAACCACCAACACGTTTACGTACTGTGCGTAGTGAAGAAAATATTGCGGCCGTATCAGCTAGTGTGACAGAAGACCGCGAAATGTCGATTCGGCGCCGTTCCCAGCAGTTAGGCCTTTGTTACAGCACTACGTGGAAAATTTTGCGGAAGGATTTGTGCGTAAAGCCTTTTAAGATACAGCTTGTGCAAGAACTAAAGCCAGCCGACCTACCACAACGCCGAATTTTTGGTGAATGGGCTCTTGGAAAGCTGGCCGAGGATCCGCTTTTTTATCGAAAAATTGTGTTCAGCGATGAGGCTCATTTTTGGTTGAATGGGTACGTAAATAAGCAAAATTGCCGCATTTGGAGTGAAGATCAGCCAGAAGCATTGCAACAGCTACCAATGCATCCCGAAAAAGCCACTGTTTGGTGCGGTTTATGGGCCGGCGGCATTATTGGGCCATATTTCTTCAAAGATGATGCGAATCGCAGCGTTACTGTCAATGGTGAACGCTACCGAGCGATGATAACAAACTTTTTTTTGCCCGAAATGGAAGTTCTTGACTTGCATGATATGTGGTTTCAACAAGACGGTGCCACATGCCACACAGCACGCGAAACAATGGCGCAATTGCGAGGCGAGTTTGGTGAACAGTTAATTTCACGTTTCGGGCCGCCTAGATCGTGCGATTTGACACCATTAGATTATTTTTTGTGGGGGTTTTGTCAAGGCTAATGTGTATAGGGACAAGCCCGCTTCGATTGACGCACTGGAAGCCAACATCCATGCATTCATTCGTGAGATACCGGCCGATATGTGTGAAAGAGTATGCCAAAATTGGACTCAGCGGATGGACTACCTGAGACGCAGCCGCGGTCAACATTTGCATGAAATTATCTTTAAACATTAAATTGCAAGGTTCAAACTATCGATTCAAATAAATATTTCATTCACTTTTTCGAATTTTTTGTGTTTTTTTTTTTAAAAGTACAGTAAAGAATTGAAGAATTCAAGAAGTAAAGACGATATATATTATGGAGGTGAATTATATTGTTTGATTTACGTATTGTTGATGTAGATACAAATTTCCGTTCAGGCTTTTGTTTTAGTGGTTGTTTTGATATTACCTACGTTGTACCTACTGTAAGGGAGTGAAACTTTAGTAGATAGATAGATAGATAGGTTTTTTTATTTATAAGCTTCATTCTTATCTAAGTATGTACAAAAAAAAAACAATGAGCATGGCTTTGCCGTCTGCCTGATTGACAACAATTAATAAATAACAGTAAAAATCTAAATAGTTTGATACCACAAATAAATTATAGTTTGTTCTAAAAATTCTCATAAATTATTCTTTCCCGATACTTTAAAGCCATATTGCAGTATTGGGATAACTTTTTAACATCAGCTTCATTAAGTAGTATTAGGACTTCCTCTGTCGACATTATATTATTCGCGAATACATGTCTCCTTATTTCTTTTAGGATTGGACACTTCCCGATGAAATGAACGACATCCTCCCTCTCCTGTAAGTTACACAAGCTGCACAGCACCGGTAGGTCTTCTCTGTGTGGAATATAGTTTAACCTGAGAAGTTCTCCCCTCAACTTGAAAACTTGTTCTATTTCTTGAATGCTGTGATCGTCTCGGAAGTAGTTACAATCTCGCAGATTATGATTTAGGCGACTATAGATCATTCTATGCAGTGATCCCGTAGCTTGCTCCAGGTTTAGTAATCTTTCACCTTCATCCACCTTTGAGATGAGTTCATACAGTTGGCGTTTGCAAGGTCTGTTATTCTCCAGATCCATATCCATCCCATATCTCTCAGCGAGTTGCATCCATTCCCTGTACCATCCTGTCTTGGATTGTATTGTTTGCAGAGCCGCTTTCTTCGGTAGCCGTGTATCCGGCATATTCATAACTGACAGCAAGTAGTCAACGTGCAATTTAAGGGTTTTGGTGAACAAAGAAGCCAAGCCTGTTTCCAGCATTATCATGTAGTTTGGGGCATTGGGTGGAAGGTGAAATATTCTTTTTATATAGTGACGCAGTAATTTCTCGACAGTATCATATTTTCTTACACCCCAAACCTGCGCCGCATATAACATGATGGATTCAGACACAGCTACAAAGACCTTATACTTGCTGCTGTGGGCGATGAATTTGTTGTTAAAACAATTCTTCCAAACCACATTGATTGCTGTCTTCGCCTTAGCTAGTTTTTCTGTTAAGTGTTTTTCCATTCCTAAATTTTTTGTAAAGTAAACCCCAAGGTACTTATATTCCCTTACAACTTCTATTCGTTCACCGTCAAACTGCCATTTTTCGTTTCTGCATTCTTTCCCTCCTCCTTTCTTAAATATCATTACTTTTGACTTGTTTAAATTGACAATCAAGTTCCACGATTTACAATACTCACAAAGTCTATTTATCATTAGCTGTAAGGATTCGGGTGAGATCGCTAGCAATACGATATCATCCGCAAATAGGAGTGCTTTGATCAGCAATCCTGCATAATTGACACCCCCCGGTAGAATATCTACTAAGTCATCGATGTATAACGCAAATAAGCTTGGACTTAATGAGCACCCCTGTCTTACTCCCGAGGTGGACTCAAACCATGTTGACAGCTCCTCGCCATTCCATACAGCTGATTTAGTCTCCGCATACAGGTTTTGGATGACACGGCCGAACTTAATCGATAACCCCATTCGGTATAGTTTGTAGAATAGGGCATTTCGGTCAACTGTATCAAAGGCAGCTTTAAAATCCACAAAAAACGCATACAATTTTTTTCCTCTTTCAATCCGTGACTCCACAATGCTTCTCAAAACGAACACATGATCAACTGTTGAATACCCTGACCTAAATCCCGCTTGATATTCTTTCAGCAGATTATTCTCTTTTATCCATGTAGTTAGTCGACATTGTAAAATTGCAGTAAAAATCTTATAGGAAGCATTCAAGAAGGAAATGCCTCTATAATTCGCTGGATCCGTTGTACATCCTTTCTTATATATAGGGAAAATGATAGCTTCTCTAAAGCGGCTTGGAATAACGCCGCTATCTAAAATTTTGTTAAACGTCGCCATAAGTTTGCTGTTTAATCCATGAACACCATATTTATAAAACTCCGCGGGTATCCCATCTGAGCCTGCAGCTTTACCATCCTTCAACGTCTTAAGAACATTTGTTACTTCTTCATTACTTATTGATCTGTCCAGAATGGGGTTGTTAAATCCTGGGGCAGCATACTCGACAGTGAGCTCGCTAGGTGGTGGGTTCAATAAAGCCTTGAAGTGGGAAAGGAAGATACTGGATGTTAACTTGGAATTTATTATAAAGCTATGACCATTTAATTTCTTTGACAGTTTCCAGAAATCCGATGCATTTTTACTGTATGACAATCTTTGAGCCAGTGTTTCATAGTAAGTGTTTCTCTTTTTCTTCAATAGCGCTTTAAACTCTCTGTTGGCTTTAAGATACATACTTTTCATCTCTATTTCGTTATACTGCCTAAATAGCCTTAGCCACTTAAACGATAGTTGCCTAGCCTTAAAACACTCTTTGTCAAACCACTGTTCCTTATATACTGTTTTTTTGTTATTACATCGGTTGATATACGGGTATATGTCCTTAATTATTTGCTCAGTGTTAATTCGGTCTGTTACCTCATACATTTGCAGTTTTTCCTCCAGCAGCCTTCTATACAATGTAGCTTTACTGTCGTTCCAAACCATCTTTGTCAAGGGATTCAACACTTTAATATCATCGTTCTTTGTTACTTTATGCCCAAAGGTAACTACAATTGGAAGGTGGTCGGAATAAGGAACTTGCCTTACCTCCATATCTGTCACATAAGAGCTCCAATCTCCTCTTAATAAGCAATAGTCTATAACGGATACTCCTTGCTCTCCTACAAATGTGAGCTCTCCATTCCTGTCACTGTCTGTAGTTCCATTTAATATTTGCAGCCCAAAGGAATCGCAAAATTCTAGAAACTGCCAACCTCTTGCATTACATTTTATGTCCTTTGACTTCCTCAGTGTACCTGTTTCTTTATTTATTGCTCCCTCTTCCTTTCCTATCCTTGCATTGATGTCGCCAATAACCATAAGGTTCGGGTTATCATAGCATATTACTGTCTCCTGGAGTTTTTGCATATCTCTTTCCCAGTGATTACAGTTTATATATGATGGAATTAAACAAAAGGTCTTGTTGTTGAATACTAAATTCAAATACGTGATCTCTTCGAAATTTCTGAATTCGCAGGTGATGTCTTTCAGATCCCGTTTGTATCCAAAGTAACACCCTCCGCTCGCCCGACCTTTATCATGTACTTTTATAGCTGGCTTCCACTTAAACTCGTAGTTTATAAATTTGCTTTACTTTAGTACTTACGCTGTTGAATTTAATTTTCTTAAATTGGTGTTTTAGGTAAATAGATTTGTTTGATTTATTGTTTCACATTGACAATGTTCACCGCTTTGTTTAAGCTAGACTGTTGATTTTAAATAATAATGCCGTTGAGAAAACGGTCAAATCTCTTTTTTTGGAAATTACACAGTTTCACGCCGCGTACGAAGTTGCGGGCACAGCTAGTTTTAAAATAAAATCGTTAAGTAAGAAATATTGAGAGGGGGCCATTTCACCCGACTTTACCCTAAAAAAATCATTTCCTCATTTTCCAAACTTTCTTTGCCCTTTTATCATATTTTGAAACGCAAACTGGCCACGAAATGGATAATTACCCACGATCTGGCATGGCCGCTGAAGTCATATGAATTGTGAAATGCTCCTTACTACCACCCCAATAAACTGAGTCTAAAATAATCTAAAATAATTAGTTGGCTTTCAAAGATCACTCGACTTTATTGCTAGGTTATGGAACAAGCAAGATCTGTATAAACGAAACCCACCAATCTAAAAGTTCAGAGAGTTATTAAACGCTTTTTGTTAAACTAAGTCAATGATGATTTATTTTAAACAAAAGAGTCTCATAACCAACAATTTTCTTCCAGACATTTAATAGGACATTTCATTTATTGTCAAACTGGAACCGCATTCAGAACTTCGTTTATACGTAGGTATATTTACATATCCCAATTTCTATTCAATTTGATGAAAACCTTTAGTAAGTCGTTTTTTCCCCTCAATATAATACGTATAACATGGTGGAGAACAACTTTTTCTTCGCGGTCATAATATACGTTGACTGACATTTATGTGATCCACAATGGAACACAAAACGGTAGCTTACCTCATAGGTTGCCATTGTAGCCAGCATTATTGAGTGGTAATAAAAAATACATAAAAACTTTGTTTCCTTATTTAAACCAAAAAAAAAAAAAAATTAATATTTATTCAAGTTCCACACTTGTAGACTCTTGGAACAAAAAATATATTATAAACACTTCGGAGAAACATCAAACGGGTAAAAGCACTCCAATTAAGAGAAGAAAACAATTCTATTGCCCACCAAAAAGGCATGTTATAAATAATTGATTTACGATTTAAAAACATGATCTACTAAAAAAAAAAAAAGATATAAAAAAACAAAGCCGTGCATTTTAATTTTTTGGAAAGCATTTTTTGTTTTTTCTTGAATACAAAAGTAGGTAGTAGAAGAAGTTATAACAATTTTGACTGTTTCGGTTTTTTTTTTTTTGTCTCGTTAATTTAAACGTGATGACTTAAAACCTGTTCCTGTCCTTAAGTGCTTTATATTGTGAACGGAAATTTAAAATATCTAGCTTAATTATTATTGGCGTCGAGAAGTAGTAGAATTATGGATTTGGACTAATAAATTTAACGGACCCGTGCGAATAGAACTTGGAAAGTGGTTTCAAATAGAAATAGCAACAACAACTGTGATTAGAATTGAAATCGCGTTAATGGTTCTGGGGGAAGGGGCTTGTGAACGACTTTGACGTAGGTAGTTTTGGTGAGGCGGTGTTGTCACACCGTTTGTAAATATTTACGAAACTTTCCAAATGGTTTTCTGAAGATTAAAAAGAAGTATTCCGACGTTTTGGCACTCTCACTAGGCTGGCAGTGGTCTTGCTAGTATTTAATAAAATCGGAGGGAAAAAAGTTACATTTCAAAAAAATATCCGTGCCAGAACTGCCAACATTGGGTTGTTTAATAGAAGGAAAAATAAATTCTAATTATATAAGGTAAAGTTAAACAACAAAACGAATACTCTCTTGTCTAGTAGGTTAGTAGGTTGAATTTGTGATCACCGGTGAGCTGGATGTATTGTCCAGCTGGATCCTACTTTTCTACGTAGCCGTTATTGAGCATTGAAAATGGCAGCGCATTTAATTCTTATTCTACAGCTTCGTTTTTGGAACCTAATTTACATTACGTCCCTCGACTTACAAATTTTGGTGGGGGCAAACGCCCCCATTTATTCGGCTTATCGTAATTTTCTTCGATCTGTACGAAATCGGAGAGATTCTATTCGAGGTATCCGTTCCGATACAACTTTCGGAACCGCATTATACCATTTCCCTACTTACCTTTCTCCGGCAACGAATTGCTGCGGAATATTTTCATGTGAAATGAACGCGTTTTTATGCTTAATTTATTTTATTTCGAAGCGGATACCTCGAACGCAATTTCAGTTCCGATCGGATTTCACTATCGTATCGGGATTTTCTCCTAACGGATACCTCGATAGGGGTGATTACCTTCACCCACGAGATACTGAATGGAGGCGTTGACTGCCCTCAACTCCATAACTTCAAATTAGTTACTAAGGGAGCTATATACAGCCTGAATGAGCACCGAATCGGTAGTTACCATCAGAGAACGACATTCGAATGATTTGTTGCTTATGTTGTCAAATTTTGCAACTTTGTCGATATCGAAATAAGTAAGATGAGCGTTTAGGGGCGAAATTGCATCTTTTTTGAGCTTCAAGGCCCGTGGCCCCCACTTTTTTAAAAGTGATCGAAATGGCTCCCTTTTCAGTTTAACTACGATTTTGTTCTTTGTTGAACTAAAAGGATTTTTTTTTCTTTTTTGTTAGTATAAATAAATGTTTTTTTTTAATTAAAGGTTTTTGCTGCTGTATTGTTTGCTTATAAGTATTTTATGTGATGCCCCTTTCTTTGAGTTGAGCAGGTTGGAGTCTTATATTTTGACGTGCGGCTAGGTAAAATTCAGAACACTTATGGCGGAATCCTTCACGGTTCTACACAGAAAAGAACCCAAAGGCTGATAACACGATTTGGAAATTTGGTGCGCAAAAGATCGATCGATCGAAAAGATCGATGGGCTGTGTGGCATGGGGCGCGATTCTTCATGTTTCGTCCAAATCTATGTTTTCAATTTCAGTAAAAAAAAATTGGGTTAACATGGCTCTGTAACGCCCACCGTTACCCGCAACGTAGTTTCCAGCCTCATTTTCGAAGAAAAATGGTCCAATGATGTCACCACTGCACAATCCGCACCAATCTGTCACTCTCTGTGGATGTATTGGCTTCTCGACGGGTTTTTCGAGCCCCAGATTCGGCAAGCGCGGTGGGTCCTTCATTTCGGCCAACACTTCTTTTCAAAAAACGCACTATTTGGGCGTTTCAATATTTGTCAATGTTATTTAAGCGTAAAATGACTCATTTTCTTCAGCGGAGGTATGATACAGTGATACTAAAGTTCTGTCAAGATTTCGACCCGGAAACAGATGTCAGTGTCAAAATAACCTATGATTTAAAAAGAGACTACTAGATGGCCCACCTGTGCTTTTCATCAATATAATGAACAGATTCATTAAAATATTTTTATAATTAATGAATCGTTCTTAAATGAAAATCAATTCCTCAACTTTTTTGGCAGTATTCTTACAAGATTTTGGCGAATTTTCTAATGAACTAGGTTCATCATTTGATCAATATGATAAAAACCCTATATTTTGAAGAATATTATTATTTGCTCATCCATCTGATGATTTATTCTTCTAATTGAATCATCATATTGAAGCACGATTACCAGTTTTGAATTTTCCTCATATTGATGACAGCGCTCATTATAATTGATGACTGCGTTCATCATATTGATGAACCTTTTCGTGATAATAATGTACCGCTTTTGGTTCAGTGTATTTCGCTGACTTACGCCACTTCATCTAGATGCCATCACTTGCATAAGTTGGTTTAGGTCTCATTCCACTTTTGAGTGCAATTTATAAGGCATTTTGTTATCCTCAGCTTGTTTTTTCTCTCCACGTTAAATTGTTTAAACTTTTCTTAATTTTTTAAGTCACAGTGTTTTTATTTACATGTTTTTGATGCTTTTCTTTGGGTGACTGATTCACCAAGTCTGTGTCGCTGTATAACATGTAGAGTTCGGTTGTATATTACCTCCAACTCCTAGAAGACCTGTCAACGTAAACGGGAACTAAAATAGCTCCAAACAAATTTACGTTTATTACTGACCAATGATATCTTCATCAGCCTTCAACGCCCATTATTGTGTGCTAAAGACGCGGATGGTCGGGGTCTTCTTTAGCCTCCTAAATGTTTCTTGAAAAAGCATTATCACCCAATTGCCTCCCTAGAAAGAACACACAGGGATTGGTGATATTTGTATCGAACTGCATGAGTATTGCTACTCTGCGGTCGATGTATTGAGATAGGATATAAAACTTAACGAAAGACCGAGATGGTTCTAATGATTGTATGACGAAAGTCAGATACACAGCAGGAACCAATGTGATAGGAACAACATCACTGAGACGGAATAAATACAAGTGGTTTTTTGTAACATTTTTTCCACTATAATTGCCTTGTGTTTTATTTATTCTGACGCGTGTTACTTTTGTGCCGATCTGTTTTATATTTTTTTTTCCACTAATTTCTCTGAGCTACGATACATTTGGTCCTTCGAGCCGGATTTGTACCAGTGACGGGATGGTGCAGGTTTTCTTTGTTAAAAAAAATGAATGAAAAAAAAAAACAATAATAAGTGCATTGTGATTTGTGAGTGAACAGGGCTTCGGTTCATTACGAACATAAATTGTGATTGTGAAATGCGCTGCGATGAAAACTACGCAGTCGCAAAATAAAATAGAATGTGCGCAGGAATCATGTTCAGACATGATACGTGAGGGAGTGAAGGAAATTACATACCGCTACCGCCAGCAGGCAGTGCGAAGAAACGATACGACCCTCTACACAGTGTCAGTATCTACCTACCAGCATGTAAGTAAGCGAAGAGATATTGTTTCGTTGTTTTCCCCTTATGGAAACCAGAAGCGACCGATACAAATTCTTCATCAAGAATTGAGAGCAGGAGCAAGTAAGAGAGTTTGTACTCTCACCTCACAGCGAAAAATTACACACTCACCATCACCATGAGCAGCGAGCGAGAAACGAGAATCAAAAAACGAGAAGGTTTCGTCCATCGAAAAGCAAAAAGCAGCGAGCGATCGTGCTTTGCTAGGCGAAAAATTAATTGAAAAATAAATAATAAATACATTTAGAGAAGGAAATATATTCAAATTAATAAAATATTTCTCATATAGGTCAAAAATACAGTCCACATTTACAGCAGGAAAACGGTTTGCAGTAATTTATTTAGCAACGAGCTTGTTTTTTGTTTTCTTTTCATAAGTGAATGTGTGCAGGCGACGGCAACGTGAGACGGGATGAAAGCAGGGTGTCCTTTTGTCATTTACCTTTCAGATGGAGTGATGGAGAAGGAAATATGCCGATAAATGAAACGAGTGTGCGCATTCTGTTTTTGTGTGCTTGTGTGAAGGGGGAATTTTATTATTAATAATTCCATATTCTGTTTTTGTGTGCTTGTGTGAAGGGGGAATATTATTATTAATTATTCCATATTCTGATTTGTGCTTGTGTGATCGGGAATATTAATAATTTCGCATGATCTGTTTTGTGCTTGTGTGATCGGGAATAATAATAATTCCATATTCTGTTATGTGCGTGTGCGATGGGGAATGATAATAATTCCGTATCTTCTTCTTTCTTATTTCATTACTGTAATGGTAGAAATAATAATTATATATTCATCAAATAACAAATAATAATAATGGTGATTGTTGTTGTGAGATAGGGGTTGACAAATGTTATTTGTCATTTTAGGTTACTTGAGTTAAGTTTTTTTTTTTTTGTTGTCACCTTTTTTCTTGCCAAGTTATTTACTTTGTCGAGACAAAGAATGTGCATGGGAAAGGAAGCAGGAGGAACTCAGAGCACTTGTGTGCGAGTTACCAAAGTAAACGAGAAGGAGTGAAGGAGGAACTCGAGTGCAAATGCACCAGTTGCCATTTAGCATGAAATAATTTGATCTTATATGTAAAAAAAAAAAGGAGACATAGCAGGAGCAGGAAAAAACTTAAAGCACGACGGTGCTAGTTTTTAAGAGAAGGAATGCTTGCAAGCAGCAGGAATAAATATTCAGAATGCTCAACTTGACTTGAGTTCTGAAACACAACAAATTATTTAATTTGTTGTGAGTAAGATTGGGAGCAAAAATAGGAGTATAAAACGACAACAGCTACACAAACAACAACAATCTACCGCCCCATTTGTTTATATTATTATATTTATTTCTTTTCGCATACTGGGAAATTTTACACTCAAGTACCTACTGCGAACTATTATTCATTTATTTCTTGCTGCAGGGTTGAGCATTATTGACTACTCCCATATTTGCTTTATTTATTTACTACATTTACATATTTTTTTTTTTTCTTTTCTGTCGCATACTGGGAAATTTTGCACTGAAGTACCTACTGCGAACAATTATTTATTTATTTCTTTTTGCAGAGTAGAGCATTATTAAGACATGATTTCTAATGCAATACGATTTTTAATAGGTATTTCTCAAGAAAAGAAAAGCAAGCAGGCATTTTTTATTAATAATAAAAAACGAGAAGGCAAGCAGGTAAAAGAGATGGTAAAAGAGCAGGAACCTAACGATAATTATGTGTTGGATGCCGGAATATTTTCGGTGAGCAGGATGCTGGCCTTTGTGCAATCTCCAACCTTTGGGACTTGCACGTTGGCAGCAGCGCAGATTAGGCTTGAAGCCTTGCAGGATACTTCGGCGAAGGTGAAGGTGTCTGAGAATAGGATCGCGCTGGCCGATGACTTGCTGATCAACGTCGAGATGCAACGCAAGACCGCTGAAGCGGAGGGAAAATATTTGGCCGCCTATGCAGCGCTAAAAGAGAAGGTAGCTGAAACAACTCCAGCAGCAGGTGTGGCAGGCAGAGCAGGAAAGTCCATCGAAGTCCAGGTTAGTCTCTCATTCACCCAACACGATGTGAAGAACACCTGGGGATCTTTCGATGATGACATTTGATCAGGTGTGAGAAAGTGCGAGCAGGTGGCAGCAATGCCCGCAGAGGGAAGCAGCAGGTGGTAAAAGACCATTGCCTTATCACTCGTGCAAATCTTTGAGTCATCGAATGTGGCGTTGTCCGGAGTTTGCGGTGTTGAACTTGCGGGGCAAGCAGGACTTCGTAAAGAAGAAGGCACTCTGCTCGAATTGCCTTAAGACTGGACATACTCCGTAGGAGCACAACAGTGTACTCTGTCCTTATGAGAGAGTCTAAGAAGGGTGAAGCCACGGTCTTCAATACGCAGGAAAAGGGCAGGAAGAGAAGGAGTAAGCAGGAAGACGAAAACAAGCAGAAGAGAGATTGAATAATTGTCCCTCCCGAGAGACGCCTTCGGTTGGACAAAACCAAGACAGAGCAAACAGCAGGTACAGCAAGTGTGAAGGAAACAGAGAGTGAGTCAGAGATATAAAGAATATTTATTCAACATCTCTTAATTATAATGAGCATGATCAGGAAAAATGTACCTTGATGCCTACGTCACAGGTAAGAATTGAGATGGATGGCAGGAAGTATGGCGCGATAAAGCACTATTAGATACCGGGGCACAACCTAATCTGGTGAGCTATACACTTGCTCAGAGATTGGCCCTGCCATAGGTGTAAATAGCAAAGAGAGTGATTGGTGTGGAAGGCGAGCCGGTCAACGTAAAATGCAAAACCACACTTCTTGTAAGTTCATGATTTGATTCGCAGGTTTCAGTAAAGCAGGACTTCTGGGTACTATCCAAACAAAGTAAATGGCAGTCAATTGTGCCTACACGCAATTTGGGATCGCCGCAGATAGACATTTCTATAAGGTTCCCACTTGCTGATTCAGATGATTGGAAAGCAGGTCCTGTAGATTTATTGCTAGGGTGCAGGTTTATAGCAGAATCATTTGTTTCTGTTTTAGGGCATCAGCCAGGTGGTGTTCTAGAGATGGAAACTATTTTTGGCAGGATCATACTCGGAGAGTATGAAAGCGAGAAGGATAGCAGGGGCATTGAGCTTGAGCAGGTATCTCATGTCGGGTACATGGACAACAATCAACTTCATGAATCGCTTAAGCGTTTATGGCAGTTGGATGACATTGAAGTGTCACCAAGCAGGTCAAAACAGCAGTAGCAGGTGGAACAGAATTCAAGCAATACGTTTTCACGTGATGAATCTGTCAGGTTTATTGTTACGATTCCTTTAAAGGAATAAGAGAAGGAGTTTGGAAGTTCAGAGCTTACGGCAAGACGTAGGTTCTTTGCTTTAGAGAGAAAGTTAGCAGGAGATTCTGAGTTGAGGCAGAAGTGTGTGGAGTTCATAAGAGAGCATGAAAGAGCAGGGCTCATGAGACCAGTGACTGGTACAGTGCATGGCAAAACTATATACCATATCATTGCGTCACTAAAAGTTTAGAGTCTTATTTGATGCGAGCTGCAGGACAAATAAGAACATTTAGTTTAATGAAGTGCAAATGCAGGGTGAAGAGCTACAGAAGGATCTGCACGAAATTTTAATACGCTTCCACAGGCACCGAGTTGCTATTAGTGCGAATATCGAAATGATGTGCAGAATGGTGAAGGTTGTGAAGGAGCAGTGGGATCTGCAGCGCATATTCTGGAGAGAAAACCCGCAGGATAATTTAAGAGAGTATTGGCTGACGGTAGTCACCTATTGTATGACCTCATCAGCTTATAATGCTGTAAGATCGTTAATACAATGTGCAAGAGAAGCAGAGCAGGACTTTCCAAAAGCTGCTAAGGCAATTATGGAAGACTTTTATATGGATGACTGTACCACGGGTGCTGACTCCGAAGAGAAGGCGATCGAATTATCGAAAGATATCGATCATGTTTTAAAAGGTGCAGGTTTTGAGCTCAGAAAATGGAAATCAAATTCCAAGGCTCTAGTGAAGGATATGAACTATGAAGTGCAGGAGTCAATCTTGTTTCAAGATGACGAGAAGGCATCAATTTTAGGCCTTAAGTGGCTCCTTGAGAAGGATCAATTCACATTTGTAGTGAAAACACCAGTGACTGAGCAGGGAATGACGAAGAGAAGGGTAGTGAGCTGCTTCGCGCAACTTTATGATCCTAATGGATTCATAGCTCCCGTTACGATTGTGGGAAAGATTCTTATCCAAGACATATGGCGTTTAAACGTGGATTGGGATGAGAAATTACCAAGAGAGATAGAGGTGAGATGGAAAGAATTTTGGCAGGAAATAACATTCTTAGAGAATGTAAGAATTCAGAGATGGATAAGTACCTCGGAAGGGGTATGGAAGGAAATTCATGGCTTTTCGGATGCATCCGAAAGAGCATATGGAGCAGCGATTTATGTGAGAACGATATGGGCAAATGGCTGGATTTAAAAAAAAAAACGGGTTGCACCACTTAAAAAAGTGACATAACCGTGCTTGGAGCTTGCAGCAGTGGAACTATTGGGACGAGTAATTGTTAGCGTCATCAAAACAAGGGAATGGGAAGGTATCGAGTATGATCTCTGGACAGATTCACTCGTGACGTTGCATTGGATAAACAAATTACCATGCAATTTGAAAACATTTGTAGCGAATAGAGTCTCGTCTATACAGACAAACACCGAAGTCAAAAGGTGGAGACATGTTGGAACGAAGGATAATCCTGCTGATCTCCTAAGTAGAGGAGTAAACCCAGCAGCATTGGCTGATAACAAGTTGTGGTTGCATGGGCCGGAATGGTTGGCAAAACCTCGGTCGAGCTGGTCATCTGAAAAGTTTGTGCCAAATGTTTCAGATGGGGGGAGGGATGAGATGAAGGTTTTTGTGATCAAGGAATTCACAGAACCGTTGTCTATCTATGTGAGCTGCTGGAGAAGGAGTATTCCACTGATTGAATACACGTCTACATTAGAGAAGGCTATAAATATAATCGGTTTTGTGCTTCACTTTATCAATGCAATTAGAGCAAAGATAAAACAACGGAAGGATGATGAAAAGAGATATGGTAAGAGACGGAGACGTTCTGTACGTCAGGTGAGAAGGAGAGAAAGAGCAGGTAATAGAGCTGGAAATATAGCAGGGGTACTTGTTCAACCGTCTTCCGAAGAGAAGATGGAATCAATTGGTCACTTACTACGAAAAGAGCAGGAAAAACATTTTGCGAAGGAAATTGCTTGTATAGAGAACAACAGGTGTTTACCTGACAAGAGCAGGATAGAATCCTTGAAGCCAATTCTAGGTGGTAGAAAGATTCTGAGAGTTGGAGAAGGTTAGAGAGAGCAGAGATGGAATACGAGAGAAATCATCCAGCAATCGTGCCAAATGGTTCGCGATTAGCTTGGTTAATCATGGATAGCGCTCATTCAGCAACTAAGCATGGAGCAGTACAGGTCATGATGCAGTACATTCGTCAGAGATTCTGGATTCCCAAGCTGCGAAGTGAGCTGAGAAATTATCTACATCAGTACTTGGTTTGTGTGCGACATAATCATCGCTTTAAGATGCAATTGATGGCTGATTTGACATCAGAGAGAGTAACAGCAGGAAAAGCTTTTCTACACACAGGGGTAGACTACGCAGGTTCGTTTGAGATCAAAATGATCGACAGAGCAGGTGAGCAAATAATAAGGCAGAAATGTTGGATTTCCGTCTTTGTTTGTCTCAAAACGAGAGCAGTGCATATTGATTTGGTATCAAATCTTACGGCAGTGGCGTTTATTGCTTGTTTCGAAAGATTCATAGCGAGAAGGGGCAGGTGTGAAAGGTTATATAGCGACAATGGTACAGCGTTTGTCGGTGCGGCGAAGGAATTGCAGAAGGCAAAAGAGCGTTGGCTAGTGAAGGATACTTTTGAACACTTAAGTGGGACGGAATGGAGATTTATGGCTCCTGCCGCGCCACATCAAGGTGGTATATACGAGGCAGCGGTAAAGTCAATGAAATATCATTTGACGAGAATTGTTGGAGTGAAGGTTTTAGCATATGAGCAGTTTTTGACACTGCTGACTGGGATAGAAGCCATCTTGAATTCAAGACCGCTACATCCATTAAGCGATGATCTAAATGATCTGCAGGCGTTAACGCCGGGACATTTTTTGGTTGGTGAGCCACTTGTGTTACCGTTACCTTTCGTAACCAATGAGATGCCAAATACAAAAAGTATACGATTATGGAAGGAGCGCAAAACTATGCTTGCGCATTTCTGGAGCAGGTGGAAGGAAGAGTATTTATCTACTCTGTACGAGAGAAAGAAATGGCGAAAGGAGAAATACGGCTTGAGAGCAGGACAATTGTGCATAATAAAGAGCGAGAATTACCCACCATCGACATGGGCGATGGGGCGAATTTTGAGATTAATACCCAGCAGAGATGGACTAGTTAGAAGCGTGGTTCTACAAACAGCAACCAATCAACTTACGAGGCCGGTACAGAAGATCTGCATCCTGCCAATCGATGAGCTGGAATGATCTAACTATTGTAATTTATGTTAAGCTTTAGCAGAAATATATTTGAATAAAAAGCGAAAGGGTGGAAAACCGTAGGTTTTCGCCGGGACTGTATCGAACTGCATGAGTATTGCTACTCTGCGGTCGATGTATTGAGATAGGATATAAAACTTAACGAAAGACCGAGATGGTTCTAATGATTGTATGACGAAAGTCAGATACACAGCAGGAACCAATGTGATAGGAACAACATCACTGAGACGGAATAAATACAAGTGGTTTTTTGTAACATTTTTTCCACTATAATTGCCTTGTGTTTTATTTATTCTGACGCGTGTTACTTTTGTGCCGATCTGTTTTATATTTTTTTTTCCACTAATTTCTCTGAGCTACGATACAATATTTAATGTGATGTCGTTATCAACCAGAAAGAAGGAGGACAGTGACAGACTCCCTAACAAATTATTGCTTTTAATTGCTACGCTCCACCCGATTCGCCGATTTGTGTTTGTTGACAACCCAAAATTTTCCCTTTAATCTTTATGTTCATCTAGATTTACAACTTTGCTTTGACACTTGCAAACTTTTTTCGTTGTATTTATGTTTAAGTTAGGATAGCAATGGGCCCTTATGGTGCCTCGTGCTGAGACCTTAATATTTCCTACCCCTTTTTATCTAACCTAATGTTATGAAAAGTTCTATAAACCACAAATTCAACCAGCTTCTGTTTCTTTCTTTTCATTTTGCATTTAGTTATACTACAAATAAATACTCCTTTTAGCAATTAGCATGGGTATTATGGCAAAGTATTGAATTTTGAAACAATAAAACTTATGGGAAATTTTATAAATCAATTGCGGTATCAGGTGGGGAATTTACAACTTTCGACGACGTATGAATGTAAATTAAAGCGAATGCGACATT
This sequence comes from Cheilosia urbana, assembly GCA_946477585.1. NCBI lineage: Eukaryota > Metazoa > Arthropoda > Insecta > Diptera > Syrphidae > Cheilosia > Cheilosia urbana. The sequence continues at coordinate 41,369,145 of OX297856.1, forward strand.
TTGTCCATAAATTATCTTATTTGCTGAAAGCATAAACTTTCACTTTAGGTGATTTTTAATTATCTTATAAACAAAAGATATAATGAATCGAAGTGATAATTTTATTCGAATATGAAAAGAGGTCGTAAATTATCTTGTCGGGGGTTTGTTTTATGTTTTGATCTGGCAACATGATTTTTTTTCCAAGGGTAGGATGGGGTCTTTCGACGATGGGGCACTTCTGATATTCGCTATAACAGAAACGCGGTTAATTTTTAAATAAAATGTGTGATGGCAACTAGTGCCACGCTGTTCTCTCACGAACTATGGCATTTATTTTTCGGTGACAACTTTCGTGGCAATTTTTGAAATGCCGACGTCATTATGACGTAAGCTTAAATTAAATGGACCGTCAAGATATTCAAACCTTATCTTTTTCCAGGGCGTCGTTGATACAACGTGCAATGATTTTTGTTAACAAATCCTTTTATATTACTTTTTCTTTTTTTTTGTAACCTCAAAGCTAGAATCTAATTTAAAAATTAATTTCTGATCTCATATAATTTTTATGTTTATAGATTAAAGATCTGCTTAACTATTCAAATAAAAACAGTTTTGGTTGTTAATAGGTACATTCCGTCATCTAAATTTATGTCGAAAGTGCCCTACGCGAATGACGAATGTGTCCCACCATGTGGCAGATTCGCCTTTTTTGGACAGTTCTTTTTTTTTTAATTATTAGCGTGAATTTAACTTTTAGGAAATTATGCATTTTTGTAGTAAAAAAACATAACAAAAAAAATGAGTCAATTAGATATACATATATTTTCGAAAGAAGTTATTTCAAATCTGCGAAAAAAGTGTTGAATCTGCCACTGCCTTCCTTACCACAAGCATTTCAACACTCAGGAATGAAAAAAGTGACCTAGTGCGAAATATTCGTAATTGAAAAAAAGCGTTGATTTCAACACCTTTTAAATTGCTTAGGTATATTTTTGGAAAAATGTTGGAATTAAATCGCAACTACTTCTCGTTACAATATTAAAATGTCCATTATAATTCAATTTCTTTGTTCTAGTAATACAATAGTGGGTACATGGAAATTAAACTTCAATGAGAGTAACGTAAAGTAACGTAATAGTATTGTTAAACAAATTTAAAGAGTGTTCTAGATGGCTCTGCCAAAAAAGGCCCCCAACAAATTATACAGGAAACAACAACAACGATTTTTAATACAATTTGGGGTGTTATTTCCTTTTTTGGGGCCTTATTTCTTAATGAAAATTGGGATCTTATTTCATTATGAAATAAGACCCCAAAAGAAGAAATGAAATAAGTCCCCAAAATTATTTTTTTTATTATTAATTGTTATCCTTCCGATATGTGATGTGTATGGGGGGCATGGTGCCCCCCTGCAACCCCCCTGCCTGGTATTACTGATAGATTACGGGGTGAGTGCGAGGTTGAGTATATAAAAAGTTTCTTTAATCTAAATTAGTTTATCCAATATCAAAAATATTAAATAAAAATTAGTTTTAATTATTTTTAATTTCATTATGAAATAAACCCCAAATTTGGGGCCTTATTTCAGTTTCTCTTTTGGGGCCTTATTTCCTACAGCCGTTCTAGATTTGTAATAAATTTTAGTTTTTAAAAATTACATAATTATCAAATTTCATAAAAAATTATTTTCAATCTCCAACAGTGATCGTGGTGAAGAACAAGATCGCGTGTGGTTTTTGTACATAAAAGGATCTGCTGATAATAATACAAAATAGCCTTTGAAACTAAATAAAATGTTCATTCCTGTTTCCAATACTTCAGATTTCCTGTCTTGAAAAAGTACAGGGGAGAGGGGAGTGCACGGTGCTTCTTCGATTATTGCTATTGCTAATCAAATCTCAGGAAATAATTATTTCAAAGTGTAAGTACTCGAACTCCACTGTTATTGATAAATAATTAAACAAAAATTTATACAAATAAAATTGAACAATAACTCACCCAATAATGTGCCAGCTGCCTCTATCGTCACCATACTGCTTGCCATTATAAATATTGTTGCAATCACAATCCAACTCCAGCAACTGATGGCATCCGATTTTCGAAGCGTCCGACTTCTTGTCGCGTTACATTTATTCGATTGTAGCATGATTTTTTTATTTATTTTTTTATTTTATTATTTGCTCTTTTTCAGTGGTTTACTTGTGCTGGATGTTGATGTTAAATTTAAGTGTTAAATATTTTTTTTTTATTATTATTAAAAAAAATATTTTACACTTCTCTCATCTGATGGTGAGGTAATCTGCAAAGAAAATTAAATCCATCATGAGTTCAATTTTTATTTGAGTGGGATAACTTGTAGACACTCTAAAATATGAAATACCCATTTATAAGGAGCGATAAAGCAGTTAAAAGAAGGCGAAGTCTAATTGGGTGGCAAAGTGTTGTTTACATATCGAAAAGTATTTTTCTTCTACGATTGACTCGTTGCAGAAATTCAAGAAATACTTGCAAAAGCAATTGGAAATCAGTAGCAGCAGTCGGTTGCAGCAACCTTGTACTGTGTTTACTAGTGATCGTTCGTATATACACTTTAAATTTGTAGAACAGCAATAAACAATTTTTCTAATTAACCTTAGGCGCAGTCGGTTGTCGGTCGATGTTTTCGTTGGCTTGGTTGTTATATTTTGATGGTGGAGCGCTCGTTACGTAAACGAAAAAAAAAAATAAAAAAATTGTTTAAATGTCGAACTGAAATCGGCAGACAGATGGAGATGTTCAGATGCGCGTAGACTGAAGACGCGGCTTTGTATACAGTTGGCGGTAAAAAAAAAAGAACTGCTTTTGGATTGGAGGTATCATTTTGTGAAGAAATTTATAATATAGAAAGTTCGTCTTTCTGTAAAAAGTGGGAGTGTGAAACAAGCTTCTATGGAAGCCAATCTACCTCACAGTTTCTGTGTTAAAGACAGGAACTCACAGCCAGCGCTGCCAACCTAGGCTTTTTCATGCCTTTTAGGCATTATTTCATTAGCTAAGGCTTTAAGGCTCTTTTTTTTCCAAAAAGGCATCTTTTTTTTTATTTCAAATATATATATTTTTTGGATTCAACGTATACTGACTTTTTATTTTTTTAAACATTATTAAAAAATCTTGGCAAAAAAAGTCATGATCATGAATTTGTTCCTATTTCTTCTGTAATTTATACATAATTTAAGTTTTTTTTTTGTAAATAGAAATTGTTTTTGTTAATTTTTTTATATTTGTGTTTATATTTTGATTTATTGTTCCAATTTACATAAAAAAAAATTTTAGGCATTATTTTATTGAAAAAGGCATCTTTTTTTTCAAGTTAGGCTTTTTTTCTTCAAAATTGGTTGGCAGCACTGCTCACAGCGCTCAGTTTAAGCCGAATAAGTGAGAATAAGACGATCAAGAATTTAATATAGACATAGACAGATGTTAGGAGTTTTTTGAAAGCTCTGATGCTGGCTCTAGACTAATAGGGTACAGTGAAACTTACTTTAATCGTAAAGTAACCTAACCCCTGACCGGATATGTTTCAAAAATTTAAAAATCAAGGTTGTTGAGGAACTCTTCTGGAAAACAGGTCAACCTTCCATTTGATACCCATTCTTTGTTATATTGTCAATAACCCCAAGACGCGAGAGTTTGAATTTTTATAACGAAAATATTTAAATCAACGAACTCGACATATACATTTAATTTCGTTCATTTTATTGCATTTTAAAAAATAAACTTGTGTTCGTCCCACCCTGTGTTTCCAAATCGGTGAGGTAAATATTATCCACATAAAGCAAGCATGCAGTTCGAGTTAACTCAGTCGTAGATTGTATAAAAGGTGGGCTGCTTTCGCGTATGTATTTTAAACGCTCTGGCTTAGCTTAAGGGGTTCTTATCGATGAGCTCCTACATTTGCATGCAAGGAAACACTCATCTAAAATATTTGTCAGTCAACCATCCGTTGAAAGATAGTCGTCGCATAACAAAATTGTCTAGCTTCGATTTGTCTGGTGCGGAATCTCTTCGAATCATTTGCGAACTTATGCTAAGATACGAGGTAGATAAATATTTTTATCAGCAGCGTTGGCAGCACTTCTACATGGTGTTCTAGCTGTTCTGCTCACTGTATCTGAAACTTTCTTCGGCGGCAGCTCAACTGCTGATGCAATTGGCCTGCACTTGTTAGTCACTCAGCGCGGCCTTCTTGTTGGGCGCCAATTTGCAAAGAGGTTACATCATGCACTTCTTGGTTTAAATTGCGCGGGTTGCTGATACGACATGACTTGTGATAAACTTGGCTAGGATTTACTAAGGATTAGTATCTGCTGGGTGCGAGTCGTTTAAGAAATAATCTCTGGTGTTGGAGTCGTTGTCAGATGAAGCAGTAGACGATTGGAGGCAGGCTTATCAAACTTTTTTCTGATTTTTGCCTTTTTGTAAAAAAAAAATCGCGATTGTGAGCTTCCGTATATTTAAAGTCAAGACTGAAAATGGTGGATAGCATGACACATAATTTTTCCAGCCAGCAACTGACGCCGTTTCCGATACAGAGACAGATAAAAATATTCGAGTAAACCTAGAAATGTTGTGCCCTTATTAAATGAGCTGCACTTTGACGTTGTCAGGCAAAACAAACCTTAATTTGATCTAATTCCGCGAACAGATTAAATTTAGTCAGAAAAGTCTTTCATTATTATTATTATTATTTTAAAAAGTAAATAAATGTAGTCGCAGTGGCTTAGTGTTAGTGTGTTTGACTACTAAGCGAGGGGTCTCAGGTTCGAATCCCGCAAAAACCCAAATTCCAACTTATGGCTTTTTTCCACTGCGCTACCTCTCGCGAACGTCTGACAAACATCCGAGAGTATAAATGTCTTGAAAGAGATTCTCAATTAGCCGTTTGGAGTCGGCATAAAACTGTAGATCCCTTCCATTCGTTCCAAAAAAAAAAAATGAAAAACTCACACAAAACGAATGGTTGTGAGAAGCTAGGCCTAGGGTCCCTCCGGACCTGTTGCGCCAACTATTTTTTTTTTTTTTTTTAAATAAATTACAGTTTAAATTTAAATCTTACACCACTATCTACCTGGGCCCTCGGCTGAATTTTCATTTTGCAGACATGGAGTGGACGTCAAAAAATATGATCTGCGGTCCACTCTGTCTTGCAGTGGTTCTATTAAATCCGTCAAGTGATCTGTTGAACTACCGAAACTGTACGATCGTCTTGGCCGATGATTTTGTGCAAAGAGTTAAAAGACGCCTATTACCTGAAACCAAAATATGTATACTCCTCTTAGTATCTATTTATAGACCAAAAACTTTCCAGCACAACTGTTTGCCATTAAGACTTCGATACCTCATCACGTCGGACGCGATCATTATATTCAATTTTTATTTGCATATCGACGCAATATGCAAATTGCAGACAGATAGCCACCTTGATGCTATTCAAACAAAGCAACACAGAAAAAAAAAACTTGTATATACGAATACGAAACTAATTAGATAAATATTATAAAGATCGCACAATTAAACAACTTTGTACAGAAAATTCAATCTACGATAATAGATAGGTCGAGAGGCAGGAGAGTAAAAAAAAAAATTGATAACACTTGGAGCTAGATTCACAATCGACGTTGTATGAAAATAGTTGCAAGTATGTATCTATTTTTTGCGCGCGCAAAAAAAAAAAAAAAAAAAAAACGGTCCAAAGTACGTTTTAATATTTACACATCCAAACGGTGTGCGCACTGCTTCAAAGCATCTTAAATAAATACACAAACAGGTATCAAATTATTATCGCGTCTATGTGGATACAGATGCATAGATACTTTGTACGAGCAGGCGTGCGAACGCTCCTTCGACAGAGGTGGGTCTGGGTCAGTGTTGTTAGCACTCTCTCTTCATTTATCCCACGAAGCATGGTAATTTTTCCCTTTTTTCCCATCTCACCGTACTCAAATTCCCTTTGAAATCCCACGATTCTTTTTTGCCCCAAAATCCAGTTTATAAAAGTAAAATTTGTATTACAAGGAATGAAAATCGCGGTTAATTAACCTTTAGTATAAAAATCACAGTTTGTAAAATTATTACGATTATTTTTTGGTACTAGAAAATGTTGATAAGAGACAATCTATATGAGCTGTTTTTTATGCACACTCAGTGTTTTAATAATCATGATGAAAAGTAGGAGTTTTCCTGAAATTTCTGCAAAAATTGATAGATTTTAATGTTTTTTGTTAGATTCCTCAAAATCGCACGATTTGGTGCTTTTTCCCTTTATCCCACGAAAGGCTTTTCGGACATCAAAATTCCCACAAAAAGGGATAAGTCCCACGATACAATAACACTGGTCTGGGTATACCAAAAAGGTGGAGGCAATACATCTTTCGCTCGGTTGTGGGGCAATTTTCGCGTAATTTGTTTACACACACAACTTTTTTTTTTTTTCTTGCTACCACTCTTCATCATTTTGTCTGGCCGGCAAAAGAGAAGAGCAATTTTTTCATCACCATACAATTTGAGGTTTTTCGCGCGCAAAAACGAATCCAAATAATTAGGTTCTGAGAGAAAAGCGTGCGGATATTAGTCAAACAGTTGACGGCATGTGAACATAAGATGTGTTGAAGCAAAACAGACGGCATGGTGGGAAAATGCGGTTAATTTTAATTAGTGGCGAAATGGGCCGATCTAATGGTATTGCCAATGATGTGGCTATGAGGGTGATAATTGGCGCATTTGTCTTACAAACGGTTGTTGAATGTGGATGGCAAGGGTACGTTGAATTGTATGTGTTATCTAATGGATTTTGTGAGTGGGAGTACGACGCGACGGGTGGCTAGCAAGGGATTTGATTATTAAAATATGTATACGCTTATTTGGAAATTTGGGTGCTTTAAACTTGTAGTTGCAATTCTTGTAATCATGGTCACAAGCATGTACCTAGTGGTCAGTCGCCGATCTATGAGAATGTACAGCAGTATAGACGTGGCAAGTGATCACCATCTGCCGGTCCAACTGAATTTTGCTATTAAAAGGACTTATGATAGCATGCACGGATCGTTAAAAGGTATGCGGGAAAAAATATATGTACAGGTACACGTGCAGACTATAGAACTGTCCGCCTAGACTTCGAGTGCCATTTATAGAGGGAGGGTCAATGTGCGGAATCTTGTATTTCCTATAGAAGAGGACAAGTTCAGTTTGGTGAGGGTTTACGCCCAACCCACATCTGTTCGCCCATTTTTCTTGTAGCTTATTAAAAGCGTGTTGTAAGAGTTCAATGAAAAGATACATAATTTAAAATAAAGTCGACTCTTGAGGTCTATAGCCTAAACGCTTGGAAGGACTTGTTCAGTTTGTTGTGTCTTGAGCAAGAATCCCCCGTCGAGCTGAGTCGTGCTTCGTCTTCACTGCGCGGACTGACTCATGAAGTCCTGTATTTATGCGCAGTGTACTTAGTGGTTAGTATGTTGGACTACTAAGTGAGGGGTCAGAGGTTCGAATCCCGCAAAAACCTAAATTTCAAATTAGGGTTTTTTTTTTCCACTGCGCCACCTCTCGCGAACGTCTGACAAACATCCGAGAGTATAACTGTCATGAAAAAGCTTCTCAATTAGCCGTTTGGTAAAGCTTCCTTCCATTCGTTCCTCAAATGAAAAAAAAAAAAAACTCACACAAAACGAATGATCGTGAGAAGCTATTCCTACGGTCCCTCCGGACCTGTTGCGCCAACTATTTATTTATTCATTTAAGGGTTGGTTTACGAAACGGAAGGTTTCGGAAAATAAATAAGAATTTCATCTTTTTTGAAGTTCCCGATAATTCCTTACAAGCGTTAGAAGAAACGTCCTGAGTACAACATTTTGGGAAACCAGTAAAGGGAGGCTAGTTTATAAAGCATTAACAATTCGTAGGCAAGAACTATGGCTATCTCTAACACGAGTTCCTTGAGAACAAAATTTCTGAATAAATGAGTAAAGACCTGTCCTTTTGGAGACTCTTCTTGCGCCTACTTATTGATAGACCTGTCCCTGCAGCATTGTCAATCGGTTTTCACATTTAAAGACTCGTTCTACGTTGAGTGAGGCCGCTTAGGATAGATATGGTTTTTTCGAAGAATTGTTTTCTGAATGCAGGGGATCTCTAATGAAATGAGGTTGACAAGGCAGTAAAATCCATTGGACATCCCTCCCAGTCAACACATCATAAACTCTCCCACGAATCACATACCCTAACAGGTAGATAAACAAAATCCATCGCGAAAATACTCTCAAAAACCTATCCAATCCGCCGCTTCTAAAAATAACAAAACCAATAGTTTACCTTGCAGTTATTTTCGAATCTTACACGACCATAGAACAATATTTTTCCGTGTGCACTCAAGCGAAGAGATGTTGATTTTCCACTCATAATTAAGTGCGGTTTGCTTATTTTTTTTTTGCGCCTTCGTGTTTGTAACGTGTTTTGTATATTTTCTGTTGCCCAAATTGTAAGTGACATCTATACGAAATAAAAGCTAAACGGAACTTTGTAATTTTATGCCACAAACACAGCACAATTGAGCAATTATTATTGTTGTACATAAATCTTATAGCCGAGCGGGAACATGACAACTCATAAGAGCGACACTATAAAGATGAATACATTTCGATATGGAAATCAATTAGAGAGATTCATGAGCGAAAGATTTATCTAGAGAGCGCACACTGAATGTGTGAACATAATTTTGGTGATTCCACAAAAGATACCTACATCGTTAAGATAGCGCGCCATAATCTGGTTGGGATTGATCTTTCTGCATTTGCATATAGCGCGTGGGTGATAAATATTTCTTCTATCTTCTATGTCTCAGTGTGTTTATGTGCTAAACATTGGTTTAATAGTTATGATGATTCCAATCTATGAGATACTCTTGCTGTTTGCTATGCAGAATGTGTGTTTACTATGTTATGGTGTTGCCACTGAAAAATTTCAAAAACGGGGCTAAAAAGGCGCCCGAGCTCAAAAAAGGGCCCTCCACATAAAAAAGTATAGCGAAAAAAAGAAAGAAAGAAAACAGAGCAACAAAGGCATTTATTTTTATAAAAAAAATATTACAAAATACTTCTTTTCATAGGATTGCAGTCTTTTTCGTTCAATAAAGAACAAAATATTACTTAAACTGAAAAAGAGCCCTTCTGATCGTTTTTCAAAAAGCGGTGATCAAGGGTCCTGAGGCTCAAAAAGGGGCCAAACGGCAGCACTGCGTGTGGAGTAGTAATATTTTTGCATTAAACATATCTAACGTTTGAAGGTGGATTTACATTTTAAATAAAATTCGATATAAATAATCCCGGAGTGAAGGATAATGACGAGGCGCAGGTGAAAGCGAAGGTGAGACTTTAGGGGCTTGGAGCTTCAAGGTTGAGGAATAGTTTGAAATGATTTGCTGGGTCAGTTGATTACAGGAAGATGAAGGCAACTAACTTTGCCAAAACGATGGCTGTTGATATAGAACTAAGTGTAACGTTTACAGAAGAATTTTTGGGAAACCAGAAGGAGTGGTACCTCCCATCTACTTTTTCAAATATCGGGTTTTTCAATAAGAGCGCTACAAACGTTTTTTTTTTAATAAATTAAATAAAACAAAAACGCTTTTGGATATCAATAAAATTCTTTATTCCTGTGAAAGTACGTTCGATGCCATTATGTATGGAACTCGATTTCTTTTGCATGGCCACCACGGGCACGCTTGCATAAGTCCAGACGCTGAACCAAATTTTCGACGGTTTTCAAGCATAAATCGGCCGATACTGCTGTAATTTCACGTTCGATATTCGTACGAAGTTCATCAATCGTCGCTGGCTTGTTGGCATAGACCATAGACTTGACGTAGCCCCACAGGAAATAGTCTAACGGCTTCAAATCGCACGACCGAGGCGGCCAAGCGACTGGACCATTTCGTGAGATAACACGTTCTCCAAACTTGGTTTCCAATAAATTGATTGTGACATTCGCTGTGTGGCTTGTGGCGCCGTCCTGTTGGAACCACATGTCCTCCAAGTCCATATAATCCAATTGGGGCCAAAAATATTCGGTTATCATTGAACGGTAGCGATTCCCATTCACAGTAACGTGCCGGCCTTGATCATCACGGAAGAAGTACGGCCCACTGACGCCGCCGGCCCATAAACCACACCATACCGTAATTTTTTCGGGATGCAATGATGACTCATGGAGTACGTGTGGATTTCTGCCTGACCAATACCGCATTTTTTTTTTTTTTATTGACGAAGCCATTCAGCCAGAAATTAACCCCATCGCTGAAGATGATTTTTCAATGAAAATCCGCTCTTAACGTCGAGGCCACTGACTCCGAATTTCGGAAGTAAATTTTAATAATTTCGACTCGTTGTTGGCTCGTGTATCTTTTCATCATGGGATGGCAAACCTTACTGAAGAGAAATGTTAAAAGAGCGGCAAGAAATTCGGCGTCGTTTACTGTCCCTGTCGCTCTACTTTTGTAGCGTCCCTTTTGAAAAACACTTTACTAATCTCCAGGAAGGAAGGTTGTGCCCAAATGTAAGATCGAAATTGTAACGAAAATTCATAATTTTTGGTTGAAGGTTGAAGCTGCTGTCTTGCCAGAGCGGTATAAGCGGTATCAAAGGTAGATTTTTAGATTGTAAGGCGGGAGAGCTTTCAATGAGCTCTCGCACTGAGGCTTCTTAGAGGAGCCTATTGTGCCTTCCCTGGTAATAGAAGCTTGGCAGGTGGGGGGTATAAGGGGTTGAGAGACAAGCTCCTGAGGTACCTCCTACGCCACTAAAAGTCTGTATCGACATCAGGCCAAAAACCAAGTTGATAAATTACCCCTTATAACTGATCTTGACGATTCCGTTTTGAATGACCACCCTTAATCACTTTTTTGGCCTTAAGACGGAAATTACTAAGAAAATCTAGAGCAGTCTATACTGTCGACTGCCACCTTTTGGACGTTTTTAGAAGTATCATATGCACCTTTTCCCTCACACTTAAGGCAGTTTGCAGAATGTTTTCTAAGGCTCTGAGAAGGCATCTGGCTATGTCGTTCATAGGCACGCCTACTTTTTAGGAGAGGTTTCGGCCAAAATGTATTTTCTCTTCACTACTTTTAACTCGCAGTTACTCAAAAGTTATTTATGAAACAAGAAGCAAAGAACAATAAATAAGGGAGCCAATACTTCCTTAAGGGGGCTAAGCTATTGATCAGCTTTTTGCTTTAAAAAATAATTTGCTTAGCGCAAAATCTCACATAAAAAAGAGGAACGATTTTTCTTTATCTAACAAAAACCTGTCACATTAACTCGTCAATCAGGCCGATTGATGTCTTCCTGTTAATCAAGTCGTACTTAATCAAGTCTTACACTCCACTAAAATAAATCACAATAGCATTTAATCTGTGCGCTTAATTTCGGGACATTTATCTAATTTTTTTTCCACCGCCGCGGAAGTATTTAAAACACTAAAAACACTTGTAAAATTGGCTCTACTATGTTCAGCAAAAAACTGTGTAAGCACAAAAAAAAAAAAAAAAAAGCATTTCAATGCCAGATAAAATCTTTACATACCCTACGTTCTGATATCAGAAAAGCGTTGACATTTCCTCTTGGAATAGTAGTAAACTTGACCATGCTCACTCGATACCGAATTGATAAGCTAAAGCCATACAACCGACAATTCAAATAGAATTGTATACGGAAGTAATTTGACGAACAACAATGGCAAAAGTTTGTAGTGGACAAGTGAAAAAATAAAACAAAAAAAAATATAGAAACATAAAGTAAAAGTGAAACTTGTTGTGTAACATGGCATTTAAAGGCGAATCGGTTTCCAGTCTATGGAATTGTGTTATCAGCCACCCCTGTGTGGTGGTAGATTTGATTACCACATTAGGGGGAACAAAAAACGATACCATGGTACCAAGTTTATCAGTTAACGAACCTAATGGAACGGAATGATTATGTAAGAGAGGCAACGTTCTTTTAGGATTGCGAAATTTTATTTTCAAACAAAGTTTACAAATGGCCTTGAGTTGCTGCTAACGAAGGTTTCTAGGAGTTTTGTTTGAAACTTTGCACATGGGCATTATGGTCCACTGTGGTATACAGTCAACAATTCAAACTTTCGTTGTGATACAGGGTCTTGCCCCTGAGATAAAAGTGACCCTTGGTTTATCTACAATATAGATGACTTCAACAAAGTTTTAAGGTTTGAAGGTGAGGTCACGTCAGAGATTGCCCTTGTGATTGTTGCTATGACATGGTATTTGGTCATTCATGAGAGATTGCTAAGGCAATCATGTCTCACATGCCTTTATTTATGTCAAAAAATAATCAATGGGACGAAAATGCAGTCTTACAACTAATATAGCTTTTGGGATATTGGAAAATAAAATAAGAGCCAGCAGCATTCAGATTAGCTTTCGCCCAGATCTGACAGCTGTCTTCAGAAATGAGGGATCGTTGAAGAAGCTGAAATGGTGGTATGTATTTTTAAATATGTTTACGACTCTTGGGACATTGCAATATTATTTGTTCAGGCGCTTTTTTGTAAGATTTGGATCATCGATAGAGTTTTCTTGGTGCGAGCCGTATAGTATGCTTTCGGCAAGAAGAGACTGTGATCAAACTTAGACAAACTGGAAAGCATGCGTCAGAATGTTCCCGAGATAATCTGAGCCACTTAAGAAGCAAATATTGACGACCAGCTAAAAATACGAACGACTTTGCGAAGAACTTTGAAGAATTATTTTATATACCTACATAATCTAACAATAGGCTTGCAAGAGATGCCACAAATCGAAGAATGCGTGGCAAATAATCTCAAAACATGGCGATATTAATTGAACGTTTCGCTCACCAGACCTACATTCTAAACAAATTTTTTGTTATGGGGTTATATGGACCATGGAGGCTTACGAAAATAATTCCCAGTCAGGGATGGCCTTTCATAATTTTATTGGGGGTATAGTATACCTTTTTTTGGGGAGTACCGGGGACTACAGAACAAAAATTTATAAACTTATTTTTAGCTGGGGACAGTTTGAATTGTAAAAATTTGATGCAAATAACACAATTTTGAAGGCTTCTATATTTATTACTGTGTGCAGAATTTCGGAATTTTTATTTGACTGGAATTCGATTTTCCAAATTCACTTTTCACCCACGCCGTTGTTAAAAAAAAACCACGATATTCCCCACAAAAATATACACATTATATTATTCTTATGCATATAAAAAACACATTATTAAAAACAAAAAAAAGTCTTCCTTCTTTGTTGACTTTTTTTTTCACATTTTAGTAGGTATATATTTAAAATGCATGCAGAAGGGTGTACTCAGAGCTTCCGATCAAGCACTGTTCAATATTACGGTCGCAATTGTATGGGAGGGGGTGCAAGGAGGACCACGGGCCAAAAAAGAACAATAGCTTCTAAGGAAGCTATACGGTGGCTGCACAAATCAAGTGTCCTGTATTGGTTGAATCGATTGCCGGCTTTCGAGTAGGAAAGACATTTTAGTAGCGAAAAAAAGTTCAACAACAAGGGAAATAAATTGACGTGTTTCGTCTTTTTTTGTAAAATAGTGTTTGTCTTTATTTTTTATTACAGTCCCCTAGCTTCCAAAGTGATTAATTCATCACCAATCTTGGGCTTACTTTTTAGCTCCATAAAAGCTAATTATAGTCGCAGTGGCCTAGTGTTAGTGTGTTGGACTACTAAGCAAGGGGTCTCAGGTTAGAATCCCGCAAATACCCAAATTCCAATTTATGTTTTTTTTTCCATTGCGCTACCTTGAAAGAGTCTTGAAAGAGCTTCTCAATTAGCCGTTTGGAGTCGGCATAAAACTGTAGATCCCTTCCATTCGTTCCAAAAGTGAAAAACTCACACAAAACGAATGGTTGTGAGAAGCTAGGCCCAGGGTCCCTCCGGACCTGTTGCGCCAACTATTTATTTTAAAAGCTAATTAAAAGCCTAAAATATAAATAATTTGTAAATTGATATTTTGTAAATAATAAATAAATAAATACATATGCTTATTAAATTAATTCCTGAAAGAAATTAGTTTTCACTTATTCATCTTATCTTATTCATGTCGATTACAGAATCCGCAAAAATGTATTCCCGGGGAGTTGACTCGATCCACAGCCTATTCACATCCGCGATAAATATAAATAATTATTAAATCCGCCGGAAGAACAACATCCACTTACTTATCATTTTCGAACTATCTTATCAATGCTGTTAGTTTTTGGCATTTAGGGCGGTTCATCGACCAATATTAAACTAAGGGCGGTATTCATCGACCAATATTAAACTAAGAGCTTCGTATTCACTGGTTAAATTTTAAATTAAAACATTCGATATTTGCGTCCGATTGATTTTTGAATATTTATACATAAATAATTCACACAAATAGATTCACCCGATGCAATGCCTCTCTTTGCTTTAGAACGAAATTCACGAAAACTAAACGCCCTCCACCAGTTGTCAAACTCTGAGAAAATCTGAGAAAATATCTAGATTCGCAAAAGTGCTCTGAAATTTGAAAAATATTGCTTTTTTTTTGTACCAAACGAACATAAAAACTTCTCTGAGAGCAAAAAAAAAGTGCTCTGAGAGCGCCCAATCGAATACCACATAATAATCGATTTAAGAGCGCTTGATAAATACCACCCTTAATGCCAAAAAAAAAAATTTTAAACAATTTAGAATTGTTAACAAAATACAGCAAAAGGGTATTAAAGTAAATACAATTTTAAACGAAATCAGAAATAGAAAAATAATGGATTCAATTTCCTTTCATTTATGTAGTTGCTCAAGAGCATTTTTGTGGTGGAAGGGGCATTCATTTTCGGGATCGAATTCATCCAAAATGTCCATTTAATAGTTTCATGTTCGTTTAACACATCTCCAGAACAGGCGGGTGCAGAAGAGTCAGAGGTAGCTATTTGTGTTGCTTCGCGTTTTTCTTTTTTTGCGATTCCGAAATCTAACGTTTGAGAACGCCATGAACAGCATCTCTTAAACTAACCAATCTTCTTGCAGTGGACTAAAAAATTGCTCTTCGCTGGCTGTACCACCCGTCGCGTAAAGCGATCGCTTGTTGTTGGTTAAATTATTTTATCACTACATAGTATAAAACAAAGTCGCTTTCTCTGTCCCTATATCCCTATGTATGCTTAAATCTTTAAAACTACGCAAAGGATTTTGATATGCGTTTTTTTGTTTAATAGATAGAGTGATTGAAGAGGAAGGTTTATATGTATAATAACATCCATTAAATAGTGGAGAAACACTGTTATTTTTGAGGTTTCTAATGTGATGTCGTAAATAATTACATTTTTTCCGCTTACCCATGCGAAGCCGGGGCGGGTCGCAAGTTGACTTATAAAGTCCAACCAAACATATCGAAATTTACAGAATCAATCAATTTATTTTAGTATACTTATAAATATTTTTTTTAAACTTCCCTTTTTCCATTCCGAAACCCAAAGAATTCAAATAATTCAATAAATCCGGCTTTTTTTTTATTCAAAATTCAAAATTTTCACAATAACCGGCTTTCTCTGCATTGCCTCAACCACCTTCTCAAACTGCACTCTGCATAAAACTAAAAACTATATTCAAAAACTTAAATGTATCTATATTGACGTACTTTTGGGTGCTTTTCATTTTTTGTTTGTGTTGCATCCGCAATGATTTTGGTGCGGATTTAAAACGTTCAAAGTTATATGGAGTGCGAATGGGCTGCGTATTTCATAATCTAAACAAAACCAAACTACGTAACCGACATCCGTTCACTTTTTACAGCGGATTCTATAAGAGCAAAAACTGAAAAAAGTTGTCCGAAGCCATCCGCAGACCATTCATCGGATTCTGTAATAGGGGTGATTATTTTTATGAAAACATTTTGTTTTTTTTAAGGCCCTTGCCGGGCAAATAGCAATAGGTCATCACGGGGCAAAACGGACCGATAGTCCCATCGGTTTTCTATTTAGTTTAAAGATGATATTTGCTTTCTTTAAAGACTGTCTGAATGTACGTTCGGGAATATGCAAAAAGCTATCAAAGCTTTAAATTCTTATAAAATGGGTTGTCCTAAGACAAGTAAAATATTTAAAATTCAAAAGACTACCCTCATTTAAAGAGTGAACATTGACACAGCTGAAAAACAATGGAACAAAGTAAGACAGTTTTCAATCCTGAACAAGATAATGAACTTATCGAATATTTATTAGACTTTTTTCTCTTAAGTCTAAAATTCCAAGTAAATAAATAAATCCAAATCTAAAATCTAAATATTTGTTCCAGTTTAAAAGAGAGGATTGAACTCGAAACGAGCACTAGCCTATGAGCTGGAAACAAGCACCTAAAATCTTCATAGTCATGTCTTTTAACAAAGCGAAATGAGTGACTAGAAAATTATGTCTGTATCACTTTTAAAAAAAGGCACGCTGAACTTATTCTAAGAAATCCGGAACAAAATAAAGTCAAAGCATAGGTTCGTAATAAGAAACTCGTTTCAGCTTACTTTGAGCTTTTTTTCAGAAATATTTAACGAACATAACTTTTCGCCAACAAAAGTATTTTATGTTGAGCAAACTGGTGTGACAACAGTGCGTAACAAATCGAAACAACAATACTAAATATAACCGAACAAGTATAAATAAAAGAAGTAGTTTCTGTATTCCGTTAAAAAAATTGGTTGTCCATTTTATCCCTTTCAAAGATCCGTTTTTCCCCGGCGAAAAATGGATTTTTGAGATTGTGTTGTATTTGGTGGTAGCTCAATACATGCTTCTTAAACTATTTTGATCCTTTACTAAGTGACTACGTTCAAGGATTACGTTTTTATTTGCAAAGAGTTTTGTTCGAATAAAATTCGAATCAATATTAAGAAGCTATGCATGTGTACAACTTAAGTGTACCTTTTTGCCCCCCTCTCCCCTATGTCCAAGATAGAATCAGTATTTTCAATACAACAGTCGCCTTTTGTTTGCAGTATTACGAAGTCCAGAATCTCATTTTAGCTTCCACTTTCTGGAAAAAAACTAAAAATGTATAAAGGGCTGGTGAAGGGGTATCTATTGGCGTCCGTACTGGTGAAATTTCGCACGCGCCAAATTAAATTTAAACACTTGCAACTTTTTACAACAACAACACTTTTTATTTTAAAGTCATTTTGTTAATTAATTTGTATACGTATTATCATTGTCAATGGCTGCCTCCGGCCTCACGTTCTCTCTTCGGTACTCTCGTTCTTACAATGAATTCATTTTTTTTAACCTAACCTAACCTAACCCCTTCTTCCGCTGTAAATTGAAGCGTCATCTATCTTGTGATCTGCCTGTTGCTTAAATGAACCCTGGCCATCTATTTTCAATCGCTGTATATCTAAAGGTCTCAACTGCAAATCTGACGGCCATATTACTGGGCTCCCTTAAAAGACTTCATCCTCTTTTTTCTAACTGTGTCTCTAGCTATTTTATTAGAACACCTTTTTGGCAGCTTTGTTTACAACTTTAGACAAAAAAAAAAACTCACAAATCTTGCAATTATAAAAAAAAAAAATGTGAGACAGCATAACCTTTACCTACTGCTATACTACTGAATCAGGTTCGAATCCCGCAAAAACCCAAATTCAAACTTAGGGCTTTTTTTCCACTGCGCCACCTCTCGCGAACTTCTGACAAACATCCGAGAGTATAACTGTCTTGAAATAGCTTCTCAATTGGCCATTTGGAGTCGGCATAAAATTGTAGATCACTTCCATTCGTTTAAAACTTGAAAAACTCACACAAAACGAGTGGTTGTGAGAATCTAGGCCTAGGTTTGAGAGACGAAAAGAGACCCGACAATGGTGGTCTGATTCGAATATCTCTCGAATCTATATACTTTACTTTACTAGTTTATGTTGTCGATCACAGACTTAAATCGACATCGAAAATCGATGCCAAGTTTTCGATCAGCTTTCGCGATATGCATCACATACGCTATGCGGAATGCGTATTGCATTTTGAATCGCAATTCGCCACTTCGATTTTACGGTAAGCATTTATCGTACATGAATTTCTCATCAATAATTTTTTCGCAATCAAAATATGAAACGCCGCGTCTGGAATGTATATCGAATGCCATCAAGATAGCGCTTCCATTTTCCTCATTTCACCAGAACGAACTATAGCTTGAAGTCTGTTGCTTGAAGTCTGTGGCTTGAAGTCTGTGGCTCCACCACTCGCAGACAAAGTGTGACAAAGTAATATTAAATTCATAATTACGACAGTGCGAGTGACAATTCGCTATCCAATCACGCAACGGTCTTATTTTCGTCGTTCCGAGCCTGACTCTACCAACCATGGCGTACATCATTAGATTCCATACCGCCATTAGAGCGACGAATTCGTTTTAGTATCGACAATCGTGAGGATGGTAGTAGATATCAGCGTTGCTTCCGCAGTTGTACCTCCGCCTACTTCAACCAATTGTAGGCGACGACACATACCTGTCGCCCACAAAAGCTATCAGGTACCGCCAATTATCGCAACGTATCGATTAAAATCAGAGGCACGCAGCGCAGTAATAATAACACGCACAGCACATTATTGTAGCGTCCCCCTCGTGTGCGTGGCGGCAATTCGGATCGGACGCGCCAAAAACAACCAGCTCGCCTCTGTGCGTAACTTTATAGCACGCCCAAATGAGAAGGGGTGGGGGGGGGGGGGTGGCTTTCACGCCAAACTGGGGGGCTTCGTTCAAACTGTCGTCTTGGAGCCGCCACTTTGCAGCCAACTATGGCAAATTATAAGTCGAATTAATTTAATTACCTATCCAATCGTTGATCGAGTGGTGTGCTGCGCACCACACATGCAAATGTCGCGTGTTACGTTACAAGTACACGCGGCTAAACAATTGCCACCTACCTATACCTGCCAGCCTGCCCAACCTGCCACCTTCGCCAAGATATTGTTGCGGTTTGTGAATTTGTAAATCTCACAGAGCGACGGCCGGCGGCGGCGTCGCAGGTGAATTCTGAATTCTTGCATGCCATCGTATATATGGGGGTGACTTGTATGAGCGACGAAATAAACTCTTAACGACGACATTATGCAAAGTATCTGTAGCTGGTGTGTAACTGAGTTGCATTTGCATTTGAATCTGTTTTGTTCACATTTGAGTTCTGCCTGCTGCAATTGGCGGGTGTATGTTTTGCCATTTAATGAGCAGATTAGGTGATTTTTTTTCCTTCCTTTTTTTTTTGTCAGAAGTTAACAACATGTTTGAGTCGAACGTTACAATAATTACACATGTAAATGCGGATACTTAGTATTCGCTGGTGAGGTTAATATGTATATCGAGACTGGCTTATCTGATAGCCGGTGAATGCGCTGCAAGTGGTGTGGAAGATACAACAAGATTGTCGCCGATATACCGGTAATTAGTTGGTAGTTTATATTAATTGCTATTGGCAGTGATGAGGCTGCTATGAGTTAGTAGTGTCGCGATAAATATCTGAGGATGACAAAGGGTCTTGGTCGAGTGATTTCATTAGCCATCAAATGGGGTTGGCATGTGTCGCCGAAAAAATGTATATTTCCGTCGGAATATGCGATAAAAGATGGTTGCTGTGATACTATGACCATTTTATCCGACGAGTGTAGGCCGTCCAAAAGGAGTTAAAACCTCCCTCGATGCGCAGTAGCAAAATATTTAAGGGGATATTTTTTCTTAGATTCCAATTAAATTGTTTATGCTTTTTTCTTAACTTTATCGCCCTCTACATACAGTCAGGCAGCTATTAGAGCCATGAATACACCAACAACCAGATCAAAGTTGGTAAAACAATGCCGGGAATCTCTCAATGAGATTGCGGACAGATGTTCAGTAACCCTGTGCTGGGTTCCAGGTCACAGTGACATTCCTGGCAACTGCAAAGCGGATGAACTAGCCAGACAAGGAAGCAACCTTCACTCAAACAACAATAGTGAACCGCACGCTCCTATGCAATCTATCAAATTCCTCCTATACAAAGAGGCAATAAAGGCTGCAAACAATAGGTGGAACAGCATTGATACCTGCGTCATACCCAAGCAAATCTGGCCAAAACTAGACGCCAAAAGGACTCAAAGACTTCTCTCTGTAGGCAGAAACAGAATCAGCTCCGTAGTGGGGGCATTAACAGGACACTGTGTAATAGGTAGGCACGCCCGTAGACTGGGTACACCCTACAATGATTTTTGTAGGAGCTGCATGGATGAGGAGGAGGAAGAAACCGTTCTTCATCTTCTCTGCAACTGTCCAGCCCTTGCAAATTTGCGCAAAACAAACTTAGGAGACTACTTCTTCGATGACCTCAGTGACTTGTCTAGCATAGACATACGCTGTATCAGCAAATACATTGCAAAGACCAAATGGCTTCAATGATCTTCTACATATCATCCATTCTCTCTTAGACGGGCTGTCTGTGGATTGCTACCGAGGGGTAGACTGTTTCGGTCACCCCTTTCGTACATCCGAAACAAACCGTCACTCGGTCAAACTCTCCTTTTGACCAAGTTGCAATGCTGATTGCTGCAATCGCCACTAATACCGCGCTTTTTGCTGCATCCGACCTATTCGATAAGTTGCCAGAGGACACAAGCGAGGGTTGTACTGATACGGTCACCACTCGCCCATCCGAAGGCATACTGTCGACCGGTCACCTACTCCTTGATCAGCCTTAACAAATCTCGCAAGTAAGGTACACAATAAAAGGGCCGATTTAATAATCACCAAATGGCGCACACGGCTACGCCATCATGACGAGACGTTATAGGATTACAAGCGAAGGGTACACTGTTTCGGTTTACCCGGCGCTTGTATCCGAAGACATATCGTCCAGTTAGTTATCCCCAGTCTCTCCCTTCAAGGAGTTGTCTGAGGATTAGAGGCGAGGGGACGACTGTTTCGGTCACCCTTCCCCTATCCGAGGATAAACTGCCCCAACTCTCTCTACACGAGACGTAAGCATTGTTTAGACGAAGAAGACAAAAGTCACAGGCACAAAAGATAGCAATACGCCCACTAGTATGTCCGGCCTAGAACACTCTGGCCTTCTCCCCCTTCTTCTGTTAAGTTATTTCCCACTTCAAGTGGTCAATAACATCACCATCAATTTCGTGAAATTATTTCCCACCTGCAATTTGAGAATTTTTTGATTCTAACTGGAAAACAAAATAAAATGTAAATATACAAAACTAAGTTGCATCCGTAAGACCTCCATTTAAGTCGAGAACGGATCATCCTATTTGAGCTGTATTTTCTGTGTTGTGTTTGTCGACGCCAAATGAAGGTTCATACGGTGAGAAAATTAGAAAATTTTAAAAGGAATTTTGAAAATTCGTAAAAGTGTATTTTCCATACATTTTGTACGGGGATTTTTTTTTTATAACTTTGATCGCAATAAACCTATACAGTGGGATCGTATTTATCAAGATTTTAGTTATTTATTAGATTTTGTTTATGGATACAATTTGTTTGAATTTTCAATTGGATTGTGAGAGCACTCGGCACAGAGGGGTCATTTTCCCTTGTCATTAATAAGATACTATAATAAGATTCAAGAAGACACGATAACTGCATGCGCAGATGATGTAGTCTTACTTGCAATATTAGCCGTATTTTATTATCAGCGTGATCTGATCCGGATCAGATCACGATAATAAAACAATACGGATCATTGAAGAATTTTATTTTTGAGTTGTGGCTACAGTTGCTATGAGTATGGCAAACCTCATTTTGCCACCGGGCCATATTGCAAGCATTCGGTGCAACGTGAAGACAAACTTCATACTGTCACCAGCCATATTGCAAACACTCGGTGCAGCGTGACGTCACAACATGATTTCAATGGACATGAACATGACATTTCACTTGCTTGTCGACGGTGTTACCATTTGAGTCAAATTTGAGTAGTTTTGATCTTCGATATTGTTTTATAAAAACTAATTTAAAATTTTATGTTGAAATATGCAACAAATAAACAATATTTCGCGGCTAGTTCATATTTGGGTTTTTCTTGGCTTATTTATGTGTATCCAGACCAGCGAAAGATTTGTTCAGAAACATTTTCTTGTCAAACATTTCGGAAATGTTTTTGCCGTTGAAAACGCCGATTAAGTATTTAGGTATTAAATATTTATGAAAATGTTTTTAATTGTTATCATGGCCAGGGGCTCGAAAACAACAACACCGCTTCCGTTATATGTACCTTTACGGTGCATTTTGTTTTTAAAAGGAAATGGTTTACAATCAGTTCGAAATGTAGGTAATGAAAATCTTACCGCAGTTTGCACTTCTCGTCGGAAATTGGAATTCTAAGACGAAGTAAATGACAGCGTTTTAAACACGAAAACCCAAATGAACAAACTGAAGTTAGTTACAAAAAAATCGACGAAAATTGTTGGAATTGCATTATTTCTTTGTACTTTTTTGTGATAAAAAAGAAATGTGTTTCCCAATAATTAGCTTTGAAAATAATTTAAATTTATACAGCCTGCTAGTTTCCATTTTTCATTATTCCAAGATTTTTTGGAAATAAAAGAAGACAACAAAAAACAACTCTCACCTTTCTACAGGAAAACTTGTGAAACAATAATTATTTACGATTGGGAAAATGCGAAATATTTCATAAACATTTTTTTGTTAATAAATGGTTATGAAACATTTACTTAAATGTTTATGAAATATTTTGCTCGAAATACGGACGGGAAATTTATTCGCATGTGAAAAATATGCTTGTTGATTGCTTGTTCTGAATGGTGTTGAATATTTTAGTCTGGCAATGTGTGGCTTGGCTATCGTTTACAGGCACACCAACATATAAAAATGAAACAAACAGCGCCAAACAACACAGCGAGAAATAGTAGAAATAATTTTCAGATCATCATTTATGATCTCGATGAGAAGCAGGATCATGTGCTGTTGTTGTAATTGCATGTATCTCGATGATCTATATAGATCATGGCTGATAATAAAATACGGCTATTGATTGTTCAAAGACGGATATCGGCACAGGCGCGGACATCTTCAGCGAAGCACTGGACCTGCGAGAATCATTCATAATCAGCGGTGATTGCAGTGCCTTCTGAGTATTCTGGTTCTGGGTAATGAACAGGCGGATGATCTTGCAAGAAACGGGTCGAAAATGCATGCATCTATGGCCCTCAAATCAGTAAGAACTCCGCTAAGCACGCTTGCAAGGAAGATTGACATTGAATCCTGCAGTAGAACTAACCTACGATGGACCAATCTCAGTACCTGCAGGCACACTAAGGAACTATGGTCAGAGGTGAGCAAAAACAGATCTAAATTTATGATCGAACTAAGTCGCAAAGATACTTGCATGCTCACGGGAGTCATTACTGGACACTGTGCGATAAGCGTAAATGCGGAACGACTGATGATACAATGATACTGCATAATGATTTTTGGAGAAGCTATAGGGACGTTGAAGAAATAAAGGGTTGTCCAATAAGAGGTATTTTGGTATTCAAAGAAAAATGCCATTTTTTGAGATAAATTATCGGATATTTATTTCACAATAAAGAGGAAGGTATGCCGTTAGCCAAATGGCCACCACGAGCACGCATACAGGACCATATCCTTTCACAATAACACCTCTTATTGAATAACCCTTTATAATCTGTTCGCCACCTACTTTTCGAATGCCCAGCCCTTTAAAACAGCAGACTGACAATTCTCAACAGATACTTCTTCGATGACCTATACTCTGTTTATTTTATATTTTCAGTACAGGCCTTATGGGAAGCTCTTTTTTCTACCAGTGGTGCCTGTAGCTACTCTCACGGTACTCAAACACAAGATTTGCCACTGAAATAAAAACGAAACCACTGGCACTCCAAAGAATTTGTTGTTGTCATAGAGGATTTGAAGACTGTTGATCTAAAAGTACTTAAATCTGGGTGTTTCTAGTAGATGGACAGACTTATTATATCATTGATCAGGTTATAGCGGAGCTTTAAGAATCCATGAGATTCATACTAAATCTAGTTGGCTCCAATATAATAAGCGGTTTATTTCTTGTTTCTCAACAGGCTACACTGGATGGTTCTCGTAACTGGATCCAATGGACCCAACTGATGATCTAAGTGAAGGTGTGGCAACCGCCACAAGAGCACCCATTTACCTACCTACCTACCTACTCGCAAAAGGAAAATTCTTTCAAACCATAAGTGACCTGTTAGGGAATTTACTAGGAACACTCATTACGTGGACAGAGCAATACGTTTTCGTACACATTCAAAAATAAGAAGAGGGAACTAACTTCCGACATTTAGAATTGGATACACTTTTGTTTAAATAATCACGGCGATTTTTCTTTTACTATTTTCAGAGTCTTGCAAGCTGAATTTTTTAAGTTTTATTCTGTATGACAAAATACTCTCTTCGAAATTCAGTTAGCAAGACTCTGAAAATAATCAAAGAAAAATTGCGGTGATTTTTGGCGCAGGTACATAAGTCCACGAAACTAAATTCACGCCAATTTTTTACTTTTATTTTCTCAAATTTCCGAATGCTAAAACAAAAAAATTGTTTGAGAAAATAAATTGGCATTTTTAGTCTTCAAAAATTTTGGAAAATAAAAGTAAAAAATTCGCACGACCGTTCATGGTGAGCGTCGATTTTTCTTTGATTACTTTGACAGTCCTGGAAACCGAATTTCGTTTTTGAAATTTTTTACATATATTGCTCTGCCTCAGTTAAAATAATGTAATTTCTCTTTAGTTAATAAAAAGTGCAAAGTACCAACTTGACTCTTTAATTTTACTTTGCACTTAGTCGACAGTGGGAATTTACTTCACATTAAAAGGGAAATAAAACCACTCAGAGTTTTCGGAATTTATTTCCCACCTTATATGGGAACAAAGTCCACTTCACGAAAGTGGTTTTATTTCCCATTAGGTGGGAACTAAGTCCGTCAGTGGACTTAGTTCCTGGGGACTTATTTCCCTGCACCATATTTTTTGTGGTATCAGGTAGAAGATCCCTGTTTGCAGTGGGATTTGTTCCGAAAGTTCCATATTGGTCTTTGGTCGTTCCTCCTCAAGCCCCGCAATTTTCTCGTTTTTTTTTTTCATGCATTTAACGCATCGGACATTTATTTCATGAACTAAATGAGTGGAGACTTGCCATCTGTCCATCTATATAAAATTACGCATCTAGCGTGCGAACAGGATACTGCTTTGCTAAACTGTCTCGCTTAATTTTATTCTGTAGACATTTTTGTATGGGAGACCAAATTTAGCGCGAGCAGGATACTAGGCTTTGATCTGGACTTGCATATTTGTATGCAGTATGCACATCTCCCCAATACATTGCCTGCGTGTGGTCAAACAAAATCCGCCTTCAAGCCGCCTAACGTTTCTGTAAATCAAAACATAGCTTCAGGAATGATTTTCTTCTTACTGACATCTCGAAAGGCGTCCACCACCAACCGCCACACATGGGCGCGTCTACGTATACCCAACAAAATCCGAGCCTGAGTAACTTATCATTCAGATAATTAACCCATTACCTTGTGGTGGCAGTGGCATAGGATCCAAAAAAGAAGTCCGCCAACGAAATGCTAGAAATTCCTCAAGAAAAGGAACATCATGATGTATTGAAGGTATACCCATTACCCAACTCGTATCTGAAGAATTTGTGTTCGTTTATTTTTCGGCTCTTATGAATTTAATTACATAGTTTCTGAATTTGATTGATCTCTGTTTGATATGCGGATCACAGCTGTGCCCAAAATACTCGCAACATAGCTTATAGGCTCGTCGGGGTCGGCATATAAGCCACACCACACAAGAGCCACGGTTCTGTTACTACATTTAAGTCAACAATAAAAAAAAAACAAAAAATTTAAACAGCTACAGCATTCAGTCTTTGTTGCCTTCAATAGGGACACCGCACATTATTTCTCACATATCACAATTGGCCGGGATGACGACGAATACGTGCAGCAGGCGAAATCGAACGAAATACATCAATGGAAATGGAATGAGTGCCCTTCGTCAATGGGGAGATGGATATGGAAATGGATATCCATTGTGTATGTACTCGTAAAATGGTTCACGCGGTGAATTTTCGCCATACCCCGGGTTACCTCGTACGAGTTAAATATTCGAAAAATTAAGAATTCCACTCAGATACTCAATGGTATCGGGGAACAAAAAAAAATAATTGTATGTAAAATTTTGCCAAGCAGAAGACACGAATTCGTGGGTAAGTTCTTGTTCTCTATAAGAACTCTAGTACACATACGAATGTGTTGTTGTCTGAGGGGATAAATAAAAATACGATCTTGTACTTGATTTGTTTTTTAAACAATTACAGCGTGTAATCGTGAAAGGGGGTTTGCGCGTGGAGGGTTTTTTAGGGCTCGCCATTTCCGGCTTTAGGCGAAGGAGTTGGAGAAAAGCCTTACAAGGAGAAGAGTTTATTGGTTTCCTGCTGCGTCATGAATGAATCAAGATCAAATCGGGGATATCTTTTGGTTTTCGATCGAACTACGTGTCGGGGTGGTGGCGATTTTCCGGCGCAATGTTCTTGGGATTCATTGTCAGCAGAACATCTTCAGAAATGCGAAGAAAGTATAAATATCCACCGCCTTAACGCCTTGAATTCTAAAGATGAAGTTGCGACATACGTCAGCTTTGAATTTGCATAGCAGAAAATCCGGATATCGATTTTTGCTGACTTTGTCCAGTATAGTTGAGATATATTAGCAGTTTTTGTGAAGTGAACATCCCAGTGAAATAGAAGCCGGGGATTGTAAAAATTTCTGCTTCTGTGTTTTCTAAGAACGGGCCACCTCCACGGGGCATCACAGTTGAGTTTTTCTTAGAACTATCATCAGGGCTAGTTCATGTGTGTTAGGCATGGACAGAGAAAGCATTCGGAGGATTCGTCTTCTTTAAAAATGATTGCACCTAATTTCCGTCTCCGTATTACAGAAGCTTATCAACTTTGTTATAGAGGGTGTCCGGTGGTATAAACCTAAGAACGGCGCACTGTAATCCAAAAATACTAGCTTCGATGTTTTATTTTTATTGTTTTGTTTTTGTTTTCTAATAGAAATAGAAATATAAATTCTAGAAGGAAATTTTTCTCCGTGAATTACTAGGTCCTGAAGAAGTCCTCTGCTGAAAACATTACCAGCTATATTAGAGAACTGGAAACTTTGCTAGCCTAATTTAATTTTTTTTTTCTTTCTTTTTTTTTTTGATGTGTAAACATCTAAGCGCGCGTTGTTGGAATCTGGTGGAGTAATTTCACACATTTAACTTGCGGGGACGGAAATGCGTCACTGTATTTTATCATTGCATACATTTATGAGCTGGGGCATATTAATTTCAGCTTTGTTGATGTGAGCATGTTTTTGTTATTTCATAATATATCAAGAATACGCTTATTACAATTCCCTCTTTTCTCAATGACGTGTATCAAGCCACACACATACCGCACGCAAGGTGCTTACACATATTTCGGGACTGTTGGATACAGTCACACCAATTTTTTTTTTTGATCAATGTTTCGAATTCTCAAGAATTTGTAACTTTGATCCAAAACAAAAACGAAAATTTAAGTGACAACGATAGATCCCAAAAAGAACTGAAAAAGAAAATATTGTCCAATATAAGTATGCATGTGTTTTGTGTTGATATAAGTCGATATAAGTCTATGATGGCAATAAATATTTTTCTGAAAATTAAGATCTTTTGTAATTGTAAAAAAGATGTAGTATGTTTTCTATTTTATTTTATGAACATATATTTTATATTCTATTTGATTTTATTTCATTATTTTTGTTCGTCTGTTTACTTTTCTCCTACACTGTTTCATATTAAATATATCATTCAAACAGTTTAAAGGATATACTGATGTGCCACAAAATGAAAATATACCATTTAAATACTCGCTAAAAACATTAAAAATTGGTACGTTAATTTTATGCCACTGTTGCAAACAATTTTTTTTTTGGATCACCTTGTGAACAATTAAACGGACTTGGAAATTTCCTTTAAGAAAAGTTCAAAAGTTATGATTTTAGGAGCCTAGAAATCATTTCAGACCATAGTGATAGTGGGGAAGATTTGGGTGACTTGAATTACTGCGAGTTTGATAGTCATAACGCCTATACTTTCGTGAATCTATTTGTAAGGCCTCAATGATTTCTGTATGTTTTTTTATATTTGAAAAAAAAAAATACTTACTTACTTTAACTTTTACAGCCAGCTTGTAGAGAGTTTCTCGTTTTTACTCTGAGATGGTGTTCTATTCAGTATAAGTTTAGAACTTTCGCCTTGTATTGTAACTGATAATCTTTCGGTGATTTAATTTGTCTAAAATCGACAAGTATTCGACGTTCGTTTCGTTTATCGAGTAGTACAGAAACATTCGACCATATATTTTTGGGAAAATTCAAAAGAATAAGTTAAAAATGTCTCTCCTCATAACTTAATCTATAAGCAAGCGACATGAATGATTCTTTTATGTGTCTTCATTTAAAACAAAAGCCGCTTCCGGACACCGTGTAATTGCTTTATCTAACTTAAGGCTTTCCTGGTGAAGCTTCCTTATTCAGTAGGTCTCTTCAGTTTGCGCCAAAAAAAAAAAAAAAAAAACTCACACAAGACGAAAGGTACTGACCTGATGAGCTATAGGCGAAGTTGGCACTCACAACCATTGATCAGACCTACAACAGTAACCTAATTCACTCTGCAGTTGGATGTTATAAAAGTATAAGACAGAAAAGGATTTGGCAAGATTTAAGGAAGTCTCAAGTCGAAGTTATAGGTTTTTGTAATTCATGTTGTACCTTGTACCTCTTATCCAAAGTTTCTGTTTTATTCGGAAAAGCACGTAACCTGTGGCTGGGCAGTTCTTATACCTGTCTTAAGACAAAAATCACATCATAATTAATAGTAAATGAGGTCAATAACCCTCTCTATATTAGACCTGAATACAAACAATTTCTGCCTTGCACCTTAAAATGGCCCTAAAGGCTCTCGCAAAATTCTGAAAAACATCCGAGAGTATAACTGTCATGAAAGACCTTCTAAATTGGCCGTTTGGACGCGGCATACAAAATTTAGATCCATTCCATTCGTCTCAAAAATGAATCACTCAAACAAAAGGATAGTTGCGTGGAGCTAGGCCTAGGGTCTTTACTGATCTGTTGCGCAACTATTTACTTTAAAGGTTTTTCCTAGTTAAATTTTCTAAGGAATGCGCGCCATTAGGCAGAAATCCTCTCGCCTCTACAGGTAGGCCCAGGAGGAGGTGGTTGGATCAAGTGTGATATATCTCCGCCAATGTTTCAAAGTCGACTGTCTAAATCAAGTGTTATGAAAGAACACTTCTTCCGCAACCCTTGTAAAAGTGAGACGAAGCATTCAAAATGAACACCAAAGCCTTTTGCAGGTTCAATCTTATCTGGAGCAAAGTTTTCGCTACTTAAACCTCTTACTCTACTATCACTACAACTACAATCCTTGTTGTCAGCCGCATTTGTATGGATTGCACGAGTGGAAGATATTGGAAAATTCACTTGAAATACGGTTTCAGGTGGATCCGCTTAGTGCGTATTTTAAGTAACATCACTTTTTGTATAAACATTTCGCATCTTTCATGATCTCTATCAAGCATTTTCTGAGATGCTATACCTCTCCTGAATTGTCCTCCATTCAGTTAAATTGAACCCACATTAGGGTGTTTCATTTTTCCAAAGTTTTGATTTTCATATGACTTTGCTTACGCCCCGAGTCTAAGTGATATAAAAGTTATATTTGCCAAATTTCAAGAAGATCGGTTAATGTTTAGGGGTTGCACACTTTGGTCACTTTTTCGCAACTTTTTGAAATTTCGGTATAATTGACGTCCTTTTGTATTAATACGTTTATTTTGTATTAGTACGCTTATCATGTGATTTTTTAATCCTTTGCAGGTAATTGAACTTTAAAATGGGAACTAAAAGAGGAGTTTGGCTGCTAGAAAAAGTGCCCATCAATGAATTTTTAGGAGCTCGGCTACCTTCAAAGGAACAAGTACTTTTAGTTTTTATATACCATCATAAGGAAATGAAGGAAACACTATCGAATGCCGCAAAATCTAGTAGCACTAAACTGCAGGAAATGTGAAAGAGAGCAAATATCCCTGTTATGTCGGAAGAGAATATACGTGCTAATATATAGAAGCTGTACAAAGAATACCAAAATTTGGGTAAAGAAAAATCAAGAAACACAGATAAAGCAGATGCAAAACGGCAAATTTGGAAAAGCGATCTTATCGAACTATTTGATATTTCCTGGCAAAATGTGATGGAAATGACAACCTCTTCACAAGAAGATAAAGAATTTCTACAGTCGCAAAGAGAAGATCGTATGAGTTCGTCAATGAGTGGACTTGACAAAGCTTATGTGTCGCAAATAAGAACTAAGTCTGCAAAAGAAGACAAAAGTTTGGCATATAAGAATAAACACTATACAAATCTATCGAAAAATTCAATAAGAAAGTTATACTGGAAGAAGGAGGAGACTCATCAACATCAGCACATAATGATGAAGAAAGCGAGTTTTTGGCTCCAGCTACAAAAAAACTACGTTCTAATCCCAGATTAAAACTGCTCGATGAAACACTCACGTTTACTTGGGATAGAGAACAGCTCTCGAATCGACAAGCAAGTACTTCATATATATAGCAACTGCAAAAAGTCTTGGCCACGATGTTTCAAATATTTCCGTTTCTCCAGCTACAGTTTATCGAAAATGACTTCAGTTTCAGAGTCCCAGGGGCATTACATCAAGCACGGTGGATGTCAAAGGCAATATATGCAATTAAAATTGTCCTCTTCAACAAGCAGTTGCACATTTTATCAGCCTCATTTACGTTCGCTTTTGGCACGAGGCAATTGTAAGTCGATATGATCTAAAGAACGATTTCGATATGCTGCATCTTCTGAACATTTACTCGGATAAAAATGTCAACAAAAGTGCTCTCACAATTATTGCCAAGAGACATCTTTGGTATCTAACGGAAACAAACGTAGGAATGGCTTTTTTGGATGAACGTGTTACTGAGGATGAAAGAGAGAATATGATCAAAAATTTAGAGTCAAAACCAGCTATGAAAAAAGAAATAAAAAGATTAGAGGGAAAAAACCTAGTTTTTGAAGGAAAAGATCTGAGCCATTTTGTTATGAAAAAAACAAAGACGTTCTTCGAACTTTTCGGAATTCACGACGTATCAGAATACTCCAGTGACTCTCTAAGAAACCAAGTTAACGATCTTAAAGTAGTAGTAGTTAATAAAAAAAATTCAACGAATCGGTCAAGGACGAACAACAAAAACAATTCTTGTTGAGGGTAGTCGAGCATCACCGAAAAGTCGTCACCAAGCGAACAAAAGAAGGGATTGCATCGTTCAAAATTGATTAATATAATACACATTTTGCTTTTCATAGTTCCGATTAATCCTAGTATACAGTTATATAATATAGTTTATATCTTGTTATTTCTTGTTTCCACAATTAAAGTAGGTACTTAAAATTAAAAAATCTTATTTTTTGCATTCTTTTAAAAAAACTGACCAAAGTGTGCAACCTCTAAATATTGTCCGATCTTCTTGAAATTTGGAATAGATATGTTTTATATAACTTAGACTCAGGGCGTAAGCAAAGTCTGCAAAAATTTCACATTTTATTTTTTGCCCACATTGATCCTTCATTTTTGTAAATTTAGCTTTAGTCCTTACAACCTTATAGGGTTTGCCAACATCCATACCAGGGAACCATTGCACTGTTCTGTTTTTTTTTCTACCCATCTGCCATGCCACCTTTTAGACTAGCATGATGGTTCATCGAAGTGATTAAAGGGACAAGTATATCATTCTCTGAAATTATGTATGACGTTCTGTTCGGTCTTTTCATGATGATTTTTCATGGTATAGGACTATAGGTACTAGAATAAGAGCCGTCTTAGCCCGAGAAAATACTCTCAATTGACAGTGTCTCTTTTGGAAAGTTTAAATAGTCAACCAACCTTTGGATGTCAGTTGGCTATGCATATTTTTATCGTCAATTTGGCCCTAGCTCTAATTAAAGCCAAAAATATCGACTTTAATATTTTTCTATTAAAATAGGACAAATTTACTCTTTTGGACCCCAGTTCAGGGCTTTTTTATTTACTATTGCATACATAATAAATATAATAAATTCAAAAAACCGAATTGATTTTAATATGAGTAGGGAACGTTGTAAATCTATAATTTTAGATGAATTATAAAAGCTACCACATTTTTACCCGACTGTACACAGAGAGGGTTATGTGATTCGCGCGTATCCTATGTACGTTCCTACGTGACGCCCTGTAGCCTAAACGGCTTGACCGATTTTTAAGAGTGAGGTGTCACTAGATTCGTATTCTTCCCCGGAGTGTCATAGGCTAACCCAATGATTATAAAAATATAAATTAAGAAAAAAAAAAAAAAAAACATTGTCACGCAAATGTCAGTAACTGAGATTTTTTTTACAGTCTGTTGGGTTTTTGTTTTTTATAATTAATTACTATTATTGTATTATCTATTGCAAAGTAGTCTACTTTATTTTAAGCTTATACAATGAAAATGAAAATTAACTAAATAAATCCTACCCCGTCCTGTTAACAGTAGCATCTGTTCTCACTGACTGCATTACTATAATTAAGGTTCATACTTGACTCTGCGGTCAAACCAAACTCGTTAAAGTAAGCTGACCATTGGAGGAGTTTCATTCATTGCTGTGCTATTTTCAGCGGTCACTTGGTATGTCATCTGCCCATTGTTTCACTGGAAAACTCTTCACATAAAGTCAACACTCGATACTCTTGTCGAAAAATTCGCTGAAGTAGCAAACAAACTCGGCAAGATTCCCATCGCTTCCATACACCTCAACTTTGTTGAGTAAATCGTCAGACAAAATAAAAAGATCCGTCAAATCCTTTAACAAAACATGCACACCGTGTACCTCAATGGTCCACTCAAGCATCGATATTCATGTTTCATCATCTGTGAAAACAATCCCGAATTCAATACCTGCAGTCTGAGCTCTGAGGTGCCCTCATGTGTACACTGTACAGACACTCCTCCACACAACACACCGGAGGAATCACTCATCATCGCACAGCACATCGCACTCAAGAACATGAACGCGAACAAATCGCTCCTTTATGGCCGAACAGAAGCCCCACAAGCGTCGTCGGACACAACACACAAGACACAACAATCACAGCAAATGGCTCTCGAATTAGTCCCACTTAATTAAATCATTTTGAAGTCTTTATTCACGAAAGTCCTTATGCGCATTCGGAATATTAATTAAGTGGCCATCGTCTGTCGGTAATAGGTTACGTATATATGGTGGACATAAGTCGGAATCAAACGAATGGAGCTGGAAGCTCAAGTTTCCGAGTATTTTTTTGGCGCAACAACTGATTTGCATATGCCGCCAGTATGTCAGAAGGCACAAGAGATATACATTTTTCAATGGTTGAGTGCGAGTCAAGGGTTCTTATCGCAAAACTACTGCGGCCGGAGTGATTTCCCAACCGCGCAGTGGTGGTCTTGACACGGAAACTGGTGGGAAGTGGAGCTCTAAATAGGTCGGCAGCGCGTAAGGGGAGGGACATTTTGGGAGGAAAAACGCCTTCATATTATTTGCATCATTTCGCAAATATGAATGAAGGTTGAGCCTAGACGAATGGTCGTATAAGAGGCTGCCAACGTTACTAGACAGGCCACCACAAACCGGCGACTTTGCTTAGATCTGGAGATTAGGACTTGATGCAAACTGAACTTTAATGTAATCAGCCCCTTTAGTTTTAGCCTACGAGGGCGAATGGCTACCAAATCAAGTGTCAGTTGGATTTTGCTTCATTTTTTGTTCGGAACAAGCAAGATGTTAAATCTACTACAATGGGAATCGTGGACACCAGGCTTTTTATTTATTTCTATTATCTCTAAGCCCGTCCCGTAACGAAGGCTGGTACACCGCATTTTTGACGAAACAATAGGCTACGAGGTCGTTAATAATATCAGTCCTACTTTATGGAACCTTGATATCCTTGTCTTTGCTAAGTATGTGTGTGTGGGATATCCGGCCCGTTTGCGTTGATAGGTTTTGGAAGAAACGATCAACCGACAAAATATACGAACTTTCCAGAAGCATTTCCATCTTCCAAGAAAACTGTGCATTGCAGATGTGCTTCGGGCCGAGAAATCGAGAAAAAAAAGGGGAAGAGGATCTCCGCCGACATGATGTGCGCAACTACTTATGTAAAAAGTTGTCAAAAGACCGGAATTATTAAATAAACTAGGTCAGGGGCCACAAGCCACATTTTTCTGTAAGACGATTTATAAAATTATAAGCTGGAAAGTATGAAAAATCGACTTAGGCGGCTATGGCTTGCGGCCACTGAGTTAGCAGCAGCCCATTTCAACCTCCAGTACTAGTTGAAGGGCAGTATTTACTAGTCCATCTGTGAAGTTTAAGTCGTTTTCTGAGTTTTGGAAAATGCTTAAATTTTAATGAGCTCTTAAATCATCTCGCAATCGTAATTTTTCAAGTTTATAAAACATGTGTTGGCCCAAAAATTGATACAAGAGGTAAATTAAAACAAAGTCTGAGACGAGGAAGGGAGGTAAGTTCTACTAGACTGTTCTTGACAGACAAGATGATTGCTTTGAGCCCTAACTCGTGTTAAGTT
This sequence comes from Cheilosia urbana, assembly GCA_946477585.1. Lineage (NCBI taxonomy): Eukaryota > Metazoa > Arthropoda > Insecta > Diptera > Syrphidae > Cheilosia > Cheilosia urbana. The sequence continues at coordinate 41,403,960 of OX297856.1, forward strand.
TTTAAGACATTTCCATAAATAAACTTCTAACAAAAAAAAAAAGACTGACTTAGGACACGTGCTTATAACAATTCGTGGATATAAAGATCGCATATGTACAGTATACAGCAGAATATGCAAAGATGGAGACAGCATTGAGCGGACTATCGTCAAATTTAAGAGGACCAAAGCCAGGCGGCGACAGTTTCGGAAAATATCCTTCTATTACATAAAAAATAAGAAAAGTTAATGACAGCTCGCCGAGTACCGATCTAGGTACTATCGAACTGGGAGTTCTCCCCATAGATCTCTTAGAAAAAAAAAATACATGTATAAGAGAAAAGTGGGCTTAAAATAGGAAAAGGGAACATCGGAAGCTAGAAAGATCGCCAGACAACGCTGGTAAAAGCGCTGGCAAGGAGCAAATAAGCCCAGGAATTATTAACAGACATTTCCTCTCATATATTAGCGAAAAACATTTACGGCAAATCAAACGACCGCTGTGTTTGTTTCAATAGCCTCTAGGTCGCGAATCCATACCCCGCACAATCTTAAAAAGCGCACATCTTCCGTAAAATGCCCAACTCAAAGTCTGTAAAGTCTCCGTAAAAGTCCACCTCTTCCCTTGGCAAAGACCGCAGCTGAATGTAAATATTATTGCTCTTGAACATTCATAAATGATAATTATTTTGTTTGTATGTACACAAAGCATGCCACTCAGTGTGCTTACTATAGTAAGGTGCAACAAATAGTAAATAGTAGTGCCACTTGTAGCAGTAGCAGCTGCTGATAATAAGCTCACTTGTAACCACTGACCATATGCTCCCGAACGGGTAGCGGGTAGCCACTTATTTAAGATACACATTGCTCCATGCTGCATGCTCCAGTCATCATCACCGGCATCAGTGTGTGCCTGTGCATAGTGTATCCATTCCGTTCCCTTGGGTTACAGTTTACACTCATTGCTCTCTCTGGCACTGGCAGTATGCATGCCGTGACACTTGATATCTGCTGTCACATTATCGCAATTTGCATGTGACGATAGATCTCACTATACTGCGGTTGCAATTAATTATGAATTTGTTTTTTTTTGCTTGCTCTGTTTGGCTGTTTTTAATTTTTTTTTTTTTCCTACATATTTTTTATTCGCTTCAGTTGATTAATCTACTATTGGAGTTGTTTTCCATTTTACAAACAAAAGACTTTGACCTACGGGGTGATTATTTTATTGGTATATGCAAAAATGAGGTTCCTACCAGAGCGAGAGATATGCTAACTAGCATAGATAAGTAATCTCAATGTTGAAATTATATGTACGTGTATGTAGTGTTGCTAGCTGGACACAAGTATTGCATAAGCCTATCTCTGTGTATAGAAATTGTATGCAAGTTTTCTTGTCAATTCAGTAAACAGCTAGGTTGGTATTGCAATGTCAATTGAGAGTGGAAACTCGGCGAAACTCGGCGAAAGCTGATTATTTTGAAAGTAGTCATTGTACAGATGTTTTTGTTCGAGCTCTGTAAACTAGGTAGACAGGGGTATTGTTTGGCGGGATTTGGAAAAAATTCATAGCTTTCTTGTTGTCCTTATGTTGCATGGAAGGCGAAATTTATTTCTATCAGGTGAAAATTCATTAGATGGTATAGTATCTTTGAAAGTTGTAGAAATAAAATAAGTTTTAGTAAGTGCACGCTAACTAGACACATTGGGTTGCAATGTGCTGAAATTTTGACAAAATCGGAAGCTTCCTTGTTGTCCTTTTTGCCGACAATACAAAATTGTTTCTTCTCTCAAAGTAGAGGGGAACTTACCACTTCCGCCAAGGAGAAACAAGAGTACAAAAAACTTCTAAAATGTTTCCGAAAGGCATTATACTGCGAGGGGAACTCTTAAAAGGGAATATACCTATTTAAGGCGTAATCAGGGGGTGTACGTATAATAGACCAAAAGGTCGCGGTACAACTACCTATTTTACATAATAAATAATAAATTATACTACTTCCAAAGTAACAGAACTGAATTAAAATCTATTTAACAGCGGGTGTATATTACGCCGAAATTTTGATAACATAAAGCCCTCCTCGTCGTCCTTATGAAATGAAAATTTATTTCGAGAGTCTTGGAACTTTGCTTTAAAAATACCACTCCTTTTGTTGACGAGTGAAAAAGAGTAAACCATCGGAGAATATTTAAACTCAACCAAACTTCGGTTAAAAACTACCAAGCAATACTGTTAATATTTCCCCTACAGAGGTAGTGGAATAAAAATAACTGACTCAACTTGTTTCAGAAAATTCAGTGAAAAATAAGTGATTTATCAATTTCTTCCAAATGTTCGCGGTGGTAAATAACAAACTACTGCTACATTTCCACCTTAATCTCCGAGATTGGGATTAATTTTCCTTAATCCCGTATAAATCTCGAAATTGGTCTGGATACGATGCAACCTGAACGCAAAAACTAGATTGGTCGGTAACGTCACTTTTCCTTCGTCAGTCATATAGGCGAACTGTCAACTTAATACTCAGTTACGAATTTATTGATTAGATTCGTCGGCTACCCCCCATAAACGTCAACTGAAACAGCTGCTCAATTGACTGATTTTACCCAATCAAAATCGAGACACATCTAGTCTGACCAGTGATGCCAATTGAGGCATAATTCCGATGCTGGAGGCATTAACGAATAATTTTTAGAAAAAATGCATATTTTTTTTACCATCAATTCATACCAATACAATTTGAATTCGGTAAATCGGGTATACAAAAAAAATAAAAAAACAAATACAAATAGTTGGTGCAACAGGTCCGGAGGGACCCTAGGCCTAGCTTCTCACAACCATTCGTTTTGTGTGAGTTTTTCACTTTTGGAACGAATGGAAGGGATCTACAATTTTATGCCGACTCCAAACGGCTAATTGAGAAGCTCTTTCAAGACAGTTATACTCTCGGATGTTTGTCAGACGTTCGCGAGAGGTGACGCAGTGAAAAAAAAAAACCCTAAGTTGGAATTTGTGTTTTCGCGGGATTCGAACCTCCACCACATTGAAGGTTCGTTGCAGTTCCCTTGTAAAACATGCAATTTTTATCCTTTTTAGCAAAAAGGCCGATTTTTTTTTCGAAATTGGGCATACAAATTTCGATTCGGGTTGGCATCACTGAGTCAGACAGATGTCAGACTTACCTAACAAACTAGATACTTGAACATCCACATTCCATCTCTCGTATGGAGAGAGCCAGAGAACTCAACTTAATCTTCTTTGGAAGGCGGAAGCACTTCAAGATTAAGTCTTAGCCTTTGTACCTACTTAATCTCGGGATTAACTCTGTAAAAATTCAACCAACTTACTTTGTTCGGTTGATATTAATCTATAAACTCTGTTCATAACAGTATTCATTTAACTTTGTTATCTCGGTAGTTTTCTAACAACGAATACTTGTTTTTGAAGTGAAACTTCTTATGCGACTTCCAACTCAAGGTCGCGTTAAACGTTTGACGCTAATAAAAGCATTGGATACTCCAAGGTGTGAGGGAGGGTGAGGGTGGCGCACATTGCACAAGCACGTTCATATGAAAAGAAACAACTGAGTGGTGTTTTCTCCAAAATAAGTGAAACGAAAGAGAAGTATGCGACGTGAATGTGTATGTAATCAACAGCGACAATGTGTTTCTGAGGAAGTGCGCAGAAAGCTATTGACGTGCGCTGATGGACGTATGGTGGTGCAAATAGAAATTACGTTCAAGGTTTTTGTTTCAATGGCTGTGATAGTACCTACGTTGATACCTACAGTAAAGAATTGAAGAATTCAAGAACTAAGGACGATATAGGTGAATTATGTTGTTTGATTTATTGAAGTGAAACTTCTTATGCGACTTCCAACAAGGTTGTGTTAAACGCTTAACGCTACTATAAGCATTGCATACTCAAAGGTGTGAGGGTACCGCTCACGCTTCAGAGTATGCAATGGTGAGTGAGTTTATTGGCACCAAATGCTGGGAGAGGAATATTCTGTGGTGAAGATTAATTTCCAAAAATAATGACTAAATCGACAATTAATGTCTGGTTGAAGTGAAACTTCTAATGGGAGTTCCAACATTTCGTATCTTACTTTAGTTGTCATAATCCCATTGTAAATATTATAGATTTGGATATTTCTCCACTCGAAAATGATAATTAAAAGATGCGATCAATTGTGAATTGTAAGCAATGTTAATAAAGTTGTCTTAAAGAAACAATATGATTTCACTAAAAATCAATCTACCCCTTCCTATTTTCATTTCCATATTACGAAGTTTCACTTCTACTGCGCGGAGAGACTCCACGCATTTTTTTTTTTTTTTTTTCAATAGAGACTTTTTTAATTTCAATCCAATTTTTTTACCGAGAAAAAATTGCACATCATTCATGAGCGGTACAGTATATTATTCAAAATTGGAAAAAAAAAGTCCTTCCTTAACTTCCTTGCGATCCTTATCCAAACAGCAAAACTCGTTTGATTTTACAAAGAGATCATCGCATGAAAAGTACAACTGTCTTCAATATAAAAAAAGTGTAAACAAAGTAAATTTCTTTCCTGTGGCTTCTGCAACAAATCCCTTGTGCGAAACAAAGAAACGTGTTTCAGCTCATCCATCAATTTCCACCTGAAGACGATGTCACAAGTCACATCCGCTCAACTCATTTACCTATAAAAAAAACGCAGATTCCCTTCCTTAATTCCCAATGTCATACATCCCAATAAGAACTAGCCATCTGTTGTCACCTACAGCACCAACCACCAACAACAGCAGTGCTCTTGGTTTGTTTACAATGCCCCCAAACCTCAAACATCTGTGCCAGAGTATATAGTATCTTTGTACGTGGTGGCCACTTCTCAAAGAAATTGTTTACGATCGTGTTTTGTTGTTGTTTTTTTTGTTTTTTTTTTTTTGTCCCATTAAGTTTGACAATTAGCCAATTTTCCCCTGGCAGTTGGTCCACTCTTATCAAAGGCAGGCGACTCTAGCATTCTATGCTGAGGGCCACCTTAGTGTTGATAGATACGTTACACATTTAGTGTTCTGATTCATTTCGATAATATGTTCATGTGCAGGTCAATTGCGATCAATCACACATCTGCAGAAGATTGCTCGCTGTATGTGTTCGCAAATTTGTTCGACAAAAATTAACTTGAACTTGAACAATGCTCAAGTTGCGATGATATTTAATTTGATAAAAACTTGCGCGGACCCGATTGGACTGTGTGTCATAGGGTGCCCGTGCCTGTGCCGGAGCCGCCAGGGTGCTACAAATTAATTGGCTTCTGTGGCATTTATAGAGTTGCATTGGCTTTTATTGGTTTAATTGGAAAATTAAATTAAATTTAATTGAACATTTAACCACTTCTCAAACTACAGGCAGTCGAAAGCTCATAGGTTTTGGTTTTTGTTTTCGAAATTACTCTCGGAATGACAGACAACATTAAATGGTTAATGACAGGTAATTTCAAATGTCTGCCGACTATTTATGGCGTTGTTATGATGCTACAGATGGTCGGGCGCTGTGAATATTTATGAGGGAGGTACAACGTACATTGGGGGCTTGTATACTTGGAGCTTCGTAGTAGGCAATAGAAGTTTTCATCATTTTGGGGATAAATCAGCAACGTGACAGAACGTGCATCACGTGGTCGTTAGCGGCGAGCTTACGTGGGTTTGTGAGCATAGCAAGAATTTGCGTGTATAAGTCAGGAGTATTATTTTTGATAATGAATTGAAATTAATTGATAATAGACTTAATCTGCGAAGAATCATCTCAATTTTCAATATATTCTGATCCGACGTTGGGCGCCATTTAAATTTCAGCCTTTTGAAAACTAAATTAAAGTGGAAAGAGTCGTTTAATGTGACCTTATTAAAAGCAATTAAAGATGTAGAACGAAGCAGTGGCTCAGAGGTTTATATACTCTACAACTGAGCAAGTGGTCTCAGTAGCAACTTCTGAAAAAATACAAACTACTCCTTAAGGATTTTTTTCAGTATCGCAAACGTCGGAAAAACATCAGAATCCAATACTGTATCTGTTGAGGGAACTCCTTAGTTCAGCTGTTCGGATTCGGAAAAAAATTGTGGGTCTCCTCTTTTAACCCCAGATAAATAAACGCTAATAAATAATAAAGGCAATGAGACACTAGATACTGAACCCGTTTCGCCAACTATTTATAAAGAACCAAAGACTTGTTCAACTTACGGGGAGATACGGAGTCATTGGCTTGGCCAAGTTGTTGTACTGACGCACAGCTTCAACGGGACACATATTTAGTTATTTTTCCTACCAAACCCTTTTGGATCCTCATGAATGTCACTTTCTTCAGGGATTGCCTTGCCGACGTCTGAAATGTAACCGAAACCTTTTTTTTTTTTTTCATGGGAAAAATCATGCATTGCCCGCTATATGAATAGCGGCCACGTCAAACTCCATATAAAATAAAAACAAAATTCACAATTTGCGCTAGACTACAACTTTTTGTGTATTCTCATAATCCATCTTTTGGTTGACATTCTGTGGTACAAAGTGGAGCTTAAAATTCAGGTACCTTATTCAATTCAAGGGTCAACTTGAGGTAGCATTATTTTTCGATACATCTTATTTTCTTAACAATATCGTAAAGTAAATCGCATATTCAGTTGATATGGTAGCTGCCTAAATGAAATCTTGCGAGGCGACTCGCAGACAGTTACCGACAAGCTTCTCATTTATATCTACAAAATCCCATGCATTTCAGTCACAGCGCCATTTCTGTCTGATTATGCAGTCACATCCCTTCCCATTCAACACAACATAAACAATCATAAATTGCAGGCGCCAGTAAGTTTTCACAGATTTTTAAATTTCAGTCGCCTTTAGAGAGTGAAATACATAAGCGTCTATCGGAATGTCCCTGGAAGGCGAGCGCAAAGTGCATGGCACTGGCACTACAATCCAAACAAAGGCAAATCATTAAAAGGGCAATAAAAGTAAACGCCCGCAAAGTCTTAATCCCTTGCAACCAAAACCAGGAATAAATTGTCATGGCACCGCACAGGTAGGCACTTTGATTTGACGCCACCACTGCCATCTTTCCTGATGCCGATGCCGACGCATTGTTTGCTTGAGTTTGAGTACGGCGTGCACAGCACTATTGCTCATTCTTCGGCATTCTCTCATCTCGCTATTCATCATTCATCGTTCGCAATAAAAGTGATTAGCCGTAAACGCCGTCTAGTCGCAGCCTTTGTGTGTCGAATTTGTTTACCCAGAAAAGTACTCGAATCGAGGACAGGTTTTGAAATATCTAACAAAAACACCAAAGTCGAACAGAAACAAAACACTCGCTGGTTAGGTAGGACATCCTGTGATGAGGATGCATCCGCCGGACATACACAATTCCGTACCCGTATTTGCAGCGACCATAATCAGAAGACAGGTGGTTTTAGATGATGTTTTGAATTTTTTTTTTTTACGGTGAATGGTCTACGAAATTTCCAAAAAAAAAACAACTGAATTTTGTTGTTTTATAAATTTATACAAAAACAGCAGTTTGGAGATGGGACAGAACGATCCGTTTGTCCGTAGTCAATGCTAATAAAGGCGTAAGAATGAGATCACGAATTAGATGCCTAAAGTGTTATGGATGTTTCACCCATAATTATATATAGGAAAACGGAAATAACTAAGTATCCGGCCACCAACATTTCCGCAAGTACTTGAAAACATTTCTATTTCTGTTTTAAAAATTGTGAAATGAGAGTGCGAATTAGTTTCAGTAAATTAAACCAACAATTCATCAATCAGTTATACAAAATAAATAGATATTTGTCCGTTCGTCACTTCCGGAAGCCATATTCTTTTATAGGAATGCGGAACCATCGCTAACCATCGCTATAAAAAATATCAACACGCGGAGCTTTCCTATAATCCCTACCACGTAAACAATTTATAGCCGACCTAAAAGTAAAGTGTATAGATTCGAGAGATATTCGAATCAGACCACCATTGCCGGGTCTCTTTTCGTCTCTCAAACCTAGGTCTAGCTTCTCACAACCATTCGTTTTGTGTGAGTTTTCAAGTTTGAAACGAATGGAAGGGGTCTACAATTTTATGCCGACTCCAAACGGCCAGTTATACTCTCGGATGTTTGTCAGACGTTCGCGAGAGGTGGCACAGTGGAAAAAACCCTAAGTTGGAATTTTGGTTTTTGCGGGATTCGAACCTCGGACCTCTCGCTTAGTAGGCCAACACAATTCCCACTAAGCCACTGCGCCTAAATACGTGTTACGTTTTTTTACATTTTAGGTAATGCTGTCTCTATCAGTCATACGGCTATTTAGTATTTAGCATCCCTTTATTCATACGTATTAGGAATGTGTGATGGTGTGAATGTGACATTAATGTAAATAAAATTAGGACAAAATTAAAGAAAAATGTAGTGTCATACATACGGGCGAATCTTGATAAAATTTTCAATCCAATACACCTATCATATTGTTATGAGTTATCTACAGTCCTAAACGCGATGTTCAGAATCAAAACACCATTTACCCTATGCATTTTGACAGCACTTGACATTTTTAATATTCTGTTCATTAAAATTGTAACTTTTCCTTTTAATTTAATCCTAATAAAAGAAAACCATCCCCCAGAAATTCTTAACAATATATAAAAATATAATTTGTTCAAATTGACAGCTGTTAATCAAGTGAATAAAAATTATTTTTTATTTTGTACCGGAGGAAATTTGGAAATCCCTTTTTTTTTTACATATTTTTGCCAATTGTCCCATCGAGCTGCGCGCAAAATCTAGCAACCATAATATTGAGTGACAAATTTTGACATCCTTTCAGATATTTTTTTAATTTTTTTTGATCTGGATTTATTGTTAAAATGCCGGCAAGCAAAAGACAAACGGATATGGTGACGAATTCCAATCGCTATGTCAAATTGCAATACAAAGTTATGACATTTAGTTCACCATTTGGTTGGAATATTTCTCTTTTTCGATTTAATAGGCGTTTTTTATTATTACTATTAATCAATGATCTAGATTTTCATGGTTAACAACAGTCGAATCTCGCCTAGTGTCAGAATTTGCGCGAAAAAAGAAACAGTCACATAAGCCTACCGTGATCCATCTGTATCAAATTTACTGACAAAATTCGATTGCGTTGTCAAATTACATGTCAAGTTTTTTTTAACATTTGGTACATCAACGCAACTGTTAAATTTGTTATTAATTTTTCTGCTGTAGAAATAGAGAAATTTATCTGTCCATTCATGATTGCTAAAAACAGACAAACAAAAAATGTTACAAAATGTAACAAAGCTGTCAAAAAAAAAAAACATTCAAATTAGGTCTGTTCCCGTACGTTGTGGTTCAACATTGCCAATAGGTCAAATTTCTCTCATTGCAAGGAAATTCGCTCACCGTTAAAAAATAAACCAAAAAGAAGAAGAACCAGAACTTTAAAAAGTACGAATATTTTCCAGGCGGGAATATTCAATATACGTAACGGGTGATTTTTTAAGAGGTTTAGAACTTTTTTAAAAAAAAAACACAAAAAATTCGAAAAAATGAATGAAATATTTATTTGAATCGATAGTTTGAACCTTGCAATTTAATGTTTAAAGATAATTTCATGCAAATGTTGACCGCGGCTGCGTCTCAGGTAGTCCATCCGCTGAGTCCAATTTTGGCATACTCTTTCACACATATCGGCCGGTATCTCACGAATGAATGCATGGATGTTGGCTTCCAGTGCGTCAATCGAAGCGGGCTTGTCCCTATACACATTAGCCTTGACATACCCCCACAAAAAATAATCTAATGGTGTCAAATCGCACGATCTAGGCGGCCAATTGACCGGCCCGAAACGTGAAATTAACTGTTCACCAAACTCGCCTCGCAATTGCGCCATTGTTTCGCGTGCTGTGTGGCATGTGGCACCGTCTTGTTGAAACCACATATCATGCAAGTCAAGAACTTCCATTTCGGGCAAAAAAAAGTTTGTTATCATCGCTCGGTAGCGTTCACCATTGACAGTAACGCTGCGATTCGCATCATCTTTGAAGAAATATGGCCCAATAATGCCGCCGGCCCATAAACCGCACCAAACAGTGGCTTTTTCGGGATGCATTGGTAGCTGTTGCAATGCTTCTGGCTGATCTTCACTCCAAATGCGGCAATTTTGCTTATTTACGTACCCATTCAACCAAAAATGAGCCTCATCGCTGAACACAATTTTTCGATAAAAAAGCGGATCCTCGGCCAGCTTTCCAAGAGCCCATTCACCAAAAATTCGGCGTTGTGGTAGGTCGGCTGGCTTTAGTTCTTGCACAAGCTGTATCTTAAAAGGCTTTACGCACAAATCCTTCCGCAAAATTTTCCATGTAGTGCTGTAACAAAGGCCTAACTGCTGGGAACGGCGCCGAATCGACATTTCGCGGTCTTCTGTCACACTAGCTGATACGGCCGCAATATTTTCTTCACTACGCACAGTACGTAAACGTGTTGGTGGTTTAATGTCCAACAAAGTAAATTTGGTGCGAAATTTGGTCACAATCTTCCGAATAGACTGCTCAGAAGGTCGAGAATGCCGATCATAAAATGGAAGCAGCGCGCGATGAACATTTCGAACCGAGCACGAATTTTGATAGTAAAATTCAATAATTTGCAAGCGTTGTTCATTTGTAAGATGATCCATGGTTAAATTGCAAACCAAGCTGAAGCTGTTTGACAGTGACACAAGGTACTAAACACACGTCAGCTGTCAAAACCAGTGTTGCCAAAACCAAACCAGCTAAAAAATCACCCGTATAATATAAAGACTAAGAATCCAATTGCTTTTATTGCAGAAATTAAATAGTTCAATTCTTTTGCTCCTCACATCTATTTTAATGGGGATCATGACGTAATCTCGAATGACAAAATCTCGAATGCTAAAAATCTCGAATTTTTTTTTTAAATCTCGAATGCAAAAATCTCGAATGTACAAAAATCTCGAATGTACAAAAATCTCGAAAGACTATATCTCGAAAAAATCTCGAAAATAAAAAGTGAATTCGAGATTTTTTTTGCTTCTAGTTTAAGAGCTAAAATTCGTATAAAACATAAAATTGTATGTTCTGTTTATTAAATAATTTATTCATCTTTGAAAAACAATCACAAAATATCAAAATTTAACAAAACAAAACTAACAGATAATTCATTATAACAAATTAGTAATTTCAAAATCGAAAATAAACATAAATACAACTAACTATACAAAGTAAAAAATATCAAAACAATACAAAAAAACTCATAAAAAAAAATCACTAAATAAAATAAAAATAAGCTGATAACTAGCGCCCATCATGGACAATGTAGGTACTGCACGTGGTTGATTGTTGTTCAGAGAAAAGGCGTTTTTTATTTTCCTCAGATGATATACGTATAGAGATTATTGATTTTCATTCATTACAACAACTATGGGTTCATTTACAATTGTTGTGTTGCATGTAAACCAATGATCTATATAGATTACCTGGGAAAAATAAAAAAACAAGACATCTAATAATTGTAGCAATCTCGAATTAATATTAATTTTTGAGACAATGGTAATATTTTGCGCGCGCAAAATGTTACCATTGTCTCAAAAATTAATATTAATTCGAGATTTTTGTTATTCGAGATTTTGGTTTCTAGATTTTTGCTTTCGAGATTTTTTTAATTCGAGATTTTTTTTTCGAGATTTTTGCATTCGAGATTTTAGCTTTCGAGATTTTTTTTTTCGAGATATCGTAGGTAACCCATTTTAATGCTATACAAGCACCAAGTATAAATGAAATCAAGTAAAAAGGCAGTTAGTCAAATTATCATTTGAACGATTTGACAACCACCTGTCTTTTTTCGCTCTTTTTGAATCTCTTCTGCCCAACTTTTGCGTGAGGGACCGAAGTTTGACTAAATTTGGCTAATGTGTCCGAATGCATTATCGTTAGGGAACTGACCTATTGATAGAGGATCCGCCATTTTGAATCACAAAATGTTGACTGGAAAAGTGAATCATCTTCAACGTGTCCAAGTTCTATATCTATAGCCATGAATGCAGATTAATTTAATGAGATTCAGCCCAAGTAAACACTTTTGTTAAATTCACTGGTGATTTGAGATTGAGGGTGCTTCCACTTTTGGGTTTTAAAATAATCGAAACCATTTTCATTCAAAATTGAATTTTCCGTAATTATTTTCAGAACAATTTTTTTTTTTTTTACTTCTGGGTGGTCGTGTTGTCATGGATATATTTGACCATTTTTACTCTTATTTCAAACAATATTATTGAGTTACTCGTTGCTTTAACATTTCGTGGGCCAAAATTTACGAATTTGCATCCCAATTTAACATCGAAACCATTTAGTCAACATCAAGCCTACTTATGGATAGCAATATGAATCCTCAATTGAATAACCAATTTCCTGACATTTGACACTGACATTCTTGACGATTAATCGTGTGCTTTGACAGATTGGGTAAGTGCTCTTTCTGCCGCTAAACTTAGTGGAATTCAAATCCCAGTGTAGGGTCTCACTGTCATTTTGTTTTTTCTTTTTTTATTTAGGGGGAGTGGTGGGATTTTCACTGTCAAACTAAACCCATGCCAATCCGTTAGGGTGTGTCGACATGGACACAATCATTTGACATTTACATGGGCTTCTGACGGCTACACATTACAAATGGATGGTAGTTTAATAGACTTTCTCATTTGCATATTCATTGTGAATCGCATTATGACCGTGCTCAGTGCTTGGACTATGAATATGCTTTATGTCTTTAGAAGAGATTCGAAATGTCTTCGGGGTGGATTATTATATCTACAGTTATACAGACATTTTTATTCATACATTGACAGTTGATGTAAAACAATAGTGAACTGGGCAGCTAATGCGCGGAACTATCGGAAAAAATATTTATTTTCATGACGGCAGTTATGCTTTTCGTTAATGTGTTTGTTTACAACTACTTTATTGGATCGGCATCGTTAACCAATGATAAGTTGGTAAAAGTTAAATAAGAAATAACTGTCGTAGACAGGGATTAAAAGTTTTCTCTTAAGTATTCGAATTGCTGCTAGTATTTTAGAAATGTTTTTGAAATGGTAATGTAAGGAGGGCTCGCGTTTTCCATACCTACCTAGGGTTGGCCAACGAGGGATAGTTGTTCGAAACTTGGCTGATGATGCGGGTGTAGGTATTTACTGTGGAGAATTATAGCTCCGAAATTTGTGTCGAAAATGTATTTTTATGAACTTAATAAATAAGAATTCGAAACTTAAAATGGTTAGGTTATTAGTGCGGCTCTATCTTTTTAATGTGTGGACCGATGGTGTCTTAGTGCATATTGAACGTTGAAAAGGAAAGAGACGTGCATTCTCATTTTAAAGGAATATCCTCGAAAATGGCTGTTGAAGTTGGAGACATTTTTGTTTCAAATAAGCACACTTTGCGTAGAGAATTTGACTTTTTTTTTTATTTGTTTATTTATCTGTTTGTCACCAAAGAACAAAAAATATTTCATAGACATAAGGCCACAATATTCATATTTAAAGTTAGATAATTATGATATAAATTAAACGTAAAGCAAACAACTATGACTGAACATTACTAAGTAATTTTCTTTTTATAGAGGAAACTGGAAAGTTGAAATCGGATAAAAAGACATTTCAATTCATGAAGATAGACCGTATTTTGTACAAGAGTATGGCCTACTCTAAAAAAATCGAGAGTTTCGTAGGCATTGAGGCAACATTAATATTGATGAGAAGACTTAGAATCTCCGTTGAATAAACTTCTTTTATTAGAACCCTATTAAGAAAGTCGAGTCTGGGCGCCGTTCTCATAACCTCCAATGAGTTAATTTAAGTGGGTAAGTTGCTAAGTAAGTTGTTAACATTCCCCATGTTCTGGTTTGCCTTGTTTGTGATGGACTCAACATGGTAAGTAAATGATAGCTTGGTATTTAAAAAAAAGACCAAAACTTTGATTGAATAAAGACGAGGAATGACTATACCATCAAAGGAATACGTATACCAATGCACGATAGGAGACTTACAGCGACAAAAATGTTACGCAGGAACTCTTCGAAATGTTCAATGAGAGGTTGCTTTTAGAGCACCACAGATGAAATTTCTAACGATGTGAATCTAACAGTTCAAAAGGACATTTCCCAGCATATAAATCTTGAAGTCATCCGCAAACATGAACAAAAAGCATTCAGGTACAAATTTAATGATATCATTTACAAGCAGTTTAAGGGTAGTGGCCCAATATGACTTCCTTGGGGGACGCCACAGGTTACCGATATATTTTTCGAAATATGACCAGACTATGGAACTTTGCATTTGGAGTCTATCCGAGCAGAAGGAGTAAAACCCATTTAAAAATAAGACTGGAAAACCCTGTCTTGTTAGCTAAATACACTTAATGGTCAACTCGATCAAAAGCTTCGCTAAAATCAATAAAGATCGCATCAATCTGGTTAAGGTAACCTGATTTCAGAAATAACGAATTAGTTAATACTAAAAGATGGGTTACAGTTGACCCCTCTTTGCTAAAGCCAAAGCTGATTATTATTAAAAAAAAAAGGTTTTTACAGTAAAAATTGAATCTTTCGGTAAGTAGAGAGTCAAACAATTTTGAAATTTTTTTTTTTTTTTTTTTTTTTTTTTTTACCGAGGGTAGGTGAAAATCTTCCAAAGACACTATGAGAATAGCAAGCGCGTGCTCATAGTAGTGTCAGATTTTTACTGACTAAAAACACCACCCTTCGAAAGATTGTTAGATACTGCAACTAAGATATAACTTATCAAGCAATTTTTCTATAACGAAATAACAACTTTTGACAGGCTTCTTTCCAATGAAAGATCCTGCATGTTCCGCAATTTAGACGCGGTTAATCTTATCTTGCCAAGTCGAACGGTTTCGTTCTTTGTAGTCGGCGCAATAAATTGTTCTCGTCCAAAATTTGTCGGACTGTATTGTTGACATGTACGATGAGTCGGTTTCTATGCTTTCTCGCGAAGCTTCTAGTTTCAGCTTCAATTGTTGGAATTCCGAGATCCCTGTGGATATCGTCGTTTCGAATATACCATGGTGCTTGTACAATTTCTCTAAGCACTTTATTTTGAAAAGTTTGTAGAATATTGGCATTTGTTTTCTTGGTACAACCCCAAAGTTGTATACCGTAGGTCCACACCGGCTTTAACACTTGCTTGTATAGAAGCAGTTTGTTTTCGGTACTGAGCTGGGAGTGTTTTCCGAGTAACCAGTACATTTCTCTATATTTGATATCGAGTTCTTTACGTTTCATTTTCACGTGCGAATTCCATTTCAGCTTTGCGTCGAGTGTCATTCCCAGGTATTTGGCCTCGTTTGCAAAGGGTATTCGCGCCAAGTTTAGGAAAATTGGCAACTCATTAGTTTTCTTATACGTGAAATTCACGTGAACAGATTTAGTTTCGTTGAGGGCGATCCGCCAGCCCCTCGTCCATTCATTTATCTTATTCAGTGCGATTTGAAGTTTTGCAGTCGTTTCTTCAATTGTATTACCTACTGCTAGGATAGCGGTGTCGTCGGCGAACGTAGCGAGAGTAGTGCCATCTTCTCTTGGTATATCGCGAGTATATAACAGATAGAGAAGGGGCCCAAGGACACTTCCTTGCGGCACGCCGGCCGAAATTTCCTTAAGCTCAGAGTATTCGTTTCCATGTCTGACACGGAAGAGTCTATTCCCGAGATATGATTCTAAAATATCATATAGGCGTACGGGAAGAACTTGTCGTAATTTAAATTTTAAGCCGTCATGCCACACCTTATCAAAGGCTTGTGAGACGTCAAGGAATACGCTTGAGCATATCTTTTTTTCTTCAAATGCTTTCTCAATTACGTCAGTAATTCTATGCACTTGGTCAATTGTGGAATGCTTGGTTCTGAACCCAAACTGGTGGTCAGGGATAAGATTATTATATTCTATAACCGGTTGTAGGCGCGTTAGTAAAATTCTCTCGAAAACTTTGGATATAACTGGAAGAAGGGAAATTGGTCTATACGACTTTACTTCATTTGGCGGTTTTCCTGGTTTTAAAACCATTATGACCTCCGCAACTTTCCATTGGCTCGGTACGTGTTTTAGTCTGAGCGCGGCATTTATAATATGAAGAAGCTTAATTAATGCTTTTCTTGGTAGGACTTTGAGAACTTCTCCCGTGATCAAATCATAACCAGGAGCTTTCTTAGGTTTTAGGGATTCAATTTCACGTTTTAGTTCCCTTAGCGTTGCACTTGTGAGTGTTAAATCGTCGGATAGTAATTCCGTCCCAATAGCACTGTCGTGAACCGCCCGACCGTTGTACGGTTTAAAGGTTTCTTCTAAATGGCCGGCAAAAACGTCCGCTTTTTCCTTATCTTCCCTTGCCCATTCATTTTGATTTATTTTAATTGGCGGCGCGGGGATTTTGGGCCTTTTGGTGCCTTTTACAGCTTTCCAAAGTGAATAATTGGAATCTTTTTTCGCCGTTAAACTTTCAAGGTAAGAACCTATCGCACGATTTTTAAAGTCCTTGATAGCTGTCTTCAATAAATTGCACAAATAATTCAGATGTGTTTTATGTTGTGGGGCGCGACTCTGTTGCCATTTTTTACGCGCCTTCCTTTTTTCGTTGACCAATTCTTTTATTTCGGGAGGATATCGTAGACCGTATTTGGCCGGCGTTTTCCTTGGATTAGGCGTATTATTCCAGGAAGCGAGCTGTACGATCTCAACGAAGCGATCTACTTCAACCTCAAGTTCATAGGGTGTCGTAAGTGGAACGCTAAGTTCAACATTCTCTTCAATTTCGTTCCTAAAGCCTTCCCAGTTAGTTGTTCTACCAGTTAATCTCGCTGGCTCCAGGTAATTTACCAGTTTTACGCTCAATGTTAAAATAACCGGTGAATGATCAGATGACAGATCAAAGCTCTCTTCAACTTTAATATGGTTGGTAGATATTCCTTTCACGACGAAAAAATCGATCAGGTCAGGTGTTTTCGAAGTATCAGTTGGCCAGTAGGTCGGTTTGCCCGTCGAGTGGAAATCACAACTATACTCCATACCTGCCCCATATAGCATTCTTCCTTTTCGCGAGATATATCTAGAACCCCAGAACGTGTGTTTTGCATTAAAATCGCCGCCAATAATGAAGTTTGGTTTGAGCGATTTAAGCAAGTTAGTATAATCAGTTTTTTCAAGTGCAGAACGCGGTGGACAGTAGATAGACGAAATTCTAAGAGTACGTTGACTATTTTTCACTCGAATCGTGCACAGTTGCATAGTTTCAAGCTCTATCTTCAGGTCTTCGTATTGTTCAATGCAGTCTTTAATAAACAATGACGATCCACCTCTCGCGTTTCCCGAAGGGTGACAAGCGTGGAAGTCATTATAGCCTTTTATTTTTAAGCTCGATCCCCTTTTCACGTGAGTTTCAGAAATCAAGCAAATGTCAAGATCTTTCTCGCGTATGAATATTTCCAATTCGTCGAGTTTTTGCAAAAGTCCGTTTGCATTCCAAGTGCATATTTTTAACATTGGTTTTTCATTCATATTTTATTTGATGTACGCGTTTTCCGTGAATTATTCTCGAGCTTGACCAAGCGATCGAGAATAATTTTATTTATTTTGCTTTGTTCTTCAAGTTTCTGGAGAACAACTGAGAATACATGAGAAACAGGGTCCGGCGAAGTTTCAACGTTTTTTTCTCCGTCGTATGCCGCGGCCTGAGCGTAGGTCTGCACTACTCTGGCTGGCCGAGGGCCACTATTCGATGGCTTTACTGATGGTAACTTTTCAGTAGCGTTTCTTTTGGCAACAGAGGTCGAGGGCTTTTCTGTTGTCTCTCTTTCTCTTACATTATTACGCTCTGGAACCGGAGGTTTTATGTTGCCTACTACCTCCTGGGCGGTCTTACGCTTTGTATTCGTTAGCGGCTTTGTTTGTTTATTTTGAGGCTTAAGGAGCGCATCTCTCCGTTTTTGCAACTCCTTAGCTACTTCACAACCTCTATAATTTGCAGGGTGCTTTCCCTTACAGTTAGCACAAGTAGCGGAGGATTGTTTATTTGCTCCACAGTCTTGGGAGAAATGATTTCCGGCGCATTTCACACATCGCGGCTCTTTTTTGCAATACATTTGCGTGTGATTAAATTCCTGGCAACGTTTGCACTGCGGAATTATTTTCAAATTTCTGCGCATCGGCTCGATTTTTACCACGATATTTACTATGGTTTTAATTCGGTAGATATCTTCGATATTATCAGACCTATCGAAAGTAAGCATAAAGAGCGGCAGTCCACGCCTTACCAGGACATCCTTATCTTCTTCCGATTTCTGTTTCTCCTTCTTGATGATATTAACGGCATCAAGAATTTTAAACCCTTTGGCTTGAAGGTCGTTCATAACCTCTTCTTTTTTGCATGAGGGGTGGAGTCCCCTTGCTACAACACGATGTGGCCTTTCTGACTTTATTTCGAAAGTGTACCACTGGATCTTTTCAGAATTTAGCTTTTGGGACACTGCCCGGTAGTCTTCGTGGTTATCGACTTTAATTTTCCACGCATTATTCCTTAAAGACGTAACCTTAAATTGCGATATTATCGTTCCTTTAAGGAGGTTGTGCAATTTATTATACTCCGTTACCCCAACGACGTTTATTGGAGGCGGTGCGCGAATATGCCCTCGGAGTTGTTTTTCTTGCGGTACTTTACGCGTTTTTTCTTTTAAGGGCTCGACTTCAGGCGAAGAACCGGCTCTCCTTTTCTTACTAGGTCTTTTTTTAGTGACCCAATTCGTTTCGCGCGCTAGCTCTTCTTCGTCGGTGTGGTATTCCCGACTAGCCAAGCGTGGTGGAGTACATTCGCGTTCTTTTTGCAAATGGGTGTTCCTTAGAACCTTATTTTGTTCTTTTAACAGTTCTATCTCTTTCTTAAGATCTTGATAGAGTAGATCCATTTCCTTAAGCTTGATTCGGAGTTCTTTATTTTCTTCCTCAAGACTTTTATCTTTCACTGAGTCCTGTTTTTCACGCGCTAGCGCTCCCGGCGGACTTCTTTTCCCGGCGTTATTCGATCTTGTTGGAGGAGATCGAGATACCCTTGAGCTTTTAATAAAAGGGTTAATAGATTGCAATAAGCGGCTCTCCCCAGAATCCGTAGAGCCGACCTCCGAAGAGGGTGGATTTTCCAGTAAAGCTGGACTGCCACCTGGGGTAGTTAATCTTTTCGTTTTGTTCATTGCATTTTTTGTATACACCATTTTGCTCGGTATACGGAGGTTGGATTTTAGTCGCCTTTTACGACAGGCATGCCTACCTCGGGTATATTCTAACCCCTACCCGAAGGGGGCTAATTTTGAAATAGAAGACAATTTTTGAATGGAAGATTATTTTTAATTATGAAGCTACACAGCATGACATTAAACAAATTGCGGTAATGAAGAGATTACATTTAACTGAAGCAGTTCAATAGCTATACCTACCCAAACCCAAGGTATCACCACTCACATCAGGATTCCAGTAGGTATCTACTTCAGCCATACACTTACTTCAAGGTGAATAGATAATATTGTTTTTTTCTATTGTGAATGTAGGACAAGAAGGAGGTACCTAACCTGGTCTATCTAAACCAAAAACTCACCGTTTTGTTCACTTGCATCCTTATACAAAAAATTACATTCTTTTAAACCTGCCAAACTTTACCTTTTATTTGGTTCATGTTTCATAAAATTCGGTCTTGAATAAAAGCCCTAAGCAGTAGAAGAAGAAATAATGATAAAATCCATAGAACTGAGCACTCCCAATATTTATCATGCCCTTAAGTTATTATCACTCAGAAAAACAAAAAGATTCTAAAGCGAAGGGTTAAGGGTTTAATAAAAAAAAAATTGTAAGCTTAAAGTTCTTGCTCTAACTATTATTCTCAATAAAAAGAACTCATTTTCATAATATATATTTCCATAACTTACATCGTTGCGAACATTTTCATTTTTAAATCAAAAACTTTAATATTTGGGTTCATTTTAACCAACGAAAATTGTTGGCATTTGAATGTTTTTTTCTGAGTGTAGATAGCATGAAAGGTCTGATTCCCGCTAGAATAAGAGGCAAACTACATAGAAGATCCCACGGTTGCCAACACATTATATGTATATTTGGCACAAAGTCTCAGTGGTCCCAGATTGAGGGGAAAAGCGCCAATTTAGGAGAAAACTAAATAATCTCTGTGAAATGTAAAATGTTTAAAAATAAAATAAAAACGTATTTTGATTACGCACACATTTAAAAAAAAAAAATAATTGTTCATATTAAACATGAGCAAAAAAAAAAACAGCCCATTCCACGTCAACGTAGGAGTTTTCGTGCATCTGAATGCATTCAGTCGTTTTGACATTAGGTATGTTCAGTAGAAAACCAAATAAGTGTATACTCAATATGTAAACTTTTATTTGATACTAGCTGTGCCCGCAACTTCGTACGCGTCGTGAGACTGTGTAGTTTCCAATAAAAGAGATTTGACCGTTTTCTCAACGGCATATTTGTTTAAAATCAACAATCTAGCTAAAAAAAGCGGTAAAAATTGTCGACAGTGAAACAATAAATCAAACAAATCTATTTACCTAAAACACCAATTTAAGAAAATTAAATTTTTTTTTTTTTGTATATCGTAAACTTTATTCAGTAGAAAGACATAAATTTGTCATATCTCTGTATTAAACTATGTTACCATAAACCATTGTTAATTCTAAACGAAATAAAGTTAAAGTTAAAAAAAAAAGTTAAATTCAACAGCGTAAGTACTGAAGTTTCACTTTCTTACTGTAGGTACCACGTAGGTAATATCGAAACAACCACTTAAACAAAAGCCTTAACGGAAATTTGTACCTACACCAACAATAAATAAATCAAACAACATAAGTCACCTATATCGTCTTTACTTCTTGAATTTTTCAATCCTTTACTGTAAGTATCAACGTAGGTACTATAACAACCATTAAAACAAAAATCTTGAACTCAATTTCTATATACACCACCTCCACCACAACACAAGTCATCAGCCATCTGCGCATTTCCTCAGAAACACGTAGTGGCTGGTTTTTTTTTTCATATGAACTTGCTTGTGCGATGTGCGCCACCAAAAACCACCCCAAAGCAGAACAACGATCAAGATCCGCGGCTGCTGATAATATTCGATTTCAGAAAATAAATTTATTTTTTTAATGTTAGATTTTAGGTTGTAGCTCAGCTTCTAGAGGACATAGAAAGCTGATTGATGGCTTGAAATATCTACAAAAGTGTTGGCTCTCCTAAGTATTTTGTTTTGTTTACATTGATAAAGAATTATTTGAGTAATGGCGAGTTAAAGGCAGTAAAGTCGGAAAAAAAACACATTTTGGTCAAAAACGCTCCAAAAAATAGGCATGGCAATGAAAGGAATAGCCTATATGTTGCACAGAATCTTAAGAAACATTTCAAAAAAAGTTTCATCGAAATCTGTGCAGTAGTTTTCACACCATTAGGTAAAAGAAAAATTGCCTACAGTTTTATTATAAGTATAGATGTTTATTTAAAGCTTGTTAATAAAAACAGTTACAGTTTTAAAGTTTTTCTTATGAAAACAAGTGCAAATTTATTGAAGTTAGAAAAGAGGGATTTTTTTTTTTTTGAATTGAGGGGAAAATTAAAGTTTTTCCTGATCAAAAAGGGGAAGACAGTCTTTAAAGTCTGGGAGCACTGATTCTCGTCTTTCCCAATGTTTCTCTGCCCTTTGTCCTTCCCGATGATAACGCACTTCCAAAATTAATTAAAAAAAAAAAAGCAACAGATGGCGCAACAACTCTGGAACGAAAAAGAGAGCAACGCTGAACATTTGCTTCAACGGATTTAAACCAACAGAGCAAGAACAAAACATATTATTACGATCATAGCGCAGGGAAGGTAGATATGCTCTATATTCTAGGACATAATATGACGAAGGTATAGTCCGTGCAAACTTAATTCAAATTTTCACGCGTAGGTCTCTTTACATGAGATTTTGCAGAAGCTGCAGGGATGAGGAAGAGGATGAGTCCGTCACCTACCTTCTCTGCAACAGTCCTTCTCCATCCAAATTAAGGATGGCGCACTTAGGAAATTACTTCCTCAATGATCCTATGATCTATGCTACATTAGCGTGCTAGCATTTATAGCTTTATTAACGGAAGTAAATGGTTCACATGAGTAACCAGTAAAGGAACCCCTAAACACCAGTGGTATGCACAATGGGCCGATTAACGGCCTAAGTGTTTCTCTCATCGAGAGCCACTTTAACATTACATGAGATATTTTGCTCTCTTGGCGACATAAAAAAAGTCTAGCCACAAAAAAATCAAAGCTAAAAAGCTGCTTCCGAAAATGTCTCTATTGATCGACGGGATGGGTGGGATTCTATAAAAAAAAAAAAAAAACACAACGAAAACCACTTTCGAATTTGCTTCATGTAGGTAGCCCCAGTTTTTTTTTTTTTTTTTTCACATTCGTTTAGGTTTGAGTGTTCGTATTCAACTTGCCTAGTTATTAAGAATAATAAAATTATTTTGTTTAAATTATATTGAAGCATTTTAATATGTTTTGTTAAATAATTAAGAGGACGGCTGACTTAATGAGCCATGATTTTTATGATTATCCTAGGCTCAGCCACCTCCGGCTGACTACTGACGACTACGTTAAATTTGTTTACCATCACTGAGTATGCGAAATGAATGGAAACCTCAATCTGTCTTGATTCTAGCAAAAATTAGGATCTTTTTTCAATAGTAGAGAATGTTGGCTGACAATGAAAGACACGGTTCCTACGTTCTGCAGTTGTCAGCCGCCCTGTTCCTATGAAAATGTGTAAATTAAATTGGAGCTGAGTACTGGATACTTGCATGGCCGACAACTGGAGCGGAGGGGGCATTAGATAGATCATATTCTTAACAAGCTTAGTATTTTTCGATCTCGACTTCAATTATTCAGAAGAACTAAATACTTGAATAAAGAGTTAAAGAATGGTTAAAGAATTCTTAATTCAAACACAAAAAATAGGTTAAAGGGCTGACTGCTGGTGCCATCGACCTATATGCAGGTGGAATCGTATTTCTTCTGTGCATGCACATGTCTTCAAAAATAACATGTGTACCACCAGTAGTTATAGCTTACTTTAAGAACCCACCACTGCGACTACAAGGAACCCCCATCCCCACGTAAAAAAAAAACAAACAAACAAAAATCCCTCCCATCCTCACAATCCAAAGTCAATTACTAAAAGCGTGTTGCTTTGAAAAATATATGCCAATATAAAAACAATTTGACATAAACAGCCAAACTAATATAAATCACGTTTTCTCCCCTCTGATGGCAAAACATGCACCAATTCGCCCCCTCTTTCCTATTTTACGACTGCCATCAACCAAAGGTTCTCCACACCAAGCCGTTCTGACTGCGATTTTACAATGCACTCCAAAAAAAAAAAAAAACCCCACACACACACAAATAAACAAAACGACCGCAATAAATCACCGAAACGATTCTCCACCTCATTTCAAAAGCCAACAAAATAAACCAAAAACCTCAAATGAAAGCGCCGCACTACGATTGGCTGTGTACATTTTGCATTATTTGGCCCCCTCCACCCAACCGTCACAATCATCATCGCCATCATCATCATTGTCGTCGTCGCAATTTGCAAATTACCCATCATAAATTTTATCTAAATTAGATGGTATTCGCGATTTTACTCACTTAATCTTGCAGCTCCTCGCGAGCTCGACAAAAAAAAAAAAAAAAAACGAAAAGAAGACGAAAATAAATAATGTCCTCCTCCTCCATCAATCTGGCGGTTGGTTTGATATCGAGCGCGTCAATCTATGACGCAATGTATACACACGTAAATATTTGTATGCGCGTAAACGCAGTCGCTCTACCGCTCCAATTAAAACACGATCATCGTCAAAAGATCACATTGAGATACAAAAAGTATCTCTTATCTGTGCACGAGTATCTGTATCTGTTGCAGTAAAACAAAAATGTGATGCCGCCGCGGATTCATGTGTCAATTTAGGTGTCTCATCGTGTCATTGTAACCGTCGTGTCGGTCTTCGTAATATTTCATTGTTTCATATGTTGATGAAATTCTCGAGATACTTTGTATTGGAACTGCGCCTCTTTTTATGTGCCCGTGAGGTTTTACAACCCTCCACATGTTGGCTGGCACTGGCACTACCTGGACTTTGGACGGTCGTTACTCACTCGATGGTTGATTGCCAAGTATCTTTTGACAGCCCCGGCAATTATCTACTGTCACACATATTGCTTATATTGTTTTCCATGTGATTAGAGTGTCGTGATAATGACAGAAAGGCTGGGCGAATTTGCTAACAGCTACCGTGAAATTCCTCATTGTCATGACAGGTGAATTTCGCAGCAAAAATTGATATAATTTATCGTCGAACGGAATGCGAGTGAGGTGAGATCGGTTTTCGAGTTCTTTAGGCATATAAATTTGACGATCAAGTTGAATAGTGTTGCGCAGCCGAGTGGGGCGCTGACTCAATGTCTAGTCATGTTGTGTCGGACACACACTGACATCGCGTGTAGTGGCCTCCAGACATTCAATCGATCGAAAGAGACTTAAGCAATGTAATGAAAGTTTCAGCTGCGAGTTGGAGCTTGGAGGTGAGGATGACTCGTATTTGAACATTTCTCTGACTGTGTAGTGCACTGAAACTAATGCGACTCAGTGCGTGACAATTTCGTAATGTCTCGCAATTCTCTGTGCGTAGTGGCGGCATATTGAAATTAGCGATTCACGATGTCTATGCAATGGCCATGGGACAGTCTTTGTTTTGCTGTATGTGCTCTTCCTTAAATTAGCCATGTGGATTTCCCGTGTCCGCGTGCTAAGAGTTTTGTTTTCATTTCGATGTGACACAACACTGAGCGTGAGCATGAGCACTCCTTGTCTAGTCATACGCAAATGCCTATGGTGTTTGTGATTTTGTTTTGTTTTAGCGGATGTTTCGAAATTTCTCATGGGGGTTATCTCGGGTATGGACAGACGACTGGCGTATGGCGGCAGACACAGTATCACTGGGGATTACTGTGCACCAGTCTACAGTGTGACATTTTATAGTTTAATCGAATGATTTGTTAGGTTTTCTTCATGCGTCGCGCAATGAGATGATTTATGATGAAATTAACTTGTGATCGGTACATGAATTCGTTAATGAATAGATTAAAACTATAAATAAATTACAATGTTGTTAATGAAGCGGTGAAAACTAAATGTTTCTCTACGAGTAATTGGATTCTGCGATGACATGACATGTGACTGCACTTTAGAGGTGGACTGCGATATGGAATTTGTGACCAGAAGTTGTTGTTTTTTAAAAAGACGCAACTGTGACCTATTTTTGTTTCTATTGGTAAATCATTTGTTATTCCCAAATGCGTGGTGGATCGTATCAAGAGCGATACCTTAATTTCGACCGTGTTCGCTTTTGCTTATTCCCAAATGCGAATGGGGCGAAAATTATCTTTCCAGCGCTTTCCCAGTTAATTCCAATTTTTCCAATCCCACATAATAATTTTTAATTTGCTCCATTACGTAAGAGAAAAATATGTATTGTATTCGTACAAAATTTCGAACTCGAGATGTTAATCAATTCTAATATTACTATGCCAGACGAACTCAAAAAAGTGGGTCGCAAAATGTTGTCCGTCTGTGCCGAGGCCTACAGCCTAATCAGCTGCCCGGATTTCGTTCAAACTTCGGGTTTGGAGTTTGTGGGGTTACAGTTCAGAGCCGTTTTTCTTTTTGCAAGGTAACCTCAATATTAATGGTACTTCCCATATAAGACTTTTGTACCAGTTTGATTTGTTCGAAAACGACTTTAACGATTTCAACTAAAACTGATATTTAACTCATCTTGAAAACGGTCCATAAGATTGTAGCAAAAATCGATTTCTAATGTAACATGGTAATTTCTAACTCATTGCCAAGCTCAGTTTTTCTCTGTATTATCATAAAATAGATTTTTGAAAAAAGTATTTTTTTTTTAAATATGGGTACGAGTAGTTTTCTTTAGTTTACGGCAATAACGATTTTGATCAAAATAAAAACTTAGAGTGACATTGATATACATACCTACTCAAAATTAGTTTGTCCTTAATTTTCAATTCGATTCACCGAAAACGCTAATTTTGAAAACTGCTGATATCTCAAAAACCCCATTTTCGATTTCCATACAACTTCAAAAACCAAGTAATGCTTCCGAATCAATAACATATAATCGGCTCTCAGCTAAATAAGTAACCATCGTAATTTTCAATCTAAACATTGCAACATTTGGCACTGTTTTGTCTGCCAAATTTTACAAAAGTTGCTTTTACGATTTTGATAAAAATGCATACTAATAATAATATCAGTTTTATTCTTAATAAGAACCCGTACTTAGTTTTTCTCAAAAAATTCAAATAAATGTGTTTTTTTAATTATTTTTTAAAAATGACTTCCCAAAAGCCGATCTTTGTTGATATTTTTTAAACTTAATACCGCAGTTTAAAATTAAAATTGCAAAAGCCATTAAAAATGCAAAAACGGAAACGCAAAAATTATTTTTAGCAAATATAACCTATTTCTACCTTTTGTCAACCATTTTGAATATGGACCTTAAAATAATTCCAACCACTTGGAGTTTGTTTACAGAATCAGAAAATCCCACTTCATTTGCACCCCCACATAAGTACGCACCGTGATATTCAGTTTATAACTGCTAATGCAAATTGAAAAATCTCGGAATTATTGCATTTACATATATATCTATCTATATATATAAAAAGAAAGCCTTAAAATTGTGTTCGTTTGTCGCCGATTCAAGCCTTAAAGCATTTACCGATTTGAACCAAACTTTCACACATATTTGCTATTGGTCTATATATGATTTTTTGAAGTTTTGTCGCGAAAAGAAAACTTTGAGGGGATGAAAGAGGTTATGAAAGTTTGTATGGGGAAATGCACTTTATAAAAAAAACTGGAAAGAAATCGAGTAGTGACACTTCAAATAGCAGTAGCAAAAATTGTTTATGCAATTTTTTGTATACAAAATATGTATCCTATGGGTTTATAACAATTAAAAACAAGCACCGACTGCATCGCCCGATTCCAATGCAGAATTACCAATTTTATTTTAATTCAGTAAATGGGTCATATATAGTTATTTACCAATTGATGGTTGAACTGTGCTTCCCTTGAATTTCACGCAACCAGCAACAGGGACATTTTTGCGACCTTCCATCATAATGCGATTATTTATTTATTTACATTTTAAAACAAAGCTATTTGTCAAAGTTTCGTAACAGATTTCAATTTTCGAATTTTCATAACTGAGTTTCATAAAAGTTCGAAACCCCGAATAGGATTTATAAAAGATCTGGTATTGTCGAATTCTTTTATGATTAATAACAGAAAATTTGTTAAAGAATAAAAGATTTCGCAGAATAGACCCAAATACTTCCAGTTATTGACAACTTAAACCAGTGTCATTAATCTATTCCAGGCAAAAAGAAAACCATTCCAAACTTTCAAACTTGTAAAGTGTAAGAGCTATAAAATAGTGCAGTAGGCGCTTATAACTCTCTAATCAGAACTTGCGACAATTGCTCTGTTACAGAGAGCTTCAACTTTTAAAAACTCACTCTTACATTGTTATGATGTTTAATGTACTGCCATAGTAGATGAATAACCCAAAAGTGAATTTTATTTAACACTATTCCTTTTTCTATATTTCATGAACCGTGTCTTTTATCTGGCATTGCTTCTCATATTTTTACCAACCTACCAAAAAAAAATAAGAATATATAAAATATCCATCCAAACTTTTGATGAACGAGAAAGTTTCGTTCGAACCAGTCGTGCATATATATTCGCAGCGAACAAACTCTTGCGTATCCTTAAGATTAAATTTGTTGGCACTATTTAAGGCCTGGTCAAAGTTGAGGTGGAATTAAACAGGCTGTTTGTGAGGTAATAATAAAATCAATAATAAAGTCAATAATTGTCAGCCGCGGCTTCTCACAGTTACGTTGATCCGGCTCGTCCACTTTTTGGCTGATTATTTACCAAACCATCAAAAGTTGGAGTCGACTTTGAAGGGCTACTGCGTCTGCCTATACGGTTACGAACACTCATCTTGTTAATCAAGTTTTATCATTTCGACGTGCTGATCAAAAGTGTAACTTGCCATAGTGGTTTCGGTTTGGCATTAGTGACTAAATAATAAACACCAGAACAACATGGCCGACACAGGCTACCAACATCATCCGTCTCAATTGCAAAACCAACTAAAAATTAAAATTTTGATATTTGTTCTGTATTCTCCCACACAAATTCTTCTGTTATACCCAATGGAATAGTGAAACGTCAGCCCTGCAGCTAATACCAACGTTCCCGCTAATGAGATCACCGTTTGCTAAACATGGAGTCTCTCGCTGGGCTGTCCAGCAGCTATGTACATAATTCCATCAAAATTCACTTGTTGGTACGTTCTATTTTGAACTTATCTATTTTTTGGAAGAGCTTGGAGATCAGTTTTTAAATTTTTCCGAGATTGACTGAAAATCCGTATGGTTTCAATAGGATAAAAAAAAATACTATAAACGGATTGAAGTATCATATAACTCGTTCCCTTAAAAACGGCACTTCTATAGCATACTTAAAAAAGTAACATCAACCAAGTTAGCAACCACTGGCTCGTTATCGCTTAAAAGCTTGTTCTTCCTTGCCAATAATTTGGTTTTATATTTCTCTAGATCTCAGAGAGACGTCAAATTTCCACAGGCAGGGGAAGTGCTTAAGAACGTAAGTTCCACCGATTTACCTAAAAGAGGTATTCTTATTCTGCAAAAACAATGTCTTTATAGTTTAAGAGATGTAAGCGGTCCCGGTCAGATATGATGTTCGAATTAAAAGAGCTCACACAAATTTCTATCAGCTAATGAGCTTCTGCAGTGCTTATACGGCTGTTTCCAAATAATTATCTTCAAGAATGATGACTCTGTAGCTTGTTGCCTCTTCAAAATACCATCGCGGAAGTAATTTTGCAATTTCCTCTATCAATGTCCTGCAAAATTGAGAAATATTCCAACACCCATTCAGTAAAATATTGGCAAAGCTTACCAGACAGACAGAAGGCGTCAGTTCCTTTCCTTACATGACAACACCACACACTTCTCACATGGCACTGGCACCTCTTCGTACTCATCCCCATGAATTGAAGCAAATTTCACTAGATTTGCACGCGTTCTAACCTCAAATCCACCCCACACCCTTCGATGACAGATAAACAACACATCGAAGCAGAAACATTCCTGCACCTGTACACTTAAATAGATCTAATTATGCGATGCGATGCTTGGATATATTTACGGCCCCGCAACGGATCGACCAAATAAACGAAATTAATCGAAAAATTATTCCACCCAGTGCGCTGATGATTAATCGCTCTATATATGCGAAGACGACGACAAAGCCAACGATACCATGACCAGTGGCCACCGCGCGATACTTAAACTGCCAATCAGCTGAGTTGAGCCACAAAAAGCAGAGAGCGTCCACAGTGTCGTGGCCAGCACAGGTGCACCTACCCGACCGTTCGACCGCAAGTTGGCACTAAAACGTGTCTCTGTACACAACGAGTATACCACGAATCAATCAATCAATCAATCAAACTCTCAGACCAATGATTTCAATTAACACCCTCGCGCGAGAACTGTGTTTTTGCACTCCGAAGCTAAAAATAGAAGAAAAAAAAAAGAAGTTTGACGCGGCGAAGAGCAATAGTTGAACTTGCATATACGACCGAGATAAAGACGGAGACGAACCCGTGAACCGCATTAATTTTAAATAAGTGAAAGGAGCAGGCAGCTTCTGTTGTCAAATGACAGCATCTGTCAAAACTCATCAAATGCCACGTGCGAGTACCAGTCTCAGTCGGTAGTTATGTCAATGCGGCGGCATCTTAAGCTGGCTGCGTGTTGACTCTCTCGAAGATGGGTAAACAACGAACCGCCAGCCACCACCATTAAGTGGCTTAAGCTTCTGTTTAAGGCCATTCTCTATGTGACTGTTTGACAAAAGCAAAAAAAAAAAAATGCGCTTCGACGAATCTATGTAAACATACACGTTTCGCACTTTGTTTTGTTTATGTTGCTGCAACTTGTTGCCATCGCCTCCGATGGGTGATCTTTGACGCTTGCAAGACGTGTGCGCAGTGCGCGTTTTTAGTGGCGGTAATTGAATAGCAATTTGCGCTCATTAAACAAAAAAAAAAAAACAACCTCCACTCCATGGACTCCAGAGGAAAATTGTTTGTTATGTGTGTATACTCGTACTTAAGGGCGGCTTTGTTCTTTGAGGAACGCTGGTGTGTGCTATTTCCTTGATGTTTTCAACACAAAGAGATGCATGTTTTTATGTCCACGGTGTACGTATAGCTGTCTGTCAAATAGCAGAAGCATCGAGTGACGGGGTCGTCCTCTACCATCGCTGGGGCTTACAAAGAAAACTTAAGTGGCGCAGATGGATGGACAGGGGGAATTTTCTTTAATCTGTTGGCTGATGATGGTTGTGGTTGGTTTTGCTTCTATTTTTTTTGCCAGCTTGATCTAAGGACCATGTACGAGATTGCAACTATGCTTTTGCCGCGAGAGCTCTTAGCGACACCTAACGCTATGAATTACAGCGAGGTAATAGGTTGTTGGTGAAGGTATTTGCCTGTCAAGATCGATGATTTGTCGTACACGACGGTTTTTAATGCCCGTCAACTGTTTGATGTACGTGAGGAAATTCCTTTGGATAAATATTGACGAAGAGTTGAGAGGGCAGATTGCCACTGAAGATCAGGTGTCAGCTGGCAATTTTAATGTGCGGAAAATTGAGAACGTTGAACCGATGAAGTGACTGGGGTAGTCCTACAAGAAGAGAGACTTGGGCCCAGGACTGAAGGCTGTTTAATTGTGAAGTACAAGTGCTCGGGAGTAAGTGGGTGATTCGCCGGTGGAAAGAAGTCACTGCTTGCGACCAGACTGTCGCACGTTGTAGGCACTGCTCTGTGTCTGCCATCGATTAAAATCGGACTAGTACCTACCGATTAATTGGGATTTCTGCTTGGGAGAACAATGAATTGGAATTGGAGACTGAGCTGTATAAGGTTTGGAGCCCCCTGCACAAAAAGAAAAACTAATCAAAAGGCCCTAGGAATTTTGTACACACACCTTCGACGGCTATGCGAAAAATACCCCAAAACCGGAAAATGCAAAATGACTCAATATTTATGGGTCAAATTTCATTATGAAGCAAGGCCGAAAAAAGAATGCCAGCAGACCCAAACTGTAATGCAAGATCATACAATCTATATATACAAACATTGAGCCTTAAAATTTTGTTTGTTTGTCGCCGATTCACGCCTTAACGCATTCACCGATTTGAACCAAACTTTCACACATCTTTGGTATTGGTCTATATATGATTTTTGTGAAGTTTTGTCGCAAAAACAAAACTTTTGAGGGGATGAAAAAGGTTATGAAAGTTTGTATGGGGAAATGCACTTTGAAAAAAAAAAAAAAAACTGGATAGAAAAAGAGTACCTAGTGAAACTTCAAATACAAAAAAAAAAAAAAAAAATATCTATATAGGTATATAAACATTGAGCTTTAAAATTTTGTTTGTTTGTCGCCGATTCACGCCTTAACGCATTCACCGATTTTAACCAAACTTTCACACATCTTTGGTATTGGTCTATATATGATTTTTGTGAAGTATGGTTGCAATTGGTAAACGTATGTTTATGAAGTTTGTTTACAAAAAACGGTGCAAACAAAATATATTTGTACTGTAAAATATGTGTTGTTTTTTTTTGGTCTTATGAGAAATAAATTTTTGTTTTGTCAAATCGCTTTTTTCGAATTTCCAGTCGGTTTTTTTTTAGTTTTCTCAACATTTTGAACAATTAGAGTTATACGGTTCCTAGCTGGAATCAGAAAACTTATGCGTGCGTGAAAAAAAACATGAATTTGAGTAGATTTTTGTTTTTTTCCGGTGGCGCTGTTGTCGATATCCTAAACCACTCAACCGATTTCGACGAATTTTTGTGGCTGTGTATGGTTGGTTACAATTTGAAAGATAGTACTATTTATTGTATGGTTCATTACAGTTGGATAGATAGGACCCTTTTTTGGTATGGTGGGTACGTCTATATGTAAAAGAGACTGACGTCCGTATGTGCACTCATAACTCGGGAATGGTTCGTTCGTGCTTGGTAGATTTTTATTGACCCAAGGAAGGACATTTATGCTACTTTTTGTCGTGAAAATAAAAGTTTACGGGTATGGGAAAGGGGATGGAACTTTGTATGGAGAACCGCATTTAAAAACAAAAGATTGAATAGAAATACGGGTAGTGTCACTTCAAATACAACAAAAATTATTTAAAATGTTTAATTTTTGAATTATTTTGATGTGCTGGCCTTACCGCTACACAATTTGAAATTGAAAGTCGGCTCAGTTATAATTTTGTTGCGCAACCTCAATCCACCGAAATTTTGTAACTGATCGCGTTTGATTTGATTGTAAAGAATCTCAAATCAAATGTCATGCAATAAGCGACGAATTTGAGTGGAAAATTCAAAGGAAAACATTCTAATTCCGCGGATTCCGCTTATTCAGAAAGATTTGCCATTCATATTTAAGCGTATCAATTTAATAAGTCTCAAAGACAATCGTGGAATAACCCTTGAATTTTCTTCAAGTAAAGGACATGTGCACTGGGCATACTCGGTATTATTATTTTTATTACATTAACGAATGAACAAAGTTCGCCGGGTAAGCTAGTAATATATATACAAATAATTGGCGCTGATTGACATAATAAAAGAAAAGAAAAGAAAAAAAAGCCCAAAACCAATTTGGGCGAAAAATTTGCGCGAAATTTGTAACTATTATTTTATGCAACAGAACAAGTTTATTTACTTGTCCAGTTTGTCGACAAGTAGTGGCCGAAAGCACATAATATTAATAACTATGTATTAAAAAAAATTAAGAAAATTATTTAATTATTTTTGGGCAATTTTTCATTTTACAAGAGTGGCAGAAAAATTGAACTATTTTTCAATATTTGTTTTGGGCAATTTTTCATCGACAGTTAGGCATCTATTCATTTTTCTTGGTTCTTCATTCATTATAACTTTTCAGTTTTGGTTTAATTTTTTTTTTTTTTTTGCAATCCTTCATAAGTCAAAAATAATTGATTTGGGTGAACTTTAATTTTTTACATTTTTTGCGATATTTCATTATGAAAATAAAGAATATCAAGAAAAGAAAAAGAGAGGTACTGCCAAACACAAACAGAACCCTCTTAAAAATACAAACAAGAAACAGGTAAAAGTCGAAAATAATAAAAAAGACAAAATACCAATTGCGACTAAAATAAACACGCCAGTAATAAAAAATAACAAACCATATTCCCAAATTGTGAAAAATACACGTAAAGAAGAAGAAATATCAGTAAAGGAAATGCTTACTACTATTATTCAAAGATTGGACAATCAAGATAAAGTTATTAAGCTTCTAACCAAAGAAGTGTCCAAAGGAAAAAATCAACAAAATACGTTGATTGAAAATCTGAAAGTCGCAACCTGGAATGCAAACGGTTTACACCAACATATTTCTGAATTTCAGGTATTTTTATGCAATGGTCTTCATTGACGTCTGCCTGATTTCTGAAACCCACTTCAAACAGGAAACAACGATTAGAATTCCTGGGTACCTCTGTTACCACTCTCCCCATCCTTCTGACAGTGCCATGGGAGGTAGTGCTGTATTTGTAAAAAGTATTTTAAAACCCTATGAAATGCCTGAAATAGGAAAACAAACCATGCAAGTAGCGATAGTAAACATTCTGACTAAAAGCAAGCAATTTAACGTAGCTGCTATATATTGTCCACCTAGACATTCGCCTACAGAGGAAGATCTTAACGACCTATTTCGATCTCTAGGTAATAACTTTATCATTGGAGGTGATTTCAATGCGAAACACACCTACGGGGGGTCTAGATTATTAACGACAAAAGGCAGGAAGCTTTACAAAACAGGGCGAAATTTTAATTGTAATTTTATTTCGACTGGATCGCCTACTTATTGGCCATCCGACCCATCAAAAATACCAGACCTTATTGACTTCTTCATAACGAAAGGAATCAATAGAAAAGAACTTAAAGTTGAAAGCTGTGATGATTTGTCGTCGGATCATACACCCGTAATCTTAACGGTCAACGGCATGTTAGTAGAGCAGATAAGCAATGAAAGACTTACCAACAAAAGAACAAACTGGTGTAATTTTAAAAAAATACTCGAAGGTTTTATAAACCTTAGATCTCCACTGGTCACAACAAGGCATATTGACATCGAAGTGGAACAATTCATTGCCGATATACAACAGGCAGCAGAAGATAGTACACCAACTGGTCAGCAACGTAAACAAGCATCGGTAAAATATCCCATAGAAATTAGGGAACTAATATTAGAAAAGAGAAGAGCCCGGAGAAAATGGCAAATGACAAGATATCCCGGCGATAAAACTATATTCAATAGACTTAATAATAAACTTAAAAAGAGTATTAGTGAATTTAAAAACAGATCTCTAACTAAATACCTTTCCAACTTAACTGCTGACAAAGTCACAGACTACTCCCTTTGGAAGGCTGCCAAATATTTAAAAAGACCTCAAACGCAAGATCCCCCGTTACGAACATCTGATGGGAAATGGATCGGCGACCCAAAACAAAAGGTTAAACTTTTTTCAGAACATTTGACAAATGTTTTTAAACCTTTTCCACCTAGCGTGGCAGGCGAATGCCTTGAATTCTCTGATAGAATTGATGAGGACGTAATCACTTACGTTTCGCTAAAAGAGATCAGCACATGTATTCATGAGCTCTCTAATAGAAAATCACCAGGTTATGATCTAATAACTGCCCAAATCCTGAAGGAACTACCCTTCATAGCATTGGTTAAACTTAAGCTTTTAATTAATGCTTGTTTTAAGCTAAAATATGTTCCACATCACTGGAAGATAGCAGAAATTATAGTTATACCTAAACAAGGTAAACCTCCATCAGAAGTCACCTCTTACAGGCCAATTTCACTTTTACCTGTACTATCCAAAATTTTTGAGAAACTGCTTCTTAAAAGACTAGATAAAATCATAGGGTTTAGAAATAAGCACTCGACAATAGACCAAGTACATCGTATAACAAATATTATAGAAAAATCACTAGAAGAAAAACAAGTTTGTTCTGCATTGTTCTTAGACGTTGCTCAGGCTTTTGATAAGGTCTGGCATAAGGGCTTAGAGTATAAACTTCATAGGGATCTACCTAGACAATACTATGAGATACTTAAATCTTATATTTCAAATAGATTCTTTAGAGTTCGTTATGGTTCAGTGTATTCTGAACTTAAAGAAATACAAGCAGGAGTTCCACAGGGAAGTTTTCTGGGACCAACCCTTTACTTATTGTATACTAGTGATATACCACATAGAAACGACACGATGATAGCCACATTCGCAGACGACACTGCTCTTCTATCAACTGATAGATGCGTGACTAAATCAACAGAAAAGCTGCAAAATTCAGTTAACGAAATATGTGATGGCGAATTAGACTCAATGAGTCAAAGTCCACTCATATCAATTTTACAAATAAAAAAATTATAAATGTTCCGGTGGTTATTAATAACCAAGTAGTTCCTTATTCTAACACAGCTAAGTATCTGGGTATGAATCTAGATGCTAAGCTGAAATGGAAGGAACATGTGAAAAAGAAAGTAGAAGAGTTAAATATTGGATATAGAAAACTTTATTGGTTGCTAGGACATAACTCGGAAATGTCCATTGAGAATAAAATTTTATTATATAACCAGATATTGAAGCCTGTTTGGACATATGGTGTCCAATTATGGGGTTGTACAAGGAAGGCAAATGTAAAAATAATACAGACATTCCAAAACAAAGTCCTTCGGGGAATAGTAAATGCCCCATGGTATATTAGAAATAATGACTTGCATCGTGATTTGCAGACTGATCTTGTAACGGAGGTAATTAAAAAGTACGCAATTCGTCACAATGAGCATCTGCAGATGCATATTAATCCTGAAATAGAAGACGTCTTAAATGTACGATACAATATTCGTAGATTGAGAAGAATTAAACCTCACGACCTTATAATCTAAATAATGAGAACCCGTATTCAAATTGTAATACCTTCTCAAACACAACTGAACGTTGAAACTTAAATCATTTGTGGATCTTTCTTTGATTGGTCATGATTAAGGAGGTGTTTTTAGTGCGGTTAGAGTCCCACACTACTCTGGGTTTCTAACCCCACTGTGTCTTTCGAGATTTTCACCTTCAGTAACAACAAAAAAAAAAAAAAAAAATTATGAAAAACCAGCAAAACAGCAAAAAATGAAAATTCGCTCATTATTTTTGGGCGGTTCTTAGTTTTTCTGTTTTGGGCAATCTTTGGTATACCCAGCTTCCGATTTTTTTTTTCCCCGGAAACTAACTGAGGGAAGAAGCTCCCACCTAGTGGGAAGTAAAACCACTTTCGTAAAGTGGACATAGTTCAAGTTCACTTCACGTGTGCTTTTATGTCCCACTATATATTATTTCCCTGTACCTTTTTTATTTTGTATCTATTTTTGTTCTCCTTTTTCAATAAATGTCTCTCATTTTTAAATTACATAAATTTTATTTTATTTTCCAAAAGATTTGGTAATTCATGTTACTTATAGCGAGATGTAACCGCGATGTTAGGTTTTTCGTTTCGATCTACTTCAAAAATTCAGAAAACTACTACTTTTTCATCTAAACAGAAGGTAGCTAAGGGCTGGCGGCTTATGGCTGGCGGCTTACGGCTGTCAAACGAAACGTTAACTTCGATACTCGAATATTTCAAATCACTTCTCGTGTTCTCGTTCCGTCGACCGAAATTAATATAAAAAGTTAAATTTTTGTTTGGCATATTGTTTTTTGTCCTCTATTTTTTACGAATGTTCTCTTTTTTAATATCCTAAGGATTAACAGTTTTTTTTTTTTATTTCGGTCACAGGTGGACAGTGGACACCCTACCCTAGGTCTATCTTCTCACAACCATACCTTTTTGTGAGTTTTTCATGCTTGGGACGAATGAAAGGGATCTACAATTATATGCCGAGTGAGTGAGCTCTTTCATAACAGTTAGAGTCTCGGATGTTTGTCCAACGCTCACGAGAGTGCGCGCAGTGAAAAAAAGAAGATGCAATTTTTGTTTTTCCTGAGATCGAACCTGAGACCCCTCGCTAAGTATTTGAACACTCTAACCAGCCTCGTAATACAATCGTCCGATTTAGTTCGATGTCATATCGTCCGCAGTTATGTGAACATATGGACCAACTTACAGCCTCTCGACGGAGCTTCTACAGCAATTGAAGGCTTGACCCAAACACTCCATTGGCATATAACATCCGATTTAGTTGAACGCATATTAGAACCAAATTTGCTCAGTGCTCATGGCATAGCTTTTGGTGCGACTTAAGTCGACTACCTATAACTTCTAGAACTAAGCAAACGTCGTTTAAGACCGTGGTGGCTTCAGTGACATCTTATCATCCATTGGAATTTGAGTACAGTTTGATGCTTTCGAGAAACCTTAAGGCTGAAATGATAAAAGGATACAACATCCTGACTGAGACTTTACAAGGTAATGTAGAAGATAAATATCATCATCTTAAGTATCTACAAGTGTGAGGAAGTCAAAGTCAAGAACTTCTTTGCTCCAAATTTGAACATCAAATCCACCCAAAACCCCAAACATAGTATCTCCACCATTCCACGACTCTTCTAAATTTCCAGCAGTAAATGCGGCTGCATAACAAACACATTGCGGGTCACTTCAGCCAATACCGGCTCTTAAATTAAAAAGAAAGCAAAACAAACATTAATTTTCGAGCTTAAGCCCATCGTTTAACTGTTTCCATTAATGCAATCTGACTGACGGCCATGGTAAGTATACGGCATGCCTAATTAATTAGACTCAACAACAGCTGTTTGTCTGTAGCTGCAGCGCGCCTAAGTTCCCCCTTGTTAGCTCGTTTTTCCATAACTAGTCAAATCTGCATACAAACAGTTTGAACCAAATTTTAATTTACTCTTCTCTTTAAGTATCTGTCGGGCCTAATCGATTCCATTTTCTCCATTTATCAGTGCAGACAGATACACATATGCACCGCTGCCACTACTCACTGTCCAGAGGGAAGACCAAAAGAACGAAATCCGAAGTCCGAACCAATCCCCGATACCAAGCGTCAAACCCATGCCCAAACCCAAGCCCAAACGTCGAGTGATTTCTTGTTTCGTGTCATAATTAAAATTATGAATTTATGTTAATCCATAATCAGCGTAAAAAATTCCAACAGTAGCCGTCCGTCTTAGCGCACAAGTGATTCCTTATATGTGCGCATAATGACGACGACAACAAAGACAACAACGACGCGCACGCGTGATTTTGTCGTAGCCGTACAACATGAGCAAAATTAGTAGTTCGACTCTAAATGAGCACGAGTGTTAGTGTATGTTCATATATAATCGAATCAATTCCGTTTTGGATTTGTTGTCCATATATTTTTTCTTGTCAAAGATACTGCTCGCAACGCGTAGTCGAATGGTTAAGGCAGATTTGGTACAACAACGAACAACAGCAACGTCCCATCGTCGGCTGAAACTGAAACTGTGTGCTTAAGTTCGAAGACAGAAGGAATTAATTAGTCAAACCATCTTGTTGGAAGTCTTTTAAATGACCATCTAGCCTGGCTGATGATGGGCTATTTATTAACTCTTTCTGTGGAACAAGTTTATCCGCAAGTTATGCGGAATATTAAAAGGCTGAGGTTTTTCAATTTGTTTATTATTAATTTTGTGTTTTTTTTTTTTTTTTTTTTTTTTTATAGTGGGACTTGAAGATTTGACCAGATTAACGAATTTTCTAGAATAATCACAAGGGATTAACGTGTTTTTAGAGTTTTCAGTGACTTACCTACCTAAGGTCGTTAAATGAACAGTCAGGTATACGATAGAAACGATTTGCGATAGAAAATTAAAAAAATTTGAAGCACGTGCTGCTTACGATGACTTTTCGTTAAAAACTAAATTTTTAAAGACAACATGTCAATGAAAAGGTTTACAATTTTTTTTAAAGAACACAAAATAAAAATACCACAGAAGCAAAAATTGTATGTCCGCTAAAATCTTACTAGTTAACCGATCAACAATTTTAATTTTTTTTTTTTTAATGTATGAAATAAACGTGTGTAGGTTTTAGGCTAATTTTGTTTTCAAAATACAGCATTTGTCATTTAACAAAATTAGGTTTTCAAACCCCTAGCAAAGCGGATGGGGGTTCGCTAGTATTTTCACAGAAAATATCCTACTGGGAATGAAATATTTTGGAGATGCTCTGTCAGAAGAGGCTGTGTTAAGTCTCTTTTACATTAGGATGAAATTTAGAAAGTTTGAGGTGGTCATACAAGAAATAGATTTTTTTTTTTTTTCGTGGATCGAACCATAAAGCTCTTTCTAACTCAACGTCAACATATCTTAGTCCGAGTGGGGAAGCGAGGAGTAACAACGATTCTCGCTTGATTTGGGGGTTACCCTGACAATTTCTGTTGGGAAATTATATCGAATTTCAGTTAGTCTCATCTATCCATCCATCGTCCATTGTGTGTGTCGTGTGTACATCGTTGTTTGCTGTGTAACAACATTGCCAGTGCCAGTTCGGGGGTTTTCCCCAGCAGATATAAGGTTTTTTTTTTCGACAGGGGAAATTCTGGGGAGATATTTTTTATGGTATGTGGGTTATTTTTTAATTTCTTTATTATTTGTCTGAGTATGTGTAGTGCATTTATTTGACGCACACTTTAGCATTCGGAAAACCAAACTTATATCCGTTTCAACTTGGAAATTTATACCTACTTTTAAGCCGTAGGCGGCGCAGTGGCTTAGTGGTTAGTGTGTTGGACTACTAAGCGAAGGTCTCATGATCGATTCCCTTCCACTGCGCCACCTCCCGCAAACGTCTGGCAAACATCCGAGAGTATAACTGACTTTACTTAGGTGGCGCTACAGTCCGGGGTGGACCTGGGCCTCAACCAATACGCCTCTCCAGTTAGCGCGATCTTTGGCTAACTGCCTCCAGTTGCGCACTCCAAGTTGGTTGAGGTCCCCTTCCACTTGCGCGCGCCACCTAAGGCGAGGTCTTCCTCTACTGCGTTGTCCCTCCGGGTTAGAATCGAAGACTCTTCGGGCCGGAGCGTTGGTGTCGATTCGCTCTACATGTCCCAGCCATCTAAGACGACTGATGCGTACTTTTCTGACTAGGTCGATGTCGCTGTACAGCTCGTAGAGTTCGCTGTTAAATCTTCTCCTCCAAAGCCCGTCAACGCAAACGGGACCAAAAATCACTCGAAGAATTTTGCGTTCGAAACGACCAAGGAGATCTTCATCCGCCTTTGATAGCGCCCATGCTTCTGCACCATAAAGCAGGACTGGGATGATGAGGGTCTTATACAGAGTTTCCTTAGTATTTCTCGACAAGGCCTTACTTATCAGTTGCCGTCTTAGGCCAAAGAAACAGCGGTTGGCAAGTGTGATTCTTCGTTTGATTTCTGATGTGATGTTGTTATCAGAGTTTATAGCGGAGCCGAGGTAGACAAAGTCCCTAGGTTAGGTTAGGTTAGGTAAGGTGGCTGTCTAGAAAGACACACTTAGGCCGCATAAAATTACGGCCCTTTGTGATACCACATGAGTTAAGGGAAGGGTAGGTAAGGCCAGAGTGTTCTAGGCCGGACATACTAGTGGGCGTAAATGCTCTCTTTGTGCCTGTGACTTTTGTCTTCTTTGTCCAAAAAGAACAATTCTAACGTCTCGTGTAGATAGTTGGGGCAGTTTGACCTCGGATAGGGGAGGGGTGACCGAAACAGTCGTCCCCTCGACTGTAATCCTCAGTCAACATGTTAAAGGGAGAGATTGGGGGATAACTAACTGGACGATATGTCTTCGGATACAAGCGCCGGGCAAACCGAAGCAGTGTACCCTTCGCCTGTAATCCTACAACGTCTCGTCCAATTCTTATGTCTCGTGTAGAGAGTTGGGGCAGTTTAACCTCGGATAGGGGAGGGGTGACCGAAACAGTCGTCCCCTCGCCTATAATCCTCAGACAACTCCTTGAAGGGGGAGATTGGGGATAACTTGTTAGGCAGGGGGTAGTGAGGTATTAAATTTCCCGGTAGCAAAAGTGGCACGCTGGTGGTCGCACGGCGACAGCTCGTCGGATAAGGGGGGGTACTTTCTGCTACTAACCTACCTACAAAATGAATTTCGTGCCGGGTTTGTTTATTGGTGATGGTATATTGCCAAATTCTTTGCCTTTGGACCGACTGCATTAAGGTGTTGTATATCCTTACGGGAATACAAGATCATGATTGAATAAAAAGTTAGAGAATTATTTTGATCGAGAGAAATTATATAGCGATAGATAGAAAGAGAAGAGAAAAAAAAATGTCAGATGTTAATGACACATAGCTAGATAGTCACATACGAAAATACGACATACTTAGCTATCAGGTTGGCCCACCCACAAACATGACTATTGTCATGTTACCTTGACTATCTAATGCCTGTTGTATGTTTAAGATAGTCCCAATAATAATTTAACAGAAAAGCTCACAACCTCAAATCCTCATTTCCATAACCTCCACTATCATCACCCCTTTACGCCAATCAATACTCTTTAATCCATATTGAATAAGATATCCGTTTTAGAATTCATTATGTACATTTATTTACAAAAATAAAATCTCAAAACAAGAAAGAACCAACAGTTCACGAGTTAGTTGTTGGAATGAAATTCAACATTAGCGAGTCATCAAAATTCATAGGTAACATTAATGTTCTCTGTAAAATGTGCTGAATTATTATGCTCTCTCGAAGAGATGTATTGAGCTGTACTAAATAGTGATGTACTAGGTAAACGATGTGTTCTATGATAACACTAATTGCCGTAGAGTCTCATTTATCGAATTAACAATGTATGATATAACAAATGATTCTAGGATCTAATAAATATATGTCTATGTACTGTACTCAAGATTCCAATTTCAATTATTTTAACAATATAATTCAAGAATATGAATTAATGTAGTTTATAGGGTATATATATGTAGTGGATAAGTTTTAGTAATATAGTATAGTAGAATAGTTCAATTTTAGGTTTAAATGTATATGTAATTTGTTTATGTTTATGAATGGGCAACAGAAATGTTAGCTACAGAAGGTAGCTAGTATCGGATGTGTTAGGTAAATGTACTAAATGTTTTGTAATTCACTTATTTTTGTCTAATTGTAATTTACGATATTATTAGGTATTCTTTAATATAAAATTATTTGGTTTAATGGATAATGAAATGCCAAACAAATAAAAAAAAAACTTACAGTTTTACTCGCTTTTGAGTTGTTAATTAATCCAATTATGTTGATATTTTATTTTAGCTAGCTGCAGACTCGTTGTGCGCACATCGTTCTGTAGTTTTTGGTAATTTTAATCTGTTGTGGGAAAAATGTTGATTAAGTATGTGATCATTAATAGACAATCAGTTTGGCTATTCTTACCTCGGGTTACCCTTTGCCTACTTATTTTAAGGTTAACGTACAGTACATACCATATTTACAATAAATGTATGAATATACTTAAACCGAGTTGATAATGAGACGATGCGGAGTGGTAAAGATGACTTTAGTTGACAAAAAAAAAAACTGGGAATGGCCTGGTGGGTGACTCAGGTATTCGACTTGGCGCAGGGGAAGATCGTTGTGCGTGCTGGATGCTGTCGACAAAGCCGTATTGCCTCGGTCAGAGAGAACTTTGGTTACCTGATTACACAGAGCGACTTTATCACCATGTGCAATCGTAAGCAAATTTCTATGGCAGTGGACAAAGGTCACTTTGGAGATCTGCTTGCTTGTTGCAGCGCCGATATATATATATATATAATATATACACGGAGCACTGCGTAATGTAGCGTCGTTACTTAAGACTCCGCCGGTTTTGTTAGCGATGTCAAAAAAAATTTCGGGTAAATTTGTCCCTTGTTGGATGTGGCCTGATTTCGATTTGGTGTACTCAACCGAGCAGTTTTTCGGCAAATTTCTTTATGGATGAATGGCTTTGCGAGGGGAAACCAATCGCACGTGCAACACAGGTTA
Source organism: Cheilosia urbana (assembly GCA_946477585.1). Lineage (NCBI taxonomy): Eukaryota > Metazoa > Arthropoda > Insecta > Diptera > Syrphidae > Cheilosia > Cheilosia urbana. The sequence continues at coordinate 41,447,385 of OX297856.1, forward strand.
GCCTAATTATTGGGATGGTGGATCATTGAATAACAAAAAAAAATCTTTTTATAGGTTATAAATGCCTATCTTACCCTTTAGTTCGAAATAAATTTACTTATTTTTACTTTTTCGAAAAAGGAATCTCCGAGATCACTGCACTTAATTCAGTAGCTATAATTATTGGTGATTTTAAGCCAAAATGGTGAATTAGTTTTGAGGCACTATACGTTTAGCCATTTATGTCACTGCCGAGACGAGAAAAGACTAGATTTACACCACGCGCTGCTTATATACTCGCGATTTAGTGCATAGCTATATGTGGATGACGTGTGGTGGAAAAGATTAAACATTTAGTTCGTACAGCGGCTTGCTAAGTAGAAAGACATGATAGGCATTACCATGTTTGCAAGTCCATGCCATATCGGCCGTTAACCAACTCAGTAAATCAGTTTTCTATGAGAACAGACCCTGAGCAATATTTCAACGCAAATGCTACAACATCATGGATTTTGCGAACACTCGTGTAAGCCAAAAGTCATGAAAATATGAAAATAAAATTCTTGGATGTATTGCTCATGCTCAAAATCGACCCACAGCCCTGAAAACGCAGCGCTGTTAAAATCTAACCTTGCCTATTTTTATAATCTTAAATCTTTTGCATGATAAACTGCTCTACCTTTTCCCTGCATGTCTTCTATCTCATACATTGAATTTCCTATTTGCTTTACAATGCGAGCTTTTAAAAATTTGGGACACAGCTTGGAACTGCGTTGTTTGGACGCATTGCTGAGGATAAAATTTCTGCGAAAAACTTCATCTCCTGGCTTGAATTTTCTTTCTGAGCATCTCAGGTTGTACGATTTTTCATGCCTTTGCAAAGCTAACCTTAAGTTCTCTTTCACCTTTTCACGGATTAAAAGTAGCCTATTAGATGTTGGCAGGAAATCGATCTCATTATCCCTCAATGCATTTAGTTGCCTCAATATTTTATACATGCTGGCATTCGTTATCATATTATGGCCGAATAAAACGAAATATGGTGACATACCTGTAGATTGATGGGAAGAAGTGCACAATGCCTGTTGGATAAGAGATAGATGGGTATCCCATTCTCTGTGATCACTCTCAATGTACATCCTTATTGCGGCCAGAATTGATCTATTGACTCTCTCTGAAGAGTTGGCCTGAGGAGAGTATATAGCGTTTCTGATGTGTACTGTTTCATACCTACTTAAAAACCTTTGAAACTCTTGAGATACAAACTGTTTCCCATTGTCGCTATGGACAAACTCTGGTACTCCGAATTTGTTAAAAACCTCATTTTCTAGGAACTCAATTACAGTCTTTGTAGTTGCTACTTTCATAGCCTTTAAAAAGACAAATTTGGAAAATTCATCCAATACTACAAATATAAATAAATTTCCCTTTTTCGTACGAACGTATGGTCCCAAAAAGTCAATATATACCTTTTGAAACGGGCGATCTATTTCCTGTTTTCGTCCCATAGGTGGTCGAAGAATTTGGTTTGTTGCTTTATTTTGTTTACAGCTTTCACAAGTACGGATGAAGTTAGCTACTTGAGTCGTTATGTTAGGCCAGTAGTAGCTCTGTCGAATCCTGTCTAACGTTTTGCGGATACCTCCATGTGAACAGTTTGGTGGCATATGCGCTTTTTCTATTATGGATGTTGTCAGTTTTGTAGGTATCCATAATTTCCATTGGTGTTCGTTTGAAATTGAATGCGTATCTATAGGATACATACGTTTATACACCAACTGATTATCGACTTTTAAATCTTCAAAAGAGTGTCGGTTTTTGTCAACGGTTGACACAAGTTCCAAATATTCTTTTGACTTAAATTCTGAAGAATTCAGATCCACTATGGCTGACTCATTCGTATTCAAAGAAATTTGATCCAGATGCACTCGGGACAGAACGTCAGGCACAATGTTCTGTGAACCCTTACGATGTTCTATATTGAAGGTAAATGCTTGTAACTTGAGTGACCACCTAGCTAGACGTCCGCTCAAATCCTTTAGTCCCATTAGCCATTTGAGACTGGCATGGTCTGTCACAATCGTAAACGATGCACCTTCAATATATGGCCTGAACTTCGCAACCGCTTTTACTGCTGCGTAACACTCTTGTTCGGTGACACTGTATTTCCTTTGGCAGGAGTTAAGTTTTTCAGAAAAAAATGCAATAGGTTTTTCATTATCGTTTTCATCATGTTGGCACAAAACTCCACCAATACCATTCGAAGAGGCATCACACTGTATGACGAAACTTTTCCCAAAATCTGGATTACTGAGTAGTGGAGCTGATATCAAAGCTAATTTCAGTGCTTCAAAAGAACTTAACGCATCAGATGAAAGTGAAAAGGATTTCGATTTCTTGAGGGTGTCAGTCAAAGGAGCTGCAATCGATGCAAAATTCCGGATAAACCTGCGATACCATCCGCAGAGACCCAAAAATCTTCGCACTTGCCTCTGAGTTCTTGGCGTCGGAAAGTCTTTGATCGCGGAGACTTTATCCGGATCTGGCTTGATGTGTCCTTGACCGACAATGTACCCCAAGTATCTGAGTTCTTTGAAACAGAAATGAGATTTGTTAACATTAATTGTCAAATTAGCACCAATTAAACAGTTAGCAACCTTCCTTAGCGTGTCAAGATGTTGGTCAAAATCGGGCGAAATAACTAGGAGGTCGTCGAGGTATACGAACACGCATTCTCTAAGTGTACCAGGGACCACCTTATCCATCAGTCGGCACATCCTTTGGGCTGCATTACACAGTCCAAAGGGCATGACCGTGAACTGGTAAAGTGGCCTCCCCGGCACAGTGAATGCTGTTCTTTCCCTCGACTTCTCTTCTAGAGGGATTTGCCAAAACGCGTCTTTTAGATCTACACTACTAATGTAGTGCGTATCCTTAAGACGGCTTAGCAAACCCTCAATATGTGGTAGTGGGTATGCGTCTCTCTTCGTTACTGAATTCACCTTACGGGAATCCAGACACAGCCTATTCTTTCCTGGTTTCCTTACAAGGACAACCGGTGAACTCCACGCACTCTGGCTTTCTTCAATAACTCCGAGAGACAGCATACGATCCAACTCCTCGTATACTAAATTCTGGATAACCGGGGACACCGGATAATGGCGTTGCTTCATGGGGGTCGCATCCCCCGTATCAATGAAGTGTTGCTCTAAAGAAGTTTTCCCTAGTCCTATTTTTGTACAGCATGGAAATAAATCGATGACCGATTGAAGTTTTTGTTTCTCTTGTGTGGATAGATCATGCATTGGCGGTTTTGGCTTTACATTGTCAGTCTCACAGTCAACGTTGGTTGAAGGAATGAATAATTCATTTATAATATTTGGAGCGACTTGAAATTTCGACCAGAAATCTACTCCTAGATATACTGGTAGCATTAGGGATGGCACAAGATAAAAGTTGATCTCGTCTACTATACCATTAAATTCAATTTGTAGTTTTACTCGACCAACTATGCTCTGGTCTTTTCCACTAGCTGTCTTTACTTTTGAATCAAATTTTGTAATTGAAATGTTAAGTTCTTCAACGACTTTTAAGCAACCCTGTCCGAGACACGAAATAGAAGCACCACTATCCAAAAGTCCCTTAAATTCTCTGCCGTGTATTCTAATCAGTGCATATGGTCGTGCATCTACGGTGTCTTGAAAAACGGTTTCATCTATTAGTTTTCGGTAAAGCTTAACTTTCGCATGTCTTTTTCTAATTTTGAATGTGTTGGAAGGCGGATTATTATTGACTATTTCATTTAAATTAAAAATACGATCTCTTACTACATTGTATTCTAATAGACGTTGTTGATAAGGCTTTTTATATTGTGGAATCTTTGATATATCTGTTAATGGATTTTTGTCGTTACCTGTGTTAATTCGTTCGTTCTGGTGTGGATCTGTGTTCGTTGACGCATCAACTTTATTTATTCCGGATTCGTTTGAGTCGAACGAGACATTCCGGAGGCTGTCTCGTTCGAATACAAGTTTTCCTTTGGCTGATGACAATTGGGACAATCCAATACTGTGCAGTCATCAGTTCCACACCGATAACAAAACAGTTTACGAACTGGAAGGCGACAGTTAATAAATATGTGGCCTGGCTTTTTGCAATTGAAGCATTGCACATTATTATTTAGGGATTTTTCTTGAAAATTAGAGTTGTTGAGACGGCTTTTACTTTGAATTGCAGAAATATTAGGTAAGGGCTCTGACATTACTTCACCTGAATCATCTTCAACTGAAAAATGCATCTCATGTACTGCCCTAGCATTTCCAACTCGTGCTTGTGAGCCATATCTTGTTTGTACCATCTTTTCAGTACGCCTGCACTCATCTCTAAACCTTTCCATTGAGTTGATTTGCATGGGGTAAATGAAGCTGATCAATCTGCTATTTATATTGTTTCTGACAATTCTAACGAGGTCTTGGTCTGAAATCGGCTCTCTTAACTGACTCCTTAACTGTATGATAGCCTTATAGAACTCATCGAATGGCTCATACGGCATTTGGCGTCGATCCATGATTTGTCTTAAAACTTCATAATCGCTTTCAGAACTTTTGAATTGTTTTAACAAGGCAGATCTTAGCCGAAACCAATCTCCTCTAGGATTGCTCCTGAGGTATTGCCAGTACCAATCTAGTGCTGTGCCAGCAAGTAGATGGTGAAAATTTTTGACCACTTCTCTCCAGGGACAATTATAATTACTTTTGAGAATTTCGACTCTGAACACAAAGTCTTCAATTGAAATTCCCTTAGACGAGTCATCATATTTTATCCCCCAACGATCTACTTCGAATTGACGGTGAGATGATCGATGACTTTCGCTATTCGAAATCTGTCTAGTATTGTTTCTTAATTGATTATCATCTACTTCTTGTTCACCAGCAGTTAATCTACGTCTTGTTGTAGTGAGACGTGAACTAGCTGACAGGTCGACAGAATTTTCTGAGAAAATCTCTGGCTGCGGAATATTATGCCGGTTAACCGTGGGTACTATGTTGGGTAAGTAATTAGGTAACATGTTACCACCTGCATTGTTGCATGCATTTTGCTGACTACTCTGTTGGGCACTTTGCTTAAATATATGGCCCATACTGCTTTCAATATTCTGCTGAATTAACTTCGGCAGATTACAGAGAAGAGTTTTTTGAAAGTCTAATAAGCTAGAGTCTACAACACTCTTAATATGATTGTGAAGATTACTCTTAGGCAATGATTGATTTCGCGCAGTCTCTTTACCTGATCTGTCATCTGCCTCTAGGCAAGAAGATGGTGGAGGCAATGGAAAATTGTTATTATAAGAAATCGTCTCTTCGCGAATGGCTGAAATTGGTTCAGTTGCATTTACATACGACGTCATAATTGGTTGAGAAGAGAACATAGAAGAACTAGTTGTAGTGGAGAGTGTAACGGGTGCAATCGTGAATACAACATTTGCTCCACTCCCAACAGCTGTTGTGATTGCTAAATGTTGTGCTTCGTGCACAGTTTGATGTAAACTGTCATTCATGCTTTTGTTGGCAAGCATTTGTCTATGAATGGATTGATTCAGACTACTAGAACGATTAGCAGCATTACCTTGAGACGATGGGGGAGAATGACGTAAAGGTTCTCTATTTCCAAAAGAGAGCTGAGCTGTAGAGCTCGCCTTTCTTCCACGAGTAATCATACTCCTACCAGAGTTGTTGAGATCTTTGTTTGTTTTTGTTTGTTTTGGGATAGCTCCGTTGTTCTTTGTTTTATTTGATTCCATTTTATCCTGGTTTTGTTTACGAAGGAGGTAGATAATATTTAAAAAACTAATTGTTATGTGTATAGTAGTAATTGTTTTCTTTCGATAGATTTTATAAAATTTATTATTTATGACATTGGCGATCGATAGGGTGACGATAGTTTAAGTTTTAGGAAATGATGTTATGAAATGTGAGTGTAGAGTAATTGAAATAAAAGAAAAAAAAAGGAAAAGGAAAAGGAAAAAAATGTGGCCGGTCTCGTAGGCTGATAAAAGAAAATTGTTATTAAAAGCTAAAATGATCTATTGGTACTTATTGTCAGATTAAGTTCAAACTTAAATGATCAAGAGTTATAGACTAATCGCTTTCAAAAAAATAATTTTAGTATGTTGACTCTCTAGTATAAGCTATCTAGCCCAGTATAATTCTATGTATTTAGGTGTACTGAAACTATAGGGTTCCTAGATGCTCTTTACATAGGGCCTGACATGCGTGTTAGCATTCGATTGATTCTAAACTTTGGGTTTAATCAATGAAAGAAGCTTTGATTTATGAATTTTTAAATTTGTGCAGCTGGTTGTAGAATTTCTACTATAATCGCAACGAGAAAGTTTGCTTTGGGTGTTCAATGCTGCTTATTTATTTGTCGCAAGAGACAGACTACTGCGTAAGTATTTGACGTTTATATTCTGGACGTTCGAACTTGTCATGATATAGTCTGTGTCCAGACTGACACTCGTTGCCCCACGTTGGGCGCCAATTGTTAGGCAGGGGGTAGTGAGGTATTAAATTTCCCGGTAGCAAAAGTGGCACGCTGGTGGTCGCACGGCGACAGCTCGTCGGATAAGGGGGGGTACTTTCTGCTACTAACCTACCTACAAAATGAATTTCGTGCCGGGTTTGTTTATTGGTGATGGTATATTGCCAAATTCTTTGCCTTTGGACCGACTGCATTAAGGTGTTGTATATCCTTACGGGAATACAAGATCATGATTGAATAAAAAGTTAGAGAATTATTTTGATCGAGAGAAATTATATAGCGATAGATAGAAAGAGAAGAGAAAAAAAATGTCAGATGTTAATGACACATAGCTAGATAGTCACATACGAAAATACGACATACTTAGCTATCAGGTTGGCCCACCCACAAACATGACTATTGTCATGTTACCTTGACTATCTAATGCCTGTTGTATGTTTAAGATAGTCCCAATAATAATTTAACAGAAAAGCTCACAACCTCAAATCCTCATTTCCATAACCTCCACTATCATCACCCCTTTACGCCAATCAATACTCTTTAATCCATATTGAATAAGATATCCGTTTTAGAATTCATTATGTACATTTATTTACAAAAATAAAATCTCAAAACAAGAAAGAACCAACAGTTCACGAGTTAGTTGTTGGAATGAAATTCAACATTAGCGAGTCATCAAAATTCATAGGTAACATTAATGTTCTCTGTAAAATGTGCTGAATTATTATGCTCTCTCGAAGAGATGTATTGAGCTGTACTAAATAGTGATGTACTAGGTAAACGATGTGTTCTATGATAACACTAATTGCCGTAGAGTCTCATTTATCGAATTAACAATGTATGATATAACAAATGATTCTAGGATCTAATAAATATATGTCTATGTACTGTACTCAAGATTCCAATTTCAATTATTTTAACAATATAATTCAAGAATATGAATTAATGTAGTTTATAGGGTATATATATGTAGTGGATAAGTTTTAGTAATATAGTATAGTAGAATAGTTCAATTTTAGGTTTAAATGTATATGTAATTTGTTTATGTTTATGAATGGGCAACAGAAATGTTAGCTACAGAAGGTAGCTAGTATCGGATGTGTTAGGTAAATGTACTAAATGTTTTGTAATTCACTTATTTTTGTCTAATTGTAATTTACGATATTATTAGGTATTCTTTAATATAAAATTATTTGGTTTAATGGATAATGAAATGCCAAACAAATAAAAAAAAAACTTACAGTTTTACTCGCTTTTGAGTTGTTAATTAATCCAATTATGTTGATATTTTATTTTAGCTAGCTGCAGACTCGTTGTGCGCACATCGTTCTGTAGTTTTTGGTAATTTTAATCTGTTGTGGGAAAAATGTTGATTAAGTATGTGATCATTAATAGACAATCAGTTTGGCTATTCTTACCTCGGGTTACCCTTTGCCTACTTATTTTAAGGTTAACGTACAGTACATACCATATTTACAATAAATGTATGAATATACTTAAACCGAGTTGATAATGAGACGATGCGGAGTGGTAAAGATGACTTTAGTTGACAAAAAAAAAAACTGGGAATGGCCTGGTGGGTGACTCAGGTATTCGACTTGGCGCAGGGGAAGATCGTTGTGCGTGCTGGATGCTGTCGACAAAGCCGTATTGCCTCGGTCAGAGAGAACTTTGGTTACCTGATTACACAGAGCGACTTTATCACCATGTGCAATCGTAAGCAAATTTCTATGGCAGTGGACAAAGGTCACTTTGGAGATCTGCTTGCTTGTTGCAGCGCCGATATATATATATATATAATATATACACGGAGCACTGCGTAATGTAGCGTCGTTACTTAAGACTCCGCCGGTTTTGTTAGCGATGTCAAAAAAAATTTCGGGTAAATTTGTCCCTTGTTGGATGTGGCCTGATTTCGATTTGGTGTACTCAACCGAGCAGTTTTTCGGCAAATTTCTTTATGGATGAATGGCTTTGCGAGGGGAAACCAATCGCACGTGCAACACAGGTTAGCCTAATTATTGGGATGGTGGATCATTGAATAACAAAAAAAAATCTTTTTATAGGTTATAAATGCCTATCTTACCCTTTAGTTCGAAATAAATTTACTTATTTTTACTTTTTCGAAAAAGGAATCTCCGAGATCACTGCACTTAATTCAGTAGCTATAATTATTGGTGATTTTAAGCCAAAATGGTGAATTAGTTTTGAGGCACTATACGTTTAGCCATTTATGTCACTGCCGAGACGAGAAAAGACTAGATTTACACCACGCGCTGCTTATATACTCGCGATTTAGTGCATAGCTATATGTGGATGACGTGTGGTGGAAAAGATTAAACATTTAGTTCGTACAGCGGCTTGCTAAGTAGAAAGACATGATAGGCATTACCATGTTTGCAAGTCCATGCCATATCGGCCGTTAACCAACTCAGTAAATCAGTTTTCTATGAGAACAGACCCTGAGCAATATTTCAACGCAAATGCTACAAACTAACTGGACGATATGTCTTCGGATACAAGCGCCGGGTAAACCGAAGCAGTGTACCTTTCGCCTGTAATCCTATGACGTCTCGTCATGTTGGCAATTCTTACGTCTCGTGTAGAGAGTTGGGGCAGTTTAACCTCGGATAGGGGAGGGGAGACAAAGTCCCTAACTACCTCAAAGTTATAGCTGTCTATCGTGACGTTCTGCCCGATTCGTCGATGTTGTGTGTCCCTTCTTGTTGACAGCATATATTTTGTTTTGCCCTCATTCACCATCAAACCCATTTTTGCCGCTTCTGTACTGATACTTCAAACGCACCAGTGACAGCTCGCTGTGTTTTGCCAATGATGTCGATGTCGTCAGCGTATGCAAGTAGTTGCACAGACTTGTAGAAAATTGTGCCTCTGGTGTTGGCTTGTGAGTTTCGCACAATCTTCTCAAGAATGATGTTGAAAAAGTTACATGACAGCGCGTCACCTTGTCTAAATCCTTTTTTGACATCAAAGGTCTCAGTGAGATTGTTTCCGACCTTAACGGAGCAGCGAGCGTTCTCCATCGTCATTCTGCACAATCTGACAAGTTTGGCAGGGATGCCAAAACTAGACATGGCTCTGTATAGCTCGTCTCTATAAATGCTGTCATATGCGGCCTTAAAATCGATAAAAAGATGGTGAGTATCGATCTGGTATTCTTGGGTTTTTTCCAGGATCTGTCGTAGTGTGAATATTTGATCGGTCGTGGACTTACCGGGCCTAAAACCGTACTGATAGGGACCTATCAGATCGTTGACGAATGGTTTTAGGCGTTCGCACAGTACGGCAGATAGGATCTTATATGCGATGTTAAGGAGACTGATGCCTCTGTAGTTGGCGCAGTTTAGAGGGTCTCCTTTCTTGTGGAAATTCGAATAACGGTACTTTTGAAATTTCGACATAGGTATCTCGAGAATGGTTCATACGATTGTAGCAGAAATACATTTCTTTTTTTTTTTAATTAAATTTTCTTTAGTTTACCTACCTGAAAACGGTACTAGCGATTTTGACCAAATGTCACACTCAAGACTCTTCTAAAGTAAAAAGCTTATAAAATAATACAGTGGACTTTAGAACTCACAGTATTATTTGTTATGTATTATCAGATCACATCGAAGTGAATTTTATTTAACACTACCTATTCTTACATTTTATGTACGTTTGCTTCTGAACTTTTTACCCACCTACCAATTGACTCAACCAAACTTTTGATGAACGAGAAAGTTTCGTTTCGTGCGACCCATTTGCGCACTTTATTTCCTTATTTTAATCGTTATACAGTGAGATAATATTTTCAAAAATTATGTTCGATCAAAAAAATGTATTTCGGGTGGCATCGTGAATGTCAAAAAATCAATTTTGAACGGGACAAAGTTCGCAGGTCCCGCTACTATATAAATATACAAATAAACACTTTTTAAAAACTTTTATAAAAACGGATTTTTTGTTCATTTCAAGTACAAAACGAAGCGCCCCACCCTGTACTTAAGCAAAATGTTCGCCATTGCATTTTTATTTTCCTGTCATAAAGTCTTATTCAATGCTGTAGGGTAGCATCAACATTTAGGCTTAAACGCCAAAACACCCTGTGGAACACCTTAAAATTGATTTAATTCTGCGATCGTATAAAAAGTTACTGCATCATTTTTAAAACACATTTCTGTTTATTCTGCTTATTATGATTTGTTTATTTTTTCGAGTTGCTGCCTCAGATTTATTTTATTTCCACTTGATTTTAGTTTAATTTCGTTATTACTTTTAAACAAAATAAACAAAGCGCGATCCATTCGCCCGATTTCATATTTCCCCAGCATTCACTTAATTCAAGTTAGTATAGCTTTTAATGGGTTGTGTGCAATTCGATTTTGTTGCAGATCTTCTTCGAACCTTGGGTATTCCCAGAAACCGCCGGCACCGCCGTTAAGCTTGGAATTTCGCCACTAATTTTATGTACACATCCGTATCCGTGTGGTTTTATAAGTAGTCTCTTTCAACATCTATTAGTAGTCTTGATTTTTTTTATTGTTGTTCCTTTAATTTGATTAAATTAAATAAAGTTACTTTTTTTCATTGATTTTTATTATTGTTTTCCTTTGGGAAGGGGGCAGCAACAAGACTTATAAAATTTTACTTATATATATAGATTATTGTTGCAAAGGGGTGATAATAAGAAAATGCGGTTTTGCGTGTTTATTTCTTCTTTTTTTTTTTTTGAAAGATTTTTATTTTATGTGTTGTGCATTAATGTGCATTCTCATTTTTGATGGATTGCGTGATGGCTGGCTGCCTATATGGAAAAGGGGGAAATGCTTTTAAGATTTAGTTTTCCTTCTTTTATTTATTGTTTTCTCTTAGGTTTAGGATCTTTTTTCCGGCTTTTTTAAGCGGTATTAAGCCAGATTTGAATACGATTGTGGTGTTGTAAATTTATGGGGACCGTTTTCAATATTTAGTGGTTATGAGCTTATTTTGTATGGGCTTGGCTGGGTTGACGATTAATGGGAGTACCGTGGAACCTCTAATGAGGTGTTGTGTCTATTAATATTCAGAGATTACTGCATCACAAACAATAAACTGAAATTCACATGAAACAATCAACAATCAATGTTGGCCTCAATTAATTAGTTAATTGGGTAGTCGTTTGCCAATTACACATTCTCGGAAATGAAAAATATTGTCTAACCAGTTATAGACAAGCAGACATTTAGAATTAGCTCAATCAAATGTATACGGAATCTTATAACTGGATCAACATTAAGAGTGAGAGTTACTTCATAGGAATGAACAAGAAAAAAAAAAAATCCAGCCAATTGATTTTTATTGTGTATTAAGTATTACTCATTTCATTTCATTTGAGTTGAGTTAATTTATTATCCACGCAGCTACTGCCAAAAATGGAGACAACTATTACGATGACGGCTTCTTGTAACTATAGCCATAGAGGTTGCATACATCTATTGGCATTTAATCGATTTTCCGTCTTGCATCTACTACGGGTGAATAATCGAACATGTCCCATTAATTGATAAATCTATAAAAAAGATAAATATGTCGGTTTTGCCAATTTCCGGTTTCCATTCGCTGTATGATAGACTCTGGCAATTTAATGTCGATCCGCACTAAGCGGAGTACCTATACACACATAAATTTATTGGATACAATTAAATCTCCCTCAAGTTGAGTTGGAGAAAAGAAAAACAAAATAATACAATACAATGGAATAAATGAAATGTCAATATTATGGCTGTATGCACATATCATTAGTTTTAACGAAATAAAGACACCGCATTACGTTGGTAATTAATTGATATTTCTGCCGCTGGTGACACCATAAGAGACCCCTGTCGTAATTTGGGTACATAGGCGGTTCATAGGTACCTATAGATGCGTTAAGTAACTAATTTCGTAATCGAATATGAATAACTTTGAGTCATTACATGATGTGCAACTATTGAAAATGGGATGGTGGCTTTCAGGAAATCGGTTGGAAGTTGGTTGGCAAATACATACATAGTTAGTATGGGCACCGAACTCTTCGAAACCTATTCTTCAACACCCTTGAGGAAGTCTAAAAGAAAAGGATTTAAAAGCTATTACTTTTCTTTGAATTACCTACACAGGTTGGACTCTCGTCGTTCAACAACAAGATCAAATGAGTTGTGGGTATATTCAAAACCACACCTACCTCCTTACCGACCGAAGATACACTCAGGTTGCCTGTGATTTACGAAATTTATACAACTTTCTTGACTGCAATGCTATAGTGATTTGGATGTTTGCTTGTTACCCAGCGGCGTAGTTTGACCCACGGTAGCAAAACGGAACAGAATGATGTAAGAGTTTCTCCATCTAGTGGACAGGAATACGTCTCTTAGTGCTCTAGGATCTGGTAAATTCCCACTTTGAAAAAAGACGTTTTATGCTCATGACTTCATCAGTCATCATCTTTCTATTGGAATAGAGTCGGGTTCGATTGTAATGCGAACTCGTCTACAAATTTTGAACGCATATTTGACTCTAAGATCAAAATTACAATCGACTGCTGTTGAAAAAGGGTTTAAGTAATGTAACTTAAGCCCTAAAAATACAAGCACTCTGACACAAGTTGTATAGGTATTGAGATAATACTTCCCTTGTCCAGCTAGCTTGCAAGAATGACCCCAATAGCTAATAACGGATTCACATTGAGCCAAAAACCGGGTTTTCTGCGAAAACATTCAAAATATTGATCCAAAACAGAACTTTTTCCATACATATTTCAGTTTTCAAAACGAGTCGTTTAAAAAACCAGAAAACGACTTCCTCTGGGTTGTTAAAACGAACACACCTTTTGCAGTATTCGGAAAATTCAACAGAAGACCTGACCGAACGAATGTCACAACTCACAGCTTAAAATCAAATCATTTTCCGCACTTAATTGATGGGTTAATATTATTTTTAAATTTTCTGAATTCATTTTATTTGTTAGTTGATGCAATCGAAATTTGTAACCAAAATAGTTTACACAGAAATTTCACAACTAGTGTCTCACAACTGATTGAAACGTCAAACGAAAACTAGTTGGTCGAACAGAATGCATCTTCGAGTTTTCGAAGAAAACACGATTTTTGGTGCGTTGTGAATAAGCTATAAGAAACCGAATGCAAAGCCAATTATTATTCAACAACCAGCATGATATGCCGTCGGTCTAAGATCTTCAAAAGAGTATGTATAGAATCTGGACCCTAGGCCTAGATTCTCGCAACCATTCGTTTTGTGTGAGTTTTTTCTTTTTGGAACGAATGGAAGGGATCTACAATTTTATGCCGACTCCAAACGGCTAATTGAGAAGCTCTTTCAAGACATTTATACTCTCGGATGTTTGTCAGACGTTCGCGAGGGGTGGCACAGTGGAAAAAATCCTGAGTTGGAATTTGGGTTTTTGCGGAATTCGAACCTCGGCCCCTCGCTTATTAGTCCAACACACTAACCACTCAGCCACTGCGCCTTTGGTGGCTTAAAAAACTTATATTTCGGTTCAAGCGCAGGTTGCGAAACAATCAATAACTGTAGCCATGTCTACAATGATTTGTATCCGGATGATATGTACGGCGTACTTTTTGGTTAGGACTTTTCAAAGAGATTTGCTAGGGTCCATCAATTCATATTTGTAAGCTTATTCTGTTTTAGGTGACAAAGCCTTTAGAGACATTTGGCTTTCCAAACGATAGTTAGGAGCGAATTGAGCTTAGAGATAATTTTTCTAAATCTATGTTACTTGTCAGAGGTATTCCACAGGGCTCCGTCCTGGGCCATTTCCTTTTTTTTCCATATATTCAACCTGTCGCTCATCAATCCACCGGATGATTGTAACATATTAAGAAACATTTAATACAACTGTTTAGCCTTAAGTCCAGCAAAAATTTCAAGCTGTTCATATTTCTGAAAGGGATTTTGAACGTTTTGTACCTGATGTCTTACCATTTGGCTCATAAATTAAGCTTATCAAAACCGCAATGCAAATTCTAACTTTATCGTTGATCTTGATATCTATACTATTGAAATTATAATGTTAAGTTGGTAATAGAAATAACGGCATGCAATTTCAACTCATGCATACTCTGAGATGGTTTATAGTAGTCTCTCATAAAATCAGCCACTGTTAAAGTGGTCACAAAGGCATAGCTACACTCCCTTGCGGCATAGCTTCTATCCGCATGGAACGATGTCTTTATGCTACAAAAAATTTAGTGATTCACAAACTGAAATTCGACATAATTTCCCATCAAAAATATTGTCAGGTCAACTCCCAAACAAGCTGCGAGAATCGTTGTTACTCCTCGCTTCCTCACTCAGATTCAGGCCAAGTTTGCCTCCAGCCCTATGCCTCTAAACTTATGTCAAAACTCAAGTAAGTAAGCAGGATTTTTCAGCAAAGTTAACATGTTTTGAAAAAAAAAAAAAGGATTTTTATAATGTGCAATCACTTTAAGGTCTGGCCTCAGTTTGTTTATTAAATATAATATTTTCGGTCTTCTATGTTGCAATATAAATTTGCTAAACTTTGTGAAGTGACTTCGAAAAAATCTGTTTTTGTTGAAGTTCTTAAAATCGCATAGCGGGTGTTCAGAGCGTTTTTTGAGCTTGATTTTTCAGTTAAGAAATCTACTGTTCAGCAAGAAGTTTCAAATCAAAGAGTGAGATTCTATGTTTATTTGTTATTTTATATGCCAAAGCTACAAGGTTGGATTGCAAAAAATTGGTGCGACTGTATCCAACAGTCCCGAAATATGTGTATGTGTAAACACCGTGCGTGCGGCTTGATACACGTCATTGGCGAAAAGAGGGAATTGTAATAACCGTATTCTTGATATATTATGAAATAACAAAAACATGCTTTATTTCACATCAACAAAAAGCTGAAATTAATATGCCCCAGCTCATAAATGTATTCAACGATAAAAACGTATGCAATTATAAAATGTATGCAATGATAAAACACAGTGACGCATTTCCGTCCCCGTAAGTTAAATGTTTGGAATTACTCCACCAGATACCAATAACGCGCGCTTAGATGTTTACACATAAAAAAAAAGAAAAAAAAAAATACTACACATAGAATGTTCATAGAATTATCAACTTAAGCGACGACAAGTTTAGTTTTCGAAAATGTATGTAGTTATTACATTTTACATGCATGTTCAGAATTCATAATATATAATTAATTTAATAAAATACAATTCCTAAAAACAAAAATTTGTTTCGTACTTTTTTTTGCTTAAGGAAGACGGAAACAATTTGGCTATTAGAAAGTGGTTTAATTTTTGGACATCCCAAAGTGATCTACCCGTTTCTACGCAGCCTATACTGAAAGGTTGATGTGGCTTTGTGATTAGCGAACAATTTCCATTCAAGGAAACACACAAATAAAGATTTAAGGTTTTTTTCACTTCATCTTCGTCGCCACCGCTCGCGACCAGCTGACAATACTACGAGAGTATAACTGCCTATGTCTTCGAAAAGCTTCTCAATTCAATCGTTCAGATTTGGCATAAAGTTGTATTTCCCTTTCATTATTTTCATAAATAAAAAAACTGAAACAAAACGTGCATGTGAGAAGATATTTATTATACCTAGGGTAAAATACCAATTCGGACGTGCTGCGACAAATATATTTATTTGTTTATCCTAGCTGGACCCGGGGTAACTCTGTTTTGCCTGAATAGTGCTATTAAATGGATTTTCGGGAACTTACTTCTGCCTCAACCTGGAATATAACGAACGCTTTTCAGATACCTATACATTAGTATCTCTGTATAGCGAATGGTGCCCACCGATTTGCTTTCCGATATAAGGAACGTATATACAAATTTGGTTAAGAACCATCAAAGTATTTAAATGACGAACCATCATCTATTTAATTCTAAATCAAATAAAATCTTTAAAAATAAAAATATTTTTCAATGACTTGTTTTTAAAAAAACAGTATAAGAAGTCGATCGATTTAACGAACACGCTCGATATACTGAATGACATCATAAATTATATCATTATACTGGACGTCCACTGTATATAGAAGATGAAAGACGTGCGTACAGCGTGACAGTTGTGGGACTTAAGTCCTAATTTGGCACTTTTTTTGAGAGCTTGCCACAATTTTTTCCTATTTTGGCTCTTTTTTAATTCTTTTTTAGTTAATATAATTTCTATAATAATTTCTGTATACATATGCACTGCAGCTGACTGTAGCGTGAATAAAATTTCAAACAGAAGTCCAACTTGAAAAGACTAACTCAAAGTGATCTCAAATCAGCTCTCATACTTCAAATTGTCTGTCGTTGAAAAAATTATAGCCGAAAGACAACTGGATAAAATAACTTTCAACACATTGCGCTGTACTAATAATAAATTTAAGTCCCGACTTAAAATTTACGGAAGCTCACAATTGCGAAATTCGTATGGAAAACATAGCCACTGTGAACTACTTAAATTAAAATTTGTGCCTAAGAGGTAAAACATATTCTGTCAATTTTGTACACTTTCCTCTACTTTAAACGGTCCACCGGAGTTGATGACTTGAGCTATTTTACAAACAGCTATAACTTCCTCAACATTTTAAGTGTTTCACCTGGTTTGGCTTAAGAAATAGAGAAAGGAGAACCCAATTCAAGTAACGTTAAACAGCTAAAACAACTTAAATCCACTTAAGATGTTTTACCTTCCAGGCACAGTTTAAAGTCGAAGATAAAAATGTTTATTGGTAAGGCCCATTTAAATGACTACTTCTGCAAAAAAAAAAACTACGACAGAGCTTCCGAAATGATTCCAAGAATATCAGACCACAAAAAACACTCTATACCTCCTCGTAAAGCATTTCAAACAACAATTATAAGAGATTACACACAGAGCACCATCAGTTCCCAAAACTCAACCACAAATATGGGAAAATGTTCGCTATACTCCATTCATATTTGCTCAGAAGTGACGTAAAATTCTACAAACATTATCAGTTGCAAGTAAACGAAACTACGTAATATCACCATATCTACACATTGGCACGACAAATCGGTTTCACCAAACTCAAAGTCACAATAACAAAACTCTGCGTTCATCTAATTGCTATAATTAAGCGCAGCGACTCCTTCTGCTTTTTTCCTCCTGCACTATATCATACTGTGTAATAATTTCACTCTTTTTTGTATTTTCATTCACTTGATGTTGTTATTTTAAAATAACAATAACAATACAAGTGCATTAACCTTTTATGGACTCTCTCTCTCGCAGCAGCAGTCCAGTAGCCTCTCGTCAACAACGGAAAACGAATGAAAAAAAAAAAAATAATAATAATAATTAACAAATACAACACATTTTTTATAGAATATCAACGTATAGAGCCACCAACAAAGTGGCGGAGGAGAGCATGCCGTCCAACGATAGAGAAAACAATATTATTTATTCTGATTCTGAAACAATATTTTACATCAGACGGAATGAACAGAAATAAAAACAAACCAACGTCAGGGCGCAAAAATTCTTGTTTGCATTATCATCGACAAGCAAAAACGTAAAAAAAAAAAAAAAAACAAATCACAACAACAAACTGATCAACTCCAAATTGATTAGTAGTTCTCTACTAATATAATTAAAATAAGTGAAATGGTTGTTGATAAGAGACGGAGACCCCTGCCCAAGTTCGTTGTCGTTGTTGCCGTCAATGGTTGTCTCTAACATGGGCAAATTCCATAGGCATAGGTACTCTTTCTTTGGGCATTTTTTGCATTGTAAATCTGGAGTGCGGCGTTCGAATTCAGAAGATTAGATAACCCATTGAAAGTGTCCAAAGGATCGATTCAAGTCAAGTCCGCAGACTTGTTGTCAATATAAAGTTATTTGAGCCTCACTTGCATTGGGCAAGCATTGGAGAAATTAGTAAATGTACTTTTGGAAAACTGTTGAAAAATATGGAAATATGTGCCAGTGTTGCCAGATGAAAAATCGGAACCTTTTTTTATTAAGATTTTAGAAAGAGGAGAAGGAGCTATAAAACACAATTTTGAAGTGCTTTAAATACATCTTATATTTATTTTTTCGACAAAATTATAGTAAGTTAAATATGTGTACTTATAAAATTAAAAAAAAAAATAATTTTGAAAACAATGCTTAGCCTTGGCCAAATTATAATAAATTTATTTTATGTATTATAAAGTTAAAAAATAAATAATGTGATGAAAAATTTGTAATCCTAATAGTAAATAAAAGCGTATAATAATAATAAAAATAAAATAAAAAAAACTAAAGCAATTTCTACATCAAAAATTAAAAAAATTATTGTAATTAGAAAAATGTTTAATGAAACTACTACTTACATAAAAATATCAATAAAAAAAATTATTTCTCATAAATTGATGTGTTATTGCTTTCTCGTATCTTGGAACTTATTTATTTATGACTTAGAATTTAATTGCTTATGTCAATATGTCAAGATCATAGCAATTCGCTTCATTAAAGAGCCACAAATCCTTTGTAAAGATTAAAATTTCAACTGTCCAGTACTCACACGATTACAAATTTTTGTTTTATTTAAATGTACAGCAGAAAATATAGTTTAAACATTTGCAGAGGAAAGTGGAGGGTGGAGGCGATAAAATATTGAAAATAAAATCTTCCTGTTCCTCTCCGCTGTTTTTACTCCTAAAACATTTTTCCAAAAAATATATTACCTACATCAGTTTTTTATAACAAATAAATTCCTTACTTTAGAAGGAAGGTCGAAAACGTTAGGAAAACAGAAGTTGTGCATGAGCTCTGTTTAACATAATAATGGAACGTGTTTCTTCAATAGAAAAAGTTGTTTTAATTTGTTAGATTTCGAAAATGATTGATATAAAAAATCTTGAAATTTGATGAATTTGAGGTAAAAAGTCTTGTACATATTTTCGAGCTCTAATCAATCTGCCATCACTGATGTCTGCTCGAAAATCAGTCCCATATAGGAGTAGGGGTGCTGAACTGATCGACACAGCACAAATGGTTGATGGAAAAATACGGAATACAAGAAAATATTCATCAGAAACTGAGTTACGACAGAATGATAGATGTGCCTTGGATTTATAAAATGAACAAGATTCAATTACGCTGAAAGCGAAGTATGAATCTGCGTTGGAAAAACACTCATAACGTTTTAGGATGGACCAGAAATGCATCAAAAATACAAAAACACCTTTAAGCAGACTTAGGGCACTCCAAGGGACATCATGTTCTTGGGTAAACAATGCACGTATCATGTCTAGGATATAATTCAATGACAGAAAAGGAACACAAATCAACCCACTCATTTAAAATACATAAATCACCTTTTAAATTAAAAGATAGAAAGGAACTGCAAAAAAAGGATACACGGAGAAAAGTATAAAAATAACCTCAAACCTTAAGCTAAGCTTACATTTATCATGATTGATCGGTCCGCTTTCAGGTGTGCGTTGCACACTTTTACACACGCGAAAACATTTTCGTAACTTTTCACCTAATTCTCGATTAATATTTTGCTCACACTAAAATGCACTTAAAAATGTTGCTTAACTTAATAGGAGCAGAGATCTCGCACTCGCACACGACCAATTTGGAGGAGACACCACCAACGAGAGAGCGAATTAATTACGTTTGGCATGCGAAGCGAACGCGATACTATAGGATAGGCTATACTACGAGATGCAAGCGTGTAGTAGCGACGGCAATTTTGCGCGCGGCTAGTTGACAAAACTTCTTTCGCAATTTAGGTATTTTTTATTTTTTATTTTTTTCCCACACACAAAGTGTATCTAGACACACTTTTGATTGACTATTTGCATTTCTTATAAAATTAAACACCACACACTTCTTTATTAAATTCGAATGGAACTTCTGCAGCCGAGCAGGGAAATTAAAACAAAAAAACCCGAAGACAAATGTCGCGTATACGCCCGCTGTGCAGCACACGCGTGTATCTTTTTTTTTTTTCTTACTTTCTGTGGATAACCCAAATTCTCATTCACTTTTAAGACCGCGCCGCCAAGGTTGTAGTGTACTTCTTTCGTGACAACGATGCGACACTACGATGGTCGATGGCAATGCAAAAGCCGATGCTTACTGATGGCAGCGAGTGGAAAATGAAAATTTTAGTGGAAGAAAAAAATGTTGAGATACAAATATATACGGAGAGAGAATGTTGTTTGGCTACCGATACCGATACCGATGCCGAGCCGATGCCACAAGTGATTTTCTTTTTCGATTGAGGAAAATTATGATTCGCAAAAAATTGTTCAAACCGATCGGCAGCGCGGTTGATGGCATACTGAAGAAACATTACAGTGGCGCACAACAGTTGAGGCAGAACGCGTGTACCAATATTGCCAGTGCCAGAGCCAGCGAGCAGCACCACTAGCAGCAGCAGCACAGTGAAACGTCGCGACGTCGTTGCTCGCCCAACATTCTGCTCACATAGTTCGGATTCGGAGAGCGCAAGAGCCTGTGTGACAAGCACAAGAGTTGACGACGACACGGTTTTTGTACGGTGCTCGTGCTATAGCGCTATAGCGCATAGCCATAGATTTAGAGTGGTGCTGTTGCCTTAATATTTCTGCCTTAACACTAGCACTAGCACGGATTAAGTTGATTTCTCTGTTATTAAACAGTGAATCAACCACTTTTGGTTTTACGCTGGTGGTGGGATACATTTTGGTATTAGTGCGACTGTAAGTGTTAGAGATGCTAGATGTATGATGTTTTGATTTTGTATCTGCAACTGAATTAGAAGAAACTCCCTTGCGAGGGATGATATTTTATTTTTGTGGGTGTTGGTGTGCTCTTTGCTTTGAGCGTTTACGTTTCTCTTTAGTGTGGTGAGTATATGGTCATTAGTGTGAGCTGTGGTGATAATACATTTTAGGGGAGGCAAATCGGTATTTCCCTAAAACTGAGATAACGTATTGATGACTGTGTAGTGTGTACCATTAGAAAATTGCTTGATAAGCAATATCTAACAATCTTTCGAAGGGTGGTGTTTTTAGTCAGTAAACGTCTGACACTACTATGAGCACGCACTTGATATTCTCATAGTGTCTTTGGAAGATTTTCACCTACCCTCGGGGGGGAAAAAAAAAAAAAATAAAAAAACTTATTAACAAATGGCAAAATATCAAGAATTGTGCCATGCTCTCAAAAAAAGTGCCAAATTGAAACTTTAAGCGCACAACGGTCATGCTGCCTATAACTGATGAGTGCGTGGAGAACAATTTGGTAATTAGCACCAAGGTGTGCATTGAGTAATGAGGGAAATATGTAATTTGTAATGATTCAGTGAAATTCATGGAACCCACGTGCTGATAATACTAAGTTGCAGGGCCTTTCAAGTCCAATTATAGGTAGGCCGATGAAGCTTTTAAACTTGACCAAGAGGGTATTTCTCGCACTTGTTGCCTTTCGAGGGGTTATTTTATTTTCCATCACTACTTCGTCAAAATCAAATGCAATTGGTGAAGACGGTGTGCCACTTCGATTTATACGTCTGATCTTACCTGCAATCATACGTCCTCTGACATATATAATCAATTTTTGCATCACAACCTCAACCTTTCCCCAGACCTGGAAATATGCAAGAGTGATCCTTATTGCCAAAAAAGCCAATGCGTCTTCTTTCAGTGACTTCCGACCCATAAGCATTCTGCCATGCTGCCGCTCAAACAAGCAGTGCCTCAGGGAGCTATCTTGGGACCTATCTTGTTCAGCATCTTTATAAATGATTTACCTTCAGTATGCAAATATTGCTCCATCTATTTTTACGCTAATGATGCTAAGATCCGCCTATTCCAACCTCTGAAAAAAATATCAGAACTTGTAATGCTGCTAAATGAGGATTTATCTGCAATTAACAAATGGACTGCAAAAAAAGGACTGCTTCTCAACCCTAATAAATGCTTGGCAATTCCCATTGCAAACACATTTTTTGAACTCGATGTTGTTCCAGATATTTGGCTTTCAAATAGCAAGCTCAAAGTAGCTGAATCTGCCACCTGTCTTGGTTTCGTTATCATTCGCAATCTATCATGTTATAACCACATTAACACTGTAATTGGGCGTATCTACGGTTGTCTTCGCAAACTATTGCTAACTGCGAGCTTCACACCCCCTGAAACCAGGCAAAAACTTGTTCGCACCCTCATTCTGCCTTTGATAACATACTCTGAAGTTGTTTACCCTAACCCTGACTCGCTATCAATGCATAAAGTCCAAGTAGCTTTCAATGATGCTATACGCTACTTTCATGGTCTATGTAGGTAGGATAGAATCTCTGCTTACGCAAATAACTTCCTTGGATGTACTCTCATATCCTACATAAATGCTAGGAACTGCATATTTTTGCATAGGGTTCTCTCCTCCAAGTCTCCTCCATACATTTATCAAAAACTAGAATTTTCTCGATCTAATAGAACCATGAACATGAACATTCCTTCCTACAAATACCCTAACTCTTCCAGACTGTTTTATATTCACGCAATTAGGCTATGGAATTCTTTGCCTTTGCATATTAAATATGTAAATAGATCCGCTTAATTTAAATCAGAAGTTATAAATTTCTTCTCAACACAGCAATAACCTCTTATTTTCTATCTTTTCATCTCTTCCACCCTATTCATAATTTTTTCCTGTAATTTTCCTCTTTTCTCTAAAACTAATGTATAAAACCACTGTTAGTTTTAATTCGTAGTTTTAAGAACATTGTTAACTTACTTAAACCCTCTTTGTACTATAAAAGACCAAGTCTTATTGTACTTATATTATTTAATAATAATAATAAATTGAAATTGAAATTGATAGTTCATGACTGGTTCTCATCTTATCTAAGGCTGCTTCCCCACCGGATGGAACAAAACGCCTTAGGCTTCGGCCACGCAATGAGCGACGAGCGACTGAGCGTCTGAGCGACGAGTCGCTGAGCGACGCAAAAAAAATAAAACACATGAAATCGTATGGAGGTGGCCACATAAATCCTAAGCGACTGAGCGACTTTTTAAGCGACAGAGCGACGTCGCTCTGCAATCAAATCTGTTTTAATTTTTCAGTCGATCGCTGAGCGACGAAGTAATAAGATGGACAAAATAAACACAGAAAAGTATAATTTCAGCTGTCCAAAGCCGCCCACTGTTATGAGAGGACACCCACGAAGACTATAAAAATAAAAATGTCACCGACAGTGCGGATTTTGAGGCAAAAATGTATCGTGGGATTTTAAAAGGAATTTTGAGTACAGTGAAAATGGAAAAAAAGGGAAAAATGACCACGCTTCGTGGGATAAATAAAGGGAGAGTGCTAACAACACTGGTCACCGATAAAGAGTGGAAAGAAAGGAAGAACAGTCATACGACAATATTGCCAAAATCGATCTGGAAATCTGCGCAGATTTTGATATAAATGATGAAATTCACCATAATTTGCTACATATTCTCGATCTGTAAATATGCACGAGATTTTTAACTTATAAGCTACGACGGACCGCACTTGACGATGACATTTTCCCAACCAATCGCTCAGCGACGTCGTTCAGTAAATGGCCACTTATCGATCAGATTCGACGCTCAGCGACTCGTCGCTTAGTCGCTCAGTCGCTCGTCGCTCATTGCGTGGCCGAAGCCTTAGACAAACAAAAGTGCTTTTCTGAATGTTTCTGGAATTCAAATACACACACAACGCAAAGGCGGACTCCCTTGCAAAACAGGGGTCAACTGAAAAATTGCAGCACCCCACATAATATGCCGCTCTCAAAAGCTCCAAAAAACACCAAAACCGAAAGTTCTTTGACAAAATTCAAAGAAAAACCCTTAATGATATGCTAACGTTGACATATGGTAACACTTCTCTGATGTTCTTCAGTCACTCACACTGCTTATTTTGGTTGATGATAATAGCAAGCGAACGCAAGACGATCGTGCTCATTCTGCCCGCGGCTGTGTGGCAGACTGGTTGTGGTGGGATGTATGCGAATTTCAGGAAAATTACAACAACAAAATTCTTTGGAATGCCAGTGGTTTCGTTTTCATTTCAGTGGCAAATCTTGTGTTTGAGTGCCGTGAGAGTAGCTACAGGCACCACTGGTAGAAAAAAGAGCTTCCCATAAGGCCTGTACTTACAATTTTTCTTGGACAGAGTATAGTTTTCGTTTGACGTTTCAATCAGCTGTGAGACACTAGTCGTTAAATTTCGGTGCAATCTATTCTGGTTACAAATTCGATCGAATTAATTATCAAATAAAATGAATTTATTACATTTAAAAATATTATGATTCCATCAATTATTTGTGGAAAATGATTTTAAGTTGTGAGCTTTTGCATTTTGTGGGTCAACTGTTCTGCTGAATGTGCTGATTATTGCGAAAGGTGTATTTGTTTCAACAACCCACCGATTGGATGTCGTTTTCGAGGTGTTTTCTTGGAAAACGACTTTATAACCTACATTTACACCGCACCTAAATTCAAAATTTTGAAATCCAATTTTGCGTTCCCACTGAAATTTAAACATTTCAAATGACAGCTAGTGTCAGATCAGAATTGATTATTGATCCTTTTTTTTCTGTTTAGAAATCAGTATGGTTGAACCTATGGAATTTATTTTTTTAATTTAATCGCTAATTGACAGATGTTTTTTTTTTAACAGCGCGCTGAAAAGTCATTAAATGACGTGCGCAATTTGTAACGAGGCTTGTTCGATTTGACAAACTTACAAATGCAGCGACAAAATTAAACATTTGGAAATGTTGTAAAATATATGGCGAAATGCTGGACGTTTAGCCTGAAATGTTGAATTTGGCCAAAACGATGAGTTTAATTATGGTGTAGATGTACTATTAAACGAATCGTTTTGAAAAATGAAATATGTATGGGAGAACTTCTGTTTTCGATTAAGTTTTCGGCTTGGTGTGAATATGGTATTAAGAGTTGGGGCTCCAAAATATATTTGGGCCTTGTTTAGGGTTCCACAGTCCCATAAGTTTGAGAACCGCTGGTCTATAGTACCAAATCCTCATATACGAGCAAGAAGAAGTTTTGTTGTTTACAACTTGGACGTAAAATTCCTTTTACATACGCTGTATCTACGCATATTCATTTTCCAACTCATTTTCTCAATTACAATTATTATTGAGTCGCATTTCGTAAAGAACTCCAAGATCCAAGATACAACTTAAGCTTCGCGCAGATTCGTTTGCATTCTAAATTTAAATTTGTTTCGATCCAAAATAGCGTAAACCCATCTAATGAACAAATGGGTTAGTGATAATGTTCTTTCAACAGTCTGGTGCTAATATGAAAGTGACAAATGTTTTTTAAGTTTAAAACACTACACTTTGCCTCACAGCATCATCTTAATTTAAGTGTTCCGGATGGAGAAGAGCAACTCACCATACAACAGAGGGTCACGGATTGACGTTTTGACTAATTAAGTATACGGGGCGGTTAATATATAAATACACCATAACGAATTCGATAAAGTAAACAATTATTCAATATTCGTGCGGTTTTTAATGACATGAAGAATGCATTAGAAAAGATGCATAAGTTTTATTGCCGACCACAGAAGGTATAAATATAGGTACACCAAGGCAGAGTTCTAATTGCACATTCGAATCCCACCAGAACCAACTAGAACGGGTTCGATCGGAAGCAAACCAAACGTGAGATGTTAGGCGGTTAAATTTGAATCGGACTGATCCGTTCGGTTTTTTTTTTTTTTTTTTTTTCTGTCGGAGGTTGTTACTATCCGATGGAGCACTCAGACACAACTACTGGTCCATTGTACTGCCAAACAGACACCTTACATTTATGTACTTAGTTTTCCCGTCTTTCGAAGAAAGATGAGAAGGAGCTTCAGTGATGAAGAGCTTAGATGTTCGGCACTCACCACGTCAGCCCCAAAGATCCGCCACCTGATGCGAGCAAAGGCAGGACAGCTACAGAGGAAGTGCTCCGCTGTATCGTCATCCTCTCCACAGGCAGGACAGATGGTGGAGATGCTAAAGCCCAAAACATTTAAGTGTTTGGCAAAAGCTTGGTGGCCCGAAAGGACGCCCACAAGCAGTCTACAGTCGCTTCTTCTGAGAGACAGAAGGAAGGCCGCCGACCTTTTGCAGATGTCCGGACGCAGTCGTTTGGTCTGCCCACACCCAGCACAGCCACGCCACCGACACTCGTGTTCGCGAGAAACCCAAGTATCAATGGATGACTTAACCACCGATGAAGGCAGACCCAACGCAGGTTCAGGTCCTAAGAATTCTTCCTCTGAACCCAGCCTGGCAAGCTCATCAGCTACCTCATTTCCAAGGATACCAGTGTGACCTGGGACCCAAACAAGATACACTGTATTTAGCCTTCCGACCAAGTTCAGAGAAAGCTTGAGTTCGAGCACTAATTTAGACGAGGTAAGAGGGTTAAGCAGCGCTTTTAATGCAGCTTGGCTGTCGCTGCAAACGCATATACTCCTAGCCCTCCACCTGTTTGTCACAATATAGCGCATAGCCATAAGGATAGCGAATATCTCCGCTTGGAAGACAGACGCATGGTTTCCTAAGGGGTAGTGAAGTCTAATGTTCTCGCTTTCCACGAAGACTCCAGAACCAGACCCCTGTCCGGTTTTGGAGCCATCCGTAAAAATACGATGGCATTCTTTCCCTGGCTCAGAGTCTGGCCTAAGCCATTCAGTTGCCTGAGGAAAGTTGACGTGGTAGTTTTGTCGCAGTAGGACTTCTGGAGTCATTGCGTCAGAGGGCATATCCATAAGACAGGGGTCAAAGGATAATTCTCGCACAAGTTCTTCAAAACTCCAATGCGCGTGGTACCAAAAGCCACCTCTCTTTAAACGAGAGATGGTTTTCAGTGTACACCCGATGATAAAAATATCAAGGGGGGGGGAGGTTCATCATAGCGTCTAGAGCGGAGCCCGGTGTGCTGGGGAAGGCCCCCGTGCAGCCGAGACAAACCGTTCTTTGAAGTCTGGCAAAAGAGGCAGTAACACGTTTCCGTGAAAGCCTGTTCCACCATACAACCGACGCGTATGAGAGGAGTGGTCTTACCATTGCCGTATAGATCCAAAGGACCCTTTTAGGAGATAAGCCCCATGTCTTGCCAAAAGCGCCTTTACACTGCCAGAAAGTTGACAGCGCTTTATCGGTTTTCGATTCGACATGCTTGGACCAAAGAAGCTTTCTATCGAGGATTACTCCCAGATATTTGACTTCATCGGAGATCGGAATAGTGACACCTTTTAACACAAGCTGAGTCAGACCAGTGACCTTCCTCCTTCTCGTGAAGAGAACAACAGTCGTTTTAAGAGGATTCACTGAAAGCCCATTTCTTGTGCACCAGCCATCGATCAAGCCCAAGGATCTCTGAGCCCGAGAGCAGACAGTCCCTAGGTCAGAACCGACAGACAGAACGGCGACATCATCCGCGTATGCTTGAGTATAGGTTCCAGGAAGATCGAGAAGCGTTAGCAGAGAGTCAACTACCATACACCATAAAAGGGGAGACAGAACACCGCCTTGAGGGCAGCCCC
The DNA here is from genome assembly GCA_946477585.1 of Cheilosia urbana. Taxonomy (NCBI): domain Eukaryota; kingdom Metazoa; phylum Arthropoda; class Insecta; order Diptera; family Syrphidae; genus Cheilosia; species Cheilosia urbana. The sequence goes on from OX297856.1 coordinate 41,475,480, forward strand.
TGTTAACCCCTGTCACGACGCATTTACCACAATCCGCCTCGGCAATCAACGTCCTGTACATTAGCATTGATTTAATCCACAACACTAATGTTTCATCTATACCATGATGTCTGGCTGCAGTGCACATGCTATCAAAAGTCGCATTATCAAAAGCCCCCTCAATGTCGACGAAAATGCCCAACGCGTACTCCTTCCGATCAAGAGCACTTTCAATCCTACCAACAAGGTTCTGAAGCGCAGTTTCACAGGATTTTCCGCGCTGATAGGCATGTTGCATCTCTGAAAGAGGGTGCGATCGAAGAGCGACATTGCGCACGTGCAGCTCAACCAGTCTCTCCAAACTTTTCAGCAGGAAGGAGGACAGACTTATGGGTCTGAAACTTTTGGCGAGAGTGTAGTCAGTCTTACCAATTTTTGGTATGAACACGACTTTAACCATACGCCAAGGAGAAGGTATGTAGCCCAAGGCCAAGCTAGCGGTGAAAATTCTTTTCAGCGCCGGCATCAGCTGACTACAACCTTGTTTCAGCATAACCGGATAGATGCCATCCGGACCAGGTGACTTGAAACCATCAAACGATGCAATTGCATATTTGATGGCCTCATCCGTCACTACTCTGGATGCAACATACCAGCTACGCCGCGTGGTGTTTGACAGATCAGGAGTGGCCACCGTTTCCGGTACCACTGAAGAGCATGTAGTAACCTGATTTCCCGGGAAGTGAGTCTCCAGCAGGAGACTGAAAGTCTCCGCCTTTGTCTCAGTGTGTACCATCAGATTTTTGGAGCGATTCCAGTTTGCTTGGTCTGTCCCTTTTGAGGACTTTAACAAGCCTACTGGTCGCACTTAGTGATTCGACCTCCTCACAAAATTTCCTATAAGAGTCATTTTTCGATTTACGAATTAGTCTCTTAAATTCTTTTTGTTTCGATCGATATAGATTCCAGTCTTCTTCCAAGTTGGTTTTTAAAGACCGATTTAGGAGCTTCCTGGTTTCTCTGCGAATACACTGCAGTTCGGTACTCCACCAAGGTACCGGTTTTCTACAGGAGTTTTTTGTAACTGGACACGCTAGTTCGAAGCAGCGGATAAGGGTGCTACTCAGATCCTGAGCAGACCTCTCTACCCCCAGTATCGATCTTAGTTTGAGTGGAACTTTAACAGAGTTGCCAAGCTCCTCCCCAAACCGAGCCCAGTCCGTTTTTCTCGGATTTCTCCTCTCTAGCAAAGGCGAAACTTCACAGAAGATTTGAAATTCGATGTATCTGTGGTCTGAAAAAGTGCTATCTGGTGATACCCGCCAATTCGTGATAGTCTTGGAATGCCGGTTTGACAGGGTAACATCAATTACTTGCTGTCTCCTGGCTGTAACAAATGTAGGTCGACAACCCACATTGTTGATGGTAATGTCAGACGATAATATGAAGTCCAGAAGACGATCTCCTCGTATATTGCATTTGCTGCTGCCCCAAACAGTGTTTTGAGCATTAGCATCGCAACATAGAATAAGACCTATCTTTTTGGACTCACAGTACTCTACGAGCTCAACAACCGCCTTTGGTGGTGGAGGAGTTAAAGAGTCATAGGGAAAGTAAGCCGATGCGGCGACAAAGGTTTCCCAACTGTCGTTTGCATGGTAAGTAATAGTTGCAGCAACCAAATCTTGGCGACAGAAGCGTTTGATTGTAACTGCCGTGAGGGATTTCGATACAACAAGACATGTCCTAGGTCTATCGGACAGCCTATCGTAAAGAACGTTATGCGAACCACTTAACTCACCAAGGCCACAGATGCGATTTTTCCACACCCATGGTTCCTGGATGGATGTTATGCGATTCTTTGTTCTACTTACAGCAAGCCTCCTACTTAAAAGAGCGGTAGCAGCCTTGCAGTGCTGTAGGTTTATCTGAGTGAACAAAATGGATGTAAACTCTGGGTTACGACCACTATTTGCACTACTTGGCATTGAAATGGAAACGAATCCTACCAAGATGCAGATAGGGACGCATGTCGTACCTAGACTTGATGGTCTCGGCAGAAGCCATGTCTATGCTCACAACCAAAGAGCTACCATCTTCATCGTGACGGTTTTTGCTCTGCCTGTGAGAACGGACAATCCAGGCTTTTGTGTCGAGGCCAGGGTTCTGGGCGTGCAAACGCTTTAGCACATCCGCCGATTTCCCCAGCTTCCCAGGGATCCAGCAGACTGCGCGCGTGAGCTTGGGTGGCTTGTAGACCTCAAAAATTGTGGTCCCAAGGGGAGGGATCTTCGGCACAATACTGCTGACCCATTCAGAGGTTTGCTGCGAGGAGGTCTTCACCATGAAGGTTCCGTCCTTGAACTCACAGCCCTCAACCTGGATGCACGCATTTGTTTCCGAGGCAAGCTCCAAAAGATGAACTTTGCAGTCTTTACACTCTGCATCGCTCATGCTATTATCATTGCCTGCTTTCCCTATACGAACTGCCAAAGAGGAGACAGCAGCATCCTTATAGGACAGCCTACTATCTCCCACCTCAGCTGTTCTGCGTTCAAAAGAAGCACTCCGACCACCAGAGCCATCCGCGACAACAAGGTTCTGTCCGCTGGTACTGCAACCTGAGTTGGTTTCAGCACCTGCATCATTCGTTACCAGTGCACGGGCAGCCCCAGCGATAGGAGCGCCTCCGGGGTTTATTCTCTTTACGAGCTTGGGTCGCTTCTTCTTGCTTTTCGGTTCGGCAGAAGAGGAGGCAGTGCCCGATCCAAGGGGTTGGTTGGCTTTAGTTGGAGTGACCTCCACCGACCTGTTCCTTTTCAAAGACACCGCCGAAGAGCTGAGAGATGTGCTAGCGCCTTCAGCAGATAAAGCATCTTTGCGCCGCGGATCCAACAGCTTCCTCATTTTCCTCTTCCGCTGTCCCTTAGACAAGCGCAGCCCAAGGCCCAACTCTTCAGGAGCCCGTTCAACCATGGAGGTATCCCGAGTCTTACCGTCAGTGGCAGTGCAGTGAGCAGCAGCCTGTCTCTTGCTCAATTTGCCGAGTGAATCGGACATAGAGCCACAAGAGTCGCTTGTCGGTTTGGTGCTCACGCCTGTAAGTGTGATCGCGACGGCCGGTTTCCGTCCGCCAGTACTACTTACATTGCTGTTAGTAGCACCGGCTTCATTTGGCGACCGTGCGCGTACAGACTCACAGACTTGAGCGAGGTTTATTCTCTTTACGAGCTTGGGTCGCTTCTTCTTGCTTTTCGTTTCGGCAGAAGAGGAGGCAGAGCCCGATCCCAGGGGTTGGTTAGCTTCAGTTGGTAAGACCTCCACCGACCTGTTCCTTTTCAAAAGCACCGCCAAGGAGCTAATAGATGTGCTTGCGCCTTCAGCAGATAAAGCATCTTTGCGCCGCAGATCCAACAGCTTCCTCATTTTCCTCTTCCGCTGTCCCTTAGACAGGCGCAGCTCAAGAACCGCCTCCTCAGGAGCCCGTTCAACCATGAAGGTATCCCGAGTCTGACCGTCAGTGGCAGTGCAGTGGGCAGCAGCCTGTCTCATGCTCAATTTGCCGAGTGAATCGGACATAGAGCCACAAGAGTCGCTTGTAGGTTCGGGTATGAATGTTGGGGCCTCCAGAATCCGTGCCCCGGCCGTAGTCGAAAAGACTACGGGTGGATTATGGCTATTGCCATTACCACCTGGAGTAGACAATTCCTTTTGTTTCTCCATTCATAGCGTTATTGAGTGTCAACCACTAGCTCCTGTGGGTTAGAGCACACTAACAGTTGATTTCCGTTCGGTTGGTATATATTTTAATACAGAAATGCGGTTTTGAAGCTTGAATAGTAGGCGCCATAAGAACAAACAGACAATGTATGCAGGTAGACGGAAATACGTATTTGGGTTGGACATTTCATATGCAGAACAGTCAATTGTGCATATCAGGTTATACACTATACAGCCACACAAGTGTATAAGTTTGACAGCAGAGGAGCGGATCTATTGCAGATAAGGTTTTCGCAGCAGCTGTCCCGATAAGTTCAGAAAATAAAGTGCATGACTGGATCAAACGAAACTTTTCGTTGATCAAAAGTTTGATTAGTTGTGTCCTTATTTTATTAAGTAGGGAGGTACAAATCTGAGAAGCAATGCTAGGAATAGCGTTAAATAAAATCCATTTTCAACTTTCTCCATTGCGTAGTAAGAGAGAGACATTTCGTACAAAATGTCGAACTCGCGATGTTAATCAATTCTGACATTACGATAGTAGAGGAACTTAAAAAAGTGGGTCGCAAAATTCTGTCCGCCTGTCCGTCTGTCTGGCAGTCCGTCATTCCAAAGGCCTACAGCCTGAACGGCTGCGCGGATTTCGTTCACACTTCGGATTTGGAGTTTGGGGCCGCTTTTTATTTGCAATGTAATCTCAATATTAATGGTACCTCCCATATAAAATGTTCATATCAGTTTGATTTGTTTGAAAACGGCTCTAACGATTTCAACCAAAATTGGTATATTTAATGTAAGCTTATGAAGGTTATGTTACCATGACTCCCTACCCTTTAGTTTTCAAGGAATAAAGAACTATTTTGTTCAATATTAGACTTTTTTAACGATTAACCATGTCATTTTTGTTCAATAAACTGCTTTTCATCTTTCCTGTATTATATTGAACAATTGTTAGTATAAATTTTTAAACAAAATATTTTATAATTTCTTCTTGTTCGATATCCACTATTTTGAATGTTTTATTCCATATGCGTATGTACTACGCTTCGCTATAAACTCTGCCAATGACATCACATCAGAAATCAAGCGAAGAATCACACTTGCCAACCGCTGTTTCTTGTCAAGACCCTCATCATCCCTGTCCTGCTCTATGGCGCAGAAGCATGGACCCTAGCAAAGACGGATGAGGATCTTCTTGGTCGCTTCGAACGCAAAATTCTTCGAGTGACTTTTGGTCCCGTTTGGGTTGACGGGCTTTGGAGGAGAAGATTTAAAAGCGAACTCTACGAGCTGTACAGCGACATCGACCTGGTCAGAAAAGTACGCATTAGTCATCTAAGATGGTTAGGACATGTAGATGTAGAGCAAATGGGCACCAACGCTCCGGCCCGGAGAGTCTTCGACTCCAACCCGGAGGGACAACGCAATAGAGGAAGACCTCGCCTTAGGTGGCGCGCACAAGTGGAAGGGGACCTCAACCAACTTGGAGTGCGCAACTGGAGGCAGTTAGCTAAAGATCGCACTAACTTAGAGAGCCTTATTCATAACATCATAACATTTAATATAAGCCAATTTGGAGCTAATTTTGGTTCAATTGCAGAAAACCTTATTCATAAATTTTTGTTTAAGATAATTCCCACTTAATCAAATGTCAAAAAAATAAATGCCTCAATTCAAAAAATGTGAATAATATTCTCAAATGTTTTTTATTTTTTTAATTAATATCAGATGTCCATACCCAAAAGTGGCACTGAAATGCGCGAGTACTGTCAGATTTTTAGAATACTTTTGCTTAATTAATAGATTAGCTACTCCAAAGCAAAATTATGTTTATGAATAAACATTTTCGACAAGAAGATTAAAGGCAAATTAACTCATTTGATGCGAGTTAGTGGAGACACTGATAAACTACTGATTAAGGGAATCTAATGAACAGGGCTGTAAGACTATTTTTTTTGTCCTATATAACATAATCAACTTTATGTTTCTTCTTTTTTTTCTATGTTGTTAAATATTGAGTTTTTCTGTTAAATATCTAAAAATTTGACCAACTTGTTGTCATTTCATATAACTTTGTTCAACATCCAATGACTTCCTCGTTGATTTTAATTTATAGCTACATAATTCAAAATAAAAGAGTAACAAATTCTGCGACTTGTTTTAAAAACAAAATTTATTTATTTATTTATTTGTTTATTTGTCAACAAAGTACTAGGCCTTTTTTAGTTTTTAGACATGAAAAAATATAATAAAATGAGAGAACAAAAATTAAGAAAAAAATTAAGTAAATAAATATAGGTAATTTAGAAAAAAGCAAGTACAAAACTAATTACGAACTGAGCAATACAATTATAACTGGAAATAATTAAACAAGATGGATTTTATTAATGGTATTATCATATTAATGTCAATTAAAGACGCACATTCATTATACAATAACATTAAACCATTTAAAGAGGAGGATCTTCCGTAATTTGTACGAGAACGAGGAATATAAAAGAATCTGTTATTACGCAAATTAAGTGGTGACTTAAAATATCAGGACAGTGAATCTCCCCTAATAAGTATTCTGTGAAGAAAAACAACTCTTGATACCTTTCTCCTAACCTCAAGAGACTCGAGTCCAATAAGTTGTAATCGGGCTGAGTAAGGGGGTAAGTTATTAAAATCCGACCAAGGTAGACGTCTGAGGGCAAACCTGAGAAATCTTTTTTGAATTGCTTCGATTCTTACTATATGAGTATTGTAGTATGGACACCAAACGATAGACGTATATTCCAGCAGCGATCGAACAAACGACAAATATAAAGTTTTTAGCGCATAGGGTTCGGTGAACACCCTAGCATAACGTTTAAGCATTCCCCATGCTCTATTGGCTTTATTTGTGATGTATTCATAGTGGTAAATATAGGATAGTTTACTATCTAACATAACACCTAGATCTTTCATCAAAGATACACGCGGAATAACACTACTGATGAAGGAATACGCGTGAATGAAAGGCGAGGAACGACGGGAAAAAGTAATGACCGAACATTTACTAACATTAAGGGATAAGTAGTTTTTATTGCACCACAAAACGAAGTCTTGGAGATGTGCATTCAATCTATGAAAATATTCCGATCGTTGCATGAAGAATATATTTTAAAGTCATCGGCAAACATCAGGATATTGCAATGTGGAACAAATTTGACAACATCATTAACGAATAAAATAAATAAGAGTGGGCCTATATGACTTCCTTGTGGGACACCAGATGTTACAATGATTTCTTTGGATATGTGTCCTCGAAACTTTACAAACTGGTATCTGTTACTTAGATAGGATGACAGCCATCTAAGAAAAACAAGGAAATTGACAAGGCTTTCAGAAAAAAATCAATACTAATCAAAAATGTTCTTATATAAACAAAAATGTTCAATCTGCCCCCATGTTTTGTAACTCATGCGATAAAAATTCGCATCAAAAACATTGTTTTTTTTTTTTTTTTTCAATTTGTATTGTTTTAGTGAGAAATATATCGATGCTATAATTATAGAACATGGGCCCGAATTTTAAAAATCGATTTCCCAAGATTTTGAAAAATGGACATTTATTCAGCAGACGTAATATATAAGACCTTATAACAAAGTGCAGTAGGCGCTTATAACTCTCTAACCAGAACTTGCGAAAATTACCTGTTGCTGTTACTGGCTGTTCTGAATTGTTGCTTTTATCTAGCATTGCTTCTCAGATCTTTACCTGTACATATCTAATAAAATAAGAATAATTCTGTAAAAGCTGTAATTGCTAAACGAAAAACTTGTAAAAGTTATACTTTCGTTCTGAATATGAAATACTTTTTTTTTAATTATCTGCTGCTACACTTTCTGGGCTCAATATTGGCAGCACTCCATTTGGAGGATTATTTCATTGTGGGGTTACTTCCTGCAGCCGTAATGGAGCTTGTTTACCTAGGGATACTCACTTATTCCATAACCCACCTGGTTTTAAGATTCGATATAAATGTTCCATATTTTGTGATTCATGCTACCGACCGAAATCTGGCGATCTACATTACGATCTACGTCATGCATCGACGATTCTTTGACGTTTCCAAAAAAGTCTATCGAACAAAGGTTATAGATTGTAGCGTCAAAGTCCTAACACAATCGCCGATATTTGGACAAGGAATTCGAATAGTTTATAATGCGCCATCTGATACCGATTTAAAGTACCTATCTACTATAAACGAAGCGACTTCTCTTGAATGACGTATGACAATAAAGTCTATGTAAAAATCCGCCACTCCAATAACAAGCGAATTCCAGATAGACACAAACCCTATAACTACCAATTGATGAAATCCAACTTTAAATCTGAAGATAAGAACTTTACAATCTAAGTGTCGTTCCGTCACCTAACTGGTGATAGCGAACACATTCTATGGTCTTGACTCTTGATTAGATACGTGCGTAGAATGTGCGCAGATTTCTGAGTTTCAAATTCTACCGAAAAACCAGTCCAAAGTTCGAAAGTCAACCCCTCCCAATATACATCTATCTCTAAAAACCAAGTCATATTTAAAATAGTAAATTGCTCTATGAACTCATAATATTTCATACTGCCAAATCGAATAAATACCAATTTTAATCTGAAATAGAATCGTTTTTATTGACCTGTTTATTACAAAGGAAATTCCAAAACTGTCCGTTCACACGCTAAGAATAGGAGCAGAAATATCAATACACTCAAACGGAATATATACCTAGCTATTCTGATATTTCGCCCGCGACATTATCGAAACGCGAAGGTGTGATTTATAAATTCCTTTCCCGTAAACGGGTTGATCCCACACGTCGGTCGGTCGTCGTCGTGCTCCTCTCCTTCACCACCAGCACCCGCAACAGCATACGGGTACGGGTCGGGATGAGCGAGGCTGAGTAATTCTGACGCAAATTGTGAATTATGCTGCCATTTGATTTATCTGTGTATCTATAATAACCAGATCCAATCTGAGCTAACATAACAAAACCGATTTGCATTGTAATTGAACGTTAATTGCTATAGCAACGATATCGCGGTTTGATTTATTCACACTCATCACACTCTTCCCCCAATCGCACGTATCTTGTGCACAGAAACAAAACACAACGCTTTATGCAAGTTGAAGTTCATGAGCGAGCTGAAACAATGAATTATGAATTCTTAATCATCCTCATTGTTGTTGTTCACTATGGTAATTTATTAATTATCTCGATCGACGTCGTCGATGGTCGTTATCGCCGCCATTTCCATTTTCCATTCCCTTATTATGATGTATCAGTTTCAGTGTATCAGCCAGCAGCAGGTGCGGAGAGAATCGATCTAAGGTGCGCGCAATTAATGTGTGCACAGTGGTCTCAGATGCACCACGATAAAAGCCAATTGTCCGACCGAATGGTGTTTGTAGTGGATTGCAAAACTGCAATTTTGCATCTGTGGTTCGCTCTCTCTCTCTTAAATAGTGGAGAAAGGTAAACGAGACAAAGTGGGGTTTCTGTTAAGTAACAGATCTGTTAACAGGTTGAAGAATGTGGACAGGTTTGGGTGGCAAAAATGTCGTGACGGCACTATGTCTACCTTTATCCTCTACCTCTCTACGAACTACGAGTTTGTTGGTGGTGAAAAAGTAAAAAGCTGATTTTTCTCTTAAATTCAATTGGGGAACTAATAGCTCTCTCTCACCGTGAAACTGAGCGAGAAAAAATGTCATGCGAGTTGATTGGGAAGTGGGATTATGGGATATTCTTCTTGGCAACTACTTGCAGGGGTTGTGACTTGTGATAGTGATTGTGATTCATGCGACCATGACAAGTAGATTTGAATTTTTAAATTAGTGTGACAATTCCAGCGAATTCCACTGAATTGTCTGTTGGCAGTCAATTGAAATATTCCCTGAATCTAAATAATAAAAGCGAGCCTGCACGTATTGTCATCAACCTCGCTTGCGATGTCACCTCTGGAAAATTTCGCGGTCGAATTGGGCCGACGATGATGTCAATGGGGAGAAATTGAAGTAGTTTATGGAAATATACCGTCGTAACATTTATGCACGGTAATAACTAAATTATGTCTTTTAGAGGCTACCTAAAAAATGTTACTAACTCACGATGACGAGATGTTCCTATAAGCCATTAGGTTTGTTCCTTTGCTTTTGTAGTAAGAATGGAACAGAAAAAAGGTTATTGAAAAGATAGGGAACGGTTTTGTAATCTATATAAAAAAAAGACAGATACACCATTCATTATTCCGAGAAATCGGAGAGTTTGCTAATTTATTAACAACTCGGCGAACTTTGTTCCGCCCAAATTCGTTAATGTACCTAATGAAAATAATAATTCCGAGTTTGCACAATGCACGATTGCACATGGCACTCAAATTCTTTATTCAAAAGTTATAATGGGTGATTTTTTAGCTGGTTTGGTTTTGGCAACACTGGTTTTGACAGCTGACGTGTGTTTAGTACCTTGTGTCACTGTCAAACAGTTTCAGTTTGGTTTGCAATTTAACCATGGATCGTCTTACAAATGAACAACGCTTGCAAATTATTGAATTTTACTATCAAAATTCGTGCTCGGTTCGAAATGTTCATCGCGCGCTGCTTCCATTTTATGATCGGCATTCTCGACCTTCTGAGCAGTCTATTCGGAAGATTGTGACCAAATTTCGCATCAAATTTACTTTGTTGGACATTAAACCACCAACACGTTTACGTACTGTGCGTAGTGAAGAAAATATTGCGGCCGTATCAGCTAGTGTGACAGAAGACCGCGAAATGTCGATTCGGCGCCGTTCCTAGCAGTTAGGCCTTTGTTACAGCACCACGTGGAAAATTTTGCGGAAGGATTTGTGCGTAAAGCCTTTTAAGATACAGCTTGTGCAAGAACTAAAGCCAGCCGACCTACCACAACGCCGAATTTTTGGTGAATGGGCTCTTGGAAAGCTGGCCGAGGATCCGCTTTTTTATCGAAAAATTGTGTTCAGCGATGAGGCTCATTTTTGGTTGAATGCGTACGTAAATAAGCAAAATTGCCGCATTTGGAGTGAAGATCAGCCAGAAGCATTGCAACAGCTACCAATGCATCCCGAAAAAGCCAAGCCATATTTCTTCAAAGATGATGCGAATCGCAGCGTTACTGTCAATGGTGAACGCTACCGAGCGATGATAACAAACTTTTTTTTGCCCGAAATGGAAGTTCTTGACTTGCATGATATGTGGTTTCAACAAGACGGTGCCACATGCCACACAGCACGCGAAACATAGCGCAATTGCGAGGCGAGTTTGGTGAACAGTTAATTTCACGTTTCGGGCCGGTCAATTGGCCGCCTAGATCGTGCGATTTGACACCATTAGTTTTTTTTTTGTGGGGGTATGTCAAGGCTAATGTGTATAGGGACAAGCCCGCTTCGATTGACGCACTGGAAGCCAACATCCATGCATTCATTCGTGAGATACCGGCCGATATGTGTGAAAGAGTATGCCAAAATTGGACTCAGCGGATGGACTACGTGAGACGCAGCCGCGGTCAACATTTGCATGAAATTATCTTTAAACATTAAATTGCAAGGTTCAAACTATCGATTCAAATAAATATTTCATTCATTTTTTCGAACTTTTTGTGTTTTTTTTTTAAAAAAAGTTCTAAATCTCTTAAAAAATCACCCGTTAGTAAGAATGGAACAGAAAAACACTTATTGAAAAGCTAGGGAACGGTTTTGTGATCTATATAAAAAGAAGACAGATACACAATTCATAATTCCAAGAAATCGGAGAGTTTGCTAATTTATTAACAACTCGGCGAACTTTGTTCCGCCCAAATTCGTTAATATAATGAAAATAATAATTCCGAGCTTTCACAATACACAATTGCACATGGCACTCAAATTCTTTATTCAAAAAGTTTAGTAAATACAAAAGAATTAATTAACGTGTTGGTCAACCTTCAGCTTTTTCACTTAAGTGCTTTACGGTACACGACGTATAGAGGGGAAGGTTACGCAACATACAATTGACCGTATGAGAAACAAATGGGAATTAAAAATTGATTTCACAGTATTTCAGCGATTGTCCCTGCGACTTATTAACTGTCATAGCGAATATAGGGAAGTTGATATACGCCTTAATACGAATGGCAAATCGTTCTGAATAAGCGGAATCTGTGGAATTATAATGTTTGACTTTGAATTTTCAACTCAAAATCGTCGCTTGCATGACATTTGATTTGAGATCCTTCGCCATCAAATCAAACGCGATCCGTTACAAAATTTCGGTGGATTGAGGTTGCGCAACAAAATTATAACTTAGCTGACTTTCAATTTCAAATTTTGTATCAGTAAGCTCGGAACATCAAAATAATTTAAAAATTCAACATTTAAAATAATGTTTTGTGTATTGAAAGTGACACTTCTCGTTTTCGTTTTTTCATCCAATCTATTTTCTTTAAGTGCGGTTCCCCATACAAAGTTCTATCCCCAATCTCATTCCCTTAAATTTTTATTTTCACGACAAGAAGTAGCATATGTCCTTCCTTGGGACAATACAAATCCACCAAGCACGATCCATTCCCGAGTTATGAGTTTTATCTGTAGCTGTACCCACTACCACTATACATAACCGGTTTTGCCCGTACCTTTCTTATTAAATCCCGCCCAGATAAAGTAAAGTGTCAACGCCTTACAGTTATTCAGGCTTATTATGAAAATGGGCGTTCAAATCAAAATGCATATCGTGCACTTCGTTATTTTTTCCGTCAATTTAATCGTCCATTCAGTGGATTCGTCAATAAGCAGAATTGCCGCATTTGGGCGAATGATAATCCAAGAGTGATTGTCGAAAAACCAATGCACCCACAAAGAGTGACTGTTTGGTGCGGTTTATGGGCTGGCGGCATCATCGGGCCGTACTTTTTCCAAAATGAGGCCGGTCAGGCAATTACTGTGAATGGTGTTCGCTATCGTGAGATGATAACGAACTTTTTATGGCCCGAATTGGAAGATATGGATGTGGACGATATGTGGTCTCAACAGGACGGTGCCACTCGCCACACAGCTAACGAAACAATGGCTCTTTTGCGGGACAAATTCAATGGCCGTCTTATCTCACGTGGTGGCGATGTCAATTGGCCGCCAAGATTATGTGATTTGACACCGTTGGACTTCTTTCTTTGGGGTTATTCGAAAGAAAAGGTGTACGTCGATATGCCAGCAAAAATTCAAGAGCTAAAGGTTGAGATAACTCGGCACATTAACGGCATAGAACCTCAATTATGCCTCAGCGTCATCGAAAATTTGGACCATCAGATGGAGGTGTGCCGCCGAGGTCGCGGCGGCCATTTGGCCGATATTTTGCTCCATACATAATTGAACCATATCAATATTATCATAATAAAAAGAAATGACAATAATTTCCTAAATAATTTGTGATTTATTCAAAATCAACATCGGCCCTTAAAACTAAACCACCCTTTATATCCGATAGACCGTCAGCTCGCGTGCACCTACACAATTCCCCCCGCAAAGAAATAATAAAGGGTGGATATATAAATATATATACTGTATACATGTATAATGTATATGTATATATATAATAATAATAATAAGATTTAAAATAATTCAATTTTTGTATTTGACGTGACACTTTTCGATTCCGCTCCAGTTTATTTTTTTCAAAGTGCATTTCCCCATACAAACTTTCATAACTTCTTTCATCCCCTTGAAGTTTGTTTTCCTTTCGCGACAGAAAATAGCCTATATCCTTCCTTGGGCCAAAACGGAACCATCAAGCTGAAAATACTTGAAATCCAAAAATCCGTTCTCGAGTTATGCGCGAACACACGGACTTCATGCTCTTTTATATTATACTAGCGTGCCCGGCGAACTTCGTCCCGCCATGGAGCATTCACTATTCCACCAGAAATACATTTTTTTTGATCCAAAATATCTTTTGCGGTCTCACTACGATCAAATTCAAAAAAAATATAAAAATAACACTCCCCGTACAAAATATATGGAAAATAAATTTCTAGAATTCTCCAATTTCCCTTTCGAATTTTCCATTTTTTTTTTTCGTCGTATGAACTTTCCTTAGGCGTAGACAGACACAACAAAGAAAAGATAGCTCGAATCCAAAGAGTATCCAATACTCTTTTCTCAAATCGGAAGTTCCGTTCTCGAGTTCCCTCATATGAAAAATTTTGTGATAGGCGTTACCATCTCTGAGATTGAAAAGGAGACGCACGGAAAATTCAAGACGCTTAAGTATGAATGACAAATCGTTCTGAATAAGGGGAATCCGAGCAATGAGAATGTTTGCCTTTAAAATTCCCCCTCGAAACCGTCGCTTGGATGATATTTGATTTGATCTTTCACCATCAAATCAAACGCGTTCCGTTACAAAGTTTCAGTGCATTGACGTTGCGCAGCAAAATTATAACTGCCCGGAACATCCAAAGAATTCAAGAATTCAACTAATCCCCATAAAGTTTTGTTTTCATGACAGAGACTAAAGAGTAGCATAGTATGTCCTTCCTAGCGTTTGACTTTATTTTTGAATCCGCCTGTTTTTTGTAAAGTACCAACAATAGGGTCCATAACTATCCTCTCTGTCAAACTTTAAGCAACCATACCCATCCGAAAAATTTCAATCGTCTCAATAAAACTGTTTCGGAAAACGACAACACCGCCACCTATCGGGTCGAAAAGTATTCTATCTTTCAAGCTGGAATCAACCGTACACATCCACAAAATTTCATTGAAATCGATTTAGCGGTTTCGGAGATCGACGACAGTGCCACCTATCGGGTCCAAAATTTGATCTTTTAAGACTGCCTGAAATACACCAATGCGAACAAAACAAAAGAAGAACTATACAATGTGGCCAGTAAGAACATTTTCCTTGGTTATGTTATTTGTGCCGGAAATCGAATGGAAATGTTATTTACCTATTTAAAATTGATTAAAAACTAATTTGGAGTTTTCGTCAAACAATTGTACAGCCAACGCCAACTATACCATATTGATTTTTGTTTGATTGATATTGTTGTTGATACCATATTGATATGCAGGGAAATCTAACTTTTCGTAAATATCTCCCAGCGCCACCTATCGGGTCCAAATTTTGGCAAAAGCTTTCTATATTTTTAAGTGAATAAGAATTTTCAAAAAAGCGACCCCAGCGCCCCTATAGGGTCTAAAATAAACATAAACCATCCGGAGCACCACACAAACATATGGTGTGAATATAAGGGGGATAGCTTCAGTGGTTCAGCCGTTATCGTCGGTCATACATACGCACGAACGTTTTTATATATTTTTGATTGATATTGTTGTTGATACCATATTGATATGCAGGGAAATCTAACTTTTCGTAAATATCTCCCAGCGCCACCTATCGGGTCCAAATTTTGGCAAAAGCTTTCTATATTTTTAAGTGAATAAGAATTTTCAAAAAAGCGACCCCAGCGCCCCTATAGGGTCTAAAATAAACATAAACCATCCGGAGCACCACACAAACATATGGTGTGAATATAAGGGGGATAGCTTCAGTGGTTCAGCCGTTATCGTCGGTCATACATACGCACGAACGTTTTTATATATTAAGATAGTTGTATTTTGATCAAAATCGTGTGTTTCTTTTGAAAATTACTATTTTTTCAACTTTTTAGCTGAAAACTGAGTGCAAGATATTGTTCGGGATGCAAGCATTAATTTGTTTTTAAAATTTTATTTAAATCGACAATGGGGTTTTCGAGAAATGAGCGGTTCTTAAAATTAGCGTTTTTGGTGATTCGAATTGAAAATTAAGGACGCAACAATTTTGAGAACATCAATTTTACTCTAAGTTTGCATTTTGGTCAAAATCGTTATTGCCGTTTTCAGAGAAACTAATGAAAACTAAATTAAAAAAAAAAAAAAAACACAAAAAGTTATAAATGACCATACATATACAGAAATGAGTTTGTGCTTCAATCGCATGGACCATTTTCGAGATATGTCCAAATTTCAAAGGACCGTAATTCGAATTTTTAAGCCAAAAACTGGGTAGGGTAAAATAGCCTATTGTTGGCACCCCCCCATTGATTGGCACATGAACATTAAAACAGTGTTATGCATAGTTTTTTTAAGATTTTTTCACCAAACTCGCTTACAATATTTTTCCTTGAACATATTTTGTTAATCTGTCAGCACCACTGTATTTCCTTATGTTGGTAGTACTAACAAAAATACATTTACCCAACTGTCACAAATCTTTCCCGCCTTTTTGCCATAAACGTTACGGATATCATAACGGTGACAGCGAACAAGAAGTGTGTGTTTTTGTTCTTAAAGTTAACAATTTGAGCTTTTTTATATGTTTTCCTGTTACTAAAACACTATATTTAAGGTATTGTTGTTTAAAACTGATTGAAATATATTATTTATAACGTTTTCAATTGTGCCAATAATTGGAAATATAATCAACAAATTTCCAAATGTTGGCACTGTGCCCATCATTGGTAGTAGTGTCGATTACCCGGTTATGGACACTGTGCCAATCATTGGATTGAGCCAATAACTGGCATAAAGTACACTGTCCATCATAGGAAAATTGAGAATTGAGACACTATTTTCCTGTTTTAATTTTTTTTTTTAATTAATTCGGTATTTCTTTAAATTATCTTTAGATGCACAGTGTTCGGAAAATGCAAAAATATGAAAAGAAATACATTTGATGAAAGCTTAATTCAAACTGCATTACAAGTAATTAAAACAGGTATGCCAAACAAAAAGCGTCTACAAAATATGGTATTCCAAGATGCCAATAATAGGACTGAGGAATGTCAATGAATGGAACGAACGTGCCAATAATTGGTGAAAATTGACTTTGCTTCATTTTACTGTCTTTTTGTTTGTGTTTTTTAAGAAATTTTACGTTTTGTTTATGTTTTTTATTAAAAAATACCTTAAGAAAGGTAAATGAATTACTTTAAAGTTATTTGAATGTTTTATCTTATATTTACACATACATAAAGACGCAAGTTTTACTAAGGGTGGTTTACCCTATGTAGTCATGGTAACCTCACCCACTTAAGCTTAAATATCAATTTAAACTGGTACGAACATTTTATGTATGGGAAGTACCATTAATGTTGAGGTTACCTTGCAAAAAAGAAAAAAAAAAAGCGGGTCTGAACTGTAAGCCCATACAAAATCCAAATTCGAAGTTTGAAGGAAATCCGGGCAGCCGCTTAGGCTGTAGGTCTGTGGAAAGACGGACAGAATTTTGCGACCCTTTTTTTTGAGTTCTTATATGATCGTAATGTCAGAATTGATCATCTCGATCATCTCTCAATTTTGTACGAATACAAACAATACATATCTTTCTCTTACTACGCAATCGAAAAAAAAAATATACGGATCAGAGTCCCTGACCATCTGCCTTCCACTCACTCATGTGGTATCACAATGGACCCACTACTCTTGGTAGGTGCGTTTTTCCAGACGGCCACCTAACCTAAAAAAATATATAACCAGTGGCTCCTAATATTTATTGCCGTACTTTTCTGAAAATTAAGATCTGGGCATCCATTGGACAAGCTTGAGATTCTTGGTGTTGTTTTTTCTCAGTTTTTAGACTGGTTATCGGGAAATCGTGAAAAATCTCCCCACTCGGCATCATGACCTACTACCCAATCCCATCCCATATCTCAGTCCTCAATATCACTATCTCAATTCACGTGCGTACAAAGTGTGCCATATCAATGTCACCAATCTATAAATAACGCGGTGAAAGGGGTTACGAAAGTGCGGAAGCATTATTTCGCTCTCTCACTTGTCACCGTAAACACATTCGTCCGCTCCAGTGAGTAATCATCGCGATAATCATCCGCAGATCAGTTAAATATAAACTGTTGCGATTTATTTATGGAAAGCCTGTGATTCCTCGAAGTTCGCACGAAAGCGACATGATATTTTGCGGCCTTCGGTCGGATCTGTTTACAGCTCCCTTATCTCGGCGTAACACCATGATGTGTGTTGATTCTTCTGAACTCCGCAACGACGACGACAATTTGCTTACAATTCAAGCAAGCCCACATAGGAGGTGCACACTGCACAGTGCACACTGCACAGTCCCTTATAAACATCGGCGGCGGCACTCATTATTTGACATCGCACCCACTTGGATTGGATTCTAATGAAGCGACATTGTGTCAACTATGTTGACACCCAGTCCGGGTCATTTAATTGGCTCGTCTAAACAAAACTCTCAATTACCCGGGGATAAACAAAAGCAAACCACCACCGCACACATAGTTGTGTGGGTCATTTGCTTGCGTCAAATTGCTGTCGATTGCCTCGCGCCATTCCTCCATTCTCCGTCGGAACAAGGAACAACCAGCTAGCACAGCATAAAAGTGCAAGGGCACTCCGGTGCGGAATTTGAGACGAATATAAATAAACGACTGAGGTCCGTCAGTCCTCATTTATACAGCCGGCCAAATGCGGGGGACACTGTTTCGCGTTTTGTCATGTTAAACTGAATCGTGTCCGTGCACTGTCATCGTCGATTGGTGGCCATCTGTCGCAATTTAGGTAGTGTCTCCGTCTCCGATAGTCATCGGGGATTCCGCAGCTAGTCCAAATGGAGCAGTTTTATTGTTCTTGCTTGCGGTCGCGTGTGTGTAATCCGAGGATGACCCGTGGGGCTGTTTGCGTTAGCCCAGTTCCGTTTGTGTATTCTGCGTTGTATCTAACAAAAGCGAGCCGATGGCGCGTTGTTTATTCGATTTAAGGCGATGGTTTTTGATTTAAAAATGAGAAGAACACAAATTGGGCCACTGGGCTATGTTTAGAATAGAGCAACGACAGCTTGGGGTTGGGCAAGGAAATTAGGCGACCGAGGCTGTTTTGCTGATAGAATTGTAGTGTGTTGGGTCGTAAATTAGTTCGAAAGTCGACGTTTATTGGGATTCGATTTGTGCTGACTGTTGACTGTTGAGTTGCGCAGAGTTTATAATACGGTCCCGATGACAAGTTCGGTATGAAGTTTATAACTAGGGTGTGAATGATGACAAAGTGAAGGAGGACGTGGTGGGCTCTGCTTTCTGAGGGGGATTGGTGGAATTACGACTCGCACGACGTATTGACCTTAATAATACTCAAAGTTCGTAATGTTAGTTTTACCACGATAGAATTGCTGAGAGATAATTGAATATTAAAAATTGCTGATGAAGTATTGCTTCAACTAGGTACCGGTTCTTCTTTCTCAGCCAAAATCAATTTTCAAATGCTATTTAGACCGTTTATATGAGGGGATTATTTGTCAAACTGATTCACACTCCGTCTTTGAAAGAAACCCAGTACTACGAGGGCTTATAGCGATAAAGCGCTATCCCACATTTTTGACAATTATTTTCTTAGTTCAAAACTTTACTTCTCTTTGTCCGCCATATTTCTCTAAAGATGTGTTCATATCCGCGAATATAAGATTTACATTTTTTTCTAAATGATCTATCCCCTTGTGGCATACGTCAAATACAAAAAACCATATCCCACACATTATTTATTCTACTAAAACGGCTGACTCCAAGAGATCAACATCATAAAGTTAATAAACGAAAATATAAAAGGGATTTATTTCGGTTTGTTTCTTTATACAGTGATTAATAAGTAAATAATCCAATGAAAACAAATAAATAACTTGAAAATTCTAATGCGATATTTTAGTTAACTCTTTTCTAAGGTTTCGCGGATAGCGGTTTATAATTAATTTTCTTCGAATGTGATAGAAGTTTTTTCCTGGTAATTCGTGTGCATTTGGTCTTTGTTCCTCATTTTAGTTTTAATTAAATATTTTGTATTAATAAAATTAAAATGTATGACCGAAGGAAAGAAATGCTTTGGCAAAAAGTAATGATTGCAGTACATCCAAAGCAAAAGTATTGGATGCTAGTATTGAAAGCCTTAATGTGGGAAGATTTTACTAAAGATTTTTTTTTTTAAAGCGTAGCTTTGCACTGCATTCACTTTCTAGGTTGCAAAACCAACAAAAGAGAATGAAAGGCCAAAAATATACAAAACTAGCTGACCCGTGCTCGCCTTGCTTCGCCAGAGTTCCACTTCTCAGATTTAAAACAAAACAATTAGCGTTATACAAAAAGATCCTTACCCGAAAAAAGAGAAGAAAAACTGTCAGTATAATGCGAGAAACAGATTAACACAGCGACTTTGAAAGCAACAGCAACAGCGAATTTAGGATTAGTTCCAACGTTGATGTCCCTAACTAACTTCTAACTTCTATTATTCCCTCTTAATCTCATTTACATTCCACTTGTTATTGTCAGTTGTTACAATTTATACCCCATCCCTCTCAATCCCATAACCCATATGCGCCACACTCGTTCACTTACTACTCAAACACAAACATCCTCAAGTTCAAATTAAAAAAAAAAAAAAAAAACAGAAAGCAAAAAAGGTGCAATTGCACAAACAGGTTTTGGCATGCACATGAATCACTATGAAATCAGAATCACTATAATGCATTTTAAATCACAATTACAACTGAGTGTGACTCCCTCTCAATCTCAATTACAGACCTATCTCTCTCAATCCCATGTTCCATGCATCTCATTTACTCTACTACTCAACTCATTATTCATTAATGCGAGAAACAGATTAACACAGCAACAGCAACAGCAACAGCAACTTTGACAGAACTTTAGAACCAATGTATTTGAATTACTTTGAACATATTAGCACAGCAACATCGACAGCGACATCAACTTCAACGTTAGAGCCAATCCTAAATTCGCTGTTGCTGTTGCTGTCGCTGTGTTAATCTGTTTCTCGCATTAATCTGTTTATCACAATCAGCGTTGCCACTTGTACTACATATGTAGTACAATGCTACATATTTGCTGGATTTTTTAACGTCGTACTACATACTACATTCCTTTCCCAAAGTACTACATTTCTTAAGAGCCAACCATTTTAAATTTATTAAAGGAGTTACCCTGTAAGAAAGCAAATTTGGACATTTTAAATGACAAGTGACGCTTGTTGATTGGGGTTTTCGATCTTATTTTGAAATGTGGACCTCAAAATAGCGACATTGTGGCAATATGAGTGAAATTAAACAAACAAAAAATAGTTTAGGAAACTTAATTATTTGAAGAAATATCTGCATATATGCTGGACTTATGCTGTCTTCCACACAGTAGTGCTTCTGGTGAAAGAAAGTTAATTTCAATTTAAAAAAAGACATGTACTACATTTTGTTTGAAAATGCTACTTTTTTTTCTCCTTTGTACTACATTTGCTAAGGATGTAAGTGGCAACGCTGATCACAATACAAAGCCTAAAAGCAAAAGGTGCATAAAAAAAGAGAAAGAAAAAGCGCACCGCAGAAAGTGTACAGAGAGAGGAACAGGTTTTGCCGCACACACACACAAAATTTCCTCCACTCAACGCTGGAAAAATCCAACGATCTAGCTTCAATCGAACATTTTGTTTTTTTCAATTGTATTAAATTTATAGTTTATTGCTTATTGTTCGACTTCAGGATAACGTACAAAGATGATTTATATCTTAAAATCGTTGTACATTATTGAACTTTGTATTAAAAAAATCCCATTTCATTTGGATGAGTGATTCCGAAGCTAGGAGCTAGAAGGCATCCGAGAATTACAACTTTTCTTAGATATCAGCATAGATTTCCACTTCCGGACAGCGAATAACGGTAAAATATATCCTATGTTCAAATCTAAACAATTTCCTATGCAACTGTGAAAACCGAAATCAAATTCGTGCAGTACTTTTTGAATCTATTCTTTGCAACCAGATTACAGCCGGAAAAAAGCTACAGCTTTATTATAGTAAGGATGTTTCTAGACCCTCACCTAACGTACAATGGGACCCTCCTGTTCCTCCCCGCTGTGCATAAAATCACCAATAAGATTATGTAGCCAATTTGATGAAAATCAAAGGTAGTGCATTTTCTTTAACTTTTGGAAAATGAGTCTTAACCCTCTACTGCATGCATTATGATCCAGTGGAAAAAAAAAAATATTTTGTTTGCTAATTTTGTTTTCTATTTGGAAAACTTAGAACATATTGAAACATTTTTTTTTTTAAATTGTCAATTTAAAAAGATAAACACTTTCGCCATAAATGATATGACGCCATTCGCAGGAAGTCATTTTTCAACCTAAAAAAATTATGCCATATATGGCGTTTCGTGCAACTAAAACAAAGTGTTTTTTTTTTTTTAACTTTATTTGGGCACTAAAATACAGAAATAAATAAGAAAAATCATTAAAATTATTAATTATAAACTATAGCTAGTGTAAGTGCTTCAAATATGGTCCACCCTTAACGTTTTTTTTAAATAAAACCATAAATTTAAGTCTAATTCATTTATTATTTTTTTAAACAGTCTCACAAATTATTTGTATTTCAGTCTTTAGAAACTTTAATTAAAAAAGCAAACATAATTAAAAGTTAAAAACAAAAACTTAAAGGAACTCTATAATTCAGTTTTGAAAAAAGTGCAGCTAATATGGCCCACCTGGTGTTAAATATGGCCCAGGGTGGGCCTTCAAAGATCCCATTATTTTGTTGTAGATTGCTGATATGGCTTTCATCATGTTCTTCTTCCGCCAAGTCTTCCGTGGTTGTGGACTTTGTTTAGACATTTTAGCCTTCAAAAAAAAAAAAAAAAAAATTAAATTAAATAAATAAATCAAATTTTAATAGAGAAAACGTGTCAAATATGGCCTACTTGGTCATATACCCACATGGGCCATATTTTCCGCACTTACTCTACATGTGGAAGGAAGCAAAGCAATTTCGGTCTTTGTTCAAGCACAGGTGTATTTTGCATTTAGTGCAGAATATAAAAAACCTGTACTGACAATCGTTTTTACATTGTTGTCTTGATTTTTGCCATTCCGGAAAATCCCCGACTAAATCCAAACGAACAGCATTAAGTGGGAAATCATGACGCCGAGCTATTGATTGTTTTAATTTTTTCGCTAGCGAAGATGACGTCGTCGGGGTCGAAGAACACGATTTTGAAATCCTCTTCTGGCTTGTTGGTGCATGAAACAGGTCGACCCCTCTTCTTACTTACACTTTTACCAACCTTAGTCAAGTGTTCTGCTACTGCCAACTTAAAATCCAAAATCGGTATTGTGTCGTATACAAAATCCTGCCCAAGTTGAGAATTCCAATAACGTCTTGTGGAAGGCAATTTGACAAGCGACATGAATAGACATATACTCGTACCAACAAATTGTTCCATTTCAGTTCGTGTAATATTGACTGGCTTATTTATATTTGTCTGCAAAGCTTTCCTATTAGATTCTTCAGTGATAATGTCGAAAAGCTCATCAGTAAATAGGTATAAAAAGAACTCAGCGGGAGTTTCAAAAGCAGACATTTTCTCTGGAAGGTCCCTAGTTCCTAAAAAGGGATAATCGCTTTCTTTATACGGACCTCGTTTTTTGCTCTCCCAGATTATTTTGCTCTCCTTTTTCTTTCCTTTTTTTGAACTCAGATTAGATAATGGCACATCATTTTCAGAATCATATTCACTGCTTTCATCCGTTTCGGGTATCACCAAATCTTCTTATCGATTTTCCGCTGCTTCATCTTCTGGTTCTGATTCCAGTATTTCATCTTCGCTTTGCCCTCAATCTCCAGGAATGGTATAAAACCTCCGTTTAGGGTAAAAGCTCCTTGTTGGAATCATGAAGTCTTCACCTGTGTAAAAAACACAAAATTCTAGTTACCTAACTTGCATGCATAAGAAGCCAAATATGGCACCACGAAATTTGGTAAATATATCAGTGAATGCTTGAGGAGCCATTATATGGACATTGCAAATAATGCATTGTACCATAAACTGCACATGGATAATTGAAAAAAAAAAAAAAATATATTTCACTAACCAGTATCTAATATTTAAAGAAAAAAAAAAGAACGTATGAGTACTTTCTAAAGTTAAGGGAAGTAAACCTTCAAGTTTGTCGTCAAATGTTTCTGAACACATTGGGAATGAAGATAGACATGATACATTCTTGGATAGCAGTTCAATGCAATGGCATTGCGATACAAAACAATAAGTCTACTGTATTGATTCGTTTCAACAGCCGCCCGATTATCACTGAGAAAAATAAGTTATTGATTGTTTTTTTTTTTAAACCTTGGCCATACATTTGTACCTGAGAAAGAAAAAAAAAATTAGTACAATCTATGTAAACAAAAATTTCCATTGTAGTTTGCCTGCGGAAATTTACATGAAATATGCATCCTGCTAGGCAAACTCCGGTATTGAAACACTTCACGTACCTGACTGTTTAATTACCCCACCCACCTGTAATAAAAAAATCGAATCAATATTTGGTAATTTACAAAATAAGATTCCTACCAGAAACATGTCCATCCAAGGTCCGCACGTTTTTTGTTTTTTTTGACGTTTTGCATTTGCAAAGATTGTCAAGTTTTGTCTCTTCCTTTTCGTGACTGTTTCGTTCCAATTCCGTCTGTGCCGTTTCGCGCAGTTTTGTCTGTTGCACTCACTGTTGCAAAAAGGCTTACTAGTGTACTGATGTTTGTACTATTTGACTTTCCCGAGTACGCAAGTACCACTTCTTAATTTTGAGTACTAATTGTACCGTTTTTAATTTTTGAAATAAATCAAACATAATGAGGTTATTTCACTTACGTCCATATTATTCACTCCAAAAATTTAACCCAAGTCAATAACATTCAGTCATTATACCCGAATATAGACTCAGTTTTTGTAAACATGTCAGCGTTCAATCCGATTAAGTTTAAACTGCATTGCGGATACCAGTTTAAGTATTTTAACTCGGATTGAAAATAAATCTCATAATACTGACATTTCTTCGTTCAGAAAATAAGTAAAAGTGAAATAGTATGTAAAATGTATCAAGAAGCTAAAAAAAATTATTTAAATGTAAAGTTGATGCAATTTTGATGGCTTCGTAGTTAGAAGATTAATTTATCGAAGAGCTGATGCAACAGCAAATGGCGAATTAACGTCGTCCTCGGTCCTCGTCTTCGCCAATATTCGTGTTTTTTTAGCTTCAATATCAGCATAGCAAAGTAAAGTAGAATTTTCGAATGCTCAAGCGGTCTTAAGTCAATGATAATGATGTCGTTTATTTTCAGAAATATTGGCTAAACAAAGAATCATATTGGAGGCTAAATTCATGATAAATACAATAAAAATTAAACTCAGCACACAGCAAATCAAAGCGATTGACAAGAGAAACAATAAAAAATAAATGTAACTTTATGTGAAATTTAACATGTGAATCGATCGTAAATCGGTTTAAACTCCGCGTTTGAATGCAACTGGATCCAGCGTATTTAATGCATGTTTTTGAGTGAATATTATAAATGTCAATTTAAACCATATCGGTTTCAAAATATTCGGATTTGGGTGTAAAATTAACTTAAACCTAATTTACGCTCGGAGTGAATAATATGACCGTTATAGATTCAATAAAATAGGACTTTTTCAAATGCAATAACATAAATTTATGGCATTTAAAAAATTGTGTACTATTTTGTACGTTTCATTACTATTTCCTTTCAGTCTTTAGTACAATTAAGAAGAGTCGATTTGCATCACTGGTTGCACTTCGTCTAGGTCAGTGTTTTTCAAACTTTTTGAGTACGCGGCCCCTTTGTTAAGAAAAAAATGTTACCGACCACCATCTCATAATGTCTTAGTTATTTAAAAAGCTTTATACACTTAACCCCTTCTTGCCCGTACCTTTCGTATTAAATCATGCTCACATTTCGCAAATTGCTTTATTTGGACAGCGCCCATTAATAATTTTCATTATACAACTTTAGAAATAGCGTTTGATTTTATTTTTGAATGGGACGTGCCACAATCCGTTTTCTTATCCCGCTTGTGTTTTTCAAAGTTCCACCTATAGGTCAAAAACTATCCGAAATTTAAAACTGGAAGCAACCATATCCATCTACAAAATTCCAATCAACTTGGTAGCGCTGTTTCGGCGATCGGCAACAGCGCCACCTATCAGGTCCAAAAGTATCCTATCCTTCAAGCGGGAACGAAGTATATAAATCTATAAAATTTCATTGAAATCGGGTGAGTGGTTTCGGAGATCGATTACAACGCCATATAGCGGGTCAAAAATCCTATCTTTTAAGTTTGCGTTAACCTGAAATACAACAATACAAACAAAACAAAAGAAGAATCATAAAAATTGACCCAGTGGTTATCGAGTTATATCATCATCATCGAGTTTCATCCCGAAAGAATTATAGGTATGAATTAAGAAGATTATTATTAAAGAAAATTTAATTGAACTGAAAAACGACATACGCCTACAACGCCACATGTTGAGGATTTTCCGACGATGTGCACTAAGAAATTCAGTTTTTGTTAAAAATAATAAATTAATTATTTTATATGTATTTTATCAATATAAAAATTCCGATCGAAGCATCTGTTTTAAACGATATTTATTTTGTTTACATCCTCGTTGACGATATTTGCAGCACGCATTCTGTCAAGGTTATGCCAACGCCATAAGTTTACATCAAAAAAGTTTGAATTGTAAAAGCGCTTTGGTTACATTAGATATAATTTATTATGGTGGTTAAGTATTCTTAAATTTTCTAATTTTCCGCACAATTTTCTTAATTTTTTCTTTCATAAGATTTTTCTCCTGACAATAACAAACACAACAAAAAAAATTTAGCGAAATCGGTCCAGCCGTTCACGCGTCATGCCGCGACCAAGGGAAATAGGGATTCATTTTTATATATATAGATTCAACATTGGCACATTTGTTCGAACAGCTTGACTCAATGCGATTCGTTCGAAGTCCATTTCTCGCTCCAATTCTCGATTAAATGCGTCAAATCAAAGCTTTGTTGCGCATTTCATCTGACATCTCCAGTTCATTATCCGATGTCACAGTGCGAATTCGATGCAAAATATCGTCGGCCATAATATCATCTTTGTATAATCAAAGTACCTATCTACTTCATTTCAAAAAGTTACTTAATGTAACATAGTAAACATAATTTATTAGAACAAAGTTTTTAGGTAGATACCTATATTTAAAAAAAAAAAAATAACAAACTTCAAAATTGTTGATAACAACAATTTGCTTGGAAAATAATTAAAATAATTGACAACAACAATTGCTTTTAAAATTCAAAATATTTTTTTTTTATTTGAAGTGTCACTTCTTGATTTCTATCCAGTTAATTTTTTTTTTCAAAGTGTATTTCCCCATACAAACTTTAATTTTCTAATTTTCCGCGCAATTTTCTTAATTTTTTCAATTTCAATTTTTCTTTTTTCGCGGAGCAATTACGAACAAATCCGCAAAAGGAAGTATCCAATTTGGTCCAGTCGTTTTCGAGTTTTAAGCATCCGAACAAACCAAGATCCATTTTTATATATATAGATATCTGTTGAAGCCTCATTTAAGGAGAAACGTTCTCCAGCACAATTTGCAATTTTTTTGTTTCCACACGATAGAGGTTTATCACCATAAGCCCTCGTTCCCGCTCTTCCTAGCTTATCATATAAGATTCGAAGTCAAAAATCAGCACTGGAAGAGAATAGGTTTTAAGAGGACATATTTCATTCAAAAGGTTATCCTCCAATGTGCGATACACAATCAATGTATCGGTAATGAGAAAGTGACCATTAAGTGACATACTTCAAGGCAGTCTCTGAACTTCTCTTGAGGTATGCGTGATACAATATACCCAGGGGGGAGCTTTGTGAAAGTCATAAATACGTTCCAAACCTGCTTTAACTACAAAAAAGTTAAGACTCTTGCCCTCTCTTGTCAGATTTCGGACATGTGTCCATGAATGGGAACATGATTTAGTAAGATACAAACACTGCCCTTCCTATAATGATGAGGAGAATATCGCCCTGTCCCGGGTTTACGGAGTAAAGCTGTGAATGGCCCCCGAAATTTTTCCCTAGGCCACCGCTTTCGGACAAAACACTTTTATCCACTTGAGGGCTGAAATCGGCGACTTGTGATTATTGTTAATGTTAATGTTATAGTTAAACTGACACCCAATTACTCTGAGTGCAGTTAAAACGTTTAGATAAGCTTGGTCGTTCCAGTTGATTCATCCTTCCCTGATCAGCCTGATTAAAACGCTTGTATCCACTGCAATTGCGTTGGGTTGCTCACTATGCACTTTAAAGAATCCGTGGCTTATATCTACTAGTTATTTAGTATCGTAATTAACATGGGCAATCGGCATTTTTAGTACCTATACTATACAAATTTGACCATGCAACCCTTTGAATTCGTTGCTACACAAACCGCCATAGATGTCAAACTAAATCCAAATTTTGTTCTGCAACTGTCTCACATCCGGGCCAGCTTACCGCAAAAAAAAACCATCGTCATTATAATTAATTTAAATGATTTGTCATATTCGTAGACTTCCACCCACACGCAGTCTTCCGACTCGCTAAAAGTACATCATAATCGCCTAAACTGTAGCTGATAAGTCATCATCATCATAAACAAAGTAATCGTTTTGACCAAATTTGTACATGCCGGCGGTAAAACATGTTAAAAGCCCACCCGCTCGCTCAGAATTAAGATCGGCATTTCCTTATTTGGCGACTTTGCAATCAAACCGCAATAAAATATCGCACTTCAGCGTGACAAACGAGTCTTTGTCAACCAATTCCAGCTACAACATATTATCCCCAATTCCTATCTATGGTTGGGGCGAACTACAACAAATTTTACAATCGCCACCGCTGTGCCCCTTCGTCTGCAGCGCGCCATCAACTACGGCAGCACTACGCAAAGAGATAAATCTGCAGAGGTGTCAACCCTCGCACAGGTGTTAATCTGTCTTCTGTCTATATTTTTATTTGGACGGCGACAAAACGCTCCTCCAAGCTTTAACACCTTCCACTATGCTAACCAGCTGCTGCGGCGCTATTTTCGGCCACCAATCGACCGGCCGGCTACCAAGTGAGTACGCAACCGCTTCACCACCATCACAACGACGACGACGACCAGGTTCAGAATTCCTAAGACAATTTGTATTCATTTGCATAATTAGCCAGGCGATCGGGTTGTAACAACGTGCTTCTCTAGATACACCATCGACTGCTCTGGCAGATCGGAAATTTAAGACCGAACCGCCGCGAGAATCGCTGTGCGGTTGCGGCGACCGAACGCACATGGATAGTGAGTTGCCGATTTATACTCAACTCATGTCCTCCGTCCAGAGCAACGTAGACAGCGCGCTAGTTCGGTAATCGATACTCACCGCGATTCGAGTCAAAGATCAAAAGACCAACTGTGACGACTTGAGTGTGAGAGGACACTTTGCGAAATCCGATTGACTCATCGCGTCGCATCTCATCTCACGGCAGCGGGCGGTCCGGGATCCGGGGATGGACATCATATTTTATTGGCGGTTCTGACTAAAAGTCAAGCGGTGTTTACGACTTACGAGCACTTGGCAAATAATAAATTGTATCGACATTCGGCGGCGTGCGGATCATCTCTGAATTTGACCTCGGATTGACCTAAATTTCCTTATTTCGACTTTTTGAATGGATGATGCATAGTGGTTGAGTTAGAGGTAAGGAGCCGTCAAGCCGAAAGCTCATAGCTGTGAATGGATTTCGATATATTTATGGCACGTCTTTTAGCCGAGGCTCTGGGAACTTGTTGTATAGCCAATGCAATGGTGACTATATGAGGTGAACGGCGTCGCGGTTTGGGGGTAAGCACCGTCTCGTGATGTGAACTTTTTGCATACAATGGAGAATAAATCATCTTCGTGATTGGATATGACGCAAAGATGGTATTATACCGCAAATGGCTTGGCCAAATGTTTATTGCTTTCTGATGGATGTGTGCGCAGTGTGATCGGTTTTTTGTTCCCCCCGTTTTTTTCTGGATTTTTGTGTTTAACGGCATGTAGACGCGATGGTACGTGAGAGTTTCGTTTATTAAATGTCGATCTGGTGGGGGAAAGTTAATGTGAAATTTATTTATATGGGCTTTGTAGGTTGGGGTACAAAGACAGCAGAATATATGAGAGATAGATACAATGATTTGAGTAATGCTGTGTGGGCTGGTGGGTGGTTTAATTTAATAAGGAAACCGAGTTCAAAAATATCAAAGGTTGCTCAATAGAATGGTATTTGCTCAATATCCAATTCCGATGAGTATATAGAAGCTGACAAAGGACGGAACACTTATTTAAAACGTATAAGGTGAAAATGCCAGCTAAAAAGGACACCCAACACCGACGGCTCGGACAGAACGTCACAATAGACAGATATAACTTTGAGGTAGTAAAGGACTTTGTCTACCTAGGCTCCGCTATAAACTCAGACAATGACACCAGCGCTGAGATTAAACGAAGAATAACTCTTGCCAATCGGTGTTTCTTTGGGCTAAGAAAGCAATTGAGTAGCAAAGCCCTCTCTCGAACAACTAAAGTGACCCTTTATAAGACCCTAATCGTCCCAGTCCTGCTATATGATGATGACCGGGCTGCTGTATTGGCCGTCTGAACTGCGGCCAGTGGCGACTTTGGTTCGTCTTTTGTTGTGAAGGCGGACAGAAATACATCAGCGGGATTTATACCCTTTAAAGTTCAAATGGGGTTCCTTTTTAACTATCTTGTATACTTGTACGTAAAAAGAGAAAGGTATTGCAGGTATTCGTCCGTCGCCTCCTGAGTTCTACAGCCTAAACGCCTTGGTTTAAACTTCGGATTTGCTGTTGGTGGACTAACAGTTCGGGGTCGTTTTTTTCCCATCCTTGAGTAAATTCAAGGAAATTATTAAAAGGAATATAAAAGATCAAGCAACCCGAACATGGGCAGACATAATCGGCCATCGATTGTCAAAAGCTTTGTGGCCGGAAATACTATCATAAAATCACTAAGGAAATCCTTATACTAAGCAGGACTAACCTGAGAACAGCGATAAATCCGTTAAATTATTTCTCAAAAACGACAACCCAAATGCCGACCTCTATTCATACCTATATAGGTAGTTATTTTTAAAACTCAATCCCGCACTTTAAAATTAAAGTTGCAACAGCCAATAAAAATGCAATAAATAAATTTTAACAAATAACCCACTTCTACCTTTTGTCAACCATTTTGAATATGGACGTTAAAATAATTTCGGAGCCGTCGTTCCACTGGTGACCTGTTAAGCTACGTAACGCACTTATGGACACAATCAATTGAACAACACGGTGAATCCATAGCCGTAGCCTTGGACATATCAAAGGCATTTGACCGAGTCTGGCATAGAGCCCTATTAGGCAAGTTAGCGTCTTACGGATTACCACAACAACTCTGCGGATGGATGCAAAATTTTCTTCTGGGAAGATCTATCCAAGTTGTTGTAGATGGTGTATCATCCAATTCGTTTGCTATAAAGGCAGGAATGCCCCAAGGATCTATTCTTTCTCCAAATCTATTTCTTCTCCACATCAACGATTTGCTTGGATCGACAAATAATAATATCTCCAGCTTTGCAGATGACAGCACTCTTATATCCTCCATCTCAAACAGTGGGCCTGTGAATACCAATACGGCTACATCACACAGTCAGAGATGTGAACAAATTAATTCTCTAAATGATGATCTGGACAAAATCTTGAAGTGGGGAAAGGACAACTTGGTTGTATTTAATGCAAACAAGACACAGCTCACAACGTTTTCCAGAAAAAATTAATCAACAGTTCCTCAGATCCAAATGGATGACCATCCAATCCATCACAAGGACTCAATGCACCTTCTAGGAGTCACAGTCAATTCAGGAATCACATGGCAGAACCACATATCCTATATCGCAAAATCGGCGTCCGCAAAGTTGAGCTACCTATTTAGAGCAAAGAGGTACTTTAGCCCCAAGCAACTTCTCCTTCTCTACAAAGCACAGGTTAGACCAGGCTTGGAATATTGTTCCCATATATGGAGCTCGGCCCCAAAATATTCACTTAACCTGCTTGATAGCATACAGAGACGAGCAGTTCGACTCATTGGAGACCCTACACTCACATCGAATCTACAACCGTTGGTGCACAGAAGACAAGTCGCTGACCTATGCTTGTTCTATAGGTACTTCCATGGTAGATGTTCTGAGGAACTCAAAGACATTATCCCTCGAAATGCAACTTTTGGGCGCCCAACAAGACAGGCTGCTAATGCTCATGACCATACAGTATACTTGACAACCGCGAGGACATCAACTTTCCAAAACTCCTTCTGTTACAGGACAAGCAAACTTTGGAACTCGCTTCCTGGGGATATATTTCCAGAAGACTACAATTTGCAGCAATTTAAGTGCAGAGCAAACATACATCTGCAGGCATCTCGGGGCGCTGTTGAAGCGTTATAGGTTCGCCTTTCCCGGGAGAAGTATATAAAAAAAAAGCGTGATAAATCTATTCCAGTCAAAAATAAAATCGTTCCCTAACAGATAAAAAATCAGAATCTCCTACTACGCTTGGCCTCGTACTCAAAAAGTTGTAAAGTGTAAGAGCTTTAAATTAGTGCAGAAGGCGCTTATAACTCTCTAACCAGAACTTGCGACAATTGCTCTGTTACTGAGAGCTTCAACTTTTAAGAACTCACCTGTACTTACTGTCATATCATGATCCTTAAATGAATGTAAAAAATTCTACAAAAAACATGTCCAGTGAAAAATTTAGGGATTCTGTAAAGTGGATTCGAGTGGAAGAATATGGCTCATACCTGTACAAAGAATTCTACGAGGAAGCAGCTGCTTTTAGTATGGTGATTATAGCAAAAACCCATACACGTCCAATTAAAAACCAAGATTTTATGCCAAGAGAGAACAAATGCAAGCAACTATCTGCGGAAAAAATAAAAAACTTAAAATAACAGATGAAATGTATCCCACTAGAGCATCAATGGTTTTATTCAAGTGCAATTTCAGCAGCTCCTGAGGATAAAAAAGAGAAAAAAAGACGAACAAAAAAAATATTATAGAACTAGATACATATATGAATGTCGCTTGAAACCTTTATGCAAAAAATAATTAATTATTACATCACAGTTCGTGGAATAAGGTACTAAGTAGACAAAACTGTAAGCATATCATAAATCCTTTATAAAGTAACTAGCGTGGCCGGCGAACTACGTCCCGCCCAATATTGACTTTTTGACTAAAATAATTTAAATTTGGAGCATTCACTATTCCACCAGAAATTATTTTTTTTGATCCAAAATATCTTTTAACAAATGCGATATCACTGTATATACCTAGTACGATCAAATCAAAAAAAAATAAAAATAACACTCCCCGTACAAAATCTATATATATAAAAATGAATCCCTATTTCCCTTGGTCACGGCATCACGCGTGAACGGCTGTACCGATTTCGCTAAATTTTTTTTTTGTTGTGTTTGTTATTGTCAGGAGAATGTAACCATAGCGCTTTTACAATTCAAAATTTTTTGATGTAACCTTATGGCGTTGGCATAACATTGACAGAATGCGTGCTGCAAATATCGTCAACGAGGATGTAAACAAAATAAATATCGTTTAAAACAGATGCTTCGATCGGAGTTATTATATTGATAAAATACATATAAAATAATTAATTTATTATTTTTAACAAAAATTGAATTTCTTATTGCACATCGTCGGAAAATCCTCAACATGTGGCGTGGTAGGCATATGTCGTTTTTCAGTTCAATTAAATTTTCTTTAATAATAATCTTCTTAATTCATACCTATAATTCTTTCGGGATGAAACTCGATGATGATGATATAACTCGATAGCCACTGGGTCAATTTTTATGATTCTTCTTTTGTTTTGTTCGTATTGTTGTATTTCAGGTTAACGCAAACTTAAAAGATAGGATTTTTGACCCGCTATATGGCGTTGTAATCGATCTCCGAAACCACTCACCCGATTTTAATGAAATTTTATAGATTTATATTCTTCGTTCCCGCTTGAAGGATAGGATACTTTTGGACTTGATAGGTGGCGCTGTTGCCGATCGCCAAAACAGCGCTACCAAGTTGATTGAAATTTTGTAGATGGATATGGTTGCTTCCAGTTTTAAATTTCGGATAGTTTTTGACCTATAGGTGGAACTTTGAAAAACACAAGCGGGATAAGAAAACGGATTGTGGCACGTCCCATTCAAAAACAAAATCAAACGCTATTTATAAAGGTATATGATGAAAATTATTAATGGACGTTGTCCAAATAAAGCAATTTGCGAAATGTGAGCATGATTTAATACGAAAGGTACGGGCAAAGCCGAGTGGGTACAGTTACATATAAAAGAGACTGACGTCCGTATGTGCATCCATAACTCGGGGACAGATCGTTCGATTTTTATGATTTTTGGTTGGAAGGAAGGGCATAATTCTACCTTTTGTTGTGAAAAAAAACTTTATGGGGATTAGTTGAATTTTTGAATTCTTTAAATGTTCCGGGCCTACCTCAACATAAATTGGATTTGAAAGTCGGCTCAATTAAAATTTTGTTGCGCAACATCAATGTACCGAAACTTTGTAACGGATCGCATTTGATTCGTGGTGAAGGATCTCATATCAAATATCATGCAAGTGATGAATTTGAGGGGAAAATTCAAAGTCAAACACTCTTATTCCGCAGATTTCGCTTATTCAGAACGATTTACCATTCGTTCGACTTCAATTTCCCGTGCGTCTCGCTTTCACTATGACAAATAATTTATTGCAAGGATAATCGATGGATGTTTGTGCATTTGTAGCATCAGTCTTGATTCCCCATGTTTCTCACATTGTCAATTTAGTGAAAGCGGATGGTTGGACGACACGTCAACATCATTGCCGAATTACATAAATTAGTTAGTGCATTGTGCATGCTCGGAATTATTATTTTCATTACATTAACAAATTTGGGCGGAACGAAGTTTGCCGGGTCAGCTAGTATATGATAAATTTCTAAAATTCTCCAATTTCCCTTTTTTTCGTATGAACCGTCCTTACCTAGTGTCTCCACGAGCAATATTTCATAGCTTGATATCTGTCAAACTTGATAGAAAGAAAGAACGATAGTATGTAATAAAATGTAGGGGGGGCATTTCATAGCATACTATTTCATTCGTTCAAATGCAGCTGAGCAGAGCATGTCGTTGCATTCTCGCATTAGATGCCTTAATACACCGTCCATTCGCTACTCAGCCATAGTAAAAAATGGATACAAGTGTCAAACTGCACAGAAATGACAGCTCATGTCATACTATCGATATCATTCTATGAGCTGAGCAATATATTTCAAGAAATTTTTTATATCATACTATTTGTGGTCTCCACTGGCAATTTTCATGGTATGATATATTGCAAGATATGAAATATTGCTCGTGGAGTCACTAGGTTAGGCGTAGACGAACACAACAAAGAAAAGATAGCTCAAATCCAAAGAGTATCCAATACTCTATGCTTAAATCGGACGATTCGTTCTCGAGTTCCCTCATACGAAAAATGTTGTAGTAGGTGTTACCGTCTCTGAGATTGAAAGGGGGACTCGGAAAATTCAAGACGTTTAAATACAAATAGCAAATCGTTCTGAATAAGGGGAATCCGAGCAATGAGAATGTTTGCCTTTAAATTTTCTCCTCGAAGCCGTCGCTTAGATGACATTTGATTTGATCTTTCACCATCAAATCAAACGCGTTCCGTTACAAAGTTTCGATGCATTTACGTTGCGCAGCAAAATTATAACTGCCCGGAATATCCAAAGAATTCAAAAATTCAACTAATCCCCACAAAGTTTTGTATTCACGACAAAGAGTAGCATATTATGTCCTTCCTTTTGCACATGCGAATTTAAACCAAAAATCATAAAAATCGAACGATCCGTTCCCCAGTTATGAGTGCACATCCGGATGTCAGTCTCTTTTATATGTAGCTTTACCCACCCGGATTTGCTCATACCTTTCTTTTTAAGTCCTGCTCACATTTTGCAGTGCTTTATTTGGACAATGTCCATTAATATTTTTAATTATACAACTTTAGAAATAGAGTTTAGTTTTGAATGAGATGTGCCGCAACCCGTTTTCCTAGGTTAGGTAAGGTTGAAGTGGCTGTCGGCTAGCCGATCAGGTCCCTTCTGATACCCCATGAATCTATATTTATTCTTCCTACTCGTTGAACCAGTTGGAGCTTCTAATGAAGCGTAGGAGATTTTGAATATCTGTCTTTGTGAGATCGTTCAGATCATTGAAGTAGAACGCTCCCAAGTGGAGTTTTCGTCTTTGTGAGAGAGCTGGACAAGTACAGAGAAGATGAAGAATAGTCTCCTCCTCCTCCTCGTCAAAGCAGCTTCTGCAAAAATCGTTGCATAATACGCCAAGCCTTTTTGCATGCCTGCCGATAAGGCAGTGTCCCGTGATGACACCTATTATAGCACTGATGTGCTTCCTATCGAGGGAGATCATATGCTTAGAACGTTTTAGATCCAGCTTTGGCCAGATCTGTTTCGTCGCTAGACATGTTGAGCCGGTTGTCCACCTGAGATTTGTTCTTTCGATAGCATCCAGCTTTATTGTGAGTTTGCAAGTAGCGATTGGAATACCTATGGAATCCTTGATTGGAAGCAGAGGTATTGTAGTTCCGTGTTTGGCGAGTTCATCAGCCTTGCAGTTACCTGGGATGTCCCTATGCCCCGGCACCCAACAGAGGTGAATATTGAACTGCTCCGCCATCTCTATAAGAGATGAACGACAGTCTTGGGCTGTTATAGAGTTTGTGGAGACCGATTCCAGGCACTTGATAGCAGCTTGACTATCAGAGAAGATACGGATATCTTTAGCAGATATCACGTTTTCCCTTAGCCAAGATAAGACTTCTTTTATCGCCATTATTTCCGCCTGAAAAACGCTACAGTGATCAGGAAGACGGAAGGAGAGACTAAGATTTAGTCTGTCAGAGAAGACACCACCACCAACACCGTCCACTGTTTTTGAACCATCCGTGTAGAAATGGATCGATTCATCATTCAGGAATGCTTCCTCCTCCCAGAATAATCTAGTAGGAATGTAGACCTGGAAGTTTTCATCAAATTGCAGTTCTGGTGTGGTGTAGTCGATGTTTTCTGGAAGGTTCTTAATGGTGTTCAAGATAGCGGCATGGCCAGTTGTTTTGCTGGTCCATTGTGAAATAGCTTTAAGGCGTACGGCTGCAGAGGCTGCCGTTTGCCTGCTGAAGACGTCAATTGGTGTCATATGAAACAGGATGTCAAGTGCAGCAGAGGGGGTAGTACGAAGAGCCCCGCCGATGCACAAGCAAGCCGTTCTCTGGACTTTGCCTAGTTTATCGCGATTAATCGCTTTGTCTAAGGCAGTCCACCAGACAACCACACCGTACGTGAGTATTGGTCTTATGACCGAGATATATAGCCAGTGGGTGACACGAGGCTGTAAGCCCCATTTGTTCCCTATAGCCTTTTTGCAAGAGAAAAGTGCCACAGTGGCCTTCTTGACTCTTTCTTGGATGTTAGGCTTCCAGGTTAACTTCCTATCAAAAATAAGGCCTAAGTACTTAGCTTCATTTGAGAATGTTAAGCTGGTGCCATTAATAAATGGAGGGTCGATGTGTGAAATCTTGTATTTCCTAGAGAAGAGGACAAGTTCAGTTTTGTGAGGGTTTACACCCAACCCATTTTCCTAACACGATATATGTAGAGGCTGCGGGGACGAAGAGGTTCATGAGGACACACCTCACTTTCTCTGTCACTGCCCGAGCCTCTGTCACTTGAGGAAGAGAACACTTGGAAGCTATTACTTCCATGACTTAGAAGAACTTTCTGATATTACACTCTCTGATATTTACAGGTTCTTGAGGATATCAGGATGGCTGGACAACGTCGGGTAGACATATGAAGGAGAGACATGTGCTAACCATCTACAGCACCAACGATAAACCCCCAACAAAGGGTATCACAATGGGTCCACAAGGACCTAAGTGGGGTATAGTAGGGTCTACCTGCTCTACCAACCCGTTAACCTAACCTAACCTAACCTATGTTTTGTAAAGTACCAACAATAGGGTCCATAACTATCCTCCCTGTCAAAATTGAAGCAACCATGCCCATCCCAAAGATTTCAATCGTCTCAATAAAACTGTTTCGGAAATCGACAACAGCGCCACTTATCGGGTCGAAAAGTATCCTATCTTTCAAGCTGGAACCAACCATACACATCCACAAAATTTCATTCAAATCGATTGAGCGGTTTCGGAGATCGACGACAGCGCCACCTATCGGGTCCAAAAAAGTGCTTTCTTTAAAGACTGCCTAAACTTGAAATACAACAATACGAACAAAACAAAAGAAGAACCATGAAAATTGTCTCAGTGGTTATGAACATTTCCCTTGGTTATGTTATTTGTGCCGGAAATCGAATGGAAATGTTATATACCTATTTAAAATTGATTAAAAACTAGTTTGGAGTTTTTGTCAAACAATTGTACAGCTAAATAAAATGTGAATTACTGAAATGTCAAGTTCAAAAAAGTATATTCAACCAACCCCAACTATATTATAACAATTAAATTTAATGCGTTGATACAAAATTGATATGCAGGGAAATCTAACTTGTCGTAAATATCTCCCAGCGCCACCTATCGGCTCCAAATTTTTTTTCAAAAACTTTCTTTCTTTTTTTAAGTGTTATATGGTGTTAATTTGAGCCAAATCGGTCCATAAATAAGAATTTTCAAAAAAGCGACCCCAGCGCCCCCTATTGGGTCTAAAATAAACATAAACCATCCGGAGCACCACACAAACATATGGTGTGAATATAAGGGGGATAGTTTCAGTGGTCCAGCCGTGATGGTCAGTCATACATACGCGCGAACGTTTTATATTAACCCTCCTATTAATAAAAAAATGTGCACAAGTAAGTTAGTTAGCAAACGTCAGATAGCATACAAAAATTGGACATAACTGCTGAGTAACAAGTTGATAACTTTTACACAGTGTTTATTAATACGGGGGTAGGAAGATAATCATAAAAAAATATGAACAACATCAAAACCACTTGAGTTTTGTTTACTTTAAATTTGCCATATATTATTTTTATTATTTTTATGAAAAAAAAAGTTTAGGTTAAAAAGTTTAAATGCTGATTACTCTAATTTTTGAAAATGTCGCTTAAGTCCTTCATCTTCTAAACGCTTTCTTAGTAGGTATATTTAGAAGACAAATTGGTATGAAGTGTGAAGTGTAAGTAACAATATGTAGGTCTGTGAATAAATACATATTTATTATTATATTTTATTTATGAAGCACTCAACAGACATAAAAATGGAACTCGATTCTATGCAAATAAGTTCAGTCTCCGTAAAAGTAAACCATTTAGACTACCTTATCGGATCTTGTTACTTTCCCCCGGGATATAGACTGGCAGACGACGACCTTGACCGCCTCTTTGACTCATTTGGGCCTAATTTTATTATCGGTGGGGACTTTAACAAGAAACACACTTTCTGGGGTTCAAGATGCAACTCAACGAAAGGCAGGCTACTTTACAAAGCCAGTATGAAGCGTGGTGTGGACTTTTTTTCGACGGGAAAGCCAACGTATTGGCCAACTGACAAAAATAAAATCCCTGACCTAGTCGAATT
This sequence comes from Cheilosia urbana, assembly GCA_946477585.1. Taxonomy (NCBI): domain Eukaryota; kingdom Metazoa; phylum Arthropoda; class Insecta; order Diptera; family Syrphidae; genus Cheilosia; species Cheilosia urbana. The sequence goes on from OX297856.1 coordinate 41,514,874, forward strand.
CTTTATAGCAAAAAGGCTAAACAAAAATCTGACGGAAGTCGAAGAATGCTACGATCTATGCTCCGACCACTCAGCAGTCACACTGAAAATGGGTGGAAGCGCAGCAAAAAAGGAAGGACCACCCAGGTTAACTAGTAACAAAACCAACTGGGACGATTTCCGAAAAGATTGCAAAGAAAATATTGCTCTAAATGTGCCACTAAAGACACCCCTCGAAATAGAAGATGAAGTTGACAATCTCGTGGAATCTATTCAGAGCGCTGCGTGGAAAAATACTCCCTTCCGGAAGACAGCCACACGGTACAATAAAGTCAAGTACACGCCTGAAATAGAAGACCTCATACGAGAAAAGAGGAGACCGCGTAAGAGATGGCAACAATCCCGCGCACCCCCTGATAAAACTTATCTGAACCATCTTTGCAACAAACTTAAAAATGAGCTACAGGATCTTAGAAATCTCGAAACTTCTACTTACCTCGAGGGCTTGACTGCTGAAAAGAGCTCAAACTTCTCACTTTGGAAAGCCTTAAAGTCCATAAGGAAACCCATAATGCACTCGCCACCAATTAAAAAAGCTAACGGCGAATGGGCAAAAGGGGGCAAAGAGAAAGCGGATTTATTTGCCGAGCATCTAGAAGAAACATTCAGGCCTTCGATGGACGACCTTTGAACGAAGAATCAAATGCTAGTACGGCATCCGACAACTATATAGTAAAAGCCGTATCTCTGTCCGAGCTTAGAATCACAATAACAAAGCTTAAAAATAACAAAGCACCAAAATACGATCTAATCATAATCACTGGCGAAATTCTGAAGGAACTACCGAAAAAAGCATTAGTTAAGTTGCTCTACATTATAAATGCTTCTCTGAGACTTTCATGCGTTCCAAGGCAATGGAAAGTAGCCGAAGTCATTATGGTTCCGAAACCGGGGAAAAGTACAAATGATAAGAAATCATATAGACCTATTTCGCTACTGCCGATAATATCTAAGGTTTTCGAGAAACTTCTGCTAAAACGATTACAACCAGTAATTGAAGAAAGACGCTTGATCCCAGATCATCAATTTGGCTTCCGGGTCAAACATTCCACAATCGATCAGGTGTATCGAATAACAAATGAAATTGAAAAAGCTCTAGAATGGAAAAAGATTTGCTCCAGCGCTTTTCTCGACGTATCGCAAGCCTTCGACAAGGTATGGCACGAAGGCCTAAGGTATAAGCTAAGGACAATCCTACCGGACAAATTATACAAAATACTGAAATCCTACCTGGAAAACAGACTCTTTCGTTTTAGACATGAGACTGAGTTCTCGGAATTCAAAGAAATTCACGCCGGTGTTCCGCAAGGAAGCGTTCTCGGCCCAATCTTATTCCTGCTCTACACAAGAGATATACCACAAGATGAAGGGAGCATCGTAGCAACGTTCGCAGACGATACGGCTATCCTCGCAATAGATGAGTCAGTCGAATCATCAACGCGAAAATTCCAACGGGCTCTTAACAAAGTATCCGAGTGGACAAAGACCTGGCGAATCGCCCTTAACGAGACCAAGTCGACGCATATAAATTTCACGTACAAAAAGATAAACAACTTACCCGTTTCCATTAACTCGGTACAAATACCATACGCAAACGAGGCAAAATATCTAGGAATGACCCTAGACGCGAAACTTAAGTGGAAGCCACACGCTAAGAAAAAACGCGACGAGGTCGAAATCAGACTTAGAGAAATGTATTGGCTTCTCGGAAAATTTTCGAAGCTAAGCGTATACAACAAACTGCTCCTGTATAAGCAAGTGCTAAAACCTTCTTGGACATACGGTATACAACTCTGGGGTTGTACCAAACCAAGCAATATGGCTATAATACAAACATTCCAAAACAAAACGCTAAGAGCAATCGTGAATGCTCCATGGTATATAAGAAATAGTGATATCCACAGAGATCTAGGAATTGCTACCGTGAGTAACGAGGTAACAAACTTTGCACGCAAACTTCGTACTCGTATTCATGCTCATTGCAATAATGAAATAACCCGTACTCTGGAAGTGACAAACCTTGAGCGCCGACTACAAAGAACAAGACCGTTCGATCTAGCGCCATAAGAAGAAACCGCATGTAATGACGGTATTAGTAGGTGCGTTCGCTGGAAAGCTACCTACCAAACGTGATTAACACTACAGAAGCGTAAACTACTTGTTAAGGTAACTTAGTCGTAGTCATCACAAAAATGAAAAAATGTGAGGAAAGAATTTCATACTACTATGAGCGAGCGCTGCCGGATCTCATAGTGCCTCTCTGAGGGGTGAGGTTTAGCACGTAGGCAGATTATTTATATCTGAATCGGGCATAACCAATGGTACGGGCCATTGGTATCTTTTGAAGATTACTCACCTCCTGGCGCAACCAAAAAAAAAAAAAAAAATATTATATTTTTAAGTTTTCTCTGGATGGTAGTGGCCTGCACCTTTCGGAAATGGGCCGCAGAAAAGCCCTCAATATTGTTTTCTTTGTGGCAATGCTGGGCACTACCAATCGACTTCGGATCATTGGTGCCTCATGCAAGGTTTCCACCTTCCATCCCAAAAAAAAAGAAGAAGAAAAAAAAACAATAAGAGGTATGATTTTGGTTTTTGGCCCACGAGTGCGAACTTAAGGCTTATACATTGCGCGGAGTCCACCAAGAGGAGGAGTAGCAACCACTTGATAAGGAACTTGAGCACGAGTTACATTTTCGCCAACAATCAACATCATCTTACAGGAGAGCCTCTAGTACACGTGAGTCTCTCTCAATTGACTTTCAAGAATAAAAACCAAAGAGACAAAAATGTCGTCTTGTTTACAAAAAATTACAGTAAATCAAAAGCAGAGTCTATTGACAAGAATGCCCTTTAGAAGAACGACTGCCATTTTGTCCTAAACTACGTACCTTAAAAAGTGGGAACTCTCGATTTCATCAGCACAAAATTCGATACTGAAAAGCCGACGTCTCTCTGTCTTGTTGGACAAGAATTCGAATTTCAAATAAACTCCCAAATCAGCTGCGCGTCAATTCCCGCACAATGACTAGGTACGACGTACAAGCACTTCTTTCCTATACCGCCAATTGGATTTCTGCATATAAATTTGTAATTTTACTACCACCCTCCCACCCACTGACAACGGAAGCATCAAAGGTATTCACTTGAGAACTCCGATGGCGCGCTAATCATCGCCGCAATCTCCCGCCAAAGTATCTTATTCCAGCGCCAACAAACAATAACAACAACCGCAGGCAAATTAAATAAACACACGCCCCCAGGCCAACCCGTGGAAATTTATTAGGGTGAAACGCGCTGCCGAACACGTTAATAGTTTTGATCACTTTACGCGTCGATTAATTACGCTTACGCCACTTCCACAGGGACCACCACACCTCACTCGCTCCTTCTCTCTCTTGCTCTATCCATCTCTTGCAGCCTGTCGCCCGCACTCTCCTTCAGAGCAAGATTTACTTCATTGCATGTTTACGAGTAGGTACGCACGATTGCGCGTATATACATCATCCACAACGGCGTTATATGGAGTGCAGTTCAGACCAGAATCCTTTTGATGTCGAAAGTGTTGGAAACATTAATTTGGCAATATGTCAGGTGGAATAGGCTCTTGCAGTTCCTCCGGCTCAGGGCCGTCAACACGATCATCCAGTATATCAAAGATGAAATTAAACAAACACTATTGTGAGCGGCCGAATACCTAACTATTCCTGAAACTTTTCCGGAATGTTTTATGGAACAATAAACCCAATTAACAGGGCGATAGGTTGATGATAAAATATGTTAATGGGATTGGAATGGTAGCTATTTTATAATAGACCTCTGATAGACGGCCGGATATTCGGTGGAGTTGATGGTTGCCAGACTTAGGAAAAGAATGCCCTGATATGGGTTTCGGAGGATTCGGAAATGGATTTCTTATGCTGCTGGTTGGCATTCGATTTTCTTCTTTTACGACGTAGCATCTGACGAATAGGTAATTTGACTTTTGAAAGTTTGTCCTCAGCGGGGACCGCAACAACACATATTTGAAGATATCCAAGTCAGCTATTAGACCAGCGTACAGAGTTGCTAAAACGTTCTTACAGAGCTAGTGTTAAAGTAGCAAAGGCTGTCAAAGCCTCTCAAAATATTTGTAATATATGTACCCATATTATCGAAAGCTGGGAAATCTCCGACTAAGAAGTTTCGGTATATAGGGTCTGGTTTTACAATATACAGAGCTGTCAAAACCTCATACCGAGGTTGCGAGCCCAAATTTCAAGCTGATGTAGCCTACGAAAAGTATTAATATACCCTTATAGAACGAGCCTACCTTGGTTGATGTTTCAGCCACTTAGGAGCTTTATAAGCCCCTTATACTTATTCTGAATTCCTTAAAAATTGACGACGAATACGTCAATCAGTGACGAAACACGAAATTTCAAAAAAGGAAAATTCTGTCAAAATAGACAAATGTCAAAATTGTAAACAATTATTATGTATGAAGGTATATAAGCAAGAAATCACATTAAAACGTAATTCTAGTTTTATAACTTAAAGAAAGTGATTAAATTTTATCTTTATCAGTATACCTAAGATATTTCGTACAAAATTTCGAAATCGAGATGTTAATCAATTCTGACATTAATATGACAACGGAACTCAAAAAAGTGTGTGGCAAAATTCTGTCCGTATGCCACCGAGACATACAGCCTAAACGGCTGCTCAGATCAGATGTCGTTCAAACTTTGGATTTGGAGTTTGAGGGCTTTCAGTTTGGGCCTGTTTTTTTTTTTGTAATGTAACCTCAATATTATTGGTACTTCCCATATAAAATGTTCATACTGGTTTGGTATATACAATTAAATAGGTACTCAGTTTTTCTCTTAATAATCGAATAACGGTACTTTTGGACATTTTAGAAATTTAGACATATCTCGAAAACGGTCCATACGACTGTAACAAAAATACATTTTTTGAAATTTGAAAAAAGTACATATTTTTTTTTTTTTTTTTAGTCTTTAAAGTTTAAATGAAAACAGAAACAAAGATTTTGACCAAAATGGATTATTGCGTCCTTAATTTTCAATTCGAAGCACTGAAAACGCTAATTTTAAAAACTGCTCATATCTCGAGACCCATTTTCGAATTCGATAGAACTTTAAAGTCGAAGTAATGCTTGCGAACAATAAATTATTATAATCGGTTTTCAGCTAAACAGTTAAGCAATAGTATTTATCAAACTAAACCTTGCAATATTTGGTACTGTTTTCTGTTTTGTCTGCCAAATTAAAAAAAAAAACCGCTCTAAAGATTTGATCAAAATACATATTAAAGATAATGAGCATTAGTTTTTCTCCAACAATTCTAATAAATCAGTTTTTCAATTATTTCTCAAAAAGACTACCCAAAACCGGTCTGTATTCATATATTTTTTTTAAAACTCAATACCGCACTTCCATCAATTCAGAAATGCAATTACAGCAACGCAAGACTTATTTCTAGCAAACATTATCCACTTTTGTTTTTTTCAACCACATTGAAATGCATCTTAAAATAATTACAACCACTTGGAGCCTTACACAATCGGAAACTCCTACTTCGTTTGAACACCCACACACGTCCATTCGGATATTCATTTTTTAACTATTAATGCAAATTCAAAAACAAATCTCTGAATTATTACATTTATATTTATATATACATAGAATACTTATGTAAGGACATCGATCTTTCGCGAATACTATGTGCAATCATTGACATCTTAAACAGATCAAAAAACAAAAACTCCTACAACGCTTGTCCTCGTACTTAAAAATCGTATCTTCGTCCTTATACAGTTATATAGGCAATATAAAAAGTATAAAAATAACATTTTAAAAGTAGGTAACAATAGGAAGCCGCTTTTATTATCAGCCATGATCCATATTATAGATCATCGATTTACATGCTTTTCATCAAGATCACAAATCATGATCTGAAAATGAATTCTACTATTTCTCGCTGAGTTGTTTGGGGCTGTATGTTGTTTACTTCATTTTTAAATGTTGGTGTGCCTGTAAACGCACAGCCGAGCCACACAGTCATGTTGCCAGACTATAATATTCAACACCATTCATAACAAAAATCAATAAGCATATTTTTCACATGCGAATAAATTTCCCGTCCGTTTTTCGAGATGTTTCATTCTATAAAGGTATACCCAGACCAGCGAAATATTTCATAAACATTTAAGTAAATATTTCATAACCATTTATTTAACAAAAAATGTTTGTAAAATGTTTCGCATTATCCCAATCGTAAACAATTATTGTTCACAAGTTCCCTGTAGAAAGGTGAGAGATATTTTTTGTTGTTTTCTTTTATCATAAAATCATGGAATAATGAAAAATGGAAACTAGCAGCTGCATAAATTTAAATTATTTTCAAAACCAATTATTGGGAAACATATTTCTTCTTTTTGATCACAAAATAATAGAAAGAAATGTAGGCGCAGTAGCTTAGTGGTTAGTGTGTTGGACTACTATGCGAGGGGTCGAGGTTCGAATCCCGCAAAAAACCTAAATTCCAACTTAGGGTTTTTTTTCACTGCGCCACCTCTCGCGAGCGTCTGACAAACATCCGAGAGTATAACTGTTTTGAAAGAGCTTCTCAATTAGCCGTTTGGAGTCGACATAAAATTGTAGATCCCTTCCATTCGTTCCAAAAATGAAAAACTCACACAAAACGAATGGTTGTGAGAAGCTAGGCCTAGGGTCCCTCTGGACCTGTTGCGCCAACTATTTATTTTTAATAGAAAGAAATGTAATTGCAACTGTTTTCGCCGAGTTCTTTTGTAACTAACTTCAGTTCGTTCTTCTGGATTTTCACGTTTAAACCTTTGTCATTTACTTCGTCTAAGAATCCCAATTGCAGACCAGAGGTAAGGTTTTCATTTCATTACATTTCGAACTGATTGAAAACCATTCCCTTTTATAAATAAAACGCACGGAAGCGTTGTTGTTGTTTTCGAGCCTCTGGCCATGATAATAATTAAAACCATTTCATAAACATTTAATAAATATGTCTACGCCGGCAAAAACATATCAGAAATGTTTGACAATCTTTTCTAAATGTTTCATAAACATTCAAACAAATCTTTCACTGGTTTGGATACACCCTAATATACCAAAAAACCGAAATATGTTTATTTGTTGCATAATCGAACATAACATTTTAAATTTATTTAAAAAAAAATCAATATCGAAAAGAAAATATGGCTGGTGGCACTGGCAAAATGAAGTTTGCCATACTCATATCTACATTATCTGTCGTGTTTTGAAAGCAACTGTTGCCACAACTCAAAAATTAATTTTTTCAATGATCCGTAATGTTTTATTTGCGTGATCTGATCCGGTACTCGCACAAAAAATTTAAGCGATTTAAATAAAAAAATAAAAATCTCATACCTGTTGAACTTAATAACGCGTCTGAATAGTACGATTTCGTCGATACTTTAATAGCAATAGAACAACAATTGAGGACTGCTTAGACCAACAGCTGTCTTAGTCGCTGTCAGTTGTTATAAACCAAGAAACAACTCAATTGTCACTTATTGTATAAGCCAGAACAGCCTTACCCTATAAGCAGAACTGTACATCAAGAAAGAGCTATCGTAGGCATATGGAAGTCATCGTTCCATGTACCGTAATGACGACTACGTAACGCAACTAAAATAAAATAAAATAAAATGTTGCTATAAAAAAGCGTAGCAGGCATAAAGGGTACCTAACTGGGCTGCACATTGGTGTACGGTTTTCAGACGCCACCCAAACTAAGATCATTATCAACCGCGTCTTAAAGAGCTATGGTCACTCTCTCTTGCCTACAATATCCTCGATTTGGTAGTGACATCCAAGATATGGGGAGGTAAGCTTCCTAAGTTATGGGTGTAGGAAACATGGTTGGCTACCCATATTTTTAAAATTAGTTTTCTCAGTGTACAGTGTACACACAACTTTGACCATATAATTAACGTTGCAATGCATGAGCTTGAGCGTGCACCTAATCTGCATCCATTTGCAATTCTGCAATTCAGCTTTCAAGCTAATCTCCAGGTGACATATTTCTTCATAAGAAAAATAAAATTTCCGACAACCAATATAACAGCACAAATCCACATGACACGAAGCTGACCCCCACATTGTATCGAAGCGCTCACACAGGGATTAGAATCCGATTTTGATTGTAGGCGGGTATGCGCAAGCGGCGCGCGCAATCCAATCATAATAAATTTTATTCAAATGCGCGAAATCGACTTAAGGAATATATAGGTAGAATTAAAAAAAATATTTTCTAATTAATTACCCGAGAAATAGTGCCATAAACAACCTAATTGCATCTGAAGTTACATTCTTCGCAGATATAATTAAGCGACATGGACAGAGTTGCTCTCGCCTGTCGGTCGTCGCGTCGGCAGTCCGCACTCGTCGTCAGGTGCGGGGCACAGCAAAACGTTGACACTCCAATTAATTTAATGGATTCCCATTAATAATCCAACAATCAATTGCTGCATATTTTTCACTCTTTCCGGTTGATGGATATTAATTTATTAAAACAAAAACACAAACAGCGCGGCTAAAAGCAATTGGCTTATGTAGGAACAACGTGTGGATGTGTGTACAAGCTAAACCAATATCTGATGATTTATTGAGACGGCCTTGTGAATGCATTAGCATTTGATTTTGGCACCGACTCTGCCGACCTGACTCCAGTGGACTCTCTATGGGCTGTTGTGGCGACATCTGTTAAGTGCAGTCGCCGCATGCGAGGAGGGTCCATTTAGCTTGTAAACGATTTGTACTACGTCTGTTATTAATAGTGACTACATGGAAAACTAATAAGTCACCGAAGGTAGATATATTCGTGTACAAGCTGCAGCTAACAAGTCGATGAAGATTAATTGAGTTACCATCGGGTTAGAAGGGGTGCTGGCATATGTGTATAATCTCTTGGACCTCCCTGGTGATGGTGAGAGGCTAAAACTCGCCAATTTGAAGGTGATATTGTTTCAAACTACGTCAAAGAGAAAAGTCTAGTATCATAAGCTCGCGGGATCAAAGTGGAAAGCACACTTTGGGAAGGATATGTTCGAACCTTCGAAGAAATGATAAAAAGCGACAATTTTTAAGACCTTAGACTGACCAAGAGAACTATCAAAGAAAGCCACATACATACCTTCTCCTTGGCGTATGGTTAAAGTCGTGTTCATACCAAAAATAGGTAAGATTGACTACACTCTCGCCAAAAGTCTTAGACCCATAAGTCTGTCCTCCTTCCTGCTGAAAAGTTTGGAGAGACTGGTTGAGCTGCACGTGTGCAATGTCGCTCTTCGATCGCACCCTTTTTCAGAGATGCAACATGCATGAGCGCGGAAAATCATGTGAAACTGCGCTTCAGAACCTTCTGGGTAGGACGTAGGATTAAAAGTGCTCTTGATCGGAAGGAGTACGCGTTGGGCATTTTCGTTGACATTGAGGGTGCTTTTGATAATGCGATTTTTTATAGCTTGTGCAATGCAGCCAGACATCATGGTATAGACGAAACATTGGTGTTGTGGATAAAGCAATGCTAATGTACAGGACGTTGATTGCCGAGGCGGATTGTGGCAAATGCGTCGTGACAGGGGTTAACAGGGGCTACCCTCAAGGCGGTGTTCTGTCTCCCCTTTTATAGTGTATGGTAGTTGACTCTCTGCTAATACATGGGGCTTATCTCCTAAAAGGGTCCTTTGGACCTATACGGCAGTGGTAAGACCACTCCTCTCATACGCGTCGGTTGTATGGTGGAACAGGCTTTCACGGAAACCTGTTACTGCCTCTTTTGCCAGACTTCAAAGAACGGTTTGTCTCGGCTGCACAGGGGCTCCGCTCTAGACGCTATGATGAAAATTCCCCCCTTGAAATTTTTATCATGGGGTGTACGCTGAAAACCATCTCTCGGTTAAAGAGAGGTGGCTTTTGGTACTACGCGCATTGGAGTTTTGAAGAACTTGTGCGAGAATTATCCTTTGACCCCGGTCTTATGGATATGCCCTGTGACGCAATGACTCCAGAAATCCTACTGTGACAAAACTACCACCTCAACTTTCCTCAGGCTACGGAATGGCTTAGGCCAGTCTATGCCATCGTATTTTTACGGATGGCTCCAGAACCGAACAGGGGTCTTCGTGGAAAGCGAGAACATTAGATTTCACTACCCCTAAGGAAACCATGCGTCTGTCTTCTATATATTGGCTATATTGTGACAAAGGTGGAGGGCTAGGAGTATATGCGTTTGCAGCCAAGCTGCCCTAAAGCGCTGCTTAGCCCTCTTACCTCGTCTAAATTAGTGCTCGAACTCAAGCTTTCTCTGAACTTGGTCGGAAGGCTAAATACAGCGTATCTTGTTTGGGTCCCAGGTCACACTGGTATCCATGGAAATAAGATAGCTAATGATCTTGCCAGGCTGGGTTCAAAGGAAGAATTCGTAGGACCTGAACCTGCGTTGGGTCTGCCTACATCGGTGGTTAAGTCATCCGTTGATACTTGGGTTTCTCGCGAACACGAGTGTCGTTGGCGGGGCTGTGCTGGGTGTGGACAGACCAAGCGACTGCGTCCGGACATCTGCAAAAGGTCGGCGGCCTTCCTTCTGTCTCTCAGAAGAAGCGACTGTAGACTGCTTGTGGGCGTCCTTTCGGGCCACCAAGCTTTTGCCAAACACTTAAATGTTTTGGGCTTGAGCGTCTCCACCATCTGTCCTGCCTGTGGAAAGGATGACGATACAGCGGAGCACTTATCTGTCCTGCCTTTGCTCGCATCAGGTGGCGGATCTTTGGAGCTGACGTGGTGAGTGCCGAACATCTAAGCTCTTCATCACTGAAGCTCCTTCTCATCTTTCTTCGAAAAACAGGAAAACTAAGTACATTAATGTAAGGTGTCTGTTTGGCAGTACAATGGACCAGTGGTTGTGTCTGAGTGCTCCATCGGATAGTAGAAAAAAAAAAATAGGTAATGACAAAAAAAAATGTCTGTCTGCAATCGCAGAAACAAGATAAACGTCCAATGCAGACACCACACACCAGACACCTGCAAAATTAATTATGCCAACGCCGATCTTCAAGAGATCAGAGAAAACCTCAAATAAATCAGGTACGAAACTGCTTATAAGCTTAAAAATGGATGCTACTTAGGAGGGACCACAAAATTCAAGGAAGACATTCGCAACATTTTTTAAACACAGCATTGGGTAAGACCAAGTAAAATTTGAAGTTCCCGAATCAGACGAAGCGATGAACTAAAATGTTAACTCAACAGGGTTGAGAAGCTTTCCAAGTACAATTTTTCTGGGTCGCACTGGAGATACTGCGCCCACTCAAGAACTATGTTAGTAAGGTCCGCATCTTAGTCGTCCAGATATCTATTGGTTTCTGGTACGTGCTTGTGGGTTTAGCCCAGCATTGCCATAAGTACAGATTTGTCAACGTAGCTGCAGACTTTTAGCAAACAGAAATCTCCGAAAATCTGCGCTTCAAATTTTGTTTGCATTCGCAATAATATTGGTGTTTTCGAAAATGTAAAAAAAAAGTAATTTGCATTTGCAAAATATCGTCAATACATTGCCATTTGTGCAGCTGACTTGTGTCGGGTCGGTTCCGAACACTTCCATGAACAAATTCAACCCTTTTTTAAAAACGCCCGAGAAAACTTGGCCGCCACTACCAGTTTATCATCAGGATCAGAATTTTCTTCACGAGAGCCTGCTGTATGCTTAAACATTTTTAATAACTTCTATATATATAATTCTTTCGGGGTGTAACTCGATAACCCCTGGGACGATTTACATAATTCTTTTTTTGTTTTGTTCGTATTGCTGTATATCAGGTTTTTATTTACTTTTAGTCGCGAAAACAAAACTTGGAGGGGATGAAAGAGGTTATGAAAGTTTGTATGGGGAAATACACTTTGAAAAAAAAGAAACTGGATAGAAATCGAGTAGTGACACTTCAAATAAAAAAAAAATTTTTTTTTAATTTTAAGGCAATTGTTGTTGTCAATTATTTTAATTGTTTTGCAAGCAAATTGTTGTTGTCCTCAATTTTGAAGTTTTTTTTGTTTTTAATATACCTAAAAAGTTTATTCTAATAAATTATGTTTACTAGGTTACATTAAGTAACTTTTTGAAATGAAGTAGATAGGTACATTGATTATACAAAGATGATATTATGACCGACGATATTTTGCATCGAATTCGCACTGTGACATCGGACGATGAAATGCGCAACAAAGCTTTGATTTTGATCGAGGATATGTGTCTGCTCATGAGTGGCAATTTGTTGTGCAAATTGGGGATGCCACAGCCAAATCGTTCAATGCAAGACGCATTTTATCGAGAGTTGGAGCGAGAAATGAAGTTCGATCGAATCGCATTGAGTCAAGCTGTTCGAACAAATGCGACAATGTTGAATCAAGAACAAAAGAAAGTGTACGATGAATTGATGAAAGCAGTCGATAATGAAAATGGCGGAATTTTCTTCCTTGATGCGCCCGGTGGAACTATGGAAATACATTCCTGATTTCACTGATTTTGGCTACAATTCGTTCGAGATCTGAGATCGCTTTGGCCCTAGCCTCTTCTGGGATAGCGGCTACTTTGTTAGAAGGCGGTCAAACAGCGAACAGTCGAACTGCATTGAAATTGCCATTGAATCTGCAAGTGGATGAAGAACCTACATGCTACATTTCAAAGAATACTGTGATGGCGAAAGTACTGCAGCAATGTAAGATTATCATATGGGACGAATGCACAATGGCTCACAAACGCGCATTGGAAGCCGGAATCGTTTACGTAATGATAAGCGACCTTTCGGTGGAGCAATGATCTTGCTATCAGGCGATTTTCGTCAAACGCTGCCTGTCATTTCGAGATCAACTCCGGCAGATGAATTGAATGCTTGCCTGAAGGCGTCTGTTTTATGGCGATACGTCAAGAAATGGCATTTGACAACAAACATGCGAGTTTCTTTACAAAATGGCCAGTCAGCTGCAGAGTTCTCCAGGCGATGGGCAATGGTGTGATTCCAGCAAACTTAATCACCGGCCTGATTTAGTTTCAACAACATTTTTGCAACTTTACAACGACACCGAAAGAACAAATCATGAATGTTTTCCCGAATATCGCTCAGAATTATATTGACCATGATTGGCTGAGTGTAAGAGTAATTTTGGCTGCGAAAAACAAGAACGTCGATCACTTGCATTTCACCATTCAAAACCAAATCGCTGGTGAGTTGCATTCATACAAATCAGTCGACTCCGTGATGGATGAAAACGAAGCCACCAACTATCCCACTTTGTTTTGCAACCTAAACAAACCAAAATTTTGTAACGGTACGCGTTTGATTATGAAGAATTTAATATCAAATATTATGTGTTCGTTTGTCGTCGAATCACGCCTTAACGCATTTACCGATTTTAACCAAACTTTCTCACATCTTTGGTATTGGTCTAATTATATGACTTTTGTGAAGTTTGGTTGCAATTGGTAAAATATTTTTTTTTTTTTTTTGGTCTTATGAGAAATACTTTTTGTTTTGTCAAATTACTTTTTTCGAATTTCCAGTCGGTTTTTTTTTTCAGTTTTCTCAACATTTTGAAAAATTTTAGTTGTACGGTTCCTACGCTGGAATCGGAAAACTTATCCGTGCGTGAAAAAAAAAAAACATGAATTTGAGTAATTTTTTGTTTTTTTTCCTAAACTACTCAACCGTTTTCAATTAAATTTTGTGGCTGTGTTTGGTTGGGTACAGTTTGATAGATAGGACTATTTTGGACACGCACACGATAGGTGGCTCTGTGTTCAATCTCATAAACCACTTAACCGATTTCAATTAAATTTTGGGGCTGTGTATGGTTGGTTACAGTTTGAAATATAGGACACTATTTTGGTATGGTGGGTACGGCTACATGTAAAAGAGACTGTCGTCCGTATGTGCACTCATAACTCGGGAATAGATCGTGCTTCGTGGATTCGTATTGACCCAAGTAAGGACATATGATACTTTTTGTCGTGAAAACAAAAGCTTTCGGGGATGGGATTGAGGATGGAACTTTGCATGGAGAACCGCATTTAAAGAAAAAGAAGATTGAATAGAAATACGGGTAGTGTTACTTCCAATACAATTAAAATTATAGCTTACCGCTACAAAATTTGAAATTGAAAGTCGGCTCAATTATAATTTTGCTACACCACCTCAATCCACCGAAATTTTGTAACTGATCGCGTTTGATTTGATTGTGAAGAATCTCAAATCAAATGTTATGGAATAAGCGACGATTCTGAGTGGAAAATTCAAAGGAAAACGTTCTAATTCCGCGCATTCCGCTTATTCAGATCATTTGCCATTCGTTTTTAAGCGTGTCAATTTCCCGTGTCGCTATGACAATTTATAAGTCTCAAGGACAATCGCTGGAGTTTTGTGGAATCAATATTGAATTCCCATGTTTTTCTTAAAGTCAAATAATTTATGAACTTCCGCTTTATACATCGTGTATCGTAAAGGACATGTGCATGCTCAGTATGGGTGAGTTCATAATTGCAACATTGTTGCACATGCCATGCAAAAAATATTGATTCAATGCAATTATAAACAGAAATCCTGCTGCAAGTTTGCAGCAGCTTTGCGTTTCCGAAAAATAGTTCATCGCAGTTTGACTGTCATTTGGCTTATATGAACGCAATGCTTCTTTGCCCTCATGCAAAGGTAATGCAGTACTTTTAAATTGATGAACGCAAAAATTGCAGGGTTACTGCATTTTTAGTTTTATGAACTCAGCCTATTATTATTTTCATTACATTTACGAATATGGGCGAAACAAAGTTCGCCGGGTCAGCTAGTTTTTAATAAAATAAAAATATCTGTTAACTAACACTTTTTTATTCATAATTAAAATAGCAATAACATAAATGAACCTCAATAGCAAAAACAAAAAAAGGTAAGAGTGGCATGTATAGGTACCATTGAAGTAGGTAGATTCTATTTAAAGTTCTAACTATCCATATCCCTTTGTAAAAGTGATTTGAGCTCCCGTAGAACTGCGATTTTGTCTTTTTCTATTTTTAGCTTATTCCGTTCAAGAGACAAGTATTCTTCGTGACGCTTTGCTTTAACTTTTCCTGCTCCTTCAAGTATTCCAATACTTCATTCTTGTTCTTCTCTTTGCGGCCTGTGCTCGAAGGTTTATCCATCGTAGAAGCAGTGACATTTACAGTAATGTTTTCGAATATATCAGCGATTAACATGGAATCTCCCAGATTTGAAGGGGATGCAGTTGCATTATCGAATTGCCTTGTTCCGTCAACTGCATCGAATTCTTGAAAATATTTCCAATTTGATGACCCTCTTCCGTATTATGTTGATTTGTGGTCAAAATAAATTAACACTCGAGACTTACAATTCATTTAACACTTTATTTCAATCCTATTCACTAGTGGTCTTAGCTTACGCAGGTAGTCGTCCAAGTTATCCATAAAAAGACAAGCCACCGGAAATCGTTGCATCCGAACATGTCCCTCAATTCACAAGTCCCTCATAGAAGAGATACCAACCTTTGAGATACATGTTCTACCAACAGCATTGCCAGAACTACATTTAACTTTAGTACACTACATTCCGATCTTCTTGTTTCGTTTTTTTTTTTTTTTTTTTTATTATTATGTTTTACACATTTATGTGAAGTGAACAAATTGGTGATTTTTTTTTATTATCTCATAAAAACTAAAAGGAATGTTGCTGTCATGCCACACAGATCTTTTTGAGTTTTTTCCATTTTGGAAAGATTCTTCGAATTTCAGTCTTACAGAAAGAAGCAACTTAATTCTGTTCTGTTAAAACGTTCAATAATCTCCTCTTAAGCTTGATTTGGGGGTCTACAATAATTTATTTGCCTTATAATTTATAATTTATAATCAAAAAAAAAAAAAACATTCTTACCGCTTAAGTGACCTAGATCTAGACCGAGACCAGGACGGAGAGAACTCTTCTGAGCATGATGATGAGGATGATAAATTCGTATCCATTCCCAGATATTACGCACTTTCCTTTAATTATTATTTATTTATTTTGTACTTAAGAGCAAATGCACGGCCGATTTATCTTCTTTTCTTGCACGCCAGATGACACGCAAATGACGTTTACGAACATCTGACCTTTGCAGAACTGCATTACCGACATATACCTAGCTAATGCTGTTTTGCTATGATGACGTTTCCGAACACATGACTTTGGCAACTTGCGTTTTCGAACATGCTGTAAGCATATGCAGATGAGAGATAACATTTCCAAAAACACCCTATATTTTTTTTTTCTTTTTAAAAAAATAATTTCAATATATTTTGCTCACTTACCTTTGTTGATGCTACAGTTCGATCCGACACGAGTTCCAAACAACACGCTACAGTTGCACGTGTCATGTTTCCAGTTGTAGTTGTCTTTCCACTGGGTGCCCCCAGCCAAAAGTAAAAGTAAGGCGTACCCTCAACCGCGCTGTTCCTCTAAAGTTATAGAGTGTTAGGATGACGATTGAAGCCACCAGCAAAGTATTTTTTCCAGTTACAAATCCTCGTGAGAAAAACTAAGTATTACGATCACTTTTTCAAGTGAAGCTACGCTTTAACAACGCAGTACTATTGCTAAAGGTAATAGCCTCATTACCGTTTCCCTCTTAGGGATATCCATCTCAGATATTATGACGAAACTCATAGTGCGTGTATCTGCGATTTGTCTCCCTCCCAACAAGTATGGGTACCACCATTAATCTCACTGACCAGACTCACGTGTAATCATACTTCTTCAATCGACTTCCCTATTATACCTAGTTGCACCGCCCGAAGACCCGACCAACTGCAAAATAATAAACACTACTAGGAGCGGGCGCACACCACCAGCCTCCTCACAGCGACGCCATACGCAGGCTGTCATTTTTCACAGCAATCCTCAGCGTGACATATTAATCGGATTTGTGCCGCAGTAACGCATTACGCGCTCTACCTATTATCCCCCATTCACGAAGCCGACGTTCGTTCACTAGGTGCGACGGACACTTGTCGATCTTTATGTATTACGACTGCATTAGGTAATTTTCGAGTCAAACCATCGCTCCGACGACATCGGCAACACTTTCAGGTACCCATACCATGGGGTGCTAAGCGTGTCCATTAATCTCGAATGGCGGACGCTTTTCCAGCGCCATTTTGTTTATTATTTATCACCACTCGCAGCCGGGAACATTTTGAGGATGGCGATAAATTAAACGCGGAGAGAAATCAAATTGATGCTGGTTATTAATTAGTTTGGGAATAGTGTCTTGTCCCGGTACCGGGGTGGCTTGGGTGTTAAAACAAAGTGCCGTCGCTATTTACCATGTTGACACGAACGCCTTGGGTGCGAAAGTGAGTGTGATCGCCCAGTTGTACCCAGCAGCGTGTTAATTACGATCTTTTGATGAATAGACGGGTAATTTATTTTGTTTGCATATGCGCGTTGAACGGGCTTAAATGTTAAAAAAGACAAATGCTGGAATTATGCCTAGATGTTTGGCAATTTGAATGAAATGTGCAGCTTGCTGGGGATCGATATTGTTTTCGCGTGGTAACAGTGACGCCAGTTTGCAGGGTTCAACAACTAAGCCACAGAAACATGATTCGAGCTTAAAACTTTAGCGTGAGTTATTGGTAGGTTCATAAGAAGCTTATTACTAACGAAGCTGTTAGATATGCGGGACTGCGGACAGATGGCCAGGTGTCGCAACTATAGGCAGCTGTATTTCAGGCTATACCTTCGAATAAATAAAGCTCGGTGGGATAGTACCAGTGATCTTAATCTAATCAGTATGTTCAGTAAGGCCACAGATATAAACGGGTACGAGTATTTGGATGGAGGAACATGTAACTGTAGCCCAAAGTTGTAATTTTCTTGCCAGTTGTCATCAAGCCTATAAATACTTACCAACAACATTTTACTACTGACTGTTGCATTCGGATGCTGAAGCCTGGAACAAGAGTTTTATTCGATTTCTTTTAGTTTGGGAGTCAAAAATGCTTTCAAGAAATTGTCAGAATATTGCCTCAGAACACCCTTCCAAAGACTCGTCACAAGACAAGCCAAAAAGAACATTCAAACATGCGTCAGAATAGAGCCTAAAATCGCAACAACAAAATGTGCCAAAAACGCGTCAAAAACACTGAAAAAAGCTCTCCAAAAAGGATTCAAAACTCATTGACAAATGCGTCAAAAACACATTCAAAAACGCATCAAAACACGGGTCAAAAAAACAGTCAAATATGCTTAAAAAAAACGCTTCACAGAACGCGTCGAAAAACGAGTAAAAAGACGCAACAAAAATGCACTTAAAAACGCATCCTATAACGCGTCAAAACACACAACCAATGTCCAAAAATGTTTCGAAAAACGCGCCAAAATCGCGTCTGAGAAATGAGCCTAAGATCGCAACAACAAAATGTGTCAACAAAAAAAAAACGCATCGAAAAAACAACAAAAAACGAATCAAAAATGCATCCGAAAAATGTGCCCAAAATCGTAACAACAAAATGTTTCAAAAAACGCATGGAAACACAAAAAAAAAAAACGAGTCAAAAGACACATTCAAAACCCCATCAAAAAACAAGTCAAAAACTCTTCAAAAATGCGTCAAACACCCTTCAAAGCTGAACAAAACAACCAGAAAAGCATTGAAAAACTTGTCAAAAGACACGACACATTCAATCCTGCGTCAAAAAACGCGCAAAAATCGGATCCCTTAAATGGGCCTAAGATCGCAACAACAAAATGATTCAAAAATCCCATCAAAACAGAACAAAAAACCCTCAAAAAATCGTGTGAAAAATACATTGAAAAACGCATTAAAAACGCACTCAAAAACGCATCAAAAAACCAATTACAAAAACACGTCAACAGCCGCATCCACAAATACGTTCAAAAGCCATTGAAAAAATGCGCCAAAAAACCCAAATCAAAAACACCAAAAAACGATCCAAAATACGTAACCGAAATCGCGTCAAAAAATGCATCCAATACGCAAATCAAAATCACAGAAAACGGGTCCGAAAACCCAAAACAAAAACTTAAAAAACGAAACCAAAAACGCGTAAAAAAAAACATCTAAAAACGCATCTACAAACGCAAATCGAAATCACAAAAACGCCATAAAAAACTCGGTTAAAAACGTATCCCAAAACGCGTCAAATGCGTCAAAAAAAAAGTCTAAATTAAATGGAGATATAAATTGGTACAATACTCAACTATATATTCATATTCGAACCTCTTAACAAACTGTCAACTTAACAGCATTTATTTGACATTACAAAAGGGCAAACGACTTGGAAGACATTTGCAAAATTCTCTACTAAAGCTAAAGTAAGATTGCTCTCCCATGCTATATCACACAACCAGTTTTTATAAAACATTCTGTTCCCAAACTCAACGTGTAATTTCACTTGCTTCCGGTTTTGAACATTCGACATAAGTCCTTCCGCATAGAGTCGACCTCAAACATCTGTTACCTGGTTGCTGGAAATTCTTCATGATAATCATCCGACTCAGTGTCCACCTTAATATCCACCTTACTCTACGCCAGATGATATCACCATCAAGCGCCGAGCCGCCACCACACGCATATTTTATACAACAACTATCTAAACGGGAGAAAGATTTGCCTGCGAATGCAAAACCCAATTGAACAATAAATCATTCGATAAAAGTATTGAAAATAGCCTCCGGTCGCTAATTGATATCAACGTAGCAACGCTAATAGTATGCGCGACGATTTGTGACTCTTATCTGCAACACACTCCTTATAGAGAACTGCAGTGCACTGCAACTGCACACTCTGTGCGGTGAAATGTCTTCCCCGGAAACGTCAGAATTCCGTAAGTGGCATTGACAATTCTCCGCTCTCGGCCTGTCTCTGTGCGGCATTCAATGGCTAGTTAATAGCTTCATAGCTAGATAAGCCTATCTGTGGAATGGGAATTGCACCATTATACAGCAATAACAACATCGTTCTGCTATCTTTCGCACATCACGCACCGGTGTACAGTTACTATACTCTGTTCAATTCGTATTTTCAGTACAGGCCTTATGGGAAGCTCTTTTTTCTACCAGTGGTGCCTGTAGCTACTCTCACGGCACTCAACACAAGATTTGCCACTGAAATAAAAGCGAAACCACTGGTGATTCCAAAGAATTTGTTGTTGTCATTTACGAAATACCCACCCAATTTTCCTCAAAGGCGCATACATCCCACCATAACCAGTCTGCCAGGCAGTCGCGAGCAGAATGAGGATGACGACGAGGGTGATATTCTCGTGTGCGGTTGCTATCTTATCGCAGAAAATAAACATGTGTGTGTTTTAAGCACCTCAGAAGAGTGTTACCATAATCTATTTGCAAAAATATCTTTACGGGTTTTTCTATGGATATTTTCACAGAACTTTCGGTTTTGGTGCTTTTAAAAGCTTTTGAGAGCGAATAAATGAATTTGATTATGTGGGATGTTGCCATACAGTTTTTAGGTACTCCTTTAATTATTTTGTATTTCTGAAGGATCTGTTACCATGCAGTTAAACCATTTTTTCTTAATAAAGGGTTGGTATTTGGTAACCCTACCGATATTTGTGAGAGAATTATGCCAATTTATAGTGCTCACTATGGCAACCATGTGAGAGCTTTAAAATGGAGACAGCTTATTAAAATCCACAATAGTTAGGGTGAAAGGCAAATAGCCTATCTTCCCTGTACTGAAAATACGAATTGAACAGAGTATAATTGCCAATCGAATTGGCCCGAACACGGGGTTGTCGTAGTCGCCGCCGCCTCGCCGCATAATATGTGAAAACCAAACTGTTGACCAGGTCTTGTCAAGGGGAATGATTTGACATTGACACGCGGCACATGTACCACTAGAGAATGGATCCCATCGCCGAAAGAATAAAGTACATTAGGGTGTCTCTGTCTAGTGTCGAGTTTCTAATTGACTTCTGTGACAAGAGCTTTTAGTTCGCTTGGCCGAGCTTAGTGATGAAATTCAAGACGTCAGCTCTATTTGCTTAGTCCGAAAACGTTTCCGAGAGCGACGCGGCTGCTTGTTGTTCTCGTGCCGACACGAGGGGTTGAGGCATTTTATTTCTTTATTGTTCTGCCGAGGAATTTGTGTTGCTTTGCTTTGCCCATTCCAAAGGAAGCATCATTTGGGCCACCGACGAAGCAGCAGAAACCTGGTTCAGCGTTCAGGTCCCAAAGGATCATCAGCAGTGGAATCTTAAGACAATGCATGAAAATGAGAATCATGATTGGAGCAATCATTGCCGCGTTACAGCCCGTTGGCTATTTTCGGGACGAGAGGGCTGTGCACGCGCGAGATGCAAACAGAAAACATTTTGTATCCACGGTGTGGTGGTTCGTTCGCGATGTGAATGACCAACCGCAGAGACAGAACGGAGCGGAATTTTAATGCAGTTGCGCGAACAATGCCCCTGTCGAATTCAGATTCAGATTCTTTGGCTTTTTATTTATATTGTCCGTTGAACAAAGGAAGGGTCAGGAGGTTGAACAAAAAAGACAGACACACACACACACACAGTAATTCCTTCTTCATGCGTGGAATGTCTAAGGGAATTGTTAACTTTTTGGGTGGTTTTTCAGCCATAGGGATGTGAGATTTTTTGTTGAGTGGGCTATACCTATAAAACAAAATTGTATCGATTTACTTGGATATAGACACTCCAAGTCAGTGGGGTTGATAGAACACAACTCGTTATGACAATGGCAATTGCTCTAGCTTCGAAATAACATATGGACGAGGTTAAAGAATGATATGATGACTCATATACTCTATCTCACTTGATTACGAACAGCCGTTTTTTTTTAGGTGTAAACATCTAAGCGCGCGTTGTTGGAATATGGTGGAGTAATTCAACACATTTAACTTGCGGGGACGGAAATGCGTCACTGTGTTTTATCATTGTATACATTTTATCATTGCATACGTTTTTATCATTGCATACATTTATGAGCTGGGGCATATTAATTTCAGTTTTTTGTCGAAATAAAGCATGTTTTCGTTATTTCATAATAATATCAAGAATACTGTTATTACAATTCCCTCTTTTCTCAATGACGTGTATCAAGCCACACACATACCGCACGCACGGTGCGTTTACACATATTTCGGGACTGTTGGATACAGTCGCACCAATTTTTTTTACGATACTTTTCATTCCCTTTGCTAAACTGGGGAAAAATCAATTGCACAATCCTTCATGTTTATTTTAAATGCAACTTTTATGACGCTTTTCTGCAAAAAGGTCATAAAATTTACCTGTTTTTTGTCTCATTTGATTACGAACAATTAGAAGCTTGAAAGGTAAAAAAAAGACAACTTTTTTTGTATAAATAAATGTTGGTTTTATTCAAGGAGTTGCAATAGGTTTTAGTAAAGGGTACTCCTTCCTGATTACTGAATCACTTCAAGCTGCCTTCTGCGTAGAGATTCATAGAGTGCTTTCAAAAAAAAACTAGAAAATAATCTTTGGACCAGGCTCGTTTTATGGCTTCCTTAATCTCTTCCCCATACGTTTTCCATGATGTTCAGATCGGGTGAACATGGCGGCCTCCAAATAGGTTTACATTTTGGTTCTGATTTTTTATTTTGCATTTTAAATTCATTTTTATTTGTAACTTTAATTAAACTTACATACTAGACAAAAACGATTAAATCCATAATTTAAAGGTAACATTTATTTTATTCTAGCTTACTGGCTCCTAGAGAGCGCTCTACATTAGCAATATCCTAAAAATGATTGCCTTTCGGCCTTAAATTTATCTATATCTATGATTTCTTTATAAAACGTTATTGGTTTATTTAAAACTACCTAAGCTACTTAACCTAAATTACCTATAATCAGGGTGGTGAGCAATCTTATCGATTGGCTAGCACGGCCAATCCCCCCCGTACTCTAGGCCTAAACCTACCAACTTAATATCTAGTTTAAAACTAAAGAGGATGCTACGTAAGTAGCGCACCGGCCCGGGAGGGCGTATCCGCCCTCACCTCTTCCTCAAGCCACCAAAATTTGGTGAACTGCTTTAGCGTATCTGTTCTGTCCCGTTCCGCAATTGCGGTGCTAAAACGGATGAGCAAATGAGCATTGGCGGCGTACCCATCGCGGATGAGCCGCTTATCACTCGCGCCGCGGTGGCTGTGCTAAAATACCGGCACACCATCTTTTGTCTCGACTAACCCTTTCCTGTCTACATGAAGAAATGCCTCAGGCGGAATAAGGCCAGACCGAAGCGTACTTTCGTGGTATATTTAATCGGGGTAGAAAGCCCTTGAGATCAGGTTACTATCACTGGCCATCGCCCTAGCAACGCGCCTCCGAATCTCCTTAATAAGGAAATTGTCAATCCTATTCAGTCGGGCCCCAATTGTATAAGGCCCTGTTGCAATAATATTTTATGTACTGAGATTCAGGAGTTCCAAACAACCTTAGATAAGCCCTGAGGCATTGCCTCTCAAACACCCGAATCTTTTCCATATAGGACGGCGCTATATTGAACCACATAGGACAGCCATAAGCGATGATAGGCCTTATAAGGGCCACGTAGCAAATGACTTTCACCCTGGAGTCAAGTTGACTGCTGCGAAACAGTCTCCTTGTCAGAACGTAGGCCCTCTTAGCCCCAGCAAGACAAACATCTATATGTTTGTCAAAATACAGATACTGGTCGAGCCGGATGCCGAGATACCTGACCACGTTTTTCACCACCAATGGTCGTCCCTGCTGTCCAGTAATTGTTAATTTTCTCCAGTTTTTTTCTGATATCCCTAGAGGCCCTAGCCAATGGAGTCCTGAACAGGAAATTGATTTTCTTCTTCCAATCATCGCAATACCTACCTCTTAATCTGCTCGAAGTCACTGATGCAGAAGGATGTTAATGACCTCGATTTTTGGTCCTGACCTTACGCCACTAACTATCAGCTAAGGTTTTTGAATGCCCATTCTGGTCAGCTTTTAAAAGAGCCCCTCCAACCATACGCTATAGAGCCTTCTCAAAGTCGACCAGGCAGAGGCAACCGGAACTGGTTGTCCGGAGGAATAATCTTATTTTCTTCAACCCATCTTAAAAGAGATCCATTGACAACTTTCTCGAAACCCTGCTAATATTCGGTAGCAAACTAATTGACCGTAGATTAGCAGGGTTTGTCCTATCTTTATCCTTTTTCGGGATAGGGTGCACCACCACTATTCTCCACTATTGTTAAATAGCGCGGCAAAGACATCGATCGCTTCGAGCGGCAGGTGTCTTAATTCAACGTTTGGGACACCGTCAACTCCCGCCGACATTTTGTTTTTCAGTGACTTAAAAGATGCACCGGAGTTCATCTTTACTCACGAACAGAGATCAGAAATTACATCGGCGATTGTGCCATTTGCACGCTTTTGGTTCTGAATCCAGGCTTTTGTTGTCCGTGCGGTTATATCGGTGCATTGTCTTGTTGGAAAGTCTATCCATCTTTCCAGTATCGATTTGTAATCGATTGCCGTCATTTTGGAGCTTTGGAAATCCAGCTGAACAGTTCCATAATCGATTATTGCTCCCAATGGTTGGTTGGTTGATTTGAGTTTATGTCGGCGCAGCTACGGCAGTGGGTGTTATGGGGGATGCCAAGCACGTGAGCACCTAGTCTCGGCCCTTGAAGTGAAGTGCAGGGGAATTTATCTCTTTACGTATCCCAGTGGAGGAAAGACTTTCTAAGCATGAGACACGCATAGAGCAGATCCTCGTCTAGAAAGTTTATCGGCTTTCTCATTCCCTTCCAATGTTCCTATGGCCGGCAACCCAGACGACAGTGATTTCCAACCAATGATAAGCGCTGGTGAGTATCTCCATGCATTCCACAAGTTCGGAATTTGTCGAATCGAAACGACAGCCTTAATCGCGAGTTGACTGTCGACGAAGATGCCTATTTTATTATGGGTGTCGCTATGTTAAGTAGCAGTCTATACACCTCCTTAATAGCCAGTACTTCTACTCAAAGGACGCTGGCTGCGTAGAGAAGGCGAAGAGTTTTGGAGATGTCTAATTTTGTTGATAAAATGGCCGCTCCAACTCCACCGTTCATTTTGGAAACATTTGTGAAGATATAGGTATGTCGAGGTACTTACATTAATGATGTTATAGGCTTTGCTTAAGGTGGGCTACCATACCAGTGATCCGTAGGTGAGGATGGGATGTACCACCGCTGTGTACATCCAAGGAACCATCTTTGGTTGAAGCCCCCACTTCTTGCCGAAAGATTTACTACAGGCATAGAAAGCTATG
Source organism: Cheilosia urbana (assembly GCA_946477585.1). Taxonomy (NCBI): domain Eukaryota; kingdom Metazoa; phylum Arthropoda; class Insecta; order Diptera; family Syrphidae; genus Cheilosia; species Cheilosia urbana. The sequence continues at coordinate 41,540,312 of OX297856.1, forward strand.
CTTGCCTTCCGCACTCGGTGTTCGATATTGGACTTCCAGTTAAGCTTGGGGTCAAGCGTGACTCCAAGGTACTTTGCGTTGATGGATAAAGTAAGATTTTGGTTACTTAAGCGGGGAAGTTAGAAGGATGGTATTTTGGTTTTGGTGGTGAAAAGCATCAGTTCAGTTGTGCTTGAGTTAACGCTAAGACTACAACTTGTAGCCCAGCCGCTAATCTTACCCAGTACTCTTTCCATGACTTCACTTACCACGTTCGGAAACATTCCTGATACTAGAACAACCACGTCATCCGCATATGCAAGACTTTAATACCTTCCCTGTCGAGTCTTGGCAATATTTTGTCCATAAGAGTGGCGAGATCACCTCACCCTGAGGTGTTCCTCTGCTTACTGATTTGGTTAAAATGTTGTTATCAAGTTTTGCTTGAATGATCCTTGTTTTGAGTATGGAAATGATCCATGAAGTGACGAAATCCTCTCATCCTCCGTATTCAATTGTGGTTTCCTCTTCATTTGTTCATTTTTTTTTTTTTTTTTTTTGTTACTGAAGGTGAAAATCTCGAAAGACACAGTGGGGTTAGAAACCCAGAGTAGTGTGGGACTCTAACCGCACTAAAAACACCTCCTTAATCATGACCAATCAAAGAAAGATCGACAAATGATTTTAGTTTCAACGTTCAGTTGTGTTTGAGAAGGTATTACAATTTGAATACGGGTTCTCATTATTTAGATTACAAGGTCGTGAGGTTTAATTCTTCTCAATCTACGAATATTGTATCGTACATTTAAGACGTCTTCTATTTCAGGATTAATATGCATCTGCAGACGCTCATTGTGACGAATTGCGTACTTTTTAATTACCTCCGTTACAAGATCAGTCTGCAAATCACGATGCAAGTCATTATTTCTAATATACCATGGGGCATTTACTATTCCCCGAAGGACTTTGTTTTGGAATGTCTGTATTATTTTTACATTTGTCTTCCTTGTACAACCCCATAATTGGACACCATATGTCCAAACAGGCTTCAATATCTGGTTATATAACAAAATTTTATTCTCAATGGACATTTCCGAGTTATGTCCTAGCAACCAATAAAGTTTTCTATATCTAATATTTAACTCTTCTACTTTCTTTTTCACATGTTCCTTCCATTTCAGCTTAGCATCTAGATTCATACCCAGATACTTAGCTGTGTTTGAATAAGGAACTACTTGGTTATTAATAACCACCGGAACATTTATAATTTTTTTATTTGTAAAATTGATATGAGTGGACTTTGACTCATTGAGTCTAATTCGCCATCGTTGTGCCCAATCACATATTTCGTTAACTGAATTTTGCAGCTTTTCTGTAGATTTAGTCACGCATCTATCAGTTGATAGAAGAGCAGTGTCGTCTGCGAATGTGGCTATCATCGTGTCGTTTCTATGTGGTATATCACTAGTATACAATAAGTAAAGGGTTGGTCCCAGAACACTTCCCTGTGGAACTCCTGCTTGTATTTCTTTAAGTTCAGAATACGCTGAACCATAACGAACTCTAAAGAATCTATTTGAAATATAAGATCTAAGTATCTCATAGTATTGTCTAGGTAGATCTCTATGAAGTTTATACTCTAAGCCCTTATGCCAGACCTTATCAAAAGCCTGAGCAACGTCTAAGAACAATGCAGAACAAACTTGTTTTTCTTCTAGTGATTTTTCTATAATATTTGTTATACGATGTACTTGGTCTATTGTCGAGTGCTTATTTCTAAACCCGAACTGATGGGTGGGAATAAGCCTTCTCTGCTCTATGATTTTGTCTAGTCTTTTAAGAAGCAGTTTCTCAAAAATTTTGGATAGTACAGGTAAAAGTGAAATTGGCCTGTAAGAGGTGACTTCTGATGGAGGTTTACCTTGTTTAGGTATAACTATAATTTCTGCTATCTTCCAGTGATGTGGAACATATCTTAGCTTAAAACAAGCATTAATTAAAAGCTTAAGTTTAACCAATGCTATGAAGGGTAGTTCCTTCAGGATTTGGGCAGTTATTAGATCATAACCTGGTGATTTTCTATTAGAGAGCTCATGAATACATGTGCTGATCTCTTTTAGCGAAACGTAAGTGATTACGTCCTCATCAATTCTATCAGAGAATTCAAGGCATTCGCCTGCCACGCTAGGTGGAAAAGGTTTAAAAACATTTGTCAAATGTTCTGAAAAAAGTTTGACCTTTTCTTTTGGGTCGCCGATCCATTTCCCATCAGATGTTCGTAACGGGGGATCTTGCGTTTGAGGTCTTTTTAAATATTTGGCAGCCTTCCAAAGGGAGTAGTCTGTGACTTTGTCAGCAGTTAAGTTGGAAAGGTATTTAGTGAGAGATCTGTTTTTAAATTCACTAATACTCTTTTTAAGTTTATTATTAAGTCTATTGAATATAGTTTTATCGCCGGGATATCTTGTCATTTGCCATTTTCTCCGGGCTCTTCTCTTTTCTAATATTAGTTCCCTAATTTCTATGGGATATTTTACCGATGCTTGTTTACGTTGCTGACCAGTTGGTGTACTATCTTCTGCTGCCTGTTGTATATCGGCAATGAATTGTTCCACTTCGATGTCAATATGCCTTGTTGTGACCAGTGGAGATCTAAGGTTTATAAAACCTTCGAGTATTTTTTTAAAATTACACCAGTTTGTTCTTTTGTTGGTAAGTCTTTCATTGCTTATCTGCTCTACTAACATGCCGTTGACCGTTAAGATCACGGGTGTATGATCCGACGACAAATCATCACTGCTTTCAACTTTAAGTTCTTTTCTATTGATTCCTTTCGTTATGAAGAAGTCAATAAGGTCTGGTATTTTTGATGGGTCGGATGGCCAATAAGTAGGCGATCCAGTCGAAATAAAATTACAATTAAAATTTCGCCCTGTTTTGTAAAGCTTCCTGCCTTTTGTCGTTACTAGTCTAGACCCCCAGTAGGTGTGTTTTGCATTGAAATCACCTCCAATGATAAAGTTATTACCTAGAGATCGAAATAGGTCGTTAAGATCTTCCTCTGTAGGCGAATGTCTAGGTGGACAATATATAGCAGCTACGTTAAATTGCTTGCTTTTAGTCAGAATGTTTACTATCGCTACTTGCATGGTTTGTTTTCCTATTTTGGGCATTTCATAGGGTTTTAAAATACTTTTTACAATTACAGCACTACCTCCCCTGGCACTGTCAGAAGGATGGGGAGAGTGGTAACAGAGGTACCCAGGAATTCTAATCGTTGTTTCCTGTTTGAAGTGGGTTTCAGAAATCAGGCAGACGTCAATGTCTTCATTGCATAAAAATACCTGAAATTCAGAAGTGTGTTGGTGTAAACCGTTTGCATTCCAAGTTGCGACTTTCAGATTTTCAATCATTGTTATTTTGTTGATTTTTTCCTTTGGACACTTCTTTGGTTAGAAGCTTAATAACTTTATCTTGATTGTCCAATCTTTGAATAATAGTAGTAAGCATTTCCTTTACTGATATTTCTTCTTCTTTACGTGTATTTTTCACAATTTGGGAATATGATTTGTTATTAACTACTGGCGTGCTTATTTTAGTCGCAATTGGTATTTTGTCTTTTTTATTATTTTCGACATTTACCTGTTTCTTGTTTGTATTTTTAAGAGAGTTCTGTTTGTGTTTGGCAGTACCTCTCTTTTTCTTTTCTTGATATTCTTTTGCTGCCGGACAGCCTCTATAATTAGCTGGGTGGTTTCCGTGGCAGTTGATGCATTTAACTTTCTCTTCTCTTTTTTGTGGACAACTATTTGTTGAATGTTTTCCTTCACATTTAACGCATGCAAAATCTCTTTTGCAATATCTTTGCGTATGTCCGAAAGCTTGGCATCGTTTGCATTGAGATATAGTGTTGGATCTTCTTCGAAATGGCTCAATCTTGACAACAATATTCATTATTGATTTAATAGCGTATACCTTTTCAATATCTTCTTGATTGTGAAAGGCGAGCATAAAAAGGGGTAATTTTCTATTTCTTGTAGTTTGTTCCCCTTCATTAACTGTTGTTTTTTCTTTTTTAATCAAGTTTTTGGCTTCTATAATTTTGAAATTTTTATTAGTCAAGTCCTCAACAATATCATGTTCATCACAAGAGAAGTGAAGACCTCTGACGACTACCCTAATTGGTCTAGTAGCCTTATTTTCATATGTGTGCCATTGCAACTTCATTTTTGTTAACTTATCAGTGATATCTCTATAAGTGTCACTGTCATCGACATTTATTTTCCAATTGTTTGTTCATGACGAATATATTTGAAGCAGCTTTCAGTATCGCCCGCATTTTCTGACATGTTGGTTTTTTGCTGACTCTTCCTTTGCGGTTTTTGTCCATACTTCTCCGGGTCCTTAATAAAGCTGTGTGCACCAGTGGCGCCTCTTTCAATTGCTGGCTATGAAACGGATGGATTTTTCTTGTTCTCGGTAAGCTAGAATTTGGCCTATTTCCTCCTTGGTCCATGTCTTTCCTTTACCCATAGTTGTGGATTGTATGAAGTTTTTTTCTTGAACATAGCTCCCTAATACTCAAACTAACCTTTTATTTGATTTAAAACATGGTAAAGGTAGATTTAGCTACTGTTCTTAATCAAGTGAGACAAAAAAAACAGGTAGATTGTATAACCTTTTTAAAGAAAAGCGTCATAAGAGTTGCAATTTATCAGCTTAATCCCTTTTTTTAATATAAACATAATCGGCCTTACTGATAACCAAAATGTACAGGCATTTGAAAAACGGTACCAATAAACAATAATTAGACCTAAACATTTCCTAGTGCGACAACTTTCTGAGAATCTATTACATTGTCATCGCATAGTTAAAATTTCATAATTTGTTTTCGTGAAAAACAAAAGCCAGTGGTTTCTTTCAGAACGAGGATTTTATTAAAAAAAAAAAAAAAAGAATTATATAAATTGCAATTAAATCTGCCCAACAGATATTTTCCAAAGGCTTTTTGAGACTTATTATAAACAAAAAATAAAACACAAAATAGGAAACGCACAAAATATCCGCTGATCTGTCAAATATCATAATAATATCAGGAGTGTTCGATCAGACACAACTTTATGTATTTTTTACCTGGACACAGGGAGGGTTGTGTTTAAGCGTATCCTATGTACGTTCCTACGCGACGCCCTGTAGCCCAAACGGCTTGACCGATTTTGAAGAGTGAGGCGTCATTAAATTAATATTCTTTCCAGGAGTGTCACAGGCTAAACAAATAAAAATCAAAATGTAAATTAAAACTATAAAAAAAAACTAAAAAAGTTAATCTAAAAAAACCCGTCAGATTGTCAAATTATGTAGGAAGCCTCCGATTGTCAATTAGTTATACTTGAAAGTGTCTTCATTTAATTTTTTTGCAGTCAGTCGGGTTTTTTGATGATGCAATTAAAAATTGCTGGTAGTTTTAAGATCACAATTGAATTGAATGAAGCAGAATTATTGTAATTGCATTATTTAACCCAGAATTGCCAAAAAACTGATCGTTGTGCTCTCATTTTGACATGTATATTTTTTGATAATTATTATTTATTATTGTTTTATTGAAATTGCTCAAAAAAGATTATAGGTATGTAGGTTTTGCTGAGTCTCACAAATTTTCCTACTTTTCCCCTTTATCCCGCGGAAGGCTTTTATGGCATTCTAAAACCCTATTTCTATTTAACGAAAATTTTAAGTTGGAAAGGGTTTAAGAGTTGGTTTTCGTTATTATTCAAAATTGAGTATAATTCCTTAAACCGATTTGTATTCCGACACCACATGTACTTACTTTAAGCTGATAAGATCAATGGAGTTCTTAAAAGCTGACATCATCAATATCCATTATTCATTTTAGAATCAACCTGCTGTAACCAATATAAGAATCCGTGAAATCATTTACGGTGATTGATAACGGTCGAAGAACCAGCGGATTTATTATTGGCCGTAGAATTAGAGCTTAAAAACGTGTAAGCGAACGCATAGTGAAGAAATAATCCGCACCATAGTTCAGTGGCGTAGCGTGGGATGGAGCCGCCCGGGGCATACCCAATTTATGCCGCCCCCCTTTTTTTCATACACTAAAAAGACCTTTGCAAACTTGGTAAAATTTCTGGAATCGAATAGCGGTACTTTTGAAATTTCGAAATATGTATCTCGAAAATAAAAATTAATTTCTAAGGTAATATTGTCCTTTCTAACTGAATGGCAGGCTCAGTTTTTTTTCTACATTATCGTACAATAGAAAACGGCGATAAAAAATGTTGACCAAAATTAATAACCGAAAACGCTTATTTTGAAAACTGCTTAGTCTCGAGAACCCTAATTTTGATTTCCATAAATCTCTAAAAACCAAGTAATGCTTAAATCCCAAAAAATAACTTCTAGCTAGTCAGTTTTCAGCTATATACCTAGTTAGGCAATAGTATATTTTTTAAACTAAACATTGCAAAATTTGGTACGGTATTGTCTGCGTACTTACAAAAACCGGTCTAAAGATTTTGATCAGATTTTGATAAAAATGCATACTAAAGATAATATCCGTATTTCAAATAAGACCCCTTACCTAGATTTCCTCAAAAAAATTCGAATAAATCAATTTATAAATTATTTCTCAAACATGATTTTCCAAAAGACGATCTGTGTTCATATTTTTTTTAGAACTCAGCACTTAGTGATGCCGAACCTAATTTTCAAAAGCCTGTAGATGAAAGATAAAAATTCTGTAGAAATCTGTATTTATGCCTGTCGAAATTCTGTAGAAATCCAGACTTCTTTTTTTAACATAATAAAAGTGCTAAAAATGTAAAATTTGAGTGGCATAAAAAAAATATCAGTCTTTAACTATATTTATTAATTTTGTACAATTACATAATTTTTATTAGCCGCTGGTATCGCTGGAACCTGGAATCCACCTACTACCTACTCTGGTTTAAAAAAAAACACTCCAAAATTTTGTTAAACGTTATGAATATTTTGTCGTACAGCTAGAAAGAGTTTTTGGGTACTCCGATTGCATTTCTTTGTTTAGGTCTAAGAAATATACCAACGCAGAACTAAGGAAATCAAGTTTTTACTGGAATCTGAGATTTCTGTATATTTTAGTTTGAATTCTGTATTTCTGTAGGCAAAGTGAAAATTCTGTAGATATACAGAAAATTCTGTAGGTTTGGCATCAGTGTGAGCACTTCCATTATAAATGCAATAGCAACAAGGCAAAACTTATTTTTTGTAAATATTGCCCACTTCTTATTTTTTTCAATCATTTTGAATATGCAGCATAAAATAATTCCAACAATTCACTTCTTTTGAGCAAAATAAAACACAATAGAAAAGTATACCTTTTTTTTTTTTTGTTGCGCCAAGGATGTGTAATCTTTATTATATTAGATACCTCTAATACCAACAAAAGCAAAACTATAATTACTTATTCGCACTAACTCCAGTTTCCAGCACAACATCGCTTACAGTTACATACGCACACACCCAAATTCTAGCGAGAAAAGAGAAAAGGGGTAGGTATTTTTGAATGCAGATGTGCACAGTTTGTATTTTAAATTTCTGAAAAAATGTAGTTGCATACTAGGGAGCAGCGTTCATTGGAATTTGTTGTTAAGCAACACAAGGAATGTCTGATTACTTACTGTGAAGCAGTGTCCGTTTTGTCAATTTTATAATTTTTTACAAATTAAAAAAAGAAAAAAAGAAAAAAAAAAAACCGCTCCAAATTGCCGCCCCTGGCAAAGTGCCGCCCGGGGCCTATGCCCCCCTTGCCCCCCCCTTGCTACGCCACTGCCATAGTTGAATTCGCCCTCATTTGTCTAATATCATATTAAGCGCATGAGTCTGGTGATTTGTCTTAACTTCATTTGAAAATATCACATACTACGGAAGTGATTCGGACACATGCGCAAAGACGACCTTTAGGTTATTCAACACGTTCGATTGAGAGCTGAAAGAAAAAGCTGTTTATGGGGAAAGGAAGTGGTGAGTAGGTACCTAGCTACCAATATTTTTCATTTTTGCTTCTTTTTAACACAATCACAATATCGAAGATAAAACAATTTCAAATACCTTAAAGGTAAGCGCCTGTCTAAGCAAACAGGTGCTGATAAAGAGAAGGGACATAAGCGGAAAAAATGTTAATATCACATCAAGAAAAATAAGCGCAGAATCATGAAAAGTTTGTCTTATTTTAGAGCTTAACTCAGGCTTTACTTATTCATGACTTCTTATTCGCAATTCTAGAAATTGTACGAAGTGAAGGTATTGACCCTCAAAAGTCGTGAATCAAGACTTCTTACTGTCAATAATGCGATTAAACGATAAATACATATTGCATAATCGCAATTTGACTAATTTGATATTACTGTGGTGGTGAGTTGCAAAAAAAAAATAGTGCGTGGAGTCCCTCCGGGCGGAAGAAGTGAAACTTCGTAATGTGGAAATGAAAATAGGAAGGGGTAGCGGGTAGAAATTGATTTTTAGTGAGATCATATTGTTTCTTTAAGACAACTTTATTAACATTGCTTACAATTCACAATTGATCGCATCTTTTAATTATCATTTTCGAGTGGAGAAATATCCAAATCTATAACATTTACAATGGGATTATGACAACTAAAGTAAGATACGAAATGTTGGAAGTCGCATTAGAAGTTTCACTTCAACCAGACATTAATTGCCGATTTAGTCATTATTTTTGGAAATTGATCTTCACCACAGAATATTCCTCTCCCAGCATTTGGTGCCAATAAACTCACTCACCTTTGAGTATGCAATGCTTATAGTAGCATTAAGCGTTTAACACAACCTTGTTGGAAGTCGCATAAGAAGTTTCACTTCAATAAATCAAACAACATAATTCACCCATATCGTCTTTACTTCTTGAATTCTTCAATTCTTCACTGTAGGTATCAACGTAGGTACTATAACAACCATTAAAACAAAAACCTTGAACTCAATTTCTATATACACCACCATACGTCCATCAGCGCACGTCAACAGCCATCTGCGCATTTTCTCAGAAACACATTGTTGCTGTTGATTATATACACATTCACGTCGCATACTTCTCTTTCGTTTCACTTATTTTGGAGAAAGCACCACTCAGTTTTTTTTCATACGAACGTATTTGTGCAATGTGCGCCACCCTCACCCTCCCTCACACCTTTGAGTATTCAATGCTTTTATTAGCGTTAAACGTTTAACGCGACCTTGAGTTGGAAGTCGCATAAGAAGTTTCGCTTCAAAAAAAATCGTAAATTACCACTTTTCTGTGGAAAACTACGATTTCATCTGATCCCTTTGTCGGATTTCTAAACTTGTTTTGTTTGAAATCAATACCTGATTTCTTAACCCTATCTAAATCTTATAGATCAAGAGGTTTTATCCTTCTCAATATCCTGAGTACATTGTCATTATTTAACAATTCTGTTATTTCAGTGTTTATGTGGTTGAGTGTTTACTGTACTTTCGATCAATTCTTTTAACCTCCTCTTTCAACATTTAGATCCCTATGCAAAGATCTTAGATAGCGCTACAGTCCGGGGTGAACCTGGGCCACAACCAATACGCCTCTCCAATTAGCGCGATCTTTAGCTAACTGCCCTTCAGTTGCAAAGATCTAAATGTTGAAATATTTATAATTCAAAAATAAATTGCTGATTAGTCGTAAGACTAGGTGCAATCCTATTCGGGATGGCGAATGTCAGTCCCCCGGGTGTTTTTTTTTAGATGAACTAAAGTCCGTCACTATTGCAGAAGCATCACTCGCGTACTACCTCTGCAATGTCTTTCGATGATTTTTTACTTCCAGCGAATTCCCAACACAAAAAATTGCAACCATTTAGTTTTGAACTGCAGCTCAATGGTGTTGATGGTTTGGTGTTGATTTGTGAACAACAGGGTTTGATTTACTACTTCAGTAGTTGCAATTTACAAATTCTTAATCGTAAACTGGAACTTATTTTTATCAATTGCAATTTACTATTGTAGGCGCAGTGGATTAGTTGTTAGTGTGTTGGACTACTAAGCGACGGGTCGAGGTTCGAATCCCGCAAAAACCCAAATTCCAACTTAGGCTTTTTTTCACTGTGCCACCTCTTGCGAACGTCTGACAAACATCCGAGAGTATGACTGTCTTGAAAGAGCTTCCCAATTAGCCGTTTGGAGTCGGCATCAAATTTTAGATCCCTTTCATTCGTTCCAAAAATTAAAAACTCACACAAAACGAATGATTGCGAGAACCTAGGCCTAGGGTCCCTCCGGACCTGTTGCGCCAACTATTTATTTTTTTTATTTACTATTCTTGAGTCTCAATTTACAACGTATTTTGTGACTTACAAAGTTTATTTTCGAATATCCTACGTATTTTTATTTATTGTCGCATTTTTTTCTTTTCCTCTTGATATCCATGTGACTCATACGACGCCATATCGTTCGGAGATAACGGGATTTATCTGGGATAGTTTTTCTGTCTATGCTGAATTTAAAATACACACAAATTGTTTATAAGAACTTTCCATTGATACAGACCTTAATAATAGTCCTTTTCGATTACATATTATACAATCCATACTGGTTTGCTTCCATTCTAAGAGCGAGATGTATATTCTGAAACAAAGAAAATACAAATTTATGAACCAAATTCAGCTTTTTTTTTTATTATTAAATAGGTACTTACAAGATAATATTCCAGAATGCTTATAATCCGTTGGTTAGTACACTCACTATCACTGCGAACTAGTTATACCGAAACAATTTTAACTCGACTGCTTCAAGCAAAGGGTTGAATACCGACTGTCTGTCTCTGCCCATGAGCCATGATTGCAGCTGTCTAGCAAAACCACATAGATATCTAAAAAAGGATTTAATTTTATGTTGGCTAGGTACCTGTGCATAAAAAAATACCACACTTAGGTAGTCAGTTCCAATGATATTAGAAAACTGTTTTTCAATTTACGACTTCTTTACGTCAATTTCCATTTTCAATTTACATGTGTTAAATTATTACAAGATGGTATTGATTCATCATTCAGTGGTGGTAAATAACCAAATATTTTTTCCAATTTAAGATTGTAAGATGGTGTTTGAAAAATTGAGCTATTGAAGCAGTAAATCGAAATAAATAAAAGAAGCTCGAATTCATAGGAACTTCTAATCGTAAAATTCAACAAGTCGAATTTGATATTCTTCACAGTTTTCAATGTCAAATTACGACTTTTTGTATCAGTTCAGTTGTTGGTTCAAAAATGCTTGCAAGGCTATTACTGGTTTCAGACACTCCAAAAATGTGGGGCAAAAATGTCTTCTTCCAGAGTATTTATTTTCGATTCTACGAATTAACTGCAAAGGAAATAACCCCGAAAAAATTAAATGAAATAAGTCCCAAGAATTTCCATATAAATTTAGGAGTTATTACAGGTGAAAAAACTTCAAAGTGTTCAGACCTATTTCCTCAAGTTTTGCATTTATAACACCTTTTAGTGTTAGAAGTCATTTCATAATGAAGTAACTCCGCTCATGCAGATGAAATAAGTGCAAATCATCTATGTTTGGAATATTTTGCCTTCTCAATTGTATTCTTTTTTTCCACAACTTTGGGACTTTTTTCATCTTTTCTTATTAGAAATTAATTAATGATGAATTAACTCTTAAATGTTTGGAAGTATTTCCACTTTGGATTGGGACTTATTTCAATTTTCTTTTGAACTTGTTTCATTAAAACAGTTTGGAGTTATTGCATTTATTATTGGAAGTTCCTTCGTTTGGGCTTAATTCCTTTGCTGTTAATTCGTAGAGCATTTATTTTCATAACGTGCTTTATGAGAATGCAATGACCAGGAGTGGGTAGGTACCCCTATCGCTACCCATAAATAACTACTGGTCTATTGGGAAGATGTTTTTTGAGTTGTTGCTTTACTGGATGCAGAAGACCTTGCCAACATCATGCGTCTGCTTTAATTGGTTGTTTGCATACTTTTAAGTCTGGTCGTCTTTTATCTACACCCTTCGCCCAAGGTATTAAATAGAAGCCAGAGACGTTGAGATTATTGTCTCAGTAGATATGAACATTATTGGGTGAAAGTCTAAAATATTTGCTCGTTTTTTTTTTTTTTTTTTTTTTTTTGACCCATCGACCTTCTCACAATTGCGATACTCATCAACAACAGTGACATTCCTCACTCGATTAAACATACCTACTTGACATGCAAAATGACAAAATGATCAAAGTGACTCATCGTCATCAGAGTCGGATCAATTGCTTGCTCATTACAGTACATCGTGTTTGTGTTCGTGTATCGTGTACCTATACTCTTTCTCTTGTACTTGACGATAAAACCGCTCACATCTCACGGTACCGGTACTACCTACTACCTACATCAGCGACATTCCAAAAACATGTAAACTCTTGACAGTTCCGGAGCTCCAATGATGATGACTCAATTATAATGCAATTGTCATCCGTCACTCCTCTTGGTTCCCCACAAAAATACAGAAATGTTGTCCATGGTGCGCCATTTCAGCACATCGGCATTTCCGATTTGCCGGAGTGCGCGGCACTATGCCAATCGTTGGATGGGCACGTAAATAGATACCGCACCGACCGACCGCCAAACGTGGAGCAGCACACATGCTGATGCCTGATGTACATTTGCTTTACGAATGCGAGTCGTAGGGAATATCTGCGTCATTGTTTCGTTGGAATTTACGCACCGGTTGTCCCTTTGCCCCGCTCGGCAAACACCACGTGGCGCGAAAACGTGACACTGCGATATTTTGGCGCCTCGTTAATTATTTGATTAGGGTTAATGATTGGATGGTGCGAACTACGAACCCATGGCTTTGGTTTGAATCGCAAACAAAATTAACTCGTACGTCGGCAACCGAACTGAAGTTGGCCGGTCGTCGACGGTGGTATTGCGATGACACCATCGATATTGCATTTCGCAGAAAGAAAGATGATAACGACGGCGACGACGACGACAATGGAATTCGGTTGGTCGTGAATCGGGTGAATGGTGTAGGTGACAACGTAACGTAGTCGGAAGCAGAGAATTGACGTCAAAGAGGATTTATCAGCTCTCGGCGTGTACATAGACATTAGTGGATAGGCGTAGGCGTGCTACAGGACGTTGGGTAAATATTTTCAGTGCAATCGAAATTTCTATTTCCCACTAAAGTGCCAAAGTGAAATGGACTATTTTTAGGTGGGCCGTTACAAATTCTAATGGGGCTCTTAGCTGTAGGAGGGCTGTATGACGTTAAATGGAATTTAACTCAATCCTATTGTTTGGAAATTGCTGATGTTTACTTTTGTAAAGTAAAGCTCTTGGGTTTTTGCTTAGAATGTGCGACATTCCATTGTCGTAAGTCGAGGCTCGTGGGTAGTTATAGGCAGTTGAATGGGCTGATAAGAACGGCCGGCGTGGCTGCCATGTTTATTAGAAATAAAAGGGAAACCTACCTATAGAAACAGTTTGATTTAGGAATTAAAATTGATTGATTGCATGGGAACAATTACGGCTGTAGTGTTGATCTGTGTTTTTTTGAAGTGATAACTTCTTTAGGCGCGTTGGGCACTATTTGGATGGGCAAAAACTAGCAAACTCGCGACACCGACACCGACACCGACACCGACACCGACACCGACACCGACACCGACACCGACACCGACACCGACACCGACACCGACACCGACACCGACTCCGACACCGACACCGACACCGACACCGACACCGACACCGACACCGACACCGACACCGACTCCGACACCGACACCGACACCGACACCGACACCGACACCAACACCGACACCGACACCGACACCGACACCGATTGCATACTTTTAGTTGTAAACTTTTGTACTATTGCTTACTTTTAGGGGTAGGTAATTTATAGCTTAATCTACGATGATTTTTATTTGAATACGTTACTATGGTAATTTATGGTAGCGACAAATTGATTGTCACCAAAATTATTTCAATTACCTGTTTTGTATGGGGAATTCATAACTTAATTTTACCAGGCTTAATTCCGACATATTATATCCACGATTTTGGGTTTGTGCACATTTGCGGCACAGTAGCTTGTGTTATAATTACCGAAACAGGAAATAGAAAACTGTGGTAAACTTGCCACCCTAAGAGTAGGTATTCTATATAAATATAAATAATTGTAATATTCATGTCGCCTTAGTGTATACTGTAAAATATGATTAGTAATTTTTGTGTAAAATAATGAATATAAAACTACAATTGATGCCGTACCACGAGATCTAGAGCATTATTAATGGCGATGCGGCAAGACAGAAAAATATTGTTGTCTTTTCTCGTTCTTTTTCTTTTAAAAGTAAAATTTGTATTTTTCGGAAAGAAATTCATATTCAATTAAGCTTCAGTATAATTATTATTAATTTATTCGTTCTGTGCTAGTTTCGGTAGAATACAAGTAGATACAATCGGATTGTGGTAGCTGAAGCAAGATATGTACATTCGAGACTGTAATCTATCTAGATTACGCTGGAAGACAGCATCGATGAAATTTACTTATATAAATGCTAAAGATAATTCTGCATTACTTCGAGATAAAGTTGGGAAGAGATTTGATGATATTCCAATCATTTTGAGTGGGGATTTCAACATCAACTTTGCAGATGATAAAAATCTACCATTAATTGAATTTTTAAATAGCAAATTTGATTTAACGATGAGCAATGATCGCAATCTTAGCACGACTAGACATAAAACTACAATTGATGTCATGTTTACAAGATATTTAAATAGATTCGAATCAAAATTGTTTGTTTCCTATTTTAGTTACCTACCATAAACCTATAGTATCCGTTTTCAAATATAATGATAATAATGAGGATGATGATGGAAGAGTTTGAAGTTGTTGATGAAATTTCATAAGTGTTATTGGTATTCATTTCAAAGAATACCCATTAATTTTTAAATTTAATATTTCATGTATCTGTAAATTTATACATTTTAAGCAATAGATTGCAATTTTGTATGTAAATTAATATGTATTATTTTTGATGTAAAATACCGCATTAAATGAAAATGAAAAATGTAACATAATTTTTGTAGTAGTAGTAGTTTATAATAATGAATAAAAAAACACTTTATTTAAAAGTACTTCCTACACAATAATATATTTTCTGACGATTCGAAAAATACACACGTAATTGTTCAAGTTATCACTTCTGTCGGCACTCCCGGAGTGCCTTTTTTTTTTTTTTTTAATCCGTCAGTGATAAGTATTAAACAAATGACAATTAAAGGACGATGGCGAGGTGCAGAGTGCAAGCTTTCGTTATATCAATAGAATGGCTGCAGAAAATATATTGTCAAAGTATACATTTTAAAGCAACACTTTTTCCAAACGTGGTAGTACCGATGAAGAATTCGTCTCTAAAGATCTCTATCATTAGGAACAACAATACCCACAGTATCCATCCTAGACAATACTGAGACCTCAAAGCTCCAACATCGGGCGGTATTCGGTATTCCGTTACTTTGTCTACAAGCTATATTTTTACGGAGTGGCCATACGATTTGGTGCGCTAGTATTGGTACATACAAATTCATATTGACAAATGTCATGAAACTTTAAAATTCCGGCTCACCAACACACTCTCAAAAAATGTAAACCACTTCCGGTGATGGCAAAGTTGCTGCCAGCATTCAAAGAGTTTTATTCGTTAAATTTAAATTATTATTCGTTACTACGTGTGAATTGTACTTTTTTAGTTTTTGAAGTGATAACTTCTTTAGGCGCGTTGGGCACTATTTGGATGG
Source organism: Cheilosia urbana (assembly GCA_946477585.1). Taxonomy (NCBI): domain Eukaryota; kingdom Metazoa; phylum Arthropoda; class Insecta; order Diptera; family Syrphidae; genus Cheilosia; species Cheilosia urbana. The sequence goes on from OX297856.1 coordinate 41,556,133, forward strand.
GCAAAAATTAGCAAACTCGCGACACCGACACCGACACCGACACCGACACCAACACCGACACCGACACCGACACCGACACCAACACCGACACCGACACCGACACCGACACCGACACCGACACCGACACCGACACCGACACCGACACCGACACCGACACCGACACCGACACCGACACCGACACCGACACCGACACCGACACCGACACCGACACCGACACCGACACCGACACCGACACCGACACCAACACCGACACCGACACCGACACCGACACCGACACCGACACCGACACCAACACCAACACCGACACCGACACCGACACCGACACCGACACCAACACCAACACCGACACCGACACCGACACCGACACCGACACCGACACCGACACCGACACCGACACCAACACCAACACCGACACCGACACCGACACCGACACCGACACCGACATTGACACCGACACCGACACCGACACCGACACCGACACCGACACCGACACCGACACCGACACCGACACCGACACCGACACCAACACCGACACCGACACCGACACCGACACCGACACCGACACCAACACCGACACCGACACCGACACCGACACCGACACCGACACCGACACCAACACCGACACCGACACCAACACCAACACCGACACCGACACCGACACCGACACCGACACCAACACCAACACCGACACCGACACCGACACCGACACCGACACCGACACCGACACCGACACCGACACCGACACCGACACCGACACCGACACCGACACCAACACCAACACCGACACCGACACCGACACCGACACCGACACCGACACCGACACCGACATTGACACCGACACCGACACCGACACCGACACCGACACCGACACCGACACCGACACCAACACCGACACCGACAAAGAACACCGACACCAACACCGACACCGACACCGACACCAACACCGACACCGACACCGACACCGACACCGACACCGACACCGACACCGACACCGACTCCGACACCGACACCGACACCGACACCAACACCGACACCGACACCGACACCGACACCGACACCAACACCGACACCGACACCGACACCGACACCGACACCGACACCAACACCGACACCGACACCGACACCGACACCGACACCGACTCCGACACCGACACCAACACCGACACCGACACCGACACCGATTGCATACTTTTAGTTGTAAACTTTTGTAGGTACTATAGCTTACTTTTAGGGGTAGGTAATTTATAGCTTAATCTACGATGATTTTTATTTGAATACGTTACTATGGTAATTTATGGTAGCGACAAATTGATTGTCACCAAAATTATTTCAATTACCTGTTTTATATGGGGAATTCATAACTTAATTTTACCAGGCTTAATTCCGACATATCCACGATTTTGGGTTTGTGCACATTTACGGCACAGTAGCTTGTGTTATAATTACCGAAACAAGAAATAGAAAACTGTGGTAAACTTGCCACCCTAAGAGTAGGTATACTATATAAATAATTGTAATATTTATGTCGCCTTAGTGTATACTGTAAAATATGATTAGTAATTTTTGTGTAAAATAATGAATATAAAACTACAATTGATGCCGTACCACGAGATCTAGAGCATTATCAATGGCGATGCAGCAAGACAGAAAAATATTGTTGTCTTTTCTCGTTCTTTTTCTTTTAAAAGTAAAATTTGTATTTTTCGGAAAGAAATTCATATTCAATTAAGCTTCAGTATAATTATTATTAATTTATTCGTTCTGTGCTAGAATCGGTAGAATACAAGTAGATACAATCGGATTGTGGTAGCTGAAGTAAGATATGTACATTCGAGACTGTAATCTATCTAGATTACGCTGGAAGACAGCATCGATGAAATTTACTTATATAAATGCTAAAGATAATTCTGCATTACTTCGAGATAAAGTTGGGAAGAGATTTGATGATATTCCAATCATTTTGAGTGGGGATTTCAACATCAACTTTGCAGATGATAAAAATCTACCATTAATTGAATTTTTAAATAGCAAATTTGATTTAACGATGAGCAATGATCGCAATCTTAGCACGACTAGACATAAAACTACAATTTATGCCATCTTTACAAGATATTTAAATAGATTCGAATCAAAATTGTTTGTTTCCTATTTTAGTTACCTACCATAAACCTATAGTATCCGTTTTCAAATATAATGATAATAATGATGATGATGATGGAAGAGTTTGAAGTTGTTGATGAAATTTCATAAGTGTCATTGGTATGCATTTCAAAGAATACCCATTAATTTTTAAATTTAATATTTCATGTATCTGTAAATTTATACATTTTAAGCAATAGATTGCAATTTTGTATGTAAAATAATATGTATTATTTTTGATGTAAAATACCGCATTAAATGAAAATGAAAAATGTAACATAATTTTTGTAGTAGGTAGTAGTAGTTTATAATAATGAATAAAAAAAACACTTTATTTAAAAGTACTTCCTACACAATAATATATTTTCTGACGATTCGAAAAATCCACACGTAATTGTTCAAGTTATCACTTCTGTCGGCACTCCCGGAGTGCCTTTTTTTTATTGTACTTTTGCTTAAACTACCTATGAAAAATTTACAGTGTAGGTAGGTAGATTGGTTGAGGGAAAATAAAAAAAAGTTTGAGCAATTTTTCTTCAGATATTTAAGAAAAATTTACTCATGAAATAGAAGTTATACCATATTCCCATACCAACGTGATTTAGCCGAAGTAATTTATAAATCACGAAACGCGCCGCCACCGATTTCAGTGATTTAGTGTGACATTTACGCCAACTTTGCCATATCAGTGATGGGACTTCTAACAATTAAGTGGTATTTCAACCACTTTTTACTCTTTCGGAAATTCTACCAACCCAACTCGAAATCTACCACCTTTTAACAAAGCTATTCGCTAATAATATTTATTTTCCATCATTATATTGAAAATTGTACCTACTATACCTACTGCTACTCGCCTTACTTTTACCCATACACACTCAGCTATCAGTATTTTTCTCGAAGAATTGCATCAGCAAAAACTTCCAGTCCAGTATACACCATTTACTGCACCATTACTTCATTATTTGACTGTATTGCTAAGTTTTGATATTTTGTATTTAATGATAAGTATGCCATTTTTTCTGTAGTTCTTTCAAAATTTTAATTTCAAAGCTGCCAGGAACTTCTCGAGAACGGGGAAGATTTTGAACCCCCGAAATTATTGGTAAAATATGCTTCAAAATATAAATTCGCAGACGGTTGCAATACGAAGTAATAATTAAGTTTTTTGTTTTGAACAACAAATGTGATTTTTAAAAAATGAACGAATAACCAATTCTAACGAATATCTCTATTCGTTCGAATGAACTTTGTGTATTTTGATAGACATTCGTTAGAATTGGCTATTCGTTCGAATCTCAAAATAAGCATGAGTAAATATAAATTAATTATTTATATTTATTTTATTTCCTTTTCTTTTTGTTCGTTTTTTTTTAGTTATTATTAGTAATACATCGTTATAAATAAATGAATTATTTATCATGGACAATTTTTTGTTTCTATCACCTTTCTACCACCGTTTAACTTTCCTCAAGTCCCATCACTGACTTTTCGTTTGCTGAATGAAGTGCTGAGCATAATAAAGGTATGTTCGATTTTATTTTGTGAGGACAGATACGTAATTAAAATTTAGACACGTCCAAATCACGTTAATCTTAATCACGAAAATGTATGATAAATCACGTAATTTATGAGATGATTTAGCTAAATCACGTTGGTGGGAACGTGGTATTAATGATATTCAAAAGCGGAAAAAACACAACCATGTTTATTCCAATATGTTTCAAGTATATAAAACAACTCAACTAGATAGTATTATTAACCAAACAAATTATATTAATCGCCTTTTAAAAATATATAATAACCACCCAATAGCATTCAAATATGCTAAAATGTTATATTCCCAAACTCTATCATATTCCCAACGGTTGGCACCGGTTGGCAGCATTGATTTTATATTTTTTTGTATATTTTAAATGTCACACACGAATTATAAATTGGCATAGTACCGATAAGAAAAGAAAATGGCGAATTTAAAAAAAAAAAATAAAAAAAATTGAGGGGGACAGGGCAAGAGGATTGCGAGTTGGGGGTCTCAGTATTGTCTCTTGTTTCAGTCATCAATCAGGTGTGGGAATGGGTCCGAATTATCGTCAGCGAGCAGTGTCTCACCAAATTTCGTGGATTTGAAATGGAAATCAAAAGCAAATTCGATTACCTGTTGCATTCGCATTCAACTTAACTACCTACTTTTTAGGTGGCTGTAGCCTGTGGGAAACCTGGGGCCTGTTTCATAGATCATACATCACATACATCACATACAACATACATTAAAATTTTGTTTATACATCACATACAATTTTATGTTTCATAAATTTCACTGGAAGTAATGTATGAAATATTATTTTGTTGTATGTGATGTATTATCATACAACATTTCTATGAAACAGAAAAAATACATCAGAAATGACTAAATCATACATTGTATGTAATGTATGATCTATGAAATAGGCCCCTGGTACTCGCCCAATACGCCCCTTTAGCAATATTTGACTAATTGTCAGGCACGTACCCAGGGATGGGACTTGAGGGGCTAAGACGCTGCCTTTATCAGTTTTCCTACACAATAAATCCTTAGATTTTGTTTCTGCAATCGACCGCACAAAAGAAGATCTAAAGTCTCTTAAGAACATCAGAGAAAATGCCGACAATTTTTTCAGAGGCTTTTCAGTCCGCATTCCAACTTTCCGAGGACTTATTTGAAGAGCTCCAAGAACTTTATTGAAACAAAAAAAGCGTTCCAATCCAGAAAGGTCTTGTGAGGAATAGCTAACATGTTATTTTGATAATGCATGTTGTCAGCTGTGAAAGCCTTTTACCGAAGTTTTGAAATTGCTTGATATATGTGACAAGACTTACTTTAGAGGTATAAGCTTCTTGCTTATAGAAACATGTGACCGGAACTAGTGTTGAAAGAACCCTTTCAACTATGAAAAGGATTAAAACAGTGTGCCGAAGCTTGTAATAAGCCGAATAAATGGGGGCGTTTGCCCCCACCAAAATTAAAATTAAAATTAAATCATGGGCAATGCAAGATTAAGCTCACTTGCTATGATATTTTTTCATTCGAATATTAATGTTGAATTAACTGCTTTGAAAAGAATTGTGTGAAAAATAGTTTAAGTAAGTTCGTAAGGATATACCTACGATATAAAACTAACAAAAATCATTGAATTGAAATATTATACAGTTTTCTGTTTAAAGAATTCCTCGCAAGATTTGGAAGCAAGTACCCCGGAAACAAAATCCTATCTACGGCACTGCTAACTGCCTTCAGTTGAGTTCAGATTTCCTCTCCTTATTTTGGTAAGGGATGGATGGCTACCTTTAGCGTGGCTCCAATTTTTCTTAATATGATTAGAATGTCCTCTTTTTCAGTTTATGTGAGATTTTATTCTTTATTGAGTGGAAAAAATGAAAAATGTTTTTTGTGGGGAATACATTTTGTTTTTGTTCTTTTTTTATGTGTGAACATCTAAGCGCGCGTTATTGGAATCTGGTGGAGTAATTCCACACATTAAACTTGCGGGGACAGGGAATGCTTCACTGTGTTTTATCATTGCATACATTTTATCATTGCATACATTTATGAGCTGGGGCATATTAATTTCAGCTTTTTGTTGATGTGAAATAAAATTTTTCCATTTCGTCCTTGCACCGTACTCAGAAGCAATTTCAAGAATTCTGCAGGAAGATTATCATCTTTTACCAATGATCATAAGCAGAGACTTCAATATCAATTTTGCAACTCCAGAAGCTCAACCATTTATTAATTTTATGCAAGATAAATTTAATCTTCAAATGAACTCCAACCGGAAAATTTCAACAACACGATATGGAACAACCATCGATGCTGTCTTCCAGCGTAATCTAGATAGATTACAGTCTCAATTGTACATATCTTACTTGAGCTACCACAATCCGATTATATCTATTCTACCGAAACTAGCACAGAACGAATAAATTATTGTTATTTCATAATATATCAAGAACACGGTTATTACAATTCCCTCTTTTCTCAATGACGTGTATCAAGCCACACACATACCGCGCGCACGGTGTTTACACATACACATATTTCGGGACTGTTGGTTACAGTCGCACCTATTTTTTTTAATAATTATAGGGGTATTCACGATTCGGTTTAACAGACCTAGCAAAATTGCGAAATTTTATTTTGTTTTTATCAGATCGTGAACACGCCTTTTTCTCATCTATAGCAAAACAAATGACAGATTCAATTTGACAATTGACTTTCTGAAAAAAAAAAAAACAGAATTATGTTAATTAATTAATATTACATAATGAAAATTATTTTCATTTCCATTCGACGGCACTTATTTTTGTTTTCCATTCTGTTTATTTTTTCCGATAGCCGCACACAGGAATTTCCAATTTAGCGAAATGTCAACTTGATAAGGTTACTCTCTTTTGTTTATTCGGTTACAATAGGGTCAGGGTATAGATAAAGTGCAAAAGCGTAGCGAAATTCTTTTCTGTATATTTTTCTGTTTCAGTGCGAAAAAAAGTTGCACTTTCGCAATGATACAAGACCAGTTGCACCAGATCGTGAATACCCCAAATGGTTTTCGCGCTGTTTTTTTTTTTTTTTTTGTTGTTGCAACGCTGGCCATCACTCAAATTAAATAGTTCGATCTACCTGATTTCGATGTTTTTCGTGTTTAACAGCCGCCTTAACACTGATTATACCTATTGACTCTGCGAAATAAGGCCCAAAAAACTTTTTTTTTTTTTTAATATGTTATTTCCTTTTTTGGGGCCTTATTTCCTAATGAAAATTGGGGTCTTATTTCGTCAGAGTTCTACTTCGCACACACACAGAATTTCCGCCACTGAAAGCTGAGAAAATCCAACGATCTAGCTTCAACCGAACATTTTACTTTTTTGAATCGTATAAAATTAATACTTAGTTTATTCCTTACGAAGATGATTTTAAAAATACCTATTTCTTTCAATCCCATGCATCACAATCGCTCTATCTACTACTCAACTCAAATACTCCAGTTCAATTGAAAGAAGTCCTTTTCCTTTTCCTTTTTCTTTATAACTATTTGCTAAAATATGAAATATAATCCAAGAACTCCATTAACAGTGAATGTTCTTATCTGTTTTTGATGGGTGGATTTTTTGTACAGATGTACAAAAGTATACAGCTTTAAAATTAGTTCAGTGATAGGGTTTTGCGTAAGTTAATCAGTTTAGTGATTTATATTGTGCGAAGTAGACGTAATAGTGAAAGTTAAAATTATGGAGTGCGAAGAAATTGTTTCAATCTTAGAGCCGCAAGCGAAAATTTGGTACACAAAATTGCGCAAAAAATTGTTTTTAGGTATTTCCGTTATTTTTCGTTTTAATGATTAAAAAACGAGAAAATGTAACGAAGAAATATATATGCAATATATTGAAGAAAATGTAGGAATTTAATGTTTGATGCTAACAACGAGTTTTGCACTTTTTTTTTTAAATTTATTTCTAGGAAGATAATAATTATCATCATCATTATATTAATACGTGAACATCCGAAGTTTCCGTACACTTTTTTAGTATTTATTATAAAATGAGCGGGATGAAACTTATAAAATTCGAAAGGTGCTGTGCCATAGATGTGCACAAACAAAAAATCGTGGGTACATGTCGCCATTAGATAAGAATTCCCCATACATAATTCTTAGCAGTTAATTGAACCCATTTTCGTGACATTCAATCTGTCGCCGCCATATTGCCATAGTAACGTACATACTTACTTACTTAGGTGGCGCTACAGTCCGGGGTGGACCTGGGCCTCAACCAATACGCCTCTCCAGTTAGCGCGATCTTTGGCTAACTGCCTCCAGTTGCGCACTCCAAGTTGGTTGAGGTCCCCTTCCACTTGCGCGCGCCACCTAAGGCGAGGTCTTCCTCTACTGCGTTGTCCCTCCGGGTTAGAATCGAAGACTCTTCGGGCCGGAGCGTTGGTGTCCATTCGCTCTACATGTCCCAGCCATCTTAGACGACTGATGCGTACTTTTCTGACCAGTTCGATGTCGCTGTACAGCTCGTAGAGTTCGCTGTTAAATCTTCTCCTCCAAAGCCCGTCAACGCAAACGGGACCAAAAATCACTCGAAGAATTTTGCGTTCGAAACGACCAAGGATATCTTCATCCGCCTTTGATAGCGCCCATGCTTCTGCACCATAAAGCAGGACTGGGATGATGAGGGTCTTATACAGAGTTTCCTTAGTATTTCTCGACAAGGCCTTACTTATCAGTTGCCGTCTTAGGCCAAAGAAACAGCGGTTGGCAAGTGTGATTCTTCGTTTGATTTCTGATGTGATGTCGTTATCAGAGTTTATAGCGGAGCCGAGGTAGACAAAGTCCCTAACTACCTCAAAGTTATAGCTGTCTATCGTGACGTTCTGCCCGATTCGTCGATGTCGTGTGTCCCTTCTTGTTGACAGCATATATTTTGTTTTACCCTCATTCACCACTAAACCCATTTTTGCCGCTTCTGTACTAATACTTGCAAACGCACCAGTGACAGCTCGCTGTGTTGTACCAACAATGTCAATGTCGTCAGCGTATGCAAGCAGTTGCACAGACTTATAGAAAATTGTGCCTCTGGTGTTGGCTTGTGAGTTTCGCACAATCTTCTCAAGAATGATGTTGAAGAAGTCACATGACAGCGCATCACCTTGTCTAAATCCTTTTTTGACATCAAAGGTCTCAGTGAGATTGTTTCCGACCTTTACGGAGCAGCGAGCGTTCTCCATCGTCATTCTGCACAATCTGACAAGTTTGGCAGGGATGCCAAAACTAGACATGGCTCTGTATAGCTCGTCTCTATAAACGCTGTCATATGCGGCCTTAAAACCTTAGTAACGTACATACCTATTCAATTATTATATTGTGGTAAATCAGGCACTTCGTGACAGGCACTTAGTGAATCGCACACTTAGGAATTGTGGTGAATCGGGCACCTGGTAGCAATCTGTTTCCCTCTTAAAGTTTCACTTCCAATTGGAGACTGGAATCTCCAATGTCAAGTTATTCTAGTACAATCTAAATTGGAGTTGTATTGCAGTTTGTTCTAGAACCATCTATGGATATGGAGTTTACATCTGGAATCTATCTACTTCTGGAACATTCGCCGATAGGTGGCAGCGCGGATATAAAAGGGGCGCGTTGACAACAGAGAAGGCAGTTGATTTTTAGCCAGCGATAGTTGAGTTCGAAAGAGTAATCGGTTGTGAGATAAATAAGGTAAAGTAATAAAGTGAATAAAGCGAGCGATTGGATTGAAACGGTTAAGAATTGATTAAAGTGATATTGTTTTGTTACTAAATAGGTGATTGAGAAGAAAGTGTAAATAAAGTGAGTTTATTGGAACAGTTGAACAGAATAGTGTTTTATCTTTTCGAATCCCAGCCCAAATGTAACAATATCATCTTAGATTATAGAACCTATTTTCGAAGGAATGCAATTTACCTACCCCTAAAAGTAAGCAATTGTGTACTTACTTACTTACTTACTTAGGTGGCGCTACAGTCCGGGGTGGACCTGGGCCTCAACCAATACGCCTCTCCAGTTAGCGCGATCTTTGGCTAACTGCCTCCAGTTGCGCACTCCAAGTTGGTTGAGGTCCCCTTCCACTTGCGCGCGCCACCTAAGGCGAGGCCTTCCTCTACTGCGTTGTCCCTCCGGGTTAGAATCGAAGACTCTTCGGGCCGGAGCGTTGGTGTCCATTCGCTCTACATGTCCCAGCCATCTTAGACGACTGATGCGTACTTTTCTGACTAGGTCGATGTCGCTGTACAGCTCGTAGAGTTCGCTGTTAAATCTTCTCCTCCAAAGCCCGTCAACGCAAACGGGACCAAAAATCACTCGAAGAATTTTGCGTTCGAAACGACCAAGGAGATCTTCATCCGCCTTTGATAGCGTCCATGCTTCTGCACCATAAAGCAGGACTGGGATGATGAGGGTCTTATACAGAGTTTCCTTAGTATTTCTCGACAAGGCCTTACTTATCAGTTGCCGTCTTAGGCCAAAGAAACAGCGGTTGGCAAGTGTGATTCTTCGTTTGATTTCTGATGTGATGTCGTTATCAGAGTTTATAGCGGAGCCGAGGTAGACAAAGTCCCTAACTACCTCAAAGTTATAGCTGTCTATCGTGACGTTCTGCCCGATTCGTCGATGTCGTGTGTCCCTTCTTGTTGACAGCATATATTTTGTTTTACCCTCATTCACCACTAAACCCATTTTTGCCGCTTCTGTACTAATACTTGCAAACGCATTGTGTACTTAGTTTTAATTCAGGGGCATTATATGTACAAAACATAATCTGCGACCTGCGATGTGTTGGTTTCAACGTGTTAGTATATGTTAGAAACGAACATTTTTCGACATAAAATTTTTGCTCCAAGTTTTTATAGTTAGGTACCAGTGGCGTCTCGTCAGGGTGTGCAAGGGGTGCATTGCACACCCTAATCTAACGGAAATAAGTCCCTCATCAAACACTGTGTAATAATAATAACACACAAATAATGATATGCACAATTCCATAACCCATAAAACCTCCATAACACAGCCAACAGCTACAGCCTACACCCTACACCATACCTATTCATATTCATCCTTTATAAATTATAATTCTTCTTTCAAAATTCCTTCACCGCTGAGAAAAAAAAATAACTCGTACAAAAACTCGCTGTGAACCATTCTGTTGATTTCATCAAATAAATTCATCCAACTCCAAACTATATCCCTCCTCTACAAATGATTTCTCCAGTATTCATCCCCATCATCATTCGTCACCAGCGTTGCCACAATGTTACAAGTGTAACAAAAGTGTTACACTTTTTAATTCTTTTATAATTTCGTTACAATGTTACTTTCTTTTTCGCTTTGTTACATTTTTCCCCCTTAAAATCCTTTTTTGTTTTTCTCATTAAAAATACTGAAAAGTTGAACTGGCAGCACTTTTTTCTTCCGAGCAAACTTATACCAATTTCAGTCAATATATTTGTTTGTTTACACAGAGCAAAAGTTGTGCAAAACGTTAAACTGCGAGGGGGAATGGGAATGGGAGGGAACGAAAAAATACAACAATATTTTTCTGTCTCGCTGACAATTGTCTACATCTCGTGGTAAATAAAGTTTGTGAAATAGAAATTGAAATCTACTTCGATGGTCAACAATTTTGTTTTTTTTTTTTTTTTTTTGTTTGCTAAACACAAAATGGACAGGTTGTCAAAAAGCGTTTTTTTTTTAATGTGATAAAGAGTTCCTAATAAAGTTTTTTTTGAGTTGAAAAACGATGATTTTATTATTAAAATTTTTTCCAGTTTGTTACACTTTTTGAACAAAATTGTTACACTTTTAAAAAAGCTTGCGGCAACACTGTTCGTCACCCGCACGCCGCCGTACTTAAATCGCTTTACTTTGATGAACTTGTAGTGAACTCGTGCGAAGGTTTTCTGTGCACGGGCTCTATTCATTTCTCTTCTTTTGCATCTGTTCTGTTCTGTTTCCGTAAAGCGTCATAAGTCAAATATACAATGTATTACATCGATACTCGTGCAAATAAAAGCTGTGCATGAAAGCCGATGAATGAATGGTTGAACTTAGCTTTTCGTTTAAGTGGTTGGGGATTGGGGTTGCAGTTTCGTGCGGTGCTTTTGATTTTGTATGCGAAAGTTTTATTTTTCTATATTTTATTTTGAAAACAAAATAAGATATCAAAAACAGCAAAACAATGATTGAGAAAACAATAAATGGGACGTGTTTTCAGGCAATTAATTGATATTTCTAAAAAATTTATAATTTTAAAGAATTTGCACACCCATCTAAATAATTCACGCGACGCTGCTGTTAGGTACGTATTAAAATACTAATCATGAGTAAAACTGTTTTCAAATGGCGTACCTATTTTTTCGATATGTAGATGTCGCTTTCTCGCTTAAAAAACACCGTACTTATTACCGAAACTTTTGTTACGGTCCTTACAAAAGGTAGGGTTGATTTTTCGACCACATGCGATACTAGTATTGAATAAAAAAGCAAATGAAATATACAACAAAAATTGGGGTGTTATTATCATTTTTGAAATTAGGCGGTTATTTCATTATGATTCCTTATTTCATTTTCTCTTTTACGGTCTTATTTCCTGCAGCCTTTATATTGACTCTAATACTGGGATTTCGTGCTCATATATCTAAAGGGGTCTGTCCAGATCTTGTTTGCCTTGATACTAAATTTTCACCTCTTGGTAAGACTTCCGAAAATTTCTCTTAGGGTGGCATCTCGTTACTAAGCCGATGTTTTCATTTCCTCCCTTGTTAGTTTAGCTTAGCGAGATGTTTTGCTACTTGTGCTTGCCGACACTCTTTATCAAACAAAGACTTTCCTTCGTGAAGTTGGTTTGTAGAAATTTGAAACTTAATACATAAGCTGAGGCTTCTCTGATGGGTTCTTGGCATCGATTAAGACCACTTATCTTCGGCAGTTGATGGCTATATAGGGCTACGCTAGAGATTGATTGATACGTCTCCTGCAAAGCTTTAGACGGTTTATTAGCATTTAATTTATAAATTTAATCCCAATGCTCGGTTTGAGCGGAACTCTGCTGTTTGGAGCGATTTGATTGCTTGATATTTAGTGACTCATATCCATGATGTAAAAGCATGGATTTAACAACAACAAATACCAAACAGAAGTTCTCCCACAAAATAAACAATGAATAAGGCATAATAAACTTTAGCCACCACCACATAAATCAGTAAATTTGCGCAAGACTGCAAATATTTTTTTAGCCAAGAAATCTCTCTCGTTTTCCTAATGATGAGTACTAAGCTGTCATGTGCCATCTAAACAAGCGCCGTCAGTAGAGTTAAAATCTCTGCTACTCGGGTTCTAAGCACGTATACCCACCCGAAACCGAAATCTAATGGCAATCGCAGCTTAAGCTTGAAACGACCGACTGCTCTTATGTTAGCCTGGTAGTTGACATTAGCACTAAGAATAAGAATGTCAAGACCACTGTGCAGTGATCCACCTTAATCACTTAATCAAATGCGTAGCACACCTTTATTAATTGGACATTCCTGATCGACATACTGTGTGGTGGACTGTGGATGTGGACACTGGACACACGAAACACACTGAGCTTTGTTTATAATATATTCTTCTTGGTTGGCGTTGCGAAGTGCGAAATCCCATTTGCTACAACTTGTCAGACAGTTTTGTCAATAGACTTGTTTATTGTCAAACAGAGGCAGCGAGTGCCGTCGTCTTGTGGCTTTCATGTCAATGCCAATTATGGTTGGGGTTATTAATACTCCAACTCCATATGGTGATGCCCCATATGAACAACGACATATACACACAACAATGAAACCGTAATCTGTCATCTGTCATCGGCTGGCAGTGTTCTCACAATTTAGGCTATGTTGACACGCGTGTGAATGTAAGTTATGAGCCGGGGTTAAATTACACCGTATTGTCCTGTTAATGATAGCCTCTTTGTGAGGGGATAATGGTGAAGAGACGACGTGTTTATATCGTTTTGTTGTGGGGTTACTATGGGCACATGCCACGAGGGCACTCTTAATGGGTGTGTCTCGACGACTGTACGGTTTGTTTTGACGATGGAGAGTTCAAAAACATGGCGCAAGATAAGAAGGTCGAAGGACTTTTTTTCGCAATTATTGCACACAGTGTTATCGTTTTGATAGGGAAGAGAGAAGCGGTGGCGGTGTTGCCGTGGTAATAAAACGTTCTATTAAACACAAAGTACTTCCTTTTATTTATTTGAAATTAATTGAAGCCATTGGTATTGAAGTTCCTTTTGACAATGGACGCACACTGAAAATTTATAGTGCCTATTTTCCAGGTGGAGAACCCACACTTCAAAAAAGATTTGATCTCCGCAGTGACTTCCTAAGGCTAGTTAACACAAACGACCTATTCCTAATAGGTGGTGATTTCAACTGCAGGCATAGGCACTGGGGTTGTATGAGGGCAAATGCAAGGGGTAACATTCTATGAGACCTTAACGTAAGACATCTTTTTGAAATCCTCTTCCCTGATAGTCCTTCACACATTCCATCTAGTAGGAACAAGAACCCTTCTACATTGGACTTATATCTGACTAATATGCCTGATCGAACCTCAACGAACTCAGCTCCGACCATCTACCTGTTAAGTGTAGTGTGAAAGCTTCTCCAGTGCAATGCGCAAATCAAGTCTATGACTACAAAAATGCAAACTGGACCTTATTTAGAAGCAAAATACGCACTAATCTGGAAATCTCTCTGATTCAAAATAACAACCCATCTGAAATCGAGCATAGCATAGAACATTCAGTGCCAAAGAAAACGGTCGTAAGATGTGCATCCAATGTTCTTCCACATTTCATTCTCCAGATGATTAAACTAAGAAACACTTGTAGATCCAGGTGGAAGCGTACAAGAAATGTATTTAATCTCGAAGAATACAATAAAATGAATGCTTTGGTGAAATATGCTATTACGAACTTTAGAAACCAATCGTGGAACGATAAACTACAGGATCTAAATAAGGGTAGCAAACCATTCTGGAATATCGTTAAGGTAGTGAAGAAAAATCACACTTACATTCCTCCATTTAAGGTTGGCAATTCTTCGTTGGCTTCTTGTATTGAAAAAGCTAATGCGCTGGCAATCAACTTTTTTACAAGCCATTCGATTGGTAGTAACGTAACTCCAGTCGCGCATGTCGAATCGTCCGTCATACAATCACTATAGACATCCTTAATTAACAATCATTGTTTAGTAATATTAAGCTTAAAAACCTTAATGAATTGAAGGATACTATACGTAGTTTGAAGACTAGAAAATCGTCCGGCTTTGATGGAATTAAGAATCAGTGCCTCAAAAACATCCCTGATTTTGCCCTTAAGAAATTG
Source organism: Cheilosia urbana (assembly GCA_946477585.1). NCBI lineage: Eukaryota > Metazoa > Arthropoda > Insecta > Diptera > Syrphidae > Cheilosia > Cheilosia urbana. The sequence goes on from OX297856.1 coordinate 41,571,211, forward strand.
ATGGATCTATTCAACAACTGTCACAGATTGGCATACTTTCCTAATAAGTTGAAAGTAGCTAAGATAATCCCAATCTTGAAACCTGGCAAAATTCCCAATTTACCTTCTAGTTATAGGCCAATTAGTCTGCTAAGCTTTCTTAGTAAGTGCCCGGAAAAAATCATAAAAAAAAAGAATTGTATCTTTTGTGGACGATAATGCAATTTTACCCCCAGAGCAATTTGGATTTAGGCCATTTCATAATACTACTCACCAAGTGCATCGTATCACAAAAGATATAAAAAATAACCTTTCATTGGGCAAAAGCACTGGCATGGTAATTTTAAACGTAGAAAAAGCATTCGACACCGTTTGGCATAATGGTTTAATATATAAACTACTAAGAATAAATTTTCCATTGTATACCGTTAAAATTATTCAATCGTTCCTATCATCCAAAAGTTTCAATTTGTCCATCAACCAAAGTCTGTCAGATAATTATTTGATTAATGCAGGTGTGCCACAAGGATCTGTCCTCAGTCCAGTCATCTTTAATATATATTCCTCCGATTTCCCCAACTTGAGAAACTGTAACATTGCCTTATTCGCTGACGATACTTGCATTTATTCTTCAGATGCAATTGGTTTTAACATTGAAACTAACTTGCAATCTGGTTTCTTTAAATGCTGTTGAAGTACATTGTAGTGATTGGAAAATAAACATTAATGCTTCCAAGACTTAGGCTATCTTTTTTACTCGTAAAAGGAAAGCCTGCTTACTTCCAAGCAACAATCTTCTAATAAGCGGTACTCAAGTTGAGTGGAAATCGAATGTTAAGTATCTTGGCATATATTTAGATAAGCGACTTACATTCAATCTTCATGTTCAAGAAATAATTAAAAAGGTTAATGTGACAATAAAAGTTCTCTACCCATTTATATGCCGGAATTCAAAATTGAGTGATGCCAACAAATTATTAATTTCTAAAGCAATATTCCAAGCAATGTTTCATGGTTTTTCTCAACAGAGGAACTTCACAGAATGGCAAACTTTGAAATTGTTTCAGATAGAATTGTAAAACTAAACAATCAGTATAACATCTCTTGTTCTTCATCTGACGACTTGATTTCAAACTTAGTCTCATAAGAGTGCAATATAAAAATTATTTGTATATTTATTTATATAGGTATTTAATTGTTTATTTATTTTTTATAAACATATGTGCATATTTATTTATTTATTTATCTACTTATTTATTTATTTGTTTATTTATTTATTTATTTATTTATTTATTTATTTGTTTATTTATTTATTTATTTGTTTTTGTTTTCTTTATCTTTATATGTGTAACTTCTCACACATTAACAATCTTTGTATAGTACTCTGAAATCAAGTGTGTTTTTTTTTTATATATATACTTCTCCCGGGAAAGACGAACCTATAACGCTTCAACAGCGCCCCGAGATGCTTGCAGATGTATGTTTGCTCTGCACTTAAATTGCTGCAAATTGTAGTCTTCTGGAAATATATCCCCAGGAAGCGAGTTCCAAAGTTTGCTTGTCCTGTAACAGAAGGAGTTTTGGAAAGTTGATGTCCTCGCGGTTGTCAAGTGTACTGTATGGTCATGAGCATTAGCAGCCTGTCTTGTTGGGCGCCCAAAAGTTGCATTTCGAGGGATAATGTCTTTGAGTTCCTCAGAACATCTACCATGGAAGTACCTATAGAACAAGCATAGGTCAGCGACTTGTCTTCTGTGCACCAACGGTTGTAGATTCGATGTGAGTGTAGGGTCTCCAATGAGTCGAACTGCTCGTCTCTGTATGCTATCAAGCAGGTTAAGTGAATGTTTTGGGGCCGAGCTCCATATATGGGAACAATATTCCAAGCCTGGTCTAACCTGTGCTTTGTAGAGAAGGAGAAGTTGCTTGGGGCTAAAGTACCTCTTTGCTCTAAATAGGTAGCTCAACTTTGCGGACGCCGATTTTGCGATATAGGATATGTGGTTCTGCCATGTGATTCCTGAATTGACTGTGACTCCTAGAAGGTGCATTGAGTCCTTGTGATGGATTGGATGGTCATCCATTTGGATCTGAGGAACTGTTGATGCATTTTTTCTGGAAAATGTTGTGAGCCGTGTCTTGTTTGCATTAAATACAAACAAGTTGTCCTTTCCCCACTTCAAGACTTTGTCCAGATCATCATTTAGAGAATTAATTTGTTCACATCTCTGACTGTGTGATGTAGCCGTATTCACAGGCCCATTGTTCGAAATGGAGGATATAAGAGTGCTGTCATCTGCAAAGCTGTAGATATTATTATTTGTCGATAAAAGCAAATCGTTGATGTGGAGAAGAAATAGAGTTGGAGAAAGAATAGATCCTTGGGGCACTCCTGCATTCATAGCAAACGAATTGGATGACACACCATCTACAACAACTTGGATCGATCTTCCCAGAAGAAAATTTTGCATCCATCCGCAGAGTTGTTGTGGTAATCCGTAAGACGCTAACTTGTCTAATAGGGCTCTATGCCAGACTCGGTCAAATGCCTTTGATATGTCCAAGGCTACGGCTCTGGATTCGCCGTGTTGTTCAATGGATTGTGTCCATAAGTGCGTTACGTAGCTTAACAGGTTGAAACCGCTTCTCTCTTCCCCCTACAAATTTAGTTTTAATAAAGGTTTTTAGTGACTTTTCCTTCGAATTGTATATTAATCTGTGATATTATTTAGTGAAAAATTGTACAAATATTTTAGTAGTATGGTACCAGACCAAATCTCGGTATCCCTAAAATTGTATTCAACAAATTGTAATTTTCTTGCCACAATAAAAAAAAATAATAATAAATTATTGCACAAGATAATGTTGGTCAGATGCGATTGATTTCTTGATAGGCACTTGTGTGGTCCGAGTTAATGACGCACCTTAAGTTTTGATTGAACTTTGTCTTGCTGAAGTCTTATTTAAAAAAAAAAAGCAGAAAAACTTCCTGAGAATTTATTTCGTTTACAAAATAATAATTAACTACACGACCTCTCACATATGCTGGTAAGAATACACCAAGGAACAAGGAAGCTGGTGCTACGAAAAAGGCATTTCTACTAACTGATCCGGCGAACTTCGTACCGCCTAACGTCAATGATACCTTTTAACGTACCGCCTAACGATTGATACCTTTTAGCTAAACTTATTGTATTATTATTTTAATTAAGTTCAATAGTTCATTAGGAAATAAAAATTCAATAAAAGTGAGAAAATCAGATATTTCAGTGGCCTGTCAGCAATATATTCGCCCCTAGCGAGGTATCCGTCGGAACCGAAAATTACGATCGCCATGGCGGCGTACCCACACTCCAAATCGGAAACAAACTCCGTAACCATATTCTGTCGGAGGATATCAGAACCTAGCTATCAAAAATTTAACAAAAAAAAAAAAAAATTGCCGATATGCGTTACAATATCGGAACAATTCTCTGAACTGTTGTTCCGAAGAATACCGCGCAGCAAAAATCCTTCGGATCTTATAAAATCAGATAACATTCCGTTCCGACGGATAGCTTGCTAGCGCCAATTTGATTTGATGAGGCTAAGTATTTGCTTAATTGGTTTACACTTGGTTTTATTATCTTCACTGAAGCACATTTCGTTTTGTTATTATCAGGCGCAGGAACAAATAAAGTGGAAAGTGAGCATGCCCCGTACAATTATTGATCACGAGAAAAACATGTATTTTCTAAATTCAGACCAAAAACACTCAATTATTGACTTTGTGGTTTGTTAATCGTCATAGTGAATGCAAGACGAATCGGAAATTGAATTCGCTTAAACTCAAAGGGCATATCGGTTAGGATTATCGAAATCCTCGGGATGAGAACTTCCTCGCCTTTGAATTTTCTTTTGAGTATCGTCAGTTTTCTTATCAACAAAAGCGTCCCATTACATAGTTTGGGTTGGTTTAGATTTCGAAGCATGATGACCACCGAGCCAAGCTTAAGCTGTAAATTGTGCGGTGGTAACCCAGGCACATCCAATTTTCTTAAAAATTCAATTGGATTATTGGTTGCTGCGTCTTTATGTGTAACACAGCAAAAGATTTAAATGAATGCAGAGTATCAAAGATTTGATTCTGAATTTTTAAGTCATCCACATTTTTATTCTTAGCCGCTGAAATTGAGCGCTTAGTTGACCATTCGTCAATTTGATAGTCAGCAATTGCTTGAAGAAATCTTGTGCTGATGGATCATTCAGCAATGCAACTCTCATGTTTGTTGTCAGCTGAAGTTTCTTCACATATCGGCACAGATTTGATAACTTGAAGCAAGCATTTATTTCATCGGCAATTGTCGGTCTTTGAATTATTGGCAGCGTTTGGTGGAAATCGCCAGACAGTAAAATCATTGCTTCTCCAAAACATCTGGAGTGTTTCCAATGTGCGTTTGTGCGCCATTGTGCATTCGACCCAGGTGATGATTTTGGAGCTTCAAAAAACGAGTCAAAGTTTTATCTAAAAATGCGTCAAATTGGGTTGAAAAACACGTTTAAAACTTGTCGACAAACTCGCCGAAAATCGAGCTCAAAAACGGTATCATAATAACCTCGCGTTAAAATATAAATTGACAGAAAAACAAGCCCAGAAACTCCGCATCCGCGTCAAAAAATCGTCCGAAACTTCCAGCGGTTTTATATCCCACCCCAAATGCAGAATTTCTCATCTGCCGTAGAACTTTTTTTTGTAAATTGCTACTGAATTTCTCGGTGATTAAACCGAATCCTGGAGATATTTTATCGTTAGTGCCTGCCTTAGTCATTTTCAAATGTTCTTTATATCCGTTCTGATGCGGCTCTTTTCATTCCCTTAGTTGATATTCGTTGTCTTTGTAAGGTTGGAAGATTTCAAAAGCATATTCAGCAGTTACGTGTACGTCTCTATCTATCTATGTAAGTTCATGTCTTATAAATGTAACTTCTTCTACTTAATTCGTACTTTTATTTTGAATCCCTGCTCATACCTCTTTACTTGGGTTGTTTGTAATGCCAGGCGGAACTTTATGAGCAAATCGGTGCATATGTCACTCAGTCCGATTCGAAAACATCACCTGCCGGCAAAGTGAATCCATCGCATCACAACCTTAATTTCCAATCACAAATGGATTTTTTTCAAGATTTGGAACACCTGCTGAAATTACACGACGTAATCCTTAAAAACAAAAAATCCACATTAACCTCAATACCGAAGTTTACCACTGTCGTATTTTTGAAACTGATTACATTTTGCTGCATCAAAAATTACTTAACAACCCGAATCGCACAAAATTACTTTACTATACCTAATGCGTTTAACCGTGCGCACGGCAAGATTAAATATTTTCCTAATCGCTTCGCCAAAAACTCCCAGCAAGCCCATCCCCATCCAGGCAGTAGGGAGGAGTATACTCCGTTGGATCGGCGAATTACACCGCAGAGCGACAGAGGAGACCTCCAACAAAATGTTTAATCACATCCTTTCCCATTAAAATAATGACCGCTGCATCCTGGAATTTCATTCTCCAAAACGACGACGTGTGTGTCATTCGTCCGACATGCTAAGCAAAATGTGCACGACTTCAGTGTACAGCCGCAGCCGCCGCCGTGCGCGCGAACCAGCATTCCTCTCCACCTGAATTTAATCCCTGACCACTATGTGTTCCGCTCCGCATCTAGAAACGAAAACGACAACCAACCGACTGAGCAGATAAGTTTACCATCATCTGCCACTTGTTTTGGAGTTTTGTTCTTTTATTCTCGAAATTAACATTGCATGCCATCAACTAATGAGGTCCATCCCCGATCCACCACCAGACGTGGTTGGTGGACCGCAGAGACGTTCTGGCTCTGGCGAGCTTAGTGCCAGGTTCCATAATTGCGCACGTTCTCGTTTTGTTGCGCTAAGCTTTTGTTTACCTATCGCTTGTGCATTTTGCGACATGTATATATATGTATCTCGTTGGAGGATGATGATCAGATCCTTGGACCAGCAATAACATGATTCCTGCTGTCCGTGTGATGAGATGAACGCGAGTCATTCTTCTTTATTGAAGAGGTTAAAATCGTGAGCGCGTCATCTGTAAGTATAAACTTATCGGCAGTGATCCGATGCAAGATAGACGCTGCTGTGAAGTAAAGCGACAGCGAAGCTGGGCTACGAGAACTACGTCAACGAATTACGTAGGTATAGCGTCTTGTTGTCTTGTATAAATGTTTGCATTAGGTTAACGCCGCCGCGTCGTTCCCATAAGTTGGTCTAAAAATAAATGTGCCAAGCGCAAATATCGACAATGCACATAAACATATATGGAATAGATACATTTGGCATTTGGAAAATACATCAGAAGATAAATTAATATTTGCGATGCGCTTAGCTGGCAATTCAAACGTAATTAAGATGAGTTCTCCTCCAGCAGCTGCTTTCGCTGTGGATATAGGTTGGGTGTGTTCGCAAACGTATGTATAGTCAATGAAACAATGGAAATAGATTGCGATAACGATGGCTAAAAATAAACAGCGCCCACTTAACGTGTTGTCGAAATCTGTATTTAGCGAGCGATTATCGTTGAGGGATTATAAGGAACTGGGGGTGAATTGTTTTGCATGTACTACATTATTAATTGAAGGATTCTATGTTACTGCACGCCCGTCTATGCATTCTGCCATGCTTGTCAAAGGCTTTTGAGAAGGTGCTTGCTAAACAGGTCCTTAATCATCTCTCTGATGCCGTCGGTAAGTTCATCTACCTTTATCCGAGGACACATAGGGATCGAAGGCAACGAAAAGACGGACTCCCTTGCAAAACAGGGGTCAACTGAAAAATTGCTGGGATCGGAACCATTCTCTTCAATTGGCAGAGGAATGGTAGAACAGCTGATTCACAAATGGATCACCGCAGAACACTTGAGAAGGTGGTCAGCCGTGGAACAATGTAGACAGACTAAAATGGCAATTAAGTGGCCGACCTGCTCTACTCAAAGAGGGGTTCCAAGCATGAGTCGAGGAACATTGAAATGGGTGGTGGATTTGTCTACAAGACATTGTAATTTCGGGTATCACTTACGGAAGATGGGCCTTAGAGAGGATGATACCTGTAAACTATGCCTGAAGTAACCTGAGACAGCGGCACATAAATGCTGTGTCAATGTCCGGCGTTGGCTGGCAGAAGAATGAGGATCTATGGACATCTTTGGGTTGTGACTCAGTCGATGAAACAGGTCTCTCATAAACAGATGCTAGCGTTAACACTAGGAATCGAGCCCAGGGAAGAACTCTGGAGAAATCCAGAAAGTCTCTCTGGGTAAGATTTATAGTGATAAAGAGACGAAAAGAGACCCGACAATGGTGGTCTGATTCGAATATCTCTCGAAATTTATATATACATATCTCTCTGATAACTCTCTTTTATACCCTCTACAATCAGGTTTTCGAGCTGGTCAGACTGCATTGGTCAATATGCTTGCTGATATTTGGATGGACATTGATAAAGGACTTGTGACCTTGCTTTGCCTACCCGACTTCTCAAAGGCATTTGCCAAGGTTAGTCATGACATCCTCTGCTGGAAGCTTTCTCCTTTCGAATAGATTTCAAAGATATTGTTGGTGATAGTGTTGTGTATTTAAGATGCAAATCTAGTACTGTTAAATAATACATTGTGAACCTAGCCTTATGTTAGACTAATTAAAATAATTATACTTTGTACAAACACTTATGAGGTAATCGAATAAACCTTTTTCCTGTTTTAGGAATGAAGATTTCTACACGTATTCTAATTTTGGTCCAAAAGATTCAACATTTAACAGATAGTTGCTCGGCATCGGCATTCAAACCACTCCAACAAGCAGTGCCTCAGGGATCAATCTTGGGACCTATTTTGTTAAGCATTTTCATTATTGCCTTACCCTCAGTATGCAAAAACTGTTTCATCTATTTTAACGCTGATGATGTTCAGATCCGCCTTTCACTAAGTTTAAACAAATTTCTAAACTTAGGATGTTACTTAATGGGGATCTATCTGCAATTCATGATTTTGCAGTAAGAAGTGGACTTTTTCTCAACCCAAACAAATGTATGGCGGCTATAGCGATTGCAAACACATTTTTGGAACTCGATGTTGCTCCCAACATTTGGCTGTGAAATTGCAAAATAAAATTAGTGGAATCTGGTACCTGACTCGGTTTCGTTATTAATCGCAATCTCTCGTGTTATAACCCCATTAATATTGTAATTGGTCGCATCTACGGATGCCTTCGTAAGCTCTGGCTACCTGCGAATTTCACTCCCCATGAAATTAGGCAAAATCTTGCTCGCACCCCCACTCTACCTTTGATAACGTACTCTGATCTTGTTTACCCCAATCCTGGCTCATGTGCATAGACTACAAGTAGCTTTAAATGGCGCCATCCCCTACATTCATGGTCTTCGTAGGTGGGATAGAATTTCTGCTTACGACAAAAACTTTCTTGGATTCACTGGTACTCTTACCTCTTACATAAATGCTAGGAACTGCATATTGCATAGGGCCCTTACAACCAAGTCCCCTTCGTACCTTTATCAAAAACTAGAATTTTCTCAATCTCATAGAACCATGAATATCAACATTCCGTCCTACAAATATCTCAACTCTTCCAGACTGTAGGTACAATTCAAAGGAGCGCCATTGCTGCCGCATACACGCATACGTAGCAAATCCGGGAGACCATTTTTTGGTGGTATTTTAATGTGTTATTCGATTCGGCTTCTTCAGATTCGCTCTCAGAATTCAGATTTCGCTTGGCTAGTCGAACATAAAATAATACCTAACTTTTTATTTTCGAAGTGAAAGCGACTTCCAACTCAAGGTCGCGTTAAACGTTTAACGCTAATAAAAGCATTGGATACTCAAAGGTGTGAGGGTAGTGCTCACGCTTCAGAGTATGCAATGGTGAGTGAGTTTATTTTTCTGACTTTACTGCCTTTTACTCGCCATTACTCAAACAATTCTTAATCAATGCAGACAAAACAAAATACTTAGGAGAGCCAACACTTTTATAGTTATTTAAAGTCATCAATCAGCTTTCTATGTCCTCTAGAAGCTAAACTACAACCTAAAATCTAACACGAAAAAAAATAAATTTATTTTCTCAAATCGAAAATAGCATCCGCGGTTCTTGATCGTTGTTCTGCTTTGGGGTGGTTGGGTGGGGCACTTCGCACAAGCACGTTCCTGTGAAAAAAAAAAAGTGAAAACGAAAGAGAAGTATGCGACGTGAATGTGTATGTAATCGACAGCGACAATGTGTTTCTGAGGAAATGCGCAGATGGCTGATGACGTGCGCTGATGCACGTATGGTGGTGTATATAGAAATTGAGTTCAAGGTTTTTGTTTTAATGGTTGTTATTATAGACCTACATTGATACCTACAGTAAGGGAGTGGAACGTTAGTAATTACGCTGTTGAATTTAATTTTCTTACATTGGTGCTTTAGGTAAATAGATTTGTTTGATTTATTGTTTCACATTGACGATATTCACCGCTTTGTTTTAGCTAGACTGTTGATTTTAAACAAATATGCCGTTGAGAAAACGGTCTAATCTCTTTTATTGGAAGTTACACAGTGTTACGCCGCGTACGAAGTTGCGGGCACAGCTAGTAATTTAATTTAATTTAATTTAATTTTCCACGCACTATTTTTGTTTTTGTTGATATTCGTGCGATTTGAGTTTGTGTACTGTGTAGCCTTCCACACTTTTCAAAGCGTTCATTCATTGGTTAAATTTTATCTTAAGAATTTGGCTACCGATTGATTTCTAAATACTTATACATTACCTTTAAAAATAGATTCACCAGATAAATTGACTCTCTTTGTAGTAGAAAAAGTTGGTGAAAACGTTAACAAACTGCATCCGCTGTCAAACTCAAACGCACTTGAATTGGTGAATCTGAAGCAAATCTGAAAACAAAAATCCATATTCGCAAAAGTATCTGAAGAAGATTGTTTTGTACCAAATAAAAAGTAACATAAAGCAAAAAAAAAGAAGAACAAAATTCTCTGAAAATGCCCAATCGAATTCCACATAAGTGTTACCTAATTTATTTATAAGCGAAAAGTTTTTATTAAAAAATCACACTTCTGACATATTTTTCACTGTGTTAAAAGTTAAAAGCGTTTTATTTTTTGTAATTTTCCGCCGATTTATTAAATGATAATTTCTTTAGCTACTGTGATTCATTTTTAACGATTACACGGCCATTTTTTTGCGTCATTTAAAAGGCACTTTGACGTCAAAATTGGCCGTCATTTTAATGTCGTTCTGTGTGATCGCCATTTTTGGGATAACTTTTTCGGCATCATTCAATTGACTAGAAAAATATCGGACCAATGACATCAATTTTGGGCCACTAAAATGGTGGAAAAAGTTGACCGTGTGGTCGCTTTTTGATGACGTCTAGGAAAAATGACAGAACTTATTGGCTGTTGCGTCATTTAAATGTCAACCTCCAAAAAATGACCATGCACAAAGTTCATGCCATGGCATTTTTCTACGCAAATGAAAAATGACGCAGCATTTAAACGATATCTGTGCTTTCATTTGATGTTTTTCTCGTGGCGAAAGGACGTATAAATAATTAACAAACTGGATTCTATTTTGTTGTTCGGTACCTATTGAGAAAAGTGGAATTCGAACCATCAGTTCCAGAATACAAATTTCAGCATGTCAGGCAGTGCTTTTGGTGCTGGCAGCTGTAGTCAGCATCAGCTAATCCTATCAAAACGTTGCTGTGTGTATCTAAAGAAAAGAATACAATTTAGTTCCAATAAAAATGATTATCTATAGATTAGAGCCGAATCATATTTACCTTATTTATAGTTGGAAAATACGCTGCCCGTCTGTCCCTACGTGCTTTACACCAACTGCAACGATGCAATTCGGGAATTGCCTTACGTCATTGAACCGTTTCGCTTGAGCTTCCCATTCGTTTTTCGGAAATCGGAATCTATCGAGAAAACAAAATAAAAATAATTGGTCGCATTTCAAGCTTCACTATCAAATAGCACACAGCACACACCTTAATAAACTCAGCGACAAGAACCTTGTAAATAGCGTCGAGAACTTCCGGAATGATGCACGTTAGATATCGTATAATAATAATAATCGCAGCGATCGAAAACATTCATAAGTGGCAAGGTAGCGCAGCGTGATCACCAGTCGCGCTTCGGATAAAATACTCCCTCGCATATTATTTGTGTTCTGTTTTTCGATGTATAGCTTCACCAAATAATCGAATTGATTGGCTGGCATACGGAGGACATTGCTATGTAGTTCTGATTCTTCTTCTTTTGCCAAATACCCCTCTTTCGTCACGTAGGCTCGTAGTCAAGATCATCGTCACTGCTTTCCAGTATACACGCTGCCAAATACGTCGTCTCCGCAATTTCCATCATCATAAAAAAAAGATTAAATGAATTGCTATAATTGCTCGAAGGGTTTTTTTGCTTTTGCTTAGAATTTTACGAATGTAATTATTAAAAGCACAAGTTTTTCCCTGAGGGTAATTGATTACATTTTTTTCTTGCACACTAGGTGGAAGTTTCTTTTTTTGTTTTTTTTTTTTGATAAATTTTTTAATTCTTTTTTTTTCTCTTCACTTGAAGAGTTTTTTTATCTTAACATTAAATTGAATTAACATTTTCAGATTTTTCTTTTTAATTTTTAAATTAATTTTTTTTCTTAGGTACTTTAAGACTTTTTTTTAAATTATGTAATTATATAGTCTGTAAATTGTAAAATGGTAGACTTAAATAAATAAATAAATAAATAAATCATCGCAGAAGTCCTTTTCGACATTTTGTATTTGTTACCTAGAATATTTTTTTTTTTTTCACTGCTATTTAATTAAACTAAAAAGTCGTAGCACATGTCTGCAACATTAAATGGCAGTGGGTGTAGGAAATAAGGCCCCAATGAAATAAGGCCTTAAAATAAAAAGAAATAAGGCCCCATATTTGTGCTTTATTTCATAATGAAATTAAAAATAATGAAAACTATTTTTCATTTAATATTGTTGATATTGGATAAACTAACGGGTGATTTTTTAAGAGGTTTAGAACTTTAAAAAAAAAAAAAAACGCAATTTAATGTTTAAAGATAATTTCATGCAAATGTTGACCGCGGCTGCGTCTCAGGTAGTCCATCCGCTGAGTCCAATTTTGGCATACTCTTTCAAACATATCGGCCGGTATCTCACGAATGAATGCATGGATGTTGGCTTCCAGTGCGTCAATCGAAGCGGGCTTGTCCCTATACACATTAGCCTTGACATACCCCCACAAAAAATAATCTAATGGTGTCAAATCGCACGATCTAGGCGGCCAATTGACCGGCCCGAAACGTGAAATTAACTGTTCACCAAACTCGCCTCGCAATTGCGCCAATGTTTCGCGTGCTGTGTGGCATGTGGCACCGTCTTGTTGAAACCACATATCATGCAAGTCAAGAACTTCCATTTCGGGCAAAAAAAAGTTTGTTATCATCGCTCGGTAGCGTTCACCATTGACAGTAACGCTGCGATTCGCATCATCTTTGAAGAAATATGGCCCAATAATGCCGCCGGCCCATAAACCGCACCAAACAGTGGCTTTTTCGGGATGCATTGGTAGCTGTTGCAATGCTTCTGGCTGATCTTCACTCCAAATGCGGCAATTTTGCTTATTTACGTACCCATTCAACCAAAAATGAGCCTCATCGCTGAACACAATTTTTCGATAAAAAAGCGGATCCTCGGCCAGCTTTCCAAGAGCCCATTCACCAAAAATTCGGCGTTGTGGTAGGTCGGCTGGCTTTAGTTCTTGCACAAGCTGTATCTTAAAAGGCTTTACGCACAAATCCTTCCGCAAAATCGACGAATCGACATTTCGCGGTCTTCTGTCACACTAGCTGATACGGCCGCAATATTTTCTTCACTACGCACAGTACGTAAACGTGTTGGTGGTTTAATGTCCAACAAAGTAAATTTGGTGCGAAATTTGGTCACAATCTTCCGAATAGACTGCTCAGAAGGTCGAGAATGCCGACCATAAAATGGAAGCAGCGCGCGATGAACATTTCGAACCGAGCACGAATTTTGATAGTAAAATTCAATAATTTGCAAGCGTTGTTCATTTGTAAGACGATCTATGGTTAAATCGCAAACCAAACTGAAGCTGTTTGACAGTGACACAAGGTACTAAACACACGTCAGCTGTCAAAACCAGTGTTGCCAAAACCAAACCAGCTAAAAAATCACCCGTTAGTTTAGATTAAAGCAACTTTTTATAAACTTAACCTCGCACCCACCCCACAATCTAACAGTAAACCCAAGCAGGGGGGTTGCAGTTCATAATGAAATAAGACCCCAATTGTCATTAAGAAATAAAGCCCCAAAAAAGGAAATAACACCCCAAATTCTATTAAAAATCGTTGTTGTTGTTTCCTGTATAATTTTTTGGTGCCTTATTTCATTTCTCTTTTGGGCCTTATTTCATTGGGGCCTGATCGCAAAACAGATAAATGATGCGAAATCGAAGTAATAGGAAAGTTGACATTTGTCATTTTGATGAGGCATGTCATTACCATGTGATCCCAATGGAAAATTTCATTTTATTTTGGACAAAAATGACGATGATAGTCATTTCATGTGATCGCCATTTTTTTCGCAAATGACCAATGACGAATCGTAGCTTAAGTGTCACTTTAATGCGACATTTGTTCCTGACGCCACAGCATCATTTAAGTGATTCGAGAAAATGGCCGTGTAATCGTACCTTAACGCCTCCTGTCAGAAGCTCTAAAGAAGGTTTTTGACAGTGCTTTCAACCATAAGCCTTATCGAAACAATTAACTTTCCCACATTTTTAAAAGTCTTACTGAGACTTAATTTCATATCCCTCTATAAAGCCTGTGTATATGCTTACTGCGGGGCTTATTTCAGGCTACGGAGACTGATTCAGACAGCCACTTCAGGCAGGACATTATATTCCACTCTCCCTTATGATATTAGCGTGCCATATGTACGTTTGCCAGCACTCGACACGACCAGTTTGGCAAAAGTAAGAGTGCGTCTACCTCTATCCAACAACCTCTTCGGACCTGCTTACATCAAAACCATTACTCCCAAAAGATCTACCATCGGAAACACTATGCAAGGATCCTCATCCAAGGCTTTGCACAAATAGTCGACCTCTCATTGAGGCATAAGTCAATCTTCAAGTTAATTAAAGTTCACTTATGCATGCCATTGGTAGGTGGAAGCCACACGACACCTCAACCGAACTACTTCTGACGAGCCAAATCACCTCAGTAGCTCAGTAGCACTCAATTCATTACTTGGTCAGGCACTAATCTTGCGCGTACCATTCAGTGTTTGAACGGCAGTGCTTTTGTAACCTATTTTCGCAACCCGACCCAACACTGTCAGTCACCCCAGTCACCGTCACACAACGGTAATCTAATTGATTTGTTACAAATTAATTTCCCCCGGACACTGATTGATTCGGCTCCGTTTGATGAAAAATTCGCAGCCGTCAGTCAACCTAAACAAATGGCGTAGACCTCCCCGACAAAAGATTGGCGCATACACAAAGTACAACTGAACAGCGCAAAATATCGAAAACACCGACATTACAAGTAGTACGATACACATTGCAACGCATTTACTGCTACCGCACCTACTGCGCACCCGATCGTCGTTCGTCCGTCCAATAGTCAAATTAATGACACATTAGAGTGAAATTTGTCTCGTACGGTACGGATGTGGGAGACGCCACCGTCTCGCCACCCAAGTACAGTTGTCGGGCACGCTCCGTTTCGATTGTGATTCACTGCCACAGCGTTTTTACGTATATTGTTTGTTTACGGAACGACAATAATATTGTTCCAGCCGGCACCGCACCAGGAAACTCATTCAGTTTTCTGCGAAACGCTTTTCAATTTTTAGCACAGCGTTCTGTAAAAAGTTCTTAATCATGCGGAGGTTAGTCATGGTCCGGGGTCGTAGCAGTTCCGAGTTCATGCGCAATTTTCCAAATTTCCGCTGAAAAGTTATTCGCTTTAGAGTCCACCTAGTCAAAGTGTATTCTGTCGCGTCATTCTCAGCGAGAGATCACTTAGAAGGCGACATGCGAGCGCCTATCTAACGATGATGTCTAATGTGTAACGAAGTGAATCACAGGCGAGACCCCCCCAAAAAAATCAGCCAAACGATGAATGAGCGAACTGCGTGTTGTATGTAGTACTATACCTTCACAGCCAGACATATGTATATAGGGCGGTATTATTTCTGGGAATTTGTGGGCAATCCCGAGACCCAGCCACCCAGCATGGGTGCTACAAATCAAACGAGATGTGTGCCACTATTGCCGCCACCTGGCGATCTGTTTTGCGCCCTGAGACCGCGACCGCGACCACGACCGCGACATCATTCATTTCCATTCATTTCGGTGGCGGTATTCTGACGGTCATAAAAGATGTTTTGCTCGCGCTGCTCCCCGCACCGCACCGGTTGCGAAACGAGCAAACAGATCAGCGAGTGGACGAGTTGTCATTGACAATGGGTTCCATGGAATGGGGCCCCACAGAAGAACTTGTTTATTGGCCTAGACACTGCGTGATCGAAGATCAATGCAAGAGGCGAACAGCGACGTTGAATTCCTTGACGCTGCGGACAAAGACGATGTTCTCGCTCTTCAAAGGGTTGTTCGCTTTGGCATATGGGAGATGTTGGGAAGACCAATAATTGCCCATTGGTTTGGAGAGGACTCTGCGGTTGTTGGCGATCACGCAACATCCCTTTGTCTTTGGTCGAATAAATTACCTCCGAGGAGATTTGCGCATGTGGATGCATTCGTGTCTAAACCGTGGTACTTGTTGAAGCCACCTGTTGCTGTTGCCTACGATAACAACCGAAAGGACATTTTATCCGAAATGATTGTTCTTAATTGCATGTTGAGATATGTGTGGATTGGAATCTGCTATAAACTAACATATGGATGGTTGGCCTAGCGGCGGGTATAGTTGTAGTGTTCTTTTGTGTGCGCCACAGGCAAATGGTGGCGACATGCAGTCTTGGCAAAATCGAGTATCGTATAGTGGAGGAGGAGATACAAGAGAAGTTTTGCTGCTAAGATGGCTTTTTCTTCGTTCTCTAGCGTAGCTGTGTTGTATTGTTTGTATATGGCCTGTAAAGAATTCCATATCCTTCCGTTTGACTTTTAACACAATATGCGCCTCTGGAAATGGAAAGACTTAAAACTGGGATGAATAGGGTCTTAGAGAGAATCTCCTGGGTTCTATGTGGGAGTGCTTTACTTATTAGATACCTTCTTAGCCCGAAGAAACAAAGATTTGAGTGATTCTTCGTTTAATCTCTGCGCTGATGTCATTTTGCAAGGTGGTAGTGCAGACCTAGGGCCTTTAACACACCGCGACAAGTAGCTGCAGCTGTAGGACAAGTGAATTTCGACAACTTGTAAAAAAATGTGTAACACAAAATGAAAAGTCCATGAACACTGCAACAATTGTCGCGAAGACAAGCGGGAAATTATTTAATTTCCTTCTTCCTGTAACAGAGAAGGACAGGTGTCAAGAAACAGTTGTAGACGGCCTAGAGCGTGGCCGAATAAAAATATTCGGTATTCGGCCAAATCCCTATTCGGGGCATCTCTGTACACACGGACTATAACTTTTCTTAATAAAATGCAACTCCAAAGACGTTAAGAACAGTCCCTGCATAGATTGTCTGTGCCAAAACAATTTCCAAGCCCATGTGTCAAAATGTACCAGAGTTTCGTATGCGCGCATAAGTCGATCGTTGCTGTCACTCTATACCACGACATTTTAAAATCCTTTTTTTTTTTTTGCCACGAAAATGATTACCTAATCCAATGCGAACACGTGTGTATTTCTTTTCCCAGCCACACTGTACCCGTATCTAACCTAATAGCTAAGCTCAACTTCAAGGCTGCAGTCTTACATGAATTCATAATCGAATTCATCCCACACGTAAAATTAACGATTCGGCGCGCCACCGAAAGTCGCTGTGTCACATCGTACAATCTTTGAATTAATTTTTCTTGTCAACGACTAATTAGGCGATGTAAATCATGTAAATCATTCGGCGACAAACGGAACAGCCAACTGCACTCTAAACAACAGCGACAGTGAATTTATCAGCGGGCATTGTTCTCTGCGAATGCTATATGTGGATTTTCCGCACACTCGTCTCCTCCATCGCGTTCAGAAAGCTCCCTCCATGATAAACATCATCGTCGCATATAGACGACTGATCATACAGTAGCTGCATCTGCAGACTGTCCGAGTCCGTTTGTCCGACTAAATGCACTCAACTCAACACTGGCCGCTGCAGCGAGCGTGTTTAGAAATGTTCAGGTTACGCAAACATGTTGCATCGTTCAAATGACAGCCATTTCGGACAAAGAAATAAAAACAACGGCACTCCGTTGAGAAGGAGGAGGCCACCAGCCTCGACCGGTGTACTGTGGAGCGCGACTCCAATTGATTTGTTAATTAAATAATCGATAAAATAATTGGAATTGTTTATTGCTGTTAATGTTTCGTAAATTGGTACGCGCTTCAATGACGCTGCCCCCGGCCAGCAGCTAGGCGGTGAGATTTCAACACAGAAGCGCTCTTTCAGTTGTCGCTTGGCGGGCTTTTTGCAGTTTTGTGCTGCCAATTTCTGTGTGACAGGTAAACAGCAAAGTGGCTGGCCTAGGCTTTTGTGAATAAAGTCCTTTGTTGCAACAATGTAAACAACAAGTAAAATAATAGATTCACTTTGTGGTCGATATGAGTGTTGAATAATGAAGATGAAATTCAACTCTTAGCAGATGACTATGAGAGTACATATATGACTCTGCGACGGCAAAGTTGTTCTGTCGGTTCTCACCAACAAAGTCAATAAGATGTCACGAGGATGCTAATTCTGTGTGGACCGTGGTGTGAAAATCGCCGACTTGATGTCTAAGTGGAGGAAGTGAGTCAAGGATTATCACGAAGTGTGGTAACTGGAGATCAGTGGGAAGACAAATAAACGCGGTCTCAAGTGATTGATTTGAAAGGTTTTGCTTGCAAATTGTAGTGAGGGCGGTGTGTCTTTGGAAAGATTCTCAGTAAATATGTGACTTGTAAGTTTGGCAATAATTTCCAAATTTCGATTGAAATTCGTCGGAGATGTCTCACAATGTGTATTGCTAATGAGCCTTCAAGAGATGACTGAAAATCAGTCATTATTACCATCCATTAAAAACCAAAACCTGGAAAAAGGTGGGTAAGGCAGCCTGCACAGGATGGGATTCAGGGCTACCTCTACACAGCGGTGAACTAGTTCCTTCACTGCCCAACACCTCCAATCTCTCCAATCTAAACTCTAGCGCCCACTCGGAATATAATTGCATGAAAAATTCGAATGCGAAAGTGCAAAGGTCTGAAATGTCTGCATACAAACCACCACTCGGAGGAGGTTCAACTTACACAATTGTTACATAGAAATTAGTATTGCCAAAAATGTCATATAAACTTCAAAAATTCCGGATTACCAATCCACTCGCATCTTGCATAATATGCCACTTCCGCTGTCGGCAAAGTTCCTGGCAGTGTACTTTGGGGCAGAACACCACTAATGCTGGCATTTAATCCAATTTTGAAGTTGAGCTTTGATTTAAACTACCGTTTTATTTCCATTGTAAATAGGATATAGAATGCTAAAGTGAATTCGGAGCACGTAGTCTTTTCCAAATTGTCACGAATGGAGCATTTGGTAATTTTGTTCATCGAAGCCAGGCGTGTTTTTTTGTTTTGAGTGACAGCAATTAAGTGGGTGCAATTCCTAACAACTTTTTACTATAAAAAAATTATTACAATAGAATCCCCCTTCGGGTAGGGGTTAGAATATACCCGAGGTAGGCATGCCTGTCGTAAAAGGCGACTAAAATCCAACCTCCGTATACCGAGCGAAATGGTGTATACAAAAAATGCAATGAACAAAACGAAAAGATTAACTACCCCAGGTGGCAGTCCAGCTTTACTGGAAAATCCACCCTCTTCGGAGGTCGGCTCTACGGATTCTGGGGAGAGCCGCTTATTGCAATCTATTAACCCTTTTATTAAAAGCTCAAGGGTATCTCGATCTCCTCCAACAAGATCGAATAACGCCGGGAAAAGAAGTCCGCCGGGAGCGCTAGCGCGTGAAAAACAGGACTCAGTGAAAGATAAAAGTCTTGAGGAAGAAAATAAAGAACTCCGAATCAAGCTTAAGGAAATGGATCTACTCTATCAAGATCTTAAGAAAGAGATAGAACTGTTAAAAGAACAAAATAAGGTTCTAAGGAACACTCATTTGCAGAAAGAACGCGAATGTACTCCACCACGCTTGGCTAGTCGGGAATACCACACCGACGAAGAAGAGCTAGCGCGCGAAACGAATTGGGTCACTAAAAAAAGACCTAGTAAGAAAAGGAGAGCCGGTTCTTCGCCTGAAGTCGAGCCCTTAAAAGAACAAACGCGTAAAGTACCGCAAGAAAAACAACTCCGAGGGCATATTCGCGCACCACCTCCAATAAACGTCGTTGGGGTAACGGAGTATAATAAATTGCACAGCCTCCTTAAAGGAACGATAATATCGAAATTTAAGGTTACATCTTTGAGGAATAATGCGTGGAAAATTAACGTCGATAACCACGAAGACTACCGGGCAGTGTCCCAAAAGCTAAATACCGAGAAGATCCAGTGGTATACTTTCGAAATAAAGTCAGAAAGGCCACATCGTGTTGTAGCAAGGGGACTTCACCCCTCATGCAAAAAAGAAGAGGTTATAAATGACCTCAAAGCCAAAGGGTTTAAAATTCTTGATGCTGTTAATATCATCAAGAAGGAGAAACAACAAACGGAAGAAGATAAGGATATCGTGGTAAGGCGTGGACTCCCGCTCTTTATGCTTACCTTCGATAGGTCTGACAATATCGAAGATATCTACCGAATTAAAACCATAGTAAATATCGTGGTTAAAATCGAGCCGATGCGCAGAAATTTGAAAATAATTCCACAGTGCAAACGTTGCCAGGAATTTAATCACACACAAATGTATTGCAAAAAAGAGCCGCGATGTGTGAAATGCGCCGGAAATCATTTCTCCCAAGACTGTGGAGCAAATAAACAATCCTCCGCTACTTGCGCTAATTGTAAGGGAAAGCACCCTGCAAATTATAGAGGTTGTGAAGTAGCTAAGGAGTTGCAAAAACGGAGAGATGCGCTCCTCAAGCCTCAAAATAAAAAAACAAAGCCGCTAACGAATACAAAGCGTAAGACCGCCCAGGAGGTAGCAGGCAACATAAAAACTCCGGTTCCAGAGCGTAATAATGTCAGAGAAAGAGAGACAACAGAAAAGCCCTCGAACTCTGTTGCCAAAAGAAACGCTACTGAAAAGTTACCATCAGTAAAGCCATCGAATAGTGGCCCTCGGCCAGCCAGAGTACTGCAGACCTACGCTCAGGCCGCGGCATACGACGGAGCAAGAAACGTTGAAACTTCGCCGGACCCTGCTTCACATGTTTTCTCAGTTATTCTCCAGAAACTTGAAGAACAAAGCAAAATAAATAAAATTATTCTCGATCGCTTGGTTACGCTCGAAAATAATTCACGGAAAACGCGTACATCAAATAAAATATGAATGAAGAACCAATGTTAAAAATATGCACTTGGAATGCAAACGGACTTTTGCAAAAACTCGACGAATTGGAAATATTCATACGCGAGAAAGATCTTGACATTTGCTTGATTTCTGAAACTCACGTGAAAAGGGGATCGAGCTTAAAAATAAAAGGCTATAATGACTTCCACGCTTGTCACCCTTCGGGAAACGCGAGAGGTGGATCTTCATTGTTTATTAAAGACTGCATTGAACAATACGAAGACCTGAAGATAGAACTTGAAACTATGCAACTGTGCACGATTCGAGTGAAAAATAGTCAACGTACTCTTAGAATTTCATCTATCTACTGTCCACCGCGTTCCGCACTTGAAAAAACTGACTATACTAACTTGCTTAAATCGCTCAAACCAAACTTCATTATTGGCGGCGATTTTAATGCAAAACACACGTTCTGGGGTTCTAGATATATCTCGCGAAAAGGAAGAATGCTATATGGGGCAGGTATGGAGTATAGTTGTGATTTCCACTCGACGGGCAAACCGACCTACTGGCCAACTGATACTTCAAAAACACCTGACCTGATCGATTTTTTCGTCGTGAAAGGAATATCTACCAACCACATTAAAGTTGAAGAGAGCTTTGATCTGTCATCTGATCATTCACCGGTTATTTTAACATTGAGCGTAAAACTAGTAAATAACCTTGAGCCAGCGAGATTAACTGGTAGAACAACTAACTGGGAAGGCTTTAGGAACGAAATTGAAGAGAATGTTGAACTTAGCGTTCCACTTACGACACCCTATGAACTTGAGGTGGAAGTAGATCGCTTCGTTGAGATCGTACAGCTCGCTTCCTGGAATAATACGCCTAATCCAAGGAAAACGCCGGCCAAATACGGTCTACGATATCCTCCCGAAATAAAAGAATTGGTCAACGAAAAAAGGAAGGCGCGTAAAAAATGGCAACAGAGTCGCGCCCCACAACATAAAACACATTTGAATTATTTGTGCAATTTGTTGAAGGCAGCTATCAAGGACTTTAAAAATCGTGCGATAGGTTCTTACCTTGAAAGCTTAACGGCTAAAAAAGATTCCAATTATTCACTTTGGAAAGCTGTAAAAGGCACCAAAAGGCCCAAAATCCCCGCGCCGCCAATTAAAATAAATCAAAATGAATGGGCAAGGGAAGATAAGGAAAAAGCGGACGTTTTTGCCGCCTATTTAGAAGAAACCTTTAAACCGTACGATGGTCGGGCGGTACACGACAGTGTTATTGGGACGGAATTACAATCCGACGATGCAATACTCACAAGTGCAACGCTAAGGGAACTAAAACGTGAAATTGAATCCCTAAAACCTAAGAAAGCTCCTGGTTATGATTTGATCACGGGAGAAGTTCTCAAAGTTCTACCAAGAAAAGCATTAATTAAGCTTCTTCATATAATAAATGCCGCGCTCAGACTAAAACACGTACCGAGCCAATGGAAAGTTGCGGAGGTCATAATGGTTTTAAAACCAGGAAAACCGCCAAATGAAGTAAAGTCGTATAGACCAATTTCCCTTCTTCCAGTCGTATCCAAAGTTTTCGAGAGAATCTTACTAACGCGCCTACAACCGGTTATAGAAAACAATAATCTTATCCCTGACCACCAGTTTGGGTTCAGAACCAAGCATTCGACGATTGATCAAGTGCATAGAATTACTGACGTAATTGAGAAAGCATTTGAAGAAAAAAAGATATGCTCAAGCGTATTCCTTGACGTCTCACAAGCCTTTGATAAGGTGTGGCATGACGGATTAAAGTTTAAATTACGACAAGTTCTTCCCATACACCTATATGATGTTTTAGAATCATATCTCGGGAATAGACTCTTCCGTGTTAGACATGGAAACGAATACTCTGAGCTTAAGGAAATTTCGGCCGGCGTGCCGCAAGGAAGTGTCCTAGGGCCCCTTCTCTATCTGCTATATACTCGCGATATACCAAGAGAAGATGGCACTACTCTCGCTACGTTCGCCGACGACACCGCTATCCTAGCAGTAGGTAACACTATTGAAGAAACGACTGCAAAACTGCAAATCGCACTAAATAAGGTAAATGAATGGACGAGGGACTGGCGGATCACCCTCAACGAAACTAAATCTGTTCACGTGAATTTCACGTATAAGGAAACAAATGACTTGCCAATTTTCTTAAACTTGGCCCGAATACCCTTTGCAAACGAGGCCAAATACCTGGGAATGACACTCGACGCAAAGCTGAAATGGAATTCGCACGTGAAAATGAAACGTAAAGAACTCGATATCAAATATAGAGAAATGTACTGGCTCCTCGGAAAATATTCCCAGCTCAGTACCGAAAACAAACTGCTTCTATACAAGCAAGTGCTAAAGCCGGTGTGGACCTACGGTATACAACTCTGGGGTTGTACCAAGAAAACAAATGTCAATATTCTACAAACTTTTCAAAATAAAGTACTTAGAGAAATTGTACAAGCACCATGGTATATTAGAAACGACGATATCCACAGAGATCTCGGAATTCCAATAATTGAAGCTGAAACAAAAAGCTTCGCGAGAAAGCATAGAAACCGACTAATCGGACATGTCAACAATTCAGTCCGACAAATTTTGGACGAGAACAATTTATTGCGCCGACTACAAAGAACGAAACCGTTCGACTTGGCAAGATAGGATTAACCGCGTCTAAATTGCGGAACATGCAGGATCTTTCATTGGAAAGTAGCCTGTCAAAAGTTTTTATTTTGTTATAGAAAAATTGCTTGATAAGTTACATCTTAGTTGCAGTATCTAACAATTCTTCGATGGGTGGTGTTTTTAGTCAGTAAAAATCTGACACTACTATGAGCACGCGCTTGCTTTTCTCATAGTGTCTTTGGAAGATTTTCACCAACCCTCGGTAAAAAAAAAAAAAAAAAAAAAAAAAAACAATAGAATCAGTAAGGGGTGAAACAAAAACAAAAAATAAACGTGAACAAAGTTTGTTAATTTTTGTATTTAGTAAAATTTCTTAGCGTTTTTGATGTGTTGGCCGTGACATGACGTTAAGTTTTTTATCAATTTGTGACATGTGGTTTGTCTAGTCTTACAATCTGTTAAATTTTTTTTTTTTGCAACTGTTTCCTCCTTTTCGTACAGTTGACTTTTTTGTTGGTGGCGTCACTCTCGAAAAATATAGATTTTTTGTTCTATTTATTTAATTTTAATTACTTCTTAAACCGAAAACCTTCCAAAACTTTGTCGATTACAAGAGAAGAGCTGTATAAAATAAATAAATAGTTGGCGCAACAGGTCCGGAGGGACCCTAGGCCTAGCTTCTCAGAACTATTCGTTTTGTGTGCGTTTTCATTTTTGGAACGAATGGAAGGGATCTACAATTTTATGCCGACTCCAAACGGCTAATTGAGAAGCTCTTTCAAGGCAGTTATACTCTCGGATGTTTGTCAGACGTTCGCGAGAGGTGGCGCAGTGAAAAAAACCCAAAGTTGGAATTTGGGTTTTTGCGGGACTCCAACCTCGAACCCTCGCTTAGTAGTCCAACACACTAACCACTAAGCCAATGCGCCTACAAGAGCTGTATACTATTATGAAAAGTTCAAATCTGAAGACAAATTGTGTTTTTAAGGGAAGAAATTCAAAAACGGGTCCGATGCAGTGCAGCGATGCTTTGCAAAAAAGATAGAGAGACCGGATTATATGCAACATAAAAACGTTGAAATATGCATGCAAATATGCATGAAAAATGCTAAAAATATGCCTAAAAAGGAACAAAATATGCAACATCAGCTTTATGAAATAATAATACAGTTTTTATTTTAATTTTAAATCTAATATAAAATATGGCGGAGTAACATAGTTGAATTACATTAAGAATTATTTAACATTTTGCTAGTCTTGAAAATGTGAACAATCATATACTGTTCCAAATGTTCGGTGGTCAGATTGTGTCTTCGATCACTTAAAATATTTTTATATGTGGAAAAGGACCTTTCCACATCCACTGAGGTGACTGGGCAATATTTGAATTTGGGTGCTATGTTAGCACTTATTGTTGTTGGCAGAAGTTCACCCGTTCCATTAAAAAAACTATTAATTTGACACAACGCTTCAAAGCCTGGATTGTTGTTCAAAATGTTCTCAAACTTTTCTTTAAGTTTTCTTAGGAATGTCTCTGGCAATTTGGAGCTCATTTGGCGGATGTTATTTATTATCTGAATAGATTCAGTCAACGCTAAGCCCTGAGTTTCGAGCTTTTTAATACTTGGTGGTATGAGAGAAAAATGAGTGCATATCACAGCTATGTTTTTCTTTATGTTAGAGTCGTTAAATGCTTCCTTTGACTGACAAACTGCCACAGCCTCCGTACTATCGAAGCTATTTACAACACCTTTGATGGCCTCGAAATGTTCATTGTAAAGCAGAACAGCTTCAATCCACGTTCCCCATCGAGTTACAACTGGTTCCGGAGGTAAAGATACATTGGCTAGCTTTTCTTTATAGGCTCTAATGCGAGCAGGTGCCTTAAGAAACACTTTCTTAGTTGATGAAATCAGCTTATTTACATTTTCAAACGTGAATCATACTTCTTCCGCGAGTCGATGTATTCCGTGAGCAAAGCACGTCACATGGATCAAATTAGGATAGAATATTTGGAGGGCTTTGGCTGCCTTGATCATATAGGGAGCAGCATCTGAGAGGAATATAAACACTCTTTCATCTGCAGAAGATTCAGGAATCAATTTTTTGATACCCTCATTCACAAATCTGGCGATCGTAGAATGATTTGTCTTTTCAAGTTCTTTGCAGGCCACCAAATAGGAAGCAGAGGGCTCTAGTTTTAATGCACCGACCATTAAATTTGCAATATAACGGCCACAACTGTCGGTAGTTTCCACAGCTGAAATCCAAATGATGCTATCCTTGAGTTCATCGCGTATTTCTTCCAGAATATGTAGGTATATTGTTGGTATGTAGTTTTTGCGTAGTGTTGATTCATCTGGTATATTTTGATTCAAGCAATATTTTCGCAGAAAAGCTTTGAAGGAAGGATTTGTAAGTTTGTAAAGAGGAATATTACTTGCCAGCATTGCTTCATATAAGTCCATGCTAAAGTGATTTTTTTGGTTGCCTTTTAAAAGTGAGTTACTGCTACTTGCCGTTGTTAGAAGTTGTTGTCGTGGGCCTTTCTTTCGCAATCCTGCAACATGAAGACTTGTCTTGACATGCTGGTCTATTTGAAACTTTCTTTTACACGAAATATTTTTATCGCAAACTCTACAATATAAAATTTTTCCGTCGTACGTCAATGATTCAGGATATTCAGCTATCCAAGAAGTTATACTCTTTTTTTCGAGGTCATAGTAGAAACACTTAGCTTTGCACAAGAAAATTAAAAAATAAACTGATGCAATAACCGAGCACATCAAATATTACATGCGTAATTGCCTAGAAAAAAGGGTGTCGCAGTAGTCTATTGTGACAAAAAACACCATCGGCCTACTTTGTCTCGCGTGAATTTTTATTTTCCTAGGGTTTTAAAGAAAATATGCATTATCAATAGATTTTAAGTAAAATATGCCATAACATGTGAGAATGGGCAAAATATGCGAATGCATATAATCCGGTCTCTAATTTAAAAAATGACAAAGTAAAAGAGTTCAAATCGAGATTGAAATTACGCTGGGAAAAAGTTTATCGTATGGAAGCAACATTTTTGAAAGCAAACATTGCGTGGCTAAAAACAATTATACTTTTTAAATATTTTGTTAAAAAAAAAAAAGTAGGTGTTTATAGTGGGCGTGTCGTACATAATTTCAAGCCCATAGATTTGAAAATTGATTTCATGCCACGTTTAGTGGTGTTTTGCCCCAATGTGCAGCGTTCATAAAAGTTCATCCGTTAAATTTGAAATTATTCGTTGAGTGTGGATTGTATTTTCTTAGGAATAAGTATAGGTACCTTTGCTATTAATATTTATGAAGAACCAGCAAAGCGCGAGTTTAACTCGCGCACCGAAGGTTCCGTACTTCTTTAGTATTGGAATTTGGAAATACCTACCGAAATTTTTTTGTTGATGAGGTAAACTACATGAATGGAAGCGTAAGAGGATAGAGAACACGCTCTACTCTAATGAATGAAATGACCGAGGGCCACGTTTGTGCACAAAGATATGTCTAAATCTATAGGTGTGCATGAGAATGAATTCCAATGGAAAGAGAACATGGTTTAATGAAGTGAGAATTGGAGAATGGAGATGACCAAGAGCACAATACACAAACAGCGTTGCCACTTTACTGCAATAGGTAGCAGTAGATCTACTGCACTTTTCGCAAAAAATAAATCTGCTACCACTAAATCCAATCTACTGCACTTTTTTTGTTTGCTAAGCCTTGTCTTAGACAACTGTACAAAACTGACATTCAAAGAACCGCTGCAAAGAACGTCTGAATGAAGCCAACTTATTTTGAAATTGGCCACATTCTCTTTTGAAATGACTTGAACTTGACTGCTTTCATTTAGGATACCATGAATCAAATCTGTGCCTCTGTCTATGTTTCTGTTATTTTCTCGTTTTCTGCTGAACTAACGGGATTCTGTTCTTGAGAGCTTATTTTAACTTTTAAACATGGATTAATATTTATTGAAACCACAAAAAAAAAATTGTTTAAATCATATTGCTGCTGCAAAGCGAAAGTTTTCGAATGTAAGCCAATTCAAAAATAACATACGAAACAAACTGAACGTAAATACTCTTGAAAATGTAATTTGTTGTAAGAAAATGAATAATGTCTGGACACCCTCAGACTCTCCTTGGCTTTTATAGTATTTCCAAAATTTTAATTTAATTAATGGACGTATTATAAAAAACATTAAAGTGATTATTTATATATGCAGTTTAAAGCAAAATTGATCTTTGTTTTTTGTATAATAAAAAATCTACTGCGGAAATATCCAATCTACTGCATTTTTTGAAGTGATAACTTCTTTAGGCGCGTTGGGCACTATTTGGATGGGCAAAAATTAGCAAACTCGCGACACCGACACCGACACCGACACCGATTGCATACTTTTAGGGCGCGTTGGGCACTATTTGGATGGGAAAAAACTAGCAAACTCGCGACACCGACACCGACACCGACTCCGACACCGACACCGACACCGACACCGACACCGACACCGACTCCGACACCGACACCGACACCGACACCGACACCGACTCCGACACCGACACCGACACCGACACCGACACCGACACCGACACCGATTGCATACTTTTAGTTGTAAACTTTTGTACTATTGCTTACTTTTAGGGGTAGGTAATTTATAGCTTAATCTACGATGATTTTTATTTGAATACGTTACTATGGTAATTTATGGTAGCGACAAATTGATTGTCACCAAAATTATTTCAATTACCTGTTTTGTATGGGGAATTCATAACTTAATTTTACCAGGCTTAATTCCGACATATTATATCCACGATTTTGGGTTTGTGCACATTTACGGCACAGTAGCTTGTGTTATAATTACCGAAATAAGAAATAGAAAACTGTGGTAAACTTGCCACCCTAAGAGTAGGTATACTATATAGTGTATATCTACTGTAAAATATGATTAGTAGGTAATTTTTGTGTAAAATAATGAATATAAAACTACAATTGATGCCGTACCACGAGATCTAGAGCATTATCAATGGCGATGCGGCAAGACAGAAAAATATTGTTGTCTTTTCTCGTTATTTTTCTTTTAAAAGTAAAATTTGTATTTTTCGGAAAGAAATTCATATTCAATTAAGCTTCAGTATAATTATTATTAATTTATTCGTTCTGTGCTAGTTTCGGTAGAATACAAGTAGATACAATCGGATTGTGGTAGCTGAAGTAAGATATGTACATTCGAGACTGTAATCTATCTAGATTACGCTGGAAGACAGCTTCGATGAAAATTACTTATATATGCTAAAGATAATTCTGCATTACTTCAAGATAAAGTTGGGAAGAGATTTGATGATATTCCAATCATTTTGAGTGGGGATTTCAACATCAACTTTGCAAATGATAAAAACTAGCATTAATTGAATTTTTAAATAGCAAATTTGATTTAACGATGAGCAATGAACGCAATCTTAGCACGACTAGACATAAAACTACAATTGATGCCATCTTTACAAGTTATTTAAATAGATTCGAATCAAAATTGTTTGTTTCCTATTTTAGTTACCTACCATAAACTTATAGTATCCGTTTTCAAATATAATGATGATAATGATGATGATGATGGAAGAGTTTGAAGTTGTTGATGAAATTTCATAAGTGTCATTGGTATTCATTTCAAAGAATACCCATTAATTTTTAAATTTAATATTTCATGTATCTGTAAATTTATACATTTTAAGCAATAGATTGCAATTTTGTATGTAAAATAATATGTATTATTTTTGATGTAAAATACCGCATTAAATGAAAAATGTAACATAATTTTTGTAGTAGTAGTAGTTTATAATAATGAATAAAAAAACACTTTATTTAAAAGTACTTCCTACACAATAATATATTTTCTGACGATTCCAAAAATACACACGTAATTGTTCAAGTTATCACTTCTGTCGGCACTCCCGGAGTGCCTTTTCATTTTTTTTTTTTTTGTAAATATCTTTTAAAATATTAACATTTCATCAAAAAATTCTTTGGCACACATATAGCTACGAGCATAATCTACAGAAAAGTATATATTAGATATTATTTATTTATTTTTTTAAATCAAGAAATAAGCAGTTTTCCGTACCAAATTACCAGTTACTCTAAAACCAGTCGATGTATCGCTACCATTGGTATTTACCAGAGGTTATACCGGACGTTGTGTGCAAATTTCAGCCTTATACGTCAACTAGCTGCAGACAGACCTAGGAACAAAACTGTTCTGTTGTGTCGGACAGCATATTAGCGAAACTGATAAGGTTCTGTTTTTACCCTCCGGGTACGGAACACTTAAAAATGAACAGTGTAGATTGGTTGAGGGAAAATATAAACATTTTGAGCAATTTTGGTCAGTATTTTAAAAAAAAATTACACGAAATCGAAATTAAAGATATTCAAAATCGGAAAATACGCACCAATGTTTGTCCTAATATGTTTCTAGTATACATAGAAAAACTCTTTTAAATAGTTTTTTATTCGCCTTTTAAAAATATATAATAACGGCACTGTTGGCAACATTGATTTTATTTTTTTCGTATGTTTTTGCATGTCACTCAAATTCTAATTGTCAATTCACCGATATGGTGAATTTAAAAAAAAAATAGGAGGCCAGCGGCAAGAGGATTGCGAGTTTGGGGCAGTGTTCTCTTCGGGACGCTTTAGAGTCATTTTGACTCCTTTTTGAGCACCTGATTTCCTGACTCATCTTCTTGAAAACCAGTGAATTCGGACTCCTTTATAAAATGTAGGAAGTCTTAGCTATAACTCACAATTGTTTAGTTTATTGAATAACTTTGTTTTTGTTTTTACCGGAATTTGAATTGAACAGTTTGTTTCTTTAGAAAAGAACAGAAAATATTAAAATCGGAATGGGACTCATTTTTAGGGTTCCGTAGCCAAAAACGGAACCCTTACAGATTCGTCATGTCTGTCTATCTGTCTGTCTGTCCGTCCGTATGTCACAGCCATTTTTTTCCGAAATTTTAAGAACTAAACTGTTGAATCTTGGTAAGTAGATGTATTCTGTGAACCGCATAAAGAGTTTACACAAAAATAGAAGAAAAAAAAAACAATAAATTTTGGGGGGTTCCGCATACTTAGAACTGAAACTCAAAATAATTTTTTTTTTTCATGAAACCCATACGTGTGGGGTATCTATCGATAGGTCTTCAAAAATGATAATTAGGTTTCTACTATAATTTTTTTTCTAAACTGAATATTTTGCGCGAGAGAGACTTCCAAAGTGGTAAAATGTGTGCATATAGTTAGATCTAAATCCCATCATTTAGGTATCTACCTAATTATAATGTTTACTTATCAATAACTTAGTTAAAAAAATACACTATTATTAAAACATCGATCAACTATTGTCTCTGGTTCAAACTTCAGATTCGGAGTTTGTGGGTCTACAGTTCGAGGCTGTTTTTCTTTTTGGCTAGGTAACCTCAATATGAATAGTATCTCCCATATATAATTTTCATACCAGTTTGATTTGTTCGAAAACAGCTTCAAAAATTTTAACCAAAATTGATATTTGAGCTTATGTAAAGGGTCCTTCAATAAGGACTTGACAACTTCTTTTTTAAATAAAATGCGAATTATTTGAGATATCTCAAACAAAAAATGTACTGTATTGAATTACTTTCAAAACATTTATGGATGGAATTCGTCTTAAAGACAGCCGTAATTAAGAAAACTAGGGGTCGCCCCGTGGTCGAAATTCGACCAATTTATTCTATAAGTTAATTTTTGAAGGGGAAGTGAAGGGGAAATATCGGAGGGCTTATAAATAGGCAATCGAAACCATTTTAGGTTTTCCTTAAATTGCGAATAAAAAGTGTCCAGTAATGCGGGCTGTCTTCTATTTTATATTACAGGTAGAAAAGGGTGCATAGAATAGATATGCAAAGTTTCATCGTTTGTTGTTCAACAGTTTTAGAGTTATGGGGACCTTAAGTTAGAAGCCAACATTTTGCTTAAATTTCATATAAATCATAAACCGTTAGGCCGATTGGTACGATTTGAATTTTATTAGATTAGTATTGTCGAACACTTTCGAAAATAGATTTTAGAAATTTTATCACTTTGCTAGCTGCGGTTTCAGAAATAACACGGTTTTAAGGGATTGGGATTTTGTTTTTTCAAATGGTTCTAACTTTCAAACGGTTGAACTACAAACGAAAAGAATTTCACTACCAACAGCTACAAACGATTGTCTATCGAACTGCATTTCACGTTTTTCATTCTAGAAAAAGTGCGAATTAACTTTACGCGGGTGCCATGTTGTTGTTGTTGTAATTTCATGCAATTCGCTTAAATTTACCTGCTTTAATTCATAATTTGTGGATAATTTTTGTATTGTGCACTTCTATGTATTGTCCCCTACCCAAATATATATAGCGTTGGCATATTTATGTGACTTATAATAGGAAAAAAGGGGGGAAACACGTTTTAGACAACTCCGTATTAATATATAGAAGACCAGCTCACTTTGGATGACAATAGACAAGTGAAGATTGGTTTATTGCAGACTTCAAAGTGTAACGCACACATATATCGTTAGCTATATAATTCAATTAAAAATAAAGGGTGTTTTTTAAAACTTTGAAATGGAATAAAACAAACATGATTTTGACGCATACCGGCAATAACGCGTTGAATGTTGTCCTCCAAGTGGTCAATCGGTTCGGGCTTATCGGCGTAGCTAGCGAATTCACATATCCCCATAGAAAATAGTGTCAAACGGCATTAAATTGCACGACCTTGGAAGCCAATTCACGGGTCCGCAACGTGAAACGTTCCCATCAATAAAGCACGAGCTGTGTAAAAAAAACAAAAGACCCTTTATAATATAACAATTCGACATCGTTCATAATGTCCACCACGGGAACATACGTAGGCAGCCGTCGATGACTCGGCCGCACATTTTGACCGATCGGCCGCTAACAATCTTTACATCATCGCTGCTTCGACAGTCAGTAAACCTAGGTCTCACCCAAGCAGCCGGCAGCATTTATACTCCCACCTTGTACACCCCAAGGGTGCCAATGATGGTGACATTTGTGCAAACATATATGTGGTGCCTTCGCTTTTTTTAATTGCAGTAAGTCAGGGGTCAAGCTTGCTTCCCGATCTTACCCCTTTGAATAGCAGGCTCAAAGACTGCCCAATGAAAATCACTGCCCATATAGAGCCAGTGAACATTTTTGATTCAGGCAGATTGTCAATGCGCTGCTGATTCATCCGGATATTATTGGGTAGGTTCCTTATATGTGCTTTGAGTGTCAATTTAGTTGTGGGAAAGAGCGCCGATCGTCATGTATAATCTCTGCAGGGGTATACGGTCAGAACTTTTTGTTCTAAGCCTACCTTAATTCTTTGCAACAATTTCAAATGTCATCGGATGAGTTATCCTGCGAGTTCAGGTGTTTCCTAAATAAGATCCCGTCCGGTATGGTCTCGTATGGGTTGTCTCTGATATCTTCTTTGCTATGATTTCTCAACGTCTACTTCGAGAACCCACTGTTAAGTTAACTTTTTTGTTTCAAACCAACTCAATTTGTATTTGCATAAGGTAATCAAAGCGAATTTATGTGCATGATTATAATATCTCCAAAATGTCGCACATCCCATCAAACTGACTATAATAAATCACCAGTGCTATCTTAATCGATGACAAGTTCATGCGTCCTCACATTTTTATATGCAATCAGGTATCGCATTTCAAAAACGTCAACCAAACAAAATGCAAAAATTTGTTCACTTTATCGCCCCGCGATCGGAATCCACTACAGTCAAAGATAATCCGATTACCAATCAAAATGTTGGTCGACCAAAGACCATAACCAGAAAAAAAGAAGGTCTAACAGAAGATTTAACCATGCTGTCTGCTGACATTTCTAAACGGCGAAACAGGGCGCCTTTATCAACACCAAACGCCAGCCACGTCTTAAGCCTGATTTCACGCTTGTTACCTCCGATGAAACTGGAGAAGCGCTTCCAACACACAACATGATTGATCAATTCGTTTTGCCAAATTTAACGGCGATACCATCCATCATCGGCTGCTTAACGCGGTCAGATTTGTCGGTCAACAGGCAGGCAGGGGTATACAGTCTACAGTAAGCCCGGTTGGGATTTTCGTAATCGATTATGGGGGGGAATTAAAAACAGAAAATAAATTACAAAGAAAAATATTTTGCATTCCCGATGTGGTCTGGGAACATGGTAAGGGTTCCCTGGAGATTCGATAATTTGAGGGGTTCTCTTTGTGTAGATATTTTTGTGTGCGAGATAATTAGCGAGGATCACTTGATGGCAGTTGCAGCGAATATTTGAAATGTTTTTGCGCATAGTCTCGTTCGTAACTGCATGTGCTGAAGCGAGGTCAGCTTCTTAAGACCGTTCTGTGGAAGTCGATTGCTAAATGATTGATTAAGGGAGTTGATTAGCAGCAGTTTTTGAATTGAGGCATCAAAATCGTTGGAACTTGGAGATACTTTTTTTTTGCTGAGGCTGTCAGCGATGCAATTAATCTTAGGTTTAGCGTTTTGGCTTCTAGTGAGATTTGTGAGGCCTTTGATTGCAGACAAGGTTGTCCTTGCTATCGGTAAAAACGGCCATTAGTTTGTTTCACTACTTTGTAGTATCTCTGTATCGAATCTGAGATGATTGCTAAGTGACCTTCGTGCCGATGTCACAATGTAGCTCATATGTTTCTTCTTTGAATACTCTTCTGTTCTAATCCCGAAGATTAAAAAATTGCCTCTGATTTTGAAAAGGCTATTGATTCCCGCTATAAAGTAAGATTTGGGCAATGAGTGTCTTTGGAAAATGATTTTCACTCAACCAGCTGTCGTGAAGATATTTTCAGTTTACTCATCCAAGTCATGAAAAGATTCAATTTTTGAATGGTAGATCATAACAAGGAAACCTTGTAGTGGAAACACAGTCAGTGCTGAGGACATAGAAAAACCACTTCTGCTGTTAAACGGCGAAGACGACATAAATTCCGCTGTCAGGCAGAACGAACCATTCAACCTGAACGATGAAAGCCAAGACTTCCGTCCACCTGACCAAAATGAAGTGAGGATAGTAATATCCTATCTGAGGTGCAACAAGGCTGCTGGACCAGACGGCTTACCTGCCGAGATCTTCAAGGCAGCTGGAGATGACTTGGCAGAGTGCATACACCAACTCGTCTCCAAAATTTGGTTAGAGGAAAGTATGCCTATGAATGGAACCTCAGCATTTTTTGCCCAATCCACAAGAAAGGAGACTCTCTAAACTGCGCCAACTATAGAGGCATCAGTCTCCTTAACATCGCATATAAGATCCTATATGCCGTAATGTGTGAACGCCTGAAACCATTCGTCAACGATCTGATAGGTCCCTATCAGTGCGGTAAGTCCATGACCGATCAAATATTCACGCTACGGTAGATCCTGGAGAAAACCCAAGAAGTCCAGATCGATACTCACCATCTTTTTATCGATTTTAAGGCCGCATATGACAGCATTTATAGAGACGGGTTATACAGAGCCATGTCTAGTTTTGGCATCCCTGCAAAACTTGTCAGATTGTGCAGAATGACGATGGAGAACGCTCGCTGCTCCGTAAAGGTTGGAAATTATCTCACCGAGACATTTGATGTCAAAAAAGGATTAAGACAAGGTGACGCGCTGTCATGTGACTTCTTCAACATCATTCTTGAGAAAATTGTGCGAAGCTCACAAGCCAACACCAGAGGCACAATTTTCCAAAAGTCTGTGCAACTGCTTGCATACGCTGACGACATTGATATTGTTGGCAGAACACAGCGAGCTGTCACTGGTGCGTTTGCAAGTATTAGTACAGAAGCGGCAAAAATGGGTTTAGTGGTGAATGAGGGTAAAACAAAATATATGCCGTCAACTAGAAGGGACACACAACATCGACGAATCGGACAGAATGTCACGATAGACAGCTATAACTTTGAGGTACTTAGGGACTTTGTCTACCTGGGATCCGCTATTAACTCTGACAATGACATCACATCAGAAATCAAGCGAAGAATCACACTTGCCAACCGCTGTTTCCTTGGCCAAGGACGGCAATTGATTAGTAAGGCCTTGTCAAGAAGCACTAAGGAGGTTCTATATAAGACTCTCATCATCCCTGTTCTGCTCTATGGCGCAGAAGCATGGACCCTAGCAAAAACGGATGAGGATCTTCTTGGTCGCTTCGAACGCAAAATTCTTCGAGTGATTTTTGGTCCCGTTTGCGTTGATGGGATTTGGAGGAGAAGATTTAACAGCGAACTCTACGAGCTGTACAGCGACATCGACCTGGTCAGAAAAGTACGCATTAGTCATCTAAGATGGTTAGGACATGTAGAGCGAATGGACACCAACGCTCCGGCCCTGAGAGTCTTCGATTCTAGCCCGGAGGGACGACGCAGTGGAAGACCTCGCCTTAGGTGGCACGCGCAAGGTGTAGTCAGCTAAAGATCGCGCTAACTGGAGAGGCGTATTGGGGGAGGCCCAGGTTCACCCCAGACTGCGCCATCTAAGTAAGTAAGTAAGTAAGTAAGATCATAGCCATGGTCACTCCGCTGATAATGAAAAGATGGTCTTGCTGACAAAAACATAGATTCAGAAATCGTGAATGATATTGACCACAAATGCGGTGAAATACTTTCAACATTCTGACTATATCGAAGAGAGCTACCAAAGTAACTACGGAACTGAGCAGGCTTCTGGCAAAACTCCGTTTCAAAGACCAAGGTGCAAGGAAGGTGAACAGTGTTTTTACTTCCTATACATTTCAGCTCCTACAAAAATCGTTGCACGGTACTCCCATTCTGAGGCCGTGTCTACCTAATGGACCCGTTAATGCTTGAACAAATGAACTGGTTTTGTTCATATGTATAGAAATAAATCTTCTAGATCTGTTGGAACCTTTTGGTCGACTTAAGTGGCCCTGTGATGCATTTTGCTGATCTTTGTTTAAGTTCATTAGATTTGACATCCAACCCAGGCTCCAACGGTACCAGACAATGATTCCGAATATCAAAATGGCAATCATTGTATAAAGCCACTTAATAGCCTATAGTCCCACTTAAGACCTTAAGACCTTTCTTACAGATATGAATGGAAACCACGGCAAAACCTGCTTCAGGAAAGAGTTTGAAAAGGAATACAATCATGTGTTGCTTGATGCCGCGTTTTTGAAGAAAATGGCGAGTTTAAGGCTAATAACAGCGGTACAGAGTGATAAACTTGTCTGAAAGATACCACGCTCCTAGAAAGGGACACCCTATGATTGTATTTTTCGAAAAAGTGATTAGAACTTTCTTCAATTACACACATGGTCGTCCATTAATACTTGGGTTTCTCGTGAACACGATTGTCGGTGGCGTGTCTGTGCTGGGTGTATTCAGACCAAACGGCTGCGTCCGGACATCTGCAAAAGGTCAACGTTTTTCCTTCTGTCTCTCAGGAGAATCGACTGCAGGCTGCTTTTGCCAAACACTTAAATGTTTTGGGCTTGAGCGTCACAAGGTCACCACCATCTGTCCTGCTTGTGGAGAGGATGACGATGAAGCGGAACATTTCCTCTGTAGTTGTTCTGCCTTTGCTCGCATCAGGTGGCGTTTTTTTTTTTGCTGACATGGTGAAAGCAGAACATCTGAACTCTTCATCACTGAAGCTCCTTCTCATCTTTCTTTGAAAGACGGGAAAATTACGTAAACAAAAAGTAAGGGGTCTGTTTGGCAGTACAATAGGATAGTAACAACCTCAGACAAAGAAAAAAATGAGGCGACTTTGCTCTTTCCCAAGATCCCCCTCCGATTGTAGTTCATGGCTTCCTTTGCTTATCTAGTTTCTACTGAAGATGCTTCTTACAAGAGTGCTTTGGGGTGACAATGACGCCCAGATTCACTTTTCCTAGTTCCTCGCTCTCCAACACCCATCTTTCCTCGCAAGCTTACCGCCCCGAAACAGTCTAGAACCTCTAGTTCGGTCTTTGCTCTATTTTCATGTACATTTACAGCATCATAAAACGCCTATGTCACTATTATTGTTAGCAGAAACTTTTCCAGCAACTATACTTCAATCCCTCTCATATTCCACCTCTAATTGTGGACTTTCTGGGCATAGGTCGTGCAAGCCCATTTGTCACAGCAATTGTTTTTCTATTGTTTCACTTAACCCCTACAATCCGGATGGCAATTGTAATTCCCCAGCAACACTCCGGTACACGTTCTGCAATTTAACTATCATCAATCAGCACGCGATCTCGAAGCTGTCAAAACGTTGTCATCTAACGTCAGTTGCCACATTGCTCGATTGATTTCCCATTTCCCATGAATAGACGAAGCCCACACCGCTATCGTTGATTCACATGAGCGGCAACAATCACGACGACGCCGACGACATGACAACAAACAAAAAATTCATGAATGACTCTTTGAACAGAAAATGCACATTCACCGACTGTGTGAATGACTGCCAACAGATCCGGTGCCTTACAGCAAACCTGAACACTATCTGCATCTCAAAGATGCAGAATCTCTGAAACGATCTCGCCAGCGAGCACCACAGATCGGTGTAAGCGGCAACAATTGCTGTTGGCCAACAAAAGCCATCTCAGCGAACGCAACACAACAAGTCCCATTCAAGAGCCGAGAACAGAAGCGCGGTTTTCCATTTTTTTTTTTTGTAAATATTATTAATGCCAAGGACTGATTGACTGACTGACTAACTATTTGTAGTTGAACTACAACACGGTCCTCATTGATTGTGTACGTGCGTCGTCGGACTTGGCCTCATCTCCAGATCTTTATCACGCTGCTGTGTTGTTGGGGATTTTGTTTTGTTTTCTCATCACAATCCTTGTATCTTTGAGATCTCAACGAGATACAGAACTGCATGCATAATGATATTTGAATAGACCATACAAAAGATGCAACGATACTGTGTGTAGCTGTTGTGTGAATGTGAACTGTGAAGTGCTGCTGAGGGAGGCAGTAGGTGCTCTATGCGATGACGACTAGCTCTAAATTTGTTCAACATTTGCTGCAGCAAAGTGATCTATTTACCCGGTTTGTGGTGATGCCATTCGGAGCTACTACGGTAGCACACGAACCGACTCTTTAATATTTAAATCACACACCAAAGTATCGGACGAACGCAAGTGTATAGAGCTTATTCCGTGCGACGGACAGACAGATGCATTGTAATTGAATGGAAAATCGTGAGATGATTTAATTGATAATTGAGGTCTCCCAGATGTTGTCGCCGTGCTATTCCTACCGCTTCTGTTGCTGCTGCTGCCATCGTCAAAACGGAATGCAAAATGGTGTGGATAGACCAATAAAAAATTGTGTAGTTGTGCACACTTAACATACATTACACAGACAATATGGAATTCCATTTCGCTTGTTGTTTGTTGTAATTGTTTGTCATGTTGATGTATAGAAAAGATGAAGAAATGTTTCTAAAACAAGAACCGGCTATGCAATTGACCCAATTCTGCAGTAGATATAATTTGATCAAAACTGCAAATGCAAGTGTACAGAATACAGTTTGCTAAAGTAATGGAAGATGTAGACTATTGGACTGGTATAGCATGCAAACGTTGAGATTGAAAGATACAAATTGGAACCCATGCGAAGTGAGACTTGTACTAGCTGCATGCTCTCGAAAAAAAAACAAAATGCTAACAATGAGTGTCCACTTCCGACAACTACGATACTTTGCTTCATTTCGCAAGCGCAGATTTAATCACTTGTTTGGAAACTTTGCAAAAGTTCTGGACTTGGCCATGGTCCGCTCATCAAACAAAGTGATAATTCGGACTCTAGGTAAGGTTAGGTTTATGGGTGGATACGGTAGAGCGAGCCCTACCGCACACCACTTAGGTCCATGTGGACCCATTCGATGTCGCTATACAGCTCGTAGAGTTCGCTGTTAAATCTTCTCCTCCAAATCCCATCAACGCAAACGGGACCAAATATCACTCGAAGAATTTTGCGTTCGAAGCGACCAAGAAGATCCTTATCCGTTTTTGCTAGGGTCCATGCTTCTGCGCCATAGAGCAGGACAGGGATGATGAGAGTTTTATATAGAATCTCCTTAGTGCTTCTTGACAAGGCCTTACTAATCAATTGCCGTCCTTGGCCAAGGAAACAGCGGTTGGCAAGTGTGATTCTTCGCTTGATTTCTGATGTGATGTCATTGTCAGAGTTAATAGCGGATCCAAGGTAGACAAAGTCCCTAACTACCTCAAAGTTATAGCTGTCTATCGTGACATTCTGTCCGATTCGTCGATGTTGTGTGTCCCTTCTTGTTGACAGCATATATTTTGTTTTACCCTCATTCACCACTAAACCCATTTTTGCCGCTTCTGTACTAATACTTGCAAACGCACCAGTGACAGCTCGCTGTGTTCTGCCAACAATGTCAATGTCATCAGCGTATGCAAGCAGTTGCACAGACTTATGGAAAATTGTGCCTCTGGTGTTGGCTTGTGAGTTTCGCACAATTTTCTCAAGAATGATGTTGAAGAAGTCACATGACAGCGCGTCACCTTGTCTAAATCCATTTTTGACATCAAAGGTCTCGGTGAGATTGTTTCCGACCTTTACGGAGCAGCGAGCGTTCTCCATCGTCATTCTGCACAATCTGACAAGTTTGGCAGGGATGCCAAAACTAGACATGTCTCTGTATAGCTCGTCTCTATAAATGCTGTCATATGCGGCCTTAAAATCGATAAAAAGATGGTGAGTATCGATCTGGTATTCTTGGGTTTTTTCCAGGATCTGCCGTAGTGTGAATATTTGATCGGTCGTGGACTTACCGGGCCTAAAACCGCACTGATAGGGACCTATCAGATCGTTGACGAAAGGTTTCAGGCGGTCACAATACACCAGACATGATCTTATACGCAGTGTTCAGGAGACTGATGCCTCTATAGTTGGCACAGTTTAGAGATTCTCCTTTCTTGTGGATCGGGCAAACGATGCTGAGGTTCCATTCATCAGGCATACTTTCGTCTGACCAAATCTTGGAGACGAGTAGGTGTATGCTCTCTACCAGGTCATCTCCCGCTGCCTTAAACAGCTCGGCAGCTAAGCCGTCCGTTCCAGCAGCCTTGTTGGATTTAAGCTTAGATATTGCTATCCTCACTTCATTTTGGTTAGGTGGACGGAAGTCTTGGCTTTAATCGTCCCGGTTGAATGGTTCGTTCTGCCTGACAGCGGAATTTGTGTCGTCTTCGCCGTTTAGCAGTCTGCAGGTGTGGTTTTTCCATGTCCTCAGCACCGACTGTGACTGTACTACAAGGTTTCCTTGTTCGTCTCTACAGGTCTCCGTTCGGGTCTTGTTGGCATGACACGACAGACTTATGCAGATCCTGTAAAAAACACTAAAATTTATAAATCCCAATATCACCGTCTTCTAATCCATTTTAAAGCTCATCAGTATAGACGTGCTTTATTGGGCTACCTATGTCTATTTTTTCATTTCTACAAACCTTCGTCTATGTAATTAGAATGACAAAGAACTACGAAGTAGTATACCAGGCCACCGTTGGCAATGGCGTGAAGCTTATGTAGCTTCAGTGCTAGTGGGTATGCCAAATGTAGGATAGCATCCAACCTACGATTATCACAGGTGTAAAAAACATCAGTCGCCTGACAGGTGTATGCTTGATAAGATTCACTTGAATGAATCGCGAGCATTCCATCCGTTGCCATCACGAGGGATTCTAGATCCTTACCCCTATCGTTACACGAGGGTAGAACCAAATGCGTGCTATAAACAGGAAGCTACATCCAACATCTCAATCAACAAGCATCTTTCAGGTAGTAGGTTATCTGTTAGATTCCCCTCTAGATCAGAATGGGAGGAAAATGCTTGTTGTGAAATGCAGGGAGACACTCACCAGCGCTTTTCATCGGGTAATGAGAAAGCTGATGAACTTGCCAGACGAGGCTCTGCTCTGTGCGTGTCTCCTGCAGAGGAAGTCTCCCCTCCGCTGGGATACAAAAAGATTAAATAGATTTTTTTAGTCAAGATTTTACAGTGTTGCCGTTGGCAGTAGCTAGGACATCAGCTCATGATGGACACAAATGCCCGTAGAGTCTAGAGTGCCAATGCATAAGTAGACGGACACCTCAGACGACTTGCGCCAAAAATGTCGCAAATCACTACAAATAAAACGAGCTCGAATTGATACTTCTAATCGTAAAATTCGACAAACAGTGCAACGTATGTCTTAAAAATATAGCTACTTATTCAACTTTTCTCTAAAATGTTGTCAATTTTTCAACGCTGGGTTTTCGTAGTACCATTTGCAAAAAGAAAGATTCCTAGAAAGGCAGAAATACAGCCTTTCGGATAAAAACAAATGTGTATTAAGCCTATCGCCAAAAAGACATTTTTATTGGGGAAAGGGCCCCCTTCAGAAAAAAAGGTTGACTGTTTCGCCAACTAAGGCAGTAATTACGATACAACTTAAGCAAACAACACAACAACTTTTACCTAAAGAAGCGCACACAATCCAATATGTGTGACTGCAGACATCAAGGTAAAGACCGACCTGGCTGGATGATGGCGTTGATACGGTTAATGGCCCTAAATGCCATTTAAATTTTAAAAAGAAAAAGATTTAAATAAAGCTGCCGGATCAAATGCACTCAGTTTTAGTTTTTATCACATTGTCCTAGACGGTTCAGTGAGGGCAATTCGAAAGCGCTGAAGCTCCCTTCAGAGTTTTTATAGTTTCAATTGGCCCACATCCAATATTATACCTACTTGTGACACTGACATTCCAACAACAATTAAAAGCAAATCAACATCTTCAGATCTGGGACAACATGCGAGCCCCAGTGCCAGACAATCGAAATGAGAACGAAAATACGGAAATAATTAATAATGCAACATGTCCCTGACTTATATAAACCCTCCCACATAGATACACATCAGCAACAGATATACACCGCGCACTGGCATACCAGCGCATAAACAGCCCGCACGGATAATTTATCAATAATTTATCGATCGGCCATAAAAATGCATCTCACATATCCGTACTTACCGACTACATAGTAAAATAAAAGAAAAACGCAATCCCAAAACGAAATTGCAGAGAAAAAAAAGAGAAACAACTTCAACTCTCGTCCCCACCAAGCAGGATCATCAAACTGATTGACATCAATAATTGACAATCATCATCGGTACACCCGGACAGTTAATGGCATTTTATTGTCAATTTCGAGCAATTTATGTTGATCTAATCGGTATTTATGGAGGCGATGGCGATCAGACGCATACAGAACCAGCCAGCAGCCACAGTAAGAGTAGCCGCAAGAGACACCCGAAAATGCAGAGGCAGACCGTTCTGCAGGAGCAAGTACGTGCTTTACTTATACACGGCTGGGGTGGTGGCCGCAGTAGCGCAAAACAATACAGACTACACATTCAACACAAGGTGGGGCTCTGACAAGGGACATATGTAGGTGCCCATAATTTGCAGGTGATCGATGTCGATTGATCGATTTATTGCGAAACAGGAGAAATTTGCTTTCAGTTGTGGGCAAAATAAACGACCGGGGGGAGGAAATTCAAGACCACGTTATACATATACACAATACACCTACTGGGGAGGAGATGTTTGGCCTAGAAAACCAAAGTTATGTGACGGACTCTAATGGGAAAAACCCTCGATAATTGCCACGAATTGATTGGGATTGCTTAGAATTTATAAGCACTTAGGGAGAGGAAACAACGCCGAGAATTACTGCGTGTGGTATTACGAGCTACAGTAGGCAAGCCAGGCTTTCATGGCTTCTGAAAAACGATAATGCCATTTGAATCGAAGCGAGTAATTATTATGAGTAGGATAGGGTTCGAACTTCAACAATCAATTTATGCAGTTGATTTTTCGAAAAAGTGAAGTAAATCCGAATTTTGTGGAGTAGATTTTTGTAATTGTGAAAAAAACTCTGACGGAGTTTAAATAAATATCTCTTTATTTATCTTTTCATTATTTCTGATTTATTAACAAGAACCAAAAACAACTCAAACACAACTCAAAACAAATAAAATTAAAATAGATCACAAATAATCTTTCATTTTATCGTTCGTAATTCATTTTTCGTGTCATTCCTAGCATAAATTATATTTCATGTTTTCGAAATTCATTTTTCGTGTCATTCATTAAAATAAATTTTCCATCGATAAACTTATATTTTTTGAAGAACTTGATTAATTTTAGCGAAGGTTTATAAACATATGGCAAACATTATATTTTCAATGATCTTAAAATATATACTTTAAAAGTCAAATTTGTAGGTAGTACCAGAGAAAGAAAATCAAGTTTAAGTTAGCTTTAGTATACCTGGGGATGGCGATGGGCCCGCTTTGGTGCCTGGTCTTTTGTGACGATCTCACAACCCCACCCAACCTAACCTAACCTAACCTAGTATAAAAATCGCATTTTGTTAACATAATTCAATTTTTTTTTTTTTTTTTTTTAATCTTCTGACTTTGCCCGAGCGATGCAAAGGCACGTCGACCTATAAGATCTATTGTGCCATAGGCTCAGAAAAAAGTTAAGGTTAGCAGGTTCTCCACTTACCTAATAAAGTTAATAAAACTGCTAGCAGATGACATTT
This sequence comes from Cheilosia urbana, assembly GCA_946477585.1. Lineage (NCBI taxonomy): Eukaryota > Metazoa > Arthropoda > Insecta > Diptera > Syrphidae > Cheilosia > Cheilosia urbana. The sequence continues at coordinate 41,615,279 of OX297856.1, forward strand.
TCATCTCTTCAGGGCTGATAAGTTCCCCTATAGAAGATGGTTCTTCTGATTCCGCATAGGGCTCACATATTATGTGTTCAACTATTTCGTCTTCTTCAAGACGAAACCGACAAAGTGAGGAATCGGTTGAATTTATTTTATTTAAGTGATATTGTAGGTCGTGATGTCTTGTGCTGGAACCAGTTAGGTTTTTGATATCATGCCTGGTTAGATCTAAGGTTCTGTTGGCATCTTTTTTGAAAGGCTGTTTAGCACGTTTGACCTGTCTTAGCCCCGGGATGTTCTCCCAATGTGAAACGCATCCATCTGTTGATAGTTAAATTTATAGACGACTTGCTGACCCGGCGAACTTCGTTCCGCCCAAATTCGTTAATGTAATGAAAATAATAATTCCAAGCGTGCACAATGAACTTACTACTTTATGTAATTCGGTCAATTCAATTTTTTTATTCAATCTTCAATATCTTCTTCTATCTTCTTTTCTATATATATAATTCTTTCGGGGTGTAATTCGATGATGATGTAACTCGATAACCCCTGGGACGATTTTCATATTTCTTTTTTTGTTTTGTTCAAATTACTGTATATCAGGTTTATATTTACTTTTTGTCGCGAAAACAAAACTTTGAGGGGATGAAAGAGGTTATGACAGTTTGTATGGGAAAATACACTTTGAAAAAAAAAAGAAACTGAATACAAATCAAGTAGTGACACTTCAAATAAAAAAAAAAATATTTTAAATTTTAAAAGCAAAAATCGAAAAATCGCAGTAGATTGCTAGTCAAGCGGAGGACCAGAGTAGATTTAATTTTTTTTTTTTTTTAAGAAGTAGACCTACATCTACTGCAATTGCAGTAAAGTCCGAACACTAAGTAGGAAAATTAAAAATCTCTTACGAATCGACGGACATTTTATTTTGAAAGCCCCCTTTAAGGGCCTTTTTTTGAGCCTCAGGACACTTGGCCCCACTTTTTGAAATATGATTAAGATGACACTTTTTTAAGGTTAAGGAAGATTTATTCTTTATTTAGCGAAAAATAAAGTGCACGACTGGGTCGAACAAAACTCTCTCGTTCATCAAAAATTTGATTGGTTAAAATAAATAAATAGTAAATAAATTGGTTGTTATTATATTTTATTTGGTAGATAGGTAAAGATCTGAGAAACAATGCTAGATAAAAGAAACGGTTCATAAAATATAGGAAAGTAAATACGAAGTGTCAAATAAAATGCTGAGTTATTCATCTGATATGGCAGTACAAACAACAAATAGCAAAGTTGTAAAGGTTGAAGCTCTCAGTGACAGGTAATTTTCGCAAGTCCTGGTTAGAGAGTCATAAGCGCCTACTGCACAATTTTATAGCTGTTACACTTTACAAGTTTTTGAGTACGAGGACAAGCGTAGTAGGAGCTTTTTTTGGTTTTTGATCCATTAGGCATGATTTTCTTTTTCGACTGGAATAGATTAATGACGCTGGTTGGTTTAAGTTGTCAATGATTGCAAGTAGTGTTCGCGATAGATCGATATATTTATATAAAAATATATACATATATGCACGGTTGCCAACACGGTACATTTGGGACAAAATATTTGTCTTTCCCAATGTTTTCTTTCCCCTTTGTCCTTCCCGACGATTTCTCAGTCTGAAAGTTAATTTAATTCAACAAATAACTAAACAATAGGGTAATAGGTAAACTCTCAAGTGGTTGGAATTATTTTAAGGTGCACATTCAAAATGGTTCAAAAAAGTAGATGTGTGTAATATTTGGTAAAAATACGTTTTGCGTTGCTGTTATTGCATTTTTAATGGCTTTGCAATTTGGTTTTTAAATTTCGGTACTGAGTTTTAAAAATATATAATACTAGCTGGCCCGGCGAACTCCGTTGCGCCCAAATTCATAAATGTAATGAAAATAATATTTCCAAGCATGCACAGCGCATGCTACTTTATGTAATTCCGTCAATTCAGATTCTTTATTCAAAAGTTATATTAAATACAATAGAAATAACTGAAGTATAGCAATATCGATGTATTTCAATAAAACCGCAATGATTGACCGGTCAACCTTCCGCTTTTGTACTAAAGTGGTTTGCCCACAGATGAGCACGCCACATACGATTGGACCATGTGAAAAATATGGAAATTCAAGATTGATCATTGATGCTATAAATATCCAGCGATTATCCTTGCGACTTATTATTTGTCATAGACGCTTAAATGCCAAATCGTTCTGATTAAGCCGAGTCCGCGATATGACAATGTTTGCCTTTTAAACTCAAAATCGTCCTTGCATGACATTTGGGTTGAGATTCTTCACAATCATGTCAAACTCGATCCGATACAAAGTTTCGGTGCATTAAGGTTGCTCAACAAAATGATAATTGAGTCGACTTTTAATTTCAAATTGTGAAGCATTCGAATTATAACCCGTTTCCTATCCATTCAATTTTTTCCAAAGTGCAGTTCTATTATCAGCTTTAAAAACAAATCTGCGATCTTCTAAGTTCATTTTCTCTATCGCCATTTTAAACATTGTAATGAAAGCGCTGATTGCATTTATAATGGTTGCAATTGTCGAATGCCGTTTTTTGTCACTCCTGTTTGCCCTCTGTACACTTGGACATCGACGTGTTTATCCCCCGACAAAATGAAGTACACCTGCGAATATTGCTGTTCGTCCTCATTTACTGGCACCCATTCGATGGTAAATTCGGCCTTGAATCTGTTAATCCGAATTTTGCGGCGTAGAATCCCGTGCCATTGTGTGTTTGCATGATGTATAAGAGACGAAAACAGTAGTTGTACTGTCAAATGTTCTTTAGAAAATCCTCCGATTCAAATGGCTGCGCAGGTTGTAATTTCACTTTGCCACTCGCACAGCAGTTTTTTTTTTTAGCGCGTTTTAATTAAAATAATTAAACACAATTATAGTCATCGCTCCAATATCGAAAATCGCATCACCGACAGAGTTTTCTGTTCGTTATACTGAAATGTCGGCAACGATGCGCGTCTTGCCACTCCGATTTGAACTTGTTCCCATCCTAGCAGCAGTACGATTTGACGCAATTCTCATTACTTGCACTCTCAAATTTCTTGCCTGTTGATCTCGTCTTATGCCATGCGATGGCCCACTCTTCGCGTTCTTCTGTACTTTGGCTTCGTTGATATTTGTTGTTGACTTGCTTGCCTTGTTCGTCGGCCAATATTTGTGCGCATTCGTCTTGGCATTTTTTAAAAATCACTGAAATTTGCTTTTCAATAACTATTTTGTCCGCGTTTAAACTTTTTCCATTTAATTTTTGCCTTATCAGCTGTATAAAAGAAATGAAACTGTTGGAGCGATGCGCAAAATCAAAAACAAACCATCACTGTTGACCAACATACGTTACAATACATTAAATTTATCTCGATTTTATCAATCTACTTTTTGAAAAAAAAAATAAAAAATCTGCACGTAGTAGGTACGTAGTTTTCTAATTAATTGTTGATATAGAAAAGTCAAAATAAATAGTGCAGAAAATCAAAAAAAAAATTTAAAATGGAAAATTAAAAAATAATGTAGCCTATCGCAATACTCTATCCCTTTGCTTTCTATTAGTGACAGAATTTTTGAAATCGGTTCGGTAGTTTCGGAGATTACCTCCCCCAAACAAACATTACCTCTTTATATAATAGTGTGATGTGATGAGCAGAGATCGGCTTTTGGGTAGTCATTTTTGAGAAATAATTAAAAAACGGATTTATTCTATTTTTTTTTAGAAAATGTAAGTACGGGATCATATTTAGAATACTGATATTAGCTTTAATATGTATTTTGATCAAAATCAGAGCGGTTTATGTAAAATGTGGCATACAGAACAGTACCAAACATTGCACTGTTCCGTTTCAAAAATTCTATTGGATAATTATTTAACTGAAAACTGAGTACAAGCTGTTCTTCGGTATTTAAGCATTGCATAGTTTTGAAAGCTTTATCGAAAATGGGGTTTTCGAGATATGACCAGTTTTTTAAATCAGTATTTTCGGTAATTCGAATTGAAAATTAAGGACACAATAATTTTGAAAACATCAATTTTACTCTAAGTTTGCATTTTAATCTAAATCGTTGTTGCCGCTCAGTGGCGTAGGAAGAGGGGGGCAAAGGGGGGCACAGGCCCCGGGCGGCACTTTGCTAGGGGCGGCAATTTGGAGAAGATATTTTTTTTTTTAAATAAATAATTTATATATATTTATTAATATTATTTTGGCACGTTCTGGTTAGAGAGCTATAAGCGCCTACTGTACTATTTTATTAGCTCTTACAGTTTAAAAGTTGACAGGCGTAGTAGGAGTTTCTGTTTTTTGATTGCAAGTAGTGTTGGTGATAGATCGATATCATTACATATATGTACGAGTATATCTAAGAATTCAGAGATTTGTTCTTGAATTTGCATTCGACGTTACAAACTGAATAATCGGGGTGTAAACGAAGTGGGATTTTCTGATTGTGTAACAATCCAAGTGGTTGGAATTATTTTAAGATGCATATTCAAAATAGTTGAAAAAAAAAAGAAAACGTGGACAATATTTGCAAAACATAAGTTTTGCATTGCTATTGCATTTTTAATGGAAGCGCGGAGTTTTAAAAAAAAAATATATGAACACAGATCGGCTTTTGGGTAGTAATTTTTCAGAAATAGTTAAAAAAATTGATTTAGTCGAATTTTTTGAGAAAAACTAAGTAGGGGATCTTATTTAAAATACCTATATTTTCTTTAATATGTATTTGGATCAAAATCGTTAGAGAGGTTCTTGTAAAATTACGCAGAAAAAACCGTACCAAATTTTGCAATATTGTTTGAATAATACTATTGCCTAACTATTTAGCTGAAAAAGTTTATTAGTTGGCGCAACAGGTCGGAGGGATCCTAGGCCTAGCTTCTCACAACCATTCGTTTTGTGTGATTTTTGTTTTTTAATTTTTAGAAAGAATGGAAGGGATCTTCAATTTAATGCCGATTCCAAGCGGCAATTGAGAAGCTCTTTAAAGACAGTTATACTCTCGGATGTTTGTCAGACGTTCGCGAGAGGTAGCACAGTTAAAAAAACCCTAAGTTGGAATTTGTTTTTTTTTTTTGCGGAATTCAAACCATCTATATATATATATATAATCTATATATTTATATAAATATGGCTTTATGTTATAAATATGACCCCTTCTTAGTAGTCCAACACACTAACCACTAAGCCACTGCGCCTACACTTTCGAGATATTAGCAGTTTTTAAAAGTTGCGTTTTCGGTGATTCGAATTTAAAATTAAGGCCACATTAATTTTGGAAACATCAATTTTACTGTAACTACTCATTCTGGTCAAAACCGTTATCGCATTTTCTTATAAAACTAAAGAAAATGAAATTAAGAAAAAAACTTCTTTTCAAAAATCTATTGTACGATAATGGGTATGGTACGTTTCGCTTAAAATGTTGGGAAAATTGACGATTCGCCGGGGTGGCGAAATCAATCTGGGAAATAGTAAAACGTCGAAACGATATTTCGTTAAAAAAATACTTGACAACATCAGCAAATTGACAAATGATTTTTGCGAAATGATCAAAAATCATTTCAAATAAATACGAAAGATAAAAACGCCAATTAGTAATCGCGCAATGATTGAAAAATTTAAGGAATAAAAAACCGAATTTAAAATTCGGGATTGCAAAATAAAGGAAATATTTAACGACTAAAGGCAAACAAAGAAAAACCGAATAAATTTTGCAAAATAACGGTTACCCTACGATAATATAGACAAAAACTGAGCCCCCTATTCAGGTAGAAATGACCATATTACCATAGAAATGAATTTTTGTTTTCGAGCATTTCGAAATTTCAAAAGTACCGTTATTCGATTCCAGAAATTTTACCAAGCTTACAAAGGTATTTTTTTTTTTAATGTGTGAATAAATTATGGGGGCGGCATAAATTGGGTCTGCCCCGGGCGGCTCCAACCCACGGTACGCCACTGTTGCCGCTTTCAGGTAAACTAAAGAAATATAAATTTAAAAACAAAAACTTTTTTCAAAAATCCATTGGACGATAACATAGGGAAAAACTGAGATTGCTAATAAGTTAGAAATGACCACATTACCCCAAAAATTGATATATTTGTTACAATCGTGTGGACCGTTATCAAGATATGTCTGTCCAAATTTCCAAAGTACCCTTATTCGAATTTTTAGCCAAAAACTGGGTGTGCAGTTAAGTTAAAGCTTAAATATCCATTTTGGTTAAAGTCCTTAGAGCCGTTTTCAAACATATTACCATTAATTTTGAGATTTTTTTGCAAAAAAAAAAACCGGACTGCAGTTCAATTTCTCCAAGGGCGAGTGGGCGTACCCGGGCAATTGCATTTGCAATCTATTTTCAATATACATAGTTATTGGCACGTAGTTAATCTGTTGTTTCACATTTTTCCCCCAACGGAAGGTCAAAGGGCAGCAATGCAAAAACAGGTAAGCAATCATTTTACTGAGAAATTCAATCAATTTTTGCATTTAACGCGAAACGTTTTTCAGCGCGCCATGTATTCATTCAGCATGAATTAAATTCGCAACAAAGCCTTGGCGAGTGTTAAGAGGGAAATATCAAGCGTCGCGTCGCGTCGATCCCGCAAATTAGACACGCCTTGTTACTTAGCCACAATGATGAAGCAATTATTAGTGTCAGATTGTATCTGGCTACAAAAGCCTTCCCCGACCGTAGTCGCGTCGGTGTAATTATTTGCGCGCATATTCAACAGATTAAGCAATTGCCTCGCAACATGTTGCAACAATGCAATGAACAGATTTCTTGATTTAATTTTCGTATAATTTTTTTTTTTTTTTTTACAAAATAAAATGTAAATCGTAACCATCGTGTTAAATGCCACACTTGATGGTTTACAAGCCGAGCATGAGTAGTATACCCCGGCAGGAGGAAGCAATAACGACATCAGATTTCGGGTCGGTCACGATGATCGCAATGATATTTGCATTGAATCCAAGAGCGGTGAGCTGCAAGCTGCAACCTCGTCTAATACACTTTAGACGAGGGAAAACCCCAAATCGCGCACATTGTTTAGTATGCCATACTAGCAGAATTTCATAATACATCTTGTTAATTACAGTACTTAGAGGCACGACTTGCCGCATAATCTTGCGCAGCGAATAAATTACCAGCTTTTTCGCGTTGCCATTAAGGCTTTCTTCATAGCTTTTCATTATGGGTGGTGGGGGAAGGGGACGTGCTATACGTGCGATGGATGAGTTTTCCAGTGAAACGTGCGCCTGCGCGTGCACATGGTGACCAAGTTTTTGTTTTGCACATCTATACAGGGTTTTTCATGTACTCCAACGCTTTATAGGGTAAATCTGATGTGAGTTACAAATGCGTTACAAAAAACTTATGGACTTAATCGAAGTGTAATGATTGATGGGGAAATAATGTGTTTTGATTGAAAAATTGTACACACGACAAAGGCTTGGAACGCCGCAAGTTGACATGGGTGAATGTTGACTTAGCGTTCTTTATGAATCTCTAGAGGCCGTAGTTTTAGGGAAATAAAGACGGGTTAGTAAATGTGAGGAGTACTTGACCGTCTATGAAAAGCACACACCTTTAGTAGTTACCTTTCTGTTAAAGCGGTTTGGTGGATCAGTCTTTTGTGGAATATAGTCAGGCACTATCTCAGCCAAGTCAAATAAGCGAAAGCTATTAGACAACCGGCTGAAGGAATGTCCTCTTTTAACTTGACGAATCAGTGCATCATAGGGTTTTTGTAATAAAATTAAATTAGGAACCCGTTCCCATTGGCGGCTTAAAACTTTGAAAAGTTCATTATGAAGCCTTTAACAAATATTAAGGAAGCACTTCTCTTCAAATTTCATTTGAAACTGTAAGGAATGATAATGCAGGTGTATGTAAAGGGTGGTTAAATGTTAAGGGCCGATGTTGAATGTGACCCACATCTATAAACATCAATTTTTTTTCTGCATTTCATTTGACATTTCTCAATTCCAGACTAATTCAATTTGAATTTATTGAAATATGCACAATCGAGCAACGCGTTATAGATATTCAGGCTTATTATGAAAATGGGCGTTCAAATCGAAATGCATATCGTGCACTTCGTGATTTTTTTCGGTCAATTTAATCATCCAAATGTGCGTACAATCGGAAAAATCTTGCAAAAATTTGAGCAAACCGGGTCTGTAAGAGATGTGAAAACAACAGTGCATGCTCGTACAGCTCGTACTGCAGAAAATATTGCTGCTGTTCGCGATAGTGTGTCTGAAGAGCCGTCCACCTCAACTGAGGCCAGGTCAGGCAGTTACTGCGAATGGTGTTCGCTATCGTGAGATGATAACGAACTTTCTATGGCCCGAATTGGAAGATATGGATGTGGACGATATGTGGTTTCAACAGGACGGCGCCACTTGCCACACAGCTAACGAAACAATGGCTCTTTTGCGCGACAAATTCAATGGCCGTGTTATCTCATTTGATTTGACACCGTTGGACTTCTTTCTTTGGGGTTTTTTTTTTTTTTTTTTTTTTTTTTTTTATAATTTTACTCGCGCTCAAGGGATTATGAATACCCTTATAATGCGGGGCACAGCGCGGCATTCAAGTTCTTTAGGAAGAGAAAGAGGGATAGGAAAGAGTTTGTGGCGCAGTGGATATTCTCCACGAGTGGCGTCCTAATAGCTAGGGGAGAATTGTTGATATTTGTGTTCGCTTATAATTCACATAAACTGATTCGCAGTTTCTATTTGTGAAAAATGTCTCGTGGTACTGGCTCGGATTTGAACACGTAACCTCCCACTCAACAAGCGAACACTCTATCACTGCGCCACGGCCACCCGTATTTGAAAGAAAAGGTGTACGCCGATAAGCCAGCAATAATTCAAGAGCTAAAGGATGAGCTTATTCGGCACATTAATGGCATAGAACCTCAATTATGCCTCAGCGTCATCGAAAAATTGAAAATACCCGGCGATAAGTGCCAGCTTTTCAATTGTATTGTAACGGGTGATTTTTTAAGAGGTTTAGAACTTTTAAAAAAAAAAACACACAAAAATTTCGAAAAAATGAATGAAATATTTATTTAAATCGATAGTTTGAACCTTGCAATTTAATGTTTAAAGATAATTTCATGCAAATGTTGACCGCGGCTGCGTCTCAGGTAGTCCATCCGCTGAGTCCAATTTTGGCATACTCTTTCACACATATCGGCCGGTATCTCACGAATGAATGCATGGATGTTGGCTTCCAGTGCGTCAATCGAAGCGGGCTTGTCCCTATACACATTAGCCTTGACATACCCCCACAAAAAATAATCTAATGGTGTCAAATCGCACGATCTAGGCGGCCAATTGACCGGCCCGAAACGTGAAATTAACTGTTCACCAAACTCGCCTCGCAATTGCGCCATTGTTTCGCGTGCTGTGTGGCATGTGGCACCGTCTTGTTGAAACCACATATCATGCAAGTCAAGAACTTCCATTTCGGGCAAAAAAAAGTTTGTTATCATCGCTCGGTAGCGTTCACCATTGACAGTAACGCTGCGATTCGCATCATCTTTGAAGAAATATGGCCCAATAATGCCGCCGGCCCATAAACCGCACCAAACAGTGGCTTTTTCGGGATGCATTGGTAGCTGTTGCAATGCTTCTGGCTGATCTTCACTCCAAATGCGGCAATTTAGTTAATTTACGTACCCATTCAACCAAAAATGAGCCTCATCGCTGAACACAATTTTTCGATAAAAAAGCGGATCCTCGGCCAGCTTTCCAAGAGCCCATTCACCAAAAATTCGGCGTTGTGGTAGGTCGGCTGGCTTTAGTTCTTGCACAAGCTGTATCTTAAAAGGCTTTACGCACAAATCCTTCCGCAAAATTTTCCACGTGGTACTGTAACAAAGGCCTAACTGCTAGGAACGGCGCCGAATCGACATTTCGCGGTCTTCTGTCACACTAGCTGATACGGCCGCAATATTTTCTTCACTACGCACAGTACGTAAACGTGTTGGTGGTTTAATGTCCAACAAAGTAAATTTGGTGCGAAATTTGGTCACAACCTTCCGAATAGACTGCTCAGAAGGTCGAGAATGCCGATCATAAAATGGAAGCAGCGCGCGATGAACATTTCGTACCGAGCACGAATTTTGATAGTAAAATTCAATAATTTGCAAGCGTTGTTCATTTGTAAGACGATCCATGGTTAAATTGCAAACCAAACTGAAGCCGTTTGACAGTGACAGAAGGTACTAAACACACGTCAGCTGTCAAAACCAGTGTTGCCAAAACCAAACCAGCTAAAAAATCACCCGTTAGTTTCTGTAAAACGATGTTTATTGCTTTAGTCATTAGCTGTATTGATGTACCACATATGTTAGCTTGATTCGTCTCATTTCGAACGAAGAAATGTTTTTTTTTTTTTTAACAGAAAAGGCCATCACAGCATTAATACTATGATCGTAAGTAAAATTTCATTTGATATAAAAAACAATACATCATAATATAATATGTTGTTACAGATTGCGGACCACAAGTACTGGATAATAGCTGTTTGTAATTATGTATTGTACTTACATTATTATTTACAATGTTGACCTTATTGACTCAAACCAAAATATCAACAAATAAATTATTTTGAATCTGTCAGCAGCATTGCTGTTGGCTGTCCTATGCTCATTATGATACATTCAGCTTCTCAAACTTTAATTTCTTTGTCCCACTGTTTCTTAAACCCATGCGAAAGAGAAAAAGGAAACGAAAGGAGTTACATGGAGCAAACTTTCGCGTTCGCGTGATTTCTATCGTTTTTTGAAAAGCGAAAGCGTTTTTCGTTTCGTTTTTTACAGAATCCCACCCCAGATATTTAGGAGTTCTACTGGATTCAAATGTTAACTGGAAAGCACATATAAAAAGCATTAAAAAACAGCTCTACGTTTGAATAAGTAAACTCTATTATCTACGTAAATTGGTTCCACGCAATCTACTATTAACAATTTACTATGCATTAGTTCAATCAAGACATAACTATGGACTCGCATGTTGGGGTAGTGCTTTTGTGACTAGTCTGAAACCGATTATTGTCGCGCATAAAAAGGTTATTAGAGTGATATCAAATAGGAGTAGGTACGAACCATCACTTCCGTTGTTTCAATCTTTAAAAATATTACCTCTGAGATATCTATATATTTACAAAGTTTTAAAATTTTTTCTTAAGAAGTGTACATTTTAACTTAAGAATAAATGAAGTCTATTCACTTAGAATCATGACCACATGAAAGAAAAGAACACTGTAGACGTTTTCTCCAAATATTGCACCATTTATTTCTAATAAGAGCCAATAGTCTCTGCAGCTAGGCTCGTTAAAATTATATTATCTTGTAATTTTTAATTACCTGCTAATAAAAAATAATAATAATAATAATAATTTCTAATAAACTGCCATACAGTTTTTTAAAAGCACTAAAAGAATGGCTACTTTCCAGATCCGAAGTAGAATCTTTACTTAATATTTTGTCCTAATCTATACATTTTTCTTTCTCTGAATGTGTTTGATTTTTTTTTTTTTTCATTGCTTTCTATAAAATTTTGTCTCATAACTTTTTCTTAATTTTTCTTTGCCTTTCTGGTAGATGTGTTTTCACCACTCATGGTTCAAGCTCAATTTTTTTAATTTTAATATTAATGATCTTAACCTTCTAGTAGAGTTGCTCTATTTGACTAAGCTGTTAGTCTTTCGAAAAAGTATAGGCATTTACTGCACACCTATCACTGGTCCTTTAATGGCCACAAAGTGTTTGCTTCAATTTCAAAATATTTCATGATTAAATGCCCAAATTTTTGATTTTCTTTTTTCTAATAGGGATATAATGTTCTCATTAAAATGTTTGTTTTTTTTTTTTTTTTTTTTCTTTATTTTATTTCAGTAATTTTTATTATTTTATGGTATTTAAATTTGTAAATGAAGAATGAATTTAATCTTTGTAGTACAATTGGATTACTTTGAATAAATGTTACTTACTTACCCCTATAGTCACCATTAGCTTTTTCCTCACAGCTGAAGTTGGTACTATGCAAATTTTTCATTGCACGATTTTGGAGCATAGGATCCAAAAGGGCATTTTTAACTCAACTTTATGCCCGGTTGTAATGAAACAAAAACTATATCCTATGGACTTTTGAAAAATCTTACGAATCGGGTGAGTAATTCTAACATAATCCAAATCCACATTCAATTATACAAATTTTACAATTTGTGTGTAGAGTTAATCACTCTTACTATAACCAAAGGAGACAAATTTTTGGTAGCCCTATATAGGGAAGAACAAAATATCCCAACACCTGCTAGTGGGGTGGCCGGTTCTTTGTTAAATCGTGATGAAAGTGCACTACGAGCTTAGCAAGAAAATATCCCCGTCCTATTTATGGTCCTAACAGCGTTGACGTTAAGAAAAGTAAATTTACGATATCTAGGTCGTAAAAATCGTAGAATCACCATGCTCCCTTCCAAATAATTCTTGATTCCACAACTCGAAGACTACGCCTTGTTGTTATCAGCCCCGGTCCGTAGCGGATTTGTATAGCTAACCAAGAATAGAGTTTCTCTACGTCCTCTTAAGGCCGAAGTGAAGTTTTCTTTTCCATGCAAAAATCTTGCACGTCTTTTTCAGATTCACCTTTTTCTCCTTCGAAATTAAATAATTCACTGCAACGAAGGTGATTGTGCTAATTTCCACTTTAACCTCAAAATATGTCCCTGTCATTCCCCCTCTCGATGGTTAAACGACAACAACAATCGTTATAGGGTACACTACAACTTTTCGCAAAACAATTGCAGTGACTCTACTACCGCACAACATTTTGTATGCGCTCCTTTCGAAAGACAACAAAAAAAAAAAACAATTGAGAAGGAAGCGCCACAGACCGCTGTCTTCCTGCTCAAGACAGACGACACTAATACGAATATTTAAGGTTTTTTATTCGCTTGGCAGTTTTTGCGGTCGCGTATAAAATCGTGGATGTCGGTTTATAGATTTTCCACGAAACCTAACAATGTTCGGGTCTATGGAAAGGAAAATTCGCCGTCAAAAAAAACACACACACACACACACAGAAAAGTCACAAGAAAAACACAATTATTGCGAATGTGCAAATGATAGTCGTCTGTTGGCTTGACATTATAAATAAATTTAATCCCCTGCGCACCCCCACGTTATGGTATGGTGTACGGTGTTGATGCATGGTTGGAAATGGTTTGCTGGAAAATGGTTAATTTGCTATGCAGCAGATGTGAAAAACCAATGAAATTATTCCTCACAATACTTAATGGCCGAAATTCGCTTCCGCATTCAAAGTGCGCTGAAACAACTTGTCATGCCGAAAGGACATTGATTGCGTTTTTTGTTTGTTTATTGAAGAGATTTTGATTTAAAATTCTTTTTTTTTACAGAGGAAATTTTCGCGTGCTACAATTTTAATGAAGCAAACAGTGATCTTTGATACACTGTAAGGAAATTGATTTCATTCGTAGAGTGATGAGTCGATTGGACAGTTTGCAAATATATGCAGATGCATAATTGCTATCGCGCTCATTCAAATAGTGACTTTTAAGACTGACGACACAAGTGCAGGTGTCAATATGTGTACCAAGCTAGACATCAATTTTTTTAAGTAACGGGTGATTTTTTAAGAGGTTTAGAACTTTAAAAAAAAAAAAAAAACACAAAAAATTCGAAAAAATGAATGAAATATTTATTTGAATCGATAGTTTGAACCTTGCAATTTAATGTTTAAAGATAATTTCATGCAAATGTTGACCGCGGCTGCGTCTCAGGTAGTCCATCCGCTGAGTCCAATTTTGGCATACTCTTTCACACATATCGGCCGGTATCTCACAAATGAATGCATGGATGTTGGCTTCCAGTGCGTCAATCGAAGCGGGCTTGTCCCTATACACATTAGCCTTGACATACCCCCACAAAAAATAATCTAATGGTGTCAAATCGCACGATCTAGGCGGCCAATTGACCGGCCCGAAACGTGAAATTAACTGTTCACCAAACTCGCCTCGCAATTGCGCCATTGTTTCGCGTGCTGTGTGGCATGTGGCACCGTCTTGTTGAAACCACATATCATGCAAGTCAAGAACTTCCATTTCGGGCAAAAAAAAGTTTGTTATCATCGCTCGGTAGCGTTCACCATTGACAGTAACGCTGCGATTCGCATCATCTTTGAAGAAATATGGCCCAATAATGCCGCCGGCCCATAAACCGCACCAAACAGTGGCTTTTTCGGGATGCATTGGTAGCTGTTGCAATGCTTCTGGCTGATCTTCACTCCAAATGCGTCAATTTTGCTTATTTACGTACCCATTCAACCAAAAATGAGCCTCATCGCTGAACACAATTTTTCGATAAAAAAGCGGATCCTCGGCCAGCTTTCCAAGAGCCCATTCACCAAAAATTCGGCGTTGTGGTAGGTCGGCTGGCTTTAGTTCTTGCACAAGCTGTATCTTAAAAGGCTTTACGCACAAATCCTTCCGCAAAATTTTTCACGTAGTGCTGTAACAAAGGCCTAACTGCTGGGAACGGCGCCGAATCGACATTTCGCGGTCTTCTGTCACACTAGCTGATACGGCCGCAATATTTTCTTCACTACGCACAGTACGTAAACGTGTTGGTGGTTTAATGTCCAACAAAGTAAATTTGGTGCGAAATTTGGTCACAATCTTCCGAATAGACTGCTCAGAAGGTCGAGAATGCCGATCATAAAATGGAAGCAGCGCGCGATGAACATTTCGAACCGAGCACGAATTTTGATAGTAAAATTCAATAATTTGCAAGCGTTGTTCATTTGTAAGACGATCCATGGTTAAATTGCAAACCAAACTGAAGCTGTTTGACAGTGACACAAGGTACTAAACACACGTCAGCTGTCAAAACCAGTGTTGCCAAAACCAAACCAGCTAGAAAATCACCCATTATAACAAAGAATTATACTTAAATAGCCAAAGTTACTACATTATAACAAAATTGGATTTGATAAGTCCAGACTGTTACTGGAGCAGAGCTGACAAAGCGACCAACAACAGTTAGTTTGAAAACAGACAAATATTTAAAGCAAAATTTGAATGTAGGAACCTTGGCTCATAACTATTAATTTGTGTCCTCAGTTTTATTTTTGAGGCGTATGAGAGAGGCCTACAATTTGTCTGGTAAATCCAAACGGTCTCGGATATTTACTTTTATTTATAGTAAATATCCGAGACCTTTAAAGTGCGATTTGCATTTTTCTGAGGGTGGAACCAAAGGCCCCAGTCTCTCATTAGTCCCGCGCATTAACAACTGAGCCTCTGCATCGGCACAAAAACAACTAGGTTAGTATACTGGCAAACGTCAAGCAAAATCTGTTATTTAGCTTGAAGAGCTTCAGATCACAGCTACTACTGTGGTCTAGTGCGAAGGTTAGCATCCTCTGGCATTAACTATGGTTCGTGTCGTTATTTTTCTTTCAAAGGCGGCAATTTTCCATCCAGATTCGTTAACTGCTCACATAGTATGGTATTATCTATGTCCCCGGTTCCTGGTCTACACAGCTTTTAAAGAATGCATCTTGGATCTGCTACAGATCTTACATACATTGTCCTTTTATACCCACTAATCGTAGTTATCAACTGAAACTGACCGTCATGGCTAGATGGTCCGACTGTTTCCGCACTAGGCAGTTTCACCAGATTTTTATTCTCACAGTCTTCAGATCATTTTTGGCGGATTTTATTGCAGGTCTTCTTCAAACTTTTCCGAAAGTGCTTGGCAGATCTGAGCCTTTGTATACATTCTATTAATTTTACCATTCCTTTCGAAAGTCTTGAGTGATTTTTTTAAAAACAGAATGCCTTTTCGCGACGAACGTAGCCGTGTTACTGCTTTTTGATGAGGACAATATGTCCAAAGCATTTGACAAGGTGGCAGGTAGCAAACTCCTAGATAAACTAAGTCATTCGATCTACTTTTCGCCCAGATATGTAAAGGGTTTTATCATCTTATCCCCCAAATAGAATACAAGCAGTTAAATAAGGTAATAGCCAGTGTTGTAAGCTCTAGGGAAATTTACCTTTTTTATAAACCGTCTCGTGGGAAAAAGGAAAAAATTACAATTTTGTGGGAAATTCGATTAATTTACAAAAAAAAAAGTGCACGACTGGGTCAAAAAAAAACTTTCTCGTTCATCAACAGTTTGGTTGGAAGTTTTCTTATATTATTAGGTAGGTAGGTAAAGACCTGAGAAGTGATGCTAGGAATACCTAGTGTTAAATAAAATCTATCTTTGAGTTATTCATCTGATATGGTAGTAGCTATATCTATACATATAATAAAACTGTTGGCATTTTCTTCGTTACCTAATGGCGTGAAAACTACTGCACAGATTTCGATGAAACTTTTTTTGAAATTTTTCTTAAGATTCTGAGAAGGACATAGACTATTTTTTTTAATGGCCATGCCTATCTTTTGGAGCGTTTTTTGACCAAAATGTGTTTTTTTTTCTGACTTTACTGCTTTTTATTCGCCATTACTCAAACAATTCTTAATCAATGCAAACAAAACAAAATACTTAGGAGAGCCAACACTTTTAAAGTTACCTATTTCAAGCCATCAGTCAGCTTTCTGTGTCCTCTAGAAGCTGAGCTACAACCTAAAATCTAACATGAACAAAATAAATTTATTTTCTCAAATCAAACATTATCAGCAGCCGCGGTTCTTGATCGTTGTTCTGCTTTGGGGTGGTTTGGTGGCGCACATCGCACAAGCACGTTCATATGAAAAAACAAAACTGCGTGGTGTTTTCTCCAAATTAAGTGAAACGAAAGAGAAGTATGCGACGTGAATGTGTATGTTATCAACAGCGACAACGTGTTTCTGAGGAAATGCGCAGGTGGCTGATGACGTGCGCTGAGGACGTATGGTGGTGTATATAGAAATTGAGTTCAAGGTGTTTGTTTTAATGGTTGTTATAGTACCTACGTTGATACCTACAGTGAGGAAGTGGAACTTTAATACTTACGCTGTTGAATTTAATTTGTGGTGTTTTAGGTAAATAGATTTGTTTGATTTATTGTTTCACATTGACAGTGTTCACCGCTTTTATTGGAAGTTACACAGTCTCACGCCGCGAACGAAGTTGCGGGCACAGCTAGTATCAAATAAGAATGTGGGTTTTTATAAGTTGAAGCTTTAGTAACAGGTACTTCTTTCAACTTCTGATTATAGACTGTCCTATTTTTTAAGTTTTTATATTTTATATTTGTAGTCCTCCAAACTCCAACTCCGTAATTTGAAGCAAATCCGGGCAGCCGTTTGGTTGGAAGATTAAGCGCACAAATCCAGAAAACGTAATAATAGTACATAAATGGACGCAGTTAGCTAAGGGATTGGAGTGGCATATTGTTTGAGGATCAGGTCCTAAGAATATAGACTACAGGGTAGCGAATTAAAAGTAACTTAAAGGGTATGTGTACGAGCTTCTCGATATCATTATCGACTAACAGGTTCATGATCAGTTCCCCAAATCGCTAATAAGGTTCGGACAAACCACGAATTATAACATCCGTGGTAGGTCATTGAGTACGCGATTATCCTATCTCACTCTCGCATATTTTAGCACGTGGCCGACAGTTCACTTGTGTTCTGTTGTCGATTCGAAAAATTGAATATTATTGCCTTCAAGTGACGCTCAGAACGATTCCAAAAGTAAATTCGGAATGGGTTACCATGCATACCTACCTATTCCATGTACTTTGGGTATACTGGCTTATAATGCTATCCTCTTCGCTTCCACAGCACATTGAGTGGTAGTGTCTTTCTGCACAATCCATCTCAACGATTATACGATTTTAATTTTAATTTCTATCTTTTGATTACTACAAACAGGAAACATATCCACCAATGACAACACTTTCCAATGTGGGTCAAAAAGTCACGCAAAAGCATTGCAACTGAAACCGAATACCACATCAATCCAGAGCCAGCTACTTTGTTTTCTGCCGGAACTATTTCAACTTGACATCAAACAGAGATGCACTCAGCACAGTGACGAATGCATCTGTTAAATTTGCATTAATGCGTTCCATTGAATACCCCATCCGCTCGAAAGGATCCGCACAACATGTGTTTGTGTACACGCACAAAGCACTTGAAACGGGGAAATACCCCATCACATATCCGTGATGCTTGCTTTAACCACATATGGGTCAATCGATGTAAGGCAATTAAATTTGCATTGTTTGTTACATCATCCCCAACGCATATGCGCAAACATACTCATGATGCTTAGAGATACTTCGCTTCGAGCAGCAGCAAGCGAGGCCTGCTGTGGCTGTCCTTCGGAAGTGTTCCTCCCCATCGCAGAGTGTCCCACTGCGAATGTGAAGTCATACGGAAGCGGAATTCAATTCAGGCATTTTGATTTATGACGAAATGGATCTGGAGCTTTGGCAGGGATTACAGAAGTTATTGGGTGCCATTCCGCTGGTCGGGCGACGTTAAATATGATGTAGAGGCAAATATACTGTAGTAATAGGGTATATGGTTACTGCTCAGCGGGCATACACATTACACACAGTCAGTCTTTGGTAAGGATGAAATGTTGTGAACTTACAATTTGGATAGCGCCCAAAAGTTGCCCGTTACTGTGCAGTTTACATGAAGTCTGTTAAAGCGATGTAATGACCTTTCGTTTTCTTATTTTATGAATAGAATTTGCTCTATGACTTGGAGGTTTGAGATATGTATTGATTTATTGAGGATGACAATGCGCGGAACATGTAGTCATTGTCAGTGTTAAGCTTATGACTAACAATCTCGCGCAAATGGGGGCATACAAAATAAGTTATTGTTAGCTACAATATATTAAAGGTTAAGGTTAAAAACGTTTATAAGTGCAATGCAGAAATATTTTGATTTAATTGTTGAATAAATCGTCGCAATTACAGCCGAAACAATACACAAAAAAAAAATATTTAAAAGTTGTAACAACGCATATCCGTGGAATGGAGACGGTTGACTGCACAAGGCATAGTGCGCAGGAAGGGGAAATTATAATCTAGTTTTTCTGAAAACTAAAAATATTTTCGATTGGAGTATATACGAACCTTAGAGAAGTGAATTAGCGAGGTGGCGATCTATCAATAAGCATTATACTCTCTTGTCTTCAGCAAATCGAATTGAGAAGACCATTGTCCGGTCGATACCGCGATGAAGTTAAATAAGCACTAGTGAAGAACTACCTTCAAGCTGTGCCTCCTCTTCTCGCAAACTTCTGACAAACATAACTGAGTATGATTGACGTTCGGACTCGACACAAAATTGTACGTTAGTTGTTCTTTTTTATTTGTGACAAAATTAAAAAAAAAAAAACGCTCTCCCCTTTTATAAAACTTCACTTTTCATTTTCATATGGTCAAAATAATTCATAAAATTCTTTTTTAAAATAACGCTGTAATAGTAAGACAAAAAAAATCTGCAGCATAATAATATCTATCATAACAGTGATTATATTAAACAAATCTGTCAAACTGAATTTATTTGGCTTGGATGCCAAAAAATGGTAAAACATGAAAAGAAAATTATATTAGTAATTCTAAAAATCGTTTCGATAAAATTTTAAAAATAATCAAACTCTGCTTTATTTGAATTTAATTTAACTGTATTTAAACATTAATTATTCATGAATTAAGAAAATAATTTGAATTGGTAACGAAAATATCATGTTAGATTTATAAAAGAAACGAACAAATATTTCTTGAATTAAGAAACGAATTTTGTATAGCAAAGTTAAGAAATGTATTCTGAAATGTTGAAGTAAGAATTTGATACTATAATTTTGGAACTAAACTTAAACTAGTAGAGATTTTTCAGTATAAAGAAAAAAACTGCAAAAGGATTTTCTAAGACTTTAATTCTACTATATTTCAGATCAAATGTGTATAAGATTACAGTCAGTCCATTGTCCACGTCTTACTGAGTAAAGCTAGGATTACACATGCCACTTTACTGGTCTGGTCACGCGAGCTGTCGCAACTCACTCTCACGAAAGGCACGAGGGACTACTGAATGACAACATTTTTGTGAAGTCAGAATGTCAAAATTTGCGACAAAAACTTAGGGGGTTTTCCACTGCGCCACCTCTCGCGAACCTCTGACAAACATCCGAGAGCATTATTGTCTTGAAAGATCTTTCTCAATTAGCCGTTTGAAATTGACATTAAATTGTAGATCCCGTCCATACGTTTCAAAAGTGAAATTCACACTAAACGAATAGTTGTGAGAAGCTAGTCCTTTTTTTTATCTCCGTTAGGTTTAGTGTAAAGTTTTGTAAAAATATTTAGAAAAAAGTGCAGGGAAATAACTTCACGGGTAATAACTTCACATGGAAAACAATTTCATCTCGAGTGGGAAATAAATTCACTTGTTTTATGTGAAGTTATTTCCCAATGAAAGTGAACAAAAACTTCACTTTTTTGTGGGAAATATTTTCTCTTAGCATGCGATGACATAATGTAAGCCTACAATTCATAAACAGTGGAAAATGTATGGAGGCATGCTGCCCCCCTGTAAGCCCCCGGCTGGGAGTCTCTGTTTAGGGGTGAGACCGTGGGAGTAGTTGCGAGTTTGGGTATATGCAAAGTTAATTAAATAAGCTATACTAATCACGAATAATTTGATTTTGTTTTCCAGTTAGAATCAACAAATTCTCAAATTGTAAATAATTTTCACGGAAAAAAAGTGAAATTATTTCCCCCTCAAGGTGAAGTTATTTCCCTGCACCGTCTGTTATTTTGGTAAGTTTTATTTTATTTTAATATTATAATTGGTAGCGTAACTTTGATTTGCGATATCGTGTATTTAGTTGGAATTTTGTATATTTTTTTTTTTTTTTTTTGCGTTTATTATTTTATAATTCGCATCCGTTCTCTTTATAAACTTCTTAGTTCAAAGAGCTCTAAAACTAGCAACTATGTGCTAAAATAACAAGTTTGAGAGCTACATCCAATTCATGTTCCATAAATGTAAAAAAAGCTGACGATATTCAAAAAAATTGCACCAGAATATAACCGTCGGTCGTTGATAAACGGAACTGTCCCCTTTACTTGGATATGTCACGGCCACTACTTATTTTTTTTTTTTTTTAAGAAGGTAAGTGATTGATATCAGAAAATGGACTTAATATTCATATTTCAAGAAAATGTTGGTTCGCATAAATTAGTCTGAATATTTTAAGAAAAGATTTATTGAAATAAAAGAAAAGTTCTTAAGGTTACATTTCGTATTCAACATATCCTTTCTTTGATCCAGAATAAATATCCTTGTTTTCAGATATAAGTTATCGAAAGAAAGTTCTTTCTGATTTCATATATACAGGGTGTCCACCGGGAAGGTATTTGTTTTGCCGCCATTTTGGTAAACATTAGTCTTGACAGTTCATATTTGGCAGTCGTGAAGTAGACACGTGGCAAATTTATTATGGAAACACATTCGAACGTCTTTTAATCGTTAAAACATTTTATCAAAATCAACCATCGATTACTGTGACGATGAGAAAGTTACGTGAAATTTTTGGGAGAAACAACGTGCCAACAAAACGCACTATTTATCATGTAGTGAATGATTTCGAAGAAAGAGGGTCTGTGGGTGATAGGCCCAAGCATGGACCACAACGTTATGCAAGATCGGCTGAAGACATTACTGCTGCTCAAGGAAGTGTTCGACGCCGTGCTCAGGAGCTTAGTCTTCAAAGAACAACTTTGGCGACAATTTTGCACAAGGATTTGAATTTGTTTCCATTTAAGATTCAGTTGACACAAGAGCTTCTTCCACAAGACCATTTACGCCGCCGTACATATGCCAATAGGATGTTACAGCTAGCCCATGACAACCTCGATTTTCATGAAAAAATCATAATGAGTGACGAGGCACATTTTTATTTGAATGCGAATGGATATGTGAATAAACAGAAAAGTAGGTTCTGGGTGTAATGTCGTTTTAGTTTTGTTACGGGGCCATACATTTGTACCTGAAAAAGAAAAAAAAAATATCAGTACAATCTATGTAAACAAAAATTTCCATTGGAGTTTGCCTGCGGAAATTTACATGAAATGTGCATCTTGCTAGGCAAACTCCAATATCAAAATACTCCACGTACCTGATTGTTTATTTACCCCACTCACCTGTAATAAGAAAATAAAAATTGAATTAGTATTTGGTAATTAACAAAATAAAATTCTTACCAGAAATATATCCATACGATGTCCACACGTTTTTTGTTGTTTTGACGTTTTGCATTTGCAAATTTTGTCAAGTTTTGTCTCTTCCTTTTGGTGGCTGTTTCGTTCCAATTCCGTCCGTACCGTTTCGCGCAGCTCTGTCTGTTGCACTTTGTCTAGGTGATCGTTACATTTTATTTTATTTTTTTATGTATTTATTTATTACCTTTATGTATGGTTGTGATTGAGTGTAGGTATTGATTATAAATTTATGTAGACTGACAGAGGTAAAGACTAAAGACTGATTTGACGAATACGATAAAAAGAAAGACGGACAAAACTCTCTTAAGCTAGATTTTGAATCTCTCTCACAAGAAGATGAGGGGAAATAGTAATAAGGACACAAATACAAAAGCAAGAATATTAACTGAGGGAAATAGACGAAAATAGTGAAAGTGAGCAATTAGGACATGGTAGCAAAACAAAGATAGCGATAACGAAGACTTAAAAATACAAAGGGAGGGGAAATATTTGCAACAGAGTTTGCGTTTTCTTTTGTCCGACGAGCCCACAATCAGTCATCTGTTCAGAGAGTGCGGTCAATGCCCTATAGCAGGAACATTTTGTTAAATATCGCACAGTTGCGAACAAAAAAAAAATCCCCGCGAGTGTAAATCTGGAATTATCCATTAGACAGGTAAAAGCCGAATTAATATTTATTGCGAAAGATGGTTTTAATAGTGAATTAATTTTGTGTAGATAAAATAAAAAGCCTAGACCCAGTAGGAGGTGGAATTGGAGGTAGAATACGCAAAAAGACTTTGCTAGAGGTAGGTGGACATGTCCATTTTTCTGTGAAACCAGTGACTAAGAGTGTTTTATTAGGAAGATAAACGATAGACGCGAATTTTAACGTCTCCAGAGTCGTGGCTGGCATCCTAGCTCCCGTTGCTCGGCTTGGAAATTATTAGTCCGAAGCCAAACGGACCAAAACGAGCGACACAAAGAGCCAGCGGTCTCCTAGCGGTCTCCTCCACAGTTACCGGTCCGATACGGATACCGGAACCCATCGGCGTCGGCTTAATTGGCCTGGGAAAACATTCCCTCCAATAAAGGACAAAAACGAAACAACGAAACTAACAACGAATTCAACAAAACGAACAAAAACCACGAGGACGCAAACTCCTCCAACGGACAAATAGTTGCGGAGGCAAGGTGCTCCGCCCCCAGCACAAAAACAAACAGCAGCAGCAGCAGCAAATTTTTTTTTCTTGTGAAGTGCCATTTTTTTTTTTTTTTTTTTCTTAGCTTTTTGAATTGAGATTTTTGAATTTTGTTTTTTTTTTGAATTATAATTAGAGTAAGGTTAGGGATTAAAGTTAGGCGTGGTTAATTTTAGTTTTAGCATATTTCTGCCTTTAGCATTGTTTTGTTCGCGATTACATAGTTTTAAGCCATATTTGGAACAAACAGTCAACGTTTCTTCTTGTGCTGCCGGCAGAACAACGGGGGACGAAAAGTTAAAACGTGAGTACATTTTTTTATATATATTTTATTGAATTTTAATTGGTATTATCATAGTATAGTATAGTGTTAAGTGCAGAATTTCCTTTTTTTTGTAGATTTAAGTTTTGAATTTTCCTTTTTTTTGCTTTTTATACTACAGTCGAACTTCGATAAGTCGAACTTCGATAACTCGAATATTTAATAACTCGAATAAAATTGGTTGGCAATAGCGCCAACACTAAAATTTGCATGTAATTTGTATTTGATAACTCGAACTTCTATAACTCGAATGTCTTGATAACTCGAAGAGATTATTTGGCGTCATCTTCGATAAGTCGAATTCTAAAGGGGGAAATCCCAAATTCTGAAGGGGAATTCCCTAATTCTGCGTGTTTTAACAAGTTCGTTTTATAATGCATCGCTTTCGGGGGCACTGAGTTTGAATGTTCCTTATACATACCGTGTAGAAAATCGTAATTTTCGTATGTGTGAGTAAACATTTTCAAATTTCTTCCAGGTTGCTATATTTTTTTGAATTATTGAAAAAAATAAGAGGAAGACAAAATCAAATTTGGAGCATGATTTGATTCAACAACCTTCAAACGAGTTGGTTTCAAATTTATTAAGCATTTTGCGTTTATATTTAAAGACTAATGAAAGACAACCGATTCTGTTTATAATAACTATAAATTCCATTGAAGATTTTTTTAAAACCAAAATAAAATTACTTTTCAAACATTTATAACAGACAATTTTAAATATTAAATATGCTAATTTCCTGTACTTTTTTGTCTTATATATCCTTACTATAATAAAACTGTAGCTTTTTTTCCGGCTGTAATCTGTGAGACGAGAATAGATTCAAAAAGTACTGCACGAATTTGATTTCGGTTTACACAGTTGCATAGGAAATTGTTCAGATTTGAACATAGGATATGTTTTACCATTATTCGCTGTCCGGAAGTGGAAATCTAAGCTGATATCTAAGAAAAGTTGTAATTCTCGGATGCCTTCTAGCTCCTAGCTTCGGAATCACTCATCCAAATGAAATGGGATTTTTTTTAATACAAAGCTCAATAATGTACAAAGATTTTAAGATACAAATCATCTTTATACGTTATCCTGAAGTCGAACAATAAGCAATAAACTATAAATTTAATACAATTGAAAAAATCAAAATGTTCGATTGAAGCTAGATCGTTGGATTTTTCCAGCGTTGAGTGGAGGAAATTTTGTGTGTGTGTGCGGCAAAACCTGTTTCTCTCTCTATACATTTTCTGCCGTGTGCTTCTCTTTTTTTATGCAACTTTTGGGTTTTGTGTTGTTTTTTTTTTTTTTGCTCACGTTCTTAAATTATTAGTGAATAATGACAATGAGTAGTAGAGCGAATGTGGTGCATTGGATTGAGGGAGATAGCTATGTAATTGAGATTGAGGGAGTCACACTCAGTTGTTAATTGTGATTGTGATTTTTAAAATGCGCTATAGTGATTCTGATCTTATTAGTGATACTGATTCACGTCCATGCTAAAACCTGTTTGTGCATTTGCAGTTTTTTTTGCTTCATGTTTTTTTTTTTCTCTTTTTTTAATTTGAACTTGAGGATGTTTGTGTTTGAGTAGTAAGTGAGCGAGTTGTTATGGGATTGAGATGGGGAATAAAATGTAACAAGTAACAACTTACAAGTGGAATGTAAATGAGATTGAGAGGGAATAATAGAAGTTAGCCTACCAAAGTATTTGTTTGGATTGTTTTACTGGCAGTTTTTCTTCTCTTTTTTCGGGTAAGCTACTTTTTGTATAGCGCTAATTATTTTGTTTTAAATTTGAGAAGTGGAACTCTGGCGAAGCAAGGCGAGCACGGGTCAGCTAGTTCGCAAATAAATATGTACATATTTTGTATTCCTATCAATTTTGTATTTTACTTGATAACTCGAAGTCTTGATAACTCGAATTTTTTTCCTGGCAAGTGATGGTTCGAGTTATCGAAGTTCGACTGTAGTTCTTTTTTTTTTATTTTTCCTTTTCTTACGTTAGTCTTAGTTTAACGATACACTCAGGGTATTAATAAATTGGCACTATTACTTCCTGTAGTGGTCATATTTTTTTGAGATAATTCATTCCCTATAATGTGCGGTTAAGCTCTTTGAGCATTTGGTGTGTGGAGTAGTGGGAAGGCCGTCCTTCTATGGTTCAACGATGACATGACGCGACTCTCACTAACTGTGACGACATGACGGGACGACTAACTTCGCTCGTTTCTCTGATTTAGGTTGTGACTGGCGGATACATCGAGGGGCTATCACTCACAACATCGGCCGGAGTGATAGCAATTGGATTATGTCGCTGAACATAAGGGTGGGCTGGCCATTCCGTGCCATCAACATCTGGCGAGTCTCAGGTTCATGATGAACCTTTACCCTGGAGAGACAATGGGAAGGAAAGTAGCGTTTAGGGTCAGATTAGGCTAGTTTTAAGTTAGTTTAGAGGTAGTATAGGGCCTAGTTTAAGTGTTAGGTTAGATTAGGTATAGATTAGGATAGTTAGGATTAGTTTCGCGGTTCTTTCCCGTCCTCTCTCAGGGGTATTGGCATAAGTCCTTGGAGCATTTTTGCTTCTTTTCTTTCTTTTTTCTCTTCTGTCCTATCTTTGAAGTCCGTCCGCAGTCTAAGTAGAGTAGCTTTCTTTCTCTTTCCTTTTTTTTATTTCTCTTTTTTTCTCCTGGCATGGACAAAAGTTTGTTGAGCAGGTGATATGTGGCAAGGGGGCAAGAACACCCCCCGTCCGACGAGCTTTAGCCGAGCAACCACAAGCATGCCGCGCCCTCCTTGCCCATATCGAAGTTGCCCCTGTGGCTCGACCCTGGCTCACAACAGTTTCTACTAATTCACTTTATTGTTTTAACTTTATTATTTTAACATTACTCTCTTACATAATAGAGTTATAATAGAACATTTTACTTTTTAATTTTAAGATGGAGGCGCCACAACAGCCCCAGCACGACCTATCCTTATGCTGTCACAAAAAACGAATAATTCCCTTTTTTTTCTTTTTGACCACTGAATTAACCTGGGTGCGTTCAGTTCAGCTAAAAGGGAAGTGTTCTGAACGTGCGCGTTCTTTTCTTTAGCGCTACATTGACATGGATCTTATGTTTATGTTAATTCCGTTCGCTACATGGGCAATGGAAAACCCTCAAACTATTCATCAGTCACCCTTGCATCCATTAAAAGTTACAGTCTGGTGTGCAATTTGGTCAGGAGGAATCATTGGACCTTACTTCTTTGAAAATGAAAACGGCGTAACGGTAACTGTGATAGCGATATCGTGATATGATTGAAAACTTTTAAATGCCACAACTTCATGCTTTGGGCTTGATTAACATGTGGTATCAACTAGACGGTGCCACATCGCATACAGCCTGGATTACAATGGAATTACTGCGAGACCTCTTTTAACAACAAGTTATTTCAAAAAATGGTGATGTTGATTGGCCTCCACGGTCGCCTGATTTGACTGCTCCGGACATTTTTTTGTGGGGATATCTGAAAAGCAAGGTTTATGCAAACAAACCAGAAACCCTTGAGCAACTCAAACAAAATATTCGCGATGAAATTAATGAAATACCGCGTGAAATGTGTGAGAATGTAATGAAAAATGTGCTCAAAAGGGCTCGCATTTGTGAGACTAACAGAGGCGGACATTTACCTGATATTGTATTCCATACATAATTGCCGACATTAAGTAAAACATTTATCAATATAAGATCCATTCTCTTTCATTTAATCAGAAATTATAAACAAACAAAGTAGTATACCTTCCCCGCGGACACCCTGTATATGTAATTAAGCAAACAGCTTCTTGGTCAAAAAAAAATATGAACGATTTAAGAAGACAAATATTATTGGAAGGAAACAATTCTTGTAGTAAAAAAGCTTATTAAACATTTGATTTATTAAATCAAGTATAAATTTCTTGTTTGGGTATATTTTTTTTTCTCGTTCTTGACTCATGCGCGGAAAATGTTCAAAATCGGAAATAATTTGCTTGGACCATAACCGTGCTTTATGTTCTGATTTTACTTCCAGTTAAGAAAATATTTTTTTTTTTTTTCTTGTACCTGTTATTTATTCTTTTATTGCAAATATAAACTAAATACCTTGATGGTAGTGCTAAACTATAGTTTATAAAGCCACGCTTAGTAATGGTTTTTTTTTCTGAGAATATTTAAAGAAATTCTCATTGATTGTTTTCTTATTTTATTAGTTAGGTAGGTAAGAATCTGAGAAGCAACGCTAAATAAAAGAAACGGTTCATGAAATATAGAAAATAGTGAAATGAAATGAAATGGGAATAGTGTTGAATAAAATTTACTTTTGGGTTATTCATCTGCTACATTTTTTATAATAATTTGAGTATTTAAAAGTTGAAGCTCTCAGTAACAGGCAATTTTCACAAGTTCTGGTTAGAGAGTTATAAGCTATTATATACTATTTTATAGCTATTATACTTTACAAGTTTTTGAGTATGAGGACAAGCGCAGTAGCAGTTTATGTTTTTTTTTTTTTTATCTGTTTGGGCTTATTTATTTATTTTTTATCTATTAAGGTTTTATTTTTTACTTTTTGACTAGAATAGATTAATGACGCTGGTATAAGTTGTCAATGACTGCAAGTGGTGTTCGTGATAGATCGATTTCTTTACATTATATAAATTCAGAGATTTGTTTTTGATTTTGTATTAGCAGCTATAAACTGAATATCCCGATGGGCATGTGTGGGGGTGCATATGAGGTGAGATTTTCTGATTGTGTAAACCCCAAAGAGTTTGAATTAGTTGGAAAACGGAAGATGTGGGTAATATTTGCTAAAAGTTTTGTGTTGCTGTTTGCGGTGTTGAGTTTTTAAGAAATTTATGAACACAGATCGATTTTTCTTTAGTCATTTTTGATAAATAATTAAACTCTTTTCGAAAATCGATTGTACGATCATTTAGACAAAGAAAACTGAGTTTGCTATTAAGTTAAAAAAGACCATAGTTACCTTAGAAATTAATTTTTGTTACATTCGTATGAACCGTTTTCGAGACATGTCCTAATTTCAAAACTACCATTTTTCGATTTTTCCACCTTTTAAGCTCAAATATCAATTTTGGTTCAAATCGCTAGAGCCGTTTTCATATTTGTTTGAGCTGGTACGAAGATTTTATATTGGAAGTAGGTAATACCATTATTAAGGTTACCCTGTAAAAAAAAAAAACTCCCCAAACTGTAAGCCCCCAAACTCCAAATCCGAAGTTTGAATGAAATCCGTGCAGCCGTTTAGGCTGTAGGCCACGGCACAGACGGACAGAATTTTGCGACCCACTTATTTTGAGTTCGTCTATCATCGATCAATGTCAGAATTGATTAACATCTCGAGTTCGAAATTTTTACGAAACCAATACAGTGAAATTCGCTTATAGCGACTGCGGTTATAGAGACTATGCGGATATAACGACGCAAAATCTGATTTGCACCATCGTTATATCCAGAGTTCACGTACCTATTTTACTCTTCCTACGTATAATGGAGAAAGTTAAAAAGTACAAATTGTCTCTTATTTCGATATACCTAATATAGGTAGTATTAAAATGTACGGACTCGAAAGCTATATGCCTAAAAGTTTGTATAAATAGGCTCACTACCTATTATAATCAAAAAAAAAATACTTTCCAAAGAATAGACACGCCCACAGAATATGCAAATCGATTACAGTGCAACAAAACCATGGCTTCCGGAACTGCCAACTATCGTATATACAATGTTGCAATAACGCGACAAATTAACAATTTGTATCTATAAACTCTAGCGCACGTCCAATCAAAACCCACAATTCACAAAATACTGCATAACTCATTTGCCTCATTATACATTGCGATTCTGTATCGAAACGAAATGCCATATAATCAAATGCGGCAAATCCTTCACCCTGCGTTCCATTCTCAATCAATCAGCGTTTTTAATAATCCACTCCACTGACATTGATTCCAATAATGGAGATCGTTAATTCTCAACCACTGCGTGCTGCGTGGTGACACTGCAATTAGTCACAGACCACCCCCTCCATTCCGGTCTATATGCACCTGACAAACAATTACAAATCGCTTGACTCGCTCATGCAAATTACTGTTTTTTTTTTTTTTCTTCATTCAAATTAATTAACCAATTTAATTTCTGCCATACGGCACACCTCATAAACAACATTATCACTGCAATTAGATACCTGATTCTTATAATTTTTCACACGATCCCCGGGAGTTAATTAAATTGATCCCCGCGCGCGACTCGAGTGCAGTGAAATACGGATAAGCCATACCGCCCACATGCCCATGTTGAGGCAGCTCTCACCTCCTCGGATATACTACTCGTACTAGGGTAACTCCACCCACTCCCAATCAGCATGGAATCGAATTGGAATTACAAATGCAAACTAGAGTTGGCCGTGTTCCCATACTCGCACTGAACGGCGGCACTAATTAAAACCTCTCTTTGGTCGTTGGCAACCGCCACCAAACTAGTCGATGCGGTCCGGTGTCATAATACCAACCAACATTTGGCCAATCGACCGGCTGGCTGCACTGTCAGTCCATGGTTCGTTAGACTCTATGTCTTCTTCATTGCGAACTGGTGACAGTTCGAAAGTACGCTGTGGCATGCGTTCACAAATGCGACGCCTTATGAATATTCAAGCGTGTGACGCTCTGCCACAAAATACTACCGGGACAGACTACTGAAATACGGACTACGCCTCGACAGGACGGCACAGCCGCACAGCACCATTGCCCTTTCTCAAACATTACGCAACAAGTGTTTGTCTGTTTGACAGACAGCCCCCTCTGGTGTGTATCATTTGGTACACGGCAAATGTCAGTGTCATCCATATGACACAATTCCCGACGAGAGTACTAAACAATGTCAACTCGTCGAATACAAAAAAAAGACAATCGTGTGCTGGCGGGGAAAAACAAAATCCCCATAAACTTGGTGTATTTAATTAACAACATCGGGCGGCAAACAAATCGATTGACATACAATTGACAGCTAATCATCGGCCTCGACATGGCGGTAGTAGGTAATCGACGACAATATTTATTGCCATTGCCGGTGTCAGTGTTGGTGTACAAAGATTCCTGCTTTGGCCATACTTTGGGCGATGGACAATGGGCTTAGGGGCGGCTTTGACACATGTAACCGTCTGCGAACGTGATGTTTGGGATAGTTCTTTTCCCATTCGAACGTTGTCAGCCACCGTTAATTACGATTGAGATAAATGCAGAATGTATTTATCACATTCCGTGTGCTCGATCAATTCATGTGAAGTTGGTAATGAATTTTAAGCGGAGACCGACAGAGCGGTAGAGCTGTGATTTACAGTAAATAAATTACGCTGACAAGTATAGAAGCAGCAAAAAATTGATGCAAACAGATACAACACAATGGCAGTCGATAATTCATTCATTAATTATATAGGTTCTATGATAATTTGTTTCTTAACAAAACCAGATCTATACTTGTCAGTTCTACTAGTAATTCAAGGAGTTTATTTTGTATCTATCAAAAGATGCATCTTTAGTCCAGATGGGTTTTATTTCATGTTAAAATCTAGTATCCTGCTCGCGCTAAATTTTAACTCCCATGCAAACATTTTTGTAGAAAGATCAAATCTAGCGAGTCAGTGTACCAAAGCAGTATTTCGTTCGCACGATAAATTTTTAACTTTATATAGATGGGCCGATGACAACTCTTCACTCATAAAGCTCGCGAAGTAAGTGACCGATACATTAAATCGAGGATAAATTTTGACTTAAGTAAGGAGGAACAAGTTTGTGTTGCATTTGCGTTTTAATTTGAACATTAATTCAATTAACAAGTAAATTGAACCCAGCTGAATTGCCTATTGGCCTGGAATTTTGCGAAAAAATCATTCTAATGGTGGGAGAGGATAACACCAGGTTGCATTTCTTTTTTATGTCGGAACAGCACCTTTTTGATCTCAAGGGCAATGCAAACAAGCAGAATTGTCGAATATGGAGTTATACTAATCCAGAAATACTCCATTGGTGGGAACAGCATCCAGATCGAGTCACAGTTTGGTATGCAGTTTCATCAAGATGCATTGTCGGGCGATAATTTTTTGAAGAACGCAGTCATACTGTAACGGTCAATGGTGAACATTATTTAAAGATGCCGAAGGAGTTCTTATTCCCAGAACTACGCCAAAAGGGAATCCCTTTCATCTCTGTGTGGTTTTAACAAGTTGGTGCAACCCCACATATAAATAGGCCTGTTATAACAGAGCTGAAACGAAAATTTCCAAATAAACTGATTTTAAGTAATTGCACTCCGGTGGCCGCCAAGATCTCCAGACTTCATTTCAACTGATTTTTATGTTTCTGGGGTTATTTAAACAGGAGGTATATAAAAAACCAAACCCACAAATTTTAACGATTTAAAGCAAGCAATTTAAACAATATTTAAAGCAAAACCCACTGCAACCCAACAGACAGTAATATAATAAACAACTTTTTAATAAGATGTCGCCGATATGTCAAAGAGCGCGGGAGCCATTTAAAATCAGTTATTTAAAAAGAAAAAACGTAAAAAAAAACCAGAATAAAACTGTATTCAAAGGAAATAATAATAAAGAAATTATATACATTGACAAAACAGTTATTAGAGTTTCTCAATGTAGCAATATTCATCAGCCCCACCCTGTATAGGGTCTTACGTACGTTCTTCGCAATTGATATACTCAGTAGGCTTACATTAAAAGCTTCTTCTAATGGAAAATAACATTTGACTAACTCTAGTTGAGATCCATTGCAAGCCCACTTACAAAACCACGTTTCCTCTTTTAAACTACACTTTTAATACAGAAGAAATTAAAACACCATTTCCAAGAACGAAAAAATCCCAACCAAAACGAAATCATGAACGAAAAATTTCGCTCTCCTTTTCGTTTTTCGGTACGAAGCTGATGTTTTTTTTTTTTTTTGTTATGTAATTCATAGGCACGCTTATTCTGATTTCATTATTTTTTTAAAGACGACATTCAATATTGAATTAAACAAAAAAAAAAACGCAAACTCGTAATTGAGAATATTTTATAGTTTCCATTTCCCAAATGCTACCAAGAAATAAGAACATTTTGCTGAAAGGAGGCTCACCTGCATACTTGGACAGTGTGTTTTCATATTCATAAATATCTGGTCCTGGTGAAGTGATTTTACTGCTGAGATGTAAGAGTCTGTTCAAAAGCTGTACGAAAATGGAGTTGGCTTTTTGCTTTAGTTATGCAGAAAGAGTATACGTTCGCTATTGAAGTATACATTTTTTTTTCTTTTTTGTAAATATCTAAGGAGCCTAAAAATAGCCAAACTTTAAATAAAATAGATCCATTTTTTTTTTACTAGCTACTACTAGCATCATGTTTCGTTCTTTAATTTCCGCTGTTCAGCTCAGTGGATTACGCTGGAGGGAGGGAGGCTCAGGCCCTTGCGCGCCTCCAAAAACTTCTAGCACAACACCTCAGAGAGCTGTGAAAAATGAATTCCGTTGTCAAACAGCAGCCCTCACGTAAGAAAAATCCTTCGTACGCTACAGGCTGAACTCATCAAAGACTCTCTCTCTCTCTCTCTGCCATTTCTGCTTTGTTAAAATTAGATAAAGACGAAATCACATTTAAGACGTTTTTATATCGGGTTTTTCAATAAGAGCGCTACAAAAGTTTTTTTAAATAAAACAAAAACGGTTTCTTTTGCATGGCCACCACGGGCACGCTTGCAGAAGTCCAGACGCTGAAGGCTGAACCCAATTTTCGACGGTTTTCAAGCATAAATCGGCCGATACTGCTGCAATTTCACGTTC
The DNA here is from genome assembly GCA_946477585.1 of Cheilosia urbana. NCBI lineage: Eukaryota > Metazoa > Arthropoda > Insecta > Diptera > Syrphidae > Cheilosia > Cheilosia urbana. The sequence goes on from OX297856.1 coordinate 41,648,981, forward strand.
GATATTCGTACGAAGTTCATCAATCGTCGCTGGCTTGTTGGCATAGACCATAGACTTGACGTAGCCCCACAGGAAATAGTCTAACGGCGTCAAATCGCACGACCGAGGCGGCCATGCGACTGGACCATTTCGTGAGATAACACGTTCTCCAAACTTGGTTTCCAATAAATTGATTGTAACATTCGCTGTGTGGCTTGTGGCGCCGTCCTGTTGGAACCACATGTCCTCCAAGTCCATATCATCCAATTGGGGCCAAAAATATTCGGTTATCATTGAACGGTAGCGATTCCCATTCACAGTAACGTGCCGGTCTTGATCATCACGGAAGAAGTACGGCCCAATGACGCCGCCGGCCCATAAACCACACCAAAACGTAATTTTTTCGGGATGCAATGATGACTCATGGAGTACGTGTAGATTGCTGCCTGACCAATACCGCATATTTTGTTTATTGACGAAGCCATTCAATATTCAGAACAGACCGCGTGCAGCCGAACAACTAGCGGAGGCCCTAGACTGCTACAAAGCAGGTATCACCGCCATCCAGGAAGTGCGGTGGGATGGGCCGGGCAAAAGGAGGATGAAAAACTATGACATTTACTACGGTGACTGCTACAGACAACAAAAGCAGCGTCTATTTGGATGCGGATTTGTTGTAAGCGGCAGACTTGAGCTTTCGACACGTTAGTGAACGCCTTACAACTATCCGCATCAAGGCTAAATTCACCAACATCAGCCTGATATGCGCTCACGCCCCCACAGAAGATAAAGACGATGCTACCAAAGAATTTCTCTACGAGCTCCTCGACAAAACATATGAGCAATGTCCTAAGCATGACGTTAAAATCGTCTTGGGTGATTTTAACGCCAAAATAGGAAAGGAGGACATCTTTGGTAGCACAATCGGAAAACATAGCCTACACGACACCACGTCTGGAAACGGACTTAGGCTGATTGATTTTGCTGCGGGACGTAATGTTACCATAGCTAGCTCACGGTTTCCTCACCTCAATATACACAAAGGAACATGGCGGTCACCTGATCATCAAACCGTCAACCAAATTGATCACGTTGCGATCGACGCAAGGCACTCCTCCAGTATTCTAGATGTCCGAACTTTCCGAGCGGCCAACATAGACTCGGACCACTACCTTGTTGTAGCCAAGGTACGGATGCGGATATCCCAGACACCACAACAACGAGAAAATACTGTGAGGAGATTTAACGTCGGACGGCTACAAACGCAACAAACCGCCAGAACCTTTGCCGATCGCGTATCCCTCAACCTCTCGAGAAGTCCTATGCTGCCAGCATCAAGTGCCGAAGACCAGTGGCGCCGATGCCAAGAAGCCATCAAAAACGCCGCAACTGATGTGCTCGGTTTCAACAGTCCACCCCCCCGAAACCCCTGGTTTGACGAAGAGTGCCGGCAAGCACATGCAGCAAAACAAAGTGCCTACGAAGCGTCGCTGCATAGAAGGACGAGAGCAGCTCGTCAGCTCTACGAGCAAAAAAGGAGGGAAGAACATCGGCTTCTCCGGAGAAAAAAGAGAGAGCATGAGAAGCGCGCGATCGAGGATATAGAGAGGTGTTACTCCAGGAACAATGTTCGGAAGTTTTACCAAAAGGTAAAAAGAACGTGTCATGCCAACAAGACCCGAACGGAGACCTGTAGAGACGAACAAGGAAACCTTGTAGTAGAGTCACAGTCGGTGCTGAGGACATGGAAAAACCATTTCTGCAGACTGTTAAACGGCGAAGACGACACAAATTCCGCTGTTAGGCAGAACGAACCATTCAACCTGGACGATGACAGCCAAGATTTCCGTCCACCTGACCAAAATGAAGTGAGGATAGCAATATCTAAACTTAAATCCAACAAGGCTGCTGGTCCAGACGGCTTACCTGCCGAGCTCTTCAAGGCAGCCGGAGATGACTTGGTAGAGTGCATACACCAACTCATCTCCAAGATTTGGTTAGAGGAAAGTATGCCTGATGAATGGAACCTCAGCATTGTTTGCCCGATCCACAAGAAAGGAGACCCTCTAAACTGCGCCAACTACAGAGGCATCAGTCTCCTGAACACTGCGTATAAGATCATGTCTGCTGTATTTTGTGAACGCCTGAAACCATTCGTCAACGATCTGATAGGTCCATATCAGTGCAGTTTTAGGCCCGGTAAGTCCACGACCGATCAAATATTCACACTACGGCAGATCCTTGAAAAAACCCAAGAATACCAGATCGATACTCACCATCTTTTTATCGATTTTAAGGCCGCATATGAGAGCGTTTATAGAGACGAGGTATACAGAGCCATGTCTAGTTTTGGCATCCCTGCCAAACTTGTCAGATTCTGCACAATGACGATGGAGAACGCTCGCTGCTCCGTAAAGGTCGGAAACAATCTCACCGAGACCTTTGATGTCAAAAAAGGATTTAGACAAGGTGATGCGCTGTCATGTGACTTCTTCAACATCATTCTTGAGAAGATTGTGCGAAACTCACAAGCCAACACCAGAGGCACAATTTTCTATAAGTCTGTGCAACTGCTTGCATACGCTGACGACATTGACATTGTTGGTACAACACAGCGAGCTGTCACTGGTGCTTTTGCAAGTATTAGTGCAGAAGCGGCAAAAATGGGTTTAGTGGTGAATGAGGGTAAAACAAAATATATGCTGTCAACAAGAAGGGACACACGACATCGACGAATCGGGCAGAACGTCACGATAGACAGCTATAACTTTGAGGTAGTTAGGGACTTTGTCTACCTCGGCTCCGCTACAAACTCTGATAATGACATCACATCAGAAATCAAGCGAAGACGGCAATTGATTAGTAAGGCCTTGTCAAGAACCACTAAGGAGATTCTATATAAGACTCTCATCATCCCTGTCCTGCTCTATGGCGCAGAAGCATGGACCCTAGCAAAAACGGATGAGGATCTTCTTGGTCGCTTCGAACGCAAAATTCTTCGAGTGATTTTTGGTCCCGTTTGCGTTGACGGGATTTGGAGGAGAAGATTTAACAGCGAACTCTACGAGCTGTACAGCGTCATCGACCTGGTCAGAAAAGTACGCATTAGTCGTCTAAGATGGTTAGGACATGTAGAGCGAATGGACACCAACGCTCCGGCCCGAAGAGTCTTCGATTCTAACCCGGAGGGACAACGCAGTAGAGGAAGACCTCGCCTTAGGTGGCGCGCGCAAGTGGAAGGGGACCTCAACCAACTTGGAGTGCGCAACTGGAGGCAGTTAGCCAAAGATCGCGCTAACTGGAGAGGCGTATTGGTTGAGGCCCAGGTCCACCCCGGACTGTAGCGCCACCTAAGTAAGTAAGTAAGACGAAGCCATTCAGCCAGAAGTGAGCCTCATCGCTGAAGATGATTTTTCGATGAAAATCCGAATCATTTTCAAGTTGTTGCTCAGCCCAATTCACGAACATACGACGCTTCTGGTGGTCAAGCGACTTCAGTTCTTGCGTCAATTTAATCTTGTTAGGATGTAGGCCAAGATCTTTTCGCAAAATTCGCCACAACGACGTCACAGAGAAGCCCAACGCTTGAGAACGACGTGTCAACTGAAGCCTCAGCGGCAGCAATATTCTCGACACTACGGGCACTTCTTTGTCTCACTGGCACGGGAACATTTTGTACTGTGCCTGTGGATTCGAATTTTGATCTGCTAGGATGATTATGACGACCATAAATTGGACGTAGCGCTCTTAACGTTGAGGCTACTGACTCCGAATTTCGGTAGTAAATTTTAATAATTTCGACTCGTTGTTGGCTCGTATAACTTTCCATCATGAAATGGCAAACCTTGCTGTCCCTGTCGCTCTACTTTTGTAGTGTCCCTGTTGAAAATCCAGGATATCCAGGAATAATATATGTACTTGTACATTTTCCTTAATACATAAATTGTACTTATAAGATATCTCAAAACTTTCAACAAAAACGCACGAAACGATTGGAATAATAGTTTGCAAATCGACTTTGCCAAAGCTCTGTTTTGAAAACAAAAATGTGTTTCCACACGTCTCCCACAAAATAATTTCCTTACAAATGTTAAATAGAAGTTGCATTATAAAAAAAAATGTAAAAATGTTGTCATCAGGAAAATCTACTTGAAATGTTTTAAATTGTCACAATTTTTATTAATTTACAGTAGAGGTATGAATAGAATTGTTTTATTGCAATCACTTTAAGTCGCCTATTACTATTTACCCGACTGGACACAGGGAGGGTTATTTGAATTTCTGCTTTGACGTTTGTAAATCTTTATTTAAATAAAGAGAACGTTTCGATGTACCACCGTTGGAAGGGATCTATTCATTTATATTCCTTTAAAGCTTGTTGTTACAACTTTGCTTTTTATAATTTTGCATTTCCAAAATAGGGTCGAAAGTCTAAAGTCGGTATTGGGGGTGGTTTGCAACAAAAGCACGATATCCAACAATAGTTGTAAACAATGGAAATCAATAATATATGGAAAAAATAGAAAAGGCCTATTTTGTAGTTTGACAATCTTGTCGCGGTATCGGGCAAGGCACTCAAGCACACTCTTATCAGAACTCGTTCATTTTGATGCAACAAAATTAACCCTGATTCCATAATTCACAACCTTATTCCTTTTTTAAGCAATTCTGATAATAATAACACACACGACGTACACATTGAACAATATTTATGACAACGTAGTCACAGGTTAAGTCAAGCCCACAAGTACAGCTCACCCTTCCACCCCACAGCCATAACTCAATCAGTCGGTATCTATTTCTCTACCGTATTTACAATTCGAATTCAAGCTCAGACTTTAGCATTGTTTATGGCGATTACAATTCGATTTGATTTATGCTTCGGAGGTAATTAATTTGTTTGCCGACATTATTTATACCACACGAGTATTAATTGACAGATTTTCCACAACAGCGCAGCATAACGTCACATTCATTCATTCTGGTGTCTGCTTGTACTGGCCAATTGTGTGTCGTGTGTGCAGATAAATGTCACCGAAAAGATAGACCCCGAATGAGTTGCACAAATGCGAACCGGCCAACAGGTTGTTAAATGCCCCAAACATCGGTATTTGACATCGTTTTGTATAGCTGGATGTACGCGCGAGCCACACAACAAGCCGACCTGACATATAAATCTAGCAGCAGTGTAGTGGTTGCTGTGACTGCGACTGAGGCATGGTGCGCCTGGAACTTATTGGCCTCCGGAACACAAGGGGTGCAGGCCACTAATCTTGTTAGGTAAACACACTTGTCACATGGGCGAGGAGAGACCGCCTCTCCTGTGCCCATAGAAGTGTCAATACGGATTAAGGCGTAATGTGTAATTAGATGCCTTAGAGTGCGGTGGACAGCTAGCCAGTGGGAGGATGAATAGATTTAGATTTGCATTTGAATCTTTGCCATTCCCCCGATTACACAATCATCCTCTGAACCGATCAATCACATCCTCTGCCAGCAAGCTCTTGGACTTGCACTGCGTGTACCCAATGGAAGCCTATTTTTATTTTACATCCGTCTCGGCCTGGCCAGACAAACTCAATGGAATGGAAAATTGTAAAACTTATACATTGCACATGGAGCAGACATAGCGCTGTAAGTCGTTAACTCGTCAACTGACAGCAGGCTGCCGGTATTCACAATTTGCATGCGCGCAAGTCGATGTAATTTGTGATTTATGCAAATGCTCTCATTACAGGGTTCCCACTGGGTTAAGCACATGACAGCAAATGGGAAAAAAATAAAAGATTATCTATGCAGTCACCCGCAGGACAACAGGGGGTCAATGTTAACTGGATAAATTACAATATTCAGAGAGCCTCACCCTCGTACCTATGTATATGACACAGTCGGTTTGCGGGATTCAAATGTCAGTGAAAATGTTTCAATTTGTCAATTAATTAATTAATTGCAATTTATTCATTTGCTGTTTGATTTATATGCTTTGTGGAGCACCCCAAACAATGAATTTGTAAAAGTGCGGCAAATAGTCAAGCGGGCATGTTGCTTACCTCTTTTATGTCCTGGTGCATTCTTTTTTTTCGAGGACTTGGTTGGCATGGTTCTCTTTTTCTCACAATACGCCTTTAGATCTCGAGTGGAAAGTTTACACTGGAGTTAAAATCCTGTTAAAAACAAAAACATGCATCAAAGGATAAATGTCCCTCTTGGGAACAATAGGAATGATACTACCAAAGAGTGTTTCTAGCGAGATCCTTTATTAAACGTAAGAAGTGTCTAAAATATTACACATTTTGAAGACATTTTTTAGTAGCAAAGAGGACCATCATTGACAGTGTATTCGTAAAGCATTAATTAATATACCGAATTTGACAAGAAACTTAGAAAAAATAGCCATTTCAATAGCAAGTCATCTAACGTCGACGAGAAATGTCATCAATGCCAAGAAGGAATCAGAAACTCATACGAAACCAATGGTTTAAAATGGAAGAAATAATGCACATGCGGACAAATAATTTGCTTACAAAACTGCCCCGCACAGAAGGACGAGAGCAGTTTATGTGTTCCACAACCGAAAGAGGATGAAAACCATTAGCCTCGGGTGAAACAAAAAATAATGAAATGCTTACGGTCGAGTAAATTAAGAAATGATGCTCTGGGAACAAAGTTCGGAAGACTATCTTGGTGGAGCTGGGACCACTGATGCCAACCCTACAGAATTTTCTGTATATCTACAGAATTTTCACTTTGCCTACAGAAATACAGAATTCAAAGTAAAATATACAGGAATCTCTGATTCCAGTAAAAACTTGAATTCCTTAGTTTTACGTTGGTATACCTCACTAACCTAAACAAAAAAAAAATGCAATCGGAGCTCCCAAAATCCTTCCGGCTGTACGATAAAATAGCCATAACATTTAAAACAATTTTGGAGTGTTTTCTCAAACCTTAGCAGGTACCTAGAATTAATGCGGGTGTCAATATTGTGATGACGGAGCTCCGTAAACGATTGTGGATTATCCGAGCTCGCCAAATCATCAAAAAGCGCATCAAGGGGTGTGTAATTTGTAAGAAGCTTTGGTCCGCTCATGCTTCCCAACCCTTTGCCCCGTTGCCATTGAGCGGATAGTACTATCGAAGCCGTTTTACAACGTAGCTATATTATACCCAACCGCAACATTTCTTTTTACTTACTTACTTAGGTGGCGCTACAGTCCGGGGTGGACCTGGGCCTCAACCAATACGCCTCTCCAGTTAGCGCGATCTTTGGCTAACTGCCTCCAGTTGCGCACTCCAAGTTGGTTGAGGTCCCCTTCCACTTGCGCGCGCCACCTAAGGCGAGGTCTTCCTCTACTGCGTTGTCCCTCCGGGTTAGAATCGAAGACTCTTCGGGCCGGAGCGTTGGTGTCCATTCGCTCTACATGTCCTAACCATCTTAGACGACTAATGCGTACTTTTCTGACCAGGTCGATGTCGCTGTACAGCTCGTAGAGTTCGCTGTTAAATCTTCTCCTCCAAATCCCGTCAACGCAAACGGGACCAAAAATCACTCGAAGAATTTTGCGTTCGAAGCGACCAAGAAGATCCTCATCCGTTTTTGCTAGGGTCCATGCTTCTGCGCCATAGAGCAGGACAGGGATGATGAGAGTCTTATATAGAATCTCCTTAGTGGTTCTTGACAAGGCCTTACTAATCAATTGCCGTCTTCGCTTGATTTCTGATGTGATGTCATTATCAGAGTTTGTAGCGGAGCCGAGGTAGACAAAGTCCCTAACTACCTCAAAGTTATAGCTGTCTATCGTGACGTTCTGCCCGATTCGTCGATGTCGTGTGTCCCTTCTTGTTGACAGCATATATTTTGTTTTACCCTCATTCACCACTAAACCCATTTTTGCCGCTTCTGCACTAATACTTGCAAAAGCACCAGTGACAGCTCGCTGTGTTGTACCAACAATGTCAATGTCGTCAGCGTATGCAAGCAGTTGCACAGACTTATAGAAAATTGTGCCTCTGGTGTTGGCTTGTGAGTTTCGCACAATCTTCTCAAGAATGATGTTGAAGAAGTCACATGACAGCGCATCACCTTGTCTAAATCCTTTTTTGACATCAAAGGTCTCGGTGAGATTGTTTCCGACCTTTACGGAGCAGCGAGCGTTCTCCATCGTCATTCTGCAGAATCTGACAAGTTTGGCAGGGATGCCAAAACTAGACATGGCTCTGTATACCTCGTCTCTATAAACGCTCTCATATGCGGCCTTAAAATCGATAAAAAGATGGTGAGTATCGATCTGGTATTCTTGGGTTTTTTCAAGGATCTGCCGTAGTGTGAATATTTGATCGGTCGTGGACTTACCGGGCCTAAAACTGCACTGATATGGACCTATCAGATCGTTGACGAATGGTTTCAGGCGTTCACAAAATACAGCAGACATGATCTTATACGCAGTGTTCAGGAGACTGATGCCTCTGTAGTTGGCGCAGTTTAGAGGGTCTCCTTTCTTGTGGATCGGGCAAACAATGCTGAGGTTCCATTCATCAGGCATACTTTCCTCTAACCAAATCTTGGAGATGAGTTGGTGTATGCACTCTACCAAGTCATCTCCGGCTGCCTTGAAGAGCTCGGCAGGTAAGCCGTCTGGACCAGCAGCCTTGTTGGATTTAAGTTTAGATATTGCTATCCTCACTTCATTTTGGTCAGGTGGACGGAAATCTTGGCTGTCATCGTCCAGGTTGAATGGTTCGTTCTGCCTAACAGCGGAATTTGTGTCGTCTTCGCCGTTTAACAGTCTGCAGAAATGGTTTTTCCATGTCCTCAGCACCGACTGTGACTCTACTACAAGGTTTCCTTGTTCGTCTCTACAGGTCTCCGTTCGGGTCTTGTTGGCATGACACGTTCTTTTTACCTTTTGGTAAAACTTCCGAACATTTTTCCTGGAGTAACACCTCTCTATATCCTCGATCGCGCGCTTCTCATGCTCTCTCTTTTTTCTCCGGAGAAGCCGATGTTCTTCCCTCCTTTTTTGCTCGTAGAGCTGACGAGCTGCTCTCGTCCTTCTATGCAGCGACGCTTCGTAGGCACTTTGTTTTGCTGCATGTGCTTGCCGGCACTCTTCGTCAAACCAGGGGTTTCGGGGGGGTGGACTGTTGAAACCGAGCACATCAGTTGCGGCGTTTTTGATGGCTTCTTGGCATCGGCGCCACTGGTCTTCGGCACTTGATGCTGGCAGCATAGGACTTCTCGAGAGGTTGAGGGATACGCGATCGGCAAAGGTTCTGGCGGTTTGTTGCGTTTGTAGTCGTCCAACGTTAAATCTCCTCACAGTATTTTCTCGTTGTTGTGGCGTCTTGGATATCCGCATCCGTACCTTGGCTACAACAAGGTAGTGGTCCGAGTCTATGTTGGCCGCTCGGAAAGTTCGGACATCTAGAATACTGGAGGAGTGCCTTGCGTCGATCGCAACGTGATCAATTTGGTTGACGGTTTGATGATCAGGTGACCGCCATGTTCCTTTGTGTATATTGAGGTGAGGAAACCGTGAGCTAGCTATGGTAACATTACGTCCCGCAGCAAAATCAATCAGCCTAAGTCCGTTTCCAGACGTGGTGTCGTGTAGGCTGTGTTTTCCGATTGTGCTACCAAAGATGTCCTCCTTTCCTATTTTGGCGTTAAAATCACCCAAGACGATTTTAACGTCATGCTTAGGACATTGCTCATATGTTTTGTCGAGGAGCTCGTAGAAACACTCTTTGGTAGCATCGTCTTTATCTTCTGTGGGGGCGTGAGCGCATATCAGGCTGATTTTGGCGAATTTAGCCTTGATGCGGATAGTTGTAAGGCGTTCACTAACGTGTCGAAAGCTCAAGACTTCTTGCCTAAGTCTGCCGCTTACAACAAATCCGCATCCAAATAGACGCTGCTTTTGTTCTCTGTAGCAGTCACCGTAGTAAATGTCACAGTTTTTCATCCTCCTTTTGCCCGGCCCATCCCACCGCACTTCCTGGATGGCGATGATACCTGCTTTGTAGCAGTCTAGGGCCTCCGCTAGTTGTTCGGCTGCACGCGGTCTGTTCAGAGTTCGAACATTCCACGTGCAGATCCGAACGTCATTGTCCTTTTTTCGTTTTGCAGGGTCGTCAACAGTGAATCCGTCCTTATCCGAGGCTTTTGGTTGCTTCGCAACAATTCTTTTTTTTCCGTGGTAGGGTCGTTAACCCCACGCACAACCCCCAACCTGGAGGACCAGGCCCTTTCTGTAACCCCTTGGGCAAAAGGAGCCGGAATATTCCGGAGTCAGTAACCCGCTGCGGGGATGTGAGAGCTGCCGTTGACCCATTGAGGGCTCTTCCGCCACCATCTCTATTTCAACACCCTGACTAGTGCTGAAAAATCCTCAATGACCTCAGCTCCAAATACGTCAAAGTAGCTCATTGAGGTATCTGCCATGTTGACTGTTGACGCCACCGTTGATTCAACCATGTGAATTCATCCGCCGTACGTCCTCTTTCTGAGGGGCTCAGGCAGTCATTCCGACAGAGCATTATAGTGTTGCTATTTTCTTCGTGTTCAACACTCGCGCTTATAAGTTTAGCAAGTCATGCCCGGAAGGACAAGACCAGTACCCGGTGGCTACCACGCGGAGGTAAAATAAGCACAATTGATGTGTATGAACAGTTACAACGACTGGGCATCGCCAAGTTGACGCCAATCAGTGCCTACCCTATTCATACAGCACTCAACCACCAACATTTCTTTTTAAACCTTGAATTTCGTCAAATAAAGAACTTTTACAAAAGAGTTTTCGCTTGTTCATTTTCCTTCTGGGTTCCTCTTGTTTTTTCACATTTTGGTGAGTTGAGTACCAGGCTGTGGACCAATTATATACCAATTGCAAAGAAACCTATAATGCAACAATAACCAATTATTATCGACCAATCAGTATTCTCAGATGTCTGTCTACGGTCTTCGAAAAAGTTTTGGAGAGACAAATACGAAATCATCTGTCCGTGAATTCCCTGCTAGGCCCATACTACAATCGGGGTTTAGAGCAGGTCAGAGCTGTTCGTCTGCAATGCTGCATGTCTAAGATGACATACGACAAGAGTTTGACAAGGGATTCATTACCTTCCTTTGCCTTCTCAACTTTTCAAAGACATTTGATAAGGTTGACCAGTCCATACTCTGTTGGAAGCTTCGTTTTTATGTTGATTTTAGGGACAGGGCCATTAGACTCATTGGTAGCTTTCTAAGTGGTAGTCTGCAACGAGCTGCTGTTGGTGACAAATGCTCAGATTTTATGTCACTTGTGGATGGTGTTTCCTAGGGCTCAACCCTGGGCCCCATTCTGTTTTGTCTGTACATCAATGACCTACCCTCATTCTGCAGCCAGGCATCAATTCACCTATACGCTGATGATGTAAAACTTTATTATACTCGACCCCGTTAGTAGATTGGATGAACTCGCTTCGTGCTTCAGTGAAGATATATATCCTCAATTGATAAATGGTATTTGGTAAATGGATGAGTCTTAAATCCAACAAAATGCCAAGTCATTCCTATTTCAAACAGGAACTACGAGCTTTCTTCTATGCCTGATAGGTAGGTATCTTATTATCTGGTACGAAGATGAAGTTTGTCGAAGTCGCTACAAGCCTCGGTTTTGTAATAAATCGTAACCTATCATATATGGTTGCCTGAGGAAGTTATGGATTTCAGCGGATCTTACACCGCTTGATAAACGGCGTCGAACTATCCTATCTTTCAAACTGGAACCAACCACATAGGTACATCCACAAAATTCTTTTGAAATCGGTTGAGTGGTTTCGGAAGTCGCCAACAGCAGAGGTAAGAGAGACTGAGATCCCCATCTTCGACCGATTAACAGTTTTTTGCCTACAAGCTAAATTTTACGCTCCCAAAAAGTTTAGGTGCGCTAGTATTGTTGCATAGAAATTCGTATTGACAAATGTCAAAAATCCTCTCCACTAATCAAATCATTCGCACCTAATCTTTTTACCTTTCACTGTGGGCAAAGCAAAACGGATAGGAATTGGCGTACACGGATAGGACAACAAAATGGCGGATTCCTGGCAAAAATTGAGGGGGGCAGCGGCAAGAGGATTGCTAGTTGGGGGTCTCAGTATGATTTGTTTATGGCCAGCAGCTCCAACTATCGGGTCCAAAAGCAGTCTATCTTTCAAACGGGAACCAATCATATACACACATCTACAAAATGTTATTGTTATCGGTTAAGTGGTTTGGGAGATCGAAAACAGTGCCACCTGTGGGTCAAAAAGTATCTTATCTTTTGAAAGTCTGCCTGAAGTACATCAATACGAACAAAACAAAAAAAAAAAGAATGATCAAAATCGATCCAGCGGCAGTAGATAATTTTTACGTGAAAGAGTAACAAACATCCATCCTTACAAACATTCGCGTTTATAATATTAGTAGGAAGTAAGTATGATTGAATTGTTTTTTTTTTTTTTTTTCTAATTTTTCATAAAATGTCAGTTTCTATGACCATTTTTTATCAAACGAATTATTCTTTTTTTTTTTTTGCTTACATACATAATTCATTCCACCATAGCTGTACTATAAAAGACCAAGTTTCAATGTATGCCTTGTTTTTATAAATAAACTTAAGCTTAAAAAAAATAGCAAGAAGCTAGTATAAAGTGCACGACTGGGTCGCATGAAACTTTATCATTCATCAAAAGTTTGGTCGGTTGTTTTCTTATTTTATAAAATAGGTAGGTAAAGATCTGAGAAGTGATGCTAGATAAAATATTGATAATTTCCTCCGGTGATTAAATAAAAAGCTCCCTTTTTGGTGAATTCAGTATATTAATATCATGCGTTTAGCCAGTTACAATCTCGTTATTTGCGCGTAGTCACGGCGAATGCAAGAATACAGCTGAGTAACTCTAATGTCGTTTTCCATTGGGATTTTCAGATTTTGCTCTGAGATTTCAGATTTTTCGTGCCCAATGGAACATAAAACGAGATTTTTCTTCCTTTGCATCTGTGGTGGTGCGTGTTTTAAAAGTCACCTGTTCTTAAATTGTAATTTGTGTTTATAAAAATCCATTCAATTTATTTTAATAACTTTTGCAGCGGCCAAATATAATTTTTTTTCTATTTTTCACAGACTTCTCGTCTAAAAACGTAAGTAAACACACTTTAAAGTTTGACAAACGACAAATGTTTTGGTGTTAGTGCAAATAGGTGTGAATCTCGCTCGGATATCGAGATTCGCAAAATTGCTCTGGCGCTTTTTTTGCGCCCAATGGAACATGAAATCTGACAGCCAGCTGATTTCGAGAGCAGAAAAACTGCTCTGACTCTGAAAAAAAAAAGTGCTTTTTCTGTCCCAATGGAAAACGACATAAGTGAACGGTAAAAGAAAGATGAGAAAGAAAAAAATGATTCTAAATACAATGAATGAAAATTATAATAAAAATAGAATGAATAAAAATTTAATTTATTTAATTGGAATCGGACAATGAATTTTCAACACCCTCCGCTGGGCCAACTTCCAGAGGATAGAGTAGGTGGATGGGGCTCCGGAATACCTTTGAATCGCCATGCTTCCAGATTTCCTGTATGTCGCAAGTCGCTGTTAGTTTTTGATGCTATGCATGCTGTTTTCTTTGCTTGCAAAGCAAGCAGTCGATACAAATTTAGACGGTGAAATCGGATCCACTTGAGACGTAAGTGATTGGGCCAGGAACAGAATGTGGAATTGCTTAAATGGCCGCCGTACTTACCCGACCTGAACCTTATAGAAAACGTTTGGGGATGGTTGGTACGAAAAGTCTATGAGTCTGGCCGTCAGTTTGAGGACCTGGAGGGAAATTTCGCTGGACTACATAAAGGGGTTCTACCGTTCCATGCCGGATCGGATTTACGAAGTATTTGTAAATAATTGCGGTAGTACCCACTACTAAAATTAACCAATGAGAAACTATTTTCAGAAAAAAACTTGTTTTATTTAACCCATTTACGCCCATAGTCAAACAAATGGTTATAATTTTAAAATATCTTTATTAATCATATTTAAAGGAATAGTTCTAATACATTTTAGAGAAAAAATACTTAAAAAATAATTCAGAAGTGCATTTGGGAGGTGTACCTTTTGTAGTACATTGGGCACTTATGAGTGATATAATGCAAAACAATTTTTGTCAATGCACAAAGTCTTGTCGCATTTGTCACACTTCCATTTGATGCGCGCATGACACATCACACATCGCAGTTGTTTTTCCAGCTTCTTATGGTTGTGCCCGTTATTGTTTGCTGTAAGACCAACTATCGCTGATCTAGATCGGCAGACAAAAGTAAAATGCCCAAAAATCCACGCAAATCATCCTTATTTAGCTCAAAGCTATGTCGATTATGCAGTCCTGCATACAACAAGCTGTTGCGTATAATCAGCTCATACACCTCTTCATCAAACAATTTCTCAAATATATCCACAGGAGTAAGGTTTACCAATTCTTCACTTAGCCGACTCCTCCTATTACCTAAAGCGTTCGAAATTGTGTTTTTTTTTTTTTTTTTCAGAATATGCTCCATCGCACCTTTTCCAAGTTGGTAAAGAGTCCATTGGTTCAGTTCGTCGTCGTTTGCTAGAAAGCGGTGCGTCATCACTCTCCCCCCAGTGACTATCATCATCTTGTGGCATATGTCGGCGCATTACCTGAAAAGTACCCGGCACGTCTCTGGGCAAAGCGATCATTTCCATGTCATCTTCATCGCCTTCCTCTTCGTCTGTGAGAGCACTAGGTTCCGCTGGCATGATCACCAGATCAAACTCATTGTCAGTTTCTTCATCAATGATGGAGTTGATAGCTTCTTGAAGTCCTAAATAGTTATTTTTGGCCGTGAACTTCGACATTTTCAATTTCCATACCTAACAAAAAAATTAAAATTTTCTACGCAGTTGGGCCCATTGTACTAAAAAAACGACACTTACATAAACAGCTTCCCAAATACTGTATATGAATTCAAAATCATAGAAAAAGAGTTACCACAATAAGGTTGTCCAGTATACTTTCTATTTAGTTGTAAATAGATATGATTTGTAAAAAGAGCAGTTAATTACAGTTGTTATAAAACTCACCCGCCTAACTATGAAAACTCAACTTACAGAACTGTCAACATTTGGCGCCAAATTCTATGTATGGTACTTTCTTTTCACATAAAATTGAAAAAATAACCTCCTACTATCAATTTTAAGAAATTAATCGAGAATTCAAATGATTATTTGTTATAGAACGTTTATCAAAGTGGTGTCGTTTTTAAAGTACGGCGGGCGTAAATGGGTTAATCTCAATTACTTTTTTATCCAATTTCAATATTTGTGACTATTGAGTTAACGCAAAGTTAAACTACATTTTTCCTTATTGAATACTTTGCAGGAGACCCAGAGAAGAATAGCTTTTTGAATTATTCTTTCTGATTTATTTTCTCAACATCATAAGCAAACAGTAAACATCATCAAACAAGGTTTTGAAAAAATTGCCAACGTGTCTTAGAAAATGTTTGTGCTTATTCAGTTGAAGCGGAGTGTACGTATGAAATATAACATCGTTCAAATATCTGCCGCGGCTTCTCACGGTGACACGGATCCGAGTGTTTAATTTTTTGGCTGATTGTTTGCCTAACCAGTTGCCTTGGATTTGGCCACCAAACGTTGGAGAGTCGACTTTAAAGTGCCACCGCGTTTGCCGTAAAATGGGGGCAACTTTTTCAATGATACACAATCATTTTGTTATAAAGCTTCATTTTAACGTACTGTTACTCTTATAGTGATTTGGTGGCTCCATATCAATATGGCTGCCAACATCTCTCCGTCCCAATTTTAAGAATCTTAGATGAAAATAAATTTATTCATTTTTGTTCTATGTATTCCCCAAAAAAAAATCTATTATGCTAAAATAAATAAATAGTTGGCGCAACAGATCCGGAGGGACCCTAGGCCTAGCTAACCAATGGAAGGGATCTACAGTTTTATGCCGACTCCAAACGGCTAATTGAGAAGCTCTTACCAGACATTTATACTCTCGGATGTTTGTCAGACGTTCGCGAGAGGTAGCGCAGTGGAAAACAACCATAAGTTGGAATTTTGGTCTTCGCGGGATTTGAACCTGAGACCCCTCGCTTAGTAGTCCAACACACTAACACTAAGCCACTGCGACTACACTATTATAATCCCCAACGAAAATATGAGACGGCAGCCCTGGTTACAACTCTACTCCGAAAAACAACCATCAATCCGCATGGCCTTACGGTAAAATCAAGTCTCAACAGCGCATACATTTTAAGAAGTTCGACCTAAAAAGCCAAAAACCAAAAAAAAAACTCGACCCAAAGTGAAAAAGAAAACAAACACGCAGACTGTCAACTAATTACCTGACACCATGCAGCGAGAGTTGAAATTAATTTGCTCCAAAAAAAAATCATCAACAACAACAACTGCAGGAACGCACTTTTTGCGCGTCGAAATTCCTTTGCGAAACCTAAGGAGGCCACGCCACGCATGCGCAGTGCACAGATGCGTGCTTCAGTCGTCTAAGTGAAGTGATCCAGCAGCAGTGGGATACTCGACGCAAATTAACTTTCTTCATCTCGTCTTGACTCCAATGGACTCAAAGTATTGACTCTTAGTCGAAGAAATCTACTCTGTGCTTAAGCATAGCGCATAAGAGTGAGAGGGAGAGACAGAAAGGGGGCGAGAGCCCCGCCTAAATTCTGCACTTAATTATGTCCGATCGGTCGGTGTGCACTGCAACTTGAATTACGCACTATAATTGTCAATAAATTGCGGCCTAATCGTGTACACAGAGTGTGTGCTTAAACACTTGAGTAAGTCGAGAGTGTCCAGCGACAACGTTGCAGCGATGTGTGTAGCTAAAACGCGCCTAGTGCGACTCAAAGCCGGTTCCACTTTTGGCGGGAGGACACAGCTGCATGCCGCATCAGACGCACTATGCGTCTCGATTTCACTTGACACCGCAAATCGGACGGGTTTTTTTTTTCTTTTCTGCTTCGCACTGATTATTTGGTGCAGTGCGTGCTGCATGCGTACAGACTGATTACAGAGCTGGTTTTAATCAAAATCGGCTGGCATTTTGCCCACCTGGTGGGTTTGTTGGACTGTCGTGGACTCCTTTTCGTTTTGATTGCGTGCTGTGGTCGCGTTAAACAGTTTTCCATCATCGCACCACCAGCCACCGATCGCCGCGTCGGTACACCGCATACCGCACTACTCTATACTCAACTGGGAAAAGGCTTTTCATTAAAATTCAATTAAATCGCGAAATTTACGATAAGCCGTTGCGCGCCGATTCGACCATACTGGTTAACATGGCACAGGTTGAGTTCACTTATTGGCATGTGGTCGGTGGGCCATTCATTGCGCCGGGCCTGACATTTGTTTAATTAAAATTGGGAACCAGAGGGGCTGATGCCTGCTGCAGTCAGAGATGGAACAAACCTAATATCAACGATTGGGAAATTTCCATCTGCCGAGTGCCGACTGCCACAGCCGACTACCGCTGTACATATAGTTAATTTATGGCATGCAAAGGTGTGAGTATTTTTTCTTTTTTTAATTTTAAATTTGTCAGCCCAATTGCAAATTTGCTGCGGTTTTACTGATGGTGCTGATTTAATGGATTCACGAAATTGCTAGGATTTGGCTCACGCCACGAGGAAATCGTTTCGGACATTTAATGAGTTCTGCGGACTGAGTTGTAAGTGTCAACTGTCCAGGAAGCCGATAGGTATAGTTTTTGATCTGAGGTTTGGTGTGACGATGTATACAAAACCATGGTTTGCATGGCTTGAAGTTTTTTGTCTGAGATCAAATTGCTTGTGACACTGATGAAGCTACGCAAAATAATATGACGTGTTTTGAAAGCTTTAAAACCATCAGGTTCTGATGAAACAAAAATATATATATATATATATATAATAATTTTATTTATTTCAAGTGCTAGCAATATTAACAAAAGTGTGATATACAATAAATAATTATTTTGAAAAGAATAGGAGTGTTCATTCTTTAACTATCAAAGTTAGTGTTGAATGACACATCAGTTAAATTCATGTTTAAAAAATAAGAACAATCTGATGTGGGGTAACATCAGTAAGTACAATACATTTATATAAAATATACAAAAGCCAAAATTCAAAAATGTAAACTATTTATAAATTGCGAGTTTATACAATTCAAAACTTTTTTATTTCTTTTTTTTTTTTTTTTACTAGAATAAAGATCTTGAGAAATATTCTATCTGATCATAGTCAATTGTGAATAGCCAGTCCTTAACTTTTTTCAAAAACGAATGATAACTTAAAGTTGTCCTGATGCACAATGGTAATTTATTAAAAAAGGTCGGGGCGGTGTAAGTATAAAAGTGAGCAAAATGAGTTTTATGTGCGATTGGTATGTTGACTAGATTTAAATTGTTAATACGTAAGCAGTAAATTTGAGAGTTTCTGCTTGGTATGTTCCCACTTTGCTTAAAGAACTCTCTTAAAACTTTGAAAACATAAAGATGTCTCATTGGTAAAATTCGTAACGTTTTAAACAAGGGTAAACTGTGAGCTAATCGATTTCTTTTGCAAATGATTCTTATTAAGTGTTTTTGTGCTATCAAGAGAGGCCTAAATGAGCTAGTATATGATCCACCCCAACTAGTGATACCATATTGCCACTTTGAGTGTGCAAGACCATAATATATTAAGGTTAGAACATTTTTTGAGCAGTAAGGTCTAATTAGATATATTTTTCGAGCCACCAAGTTCAAATGCGATTTTACAGTTCGTATATGATCCTTCCAATTTAGGTTGGAGTCTATTAAGACTCCAAGATATTTGTAGTGTTGCACTGTCTCAATCTTAAAACAATTTGTTGAGCATTGTACACTATCAATGTAATTATTTTTACCGCATTTATGCAAAGGTAGGCAGAACCTTTTACAATTATGGGAATGGAAAAAAAGGTTGTAATCAAACATAGCATTGCCGGATATGTTAAAAGTCATTAGCTTAGTCTTCTCACTAATAATTAATTTATGAGCAGAGAACCAAACTCTTAAATATTCAAGATCTTCCTCAATCTTCGTTTTGGTTTCAAATACAGTTGGAAACTGATATGTGAAAACAATGTCGTCAGCAAAGGCAGTTGTGGCACCGTTTAACTTAAGATCGAATAAGGAATTAACGTATATTAAAAATAAAATCGGACCAAGCACAGAACCTTGCGGGACACCATTTTTTAAATTGCGAAAATCGCTAAGGGTTCCATTAATATTGACCCGTTGCTCTCTCGATTTTAAGTAAGACTTAAACGACTCATATATTACTCCTCTAAGTCCAGCGCTATATAATTTACTAAGTAATATGTCATGATCGACCAAGTCAAATGCTTTTGTCATGTCGATGAAAAGAGCCATTGTGGAGTTACTAAGGTTTGCACTTTCAATAATGTCTCCTTCCTTCGATAAAGGTCGATAAAAGATCATCATTAAGCATAATGCATATTTGAATATAAGTACAGGTAGAGCATAACTTATGTCAATTTAAAAAGCTTTCAGCTATCATTATAATTTAAGCCAATGGACCATTTTGCGAAGCACTTTTTAAAGATAGCTAACGTAAAAAAAAAACTGGATAGCAAGCCAGATTTTATATATTCAGAGCAGCACTTTGTAAAACAGATTGCAGCTCCCATCGCTTCAATTTTTAAGCTTTTATAAATCCGTTGCTGTTGCTCTACACTTCAGAAAAAAAAATTAAAAGGCACTCCGGGAGTGCCGACAGAAGTGATAACTTGAACAATTACGTGTGTATTTTTCGAATCGTCAAAAAATATATTATTGTGTAGGAAGTACTTTTAAATAAAGTGTTTTTTTATTCATTATTATAAACTACTACTACTACAAAAATTATGTTACATTTTTAATTTTCATTTAATGCGGTATTTTACATCAAAAATAATACATATTATTTTACATACAAAATTGCAATCTATTACTTAAAATGTATAAATTTACAGATACATGAAATATTAAATTTAAAAATTAATGGGTATTCTTTGAAATGAATACCAATGACACTTATGAAATTGCATCAACAACTTCAAACTCTTCCATCATCATCATCATTATTATCATTATACAGGGTGCGCCAGAGAAACTTACTTATTTGAAAGGTCAATAAAAACAAAAGTACTTCAATATTGTTTTAATTTTTTATTTTTGATTGAGAATACAATATCCCATTTTTTTTTTCATACAGTCTTGAAAATGACATCGGGTAAATGGCGACCCCCATTGCGTATACACTGATGAAGTCGATTTTTGAAATTCGTATCCACTCTTTGCAGCATATCAATCGGTATGTTGGCAATGGCGTCGTGAATGTTGTTCTTGAGGTGTGCTATGGTCCGTGGTCGATCGACATAAACCGGAAATGTGGAAGTGAGCCTCGTCACTGAAAAAAACGACCGCGTCTTCAGGCAGGTTGTCAACCAGCATTTCACATGCATTTTGACGGGCAACAAAATCGCGTTCATTTAATTCTTGCACAACAGCCAATTTATAGGGATGAAAGTGAAGGTCTTCATGGAGAATTCGTCGAACAGTGGTTTCAGAAATTCCCATAGCAGCTGCGTGTTTGCGAGCCGAACGCCGGGGAGAACGCACAACTGACTGCCTCACTCTTTCGACATTTTCCGGAGTTCTGATGGTCCGTTGAAGTCCATTTCTGGGTTTAGCGACACTTCCACACTCCCGAAATGAGTTAACCCACGACAGAATCGAATTACGGCCAGGAACGAGTCTGTGAGGAGGAATTTCAAAGCGAGCGCGGAAGGCACGTTGCGTAGCAACAATTGAGCGACCGGTAGAAAAGAAGGTCTCGACTGCGAAGGCACGCTGCTCTCTAGACCAGAGCATGATGGCATCTAACTGGTAGGAGCAACAAATGTGGGAACTTCCCCCTCCAGATGCGCCCCCTCTCGCCCCTCTACCCGCCCAACTCATCGCGCGGGAATTTTTTCAAATAAGTAAGTTTCTCTGGCGCACCCTGTATTTGAAAACGGATACTATAGGTTTATGGTAGGTAACTAAAATAGGAAACAAACAATTTTGATAAGAGACAATTTATATAAGCAGTTTCTTATGCACATTGAGTGTGTTTATAATCATCGTGAAATGTAGGAGTTTTCATGAAATTTCAGCAAAAATTTATAGTTTTAATGTTTTTCGTTAGATTCCTCAAAATCCCACGATTTGGTTATTTTTCCCTCTATCCAACGAAAGGCTTTTCGGACATCGAAATTCTCACGAAAAGGGATAAATCCCACGATATAACAACACTGGTAATGGTACGTGATAGTGACTTATGATACGGTTAGGTAGGTACCATATAAAAATGAACTTTACTATCTGTAAGAAAGAGAAAGAGGTAGAAAAAAGGTATGTGGGTGGGCTTGTGTTGCTCCTGCACAGAGGACAGGTATTCAGAATTCAGGCAACAAGTCAGTTCAGTGCCTCAGTGTGCTAAGTACTAGGTTGGTAGGTGATGACAAGTTTCACTTTTATTGAAAAGTGTAATTTTTATACCTTTAATGAGTAACAATAGATTTTTGTGGGAATAAAAGCAATTATGCTACAATTTTTAAAGAATGTGCAAATTATCATACATTTTGCGTATGATAATGGGTTGCTATCATACATCATACAAGACCTGAAATTATCATACATGTAGCATAATTATCATACGGTTGGTATCGCTGATTCGAATCTATTTAAATATCTTGTAAAGATGGCATCAATTGTAGTTTTATGTCTAGTCGTGCTAAGATTGCGATCATTGCTCATCGTTAAATCAAATTTGCTATTTAAAAATTCAATTAATGGTAGTTTTTATCATCTGCAAAGTTGATGTTGAAATCCCCACTCAAAATGATTGGAATATCATCAAATCTCTTCCCAACTTTATCTTGAAGTAATTCAGAATTATCTTTAGCATATATAAGTAATTTTCATCGATGCTGTCTTCCAGCGTAATCTAGATAGATTACAGTCTCGAATGTACATATCTTACTTCAGCTACCGCAATCCAATTGTATCTACTTGTATTCTACCGAAACTATCACAGAACGAATAAATTAATAATAATTATACTGAAGCTTAATTGAATATGAATTTCTTTCCGAAAAATACAAATTTTACTTTTAAAAGAAAAAAAACGAGAAAAGACAACAATATTTTTCTGTCTTGCCGCATCGCCATTGATAATGCTCTAGATTTCGTGGTACGGCATCAATTGTAGTTTTATATTCATTATTTTACACAAAAATTACTAATCATATTTTACAGTATACACTAAGGCGACATGAATATTACAATTATTTATATTTATATAGAATACCTACTCTTAGGGTGGAAAGTTTACCACAGTTTTCTATTTCTTGTTTCGGTAATTATAACACAAGCTACTGTGCCGTAAATGTGCACAAACCCAAAATCGTGGGTATAATATGTCGGAATTAAGCCTGGTAAAATTAAGTTATGAATTCCCCATACAAAACAGGTAATTGAAATAATTTTGGTGACAATCAATTTGTCGCTACCATAAATTACCATAGTAACGTATTCAAATAAAAATCATCGTAGATTAAGCTATAAATTACCTACCCCTAAAAGTAAGTAATAGTACAAAAGTTTACAACTAAAAGTATGCAATCGGTGTCGGTGTCGGTGTCGCGAGTTTGCTAGTTTTTGCCCATCCAAATAGTGCCCAACGCGCCTAAAGAAGTTATCACTTCAAAAATCTAGTAAAATCACACGACTTTGGCGACTATTACGTTAGCTCCACGTGATGTTATGGAGGGGAAATCTTTGCCTTCGATAAATCATTTGTTGCGATCGATAGATTTAAATGACATGTCGCCAATTCCCCGACGTTAATTTTGCGGGCATACACATTTTGGTTATCTCAAGAAAAGAAAACTAGCTCGCCGTCACCAGAAACCGTATATCCAAAAGTTGCAGTAAATAAAGAAAATATTCAAAATATGAATATAACTGGAATGATATCTCGTTTGGATGAGAGTCTTAATGTCTTGCTATAGAAATCGGATAAACAAGGATCGATGCGGAAATCAAAAGCAGACCATGTTGAACTTTTAATGTAAGGGAAGTGGCTGCTGTTTTTAGACGAAATATAATTTTACCAGTTTTTGTTTTCATTCTTAATGGGAATCATGATTCTAAAAAGAAGCAAATAACATAGATAATCATTTCAAGCTGGGTTCAGACAAAAGTACTCGTCCGTGGAAAGTATCTTCGCTCTGAGCTGTATTGCCCGAACCTACTTGGAGAAAAACGTATTCACGCATTCGCATTAGAAGATTAACCATTTTACTAAGAAATTAACATATTCCGTTCAGGCTACAGCATTCAAACATGAATAACACACAACATATTGATATCGGCCGTGTCATTCATATGACGGCCAATGCGACAAAGTTAAAAAAAAAAACAATCACAATTTTTGAGGTGAAAGTTCTTATGCGACTTCCAACTCAAGGTCGCGTTAAAAGTTTAACGCTAATAAAAGTATTGGATACTCAAAGGTGTGAGGGTATTGCTCACGCTTCAGAGTATGCAATGGTGAGTGAGTTTATTTTTCTGACTTTACTACCTTTTACTCGCCATAACTCAAACAATTCTTAATCAATGCAAACAAAACAAAATACTTAGGGGGCCAACACTTTTATAGTTATTTCAAGCCATCAATCAGCTTTCTATGTCCTCTAGAAGCTGAGCTAAAACCTAAAATCTAACATGAAAAAAAAATTATTTTCTCAAATCGAACATTATCAGCAGCCGCGGTTCTTGATCGTTGTTCTGCTTTGGGGTGGTTGGGTGGCGCACATCGCACATCGCACAAGCACGTTCAGTACGCGACGTGAATGTGTATGTAATCAACAGCGACAATGTGTTTCTGAGGAAATGCGCAGATGGCTGATGAGGTGATGACGTGCGCTGATGGACGTATGGTGGTGTATATAGAAATTGAGTTCAAGGTTTTTGTTTTAATGGTTGTTATAGCAGGGATGTAAAATGACATTTTCCAGTTGTTCTGAAAACTGTTGTGAGATTGTACTGAAATGGAGCCAATTGTATTGAAAATATTTTTTCGTATAAAAAAGTAAATATTTTATTTTTTAAATCATACAAAAAAAAATAATAATAACTAAACGTTTATATAAATAAACATTAATGACCCAATACATATATATTTATTTACTCTCATTTTCCACATTCATAGTCAAAATAAGATAAATCTCGACTGAAAAGGTAAAACATCTTTAGTCGACTACATCTTAAGTTGACTTAATATATTTTACCTTTTCAGTAGAGAAATATTTCCCAAAATTGAATAAAAATCTCTTCGTGAATGCTGAAAGCTGAATTCGTTAAATGGCTGTGTTCACTGTCAAATGAGAATTGTCATGGCTTGTTCACACTAAGGGCCGTCAACTTTGAATTTATTTTATTATCTTAATTCATAATTTGGCTTAACCAAAGTCCTGCTAACTTTTTCTGATCCAGCATGAAATTATGCTAAAAGAAATGCTTGCATGATTTAAAAGAAATAAAATAACCCCACTAAATTTAGCAGAAAATATGCTTAATTCAGGTCACACTGCCTGAGCTTGAAACTAATAACAGGGCGAGTTTCTAATGAAAAGTAGAATCCAGTCAATGCTCTGTGGAAAAATTAAAACATTGGTGTTTTAGGTAAATAGATTTATTTGATTTATTATTTCACATTGACAATGTTCACCGCTTTGTTTTTGCTAGACTGTTGATTTTAAACAAATATGTCGTTGAGAAAACGGTCAAATCTCGTTTATTGGCAGTTACACAGTCTCACGCCGCGTACGAAGTTGAGGGCACAGCTATTAATTTAATAGGGACGTATTTTTGAAGTGAAAATTCTAATGCGACTTCCAACATTTCGTATCTTACTTTAGTTGTCATAATCCCATTGTAAATGTTATACACTTGGATATTTCTCCACTCGAAAATGATAATTAAAAGATGCGATCAATTGTAAAATGTAAGCAATGTTTATAAAGTTTATCTTAAAGAAGCAATATGATTTCACTAAAAATCAATTTCTACTCCTTCCTATTTTCATTTCCACATTATGAAGTTTCACTTCCTTCTCCTTTTTCGTTTTTGTTTCCTATTTTTTATATAAAGGTTCATTCTAACGCAATCGATAAAATCGGTTGCAATCGCACAAAGTCTATACACGTTCCAATCAAAAATAACAGAAAAGAGAAAGTTTGAAAAACAACAAGGTAACGAGTAATTCCGTCCTCGGCTCGAAAGACCTTACAGATTTTCAACCTCCTGATACTGATAAAAATGTCAAATGCAAAAAAGTTGACAAGAAACAATTCAAAAACCGTCTTAAAAATCCATTGCCCGCAAAAATTAAATCTTAGAAAATAAAGAAAAATCGGCGGTGGTAGAGTGTTTGAGTTTGTCAATATCACAAATTGTGGTCCCAGCGACCATGGTCCGATGGAAAAACCGAGGTAATGAATAAATGTGCAGATCAAACATTCGTCATTGTATAGCTATGCATTTAATATCAATAATAATTATGGATTGTGAAAAATTTTGTGAAAAAAGAGAAATAGTGAACTTTTGAAAAAAAAAACATTTATAAAAAAAAATATGTTAATGAGGAAATTGTTAAATGTAAGTACTAGCAGACTTCCTGTAAGTCACGGGTATTATTGTTGCCCGATGCGACCTGCGAGAATACATTTTTTTCTTTTTTTTTTTTTTTTTTCAATTTTGTTTTCAAGGATTTTTGGAAAAAAAACAACAAAATATGTGTAGATTTGCTTCCAGAAGAGGACATAATTATTTGAAGAGCAGGAACCCTGTGACAATAAAATTGAGGGCGATGAAAGCTCCGATGCTGTTGCATTACTAATCTCAATGTGTATGTAAGGGAGCTTCCACACCGGATGGAACAAAACGCCTTAGACAAAAAAAAACTGTTTTTCTGTGTGTTTCTGAAATTTTAATACGCACATTTTAACCCTGAATAAGGCAAAACGAAGAAAGAAAACAAAATATTTTTTTTGAAAAAAAAAATAATAATTATTAAAATTTAAGGGAAATTAATTTAAAAAAAAAAAGTTGAATTTCAAAATTGTGAAAAAAGACACACTTCAAGCATTTTTTTTTTTTTTTCTTAAACTACTCCTCCAGTCCCAACCGAGCCCCTCACCCTTCCATAGTAAAAAACGCTTCTATTTAAGTCCTCTATAAAAAACCGTTATCAATTTTTAGAGCCCAAGTTATCGAATTTTTACCCAAGTATTTGCTTGTAGGTTTCGTATGCTTGAGTTTGATTTAAATTACTTTTTGGGCCTTTTTTTCATAAAATTGGGGCATAGTTTCTCGATCAGCTCAGAGTAATAAGACCCCAGGAAAAAATGCCCCAAAAGTAAAAATGTTATGAGGCATAAATTTATGCCCCATTTTCAAAATGGAAATTAGGAGCTTATATTTTTAATAAATGGTTTTCATCGGTTGTTTTTTTTTTTGTTCAGTTATTCTAGTACTCGCTTACAAAGTTAAAATGAGATAAGTCACCAAAAAGTGAAATTGCATCACAAATTGTTTTGTATGCGCATTTTTGGGGTCGTAGTCCTTGGGCTCTATTTCGCGGAGCCAAATGGATCAGCTTCAACTTTCAGTGGTCTTATTTTAATATGTCAATCCTGGGTTGGGTTCGATATCCCGCTTTTTATAATGCCGATTCTTAAAATCCCGCTATTAAAATCCCGCGGGGTCGAGGTTCGAATCACGCAAAAAGCCATATTCCAACTTTTTTTCACTGCGCCACCTCTCGCGAACGTCTGACAAACATCCGAGAGTATGACTAATGACTGTCTTGAAAGAGCTTCTCAATTGGACGTTTGGAGTCGGCATACAATTGTAGATCCCTTCCATTCGTTCCAAAAATGAAAACTCACACAAAACGAATGGTTGTGATAAGCTAGGCCTAGGGCCCCTTCGGACCTGTTGCGCCAACAATTTATTTATTTATATACTATTTTCGCAATGCGTAAATATGTAAGCAAAAACAAATAGGTATGTACTTACAGTAAAAACTAAAAACATTCGGATGCATATTCTTTTTGGTCGAGTATTTTTAATATTTTTAAATATAAATATTTAAAAAAGCGCATATAACCAACATCTATTTTTTTTTTTGATAACAATATTTTGTAAAAAAACGGGATTAGCGGGAATAGGCGGGATTTTAAAAAGCGGGATTATAATAGATCGGGATTTTGAACAAGCGTGATTTTAGAAGACGGGATTTTAAAAAAACAGTATTTTAGCAGACGGGATTTTAAAACTTTTTTTTTCGGGATTTTTGAAAAGCGGGATTTCAAAAAGCGGGATTCCGATACGCTCCCGTCAATCCTATATACACCTCCAAAGAACTGTGAAAATATTTACAAGTAGGTATCTTAAGAGCTCTTAACTAAATAATTCTATCAGGTTGTGTCTTAAGTCGTAGGTAATTCTTCTAAAAAAAGACTGCACATTCCTTCACACACCTCCATAGCTAATTGAAGAACTAAATTTGTATCGCTATAGTTTCGAAAATATTTTTTGTGACTCATTTTTCGGCAAAGCAGCCAAAGCGATAACCTTTTCGATTATTCAGACACCCATTCGTCTTCTTCATTCTTATTTCTGAAGTAAAGGCGAATATATGAAAAAGGTTCTAAGAAATTCGCCTATTAACCCCCGTCTCCATCCATCTAAGTCAGATATTAACTCAACTTCAAATCTCCCACCTACCAAAATACCGCATTCGTGTCGCACGTCATATGCTCAGACATCTTTCAATCTCTGACCGATTTGTTTTACATTTCCCGCAATTTGCGAAATTCGCAATGCAAAGCATTGCCTCTGCGCAACTTGACGCTGCTGTCACGATTCAATCAAATCTCCCGCAAAATCGAAATGCAATTAGAAATATACAAACTGGCTGCTGCTGGGACAAGCGAGCCGGGCAGCCTTCAGCTGGCTGCCGGTGGTCCATGTGCTCAAAACTGAAATCACCGTGTTCGCATTCACTCTAGTGCGCGGACTCGCTCATTAGCAGGGGTCGCCTTCTTTGATTGACTACAGGCATGGACATGAGATCAAAATCAAAATACGAATCCAAATTCATATCAATCCCAGACTCTCATTTCAAATGGAGAACTGAAGCGAAAGCACTTGACATGTTGCTGGATATGTGTAATGCCACCTGGTCTCTGCGGCTGCATTTGAATGAATTCGTTGGGAGTTTCTCGCGCAATTGCAACAGCTGGGTGCGCATGCGTAGTATCAATGGCACTCGTGATCGTGATCGCTCACGCGTCGTGTGGGTGTCATCCAAAGTTGATTCAATTAGGCACCGGCTGTACTGCTGATATATTCAAATGGGTTACATGAGTAATGGGCTTACTATGTCGTCATGATTAGTGCGCAGCCGTGTGGTCGCCGCCGTGCATAGATCTGCATCAATTAGAAAACACAAAAAAGATCCAACGATTCGCCATCAATCAATCAGGAGTGTGTAGCGAAATTAGACTTCGTTCCAGAGTCAGAGAAAAGCAAAACCCGAATCAAGACCATCACCTGGGGGGTTATGAGTTGTTTATGGCGTTTCGGGTATGCTTTTGATTTATGCGGTCGCATTGCTCCGAGGGAGGTTAGCGGGTATGCAAAGCGAGGCTGCGAAAGTGGATGACTCTACGACGACAACGAGTCTGTGATTCGAGTTGACGCGGGCGTCTCAATGACTTGGATCGGCTATATGAGCGGTAAGCGTTCAATGAGTTGGTCGTAGTCTATTTGGTCAGGAGTTTGCATGGGCTTTAGGAAGAATACAATGGAAATGTGATTCCTATCATATAACAAGTAGGCAGGAGGTTTGTCTACTACTACTATCTTGGACTGGTGAGATCAATTGATTTTGTAAGCTTTGTGGCGGCCGTTTGCAGATGCATTTATGCCACACCCTGTAGTCGGATCACATACAAGGCTCACTAAAGTTGGCAAAAACATAAAAGTAGCAGTAGGACGCGAGGGGCTCGCTGTATCATAAAAAAAGGCAGAACGTTGCGGTCACTCTGCGACAGCAAACCAAATCATATATGGAACTCTTATACTCTTTTGCTAGTTTTTAACGTTTGCCATTATCGCTTTACGTTATTTTATTTCCTTTCAAAAAGTAAAACAAGTGGACAATAACAACTCCAACAAATTTATTAAACTCCCTAGCTTGTACTTAGGCTTTGGAAGCAACAGCCGGCTGCAGGAAATAAGGCACCAAAAGAGAAAATGAAATAAGGTCCCAAATTTGAGCAAACATATTTAGACAAAACTAAAAGTTACATTTTATGAATTCTAGGAAGAAGTGAAAACAAATTAATTCACACTTTGCTTACTTCATTAACAGGTGAACATGGACAGTTTTTATTTTTAAATTTACATTAATTTAAATTTATTCAAAACTAGCTGACCCGGCGAACTCCGTTTCGCCTAAATTCGTTAATGTAATGAAAATAATATTTCGGAGCATGCACAATGAATGTTACTTTATGTAATTTGGTCAATTCAAATTCGTTATTCAAAAGTAAGCTGTATGAAATAAAATAGAAATAACTGAAGTAGGTTCAGCAATCGATGTATTTCCGCTTTTGCACTAAAGTGTTTGCTCGCACGTGAGCACGCCACATACAATTGACCATCTGAAAAACATGGGAATTCAAGATTGATGCCATAAATATCCAGCGATTATCCTTGCTACATATTATTTGTCATAGACGTTTAAACGCCAATGACAAATCGGTCTGAATAAGCGGAGTCCGCGATTTTAAATTTTAAATAATTTTTGTTGTATTGGAAAAGTGACCGGACCTGTTTTCTATCCATTCTGTTTTTTTTTTTTTTTTTTTCAAAGTGCGGTTCTATTATCAGATTTGAAGACATTGTCTGAGCTCCATCGTTGTTCTTGTTTGCATTAATGATTGTTGCCGTTTGATGACATTTTTTGTCACTTCTGTTTGCCCTCTGCACATCCCAGTACAGCCTATCGACTTGATCATCCCCCGACAAAATAAAGTAAACTAATATTGGTGTACGTCCTCATTTACTGACAAGAAGGCACCCATCCGATGGTAAATTTGAGTATAAGAGAAAATATTGCCCTGCAAGTCGGGATGAAACCAGTTTTTTGAATGATTTTTGTTCCTTTGAGCCGGAGATGAACTTCACAATTTACATAAGTTCTTTTGTCACCCGCAACTCAGCATTAACTGTCACTGTCACGGCAATAAATTTGAACTCAATCGATTCGGTGGATTTCAAAATATAAATTTTATTAATTTTTTTTTTTTTTTATGGGTGGTGTCACGCCCCTTTGTCCAATATTCACCAATATTCACCGGTATACTAATCGATGGTGACTTTTGAAATAAAATATTTTTTTTTTTTTTGTATGGGCGGTGCCACGCCCCTTTGTCCAATTTTGACCAATCTTCACAGGTATACTCCTGGGCCAATATCTAAAATTTTGTGTAAATTTCAACTCAATCGATTCGGTGGCTTTCGAAATTTAAGGTTTTTAATGTTTTTTTTTTTTTTTTGTATGGGCGGTGCCAGGCCCTTTTGTCCAAAATTGGTCGTACCAACTCAGAAACCTTCGCGGGTTCATGAACAACAACTTTGCTAAGGATCATCACATGATAAAATGCATAGTTTAGGATTCTTTAAAGGACATACAAACAGACATTCATTTTTATAATAAGAAAAAAAGAACAAAAAAAAAATATTTTGAAGAAATAACCTCCGTATCCTAACTGGGCATTGTAGACTCAAGGAACACCTTAGGAAACTCGGTATATATGAAGAAGGTCCTACAGATTCTGAGATCCGTCAGAGGTGAAATCCCAGAACACGTGCTGGAATTAGGGTTGCCAGATATCCGGGACTCGTTGGGATTGTGTAGATCTTTTTAGCCATGTCCAGAGTCTACGTTAAGAACAATTTGTCCAGTAAAAAGCTCAAAGGTCTCAGCAAAACATAATTCTTAAAAAATCTAAAACCTTGAAATGTTTTAACTCAGTTGTTCTCCAGAAACTTGAAGAACAAAGCAAAATAAATAAAATTATTCTCGATCGCTTGGTTAAGCTCGAGAATAATTCACGGAAAACGCGTACATCAAATAAAATATGAATGAAAAACCAATGTTAAAAATATGCACTTGGAATGCAAACGGACTTTTGCAAAAACTCGACGAATTGGAAATATTCATACGCGAGAAAGATCTTGACATTTGCTTGATTTCTGAAACTCACGTGAAAAAGGGATCGAGCTTAAAAATAAAAGGCTATAATGACTTCCACGCTTGTCACCCTTCGGGAAACGCCAGAGGTGGATCGTCATTGTTTATTAAAGACTGCATTGAACAATACGAAGACCTGAAGATAGAGCTTGAAACTATGCAACTGTGCACGATTCGAGTAAAAAATAGTCAGCGTACTCTTAGAATTTCATCTATCTACTGTCCACCGCGTTCCGCGCTTGAAAAAACTGATTATACTAACTTGCTTAAATCGCTCAAACCAAACTTCATTATTGGCGGCGATTTTATTGCGAAACACACGTTCTGGGGTTCTAGATACATCTCGCGAAAAGGAAGAATGCTCTATGGGGCTCTATGATCGATTTTTTCGTCGTGAAAGGAATATCTACCAACCACATTAAAGTTGAAGAGAGCTTTGATTTATCATCTGATCATTCACCGGTTATTTTAACATTGAGCGTAAGACTAGTAAATAACCTTCAGCCAGCGAGATTAACTGGTAGAACAACTAACTGGGAAGGCTTTAGGAACGAAATTGAAGAGAATGTTGAACTGAGCGTTCCACTTACGACACCCTATGAACTTGAGGTTGAAGTAGATCGCTTCGTTGAGATCGTACAGCTCGCTTCCTGGAATAATACGCCTAATCCAAGGAAAACGCCGGCCAAATACGGTCTACGATATCCTCCCGAAATAAAAGAATTGGTCAACGAAAAAAGGAAGGCGCGTAAAAAATGGCAACAGAGTCGCGCCCCGCAGCATAAAACACATTTGAATTATTTGTACAATTTGTTGAAGACAGCTATCAAGGACTTTAAAAATCGTGCGATAGGTTCTTATCTTGAAAGTTTAACGGCTAAAAAAGATTCCAATTATTCACTTTGGAAAGCTGTAAAAGGCACCAAAAGGCCCAAAATCCCCGCGCCGCCAATTAAAATAAATCAAAATGAATGGGCAAGGGAAGATAAGGAAAAAGCGGACGTTTTTGCCGCCCATTTAGAAGAAACCTTTAAACCGTACGATGGTCGGGCGGTTCACGACAGTGTTATTGCGGCGGAATCACTATCCGACGATTTAGTACTCACAAGTGCAACGCTAAGGGAACTAAAACGTGAAATTGAATCCCTAAAACCTAAGAAAGCTCCTGGTTATGATTTGATCACGGGAGAAGTTCTCAAAGTTCTACCAAGAAAAGCATTAATTAAGCTTCTTCATATAATAAATGCCGCGCTCAGACTAAAACACGCACCGAGCCAATGGAAAGTTGCGGAGGTCATAATGGTATTAAAACCAGGAAAACCGCCAAATGAAGTAAAGTCGTATAGACCAATTTCCCTTCTTCCAGTCGTATCCAAAGTTTTCGAGAGAATCTTACTAACGCGCCTACAACCGGTTATAGAAAACAATAATCTTATCCCTGACCACCAGTTTGGGTTCAGAACCAAGCATTCGACGATTGATCAAGTGCATAGAATTACTGACGTAATTGAGAAAGCATTTGAAGAAAAAAAGATATGCTCAAGCGTATTCCTTGACGTCTCACAAGCATTTGATAAGGCGTGGCATGACGGATTAAAGTTTAAATTATGGGAAGAACCCATACGGCTATATGATATTTTAGAATCATATCTCGGGAATAGACTCTTCCGTGTCAGACATGGAAACGAATACTCTGAGCTTAAGGAAATTTCGGCCGGCGTGCCGCAAGGAAGTGTCCTTGGGCCCCTTCTCTATCTGTTATATACTCGCGATATACCAAGAGAAGATGGCACTACTCTCGCTACGTTCGCCGACGACACCGCTATCCTAGCAGTAGGTAATACAATTGAAGAAACGACTGCGAAACTTCAAATCGCGCTGAATAAGGTAAATGAATGGACGAGGGACTGGCGGATCGCCCTCAACGAAACTAAATCTGTTCACGTGAATTTTACGTATAAGAAAACTAATGACTTGCCAATTTTCCTAAACTTGGCCCGAATACCCTTTGCAAACGAGGCCAAATACCTGGGAATGACACTCGACGCAAAGCTGAAATGGAATTCGCACGTGAAAATGAAACGTAAAGAACTCGATATCAAATATAGAGAAATGTACTGGTTACTCGGAAAACATTCCCAGCTCAGTACCGAAAACAAACTGCTTCTATACAAGCAAGTGCTAAAGCCGGTGTGGACCTACGGTATACAACTCTGGGGTTGTACCAAGAAAACAAATGTCAATATTCTACAAACTTTTCAAAATAAAGTGCTTAGAGAAATTGTACAAGCACCATGGTATATAAGAAACGACGATATCCACAGGGATCTCGGAATTCCAACAATTGAAACTGAAACTAGAAGCTTCGCGAGAAAGCATAGAAACCGACTAATCGTACATGTCAACAATACAGTCCGACAAATTTTGGACGAGAACAATTTATTGCGCCGGCTACAAAGAACGAAACCGTTCGACTTGGCAAGATAAGATTAACCGCGTCTAAATTGCGGAGCATACAGGATCTTTCATTGGAAAGTAGCCTGTCAAAAGTTGTTATATCGTTATAGAAAAATTGCTTGATAAGTTACATCTTAGTTGCAGAATCTAACAATTCTTCGAAGGGTGGTGTTTTTTGTCAGTAAAAATCTGACACTACTATGAGCACGCGCTTGCTATTCTCATAGTGTCTTTGGAAGAAAAAAAAAATGTTTTAACCCCACTTTTCGATAGGTTAATGAACTCAAATGCCAAACCCAACAATATGTTTTCTTTTTCTTAACTTTCAGTTTGCTGATTTTCCAGGTTTGTTTCTGCTAATACATAGTTTGTAGATAGCAAAAATAAATTCACATGAACGTACGAGTATTTTAAGACTTTATGCAGTTATCGTTTTGCCTGCAATTGAAAGCCGGATTACAGCTCTCTTACCTTGGCTCTAGGTTATACTGATAATAATGCTATTGCCGAGAAGCTGTTATTCATCTTCCAAAAAGCGTGCCTATTGACAAAATACAGTCTCCCGTTTTTAAGAATACTTCCGATGAGTTGAAAATGTTGAATAAGCTGATTTCCATTTCACTTCCGTCTATAACTCGGTTTTCGAAAGAGTTTTCAGTTTATTGAACGAATTATGTATTGAAGAATGAAACCGCAGAGCATTTGACTTCATAAAGGATGAGTCATTGGGTTCAATTTTTTTTTTTTTGTAAATCTGGTAAAAGCAAACACTAAAGGTGGCAACAGTCATCGCTGCAATAAGAAGCACTCATTAAAATTGTATATGGGATAACTTTGTAAAAGACGTGCTTGCAATTTTTACTTTAGATTAGACTAGCTGACCCGGCGAACTTCGTTCCGCCCAAATTCATTAATGAAATTAATAATTCCGAGCTTTCGCTTCATTCTGCTTCTACATGAATTCGGTCAATTCAATTTTTTTATTCAAAATGTATATTAAAAATAGATAAATAAATAAAATAAAATACTTGTCGGCCAACCTACCGCTTTTTCACTGAAATGCTTTATGGTACACAACATTTTTTGTTCTATTTCTATTATCGGGTGTGTACACGTACAAAGCGAGAGCTTTGCCGACACATGAAATTCAATATTTACGCCAAACACATCCAGCGATAGTCCTTGCGACTTATTAATTGTCATAGCAAAAGCGAGACGTACGGGGAATTGAAGACGCTTAAACACGAACGGCAAATCGTTCTGTATAAGTGGAATCCGCGGAATAACATCTTCGCCTTTGAATTTTCCAATAAAAATCGTTGCTTCCATCACGGAGTCGACTGATTTGTTGAATTGAATGCAACTCACCAGCGATTTGGTTTTGAATGGCGAAATTCAAATGATCGACGTTCTTGTTTTTCGCAGCCAAAATCACTCTTACACTCAGCCAATCATGTTCAGTATAATTCTGAGCGATATTCGGGAAAACATTAATGATTAGTTCTTCCGGTCTCGTTGTAAGGTTGCAAAAAGTTGTGGAAACTCAATCAGGCCGGTGATTAAGTCTGCTCGAATCACACCATTGCCCATCATAAATAATTGCCTGGACAACTCTGCAGCGGACTGGTCATTTTGTAAAGAAACTCGCATGTTTGTTGTCAAATGCCATTTCTTGACGTATCGCCATAAAACAGACGCCTTCAGGCAAGCATTCAATTCATCTGCCGGAGTTGATCTCGAAATGACAGGTAGCTATTGACGAAAATCGCCTGATAGCAAGATCATTGCTCCACCGAAAGGTCGCTTATCATTACGTAAACGATTCAGGGCCTCCAATGCGCGTTTGTAAACCATTGTGCATTCGTCCCATATGATAATCTTACATTGCTGCAGTACTTTCGCCATCGCAGTGTTCTTTGAAATGTTGCATGTAGGTTCTTCATGCACTTGCAGATTCAATGGCAATTTCAATGCAGGATGAGCTGTTCGACCGCCTTCTAACAAAGTAGCCGCTATCCCAGAAGAGGCTAGGGCCAAAGCGATCTCAGATCTCGAACGAATTGTAGCCAACATCAGTGAAATCATGAATGTATTTCCAGTTCCGCCATTTTCGTTATCGACTGCTTGCATCAATTCATCGTAAACTTTCTTTTATGCTTGATTCAACATTGGCACATTTGTTTCAACAGCTTGACTCAATGCGATTCGACCGAAGTCCATTTCTCGCTCCAATTCTGGATTAAATGCGTCTTGCATTGAACGATTTGGCTGTGGCATCCCCAATTTGTACAACAAATTGCCACTCATGAGCAGACACATATCCTCGATCAAAATCAAAGCTTTGTTGCGCATTCCATCTGACATCTCCAGTTCATTATCCGATGTCACAGTACGAATTCGATGCAACTGACATCTCCAGTTCATTATCCGATATCACAGTACGAATTCGATGCAAAATATCGTCGGCCATATCATCTTTGTATAATCAAAGTATGTATCTACTTCATTTCAAAAGTTACTTAATGTAACATAGTAAACATAAATTATTAGAACAAAATTTTTAGGTACCTATAGGTATTTAAAAAAAAAAAAAACTTTCAAAATTGTTGACAACAACAATTTGGTTGGAAAATAATTAAAATAATTGACAACAACAATTGCTTTTAAAATTTAAAATATTTTTTTTTTGTATTTGAAGTGTCACTACTCGATTTCTATCCAGTTTCTTTTTTTTCAAAGTGTACAAAAATGAATTTATTGGAATGGCGGTTGCACCTTCTTTCAAAAATTGATCATACTAATATATTAACCTTCTCTGCATGGTCTATTAACCAACAAAAAAAACTAAATCAAAATCGGATGTGTGTGGTAGTCGGTAGGCTGTCACACACACATTTATCAAGTTATTTTTATATATATAGATAGATAAAGATTTAAATAGACTTTGTTTTTTTAAAAAAAAAAAAAAAAAACAGGTTTTCAATGATTTTTTGTTGGCAAGTCTTTTATGAACTTAAAAGAAATGTGAATTTGACTGGCCTTTTTTTTTTTTTTTATTCTCCATTACTTTTTAAAATGCTATTGTTATTTAAAACTTAAAATATGCATTTTTATGTCTATAATAAAAGAAACAAAATAATAGAAATCCTTTTTTTGTTTAGAAAAACATAAAATCGTCGAAATCTAAAATGTCCATACGATTTCCGAAACATAATGCCCAGACATGTGTTCATTTCGAATTGGTAACCCTAGCTGGAATCATGTGGGAAATACTGTCCCTGAAGCAAGCTCTCATCCTTAGTTTCTGAAAGGAAAATGTACTAGAGAGAGAATGTTATAGGAAAAATTTCATCCGCCAAGGATATAAACAAGAGTACAAGAACCTGTAAAATGATTCCAATAGGAATTCTACTGTGAGAAGATCTCTTAAGAGGGAATATGCCTCTCTGAGGTGTAAGCAGGAGATACAATAGACCAAAAGTTCGTAGAACAACAACCCCTTTCACGTAATAAATAAATCTACGGCAAATCTTGTATGCAATATTTTTGAGCCTGCTTCACTTTATCAAAAGTCAACAAATTCCTTACTCCCTACTCTCTATTTTATTTATTCAGGTTGCCATACCTTGTTGTTTCACACTACTTAAAATTACCATATAATGTCCTTATTAAGTGTCAACCAATGCGACTAAGTTAAAGCTCCACTCCACCGTCATCACTGTAATCCCAACTATTCTGTTGACGGAAGCATCAATGGCGAAAATTGTTTTCAAGTCAATCATTTTGGTCCAGGATATATCATTTTTAATACGGAAAAAGACTCAAACCAATGTTTGCAAGAGAAAAAATGTCCCAACCCTCTCTGCGGCACTATAGCTGCGTTCAAACGAAGACAGTCTACGATCTATGCTATGGCATTACAATCACGTAGACAAACAGTCCGACATGTTGCATTAAATTCACACTCAGCCAATGTTGCATAAGTCATGCAAATCAAATGAATTATCTTCGCGCAGCTTGAAACAAGTTTTGGCAAACGCTTTTCAAATGGTTTTCCTCTATTTGGCTTCGTCTCATTTTCAAAGCAAACAAAAAAAAAATGTTTTCCATCAGCGGAATGGAGGGCCGTCGTCCATCGGCAGCAGATATTACAAATCCGTGGATGGACATTGATGTATTAATTTTTCGAACGAAGAAAACAAATCTCACTCTTGTCATAGAAACGCGCTCTTGGCTTGGCACACTTGAACCGACCGCATAGACAATGAATATGGACAAATGGTGAGCGCGGGGGGATCCAAGTGAGTCATATGTGATTAATGTGCATAAAATGAAATCACATCGATTGGGATTCGATTTGCACAAATTTAATTTGTATGCAGGCAGTAGACCGCCCTGGTTTTCTAGGCGTGCACAAGCACATTCAAAAGAAAGCAATCAAAGTCCGGCCAGTGACATCGTGCTGTAGGAATTTCAGAGAAATCTACAATAGGACACTCTGCAGTGCTTTTTGATCGCTAGATTGGAAGAATTTGGTCTGTTGTTAAAGGGTTTTTTTCCAACAGGGTTGAAGTTTCATCCACATTAACAAACGTCTAACAAACGAATTCACAGCTCAGTCAGTGGAAACCAGAAAATGTTCTTCGAGCTTACTTGCAAAATGGGAACACCTTCATAAGAGCAAGATACATATCTCCCATGCCCTAATTCCCCATAAAATGTTACATTTTTTTAAATTTTTTCAAATGCAAATTTCACTCAGGCGAAAATTTTTAAATTTTGTTCGAATTTAAGAGAAAACTTTTCACCAGCTTTTACTGATAAAAAAAAAAAATTAAAAACAGTCTTCAAAGTCTGGATACACTGAGTCTTACCATTCCCTGAGATATTTCCGACAATGCGTGTAGTCATCCTTGACTTCCAGCACTCTACTCAACTGAAACAGAAAGCTACTGACGTAGATGACCAATGTTGTGCTCAAAAACCCAATTGGGTAATTTGGCTCAAGTATTTTAGCTTTGGCTCAATGCTCCGATCCAAAGAGAAATGGCTCACATTTATCTCTAAACTTAAACATCGCTTTCTTAACAATAAAAAAAAAATGTTGAAAAAAATTAAACGTAATCACGAAATCAAAATTTACTCGACTTTTCAAATGGTGGTTAAAAGATTCACCGAGCGAACGGACCCATAAATTTTGCATTTTTTTTTTTAAGAAATTAGAAAAAACTCCCTCATCCTTTTCATTTAACTAATGTGGCTCGAACTTTCACCTCCAAAGTTTCTGTAGAATTTCCATGTTGGAAATCTGTGAAGTTTCGTATTTCTAAACAGTGAATAGCTTTATACTTGTAAAAATACCTCAAAAATACCTACAGATCGTAGATAGTAAACATTTTTCT
This sequence comes from Cheilosia urbana, assembly GCA_946477585.1. Classification (NCBI taxonomy): domain Eukaryota; kingdom Metazoa; phylum Arthropoda; class Insecta; order Diptera; family Syrphidae; genus Cheilosia; species Cheilosia urbana. Next base: position 41,688,290 of record OX297856.1, read on the forward strand.
TTTACCTAGTTTCAGTGATTCGGACCAAATGGCTGTCAAATGTGACAGGGCAGGAAAAGGCGCGCTAGTACTGGCGACAATATACATGTCATATGAAGAATATAAAAGACAACAATGGTAACTGGACGCAGTCCTCTGAAGACACTCTAAGTCTGCTTTTACAGCCTCACTTTTCGGGTTGTATCCCCCAAACAACTGTCCAGTCCTCACCGAGCATCGCAACTACTGTTGCAACAATTCCAGAAGGTATAATAACTGAGGAAAAATTTAACTGGTCGATTGAGACCTTTTCTCCATTTTAATCACCTGGGTTTGACGGGATTTCTCCAATCATACTCCAGAAAGCCAGGTCAATTATTATACCAGCCCTTCCATTCCCAGGGAATGGCGAGAAGTAAAGGTCGTCTTCATTTATTTATTTATTTATTTATTTCATTTCATCTTATAAGTTAACTTAGTTTAGATAACTTAACATTATAGATAAATTGTTAACAATTTGATTATATTTAATAACAATATTCACAATTCATTTAAAATTACAGATTTGACATGTTCTCTATTCATATTAAAATCAATCAAATTACAATATGCATTATAATTCACGCAAGCCATAGTAATAGGATCATTTTGACCATAGTTTGTCCTGTGCCGCGTTGGTTTAAAGAAATAATTTTCCCTAGGTCGAAGAATTCGAGAAGGAGCATACATATTAAATAAGGACAGTAAAGAAGAACAATCCATGTGGGCTGTTAGTACATCATGAGCAAGTATTACAGAATAATAGGTTCTTCTTTTAAAAAGAGGCTTCAAATTTATCAAAGAGCATCTGTTTTCGTAGGGTGGCAAATTATTATTCCAATCAAATTTTCGCAGTGCATATTTGGTAAACCTTCTATGTATTTTTTCAATGCGTAATTCGGCATTGCGGTAAGAAGGATTCCATACAACACAACAGTATTCTAATATAGAACGAATCAAGGCATTGTAGAGAACTTTAAGGGTATACGGATCATTGAAATCTTTAGAGTTACGAAATAAGAAACCCAACATTTGATTAGCTTTACCGACTATATAGTCAATATGCAATGAAAAGGTAAGCTCGGTATCAAAGATGACTCCTAAGTCTTTTTGGTCGGATACCCTTTTTAATACTGTATTTTGAATTTTGTAGTTAAAAAATATAGGGAATCTTTTTCTACTGAATGTAAGAACTGAACATTTCATAATGTTAAAATACAGTCCATTGAGAAAACACCAGTCATTTATTCGGTCTAAATCACTCTGTAGCGCTAGGACGTCTGACATACAATTAATAGTTTTGTAAATCTTTAAGTCATCTGCATATAATAGGCATTTTGAGCTTGATATGAATGAGGGCAAGTCATTGATAAAAAGAAGAAAGAGAAGTGGACCGATATGACTTCCTTGGGGTACACCTGAATAGTTTTGAATTTCGTTTGAGAGCACAGATCCAATTTTGACAAATTGTTTGCGATTGGTCAAGTAACTGCCAATCCATTTCAAAATGTTAGAGTGAAATCCGAAAACTTCAAGTTTTTTTAAGAGCACATTGTGCTGCACACGATCAAAAGCTTTTGAAAAGTCTGTATAGACACAGTCTACTTGAAGACATTTTTCAATGTTTTCAATACAGTAATTAGTAAAAATGATCAAGTTTGTAGAGGTCGATCTACCACTCACAAACCCATGTTGAAATTGTGAAATATTATTGTGTACAGCCGAATACAACTTTTTTTTAAAAACTGCCTCGAATTCCGAATTCATTCCGAAGGCAGGCAAGTCTAGCCACACGACTGCTTAGGACTCCAGGCCCATAAGCCTAACATCTTTCATACTGAAAACCTTCGAAAAGCTTTTAAACGTTTTTATCCGTAGTCAGCTTGACGATAGTGTGGCCTCAATGGCTCAACATGCATACATTAAAGGTAAACGCGTTGAGACCGCGTTACATGAGGTCACCGGCATCATTGAAAAGTCCCTAAAGGACAAAGAATACCTACACACTAGCCGCGTTCCTAGACATTGAAGGAGCATTCAACAATGTCAAGATGTGCGCAGTGAAGAGAGCACTACTCAATTCCAACGTTGACCAAACGCTAACAAATGTGATTGAAAGCTTGCTCATTAAAAGAAACATTAATGCAAAACTAGGTGACACTGATCTTACAGTGACAGCCTCAAGAGGTACACCACAAGGAGGAGTCATATCCCCCTTACTCTGGGTCCTTGTCATAAACGAAATACTAGTAAAATTCAAAAATAAAGGTGTTATGGTAATTGCCATACAGACAAAGTAGTAATACTTGGTACAGGCAAATTCGTACCTACCATAAGCGAACTATTAGAAAACGCATTACGAACACTTAGGTTAGGTTAGGTTAGGTTGGGAGGGCAGTTTTGCAACCGATGCAAATTTCACCCAGAAGCCATGAAGGCCCATTGTGAGTACCCTGTTTGTACATGCAAGGACATGTGGCTAACAAAACCACTTCGATCTGTTGAGGAATAGTTTTCTGTCTGATAGAGGTACCCCTGCCAAGTCGTCCAAACTTTCGAAGAACCTAGCTCCCATACAGGATGAGCGGCGTTCTTGTAAAGCTGGGCAGTGGCATAGAAGGTGTTCCACGGACTCTATTTCCTCCTCGTCTCTACAGCTTCTGCAGAAGATATTTGCAAAAAGTCCTAGCCTTTTAGCCATGTTTCCTATGATGCAGTGTCCGGTTAAAACCCCGACGAGCATCCGGATTTGGCTTCTATTAAGGGAGATTAGGAGCTTTGATCTTTTGGTGTCAACCACAGGCCACAGACTTCGGGTTATGACGCAACCGATGGTGTTGCTCCATTGTTCCTTAGCCAGTTGTGTGGTGACGCCTTCAGTAAAAGTCTTAGCAGTGTTGAAAGGCGGTAGCACCTCTCCGTCCGCAAGTTGAGGGTTCATATCAGAGCCGTATCTGGCCAATTCGTCCGCCTTTTCGTTCCCTTCCACCCCAACGTTTCCCGGAACCCAGCAGAGTAGAATTGAGTGATGACGTATAGCCCTGAGCGCCACGAGGCAATCTGTAACACATTTCGCATTGATAAGGTTGGAGCCGATAGCTTTAAGTGCTGCTTGACTGTCCACACAGATGGTTATTTCCATTGCTGGTAGTCCCATCGATAAGATAGTCTGTGCTGCTTTTTTAACCGCATATATATCTCAGCTTGGAAGACACTGCAGTAATCGGTCAGTCGGAACGACTGGCTAATAGCAAGCCTTTCTGAGAATATGCCGGCTCCTGTTCCATTTTCTGTTTTTGAACCATCCGTGTAGACGGCTATACCTTTAATGATGGTAGGTACTGGGTGATTTCCAGTCCTGCCTTTTGGGTATAGTGATTCTAAAATTTTTCTCGAAGTCATATCTGGGTTTCTCGTAATCGGTGAGTGACATGAGTCTTTTCCGATCGAAGATTTCAAGTATGCTTGAGTGTCCGCAGTAACCAGGCTTCCAAGTTTTGTTCTCTCTTAATCTGAGAGCGGCTTTGGCTGCCACGTTCTTAGTGAATAGCTCAATGGGTTGCAGGTTCAATAGTGTTTCCAGACCTAATTGTGGTGTGGATTTAATTGCGCCTGTTATTCCCAAGCAAGCAATTCTCTGCACCTTGTTCAGGTTCTTAAGATGGGATTTGGTTTTAACCGCCTCCCACCAAACAACTGAGCCGTAGATAAGAATGGGTCTCACAATCTAACACTTAATATGTTGAAAAAACAATGCGATCTTGGAGTCAAACCACAGAAAACTGAATTGTGTGTTTATGCGAAGTGGAACTCTTGCGAAGCAAGGCGAGCACGGGACTTCTTCAAGATTTAAACTGAATTTAATTTAATAAATTTCTTTTTTCGCCTCCATAAATTTATTAAAAAATTGGTATCTGGGCCGAGGCGAAAAATGTCCTATATTTTGCTGACAAAGCATCTGAAAACTTTTTTTTTACCGCTAAACCTCCTAAGAAAATGTTATTTTTGCCTCTAAATCTAATGAAAAAATACGTTCGAGCCCCAGAACCTTTATTTTATCCACTGATCATCCTGGCAAAAATAAATAACAAACACTCGTATTTATAAGATTCAATTACGAATCCTTTACGATGTTGGTTAGTTAAAAACTTTACTAAACGAGGTTTGTGCCTAAAAAGGTATAAGAACTTCGATTGACTATTACAGAAAACACTGAAATCTATTACTTTTTTCTCTGAAACCGACATCAGCTGTGATAAGCTTCGTAACTGAAGTCATTTTACACAATACAAATTTAAATTATCTGGTAAAATTCCGAAATGTGTTCGAAAGAACTGCTGAAATATAAACCTGCAATCATATATCTATGCGTCTTCCTATATTCATATTCCTCGTCCAATTCCACTAACCATCAACAAGTCTAATGCATCTTATGCATACATAACATGATGAAATGTCGAAAGTCGGTCAAATATTTCCCCCACATTTGGCTATTTCTTCCAAAAAAAAACATAACTTTTTACTTTTTAACATGTTTTATGTACCTATCTACGATTTAAATAATAGTTGGCGCAACATGTCCGTAAGGAACCTAGGTCAAGCTCTCCTCAGTGCCTACCATTCGTTTTGTATGAGTTTTTCATTTTTAGGACCAATGGAAGGTTTTATAATTCCATGCCGAGTCCAAACCGCCAATTGAGAAGCTCTTTTATGATAGTTATATGCTCTCAAATTTTGCCAGACGATCCCAAGAGGTGGCGTAAAAAAACTTAAGTTAGAATTTGGGTTCTTTTCGGGAATCGGACCTGAGAGCCCTCTCTTAGTAGTCCAACACACTAAGCCACTGCGCCCACGGCTTAAAAGAAGGTATTTCGAATCTGATCGCGGACATGTAAGTTAAGTTTCCTGATTGCTAAAGTGTACGGCAAAATATAACAGCCCTCACGCAACTTTGATGAAATTGTTGTCTAAGAAATTTACAGATGATGTTGGTGCTTAAATCCTGAAAAATATTTAAGGAACTTTTACAAAAACCTTAGTTTTTTATTTTTTTAAGATTCGTTTTTTAAATGAAAATAGTCCACAGATATTAGGTTAAACATTTTCACTGGCAAATATAGCTTTAGAGGATCGATCGATTATCCAACAGCATTTTAAAATAACACGCATTTATTTCATCAATAAGTTGTGAACAGAACGAAGAATCTACATCTACACTATGTACCTCATTCTTAAGTATGTTTAAGTTACTCAGCGTTTCTTTCGTCCATAGAATGCCTATAAATTTTTCTGTGGAAGCTCATTTTAAGGTTGCCAAATGGATATTATAGCGAAATATACAAATAAAATAGAATTAAAAAAAAACACATCAGATTTCCCCACAAACAATATGTATCTCTCGCCTAAATCTGGTGGGAAAACCCCCAAACAACGCTGGAATGACTTTTTATGGATAAAAGTTCGATGAGGCGGACGTAGTGCCATGCTCCCAGATTGCGGTTTGTCTGCACCTGTACTCGAGTGCGTAGAATTAACCATGGGACCAATCCAATACAGTCGCAAGAGTACTTTACGATCTCAACATAAATAAATCCGCTTGTCCAGATCGTATCTCCCCCATCGTTCTGAAGAGGTGTTCTTCCACGCTGGCAAAACCACTGCGTAAGCTTTTTCATCTGTCCTATTTTTCTGGACTCTTTCCGAGTAGGTGGAAAACAGCATTTGTTCAGCCCGTCCCTAAAAAAGGCGAATCTTCTTCTCCCACCAATTACCGACCCATAACACTTACGTCCATTCTTTCTAAGGTCATGGAAACGCTGATAAACCGCCAGCTTATGAAATATCTTGAATCACGGAAACTCCTTAATGACCGGCAGTACGGTTTTCGTGGCAACAGGTTCACTGGTGATTTGATGACTTATCTCACCGAGAAGTGGAACCAATCTCTCCATCACTTCGGTAAATCGAAGATTGTTGCGCTCGATATTTCAAAGGCATTTGACAGAGTTTGGCACCAAGCTCTTTTGTCGAAAATGCGTGCTTATGGGATCGATGCGTCTCTTATTCAATGGATTAGAAACTACCTTTCTGGCCGTTCAATTCAAGTTATTTTGGATGGTTTCAGTTCTGAAATCCACCATATAAATGCTGGTGTTTCCCAAGACTCAGTTTTGTCTCCGACTCTCTTTCTCATTTTTATAAATGATCTCTTGTCTGCAACTTCTAATCCAATCCATTCCTTCGCTGATGACAGCACTCTTAGCTTTTCACATTCTTTCCAGGACTCACATCCCTGCTCTTCGGCCGTAGAACTGGAACGGCAACGTATGTTAAGCTCATTAAATTCCGACCTTGACAGCATTTCAAAATGGGGTTCAGCAAATAGAGTGGAATTTAATGCTTCAAAAACACAATGCTGTCTGCTGTCTCTAAAGCGAAACCCAAATCTACAGCCATTATCCATGAATGGCACTTGCATTACCGAAACCGAAAGACTTTCTATTCTCGGTATGTGCGTTCATGACAACCTTCGTTGGAATGACCATGTACACGAAGTCGCCGAGAATGCAGCGAAATGTCTAGGTTTCCTCAAACGGTGCAAGAAATATTTTACCCCTTCTGATCTGGCTATAAGGCGTTCATTCGCCCAAAATTCCCACATCTGGTCTGGTGCACCGAAAACTATATTGCACTTACTGGATAGGATCCAAAATCGTGCGTTGAAACTAATTGGAGACACGAATATTGCGAATTCTATTAATTCGCTTGAACATCGTAGAAACGTTTCGTGTCTCTCATTGTTTTATCGTTTCTTCTACAAACAGTGCTCAAATGAAATTGCCAACTGCATTGCTCCCCTTCAGAAATTCATTCGCAATACTCGCCATGCTAGGAATGCCCATCAGTTTACCATCCATCCTATCTTCGGACGTACTATGAAATACAGAGACTCTTTCATAAGCCGTACAACGCGAATGTGGAATGCCTTGCCCAGACATTTAAGACCAATGTGCATCGTTATCTCCTATCTCCTCCATCCCAATTTCCTTAATGCCCGCGCTGTGTAAATCACATAACACTATAAGAGTAGTCGCAACCTCTTTAGTGCGTGTTAATTATAAAAAACAAAAAAAAATCTGCCATTCAACAAGATAAATAAATCTTTCTAAAAAAAAAATACCAAAACAAATTTTCGTTAAAAAATAGAAGATACAAAATTTCTAGATGGGAACACCATAATCACCTAGCCGCACGAAATATATTTTAAAACCTATTCTCATATCTACCAATTATAAAAGCAAAAATTCATAAAAATCGGTAAAGCCGTTTCGGAAGTATGCGACCACAAACACCGTGACACAAGATTTTTATATAATATATTAGATGAAAGCAAAAAATACTTTTGTCATTTTCTATTTTTTCTTTCGAATTCTGACGTGCCCTATAGTCCAAGCAGCGACCGTCGAATCACTTACGTCATCGGGTACTAAAAAAGTAGCACATTGTAACTATGTAGAGCGTATTGCGAGAAGATATCAAATCGCTCGGTCTACCTGACTTTATCCTGCCGCAAAGCGCTTTTATAACATCACTTCCGGTCTAATTTGTGGACGAGTACGTACGTCAACAGACACCTATAAATGAAAATATCTTTTAGGTACAAGTCAATGAGTACATTCAGAAAAACTTGGTCTGCATTGCCTCAACCTGCCGCAAGAAACTGGCAGACCAACAATAAGTACCCGTTTTCCGGCCGAGTACTTACGTCAACGGGTACATAAAAAATGTAAATGCCAAATTATTGCACTACTTTTTCTCTTTAAAAGTAAGCAGGTCTGCCTTTGCTTACCTTGCCGCAAATATGTGACAGACCAAGATTTGATTCATAAACATACCCGCTTTAACCCCTCCTTTTACGTCAAATAACAAAGTGCGTTTCAATTTTTGTCGATAAAATTGTTTACATAAAATATGAAATTCTTAAATTATGATTCCCTGTTTTTCCCAATACAAATTTATACGTTTTTTATATGTATATTGTATATCAACATAAATAAAGAATTCTTCCCGATTCGCAACTGCTTAAAGAATTCAAGCGTGGTGCTTTTGGTCTAAAGGCAATTTAGCGAGAGCTCCAGTTGATCTAACGCTCGAATAAATTATAATCGCAGATGCAGCTAACTCGTTAACAGGCGTTAGGCATTTTACCAACTCTGTAAACTCTGCAGCGGTGCGGGCTTTAAGCCATAGTATTCGGACGAGAATAACTTCAAAACTTCTGCAAGAGTTAAATATTTCCCGCAAGGATGACATCTCACATGAATTAGAACTGAGCAGAATAGAAAAAGATAAAATGGCACCGAGCAATATAATTTGTACTTTTATTCAGTATACAAATCCATTCGACACCAAACTTGAAAAGACCAACCTATACAATGTGACAACTGGCAGAGCAGCGTCGGAACAAACAACAAACTTGTTTTTTAAACAAGAAAAACGTTTGCAAAGCTCTAAAACAGATGTTTTTAGAAGAATTTTCTATTGGTTCCCGCTTCGAAAAGCCAATCAAACGCAATGTCATAAAGAAGCTTCAGAAAATAAAAAAAATGCTCTGGCAAAAAAAAAATTCATCTTTTTCCGAGCCTTGTGAACCAAATTGCATTGATGTTGACTTTATAGATGGATTTCATTTTTTGCATCATTTGGACTTGCCCAGAACTTTTGGAACACTATCGGAAGTGATTTTGAGAACAATTTGTAACACTGATGCTTCAGAAGTGCATTTAGTTTTTGATAGGTATTTCAAACCATCCGTTGAAAGACATCGACCGCCATAGTCATCAGGAGCACGATGTTCACTGAACCAAATTTGGTAGTTATATTGATAAAAAAGCATGTAGATTTGAAGAAACGGTGATCAATATAAGGTCAACAAATTGCAAAAATAGATATTTTTCAAATTGAAAAAATAGAGCTTCATTTTTACATAAACATTTCTTTAAATTGAAAGAAAATCTTCAACTCAACACATAGTACTCTTTAATTTAATGAACGCTTTTTCAATATTATTTATTTATTTATTTCTCAAATTGAAAAAAAAAAAATCTTCTTTTTAAATCCTTACTTTATTCAAGCTGAATAATTTTCACCAATTCTACGCATCGTTTTCTTCAATATGCATAGCTTTCTTTAAATTGACGATTTTTCTTCGGTTTCGCGCTTAATTTTTTTGTTAATCCGACAAATATTTTTTGAAATTGATGCAATATTCTTAAATTCCATGTATTATTTTCCTTAAATAGAATATTTAAACCCCATTAAAGTAAATAAAACACAAACATATATTTTTAGGTAACATAGTTTTTTTTTTAGATTTTTTAGATTTATAATAACAGTAAGATAATTGGAATATAATAAATAATTATGATGTTTAAAGTTTACAATTGAATGAATTTGAATATTTAATCTTCAATATGAAGAAACATTTTATGTAAAATTGTTAATTTGAATAACTGATTATTCATAAAATGATCAACAAATTTCTGTCAATATCAAATACAGGATAACGTTTTTGTTAACAACTTAAACTGACAACAACTCAAACTGACAAAATGTTGTTGGTTTGAATACAATATGGAATCGGACAGCAGTTGAAGAAATGTTATTGTTATTATATATTTTGAATTTGAATTTTGAATATTAAATCTTCAAAAACACGAAAATATTTATGAAAAATTGTCGATCCGAATAGTCAATATGAATACGCGATTTGGTTCAGTGTTCCCTACAACATCTTGGGCCCAAATCCATCCTAATGACTTCTTAAAGAGTTTGAAAAATATTAAATACAAAAAAAGCTTTAGTAAAGTTTTTGGGTGGCGATTGGACGAGAGACTCCATGGCAAAACAATTCCTTAATAAAAAAATTGACCTGACGGTGGAAGAACGATGTTTCTCATTTACCTCTATGAGTGATAGAGTTCTTAAAATTGAAGAAACAGAGAATCTTGAAAATACTTGTTATCCATCCAATTTTATTGGGTAATATGCAGAAGTTAAAACATACAGCAATTTGGATTACGAGTACTACATCGAATTTAAAATATGTCAGTTGCAAAACCTGCACCTCTTTATTTGAAGATTTTGTTCAAGATTTATGTCTTGCTTTGCCCGACTTCCATGCGTTTACAGGGTGTGATTACACATCTTGTTTTTATAGGATAGGCAAAGATATTGTTATATAAAAACAAACATTTACAAGAACTCTTTAAATCACTGAATAATCCAAATGATGCAGAGAATGAACAGAAAATGCAGGAATTTACATGCAAATTGTATGACATACAAAACAGCAAAAACGTAAACTCAGCAAGATTAGATATTTTTCAAAAGTTGTACGCTACTTTCTCCAATTCGAAGTGTTTACAAAAAAAAAACAAAAAACAAGAATTTTGATTCTTGCCTTATTCCACCGTGTTGGAATTCATTAAAACAAGAGATTTTAAGAACTGTTTACATAAATTCAATGTGGCAAAATGCTACTGAAGTCGATTGTGTAAAATATAGTTTCGAGAACTGTGGGTCGATTCTCAAGGAGGAAAAGCTTGAACTTCTTTGGTTTGAAGGATATCCAACACCCCTTTATGTTGATAATATACTTAAAGATAATAATGTTAGTGATGAAGAAGAAAATGACGAGTCTGATGACGATTTTGAGTAGCTTTATTATTTCTAGATTATATTTTCATGTAAGAACATTATTATTTTCATTGAATTCAATAAGTTCACTCTACATATACATACACTAAACATAATTAAGCGATGTAAATAAACAAATAAATCGAAAAAAATAAAATAAATGCATTTAACCTGGAATATATATGAGTACATTATGTAGAACAATTTACGGTCTGTCAAATACTTGCGGCAGGGTACGCTAAGGCAGACCTGCTTTTTCAAGAAGAACAAAGGGTAAGTAATAATCTAGCACTGATATTTTTTAAGTACTCGGTCAAAAAATTAACCGGATATGACGTCAAAACGATCACTTGCGGCACGACAAAGTTAGGCAGACCGACTGATTAGATCTTCTCCCACCATCTTCTTCACATTGACGTTGATTATTTTTTTGTACCCGATGACGTAAGTGATTTAACAGTGGGCTCTCCGTCTACTAGGGCTCCGTCACTGAATGTCACAGAAGGATATTGGCATATACGCCTATAGTTCAGCTGCCATCAAGACTTTATTCAGCGTTATACGGTCTAAAGAACTGTTATAATGAGGCATTTGTTAACAGACCTAACAAATTGGCTATACCGTAAAACCTCCCCTTCGGTAGCTGGGTTAAGTTTATTTGGCATTACATGTAAAAGTTTCTCAAAACAATTTTCACTGGCCCTTCGTATGGATTCATCTAATCTGGGAAGCACGTGGAACATTTTACATATCTTAATACTCAACGTCTTCAATGTCATAGATGTCGTTCGTTACCATACCGAATAGAGCTGTGTCTGAGTTTAAGGCTATAGTGTTCGTTTTCCTTCTCCAACGAAATTAATATCATTTACACTCGACAGATTTTAACTCGATAGAACCCAGTTGAGACCTGACAGAACTAAACTCTGTTTCAATAAGCTGTAAGCAGAAGTACCTCAACAGCAAGGTCAGATGTACGCTATGTATTCTCGACAAAAACCTTTTATATGCCATACGCAACTGAGCCCAATTACAGAAAAAGCTCGCGTACTCAATTTCAATTCAACCCATTTTGTTGGTATCTTCTATCTCAACTCGCCAAAATACCTATCACTACATAGCGACCGGTCTATATCGCTCCTATGAGAGCTTTCGAAGCCCTTATCGCTAAAATTTGATATACCATTGCTATCTGAGATATCAGCGCACCAAGACGGACTATCGGCATACGAACTCATATCAAACGCTATCAGTTTCATTTGGCTGTCGCGTGAAATACGTTTTGCTGGTATTTTTGTTTTCTTTCTCAAAAATCCAATCGTGTTAGTGGTCCTTGCAACATAGATAGCTTCTGAAATAATGCTCCAAGATGACTCTGTGCGTAACCTACATTATGACAGTGAAATTCGTGTCGCCCACCAGCCCAGATTCGAGCCGACAGGTGAGATACTCTTTCTTTTCTGATTCACATAAAGGTTGATAATATTCATTCTGTAAAGTGTTGACAACGGTAATAAGTGAATTATAAGTAGTTTGCGATTACACGCAGTACCTATACCTATGGGGAGTTTAGTTCTTTTGTTTTATAATTGCTGATAGCTTATCGGGGGAGTATTTTGTTATTTTATTTCTATTTTGTTCGCTCCCAAGTTTGACAATTAACTGTGTATGTTGGTTAAAGGTATTTGGAGAATTTCATCGGAATTCCGATTACTATCAAAGCGGTGGATTGACTGATGTAAGCAATAGATCTAAGCTTTAGTAGCTAAGGTGTAGCGAAATCCTTGAGACTCTGTAACATGGTTTGGCTTGAACGGCTTCTGTTTGAATGGTCCAATCTTTCTCCATTACTATTTCTAATTGGTTTATTTTTGTGTTGGTTCTGTAACAGTTACTAAAAATTAACTTGAGAGCTCTTACCAAGAACTAAGATGTGTGACATTTGTACATCATGTCACCAAGACTGCCAATCGATATAGCACACCGAATAGTGCAAAATATTTCAACGTAGTTGAATACACGGTGTATGTCCTGTCCAACACCCATCTATAGAATAGCACCTTTCGCAGAACCCTAGATGCTAAATGTCAGGTAAGGTTTATTTAGAAGCAAGACTGGGAGGAGGACCTTCATAAAGATGTGTACTTGGAGGTTTAGTGAGCTCATTGCAATCGCTGGGGGTATCGTTATCATCATTAAATAGATTGAAAACTCAATAAGGAGATTTCAATTTTCCTACAGAAGAGCTCTAAGGAGCTTCGCTTGATCGAAAAGCCGTATCTCTACCATATTTCTAAAGAAGGCCCACATATTTATTCCGCCTACGCAATGGCATACGTGTGATATCTGCCTTGACTTTTGGCATGCTTTGCATGAAGACAATAATTCCTTTTGTTCTCTGTTTAGTTCTGTTTAGTTTAACGATTTTCTTATAATTCGTCTGTGGTTCAGGTTAAGTTGTGGTTTGTGGATACACGATCGCCGATTGTGGTTGTTATTGGTTTAGTTCATTCATCACCAGGGCCAGAACCTCGGGCCTGCTGGGAGCAATTTAAAAGCCAGCGAAATGGCATTACAGTTTTTCTATGAGTGTCTTCCTTCTTCCTCCACAATCTCTGATCTTTCGTAAAGTAGTCACATGGAACTGGCGAATGATCAGCTCGGCTGGGGCCCATTTGACTATTAGCTCTTCGAACTTTTGATCTCTGGATGACGTAAAGTCATATACAGTATAATGGCAATATAGGTACTTGAGCTTTCGCTAGTTGCCGTGACTCTTTCCCAACTTTCCTGGAAGACCCGCTTTTCTTGGATTTTCATCTTTGAATTCAATAAAACTGCCCGCTATAAACCAGACAATGCTTCCAAGCAGCATTTCACAAACGTTTACATCTTTGTCATGACAATTAAATAAATTAAGAAATAAATAGTTGGCGCAACAGCTCTGTAAGGACCCTAAGCCTAGCTCCTCACTGCCATTTATTTTGTATACGTTTTTCATTTTTAAGACTACATCTACAATTTAATGCCGAGTCTAAATGGCCAATTGAGAAACTCTTTGATGACATACCTACATAGATACTTATAATAAAATAAAAAGCACCCAGCCCAACTATATATATGAACAAAAAAGTTTCATGCGACTCAGTCGTGTACTTTATTTTTATTCTCGCCTTGAAACTCAAAGCGAACGGGAAAACAAACAGCGGTAAGGAAATATGTTAGTGGATTTATGTAAATAATGCTCAATTCACACTTCGGCGTTGAACGCGTGCGTGTGTCAGCGGGCTTTGCCACACTTTATCGAAACTTTACGATTTTAAATGCCAAAGCGAAATGCTGCTTTGAGCGAATACGCGATGAGAGGGTAGAGTAAGACAGACTAAAAGTTCGGTATGTTTTTTGGCTAAAAAGCACAAATTCATAGCAGAATTCAATTTTCAAGTATACGCCTTTTTTTTCTTGTATCTATAATTTATATACTCAGATTGAAAAAGGATTCTCCAAAATACAAGAAGTCATATTTAACAATAGACGTGTTTTTTAAAGTTCAATCTCAGCAAAGCAAAGTAAAGTAGGACCTTCAGTACGTCATTACAACAACTACGCTCTATACTTGAATCTTCAAGAACTCTGAGTAGTTGTTGTAATTGCGTGCTAAAAATCCTACTTTGCTTTGCTTTGCCTAACATTTTAAAGCAAAAAACAACCTTAAAACGGGTACAAGACCCTTGATTGTTTTTTTTTTTTTTTCTCCTAAAAATCTACAGGCATTTAAAGTTGCTCCACAAAATCAAAATGGTATGAGCCATTTCATCATACTGAATTAATTAATTTGCATTGAAAAAAACATCATATAGGTAGCTCTTTAAAAGTTGTGTGTGATAAACATTAGTGGTTCTTATACCGAAGACTTTAAATCGAACAATTCGAAGTTGTCAAACGCGCATGATATTAGAAAGTAGATATACTCAGGCGTCGCTTTGAACTTTACGATATTTACGATCTAAAGTCGAAGTCGATTCAACGCCTGAGCCCTGAAGTTGTATTAGGTGTGGACCGGCAGCGTATGAAGGCTTGTTTCTATATAATCTGTCGACGCGACATTGTGAATTGGACATAAATTTGTTCATTTTTAGAAATAAAATACTATTATCCACTTCCGGACTATTAGTTTTATTTCCTGTTCGCCTGTTCCTGTCTTCGGACGTCGAAGAAACTACTTTTAAAAACTCGACAGATGATCAATTTGTTTGGAATTTCTCATGCCTTGTGATCAAATGTATGGTACTGTTACATTCAGGCTGGGATTCGAAAAGATTAAATACTATTCTGCTTTACTCTTCTAATAAAATCAAGTTTATTTCACTTTTATAGTTTATTCTAATAATTCATTTATTAGGAACCACAAACAACATTACTTAAAGCAATTCTAAAGCGTTTCAAACCAATCACTTAATTCACTGTATTACTTTACACTTATTTATCTTCACAACCGATTACTATTTCGAAGTTTACCAATCACTGCTTAAAAATCAGCTGTGCCGCCCTGTTCTCAAACATGCCCTTTTATATCCGCTCTGCCACCTAGTAGAATATTTTAGTGTATTCAATCTGGTTCTAGAATTAGCTAGAGAGAGAGTGGCTATAAAATTCACTAGCAAGTTTTTGAGTGTACACATAAAGACTATTCACATGAGAGCGAACTGCGAATAGGCGAATTGCGAACAAATCAATTTAACTGTATTCATGAATCCAAAATTGGTATTTGTATTGTATTGTATTGTAAGTGCTGGGCCCTATACACTGCGACCAGAAGAGATCTATTGTGTTGGTCTTTATTATTTAACCCAGGGAGCTGTTGAAGCTCTTTATAAACCTCAGCACCCTTCTTGGTTCCTTAAAATCGCCCTTTGCATATGGATCGCTCTGCCCCTGGCCACCGCAGGACATTCGCAGAGTATGTGTTCCGTTGTCTCCTCCTCTTCTCCGCAGCGTCGACAGGAGTCATCGTCGGAAAGTCCAATTTTTTTGAGATGATATCTTAGTGGCCAGTGACCAGTAAGATAACCCGTTAGGATCCTTAGATCCTCTTTGCTTAGCTCAAGTAACTTTTTTGCTTTACTACGAGCTGGGTTTATGAATCTTTTTGCCTGCCTCTGTCCCTTTGATTCCGTCCAGTATTCGGCAAGGAGATCATCTTCCCATTTCCTGAATTTTGAGTGTATGTAACTCAAAGGTAACCCGAAGTAGGGTTCAGGACCGGTGAGCAGGCGTGATGCACCTCTTCTCGCCAGACAATCTGCTCGTTCGTTGCCCTCAAATCCCTCATGGCCTGGTATCCAAGCAACAGTGACCGTGTTGTCCTTTGCCAGTTCTTCGATGAGATTGAAACATTCCCAGACTAGCTTTGATCTGATCGAAAACGATCTAAGGGCCTTAAGGGCTGCCTGGCTGTCTGAGAGGATGTATATATGGGCACCTTTAGTGCGCCTCCGTAAGCATTCCCGGACACATATCTCTATGGCGTGTACCTCCGCTTGAACAAAAATTGGTATTTGTTCTATCACAAAACCATTATATTTAATTAATCTAACATCTAGTTTTAAAAAAATATGACTCTCAATTGATTTAAGCAGCTACATTAACAATTAAATCAGTTTCACGCGAATTAAAAATTCTTGCCGCGAACTGTCACACTTTATTCACAATCCACACAAAACAGTCGTGATCCACAAGCCCAGGAATGAAAAATTCGTTCGAACTGAACCCAGTGTTGCCAGGTCGAGGGGGATTCCCCTTTTTGTGGGGAATTTCAAGAAAAAAATATGCGAAAGGGGAAAAGGGGAATCTTCTCTCTTCCAGAACGAAATGTGGGGAAAATAAAAAAAAAAAAAAATTTCAATACTTCACTCCAATATTGGGCACATTCAATAATCAAGTTATCTTCAGTGGACTAGATTGGTCTGGATAAGTCTTAAACTGAACGCAAAAACTAGATTGGTCGGGAACATCAGTTTTTCTACTTCAAGCACATTATGCGAACTGTCAATTTAGTCAACTGAAACAGCTGCTTATATGACTGATTTCAGCCAATCAAAACCGAGATACATCTAGTCAGACGACTGCTGTCAGAATTACTAAACTAGAAGCTTGAACGTCCCCATTGCCTTTTAAATAAGGCGTTTTTCTTTTTTAATTCAGAGCAGAACCTGAACTGTTATACAAAAAGTTTGTGTTTCTTTTTTAGCTCAGATACATCAGAGCTCGAATTTGTGTTTATTTTTTCGTTCAGAGCATGATCAGAGCGCGCTCTATGAGCTCAGGATTTATTGACTGAGCAAGCTGAGTAAAATGCTGATTTTCACACTTCCAGTCATATTTGAGAGAAAAAAAAACAGGAAAAACAGAAAATCATCAGAACGATCTGAGCACGCTCGGTTCAGAGCGCGCTCATATAGCTCGAGCTCAGTTCAGTGCTCAGCTCTGAACTAAGAAAGAAAAAAGCCTAAAGAACCAGGGTTGTGTTGAGGTACCTAATTGGTTAATTTGGCTCAAGTATCTTAGCTTCCGCTCAATGCTCGGAGCAAAAGAGAAATGGCTCATTTTATTTGAACTTCTCATCTGTTATACCCAATACGGTTGATAAACATAATTTTTCGATTCTACAATGCTTTTATTTTATTTTTCCACTTTATTATAAACTTTTCAGTACATTTTTAACATAATTATGCTACAGCCATATAAAATCTGTTTTGTTCTCCTATCAGTTTTTCAGCTTTCACTTGTTTTTTTCTTATTAGTTGACACTGGCGTTGTTGCGAAGTACCCTATAACTGGTTAAAATATTAGCCAAGTGAATGGACCCAATTAATTTTTTGTAACTACAAAAAACTGCCTCTTGTGTGGAATGGCTCGGAAAATGGCTCAACGCTTCGTACGCAAGTAGCGCGTTTCATTATAATCCTATACCTATGACTGAGATTTATTGGCAAAAACTGTATAAGATCTAGACCGCAATAGAATAAAACCACTGCTCCTTTTAACATTATAAAAATAAGTAAATGTTTATATATACAATAATTCATTTGAAGTTTTCTATTTACAGTAATTTCCCTTGTGGGATATTTGTTGTGTCACGTCACGTCAATAAGCCATATTCAATATGCACAAGTTCATTCTTACTAGATTTCAGTTTTATATTGGAACTTGGGTGAAAAATTTGTTAGAAGCAAGTCAGTTTACTCAATATTTAGATTGTGGGGAATCCATGGGAAAAACCACCACGAAGAATGGGGAAAAAGGGGAATTTAAAGATCTGTGATGGGGAATTTCACTTAAACACTGGCAACACTGACTGAACCTTTAAAAATGTAACTGATATGCCGGTATCTGCGACTAAAAAAAGTTTTCATGTGAATGAAGTGTCAGAAACTACGAATATTCGCGTGTTCGCAGTTCGCAATTCGCTCTCATGTGAATAGTCCTGTATTTGACAAATTCGCGTTTCCAATTGGAACTGGAAGTGGAACTTGTTTGGTGACTAATGGGCTGTTTTTATTTAACCATTTTTAGGTTCGACGCTACATTCCACACCACAGTACCTTTTATGGTGAAGGCGATTCTTCTTTACTTTAAACTTGAACTAGATGTTTCCATCTTTCTCTGTCTATATCTCTGTGAATTTCTCTGTTACGCCTTGAGGGTTCCATTCGAAGCACTGCTTCGCTGTATTGTTATCCATTACGTGCAGTAATACTGATGGCAAATCCAGCTCCATTTTCCCAGTGCGGTGTCAACTACCAGTTTTGTTTGTCCAATTCAATGTTGCATCTCACTTTTGGATATCGTTTGTGGCCGCAGGATTTGTAGGATGTAATACGGACAACGATGAACGAAAGCTTGTTAGTTGGTTGAGATGTAGGCGCAGTGGCTTAGTGGTTAGTTTATTGAACTACTAAGCGAGAGGTCCGAAGTTCGAATACCGCAAGAACCCAAATTCCAACTTAGGGTTTTTTTTCCACTGCGTCACCTCTCGCAAACGTCTGACAAACATCCGACAGTATTACTGTCTTGAAAGAGCTTCTCAATTGGCCGTTTGGAGTCGGCATAAAATTCCCTTTCATTCGTTTCAATCTTGAAAAACTCACACAAAACGAATGGTTGTGAGAAGCTTAGCCTAGGTTTGAGAGACGAAAAGAGACCCGACAATGGTGGTCTGATTCGAATATCTCTCGAATCCACATACTTTGATTTAGTTGGTTGAGATACAGGCGTATAGCAGTACAGATTTCATATTGAATTCAATCAGCTCTCACTTATAGCGAAGCGATATTTTGCTAGATTAACGACCTCGAAAAAGGATTCCACCCTTACGATTGTTGGTACCGGAATCTATAAACCGATGCCATTTTTGTTTGCAAACGCCATTTGCCAAAGACCCCATCATAGAAGTTGATCTCGAACGTGGTTGTGTGTGACAACCTGATTCAATCAATATTTTGATCGGTAATTCATTATGCCCGACTAACCCTAATCCATATTTCCAAAGCCATTTCTCTTTTGATGATGACCACACGAGTTCATGACGAATCGATTTTTAACGTCAGCGACTTTCTTTTTTAAAATGAATGACTGACTCAGTAAATGCGTTATTTACCTCTTGCATTTAAAACACTTAGCTCTCTCTCTGACTGATGATTTTTCTATCAAAATTTCAGTTTTCGACGGCCCAACAAACATAACATCAATTCAGCGACAATCCCATGGTAAGTTCCTCATATCGAATCTCTACACGGAAGTTAACTCCCATCACAGGTATATCCCGCATCCCTCTGCCAGTTTCGACAATAGAAAATCAGGGATCATCTATCGATGGAAGTCGCACGTTTATTCCACTTTCCGGCTACGATATTCTGGCCGACATGCCATCAGTGCACATCGAGCAGACATTTGAACTGAACACCGGTAGGTATATAATATATTACACATTGCATTTGCCAAACAAAAGGACTTCATCCAAAAATGCACCAACTTGCCCCCATCCGCACGCTAATAATAGGTATAAAATTTGTTTCGAAACTTTTAAAATTACAAGATCTTACGTCAGTGTCCTCGGAGAATCGGTACACAGTGCGAACGCCCTTGGGCGAGGCCATATTTGCTGCTTCCGAAAGCTCGACAGCTAATGATCGCTTAATCTGGGGTTCGGGGCGGCCATTCCAAATGCACCTCCTTGACAAAACCCATCAGGAGGCACTTTCGTTTCGCAGGAAACTGGCACTGGGCGCGTTCTGCTGTTTGCCAAAGAATCTCGAGGTATGGGCACCACCTGGAGACTTGTTGGGGCGAATAGTTCAGATACCATCACTTCTCGCTCCCGAGTTTGTCATCGAGGATGGATATCATGATCATCTCTACCGAATCGAGGGACAGGAGAATGCAGGATTCTGTTGCTTTTGCTTGCCAAAAGAGACGTACTTTAAGGTAATTCAATGGAAATTCTTTGAGAATGTGCTTATGTTGTAAAGTGTTGGTTAGATTTATGCTGGCAATGATATGAAGGCGTCCATACATCGGAAGTGGTCACAGCGAAGTGCACAGTATACCACCAATATTTACTACAGCGACCCAAATATGGATATTAGATCAAAGGCGCTGTGTTTGGGGGCAGGGTTTTTAATGGTTTGTCTTATGTCTAAAATATCCACAAAATTCATTTAGTAAATTTGTCTCATTACAGGAGTACCTTTACTTCCAATCGAGATTTTAGTAGAGAGCATATAGCTGGATGTTGTTTGTATTACTTGTATACTTGTCCACTTATTGGTAAACTTTTTAATAAAATCTTACAAGCACAGTATGAAACATTTGTGACTGTCAATAGTCGTTTTTTTTTATCAGCCTTGACCTTGATCCATATAGTTCGTCGATGCAATTACAAAAACAGCGTAATGATCCTGCTTTTCATCGAAATCACAAATCATGATCTGAAAATTTATTCTATTATTTCTCGCTGCGTTGTTTGACGATGTGTAGTTCGTTCTTAAATGTTGGTTTGACTGTAAACGACAGCCGAGCCACACAGTCATGTTGCCAGACTAAAATATTCAACACTATTCATAACACAAACAATCAAAAAGCATATTTTTCACATGCGAATAAATTTCCCGTCCGTTTTTCAAGAGGTTGCTTCTTCCGAATCGTATAAAATCGGAGAATTTTTTGCTCCGACGGATACCTCGCTAGGATCGATTATCTTTCGTTTTTTGAAAGCGACTGTTGTTACAATACAAGTCAAAAATTAATTTTTTCTATGATCCGTATTGTTTTATTTTCGTTATCTGATACGGATCAGATCACGCTGATAATAAAATACGGCTAATACTAGTGTAGGCAGGATCTCCTAAAATCGGCTCAAAAATGTTGTTGCCTATTTTGTTTTTGTTTCAATTGCCGCCATGCGTTACTTACTTTTTATCATACATTAATCCTGATTAACAAAGTCCAGGGTCCATGTTCTGTAACTCATGCGATAAGTTTTCGCATCGAAAATTTCGGATTTTTTTTTTTTTTTTTCAATTTATATCGTTTTTGTGATAAATAAATCGATGTGATAATTACAGAACATAGATGGCTACAGATTCGGTGAAATAACTTTCAGAGAAGCACAGTCTCAATGAGCAGATATTCAAATTCCAACTGCCAAGAAAGGTATTTTCTTACTAAATGAAACAGCGCCATCTGAAGGAAATCATTTCTTCCAGATACATGGGTTTGTGTAAAGGATAAACACAAATTACCGTTTCATTTATATCATATACCGAAACCATATAACACCTGAACCTATTCCATCTGCCTCTTGCGATGTCCAATGTCGGTAATGCAGTTCAATTAAGATGCGATTCACCAGTAACATCAATTGAGATTCAGTTCTTTTTGGTGTTCTTTTAATTTTGTTGGACGCCCCAGTTTTTGTTAACTTTTTCCATGCAAAATATAAGATTCCAACTCCTAAACGACAGAAATAACAAATTTTAAAGTTGGTCTTTTGTTTCCTATGCTAAGTCAAAAAATATGGGTGCTTCGTGGTGGATTCCGTACTTTGAATTTTTTTGATGAATCTGTCAAGCTAGGATTATGTATGTCTGGACTTAAAGCGCTGAATGCAAAATTGGCATAAACTTTCAGTTGGTGGGTGTATTTGATAGAGCCGATACTATTCTCATCTTAAAACCGAACACTTCCCAGTGAGTCAATAAACAAATTCATAAAATAAATACCTACAACTTTTCATTTTACCCGACTGGACACAGGGAAGGTTATCTGTTTTTGAATAGGTAACCGTAAAATTATTATAATCAGAATAATTTGAAAAAAAAAAAAAAAAAACTATGGTGGATTTACAACTTCACGCACGTGGATTTTTGCTGAAGATGGGACAGAGAGATCCTTTGGTCCGCCTCCGCAGTCAATGCTAATAGAGAATAAGACAGAGATGAATGATTAAAAGAGATGAATATCTTTCGTACGTCAATCCCCCTCAGAATCCATTTGTTTAAAATGTTGTTTTTATAATATCAATCCCTGTCTGTGAGTACTTGTGAAAAAAAAAAAAAACATTTTGCGAATGGCCTCATTCTTTTTGCTTTTATGGGCATCGCGCTGTTCAATTGTTTTGTATTTCGTTTACTTGTTAAAAAAATTGTGCAATACACATTTTGGCACAACGAATTCTTGCATTAAAGTCCAATTCATTAACTCAGCAGATATCCTGTGTGCGGGACTTCATGAATTTTTCGGGAAAACAGGGCCGGCATTCTGTAAGGCGAAAACGTCTACACGTTTTCGTGCGCACGAACGGTTTGCTTCATGTAACATCAAAAACGAAAGAAATTTTCGTGGCCGCGAAAAAAAACAAACGAACACATTTTTTTTTGACGTTTTCGCTTTTCTTGCTTCATGTAACCCTAAAAACGAACAGATTTTATCGTCTCCACGAAAGAAAACAAACGACAGCTATTTTGTTGACGTTTATCATTTTCGTTTTTATTCTTATTGAATTTGGGGGTTTTAAGATTGTGCTGAATATTTTATTAGATATGTTAGCAAATTATTATTTTTTGACCAGCGACAGCGAAGAAAGTGAAGTTGAAATTGAACATGTGAACTTAAGAAAAATTAGAAAAAGTTTGCGGGATTGTTTAAATCCTCTCACATTACCTGACAAAAGGTTGGTTTATTTTGATTAAAAAGTTAGTTAATAAGTTAGTTAAAAAGTTCGTTTTTCTATTTAGTTTTGTGCAACGTTTTCGATTGAACAAAGCCGCCGTATGTGCTGGACAATACTAATTTGCATACAGGTACACGAACGACAAACGTGCCTCCTATTTTAAAACTTTCCGCAACATTAGAAGTACTGGCTGGAGGAGGATCCGCTTCGTAAACAATCAAATTCCACTTTAAAAATATTTTTAATTGTCAGCTGTTCGTTGTCAAAACAACTTAACGAAAATAAAACGACATACTGAGACTGCCAAACTATAATTTTGCTGTCACACAGTTTCTCAAACCTAAACGAATGTGAAGAAAAAAACGTAAGGAGTTACATGAAGCAAATTTTCGCTATCGCGTGATTTCTATCGTTTCTTGAAAAGCGAAATCGTTTTTCGTTTCGTTTTTTACAGAATCTGGCCCCAGCCTCCTTTCCACTGCTAAGTTTATAACTCTGTATTCCATTATCTTTGCCTAAAGTATGACGGATAATCTACCCATAATTATAGATACGTAAACGGAAATAAGCTCAAGTTCCGGTGACCAACATTTCTGCCATCACTAATGTGGTATTCGAATGGGCGCTCTTTTGCACTTTTTTGCTCTCAGAGCAGTTTTTATGTTCGTTTGGTACAAAAAAAGCAATCTTTTTCAGATTTCAGAGCACTTTTGCGAATCTAGATATTTTCTCAGATTTAGGTACCAATATAAGTGCGCTTGAGTTTGACAACTGGTGGAGGACGTTTAGGTTTTCGTGAATTTGTTCTACAGCAAAGAAAGGAATTACACCGGGTGAATTTATTTTAGTAAATTGTTTATGTATAAATATTTAAAAATCAATCGAGACGCAAATTTCGAATGTTTTAATTTAAAATTTAACCAGTGAATGGAAAACGCTTTGAAAAGTGTTGAAGGCTATACATATTCGAATCCCACGAATATTATCACAAAAAAGAGCAAGTGACGTTTTTATATTCAATTAGCCACACGAAATCTGAAACCTGAGAGCGAATCTGAAGAAGCGCAAACGAATACCACATTAAAAACGTTTCATATTACCACTTCTGATTTTAAACATGTCAAATGATAGTGGTATTTAGTTTCCGTAAATTTAACACGACAGTTCATCAATCAATTATACGAGATAAATAAATGGTGGTCCGCTCATCACTTCCGGAAGCCATTTTGTTTTCTAATAAAGCGAAATCCACTAATGTCGTTCTGTCGTTTTCCATTTCGACAAAGAAAGTTGTTTTTTTTTTCAAATATTAAGAATGCAATTCAAAATTTCAAACGCTAGTTGTTTCAGAATTTCTGGGGTACACAAGAAACCGTGAAGCTAGGAAAATCCATACCAAAAATCTTAAATTTCTAGGTTTTCTCAGTGGCTGTAGGAAATAAGGCCCCAATGAAATAAGGCCCCAAAAGAGAAAATGAAATAAGGCCCCAAATTTGGGGTGTTATTTCATTATGAAATTAAAAATAATGAAAACTACTTTAAATTTAATAATGTTGATATTGGATAAGCTAATTTAAATTAGAGAAACTTTTTTTATATACTCAAACTTATTTCATAATGAAATAAGACCCCAATTTTCATTAGGAAATAAGGCCCCAAAAAAGGAAATAACATCCCAAATTCTATTAAAAATCGTTGTTGTTGTTTCCTGTATAATTTTTTGGGGCCTTATTTCATTTTCTTTTTGGGGCCTTATTTCGCAGAGCCTTTCTCAGTGACTTTCCCCCAAGATCCGAAACTGAACTGAATATTGCTAAGAATTATCAAAGCAGCAAATAAAGCAAAAATGCGGAACAAGAACATTTTAGAGGGTGTGGTCACAAGGTGTAAATTCAGAAACGTCAAACATTTGCGCAGTGATCACTACTTATTTGCTATGCCGATGCCATGCACAGTTTATGCTGATGTGTTGGTGATTGAATGTTTCGTTTGAGTTTTAGAACGCATTGTTTGTGAAAAAAATAATCAGCCCTATTGCGAAGATCAACTATCAATCGGTTGACGATTGACAAATTTATCAATTAAAATTGATGTTGGTATTGCGAAAAACGATTGATGAAAATATAACCTATTGTGAACATAACGCCAAAAAATAAAGTTATTGTGAATGAAAACTCATCGGTGGAATTATTTTTCGATGATGACGAAGACGAGACAGTGTACACGGAATTGGCTGCAATACGGAGGAGTTTGCGAGTCGCATCAACTTGACAACTACCAATAAAATTGTTCAAGATTGACATTCACAATACCGATTTGTCAACCGACAATTGCTGCACGTTCACATCGATCAACACAATTAATAATTGATCTTCGCAATACCATTTAAAGAAATTTATTGATAAGTATCAACTATCAATTGATAGTTGATCTTCGCAATAGGGGTGAATATAAAGAGTTCAACAAACATTTATAAATTTGTCTTTCAAAAGCATAGTAATCTATTCATAAAAATGTTTATTTACTTATTTTTCTTTCACTTCCGGCATTTTTCTTACTTTTTTGCCGGCGAATCAACAGCGCATCAAGTATTTCTGAGATGCTTTTTTGCGTTATGTTTGCGCATCAGTTTGATCAACTTTGCAATAATGAACACTTGACGTTGAAAGTGATACCAAAAGTTTGCATTAATGAACATTTTGCAAAGCATCATCAGCATCACGATGCGAGTGATGCGTTACTGAATTTACACAAGGGAGTTCTTAAGGACATAGCTCACTTACTATAAAACTACTCAAGGAACAAACTCCTTTGGACCTGGACGAGCCTTTCGCTGTCAGCAGATCCACAGACAAGATGGTAAACTTCGTCCAATCCTCAGAATTGTTTATATGTAGCAGCACTGTCAGTTCAGTAATTAATTATTGCATTTATTGATGGGGTTACTATCGGTAAGCGACAACCTCCCTCCGCTGGATCGGAATTCAGACTGCGTTCGAAGTATCCGTTTCGGAACAAAATAAATGAAGCATGTAAACGCGCTCATTTCACATTAAAATATTCCACAGCAATTCATTGTCAGAGAGCTTCGGAAAAAAAAGAGCTCGGCCCTAGCGAGGTATCCGTCAGAGCGGGAAATTCTCCGCAACGCATACTCTTTCGCAGGCTCAAATTCCATTCGAGGTGTCCGACTTCGGAAGAAAAATAAACAAGGCGCACCGTAACGCATTCCAAGTCGTAAACAAATTCCGCAAATATTTTCTGTCGGAGGATATCGAAACCTAGCTGTCAAAAATTTAACAAAAAAATGCATTTCATCGCATTTCAACGTAATTTCGCCGATATGCGTTACAAAATGTCGGAACAATTCTCCGAACAGTTGTTCCGAAGAATACCTCGCTTTAAAAATCCTCCGAATCGTATAAAATCGGAGAATTTACCGTTCCGACGGATACCTCGATAGGGTTGAATGTTCCTTTATGGATATTGAAACAGTCTGTCGTCCGATTCCAGAACTGATGCCTTCTAGGTTATGTTTTCCGATTGAACTATCAAGTAGAACACTTGCCTGTACTGGCATAAAAATTATCGAAGATCTTACGTTGATTACTGAGTTGGGGAAGCGAGGAGTAACAACGATTCTCGCTTGTTTGGGATTTACCCTGATAATTTCTGTTTGGAAATTATGTCGAATTTCAGTTTGTGAATTGTTGTTTTTTTCGAGGGAACAACTCTTGACAACAACTTGTAGACACACAGTCACTTTGGTAGGAATGATAGCTATTTCGAACTACACCACTATTTCATCATCAGACTCCTTTGAAGTGATTGTTTGAATAGTTTTTTGAATTCGGACAGTCAATTCTCCGTATATAATTCCATTTGGAAAGACATTTCTGTTTTTCCCCTGTCAGGAAATGAACTTGCGTTTCGATTTTTCTCCAATTGACCAAGTGACTACCACTTGCGCCAACTGATCGACGAGTAAAAGCCCGACACCTGGTGATTAGAACGGAGGGGAAGACCTACCTCTGTGCGTTGTTGTTGCTACGAGGTGTTTATTTTGTCACCTGTCGTTCTCTCGGGCTTCTTCGCCTATTCGTCTCTTTTTCCCTCAAGCTGTGAGATTTATTAAGGATATCGCTCATTATGTTTTTGCTATGAAAGTGTAAGCAGATATCAGGCCGATATTAGCTTATGTACCAATATCCTGCGACACCTTCCCGGCTCTGAACTCAAAATATGTCATAGTACCACATTCCAGTAGCCACTTTGACAGTTAACGACTTTCGATCACAAAACCATTTGCTCTGCGAGCAATAGCTCTTCAGCATCAACTGTGGATATCCCTGGTAAATGGTAACACACGGAATGGTCAGTGTTTGTCATGGAAATCAGGCACGCGTCTGCACCTTTAACTGTTCTATAGAACAACTTGAAACAAAAGAACGAATAATATTTATATAGGTATTGATAAAATGTTTTTTTATTTCCTTGTTTTTTTTTTTTCGAAAACTCTTTTTTAAATGTTTCATTATTTTTCTTATACTTCAATTTATCCTTATTACAATGTATATATAGATTGATATATAAATGTAGATGTATATATATATTATGTATGTATATAATATTACAAAATACAAATATAATGAGATTAAAATCACGTTTTAACCTACAAAGATAGAGGAGGATTGTTTTTGTGTTTAATAAAAATGTTTCTTGTTAAATTTGATTTCAGTTTAAAAACTACGTATTTACATAAACTTATTCTAGAATTTATAATCTACGATATCGTACGATATTACACAGTTTTATATTTTGTTTCCTTATTTTTCTCTCATGTTTTCCTTCAAATCATAGTAATGTACAAACAAAAAGACGAATACACAAATATTACAGCATTATAAAGAGTTTACACATTTCTTTTGTTACAAATTTTAATATCAATTATTCCCCTTGAAAATAAACAATTAACTATAATCGCACCAGTTAAATGTTTCAACTTCAGTCAAAAAGTAAAATATCGCAATACATATTTCAAGATTTCTTAGGAGAATAAATGGGAGGAAAACTAAAAGAAAAAGTCTCGTAGTCTCGCGATTAAACTAAACACTGTAGCCTTACACACCAACAACAACAACAACAACATTATTATTATTAATTATTAACAACAACAACAAGGAAAACAAGCAACACATAGAAACTGAAAGGAATAAACGTACAAAATCTATTTTTAACAAATTAGGCTAAGCCAAACAGAGTCACAGCACGTGATCTTAAAAATAATAATAAAAAAAAAAATATTAAAACTAAAAAATGCGTTTTCCACAAACGCGATAATGATTAACAAAAATTTGGCACATAATTCTCTTGTTTCTTTCGACACTTTTAAAGGCGAGCTAAAATGCTTTTGCAGTTGTAAGCTAGACACTTGGATTCTGCAGGTGTCGTTCTCGTAGACGGGAACAATTATTGATTTGTTTCTTTTTTGTGGGACACATCGCTGTTGAATTGCCTCATAAAGTTAAGGGCATAAGCCTCAAGTGTGACAATTGCCAAAACCAGTTTGGGACGTCCGTCAATTGCCATATTGTCCGTCAATAAAACACAGGTGAGTTCAGACCGATTTGATGATTTGCTTGAGCACAGTTTCAATGATGTACTTATAGCTGTGAAGTCGGCCTCTAAAACTTGGAGCATCGTTGTCCGTTTAATATCGCAATCAACCCCCCGGATGTAGACATCACTGCTGAATGAACAACACGGATTCCAGCTACATTTTCTTATCCAAGTCGATCAATAAAGCAAGGTGTGAGTTGAACGCAATGTCAATGTTAGTGCAAAAGGTACAGAGTCTCCATTGCCTTTGACTTTTAGAAGGTCTGTTTTGTCCTCCGTTTGGCTTTGTTAATTTGACTCATATACATTCAATTGAACAATTTAAATCGAAAATGATGCTCACAAAATGAGTCCAATTCTAAGAAAAATTATTCTCTAAAAAATTTTTGTTCTTCGCTACATAGCTAGCTGAATCCACATCATCGTACCGCCCACATTTAATCACCCTCAATTCGACGACACCTCGCTGTGTGTTCGCGGCCTTTTTTCGGGGATAATACCATCCTGGTGCTGTTGCTCTTCGTCACTACTGCTGAACGGCCGGTTTCGCCTCTTCAAACTGTGGCTGGCAGCGTTCGGCGTCGAATTTTCATCGCCCTTAGCACCACCTTCGTCTGTGGAAGTCTGGGCATCATACCCGTCTTCACTGCCACTGTCACCGTTTGCGTTGGAATTGGGAACGTCCGGCATTCCCGAGGGTGTTGTGTATGTGCCCATCTTCTTGGGGTCGATCTCAATCAGCTTTTGGGCCAAAACTTTCAGACTTTTTAGCGAATTGTCGCAGTCGCTAGTGTCGATCTCGGTTAGACTGATGCCGGCCCGTTCAATCTCAGCATATGTGCCGAAAGGCAATTTCTCCAGGCATTCCAACTTCTGGACATGCGTCTTCGATCGCAGATGTTTGGCTAGGTGGCCGTGGATTCGGAAGGCGATCTTACAATCGGTGCACTCAAATGGACGAGGATTGGATGTCGTTGGCACACCAAAAGTGGAAGTCATCATCATTTTTGTGCGATGTCCTTCGGAGCGATATTAGCTTATGTACCAATATCCTGCGACACCTTCCCGGCTCTGAACTCAAAATATGTCATAGTACCACATTCCAGTAGCCACTTTGACAGTTAACGACTTTCGATCACAAAACCATTTGCTCTGCGAGCAATAGCTCTTCAGCATCAACTGTGGATATCCCTGGTAAATGGTAACACACGGAATGGTCAGTGTTTGTCATGGAAATCAGGCACGCGTCTGCACCTTTAACTGTTCTATAGAACAACTTGAAACAAAAGAACGAATAATATTTATATAGGTATTGATAAAATGTTTTTTTATTTCCTTGTTTTTTTTTTTTCGAAAACTCTTTTTTAAATGTTTCATTATTTTTCTTATACTTCAATTTATCCTTATTACAATGTATATATAGATTGATATATAAATGTAGATGTATATATATATTATGTATGTATATAATATTACAAAATACAAATATAATGAGATTAAAATCACGTTTTAACCTACAAAGATAGAGGAGGATTGTTTTTGTGTTTAATAAAAATGTTTCTTGTTAAATTTGATTTCAGTTTAAAAACTACGTATTTACATAAACTTATTCTAGAATTTATAATCTACGATATCGTACGATATTACACAGTTTTATATTTTGTTTCCTTATTTTTCTCTCATGTTTTCCTTCAAATCATAGTAATGTACAAACAAAAAGACGAATACACAAATATTACAGCATTATAAAGAGTTTACACATTTCTTTTGTTACAAATTTTAATATCAATTATTCCCCTTGAAAATAAACAATTAACTATAATCGCACCAGTTAAATGTTTCAACTTCAGTCAAAAAGTAAAATATCGCAATACATATTTCAAGATTTCTTAGGAGAATAAATGGGAGGAAAACTAAAAGAAAAAGTCTCGTAGTCTCGCGATTAAACTAAACACTGTAGCCTTACACACCAACAACAACAACAACAACATTATTATTATTAATTATTAACAACAACAACAAGGAAAACAAGCAACACATAGAAACTGAAAGGAATAAACGTACAAAATCTATTTTTAACAAATTAGGCTAAGCCAAACAGAGTCACAGCACGTGATCTTAAAAATAATAATAAAAAAAAAAATATTAAAACTAAAAAATGCGTTTTCCACAAACGCGATAATGATTAACAAAAATTTGGCACATAATTCTCTTGTTTCTTTCGACACTTTTAAAGGCGAGCTAAAATGCTTTTGCAGTTGTAAGCTAGACACTTGGATTCTGCAGGTGTCGTTCTCGTAGACGGGAACAATTATTGATTTGTTTCTTTTTTGTGGGACACATCGCTGTTGAATTGCCTCATAAAGTTAAGGGCATAAGCCTCAAGTGTGACAATTGCCAAAACCAGTTTGGGACGTCCGTCAATTGCCATATTGTCCGTCAATAAAACACAGGTGAGTTCAGACCGATTTGATGATTTGCTTGAGCACAGTTTCAATGATGTACTTATAGCTGTGAAGTCGGCCTCTAAAACTTGGAGCATCGTTGTCCGTTTAATATCGCAATCAACCCCCCGGATGTAGACATCACTGCTGAATGAACAACACGGATTCCAGCTACATTTTCTTATCCAAGTCGATCAATAAAGCAAGGTGTGAGTTGAACGCAATGTCAATGTTAGTGCAAAAGGTACAGAGTCTCCATTGCCTTTGACTTTTAGAAGGTCTGTTTTGTCCTCCGTTTGGCTTTGTTAATTTGACTCATATACATTCAATTGAACAATTTAAATCGAAAATGATGCTCACAAAATGAGTCCAATTCTAAGAAAAATTATTCTCTAAAAAATTTTTGTTCTTCGCTACATAGCTAGCTGAATCCACATCATCGTACCGCCCACATTTAATCACCCTCAATTCGACGACACCTCGCTGTGTGTTCGCGGCCTTTTTTCGGGGATAATACCATCCTGGTGCTGTTGCTCTTCGTCACTACTGCTGAACGGCCGGTTTCGCCTCTTCAAACTGTGGCTGGCAGCGTTCGGCGTCGAATTTTCATCGCCCTTAGCACCACCTTCGTCTGTGGAAGTCTGGGCATCATACCCGTCTTCACTGCCACTGTCACCGTTTGCGTTGGAATTGGGAACGTCCGGCATTCCCGAGGGTGTTGTGTATGTGCCCATCTTCTTGGGGTCGATCTCAATCAGCTTTTGGGCCAAAACTTTCAGACTTTTTAGCGAATTGTCGCAGTCGCTAGTGTCGATCTCGGTTAGACTGATGCCGGCCCGTTCAATCTCAGCATATGTGCCGAAAGGCAATTTCTCCAGGCATTCCAACTTCTGGACATGCGTCTTCGATCGCAGATGTTTGGCTAGGTGGCCGTGGATTCGGAAGGCGATCTTACAATCGGTGCACTCAAATGGACGAGGATTGGATGTCGTTGGCACACCAAAAGTGGAAGTCATCATCATTTTTGTGCGATGTCCTTCGGAGCGTTCGTGTTTTTGCAAGTGACCCTGAGTGCGAAAACTCACTGCACACGGCTCGCACTTGAACTTGCGCTCCATATAGTGAATGTTCATGTGGAGTACTAGTTGATGTTGCTTCTGGAAGGTCTTCGAGCAGATGGTACACACAGGACGACCGTCACTGGAGATCGCTACTCGTGGGTAGGCGGGCTGTATTTCATTTGATGAGCTCTTAAGGCCGTCCTCACCGACGATAACAGTTCGCGCAAGAACGCCAGCAAAATCTGGCGCTGTTGATGGCTGGGATGTTGCAGGTGTAGCTATCGGGTCTGAAGCGGTGGCGACTTCATGGTCAGACATGCTTTCATCGCCACTTTCTTCAGGTTTTGCCAAAGGCTTCGACGACGATGACGTCTTCGACTTGAGACTGGTCATCTTGAGATACTCTGATGCGACGCTCTTGGCACTAC
The DNA here is from genome assembly GCA_946477585.1 of Cheilosia urbana. NCBI lineage: Eukaryota > Metazoa > Arthropoda > Insecta > Diptera > Syrphidae > Cheilosia > Cheilosia urbana. The sequence goes on from OX297856.1 coordinate 41,720,790, forward strand.
CTGGAGCTTTTGATTTCGATGACTTTGTTGATTCTTTTGTGGGTGGTACTGCTTCTAGTGTGGAAGCGGTCACAGTTGGCACTTCATGGTCAGGCTTTGCCGGCTCAATTAGTTTCGGCTTCGGCGTATCCTCAACAAATGTTGGAGTGCTCATAACATTTGTGCTAATCACACTCGAACTCACCATCACCGTCGATGAAACTGACGTTGAACTCATTGCCAAGAGGCTACCACCACCTCCTATTGCATTGGTGGTGGTATAAGTGCTGCTCGAACCGGATGCAGCTTCAATAGAACTCCTGCTCATCTGACTCTGCTTGATCTTTGTGTAGTGCAACGCTTGCTCGGTGAGATATGCATGATGCAAGGCACCGTCCAGCCGGGACGTGGAGCACTCGGTTGCTGTGCGAACTCTATCTGTCACTTTGATCAGAGATTTCATGAACATTGATTCATTGCTGACCGATCCAATAACATCACGAATTTGCGCAGCCGACTGATGTTGCATTTGATGAAGGGGCATCGGTTTCAGTGGCTCGTGCGAACGAGGTTTGGTCAGGTCAATCGGTAGCATGGTTGATTCATCAAAACTACGCGGCAACTTCGGCTTGGATTCTTCTGGATTGGAGTAGTACTGCTCCTGCTTTTGGTAGTCAAATGGGGGTTTCGGCGATGTAAACGAGACAACGCGGCGGAGTACATGTTGCTGTTGTTGCGGCGTAGTGATCTCCGTTTGCTGATATGTGTAGGAGTCCTTTGGAGATACACTACTGACTATCGGTGGTGTCATTGAGAGGGACAAAAGGCACCGGGCCGCCTCGTGTTCCTGAAGGCGCGACTTCGATTCATCGGTATCTTTAGAGAAAGAAAATGGTGTGAGTTTAGGGGGTAACACTTACGCAAAACATGCAAGAAACTTACCACTGCTTTCAGTCTCGTTGTCAGTGAAATCATCCGAATCTGATTCTCCCGGCAGTGAAGACGTTCGCCCCCCACCCGAAGTGATCGACTGCTGATCGTACTCAAAGTCTGGTTCGGTGAATTCACCATCGGCTGGCATTGGGCCCGGATTGATGCCAAGCTCATGACATTTCTTGAAATGCGTCTTCGACGACATGTGCTTTGTGAGGTTTCCCTTTGTCTTGAAACTGCAAAAGAAATTTATTTGATTAGACATTAGAAGAACGATAAAGTCATAGTGTAGACTCACCTAAAGTTGCAGTGCTTGCAGGTGTACGGACGTACGTCAGTGTGCGTTCGTATGTGCTTCTTTAGCATCGATGGCTTCTTGCAACGGATACCACATTCTAAGCATACAAAACGTCCTCTTCCACGCCCCCTGATGTACGTGTAGTTCTCATTTGACTCGTAGCCACCAACCAACAGCTGCTGACTATTTGCTGAATCCTTGTCAGCCGCGGAATCGGATTTGTTTGACGTCTCCTCTAAAACTGGAGCTGGTAGAGCCTTCAACTGATGATGGTAGAACTGTCCCATGTTATCCTCAAACGGTGTCATCACCGAATGCTGCGAGTGCACCGTGGTACAGACCGTTACTCGGCCGGCCATCGTTAAGGCGCACGACTTTTGGCGAGCATCGTATAGGGCCATCACGGTCTTCGGCTTAAAACCCATAGGATGAGGGTTGTTTTCCGCGCAGACCTGCCAAACGCTGTACATCGAAAGCTTGTGTAGATTCGCTACATAAGATGGTTGTGGGCAGTTCACCGTGCAGTAGAACATCTTGGTGCTGCACTTTAGCCCGAGGTAAGTGTACGCATGTCCGTTTAGATAAAGCTGCACACAGGCTTTCGATGGCCGCGGAGTCTCTGGTGAAATCAGGGGCAGTGTATTGGCGGTCGGTGTGATTCCATGATGACGCTTAGGCGTGAACGTACCCGGCTTGAGGGGAAGGCTGGTTGGTCGCAGAAACTTTGACCGCTTCGACGGCGATGACTTTTCGTCCACGGGTTCAGCAACTGTGTCGACACTGGAGTCAGCACATCGACGGTAGGAATTCGATACCTCAACATGGAGCGGTGTCATGGTGTCCTGCTGCGGTCGGATGGGAGGCACAATTTCCGGTTCCTTGGACAGATGGTCAAAATTAAAGTAACGAACTTCCTTCTCAGTATTTTCTGGGACCTTGCTGACTTTCCGCGGACTCACATTGTCCGCCATCCGCAGAAAGTTAAAGGATTTCTTTGGGACTTCGAGGCTCACTGGTGTTTGCGAGGACCATCGTGCTGCTCTCATTGCAGGCGATGGTGGAACCCGGTTGAATTCACTTGGCAGGTTATTCACTCCTCCAAAGGGCGACAAATTGCGGCCATCAACTTCCATTAGCATCGCCTTTGGCTTCGGACTATAAGCAGATGCCTCCATCATGCCAGGCAGTACCACCGGACTGGGAATCTTCTGTCTGTTGGGGCTGAGATTACGCGACTGCGTCGGAACCTGCAGCTGCTGTGGTGGAGGCGGCAACTGTGGAGTCAGGCTATTCGGGCCGGGAATACCGGGTACATAGGGAATAACCTTCTCTCCGCTGCTCTGTTGGAGAATCGGCAGCGTCAACGGATTGAATGCAGTGATCGGGTTGATAGGAGGAAACTGAAAATGTTTCGGCCCTGACATCTGGAGGCCCGGAGGTAAGCTGGGCGTTAATGGTGTGATAGGGATCATCATATTGGGTGTTCCCAGGGGCCTGTTCGATGCCTGAAGGGGTTCCTTTGGCTTTGGCGAAACCTCTTGAAAGCTACCCCCAGACAAGAGTGGAGTTCGAAGCATCTTGGGACTCATGTCGACGTCAGGACACTCAGAGATTGGAACCATACAGCCGCCGGAGGATACGAACCGCTTAATTCGATCATCCTTCTCATGTTGGTTGCTGTTTGGTTTCGTCGAAGTGTGATTAGGATGTGTTTGATGATAGCTGGTCGCGGGCTGTTCATACTTTGGCCGTTTGTTTGCAGATGTAGATCGAAACGCCGATTGATGATCGTCGTGCACCTTCCTTATGACAATCTCCTCAGACTTGCGCTCGTTGTGATTGTACGCCTCAACAAGCGGGGTCTTGCCTAATAATGGTCCTGGCGACGGCAATGGGGCGTCGATAAATCTGTTGTTCGTGATGACTTCCTGCAATGGCAACGGTGTTGATGAAGATGTTGCCGATGACGATGGCGTAGAGCTGGGAATGGAGACCACGCCAGATGATGTAGACGGTGTGGAAGCCGCCGACGACGATGCACCGCTTGTCCCGCTCAACTGATTAAGCACGAGAGTACTGGGTTTTGTCTTCAGCTGTGACCAGGCGAGTTTGACCAACGCCAGTTTAGCCAGCGTGTTAGGGGTGTTCAGTTCGGCCAGCCTTAGAGAATTCGAACGGAAGTACTTGGACGATGGCGATGAGGAGGGACTTATCGAAGCACTGGATGGCGAACCATGGCAATAGGCGCTATTGTGCACCTGCAGATCTTCGGCGGTACGAAACTCCATTGTACACAAAGGGCAAATGTAGACCGCGTCGTCGCCTTCGCCAGTTGGCACGGCTAAGCCTCTGGCGTTCAAAAGTAAATTCTTAATGATAGAGTAACTTGGGTTTTGAGGGTGCATCGCGGGACTTTTGCCGCTGCTCGTACTGCTAGGGACTATGTTGTCAGCGGGTGGTGCTGGTGAGGAATGCGATTCAATGGAGAGTCGCTTCCTTGAGAGTCCACTGGTGCTGGGCGCCTCAGTGGCGCCGGCATTTAAATTCGAGTCAACTGCCTTGGATAGGTTAAGTGGAACATTGACTGATGGTGGTTGCGCACTTTCTTTTGGGACTGGTGGTGCGCTGGTCAGTTGCGAAGGCGATGGCGTTGGTGTAGGTACCGGGGTTTGTATAGGAACATGTGGCATACGCTGCTGGGGTAGTGGCTGCTGAACCATAGAAGGAATCATTATACTCACGGCAGCCAGTTTGTTCAGGTTCTTGGACATGCCATTTATCGGGTTGTTGTATGAGTTCGCCGCTAGCCTCTGGATGTGGTCTTCGGGGAAGCCTCTTAGGAATTGTTGCTGTTGAAGGTGTTGCTGTTGGATTTGTTGTTGTTGTAGTTGTTGTTGCTGCTGCTGAAGTTGTTGTTGTTGCTGTTGCTGCTGCTGTTGTTGCTGCTGCAATTGCTGCTGTTGCTGTTGCTGTTGTTGCAGTTGCTGTTTGTGAGCGATGGCTTGAGCCAGCTTAGTGCTAGCACTTTCGCCGCTAGGCATTCCAGACGCTGGAACTAGACTACTGTTGTTGTTATTCGACATTGCTGTTGAATTGTTAGCATTCGTAAAGCTTCGGGACCGGTTAAGAGTCTTAGGGTATTTTTTCTGCAATAGTAGTTCCTTGTTCTCCACGATGGCCTCGTTCTGCGATATCAGTTTGGAAATGTGCTCCTGCACAAGTTCCACATTCTGTTGGGAAGAAACAAATTCAAATCAGATTTCCTTCAAGTCAAATGTTACACTTACCACTTGGTGTCCCCCGCCTGGTGTCGCAGTTATAGCGGATATGTTGCCCAAAATTGTACCACCACAATTACCAGCTACAGCACTGTTGTTGCCTGCAGTTGTGGATGATGACGACGGTGTTAATGACTCTTTGCCACTACTACTACTACTACTGCTGGCCACCTGTTGCATATGCGGCAATTGCGCAGCCATTCCACCAACATTATTTCCACCGCCAGTGGGTAGACTTTGTGCCGCCGATTGATGCTGATAACTACGGTGGGTTGGGGTTTTGTTAGGCATGGTGGTGGCCTGCATCGGAGAAGCCATCACGGTGGAATGTTGCAACTGATATTGCTGTTGTTGCTGCTGTTGGTGGTGATGCTGCTGCTGCTGCTGCTGTTGGTAGTGTGCCGATAGTGACAAAATGTCTCGCTGCGAACCCGATGATGCAAGAATGTACGGCGCTTGAGGACTATAGTATTGGGCATGGGGAGGTAGTCCTGGATTGACATAGTATCCGCCAGTAGGTGAAGCATGTGGCGGAAGAGGCACTGGTCCCTGCATTGGTATCAACTGATGATTGTTGTTCAGGTGATGGCCGGATACTTTTATGGAGTTGTTAACGTGCTGCAGCGACACTGTTTGGGGGAGCTGTAGAGCGTTAGGGTGGTGAATATGATGTTGTTGCTGTTGTTGTTGTTGTTGTTGTTGTTGTTGTTGTAGGTGTTGGTGTTGCCGTTGCTCTTGCTGATGTTGCTGTTGAAGTTGCTGTTGTTGCTTGCTGATTGCTTCTTCTTGAAGTTGTTGTTGTTCTTGTTGTTGCTGCAGATGTTGCTGCTGTTGCTGCTGTTGTTGTTGCAGTTGCTGCTGTTGCTGTTGCAGTTTATTGGCAGCATAGAGCGCAGCATTGTGAAACTTTGGTTTGTAGGGCTTGTCATTGGAATAATTTTGTTGTTTTGGACTGCTGGCGGTGATTGTAGCTGCTGACTGTTGCTGAGGTTGATTGGCTGATGCCAATTGAGATGGCTGAAGGAAGCTCTTCGAATCTGGGCTCGATGTCGATGACGACAGTTGACCAGGAAGGACAGCAGGCGAGGATGTCCTTTCATCGAGAGGAGACGTTGTCCGGCTTATCTGTTAGAGAAATTGTTAAGAAACAATTGGTTAGATTCGAATTTTCGACAGTATATTGTAAAATTGAAACAACAGACATTAGCTTGGAAATTTATCTTGGCGCATGCCTTTACACTTACCACATCGGAACTGCTATTGCTCATATCGGGATCCTGTTCCTGATCTGAGGCACCCATTGAGCCCTCATCGGCGTCGGTGGGCGGCTCTATACCTCCAGTTCTCAACGCATGCGATCTCGATCTGCAAAGAGAAAATAATTAACTTCCTGATCTAGACCCGTTCCTTTGCTTATCTCACCTGCAATGCTTGTAGTAGTTGCTCTTTGTCTTAAATGCAAAACCGCATGTATCACAGGGATATGGTCGTTCGTTTGTGTGTGCACGGATATGTTTTTGTAGTACCGATGGCTTTGTACAATTTAAATTACAATACGGACAAACATGCCGCGATAGCTGCTGTCCAAGTGGATCTGTACTACCACCGGCGGACTGCTTCGCTTGTTGTTGTTGTTGTGGGTTTGATGGATGCGCCAACTTTTGCATTGATACTACGCTAATACTAGACGCTGTCCTCTGGACTTGTCCAACACTATTACTATTGTTACTACTGTTACTACTTAGGGCTAGATCACTGTTGTTGCTTAGATTACTACTACTGTTGTAGTTGTTGTTGTTTGTTTTCTTCTTGCTATCGTTGGCACTACTGCTGGCTGCGTATGCCACCGCTAAAGATGGCGAATGACCATTCGTCAGCGGTGGCACTCGGTCTTCGACGGCACAATTACCATTCAGCAAAACGGCCATTGGTGGTGATTCGGATATCGGTGACGTTAATGTTGGCGACGACGACGATGATGACGAGGATTTCGATGATGATCCTCCCTTCTCGATAGCTTCATTATGCTCCAATGGGTTAGCACTGGTCGTAGTTGTTGTGCTGGCCATGCGCTTAAATTTCTTATGCAGGTACTTGGGGTTGTTCCATGGTGTTGTGGATATCGACGATGATTCACTCATTAAGCTCTTGTTATTGTTGATATTGTTGTTGTTGTTGTGGTTGTTATTGTGATTAATATTATTGTTGTTGTTAATGTTGCTACTTAAACTACTATTATCACTATTGGTGCTACTGCTACTGCTGCTGATAAGATCCGACGTTAGCTTATTTGTATCGCTAAGCGTCATTTTGGCGTTTGGGGTGTGATTATCGGCGACGGCGGACTTCTTTTCGGAACGGTGGGTAGTTGTTGGTGTTGTTGTTGTTGTTGTTGTTTTTATTGTTGTTGTTGGTGCTGATGTTACCGATGCAGAAGATGACTTTGATGTTACGGCTGTATTGCTGCTGCCTGTTTGTTTTTCACCATTGCTTGTCGTCGTTGTCGATGGTGTTTTTGTTCCTCCGCCCGCGGATTGTTGTTGTTGTCTATGACTTTGCTGATTATTGTGGTGTTTCTTATTGTTATTAGTTGTATCACTGCTGTTCAAATGGTTATTCGAACCGATGGGTGTCTTGTAGTGTGTTTGTGATTGTTGCTTTTTGGATGTGCTCAATTGCTTGGTGTCATCCATGGTGTTTGCTTTTCTGCCGCCCGGATCATCTGGAATAGAAAACATTGTATCTTAAACAAATATGCAGCGTAGTTGTCATTTGTAATATTAGCTAAAAGCTAGTACGTGTTGCGCTAAAGCAAAGTAATAGTAAACGCACCCACAGTTGAGCGCTCTATAGATCCCAGACCCAGTGTAATTACCATTTTTGATATCAGCTAAAAGCTAGTACGTGTCGCTCCAAATCTAAGTAGCAGTTGGGCGCTCGAAACAGCCTTCCATAGAACCCAGACTTGGACCTATGGAAGGCTGTTATTAGATACTTGTAATTAGCTTATGTTAAATTATCAAATTTTTATATGAAAATAAACAAATCACTCTTCCAGATCATATTCAACTAATCCGTTTGTTAATTCTTCAAGTGTTATAGGCCACTGGTATGTGCATTTCTTCAAGTGCACATGCCTTTCTTGAAGAATACGAAAGCGCACACAGATAACACAGCTAATTCCCAATATAGGAAACAAAACGGTGTAAATACTAGCTAGGGCATAGTTTCAAAAAGTATGTCTTCCTTAACGCACACGATCCTACGTAAATTCATATTTCGCGTGCGATAAGAACAAATTTATACAAATGCATGTGCGCTTGGTAAATTTACCTCTCGAAATACATTTAAAAGAATAATTTCGAACCGCACACTTGTGTATGTTTCCACCGTTTAATTATTTTCTAAAGATAAGTTAATATTTCCAACTGAGCTGAAGATTTCCACCTAAGACACGTAATAATTCATCTGAATCACGATTTCCTTTGAATTCTTCAATCAAACTCGGCACTGTTTAACTTTAAACCAAAACAATCTCACTGCAATTACTTGTTTGTATAGACGTAAACATTTGCCAAAGAAAAGCCCAACCAATTAGCCGTCTCCATATCCCTCAGAAACGACGTAAAAATGACTGCCAATTTCTCGGCCTCACAATCTATTTTAATTTTTCTATCTGATGCGAAATTCCCATGACTATTTAATAATATTAAACGGTTCCGTCGGCTCTACAACTTTTCGCTGACAATACGTCGTGATATTTACTGAAAGATCACTTGTCTAGGAGATTCCGATGCGATTGTGTTACATCGGATTAATCAGCGAAAATTAAGCCGTCAAATCATGATGAGGTGATGGCGGCGCGGTTGTATTTTAGTTTTGTTTCTATTCCATTTTCCAATACTTTCCATTCATAGAGGCACCTCTATGTTCGCTCGAACATACAATCTACAACTAATTTCTCTACGACGAACGTCGTCGTCATCAACAACCTACGCGAAACGAAACGGACAATTCCAATGAACATCACCTCATATACCAACAAACAGTAACAATTGCCAATCTCATCACATAAACTGCATATTCATAGACAAAGATACACCAACACCACTCATCGTTTGCCTTACGTACTTTGATATTTTTAGTCTGCTATAACCCCGATGCCGATGGTGGGATTGGATAGATAGATGAGATGGTTTCTTGGTTGTCTATGCTTGTGGCACCTTCTGTCTGACCGAATGAATCGTTTTATTTTTTTTTTTTTTTTTTGCTTGCTAAATATCTAGATAGATGATAATGAGAAGTCGTCGTCGACGACAGCGACTACGATACGACGTTTCTGTCGACCTTTGTCTCTCTGTACTTCAAGATGTATATATTTTCTTACTCGAGGATGATAGATATTTTACTGTTTGCTACTGATGTTTTGAGATACTTGTCGTTTTTCTTCGGTTCGTCGGGGGGTGGTGGTGTGGTTGTTATTGTTGGCAACCATACCAACCAGATATGAATGCGCTGACGTATTTTTAAACTGTGCGCCTTTTTCCCCGTACAAAATTCGTGTCGTTTCTTTTCACAAGTTGAGACAGAAAAGAGGAAAAAAAAATTGTATTTGCTTTGGTGTAACACCGCGATGATGCAATCCCACATGAATGTCAACTACAGCTTCGGGTCGAGTCTGAGTGCATAAAGTAATTCGCTTTTTTTTTTATTATTCATTGGATGTGAACTCGTTAGTGTGCGATTTAAGCGTATATACGTGTGTTTGTGTTTTTTTTTATCTTCAATTTTCTGCTTAAGTTGTTAATTAAGTGGCATTTGATGAGATGATTGAATATTAAATTGGGAACCATTTATTGAGCTCATTTTATGATCGTGAATTTGATTGATGCGGAGAGTATTTAAATTACTGTTGTGATTTCAATGCTTGTAGAGATTTTTCTAGGTTGGGGTTTATGCATAGTTTATTCATCACTACAGAGAGTGAAACGTTTACGCACTTTATTGAAAAAAAAATATATATTAATATAATATATATATTGTTAGACAAAATGTTACGTATACGCCACAGAAACTGTTAACTAATTGGGGTGTAACTGTTTGACATGTGAGGATTATTGCAATTTGCTGCGAATGGGAAATGAGAAATGTGGATAACAATGGAAACAAATGGTGTTCATGTCCATTGGGAAAAACTGAAATGTAATATCCATGAAAGACGACCGTTGTGTGCCGTGGCCTCGTATGAAGTGCCTTTTTATTTATTATATCAAATAGTTTTCGAGATTTTATTATACTGTTGCTAGACAACGCAATTATAATATTTGATACAATATTTCCAGTTGTTGTTGCAACTGTTCAGATACACCAATTGTGCTTATTTTACCTCCAAGTGGTCGTCACCACCGGGTACTGGTCTATGTCCATCCGGAATTGACTTGTTGAACTTATAAGTGCGAGTGTTGAACACGTAGAAAATAGCAACACTATAATGCTCTGTTGGAGTTGACTGTCTGCTCGAGTCTCAGAAGTCTTACATGAGCCCCTCAGAAAGAGGACGTATGGCGGATGAATTCACATGGTTGAATCAACGGTGGCGTCAACAGTCAACATGGCAGATACCTCAATGAGCTACTTCGACGTATTTGGAGCTGAGGTCATTGAGGATTTTCAATACTAGTCAGGGTGTTGAAATAGAGATGGTGGCGGAAGAGCCCTTAATGGGTCAACGGCAGCTCTCACATCCCCGCGCGGGTTACTGACTCCGGAATTTTCCGGCCCCTTTTGCGCAAGGGGTCGCAGAAAGGGACTGGTCCTCCAGGTTGGGGGTTGTGCGTGGGGTTAACTACCCTACCACGGAAAAAAAAAGCACTGTTGCAAAGCAACCAAAAGCCTCGGATAAGGACGGATTCACTGTTGACGACCCTGCAAAACGAAAAAAGGACAATGACCTTCGGATCTGCACGTGGAATGTTCGAACTCTGAACAGACCGCGTGCAGCCGAACAACTAGCGGAGGCCCTAGACTGCTACAAAGCAGGCATCACCGCCATCCAGGAAATGCGGTGGGATGGGCCGGGCAAAAGGAGGATGAAAAACTGTGACATTTACTACGGTGACTGCTACAGAGAACAAAAGCAGCGTCTATTTGGATGCGGATTTGTTGTAAGCGGCAGACTTAGGCAAGAAGTCTTGAGCTTTCGACACGTTAGTGAACGCCTTACAACTATCCGCATCAAGGCTAAATTCGCCAACATCAGCCTGATATGCGCTCACGCCCCCACAGAAGATAAAGACGATGCTACCAAAGAATGTTTCTACGAGCTCCTCGACAAAACATATGAGCAATGTCCTAAGCATGACGTTAAAATCGTCTTGGGTGATTTTAACGCCAAAATAGGAAAGGAGGACATCTTTGGTAGCACAATCGGAAAACACAGCCTACACGACACCACGTCTGGAAACGGACTTAGGCTGATTGATTTTGCTGCGGGACGTAATGTTACCATAGCTAGCTCACGGTTTCCTCACCTCAATACCCACAAAGGAACATGGCGGTCACCTGATCATCAAACCGTCAACCAAATTGATCACGTTGCGATCGACGAAAGGCACTCCTCCAGTATTCTAGATGTCCGAACTTTCCGAGCGGCCAACATAGATTTGGACCACTACCTTGTTGTAGCCAAGGTACGGATGCGGATATCCCAGACACCACAACAACGAGAAAATACTGTGAGGAGATTTAACGTCGGACGACTACAAACGCAACAAACCGCCAGAACCTATGCCGATCGCGTATCCCTCAACCTCTCGAGAAGTCCTATGCTGCCAGCATCAAGTGCCGAAGAACAGTGGCGTCGATGCCAAGAAGCCATCAAAAACGCCGCAACTGATGTGCTCGGTTTCACCAGCCCACCCAGCGCGAAGTGCGAGCGTAGAACAACATCCCACCCATTCGTATTTGTTTGAAAGGTTTAAAAAACAAAAATCTACTACAATATGCCTCTTTTATTGAAGTGGAATCTTTTTACTCCGCACGTTACGGGTTACGCAGTCGTTTACACCCGTTAAAACCCGTTTTCTAATTGCTAAAACTTTGATAATACCGGTATTGATTTATGGGTGTGACATTTTTTGCAAGTGCAACTATGTAAGTAAAAGAAAGCTCAATGCTGCATTTAACAGCACTGTGAGATATGTCTTCGGGTTACGCAGATATGATAGAGTATCGGGTTTCGGTACCTCCCTACTTGGTATGCCTTTTAAAAGTTATCTTCAGCTTCGCACTGTGACACTGTTATCAGATTTTTTGCTAACACAACAACCTCAATACTGTATTGAAAGAATTAGGATAACATCTTTGCAGAGGTCCCGTCAATTAATTCGTCCTCGCTTTTCTTGTCTTTCATTTGAGCGTAAATTTTTTGTCAGTGCTGTCCGTCTGTGGAATTCACTACCGCGTTACATTAAAGAAACACAGAATATAACAAGAATTAAAAGATTATTGAAGGATTATTTTTCAGTAAATATGTAAATTTAAACATACAAAATTTTATATTAACTGGAGATATAACTTGTAGAATTCATGAACTTAAATATCATCTTATTTTCTTTTTTAGCAGTTCTCTATTAGGCAAAATTATAAAGTTGTAAAAGTAGCTTAAGACAAACTTATAAGATAATATATCTTACTTAAGCATTGAATTAATAAAATAAATCTCTCTTGCAATTCAATATTTGAAACCAAGTTAAATTCAGCATGTTCTTTTTGTATAAAAAAAAGAGCTAAAAATCATATTTTTGGAAATTAAAACCTGCTAAAAACTTAAAAATATTGTTAAAAAATGAATTCTGTTTTCAGAAAAAAAAAAGATATATTTCACAAAAACAACATTAAAGAAGTGTGTGTTTGCAAACTTGATTGCAATTGCAAGCTTGCTGAATTCGTTGAATGGCTGTGTTTTTTTTTAATTCAAAATTTGGATTAACCTAAATCCTGCTAAAAAAAAAATGCTTGCATGATTTGAAATTAAGTGCACGACTGGGTCGAACGAAATTTTCTCGTTCACCAAAAGTTTGATTGGATGTTTTCTTATTTAATTGGGTAGGTAGGTAAGGATCTTAGACGCAATGCTAGGTAAAAGAAACGGTTCAAAAACTATAAAAAAAGGAATAGTACTAAATAAAATTCACTTTTGGGTTATTTATCTGATATGTGTATATCAAATAACAATTTGAGTTTTTAATATTTGAAGCTCTCAGTAACAGGCAACTGTCGCAAGTTAAAGAGTTATAAGCACCTACTGCGCACTAATTTATAGCTCTTACACTTTACAAGTTTTTGAGTACGAGGACAAGCGTAGTACGAGTTTCTGTTTTTTGATCTGTTAGGGCATGATTTTATTGATGTGTAAACATCTAAGCGCGCGTTATTGGAATCTGGTGTAGTAATTCCACACATTTAACTTGCGGGGACGGAAATGTGTAGCGGAAATGCGTCACTTGTTTTATCATTGTAAAATTTTTTTTTGGAATCTGGTGGAGTAATTCCACACATTTAACTTGCGGGGACAAATGTGTAACGGAAATGCGTCACTGTGTTTTATCATTGTAAACTTTTTTATCATTGCATACTTTTAGCTGGGGCATATTCATTTCAGCTTTTTGTTGATGTGAAATAAAGCATGTTTTTCATATATGATGGTCATACACATTTCTTCCCTGTGACGGACATCTCGAGGAAATTCAGTGCCAAATCTTTCGTGAATTACCAGGCACGCAGAAATCACAGCTGGACAACAACTAACAAAAATGTCGTAGACCAGAACCTTACAATGTGCAATGCAAGCCAAATGAAATTCCAATGACGCTTTCATTTACTGTGTAACAGCAAACGGGTATTTTCCACTGCATAATGTTAGGAGTGTTTGTTGATATGTAAACATCACCAACAGCAACAGCGAATTTTTGACAGCTTTAACGTTGACTTCGCTGTCGATGTTGCTGTGCTAATGTGTTCAAAGTAATTAAAATACATTGGTTCTAAAAAGTTGTGAAAGTTACTATTGCTGTTGCTCTGTTAATCTGTTTCTCGCATAACGAAAATGTCGTAGGCCAGCGCCCCTACAATATGCAATGCAAGCCAAATGAAATTCCAATGACACTTTGATTTCCTGTGTAACAGCAAACGGTTATTTTCAACTGCATAATGTTAGGAGTGCTTATTGATACGTAAACATCTAAGTGCGCGTTGTTTCACTCTTCGATTTCACTGTTGAATACATGCGTTTCAATAGTAAAACGCATAAAAATACAGGAAAATAAGTAATTGGTACAATTCCATATTTCTGTCAATAATGCAATGTTTTGCCGTCATTGAAGATGCATTAAAATATTTTCAGATATGGGAAAGCCAGATGCAGAATGTGCGAAATTACAGGGCGCGTTTACGTGCAAGTAAACCTCTGAAAGTCGGAAAAAAGGTTGGGGAAAACGAGTACTGAACGCTCAAGTAAATGGAGAACTCGTCTCGCAAACCAAACTGGAGCGACTTCAAAAGAACTCCAACCGGAAAATTTCAACAACACGATATGGAACAACCATCGATGCTGTCTTCCAGCGTAATCTAGATAGATTACAGTCTCGAATGTACATATCTTACTTTAGCTACCACAATCCGATTGTATCTATTCTACCGAAACGCAGCACAGAAAGAATAAATTATTGTTATAACATAATATATCCAGAATACGGTTATTACAATAAATTCTCTCTTTTCTCAATGACGCGTATCAAGCCACACACATACCGCACGCACGGTGTTTACACATACACATTTTTCGGGACTGTTGGATACAGTCGCACCAGTTTTTTATTTTTAAATGGAATAGATTAGTGACGCTTGTTTAAGTTGTCAATGATTGCAAGTAGTGTTCGTGATAGATAGATATCTTTATATATACAGTATATATATATATATACATATGTAGATGTAAGAACTCAGAGATTATTTTTTGTTGGTTGCAAATGAAGTGAGACTTTCTGATTGTGTAAACTACAAGTGGTTGGAATTATTTCACAATTCGCGAGAGGTGGCGCAGTCGAAAAAAAAGCTAAGTTTGAATTTGGGTTTTTGCGGGATTCGAACCCCTCGCTGAGTAGTTCAAAACACTAACCACTAAGTCACTGCGGCGATCTTTTCCGTTAAACATAAAAAAAAACCCGAACTGTAAGTCCACAAACTCCAAGTCCGAAGTGTGATCCAAATTAGGCCTCGAGAGCATACGGCCAGACAGACAGAGAGAAGGACAAAATTTTGCGACCTACTTTTTTGAGTTCCTCTATCATCGTAATATCAGAAATTATTAAGATCTCGAGTTCGAAATTCTGTACGAGTTCACTATCTTTCTCTTACTACGTAATCGACAAAGGTAAAAAGCTGTAATCTGAAACTGCCACCAAAACCAAAATACCAACCTTCTGACTTCCCCCCTTAAATAACCAAAACCGTACTCTATTCACCAGCGCAAAATACCTTGGAGTCATGCTTGAACCTAAACTCAACTGGAAGTCCATTATCGAACACCGAGTGCGAAAGGCAAGCATAACTTTCTTCGCCTGTAGTAAAACTTCCCACAAGAAGTGGGGGCTTCAGCCAAAGATGGTTCGTTGGATGCGCACAGGTGGTACGTCCCATCCTCACCTACGAATCACTGTTATGGTGGTCCGCATTATAACATCATTAAATTAAGTAGAGTCCAAGGAACAGCTGGAATTGTAATCACAGGAACCCTACGATCAAGTCCGAACGAGGCGCTCAATGTAGTTCTCATCACAGCATCCTACTCTTCCTTCCTGATGCCGAAGGTCGTATAACTACGGGCTACGTTGTAACAAAACTCAACTCCATAAAAACTTCTTTGTTGGATTCCCTTCTAGATCAGAATGGAAGGAGAATGCGGTCGTAAACGAATTCGACAAAATATAGCACTAGTTACCATAGCTTTAGGCTAGATTTTTAAGAAATATTTTAATTTTCCCCATTCGGTCAACAGAGCATCCGTCGTAGGGATCGTATAAAGTATAAAACCAGAAATATGAAAACTTGGTTACAAAAATGTGTCTTCCTCGAAGAAATCTGTCCGCCGAACGGACATCTATTTCCAATATTTCACTGCGTTACAATACTCTAAAAAAAAAATGTTAATTTTCTAAGAGATCAACTCAAACATCACCCCTCCACAGCCCGACTGGAGTTTGCAACTGAACCCTTTCACATCTTATTAATTTACCCCCTGAATAGATCCATTTGTATCCCACAAATATAACACGTGTTACTAATGAAGAAAAAAAAAATACATAATTTGCGCTGGCATACATGACGTATACGTAACCTTTTTTTTTTATTCTCACCATTGCCTCCATTCGCAAAGTTATTTCACATTTCCGCTGTGCGTTTTCAAACCACAAGCAACAGGACAGAACAAAAAATCATTAAATGACTGTACAAAAGATGACGCTCGACAATTAAACGTATACCCACCCTCCTCCCGCTCCCACCCACACACATACAAGCACAAGGATATTATAAATAGAACAACACCCGTTTTGTGTCCCATCAAAAATGACAATAAAACTGTCTGGCAACTATCAGCTACTATTAGTAATGGCAGCTCTTGATATGATAATAGACAGAAAATTAGTTCCAAAACAAGTACCAGTACAAGCGTGTGTGTGTGTAGCACCTAAATCAGTTCCAAACGAATACGTTGCTACAAAAATAAACCGATTCAAAGGCAAATGTAGTTCAGTCCAGTCATGGGTGTTTAATCACAGTTGTTAAATATGATGGGAATAAATTCCCTGACGTAATGAGGGGATAACTTAACAACTCACTTCAGCTACAAGTTGTGAATCGTTTTTTTTTTTTTTTTTTTTCACACCATGTAGTCCTGATAGGAGAGAACTCTCGCACGCAATTGGCTATAAGTTTTTTTTTTTTTTGTGTTTTATCTTGAAATTGTTGTTTTTGTATGACAATACAAAGTCGAAATAAACATTTACTTTTATAAATGTTATAAAAACAAAGAAAATTCCTAGAAACAAATATGAAGGCAAAGAGCATCACCCGAGCGCAGCACATACATACACTTCGCGACAATGAAGCCCAGAAATAGATTCTCTGTCCCTGTCATTCGGTGCGCTGCTGGATTTTCTTATCACAATCGCATGAATAATAATTTTCAATGAATGTGTGGACTATATAGGTTTTATAACAGAAATATAAATACACTCAATATAGCAGATAAGTGGAGCTAACAAGAGCGGTTAGGGGGTGCTGCTGATGAAGTCGCCTGTTCTATCAGCACCTCTTTAAAGTGAATCAGTTTCTTGATAATTCTGACGGGGGAACTTTTTAAAATTTTAATTTTAGCGAAATTTTGTTGCCTTTAATCGATGATTGGTTGAAAAAATCAAAGAAATTCTGAGTGGAGGGCTATCTAATCGAAGAAGTCGATCATTAGATGAAATTATTATTCCCGTGCAGAAAATATAAAACAAAAAAAAACGTAAGAAAAATAAAAAGAGGGATCCCACGACTTAAGAAAAAAGTGTGTGGGACGAGCAAAAGATCAGAACTGATCAAAGTAGGGTTATACAAATCAACACGGGAAACACATTTTTTGTGGACAAGAGACGTGGGTACTGACTACTGACACTTAAATATTGAGTATGTATGATGTATGTATGATATTTATTTCTCTTAAATCTATATATATAAAAATGGATCTTGGTTTGTTCGGATGCTTAAAACTCGAAAACGACTGGACCAAATTGGATACTTCCTTCTGCGGATTTATTCGTAATTGCTCCGCGAAGGTTTAGGAAAAAAGAAAAATTAAAAAATGCTCAACAGGTGGCGCTGTAGGCGGTCATTCCATTTGATAGCACAGTATATGTTCTTTGTGATTTGATAATTTGGGCTGTGTGGTCACGGAGGAGGAGGGGGGGGTACTGATAAAGAAGTTGTACCCTTTTGTAAATCAAGAAAGAAAAATAAAACAACATTTGAAAGAAAGTCAAATTAATTTTAAATAAAATTTTTAAATTTACTATTATTAGTTTTGTTAGATCGTTAAGTGTTTTGTTCTGTTTTTCCAGTTGTATTCAAAATTTCAATTGCACCCTTTTCGTTCGTTTGCTTTCTGTATTTTGGCTATTTCAAAGGTCCTAATGTGGGCAAATATTATTTTTTAGCACCAATAAGACGCAAGGTTCTTAGAACCCAAGGCGAAATTCTTGAAGTGTTCGAGAGTTTCGACAAATCAGGCATCAGCGACTGTGAAGATGGGGATGATATGGATGATCACCTTGAAAGAGTCTCTCAGTAGCTTTTTAAAGAAACTGAATTGCACTGGTATGTCAAGACTGAAATGTAAAATATGTGATGTTCATCTCTGTACTCCAAGTGAAACTAAAACCTGTTTTGAACAGTTTCATTCGCAGCATTGATTGAAGGCAATACCTTATATATATACATTATTTATTATATATAAATAAAATTGGAGTGCCTGTTTGTAATATTAAAATAACCGTTTTTTGGTACATACACCAAAATAACATTTTTTACAATTTTTGTCTGTCTGTCTGTTTGTTCCGGCTAATCTCTGAAATGGCTGGACCGATTTTGACGGGACTTTTATTGGCAGGTAGCTGATGTAATAAGGAGTAACTTAGGCTACTTTTATTTTAGAAAAAATCTTTTATTTAAGAAAAATAAAGTAATGTTGCAATGTCCAAGTACTGTCCAGTACCGCGCGCAGCTCACGCGCATGCCACCACTGGGCCGTCACGTCGGCCACCTCCCACCACTTCTCCCTCTTACATGTACATCATGCAAACACATATTTTCTAACAATGGCATGGAATTCTAAGCTGCAAAATTCGGATTAACAGATTCAAGGCCAAATTTACCATCGGATGGGTGCCTTCTTGCCAGTAAATGAGGACGTACACCAATATTTGCAGGTGTACTTTATTTTGTCGGGGGATGATCAAGTCGATAGGCTGTACTGGGCTGTGCAGAGGGCAAACGGAGGTGACAAAAAACGTCATTCGACAATTGCGACAATTATTTAATGCAAACAAGAACAACGCTTTATTTTATTTAATATAAATACTTTTGAATAGCGAATTTGAATTGACCCAATTGCATAAAGTAGGTAGCATTCATTGTGCAAGCTCAGAAATATTATTTTCATTACAATAACGAATTTAGGCGGAACGGAGTTCGCTGGGTCAGCTAGTTACTTATAAATATAATATGGAATACAAATGCATATAAAGATTCATTATGTTAGGAATTACAAAGTAAAGTAAGAAAAATCTGGTGGCATTCGATATTTTATTCAGATTGGGTTCAAATAGTGTTGAATGCCACTTCAAAAGAAAACAAAACAATTAGATGGGGTGGGATGTTAAACAAAACAAAAATAAAAATTATAGAAAAACAATTTTTAACTAAAATTAGTTATCACTTTACAAAGGATGCAAGAATTTATGTAATCTATTTAATAACATCAAAAGTTGAGGCAAAAGGTAGATCAAAATATTAGAAGTAAGAGAGTTTAAACTATAATAATCATGAGAAAATAGCCAATTTTTTACGCGCTTTAGAAAACATTCGGACCTGTGAACACATCTGATTTCTTCCGGGAGGACATTGAATAAAATATTATGTACAACTGAATAAGAATTTCTATATGCGGTGGTTCGATAGTTTGGCACTTGTAACATATTAAGTGAGTTATGGCGTAGGTTATAGTTTGAGATTATACGAAAGTTTCGGTTACCAGACTTCATAAAGAACGCTTTTAAAACCTTAAAACAGTATAAGTGACGAACAGGAAGAATCCTTAATTGACAAAACAAAGGAAAACTAGGATACCTACCAGGTTTACGACAAATTTTCCGGACAACATTCTTTTGCAGGACTAGCAAAGGCTGAACTTTGTTTTGATAGCCACCTCCCCAGCAATTTATACCGAATTGAAGCTTAGAATTAAAAAGTCCATAATAAATTGTGGTTAGGAGCTTAGTTGAACATATATTCCGAAGGTAATAGAAATGCCTAAGTGTGGAGATAAAGTACTTCTTCAATGCAGTAGCGTGGGATGAAAAATTGATATTAGAGTCAAGTAAGAGTCCTAGGTACATAAATTCGTCTACATTCTCTATCAAAAAACAATCATCACTACAATTTTCACTAGTACAAAATAATTGACTAAGCACATTGGTTGCACATTTACATTGATATAATTTAAATTTTTTGCAATTCGGTGCATGAAAGAATACATCTGGTTTTGGATTAATAGAAGCAGATAAATTAAAGAACATTCACCCCTATCGAGGTATCCGGTCGGAACGGAATTTTCTCCGATTTGTACGAAATCGGAGAAATTCCATTCGAGGTATCCGTTCCGATACAACTTTCGAAAAAATTCTCTGATGACATATAGCGCACCTTGTCGCATTGCGTGGAACCGCGTTATACCTGGTTATACCACTTACTTTTGACAGCCACACGGCACATTTTTTCCGAAGCTCTCCGACAACGAATTGCTGCGTAATATTTTCATGTGAAATGAACGCGTTTGTATGCTTCATTTATTTTATTCCGAAACGGGTACTTTGAACGCAGTTTGAGTTCCGATCGGATATCACTTTCGTATCGGAATTTTCTCCGAACGGATACCTCGATAGGGGTGATTAATTTAGTCTTAGGACTTATTGCAAGTTTGTGTTCAGCGAACCATTGTCTTAGAGTATTTAAATCACAATTTATATCAGAGAGAAGATCTAAGTGACTGTTTACGCCATACGATAACCCAACATCGTCAGCAAAAGCAGTAGGTGAGCCTCTTAGATTGAGGTGGAAGAGTGAGTTGATATAGATCAAAAATAAAATGGGACCTAAGACTGAACCTTGTGGTACCAAGCCTGATTAATTGCACGTCACTTCTCGTCTCATTCAACTTTTTTTTTTTTTTTTTTTTTATAATAAACACGCGCTAAAGAGGTTGTGACTACTCTTATGGTGTAGTTTGAAGTACACAGCGCGGGCGTTAAGGAAATTGGGATAGAGAAGATAGGAGATTCCGATGCACATTGGTTTTAAATGTCTGTAAATTGCACCGAGGGGGAAAGACCGAGCCGGGCAAGGCATTCCACATTCGTGTTGTACGGCTTATGAAAGAATCTCTATATTTCAGAGTACGACCGAAAATAGGCTGAAGGGTAAACTGATGGGCATTCCTGGCTTGGCGAGTATTGCGGTTGAATTGTTGAAGGGGTGGAATGCAGCTGGCAATTTCATTTGAGCACTGTTTGTGGAAATAGCGATAAAACAATGAGAGACTTGTTACATTTCTGCGATGTTCGAGCGAATTTATAGAATTCGCTATATTTATGTCTCCAATGAGTTTTAAGGCACGATTTTGTATCCTAACCAGGAGGTGCAGTAAGGTTTTAGGGGCACCAGACCAGATATGAGAGTTGTACTCAAGTTTGGGGCGAATGAACGCCTTGTATATGGTAGCCAGATCAGAAGGGGTAAAATATTTCTTGCACCTTTTAAGGAAACCTAGACATTTCGCAGCGTTCTTGGCGACTTCGTGAATGTGGTCGTTCCAACGGAGTTTGTCATGGACACACATACCGAGAATGGAAAGTCTTTCGGTTTCGGCGATGCAAGTGCCATTCATGGATAATGGCTGAGAATTCTGGTTTCGCTTTAATGACAACAGAGAGCATTGTGTTTTGGAAGCATTAAATTCCACTCTATTGGCTAAACCCCATTTAATAATGCTGTCGAGATCGGAATTTAATGAGCTTAACATACGTTGCCGTTCCAGTTCTACGGCCGAAGAGCAGGGACGTGAGTCCTGGAATGAATATGAGAAGCTGAGGGTGCTGTCATCAGCGAAGGAGTGGATTGGATTAGAGGTAGCAGACAGGAGATCATTTATGAAAATGAGAAAGAGAGTCGGAGACAAAACGGAGCCTTGGGGAACACCAGCATTTATATGGTGAATTTCAGACTTGAAGCCATCCAATACAACTTGAATTGAACGGCCCGAGAGGTAGTTTCTAATCCATTGAAGAAGAGACGCATCGATCCCATATGCACGCATTTTCGATAAAAGAGCTTGGTGCCAAACTCTGTCAAATGCCTTTGAAATATCAAGCGCAACAATCTTTGTTTCACCAGAGTGATGTAGAGATTGGTTCCACTTTTCGGTGAGATAAGCCATCAAATCACCAGTGGATCTGTTGCCACGAAAACCATACTGCCGGTCATTAAAGAGTTTTCGTGATTCAAGATATTTCATGAGCTTACGATTTATAAGCGTTTCCATGACCTTAGAAAGAACGGATGTAAGTGCTATGGGTCGGTAGTTGGAGGGAGAAGAAGATTCGCCTTTTTTGGGGACGGGCTGGACAAATGCTGTTTTCCATCTTCTCGGGAAGAGTCCAGAAGAATAGGACAGATGGAAAAGCTTACGCAGTGGTTTTGCCAGCGTGGAAGAACACCTCTTCAGAACAATTGGGGAAATGCAATCTGGACCAGCGGATTTGTTTATGTTGAGATCATTAAGTACTCTTGCCACTGTACGAGTGCGAAAATGGATTTGTCCCATGGTGTATTTGACGCTCTCAAGTACAGGTAGAGGCAAAGCGCAATCTGGGAGCATTGAGCTGGCTGCAAAATGTGCAGCAAGCAGATTCGCTTTGTCTAGAGAGTTGACAGCTGGAATGTCATTGTAAATGAGCGTTGGGATCGAAGATGTGGCCGAATTCTTTATATTTTTTACAAAAGACCAAAAGTGTTTACTACCCTTGGGACATTGTAGTATTTTTTGCCTCAACTTTTGGTCATACGAGAATTTAACACGCTTGATAGTGGTATTGCAGTCATTTCTGGCTCGCTTGAACTTTTTTCGGTTTTCCTCAGATGGGTTGGCCTTATATGACCGAAAACTTAACTCCTTTTGTCTGATAGCCTCTTTACAGCTCGAGTCGTACCACGCATTTTCTTTCGGTGTGATACTCTTTATCCTGTTAGGAATAAAGGATTTCATACCTAAGGTGATAATACTGGACACCATATCAGCGGCGGCATCCACGTCGTTATCGAGGAAGCATAACGACCAGTTAAAACTCTTAAAGAAGTTGTTAAGTCCGCTCCAGTTGGCTCTCTCGTATTGCCATACGGTTCTTTTCGGAGATTTTTCTTTAACTGTGTGGTTGGAGTACGAGAAATTAGCTGATATGATGCAGTGGTCCGACGAGCCTAAAGGCGATAGTACTTCTAAAGAGTATTTATCAGGATGGGAGGTAAGAAACAAGTCCAGAGTGTTGGCATTCTGACCGTCAATATCAGGTACGCGTGTTGGCTCATTTACAAGCTGGGTTAATTGGTTTACCTCAGCGAAGATCTGAACATAAATTCCTTCGGGTGTTGTCTGTCCAGTATGTCGAAGCCAGTTAGAATTGTGAATATTGAAATCGCCCGCAATGACGATTTCAGTATTAGGATACAGGGAGACAATTCTTGTAATGGAGTCAGACAGCGCATCAAACTCGTTAAAAGTCGAGTTGCTATCTAGATTAGGGCTTCTGTAGATGAAACAATAATGAATGATTTGCCTACGGATGTGGAATTTCAGCCATATGAAATTAAATTCCGAATTGGAACATTGGCCATAAGAACCTGGAGTTTGGTAGGCAATATCATCACGTACGTAGATGGCGAGACCGCGGTGGAGAAAGAATAAAGGCACTAAACGATACCCAGGTAGATCAAACTCCGATTTATCAGAGTTTACACCCACCTGGGTCTCGCTCAGTGCCAAAACAGCTGGTTTATATTTAGTAATGTGGGCGTACACCGAGAAAAGATTCGATCGTAGCCCACGAATGTTGCACATGTCAACCCTAAAATTCCCCATCAATACAAAAAACAGACACCAAAACACAACTCCGACGCTACTAAGCAGGGCTGTGAAGTGAAAATCCAATGTTAGATTCTCAAATCAAACTGTCGAAACTTTACTCTCTGTGATCTTTTATTCAGATATGAATTAAACCATTCAAGTATAAAACCACGCACACCTGCACTTTCCAGTTTACTTAACAGAATTTTATGGTCAACTATTTCGAAGGCTTTGGTTATATCAATGAACAACGCAGCTGTACATTTGCTTCTGTCAAGTTTACATATTATCTGAGAGCAAAAGTCTAAAAGTGCGTCCTCGGTTGATTTGCCCTTTTGAAATCCAAATTGAGAAGGATGAAAGAACATCATTTTGTCTAAGAAGTTTACTAACCTAATTTTTATAAGTTTTTCGAAAACTTTACTTATGCTTGGCAGGAGAGAAAGCGGCCTATAATTTCCTATTTCAGTTGGAGAGCCTTTTCTAAACAAAGGAATAACATCTGCACACTTTAGACCGTTAGGAAAAATACCAGAAAAGACACTAGATTGAAAACATCAACTAATACATCCACAATGAAACAAGCAATATTTTTAAGGACAACATTAGAACTGCCATTGACACCAAAAGAATTTGAGTTATTCAAACTGCCGATCATACTTAAAACCTCTAAGGGAGTTATAGAGTCAAAAACAATACTTCTACAGTGCACAGAGTTTACACCACCAAAAGCAGAAAATTGAGAACATAGATTTTGAGTTAGTCCACTATATAAATTAAGTCCGATACTTGAAAAATGTATATTAAAAGCTTCAGCGATTTCATGTTTATTTGTTATTTCCTTATTACTAATACGTAGAACAATAGTTTTTTGAATGGACGATTTTTTGTTGAGAATGGTATTTACAACTTTCCACTCTTTCTTAAGATTACCTCTAGCTGAACAAAATTGAGCACGGTAATAAGAGTCACAGCAAATTGGTATTTCCTTTTTCAAATCAGCACAAGTCTTCTTATATAACATATAATTCTTTGCCAAAATTCATGTTCTAAACTGAGCTGCTCTTAAAGAAATGGTTGACAAAATTTGAAAAAAAAAAAAAAAACAGCTACCGAAGTAGAATTTTTTTAACTTGAAGATATCTTTGCTTGACTCCTAATGTCACCTTCCCACAATTATAAGTCAATAAGAACATAGAAGGCCTGATGTTTGTGCTTAACATTTACAAATCTATCGGAGGAAAGGGAAAAATCGCATCTACTCGAGGGAATTTTTTTCATATGGTCATGGAACACTACTTTGACAACAGCGTTGACGTATTGGCCGCAGTGGTTACAGATATGAAAGTTTTGACCTTTTTGAGAGAATTTTCTGTCTTAAAATTGACTGAAAGGAATGCATTCTGTCCTAAAACTGCAACTTAAATGGGGATCAGCAGTTATAACGATGCGTTATGTTTTAATATCTGCTATTTTCTGGTATTTATATTTTGTGCCTTGTGGTAGATTAGTTGCTAGTGATACAATTCTAGGCAGCAAAAGAGCCAGACAAACACGATCAATAGGCCTTTTTTATTATGCTGACATGATCTATATAGATAATTGATTTCCTAGATTTACAACTACAGTTGGATCTCGTACCAATGATCATTGATCTTTATGGATCATAATGAGCATAATAAAAAAAAGGCCTAACATGTTAGTCATTTTGGGAGTGCATCTTCCATAACAGGTTGGAAGTAGCATTAGGGACGAGGTAAAAAGAAGTATAGACAATGAAAAGAGCACTGATGTACTGTTGCGTCTCAAAACTTGACGGTAAGAATACATTCAACACCCCCAGAAAGTACCAATTTACAGTAGAGGAATTTTGAAGAATTTATCTGGAGGGTGGAGAAGTTTCCCAAGACTCCAACTTGATACCAATACTATACACACGCTCGATGGCATCTTAGTTCTTTATCTGGCAAGAATGAAATTGTGTGATTTCTTAAAGAATTCAGTAAAGAACCCCAATTAGGTCCTCGTGGACCCATGGTGATGCCCTTGTTGGGGTCGACCGTTGGTGTTGCATCGGTGTTCTTATTCCCCTCTCCTTTATAGTTAATATACGCTGTCTTGCCATCCCCATGTCCTCAAAAATCTATAAAGGCTAATAATTAAAAGAACGGAGAACTCTCTCAGTCAACGTACATGGACAGAAGGTAATAACCCAAGCATCTAAAGACCAGTAGTAAGGTTGCAGCAAGTGCTTTCGTGAGGGTTCCTTAAATAGGCAGACTTTTCCGATAATAGAAGAATCAACGGCTGTCGAGTTACATTCCAAGTCCTTTACGGATCACTTGCTTGGGCTGGAGCTAAAAAAGTGACTTTTAAAAATAGTTTTCCTACGAAAGGCGAATCTATAAAGCTTTAACAGTGGCCCAAATTGGGTGCCTTTTTCCGATTATAGAAATGTTATATACTGTACTATGGCAACACTTGTCAAGCTGAGCTGAGCGCAACCCAACTGCATCTGTCAATGGAGAACGGCGGACACTATCATCACGATTTCTAAGGCTCTCTAAGGCTCTCGAACAACGTGCTCTTTTATTTCCAAACAGATTAAGAAACTTAGATATAACTTCAAGTTAATACTACCCCAAGAAAGGCTGTTTTTTGTTTACCGTAGAGGTGTTTTAACACGTATCCATGTACATAGTCGGATACAACACGAGCCTGAACTATCATTGTATGCCTCTTATGGTTAACCCAAAATTATCCGAAGGAGACACTTTAGAGATCAGAAGCGGACTAAAATAAATTTAGCTGGAATTCGGAAATGAAAAAAAAAAAATGAATTGTTCATATTAAACATGAAAGAAAACAGTCCATGGAACGTCTAGTCTACGTAGGACTTTTTGTGCATCTAAATGGATTCACTCGTTTTGATATTATGTGATATTCTTATTTTAAACTTGTTAGGACCGTTTGCTGATACTACTCATAGCGATTTAAGTTCCACTTAAAATCTTATGTGACAGTTTATGACATGGAAAAAGTAGCCCATAAGGAATTTAAGTAGAACTTAAATCGCTATGTGCAGTATCAGCAAACGGGCCTTAATGACAAAAAGATACAGTTTTTAAGTTTTTCTTATGAAAACAAGTGAAAATTTCACATAGGGGAGAAAAAGGTTTTTTTTTTTTTGAAGTGAATCTTCTTATGCGACTTCCAACTCAAGGTCGCGTTAAACGTTTAACGCTAATAAACGCATTGGATACTCAAAGGTGTGAGGGAGGGTGAGGGTGGCGCACATTGCACAAGCACGTTCATATGAAAAAAAACTGAGTGGTGTTTTCTCCAAAATAAGTGAAACGAAAGAGAAGTATGCGACGTGAATGTATATGTAATCAACAGCGACAATGTGTTTCTGAGGAAATGCGCAGATGGCTAATGACGTGGGCTGATGGCCGTATGGTGGTGTATATAGAAATTGAGTTCATGGTTTTTGTTTTAATGGTTGTTATAGTACCTACGTTGATACCTACAGTAAAGTATTGAAGAATTCAAGAAATAAAGACGATATAGGTGAATTATGTTGTTTGATTTATTGAAAAGAAACTTCTTATGCGACTTGCAACAAGGTTGTGTTAAACGCTTAACGCTACTATAAGCATTGCATACTCAAAGTAGTGAGGGTACCGCTCACGCTTCAGAGTATGCAATGGTGAGTGAGTTTATTGGCACCAAATGCTGGGAGAGGAATATTCTGTGGCGAAGATTAATTTCCAGAAATAATGACTAAATCGGCAACTTGTTGAAGTGAAAGTTCTAATGCGACTTCCAACATTTCGTATCTTACTTTAGTTGTCATAATCCCATTGTAAATGTTATAGATTTGGATATTTCTCCACTCGAAAATGATAATTAAAAGATGCGGTCAATTGTGAATTGTAAGCAATGTTAATAAAGTTTGTCTTAAAGAAACAATATGATTTCACTAAAAATCAATTTCTTCCCCTTCCTATTTTCATTTCCACATTACGAAGTTTCACTTCTTCCGCGCGGAGGGACTCCACGCATTACTTTTTTTTAATTTGTAAAATCTGGGAGCACTGGTATTACCCAATTTTTTTTTAAAGAATAAAAAAAAAAAATAGTTGGCGCAACAGGTCTGAAGAGACCCTAGGCCTAGCTTCTCACAACCATTCGTTTTGTGTGAGTTTCTCATTTTTGGAACGAATGGAAGGGATCTACAATACTATGCCGACTCCAAACGGCTAATTGAGAAGCTCTTTCAAGACATTTATACTCTCGGATGTTTGTCAGACGTTCGCGAGAGGTAGCGCAGCGGAAAAAAACCCTGAGCCGGAATTGGGTTTTTGCGGGATTCGAACCTGGGACTCCCACATAGCAGTCCAACACACTAACCACTAAGCTACTGCGATTACTTTTTAGAGAATAAGGGTGATCAAAAATTGGAGCTATCGGGTGCGTCAGTGTGAACGAATTCGTGGTGGACATTTGACCGATTTATTGTTTCAAACCTAACTTTATTGTTCAAGCTTCAAAACAAAGGATTATTATGCCAAACAGTTGGCCATTCGTTTAAAATAGTCACTCTTTATGGAAGACACTCTATTATCCTTCCGAGCTGACAATTTGAGCCCTCATTCAAACGTGATATCGCTCAGTCCCTATACCCATTCAATGTCAACTGTCAACATTTACAACCCTAGTTCAGAGCTGATTTTTGGTTAAAAAAATTTGTTTCTTGCAGCTTTCAAAGATAAAGGCCACGGCCAAGTTGAAGTACAAAACGCAAACTAAATTCCTGTCCAGAAGTTTAAAATATAACGCTATAAATAATTTTCTCTTTCATTCTTAAAATAGGGTTCCAAGACCACTGGATTTTTTTTTTTTTTTACAAATCCGATCCCACACCGGAGCCGGATATGTGTAGCAAGTTTTTTCTTCAGCTAAACGTGTACCCGTATTTGCATAAGACCGCAAATGTTATTAGAGAAACCGGTCTGATACGTCCATCTTTGGGAATGCCTTTTAATAAATCCGAAACCGGACTAGACACACTGTCTAACATCGATTTCCATTTAATATAAGCTACAAATCCATTAAAGTCATCAAAAGACTCCATTCAATCGATTGATATCAGCAAGGACACACGAAATTCCATCCGGCACATAGAAAAAAAAAGAAAAGCATTTTCCAAACTTCAGACCTAATTTTCAACTATTTGTTGCTTCCATCCATCCGTCGGCAAAATCTAGTTTGTCTGTCACTGCTAATTTGCGTTACCAACAAAACAAATATAATCTAGAAATAACGCACGTAACCTGTTCCACACTTAAATTAGTTAACTGGTTTCTTTGTATACTGTGGCTTTCGCATGACTATATCATTTACCACCAACATGAAATGAACAAAAGTAAATAAATATTTGCTTAATCGGAAAACAATAAAAAATAAACTTTATGGAAAAACTCTAGCTACATAAAATCGCAGAAGTATGCTGACTCATACGATTTTATTTGCACAGTGATTTATGATAAGAACTTTATTCCTTTTTATTAGCCTACGGAAAGTGATCGGTTATCTTTGTGTAGGGGTGTGTGTGCGTGTGTGTATCGAAAATCAATAACCGAAAGAGCAGAGTGTGCAGAGCATTTTCTCAAGTGATAGGTATTTTACGGAAAAGTATCTGCGTTGGAACAGTAGGCACACAGATGGAATGAGTGAGAGATATTTAAACAACTGTTGCACATAGTTGTGGTGCTTTTGAATACATGTATATGCATTAATAATCGGCGCGATGATGTTAAATCGCCGATTCGCAATTTGCAAATACATTTAAAATTAATGGAGTCTATTTTGCCACAAGTCGCAGTAGATTAAAGCTGTTGAGATGTGAGAGAGCGTGAGGAATGTGATGTAAATTGGCAGGATAATTGCCATGTGAAATTAACCTAATTAGAGAATATAATCATAGACACAGATTCTACTGACGCCCAGATTGGAAGCAAGCTCGTGCAAAGTGTTTGCGTTCGTATTCGTATGGGTATTGCACACCGGAACTAGCAAAGTGTGGCGCCACTACCACGAAGTGCCAAGGTCGCTCAAATCATCATAGTTTGTATATAAGACAAGCCTAGCTCGCTTCTCAGTGAAGGCTAATTAACAGTAATTTAAAAGTAAAAACCTGAATGAAAAATTAATGCACAACTGGACCGCACGCATAAAGCCATTAACTGATTGAATAGTATAATAGTCATCAGTCATGACGGTAATCCCATCAAAGCGGCCCATCTAAAATTTTAAAAACAACTCTTTCAAACCCTTCCATCGTTTTCGGCAGAAGGTTATAGTACAGATTAAGAGGTTTACATTTTTAAGCTTTGCATGTACCATGTGCAACTTTTACCCAGAATGAAGACCGAGGTCCCTTGATTGATTGCGACGGTGGGATATGCTTATAAGCAAGCCCACATCGATTCACTAATGAATAATTTCAGATGTGTAAGGTGTAGGTATATTTGACAGGTCGTGTAAGCTGTAGCATATGAGATGTTAAACAGATTGTATTTCCTCTTCGAATCTGTAGCTTCTTTAGAAGTCATTCATAAAAGAGGTTAGCTCTGGTTTTAATGATGACGTATCCAGTTTGTAGCGCTTCAAACAAGAGCAGTTTCGTTTCTAAAAAAGGGTGCTAAGATCATTAATATTCTAATTTTAATTGAGGGTCACAATAAGGCTACGGTTTTGATTTTTTTTTTTTTTTTTTTTTTCAAAGCCTTTAATCCGCAATAAGTCAATGGAAGGGATTTTCCAAAAAAGAACTTCATATAGCTTTGTTTAGTATAATCATGACTGGCTTTATGTTGGTTGAGATGTTCACGAGATAGTCAATTGAGCTGCATCTTAAAGCATTTCCCTCTTAAGAGCTTTTTTGATCGCGCTGTCTTCAAAACCGTTTTAATGAAGTTGTTGTTCATTGTTAGGTATGGGTAAGTTAGTCAGCAAATAAAGGCTGGGCCATCTACTGGTTTCTTTTTAAATCACAGGTTATTTTGACACTGACAGCTGTTTTCCGTTCGACATCTTGACAGAAAGTCAGTATCTCTATATATCCCCGCGGATCGAAATGAGTCGCTTTACGCTTGAACAACGTTGGGAAATAGTGATTGCGGGTAGCCCAAACATTTTTTTTAAGAAGTTCTGGCTGAGTCGAGTTGGCAAGTTTGCACAAAAAGTTCGTGAGATTGGTATGTTAATGGACAACACTCATGGTCCCCGTCGGTCGTCGTGCGGTGCACGACGAAAATGTGGCTGCTATAGCCGAGAGTGTGAGACTCATTTCACGAACGTCAACTTGGCATCGATCTAAAGATCGGTCAACGGTGGACGTTACAGAGCCATGTTAACCGAAATTTTTTTTACTGAATTTGAAAGTATGGATTTGGACGACCTCCGGTTCAAGCAGGATGTCGGCCACAATCGATCTTTTGCGCACCAAATGCCCAAATCGAGTAATCAGCCGTCTTGACGTTGTCAATTGGCCGCCTCGGAGCTGCGATTTGAAACCTTTGGACTTTTTTTTGTGGGGAACCGTGAAGGACCAACAATCCGAAAACGATTGAAGCACTTAAGGCCAATATCATCTAAGAAAACCGTGAGCTGCAGCTCGAAACCGAAAACAAGGTCTTGAATGAGGTTGTGTTCCATAATTAATGGGAATGTTCGCTCTTATTAATAAGGCCATAATACATGGACAAAATTTAATTTTGTTCATTTTATTGCAATTTTAAAAATATACTTTTGAAGCGAGCTGGGTGAAGGTGCTTGCGGGGGTGTGGTGTGTTCGTGGGTGAGTAGAGCTGAGCTGTCGAAGTGGACCGGAACCTGAAGAGCGGCGAATAAACGGCGACCAAAAGTGAGCAGAGCCAGGCGACCAATTGCTTGTTCAGCCTGTCTTCTGTTCTGAAGTAACAAACGCAGAATAACTCTTCCCCTTGTGTTGGCGTAATCAGCGAAGATGATCAGAGCCGGGCGACCAATTGCTTGTTCAGCCTGTCTTCTGTTCGAAAAGCAATTTGAAAGAACAAAATAAAAAAAGGAGACTCCAACTATGTTGTGTGTTCAACTTTTAACTTTATTCAACAGACTGCGACTTAGGCTATTTCGTGTGGGCTTTTTATACACAAAAATAGTAACGGTCACTTACTTATTGTTTTTATTCTCTCGTTGCGTTAATTCTATTTTGTGTGTAAAGAGCTACACGTTACATTTTTACTTTTAAAATTATTTTTTTTTGTTTACAAAGTGATTAATTTTTGTATTGTATTTTTAGAGTTATGATATAAGAAAACAAAATGAAATCGAAATGATAATATTTGATTGATGAAAAAATTAAATGAAATGAATGAATGGATATGAATGTAGAAAAACAACAATAAGTTTATGTAAGTAAATGTAAATGCAAATAATATAAAAGGAAAAGAAAATAATAATAAATTCATAATGAGTATGCTGATTGACGGTTGTTACATTCTCCCCCTCTGCCTCATAGATCGTCTCGGTGATGGGGCAGCAACTGGTGAAGTCGTCCTTCTTTTGGTAGCGATAGGAGCTTCTACAGCCGTTATTTCTTTAGTGGATTTAGCTGGTCTACCCCTCTTCATGATAGGTATTATAGGCTCTGTTGTTTCATCTTTATCTCTTCTGTAGGATGTTAACATGGATGCGTGGTATGTTCCCAATGGAACAGATGGATTGTCTTCTTTGGCAATGGAAAAACTAGATGAACCCTTTTTAGCTAGTATTACGTAGGGCCCATCTCTTTTTGGAGCAAATTTGGCAGTGAAACCCTTAGAGGCTCTGCTGATGGGATGAGTTTTTACGAGTACTTTATCACCAACTTCGTATTTTTCGTGTGATCGTCGCTTCTTGTCAGCATAGATTTTGTTACGATCTTGTAGCTTCTCGGATGATTCTTTAGCTTCCTTCAGGGTATCAGCCATTCGTAATAAGTGTGGGGTAATCTGAGGGACGAAGTTCTCTGATCGGATTATGGCTTTCAAATCGTGATAGACGTCATCTGGAGTTCGAAGTTCTCTTCCAAAAGTCAGGTATGCTGCGGAGAAACCCGTACTCTCACATTTAGCGGTGTTCATCGCGAATCTAATTGTTGGGAGTTTTAAATTCCATGAAGTATGTTGCTTTCCAACCAAAATGGATAATTGCGCTTTCAAGTCTCGGTTCTTTCTCTCGACGGGATTTGCTTCCGGGTGGTAAACAGGAGTGAAGGATTGCTTTATTCCCAAGCAAAATGTCAGCTTCTGCATTAAAGCAGAAATAAACTGGGTTCCATTGTCGCTGTGAAGTCTTCTTGGGACACCAAATCGTAAAAATATCTCGTTCAAAAGTACAAGTGCACAGTTTTCAGCAGTACCTTCTTTTAAAGGAAACAATTCCACCCAGCGACTGCACAAATCTTCGACGATTAAGATCCACTGGTGTCCACTTGCGCTTAAAGGTAAAGGTCCGAATAAGTCAACTGCAACAACTTCAAATCTTTGACTACTTGGGGTTGACTGCATTAGTCCGGCGGGTTTCAGATTTGAGGCTTTGTACCGTTGGCACTCGAGGCAGACTTTTACATGGTTGGCAACATCCGACCTCATGCCTGGCCAATAATATCGACTTGAGATGCGAGCCAATGTTCGCTCTGCGCCATAATGTCCGGCTGTTGGATCGTCGTGGTATTTTTTTAACATTAAGGACTTCATTGTTTTAGGAACCACAAGTTGTCCATTTTCGGAATCCTCTTCAGAACAGAATCTATACAAAACACCATCGACTAACATATATCCGCGGCTGGTCCAGCGAAGTATATTCTCATCGTTTCTTTCGAAGGAATTGATAATAGTTTTTATGTCGGGATCGGCTAGTTGTTCTTCTCGAAGTTCTTTGGAGCCTCGCCTTGGTAAGTCTATTTCTACGGAACAGATGTCGCAGGACTCTTCTATATGCCCTTTATCAGGACAGGGTGGTCGAGAAAGCGTGTCAGCGACCGCATTATTCCTCCCTGGATTATATCCTATTTGGATATTGTATTGTTGTATCTGCAGTGCCCATCTGGCAAGTCTTCCGGTAGGCGATTTTAGTGTCATCAGCCATTTTAAGGGCTGATGGTCTGTCAAGATCTTTACCTCAGAGCCTTCAATGTATCCACGGAACTTTTGTATGGCCCACACAACGGCGAGTGCTTCCCTCTCGGTAGTGGAGTAATTGCGTTCTGCTGGTAGCAATAAACGGCTTGCGTATTCCACAGGGTGTTCCATTTCGTTCTCCCCCTGGAGTAATACTGCACCGATGGCGTAATTGCTTGCATCCGTTTTTAGAACAAATGGAATACCCTCCTTAACTTGTTGCAAGATTGGTGCGGTGGTCAAAAGTTTCTTCAGCTTGTCAAAAGAACATTGCTCTTCGTTTTCCCACTTCCAAACTGCATTCTTTTTTGTTAGATTAGACAGAGGCTTTGAAACATTGGCAAAATTAGGTATAAATCTTCTATACCACGAACAGGTTTGCAGAAACGATAGCACCTGCTTTTGGTTTTTTGGCCTTGCTCGATTCAGAATTGCTTCAGTCTTCTGTGGGTCAACTTTGA
Source organism: Cheilosia urbana (assembly GCA_946477585.1). NCBI lineage: Eukaryota > Metazoa > Arthropoda > Insecta > Diptera > Syrphidae > Cheilosia > Cheilosia urbana. The sequence goes on from OX297856.1 coordinate 41,754,944, forward strand.
ATCCATTTGGCGTAAGGATATGGCCTAGGTATTTAACCTCAGAACAGCAGAATTTACATTTTTCTCGATTAAGGCGAAATCCAAAATGCTTTAAGCGTTGAAAAACCTTTCTCAGGTCTTCTAAATGGATATCAAAACTTTCGGAGCAGACAATGATATCATCAAGGTAGGCAAGTATCAAGATTTTTGGTAATCCGTTTCGAAACTTGTCGATTAGTCGTTGAAAAGTGGCTGGTGCGTTTCGCAGTCCAAATGGCATTCGATTGAAAATGTAGGTACCAAAAGGCGTTATAAAAGCTGTTTTGATCTGATCCTCTTTTGCTACCTTTATCTGCCAGTATCCAGAACGTAGATCTAATGTGGACATATACGGAGTGCTTTTGGCTGCGTGGAGAAGATCATCAATCCGTGGTAAGGGATACCGATCTGGAAGGGTTATGGCATTCAGCTTTCGATAGTCAACACATACTCGTATGCTACCATCGCTCTTAGGGACCATAACGACGGGGAAAGCCCAAGGAGATTCCTTCTCTTCGATTATGCCTTTTCGCAACATGCCGTCGATTTCCGTCTTTAATTGATTTTTCCTTGCAGGTGAAATTCTGTAAGGGACATTCGCAATAGGAGCATGTGAACCAGTATTGATGTTATGTTCAACGTATGGGATCGGGGTTGTTATTTCCCCAAATATACTTTCTTGCTCTTTGAGCAGCTCTTCTAGCTTTTGCTTTTCATTCGAGTTTATTGCATGTCCTTCTTCTGGGCGTAGGTTAATGTCAATGGAATTGAGTTCGAACCATTCATCAATATTTGAAACATCTACTCGTATTGGTGCGCTGAAAAGCTCATTTCCTTTCTCTGGTGTTCTCATTTCTCGTGGTACAGCATCGGAGAAGATAGCTTGGATTCCGTGTGGAGAGTACTCATTGACCCTTTTTCTTTTTGGTGTATTACCAATAGGACTTATCGGCTCACGATTTTCTACCCAAGTAAGATACGCCGAAACATTTTTCAATTTATCGTCTTTTTGAAGCGCTGTATGATATCTTGGCTTCTGCTTTGATTGCGGAGGCTTAAAATGGCTCTCAACTCGCGTCTCAATTGGTTTTAATGCGTTACTTTTCGGAAGCTTGAAATCAAAAATAGTTGCTGGATCATCAATGAAATGAAAAGCTCTTTGAGCAATATTCAGGACTATTCCACATTGTTCAAGGAAATCTATTCCAAGCAACGTGCGATTTCCTTTGGCTTTGGGTAAAGCAATAAATCGAATTTTCCGAAATCGTTTCCCAATGCTGATATCCGCAACAGTAGCATACACTATTTCTTGCCTAAGAATTCCATCGGCCAAAGTGATCTCTGCATTGACTTTTTGAAATTTGCAACCTTTCTCAACAAGCTGTTGGTACAACCGTGCTCCCGCAACACTAGTTCTAGCTGCCGTATCAATATATGCCTCACCCTTGAGACCGTTTATGTTAACATCAACCGTGGGAACATTTCTACCAATTACTGTTGAATCAAAAAGGTTAAAATCTAACATAGATGGACTATTAGCATTCTTGTTACTACAGGTGGGACAATTAGTTCTGCAATATCCAGCAGCTCCACAACCATAACAGTTCAAAGTGGGTTTCTTAGCTGCATTCTGGTTGTTGTCAGCTTTCGTAAAACACTGGTCAGCAGTATGTCCATTCTTCCTGCAATATGTGCAACGTTTTTTCTTTGGACCCTCCACTAGTTTTCCTGGAGGTCTGCTTTCTTCATCTAATATCTCGGCCTCTCTAGCTTCCTTTAAAAGATCTTGGAAAGTCTTAACCGAGTTCCTAGGAACTTTTTCTCTAATTCTAAGGAGAATTTGGCCATAGATCATGTTAATCATAATTTCTTCAGAAATTTGATCAGTAAGTTGCGAAAATAAAGATCGTTTTTTGCAAATAAATTCATCGGTGGGCTCATTATATTTTTGCTTTTGCTCAAACAGTTCAGCATAGATTCTCCATGCAGGTTTTGGAGGAGCAAATGACGAACGTAGCAGTTTAATCGCGTCATTGAATGTTTGTGCCTCATTTTTCACACCTTGCCACCAGTTTGATGCAAAACCTTCTAACAGGAGAGGGAAACCAATTACTGCGTTAGCATCAGATACGTTTTCGGAGCTCTTATAAACCGTGATCGTAGCTATGAAATCTTCCAGCTTGGAAGTATTTCTTTCGCCATCGAAACGAGCGGTACATCTGCTAAACGTGCCATGGCTTTCTTTCACACCAATAGCAGCTACCAATCGCGTAAGCTGATCTTCAGACAAACTTATTGGCGAAGTCATCGTAGGTTGTTGGAATGGGATACTGGGTGTTGTTTGATTAATTATTGTCGACTCGAGATCTGACAAATCTGATGATGGTGACTCAAATATCAACGATTCTGAATCAGACGAAGAGGATTGAGTGTCGTTTTTCTTCTTCTCGAACAAACGTTTACTTCTTCTCATATGTTCGGATTTTTCCGGCCTCCACTGTAGTTCACTCTTTCGGGGCTCTAGTGTATTATTTACAAAATATCAAGTAAACAATAGCCACTATGTTGGGCGTCAATTGAAGCGAGCTGGGTGAAGGTGCTTGCGGGGGTGTGGTGTGTTCGTGGGTGAGTAGAGCTGAGCTGTCGAAGTGGACCGGAACCTGAAGAGCGGCGAATAAACGGCGACCAAAAGTGAGCAGAGCCAGGCGACCAATTGCTTGTTCAGCCTGTCTTCTGTTCTGAAGTAACAAACGCAGAATAACTCTTCCCCTTGTGTTGGCGTAATCAGCGAAGATGATCAGAGCCGGGCGACCAATTGCTTGTTCAGCCTGTCTTCTGTTCGAAAAGCAATTTGAAAGAACAAAATAAAAAAAGGAGACTCCAACTATGTTGTGTGTTCAACTTTTAACTTTATTCAACAGACTGCGACTTAGGCTATTTCGTGTGGGCTTTTTATACACAAAAATAGTAACGGTCACTTACGTATTGTTTTTATTCTCTCGTTGCGTTAATTCTATTTTGTGTGTAAAGAGCTACACGTTACATTTTTACTTTTAAAATTATTTTTTTTTGTTTACAAAGTGATTAATTTTTGTATTGTATTTTTAGAGTTATGATATAAGAAAACAAAATGAAATCGAAATGATAATATTTGATTGATGAAAAAATTAAATGAAATGAATGAATGGATATGAATGTAGAAAAACAACAATAAGTTTATGTAAGTAAATGTAAATGCAAATAATATAAAAGGAAAAGAAAATAATAATAAATTCATAATGAGTATGCTGATTGACGGTTGTTACACTTTGTATTTAGCCCACCCTGAGTATGCAAAAAAATTAAATGAGTCGTTTATATTATTTTTTTACTATTTCTACCTACAAAGAGACCCATCGCTGATTTTTTTCATGTTTCTAGGACTGCTCAAATATTCTAGTTGTTGTGTTGCGTAGTAGTAATGATCATGGATATGGCAATGACATTATACGTTTTACCCTGACTGTCAAAGTAAGTTACGTAAAAAGAACATAAAGCGATGACTTCCTTGATTAGATAAACTGGGAAAAGTCGGTCTTGAGGAGCAATTTTAAGATCTGTTTGTTGCCAGCAAAAATAACATACTAGAGAACCAAACTATTGATGAAAGAGAAAGTTTTGTTCGACCCAGTCGTGCAATTTATTTCTATTTTAACCCGTTTTATCGTCGGTACTGTTCCGATGTGTGGAAAATATGTTATGACTATTTCGCATCTTTATAGACTCTTTAACTTACTCTGAAGCTTTTTTCATTTTTTTTTTATCTCAAAATTGCCTGGTTTTTAGTAAAAACTGCAATAAATTTGAGATAGTCCGCCAGAAAAGTTAACTCATAATTTAACAAGTGAAGTATTGTTGTAACTCAGAATCACTGAAGAATCATTCCACAGTAGCTAATTAAAACTTGATGACGATTGGTCATTAAAGCATAAAGTAAACCTTCGAAATTTGCAAAAATACTTACCCTCCGCGTGGCTGAGATGATAAGCCACTGAACCAACTCACATCTTATATATAAATAGGCGAAGGGCAAATACCTAGTTAAAAACCACTTTCACTGCCTTAAATACATAGCACCGCTGCAAAGTTCTGAAAAGCCGCAAAAAAAAAAGACCAATGAGATAAAAAAAATATTGGTGCGACTGTATCCAACAGTCCCGAAATATGTGTATGTGTAAACACCGTGCGTGCAGTGCGTGTGTGGCTTGATACACGTCATTGAGAAAAGAGGGAATTGTAATAAACATATTCTTGATATATTATGAAATAACAATAATTTATTCGTTCCATGTGCTAGTTTCGGTAGAATAGATACAAACGGATTGTGGTAGCTGAAGATATGTTCATTCGAGACTGTAATCTATCTAGATTACGCTGGAAGACAGCATCGATGGTTCACATCTCTATAGTTGGCGCAACAGGTCCGGAGGGACCTTAGGCCTAGCTTCTCACAACCATTAGTTTTGTGTGACTTTTTAATTTTTGGAACGAATGGAAGGGATCTACAATTTTATGCCGACTCCAAACGGCTAATTGAGAAGCTCTTTTAAGACAGTTTATACTCTCGGATGTTTGTCAGACGTTCGCGAGAGGTGACGCAGTGGAAAAAAACCCTAAGTTGGAATTTGGGTTTTTGCGGGATTCGAACCTGAGACCCCTCGCTTAGTAGTCCAACACACTAACCACTAAGCCACTGAGACTACCGATGGTTCATATCGTGTTGTTGAAATTTTCCGGTTGGAGTTCATTTGAAGATTAAATTTATCTTGCATAAAATCAATAAATGGTTGAGCTTCTGGAGTTGCAAAATTGATATTGAAGTCTCCGCTTATGATCATTGGTAAAAGATGGTAATCTTCCTGAGGTTTCAGAGGTTTACTTGCACGTAAATGCGCCCTGTTATCTTTTTTCACGTTCTGCATCTGTCTTTCCCATATCTGAAAATATTTTAATGCATCTTCATTGACGGCAAAACATTGCATTATTGACAGAAATATGGAATTGTACCAATTACGTATTTTCCTGTATTTTTATGCGTTTTACTATTGAAACGCATGTAGGTACCTACAGATGCGAGTTGGATGACAGTTGAGGTTAAGGAGTCACATCTGAATGAATTATAATCAGTGTATTAAACAGTGAAATCGAACAGCGAAACAACGCGCACTTAGATGTTTACATATCAACAAACACTCCTTATATTATGCAGTGGAAAATACCCGTTTGCTGTTACACAGGAAATGAAAGTTTCATTGGAATTTCATTCGGCGTGCATTGCATATTGTACGGGTGATTTCCGTCCCAACAGTTATATGTTTGGAATTACTCCACCAGATTCCAATAACGCGCGCTTAGATGTTTACACATAAAAAAAAATGTTCATTTCTAAAGTTATTCTGCAAATTTAGAATTTTAGAACGACATTAAACAAGCATTGGCTCGGTAAAAATTATAATAGTGTTGTTTTTGCATATAACACCATTTAATAAAATTTTGAAGCGGCTTCTCCAACTAAAAAAGGGCCAAATAGCAAAACTTTGTGGCAGACTCTCAAATAAAGTTCCTTGCAACTTTAGTCGCACAACGGTCACGCTGAAAACAACATGTTAGCTTTTTTTTTGGGAAGATAGTGCAGAGATGCAGTGCTGTCTATAGTTTCTTTTTCAATATGTTGTGTATAAGCCAGGTCAAAATAATGGTAAAATTTCTATCAGTAGGCGAACTCTAATTATCATAAAGCGTCACAAATTGTGAAATTTAAAACGCACATCTCATAACTCTGCATTCCTACCCACAACACCTGCGGATGAAAAAATGCAAAAACGAACGAAAAATAAACATCCAATAAAATAAAATAAACTACCCGTGGGGCTATCCCACAGATAAAATTATCTCTTTCTACACACATTTTTCTTTTATCTATCATATGACGATGACTTTCACTAAAGATATTTCATTTGGTCTTCAGGTATGCATCGTTATTAGCAGCAAAACCACAGCTGGCTGCTAAAATCGCAATGAATTGGCGAAAAACAAAACTAAAAGAAAATCTAAATCACAACTAATCGCCGATACGGCGAGGCGAGTGCCGCTGCCGATACTCGCGATAGTCGTATATCGTGAATAAAAAATAAATTCACCATCATCATCGCACATAATAATATATCACCCGAAGAAGAAGAATACCAAACAAAAGAGAGGACAAAACTAGCAGCTAAAAGAAAAAAATCATGATGAACTCATCACGCCATTCTACACAATATGAAGAATGTGATAAGAAATAATTCTTTCCCATTTAAAAACCAAAAAAAAAAAAAAAACAATAATAAAATTAACAAAAACAAATAAAAGAAAGAAAATAAAAAACCTCTGATAAGCAGCATTCTGCGTGTGCCTGTGAATTGCGAAAAAAAACAAAAACACATCGCCCAGAAATAAGTATACACAATTGAAGTGTTTTCTAATCAATTAGAATCGCGGCGAAAAGAACAAGAACTCGAGCCACATACGCGAACGAGAAACATACATAAGCAAGCGCTTTCAATTTCATTCCACTAGATTGTACAATGTACACCTTCCCACTACATTTTTTTTTAGAATTATTTATACATTCCACATAATTGCGCAGAAATAGAACGAGAACGAGAAACAAATTGGATGTGAATACCATACCGCAGATCTGTAAACTATAGCCACTCGTAGAGACGACACAGAGATAGACCATAGACGTGAAGGTATTACATTTATCTATCCTATATTGACAGACAGATGCGAAATGAAGAGCACCGAGAAAAAATAAATTAACACCAAACGACATATTGAAACGAAAGGAAGCCCCACTCGCCAGGGGTTACCCCGAGTCACCATAATAAGCTACTTGGCAAGCGATAACTTCGTTGGCAGGTAATTACCCACAAAAAAACCAAGATAAATATCCAAATGCGCGCGCGCGAATTTAAACTCTCAACTCAGTCTCAATCAGAAATTAAGACCTGACAAAAAAAAAAAACACACAACGTTGTTGTGACTACCTTATATTAAACTGACGTCACAAACAGTTTTGTGCGCGTGTGTGTGTGTGTGTTTTGGTGTGTTACTGGCAAACCACACGAGATTTTTGTGCAAAAATTAAATAAATTACCTACCCATAATCAGCAAATTAGATACTTTTTTTAATGCTTGTATCTTTTGACTCGATTCAGTATCTCGACTGTCTCATTTCGACGCGAAAGTCAAGTCATAATATCGACTGAGCGTTGCCCTTAGGCATATTCGCGTCATTGTTGTCGATAATGCCCGCAAGCGTCATTGCAAAATGTTGACCAAACACAAATGAAATCGATTTTCAGCTTATTTTCTGCCGCGACTACCCGTTGCGTTTGTTGTTGTCCGATACCATTTGTTACTAATTCCACTTGTTTGGATTGTGTCTTTGGACGGCGTACAAGGTTATTCCAATGGATACACGCGCCTCGTTCAAAAGGCACACCATCCAGCGCGCCCCACTGCCGTCGTTCGCATAATCGAAATCGAATAACGAAGCGAAAAAAGCACACACACTTTACCGAAATTGAATGAAATTTTAACTATATACGGCTGAACTCCTCCGTGTCCGGACCGATTGCAAAGCGCTGCGAGACGGGGCGACAAATCAACTGACTGATTCGCCAAATTCTTATTAATAAAAACGACAGCGATAGCGGAGCGCGACTACGACGGGCAATAGCACAATGATTCGACCGCGAATACAACGACGACGATGATGATGATGATGATGTCGGAGTCGGAGCCCCAGCCCGCAGTCAGCGGATTCCGATGAACTGTGCGCGGTGCGCGGGGGCATGAAAACAAACCTCGATAAGCGTATATAAACCAAAGAAAAATAAATAAAATAACTGAAAAAAACACTAACCGCCGAATGAACGACGCTGCTGCCGGGTGGGAGAAGACGGTGTGTGCCGGGCGGAAAGTTGTCGGAGTAGCACACATTGGAGAGTCCCCATAAAATTTACACTTACTCACGACCAACGATGATGATGATGAGTGCTCCGGCTCCCCGGCTTGAGATTAAATAATTTCAGCTTTTCGCTGTTGCTGCTTCTTCGTTTGCTGCTTTGATAATAATTGTATTCGATTTCTGTGAGGGAATCCGCTGCAGGAAAACAAAAAATGACGTTGAGTGTGCGCGACCGTTTCGCTTCGATTTAGTAGCTGGACAAAAAAAAACTAACTACAACTCGACGACGACAACACATGCTTTAGTAATATGTGCTTATCATAATGATGATGATTATAAATTCTGACTTGATGAGTTTGTTTTTTTTTTTTTTTTTTTTGTGGAAAAGGGGGAGGGCTGAGGTCGATATTGACGAATGGCGACGACAAGACAATAGAGATTAGAGAGATCGCATTTTTCGAGTTGAACGCGCGAGTTACTTAGCGCGATAGGTGATAATCGAAGGCTTTTGCTCGTTTGTTTGGTTTAATTTAGAATTTGTTTGCTCTACTCGACTTCTTTTTGGACCTCAGTGCAAATGTTATAATTATTATAAAGTTGATAAATTGATATTGATTGTACTCGGAATTGAATAATTTCAGAGGGAATGAGAGTGAGAGAGAGAGAGCGATGTAGAACAAGTTTTTTTTATCGATCCGAGGGTATGAGAACAAAGTTCAGTCGAATAAAACCACTTGATGTAAGGTACAAAGGGCTAAGTGCGGAAGAGTACCTAATTACTTATGTAATGGTGTGTGTCAAAGCAATGATATCTTTGTGTGGTTCTTTCCGTCAGATTTACATCGTTTTGTCACCGGATTGATTTAAAAGTCAATATAAGTAGATTGAGTACACCAATAGTCCGTTTTATGCAAAAAGTACTTAAACGCACATAAGTGTGCGCAATGAGTTGTAGAACAAAAATACAGAAAATGGGTTGTACCAAAGATGTTACACTTACTTAGCACATAATCGAATGTATTGCGAAGCTCCTGTAGTGCTGCGTATGGTACGAATTCGTACAGAAATGTGCACAATGAGATAGATGTATGCATAACAAAAACAAGACTCATAAAAGATGATAGACTTATTATCGATTGACTTGCATTTTGCAGAACTTATATTTCGTCGTATTAGTACATTCGCGCACACTATTGTACTCGATAATTTGCATGCAGAAACGACCTAGTCGTCTTCCAGTGAGTGTCAATGATTAGATATGAATTTTGCAATCAAGAACTATTGTTGTTTTATTTCCACTGGTCCAATGGGCGGTAAGCTCCATCTAAAACCAAAGTCGCATATGGATGATGAATTCATGAAGAATAGAAATGTACCAAGCGTAACGCACACGAGTGTGCGCTATGACTCGCTTGTATATAAAGCATAGTGTTAACGTCGAAGAATAATTATTTGTACGATTTTTACTGCAACAAAATTTTGCAATAAAATACGTAATACCGAAACTGCATATTCACAAAAATAGAAGTCCTTCGCTATTTTTAAAGGTACTTCCATTACTATCTGTCTGTTGATTAATTATAACGGTCGCCAAATTGATTCTTACTACTGTCGAATAAAACCACTTGATGTAAGGTACAAAGGGCTAAGTGCGGAAGAGTAGATACCCAATTACTAATGTAATTGTGTGTGTCAAAGCAATGATATCTTTGTGTGGGTCTTTCCGTCAGATTTACATCGTTTTGCCACCGGATTGATTTTATATTCAATATAACTAGATTGAGTACACCAATAGTCTGTTTTATGCAAAAAGTACTTAAACGCACATAAGTGTGCGCAATGAGTTGTAGAACAAAAATAAAGAAAATGGGTTGTACCAAAGATGTTACACTTACTACGCACATAATCGAATATATCGCGAAGCTCCTGTAGTGCTGCGTATGGTACCAATTCGTACAGAAATGTGCACAATGAGATAGATGTATGCATAACAAAAACAAGACTCATAAAGGACGATAAACTTAATTGACTGGCATTTTGTAGAACTTATATTTCGTCGTATTAGTACATTCGCGCACACTATTATACTCGATAATTTGCATGCAGAAACGACCTAGTCGTCTTCCAGTGAGTGTCAATAATTAGATATGAATTTTGCAATCAAGAACTATTGTTGTTTTATTTCCACTGGTCCAATGGGCGGTAAGCTCCATCTAAAACCAAAGTCTCATATGGATGATGAATTCACGAAGAATAGAAATGTACCAAGCGTAACGCACACGAGTGTGCGCTATTACTCGCTTGTATATAAAGCATAGTGTTAACGTCGAAGAATAATTATTTGTACGATTTTTACTGCAACAAAATTTTGCAATAAAATACGTAATACCGAAACTGCATATTCACAAAAATAGAAGTCCTTCGCTATTTTTAAAGGTACTTCCATTACTATCTGTCTGTTGATTATTTATAACGGTCGCCAAATTGATTCTTACCACTGTTGTTGGTGTCTAAAAACAAGGATGCATAAGCGCACATCAGTGTGCGCAATAAGCTAGTGACAACAGTTAAATTAAAAATATGAGTACAATTTGTCTTTGGGGAGTACGGCCGACGAAAAAGGAGTCTAATACTCCTATTGTAGTACTTTCGGCAGCGCTGTCCGAGAGTAGGTAACAATTTTAGTCCTAAAACAAGATCTTTTACTACAAAAACATTTTGGTATATCTCTGAGGAGAAAATAGAATATAGGCAGTGGTCTTCCTTGGGTATACAGCAATGAAAATAATGGTGAAATATTTTAATTAATATTAAATATGGATCTTGAACGTAAAAAGTATGTTTTTTGTTTACGTTTTGGACAGTTACTTAGCTTCTCACAAACATCTGTTTGAGTGCTCTTTTTTTGACGCATAGAAAGGTGGCCCTTCAGTCCTTGAATGGATGAATTCAGAGACTTTCTCAGGATAGTTTTACTTGATTGTCCTTATGTTTTTCAAAAGGTTACTGCCCCTCGCTCATATCTCTTTATAGCAACGCCTTTCAGATTTATTTGTATATCCGTTAAAAGATTTCAGAGTTTTTGGTCTTACATCTTGAAGAACAGAAATCGAAAAGATGCTGTTAAAGGTATGCACAATGTGTTGAGATCTATTTAGCTTACACAATGTTGGCGCCCAACGTGAGTCTCCATCTTCGAGCATGTTTTTTTTTAATTTTCGCAAATATTAACACAGCAGTAATTGTTTGGTACAGAACTGCTGACTTACTAATTTTCGGAGTCAAATGATAAGTTCAATTCCTTTTTTCAGTCATTTTCTAACACGTTATAACATGATTGATAGAGAAATAAGAAAAAGTGATATAAATTCTTTTAGAGGAAACCTTTTTTCGACGGTGACTGAGTCCCAAATTTCTTAACTTTTTTTACGAAAAAGTAGTTTATTAGGACTTTAATTAGACTTGCAGAGTCGAACGCCAAGACAGTCTTTTTGGTCAAAATTGGTAGGAAATGGATATAGATATATATGAGAAGACGCATAACAACGCGCTGAATAATATTATATTACATAGTACATTTGTGTGACAATTGTTTTTTTTTTTTTATATATATATATACATACCTATATGTTTATTTGTTTAGCCTATGACACTCCGGGAAAGAATACCAATTTAATGTTTCCTCACTCTTCAAAATCGGCCAAGCCGTTTGGGCTGCAGGGCGTCACGTAGGAACGTATACCTAGGATACGCGTGAAACACATACACACCCTGTATCCAGTTGGGTAAAAACAGTATTGATTCTTAAAATGAAGCAATGTCATCTAAATTCAAGTCGAAAGCGTCCCACCCGGTTGACGATTGTACCTCACATGGGCAGATTCCCTTTTTTTGGGCAGTTTTTTTAACTATTATTATGCATTTTTATAGTAAAATAATCATAGCTTTCATAAAAAAAAAATCAAATATTTATTTGCAAAAGAAGTTATTTCAAATCTGCGAAAAAGTGTTGAATCTGCGCTACCCTACCCTACATTTATGTAGAGCAGCACGCGAAGAACTGTTTCTGTATAAGAAACGAACGACATTTTCTGCCTAAAAGGTATCATCCGAACTAAGAGGGCACCTCATTACTATCAGCCGTACAACTCATAGCTCACCTCAAAAGCCACATGACATTGCCCGGTGTCAACTTTCAAATCTTCATGTTTCCTTGACCTGAATAATTCAATTATTGTGATGAAGAAAATAAAAAACAAAAAACAATGACCGAAAATCGTAAGCATATTTATCCTGCACAAAAGAATGTAAACACAGAAAATAATCAGAAACAACAACCACACCGGATGTGTACAACAATCCTCTAATTTATTTATGAACATCACATTTGTTTATTGTTATTGTATTTTAATCGTCAAATCGTTAAATTGGCCGGTATTCGTTCTCAACTATACATAGGTATACCTTTACCCTCCACAGCGAAGAGACGACGAAAATAAATAACTAAATTATCTCTATACGCGTCATCGATCATTTTACCCCGCCAAGTAATTAAGCGATGAGTGTTGATGACATTTGGCATTAAATACGTCAAGTGTGCTATATGCGATTGAGAGGAAGGAAGCGAGCAAACTAATTAATAATAGGTGCTTTGTAATGCGGAATTTTATAAGCCGATAGTTTAAGGGGCATTCCCGAATGAAGTTCTTGGTAATTAAGAGTGAATTTTGCGAATCCCAAGGACTTTGATAGTTGAAGAGGGTATGACTATAGGGTGTTTTGATTTCGAAGATATTTAGAAAGCATTTGTGCCAACACAAGGGGCTGTGCAAGAACTTGCAATCACTGATGAATTTGATATCATTGACAGAATTCAGTGAGCTGTGACTGGTGCATTTTTCAAATATTGTAACAGAAACGGAATATGAGTGAAAGAGGGCAGTGCCAAGTAGATAATGTCAAGGGACCCACCACATCGACCAATCGGACAGAAAGTCAAAATAACTTTGGCATAGGTAAGCGACTCGCATCCTAAATAAATTCTGAGAATGGTATAACATCAGAATGCAAGCGAGCTACCGCAGCGAAAAACAAGGCTTTCCGTGAATGGCGGTCAAACCCTTCAGAACTAAAAAGATCTGAATTTACAATTCTTCGAAATAGATGCAATCTAAATATTGAATCGGCGAAGACAACTTACAGCGAAAGAGTCACTTATAAAGTGATTGGATGTCCTAGCGGCTCACGCGCATTCTGGTCCATGGCAAAGGACCAACTCTAGTGAAAGAAGACGGCACGCTAGCAACAACACCTAAAGAAAAGGCAGATCTTTTCGCTAGCATGTTTTCAAAGAATTCCACCCTAGATTCTGCACAGCTAGAGCCACCAAATATCCCGAGGATACAATCATCGATGGCAGAAGTGAAATTTCGGCCTCGAATAATTCAACGCATCCTTAAAGAACTAGATTGCAATAAGGCAACGGGACCCGATGGAATCCCGGCTTTAGTACTCAAGAACTGTGCACCAGAACTTGCACCTGTACTCTGTAAGCTGTTTAGCATGTCGTACTCCCAGAAGACGTTTCCTTCTTGCTGGAAGACCGCTCGCATTCAACCTATTCCAAAGAAAGGGAAGAAATGTCTGCCACAAAACTATCGTCCAATAGCGTTACTTTCAATGCTCTCTAAAGTAATGGAAAAGGCAATAAATGTCGAAATAATCAAATATCTAGAAGGCCATCGATTAATAAGCGACAGGCAATACGGATTTCGGAGCCGTCGTTCCACTGGTGACCTGCTAAGCTACGTAACGCACTTATGGACACAATCATTTGAACAACACGGCGAATCCAGAGCCGTAGCCTTGGACATATCAAAGGCATTTGACCGAGTCTGGCATAGAGCCCTATTAGGCAAGTTAGCATCTTACGGATTACCACAACAACTCTGCGGATGGATGCAAAATTTTCTTCTGGGAAGATCGATCCAAGTTGTTGTAGATGGTGTGTCATCCAATTCGTTTGCTATAAATGCAGGAGTGCCCCAAGGATCTATTCTTTCTCCAACTCTATTTCTTCTCCACATCAACGATTTGCTTGGATCGACAAATAATAATATCTACAGCTTTGCAGATGACAGCACTCTCATATCCTCCATCTCGAACAATGGGCCTGTGAATACGGCTACATCACACAGCCAGAGATGTGAACAAATTAATTCTCTAAATGATGATCTGGACAAAATCTTGAAGTGGGGAAAGGACAACTTGGTTGTATTTAATGCAAACAAGACACAGCTCACAACATTTTCCAGAAAAAATGCATCAACAGTTCCTCAGATCCAAATGGATGACCAATCCATCACAAGGACTCAATGCACCTTCTAGGAGTCACAGTCAATTCAGGAATCACATGGCAGAACCACATATCCTATATCGCAAAATCGGCGTCCACAAAGTTGAGCTACATATTAAGAGCAGAGGTACTTTAGCCCCAAGCAACTTCTCCTTCTCTACAAAGCACAGGTTAGACCAGGCTTGGAATATTGTTCCCATATATGGAGCTCGGCCCCAAGACATTCACTTAACCTGCTTGATAGCATACAGAGACGAGCAGTTCGACTCATTGGAGACCCTACACTCACATCGAATCTACAACCGTTGCTGCACAGAAGACAAGTCGCTGACCTATGCTTGTTCTATAGGTACTTCCATGGTAGATGTTCTGAGGAACTCAAAGACATTATCCCTCGAAATGCAACTTTTGGGCGCCCAACAAGACAGGCTGCTAATGCTCATGACCACACAGTACACTTGACACCCGCGAGGACATCAACTTTCCAAAACTCCTTCTGTTACAGGACAAGCAAACTTTGGAACTCGCTTCCTGGGGATATATTTCCAGAAGACTACAATTTGCAGCAATTTAAGTGCAGAGCAAAATTACATCTGCAGGCATCTCGGGGCGCTGTTGAAGCGTTATAGGTTCGCCTTTCCCGGGAGAAGTATATAAAAAAAAAAAAAAAATCAAGCGAAGATTTGGTTTACGCTTGTCAGTCCTTGCTGCTTTGACCTAGAAGCCTGTACATTAGCGACAGCGGATGAGGACTTCCTTGGCCGTTTTAATGGCAAAATTCTTCGAGCAAATTTCCTTCAAATTTTAAGTTCTAAAAAATAAAATTATAAATTAAATTTTAGTTTCTAAAAAAAGCGATTAGGCCCTTTTTGTAATATCCTTCTGGCAAAGCGTAATCCGCTTAAATGGCACAAAGAATGCGGGTGGCCGTGGCGCAGTGATAGAGTGTTCGCTTGTTGAGTGGGAGGTTACGTGTTCAAATCCGAGCCAGTACCACGAAACATTTTTCACAAATAAAAACTGCGAATAAGTTTAAGTGAATTATAAGCGAACACAAATATCAACAATTCTCCCCTAGTTATTAGGACGCCACTCGTGGAGAATATCCACTGCGCCACAAACTCTTTTCTATCCCTCTTTCTCTTCCTAAAAAACTTGAATGCCGCGCTGTGCCCCGCATTATAAGGGTATTCATAACCCCTTGAGTGCGAGTAAAATTATAAAAAAAAAAAAAAAACTGCATGTCAAAGTGCTTTTGCTAAGGAAGAATCCCTACGAATTAGAAAACGTGTCTCAATCCATCACCATATTGTTGCATAATGCCATCCCCGATTGACCACCAAATGCCACAAAATGTCAAGACAAACTACCTCCTGTCAACACACTCAACAAAAAGTGAACAGCATTTTTTTTTTTATTATTTATTTTGATACAAACAAATCGACGCTATTGCAAAGAATAAACCATAGAAATTCATCTCATTTCTTTAAACAAACCATTAATCCTCTACTACCTACTCGTTGCAGATCACCTTAACAACCACAACATGAACAAAAAAATAAGATGAAAGCAAACCTCAAAGACTCAATATACACCAAGAGATCTTAACATCCCATCGAAAATCCACCCACTCGTTTAGCGTTTAATCTTCCATCTATATATGAAATGCCTTGACTACGTCACAATCAATTTAATTCTGTATTCCTTTGATTAAATTTATCTTCGAGACATTCCAATCTATCCTTTGAAACTGAAAAAAGACGAACCCGTTCTTTAAATAACATAAATATCAATCTCAACGAACCCGAGTGCCCCTCTCGTCATGTGGGATGTGCGACTTTCCAACAATAAATAGGTAAAACCCCAATGGAAGCTACAATTCCACACTTGAATTGAGATCTCACAACATGTAAACAAAAAACACAACAGCACCCAACATTTAGTCTTCCTCTTCAATTTTCACTCAAACGAAAAGAAACGCCGAGAAAAAAGTATCTCAAGTAAAAAAAAAAAACAGTTTTTCTCTATAAATACAACTGAAAACACATGGGAATCCCCAGGAAAATATAGTAAAGATCGCTGCTGCTTCGATCTATATAGAAATCGAAAGAACCACAAGACGTCGGCACCAGCAGCAGTGAAAAGATAATTTTTTTTCTCCTCTATTTCGAGAACCGCTATAAATATATCCGCGAAATAACCTTCAAATATGTATTACATATATATCGCATTTTTCTCGATCGTGGGGGTGATTTTCTTCGCAAAAAGAACAAGACAAAACCGCCGGCAGCTATACGAGAAAAACTAAGACAGATGGTGCAAAACGAATGTTGCTTGCCAAAAAGAATGTGGGCGACAGAATAATTTTTACATTTTAATTTTAACTGCCAGTATGCGCCAATGTCTTACCTCATCATGATAAATACAAATGCATAATCCAATATGTCGATTGGTGAGTTTTTAGTGCACTAACCAATAGATGGCGCTGTACTAAATTCCATAATATTCCATCAAATCACCGTAGAGACATCGCAATATCTTGATAAATTCAACAACAAGCTGTGAGTGTCGACAAACTTCAATTCTCAACGTCACTTTTTTGTATAGTAGATACAAATTTAGCCAAGCGACATAGAAAAAAAAAAAACAACACAACACAATCGACGAACGAAATTATAATATGCAAAGTTCAAAGCGATATTGAAACTTGAAGAAACCGACAACCGACACAAAAACGAAGACGAACACCATAAGAGCCAAGAAAAATAAATAAAACGAGGCGATTATTGCGCCAACAAACGACGATAAGTAAAGAAATCAACAGAAAAAAAAAAACCGCACAAAAGTCGTATCTAACTCAGCTAGTGCAAAACCAAAAATACACGCCGTCTTGTTGTACGTTCGCCCGCCGTTCGTCGTCTAAACTGATAATCAATTCCGATTTTTTTGTGTAATAGAGCGCCGCGCACATACAACACTATCGACCGAAGCAGGTCTCACTCTATTCTATACGTAGTCTATGTGCGCTTAGAGCTAACGCACACACTAGCCTCACTCGACTCACTTACTCACTTGTGTGATATTTACAAAACAGCCTGCTTAGTACATAACAGCAGCGGAAATTCACCGTCTTTAAGTCGATTTGTTGGCTTTTTTTCTTTTGTTTTTTGTATTTCAAATACGTTTTGCCATCCATAGATACACCGACGTCAACACTCGTACTAGAATGAGTAGGTGTGTGTTTTGCAAATACGTCGATGACTGCGAAGGACGGAATTTCGCGCGATTACGTCGAGCTGTTGAGAACTGTTTTCTTGAGGCGAAAACAAATTATAGATACGAATATACGCTGTGCGAAGCGAATGCGCCGCCCCACCATTGGCGTTTTCGTCTTCTTTTGTGTTATCTCTGTGTGGGTATGTTTGATATTTTTATTGCCTTTTGAGAACCGGGGTATCCCTGGTTAGGTCACTGCACATCACAACCGCACACAGGTAGACGTGTGTCATCAATAAAACGCTTCACTAATCCGCCATGTCTGTTGCCACACCGGTAAACTGGCGCCCAGTATTTCCACAGGTATACGAAAATGCGATTGTCTTTCTTTTTTGGAATTTAAAAGTATCTTTAACACCTTAAAGTTAAAACCCTTTGGCAAGGGCTGAGAAAAACCATTCACTTTGCCAAAGCGTGTAACAAACCGTCCGTTAGCAACCCGAGAAGGAATTGATTAAGGGACGCTTGAAATTGGAAATATCACTTCTTGCATTCCCTTTTGAAGCAACAGCGAATAAAATAGAAAACGGTGAAGCGATTGCGCGAACAACGCAGCCGACACGATCAAAACCGGACGAACGATAAACGTGCAATGTTTGCTGCTTACGTTGCTTTTTGCTGGTTTTGTTGTGATTCCGTTCGCTACTGCTACCGTCCGCTCTCTGTGCTTTGCTCTGTGTGTGCTGAATGATATCTGGTCTGACGTCTGACTGTTGTGATCTTGTGCGAAATCAAATTTGTTGGGGAAACAAAAAAAAAAAACGGACTTTACCTCGATCAGACCCGTTTTGAAGCTGTGTTGTTTTCGCTGTAGCCATTGATATCAATTTGGAGTGTGTAACCAGACAGAGGAAGAGAGGCAACAAACTTTTAAATGAATGAATTCCATCGGCTGTAACAGTGTAGCCGCTTGAAGAACAGTGTGACTGTAAAATCAGCCGACAGGTTTTAAATTAATAGCTATAAGTGTGCGCACAGCTCAGTCGCAGACGTGACAAATAGGTGGCATAATATCACGTATGAAGAGTCTGGAGTATTCACAATCAGGTAAAGATTTACAGAGAGATATTCGAATAAATCGCTACAAGTTAGCCACAGTGAAGTTTGTTTAAGTACAGTACCTAGACAAGATCCGAATCTTAATTTTATTTTTTAGCTAGAGCTGCATACCTACCCTGTGGCTAGAATGTGCGGCTTATAGCGTAGCTTGCCAAATTTTGAAGGGCATTTAGTGCCTTTTGAAGTCGTGGAAAGGGTTTTATATACTCATTCGATTCAGCAGGCAGGATATAGATGGAAAATACTCGCTCAAGATCGAATAGAAAAACCCCGAAACATTGACCAAAATATGTAACCCTCTTATGGATGCAGATGGTAGGATGCCGGTGGAGAATACCCGTTCATCCTTCAAGGTTTAAACAACAGCGAACAATTTAAGTCTGGAGCCGTATAGCCTTACACATCTCAAAGGCTTTTGACCGGGTCTGGCACAGAGCTTTGCTAAGAAAGCAAGGCTTTTATAACGGATACCCACAACAACTACATATATGAGGGTAGATCCAAAGCCTTAGTCTTCGCAGATTAAATCAAGTCTGTAAACGTTTGAATTCCACCATCAAAGGTCCTTACTTTTCCTAACTATATTTCGTCGTCATATCAGTGATCTACTCAGGTGCGACCACCCATTCCATGGAATCTATGTACCTTCTCGCAGTCACTGTCTTTATGGGAATAATATGCCAGGTTCCCTTATCCAATATTGCAAGATTAAAGTTCACAAAGTAAAGAGCTCCTCGACTAGTTCTCGAATATTGCTTTTATATAAAGAGTGAGTTCTCTTTTTATTAAATCATAGGTTATTTTGACACTGACAGCGACGAAATGAGTCGCTTTACGCTTGAACAACGTTGGGAAATATTGAAAACATATTTCAAAAGTGAGTGCTGTGTAGTTCAAATAGTGCGTTTTTTGAAAAGAAGTTTTGGCCGAAATAAAGCACTCACTGGGCTCGGAAAACCCGCACGTCATTATCGAGAAGCCAATGCATCCACAGTGAGTGACAGTTTGATGCGGATTGTCATTTTTTTTCGAAAAACGGAACAAATTTTCGGTGCGTTACAGAGCCATATTAACCGGCTTTAGACGGTGAAAATATTTTCCCCCAGATTTGATTATTTTTTCCAAAAAAAAAAAACCTCAACTTTTTGTAAATATAACGGGTGATTTTTTAAGAGGTTTAGAACTTTAAAAAAAAAAAAAAATACAAAAAATTCGAAAAAATGAATGAAATATTTATTTGAATCGATAGTTTGAACCTTGCAATTTAATGTTTAAAGATAATTTCATGCAAATGTTGACCGCGGCTGCGTCTCAGGTAGTCCATCCGCTGAGTCCAATTTTGGCATACTCTTTCACACATATCGGCCGGTATCTCACGAATGAATGCATGGATGTTGGCTTCCAGTGCGTCAATCGAAGCGGGCTTGTCCCTATACACATTAGCCTTGGCATACCCCCACAAAAAATAATCTAATGGTGTCAAATCGCACGATCTAGGCGGCCAATTGACCGGCCCGAAACGTGAAATTAACTGTTCACCAAACTCGCCTCGCAATTGCGCCATTGTTTCGCGTGCTGTGTGGCATGTGGCACCGTCTTGTTGAAACCACATATCATGCAAGTCAAGAACTTCCATTTCGGGCAAAAAAAAGTTTGTTATCATCGCTCGGTAGCGTTCACCATTGACAGTAACGCTGCGATTCGCATCATCTTTGAAGAAATATGGCCCAATAATGCCGCCGGCCCATAAACCGCACCAAACAGTGGCTTTTTCGGGATGCATTGGTAGCTGTTGCAATGCTTCTGGCTGATCTTCACTCCAAATGCGGCAATTTTGCTTATTTACGTACCCATTCAACCAAAAATGAGCCTCATCGCTGAACACAATTTTTCGATAAAAAAGCGGATCCTCGGCCAGCTTTCCAAGAGCCCATTCACCAAAAATTCGGCGTTGTGGTAGGTCGGCTGGCTTTAGTTCTTGCACAAGCTGTATCTTAAAAGGCTTTACGCACAAATCCTTCCGCAAAATTTTCCACGTAGTGCTGTAACAAAGGCCTAACTGCTAGGAACGGCGCCGAATCGACATTTCGCGGTCTTCTGTCACACTAGCTGATACGGCCGCAATATTTTCTTCACTACGCACAGTACGTAAACGTGTTGGTGGTTTAATGTCCAACAAAGTAAATTTGGTGCGAAATTTGGTCACAATCTTCCGAATAGACTGCTCAGAAGGTCGAGAATGCCGATCATAAAATGGAAGCAGCGCGCGATGAACATTTCGAACCGAGCACGAATTTTGATAGTAAAATTCAATAATTTGCAAGCGTTGTTCATTTGTAAGACGATCCATGGTTAAATTGCAAACCAAACTGAAGCTGTTTGACAGTGACACAAGGTACTAAACACACGTCAGCTGTCAAAACCAGTGTTGCCAAAACCAAACCAGCTAAAAAATCACCCGTTATATATATTTTTGTTTATATGTTTTATGTACGACTTAAAAGTAAAAATTTCTAATTTGAAACGCGAAGTTTGAATCTCCTAATGCAAAAGTGTGCGGGAAATTAATACAACGCAAAATGTCAACGCATATCGCAGGTTGAAACCATCTTCAAGGAATTTACAAATTTCGGCGGGTAGTTATATTGTCTGTGCATAAACTGTTCCCGCATACTTGTTGAGAGTCTGTGCATGACCCGTTTCGCGGTGTTTCCAGCTCATAGCCTGGCTTAATCGTAGGGCGCTGTTTGCAGCAGATTGCTGTACGAAAAGGTGGTTTAATTAAGATTTAATATAGCCTCAAGTCCCGCTGTGGGGTTAGTTGTCATTAGCCCCGTAGTACCAATTAAAGCCATTCTTTGGATCTATGTTATAGCTTTCTGGTTGGTGTCTTTAGCGCCTACCACTCAGAAAGATTACCATAAGTTAGTACCGGTCTTACTATCGCCGTGCAAAGCCACATTATATTTTAAGACTAGGGCCCTAGGCCCCAGGTACGGCCAAATATTCCATTTCAGGCATAAAATCGTAGCATAGCCTTCTTTGCCCGTTCCTTTGTGTTAAGATTCCAATTCAATTTACGATCTAGTATTACACTAAGATATTTGGCGTGTCACAAGGGACCTTATAATGGTCTAAGTGTGTGTGACAGCCACTTCAACCTAACCTAACCTATCGGTTCAATTTTAGGCAGGCTAAATTCAGGAATTACCCTGATCTTGATTCTTGAAAACATAAAAACAAGTTGTTGTTATGAAAAATATTAGCTGAGGCAAGAAATTTTGGTTTAAAATAAAAAATATCCACATTCTTCAGATCCTCTAGCTCTTCGAAGACGTTAATGTTAAAGCTTCTAAATGTGACGTGTTGTTGATTTTAAGGACTGATAGGTGGATAATCAATTCTATTTCTTTGACATCCCTACAACTTCTGCAATAGTTATTATGGATTCTACCCCAGGCGTTCGAAATATTCTATGACCCATTTCCAGGACTTTTACTTACTCTGTCCAGTAAAAAGTTTGAGTTTGGCAGCTTACCTGAAAGTAAAAAAAAAAAAAATATGGTCAATATTAAGTCAAGTTAGTTAAACTTTTAACAATATTCTATAAATAACAATGGCCCAAAACTATAGTCGGATAAGGCCCACTTTAAAATTATTTTAGTACCGACGTGACAATGTCCGTATTAGTATTTTTCTAAATATGTATATTCGACATAAAAACCGACTTTGTCGTAATAACCTGGTATTAAATTTAAACCCACCAAAGGTACATTTTATCCCTTAGTATTGACTCTCAATCCTCTCCTCTCTGTCATTTCTTTAGCAAAATCGAAATTTAAAATTTAAATATGCGAAGAAACTTTGAAAAGTTGAAGTGAAGAGTCGTCAGAAAAAAAGCGCAGCTAATAAGCAACACAATGCAAACATGGGAAAATTTTTTTAAAAAGCTAGAGCTGATGCGAAGCTCGAAAATCTGGTTGAGGTTGTAACAATATCTGACGGTCCAAGAAAGGCGACCTGCTGTTTCAACAAAAACCTCACTAGCGAACAGGAAAAGTCTATTTTACTGAAGGTGCTGAGGTTCTTTATACATTTCAGTACTATTCTGGTTTTCAGAACGTATTCCGCTGAGCTTAGAAACGCTTGTTACATATGGATTAGGTACTTTCCTTTTGTGATACAAAGATAGTTTCATTTTCGTTATAAAGCCCAGAACAAACCTGGGTCTTGTATGTACAGTTCAAGTGCTTGACCTACCTACGAAATTTTCAGTCTTAGAATTTGTTCCAGTAGTAAAAAAGGTTACCTAATTACTTACTTACTTACTTACTTATAATAACTAAATAAATACGACTCTCCAGTTAGCGCGATCTTTGGCTAACTGCCTCTAGATGCGCACTCCAAGTTGGTCACCTAAGACAAGGTCTTCCTCTACTGCGTCGTCCCGTGTTGGAATCGAAGACTCTTCGGACCGGAGCATTGGTGTCCATTCGCCTTACATGTCCCAGCCATCTTAGACGACTGACGCGTACTTTTCTGAAAAGCTCGATGTCGCTGTAAAATCTCGTCACAGCATTTCCCCGTTTTTGTGGCGGGATATCCGCATTCATACCTTGGCTAGAAAAAGGTGGTGGTCCGAGTCTATGTTGGCCGCTCGAAAAGTTCGGACATCTAGAATACTGGAGAAGTTGCGTTGATCGCAACATGGTCAATTTGGCTGACGGTTTGTTGATCCGGTGACCGGTGACCGGTGGTAGCTATAGTAACATAATGTCCCGCAGCAAAGTCAATAAGCCTAAGTCCGTTTCCAGACGTGATGGCTCGTAGGCTGTGCTTGCCGATTATGCTACCAAAGATGTCCTATTTCCTATTTTGCCATTAAAATCACCTAAGCCAAATTTAACGTCGTACTTAAGACATTACTCGTATGTTTTGTGTCGCTCTACAAAAAATATCCAACTTAGCAGCTGATGCAGACCAACAGGCTTGACGAAAGCACCCAGTGACCTTTGGTGACAATTCTTACACATCTGCTTACAGAAGGGCCCAGCAGGACTAACGAAAGAAGAGAACTCTCTGGAGCCTTAAGCTCCCCTTGGAACATACGCATCTGCATTTTATTTGTACACTTCGCACTGCTGGTTAAGGGAAAGTTTTTCTTAGATATACAACAACAACAACAACAACCCAACCTTGCGCAAGAAACTAAATGAACCTCACATTCCGTCAAAGGAATTCAATCAAAATGAAAAATTCACATATATGCCTCCTTCCTCTCCTTCATTCTCTGCTCAGTTCACATGCAGTGCCAATTCAATTCCCACCGCATTCCCTGAATATTCAGGTTTAACGAATTTGCCGATCTGTGGTGCCTCCTTCATCCCTCTTCGCATGTTTTCATCGCGCCCCGGCATACACCAGTTCGGTAACTTTATTTTAATCACGGAATCGATCAACACCCAATTTCTAAACATCGATCGATCGATCGGTCAAGCTATAAAAACCAGAAAACAGCAACAAGACGAGCAAAACAAAATCAGCACACAACACACTGTCCCCATGTGCTAAGTGCTAACTGCTTGCTAGACCCAGCTAGGCAGCTCCTGCGCCCATTAAAAAAATAAAAACCAACAACAATGCAAAGACAACGCGAGATCTACAAAAAGAAAAAAACAGAAAATAATAAAAAAACACCGACAACATATTGTTTTTTGTTAAGTTCAGCGCAATTCAACAATTTATGTCTCCCCTTTCACAGAACAACGAACGAACGAAGGAAGACGACCACAACTACAACAAAAAAAAAAAAATACTAAGCACCAACTTTAATGCTTACGTACGAGCATACGGCGTATCTATTTGTATATCGAAAATTTCTACCTACACTATGCTTTGCATAAATAAACTCCGAGTCCGAGTCCGAGACCGAGTCGTTGTCGGTTGCTGCTGTTATATTGATCCGGCAATATATAAATATGGGGAGCTACAGAGATACCAACTCTGAGATCTACACGATACACATGGGTTAGATACATACGGCTGCCGCGCGCCCTCTTTCCAGTATAAAGTGGCAACTCCATTAAATCAGCGATCGCAGACTTGCGTCGCCAGTGAATGGCTTTCTCGGTCCCTCGCTACCTCAGCCGACATGGCACTCCAATTGCACGAGTGACTATACAAACATTTACCCGATCGAGGCTGTCTGCCATCACACAAATGCAACGATCAACATGTCGCCATTGGTATTACACTTAATTGTTACTCACACCGCCCCGGCCCTGGTGCGGCCCAAAAACTGAACCGCGAAAGGGGCGCGCAGCGCGGGGCTTGTAACCAAACGCAATACGGATATAATGTGTATAAATACACAATCCGTCCATGTGTGATGTATGTGCGATGAGTGCGCACTGGTGCTAGTGATGAGTGACTGCAATTTGACTCCCTCTGCAAGGCCCGCGCCCCCCATCCCCCATCATAGGCGGCTCTCTGGTGCGCCTTGTGCATGAACATGTTTTACTCTTTTTGTTGTTTATTTATTAGCGGTTATCGCAACACATGTCTGCGAGAGTGATTGATATTTTATTGTTTCTTCTTGTTATCACTTTAGGTTATCGATTGAAATTGACGCACACTGCGTTACGTTTGATCGCATCGCTCGTGCATACATGCGTCAGAGGTTAATATACAGTCGTATTTAAAAGAACAAAAAATAAACAAAAATGTTTGTTTTTCCCGAAAATTCTTCAGGAATTCCGGAATTCACTTCAACGGGCGGCCGGCGTACCTACTCATACAATGTAAATTAGCGCCTCACGTTTGAATTTACATACGTTTCAGGGTAAATTTAGGATGTTACCTGCGTGCTTGGAAATACCTTTTCGAATGAACTGCAAGGTAGAAAGCAAACAATAAGCCAGACAATTAGTCATGCTGTGGAGTACCTGTGGCCAGTTGAAGGGCACTTACAGCCCAGAACCCTCGGGAAAGGTCGGAATGCAAATGATAACGGAAGGTAATTGAGAAATTCTGGGGATTTCCATAAAGGTATAGGGTTTCGTTAAATGGCTCTAAAAACGCATTTGACTCTTTGTGGCGGACCAGGTAGATACATACGTAGATAAGTTGTGAGTTTGCAAAAAGATAATTGGATTCTTTTCAATGAAGTTTATCCAGAGAGTTTAATTTAATTGTTGAGGGGGCTCTTGAGGACTATTTGGAGTTTGACATACCTGCCATGTAGTAGCAGGTTGTAAGTGCATGCTTTGATTTCTAGATCTTTCAACAACTACCTATTCTTCCTGATGTAGGTGGCTCTATTGGGAAAGGGTCTTACAAATTGATGGCGACTTGTAAAGGCTGATGAGAAGCTTTTTTGGGACCGAACAGATTATAATTTCGGGTGTTTTTCAGACGGGGGAAAGATGTTATTCATGTTTCCGGGAACCAAACCTGAGACCTCTCACTCAGTAGTCCAGCTAGTTTACCAGGGCACTTAACAACGATTTTTCGGTCACAGATTTGGTCAGTAATGAAACTCAGCGTGAATGATGTGGACCGACCGGTTTAAACGACAAAAGGCTTCAGTATGGCGGCATAAAATTGTAAGACACTTAAATTAGTTTCAAAAATGTAAAACTCATCTAAAACGAATGATTGTGAGAACTGAGAAGCTAGGGTCCTTTGCGGACATTTTACGCCAAATGAATATTTTTTTAACAACCAACATTCGTGAAGTTTTTGCAGACGAAAATGTGCCGAAAGCTCATCCAAGACAAGGCATCGAAGATTGCAAAAAAAAATAAAAATGCACCAGCATTTCCTTTTCATTAATATGTTTTCAGTGTCCCACCTATCCATTAGAAGAACCCCGAGCGGATCCTCCTTACTTTCGCCAAGAACTCTAAATCATTCGGGGTACCATCGTCATCTTTTCGAAGAGTCAAAGGCACTAAAGTCGTACTCTATCGGTCGTAACTGAGGGGCACTGGACGCCATCTCAAGTCTATGGAACTATCCGACGATGACTTGTGTCAGCACTGCTCTGACAGCGCCATGATCTGCGAAGAGGACTGCCTCCATAATAAAAGAACATTTTTGAACTCAATGGAAATATTGAACCCTGAATATTACTAAGCTTTATAAAGAAGCTTAGCACCTCCGTATGTTAAGTGAATCAAGGCCAGTAAAATCAGCTCTCCTGGTTGTAGTGTATCTACATTGTAAGCACCTATCATCCTACCTTCAAAAACTCTTCGCCGCACACCGGCTCTAAACTACCAAATACAGTCTACTCTACATACTGGCATAGAGAATACATCTTGGACTTGAGCTATCCAACTCATCCTAGGTCTACCTAGCAGACTCCTGCTTGATGATGGCAAGGATTCCATAGATTTTTTTTTTTTTTTTTTGCGATAAAAGGTGGAAGCCTGGCATGAGGAACTAATGGTCCAGCGTCCATGCCGGATTCTTAACGGCTAAAACCACCTTCCTTCCCGAACCGACCGATTTATCCCCCGCGGAACCACCGTTAGGCATTACTTCGAGGGGGTCGGAATGAAGACTTAGCTTTCTCTATCATTCGCTTTGCGTTGACGCTCTAAACGCCTGAGGTCGCTGAGTATTCGAACTGCCACGCAACTTGTAATGGTCCAATTTTTACAATTCTGAAGCATGAAATTTACGACATTATCGGGAGTTGGCCACTCCCCAAATTTGTCTCGTAGCGCGATTCTCGCGGTTTCCTATCGTGGGCTATGAAAAAACACATGTTCCGAGTGTTCGGAAATGGTTTCTCAATGTGGACAGTATGGGATGGTTTCATGTCCGCGTTTAAAGAGATACACTCTGTAACAGCCATTACCCGTCAAAAACTGAGTCAGATAGAAGTTTGTTTTGCCATGACCCATGAGCACGATTAATTCATGCATCGATCACTGGTATGAGTCGATGTGTCCGTCTTCCTTTCCATGGCCTTTCTCGGCCATTTCGGACACGCTCGTTTCTAAGAGCTTTCATTTCTTCAGCGAGCAAATCGATAGGTAGCATTAAAGATACTACAAGAATAGCATCGTTCGAAACTGTTCGAAATGCACAGGCGACTCTTACTGCGCTTAGGCGGTGGATAGATTTAATTATCTCACATAAGACTTAACTTTCGCGGCGCATGACCATATTTCTACTGCATACATAAGTATTGAACTCGCAGTTCCTGCAAGGAGTAGTCTGAGGCTCTTACTCTGTCTCGTGCCTCCGATGTTACTCATCAGCCTTGAAAGTGCAATAACAGTTTTCGACGACCTTTTGCATACATGCTCTAGGTGGTATTTAAAGCTTAGACATGCGTCAATAATCACTCCAGGGTACTTTATAGACGGTTGAAATCAGTGATCTGTCAGTTGCAAGCCGGCGATAGCTAACCATCTACATACATTGGTGTTCCGATAGGCCTTCTGCGATTTCAATAGCTGGCTCTAGCCTGTTGTAAATTATACTCTCGAGGATTTTACCAACCGTGTCTAGTAGACAAATACTACGATAAGATGATGGTTCGTTTGGATTTCCCTTTCCCTTCGGCAGTAAGACACGTCTTTTACGCTTCCAAAGTTGAGGAAAAATATCCTCCTGGACACACGCGTTTAACAGCTCGGCAAATAGATCCGGTCGCGTATTAGTTGCGGTTTTAAGGGCTCTATTTGGACCAGTGAATATATTTCAAAGTGTCACTGTTGGAGAAGCTGCCACTGCGCCCGCGATGCCACTCATTTGTATACAAATTAGTTCAATATATTTGCAACCTTCCATCCCTCTTACTTACAGCTGATTGTAACCAATAGCAGTTTCCACATTTGAGATTGGCAAGTGCTCTATCAAAATTTTGTTGGTTCTAATCGATTGACTCTATCTGGTGTCCTTTTATCATTTTACTTACGCTCGACTATCAAATTGCTGTCCAAAGTTAGTAGTACAAAAAAATTCGTCTATATACCAAGCAGCTGATAAATACAGGTCAAAGCTCAATATCAAAATTATGATCACATGCAGTGCAAACTCATTCCGTCATTCCCTGCAACTGTCAAATGTGACAACATCGCAATTTATTATTCGCTTAAGTTGACAAAAATAATAATAACAGCAAGCAGTCTACTCACCCAATAACCGCACACAAACAACATACACACAATTGAACTGATAAGCACAATATAAATGCAAAGTGGCAAAGAGGAGGAGTAGAAATGTAGGAACGCTCGAAGCTCGCACTAAAAGAAAATGTGATCGAGCGTGAACGCCGTCATTAGCATCGTGCAATTTTGCTAATTTTAAATTGAAAACGAATCGAATTAGTCTCAATTGATTTTATTTTTTCTGTTTTTTTTTTTCTTCTTTCGTCTTCTTTCAGTCCCTTTCGCATTTGTGTATGAATCCCCCTTTAGAGTTCACAACTTTGATTACTTAATTAATCACAGTTTATACGAATCGCGTATTTGTTCGCCGCAAGCCGCAACCTACCTATTTATCTACTGAAAAGAAAATGAAAAGAAAAGGCGAACCCATAAAAATGTAGGTGTCCCGTATCTACGTATGCGTATACGCATTTATCAAAGTTCTATATGATTCATGCTACAACTACAGTAAATGAAACTTGTCAGCATGGAATAATCTGACAGCTAACCACACTAACAGGAAATGGAAGTTTTCAGTTATTTTTAGTGTCAGTCAGCAACCTTGACATTTGTTTCGAACTCATTCGAGTAACAACAATTTGGGCTATCAGCGAAATCTGAGCAAGAAGCACGACTAAATTTAGCCATCGTTCACATTGTGGTGGACTACTTTGAACTACGCCATTCGCCTTTGGGGTGTAAAGTCCGCAAGTAAATAAAAAAAAATAAAAAAAATAGAAAACGTTCGTGCCGGCAATGGCACGTGTACTCGCATGAAAATTAAGGGCGAGGGACGAATTCAAGATCGCTCCCCGAGCCCCGACCCCGACACGGGAGAATAGATTAAAGAAGAAAAACAAAATGTGTGCGGTTTTATTAGTACCTATACCTATACATCAGACGGTTTTGTGTGACAGCAGCTGTGGAACGCGTTCACCAAATAAAGGGTATTCGTGGTGACTCACTTATGGAAATTGAAAGTATGTAATAACAGTTCTGATGAGCAGATACCTACCTTGTTGAATTAAATGTTGTGATTGATTTTGATGGAGTAATATCAATGTTTGTTCACCGCAAAGGTGGCTGAGGTTTGAGAACAAGTTTGTCGCGTCAAGACTGTGGGGTCATTCAGAAATGTGGTATTGTGCAAGGTATTCATGTTCCACACTACTTTATGACGCACGTATAGGTACCTACCATATAGGAGGTTGGTGGGTGCCTAG
Organism: Cheilosia urbana; assembly: GCA_946477585.1. NCBI lineage: Eukaryota > Metazoa > Arthropoda > Insecta > Diptera > Syrphidae > Cheilosia > Cheilosia urbana. Next base: position 41,785,037 of record OX297856.1, read on the forward strand.
GGCATTCCAAAAGTTCCGAAAACTCTTATACGTTATCCATTGCACAACACTTTTTTTAATGGTTTTATGAAATGTGGTCAAAATTTAAACACGAGGTATGAAAAGGGTCCTTGTGTCTGTGAGGCGAGATTTTGCAGATGTCCTAACCAGTATTTCCATTCTGACCGGAAGCTGTCCATATCTGACCAAAACCGGAGAAAATTTAGAAATCCGGTCTACCTAACCGATTTTTGACCGGAACAAAAAAATTGTTTAACTGAAAAAATAATATTGTTCTATAGACTAAACTAAAGATAATTTTTTATATATTTGAAATGAAGTTTTGAGGGGTTTGAAGAGGGGTCAAAAACAAATATTTTTTCTATGGGAGGGGAGTTTATATCGCTGCGTTTGGGCGGGAGGGGTAATTGAAGAAGAAAATATATAATAAAATCAACGGCAAAATGAGAGAATTAAACCCTTAGCGGTAAACCAGTGAGAGAGAACCCCTCTATAAAAACCGTTATCAATTTTTGGCGCCAAAGTTATCGTACTCCCCCGAAGTTTTACCATACTTAACAATTTAAACAGAACATAGTTTATTGTGAATAATCGTAAAAAACTACAGCTGCCCACGCGACGGACTGATCTGAATAATGCTCACACCGAGTCACAGTTGTAGTGTAGTGAAGTGTGTATGGCGATAGTACTAGTAACTATACTAGTACTAGTACAGTAGACTGGATTTGATTGCAACTTGCAAGTTATTTTTACTGAAAAACTTTTTAATGAACTGAAACAGTATAAATTTTCAAAAATCAGAATTTATTACAAATAATTTTTTGGCTTCGTCAAAAGTTCTTATTTTAACTTTTGACCGGATTTTTTGGCCGAATTTAAAATAAATAAAAAATGGTCTTTCGATCAGATTTGACCGGATTCACTTTTTTGTAGTGGCAACACTGGTCATAACGAGTGTAAACGATCTAAAGGTGATCGTGGTATCCAAAGTAATTTAGTAATGACTTTTGACAATTACATGGCTTTTTTTAAGGCTACCCTAGACCCTTTGTATGAAAGGCAGCCGAGTTTTGAACCAAAATTGCTTCGTATTGTATACAATAGTCAAAGTATCTACTAGATTTTTGTGATTGCTGCAGTATCAAATGCAAATCACCTCGTCCTTCTTCTTAAAAGTGATTACAATTAACCCTATTATGTCTTAATACACTTCCTTTTAGTTTACAACGGCGATAGAATGTAAGTCACAAAGCCTGTTTCATTTTAAAGCTGGTCCATGGCATCAGGCTTTGAACACTGTAATGTGTCTTTTCTCGTGGCTGAGGTTAGCTCGCCGGTTTGCCAAGGTTCTTCCTAGAGAAACACAAACTCTAGGTAACAAAACAAGTCCTTTATAATACCTTTCTAAATTACTACGTTACAGATTCAAGTTTCCAAATTCAATGGTTCAAATTTATATAACTTTATATAATTCAAAACAGTTCTAAGGTTCTCAACTTTTAATGATTACAAATGAACTTACAATCGGTATAATTATATAATTCAAAACAATTCTACGACTTATATAATTTCAGAACAATTCTACGATATAATTTTATGTACTGTCTCAACACAATTCTACGGTTTTCTACCATTTACACCTACACTTCCACGGCGGTGGTTCGGTCCTCGGCTGGCAGGAAGATCGGGGTTACGGCGGTAGTTCTGCTTCAAGTTTGGGTTTTGCGGTCTAATGACCACGTTAGCTCTAAGCCTATCTTGCGACTAGCTCGGCGTTCCACAAGCCTATCTTGCGACTAGCTTGGCGTTCCACGAGCCTATCTTGCGACTAGCTCGGCGTTCCACGAGCCTATCTTGCGACTAGCTCGGCGTTCCACAAGCCTATCTTGCGACTAGCTTGGCGTTCCACTAGCCTCTCTTGCGACTAGCTCGGCGTTCCACAAGCCTATCTTGCGACTAGCTTGGCGGTCCACAAGCCTATCTTGCGACTAGCTTGGCGTTCCACAAGCCTATCTTGCGACTAGCTTGGCGTTCCACGAGCCTATCTTGCGACTAGCTCGGCGTTCCACAAGCCTATCTTGCGACTAGCTTGGCGTTCCACGAGCCTATCTTGCGACTAGCTCGGCGTTCCACGAGCCTATCTTGCGACTAGCTCGGCGTTCCACGAGCCTATCTTGCGACTAGCTCGGCGTTCCACAAGCCTATCTTGCGACTAGCTTGGCGTTCCACAAGCCTATCTTGCGACTAGCTTGGCGTTCCACGAGCCTATCTTGCGACTAGCTCGGCGTTCCACGAGCCTATCTTTCGACTAGATCGGCGTTCCACAAGCCTATCTTGCGACTAGCTTGGCGTTCCACAAGCCTATCTTACGACTAGCTTGGCGTTCCACGAGCCTATCTTGCGACTAGCTCGGCGTTCCACAAGCCTATCTTGCGACTAGCTTGGCGTTCCACAAGCCTATCTTGCGACTAGCTTGGCGTTCCACAAGCCTATCTTGCAACCAGCTTGGCGTTCCACGAGCCTACCTTGCGACTAGCTCGGCGTTCCACAAGTCTATCTTACGATTGACTTGGCACTTACTAATGCCCAGCAGGCAATTTGCAATCAAAACTTTTATCAAGTGTCTGCAGACCCCTTGAGGAACAATATCAATAGTACACGAGATTGGTACTGTTTCAACTCTGAATTTGCTCGATTTTCTGGGGCTATGACTGGGGGTCTAATACAATTCATGACAACGAGCTGGTGTGAATTCTATGCTATATAGAAATTATTGGCCCATTGTTGTTGGTAGGAAAACTATGCCGAACACCCAATTCATGTTGGCCAGTGAATAGCAAGTACTGGGCCATTGCGGGGTTTTCCTTGTTGGTATATCGGTATGGGAGGGGGGAATAGTCGATCGGCTGTTGAGTAGAAAGAAAAACAGCATGTAACGAATGCATCGTTACAACACAACCAAATGTTTTCGAGAAAGGGCGCATGTTGTCGATACATCAAAGACGTTGGAACGTAGCGCCTTCCTGCTGGACATCACATATCATTCGGTTCAATGTCGTTTCTAGTTTCGAGGGATTAATTCGTCCGGAACGAGACATATTTAGCTGTTTCATCCTACAAAGCTGATGGACGGCTAGCTGTCAAGCTTTTTAAGGCAGGGGGAGATGAATTGGTGCAGATTATACATAAATTCGCCTTCAACGTTGCGGAGTTGCCTGATGAATGAAGCCTCAGCATCGTTTACCCGATCTACAAGAAAGGAGACCATCTAAACTGCGTCAAATATAGAACCATCTGTCTTCTTAACATCGCTAAACAAGATCATGTATCCGTCCATTTATCTAATGGTCGATTTCATCTGCATAATTTCTTACACCCCATAGTCCGTGATAGCTACGTCTCTAAAGCATTTCGGTAGCACAGTTGGATGACCCAATTCGTTAGATTTCCAGTCTGTTGATTTGTTGATCCTTATGAAGATTACGAAGATTTCTAGAAGAAGCTGGTTGAGGATAGCCTCAAGTCCCGCGGTTAGAGTTGATTTAATAGCCCTAGTGACTTTGATGCAAGCTAGTCCTTGTAAATTTATAAAAGCCTTCCTGTTAGTGACCTTATCTAAAGGCTGTTCGTGAAAGACAAATGTTAGTAAAGGTCTTAATAGCCGTGCACATCCAGAGTTCAACGTCTCGAACTTTATTATTGTTTTAGGTAGAGCCTTAGCCACATTTTGGTAATAGATCCTTGTGGTTTCACAAAGGACCAACCTATGTCCGTCTGCCTTCCTACCCAAGTGTCACAATCTTGAGGAAAAAATCTTTTTACGCTAGAATGAGTCTCCTCTTCCTATTGTAAGGCCTCCGCGTTCGATCACAGAGATTCCCCATGAGTAAAGTGTTCCCTAATATCTTCTTATCTAAAACCGAAAGTGAATATGAGAAGCACCTGCGTCAAATTAACCGCTCCCTAAAACTCTCAATTTCCATGCAAATAAACAACAATTTCGTTCGTATGTTTTTGTGTAAAAAAAAAAAAACGTCCGCATTAATTGTCTGACCGAAAACCACCCTCTATAGCGGTCCCATTCCTGTTCGCCAAATGACGAAATCGCCACGAAAATCGGATCAAAACACAACGAGAAGATAAAACATGCCCACACATAGACTTGGATACGTGCATATGGCGATACGGCATACGGACCGCCACAGCAAACAATATGTTGTTGCATCATCCTATATTCGGAGACCAACAGCATTGCCATGCCAGTTGCAGAGCTCTGGCTGGACAACTGTCCGGGATTCTACGAGATTGAGTCACCGCCAGTTTTACACTCGTACGAGAACGCAAATTCAAGCACTCGTCACTTCGTCAGTCGTCGTCACGGGGATGAGGCGGGTTGGGGGGAGGTTGAAATATTTATTTGTCTTTTTCGCGGTATGTCAACTCAACAGTATCCAGATCACCGCGCGCAAATGAAATGGCCCCCGAGTACTGTAGCTGGGGGTTCATCCGGTGTCGCAGTGTTTGCTGCAGCAGAGACTTCTTGTTCGCGAATATACGATATACGAACGCGTAAGCCTCTTAATTGCTCCATTAGCACGTCCCTACGGGCCATCGGAAAAAAACTTTTTTTTTTTTCTTCCCCCATTCCAATGACTGACATCGTGGTGGTGGTATGATGGTGACGATGATGACGACGCGATGGCTTTTCAAGGTAATTCGAGAGGAAAAATAAATAGTTAATGCTCATTTGCGCTAGCGGCAAGTATCATTGTATCACGTTCTGCGGGCGAATTCCGTACACAAAGTGGTCCCACCACATCTCCGCCTCGCACTGTCATGGGATGGTGGCTGGTGGGTGACACAACCGCTAAAGAACTCGTTTAGCCGCTAAAAGTGAGCAGTAGTTTATACGAACGGTCGTGCGTGTTTTTCGCTCATAGTCACACGAACACATACTCACACAGATAGGTGCAGCCTCTGTTTATGTACTACAGATGAGGAGGCAGAGAAATAGGCGAATATTTCATCCTCCCCAGTCCCCACCGACATGGGTTCTCATTTATTGGTTTCAAGTTTACAGGAGCACTAGTGCTAAACTGTTAAAGCTCAGTGGCAGAGCAGAGCCAGGCGTAGGGGGTGTTGACGGCGGCGCGAGGAATCAAATCAACAGCACAGACAGCCGATGTCAAACTGACAGTCGGACAGTTTGTCTCATTTTGGCAAATAAATTGTTGAATTTGACATTTCGCACTGTGTGTGTATTTGTTTATTTGTACACAGCCACCCCACAGCGTGTCCCGTGTATTCGTCGTCGTCGTCGTCGTCGTCGTCGTCGCTGCGTACAATGACTCTCACTTGTGGAATTTTGTGCGGCGACGGCGCTCTCATTAAACTCACATTCACAGAGTTCAATTAGACGAATATACAAAATGAAATTCAGTTGAATGATAACTGTGAGGTTGGACGATAGTAGTTTATATTTAGACCAGTCTAACGTGGGATTATGTGACCCTTACAATGCTTGATGGGTGGTAATGGTGATGGCGATGGGGACTTTCGAATTCGGTTTGTTTGCTCTTTGGGTGACTTTCTGTTGTCACTTTGCGAGTGACAGACTGTGTTGTAGTTGGTTTAGGGTGGTTTGACTTTTTTTAATTTTGTTTGTGGTCTGTGTTACGTAATTGGTTTTATTTTTGTCAATTGAATTGATTATTGATTGAGTCCATGCCGACAGTTGGAAGGAATTCTAGGATATTCCAGGCGACGGGTCGTTCGGACTTTCAATTTGTTTATGATGAATTGGGTGTGGGTGTTCGTTTGACAGTTAGTCATCCTTAAACAATTTAAACGTATGAACTTGTTGGTTAGTCCATAAAAAAACAGTAACTGTTGAATTTTACTAGGTATATAGCTTGGCATGTAGAAGGCCTTATCCCTTGTTCCGTTTGAGCAACAGGTGTGAACGTAGGTATCTGTTTCTGAGCCTTTTCATGATGATTTACACGAATGTTATTTTATTTGAGTCAAGCGAATCGGTCTACTTGGATCTGAACTGACAACGCTGAGGGGAAAAATGTAAACTAAAATGTAATATGATCTTTTTGATTTTACGTTAAATAAACTTTCCTAAAGAATATTTCTTTTCACGTTAAAACTTATTTGCTTTGAATACGCAATGGGATTTAAATAGAGTCACTCCAGGTTCAAAGTGAAACGTATTCTTTTTTTTTTTTCTTTTGTTTTTTTGTCGGAGGTTGTTACTATCCGATGGAGCACTCAGACACAACTACTGGTCCATTGTACTACCAAACAGACACCTTACATTTATGTACTTAGTTTCCCCGTCTTTCGAAGTGTTTAAAAGAATTGAGAAAACGACCGACTTCGAGACTGACTTTATTAGATAAGGAGAACACAATTCAAAGGCTTAAAACTAATTGAACAATATTTCCATTGAGAGCATTGCCAACATAAATTATTCAAACAAATTCATTATTTCCAACACGAAGAAAGAGAAGAAGGATCTTCAGTAATGAAGAGCTTAGACGTTCGGCACTCACCACGTCAGCCCCAAAGATCCATCTGATGCGAGCAAAGGCAGGACAGCTACAGAGGAAGTGCTCCGCTGTATCGTCATCCTCTCCACAGGCAGGACAGATGGTGGAGATGCTCAAGCCCAAAACATTTCAGTGTTTGGCAAAAGCTTGGTGTCCCGAAAGGACGCCCACAAACAGTCTACAGTCGCTTCTCCTGAGAGACAGAAGGAAGGCCGCCGACGTTTTGCAGATGTCCGGACGCAGTCGCTTGGTCTGTCCACACCCAGCACAGCCACGCCATCGACCCTCGTGTTCGCGAGAAACCCAAGTATCAATGGATAACTTAACCACCGATGAAGGCAGACCCAACGCAGGTTCAGGTACTAAGAATTCTTTCTCTGAATCCAGCCTGGCAAGCTCATCAGATATCTCATTTCCAAGGATACCAGTGTGACCTGGGACCCAAACAAGATACACTGTATTTAGCCTTCCGACCAAGTTCAGAGATAGTTCGAGCACTAATTTAGATGAGGTAAGAGGGTTAAGCAGCGCTTTTAATGCAGCTTGGCTGTCGCTGCAAACGCATATACTCCTAGCCCTCCACCTGTTGGTCACAATATAGCGCATAGCCATATAAGGATAGCGAAAATCTCCGCTTGGAAGACAGACGCATGGTTTCCTAGGGGGTAGTGAAGTCTAGTGTTCTCGCTTTCCACGAGCCATCCGTAAAAATACGATAGCATTCTTTCCCTGGCTCAGAGTCTGGCCTAAGCCATTCCGTTGCCTGAGGAAAGTTGACGTGGTAGTTTTGTCGCAGTAGGATTTCTGGAGTCATTGCGTCAGAGGGCATATCCATAAGACCAGGGTCAAAGGATAATTCTCGCACAAGTTCTTCAAAACTCCAATGCGCGTGGTACCAAAAGCCACCTCCCTTTAACCGAGAGATGGTTTTCAGCGTACACCTCATGATAAAAATATCAAGGGGGTCAGGTTAATCATAGCGTCTAGAGCGGAGCCCGGTGTGCTGAAGAAGGCCCCTGTGCAGCCGAGACAAACCGTTCTTTGAAGTCTGGCAAAAGAGGCAGTAACACGTTTCCGTGAAAGCTAGTTCCACCATACAACCGACGCGTATGAGAGGAGTGGTCTTACCATTGCCGTATAGATCCAAAGGACCCTTTTAGGAGATAAGCACCATGTCTTGCCAAAAGCGCCTTTACACTGCCAGGAAGTTGACAGCGCTTTATCGGTTTTCGATTCGACACGCTTGGACCAAAGAAGCTTTCTATCGAGGATTACTCCCAGATATTTGACTTCATCGGAGATCGGAATAGTTACACCTTTTAACACAAGCTGAGTCAGACCAGTGACCTTCCTCCTTCCTCCTTCTCGTGAAGAGAACAACAGTCGTTTTAAGAGGATTCACTGAAAGCCCGCTTCTTGTGCACCAGCCATCTATCAAGCCCAAGGATCTCTTAGCCCGAGAGCAGACAGTACCTAGGTCAGAACCGACAGACAGAACGGCGACATCATCCGAGTATGCTTGAGTATAGGTTCCAGGAAGATCGAGAAGCGTTAGCAGAGAGTCAACTACCATACACCATAAAAGGAGAGACAGAACACCGCCTTGAGGGCAGCCCCTGTTAACCCCTGTCACGACGCTTTTGCCACAATCCGCCTCCGGCAATCAACGTCCTGTACATTAGCATTGCTTTAATCCACAACACCAATGTTTCATCTATACCATGATGTCTGGCTGCATTGCACAAGCTATCAAAAGTCGCATTATCAAATACCCCCTCAATGTCGACGAGGTACTCCTTTCGATCAAGGGCACTTTCAATCCTACCAACAAGGTTCTGAAGCGCAGTTTCACAGAATTTTCCGCGCTGATAGACATGTTGCACCTCTGAAAGAGGATGCGATTGAAGAGCGACATTGCACACGTGCAGCTCAATATATACATTACATACAATTACATAATGACTTAAATCGACTAGAATGCGACGGAAATTCGTCGTGACGGCGGAAATTGGCATGGTGCCATCACTACGTCGCCGCTCTCCACTCCTAAACTACTCAACCGATTTCAATAAAATTCTTTGTATATGGTTAGTTGCAACTTGAAAGACAGGACAGTTTATTACCCGATAGGTGGCGCTGTTGTCGATCTTCTAAGCCACTACACTGATTTCAATTAAATTTTGTGCATGTCTATGGTTGGTTGCAGTTTGAATGATAGGATAGCCTTTGACCCGACAGGTGGCGCTGTTGCCGAGATTCAACTATTTTTTTAATTCCGCTAACTGGGGAGTATATACTGATAAATATTAAGTTACAAAATGACATCTTCATCATTAGATGTTGTTTTAAAAGGCCATCCATTCACATAGAAAAAATCAATCTCATCAACGAAAAAATAAATTTTGAATGAAAAGCCTATTTCCAGAGCTTAAATGTGAGTTATACGTGACTTAATTTAACTCCTGGTATCTGGTATGTGCTTTAGGTACATTGAATTGTAGACGAAACCTACAAATGAAGTGTTGAAGTTAAACATGTGTGGAAATAATTTATTAAGAACAATATTCTGCAATTTGAAAGTGAACAAAATTAGGTACTGGCCAACACCATGAGATTTCCCACAAAGCCGACGCTTGAGATGGACATCTCTTAAGTCGCCGAATCTCTCGATTTAACCGAATTATTTAGAAGGACAATTGCAGATTGCACTGTCTTTTAGAGAGAGATTGCTGCTATAGTATATGTCATGCAGAAAAGGTCTGTATATCGATAAGGCTCGTGTTGTCTGTTATTTGCCAACAGAGTGACTGTGAATATTGGGGCATATGGATCTTCCGTGTTCTGAGAAGACAAATGAGCTTTTGAGCAAAAAAGCATGCATCTTTGGCCCCAATATCTACGAGGAGAAAGAAGATGGCGACAAAACGTACACTTGCCAAATATCAGGCGCACACAAAAAAAAAAAAAAAAAAAAAAACGATGACCAAATATCACCAAAAAGTGAATTATATTTCATCGAGCTAAACTGCAAAGACTGATGCATCTCAAAGGGAATAACTAAAGCGTATAGGTACAGTGGTATTGAAGAAATAGAATCAGACAAAGATTCTGTGCAGGTAATTCTCTGATGCGTTGGAGGATCGGAGGATCTGTAATTGGGACGATTTTAAAGAACTCCTAAGATTCATACTTATATCCTTGTGAAGTGCTTTTTGGCGATGGCTGTGGTTAGCTCGCCGGATCGCTAATATTCTTCTTTTTATCACTTTTGTTTTTAATCTACGGTCTAGTTTACAATGCCAAGTTATACTTCAAACAATTTCACGATTACAATGGGTTCGCCTTCGAATAGGTTTTATCTTCAGAGCGGGTCAGCGGCACGGTCCTCGGTTGCGGTTCCGGTTCGGGTATGGTTGCCACCTGGTGATCTGTACCCTATTGGCCCGTCTTGCGACAATCCCGGCGGTCTACAGGTGTATCTTGCGACAGTTCCGTTGGTCCGCAGATCCATCTTGGGACAATCCCGGCAGTCTACAGGTCCGTCTTGCTACAGTCCCGGCGGTCTACAGGCCCGTCTTGCAACCGTCGCGGCGGCCTACAAGTCCATCTTGCGATAGTTCCGTTGGTCCACAGGTCCGTCTCGCAACAGTCCCGGTGGTCTGCATATCCGTCTTGCGACTAACATATAACGAACTGTAAAATTTGTATAAAAAATAGCTTAATGAACTGCTGGGTTACTTCTAATGTATGAGGTGATTACTAAGCTGCCTGCAACATGTATATTAATAGATCCATCTGGCGGTCCACCCAACTGAAAGGAATCTGTCATCTTTCTGAATCCAATACTATATGTTCCACGCAAGGGAAACTCATAAAATTTGTTAAAAAAATCCCCTACCTGTCATCAGATAATTGCAGAAAATAAAAGACAAATAAAATTCGCGGCGGGCATAAGTGAGATGGGTAAGTGGGAAAAATATCAAATTTTCCACGATTTTTGGGCATCAAATCTAATGCCAACCCTTACTAAAGCACCGAAATGATCATCCCGCAATTTGTAAAAAATATTCCTGAAGATTTTGAACAGAATTTACGTGCATTCCAAGTAAAAGATCGCCTCTCAGAGGAACTTTGTTCATTTAGTAAGGTTAAGAGGAGACAATTCTGACAAGACAAAAAAAAAAAAAAAAAAAAACTTATAAGAGATTTCCAAGAGCTGCTGATCATCCGAGTCAAACCAAATGATCCTCTTCCAGATCACAAATTCCTTGATAAATTTCTCTACCTACTAACCTAATGGTTACATTCTCCATACAAATTTCGCAATTGTGCTTGCATCCGTAAATTTAAAGTTAATACTGAAATTTGTTTATAAAAATAATATTTCCAAAGCAAATTATGTTTTTTTTTCTTTTGCCTGTAAGCTCCAACGCCCAAGCGTATATTTAAGACTTATCCGTCAAAGTGACTAAATAAAATCCCATTTTTCCCCACCTGATAATAACAAGAAGCCGCTTAACGGCCTCACTATCTAAACAATAACAACCTAGCCCCTTTTGACTGAAATTTCGCGAAATGACGTAAACTTCAGCTCTTTGTCTAGGCGATAATTATTTCTCTTCTTTGCCTACGTCAAACTTTACCGGCGAATTGGTGGTTGTCCAATTTTTGAGAATATATGAGACAAAAAATGAATTTTATTGTTCGGCCGTTGTTTGATTAATTATTAAGTCCACTAAACTAGAACAAATAATTTGTGAAGAGCTGATAAGCACCGTTAAGGGAAAACAAAACACAAATAAATACGAATTATTGTCATGAACTTCACCGATAAGCGAACAAAGTTCAAATCGATAATACGGCTGGCTTGCGTATGTACATATATCGTTCTTGTGGACTATGTGTTGTCATAGAGTGTGCTAGCGTCCGTTGGTTGATGGGTAACGAATAGAAAAATTATGGGACTTGGGTTGGTCGGGAAATGTCAGACTTTCAGTCATATACGGCAATGGAATGGGGGTGGTTTGCTGCAAACTGAATTACATGAGAAAAACTGATTCAACATAATAGCTGTTTTTTTTATTATCAGCTATGATCCATATACATAGATCATTGATTTACATGCACTTACAACAACAACAAGCCATTATTCATTCTACTATAGGGTGATTTTTTAGCTGGTTTGGTTTTGGCAACACTGGTTTTGACAGCTGACGTGTGTTTAGTACCTTGTGTCACTGTCAAACAGCTTCAGTTTGGTTTGCAATTTAACCATGGATCGTCTTACAAATGAACAACGCTTGCAAATTATTGAATTTTACTATCAAAATTCGTGCTCGGTTCGAAATGTTCATCGCGCGCTGCTTCCATTTTATGATCGGCATTCTCGACCTTCTGAGCAGTCTATTCGGAAGATTGTGACCAAATTTCGCACCAAATTTACTTTGTTGGACATTAAACCACCAACACGTTTACGTACTGTGCGTAGTGAAGAAAATATTGCGGCCGTATCAGCTAGTGTGACAGAAAACCGCGAAATGTCGATTCGGCGCCGTTCCCAGCAGTTAGGCCTTTGTTACAGCACTACGTGGAAAATTTTGCGGAAGGATTTGTGCGTAAAGCCTTTTAAGATACAGCTTGTGCAAGAACTAAAGCCAGGCGACCTACCACAACGCCGAATTTTTGGTGAATGGGCTCTTGGAAAGCTGGCCGAGGATCCGCTTTTTTATCGAAAAATTGTGTTCAGCGATGAGGCTCATTTTTGGTTGAATGGGTACGTAAATAAGCAAAATTGCCGCATTTGGAGTGAAGATCAGCCAGAAGCATTGCAACAGCTACCAATGCATCCCGAAAAAGCCACTGTTTGGTGCGGTTTATGGGCCGGCTGCATTATTGGGCCATATTTCTTCAAAGATGATGCGAATCGCAGCGTTACTGTCAATGGTGAACGCTACCGAGCGATGATAACAAACTTTTTTTTGCCCGAAATGGAAGTTCTTGACTTGCATGATATGTGGTTTCAACAAGACGGTGCCACATGCCACACAGCACGCGAAACAATGGCGCAATTGCGAGGCGAGTTTGGTGAACAGTTAATTTCACGTTTCGGGCCGGTCAATGTGCCGCCTAGATCGTGCGATTTGACACCATTAGATTATTTTTTGTGGGGGTATGTCAAGGCTAATGTGTATAGGGACAAGCCCGCTTCGATTGACGCACTGGAAGCCAACATCCATGCATTCATTCGTGAGATACCGGCCGATATGTGTGAAAGAGTATGCCAAAATTGGACTCAGCGGACGGACTACCTGAGACGCAGCCGCGGTCAACATTTGCATGAAATTATCTTTAAACATTAAATTGCAAGGTTCAAACTATCGATTCAAATAAATATTTCATTCATTTTTTCGAATTTTTTGTGTTTTTTTTTTTAAAAAAAGTTCTAAACCTCTTAAAAAATCACCCACTATAACATTTTAGAGTTTTTTCATTTTCATTCATAAATGTTGGTGGGCCTGTAAGAGAACTCACAACCACGTTGCCAGACCAAAATATGCCACACCATTCACAACACAAATAAATATTAGGGGTATTTCAGGATTCCGTTTAAAAGCCCTAGTAAAATTGCGAAGTTTTATTTATCGATCGTGAACACACTTTTTCTCATCTCTAGCAGAATGTAGTCTAATATCATGAAAACCTCTTTTTCTGTCCAATTTTTGACTGGATTTTCCCTTCGGCGGTACTCACTTTTGTTTTATATTCTCTTTATATTTTCCGATAGCACACACAGGAATAGAGTGGTTCGCGACAACGTCAGTGTCAAAAAAACAAAGTGACAGCTATGCAACTTGTAGGAAAACAAACAAAATTTTATATGGTGGGAGATAGGGATGGATTTGAAATTTAATAAAAATGCACATAAATGCTCTGAAATCGGCAAAAATTCTTTTTGCAAAAAAAAGTGATCTGAGAATCCCAATCGAATACCACATTACTAATTGTAAAGTATTAAAAGTAATCTTATAACTTACTGAATAACTTTTTCTTAGGTATAGAAATGGAGCTATCTGCTTACGCAAAAGACCTTGATGCGCTGAATAATCTCCGCTTCTTAGAAAAAAAAATGAGAAGGTCGGGAAAGACTCTTTCTTCTTGTTGTCTTTATCGAAAGAATTGCCTAGGAATGTGAAGGGTGCTTCAATTTTTAATTAAAAATTTCATTAAAACAAATTCGGTATAAACTGGAAATGAGTGAAATAATAGTCAGAGCATAACCAAAGCCAAGAGCTTTTTGAAGCCGGATAGTTAAAAGATGTTAAAAATGTATGTGGTACTAGAAAAAATTACTAAAATACGCGAATTGTAGGACAACCGTCTTTAGGTTCTTCATTCACAACGTCAAGCTAAAAAGCGACTTGGGACTTGGGTGTTGGTCTTTTTGAAATTCCTGCAGAAATGCTGCAAAATCTTGTCGACACAGCACAACACAAGTTTACACAGGATATATATATCTTGTTTTGCTTTTGTAAACTATATTCCAGCTTTCGGTAACAATGTAGGTACCTAGATAGCTATTGGCTCCTCTTAAAAATTAGTTGCATTTAAAACTCGAAAATTGTTATTTATTTATTTATTTTTGTAGGTATACAAACAATCTCTTTACCGAACTATTACACTTTTCCAAAACTTTTAGCAAACACAATACTAATTCTGCAATATTTTCAGTTAGTATTTTGCACCTTATCATAAACTTTTAATCTTCAAACGAAATAAATTATATCTCCCGACATATAAAATTTGGTTTATTTTCATACAAGCTGGTTTGACGTTTAAGTGAAAGAGAAAGCAAAATTTTGAAAGGGATAGCTACGCGAAATACCCTATTATCAATTTGGCGAACTGTCAACTTGACAACTACACTTTACTCTGTTGTATTTTTCGGTTACAATAGGGTCACGGTATAGATAAAGTGCAAAAGTGTAGAGAAATTTTAGTCAGTAGGTACATTTTGTTGTTGTAGTGCGAAAAAAAGTTGCACTTTCGCAATGATACAAGACCAGTTACATCGGATCGTGAATACCGCTATTGATTAGTTTTCCATGTTTTAGCATTTTTCCACATTCGAATAAATTCCGTATTTTAAGATGTTGCTTTTTGTGGTGCAGGGAAAATGTCCACTGAGGGACTTAGTTCGCACCTAATTGGAAATAAAACCACTTTCGTGAAGTGGACTCAGTTCCCATGTAAGGTGGGAAATAAATTCCGAAAACTCTGAGTGGTTTTATTTCCCTTTTAATGTGAAGTAAATTCTCACTGTCGACTAAGAACAAAGTTAAATTAAAGAGTCAAGTTGGTACTTTGCAATTTTTATTAACTAAAGAGAAATTAAATTTTAATTTAGGTAGAGCAATATATGTAAAAAATTTTAAAAACGAAATTCGGTTTGCAGGACTCTGAAAGTAATCAAAGAAAAATCGACGCTCACCATGAACGGTCGTGCGAATTTAGGTATTACTTTTATTTTCTAAAATTTTCGAAGGCTAAAAATGCCAATTTATTTTCTCAAACAACTTTTTTGTTTTAGCCTTATAAATAAAAGTAAAAAATTCGCGTGAATTTAGTCTCGTGGACTTATGTCCCTGCGCCAAAAATCACCGTAATTTTGCTTTGATTATTTTCAGAGTCTTGCTAGGTAACTGAATTTCGAAGAAAGTATTTTGTCATCGAGAATAAAACTTTAAAAATTCAGCTTGCAAGACTCTGAAAATAGTCAAAGAAAAATCGCCGTGATTATTTAAACAAAAGGGTATCCAATTCTAAATGTTGAAAGTTAGTTCACTCTTCTTATTTTTGAATGTGTACTAAGTTCCCATAAGAAAGTGAACTTAGTTTCCACCTTACACGACAGTGGTTTTACTTCCCACTAAGTGGGACCTAAGTCCCTCAGTGGACTTAGTTCCCGGGGACTTATTTCCCTGCACCGCTTTTTGTTCTCTAATAAAAGAAGATAAACGGCAGCATATTGCAACATGTACCGTAACACCGATAAGTCTACTCTCTACTACAAATGTATAGAACAAAACTAAGTTTTTAAAGCTGAAAAAAAAAAACCAGCAGGCTGTATAATATTGAATTATTTTCGAGAGTAATCGACATTCGTCAGCCGCATGACTTTTTTTCAGAAATTTTTTTGACAAATTCCCGTATTTTGTCTAATAGTGCAGTGCAGGGCTACCAATATACTTCAAATGTAGTAGATCTACTTCATTTATTCTTTTGTATGCATCTGCTACGTAGCAACTTATTCCTACTTCGTTTCACTAATTTTTATATAACGATCAAAATTTAAGTTATTATGTGTTGTTTTGATTCATTTTTGCAAATCAGAAATGTCAGTTGCTTGATTTGAATGCACCCATCGTAAGAATCTAGTACAATTTGCCTTTATTTTGGAAGAAGATATGTTTAATGTGGTATTCGATTGGGTGCTCTTAAAACACTTTTTATGTTTGTTTGGTATACAAAAAAAAAAAAAAAACAATCTTTTTCAGATTTCCGAGCACTTTTGCGAATCTGGATTTTTCTCAGATTTGCTTCAGATTTTTAAGTTTGAGTTTGGCAACTGGTGTAATTTGTTTAGGTTTTCATGTATTCAGAAATCAATCGAGACGCAAATTTTGAATGTTTTAATATAAAATGTAACCAGTAAATGGAAAACGCTTTGAAAAATGTTCAAGGCTACACATATTCAAATCGCACGGATATCAACAGAAATAATCTTGATATTTGTACCGCTTCTTCCTTTTTTCTTATAAGAGAGTTTGTGGCTAGGCTGGACGATTTTGCACCTCCTCAACAATTAATATTAGGTATCTATATATTAAATGTTTTTCGGAAGGCTACTTTTTAAAGAAGTGATTTTAATCACAATAACATATATTAATATATTTTTTTTTATTAATATTGTGTGCATTTCTTTTACTTTTCCTCTAGAGATTAGAGGAGAATTCACTTGAATTGAATTGAGTTGCATGAAACAAAAAATTACTATTTATTTTAAAATAAACTTATGTACTATATGTACCTATTAATTTGTGAAACTTATTCTGTCATTCTGTTATTCTGTAATTGTTAAACAAAAAACTAGTCAATATTATGTTATCGTTCGGAATATGAAATCATTTTGTTTTTGTTTATAGATTTTCTTCATTATCTACTACACTTTTTTCAAATCTACTTCCATTTTTTTGGTTGCTTTGCAACACTTTCTGTTTTTAACATTGGTAGCCCTGGTGCAGTGCCAGTGAGTGTCGGAGAGAAAAAGCAACGGTGCGGTCAAAACGAAAATGGAAAATGAAACGTCATATCGTAACCATTTTAAATGGTTTTGAAACCGAAAGCACATCGAAAATACTAGCAGTAAAATATTGTAAATGTGTTGCATATTTGAACATAAAACCTTAAATTAGTTTCTAAAAACAAATATTACATACACCCCCTAATACTGCAAGTGAAATGTCAATAACAATTCCGAAAAAAAAAATAAAGAATGATAAGCAATGGATAGAGCCACAGATGAGTCTAATTAATCTTCTCTAATTAATATAATAGTTTCGTTTACAAAATCATATTTTCTCTTAAGCCCAATAAAATGGACGAAGGAAAAAACAAATGCTCTTGAGGCTTACTGCAGGATTTAAGTCGAATTTCAGCACACAAAGAAGAAAAAGTACTCGATGCAAATTGTGCACCGGAAGTGATGAATCTGTGCTTTTCTCTCTGGATATCGAAAAGACTGGATGTGCTTTTTTCGTTTCTTTTATCATCGCTTTGAAAATAAACTTTAACATAAAGAAATTGATTTCGGAATATGTAATAAATAAAATAAATAAATAGTTGGCTCAACAGGTCCGTAGGGACCCTAGGCCTAGCTTCTCACAACCATTCGATTTGTGAGTTTTTCATTTTTGGAACGAATGGAAGGGATCTACAAGTTTATGCCGATTCCAATCGGCGAATTGAGATGCTCTTTAAAGACAGTCATACTCTCGGATTTTTGCAAGACGTTCGCGAGAGGTGGCATAGTGGAAAAAACTGTAAGTTTGAATTTCTTTTTTTGCGGATTTAAGCCTGGGACCCCTCGCATAGTAGTCCAACACACTAAAAGCCACTGCGCCGAATAAAAATTAGATTCAAAACAAAATCCACGTACCTACGATTTGCAAATGCTTACATTTTTCGATTCTTGTGCTTTGTGTTTCCAAATGTCATCATAGTCTGACTTCTTATCTGTGTTTTAAAAACAACTGTGTAGCCACAACCCAAAAAAAAATCTTATCCCTATCAGATCACGCGGATAACAAAATACGGCTAATGATGTCCTGGTGCCAAATCTTTACGGAAATAAAAAGGGGTTGTCGAAATAATCCAACAAAAAGAAAAAGCAGAAGAGATAGAACATGAGAAAATGTTTGGTCAAAGTAGCAACACACTGAGTAGTTCCCAAATTTTATTCTCCTAAGGTTGAATGGAAAATTGGTTAACAAAAAAAAAAAAACACATAATCCAATTTTAATCTATCGATCACACGGTGGGGTGGACCGTTTCGGTCTTATCAAAATATGTTTTCAAATTATGAAAAGCCATTTCGTAGACAAACTTGTCACCCCATTCGGAATTCCAAAACAAAATTCTAGTGAGCAAACATGCTACGATGTTATTCGTTTGTAGGCGAATCCTTTTGATTATTTATTTTTAAACACAAAGTGTAACGACACATATTTCATCGTAAATTCATACCAATCACGAAACCAAAACAGTCCCACACTTTGTTTCTAATCCCACAGCGCGCTTGAAATAAAATAAGATACATAAACAAGAACAAACAAAAAATAAACTACATCTAAGGAAAATAAAAATTTTATGAATAAAGACCTTTTTCTGAATGAGCTCACCTTTTAATTTTTCTCTCTTCTCGGCGGATTGCGCATTTTCCAATGCCAATTTCCGGGCGTTTGAATTTTCTGCAAAGGAAATGCCATAAGCACGAATGTGTCTGTTAGTGAGTGTGTTTTAAAAATGTGAAATATTATTTTGTTTATAAATAAATCAGAAAATATTTTCTTTCTAATTTGTTTTCAACGATTTCAAAGTGAAATTAATAAGAATCCTTTTTCGCAGATGGCGTTTGGGGAATTTTTGTTTGTGTCTTAATTGTTTCTGTGCTTCGCTAAGCGTGTCGAAATTAGGATGTAATTTATTAGAACTACTTTTAAATGAACTGGGAATTTTTTTTTTTTTTTTTTTTTTGTAAATTAACATTTTGATTTGAAATTTATCAAAGGCTGAGCGTAGTTGTAGTTGATGACGACTTGACTTGGTGGTGTAGTTGTACTGGCAGAGATTGTGTGCAGCAGGCAACGTGCATGTGACATCTGCGCAGAAGCAGAAGCAAGCAAAGGAAACCAGCGCGGATCTTATATTATATGTCTCGGTCTTCAAGATCTGCAGCAACGATAGAGCTCCCTTTTTAGTGAATGAAAGATCGCTAAATATAAATATAAATACACTGAATACTCGTCTCTCATACGACGAGAAAAAAAAAGAAAAAAAGTTTCATTTCAACAACAAAACTTTGCAGCTACCGTGGAGGCCAATTAATGTTTCCTTCAGAAAGGATCGATCAGAATCGAAACGCCCATACCCGTTTTGCGTGATAGTCTTTCGTGATTCCCTTTCTGTAGCAAGTTTGCTGCTGGATCTCGTTGCTCATCTTTTGCCAATGGCCGGAGAAAAACATGGCGTAGACGGCTGTTGCATTGATATCGCTGAACTTGATGGGTTTATTACAGAGAAGTGCGGGACTTGGGAATGTGGAAACATGTGCATCGGTTCCATGAATGGAAAGGTCTAACTGCTTCCTTTTTTATTTAATTCGTTTAAATTCAACCGCGTCTGGTGAAGCCTGATATTCTTCTCGATTTAATTGAATCAATTGCTTAGAACTTTAATTCCCAGTCTGGGCGAGTTCTTTAGGTTGAAAGGAGCTACACAACTGATTGTGTGCGTTTGCAATAATGGAGATTAATTGGAACAGTAATTTTATGTGTCGCCTCGTCAGTTCAGGCAACGACAATCGCAATATCTGAGTTGGGATATATAGCTTTTCGTAAATTTTAACGGATCTCTGAAAGAAAAATCGTCTTAAGAAGGGTTTGTGGTTTAGAGAAGAAATGAGTTCTGGCTACTGCTTTGACAAACTGCCAACCTCTGAATTTCAAATGATTGCCTTTCAAGACAGATTTGTGTCATTAATCAAGTCGTATTTGAAAGACCGTATGCTTACATAGATATTTGTATATCCTCTATGTCGGAATCAGTCAATAAAAACAATATTTGGAGTCCCTCAAGGTAGGCATCTCGGACCATTTATCTTATTCCTTACAATCAACATGAAATCACGGTAGGTAGCGCTTACAAGGTACAGCCCAAAAAGGAAAATTTAATTTTGGTGGAGGCAAGAACCCTCATTTATTAGGCTTAGTATAAGCTATAACAAAGACTTAAAGCTACTTAAATAAATTAACTCATAACTAGGACTTGCGGCGAAGGATATGCTTTGGGAGATCTATTTTTAGGGAAGTAGTGCTGCGATTGAAGTCGAAAAGAGTTACGTTTAAGTTAACCCTTTCTCAGCATACGAGAGATTGGTTCGTTAGAGCTGCGGTGGGTTTGAAGATAGAAGAGACGGGAGCAACTAGACTAGGAGTAGACTAGTAATGTTAGTGTTAAGATAAAGTTGTAAGGAGACGTGCAATCTACCGAGCCTGATAGTAGTCAGTGAATGAAAAGAAGATCTGCTGCGTCTATTCGTTCCTAGGTTAATAAGTTTGAGACGGTCGCGATAAGGAGGTAAGATTAGGCGATCATTCCAAGAAGGACCTCGAAGAGCAAATCGAAGAAATCGACGTTGGATGCTCTCGATTCTTGAAACATGGACTTGTTGAAAGGGACACCACGCTTGGCTAGCGTACTCGAGGAGGAGTGCGAACAAAAGTTATGTGTAAAGAGCTGGTAACATACAGAATTCGTTGGACCATCTTTTAACGAAGTCAAGTGATGACTTAGTGGTTAGTGTGGTTAAACTTCTAAGCGAGCGGTCCCAGGTTCGAATCGTTTGGAATCGGCATAAAATTGTAGACCCTTTCCATTCGTTCCAAAAATGAAAAACTCACACGTAAGTGAACGCCTTACGACAATCCGCATAAATGCTAAATTCGCCAACATCAGCCTAATATGCGCTCACGCCCCCACAGAATAAAAAGACGATGCTACCAAAGAGTGTTTCTACGAGCTCCTCGACAAAACATATAAGCAATGTCCTAAGCATGCCGTTAAAATCGTCTTGGGTGATTTTAACGTCAAAATAGGAAAGGAGGATATCTTTGGTAGCACAATCGGAAAACACAGCCTACACGACACCACGTCTGGAAACGGACATAGGCTGATTGATTTTGCTGCGGGACGTAATGTTACCATAGCTAGCTCACGGTTTCCTCACCTCAATATCCACAAAGGAACATGGCGGTCACCTGATCATCAAACCGTCAACCAAATTGATCACGTTGCGATCGACGAAAGGCACTCCTCCAGTATTCTAGATGTCCGAACTTTCCGAGCGGCCAACATAGACTCGGACCACTACCTTGTTGTAGCCAAGGTACGGATGCGGATATCCAAGACTCCACAACAACGAGAAAATACTGTGAGGAGATTTAACGTTGGACGACTACAAACGCAACAAACCGCCAGAACCTATGCCGATCGCGTATCCCTCAACCTCTCGAGAAGTCCTATGCTGCCAGCATCAAGTGCCGAAGACCAGTGGCGCCGATGCCAAGAAGCCATCAAAAACGCCGCAACTAATGTGCTCGGTTTCACCAGCCCACCCCCCCCCGAAACCCCTGGTTTGACGATGAGTGCCGGCAAGCACATGCAGCAAAACAAAGTGCCTACGAAGCGTCGCTGCATAGAAGGACGAGAGCAGCTCGTCAGCTCTACGAGCAAAAAAGGAGGGAAGAACATCGGCTTCTCCGGAGAAAAAAGAGAGAGCATGAGAAGCGCGCGATCGAGGATATAGAGAGGTGTTACTCCAGGAACAATGTTCGGTAGTTTTACCAAAAGGTAAAAAGAACGTGTCATGCCAATAAGACACGAACGGAGACCTGTAGAGACGAACAAGGAAACCTTGTAGTAGAGTCACAGTCGGTGCTGAGGACATGGAAAAACCATTTCTGCAGACTGCTAAACGGCGAAGACGACACAAATTCCGCTGTAACACACATCAGAAAGCAAGCGAAGAATCACACTTGCCAACCGCTGTTTCTTTGGCCTAAGACGGCAATTGATTAGTAAGGCCTTGTCAAGAAGCACTAAGGAGATTCTATATAAGACTCTCATCATCCCTGTCCTGCTCTATGGCGCAGAAGCTTGGACCCTAGCAAAAACGGATGAGGATCTTCTTGGTCGCTTCGAACGCAAAATTCTTCGAGTGATTTTTGGTTCCGTTTGCGTTGACGGGATTTGGAGGAGAAGATTTAACAGCGAACTCTACGAGCTGTACAGCGACATCGACCTGGTCAGAAAAGTACGCTTTAGTCGTCTAAGATGGTTAGGACATGTAGAGCGAATGGACACCAACGCTCTTGCCCGGAGAGTCTTCGATTCCAACCCGGAGGGACAACGCAGTAGAGGAAGACCTCGCCTTAGGTGGCGCGCGCAAGCGGAAGGGGACCTCAACCAACTTGGAGTGCGCAACTGGAGGTATTTAGCCAAAGATCGCGCTAACTGGAGAGGCGTATTAGTTGAGGCCCTGGTCCACCCCGGACTGTAGCGCCACCTTAAGTAAGTAAAACATAAAGTTTCAAAATAAATTTTAAGACGCCGGAATCAAAACAAACGAAATGTTCACAAGATGCAAAAATAGTGTTTTGTTTTCTTAGGGAGCACAGAACTGTCAAATACAGAAAAAATTCGCACCTCATGACTCGCTAAGCACCCGAAAGCTTCCATACACTGCTACATAATTAAACGCTTGACTTCATCGAATGTCGTTAGTTCCGCCTTGTAAATTTTTGGACACCTTGCAGTCCTAAAAATAAACATAAATAAACATACGAAAACTTGATCAAATTCCCCGAGAATACGGTCATACAAACAACCCAAAACCAGTTCCACAACCACGACATATCAGCCCGATCGAAATACCTCCTAATTGCTCTAATGTGTCACTCTAACAAAAGTCGTAATTTCGTTATGAATAAATTCAAGTTAGAACAAAAACGAAGAATAACAGAAAACCATCACCAAGCTGCAGACATGGAACAAAATCCAATGCGTCCATTTGTATAATCCTCAAATCAATAACCGGACACGGATCGCTCGCACTAATCGGTCTAGAAGGCGAGGGTTGCAGCATGAAAGCAACGCCAACGCGAGTTCACGCTTCGCAGGTCCGGCAATGCACTAAAGCAGACACATTCGCTGCAGAGAATTAGAAAATCATCAAGATTACGTGCTCATAGAGCAGCACACAGAAGCCGTACAGCGCATAGGTGCATTCCGTAGTCCATACGATTCAACAACAGCAAAACCAAGCACTGCACGGGCACAGACCAGAGGAGGGTGCAGCTCCTCGGATTGGCGCGATAGTTTCTGGTTTGGTTTCGGTTAATTCCAACTCTTCGCTATGACCAGTTTTATGCTTTCCACATACTGGACGTCAACTGGCCTGACCTCCCCCTGGCACCCCCTAGTGGTCAGATCTGGTGTAAATGACGCCACCCAACCAATAGACAGCTCATAGTCACAGGTTTCGCCATTATCTAGACAACGTAGTTCATAGTTCTAATGGTGGGGGACATCGAGCTTTTTTTTTTTGTTTGTTTGTTTTGTTTTCCTTCAGTCAGTCACAGTCTCAGAATCAGAAATAGTAAACAGAAACAGAGTTGAGCGCGCTCAGCGAGAGAGATCATTAATCACCATCACACACCAGCTACCAGCAGCAAAACAATGCAAAGAGCACACGGCGCTTTGCATTTTACATACGGATTGCGTAATGGGGGTTAGCACACGGTGGATAATAAAAGGAAATAAGACAAATCACAATAACAAAGCGAATATGAAGAGGAATGCGAAATAAATAAAAAAAAATAAACGAGAAGATACCCGAGAGGGCTAGCGGCATTCGCTGCTACCCTTTCGGGCTTCAGGCGTCATAAATTCTAAATATCCGACACAAACATATGCCTCCACATTTAACATGCCCCAGCGTGTGGTATGGTCCAAGTCTAGGAAGTCCTAGCAGACCGGCTCGTTGGCTCAACATCGCCCGGTTAGATGTGAATTTGGCATCGCACTTTTTTTTTTTGACTAAATATTAATTCAAAATACAATTTGCGGCGCCAAGGCAATGATTCTTTTATTTATGCTCTTGTGCGAAATTTAAACTGCTAGTTAGTTGCGTCATTGTTTATGTTGTTGCGCGAAAACAAATTCCATTACTCATCAAACTATTTTCTGTATGACGAGGCGGTATAGTAATTTATACTGAGTCGCGCACATTGGTGCCGAAGTGTATTTAGATGAGCCAACCGATAAATTGATGGGCAAGCAATGTGTTTACTCAACATTTGCGATATACTGCGTATCGCGTATAATGGGGGTTTAAGATTTTTAGCAAGCTGATAAGGTGTGGCTGTCGTACTAGAGAACCAAGGAACAAGGTAGGCACCCATGGACTAGGTTATACTCGTGATTCAATGTGCGCAATGATCGATTTAGTCATTAATTTTGAGCATATATACGATTTAATAGAGAAAAACGCCCCCAAAAAGTGGGCGTTGTCTCCATCATTGCATACCAATTATGGGGAATGGTGAAGATATTAATATATTTTGGTATAGAACCTTTCTTTGATGTAGGTAGGTATAGATAGAGAGTAAAAAGTTTGTAGAAGTTCATTGACAAACATGCCGAGTTTTAATTGTATTTTTGGTACAAATATAAGCGAACTACAATTTGAAGCCGGTTCCGAATGGATTATTTGAGTAGCTCTTTCATGACAGTAATACTCACGGATGTTTGTCACCAGTCATTTCGTAGTTTGTATTTATTTGAGGATCGAATCTGAGACCCCTCGCTCAGCAAACGCAAATAGGATTCTTTCGTTGATTTGGGTAATCAATGGTCCCACAAACGTTAATCGATATAAAGTTTCAAAATAAAGCTGGACACTATCGAAAGAACATATCTTAGGTGGTCAACCGGCTCGACTTGTCTAGCGACAAAGCAGATCTGGTCAAAGCTGGATCTAAAACGTTCTAGGCATCTGATCTCCCTCGATAGGAAGCATATTAGTGCTACAATATAGGTGTCATCACGGGACACTGTCTTATCGGCAGACATGCAAAAAGGCTTGGCGTATTCTCTAACGATTTTTGCAGAAGCTGTTTTGACGAGGAGGAGGAGGAGACTGTTCTCCAACTTCTCTGTACTTGTCCGGCTCTCTCACAAACACGAAAACTCCACTTTGGAGCGTGCTACTTTAGTGATCTGAACGATCTAAAAAATATAGACATCCGAAAGCAACTACGCTTCATTAGAAGCTCCGGTTGGTTCAACGAGTAGGAGGAATGAATTATAGATTCACGTGGTATCACAAGGGACCATATAATGGTCTAAGTGTGTCGACTAACCTAACCAGTTAGCCGACAGCCATTTCAACCTAACCTAACCTAAAGTTTTAAGACCGCAGTTGTGCTATAACTATGGGTCTATTAAACTTTCCCAATCCCATCAAATTGGTACTAAACACGTAGAAGTAGATGCCTCTGGATCCGTTTTGATACCAGAAGTCACTATACCTGTTCTGGCTGTCAATGTTTGTGGGTGAAGTTGAGGAAGTTTCACGTGCGACAATTGGTGTTCAGTAGATTTCCTTAAAGGAAATTGTGAGTGATATAAGTTGGTCAAAGTCCGGAATTAACTGCTCTTACTCTGGCAGTCTTAGATCTTAATTAGGTTGGAGATTAAACTTTTGTCCTGAGGGGACATGATCGTCCAAATGGAAGATAGAAAAGCAAGAAAGAATCATCTTTTATAAAAGATGACCTATAATTCTGATCACAACATCGTCGTTTAAATGGAGAGAAGAATGAATAAAAGTGTCCCGGAACAAAAATGTTCAGGGAACGGAACCATGACTCCAGTATATTCCACCTTGAAACGACCAGTTTATAGAGGGACAGTAGTAAGTAGGACAGTACTTCGACAGTAGGACAATGCCTTATCGTTCTGCTCCTTTCCGGAACCGAGGAGTCGACTTAGATCGTTTTATGTAAACTTTGACAGTTCTGTATAGTCTGATGTACAGTGCGACCTCAATAAAAGCAACTAATAGAAAGTTGACCAGTTGCTTTTATTGAGTTTGTTGCAATAATCGAGCCAAAAAACTGTAGGTGCCAAAAATGAGGCAACAAGTTAAACACCTCAGAATAGTAAAAAAAAAAAAAAAACGTGTCTTGCACTGGTAAAGAGACCAAAACTCTTAGAAATAAAAAAATAAAATTCTAATTGTTTTTAAAAAATATCTACAAAAAGCGAACGAAATAAGAGCTCATGAACCAATACCTAGTTGCTTTTATCGAGTCACCTTTTTTTGAGGAGTTGCAATTACTGAGTCAACAATGGTAAGATTTAAGGTGTTGCTTTTATCGAGGAGTTGCACGTATGGAGGGTTGCTTTTATTGAGGTCGCACTGTAGTTTTAATTCAAGAGTCTTACTATGAAAGCATACAGGTCATAGATAAACGGCTAGAGTGTGCACCAGCCTAAGATAAAAGCTTCGGTTAAGCTAGATTTCAATGCCTTTTTTTCTACCGCCCCAGCCATCCGTTTATTCTGAATAAACTAAACCTCTAAGGGGAAGATAGGACAGACTATGGTCACATTTAAGGTAGGTATCGTACCCTTTAGCCGAAGTGAGATTCAGGTAGTCCTTTCTGTTTCGAGCCTAATATCCGCATTGAACATTTAGTCTAATCAATTAGGAGTTAGGACTTATAAATACCACGACGAAAAAGGTTCGGGGTCGGAGTTTGGGCGTTGGTAAAATAACATCAGCTCCGATTTATCTGATTCGATTCTATTCCACAAGCTGTGACCCAGGCGCTCATGACTTGACACTACCTCATAGACCAACATGCCAGAAGATTAAACCTTCCTCACAATAACATCATCAATGAAATGAGACTAGTCTTCAATATTTCTGTGAATGTCCTGCATTTTCACAAAGAAATTACTCCACCCAAGAGTAATTTTTTGGGTAATTTATTTGACAGCGCTGACGACTTGAGGTATTAAGTAGCATTACCACCAACCGCCTTTAAATAATAATTAATATGGTATCACAAATGCCCAAGGTTCTTATTTGTCTAACTAAAAAATATAAAAGACACAGATCCGCCTAAAACTGTTTTCAAAACCCAACTTGCTACAAGGTCGGTTCTCGGTTCAATAATTGCACAAATTAGTCTATCTTTCCGCTCACAAAGTGCTGTCAGAATCTGTTTAGCTTCTTCTCTAATAGATCTTTTGACGTAGTTTCTAACACTTTTGCTGGCATACAAAATACCTACAAAAGCTGATGACGCATTTGAAAGCAGGTCAACAGTTTCTTGCATGTCCATTACCAAGAACAAATTCATAGATCACCACCAAGCGTACCTTTCTACCTAGATCCGAACTTCTGCAGCTGCCATTAACCTCACCGAAACATGAAACATTTCCGCTTCAGCGACAGCATCCATAATTCAATTCCACGCACAAGTAATCTCAGTCTCCCCTCCAGATAGCAAACAATCTCCAGCCATGGCTCGAACGTTCTTCCATGGAGAGACAACATAACGAGATGACCCTTTTGAAATGTCAATTACCCACCTGCTTGCCAAATAAACAAATTCCCACACAAAAATACCAACAGGCCTGCAATCTGCGTCCGTCGTTCCTTCCCATGATAAGCTCATTCGCAAAGAGGGAACCCTTTTTTGCGCGCACAACATCTTCCCACATCAAAACAGTAACCGTCGCAAAAGTATCGGCGCAAAGCGAAATCTCCGAAGAAAACCGCCTTACTTCATACCTAGAGCGGGAGGAGGGAGACACACAGTCAAGCCAAGTGCAGAATTATTATTTCCTGTTGACCATTTTTGTGTGGAGAAAATACGCAAAACCCGGGGATAAAGAGGAAAAGGCGATGGAAAAAAAAAACCAACCAATACTGCAGATGAAAACGATCGGGCGACGGGAGTTGGTGGTGGTTTTTACAGCACAGCCAGGCAATTTCTAGAAGCACAACAAAGCAAAGACCTACCACCACACCACCACCTGCTGTGCTGTGCTGCAATCGGCCAGAGTCTTTGCACTGCCATGCCACGTATCTGTGCTGCATTCAGCAGAACCAGTCCAACCGTGAGCTGGCTGGCTCCCCAGTCACCAGCACCACATTTAGTGATTGTGCAGAAGGGAGGCCAAATGCAGCACCGCACACATCGAACCCGGTCAGCTGCATACCGATTACGTCGCTCACTCCGGCGGCGTCGTCGTCGGCCTGCATCCATCGTCCATTGTTTCGTGTTCCCAATTACGACTATGACGACGACGGCCACTATGATGATGACGAAGACTTCGATGATGCATGCAACAACAGTGGAGGCGATTCCCTCGTCTTTAGTCGGCCATGGTGGAACCGTAGAACGTAGGTAACCACTTGGCAAACATTTCATCATCATCATAATCATCATCGGCTGACGGCTGCAGCTGTAGTCAGAGTTTCTGTTCCATGGTCGGTAATCGTTGGACTTGTTGTTTTGCTCGTCATCGTGTGTATGCATTCGTTTCGGTCGGACTTTGGATCTTTTGGATCGATCCGCCTCATGCTCTTGTGAGTGCTGGCTGTTGCGTTGCAAATCCACTTTTCCGTTTGTTGTCCGGTTTTGGAGCGCGAATGAGGGCGCACACTTTGGAGTTTCGTAAAAAAAAAATAAAATGTCAGAGAAAAGTTGATCAAGCCGTTTTGAGCTTTCATTTGTATCGAACCGCTGTTCCGTTTCAGTTTTGTTGCTGCAGTTGATTCATATATTGGGTTTGGGCGCACTCCATGCAGCCACCACTGGGCAGGCTCTCTGTCTGTGCACCGCTTTTGCAATTGGAATCCAGCATTTATCTCGTTTACGCTTCACTTGGATGGGGGTGAGGGAGGGGATTTTTATTTCCAGATGGAGGTGATATGCTGGTACTCTGGTGCTGGTCAATTGCAATTGCAGCTGAACGCTAATGCAAATACACAGCAGATATCTTGTGTTTGTGTGTGTGTATATGTTTTGCAATTTCACAGAGCACAAAAGGGATGCCATCCTGGCACCACCGCCGCCCGATTACATATTCATGTATGGGGCCAACGAGAAGAGACACTCCAGCACGTCTATGATGCATCCGGAAAAACTGGTTCGGTTCATGGTGGAATAGTCGCGCGTTGATCCCCTTTTCTTTCGGAGAATTGCAGTGGATTTTGCGCTCATTTCAGCCGGGTGTTGACTGGTTGCAAAGAAATTTCAAAACTTACATGGATGCTGTGCACGCGGTTAAAGAGCTCAATGGAATGGTGTGTACCGTAGGCACAAAGCACTGCAACAAATGACTTGTTGACCCCATACTGTGGGATGATGTTGTTGGGGATTAACATTTCGACGATGGTATGAGTACCTATGTGCACATTGTTACCATACAACTGGTTTGACACATTATGGCGAGACTGTCTGGATTGCGATTGCAACATTTGAACGGTCTTAACTTTGTCGCTGACCCAGTAGAATATGAGCATAAGCATGCATGTGGAAGGTGGAGAGAGGCGTTGTAGGTATACCTTCATTTGGATCGCAGTTTAAATTACTTGAATTTCTGTTTTTTTTTTTTTTTTTTTTTTTCTGTTTTTTCTTTCCTATAGTAGACCTACACTGAAAAAAAAAGGTACACCATAGTAGTGAAAAAGTTCATCAATGTGATGAAAAAATCAACAATTTTAGTCCAGTGAACTTTTTCATTAGTATGATGAAACCGATTTCGTCAATATGATGTTGTTCATCATTCATCAACTTTGTTCATCAATATTATGAAAAATTCATCAATATGATGAACCCGAATTTCCCTTTAATTTCATAATGTGATGAATGTATTCATCATATTGACAAATTTGTTCATCAATATGATGCACACTTTCTGTGCTGTCAAATTTGTTTTCATGTAGTTGTAAGATTATTCACACAAATTAAAACAGGAAATAAAAATACTGACACCAATATAAATCGTAAAGATATAGCCTTCCCACTTTCATGGGGATGCTAAAATACTTAAACGAGCATAATGTCATGAAAATGGTAATGGTAATATTATGTGAATTTAACTATTGAATTTCTTCGCATCCGAAAGGAAAATATTCAAACGAAAATCAGTTTTACCACGAAAGTCAATAAAGTGTAGTGGCAAAAACTCACGCGCTCAAGAAATATTGAAGATTTATAAAAATAAATTTTATTTCTGAGTTACTTTTATCACTCCTGGGACAATTTTTTTTTTTTTTTTTTCAGAATGGATCCCAATGAGAATCAGAGAACGGCCATTTGCCTGCCATATGCATAGAGTTACAGGGTGCATGTGCATACATTTGTGTTTGAAATGTGTTTTTGCGTTTTTTGTTATTTAGTTATAATTTTATTGATCCATTCTGTTGAATTTTATAATGTTGAGGCGTGAGAGAACAATGTACGAGAAAAGTTTGGTTAAATAACAACATTACATTGATTTTGAAAATATTTTTAAAAAGTAAATATTTATTTACATTTATGTGTGTAATGAAATCACAACGTTATAATTATATAGCGAGCTCTTTTTTTACCAAAGGAAAATCGTTGTAGAAAATTCATGATAATTGTAGTTTTATTTTAATGACATATTTATTTAACTGCTACTGCTAATGGAAAATGGAAAAATGTCTCTCTCTCTCTCTCTCTCTCTCTCTCTCGTGAAATGTCATTTTCTCTCAAATGGACAGACCCAGAGAGAATACGTCAAGTTAATCTTCTTTTATTTGGTGGAAACACTTCGGGATTAATTCTAAACCTCTTGTACTTAATCTTGGTATTTGTGTTCGGTGGAAACGTAGCTTAACGAATAATCGAAGTTAGACTATAGCTTTTTTATATTTCCACCATTCTTACACTAACATTGAATTTTTCACACTTCATTAATTGTTTTAAATTGTATATACTGCAGTTTTTGTCAATACATTGTTTAAAATGCAAATGGATACTTAATTATGTGATGAAATTTCTGAATCACATATATCGAATCTTTTAAGGTATTCATCGTTCATCGTAAAACCATTCACAATTTTCTTCTATTCCACCCTGTGTAGATACTTAACGCTTGATGAGCAATGACATATAATTATCTACGCATATATACATTAAAAGATTCATCATGCGTGTGTGAGTATAAATGCTGTACCAACATCGCGTGTGTACACCTACAGCATACATCATATTAACAATCTGTGCATCACATTGAAGAAACCGATGAAAAAAGTTCATCAATATGAGGATTCCATTCATCAATATGATGAGTATAACGGTGAATTTAATTTTTTTCATCAATATAACGAATTAGTTCATCTATATTATGAAGGTTTACATCAACGTTCTCCTTAATAAAAATTAATGTCTGTTTTTTGACGAACGCTGTCATCAATATAATAAAAGCCGTCATCAAAACGATGAACGTCGTTATCAATATGATAAAAATTCAAAACTTGGCAATCGTACTTGAATATAATGATTCCATTCATCAATAAGACGAATAAATCATCAACTGAATGAACAAATGACTAAATTCATCAAAATAAGTGTTTTCGTCATATTGATGAAAGGTTTTGATGAAATAATGAACGTAGTTCATAAAAACATACGCTAAATTCTCTTCAGAATCCTGTTGAAAAAATTGATGAATTCATTTTCATCATATTGAAAAACTGTTCATCAATTGTCAAAAAGTTTTCATGAATTTGTTCATCATATTTATGAAAATTACGTCATATCAATGAATATCATGTTGATGAACGCCATTCATCAATACGAAGCCGACTTTTTTTTTCAGTGTAGTAGGCGCAGTGGCTTAGTGGTTAGTGTGTTGGACTACTAAGCGAGGGGTCGAGGTTTGAATCCCGCAAAAACCCAAATTCCAACTTTCGTTTTTTTCACTGTGCCACCATTCGCGAACGTCTGACAAACATCCGAGAGTATAACGGTCTTGAAAGAGCTTCTCAATTAGCCTTTTGGTTCGATCCGCCTCATGCTCTTGTGAGTGGTGACTGTTGCGTTGCAAATCCACTTTTCCGTTTGTCGGCATAAAATTGTAGATCCCTTCCATTCGTTCCAAAAAGAAAAAACTCACACAAAACGAATGGTTGCGAAAAGCCCGGCCTAGGGTCCCCCCGGACCTGTTGCGCCAACTATTTATTTTAGTAGACCTAGACCGTCAATATTCACATTTTGCCGTAGAAAAGGTTATCTAGGTAGGTACCTACTCCGACCGCTACTTGCAAATCGGTGATAAGACTGAATGATATCCGAAGAAACCTTAGGCCAACAAGTGGAAATATTTAGCGAAGAAAAAGATCTGACTTGAAGCATTCGTAGTGATTGATCTCCCTCGATAGACTGCATTTAAGTGGTGAAATATAGGTTTTATAGCATGAAACAATCCTCGACCATTCTCCACTTTCTTGGCTCTCTCCCAAAAACAGCAATTTATTTTTGAATTATTTTATGACCTTAAGAGATAGATCCGCCGTTTGTCGGATTCCTACACCTGTTTTATTTGAAAACAATACATACCTACACAATTTCTTATCTTCTTATAGATCAAGAGGTTTTATACGTCCCAATCTCCTGATAACATTTTCATTATTTAAAAAGATTTAAGTCCATCAAATAAATCAGTAGTCTAGTTTCTGTGTAAGACCGAGGTTGAGTGGTTTAGAAGATCGACAACAGGGCCACCTATCGGTTCCAAAACTACCTACTATCCTATCTTACAAGTTGCAAGCAACCATACACGCCCACAAAATTTCTTTGAAATCGGTTGAGTGGCTTAGAAAATCGACAAAAGCCCCACCTATCGGTTGCACCTCTATCCTATTTTCCAAGTTGGACGCTACCATAGGTAGGTTCACAAAGTATGAAGGAAGAAGACATGTAAGGCCGCATTGCTTACAAATTGCGTTATGCGTCACTTTGCAGAAACACTTTAAATTAAATCATTCACCATAACCACCAACTAACATTTTATTTTTATTTTTAATGTCAAAACCAATGTGTTACAATTTAGCAGTCACTTGATTTATATAAAAAACTTCTGCTTCAATACGCGTAATTTTTTTTTTCCATTTTAGTTTGTACCATATGACAGTTAATCGTGGCATCACTTTTTTGAATATTTAAATTAATTTTGCAAGTGTCAGAGGTGTCAGATGAACAAAAAAAAAAAAAATGTCCGCCTTTTTTAAGAATGCGACATGAGCGATTTCTTTCATGTGTACGGTATACCAATGTCTATGTATAGCGGCTGTCATTCACCATTTAATTAAACCAGACACATTCGTCGTCGTCACCATCATCATCATCATCGTGCTCGTAGCTCGTAACTCGTATTGTAAGAAACAAAACGGAAGACAACAGAAAATAAAATGGAATTGCTTTTGAATAGTGTTGTGGGTCATGTCACATGACATCACATGCTTACTGTGCAGTCATGCCGATTTAATAATAACAGTTTTGTGGAATCCCGACTGGCTGGTATTGTTTTTTTTTTTTTTTTTTTTTTTTAATGTGTGTCAAAGATGTTTAGTTCAAGAAAACAAGAGCAGCTTTTGTGACAGAACAAATTTAATAAATATATGCAATGACATTTGCAATGACGTCAGTGTGTGGTTTGGAAAATACCAGCAAGATTGTCCGTAGAGTGATGAAATTGAAATTTAATGTACGAATTAGGGACGATGGCGCATGGAGCTACTTCGATTAATTCTATCAAGCATTTCGCTTTAAAGTAAATAGAGCTTTAGAACGATTCCTTGCTAGAAAGAGTAATTGACTAGATGTGAGTACTGAGAGAAGCAGCTCGCTTGCATCACAGGCTTTTAACATTAAAATAGTTGGTAGCTTATTTGGGTGGTCAACATATGGTCTGAGATTCATTTCGTGTTAGTCATGAAACGAAATTTCGGGAGTTTATGTGGGTTTTCGCCGGCCACGAAAGTGCACTGACACATGACAGTTCTCAGTGCGATTTTAAAACGCAAAGACAGCACTGCATAGTAAATCTGCGTCAGAAATGGCTGACGCATGGGCAGCGTATATTGGCAACGATTTTGAAAGTTTGCAACTAAAATGTAATACCACGCCCGGCTATTTTTAGCCCGTAGGTTTGTGTCTGACATGAGGAAGATGGATTCACTAGATTTAATCAAAGGAATCCACAAGCACATACATATACATATCAAGTGTGAGCTACTCCTAAACAATTGAAGCTGAGGGCAGTAAGAGTTAGGAAGTTTTAAGCTGACAAAAGACGGTGACGAATGAGCTGGAGCTTGTATGTTTCGGGATAACTTACTTGACACGGAAACAATTGTATATTTTTTTTATTATTTCTTGTCACCAAAGAACAAAATCTTTCATAGACATAAGTAAATACATTAAGAATTAAATAGAAGAAATAGGAAAATACAAAGAAAAGGTAGAGCAAATAAATTATAACGATATTATTAAACCGTTAACCGAAGACGAACGACCGTAGTTTGTACGATAATGGGCAACTCTAAAAAATATAGTAGGGTAGAGGCACTAGTATCCGGAAAGTGTTAGTATCCGGACACTATGTTGTTTATCTGATAAAAATAGGTATATCAAACATAATTAGTCTCAAATATCAACAATAATATAATCCTTTATGTGTCACTCATATCCAAACGATGTTTGAAATCAATCAGATGCATAATGTAAGAGTTAAGCGGCAGTGTTGTGGTTGCGCTCCGAGAGTGTGGTTTTATTGTCATTTTGCATACCAACAAAATAGTGCGAGCATTTACAAAAAGTAAGTTATTCAAAGAGTATTTTTTACGTATTCTTCTGGAAAGTACTCTGTTTTCCTTTAAATAGAACCCACTTTAATAATTGAAAAAAAAAAAAAATAGCAGGGCATTTTTTATAGCATAGGCATTTTTTTGTTAACTCATTTTTTAAAAAGTGGTTGCAGAATTAGACGATATACGAACCTAGGGACAAATCAGTTAAGCATTCGTGTAAAGTTGGTTTATGCCGTTCAACATTACATGACCGGTTAAAGGGCAACAAATTGGTGAAAAAGCTACGATAGTGGGACAAGATCCTTATTTGACAAATGACGAATGATCTTTACAAGTGTGGACTTTTTATTAAAATCCACAATCTGTTAAACATTCGCAAGGTTAGGGCAGCAGTCATCCAGAACCCATATTAAAATGGTAGGGAACTAATTGAATTTTTGAAAAGCATTGGTCTGGAGCAAATCATAAACGAATTTTAAATAGTGACGAAAGCATCTGTGCAAAAACTGGCAAGGTTATAGCCCCAAAAGATTACAAAAACATGTACCAAATTGCTGCTAGAAATGAAAAAGAGACGCTAACGGTGCTAATTGTTTTTTGCACCAGACGGAACTTTTTTTGAACCCATATTATTATTGACAGCATGCCAAAACCATGGTTTTTGCTGATTAATGACGTGGAACGGCCTGTTATATTGATGGTGGATGGGCCCAAGTCGGATTTAACCCTTGGAACTCAGTGAACTCAGCCACCGAATACCTTCCACATCATGCAACCGGCTGACGTTAGTGTTTTTAAGCCTTTAAAATCCCATTGAAAAAAAAAAAACAATTCGTGATTGGGAATCTAAAAATTTAAGACAGGCTTTAACAAAGAGAAACTTCTGTCCCCTTTTGAATGATGCTAATGTCAAAAATAAAGATACGGTTGCTACCATTCAAAATGCATTTAAAAGATGTGGCTTATAATCCTTTGACCCATCAGGTGTTTATTATAGGAAATGCGCTAAAAACAATGTGGAGAGATTAAGAATAGCTCAAACTCAAACTCCAGGATTATTCGATGAAGAACAATCGACTAAAACATCAAAATTAAAGATTGCTGTCGATGTGATTGAGGCATTGTCAGAACAATTAAGAAATGTTGGAGTTGATACCAATATCGTATTAGAAGTTATCATTTTAATGTGGGTACATACATTTAAAAGTTAAAGTAGGTACCTACATTTTATAAAAAAATAAAAATGTTTAATCAAATAAAGGCAAAAAACGACTTAAACTTCATATAAAACTTTTCTGTCCGGACACTAAAAAAAAGTGTCCGGAAACTAAATTCTGTTGTCCGGATACTAGTATAAATCGAACTTTTTTGAATTATTTTTTTTTAAATACTCAGAACGTAATACCATGTTCCCACCAACGTGATTTAGCTAAATCATCTCATAAATTACGTGATTTACCATACATTTTCGTGATTACTAATTACGTGATTTAGACGTGTTTAAATTTTAATTACGTATCTGTCCACACAAAATAAAATCGAACATACCTTTATTATGTTCAGCACTTCATTCAGCAAACGAAAAGTCAGTGATGGGACTTGAGGAAAGTGAATCGGTGGTAAAAAAAAAAATTGTCCATGATAAATAATTCAGTAAATAATGAAGTAATGGCGCAGTAAATGGTGTATACTGGACTGGAAGTTTTTACTGATGCAATTCTTCGAAAAAAATACCGGTAGCTGAGTGTGTATGGGTAAAAGTAAGTAGTAGCAGTAGGTATAGTAGGTACAATTTTCGATTTAATGATGGAAAATAAATATTATTAGCGAATAGCTTTGTTAAAAGGTGGTAGATTTGGAGTTCTGGTAGAATTTCCGAAAGTGTAAAAAGTGATTGAAATACCACTTAAGTGTTAGAAGTCCCATCAATGGTATGGCAAAGTTGGCGTAAATGCCACATTTAATCACTTAAAGTTCGGTGGGGACGCGTTTCGTGATTTATAAATCACTTCGGCTAAATCACGTTGGTGGGAACATGGTATTACATTCGAAAAAAATGTTAAATGTTTTTTGTTTTATTAATAAATATCGTCACTTCTACAATCATTTTATTTTTTTGCGGTGGCTTTAATATTGACCAAACTGTTGGAAGTCAAAGTTACCAAATACGTTAACTGTCCGGATACTAGTGCCTTTACCCTATGGATCGAAGGTCAGGAATGATGGAACATTTATGTCGACAAGGCTTAGAATTTCTGTTGAATCAATCCCTCCTATTAGGGTCCTATGAACAAAAACAACTATTGCCACGGTTCTTCTTGAACTTAGAAGGTAAAAAGAATGATAATCATTTCCTGGCAAATATATATTAAAGTCACCGCAAACATTAACAAAGAACATTCAGGAATAAATTTGAGAATATCATTCACAAACGGAATAAAAAGTAGAGGTCCAATGTGGCTTCCTTGTGGAACACCAGAGGTTACCGATATATTTTCGAAAAATGATTACGAAACTTTACATTTTTAAACCTCAGTAAGGAAGGAAGAAAGCCATTTTAAAAAGAAAATTGTAAATCCCAATTTTGTAAGTTTAAAAAGTAACATTTTATGGTCAACTCGATCAAAAGCTTTGCTCAAATCCGTATAGATCGCATCCACCTGATTACCCTTTTAATCTGAGATCACAAAGTTAGTAAATAACAAAAGATTGCTTACATGTGACCTCTTTTTACAAAGCCCTGCTGGTTACTACAAATGAGGGATTTACAATAGAAATGTAATATTTCAGTAACAAGAGAATCAAAAACATAAGGAAGACCATCAGGACCCGGATTATGACTGGACTCCGAAGCAGCTAAATTCTTCAAAACATCATTTTCTCAAAACAGCATACTATTGACAAGAGGATTAGGAGAATCATCAATATAATCAAAAAGATGCTCATCAATCATAAAGTAATTTTTCGAATATAATGATTGAAAAAAACATGCAACATTATTACAAATAGTATTGGGAGAATCCGTGAAATGTCCATTAAAAGATTGTGAGGCTGGAAAGCCATCACTTTTGTTTTTAGAATTTATAAACAAGAAACAAGAGTATTCTTTATTTCATTTAAATACACGAGGTATGCATGGCAGAGAGATGTTTTCAACTCATCAACTTTCGCATACGAAAAAGCCCCATAGAGCTAGATACAGAGCTCGGCTGATAAACGTCAAGAATCTGCAAAGGGCCCAGAAAAAATTATCTAACATCGGCTGTCTCAGAACGCCTTGATTTATCCATGTCAGAGTCTTATAAAAAGTGCCTGGATATAAAAATCACTAAAGGGCAATCATAAGTTCCAATAACAAAAATTATAAGGTTTAGGTTCCGCTCGCGTTGACGGGTTTGCACGAGAAGCCAAAAAAAGCTAACACTTCCAGCTGTACAGGGACATTAACTCAGTCGACTAGGACTGGGTTATGTGGAGCAAATCAAGACTAAACGGGTAATAGAGTGTCAATTTTCAAGCCTAATGATAACAAAGCATTGGAAGAACATCCTGCTTATAAAACGATATTGGCGTTCTCTGCAGAGCCGGGTTGTATGGGCTAGTTGTTTTGCTGCGCAGATCGCTTTCACTAGATTTATATAGAGTCGTTTAGGTTATAAAAGCTAAACCGACCCAGAAAAATATACCGCCACCTACCGCACAGAGCAATATAAGGCGACGGTTCCTAAAATGACCTAAGACATGTAAGGTATGGCATGTAAGGTTCGTAGATAATTATGTCCTTTTTTTGAATCTTCAAAGAGCACTTGTTTTTTTTTTCAGTTTTCAGTCCCTATAACAACTAAAGGGTTATTCAATAAGAGGTGTTATTGTGAAAGGATATGGTCCTGTATGCGTGCTCGTGGTGGCCATTTGGCTGATGTTGTTCATTATTAACGGCATACCTTCCTCTTTATTATGAAATATACATCCAGTGGCGGATTTGCCCTAAGGCCCAGTAGGGTCGGGCCTAGGGCGGCCAGATATTAAGGGCGGCAGATCGTGCCAAAAAAGATCACTGATTATAACAAGACTAACAAGAAATAACTCAAATGCAAAGTATCTTAATATTTTAAAGGCTTCCTTTTATACGATTGATCTCAAATTTATGTCGTCTTCCATTGGGATTTTCAGATTTTGCTCTCAGATTTCAGATTTTTCGTGCCAAATGGAACATAAAACGAGATTTTGATTTAAAAGTCATCTGTTCTCATATTGTTATTTGTGTTTATAAGTATCCATTCAATTTATGTTGATATCTATTGCAGCGGCCAAATGTAAATTTTTCTCTATTTTTTACAGACTTCTCTTCAAAAAACGTAATTAAACACACTTTAAACTTTGATAAATGACTGAAATTAAGTTTACGGCCAATGGAACATGAAATCTGACAGCCAGCTGATTTCGAGAGCAGAAAAACTACTTTTGTTTTTTTTTTACCTACTACAAAAATCCTTGTAGATCGACCTTTACTTATGTGTACTATTTACACTGTGTAATACTATTTAAAAACTATTTACGCACAACAATGACGAAGCAGAGGTTAAACAATCTTGCTTTGCTTAACATAGAAGCTGATTTTTTAAGCAAATTGGATTGCGAAGGTTTAATTAATGATTTTGCTGCGCTTAAGTGCAGACGAGTTTTGTAACACATTGTAAAACATTTATTTTTATAAAAACAAAACCTGAAATCGTTTTAAATGTTTTATTTAAATGTCCAATCATCCCTGAAACCTCGGAAAATATTATAAACTAGCTTTTAGTTCAACAACTTTCTGAATCAATTAAAAGTGGGAATAAAGTAAATTCATGAATTATGTAGCTAGTCTATAACGATGACTGCTGAGAAAGGGGCGGCACATGGCCTGGGGCCTAGGGCGGCCAGGACTGCAAATCCGCCACTGTATACATCCGATCATTTATCTCAAAAAATGGCATTTTTCTTTGAATACCAAAATAACACCTCTTATTGGAAAACCCTTTATAAGATATTTGTTGCGATTGCAAGATATTATTTAACCAAACGACCTGTCATTAGTATATTTCACGAATAGATAAACACATGCTCCGTTTGCAAACCGAAGGCCGTTTTCCAGAAATCGCTGTCTTATCGCGCACAAAAAAGTATCGCAGGTGGTCCCCATAAAGTAAGACGGAATTTGTAGTCTTTTCTCTGCATAAACTCGTTGTGACCTTAATTAATATGTAAATAAACCATAATGGCCTTTTTTCTAGAAGCCAAGGCACTCTCTTAGCAGCCATCAAGACATAACACAGCTGATAAAATATCGACCACAAACATGCGTCGAATGTCGAAATCAATTAGACCACAACTACCAGATACAACTAAACCACTGGGTGTGCACTTTTTTCCATACGCTGCATATAGCGAAGAAATGCCAATAGGCAAGGCAATGACACTTTTGAGTGGGCGGACCAACCACATGCAGTTTAATTAATAATTTTCCGATATACTGCCGCAGCTCTGATGCGGCGGTTCGCAAGAGAGCGAAAATTGCACAGCGAGTTATGCAATTCGCATGCGCACCCGCTTTTCCATAGACTGGCACAGCCTACTACGTTCGGAAAGCCGTAGCATATACCTAGTTGTCGGTCGGGCGAACCTTGTATACACCGTTCCGCCACCACCACCAACAGGTAACAACAGCATTACCATCTAATCAGGGCACCACTTGTGACAGCAGCAGGTTTCGTGATTTGCATTCAGCTGTCGGCGATTATTAGAATGCGCGCGACTTGCGAAATATGACAAAGCGTATGGAATTGATTGCGTTTTTTGATTCTTTTTTGTTGTCTAAATACAAGCTGGGATTAAATTTATGGTAACACATTGATTGTCGGGTTCGTGTCACTTAGACAGGCGGAAGGGTGGGTGCGTGGAAGTCATAGGTATACACAGCCTGTTTGACTGCCGTGGGAATAGAATTTCGATTGCACAACGAATACTTGTTGTCGAATTGAAGTCGAAATCAATCTGTTAAAAGCGCACGTCAGCCACCGTGAGGTGCCAATGACGTGTCATAAAACTATTCGATTTTTGCAATGCTACAAACGACCGAGCGACATGAGATGCTTCTAGTTATATACAGCCTCCACAGTAAGACAGTTACTTAGAGACCACTATTGATATACTCGTCAATTGTTGTGCATTAAATATGGAAATTCAATCCGCCCTACACGCACACAACATCATCGCTTCGGGGTCCAAACACAGAACAGCTATATCTAATTACCTCGGCCAGATTGTTAATTAATTATAAAACGTCCGAGGGTAAAGTGTGAGCGAGAAAGCGAGAGTGTGTGACAGTCGATAACACTGCCGGTGATTACATAAATTGTAGTACAGGGTGATTCATTGTTGGTGTTGCCACAGTGGTTGGGGTTGCCCCTTAATTTAAGGGGTTGGCGATTGGACGGGGTCATCAAACACCAATGGCTGTAGGTTGAATTGTTGTAACTTATACATGTGTTTAGAGAAAAGACGAGTACTCCGGTGGAGGCATCTTATATAGTAGCTTTGGTTTGAAAAGTATTAAGCTCATTTACAAAATTATTGTTCAAATACGACGGAGAGGACAAAACAAAGGATTTTTTTCTTTTTAGCAAAATTCAACGCGTTATTGGTTTATGAAGGCTTTGAGAGAATGAACAGTTTTTTTTTAAAGAGGAAGAGAACAATTATAGACGTCATCAAAAACAATTAACGAAAAATGAATGACATCAAAGGAAAAAATATATAAACAAAAAATAGTGATGCCAAGTTTCGTTACAGCGCAAACAATGTGTTAGTTCAAATACAACGTCCATGATGATTGCATTTTATTGGAAATAAGGATACAAGAATTTTATTTTATTTTATTATATTCAAATATTGTATAGCATGCCCAGTGCTGCCAGATTAAAAGATATATCTTCTTTTTTTTATGAATTTTAAACTCCAAATATGTACAGGACTTTTTACCTCTAATTCATCGAATTTCAAGATTTTTAAAATCAAGAATTTTCTAGATCTAAAAATCAAAACAACCTTTTCTATTGAAAAACTTTTCTATTGATTCCATTATTATGTATAATGTGAGTCGAGCAGAGCCCATGCACAATTTATGTTCTACTAATCTTCCATCAACTCTAACTCTAAAGAATACTTTCTGCAGTAAATTTAAATAAAGCAGAAATTCGTAATCGTTTGAGTACTGAAACAGTTGAAAGTTTAATTTTTATAAAGGATTTCTTGCGCTTTATTGAACCAAATTATGGTTTCTTCAAGATAGAAATATACGATAGTTGCGGACCCTATAGATGGTACTTTGCAAAACATAAGCGGGATAGGAGAACGGGTTGTGGAAGCATTAAAATTATTAATGGACATTGTCCAAATAAAGGACTTTAAGAAATGTGAGCAGGACTTAATATGAAAGGTATGAGCAAAGCCGGGTGGGTACAGCTACATATAAAAAAGACTGACGTCCGTATGTGCGCACTCATAACTCGAGAGCCAATCCTTCAATTTTTATGATTTTTGGTTTAAATTCGCATGGGCCCAAGAAAGGACATATGCTACTTTTTCTCGTGAAAACAAAACTTTATGCTGATTAGTTGAATTTTTGAATTCTTTGGATGTTCCGGGCTTACATCTATGCAATTGAAAGTCGGCTCAGTTATAATTTTGTTGCGCAACTTCAATGCGAGGCTTTGTAACAGAACGCGTTTGATTTGGTGGTGAACGATCTCAAATCAAATGTCATGCAAGTGACGGTCAAAGACAAACATTCTCATTCCATGGAATCCGCTTATTGAGAACGAATTTGTACGTCGTGTACTGTAAACCATTTTAGTCAAAAAGCGGTAGGTTGGCCGACACGTTAATCTTCTTTGTTGCGTTTGTCTACGCGACAGAATTGGTAAATTTGAACTGGAAATTGGAAAGTTTGTGAAAATTGATTTTCCATACATTTCCTACGGATTTTTTTTTTTTAATTTTGATCGTAGTATACAGTGAGATCGTAATTATCAAAAGCTATAGTTGGGATCAATAAAATTAATTTCTGGTTGAAGTGAAAATTATTTTAATCAAAAAGTCAATTTTGGGCACGCTAGTGTTATATATAAAGATGTTCAAAAATTTCAATAGATAATATTAATTTTTTAACAGTTTTTTTTTAGTGATAATAGGTATGTAAATGCATAACCCAATTTTGCGAAAAAATAAATATAAGTTTTATTTAAAAAAACAAACATATATTTTGAAAAAAAATATTGAAAAAACGATTTTTTTTTTGGAAAAACAAGATTTTCAGATATTTGATCTGGAAATACTTTCCTTTCCCATATAGGTATTTAAGTGGAATTAAAACACGGAATTGCAGTGTCAATAGGAATTAAGACGAAGCTGAGGTTTACAACAGATTGAGTTCTATTCAGATATTTCTGCTTAGTTAACAAAACAAAAGGTAATACGTGTGTTTTCGATGCTCGAGCTTTGTCTGACAGTGAACATTTTAAATTGAAAAATATATAAAGGGTGGGCCATCGCCTAGTAAATTAAAGGTTATTTTGACACTGACAGAAAGTCAGTATCATGACTCCGCGGAACAAAATGAGTCGCTTTACGCTTGAACGACGTTGGGAACTATTGAACTTATTTCCAAAGTGAGTGCTGTGTAGCCCAAACAGTGCGCTTTAAAAAAAAAAAAAAAAGTTTTGGCCGAAAGGAAGCACCCATCTCGGCGGCTACGTTAACAAACAAAATGGTCGCATATGGTGCTAGGAAAACCCGCACGTTATTGTCGAGAAGCCTATGGATCCACAGAGAGTGACAGTTTGGTGCGGATTGTGGAGTGATGGCATCATTGGACCAATTTTCTTCGAAAGTGAGGATGGGAACAACGTTTCGGTCAGCGGTCGGTCAACATGAGTATACAATGACGATATTCACGCGTTAGCAAATACAAAAGCAGGAAAAATAAAGTTATAAATGAGGGCAGTATGAAGTACATCCCCTGTTAACATAAAAAGAAAACTTGTAAAGTAACCGAACGGGAATTCATATTAGACAGCTATAATTTTGACGTAGTAGGCTTTAGTAGGCGTTACCTAAGCTTTGCTATAAACTCTGAGAAACGCATCTCATCGGAAGTTAAACGATGAATTACACTATCTGTTTAGTTGGCTCAAGAAGGCAATTTAATAGTGAGGTCTTGTCAATATACGCTAAGATATGAGACACCTTATGACACCCTTACCCTATGTATGCTTCCATTTGAAAAGTCTTTTTTTATCTGTGCAGATTTGATGTGCCTTTTGAAAGATAAAACACAGAAAATTGAATTGACACTCACATGACAGCCTGGACAATATTTTTAAAGATAACGCTACACGACATAACGCAAATAACAGACGTATTCAGTGTCACTTTAACGCTACTACTGATAGGTGATACGTTTGTAACGTTAACCTATGCATCTAGAATGTACACGTTGTTCTGAAATTCAAATGTTTAGACTCGCCATAACATTGATTACAGTAATTGACACTCATCACACGTAAAAGTTAACAGTTGTGATTGTCCAAGTATCTAGTTTAGTTAGTTTGACAGCTGCCTGACTTGGGTTGTCTCAGTTTTGATTGGCCAAGATCGATTAATATTTTTTTGCAGTTGACCTCTATGCAGGGTTAGCCGACGACTCTGGTCAAAAATTTCGTGACTGAGTACTAAGTTGACAGTTCGTATTACTATGTGACTGCCTCATGATAAGTGACACTACCCAACTATCTAATTTTTGCATTCAAGGTACGTCTAGGACGGATCAACATAGTCGAATTAAGATTTCAGATTTGATTCATGAGAGACAAGTGAGACTAACTCTACTCACTGA
The DNA here is from genome assembly GCA_946477585.1 of Cheilosia urbana. Taxonomy (NCBI): domain Eukaryota; kingdom Metazoa; phylum Arthropoda; class Insecta; order Diptera; family Syrphidae; genus Cheilosia; species Cheilosia urbana. The sequence continues at coordinate 41,829,792 of OX297856.1, forward strand.
CAATGCGCTGACATTTTCAAGTAAAGACTCTAGTACGCTGTTCAAGTGAAGTGACATTTCCTCTACTCTCCAAAAAGTGCTGTGAAATAGAAAGTGAAATATTTGTTTGGAGATTTTTCGTGGAGAAATTTTTGCGAGTATACATTGTGCCAAGCGACATTATGCCAAATACTTATAAAAATTTGGCATCTGACGCTTTTGAAAGTGACATAAGGCCAAATTCTAGCATTTGGTATTATTACACTTTGAGAAAGCGTCATAAGGCCAATTTGGCTTCATGGCACTTTCGATTGCATATTAGATTGATCATTAACCATTCTGAGCAGGAAGCAATGTCAACAGATATCTTGGACAAGAGCACCTACCGCGCGCAACTGTTGGATTACGGGGTGGATCCGAGGCTGACTATATGCAAAGTTCCTTTAATAGGTATTTGGCGTAATGTCACGAACTGGTTTTACCTAAGCGGTATTATGACAAATGCTAATACCTATTCGGCCTAATGTCGCACCTTAGGCACCTTAGGTACTGCCTAGTGAAATTTTAAGCTAATTTTGACATTTCGCAGTAAAAAATTTGTAGGTATGAAAAATGCATTTCACGTGAACTGCGTACTAGCCTTAAGATGGTTATCAGGCCGATTTCACAAAAAAAAAAAAAAAAAAACGGATTAACCTATGTACTTAAGGACTGGAAGAAGCAGTGGAAAAAAAACGGTTAACTTGTACCTACCTAGGTTACCTAATGATCGGTTTATCTGTCGATGCTCTTGAAACCTTTGCAGATTCGGTTTGGTTCATCACGGCGAAATCATTGACAGCAGTCAATGTGAGTTCCAACTTGTAGTTTAGGTAGGTACCTACCTAAAAAAAATAAATAAGTAAATAGGTACCTATACCTAGTTGGCGCAACAGGTCCGGAGGGGCCCTAGGCCTAGCTTAATATTCCTACCTAAGTTCAAAAGCAACTCAAAACGATAAATTTAAAATTACCTAAGTATAGGTAGATATAGGTAGGTCACCTCTTCAGGTGTTCGACAGGTAGGTACAATGACCTTAACTAATTGATTACGGTAAACGAGTTTTCGCTCAGACACTAATGAACACGGTTTGTTCACTTTCATGACAACTTCTTATTAAGAAGGTAGGTACATAGGTAGGTGCAAGAGAGGGACCTACCTAGGTAGGTACCTACCTAACTTCCAAACGAAACACACTCTAAAACTTCAAAGCTTCCGCAATCCCAGCTCATAGGAACCGATTCCTAAATCACTTCTGCCCCCCACCAATGACAGCATAGGTACCTACCTACCTATTAACAAAAGTCTTTCGAAAATGTAAAGTTTCGCACTCGAAATAGGTATCTTTCACAACTCGTAGGGTAAACAGAGCACAACATAAAATGATTAACCCCACCGCACATCAGTAGTTGTAGACCTTCCACAACCACTTTATCAATCGGAAATGTGCATAAGTTGTATGTTCGTACATATACCTAGACCTACGGTTAGATGGGATTATAATTAATTCGTCTATCGTCGTTACTCGTTATAGGTACCTACCTAGGTACCTACCTATCTATCAAAATGTGTTGCAGCAGTAGCTTTTTGTTCAGTTGCACAGGAAAATCAACTCCATTCACCAATCTAGCTCGCTCTCTCTCTCTCTCTCTCTCTCGACACAAAGTGAACTCGTTATGTTTGCGCGAGTGTGAGATGAGAGGTGACCCCTTGAAGACTTTTCCGACGGCGATGACGTCAAATTCTACTGCAGATACCCCGCTTATCATCGTGACACACAAACTCCAATGATAGGTAGGTAGGTACACTCTGAGAAACTCCCTGGAAAAACAAGAGTCCCCAGTCCCCACCATTCAGCGGCGGCTATTATGGGCTGCGTCACCCAAGGGTCATTACGGTGTGGTTCATGGAATCAACAGATAGACACTCCACACGAGCACGACGACGATGATGAAAGCACACGAACACAGCAAATACCTAAGCCATGGTGGACTATGACATGAGACAGCGGCAGAGTCACGGGGAGACGACAAAGCAAACGCAAGTATGGTGGAATTTATTGGATCAAAATATCTATGCGGAGAAAAGCCCTTCCGCCACCTCCGCTGGCGTTCATTATTTTATTTTATATGTTGCCATTCTTCTTTTTTGTTTAATTTCCGACGAAGCCATGTGGCATTATACACGCACAGCATAATATACGAGCCCAGCACATCATCCCACTCCATCCCGTGTGACAGTCATCAGAAAAACAAAAAAAAAACCTCAAGAGTTTCTGGTGTGGATTCCATCAAATTCCACGGCAAATTGAAGGCAACAGTGTGTGGTGATTCAATTGGATCGAGAATTGTCGACGTCGTCGTCGCTCATATAAAGCCCAGCATGTGGTATCGTGGTATGCTTAGTTCAAAGAAACCAATGAAAGGCAGAAAAAACAACAACAAAACTGAGCCAAACAATGTAGGAAAATCCGCAGAAAACGAAAAATGAAAAAAAAAAAAAAAAAAAAATGTGTAGTAGGTATAATCAAAAGAAGTGGATAAAACGAGAACACAAAACCGAAGGAGGGATAGAGAGGGGCTGCGGCTGAGAAATGTGTTCACCTCTTTCGACGTCGGTCGGTCGGAGATTCCATCCTCGGTTGCTACCCTTGCCCGCGCCCGCACCAAAATCCGAAGCACCAGACGACAGAAACCGAAACAAGTCGCACACAAAGTAAAGAAGTGAACATTTTTTGGTTTCTGCTTTGATCGGTCGTTTTCGGCCTCAATGTTGCTGAGCTGGTGCTCGTGTACAAGTACAACTACTACCATAACAAGTTGTGATGAAAGATACGGCAACGGGTGAAGGGTGGGATGGGGAGGGGGTATACATGAAGGTATACACGCACATTACTTTAGGCAGAGTTATGGCGTTTATGGAATAGGAATGGATGAATCCATATGCAATGCGCATAAGAATGGCATAATGGCGAGGGAAGGGGAGACACTCCGTTCTGGGAATTGGGATATTGTATCATCAGAGTTGCTGTAGTGCTTTGTGAATGAATCTGGTATGGGAGTACCAATTATGTCAGGAAAGTGTTGCCGTGACGGATCTACCACGAATGCTCCGATTTTGTTGATTTGCTGTATTAGGAGTAAATATAAATGATGTCAACTGGAGAATATTTATGACAGTCTTCGGTGCAGCATTTATCGCTAAGGTGTGAACTGTAACCGATCCGATTCGGATGTAGGTAGGTACCTAGTTATATAACGTTTCACTTCTATGGAGGGTTTCTTCTTCTAAAAGTTAAGCTGTCAGTTCAGGCTTTGAGGTCAGGAGGGATTTGCGACACCCAGATCGAAGTAAATGAACAATAGGGCTTTTTTTCTCCTATGTCCATATTGATTTCCACCGTTTACCTACCTACAGTTGGATCAAGAACTATTGTTGTAAACCATGGAAATCAATGATCTAGTTAGATCATGTGGGCATAAGAAACAAGGCCTATTGTGAGTAAAGTCCGATTTTTTGTATTCGCAGATCTATGGGATTCAGATTTGCGGTTAAAAGGGAAACTTATACGGGAATAGGTATTTAGGCTTTTAAAACACTCACCTAGACAAAATCAAAATCATATGTCGAACAACGCTGTCGCAGTCAAAAAAGCGTTTAACGATCTTCTTGAGGAGATCTATAATATGTGGATTTATGTATTTTGTTCTATCTAAAGTCGGCTAACAAAGATTTTAGGAAAAAATAAATAAATAGTTGGCGCAACAGCTCCGGAGGGACCCTAGGCCTAACTTCTCACAACCATTCGTTTTGTGTGAGTTTTTAATTTTTGGAACGAATGGAAGGGATCTACAATTTTCTGTCGACTCCAAACGGTTAATTGAGAAGACAGTTATACTCTCGGATGTTTGTCAGACGTTCGCGAGAGGTAGCGCAGTTGAAAAAAAACATAAGTTGGAATTTGATTTTTTGCGGGATTCGAACCTGAGACCCCTCGCTTAGTAGTCCAACACACTAACACTAGGCCACTGCCACTAAGCAATTGCGTAGGTACCTAGTTTTATTAATCAGGGTCATATATCTGCGAGGAGTTGTCGACGGTTGGTTTCAATGAAGATAACATTTTTCGACATACATTTTTTTTTTGCTCTAAATTTTCATGCTAAACTAGTTAAGATATTTTTTATTTTTTATTTTTGTAAGGTCTCAAGCTAATAAGGAACAAGTTCAGTATTTTATCACGACGCCCTTTCCTAGCAATTTGAAAAAGAAACAGTCGAAAGAAATAATAGATCGATAGGTACAAAATATAAAACATCCACATTAGGTCTGTTCCCTAACGATAATGAATTTGAACACATTCGCCAAAGTTAGTCAAACTTCGTTCCCTTACACAAAAGTTGGGAAGACGAGAGCCAGAAAGAGAGAGCAAAACATTTCCACCAGCACTCCGACAAAGAAAAAAATATTGAGGACCTTTCTGAGGGTCATTTCCAAAAGGTGCGGGCCTCTACCCTTCAGAGAAAACTTAAAAAAAAAAAGCGAAATATTTATTGATATACCTACCTAAATATTGTTACTAACACTTCATATTTCATAACAATTTGTATTATAAATATACTAAATATATTCAAAACAGGTACAAGACAAAAGGTCTGTTCCTTTACTTTTAGATCTAACGAATTTTTACTAATTCTTACGAATTCTTACGAATTTTTAGTCAGTGCCGTTCCTTAACTCAAAAAATTCGTAAAAGAGAGCGTCAGCGAGAGAGCAAGATATATCCCCTCCAGTGAGAACCTTACGAATTTTTACTCAACAAATTTCTTGGTGTAAGAAGTAAACGGCCCTAGCGAGGTATCCGTCGGAACGGAAAATTCCCCGATTTTATACGATTCGGAGGATTTTTAAAGCGAGATATTCTTCGGAATTACTGTTCGGAGAATTGTTCCGACATTTTGTAACGCATATCGGCAAATTACGCTGATGTGCAATGGGTCGTATGAATAAGGCGTAGCAATTGCTTTTACTCAAGAGAAATGTCAATCTCGAAGCATTTGCTACGTTTCGTATGAATAAAATCCAATTTGAGTTAGTTCCAACTTTTGACATGTTCGAAAAGCGGCGGCACTGACCTTTTACTCAGATCGGTATGAATAAACAAAGCAATTGCTATGCAAATCCTGAGTCTGCTATTTAGTTGACTCAGAACTTTTGCTAAATATTTTGTACGCACATTTTTTACACCAAAAAAAGTAAGCAATGTGAATTTTGTCTATAAATAGTTAAATTAAGTTTTGTTCGTGCAGGAAAATCATCAAAATACCTGTGAAAAAATCAATTATTTCTTGTCATTGGCACCTGAAGAAAAAATAAAACATCAACAACCTATTTGGCAATCAAAAATCATATTTCCAGGTGCAATTGGAGCTATAGATTGCAATCATTTTTCTGAATTTCATTTTTTTAAATTTCAATTTCCTTAAAAGTCGTTAGAATCTCAAGGAAAATTCAAAATTACTGGTCAGGTTTGACAGAAATTGCAAGGCAAGTACACGTGCAGCGAAGTAAAAGCTATGTTCGAATTTTCAAACTTACTTTAGCAAACTAGGTTTTTATTCATACCGATTCAAAGTAATTGCTAAGGGCTTTTACTTTGCTAAAACCTTTTACTCAAAGCAAATTGTATAGAAGGGAAAGGAAACGATTTAAAAGAATTCCGATCGAAATAAAACAACTTTAATTTTTGGTTGGGAAAAAGAGCAATGCTCATAAAAAACCCAAGTTTATTTGCTTTCGTGACTGTCTTGCTGGCTGGCTGGTAAAGAACTAACTCCTCAAAAGTCGTACGCGCAGTAGTACGAAAACCTAACTGTTTTATCATGCATATGTATTAGTGTATGTTGGAGGTATTTATAAGAAATACACTCATGGGCATCGCATATGATAAACTCGTATGCATCGCATACGATACAGTGCCGCCGAAAACGCCCGTTTTCTCTAGGGTCTCCACAGTAGGCTTCGTCGTCGCTCCGCCTGCTCCTACCTCTCTGGATCAGCTGATTCGACTGGCAGGATACACACTTTCTGTACTGGTCTGGCAAACTGTCCTGTTTCGGTTTGTATCATTACAGATCGGACTAGCCCATCCTTGCTCCTAATAAGCTGGCACACTCTTCCCATCGACCACTGTGCTGGCGCATAATTATCACTTTTAATCAATACTAGCTGTCCAACTTGCAAACTCTCTCTCTCTCTTCTCCACTTCTTCCTCTCTTGTAATGTCACCAGATACTCTTCTCGCCATCTCTTCCAGAAATGCTGCAATATTGCTTGCCTTTCTTTCCACAATTTTATGCCTTTTGTGTTTGACTATTCCACTATCGTAATTGGTATTGGTATCACTATGGGTTCACCAATCAGGAAATGTGCTGGCGTCAACGCTTGCATGTCGGCGGGATCATCACTCAACTGATGGAGTGGGCGAGAATTTAATATGCCCTCTATCACGATGAGCAGTGTTGAAAATTGCTCATACTCAAGGACACGCTGGCCTACTATTCTCTTCAGATGATACTTCATCGATTTGACTGCTGCTTCGTATATGCCCCCTTGATGAGGGGCTGCTGGCACCATAAACTTCAAGTCAGTCCCTCTCATATTGAGACTGCTGAATACGTTACTCACTTGCCACTCCTCAAAAGCTCTCTTGATCTCTCTCGCAGCACCGACAAATGATGTGCCATTGGCAGTTATTAACCATGCCAACCGCGACCCGTTAGGTATGATCGCTGTATGACGCATATCGTATCTTTCACTTGCTCTATGAAGGCGCCCACCAACTCGTAGGATACCCTCATTATCGAATACTCAATCTCGCTGCCCTCAGGCAATTGTCCCCTATCACGAAACGCTGTAATCTCCTTTCGATAACTCTCTTCTTGTGCCTTTTGGATTAAATACCGCATGGCATGTGTTCTCTCGCTGGCTGTCAGTACAATAGACGTTGATTCGCCTCTTCGTAACCTCTTCCTTCTTCTCTTTATCCTTATAGCATTCACGAAACGGAACACATATCCGAGTATGCTTAAGGCTCTTTCCAAATTGCTGGCATAATCTGCAATGGGAACCATTGCTTGTTGGTTTGGCATCCATATACCAAGACTTTCCTCAAAATGCATGACTGCACATATATGCATTTCGTCTGATGCATCTGCTGGCACATTCTTTACTATCGGATTCGCCGGCCATTTAGCCACTGGACCAGTTAACCACGCTGGCCCATGCAACCACAACTTGCTCTTTATCTTTCCGTTTGCTTGCTCAACTTGCACATAAATTGCTTGCTCAACTTGCACATAAATTATCGCTTCATACGCTATCATTGAGGCATCCGAAAACCCATGAATTTGAATCTTCGCCCCTTCCCCAGTTCCTAGCCATCTATTAATTCGAAACTGTTCCAGGTATCTGATACCCATCCAAAATATCTTCCATCTATCTCTAATTCCAACTGGCACCTCCTCATCCCAATCAAGTGCTAGCCGCTATGTATCTTGTATTAAAATCTTTCCCATTATTGTCACTGGCACAATATACCCATTTGGGTCATACAACTGAGCTACACAACTCAAAATTTTTTGTAATCTCTCAGACTATCTCTAATGTTTTGACAATGAAAGTAAATTGATCGGCTTCAATCAGCCACTGTAATCCTAAAACTGGCGCTGGCTCTACACTCTCAAAGATCATTGTCTCTTCACTATCCGTAGCAAACTGGCGCTGGCTCTACACTCTCAAAGATCATTGTCTCTTCACTATCCGTAGCAAACTTGCTCGCTAGCCATTTACTATTTGATTTCCACTTTCGTAATTCAAACCCAGCTGTCCTTAGTACTTTATTGACTGCTTGCGCTCTGCGATATGCTCGCTCTTCACTGTCCTCACCTGATACACAGTCATCCATGTATAGGTCATTTTCGATTACTCGTGCAGCGTCCGGATACAACTCGCTAGCATCACGAACACACTGTATAACGGCTCGTACCGCATTATGCGCTGATGATGTCATTCCATATGTGACGACTGTCAACCAATACTCCTGTAACTTTTCCTTCGGTGACTCGCGCCAGAAGATTCTCTGCAAGTCCCATTGGTCCCATAGTCCCCTTGCCACTCGCACTTGCCTAGACATCATTTTGATGTCAGCACTAAACGCTATCCGATGCCTCCGAAAACGCATCACTATCTCTGGTAAACTTTCCACCTAGCTGCTGGACTTCATTGAGTGACACCCCCTTGTCGGTCCGACAACTGAAATCGAATACGACACGGAACTTCTTTGTCACGCAATGATGTGGTACATAATACACTAGCTCGCTTGCTCTTTGCTGGCCAATTACTTTCGTCATATGTCCCAGACTCTCATACTCTCGCATGAAGTCCACATACTTCTTTCGTAATGCTGGCTCCCTACCTAATTTTCTTTCTAAATACATAAACCTTCGCAATGCTATCTCCCTTGAACTCCCTATCTCTTTAATGCCTGGCTTCATCGGAATGGTGACGATAAAACGACCTTGCTCATCTCGCTCAGCTGTTCGGACGAAATTGGCTTCAACTTCTTGCTCCTCTATCGTGCTGGCTGGATGCGGACCGACCTGGCCCAGATACCAAACCATCTGACTGTACCCTAACCTTGACTGTTGGCATTAATGCCGATGTCTTATCTGCTATGGACTCAAGAGAGGAATTAAAAGAATTTAAATAGATAGCAAACAAATTGTGATGTTCTTTATTCCATTTCATGTATGTTGGTATACTGTCTCTGCTATCCGTCTTGATTCGCTTGCATGCTGGCTCTTGCTGTCAATCTTTGTTACCCTTGCGCTTGCTGGTCGTTGCTGTCTTTGTCTTCAATACTATCTCTGGCTTGATGGCGTCCCCGGCTGGACACAACACGCTGTTGTGCTTCTGCCCCCCTTGGCATCGAGGACATGCACCTTGGTAGCACTGGCTAACGCTGTGACCCTTCTTTAAACAATTATATAGTTGGTGCCCTGGCTGGCTCCTTGAATGTTTGGCTCGGATTAGCTTTTCGTTGGCTGGCTCGTTCACTTCCAAATCGATAGAAGCGATTATCTGCACGATTTGGTCTGGCACTGCTGATTGATTCAGTGGAACTGAACCGAGGATTGGTGGACTGGCTGCCGGTTGCCGCTGCTTGCTTGTCAAGAAAATCTAACATCTGCTTGGCAGCAGGAGTCTCCAATTGGCGTTGTAATTCCCACTGCTTTGCTGTCTCGCTGTCCAAACGCTCGTGCAGCATGTGCACCACAAACATATCCCAATGTTCAGTGGGCAGTCCCTGTGCTCTTAGCTGGCGCAATGTCTCGTGTGTGACGTTAGACATTTGTTGTAGGTCATCTGACCTCGGGTTCGCTTGCAGAGCTGGCAGACGTATAAACTGGCGCAATAGCTCCCGACATATCGGGTACTTTTTGTTATACAGTTGATTGAGGCGTTCCCATGCCTCGTGGTAGTTATCATCAGTGAGCTGCCACTCACCCAATGTCGTTGCTGCCTTGCCCACTAGAGATTTCCTTAGGTAGGCAAATTTAAACGCTGGCGTCACTCGCTCGTTGTTATGGATCGCTGCCACGAACCGATCGTGAAACCCTTGCCATTTCGTCAGCGACCCATCAAAATCACCCCAGGTATTTTTAATATCCTGGGCCTGCACTGGCATCTGGACTTGCACCTCTATCGGCTGTAAGTTAGCTGGCATTACTTGCGCTGCTGGCACTGGCTCCATTTCCCTATCCTGACGCCTCAATGTTTCCAGACGACTCCGAAATGCTGCTTTGGCATCATAATAAAGACCCTCTGCCTTTATCATCTCTTCCTCGACCCTTTCCAACTCGCTGACGGCAATCGAATCAAGCAGCTCCAGATGCATGGTCTCAAACCGGACCCATGCCTCGTCGAGCCGACCAAGACGCACTTGCAGTCCCTCGCTGTCATTGAGGGAGAATTCCAAACTTTCGACATAATCGGCTAGGCGTTGTATGGCGCCTATTGCTGCTCCATGCCCTTTCAGATTTACTGTATGCCTATAAGGAATATCGAAACGAAAAAGAAAAGAAAAAACAAGAAGGCCACACCAAGATTGTGAACCCAAAATTAATAAGCTGTCGTGCTGGCACTGCTATATGAAAGGTTAAAATATTTTATTAAATGATTTTATTTTCCTGCGGGCTTTCATGGCAAACGAACGTAAACACAACAAACACTAGCTGTACTACTCTCTGGCATATTCACTTGCCTACTTGCTCAACTGACTTTGCTGGCACCCTATTCGTCTGAACATAACTCAGTATTTATTTTTTAAATTTACCACTCTACTCGCACTGCTCGCTCTGATTGCTAGACTATCTATGCTGGCACACTATCCGTCTATATATGCTGGCACGCTATCCGTCTGTATATGCTGGCACACTATCCGTCTGCAGACTCACTTTCCCGCTCGCACTTATTTTCATTTCTCATCGAATTTCATCTCTTGTGAATATTCGGTATTTCCGCTGTAATCACTATCTGCCTACCTACTTTGACATGCGCATGTCCTACTATACAGCTTGCCCTTGTGTTTGTGCAAAGTCAAAACACAGAAAAAACCACCCTTGCTTACACCACTTGCGTATCACTTCGCTTGTGTGTATCACTATCTGCTGCTGGCTACTTTGTACATGTTCGAACACGAACCATGACCACTATCACTTGCACAAAAACTCTCCACTCGCACATACCTTCCTATGCCGGCAAAACAAACCAAAAACACACAAAAAAAACTACCTACGCTGCGAAAATAAGATAAATTCCTGTTTTGCACACTCCCGTCATGCACAATTAAAGAAAAAAGCATTGTGCTCGTTCGATTGCCAAACCACCCTTATCACTTTGCTTGCACTGTGTTAAGATTAAATTAAATACCACTTGCACCACTTACTTTTTCTTGCTCATTTCTTTTTTAATATTTTAATATTTTATATATAAAGAATTAGCTCACTTTTGTTCTAACAGAGACTTGCTCGTTTACTAATGTGCTTGCTGATCTTGTGTATAGCATCAAGTACACACAACTCTCCACTCTTCGGCTTGCTTACCTATGCACGCTATTTGTCTCGCTCACTCGTACGCTTACCCTTTCCTGTTTTAAAAATTCTACCGCCTGGCAGCTGGCGATTCCCTATTCCGCTGTGCGTGCCGCCGTCTGGCCTGGCTGCTGTTATATATTTTTATATGGGATATTTCCATATGTGGCGTTTGTTTTATTGTTCTTTTTCTTTTATTTTGAATGCGCATCGCATTTCATAGAACACTTGCAATAATTTTTTTCTTTTTTTCGTTCTTCACTAGCACAATCACTTTATACTTGCACCCCCTTGAACCTCTTTTTTTTTACTTTCACTGGTCGCTGGTTCTTTACGCACTATCCGGCTCGAAGGACCAAAATGTATAGAAGGGAAAGGAAACGATTTAAAAGAATTCCGATCGAAATAAAACAACTTTAATTTTTGGTTGGGAAAAAGAGCAATGCTCATAAAAAACCCAAGTTTATTTGCTTTCGTGACTGTCTTGCTGGCTGGCTGGTAAAGAACTAACTCCTCAAAAGTCGTACGCGCAGTAGTACGAAAACCTAACTGTTTTATCATGCATATGTATTAGTGTATGTTGGAGGTATTTATAAGAAATACACTCATGGGCATCGCATATGATAAACTCGTATGCATCGCATACGATACACAAATGCTAGGTTTTATTCATACGGCCCAATGAAGGGCATTTTTTGGTTTAATTTTTGACAGCTAGGTTCCTATATCCTTCGACAGAAATTGGTTGGGGAAGCCTCCGAAAGAGTATGCGTTGCTGAGAATTTTTCATTCCGACAGATACATAGGTACTTGGATTCATCAAAAATAAGTTCGATTAACTCATTTCGTAGTAAATTAGCAAATTACTCGAGTTTATCAGATATTTTAACGACTTTTCGTACCACTTTCTTTAATATTTGAATTATGTATCTATCATTTTTCGTAGATTACTACAAAAAAGTTCCCTAACTTTTTCATAAGTACCTATCTCTCTCTGTGAGAGAGTACTGCCATTTTGACAGTCTTTTCCATTCTTACTACAAAAGTAAAGGAACAGACCTAAAAAAATACGAAGTCGAAATATTATGTAGGGAACCAACGAAAATGAAACGTCAGTCAGACTGAATGAATTGTGTGCCGTTTTCAATATGTGAACTAGTTTATGGAGATAAGAAAGTGTATGCTAGTCGCTAGTTGGTTATTGCTGACAGATGGTTGTCAAATCGTTCAAATGCCAATTTGTAACTGACTTTTTATTTGATTTCATTTATATTTTTGATTTTTGATGGCATTAAAATAGATGTAAGAAGAAAAGGAATTGAACCTTTCACCTTTCAATTTCTGCAATAAAAGCAATTCAAATCGTGGTCGTAAATACAAATTTGTGGTTCAACGCGTTCCTTTTCGTTTTAGTTATCTAGGTAGGTACCTACCTACTAAAAAAGTTTACGGAAACTTCGGATGTTCATGATGATACAAATAATGATGATGATGATTTGTGAACATACATATTCTCAAATTCACTTACATTTTTCACAATAAAAGAGAAACACTTGGAATATATACACCTCGTCGGATGACAGCGTCGGCAAGGAAGTGACGTTAAAAACTCTGTGTTTTCAATAATCAATCATTTTTTTAGTGATTAACTTTACGCAGAGCAAAGAAGAGTTGATAAGCCCAGGCCTACCCGCAGTAATAAAAACATGCCCACACGTGAGACATTACCGAACAAAAGGTAGGTACCTTACCTGTACCTGTTCATCGCACGCTATATTTCAAACAATTCAAATACCTACCTTTTTAACGAGCCTTATTATCACGAGTGGCTGGACGAACGAATGGATTGCGAAACAGACAAGCGTCGGGGTTTCCCTGGATATAGCGTGCGAGATAGCAAGAAGGAATCTAAAAGGTCACACCTCACACATCCACAAATAGAACGAGCAAAGTGACCTTTCTCAAGGTCAAATTGTAGAAAATTCTTAGGCTGGTGTTCATCGAACACTGATGATTGACAAATTGAAAATCATTGTCACACGGGATGACGGACGTGTCTATAAAATAAAAAGAAAATTATTTTCGGTACAGTACCAAGTTGCGTTGGTGTGTCGACGACGCCAACACATCAGACATCTTCTTACACCATGGCAAGCCCAAAAACTTCTGTCTTCTGGGCATGTGAATGCGAACTGTCGGTCTAATCGTGAGTGGAAATGGCCCACATGTGGTATTCTATTACAAAACAGAACACAGAAGACAGAACAGAGGGGCGTTGATGAGGCATTGAAATAATGTTCTCTTTTTGTTCACTTGCATCACATCCTTTTGGTGTTGTTTGGATTTATTTTTTCTTGCTTTCTTCTGTTTTCTTTTGTAAGGTTCTGTTGTTCTTTAAATTTATATTACACATCACCTCTGATGGGAACAACAAAAACAAAAGCCACGAAGGAGACGAGGAAGAAATCTCGGAGAACCCAAGACGTCAAGTTGGCGCCACACAAATGATCGCACAACAACGAACCAGATAAACTGAACCTAAAAACAGCTCAACAATCGCTTAAGGCCTGCAAAAGGAATAGATGAGGTGGGAAACACGAAGCGCGAATGAGGACGAGATTCTCTAGCCTCTACTCTACCGACATCGGCATCAGCGAGGAGGTGCAAACGCAAAGCAAAACATGCAGATGAGAGAAGTTGATGATGATGATTCGTCTGCTGCTGCTGCGCTCCTCTGTGCTCTGTCAGAATTCTTGTTTTTCGAGTCTATTACGAGAATCACTGGTTCGACTGCATCTGCAGCGGGCATATCGTGTTCTTTAAAATCACACACACACGACACACATGCGAAGGTTTGGCCATATTCCAATTATATTCTTCCTGGACGACATTGTGGCACTAGCATGCATAAAAAAATGTGGGAATCCCGCGTCCGCGGCTCAGAATGAGCATCATTTTCCTGTTTACGAATTATGAATGCAAATTGACAAAAAAGAGGGGGAAGTGCATCTCTCTAGTCTAGATATAGAATGAAATGAAGTTGTATGGGTACCGATATCCGGATATTGCGCGGTGGACAGGGAAATGGAAAATGGAATCCCTGGTATCTGGTACTGGTATGTGTCGTCGTCGTTTGAGAGTGCACCTTCATTTCAAGTGATGTTTCCTGATTCCTGGTGAGCCGGTGCACTTTGTTTCGACTTATTTCTCATCAGTTTTTACACCCGGCCTTCTATGCTAGCATGCGTCTGCGTGTGCTTGTGTGCGGATTCACGGAATTACATGATTGATGCATATGGATTGGATTTGTATCGCATTCGTGTGTGAAGAGCGTTTCACAAGAAGTATCAATGACACGCGGCTAGCCTCGAAGCACCGGTTGGATTGGGTCGTATGAACATAAACAGCTTAGGTTCGAAGACGACCGACGACGCACCACCCGGTTGATGCTCCATGGCTGCGTTCAGTGTTTATTTTGTTTAAATTTAAAAACCGATGACATTGTTTTTTGAATGTTTGGACCTTGAAATGTATTTTTAGTTTGTTTTTCAACTTTTTCTTCGATTCTGCTTTTCGTTGTGCTCGTCATTCGCTGTACGGGGTGTCGATGCATATTGTAGTTGCCTATGGGAAAACGGGTATATATGTATATACCCAGTAACAGTAGGTACGTATACCTACTCATTTGCGTATTTGGTTTGTGACATGCATAGGTATTCATTTGGGGTACTTGACTTGATAGAAAACATATGCAAATTCGAGGGAAGCTTTTCTCCAAGAAAAATTAAGTAAATTCATCCACGGTGTGCAGACTTTTTCAAGGCGAGTTTCTCGAATTCCCCAACGTAAGCAATTAACGGCCAATGGTAGAGGCATTTGTAGTAATTAAGACTGACCGAAAGGGATTTGAACCTAGGAAAAATTAACTAAAATTACTTACCTAAGCTTTGCTAGTGAATTTTGTGTCGCTGTAGGTAGGTAGGTATATCAGACGGCAACCATAGCAAGGCTCACTTAAACTTCAAGAGCTGTACCAAAAGCCTTGCGGTTGGGCTACCTAACTGGACTGGAGGGAAACGAAATGAATATCTTGAAAGGAAAATTTAGAACAGAGCCAGAGGCATATCTACCAGTGAAGGCGCTTCTCAGCCGAGACATCGTTCACTTGTGCTTTACAAATTCAGGCCAATTTTTTTCAAGACACACCCGATAAACTGGTATGAGAGAATTGACCAAATCATTTATGTAAAAAAGATCTTTTTCGATCATGGGCTTAGAACCTTCGTTTTAAAATTCTTGGTCCAAGGGAGATCGCAATGGATAGTGATTCTGATATACCTATTTAGTTTTTATTAAAAGCTGTCACAGTCTCTAAGACTAGTTTATAGGCAGGCTGTTAAGTCTTTAGGGGAACAACACCCGTTTTAAGTAGAACGACCGAAAGCCCATTCCTGGCTTACCAGTCATCGATTATGTCATGCGGCATAACTACACCGATGGACAGTACAGCGACCAGATGACTATAGGGATATCTGCTTTTGTCTCAGTGAAGATGTCATTAGGTTATGTTAGGTAAGCGGGTTGGCGTGGAGTACTTCGTGCCACACTCAGGTCAATATTGACCCATTGTGATGCCCATTGGAGGAAAAGGATGTCCCTTACCCATAACAACCCTGTCTATAAATACCTGTGATTAAGTTCTCACTATTTTGTTGCATACAAACCATCCTGTAGATTTGATAAAGCTCATTATCTTGTCTATATGTGTGCTGGAAAGCTCGTCTAGGTCGTGGAAGAAGTGTCTAGGAATCTGTGCATATTGTGTTGGAGACCCCGGCAGTGACATAGGAAGTGGGTTGTGTCCTCAAGAGCTTCATCATCACCGTAGCCGTTAGTTCTTCGCGACAGCATTTCACAAGCTTTTGTTTATTTCTACTGCAGTTAATACTTTTACTGCGGCCTGGCTGTCGATAAGGAAAGTAATACCTTCAGGTGGTACTGCCCTTACCACAGACTCACGGGCTGTTGTTATCACTGCCAGGACCTCTGCTTTAAAGACACTGTGGTCAAGATGACTTTAAGTTAAAATGTCTTTCTAGTTTAGAGAAACTTGACCGTAACTAACCTACAAGAATAGAGTAAGAGAACTTTGTATCTTCTTTCTTTCTCTGTAGTGTAGCTAAAAATACGAACCACATAAACCACATATAGGTATACAGTATAATCAACCTCTTCACAAGGTTTGGTGTATGCATGGTGATCCTCAAAAACCACAAAGCACCAAAAGGATCCTTATGTGGTTGTCTTTCATCGTTTCTGATTAATAAAAATGAGGATCAAGCAAGAGCAGTCTTATTTGCGACTCATATGCAAGTAGTTTATTCGAAAACCAAATCATTATGTATACAGAAGCATCCCTCGCGTACTTGCTCTGCAATGTCTTTCGATGATTTTTCCTTCCAGCGAACCCCCAAACAAAACAATGTATACAGTATACCTATATCTGTATTGGGTAATAAATACCAGATCGTGCAGTAACCGAAGGCGAGATCCTTGAAGTAGCCTAGGTAAGTGGGCCATAACACTGTTGCTATGCCAATGTCCTCCTCATTAAAAATCGTTAACTATATAGGATGAAGTGAAACATCCCTTGTAACAGATCAAAAGATTGACCGGTGGCTTGACTAAGAACGCTCACTCCTTTAAGCTAACCCAGCTCATAACACATGCCCCATATAGTTAAGCCCTCTAAGCGACTTTAACGACCCTAACGCAACAAATGTTATATTAATGCTAAACGTTACAGTAGGTTAGGTACGGTAAGGCTAAATTTATAGGGGTATGTGATGGATAAGACCTAAATGATCCTTTTTGAATTCCATGGGTTAGAAAAACATGGAACTAGCCTGAAAAGTTAGTCGCCTGAAAATTTAGTCGACCCCTTACCTCTGGTGGGGGGAAGTCAACATAAAACAAAACCACTATTCACGAATTTTCTTTTCAACTCAATTCTTTATTTTATTGAACTACCTTATATACTAAAAAAAAGTGTTTATTTTACAAATTTATTTTTTTTGCCATTCGCGTTCATTTTACATCATAGAGGAACCAAACTAGAGAGCCAACTGAGAGCAGAAACGGTACATTTGCCCACAAACTTCCTATGACCTCGTACAGCCTAGGAATTTCCTAAGTATTAGTGCCTGTACAAATCAAAGGAGCGCCATTGCTGCCGCACGCATACTGAGGCAATTCCTAGGCAGGAAATTGATTGTCAATCGGGCGGCCATTACTAAGGTGGATTTAAGTGGGGGCGACTGTGTTCGTCATTTTTGGTGCGATTAGTTACACGGCGTTCACATCGCAGTTCGATTGAAACATTTTTAAAGTTTATGAAATTGTTGGAAAATTGAATTTCAGAAGTAATATACCTAATATAATTTCATCACAATGTCAAATACCTTTTAATAATCAGTTGTCAATATCATAAATCCATCTCATGTTATTAATCAGAGAAAAATGAACTAACACGGTTTTTTGCACTTTTGCCTTTTTTTTGTTGAGTTTAATCTCTTAACTTCAATATTTAAATACAATGTAGGGGAAAAAATTTGTATGCCATGGGAAAAACATATATCAGTTTCAGAATATTTTACAATCTGTAGTTGATGCGTAAAATGCATACTTACACCATATAAATATGTGCAAGCATGAATTTGTTAAATTCAAAAAATTAATTAAATATTTCTGTTCCGTTTATAGGTACTATATTGCTCTCAAATTTAGCTTTAACTAGAGAACAATTTACATATTATGGTCAGTGCAAAGGGTATTAACATAAATTTAATAAATGTTTGTAAACAAAAACTACAATTTAAGAGCAGCTGACTTTTAAAACACGCACCACCATAAATGCAAAGAAAGAAAAATCTCGTTTTATGTTCCATTGAGCACAAAAAATCTGAAGTCTGAGAACAAATTCTGAAATTTCCAATGGAAAATGACATTGGTAATTCAAAATAAACTCTATTTTCCAAAAAAAAAAAAAAAAAAATTGCAATAATGAGCTACCATAAATTCAATGTTGAGACTGAAATTTGTTAAAAAGTAATGCGCTATATCTACAAAAAACGAAATAGATCATGAGAATACCTAAAATAAACAAAATTATTTGGATTCTCACAATTGAATACGCACAATCCGAAATCGGAAATTATATCGCAAAATCCAATTAATTACTACATAATGTGGCGTGTTTTTTTGAGCATCGATCTCAGCAAACCAAAGTAAGTAGGATTTTCAGCACGCAATTCCAACAATTACTAAGAGTCCTCATAGTTTCAAATAGAGCGTAGTGGTTGTAATGAAGAGCTGAAAATCCTACTTTACTTTGCTTTGCTGAGATAAAAGCTCAAAGAAACAGGCCTATTGTATTTTTGTTAGGAGTTTAAAGACAAAGCTACTAGTCCAGGATCCCTAGTACATTTTATTAACTTGATTACTATCAAGCTAATTTTTCGTGAGTAGCTTAATTTTGATAAGACGCCCACAATTTCCTTTGCGAAAATTCTTGATTGTGGTAGCTAACAGAGCTAGCAAGGCTAAAATATGTCGATTTGATGATTCTCAAATATTTATTACTAACTGGATTGTGTTTTATTAAATCTTAAGACAATTATCTAAATTATTTGAAAAAATATTTGTCCTACAAAATCGATGGTCTGATCAAAGAGTCCCCCCCTTCCAACATGTATCGATAACGAGATCACCAAAACTGATTACTAACCAGCTGATTTTTTTTTTATTTATTAGTTAATATTTATATAATTCAACAGTCATATTGTCCTACAAATTCCGTGGTATGTTATCCCGGTCCTACGCTCAGAAATTGTTAAGACCATAAAACCATTTTTATCATTACTAACTGTAGGACAAAAATATTAATAATAGGTTAGTGTGTTCTCTGCCCAAATAAAACCATGTCCTACAAAAAAACAGGTATGTATCACTAGTCCGACAAGAATTGTCATTTTTTCGTTTTCCTATTTGTAACATAAGATACAGTGAAAAAATCTTTTAAACACACCGACCGAGTAAATGAGTCATATGTCCATAGAAGTTAGAAATCAAAATTTCAATTCATATGTGCTCAAACAAGAATTGAAAAATCTCGTAAATCGTAATGCAGAAATTCTTCCACAGAAAAAGATATGCACATGCAAACTACACACAAAGTAGGTACCTACCTGCTCATCTCATTCATAAAAGCAACAGACAACAAAAACAAAGCTGAACGTATTATGAAATCGAACCAAAAAGGCAGAAAAGGAATACATGAAAAAAAAAAAAAAAAAAAAAAAAACCCACCGTCATCAACACATTCAATTGGAGCACCGCGATAGCGTACCATGCTATATAGTTCTGTACTAGGTACTACTTTTGAGCGTAGGACCGGGATAACGTACCACGGAATTTGTAGGACAAATATTTTTTCAAATAATTTAGATAATTATCTTAAGATTTAAAAAAACACAATCCAGTTAGTAATAAATATTTAAGAATCATCAAATCGACATATTTTAGCCTTGCTAACTCTGTTAGCTACCACAATCAAGAATTTTCGCAAAGGAAATTGTGGGCGTCTTATCAAAACGATGCTGTTCTCGAAGATTCAACTTGATAGTAATTATTTTTACATCAGGGATCTGTACTACAACTTTTGAGCGTAGGACCGGGATAACATACCACGGAATTTGTAGGACAATATGACTGTTGAATTATATAAATATTAACTAATAAATAAAAAAAAAATTAGCTGGTTAGTAATCAGTTTTGGTGATCTCGTTATCGATACATGTTGGAAGGGGGGGACTCTTTGATCAGACCATCGATTTTGTAGGACAAATATTTTTTCAAATAATTTAGATAATTATCTTAAGATTTAAAAAAACACAATCCAGTTAGTAATAAATATTTGAGAATCATCAAATCGACATATTTTAGCCTTGCTAGCTCTGTTAGCTACCACAATCAAGAATTTTCACAAAGGAAATTGTGGGCGTCTTATCAAAATTAAGCTACTCACGAAAAATTAGCTTGATAGTAATCAAGTTAAAAAAATGTACTAGGGATCCTGGACTATACTTCTTGTATTTTTACGATATTAATACGTCTTTTTTTTTAATATAAAAAACATTTGTTCTTCTGTAACATCATTCAACACTGTTCAGTGTTATTCAACTACAGAATTTCCAATCGCACTTTGATTGTGTACAAATATGGTGTTAAATAAACGAACGAAAACAACCAAAAAGCCTTCCACCAGTTGTCAAACTCAAACGCACTTGTATTGGTAAATCTGAGAAAATATATAGATTCGCAAAAGTGCTCTGAAATCTGAAAAAGATTGTTTTTTTTTTTGTACCAAACGAACATAAAAACTGCTCTGAGAGCAAAAAAAAAGGCTCTGAGATGGCCAATCGAATACCACAGAAAGTTTACTTTTGCCCTAGTGGAACCCCGGGCTTAACTTGCATGTTGTTAACCTATTTATGGAACAACCCCCAAGGTTCAGCTGCATGAATTCTGCTGTCAAATATGTAATTCATATAAACAAAATTAAAAAGATCTGAAATGTGAATGGATGAACATTTTTTCGAACCGAATATGGATAGAGAACAAGTAAAGCTATATAAAAAACCATACTCAACATTTATTCGTGCTACATTTATTGTTATAAATGCAGTTACAAATTATTTTTAATTGTAAAAGTACCACCGGGCGGCCATTAATTACACGTATTCACCGACAGGAAAAACAAGAGCGCGCGAGAGAGGGCTGTCATTCAAAATTTGCGGGGAAAATCGGGTAGGTGCACGGGAGTTGGCTCTCTAGTTTGGATACTCTCTGTTTTACATGAGAACTCGGAATGTGATACTCATGCTTAGAAGGCGAATAGCGTGCGCGTGTGTCGCAGGAATTTATTTGATATGGTCAAATTTATTGTTGTGTGGTCACAACATGTTGGGGCCGCTTAATGCTGACGTCACACAAAAATGTGATTCATTCAGTTCTGTCTCGGCTTGCTCCTCTGTTGTTGTGTATAAACTCGTACGGACTGCTGGTTGAGGTCTTCTGGGGGGTCGAACTTTACATGTCTCCCTTAATCGTACGGCCAAGATGGTGAACACAAGCATAAGCAAAATTGTAGTATAGTGTTGCCTTTTGTGAATTTTAAGTTCCTTCAGCATGGTTTCCTGACTTTTCTGGATTTGTATGTCATGCTCCACTTTTAATATTTTGTTTGAAAAATCAGTTTGCAGAACAGGGACTTCCATCTTAGTGTGTCGGAAAAGTTGAAGCTGATGTGATACATTAATTGCTGGCAGGAAGGATGAATCCAAATTGTGCGTTAGGGAGTGTTGTCCGATTATAATCATCGTTTGATATTGAATCATACAATTGGACTGCAACTGAAGGATCCCGCTGCCAATTAAATGAATTTTCCTACTTTTGAAGTCGCATACAATATTCGCATTACACTCGTCGGGTATGCAGAAAATCCATGAGTTTCGATGGTGCATTTCTATCCAATAAGTCCTGGCTATGACAGATTGTGTTACGCATGAATCGGACAATTTTTTGTTGTGTTGAAGTATGCTCAGCTCGCAAGCGTTCACCGAAGAGCCTGATGTATATATAGGGTGGCGGAGATTACCAATGTGTATTAGATGATCTCAGCTTGCATGACTTAAACTCTTCCTTGGTCATTGGATAGAGATGATCCCCTTGTAAGTAAACTAATAAACAGTCCGAAGATGGGACTTTACATGTATAGTATATAGTCCGGCTCGAAGGACCATGAAAAGTTGAATACGTCGGTCCCTAGCTAGTAGCTAACCGCATTAAGTTGACATCTTTCTCATTTATGCAGACGATTATGTACTTTCAACTTTTTCTATTGCCACGATCTCAGCTTGCAACTGTGTTCCTATACATTTGAGGTAATGTGAAATACTCCTGTTATTGCAATGCCTCCTATTGCAATTTATTGCATTGCTAACCTTTAATTTAGCAACTTGTATAAAATTCTTTTACAACCTTTCCACTTTTTTCCAAATTTTGTTGAAGAACGTGCCTCTAGGAATTTCCGCTTGTCTTTTTTATCTATTTACGATTTTTACCTATCTTTGAGAAAAACCTCCAATAAAGTAGCCACAAGATGGTCACAGCTAGAAGGGCACAGCATCTCAAAGGCACTGGCCCGCTTGAAATCGGAAGAAGTAGAAAAAATTAATCAATCTCGGTAGAACAAACTTAAGATTAACGGTAGGAATACTCTGAGCATTGCCTTCTAAGAATGTACGCCATGAGACTAGGCTTAGCTAAGACGGACATATGTACATGCGCAGGTATACTGTGGGGACCTTCAAGTCACGAAACACATCTCCCACCTTCTATGCGAGTGTCAAGCATTTGCTCGGAGTAGAAGGAAGCACCTCTAGGCAGGTTTCTTTACTAACTTAGAGGTTAGAGGAGGTTGGTTCCTTAAACAATATTGGGATCATAATAAAATTCTGTAGGGAAATTGATTGTTTGGGCGATTTGGTTTATGTTTTTAACCGTAAAGGTTCCCTGGGGATGGCGATGGGCCCGCTTTGGTGCCTGGTCTTTTGTGACGATCTCACAACCCCACTCAACAAAATAAAATATTTGACAATAATTTCTAAAGCAAAGACAAAAGTAGGCACAGTGGCTTAGTGGTTAGTGTGTTGGACTGCTAAGCGAGGAGTCGCAGTATCGATTATTGTTTTGTCAGACCTCTGGCGAACGTCTGACCAACATCCGAGAGTATAACTGTCATGAAAGAGCTTTCCACTGGCCGTTTGAACTCGGCATACAATTGAAGATCCCTTCTATTCGTCCTGAAAATGAAAAACTCAAGCTTGTGGTTTATCTCCAAAAAATGACACCTAGGTTCAAGTGACTGTCAGCAAAAGGCGACACACTTAGACCATTCCTGGTGATAAGCATTTAAAAAACGAATTAACACATTGACTGCCATGGCTGTCATAAATAGCCAGGACTTAGTTCGTCCTAAAATTTAAGGATGCATTGCCAATAATTAATATGGCCATTTATTTATTGTTTTATTTGTGCTAAATAGTGGAAATAACAAAATATTTTCTGTTGGCACCCCAAGAAATTTATCCAAAATTGCTTTGGCAGTCAAAGTGGTAAATATACCTATTGTATTGACCCTAAAAGGCTTCTTTGTGAAATTCCACAAAATTCCCCTAAATCCGGAATCAGCTTCCTGTACCTAGGTATTTCAAGTTTGCTTATTTCTTGACGCTTTAATGAGTAGTCCGACTCTGAGAAGAAATTCGCAGAAAAATGACGAACTCATGTGATATACACACACAGCCATCCATCCCATCGAGATACAGGTGCACATATCTGCTTCTGTGGCAATAGCAATAGCAACTCAGTTCGCAGAATATCAGAATTGATTCCAGGTACACCTACACGTACCTATTTCATTGCTATTGGATTTGAATTCTTTGTATAGATTAACTGAACAGTAAACACTATCAACTGCCTCTCTTGACTCGTTCAAAGGTGTTTGCGGTGAGTGGGACTGTGTTCTTTTTCTTCTTTTTTTTTTTTTTTGTTCTTTTCCCCTTTTCAAAATGATTATCTTGCCTGTATCTGTATCTAAAGTGATTCAGTGCATTTGTAGCGTATATCCCACACCCAGCATCAATTTGGTTCATCGGTTACTCACAAAAAAAAAAAAAAAAAAAATGGGCGAACAAAAAATCCATAAAGTGGATAAGAAGAATAACAAAGTTAAAAATAAGAAAGCAAAGAGCGACACAGACAAAACAAAACAATGAAACGAGAGAAGAGGCAAGAAAAAAGTCAACCATAACAAGGTGAAAAGAATCAATTCATTGCCATGCCATCGTATATCGGAGATTGATAGCAGCACCAGACGTGGCGACGATATACTAGATCGAGAGGAGGGCGAAGCCAAGGGCCATGACAATCTCGTATATATAGCGTATAGGGAATACGCAGACAAAATACAACTGCACTTGAGTTTATTTTTTTACCTGCCTGCAATATGATAAAGCCAGAACAGGTACCCTTTTTCTCTGGCATCGTATAAAATAAAAATGCAGTCAGCCAGGCGGCGGCGGCGGCGGCTGCTATGGCGGCAGCACAGTACCAGAAGATGTAGACGAAGAATCGACAGCACCTCACTAGAGTACGCGGTCTTTCTCAAAAGCCTGACTGCACCATTTGGTGTGCTTCTTCTTCGTCATTATCATCAACATCACTTCGTTGTATACCCCTCTGACCGCCCTTGTGAGACGATGGAGTTGCGTTGCGTGTGCTGCTAACACCCTGAAAGATACTTTTTGTATCTTTTGCGCTGAGGTATTCTGAAATCTGAAGTGGCCCTCCTTTGTTGACGTTGTTTTTTTTTTTTTTTTAAATCATTCTTTTGTTGATGTTATGTTTGTAAGTACGGGTGTCTGTTTGTAAAGCAAGTTTAGCTGGAATCATCGATGCCCCCAGACACTTGGAGCCAAGATGGTAGTTTAAGGCTTTTTTTGTTTTTGTTTGCTGATTTTGTTGATACCGCACTGTATCGGATGACGCTAGTAAAAAATGTTTGCCCAAAGTACCTATGGTGTCGAAATACCATACGTTAGGTCGGGACCTTGCTATTTGTGCATAGGCAGAGTCGACTTCAATGATGCGAATTTACGGAAGCTCGTGGTATAGTGGCAAAAAAAAATATTTTGAGCATGCAAGCTTGGATGACCGGATAAATCAAATAGACCATAGGTAGATGAGTACCTTTTGACTAAAGTGTCAATGGAAACTACAAACATCTTAATAAACACGAGATGGAATAAACTGTAAGGGCTATTTTTATGAGAGAGAATTGCGAGCTGCGACCATTTTATTTTCGTCCCTTGAACCTGGAATCCTTCTGTCTTTCTTAAGTGCATTTACCACTGAGAACGGAGCTCTTAAGAAAAATACTATCAAATGTCATATCTAAACTAGGCAGTAGGTAGTAGTGCAGCCAGCGGGTATAGAGTGTTTGTTTGTGATCCGAGCGGCATAAGTTCGATGAGGGAGAGTAAATACTCTGTCACTGCGAGCAATTTCACAATCAAGAAGATATTGAAAAGGTATACGCTATTAAATCAATAATGAATATTGTTGTCAAGATTGAGCCATTTCGAAGAAGATCCAACACTATATCTCAATGCAAACGATGCCAAGCTTTCGGACATACGCAAAGATATTGCAAAAGAGATTTTGCATGCGTTAAATGTGAAGGAAAACATTCAACAAATAGTTGTCCACAAAAAAGAGAAGAGAAAGTTAAATGCATCAACTGCCACGGAAACCACCCAGCTAATTATAGAGGCTGTCCGGCAGCAAAAGAATATCAAGAAAAGAGAAAGAGAGGTACTGCCAAACACAAACAGAACCCTCTTAAAAATACAAACAAGAAACAGGTAAATGTCGAAAATAATAAAAAAGACAAAATACCAATTGCGACAAAAATAAACACGCCAGTAGTTAATAACAAATCGTATTCCCAAATTGTGAAAAATACACGTAAAGAAGAAGAAATATCAGTAAAGGAAATGCTTACTACTATTATTCAAAGATTGGACAATCAAGATAAAGTTATTAAACTTCTAACCAAAGAAGTGTCCAAAGGAAAAAATCAACAAAATAACAATGATTGAAAATCTGAAAGTCGCAACCTGGAATGCAAACGGTTTACACCAACACATTTCTGAATTTCAGGTATTTTTATGCAATGAAGACATTGATATCTGCCTGATTTCTGAAACCCACTTCAAACAGGAAACAACGATTAGAATTCCTGGGTACCTCTGTTACCACTCTCCCCATCCTTCTGACAGTTCCAGGGGAGGTAGTGCTGTAATTATAAAAAGTATTTTAAAACCCTATGAAATGCCCAAAATAGGAAAACAAACCATGCAAGTAGCGATAGTAAACATTCTGACTAAAAGCAAGCAATTTAACGTAGCTGCTATATATTGTCCACCTAGACATTCGCCTACAGAGGAAGATCTTAACGACCTATTTCGATCTCTAGGTAATAACTTTATCATTGGAGGTGATTTCAATGCGAAACACACCTACTGGGGGTCTAGATTAGTAACGACAAAAGGCAGGAAGCTTTACAAAACAGGGCGAAATTTTAATTGTAATTTTATTTCGACTGGATCGCCTACTTATTGGCCATCCGACCCATTAAAAATACCAGACCTTATTGACTTCTTCATAACGAAAGGAATCAATAGAAAAGAACTTAAAGTTGAAAGCAGTGATGATTTGTCGTCGGATCATACACCCGTAATCTTAACGGTCAACGGCATGTTAGTAGAGCAGATAAGCAATGAAAGACTTACCAACAAAAGAACAAACTGGTGTAATTTTAAAAAAATACTCGAAGGTTTTATAAACCTTAGATCTCCACTGGTCACAACAAGGCATATTGACATTGAAGTGGAACAATTCATTGCCGATATACAACAGGCAGCAGAAGATAGTACACCAACTGGTCAGCAACGTAAACAAGCATCGGTAAAATATCCCATAGAAATTAGGGAACTAATATTAGAAAAGAGAAGAGCCCGGAGAAAATGGCAAATGACAAGATATCCCGGCGATAAAACTATATTCAATAGACTTAATAATAAACTTAAAAAGAGTATTAGTGAATTTAAAAATAGATCTCTAACTAAATACCTTTCCAACCTAACTGCTGACAAAGTCACAGACTACTCCCTTTGGAAGGCTGCCAAATATTTAAAAAGACCTCAAACGCAAGATCCCCCGTTACGAACATCTGATGGGAAATGGATCGGCGACCCAAAACAAAAGGTCAAACTTTTTTCAGAACATTTGACAAATGTTTTTAAACCTTATCCACCTAGCGTGGCAGGCGAATGCCTTGAATTCACTGATAGAATTGATGAGGACGTAATCACTTACGTTTCGCTAAAAGAGATCCGCACATGTATTCATGAGCTCTCTAATAGAAAATCACCAGGTTATGATCTAATAACTGCCCAAATCCTGAAGGAGCTACCCTTCATAGCATTGGTTAAACTTAAGCTTTTAATTAATGCTTGTTTTAAGCTAAGATATGTTCCACATCACTGGAAGATAGCAGAAATTATAGTTATACCTAAACAAGGTAAACCTCCATCAGAAGTCACCTCTTACAGGCCAATTTCACTTTTACCTGTACTATCCAAAATTTTTGAGAAACTGCTTCTTAAAAGACTAGATAAAATCATAGAGCAGAGAAGGCTTATTCCCACCCATCAGTTCGGGTTTAGAAATAAGCACTCGACAATAGACCAGGTACATCGTATAACAAATATTATAGAAAAATCATTAGAAGAAAAACAAGTTTGCTCAGCATTGTTCTTAGACGTTGCTCAGGCTTTTGATAAGGTCTGGCATAAGGGCTTAGAGTATAAACTTCATAGGGACCTACCTAGACAATACTATGAAATACTTAAATCTTATATTTCAAATAGATTCTTTAGAGTTCGTTATGGTTCAGCGTATTCTGAACTTAAGGAAATACAAGCAGGAGTTCCACAGGGAAGTGTTCTGGGACCAACCCTTTACTTATTGTATACTAGTGATATACCACATAGAAACGACACGATGATAGCCACATTCGCAGACGACACTGCTCTTCTATCAACTGATAGATGCGTGACTAAATCAACAGAAAAGCTGCAAAATTCAGTTAACGAAATATGTGATTGGGCACAACGATGGCGAATTAGACTCAATGAGTCAAAGTCCACTCATATCAATTTTACAAATAAAAAAATTATAAATGTTCCGGTGGTTATTAATAACCAAGTAGTTCCTTATTCTAACACAGCTAAGTATCTGGGTATGAATCTGGATGCTAAGCTGAAATGGAAGGAACATGTGAAGAAGAAAGTAGAAGAGTTAAATATTAGATATAGAAAACTTTATTGGTTGCTAGGACATAACTCGGAAATGTCCATTGAGAATAAAATTTTATTATATAACCAGATATTGAAGCCTGTTTGGACATATGGTGTCCAATTATGGGGTTGTACAAGGAAGGCAAATGTAAAAATAATACAGACATTCCAAAACAAAGTCCTTCGGGGAATAGTAAATGCCCCATGGTATATTAGAAATAATGACTTGCATCGTGATTTGCAGACTGATCTTGTAACGGAGGTAATTAAAAAGTACGCAATTCGTCACAATGAGCGTCTGCAGATGCATATTAATCCTGAAATAGAAGACGTCTTAAATGTACGATACAATATTCGTAGATTGAGAAGAATTAAACCTCACGACCTTATAATCTAAATAATGAGAACCCGTATTCAAATTGTAATACTTTCTCAAACGCAACTGAACGTTGAAACTAAAATCATTTGTCGATCTTTCTTTGATTGGTCATGATTAAGGAGGTGTTTTTAGTGCGGTTAGAGTCCCACACTACTCTGGGTTTCTAACCCCACTGTGTCTTTCGAGATTTTCACCTTCAGTAACAAAAAAAAAAAAAAAAAAAAAAAAACTGCGAGCAATATCGGACTTTGTTTACCCTACACAAAAAATGTGATTTATTTTTAATGAACAATTGACAATACAAAAGCCATGAGCACATTAGTACATTAATGATGTCATGTTACGCCAAAAGATAAATGTTCACATCACCTAAACTAACTAACTAACCTATCTCTCAAGCTGGTAACAATCATATACCAATCCACAAAATTTTATTGAAATTGGTTTCGGATATCGACAACAGGGCCACCTATCGGGTCACAAAGTATCCGATACTTTAAGTCGGAACGACCCTACCCATTCACAAAATTTCATTGAAATCGGTTGATTGGTTCCGGATATCGACAACAACGCCACCTATGGGATCAAAAATTATCCGATCTTTCAAGACGGAACCAATCATACGCATTAACAAAATTTCTTTGAAATCAGTTGAGTGGTTTAGAAGATCGACAACAGCGCCACCTATTGGGTCTCAAATTATCCAATCTTTTAAGCCGGAACCAATCCTACTTTTTCACAACATTTTATTGAAATTGGTTGATTGGTTTCGGAGATCGACAACAACGCCACCTATCGGATCAAAAATTATCCGATCTTTCAAGCCGGAACCATACATACCCGTTCACAAAATTTCATTGAAATCGGTTGAGTGGCTTAGAAGATCGACAACAGCGCCACCTATCGGGTCACAAATTGTCCAATCTTTTAAGCCGGAACCACCCATACCCATTCACAAAATTTCATTGAAATCTTTTATTTAACATGAAATTTTTTTTTACATAACATATTTTTGACATAACATTTTTATCGACATGACATTTTTATTGACATAACATTATCTATCTATATAAATAAAAATGAAATGATGTTCGTTGGTAAGGGCATCACGAGAGAATGGCTGGACCGATTTCGCTAATTCTTTTTTTGTTGTGTTTGTTATTGTCAGGAGAACAAAGTTATGAAAGAAAAAGAAAGAAAATTGCGCGGAAAATTAGAAAATTAAAGTTTGAATGGTGAATAACACTTTGAAAAAAAATTAACTGGATAGAAATCAAGTAGTGACACTTCAAATAAAAAAAAATATATTTTGAATTTTAAGAGCAATTGTTGTTGTCAATTATTTTAATTATTTTCCAAGCAAATTGTTGTTGTCAACAATTTTGAAATTTTTTTTTTTTTTTTAAATATAGGTATAGGTACCCAAAAAGTTTGTTCTAATAAATTATGTTTACTATGTTACATTAAGTAACTTTTTGAAATGAAGTAGATAGATACTTTGATTATACAAAGATGATATTATGGCCGACGATATTTTGCATCGAATTCGCACTGTGACATCGGATAATGAACTGGAGATGTCAGATGAAATGCGCAACAAAGCTTTGATTTGACGCAGTTAATCGAGAATTGGAGCGAGAAATGGACTTCGAACGAATCGCATTGAGTCAAGCTGTTCGAACAAATGTGCCAATGATGAATCTATATATATAAAAATGAATCCCTATTTCCCTTGGTCGCGGCATGACGCGTGAACGGCTGGACCGATTTCGCTAATTTTTTTTGTTGTGTTTGTTATTGTCAGGAGAAAAATCTTATGAAAGAAAAAATTAAGAAAATTGCGCGGAAAATTAGAAAATTTAAGAATACTTAACCACCATATTAAATTATATCTAATGTAACCATAGCGCTTTTACAGTTCAAACTTTTTTGATGTAACCTTATGGCGTTGGCATAACATTGACAGAATGCGTGCTGCAAATATCGTCAACGAGGATGTAAACAAAATAAATATCGTTTAAAACAGATGCTTCGATCGGAGTTATTATATTGATAAAATACATATAAAATAATTAATTTATTATTTTTAACAAAAACTGAATTTCTTAGTGCACATCGTCGGAAAATCCTCAACATGTGGCGTTGTAGGCGTATGTCGT
Organism: Cheilosia urbana; assembly: GCA_946477585.1. Taxonomy (NCBI): domain Eukaryota; kingdom Metazoa; phylum Arthropoda; class Insecta; order Diptera; family Syrphidae; genus Cheilosia; species Cheilosia urbana. The sequence goes on from OX297856.1 coordinate 41,860,547, forward strand.
TATTCAGGTCAATTAAATTTTCTTTAATAATAATCTTCTTAATTCATACCTATAATTCTTTCGGGATGAAACTCGATGATGATGATATAACTCGATAACCACTGGGTCAATTTTTATGATTCTTCTTTTGTTTTGTTCGTATTGTTGTATTTCAGGTTAACGCAAACTTAAAAGATAGGATTTTTGACCCGCTATATGGCGTTGTAATCGATCTCCGAAACCACTCACCCGATTTCAATGAAATTTTATAGATTTATATTCTTCGTTCCCGCTTGAAGGATAGGATACTTTTGGACTTGATAGGTGGCGCTGTTGCCGATCGCCGAATCAGCGCTACCAAGTTGATTGAAATTTTGTAGATGGATATGGTTGCTTCCAGTTTTAAATTTCGGATAGTTTTTGACCTATAGGTGGAACTTTGAAAAACACAAGCGGGATAAGAAAACGGATTGTGGCACGTCCCACTCAAAAACAAAATCAAACGCTATTTCTAAAGTCATATGATGAAAATTATTAATGGACGCTGTCCAAATAAAGCAATTTGCGAAATGTGAGCATAATTTAATACGAAAGGTACGGGCAAAGCCGGGAGGGTACAGTTACCTACATATAAAAGAGACTGACGTCCGTATGTGCAATTGTGCATCCATAACTCGGGGACAGGTAGTTCGATTTTTATGATTTTTTGGTTGGAAGGAAGGGCATAATTCTACCTTTTGTTGTGAAAAAAAACTTTATGGGGATTAGTTGAATTTTTGAATTCTTTAAATGTTCCGGGCCTACCTCAACATAAATTGGATTTGAAAGTCGGCTCAGTTAAAATTTTGTTGCGCAACATCAATGTACCGAAACTTTGTAACGGATCGCATTTGATTCGTGGGGAAGGATCTCATATCAAATATCATGCAAGTGATGAATTTGAGGGGAAAATTCAAAGGCAAACACTCTTATTCCGCAGATTTCGCTTATTCAGAACGATTTACCATTCGTTCGACTTCAATTTCCCGTGCGTCTCGCTTTCACTATGACAAATAATTTATTGCAAGGATAATCGATGGATGTTTGTGCATTTGTAGCATCAGTCTTGATTCCCCATGTTTCTCACATTGTCAATTTAGTGAAAAAGCGGATGGTTGGACGACACGTCAACATCATTGCCGAATTACATAAATTAGTAAGTGCATTGTGCATGCTCGGAATTATTATTTTCATTACATTAACAAATTTGGGCGGAACGAAGTTTGCCGGGTCAGCTAGTTTTCAATACAAATAAGAGCGAAACGTTGTTATTCCTCATTTTTCCACATATTCTAGTGAATTCGACATCAGAGTTTGTTGACGAAAGCAGCAGTTGTGGTCCATCTAACATTTCGAAAGAGCTATACATTTTGCAGTGAGATGCAAACGAACGATCTAGCCTTCCAGACGATGTAAGAACAGCGAATCCACCGAAAAACGACATGGGACAGTTCACAGTTGAAAACTAAACTTGCGATTAAAGAATGTAAGGTAAAGTTGATGGGCTCTACGAATTAACTGTAAAGGAATTAACCCAAAATGAAATATTTCCTAACGAAGGAACTTCAAAAAATAAATGCAATAACTCCAAACTGTTTTAATGAAACCAGTTCTAAAGAAAATTGAAATAAGTCCCAATCCAAAGTGGAAGTAAGTCCAAACATTTAGGAGTTAATTCATCATGAATTAATTTCTAATAAGAAAAGATGAAAAAAAGTCCCAAAGTTGTGGAAAAAAATACAATTTAGAAGGAAAACTGTTCTTACAAATTGCTATAACAAATAAAATAACTCCAAACATAGATGCAATAGCTCCCAAATCCGTACTGATGAAATAAGTCCTAATTTGCACTTTTTTCATCTGCATGGCTTTGGGAGTTACTCCTTTATCTAACACTAAAAGGTGTTATAAATGCAAGACTTGAGGAAAAAAGTTTCAACACTTTGGAGTTTTTTCACCTGTAATAACTCCTAGATGTAAGTATATGGATATTCTTGGGACTTATTTCATTCATTTTTTTTGGAGTTAATTCATTTGCAGTTAATTCGTAGAGCCAAGTTGATGCTTCCAGTTTCCTAGACCTTGAAGACTGTTTTCCCCTTATTTTTGTCAGGAAAAGCTTAGTTTTACCTTAAGTTCTAAAAAAATACCCCTTTTCTGCCCTATAAGTGATATTTGCACTTCTTAGGTTAAAAGGTTAAAACTATGAAAAAAAGGTTAAAACTATAACTGATTTTATTAGCAAGCTTAAAATAAGCATATCACATAAAAAAAATATATATATTCGACACAATAATTTCCTTTTCTACTACAAATAATCAACAAATTCGTTTAATTTTATTTTTAAACATTCTACGTCTTACAGAGTTTATTTATTACTTATTTTTCCCTTTTTTTAGAGCTTGTCTCTCTTTTTCGACTTTTTCATTTAAAATGCGTCAAAATTTGAGCTTTTCCCCTCAATCTGATGCATTCCTCCAATGCCTTCGCACCAAATGCAGGGATTCACTATATCACGGACCATAATTCTGATCACTTCTCCCGTTCACTGTCGCCCCCAATCAATTGATATGGTTAATCAAATCCACCTGGACCAAATATCCATCCTGAATCTCCTGTCCACTCAAAAACCCACGTCGAAAACTATACACAATCGCTGTGGTGGGTGTTCTGCTTCAAATAAATTTCCATAACATTCAAATAACGACCTCGAATAAAATCCACTTAATCTTGAAAAACAGCAAACAAAATCCAATGCCAGCAGAAAACGAAACAAACCGCATTAAAATATAATGCAAAGCAATTATTCGCCATTCCATTCGACGATGGCCAAAGGAAAACATGCACTTATTCAATCGTTTTGCCACTTGACCGAGGAATTTCATCGAGTCGTAGAAGAAAAGAAAAAAAAGGTCGAACATTTTTAAGAATTCTCAAATCTAAAAATAACATTTGCATAAATATTAAAGACGAAAAAAAAAATGTTTTTAAAAATACACCACCAAAAACGCGCCGTTGGCCAATTGGAATTAATCCAAATTTTGGGAAATATTTTGCTCGGTCAACGACAAACGTCAGCTGGTGCTATATCAGATACCGCACTGACTGGCGGGTAGCTGCGTCAGAAAAATAACAACATGGAATTGAAAATGTACAGACTTTTGAACCAGTATTATTTTGTCAAAATTTTCTAAATTTGTATCTTATTTTAAGGCGTTTTCGCATTAGAACTTTCGCAGTTGACTGGATAGAACAAAAGTTAGGAGTGTTCAATTTGCTATAACGTTTATCGCACGTCTGTCACATGGAATGATCATCAGTAACAAGGTATAGCGTCAAAAATGAGAAGCATTCATGACACCAGCAGGAATTTTTGCTGTCGTAATTAAGTTTGGTGGTTGACGGGTCGAGTTCGAGGTTAAGTCTGTACTAAGTGGTCTACCATACCAAACGCCTTGCGAAAAAAGATAAAAGGTTTATATTTATAGACAACTAGCTATTCCCAACCGGCCTTGTCGGAGAATTTTTTTTGACAAATACGATCTCACTGCATATTGCGATCAAAAAAAAAACACATTCCCAGTACAAAATGTATGGTAAATTAATTTTTATGAATTTTACAATTTCCTTTTAAAATTTGCCAATTTTTTCATCGTATAAACCTTCCTTATGAGTAGGCAAACACAACAAAGAAAAGATAGCTCAAAACGGAAGATCCGTTCACCGAAAAAGATTAACTCTTTGGTATGCGGTTTTTGGCGTGGCGGCATCTTTGGATCTTATTTCTTTCGAAATGAGAAATATTGCGTTCTGGGGAGGTGCTAATAAATAGAATCCATCCCCTATTATTATAATATTGACGAATATTAATGACTCTACTTCGAAACCACCTGTAAGCGCAGTGGCTTGGACGTTAGTGTGTTGGTCTACTAACCGAGGGGTCCCAGGTTCGATCGCCGAAAAAACGCAAATTACACCTGAAGGCTATTTCGACTGCACCACCTCTCGCGAACGTCTGACAAACATCCAAGAGTATAACTGTCATGAAACAGCTTCTCAATTAGCCATTTCGACTCGGCATATAATTGTAGATCCCTTCTATTTGTCACAAAAATGGAAAAATCACACAAAACGAATGGTTGCGCGAAACAAGGCCTAGAGTCCCCACCGACCAACTATTTTTTTAATTTCGAAACCACCGACGCCGACAATTGGGTAGGTGTATACGACTGTCAAACCTTTTCGTCATATTTTGACAGTTCTGTGTTTCAGTCTTTTCCACACTCCTGGCGACACCTACAAGCCGATTAAGGCATAATTTATAACCGTGCAAATGTGAAGTAGCGTCATTAGACAGCAGACATTTATCCATTACAATAATGGTCGAAGGTACGGGATGCTTAAGTGGAGCTGCCATAAATCTCTATCTGATTCTAAGTCAGCAAGTTGGATTCCCATACTACTTCATCTCATTCTTGATCTATACATAAACAATTGACAGATTTGTACAGCTGTTGCAAAATTGGCAAAGCCTAACCAATCTTACAGGAAATCTCGGCATTGACCATTCTATTACCAAGTGAATAAGGCCCCGGGATAACCCCACCTGTTTTAATGGTACTTCACTAACTTACAGAGTGCATTGAAATTTTCAGGCAAAATATTATATCTACTTTTTTGAGCATTTAATAGGATAAGGTAATAAACTAAATGCCTCACATGCTTAAATAACTTTCTACGCAAATTTAGGGTCTTTCGCTTTTACTCTTTAATTTAAATTCCAGTGGCTCTCTACGGTTATGGCTAGTTATGGTGCCCATTACTACTCAAGAGTTATCATGCCTACCCTATTTAACCCAGAAAGAAGCGTTCTCCTGTCAAATGTCTTGAACAGATTTCCCTACCCCACCTAAAGCTACGCAGAACTTATACACATCGGCAGAAGTATTTTGAAAAAATTAAAACTTAAATTTTATAAATTCTAGGTAGAAATATAAATAGAAAAATAATATACACTTTGCTTAGTTAATTAACAGGTGACCATAGGCGCAATTTTTATTTAAAAAAAAAAATATTTAAATTTGTTAAAAGGAACAAAATTAACTTTTTACTTTGGCATAGTTATTTTGACAAAAAATAAGTTTTACTAAAAAAAAAAAAACATTTAAATTAAAAAGGAACGAAATAAATCATATCTTTATATATAAAACTTAATCACTATTTCCCTTGGTCATGGCATCACGCGTGAACGGCTGGACCGTTTTTTTTTTGTTGTGTTTATTATTGTCAGGAGAAGGTTCTTATGAAAGAAAAAATTAAGAATATTGCTCGGAAAACTAGAAAATTTAAGAATTCGGGGTAAAACCCGAAAACGATATAACTCGATAACCACTGGGCCAATTTGTATGATTCTTCTTTTGTTTTATTCGTATTGGTGTATTTCAGGTCTTCACCCGATTTCAATGAAATTTTGTGGAAGCGTTTAACTGGTTCCAGTATAAAAGATATGATGTTTTTGGACCAGATAGGTGTCAATAGTGTCGATCTCCGAAACCACTCAACCGATTTCAATGAAATTTTGTGGCTCTGTATGGTTAGTTGAAGCTTGAAAGCTAGGACTATTTTGGACCCGATAGGCGGCGCTGTAGTCGATATCCTAAACCGCTCAACCGATTTCAACGAAATTTTGTGCCTGTGTACGGTTGGTTACAGTTTGAAAGATTCTTTACAGTTCTTTACAGTTGGATAGGTATAGGACACTATTTTGGTATGGTGGGTATGGCTATATGTAAAAGAGACTGACATAAGTATGTGCACTCACAACTCGGGAATGGATCTTGCTTGGTAGATTCGTATTGACCCAAGGAAGGACATATGATACTTTTTGTCGTGAAAATAAAAGTTTACGGGGATGGGATTGGGGATGAGAACCGCATTTAAAAAAAAAAATAGATTTAAAGAAATACGGATAGTAACACTTCCAATACAACAATAATTATTCAAAATGTTTAATTTTTGAATTATTTTGATGTGCCGGGCACACAATTTGAATTTGAAGTCGGCTCAATTATAGTTTTGTTGCGCAACCTCAATCCACCGAGCTTTTGTAACAGATCGCGTTTGATTTGATTGTGAAGAATCTCAAATCAAATGGCATGCAATAAGCGACGATTTTGAGTGGAAGTTCAAAGGCAAACATTCTAATTCCTATTATATATATTGTATATGTAATACAATATATATATAATAGACGGATTCTGTAACAGTTCTTTCGGGGTTCGTAGCAAAATTCCGAGGTGGTTGGGTGTTGTATGAATAGGGTAGGCACTGAGTGGCGTCAACTTGGCGATGCCCAGTCGTTGTAACTGTTCATACACATCAATTGTGCTTATTTTACCTCCGCGTGGTAGCCACCGGGTACTGGTCTTGTCCTTCCGGGCATGACTTGCTAAACTTATAAGCGCGAGTGTTGAACACGAAGAAAATAGCAACACTATAATGCTCTGTCGGAATGACTGCCTGATCGAGTCTCAGAGGTCTTACATGAGCCCCTCAGAAAGAGGACGTACGGCGGATGAATTCACATGGTTGAATCAACGGTGGCGTCAACAGTCAACATGGCAGATACCTCAATGAGCTACTCTGACGTATTTGGAGCTGAGGTCATTGAGGATTTTTCAGCACTAGTCAGGGTGTTGAAATAGAGATGGTGGCGGAAGAGCCCTTAATGGGTCAACGGCAGCTCTCACATCCCCGCAGCGGGTTACTGACTCCGGAATATTCCGGCTCCTTTTGCCCAAGGGGTTACAGAAAGGGCCTGGTCCTCCAGGTTGGGGGTTGTGCGTGGGGTTAACGACCCTACCACGGAAAAAAAAGAATTGTTGCGAAGCAACCAAAAGCCTCGGATAAGGACGGATTCACTGTTGACGACCCTGCAAAACGAAAAAAGGACAATGACGTTCGGATCTGCACGTGGAATGTTCGAACTCTGAACAGACCGCGTGCAGCCGAACAACTAGCGGAGGCCCTAGACTGCTACAAAGCAGGTATCACCGCCATCCAGGAAGTGCGGTGGGATGGGCCGGGCAAAAGGAGGATGAAAAACTGTGACGTTTACTACGGTGACTGCTACAGAGAACAAAAGCAGCGTCTATTTGGATGCGGATTTGTTGTAAGCGGCAGACTTAGGCAAGAAGTCTTGAGCTTTCGACACGTTAGTGAACGCCTTACAACTATCCGCATCAAGGCTAAATTCGCCAACATCAGCCTGATATGCGCTCACGCCCCCACAGAAGATAAAGACGATGCTACCAAAGAATGTTTCTACGAGCTCCTCGACAAAACATATGAGCAATGTCCTAAGCATGACGTTAAAATCGTCTTGGGTGATTTTAACGCCAAAATAGGAAAGGAGGACATCTTTGGTAGCACAATCGGAAAACATAGCCTACACGACACCACGTCTGGAAACGGACTTAGGCTGATTGATTTTGCTGCGGGACGTAATGTTACCATAGCTAGCTCACGGTTTCCTCACCTCAATATACACAAAGGAACATGGCGGTCACCTGATCATCAAACCGTCAACCAAATTGATCACGTTGCGATCGACGCAAGGCACTCCTCCAGTATTCTAGATGTCCGAACTTTCCGAGCGGCCAACATAGACTCGGACCACTACCTTGTTGTAGCCAAGGTACGGATGCGGATATCCAAGACGCCACAACAACGAGAAAATACTGTGAGGAGATTTAACGTTGGACGACTACAAACGCAACAAACCGCCAGAACCTTTGCCGATCGCGTATCCCTCAACCTCTCGAGAAGTCCTATGCTGCCAGCATCAAGTGCCGAAGACCAGTGGCGCCGATGCCAAGAAGCCATCAAAAACGCCGCAACTGATGTGCTCGGTTTCACCAGTCCACCCCCCCGAAACCCCTGGTTTGACGAAGAGTGCCGGCAAGCACATGCAGCAAAACAAAGTGCCTACGAAGCGTCGCTGCATAGAAGGACGAGAGCAGCTCGTCAGCTCTACGAGCAAAAAAGGAGGGAAGAACATCGGCTTCTCCGGAGAAAAAAGAGAGAGCATGAGAAGCGCGCGATCGAGGATATAGAGAGGTGTTACTCCAGGAACAATGTTCGGAAGTTTTACCAAAAGGTAAAAAGAACGTGTCATGGCAACAAGACCCGAACGGAGACCTGTAGAGACGAGCAAGGAAACCTTGTAGTAGAGTCACAGTCGGTGCTGAGGACATGGAAAAACCATTTCTGCAGACTGCTAAACGGCGAAGACGACACAAATTCCGCTGTTAGGCAGAACGATCCATTCAACCTGGACGATGACAGCCAAGATTTCCGTCCACCTGACCAAAATGAAGTGAGGATAGCAATATCTAAGCTTAAATCCAACAAGGCTGCTGGTCCAGACGGCTTACCTGCCGAGCTCTTCAAGGCAGCCGGAGATGACTTGGTAGAGTGCATACACCAACTCATCTCCAAGATTTGGTTAGAGGAAAGTATGCCTGATGAATGGAACCTCAGCATTGTTTGCCCGATCCACAAGAAAGGAGACCCTCTAAACTGCGCCAACTACAGAGGCATCAGTCTCCTGAACACTGCGTATAAGATCATGTCTTCTGTATTGTGTGAACGCCTGAAACCATTCGTCAACGATCTGATAGGTCCCTATCAGTGCGGTTTTAGGCCCGGTAAGTCCACGACCGATCAAATATTCACACTACGGCAGATCCTGGAAAAAACCCAAGAATACCAGATCGATACTCACCATCTTTTTATCGATTTTAAGGCCGCATATGACAGCGTTTATAGAGACGAGCTATACAGAGCCATGTCTAGTTTTGGCATCCCTGCCAAACTTGTCAGATTGTGCAGAATGACGATGGAGAACGCTCGCTGCTCCGTAAAGGTCGGAAACAATCTCACCGAGACCTTTGATGTCAAAAAAGGATTTAGACAAGGTGATGCGCTGTCATGTGACTTTTTCAACATCATTCTTGAGAAGATTGTGCGAAACTCACAAGCCAACTCCAGAGGCACAATTTTCTATAAGTCTGTGCAACTGCTTGCATACGCTGACGACATTGACATTGTTGGTACAACACAGCAGGCTGTCACTGGTGCGTTTGCAAGTATTAGTACAGAAGCGGCAAAAATGGGTTTAGTGGTGAATGAGGGTAAAACAAAATATATGCTGTCAACAAGAAGGGACACACGACATCGACGAATCGGGCAGAACGTCACGATAGACAGCTATAACTTTGAGGTAGTTAGGGACTTTGTCTACCTCGGCTCCGCTATAAACTCTGATAACGACATCACATCAGAAATCAAACGAAGAATCACACTTGCCAACCGCTGTTTCTTTGGCCTAAGACGGCAATTGATTAGTAAGGCCTTGTCAAGAAGCACTAAGACGATTCTATACAAGACTCTCATCATCCCTGTCCTGCTCTATGGCGCAGAAGCATGGACCCTAGCAAAAACGGATGAGGATCTTCTTGGTCGCTTCGAACGCAAAATTCTTCGAGTGATTTTTGGTCCCGTTTGCGTTGACGGGATTTGGAGGAGAAGATTTAACAGCGAGCTCTACGAGCTGTACAGCGACATCGACCTGGTCAGAAAAGTACGCATTAGTCGTCTAAGATGGTTAGGACATGTAGAGCGAATGGACACCAACGCTCCGGCCCGGAGAGTCTTCGATTCCAACCCGGAGGGACAACGCAGTAGAGGAAGACCTCGCCTTAGGTGGCGCGCTCAAGTGGAAGGGGACCTCAACCAACTTGGAGTGCGCAACTGGAGGCAGTTAGCCAAAGATCGCGCTAACTGGAGAGGCGTATTGGTTGAGGCCCAGGTCCACCCCGGACTGTAGCGCCACCTAAGTAAGTAAGTAAGCAAAATTCCGAATACGAAGGATTCTGGGATAGACCCGAATGTCTAGTTTGTTTTTGTTTTTCGTTGGCATCATGTAATTTTCATCTGTCAGTTCCGTATTTATTTTATTGTTTTGTACCCGAGATATTGTTATTCTATTAGAATAAATCAAAGCAAACTTGTATTGTAGATATTTAGTGAAATCCGATTCCTTGGAGGCGGTAAAGGCAAAAAAGAAAGTGTAAATGTGTCTTGCGCTGACGGAGCTTCTAAAACAAATGAGTCTGCTGCTGTTCCTTTTGTTTTACATTTTTTTAAATAAAGTTTAAATAAAAATGTTTGTGTTCACATTTATTTTTGAAGACTAAAAAATGCCTGGCTGCAGTACCTTATAGTATTTCTCACCGGCAATACTGACTCTAAAACATAACAAGCCCGCCACCATGCTAACTGGTCTGAACGACTGGTGGGTACTTTTCACGGCATAATCTCGGCATCTGAACGAATTTTCTTTTAAGGTGATCCATGAGGCTCAAATGAACTCTCTACCATTCATAAAACCCGGTTCCACACCTAATGGGCTTATTTTTAAACTCTCGGACGAATTGTAGCCTCTTTATTTTGTTTTAGTTGTTATATCTACCTATATCTAGGTATACGGTATTTTTCTTACAGGATACACCTATATCCAAATCGAGTTCAGCAAAGCGCATCTGAATTAGGTACCATTTTGATAATCGAGTTTTGAGCATTTTTTTTTTTTTTTTTTTATAAGCTCGAAAATTTTAGCAGTTGGATTTCTAACAAACTTCTCCAAAGATGAATATCTTCCCTTTTTTTTACCTTCCTCGGTGTAAATTTTTCGTTTTTTACCCGAGGGAGGTAACATTTGCACAGAGATCGTTCTTTTGTGATTATTGATTACAATATTTTTCGAAAAACAAGAAATAATTAGGTAAAATACATTTACCAGTCAAAAGATAGCACTTTAAACCACAAATAGGCCTGAGCTATCCAGCCATGGGTCTCAAATGATCTCATTTACACACAGAATCATAGGTCACGACATACCTTTGCAATTTTTGAGGGAAAGCTGTAAACTGTTGATCCGACGACGAATACCTACGTAGGTACCTACCTATTGACAGCAACTCCGATTTGAGGAGGACATTGCTTTGCCACCCTATACCTAGGTAAGTACCGAGGTATGCCATATGCAAAGGCTTATCTACGATGGTTTTGCAATCTCAAGTCAATCTAATCGAGTCACGCGTTCATAAAAAAAATACAGGCACTAACTTTAATAAAGTCAGATTAATTAATGAGTCACAATCGAACATTCTTCGATGGAATAATTCGCCACACTCAAATACCTAGGTAGGTACCTACCTAGGAATGTATTTAAAAGACGAACTACCTATACTTACGGGTTAATGAATTTACCTCTCGCAATCGCAAATATCAAAAATATCAAATCCGATTTCGATTAGACTTTTAGACACCCTGTGCTGTCATACTTTTTTCAACGAACCGTAAGCTGATTCTTTGAATCTTATTCATCTTCACGGCAGCCAGCGAAGAAGGAATGAAAGATAACACATTTCAGTCAAGGAGAGGGAACATTTCAAAATGTACCTATCTTATCTTTACGATCCATTTTATTAATCAACCCGTACTCCTTGTCCGTCCACCCGATGCCAAACAATGTACATAGGTACATACCAACAAACGGCTAAACTCCCCTGTTACGTTTTTATAGGGAATTAGCAATGTGAAGCAGAAAACCAAAAAATAAGAAACAGAACAAAATCGCGAAAACAAAATTCTATAGATACGATTATACGAAAGTATCTACAGATCTACAAACTCCAATACAAACCATACCGCAGGTGAATCATAACTTTTTTGCCTGGAAAGCTTTTTTTCTTCGTTTTTCTACTTCTGATTTGCGCGTTTCATCATCATCCGCAAGCATCTGCTAATAAAACGCTTCCAGCACAAACGTGTGAGTGAATCCGGTGTCCGCTGGCTACGCTACGACCTCATACAACATCGTATCAAACTTTTTTTTTTGGTTTCGATGGTTGCTCGTGCGGAGTTGATGATGACGAAGACGGGTTTTAGATACTTTTTTTTTTTGTTGGTTTGCAACAGTGGATTGCGTTGCGATTTCGAGTGATTCAACCTGTTGAATGTGGATGTATATCTATATTCTAGTGGCGATTGGTCATAAAAGTCTCCCGCGCGTCGGCCGCTTGGTGAGGGGAAGCAGTGATCTTGTTGGATAGTCCCACGATTATACGGATAAAATCCAGTTTCACTCCCGCGTCTTCGTTTGGTTGACCACGACGATGGGCGCGGTGTGTGTATCGATGATGGGGGAAGCGAGTATCTCTTTATGAATATTCAATGAGTCGCCCATAATCGACCGAACCGGCGCGGCGCAGACTTAATCAACAAGTTTCGTTCGAGTGAACAAGCAGATGGTGGCTGGCGACTGGATGGTTGATTATTTGGTGGCGGCGGCGGCGGCGGCGATGTTGATGATGATGATGATGATGACAAACCAAACCAGTCAGTAAAGTAAACTCTGGAGACACGAAAGAGGAAATGCCAACGAAAGAGTGGATTCAGGGGGAATGCTAGCAAAAAACAAAACACAAACAGCCATTACGTAGAATTTCGTTCGCGTATCCATGGGATACATTTACGAATTGTTGGTGGCACCCAACCAAAGTCGCCCTCGCCGTTGGGATCACCCCGATTCCGATTACCCAAAATGACGACTACACTACAACAGCACAGCCATGATGATGATAATGATTGCGTTAGAAGAGGTTGATGTTGATGATGATTTTTGTGTCGCCTCTTTGTCCGCCATACGCATGGCTCCCATTAATGGATTTTTGTTTTTGTTTTTGTGCTCTCAGTTTTCAGTATTTTTCATGCCATGTCATTTTTATCCCGGTTTTGGTGTCGTTTGGTTGTTATTGACATACCTACATAATTGTACTGTATGTGTGTCTGTATAGGGCTGGCCCTTCCACTGTTGCTGGTTTGTTGGGCGCTGTTGCCTGTTGGTTTGGCTGGCAATGAAAGAGGCCGAAATCTGAATGTCCGATGAGCCATTCTATTCTGATGCGTCCTCCTGGCTCCTGCCCGTTTATTATGTAATTTTATTGTTGGGCTGTGTAGGTAGTATAGGTAGGTACATCATGTGTGCATTGCAGCATACTCCAACTGATATGGGAACAATGGGTGGGCTAGAGTTATAAAAAATGTTCGCTCAATATTGCTATGGAAATTCACTTAAATTTTGATATCATGTTGCTTGAAGATTTGACTGGCACTTGTGCCGCGTCGAGTTGCGGGGCTTTCCGGATATTGAAAAGCTATGATGATTGGTATTTTTTCAATGAAATTATGTAGGCATACGGCATACGCTCACCTGTTAGACAAGGAAGTATAAAACGTTGAGAAAGGATACCTAACCTATACCTACCTACATACACAGATATTTCGAATGTTATCTAACTTAGAAAATAACAACAGTGGCATTTTTATCGTATCGGAAGGTAGGTAGGTAGGTACTACACCTATAGGGTACGTGCAAAAAATACCTGCTCCTGTTGTTACCTAGGTGCAAACTTAAGTATAATGCTACAGGTCCGTGAAGAGCAGTCTCCCATTTCAATAAATTCACAGATTTATGGGTGACAAGTCGACATATATTTACCCTACGATAAGACCCCAGGCTTTAGATTTGCTAGGTAAGGTAGGTACCTACGTATATTTTAAAAATATCGCCGATCGCCTTTACCTACAAATTTGTTGGCCAATGGCAATTTTTTTAAAGCCTGACTGACCAAAAAGGTACTTAGGCATCGCGGTTTAAAAGCAATTTTATGCCAGAAGTGCCTACCAGTAGGACCTAATTATAGGTGATTCGTTAATTGAGGTGGAATTCGAAAAAAAAAAAAAAAAAAATGCAAAGGACAGTTGGTTGAGACAGTCCGCACCTGAATAAATCTGTAAATGTTCGCCATGCTAGCATCGTTGAGTTCGTTATAAAGGTAATGGCCTAGGGTAGTCTTTGTCTCAATTTAAAAATCATCAACCATGGAGGGCAAATGTCATTTTTATAGCTGCTCGTCTTATAAATATGATTCCAATGATGCAATGTTCGGTAATAATTCCGACGAGCACTATGTACCTACCTATGTATAATGTATATTTTTAACTTCCTCGATTACGTAGTAAAAGCAAAATATTGTATTCCTTTAAAATTTCGAACTCGAGATATTAATCAATTCTGACATAACGATGATAGAGGAACTCCAAAAAGTTGAAGGTTCGAATCACCGAAAACGCTTATTATAAAAACTGCTCATATCTCAAAAACCACATTTTCGATTTCGATAAAACTTTAAAAACTAAACAATGCTTAATCCCGAACAATAACTTACACTCTGTTTTCAGCTAAATAGTTGACCAATAGTACATATTTTTCAAACTAAACATTGCAATACATATTTGGTACTGTTTAGTCTGCCAAATTTTACAAAAACCGCTCTAACGATTTTGATCAAAATGCATATCAAAGATAATATCAGTATTCTAAATAAGATCCTGTACTTAGTTTTTCTCAAAAAATTCGAAGAAATCCGTTTTTCAATTATCAAAAATGACTAGGTACCTAAAAGCCGATCTCTGTTCATTACATTAAAACTCAATACCGCACTTTAAAATTTAAATTACAACAGCCATTAAATATGTAAATAACAGCAACGCAAAACTTTCTTTTAGCAAATAGATACCTACCTATTACCCACCCACTTCTAATTTTTTTAACCGGATTGAATTTTCCGGAGTCGGACAGAATCCCGAAAGCCCAAAATCCGGAAAACCTTAAATCCCCAAAAAGCCACAATTCCGAAAGCCCGAAATTCCATAAGCCCAAAATCCCGAAAACCCAAAATCTCGAAAATCAAAAATTACTGAGCTTAAACTTTTAAAAACGCACATTTACCTATACCTATGTAATGCCATAGGTATCATATGAATAACCCAAGAGTGATTTTTATTTAACGCTACTATTCATTCTCCTATGTTTTATGAACCGTTTCTTTTATACCTAGGTATAGCATTGCTTCTCAGATCTTTACCTACCAAGGTACCTATCTAATAAAATAAGAAAACAACCAAGAAAACTTGGATGAACGAGAAAGTTTTATTCGACCCAGACGTGCACTTTATTTCTCTTTGTCACATTGTCATTTTTTTCCATTTGATCATTTTTTTACGACATGAAAAAAGAAACTGGACTTTAATTCTTATCCAACCTATGCAATAGGTAGGTAGGTATGTTGAAATAAATGTGACAAATTGATTGTTCGGTGTTTACAAATATTTTGGTCATTTTAAGCTACAGTTGGTAATTTTGATTTCCAATTTTGGACACAAACTTTATTTTCAAGCGGCAACCTTGGGTATGATACTGAATTCTGTCAAGATTTCGGGCGGGAAACAGCTGTCGGTGTCCAAATAACCTATGTTTGAAAAAGAAACCACCAGATGGCCCACCCTTCTTTATAAAAAACTGATTAATATTTGAGCCAGTCTGGTGTTACGCAACCACAATCTCCTGATTGGAGCCTACGTACTATACAAAACAACCCATTTTTGAAAAAAAAAAAAAACTCCTCGATAGACAAATTTCTACTTTGAGCTCCGTACTTCATATTAATCCCTCCCAACCCTTGTCAGAAAACGAAATACGTACTAAACATTTTATCACTATGCAAACAACATACTGACATCACCTAAAATCAAAACGAAAATCATAAAACCACCCCGCACGTACCGCAGTAAAACTGGCGCATAAGCCAAACACATTACGTCACCAAGAATGGAGACGAGTAGGTATTTCCCCCTATTGAAATCTCATCGAGCGAATGCGTCTCTGAAATTTAACCCCAAATAACCATAAAACAAGCACAAACAACACACAAGACACAAGTCACATTATTGCATTCTTATGGGACGAAAAGAGCAAATAAAATGAATGGCGACTATCGGCCGATAAGTCGTTGTTCCTCTGTCACACACCACCACTATTGTTGGAGCCTAGAAGACCGATCAGGCGTAAACAGAAACGAAGCAAAAAAAAAGAAGAAAGAAAATACCTACCTGGTTGCCGAGTGTATGTACAACATCTGCCATTCCTCCTGCAGCAGGCGGGAATGTGCAAAGCAAAAAGTTCTCCTTTTTCGCAAGTAACAAAACTAAGTCTGACGATCTCCACATTTGGATGTCCACTTAACACTCTTCCCGTCTGACGATGTACACAAACTCTTCCACAAGCTGGACCCCATCTGAGCCATTAACGACTTCTCGGTGTTTGATGTTCCTCCTTGCTCTTGTATGGAGCTATCACGCGGGAATCCCTTCTCGAAAAACGCATCGTAAACGAACGAAAACACAAAGCACCAGGCAGCAGGCACCACATCGGGGATGATGATTAATGCTGAGAGAAGTTGTATCCCAAGCCCAACCGCAAGGGAAAGAGACACTCCACCAATGCGGCGTCGTTGTCGTCATCATCGTTACATCGGAGGAGACTCCATCTCGGTCGTCGGTCTATCGTTCCATCGGTTACGATCTAAATTCGGCCGCGCTACGGCTGCTGCTGTACCTTGTGTCTCACTTTTTATTCCCCATCGCCAGCCATGAATTGAAATCGGTGGCGGGCGCAGTCAGTGCCAAAGACTTGAATAGATTTCCAGTTTATCTTGTTTCTTCCTTTACAGAACTGATTGTGTGTAGTACGACCGAGCTGAGCGTCTTCCTGTTTTTTTTTTATGTTCCCACTTTTGCACCTAGCGACGCGACTGATGGCGAAAAATATAGCAGAGTGGTGCCAGCTCGGTTCCCGATGTTCTGCACATGGAGCGGTGTATCTCAAATGCCGAGGAGGACTGTAATTATAAACCTCTTGTTCCTCCCGTTTTTCACTTTACACACAACACACACACAAAGTGGAATCGGATTGATTCATGTGAAGTTTGTTTCTCTACTCTGGTAGAGTGTACTCTGGCTGCGACTTGGCCAGATTGGTGCCGACCGATATGCCGTACAACGTACGGAGAAGGGCCCAAACACACAGAGTCCTCCTACCTCGTACAGTAAATTACGAGTAAAAAGCAAATAAAAAAAGGAGAGGAGCCCGTTTGGTTCATTCATCTACCG
Organism: Cheilosia urbana; assembly: GCA_946477585.1. Lineage (NCBI taxonomy): Eukaryota > Metazoa > Arthropoda > Insecta > Diptera > Syrphidae > Cheilosia > Cheilosia urbana. The sequence goes on from OX297856.1 coordinate 41,877,704, forward strand.
GATCGAGGACCGTCACGTAGTCGGCTCGTAATTAATTCCATCGTACAAACACAAGGAATCTCGATGGTGTGTCCGGGACGAATTACTAAAGCTAGCTACCCGTGTATGGGCGATGCATAATTCTGTAAAAGGAGCTGGTCCTGCACCCTTCTCCGCGCCATGTAATGTCCACATGGTAAATCATTGTGACAGAATGACATTGCTCTGTTTGATTACACAGGTGATAGATGCGATGCTGAGTTTAAGTTGGATGTTAATAATAAAGTGGTGGGTGGTATACAAATGGGGGGTGTTCTGTTGCCTGAAGTTATCACCGATGAGAGGTGGCACATAATTATTTACTGCAAAGATCGCCCTTTGAAGTGACTTTTTGCTGATGGTGGTTTTTATTGGATGGGATTCTCAAAAAAAGCTACGCTTATCATAGAGCGTAGCCTTCGCGAATAGGTTCAGAGATTTGCTGACATCAAGTGGCTTTCTTTTTTTATTTCTCTTTTTCAAAAACAGCACTTTTCTGTTGAAGATGGAGTTCGATCCCAACTCACTCTAATCCATATGCCCACCGAGGAGAAAAATATATTTAAACAAAATTACATTTCATTTTACATAGAATTGTGCGCATGAATTTGTAAAACCCTTCAAATTTGATGAAATCGTCTTAAAACAATTTTCTAGAACAATTGAAAAGAAAATACTTTAATAAAAGTTGAACGTTTCGCCGACCTATGGGCAAATGTTCTTAGAATTGTTTTTTATATCAATCTAAATAAAACAAGAAATAAGCTTTGAACCAGTATACTGAAACGGGTACCTTCTTCCAAAGTCTATACATACATAAAATTTCACTAATGCCGATGGGGTTTACCAATAAACATTTTTAGTTTCGACTCTAAATTTTAGTAGTTCACAGTGGCTATATTTCCCATATAAATTTTGCAATTGTGAACTTCCGTGACTAAAATTTGTTATTAGTACGGCGCAATGTCATAGCCTTAAAAAGACACACAACTCTTTAAGAAGTTTAATACTTATATTCCAATTATTTGAGTATGTGTTCCTGCTGGAGATTGAAAATAGATTTCATGAAATTTGAATGAATATGTAATTTCTAAAAACTAAAATTTGTTACAAATCTAGTACAATCTTTAAATTTACGTTCGCGCACGTAACGTGTATATACACGTCTTCGTCGGCTCTCTCGGTGGCGCATGACGTTCATACACGTCATTTCAAAATCTCCTTTTTTCAGCAAGACGTATATACATGTCTTAATTTACATTGAGTTTAAAGGAAACCTAATTTTGTACGCACCATCAGCAGGCTCTGCAAAATAAGGCTCCAATGAAATAAGTATCCAAATAAAAATTGAAATAAGGCCCCAAAAAATTATACAGGAAACAACAACAACGATTTTTAATAGAATTTGGGGGTGTTATTTACTTTTTTGGGGCCTTATTTCCTAATGAAAATTGGGTTTTATTTCATTATGAAATAAGACCCCAAAAGAAGAAATGAAATAAGTCCCCAAAATATTTTTTTTATTATTAATTGTTACCCTTCCGACATGGAATACGTATGGGGGGTATGCTGCCCCCCTGCAACCCCCCTGCTTGTGTTTACTGTTAGATTACGGGGTGGGTGCGAGGTTGAGTATATACAGAGTTCTTTTAATTTAAATTAGTTTATGCAATATCAACAATATTAAATAAAAATCAGTTTTCGTTATTTTTAATTTCATTATGAAATAACACCCCAAATTTGGGGCCTTAGGTTAGGTTATATGCAGGGTTGTGGATCGTCACAAAAGACTATAGGTATCCTTCACGGTTTGGTTAAGAGGTCAGCCTCCTCCTTTCAAAGAACTCCCTTTCGATGCGCTTCCTTATACTCCGACCCGCCGAGCAATTGCTTGACATTCACAGAGAAGATGAGTGATAACGTCCACGACTTGGAGGGCCTCACACTCACAGTACCTCGATGTTGTCCGTATTATTTAAACCTTGTCCCATGGCAATATGGCACAGAAAGATATTACTTAGTGGATGCAGTTTCTATTAAGATGCAAGTCTTATAGGGTTGAAAAAGAGGTAAAAGTGGGTTGTTCCACTGTTAAGGAATTGCTACAAAGAGTTTTGTATACATTTTGTTCAAAATTCTTGTACATATTTTTATGTAAAAATATAGAAAGCCAATTTTCGTGAGAGCAGCTTTCTTTAAATATAATTAACTAGCGTGCCCGGCGAACTTCGTCCCGCCCAATATTGACTTTTTGACTAAAATAATTTGAATTTGGAACATTCACTATTCCACCAGAAATTAATTTTTTTGATCCAAAATATCTTTTGACAAATGCGATCTCACTGTATATACTACGATCAAATCAAAATTGTTTTAAAAAAAAATAACACTCCCCGTACAAAATGTATGGAAAATAAATTTCTACAATTCTCCAATTTGCCTTTCAAATTTTCCATTTTTTTTCGTCGTATGAACCTTCCTTAGGCGTAGACAAACACAACAAAGAAAAGATAGCACAAGCCTGACGATCCGTTCTCGAGTTCCCTCAATGAAAAATTTTGTGGTAGGTGTTACCATCTCTGAGATTGAAAGGGAGATGCACGGAAAATTCAAGACGCTTAAATACGAATGGCAAATCATTCTGAATAAGGGGAATCCGATCAATGAGAATGTTTGCCTTTAAATTTTCCCCTCGAAACCGTCGCTTGGATGGCATTCAATTCAATTCAATTGACATTTGATTTGATCTTTCACCATCAGATCAAACGCGTTCCGTTACAAAGTTTCGGTGTATTAACGTTGCGCAGCAAAATTATAACTGCCCGGAACATCCAAAGAATTCAAAAATTCAACTAATCCCCATAAAGTTTTGTTTTCACGACAAAGAGTAGCATAGTATGTCTTTCCTTGGGCACTTGCGAATTTAAACAAAAAATCATAAAAATCGCCCAATCCGTTCCCGAGCTTTGAGTGCATATCCGGACGTCAGCCTCTTTTACATGTAGTTGTACCCACTCGGATTTGCTCGTACCTTTCGTATTAAGTCCTGCTCAGATTTTGCAAAGTGCTTTATTTGGACAATGTCCATTAAAATTTTTAATTATACAACTTTAGAAATAGCGTTTGGTTTTATGTTTGAATGAGAAGTGCCGCAACCCGTTTTCCTATCCCGCCAATTTTTGTAAGGTACCAACAATAGGGTAATTATCCTCTCTGTCAAAGTTGAAGCAACCGTACCCATCCCAAAAATTACAATCGTCTCAATAAAACTGTTTCGGAAATCGACAACAGCGCCACTTATCGGGTCGAATCTTTCAAGTTGGAACCAACCATACACATCCACAAAATTTCATTGAAATCGATTGAGCGATTTCGGAGATCGACGATCGGGCCCAACATAGTGCTATCTTTAAAGACTGCCTAAACCTGAAATACACCAATACGAACAAAAGAAAAGAATGGTCATAAAATTTGGCACTTGGTTTTGTTATTTGTGACGGAAATCGAATGGAAATTTTATTTACCTATTTAAAATTGATTAAAAACTAATTTTGAGTTTTCGTCGAACAATTGTACAGCTAAATGAAATATGAATTACTGAAATGTCAAATTCAAAAAAGTATAGACAACCAACGCCAACTGTATAATTACAATTAAATTTAATGTTGTTGATACAATATTGATATGCAGGGAAATCTAACTTTTCGTAAATATCTCCCAGCGCCACCTATCGGGTCCAAATTTGCAAAAGCTTTCTATTTTTTTAAGTGTTATATGGTGTAAATTTGAGCCAAATCGGTCCATAAATAAGAATTTTCAAAAAAAGCGACCCCAGCGCCCCCTACTGGGTCTAAAATAAACATAAACCATCCGGAGCACCACACAAACATATAGTGTGAATATAAGGGGGATAGCTTCAGTGGTTCAGTCGTTATCGTCGGTCATACATACGCACGAACGTTTTTATATATTAAGATTTCAAAACTCAAATTTTCAACCATACCGAGTTTTATAGTTCACTTCACTGTTTATACTGTTACATTTGGGCTGGGATTCGAAAAGATAAAACACTATTCTGTTCAACTGTTGCAATAAAATCACTTTATTTACACTTTCCAAATATTCACTTATTTATCTCCAAAACAATATCACCTTAATCAATTCCTAAACGTCTCAATCCAATCGCTTTATTCTATTACTTCACACTTATTTATTTCACAACCGATTACTCTTTCGAACTCAACTATCGCTGGTTAAAAATCAACTGTCCATCTGTTGTCAACGCGCCCCTTTTATATCCGCGCTGCCACCTATCGGCGAATGTTCCAGAAGTAGATAGATTCCAGATGTAAACTCCATATCTTCTCTAGATAGAATTAACTAATACAAAATGCAATACAATTCCAGTCTCCAATTGGAAGTGGAACTTGAAGAGGGAAACAGATTGTTACCAGGTGTCCGATTCACCACAATTCCTAAGTGCCTGATTCACTAAGTGCCTGATTTACCACAATACGAATGGGCAATGGCACTATCATTACATTATAATTGTTAATTATTTATTTAATAGAAATAGTTTAAATATTGATTTCTTACAAATATCAAATTGTCATCTATACGTCATTACATAGCTGTCATTATACGTCAATTACGTAGCTGTCATTTGCGTTTTGTTATTCCAAGTCTGATTATTTTTTGTTATACCACGTTTTATAGTGACTGACGTTTCATGTCAAGTCACACGGGAACGCTGTCGGACGGGATAAAAAGTATCTTATGTCCGTCTCCTGGCTCTAAGCTACCTCCCTACCAATTTTCACTCAAATCTGTTCTGCCGTTCTTGAGTTATAAGTGGTGTAACTAACACGACTTTCTTTTATATATATAGATAGATATTGGAGCTAGCGCAGTTGCTTAGTGGTTAGTGTGTTGTGCGATTTGTGCAGATCCGAATCCTGCAAAAACCCAAATTCGTACTTCAGTTTTTTATCCTAAATTGTACAAAACGAATGGTTGTGAGAAGCTAGGCTAGGGTCCTCACGAACCCGTTTATTGGACCTAGCTTGTAATTAAAAAATGGCAATGTTACCGGTTTTATAGATTTTCTTCAAACTTTGTACCTGCAAGGATCGTATTCGTTGTATTTGTCGTACCTTGAGCGTTAGGTTAACGGGTTGGCGAGACAGGGGAAACCTGCACCCGCCGCGCTTAGATCAATGTAGATCCATTGTGATGATGACCTTGGGCGTTGCACCCATTTTACTGTATACGCCCTTCAAAGTCGATTATTAAATGTTTGATGCCCGAATTCAAGAAAACCAGTTCGATATAAACAACGAGCCAAAAAATTAACGTCAAATGAACGCCAGATCGGTCGAGAACATTGCCGCGGTGCGTGAAGGTATACAGGACAACCCGGGGCAGTCAATTCCTCGACGTGCACAAGAAGTCGACCTTTCGCCGACTTCAACTTGGCGAATTTTGCGTCGGGACTTTTGCCTACACCCGTACATGTTCCAACTGACCCGACCCAAAAGTTCAAAGATATGGACCATAGGCAACGCGGTTCCTTCTCATTGTGCTTCGCAGCGTTTGAAAGGGGGCCCCAATTTTGGCCGACAAAAAAAAAATTACCTTTAGCGACGAGGCGCATTTTTGGATGAATGGCTAAGTTGACTGTGTTTTGGGGGCTACTTGTCACAACAGCAGATGCCAGGATGAACATTCAGCTTGAAGAATTTTAGGTTATGGTTAACTTTAGGGAGGTATAATGTGAAATGGGAACCAAAATAGCCCGATGACTCCGCTGTATTTTTTTTTTTTTCAAAGACCTCCGATTTCTTCCTAAAATCGCAGGTCTATGCCAATTAGCTGCATTCGACCAATGCCCTTATATCCAACATATCCAATGTCATCGCTCGAATTCAGTTGGATCTATACCGCAGTCATGGGTTCAAATTAAGATATCCCTGTCTGTTGGTTGGCGAAGGTGTTAAGTTTTCAAGACCAACGCAGTCACATTTCTGTGTTTGCAGTAGTCTCAAACTAAGATTACCCGTGCCCTTTTTGTACCAAATTTTTACATGCTGACGTCACAAAAATTCGCTATTTCCATTTTCACTTGTGTGTCTCTCGTGAGAGTACGCTGCGACCGATCACACGTAGTGACGCATTTAGGACAAGTCTTTACGTCATAATGACGTCGGCATATAAAAATTTGCCACGAAAAATGGCAAGTGTTATCTTAGCTTCAGTAGTTCAAGACATTGACTGAACAGAGTGTATAAATTCTATCAGAAGACGGAATATAAAAGTAGTAAAAGAAGCGTCTTTAATGAAGGCGTGGTGACGTCTCATAGGCATCTTCCTTCGATAGGTATAGCGTATAGGGTACCTACATACGTAGGGAGAATATTCAACGTGAATTGTAAATTACCCGAAAAACCGCAATAAATAATATTCTTTGATCCAGACTGAAGAAGTGAAACGTAAACGCAACAAATGTTACCATCGATTTGCTGTCAACTAGCTTAATGTATCCTTTGCCCTTAGTTTCAGTTTACCAACTTGCCTCCCACGAGATACCATACACACGTCACGGCTCGAATATCCTTCCTACACTTTGCTCGAGCGAATGTAGTCAATACGTATACCTAAGAACGTCAGACCCGTTTCAAGGATATACTCAGATTATGTCATTCCTTTTTATTTTAGTTATGTACGCCTTTAAGACTCCTGTCAAATCACCCTCCTGTGCGTAAGGTTTTCCCAGGCATTTTCCAACATCTTGATGTAATTGTTACTGAAGGATTCGCAGAACCCACATAAAGCGCACATGCCAAGATCTAGAGCTGGGACTGATTACTTACCTACGTCTGTAAGGAAGAAGGCCCCTGCTGTCCAATGTCAAAAACCCTTTGTTTCTATATCTTTTAAAAGCGAAAAGGTGAGTCGCAAATGATGATAAACAACCCCAAAGTCACCTCTACACTATAGACAAAATGCTCTACCCCAGCAATGGGGGTGGATGATGACTATGCAACAGAATATTTTATATCCGCCTTCATGTATCTGTCTGCGGCAATATGCAGCACCAACACCACACAAAAACTCTATCTCTAGCACGGGTGAAAGACAATCAACTATGCTGGGGATTCCCTTACGTAACACCACGACCCACCAGCTCAGCGAATATACAAGCGACAAAGCACCCCCTCCGGCCCGTGCTCGGATGACGGAATGACGGAGATGAGAAATACTACTTGAAAGTGTGGGCTACATGCGTTGGCTTATACAAAATGCTCCCTCCTCCCCTCCTCCCTATTGGGTTCCATAAGTCATTGGCGGAGGTAACAAATGGAAGAGACCTTACGGCCAAATGATGTAGATACGAAAATAAAACAGTACAAGTGCAGTAGAAACAGTTTGTAGCTACATATACTATAGATAAGCGCACATACCTATGTATAACCTTTTCAGCATTAAAATCTAAAGCAAGAGGCAAACAAAAGAAAACTGAAAAATAGGGAAACACACGACGAGACTAGTATAACGATGTGCAAGGCAGGGCGGGGCTGGGGGGGTCGAGGACGAGCAACGAGAATGAAAGAACGAACGAACTCGGTCTAAGCCATTCACAAAATTCAATGGGCGACCAAATAACACAGAACAGTACTTTCTCTCTATAACTTCCATAGAAACGAGCAAGAAGAACGCAGAAAGTGTACATAACGTATATCCATACATATTGATAAAGATATAGCAAGAGCGAGAGAAAAAGAAAGAACAAGTCACAACTCACAAGGACACCAGGAGGATTCAACAAAACACAGAGCACACTATACACACAGAAAGCAGAGAACACCAGTGTTACCCAAGGGGATTGCAAAATATAATCGCAAGGGAGCTCCTGCTGCCACCCCCGCACATTAAAACAGTTCGCTTGTTGCTCCATGGGGGTGAGTGCTTTTGGGGGCTGGGGGCTGGAGGTTTTGACGACGAGAAACGAAAGTTAAAAAGAAAAACAAGCAGAAACAAAGTGACAGGGAAATGGGAAATGAAATCAGTCCATGAAACTGGAGAACCACCGTTGGGGGAGGTTGTCGGGTGACGATGGGTGGGTAGTGGGTTTGTTTTTATTCTAAGCCCTTTTTTTTTTTTTCTTTTTTTCTTTTTTTTTTGCTTGAAATCGGATGACCTGGGTTCTTATGAATTGAAATAATGGAATGCTCTGCCATGCGAAACCACCACCAGGAATGAGGTTATATGCCACAAAGATGGGGCAACCCCTTTCAAAAATGGAAACTTAGACCCAGACGTAAGCTGTAATACGCAAAAATGTGACAGACATGGGGATTTTACAAATGTACAGAGACATCTAAGTATGTATTGTGGCATGATGGTCGTTGTTAGTTTGAATTTCGAGGTTATCTGCGGATGGAGTGCGCTTTTGTGCGTTTTAAGGTCGAACACTTTCAGGTTTGAGTTGAGATTTCAATGGGGCATTTTGTCCTTTTCATTTGGTACATTGTTTGTGAGTGTGTATGCCAAAGATTTAGCCGCTTTCAAAATATACATTTTTCATCTCACAAAACTTATGTGTGCATGGATGGCCAGCCGTTCTTTTGAATAGATATGAGGCTTTTCAAATGGAGGCCTAAGTAACGTGTTAGACACCGACTTAAAACGAGGTTACTATGTTGGTATTGATTCACAAAATGTAACGTCTATAGCGTGTAACGTGTACCTATGGCTTTCATACTCTGACGTTCTTATGGAGAGGTGTGCTTTGAAACGAACGGCATAGGTATAAATGTTTTCGCAAACCGGAGTACAACATATTTCTCAGCAAACAATGGTTATCTGTTTGCAAGCGATAAACCTTTTTTTTTTTTTTTTTTCATTGAAATAGTATAGAGCTATGCAAATGGAATTAAGGTTTCAACTTTCAAATAAAAAATTTAACGAATGAAACCCACGCCAGAAGGGTGGCTTCAATTAATATAAAAAATTGAACGAAGGAAGTCGCCACCACAAAGGTGGCTTCAATTACTACATCGAACGAAAGCAAGCCAAACCATCAAAATATTGCGGATACTTCGCCTATAAAGTGTCGAAGACCAGTGGCAAAAACCATCAGCACCGGAAGAATAGATGTCATGAGTTGCACCGCACCGATGAGCTATATGCCAGCACAATAGAAGCTTACAAAATATTAGACACTATTACAACAAAGAGTGCGTCAATACAAGAGACAGACAAGTCGGGTAGACCATCGGCGTTTTCTAAAATACGATTTTTAATTGTGATCTTTAGACCACCAATAAGTTTTGACTTGCATCATCAGCCTACGAATAAATCAAGACATTCTTAAAAATTGTGTTCCGTTTATTGAATAATTTGAATGGGATTTTATTACGAAAAAAAAAATGCACTCATAAAACAATCGTGAAGTAGTATTAGAAAACAATGGAAAGTGTACTATAAAAAATACCGAAAATTGTGTCCGATCGAACGATAGGGCATTACTGATTTGCATATGGTATTTGACAGCTCAGCGGATTTTTTGTTCATTTCCTATTTTGTGTTCTGTTTTTTGTTTCAAAAAGTCTTTGAAAAATATATTTTGGGCAAATTTAATTGCAATTTATGTAGGTATTTATTTATTTATTTATTTATTTATTTTTTTCGAATAAAATCCTCCATGTATAAGAAACCATTGATCTTGTTTTTCACGACAACAAATTATGACATTTGAATTCTGCGATGACAACAAATGTAATAGATTCTAAGAAAGTCGTGGAGGTCTAATTGTTTATTGGTACCGTTTCACAAATGCTGGTCATTTTTACTAAAGCTGGCAGCCAACTAATTAGTATGGCGTGATTATTAGTAAGGCCGAATGTTTCCTTCCATTTCTATAACGCTACTATCAAACTAATCAATTACAAATATAAACATACGGTCGTCCATTTAATAGCAAGAATAATGGTAAATTTATTTATTTATTTATTTGCGAAAGCTTCATTTTATTATAATTATTATTAAAATTGTATTATAATTTTATTTTATTATAATTGCGAAAGCTTAGGCCGTACACATTATTTTAAATAGATGCTGTACGAAGGTAGCTATTGACAAAGAAGCAATCACATAAATCGATTTTTAATTTATTAATTAAAACTGTGCACGTTCAAATACCTAGTCAACTTAAGTCGACTTGATTCGTGTGTACTCGATTTACCCTGATTATACGTCAACCATGATACAGCAAGACAAGATATCGCATTGCGCATGTCGTTCATTCTTGCTGTTAATCGAAAATCATCTTTCAACAAATTATGACGTAGGTTACTTTTAGCGCGATGTTTCAAATTTTGAATTTGGTTTTAGTTTAGTGGCATTGTGATTTTGTGTATTTTAATTAAATAAATAGCAAGTGAATATTTAAAATGGGTGTTTGTTCAGTATTCGAGTGCAGCAATAATACACGGAAAAAGAAAACAGTTGACACCAGCTTCCATAGCTTCCCTAAAGATAAAAATATATTAAGGCAATGGTTACGTTTTTGTAGACGAAAAGATCCAATAAATATAAAGACTGCAAGACTTTGTAGTCTGCATTTTGGCAAAGATGACTTTCTGAACAATACTGAATATGAAATGGGTAAATTGGTGTATTAATATAGGAATCTTAATGCTCATTTATGTGCTTTCCCTCGTAGGATTTACTGGTCGACGTTCATTGAAACCTGGAGCTGTTTGCAAATTACAATTATCTGAAGGTGATGTTTATGTTCCAAATGCTCTTCAATGTAGCCGTGTAAAAAAAAACTTTTCTTCCGCTCGCGAATGTACTTTCGCATTCGCCTTCTTAATAGACAAATAGTTGATGAAACAAACACCAGAAAACGAAAATATAAAAAAAAAAAAACAATTAACTAAACCACTAGTTTTTAAAACATTTTACTTTCTTTCACTTAACATTTAGCATTTTTGTATACAATACAATTTTTCTTATAAATTTCTTCATACGCCGCCGCGTCGAGCAAAGCAAAATAAAATAAATCTACGACTATAATTCGTAGGAACAGCAAACAAAAACACAGATACGCACGTAAATGTTCATCTTAACATATTTAAAACAATTCCGAAACTATATACATACTTCATATTTTACAATTTATTTAAGGAACGACACAAACCATTCCATATAAAAACACGTAAATGCCAAATGTCAAAATGTTCATCGGACTCTTCTGACGTATATGCGCAGAACAAATTAAAAATGAAAACTTCATTGCGCTATCTTCTCTTGTTGTATCATGTACGTCAACCACACTATCGAAATGTCAACTGAGTAGTAGGTACCTATTCAGATAAGAAATTCGTCACTGGATTCGTCTGCCATAAACGTCAACTGAAAAGAACTGTTTACGTGATAAATCTAGGCCAATAAAAATTGAAGCATATCAACCAGCTGTCAGATTTAGGTACGAGTTTTAAACGTTCCCAGTCAAGATAAAGTAATAAAAATTGTAAATTTTCAGTTTTGTTTAATAAGTAAAAAGTTCATAATCTTATTCATTTCATTTTCAGGGTTTCAAAATCGCTTTGTACTTTGACGTCGCCGTGTTAAAAACATTGAAAACTTCCACTACCTTTCCTAAATAGTTGGTTAAACAGGAACTTAGGTACTACCAGAAGGTCATTTCCCACCCACATCAAAAGATTCCTTATCAAAATGACTGAAATGATGCGTATATAGATAATTATTCAAAAAACTGTCACATCCAATCAAAATATCTACCGATAAAAAGTAGGTATACCAGCAATCCGTTTTGTTCATGACTCATCCGACATTCCTCAGACTCACGTTCGCATTTTAATCCAGTAGAAATGAAACTTTTTCTTTTGTGTACAAGTATAAACCCATATGACTGCTTCAGTTTCCTTTTCAATTTCCTCGAGTCAGTTTTCGGCCCGACAAGAACAGCCCACGATCGATTGCAAGTCAATTGAAATAGAACGTCTATGCGAATCATTGAAGGCACTTAAAAACCATTGAATCCCCTTGGCGCCTCTTGGTCTTCCTCACTTATGGAAGCACACTCATAGTTAAATGCACATGTTTGCCAAAATGGCACACACATACACACAAATTTATATATGTATACCTACTGCGAATAGCCGTAATTCAATTATGCCAACTAAAAGAGTCTGCTGTTGTTGTTGTTGCTGGTGGTGGTCTTTTTGCATATTTTCCGAGTCTCACTTCTCACATATGTTCGCCGTCAGTTTGTTTGTAATGCATGCACTGCACAAACGAGTCAAAAAGAACTGAGTTCAGAACAATACAAAAAGAAGAGAACAAGCAGTGGAATGCGCACATCTAGTTTCACGAAAACTAGAGCTGACGTCGACCGAAAAACGAACGAACCTACGACGTCTGGTGGAAATGTGTTGTTTATAGTCTAGTTCTGGCACAGTCATATCGCACACAGCGATACCATACACCAACACAGGCACTTGCGTCATATTCAAATTCGGTATACGCAGCTCTGAGTTGAATTGTCCTCGTCGTGGGTACTCATTTATTCATTACACCCTATTGCGCGAGTTAAGTATCCATAGCAAAACATATTGAGAAAAAAGATAACATTATTTGTATTCAATGATATCTTTAGTCTCTAGTACAGTCTTGCACACAACGCTACAATGATAACATATGTAAAAGAGATAATATCGTTTGTATACAATGTTGGAATATTATCTCTTCTTCATTATCAAGCAAGACGATTGTACGCTTGGGTCTCCTTGTAGATAGATAAGAAAAGTATATAAATACGACTGTATGATGAATTTATCAACAGTCTTATTGTAACTACATAGTAGCCTTAAGCTCCTTTTAGAATTAGTAAAAAGTATTTCAATAATAAAGGACATAGTTCCAAATAAATATTGTTTAATTTTAAAAGTAAGAAACAAGTGTTTTAATTGGCGATCCTGCCAGGAGGTTAAATATACTTTTTAACTTCAATCGAGCGGACCTCGGGAACAAGTAGTGAAATCTAGTATAAACAGAACACTCGCGTTACCGGTTACAAGAATTACCTAGCATAGCAGGTACAAATATAGCTTCTTCGTACGAAGCAGCAAAGCAATTCAGTGAAAGTGTATATGTGGAGAAAAAAAACACACAAATTCGACGACAACAGACACGAGTTCAAAATGGAACAACTCGCAGTATTAATGGCAAGATTAGAAGCTTTAGAAACCAGGAGCAACACAGTAACACAAACCCTAGAGCACACACGCACAGAGAATGCAAGGTTAGCAGCAATAATAACTAACCAAAATCAAATAAACACTAATTTAGAAACAAAACTAAATGAAGTAAAATCTGGATTAGGCATAGTACCAAACATACCTGTGCTAGAGGAAATAAGAACCACATATACAGATGGTAGTGAAATACAGTTAGACGCATTTAAAAGCCTACCTATTTTCAACGGCGATCAATCAAATTATCGGTCGTGGCGCGAAGAAGCATCCAGATTAATGGACAGCATTAAAAACTTCAAAACACACAGTAAGTACGCAGCAGCATTGACTATAGTGAAAAGTAAAATACAGGGTGCAGCCGCGAATGTGTTAACTAATTATAACACAATTTTTAATTTTGAGGCGATACGTAACAGATTAGATTATACGTACTCTAATCAAGAACCTCTATACGTGCTACAAGACATGATGAAAGCCATCACGCAAAAAAGAAGCACACTGTCTGAATACCACGACGAGATAAATAAAAATCTCAATTTAATAATATCAAAAATCACTATGTCAGGTGATCCGCCGAATATAATCGACAGACTAATTAAAAATGCTAACGACGACGCAGTTCGTATATTCATTGATGGTATGAGTGACAACTTTACAAGAGGATCATTATATTCAGCTACAATAAATGATCTAGAACACGCATTCGCAATTGCTCGCAGAATAGAACATGATAATGTGCACAGGCATTTACATCTCACTCAGGATAAGCACCACAAAAATATGCCACATGAACGCAGAAACGAAAGAAGACCAAATTATTCGAGCCAAACAACGAATTATCAACCCCAGAAGCAATACGATAATATGCAGCAACACAATCAAGGACCACAGCCGATGGAGATAAACTCGAGACAAATTGTACATGCACAGCGACAAAATTGGAATCAATACAAACCCGATGTATATAATCCACCAGCGAAACGTGAACACAGCGGGAGTTTCAACACACACAACAGACCGCAACGATCTTATCAGCAGAACTTCAAGCAGCAGAGAGTAAATAACTCCCGACAACAACGCAGAGACGATGTCAGCAGTACATATGCAGAAGCAGATGAAACGGAATGTATGGTAAATAATAACATAAGAATAGATCATTTAAACTAGTAGACGGGTTGCCCTGCTTAAATTTAACTAGTACTATTTCTAAGAAAATTTATAAAATTCTTATTGATACTGGTGCAACCCATAATTACATTAATAGAAAATGCGATTCTAGCAAAAAAATTAAAATTAAACCTATAAAAATAAAAACAATGCATGGTTATTCTATGGTAGATACAAAGAAAGTAGTTAGGATATTAAAGAAAAATATAACATTTTTTGAATTAGAGGATATTCAGTCTTTTGATATGATATTAGGATATGAAGGACTTAAAGTTCTAAACGCGGAAATAAATTTCAGTAATATGACTCTAACTACCATAAGCAGTGTCGAATCTATTCAGAAAATTAATTACATAATTGGGGAAAATAATATTTATAAAGCAGACATAGATAGACTGATGAAGATTAATAACAGCATAGGACCGTTACCCTTTACAGATACTATAGAAGCAAGCATTAGGACGACCAATGATAATCCGGTTTATGTTAAACAATATCCATATCCCATAGCAGATAACGAATTCGTAAACAAAGAAATACAGAAACTCTTACATGACGATATAATAGAAAAAAGCCATAGTCCTTATAACAGTCCCATATGGACAGTACCTAAAAAAGGTTTGGACGAAAAAGGAAAACCAAAACGGCGCATGGTTGTTGATTTCCAAAAACTTAACGCTCACACTGTAACAGACAGATACCCCATTCCGGATGTCAACATGACAATTCAAAATTTAGGTAAAGCCAAGTACTTTACAACATTAGATTTGGAGTCAGGTTTCCACCAAATTAAAATCAAAACAGATGATAAAGAAAAAACAGCTTTTGCTATAAATGGCGCAAAATATCATTTTAAACGAATGCCTTTCGGGCTCAAAAATGCACCAAGCATATTTCAGAGATGCGTGGACGACATTTTGAGAGACTTTGTAGGTAAATTCGTACACGTTTACATTGATGACGTATTGATATATTCTTCATCTGAGGAAGAACATATACAGCACATAAGTCAAGTATTCGACGTACTCAATAAAGCCACATTAAAAATATCTGATGAGAAAAGTAAGTTTTTTCAAGAAGAAGTAGAATACTTAGGTCACATAATCAGACATGGTAGAATCACTACGAACCCTGAGAAAATAGCAGCTATAGAAAATTTTCCAGTCCCACAAACGGTAAAGGATTTGAGAGGATTTTTAGGTCTTACAGGTTACTATCGTAAGTTTATAAAAGGATACGCAAGCATAGCCAAGCCCCTGACATTATATTTACGAGGAGATAACGGTAAAGTAAACAAAAAACAAAGTAAAAATATTAAGTTAAATCTGAATGATTCAGCATTAGAAGCGATTAGAATTTTAAAAAATTATTTGAAAGAACAAGTCGAACTTTTTCAACCGGATTATAGTAAACCATTCGAGCTTACTACTGATGCATCCAACATAGCTATTGGAGCCGTACTAAGTCAGAATAAGCAACCTATACACTTCTTGTCAAGAACACTGAGTAAGACAGAAGAGAACTATAGCACAAACGAGAAAGAGCTATTAGCGATCATATGGTCCTTACAAAAACTCAGAAACTACATATATGGTATAGCAGACTTAACCATATATACCGATCACCAGAGCCTTATATATTCTGTATCAGAAAAAAATCCCAACACAAAGCTGAAACGTTGGAAGGGAATCATTGAAGACTTTGGAGCAAAATTAGTTTATAAACCAGGAAACCTAAATCTTGTAGCTGACGCATTATCACGTCAACGCATAAATACTTCTACCATAGAAACAGCACATTCAGCTGAAAGTTCTTCTAATGATATAATAAAAACTGTGAATCAGCCTTTTAATGCATACACTGCACAGTTCGAACTTATTGAAGATATAACAAATAATATCGAAACACAAATCTATTTTAGTAACAAAATAAGACTCATAATAAAGTTTAAGGACAAAGACTCTTTACTAAGGCAGATGAAAGAAGTTATACAACCCCAAAAGATTGTAGCTTTGCATACGAAATTTGAAAACATATACAAATATGGTGAAAACATAAAAAAAGAATTCCCACTAGTAAGATTTATATTCACACCAAGAAAACTTCAAGACGTGACAAATTTGGAGGAACAACTAAAACTTGTAAGGGTAACTCACGAAAGAGCACACCGAGGGTTACGTAACAATATACAAGAAATCTCAGAGAAATATTACTGGCCCGATCTAAATAAACAAGCAAAGAGTTTCAACAGAAAATGCATAGCATGTCTATTTGGAAAATATGAAAGAAAACCTATCAGAGAACCTCTGAATAATTCAGAAATACCAACACATGTGGGAACACACATTCATATGGACATATACTTCAACGACAAGTATACTTTCCTTGTAACAGTAGATAAGTATTCTAAATATACAATCCTTCGGGAAATCGAAACTCGAAACAGACTGTACGACGTTATGGAAGAGGTCTTATCTAATTATTTCCCAAAATGTGAACGACTCATGACAGATAACGAGAAGGGATTCAAAACAGAAATGGTGAACCAAATGTGTTTGAAATACAACATAACTAAAGTAGAAACTCCAGTATACAGATCGACAGCGAACGGTCAGGTAGAACGTGTAAACGGTACAATAACTGAACTGTCTAGAATATTCACAATTCAGAATAAAACAAGACTTATCGAAGAAATATTTAGAACAGTGCGTGAATTAAATAATTCTATACACTCAGTTACCGGTTTGAAACCTAGAGACATTTTCTTTAATCAAAATAAATATAGCAATAGTGAAATTATAATAAATAAACTAAACTCAGCATCCAAAAAAGTGATCGAACGTCTAAATAAAGGAACTCGACACAGAGAGTATAAAAAAGGAGATAAGATAATGGTAAGAATCACAGGTCTTAGAAAGAAATCTAACGCCAGATACATAACAAGAATAGTAGAAGAAGATAAAGGAGACACTGTAATCTCTAAAGAAGGAATAAAAATTCACAAGGATAACATAAAGAATTATCATTTTTCAGATGACGAAAATATTAATATTCCTAACATTACTAGGAATTGTACAGAGTCAAGAAGGGCAAGGAAACGTTCAAATAACTGAGTTACTAAACAAGAAGTTTATACTTACGCAAACAGATGACGTGTATTTATTCAAAGAACAAACTTATTTGTTACATGCCACCAACCTGACTTCGATATTTCAACCTTACGTAAATATCGTAACTAGTAAATATCAACCTACACAAGAAGAAAAAATTTGGTTAAGTAAAATTAAGAATTTAGCAGACCAATTACAAGAACATACTAGGCATACTAGATCAATTAACTTTTTAGGAACAGCTTTCAAATATGTGTTTGGTAATCCTGACCATTATGACTTAGTTAACATAGAAACGAGTATAAATAATCTCATAGAAAACAATAATAAACAAAAAACTATAAATTCTAGATTTGAACAAATTTTGCAACAATTCGAAGGTCAGAGCCTTAAAGAACATTTAGTAATAGAACAAGTGTACGAACAATTATTATTATTGACCAGAACAATTAATGCAGCAAAAAATAATGAATATTTATCAGAAAGCCTAGACTTAGATGACATTAAAAATATTATTCAACATGAAATAATTCAAGTACCCATAATAAATATACTTGAGTACTCTAAAATATTATTAGCTAGAACTGATGAATTCTTCATCACAATATATAAATATCCAGTTCTAATTAAATCATGTAAATTGTATAAAGTAACACCTTTAAATTCAAAACATGGAAAAATCATTACAGATAAAACAATTGCCTTATGTAACCAAACTTATTTAAGAACAAGAAATTGTCAAAATCATCTAAGTAAAAACATTTGTGAAATTAACTTTGAAGAAGAAAATTGTCTTATTCCACTTTTAAAGAATATAACTTCAAAATGCAACATTAAACAAGAATACGATTACGACTTAGAAATTGAATCCGGTGTTATGTTATTAAGCGGTAAGCATAAGTTAAATAATCAAACAATTAATGGTATAAACTTAGTTACTTATGAAAATACTATAAATCTAGACGATAAAATATACAAAAACATGCATAAGCAAATTAAAGAAGTTATATTAAGAAATCATAATTCAGAGTCTTACATCGACCAAATAATTAAAGAAGATACAATGTACAAATTCGATAACATAGATACTTTAAAAAAACTAATTATTCCTTTTGAAGAAAAACCGATATTATCAACTATATACACAATTGTAACACTGATTGTTATTCTAGCATTTACGTACGTAATGATAAAAACTATACAATGTATAACAGATCGTCAAAAACAAAAAAAGATTGACGCATATAACAAAACTTATGAAAGAGAAATGTTAAAAATAGCGTCGAAAAATCGGGACGATTTCGTTTAACAAGGGGGGGAGTTAAGTATCCATAGCAAAACATATTGAGAAAAAAGATAACATTATTTGTATTCAATGATATCTTTAGTCTCTAGTACAGTCTTGCACACAACGCTACAATGATAACATATGTAAAAGAGATAATATCGTTTGTATACAATGTTGGAATATTATCTCTTCTTCATTATCAAGCAAGACGATTGTACGCTTGGGTCTCCTTGTAGATAGATAAGAAAAGTATATAAATACGACTGTATGATGAATTTATCAACAGTCTTATTGTAACTACATAGTAGCCTTAAGCTCCTTTTAGAATTAGTAAAAAGTATTTCAATAATAAAGGACATAGTTCCAAATAAATATTGTTTAATTTTAAAAGTAAGAAACAAGTGTTTTAATTCGCGCTCTTTGTGTCTACGAGCGTGTAGCTATCTTGTATCGTTTTGTTTTTTGTTTTTTTCTTGCGTTCTGTGTCCCAAAAAGAATTCCCATAGATACACAGCGCCATAGCTACAGCCAGCAGATGAGAGGCCGGAAAAGTACCTAATAAAAACTCAAGGATATCAAACGACGACATTTTACAACCCAACCCAATTAGTACAATAGATACTTTTGTATCTACAAAGTCATCATATCTGCATGAAAAAGAGTATCGTATCTGCTGCTGTTTGTGTGCATTTATGACACGGTTTTTCTCAAGTGGATATCTCTGGGATACGTTTCGCAGAACTTCAATCGTGTCGGGCGCCAGGGGTGCACATTTTATGGCCGCAATCTGTCATCTTGTATGTCATCGGAGAAAAGCCAGTGCACAACCCGTAAAACATATCATTCGAATCGGTTTCACTGATTTTAGTCTGTCAGTGGTGCTTTGTTGAAAATGAAAATGCTTTCCACCCATTCGAAACTATACAACCACCATCAGCTCCGCTGCTCCACCCGCTCGTCCCCCAATGATAACCTTTAATCTTTGTTTTGTATTTTTTTTTTTTTTTTTTTTTTTCATTCAACAACCGGAATGCGGTCACGAATTACCAACACAAGTGTGACAATTAGTCGACGCGCTGCTGCTGGGCAGTTAATTTAATGCTCTATGTGCAGCATGAGTAGCAAAAGTGACAGTTGAGTATGTAGTCAATTTTAAAGAGGACTTGATGAATTAATTATTAAGAAATTTAAATAAAATTGAACCACTGCGATTTTCATGATGAATGCGTGTGTCAAGCACGGAGTTCCATTTGCTGATACGACGACATCATTGACGTAAGCAAGAAGTAAGTAACCATAACCATATATTCATAAATATAGGTATATAAATGTGCCGATGAGTGAAACAGAAATAAACGGCTGACCTATAGGGGGCTGAATTTACTTTTCAGCTGGAAAACATTTTGATAAGCCTGCTATTAGATGATCTGTTTGTGATTGTGATTAAACAAGATTGTTTTTCTACTGAAGTGGATGCGTCGAGTACCTATACACTTGTAATGAAGCAACTTTGATAAGAGGCTGACGTCTCTTGGCTTTTCAAACGCGTAAAAAGTTGTATTTTGATTATTTAATAATCTAGCAAAAATTCGAATGTAAACCGTGGCTTGTAACATTCATGATATTGTTGAATGAGGTGGCGGTTTGGACTGCTAAACATGCTATATTTCTGAACTTATCATGACTTCAAATATGGTTACATTGCGTGTAGAAAGCGGCGCTATGCAAACGATAATAATAACAGATGAATATCAAAACAGTATGACTTAAAACTTGGCCAACGAGACTATTACTAACTAATTTGCATTGAATCCAATAGTTAGAGGAATTAATAGGTGAAAATAACAAGGTTCAACAAAACAATTTTGGTTTACCTAAAAAAGGTAAGTACGCCCAGACTTTGGGTATCAGCTCCAATAGCGAGCTAAGTCAAAAGACAGTGGCATTAAATTTTGCGAATGAACAGAAGCAATAGGAAAAGAAGAGGTGAAACATAGTTGTCAACATAGTTGTCAACATAGTTGTCATGTTTGACCTCTTCCTTTCCTTGTATTTGTAAAAGACCCGAAAAGTAACAAATCCAACGGTTCTGACGACTTGCATGTGTTTTTTTTTTACGGAAAGAGAACTTTGTCAGGCCGCCTCAGAGGAAACACATGCCGTGTACGTATGATTGGATTATTACCTCAGTTTGTTACAACAAGGGCGTTTAATTCCTTTAAAAAAAAATGCTCGATTAACCATGAAAGCAAACTTAGAAAGTGATTTCGAACTGATCTAGTGAGCATCTAAGCAAGGGACGGTAATAAACTGAACAAAAAATTTCAATTGTATTTAAACTTTTTGTCTTTTTTCTTCATAAAAGAAATATAATTTGGCAGCACTAAAATGTACAAAACAGACATTCCTACATAAAGGATATTCACATAAGCGTGAACTGTGGACAGGAATTGAATTTAAATAATCTATCATCATATCTAAAAAAAAAAACAACTGAGCATCAATTGATTTAAATAGCGAACTTTACAATTATGTACAGGAATTTTTTTCGCGAATTGAAAATTCTAGCCACAAACTGTCACACTTTATTCACAATCCACTTAAACCAGTCGCGGCCACATAGCACAAACCCACGAATGAAAAATTCGTTTCAACTTTAAACTTCAACAAAGAAACTGATTTTATTTGAATGAATGGGCAGTCGACTACATTGGTCTGGATAAGATGTAACCTGGGGTTGAATTACCACATCCGTGGTCGAGTAATACGTGACTGAATTTGTTATTGTTTTGCTTGTAAAAACCACAAAATTCAGTGACGTAAAGCTCGCTCACGGATGCAGTAATTCGGCCCCTGAACGCAAAAACTATATTGGTCAGCAACGTCACATTTTCTACGTCAGCCACATATGCGAACTGTTAACTTGGTATTCAGTCACAAATTTCTTGACTAGATTCGTCGGCTACCCTTTGATAAACTTCAACTGCAACAGCTGCTAATAAGACCGATTTTTGCCAATCTAAACCGAGATACATCTAGTCAGACTTAGTAAACTAGATACTTGAACGTCCCCAATGAAATGTCAGAATCTGCGTATATTCGCTTGTTCGTAATTCGCTCTCATGTGAATAGTCCTTAACAAATGACACTTTTGTCAAACGGATTCAGTTGTTAATGAGTGGGGAAGCGAGGAGTAACAACGATTCTCGCTTGTTTGGGGGTTAACCTGACAATTTCTGTTGAGAGAGAGAGAAACAACTCTTAACAACAACTCGCAGACACAGTCACTTTTGGTAGGAATGATAGCTATTTCGAACAACACCACTAATTCATCATCAGACTTTGAAGTGTTTTGAATTCTGACAGTCAATTCTCCGTACATAATTCCATTTGGAAAGACATTTCTGGTTTTCCCCTGTCAGAAAATGAACATGCATATATTTTGTTGTTGTGGTGCGATAAAAAGGTTGCACTTTCGCACTTTCGCAATGATACAAGAACAGTTGCACCGGATCGTGAATACCCCTAATGTAGATTCGCAAGACTGCTCTGAAATCTGAAAAAGATTTTTTTTAATTTTTATTTTTTATTTTTTTTTTTTTTTTTGTACCAAACGAACATAAAAAAATGCTCTGAGAGCAAAAAAAATTATCTGATAGCGCCCAATCGAATACTACATAAGTTGACAGTTCGTTCTTCTATATGACTGCCGTAGGATATGTAAGTAACGTTACCAACCAATCGGTAGGTATAGGTACCTATAGGTATTGTTTTGGCGTTCAAAGTACATCTATTTTATACTAATCTAGCCGACTTAAGACTTCTCGTAAAAAAAATTGAATTCAATTAAAGGAGTGACGAAATTTGTCAGGTAGGTAGGGTCATGTCCCCAGTAGTCGAACACTTAGTGGTGTGTCCGAAATTAATCGGATATTGTAAATGATGGGTTAAACTTATAACTGTGGTATAAAATTATTATTCAGCGTTGTATCAAAAATTTTCAATAACTTTTTGAATCTGGTTCATAACTTTAACAAAACAATTAAGATTTAATAAAAACTGAAAAAAGGCGTAATTCTCCAGTAGTCGAACACTAGTTTCCACTAACCGAACAATGAGTTTCCTGATTTCGAACGTGGATTATTTTAGGTGGTTTTTTCATACAGAATTAATTAAAACACATAAAAAGTAGATACAAATACTCTTATGGCATAATATGTTTTATTTGTAAAATTTTACTATTATTTACCTTATGGTGTATGGAAGTTGACTCTCTGCTAACGCTTCTCGATCTTCCTGGAACCTATACTCAAGCATACGCGGATGATGTCGCCGTTCTGTCTGTCGGTTCTGACATAGGGACTGTCTGATCTCGGGCGCAGAATTCCTTGGGCTTGATCGATGGCTGGTGCACAAGAAATGGGCTTTCAGTGAATCCTCTTAAAACGACTGTTGTTCTCTTCACGAGAAGGAGGAAGGTCACTGGTCTGACTCAGCTTGTGTTAAAAGGTGTCACTATTCCGATCTCCGATGAAGTCAAATATCTGGGAGTAATCCTCCATAGAAAGCTTCTTTGGTCCAAGCGTGCCGAATCGAAAACCGGTAAAGCGCTGTCAACTTTCTGACAGTGTAAAGGCGTTTTTGGCAAGACATGGGGCTTATTTCCCAAAAGGGTCCTTTGGATCTATACGGCAAGGGTAAGACCACTCCTCTCATATGCATCTCATATCCTGTCTTATGGATATGCCCTCTGACGCAATGACTCCAGAAGTTCTACTGCGACAAAACTACCACGTCAACTTTCCTCAGGCAACGGAATGGTTTGGGCCAGACTCTGAGCCAGGGAAAGAATGCCATCGTATTTTTACGGATGGCACCAAAACCGGACAGGGGTCTGGTTCTGGAGTCTTCGTGGAAAGCGAGAACATTAGACTTCACTACCCCTTAGGAAACCATGCGTCTGTCTTCCAAGCGGAGATTTTCGCTATCCTTATGGCTATGCGCTATATTGTGACAAACAGGTGGAGGGCTAGGAGTATATGCCGTTGCAGCGACAGCCAAGCTGCATTAAAAGCGCTGCTTAACCCTCTTACCTCGTCTAAATTAGTGCTCGAACTCAAGCTTTCTCTGAACTTGGTCGGAAGGCTAAATACAGTGTATCTTGTTTGGGTCCCAGGTCACACTGGTATCCTTGGAAATGAGATAGCTGATGAGCTTGCCAGGCTGGGTTCAGGGGAAGAATTCTTAGGACCTCAACCTGCATTGGGTCTGCCTACATCGGTGGTTAAGTCATCCATTGATACTTGGGTTTCTCGCGAACTCGAGTGTCGGTGGCGTGGCTGTGCTGGGCGTAGACAGACCAAACGACTGCGTCCGGACATCTGCAAAAGGTCGGCGGCCTTCCTTCTGTCTCTCAGAAGAAGCGACTGTAGACTGCTTGTGGGCGTCCTTTCGAGCCACCAAGCTTTTGCCAAACACTTAAATGTTTTGGGCTTGAGCGTCTCCACTATCTGCCCTGCCTGTGGAGAGGATGACGATACAGCGGAGCACTTCCTCTGTAGCTGTCCTGCCTCTGCTCGCATGAGGTGGCGGATCTTTGGGGCTGACGTGGTGAGTGCCGAACATCTTAGCTCTTTATCACTGAAGCTCCTTCTCATCTTTCGTCGAAAGACGGGAAAACTAAGTACATAAATGTAAGGTGTCTGTTTGGCTGTACAATGGACTAGTAGTTGTGTCTGAGTGCTCCATCGGATAGTAACAACCTCCGAAAAAAAAAGTGCAAAAAGTACAAGTAAAGTCCTCAAATTGAGCTTCCCAGAATGTTTTTGTTCACAAAGCGGTGCAAGATAGCCCCTGGGACCGATAACCTTTCTGGTTTTGGGAGCCATGCTAAATGAAGTCTCATCGCCATCGTAAAGTTAACTCCTTATGGCACTTCAAAAATGAATAATATACCACTTTACCACTGGGCCTATCGTCCTTAAAAGGGGTTTTTCGCTTATCATCACGAACTATTTTTTGCACCACATCCAAGAGTTCGTTCGGCTTTTGGGGGAATCCGCACTTTGCAATTTTTATTAACCATTCAACAAGCTTAAGTTCCTCACTCTCAGCAAGGACTGGAGCAGGCCCCATTCTTATAAGCTTGTCTCCAACCTTACCATTGATCCTGTCATGAAGGGTGGCGATAGAAATGCCAAACTCAGAACTTGCTTTGCGGAAGCTCATGGTACCGTTACGGATTCCATTTAAAGCAGCCGCCAATGAGGCTTCGTTATACCTTTGGTAGGAACGTTTCATTAAGTGGATATTCATGGCGAATGGGTAGGTCCAATCGATAAAAATAAAGCCTGTTCGGACTAAGGAACCCGCACAAATTAAGAGTTGCCTTAAACCGAACGCAAGTGTTCGAGACGGAAACTTGATAAAATTTAGTTTCCTAAGTCCGAACGGTCAAAAAATAAACCTTAGTCTATTGTTTTAAATAATTTTTTTGTAAAATATGATAGAACTAATATTATCCTACACAAAACAAGTAAAAAAACTACTTACTAGACTTTTGACGAGACTTTATACACACTTTCCCGGAGCACTTCAACAGTTTCTTTTATTTACAAAACCACACGCGAGCGTATTCCTTCAAGGCACATCAGAAACTACCCTTTTTTGGCATTAAACTTTGATGGGATTAGTGAACTTTTACCTTAGGAACAATGCGTGTATGCAGAGGAATAATTTTGCATTTGTAGAAGTTTGAATTTTTGAAAAATAAACAGTTCCAACGACTTTTGACAAAAAGTGTTCGACTACTGGACGTGTTCGAAGTTAGGCGACCCTACCCTACATACCTAGTAAACAAAACATCCGAACAGGCAGACGTACTGGCATCTTAATACCTGAATTTGGTATTGTAGGTAGGTAGGTATGTAGGTATACCTACATCAATATTGCTTTTTGTAAAAAATATTACAGATAAGTTCGTAAAATGTACGGATACGAAGCCATTCGTCAAAGAAAGTGATGTCAAATTTTCTTGCTAAAAAATCAAGAAGGTAGGTACCTGCACATATTCATATTTTGAGGGTATTCAAATACGGCCGTTGCTATTCGCAAGTCGTTCGGGGCACGGCTACGTAACGAAATGTCAAAGTTTAATCGCGTAAAACAGTGGTAGGTACCTATATGGGCTCGCTTGGCTCGCAAAAAGGATTCTAAACTCCAGTATTACATTTTCAGGCACGAGCCTGTACGTTTTAAGGCCCAAGTTATTTCTTAAAACACTAGGTATTTTTAATTAAAATACAATTACGTTGCGACAAATACCTACGTAGCCGTGTCCCGACTCCCGAAGCCAGACACACGTCAGTCAGTACAAAAATAGCTTGCGAATAGCCACTTCGTTCAAATACATTGTAAATACCTATAAGAAAACAAGTTTATAAAACAAATTAAGAAAATGACTTACTTCCTCTTCCGTTACCCTTCCGTTTTGCCATAGTTAAAGTTGTACAATTCTAATCAAAATTCCAATAGGCAATCGTTATGTATGTGGGCCACTCGTCCTTTTAGGAAACAAATATCCTTTGTCAATGTAGTTAACTGACAAAAAATTGTTCCCGTGTTATCAATACATTTTTCTCACTGCTTCGTGTATATATACACTAATCTATATACGATTGAAACATTTATCATAAAGATGATTTTTTTTTCGCATGTAAATCACGCAATTTTTATTTTTTTTTTTTTTTAATTTACATAAATGCACACAGAAACTTATGCTATTTCCACTTGATAAACACGCACTCTCTCTTTGTCATCATTTATTTATGGGTTTTCACTTTCATTTGCAATGAATATAGGTATTTAAGAAAAACAAAACAAACGTTCGTTAAAGGATACACTACCTACTACCCGCAATTTGAATTGAATTGCGATATCCAATGGGTAAACTGTTGATAAATCTAATAAAGAAATATACTACTTCGATGTACTTGTATTCCACATTTCAAGGATAAGAAAAGTGTTCGTCGGTATAAAAATATCCTTAGCGTATAATCGAAAGATGTTTCGAATCGAAAAATTGGTTTTTGGTTTGATATGCCAAATTCTAATTTATTTATTGTTTGTGGTGTTTTACCACTTGTCGGTTTAGTTGCTCTTATCAGTCACTGAAATAAATTGATTGACCCACACCTCATGGATTCATTTTGCTGCGCCCAGAGGGGGTGTGGCGATTGTTAACGAAAATAACAAACTTCCAGGACACTCCTCACTTTTAGGGTGAGTATTTTTCGTTGCACGAATATTTACGAGAAAAACAACATTTTTGCAAAAAAAATTACGCGCACTTTTCATGTTCACTTTCACCGTTCATTGAAAAAAAAAAGTGTATGTTTCGTGGGAAACCCCCACTCAGCTACGAATCTGGGATCTGGGTATCTATTACACAAAACACTTGTCCTTGCTGCGGTGGGTGTTCCAATGGACAGAGTCCTGACACACGTACACACTATGAACTGAACGGGCAGGGGTGGTAGAGAATGTAGGTAATCGAATCACTCAACGAGCACCACTCCACACCCGCTAACCGATGAAAACGACAAGTTTACTACTGCACGTCGAACGTAGTAATATCAGAAGCGTTAAGTTTTGTAATAACGGTATAAAAGCGGTAACATATTGCAGTTTAAAGAACAAAAAAAAAACAAGACGAACGAAGATAAACGTACTATCGTAGAACATTCAATTAAAGTGTTATTGATGATAACTGAAGAGCGACAAAAAGTCTCTGTTACGCAGTGAAGAGCTTCTTTTTCTAATCAACAAAAAAAATTATAAATTAGAGACGACGACGGAAAATCGACGCAGTACGTCCTTCTCTGACGACGACAATCAACAATGTCACATTCATTCAAATTCAACATTCAACACAGAGCGAGATAGTCGCTCAGTCAGCCAGCACAGTGCATGCATAGTAGCAAATGTTTCTTTTCACTTCACCGTTCACCCACAGCCACAGTCACAGTTTCCCAGATTCATTGCGCACCCATACTGAGGCAAATTCCATTTAAGTTTGGTTGAGCAGAGGGTGTGTGTGTGTGAAATTTCATGAGAGAGGAGAGAGCAGAGAGCAGGTCAAAACAGAAAAAGTAAATTGCGCGAAGGCGAATGAAAGGTAATGAAGGAGTCGGCGCTGCACACATTTATAAAAGTGACATTCCCCTTCCTATACTCGTTGGTACTCGCTCTCGCAAACGCAGCGTCGCTGCAGCGTTGCCATTAGTGCAGATTTGTTTGCATTTTACAGGTTTTCAACCTAGGCTGCAGACTTTGAACAACCAGAAATCTGCGCTTCAGATTTTGTCTGCATTCGCAATAATGGGGAGGTTCAAGTATCTAGTTTAGTAAGTCAGACAGCTGTAGATGAATTTCGGTTTTGGATGGCTGAAATCGGTCATTTTTGCAGTTGACGTTTATCGAGGTGTAGCCGACGAATCTAGTCAAGAAATTCGTGACCATACCTACCTATGTAATAAATAAATAAATAGTTGGCGCAACAGGCCCGGAGGAACCCTAGGCCTAGCTTCTCACAACCATTCGTTTTGTGTGAGTTTAATTTTTGGAACGAATGGAAGGGATCTGCAATTTCATGCCGACTCCAAACGGCTAATTGAGAAGCTCTTTCAAGACAGTGTTATACTCTTGGATGTTTGTCAGACGATCGCGAGAGGTGGCGCAGTGAAAAAACAAACCCTAAGTTGGAACCTACCTATGTGGCAGACTTAAAAAAAGGTACGTTCCCGACCAATATAGTTTTTGCAATCTAGTTGATTCTTGAATGCTCCCTACCTAGGTATATATTTTGCTCTTTTTAAAAAAATGTTCAAGATTTTTTTCACATTTTCTTTCGCTGTATGCTATCATTTTCGTATTCAGATCTTCTGTTTATTTTTACTTAAATAAAAAAGAAAAATTTGTGATGAAAGATTTTTCCATAAATTGTATTGCAGATTTTTTTTTTTTTTGTCATAATTGCAGATTTGTTTCATATATTTTTATGGAAACACTGCGTCGATGTCACTTCGCAGCCAGTGCTACCAGGAGCAGTAAATGAAATTCCCCATCTTCCCCCTTTTTCCCAATCTTCGCGGTGGCAGTGACATTCCCATGGATTCCCCACAAACCACATTCAAAATATGGAGTAAACTGAATTCTTACAAATTTTTCACCCAAGTTTCAATACAAAAACTAAAATGCAGGTAGAATGGACCTTTTTTTCCGAGTCATAATTTTTGTAAGTAAATAATAAATAAGTAATTTTTAGGACCGAAGTGCAACTTTGTCGTTGTGTAAATCCGTAGCTATTATGCATTTCTGGTTTCAATTCAGTCTGAGCATGTTTCAACTCAAGCCGATTACTGCACTTATTTTTTTTTTTTAATTTGCATATGAAACAATTCTTTCATGCCCTGAGCTATTTTTTATAATAGGGCTGTTTTTTTGAGCTTCGTTCTCAGCAAAGCAAAGCAAAGCAGGATTTTTAGCACGCAAATACAACAACTACTATGAGTTTTCGAACTGTCAAGTAGAGCGTAGTTGTTGTAATTGCGTGCTGAAAATCCTGCTTTGCTTTGCTTTGCTGAGATCGAAGCTCAAAAAAACACACCTAATATGTTCTTGAAGATAAAATGACCACATCCATTTTTAATGATGCTAACCTCTGTCCAAAGCAAAGAAATTTTTTTAAGATTTTAGATGTTCAAAGTCGTCCAGGACACGATACTCATTTTTACCGCCATTAATTTTTGAAATATTATCATCAGGAAAACATTTGAGTACTATTTAGGTAATAGAAATGGTTTCTCCTGAAATAACATGGCTTGGCCAAAAATATCCTAAATAACAGGCTTATTTTATTTTTGGTCTCTTTTTTTTTCAAATCATGCATGAACACACCCGCTCAACGAATTCAGCAAGCTTGCAATTGAAATATATTGTTACATTCAGGCTGGGATTCGAAAAGATAAAACACTATTCTGTTCAACTTTTCTAATAAAACCACTTTATTCACAATTTCTAATTATTCACTTAATAAGTACCAAAACAGTATCACTTAAATCAATTCTTAAACGTTTCAATCCAATCGCTTTATTCACTGTCTTACTTTACACTTATTTATCTCACAACCGACTACTCTTTCGAACTTTAACAATCACTGGTTAAAAATCAACTGTGTCTCCCTCTTCTCAAACATTCCTTTTTATATCCGCTCTGCCACCTAGGTGTTAGGTATTCCAACTTTTCTGGATGGTTCTACAATGAGCTATAGAGAGAGTGGTTCTAGAATAAACTAGAAAGTTCACTTATTTGACAAATTCGAGCTTCAAATTGGAATTGAAAGTGGAACTTTGAAGGTGACTAAGTGACCGTTTCACCAATTTAGGTTCGACACTCCACAATATTGTAGTACGGATAATTAAAAGATTTATTCCTCGTTTTCTTGGTTAAATTTTATTATTTTCCTTCACGTGTGCTTTTTTGGCTCGTGTTCTTTTCTTCTTCTTCTTATCATCAATGGCCGACACCAACCTGAAGTTGGCTGCCATTACAATAAAACAGTCTGCCACTGAACACGTCCACAACTGAATAGTGGACGAGTTCAGTAACAGTTTGCTTATGTTACTACATCTCGGCCAGTCTGACAATTTGATTGACCACAATCAATACCATAACATTAATAAGTAATGATTCACAAGAAACTTAAATCAACTCAACATAGCTTAATCTTAACCATAACGTTAATAAGTAATGATTCACAGGAAGCTTAAATCAACTTAACATAACTTAATCTTAATTCAACTTAACATCTACACATTGAATGACACAAATGTCATGGGTTTACATAATAATGAATAACAATTAAGACTCTCTTCTTCTTTTTTTTTTTTAAGAGAAATATTCTCTCCACAGTCGGATATTCTTGGCCTCTACTATACCATCATATGGCAACTGAGTTATAGGACAATTTTCTATATCACGTATGACATACCTATCATGTGGCAGGACTCTGTGAATGACATAAGGTCCCTTGAACTTTTGAATGAGTTTCTTATTGGTACCGATTGTTGTATCCACATTTTTTATTACTACAAAATCACCCCTGTCATAAGTACGCGCAGGGCGGTGGTGCTCCTTGAAGTACCGGCAATTATACTCTTGAACCTTTCGTGACTCCTCTGAGGCCGATTCCCTGATGGCTATAAGATCTCTTTCACCTCGGTTCAAACCCTTTTCCTCAAGAAATTCTGTGAGTTCGTCTATCACTGGTCCCCGCTGATCAACTCCGAACAATAACTTACTGGGTGTGTCATGTGTTGACCTATGAATCGTATTATTAAGTGCGTATTCTACCTGTGCCAATGTCTGGACCCAATTAGAATGCTGCAGTGGTTCGCTAAGTTTGGCTAACATTCGTCCCAGCACTCGGTTGACTCTCTCAACCTGCCCATTAGCCTGAGGTGAATGGACAGCAACCTTAACATGCGCAATATTTCGCTCTAATAGGAATGAACTAAATTCTAAAGAAGTAAAACAAGTGCCCCTATCCGTAATCACTCTAGAAGGTCTACTGTAATATTCAAAATATCTTCCCAGCGACGCGCACACCTCCCTGGTGCTGGTCGAGATCACCGGATAGAGCTTGACGAATTTTGTAAACGCATCAACAACCAAGAGGACATGCTTTCTTTTTGATGCTATAGACGGAAGCGGTCCGAAGTGATCCAAATGAATGGTATGAAACGGGACCGGTTTCTTAGGTATACTGAAGATATTACACTCACGCGCCTGTGCAGGGGATGAATACATTATGCACTTTATACAATTCCTAATGAACTTTTCGATCTTCCTTTGCATATTGGGGAACCAATAATGCATCCTCACTTGGTTGTAACACTTTGAAACTCCTAAGTGACCAATCTTCTCATGCACTTGACGGATAAGGTTAGTCTCAAGCTCGGAAGGGACGTACATACTTAACTTATCACCACGGTCTTTTCGGAACACTACTCCGTCTTGCAAGACATACTGACTAGAGTCTTCAGAACACAATTTCTCTCTTAATTTTACGATAATAGGATCACGGCTTTGAGATGCCCTTAATTGAAAATCAATGTCTTCCGAATTCACCACCGATATCATAAAACATCTGCTTAAGGCATCAGTATGACCCATCTTTGATCCACTTCGGTGTTTGACCTTATAGTCATAATTTTCCAGCTCAAGGGCCCAACGAGCTATTCGCGGGTTTACACTTTTCTTGTTAAGTGTAAGCGTAAGTGAGTTACAGTCAGTCACCGCTGTAAACGGAATCCCCTCCAAATACACTCGGAAACGCCGGAGGGCAGAAATAATGGCCAAAGTTTCCAGCTCAAAACTATGATACTTGGCCTCCTGAGCAGTAGTACTTCTGGAAGAATAAGCCACCGGATGAAACCGTCCATCATTCTGTCTTTGAAGGAGGACAGCTCCATATCCCAACGAACTGGCATCACAATGCAATTCCGTCTCACGGGTCGGGTCATAAATGGCTAACACTGGCGAAGAAGTCAGACAATCTTTCAATTGTTGGAAAGCTCGTTCGCATTCGGCTGAGAAAATATAAGGTTTGTCTTTCTTCAAAAGATCATACAGTGGTCGAGCTATCCTGGAGAAAGAATTCACAAAACGCCGGAAGTAAGAACTTAACCCCAGGAAGGAATGCAGTTCCTTACTATTCTTAGGGACTGGATACCGATGAATGGCCCTCAAGTGGGAATCACTTGGCTGAATACCTTGCTCAGTCACCTGGTACCCTAAATACTCTATGGCTGAAAATGCAAAACGGCACTTAGAAAATTTTAACTCAAGACCATTCTCGGCTAAACAACGTAAAACTTGTCTTAACAAGCTTAAATGGTCAGGTAAATTTTCACTGGCAATAACTATATCATCCATGTAAATGACAATCTGTTTAGACTCTGTCAGTTTACGAAAAATGCGTGAAATAAATCGTTGGAAAACACTAGGAGCGTTCTTGAGGCCAAATGGCATCTTTAAGAATTCATATTGGCCTGTTGGGGTCACGAAAGACGTAAGGTGAGTAGAATCTGATGAAACCTTCACTTGGTGGAAGCCACTCTTAAGATCCAGAAGGGTGAACACTTTTTTTCCCGAGAAATATTCGAGACAATCCTCAATCAGGGGAAGAGGGTAATTATCCCTCACCGTATACTTATTCAGAGCACGATAGTCGACACACATTCGTATCTCTCCAGATTTTTTCTTAGTCAACACAATAGGGGAGGCATAGGGGGAATCGCTGTGTCTTATGATCTTACGATCCAGAAGATCTTTAATAATTATGTCCACTTCTCGCTTTTCTGCAAAGGACAACCGTCGAGGCGGGCAAAAGAACGGTGTGTCCGTCAAAAGTCGAATTTGCATCTCGTAATCCAATGGTGTCACTTTTGATTTATCAAAATTCACATAAGTGTCATAGATAATACTACGCACTGTTTCAGAAGAAACTCGATCAAGCTCAGGCCCCACCAGAAAGTCGTCTCTATTTTCCCATTCTATGTTTAAAATTTCATGCCCTGTCTCATAATCGCCTAACCCCTGCGGACAACAATCGTTACCAGCTAAATTAGTTTTTTGTATTCTCATATTTGTCTTATCTACTGGACTATCATCACAAAGTCCTGTGCCACTTACAATGGGTTGTATGAATGACTCTGTTGCTCTGTTTGTGGAAACGGGAAAATAAGTGCACAAATACGTATAGTTTAGTAACAAGTGTTTATCAGTATTCATAGTACAAATTGGTTCTGAAGAAATCACATTTCTATGGCTACCCATTCTTAAGCTAATGTCAAACATTTGAAGTACATCCCGACCGATAAGCAGAGGCATAAGTGTAACTTCATCTGGAATAATCATAAGTGACACTTTTTTTTATTTTCTTTTTAATTTTGAGATAACAAGATAGCGTACCGTATGTATAAATTTTGATGTCCCCAAGTCCCCGATAATTAGAATACGATAAACTGCCAACTCTGATTTCTTCAGGCACCATGGATCTTCGAATAAAGCTAACCGGACTACCGGTGTCAAGAAGACAATTACATTCAATAAAGTTTGTGCACTTAGTTTCTCTTACAATAAAAGCAATGCTTACCAACTGAATGGAACTCAAGGATTGTCCAATGTCATCGTCATCGTAATCATCATCTGATGCGGCTCCTGATTGGATTTTGTTGACAGCACTCACTTGCCTTCGGTTCGGCGCCTTCGGACACAGCTTGTAGACATGACCCGGATCTCCACAGCGAAAACACGATCCAACCGGTCTCTTTTCCTTGGGACAGTTCACGGCTATGTGCCCATATGCTGAGCAGTTGAAGCACCGGACTGGACTCTCTCCAGATACTGCTTCGAACTGTTTCTTCGGTCCTGGTATGGCCGCAGTCACTGGCTTAGGTACACTACTACTGCTTCTGGCGGCTGTTGTTGCCTTCATGATACTCCTCTTCTCATAACGCGGCAACAGACT
Organism: Cheilosia urbana; assembly: GCA_946477585.1. Taxonomy (NCBI): domain Eukaryota; kingdom Metazoa; phylum Arthropoda; class Insecta; order Diptera; family Syrphidae; genus Cheilosia; species Cheilosia urbana. The sequence continues at coordinate 41,912,162 of OX297856.1, forward strand.
CTTCAGTTCCTGAAGCGATTTTGCTGCGTAAAGGATGGACACTGTTGATGATGTGTCCGCAAGCCCATCTATGATGTACTCCATTAGGTCAGCTTCGTCAACATCAGCATATGCAGCGATTTCCTGCATTGATAAGACGTAATGAAGAAGTGTTTCATCTCGTCGGCGGGTTCGGCGACTCAGCTGTTTGTACACTTCTTGCCGAGTCAACCGTTTATCAAACTCGGCTATCAGAAGGTTCCTCAAATCATCCCAGGTGTTCACTCGGATCGTCCTCAGAAGCATTTTTGCTGTACCTTTCAGCAATCTTCGTCCGCACACATATTTGCACTTGTCATCACATCCGAGGGATTGAGTCACGTCCTCATAGTCAGCAATCCACTTTCGAACACCATAGGAGTCATCGCCGGAAAAAGAAGAGACCGCATTCTCAATGTCGCTGAAGTCTACTCGCCTGGTAGGTAATGAATCAGAATAGGATTCATCTAGCTCTCTGCGGAGGTCTGCGATGCGCTTGCGCCTTTCTAGGCGAATCAACAGTTGTTGTTCTTCGATATCTGAACTAGTGCTAGTGGTAGCACACACTGGTACATTGCTGAGGGTTGAATTAGGATTCGGCGTGTTAACTTCAGCGGAAGTTGTTGCGTTCGCAATGATCATAGGTGCGGGTACGCTGGCGGAATGTGCGATAATTTTCTTAGGTGATGCTGAAGTTTCGTAGGCGGAGGACGTCTGGGTTCTGGAAATTATTGGGGCTGAAGTTCCGCTCGCTGAAGTTCCACTCACTGTAGTAGGGTATGTTGTCAGTGGCTCCATGGCCAGGTCATCATCCGAGCTCTCAGAATTGCCTCGTTCATCCGGTAGTTTGCTTTCGCTCAACTCTTGTTCGTACAATGCACGCAGCTGGGCCACTGTTGCGGAAGGTGGTACTTCAATTTGCGCAGCGTGAAGTGCCTCCTGCAGTTGAGACTTCGTTAGTTTGGTTGACATTTTAATAATCTCACCTAATCTTGTTTCTTTATGGTCATCCACACTTTTTTCTTTTCGATTAGTGTGGTACCCCACATCTGACGTTGTAGTACGGATAATTAAAAGATTTATTCCTCGTTTTCTTGGTTAAATTTTATTATTTTCCTTCACGTGTGCTTTTTTGGCTCGTGTTCTTTTCTTCTTCTTCTTATCATCAATGGCCGACACCAACCTGAAGTTGGCTGCCATTACAATAAAACAGTCTGCCACTGAACACGTCCACAACTGAATAGTGGACGAGTTCAGTAACAGTTTGCTTATGTTACTACAATATCTTATTTTTTTCAGCTTTTTTTATTAATTTTTTGGGTTTTTGTTAGCATGTTTTGATTTAAAACAAATATTTAACATGATTTTTAGTACTTTTTTATACAAAAAAAACTTTTCGAGTGGATTGTATGTGTGTAACTTTATTTTCTGAATGTATCCAAAAGATACAATTGTATCCACTTTCCCATCACTGGTTCAAACTGTTGCCAGCTCGCAGCTCTAGGAGTTAGTATTGCCAGGAGATTATGTTCGGTTCACTAGTATTTAAAAGTCGTTATTAAGTGAAACTTTTAACTATGAAAGAAAATCCCTTTAATACCTAGAATGTCATTTTATCCCTCGGGCATTATTCGAAAAGGGAAAACTTCCAAAAAATCGGATCACTGTCAGAGTAAGAGACAGGGACAGATTCGGAATAATTTTAGCTTCAGTTTAGACCAGCAACAGAGTATACCTACTTCTTGTACAGCCATATTCTCATTATTAAGTAAGTGAATCGTTTCGTCTTTCGTCGTGTCCGTGTTTCTTGTCGTAACCGTAGTGACCGCTGCAGAATTATGAAAAGTCGCAGGGAAAAGGATAAATGAGACAAAAAGTGTCATTTCTTGAGCCATTCTGAAAATTGAGAATTTTTGAACGATATTTTACAATCGTTGGCTATCTAAACACTATAATATTTGGAAATAACAACATTTGAAAACTTTGCGAAGCGCCTTTTCCATCTAAAAAAGGGCCAAAATGGCAAAAATATGTTGGCAGGCTCTCGGAAAAAGTACCAAATTGCAACTTTAGTCGCACAACGGTCACGCTGGCTCAAAGCGTCGTGAACAGCGTTGCCACTAAAATCCTTAGCAAATGTAGTACGTTAGAGAACAAAAAGTAGCATTTTCCAACGAAATGTAAGTAGCAGAGACAATACTGAGTCCCCCAACTCACAATCCTCTTGCCGCTGACCCCCTCAGTTTTTTTTCAAATTCGCCATTTTGTTTTCCTGTCGGTGTTATGTCTATTTAGAATCCGTGTGACATGCAAAATCATACAAAAAATATAAACTCAATGCTGCCAACTGCTACCAACCATGGGGGAATGTGATAGAGTTCGAGAATACCACATTTTAAGATAACTGAATGCAATTGGTTGATTATTATACATTTTTAAAAGACGAATAATATAATTTGTTTGGTTAACAATACTATCTAAATAAGTTGTTTTATTTACTAGAAACATATTAGGACAAACAAGGTTGTGTATTTTCCGCTTTTGAATATCATTAACTTCGATTTCATGAGTAAATTTTTCTTAAATAACTGAAGAAAATTACTCAAAATGTTTTCATTTTCCTTTAACCAATCTACTAATTTCATTTTTCATAAATATTTTCAGAAAAAGTGCACTTATTCCTAAAATAAAGTACTATTCACACGTAACGAATAATTTCAAATTTAACTGACAAAATTCTATGAACGCTGACAGCAACTTTGCCGACAGCGGAAGTGGGACACGCAAGGTGCGAGTGTGTTGGTGAGTGAAGTTACGTGACATTTGTCAATACGAATTTCTATGTAACAATACTAACGCACTTAGCGTGTACCACCCCATAGAAATATAGCTTGTAGGCAAGTAACGGAAAATCGGCCGAAGTTGGGGGTCTCAGTATTGTCTCTGGTATGGTAAGTAGTACCTGTTTTTTTTTTTTTTTTCTTGTATTAAAATTAACTTTCTCTCAGCAGAAGCACTATTGTGTGGAAGACAGCATAAATCCAGCAGATAGTTCTGCAAATATTACGTTTCCTAAACTATTTTTGTTTGTTTGTTTACGTCCACCCATATTGCCACAATGTCGCTATTTTGAGGTCCACATTTCAAAATAAGATCGAAAGCCCCAATAAACAAGCGCCACTGCTCATTTTATACTTCCAAATTTGCTTTCTTACAGAGAAACCCCTTAAAAAAAATTTAAAATGGTTGGCTTTAAGAAATGTAGTACTTTGGGTAACGATGTAGTATGTAGTATGGAGTTAAAAAATCTAGCAAATATGTAGCACAGTACTACATATGTAGTACAAGTGGTAACGCTAGCTCGTGATGACGAAGGAGAACGGACGAAGGACGAAGGACGATGGAGCATGGAGCAGCGATGGGACTTCTACCACTTAAGTGGTATTTCTACCACTTTTTACAATTTCGGAAATTCTGCCAACCTGAACTCGAAATCTACCACCTTTTACTCATCGCTATTCGCTAATATTTCTCTTGAAAATTTTAACTATACCTACTCGCTTTACTTTTACCCGTAGGTACACACTGAGCTACCAGTATTTTTCTCTGAGAATTGCATCAGCAAAAACTTCCAGTCCAGTATGCCATTTACTGCGCTTATAATTTCGTTATTTGATATGTTTTGACATTTTTTGTTTAATTAAGAGTTGAATCTATGGCGTTTTTTCTGTAATTATTTCAAAATTTCAATTCAAAATTTAAAACATGACATGGGAAATTTTACATTCAAAAAGTTATCATTATACATTATACAACTTTTTTGTTTACCTTGTAGCACAGCAGCTGCTGATGGTAAATGTTCACATCGTCACCTCAGTATTTGAGTGATACATTTGCATTTCTGCCATTTTTGAGTTAGGAATGATTTCTAAGAGACAAGATGGAGATCTTTCTTTTGGTGTAATTAAATCTATCCTATGTCCATTATTGCCAAAGATATCAGTGTTACAAATGATCTAAACGCACTTTTGGGAATTAATGGTCAGTATTGGTCTGCCACATAAGCCTTCATATGGGAAGGTCACATTTTCGTATGAACTTTTCCTAAATTTCTTAAACATTTTAAATGACCTATACATACAATTGAACAAAAATTATGCTTCATTGACAAACACCAATTCAGTGCTTGAATGATCTAAACATACAATTCTTCCTCAAAAGTGCTTCATATGCATAATAATTTTTCAGTGTTTAAGTGATACATACAAACAAAACTCCAAGTCAAATTTGTAATTCAGTGCATAAGTGATACATACAATACAGTCGGCTTCATAAATTCCTTATAAACAGTTACTGTTCAATTTATGTTTGGTTTTTCTGCATTATAATTATTTAATAATATATTCTGTACAAGTATGATCTGAAATTAAAGTTGGATAAAATAGATATTTTATTTTATTGTTTTCCTTTTTTACCCTCTGAAGGTACTAAATTAATTTAAAAAAAAGCTGAAATCTTGGATTTTTAGATCCCCGATATAAACAAACGTTACTATATTACAGAATTATTTTTCTTTGAAACGATAACTTACCTTGTTTTTTACATAAAAAAATAAGTTTGCCATAAAAAACGCCAAGAAAAATAAAATAACAGTAATTTAAAAAAATGCTTTTATTTCAACTTTTGTATGAATATATGCCACATACGCATTCAAAAGTCACAATGCCGCTCAGTATTTAAATGCCACATAGGTTGCTCAAAAAGTGCCTCATACCATACAAATACGCATTATTTGGAAAAAAAATCATGCCACATATGCAATTTCCTTTTTTTCAACTTGAGATTACAAAAAAACCAATGGTCCAATTAAAACAAGAACTAAAGTGTAAGTAGAACTCAATAGCCACTAAATTAAAAAATTTAGTTAATGGTTGTCTTACTGAAGGTTTTTGTTTTATTCGTTTTCAAACTTAAAACGTCGTTTTCTCGAAACTATGTTTTTGTCGTTTAGATCACTCAAATACTGAGGTGACGACATCTTAAAAATATAAAAAATGAGGAAAGAAACTACCGTTTAAATAAATTTAATATTAAAAAAATTAATTAAATTAAATACCGTTCTATGGAGTGGAGAAGATTTTGAACCCCCGGAATTATTGGTAAAATATGCTTCAAAATATAAATTCATAGACGGTTTGTTTTGAACGACAAATGTGATTTTTAAAATTTATGTTTGTTTTATTTCCCTGTTTTTTGTATTTATTATTACTATGTATTTAATTGGTATAAATAAATGAATTTTTTTCTTACACTTTTCTACCACCTTTTTTTAAGGCTAAATACCACCGCTTCGCTTTTCTCACGTCCCATCACTGGCATGGAGATGGAAAATGGAATGGGCAATGGACACCTTGTTGTTGTTATTCAGTTATGTATATGATATCGTATATCTATCAGTTCATTTGGGCCGTAGAATGAATTTGTGCATTGAGGATGATGATGAGGAGAGGAAGAGGATTGAGATTGAGCCTGCCTGAGCCTGAGACTGAGCAAAAAATTATCGTCCCAAAATTTAAGGAAACCCCGGCAGCGTTGCCACTTGTACTACAATGCTACATATTTGCTGGATTTTTTAACGTCGTACTACATACTACATTCCTTTCCCAAAGTACTACATTTCTTAAGAGCCAACCATTTTAAACATTAACATTTAAATTTTAACATTTTACGACTTTGGAAGTGTCTCTCGCGCAAACTATTCACTTTAGAAAAAAATGATATTAGAAACCTAAATATCATTTTTGGAGACCTATCCATAAATACCCCACACGTATGGGTTTGATGAAAAAACATTTTTTGAGTTTCAGTTTTATGTATGGGGACCCCCAAAATTTACTATTTTTTTTTTCTATTTTCGTGTAAAATCTTAATGCGGTTCACAGAATACATCTACTTACCAAGTTTCAACGGTATAGCTCTTATAGTTTCGGAGAAAAGTGGCTGTGACATACGGACGGACAGACAGACAGACAGACAGACATGACGAATCTAATAGGGTTCCGATTTTTGCCATTTGGCTACGGAACCCTAAAAAGACATGTGTTACATTTTGTTTGAAAATGCTACTTTTTTTTCTCCTTTGTACTACATTTGTTATGGATGTAAGTGGCAACGCTGAACCCCGGCCCCGGCCCGAACACAAGGGATAGGGAATGATGGAGGAGAGCAATATATTATAATTTTCTTTCTCATCCTCTCAGATTCACTGCATAGCAGGGTTACCATATCTCCCGCTTTGTCGTATTTTGCGAATTTTTCTTAAAAAACTATAGAAATGAAAAAATGAGCGCCGAAAAAAAATTTGGACTACATATCATTTTACAAATTTTGTGTTAATTTTGTTCGTTTTATGAAGTAGAGTGAAGTGACAACTTGCATGCACACCAATTTATTTTGCAGGCCTTTTGATTTGGCACAAGCTACAAAAGCTAATAATTGCAAGAAAGTAAAAGTCAAATAAAGTCTGCAGTAAGCATATGTAAGTGAGATTGGTAAGTGGAAAAAATATCAAAATTTTCCACGATTTTTTGGGCTTCTTTCTGGCAATGATTTTGGGTTACATTTTTTTAAGGGTTGGGTGCTTAAAGGAAGCTACATTTTGACAACCCTGCTGCACAGGTACACTGGATGGAGACTGGACGGACACTGCAGACCAGAGAATATACTGAGACCCCCAACTTCGGCCGATTTTCCGTTACTTGCCTACAAGCTATATTTTTTTATGGAGTGGTACATGCTAAGTTAGTATTGTTACAATGAAATTCGTATTGACAAATGTCGCGTGTAACTTCACTCACCAACACACTCGCACCTTGCACGTGCCACTTCTGCTGTCGGCAAAGTTGCTGCCAGCGTTCATAGAATTTTGTGGTATGAATAGTATTTTATTTTAGGAATAAGTGCACTTTTGCTGAAAATAGTTATGGAAAAAGAACCATGCAAAATGGTTCTAAGAAAATAAAAACATTTTGAGCAAAGTTTCACCAGTTATATTTAAAAAAATGTACACATGAAATCGAAGTCAATGATATTCAACTGCGGAAAATAAACAAACATGGTCCTAAAATATTTCTAGCATATGAAACATCTCCCATAGTTTTATTAACCAAACAAATTGTATTATTCGCCTTTTAAAAATATACAATAACTAACCTATAGCATTTAGTTATGTTAAAATGTGGTATTGCCGAAATCTATCACATTCCCCCATGGCTGGTAGCTATTCCTTATTAAGGCAGATATTCCGAGAAATTTAACTTTCCTGAAATGTAATATACAAGTGCTCTACGGCAAATAGAGCCGATTAAGGATAGCTATAGTATAAACAAATGGAGGAAAGAAATTGCGAATTTTGTTTTATTGTAGTTCATAGGTTCTAGAAGTGTTTAATTTTGGCAATAATATCTGATTTGTACATAAGACCAGTACAACACATTTTAAGAATCAAGAGTGCATAGAGATTATACCGCACCTTTTGAAAGATCGGGAATTATATTGATGTGATTACTGAACCTCATTGTAGTAGAACATTTGAATACTGCTGTATTCTTATTTGTAAAAGTTTCTTATGTGGTATTCGATTATGCTTCTTCAGATTTGCTCTCAGATTTCAGATTTCGTGTGGCTAATCGAACATAAGAACACCACTTGCCCTTTTTTGTGTTAACATTCGTGTGATTGGAATATGTGTAGCCTTCAACACTTTTCAAAGCGTTTTCCATTCATTGGTTAAATTTTATATTCAAACATTCTAAATTAGCGTCCCGATTGATTTCTAAATATTTATACATAAATAAATTACACAAATAGATTCAACCGATGCAATTACTTTCTTTGCTGTAGAGAAAAAAAAACAAACTCAAACGCACTTGTACCTATTGATAAATCTGAGAAAAAATAGAGATTCGCAAAAGCGCTGAAATCTGGAAAAGATTGTTTTTTTTTTTTTGTACCAAACGCACTTAAAAAGTGCTCTGAGAGCTCCCAATCCAATGCCACAATAATATTTAAGGATTTATTATTAATTAAAGTAACTCTCATTCATTCAATAATAGTAATAAAAATGAATAAAAAGAGTATCGTGTTCAATTTTATAACACAATTGCAGCAGCCGCCATGACGCCTTTACAAAAGGGAACTGTGAGGTGCGAACAAATCATTTTTTGTATGAGAACACTAAATTTTAGTATCCATAAAGCATTTTATGTAATTGATCTGACCGCCGATTAAAAAACTGTATGTTTATCTTGAGCAAAACAGTGTATAACAATTTACTGAGACACCCTGCTCATCAAAAAGGTCATCCATGCCACCAACTTTTTGTACTCCTAACTTTATGGTGCTATATTCAATGCAAAAATGATATTAAAAGTGCGAAAAGTGTAGTACTTTCTTAAAGAAACATTTGAAATTGAAGTAAATTTCTTAACCGCCTGCCTACGAATAGTTTTTCACGCTGAAATGTCAAAAATTTAATGCGACGGACAATAAAAACCAAGTGAAATAGCTATGGAGAGATTTTAGTACCGCCACCTACAGCTCAGTTATTGAAACGCAATTTTTCACTTGAGCTGCGTACTGCCAAGTGAAATTTCCATGTGGAAAGTTAATTTTGACATTTCGCGGTGAAAAATTTGTATGAAAAACTGGATTTCACTTGAGCAGCGTACTAGGCTTAAATTATAAAGTTAGATTTTCAAAACAAAATATGCAAATGATCTTCTAGTTTTCTTGAAAAATTATTTATTCATTTTTCCGTACGAAAAACTTTTTCTGATCAACTTCTCAGTCAATTCCATAAAAGAAAACCGAATCATTCCACTGAAGTACTTGATTTCTTTGCTGTTCCATCTGTCAGGAAATTGTTTTCTAATAAAATCCAATCAGTGGGTTGGTATGTTGGAATTGTTTTCGTAGGGAAACATTTTTCTGATAGATTTTTCGAAAAAAAAAAAACTTATTCTCATACTGTTCCAACTTTTTCGGTTGAATTTTCCGTATGGCTATAACTGGGGCCTTAGGTCGACTCAATTTGTCTGAACTGAAATAGATGTATTCATAAAGTCAGCCAACTGACAGCCTGCCAAAACTTCATTCTTGAACATCCGAATTAGCGTGTATCCAATAACAGTAGTTCTACCTAGTTTGCCGTTGGCCCCCACTTGTATTTGTATTATCAAAATGTCCAAATTTCAGTTTAAGTACGTTTTTTTTTTCTTTGATCAACGAAAAAGATCTTATGCCGGCGCCCCATTTTTTTTTGCTTGGCCTTCTGTTTTTTAATACCTAATAGAATCCATTAATAATAATTATTGTTGAAGATAGCTGACATTTATCACAAGCAATGTGCAGCCGACAGTCAAAAAGTGTTTAAAAAATATATGCTTTAATTGAAGATTTAGATAAGTTGCAAAGAAATAAGTGCTATAAAACAAATCTGTTCGACTATATTCGGATACACTGATGACATGGACACAAGGAACTGTTATTATTAGTTGAGTTGTAGACACTGCTATAAAATGTTACGTGTCTCGACTTTTACTATACAGTAATTGGGGACGTTCAGATACCTATAGTTTATGTAAAACGTCAACTAGATTCGTCGTTATTCGGAAAAACCCCTCATAATTTTTTCAAAAATTGTTATTTTGAAATAAGTACATTTAAGTGCGGAAATTCGATATTTGCAGAGTAGCTTTAGAAATGGCACCTTTTTCTCTAAACGACCCTTTTTTCGAATCTTCAGAATTTTGCCACGGCCACTCTGTTTATTTTAAATCTGACTCTTCGAAATGTCAACTGAGTATGCAGGCAGGATTTTCTTGACTTGATCTAGATCTAGATCTTGACTAGTCAGCTTCCCCTCCATAAACGTCAACTGCAAAAACCAGTCACGTACCCACTCTGGGCCAATAAAAACTTAAATACCTCTAGTCAGACAGCTGTCAGACTTACTAAACTATAAATCCGAACGTCCCCATTTCCAACTTCACCAGAAAGGTTCCAGTAAAAGCTACTGCTGTCAAGTCACTTCCACTTGGGATAAATAATTAAGTAGCGCAAATCTCAACAATGTCAAGTAGGATAGGTTTAATTGTTGCATGGGCACATTCAAGAATATAGTTTGTAGATTGTATTTTTATATTAAGTCGACCGATTGGAGTGGATAAGATGGACGCAAAAACTAGATTGGTCGGAAACAGACACGAATTTCTTGATTGGATTCGCCGGCCCCTCCATAAACGTCAACTGAAATAGCTGACAGCTGCTGATATGACCGATTTCAGACAATCAAAGCCGAAATACATCTAGTCAGACAGCTATCGGACTTACTAAACTAATAATACTTGGACGTCCCCAATCTAAACAAATCAAGTGTCAAAAAATATATTTTCCCAGAGCATTTTTGTTTTACTTTATTTACAATTCAAAATAGTAGAGTTCTCGAGCGAGCAATCTAGTTTTTGCTCCAAGCATGTAGGTACCTACTACGAAATTGTTCCATCTCAGAAGTAGTTGCAAAAAAAACTCAGCACAGTCTCTTGAAATACGATGTGGAACAGCTCCAGCCAGATGGTATTTTATCCTCATGGGACCCAACAAAAACTTGCAGTATTTTTCTTTGTAGCTCAGCCTAACTCAGAGAGTATGGATCCTCTCTGGCCTAACTTATATCCGACACCCCTATTATGACAATAGAAGCAATTTGAGGAAGCCCCATCTTGCATGTCGTTTTATTAGCTACAGTCGGTATCTTCTTTCAAAGGTAACTTCAAGTTTACGTGATATAAATATTCGTGTTATTTTGAAAAAAAAAAAAAAAACTATTGCGAAAAAAGCTATTTATTTTCTTCCAAAATTCACAAGATTATTGCCTCAAGTCTGATTTGGCAGCACTAAAAGAACCATCCCACTCTACAAATGAACAGCGAACTTGACAAGATACTTTACTGCACAGTGCACAGTGATTTGACGTTCGAGTGTGAAGAACTGTGACCAAGTAGGTAGTGTGAGATACAGAACTGTTTTTTTTTTTTGTTTCTACTAAGTGCATCAGCAGATATAATATTATTTATTATTTAAAAGCATTTGTCACCAATAGCTTCACAGAACGCAAATCTAATATATACATATTAAAATATTAGCACGGTGATTGTTTTCAGACAGTATTAGAAGTTGGTTCTTTTTTTGTAAATTGCTACCATATTAATTAAGAGAGACATGGAAGTGCAAGTGAACAAGTGAACTAGACTGTGTATTTATAAAGAGCATGAAGAGAGAGTAAGAATGGTTTATTAAATTGGGGTAGTTTTTTTTTTTATATTTGGACCAGTGTTTCTATGTCATTGGGATGGTTTTTCCTCCGGACAATTAATTTTTTTCCCAGTTCTTCCTTCCGCATGCAGTCTAAAGAACTATTCACATGAGAGCGAATTGCGAACAAATCAATTTAACTGTATTTATGAATTGAAAATTGATATTTGTTGTACCATAAAAGCATTATATTTAATTAATCTAACATCAAGTCTTACACACAACTCTCAATTGATTTAAACAGCTAAACTAACAATTAAAGCAATTTTCCCGCGAATTGGAAATTCTTGCCGCGAATTGTCACACTTTATTCACAATGAAAAATTCGTTCGAACTTAATCTTTAAAATTGATACAGATAGCGGGTATCTGCGACCAAAAAGTTTTCATGTGAATGAAATGTGCGAAACTGCGAATATTGTTCTCATGTGAATAGTCCTTTAATTTTGAAGAAAAAAAAAAAACATCTTATTTTCAATATCTTTATGAACAAGAAATTATGTAACATTAAAAAAGGACAAGTTTTTTCATATTAGATTTTACATAAAAAGCAATTTAGATCAGCTTATTGTATGAACACTGAATAAGATATTAGAATTATGATCTTAGGTTGAAATTGAAGTAAATTTTTTTTTAATTACCCGAATTTCCTTCAAAATTGTAATTCTTCCCTTTTCCTACGAGTAAGTTTCTAATCATCATAATACCCACGAAAAGGTAAATTTCCCACGTGTTATGGGCACTGATTTGAGCGCAAAACGCAATGTCGTCAATTAGCAATGCCAGGTTCAAGCAATTTTAGCATAGTTTTCGGTTTGTTTTTGCAAATACTCATTTGGTATAATTTGTGTGCCCAAATGTGTTTTGTGTAAATTCAGAAACGTCAAACATTTGCGCAGTGATGCTTCACTGCTTATTTGCTATGCTGATGCGATGCTCAGTTTATGCTGATGCGTAGGTGATTGAACGTGTCGTTTATGTCACATTTGAATTTTTGTTGCAACTCTATTTTAAAAATGAAGCTCTTGCAGACTATTTAGAAAATATTTCCGTTGCTGAAAAAAAACATTCAGGAAACGAATATCACAATAAAAAGTTTTAAAAATTGAATTTCTTAACTTTTTTGAAATCAAATATAAGGCAATATTGCTTCTAAGTTTTTTCTCAGATTTCCATCAAAATTTTTATTTTTACGTTTTTATGTCTATAAATAAAGGGTTAACCTAATTGACAGATATATTTCATTTCTTTTATAATTTTTTTTTTTTTAATTGAGATCGGGAAAAATTAACAAAATTCATCACATGGAGCTGGCAGTGCTGTAGAGCAGTTGTTTTGTTTTGAAAAGAGAAGAATGAAAGGGAGCAAGTAGAATTTATTCGAAGAGTTGAAGCTTGAAACTTGAAAGTTGTAACATCCCAAAGAGAAAGAATATCCAATCAGTGATACCAGACTTTAGAAGCAGGTTAAACCCAAAAAATCCCTTTTATCCCTCGCCAAAGTTTCAAAAATCCCAAATTCATCCGACGAAATAAAAAGTTAAAAAAACATGTAATTTACAGCCAGATTCTGAGGTTGTGAGCCCTCACAATCACACACAAGACCGTGTGAAGTTGATTTCCTGTGAGGTTTATTGTGATTCGGGAATACGCGAAATATTAACACAGAAATGTTTAAGAACTAAAGAAAAATAATTCACAAATCAATAATTCCCTAACAAATATCTATATTTCACGAAATGATTATCAATATATCATGCAATGGAATTTTCGGGTCACTAGGTACGTAGAAATAGAGTACCAGTGAAATAGGGTACCAGTGCCATCCAATACAAATATTGTCACTTATGTCACTGGTTTTAAATTTTGTGACCTGCTCCATAGGAGATCACAGTTTCGATTGTTTTTGAAAGCCTCGCAAGTTGAGAGTGTGCTGACAGAATACGAAAACCTTATAAAATAAATTTCACCTCACCTTGTGAGGGTTTTGTAACTTGTGACGTATCAGAGAGGTTTGCCAGAATCAGGCTTTTAGTCTTTTTTATTATTACCAAATACAAGTTACATTATACATTACCTAACTATGCAAGCTAACAAAAATAAATACAATTAAGATACGTTTTCAATGACTTTTTTTAAAACATGTTAATATTTAATTTGATCGTAGGTCGACTAATTTTTGTATTCTTAATGAAACTAGCAAATTATGAACAAAAATTTTTTAGTAATATGAGGTTTGAAAAATCCCTTTTACCCTTTTAGCTTATTTGAAGTGAGAAAATCCCACAAAAAGAGAAAAATTTCCCGATCTTTTATCACTGTATCCAATATCCAAATCCAATCCATTTTCCATTATCCTAATCAAGTTAATATACTCTTTCTCTTTTTTACTGTTGTTGTCATTGCCAGATCCGCGAAATAGGCTATTAAACTATCCTTTTCGTCAGCAACAATCAATATAGTTTTGTTTACGTTCTGTGGTCAAAAAGTAATTTTTCTGTCGCTAAATTCTGTTGCTGAAAAACAAATGTTCTGTTCCTAATTCTGTTTCTATACCAAATCTATTAGATTCTTCTGTTCCTGTTTCTGTTCTTTGTCACATGGCGCCTTTGTGGAGATCGTTAACTCAAATGCCCCCTCAATTTTTTTTCTTTTTCAAATTCGGCAATTTGTATTCGTATCGGTGTTATGCCAATTTAGAATTCGTGTGACATGCAAGAACATAACATATACAATAAATACTATCAACTGCTGGCAACCTTGGGCGAATGTGATAGAGTTCGAGAATACCGCATCTTAACGTTGCTGATAATTTATTTATTTAGTTTTTTTAACGGATCAAATTCTATGAACGCTGCCAGCAACTTTGCCGGCAGCGCAAGTGGCTCTTTTTTTCGAGTGTGCTTGTGGGCCGGAATTTGTGAAGTTGCGTGACATTTGTCAATAAGACTTTCTATGCACCAATACTAGCGCACCAAATCGTGGCCACTCCGTAAAAATATAGCTTGTTGGCAAAGTAACAGGAAATCGGCCGAAGTTGGTATACTCAGTATGGTTTGTCTCTAAATTATACTTTTAAAAGAATTGCCGAATAGGCCTATGAATCAATGTGATATTTATTTTTGTCACAATCAGTAAAAATTCACATTTGTCAACAAATTAATGAGATTTTAAGCGGATTACATAACATAGGTAAAAGAAAATATTGCTTAAACAGTTGCTTTATTATTTAAAAAAGGAAACGGACAGTAATTCAAAATACAAGATGCGTTAAGGAACTCAACCTTTTTTGTACCTAGACTTAGAAAACCTTTGTTTTGTTTATTTATTTATTTTTGTTGTTTTCTATAAATCCATGTGCATATAAAATGAAAAAAAAAAAAAAACAACAACAGGCTTTAAATTATTTAGACACTATTACGACTTTTGATAGTAAAAATCCTATTTACATATAACTTACAGTAAAATTATTTACAGCAACGCATCCATGTTGGCTAATTTCGGCAAAGCTCGAACAAGTCCCCTATGGCAACTATTTAAACGTATAAGTCCGGGACTAGCGAAATGCAGCGTATGCAGGAAGATCCTATCGTTTAGGTCTTCCATAACAAATCTTCGAAGGCATCTACTTTTAAAGCATGGATCCGCGTTTGAAAAAATCCAAAAGCAGTGCAATCAGAATGTTAGTTTTGCTGCAGCGAGAGCATTTTCGATTGTTTTAAAACGATTTACTTTTCAGAATGATATCCCTGATGAGATTACCGTTCTCAGCTTGATCGCTCTTGTTAAAATGTATCCATGTTTGTGGGATACACGATGTGCTTCATACGGAAACGGTGAACTTCAGCGTAAGGCATGGTACGCAATAGCTTCTAAGCTGCATCCGACAAAAGATCGCACGGAAATCGGTAAATATAAGTTTTAATATTTTTGGTATTCACCTATATTTTAAATTGGTGAATTTTTACAAAAAAAAAAAAAAAAAATATTTGTCAAAGTTTACGTAAGGTTAGAGTAGACTGGGCACATTCAAGAATCTAGTTATCTTAAGTCGACTAGATTGGTCTGGATAAGATGCAAAAAAAAAAAAAAAATAGTTGGCGCAATAGGTCCGGAGAGACCCTAGGCCTAGCTTCTCACAACCATTCGTTTGTGTGAGTTTTTCATTTTTGGAACGAATGGAAGGGATCTACAATTTTCTGCCGACTCCAAACGGCTAATTGAGAAGCTCTTTCAAGACATTTATACTCTCGGATGTTTGTCGGACGTTCGCGAGAGGTAGCACAGTGAAAAAAAACCCTAAGTTGGAATTAACTATAACTGAATGCAAAAACTAGATTAGTCAGGAACGCCGCTTTTCCTACGTCAGCTATGAATGCGAACTGTCAACTTAGTACTCAGTCACGAATGCTCAAAAGACCGATTTCAGCCAATTAAAACCGACAGACATCTAGTCAGACAGCAGTCAGACTTACTAAACTTGATACTTGAACGTCACCACTGCATGCTAAATATACATGACCAGATTATCTGTCAATATTGTGGTAACACTTCACGCAATATTCTATCATTATGTACAATATTGCTTTTTATCTTTAGTTACTCAACTGTCTAAACAATTCGATGCACTGAGAAGCGAGTTTTTTTCGAACCGCCAATGTGGCTTCTACGAAGCGCTATCATTTATAGAACCTACTCAAGATGACTATGAGCACCAGATACCAGTAAATTCAGAACTATGTGAAATTGAGATCAAGGAGGAAATTATAGAGGAATCCACATCCAGCAGAGAATGTTCAACCGTTAACGATGGAACATATCAAACCGAGCAACGTTCAGAAGGAAATGCCTATCAAAAGATGTTGTTTGCAAATAAAGAAGATGTCTTCAGGTGTCAAACCTCACGAGAAGACTGTAAACATCAAATGAATTCCATTGATTCCAGCACTGAATGCAATTTGCAACTCAATAACGTCGATGATAATACTCTGTTTTTGCTTTCCTTGGTGGGTGATATGAAAAGGGTTCCTAGTGAATTTGAGATCGATTTTAAGGCAGAGCTGATGTCAGCGTTCGGTAAGCTGGTTAAAAGGTATGAAAATAAGACCTAAAATGAAAAGGTCTGTAATATTATTTTGGTTATAATTGCTGTCTTAAATATAAGTTCGTCATAAGAATATTACGTGGTTGTGTTTTAATGGTGTTCAATTATCTTGAAGTTGGAACAAAATGCAGCAAAATTGGAGGTAGGATAAAACTGAACTGATATGTCATATTGTCATCACATGATAAAACAATTTAAGGGATTGTTACTTTTTTCAATCTAGTTAGCGATTTATTGACGGCATAGTTATTTATAAAAGTGAACGAAATCTAACCAGTAATATGCAACTGATCAAACGATATAGAATAGACTATGAACTATCCCCAATTCGGAACTATAAAAAATTAGCAAATAAATACCACTATACACTGTCCAAGAAAAATTGTTAGTACAGGTCTTATGGAGGAGCTTTTTTTTCTACCAGTGGTGCCTGTAGCTACTCTCACGGCACTCAAACACAAGATTTGCCACTGAAATAAAATCGAAACCACTGGCATTCCAAAGAATTGTTGTTGTAATTTTCCTGAAATTCGCATACAGCCCACCATAATCAGTCTGCCACACAGCCGCGGGCAGATGGCAGAATGAGCACGATCGTCTTGTGTTCGCTTGCTATTATAACATCATCATAAACCAAAATAAGCATAGTGTGTGTGACTGAAGCACATCAGAAGAGTGTTACCATAATATGTCAATGAGAGCATATCATTAAGGGTTTTTCTTTGGATTTTGTCAAAGAACTTTCGGTTTTGGTGCTTTTCAGAATGACTTATTATGTGGGGTGCTGCCATTCTGAAGAATTCAATAATATTCAATTTAACTATTTTCTTAAATGTTGTCTTTTAGAAAGTTAGAAAAAATGTTTATTCGTGAGGATTTTTAATGCATTCATTTAATTAACGTAAGAAGTGATCATAAGTGAGTTGTAGTGATATTGCGATAAATTAATAGTGATAACTAGGGCAACCGGATTCATGCAAAAGCATGAATTTTTTTTGGGATATTGTGTTAAATATTTTAATATACAAAACTAAGTACATATTTTCAGCCCTATTAGTTAGGGCATATTTCTGCATATTTGGGTATAAATGCATATTTCGCTTTGTAGAGCATATTTTTGGCATAATTTAAAATTGTTGTTATATTTTTGCATATTTGTCTATTTTTTCATCAAATAGTTTTTCACACTGAAATATAGAAATGACGAAGCAGGTAAGCCTATATATACTGCTTATTGTCGGTCGTTGGTTTTGACCACATCCAGTCACTCGTCCCCAGTAAAGATAATGCCTTGAAAGGATTTTATGATATTTTTTTTTGCTATTGTTTCCGCGAAGATCTGCGGAATTCAAATGTATGTACAGCTGCACAACAGCACAAGTGAAGTCCTTTTACCATCTGCTTAGGTATATGACATTGCGTCGTGTTTATATCATTTTGTATTATAATTGCCCCTATTTGTGTATATATATATATGTATATATATATATTTTTTTTTTTGTTGGAAAACAAACTAAAGCGATAAGGCCTGCTGGGGACACTCTTAAAAAAATGCAAACTACGGCGACCCTGTGAGAGCTTTAAAGAGGGACCGATTTATGTAAGTCATTGCAACCAGACTGAGAGACAAACATCCTATCTTCCCTGTACCGACAATTTTTGTTGGACAGAGTATAATAGAATTAAATTTTGGACTGTGCTGCGCACTTTGACTAATACTAATCTACTACTAATATAGTTGCACACTAGGCACATTAAAAAAATTGTTATTTTAAGTCGAGTAGAATGGTCCGCACTAGATGTGTAGATGTAGGTACCCTGAATGCAACCCTGGTCGGTAACGTCACTTTTCCTACGTCAGCCACATATGCAAAATGTCAAATTAATACTCAGTTTCGAATTACTTGGCTAGATTGTTCGGCTACCCTTCCATAAACGTCAACTCAAACAGTTCAAGAGGCCGATGTAAGCCAATCAAAACAGAGACACATTAAGTCCACCAGCTGTCAGACCTACTATTTTAACATACAATTTACGATATTCTAGAATTATATAATACATACATAACTTTCTTTTATGGGGTCTGCAGATCAATATGTCAAAAACGAAAACAAAAACTGCCAAAATAGATAAACATGTGAAACTGGAGTATGACACTACATTTTTCTCTCATTTTTATAACATTTAAACATTTTGGGAAGGCAGCTGCACCGCACCTAAATTTAACATTTCGGGAAAAGAAGTTCGAAATACCTACAGTTTTGCGATGACACTGAAACTTCAACATTTCAAATGACGGTTAGTATCAGAATTGATTATACTGATCTTTTTTTCTGTTTTAAAATCAGAAGTGGTGGCAGAAAGTCATGTTATGACGTGCGGAATTTGTAAGGAGGCTTGCTCGATTGGACAAACCTACAAATGCAGCATTTCGCTGAAATTCAACATTTGGAAAAGTTGGAAAATATATGACATTTCGCCATTTGGCCTGAAATGTTAAATTTAGCCGAAACAATGAATTTAGGTGCAGTGTAAATGTACTATAAAAGTGTATTACGAAAGAGGTAATAATTGTTCGCAAAACAACCACAAATAATCTTGAAATGTGGAAAAAAAGCTGGCAGCCACTGAAAAATGCAAAATTGAATACATTTTTATTGCATTAATAAAGTTTGTGTGTAAGCCCTCACTCCAATCGGGATTTTTCGTTCTGCTCTCGTTTTATTTTAATACTTGGTATTTGGCATCACTCAAAAAGCTGATTTTACAAATTCATTCGAAATGAATTCTGATAGCGATTTCTTTTTTCTTCCAATTTGACAGTAGTTTCGCTTTTGCGTTTTGCTGGCTGCTCTTGGTCGTCGGTTATCGGTATTTTGTGTTTTTTGTCAAGTCGTTTCTTCTTACGAAGTATTCCGAAGTTCAATGTAATCTTTAGTGAATAAGGTAGGATAACTGTTTAAAATAGATGTTGTGTAGTTTCTAATTGTAATGCTATCTAATAAGAAGACGTATAAGAAGCCAAAAGAACAGCGGAATGTTAATTATCAAGTGTAAAATGTTAGTGCAGTAAGAAGAAGAACTAAATGAACGAGTTTGTAAACATTTGACATTGTTTGCGTTTTAAGAGAGTTGTTCGTTTTTGTTCTCTTAATTCAAATATTTACTATAAACAAATCTAGCTGCAAGCCACCAATAGCTTAGCGTCCAGGCCAAATTTTGTATTTAAAATACTACGAATGATGAAACATTACAATAAGAAAAAAATAAGTCCTATATGGAATTACTTTAAACGCTTAAGTCCTGGAATAGCAAGATGTAATTTTTGTAAGAAAAAGTTTTCCTTCAAAACTACCATTTCGAATCTAAAACGACACATCCTTGTTAAGCACAATATCAATGTGGCGTTAAAAATAACTATGGTTTGTATATGCGGTAGTAATGTCTGGGAATCTCGAATAACTTTCGGACTATTTTCAGCCCTCGACCCAACTTGAGAGTACTTTTTTGGAATCAACCTCACTCTCCCATGAAGGAGATGTAGACGCGGGTAATGCGGAAATCTTTCAGATTAACGAAGTAAGCATCAAAGATGAACCTTCGGAAGAAGCTTATGATGCAAATGTCCTGGACGCTTTGAATTTGGAGTATTCTTTAGAAGGATCCGATGTTGATATTGTAGAAAACGATAAGAACGATAACGCGGGAATTTCGGCAAGAGGGAAAAACCGAAATAATGAGGATTTACATAAATGGGCGAAGACAGCGGAGAATGCTCCGCAATGTTCTTTGCAACTGAACAATGCCGATAAAGATATTCTGTTCCTGCTTTCGCTTTCACCAGAAATGAAGCGAGTTCCTAAGGAAACAATGTTAAACTTTAAGGGTGAACTAATTGTGACTCTGTCCAGATTAGTGCAGAAGTATCAAAGAGGAGGTAGTGCAAGAAGTAGTAATTATTGAAGAGTGACATTTGAATACAATAAAATATAAAAAAAAACATACTAATAGCTTGGCACTTTTTGAACTTCTTTCCCAGTCGCTTGGGGCATGCACGTGCGTTGGTAAGACCGAACTGTTTAGTGTTATCCCTATAAGTAAGAGATGCTTTGGTATATTCGAACCCAAAGTATATGGGGATATCGGATATCCAAACAAAGTAGTGATTTATATTAGAAGCGTAATATCTTTTACATATTATTTTCTTAGGTTCAGGTGAGCCTGCTAGAGCACCAGCTGAACAAAAATGAAGCGTGGTATTATTTACGTTTATTTGTACTCTAAATTTATTTAAACCTTATGTTGTTTCCGGCTTTTCAGATTTTGATCTGAGTGAGATTTCTGCTGTCAAATCGAACATGAAATACGAATTTGATTGGGCCTTGTATGAATAGGTCTGTTCCTTTACTTTTAAATCTTACGAATTTTCACTAATTCTTACGAATTCTTACGAATTTTAACTCAATGCCGTTCCTTAACTCAAAAAATTCGTAAAAGAGAGCGTCACCGAGAGAGCAAGATATTACCCCTCCACTGAGAATCTTACGAATTTTTACTCAACAAATTTCTTGGTGTAAGAAGTGAAAAAGCTGTCAGTCACCTTACAACTAACAGCTGATTTGAAATTTGTTGTCCCATTTGAAATATGCGTTGATTATTTGTTGACTTCTTGCTTCTTAGAATGGTATCAACAGGAGGCAAAATAAAATTGAATGTTCTCTTTAAGATTCTTTTCGATATTGGCGTCGAAATTCTTTCTTACTGTAACAAGGTACAATCTCTTCCATGCAATTCTTAATGCAGTGTCGCTTTTTCCTCTTCTCGAATGCTTGTAGGTCAATCAGTACAAACTCTTCCACATACTCAGATGCATCAAAATAAAGTGAAAAATAAATGATAGAACTAATTTTCTTAGTAAATTAACAAATTCCCCGAGTTTATCAGACATTTTAACGACTTTTCGTACAATTTTTTGAATATTTGATTTATGTATCTGTCATTTTTCATAAATTACTACAAAAGCGTTCCTTAACTTTTTCGTAAGCGTCTCTCTTTGTGAGAGAATTTATCCCCACCACTGCCATTTTGACAGTCTTTTCCATTCTTACTACAAAAGTAAAGGAACAGACCTAATATTGAGTTGCCCGCAAAAAAATGTTTTTTTTTTGCACTTGCACTGGAAATCCATTTCAATTTATTTTCACACACTTATAATTTATAATAACGCATTTCCAAATAATTTAATATAAAAACTCGTTTCCATAATAGTAAAATGAATAATGTAGCCAAAAAGCAATCCTTTGAAAGATAAAAAAAATCATAGCTGCCAGTATAAACATTAGTGTTGGTGAAAGTATAAGTAGATCTGAAAAAAAAAAAAAATCGACATTTCTCAAAGCCTCAGATCAAAAAATAGACAGATTTTTTTTTGTCAAATCAAATATGAAAAGCAATCACGATTAAAAAAAAAATTGTTTTCTGAAAAAAAAAGTATATTTTTTTTCCCAATCGAAACGACTTTAAATGTATACTTCATTCGCCAGACCCCAGCCGTCATAATTACAAATGCCTAGGTATATCTATATGGATTTTTATAACATCTTATAACCCGTTGGCTATGGCGAAATGATCTTGCCCAGAAATATTCAGCCCTATTGCGAAGATCAACTATCAATCTGTTGACGATTGACAAAGTGTATCAATTAAAATTGATACTGGTATTGCGAAACGTAAGCCTACAAATTCCAAATCCGAAGTTTGAACGAAATCCGGGCAGCCGTTACGTTTTTCGCAGTCTCGAAAATTATTTCCGTTAGTATTTTTTTGTGTTACAAACAGCGAAAATGAAGCACATGAGTCTCAACATTTTTTTTATGCCCGACCCAATTTTGTAGATCACAGTAGTTCAGTTTTTGTAGTATGTTAAGGTTTTATTCACCAGTAACCCGGATAATTTGACACAGAATCGGGCCCTATGGATGCGATTCACGAGATTTCTCCCCATATTAGATAAAAAAAAGCAAAACAGAGATATCTAACTAGCACTTATAAAACGCTTGTATAATGTCAGACTGACCTGTGGAGGTGACACTAGTTGTTGTACTTTACTTTCGCTAGGATTGGATGTTTGTTTTAAGTCCTACAACAAAAATGGACCAATCTTCAGAATTTGATATTTCTGTCAGTGTAGCGGTTGGAGTCTTTATTTTGAATGGATAGAAAACTCCGGTTAAGGTAGGTAATCCAGGAAAATTTTGACAACCCTGGCGAATCGGGCCTTACTACAGAAACGAAGTACGCTGTACGCAACATCTCAGTTCACTGACCAATAAGTAAACCGAGTACGTTTTTAGGATTGTACCAGCACATTCTATTTGATTTGCCGGGCTAGCAAGGCCGCTGACGTGTCTGTCAAGTTGTGAAAAGTTGTGTGTGCTTGGTAAAAAAAGGTTGTTTGCAATAAAAAGTGTTTTTTCCATATAATCTAACAAATAAAGACGACTATACCATGTTAAAAGCAGGTAAGAATAGAAAGTATACAATAAAAGCCAAAATTCAGCGAATAATTTGCGAAATAACAAATTTATTGAGTCATTTTAAACGAACCGGCATTGACATCGTGGCTCGTGGGTGATAACTTTGGATTTAACTGGTTTGTTCGGTGGTGTCCATAAATGATGCTTATTTCCGAAATCACAAATAACTAAATGCTAGCCCATTGAAATAACTTCTCTCAATATTTTCAACAGGAATTCTGGTGCTTCTACTTGGAACGCAACTATGTTTCCATGTCGACGCGTTGCGCACAGTTGCTAGTCACCTGAGTTCTGCGGACTTGTCGCGCCTACAGAAAGTATTCATTGATGGGTTGAGTTCGAATGATTTGCAATCGATATACTATTCAACTGTAAATGTCGAGTCTACCAATGAGTTGGAGAAAACAGCTTTATGTCAGCGGATTCATGCGGCTTACGCGGATTCAAAGTTAAACGTGAGTAGAGATAAATGCACTAGCTCTGACTCATAAAGGAGACTATTTAATTTCGAAATCTATTGCAGGACTTCGAGAAGAACTTCTATCTCGTTGGTGCTCACAAGAATGCGAAATGCACGACTGTTGCCATTCCACATGTTGCTCTGAATAAGATTTCAACCTCGTTCAGCAAGGATGTGTCCACGGCTCAAGAGATATTCTACAATCTGTTCGCTTCTAAGGCCATGGGAGTGACTATTGATGCCGCCACTTCGGAGAAAATAGCTAAGAATCTTCAAAGCATCCTGAAGAAAGATGATTCGTTAAGTAGTTTGGGTTACGCCTTTTATATCGCTGCTGAGGTTGGCTTACCAGCGGCATTCGTCGCTGATCGCGTAGAAGATGCCATCGTGCAAGCCGATGAGGTCGATGGAAAGATGTTACAGTTCGAGGGGGGACTCAGTATCACTGCACTGATTGTCAACGGTGCTTTTAAGGTTACCAAAGCTCTAGGTAAACCTCTACCAATTACCGATGTGCAGGCTGTCAAATTGGCCAATTACTTCCTTAGTCGTCGTTCGGTGCAGACACCCAAGGGTGTGCATGTCCTAATCGAGGTTCTGAAAACTCTCAGCGAAGCTGATAAGAAGATTGCTCCCATTTGCATTCAACTGCTAGGCAATGGCCAACTTCAGGCAGACTCTCCACTTCTCACCATTGGAGTTGTTGATCTTCTTGGTAAGCCATTATCTCCATTCCCAATCGCTATCTCTGGCAAGGTGGTTGTAAAGAAAGGAAACACTGTTCTCGCTGAGAAGGTACAGTTTGTGTCAAAAAGCTCAGACAAGACCACTTATTCTGCCGACTTGACCACATTCAAGCCCACTCGAGGCATATACACTGTGGACATTAGTGCCGATGGTTACAGTCAATCGCTAAACTTCAAAGTTCTCGGAAAGGTTAAGGTGCACTCACTGGAGGTTGGCGTTGGTGATTCTGATGCCACTTCGGCTGTTAAAAAACAAAATGTAGTCTTCCCCAACACGCTAATCGAGACCCTTGCAGCGGACCAGACACAGAAACTTATTCTTAAAGCTGCACTTACGGACGACGGTACCACAAAGGTCATGACAGTCCACCAAGCTTTCGTCCGCCTTGCTCACAAGGACACCGATGAGGAGATAATCTACGTTGCCGAACAGGACTCATCAAAGGCATACAAATTCGACATGGACGTCGGTGCTAGAGGCGGTGATTTTGGCTACAAATCCGGTGTCTATAAGTTAGAGCTGATTGTGGGCGATGCTTCGCTCTCGAACTCCTTCAAATGGCACGTGGCCAATGTTCAACTCAAATTTTCTCAAGACGCAAGAAAGGGTAAGTGAGCACGAATTTGATTATAGAGTTTCTTTCCATAACCAACCAACTTTCCCACTTGTAGATAACCAATCACAAACCATTCGCGCTCCACGACCAGAGATCATTCATCAGTTCCGCGTCCCAGAGAAGCGTCCGCCTCGCTTAGTGTCCGATATCTTCACTGGACTCTGCCTGACTCCATTAGTGCTCCTGTTCATTTTGTGGGGTAAACTTGGCATCAATGTCTCGAACTTCTCCTTCAACCTTAGCACCATTGGTTTCCACTTAGGACTCGGAGCAATTCTCGGCTTGTTTGGCTTATTCTGGCTGCAATTAAACATGTTCCAGACGATTCGTCTGTTGATTCCAATCGCAGCGGTGACTTTCCTTTGCGGCAATCGGCTGCTGCGACGGATCGCTGGACAGAAGTCTGCACAGTAAGATTTAGATTCGTAATTCCAAAAAGACAAAAAAGCCAACAACACCACAAGAATACAAACAGCTTCTCATCACTATAACGGCACACACTACAGTGGGTCTCTAATCATCTTTCAAAGAAAACAGTAGTTCGTCACACAAAGTAAAGCAAGCCTTTGCTCCGCGGATAGGTACTGTGAGCATGATGATTGTGTTTTTTTTTTTCTGACTTAAGTGATTTATCCATCGGTAATCGAAAGGTATTTCTGTTTAATTGAAATTTCTTTTGTACAACCGGCCGTGTTTTTTAAATAATAATAAAAAAAAAAAAAAAATAAATAAATAAATAAAGAAAAGAAAAGAAATCCAAGGAAGTTTATTCGACGAATTCTGCCAGAGGAAAGTGTTTGTATGAATTTATGTATTTGTGGACACAAGATGGAAAATTGGAGAAGTGGAGAAGGACAAATGCTACTTTTTGTCGCAACTCAACTCAACCCCACCGATATTAGCCGTATTTTATTATCAGCCATGATCTATACAGATCATCGATTTACATGCAACTACAACAACAGCACATGATCCTGCTTCTCATCGAGATCATGAATGATGATCTGAAAATTATTTCTACTATTTCTCGCTGCGTTGTTTGGCGCTGTTTGTTTCATTTTTATATGTTGGTGTGCCTGTAAACGATAGCCAAGCCACACGTTGCCAGACTAAAATATTCAACACCATTTAGAACAAGCAATCAACAAGCATATTTTTCACATGCGAATAAATTTCCCGTCCGTATTTCGAGCAAAATATTTCATAAACATTTAAGTAAATGTTTCATAACCATTTACTAACAAAAAAATGTTTATGAAATATTTCGCATTTTCTCAATCGTAAATAATTATTGTTTCACAAGTTTTCCTGTAGAAAGGTGAGAGTTGTTTTTTGTTGTCTTCATTTATCATAAAATACGAATTTCCAAAAAATCTTGGAATAATGAAAAATGGAAACTAGTAGGCTGTATACATTTAAATTATTTTCACAGTCACCGACTAACCTCCGAGCCGATAAGATCGTGTTTTCCTTGTACACTAATCGCTCTCGCTTCACCGCCGGTGAAATCCCGCTACTTCGTTAGCAAAAAAAAAAATCTTTTCTTTCATTTTCCTTTTTGCATAACCAAAAAAAAAAAAACAA
This sequence comes from Cheilosia urbana, assembly GCA_946477585.1. Classification (NCBI taxonomy): domain Eukaryota; kingdom Metazoa; phylum Arthropoda; class Insecta; order Diptera; family Syrphidae; genus Cheilosia; species Cheilosia urbana. The sequence continues at coordinate 41,938,598 of OX297856.1, forward strand.
CAGCAAGTGACAAATAATTGGTGCGTGTAGAAATGGCCGCTGGGCCTAGTGTGCTTTCGGGGAATCGCTTTAGCGAGTTAAGCGAACACCCGCTACTGCAACCCAATACCAAAAAAAGAAAAAAAAAGCAACTACAGCGCGGTCGATAATGACCATTTACTCCCACCTAGCAGCAACCTGAAAAACCCGAAATTCATTACAATATCCCCAACTGATTCCGACAAACCCCTCTCCTCATTCAGTGTTTTCCTTCTAAAGAAGGCAATAGATGGAATAAGCACGGCATACGAATATATAACCCAACTTCGGGACGGGAATTTGTTAATTCTAGTTAAATCCCAAAAAGCAGCTGAACTTTTCCTCTCAAAAAAAATGCTGGCAAATATTTGCCCGATTACTGTAAAACTCCATGAGCATCTTAACTCCTCCAAAGGCACTATTTTCGCACCATGTTTGATAAATGTTCCCGAGAAGGAGATCATCGAAGAAATGCGATTACAAGGAGTCTGTGATGTACCTATACAAATTTAAGAAAACACTAGACGGAAATCTTCGTCCAACAGGTCTCATGTTGTTTACATTCGATCTCTTCCGACCTCCTACCACTGTAAATGTTGGATGGTATAACCTAAAAGTGGAAGAATATTTTCCCAATCCCATGCGGTGCCGAAACTGTCAACTCTTGGGCCACACAACAAAAAAATGCAAAGGCAACGCCTCGTGCGATACTTGCAACCTACCCCCTCATCTGCCAAATGAATGTACCCGCATCTCTTGCGCTAACTGTTCAGAACCACACCCATCCTCTTCTAAAACTTGCAAGCGTTACCTGCAAGCTAAAGAAATCTTAAAAATTAAAACTACACAAAAATGTAGCATGAATGAGGCAAAGAAAATATTTAGTGAAGCAAACCCAGCTTCCACTTTCCCTAAGCCATTCTCTGAAGTTATAAAAACTTCACCACCAGTTTTAAATACAACATCTTCTAATGGTCCCGACCTAGCCAACTCCCTCCCTGTTAAAACCAATACTAATCCCTCTACAAATCTATCAAACCTGGCCAAGAATGCCAACAATACACCAAATGAGGAACTAACCACCACTTATACACAACCCAAAACATTAACTACAACAACACCTAAAATTTCCAACCCCAACTCCATGTCGGATTCATCTAAATACAACTTAACCCTTTTCTTCCTAGTGGTTTCACAAAGAAACCACATAGAAAATATTTTTTCTATTTTTTCCTGGTGGTTTCACTGCAAAACCAAATAGATTTTAAGGAACTGTATCTCATTTAAATGTAAAAAAAAACTGTTTTGTCTGTTATGAGAGCTTCGAACGTGCTAAATCGTGCATTTAGATTCATTGATTTTGTCAGACGAAGTGATTTACGTATTTTTTACTAAGTTTTCTCTTATTTACGTGCTAGAATCGCTTTTTTAAACAACAATAAAAGGGTAACATATTTTATTTTTTTTTTTAAATATATTTTTTTAACATCACTAAAGCAAGTTTTATCGAAATTTCAAACAAATATAAAAATATTTGAAAAAAATAACACCTCCGGGAACAAAGGGTTAAAAGAACCAAAAACTGATTCTCTGAATTTAAACTCCAATTTGAATCAAAACGTTCAAAACAAAGACCACCAAGAAAAAAAAAATTACCAACCATCTCAAAATACCGAATACACCCCAATAATTACTTCATCACCAATATGCACTGTTACAAAAAAACTTATTAACAACAACCAATACTATATAAAACCTACCAATAACTCGAATGATGATGATGATGACACATAAGAAAAATAATTCCACCCCAACTGAAGATCCCGCTGGTGGGATGTCCAGGCGCGCGGACCACTTCGGGGGTCCGAGCGGCTTGATACCCCGGCAGCGGGATCCAGACATTATGACCACCCCTAATCAAACTCCCCACCCAGGCTTTTCACAATATAACCCAGTTTATATTGCCGATAAGTCTGCCCCCCTAAAACCAAATGTACCTACTTAAGATTCTCCAGTGGAACCTTAATGGCTACTTTAATAACCTACACGAATTACAGATCCTTCTCTGCGATCATGCCCCTACAGTAATATCTCTCCAAGAGACCCACCTACCAAGCTCTATTAAATCCCTTCCACTAAAACGGTATGAATCCTACTTCCACAATTTACCCTCAAATTCGTCGGCTAAACAAGGGTCCGGCTTATTGGTACACAAATCAACTCCCCACAAGCCTATCCATATTATATCACCGATATCAGCAATCGCCGTTGAAATATCTCTGAAAGTTAAGATAACAATTATATCTATTTACATCCCCCCGGAACAGCACTTTTCCCAAAACGACATAAGCAATATTATCAACTTATTTGAACATCCAATTATCCTAACGGGAGACTTCAACTCCTGGAGCCCACTATGGGGATCACCACGGAGGAACAATCGAGGCAAGATAATGGAAAACTTTCTGCTAAGCTCAAATCTAATTGTCTTAAACGATGGGAGTCCAACCCACTTTTCCACGCACAACACATTTACCCACATTGATCTCACCCTTATATCCCCCCAACTTGGCGCCAATGCAACCTGGGAGACACTCCCTGATTTGCACGGAAGTGACCACTTCCCTATCATCTCTTCCATTATGCTTGGGACGATCTACCAAAGCAGAAAACTATTACCCAAATACCAAACAGATAGAGCCAATTGGCACTTGTTTCAGTCCAATATAAACCACTTCCTCACAAATAAAAAAATCACCAAAAATATTAACCAAGAAGCAGCTATAATCACTCGCGCTTTTCACTTCGGGGCAAACATAGCCATCCCCCAAGCCCAGACGGCCTTAAAAAAAAGAACTGTTCCTTGGTGGAACAAAGATCTCTATAACCTCCGGAAAACCAAGCAAAATGCTTGGAAAATATTTAAAAAACGTCCAAATGAAAATAATCTAATCGCCTATCGGAAAGCTAACGCCATTTTTCGTAAAGCGGCGAAAGCAGCTAAAAAGGAGTGCTTCGAGAATTTCACTTCGAACATCAACCCAAATGCCTCATCCAAAAAACTATGGGCCGATGTAAAATCACTTACAGGGAATTTCACTTCTCCCCCAATCACAATCATTAGTAACTCTATAGCTATAACCAACCCCGCGGAGATTGCCCAACAGTTTGCAAAAACTTGGTCAGAGTATTCAGCCGACATCAATTTTCCCAGCAAGTTCCTCCGCCTAAAAACTAGGATAGCAACCCGACAAGTTCCTACTCTAAACTCCCAATCCAGGAACAATTTTGTTGATCAGCCGATTACAATGTCCGAGTTAGAACACCACCTAATGACATCCAAGGGGAAAACTCCCGGGTATGACAGAATCACCTACACTATGCTAAAAAATTGTCCCCAAACCCTGAAACTGCGTTTAGTGGAACTGCTCAACGAAATCTTTAATAGAGGACTCATGCCCCAAACTTGGAAAACAGCCTCCGTTATTCCCATTCCCAAACCCAACAAAAATCCCCTTTTCACCAGCAGCTTCCGACCTATTTCTCTGATTCCTTGCACCAGCAAAATACTAGAAAAGATTTTAGCAAAAAGGCTTAGTTGGTTCCTGGAAAAAAATAACTTAATCGATCCCCACCAAGTAGCCTTTCGGCGCGGGCGCTGCTCTCTCGACGCACTACTACATATAGACCATTACATAGCCAATTCACTAGGTAGTAAAAATCACGTCTCAATGCTGGCAATTGACTTCGAAAAGGCTTTTGACAGAATTGGGGCGCATATAATTTAAAAAAAACTCATTGAATGGAACATCGGAGAAAAAATGTTTAATATAATTAAATCTTTTCTATCCAAAAGACAATTTAGAGTTCATGTTAACGGTACCTCGTCCCCAACTTACCCCCTTCAAAACGGTATCCCCCAAGGGTCCCCGCTCTCTGTAATACTTTTCATTATTGCCTTTAATGACATCAGCAAAGCTCTTTCAAAATACAAAGACCTAAGTCATTCACTGTATGCAGATGACCTCATTATATTTACCAAATGTAAAGACATAGGAAAAGCAGGACGAACCTTCTCCAAAATATTAGAAGACCTTCACACCTGGGGACAAGGGTCAGGGGCCAAGATCTCAATCGAAAAATCTAAAGTCTTGCATTAATGCAGAAAAACCAGCTGCCGTAAGAATATTTTAATTAGCGTTAATAATACAGATATAAGAAATGTAAATAATTTATGTATACTTGGCGTTGTTTTTGATAAAAGTTATACATTTAAAGAACATTGTATCAATTTAAAGAAAAAACTAGCTACCAGGCTCAATATTGTCAAGTATTTAAGCTCTAAGAATAGTTTTTGCCATGTTAACAGCCTAATCAATATCACCCGGTCCATAATCCTATCCAAAATAGACTACGGCCTATGCATCTATGGGAAGTGTGCTACAACAACATTAAAAATCATTGAACCAGTCTACCACGCTGCAATACGCATCAGCCTTAAAGCCTTCAGGTCAACCCCCATCACCAACATGCTGGTCGAATCTGGGCTTCCATCTTTAAAGCAAAGAATAAATATGCTTACTTCAATGGTCATGTTAAAACTTGACCCAACACAAAACAAAATCATCAATATAGACGCAAAAAGGAGTTTGCTCAGCCGCAAGCATCCCAAAGTGATATCAACCCTCAGTAAAACACTAACATACGCTGAGAATATGGGAATACCCATATGCACCAAACGGAGCAACCTAAGAACCTTCCCATCGTGGGCACTTAACGAAATAACAGTTGACATGTCGTTAAAATCTCTAACCAAAGCCTCTACATCAAACGAAGTTTATAGACAGAGGTTCTTGGAAATTTCGGAGAAATACAAGACCGATGGATGGGAATTTGTGTTCACCGATGGGTCCAAGACTGAAGCAGGCACCGCATTTGCAATCATAGATGAAAACGGGTCTACCCTAAGAAAAGCCGTGTTACCGCATATGAGTTCCATTTTTTCAGCTGAAGCAACAGCCATCCTACGAGCCACCGCACTCCCAAAGAAAACTAAATTTGTTATTTGCTCCGACAGCCTCTCAACACTAACCGCAGTAACAAACCTTAACAACGACACCCCCGTTATTGCTGCCATCCGGGACAAATTAATAAAACAAAAAGGAAAAATTAAACTCCTATGGGTTCCTGGGCACGCGGGTATAAAGGGCAACGAAGAAGCTGATACTGGAGCCAAGACCGCGCTAACGGAACCCCTCCTTACGGACTTCGTATTTAATAGAAAGGATTTAAAAAACTTCATTACATCTGTCTGGTACGAACAAAACCAACAGGATTGGAAAATATTCAGACATCAATATAAATTAATAAACCCCGATGCAAAGCCGCCCAGATTCCCTATAAATTGTACCCACAAAATGATGAAAATCTTTATTCGATTACGCCTGGGGCACACACGACTCACACACGAGTACCTCATCACCAAAAACAGTCGTCCCTTCTGTCATATGTGCAGCTGCAATCAAGTACTCTCTACCCACCACATAATCTACGAATGCAACGCCATCAAATCCAAAATCCGTAACCTATCTCCATCCACTTCCCTACAACAAATACTTTCACTTCCCACCGAACACAATGTTAAAATAGTTTATAATCTGCTATCATCCCTCAATTTAGAAAACAGTATCTAGTCAACATAAATCTTGGTAAAATTTAGCCGAAAGCCCTGGTAGCTAGTGCTATTAACCCTATTATTAACAGTATAATTTATTATTCTGTCAATAAAGCTTTAATAATAATAATAAATTATTTTCAAAGCTAATTATTGGGAAACACATTTCTTTTTTATCACAAAAGAGTACAAAGAAATAATGTAATTTCAACAATTTTCGTCGATTTTTTTGTAACTAACTTCAGTTTGTTCATTTGGGTTTTCGTGTTTAAAACGCTGTCATTTACTTCGTCTTAGAATTCCAATTACCGACGAGAAGTGCAAACTGCGGTAAGTTTTTCATTACCTACATTTCGAACTGATTGTAAACCATTTCCTTTTAAAAACAAAACGCACCGTATAAGGTATAACGAAAGCGGTGTTGTTGTTTTCGAGCCCCTGGCCATGATAACAATTAAAAACATTTTCATAAATATTTAATAAATACTTCGTCGGCGTTTTCAACGGCAAAAACATTTCCGAAATGTTTGACAAAAAAATTTTTCTGAATAAATCTTTCGCTGGTCTGGATACACATTAATAAGCCAAGAAAAACCCAAATATGAACTAGCCGCGAAGTATTGTTTATTTGTTGCATATTTCAACATAAAATTTTAAATTAGTTTTTAAAAAACATTATCGAAAATAGCACCTGCGACAAGCGAGTGAAATGTCATGTCCATTGAAATCATGTTGTGACGTCACGCTGCACCGAATGTTTGCAATATGGCCCGGTTGCAAAATGAGGTTTGCCATACTCATAGCAACTGTAGCCACAACTTAAAATAAAATTCTTCAATGATCCGTATTGTTTTATTATCGTGATCTGATCCGGATCAAGTCGTTAAAATGTCTGATAAACTCGAGGAATGTGCTAATTTACTAAGAAAATAAGTTTTATCATCTACCTACCGATGAAAGTTATCTGGAATCGAGCTTCTTTCTGATGAATTCAAGAATGTGGAGAAGTTTGTACTCATTGAACTATGTAAAAGCATACAGAAGAGGAAAAAGCGACACTGCATTAATTACATATGGAGGAGGAGGAGATTATTCCCCCTTACAGCGCGGCAGAATAAAACAAATTCACGTATATGCCAAATGGGAAAACAAATTTCAAATCAGATGTTATTTGTAAGGCGATTGACAGCTTTTTCACTTCTTACACCAAGAAATTTGTTGAGTAAAAATTCTTAAGATTCTCACTGGAGGGGAAATACATAGGTATCTTGCTCTCTCGATGACGCTCTCTTTTACGAATTTTTCGAGTTAAGGAACGGCACTGAGTAAAAATTCGTAAGAATTCGTAAGAATTAGTAAAAATTCGTAAGACTTAAAAGTAAAGGAACAGACCTTTTGTAACGCATATCGGATTATGACGTTGAAGACTTGAAGTGCGATGAAGTGCATTTTTTTTTGTTAAATTTTTGACAGCTAGGTTCCGTTATCCTCCGCCAGAAATTGGTTGCGGAATTTTTATACGACTTGGAGTGCGGCATGGTGCACCATCGCAATTGTTTATTTATTTTCCGAAGTCGGACACCTCGAATGGAATTTGAGCCTCCGAAAGAATATGCGAGCGGAGGGTAATTCGCTAGGGCCGAATGTCTTGCTTGATACTGGATTTTTCTAGTTTTATTGAAATAGTATTTCCTAGTGAACTATTGAACTTTATTAAAATAATAAATTAAGTTTAGCTAAGAGGTATCATTAAATTCATTGACCATTAGGCGGTACCAGTGTTGTTATATCCTGGGATTTATGCCTCTTTGTGGGAATTTCTATGTCCGAAAAGCCTATCGTGGGATGAAGGGAAAAAGCACCAAATCGTGGGATTTTGAGGAATCTAACTAAAAACATTCAAACTATAAATATTTGCTGAAATTTCATGAAAACTCCTACATTTCACCTTGATTATCAACACAATGAATGTGCATAAAAAACTGCTTATATAATATATTGCCTTTTATCACAATTTTCTATTAAAAAAAAATCATTATAATTAACCGTGATTTTCTTTCCTTGTAATACAAATTTTACTTTTAAAAACTTGAAAGTATCTTGGGATCTTAAGAGGGAATTCGAGTACGGTGAAAAGGGAAGGAAGAAAAATTACCACGATTCGTGGGATAAATGAAGATAGAGTGCTAATAACACTGGGCGGTACGAAGTTCGCCGGGTCAGCTACTAGTTAGAATATGAACAAAAGGCAAACACTCACAGTTTTAATATTTCCTTTATTTTTTTAAAAGTTATATATATATATTTATTTTGTTTTTAAATAACACTTTTATCATACATACATATATACGTAAGTTTATTAGTTTTATTCAGCTTATGGTCTGTTTCAGTTAAATACACCAAATACAATTCATACATTCAAATTCAGTTTTCTATTGCTGAAATTCAACTCTGAATTTTGTTTTATAATAAGTAAATCCCTTATTGTATACAATGATTTTATAAAGAATTTTTAATATGTGTGTAAGCTTAAATAGTAAACAAACTCATTATGCCCACACGATATACCAAGGGACCATGTACAAAAAGTAGAATTCCTTCATTTTACAAAGAATTTCAATTTTTAAAATTTAAAAAAAACTTTAAAATTGAAATAAACATTGTAAATAAAACATTTCTCTGCAGTTCCGTTCTCAAATACATTTTTCTTTTATTGTCAGATAAACATTTAATAACTAAACATTGGAAACCTTCGACTAAGGATGCTTAAAATATAAAAGAAAACCTTTAAAAGTCAAGACAAAAAAAAAAAGGGTTGACAACAATTTTTAATCTCCAAAGTAGGTAATAAATATTCCTTTTTTTAACATCGACTATCTATATGAAAGGATTCGTCCTTCAAGGTTCGCTGAGTTCGTAGTAATATAAACACATTTCAAAAGTAAATTTGAATTCGCTCAAAATTTTGTTTGTTACCATTCTTATAGGAAAAGTTATGTTGATATATTTTTATGAACCGTACAACATATAGTAAATTTTATATAGTTTTATTTTAATATTTATAATAAATGCGATAGGCATTTTATTCAATATTTAGTTTACTTTTTCGTGCCGATATTTCTGGGCATTATTTTGGATCCTATTCAGCTGTACACGTGCTTTTTGGAATAAGCAAACATTTTAGATTTTATTTTATTACTATGCTGTTGTTGTTTTTTTATAAAATTGAATAACTGCCATTTATGCCATTGTTTTTTTGATATACACAGAGTTATAAGTACAGTTAAATTTAAACATATTAATCTTAGTTGTCTTTGTTTTTATTTTGTAAAATGTCTCTAAAAAAATATCTTGCATCCGTGGGATGGGTGACAGATACATGTTGTGTTAGGTTTGTTTGTAGATTTAGATGTTTTTCGTCGGAGTGTGTGAGCTTTTCAAGCGCAGACAACTTAGAGTCCAATCTCTCTCATTGCACGGTTGAGACATGGATTTTTAATGCATTCCTTTGGGCCGAGTTGCGGCCCCGGTGAACCGCGAAGTATCATCAGAACAGATCGTGCTGCGGCTTGACAGTCATTGTTATGGCCACAAATTGAATCAGCTTCGGCTAGGTATTGGAAGTCACATGCGACTTGTGATGTGCCCTGCAAATATTTAATATGTTAACATAATAAATACGATGATGTCTGTCTTAAGTGCACGTAACAACCCAGCAAACATTTTATTCATCAAAACTGAGAATCACTTTATATTCAGTAAAAATGAAGAACATAGACATTCATATAACATTCATTTATGTGAACCAAATCTGGTTTTAGATAAAAAGGAATACTGACATTGGATTTTCATTCACATAAATAAACAAAAATGATTATGAGCTAAGTTTTCAGAACTCGAATTTAATTTTCCTTCACTTAAATGAATAAAAGTGAATAACAAAATATAAATAGTGAATGTTTCTTTTTTGAATCATTTAAGAGATTCAGAAACGTAGACCGATTTCTCAGGAGATTGGATTCTAATTGAATCATAAATGAATTCATATCTGAAGAATTTCTTAATTTAACTGAATTATGATTCATTTTTGAAGAAAAATGTTTGCTGGGAAGGACAGATCTAACATCTGTTTTGGTATAGTAACAACCATTGCAATGGGGAGTAAAATACTTACACATAAATAGCAAATCTGATGGACGCCACAAATGGGCAATAGCTCCTGATTGATGTCACCGCTCAGCAGGTCCACACCTCGGCAACGCTCGGCCATCGAATCAATAAGTGGACACTGGCTTGATCCGGGGATATAGTTCTTATTTCCCAAATACGCATCATTTAAGGGTTCATAGTGACCAGCACCGATTTCCTCTTCGAATTCATTAACATCGTTTGGAATCTCCGGGTATCGTTGGTAGCCGTTGCGTTTCTTCTGCTTCTTGGTTTTCTGTTCTTCATCATCATCATCGACATCAGCATCAGTCGCCATTGAATTACCCTGAACGTCTTTGGATTTGTCGGTGTTTGGTGTGTTGATTGAATGGCTAATGGGGGTAGAAAACAAAAAGTTTAGCTTTATACATTCAAGCGTCCAACTGGTACTTACTGCATTCCTTGGAACTCGACCTTTTCCTTTTTCACCGACAGGCGTTTCTGCTTTTCAATATCACTCTCATCATCCAACTTGGAATTGCTGTCTACGACGTTTCGCAGCAAATGATTCTCATTGTCAACGGACTGTCGTAGTTTCTCCAAGGCTCGTCGCATTTTTTCTAAACTGTAAGCAGTTGCTAGTCGCGACACAACATGGTCCTTCAAACGTGCAATTTCCTCCGGATCAGCTATGCCTTTGAAAATTAGAAGCTATAAAGACAAGATTGCACTGATTCGGTGTCACATACCTTCATGGGCGCCAGTGTATTTGACAGTCTCATCGATGATGAGGTCCTCGATCGATTGCAGCTTTTTACCCATATTGCTTAGCCTATCGGGGTCGATATTTGTCTTTTTTTGCTTCTCTTCTTCATCTTCGTCTTCGTCGGCTGGATTGCGTTTCTTTGAGTCACCACTGAAAAAGTGAATGAGGAAACACTTCACTTGCAGTTTATGCTCGAATTGAAGTTTACTTACTTATCGTAGACGGACTTTTTCCTCCGATCAATGCCGAAGTATTTTGACCAATCGACCGACTTCTTTCTGCGGAAATTCGACAGATCTCCTGGTAGAATTTGATCCTCCTTTACAATTTCGAGGTTTGACCGCTTTTGCATACGCCTTTCGCTAGCTTCGCGTTTCTTTTTTTGTGCTTCCTCTTCATCTTCGAAATCATCACGTTCGTGCTCCTCCTCTTCTTCTTCTTCCTCGTGTTCTTCGTGTTCGGGTTCATGCTCCTCGGATTCCTCTTCTTCGTCTTCTTGGCTTTCGTGGGAATGATCACTTCGTTTGCGATGTTTATGCTCCTTGTGGTGGTGTCCACCGTGCGGTGGATGCTCTGTATGCGGTGTAATTGTTGCACTGGTGGTGTTCTTTTCATTTTTCTTTTCAACCGGTGTATCTGTGGACTGATCATCGGCTGAACGTTTCTTTTTCTCTTCATTGGGCTTTCCAAAAAGTTCACGTAGCTCTTCGGGCACCCTTTCGGCATTGGATTTGGACAAGTCTTCGAAGGGCATTTTTGGGGATCGCTTGGCAACAGGAAAACGTTTGCGGCGAGACATTGGCAACCACGGAAGAACTGGATAGGTTCGTTTCTTCTGCATAAGGGGCCCGATGTAGTAGTTTGGTTGCGGTACCATGCGTTTTTGATCTTCAAAGATTTGACCTTCAATGTCGTTCTCTTGCTGTTGGTATTTCTCCCAGATGCGACGTAATGCTTCTTTGTAACGCTCTTCGCGATCAAGTTCACGGGCTTCTTCAATCTCTTTCAGAAATTGATCGGTAAGTTCAGCATGGTCGAGGGGTTGATTGTCATTTTCGCGAAAGAGTGACGCCGATGGATCTGTGAATAGATGAATGCGAATGGTTATATTTAATATGTTGATGAGAACCCAAAGTCCTCTATAAAAATTCAATATATTGGCATATGGATAATATGAACTTGTTTTTCACTTTAGTGCCCTTCGGAACAAGACTTGAATATAACAAGAAAGCTGTAACTATGTGCAGCTATGTATGTTCTTTAAAAGGCGATACTGCGTTGGGCATTGAAAATCGTCTAATATTTTCTCTCCTCGAAAATTGCGCCAATCATATGGAGGGAAATCGTGTAGTTAGAGCCACCCGTCGTGCAAATGATAGTTAAGATAAGATTATTTGACGTCAAGACCGAAGGACACGTGGCACCACCTTGCAATTTAAATCGAACTGCGTCTCGCTATGCTTCCGCACTCGTATACAATTTTTCGGGCCATTGAATGACGTCTTTCACCTTGCTTCGAGCAACCGCCCACGATTTAAACAAAAATTAAAAATTAAAACGATCATGGATTTCGAAAGGGATATTAATAACCTAATCAATTTAAAAGGGCACGAATTTCACCGGGACAGCTAGTAAAATGTAATAATAGCATTTAACAAAAGAGTCCATGAAGAAATGGAGACAAACCAATTTCCTTAAACAACACTTTAATTGCTCACTAAAATTACTTTCCCGAAGATAAACGCACTCGATATTCCATTTTCGGAGGCACCCCACTCTGTATTAAGGCACATTAATTGAAAATTCAACGAACGATCAATAATTTCAGTTCAACGGAGTTAGAGAACGTGCGATATTAGTGAAGACCGGTACCACGCACAGCTGCCATAAAGCTACATAAAATAAAACTTGGAAAGAAAGAGCAGGTCCTAAATGGATGGCGAAACTCATTGATCCATGCACGATTTTCTCTTACATCAAACTCAACTGCTCAATGGTAAAGACGCTTTTAAGAATTTCATTCCCTTATTAACGGCCATAAGCTTTTATGTGGCATGAAGGCACCGACACATGCTGTAAATTCTAATACAAAAGATCCCACTCATGCCAAAAGGATCATTCAACACTGCAGCATATAGGCCCAACAATGAACTAATCTCCGCAAAGTACTCATGAAGAACTCTCGTATTCTTGTTGAATAAAACTAACCACAACCGGACCTATCCGAACCTGTCAAGAGTTAGGCTCTTAGTCATAAATCAAGGACTCAATTTACTAAAGTGCCACACTTAATTCACGTATAACCGCATTGGAAAATATCTCGCAATATTAGGTCTTTAATGGTCATGACGAGCTATGCCATAGGAAACCCGATACGAAGGCATGACATTACTAATACCCACATGGCCAAGCGAAAGGTGTTGACCACTTTTGTAACCCATCAATATCCATGTGCTTCGCATTTTTCCATTCCATTAAATATATTGTATGGGCATAAGGAGTACATTTTGACTATAGGAAACAGGAAAATGCTTTTAAAATACTTGAGTAGTGTCCTCCCATCTTCTTGGGTGTCTCAATACTTTTTCGTATTGTTTTCCTAGCAGCCATAGGTTTTCATAAAAAAAAAAGCGAGGAAGGTGTAGCACAAAATGGTAGAATAATGGTGTAGCAGGATATAGGGGGATTATAAAAAAGGAAAATTACAGAAAAGGCACAACTCGACTGGAAGGGACTACGTAATGACATCCTATACGTGTTCATTTGCTGATGTTCAGTGAAGACACCATTAGAGGTTTTTTTTTTGATATAAAAATGTTTTTTTTTTTTGTAGATGTCCGAAGAAAAATGATGTACCTATATAAAATTATATAAATACAACCCAGATTTTTGCTAAACGGCGACGGACCTTTAAAACTCAATTTTGCACCAAGATAAGCACCTTGTATTTTTTTATAGCCTCTTTAGATCGTAGGTGATTCATGGAAAATCTTTTGCGAAACTATTGCTAATACAGATGAGACCTCTAGACTACGCAAAATGCTCTCAAAAGAGGCAAGCGTACCTAGCTTCATCAAAAGAAATGATGGAACCTGGGCTGAAAGCAGTCAGGAAGTTCTTGAAACTCTGGTGGAGTCCCACTTCCCCGGGGCTTCTATCCCAGAGGAAATTGACGTACATAGGCACTCTGAAATCAATAGTAACCCTCTTCCGGGTGAAAAAATAACTGATCTCATAAACCGGAAAAAAATTCGGTGGGCTATACAATCCTTTAAGCCGTATAAATCTCCAGGTCCAGATGGCATTCTGCCGATCATGCTGCAAAAAGCACGGAAAATGCGATAGCGAAAATTATGGAAATTTTAAGACATATGTAGTTTGAAATAAGGATATATACCAATAGCTTGGAGGGAGGTAAAAGTGGTTTTTATTCCCAAAGCAGGCAAGCAGAGGCATACAGCCGCGAAGGATTTCAGACCTATCAGTCTGTCATCTTTTATGTTGAAAACCCTCGAACGCCTCCTAGAGGCACATATAAGGAGTATATGCGGCAATGGCTTCTTAAGTGAATCACAGCACGCATACATGAAGGGAAAGTCAGTAGAAACGGCTCTACACAATGTAGTAGAAAAAATAGAAAGGAGTCTACATCTAGGTGAGTTTGCTTTAGCAGCTTTCTTGGACATAGAAGGGGCTTTCAACAACGTAGAGGGCAGATCGATCGAAAATGCAATGGTGAATTCTAACATTGTACACGGCATTCGTTTTTGGGTAAGCAACATGCTTAAAAGTAGGAAAATTAACTGCACTCTGTGGCGAAGTTCACTCAGAATGTCAGTAACCAGAGGGACCCCGCAAGATGGAGTATTATCACCTCTTTTGTGGGTACTGGTTATTGATGGCATTTTGAAGAAACTAAGTTCTGTGGGGATAAGTGTCACAGCGTATGCAGATGATGTGGTTATCACTGTTCACGGAAAGTATCTAAACACTCTAAGTGAAATCATGGAGGGTGCTTTAAGGATGATTAGCCAGTGGGCCAAAGGGTGTGGGCTCAATGCCAACCCATCCAAAACGGAACTAGTACTCTTCACCCGAAAGTACAAGATACCGCACTTCAATCTTCCGAAGCTGGAAGGAGTAGAATTGCCCCTATCAGCCAGTGCGAAGTATCTAGGGGTCATCCTGGACAGGAAACTAAACTGGAATCTAAATGTGGGAGAGAGAATAAAAAAGGCATATAATGCTCTCTTTACTTGCAAGAAAATGGTTGGTAAGACTTGGGGTCTGAAACCTGCTATGATGCATTGGCTATACACGGTGGTAGTCAGACCCATACTCACATATGGCGCACTAGTGTGGTGGAGGGCCATTAAAAGTGTAATGTATAAGAGCTTAACATAAGACATTAAATACATAGTATGCCGTTGCTTTAACCATGGCGCTCTATAGCTGCTATAGCTGTACGTTATGCGCACATAAATTACTAGTATGTATATGCCAGTCAGTTGCCTATCGACCGTACAATGCAACAGATCTCTTTCTGCTCTGCCAATACGAAATTGTAGTTATCATTAGTTCTTAAGAGTTAAATAAATGAAGTAAAACCATCTCTCGATTTTCATTGTGGTTAAGCAAGACATCACAAAAAGAAAGACAATAGTGGGCAAAATGGCGACCGTGCAGAGGGCGTCATGCGTAGCTATAACGGGTGCACTTCGGAGTACTCCTACAGCAGCGCTAGACATTTTTCTGCATCTTATTCCATTAGATTTACATATAAAACAACTAGCAGGAAATAGCGCTTTAAGGCTCAATGCTCTAGGCTACTTCAAGGATGGCAATTTCGGACACTGTTCCATATTATCAGAACTGTTGCCCGGTAATCAGATACAAACGGACGAAATCTTCCCTTTGGTTGATCTCGATATTCCCTACGATGTATCTTATCCAGAAAGGGATGAGTGGCATTTAGACAAGGTCACCAAACACTGTGAAATAGCAATTTACACAGACGGCTCGAAAACAGGGGAAGGCACTGGTTCTGGCGTCTACTCTGTAGACCCACAACTAAAAGTGTCTATACGGCTACCGGATACTAGCAGTGTCTTTCAATCAGAAGTCTTAGCCTTTCTGAAGGCGGTAGAGCTTTTGCAGATGAGATCTATATCTGGAAGGGATATTGCCATCTACATCGATAGCCAGGCTGCACTCAAGGCACTGGAATCCCCTAACATCAATTCCGAAATAGTCAGGGACTGTCGCACAATGCTCAAGGCATTATGCAGTCAGAACCAAGTAAGACTGTGTTGGGTGCCAGGACATTGCGGTATAGCAGGAAATGAGGAAGCTGACGAGCTTGCGAGAAAAGGAGGGGAACTAGGTACAGAAGTGGAAGCATGGCCCAAACCACCTCTGGGTATATTAAAAGGTAAAATCAAAAACCAAACCGAAATGAAGGCTGATCTAAGGTGGTCAAACATCACCGGACATAAAGTGTCCAAGGCACTTTGGCCACAACTCAACAACAAAAAAACTAGGGTAATTCTAAAATTAGGTAGGGAACAACTCAGAAGATTGGTTGGAATCCTGTCAGGGCACTGTCTTCTAACAAAACATGCAAAAAGACTTAGACTGACAGACACGGACACTTGTAGATTCTGCGACGACCTGCAAGCCGATGAGGATATCAAGCACATACTGTGTGAATGCGAAGCAGTATCTCGCAACCGAAGGAAGTTTTTAGGTAGGTACTTTTTCCAACAGCTGGAGGAGATTGACCACACAAATTTCAAAGGGCTACTCAATTTCTGTAAGGAGATTGATTGTTTTTCAAGGGAAATTGTTTAGGTTTTGTTCACTGTTGCTTACTGCAATTGGTTCCCCAGGGATCGCGATGGGCTCTTATGGTGCCTAGTGCCGTATGAGATCTAATTATCTCATACACCTTTTTTACCTAACCTAACCTAACCTAGATCGTAGGTGCACATTTATGCGTTCAAACACTTGTCACATGAAATAGAGCATACCAATTGATGATAATAATAAAATGCAGAAACAAACCATACTAAGCCTCAAACTCGCAATCCTCTTGCCGCTGGCCCCCTCAATTTTTTTATTTTTTTTTTTTTCAAATTCCGAAATTCCGCCAGTTTGCTTACCTATCGGTGGAATGTCAATTACAGTTCGTGTGACATGCAAAAACATACAAAAAATAGAAAATAAATGCTGTCAACCGCGTCCATCAGTGGGGAAATGTGATAGAATTTTTACATTACAATGCCATTGGTTTGTATTTATATATATTTTTTTATTATATATTTATTTACCCCCTTATTAATAAACAAATGTGCACAAGTAAGTTAGTTAGCAAACGTCAGATAGCATACAAAAATTGGACATAACTGCTGAGTAACAAGTTGATAACTTTTACACAGAGTTTATCAATACGGGAGTTAGTTAATAAAATTATCTACGATATATACTTATCGTGCAAGAAACATAAGGACAAACATATTTACATGTTTACCTACGCCTTTTCGATATCATTAACATTGATTTTATGTGTACATTTTTCTTAAATAACCGATGAAGGTTTGGTCAAAATGTTTTTATTTTCATAAAACCGTTCTGCATTGACAATTTTTCACAAATATATTAAGCAAAATGTACACTTAATTGCTAAACATAGCGAATAATTTAAAAGTTAACAGATAAATTTGTATGAACGCTGCCAGCAACTTTAGCTAAGCGTTTTTCAATTGGGACGGTTTCGATGTTGGAAGCTTCTGGCGGCCATGTTGTTTTGGTAGAGTTTGCCTAAACTGGTGTTTATTATTCAGTCACTGAATTTAGTATCAACATAAGTGTTCATCAGTGCAAAACGTTGCGTCCATTTTACGGCAGACGCGGTGCCCCTTCAAAGTCGACTCAACGACGTTTAGTGGCCTAATTCGATACAACTGGCTTGAGAAAACTTGTAACATTCGGATAGGTATAATTGCGAGAGGTCGCGGCGGAAATTCTGGCGTTTGAGCACCTTCTCAAAAATTGTCAGCGCTAACAAAAAAAAAGGTCCAAAATAGATAAGAAAAAAAATAAAACTAAAACAAAAGTTTGTTCATTTTATTTATTTATTTATTTTTATAAAGAACAAAATCTTTCATAGACATAAGGTCACACATTACAAATTAAATAGAAGAAATAGGAAAATACAAAGAAAAAGTAGAACAAACAAATTATGACTGAACACTATCAAGTAATTTTCGTTTTATGGCGGAAATTGACAAGTTAAAAATCGATTAAATTGACATACGCGCATTATACGATAACATTAAATCGTTAACCGAAGACGAACGACCGTAGTTAGTACGAGAATGGGCTACTCTAAAAAATCTAGTGCATCGAAGGTCAAATGATGGAACATTTATGTTGAGAAGTCTTAGAATTTCTGTTGAATCAATCTCTCCTATTAGGGTCCTATGAACAAAAACAACTATTGCCACGGTTCTTCTCACTTCCAATGACTCTAAGCTTGTTAATTTTAACCTAGATTTATAAGGTGGTGAGTTACTTAAGTCAAACCTAGCGAACCTTAGGAATCTTTTTTGAATTGATTCAATTCTGTTAATATGAATTCTATAGTAGGGATACCAAACAATAGAGGCATATTCTAATACAGATCTAACAAAAGCTACATACAAAGTTTTGAAAACATAAACGTTAGAAAACTCACAAGCATAGCGCCTTAACATTCCCCATGTTCTATTTGCCTTGTTTGTGATGGACTCAACGTGGTAATTAAACGACAGCTTAGTGTCCAAAAACACACCCAAATCTTTGATTACGGAAACACGGGGAATGACTACGCCATGAAAAGTATACGTGTACATGACAGGAGATTTACAGCGGGAAAACGTTATGACTGAACAATGAACATTTAGAAACATTTAATGAAAGGTAGCTTTTAGAGCACCACAGATGAAGTTTCTGAAGATATGAATTTAGAAGGTGAAAAGAACGACAATCATTTCCCGGCAAATATATCTTAAAGTCATCCACAAACATTAACAGAGAACTTTCAGGAATAAATTTGACAATATCATTCACAAACAGAATAAAAAGAAGAGGTCCAATGTGACTTCCTTTCGGAACATCAGAGGTTACCGATATATTTTTAGAAAAATTATTACGAAACTTAACATTTTGAAATCTATCAGTAAGAAAGGAAGAAAGCCATTTTAAAAAGAAAATTGGTAATCCCAATTTTGTAAGTTTAAAAAGTAAAATTTTATGGTCAACTCGATCAAAAGCTTTGCTGAAATCCGTATAGATCGCATCAACCTGGTTACCTGGTTATTCAGTCATATGGCGACTGCACAGTAAACGAAAAATTAATTACTTCAATAAAACTTAAATTGTCCCTGTGGTATATGCCTGCAAAGTACCGATTTTGGAAATTACATTTTCATTATTATTATTATTTCTTAGTTAATTTTTTTTATAAACTCATTTGGCTAAAAACCCTTTCGACATCTCCATTTGAACATAGCAATTTAAGGTCAATTCACAAATATTTTGGAAATGTTTTCACCTACTGAATCCCTATAGCTATATGTATTTCGCTATAATTCTTTTGTAGTTTGTGATTGAAGCTTAATATTCGTTAGAAATAATAATTATAATAATTGTTTAGAAATATCATGTGTTCACCATAACAATAACCACGTAACTTACCCTATGTATAAAGTCACTCAATACTTGCCTTCTTTAAGTTATCTAATCGAGTAACGTAAATTCTGATTTACTTGTTGTTTGTTGCTTGCTGTAAATTACTGCAATTCTATGTTCTTCTTTATTCTTCTTTGTGCTTATTATTCTTACTCTAATTTGTATCATTGTTTCTCGGTCACTTGGATTTGGACCAGCATCGAAGGCGGTAACAATATATTAAGATCTGTTAAGGGAATTCGCTGTTTTCTTTTCTTCCCATCGTTGGATTTTCATATATTTTTTTGCTGCTACAAATCGTCGTGAATTACCGCTCATTTTGGTCCGTATCGAGCCGGATCGCTTTATCGATAATCGCTATTTTTTTTGGAATCTGTTGATTTGGATTGTTCATTGAATTGGGTTCTTGTTGGTGAAGATTATCGCGCGCATAATTGGAATTCTTCAGAATTAACTTTGTGGTTGTTCTGTGCTCATTGATTGTGCTGGCGTCTATTGAAGTGCTGTTGTATAGGATTGGAATTGGGTTGCTATTTCCACGTGTCAATTTCGTTGTTTGATCGCTGCAGATTTACACTAGAAAGGTACAGCTAGGGTTCATACTCGTGTTATTTTCAACTTGCGAGTGAAATTTATTGAACGTTGAAGGAAGATGACTTCAAAAGCAAATTTATCCGTTTTACGTGGTATACGTGGTCGTCTAAAAGGGTCGCTAACTAAACACGCTTCCTTTACGGAACATTTAGTGGACACGGTAACACTAGAAGCATTAGAAGTTCGCATTGAAAAGGTCAATGAATTATGGGAAGAATTTAAGGTCACTCAAGACTCGATGTACGAGTTTGCCGATCAGGAGGGCTATGTAAATCCTGATCCGGATTTCGATGAGTTCGAATCGAAATACCTCGTCGTAAAATCAATCATGCTTGCCGCAATAAGGGAGCGCATTGCGCCCAAGCCACAAGATGATGGAGCTCGCTTCGCTGAACAGCAAGTTGCTGCCGTAGATCGTTTGGCTCAACAGCAAGCTGTTTTAGCAGATCGTCTCAACTCATCAACGTTGTCATCGTCGTCGTCACAACGGGTAGAAACTCTTCTCCCACAAATTAGGATCGAACCATTCTCGGGAAACTATCGCGACTGGCCGACATTTAGGGATATGTTCGAGGGATCTATCCACAACCGATCCAATCTATCCCCAACGCAAAAGTTTCATCTGTTGAAATCCCATCTCAGGGGAGACGCATTAAATCTGCTCAGCCATATTACTATTTCCGACGCTACGTACACTCAGGCATGGGAACGGTTAGAAGGCCGGTATGATAGACCGCGTCACATCATAAATAATTTTATTAAAACATTTTTCGATTTACCATCCATTAATGCTCCAAACGTAACCACATTGCGAAGGATATCCGACGGAGCGGATGAAGTAGTTAGGGGACTCTCTTCCATAAATTCATTGGATAGGGACCCATGGCTAATTTACCTTCTGCTGAATAAGGTAGATTCGGAAACACGACAGGCATGGTCTCAAGCTAGTGTTGAAGAGGACTATCCAACAATAGATAGATTCCTCAATTTTTTGGAACGACGTTGTGAGGCAATGGAAAGCTGCAGAGGTCATGTTCGCGAACCAAACAAAAGCAAAAATTCTGCCGTTAGGAGTATGCATGTTTCGTCGTCGCCTAATTCCTCATGTCCCAAATGCTCAGGTACGCATTTTTTACCTCAGTGTGCAGATTTCTTGGCCATGGACATTCAGAGCAAAAGAGACTTCGTCAAATCGAATAGAATCTGCTTTAATTGTCTGCGCTCGGGTCATACTTCAGCTCGTTGTTCATCTAGGTCTCGATGCAGAACATGCAACACTCGTCACCATACCCTTGTTCATTTCGATTGTACAAACTCCGTTCCTGCACATTCTGTTTCTTTAAATTCGATAACTACAAACTCGACTCAAGGTGGGCATTGTGATCAACCTGGATCAAGCAATAGCTCTCATGCTTCATCTCAACTGTCATCAGATCGCATCATAAATAACCACTCCTTAAGTGAACAGCATCGTCTGCCGCACACTCTATTGCCCACTGCTATTGGCAATGTATTAGATAGTACGGGTAAATATCAACAAGTGCGGTTTCTCCTAGACTCGGGATCTCAAGTATCCTTCGTTTCTGAATCCTGTGCTCAACGGCTGGGATTGAAACGTCGAAATGCACGAGTACTTATCAGTGGGATAGGTTCTGCCAGTGCAGGCAAATCTAGGGGTATTGTTTCGATGCGCCTCACATCTCGTTTCGAAGAAATTACTATTTCGGTTGATGCATATGTGTTACCTCAGGTCACAGCCAACTTACCAACGATTTCTTTTAATGTTCAGGATTGGGATCACCTTAGTGAACTGAATTTAGCGGATTCATCTTTCAACATATCAAGTTCAATAGATATGCTATTAGGAGCTGATAAAGTTTGGGATATACTACAGGGTGATTTGAAGTATAGTGAAGGAGGATATCCGATTGCTCAAAAGACAGTTTTTGGTTGGGTTTTGGCTGGCCAGTTGATGCAAGATCAACCACCAAATGTTCAATCGCATCACAGTATTCTCGATGTGGACGCGATGCTACAAGCTTTCTGGACTATTGAGGAAGTAGATCCAAAATCGTTTCTAGCCCCAGAAGAAAGGGAAATAGAAGAGCATTTCCTTAGAACACATCGAAGGGATGCTAATGGAAGGTATATCGTAGACCTCCCCTTTAAAAATCCACCACAGTTCTCGGGTACCTTAACTGGTGCAATTCATCGTCTAAAGTCTATGGAAAAAAGGTTTTTGAAGAATGAACAACTTCGTCATGGCTATACTCGGTTTCTCGAAGAATATCTTTCGTTAGGACATATGCGCAGGCTTTCGCACGAAGACATCGCTCGGGAAAATGTGTTTTATCTCCCACATCACTCTGTTCTCAAACTCGAAAGCACTTCCACAAGGCTTCGTGTGGTTTTCGATGGATCCTTTAAGGATACCAGTGGACAGTCACTAAATGAATGCCTAATGATTGGTCCACCGATTCAAAGAAATTTGTTTTCTGTTTGCCTACGATTCCGAAAATATAAATTTGTGTTTACGGCAGACATTGTCAAAATGTTCCGACAAATTTGGATATCGGATAAGGATAAAGATTTCCTTCGAATCGTTTGGCGAAAAACGCCCAATGACCCTCTTGAGCATTACCAGCTGTGCACCGTGACATATGGCACATCATGTGCACCCTTTCAATCAATTCGGGTCTTGGAACAACTCGCTCATGATTATAGAAATGAGCTTCCTGTTGCAGCTGATATTATTGCAAATGATTTTTACGTGGATGATGTGGCATCCGGTGCCGATACATTGGAAGCCGCCTTGCATAAAAAACAATCGCTGATCGACCTTCTGTCTAAAGGAGGATTTACCCTAAGCAAATGGCAAAGCAACTGCTTAGAGCTGCTGGAAAATCGTGATGAAGCTCAAAATGAAGCGGTTTCACTGGACAACGATGGCGATCCATGGGTTAAGGTTCTAGGCCTTTATTGGAATTCTCGGATGGACATTTTTAGTTTTCGGTTAAACCTTTCTTCTATTGAAAATGTTACAAAGCGACAAATTTTGAGAGATATAGCCAGTCTTTTTGATCCACTCGGTTTCCTCGCACCCTCTGTCATTTTACTAAAGATTATCTTTCAGGATCTATGGCATCGTAAGTTGGAATGGGATGACGAAGTTCCGGACCTTATCTCAACGCATTGGCTGAAATATCGTGAAGAATTATCAGTTTTAACTCAACTGGCCATTCCTAGATCGATTGGTTTATCAGACGCATCATTTCAGCTTCACGGATTCTCTGATGCTTCGGCAGCCGCCTATGCTGCCGTTATTTATTCCCGATATCAGCTACCCAATGGGCAGATCGAAGTCCGAATTGTAACTGCTAAGACTCGCGTTGCACCACTGAAGCAACTTAGTATCCCTCGCCTCGAATTATGCGCAGCTCTTTTATTGGCTCGACTTCTTGATGCTGTCCAAAAATCACTTCAAATAACCTTTGCAGATGTTTTTGCTTGGAGTGATTCCAGAATAGTCTTATCTTGGCTGTCTTCACCATGTCGCCGTTGGGATACGTTCGTTGGGAATCGCACTGCAGAAATCCTTAATACAATTCCGCGAAATCGATGGTTCCACGTGAGGTCGGAATACAACCCGGCCGATTGCGCGTCTCGCGGAATAACGCCATCCAAGCTTTGGGAACACCCGATTTGGTGGCATGGGCCAGATTGGCTTCTGCAAAATATGCAAAATTGGCCTATCACGATCGAATTCGAAGAGCACCCGGATTGTAAAAAGGAAGAAAAGAAACAGATACAGCAATCGATGGTAGCAGTAGTCCCTGATCATCCCTTCGAAACTCTATCGACGTCAATCTCGTCTTGGAATAAGTTGATCAGAAGCGTTGCCTTTCTATTTCGATTCATATCGAATAGCAGCAAACGGACTCATATCGTTGGTCATCATTTACAGGCTGCCGAATTGCACAACGCCAAGCTGAGTCTCATCAGATGGCTACAAGACACACATTTTGGAAAATCAATTCAACACTTTGAAAAATTTGGTAATTTTCCTAACAACTGCAATATTATAACCCTAAGTCCCTTTCTAGATACGAATAAACTGTTACGAGTGGGAGGACGACTCGAGGAAGCCGCAATCTCGTACAACGCAAAGCACCCAATAATTATTCCTAAAGAGCATCGCATCACAAGGTTAATTCTACTCGACGCACATCACAGATTTCTTCATCCAGGAGTATCGACTCTCTTCGCACTCATCCGTCAAGAGTACTGGGTCATCGGCTGCAGAAACTTGCTAAGGAAAATCGCTCACAACTGTATACCATGCTTCAAACAGAAGAAAACGACCACCGCACAATTAATGGGAAATCTACCACCCCAAAGAGTTCGTCAATGTAGATCGTTCGCTCATTGTGGATGCGATTACGCCGGTCCGATCGCAATCAAAACCAAAATCGGAAGAAGGGTTCATGTAACCAAGGGATATATTGCTCTATTCGTGTGTCTAGTGACGAAGGCGATACACCTTGAACTCGCCAGCGACCTAACAACGGAAGCGTTTTTGGCAGCACTCCGACGATTTGTCGCGCGACGTGGGAAACCGTCGCATATGTACTCCGACAATGGGACAAATTTTCGGGGTGCCTCCCGCGCACTATCGGAAATGCATAACCTCGTTCTTTCAGCAGAACACAACTCGTCGGTAGAAGAAACGCTAGCACGTGATGGTATTACATGGCATTTCAACCCCCCTTCGGCACCCCATTTCGGCGGATTATGGGAGGCGGGTGTAAAATCCGTCAAACATCATCTTCGAAGGGTAATCGGAGAAGATGCTCTTAATTTCGAAGAGCTATACACGCTTCTTACCCAAATAGAGGCAATACTTAACTCTAGGCCTCTATGTCAGATATCTGATAACGATATTGATCCACTAACCCCTGCTCACTTCTTTCTAGGTGAACCTTATTCTGCGATTCCAGAGCCGTCATTGGACATACCAACCAATCGTTTGTCATCCTGGCAGTCAATTCAAGCCAAGGTACAAGGGTACTGGAAGAGATGGAGCATGGAGTATCTCACATCACTCCAAAATCGACCTAAGTGGCAGCAGGTGAAACGTGACATGCAAGTTGATGACGTCGTTATCGTAAAGGATCCAAACCTACCTCCAGGCAAATGGGTAATGGGACGAGTGACTGGTACACACCCCGGAAAGGACGGACGAGTTCGAGTGGTCACTCTTAGGACAGCCAATGGAAGTTTTCGTCGACCTATCCATAAGTTGGCACTTTTACCCGTAAGCTGAAACTGTGTTCCAGGGGCGGCGGAATGTTTAGAAATATCATGTGTTCACCATAACAATAACCACGTAACTTACCCTATGTATAAAGTCACTCAATACTTGCCTTCTTTAAGTTATCTAATCGAGTAACGTAAATTCTGATTTACTTGTTGTTTGTTGCTTGCTGTAAATTACTGCAATTCTATGTTCTTCTTTATTCTTCTTTGTGCTTATTATTCTTACTCTAATTTGTATCATTGTTTCTCGGTCACTTGGATTTGGACCAGCATCGAAGGCGGTAACAATATATTAAGATCTGTTAAGGGAATTCGCTGTTTTCTTTTCTTCCCATCGTTGGATTTTCATATATTTTTTTGCTGCTACAAATCGTCGTGAATTACCGCTCAATAATAAAACAGTAGAACGCATTATATACATTTCAAGAGAAATTAACTGAAAGAGAAAAAAGTGGTGTGCAGCGGCAGCGTTAAAAAATCACGCTCACATTATGTGAGAAACAGATTAACACAGCAACAGCAACAGCGAATTTAAGATTAGCTCTAACGTTGACGTCGCTGGTCGATGTTGCTGTGCTAATGTGTTCAAAGTAATTAAAATACATTGGTTCTAAAAAGTTGTCAAAGTTGCTGTTGCTGTGTTAATCTGTTTCTCGCATAAAATATTTTTTCAAGCACTAAAAAACGCCCAAGTGCTAAATATCTACTTTTGTTGGTACTAAAAGAAAATTTTGGGCACTAAAATTAACGATGAAAGTAAAGTAGGTAGGAATTTGCCTGTAGCAAGTATTACTACATCGTCTGCATAAGCAGTTACTTTAACACCTTTTTATAAATTTTACTAGTACATATTTCATTTATGACAAGGTCCCAGAGTAAGGGGGATACTACCCTTCCTTGTGGTGTTCCTACCTCCTGAGGCTGTAACTCTAAGATCAATGCCACCTAAGTTTTGCATTAATGTTCCTTTCATTGAGCAAGTTTTAAATCTCATTGGTTAGTATTTGGTCAACGTGGGAATAGAGTAGTTCGCGACAACGTCAGTGTCAAATGAGAAAAAAAAAAAAAAAACAAAGTGACAGCTGAGCAACTTGTATGAAAACAAACGAAATTTAATATGGCGGAAGATAGGAATAAATTTGAAATCTAATAAAAATTCACGTAAATGCTCTGAAATCCGGAAAAGATTGTTGTTTTAAGTAGCAATCAAACATTAGAAGTGACCAAGAGCAAAATAAAGTGCTCTAAGAAGTCCATCGAATAGCACATCAGTGTTTATTAAGTGTTAAAAGTAACTTAGATCTCGTATTTTTCTACTTGATCTTCTGGCAATGCGTTGTTTGTGCCGCTGGAATCTTAAAGGTGATAGAGATGAGTTAAATCTACCGGCGTACCCCAGGTGGAGGCTTGGAAACCAATCCGGATTCAAATCGTCCACAGTTTGGCACATTTACCTAAACATTATATCTGTCACAATGGTTACATTATTGTAAATATATCAACATACCTCAAATAAAATGCCTGGAACAAACACGAGCTATTTTAATATTAATTTTCTTTAAATTTATAGCAGCTAGCCATCGTTTTCGCCTCTCCTTAGACAGATTTCGAATTTCAGGTTTTGTTCTTAATTGTGGATATATAAAAAAACGTATGTCTTCATTTTTCACTGCGTTGTTCGTACAGTTTTTAATGCAACAATTTGGCGGCATTTTTTCGTATTTTATTGTGTTCATTGCCGCCAACACTTTTAGCAAACACAATATTAATTCCGCGGTGTTTACAGATAGTATTTTGCACTTTATCATAAAATTTTAATCATACAAAAAACCACTTATTTTATTTTGTTATTGCCGCCGCCACAACACGCGCGATAAGGTTTTTTTTTCTTAACTACACTGCCGATCAACCAAATAGACTCGACATATTTTTTCTTTTCCTTTTTGATTTTCTTCTTTATACTGTTAGCTATGGCCACAGTTGTTGTTGTTTTTTTAGAGCAAAGCAATACACAAATTTTAGCGAAAAGAGTAGAATGCAAAAAATGTACAGTTATTACATATTTCTATTTTGCTTTACCTATGCCGAAAGAATGTGCATTCTAGCCGATCATCAGAATAGACTCAGGAGCTGTAATTTTAGTTTTTCATAAGCTGTGCAAGTGAAAAGTGTCAAATTGTCTTGTTAATCAAATTTTGAATAATTTAACACAAAATGGGGCGTGGAGCAGCACTAACTTCGGAAGAAAGAGGCAAAATATTGGCGTATCGAGACAGCAATCTTTCAACCAGACAAATCGCTGAAAAAATTTCTAGAAGTCAGTCTGTTGTTTGCCATTTTTTAAGAAACCCATCGGCTTACGGAAAAAATATGAAAAAACCCTCCTGGAAAGCACTTACGCCTTGCGAGGAACGAAGGATCCTTCGAGAAGCTTCAAACTCAAAGTGTTCTGCAGCCAAAATTCGACAGAATTTGGGTGTAAATGCAAGTGTAGCTATCGTACGACGAGTAATCCGCAAGGCAAAACATCTTAAGAGATTAAAACTAAAAAAAAAACCACCGCTTACCGACATTCGTAAGCAAACTCGCTGTCTCTTTGCTCGGAGTCACATGGCATGGAATAGAGAGTGGCATCAAATCGTTTTTTCCGATGAAAAACGCTTTAATTTGGATGGACCGGATGGATTCAATTACTACTTCCATGATATGAGAAAGGAAGAACACTATTTGACCCGTCACCATAGTCGTGAGGGGGGTATAATGGTGTGGGGTGTCATATCCTATTATGGAACATTTGATATTCAATTCGTTTCATCTAAGATGATCGCAATAAGATACAAAGCGCTGCTCCAAAATGCATTCCCCCATTTTTCCAACCTTTTTGAGCCATTGTCTTGGACGTTTCAACAGGATAATGCCCCAATCCACACTGCTCGAGTCGTAAAGAAGTGGATAAATGACCAAAATGTGAACTTAATGGAGTGGCCTCCATACTCTCCTAACCTCAACATTATAGAGAATTTGTGGGGATGGCTTTCGCGTAAAGTCTATCAAGCCGGTAGACAATTTGAGGACATAGAATTATTAAAATCTGCCATTAAGAACGCCTGGAGCGAAGTGTCCTTGGACTATCTGAAGGCTCTCTACGATTCAATCCCTGACCGAGTTTATGAAGTGATTTTAAATAAAGGTGGTTATACACACTATTAATTAACATTTAAGCATTATAATAACTTATTTGATACTAATTTTTTTCAATAAATCTGTGATTTATATTAAGTTTTTTACCTTGAGTCTATTTGGTTGAGCGATAAAAAGTGATAACTTTTGATGTCACTCACAAAAAGTTTTTTTTTTTAATTAACCATTCAACTTAGAACGCTCATTTTTGTTTTGTTTAATTAAGAATTAAATAGTGCGTAATAAAAAATAAGTTTTCTAAATTATATTCTTAAAATTAAATAATAAACTCCATTTTCTTAAAAATTAAGTCTGAGTCTATTTGGTTGATCGGCAGTGTATAACTCTTCCAAAACTTTTAGCAAACACTATATTAATTCTGCAATGTTTTTAGGTAGTTTTTAGCACTTTATTATAAACTTTTAATCTTCAAACGAAACAAATCATATCTCCCGCCATATAAAATTTGGTTTGTTTTCCTACAAGTTGGTTTGACGTTTAAGTGAAAGAGAAAGCAAAGTTTTGAAAGAGATAGCTTCGCGAAATGCCCTATTGCGCAACTAAGAGCAAAAATTATGAGTTTCAGAACTGAACCGATTTCATTCCCCACAGATGTAACGAAACTGAAAGTTAACGAAATTCGGGCACAATCAAAACTAGACCATGGCAACCCAATTAACCACTTTCAAGTCACCTACCGTCCTTACCATCCCGCTCTCGAAAAAATGACGATCGTTTTTTGTCCTCAGGAATGTAGTTCCCATCGTCAAATTGATATCCACCCACAGGTGCCAGACCACCACCATTACGAGCATTGTCCTCCTCTCGGGCTAAATATTTGGCTAGTATTCTGTTTAATTTGTGGCGATTATTGCTGTGGGATGACGGTAATAATGGGGGTCCTGTCTCGGAATCTGGTTTTATAAAAAAAGAAAATGTGCCAATTTATTTATCAGCGGTAGTAAAAATAAATTGAATTCAATTTTTATATCATTCCCTACACAACAAAATGTGACTTACATCACCATATATCAGTATGTGTGCATGTGCATGGGGGATGGACACGCATAAAAGAAATAATAAAAAAGAATAAAATAAAAATAAAAAATAACTCACCATCGTCCCAGTAATCCTGCTCCTGAGCCGCTGGCGGTGGGATGCCATAACGGGAGGGTATATTATAATTATCCTTAAGTGCCAATTGTGCTTCCCGTCTGTGTAGGGCATCTACGGCTGCTTGCAGGGAATACTGTGAATGTTGTGCTAATGAACCTTCCAGCCATACATGGACAAGAAAGAGAAAAATCAATTTCCTCGCCATAGTTGCGGGTGTGCCAGTCAATGTCCTGGTTTTCAATCTATGCAGGGAGTACGAGTATATGGAAATATGTTTAGAAATTAAAGTCTATTCATCTCTTGTTTGCGAATATAAGTGACAGTTTGGATATCTGCTTGGGAATTGGTTACAGCTGGTAGTTTTTCAAAGGTTAATATAAAGGTTGGCGGATTGATGATAAGGAGATTTAATACCATTCAAAATGTCAAGAGGTTTGACGTAGCTATATCTAATCGCTCATATTCTGGGCTTGGCATTAATTTCGACACAACTCTGTGCGTCTGCTAATGATGTTTCCACAAAGGATTATAGAGGGCATGGGAACGACAAGGGCAAAAGGAATCTGTTTGTAAAAACTTGAGTATTTCGAGTTGTTATAATGGTGCCTTACTATTTATTTGAAAATGGGAGTGAGGCATTGTAGTGTTACAAACAATAAGTGACTTTCAACCTCAGTTGAAAACTCCAACTTGTATGGGTTTATAATACATATACCTTCAGCTGAAAGAGAAGAATAATATCAGATAAAACACAATATGGAACTTCTAACTGATAGGGTTATCTATACGAGTTAATCATAAATTAAGCTGCTACCAATTTTTTAATTTTGTCCCCATAAAAACAGGAATAGTTTATGATTAATAAACAGCATATCGGTGATATTAGAATTAATACTTTATAACCTGCTGACTCCGACAGCTGGTAATGTTCACATGGAAACATACTCAGATTGAATATTTTGTACAATCACCGTGTTAATATACACAAAGTTTCAAATTTTAGAGGAGTAGGTACATCGTAAACTGATGTTGGAAGGATTACTCAAAGTTGCAAAATTATGTTGTACTTTTTTTTTTCGTTTTATTACCAAGGTGTGTTCCCGGCTTTAGGAAACGCATTTCATTCATTAGTTTATTAAATAATCAACACCGGCACATCATTAAAAATAAAGTGAATGACTGGGTCGAACGAAACTTTCTCATTTAATGTTCAGTTCATCGAAAGTTTGTTTGTTTGTTTTCTTATTTTATTAGTTAAAAATCTGAGAATCGATGCTAGATACAAGAAACGGTTCAGCAAATAAACGAATAGTGTTAAATAAAATCCACTTTTGGGTTATTCATCTGATACGGCAGTACATATCAAATAACAATGTGAGTTTTTGTAAGTTGAAGCTGTCAGTAACAGGCAATTTGTCACAAGTTCTGGTAAGAGAGTTGTAAACGCCTAGTATTCTATTTTAAAACTCTTTTATAAAGATTTTTGAGTACAAAGCAAAGTGTGGAGGAGTTTCTGTTGTCTGATCAGAGGGGCTTATAACAAAGAACAACAAGTCAACATGTCAACAGGCACTTGTTGAATTATACAGGGTGTCCGCCAGAAAGGTATACTACTTTGTTTTGCCGCCATTTTGGTAAACATTATTCTTGACAGTTCATATTTGGCAGTCGTGAAGTAGACACGTGGCAAATTTATTATGGAAAAATATTCGATAAACCAACGTGTTTTAATCGTTGAAACATTTTATCAAAATCAATAATCGATTACTGTGACGATGAGAAAGTTACGTGAAATTTTTGGGTGCCAACAAAACGCACTATTTATCGTGTAGCGAATATTTCGAAGAAAGAGGGTCCTTAAGTGATAGGCCCAAGCATCATCAGTCCAGTCACCGTTGCATCCATTAAAAGTTACAGTCTGGTGTGCAATTTGATCAGGAGGAATCATTGGACCTTACTTCTTTGAAAATGAAAACGGCGTAACGATAGCTGTGAATGGGGAGCGATATCGTGATATGATTGAAAACTTTTTAATGCCACAACTTCATGCTTTGGGCTTGATTAACATGTGGTATCAACAAGACGGTGCCACATCGCATACAGCCAGGATTACAATGGAATTAATGCGAGATCTCTTTCCACAACAAGTTATTTCAAGAAATGGTGATGTTGTTTGGCCTCCACGGTCGCCTGATTTGACTGCTCCGGACTTCTTTTTGTGGGGATATCTGAAAGGCAAGGTTTATGCAAACAAACCAGAAACGCTTGAGCAACTCAAACAAAATATTCATGATAAAATTAATGAAATACCGCGTGAAATGTGTGAGAATGTAATGAAAAATGTGCTCAAAAGGGCTCGCATTTGTGAGACTAACAGAGGCGGACATTTACCTGATATTGTATTCCATATACATATTTGCCGACATTAGATAAAACATTTGGTGGTTGGGTGTTGAATGAATAGGGTAGACACTGATTGGCGTCAACTTGGCGATGCCCAGTTGTTGCAACTGTTCAGATACACCAATTGTGCTTATTTTACCTCCAAGTGGTCACCACCGGGTACTGGTCTATGTCCATCCGGAATTGACTTGCTAAACTTATAAGTGCGAGTGTTGAACACGTAGAAAATAGCAACACTATAATGCTCTGTTGGAGTTGACTGTCTGCTCGAGTCTCAGAAGTCTTACATGAGCCCCTCAGAAAGAGGACGTACGGCGGATGAATTCACATGGTTGAATCAACGGTGGCGTCAACAGTCAACATGGCAGATACCTCAATGAGCTACTTCGACGTATTTGGAGCTGAGGTCATTGAGGATTTTCAACACTAGTCAGGGTGTTGAGACAGAGATGGTGGCGGATGAGCCCTTAATGGGTCAACGGCAGCTCTCACATCCCCGCAGCGGGTTACTGACTCCGGAATTTTCCGGCCCCTTTTGCCCAAGGGGTCGCAGAAAAGGCCTGGTCCTCCAGGTTGGGGGTTGTGCGTGGGGTTAACTACCCTACCACGGAAAACCAAACATGTTGCGAAGCAACCAATAGCCTCGGATAAGGACGGATTCACTGTTGACGACCCTGCAAAACGAAAAAAGGACAATGACGTTCGGATTTGCACGTGGAGTGTTCGAACTCTGAACAGACCATGTGCAGCCGAACAACTAGCGGAAGCCCTTGACTGCTACAGAGCAGGCATCACCGCCATCCAGGAAGAGCGGTGAGATGGGCCGGGCAAAAGAAGGATGAAAAACTGACATTTACTACGGTGACTGCTATAGGGAACAAAAGCAGCGTCTATTTGGATGCGGATTTGTTGTAAGCGGCAGACTTAGGCAAGAGGTCTTGAGCTTTCAACTCGTAAGTGAACGCCTTACAACAATCCGCATAAAAGCTTAATTCGCCAACATTAGTTGATTGAAATTGATCACGTTGCGATCGACGCAAGGCACTCCTCCAGTATTCTAGATGTCCGAACTTTCCGAGCGGCCAACATAGACTCGGACTACTACCTTGTTATAGCCAAGGTACGGATGCGGATATCCAAGACGCCACAACAACGAGAAAATACTGTGAGGAGATTTAAGTTGGATGACTACAAACGCAACAAACCGCCAGAACCTATGCCGATCGCGTATCCCTCAACCTCTCGATAAGTCCTATGCTGCCAGCATCAAGTGCCGAAGACCAGTGGCGCCGATGCCAAGAAGCCATCAAAAACGCCGCACCTGATGTGCTCGGTTTCACCAGCCCACCCCCCCGAAACCCCTGGTTTGACAAAGAGTGCCGGCAAGCACATGCAGCAAAACAAAGTGCCTACGAAACGTCGCTGCATAGAAGGACGAGAGCAGCTCGTCAGCTCTACGAGCAAAAAAGGAGGGAAGAACATCGGCTTCTCCGGAGAAAAAAGAGAGAGCATGAGAAGCGCGCGATCGAGGATATAGAGAGGTGTTACTCCAGGAACAATGTTCGGAAGTTTTACCAAAAGGTAAAAAGAACGTGTCATCCCAGCAAGACCCGAACGGAGACCTGTAGAGACGAACAAGGAAACCTTGTAGTAGAGTCACAGTCGGTGCTGAGGACATGGAAAAACCATTTCTGCAGACTGCTAAACGGCGAAGACGGCACAAATTCCGCTGTCAGGCAGAACGAGCCATTCAACCTGGACGATGAAAGCCAAGATTTCCGTCCACCTGACCAAAATGAAGTGAGGATAGCAATATCTAAGCATAAGTCCAACAAGGCTGCTGGACCGGACGGCTTAACTGCCGAGCTGTTTAAGGCAGCGGGAGATGACCTGGTAGAGAGCATACACCAACTCGTCTCCAAGATTTGGTCAGACGAAAGTATGCCTGATGAATGGAACCTCAGCATCGTTTGCCCGATCCACAAGAAAGGAGACTCTCTAAACTGCGCCAACTATAGAGGCATCAGTCTCCTGAACACTGCGTATAAGATCATGTCTGCTGTACTGTGTGAACGCCTGAAACCATTCGTCAACGATCTGATAGGTCCCTATCAGTGCGGTTTTAGGCCCGGTAAGTCCACGACCGATCAAATATTCACACTACGGCAGATCCTGGAAAAAACACAAGAATACCAGATCGATACTCACCATCTTTTTATCGATTTTAAGGCCGCATATGACAGCATTTATAGAGACGAGCTATACAGAGCCATGTCTAGTTTTGGCATCCCTGCCAAACTTGTCAGATTGTGCAGAATGACGATGGAGAACGCTCGCTGCTCCGTAAAGGACGGAAACAATCTCACCGAGACCTTTGATGTCAAAAAAGGATTTAGACAAGGTGACACGCTGTCATGTGACTTCTTCAACATCATTCTTGAGAAAATTGTGCGAAACTCACAAGCCAACACCAGAGGCACAATTTTCCATAAGTCTGTGCAACTGCTTGCATTCGCTGACGACATTGACATTGTTGGCACAACAAGTTTGCAAGTATTAGTACAGAAGCGGCAAAAATGCGTTTAGTGATGAATGAGGGTAAAACAAAATATATGCTGTCAACAAGAAGGGACATACAACATCGAAGAATCGGACAGAACGTCACGATAGACAGCTATAACTTTGAGGTAGTTAGGGACTTTGTCTACCTCGGCTCCGCTATAAACTCTGATAATGACATCACATCAGAAATCAAGCGAAGAATCACACTTGCCAACCGCTGTTTCTTTGGCCTAAGACGGCAATTGATTAGTAAGGCCTTGTCAAGAAGCACTAAGGAGATTCTATATAAGACTCTCATCATCCCTGTCCTGCTCTATGGCGCAGAAGCATGGACCCTAGCAAAAACGGATGAGGATCTTCTTGGTCGCTTCGCACGCAAAATTCTTCGAGTGATTTTTGGTCCCGTTTGCGTTGACGGGATTTGGAGGAGAAGATTTAACAGCGAACTCTACGAGCTGTACAGCGACATCGACCTGGTCAGAAAAGTACGCATTAGTCGTCTAAGATGGTTAAGCATGTAGAGCGAATGGACACCAACGCTCCGGCCCGGAGAGTCTTCGATTCCAACCCGGAGGGACAACGCAGTAGAGGAAGACCTCGCCTTAGGTGGCGCGCTCAAGTGGAAGGGGACCTCAACCAACTTGGAGTGCGCAACTGGAGGCAGTTAGCCAAAGATTCCGCTAACTGGAGAGGCGTATTGGTTGAGGCCCAGGTCCACCCCGGAATGTAGCGCCACCTTAAGTAAGTAAGTAAGATAAAACATTTATCAATATAAGATCCATTCTCTTTCATTTAATCAAAAATTATAAACAAACAAAGTAGTATACCTTCCCGGCGGACACCCTGTATTTATTTGACAAGTGTAGACTAAAGCTGTAACACAACAAACCGTAACAATTGTTGAAGTCGAAAATTTCCCTCGATTTGTTGAATCAGTTTAACAAGTCAGTCAAACGCAATGAGTCGAAGAATTTGCGAATTTCTCCCTAACACTAAGCGCCTTGCTTTTATTAGTTGGCGAACGTAATTTATCGGATAAACTTTCTGTCAGGTAATCAATAACTTGTACTGGCACACGAAATTTTTCAACGAACAAATTGGAATCCATTTCGAAATTTATTCTTTCTTTAAATACTTTTATATTTCGTAAATTTTCACTGTCACTGTCTGACTCAGAAGAAAAAAAAAAAACATTTCTAATGGCAAATTGTTAGGTATTCACTAAAAAAATTTAAATGTACTTCCTGTATTTTCAATCACTTTGCAATTAATCAACTTTTTAACAAATGCATTCTCTTTTATTTAAGCAGTTGTTATTTCCAGTTACAGAAACAGCAAAATTATCAAATTTCCCACTTATTGAATTGCTCTAAAACAATTGTTGAAGTGCTCGCAGACTGGTTAGTACGTGTTACACAAATTTTCAACAGTTGTTGAATTTCACTTGTTTAACAAGCACTTTTTGTATCGTGGCTTAGGACCCGGGCTTGTTTTTATTTTAAAAATGAATTATGCGTTGCTGTTATTCCATTTTGAATGGCTATTGCAATTGCAATTTCAATTTTAAAGGGCGGTATTGAGTTTGAAATAAACCTGCCTATATATGAACACAGGTAGGCTTTGGGTAGTCATTTTTGAGAAACAATTACAAAAATTGTGGTAAATCTTATTTATTAGGTATACCTACTGATATTGAGCCTTACCAATAATTATTCTTAGTTTCGACTCTAAATTTCAGTAGTTAACAGCAGTTAATGGCAATATTTTTCATACAAGTTTCGCATTTGTGAGCTTCCATAGCTTTAAAGTCGAGACTTAAAATCTGTTATTAGTACGGCTCTTTAATATCTATATATTTTGATCAAAATCGTTAGAAAGTTTGTAAACAGACAAAACAGTAACAAATATTGCAATGCTTATTGAAAAATACAATTGTTCAACTATTTAGTTGAAAATCGACTATAAGTTATTGGTCGGGATGTAAGCATTATTTGGTTTTTAATGTTTCATCGAAATCGAAATCGAAAATTGGGTTTTCGAGAACATCAATTGTACCTACTCTAAGATTGCATTTTGGTCAAAATCGTTATCGCCGTTTTCAGGTAAAGTAATGACAACTAAATTTAAAAAGAAATTATTTTTTTTCCAAAAATCCATTGTACAATAATGCAGAAAAAAACTGAGCTTATTATTCAGTTAGAAATTATCATATTTTCTTAGAAATATATTTTCGTTACAATACTATGGACGGTTTTCGAGATATGTAGAAATTTCAAAAGTCCCGCTATTCGAATATTTTTTAAAGAAGAAGTATCAATTTTGGTTGAAATCGTTAGGGCCGTGTTCGAACAAATCAAACAAATCAACGCTTTACGTATGTTATTAATGACATAAATCACTATGACATTCCGACTCACATTATAGCAACAGTAAGTACCAGGGTTCGGACTTCAGTTATAAAATTTCGCAGTAGATCTTAAAAAAAAAGTGCAGTAGATTAACTTTTTTTGCAGTAGATTTTGAATTTAGAAACAAATGCGATAAAGATGAAGTCTTAAAATACTTTTTTTATAAATGGATTAGTTTAAACATAAAAAAGTGACAGCTGACAAGTGACAGCAGAACAGAACAACAAAAAAAAATAAATTTAGAAACAGAGAAAGAGAAAGACACACTTGAGACTTGACATCAGTATTAGTTCGTGCAAGGCAAATGCAGTGAAAACGAGATGGCATGCATATTTTCTTTTTTAATGTATTGTAATAGTGCATTTACACGGTCACACATTCCTATCACGGAAAATTAAAGGGATGCCCATATGCCCAATGCTAAACAGCCGTCTGACTGAAAGGGACAGCATTACCTATCGTCGGCCATCTTGTTTACGTGGTAGGAATTATGGGAAAGCTATGCATGTTGATATATTTATAGCGATGGCTTACGAAATTTAGTTTTCCTATAAAACAAAATGGCTTCCGGAAGTTATGAACGTACAATTATATATCTATTTCGTATAAATGATTGATGAGTTGTTGGTTTAATTTACTGAAACTAATTAACACTCTCATTTCACATATTTTAAATCGGAAATAGAAATGTTTTCATGTAATTGCAGAAATGTTGGTTGCCCCAAACTTCCGCTTTACGTATCTATAATTATAGGTAGAACATCCATGACAGCTTAGGCGTCTGGTTTGTGATCTCATTCCTACGCCTTTATTAGCATTGACTGCGGACAAACGGATCTCTCTGTCCCGTCTCGTGCAAAAATGCGCGTGCGTGATAGTGTAAATGCAGTTTAATGGATTGCAGAATCAATAAACAGTGCTTCCAGTAACTGATTATTTGCAATCGGCTCTTAAAAATATACAAAGAAACAAAAATGTGTAGATGCATTCAATTTTGATTTAAGATTTCCGAGATTCACAAAATTGCAGTGGATTGTCAGTCGAGCGCAGTGGTGCAGTAGATTTTTTTTTTAAATTGCAGTAGATCTACTGCAATTGCAGTAAAGTCCGAACCCTGGTAAGTACTTTAATATTCATATTGTTACATTCAGGCTGGAATTCGAAAAGATAAAACACTATTCTGTTCAACTTTTCTAATAAAATCACTTTATTTACACTTTCTACTCAATCACTTATTTAGTACCACGACAATATCACTCAAATCAATTCTTAAACGTTTCAATCCAATCGCTTTATTCACTGTATTACTTTACACTTATTTATCTCACAACCGATTACTCTTCGAACTTAACACAATCGCTGGCTAAAAATCAACTGTACATCTCTGTTGTCAACGCGCCCCTTTTATATCCGCGCTGCCACCTATCGGCGAATATTCCAGAAGTAGATAGATTCCAGATGTATATTCCAACTCCTATCTAGATTGTACTAGAATAACTTGACAGATTCCAGTCTCCAATTGGAAGTGGAACTTGGAGGAAAACCGAGTGCCCGATTCACCACAATTCCTAAGTGTCTGATTCACTAAGTGCCTGATTCACTAAGTGCCTGATTTACCACAATATATTTTAATAGGTATTCTTATTGAATCAGCAAAAATGTGCATTTTGTTATAAGTGCACAGTCCGTATTATTGCACACAGAATTGAAGTTCCGACGTTGTTCACTTATCCGTGCTCGAAGGATTAATAGAAGAAGACAAATAATTGTAAAGAAATTTGAAACAAACTCAGTTACATTAGAGAAATTGTGTTCACACTAAAAATTAATAAAAGTTGATAATAACATTTGAATAATTACACACTATTCAACTTTTCTCGTGGAAAACTTCAGCGGTTTTATATGCAAATTAAAACGAGCAGCAACTTCTTTGTACCTTTTATAACTTTCGAAGGAAAAAAAAGTTCGCATGTTTTTTTTTTTTTCGTTCCTTAATTACAAATTAAAGACAGGTGCCATGGTAGAAAAATTCCTTGAAAACTCAAACTCAAACACATTTCAGACGCAATTACATCAAATTGTTCTCAGATTCTAGCAAAGTATGCCGGGCGGCAGTGGGAGCTGGGAGGTATATTATCACGTTCAACAGATAATGTAGTTGTAGGAATTTAAAATCAATAGACAAGCGATAACGAGGGAAGAAAACGCAATATAATTGCAAAAATATTATATTCTGATGTACGTTCTTGAACGCTCTGAAGGCGGAGTGGGCGAGCACAAATTCCTTAGGAACAGTAGGTATAGATATCCTTCACTGGTTGGATATTGGATTGCTTGGAAATTAAAATGTATTGTGGGACGTACATAAGATGTTGGTTGGAGTATTTTATTTCCTGAACTCATTTGCGAAAATTATTATAAATTGCGGGGACCGGGGACTCATATAGTGAAAGGCATAAGACGGCAATCCCTTTTAATTATGGTTGAAGGACTTGATTGCTTCCGGATTATATGGACCAATTAATATGGAGGATAAAAAAAAAATTAAATGATAAATTGGCGTTTCCAAAATTGCGGGGGAAAGCATTTCACTTATATTACGATTGAGCCAACTCGCACAAGATAATAACCTGGGGTGCCAGCACGTAACTTGATACAATCGAGGACTGTTCATCGTCAGCCAACTCGAAACAATTAAAGCACGTAACTTGAAACGACTTTGATTGTGACTTGTACTTAAAAGTGTCACATAAAGTGTCAAATTGGGTATTTTTTTTAATCTAAGGCCCAACTTATTTCTTAAAACATTGTTTTTAATGAAAATATAATTACGTTACGTCAAATACGTAGCCGTGTCCCGAAGCCAGACAAACGTGTTAATAGCCACTTCGAAGAAAATAAAATGTCGGTAGGTACAAATGTACCAAATACCTATTAAAAATATAGCACAGGCAACAATTTCGAAGTTCTTTCATTTAAAATTTGTTAAAATTTGTTTCTGTTTTTTTATTAACAGCCATATTTTGCTTATTTTCCATTTTTAATTAGTTAGCGATAGGTATTTTCTATCGAGTAAAATGTTTTGTTTCAATCGTCATTTTCTAGTTTGTATGCTGCCAACTTCGACGATACAATCGAGGATAATCGATTGAGAAAAATTAGGTGCTGCCACAGCTCGACTGTGTCGACTGAACTCGATTGTATCTAGTTACGTGCTGAAGAAAAACTCATTCTTAAATCCACTAGAACATGAAAACTACTTCTGGTTAAATCCACAAAATAAAGGGTGGTTAAGTTTTAAGGGCCGATGTTGATTTTGAATAAAACACAAATCATTTAGGAAATTATTATCATTTATTTTTATTATGATAATATTGGTATGGTTCAATTATGTATGGAACAAAATATCGGCCAAATGGCCGCCGCGACCTCGGCGGCACACCTCCATCCGATGGTCCAAATTTTCGATGACGCTGAGGCATAATTGAATTTCTATGCAGTTAATGTGCCGAATTATCTCATCCTTTAGCTCTTGAATTGTTGCTGGCTTATCCACACACATCTTTTCTTTTCAAAGAAAGAAGTCCAACGGTGTCAAATCACATGATCTTGGCGGCCAATTGACATCGCCACCACGTGAGATAATACGGCCATTGAATTTGTCAGGCAAAAAAGCCATTGTTTCGTTAGCTGTGTGGCAAGTGGCACCGTCCTGTTGAAACCACATATCTTCCATATTATCTTCCAATTCGGGCCATAAAAAGTTCGTTATCATCTCACGATAGCGAACACCATTCACAGTAACTGCCTGACCGGCCTCATTTTGGAAAAATACGGCCCGATGATGCTACCAGCCCATAAACCGCACCAAACAGTCATTTTTTGTGGGTGCATTGGTTTTTCGACAATCACTCTTGGATTATCATTCGCCCAAATGCGACAATTCTGCTTATTGACGAATCCACTGAGGTAATATGTGCCTCATCACTGAAGATGATTTTCTTCGAAAATTGATCATCCACTGTTGCCATTTCTTACCACCATTCTGATCATTGACGACGCTTGAAATGGTCAAGAGGCCTTAGTGCAATTTAGTCAATTGCACCTTGTAAGCACATAAATGCAAGTCTTTATGCATAATGTTCATCAACGACGAGCGTGAGAGGTGCATGTTGGGCACGACGACGAGTTGAGGTGGACGGCTCTTCAGCCACGCTATCGCGAACAGCAGCAATATTTTCTGCAGTACGAGACCCGGTTTGCTCAAATTTTTGCACGATTTTTCCAACTGTACGCATATTTGGACGATTAAATTGACCAAAAAATTACGAAGTGCACGATATGCATTTTGATTTGAACGCCCATTTCATAATAAGCCTGAATAACTTCAACGCGTTGCTCGATTGTGTATCTTTCCACGGTTCAATTTGAGTTAGTCTGAAATTGAGAAATGTCAAATGAAATGCAGAAAAAAACTTGACGTTAAGGTGTGGTTCATATTCAACATCGGCCCTTAAAATTTAACCCTTTATATTGATG
Source organism: Cheilosia urbana (assembly GCA_946477585.1). NCBI lineage: Eukaryota > Metazoa > Arthropoda > Insecta > Diptera > Syrphidae > Cheilosia > Cheilosia urbana. The sequence goes on from OX297856.1 coordinate 41,980,053, forward strand.
AAATATCATAACAGAGTCTTCGGCTGCTGAGTGCAAGTGTTTCTTGAGTGGATTCTGACTTCGAATCGAGAAGTGAAATTCCCTTCTCAGAATCACCAAAGAGTGTTTTTTGTGCCAATTTAACGGTTGACACTAAAATATCACTATCATAGGTCCTCCGATATTGTTTTAGTAATGTTAAGGTATTTTACCCAGCGATGCCAGATGTGGGGATTTTCCACCATTTTGGGGAATTTTTCGCTGAGTAGGGAATATGGGGGAAAAGTGCTCTTAAAATGGAGAAAAACGACATACACGAATGATTATTAATTTTGCATAGTTTAACAATAATTCCCGCCGAACACAAAAACATCACCGCGTTTGTAGAATCTAAGCGATTTAGCTGTAAACGTATTTCGAACTGAACTTGCTCAATGTGTCATTTTCACATTCAGTTCATTAACTGCAACCTTTTTGCAAATTCAATATCAGATGTGAACCTCGCCGATTCATTCGCCGCTCAACATTTTCTATAACTTTAACTGAAGTACCTTAAATTTTTTTTTATTATTTATGTACCTACATTTGTAATTAAGAATTTACTTTCAATCTGCCTCGTAATGTAGGTAGCTACAAACAATTATAATATGTAAGACTGTTATTTTTGAACTGCATACATTACAGTACCTTACTTGAATGTACAGAATTTTAAACTGAAAGACTTTGAATATTTTACTTTCCTTCTATATTTAATATTCATTTTTTAATTATGTACTTCGAATGTACGAGTATATATTTGCCATATACGAAAAATTGTTTTATGGATTACCTACATATATTGCTTCTCTAATGCTTTTGGATTAAGTATCTATAATATTAGATTTTAATAATAACTTTCTAAATTTATTGGAGCGACTGATTGAAATCCATTTTCGCAATAGCATTGACAAAAATCGATTGTCAACAGCTCAACATGCTTACTCTAAGGGCAAATCAGTAGAAACGGCCCTACACACGCTAACGCGCTCCATAGAAGATTCCCTTCGTCATAAGGAGTATACAATGGTTGCATTCCTGGATATAGAGGGCGCCTTCAACAACGTCGACTCATCTGCAATCGCTGGTGCTCTGGCAGCTCTGAACGTTGACGTCTCACTTGGCAAGCTGATCAATTTGATGCTTAATAGCCGAATTATCAACTCAAGTCTAGGTGAGATATCTTCCAGAAGATTTGTCAGTAGAGGAACACCACAAGGTGGTGTCCTGTCTCCCCTTCTCTGCAATTTAGTGGTGAATGAACTGCTGATATGCCTGGAAGCGGAAGGCTAAAATGTGATTGCCTATGCGGACGACGTTGCTATTGCCGTCTCAGGAAAGTACCTTAACACTTTAAAAGAACTTCTACAACACGCTCTTAACAAGCTAATAAAATGGGCAAACAGTTGTGGGTTAGACGTAAACCCTCACAAAACTGAACTTGTCCTCTTCTCTAGGAAATATAAGATTCCACACATTGACCCTCCATCTATAAATGGCACTAGCTTGACGTTCTCAAAGAAGCTAAATACTTAGACCTTATTTTTGATAGAAAGTTAACCTGGAAGCCTAACATCCAAGAAAGAGTTAAGAAGGCCACTGTGGCACTTTTCTCTTGCAAAAAAGCCATAGGGAACAAATGGGGTTTACAGCCCCGCGTCACTCACTGGCTATATGTCTCGGTCATAAGACCTATACTCACGTACGGTGTGGTTGTCTGGTGGACTGTCTTAGAAAAAGCGATTAATCGCGATAAATTAAGCAAAGTCCAAAGAACGGCTTGCTTGTGCATCGGCGGAGCTCTTCGCAGCACCCCCTTCGCTGCACTTGACATCCTGTTTCATCTGACACCCATTGACATCTTCAGCAGGCAAACGGCAGCTTCGGCAGCCGTACGCCTCAAAGCTATTTCACAATGGACAAGCAAAACAACTGGCCATGCCGCTATCCTCAACAACATTAGGAACCTTCCAGAAAACATCGACTACACCACACCAGAACTACAATTTGATAAAGACTTCCAGGTCTCCATTCCTACTAGATCATTCTGGGAGGAGGAAGCATCCGTGGATGATGAATCGATCCATTTCTACACAGATGGTTCGAAAACTGTGGACGGTGTTGGTGGCGGTGTCTTCTCTAATAGACTTAATCTTAGTCTCTCCTTCCGTCTTCCTGATCACTGTAGCGTTTTTCAGGCGGAAATAATGGCGATAAAAGAGGTCTTATCTTGGCTAAGGGAAAACGTGATATCTGCTAAAGATATGGCGGAGCAGTTCAACATTCACCTTTGTTGGGTGCCGGGGCATAGGGACATTCCAGGTAACTGCAGGGCTGATGAACTCGCCAAACACGGAACTACGATACCTCTGCTCCCAATTAAGGATTCCTTAGGTATTCCACTCGCTACTTGCAAACTCAAAATAAAGCTGGACGCGAAAGAACAAATCTTAGGTGGTCAACCGGCTCGACTTGTCTAGCGACAAAGCAGATCTGGCCAAAGCTGGATCTAAAATGTTCTAGGCATCTGATCTCCCTCGATAGGAAGCATATTAGTGCTACAATAGGTGTCATCACGGGACACTGTCTTATCGGCAGGCATGCAAAAAGGCTTGGCGTATTCTCTAACGATTTTTGCAGAAGCTGTTTTGACGAGGAGACTGTTCTCCATCTTCTCTGTACTTGTCCGGCTCTCTCACAGAGACGAAAACTCCACTTTGGAGCTTTCTACTTTAGTGATCTGAACGATCTAAAAAACATAGACATCCGAAATCTACTACGCTTCATTAGAAGCTCCGATTGGTTCAACGAGTAGGAGGAATGAATTATAGCTTCACGTGGTATCACAAGGGACCTTATAATGGTCTAAGTGTGTCGACTAACCTAACTAGTTAGCCGACAGCCATTTCAACCTAACCTAACCTAACCTTCTATATTTATTTATTAATGTTATCACTTTTTATTAAAGAGTAAGGACTTGTGTTTGCCTTACCTGGATATTAACTTTAAAGCCAACGTATAGTGATTTAATTATTTATGTTTAAAGCTCACATGAATTTTGCATTACTTCCTCAAAAGGAATGTCCAAATAAAAGAAAACAGCATACATAAACATATTTACTTTTCTTCAATGAATAAAATGGGGGAAAAAACGGATATGAAATGGGGAGTTTTTTTCCTCCCCAAAGTGGGAAATTTCGGCAAAAAATCAGGGTTCATTGATTCCATTTCATTAATTTACTCTCCGCAGTAGCAAAATAATTATTATACAAAAACAATTTCTTTTGTTATTCCTCCTCATGGAGCACAGGAGTAATAAATTAATTTTGTTCCCACTGAATATTCATACAATATTTCCATCTCATGAATACGAGTATCTTCTTATTTAATATGCGCTATAAAGTATCCCTTTAATGGCTTGCACATGCTGTTTATGAATTTTCGTTCAGTATCACTCACCATAAAATTGTTTTGCATTTATGGTTATACGAGGTGTTTGTATATATACACAGTGTGTACCTGGTTGTTAAAGTTTCAGTATACATGCGTAGATGATTTTTTTATGGTAAATAAATAGGTAAATAGCTGTAGCTTACCCTCAACTATTCAGTTATTGAAATTGTTGGACCTTCAAGGTGCGAATGCGATATCGATAAGGATAAATCTGATTCGTAAAATACATACAAAATTTGGCTTCTACTAAATTAATGAAAAAGGTTTTTGATATTGGTCCTTTACGGCAGCGGTTCTCAAACATATTAAGCTGCGGAACCCTAAACAAGGCCCAGATATATCTCGGAACCCCTCTTAATACTCTGTTCACAGCGAGTCGAAAATCGGGTTTTCGCGAAAACTTCATCGAAAACAGAAGTTTTCCACTACATATTTCAGTTTTCGAATCGAGTCGTTTAATATTACATTTACACCGCACTTAAACTCACCGTTTCAACATTTCAGGCCAAATGACTCATCATGTAATTTATGAAACGATAGTCGTCGAAACGATTAAACATAACGATCTCGTTTTTAGTTTGCTTCGTATAGCATTATCGTCGTATCGTTCAATCGAATCGTTCATCATTTTCATTTTGAACAGTTTGAAATTGACTGTAAATAAATTTTGAAACCTAAAAAATAAGAAAATATATGGAAATTGTTTTTCTATTTTTTCTTCTTGAATTTGTTTATTTTCTTTGTTGTCTTTGATTGACATCGAATTGTGCAAAAATGGATTGGTGAAACGGAATAACGTTTCCGATGCAAGTGATCTTGGATTTAGTGAGATGAGAATTTTCATTTTAGAATCGAGTTGTAAAAAAAAAATTATAAAACAAACAAATGAATTGAAATAGTGCAATAAAATTTTCTTTTTTTGCAAAAAATTAATTCTTTTACTACTCGGATAAAAGCGAGTAGTAAAAGAGAACATAATTGCGTGTCTTCCTTTAAATATTTTTGTTTATACTTCTCTCAAGGTCTGAGAGAAGAACTGAAAAAAAAATCTACCAAAAACGATGAAACGATTGCAAAATAGTCATCGTTCAATCGAATCGTTTAGACGAGGATATTTGACGTTTGAAATAGTAACGTGCAAAAAAAAAAACGATGATCGTCTAACCGTTTCAACGATAATCGTTTTTTGGTTGTTATACGATGTCGACGCCATATATTTTCCAACATTTGCAGATGTTGAATTTTGTTGTTGCATTTGTAAGTTTGTCAAATCGAACAAACCTCGTTACCGAATCCGCCCGTCATTTAATTAATTTTCAGCCCGCTGTCTGAATTAGCACTCATAAAAAAAATAATTCCATATGTCCAACTACTTGTGATTTCTAAACAGAAAAAAAAAGATCAATAATCAATTCTGACACTAGCTGTCATTTGAAATGTTGAACGGGGAACGCAAGATTGGATTTCGAAATTTTGTTCCCGAAACGTTGAAGTTAGGTGCGGTGTAAATGTAGGTACCTCAGAGTCGTTTTCCACGAAAACACCCCGAAAATGGCTTTCAATCGTTCGGTTGTTGAAACAAGCACACCTTTTCTAATGAAATTTAGTGCATTTAAAAATATTATGAGTCTATCAATTAATAGTGGAAAAAGATTTTAAGTTGTGAGCTATGACATTTGTTAGGACAGCTGTTCTAAAATCAGCAAATTCAACAGATTTAAACAAATGACAAATTATTATTTAAAACTAGGTATTTATAAAAAAGATTAAAAGCTTAACAGAAATAGATTAACGCATCAAAAGGCAACTGATATGAACAAATAAATAAATCATTAACAAATAAGTAAATTAACAATTTATACAATAAATAAATTAACAAATAAATAAATTAACAGATAAATAAATTAACAAGTAAATAAATTAAGAGATAAATAAATTAACGAATAATTAAATTAACAGATAAATAAATTAAAAAAAATAATTGAATTAACAAATAAATAAATAAACAAATAAATAAATTAACAAATAAATAATTAACAAATTAACAAATAAATAAATTAATAGATAAATAAATTAACAAAAAAACATATATTAACAGATAAATAAATCAACAATTGAATAGATTAATAAATTAATGAAATTACAGATAAATAAATATTTAATAAATAAACGAAGAAATAAACAAATAAGTGAATAGTTTATTAAAGACACATAATCAAAAAATAAACAACGTTGCATTAGTTAAGCATATGGTATACCGCATTTAGTTCGTTTATCAGATGATTATCCGGAAGATCACATCTGATTTTGAATGTATGAGTGAGTTTTCGTATTTTGTCAAAGACCAATTCAACATTTGCCCTAATATGTAGGTCTGCAGTGGAATGATTCCAGGACAAATTAAGCATCATTTTAGCAATTTATTTTGCTTGTATTCAGCACAACTACCCCAGACTTGACAACCATATAGAAGCATAGATTGGAAGACAACATTATGAATAATGATTTTGTTTTCTTCCGATAATAGTGACTTTCTGTTAATGAAGGGATAGAGTGTAGTGTCTGGAAATATTGTATCAAATATTAGAAATGTGTTGTCTAGAAACACTATAATAAAATGTAAAAAAAATTTTTATATAATAAATAAAAAGGCACTTCATGCGTGGCCGCAGTACACAACGGCTGTCTTTCTTTTTGAAGTGAAACTTCTTATGCGACTTCCAACTCAAAGTTGCGTTAAACGTTTAACGCTAATAAAAGCATTGGATACTTAAAGGTGTGAGGGTACCGCTCACGCTTCAGAGTATGCAATGGTGAGTGAGTTTGTTTTTCTGACTTTACTGCTTATACTCGCCATTACTCCAACAATTCTTAATCAATGCAAACAAAACAAAATACATAGGAGAGCCAACACTTTTATATTTATTTAAATCCATCAATCTATCTTTCTATCTTTCTTTGTCCTCTAGAAGCTGAGCTACAACCTAAAATCTAACATGAAAAAAGTAAATTTATTTTCTCAAATCGAACATTATCAGCAGCCCCGGTTCTTGATCGTTGTTCTGCTTTGGGGTGGTTGGGTGGCGCATATCGCACAAGCACGTTTATATGGAAAAAAAAACTGCGAGGTGCTTTCTCCAAATTAAGTGAAACGAAAGGGAAGTAGGTATGCGACGTCCAACATTTCGTATCTTACTTTAGTTGTCATAATCACATTGTAAATGTTATAGAATTGGATATTTCTCCACTCGAAAATGATAGTTAAAAGATCCGATCAATTGTAAACTGCAAGCAATGTTAATAAAGTTGTCTTAAAGAAACAATATGATTTCACTAAAAATCAATTTCTCCTCCTTCCTTTTTTCATTTCCACATTACGAAGTTTCACTTCTTCCGCGCGGAGGGAATCCACGCACTTTTTTTTTTGTATTTTCACTGGTATTACAGGGTTTTTCACCTGCAACGAAGGCACAATGGCGTACAAACGCGCAATGGAAGCGCTTGACAGAACATTGAAAGATCTGCGCATTGACTCGAGATGTTTTGGAGGCGCACTGATTTTACTGCTGGCAGTAATTCCAAGATCGACTGTTGCCGATGAAATAAATGCTTGCCTCAAATCATCAAACTTCCGCTGACAGCAAACGTGAGGGTTGGATTGCTGAACGATCGATCTGCTCAAGATTTCTCCAAGCAATTGCTGACTTTCGGCAATGGCCGTGTTCCTGTCGACGAATTGAGCGGATTGATTTCATTTCCTTTGAATTTTTTAAATTTTGTCTCACCGAAAGACGACCACATCAGCAAAGTATTTCCGAACATCATTGCTAACCACAAAAATAACGAATGATCGACCAAGCGAATAATCTTAGCTGCTAAGAATAAAAATGCGGATGAGTCCAACTTCGTTATTCAAAATCAAATCCTTGGTATAGTGCATTTATTCAAATCTATTGACTGTGTAACACACGACGACGAAGCAACCAACTACCCAACTGAATTTCTTGGATGTGTCTGGCTTACCACCGCACAATTTACAGCTACAGGTTGGCTCGGTAGTCATTATGCTTCGAAATCTAAACAAACCAAAACTATGCAATAGAGCGCGCTTGGTGATAAGAATCAATGTGGTTCACGCGACGATAATCAAAGGATGATTTAAAGGTGAGGAAGTTCTCATTTCGAAGATCCCGATGATCCCAACTGATATGCCCTTTGAGTTTAAATGAATTCAATTTCCGATTCGTCTTGAATTAACCATGACGATTAACAAGGTCAATAATTGTGTGTTTTAGAAAATACATGTGTTTCTCATGGTTTCTTCAGTGAAGATAATAAACCCAAGTGTAAACCAATGAAGCAAATACATAGCTTCATCAAATCAAATCGGCCCTAGCAAGCTATCCGTCGAAACGGAAAGTTCTCTGATTTTATATGATTCGGAGGATTTTTGCTGCGAGGTGTTCGGAACGGAACAACAACTGTTCGGAGAAATTTTAACGACATTTTGTAACGCATATAAGCCGATTATGACGTTGAAGTGCGATGAAGTGCTTTTTTTTTGGTAAATTGTTGACAGCTAGGTTTCGTTATACTTCGCCAGAAATTATACTCCAAAAATTATACGATTGGAGTGCGGTGCGGTGCGGTACACCATCGCAATTGTTTGTTTCTCTTCCGAAGTCGGACACCTCGAATGGAATTTGAGGCTCGGAAAAATAAGCGTTGCGAAGATATTTCCGTTTCGACGGATACCTCGCTAGGGTCGACTGTCTTGCTAACAGGCCATTGAAATACTCGATTTTTGTAGTTTTTGTTGAAGTAGTATTTCCTAATGAACTATTGAACTTAATAAAAACAATAATTTAAGTTTAGATAAAAGATATCGTTAAATTCATTGACCGCTAGGCGGTACAAAGTTCGCTGGGTCAGCTAGCTAGTATTTATATATTGACCAAGAGGACCATACATACTTTTGAACTTTATAATAGCTTTAATACATACGACTAACTGTATAGTGAATGCTGAAGTTCAGTTTTGACTAGGTTAGGTTAGGTTAGGTTAGCGGGTTGGCAGAACAGGGGAACCTGTACGTGCCACACTTAGATCAATGTAGATCCGTTGTGATGCCCTAGGGGTTTACTGCCCCCATACACTGAAAACCTATGAAAAACCTACGGATTAGAAAACCAGTCCGTTTTATTTACAAATTTTAGTAGGTCGTTAATGGACCTATTTGAGAGTTCCTCTAAATCCTCGAAGAAGTAACTGCCAAGGAATTTATTTCTTATGTGACAGAGTGCTGGGCAGTGACAAAGAAAGTGTGGGGTGTCCTCATGCACCTCCTCATCACCGCATCCTCTGCACAGGTCATCTGAACTGATTCCCATCTTCTTGGTATGGTATTTCAGTGTATTTTGTCCGGTGATAATGCCCACAATTAAGGACAATGATTTCTTGCTCAATTGTAGGATTTTCTCCGTTTTCTGTTTGTTATAGATTGGCCACATTTTCCTGGTTATGACACAGGAGTCTAGTTTGCTCCATCTCTCAATTGTCGCCTTTAGTGTTCTGTTCCCAATCGCCTGTCTGAGATTACAGGGGGGAATCATTACTGTGGTGTCGGCCTGGTTTAGTTCAAGGGAGGATCCCTTTCTTGCCAGCTCGTCAGCTTTTTCATTCCCAGACACACCTTTGTGCCCAGGGACCCAGCATAGTCTTACGTTGTGCTGCGCGCCAAGAACCCGCAGCTCTTCGCGACAGCTACTTACAAGCTTCGATTTTATCTCAGCGGCAGCGATCGCTTTTATTGCCGCTTGACTGTCAATGAAAAAGGTAATATCTGCATGAGGTATTGCCATCATTGCAACCTGTTTAGCAGCTGTAGTCACTGCCAATACCTCAGCTTGGAATACGCTGCTGTGGTTGGGTAGTCTGATTGAACTGGATAGTCCGAGACGTTCCGAGTAGAAACCCGCGCCAACGCCAATTTCCATCTTTGATCCATCCGTGTATATGGGTATGGTTGGTCCGATGGATGTTGGTTGGTCCTCATTCCATTCGTCCCTGCTGGGGAAACACGTGGTAAATGGTCTTCTGAAGTCTAGTCGGGGAATGATATAGTCCGTGCATATATTATTGCCCGCGAATTTGTTTAGAATTTGTGCGTGTCCTGTTAGGCTGTGTTTCCAGTTTTTGGTCTGGCTTAACCGAAGGGCGCTGTTTGCAGCAGATTCTTGTACAAAGAGATCTAGGGGTTTGAGATGGAGTATAGCCTCTAGACCTGCTGTGGGGCTGGCTCTCATTGGCCCCGTGGTGCCAATACAGGCCATTCTTTGAATTTTTGTCATGGTTTTTAGGTTGTTAGACTTTAACAGCGCTTGCCACCAGAATAAACAACCATAAGTTAGTATCGGTCTTACAACCGCTGTATAAAGCCACATGACTATTCTAGGATTAGGGCCCCATGTTCTTCCGAATATTCTATTACAGGCATAGAATGCTATCATTGCCTTTTTGGCTCTTTCCTTAATGTTAAGGTTCCAGTTTAATTTCCGATCTAGGATAACTCCCAGGTATTTTGCACTATCTGAAATTATTAGCGGAATCCCTTCAATTGTTGGCAGTCTAAATTCCGGAACAGTTCTTTTGTTGGTGAAGAGAACTAATTCTGTTTTTTGTTGGTTTACTGCCAGTACACATTTCTTTGTCCAGGTATTGACCGTGGATAGGGCTCTGTTTAGTAGTTCACTGATGGTGGACAGAAATTTTCCTGTCGCGAGCAGTGCTAGGTCGTCAGCATATGCAACTGCTTTAACTCCACTGAATTCAAGTTTAATCAGGATCTCGTTTACTACAAGAACCCAGAGTAGGGGTGATAGTACCCCGCCTTGAGGAGTGCCTCTTGATGCATATACCTTCGTTTCTACACCTCCTAGTTCTGAGATGATTATTCTATTTTTGAGCATACACATTATCCGTTTGATGATAGCGGTATTCACTTTAAGCGGTTTTAACTAAGGAAATCAAAAACCAAGTCATCGGCAAGAGAAGTTACCTTTTTGTTAGGTCTTTCAAGTTGAAACATTTTCTTGTTATGGCTACGCTGAAACATTTAGTCCATTTATAAGTAATTAAAATGAAAGGAGGCAAAACGCCACCCAAACAAAGGCCAACGCCCAAGGGAAAAGGTATTGATTAAACGCCGTTTACGCAAGCAGTGCCCTTGAGTCATTTTAATGACAAAAGATGATAGAATATAGGATAGGACAAATGGGAGGTCTGTTGGACATACATTAATATACTGCTTCGGTAAATTTCTATAAGATATACGCCGCCTAAGAATAGGTTTCGAATTATTTTCGGATAAAGTAACTAAAATCTGTTTGAAGAACAAAAATGTTGGAGAAACTTTTAAATTGTTTTCTCAGTCTACAAAGTCGCAGGTTTATTTGGTTTCCTGAGGCTTTGAGTCTTAAATTATAGAAAAGCTTTGAGTCTTTAGTCTAGAAAAGTTGTAACAATAATTTGTTTCGCACTTAAAAGGATTCTTCTTTGTAGTACTTGCTTGAAGTAAATAGAGGGGAGTTAAATCTTAAAACTTTTACTTAAACTACACTCAAAAGTGTTGTATAAATGTTGTCCAAAAATGGACGGAAATGTACCTACAACCAGAGCTACAATCGTTTCTCTTGAGCTTTGTCATCCGAAATCTCACATTTTGTGATATATTTTCGTAATATTCTGTTTCTAATAGATGTTCTCGGATAATATCGATCAATTACATTCCTCATAAAACTGATGCTGTATGTGTATATCCATGGTGTTATGCCTGAGCTGTCTTCCCGCACATCCATCATGTGACTTAGTTACACAGCATTTGACTTTGAGTGACTGCTATGCAATCTTAATCGGATTAATGACTAAGGCTGAAGCAGGGTCCATCATTCACTAGGGGATCTATTTCTGCATTAGCGTGGAAGCTTTTAAGTGTAAAAGTAATTTGGTTAATTATCAGCCGTTGAGTGGTTTCCATAGATGAATTATACTTGCACCGAAAAAAAAAATTGTAAAAAACAGCCGTAATATTGATATTTTTCATTGACAAAATCGAGCTGATGTTGAAAATATCAATTCTGATATGACTCCAATATTAATTTCATACACGTTTCGAATGTAATTTTAACAATGAATTCATGTGGAATTGATATTAGAATTTTATAATATTTTAATATTAAAAATGTGAAATTGATACGATACGCATTTACTTTTGATATTGAGAACATCGATTTTTGATATTAAAATTGTGTAATCGATATGACAAAAACGTAAAATGAATATAGCTTTCATTTATTTTTGATAAGAATAATTTAAATTTTGATATTAAAATTGTTTAATTTATATGAAATAAATGTAATCAATTTTATATTAGAAATGTAAAATCAATATTCAGTTTTACTTACTTATTTTAAACATCGATGTCCTAATTTTGTCCAAGCGGTGTATTTCAAACCTTAATTCATAAGTTGACTTATTTTGCAATAAGGTTTTGTATTTTTTTTTTTTTTTTTTGTATAATCCTAAAATAGGTTTAGACGACTTTGTACGTCTTCAGTAATAAAACAATTAATAACAATTTAGGTATTTTAAAATATTTTATTTCTTATTAAACATGTTCCATCTGAAAAATAGTAAACATGAATTGGAGGACTTTTCAAGTCGGCAATAGCTATTATTTTCAAGGAGATACTTTTGGAACCTACAGAGTAAAACTGATCGTGATCTATAGATTCTCTATGTTTCGATTCATATCGATAGCTCAGAGGCCCAGACTGCCTTATTACGGTTACATAATGGGTTAATTTCTGGTTTTCTGTAATTAAATGATTTACACGATAAAGTTACAAAGATTACCAGAATACGTAATAAAAACTTACAGAAAAGAGCAATAAAAGCTGTCTCCAATCGAAATTCCCTTAACAGCTCCAATATTACACGATTCTTCCGGAAGGGATTCTACGGATTCGACCTCCAAAGAATCCGGAAAACTTTGAGGGTTTCCGAGATCATCAACCCCTATTATTTCACTAATGTCTGCAAAAATAAACTGGTCTTGATGTTCATCCATTAGCTCTTTTTTTGAACACAAATTTGTTTATCACTGTGTTTTTACAGATTTTTTTTTTAACACTAAATATTACACAAATTGCAAAATTGCACATTAAATTAAAAGTTAACACGGAAAACACTCTACAAACAAACCGATCACTACGAGTAAAGCACTGCAAGTGTAACTGCAGTTTCAATTTCAGACTTGTTTATTTCGTTAGCAACTGCCTTTTTACATTATTCATATCAAATATGTTGGTAATATCAAAAATTGCACCTTAGGGTACCGGTATTTTGGGGCTTCGTCTTATTTTTACATGTCTCACATAAACAGAACATTTTATCAATATTAAAAACACATTAAATCACATTGGTTTTTAATTTGTGAAGTATATTAAAATTAAAGCTTATCAATTTTACATTTTTAACATCACAACAATACGTGTAATGTAGAATTGACGTTAAATCTTGTAAACATTACATTACAGAACATCATACAAAATTTGATATTGCTTATTGATATGGAAATGTAAATAGTAATTTCAAAAAATGTAACTTTTAATGTAAATCTGCCATGAAAATTATTAATCTGATATTTTTAATATTAAAAAAATACGTTTTTATTCAATTTTTGAAATATTCGCATGAAATTGAAGTTGATATGACAAAAATATCAATTTGAAATTACATTTTTTTTTGGGTGTGGATGTAGCCATAAGCAGCTCACGTTTAAATAATTATGCTGTCGGTTTTGTCCAAAAGGATATAGAAACTTGAATTTCGAAGCATTTTTCATACATACTCAGTACCATTATGCATATAGCCTGGCAGCTGGTATTATCTGCTAAGCTTTTTGCATAGCCTATACACAAGTACACTTTCTAGAAATAAGGTAGAAAAATCTACTTGCGGAGGCAAGTAAATGCTATACTCGTGTGAACCTCCGTCTTTCGTACTAATTGACAATCATATATTCAAAGTTTAGTTACCGTGGCTCTCAGATACTTCAGGGAATCGCTGAACAAAAAATAACCCTTTGCGGATGGAGTGTACAAAAATTGAAAAGTTGCTTTTGGCACTTGTAGTAAACAAGGGTTAAAATGACAAGTGCGAATAACTGAAAGGGTAGCCGTTTCTACAAAGAAACAGGAACTGTTAATGAAAGTGTACTTTAGAGTAATTTTCTGACAGGCAGTACGCTTCTGTGGGCAAAAGCATGTGTCTTTTGTTGCAAATCACAGGTACAGGTACATACCTACTAATTGCAATGCGCCTATATACTCCGACGAGGATTTTTATAAGCACATTTTGAAGGCCACTTACCTTGGTAAACTGTCGTGTACTGTAGGCTTCGTAACGAATGAAAGAAAAATCATACGCTTGGTTTTTATTTGTATTGTAGAAGGTACCTGACTTGATGGTTGATTTCTATTATTTAAGAGAAACCCACTTTCGGGAAGCCAAACTTTTAAGATATGAAAGCAAAGGAGACTCGTAAAAAGTGCAACTTTTTTTTTAATGGCCATCGTTTGAAAACATTAGCACTGAATCGCTTAAAGTGTATTTGTACTACTTTGTTTGTGGAACCTCATTTCTGACCTCGTGATACTTGAGTTATTCGCCAAAACAGATGCACATTTCAGACGAACCTATAATATACGATATACCCTTTCTGATAGTTTTTTCAAACTCCACGGATCGAACCTGAGACCCATCTTGCTTAATAGTTCAGAATAGTAACCACAGTGACCTGATGAGAGTATGCAACTGCAACCCCTGTTTTGTAGAGAAAAAATCCAGATTCGCAAAAGTGCTCTTAATCTGAAAAAGATTCCTTTTTTTTTGTACCAAACGAACATTAAAAGCACCCGATCGAATACACCATTAGAGAACCAAACGACTGAGTCCCTTGAAATCAACTCTGCAGATTACTGCAGGAGTGTAGGGTTCTCTAGGTTAGTTCTCTACAAAAATTGATCTGTTTTTACAAACTGTATAAGCTGGTGTTGGGGTAAACGGCATTAAATCAATACCTCTATAGCACCGTGCCAAAGTAGAAATTGATGGTTATAGTTTGGTGCTGTTACTACATTTCAGAAATGTAACCGTAACAGTAAAAGTATGTATATTTTATCAAAGTGCTTACTGTTGTCAGTGCAGAATAGAAAGGTGGCCAAAGTGGGAAATAAGTTTTAGCTCTTGAAATTTCGGGAAACACACATAATGGTATTTTGGCTGTGACTTGTAACCAAAATGGGACCGAACTTAAGTTAGCTAGGTATCAAATTTGTTTTCATGTGTCTGTAAATAAGCGAAGGGAAATAGTTAAGAACCACTTTCACTGCCTTAAACACAACATATTCGCTTGATTTTGTTTTTGTTGGGAAGGTTTGTAATTTGTTATCAATATTTTCAAGCCCGGTACTTATAATGGTAGAATTTCTACCACTGGGCGGACTCTAGTATACAAAAAAATAGTACATGGAGTCCCTCCGCGCGGAAGAAGTGAAACTTCGTAATGTGGAAATGAAAAAAGGAAGGGGTAGTAATTGATTTTTAGTGAAATCATATTGTTTCTTTAAGACAAACTTTATTAACATTGCTTGCAATTCACAATTGATCGCATCTTTTAACTATAATTTTCGAGTGAAAAATATCTAAATCTATAACACTTACAATGGGATTATGACAACTAAAGTAAGATACGAAATGTTGGAAGTCGCATTAGAAGTTTCACTTCAAAAATACTACCCTATTAAATTATATGTGTATCAAATCAAACTAAAACAAGTTAATGAAATAATGAGGACGCTACTCGTTGCTAACGCTCGCGCTGGCCTGTAACAGGTATACTACGCACATGCGCTCGAGTGCCACGCATTCACTCTCACTCTGTCTCCTTCGATTCCCCCTCCCCAGGAGCGTTGAACGTTTAACGCAATAGTGCTTTCATAACCCCTCCATGGTAGCGTTAAACGTTTAATGCAACCTTGTTGGAAGTCGCATAAGAAGTTTCACTTCAATAAATCAAACAACATAATTCACCTATATCGTCTTGAATTCTTCAATTCTTTACTGTAGGTATCAACATAGGTACTATAACAACCATTAAAACAAAACCCTTGAACTCAATTTCTATATACACCACCATACGTCCATCAGCGCACGTCAACAGCCATCTGCGCATTACGCATTTCCTCAGGAACACATTGTCGCTGTTGATTACATCCAAATTCACGTCGCGTACTTCTCTTTCGTTTCACTTATTTTGGAGAAAATACCACTCAGTTTTTTTTTTCATATGAACGTGCTTGTGCAATGTGCGCCACCCTCACCCTCCCTAACACATTTGAGTATGCAATGCTTTTGTTAGCGTTAAACGTTTAACGCGACCTTGAGTTGGAAGTCGCATAAGAAGTTTCACTTCAAAAATTTCCAAGTTATATACATCGACTCTTTTAAGATATTCATCAATGAACCATTCACATCATGCCACCCTGTATAGATCTTTTAAGCTTTATGAGAAATGTCATATAATTGTCCATACATACCTACATTAAAAGGTGCATGTTGATTGGGGGAGTATAAATGTTGTACTACCAACTTCGTCTGCGTACACCTACACAAGACTATAGTTTGTAGTATGTGTGAAGATTGTTTGCAAGAAAAGCTCCAAAATATTATTATGATCGCATTTGATGGTCACAAATCAGACTGTGCTCAGTCTATTCGCAACTTCACGGTTTTCGTGTGTTTTTTTTATGTTACAGTAAAGGACATTTGTATCTTTGAGACACGTAATGGTAACCAAAATGTGAAACCTTTTTGAATGCTTTTATCGACACAAAATTGAGTCGAATATACCGTGTGGTGAATAAAATTTGGATAATAATCACAAATTTCTACTTTGGTGGTCGTTGGAGTTCGTCAGGGTACGTTTTGTCTCATTTACTTGGCATTAGTTATATTATGGAATGGCTGTTAGAGTGTTAGAGTGCTGCCAGATTTTATAAGAGGCACGAAAAATTTGAAAAAATCTTGGAAACAAAAATAACAAAAGTCAAATAAATATGCCAAAAACGCGCATTTTTTGGAATTCTTTAGTCACACTTATTCTGATTAAATTGGTTTTAATGATAATTGCATAAAATTAAAAAAAAAACGCAATACAAACTGGTAATTGAGAGACTTTTCTAGTTTCCATTTTCCAAAAAAATAAACAACAGTTGGCACAACCGGTCCGTAAGGACCCTAGGCTTAGCTTCTCACAACCATTCGTTGTGTTTGAGTTTTTCATTTTTGGGACGAATGGCTACAATCTACAATCTTATGTCGAGTTCAAACGGCTAATTGATATATTGGGGACGTTCGGATACCTAGTTTGTGTAAAACGTCAACTAAAAATCGTGACTAGGTATCCGAACGCGGCAACTTGAATTGGGGGCGGGTTTCCATTATGCGCACTAAGCAAACATTTTTTTTTATTTTTTTCTGACTTAAAATGGCCTAAAAAACATAAATATAATATTTTTTTCCTGAGGAAATGAATTTTTTTTTTTTAAATTTTTTTATTATTATAATTTTTTTTTTTTATTATTAAATTTTAATATTTTTTATTTTTTTTAATGAAATCATGTTTACGTGATTTATACACCGAGATTTAAAGCCTTTTTTGCAAAATCTCCTGGTTTAATTAAAAAAAAAAAAAAAAAAATTATTAAAATTTAATAAAAAAAAAAAAAAATAAAAAAAAGCATTTCATTTCCTAAAGAAAAAAATATTATATTTATGTGTTTTAGCCCAGTTGAATAGTTGAATAAGTGTATACCAAAAACTTTCAGGCAGGTGCCTGTAAGAAAGTATGGTGTATTTAAAGTAGAGGTGGAGGGCTCGCTAACAGGATTTTAACCCTTTTTTTCGCAGGGTTTAGACGCTCACGCGACTTCGTCGCATCGCTAAGGGTATGTCAACAACTGTCAGGCAGGCGCATTTAAGAAAGTCTGCTGTATTTAAAGTAACGCGTCCATTTGTGCAGTTTGTATACAAGCACTTTTCAGTGAAAACTGTAAACTTTAAAAATAAAAAAAAAAAAATACAAAAAAAAAGTTTCCTCAAAAAAATTATTCTACAGTACATCTTAGAATAAGTCAATTTATATAAAAAAAATAAAAAAAATGAATTTGCTTAGTGCGCATAATGGAAACCTCAGCCTAAACGTCAACTGAGTAGTTCGCGACAACGTCAGTCAAATGAGAACAAAAAACAACAACAAAACAAAGTTGAGGAACTTGTAGGAAAACAAACGAGATTTTATATGGCGGGAGATGGGCATAAATTTGAAATTTAATAAAAGTTCACATAAATGCTCTGAATTTTTGTTTGTAGCAATCAAACATAAAAGGTGACTTAAAGCAAAAGATAGTACCTACTCTGAGAACGCCAATCGAATTCCACATTAGTTTTAGAGTGTTAAAAGTAACTTATAAATTTTAAAGAACATAATATATAACTTACTGAATACATTTTCCTTATGTATAGAAATGGAGCTACCTGCTTACGCTATTTAGAAAAAAAATGAGAAGGTCTTTAATCTTCAAACGAAATAAATCAATTCCTAGAAGTTGGTTTGACGTTTAAGTGAGAGAGGAAGTACAGTGGCGAAAGGGATATCTTCGCGGAATACTCTATTGAGAAGATTTTTCATGACAGTTATACTCTCTATTTCTAAATTTGCTGCAAAATAAATTGCAATTTGAAGTATTTGGCATCATCGGCTTTTGACTTTTACTGATCCTGTTTGTTTTTGTTGTAAACTTTCTAAAAAAAAAATAATTTTTTCATTTTTCCGTGATCCCATATAAATTCCCAAGGAGCCTAAAAATCGCCTAATTTTAAAGTGAATACTAATTTAAAAAAATCATAAATGACAATCTTAAGGAGCCACTGAAAAGTTCGAGTATCCAAATCGGGAACAAAAAGCCAGTGCTGGCAACACTATCAACACTGACTACAGTGCTTAGTGAGTTATTTTATCTTTTTACCCGACTGCACACCCCCAGTTAAGTGTTTCACGCGTATCCTATGTACGTTTCTCCCTGTAACCCAAACGGTTGGACCGATTTTGAAGCGTGAGGTGTCATTAAATTCGTATTCTTTCCCGGAGTGTCATAGGCTAAACAAATAAATAAAAAAAACACAATAAAAAGAGTTAATTAAAAAAAAAAAACCCACTGACTGTAAAAAAGATTTAAAAAATTAAAAGAAGACACTTCCAAGTATAACTAATTGGCAGTCGGAGCCTGCGCATATTTTTGTCAGATTTTGTCAGAAGATTATACTTGAAAGTGTCTTGTTTTAATCTTTTTAATTTTTTTTTCATTTTAATACATATTAGAATCGATTAATGCAAATGCCATGCTCTATTTTAGTTTATGAATAATATTGACTAATATGCAATTTTACCGTCACTTTTAAAATAATTTTGATGGTGTCGTTTCTCCATCGAAAAAATAGCAAATTTAATTACTAAGATTTTGCAAATTATAACGAAGAAGATGTTATTTTCTTAAATTGTTTTATTTAATTATATTAGACATCTACATTTGAAGTAGTAGGTTTATTAATTTCCAAATTGTTGCTTCCTGGCGAAATGTATTTTTTTAAGTCCCGTACTCGTGCTTATACTGAGTTTGAATGTAATATCATTCAACTCAGTATGGCTCAGGCACATCTTCGTACTGACATCATTGCGAGAGATAGATGTTTTCCAAAGTTTCTCACATTTGCGATATCAGAATATATTGACAACTCGAAACTGAAATTTTTATCAAAATCAATACCTCTTACTACGCATAAATAAAAATGCGAATTATTTTAAATTCACACTCAAAAGTTAAATAGAATAAATACCAATACTCAATTTTTGTTAACCTTGAAAGGGATTACACTCTGTTTGATTTTTTGATTCATTTCAGAAACCTGTTATCCTCCAAATGAACAATCTCACCTCGAAAGTGTTTTCCTTCAGGCATCAGCATCATACATAAAATTCAACTTTATAGTTCACCAAACCTGGTCAAAATTTAATTAAATAAATGTGTCTCTGTTCAACAGGAGGTACAAAGGAGGTTGCCTAAAACTTTGCAAGTTTCCTCCCCCTTCCCTAGGATCTCCTTTTTTGATGACATTTTTTATTAATCGCGAATACGTTTTAAAAATATTGTCTAACCGTTCCATCTTGGTCAAAATTTTGCAAAAATGTTTGCGAAAAACTGTCTTCCTACAAAACATTCTTCGCGTTACATGATTTATGGCGAAAATTTCACCCCAGGGCCATATAAGTAAGAAAAAGGTACTACATGTACCTATGCGAAAATCTACATATTTTTCGCGAATGTAGTAAATGTCAATACCGATGATTTCCAGGACACATCCTGCGTAGATATTTTTCACTTAGCGTATCCCAGAAAGAGAGAGGTTTCCGCTGTTTAGGTAACATCTTCAACAGTACAAGTATATTCCCCATGAGAGGTAAACACCTTTTCCACACTAAATTTGAATATAACGCAAAAAAAATACAGATACAGATTCTTTTTTTCTTATATCTGCAGATACTTTGTGCGAACTTTTGGTTTGGTCTCATACAAAATGTATATACTTGCACATAAATGAGCGATTCGACTGTCAAACTGTGGGGGAGATTGGGGTTTGTTTTCCACATTCCATGGCTAGGATGTTAATTTTGCTGACCAAAATGTGTATACGGATATATGTGGGGCTTTTATTTGCACTTTAATTTGTCTTAATTATCTCAGCAAATGGTTGTTGTAATTGAAAAATGGAAATACTTGGATACAGACATAGTCGAAGGATGTCAATTGGGGTGGGTGAACAAATTGAATTTTCTTACCTAATCGTTAAACACTCTTAAATTTAGAATCCCGAAAGCACTTTAATAAATATTTGTTACTTTTTATTTGCTGTTCATCACTTTGTTGCCGAACGGTCTTTAAAAACTATCAACACTAATTTTCAAAATTTCACTGCAAAAGTCCTTTTTTTCTTGTGGGTGGCGTACTTGGATTTTTTTTTTATTATTTTCTATCAGATTTTATAGCATTTTTGGGATTTTTCGTTTGATTTTCCAGGACGAGCGACAACTTCGGAGTCTTTTATCTTAACTGTGGCGTATGCTTTTATACCAGGCTGGCGTACAACTTTTCGAGTAGGAGACACAAAGAGCACAGATGAAAGCTCCGCAAGTGATTCATGATAGAGCTTTGCGCAATCAATATGTGTGCGCAAAATGTCTGAAGGGCAAGGTCGATATTGGTCGTTTTTTAGGCATTTTTTTCGGCTACAAGGATTAAGAACGTTTTCGGTTATATTGAAAATACGTGGGGAAAAATTTTGAGTCTGTTGCTGTGATGAAGAAAATCAGCAACAGATTGTTATTTGATTTTCTAGGAAATTGCTGTAAATTCCTGTGGGATGGCAGAGGAACACTTACACCTAATTCGGGGAATACACAATTGTTTTTCTGTATCGTGTGCGCATGATGGGATGAGAGAGCAATGGCCCCACCTGTTGGTGGGTATAATTTTGTCGGCATTATGTTGTGATAGGACAAATTTTGCACAGGTATTGCAGCGCTGGGGGAGTTCTGTTGGCTTTATATTTCATTAGGAAAGTTGTTGACTTATTGCTTTTTCCATATAAAATGCACTTGCGAGTATCGATTATAGTGCTCGCTTGGTACACATTTATCGCACCTCATAAGACACTACGTCGCTTTAAAAGCAAAGTGACATAAGTCGAAATTTGTCATTTTTGAGTTAAGTATACAAAAGTGATCACAATTTTTTTCTTTTTTTTTCTGCCAAAACGGCTTAATTCTATTCCTTCTACTTTCCACGTTTTAAAAAAGTGTCGTTTCGATTTCCACTAAAAATCCCACAATTTTTTGTTGCAAAATGACATTTTTTTAGTTGTGCGTCGCGATTGGCTGTTTTTTTTTTTTTTTTTTTGTGGCAAAACGGCGTATTGCGAAAAATTTCAAGCGACAAAACGACACTTTTGCAACTCATTTGAAAATAAAAACTTAAAAAACTATCAGATTTTTGGCAAAACGTCATATCTTTTTTTAAATATTTGCCTTTTTGTACAAATTTATATACTATCTGAAAGAGGGAGAAAAATACTTCAATTGTATGTAAACGCACTTTGTATATTGTTTTTAATTAACTAGAAAACAATTTTTTTGTGTGACGCAAAACTTAAAACATCGCTCCTGAAAATCATACATATTGGACTTATGTCACTTTGCTTTTAAAGCGACGACTAGGCCGTTTTCTATTTACTCGTTTGCCTGAACCTTAGATACCCGCAAGGTAATTACGTTTCTTTAAGTACATATTTGGCTTTTTCGTAATGGCAATGGCAAATGCTAGTTGCTTGCAGTTAATGTTATTTGCAGAAGTAAGCCGCTGATGAACTGTCGCCTATGACAGCGGAAAAATATGCCTTCTGTGAATGCTTTGAGGGTATACTAATTTAAGGCTGTTGGTAGAAAATATCTTTAACCCTTTAATAAAATGGCAGGCTAGCGCGGCTAGTAATATTTGTAAAAACTTGCAAAAGTATATTATCAGATGCCTTTTGAATTTTTATAACAGTATACTAAACCCAATATTTTCATCGGCGAACTGAAGAAAAATCAAAAACAGTCTCATATTGAAGGTACGCTGCTATATATGTTGATGAAGACATTACTATATACTCTCACGCAGTCAAGGGGCGTTATGTGCCATGGAATCAGTCATTGTGAAGTCAAAGAGAGCAAAGGTAAGTGACCACAGCCTAACCACTATCCAAATTGATCTCCGGATCTCCAGATTAATACAATATGAAGTTAAAACATTTACAAACATTTATCTTTTAGCTCTCAAGTAAGCCTTACTTTTTGAGTTAAAGAGGGATAAAGTCTACAGAAAATAGAATCCATCTACTGCCATCGATGTGTTTATTAATAAATTACAATTGCACTTATTTCGGGAAAGTTCAAAAATTAAAAAGAGCAACAAATTGAAAGCCCTTATGCAGTGGATTAATTGTGCTCAACAAAATCAGACGGAAAAAGTTCATTATAAGCGTTTAAAAACTTAACGTGGATGTCGTAGTTCCTAATAATAATAAATCGACTATATATGAGCCTTTTGAAGTTTCCACTATTCGGGATTCCACTATTAATAATGATTCTGATTGGCTATGTGTAAGCCCACTCACACTTGACCCGTTTTTGAAAAACATATCTTTTCTTGTTTCTAATGGATTATGTCATATTTTTAATATGAGTACAGAAAAGAGTATTCTTTCAGATTCACTAAAAACAGTTCTTGCAATTCAACTACATAAAATAGGTGGTATAATGACCAATGAACAATTACCGTCCAATATCCCTTTTATCAGTCTTTTCAAAAGTCCTTGAGAAGGGGGTCAAACTAAGAATGCTCTTTAACTATATAAGACCAGTTTCTTCAGTGATTTGCAGTTTGGCTTTCGAAGCTTCAAATCCACTGATGATGCCTTGCTAAAGCTGTGCAATGAATTATATAATAGTCTAAGTTATTGATGATGCTTCTGTTTTCATTGACATCACTAAAGCTTTTGATATGATTGACAACAAAGTATTGCTTAATAAAACTTATTAACGTAAGTTTCAGAGGTTTTATCCATGACTGGTTTACTTCTTACTTAGAAAATCGTAGTCAGAGAGTTCTGATTAGAAATCGTTTGGATGAAAAAGTTCTCATCAACATAGGTGTTCCACAAGGATCTGTGTAAGGTCCTATTCTGTTTTCGATTTTTGTAAATTCCCTTTTCATTCAACCCTTCTTTATCTTATCACGGTAAGCGCTATTTTAACATTTTTGGATATAAATTATGACCTATAAATAATGCGGAGATGGGTCAAGCTTCACAAATTGGTAATCAGTAATAAAACGAAGTTTATGTTTTTTTTTTTAAATATATTGGGTAAAGTCTGTGAAGATACATTACCATTCGCCACATTGTAATAGATTCCTTTAAATTAATTCTTGTATACATACGATTAAAATATACCCACTTTTGACGTACATGCAAGTTGCTCCGCCGACTAATTTGAAATCGAACGCGTAGACAACTTCAAGTACTTAGGTATTACTCTGTATTATAGGCTCAGTTGGAGGGAACATACTATGGCATTAAAGCAATAAGTTAACAGTGTTGTTAGGCATATTTACCATCTTAGCCAATATTGCATTTTGCCTATTTTAAAGCTAGTCTATAACGGTCTATTTAAATCTAAACTCCAGTATGGTGTAGCTTGTTGGGGTGGTACACATTCCGACAAAATAGATCCTCTGCTTATCAGACAAAAACATGCTGTCCGTTTTTTATGCAGGGTTACTCGTCCAACTCCCAGTTTTGAGCTGTTTAAAAGTCTTGGTTTTCTACATCTAAGACATTTGTAAATACTATTATAAGGTTTTAAGAATATTTTTTTCAAAAATTCCGGATACAACTCCTCAATGGATTATGATAACCTTTGATATGATAAAAATATCGCATTTTTTTCGCTTTAATATTGTTACCGCGCCTCGTTTATTTAACTAATTGTCTGATAATCTAAGATGTCAGCGAGTTAAATCCGTATATTTCTTAAAAATGTTAAGTATTGTTTTTTTTTTTCTTCAAACTATGATATAATTGGTGACTTGCTGATTACTTTGGCATAATTTATTTTTTTTTCTTTTTGTTTAAGATTTGTATTTAATCTCTTATTTTTTTTCTGTTTTTTTTTTTTAGTTGATTTTATTTCTTCATTTTATCGCATCCCCATCGATAAATTAATCCAATTGTTTATTAATGACGATGCGTACATTCGGCTATTGTCAGTATCTGACAACACAATGTACTTAGATATTTCACTTTTAAGCTTTTATGCTAACTTTTTTGAATTATTTTTATAATAGAGAAATGTTTAATTGTGAAATAAGTACTAAAAAAAAAAAAAAAAAACATTGGATGGAATATATGGACGAAATGTCATATGGCAACGCGGTGATAGATGCTAGCGCATATAGATATTTCGTGTAGCTGAAAAATTGCTGGGACCAGAACCATTCTCTTCAATTGTTGAAGCGTTATAGGTTCGCATTTCCCGGGAGAAGTATATATATATATAAAAAAAAACAGCTGATTCACAAATGGATCACGGCAGAACACCTGAGAAGGTGGTCAACCGTGGAACAATGGAGACAGGCTAAAATGGCAATTAAGTGGCCGACCTGCTCCACTCAAAGAAGGATTCTAAGCATAAGTCGAGGAACATTGAAATGGATGGTGGCTTTGTTAACAGGACATGGTAATTTCGGGTATCACTTAAGAAAGATGGGCCTTAGAGAGGATTATACCTGTAAACTATGCCTGGAGGAACCTGAGACAGCGGCACATATACTGTGTCAATGTCCGGCGTTGGCTGGCAAAAGAATGAGGATCTTGGGACATCATTGGGTCGAGACCCAGTCGATGAAACAGATCTCCCATAAACAGATGCTAGCGTTAACACTAGGAACTGAGCTCAGGGAATAACTCTGGAGAAATCCAGAAAGTCTCTCTGGGTAAGATTTATAGTGATAGAGAGACGAAAAGAGACCCGACAATGGTGGTCTGATTCGAATATCTCTCGAAATCTATCTTAATAATAAAAACATTCGTGCGTATGTATGACCGACGATAACGGCTGAACCACTGAAGCTTTACCCCTTATATTCACACCATATGTTTGTGTTGTGCTCCGGATGGTTTATGTTTATTTTAGACCCTATAGAGGGCGCTGGGGTCGCTTTTTGAAAATTCTTATTTATGGACCGATTTGGCTCAAATTTACACCATATAACACTTTACAAAAGCTTTGGCCAAAATTTGGGCCCGATAGGTGGCGCTAGGATATATTTACGACAAGTTAGATTTCCCTGCATATCAATTTTGTATCAACAACATTAAATTTAATTGTAATCTAATAATATAGTTGGCGTTGGTTGTCTATACTTGTTTGTACAAATTGTTCGACGAAAACTCCAAACTAGTTTTCAATCAATTTTAAATCGGCAAATAACATTTTCATTCGATTTCCGGCACAAATAACATAACCAAGGAAAATGTTCTTACTGGGCCAAATTTTATGATTCTTCTTTTGTTTTATTCGTATTGGTATATTTTAGGCTTAGGCAGTCTTAAAAGATAAAATTTTGGACCCCATAGGTGGCGTTGTTGTCGATCTCCGAAACAGCTCCACCGAATTGATTGAAATTTGTGGATGGGTAGGTATGGTTTCTTCAAGATTGAAATATACTATTGTTTTGGACCCTATAGATGGTACTTTGCAAAAAATAAGCGGGATAGGAGAACGGGTTGTGGAAGCATTAAAATTATTAATGGACATTGTCCAAATAAAGGACTTTGCGAAATGTGAGCAGGACTTAATACGAAAGGTATGAGCAAAGCCGGGTGGGTACAGCTACATATAAAAAAGACTGACGTCCGTATGTGCGCCCTCATAACTCGGGAACCAATCCTTCAAATTTTATGATTTTTGTTTTAAATTCGTATGGGCCCAAGAAAGGACATATGCTTTTTGTCGTGAAAACAAAATTTATGGGGATTAGTTGAATTTTCGATTTCTTTGAATGTTCGGGGCTTACATCTATACAATTGAAAGTCGGCTCATTTATAATTTTGCTGCGCAACCTCAATGCACCGAGACTTTGTAACAGAACGCGTTTGATTTGGTGGTGAAGGATCTCAAATCAAATGTCATGCAAGCCACGGTTTTGAGGAAAAAATGTAAAGACAAACATTCTCATTCCACGGAATCCGCTTATTGAGAACGAATTTGTACGTCGTGTGCTGTAAACCGTTTTAGTCAAAAAGCGGAAGGTTGGCCAACACGTTAATCTCCTTTGTTGCGTTTGTTTACGCCTAAGGAAGGTCCATACGGCGACAAAATTGGAAAATTTGAACGGGAAATTGGAAAGTTTGTGAAAATTGATTTTCCATAGGTACATTTTCTACGGAGAGATTTTTTTTTTTTTTTTTTTAATTTTAATCGTAGTATACAGAGAGGTCGTATTTGTCAAAAGCTAGATCAATAATATTAATTTCAGGTGGAATTGAAAATTACTTTAGTCAAAAAGTCAATTTTGGGCGGGACGAAGTTCGCCGGGCACGCTAGTATATATATATATTTCGTGTAGTAGATCAAAAATATATGCATCGTTGACACTAAAACTTAGGACAAGTCTACGCTGAACCAATCTCAGCACTTGCAGGTACACAAAAGTACTATACCCAACGGTGAGCGAAAATAGATCCAACTCAAAATACTCGTCCAATGAATACAGAAGTGATTTCTGTGCTTTCGAACACATATACCTATCACAGATTGTTCCTGATGTTCTATATCTGATGGTCAAAGTGAAAATATGGCAATTGCCATAGCAGCACCTTTTACCTGCCACCTTTACTATTAAATGGCGGAATTGGCTTTTTGCCATTTCTCCATTGTACTCAAAAATAAAAGAAAATAGTACCAAACCTTAAAAATAGTACCAAACCAAAAAAAAAAAAAAAAGAAAACAACATATATTTTGTTAAAAAAAGCTGCATGCATTTAAGTAAAAAAAGCTTATATAAGCTTGACTTGAAAATAAACAATTTCAAAAATAAGAACATGGACGCTATAAAAGGCGGATGAAGGTCTCCTTGGCCGTATCGAACGCCGAATTCTTCGAGTGATTTTTGGCCCCATTTGCGTTGACGAGCTCTGGAGGAGGAGATTCAAAAGCGACATCGAGCTAGTCAGAAAAGTACGCATCAGTAGTCTAAGATGTTCTCAACTCCTCAGGCTGGTTTTGAGCTCCCTTAACATCCTTCTCCCCCTTTATCTTCAGGTTACGTTAGTTGTGGTCTTAAAACGGTGCTCAATATGTAATTTGTGTTTTTCCTCATCAGGAAACGGGAAATACAGGCACTTAAACCAACCAACCGTTCGGCCGTTTGGAGACTACGTGTCCAGAACAATTCATATGTTTGTTTTTTGCCGATAAACTTGTTGTCGCTCTGATAGTTGCTGACCTTAGCTTTAGTGCGTTATTTGAGTAACAGCAATTTAAAAGTCCGAATTTTTGTATTAAAGTCAGAAAAAAGAAAACTTTTTGTAAAAAACGTTTAGCCTTCAGGTTTTTAAAATCACTCCCACATCAACTTGATGCATTAATCTCTGTGCTATGACAATACTGGCAATCTCTAGTTTGAGCGGTTATTAAGATAAGAGGATAACTCATTTAGAGCAGACTCCATGAGTTAAGTAAAAGTGAAGAGATATTTGCCACTTGTTAGGATTACCATATCATCTTGGTATCCCAATTCTTTTGTTGTTGTTTTTTTTTTGAGTCGCAAGGGTCTTTCTTATTGATCACTTTCTATATGTTTATAATGTGTGTAGATATCTGTTTTTTCTTACTACTGCTACTTCTTTTTTGAAACGTCCTCATGCTGTTTCCTGCAACTTGGAAAAGGTGTTTTCGATAATGTCTTGAATGTCACCTATCCTTTGTTGGCAGAAGGCGACTTTCTTTCCTTCCTGAAATACAAAGGTATCTGTTATGCATTTCTCCTAATCGAAAAGATCAGTACCCAAAGTCAAACGGAATGACAGAGATTTTGCAGCTTGGAGGCATTTGATAATACAATTTTATATGTTGCGCTTTTTTAGTGTTGCCGAAAGTACTCCAATAGGAGTATTGTACTACTATCAACACCTACTCCTCCTTTCACATTTTTATTTCGATCTTCTGAAAGACCTAAAACTCGTATACTTGTAGGAAAGTGTTATTTTAAACCTTGGATAATAACAGTCATCAAAAAGGGAATTTCCCTCTATATAGTCTGTTTTAGTTTTGCTTTTTAGTTGGCTTAATGCAATTTTCATCTGTCAGTTCGGTATTTATTTTGTTGTTATCTGAGATTGTGGCTTGGTGGTTCTGTTCTTCTTTTCTTTTTTTTTGAACTCCGTGAAATTTGATGTGTAGTGCAATAAAATGAAAGGTGTGTTAAATTAAGCTTGAAATATTGTTATTCGTATTAAGATAATTAAAAGGAAATTTGTATTATAGATATTTACTGAAATTGGATTCCTTGGAGGAGGTAAAGGCAAAAAATGTTTAAATGTGTCTTGTTTTTCTGGACGTTCTAAAACCAATGAGTCTGCTGCTGTTGCTTTGTTTGTTTTTATGAAATAAGGCTGAAAAAATATTTCTTTTTGTGCCCGCATTTTCTTTTGAACACTAAAAATGTCTGTACTAATATTATTTTTTTTTTCAAAATACTCCCCCTTTTTGGCTGCAGTACTACCTTATAATATTTCTCTCCGGCAACGCTCTTGCGCCACTTAAAATGCAAACGGCTTCAGAAGAAAAACAATTGATTCCAACACTGTGACAGCAAACAACACTCCATTATGGCAAACTGCCTTCTACTTCTCTACTAAGACTTATTATTCATTTACCCTTGCCTTTACTCTTTGTGTTTCAAAACTATTCGAAGAAATAAACTTGGAACAATATGTAATACCCACAACAAAGACTACGAAGCCATCTTAATTTTAATTATTTAAACCCTTTACGAGGTAGTTTGCGTCAATGTTTCAATTTAACTTAAAACAAAAGACCAGAAACCAGAGTTGGTTTTTGCTTTCTTACATAAATTTTCGTATTAGTTGAAGGAACACAAACCCAACCCAACCCCAGTTGCATTCTTAAATTGATCCCTTTTTATTTTAGTATGCATGCGGAATGTACTCCAGAACGCAGAAAAACACGAGGTACAATCTGAATCCACTCCTCACGCATAAGCAAACAAAATGTTACGTATACGCCACAGTTTGCATACATTTCTTTGAAAAAACCTTTCACCTGCAGTTGCGTCATCACTCGTTTGTATTTAAATACTAACTACCCACGCTTACAACGGATGTGAAAGCACGCGTATATGCAAATGATCCATATAATAGTGACGCTCGTATGTTGCCGAACTTTTTAAAAGTAATACAAGCTCTAATTCATTTCAAACCGAAGCAGAAAACAGCTTAATGTAAACCATGAAACTACACATTTTATGCATTCTTTGCCTTACCAGGCCTTTGAGGGTTTCCTTTATAACTGTCTTGCACATCTTTTATGCACAGTGTAAAAGGGATCACAGTAGTCGCAAATTGTAATTTATTTCCCTTTCATGTCGTATTATGAGTAGTTGTCAGAGTTGTAATCTCTGACTAGAAATTGCAGAAGAACAGCAAACTTAATTTCATTTCCTGATTATATTAAGGGTCAAGATAGTCCTTGAATATTTTGTCTTGTTTATACCTACATTTCCAGGGAAATCTCCTTCAAAGAAATCATTGCTCCAAATGAAATTAATTTATATCAAGGGGTAGAACGAGAAAGAAGTCCTTGCACGAAGCACGGATCCCTGAGGTGAAGAACGTTGCTCTATCAGTCTATCACCCACTGTAGTCATAAATTACATTTTTATTTGATGAAGTTAATTCAATATCCCCTGCGTTCGGCAATGTTATCAGCAGCATTGATTCGTTCTCCAATACCTAAGCATCTACGGATAATAGGCAGAACACAGATTAGACGAACGGCACGTAACAGGTGGTGTACTCATACTTTATTTCGGTATCCGATTTAAGTGTGTGATGATATGAAAGAAATGAATAAACAACAATGATGGCCTCTTGTGGGGAAAGTTCTTCTGCGCAGCGATTTTTCCTTATCCATGTTACTTTATTAAGCTTTTATATCTACTGGCTCTCACCTAACGTCTTCTCCTAGAGAGCGTAACTTTTTGTTTTTTTTTTTTGTTTTTTTGATTCGCACTGTTGTTAACTGCCAAAGATATACT
This sequence comes from Cheilosia urbana, assembly GCA_946477585.1. Lineage (NCBI taxonomy): Eukaryota > Metazoa > Arthropoda > Insecta > Diptera > Syrphidae > Cheilosia > Cheilosia urbana. The sequence continues at coordinate 42,010,638 of OX297856.1, forward strand.
GGTAGTGAGAAAATCGCACGTACACGCTTAATGGGTATTTGTGGGGGAATATAAGGAAATATTTTAAAGGATAGTGGCCCCTGCTTGGTAGGTTTATAGCACGGACGTGAAACGGATGTGGGCGCCAATTCATGCGCAAAATGTCATTTCCACTGTTGTACACACGTCAACATCGAAGTGTCATCAAAATGCTAAGAGTTCAACCATTTCAATATGTGTGCTGCTGCTAGTACTTGTGATGCGTTCCGATACAAGAAATTAATGAATAAATTACTAAAGGTGAACCATAGATGGTTTGTGCTGAGAGGAATTTTCGGAGCAATATCCTGAAGAATTCGGAGAATTTTCATTGACATTTTTAGGATTTTCATTTGAAGCAAGAAAATATCTGTCAGCAATTTTTCTTTTGATATCTATTCCTGTGCCAGAGTATATCTATATATATAAAAATGGATCTTGGTTTGTTCGGATGCTTAAAACTCGAAAACGACTGGACCAAATTGGATACTTCCTCCTGCGGATTTCTTCGTAATTGCTCCGCGAAGGTTTAGGAAAAAAGAAAAATTGAAAAATTCTCAACAGGTGGCGCTGTAGGCGGTCATTCCATTTGATAGCACAGTATTATGTTCTTTGTGATTTGATAATTTGGGCTGTGTGATCACGGAGGAGGGGGGGGGGGGCAATGAATTAACTAATGTACTGATAAAGAAGTTGTACCCTTTTGTAAATCAAGAAAGAAAAATAAAATAACATTTGAAAGAAAGTCAAATTAATTTTAAATAAAATTTTTAAATTTATTATTATTATTATTGTTTTGTTAGATCGTTAAGTGTTTTGCTCTGTTTTTCCAGTTGTATTCAAAAAATTTCAATTCCACCCTTTTCGTTTGTTTGCTTTCTGTATTTTGGCTATTTCAAAGGTAAGTTAGTGATTTGTGAAAACTGCGTGCGATTTATAAAAAGTTATGATCATTTACAGTCCGATATTTGTTACGATGCCAAAAAGAGGTCATGGTAACATTGGTCGGCGTTCACAGTTCGGTTAGAGTAACATATTAATTGCTGTGCGTTAGTCGGGGAAAGGCTCCAGAACGGCTAGACCGATTTAAATGATTTTTGTTTTGTTTTGTTCGTCTTGAATCAGGGTTGGTTTAGGATAAAATAAAAGTCGGAAAATCCTCAAAATGTGGCGTTGTAGGCGTATATGCCGTTTTTCAGTTCAATTAAATTTTCTTTAATAATAATCTTCTTAATTTATACCTATAATTCTTTCGGGTTTTGTTCGTATTGTTGTATTTCAGGTTAACGCAAACTTAAAAGATAGGATTTTTGACCCGCTATATGGCGTTGTTGTCGATCTCCGAAACCAGTCACCCGATTTCAATGAAATTTTGTAGATTTATATTCTCCATTCCCGCTTGAAGTATAGGATACTTTTGAGCAAGACTTAATACGAAAGGTACGGGCAAAGACGGGTGGGTACAGTTACATATAAAAGAGACTGACGTCCGGATCGTTCGATTTTTATGATTTTTGGCTGGAAGGAAGGGCATAATGCTATCTTTTGTTGTGAAAAAAAAAAACTTTATGGAGATTAGTTGAATTTTTCAATGCTTTGGATGTTATTAGATTAATTTGGATTAGAAAGTCGGCTCAGTTAAAATGTTGTTGCGCAACATCAATGTACCGAAACTTTGTAACGGATCGCATTTAATCTATGGTGAAGGATCTCACATCAAATATCATGCAAGTGATGATTTTGAGGGGAAAATTCAAAGGCAAACACTCTTATTCCGCAGATTTCGCTTATTCAGAACGATTTACTATTCGTGCGACTTCAATTTTCTGTGCGTCTCGCTTTCACTATGAGAAATAATTTATTTGCAAGGATAATCGATGGATGTTTGTGCATTGAATTGAATTTTGATTTCCCATGTTTCTCACATTGTCAATTTAGAGAAAAAGCGGAAGGTTGGCCGACACGTCAAAATCATTGCTGTTTGATTGAAACAAATCAACACTTCTATTTGTCATTTATTTCTATTCCATTTAATATAACTTTTGAATAAAGAATTTTAATTCGCCGAATTACATAAATTATCAAGTGCATTTTACATGCTCGGAATTATTATTTTTATCACATTAACAAATTTGGGCGGAACGAAGTTTGCCGGGTCAGCTAGTCGATTAATAAATTCCAATTTATCAATTACGGTAGCGCTTTATATGGGCAATAGCTAGTTACTGTCTTATGTTTCGTCTTTTTTTTTTGTTATCGTTTGCATTGTGCTAGTTGATTTTAATTTGCCTTATATATGTTGGTTTTTCTCTCGAGGAAATAAATGTATTATCTCAGTCAATGTTTGCAGAGCTCATGAATTTGAAGTGTCAGCTAGTAATTTCCGTCACCTAAATGAAACTCGCGACACTGTGGGAAATGTGTTAGACTTAGTCTTTGTTAGTGAAGAGCTCGAAGCAAGTGTCACTGAAGCCGATTTTCAATTACTTGATAATAGCATTCACCACAATGCATTGCTAATTTCAATGAACCTGTCAATATTGAATCCACTGTCAGCTGATCAATTTAATGAAAATATAAAATTGGATTTCTTAAAAGCAGATTATTATGCTATGAATAATTTTCTTAATAGTGTTAAATGGGTAAATATCATTGACACTTTTAATTTAAGTAATGCATTTTTGGAATTTTAAAAAGTGCTTGAACTTGCGATTGCTATATATACCAATAAAACACGTAAAAAGATCCAATAAACCTGCATGGTTTACTAGAAGTTTATGTAGACTGAAGAAATATACGTATTAAATATGTAAACAAAGTAAAAACAATCCATCTATGCGCCATGAATTTTTGCATTGGAAAAAAAATATTATTTTTTAAAGAAGTTCGTCTACATGTTACTAAAAGTAACATAAATCGTATTTCTAAAGCTTTCTGGTCGTTTTTAAATAAGGGTGATTTTTTAAGAGGCTTAGAACTTTTTTAAAAAAAAAAACACAAAAAATTCGAAAAAATGAATGAAATATTTATTTGAATTGATAGTTTGAATCTTGCCATTTAATGTTTAAAGATAATTTCATGCAAATGTTGACCGCGGCTGCGTCTCAGGTAGTCCATCCGCTGAGTCCAATTTTGGCATACTCTTTCACACATATCGGCCGGTATCTCACGAATGAATGCATGGATGTTGGCTTCCAGTGCGTCAATCGAAGCGGGCTTGTCCCTATACACAATAGCCTTTACATACCCCCACAAAAAATAATCTAATGGTGTCAAATCGCACGATCTAGGCGGCCAATTGACCGGCCCGAAACGTGAAATTAACTGTTCACCAAACTCGCCCCGCAATTGCGCCATTGTTTCGCGTGCTGTGTGGCATGTGGCACCATCTTGTTGAAACCACATATCATGCAAGTCAAGAACTTCCATTTCGGGCAAAAAAAAGTTTGTTATCATCGCTCGGTAGCGTTCACCATTGACAGTAACGCTGCGATTCGCATCATCTTTGAAGAAATATGGCCCAATAATGCCGCCGGCCCATAAACCGCACCAAACAGTGTCTTTTTCGGGATGCATTGGTAGCTGTTGCAATGCTTCTGGCTGATCTTCACTCCAAATGCGGCAATTTTGCTTATTTACGTACCCATTCAACCAAAAATGAGCCTCATCGCTGAACACAATTTTTCGATAAAAAAGCGGATCCTCGGCCAGCTTTCCAAGAGCCCATTCACCAAAAATTCGGCGTTGTGGTAGGTCGGCTGGCTTTAGTTCTCGCACAAGCTGTATCTTAAAAGGCTTTACGCACAAATCCTTCCGCAAAATTTTCCACGTAGTGCTGTAACAAAGGCCTAACTGCTGGGAACGGCGCCGAATCGACATTTCGCGGTCTTCTGTCACACTAGCTGATACGGCCGCAATATTTTCTTCACTACGCACAGTACGTAAACGTGTTGGTGGTTTAATGTCCAACAAAGTAAATTTGGTGCGAAATTTGGTCACAATCTTCCGAATAGACTGCTCAGAAGGTCGAGAATGCCGATCATAAAATGGAAGCAGCGCGCGATGAACATTTCGAACCGAGCACGAATTTTGATAGTAAAATTCAATAATTTGCAAGCGTTGTTCATTTGTAAGACGATCCATGGTTAAATTGCAAACCAAACTGAAGCTGTTTGACAGTGACATAAGGTACTAAACACACGTCAGCTGTCAAAACCAGTGTTGCCAAAACCAAACCAGCTAAAAAATCACCCTACTTAACGGAAATCGTTAGGAATACCTTTTTGTATGTCACTGAACGGAATTTCTAGTAGTAATGTAAACGAAATATGTTATATGTTTTCTACATTTTTCCAGTCGAATTAGTGTGAGCAAATCAATTGCAGTTTCTCTGATCAAACTGAGCATACAACACACCTTGGTTTTATTTTCTTAACTAATGATGAAATCCTCTCGGAATTGTCATTACTTGATTCGAGTGTCAGCGTAGCACCCGATAACTTTCCATAACTTTATTTAAAAATTGAAAATAAAGCCTTGCTGATCCACTAAGAATTATATTTAATTTATCTTTAAATACTGGTGAGTTTCTAGACTGTTGGAAATATTCACTCATAACTCCAATTTTTAAATCAGGATCAAAGAGATATATCGAAAATTATAGGCTTATATCAAAACTGCAACTGTTTCCTAAAATATTCGAGGTAGCTGTTAAAAAAAAGTTGTACTCAACTGTTCGCAACTATATTTCTGAATTTCAGCACGTATTTGTCGACGTCTACAAACTTGGTTATCTTTACTAATTACTGTCTTGAAAATATTGAAAAATGTCTTCAAGTAGATTGCGTGTATAGTGATTTTTCTAAAGCCTTTGATGGTGTGCGACACAACCTTCTTTTAAATAAACTTAAATTTTTTTGATTTCATTCTAACATTTTCACATTGATCGGCAGTTACCAACCCCAAACAATTTGTTAATATTGGATGCTCTTTTCCGAATGAAATTCGAAATTTTTCTGGTGTTCCCCAAGGAAGCCATATTGGACCTGTTCTTTTTCTTCTTTTTATCAATGACTTACCCTCTTTCGTTTTAAACTCTAAATATCTTTTTTTCGCAGATGATCTAAAGATCTACAGAACAAGAAACTGTATGTCAGTATTGTCAGTTGTCTAAGCGTTACAAAATGATCTAAACCGATTAAATAAATGGTGTAATGGCCTTTATTTTAATATTAAAAAATGTTTGGTTCTCACTTTTAGTTGAAAAAGTTCCCTATATTTTTTAATTATAAAATAGAAAATATAACATTCAGTAGGGTTTCAGACCAAAAAGACTTAGGAGTGGACTTTGACACTGAGCTAAACTTTTCATTGCATATAGATTACATAGTTGGCTGAGCTAATCAAATGCTAGGTTTCATTTTTCGAAACTCTAAAGATTTTAATGATCCATATATACTTAAGACTCTATACAATGCCTGCATTCGTTCCATATTAGAATACTGTTGTATTGCTTGGAATCCTTTTTAACGGAATGCTGAATCACGCTTACATTTATGCGCGCGTTATTGGAATCTGGTATAGTAATTGCACACATTATGCAACGGAAATACTTAAGGCAACGAAAAGTGCGACAGTTTTTTGATGTGTATTTTCTTCTAATGGACTTGGAGTTGGAGTTGGGAGTTGGAGTTGGAGTTGGAGTTGGAGTTATGCGCGCGTTATTGGAATCTGGTATAGTAATTCCACACATGATGCAACTTGCTCGTCTCTACAGGTCTCCGTTCGGGTCTTGTTGCCATGACACGTTCTTTTTACCTTTTGGTAAAACTTCCGAACATTGTTCCTGGAATAACACCTCTCTATATCCTCGATCGCGCGCTTCTCATGCTCTCTCTTTTTTCTCATGAGAAGATGTTCTTCCCTCCTTTTTTGCTCGTAGAGCTGACGAGCTACTCTCGTCCTTCTATGCAGCGACGCTTCGTAGGCACTTTGTTTTGCTGCATGTGCTTGCCGGCACTCTTCGTCAAACCAGGGGTTTCGGCGCCACTGGTCTTCGGCACTTGATGCAGGCAGCATAGGACTTCTCAAGAGGTTGAGGGATACGCGATCGGGATAGGTTCTGGCGGTTTGTTGCGTTTGTAGTCGTCCAACGTTAAATCTCCTCAAAGTATTTTCTCGTTGTCCGCATCCGTACCTTGGCTACAACAAGGTAGTGGTCCGAGTCTATGTTGGCCGCTCGGAAAGTTCGGACATCTAGAATACTGGAGGAGTGCCTTGCGTCGATCGCAACGTGATCAATTTGGTTGACGGTTTGATGATCAGGTGACCGCCATGTTCCTTTGTGTATATTGAGGTCAGGAAACCGTGCTAACCTAGCTATGGTAACATTACGTCCCGCAGCAAAATCAATCAGCCTAAGTCCGTTTCCAGACGTGGTATCGTGTAGGCTGTGTTTTCCGATTGTGCTACCAAATATGTCCTCTTTTCCTATTTTGGCGTTAAAATCACTGCTCATATGTTTTGTCGAGGAGCTCGTAGAAACACTCTTTGGTAGCATCGTCTTTTTCTTCTGTGGGGGCGTGAGCGCATATTAGGCTGATGTTGGCGAATTTAGCCTTTATGCGGATCGTTGTAAGGCGTTCACTTACGTGTCGAAAGCTCAAGACTTCTTGCCTAAGTCTGCCGCTTACAACAAATCCGCATCCAAATAGACGCTGCTTTTGTTCCCTATAGCAGTCACCGTAGTAAATGTCACAGTTTTTCATCCTTCTTTTGCCCGGCCCATCCCACCGCACTTCTTGGATGGCGGTGATGCCTGCTCCGTAGCAATCAAGGGCCTCCGCTAGTTGTTCGGCTGCATGCGGTCTGTTCAGAGTTCGAACATTCCACGTGCAGATCCGAACGTCATTGTCCTTTTTTCGTTTTGCAGGGTCGTCAACAGTGAATCCGTCCTTATCCGAGGCTATTGATTGCATCTCAACATATGTTGTTTTCCGTGGTAGGGTAGTTAGCCCCACGCACAACCCCCAACCTGGAGGACCAGGCCCTTTCTGCGACCCCTTGGGCAAAAGGGGCCGGAAAATTCCGGAGTCAGTAACCCGCTGCGGGGATGTGAGAGCTGCCGTTGACCCATTAAGGGCTCTTCCGCCACCATCTCTATTTCAACACCCTGACTAGTGTTGAAAATCCTCAGTGACCTCAGCTCCAAATACGTCGAAGTAGCTCATTGAGGTATCTGCCATGTTGACTGTTGACGCCACCGTTGATTCAACCATCTGAATTCATCCGCCATACGTCCTCTTTCTGAGGGGCTCATGTAAGACTTCTGAGACTCGAGCAGACAGTCAACTCCAACAGGGCATTATAGTGTTGCTATTTTCTACGTGTTCAACACTCGCACTTAAAAGTTTAGCAAGTCAATTCCGGATGGACATAGACCAGTACCCGGTGGTGACCACTTGGAGGTAAAATAAGCACAATTCTGAACAGTTGCAACAACTGGGCATCGCCAAGTTGACGCCAATCAGTGTCTACCCTATTCATTCAACACCCAACCACCAATTAAATAGCAGCGAAAAGAAAAACAAATGTTATAATAAATACAAAATGTCGAAAAGGACTTTTGCGGTGATGGTGAAAACTGCGGAGACGGCGTATTTGGCAGCGTGTATACTGGACAGCAGTGACGGTGATCTTGATTACGAGCCAACGCGAGAGAAGCAGAGTATTTAGCAAACAAAGTGGTTGACCCGTCGCAAGAAGAGTGGACTTTCTGCTGAATTACTGCTCGAATTGCGCGAAGCAGAACCGAATAGCGCAAAGTCCTTCTTATGTCAGCAAATCAATTCGATTATTTGTTGAGGTTATTTACGTTTTATTTTGTGTTAGTATGTTGGACTACTGAGCGAGGGGTCTCAGGTTCGAATCCCGCAAAAACCCAAAATTCCAACTTATGTTTTTTTTCCACTGCGCTACCTCTCGCGAACGTCTGACAAACATCCGAGAGTATAAATGTCTTGAAACAGCTTCTCAATTAGCCGTTTGGAGTCGGCATATAATTGTAGATCCCTTCCATTCGTTCCAAAAATGAAAAACTCGCGCAAAATGAATGGTTGTGAGAAGCTAGGCCTAGGGTCCCCCGGGCCTGTTGCGCCATCTATTTATTTATTTTTATATCGTAAATTATAAAAGGATCCACCAGAACAGCTTTCAATTCATTCATTCCTGTCTGGATATACGAAATCTTTCGACATAATATACTGAAACCTGAAATTAGGAAATTTTGAATAAAACAGCTGATTTTAAACTATAAGTATACATTTTTTGCGTTTATTAGATACATATAAAATTGAATATTTACAAAATAAATATATACACATACATTGGATGCACTAATAAGACAAAATAAAAAGATCTCTGTTTCAGTTAAACTCTAAATTTAAACATAAAAAAAAAATCTTAGTGACTAAATAAAACATAGTATATTATATTCCTGGGTTCGAATTGGGTATTTCCTGTAAACCGATCGAGTCCTGCTATTTGGCTACAAACAAATTAAATTCTGTAATTTTCCTGTTTTTCTTTCCATTTGTTCGTTATAAAAGCCGTGTTCGATCAGAAACTATTAGATTAAAATAAAACAAAGAAATTTGAAATATCTTAAATTCGTTATTTTTAGTTGCCACAACAAATTTGTTCTACATTCAAGACTCCGATTTATTTCAGTTCCAAATTTTGCACTTATCCAAACCTATTCTAAATCGAGCACAGCTTTTCTTAATAAATTTTAAATCAGCATTTCTGTAGATGAGATTAAGCATATCTATTTACCGCTATAAAATATAGATTCTTCATCCAAATAAACTGGCCTCATCTACACCCAAGATCATCTTAAATCTCACCCAGTTTGATGACACCAAAGAAACTTTTAGCATTAGTTAGCATCACTCCGCGATCTCGGTGGATGTCGCGCAGATGTAACTCATCATTACCCTCCAAAAATATGACACCACTTGTGTAGCAGGTGTTGCTCTTGTTGGCGTTTGTCGGTACAAACAAAGCACACTGCAGGAATGGATGAATGTTGTGATATATCACGAAACCATTGCGATCATAACGATTGTCATAGTAAATCTGTGCATAGACAAAATATAGGCCAGCATCTTTGACAGTTAGGACGCCATGATTCAAATCGAAAGCTTTCTCCATTCCGAGAGTCCTGGCCCAGGGATGTGGTGCTCCAATATAAACATCACCATCGTGTGGAAGTCTACTGTGATCTGTTGAAAAAATAAATGGATGCTATTACATATATTTCCAATTTAAATTATAACAAATTGTAACAACTTTTTTACAAACAAAGTACGATTATTTAAATATATCTACCTTAACACATTGACTGCCGCCTAGTGAAAGAATTTGCATTAAAATTTCTTGCCATCGTAGCGGCTATCCTATTAGATAGCCAGGACTAAGTTCGTCCTAAAATTTAAGGATGCATTGCCAATAATTAATATTGCATTTATCTATTGTTTTATTTGTGCTAAATAATGAAAATAACCAAATATGTTGTGTTGGCACCCCAAGCAATTTACCCCAAATTGCTTTGGCAGTCAAAGTGTTCAAAGACAGCCGGTCTTACCAATAATCAACATAAGTCTGACAGTTTACGCAAAGACTCTTCACTTTCCAAAATCGCTTTACCAATCAACAAATATATTTGCCAGATTATCGCTAACTGTAGGGTTAAATGTTAATGTTTATCTCGGGCAAGTGCTAAATAAATCCTCCCTTAATTTCATTTTGAAGACGAGTGTTGCCCAACTGTTCGAAATCACGGTATTAAATTTCATAATAGGAGCGAATTTAAATACGCTGTTATTTAGCCTGAGCGTTTACATTTTGAAATTAATCCTCGTTGTGAAATAAATCATTGACCTTGTTTTTTTACGAAAACAAATTATAGATTCTAAGAAAGTTGTTGCACTAGAAAATGTGCAAGGATAATTATTTATTGGTATATTCGTCAATATTGACGTATTCGACGGAACGAGCAGTCTCATAGAATCCGTCGCATACGGTGACAGGCAGTGTTTTAAGTACTCTATCATTATTTATCCCACGAAACGTGGTAATTTTTCCCTTTCCACCATACTAAATTCCCTTTTACATAATTCTCTTGATAGGTGTTTTTTTGTTTTTGTGAAAAAATCTAACTTTTAAAAGCAAAATTCATATTTTAGGGAAAGATTGGTACATAAAATTACATTTGGTATAAAAATCACAGTTTGTAAATATTATTATGATTACCTTTTTGTACTAAAAATGTTGATACTAAAAAATTTTGCTAAAAGGCGATTTAAATAAGCTCTTTTTTATGTGCATTTATGTGGTGTTTATCATTGTGAAATGTAGACACATATTTTGACACATTTATTGATGAAATTAAAAAAAAAAATCTATTTTGATTGTTTCTTGCAGCTTTTTCTTTTTTATGACGGAAGGCTTTTCGGACATTAAAATTCCCGAATAGAGGAAGAAATCCCACGGTATAAGAGCACTGGTGACATCCGATGACAGTTTCTCTTATGCTCTCAATATTTCCACCAATGAAAATGTATCCAACTGTCAACGGGTGCGACGGACAAAAAAGTAAAAAGTAAACCTACTGTATCCGTCACATCCGGTACGTGGGCTGCTTATCCATAAGCTTCCATAAGCTACTGTATATTTTATTAAACTGTCAGTCGAAAACGTTGCCGCAACAGACGCGACGGATTCTATAGGTTGGGCCCTTTAGAAATTGGGTGCAGAACAAGATTCGTGTGAAAAGCTACAACAAGTGGAAAGAACTTCCGAGCTACGACGTGTGAAGTATCACGAAAGCTTTGGCCAGAACATTACATAGGCCGGACCAACAAACTTCTAGAGTTTGATAAGTCTTAACCATCTAAGCTGGTAGGGACTTCAATGGGTTATTACTTACTAAGAAAACACACAATGAAATATGAAACGAAATCTCAAAAATGATGACTTATGCGTGGCTTATGTACAGAATGTTTTGGGTTTTGGTCAAAATTCTGGATAGGACAAATTTATTTTAACAAAATTCTGCTTTTCAAAATTAATTTCTATTTTTTTCAATTTGTTTATTTGTTTTTTTAATTTTAACTCCTCTTTTTCTTAATATACCCATTTATTTTATTTTTAATTAAATTTCGCATTTTTATTACTTTTTCCATTAGATAGTCAAACAATTTTTTATTTAAATTTTTGTTTCCAATATTATATTATTATTATAGTTTCTTTCTCATTTAAATTTATTTTTTTTTTAACTCTTAATTTTTTGTAAATTCTATCCATTTTTGTTGTTGTTTATATTTTTTGTTTGTTGGAAAAAAGCAGAATAAGCTAAATTTTATAGCTTTAGATTTGAAAATCAGAACTTTGTAAAGCAGAACTAAGAAAGAGCAGAATTTTTGTGTGAGAAGACAGACTTTTGGAAAGCAGAATTTCGACCGGCTCCCACTTGGAAGTTATTACTTCCATGACTTCTGATGTTTCACTGTATTCATTTACTGACATAAGCATTTTAATACCAGCCTAAGAAAGGTAATTGAAAGCGTATAAGGTACAGGTCAAACAAACTTGGGCACCAATATTTCCAGGAGAGAAAATGACTCTCCACAATACATTTTCAGTAGAATAACCCTCATGTTCAGCTCTTTCAACTACAAACTAGTTTGGTAAACACACGACCCAAAGTAGAACTCGTACCTGGATGTAAAACATGTCTTCCGGAAATCGTGTTGTTCAAGTGGTAGTGCACTGCTATCAGATGTTGGTAAGGAAGTGCTGTCATCGCCTGGGACTTTCCTACAAATGTAAAAAAGGAGTTAGTGATTTTCATAGCCGCTCTCCTCTCATTTACCTTGAATTTTACCACTTTTAAGCAATGGCCGCAAGAGGCGCTGGTTCTTAAGCCGCCGATGAACTCTATGCCTAGGTGGATTCATCGAACGTAGCATATTACTCGGTGGACTGTGATATCGGCCACGTCCTGCAATGTTCCTTGAACTCTCCGTAGTAGCTGGTCTGGGCCTAAACATACGAAATGGGAATAGAAAGACCAATAATTAAAAGTATTCTTGACGCTCTCGCAAATCGTTTTCAACATTGACTCTACTACACACTACTAGACTATGGACTATAGCATATAGCATTGTAAATTTTTGTTTGTTAATTACGATTTCTCACTCCAATCGTACCGCAAAGTGGGTGCCGGGCTCTTGTTCACCAGCAAATGCTGTTCGATTCGTTCGTCCTCCGGGCCCCCTGTGCGGTTTCTTTTCAGTGCATATGAATCCGGGTAGATTGGAATTCCGTTCGACGATGATGATATCGATCGGGTTCTCCTGCAAAATAGAACAGGCACAGAATGAATGAGATTGAGCGGTTATTTATTGTCATGTCAACGTACGACACTTTTGACCTTTCCGGTAGAAGAGCTAACCATAGACATACCTTTCTGAATTCGGTTTCTTCGCATTTGGTCCTATGGACTCATTAGAACCATTTTCGTAGTTGATTCCATCGTCATCATCGTCATCGTCATCATTGTCGTCGTCGTCATCATCGTCATCGTATTGGCCACTGCCAACGAGGATGTCATCATCGCCATAGTCCTCCGGCATATCTTCTTCGTGAAATCTTTCGTTTTCATCGTAATCGTCGTCGTCGTCGCCCAGGGTATGTGCGGGGTCTAGAAGGGTATTGTACTGTGGATGAGAAAACAGAACGAAAACAATGTTTAAGTGTTTCAGGGAAAGAGGGAGCCTAGCTTGATTGAGTTATGCATACAAATTTCTAGCACGATGACGGGTTAGCACCCAATATCGTCAATATGTACGGGCTATGAACTCAAGTGTACGGAATTTCACAGGATCTTTTAGAGGCTCTGCAGCACAAAGTTATGCAAAGTATTACATAAGGGGGCAGAGTTAAAAGTTGTGTGCAATTAAAAAGTTTGCGATTTTATTGGCTTTTGATGCGTGTGACGTGTGCGATGATTTCGTTTGAACTATGTAAATTTGGGGCTGTGGTAGTGTTGCAATGGTTATCAAAAGCTGACAAGGAGGTGTGCTCTATCGTCTATCCCATTCGCCATCGACCCAAAAAAAAAAAAAGAAGAAAAGGGCAAAAAAACTGGAAGCACTTAATATTCCTTTGAGATTGTTCCGATAAGAGGACTCAGATATTCAGGTATAAGACTTCTAAGCATTTTTCTTGAATAGCATCGCGTATCTGCATCCAACATCCAAGTCATGTACAAGTGAGTAAGAGAGTATGAAATACTGAATTGAGTTTGCACGAATAAGCGTAATGGGGGTGACCTTATAAATAAATATTGATTGAGATTATAAGAAGTTTATTTAAATCATATAAAATGCGTTCGGTCTTAGTTTAAAAAGTTGGTTCGTTACACCTGCACTGCCTAAACAAAAGCAATTTTAAATATAAAAATTAAATTCTGTTCTAAATTAAATTACCTCAATTTTCGTTTATCGTTCACCTAACGCATCTTTTCCCCCTGACACCCAATTAACATTCCTTTGAGGTGTGCTAAATGTCTTTCAGCCAATTATCGCTCGTTAACAACAATAACTCAACTTACGCAGAAAGAAAACATCTTCTGCTTCTATTCTTACTTCAATTTTATTAAAATAAACTTAGCCATATTCTCATTTGAAAGGCGTGCTTCTGCCGCGCTATTTTATTTGCCGGTGCGAAAATGATGATGAAATGTATGACCGATTTAGTTTAAAGAAAACACACCTCTTATTGCTGTACAACCCGGCAAACGGTTTACTTTGCATTATTCCGAAAGTTCAATGTAAATAAAACGACCATTGGATTCCTGAAAATGTGCCAAAGACATGTCGATGTCCACGCGATCACCATTCACTAAATTTTGCACTTCAATTGCGAATCTATATCGCCGATTTTTGCTTCATTCGTGTCGAGCTTGCGTCAGAATTATTTGTAGAACGCATTCAATCAATCGAATCGATAGTCGAGTTTAGTGCAATTATCTATTCGAAGCGAAAAAAGGCAAACAAAAAAATTCTAATTTTGGACTGCAAACAGATGCGCATTTGCAATAAATTATTTTGAAAGTCAATTGGATTGTTTTCCGCAAAAAAAAAATGATTTGGACACATTTAATGGAGCTATAAATAAAATATGATGTCGTTCAGGCAACCAAGTTTGATCATCAATTTAAATACGATGCATAAATGGATCGAACAGTCTCGAGATTTGGGGGTTAGTTTTTCTTCTTTTATTTTGATGTGATAAGTCCCAAAAGAAGGAACCACAAAAGAAAAAGATAGTTTTTTGCTAAATTCCTAAATTCGTTGGCGCAGTTAATTTTGATGTCTGTTTGTATTCACTGTGTTCACTATGCATTTATTCAGAGAAATAAGCATTTGAATCGGTGGTTAATTCTTCTCTTAGCGTAGTCTAATTACATACTGAATCGGAACGTCATTTACCCAAACCTAGTAGGTACCGATAACAATGAGATTCTGCTGTTAAATTGCCGTATCCGTGATCGAGTAATAGGTAACTGAAATTGTTGTTTTGCTTGTAAAATCCACAAGATTCAGTAACGTATGGCTCGCTCACGGATGATTTAATTCGACCCCAGGTTCCAATAAGAATACCAAGCCACATCTACCCCATTTGGAATCAGAGGAAACTAATTTAAAACATCTCATTCACGACCGACTTAATCAGTTTTACGGATTAAAAATGTTCTCTACAAGTATGCCACCATTGATTTATGCTTAAAAAGCAAGAAAAAGCTATAACTTTTAAAAAACTATTCCATTCAATGACTAGCTTCTGAAATATAAATAAAATATCAGCCAACTTCCTGTATGGACTTCCTTTCAACATTAATTCAATAAAGCACACAAATTCAGACACATCTTCATGAGAGTCTCAAAAATCTGCATTAATAAATATTTCAACGCCCATACCAAATTGCATTCGAGAAGTCTTAAGTCTCGTCGGATGATTGCGGCACTACAGCCACCCACGCTACGATGACCTTTATTCAGTCGTTATCCGACCGAAAGTATCCTGAAATACATTCTCTCACTTTGAATTGAATGAATGATTCTGTTTATACGCTTCCCGTGCTCGCAACTTATGGTAAAAGCAAATGCCAAGTATTTCACTAGGCAAGACGATTGAAATTAGTGCGGAGTAGGTAGGCAGTCACGGCACTCCGTCAGACCAACAATTATTATTCCAAAATGCAGCTACTCGTCTGTCTGAGTGTCGTCGCTTGTCGGTATCGTTAGGTTCTTTTGAACACGCATTTATACACGCGTTGGCACAACATAGGTTCGCGAGCGAAATTTAATTGAAATTCGTTTTGAGAGCAGAGTGGGATGATATGTACAGCGTGTCCGCCACCAACGTGTCCATTTAAGCATCCATCCAGCGCCAGCTATTCCAATTTAGCGAAAACTGATTGAATTTGGTTAATAGAAATGTTCCACCCGGGCCCTGACACTTAATGAATTTTATTTTACAATCAAATGAGCGCGCGAACACAATTTCGGACAAAAGGGAATTATGAACAGCGAAATTCATGTTTCTTTAGATTCGTTTGATTGTGCTCTACAATCTAGATATATCAATCAATTCTCAATGCGCTTAATTGAATTGGGAATATTTTTAGAGTGTGATGTCATTTTTCGTAATATTTTTTGTTGTTCGGAATAAGTTGATTTGCTTTCGTAACTTTTATTTTAAATCGAGTGAAGGAAAAATAGATTATTTACAAGGATACTCAGCGTGTATTCAGAATAGATAAAGCGCCCTACAAAAAGTTTTACCGATTTAAATGAATGAAAAATGCACAATCTTGTTGAGGATTGTGGCTCGGGGGTTAATTTTTTCAATGTAAGTCGTCAAAGATAGGCTAAAAGTATGAAACTTTCAGTGACCTATTAGATAACTGCTTTGAGAGAAAAGGCTTTAAAAATCGCAGATAGTAGGTTCATTTGCGTACGCGGTTTAATCGAAATCGAAAGCAATCGATATAAATTGATTGCAATCGCTCAAAGCCTATACACGTAGTCATCAAAAATGACAGGATAAGAGAAAATTAGCAAAATAACGAGTTTATCTAAATCTCTTATGAATATAAAAATAAATTGCTGTGCGTTAGTCGGGTAAAGGCTCCGGAACGGCTCGACCGATTTGAATGATTTTCGTTCTCTTTTGTTCGTCTTGAATCAGGGATGGTTTAGGAAAAAAGAAAAGTCGGAAAATTCTCAACATGTAGCCTATAGGTGAATATTTCGTTTTTCAGTTCAATTCAATTATCTTCAATTATAATCCTCTATATAATAATTCTTTCGGGGTGAAACTCGATGTCGATATAACTCGATAACCACTGGGCCAATTTTCATGATTCTTCTTTTGTTTTGTTCGTATTGTTGTATTTCAGGTTTAGGGGTTAGGCAGTCTTAAAAGCTAGAAAACTTTTGGACCCGATAGGTGGCGTTGTTGTCGATATCCGAAACAATTTCAATTAAATTTCCTGAATGTATATTGTTCGTTTCCGCTTGAAGGATAGGATACTTTTGAAATTTTGTGGATGTATATTGTTTGTTCTCGCTTGAAGGATAGGATAGTTTTGGACCCTATAGGTGGTACTTCGCAAAACATAAGCGGGATAGGAAAACGGGTTGTAGCACCTCCCATTCAAAAGTAAAATCAAACGGTATTTCTAAAGTTATATAATTAAAATTATTAATGGACATTGTCCAAAAAAAGCACTTTGTGAAATGCGAAAAGGGTTTTTACAGCTACATATAAGAGAGACTGACGTCCGTTTGTGCGCTCATAACTCGGGAACGGATCGTTTGATTTATCATAGTTCAGTTATAATTTTGTTGCGCAACCTTAATGAACCGGAACTTTGTAATGGATCGCGTTTGATTTGATGATAAATGATTTTAAATCAAATGTCATGCAATCGACGGTTTTGAGCGGAAGCATTCTCAGTTCGCGTATTCCGCTTATTCGTATTAAAGCAACTTGAATTTCCCGTGCGTTTCGCTTTCACTATGAGGACAAATTTGTTTCAAGGATAGTTGCTCGGTACTTTTGCGTTTTTGGCATCAATATTGAATTCCCATGTTTCTCAAATGGTCAATTTAGTGAAAAAGCGGAAGGTTGGCCGACACGTCAATCATTGCGGTTTGATTGAAACAAATCGACAATGCTGTACCTACGAGTACTTCAATTATTTCTATTGTATTTAATATAACTTTTGAATAAAGAATTTGAATTGACCGAATTACATAAAGTAGTAAGTGCATTGTGCACGCTCGGAATTATTATTTGCATTACATTAACGAATTTGGGTGGAACGAAGTTCGCCGGGTCAGCTATCTAAACTAAAAATTACACTTTCAATTCGAGGAATGGTTGTATTAAGTCGGACATTTCAAATTCGGAATATTTGCTAAGCTAATCAAGCACAAGCGCCTCACCTAATTTTTAGCATTAGTGGTTCCTAAAATATAGGGCTTCAAAACTCGCAAAAACCATAAATGACTGACTGACAGATCATAAAAATTATCGAGCACTTCTGCAGTTACCACCTACCTACCTAGTTGGCGCAACAGGTCCGGAGGGACACTAGGCCTAGCTTCTCACAACCATTCGTTTTGTGTGAGTTTTGCATTTTTGGAACGAATGGAAGGGATCTACAAATTTTATGCCGACTCTAAACGGCTAATTGAGAAGCTCTTTTAAGACAGTTATACTCTCGGATGTTTGTCAGACGTTCGCGAGAGGTGGCGCAGTGAAAAAAACCCTAAGTTGGAATTTGGGTTTTGGCGGGATTCGAACCTGGGACCCCTTGCTTAGTAGTCCAACACTCTAACCACTGAGCCACTGCGCCTACAGTGTTAGCACCTGTAAGAGAAACTTCACCATTTGAAAAGTTAACATCTTCTGAAACTACCAAGCTTTAAGTTTCGCTTAGTGTTCCAAATTTGGGGAAATTACTTTTTGCATATGAAGAGTTGACAAATAATTATGAGGCAGTTAAACGACATGAAATTTGTTGAAATGCTGAAAAGAATGGGAGCAGTGCTGACAATAAAATCAGATTCGGATACCCTCTCGCATAATTCCCCTTGCTTCTAGTTCTACCACCGACAAGCTGAACGAAATGTCTTCTTTCCTCTCCAAAAAAATCCGAAACAAAAGTTTATTTACTACCTACAAACAAAATGTGTAATCAACTTGACATTGCCATGCTTAGCACTATTTCGAGTCCTGAAATTAAACTCATTGCTATATTGACTCAATAGATTGCCCTCGCTACTTGTCAAAGAAAGCTCAAGAAGCTTTAGAAAAATATAAAGATGATTCATCTATGACTGCTGGACTAGAAAAAACAACTCTTTTAAGAATTGATGTGACTGTTTATGCTACTGCGAAATATAGATGTAAGTTTAGGTTTGGTCAACGGATCCATAGGAATAGTTTAAAAAAATGTTCATGGCATATTGATGATAAGAAAAAAAGACAAGAGGGTAGCCATCAAATTTAGTCATGGAATTGTTTACGATTTAATCTATATATATAAAAACGGATCTTGGTTTGTTCGGATGCTTAAAACTCGAAAACGACTGGACCAAATTGGATACTTCCTTCTGCGGATTTGTTCGTAATTGCTCCGCGAAGGTTTAGGAAAAAAGAAAAATTGAAAAATTCTCAACAGGTGGCGCTGTAGGCGGTCATTCCATTTGATAGCACAGTATATGTTCTTTGTGATTTGATAATTTGTTCTGTGTGGTCACGGAGGAGGGTGGGGGGGGGGGGGGGGGCAATGAATTAACTAATGTACTGATAAAGAAGTTGTACCCTCTTGTAAATCAAGAAAGAAAAATAAAATAACATTTGAAAGAAAGTAAAATTAATTTTAAATAACATTTTTAAATTTAATATTATTATTATTGTTTTGTTAGATCGTTAAGTGTTTTGTTCTGTTTTTCCAGTTGTACTCAAAAAATTTCAATTGCACCCTTTTCGTTTGTTTGCTTTCTGTATTTTGGCTATTTCAAAGGTAAGTTAGTGATTTGTGAAAACTGCGTGCGATTTATAAAAAGTTATGATCATTTACAGTCCGATATTTGTTACGATGCCAAAAAGAGGTCATGGTAACATTGGTCGGCGTTCACAGTTTGGTTAGAGTAACATATTAATTGCTGTGCGTTAGTCGGGGAAAGGCTCCAGAACGGCTAGACCGATTTAAATGATTTTTGTTTTGTTTTGTTCGTCTTGAATCAGGGGTGGTTTAGGATAAAATAAAAGTCGGAAAATCCTCAACATGTGGCGTTGTAGGCGTATATGCCGTTTTTCAGTTCAATTAAATTTTCTTTAATAATAATCTTCTTAATTTATACCTATAATTCTTTCGGGTTTTGTTCGTATTGTTGTATTTCAGGTTAACGCAAACTTAAAAGATAGGATTTTTGACCCGCTATATGGCGTTGTTGTCGATCTCCGAAACCAGTCACCCGATTTCAATGAAATTTTGTAGATTTATATTCTCCATTCCCGCTTGAAGTATAGGATACTTTTGAGCAAGACTTAATACGAAAGGTACGGGCAAAGACGGGTGGGTACAGTTACATATAAAAGAGACTGACGTCCGGATCGTTCGATTTTTATGATTTTTGGCTGGAAGGAAGGGCATAATGCTATCTTTTGTTGTGAAAAAAAAACTTTATGGAGATTAGTTGAATTTTTCAATTCTTTGGATGTTATTAGATTATTAGATTAATTTGGATTAGAAAGTCGGCTCAGTTAAAATGTTGTTGCGCAACATCAATGTACCGAAACTTTGTAACGGATCGCATTTAATCTATGGTGAAGGATCTCACATCAAATATCATGCAAGTGATGATTTTGAGGGGAAAATTCAAAGGCAAACACTCTTATTCCGCAGATTTCGCTTATTCAGAACGATTTACTATTCGTGCGACTTCAATTTTCTGTGCGTCTCGCTTTCACTATGAGAAATAATTTATTTGCAAGGATAATCGATGGATGTTTGTGCATTGAATTGAATTTTGATTTCCCATGTTTCTCACATTGTCAATTTAGAGAAAAAGCGGAAGGTTGGCCGACACGTCAAAATCATTGCTGTTTGATTGAAACAAATCAACACTTCTATTTGTCATTTATTTCTATTCCATTTAATATAACTTTTGAATAAAGAATTTTAATTCGCCGAATTACATAAATTATCAAGTGCATTTTACATGCTCGGAAATATTATTTTTATTACATTAACAAATTTGGGCGGAACGAAGTTTGCCGGGTCAGCTAGTACTTGTTAAAACCCAAATTGAAATTATAAATAGAGCTTTCCTATATCGGGGACAGTTTCCTATCTGCCTCACATATGCAAGAAAATGCTCTTATTGAATTGAATTGAATTGTAATTGGGTCATCCTTATTTTGCTGCGGCCAGGCTTACGTAACTTGGTATAGAGTAAAAACTCTTAATGTTGTGCACGTAATTAATTTTGTCCCAAGTCAAGTAGAAGCACATGCGAATGCTATTTTAGAGTAGAATAGATTCAGAAGTCTCTTTAGACCTGATTTGTCCTTATTTCAGCTTAAGAATACACATGTCCAAAAATATGTGACCGAGATTGGGCCAACCATTCCACAAGAACTTTCCTTGCCAGAAAAAGAAGAAACAATTGAAGCTCAAATCAAAACAACCAATAACAAAAATAAACTATATATACTATGATTTTAGTAGAGTCCACATTTCTATCTTTTGAGATTTTGATATGACAAATATTAAAATCCTTGCAAAAAGGAGTGAGATAAAAAAAAAAAAAGCCAAGTTTTTCTATATAAAATTATCCATTCACGTACATAATAGACGCATGCACTCAATTTAACATTCCATCTGATGCGCAATAAATACAACACAATCAAGCCGATTTTCTGTGATCGAAAAGCTAATTAGCTACTTCTGATTTTCTAATTTAAGAAGGTCGACATATATGTTTCTTATATTTTTCACTTGATAGAAAATTTATTGTTTCCAAGTCATAACCCCCGCTTTTTCCAACAGTATCATTAACCACGGCAATAAAATTAAGTTATTATCTGCTCTCAGTATTTATTTGCATCTCTTTTCTTAAAAATAAATAAAAATATCCATCACAAAACATCGTTACTGTGAGTCTATTTATATTTTTGTTTTTATAAAATAAATACGAAATTTATATTTCCCTGTTTGAAAATAAAATACGTCAACTTTTGACGTGGATTATACAAAAATAATAAAATCATTTTAACCGATTAGCGCTTTCGTAAAAGAAGAATCTTTAAAAATATATTCTGCATGCTGATCGGTAAATCTCTGTGACAAGTTTCGAAGATGCCACAGTTGCGGCATTTTATTTGAGACAACGTGTAATTTCGCTAAGTTTTTTTTTCAACGTTAATAGGCGAATAAATTATAGAGAACAAATATTTTGAAGTGTGAATTTAATGGGCTATTCAAGCATTTTAACTTATGTATTTAATGGAGACAACAGACAGATTGATTTATTGTTAGTTTGATAGTTTAACATGTGTGGTGATTTTTTTTTTTTAATATTTGTTGATGGTGCTTTGAAGAGACCTTTATTCTTCGATCAGGTAGGTAGTTGAGAAATGGGAAATATTTATGTATTTTTTTGTATTTATGGGAAAATCAATAAATTTAAGAAATGTGCGGTCACAGATGGAGAACAAAAAGGGTAATTTGATTGTCTTTATGTACGTGATGCTATGCGTACTTTGTTATTGGCTTATGGCTTTTTGATTTAAAATTTTTAAAAGCTAAAATAAGCTGAAGCTTATAATGCTTCGAGTGGGTGTCCAAAACAAGCTGAAGAAGTCTACTAGGCTTCAGCTTATTTTAGCTCTTAAAAAATTTAAATCAAGCCTACATTGCTTTTCCCGTCATAGGTGCCTTGACGGATAGGGCAGTGGATTGATTTCCAAAGGTTTCAATGTCGCAATCATGTCAATGTAGGTATATTTTACTGACAATATAAATTCACGAAAATTTAATTTGACCAAACACTGGATCGAAGACCAATAATTTAGACACCTGTTGTGAATTGTCGATTCATCGATCACAAAGCGATTTATCGATCACAAAATGATTTACCGATATTCGATGGTCGATTTTAATTCTTGTTTCGCGATTATCGAACTAGACTGACATTATTGTTTGAAACAAATAAGATGAAACAAATAAGATTCATGCCTATTTGGCAAAACCTTTTATAAAGTAACTAGCTGACCCGGCGAACTTCGTTCCGCCCAAATACGTTAACGTAATGAAAATAATAATTCCGAGCATGCACAATGCACTTACTACTTTATGTAATCCGATAGATTCAAATTCTTTATTCAAAAGCTATATTATAGCATTTTTCATTGAAGACCCGAGAGAATTGCCCCGAAATTCAGAATTGCTTTGTTCAATGAAATTCGATGAAGCACTTTTGTAATGGTGGTAGACACCATCTGTGAGATTTGATTTTCTCTTGCTACTTTTTCACAGTAAATATGAATGTTTAACAGGCCAAACTTATATATTTCAATTTAAGTTTACGTTTTGCACGAATATACTTTCGGACCACATAGTGCAAAATTTATTAGCAACGCTTAAAAAGCATTTAAACACACAAACACTTTGCTCTTTTGTGCACTTTTTTTTTCAATGAAACATAGAAAACATAGAAAGCACTTCTTGATTTGATCTTTTCATAGAAAGTAAATACAATGGAAATAACTGAAGTATAGCAATGTCGATGTATTTCAATCAAACCGCAATGATTGACGTGTCGGCCAACCTTATGCTTTTTCACAAAATTTACCATGTGAGAAACATGGGAATTGTAGATTGATGCCCCATATGCAGAAATATCCAGAGATTATTCTTGCAACAAAAATAGTGAAAGCGATATGCACGGAAAATTCAAGACACTTCAAACCGAATGGCAAATCGTTCAGAATAAGCTGAATCCGCGGAATGAGAATGTTTGCTTTTAAATTTTCCCCTCAAAACCGTCGCTTGCGTAACATTTAATTTCAGATCCTTCACCATCAAATCAAACGATTTCCGTTACATAACCTGTAAATGATATGAAACACCGACGGCTCGCTAAAAAACTGAGAAAAGTAGACGCACACATATACATAGTACATTTGAAGAATTCAAGACTCACCGTTTGTATGAATGCACTACAACAATATGTTTAAAAATATAAACACAAAGCAATAATTATGACCGCATGAATGACATAACAACATGACGGTACTGTCAACACTGAAAAAAGTTTTATTTTGACAGCACGATCCGCTTTTGAAAAAAATTTCAATTTGACAGCAAAATCCCCATTAACATAATGATCCGCCATTTATTGAATTCATTTGTTACAAAAAATGTGATAAATGAAGAGCCGCCCGACCGATTTTGTGCAAACTTCACATAAACCATCTACTAAATAGTCCTAACAAAACCTAAACATTTTGTTTGGATAGGTGAGCCCGTTCTTGAGTTATAAAATTACAACGAAAAGTGGCATTGATTTTTATATATATAGTTAGATAGATTCTGTTACGAATTTCCATACAAAAGTTCGAACTGTCAAAAAATACTGTCTCGTTAATTATTGGTATTCCGTGAGGAAAAATCTTCTGCAGGCATCTCGGGGCGCTGTTGAAGCGTTATAGGTTCGCCTTTCCCGGGAGAAGTATATAAAAAAAAAAAAAAAAAAAAATAACAGAATAAAAGATAGCATTTTGTGACTTTTATTATAAACAATTTTTATTGAATAGAAAGTTTTGAATTGAAATGGATCTCTATATAATTCTTCGTCAACGAAATGCTTACACAAGGAGGCAAATGTAATAAATGCGTATGAAAAAGTATGATAACTGAAAATAGTTTTTAAATTCATATTTTTGCTTAGCCGAAAACACCAATCACTTTTGCTGGAACTAAGATTTAATGTAGTAATCCATTTGATCTTCCTGATGGGCAAACTAATTCAAAACGCACTCTTTTCAGCCTGCGTTTTAATGTTTTTCACTTTGTATTTACAAAACAAAACTGTTTGTTTTGAAAGGTTGGTATCAGATTTTAATTTTTGAAGTTCCGTAACAGTTCCATAAATGTTTGAAACGCAGAATACGATTTATAAAAGATCTTTTATGGTCGAGACTCGAGACCTTTTATGATTCATAAGAGAATATAAGATTTCGCGGAATAGGCCTAATTTTTTGTTATAAGCTTGTACATTATAAAAGTTAGGTGAAAGTATAAATATTTTAAATCTCATTTACTATTTAGCAAATGTGCACGCTTCATAAGAAGTACAAATTATATTAGACCGATTTTAAGATGTTAAACTTTCAGTTTTCTTCAAGGCTATGCGCCGTACTAATAACAAATTTTAGGCTCGACTTTAAATATACGGAAGCTTACAATTGAAACATTTGGAACGTCAGCTTGATTATTAGCGTCAGGGGAATACAAATTACGTATCCTTCTACTTCGTCTTCTTTTTATTTAAAAATACAAAAAATATCATGAGACAATTCGGTGTTCAATCTTCAATTAGTTAGGTTATTTCGAATTTCTTCAACGAAAATAATTTTCGTAATTTGTTTACTACGAATTGAATTATAGAGAGGGCGCCGTAGAAATCACACCCAAGGCGCTGGTAGTGCTAAAAACCGCACTGTGCGGAGACGCAATCCCTTTTGCCGCCTGTCACCTCAGCTTTTGTCTGAATCCACTAATAGCCTAATGCCCAAAACACATGTGTAGAATTTCCGGTCGTTGTGAAGCAGTACTGCAAGCAAAACACTTGCAGAAAATTGTTTGACGTGCATGCAATGTCATTCGCCGACTAAGCAGCTGATTAAATTCGTTGAAAATGAAAATTGAGAAATTGAATAAATTTCGCTAAATTGGTTTGCTTTTATCGGTTTACCAGTCGTACAGGAAGTTTTTATACCTTTTTCGATTAGCTGAAATAATGTTTTCGTTGAAAATTCTATTAGTTTTTCTTCCATTTTTGTGTCAGCCGCAAAAATATTTGAAATAAACGTCAAACGCAATGATGCCAAACAGAGAGAGAGACAGTACTGAGACCCCCAACTTCGGCCGATTTCCCGTTACCTTGCCTACAAGCAATACTTGTACGAAGTGTACACAATTTAGTGCGCTAGTATTGATACATAGAAATTCGTATTGACAAATGTCACGAAACTTGAACACACCAACACACCCTCAAAATATATCAACAACTTCCGGTGACTTCCGGTGTCGGCAAAGTTGCTGCCAGCGTTCATAGAATTTTGTCCGTTAAATTTGAAATTATTCGTTACGCGTGAATAGTATTTTATTTTAGGAATAAGTGCACTCTTTCTGAAAATATTTATGAAAAATGATTACTGCGGAATAGTTGTAGGAAAATAAAAACATTTTGAACAATTTTTCTTCAGTTATTTAAGAAAAATGTACACATGAAATCGAAGTTAATGATATTCAAAAGTGGAAAATACACAACAATGTTTGTCCTAATGTGTTTCTAGTATATAAAACAACTCATTTAGATAGTATTATTAACCAAACAAATTATATTAATCGACTTTTGAAAATTTATAATAATCAACCAATAGCATTCAGTTATCTTAAAATGTATTAAAATGTAATGTATTCCCGAACTCTATCACATTCCCCCATGGTTGGTAGCGGTTGGCAGCATTGATTTTATATTTTTTGTATGTTTTTACATGTCACACGGATTCTAAATTGACATAACACCGATAGGAAAACAAAATGGCGAATTTGAGAAAAAAAAACTGAGGGGGCCAGCGGCAAGAGGATTGTGAGTTGGGGGTCTCAGTATTGTCTCTGATGCCAAATCCGTTCAAATTAATTTTTTTATTTTTCTGTGTTGTGGTGGCATTGTCTTCTGCACTGAATTTAGAAATAGCGACAACTTGCAGTACTGCAACGCATGCTGAATTTATATGTGTTCATTCCCATTTAAACTTGTGGATTCTATTTCCACTGCATGCAAAATTCTGCACGTGTGCTTTGGGCATAATTGATTCGAATTCGATTTACTAAAACAATAGGCCTTTCTGTTACTAGGTAGACGAGAAAGTTTACACTGTCAAAGATCTATCACTTCAAAAAATATTCCCATTCCCATTCCACATTAACCATCGGAGGTGTTTAATACCTTTTGAAAATAAATAAAAATTCCTTTATATCTCAGTTCCGCTTAGACAAACATTAATTACAAATCAAACCCCCGGTAAATTGCCCATCTGAAATGTCACTTATACGTATAGACATAATTGCCATTTGCACATATTTGTCACCTTGGGATGCTTTCCGTTATTAGTACTTCAGCAATTCCATTTACGGAACCGTGCCGTCTACTGTAAGCGAATCCGAAGCCATCAATCGTGAATGTGCTCAGTTTTTTTTTTCCGCGTGATTTCAATCGCTCATTACACGCAAATTTATTTTGCTTAATTACGTTAATTACTTTGGCGCGAATTAAAACACTTGTTTCTTACTTTTAAAATTAAACAATATTTATTTGGAACTATGTCCTTTATTATTGAAATACTTTTTACTAATTCTAAAAGGAGCTTAAGGCTACTATGTAGTTACAATAAGACTGTTGATAAATTCATCATACAGTCGTATTTATATACTTTTCTTATCTATCTACAAGGAGACCCAAGCGTACAATCGTCTTGCTTGATAATGAAGAAGAGATAATATTCCAACATTGTATACAAACGATATTATCTCTTTTACATATGTTATCATTGTAGCGTTGTGTGCAAGACTGTACTAGAGACTAAAGATATCATTGAATACAAATAATGTTATCTTTTTTCTCAATATGTTTTGCTATGGATACTTAACTCGCGTAGCCGTAACTTTATTGATTTAAAGTGAGACATAATGTTTCGGAAAGAAAATCAACACGGTTCTCTGCGTAGTGGCGGAATCGTGGTAATTGAAATGATTTCAGAGATCTGCTGCGGTGGTGTGGCCAACGCAAGCGGACCGGCCTTTGATGTCGAACACACTTAAGTGGACCGTAACCATGTCACCGAAAAGTCGTTTGTTCTTTTTTGGAATCAAATTGGTTATTTTCGTTTGAAGTTGGGCTTGTTGGGAGATTAACATGTGAATCTGTATCGGTGTATATTTGCTACGGCAATGCTTTTGGGGTTACAATAATGAGGCATAATCAAACAGGAAATGTCAATTAAATTGGCTACTAGAATCTCGCTATGCCAAATATGTTGGAGTGTATTTAAATGTGTTATATGCCCTTTAATGGGTTTATTTTTGTAGCGACAGCTTAACAGGTAAATATAATTTCAGAGTATATTTTTTTGTTTGTTTGTTTGCTGCTATGGAAGGTGGATATCTGCGTAAATGATTTAATTTAAATATAAATGCAATATTTTAACTTTCTCGATTGCTTAGTAAGACAAAGATATACCTATTATTCTATTCGTACAAAATTTCGAACTCGAGATATTAATCAATTCTGACATTATGATGATAGAGGAACTCAAAAAAGTGGGTCTCGGAATTCCTCCCGCTGCCTACAGCCTAAACGGCTGCCCGAATTTGGTTCAAACTTCGGATTTGGAGTTTGTGGGCCTGCAGTTCGGGCAGATTTTTTTTTTTGCACGGTTACCTCATTATTATTATGGAATATGTGCAAATGGCAATTATGCCTATACTTATAAGTGACATTTCAGATGGGCAATTTACCGGGGGTTTGATTTGTAATTAATGTTTGTCTAAGGGGAACTGAGAAGAAGAAGAAGATCTAAAGGAATTTTTATTTATTTTCAAAAGGTATTAAACACCTCCCATATGGCATTTTCATATCAGTTTGATTTGCTTGAAAACGGCTCTAACGATTTTAACCAAAATTGATATTTAAGCTTACTATATAGGTGAGGTTAGAATGACTGTGTACTCACCTTTTCTTTAAAAAAACAAAAAAATGTAATAGCGGAATTTTTTAAAATTTGGATATACATATGTATCTCGAAAATGGTACGTACGATTGTGACAAAAATTTATTTCGAAGGTAATATGGTAATTCTAATTAATAACTTAATACCGAACTCAATTTTTCTCTATATTATTTATCGTACAATGGATTTTTGAAAAAGGAATTTTTTCTTTAGTCCAGGTACCTACCAGAAGACGGCAATAACGATTTTGACCAAAATGTTTTCGAATCACAGAATATGTCTATCGGTTTTTAACTGCTAATGTAAATTCAAAAACAAATCTCTAAAGCCTTATATTTATATATCTTTGTAAAGATATCGGTCTAATACGAACTGCTGATACTACCCTTTGCTTTGAACTCAAAATTCATGTAAAGTGTAAGAGTTTTAAAATAGTAGGCGTTTAAAACTCTCTAGCCAAAAGTTGCAAAAATTGCCTTTTACTGATAGCTTCAGCTTATAAAAACTCGCATTGTTAATTGATATTATACTGCCGTATCAGATGAATGACCCAACAGTGGATTCTGGATTTTATTTAAACACTATTCGTATACTTCATGAACCGTTTCTTTTATCTGGTATCAGTTCTCAGATTTGTATCTACCCACCTAATCAAATAAGAAAACATCCAACCAAACTTTTGAAGAACGAGAAAGTTTCGTTCGACCCAGTCGTGCACTAATTTTCAAATTAAAGTCCAAACAGTAGTCATTTGTAATGCTTTTTGTTTTAAATTGCGAATTGGTTAGATTCGAGCAATAAATTGAATTCAAACCGACACACAAGATTTGCATTTATTTAAAAAAATATGTTCAATCAAGGGATTGTGAATACCAATAGAGAATAAATTGTCAATTATTTGACTGACTTATCTAGAATTTTAGAATGTTATTTTCAGTTTCAGGGAACTGTTAGTTGTAAGCAGTATGAAATGAATGACTTGCAAAAAGAGTGGAGCTATTATTTAGGAGTGATCTTTCTATGTTTTCTGTATATCATTGAAAAATTGCCGTTTGGCCCCTTTTTGAGTCTGTTTTTTTCTCTATATTTGTATTTTATGTGGAGGTCTTTTTTCACGGTTTGGGACCGTTTTTATACTCTGTTCAATTTATATTTTCAGTACAGGGAAGATAGGCTATTTGCCTTTCACCCTTACTATTATGGATTTTAGTAAGCTGTCTCCATTTTAAAGCTCTCACATGGTTGCCATAGTGAGCACTATAAATTGGCATAATTCTCTCACAAACATCGGTAGGGTTACCAAATACCAACCCTTTATTACGAAAAAATGGTTTAACTGCATGTTAACAGATCCCTCAGAAATACAAAATAATTAAAGGAGTACCTAAAAACTGTATGGCAACATCCCACATAATCAAATTCATTTATTCGCTCTCAAAAGCTTTAAAAAGCACCAAAACCGAAAGTTCTTTGACAAAATTCAAAGAAAAACCCTTAATGATATGCTAAAATTGACATATGGTAACATTTCTCTGATGTGCTTCAGCTTCAGTCACTCACACTGCTCATTTTGGTTGATGATAATAGCAAGCGACCGCAAGACGATCGTGCTCATTCTGCCCGCGGCTGCGGGGCACGCTGGTTCTGTTGGGATGTATGCGAATTTCAGGAAAATTACAACAACAAAATTCTTTGGAATGCCAGTGGTTTCGTCATTATTTCAGTGGCAAATCTTATATTTGAGTGCCGTGAGAGTAGCTACAGGCACCACTGGTAGAAAAAAGAGCTTCCCATAAGGCCTGTACTGAAAATATAAATTGAACAGAGTATAGTACCCCTTTTTGAAAATTTTTCAGCGGCAACTTACAATTCTTCCAATTTTTGCACAGAACTCACCATCAACCGAAACCAACCCACTCGGCAAACATCAAATTGAAATGTTTGTATTGTTGTTAGAAATAAATTTTACTCTATGGGATTCGAAACTGTGAAATAGTAATGTAAACTTTAGTTGAAATATTTTAAATCGATTCATTAAAACCAAAAAAACAAATCTCACATAATTATGCCATGAACTAAAAGTGCTAATACAAAAAGTTAAAAACGAGTCCCTATGCAAATATCTCAATAGCCTCTCTGCCCATAAAAATGCAGATTACTCCCTATGGAAGGCGGTGAAAGGCTCAAGGAAACCATTGAAACAAGCACCACCTATAAGGCAGGATAACGGGTCTTAAGCGAAAAATTCCAAAGAAAAGGCAAATAATTTTGCTGATCATCTTGAGGAAACGTTCCAACCATTTTCTATGCAAACTACAGAAGAAGATTTGACCATGGTTGATAAAAACGATCACAAAACCATAGAGAATATAACACTACAAGAGTTTAAAAACGAAATCAAGCACAACTTAAACGCAATAAAGTCACCAGGTTATGACTTGATAACAGGGCAAATACTAAAAGAATTATCTGAAAAAGCTATGCGAAAACTATTACATATTATTAATGCAGCGTTCAGACTTAAGTATGTCCCTAGTCAATGGAAGGTAGCAGAAGTGATTATGATTTTGAAACCGGATAAATCACCAAATGAAAAGAAATCATACAGACCGATTTCTCTACTACCAATAATTTCAAAGTTATTTGAAAAATTATTCTTAAAGAGGCTCAAGCCAACAATAGAGGATCGACATTTAGTGCCAGCTCACCAATTTGGGTTTAGAGAGAAACACTCGACAATTCTACAAGTGCATAGAATAGCGAGTATTATTGAAAAGGCACTGGAAACCAAAAAAGTTTGTTCGGTCATCTTCTTAGATGTAGCTCAAGCATTTGACAAGGTTTGGCATCAAGGACTAGAATGCAAATTGAAAAGGGATCTTCCAGAGGAATTCCATTGCATTCTTAAATCATATATTACAGACAGGTATTTCCGTGTAAGACATGAAAGTGAATACTCGGATTTAAAAAAAATAACGGCAGGTGTACCACAGGGCAGTGTCCTGGGTCCTATCTTGTATCTTTTATATGTAAGAGACTTGCCTGAACTAGAAGCAACTAGCCTTGCCACTTTTGCTGATGACACAGCAATATTGGCAATTGGCGACAATGCGTATTAATGCGTAAAAGTTAATATAGATGGAAAAGAAGTACCGTATGCCAATACGGCCAAATACTTAGGTATGAGGCTAAACTTAAGTGGAAAGAGCATGTTAAAAAGAAAAAAGAAGAGCTAGGTATTAAACTAAGAAATATGCATTGGCTAATGGGTAGAAGCTCCCAATTATCAATTGAAAACAAACTCCTGATTTATAAGCAGATCCTAAGACCCGTATGGACTTGTGGAATTCAGCTTTGGGGTTGTACGAGCAAATCGAATCTACAAATGATTCAAACTTTTCAAAACAAAGTACTAAGAAGCAGTGTTAACGCTCCATGGTACATACGAAATGACAATCTTCACAGAGATCTAGGGGTAGAATATGTCAAAGATATATTAAGAAAATATGCGGTCAACATTATTACCTAATCCACGAACATGCGAATACTGCAATACAGCACATGGTGGAAGAGAATAGAAATTCATTGAGAAGGCTTAAGAGATTAAAGCCAAATGATTTAGTTACTAATTAGCTATATAGAATATGAATAACGTTTTTGTAGCTCATTATTCATTAAATCGAAACAGCTTAGCTAATTAAGGAAAATAAAGTAAATTTAAATAATTTCGCGACTTTAAATAACTTCGGGACTAGCCAATGGGCTATATCCCACCAACCGTTTACAATAATATATTAAAGTAGAATTTGCTAAATGAGTTTAACTCAGTCGTAAATAAATAGGAAGGTGGTTTTAGTGGGTGGCGGGTCCCACACTACTAGCTTCACTAGTGTCTTTCAAGATTTCCACAGACCCTCGAAAAAAAAAAAAAAAAAACATAATTATGTATATGATGAGCATTGCAAAAGTGTTACAACGAATGCTATGAGAAGAGCGATTCTAAAGTTCGGTTCGGGGCGATTCTGGACTTTCAATGAAAAACGCCATTTTTGTTTGCCTCGAAAATCCAATAAATTCGTTAATTTTGCAGTATATCGAAGCGAAAAAATGAAGGCTGTTGCTATTCGCAAGTCGTTCGGGACA
Source organism: Cheilosia urbana (assembly GCA_946477585.1). Classification (NCBI taxonomy): domain Eukaryota; kingdom Metazoa; phylum Arthropoda; class Insecta; order Diptera; family Syrphidae; genus Cheilosia; species Cheilosia urbana. The sequence goes on from OX297856.1 coordinate 42,042,963, forward strand.
CGGCTACGTAACGAAATATCAAAATTTAATCGCGTGGTATAAGAGCTCGCTTCGCTCGCAAAAAGGGCAACTCCAGTATTACATTTTCGGGTACGAGCCTGCATCCTGTTCGTTTTAAGGCCCAACTTATTTCTTAAAATGAAAATACAATTACGTTACGTCAAATACGTAGTCGTGTCCCGAAGGCAAACAAACGTCAGTCAGTACAAAAATAACGTTCAAATAGCCACTTCGAAAAATGAAAGCATATTTCAATGCGACAAGCTAGATTTTATTTATTAAAAATACTTTAACATTTATTAATCAACCAAGATTGGGCTGTTTTTTTTTATTATTTTCGATCTCAGTAAAACAAAGTAAAATACACGAATGCAAAATTCACATTTTTGCTTGAGTAGTATAAAATGTTGTGTGTCTCGACTTTTAGTTGTAGTTTACCAGCAACTTCCACCCAAATCACCATAAGCTGTTGCTGTCAAGTCACTTTCACTGGGATAGTACTTATGTTATTCGTATGAATTTTGGAATTGGCAAGTATGAGAAAACACTCCTATTGTAACGACATCATCGTTGTAGTCGTCATCGTCTTAAACGTCAATCGGACTCTTATTGGCATCATTTTCGTTCGCTTCGTACCTACGTGTGCTCTCATTAATCAGTCTTTTATTCGCCACAAATCAAATTTAAAATATTGTAAACGGTAGGAACTTTGTGTGAAAAAAGAGTTTAGACAATATAATATGACAGCGGGAAAAAGGATAAAAGCAGCATGTATGCCGGTTAAATGTAGGCAACAATTTTGCTGTGTCTGTTGGTTGAATAAAAATGGGCCGGTATTTTTGTAGTCATTAACAACTACGGTTTTGGATACTTATAGGTTATAGTATATTAAGTTTATAATTCAAATAAAATTTCTTAAGTGCTATATGTAAAATTATGAAATCAGATTGGTTTGAAATATTAGATCCGTCGGTTCAAAAAAGTTCTGTGCTTGACCTGTTTAGTTAAAAACTGAGAAAAGTATATGTTTTGTTTGGTGTCCGTATTATAGAGTTCATAGAACTAGAATTGAATCTAGGCAAAAAAAGATTTTCAAGAGTAGCTCTTAGAGGACTTCCGTGGTTCGATCTCAGCAACTTACCCTCTTATTTATCCACTGGTGATTTGATGACTTATCTCACCGGGAAATGGAACCAATCTCTCCATCACTTCGGTGAATCGAAGATTGTTGCGCTCGATATTTCAAAGGCATTTGACAGAGTTTGGTATCAAGCTCTTTTTTCGAAAATGCGTGCTTATGGGATCGATGCGTCTCTTATTCAATGGATTATAAACTACCTTTCTGGCCGTTCAATTCAAGTTGTTTTGGATGGTTTCAGCTCTGAAACCCACCATATAAATGCTGGTGTTCCCCAAGGCTCAGTTTTGTCTCCGACTCTCTTTCTCATTTTTATAAATGATCTCTTGTCTGCAACTTCTAATCCAATCCATTCCTTCGCTGATGACTGCACTCTTAGCTTTTCATATTCTTTCCAGGACTCACGTCCCTGCACTTCGGCCGTAGAATTGAAACGGCAACGTATGTTAAGCTCATTAAATTCCGACCTTGACAGCATTTCAAAATGGGGTTCAGAAAATAGAGTGGAATTTAATGCTTCAAAAAGACAATGCTGTCTGCTGTCTCTAAAGCGAAACCCAAATCTACAGCCATTATCCATGAATGGCACTTGCATTACCGAAACCGAAAGACTTTCTATTCTCGGTATGTGCGTTTATGACAACCTTCGTTGGAATGACCATGTACACGAAGTCGCCAAGAATGCAGCGAAATGTCTAGGTTTCCTCAAACGGTGCAAGAAATATTTTACCCCTTCTGATCTGGCTACAATATATAAGGCGTTCATTCGCCCAAAACTTGAGTACAATTCCCACTTCTGGTCTGGTGCACCGAAAACTATATTGCACTTACTGGATAGGATCCAAAATCGTGCGTTGAAACTAATCGGAGACACGAATATTGCGAATTCTATTAATTCGCTTGAACATCGTAGAAACGTTTCGTGTCTCTCATTGTTTTACCGTTTCTCAACAAACAGTGCTCAAATGAAATTGCCAACTGCATTCCTCCCCTTCAGCAATTCAACCGCAATACTCGCCATGCTAGGAATGCCCATCAGTTTACCATCCAGCCTATCTTCGGACGTACAATGAAATACAGAGACTCTTTCATAAGCCGTACAACGCGAATGTGGAATGCCTTGCCCAGCTCTTTTTTTCCTCCCCAATGCAATTTACAGACATTTAAGACCAATGTGCATCGGTATCTCCTATCTCCTCTATCCCAATTTCCTTAATGCCCGCGCTGTGTAATCACATAACACTATAAGAGTAGTCACAACCTTTTTAGCGCGTGTTAATTATAAAAAAAAAAATTAGGTTAAAATTCATTAAGTTAGAATCATTGGAGGTAAGGAGAACGGTGGACAGAGTGCTCTTTATTCATAGGGCTCGAATAGGAGAAAATGATTCAACAAACATTTCAAGTCTTCTCAATATTAATGCTCCTGCATTCGACATACGAAACTTTCGATTTTATAGTGTAGGTCACTCTCGTACGAAATACGGCCTATCTTCAATTCATCAATTAAAGGTATAATGACAGCATATAATGCAAATGTAATTTTAATTGATTTCAACTCAACAGTTTCCTCTATAAAAAATATAAGTACTTGGGAACGTACGGTCATAGTTGTTTGCCTGACATTTTATCATATTTATGTTACTTTAAATATTAATATTGTGGATTATGTCTATGACAGATTTAGCCTTCTTTGATGTTGACAAACAAACAGATAAATAAATAAATATGTTGTTGAGGATATATACCCTTAAAAATACGATCGAAATCGATAAATTTGTAAGGAAAAGTAAAAGAAAACTCAGAACGCAGTTCGCAGGCATCTAGGTTGCTCTTCCATTGAATCAATACATTGGTAGTAGAGATCTGAAAGTAAATTCAGTCAGCATTGTCACTCACCCATTTAGGTACCATCTTGTACCACATATTTTTCATAAGATCCTGACTGGTACTCAAGAAAAAATGAATTTGCCTTCAAGTTAGAAATGACCTATTACACTAAAATTTATTTTTTTTGTCAACAACGTAAGTAAAACATTTTCGAAACAAAAACTAACATTTTTGCAGTCATGTAAGCCTTGTCTATCTGAACTTAAATCAATGTTACTTGTAAGTGTTTTGATAAAATCAAACTTACTTAATCCCTTAACAAAGAATGAACAATTATTATCGGAGTCAACATAAAAAGTAAAACAAAATTGTTCCTAACTGATAGCCCACAGACTCGAAATACAAAGTTTGAATAAATTCGTCCAGTCATATGGGTAGATGGACGGAATTGCGACTCCCATTTTTTTTTTGTTGGTATTAAATTTAAAAACAAGAAAATTAAATTTTATATCTTAGTAGAGGCTCTCAATCAACTGCCATTTGTCATTTCTATTGCAAAATGCAATTTTTTACTTTTTCTGAAGATTTTTAATGAACTGTTTTCTCCTGATATTATATATTTGAATGTTTCGAAAGGCTTGAAGATTTTGAGCTTTTAAGAAAAGCAAAAGAATATAGAAATCGAGCAAATCCTTTTCAATGAAGTTGGCGGTTGGGGTGATCGATCGGTTTTCTGAAAAATCGTTTAACCTTCCGTCACATGGAAAGTATCTACACGTGTAGATATTTTAATTTTCCTCTTTTAATATCTCTTCGGTTTATTATTAGATTTTCATGCGGTTTCGAATCAGTGATCAAATAAGTGAACAAAATGTACCTTAAAAAAACGTTATCTGGAAAATATGCACACGGAGGCGAAAGAAAATCAAGAGAATGAGTGCAAAAGGCTGATATTGATAGAAAAACTGTACTTAACCAGCTGAAAAATTCATACAGAATGCACATGCGCACATGGACACGTGTAAATACTGTCCATGTTTAAATTTCCCTTCATGAGAGGGTTAACTTCACACGTATCTTCCTGTAATTGTTCGGATATTAAAGCCTGAACTAAAAGATCCGCGATGGGTCGGTTTTTGTAACAGACACAATGTTCCCAGTTGCAAGAATAGCCTTCCTTGTCGCTGTTTTTGTCTTTTTCGCTGATGCCTTCACCCGTGTTCATTGCTGCCTTATTTTGCCTATGCTCATTTAGTACCCAACTAAAGCCATCCCCCTTGCGATCGACTCACAAGCTGTCTTCTTTCGTATTATCATCTTTAATCTTTGAATTTATCCTCCACTACTGCAATGTGTTGCTCGACCATTTGTCATAGTATTTATTTTTCTCCCCGGTCCCAATTCTTTTCCCGATCCCGTTTTGCCTAATTCCATGTTCCCACTAAACTGAAATCGCGAGGTTTCGATGAATTTTTAGTGAAACCTCGTAAGTCGTTCCCACCGAGTTGAAAGTGATTTCAAAAGTCATATAAGCTGCCAATTTTGAAGTGGCTGGCAAAACAGCTGTTTGTTGATGCAAAATAATAGTGTTGGAAAGAGGAATTACCACAAAAATGAGTTCTGAACAAAATAAGAAAATAATTGCATCAATTGTAGGTGATTTCGCAGTACAAAGAAATAAATTCAATACAATGCTAAATGTACAAGTTCTTAAACTCTTACATCTATTAAGAAAGTTTCAGATCTTTTATTATTATTTTTTTTTATTGTTTTGGCGTTTAATATTTTGACATCCACAAATGAACACAAAATAAACCAAAGTTCACGCTAAAGGTTTGTTCGGTTTGATAACCTGTCACGGACGGATGAACTCAAAGTGGTTTCGACGAGGTTTCGACACCTCAAAATGTATGGCAAAACCAGCCGAAACCTCAGAGGTTTGGACACATTTTACGAAACCTAGCGGTTTCGGTTGGTGGGAACATAGCATAAGACATTTACCAGTTATAACGACAACGTGGGTCTTATGTCGACTAAAAAAAACACTAATACGGACATTGTCACGTACTAAACTAATTTTAAAGTGGGCTTTTTCCGACTAAAACTTTGCGCCAATATATTCTCTTAGCACGTTACAAAAATGTAAAAAAAAAAAAACATTATCTTTAAGCTAGTTGCAGCTTCCTAAGGTGTGTATTTATGCTTGGTTAAAGTTAATCGGCTCGCACTGCATATACCTCGTAGTATGTTCTAATTGCAATGAAAATTCTATTCAGAACTGTGAAATAACGTAAAATACAAAAATGAATTCGCCCCAAAAAGACAAACCGAGAATCATTGCCCACAACATACAATCAATCAGTTGCAATTGGCTGTTCTAAACCACTTTATGCATAAAACCACATCACACAACATTCAAATGTAATTAAAAACGAATTAATTTTACTGTTGTTGTCGAGCGCGCAACTATATTAGCACATCACAGCTGAGAAATCGTCCAACAACATCAATTAATTAAAACATGTGCCTCAGCATTTATATTCTGTCAAGCAACATGTCATAAGGCACGTGGGTGAATATAAGCTTTTCCTGCTTCAACAATACATATCTAAAGTAGAAGTAAAAAGTACAAAAAAAAAGCTAAATAAATTTTCTTACCCCATTTTCTATATCATTTAGATCGTCCAAATAGGGAATTCCCAAACGTTTTTGCATATTGCCAATGATGTTATTCAACGAGGTGACTTCTCTCTGCAACTCGCAGACGCGAATCGAGTTCCATATCTGAAAGAGAAAGACGAACGTAAAACTTAAATGAATATTGCTCGTAAATGTATTAAGTAATTGCACTGTCAACATATCAATTTGTCAATTAAAATGAATTGTTAAATGATGTAGCTAATCGGTTGATTTAATTGTGGTTAATTTGTTGGCAACAAATGCATGTGACAGAAAATAACGTATCATTTGTTTCATAATATGAAAATGAAGTCATAAAGTCATATTCTTGAGGGTGACACTAAACGATTGTGAAGGGAGCAAACACAAAGGCAATAGAAATAGAAATTCGACAGCAATCTAAAAAATGGCATCCAATTGTTAATTAAGGATCAATCGGATCGGAGATCATCATACAAATAAATATCATTTAGAAGAAAAACTCCACTTGTGGGTTAGTGTGTTGGACTACTAAGCGAGGGGTCTCAGGTTCGAATCCCGCAAAAACTCAAATTCCAACTTAGGCTGCCTTCGAATCGGCCCAAAAATTAAAAAGAAAAGAAAAAGAAAACGAATGATTGTGAGAAGCTAAGCCTAGGGTCCTTACGGACCTGTTCCGCAAGGACCCTTATTTATTTATTAAATTTAATTTTTTTAATACGGCCTCTACGTCGGTCGCCCCAACAGTTCAGTTTTGGATGACTCTGGTACATATATGTAAATTGGCCCCAACATCTTTAGCGGTGCGAAAAACTTAATCCCCAAGGTCTGCGTTCATTTGTATGGACGAAAATATAATCACTAACACCATAAACGTTTTGGACCTTTTCGTTCTTGTGCACTTTGTGTAATCATGTCTAAAAAAAAATACTTGGGGAAATGGTAAATATTAGGTAGTTTTTATTTTATAAAAAAAAAACTTAGTTTTTCGTGTTTAAAATTCACTTTTTATATTCGGTCCACCCTATTGGCGATTGACGGAGACTCTTTTAGTCTTTTGTGTTAATGATAATGCCTTAATACTATTTGCATTGAGGAACCAATACACTGTATTCTTTCGCTGTGCAATTTTGTAAGAGCGTTGAAAATTTTCAACTTTCTTGTGCAAGTCGCTAAAAAGACCTAGAAATATAGAGCTAACTAAAAATATTTTACCCGCATAATTTCTGAATCGAGTTTTAAGTACCGAGTACAAGTGAAGTCACGACCAATTTGAAGTGTGTCTGGAGGTAGCTTCCCTTAGACTGCTCTAGCTTGCGAAAGTTAAGGACCCAACCCATAGAATCTTTCGCGTCCATTGCAGCAACGTTTTCGACTGGCAGTTTAATAGAATACACGGTAGCTTATGGAAGGTGACCCATAAGGCCATAAGCAGCGCACGTGCCGGATGCGACGGATACAGTAGGTTTACTTTTCTGTCCGTCGCACCCGTTGACAGTTAGCACAGCTTCAGAGGATGCCTTTTCATTGTTGGAACTATTGAGAGCATAAGAGAAACTGCTATCGGCTGTCACCAGTGCTCTTATATCGTGGGATTTCATCCTCTTTTCTGGATTTTCAATGTCCGAAAAGCCTTCCGTGAGAAAAAAGAAAAAGCTACAAAAAACAATCAAACCAGATATTTTTTGTAATTTCATCAAAATATGTGTCTACATTTCATAATGATACATAAATATAAAACATACATAAATGTACATAAAACAAAAACTTATTTAAATCGCGTTTTCGCAAGAATTTTTAGTATCAACATTTTCTAGTACAAAAAGGTAATCATAATAAATTTACAAACTGTGATTTTTATACATAAAGGTAATTTAATGTGAAAATAATTTTTTGTAAAATATGAATTTTACTTTTAAAAGTTAGATTTTTTCACAAAAAAACACCTATCAAGGGAATTATGTAAAAGGGAATTTTAGTATGGTGAAAAGGGAAAAATTACAACTTTTTGTGGGACAAATATTGATAGAGTATTTAAAACACTGCCTGTGACCGTATCCAATATGACGACGCGCCGGATGCAACGGATTCTATGGGCTGGGCGCTGGGTCCTTTAAGAAGTTGTGGTTTCGCGCAGTGCTCCATTTTTACTAACCCTTAGCTGTCAGCTGTTTTTTGTTTTTTGTGGTTGCCAACACTTACTTGAAATTTGGGACTTTCTTTACAGTCTTAAGTTTCGGGAAATAAGACCACAGGAAGTGACCCTAAAAGTAACAATGAAATAATATGTCCAAGGGGAAACTGTGGGTTAAAGTTTATAGTTTTAGCGATCTGTTAAAATTGTTTTCATGTTCGTAAGTTGGTTTCCATGGACTTCGAAAATCATTTTAACGACTGTAACTTAATTAAAAGCATTGGCCCAAAATAATAGTCGGATAAGGCCCAGTTTAAAATTATTTTATTAAGTATGTGACAAGGACATAAAACCCAATTTATCGTTATAAACGGCAAACAATTTTTAATATATTGTTTAAAATGGAAATTAATACTTTAGGAGGAAAACTCATTAAAAGATATACTTATTATAAAATAATGAAGTTTATAAATTACCTACATATGTATTTAGATTCTTTTTTGATAAATTCATTGGTCATCATGAAACCATTCACGATGTTTTTTTTCAATGCCACCCTATATGATCTTTTATGCTTGATAAGCAATTTTAAATACAGTGCTCTTCGGATAATAGCACATTCTTATGGGCATAAAACTATATGCTTATAGTGCATAGGATCGCGTTTGTGAATCGCAACACTGAATAATGTGTTGCTTTAAAAGGGTTTTACTGTTAACTAATGTTTCTTATAGCCGGGGAGTACCTTAACTAGTTTCGCTTGTGCTTGAAAATCGACCCCATATTTTATAAAGATGTAACACTGAAAGCAAGCCCCACGTTGAGAACATCACCGCTTAAAAAACGCGTTTTCCATTATTCTGTAACGCAATTTTATTTTTTAATTAATTTTAAAGATGGACTCAAAAATAATGCTGGGGTATTAAATCATTGCGACTGTTTAGAATAACAGCCACAGCTTCTCAAAGTGCGCTCATACCGCCCACCAATTGTAACCTGACAACCCCAGTTCAACTTAATAACTATATTAAAATACTGTTATTCGTATTGAATATACTAAAACATAGTTTTCTTTTTTGTAAAAACCTAACTTACTGTTCATTCGTTTTGAAGTCACGCCATCAATCAGTAATTTTCATTTTTCATAATTGCTTCATACCTATTAAATTTTATCTAAGAAGAAGGGAGTCGTTTGCTTTAATTTTTGGTTAAATCGTAGTTCGATATATCTGGCATAAAATAATGTCAGATCGTTCAGCGGCTTTATTTCATTATAAAATTAGAACTCAATTGAAAAATTGAATTAAGGACCCAAAAAGTGAAATGGCACCCAAATTTAGACAATTTTTGTTGTTGTTGTTTTGCATGCGCATTTTAAGGTCCTTCTTTCATTTTGACTTTTGGATCTTATATCCTTGATCTTTTTTTTATGTAAATAAAAATGTTAATTCATAACCTCCAAGGCCACGTTCAGTTTCCAAAATAAAATTAAATGAACATAATCTGACATAACTGAATGGCTGTGCAAAGATAGACGATTAGGGTGAAGGTATCAAATACCCTTAGTAAAGAAAAGTCCAGTATATTTGGTGTTCCACAGGGTTCGAAACTGGGACCAATTTTGTTCGTCTTATTACTAACGAACTCTTACGATTATTAAAAAATAGTACTAACTATGCATATGCGGATGACATAGCAATCGTAGTAAAACACAAAAGTTTTAGTTCTGCTGTGGAAATAATTCAAGGAAAATTTAACACGGTCTACAAATGGTGCCACTATCATGGACTGGTAATAATTAATGCGCCGGAAACAGAAGTGATTCATATACGAAACCCATCCAAACGAGCGGAAGCTTTCAGTATATGTTACCGAAAAGAGTATACTTTTCATTGTCGGCCAATAATAAATCTATATGAGTAGTAAAAATATATAAGTACCTCGGAGTAACTATTGACGAACATTTTCTTTGGCTGGAGTACATAAATGTTCTGCGTCTTTAACTCAAGAGCACTCTCTTTGCTATGGCTTATCTTTAAAGATACTCCAATTTCGAAGTGCAGAAACAAGTCAATTATTCGTTAGCATAATCGCACATCAGATATAGGATTCTTGCACGGAAAAATGCGGCGAAAACACACCTGGATAAAATATCAAACCTTCAACATCGCTTAATTAAAACTATTTTTTTAACTCATCTAACGAGAACTGCGACATCTTGTTCTAAAAACGATAAAAACAATTCCTCAAGACCTGAAACACCTTCTAAATTTCAAAGAGCGTAATAAAGAAATTTCTAATTAAACTATTATTTACAAAAAAAATTAAATCACTTCAAAATTATTTCAATATTAATAACAACCACCTGCAGATAAGTACTTTGCTTTATGCGTAATCATATGTAAATGAATATGTTCTACGTAATAAACACCAGTCTAATCTAAAGATCTAAAAAAAACCTATTATAATATAAAAACATATGAATCTGTTGCGGCCAGTACTTTGCATTTGATCGGAAGCCCTCTTACAGTAAGCTTTACGAATCATTTACGATGGCCTAACACCAATAAAGTCGCATCTGTCTTATACGCTGATGTTATTTAATTTAAACAGAAAATCCTTATAACGCCCTGATACTATTGACCAGCTAACCTGCGAAGTACGGTACTATACAACGGAAGCAATATTATTATATTGATGTTAAGCCCGAAGCTGTTAGCGTTTACCAAGTTCAATCTTCCATTCTATACATTGTGTGCAAATAATGGCCTCCGCACACTACCGTCTGTTACAAAAGAAAAATCCAATTTCCCCACAACATCAGTTGACATATTTCTCAGACACTTGTTGACATTTCCGTGCGCCTTTTATCATTAGATCGTCTGCTTTGCAGTTTCCGGATATAAAAAAAAATTTCTCGTTGACTTCCTAGAACATTACTGCACTTCAACCCAGACACAGAACGAAGGCGACCGACTAAGAGAAATCAATTCTCCCAGCACTATTCTCCCCGACTTGTCCGAATGAAATGCTTCCAGCAGCAATTTTCAATTCAATAGCGATGAACGTCCAACTGAGCAGCAGTCGCTCCCTATTGGATCAATTTTAATTTGATAACACTCGGTATCTCGAAGAGCCCCCATATAAGAGGCTATGTCCAGTTGCAGTGCTCTCTGTACAAAATGCCATGTTGAGTCGATGAGCACCTATATTATAATAGCACTCTCGCTTATTAATGGCTACACAACGTCTGAGATTTGATTTGTTTCCCCCTTGGGGTGTATATGGTGCTGGTGCGTACCAAATGAGCAGTCATAGCCGCATGAGGGCAATGATCACTCTGTGTAGGGTCGTGCTGATGAGTTGTCAGGTTTTACGCATCGTCACGGCTTTTGTTCGATGTCACTGATGACTTGGTAGCACACTTAATAAGCAATTAGTTGTGACCGGGTGATGATGCAATTAATAATCTCCTCGACATGGACCACCAGCCACCACTACAACACAGCCAGAGTTAACTTATCGAAGGAGGGCATATGCAAGAGATTAGACCAAGATGACAGCATGTTGAAATGAATAGATAACAAAGTGCCATCGTGTTTCCCGGTAATCTTAACAACAACAATCGGTGAGCGTAGCTTCGTTGTGATTTTATAACGTGGATAAGTTAGATAAAGGGTTTCAGTTGCGCAACTCGAAGGTATTTCTATCAAGCCGACTGTTACTTATAGTACAGAGAATGTAGTACTTCATTGTATCTATTTTACGATTATTGTATATTGTTTGATGTTTTCAGATAGAGGGGCCGGAAAACTGGGTTACTCTCAAGTGGATGATGTTAGTGGAATGGTGTATGGCAAGTTTGAAAATAATTTATTTCAGAGATATATTGAGTGGAAAACTATCGACTGTACTTGAGAACTTGTTTCTTTTTTCTTTTCTTTTTTGTATTTTTGAAATGAGTTCTGATGAGTTTGGGAAAGCTGTCAGAAGAAATCCTATATCAAAATAGACACATGTGTATTGCAAATGTTAACAGGCACAGATTTATTGGTGTCTATAAACATGGAACATTTCATTAGTCTTTGATCTTAATTACGTCTTCGTTAATGATAATACAATCAGACTGTTCGAAATTAGGCTGCATGTGAGTGTTGCACATATTAGCTTAGTGTTTATTCAGTAACACATCATACTGGAATCATGAATCATGTTGATCATGAGCAACAAATTGAGCTTTGCAAATTGTTCATTAATGCAAATTGTTGGCTCTCACTTGCAACGTCAAGTGTTCCTTATTGCAAAGTTGATCAAACTGATGCGCAAACGGTGCCATGACATTAGGCCATGCGACTAAGGCTATATTTCGAAATATGGCCCTATGACACTTCCACAAAGCGACATTAGGCCATATTCCAACATTATGGCCTTTCGTCAATTTGCAAAAGCGTCATAGGCCATATTTTTTGGTTTGGTTTACGGTTGAATTTTTTACTAATATTCTCTTCAACAGAAAGTGTATAGCCTATTAGAATCAGTTTAAGAAAAATGCATCTCGATGATCCAAGGTACACGTAGTAAGTGTACCATGAACCAAGCCAGTGTTTACCTTGGACTGCTCCCAGTAAATATGCAATCTTAAGCAAAATTAAACAAAACTTTAAACAAACCAAACTAGAAAACAATTTAACAGGCTACAACAAATAAAACGTATTAAATGGTCTTAATGTTTCGCTTTGGCCAGCCTAAAAATTTCGTCAATGGTCATGTCATCTTCTCCACTAAAGTCTGCTTCGCTGCTGTCAGCATTTTGTTCCACAGGTTTTTTTATTTGGTTCACTTTTCGTGGTTTTTGTGTTCGGGGCTTTAATAACAGCTCAATGGTATCGTCACTTTCAGATGATTCATCTAACACTTTCTTCTTCACGGCTTTTCGAGCCCTTGGACTGGACCATGGTACACAGAAGAAAATGGACCAAGGTACACCACATACTCTTTTTTTTTTTATAAAAGTGGCTCTAATTTCTTTAGATACATTAAATGTAACTCACCGACTTCACAGCTATTCAAAAAATATCAACTGCAAGGTAAAAAAAAAACAACAGTCTCCCATTCCAGTTGCTCTTACACGAGTAACAGACATCCTAAAATTCCTGAAAAAAAACTTTTCCTACACGAAAACAGTTCTTGAGAATTTCGGTCCAACTACTGCGAAGAGAGGGCGGCGACTGAGCTGACATGAAATAACATGTCAAGTATAGTTTTGGCGGGAGTACTCATTTTAAAAGGTTTAATGCGCACGTTATAGCTGTTGGTCCGAGGTACACTAGGTCCAAGATACACCTTCTCCCCTAGTTATAAAATAAATAAAGTAAAATAATTTGAATAAGGCATAAGGCCATAATGGCCTAATAACGCTTTTGCAAAAAGACAAAAGGCCATATGTTCTCGTCTGTCGTGTAACTAGAGGGTCTACCGGATGTTGTGTGCAAATTTCAGCCTTCTACGTCAATTAGTTTCTGAGGCAGACCTAGGTACAAAATTGGTCTATTGGGTCGGACAGACGGATAGACATCGTAGCGAAACTAATAAGGTTCCATTTTTTTCCTTTGGGTACGGATCCTTAAAAAGGGCTAAAATAACAAAAAACTGTTGCAGGCTCTCAAAAACAGTTCCAAATTGCATCTTTAGTCGCACAACGATCACGCTGTACCTAATGCGCTGTTGATTCGCCGGCAAAAAAGTAAAAAAAAATGTCGGACGAGAAAAAAAGTAATTAAATAAAAATGTTTATCAATAGATACATATGATGTTGACAGAAAAATTTATAAATTTTTCGTCAATTCTTTATTTTAATTTTTCTCACAAACAATGCGTTCTAAAACTCAAACGTCACATTCAATCAGCAACGCTGATCATAAACTGTGCATCGCATCAGAATCCCAAATAAGCAGTGATGCCGCATTACTGCGCAAATGTTTGACGTTTCTGAATTTACACATTTTATAAACATCATTTTTTCAACTCTATTATAAACTTTTTAGTAAATTTTTAACACAATATGCTGCAGCCACATAAAATCTGTTTCTAGTATACTTACTGCCATTTGAAATTGTTAAACGAACACTAAAAACCAGATTGATTTATGTCTTCTGGCTTTTGAGAAAATGGAAAAGTCAGTCGGGTTTTTTAGTTTTTTAAATTAACTGTTTTTTTTTTTAATTTATATTTTTGCCCCGGCTTCGCACGTACGGTTCAGCCTGCGTTTGCAATGTAAGCGGAAAATATGTAATTATCACATTAGAAACCTCAAAAATAATAGTATTTCTCCACTATTGGATGTTATTATACATAATAAACCTTCCTCTTCAATCACTCTATCTATTAAAAAAAAACGCATCAAAATCCGTTGCGTAGTTTTAAAGATTTAAGTATACATAGGGACATAGGGACATATGGACAGAGAAAGCGACTTTGTTTTATACTACGTTTAGTGTCATGAAGTGTTATTTGATTTTTTTACTAGCTTTAGTTTAGTTTGTTTTACACAAATTTGAAAATGGATATTTCAATGGAGAAGAGAGCTATGATTATTGCTTTGCATGAGCACACTGACAAAAGCATAAGGAAGATTTCGGATGATGTTGGAGTTCCAAAATCAAGTGTTGCTAGGATCATAACGTTGCACAAGGCTACAGGATCCATTGCAACGGCTCGTACGGAACATTGTGGCCGAAAACGCAAGACAACGGATCGCGATGACAAGACTTTGATCCGTAACAGCGTCATTCATCCGTGGAAGACTAGCGGTGATCTTCAAAGGGACTTAGCGTCAGGTGGTGTGGTGGTGGACTCATCGACTGTTAGAAGGCGTCTTCTAGATGTGGGCCGCAAAGCCAGAAGACCACTTAAGAAACAGCTTTTAACTGAGGCTATGATGAGGAAAAGGCTGCAATGGGCCAAGAAACACAAAGACTGGTCTTTGCAAGACTGGCGAAGAGTAATTTTTTCACGGAGAAGTGACAATGAAAAGCTCCGACCTGGTCACATTATTCAGACCCCTAAACACCCACCCAAAGTAATGTTTTGGGGTTGTTTCACCTCCTCGGGCCCTGGAAGTTTAAAGCCGATTGAGGGGATGATGAATAGCCTCAAGTACGCCGACGTCTTGACCCATATGCTTTTACCGACCATGAAAAGACAGTTTCCGACCGGAAATGCAATTTTTCAGCAAGATCTTGCCCCATGCCACACTTCCAAAAAAATGAAAGCATTCTTTGCGGAAAAAAGGATTAAGGTGCTCGAATGGCCAGGCAACTCTCCTGATCTCAACCCAATAGGGAATCTTTAGGCTATACTAAAAATACGGCTGATGAAAAGGGATTGTACCACCAAAAAGAAGCTTATTTCTGCAATAATTATTGAAGTGTGGTTTCACGATGAAGAAATAAAAAAAATATGCGAAACATTGGTTTCATCAATGCCAAATAGGGTAAAAGAGGTAATTGTTGCGAAAGGCGACCATATAAATTATTAATTTAAACAAATTTATAACATTTTATAAAAAAAATAAAGAAATCATAAAAATTTTGTCTGTCCCAATTAATTTGCACAGCACTGTAATGATATTTATTTATTTAACCTATGGCACTCCGGGAAGGAATACCAATTTAATGACACCTCACTCTTCAAAATCGGTCAAGCCGTTTGGCCTACAGGGCGTCATGTAGGAACGGTCATAGAATACGCGCGAAACACATAACGCTCCCTGCGTCGACTCGGGTAATAAGAGACTTAGTAAAAAATAGTTTTGGTTGTTTTTCTAAGCCAGTCCCAGTAGATAATTACTTCAGATTTAATCGGTCAAATCAATTGTCAGATTGCAAACTGTTAGTGCAATTTTTATTCAGAAGTCTCTCAAAATTTATCGTAATGACAAGACGCTTCAAAAGCGTGACCAAGTTTTAGAAATTTGGTTTCAAATAATGGTTTCATGGGTCAAAATTAAAGATCACTTGCACCACATTACATATGACATAACGGAACGGTATTCGCTATACCCATGATTAATAACTTTTTCTTTCCCCGATTGAATGATGGAAGGATGCAGTTTCAGCAGGATAACGCCACGTTCCAACGAACGAAACAATTAGCTTTTTGGAATTATCGTATTATGCGCCTCTTATCTAATTATTTTCTTTGGGGATACGTAAAGTCGCAAGTCTATGCTGACAAGCCAAAAGCAATCAACGCATTGTACAGTAAGTTTAATTTACAATTTTAACGATATTCTCAGTCAAATTTATAGCTTTTGAAAAATTCAAACTTGTTTCACGCCGTTAATAATGAGACTGACGCGAAAAAAAAAACACCGATTTGTGTAGGTTACCAAAAACTAAAATTTTTCAAAAATTAGTCCAGACTTTCCATTGTGACCTCCTGTTGGCCTAAACGGCTTGAACGATTATGAAGAGTAATTATATTCGTATTCTTCCCCGGATTGTCAAAGACTGGTTCTAAAAAGTTGTCAAATTTGCTGTTAATGTCGCTGTTTTAATCTGTTTCTCGCATAAAAGGTAAAAAATACATATAGAGTGTGCTTGTGACCACACAGACACACCAGAACTTCTCTCGCTAAATGTGGATGTTAAATTGTATTGTGTTTATGGTTCGAACTTTACTGCAATTTCAGTAGATCTACTGCAATTTTAAGAAAAAAATAAAATCCACTGCTTCACTGCGCTTGACTGACAATCTACTGCAATTTATGTCAACTTCGGAAATCTTAAATCAAAATTGAATATATTTACACATTTTTGTTTCTTAGTATATTTTTATAAGCCCATTGCAAATAATCAGTTACTGGAAGCACTGTTTATTGATGCTGCAATCTATTACAATATATTTTAAAAGAAAATGTGCATGCTATTTCGTTTTTACTGCATTTGCTGATACTGAAGTCAAGTCTTAAGTGAGTCTTTCTCTTTCTGTTTCTAAATGTATTGTTGTTGTTGTTCCGCTCTGCTGTCAGCTGTCGCTTTTTTATGTTAAACTAATACATTAAAAAAAATATATATTTTAAAACTTCATTTTAATCGCTTTTTGTTTTAATTAAAAATCTACTGCAAAAAAGTGAATCTACTGCACTTTTTTTTAAGATCTACTGCGAAATTTTATAACTGAAATTTTTAAATAGAATTTAAAAACCAACCCCCGTATTAATAAACCCTGTGTAAAAGTTATCAACTTGTTACTCAGCAGTTATGTCCAATTTTTGTATGCTATCTGACGTTTGCTAGCTAACTTACTTGTGTACATTTTTTTATTAATAAGGGGGGAAGTTCTTATAATATTTTAATCTTAATACAGCGCAGTAGATGAGTGTATTCATTCATTTAAAAAGTTTTCATAACGCAATTCAATCCAACGTTCTCTATTTTTATATATTTTTTTTTGCATTAGATTCGGTTGTCTAGCTTTATCACTCCCCACAGGTCCAGCATGCCCGTATAAGTATTCACTTTAAGAAGAATTGATAGAACTGAAAAAATGTATGCTATATCTGCAACAGCGCCACCTATCGGGTCCAAGACTATCCTGTCTTTTAGACCACCACCAACCATATACATCCCCATCAATCAATAAAATCAGTTAAGTAGTTTCGGAGATCCACAACAGCGCCATCTATCGGGTTCAAGACTTCCTATCTTTCAAGTTGGAAGCAACCATTCACACCCACAAAAATTTAATTAAATCGGTTGAGTGGTTTAGGAGTCGATAACGGCGGCGCGGCGTAGTGATGGCGACAGGCCAATTTACGTCGTCAAGTCGGAATTTCGGTCTCATTCGATGAAATTCACATCAATAATTCAGTCAAAACTGACTAAAGTCTTAAGATCGAAAAGTAAAATATAAGAAAATAAAATTTAAGCTGAAAACGGTCGCCAAATATTTATTTTTTGAGCTCGACTATCACCTTATATAATAATTGATCAATATCTATCTGAAGGTCAATATTTTGACCGCAAACAATCCCTTTTGGCAAATTTTCCTATCCCTATTAATCTTCGAGCACTTAGTACTGTCACTGAAAGCGAATCAGAAGAAAGTAGATAATAACATGTCCCTTCTGTCATTTTGTCATAGTTTGTCTTAAATGTAGTAGATAGTGTGTTGAACTAGTAAGCGAGGGGTCGAGGTTCGAATCCTGCAAAAACCCCAATTCCAACTTAGGGTT
The DNA here is from genome assembly GCA_946477585.1 of Cheilosia urbana. NCBI lineage: Eukaryota > Metazoa > Arthropoda > Insecta > Diptera > Syrphidae > Cheilosia > Cheilosia urbana. Next base: position 42,060,960 of record OX297856.1, read on the forward strand.
TTTTCACTGTGCCACTCTGTGCCGCGAACGTCTGACAAACATCCGAGAGTAAAACTGTCTTGAAAGACTTTCTCAGTTAGCCGTTTTGAGTCGGCATAAAATTGTAGATCCCTTCCATTCGTTCCAAAAATGAAAAACTCACACAAAACAAATGGTTGTGAGAAGCTAGGCCTAGGGTCACTCCGGACCTGTTGCGCGAACTATTTATTTTTTTGTCTTAAATGAAAATGTTATAAACAACGCCCGGGCACAATGAATAAGATTCGAAACTCATGTATACGCATACGCATGTTACAAACAGCTATTATGTAGTAATCAAAATATTTAATGGACTTGTTCTTGCTTCTTTTTTTCATAAACTTAATACAAAAAACATATACATAATTTGGCGAACAAAGCTAAAGTTCTTCGCATCTATGGTTGGGTCGTGTCAAAAAACGAGTATTCCCCTAAATTTAATCGAAACGGGAAACAGTATGCTCGAACGACACCCACTTTGTGAACACTTGTCGTCTGCCGTTGACGTCATGGCATGTGGCAAACAACTCCGAAGCCCAATACACGTAATTGAATGTGTTCAAAAAAAAAAAAAAAAACTTCCCAGACTACAATCTATGATTTTTACTTTGCATACCAAAAATAAATCAAATTTCAATGACATTTCTATTCGAACGAATTGTGCAATCAAAAAACGCAGTTGAATATCTTGAAGTACAAGTTACTGAATTTGAACAAGCAATTGCTCTGATTGCGATTGTATTGTTAGAGTTTGCTTTCAGATTACGTATGTACGTTGGTCAGTTAGTCATGAGAAACAGTCCAATATCAGCAAAATAAAACCCATAAGTCATTCGTTTGATGTTTATACACACAACAATCGTACAGTGTCCCAGTCCACCCACTAACAACAAGTAGTAAGTAGCTTGATCTACAGCACCTGTAGGCAGCTAATTAAATTTGTGCGGAGGAGAATCATGTGAAGTGACAACTTGACAGATTGAGACATTTTCTGCTAAATTTATGTTTTTACACTTTCGACTTTTCTTTGAGGGATTCTGTTTATAAACAAAAGACTTATCACAAAAATAACTAATGTTTTAATTTCGTATCTATTGTTTAACTGATGCACTGGAGTGATTAATCTTGAATACCACAGTTGTCTACCTTGCGAATAGAAGTAGAAGAATGAAGAAACAAATATTTTTTCTAGTTGAACTAGACAGAAACTTGCCAGTGTCACGCACATGCCAGAGTGAAGTTTAACTAGTTATAAATAAATTATAATTAAGTAACTGTCTCGGTTTGAGATTTATTAGTGTCATTTGTTCTTGTTTTTGCACTGATTAAATTGTAAACAATAATTGAGAGCGGTAATCGTTTTTAAATTTATTTTAGTTATTTCGTATTAAGTTACGTGGGGCTGACCTTAGCATTTGATCCATTGGGAAACTAAATATTTTCGTATATTCTTTTTGTACAAATGTTCGTGTTAGATTAAATGTAATCAATAGTTTTGACTGTGGGCAGCGAGATAATCTGTAGGTATGCAATGAAGTCAATCTTAGTAAAGTGTCGCCGCGGCCTTAAAAAAGTGTCCACTTATTTCAAACGTGTTTTAGGCTATTTTAAAAATATAAATCTAGTTTAAGCAGCTGAAAAAATGTACTAAGAGCAGTTTTAGCACAATTTCAAGATATATTGCGACAATTCTGTCCACAATAGTTGATCTTGTAAGTAGATACCAGGGAAACACTTGAAAGTACTTGGGCATATCGCCTATTCCACTATTGAAATGAAAACTCGAAAAATATTTCCCCATTCATAATTCATCAATTCTGTTAGGAAATGACATTCTTTCTGTGTAGTTCCTTAAAAAAATAAGCCGTGGCGCAGGGGAAAAACTTTCTACGAGGTATGGACATTTGTAACAGAGACTTTCATTAGCACATGGCATGAACGTTTTTCGGTTTCGTTGTGGCAACTAGCGTTCATGGATAGAGACTGAAACTTCGCTTCAATTATAAGAAAAAGGAAGACGGCATTCTTTTTCACCCCAGCTTTGGCTTATACGTACGGTTACCATCCGTCCTTTATTTAAAAGGACAGTCCTTTCTTTTAAACCCCTGTCCTATATTATTTTCTTTTTAATAAAAGACGGATTTTGTCCTTTATTTTTAAAACTGTCCTTTAAAACACTGACTAAAAATTGTTTGCATTTAGTTCAATTAAAAATATTACGTATAATGTACATACAATACTTGAAATTGGGTTTACACCCTCAGTGCTTCAGTGCATGCACTGCACACCTTAAATTTCAGTGTTTGCCTACCGGGTTCTAGTGCTCCAACTGAAGAGTATTTTCAATCATGAATAACCCTTGGAGTAGTGACAAATCACAAATGTATATGCTGTTATAGCTATTCTTATAACTAAATGTAGTTTGGGAAAACCCTACTTAGAATTTTGAGGTTTTCGTAATGAAAATGAAGATATTTTAAAATCTATCCACCCTTCTCAAAAATACGAAAAGTTAGACTGGCTTTACCTTTCACACTCTTTATTCAATGAAGAAAGACACTTTATATATTTATTCCTGTAGACCTAAATAATAATGTAAATGTTTTTTTTTTTTGGCAAATCGAACATAAGAAGCAATACCGATCACAAAGGAAATTGACTTTTTCTACAAAAAAATTATCTTTTTGTCGAATCGAAGACGATGACTTATCAGTCCGCTGACTAACAAAGAAAAAAAAAAAAAAAAAAAACAGTTGTCAACAAATCATTTCTTTCAAGTTATTCAAAATATAAATACCTATGGATCGTAAAAGTTATTATAGTAAAGAACAAGGAAGTGGTTGCATACCTCTATATTGAGTCCAGAAATATATTTAATATGCCTGAACTAGCACTTAACTTTTTTACAATAATACAGCTAAAAAAAATAATTCTTTAGGTTCAACCATTTCCGATTTATAAAGAGAATCAATAAACAATAATCAAGTCTGAAACTAATTGTCATTTGAAATGTTGAAGTTTCAGTGGATACGCAAAGTCGGATTTCGGAATTTTTTTTCCAGAAATGTTGAATTAAGGTGCGGTGTAAATGTAATACGATGTTCGATTTGGCTGCAGAAATTTGAAATCTCAGCTCAACATCTGAAAAGCCAAAATCGAAAACGACATTAACGTTTTTTTTGTAAACAAATAAATAACAAATATAAAAATATTGGAAGCAAAATAATTATTGTCCTTTATTTTTTTTCGGCGAATATGGTCACCGTACTTATACGGTATACCAATATTTATACCAACTTGTTTCGCTTATGGTCGAAAATCGGCCCTACCTTTTATAATTATGTAATATTAAAAAACATGTTTTCCAAATTCCACTTTTCAAAATTCTGCTTTAAAAATTTCTACAAACAATAAAAAAGTGTTGTTTGTTTGACAAATTTTGTAAATACAATCCTTTCACTTATTTAAGCATAAAGTGTAGAGACAATTATTAGTCTTATAGGTAGTGTTATTTGCTATTCCTTCGTGAACGTGTGCTGATAGTGTTATACTTTATAAGATAAGTTGTGCGTGGATGGATGGCGATGGGGGAAAAATTGAAAAATAAAAAAAGGAAATAATTATTTTTAAAAACAAACAAATAACAAGAATTCCAAAAAAGAGAACAGATCTTAGCCATATTGGTTTTTTTAAACGAATATACAAAATATAGCTCTCTCTAGCTTTGTTTAGTTTCTCAATTTTTTGGTAATTTCAAATGTGAAATAATTTTCTTCTTCTGGATTTTGTTCTTGTGATTTATTTAACTGTAATATAATATTATTAAAACCTGAAATACATAATAAAAATCCAAGTATAAAATCAAGCAATAAAATAAATAAAATGAGTACAAAAGCAAAAGCTTCTACCTGTGAAAACATTACAGTTTGTTTCAAATGAATTGTTTTCGTTTGTGTTTTATTAAATGCAATATTTTTTGTATTTTAAAAAATTAGTTGCTTAGTTTTATTTGATTTTACAATACTTTTAATTTATTTTTTTAATTTATTAGATTAAATTATTTTTTGTATGTAAAAAGGTGTTTTAGGTTTAATTTCCAATCCGTACCTATATTCAATACGAATTATAAAAAGTCTGGGAGCAACTCAAAATTGGTGGTATGCAGACAGCTCACATTCAAGAAATGAAATGATTGCCAGTCATGCATTCATCACCTACAGTCCAATAGGCGTGAATGAATAAACATTAGGTTATAACAAAAATGATTTATGAAACATAAAAGCATAAATTACACAGAAAGCTCAAAAACACAAAAGTCTACTGCGGACAATTTGAATTCACTGCACTTTTTCTAAAGATCCCCTGCGTAAATGAATTCCCCAAATATCCCTCGGACATATTAAAATTCGCAGAAAATCCCCCAGAAAGGGATAAATCCCTCAAAATGGCATCACTACAGGCGAGTTGAGCTACCGAATGCGTTTGAACAACTATGTTAATCACAGGTATTGTATATTTTTCATCTCGAGTATACGACACATACCACTTAGTAACCCCGCGTAGCCTCACCTACCACACTACAACAAAACTACGAAGTGGATATTCGCACGTTATTTTTGTACTGACTGACGTTTGTCTGGCTTTGGGAAACGGCTACGTATTTGACGTAACATAATTGTATTTTAATTAAAAATAGAGCTTAAAGAAATAAGTTGGGCCTTAAAACGTACAGGCTCGTACCCGAAAATGTAATACTGGGGCACATACTTACTTACTTAGGTGGCGCTACTGTCCGGGGAGAACCTGGGCCTCAACCAATACGCCTCTCCAGTTAGGGCAATCCTTGGCTCACTGCTTCCAGTTGCGCACTCCAAGTTGGTTGAGGTCCCCTTCCACTTGCGCGCGCCACCTAAGGCGAGGTCTTCCTTTACTGCGTTGTCCCTCCGGGTTGGAATCGAAGACTCTTCGGGCCGGAACGTTGGTGTCCATTCGCTCTACATGTCCCAGCCATCTTAGAAGACTAATGCGTACTTTTCTGACTAGGTCGATGTCGTTGTAAAGATCGTAGAGTTCGCTGTTAAATCTCCTTCTCCAGAGCCCGTCAACACAAACGGGACCAAAAATCAATCGAAGAATTTTGCGTTCGAAACGACCAAGGAGATCTTCATCCGCCTTTGATAGCGTCCATGCTTCTGCACCATAAAGCAGGACTGGGATGATGAGGGTCTTATACAGAGTTTCCTTAGTATTTCTCGACAAGGCCTTATTTATCAGTTGCCGTCTTAGGCCAAAGAAACAGCGGTTGGCAAGTGTGATTCTTCGCTTGATTTCTGATGTGATGTCATTATCAGAGTTTATAGCGGAGCCGAGATAGACAAAGTCCCTGACTACCTCAAAGTTATAGCTGTCTATCGTGACGTTCTGCCCGATTCGTCGATGTTGTGTGTCCCTTCTTGTTGACAGCATATATTTTGTTTTACCCTCATTCACCACTAAACCCATTTTTGCCGCTTCTGTACTAATACTTGCAAACGCACCAGTGACAGCTCGCTGAGTTCTGCAAATGATGTCGATGTCGTCAGCGTATACAAGTAGTTGTACAGACTTCTGGAAAATTGTGCCTCTGGTGTTGGCTTGCGAGTTTCGCACAATCTTCTCAAGAATGATGTTGAAAAAAAGACACATGACAGCGCGTCAATTTGTCTAAATCCTTTTTTTGACATCAAAGGTCTTGGTGAGATTGTTTCCGACCTTTATGGAGCAGCGAGCGTTCTCCATCGTCATTCTGCACAATCTGAGAAGTATGGCAGGGATGTCAAAACTAGACATAAAGCTCGTCTCTATAAATGCTGTCATATGCGGCCTTAAAATAGATAAACAGGTGGTGGGTACGACTTGGACTTCTTGTTGTGTTCTTTCAGGATCTGCCGTAGTGTGAATATTTGGTCGGTTGTGGATTTACCGGGCCTATAAACCGCACTGATAGGGTCCAATCAGTTCGTTGACATAAGGTTTCAGGCGTTTGCACAGTACGGCAGATAGGATGACGGAGACTGATGCCTCTATAGTTGGCGCAGTTTAGAGGGTCTCCTTTCTTGTAGATCGGGCAAACAATCCTGAGGTTCCATTCATCAGGCATAATTTCCTCTAACCAAATTTTGGAGACGAGTTGGTGTATGCACTCTACCAAGTCATCTCCGGCTGCCTTGAAGAGCTCGGCAGGTGAGCCGTCTGGTCCAGCAGCCTTGTTGGACTTCAGCTTGGATATTGCTATCCTCGCACTTGATTTTGGTCAGGTGGACGGAAGTCTTGGCTTTCATCGCCCAGCTTGAATGGTTCATTCTGCCTGACAACGGAATTTATGTCGTCATCGCCATTTAACAGTCTGCAGATATGGTTTTCCCATATCCTCAGCACCGACTGTGACTTCTCGAGAGGTTGAGGGATACACGATCGGCAAAATTACTGGCGGTTTGTTGCATTTGTAGCCGTTCAACGTTGAATCTCCTCACAGCATTTCCCCGTCGTTGGGATATCCGCATTCGTACCTTGGCTACAACAAGGTAGTGGTCCGAGTCTCTGTTGGCGGCTCGGAAAGTTCGGACATCTAGAATACTGTAGGAGTGCCTTGCGTCGATCGCAACATGGTCAATTTGGTTGAGATGAGGAAACCGTGTGCTAGCTACAGTAACATTACGTCCCGCAGCAAATTCAATTAGCCTAAATCCTTTTCCAGACATGGTGTGCTTTCCGATTGCGCTACCAAATATGTCCTCCTTTCCTATTTTACCGTTAAAATCACCTAAGACAATTTTAACGTCATCTTTAGAACATTGCTCGTATGTTTTGTCGAGGAGCTCGTAAAAACGTTCTTTGGTAGCATCGTCTTTATCTTCTGTGGGGGCGTGAGCGCATATTAGGCTGGTGTTGGCGAATTTAGCCTTGATGCGGATAGTTGTAAGACGTTCACTAACATGTCAAAAGCTCAAGACTTCTTGCCTAAGTCTGCCACTTACAACGAATCCACATCCAAATAGACGCTGCTTCTGTTCCCATAGAGCCCATATACCACTTTTTTTCGCGATTAAACATTGACATTTCGTTACGCAGCCATGTCCCGAACGACGTGCGAAAACCAAAGGCCACAAAACTACCTTAGCCAATGGACCCAAAAATCATGTCACCGCAGTGCTTACTTTACACGCCCTTTAAAATTCGTTCCCTTACTATCTCTTACTCTTAGTGTTAGCCCGTCTTCAGTAAAAAGTTGTAGTTGCCAAAAAACCTTGTACCTTTATTTCGAAACCCAAAATCGAGCCCCACAAAAAATTCCAAATCTACTAATCAAATCTGAGAAGTGTGGTATTTGTCCGATTTCTGGGCATGGCATTTCCATTAAATATGGCAAGACCCACTCCATAAATTACGACCAACGTAATGCATGTTCTTAAAACTATTCTCGGCTGGCTATATTTGAAAATTTACGTCATGGGCAGGTTATTCGGTCAATTGGACATAAAAAAGATTTAAGAGAAACCAAATCATGCTGCTCGTATCTGAAGCTGAAGTAGCTGCAGACAATACAGTTTTTTTTGATTATCTCCCTCTCAAAAATGGACTTTACCACCAAACGGTCAAAAATCCACATCTCTGTCTCTCTACCCCGGCTGCCAATGTCAATTGAAAGCATCTTTATCGGCATCTGTGTTATAATCAAAAGCGGCCTATAGCTTTGTATGTAGAGTAAACAAAAAACAAATCTTTGCAAACACATAATGGAGATAGTATCTATGCCATACACCACTTATTTGGCGAAGCAATGTAAACAGCAATTAACATACTAGAAACTTACCGTGAATCCAAGGAGTACTACCGACAAAGTCACAAATGATGCACCCAATCCGATCGCGATTCGATTGTGGGTAGATCGTTTTTCTGATGAGAAATTCTCTGCCGATGGCAGCGATATAAACGGCTTTAAAGATTCGGCAGTCATCTTGCTCATTTAAGGTATGAGAAGACGCAGACTATGTTCCTTTGTGTTAATATGTATCTCCGTATGGCTATCTAATGCAATTTATCATTTCACAAACACGATCACTAACATGCCACTATACACTTTCCTTTATCTTTTTGCGATCGAGATATTTTTTTTTCTCCGCCTTCAAACAACAAAAAATGTATGGTCGACCTATAATTTATCGCACAACTAACTTGCGGGACGCTAAATCTTTTTTTTCTTTTTTTGTTGGTAATGATTGCGTTCAAACACTACAGACACGTCACTGCTGATCGATATCTTTTAAAGTTGGGCACTTCTAATATATTTTTTTCAACTGCATGACATTTTGTAATCTATGGCACTTCGGAACTCGAGAGCGAAACGTCCAAACGAGAGAATGTTCTGCGAACAACTAAAACGATCTTGAAACAAGCGGCGCGGTATCTTAAACTTTTGAATGCCTGCTCTGCAGCGTTGCCGTTTGGCCCCTTTTTGAGCATCAGGACCCTTGGCCCCCACTTTAAAAAAAAAATATCATAAAATTTTATTCTTTAATGAACGGAAAAGACTGCAATTTTTTTGGATATTATATGCTGTTTTTGATTTAGGTTTTCAGATTTTAGTCTAAGATTTTAGATTTCTGCTGCCAAATCGAACATGAATTCCGAATTTTATTGGTTCTTGTATATATTGGGTTTGCTGCAAAAAAAAGTTTTTTTTTCAATTGCGCTGGAAATCCAGAACGCCCATCACTCGAGGACTTATCGTCCAATTTGAGCTATCTTTTCTTTGTTGTGTCTGTCTCCGCGTGAGGAAGGTTTAGACGTCGTGAAAATTGGAAATTATAAAAGGAAATTGAAAAAATTCATAAAAATAAGTTTTCCATAGATTTTTTACTGCGATTTTTTTTTATTTTAATCGCAATATTTTTTTTTTTTTTTTTATATACATCTCCCGGGAAAGGCGAACCTATAACGCGTCAACAGCGCCCCGAGATGCCTGCAGATGTATGTTTGCTCTGCACTTAAATTGCTGCAAATTGTAGTCTTCTGGAAATATATCCCCAGGAAGCGAGTTCCAAAGTTTACTTGTCCTGTATCAGAAGGAGTTTTGGAAAGTTGATGTCCTAGCGGTTGTCAAGTGTACTGTATGGTCATGAGCATTAGCAGCCTGTCTTGTTGGGCGCCCAAAAGTTGCATTTCGAGGGATAATGTCTTTGAGTTCCTCAGAACATCTACCATGGAAGTACCTATAGAACAAGCATAGGTCAGCGACTTGGTTCTGTGCACCAATATACGGTGAGATCGTGTTTGTCAAAAATTCTACATGAATTTATGTGATGTGAAATATCCATAGGCGCAGGCGCGACTTGGGAGTAAATCGACTCGACCGAGACGGAAAATCCGTGGCGACGCACGGCGGAAATTGGCCTGTCGCGATAGGTGGCGCTGTTGCCGATCTCCGAAACTACTCAACTGATTTCGATGAAATTTTGTGGTTGTGTATGGTTGCTTGCAAGTTGGAAGATAGGGTAGGTTTGAAACTGATAGGTGGCGCTGTTGTCGATCTTCTAAACCACTCAACCGATTTCAATGAGATTTTTTAGGTGTGTATGGTTGGTTGCATCTTGGAAGATAGATTAGTTTTGGACCCGACAGATGGCGTTGTTGTCGATCTAAAAAACTATTCAACTAGTTTCAATGAAATTGTGTGGATGTATCTGGTTGGTTGAAGTTTGAAAGATAGGAAATAAACATTTTTTTTTAAATTCATTTAACTTAATTCATAAAGTGAAGACTTATATGGGCACGCTGGCCTGGGGAGGAGTGAACTGATAAAGCTTGGTCTTACGCAGACCTTAGACTACTGAATCAGTTGTATCGAAGCCAGACGGGAACAGCTAGTTTAATATAAAAACTCGTTTCCATACGAGTAAAATTAATTATTCAGCTAAAAAAAAAAATCTTAACCGCCAGCTGTGTCGCTGTGTGTCATAAAATTGTATGTTAGTGAAAGTCTGAAAGGATGAGACAAAATAGAGATCTCTCAAAAGTGTCTGAGATAAAAAAAAGTTTTTTTTTTTTTGGCAAATCGAACAGAAAAGCAATCTCGATAAAAAAATGGATTTTTCTCAAAAAATTGGTCTTTTTGCCAAATCGAAAACGACATTAGTATTTTATGTGGATGCCTCTATTTTTCTCTCGTGCCCCTTTCTAGTTCCCTTTATGGAATTTTCCAGCGGCAACGCTGCTGCTCTGAGTCGGTTTTGTTTTTCTCTTGGATTATTTTCTTTCATATGTTTTGAATTTGATTTTCTGCTTCTTCGTCGACTTTGGGTTGGTTGGTATGGTTGGGAGTTGGGACTTGGGACTTGGGATGGCAGTTGAGTTGGGATCTAATGGGATGGGAGGCTAGAGCCAGAGCGAGATTGTTGTGATTTTAATTTGAAGCGGAATTTGGAAAGCGGGCGGCGGGATAGAGGGTGGTACCCGTGCCGGTATAGTGGCGGTGGGCGATGGTTGTGAATTTCTGCGAGGTCGCATCGTTGTGTATCTTCTCGATGTAGATATGAATTTTCGGTAGGTTTATTCTTTTGCCGTAGATCCCATCCATCTCGAATGTGATAAAATGTACGTTTTCAAAACGACTTTAAAAGACTGCGACTTTGCAAAAGAGAGAGAAAGAGAATGCATGTGCAACACTGACTGGTTCCCTTGGGTGGCGTTGGTCTTTTGGTTTGATGGCGGTTACTTCAAAGGCGGATTCTCGGATCTTGTTGTTGTGCTATCTTCTTTGCACAGATGCACTGAGATTTTGAGCAAACACAAATCGCGAAAACTAGTTTTTAATGAGTCTTATTCTTTGTAGCAGTTTCCAGAGACTTTCCAGCCAATTGATTAAATTTGCTTTATTTGTTTCATGCGGTTAGGTTAAAGGCTAACCACACACTGCCCCAAGTGCATGATGGTGTAGGTACGAGTACGATATGTGTAGCTGAGTGCATTGCGTGCAGTTTTTCCTCCTTCTGATGTCAGTGACGCAGTGCAGCAAGTCAGAAACGCAACGGGGTAGAAATAACAATTGTGTGGTCAGATTTCAATTTGCCATAGCAGTTCGATCGATTGCGTTGCATATTTGATGATCGAGATCAATTGACTGGCTGGCGGTGTTTGTTATTATTCAATACAAATTGTTCATTTTTATTCTTTCTCTTTGGGTAGGTCTTGATCTTAATTTTGTGGTCGTGATGATTGCAGGAATTCTTGGCAATTGTTGAAGGACAGCAAATGTGTCGTGGGTCAAGTGCAGCATGATATTGAGTTTCGATTGCATACACACAGTTGGTCGTCGATCGTGAAAGAAAATGATTGTGGTGCATTGGAGAGGATAGAGGAATATTTTCGTTGCAGCATTGGAAGCTTTGAAAATATTGGTTTACGACCTGATAAAAGAACTGGGACATTTTTACTTACAGTGAGTAGGGACACTCTCTACGTATCTATCATCAGTTGACAATTTGGAGTTTCAAAACGAGTAGAAAAACGATTTCGAAATGCGGCACAGGGTGTGAGGTAAGAAAAAAGCAAATATCAATTTGTAATTGTTTTTACTGAACTTTTTATATTAAATATCTTCACATTTGTGCCAAACTTAAATATTTTTGTTTGTTGTTACTTTTTTTGTTATCTTTATTGAATTTTTTTAAAATATAAAAAAATCGTAAAATTTAACAAGATTTCGATTTTTACAACAATTGTAGATAAGGAAATTAATTTTCGAAAATATTGAAAACATTCATCAAAAAATTATTTCTAACGAATGTAAAAATTCTTGTAGGGTCGTTTCAATTTCGCAACTTCATTTCATTGATAACTGTAAAAACAGTAGAAACGTTCAGTTGTGAACTTAGTTTCAGTCCACACTTTTGGTTTAGGCGGTATTAAATAAAATATTAAATGTACTATTGATACCCAGATCGACAGTTTTAAAATCGGGTTCCGTTTTAAAATCGTAAACCAAATAGTCCTTATTTTGTTTTGCTGGTTCCATCCACACTTTAATGTCTGGAAATTTAATATTTTCAGTTGGGTTACAGTTTCCATGGCTGTGTCGATTTATGTCCTTTTTGTGTTCTACAAGAACGTCAATAATCTCATTGGCTGCAATACCTCCACTTATCTCATTATTTTGAATATCACCGTTTTCTGCTTCTACTGTCACAAAGTTTAAGTATATTCTTGTTAATTCGGACTTCTGTTATCTAACATTTTTAAATATGTCCAATATGGGTTTCCGACAATATCAATCGCATCTTTGACTTGCCCTAGAAGGTTTTCGGCTTTCGCTTTCAATGCAACCACTTCGCTTTTTTGAAAAAAAAAATCAGTAAATACACCAAAACTTAATATTTTTTCTTGTCCGATATATTCCTTATATAGCTTACGTCTCACTGTTTTCCGGCGTTTTAAAATATTTAGTCCAAATTTTTCTTTCTCCTCTCGCCCATATATCCAACACTTAAAATATTGTTTCCCCAAACTTTATTTAGTTTTCCAGTTATAAACACTTGCACTTTAATTTAATTTTCTATTATTTTTTTTACAAAATGCGCTGCCACTGAACATCCTTTGTTTTCTCAATTGAGGATGAGGATATTGAACAACTGATAACAGCCTAGATTCAGCACGCCTTTACACAGCGTCTCCACGAGTCTGAAGTAGGTATGTCAGACGTCTTGTCCGCCATATTTGAATTCCTTTGATTGGGCAAATCGTGTTGTGATATTTCATTTCACAAGAATGTCATCAACGAAGAAACAAGTGACGGCACTCGCTTTTTCAGGTTCGCGCACATTTTCGTGTTTCTCATCCAACATAAAACCATCACTTCCTCTTTTTTGTTGGTATTCGTGCGATTGCAATATGCGTAGCCTTCGACACCCAGATCGATTTCCACACATTTGTGCATAAACAATTAACAGATATAGATACCCCCTATGCAATTCGTTTGCTTACAGTTGAAAAATTTCATGAAAACGTAAACAACCTCTACAAGTTATTGTCCAACTGACGCAAAAAAAAAACAGCATTTTTCCGTATGAAAAGCTTTGTAAGAGAGCCAGAGATAAAATAAAGATGCTTTCTCATTTATTTTAACAACATCATAGACAAATAGTTAGCATCATCAAATGATAGACTCATGTACAATATGTGGAAATAATGAGCCACATAAATTTGAAAAAAAAGTTTGTACCTATTCAGTTGGAACGGAGTGTACAACTGTGTTAATAAATGTGCTGAGAATTGTTTTGAGGGCAGAAAGGCATTGAGCTTTACCAATAAATATTTTTAATATCGACTATAAATTTTAGTAGTTTACAGTGCCTATTCCATACAAATTTCGCAATTGTGAGCTTCCATAAATTTAGAGCCGAGACTAAAGTTCTTTATCGGTACGGCGCTTTGGCACAAAGAAATGAAACGTTGTTGGACACCTTAGATATTGAAATAAAGCAAAAGGAAAGCTATAAACATATTCTCTCCGTTGAATGAATCGATGATTTAAACTTTATTATTATTATTATAAGCTTTTATTTACTATTACGATTACCAATTTTTGATCGCGTTATTAGATAGATACATGTTTCTTTTCTATTGTTATTAAAGGCATTTATACCCCCACCACCTAGCACCGAACTTGACGAGTTGTGGGGGCTGAGTAATGGTAAAGACTCTCGAGAATCTCTCCAGAAGAACCGTGAAACCAAAGGGTGCTCTCCTACCCGTCCTTCCTTTCTTGTCCCACTATGTCTTATCCCATCCTATTTCCGCCTGGGCTGGATAAAGGCGTCATACGACCAGTGCCGAGTATCAACCTGGCTGGGAGCCCAGTTTCAAAAATAGCCCGAGTCGCAAACGGAGTATCCGGATACCTGGCGCCCTCCGGATTAGCCAGCCTTATCTGTGTAATGCGGATCTATGCAAAGATGGACCTCTCTTCTCCGCTAATCGTGGGTCCTTATGATCAAAAATAATAAAAACAAAAAAATTCAGAGTCCGGTGCTCTTAAACTACCGGCTGGAAGTACTGCCTCTGAGCCCGCTTCCAGTACCAGCGTTCCTACAACGACGGCAGCTAAGAACTTGGTCACCAAACCTGATCTTATATAGTCTTGCCGAAAGACGCAAAGAACGCTCAACTCAAAAACCCGGTGCTGCACGTCGTACTGCCTCGAGCTCGCGACACGAAAGCACCTCTCCTAGGCAATACAGGGAGCGACGTACCGCCTCCAGAATTCTGGAGCGCTACAAGGACGTCCCGATAGATCAGCTCTCTGTTAGGAACAAGGGATCGATCTCCTGGGCAACGAAAGTTGTGAAGGAGATTCCTCCTGACTCCTCAAGAAAGGACTCCACGTCCAAAAGACAAAGGTCGATTGAGGAGTCCACTGTCGACCCAAAAAGAGTGAAGGTAAACTGCAGCAGTTCCTCACTCTCCTCAAAGCACAACAAGCCATTCAGTGATGTCCTCAAGGCACACCTTGTCCTCGCTGTAATAGACAGGAGTGACATAGATGGCAGAATTTCGCCTGAGAGATGGAGAAAAGTAGAAATGAAGCTGGCAACTAAATTTCTACAGGTCATGGATGATCATCCAGGGCCTCCTCCCTCCTGTCGCGATAGCGGATAGCATCAGGGCCATGTGAAGCTGATCGCTTGTGCTGATCGAAGGTCTGCGGACCTGTAAATAGCAATTTCGTCTCTGGGTGAGGTGTGGAAAGAGGCGCAGCTCGAGGTCGTAAGCAGGGAAGAAATTCCTAGCAGACCTAGGACTCGCTCCTGGATCCCTGCCGAACCCTCTGACCCCGCTACAATAATGAAAATCATTCGGGCAAGCATCTCTCATCTTCCGACAGGTAACTGGAAGGTTGCTAAGCTAAGCTGGAGAAACTGCGATCATCGTGATTGTTGCGTATTCAGCGTACCTGTAGGATGTAGGCTTCCAAAATGAAATAAAACAGATCAATGGTAATTCAGTGATTTATTCAATATATAAAATTATGTGCAATTTATTTGAGGAAAGGGAACGAGGTTACTTCCTGGGTTGACTGTCAGCGAAAGAGAAAAAGAGGATGTTAAAAGCCCCCATGTGGCCCGTTGACGTGTCGACGGATGTATCCATATGTCAGTAACCTTCTCGTACATAGGTGCGCTGATATCGCTTAATTCTAGCGTTCAGGAATACACAACAATCCTCCCCACTAAATCTGCTAATACCCTAAGCGTTCCACTGGCTTCCTGATGCGAGTGCTCTTCCGTACTGTAGGTGCGGTTATGGTATCTACTTCCTTGCTGCTCCCTTGTTTGCTAACCGTCGTCTCTGTTACTGTGCCTCCACTTGCTTCCGAGGTTTGGAACTCCTGCGGTGACAGTGGGGTGATGGGGTTGGTTGTTGAGCCTTGGTTGACATCTGTTGGTTCTTCCGTCAGGGTTTGTTGCGTGATCTCTAGCTCGTGGTCTTTGCTTACGTTCTCTACGTCGACGCTGCACCCTAAAATCTGCTCAGCATGCCTCCGCCAGAGTTGTCCATTAACATTGATGTAGTAGTGTAGTTGTCCATCCCTCCTTACTATTTTCCCGAATTCCCATTTCTTATCCTTGTTGGTATAGTTCCTCACCTGAACCGTGTCCCCCGGATGGTACGTTGTTCCGATTGGGTATGCCCCGCTAAACTTTCCTCTCACCTCGTCTACGACATTCGATCGCACTAAGTCCAGAACTATGCGAATATCCCGCTGAAGGAATAGGACACAGGGTGCTACTCCCGTGGTTGCATTTGGCGTTTTTCTGTATCGCATCAGATAATTTGAAAGTTTGTGTCTTATGCTGCCAGGGTCGTCCATCATTTTACGAAGTCCCACCTTCATGTTCTGCACGAACCGTTCAGCTTGTCCATTCGTGGATGGATGATATGGAGCGGTGAATTTGTGGTGGATCCCATTTGCTCTGATGAACTTCTTAAACTCTTCCGATGTAAAAGTGGATCCATTGTCGCTCACTAATATTTGCGGTAACCCATAGCGAGCGAAAATGTCGCGCAAGACCTCGATTGTCTTAGTTGTCGTCATGGAATTCATCGGTATTATCTCCGGCCATTTTGAGTGAGCGTCGACAACTATAAGAAAATATTTATTAAGAAACGGACCTGCGAAGTCAATATGGATTCTTTGCCACGGGGCTGATGGATATTCCCATGGATGATGTATTTTGGTTGCGGATTGCTTTGCAACACTTCTACATGCATAGCATTCGCGGGCCAAGCTTTCAATGTCCGCGTCAATATTTGGCCACCAAACGTAGCTTCTCGCCAACGCCTTCATTTTAACAATGCCTATGTGTGCCGTATGCAATTCGGCTAACACAACCTTACGCAGGCTCTCGGGAATCACCACACGACTATACCTAAGAATTGTTCCATTTGACAAGGAGAATTGGACATCTTTACCTTCGTAACCCGGTTCAGTCAGCCTTTCCCCCCGCGATAAACAGTCATACACCTTCCTTAGAATGGGGTCCTTGCTGGTGTCGATGGAAATTTGTTTTCCTGTAACTGGACCCGTGTTGATCTGCTGCATTTGGTAGTATGTAACGTCATCATCCTCATTCAGCTGTGTCGAGTGGAGAGGTAACCGGGAAAGAGCATCTGCATTCCCATGATCATCTGTTGCTCGATAAATTATTTCGTAATTGAAGCCTTGAAGGAACTGGGCGTAATGCAGCATACGAGTTGCAACCATTGTCGGTAAATTCTTATCGGGGCTGAAAATAGCAACCAAAGGTTTGTGGTCAGTAATTAAGGTAAACCTACGTCCATAACAGTGTCTGAAAAACCGTTTCAGTGCCCAAAAAATAGCAGTGGCCTCTTTGTCGATTTGGCTGTAATTCCTTTCGGAAGCCGATAAGGAACGTGAAGCATAAGCGATTGGCCGCTCCTTCCCGCCTGGAAGCGTATGGGACAACACAGCCCCCAGCCCATAAGGACTCGCATCAGTGGCCAGTGATAATGGAAGTTTTGGGTCGTAGGGGCAAAGTACTAAATCTGATGTTATTTCCCTTTTGATGATGTTGAACGCACTTTCACATCCCTTATTCCAGTCGAAGGCGACATCCTTCTGTAGCAATTTGTAGAGCGGGTGCAATTTTGCCGACAGATTTTTGAAAAACCTTCCATAGTAGTTCACCAACCCCAACCAACTCCTCACTTCCGAAACATTTCGCGGCGTCGGTGCATCAACAACTGCCTTAATTTTGTCCTGCGTCTTTTCCAGCCCTCTCTCCGAAATAACGTGCCCTAAATAAGTAATTGAAGTCTCGAAAAATTTACATTTGCTTAAGTTTATACGAAGTCCAACATTGGAGTCGTAACAGATGCTCTTCGAATGTTGAACCTTGAATTTTGATGTCGTCGAAGAAAACGCATACTCCCGGAATATCCCTCAATGTATTTGAGATGTACCTCTGCCAAATAGTTGGTGCTACCTTTGTGCCGAACATAAGTCGATTTACCTGGTAGTCCCCCATTATTGTTGAAATGGCCTGCATCTTCGCGCTTACTTCATCCATTGGCATATGTAAGTATGCCTCACTCACGTCCAGCGTTGAAAATAACTTTCCTCCCAGCATGGTCGTCGCAAAGATGTCTTCACAATCAGGAATTGGATAGTGATCGTTTTTGAGCACCTTATTTAGAGTTACTTTGTAGTCCGCACATAGTCGTATCGATCCATCTTTCTTTACAATCGGCACCACTGGTGTACCCCACTCACTGTATTGCATTTTGGTTATTATACCCGCCCTTTCCAACCTCTCCAGCTCGTTCTGCATTTTCCCTATTAAGGCGTAAGGTACTCTACGAGCGGGAACGTATATTGGTTCAACATTCTCCTCAACGAACAACCTTGCCTCGTAGTTTTTTATTTTCCCCACGCCCGGCTGGAATACGTCATTGAACTGGGTTTTTAGGTTACGTAATATGTCTTCCTTTTGGATGTTAGAATTGTTTCCATGCAATTGATGTAGATTAGGTAATTTAACCTCAAACACTTCAAACCATTCTCTGCCGAAAATTGCATCCACCTTTCCCGGCATAATGTAAATATTTGCCTTTGCTTCCTTTCCACCGTATTTGACGCGCATTGTACTGTACCCTACTGGATGAATCACCTCCCCTGTGTAAGTCTGAAATGAAACATTTGAATTAACCCACTTTTTATCTGGCCATGAATTAACAAATTCTTGCTGCGAAATCGATGACACTGCTGCGCCTGTGTCTAGTTCCAGCTGTTTTGTAACTCCGTCTATTATCAGCTCGAGCATAAGTTTCTTAGGTTTCCTCCTCTCCTCCGGCAGAACGCATTCGCTAATATTGTTGATGTAATACATCTCACCGTTTTCTTCCGCAGGTACCGTGATCGGCTGCACCTGATTTTGATGATTTGTCTTCCTGTTGTTTTGCTTGTTGGTTGACCCTGCCTGTGACCGCGAGCTTCCCATACATACGCGGGCCAGATGTCCACTCTTTCGACACTTCGAACACACTGTTCTAATGTGCTTGCATGCATTTGCAAGGTGATCTTTATCACCGCAGCGAAAACAAAAACTGGTTTTGTTATCTGACTTACGAGCCACTTGTTGTGTTGGCGGATGAGAGTTTCGTGGATATTTATGTGGATATGACCTTGATAGCTGATTTTGATGGTTTGTTGAATGTGTTGTTTGCAAGTTCTGAATCTCTTTGGAATCTTTTTGCGCTGATTCCATTGCAAGAGTACTCTTCACGCAATCTGTGAACGTGTTGTTTGGCTCTTTCAGTTGAATTAATTTCTCAAGCCAGTGGCCGTTTCGAAGGCCACTTATGAATTGCTGTCTCAGGTGTGCATCGGCCGTCGATGCTCGGCAGGCCGCACATTTGAACTCACAGTTTCTGCACATTTTCTTGAGATCTGCGACAAAATTTGAAATGCTTTCCCCCTCATGCTGAATACGTTTAGTAAATCGGTTCTGCTCTGCAATTATGCTGGGGGATGGGTGCAAATGATCTTTCACCAATTTAACAAGTTCATCATACGGTTTGGTTTTGGGATCATCTGGGCTTGTTAGATTACAAAGAAGTTGCAAGGTCTTTGGCCCTATTGCATGAATTAACCAATCCCTTTTGCTAGCTTTATCTTCGTTGCTGGTCCCAGTGATTTTCTTTAAGCTAAAGAAGTTCTCCAGTCTTTTGATGAAAATGTCCCAGCTTTCGTTGTCCTCATTGAAGCTTTCTAGTTGGATAACTTCCTTTTGCGGTTGACCGGCATTATTGCCCTGAATCGCGCTTGTTACCGCTGTTAAAAGAGCTTGTAATTGATTTGCGTCCATTGGATTTATCAATTTTTTTTGTTAGTCTTCAGCCGTTTATGTAATTTCTCCTCCTCGTCGCCACTGTTGCGTATTCAGCGTACCTGTAGGATGTAGGCTTCCAAAATGAAATAAAACAGATCAATGGTAATTCAGTGATTTATTCAATATATAAAATTATGTGCAATTTATTTGAGGAAAGGGAACGAGGTTACTTCCTGGGTTGACTATCAGCGAAAGAGAAAAAGAGGATGTTAAAAGCCCCCATGTGGCCCGTTGACGTGTCGACGGATGTATCCATATGTCAGTAACCTTCTCGTACATAGGTGCGCTGATATCGCTTAATTCTAGCGTTCAGGAATACACAACAGTGATCAACATAGAGTCTCTGGCTCCTCTGGCTGCAACAGAAGGACAAATTAGCTACGGCTTCGGAGCTATAAACCTTAGGGTTTATAAGAAGGATGAAGAGGAACCTACCAGGGAGGGAATGAGACCCCCCTCCTCTGCTGACACTGTTGAACAGTTTAGTAATAAACAGACTAGTCCAGCAGCGGAAGCGGAGTCGGTGGGCTGCAATCCCGCTAAAGAAGCGCTGTTCCCCGTCTCTGCTGAAACCGCATCGGTCAGTAATACACCGACCACAGCGGCTAAGGTAGAGGCGGATGACTACGCTCCTGGGAGGGCCCCGCATCTCTCTAAGTGCAACTCGGTCCTACGGATAGATCTGGACATGGACAGCATTGGACTGTCGGACCTGGATCTATCCAGTGGACTCGGCAGCCCATCCGTAACTGATGTGTCTCTTGAATCGGATACAGATGAGGCTAACATCACTGTGGTGGAGGTGTCTGGAGGTAATTTTAGCAATGATGCTGCGGTTACTTCAGATTAACCTACATCACTCAAAAACGGCTTCGGCCTCTCTTCTTCTGCGGATCTCTAAAAGCGCGGAAGACATTGTGCTGATTCAGGAACCCTGGGTCAGTAATGATCGGGTGCATGGACTCAGGACTCCAGGCTACAATCTTTTGTACGTGAGGAATGAAGGTACTCCAAGAGCCTGCATCCTTGTGAAGAACACACTAAATATTTTCCTTCTTCCTAATTACAGCGATCGAGACACCACGACAGTAAACGTTGAAGTTGGACTGCGGAAAATCTGGTTGACTTCGGCGTATCTGGCGTCCGACCTTCCCCTCCCTGCGGAACTACTGGGGAGAGCGATTGCTGATGTGGAGAAGTCAAAAGTTGCGATGATCCTGGGATGTGATGCCAATGCGCATAACACTGTATGAGGCAGCTCCGATATCAATAAAAGAGGTGAGCTACTTTTTGATTACTTAATTAGTACTAAACTAATCATATGCAATATGGGATCCGAACCCACATTTGTCACTAGTAACAGACAAGAGGTGTTAGACATCACGCTGGTCTCCGACACCATTTACCTAAACAGTGTGGAATCTTCCATATTTAACAGAATACCTGTTCCCCCTATTAATATAAATGAATTAGATAGCATGGTTGAGGAACTCACTAAGACTCTCAACCGGGCTATGTCTTTCTCCTGTCCATTAAGTAAACCTCGGGGCAAGCCTAGACCACCGTGGTGGAATCAGGAGATTTTATTTCTGCGTCAAAAATGTAGGCAGATCTTCAATCAGGCCAAGCGATCCCGCGAAGCCGCTGACTGGGCCTTATATATAAAAGCCCTCAAATCCTATAAAACCGTAGTTAGGAAAGCCCAACGGAATTCCTGGAGACTCTTCTGTGAAAAGATAGAAGAAATTTCTGAGGCCTCCAGCTCAGAAAGATTCTCGCATCCACTCCTAAAGTAGCGAGCTACCTTAAGAGAGCTGATGGATCGTGGACCACCTCCAGTGCAGAATCTCTGGATCTACTACTGGATTCTCACTTCCCTAATAGCTGTAATGCTGCTTCGATACCAGCTAGGTTCTCTGAAAGACCGATAGAAAGCAGCTCTTCAAGTCTTATTATATTTTGCTTTCTTGCTTGGTCCGGCAGGTGAATTGTTGCTGGACCGAGGGCGCTTGTTGGCTGTTGATGATTCGTTAGGCGTGTCGGTTCATTGTATCCAGTGCCTCATTGTATGAGAGACCATTTGCAAGAAGGCGCCTAAGTTTCTTCTTGTTTGAGGTGGTCAGTCGTTAGGGATAGTTTTTCTATCCCCAAGTTTTTAATGGAATCGGTCTCTGGAGCATAAGAGCAGCTCCTGTAGGCTTCCTCCGTGAGCACGGAGCTCACCATGTGGATGGATTCTAGGTCACTATCGACGTTCGGTCGTTCAGGACGGTCTGTCCGTCCATTGCGACTGTGTTCAGCTGTTAGCCTACAGACAGAGATAGGATCAACCGTATTTCCATCAGAACAAGTAGTTTTATTTATTGGATCTATGTTGTTCGCACGAGACGCTAGGGAAATATACCGTCGATCCGCACATTTCCCAACGTTGTGACTCATTTAGTTCCGCGGACTTATGATACTGACTTACTTTCTATCAAGATTTCGAGAGGGAAAGAGCTGTCAGTGTCAAAATAACCTATATATGATTTAAAAAGAAACCACTAGATTTCTCACTTCGCCATTCAGTGTAGTAATTAAAATAAGCCTTTGCTCGTTTGTTAAAAGTCATTTTCTGATAAATCATAATCATAGGGCTTCATCGGGGTATACCACTAATTTGATCAAGATTCCATCAGTCAAACAAAAGGCATTGATGTCAGGATCTGATTAACTCCATATTCACGAGGAGTTTCTGATGGTATTTGAAGAAGGATACATAGATTCGAGTCCCTATAGTTACATACGTACACGTCAGTGTAAATTGCATTTCACAAGCCTAGGAAAGAAAGTAGGCTGTATTAAGGTGTGAACCGTGCCGATGATCAACCTAGATAAAAGCTTTATTTCTCAGTCGCTAATAAAATGTACAGGTATTTGGCGGCCTCCGGACTAGCTAGTACATCTTTATAGTTGGTAACAGCTTATAGAGTAAAATAATACCATTAAAAGGCAGATGACGATTCCACTATATACATATGCTTTATTGTTTTACTTTCATGCCAGAAAAGAATTGTAAAACCTAACCAGTCGCCAGACTATCTATCCCAACCAGAGGGTTTTACCGATGGAGGGTGAATAGCGTTGATTGGACCCTTTCTTACAATATACCGGAAGGCAAAACCATCCGTGTAAAAGCTTTTGTAGGAGCTGTAGGAATTTACAATTTTTCGAAATAGATGCAACCTAATTATTGAATCGGCGAAGACAACTTACAGCGAAAGAGTCACTAACAAAGTGAGTGGATGTCCTAGCGGCTCACGCGCATTCTGGTCCATGGCAAAGGCAATCAGTAATAACTTTAGTTGCTCTTCTTTTCCAACTCTAGTAAAAGAAGACGGCACGCTAGCAACAACACCTAAAGAAAAGGCAGATCTTTTCGCTACCATGTTTTCAGAGAATTCCACCCTAGATTCTGCACAGCTAGAGCCACCAAATATCCCGAGGATACAATCATCGATGGCAGAAGTGAAATTCCGGCCTCGAAGAATTCAACGCATCCTTAAAGAACTAGATTGCAATAAGGCAAAGGGACCCGATGGAATCCCGGCTATAGTACTCAAGAACTGTGCACCAGAACTTGCACCTGTACTCTGTAAGCTGTTTAGAATGTCGTACTCCCAGAAGACGTTTCCTTCTTGCTGGAAGACCGCTCGCATTCAACCTATTCCAAAGAAAGGGAAGAAATGTCTGCCAAAAAACTATCGGCCAATAGCGTTACTTTCAATGCTCTCTAAAGTAATGGAAAAGGCAATAAATGTCAAAATAATCAAATATCTAAAAGGCCATCGATTAATTAGCGACAGGCAATACGGATTTCGGAGCCATCGTTCCAATGGTGACCTGTTAAGCTACGTAACGAACCTATGGACACAATCAATTGAACAACACGGCGAATCCAGAGCCGTAGCCTTGGACATATCAAAGGCATTTGACCGAGTCTGGCATAGAGCCCTATTAGGCAAGTTAGCGTCTTACGGATTACCACAACAACTCTGCGGATGGATGCAGAATTTTCTTCTGGGAAGATCGATCCAAGTTGTTGTAGATGGTGTATCATCCAATTCGTTTGCTATAAATGCAGGAGTGCCCCAAGGATCTATTCTTTCTCCAACTCTATTTCTTCTCCACGTCAACGATTTGCTTGGATCGACAAATAATAATATCTACAGCTTTGCAGGTGACAGCACTCTTATATCCTCCATATCGAACAATGGGCCTGTGAATACGGCTACATCACACAGTCAGAGATGTGAACAAATTAATTCCCTAAATGATGATCTGGACAAAATCTTGAAGTGGGGAAAGGCCAATTTGGTTGTATTTAATGCAAACAAGACACAGCTCACAACATTTTCCAGAAAAAATGCATCAACAGTTCCTCAGATCCAAATGGATGACCATCCAATCCATCACAAGGACTCAATGCACCTTGTAGGAGTCACAGTCAATTCAGGAATCACATGGCAGAACCACTTATCCTATATCGCAAAATCGGCATCCGCAAAGTTGAGCTACCTATTTAGAGCAAAGAGGTACTTTAGCCCCAAGCAACTTCTCCTTCTCTACAAAGCACAGGTTAGACCAGGCTTGGAATATTGTTCCCATATATGGAGCTCGGCCCCAAAACATTCACTTAACCTGCTTGATAGCTTGATTGATACAGAGACGAGCAGTTCGACTCATTGGAGACCCTACACTCACATCGAATCTACAATCGTTGGTGCACAGAAGACAAGTCGCTGACCTATGCCTGTTCTATAGGTACTTCCATGGTAGATGTTCTGAGGAACTCAAAGACATTATCCCTCGAAATGCAACTTTTGGGCGCCCAACAAGACAGGCTGCTAATGCTCATGACCATACAGTACACTTGACAACCGCGAGGACATCAACTTTCAAAAATTCCTTCTGTTACAGGACAAGCAAACTTTGGAACTCGCTTCCTGGGGATATATTTCCAGAAGACTACAATTGGCAGCAATTTAAGTGCAGAACGAGCATACATCTGCAGGCATCTCGGGGCGCTGTTGAAGCGTTATAGGTTCGCCTTTCCCGGGAGAACTATATAAAAAAAAAAGACCTCTATATGAGCTGGTCTAACTGGTCTTATTGTTGTTTATAAGGACTTCCGGAATATCCGGCCCGCTGTCCTAGGGGTCAAACGAAGGGCCTGTCCCCCAGGTTGGGGGTTGTGTCATCAGGGTAACTTCCCGACCATGGAAAAAACAAATAGCTATGGGAGAGACACACCCAGCCTCGGATAATGGTATTCCTCAAATGGCAACAAGACCCGGAATGTGGTAGAGAGCAATACCGTTTTTCCAACAAATCTAGCTAAAATTATCAAACTAAGTAGGAATATTGGTATTCTTTAACGAGTGCAGAGTTGGATTTTATAAGTAGTACGCAAAATCAATCAGATGTAAAAGCAAAATCAGATTTTTAGATGATTAGCATTAGCATTAAAACAAGAAATCATTTCCAAGGCACCTACCTTATATATTAACATAAAAAAAAAATAGTCTTATGTATTAACTCACTTGTATGTACATTTTTATATATATTATCTCGAAATTTCTCAATTGTTAATAACAACCCCGAAACTATAAAAATCTCAGGCTTTTCTTTTCTATCCCCATCCACATGAAAAAGAAACAAATTGGACTGTGTTAATTATGATATGAGTGTGAGATTCTTAAATTAGTTGATGACCAAAATGATGACTTGATTAGAGTCTCGTAAGCATAATCATAACCAGGACAGGCGGAACAAATGCTAACACTAAAAAGCGTTTAGTTCGAAGACATAGTGTCTCGATTCGCAGCTAGCTGTGAAAGTGTGGCGTCTTTAAAATTGGGCGATCATGTTTTTCGTCTTGATGTTATCAGTAAAAGTCAATTTTAATAAGTTCATTAAATTTAGAATACAAAAACTTGGTATGCCCTGGCTGGATTATTTTATAAAATTTCCTTAAAATAGCTGCGATAAGAACTTCGAGTGACAACATTGTGGATGTGCATGGCACTTGATGTATTTTTTTTTTTTTTTTTTTCCTTTTTTTCTGTTTTGGGAATTTGGTTGCTTCTTTAAAAAATCATTAAAGATACAATCAACTGGGCTTTTATTGCGATGCAATTATAATGCCCACAGAGGCTATCTGCTGTGGGCCAATCTTCTTTTGAGCTGATAGAACTTTGTTCGCATTGTTCTAATTTATTGATTCCTATTTTTTTTTTTTTTTTTTGTGATTCCAGACGGGATTATACAGACGCTGTTTATGGTTTTTGTTAGATTTTATAGGGTAAGAGAGATATTATATGCAGTAGAATAATGTGTAGTTTTATTGCGAACTAATTGAGCAGTTAAGTCAGCTGTTCAAGAAGTTAATAAAAATTAGTTGTCTGTGGGCACACACATGCATTTTGGAAGTCTGTGGAAAAATTGATGGTTATTTTTAAGTCGATTTTGAAACCTCCTTCGTAAAGATATAGAGCCTATAAGACAAGACCTAAGGAAGTCGGCTGTTGTTCATATGAGCTGCATTAGACACATACCCAATACCAAGGGAGGGTATATTGTTCAGCTATAACCAAATGGTGAGAACGCTTCTTAAAACTACTCTGCTAGTAATTTTACGAAGTAAAATTTCGACTTGTGGATTGTGGTAATGAATTCACAATTAGAGACAATCTAGTAGAGAGCAAAACAAACTTAACCCTTTCTTTTTTTCTTTTTTTTTATATATACTTCCGGGAAAGGCGAACCTATAACGCTTCAACAGCGCCCCGAGATGCCTGCAGATGTATGCTCGTTCTGCACTTAAATTGCTGCCAATTGTAGTCTTCTGGAAATATATCCCCAGGAAGCGAGTTCCAAAGTTTGCTTGTCCTGTAACAGAAGGAATTTTTGAAAGTTGATGTCCTCGCGGTTGTCAAGTGTACTGTATGGTCATGAGCATTAGCAGCCTGTCTTGTTGGGCGCCCAAAAGTTGCATTTCGAGGGATAATGTCTTTGAGTTCCTCAGAACATCTACCATGGAAGTACCTATAGAACAGGCATAGGTCAGCGACTTGTCTTCTGTGCACCAACGATTGTAGATTCGATGTGAGTGTAGGGTCTCCAATGAGTCGAACTGCTCGTCTCTGTATCAATCAAGCTATCAAGCAGGTTAAGTGAATGTTTTGGGGCCGAGCTCCATATATGGGAACAATATTCCAAGCCTGGTCTAACCTGTGCTTTGTAGAGAAGGAGAAGTTGCTTGGGGCTAAAGTACCTCTTTGCTCTAAATAGGTAGCTCAACTTTGCGGATGCCGATTTTGCGATATAGGATAAGTGGTTCTGCCATGTGATTCCTGAATTGACTGTGACTCCTACAAGGTGCATTGAGTCCTTGTGATGGATTGGATGGTCATCCATTTGGATCTGAGGAACTGTTGATGCATTTTTTCTGGAAAATGTTGTGAGCTGTGTCTTGTTTGCATTAAATACAACCAAGCTGTCCTTTCCCCACTTCAAGATTTTGTCCAGATCTTCATTTAGCGAATTAATTTGTTCACATCTCTGACTGTGTGATGTAGCCGTATTCACAGGCCCACTGTTCGAGATGGAGGATATAAGAGTGCTGTCATCTGCAAAGCTGTAGATATTATTATTTGTCGATCCAAGCAAATCGTTGATGTGGAGAAGAAATAGAGTTGGAGAAAGAATAGATCCTTGGGGCACTCCTGCATTTATAGCAAACGAATTGGATGATACACCATCTACAACAACTTAGATCGATCTTCCCAGAAGAAAATTTTGCATCCATCCGCAGAGTTGTTGTGGTAATCCGTAAGAAGCTAACTTGCCTAATAGGGCTCTATGCCAGACTCGGTCAAATGCCTTTGAAATGTCCAAGGCTACGGCTCTGGATTCGCCGTGTTGTTCAATTGATTGTGTCCATAAGTGCGTTACGTAGCTTAGCAGGTCACCAGTGGAACGACGGCTTCGAAATCCGTATTGCCTGTCGCTTATTAATCGATGGCCTTCTAGATATTTGATTATTTCGACATTTATTGCCTTTTCCATTACTTCCAGAGAGCATTGAAAGTAACGCTATTGGACGATAGTTTTGTGGCAGACATTTCTTCCCTTTCTTTGGAATAGGTTGAATGCGAGCAGTCTGCCAGCAAGAAGGAAACGTCTTCTGAGAGTACGACATGCTAAACAGCTTACTTAGTAGTTCGACCTGACTGGAACTGTAGGCGCCACAGTTGATTCCATCTAGAGAATTCATCCGCTGCCGCTTGAAACAAGTGGAAGTGCCTAAGTAAGAAGATGCTCTCCCCCCCTCTCTCATCTGCTGCCACCAACGACCTTCCACAGGGGTTGGTTTTTGGTAACCCCATCTGCAGTCGAGGTGTTAGGCAGTCACCAACGCGGAGATGAGAGTAGGAGTTGTTAGTGAGAGGCTAGAGTGAAAACGCTTGTCTACCGCATCACTACCTTTACAACCACCAGGTGCAGGGAGAGCTAATACTGGGCTGCTTCGAAAGAAAAATTCTTCGGCGGATTTTTGGTTCCATGTGCGAGGAGGGCGAATGGAGGAGCAGATACAACCGCAAACACTATGAGCTGTATCAAGATGTGGATGTAGTCCAAAAAGGCAAAATACGTCGACTGCATTGGCTCGGCCACATCGAGCGAATGGACAATAACGCTCCAGCTAAGAGGATCTTCGAATCCCAGCCCCCAGGTTCGAGAAGACAAGGAAGACCGAACCTCCGTTTCAAAGACCAAGCCATAGCGGATGCCAGAGCGCTTGGTCTGGACAACTGGAAGCAGCGTATCCGGGATCGTAGAGGATGGAAGGCTGCAGTGTCTCAGGCAGAGACTGTCCACGGGTCGGGAGCCCAGTAAGTAAGTAATAGATCTTGTTGCAAAATTGTTAATAAGGTCTTCAGGTCAACTTTCTAAACACTTCTTTTTTCTAAGGCGGCATTATAATTCAGTTTACACCAGAGGTGCATTTCCTAAGGCCACAGTTATAGCCATATAACGTGAAATGCAACCGAAAAATTTGGAACAGTATGAAAAAGATTTTTTTACGCTTAGGCGGAAATGGATTCTAATGGAACAGTACCTAAAGAAATTAGATATTTCAGTGAAATGATTTGGTTTTTTTTTTTTATGTGTAATTGACTAAGAAATTGATCGGAAAAAGTTTTTTGTTTTGTTTTTCGTAAGGAAAAATGAATAATTATTTTTCTAGAAAATTTAAAGATCATTTGAAATTGTTGTTTTCTTTTTTATTTTTCTGCATTTGCTTTATTTTCCAATTAAGACACGGACCGACAAATTTTTTAACGCATAAATGCGCGGTGCGTGCCCAAAAAGGAATTAAGAAGTGTCGCACGCAGCTTATAGGTACATCCTGACTAACTAAGTCTGATAGCTGGCTATGTCTCAGTTTTGATTAGCCAAGATCGGTTATTCAACAGCTTTTGCGCAGTTGACGTTTATGGAGGAATAGCCGACGAATCTAGTCAGCAAATTAGCCGCTGAACACATATACTCTGACATACGAAAAGTGACGTTACTGGCCAATCTAGTTATTGCGTTTAGGGTACATCGAGCACAAACCAATTTAGTCGACTAAATATAGGTAAATAGGTTTTCAATTGTGCCCATTATCACTGTTAAACAAAATGCTAAGCTAACTACCTTACCTACCAGTTGCTGACTCGAATTTGGTTGATGTTCTTTTCCAAATTCCAACCTTGCGATATTTTCCTCTTCGAAGTTGACTGGGTAAGAGTCGGAGGTCGGAGTATCATTGTTGTCCATTAGCTCTGATAAGAACTCTCAATGCAGAACATATTCTTACTGGGTCAATGTCGTTGTACAGCTCATTATTAAATCGTCTTCTCTTAAGCCTGAAAACTGAAAGGGAACCGAATATCTTACGAAGATTTTTTTTTATCGAAACCGAAACTTGCTCAAGTCTTCCGGCTTTACTGGCACTGACGCACCCGCAAGTAAACTTTTGATCAATTAATTCTAAAGTAAAAAGTGAACATACACTGTGCTTGATAAAGTTTTGATTCCGTTAATATTTTTCCTCACTTTATATTTCGAATTGGGTTTTGTGTCAAATTTTGTAAAAAAAAATATATGTCCACAACCTAGGTACTAAGTTTTGTAAGGAAATTAGGAAAACGTACAGTTAAATAATTAAAAATAACCTATAAAACTAAATAAAGTGCACGACTGGGTCGAACGAAACTTACTCTATGATCAAAAGTTTGGTTGAGTCAAATGGTAGTTGGGTAAAAAGTTTAGAAGCAACCGTACATAAAATATAAGAATAGTGTTAAATAAAATTCAGGTTTAGGTTATTCATTTGATATGGCAGTACAATCAATTCATTCGAGTAGGGATTGATTATTGATTGATTTCGAATAACAGTCAATTCGTTTAGTGTAATTTTAAACTTCCGACTGTAATCGAGTGTGAGTCAATATTTGATTTGACTGTCACCAAAAACTCGGTATTTACTATTTTTCAATTTTCCGAGTAAACTTTGTCATTTAATGCATTTAGTGTTTTAAATTGCACTCACCGTCGCATAACATATTAATTGCGATCGTTTTGCGTTTAACAAATATATGAAGCTAAGGAATTCACTGGAACGATTCAAATCGCTTTAGCGATCTTTTGACGTCATTTGCATTTATTCGCGCAATTCAGCAATTGAAAGCGAATAATTGCAGCTATTCGCAAATAAAGTCAGAATTCTCTTGCCGTCTTCGATTTTATTTTAATTGATTTATCGCTTCACTTTTAATTAGATATTCAACGACGACACGCCACGCCGGGCGGGTCACTACTTGGGAGCAATTACGCAAGTACATTATCATTAGACTTATGGATCGGCACACTAATGGACCGAACACGATTCACTCGCTGAACGCTGATGCTATGCAATCTGTAAACTGTTTTAAATCTACAATCTACGTGGAGCCTTAACATTGACTTTGAGATGAAGTCTGAGCTAACGGCAGTGCCTAAGGGAACGAGGCAAAGAGAACAAAGACTGCTTCTGCGGCAGATCGCCGGCAATTTAACTTGTTGTGAGCAATTGCACTTTGGAATTAAGCGGCAGTCAACTTTGTTGTTCGACTTGTGTATCTATTAATGCGCCATATCGCCCCGAAGGCCGGAAATGGAAGACAATTGGGTGTCTGATAATGACAGTGGTTTACTTAGGGACGCACTGATCATGAACGTTGAGTGGTTGAGGAAATACCTGTCTTAAGTGCGAATGATTTATACCTGACGGGCAATGACTGGCGCTTAATACTTAAGAAGTGTAATTAGGGGCACGTCAATGCGCAACTCGGATGTATCCTGTGTGCATTTACCTAGTTTTACTGCAATTTGAGCAGAGACCTGTATAAAAATGATTCGTTCTTCGGGGCAGTGGAATGCTATTAAGCAGAGTGAGAGCGATAATCCAGTGATTGCTCTACGAAGCTGAAAGTCGATTTATTGTGCGTAGAAGTTGAAATGTGTAGAAAAGCAGAGATGTGCAGTTCAGATTACCTTTCACTTTATATCTTTTGTTAGACGTACCTACCTAATAAAAGGGACAGTCACACAAACATATTTTAAATACAAATAGATCAGCAATAACAGATAAAAATACTTATTTACAATACTAGGAGTAGATATGATTATGATCTGTCAAAACTTATTGGTTACCAATCTTCGTTAAAAAGTGCTTTAACTTGGAGTGAGATAGCGAATAAGTAAATTTAATACGTCAAGGTCACTTGCAATCACATTGCAATCAATACAATGGATATTCTACATTAAAAAGTCGGTATAGTACCGGCCCCCTCAACTTGTAAGATTGACCCAGTGACAAGCAAAAAAGCTATTGGTTGACAGCATATCAAATTGGTTTCTCTCTGCTTATCATGAACCTGAACATGAACATGAACCATTTCTGCTTCAATCAGAATTAGTTTGAAGCTTTGGCATCGCATTACATATTTGAAAAAGACATTCGAGTTGTTGAAAATAATTCGATTATAAAAAAATGTTACTGCAAAATTGTAACTGCAACTAAAAAAAAACTTTAATAACATACATCGAATATGTGATTTTGGGTTGTGTGAATAAAAACTAGCATTTGCCTTGAGTAAAAGGTTTAATCAAAGTAAACGCCCTTAGCAATTGCTTTAAATCGGTATGAATAAAAACCTAGTTTGATAAAGTAAGTTCGAAAATAGCTTTTACTTTGCTGTACAACATGTACCGTAAAATGGGGTGACAAGCAAAATTTTTTTTTTTTGGTTTGGTTGTATTTTATGAAGTTTCTACTGTAGTTTCAATGTGAGTACATGGCTTCTATTTTCATTGCTAGTCTCCCCGATGCTATACAACAAGTATTTCTATTATATTTCAAGCAAAATACACCATGTTGCGAGTCACCCAGCCACTGGGGTGAATCTCGACGAGAAAGGGGTGACTAGCGTCAGTGAAGAGGTGACAAGCAAATACACTAGGGTAAAGAAAAACAACAAGTGTAACATTAACGGCCATATTATTCACTCCGGGTGTAACTCAGGTTTAAGTTAATTTTAAACCCGACCATTAATCCGTTTTTTTTAAACTTGACAATTTAAACTTACGTCCATATTATTCACTCAAAAACATGCATTAAACCCGCTGGGTTAAAGATGGATTTAAATGCGGATTTAAAAAACTTTAACCCGTTTTTAATCCGGTTTAAACCTACGTAATGTCAAATTTCACAAATAATGACATTTGTTTTTTGTTGTTTATCACATTTTATGGGAAATTGTTTTTGGTTTTTCATTTTTATTAAAATAAATTGAATAATAACCTAAAATGAAAGGTGTCGGCAAAGTGAATGATGAGGACTATAGCAGCCGTGATCGCGAAATTGAAAGTCTGTCACCCGTCGACGATGAAGCAGATAGAGAAGACGGATGAATCAGATTTTTATTTTTCCTTTTTTAATAAATTAATAATAATAAAATAATTAATTCAAAAAACTATTAAATTAAAAGATGAAAAAAAAAACGCAACATATTTTCTTTATTTTAATTATATTATCCGCTGACGACGAAGACATCAACATTTCGTCAATATCGAGGATGAAATCCATTTTTTCCGCGTATTGATGCTTTTTTTGATTTTATTTCAATCTGTATTTCCTGCCTCCTGCAAGCGAAGAAATGTCAAAAATGTGACCTAAACAAAGGAGTGAATATTATCAAATTGTGTTTTAATCCGGGTTAAAGTACTTAAACTGGTCTCCGGAGTGCAGTTTAAATACAATCGGATTAAACGCTGTCAAGTTTAAAAAAATGGGTTTATGTTCGGGTTTAACTAGTGAATATTATGGACTTGGGTTTATTTTTTGGGTTAAACTCACTTAAATCCGGGTTAAGACTTTAACCCGGATTAAAGAGAGTGAATAATATGGCCGTAAAAGTTTCAACCTGAAAGAAATTTAAAAAAATTAAAAAAGACATGTCATGTCCCCAGTAGTCGAACACTTAGTGGTGGGTCCGAAATTAATCGGATTTTAAAAATGATGGGTTAAACTTATAACTGTGGTATAAAATTATTATTCAGCGTTGTATCAAAATTACTCAATAATTTTTTGAATCTGGTTCATAACCTTAACAAAATAATTAAGATTTAATAAAAACTGAAAAAAAGGCGTAATTCTCCAGTAGTCGTACACTAGTTTCCACTAACCGAACAACGAGTTTCCTGATTTCGAACGTGGATTATTTTAGGTGTTTTTTTGATACAGAATTAATTAAAACACAAAAAAAGTAGATACAAATACTCTTATGGCATAATATATGTTTTATTTGTAAAATTTTACTGTTATTTACCTTATGGTGTATGGTAGTTGATTCTCTGCTAACGCTTCTCGATCTTCCTGGAACCTATACTCAAGCAAACGCGGTTGATGTCGCCGTTCTGTCTGTCGGTTCTGACCTAGGGACTGTCTGCTCTCGGGCTCAGAGATCCTTGGGCTTGATCGATGGCTGGTGCACAAGAAATGGGCTTTCAGTGAGTCCTCTTAAAACGACTGTTGTTCTCTTCACGAGAAGGAGGAAGGTCACTGGTCTGACTCAGCTTGTGTTAAAAGGTTTCACTATTCCGATCTCCGATGAAGTCAATTATCTGGGAGTAATCCTCGATAGAAAGCTTCTTTGGTCCAAGCATGTGGAATCGAAAACCGATAAAGCGCTGTCAACTTTCTGGCAGTGTAAAGGCGCTTTTGGCAAGACATGGGGCTTATCTCCTAAAAGGGTCCTTTGGATCTATACGGCAATGGTAAGACCACTCCTCTCATATGCGTCGGTTGTGTGGTGGAACAGGCTTTCATGGAAACGTGTTACTGCCTCTTTTGCCAGACTTCAAAGAACGGTTTGTCTCGGCAGCACGGGGGCCTTCCCCAGCACACCGGGCTCCGCTCTAGACGCTATGATGAACCTCCCCCCGCTTGATATTCTTATCATGGGGTGTACGCTGAAAACCATCTCTCGGTTAAAGAGAGGTAGCTTTTGGTACCACGCGCATTGGAGTTTTGAAGAACTTGTGCGAGAATTATCCTTTGACCCCTGTCTTATGGATATGCCCTCTGACGCAATGAATCCAGAAGTCCTACTGCGACAAAACTACCACGTCAACTTTCCTCAGGCAACGGAATGGCTTGGGCCAGACTCTGAGCCAGGGAAAGAATGCCATCGTATTTTTACGGATGGCTCCAAAACCGGACAGGGGTCTGGTTCTGGAGTCTTCGTGGAAAGCGAGAACACTAGACTTCACTACCCCTTAGGACAAACAGACGGAGGGCTAGGAGCACTTTGCAATTTTTATTAGCCATTCAACAAGCTTAAGTTCCTCACTCTCAGCAAGGGCTGGAGTAGGCCCCATTCTTATAAGCTTGTCTCCAACCTTACCATGGATCCTATCATGAAGGGTGGCGATAGAAATGCCAAACTCAGAACTTGCTTTGCGGAAGCTCATGGTACCGTTACGGATCCCATTTTAAGCAGCCACCAATGAGGCTTCGTTATACCTTTGGTAGGAACGTTTCATTATGTCTAAGCAATTTAAGAATAGTGGATATTCATGGTGAATGGGTAGGTCCAATCGATAAAAATAAAGCCTGTTCGGACTAAGGAACCCACAAATTAAGAGTTGCCTTTATCCGAACACTGAAGAAAAGGGTGTTCGGATACTGGACCCAATGCTGTTATACACATAATTCATACAAAAAAGGCCAATGAATTTAGTTTTCTACGGTATTGAGTGTCGGAAAAAATAAAAAAAAATGCAGTTGCCTTAAACCGAACGCAAGTGTTCGAGACGGAAACTTGATAAAATTTAGTTTCCTAAGTCCGAACGGTCAAAAAATAAACTTTAGTCTATTGTTTTAAATTTTTTTTTTTGTAAAATATGATAGAACTAATATTATCCTACACAAAACAAGTAAAAAAACTACTTACCAGACTTTTGACGAGACTTTATACACACTTTCCCGGAGCACTTCAACAGTTTCTTTTATTTACAAAACCACACGCAACCGTACTCCTTCAAAGCACATCAGAAACCAGAGACAATAATGAGACCCCCAACTTCGACCGATTAACAGTTATTTGCCTACAAGCTAAATTTTACGCTCCCAAAAAGTTTAGGTGCGCTAGTATTGTTGCATAGAAATTCGTATTGACAAATGTCAAAAATCCTCTCAGCCAACACATTCGCACTTAATCTTTTTATACATTTCACTGTGGGCAAAGCAAAACGGATAGGAATTGGCGTACACGGATAGGACAACAAAATGGCGGATTCCTGGCAAAAATTGAGGGGGCCAGCGGCAAGAGGATTGTGAGTTGGGGGTCTCAGTATGATTTGTTTATGTCAGAAACTACCCTTTTTTGGCATTGAACTTTGATGGTATTAGTGAACTTTTACCTTAGGAACAATGCGTGTATGCAGAGGAATAATTTTGCAATTGCATTTACATTTACAATTGCATTTGTAGAGGTTTGAATTTTTGAAAAATAAGCAGTTCCAACGACTTTTGGCAAAAAGTGTTCGGCTACTGGACGTGTTCGAAGTTAGGCGACCCTACCCTAGATCAAAAACTTTTTGGGTGCAGTACGGAATAAGTAGGTATACGTATTAGAATCTAAACAGGTACTTCAACTATGGCATATCATAAACAAGTAGTCACATAGACCTCGGAACAGTCCTGTCTTTTATTTTGCGTTGTAATTTTCTTTACCCTAGTGTTGTTGTAGCGTTGTTGCTAGTCACCCCTTTGCCGCCGTTAGTCGCTCCATTCTCGTCACTTGTCACCCCATTTATATCAGAAAAATAGATAAGTTAAAACTATTGACTAAAACTCATTGCTTTATAGAGTTAATCATTTACTTTCGGTCTTATTTCTTTTATAAACAAATAGGATTTGCCACACACACAACTCCAGTATTACTCTACTTTTTAACACTGAAATACATAAAGTTTTAACATGCATAAAAAACCAGGCCATAGAAGCTGTAGGAAATATTTTGCTAAGCAAATCCAAAACTCCAACTATCAAAACTTAAAAATGCTCAATTTTATTATCTAAATGCTCAATTTTGCACCTAGAAACATAGATTTTATTTGACAAATTGGTTTGGGATGTTTGATTTCTTCCTCAGTTGTCGGAAAATGTATCCAATCATCTGCTTGTTAAACACCAAGATCTTCTCCAACACCAACATAAATACATACATTTTTCACTTCTTAAGCCATGAATTTTGAAAATTTTATCTGAAGGCCCAGATCTCCTAAATATCTATCGTAGGAAAGATTTAATTTTCTGGATATTTGAAAGAGCAAAGTGTCTCAAAATTATATTTTTAAAAAGTATTAGCCAAAAAGTACCTATATGTACATTTTCACACATGAAACGAAACAATAATTGTTTGAAATTATTATCGTCAACAATTATTCTTCTTTGTTTATATACTGTTTATGAACGTTAACAAGAGGTAATACAGGTATAATAGGCATTTTTTATTTTACCCGCATGATCTATATTCTTTATAGATCATCGATTTCCATGGTTTACAACAATAATACGAGATTTTGTTGTAAACCATGGAAATCATTGATATAAATATAAGTTGTGGGTAAAATAAAAAACGCCTTGCGAAAACTTATCGCATCGATGTTCCATCGGACATCGAAAATTCACAATACTTAGATTTTTTTATGTAAAGTGCGAACAAAATATTTAGCAAAGGGTCTGAGTCAGCCAAAAGGCATACTCAGAATTTACATATCATTTTTGCTTTTTATAACAAGTAGGTAGTTTTGTTCATATCGATCTGAGGAAAAGGTCAATGCCGCCGCTGTCAAAAGTTCAACAAACTCAAATTGGTTTCATACGAAACGTAGCTAGCAAATGCTTCGATTTTGACATTTCTTTTGAATAAAAGCAATTGCTACGTTTATTCATATATCAATTGCAGTGATGCAAAGGCAACTCCGAATTCCGAATACCTTTCGCCACCATACGCCGGCCCTTTGATTTAAAGATCAGACGTAACACGTAAGTCGTAACTCGTAAGTCGTAACAAGTTGATAAGCAAGAACTCTCTCTCACTTATTTGTACTTCAAAAGTTGCAATGTTCTGTTGTCTGCAAAGCAGGACTACAGTTTGAACTTGAACCAAACACCTACCATAAAGTTTGGTTTGGTTTCCGGAGACAATCATGTCGATTACAGAATCCGCAAAAATGTATTCCCGGGGAGTTGACTCGATCCACAGCCCATTCACATCCGCGATAAATATAATTATCCGCCAAAAGCTACAAACCGCCGGAAGAACAACATTGCCGACCCAATTTTGTAGATCACAGTAGTTCATTTTTTGTACATAGTTACGGATTTATTCACCAGTAACCCGGACAATTTGACACAGAATCGGGCCCTTAGGACACGATTCATGAGATTTCTCCCCAAATTGAGATAAAAAAAGCAAAACAGAGATATCTAACTAGCACTTGTCAAACGCTTGCATATTGTCAGACTGACTTGAAGGAGGCTGACACTAGTTGTTGTACTTTACTTTCGCTGAGATAGGATGTTTGTTTTAAGTCCTACGACAAAAACAAACAAAAATGGACCAATCTTCAGAATTTGATATTTCTGTCGGTGTAGCAGGTAGAATCTTTATTTTTGCATGGACCGAAGTGGAAAAAACCGGGCGTCCAATAAAAATAGAAGAAGAAGAAAAAAAAAAATACTCCGGATTGACGTAAGTCTTATCGTGTTCTCCAGGAAAATGGTGAAAACCCTAGCGAATCGGGACCTTATTGATACTTCCTAAACCACCTCAAGAGGTAGAACTCCATTATCGACACATCCAAATACAGTTCAATGGGCCTTACCACAGCATTGCCATAAGTGCAGATTTGTCTGCAATTTGAGGATTTTAAGAATCGGATTTAAAAACCAGATTTTGTCTGCATCCGCAATAATATATTTTCTTCTTTTTAACAAATTTTAACATTTGCTGCACACTTATTTTCGCTGTGTGCTGTCATTTTCGTATTCAGCTTTTTCTTTTTTTCTTATTAGGCCTCTTTTTTTGAGCTTCGATCTCAGCAAAGCAAAGTAAAGTAGGATTTTCAGTGGGCAATTACAACAACTACGCTCTACATGGCACTTCGAGAACTCACGGTAGTTGTTGTAATTACGTACTGAAAATCCTGCTTTACTTTGAATTGCTGAGATCGAAGCGCAAAAAACACGTCTATTGTTATATATACCTAAATAAAAAACAATTTGTTTTGTCATAATTGCAGTTGTAAATATATTATTATGGCAGCACTGCCGTCACATCACGAAACGTCAAGTTCTCAAATGTCAAGTGAAAATTCTCACACACGTCATTCACTCCCGGGAAGAAAAATTAATTAGGACGGAAAAATGAAGATTTTTCCGCAAATTATTCTCGTTTTATTAATTAAATTAATATCACTGGCCGAATATACATTCGCCAATGAAGTACTGGGTTGCGGAGGATTCATCAAAAGCCATGCAGACATTGATTTCTCCAAAGTAGAAATCAAATTGTAAGTACAAACTCTACCCGCCTGAGATAAGTGATATGCATTTATCTTTATTGAAGCGCCAAGCCACATGCGATTAACCTATAATCCTCATCCACAGACTAACTAAACAAGGCAGCTTAAAAGACAAGACTGATTGTTCGCCATCAAATGGCTACTACTTCATCCCGGTCTACGACAAAGGGGAATATATTTTGAAAATCTCACCACCACCCGGCTGGAGCTTCGAACCCGAGCAGGTTATTTTGAATTTCAATGGAAAGACGGACACCTGTAGTCAGGGCAAGGATGTGAACTTTGTTTTCAAAGGTTTTGGTATAACCGGCAAAGTTGCATTGGCCGGACACAGTTCTGGAGCCAAGAGTGTTGCCGTTGAGTTGAAGTCAAAAGATGGCACTGATATCCGACAAACTACAACTGACATTAATGGAATCTTCTCGTTTACTCCTATCATTCCTGGCGAATATGTTGTAAAAGCTTCACATCCAAAGTGGCATTTTTCCAAGTCTGAGCACACTGTTGTTGTCGTCAGTGGAAACACCGAACTGCCAGAGGATTCCCTTGTAGTATCTGGTTTCGATGTTGTCGGAAAGGTGGAGAGCAATGGCGAGAACTTTTCCGGCATCGGTGTGGCCTTATTCAAACAAAAGGGTGTAAGTTTCTATACAATTTATTATGTGAACTTTGGATGATGTTCTTCTTTTCAGCAATCCCTGGTTTCCAAGTGTGTCAACGGGGCACAGGCTGTTTCATTGGAGAAGGCCTCCTCTCAGTACATTACTTCCTCAATTTGCTACGCCCAGGTGGAGAAAAATGGAGAATATGTCTTCAAAGGGGTTGCACCTGGCAAATACCTCATCAAAACTGTCGTTGAGAACAAAAATCTGAAGCTTCACATCAAGCCAGATGAACTGGAATTGCAAGTCATTAAGGACACCCTCATCATGAAGAACACCTTCCAAATAACTGGTTTCAGTGTTTCTGGTAGAGTAGTTGCCAGTCCTGGGGGTCAGGGAATTGGCAAAGCCACGGTCAAGTTGAATGGTCAAGTGATCGGTACAACAGGTGCTGATGGAAGCTACACCCTTGAAAACATCAAAGCTGGATCATATTCGATTCAAGTTGAGGCCGAGAACCTTCAATTCGATGAAAAAGTGACCAAAGTCCAACTATCTGACTTGAAACTCCCCGAAATCACTCCTTCAGGGTTCAAAGTTTGCGGCAAAGTAATCTCAAAGAAGTCGTACGTTGTGGGAATTACGAAACATGGTTCAACCTTCCACACCACGGCCTCATCGAAAGCAGAGACTGGGGATTGGTGTACATACCTACCAAATGGAAAGTTCGCACTCGAGGTACTCACAACGGACGCGGACAAGTCCAGTGGCATTCAATTCTTCCCGGTCAATCAGAACTTGGAAGTCCAAGCATCACCAATTTCAGGAATAACATTCTCGCAGTTGAGGGCGACGCTAATTGGAGAAATTAAATGTTTGGCCGATGCCCCTGAGTCATGTACTGGTGCCGAGGTGACTCTGCTGAGTTTAGATTCAGTTGGACAGCCCACAGGACAGAAGCAAACTGTTAACGCCAAGGGTAAGTAGTAATTGGAGTACTGAGTCTGCATTCTAAGCTTTATGATCCTACCGGAGCAAGAAATGTTCTGCCTACTCCTAAAAAAATAATTGCCACCAGAACTCTTAATAACTCGTTTATGCATTCAAATTTAAGGTGGAAAGTACTCCTTCAAGGAGATTCTCCCTGGCCCCTATGAGCTGAACATCCCTCCATCAAGCCTTTGTTTCGAATCAACAATGGTGCTTCTTCATGTGAACACTGCTTCGGAGACAGCTCCGCCTTTTATTCACAAGGGATACGAAGTTTCTATCATATCAAGCCACCGGACACTGGTAAGTGGTTCTGCAGTGCTACAAGAGCACTCACTGTACTTAACCGTTTTAGATGCACTATGGCCTCACCGCCACCGATGTACCTAAGGCCTCAGTGGAAGTGATGAAAGTCATGTCGGGCGTGAACACCTTCTGCGTTCCCAAGGCCGGCGAGTACAGTATAAAACTAGAAAGCTGCCACTTATACGAGTCAACTCTGCCAAAGACATTCAACACCTACGACAAGAACCCAGTCATGTTTACCGCTTCGGCTCATAAGATTGGCGTACGTGTGTTGTCCTCCGAGCAAAATGTTGAATCTCTACGATTATTAGTCGAATCGAAGACTAACAAGGAGCTGGTGACACTCAAACCTGAGGGCCACAAAGTCGACAACTACCACTCGCTCAGGTATGATACGTATCTTAAGCCGGAAGAGGTCATCACCATCAAGCCCCAAAGCGACATTATGCTGTTTAAGCCCGAATCAAAGGAACTTGTTGGAGGTAACGACTGCATTGACATTGCTTTCAATTTTATCGCCACCAAGGGCCTCATCATTAACGGAAAGATTACTCCTTCCATTGGTGACGCTAAGGTGACTCTCGCGTTCCCCCAAAATCCCGAACTGGAGGCACAGTCGACGCAATCATCGACAACGGGCGAGTTCAAATTCGGACCGATTGATGATAGCTTGGCATATGAAATCACTGCTGAGAAGGAGTCGTATGTCTTCTCCGATTACAACAAGGCAACGCAGTCGTTTAGTGCGCACAAACTGTGCGAGATCATCGTCTCTGTCAAGGACGATGCGGGAAACAAATTGAGTGGAGTTCTTCTATCCCTTAGCGGAGCCGAGAGCTATCGAAAGAACCTGGTAACAGGCGACAATGGGGCAATTAACTTCCATTCACTTTCACCGAGTCAGTACTTCCTGCGACCAATGATGAAGGAGTACAAATTCGAACCGAACTCAAAGATGATTGATGTCAAGGACGGCGAAACTATCAACGTTGAACTGGTGTAAGTATGTCGATTCTTTTGCATATTCGCTTTGCATTCCAAATTTCCTTTATTTTGTTGCAGCGGAAAACGAGTGGCCTACTCAGTGTTTGGAACAATCACCTCGCTAAACGGTGAACCATTCCCTCAAGTGAATGTCGAAGCGATCTCAGACGACAAATGCATGCATCATCAGGAAGAGGCAACCACAGAAAACAACGGACAATACCGCATTCGTGGACTCCAACCCGGTTGTGCTTACACAATCCGCACGAAAGAAGGAACAGGCAACTTGAATGTTGAACGATCCATACCCGAATCGCGCCACGTGGACCTAACTAACGCCGATATCCACAATGTGAATTTGATTGCCATTTCGCCCATTACCTTTGTTGATGTGACTGCTCGCGTAACAGCATCCCTCAACGAACACTACAAATCGCTGCGCATTCAACTGTACCGCAAGGGCAGTGCCGATAGCCCTATCTACTCGCAACGCGTCGAGAGCCCTCTCAATCCCAAGGGTCGTTATAATCCCGGCATCATGGTGTTCTTCCCGCGCATTCCACTCGACGGCAAAACCTACTTTGTTGAGCTGAAAACCACTATTTCCGACAAACTCTACTCGTTTACCCTTCCAGCGGTTCAGTTTATTGCGAATACAAGTTCCGTCTTTGTTGAGCTCGACTTCCAGACAGAGCCCCGTGGCGTGGAAGGTGATTTGAATCAAAACTCAATATCCGCACTGATTCTGGTTGCTCTAGTAGCAATAGCATTCTTCAAACAGGATCTTGCCATGGATTTCCTCAACTTTGTCTGGAGTCGCTTGAGTGGCATTGTTCAGGACATTGCACAGAGACAGAACAACAAGAAGAAGGACGTGCGACAGAATGAACCGATTAATTATAAGGAAATCGAACAAATGGCCGACCGCATTAATGCGGTTAAGGCGAAGAAAAAAACGAAAAAGATATAAACGCTAAGGTTTTTTGTTTGTAATTTATTTCCATTTTGGTTTTTGTTGTTTTCATTTTGAAGATTTCTTTTTTGTTTAAATCGAAAACGTTTCTAATTTTTGAGAAGCGAATTACTGATGTAAAATACAGAGAGCTGGTGTTTTTAGGTTCATTAAAGCAATAATTGTTGTCCGTAGGTCATTTTCTTTCTCAATAAAGGGTGTAAAATAATGAGGATAGATCCTTTGTAAGGGTATACTTATTGATTTAAGTTATATTTTGTGTTAATTTGAGTTTTGCGGTGCAAGAAAAGAATGTTTCTTTTTTGTTTATAGGTTGAAACACACAACTTTTTCTTAAACTCGCCTAGGTTCCACATAAGGCAGTCTGTGTGAAAGACCTGCTTCTTTGATTTCTTTTCCTATTAAAGATTCTGTTATATCGATGGTAAAATCTGGGATGACACGATGAAAGTTAACTGCCGTGGCCATCGCAACAGTTTGATGAGTGAGTGAAAATTTTATTTTAGCGGAGTTTAATTAAAAAAAAATTGACTTCCACAAACTGATCTGAAATCTGGATTGTTATGATATTGTTATTATGCCAGTAAAAGTCCATAAAGTATTATTTCATGTCAGACAAGGGATTGATTCTTTCAAAGGAAGCGCAAGAGTCTAGAGACAAAGATAGCAGAAAATATCACGAACAGATGCAATCGGATGAATTTTACGTAAATATAATTCTCTGATGCTAATGAGGAGGCGGCAACTGCGTGTTAAAACTCCGTTATAATGCCAAACAGGAATAATTGGTGCAACCACTTGAATCCAGAGACAAATTTTCCGTTACTTGCCTACAAGCTATATTTTCATGGGGTGGCAAATAATGGTAAGTGCGTCAGTATTGTTACATCGATTCGTATTGATAAATGTAACGTAACTTCGGACTCAACAACACACACGTACCTTGCATATACCACTTCCGCTGCCGGCAAAGTTGCTGGCAGCGGTCATAGAATGTTATCCACTAAATTTGAAATTATTCGTTACGGATGGATGTTATTTTTATTTAGGAATAAAACTGCATCTACACGATCATGCACGCGCATTTTTGCACGAGACGGGACAGAGAGATCCGTCTGTCCACAATCAATGCTTATAAAGGCGTAACGCGTAAGAATGAGATCACAAATCAGACGCCTATGGTATCATGGATATTCTACCCATAATTATAAATACGTAAATCGGAAATAAACACTACTTCCGGCGACCAACATTTCTGTAATCAAATGGAAACATTTCCATTTTCGATTGAATACATGTGAAATGAGTGTGTTAATTTATTTCAGCAAATTAAAGTAACAATCATTTATACGAAATATAAATAAATAATTGTGCGTTGATCACTTCCGGGAGCTATTTTATTTTATAGGAATGCAGAGTTTCGTTAACCATCGCTATAAAAATAAATATAATCCCTAACACGTAAACCAGAGGACAATACTAAAACCACCAACCTTGACCGATTTCCCGTTAAACTTCAAAAATTCCGGCTCACAAACACACCCTCAAAAAAAATTGAACAACTTCCGCTGTTGCTGCAAGCGTTCATAGGATTTTATTCGTTAAATTTGAAATTATTCGCTACGTTTGGATTGCAAGAGGCAGTGTTGACAGTTTGGGGGTTTTCCGCCCAGGAGGAGTAGGAGTTATGGGAATGTTCAGCATGTTGATATTTTTATAACGATGCCCTACGAAATTTCTCTTTTCTATAAAACAAAATGGCTTCGGGAAGTTCGGAACGGACAATTATTTTTTATTTATTTTCTATTACTGATTGATGAATTGTTGGTTTAATTTACTGACATGAATAACCACTCTCAAAACAGCCCCAGGTCCACCCGGACTGTAGCGCCACCTTCATAAGTAATTACCTACTACTATCATTTCACATATCTTAAATAAGATATCTTCTCTTCTATATATTATTATTATTATTATTATTATTTTTATTTATATATATATATATATATATATATATATCTTCTATATATATAATTCTTTCGGGGTGTAATTCGATGATCACGTAACTCGATAACCCCTGGGACGATTTTCATAATTCTTTTTTTGTTTTGTTCGTATTGCTGTATATCAGGTTTTTATTTACTTTTTGTCGCGAAAACAAAACTTGGAGGGGATGAAAGAGGTTATGAAAGTTTGTATGGGGAAATACACTTTGAAAAAAAAAGAAACTGGATTGAAATCGAGTAGTGACACTTCAAATAAAAAAAAATATATATTTTAAATTTTAAAAGCAAATTGTTGTTGTCAAGTATTTTAATTATTTTCCAAGCAAATTGTTGTTGTCAATAATTTTGAAATTTTTGTTTGTTTTTGAAATATAGGTACCTACCTAAAAAGTTTGTTCTAATAA
This sequence comes from Cheilosia urbana, assembly GCA_946477585.1. Taxonomy (NCBI): domain Eukaryota; kingdom Metazoa; phylum Arthropoda; class Insecta; order Diptera; family Syrphidae; genus Cheilosia; species Cheilosia urbana. The sequence continues at coordinate 42,105,915 of OX297856.1, forward strand.
ATTATGTTTACTATGTTACATTAAGTAACTTTTTGAAATGACGTAGATACTTTGAAGTAGATATAAAGATGATATGGATGAGGACAATGAACTGGAGATGTCAGATGAAATGCGCAACAAAGCTTTGATTTTGATCGAGGATATGTGTCTGCTCATGAGTGGCAATTTGTTGTGCAAATTGGGGATGCCACAGCCAAATCGTTCAATGCAAGACGCATTTAATCGAGAATTGGAGCGAGAAATGGACTTCGATCGAACCGCAAATGTGCCAATGTAAAATTAAGAACAAAAGAAAGTGTACGATGAATTGATGCAACCAGTCGATAACGAAAATGGCGGAATTTTCTTCCTTGATGCGCCCGGTGGAACTGGAAATGCATTCCTGATTTTACTGATTTTGGCTACAATTCGTTCGAGATCTGATTTCGCTTTGGCCCAAGCCTCTTCTGGGATAGTGGCTACTTTGTTAGAAGGCGGTCAAACAGCGAACAGTCGAACTGCATTGAAATTGCCATTGAATCTGCAAGTGGATGAAGAACCTACATGCAACATTTCAAAGAATACTGTGATGGCGAAAGTACTGCAGCAATGTAAGATTATCATATGGGACGAATGCACAATGGCTTACAAACGCGCATTGGAGGCCGGAATCGTTTACGTAATGATAAGCGACCTTTCGCCTAACCGATTTGAATAAATTTTGTGGCTGTGTATGGTTGGGTACAGTTTCATAAATAAATAAATAGTTGGCGCAACAGGTCCGGAGAGACCCTAGGCCTAGCTTCTCACAACCATTCGTTTTGTTTTTTTTTGGAACGAATGGAAGGGATCTACAATTTTATGCCGACTCCAAACGGCTAATTGAGAAGCCCTTTCAAGACATTTATACTCTCGGATGTTTGTCAGACGTTCGGGAAAGGTAGCGCAGCGGAAAAAAACCCAAGTCGGAATTGGGTTCTTGCGGGATTCGAACCTGGGACCCCCGCATAGCAGTCCAACACACTAACCACTAAGCTACTGCGACTACGGGTACAGTTTGATAGATAGGACTATTTTTTTCGCCACCTATCGTGTCCAAAATAGTGATAGAAAGTTCGCCGGGTCAGCTAGTTAGAAATAGAAATGTTTTCAAGTGATTTCAGAAATGTTGGTCACCGGAACTTGTGTTTATTTCCGTTTTACGTATCTATACGATTATGGATAGAACATCCATGATGATCATGACACTTTAGACGTCTGATTCGTGATCTCATTCTTACACCTTTATTAGCAAAGGGATCTCTCTGTCCCGTGCGTGGTGTTGTAACTTATAAACGGAGCTTAAAAAGGCTTACATTTTATAGTCGTTCAACTTGTAGAACAGGTACCTTACCCAATAAAAAATAAGTTATAAGTTTTAGCAAACTGTCTGTTCAAGTAGTTATATAAAAAATTAGCTAAACCCCGCCGGCTTTGCCAAGCACTGATAGATAAAGTGGTTTATTTTTTGCTTTTTAAAATTTTATTTTTTTTGGCCTGCAAATTGGTCAACGACAATTTAAAAAAATCAGCTTAATTGTTTGAAAATTACGGGCGACAGAGGGAAACATACACTTTTTGCCACTTTGTTTTGAGAAGAGATAGTAGGTCTGTTCCTTTACTTTTGTAGTAAGAATGGAAAAGACTGTCAAAATGGCAGTAGTGGGGATAAATTCTCTCACAGAGAGAGACGCTTACGAAAAAGTTAAGGAACGCTTTTGTAGTAATTAATGAAAAATGACAGATACATAAATCAAATATTCAAAAAATTGTACGAAATGTCGTTAAAATATCTGATAAACTCGAGGAATTTGATAATTTACTAAGAAAATTAGTTCTTTCATTTATTTTTAACTTTATTTTGATGAATCTGAGTATGTGGAAGAGCTTGTACTGATTGAACTACAAGCATTCGAGAAGAGGAAAAAGCGACACTGCATTATGATTTACATGGAAGAGATTGTACCTTGTTACAGTAAGGAAGAATTTCGACGCCAATATCGAAAAGAATCTTAAAGAGAATATTCAATTTTATTTTGTCGCCTGTTGATACCTTTTTAATAAGCAAGAATTCAAAAAATAATCAACGCATATGCCAAATGGGACAACAAATTTCAAATCAGCTGTTAGTTGTAAGGTGACTGACAGCTTTTTCACTTCTTACACCAAGAAATATGAGGTCTGTTCCTTTACTTTAAAATCTTACGAATTTTTACGAATTCTTACGAATTTTTACTCACTGCCGTTCCTTAACTCAAAAAATTCGTAAAAGAGAGCGTCATCGAGAGAGCAAGATATTACCCCTCCACTGAGAATCTTACGAATTTTTACTCAACATAGGTCTGTTCCTTTACTTTTGTAGTAAGAATGGAAAAGACTGTCAAAATGGCAGTGGTGGGGATAAATTCTCTCACAGAGAGAGACGCTTACGAAAAAGTTAAGGAACGCTTTTGTAGTAATTAATGAAAAATGACAGATACATAAATCAAATATTCAAAAAATTGTACGAAATGTCGTTAAAATATCTGATAAACTCGAGGAATTTGATAATTTACTAAGAAAATTAGTTCTTTCATTTATTTTTAACTTTATTTTGATGAATCTGAGTATGTGGAAGAGCTTGTACTGATTGAACTACAAGCATTCGAGAAGAGGAAAAAGCGACACTGCATTATGATTTACATGGAAGAGATTGTACCTTGTTACAGTAAGGAAGAATTTCGACGCCAATATCGAAAAGAATCTTAAAGAGAATATTCAATTTTATTTTGTCGCCTGTTGATACCTTTTTAATAAGCAAGAATTCAAAAAATAATCAACGCATATGCCAAATGGGACAACAAATTTCAAATCAGCTGTTAGTTGTAAGGTGACTGACAGCTTTTTCACTTCTTACACCAAGAAATATGAGGTCTGTTCCTTTACTTTTAAATCTTACGAATTTTTACGAATTCTTACGAATTTTTACTCACTGCCGTTCCTTAACTCAAAAAATTCGTAAAAGAGAGCGTCATCGAGAGAGCAAGATATTACCCCTCCACTGAGAATCTTACGAATTTTTACTCAACATAGGTCTGTTCCTTTACTTTTGTAGTAAGAATGGAAAAGACTGTCAAAATGGCAGTGGTGGGGATAAATTCTCTCACAGAGAGAGACGCTTACGAAAAAGTTAAGGAACGCTTTTGTAGTAATTTATGAAAAATGACAGATACATAAATCAAATATTCAAAAAATTGTACGAAAAGTCGTTAAAATGTCTGATAAACTCGAGGAATTTGTTAATTTACTAAGAAAATTTGTTCTATCATTTATTTTTAACTTTATTTTAATGAATCTGAGCATGTGGAAGAGTTTGTACTGATTGAACTACAAACATTCGAGAAAGGAAAAACAGACACTGCTTTAAGAATTACATGGAAGAGATTGTACCTTGTTACAGTAACGAAGAATTTCGACGACAATATCGAAAATAATCTTAAAGAGAACATTCAATTTTATTTTGCCGCCTGTTGATACCATTCTAATAAGCAAGAAGTCAACAAATAATCAACGCATATTTCAAATGGGACAACAAATTCAAATCAGCTGTTAGTTGTAAGGTGACTGACAGCTTTTTCACTTCTTACACCAAGAAATTTGTTGAGTAAAAATTCGTAAGATTCTCAGTGGAGGGGTAATATCTTGCTCTCTCGATGACGCTCTCTTTTACGAATTTTTTGAGTTAAGGAACGGCAGTGAGTAAAAATTCGTAAGAATTCGTAAAAATTCGTAAGATTTAAAAGTAAAGGAACAGACCTCATATTTCTTGGTGTAAGAAGTGAAAAAGCTGTCAGTCACCTTACAACTAACAGCTGATTTGAAATTTGTTGTCCCATTTGGCATATGCGTTGATTATTTTTTGAATTCTTGCTTATTAAAAAGGTATCAACAGGCGACAAAATAAAATTGAATATTCTCTTTAAGATTCTTTTCGATATTGGCGTCGAAATTCTTCCTTACTGTAACAAGGTACAATCTCTTCCATGTAAATCATAATGCAGTGTCGCTTTTTCCTCTTCTCGAATGCTTGTAGTTCAATCAGTACAAGCTCTTCCACATACTCAGATTCATCAAAATAAAGTTAAAAATAAATGAAAGAACTAATTTTCTTAGTAAATTATCAAATTCCTCGAGTTTATCAGATATTTTAACGACATTTCGTACAATTTTTTGAATATTTGATTTATGTATCTGTCATTTTTCATTAATTACTACAAAAGCGTTCCTTAACTTTTTCGTAAGCGTCTCTCTCTGTGAGAGAATTTATCCCCACCACTGCCATTTTGACAGTCTTTTCCATTCTTACTACAAAAGTAAAGGAACAGACCTATGTTGAGTAAAAATTCGTAAGATTCTCAGTGGAGGGGTAATATCTTGCTCTCTCGATGACGCTCTCTTTTACGAATTTTTTGAGTTAAGGAACGGCATTGAGTAAAAATTCGTAAGAATTCGTAAGATTTAAAAGTAAAGGAACAGACCTAGTATGTTCTTTCAAGTAACCGAAAGTCCACTGTACCTTACCTAAAAGCGGTGGTTACAAAAAGGAAATAATGCTGTAAAAATTTGATGTGATACCTAAGACCTTTTTCCCGATTAGAGCTAAACTCTTATAAATTTGAATAGTTGTCATGTAGCTTATTAATGTTGACATAGGAAATTATACATAAATGTTTTTTATTGTAGAAAAATATATATTAAACTTGGGGAGACTATAGGTTTATATATTTATAAAACGCTGTTTGTAGGGTGAATATTGAAAGCCTCCATGATGTACTCCTGGCTATAAAATAAAGAGCACGGATTATAGTCCTGCTTTAGTTTATAGTTAGATGAGTACACCTTCCCTACATATATATGTTTAAAATTTCATCATCGTAAGACGTACGAGCTCCAAGTAGTGGTTCATCAGACAGGGGCTTACTTATAGAGAACAAACTGGTTTGGTTATTACCTATAAGGTGATGGATGAACATTATAAAAATTACCACAATTGGGCCATACTAATAATCATTTTTAACCTTCACACTAAATATTAAAAGTCCAGTATACCTCCCCTATTTATTCTAATCGGCAAAATGGGCCTAGTTCTCTTTTTAATCAGAGGATTGCCTTATCGCTTGCGGATCCGTGACGCTTCAAACCAGGTCTTATTGTAACCTAATGCTTTGAAAGAATGTATGATAAACATTCTAAACTCTGTACTGCCCCGTGGAACCTTCTCTATTTGCCTGTTTCATTATTATTTGCACGTAGTTGGTTTGAAGGAGTTTGGTTTCCATTTCTTCATTAAATTCTTAACCGTCATTTTGCTAGATAGGTACTAAAAATGTCCATACAAAGATGTTTAGATATATGGATATTTATACCAGTACCAGTACCAATGAGCTTGAATCTTACATACAAATAGCGAAGGGAAATAGTTAAAAGAACCACTTTCACTGCCTTAAACAGAACCTATTCGCTTGATTTTTTCAAGGACGCAATGCGTGTGCATCTTGTTTTTTAATAATTTTTGTGCAGGTTGAGACCATGTGCCCTTCTAGTTGTGACCATCTTTTGGTTGTTTTATTGGAGGTTTTCTCAAAGACAACCCTTCTAGCAACGGCCGTAGGTGATCTGATACCCTCAATCATTGTATTTAGTGGGAGTTCCCTTCCTTCCTGAGCCAAAACGTCGGCCTCCTCGTTACCCTCAATATCACAATGCCCAGGTACCCAACATAAACTGACACGGTTCTGCGAACATAATGCTTTTAGCATTGTGCGGCAATTCCTGACTAGTTCAGATTTTGTGGTATATGACTCTAGCGCTTTAAGCGCAGCCTGACTATCAATGTAGATGGCGATATTCTTATTGGATATCGATCTCATCTCAATTACCTCCGCAGCTTTGAGTACGGCCAGAATCTCTGCCTGGAACACACTGCATATGTGTCCGGAAGTCTCAGGGCCATATGTAGGCACAACTCGCTTGAGTATATACCTGACCCCGTACCCTCACTGATTTTGTATCGATCAGTTATGTAGGTATATACTGAGATCATTTCCCCCCGAAACTAAGTTCCTATGCCAGTCTTGTCGGTCAGGGTACGACGGTGAGTCAAAATTAAGTGTACCAAAACTTTCGTCCGCTTTTCCGGGATTTCGGAGAATGATACCTTTAAAATTGTACTGTGTCCCATCCTACCTACTGTTTTTAAAAAGCTCTGCATAAGTGAGCCGTAGCGCACTATTATTACCTGCATTTGATTGTAATTGCAAATCCAGTTGAAAAAGATCCATAAACGCTTCCAGTGTAGTAAAGCACCCGTAACGGCAATGCAGGTTGTTCTTGGTACCCTTGTCAACATATCCCGTACTTCTTGTTCGTGGCTTTCCACCATATAAGAGCCCCATATGTAATTCTGGGCCTTACTACCATTATGTATAGCGTATAGGGTATAATCAATACAACATTGAAGGCCTCATGCCCTATTTCTTACCTGCTGTCCTCTTACAAATGAAGAGACCATTGTGAGCCTTGCGGACTCTTTCCTGGACGTTAAGTTTCCAATCTAGTTTCCTGTCTAATATTGTCCCAAGATATTTTGCGCTTTCCGAGAGAGCAAGTTCCTCTCCAGCAAGTCTGGGCAGCTTGAAGGGTGGTATCTTGTATTTTGTACTAAATACTACAAGTTCTGTTTTTTCCTTGTTTAGGTACTCTTAGTCTACACCCTTCAGCCCATATTTTGAGCCTATTGAGGGCTGTTTCCATAAGTTCACTAATCGAGTTTAGGAATTTTCCTTGAACAATGATAATTACGTCATCCCCGTAAGCGATAACTCCGATCCTGCATTGTTTAATACTTTAGGTGTATTTTCGAAGACCAACGTCCAGAGGAGGGGAGAGATGACCTTTAGTAACAGATTTTCTTATAGAACTTTCCGAGAGTGGAATTATTATTTCTCTTTGAGAGCATTTCGCATAGCCAATTGGTAGGCTAGTGCTAGTGCAAAAACACCAGGCTTAACATTGCACAAAACAATCACTTCAATGATTTAAATAATTTTGTTTATTATTATTTACAACTCCTCCGGCAAGTTTTTCGACTTAACAATTATTTTTACATTATCAACTCGTACGCTACTTACATCTAAATAAATAAATAAGAAATACTCTTCAAATCCATCAGTAATTATTCGAGATACATTCATATTTAACGCCATACCATCGGATATGGTTCATATTCGTGAGCTGAAAATTATCAGGAGCTCGTCAATAGAACGAGTGAAAGTGGATTCAGCAAGATGAGATGATGGAGAAAAGCGAAAGCGAAAGCGGCGACGCGACGTTAAGATAGAAATTTTAAGCTAAAATTGGATTTCTGTTTTTCGTCATCGCTAATTCATCAGTTGCGATCGAGTGAAAATCGCTTGCGCAATTGGATCTGTAGTAGCGGGGGTTGAAGTCCTCGCTGATTCAAGTTCTGCATTTAAGTTGGTTGCGTTCTCCTTTTCCAGATCTCTGGGCTCGGCATTGAGGCCGCGAGCTTCGTTCTCACCCGGACTAACCTCATTCTCGGTATTGTTGTAGATGTTTTCCTCCACCAAAGAGCAATCAGGGTTGACAATTGCGCACTCTCTAAACGAGGTAGCACGACCATTCTCGTTTTTGTTATTCACATACTTTGAGAACAATCCGCGTCCAATAATGCCAAAGGCCATTCGTGTGATGGGATTCTCCTTGGAACGGAACTCCATTTCGCAGATAAAGCGGCGACGACAAGCCGCATTATTGACGCCCAAGAAGGTGAACATAATCTCACTTACTCTGTAAAAGGGATATGCTGGTTAAAAATTTATTCGACAAAGTCGTTTGTGTGCACTTACTGTTCCTCCGACTCCAGCTGCCTTCCACGACGACGATTATCATCAGATGGTGATGATGGTGCTGTTGGTGCAGCATCAGAGTAGGCACTATAGGGATCGCTGTCGCTTACAAAGTCCGAGCTACTGTAATGGCTACTGTGTTCATGATCATGGTCGTGATCAAATGGATTATGGTCCAAAGAGTAGGGAATATGGTCATGTGGTCCACTTGACCATGCTGGACTAAGGGCGTGAAAAATGATTACTTACAGACAAATTGTTTAAAAGATTGGCTTTGTAGCATACCCATGGTCGTAACTAATCACGGGGGATTCTTGGATAATTTCAGAACATCCATGTCCGGCGTGCTTGAAGTAACGGAAACCCCACACGAGAGCAGAACCAACCAGGAACGCAACAATTACTGCTTTCACCTTCAGCCAGTAGAATATAGCTAAGGCATGCAGTCCATAAATACCCCCTGGAAAAATGCATGAAAAAGGCTGATAAAAAAAATATAAATGAGAGTTACTAAGCCCGTTAAGTGGGGTTGTCGCCCCTTGGATACCTTGCCGACTTTTTGAAAAGTAAGTTTGAAGAGACAAACGTAAGGTTGACGTTGCAACACATAAGCATGAAGCGACAACATATTTATGAAACTGTTAACATTCTTGTAACATTTTTGAGTTGGATTTGGGAGGAGTAAATAAATAGTGTTACCAAAGCTGTTGAATGTCTGTGAAAAGTGATGGGAACGAAAAAGTGATGTACCTTTTTATTAAATTTATTTACTCAACGAAACTTTTCTCAAATGAACTAAATAAACGAATATCATTGTGAGAGTAACTTGACCCTTGATAAATGAAATAAAGTTTAAGTTCTGTTTAATATATTGGTTTTCCGGGTTAGTCATTTTTTTTTATGTACCTAATGTAACACACACCGTATAATTTTAGAAAACGCAATTGCTTTTAAATTTAATTAAGTTAATCTTACTACTTTGAACATAAGTTATTTACTAGTATAGCCTAATAATTATTGCACCCCAAATTCTGTTTATTACTGAACACCAATAAGAATACACAACTCAATTCGTAAGGTGCAGGGAAATAAGTCCACTGAGGAACTTAGGTCCCACTTAGTGGGAAGTAAAACCACTTTCGTGAAGTGGAATTAGTTCCCATGAAAGGTGGGAACTAAGTTCACTTTCTTGTGGGAACTTAGTACACATTCAAAAATAAGAAGAGGGAACTAACTTCCAACATTTAGAATTTGATACATTTTTGTATAAATAATCACGGCGATTTTTCCTTGATTATTTTCAGAGTGTTGTAAGCTGAATTTTTTAAGTTTTATTCTGTATGACAAAATACTCTCTTCGAAATTCAGTTAGCAAGACTCAGAAAATAATCAAAGAAAAATTGCGGTGATTTTTGGCGCAGGGACATAAGTCCACGAGACTTAATTCACGCGATTTTTTAACTTTTATTTTCTCAAATTTTCGAAGGCGCGCGAATTTATTACTTTTATTTTCTAAAATTTTCGAAGGCTAAAACAAAAAAGTTGTTTGAGAAAATAAATTAACATTTTTAGCCTTCGAAAATTTTAGAAAATAAAAGTAAAAAATTCGCACCACCGGTCATTTTTCTTTGATTACGTTCAGAGTCCTGTAAACCGAATTTCGTTTTTGAAATTTTTTATATTATATTGCTCTGCCTCAATTAAAATTTAATTTCTCTTTAGTTAATAAAAATTGCAAAGTACCAACTTGACTCTTTAATTTAACTTTGTTCTTAGTCGACAGTGAGAATTTATTTCACATTAAAAAGGAAATAAAACCACTCAGAATTTATTTCCCCACCTTACATGGGAACTAAGTCCACTTCACGAAAGTGGTTTTATTTCCCATTAGGTGGGAACTAAGTCCCTCAGTGGACTTATTTCCCTGCACCAATTCGTAACAGGTAGCATCACGAAAACAATTACGAAATCAATTCTAAATTAACACAATTTAAATCTATCGTGCTGTCACTTTTACTTTCTCCGAAACGTCAAATTGAAACAAACAATATTCTTAAGGTCGTTATTGAATAACGAAAGTGAGAAGTGCTAATTGAATCAAATAAGCCAAGTATCATGATCATGATCGCCACTAGGGCATTTCAGCCAACTTGCTAATTAATGTCGTTTTCCATTGGGACCACCAGAAATATTTTTCAGATCTCAGATTTTACGCTGCTCATGGAACATGCAACGAGATTGATCTGCTTTTGTAAATGGATTAGTGCGTTAATTGACAACAATATCAGCTGTTCAAATGGCCTGAAAAATGTTTTCCCTGTTATAGATACAAATGAAGTTTTATTGGTGATTTGTAGTCTTCAGATGACGAGGGAGGCAATGAAGATAATAATTCCTCCGAAATCATATCCATAGATATTTATGTCTGTTGTTATTTTGACGAAACTTTGCACATTTTGTCTCGAAAGTAAACTTCTTATGTCGTTTTCCATTGGGACCAAAAATCAATCTTTTTTTATCTAAATTTTTTTGTTTATAAATTTTTAAAAATAAACAATTTTTCTTACACCAACGATGTCCACCGAGTCCACCAAATCCATGACGTTTGCGTCCGGTTTCGATGAGATTTGTATCACTTTTTCCCAATGACACTTCCGTTTCCTCACACCACACACACGTCAGATAGACAACGGATATTAACAACATCAAACCGTATGATGTGTACGACATTTTAATTGAAATAGTATTTAACGTGAAATATTAACTCGAAAACACTGTAAGATATTTTGGTTTTTATAATCCTTCAGTATGGCGTGAAACAATTCTGCGAAGAGGTCCAAGGGAATCACTATCTGTCAGCTATGGCAAAACTGAACTGATAATAAATGGAAGGGTGTAATGCTTTTTATATATTATGGTGTATAGTTCAGAAGTGATAATTATTTTACTAATTTTTTAGATAAAGCGTGAGCCGTGCACGATATGGGAAATGCAATGTAGGGGGAACTAACAAATGCGATAGTCATGATCGGATTTTAATTGTTTGATATCGTTGATAGAATTTCTCCTTTCTTTTGTTTAAAGAGAATTTTCGGATGTTTCCATTTTTTTTTTTCAATTAACTATTATTAGGTATGATACTATGTAACAAATGTCTGCAGCATAATTTCTAATGTGATGCAATCAGCGAAATCAGTGTAGGATTCGGGGACAAATAAAATTCGGTTACGTGAGCATTAACAAAGTGGAAGCTATACATTTTTTTGATGGATTTATTCGATGGTTAATAGCTTTGAAGGCAGCATTTATAGGTTTAAAGAAATTCTATATAGTGAAAATGGCCGCAGTGGCTCAGTGGTTAGTGTGCTGAACTAAAGAGCGAGGTGTTTCAGTTTGGATCCATGGGAAAGCATAAATGCATTTAAAGGTTGTTTTTTTTTTGCCACTGAGAGTATAACTGTCAAGAAAATGAAAGAGCTTCTCTATTGGCCGTTCGGAGTTTCGGACTCGGTTGATCGCTCTTCGCTCCCATTCGTCCCATAAAGGAAAACTCACACAGCGCGAAAGATTGTGAAAAGTTAGGCCTAGAGTAGGTAGGGGAGAGGTGGTCACCTTAGGACACTTTTTACAAAAATCGCTCTAGATCCATTAAAAAGCGGGGTATCCCTTCAGATCTTGAAAATTATTATTACATGTTGTTTTATCTTTGACTCTTATATCCAAACTTATATGTATAGTTATGATTTATATATTTTTTATTTATTTTAAAAATCTCTTTAAAGTGTCCCATTCTGCCCCTCTGGGGGGCACCTTAGGGCAACCATGGGGCAGTTTTGGACATGTCTAAAAAAACGCTCATTAGGAGCGGTTTCCTTCTTTTTCTTGTAATTTCTTACCATTAGTGCAGAGAAAAACCTAAACAAATAAAACCAAAAACAATCACACTGAAATAGATTGTTCAAAGCGATAAAAGGGGGCAGATTAGGACATGCCCAAAAGTTCCCCTCGCGCATTATCCAAAAGTGCCCCGAGAGGGATAAAAAACTAAAAACTTCATATTTTTTTAAAAACAATGTAAATTGTTAATATTTTGGTTGAATAACATCGCTACACATATAAACATTATAATTGAACACTTTTAATTTGTAAATTGAGCATAATGTTAGAATAATATGCTTACGTCTAGGAATAAAAAAAATTACAACCGTCGTCTGGAAACACACTTTTCGTTTTATTTTATTTTTTAAAGTTGGTATCGTTTCAATATCCATCAGATGTTTGTTTGAAGTGGAGTTGCCACTGTAAAATGTTATTAAAGCATTAAAAAGTTTTTTTGTAGTACGTTTTCTTAAGTTGTCCTAAACTGCCCCCGTCCTAAACTAGCCACCTCTCCCCTACATACGAACCCGTTGCGCCTGCTATTAATTAAGAATGGCAAGACATACCTAATACAAAAATTTGTGAATGCTCAAATATCTATGCGTTGCTAGTGGGCCACCATCAATAAGCCGGCGTGTATTATCTAATTTGCCCATTGCAACCGCAGTTGAAAGAAACATAATAAATAAATAAATAAATAGTCTGACACAGTCACACTGACCACTAAGCCACTGCCAAGAAAAATACGACCGATTTTATAGGTTAGAGCCTTTATCCGGAATTAGGCCTACACATTGCTCATTGGTGACCTCATCCTATATTCCTATATAAAAGCTGTGCATTCGATCCATCTCGGCGTGTTGCGCGACAGTTTTTACTAAATTGTTGTTGCATATTATACATTTATACACATTTTTTTATTTATTTCGTCATAAGTGCTATTTTTTCGTTTGCACAGAAGGTTGCTGTCAGGTTGCTGTGTGCGGTAGATAAATGTCAAAACAAATACAATTCTCTAAACAAAGCATAAAAAATGGCGTTAACCCCACAATTTTGGCTGGATTTCGATTACCTACTCGTGTTAAAAGACCAAAACATGGTTTCTATGGGTCCATCTTTCAAAAACAAAAATATTCGATGGTTATCAGCTGACATAGCCATTGATGAATAATAATCAAGAATGAATCTAGTGGCACTCATGAATTTAGCCATAAAAATGATTTTTTTTTCGTATGTGTTTGCGACCGCACGGCATTTATTGTTAAAAAATAAAATAGTAACCAGTCCAAAGCTGTTATGTAACACGGGTTACGATTGTAACTTCTAAGAGACAATGGACTTTAATACCTACACTATAGGTACTGACACTGTTCTAAAAATGTTACCAATAGATTATATAATTTTTTGTCTTAGAGAACAATTATTACATATGAACATTTAAGTTCCAAACACACGAGCTGACGAAATCTGAAAGTGTGGACAATACATTTTAGGAGTTATTTAAAAATGATGAACAGCTAACAGAGAATTGGAATTCGGTTTCATAACATTTTTAAATTAAATCAAAGAAGGAAACGTTTTAATTGCAGATCGTTCCGATTTCAACATACGTTCTGATTTAATGTTTTGTTTTCTTTGACTATATATATTTCAGAGATAAATTTATTGTTTTATTTATTCAGTTGCAGAGATTTTTTGTAAGTCAACTGTCCATAGTAACTACCTATATTTTAAAATGATTTCGTTTCTGTATGCAGAATTATATTGGCCTAAGTCATGTACTTATGGGTACCTATATAATAATTACAATAGCCTTATAGCAATTAGTATATCAACTACAGATATGGCTGCATTAGCTTTCGTAAATTATATACATTTAGATAGAATGTAGCTAAAGGCAGTTTTCTTGTGACGCCCGAGCATAAACTAAGGCATTTTTATACTTATGTCGTTTTCCATTGCAACCAGAAAATAAATCTTTCCTTTGATCTAAATCACTTTTCATGCTCCATTGGGCAGAAAAATCTATGTTTTTTCGATTCGGATCACTTTTTGCAGATCTCTTTTCAGATCTACACATAGGTACCTACCAATATAATTTGCTGTTTACGTCATTTTGCTTTCAAAACAAATGCGCAAAGTTCCGTGAAAACGAAAATAACGAAATGCATAAATAGCCATGGATATAATTTGGCAGGAATTAGTATCTTCAGAATGCATTTCGAACAGCTGATATTGCTGGCAAATAACGCACTAATATCCAAAACACATGTGCAGTGCAGTGCAGAAAGTTGTTTGACCGTATGTCGTATGAAAAAAACTTAGCAATTGCTTCTACTAAAGAGAAAAATGTCAAAATCGAAGCATTTGCTACGTTTCGTATGAATAGAAACCAATTTGAGTTGGTTGAATTTTCTTTTGCAGTGTACATATTTAGAAATAGCAACAACTTGCAGTACTGCAACGCAGGCTAAATTTACATGAGTGTTCTCTCCTATTTAAATGTGTGGGTTCTATTTCCACTACATGAACAAGTCTGCACGTGTGTTTTGGGCATAAGAAACATATTAGGACAAATATAGTTACCTCTTTACGATAGCATTAACATCAATTTCAGGTACAAAAATATCCGGGAACCGGGAGTGCATTCGGTTTCTCAATCATGGTTAAGATGGTTAATATCAGAGACAATACTGAGACTCCCAGCTCACAATCCTCTTGCCGCTGGCCCCCTCAGTATTTTTTTTTTTTTCAAATTCGCCATTTTGTTTTCCTATCGGTGTTCTGTCAATTTAGAATCCGTGTGACATGCAAAAACATACAAAAAATATAAAATCAATGCTGCCAACCGCTACCAACCATGGGGGGAATGTGATAGAGTTCGGGAATACGACATTTTAAAATAACTGAATGCTATTGGTTGATTATTATAAATTTTCAAAATTCGATTAATATAATTTGTTTGGTTAATAATACTATCTAAATGAGTTGTTTTATATACTAGAAACATACTAGGGCAAACATTGTTGTGTATTTTCCGCTTTTGAATATCATTAACTTCGATTCGAGTAAATTTTTCTTAAATAAGTGAAGTAAAATTGCTCAAAATGTGTTCATTTTCCTACAAACATTATGCAGTGATAATTTTTCATAAATATTTTAAGCAGAAGTACATTTATTCCTAAAAAGAAATATTATTCACACGTAGGTAATGAATAACTTCAAATTTAACGGACAAATTTTCTATGAACGCTGGCAGCAACTTTGCCGACACCGGAAGTCACCGGAAGTTGTTGATATTTTTTGAGGGTGTGTTGGTGTGTTGAAGTTTCGTGACATTTGTCAATACGAATTTCTATGTATCACTATCAATACTAGCGCACTAAATTGTGTACACTCCGTACAAGCTTATAAGGTAACGGGAAATCGGCCGAAGTTGGGGGTCTCAGTATTGTCTCTGGTTAATATTAGAGACAATACTGAGACCCCCAAGCCCCAACTCGCAATCCTCCTGCCGGTGGTCCCTTAATTTTTTTTCTTTTTCTTTTTTTTCAAATTGGCCTTTTTTTTTGTATCTGAGTTATGGCAATTTAGAATCCGTGTGACATGCAAAAATATACAAAAAATATAAAATCCATGCTACCAACCGCTACCAACCATGGGGGAATGTGGTAGAGTTCGGGAATAACACATTTTAACATAACTGAATGCTATTGGTTGGTTCTATCTTTTATTATATCTTTTGAAAAGGCGAATAATATACTTCGTTTGGTTAATAAAACTATCTAAATGAGATATTTTATACACTAGAAACATATTCGGACAAACACGGTTGTGTATTTTCCGCTTTTGGATATCATAAACTTCGATTTCAAATTTTCTTAAATAACTGAAGAAAAAGTAGGTACTAAAAATGTTTATATTTTCCTTCATACAATCTACATTTTTCATTTTTGATAAATATTTTCAGCAAAAGTGCATTCCTAAAATAAAATACTATTCACACGTAACGAATAATTTCAAATTTAACGGAAAATAAAATCTATGAACGCTGGCAGCAACTTTGCCGACAGCGGAAGTGGTACAAGCAAGAGGCGTTAAATCGTATGATCTTGTCGGCCAATTCACCCTTCAACATTTCCATTGTTTCACAAGTTGTGTGGCAAGACGGTGCGTCTTGATGAAACCATTATGTCAACTAAGGGCGGTATTTATCAAGCGCTCTTAAATCAATTATTAGTTTACGAGGCTCATAACTACGAGTTTTTTCGTTGTATTCACCAAGCACTATTAGGGTTGTGTCCGTGCTATTTCGAATATGCGAAAAAATAAAATTCGAATTTCCAAACGCGTTCTATCTAAAACGAGTTTCTGAACTGTTTTTCGAAAATGTTAATTGTCAAAATCAATTCGTGTAATTGAAATTAGATTAACATAAATTGTATTCTCCGATTAAATTTATTGTTGAAATAACTGCTGGCATATTATGGGTTGCAGATTGGGGTGGTTTCGGAGGTGACCAGGGTTGTTTTCATCTACATTTTTGTTTAGGTTCCTCCACCCGTGCAATATACCTACGCCTCCATTTTATCTGCAGCAGATATTTTTTTCAGTTGACTTTTGGAATTTTGAAAATATGCTTTAAATTGTTTTGAACTTCTTTTTAACGAAGTGCTGGAAGCATAAAACTCATCCGTTAATTGCTCCAAGTACTTCTTTTGTGCGACGGTGCTTCTGCTGTCAGTTTTTTTCATTTTCCTTATCGGAAGATTTGGCTTCTTTCCCTTTCCTTCCATTTTGAAAACGACAACTGATTTCGAATTTCGAAGTTATTACTGCTCTCAACTTAAGAGTGGTCGGGATAGGGTTGCCAGTTCGAAATCAGTACATATCTGGACATTATGTTGAAATTCCGGGACTCGTCTGGACATTTCAAATTTCGACTATTTTATTTTTGTTTATTAATAAAAAAAGGGAAATAATTTATTTTATTAATGTGAAAATAAGCGTATTTATTTCAATAAAAAAAACAAAAAAGAATTACAAAAACAAAAACAAACAAAGATTTCAATCAAATTTCTCTTCATATTCATATAATGTTATAGTCAAACAACGAAGTTCAGTCGCTCCTAGGGTCTAAAAATACATCAGCCAAAGGCCGAAATAAAACCCAATTTCGACCTTTGACCGAAGTATTTTTAATCAAACCTAGCGCCTGAGCTTCGGCCTTTGACAACAACGTACCTATCTATCTTCTATATATATAATTCTTTCGGGGTGTAACTCGATGATCATGTAACTCGATAACCCCTGGGACGATTTTCATAATTATTTTTTTGTTTTGTTCGTATTGCTGTATATCAGGTTTTTATTTACTTTTTGTCGCGAAAACAAAACTTGGAGGGGATGAAAGAGGTTTTGAGAGTTTGTATGGGGAAATACACTTAAAAAAAAGAAACTGGATAGAAATCGAGTAATGACATTTCAAATATAAAAAAAAATATTTTAAATTTTAAAAGCAATTGTTGTTGTCAATTATTTTAATTATTTTCCAAGCAAATTGTTGTTGTCCACAATTTTGAAGTTTTTTTTTTTAATATAGGTACCTAAAGAGTTTGTTCTAATAAATTATGTTTACTATGTTACATTAAGTAGCTTTTGGAAATGAAGTAGATACTTTGGTTATACAAAGATGATATCGCCGATGATATTTTGCATCGAATTCGCACTGTGACATCGGATAATGGACTGGAGATGTCAGTTGAAATGCGCAACAAAGCTTTGATATTGATCGAGGATATATGTCTGCTCATGAGTGTCAATTTGTTATGCAAATTGGGGATACCACAGCCAAATCATTCAATGCAAGACGCATTTAATCGAGAATTGGAGCGAGAAATGGACTTCGATCGAATCGCATTGAGTCAAGCTGTTCCAACAAATGTGCCAATGTTTGAAAGTGATTGCAATTTCGTTAAGTGGATGAGTTGAGTCAAATTTTACATTTTTAAATTGAAAGTATTTCACAGTGATTGCATTTTTTTATTTTGTAATTTTATGAAATTGGAAATACATACACTTTTTTCAATAAATAATGGAATTTGAAAAATAAGTTTCGCCGGGACTTTTGACTGGACAATTCATTTTCCACCGGGACTCTGGACACCGCTTAGAATATCTGGACAATCCCGGCGAGTCCCGGTCGTCTGGCAACCTTAGGTCGGGACCACTCGTGAGTCTTATGAGCGCTCCTAAATATCTATGCAGTATGCACTAATAACCATTGATGAATAGGTTTACGAAGCTCTTAGTTTAATATTGGTCGATGAATACCGCCCTAAGTTACACTCAGCCAACTGGGGCAAAAACGGTAACGGTTGACTGTAACGTTTTTTCCACGGTCGTCTTTGGTGCACATTTTTCACAGAGCACGAATTTTTATATTTTTTTTTTATACCTACTGAAAACTTTTCACTTTGACAGATGACGTTTGAACACCATTACTAACCACTGCTGCTAACCTGAAAAACTTAACTCTTAAAAATCCACCCGTTATGTATGTTTTACTACTGCAATCTACTAAAGTCTACTTCATTACACATACATACTTGAATTAAATTGATTCGAAATGCTGCTATTTATATTCAAATTGCATTCTTGTACTTGTACTCTTGTATTCTTAGCAAATCTTTGGTATGCAAAATTCCTTGCAAGATTTCTGTGGCCAACTTTGTAAAATATTTTTCCAAAAAACTCTTACATCTATTGAAGATCGAGGTTCAGAAAAAAGATTTTCAAAATTTTGGTTAATTATCTCACGAAATTCGGCATTGGTGTCTTGAGTTTTGTAAATGAATTTTTGTATTCGATAAATTTGAAAAATCTTGGAATTTTATGCTTTTTTAGCTCAAAAATTGTGGTATATATCCTAAAACCTAAGATCGTAAAAATACGATAAATCTTCGAATCTGGCACCGCTGTTGGCAATGCCCATAATTCCAAAAACTTAGTTACTGAACTCACTCTTTTATATGACAGATGCCATTTCCATTTGTTTGTTTTTTCTAAAAATATTTTTGTACATATTGCATTTTGTGTTCAACATTAGAAAAACAAAAATATATAATAAAAATGAGTAAAGGTATAATCAGAAAAATACCTAATGACATATATTAAAATGCAACCATAAATTTCCAGACGAAAAACCAAAAAACGCCTCAGATCCACAGGCACCAGTCACACGAAAAGGTTTCCTAATTTCATTCAAGACCGGTGATCCCACCGAAATCAAAGACCGGGATGTGGTAAATTTTAGTTTACATAATATATACGGGTTATTTCCCGAATAATGAATTTGTTATATACCGTGTACATAGTTTGGGCGATGCCGGCCAGTAACAGAGTTCGAAAAACTAAACAGAATCGGCGAGGGAACTTATGGGATTGTTTGTAAGTAATAAACGATTAGAGATTGTTTGTGTTTCTAAAGTACAACATTTTCAGATCGAGCGAGAGATACAAAAACCAACGAAATAGTCGCCCTCAAGAAGGTACGGATGGATCAAGAAAAGGATGGCCTTCCCATCAGCGGACTGCGTGAGATCCAAATTTTAAAGTCCTGCAGTCACGAGAATATCGTACGTTTGGCTGAGGTAGTTGTTGGAAAGAGCCTGGAGAGGTAAGTGAGAAGTTGCATTCATAAGAAGATTCTAAGAATCTTATTCCTACAGCATCTTTCTGGTCATGGAGTACTGCGAGCAGGATCTGGCGTCGCTGTTGGACAACATGTCAGCTCCATTCTCAGAGTCCGAAGTTAAATGTATTGTACTGCAGGTTCTTAAAGGCCTGCAGTACATGCATTCGCGGTACATTGTACACAGAGATCTCAAGGTATCTAATCTCTTGATGACAGATAATGGATGCGTGAAAATTGGTATGCACACTATACTAGTGACCTAAAATACCGCTAAAACATTTGCATCCTCTAGCTGACTTTGGTTTAGCAAGGCTGTTTGGAATTCCCCCACTTCCTATGACGCCGCAGGTTGTTACTTTGTGGTATCGTTCCCCCGAACTGCTGTTGGGATCCCACAACCAAACTACAGCCGTTGACATGTGGGCCTTGGGATGCATTCTTGGAGAATTACTTTCGCACAAACCTCTCCTTCCTGGAAACACAGAGATTCAGCAGCTTGAACTGATTATCGACCTCTTGGGCACCCCATCTGAAGCCATTTGGCCGGATTTCAATACCATGCCCGCTTTACAGAACTTTACCCTCAAAGCTCAGCCATACAACAACCTAAAACCGAAATTTCAGTGGTTATCGTCAGCAGGATTGCGACTTTTGAATTTTCTTTTCATGTACGACCCCAAGAAACGTGCAACTGCTGAGGAATGCCTGCAAAGTACCTACTTCAAAATACCCCCATTGCGTAAGTTCACGTATTTGATTGGTGTGCACTCATTTCTGACATATTTTTTTTAGCGTGCGACCCAAAGCTGATGCCCACCTTTCCGCAGCACAGGAACTTGCGCCAGAATAAAGAGGGTAATGCAAATCCACAGCAAGTCCCAGAGTTGCCAGCGATTTCTGACCTATTAGGAAGCCTGCTCAAGAAGCGAAGAGTAGATTGAAGTAAATAAAAGTCCTTTGGTAATATTTTTGGATTTATTTGACAGAACTCCGCATCACCTACAAATATGGACGATCCATTGGAGTCGTCTTTGCCCTCTTGTCGCGTGACCTAGGATACCATCTATGCTTCGTTGTATGTGTTAGATTCATTAGCTCTTGTATGGCTACCTCTGGATGTTTATCTTTGAATGCTCGCATTGCTGTAGAAAGAGCCGTATCCTTTAGCAAAGATCCAGAGTCTCGAATAACTGATTTTGGGATCGGCTTAGAGCACTCGTACGGAAACGGGGTATCCGGGTGCCAGGCGACAATTGTTTGCCCATTGTCAGAGACAGCGATTGCTTCTACTAGATTTTTACCACCAATAGCATTTTTAGTAGATGAATATTTCGTAATATTTATTGAAAAAGATCGGACAAAAACTCGTGCTGCCATTCTGGATGACTTTTTACTGACAGTTTAAAAAAACAGCATCGACAAAATGTCAACGAGGGGTTCTCTTAGCGTTGGGAACGTTGAGTTGTTAGGCAACTGCAAAATAAGGGCCCGATTCGCTATGGATTTCACAATTTTCCTGGAACGATAAACTTACGTTAATACCATGTTCCCACCAACGTGATTTAGCTAAATCCACTTGATTTAGCTAAATCATCTCATAAATTACGTGATTTACCATACATTTTCGTGATTACTAATTACGTGATTTAGACGTGTTTAAATTTTAATTACGTATCGGTCCACACAAAATAAAATCGAACATACCTTTATTATGTTCAGCACTTCATTCAGCAAACGAAAAGTCAGTGATGGGACTTGAGGAAAGTGAAACGGTGGTAGAAAAGTGGTAGAAAAAAAAATTGTCCATGATAAATAATTCAGTAAATAATGAAGTAATGGCGCAGTAAATGGTGTATACTGGACTGGAAGTTTTTACTGATGCAATTCTTCGAAAAAAATACTGATAGCTGAGTGTGTATGGGTAAAAGTAAGTAGTAGCAGTAGGTATAGTAGGTACAATTTTCGATTTAATGATGGAAAATAAATATTATTAGCGAATAGCTTTGTTAAAAGGTGGTAGATTTCGTGTTCTGGTAGAATTTCCGAAAGTGTGAAAAGTGGTTGTAATACCACTTAAGTGTTAGAAGTCCCATCACTGATATGGCAAAGTTGGCGTAAATGCCACATTTAATCACTTAAAGTTCGGTGGGGACGCGTTTCGTGATTTATAAATCACTTCGGCTAAATCACGTTGGTGGGAACATGGTATAATCCGCAGTTTTCCGCCCCGGTTTTTTCCACTTCGGTCCATGCAAAAATAAAGATTTCCACCGCTACACCAACAGAAATATCAAATTCTGAAGACTGGTCCATTTTTGTTTGTTTTCCTAGCGGAAGTAAAGTACAACAACTAGTGTCACCTCCTCCAAGTCAGTCTGACATTAGGCCTGTTTTTTTGAGCTTCGAACTCAGCAAAGCAAAGTAAAGTAGGATTTTCAGCACGCAATTACAACAACTACTGTGATTCCTCGAAGTGTCAAGTAGGGCGTAGTTGTTGTAATCGCATGCTGAAAATCCTACTTTGCTTTGCTTTGCTGAGATCGAAGCTCAAAAAAACGCCTATTGTGCAAGCGTTTGATAAGTGCTAGTCAGATATCTCTGTTTTCCTTTTCTTTTTTTTTTTTTTTATCTTATGTGGTATTCGATTGGGCGCTCTCAGAGTACTTTTTTTGTTCTCAGAGCAGTTTTTATGTTCGTTTGGTACAAAAAAAAAAGCAATCTTTTTCAGATTTCAGAGCACTTTTGCGAATCTAGATATTTTCTCAGATTTACCAACACAAGTGCGTTTGAGTTTGACAACTGGTGGAGGGCGTTTAGGTTTTCGTGAATTTGTTCTAAAGCAAAGAAAGGCATTGCATCGGTTGAATCTATTTTTGTAAATTATTTATGTATAAATATTTAAAATTCAATCGGGACGCAAATTTCGAATGTTTTTATTTAAAATTTAGCCAGTGAATGGAAAACGCTTTGAAAAGTGTTGAAATCTACACATATTGGAATCCCACGAATATTATCACAAAAAAGAGCAAGTAACGTTTTTATGTTCGATTAGCCACACGAAATCTGAAATCTTAGAGCGAATATGAAGAAGCCCAAACGAATACCACATTAATATCTCGTAGGTCCATCATGCTTCCTTTTGCCTCTATCAACCAGTCTTAAAACCTTACAAGTCTATTATTTCCGTTTAAAAACTCGTATGTCCGTCTTACGTCTTACTTTAACAGATTCATTTTTTTACTTTTTAAATCGGTTTTTTGCGCCTCCTCAAAAATTCGCCATTTTCGACTTACGAGTTTTTGAAAAAAAGTGTAATTTTCCTCGCCTAATGTTATCTTAAGAAACACATCATTAAAAATAATTTCTGCCCTACAGTAAATCCCGGATAAGTGCTTTACCTGAAATGCCCCGTTTGATAGGAACTTATGTGGGTTAGGCAGTTACATAGGAACTTATATCTAAATTTATAACAAAAATAATTGTAAACATTTTTTTATAACAAAAAACATTTAATTTTATTTAAAAATAAGAAAATACATAACACTACATTTTTATTTTTTATTTTTAAAGCATGAAACATGCGCTAAAGAAAAAAAAAAAGCTGTTGTATTTTTTCAGCTGATTTAAAAAATGTGTTCTTAAAAGATTTTTCTTCGGTTAAATTTCTCTAACAGTATACAAAATAAAAGGCAATTAAGCAGGAAAGATAGTTAAGCGAAAGGTACTTAACCGCCCCTAAAATAACCAAAACTCTGGTCGAAGGAACCATTTATTTATGTGGACTACGAAGAAAAACTTGGGGAGCATCGATATAGCCATAAACGAATGCTACCGTACATCGACAGGAGCATTAAGGACAACACCAATCGAAGCTCTAAGAATTGAATCTGGTTTTAAACCAATCAGCAGACTAGGACAAAAAAGGGCGGTAAATTTAATGAGGAAAGCCCTCACTGATAGTTGTCATCCTCTCTACACCGCTTCTAAAGAAGCCTTGTCCAGGGAAAACCAAAACAAGAAGAGTTCAATATCTTCAATAAGCAAAATACTTGAATTAATCTCGGCTCACGTATGCACTCCTATTGAATATCCAGGGAACCCCTCCACACCGATTCTCCCCCCTTGGAAAAAACATTTGCTTAACATCGACACCAGCCTTTCCAGCCACAAAAAAGAAAATACTTCAAATCTACAATTTCGTATGCTTCACCGTAAATTAATCGATTCTATCAAGCCTTTGAGGACGTTATACACTGATGGATCCTGTTAGGACAATAACTCTACTTATGGAGTCATCGAAATTAAAGCAAGCAACGAAGAAATTATCATTTTCCAAGGTATTCTTCCAGACGCAGCCGGTAGCTACCTAGCAGAAGTAACAGCATTGTTAAAAGCTCTTTCAGTCGCACAAATTTGGACAGTCAAGACATTCATGCTTATTTTGACATTCGAACGAATAGCCAATTCGAACGAATGTCTATAAAAATACACTAAGTTCGTTCGAACGAATAGAGACATTTGTTAGAATTGGCTATTCGTTCGAATTTCAAAATAAGCATGATTGATTCTTACCAATAGCCTAAGTATCCTTTCAGGAATTAAAAGTGCTACAAATAACTGCTCTACTCTCAAATACATTCGAAATATCCTCCATAATAACGGACATACAACTCTAGCGTGGATACCATGTTGGTATTACTGGAAATGATTCTGCAGATATGGCAGCAAAAGAAGCGACCCGTTATCTGTTTTCAACTGAGCTTCCTAGTATCTCTCAACTCATCTGGAGAGTTTTCACTTCCAACGAAAATGAAGAACTTAAAAACTCCTGGCGCAAAGCACATAATTTCCTTCGACAACATCACTCCACATAATGCTCGAATTCCATACAATAAAACTCTAACAAGAGAGGAATGCATAACAATTTTCCGTATCAGAGTAGGTAAAACTCTGTTTTCTAGTCGACATTATTTTGCTAACGGACCCCCAGAAGAGCGCGAACATTGCAGAGAGGTCCTATCTGTTTGACATATATTTGCCGATTGTCCGATTTCTCGCCAAACTACAGACACTAATTCTGTGGAAGATAAACAAAAAAGATTAACCGAAATACTTAATGCATCTGACGTTCGATCCTTCCAGCGCATTAAAGAAGCAACAACCTTGCACAACAAGTTTAAAGACGTTTAAAATATTTATATAAATATTAAAATTTAGTTCTTTGAGTAGATAATTCTCAATTTAAGAACTTAAGAATTTAAGAATAAGCATGAAATTGTTATTATTTGTTTTTATTAGGTACTTATGTTTTCCCACCCTTTCAATAATATTAAAACGACATCTATGGTCTTGCTGCCCTTATGTCTTCCAATGTAAATAGCTTCTAAGGGCCGGTCTGTTCATAGCTGGTTAAAGCCTTGGTTAGGTTACCACAAATTTAGGTTAACCCATGATTATAAATCAGTGATAACCAATTAGTGTCTGTTGACCGTTTTTTCACTTCGGTCACCAAACCATAGCTTTGCAGCAAATCGTTCCATTTTTCCAGTTTTTTGTCATTTAGTGATTGACCGAATCCATGGTTACATTTGTTGTTTTTCGGGTCCGTTTGTTTTTAATAAGTAATTTTTTTAGGTAGGTTAATTTATTAATGTATTTTTTTTAGTAAACTTAATAAACACAAAAATGAATGTCATAACCAAATTATCCCTAGAAAGCTAACGTTCGTCAAAACGACGAACATAAAATCAATTTTTTCCTCTCCCTTCCTTATTATTTGACTTACTTAATCGTGCTTTCGCGCCAACTCAGTAGCTGGTGGACTCTCTTTTTTATAATTATCTTTTACTTATATCCTATTTTTCTTATTTATGGTAGGAAACTAAATAAAATCTTATAATTTATTTAAATAATAAACATGTTTTTAAATGGTCGTCAAAAAGACGAATGGTTAGCTTTTCATGGAAGTCTGGTAACGTTAGCTTTCTAGGGTTATACAGGATTTTTTTAAGAACTAAAGAATGAAACTTTGTATTTGTTAGTCGATGATTTTTTGAGAACAAACCCGAAATAAAGCCAAAAACAATAAATTTATTACAAATTAACAGGCCTCATGTTAATTTATTCAACGACAATCGCAATTTTCTCGTTCTCTCAATATTTTTCCTAACGCGTGTCCTTTATCTCAATTTATGAGACTGTCATCGGCAAAAAAATGTCGAAAATAATCTTACTTGATGCGTGTTGTGTATTTTATATTTATGTGTCAGTTGAAAACATCAACAAAACCGATGTGAAAGATTTTATTGGTTCACTTCATCTTGCATTATATATTCCTTCGTTCTATTATTTGCATTTTTCCTACCTAAGTAGTCCTTAAAAAATCTTGAACAAACGAAATTACAGAAAATCAGTGGTTAAATCTCATTAACCGCTCAAAATCGGCTGGTTATCGATTTCACTGGTTAACTAACCAAACTACTGATTCTCTGGTTAATATTTTGCTGAACAAACACATTCGATGGTTACAGGCTGGAATAACCGATGATTAAAGATAACCAAGATTGAACAAACCGGGCCTTAATCTATTTTGTAAGTTTTTTTTGATAAATAAATAAATAAATAAATAAGATGAGTTTTATATGAAAAAATCCTCAGAATTTTGGTTCTCAAAAAAGGTACTTATGCGGGTTAGGCACTTAAGCGAGGGGCACTTATCCGGGTGTTACTAACGGGTGATTTTTTAGCTGGTTTGGTTTTGGCAACACTGGTTTTGACAGCTGACGTGTGTTTAGTACCTTGTGTCACTGTCAAACAGCTTCAGTTTGGTTTGCAATTTAACCATGGATCGTCTTACAAATGAACAACACTTGCAAATTATTGAATTTTACTATCAAAATTCGTGCTCGGTTCGAAATGTTCATCGCGCGCTGCTTCCATTTTATGATCGGCATTCTCGACCTTCTGAGCAGTCTATTCGGAAGATTGTGACTAAATTTCGCACCAAATTTACTTTGTTGGACATTAAACCACCAACACGTTTACGTACTGTGCGTAGTGAAGAAAATATTGCGGCCGTATCAGCTAGTGTGACAGAAGACCGCGAAATGTCGATTCGGCGCCGTTCCCAGCAGTTAGGCCTTTGTTACAGCACTACGTGGAAAATTTTGCGGAAGGATTTGTGCGTAAAGCCTTTTAAGATACAGCTTGTGCAAGAACTAAAGCCAGCCGACCTACCACAACGCCGAATTTTTGGTGAATGGGCTCTTGGAAAGCTGGCCGAGGATCCGCTTTTTTATCGAAAAATTGTGTTCAGCGATGAGGCTCATTTTTGGTTGAATGGGTACGTAAATAAGCAAAATTGCCGCATTTGGAGTGAAGATCAGCCAGAAGCA
Organism: Cheilosia urbana; assembly: GCA_946477585.1. Lineage (NCBI taxonomy): Eukaryota > Metazoa > Arthropoda > Insecta > Diptera > Syrphidae > Cheilosia > Cheilosia urbana. Next base: position 42,132,809 of record OX297856.1, read on the forward strand.
TTGCAACAGCTACCAATGCATCCCGAAAAAGCCACTGTTTGGTGCGGTTTATGGGCCGGCGGCATTATTGGGCCATATTTCTTCAAAGATGATGCGAATCGCAGCGTTACTGTCAATGGTGAACGCTACCGAGCGATGATAACAAACTCTTTTTTGCCCGAAATGGAAGTTCTTGACTTGCATGATATGTGGTTTCAACAAGACGGTGCCACATGCCACACAGCACGCGAAACAATGGCGCAATTGCGAGGCGAGTTTGGTGAATAGTTAATTTCACGTTTCGGGCCGGTCAATTGGCCGCCTAGATCGTGCGATTTGACACCATTAGATTATTTTTTGTGGGGGTATGTCAAGGCTAATGTGTATAGGGACAAGCCCGCTTCGATTGACGCACTGGAAGCCAACATCCATGCATTCATTCGTGAGATACCGGCCGATATGTGTGAAAGAGTATGCCAAAATTGGACTTAGCGGATGGACTACCTGAGACGCAGCCGCGGTCAACATTTGCATGAAATTATCTTTAAACATTAAATTGCAAGGTTCAAACTATCGATTCAAATAAATATTTAATTCATTTTTTCGAATTTTTTGTGTTTTTTTTTTTTTTTTTTTTAAAGTTCTAAACCTCTTAAAAAATCACCCGTTATATACCTGGCTATCTCTATCGAAATACTTTGTATTCAATTGCTGGGGGTTGCTAAGTCAACCACTGTCTTAGAAATACAGCTACATAAGTACCAATTGCGGAAGATCTATTTATTAATACCCCGGAAGTATGACAAAATCGTTATTCAAATGCCTAGTGAAATAATTTTAAGCCCATCTTCTCCCTCGAGCTTTTTTTTTTATTTCGCACAAATACTTCAAATATTTATAAGGTGCTCATGAAATTTCCGATAGGAAGCTTTCGACCAAATATATTCAGTTCAAAACCACAACCAAACCATGAGCATACAGCTTCTCCTTCCGATTTAATTACTACACCATTGGCCTTAAAATACAAACCTACACATATAAATCCATTTCCATTTCCATTTCTATTACAGGTCATATTGGTTGAGTAAATATATTCCAAATAAATGCCATAAATCATTAAAAAAAGTTATAACAAAATCCATTGCATAAATAATGGAAAACCTGTTTTAAAATGCCATTTTATTGATTTCAAATATTTGCTGTTCACTTTCGCATAACGTATTAGCGTTGAAAGAATTTATTTTCACTCCATCCATGAAAGGGGTTGTTTGCACCCACTCATACCACATTTCTCATATACAAAGATTAAAATACATTTATATTGCACATATTCAGTTATTAGTTCATGTTCAAGCCGACCGACGTTCCTCTCCTTGCCCCAGTGGACTAAGCTGGGAACTGTTTACAAATTTTTGATGAAATCACTGTGCTTGCTGTTTATGTCGTCCGGTTCGATGGTCTGCTCGTTGTATCGTATTGGATAGGTAAGATGATTTCCCTTGTCCGAGGAGTACAGTTCCTGTGAATGAACGAGAAGAAAATAGGGATAAAATTGGAAAATCAAAATTGGCATTTTGTTGTTGGTTTTGTTGTATATTGTATCCGGTTTTCTATTGTGTATATTTTATTTATGATTGAATGCATTTCGGAATTCACCAGGAGATACCTATCCATCTTGCATGAGATATGTTTTGTCAGAAGGATTCTACTATCTTTTATCAAAAGAGAAAAACTTTCGAAAAGGAAGTAAATAATTGGAATGAATATTATCGAAACCAAAGCATCCGAGAACGAGCTTCGTTCTGTCTATCACCGTAAGGCTATGGGTTTAACTGGGATTGAAGCGAGGAGTGCCCACCGTGTTGGTAAGAGAAAATCGTTTCGCTGTGCACTCGCTTGTCGGCTGACGGGGATTTTAAGCCGAACTATTACTTCTCACAGCTACTTTCACAGAGAAAAAGGAAGAATTTGGGAGGGATTTCCTTGTATCTCTGGGATTCCAAGTACCGGCAATTGCTTGGGAAATTGCTGAACAGTGTCCGGTGGTGAAAGCTTCGGTAAAGTAGACAAATGAGTTCGCATCATAGTTATGAACGAGCAAGAGTACTTATCGGAAAGTATTGAGAATGCGTAGGTAGGTATATTGATGCGGACAGTTAATATCTTTCAAAAGGGATTAAAGATGGAAATAGGAAAACTCGAAAAGCATGTTTTCATGTATGCATCAGAGAGCAAACAGGATATCCATTCTCTTTGGACTATGATGGGATATTTGCATATTTATGAAGAGTATGTGGTAAGCTGGTAAATTGTCCTGCGAAACCCATTGATGCCATTTGTGTAAACGAGACAAAACCCTTTGCAAAATTAGTTCACTAAGCTGTTTTCATCTCATAAAATGCTATGATAATATTGGGATTTACATAAACCTACTAAATTTTCTTTATAGATGTTAGTATCATGTACAAATTAATGCATCCATAGACCTGTCAGACTTAAGAATTACTTAAAACACATAGGTATAGGTACCCCACCCCCACCTAATAATAAACGCTGCGTAAAAGTTGTAAACGTCAAATTTTGAATGCCTACTGGAGCTTGCTATTTTAAATAATTTTATCTTATTTATAACCATCAAAGTTAATTTAGCCCAACTAAGAATGAAATATCTCACACAATAGTTACATAAAGTCAACCAACGATCGCGAAACTTACTTACTTATTAAGGCGGCGCTACAGTCCGGGTGGACCTGGGCCTCAACCAGTTAGCGCGATCTTTGGCTAACTGCCTCCAGTTGCGCACTCCAAGTTGGTTGAGGTCCCCTTCCACTTGCGCGCGCCACCTAAGGCGAGGTCTTCCTTTACTGCGTTGTCCCTCCGGGTTGGAATCGAATACTCTTCGGGCCGGAGCGTTGGTGTCCATTCGCTCTACATGTCCCAGCAATCTTAGACGACTAATGCGTACTTTTCTGACTAGGTCGGGGTCGTTGTACAGCTCGTAGAGTTCGCTGTTAAATCTCCTCCTCCAGAGCCCGTCAACACAAACGGGACCAAATATCACTCGAAGAATTTTGCGTTCGAAAAGACCAAGGAGATCTTCATCCGCCTTTAATAACGTCTATGCTTCTGCACCATAAGGCAGGACTGGGATGATGAGGGTCTTATACAGAGTCTCCTTATTATTTCTCGACAAGGCCTTACTAATTAACTGCCTTCTTGGACCGAAACAACAGCGGTTGGCAAGAGTGATTCTTCACGTGATTTCTGAGGTTATGTCATTTCCAGAATTAACAGCGGATCCGAGGTAGACAAAGTCCTGAACTACCTCAAAGTTATAGCTTTCTATCGTGACGTTCTGTCCGATTTGTCGATGTTGTGTGTCCCTTCTTGTTGACAGCATGTATTTTGTTTTGCCCTCATTCACTACTAAACCCATTTTTGCCGCTGATACTGATACTGTACAGATACTTGCAAACGCACCAGTGACAGCTCGCTGTTGTCTGCCAATGATGTCGATGTCTTCAGCGTATGCAAGTAGTTGCAAAGACTTCTGGAAAATTGTGCCTCTGTGAGTTTCGCACAATCTTCTCAAGAATGATGTTGAAAAAGTCACACGACAGCGCGTCATCTTGTCTATACCTTTTTGACATCAAAGGTCTCAGTGAGATTGTTTCCGACCTTTATGGAGCAGCGTGCGTTCTCCATAGTCATTCTGCATAATCTGACAAGTTTGCAGGGATGTCAAAACTAGAGATGGCCTTATATAGCTCGTCTCTATAAATGCTGTCATATACGACCTTAAAATCGATAAGCAGGTAGTGGGTATCGACTTGGACTTCTTGGGTTTTTTTTCCAGGATCTGCCGTAGTGTGAATATTTGGTCGGTTGTGGACTTACCGGGCCTAAAACCGCACTGATAGGGTCCAATCAGTTCGTTGACATAACCTTATACAAACGATCGCGAAACTAAAGGGCATAAATAAAATAAAGAAATACACTCTCGCAGCTTTTCTGGACATTCAAGGAGCTTTTAATAAAGTCAGATCAGACGCAGTTCGCAAGCCTTACAGTGAACAACAAAAATTCAGGCTTCAGCGTCTAGAGGCAATCCTCAGGGTGGGGCTCTTTTCCCACTAAGCTAGAAATTAATGAAGGAAAAGCAGTCGCCTACGCAGAAGACCTAGCCCTGCTTGCAACTGGAAAATTCCTCTCCACTATCAGTGACCAATAAACATGAGCTCTATCCACACCAAACAGATGGACAAAGAACTGCGGACTGGCAGTAAACCCGCAAAAAAAAGGGCAATTCCTGATTTTAGAGGGTCCGCTAACAATTTCAGAACACGTCAAATATCTTGGTGTAATTCTAATTGAATTGGAATCTTAACACAAAGGAACGGGCAAAGAAGGTTATGGTTATTTTTATGCCTATAATAGAATATTTGGCCGTACCTGGGGCTCTAGTTCTAAACTTATAATGTGTCCTTACACGGCGATAGTAAGACCGGTAGTAACTTGTGGTAATCTTTGTTTGCCGGCAGGCACTATCTAAAGCCACCTAAACCTGAAAACTATGATGAAGATCCAAAGAATGGCTTGCATTGGTACAACGGGGGTAATAAGAGTCAAGTTAGACGGTGAAAAAGTTGAGGTAGTGTCCAGATACAGATACTTAGGTATCCTAATATCGTCCACTTTAAATCTCCAACCGCACTTTGAGGAAAAATTGGCTGTTGCTAAAACAGCTATCTTTTCGATTTTGGAACGCCAAAAATATGCACATTTCACAAAGTGCAAAACAGACTTTGTTCCACTCAACTGCAGCGTCGATAATGTTCTACGGAGCTCAGGTATGGAGTTACAAAAACTACGAAACTGTGGTAAAATGTATCCGCTACTTTTTGAAGAAGATATTCCGGTTACCAAAAAATACCCCGAACTATATGTTACATCTTGAAGCGGGAACTCCTCCTTTGCTAATGTACATGCTTAAAACGCATTTCACTATACCTAAAAAGTAATAGAGATGAATGAATGCAGAATACTAAACGTAGTTTTAAGAAGTTTAATTAGAACAAACGGAAGCATTTGCGAGAAATGGACAACAGCTTCTGAATGCGGATTAAACCTGTCTATTTAGGCGAACAAGCAACCTTATTTATTAGGAGACAAATTTAACTACGTCCAATATGTCGAAGAAGCTGAATCGTCACTGTTTAGGAACTACTACAGCAAACTAAACCATTTTTAAAATGAAAAAACGTACTTCCTTGACTGTTACGGAGCTGTCAAAATAAGTACTAATTTCAAACTGAGAGGTAAACTCGTTGAGTTTAACTTTATACATGAAGAACAGAGAAAATATCTTACATTTTCTTGGTGTTTGTCCCATTTTAAAAGAATTTCGACTATCAATATGCGATAAACATGTGGTAGATGAAAATGAAGTAATGATCATCTTAAATGGAAAAAAAAGGATGGGAGATCTTATATGATTACTCAGTATCAGCACTTCGTTATAGAAAAAGTATCAAAGAAGGAGATTTTTAATGTAAAACTTAAGTTTATACTTTGTCAACCTGGTAGACGGTCAATCCAATAATAATTTAGGTTAATATTTACATTGTAAAATATTTATTGAAAATGAAAGTCAAACTAAACTAAATTACAGATGGTTCCAAGATGGATGTCGGGTCGGTATTGGAGCGGAATTCTACCTATCTATTCTATCCAGTTCAATCAGACTTCCTGACTACAGCAGCGTTTTTCAGGCTGAGGTTCTGGTAGTGACAACAGCTGCAAATAAATTTGCAATGATGGCGATACCTCATGCAGATATCACTTTCTTCATTGACAGCCAAGCGGCAATAAACAGCCCTATTGCGAAGATCAACTATCAATCGGTTGACGATTAACAAATATATCAATTAAAATTGATGTTTGGTATTGCGAAAAACGATTGATAAAAATATAACCTATTGTGAACATAAGGCCAAAAATAAAGTTATTGTGAATGAAAACTCAACTTTGACAGTTCTAAAATATTTCTGATTTGAAGAGTGATTGTTACGATTTTTGCAAACAATTTAATTAAACAAAAATTACGAGTATTAAATCTGTGAAATTTATTGAAAATCATGTCATCGGTGGAATTATTTTTTGATGATGACGAAGGCGAGACAGAGTATGCGGAATTGGCTGCTATACGGAGGAGCTTGCGAGATACATCTAATCCCTTGGAACTGGAAAACTGAAGGTAGATAATTCCATTTCCAAGGAATGCTTTTGAGGTACATTCGTTCATTTTTTGGAAGATATTGGATCCAAACTTAAACCGATTAATTGCAGCTCTGCTTGGTCTTGCACAGTCAACAGCAACAACAGTGTCCCTTATTCTAAGTGAACTGCTAAACGCGTTATGGAAAATTACATGTGCCCAAAATGGATAAAATTCATTACACATAGGAAGAAATATCTATATATATATATAGCCTCTAGTAAATAACAACAATAACAATTAAAAACGTTGATGTTCAACATTTTCTTTTATGAGTCGTCCTTATCAACACCGAAATTGCGATTGATAGAAAAATTGACAACTACCAATACAATTGTTCAAGATTGACATTCACAATAACGATTTATCAACCGTCAATTGCTGCGCGTTCACAGTCGATCAACACTTAATTGATAATTGATCTTCGCAATACCATTTAAAGAAATTTATTGATAAGTTTCAACTATCAATTGATAGTTGATCTTCGCAATGGGGCTGAAAAAAAAAAAGCAAAATTTAAAAATCTACTGGGTCAACGGACAATGAAAAAGCTGATGAAGGGTTCTTCATCTAGTAGTTAAGTTAAATTAATCAGATTTTATATTACCGGACACTATTTCGAAAAATCACGCGAATTTTTCAAAAACTAAATATATTTAATTTAAATAATTTGATTCGTTATATATAGATTTATATATAGATTTATATATAGATTTATATATTTTACAAATATGCAAAACTAAATTCTAATTTCGATAAAGCTTAAGGTATATACAGTAAAAGTATAGCGTATGCAAACAAATGTTACGTATACGCCACCGAATGCCCAACTCCTAGCTTAACATCTTCGAATAATATTTCAATGAAGGTGATTCCGTTTATATTCAGCACTTCTAGACCAGCATAACAAGCACGCCCATGTGTCATTAAGTAGATACACTTCCGGCTTTGTTGCTCTGCCTGCAATCCAGAGATTCACCTTGGTTATGGTCCTTGAAATTGATTTCCATTTGGTCTATATTTCCATTAAATTAGTAAATGTGGGCGAAGTTAACCAGTGGTTATTGCGATGAACTGCTATGCTTGGAGTTCCAAGTTCAACCACCAAAAAAGTAGAAAGCTATACTCTGAAATAATTAAACTCTTGTATCTGACGAACGTCCTAGATTAAAATCCAGTCTTGGGAAAGCTTCTGAATAGCCCGTTCGAATAAGTAATACGAAAACAGAAACTGACACAAATGATTAATTTTGAGATGCTAGTCCTAAGGGTTAGCGCCAACATCATTTTTATATTTATTTAACTTCAGTAGTGACTGCCTAAATCTAACCTTGTTAAGGGTTTCGTGCTGTAGCTCAAGGATTGCTTGGGTGATATTGGCCTTAAGTGCTTGAATCGTTTCCGGATTGTTGGCATAACATCGGTCCTTCACGATGTTATATCAACACAAAAAAAAGTCGAAGGGGTCCAATCGCGCTCCGAAGCGGCCAATTAACATCGCCAAGACGACTGATAACACGATTTGGGAAAAACGCACTGTTTGGGCTACACAGCACTCTTTTTGGAAATAAGTTTTAATACTTTCAAACGTTGTTCAAGCGTAAAGTGACTCAGTTCGTTCCATAGAGGTATGATACTGATTTTATGTCAAGATTTCGAGTCAGTGTTAAAATAACCTACAATTTAAAAAGAAACCTCTAGATGATGGCCCAAGTTTTGAAACATTTTTAATTTGTTTTTTTGAGGGCGCCTGCAGCTTCTACTGATCGGAGAGTGATTTTCTAAGGGAAAACAAGGAACATCTTATGATGACATCGTATAAATTTGATGAAAATCTATCACCCACTTATCTTCCGTTAGCAGTTCTCTGTCAGATGAAAAATAACTCGGAGTCTTTAAGGTGTAACATGCTAATATTTAAAACTTCGGCAGACCTGACAGTAACAGAGTGCAGGAATATTTCTGCAGTTCTCTATTTTGTTTCCGTTCACTTTTTTAGTATACTTGGTTTAAAAGAAAGGGAATAAAATAACTCATAAAGACTTATGTAAGAATAAATTACTACACACTTATAAAAGGTAGGATCGATTTTTGACCATTTTTTTACTTTTTCTTCATTTGGATCGTTTTTGAGAGCCTTTTTCTGTGAAATATTTTGAGGCCTTTTTATCGGAGTTACTGTTTATCGGAGCATTTTGTTTATTTTCTTCGTGACGCCGGTGCAGGCGAAAGAATTCAGTTCTTGAGAACCAACAAAATTGTCAGAATATGGCAAAAACAACAATAGTAGAAACCTTCAGTTCAGAGACTGAAAGCAATAGGCTCGTCTGGAAGTATAGGACAGCATTTAAATATAGACAGTAAGCTCACCTGGCATAAATAATCGGCGGAAATCTAAAAGAACAGTCCATGTGCTTCTATGATATGTACAAAGTGAAACGGTAGCGGGAAAGTTTGGGGGATTCAGATTTAATGGCGAATGAACATTGCAATCGTAAGACTAATATCTCTCGTCCACTTAGTGTACAATATGTGTTCCCACCCCAAGCAAATAATCAAATATAGAGAAATGTACTGGTTACTCGGAAAGCATTCCCAGCTCAGTACCGCAAACAAACTGCTTCTATACAAACAAGTGCTAAAGCCGGTGTGGACCTACGGTATATACCTTTGGGGTTGTACCAAAAAAACAAATGCCAATATTCTACAAACTTTTCAAAATAAAGTGCTTAGAGAAATTTTACAAGAACCATTGTATATTAGAAACGACGATATCCACAGGGATCTCGGGATTCCAACAATTAAAGCTGAAACTAGAAGCTTCGCGAAAAAGCATAGAAACCGACTAATCGGACATGTCAACAATACATTCCGACAAATTTTGGACGAGAGCAATTTATTGCGCTGACTATAAAGAACGAATAACCAATACGCCTCTCCAGTTAGCGCGATCTTTGGCTAACTGCCTCCAGTTGCGCACTCCAAGTTGGTTGAAGTCCCCTTCCACTTGCGCGCGCCACCTCAGGCGAGGTCTTCCTCTACTGCGTTGTCCCTCCGGGTTAGAATCGAAGACTCTTCGGGCTGGAGCGTTGGTGTCCATTCGCTCTACATGTCCCAGCCATCTTAGACGACTGATGCGTACTTTTCTGACTAGGTCGATATCGCTGTACAGCTCGTAGAGTTCGCTGTTAAATCTTCTCCTCGAAAGCCCGTCAACGCAAACGGGACCAAAAATCACTCGAAAAATTTTGCGTTCGAAACGACCAAGGAGATCTTCATCCGCCTTTGATAGCGCCCATGCTTCTGCACCACAAAGCAGGACTGGGATTCTTCGTTTGATTTCTGATGTGATGTCGTTATCAGAGTTTATAGCGGAGCCGAGGTAGACAAAGTCCCTAACTACCTCAACGTTATAGCTGTCTATCATGACGTTCTGCCCGATTCGTCGATGTTGTGTCTCCCTTCTTGTTGACAGCATATATTTTGTTTTACCCTCATTCACCACTAAACCCATTTTTGCCGCTTCTGTACTGATACTTGCAAACGCACCAGTGACAGCTCGCTGTGTTCTGCCAATGATGTCGATGTCGTCAGCGTATGCAAGTAGTTGCACAGACGTGTAGGAAATTATGCCTCTGGTGTTGGCTTGTGAGTTTCGCACAATCTTCTCAAGAATGATGTTGAAAAAGTTACATGACAGCGCGTCACCTTGTCTAGATCCTTTTTTGACATCAAAGGTCTCAGTGAGATTGTTTTCGACCTTTATTGAGCAGCGAGCGTTCTCCATCGTCATTCTGCACAATCTGACAAGTTTGGCAGGGATGCCAAAACTAGACATGGCTCTGTATAGCTCGTCTCTGTAAATGCTGTCATATGCGGCCTTAAAATCGATAAAAAGATGGTGAGTATCAATCTGGACTTCTTGGGTTTTTTCCAGGATCTGCCGTAGTGTGAATATTTGGTCTGTTGTGGACTTACCGGGCCTAAAACCGCACTGATAGGGTCCAATCAGTTCGTTGACATATGGTTTTAGGCGTTCGCACAGTACGGCAGATAGGATCTTATATGCGATGTTAAGGAGACTGATGCCTCTGTAGTTGGCGCAGTTTAGAGGGTCTCCTTTCTTGTGGATCGGGCAAACAATGCTGAGGTTCCATTCATCAGGCATACTTTCCTCTAACCAAATCTTGGAGATGAGTTGGTGTATGCACTCTACCAAGTCATCTCCGGCTGCCTTGAAGAGCTCGGCAGGTAAGCCGTCTGGACCAGCAGCCTTGTTGGATTTAAGCTTGGATATTGCTATCCTCACTTCATTTTGGTCAGGTGGACGGAAATCTTGGCTGCATCGTCCAGGTTGAATGGTTCGTTCTGCCTAACAGCGGAATTTGTGTCGTCTTCGCCGTTTAACAGTCTGCAGAAATGGTATTTCCATGTCCTCAGCACCGACTGTGACTCTACTACAAGGTTTCCTTGCTCGTCTCTACAGGTCTCCGTTCGGGTCTTGTTGGCATGACACGTTCTTTTTACCTTTTGGTAAAACTTCCGAACATTGTTCCTGGAGTAACACCTCTCTATATCCTCGATCGCGCGCTTCTCATGCTCTCTCTTTTTTCTCCGGAGAAGCCGATGTTCTTCCCTCCTATTTTGCTCGTAGAGCTGACGAGCTGCTCTCGTCCTTCTATGCAGCGACGCTTCGTAGGCACTTTGTTTTGCTGCATGTGCTTGCCGGCACTCTTCGTCAAACCAGGGGTTTCGGGGGGGTGGGCTGGTGAAACCGAGCACAACAGTTGCGGCGTTTTTGATGGCTTCTTGGCATCGGCGCCACTGCTCTTCGGCACTTGATGCTGGCAGCATAGGACTTATCGAGAGGTTGAGGGATACGCGATCGGCATAGGTTCTGGCGGTTTGTTGCTTGTAGTCGTCCAACGTTAAATCTCCTCACAGTATTTTCTCGTTGTTGTGGAGTCTTGGATATCCGCATCCGTACCTTGGCTACAACAAGGTAGTGGTCCGAGTCTGTGTTGGCCGCTCGGAGGACTGCCTTGCGTCGATCGCAACGTGATCAATTTGGTTGACGGTTTGATGATCAGGTGACCGCCATGTTCCTTTGTGTATATTGAGGTGAGGAAACCGTGAACTAGCTATGGTAACATTACGTACCGCAGCAAAATCAATCAGCCTAAGTCCGTTTCCAGACGTGGTGTCGTGTAGGCTGTGTTTTCCAAGACGATTTTAACGCCATGCTTAGGACATTGCTCATATGTTTTGTCGAGGAGCTCGTAGAAACATTCTTTGGTAGCATCGTCTTTATCTTCTGTGGGTGCGTGAGCGCATATCAGGCTGATGTTGGCGAATTTAGCCTTGATGCGGATAGTTGTAAGGCGTTCACTTATGTACGTGTCGAAAGCTCAAGACTTCTTGCCTAAGTGTGCCGCTTACAACAAATCCGCATCCAAATAGACGCTGCTTTTGTTCTCTGTAGCAGTCACCGTAGTAAATGTCACAGTTTTTTATCCTCCTTTTGCCCGGCCCATCCCACCGCACTTCCTAGATGGCGGTGATACCTGCTTTGTAGCAGTCTAGGGCCTCGGCTAGTTGTTCGGCTGCACGCGGTCTGTTCAGAGTTCGAACATTCCACGTGCAGATCCGAACGTCATTGTCCTTTTTTCGTTTTGCAGGGTCGTCAACAGTGAATCCGTCCTTATCCGAGGCTTTTGGTTGCTTCGCAACAGTACTTTTTTTCCGTGGTAGGGTAGTTAACCCCACGCACAACCCCCAACCTGGATGACCAGGCCCTTTCTGTAACCCCTTGGGCAAAAGGAGCCGGAATATTCCGGAGTCAGTAACCCGCTGCGGGGATGTGAGAGCTGCCGTTGACCCATTAAGGGCTCTTCCGCCACCATCTCTATTTCAACACCCTGACTAGTGCTGAAAAATCCTCAATGACCTCAGCTCCAAAAAGGTCGAAGTAGCTTATTGAGGTATCTGCCATGTTGACTGTTGACGCCGCCGTTGATTCAACCATGTGAATTCATCCGCCGTACGTCCTCTTTTTGAGGGGCTCATGTAAGACCTCTGAGACTCGATCAGGCAGTCATTCCGACAGAGCATTATAGTGTTGCTATTTTCTTCGTGTTCAACACTCGCGCTTATAAGTTTAGCAAGTCATGCCCGGACGGACAAGACCAGTACCCGGTGGCTACCACGCGGAGGTAAAATAAGCACAATTGATGTGTATGAACAGTTACAACGCCTGGGCATCGCCAAGTTGACGCCAATCAGTGCCTACCCTATTCATACAACACCCAACCACCATTCACTGCTTAAGTTTTAAATTAAGACATTCGAAATTTGCGTCTCAATTCATTTTTAAATATTTATACATAACCAATTTACTAAAATAAATTCACCCGATGCAATGCCTTTCATTGCTGTAGAACAAATTCACGAAAACCTAAACGCACTCCACCAGTTGTCAAACTCAAACGCACTTGTGTTGGTAAATCTGAGAAAATATCTAGATACGCAAAAGTGATCTGAAATCTGAAAAAGATTGCTTTTTTTTGTACCAAACGAACACAAGAACTGATCTGAGAGCAAAAAAAGTGATCTGAGAGCGCCCAAACGAATACCACACAAGTGAGCTAGTTCCAGAATCAGCCGATACAATCGGAATACACTAGCAACTTCTCGATAGATGGCAGAGTGAATATAATGGGCATATTTGGGAACCGGGACAGACAGTTGATTTTTAAACAGTGATTGGTAGAGGTCTAAATAGTAATCGGCTGTGACGATAAATAAATATAAAATGAATTAAGTATTTGGTTTGAATCATTTTGTTGTTTTAAGCGATACTTTTTTGGTAAGTGAGTTATTAGAATAATCCATAAGAGTGTACTAAAAGTAATTTTATTAAAAACACTCAAGAGAATAGTGTTTTATTTTTTCGAATCCCAGCTGTTTTACACATACAGAAATAAATGTGCATACAAGACAGAAAATTTTCAAATCTTTTGTTTTCATAAAAGGTATTTCTAAGAAATTCTTTCACTACCTAAGGCAATATTTAGACCTACTCATATCTGCTAACAACTAAGACAAAATCATTAAACAGTAACATATCTAATGTATAACTTGCTTTGTTTGTTTGTTAATTGGAGTTAAATGGTTAAAGATTAGGCCAATGTCCGTAGTCGTAGGAATGATACTATGTACATTGTACATATACGGATGTTCTTATTACTCATTACAATTTTATTGTTAATAAAATAAAATTATCCTGACCAACCATTTTCTGAAAGTTATACCGATTATATTACTCCTTTCGAACTAATGCCCAGAATATTACGATGCCAAATTGACAGTGTGTACGTATATTTTGTGTAATTATCAACATTCGGCGACAAAGCAATCAAAATTTATTTCTTTGTGCAAAGAAAATCTTTTATAACAATTAGCAATGCGTATAAAAGTAAGGCCATAAACAGAAGGCCATACGCCTACGCAAGCGTCTTCCAAAAGACATAAACTGTGGATGTTAAACTCTTTGCAATTTCAATGTATACCAACACGTCAAAGACAACCTAATGAACTTTCCCCCATCTGAGTAGCGTTCCGTAAGCAATAAACGAGCTCTCAAACACCATTGTGCCTACCCAATGACCAACGTGTGTGTTTACGTTCTTGTTCATTAAACGACCGACGTCCAAGTTCATTAAGGGGTATTTCCTGACATAACAAAAGTCCTATGAAAATAAACCCTCAAATGGGGAAATGCTGCCAGCGCACCTTTTTAATAGATAATCCCCATACAGCTCTAATGAATTTCGGCCATCAAACGCCACTAAGCTAATAACTTTATATTTGTTGTACCCCATTATTGAACTGCAATATACACAGGGATTAACTGCACAAAATGACAGCATACTATATCCTCCAGATCAATTTAAATTCTATTGAAAACAAATACAAACAAATCAATGAGCGCTCAACAAAATCATAAACGACAAACATTGACCAACAGATAGAGATGATGATGATGATGACGGAGCTGCCTTCTGATGACATCAACTTTCAATAGTTCCCCCTTGACATGTCGCCACAACAGTCCATTCAATATTAAATCCAATAAACAATTACTAGATTATGTCCTGATGCCGGAAAAACCGAATGACCGACTCTATCCGACAAGGACGTGCCTCTCAAACCGAATAGCAAAACTGCAACGCTCCAAATTCCAAATCAAATAGCCACCAATGATGGCAATGACGTGGCATGATTCAACCATCAAATGACCGGCGTGCTGAATCCCAAATCCCTTATTGTATATGCGAGTATATGTATTTTTGTACTTATGTGAATGCTATGAGTGCCGAAGGATCAAGCAGGAGAAATGCCTTGCGTGTTGTTTGTGCCCTTAAAAAAAAAAAAAAAAAAATCAATAGCCAAGTAAATTGTATCGTTTTGTCTCTTTGCAGGCAGTCCATTGAATATCCTATCTAATCTCATGTAGTAGCCCCCAAGTAACTATCGTTTGGGCTCGTAAATATTTGGATACTTACCCACCATACCACGGTTTGGGTCGACAATACACCAGAAGGGGACGAACTAAGACATCCCTTACAGCGAACCAAGCATCGATATTGTCTTTTCGGGGGTTGAATGGCAGCCGCTATTGCACCCAAGACGATAAGAAACAGTCTGTGATAAAAATCAACGCTAAGCGGATGACGAAAGGGAGTTTAAATGAAAGAGAAGTTTGAGAATTATGCCAATTGTATTTATATTTCTGACGTTTGCCTGACATCCGCTTATTCAACATTGAATGCTGCCAAATGCATAAGGATGAAAACGAAATTAAGTGATTGTTGGATGATTGGAAGTATTGTTCGTGATAGATCGATATATTTTCATATAAATATATATATGTAGGTATACGCAAGAATTCAGAGATTTCTTTTTGTATTTGCATTAGAAGTTATAAACGGAATATCACGATAGACGTGTGTGGGGGTGCAAATGAAGTGAGATTTTCTGATTGTGTAAACTTCAAGTGGTTGGAATTATTTTAAGGCGCATATTCAATATTGTTGTAAAAAAGAAGAAGTGGGTTATTTGGTAAACATAGGTTTTGCGTTGATGTTATTGCATTTTTAATGGCTGTTGCAATTTTAATATTAAAGTGCGGCATTAAGTTTCAAAAATATGTGTGAAATATGAACATAGATCGGCTTTTGAGTAGTCATTTTTGAGAAATAATTAAAAAACGGATTTATTTGATTTTTTTTTGAGAAAAACTAAGTACGGGATCTTATTTAGAATACTGATATTATCTTTAATACGTATTTTGATCAAATATCGATAGAGCGGGTTCTGTAAAGTTTGGCAGACAAAACAGTATCAAATATTGCAATGTTTAGTTTGAAAAATACTATTTATTAACTACTAGCTGACCCGTGCTCGCCTTGCTTCGCCAGAGTTCCACTTCTCAAATTTAAAACAAAATAATATGCGCTATACAAAAAGTAGCTTACCCGAAAAAAGAGAAGAAAAACTGCCAGTAAAACAATCCAAACAAATACCTTGGTAGGCTAACTTCTATTATTCCCTCTCAATCTCATTTACATTCCACTTGTAAGTTGTTACTTGTTACATTTTATACCCCATCTCAATCCCATAACAACTCGCTCACTTACTACTCAAAAACAAACATCCTCAAGTTCAAATTAAAAAAAGAGAAAAAAAACATAAAGCAAAAAAACTGCAAATGCACAAACAGGTTTTAGCATGCACATGAATCAGTATCACTATTCACTAATAAGATCAGAATCACTATAGCGCATTTTAAATATCACAATCACAATTAACAACAACTGAGTGTGACTCCCTCAATCTCAATTACATAGCTATCTCCCTCAATCCCATGCACCACATTCGCTCTACTACTCATTGTCATTATTCACTAATAATTTAATAACGTGAGCAAAAAAAAAAAAAAAAACAACACAAAGCCCAAAAGTTGCATAAAAAAAGAGAAGCACAAGGCAGAAAATGTATAGAGAGAGAAACAGGTTTTGCCGCACACACACACAAAATTTCCTCCACTCAACGCTGGAAAAATCCAACGATCTAGCTTCAATCGAATATTTAGCTCTTTTCATGTTTATTGCTTATTGTTCGACTTCAGGATAACGTACAAAGATGATTTATATCTTAAAATCTTTGTACATAATTGAACTTTGTATTAAAAAAAATCCCATTTCATTTGGATGAGTGATTCCGAAGCTAGGAGCTAGAAGGCATCCGAGAATTACAACTTTTCTTAGATATCAGCTTAGATTTCCACTTCCGGACAGCGAATAATGGTAAAACATATCCTATTATCAAATCTGAACAATTTACTATGAAACTGTGAAAACCGAAATCAAATTCGTGCAGTACTTTTTGAATCTATTCTTAGCTCACAGATTACAGCCGGAAAAAAAAGTTACAGTTTTATTATAGTAATATAATATATATAGATTTATTTCAAAACTCAAATTTTCAACCATACCGAGTTTTATAGTTCACTTCACTGTTTATACTGTTACATTTGGGCTGGGATTCGAAAAGATAAAACACTATTCTGTTCAACTGTTCCAATAAAATCACTTTATTTACACTTTCCAAATATTCACTTATTTATCTCCAAAACAATATCACCTTAATCAATTCTTAAACGTCTCAATCCAATCGCTTTATTCTATTACTTCACACTTATTTATTTCACAACCGATTACTTTTTCGAACTCAACTATCGCTGGTTAAAAATCAACTATCCATCTGTTGTCAACGCGCCCCTTTTATATCCGCGCTGCCACCTATCGGCGAATGTTCCAGAAGTAGATAGATTCCAGATGTAAACTCCATATCTTCTCTAGATGGTTCTAGAATTAACTAATACAAACTGCAATACAATTCCAGTCTCCAATTGGAAGTGGAACTTGAAGAGGGAAACAGATTGTTACCAGGTGCCCGATTCACCACAATTCCTAAGTGCCTGATTCACTAAGTGCCTGATTTACCACAATACGAATGGGCAATGGCACTATTATTACATTATATTTGTTAATTATTTATTTAATAGAAATAGTTTAAATATTGATTTCTTACAAATATCAAATTGTCATCTATACGTCATTACATAGCTGTCATTATACGTCAATTACGTAGCTGTCATTTGCGTTTTGTTATTCCAAGTCTGATTCTTTTTATAGTGACTGACGTTTCATGTCAATTCACACGGGAACGCTGTCGAACGGGATAAAAAGTATCCGTCTCCTGGCTCTAAGCTACCTCCCTACCAATTTTCACCCAAATCTGTTCTGCCGTTCTTGAGTTATAAGTGGTGTAACTAACACGACTTTCTTTTATATATATAGATATAGCTGAAAACCGATTATATGTTATTTTTCGGGATGTAAGCATTACTTGGTTTTTAAAGTTTTATCGAAGTCGAAAATGGAGTTTTCGAGATACGAGCAGTTTTGAAAATTAGCGTTTTCAGTTATTCGAATTGAAAATTAAGGACCCAATAATTTTGAGAACATCAGTACTGCTCTAAGTTTGCATGTTGGTCAAAATCGTTATTGCCGTCTTCTGGTAAGCTAGGAAAAACTAAATTTAAAAAAATGACTTTTTTCAAAAATCGATTTTACGATAATATCGAGAAAAACGGAGTTTTCCATTAAGTTGGAAATGACCATATAACCTTAAAAATTAATTTTCGTTCCAATCGTATGGACCGTTTTCGAGATATGTCCAAAATTCAAAAGCACCGTTACTCGAATTTTTAGCCAAAAACTGGGTATGTAGTCATAGTAATCTCACCGGCTTAAGCTTAAATATTTATTTTGGTTGAAATCGTTAGAGCCGTTTTCGAGTAAATAAAAATTGTACGAAAATTTTGTATGGGAAGTACCATTAATATTGAGGTTACCTTGCAAAATAGCCCCGAGCCCTGAGCCCACAAACTCCAAATCCGAAGTTTGAACGAAATACGGTCAGCCGTTTTGGCTGTAGGCCTGTGGGACAGACAGACCGACAGGCGGGCAGCGTAGGACTTCTATCATCGTAATGTCAGAATTGATTAACATCTCGAGTTTGAAATTTTGTACGAAAACAATATCTTTCTCTTACTAGGTAGTGGAGCAATTTAAAAAACCAAAAGAGTTCATTAACTTTCGGGACAACCTGTTCAAACCATTTCGACGCGCACTTGGTCTATATTAGCCATCCGATGTAAAAACGAAACCAGTCCTAAAACACGCACATCCCCACCCACATACAACACGACACACCCTCTATGAAGAGAACATAATAGCTACTTACCCCAAGATGCCGATTGTATCCAACCGTTGTGGTCCTTCGGAAGGGATTCGTGAATGGCAAGTCGACTTTTATCAATTTTCCATTATACAAATCGACAGCCACACGAATCTGGGAATTTCTTTCCGTCACGGAATCGATGGCATACAGTACCCCGCAAACAATGAACATCTCGCCAAATTTATGATGATCCAATGTGATGTTCCAGCTGTATTGGACTTGAAGACTCTCCGAGTCCATCTATGAACAGGGAATAAAAATGCCAAAATCAAGTTATCGAAGCGAAATATAAAGCAATTTGCTGCCGGCCTTATGTCATCGTAACTCTTTTTTGTGTTACGGCAATTACGGCGCACAGACAAATCCCTATCCATATAATGTTCAGTACTCACCTTTACCACGAGGGTGTTATTGGAGTCGTAAGTGCTGTAAATCACCCAGAGTCCAACATCGTCTACATTAAAGTCCATGTAGTTGTAGTTTGTCGTGTATAACTTATTGCCAACGGAGAGCCCGGTGTACGCCAGCTTTGTTGCTGCAAAATACCAAGCAAAATGATGGATTCACAAAAAGGGTTAACTATAATATATGAATCGTGCTCCAGCACTGATAAGGATGCTGTATCTCATTGACATTTATGAATTCGACGGAGATTCTATGAATGTTTATGTCTGTGCGGGTTATGATTTTGATTGCATCATCCCGGCCGCAACCGCGAAGTATACGGATTTGTATTTGAAAACGTCGTCAGCAGGTGAACAGCGAGGATATTTCCTTTTGTGGTAATGTGTTGTCACATTAACTTTTACGACACTGTTTTGTGATGATTGCATTTGCTTGTTTTCGTTTGACGCTCGGACAGTTTAATGCCGGAAATGCGATTGTTTTTTTGGGGGGCAATAAATCCAGTTTTATGGATTCCGTGTGGTGAAATATTTGCAAAGCATTTCAAGTATTTCGTAGGACTTCTGGGGGTTAAGTGTTGGGTGGGCGCCACGGGGGTGAATAACAATTTAATGGATGTAAATAATTCAGTGGAATCGGATTGAGTTTGGTTTCGTTTTATTTTATTATTATGGGGTGTGTGGCATTGATTTCGGCTGATGCTAGTCGGTTAGGGGTAAGCATTTGAAGTAAAATGTTTACATGTAAACTAATGCTTTGCAATTAGTTGATGGAAGCTGATTTTGCTTATTATAAGTGGTGTTTTAATGCTTGAAACTAGACAGCGATAGATATGAATTTGGGGCGTATTGATGGTTCGCAGTCACACAAGCAGCTTGGCTTGCCTTTCGGCTGTGGAGTGTGTAGGGAGCAACAACAAAAGAGGCTCGCTATTTAGAATGGGGTAAGGGTATTTATTGTATCTCTGAATAATTAGTGTAGAGGAGACATATATCTTCCATACAGGCAGTGTGATGGGATGGACCGCCTCTGCATTCCGCCGGCTTAAAAAATTCTCTCGCAACGTCACTTAGTGAATAGGACACCAAAACGTACGTTAAGCCCGTAATTCAAATAGGTTCTACACTGAAAAAAAGGCGTCCTCATATTGATGACTGGCGTTCATCAACATGATATTCATTGATATGACGTACTTTTCCTCAATATGATGAAAAAAAAATCATGTAAACTTTTTGACAATTGATGAATCGGTTTTCAATATGAAGAAAGTGCTTTCATAAATTTTTTGGGCAGGATTCTGATAAGAATTTCTTAAAATTTCTCCCTCCAACATCGTTGAAGACGAAAATAAATAGAGTTTACCTTAGCCGTATTTTATTATCAGCGTGATCTGATCCGGATCAGATCACGATAATAAAACAATACGGATCATTGAAGAATTTTATTTTTAAGTTGTGGCTACAGTTGCTATGAGTATGGCAAACCTCATTTTGCCACCGGGCCATATTGCAAGCATTCGGTGCAACGTGAAGACAAACTTCATACTGCCACCAGCCATATTGCAAACGTTCGGTGCAGCGTGACGTCACAACAGGATTTCAATGGACATGACATTTCACTTGCTTGTCGAAGGTGTTACCATTTGAGTAGTTTTGATTTTCGATAATGTTTTTTAAAAACTAATTTAAATTTTATGTAGAAATATATAATATATATTATATATATATATATTTTATGTACAAATAAACAATATTTCGCGGCTAGTTCATATTTGGGTTTTTCTTGGCTTATTAATGTGTATCCAGACCAGCAAAAAGGCCGTTGAAAACGCCGATGAAGTATTTATTAAATATTTATGAAAATGGGTTTAATTGTTATCATGGCCAGGGGCTCGAAAACAACAACACCGCTTCCGTTATACCTTATACGGTGCGTTTTGTTTTTAAAAGGAAATGGTTTACAATCAGTTCGAAATGTAGGTAATGAAAATCTTACCGCAGTTTGCACTTCTCGTCGGTAATTGGAATTCTAAGACGAAGTTAATGACAGCGGTTTAAACACGAAAACCCAAATGAACAAACTGAAGTTAGTTACAAAAAAATCGACGAAAATTGTTGCAATTACATTATTTCTTTGTACTATTTTGTGATAAAAAAGAAATGTGTTTCCCAATAATTAGCTTTGAAAATAATTTAAATTTATACTGACAATTTCTGTTGGGAAATTATGTCGAATTTCAGTTTATGAATTGTTGTTTTTTCGAGGGAAGAACTCTTGACAACAACTTGTAGACACAGTCACTTTGGTAGGAATGATAGCTATTTCGAACTACACCACTAATTTATCATCAGACTCCTTTGAAGTGATTGTTTTTGAATAGTTTTGAATTCTGACAGTCAATTCTCCGTATATAATTCCATTTGGAAAGACATTTCTGTTTTTCCCCTGACAGGAAATGAACTTGCATTTCGATTTATTATTTACGATTGGGAAAATGCGAAATATTTCATAAACATTTTTTTGTTAATAAATGGTTATGAAACTTTTACTTAAATGTTTATGAAATATTTTGCTCGAAATACGGACGGGAAATTTATTCGTATGTGAAAAATAATATGATTGTTGATTGCTTGTTCTGAATGGTGTTGAATATTTTAGTC
Source organism: Cheilosia urbana (assembly GCA_946477585.1). Classification (NCBI taxonomy): domain Eukaryota; kingdom Metazoa; phylum Arthropoda; class Insecta; order Diptera; family Syrphidae; genus Cheilosia; species Cheilosia urbana. The sequence goes on from OX297856.1 coordinate 42,154,499, forward strand.
TGGCAGCGTGTGGCTTGGCTATCTTTTACAGGCACACCAACATATAAAAATGAAACAAACAGCGCCAAACAACGCAGCGAGAAATATTAGAAATAATTTTCAGATCATCATGATCTCGATGAGAAGCAGGATCATGTGCTGTTGTTATAATTGCATGTAAATCGATGATCTATATTACGGTGACCATATTCGCCGCAAAAAAATAAAGGACAATAATTATTTTGATTCCAATATTTTTGTATTTATAATTCATTTGTTAAAAAACGGTAATTTCGTTTTCATTTTTGGCTTTTCAGATGTTGAGCTGAGATTTCAAAATTCTGCTGCCTAATCGAACAACAAAATACATTTACACCGCACCTAAATTTAACATTTCTGGAAAAAAATTTTCGAAATCCGATTTTGCGTTCCCAATGAAACTTAAATATTTTAAATGAAAGCTAGTTTCAGAATTGATTGCTGATCTTTTTTCTGTTTAAAAATCAGAAATGGTTGAACCTAAAGAATTAATTTTTTTTTAGCAGTATTATTGTTCTGAATTTAAGTCAGAATCAGATATATTAAAATATAGAGGTATGCAACCACTTCCTTCTTCTTTGTTATTTAGAGGTGTAACGGATAGTGATTTTGCAAAATAACGGATACTGGATATTCGCCATACACTTTGGCCGGATAGCCGAATATCCGGCGGCCGAATATACTGTCAAGAGCAGAATACATTCATAGCGATGTAAAATTCGCGAAGGTCTATCTTTCATCACTAAGTAGCAGCTTTTACAGCGAGAGACTGTTTTCTGAAGCTGGCTTAATATATGGAAATAAACGCAACCGTCTTTTACCGGTTAATGCAGAAAAACTTATTTTTATTCACCATAATCTGCCTTTAATTAATTATAAGTACAAATTTTGTTACTTATTTAAGAACTGTTAATAAAAGAAACAACTTTTTCAATCGACTTCTTGTTTTTATATTTCATTTTACCTATCCGGTATTCGCCGAATATCCTATCCTAAGTGGCCGGATAGCCGGATAACGGATACTAACCGGATATCCGTTACATCTTTAGTTATAATAACTTTTTCGTTCCATATTTATAATTTTAATAACTTGAAGTGACTGATTTGTTGACAGCTGCTTTTTTTTTTTTTTTTTAGAAAAAATCAATATCTTTTGTGATCGGTATTGCTTATTATGTTCGATTTGCCAAAACATTAACATTCTCATTTAGGTCTACAGAAAAAAAAAAGTAAACTGTCTTTCTTCATTGAATAAAGAGTGTAAAAGTAAAGCCAGACTGGCTTTTCGTAATTTTTAGAAGGGTGGATAGATTTAAAAACATCTTCATTTTCTTCTTCATTTTACGAAAACCTATAAATTCTTAGTAGGGTTTTCCGAAACTACATTTAGTAATAAGAATAGGTTTAACAGCGTATACATTCATTTGTGATTTGTCACTGCTCCAAGCGTTATTCCTGATTGAAAATACTCTTCAGTTGGTGCACTAGAACCCGTTAGGTACAAATTGAAATTTAAGGTATACACACTCTGAAGCACTGAGGGTGTAAACACAATTTCAAGTAATGTGTGCACATTATACGTAATATTTTTAACTATCAACTAAATGCAAACAATTTTTAGTCGGTGTTTTAAAGGACAGTTTCAAAAATAAAGGACAAAATCCGTCCTTTATTAAAAAGAAAATAATATAGGACAGGGGTTTAAAATAAAGGACTGTCCTTTTAAATAAAGGACGGATGGTCACCGTATCTATATAGATCATGGCTGATAATAAAATACGGCAGTTTTCAGTTTTCATTTTTCAGTTAGTCGAAATTCGGCGAGTAGAAAATTGCGAAAAAATGAAAAGAGGGGAAATGGATTTCTCTCTCATTTTTTTTTTCAATTTCCTCAGAACATGGTCGCATTCGCACAGTTTCTTTGCAAATTTTTAAATAATTTTACGTTTAAAAAAAAGTACACGAACGAACCTAATATTTCGCTGCCGTGTTATCGTATTAACGTAGGTATTCGCATAAAAATCATCGTCTTAGATTTCGAAGGAATGAAATTTACCTCTCCCTTAAAGTAGGCAACTGTATATTTTCCTTTCAAAGATGTAAGGAAAGTACCTCCTATCGAAAATATTTTTCGAATTAAATATTTTGCTCTAAATTTTCATATGGACGTATTTAAATGTAAATTATGAGATTATTTTCACAGGACGTAGTTTTTCTATATATAGATGTCGCTTTGTCGTTTATATATAAAAAAAAAAACAATATATATTTACGATATCGAAAATTGTAGTACTTTTTTTTTGGTATTAAATACTTGGTCGATTTTCGACCACTAGTTATTATAAATCCTCAATATTTCTTGAGCGCGTTAGTTTTTGCCACTACAACTTATTGAAATTCGTGGTTAAATTGATTTTCGTTTGATTATTTTCCTTTCGGATGCGAAGAAATTCAATTGTTAAATTTACATAATATTACCATTACCATTTTCATGACATTATGCTCTTTTGTGTATTTTAGCATCCTCATGAAAGTGGGAAGGCTATATCTTTACGATTTATATTGGTGTCAGTATTTTTATTTCATGTTTTTATTTGTGTGAACAATCTTACAACTACATGAAAACAAATTTGACAGCACAGAAAGTGTGCATCATATTAATGAAAAAGTTTGTCAATATGATGAATACATTCATCACATTGATGAAATTGGAGGGGAATTTCGGTTCATAATATTAATGAATTTTTCATAACATTGATGAACAAAGTTGATGAATGATGAACACATTTTATAATTTTCGAAGGTTATCATATTGACGAAATCGGTTTCATTATAGCAATGAAAAAGTTCACTGGAATTAAATTGATAATTTTTTCATCATATTGATGAACTTTTTCATTACTATGGTGTACCTTTTTTTTAGTGTACGAGTAGCTGTAATTAATTAGAAAATGAATTACAACAACCTCGGCTCTTGGCTAAGAAACGGCTAACTGAATGCTTAGTTCACCACGAACTGTAGAGCCATCTAAGTACCTAAGTAAGGCTTACCTATAAGTATAGCTTTAAGTAGGTACTTCACGTTTAAAAATATGGGGGTGTTTTTTTATACCTCCGCAGCCTTCCAATTTATTAAACTTTGTCTGTAATATTTTTATATTGAAGTTTAATATGTTTCATTAAAATTCCAATTTCAATACGAATTTTCTGAACTTTAATCTGAAAAAATAAAAATAAAATAAAATCTACACGGCTATCATCCCTCGTAATAAAGTTACGAAGTCGGCAGATTGATGAAATAAATAAATTGTAAATCGTTGTTTTTTGTATTTAAAAAAAAAAAAAAATGGTTTTGCATTTGCAATTGTTGCTAGTGAGGAGGAGAATATTAGATGCAAAGGAGAATATTTCTGAAGTTTAGTTAGCTCCTTAAAAAGGCTGGCATTGCATATATGTTGTGTGGTTGAAGGGGAATTTTGCCGCATACATACGCGTCGCGATAATTATTAAAATGGGTGTTCATCAAAGTAAAGTGATTTTACAGCTTGCGGGTGACAATGGGGATGAATCAACAGATCGGTTACATTCTTTCCGACTTCCTTAAGTATGGCAATTGCCTTCAATTTGAAAAATAGGCAGTGAATGATGGATTCGGAAGCGTTGGGTATTTTTAGTATCAACTTTTCAAATCAATTCTTAGCAACATTAATTTTTGCGCCGATTTATCTTTGACATTACGTTTAGGTTTCGACGAATTCTTCTTCTTTGTTGTTGCGGCTAAATTCAGAGTTCGACTGCCCAACGAGAAGAAGCTGCGAAGCGCCCAGAAGAAGAAGTCTACATAGAGCGCCTGTGTGAGAAACTCTCCACTGTACATTCACCTACCACAGACGCCAACAACCAGTGCTCCCAGTATCGCGACATCATCAAGGAAGTAGCCAGAACCCAGAACTACTGTAGGGTACCAGCCACCCCAGAGAAAAACCACATGGTATGATGATGAATGCGTACGTCGGAAAAAGGTGACAGAAGATGCACACATAAAGACCCTGCAGCGCAAAACAAGGGCAGCGAGGGAAGAGTATCGAACCAGGAGGAGGGAGGAGAAGAAGATCCTGCGTCCAAATAAGAGGGCCTACGGAGTTTCCCAGCTCAAGGAGATCGAAGAGTCTCGCGATCGAAACGACATCTACACTCTACAGGTTCTACAAGAAAACCAAGCAGCTAGCTGCTGGCTTCAAGACCGGAACGCATAGGCTCTTCGGGAAAGCGAAGAAAATCCAGCCACCAATGCGCATGGAATAGTAGATGTGTTTAAGCAGCACTTCCAGCAGCTGCTAAATGGACAATGGGCATCATGTAGAGAGAGTGATAGGGCAAGAAGAGAACCCACGTCCAGTCAATGAAGAACCAGTTCCACCACCCAGAATGGAAGAAGTTGGTTTAGCTATAAAAACAACAAAGCTTAAGAAAAATAAGGCCGTAGGCTCTGATGGTTTACCAGCGGAGCTCTTTAAATACGGTGGTGATGTTTTGGTAGGGCGCATGATCCAAATCATCAACCAAGTATGGGTGGAAGAATCGGCACGTACCAGTGTGGCTTCCGGGCCGGCAGATCGACCATAGATCAAATTTTCACACTGAGGCAAATCCTGGAAATGACCAATGAATTTCAAGTTGAGACTCACCGCCTATTTATCAACTTTAAAGCCGAATATGATAGCATTCGTCATCAGGAGCGCTACATGACAATGGCCGAATTCGGGATCCCGGCAAAAAATTGATCCAGCTGTGGCGCGTGACGCTGGAAAAAAACGCGCTGGTACGTGCAATTTGGAAGTAGCTCCTCCGACCTATTTCAAACATTCACCGGATTTCGGAAAGGAGATGCGCTATCATGTGACTTCTTCAATCTCGTGCTAGAGCAGATAGTGCGCAGGGCAGGTGTCACCATAGAAGTCACTACTTTCAATTGATCCGTTCAGCTACTGGGGTAAGCGGACGATATCGACATCATCGGTCGCTCCCAGTGTGTCGTATGATAAAAGCTTTTACGGCGATTGAAGAACAGGCGAAATTTGTTGGCCTTGAAGTAAATGAGGACAAGAGAAACAAGCATCTCTTCGCCGCCTAGGACAAAACGTCACTATTGATAGCAACAACTTTGAGGTAGTTAAGGAGTTTATCTACCTCGGAGTAAACATGAGCTCCACGAATGAAACCCTAGTGGTGATCCGGCGAAGAATTACCCTGGGAAACCGCTGCTACTACAGTTTGGCATAGCAATTGGGTTCAAAACTGCTTACTCGAAGGACGAAATGTACGCTTTAAAAAACACTCATCCAGCCAGTTCTGCTTTATGGCGCCCAGTGCTGGACGATAAGTAGGAAGGGAGAGCTGATACTAGGCTCCTTCGAAAAAAAATTCTTCGACGCGTTTTTGGTCCTGTGTGCGAGGAGGGCGAATGGAGGAGAAGATACAACCGCGAACTATATGAGCTGTACCAAGATGTGGATGTAGTCCAACAAGTCAAAATACGTCGACTACATTGGCTCGGCCACATTGAGCGAATGGACAATAATGCTCCAGCTAAGAGGATCTTGAAATCCCAGCCCCCAGGTTCGAGACGCCAAGGAAGAACTAACCTCCGTTTCAAAGACAAAGCCATCACGGATGCCAGAGCGCTTGGTCTGGCATATTGGAAGCAGCGTGCACGGGATCGCAGAGGATCGAAGGCTGCAGTGTTTCAGGCAGAGACTCTTCACGGGTCGGGAGCCCGTTAAATAAGTAAGTTCTTTTTTGTTAGCTATTGTTGCAAAACTAGCTTAGGAATAATTTAAAAGTTATTGCCATAGCCGTAAACACTTCTAGTTCCCTTGATGACCGTAGCCCTTGGTTGCTTAATCTTCGCTGTAAACTGCCTAATGGTGTTTTTATTTTATTTTTCGCAACATTTTCTTATGAAATGAAGATCACTATCCTTCCAAACACACACAATGTAAAGAGCTTCAATCCCAACGCAATACTATCCATTTTAAATGGATTTCATCCTCTTAATAGCATAACCAACAAACCAGCTGCAATTGTCTTTCTAATGAAGTTTTCCGCTTCACGCCCATGCAATCAGAAAGCAATCCACCACCCGTGAATAAGTGATAACTCAAACAGCAATCGTTCACAGTTCCTTCGACACACTATATCCAGAGACAATATCACACCATTAATACACAATTTACAACTCACTTGTTCTCTTCAAAGTTGTCAAATCCAATTTGACTACGACGTCAGTGTTCTCCTGATTGTAGTAAAAGGATCCATTGAAGACTACATGTGCATTGCCCTGTTTGTGGTGCAGCCGTTCCATGCAGGAATTGACAAGAAAAGGGAGGAAAAAAAAAAAGAAGAAGTAAAACCTCGCAACGTTAATATAGGAATCATCATGAATCAATATAACAGAACCACATAACGCCATAACTTACCGTAAAATTCTCCTTTATCTCGTAATATTTGCTCGCAAGGCTGCTGCCGCGATATTCCATTTTGTTGGAGAATTCGAACAGGCGATTCGTGATATTCTCTCTGGTTAGATAGACTTTGTCTTTGTCTCTTGGCTTAGGGGCGGCATCCTTTAGCCAAGATCCATAGGTATCGTCGATGGCTTTATGGAAAACGGGTTTACCCACCGCATAGAGGAGACAACCTGTAAAGAGGGAAAAGGGCGAGATGAATAAATATGAAAACGAAGGATAAGGAGGGTGACACAGCACCAGGATAAAGTCAGCGCATATGGCAACTCAGGATATATGTCTTTCTATTGTGCGTGGTAATTGCATTTCTTTGTGGTTGTAATAAGTCGTTGAAGTTTTTTTTTTTCAGGAGTTAAACGATTTAAGCTTGTAAACAGGAGTTCACTGGGCTGTGCCATTGTGTGTGAAGGGTCCTTTTGCCTTGAGAGGGCAACCATAATTGGGATTAAGTGAATTATAAGGAGAATCAAGTTGTCAAATGTATACGTACCTATTCGAAACCTAACCATAACCAAGAGGGTAACATAAAAGAATATGTTCAAATTGTGCCAATGGTCCTTGTTACGTATATTTGGACTCAAAGGAATTGGCAAATTCAGGGATATTAAATTAAAGCATTCAGTGATTTATGGATTCAGTGTGGGTAAAGCAGTTTTAAAGTGTATTTTTCATATAGGCCGAGATGGGTGTTCTTCTTTGATATGCACTAATGCGGGAAAAAAATTACGAAACTCAAGCCGTGGATTTAAAAATAACCCTCAGCGTGTAAACAATTTTTCTTCGCCATCTTGCTTCCGAGTGATGTTGTTTCTCAGTTATGTATCCGATATCTGTCTTTATGAAATTTCATTATGCGTGCAGTGGCCGTAGCGGTGGTGATTCTTACGATTCTTGCGTTTTAGGAGTGCTTCATATTTCGTCGATATACATAGTTAATAAGGGCGTTCCAACTAGAGTTGTGAGTGAAAGTGGAGGCCTTTCTACATTTAAGGAGTGCTGTTGAGAGAAAGACTGGCTGTGCAGGGGATTCGATGGGGGTTGAGTACACGGTTGCCACTTGAAAATAAAGTTTGTGTCCAAAATTGGAACTAAAAATGATCAACAGACTAACAAATGAAACGCAATCTGGATGCATGGACCACGTACACGGTCTCCTTTAATTGGAGTCCCTATTGCCGAATTGGCCTACCTTTGACAATAGGGTTGGTGGGTTTAAGTGGCTGTATTTCCCGTCTTCTGACGAAGGAAAACAAATAACGCATTGAGTGCCATTTTGAGACCACAACTAACAGAACGGAATTAACAACTGACGGAACCTAAAGAAAAAGGAGGAGAAGGAAGTAAAGGGAGCTGAAACACGTTTTTATTCTTGTTCGTGTCGGCGCAGCAGTGTGTGTTATGGGGGATGCCAAGCTTGGCTGCGTGAGTTCCTAAAGTTCCGTACTAAAGGCCCGTACTAATTGCCGATAGTCTGGTAACATCCACACGCGTTATGGCTAAGAGGTTGTTTGTTCTGACTTCATGGTAGGTATTGCCAGATCTTCCTTGAAATGACGCAGTTCGTCATCAGGTTCATCCATCTAGTCTCGGCCCTTGAGGGGAAGTGCTAAAGGATTTCTCTCTTTACGTATCCCACCAGAGGGAAGACTTCCTCCGCACGAGACACGCACAGAGCAGAGCCTCGTCCGGCAAGTTCATCAGCTTTCTCACTCAGCCTTAATCGCGGCCTCACTGTCGACGAAGATTCCTATTTTTTTCTGCTTGAAAGACGCTGGCTGCGTTGGGAAGGCGAAGAGTTTTGGAGATGTCTAATTCTGTTGAGAAAATGCCCGCTCCCACTCCACAGGTCATTTTGGAACCATCTATGAAAATAGGTGTGTCGAATTCGTTTACGACCGCATTTTCCTCCCATTCTGATGTAGAGGAGAATCTAACAGAGAAGTTTTTTATGCAAGTTGAGTTTGGGTACTGTGAAGTCCGTAGATATACGACCTATGCCGTCCAGAAGGAAAAGTAGGATGCTGGTGTGGCCATAAGGCCTTTCGGACCAACATTTAGATTCATTCAATCTAACATACTACACGCTGCAATGTTTTTTATGTGCAGATCTGCGGCGATATTTGTCCCACCTGGTACAAGTATATTAATAAAACAATTAAAAAAGCAGTCAAGTCGTATTTAAAAGAAATTATGGTTAATAAAAGTTCTGCGCCTTATCCAAAGACGACCGAACCTCCGTTTTAAAGACCATGCCATCGCGGATGCCAAAACGCCTGGTCTGGACAACTGGAAGCAGAGTGCTCGGAAGCAGCGTATAACAGGCAGAGACTCTTCACAAGTCAAGCTATTAACCGAAGTTAGTGCTTTTTTAGGAAGACCTCGAATTAGGCAAAATATACACCTAATTAGAATGACATATCCATCACAACACCAGGAAACACGCAACAAAACCGTATTTTTAACTAGAGTTAAGAAACGTACTTCAGATTAAATTTTTATTTTTGCACCAGCTTGCAGCTTCATCACGCATTATTTACAAGAAAATATCACGCACAACCCATACGAGTATTTTACCCATTTCTACGTAGTTTTTTCGAAATTAGCTAATTTGGAGATCCTGAATGCGAAAACTTCCGTTGGTTAACAAAAGTGTAAGAAAGGAAATCCATTTTATCCATACGGAGTTGTTAAACTTTATCTATTATCCACATTACCATTTGCTGTGCTATGGATAGTGCAGACACACCCATCTCCTAAAATTGCACAAAAAGAGTGGATTGGGCGAAAAACTTCTGAGAAATTTGGTGAAATGTCATATGCTTAAACCCATTGTGTGAGTACTCGTAAGTTCGCCAAAAAGAAAGTTTAATCTGCATTACCAGGGGAATTAGCAGTCTCTTTTGTGGTACGATTTTTTGAGGTTGAGAAGAAAATAAGCATGCAGTGCATTTCGGGGACGTTTCCTTGGCTCCTTGCCAACCACAAACGTTACTAACTTCAAATTATTTTCGGGTATTTTTATACGATTTACCTTAGTGATCTTCCTTTTTGCTTCTGAGTCTGTAGTGCTCGCGGTCTGTTATTGATGCAACTCTAATTTTAATATGCAGCATTGATTGGCTTCGTTCCTAACTAGGTGTGGAACCTGGTCATCTCCATCGTACCAGGGGTTTACTTGTGCGGTTACACAGTGAAATATAGCAGATCAGTGGCGGCACTTCTGCTGACAAGATGGTAGTGTTTTCACTGTCAAGCAGCTCAAAATTGGTAAAAAGGCTGAAAACCATTTTAGACTTAGAAGTTAGGAAAGTATATCGAGATATTAGCCACCATTTTAACAAAAAGGCAATTTAAAATCCTCCAAAGAAAAACACAAGAGATTGCTGAAGAAATAGTCACCATATTAAAATTAATGTTTTTGTAGTAAAAGGCAAACCATGTTAAATTTTATCGCTAATGTTAAACAATAAAGAACATTTTTAACTTTCTCCAATACGTAGTAAGAGAAAGATATTGTTTTCTCTTAAAAAATTTCGAACTCGAGATGTTAATCAATTCTGATTTCTGACATTACGAAGATAGAGACGAGCTCAAAAAAGTGGGTCGCAAAATTCTGTCCGTCCGTCCGTCTCTTGGTTCTTCCACAGGCCTACAGCCTAAACGGCTGCCCGGATTTCGTTCAAACTTCGGATTTTGAGTTTGTGGACTTACAGTTCGGGCTTTTTTTTTTGGGAGGTAACCTCAATATTAATGGTACTTCTCATATAAAATTTTCGTACCAGTTTAATTTGTTCAAAAACGGCTCTAACGATTTCATAAAAAATTCGTATTTCATCTTAGTAGATGGTGTTACCATGATATGCATACCCAGTTTTTCGCTTAAAAATCGAATGACGGTAGGGGAGGATAGTGTACCTTGGACCAAGTGTACTTCGGACCAATAGCTATAACGTGCGCACTTACCCTTTTAGAATGTGTACTCCCGTCAAAACTATACTTGACATGTTGTTTTATGTCAGCTCAGTTAGTCGCCGCCTTCTCTTCGTAGTAGTTGGACAGGAATTCTCAGGAACTGTTTTCGTGCACGAAAAGTATTTTTTTTTAGGAATTTCAGGAAGTGTGCTACTTTTTTTTTTTTTTTATATACTTCTCCCGGGAAAGGCGAACCTATAACGCTTCAACAGCGCCCCGAGATGCTTGCAGATGTATGTTTGCTCTGCACTTAAGCACTTAAATTGCTGCAAATTGTAGTTGTCTGGAAATATGTCCCCAGGAAGCGAGTTCCAAAGTTTGCTTGTCCTGTAACAGAAGGAGTTTTTGAAAGTTGATGTCCTCGCGGTTGTCAAGTGTACTGTATGGTCATGACTCATGAGCATTAGCAGCCTGTCTTGTGGGGCGCCCAAAAGTTGCATTTCGAGGGATAATGTCTTTGAGTTCCTCAGAACATCTACCATGGAAGTACCTATAGAACAGGCATAGGTCAGCGACTTGTCTTCTGTGCAGCAACGGTTGTAGATTCGATGTGAGTGTAGGGTCTCCAATGAGTCGAACTGTTCGTCTCTGTATGCTATCAAGCAGGTTAAGTGAATGTTTTGGGCCCGAGCTCCATATATGGGAACAATATTCCAATCCTGGCCTAACCTGTGATTTGTAGAGAAGGAGAAGTTGCTTGGGGCTAAAGTACCTCTTTTCTCTAAATAGGTAGCTCAACTTTGCGGACGCCGATTTTGCGATATAGGATATGTGGTTCTGCCATGTGATTCCTGAATTGACTGTGACTCCTAGAAGGTGCATTGAGTCCTTGTGATGGATTGGATGGTCATCCATTTGGATCTGAGGAACTGTTGATGCATTTTTTCTGGAAAATGTTGTAAGCTATGTCTTGTTTGCATTAAATACAACCAAATTGTCCTTTCCCCACATCAAGATTTTGTCCAGATCATCATTTAGAGAATTAATTTGTTCACATCTCTGACTGTGTGATGTAGCCGTATTCACAGGCCCATTGTTCGAGATGGAGGATATAAGAGTGCTGTCATCTGCAAAGCTGTAGATATTATTATTTGTCGATCCAAACAAATCGTTGATGTGGAGAAGAAATAGAGTTGGAGAAAGAATAGATCCTTGGGGCTCTCCTGCATTTATAGCAAACGAATTGGATGATACACCATCTACAACAACTTGGATCGATCTTCCCAGAAGAATATTTTGCATCCATCCGCAGAATTGTTGTGGTAATCCGTAAGACGCTAACTTGCCTAATAGGGCTCTATGCCAGACTCGGTCAAATGCCTTTGATATGTCCAAGGCTACGGCTCTGGATTCGCCGTGTTGTTCAATTGATTGTGTCCATAAGTGCGTTACGTAGCTTAGCAGGTCCGTATTGCCTGTCGCTTATTAATCGATGGCCTTCTAGATATTTGATTATTTCGACATTTATTGCCTTTTCCATTACTTTAGAGAGCATTGAAAGTAACGCTATTGGACGATAGTTTTGTGGCAGACATTTCTTCCCTTTCTTTCGAATAGGTTGAATGCGAGCGGTCTTCCAGCAAGAAGGAAACGTCTTCTGGGAGTACGACATGCTTAATAGCTTACAGAGTACAGGTGCAAGTTCTGGTGCACAGTTCTTGAGTACTATAGCCGGGATTCCATCGGGTCCCGTTGCCTTATTGCAATCGAGTTCTTTAAGGATGCGTTGAATAATTCGAGGCCGAAATTTCATTTCTGCCATCGATGATTGTATCCTCGGCATATTTGGTGGCTCTAGCTGTGCAGAATCTAGGGTGGAATTCTTTGAAAACATGCTAGCGAAAAGATCTGCCTTTTCTTTAGGTGTTGTTGCTAGCATGCCGTCTTCTTTTACTAGAGTTGGAAAAGAAGAGCAACTAAAGTTATTACTGATTGCCTTTGTCATGGACCAGAATGCGCGTGAGCCGCTAGGACATCCAATCACTTTGTTAGTGACTCTTTCGCTGTAAGTTGTCTTCGCCGATTCAATAATTAGGTTGCATCTATTTCGAAGAATTGTAAATTCAGATCTTTTTAGTTCTGAAGGGTTTGACCGCCATTCACGGAAAGCCTTGTTTTTCGCTGCGGTAGCTCGCTTGCATTCTTTGTTAAACCACGGTTTATTTGAAGCTAATTTTTTGATGCAATGTGGAATATAAAGTTCCATACCGAGTAAAATAATTTCGGTTACGGCTTCTGCGCACATACTGACATCAGTATCTCTAAAGCACATATCAGCCCATGGGAACGAAGCGAATAAATTACGCAGCTCGTCCCAGTTAGATTTACTATAATTCCAAATCGAACGATAACGATACTTTTTCGCTCCTAATGGTATCTGTATAGAGAGGATAGCAGATATTAGAGCATGATCCGAATTCCCTAAGGGAGCAGACACTTTTATTTCATAATTATCTGGCTCTGTTGTGAGAAACAGATCGAGAGTGTTTCCATAATTTGTTGGATTGTCTGGAATTCGCGTGGGCTCATCAACGAGCTGAGTGAAATTGCAGCAAATGGCGAAGTCTTCAGCTTGTTTCCCTGCCTCGTCCGTTCGGTTAGAATATCGTAGCCAATCCATATTATGGGCATTGAAGTCACCAAGTATAGTAACTTCAGCGGTTGGATGATGAATTTGAATCCAGTCTACCTTATCGGATAAATGACGAAATAATTTAGATTTAGAATTGTGTATGAGCAGCTGGAATGCGCGACTGTTGTTTTTTCTTACCTTATAATTGATATTTTTTGTATAGCTGTGAAGTCGGTGAGTAATATTTATTGTATCTAAATAAATAAGAGCCACTTGTATAAAAAAAGAGTGTGTGGTGTACCTGGGACCTGGGTCCATGTTTTTCTGTGTACCATGGACTGGTCCAAGGTACACTTTTTTCTGGTTTGATTTTATTTTACATAATGCTTTTCCTTTTTGAGCACCTACCTACTATGTTGTTTTAAATTTTTATTTAAAGAAATGCCTCGAAACAAATCTGGCCAAACGCCCCCAAAAGTTAATGTACTATCTTTGGAGGGTGCTATAGCAGATGTGATTAATAGAAAGGAAAGTATCAACAGTGCAGAGATTTCTCACAATGTCTCTAAGACAACATTACTCCGCCATCTTGCACTGCACCAAAAGTCTGGGAATAAGTCATGCACATACTGCTCGAAGATAGCCCATAAGCAAATATTTTCCCACGAAGAAGAACTCTTGTTGGTAGATTATTCTATCTGTGGCTGCTAAACTACACTATGGACTATCCAAAGCCGAAACAATGAAATTAGATTTTCGTTATGGACAAGTCAACAACAAACCTATTCCCCCTTCTTGGTTGAATAATGAAGCAGCAGGAATAGACTGGATGAATGGGTTTTTGAAACGTCATCCCGTTTTATCGCTGAGAAAACCAGAAGCGACCAGCCTTTCAAGGTCAACCAGCTTCAACATGACAAATGTCTAGGATCTGTACCAACACTGGACGCAGCAGCACTTCATTACCAAGCGGTTGGCTGCCCTACACCGCATTCTTCAATGTTGGCGGCCTGCCACATAATTCTTTTTTCTTTTACGTTTCCTCTTTCTTCTCTTTCTTTCTTTCTTTTTGTTCTAATTTATTCGTTCGAGTCAGTCAAGCTATCACGAGTTGGCTGATGAATAAAATTTATAAAACATCAAGTTAAATCTTTTACTTTCCCCAACATTTTTTGGTGCCTCCTGTGAGGAACCTGAGAAGAATTTATTTCCAATATAATTATCGGAATAGTACAGCGCTCGGCTACGGAAAATCTTCGAAAGATCATTTCGCAAATTTGGTTAGGAAGAAATTGGTTTGTTAATTTTTCCATTCACTGCGCAACATTGGATACTTTGATTTCTTTTGCATTTATACACTTGGGACTACATTTCTTCGGCGCTGGAGTAACAAATGGCTGAGCTAAATTTACGTATGTCAGCTACGAATGCCATACGCCGTGCGTACGACCGCGTGGCCGGAGCTAACCTCGAAGCGTCCGATGAGGCTCAGTTGGAGCAAGAAATTAGGTCTTTAATAGCGCATTATGAACGATTCGTCAATAATCATGAGGCATTGGTTGGTAGTGCCGAACCGGGCGAGTTGGCGGATCATGACGACCTTTGGGACCAGGTAGAAACTAACTACAATGCAGCGTGCGTGATACTCAACCGTAGATTGTCACAGCTCAGAAGTGCCCAGTCAGTACCATCAGCGCAAGCATCGCCTTCGGTTGCGCCCACATCAGATGTTTCAGACGAAGAATTGTTACGCGGTAAAGTTAACCCATCTGCTGCCAAGTTGGATATGCGGTTAGATCCAGTGACCATCCCAGCCTTTGATGGCGCGTTACACAACTGGCTGGCCTTCAAAGACACATTCCAGACTCTGGTACATGACATGGATTATCCGGAAGCGTACAAGCTCGGGAAGTTGCGACAAGCCATCGATCCTGTAAAGGTACCTCTCATCGGCGGTATGTACTCTGGTGGTTATGCTGAGGTGTGGCAAGCGTTGAAGAACCGCTTTGACAATCCGAAGCTCTTAGCGGAAATTCATGTTTCTCGTCTCCTCAATTTGAAGACCGCAACCGAAGAGACCTCCAAAGCCCTTCTAGTCATCGTCGATACTGTGCAGGAATCACTGCGGGCGTTGCGCGTCATGGACCTACCGGTGGATCAATGGGATGCGCTGGTAGTGCCAATAATCGTAGCCAAACTTCCCATCTGTACACAGCGAGAATGGTGCATGGATTCTTCATCTACCGAGATTCCACCCTTGTCCAAGTTGTTGGAGTTTGTGGAAAAACGCGCTCAGAGTCTGGCTACCGAGCTAATTCGAACCCACAATAGGAATGAGGCTTCAACCACACGTCACACTCGAGCCCAGCCGTCAATGAAATCGCATGTGGTAACGACGAGCGAGGGCAAATGTCCACACTGTCAAGGACCACATCGAATTTCACGGTGCCAATTGCTGTTGGCAAAGACTCCCGCACAACGGTTTTCGGACCTAAAGGATTGCGGTCTCTGTTTTAATTGCCTGAGGAGTGGGCATACGTCCAGACAATGTACTGCTGGTGGATGCCGTCAGTGCCGAAAGAAGCACCACACCATGTTCTGCCGCGACTCTGTTGACACAGCTGCGGAACTATCATCACCTGCCAGCTCATCCCCATCACAGCTAACAATAGCCACTACTACGGCGCAACCGTTGTGACTAGCTAACCGCACCGTATTACTTGCAACAGCGCGAGCCTTTGCCTGTGGAGACTTGGAACAGCGCTTGGCTCGTATCCTCTGCGATCCCGGATCGCAGGTAAGTTTCCTCACTGATCGTTTGGTTAACCAATTAAATCTTCGCAGATCCAAATACGAAGTAACAGTAGAAGGAATCGGCGCTCTCGCTCACACTCGCACAAAGGGTAGCATTCGGTTTACACTACGGTCTACGATTTCTGCTTTCGAAATTGAAGTCAGCGCATTGGTTCTTCCGTCCATCACTTCTCTAACCCCAGCGGTGCGTGTGAATGTGCACCAATGGAAGCACTTGGCAGGTCTTACACTGGCTGATACCACTTTTTCGACACCGGGGAATATCGACGCTTTGATTGGGGCTGATGTCTGGGGCCAAATAGTCGAAGGTGAGGTTATTACTGGGAACCCCGACGAACCCTGTGCCCAACGCACTCGCTTGGGTTGGATTGTATATGGCCCAGCCTCGGCCACTGCGAGTCAAACGCAACCACCACATGCATTCTGCGCTCAAGTGAACGAGGACGACCTGCGATTAGAGGAGCTTGTACGCAGTTTCTGGAGGTTGGAGGAGGTGCCGGACTACAACGTGGAACAGGACGATTGCAGCCGCATCTTCTCAGCAACGCATTCAAGAGACGAAGATGGTCGTTACGTCGTACATATTCCAAGCTCCGAAGCTTGGTGATTCTTATACGACTGCTTTACGACAGTTTTGTGGTTTAGAACGGCGTCTGGCTGGTAACAAGGAACTACGCGATAAGTACATCGGTTTCATGCGGGAATACCACACCCTTAACCACATGGAACGAATTGATCAACTTGCCGATCATCGGGACTGTTATTACATCCCACACCACGCTGTGCAAGGGAAGTTCCGAGTGGTATTTAATGCTTCAGCGCGTAGCAGCAATGGTGTTTCACTAAACGACACCCAATTGGCGGGGCCAACTATTCAGGATTCGTTGGTCAGTGTGTTGTTTCGATTTCGGCGTTACCAGGTGGCTCTCACAGCTGACGTAGAAAAAATGTTCAGGCAGGTGCTGGTGACGCCGGAACATAGGAATTTTCAACGGATTCTCTGGCGGGAATCTCCTAACGAAGATATCGCTATCTTCAGGTTGATGACAGTTACGTATGGCATGGCCTCAAGCCCATACAACGCCATACGCGCTCTGCAACAATGCGCTTACGACAATTTTGACTGTTTAACCGATCGAAACCAGGGTGGTGAGGCACGGGATACCATACTCTCTTCGTTCTACGTGGATGACCTTCTAACCAGTTCCTACAGTGTGTCGGACGCAGTACAATTAGCCACTAATGTTGACACCATACTTTCCAAAGGACATTTTAAGCTACGAAAGTGGAACTCAAATCGAGCTCAGGTAATCAATCAGTTAACCGGTAACCTTTCCTCTTCTGCAGAATTTACCATCAACTCCTCATCTGCGACGGTGCTTGGGTTACGTTGGGACCCCATGACTGATGAGCTATTCTTCAAGGTTGAATTTGAGCAGCCTGGCAAAACACCTACAAAACGACGAGTGGTCAGCGAGGTAGCCCAGCTTTTTGACCCAACCGGACTGCTGGCTCCGGTGGTTATTACTGGCAAAATATTCATTCAAACGTTGTGGTCTGCTGGTATCACGTGGGATGCCCCTATTCCTGAAGAACTGGCTAACGTATGGATCAAATTTCGAAGCAGTCTCAACGCCCTCAACTACATTCGAGTACCCAGATGGTTGGGTATGCAACGAGAGGCAAGCACGACCTTGCATGGTTTCTGTGATGCGAGTTCACGCGCCTTCGCTGCGGTACTTTACATCAGGACTGTCGGCCTCGATGGACGGGTGATAGTTTCTCTGCTAACAGCTCGGACTAAAGTTGCACCGCTGAAAGGAGCTACTATTCCCCGGCTCGAACTTTGTGCAGCGAATCTGCTTGCGGTTATGCTAAACAGCGTTCGTATTGCTTTGGGTCTCATGGATGTCCCGTATTATTTGTGGTCGGACTCAAGGATTGTGCTGTGCTGGTTACGCAAATTGCCTACTACTCTGAAACCATACGTTGCAAATCGAGTTCGGCAAATACAGGAACTCACGTCCCCGGATCGGTGGTATCATGTCCGGTCAGCACATAATCCGGCGGACTGTGCAAGCCGTGGTATGGGAGCAGAGGAGCTTTTGAAACATCGTCTATGGTGGGAGGGCCCAGAATGGCTGCGAAGAGGTGACTTACCTTTAGGAACCGGTGACGCACTTAATCCGGACGAGCTGGTCAATATGCAAGCAGAAGAGAAGTTGTCTGTGGTGACGACGGTTGCTCTAGTGCAGCCCAAGCTTACGACGCGCAGAGTTGACGGTCAGCTTATCTCACTCACCGAGCGATTCAGTTACTTGCGGCGACTTCTGCAAACAGTGGCATATATATTGCGGTGGAGTCCTAACAGAAGACATCTGCGGAGATCTATTGTGGCGGCTGATGAGCACGACGGCGCCCTAATGGCGCTCATTCGTATGGAACAGGGCAGTGCATTCGAGGCCGACATCAGGGACATTCGGAAGGGCTCAAGTATATCCAGCTCCAGCCGACTGCTTTCTCTGAACCCATTTTTGGATAACGACGGTATTTTGCGGGTCGGTGGACGGATTAGCCAAGCCTCGGTCCCCCATGATCAACGTTTCCCAGCTATTCTCCCAAAAGGTGGGGCATTGGTATGGCTACTTATCGACCAAGTACACAATAACACGCTGCACGGGGGCACTCAACTTATGCTTCAAACTCTTCGCCATCGTTATTGGATTTTGAATGCTCGACAGGCTGTTCGGAGCTACCTCCATAGTTGCGTTATCTGCCGACGTCATCGCAGACAGATATTGATTCAACAGATGTCCTCATTGCCAAAGCAAAGAGTAACTCCGGCGCGACCCTTTTTGGCATCAGGCGTTGATTACTGCGGACCCTTTATACTACGCATCGGAACAAAGCGATCTCGGACGACAGTGAAAACTTACCTGGCTATTTTCGTCTGCATGGGGACAAAGGCTGTTCACATTGAGGTGGTCGAGGATTTGACAGCGCATGCTTTCTTGGACGCATTCACTCGATTCGTCAGCAGGCGGGGACCCTGCCCATATCTATACAGTGTCAACGGCACAGCGTTTGTGGGAGCCAATCGTTTACTTCGAGAAGATCTGGCAGCCTGGCACAGCGACTACAATCAACAGGCACTAGCTAACATTGGAACAAAATGGCACTTTATAACACCCAGCGCCCCACATCAGGGCGGTCTCTGGGAGGCTGCTGTGAAGTCCGCCAAACACCATTTGGTACGTTTGGTGGGGAAACAAGTCCTCTGGCATAACCAGCTCCAGACATTAGCAGCACGTATTGAGGCATGTCTTAACTCCCGCCCGCTCACGCCGCTTCATGACGATCCTGACGACAAGTTGGCACTGACTCCAGGCGACTTTCTTATCGGAGCCCCACTCATCGCCGTTCCGGAGCCACGGGTCGACGAGATCCCGATCAGCCACATCAAACGCTGGCAGTGGTTGCGGCAGGTGCATCAGCAGTTTTGGCGACGGTGGAGCGAGGAATATTTAACGACATTGCAGACCAGGGGTAAGTGGCAGCGCCGGCAGCATAATATCAAAGTGGGAGACATCGTCGTCGTGCGGCAAGAGAATCTCCCACCAACTCACTGGCGATTGGGTCGTGTAATAGAGGTTCACCCGGGCAGCGACGGTTTAACCCGGAATGTCACGTTGAAAACTGAAATTGGGCTCTGTACCCGGGCAGTACAGAAGCTATGTCTACTTGTGGAGGCCGAAAATTTCGAACCTGGTAGTTCGACCGGGCAGGATGTCTAGGATCTGTACCAACCCTGGACGCAGCAGCACTTCATTACCAAGCGGTTGGCTGCCCTACACCGCATTCTTCAATGTTGGCGGCCTGCCACATAATTCTTTTTCTTTTACGTTTCCTCTTTCTTCTCTTTCTTTCTTTCTTTTTGTTCTAATTTATTCGTTCGAGTCAGTCAAGCTATCACGAGTTGGCTGATGAATAAAATTTATAAAACATCAAGTTAAATCTTTTACTTTCCCCTTTTCAACAACCTGAACGACTGCATTTCTCGTTTCACAGTTTCTCCGGACAAAATATATAACCTTGATGAGACAGGAAATTCGACAATGCATGTTCCACCAAAAGTTCTGGCGACTAAAGGCGAAAAACAGGTTGGAAGCATGACCTAAGGAGAGCGTGGCATTAATGTAACAATGACAGCAGCTGTTAGCGCTATAGGCAATCACGTTCCACCGATGCTGATATTTCCTAGAGTTCACTTCAAAGAACACATGCTAAGCGAAGCCCCAACAGGTTGTGTTGGTGGCGCGTATCCATCGGGTTGGTCCGTTCAATATTTGAAGCACTTCATTGCTCATGTAAAACCATCTTCGGAGGAAAAAGTGTTACTGATTATGGACAACCATGATACGCACATATCAGTCTTGGCCATTAATCTGGCAAGAGAATATGGAGTGGTGCTTCTGACTTTACCACCACATTGCTCGCATAAAAGGCAGCCATTGGACAGGACAGTGTTTGGTCAATATAAAACATTTTTCAACAAGGCTGCCAGCGAGTGGATGCTTATGAACCCAGGCAAGCCCATGTCAATCTACAACATTGCTTCAATAGTCGGGAAAGCTTATTCAAAAGCTTTTAACCAGCACAACTACTGGGATATGGCCTGTGAACGAGCACATATTTCAAGAAAACGAATTTTTGTGTACCTATGTCACGGATCGACCATGCCCTGATGATACAAACGCTGAATTATCTGCGAATGTTGATCCATTAAATGTTGTCTCACTAAATACCCATAGCGTATCTCATACACAGGCTATTACATCGAATTATAAATTTAAGTCACCGGACTTAATAAAACCATTTCCAAAGGCCCCTCCACGAAAATTCTTCGCCAAACGTGGAAGAAAAAAGGGGAAAACAAGGATTCTCACCGACACCCCGGAAAAAGATGAGGTTGAAGCTAGCACATCAAAAAAAATGCAACGGCAGGGCTCGTAAGGTCGTGAAAAAGAAAGTGTTAGATGAATCATCTAAAAGAGATGATACCATTGAACTGTCATTAAAGCCCCGAACACCAAAACCACGAAAAGCGAACCAAATAAAAAAACCTGTGGAACAAAATGATGACAGCAGCGAAGCTGACTTTAGCGGAGATGATGACATGACCATTGACGAAATTTTTAGGCTGGCCAAAGCCAAACAATAAGAATATTCAATACGTTTTATTTATTGTAGCCTGTTAAATTGTTTTCTAGTTTGGTTTTTTTAAAGTTTTGTTTATTTATTTTGCATTTTTCTTAAACTGTATTTAAACATGACATGAACAGTTTGTATAAAATCTGAAATGTGTTTTTGCTATGAAAATATTCCCAAGTTTTGGTGCGTAACTTTTTAAACTGATAAAGCAATCAAACGAAAAGAAAAAAATACTTATATAAAATTTTGTCCAAGGTACACTATCCTCCCCTACTTTTAAAATTCTGACATATCTCGAAAACGGTTCATACGATTGTAACAAAAATTTATTTCTAAGGTAACATAGTCATTTATAATTTAATGACAAATTCAGTTTTTGTCTGTGTTATTGCAAAATGGATTTTTGAAAAAAGTAATTTTTTAGAAATATAAAAATATAGTATTCTTTAGGTAACCGGAAAACGGCGATAACGATTTTGACCAAAATGCATAGCTACTCAGAATAAAATTTGTTTTCAAAATTATTGCGTCCTTAATTTTCAATTCCCACAACCGAAAACGCTAATTTTAAAAACTACTCATATTTCGAAAACCTCATTTTCATTTTCGATAAAACTTTACAAACCAAGTAATGCTTACATTCCGAACAATTACTTATACTCAGTTCTAAGCTAAATAGTTAACCAATAAATAAATAAATAGTTGGCGCAACAGGTCCGGAGGGACCCTAGGCCTAGCTTCTCACAACTATTCGTTTTGTGTTTGTTTTTCATTTTTGGAACGAATGGAAGGGATCTACAATTTCATGCCGACTCCAAACGGCTAATTGAGAAGCTCTTTAAGGACAGTTGTACTCTCGGATGTTTGTCAGACGATCGCGAGAGGTAGCGCAGTGGAAAAAAACTATAAGTTGGAATTTGGGTTTTTGCAGGAGTTGAACCTGAGACCCCTCGCTTAGTAGTTCAACACACTAACACTAAGCCACTGCGACTACAAATAGTTTACCAACAGAATAATAGAAAACATTAACTCCTACTACGCTTGTCCTCGTACTCAAAAATCTTGTAATGTGTAAGAGCTTACAAAATAGTACACTAGGCGCTTATTACTCTCTTAACCTAGTGTCTCCACGAGCAATATTTCATATCTTGCAATACATCATACTATGAAAATTGCCAGTGGAGACCACAAATAGTATGATATAAAAAATTTCTTGAAATATATTGCTCAGCTCATAGAATGATATCGATAGTATGATATGAGCTGTCATTTCTGTACAGTTTGACACTTGTATCCCTTTTTTACGATGGCTAAGTAGCGAATGGACGGTGTATTAAGGCATCTAATGCGAGAATGCAACGACATGCTCTGCTCAGCGGCATTTGAACGAATGAAATAGTATGCTATGAAATGCCCACCCTACATTTTATTGCATACTATCGTTCTTTCTTTCTATCAAATTTGACAGATATCAAGCTATGAAATATTGCTCGTGGAGACACTAGGTAACAGAACTTGCGAAAATTGCCTGTTATGGAAAGCCAAACCTTAAAAATTATTTGATAGGTATGAACCTACTGCCATATCGAATGAATAACCTAAAAGTGAATTTTATTTAAAACTAGCTATTCTTACATTACATTTTTAAATTTTTACCTATCTACCAATTAACTCAACCAAACTTTTGAACTAGAAAGTTTCGTGCGAACCAAGCGTGCACTTTATGAACCTATTTAAAAAATGTATGTAGATAGGGTTATGTTTTATAAGGTATGGAATAAAACATTTGACAAATTTGAACATTGACACGAATTGACGAGAATGTATTTGTTTTTCGATAATTATATGTCTGTTCTCTGAAACCCAAATGCGGCAACTTTGATTCTCTTAACTCATCTTCATTCGCAATGTATTCCGGATATGTCTTACACTGCTTCAAATAAACAAATATTTGGGATGCCTTCAAAATTCAAAATGTTCCTTAATAGTTATAAATGGCTTAAGACTAGTCTTTTATTTCCACACCTACTTTTTGGGGACTAATCTAACCTAAGCAGTCATCGCTTAAATAATTCTTAATCAGTAAGAAAATACTTAAGGTTTCATACAGTTTTTGCATATTTTTAAGACCCCAATCAACTTTCAGGATCGCATACGTTAAACGTTAAGTTCGGTGAAAACCTGTTACTTTCACTGGTAAAACACCAGAGACAATACTGAGACCCCCAACTTCGACCGATTAACAGTTATTTGCCTACAAGCTAAATTTTACGCTCCCAAAAAGTTTAGGTGCGCTAGTATTGTTGCATAGAAATTCGTATTGACAAATGTCAAAAATCCTCTCAACCAACATATTCGCAACTAATCTTTTTACATTTCACTGTGGGCAAAGCAAAACGGATAGGAATTGGCGTACACGGATAGGACAACAAAATGGCGGATTCCTGGCGAAAATTGAGGGGGCCAGCGGCAAGAGGATTGTGAGTTGGGGGTCTCAGTATGATTTGTTTATGGTAAAACACTGTTCTCAAGAGAATCTACTCGGAATGTTTTTGAAGTGATAACTTTTTTTAGGCGCGTTGGGCACTATTTGGATGGGCAAAAACTAGCAAACTCGCGACACCGACACCGACACCGTTTGCATACTTTTAGTTGTAAGCTTTTGTACTATTGCTTACTTTTAGGGGTAGGTAATTTATAGCTTAATCTACGATGATTTTTATTTGAATACGTTACTATGGTAATTTATGGTAGCGACAAATTGATTGTCACCAAAATTATTTCAATCACCTGTTTTGTATGGGGAATTCATAACTTAATTTTACCAGGCTTTATTCCGACATATTATATCCACGATTTTGGGTTTGTGCACATTTAAGGCACAGTAGCTTGTGTTATAATTACCGAAACAAGAAATAGAAAACTGTGGTAAACTTGCCACCCTAAGAGTAGGTATTCTATATAAATATAAATAATTGTAATATTCATGTCGCCTTAGTGTATACTGTAAAATATGACTAGTAATTTTTGTGTAAAATAATGAATATAAAACTACAATTGATGCCGTACCACGAGATCTAGAGCATTATCAATGGCGATGCGGCAAGACAGAAAAATATTGTTGTCTTTTCTCGTTCTTTTTCTTTTAAAAGTAAAATTTGTATTTTTCGGAAAGAAATTCATATTCAATTAAGCTTCAGTATAATTATTATTAATTTATTCGTTCTGTGCTAGTTTCGGTAGAATACAAGTAGATACAATCGGATTGTGGTAGCTGAAGTAAGATATGTACATTCGAGACTGTAATCTATCTAGATTACGCTGGAAGACAGCATCGATGAAAATTAATTATAATATGCTAAAGATAATTCTGCATTACTTCAAGATAAAGTTGGGAAGAGATTTGATGATATTCCAATCATTTTGAGTGGGGATTTCAACATCAACTTTGCAGATGATAAAAATCTACCATTAATTGAATTTTTAAATAGCAAATTTGATTTAACGATGAGCAATGATCGCAATCTTAGCACGACTAGATATAAAACTACAATTGATGATATTTAAATAGATTCGAATCAAAATTGTTTGTTTCCTATTTTAGATACCTACCATAAACCTATAGTATCCGTTTTCAAATATAATGATAATAATGATGATGATGATGGAAGAGTTTGAAGTTGTTGATGAAATTTCATAAGTGTCATTGGTATTCATTTCAAAGAATACCCATTAATTTTTAAATTTAATATTTCATGTATCTGTAAATTTATACATTTTAAGCAATAGATTGCAATTTTGTATGTAAAATAATATGTATTATTTTTGATGTAAAATACCGCATTAAATGAAAATGAAAAATGTAACATAATTTTTGTAGTAGTAGTAGTTTATAATAATGAATAAAAAAACACTTTATTTAAAAGTACTTCCTACACAATAATATATTTTCTGACGATTAGAAAAATACACACGTAATTGTTCAAGTTATCACTTCTGTCGGCACTCCCGGAGTGCCTTTTTTTTTTTTTTTTCACTCGAATATACCAGATGATCATATTTTACAAGGGAGAGATTCAATGAGTGAACTATAGCTTTGCTTGCAGTGATAAATAAAGACGGCAGCGGGTTGGTGCTTATATTTTTTGATATTATCTCTGCTATCGGAAATTACTCAGTTTAGTAAGAACTAAGAATAGACACATAAACTATTCGCAAACTAAATGTCAGACGCGAACGAACTAGCGGACTCGTCAACTGTATAAGGAAATGCAATTTACCAAAATTAATATCTTTTTTACCCTTATGCCTGTGACACACATAGGGTTTCGATACCATGGTATCGAGATGAACCACATGTCTGTCAGGGTATACTACGGTCATACCATGCGAGCAATGTGGTTTGAGCGTAGTATCGATACTAGGGTTTTTTGCGTGGTATAGCTATCCTCCTAGCGAAAACAGCGCCACTCTCATGTAGTGGAGATTAGTTTTACTTAAAGTACCTATCATTTTCATAGAAAATGCTTTAGTATTCCCAACAGGGTGTCTGTACTAGGTGTGTGTCACGGGTTTTATTGTCTGCCCCAGCAAGGTAACCAATGGCAACTGTAATGCCTGTGACACACATAGGGTTTCGATACCATGGTATCGAGATGAACCACATGTCTGTCAGGGTATACTACGGTCATACCATGCGAGCAATGTGGTTTGAGCGTATTATCGATACTAGGGTTTTTTGCGTGGTATAGCTATCCTCCTAGCGAAAACAGCGCCACTCTCATGTAGTGGAGATTAGTTTTACTTAAAGTACCTATCATTTTCATAGAAAATGCTTTAGTATTCCCAACAGGGTGTCTGTACTAGGTGTGTGTCACGGGTTTTATTGTCTGCCCCAGCAAGGTAACCAATGGCAACTGTTAGCCTATACTACGTTGTATAGTGTGTCACCTAGCATGGTATTGACGATGCCATAGTATTGATACCGTGGTATCGAAACCCTATGTGTGTCACAGGCATTATACAAGGTGGCGCAGAATTAATCACCCTATCGGAAGATGTTACAATTATTGTAAATGGCGTCATACGTCAATCATATTTGACGTTTGTGAACTAGACAGCTGCAGTATAAATCAGACAAGCAATGAAGCGTTATACTCCGCAAGAGCGTGGAATAATAATCTCACAAACGAAGAGGACAATTTGGTGTCGAAAATCATTATGAGCAAAGAGGCGTATTTCCACTTAGCAGTAACATCAATAAACAAAATCTTCGTTGCTGGGGCACTAAAAATCCGCGTCTGATGCACGAAGAAGTGTTGCCAGATGAAATATCTGAAAATCTTGTTTTTCCGAAATAAAAAATCTTTTTTTCAAGATTTTTTCAAAATATATGTTTCTATACTTTAATACTTTAAATAAAACTTATATGTATTTCCTTTTTCGCAAAATTGGAGTAGGTAGATATAGATATATACATATATAGGGTGTCCGCCGGGAAGGCATACTACTTTGATTGTTTATAATTTTTGATTAAATGAAAGAGAATGGATCTTATATTGATAAATGTTTTATCTAATGTCGGCAATTATGTATGGAATACAATATCAGGTAAATGTCAGCCTCTGTTAGTCTCACAAATGCGAGCCCTTTTGAGCACATTTTTCATTACATTCTCACACATTTTACGCGGTATTTCATTAATTTCATCATGAATATTTTGTTTGAGTTGCTCAAGCGTTTCTGGTTTGTTTGCATAAACCTTGCTTTTCAGATATCCCCACAAAAAGAAGTCCGGAGCAGTCAAATCAGGCGACCTTGGAGGCCACTCAACATCACCATTTCTTGAAATAACTTGTTGTGGAAAGAGGTCTCGCAGTAATTCCATTGTAATCCTGGCTGTATGCGATGTGGCACCGTCTTGTTGATACCACATGTTAATCAAGTCCAAAGCATGAAGTTGTGGCATTAAAAAGTTTTCAATCATATCACGATATCGCTCCCCATTCACAGTTACCGTTACGCCGTTTTCATTTTCAAAGAAGTAAGGTCCAATGATTCTTCCTGACCAAATTGCCCACCAGACTGTAATTTTCATTTCCATGCTTGGGCCTATCACCTACAGACCCTCTTTCTTCGAAATCATTTACTACACGATAAATAGTGCGTTTTGTTGGCACGTTGTTTCTCCCAAAACTAACTTTCTCATCGTCACAGTAATCCATAATTGATTTTGATAAAATATTTTAACGATTAAAACACGTTGGTTTATCGAATATTTGTCCATAATAAATTTGCCACGTGTCTACTTCACGACTGCCAAATATGAACTGTCAAGACTAATGTTTACCAAAATGGCGGCAAAACAAAGTAGTATACCTTCCCGGCGGGAACCCTGTACATGACATATAATTTAATAGCTTATGAAGGTCATAGCAATTCGGTTTGTTAAAGCGCAAGAAATCCTTTATACAGATTAAACTTTCAACTATTTAAGTACTCAAACGATTACGAATTTCTGATTTACCTATTTAAATTTACAGCAAAAAATATTCCTTCAACATTATTGCAGTGGAGTATGAAGCGATGAAATTCGTTGAAATTCATGTTGCGTTAGAGTCGATCGAAGGTTGGCACAACAAAATTTGTGCATGGGCTCTGCACATAATAATGGAATCAATAGAAAAGGTTGTTTTAATTTGTTAGACATAGAAAATTCTTAATCTCAAAAATCTTGAAATTTGATGAATTTGAGGTAAGAAGTCTTGTACATATTTATGAGCTCAAAAATCTTGAAAAAAAAAAGAAATATCTTGTAATCTGGCACGAAGAGCCATTACATCCGCTCAAAGCCACTGTGTGGTGGGGGGAGTGATCGGCCTGTATTTTTTTTTTCAAACGCTACAGGGTATGATAAACGATTTCTTACTGCCGGAATTGGAAGGAAGCGTTTCCTGGTAGCATAATCTCCCGTTTTAGCGCAAGCAAGATCGTCAGATTTAACCATCCCAGACATCTTCCTTTGAGGTGATGTCAAGTAGTCACAAGTTTATGCCAACAAGCCCCAGTCGTCGCAGCCCTTAAGGAGAATATTCGACAGGAATGCGAACAGTTATCACCGGAAATCTTGCGGAATGTCATGAAAAAAGCGTTAAAACGGGCACAAATATGTATCGGCAGCCATTTTTCCAGTTTCCTATTAACAGACAAAATTGTAAAGGTCCAAATAAAGATTTCCATCACTCAAAATCATTTTTTTCTAATTAGTAAAAAAAAAACTTTAAACAACAATTGTTCTGCAATCGACCACACCCATCATTTCTCAAAAGATAATTCGTTAGGGACTGCTCAACAATATTTCGTACCTACCCCAATCGATTGAAATTTCTTAGCATCATCATCAGTCTCAGGCAAACAGATTCAATAAATATTTAATCAACACATGCGGAATTGCCGGCGCACTTAAAGGCTGAGTGATTTCTTTTGTCCTCAATGTTTTCAAAACAACCAATAAATCCTCTTATTTTGTGAATGAGTTTATTTATTGATACAGGTTTTCCTGTTGAAGTATACTAATAGGACTAGAAATAAATTCTCAACCCAAAGTATAGAAAGTGCTAACAGCATACAAATGCCACACGAAACCCATTGAATGACAAAATATTACACCAATATTCGACGGTCTACCGACTACCGCCACATTTTGCCAATATAAATCCCCGAATTTCCAACTCAAAAAATATTTCAGTGCACTCAAATTGAATGGGTTTTTGCCTGCTGTACCCCCCGCCACCAGCAAACATTCAAAATGTTCACCGTTTTCGGTTGGAAAGAACTGAGTTCCACATAGGTAGATATAGTGCCTTTAAAAATCTATTATTTGCACGTATTTAATAGTATAGCGGATTGAGGCTTCTTTACAGTTCTGTTTTCCGATTCGGAACCAATTAAAATGCACACACTGGCGACATCTAAAACTACGACCGTGGTGCAATTGCATCCCCTAGCCTGTACTTAACCAGTGATGTGCAGCCACAATATAATTTCCAATTAATCAGGTTTATTCATACGCACAGCTACAGCTGTGTGTCTATATAAAGCAAGTAATATTTAAGTATTTTAATATGCAAAACCATAAGCCGAGCGGTGTTCACAAAACAAATTCACCGTGGTGGCGCGCACGTATTGTTGGATCGCTCTCGCACAACTCAATTGGCAGATAGGCACTTCTGGTGATATCCTTTTAATTTAATCACTGTTATGCGTAGGCTGGTTGTGGATCCCTTCCCAAGTCGTTCTCGTATTATACCACTGGTACAGTTTATTCTGATATTTGCTATCGAGTACGTTTTAATTTATTGAATTATCATCGATTGCGAATCGAATGGAAATGACGATTCCTCAAATTGAATTTTTAAATTGGCAAATGGTTGGCATTTCGGTCGAGTGCCGATGTGGGGTTTTTGCGATCCTTTAATTGGAGTTGGATTTTTGTTTAAATTTACATGACGGCCGGCGGTGGTATTCTGTGCTTTGTGAGTATTCTGTATGCACAAAGTACATATTGCTAAATTATTATGTGCCAACAAAGCGTTTTACTGGAGTTAAATGGCGGAGTGTGTTCGACACTAGATCTGAACTCGAAAGGTTTTTGTTCCGTATATACAGATATACGGCGAAAGTTGAGCGCAACATTTAAAAAAGGGTGTCTCATTGTTTTTTTAATTTTGCGCCACTTAGGCTGCTGTATTTTGGGATGAAGGCTTCATCACGGCTGGTCACACTTTTAACGTTGCACTCTATTGGCACTGGCACATCTTATTTTTTGTTCGACTCTCATAACGCCAGTCCTGCTTTATGGCGCTGCAGCAAATGGAGACCTCCCTTTAGGTGGCAACCGCAAGTGGAAGGGAACCTCAACTAACTTGGAAAATGCAATTGGATATGGCACCGCGAAATTGGATCCCAAGAAATAACGAAGTCACAAAAGTAAAAACTAAATTAGGCTCAAAATTTGGGTACATTTTCAGAATGAAATTATGCCCATTTTTAAAATAAAAATTAGTTTCCAATGAAAGAGGCTTATATTTTTAATTAATGGTTTTCAAGCCGGATTTTTTTTTTTTTTTTCAACCTGTGCTCGCCTTGCTTCGCCAGAGTTCCACTTCGCACACACGCGCAAAATTTCCTCCACTGAACGCTGGGGAAATCCAACGATCTAGCTTCAATCGAAAATTTTAAGTTTTTGAGTTGTATAAAATTTATAGTTTATTGCTTACTGTTCGACTTCGGGATAACTTGCAAAGATGATTTATATCTCAAAATCTTTGTACATAATTCAACTTTATATTAAAAATCCTATTTCATTTGGATGAGTTATTCCAAAGTTTGGAGCTGAAAGGCATTCGAGAATTACAACTTTTCTTAGACATCAGCTTAGATTTCCGCTTCCGGAAAGCGAATAATGGTAAAACATATCCTATAATATAATCTCGATAATTTTAAATACAACTGTGAAAACCGGAATCAAATTCGTGCAGTACTTTCTTAATCTATTCCGAACAAACGCCGAAATAAAAGTTACAATTTTATTACAGTAAGGACCAGACGAGAGTGAGCTTAGCACAATACATAAAAGCTTACCCTTTTTCGTTTTAAAAATACCTTTGTCCCCAAACATTTTAAGAACAAAAAGGGGACAGAAAAGTCTTCCTTTTGTTATAAATTTTTTTTAGTAAAAAAAAAAAAACGACTTCAGCTTTTTTGTTTCTCTTTCAATGTTTGGATTTGCAAAAGCTTAATGAACACATGCATAGTATAATTGAAAATATTTCATTTGTTTCTTCTTTTTTTTTAAATCAGAAACTGAAAACTTAGAACTTTTTTTATGGTCATGGCAGTTGTTGTCCCCCCAATGTGAAAATTTGCCCACCAAAAATGTAAAAATGACCCCCATTTCTTGTTTTCCAAGCTAAGAAGCTTTTTCGGGACAGCTATAATTTAGAATATTTGTCCGACCTTCACGTGAGGTTGCACAGTGGAGAAGGCCTTAAGACGTGGGTTGTGTTTTTATATTGATCGAACCTAGGACATCTTGCTCAGTAGTCCAGCACACAAACCAAGCAAGATGTAAATGGTCCTAGTAAATTCTAACAAAACAGTGTGTTTTTATGTCAGCAAAATCGTGAATAGAATTTTCCCGATATCTTATCCCATACACATCCCAATACTGAACGAATCAATCACAAAATACAAAAAACGTTAAGTTAAAATTTCGCTACACCCTATTTAGTCATGTGTTTCATGCAATGCATAATTCATTTTCCAAAGGTTACGTAAAATGTACACCAACAGCAATATATCATTTAATTTTTTTTTTGTTTTTAGAATTTATTACCCGCTTTATGCAATGGCAAAATATTCCCAGGCTTTCCCGTTCTTGGAGCATAGGTGCCTTTTTATAAACATTTTCAAATTTCAATGTAAAATTAATTGATACTTTTTAAATCGTAAGTTAAACATTATTTTGGGCATAAAAGAAGTAGGTACACATTTGAATTATTTAAAGCACTTGTTCAAGAGTAGATAATTGCATTTTTTTTTATCGAGTTTGCCCACTAGTGCGGTTAGGCCGGGCCGCCATTTTTTAAGGCGAAAACATTTAAACGTTTTCGTTCGCACGAACGGTTTGCTTCATGTAACATCAAAAACGAAAGAAATTCTCGTGGCAGCGAAAAAACAAACGAACACATTTTCTTTGACGTTTTCACTTTTCTTTTGCTTCATGTAACCCTTAAAACGAACAGATTTTATCGTTTCCAAGAAAGAAAACAAACGACAGCTATTTTCTTGACGTTTATCAATTTCGTATTTATTCTTTTTGAATTTGGTGGTGTTAATATTGTGCTGAATATTTTATTAGATATGCTAGTAAATTATTATTTGTTGACCAGCGAAAGCGAAGAAAGTGAAGTTGAAATTGAACATGTGAACTTAAGAAAAATAAGAAAAATCTGCGGGATTGTTCAAATCCTCTCACAATACCTGACAAAGAATTTTTTTTTGATTAAAAAGTTAGTTAGTTAAAAAGTTCGTTTTTCCATTTAGTTTTGTGCAACGTTTTCGATTGAACAAAGCCGCCTTTAAGTATGTGCTGGACAATATTAATTTGCATACAGGTACACGAACGACATACGTGCCTCCTATTTGAAAACTTTCCACAACATTAGAGGTACTGGCTGGAGGAGGATACTAATGGTTAGTTGGAAATTATTTTATTTCTCCTCTCGCACAGAGCAAATTGTCTAAAATATTGCACGAATGCATTGATGCATTGGATGATATTTTATGTCCTCAATGGATTCAATGGCCAACAGAACTAGAAGAAAATATGACTAAAAGCTATTTATGTATGTTATGATTGATGGCTAAAATATGCGCATATTTAAAAATAATTAATTGAAATCTAATGGTAAATTGTTATTTATTTATTTAACTTACATTTTCATACCAAACGTCCGCTTCGTAAACAATCAAACTCAACATTTAAAATATTTTAAATTATCAGCTGTTCGTTGTCAAAACAACTTAACGGAAATAAAACGACATACTGAGACTATACTTTTGTTGTCACACAGTTTCTCAAACCTAAACGAATGTGAAGAAAAAAAAAAGTTACCTACATGAAGCAAATTTTCGCTATCGCGTGATTTCTATATAATCCCACCCCAGGCAAGTTCATCAATTGCTCATTTCTTAAAAAAAGAGAATTTTTCTTGATTGCAGGAATAAAAGCGCACGCTCAAACTAATGGTAGATTGGATTTTATTACATTTATAGCCTTCCCTTGACTTTCGAGAATAAAAATAAAGTAAAACGGAAATGAAATGGCTGGCCATGGGAAGAAGTGTCAAACCACGATCGAAAAAGTAGTTCCAACTCGTTTTTAGTTATCAGGTACTAGACGGCGCGCTTACGTTGGTGGGTTTTTCACAAGAATATATATTGTAACATATTGAAATGTCCCCCTAAGTACGTAACCTCCACCAATGATTTATTCACCACACTTGTCGTTTGCAGAGCAAACATCAAGTGTACAAACAATTTCACTCGAGATAATTTCTCTTTCCAACATTATCTTCTTGCGAAGATAACGTTGGAGAGATCGAGTCGTATCGTAAGTTTATCGTAAGTCCAGCTTTGTAAGTTAGTCTGTAAGTCTTTTGAGTCTGTCGAATATAATTGTTCTAAACATAAACCTGTGCGGAAAACCTAAATAAATAAAATTTAACAAAATTGGAAAATGTGGTTTTAATTTTTGCATCGACAAAACCACATAACTGGCGCAGTCGGTTCACGAACGGGTTGTATTGTTTAAAAAACTAATTTATTATTAAAATAAGACTAAGTTAATGTGAACGAAAACAAAAAAAATATGAAAAGAATTACCGCTTCATAAGGAAATAGTGAAAATAACTTAGCTAAAAACTACAAGACAAACTATAATAACAAAATAAAGTGTTGAAAATTGAATTGAATAATGTGCTGATAAAAAGAAAATTTAATTAAAAAAAAAAAGAAAAAAAATGTATTATATTACATAGTATTATATACCTATTCATCTTAGCATAGTAGGCACATAAAAGCCATTGTAACAGTTATAGACGCGCGCGTCTTTTTTTTTTTAGTTCGAAAACAACTTAAGCATTTTCCCCTAACGCAAAGTCTGTTTGTGCAACAAAAAAAAATAAGTTCGATAACAACGCTATCAAACCAAGCTTCTGAAAGCTTTACAAAAATAAAATACTGTGTTCACTACTCGTGTTGGACCCAACTCCTATCAATCTCATACCTACAACAAAAAGCTATTACTGAAATAAGCTATTATAAAAAAATATATAAAACATTTTTGTCTACCAAGCCCAAGACAATATAGACAATTTTTAAATTATTACATAAAAAAAAAAAAAAAAAAAAAAAACACCAACAAAGAACAACAAGCTGAAACGAAAGCAAGGAACCAAAACAGAAACTGGAGAAAGATTCTACAGAAAATTCATCATCCTACTTAAGTGAGTACCCAACAAATCAACAACGATGGAAGTCCTTAATGCTGCAGATAAGTTTAGAATAGTTTTAGATTTAATAAATAAAATCCCTGAATTTAATGGAGATTCAACTTGTTTAATTGATTTTCTGGACAGGGTTGATTCATTGTCGCCTATTTTAGCAACCTTTAATGAAGCAACTGTTACAATTCTTTCAGGATATATTAAGGATAAAATTGTTGGCAGGGCTAGGTGTGAGCTTCAGAAGCATGGAAGAGTAGGAGATTGGGTACAGGTTAGAGAAATTTTAATAAATAATCTTGGTGAAAGGCTTTCTGTTAATACATTATTAGACCAAATACGGACAGCAAGAGTAAAAACAAATATTGAGGACTATTACAATAATATAAGTTACTTATTGAGTAGGATAAACAATTCGTTACTTCTAAGCAATAACAACAATGACCAGCAAGTTATTGCATCCAATAATAGAATCGCATTAGATGCTTTTAAAAACAACCTACCAGAGCCCTCAAAATCGATTGTGCTCAG
This sequence comes from Cheilosia urbana, assembly GCA_946477585.1. Classification (NCBI taxonomy): domain Eukaryota; kingdom Metazoa; phylum Arthropoda; class Insecta; order Diptera; family Syrphidae; genus Cheilosia; species Cheilosia urbana. The sequence continues at coordinate 42,189,211 of OX297856.1, forward strand.
CCGAAATCCACAATCGCTTAACGAAGCCTTTAAGGTTATTCTTGAAATTAATCACCAATCATATGGTCCCAATGTGCCTGCCCAACATTTTAGACAGGGAAACAGCTATCAAAACCATAATGCTGGTCAAGAATATTATACTCCACCCTATAGAAACAACAACCAAAACAATTCATATTCTAGAAACAATAACAATTCACACAACTCTTATACTCAAGGTAACCAAATTAGACGAAATAACATAAACACTCCACAACAAAATCAAAATTACAATAGAAATCAAAACAATAATTACATGCAAAGTCAAAATTACAATAGAAATAACCAATCTATGCAATATCAAAATTACAATAGAAATAACCAATCTATGCAAAACAATAATTACATGCAAAATCAAAATTTCAATAGAAATAGTCCATCTATGCAAAATAGTAATTACATGCGAAGTGGTCAATCACGAAGATCAAACAGGTATGGACCACAAAACAATAATAATGAACCCATGGACGTAGCCCTTAATGAAGACAGGGACACATACAACCAAAACGCTGACCAAAATCATCAGAATTTTTCGATAAACGGCCAAAACAACTACCCTATATAGTCATAAAAAGTCATATTAGACCCCTTAAGTTTATCATAGACTGCGGTGCAGAGTACAGCATAATCAACAAAAATGTATGCAATCCAAAGTGGCAAGTCCCATCCAAAAATCATACATTAAAAGTACTCAACCGCAATGTCATAACTCATAACTAATGTAGAATTTAGGATTCCCTTATTTAAAGAGTTTAATAAATTAAATTATTTTGCTAACTTTTTAGAATATCAATTTCATGATCATTTTGATGGATTAATTGGTAACAATATCCTTCTTGATCTTAATCCAATTATTAACTATCAAACTAGGTCCCTTATTACAGATAGCGCAAATATTCAAATATATTTCAACGAAGAAGAGGAAACATATGCGAACTTTGTTCATCAAAACGAAGAAACTTTAAGCATATTTTGTAGCGAAAGTTTCAAATCAGAAATTCCCGAAAATCTATTCGCAGGTCATTTAAGCCACGCCGATGTTTCCAAATTGAAATCTTTGCTGAATTCTTTTAAATCTATAATTTATAAAGACGGAGAAGTTCTTTCATTTACAAACGAGATAAGACACCAAATCGTAACAAACAATGATGTTCCCATTTTTAGTAAGCTTTATCGCTATCCAGAAATCCATTCGAATGAGGTAGATAGACAAATTTCGGAAATGTTGCAGCAGGAAATAATTGTTCCAAGCAGTAGTCCTTACAACTCGCCCATTTGGGTTGTCCCTAAAAAGGATGATAGAAACGGACAAAAACAGTGGCGAATTGTAATAGACTACAGAAAATTGAACGCACAGACCATAGACGATAGGTTTCCCATGCCCAACATTGACGATCTTTTTGATAAGCTCGGAAAATGCAATTACTTTTCGACTATCGATCTGGTGAAAGGATTCCACCAAATTGAAGTCGATCCTCGCGACAGAGCGAAAACTGCATTTTCAACTAGGAATGGTCATTATGAGTTTCTGAGAATGCCGTTTGGGCTAAAGAATGCCCCAGCGACATTCCAGAGACTAATGAACCATGTGCTTAGCGACTACATCAATAAAATTTGTGTAGTCTACTTGGACGATATTCTCGTATTTTCTACGAGTTTTGAGGAGCATTTACAATCCCTTAAGAAAATTTTTCAAAAACTTAAAGAAAGCAACCTAAAGATTCAAGTAAACAAATGCCTATTTGCCGATTTATCTACCAACTATCTAGGTCATGTAATTGTAAATAATGGAATAAAACCCGACAAAAACAAAGTAAAAACGATCACTGAAATGAAATTGCCAACTACAGTAAAAGGTATAAAACAATTTCTTGGAATAACCGGATATTACCGGAAATTCATCAAGGATTATGCCAAGGTAGCGTATCCTATGATAAAATATTTGAAAAAATCTGTAAGGTTGAAAATTTCTGACCCTCATTATTCCAAAGCATTTAACACTTTAAAATCCTTACTTACATCTGACCCGATCCTAAAAAGCCCCGATTTCACTAAAAAATTTGTCCTTACCACAGACGCATCTGATTATGCTTTAGGAGCTGTGCTAAGCCAGGATAACCACCCTATTTGTTATGCTTCTCGAACGCTTAACAAGCATGAGCTAAATTATTCCACCATAGAGAAGGAGCTCCTTGCGGTCGTGTGGTTTGTGAAACATTTTAGAACCTATTTGTATGGGAGAAAATTTGTTGTTCGAACAGACCATAAGCCCCTTGTATGGCTCAACGGTATAAAGGAACCGAACATGAAACTCCAGCGATGGAAAATCATGCTTAACGAATATGATTTCGACATCGAGTACCTTAGAGGGAAAGAGAATTGCGTAGCAGATGGGCTGAGTAGGTATATTGATAAGCATCAAGCGGAAGATATATCGAAGGCTGGTGATGAAGTTAGTTTAGTAGACATCTTCAATAATGAAGCATCTGTGAGCCACAAACGTAATGACGAAGGAGGAATTTCCCAAGTCGCAATGCCTAGGAGCAATAACGAAGAAGTTATGTCTACTGGCGCTACTATTCACAGTGCGATGGAAGATGAAACTAGGCACATCTATATTACCGAGAAACCTATCAATCTTTTTAAAAATCAAATTTACCTTTTTTATGGTCCTAAAGAAAAAATTTCCATGAAAATAGTGCACAAGAAAATCCAAAATCTTGTCCAAATAAAAGAAGATAGCAGTGACCTTCTTAATATAATGAAGCGTCTATTAATCACGAAGGGACTTATCTGCATATATTGCGAAAATTTGTCATTGTACCTTAAATTTCAAGATCTCTATGTGAAGTATTTCTCTATGAATAGAAATCTAAAGTTATTGAAATCCAACATCAAACTGAAAGACATTGTAGATAAAAATGAATTAATAACAATAATAAAGGACGAACATATAAGTAAAAACCACCGGGGTATAAATGAAATGTTTTTAGAATTAAAAGCGTTGTACTTTTATCCCAATTTACAAGTTGAGATACAAAAGTTCAACAACAATTGTGAAATTTGTAATCTCGCAAAACATGACAGACAACCACTGCAAGTACAAATGGAAATAACAGAAACACCGAAGCATTTCAATGATATTATCCACATGGATATTTGGTTTCCCGAACGTGGAAAAATGTATCTAACTACAATAGATAAATTCTCAAAATACGCGACCATTCACACCTTGGAAGACAGAAATTGGATTGCCATTCTGGGTGCAATAAAACAAAGAATACAATTCCTTGGAAAGCCAAACAAAATTGTTTCCGATGGCGATACTTGTATATTGCACTCAGCTGTCGAACAGTTTCTAAAAGAAAACCAAATTATTTTTCATAGGACAACTGCATCACTTAAAACCGGCAACGCTGATGTCGAGAGGCTGCATGGTACTTTAAATGAGCACCTGAGGATTATGAATGCTAACAAAGATAATTCTGAGCTAGATGAAAAGTTGTTCAAAATAATTTCAACTTACAATTCGACTATACATTCGACTACGAAGTTAAGACCTTTAGATTTCATTTCTAAAAACTTAAACAAAGAAGACATTAAATTTCTGGCAGATAAATTTCAAAAACAAAAAGAAGCCAGAATAAATAACAGAAATAAAGATATAGGAACTCACTTAGACCAATGTGTAGATATAGTTAAAAATAGGACAGTCGTTAAGAATAAACCCAAATACAAAAAAATTAGCCAATTCATTGCTGAGGGGAATTATACTGTTGATAAATCTACAAAACGAAAAATAAAGTATCACAGAAAACAATTAAAGCGGAGATATAAATATCAGAATTCATAACACTACATAATACATACCTATTAATTATTTGTTCATCCATACACAATTAGTTACCTTTTTTCTCTTTTGTATCCATTATTTGCATCCTTCTTAAGTTTCGGTTTTGTCGATTTCTAAATGTTTTCCTCGACATTTCATTCCTTCTTTTCGCAACGTTCTATTTAGTGTCTTTATTTTTCTTTTTTCAATTGCATTAATTTTCATTTAAAAATTCCTTTTTGTGTCTTTGTTTAAAAATCTAACGGACTTCTAACTTCTATTGCTTTCTTCAAATTTCTATTTCCTCTTTCGAATTTGTAAATTGTTCTGACAGCGTTTCCCGAAACGTCATTTTGATCATTTGATGGTTGTGTTCAGGGTAAATAATTTGTTCAGAATTAAGGGTGCGTGCATGGTTCAAGAAAAAACTAGAGCCGTTTACGCGAGTAGTGTGCTACGCAAAAGTAGTTTGGGCTTTTCTGGTGTGATTCGGAACCAGTTATATTGCATAGTCTATTGCAAAGATAGGTTAATTTCATTTCATATGAGTAAAAAAAAAAGAAAGAAAAGGAAAAGGAAAAAAAAAAATTAATTCTATACACAGGTGCTGCAAATGGTTGCTGATGGGATACCCTCGTTCAGAAAATTTTTAATTAAAATTAAACAAATAAAAAATTTTGTTTGTATCATAATCAAAAAGAATAGATAAAACAAATATAAAGTTTGTTATGATTTGTAATCTAAAAAAAAAAAAAAAATGAATAAATACTTTGATAAGTAGTAATGGGTATCTAGATAGAAATGAATCTTATTCAAAATGAGAAATTTGAAAAGTATACCAAAATAAGATAGAAATAGATTAGCGATTATTTTGTTATAGGTACTAAGAAAAACGTGATATTTTGTGGCAAATGTACACAAAATATGTAATATATTCCAAATTATGTATAATAAATAAGTAAGTAAACATAATAATAATGAAAAATTTAAATTTTTGATCTATAAATTATAGGTCAAACTGTTTCTTAACGTTCAATTACTTAGTCAACATAAAAAAAAATATATTAACTTTAAAAAAATTATTAAAAAATAAAATTATTTTTTTTTTTCTTATAGTTTTCCCTAAATGTAAATAAATATATATATTTTTTTTAAACCTTTTTGGAGACCAAAAATACTTAGTGGGGGAGGTGTAACATATTGAAATGTCCCCCTAAGTACGTAACCTCCACCAATGATTTATTCACCACACTTGTCGTTTGCAGAGCAAACATCAAGTGTACAAACAATTTCACTCGAGATAATTTCTCTTTCCAACATTATCTTCTTGCGAAGATAACGTTGGAGAGATCGAGTCGTATCGTAAGTTTATCGTAAGTCCAGCTTTGTAAGTTAGTCTGTAAGTCTTTTGAGTCTGTCGAATATAATTGTTCTAAACATAAACCTGTGCGGAAAACCTAAATAAATAAAATTTAACAAAATTGGAAAATGTGGTTTTAATTTTTGCATCGACAAAACCACATAACTATATGCAGATGGAATCGAATGACCACAAAGTAGAGATCCCAGATCTAAATATTAGTTGTTTAAAGTATTACAATTCAAGAAGGAACATAGAAATAATAAATATTCTCTGTAGACATACAGCTTTATTTATAAACTCACCGTAGAGTCTGCTTATCTTTACGCACCCTCTAAAATGCCCTTACGCAGGAAAATGTGATTTATAAACATTTTTCGAACTTAAGCAACGTTGCTTTAGGGTTGCGTAAGTTAAACGCGAAAATTTGCGTTTAGAGCCTGCTTAGAGCTTACGTAAATATGTTTTTGCATCAAATGTCATTTGGTTGTGGTCGAATTGTAAACAAAACCAAAAAGTGGAACTAATTTTTGTGTGTGCATTCATTCCGCATATTTTTAAATTTGCGCCAAACGAATTATACTCAATACATAAAAAAAATATCAAATCAAATTATTCGTTTGTGTTATTATTTCTTCTTCTTCAGTGTTGTCTTGTAGGGAATGTTTCAGAATGTGTGTGAACAATGTCTACCTACCTATGGCCAGGCATTAGATTTGGTGGTGGTTGGTGGAATTGGACGAGGTATATGGATAAAGGAAGACACATAGATACATGAAAGCAGGTTCATATTTTAGCAGTCCTTTCGAAGACATTTCGGAATTGTGCCAGATAATTTCTCTTTTTTTTTTGTGTCAAATGATTTTACGTACCTACGAAGCTAATCACAGCATGTTGTTTTCAGAGCAAAGAGTAATAGATTTCAATGTTTTCTGTAATAGTTTATCGAAATTCTTACCTTTTTAGACACAAACCTCGTTTAGTAACGTTAGCAAGGAAAAATGTTTATAAATAACAATTTTAGGAGAGCCACGTAGATGCTGCGTAAATCCTTACGCGATGTTTAACTAAACAACATCGTAAAGGCGTCGTAAGGGAATCTAATAAATACGGCTGATATTTTCTTATCAGGCTATCTGCCTAGACACAATGAGGTAGTATACAATAGGTTTGTCTGACGTGGGCCCTATTGCGCACTGGGTTAACCCTAATGTATTCGATATAGCACTGAACTTGCCCTTGTACTGAAAACCTGTATTTGACATGCCTTCTTGGGTACCCTAGATGTGCCCTGAACTGACCCCAGTTAATTTGTTAGGGCAAAAACTCAGTGCTGAGTTTTGCTATCATTTCGTAGACGTATTTTATTATCAGCCATGATCTATATAGATCATCGATTTACATGCAATTACAACAACAGCATATGATCCTGCTTCTCATCGAAATCATGAATCATGACCTGAAAATTATTTCTACTATTTCCCGCTGTGGGGCTTGTTTCATTCTTAAATGTTGGTGGATAGCCTCACAATCACGTTGCCAGACTAAAATATGCAAAGCCATTCATAACACACAAAATATTCCGTATATTTTGACATAAAAAAACGGATAATGTGGTTACGATTTGACGGCCTGTATGCTCTCCGATTGGGGTTTTTAATTTTTAACAAATGCGTGGAACAAAAATTAAGTTTTAAAACTGAATCAATAATTTTGAACTAGTTTCGAAAATAATCGACAGACGCTGTTTTTCCATAAAATATTTAATTAAAATTGATTGTGGTATTTGTTCGATGTGGAAAATAATTTAAATTTTGTGTGCATTGGATATCACTTTTGACAAATTCCCTTATTTGGTCTATGGGTGTAGTACCAGTGAGTGTAGGATAGAGAAAGTAACGTGACATTGCATATTTAAACATAAAACCTTTACAGATTTTGATCTGAGATTTCAGATTTCTGAAAAAAACTTTTCACTTGCACTGGAGATCCATTTCAATCGATTTTCACACATTTATACTAACGCATTTCGAGATAATCTTAATATATAAAAACGTTCGTGCGTATGTATGACTGACTATCACGGCTGAACCACTGAATCTATCGCCCTTATATTCACACCATATGTTTGTGTGGTGCTCCGGATGGTTTATGTTTATTTTAGACCCTATAGGGGGCGCTGGGATCGCTTTTGAAAATTTTTATTTTTGGTCCGATTTGGCTTTAATGTACACCATATAACACTTAAAAAAATAGAAAGCTTTTGCCAAAATTTGGACCCGATAGGTGGCGCTGGGAGATATTTACGAAAAGTAAGATTTCCCTGCATATCAATTTTGTATCAACAAACATTAAATTTAACTGTAATAATATAGTTGGCGTTGGTTGTCTATACTTTTTTGAATTTGACATTTCAGTAATTCATATTTCATTTAGCTGTTGTTGTTCGACGAAAACTCCAAATTAGTTTTAAATCAATTTTAAATAGGTAAATAACGTTTCCATTCGATTTCCGGCACAAATAACATAACCAAGGAAAATGTTCATAACCACTAAGCCAATTTTCATGGATCTTCTTTCGTTTTGTTCGTATTGTTGTATTTCCGGTTTAGGCAGTCTTTAAAGAAAGCACTACTTTCGACCCGATAAGTGGCGCTGTTGTCGATTTTCGAAGAGACGATTGAAATTTTTGGATGGGTATGGTTGCTTCAAGTTTGACAGAGAGGATAGAGACTGGACCCTATTGTTGGTACTTTAAAAAACATAGGCTGGATAGAAAAACGGGTTGCGGCACTTCTCATTCAAAAATAAAACCAAACGCTTTTTCTAAAGTTGTATAATTAGAAATATTAATGGAAATTGCCCAAATAAAGCACTTTGCAAAATCTGAGCAGGAATTAATGCGAAAGGTACGAGCAAATCCGGGTGGGTACAACTACATGTAAAAGAGGCTGACGTCCGGATATGCACTCATAACTCGGGAACGGCTTGGTTGATTTTTATGATTTTTGGTTTAAATTCGTATGTGCCCAAGGAAGGACATACTATGCTACTCTTTGTCGTGAAAACAAAACTTTATGGGGATTAGTTGAATTTTTGAATTCTTTGGATGTTCCGGGCAGTTATTATTTTTCTGTGCAACGTCAATGCACCGAAACTTTGTAACGGATGGCGTTTGATTTGATGTTGAAAAATCAAATCAAATGTCATCCAAGCGACGGTTTCGAGAAGAAAGTTTAAAGGCAAACATTCTCAATGCTCGGATTCCCCTTATTCAGAACGATTTGCCATTCGTATTTAAGCGTTTTGAATTTTTCCGTGTGTCTCTCTATCAATCTCAGAGATGGTAACACCTACCACAAAATTTTTCATATGAGGGAACTCGAGAACGGATCGTCCGATTTGAGCTATCTTTTCTTTTTTGTATTTATCTACGCCTAAGGAAGGTTCATACGACGAAAAAAAAAATATGGAAAAATTGAAAGGAAAATTGGAGAATTGTAGAAAATTATTTCCCATATATTTTGTATGGGGAGTGTTATTTTTTTAATTTTTTTTTTTGATTTGATCGTAGTATATACAGTGACATCGCATTTGTCAAAAGATATTTTGGATCAAAAAAAAATATTTCCTGGATGAATGCTCCAAATTCAAATTATTTTAGTCAAAAAGTCAATATTGGGCGGGACGAAGTTCGCCGGGCACACTTGTTTAATATAAAACCCGTTCCATACACGTAAAATAAATAATTCAGCTAAAAAAAGCAATCCTTCCAATAAGAGATTCGTAATTGCCAGATGCATGTCATAAACATTAGTGTTAGTGAAAGTATGTGTGATCAACTAAGAGACTGTTTTTTTTTTTTTATGGCAAATCAAGCAAACACAAATTTATTTTTTCTCAAAAAAAATTTATCTTTTTGCCTAATCGAAAACGGCATAAGTTTCTAAAGAAAAATTATGCAAATTTTCAATGGTAGCACTGCAAGTGAAATGTCAAACTGAGATAACAATTTCGTAAACAAAAATAAACAAGATAAGTAATGGAAAGAGCCACAGATGAGTAGTTAATCTTTTTTGAACAATTTAATTGTTTCGTTTACAAAACAATAATATTTTTTCTCTTAAGCCCAAGAAACTGGACGAAGGAAGAAGCAAATGCTCTTGAGTACGCGATGCAAATTGTGTAATGGAATATGGAAGTGATAAATCTGTGCTTTTCTATTCGGATATTGAAAATACTGGATGTGCTATTTCCGTTTCTTTAATGATCGCTTTGAAAAAGAAGCTAAAACAAAGAAATTGATGTCAGAATAAGTTATTAGTTCAATAAAATACGTGCTTACATTTTTCGATTCTTGTGCTTTGTGTTTACAAATGTCATCATATTGTGACGTCTTATCTGTGGTTTGAAAACAACTGTAGCCACAACTTGAAAATAAAATTCTTCAATGATCCTTATTGTGATAAAGACAGATACAATAAATTTGATATTCAAAAGTGAATTGTGCGAAAACTACAACGTTTATAAACAAACACTTTATATTATAGGAAAATAGGATGGAAAAAAGCTGGAAGCAGAGCTTTTCAAATGCATCATCTATATTACAAACACTTTTATCAACTATTTGCATTATGGGAAGCACAAGATCAGAATCGAGTTCATACTCATTTTTAACAATAAACGAAAAAAAATTGTATCTTCTTCATTTTGTTCACAAAAAGATAAATATTTTTCAATTTCAAAAACTGACATTCTTCAAGGCAACATATTTTGCTTTCGATATAGTGGTCGAATTTTCAGGATTGTGCAGGGTTTTTGACGGGCGGAAAAGTTAACTGAAACTTTTCAGTGCGCCCTAGTGGACGCTAGTGCTAGCTACTTGAAACAAACCTTTAATATGAAGTAGCGCCATAAATGTCAAATTCAAACAAACTGCTGTGCATTCTTTTTTATATTTTTATAAAATGGATGAAAATGATTCCATAAAATCTCTTTTTCTTTTACCAATTCTATTAGTTTTTTCTACATCACAATCTTCCACCTTAATTTTTTCAAAGTATCTACTTATAAGTTATAACCGCGGCCTCATTGTGTTTAGGTAGCTTGTGTGTACTAAGATATTTTAATTTAAATTTGAAAGGAAATCAAAAAAAAAGTTAATTTAATTTTGCTTATATAATAAGCAACATCCGAATTTCTCAATAAGTTGAAATGCTTTCCCCAAAATATTTTGTTGGTTCCATCGCAGAGCTGATAAAAAAGTATGAATATATGATTATTTTGCAATCTTTGAGGCAGAACAACTCGGACGACGGTTTTTCGAAGTTTTCCATAAGAAAACAAACGAGTAGGTGAACGAACTGGATTTCCAAAGAAATGCCAATTACCGACTGACTGTAAAAAAGATTTTAAAAGATTAAAACAAGACGCTTTCAAGTATAACTAATTTACAATCGGAGATTACCTACACAATCTGACAAAAATATCTGCAGCCTCCGACTGCCAATTAGTTATACATACTTGAAACTGTCTTGTTTAAACCTTTTCAAATCTCTTTAACAGTCACTCGGGTCGGAATTCGAATGGTATATAATATGACTTTTAAATAAATGATAGGTTTAGCTTACTGTTTTTAATCCTAAATTCCTTTTTTACCGATTTAAAGAAGAGTGACAAAATATTGTATTCTGAGTTGATAGCGAATGAATAGACGCTTCTCTGGATGTATGCGACTTAGTAGAATTCAGACGGAATTTTTTTTTTGGCTAGCTTACCTTTTTTTTTAGAGAGAGAAGAGCGACAAAATATTTGAGTAAATGGAATAGTAGCCTCCAAATATTCGCTTCTTTAAGGATATTTGTTGTACTAAAATTCGAGCGGTCTAATTTTTTACTATTTGTTTTTTTTTCCGGAATTAGTTTTTTTTTCCTTGAAAATCAAGAGTTTCAGTGCGAACTGGCAATGAAAAATAACCTTCAAATTTATATTGTGGGGTTGTGCGATTGAAAGAAAATTGCACATGGCCAGAGCGATTAGATCGCTGATACATATGCGCGAAAAAAAAACCTTCAAAAGTTAATATAGCGGATCCAGATTTATCAGCACGCGCTGAGAAAAAAAAAATGCAAGCTATAGGTCTGTTCCCTTACAATAATATATTCTAATACGTTAGTATTATTATTCGTTCCCTTACGCAAAAGTTGGGTAGAAGTAAACGAAGTTTGACTAAATTTGACTAATGTATTCGAATACATTACCGTAAGGGAACAGACCTTCTTTAAGAATCAGCCGGGTATAGATTATGAAAAAAAAATGCGCAAAAAAAAAAAAAAAAGATGCCCACATCGTTCCGAAACAGTGATCAATGTTTAGATGTGTAAATATCTGGGTGACCGAGCTTTGCTCGGTTATTACTATTTATTGTAATTTTAAAAACAATAAAAATAAAAAAAAAAAATATATAAACTTGAACATTATATAAAAAACTTTAAGTCTCCTAAATGCCGGTAGATGTCTTACTTCTTTCCTTTTACTATGACGAGGACGGCAAGAAACGAGTGTTACGGGTTCGAATCCCGCTCGGTGACTTACTTTTTTTTTTATATGTTCAAGTTTATATAATGTACCTATATATTTTTTTAATTTTTATTATTTTTGAAATTACAATTAATACTAATAACCGAGCAAAGGTCGCACAGGTACTGATAACTAAAGTAAGATACGAAATGTTGGAAGTCGCATTAGAAGTTTCACTTCAAAAATACTACCCTATTAAATTATATGTGAATCAAATCAAACTAAAACAAGCAAATGAAATAATGAGGTCGCTTCTCGTTGCTAACGGTCGCGCTGGCCTGTAACAGGTATACTACGCCCATGCGTTCGAGTGCCACGTTTTCACTCTCGCTCTGTCTCTTTCTATTCCCGCTCCCCAGTAGCGTTGAACGTTTAACGCAACCTTCTTGGAAGTCACATTAGAAGTTTCAATTCAATAAACAACATAATTCACCTATATCGTCTTTACTTCTTGAATTCTTCAATAATTCTTTACTGTAGGTATCAAAGTAGGTACTATAACAACCATTAACACAAAAACCATGAACTCAATTTCTATATATAGCACCTCCACCATACGTCCATCACTACACCACACGTCATCAGCCATCTGCGTATTTCCTCAGAAACACATTGTCGCTGTGTTTTTTTTTTCATATGAACATGCTTGTGCGATGTGCGCCACCAAACCAACCCAAAGCAGAACAACGATCAAGAACCGCGGCTGCGGATAATATTCGATTTGAAAAAATAAATTTATTTTTTTCTTGTTAGATTTTAGGTTGTAGTTCAGCTTCTAGAGGACATGGAAAGCTGATTGATGGCTTGAAATAACTATAAAAGTGTTGGTTCTCCTAAGTATTTTGTTTTGTTTGCATTGATTAAGAATTGTTTGTGTAATGGCGAGTAAAAGGCAGTTAAGTCAGAAAAATAAACCTAAAACGCATGAAAACTCGAAAACACGCGTTTTTCCAAACATAAGACTAATCTAGATCAATTGTTTACCCCCGAAAAACCCCATATACCAAATTTCAGCGAAATCGTTAGAACCGTTTCCGAGATCACAGAAATATATCTTAATATATAAAAACGTTCGTGCGTATGTATGACCGATCATAACGGCTGAACCACTGAAGCTATCCCCCTTATATTCACACCATATGTTTGTGTGGTGCTCCGGATGGTTTATGTTTATTTTAGACCCTATAGGGGGCGCTGGGGTCGCTTTTTGAAAATTCTTATTTATGGACCGATTTGGCTCAAATTTACACCATATAACACTTAACAAAATAGAAAGCTTTTGCCAAAATTTGGACCCGATAGGTGGCGCTGGGAGATATTTACGACAAGTTAGATTTCCTTGCATATCAATTTTGAATCAACAACACTAAATTTAATTGTAATAATATAGTTGGCGTTGGTTGTCTATACTTTTTTTGAATTTGACATTTCAGTAATTCATGTTTCATTTAGCTGTACAATTATTGTTCGACGAAAACTAAAAATTAGTTTTTAATCAATTTTAAATAGGTAAATAACATTTCCATTCGATGTCCGGCACAAATAATATAACCAAGGAAAATGTTATTACTGGGCCAAATTTTATGATTCTTCTTTTGTTTTGTTCGTATTGGTGTATTTCAGGCTTAGGCAGTCTTAAGAGATAACATTTTGGACCCGATAGGTGGCGCTGTTCCCGATCTCCGAAACAGCTCTACCAAGTTGATTGAAATTTTGTTGGTGGATATGGTTGCTTCCAGTTTTAAATTTCGGATAGTTTTTGACCCTATAGGTGGTACTTTGAAAAACACAAGCGGGATAAGAAAACACATTGTGGCACGTCCCATTCAAAAATAAAATCAAACGCTATTTCTAAAGTTGTATAGTTAAAATTATTAATGGACATTGTCCAAATAAAGCAATTTGCGAAATGTGAGCAAGATTTAATACGAAAGGTACGGGCAAAGCCGGGTGGGTACAGTTACATATAAAAGAGACTGACGTCCGTATGTGCACTCATAACTCTGGTACGGATCGTTCGATTTTTGGTTGGAGGGAAGGGCATAATGCTACCTTTTGTTGTGAAAAAAAACTTTATGGGGATAAGTTGAATTTTTTTTTTTTTTTTATGTTCCGGGCTTACCTCTTCATAATTTGGATTTGAAAGTCGGCTCAGTTAAAATTTTGTTGCGCAACATCAATGTACCTAATAAGGATCTCACATCAAATAGCATGCAAGTAATGATTTTGAGGGCAAAATTCAAAGACAAACACTCTTTTTCCGCAGATTTCGTTTATTCAGAACGATTTACCATTCGTGGGACTTCAATTTCCCGTGCGTCTCGCTTTCAATATGACAAATAATTTATTGCAAGGATAATCGATGGATATCTGTGCATTTGTGGCATCAATCTTGATTTCCCATGTTTCTCACATTGTCAATTTAGTGAAAAAGCGGAAAGTTGGCCGACACGTCAAAATCATTGCGGTTTGATTGAAACAAATCAATATTATCATCATTTATTTATATTGCATTTAATATAACTTTTGAATAAAGAATTTAAATTGGCCGAATAACATAAATTAGGAAGTGCATTGTGCATGCTCGGAATTATTATTTTCATTACATTAACAAATTTGGGCGGAACGAAGTTTGTGGGGTCAGCTAGTAGGTATATAAATTTATATACATACATACAAGAATTGCTCGTTTAAGGGTATAAGATTAAAGGTATAAGATACCTAAAAGAAATAATCGCGAATCAAACATACAACTGCCAATATATTGAAGCTTCGTTTCTTCTAAACATGTGAAAAGTAATTTTGTTCACTAACGCCACGCAAGTAAAACCTGCCTTTAGGCATAAACGCTGTCAAATAAAGATAATATGAGGCCCAGAAACTTAAGCAGCACAGACATATAGCACATATATTGGCTTGGAGCCAATTCAATTCAAATTATATCCTTGGCTGCTTTAGGCTGGTATGTCGGTAGAGTCTGTTTTACCTCAATGGTGATTGATTTCTCACTTCGCACATGGCAGGCTGTACATGCTAGTCCGCAACTGTACTCCTATTTCGGATTTCCACTGAACCACATTATGCACATATAAACTCATCGATTCTGATTGACCACGCCACCCTGCTTTCTGAAACCATTCAGCAATTTGTCAAGGAAATTAGCACTGATTTTGGTATAGTGGCACCCTGCCGGCACCGAACTCCCGAACTCCATCATTATGCACTTTGAAAATTAATCTCAAAATCCATTGTCCGGAAGGCACATCGGTTAGAACGTGGTGTTGGATACTCTCCTCGAATCAATCTCCACAAGCCTAGAGACAAACTTAAGACAGCCGCACATATACCCGTCACCCGTGCCCTCGAACGAACATCTCACCTCAACCGCACTTATTAGTGATATATGGAATGTCATTCTTCCTTATAACCAAACGTGATTCAAGTGAAATTAAATTAATTGTCGGCTCTATAATTTGCTGCGTTTGTCTTTCAATTGATTTTGATTAGATGTGTCAACTATCAAGGCTGGTTTCCACGGAGGGATGTGCCAATTTACCCTGTACGTCGAATGTCATCGCAATATACATTTGCCTCAAACGCACACCCTATCAGGCATCCTATAGCAAACCCGGCAGCTTGTCCATTGTTAAACAAGATATGGGAGAAGGAGTGGAAAGCAGAGGAATTTTCATCAAGAACTTGAAGTCGTTTGTTTGGCTTTTCGTACCGAGAGCAGTTGTCTTAACCAGCTGTATGGGGCAAGTATAGATGTATTGCATTGCATCGCCGCGAGACTGTGCGGTTGCCTTAGTAACTGTGATTGAAATTTATTCAGATTTTCTCAATTCCTTTCTAAAAGAGTATAATAATTTGCATTTCTTTTCTCAGGCTTTACATGTGCCGTAAAAACTAAGACCGCATTCAATGAAACCGAACCCGCGTCGGTTTCAATTGTTTCCTTTGAAGCATGCCCATGCTTTTGTCGAGGAGATGATGCTTTTTACTTTTGTATTCATCTCAAATGCAAATTATTCTTAATAGGATCAAGTGATTTATGAACATTTTTGTAATATTACTTCCAATAAATAAAAATGCTATATAAATTAAAAAAATGAGCAAAGAAGAATCGTATACAGTTACAGTTGCAATACTTTTAAAGGAGAAAGTGAAATTTATAAAGCAAAAGTGATTTATTGATCACACAAGATGGTGATCTGCGAGACGCTGGCATGGAGGTAAAAAATAAACTTACTCAGCTATATTGTTTAACATGCACTAATACATTATAGGCGTTTTTCTTTTTTTATTTCAGAGCAGATCCCGAACGGTTTTACAAAAGGTTCGGGTCCCATTTTTAGGTCAGACACATCAGAGGTCGAATTTGTGTTTCTTTCTTCGTTCAGAGCGCGATCTTTGAGCTCAAATTAAATTGACTGAACAGGCTGAGTAAAAAACTGATTACACATATGCGTAGGTACTCACTTCCAGTCACATTTGACAGAAAAACATCAGAACGTTCTGACTTCTGAGCATGCTCGGTTCAGAGCGCGCTCATAATGCTCGAGCTCAGTTCTGTGCTCAGCTTTGAACTAAAATGAGAAACGCTTTATGTTGTATGTCAAAAAGTAGACACGCACAGAAAGAAAATCTACGGACACGTGAGTACACATACCCAACCATATTCTGGCACTACACCCTTTTAACAGGAACAAACTCGGATGATTTTTGACCCTCCTCTATCTTCAGTACCAATGAAGTCAGAAACTTCGGAGTATGTGTATTTGAGGTTTTTCTATACCTCCGATTTTGTACATAGGTATGATGAGTCGACAATCAATAATAAGGCAGTTAAACAGTAAACAAACAGCAGTAACCGACGAACGAAATTGCTGCTTTATTCTCCAAACAATCCAAAAGAACAGTTTGCTTACAACTTACATACAAAAAATATGTGATATCAACTCGATATTGCCATGCTTAGCACTATTTGAGTCCCGAAATTAAACTTATTGCTATATTGACTTAATAGATTGCCCTCGCTACTTGTCTAAGAAAGCCCAAGAAGCAGATGATAGGTACATCTGTGACTGCTGGACTAGAAAGAAAAATGGTTTTAAAACTGACTGTTATGGAATTGTTAATGATTTAATGCCTGTTAAAACCAATTTTGAACCCATAAATAGAGCTTTCGTGTATCGGAAACAGTTTCCTATCTGCCTAACACATATGCAATCACAATGGGTGTTACTAATAATCATTTTTAACCTGGACACTAAATATTTTTTAGGTCACAATATGCAATTTTGTATGAATTTTGCCATTGTGAGTTGGAAAAATGTAGTCTGGACACTAAAAATGTTTATGTATTAGTATCGCGGAATATGTACAGTGAAATTGGCCTATAGCGACCTCGGTTATAGCGACCATGCGGATATAACGACGCAAGTTCTGAGTGCCTTGATTTTACACAATATTTTTCATACAAATTCATCCTGAAATGACTTGGGAATTCGGATATAAGGACTCCGCATAAAGCTAGAGTCCGTTTTTTGCAAGAATTTAAAATTTTCTTCCGGATATAGCGAAGCGACGAAATAAAAAAAAAAACATTTAGTTGCCTGTGCAAACAAGATTAACGTTGTTTTCTTTTTAATTCTCTCTGAATAATCATCATCACTACATAGTATAAAACAAAGTCGCTTTCTCTGTCCCTTTGTATGCTTGAATCCTTAAAACTACGCAACGGATTTTGATGCCGTTTTTTTTAATAGATAGAGTGATTGACGAGGAAGGTTTATATGTATAATAACATCCATTAAATAGTGGAGAAATACTGTGGTTTTTTTTGAGGTTTCTAATGTGATGTCGTAAATAATTACATATAAAATGCCACGCATAAACCGATTTCAACACACGACTCGGTTTCGGATCTCGGTTCGGTTGGTTCGATAGAGGGTAGATCGTAGATGTGAGAAAAATAAACACATTAATGAGCATTTGAGCTAGCATGCAAAGTCCAATTGGAAAGCTGTGCTCTTCTCTTTACTCCTGTTTTCTCTCATGTGTTATGAATTAACAGCGTTGCCACTTACATCCTTAGCAAATGTAGTACATACGAGAAAAAAAAGTAGCATTTTCAAACAAAATGTAGTATGTACATATTTTTTTTTTTTAATTGAAATTAACTTTCTCTCATCAGAAGCACTACTGTGTGAAAGACAGCAGAAGTCCAACATATAATGCAAATAGTTCTTCAAATAATTAAGTTTCCTAAACAATTTTCTGTTTGTTTAATTTCACCCATATTGCCACAATGTCACTATTTTGAGGTCCACATTTCAAAATAAGATCGAAAACCCCAATCAATAAGCGCCACTGGTCATTTAAAGTGTCCGAATTTGCTTTCTTACAGGGAAACTCCTTAAATTAATTTAAGATGGTTGGCTCTTAAGAAATGTAGTACTTTTGGGTAACAATGTAGTATGTAGTACGGCGTTAAAAAATCCAGCAAATATGTAGCATAGTACTACATATGTAGTACATGTGGGAACGCTGATTATGATATGATTATGAGCGAGGGTGGTTTTTGTCAATTCATTGAGTGAGTCCATACTCCATTCTCCATAGGTAAATCGGTTTGAATGAACCGTATACGTATGTATACCCTATTTCTATAGCACTTTGAATTAAGCAGCGATCGGACGTGTTTATTATCGGAGCTCTCTAGCGATTGTTGATACATATCTTTTGTTTTTAGTCGCACAAATAGCAAATTATTTTTTACAAGACGTCTGTGTGTGGAAGCACTGGATAGGACAATGCGCGATTTGCGCAACAAAAATTCACCTATGGGTGGATGTACAATTCTGTTCACAGGAGATTTCCGTCAATTCCTACCAGTTGTGACTAGAGAAACACGTGCTGACGAAATAAATACTTCCCTAAAAAGATCCAACCTTTGGCCACATGTCAACAAATTAGAGCTTAAAACTAATATGAGGGTTTCGTCATCTTCACGTGAGAACAGGCTATTTCTAGAGATGCTGCTAAAAGTTGGAATTGGAGAGTTAACACAAACTGAGAGAAGGATTAACCTAGAAACCCGTGTTTTGATAGAGAACATCCAAGAGTTAGTCAACAATGTCTATCCTGACATTGAAATCATAAGTTATAAGACAATATCTTGGTAGATATAGGGAAAGGGGAATTGTTTTACTCCAAATTTAACGCGTGCGGGCCACGGGCAGTAATGAATAAATCAAAACTACTGGATCGATTTTAATCATTTTTTCAGTGAGTGACATAGGCTATATATTTTATACCCGTGCGAAGCCGGGGCGGGTCGCTAGTTAAATTATAAATACAACATGGGTCATCCTTATTTTGTTGTGGCCAGGCTTATGTAGCTTTGTCTAGACTAATGTAAAAACTCTTAATGGTGTGCACTTAAATAATTTTGAACCAAGTCAAATAAAAGCCCAAGAAAATGCTACTTTAGAGTATAACTAGCGTGACCGGCGAACTTCGTCCCGCCCAAAATTGACTTTTGACTAAAATAACTTTCACTTCCACCTGGAATTAATTTTATTGATCCCAACTATAGCTTTTGACAAATACGATCTCACTGTATACTACGATCAAATTTTAAAAAAAAAAACTCTCCGTAGATAATGTATGGAAAATCAATTTTCACAAACTTTCCAATTTCCCGTTCAATTTTTCCAATTTTGTCGCCGTATGAACCTTCCTTAGGCGTAGACAAACGCAACAAAGAAGATTAACGTGTCGGCCAACCTTCCGCTTTTTGACTAAAATGGTTTACAGTACACGACATACAAATTCGTTCTCAATAAGCGGATTCCGAGGAATGAGAATGTTTATCTTTGCATTTTTTCCTCAAAACCGTCGCTTGCATGACATTTGATTTGAGATCCTTCACCACCAAATCAAACGCGTTCTGTTACAAAGTCTCGGTGTATAGATATAAGCCCGGAACATCAAAAGAATTCAAAAATTCAACTCCCATAAAGTTTTGTTTTCACGACAAAAAGTAGCATATGTCCTACCTTGAGACCATGCGAATTTAAACCAAAAATCATAAAAATTAATTGGTTCCCGAGTTATGAGTGCGCACATACGGACGTCAGTCTTTTTTATATGTAGCTGTACCCACCCGCCCTTGCTCATACCTTTCGTATAAGTCCTGCTCACATTTCGCAAAGTCCTTTATTTGGACAATGTCTATTAATATTTTTAATGCTTCCACAACCGGTTCTCCTATCCCGCTTATTTTTTGCAAAGAACCATCTATAGGGTCCGAAACCATACCTACGCATCCACAAATTTCAATCATCTCGGTAGAGCTGTTTCGGAGAACGGCAACAGCGCCACCTATCAGGTCCAAAAGTATCCTATCCTTCCAGTGGGAACGAAGAATATACATCCACAAAATTTCATTGAAATCGGTTGAGCAGTTTCGGAGATCGACAACAACGCCACCTATCGGGTCCAAAATTTTATCTTTTAAGACTGCCTAAGCCTAAAATACACCAATACGAACAAAACAAAAGAAGAAATAAAATTTGGCCCAGTAAGAACATTTTCCTTTGTTATGTTATTTGTGCCGGAAATCGAATGGAAATGTTATTTACCTATTTAAAATTGATTAAAAACTAATTTGGAGTTTTCGTCGAACAATTGTACAGCTAAATGAAATATGAATTACTGAAATGTCAAATTCAAAAGTATAGACAACCAACGCCAACTATATTATTACAATTAAATTTTATGTTGTTGATACAATATTGATATGCAGGGAAATCTAACTTTTCGTAAATATTTCCCAGCATCACCTTAACTTAAGGTGGCACTACAGTCCGGGGTGGACCTGGGCCTCAACCAATACGCCTCTCCAGTTAGCGCGATCTTTGGCTAACTGCCTCCAGTTGCGCACACCAAGTTGGTTGAGGTCCCCTTCCACTTGAGCGCGCCACCTATCGGGTCCAAATTTTGGCAAAAGCTTTCTATTTTGTTAAGTTTTATACGGTGTAAATTTGAGCCAAATCGGTCCATAAATAAGAATTTTCAAAAAAGCGACCCCAACGCCCCTATAGACTCTAAAATGAATATAAACCATCCGGAGAACCACACAAACATATGGTGTGAATATAAGAGGGATAGCTTCAGTGGTTCAGCCGTGATGGTCGGTCATACATACGCACGAACGTTTTTATATATTAAGAAGAAGATAGATTGAGAAGTCTCTATAGATAGACCTGATTTGTCCTCACATCAGTTTAAAAATGCATGTATCAAAAAATATGTGACGCAGAGTGGACCATCCGATCTTCGAAAAACATTCCACAAGAACTACTTCCTTGCCAGGTCAAGAAGAAACAATTGAAGCGGAAATCAACACAACCAATAACAAAAAGAAAATATACCACAAGCAATATGAAGGCATAAACTGACTTGATTTTAGTAGATTCTACACATTCATCATCATGCCCATATCTTTCCAGATTTTTACATGACAAATATTAAAATTAAAAAGGATCGAGTTCAGACAAAAAAAAAAAAAAAATAGTGCGTGGAGTCCCTCCGCGCGGAAGAAGTGAAACTTCTATTAAACATGATATAGATGGGACAAAACCCATATGCTTATGAACCATGAGTACCATGACAGATATCAGTAAACGTAATTTTAATAGAATTTTCGAATTTCAAACTTGAAAGACGTAAGAAACCTAGAAATTATAAGAAGAAGTTCGACATGTGTCCTCAAACTTTCCACAATCTCCTTACCATAGTGGAACACTTGTTATTACCCAAAAAAACGACGCCAAATGAGAGCATAAGTCCCCCTGAAAATCGATTCGCCTTATTTATATTTATATGTATCTCTGTTTTGGCTCTTTTGCTTTGCGTTTTCTTTTATTTACCACGCAAACATTGTCTGCGTTTTCCGCAAAAAAAAAAAAAAAAATCATTGCAAACACAAAACAAACACTTTCCTCCGTTTTTTTATGTCAAAATTTATCTTCGATTTAATTCACCGGACATTTATTTCGCGAGCTAAATGAGTGGAAACTTTTCATCGACCCATCATACAGGATACTGATGCTTTGCTAAACTGCCTCGCTCAATTTTATCTTTGTAGACATTTTTTTATGGGAGATAAAATTTAGCGAGAGCAGGATACTAGACTTTAAGACAAACTTTATTAACATTGCTTACAATTCACAATTGATCGCATCTTTTAATTATCATTTTCGAGTGGAGAAATATCCAAATCCATAACATTTACAATGGGATAATGACAACTAAAGTAAGATTACGATATGTTGGAAATCGCATTAGAAGTTTCACTTCAAAAATACTACCCTATTAAATAATAGGTATGTGTATCAAATCAAACTAAAACAAGTAAATGAAATAATGAGGACGCTACTCGTTGCTAACGCTTGCGCTGGCCTGTAACAGGTATACTACGCGCATGGGTTCGAGTGCCACGCATTCACTCTCGCTCTGTCTCCTTCTATTCCCCCTCCCCAGGAGCGTTGAACGTTTAACGCAACCTTGTTGGAAGTCGCATTAGAAGTTTCACTTCAATAAGACATTAATTGCCAATTTAGTCATTATTTTTGGAAAATAATCTTCACCACAGAATATTCTTCTCCCAGCATTTAGTGCCAATAAACTCACTCACTATTGCATACTCTGAAGCGTGAGCGGTACCCTCACACCTTTGAGTATGCAATGCTTATAGTTAGTAGCATTAAGCATTTAAGAAGTTTCACTTCAATAAATCAAAAAACATAATTCCCCTATATCGTCTTTACTTCTTGAATTGTTCAATTCTTTACTGTAGGTATCAACGTTTGTAGGTATGTACTATAACAACCCTTAAAACAAAAACCTTGAACTCAATTTCTATATACACCACCATAAGTCCATCAGCGCACGTCAACAGCCATCTGCGCATTTCCTCAGAAACACATTGTGTCTGTTGTTTATACACATTCACCTCGCATACTTCTCTTTCGTTTCACTTT
Source organism: Cheilosia urbana (assembly GCA_946477585.1). Classification (NCBI taxonomy): domain Eukaryota; kingdom Metazoa; phylum Arthropoda; class Insecta; order Diptera; family Syrphidae; genus Cheilosia; species Cheilosia urbana. Next base: position 42,212,075 of record OX297856.1, read on the forward strand.
TGTTGGAGAAAACACCACTCATTTTTTTTTTCATATGAACGTGCTTGTGCTGTGCAATGTGCGCTACCCTCACCCTCGCTCACACTTTTGAGTATCCAATTATTAGCGTTAAACGTTTAACGCGACCTTGAGTTGGAAGTCGCATAAGAAGTTTCACTTCAAAAGATAATTTTATTAAACTTATTGAGAAAATAGGATTTAGTTCCACAATATTTCAGATCGAATGTGTATAACCAACCAAACTGAGCTTTTATGTTATGTTTGGAAACAGCCATACAGTTGGTTGAGTATTTCAAACGAGTATTTCGAATTGATCTTGTACTTAACATCGGTTTTGGGAAAGGTCTTTTCTTGTTTGGCTTAAGATCCTCGTATTACGGTTTTTAGACTTTTCTTGGCACCCAATTTAAATTATTTTCATCTCTGGATGCTGTCATAGCTTTGTTATGAAACATGCCAACTTATACTGACCTACACGCATCCGAGAGCAGTGTAGCATAGCGGTGAACTGCAATCCCATCTTAATGATTAAACAATCACAGCATGAACGGTTAACTACTGTTGTGAAATTACTGATATTAAAAAAGAATTACAGATTTATTCGCAATAAATGGAGCAGATAACTTTCAATATTAAATCAGTACTTTTAATAATAGTGGAATGTTGGCTTGTACTTGACTTTCATCAATTTTTAAATTGGTTTTCCACTTTAAGTTAAAAATCCCTGAAAATCGTGCAAAATCATCATGAGGCATCGGTGGACTGCAAGTGTACCACTCAGGGTCCAATCTACTCATAAATAATTCAATCGACTGATTTTGTAAGGTCGAACAAACAAGTTGCATTGGCCCTATGTTTTTTTTTTTGTTCGAAAATCGACATTGTTTACAAATTACTAATTTATGTTTGACATTCCATCCACCAAATCATTTAAAAAATTTCTTTTCATCTGCAATAATTCAAACAACTTTTGTGGATATAAATCCAAATTACCAACAAGACCATACCCACCTTAAAAGTTCCCACATCGTAGGTACCTACCACTTGGATTTTTATTTAAACTTACTCATATAAAATAAAAAATATACAGCCAAACGGGAATCATTAAAGTGTTGAATCGATCACGTACTCGTAACTATCCAGTGGAATAATTGATTTCCACTGATAAACGGACTCAAAAAATAACAATAAAAGCGTAGAGCAGGATAAAATGTACCTATCTGTCCAAAAAAAATATAAACAAAATTGTCAACTTACTTGTCTCTCGCTTGGGCAATCCAGGGTAACTGTAATTGGCTGTTGGTTGAATATCGAAATTGGAAATGGTATCATCCTTGCACTGATATTCACTGTTGAACAAATAAAAAAATATAAAAAGAAGTATAGCATACTCATTAAAGTGAAAATGAATTCCAAAAGACCGCTGCGGAGAGAAAATGGGAAACGGAAGTTTTTTGCGGGCGCCATCAAGATGCAGCACCGTACAACTTGAGTTCGAATCACAAAGCCCATTATCCTTGCAAACAATTATTCTTCACTTTGCGTTTCTCCCTCTTCGTCGACCGCTTAAAAACAATACAGAATTAAAAATTACAATACAATTAACTTTACCTAGGATCAGGACATTCAACGCAGACTGGTGGCGGCGGACAGGCGCTCTCTGGTGGTTTACTGCCAAAGACCTTCAACTCGTTGCGAATCATTGGTGTTTCCAGGGCAGGATTTTTTTCTGCATTATAAAATGGTACGGATTCCCGTATTGCAAGGATTAATATCAATGTACATAAAAATGAATTATGAATGAAAATGAAGAGACAAAGTAAAAGTTCAAAAGGATGGAAAATAAAACGCCCGACACAGAGGAAAAGCAATTTCGAAATGATATCCTACTGCTACTCGTAATCCTTCTTTTTATTCCGAAGTTAAGTGAATTCGAAAGCGTATAATACGTAATCCTAGTGTATGCAGGAGATGCTGAATCCAGCTATCATATGAATAGAATAGTAATGCCCGGCCTCAAGCAAGATACTGTTCTACGAGATGACATCAAATTTCTCTACAGGAATAGTTTTACAGTTTTTTTATGCCTTACATTAATTTGCGAGCCGATATTTTACAGAGGCATCTTAAATGCCCTCAAATTTGCAATTACAGGTGGTACAGGTCTAGGTCAGATCTGTGGAGCCCAATTATTTTCTTTTATACCAACAGGTTAACAGCGCCATAAGGTACCATGTACCAATCTGCACGTATTCAAACGCACAATGCTCAGTTTTTTTTTTTTTTTTTGGTTATGTAGTTGTCGCTCTACAGCTCGTGTTGTTTTAAAAGAAAAATACGTCGTTTGTCGAATTTCTGAACTGTTTTGTTAGAAAATATTTTCTCTGCTAAATTTTATAGATCAAGGGGTTTTGTCCTCCTCGTGATATCATTATCTGTATTGAATAATGCGGTTATTATCTTAGCTAACTTCAGCCTACTTCAGTGCATTTAATCTACTTTTTTCAACTTCATCTTCAACCATTTCAATACTTATGTAGATCTCTATGTGGATCAGCGTTCCGTGCCTATGTACCAAGGCGCAGGGGCTACTTTATTTTGAAAGACCTGCATAAATATTTGAAAATTCGTTTGGCATGGTTATGCCCACAACTCGGGCCCTTAGGTCTATACTGGTTTTGGAAATTGCTTGTATAGCAACAACTTATTGTAGTTGAATCAAAGACTATCCATTTTGTTTGTATCATCTTTGAGTTGGTGTTGGATCTTCCAATAAACCAGTATACCTTTCTGTATCTGTGATCCACAAAAATTTCTCAATTTGTTTCCTTCAGCTGTTTTCTTGTTTTTTTCGCAGAATAAGAGTGCGAAAATATTTTATTATTTTATAGGTTGATAGCCTAATTTCCTCTTGAACACCCACAAAAAAAAAAATTAAGCTTGCATTATTTCTCCATGAAACATCTCGAAAAAATTACTTTACTTTCGATTTCACAGCACTTTTTGGAAAGGAGTGCAAATTTCACTTCACTCGAACAGCATACCAGCTTAGAGAAAAGTGTCTGTGTTCAAAAAAGAAGTATATTTGGACATCGATTTTATTTGTTTTTATTTGCGAATAATTTTACTAAGTTGGCTTGAAAATATTGAAAAACAAAATCGATTTGATTTTTCGCAAGTAGATATATTTTTTGCTCAATTTGCAGTCAATTACTTACTTACTTAGGTGGCGCTACAGTCCGGGGTGGACCTGGGCCTCAACCAATACGCCTCTCCAGTTAGCGCGATCTTTGGCTAACTGCCTCCAGTTGCGCACTCCAAGTTGGTTGAGGTCCCCTTCCACTTGCGCGCGCCACCTAAGGCGAGGTCTTCCTCTACTGCGTTGTCCCTCCGGGTTAGAATCGAAGACTCTTCGGGCCGGAGCGTTGGTGTCCATTCGCTCTACATGTCCCAGCCATCTTAGACGACTGATGCGTATACTTTTCTGACCAGGTCGATGTCGCTGTACAGCTCGTAGAGTTCGCTGTTAAATCTTCTCCTCCAAAACCCGTCAACGCAAACGGGACCAAAAATCACTCGAAGAATTTTGCGTTCGAAACGACCAAGGAGATCTTCATCCGCCTTTGATAGCGCCCATGCTTCTGCACCATAAAGCAGGACTGGGATGATGAGGGTCTTATACAGAGTTTCCTTAGTATTTCTCGACAAGGCCTTACTTATCAGTTGCCGTCTTAGGCCAAAGAAACAGCGGTTGGCAAGTGTGATTCTTCGTTTGATTTCTGATGTGATGTCGTTATCAGAGTTTATAGCGGAGCTGAGGTAGACAAAGTCCCTAACTACCTCAAAGTTATAGCTGTCTATCGTGACGTTCTGCCCGATTCGTCGATGTCGTGTGTCCCTTCTTGTTGACAGCATATATTTTGTTTTACCCTCATTCACCACTAAACCCATTTTTGCCGCTTCTGTACTAATACTTGCAAACGCACCAGTGACAGCTCGCTGTGTTGTACCAACAATGTCAATGTCATCAGCGTATGCAAGCAGTTGCACAGACTTATAGAAAATTGTGCCTCTGGTGTTGGCTTGTGAGTTTCGCACAATCTTCTCAAGAATGATGTTGAAGAAGTCACATGACAGCGCATCACCTTGTCTAAATCCTTTTTTGATATCAAAGGTCTCGGTGAGATTGTTTCCGACCTTTACGGAGCAGCGAGCGTTCTCCATCGTCATTCTGCACAATCTGACAAGTTTGGCAGGGATGCCAAAACTAGACATGGCTCTGTATAGCTCGTCTCTATAAACGCTGTCATATGCGGCCTTAAAATCGATAAAAAGATGGTGAGTATCGATCTGGTATTCTTGGGTTTTTTCCAGGATCTGCCGTAGTGTGAATATTTGATCGGTCGTGGACTTACCGGGCCTAAAACCGCACTGATAGGGACCTATCAGATCGTTGACGAATGGTTTCAGGCGTTCACACAATACAGCAGACATGATCTTATACGCAGTGTTCAGGAGACTGATGCCTCTGTAGTTGGCGCAGTTTAGAGGGTCTCCTTTCTTGTGGATCGGGCAAACAATGCTGAGGTTCCATTCATCAGGCATACTTTCCTCTAACCAAATCTTGGAGATGAGTTGGTGTATGCACTCTACCAAGTCATCTCCGGCTGCCTTGAAGAGCTCGGCAGGTAAGCCGTCTGGACCAGCAGCCTTGTTGGATTTAAGCTTAGATATTGCTATCCTCACTTCATTTTGGTCAGGTGGACGGAAATCTTGGCTGTCATCGTCCAGGTTGAATGGATCGTTCTGCCTAACAGCGGAATTTGTGTCGTCTTCGCCGTTTAGGAGTCTGCAGAAATGGTTTTTCCATGTCCTCAGCACCGACTGTGACTCTACTACAAGGTTTCCTTGCTCGTCTCTACAGGTCTCCGTTCGGGTCTTGTTGGCATGACACGTTCTTTTTACCTTTTGGTAAATCTTCCGAACATTGTTCCTGGAGTAACACCTCTCTATATCCTCAATCGCGCGCTTCTCATGCTCTCTCTTTTTTCTCCGGAGAAGCCGATGTTCTTCCCTTCTTTTTTGCTCGTAGAGCTGACGAGCTGCTCTCGTCCTTCTATGCAGCGACGCTTCGTAGGCACTTTGTTTTGCTGCATGTGCTTGCCGGCACTCTTCGTCAAACCAGGGGTTTCGGGGGGGTGGACTGGTGAAACCGAGCACATCAGTTGCGGCGTTTTTGATGGCTTCTTGGCATCGGCGCCACTGTTCTTCGGCACTTGATGCTGGCAGCATAGGACTTCTCGAGAGGTTGAGGGATACGCGATCGGCAAAGGTTCTGGCGGTTTGTTGCGTTTGTAGTCGTCCAACGTTAAATCTCCTCACAGTATTTTCTCGTTGTTGTGGCGTCTTGGATATCCGCATCCGTACCTTGGCTACAACAAGGTAGTGGTCCGAGTCTATGTTGGCCGCTCGGAAAGTTCGGACATCTAGAATACTGGAGGAGTGCCTTGCGTCGATCGCAATGTGATCAATTTGGTTGACGGTTTGATGATCAGGTGACCGCCATGTTCCTTTGTGTATATTGAGGTGAGGAAACCGTGAGCTAGCTATGGTAACATTACGTCCCGCAGCAAAATCAATCAGCCTAAGTCCGTTTCCAGACGTGGTGTCGTGTAGGCTATGTTTTCCGATTGTGCTACCAAAGATGTCCTCCTTTCCTATTTTGGCGTTAAAATCACCCAAGACGATTTTAACGTCATGCTTAGGACATTGCTCATATGTTTTGTCGAGGAGCTCGTAGAAACACTCTTTGGTAGCATCGTCTTCATCTTCTGTGGGGGCGTGAGCGCATATCAGGCTGATGTTGGCGAATTTAGCCTTGATGCGGATAGTTGTTCGGCGTTCACTAACGTGTCGAAAGCTCAAGACTTCTTGCCTAAGTCTGCCGCTTACAACAAATCCGCATCCAAATAGACGCTGCTTTTGTTCTCTGTAGCAGTCACCGTAGTAAATGTCACAGTTTTTCATCCTCCTTTTGCCCGGCCCATCCCACCGCACTTCCTGGATGGCGGTGATACCTGCTTTGTAGCAGTCTAGGGCCTCCGCTAGTTGTTCGGCTGCACGCGGTCTGTTCAGAGTTCGAACATTCCACGTGCAGATCCGAACGTCATTGTCCTTTTTTCGTTTTGCAGGGTCGTCAACAGTGAATCCGTCCTTATCCGAGGCTTTTGGTTGCTTCGCAACAATTCTTTTTTTTTTTCGTGGTAGGGTCGTTAACCCCACGCACAACCCCCAACTTGGAGGACCAGGCCCTTTCTGTAACCCCTTGGGCAAAAGGAGCCGGGATATTCCGGAGTCAGTAACCCGCTGCGGGGATGTGGGAGCTGCCGTTGACCCATTAAGGGCTCTTCCGCCACCATCTCTATTTCAACACCCTGACTAGTGCTGAAAAATCCTCAATGACCTCAGCTCCAAATACGTCAAAGTAGCTCATTGAGGTATCTGCCATGTTTGCAGTCAATTAGTAAAGAGAAAATCCGAACGTTTGCAATAAAACCTTTCAACTCAAACGGTGTGTACCACGTAATTAAAAATCATTTTTCCAGCGATGTAATTTTTAGCGAATACATTTTTGGAAGATCGTACTTTGTATTTAGGCCTTTGAGTTGGGCATAATTAATTTTAGTACGACGATTTTCGGTTACAGACCTTAACGCCGCAGTGCATACATTATCGTCTCATATAGACTGGCTCCAATGGTTCATTCTTAGCTCGGGTTGGGTCAACGGGTAGTTTATGAGAACATTAATCCTGTGGTATCACAATGGGCCTGCTCTAGCCTAAGTGAGGCTGCACTTGATGCGGCCTGCCACTCGAACTTAACCTAACCTATATAGACGGAAATGGTCAAAAGCGTTTTAAGAAGCTTTTTTTTTAACTTCCGAGTAAAAAATAATTGTTTGATTTTGTGTGTTTTTAGCCTTAGTCCGTACTACATGTGTTAGCTTTTTTTTTAAGGGAAAACTTAAAAAATTACTGGAATTTTTGCAAATACAGCAAACTTATGCCGCTTGTTGAATATTCCAAGTTCGTAACGTAAAAGTGATATTGAGAACTGGCAACATCCAATATTTCATGTTATAATGTAGCTTTGTTCCTGATGGAAATTTCAGGCGAGCTTTTCCATACGCAACCTATATAGGAAGCGAAAAGGATGTCGGATAAGAACAACTGACAGCAGCGTGACCGTTGTGCGACAATTTGGTTACGGTTCGAGGAACCTGATAAAATTTGTTTTTTGTTTGTTCCTTTTTCTTAGTTAGAAAATACATATTTAAGCAGACACCCGCGAATCAATTTCTTATTCAAGGTAAAGTTCGAAAGAATTTTCCATTCTCGGGTTTGTAACTGTTTTATGTGGATTGTAAATAAAGTGTGCCAGTTCGCGGAAAGAATTTTCAATTCGCGGGAAAATTGCTTTAGTTGTAAATTTAGCTATTTAAATCAAAATAACTGGGTGACCGAGCTTTGCTCGGTTATTACTATTTATTGTAATTTCAAAAACAATACAAACTAAAAAAAAAATATATACATATAAACTTGAACATATAAAAAAATTTAAGTCTCCTAAATGCCGGTATATGTCTTACTTTTTTCCTTTTACTATGACGCGGACAGCAAGAAACGAGTGTTACGGGTTCGAATCCCGCCCGGTGAATTACTTTTGTTTTTTTAAATATGTTCAAGTTTATATATATATTTTTTTCATTTTTATTGTTTTTGAAATTACAATTAATAGACGGACACGGACAGTTGCCGGAAGGGCGGAATTAGCGACCATATTCTGTGTGGAAAGAAAAGCGCATGAAAACTCGAAAACACGCGTTTTCCCAAACATAAGACTAATCTAGAAAAATTGTTTACTCCCGAAAACCATGGGGGTTACCAAATTTCAGCGAAATCGTTAGAGCCGTTTCCGAGATCACAGAAATATATAAATTTGTATAGGTACATACAAGAATTGCTCATTTAAAGGTATACGATTTTAACTTTCTCAATTATACGTAGAAGAGAAAGATATTGTTTTCGTACAAAATTTCGAACTCGAGATGTTAATCAATTATGAAATTACGATGATAGACGAACTGAAAAAAGTGGGTCCCAAAATTCTGTCCGGTCTGTCCGTCTGTCCGTTTGTCCCGGAGGCCTACAGACAAGCGGCTGACCGGATTTCGTTCAAACTTCGAATTTGGAGTTTGCGGGCTTAGGGCTCGGGATCGTTTTTTATTTTGCAAGGTAATCTCAATATTAATGGTACTTCCCATACAAACTGTTCGTTCCAGTTTGATTTTCTCGAAAATGGCTCTAACGATTTCAACCAAAATTGATATTTAAGCTTAAGTGGGTGATGCTACCATGACTACATACACAGTTTTTGGCTAAAAATTCGAGTAACGGTGCTTTTGAAAGTTGGACATATCTCGAAAACGGTCCATACGATTATAACAAAAACTAATTTTTAAGGTTATATGGTCATTTCCAATTTAAAGGCAAACTCAGTTTTTCTCGGTATTATTGTAGAATCGGTAATAACGATTTTGACCAAAATGCAAACTTAGAGTAATACTGATGTTCTTAAAATTGCTGCGTCCTTGATTTTCACTTCGAATCACCGAAACCGCTAATTTTAAGAACCGTTCATGTCTCGAAACCCCATTCTTGACTTCGATAAAACTTAAAAAAACCGAAGCAATCCTTACATCGCGAACAATAACATATAATCGGATTTCAGCCATATAGTTAACAAATAGTATTTTTCAAACTAAACTTTGCAATATTTGGTACTGTTTTGTCCGCCAAATTTTACAAAAACTGCTCTAACGATCTTAATTAAAATATATAGTGACCAGATTTATTTAAAACAAAAGCGGGACACATTTCCAAAATTTCGAAGGGAGTAGAAATTAGGCTTTGTTTTAGTAAAACAATAGAATAGTACGTAATATAAACGTCAAAACGACATAAAACTAAATAGTTGGCGCAACAGGTCCGGAGGGACCCGAGGCCTAGCTTCTCACTACCATTCGTTTTTCATTTTTGGAGCGAATGGAAGGGATCTACAATTTTATGCCGACTCCAAACGGCTAATTGAGAAGCTCTTTCAAGACACTTATACTCTCGGATGTTTGTCAGACGTTCGCGAGGTGACGCAGTGAAAATGACATATTTATTTAAAAAAAAAACAAAAAAAAATAGACTTCCATTAAAGATGGAGTATACATGGGCTCATTTTCTTCCTTTAACAGCTCTTACGTTGGTTTTATATGCGCCAATTTATAAGCACAGGGATAATAAATAGAAATCATAAAATTGCTTTATTTTAAGAATTGTAGAAACATACACACACTTTTACAAAAGTTGTATAATGTCGTTTTCCATTGGGCAAAAAGAAGCGTCCGGGAGAGTCCGGAATCGAAAAATTCGCTTCTGAAACTGTTCCATTGGCACAAAAAATACTCTTCTGCTGATTCTGAGAAGAGAATTTTGCTTCTGGATTTGAAGTCAGAATCCACTCAAGAAGCACTCACACAAGTGCAATTTATGTATTTTATACAAGTCAGATGACAGCTGCCGTAGATTTTTTTGGCATTTCACCAATACTTTTGTGGATTCAACCAGAAGCAGTTTTCTTGTTCCATTGGATTTCAGATTCAGTCGATCCCCGAGTGAAACCAATGGAAAACGACATAAGCGGGACATTTTTTGCAAAAGTAGGAAAAGCGGGACATTTAGCGGGACAGATATGTCCGCGAGACAGAGACCTCAAAAACGGGACTGTCCCGCCAAAAGCGAGACGTATGGTCACTATATCAAAATACATATTAAAGATATTTTCAGTATTCTAAATAAGATCCCGTACTTAGTATTTCTCAGAAAATTCAAATAAATATGTTTTTTTAATTATTTTTCAAAAATGACTACCCAAAAGTCGATCTCTGTTCATTGGAATTTTTAAAACTCAATATCGCACTTTATGCCCAATTCACAATGTCGCGTTGACGCGCGCGTGCGTTGACAGATTATGTAGAAACAAAGCGTTGATATGGTGCCACACAAAATGCAGCTTCAGGCGTTGAGCCGACTTTAGATCGTAAATATCGTAAAGTTCAACGCGACGCGTGAGTAGAGCTACTTTCTACTATCACGCGCGTTTGACAACTTTAGAATTTCGAATTGTTCGATTTAAATGCATAGAATGGGCCGTTTATAGATGGAGTGGCACAGATCCGCTATTGTTTATTACACACAACTTTTAAAAAGCTATATGATGTTTTTTTAAAGCATAATTAGTTAATTCAGTGTGTGGAAATGAGGAATAATATTTTTTTTTGTAGGGCAACTACTAATTTCTTTAGATTTTTTTGTAGAAAAAATATTAATCAAGGGTCTTGTATCCGTATTAAGGCTGTTGTGTGCTTCGATATATTGTTAAATTTGATTTTCTTGTATTTTGGAGAATCGTTTTTCAATTCGTGCATAAAAATTACAGCTTCAAGAAAAAAGGGAGTAGACTTGAAATTTTAATTCTGCTCTGAATTTGTATTTTCCAGCCAAAAAACAAACAGAACTTTTAGTTTGTCAAAATTTTCCCTGTTAACGCGTAGTCGCTTCAAAGCAGCATTTTGTTTTACAAAATTGTTGCTCGCGCGCTTTGGCATTTAAAATCGGAAAATTTCGATAAAGCGTGTCAAAGCGCGCCGACGCACGCACGCGTGCAACGCCGAATTGTGAATTGGGCATTAAACTTCAACAGCTATTAGAAATGCAATAACAGCAAAGCAGAACTTATTTTCAGCAAATATTACCTGGGTACAGGGTACTTCTACTTTTTTTCAACCATTTTGAAAATGCACCTTAAATAAATTCCAACCACTTGGAGTTTTATCACTCAGAATATCCAACTTCATTTGCACCCCACACACGTTCATCGTGATATTCAATTAATAACTGCTAATTCAAATTCAAAAACAAATCTCTGAATTCTTGCATTATACAAATATATATTTATATCTAAACATATCGATCTATCACGAACAATACTTCCAATCATTGACGACTTAAGCCAGTGTAATAAATCTATTCCAGTCTAAAAGAAAATCATTCCCAAAAAGATAAAAAATCAGAAATTCCTAGAAAAATTATTCTTGTACTCAAAAACTTGTAAAGTGTAAAAGCTATAAAATATTACAGTAGGCGTTTATAAATCTCTAACAAGAACTTGCGACTATTGTCTGTTTCTAGAGCTTCAACTATTAAAAACTAAAAGTGAATTTAATTTAACACTATGCATTCCTTTTTCTATATTTCATGAACCCTTTCTATTACATACCATTGCTTCTCAGATCTTTACGTACCAATCTAATAAAATAAGAAAACAACCAACAAAACTTTTGATGAACGAGAAAATTTTGTTCGACCCAGTCGTGCACTTTATTTTAGATTAGATGTTAGATTAGATTAAATAAGCATTTATTTTGCAGTTTAATAATTTTTGCTCGAAATTTAACAAGTATTGACTCTCCTAACACTATAATCGTGTTCTGATAGACAGGCGTGTTACATTTCAAAAATAACTAAACTAACACAAAGAAAGAGAAAACGTAGCAACAAATTGTATCAGGGTCCTCGAAAAAAGAGCCGAGTTAGCACACAACGGTCACCAGTGTTGTTAGCACTCTCCCTTCATTTATCCCACGAAGCGTGGTAATTTTTCCCTTTTCGCCATACTCAAAATCCCTTTTGAAATCTCACGATATTTTTTTTCCTCAAAATCCAGTTTTTAGAAGTAAAATTTGTATTACAAGGAAAAAAAATCACGGTTAATTAACTTTTAGTATAAAAATCACCGTTTGTAACATTGTTACGATTATTTTTTGGTGCTAGAAAATTTTGATAAAAGACGATATATACGAGAAGTTTTTTATGCACATTCAATGTGTTGAAATGAAGGTGTTTTCATGAAATTTCAGCGAAAATGTATAGTTTGAATGTTTTTTGTTAGATTCCTAAAAATCCCACGATTTGGTGCTTTTTCCCTTTATCCCACGGAAGGCTTTTCGGACATCGAAATTCCCACAAAAAGGGATAAATCCCACGATATAACAACACTGACGGTCACAGCGCAGGGCTCACTCACGCATTCAAGATCAAATCCAATTGGGAACGTTCCCTAGCGCAACTGCAATTGCATAGTTTTTTTTAGCGTTTTTTTTTTTTTTTTTGCAACCTGTCGATATTTCCTTTATGCCTTTGAAACGAGTGTGCCACCAAAAGATAAAAATCAGAAATACATTACATACATATCCTTTAACCTTATCTTCGAATAAGAAATATGTGATAATATGATATGAAGGCATTCGCAAGGCTGTTTGCATTTCTGTCAGTCGAGTGAGTTCGAGTGGCAGATCGCCGGGATTCTTCCCTCGGCATTATGTTACCACTTGGTCTTCTGCTTGTAGTCAAAAGCAGAAAATGTAAAGCTATCGAAAATGTAGATATGTGGCTTTAAATTAGACGACAGAAAAGTTGTGATTTGTCTGAACTTGGTTGCATCGTCTATACTGCATCCAGATAATAATAAAATTCAGCTTGGAATCCATTTTTTTTTCGACCAACATTTGAGATGTCATCAGCTTTAACAGCGGCAAAAATTAGATAGATCTCCAGTCTCCGCTACCTAGCTATTGATATACTTATACGGTGAAAAAAGTGAGACAAACACCTTTCTGTATCTGCAGCTTCTAAATTCCAAATATAAATTAATTGAAATGCACAAAGTTGATTTTTTGTTTCAACAAAGTTAAATTCTATTATAAGTTTTACTCGGGAAAAAACTAATCCACGCGCTTAATCAAAGTCTGCCATCCACATAATTAGTTGACTTGACTTTATCCACCCACCCCACAGGCTACAAACACAAGGATTTCATGGCTTTCCCACCCAAATTTGATTTCAGTTCATAAAATGCCCATAACTCTTTCTATAGTTTGGCCCAACATACGGTGAGTAGCAGAGTGTGCCACATTTTACCGAGATTCATCCAAAAATAGTTTCAAGACTTTAATTAAATTCCATGTGTGTACGGTTTAAACAATGCACCTGCACTTGACCAGGGAGCATCGAATGTAACGCACAGATTCTCGATGTTACAAGTGATGCGCACATCAATTATTTCAACCCGAGGGTATGTACATGTACATCACAATAAAGACTTGATATGATAACATGTTTTTAACGGACTACCACTAGTCCTACATAAACTCACTCGTAATCTCAAACGATGCCATGGTCGTGTTGAGCTCATTTTTGGCCACACAAAAGTACTGTCCAAAGTCCATGAAATTCAAGCTGTTAATAGTCAAACGCATTGTTGTTTTATATCTGCAAAAAAAAAAAAAACGAACAATAGCATAAAAAATGAATGGAATTTTTAATCTGAGCTTCATTTTTTGGCTCTTACCCATCAGGATATGTTTCGATTCTGTATTTTTCGCCAGGATCAAGCAGCTTACCATCGGACACACGTTCCCAGTACCGGATGGCTTCGGGGAAAGCTTCAACCTGAAATAAAAAATGCAAACAAACAATTTTTTTTTTTTGAGTGCCAAAAGAAATAAGTGCATCATATAAACGGACATGGGTTGTTATTGATTGCCAGTGTAGGAAGGACATTCTGCCTGCATATTGCTTTATATGCTGCGCAGTGGGAGTTAAACGGGCCACTGTGAAATATTAATTTAGCTCTGAGTAGGCACTCTACGGGTTTTGAATTTTTCATGTTCATTATTAACTTATGGTGAAAATATTGAAATGGATTTTTGTCGTCCATTCGTAGGGGATTTTGGTCCCACCTAAATAGCAATAAATTATTAGGACTTACAAGTTTTGTCAATGTTCACCTCTATTATGTGCAAATAGATTTTTGAAATAATGTTAATTTATTTATCTATAGATAGCTCACAAAGTAAATTTATAAATAGGTACTGTCGAATTTTTGTTTATTAAAGAATCACTAAAATGCATTTCAATAAACCATTAGCTACTATTTAATCATTGTATTTGTATTGTAGCAAGAGCTAGTGGCGAGTGTCCCTCCATAAATTCGTAAAACATTTGTATGACTGATGAGTGATGAGTGAAAAAGAAAATAAAGGAAAGAGGAAAGAAAGGACTTTTATTAATGATATAAATTTAAGGAGTTAACTGATCGAAGATATTATGTGTTCAATTTGGGTAAGATCATGATTAAAAAGCCAAGATTTTATATTGTATAGGAAAGGTGACAAATTCCTTAGACTTCTGATAGAGAAAGGTAATTTATTAAAAATTGTAGGAGCTACAACTGTGAAGAATCTTTTGTAGTGAATTTTGTTATACGTTGGGATATTGACCAAGTTGACAGAATTTACACGTAAATTATGTAGCGAGTTACTTCTAACTGAAAGATAACCGCTCCTAATAAAAAATAGTTTTAGAACTTTAAAGTAGTAGAGGTGCCTTAATGGAAGAACTTTTAGCACCTGGAACAAAATGAAACTTTTTTGACAGCGATTTTTCCTACAAATAATACGCACAATATGTTTTTGCAAAACAAGAAGAGGATTGATCTTATTCAAATAAGTCCCACCCCAACAAGTTATCCCGTACTGAAGCTTTGAATGAACGATACCATAATAGATCATAGTTAATAATTTTTGTGAGCAGTGCAAGTTAAGATTATAGAATTGCCTAGTGCAGCACAATAGATACTTCTTCAGTGCGGTAGTGTGATCAGACCAGTTCAACTTACTGTCAAGTATTAATCCAAGATATTTGAAGGATTGGACAAAATTCACCTTAAAACAATGAACCGAGCAGGGTTCATTGGAAATAAATTTATTAATGTCATTTAAATTGAAAACGAATTTTTGACAGTCAGGGGAATGATAAACTAAATCACAATCAACTATAGTAGGCGAGTCAGAGAGGCTAAAATACATTAGTTTGGTTTTTTTGCTCAACACCATTTTATGAATAGCAAACCAGCGCCTTAGAATATCCAAGTCTGAGTTCATATCCGATATTAGGTTGAGTAGAGAATCGCAACTATAGGAGAAGGCCATGTCATCAGCAAAGGCTGTTATTACGCCCTTAAAATTCTGTTTAAAAATAGAATTGATAAAAATCAAGAAAAGCAATGGACCAAGTACCGAACCTTGCGGAACACCAAAAATGATGTTGCGTAATTCACTAAAGCAACCCTTTATTTTAACTATCCTTTATGCCTCCTATCCTTTAAATAAGAAGCTAACCAGTTTTATATAAAACCACGCATACCTGCATTATATAATTTTGTTAGAAGGATTTTGTGATCAACTAAGTCAAATGCTTTGGTTAAGTCAACGAAAAGCCCAGCCGAATTCAAGTTACTGTTTATGTTTTCATATAACTCACTGCAGAATTTCAGCAAGCATCTTCGGTTGACCTACCAGCACGAAATCCATATTGCGAATCATTAAAAAATTTATATTTGTTTAAGAACGTTAAGATTCTCATTTTCATTGCCTTCTCAAACATTTTTGAGCAAACAGATAATAAAGATATCGGTCTGTAATTATTCAGATCACAAGGGTTAGATTTTTTGTGGAGAGGAATAACTTCAGCAATCTTAAGCGCGCTTGGGAAAATTCCACCGTATACGCTTTTATTGAAAACATGTGCAAGCACATCGACAACATTATAAGCAATTTTCTTGAAAATTATGTTAGAGCAACCATCGGCGGTAACGGAGTTGGATTTTTTTAAGGATCTGATGATATAAGTAGTTCACCAGGCGAAATAGGATCAAAAAATAAACTATTACTACAGAAAATATCGTTGACTATACTACCATCATGAAAACAGTCATTGTCATGTCCAAAAACTTCAATAGATACATTTTCAGTTATTGAAATGAAGAATTCATTAAAACGATTAGCTATTTCAGTATTATCAGTAATCTTAATATTATCTTCTTCAATTACTAACGTCTTCTCAGATTGAGAATTACGATTTAAGATTTTGTTAACTACACTCCATTCACCTTTAACATTACCTTTATTTTTTTCGAGCTCGGATAAATAATAGTTTTCTTTACAAATATTTATTTCTTTAGTTAACTTTTTGCATATTTTTTTATACTGAGCTTTCAGTTGAATGTTATTTCGGTATTTCTTACATTTTTGGCATAGTTTGTTTTTTTCATTTACCTTAGCCAAAAGATAACCAGTCATCCACTCCTTATTATTGTTTGCCATAGTTCCGTAGAGCGTAGACTACCAACTATACTGTAGTTTTTGAGAGACATTTTTTATGATGGACTAAATTCTAAATTGAATAAGGGGTTGAACCTCAAAAGATTAATTTCAAGTGAAAAGAAAACTCCTTAAGCAATATATAGATGTATAAAGATGTTTAAAATAACAAAGCTACGCTAAAGCGAAATTACTTTATGGGTGGCAACTGCTGTATCCTTTACGGTACCAATTAAATTATAACAACATTTTGTATTCATCTAAAAAACGTAGATCCATATTTTTTTGATATACTCACTCTTTAAAAAGTTGAAACTATTCTCATTCCCCTATACCCAAAGCCAAATTCTACGACCTGCCCTTAGCGTATATATACTTTTTTGTTTGGTCTTGTAAAACTTGGAACTAATTACAAATTCGTTTCCTCCGTATAGCAGTTATGCCGGAGGAAATATATGGTTATGCATACGCATACATTAATATTAGAAAATAGTATTCCTGAAAGCATATCTGAAGTATCTACCTGATAAGCATCATTTACCGACAGAATGCAAACATAAAATTATAAAATTCCCCACTAAGTGGAATGCCAACACCCCAGGCTAATAATCCAATTACATGGCATCTAATAAACTTATACGACAGGCAATTTAAATTTGTTCATTTTCAAAGTACGTAAAAATACCCTACACCAATACTTACTACCTACCCGAAAAAGTCTCCCCCGATTGGAAACTTTAAGAATCCTTGATACACACGGAAGGAAACTCAAACACATGTAATCAATCACCTGCACTCAACAACTTTTCGCATGAGTAAAACCCATTACGTGTCGCCCCCCATCAACAACACTTACTATAATTGATAAACAACATAAGCATCATCCAATTTTAAATATTTACACGTCGCCCCAGCTCCGACCTTCCTAAACGAACATTTGAACACAAATACCCAGATACGTAATCAACTGATAAGGCTGTGGATGGGGGCACGGGCCTAAAGGCCTCTAAACCGATATGTTTTTTGGGATATAAATCCACTGAATCATGCCACAAAGATAGCAGATAGGCATGAGCACAGAGCACACGCAATGTATACACTCTCCACCTATAGAGTCCTGTGATGAGAAAACTCTGATGGAAATTCTGCCACCCGCACCCAATTCCCTCCGGGTTATATACGTTCTATTCAAAATGAGAGCGCAAAGTGTTTATCCAAAGCCAGTATACGGCCCGGAGGCAATTAGATTCCATCGCAGTGAAAAACTGCGGTATCAGAATACAACCCTGTTTCAACCACTCGCCCACCCACCGCACATACGTAGATTTGCCAAATTCACATCCTTTGGCTTTCAATGAACAAAAACACCATCAGTCTGTGTGCAGGCGAAACATAACCTCAACCACCGCCGCACCGCATGCTGTGCCGCGCTTCCAAAACCAAATAACCAACAACAGCGAGTCAAAAAAAAAGGTTCATTGAATTGCATTAGAGGATAGTTTGCTAATATTACTTATTCGAGACGTGGACCGCACCTTCCACCTAGCCACTGCGAGTCTGCTGCGAGTCCTTTGTGCACGAATTCGCTGTCGATATCGAACTCGGTCCTTGGGTCGGTGTACCCTATGAGGCATTTTTCGTACTTTCTTTTTTGAACAGCATTATTTTGAATTTTCTTGCCTCCATACTTAAGGACGCTTACACACGGCGGTACATATATTATTGAAAGATTTATTTGCCTTGATAGTAGAATGCACCTTTTGTACCAACACCGCCCAGTACGGTTTGGGAGAAGTCCAGGCTCTTTTATTACCAGCACCAAAAGGAGTACTTCCAAAGCAGTTTGAATGGAAATTAGTTTAATAAAATTTGCAGGGGTTACGAAAGATACATTCTGCCCAACCGCCAAGGGTGTGGGCAACTCAACCGGAATATCAGTGTCTGCCTTAGCAGACTCCGGGTATTTTTAACTTTCTCTCTTACGTAGCAAGAGAAAGATATTGTTCTCGTACAAACTTTCGAACTCGAGATGTTAATCAATTCTGACATTACGATGATAGACGAACTCAAAAAATGGGCCGTAAAATTCTGTCCGGTCAGTCCGGCCTACGCGCCTAAACAGCTGCCCGGATTTCATTCAAACTTCGGATTTGGATTGGCTTACTTTCGGAGCCGTTTTTTTTTTTTTGCAGGGTAGCCTCAATATTAATGGTACTTCCCATATAACATTTTCGTATACCAGTTTGATTTGTTCCAAAACGGCTCTAACGATTTCAACCGAAATTGATAGGTATTTAAGTTTAAGCAGTTGAGGTCAACATGATTGCATACTCATTTTTTCGCTTAAAAATCGAATAACGGGACTTTTGAAATTTGGACATTTATGTCTCTCGAAAACGGTCCACACGATTGTAATAGCAAACTCAGTTTTTCTATATATTTTAAAAACTTTTCAAAAATGTTGTTTTACTTACAGTTTACCTTATATACTTATAGCAAAATTTGTTTTCAAAATGATTGCGTCCTTAATTTTCAATTTGAATCGCAGAAAACGTTAACTTTAAAAACTGCTCATATCTCGAAAACCCCATTTTTAACTTCGATTAAACTTTAAAAACCAAGTAATGCTATATAATTAACCAATAGTATTTTTCAAACTAGGTTGGGTTAGGTTAGGTAAACGGGTAGGTAGATCAGGGTGAGCCCTGCAATACCTAACTTAGGTCCTCGTGGACCCATTGTGATGCCCTTTTTTGGGGTTAACCGTTGGTGTTACATCGGTGGTCTCCATCCCTTCTCCTCTTGTGGCTACCTGACGCTGTCTAGCCATCCCGATGTCCTCAGGAACCTATAAATATCAGACAGTGAGACATAAGCAAGTTCATGTACGTCATGGAAGTATGTAATAGCTTCCAAGTGTTCTGTTCCTCAAGTGACAGAGACTCGGGCAATGACAAAGGAAGTGAGGTGTGACCTCGTGGAGCTCCTCGCCTTCGCAGCCTCTTCATATGTAGTCATCTTTGAGATTTAGTTTCATTGCGTGGTTTTTAAGGAAGTTATGACCAGTTAGAGCCCCTACTAACTTAGATAGCGATGACGATGACCTGTCAAACTGTAGTAGTTTGTTGGTCCGGCTTCTGTTATATTCTGGCGAAAGCATCCGTGACAGTTCACAGGTAGTGAGTTCTTTCCACCTGTTGTTGGCTTTCATTCGAATTTTGTTCTCCACTCGCTCTCTCAGTTTGCAGTGGTGGCTTGATCGATTGAAGTGTTCTATCAAGATCCATTACGGACCCCTTTCTCGCCAGTTCATCTGCCATCTCATTGCCGGTTTTGTCTCTGTGTCCAGGGACCCAGCAGAGATTGGTGGTGTGCTGCGAGCAGAGAATCTTGAGCTCTTCGCGGCAGCGGTGAACTAGTTTGGATTTTATTTCATTGGCAGAACCTGCTTTTGTAGCCACCTGACTGTCAATGAAGATGGTAATATCGCTACGAGGTATTGCCAACATTGACGCAATAGCCAGAACCTGTGCCTGGAAGGCGCTACTGCTATCAGGTAGTCTGATGGAGCAATGTATATTTAATTCCTCAGAGAATACGCCGGCACGGGTTCGACGTTCACCTTCGAACCATCTTTGTAGATGGATATTGATTTTCTTTTTGTGGGTTCATTTGTGTTCCATTCTTCCCTGCTCGGAAAGGATCACGTGAGTGGTTTGTCAAAGTCTATATAGGGAGACATATAGTCAGAAGTGACAACGTTCCCTACGTGTTTATAACGGGTGATTTTTTAAGAGGTTTAGAACTTAAAAAAAAAAAAAAAACGCAAAAAATTCGAAAAAATGAATGAAATATTTATTTGAATCGATAGTTTGAACCTTGCAATTAAATGTTTAAAGATAATTTCATGCAAATGTTGACCGCGGATGCGTCTCAGGTAGTCCATCCGCTGAGTCCAATTTTGGCATACTCTTTCACACATATCGGCCGGTATCTCACGAATGAATGCATGGATGTTGGCTTCCAGTGCGTCAATCGAAGCGGGCTTGTCCCTATACACATTAGCCTTGACATACCCCCACAAAAAATAATCTAATGGTGTCAAATCGCACGATCTAGGCGGCCAATTGACCGGCCCGAAACGTGAAATTAACTTTTCACCAAACTCGCCTCGCAATTGCGCCATTGTTTCGCGTGCTGTGTGGCATGTGGCACCGTCTTGTTGAAACCACATTTATCATGCAAGTCAAGAACTTCCATTTTGGGCAAAAAAAAGTTTGTTATCATCGCTCGGTAGCGTTCACCATTGACAGTAACGCTGCGATTCGCATCATCTTTGAAGAAATATGGCCCAATAATGCCGCCGGCCCATAAACCGCACCAAACAGTGGCTTTTTCGGGATGCATTGGTAGCTGTTGCAATGCTTCTGGCTGATCTTCACTCCAAATGCGGCAATTTTGCTTATTTACGTACCCATTCAACCAAAAATGAGCCTCATCGCTGAACACAATTTTTCGATAAAAAAGCGGATCCTCGGCCAGCTTTCCAAGAGCCCATTCACCAAAAATTCGGCGTTGTGGTAGGTCGCCTGGCTTTAGTTCTTGCACAAGCTGTATCTTAAAAGGCTTTACGCACAAATCCTTCCGCAAAATTTTCCACGTAGTGCTGTAACAAAGGCCTAACTGCTGGGAACGGCGCCGAATCGACATTTCGCGGTCTTCTGTCACACTAGCTGATACGGCCGCAATATTTTCTTCACTACGCACAGTACGTAAACGTGTTGGTGGTTTAATGTCCAGCAAAGTAAATTTGGTGCGAAATTTGGTCACATTCTTCCGAATAGACTGCTCAGAAGGTCGAGAATGCCGATCATAAAATGGAAGCAGCGCGCGATGAACATTTCGAACCGAGCACGAATTTTGATAGTAAAATTCAATAATTTGCAAGCGTTGTTCATTTGTAAGACGATCCATGGTTAAATTGCAAACCAAACTGAAGCTGTTTGACAGTGACACAAGGTACTAAACACACGTCAGCTGTCAAAACCAGTGTTGCCAAAACCAAACCAGCTAAAAAATCACCCTTTATAAGATCTGTGCATGCCCAAATTTGCAAGGATTCCAAGTGTTAGTTTGGCTGATCCTTAAAGATCCTGCACCCACACACACGACCATCGTGATTTTCAGTTTATTACTGCTAATGCAAATTCAAAAATAAATCTCTGAATTCTTGCATATACACATATAAATTTATATGTAAAGATATCGACCTATCACGAACAATACTTCCAATCATCCAATCCTGAAACTCCTACTACGCTCGTTCTCGTACTCAAGAATCTTGTAAAGTGTAAGAGCTTATAAAATAGTACAGTAGGCGCTTATATCTCTAACCAGAGCTGGCGGCAATTGCCTGTTACTGAGAACTTCAACTTTTAAAAACTCACATTGTTATTTGAAATTTACTGCCGTATCAGATGAATAACCGCTGAACCGTTTCTTTTATCTAGCATCGGTTCTCAGATCTTTAACTACCTACCAGTCTAATAAAATAAGAAAACAAACTTTTGATGAACGAGAAAGTTTGGTTCGACCCAGTCGTGCACTTTATTTTTGTTCACATTGACCTCATTTAGCGCCGCAGAGGTACCTTCGCGGTATGCAAAATCTCGTATGTTATGTAGTACACTTCAGATGGTATCGTTATTTCATACTTTCTGCTAGAGGGTTTATGTACGTACTTGAGTAAAGTAAATAATTTCTGGGAATTGAATTCCCAACCTTAAGCGGTTATTTTAGGACGTATTTTGTCTGTCAAGCAAATCAGTTAATTTATAACAGTATTTACACGCCGATGTACAATCACGACGGGATATACTACATTGTACTGTACAGTAAGGAGAAGGGAAATTCGCATTTCGGTAAATTTATTACGTCTCAAGGCTATGGGGACATGTTTACGGTCGTAAATGTCAATGAGGCTCCGAGTTTTATTTCTTCTCAAAAGCACTGAATAACGATGAAAGATGAGTCTGTAATTACTTCCAGTTACATGGCACATGAAGTATAGATTGTTTGGTTTGAGTTTCGGCTGTTTGCGCTTGATGTATCCCGACGATGTTCTGGATTTAATAAGTTCGTTTCTTTGTTTATCTTTTTATCTTATAACGCTTGATGTATATTAATATTTATTTCTTTAAATTTAGTCCTGAGGAGATTAGATAGAAGCCTTTTCCGACAATTTATGCCTTGGCGGTTGTCGTAAATTAGACAAACCAGATCCTGTGTATAGGCAGCCGAGTTGTTCAGTATACTTTGTGCGTTGTTAAAACAAGAAAGATAAAATACAAAAAAGAAAAAAAAAAAAAAAATTGATGGAACAAATTATTTGGACTCCATTTAACATTCTGTCTTTAAAAGATTTACTTGCTCCAAATAGGGTGTAGAACGTAGATATCCTTTGAGTGAAAAATGTTGAACCCACGAGAAATATTAAATAATAAGGATGCCAGTGTCATCCGTCTTTCCGCCTTTACCCACAGCTACAACCTTAGCGTGTGGAATCTCAACACCCCCAGCAAATAATCCAATTACATGACATCTATTAAACTTTTACAATAGATAATTTAAATTTAATCATTTCCAAAGGAGGGTTTGCTTAAAAAATTGTACTAAAAATCGATGACAGAATAGGCACATGTTCTGCCGTAGATCTTGCATTGGGAAAGAGAGGGCTCTTGTGATCGAAACAGCATCTGAAAAATCAAATGAACTGGATTTGAGAATGACCGCTGGCGTCGTTTAAGCCATTTTGTATGACTTCGCTATGAAAGCCTTAGGTAAGGCAAGGTTATGTAGGGTTGTTAGATCGTCAAAAGAGACTAAGCGCTATTGCCGACTCATTGCTATCCCCCAGGGATCCCTTGCAGTTAAAACCTAAACCAATTCGGCCGAACACTCAATTTTCGTACAGAATCAATGTATCTCTCAATTTTTCTTGAGAAGCAAACCAAGTTGTTAAAAAATTACTTCCGAGGTGTTTCCTTCTGCTACAGGCAATTGCTTGACGTTTACTGAGAAGGTATATGGGCGATGTCCTTCGCGACCTATCCGTCCTCATGTAACTATCCGTATTAGCTGAACTATTGAACCCTTTTTCGAAGCGTTCTTCGATGATGCCTTTTTTGAAACTTTTTCCAAAATGTCCTTGAACACGTATTTCGTCAACAAAGTGAGGTGAGAAATATCCAACCTACATATACCTACTACCAACAAGACTGTTAAGTAGAGAGTGAGCACCAAGTTGATTTAAAAACTAAGTCTAATGAATGTGTCATATAAATTGAATTTCAATATTTTTTTTTTTTTTTTTTTATATACTTCTCCCGGGAAAGGCGAACCTATAACGCTTCAACAGCGCCCCGAGATGCCTGCAGATGTATGTTTGTTCTGCACTTAAATTGCTGCAAATTGTAGTCTTCTGGAAATATATCCCCAGGAAGCGAGTTCCAAAGTTTGCTTGTCCTGTAACAGAAGGAGTTTTTGAAAGTTGATGTCCTCGCGGTTGTCAAGTGTACTGTATGGTCATGAGCATTAGCAGCCTGTCTTGTTAGGCGCCCAAAAGTTGCATTACGAGGGATAATGTCTTTGAGTTCCTCAGAACATCTACCGTGGAAGTACCTATAGAACAAGCATAGGTCAGTGACTTGTCTTCTGTGCACCAACGGATGTAGATTCGATGTGAGTATAGGGTCTCCAATGAGTCGAACTGCTCGTCTCTGTATTCTATCAAGCAGGTTAAGTGAATGTTTTGGGGCCAAGCTCCATATATGGGCACAATATTCCAAGCCTGGTCTTACCTGTGCTTTGTAGAGAAGGAGAAGTTGCTTGGGGCTAAAGTACCTCTATGCTCTAAACTTTGCGGACGCCGATCTTGCGATATATGGAATGACCACCACAGTATTGACAACTTCAAAGGATTCAAATTTTCCTACAACGGATGTACAAGATCTTAAGCCTTTTAGCCCGATTGTAGGACAACAAGCCCTACGATTAAGGGCCATTGTGAAATTTGAGCTTAGGGTTTTGTATGAATCTTTTGCGTCAAAAGTATATTAAACTTACGCCCGTTTGCTGATACTACGCATAGCGATTTAAGTTCTACTTAAATACTTTCTCTATGTCATAGACTGTCACATACGGTTTTAAGTGGAACTCAAATCGCTATGAGTGGTACCAGCAAATGGGCCGAAATGTAATACGCTTTTGACGCAAAAAGCTCGAACAAAACCATACAAAACCCTAGGTTCATTTTTCACAACCATCCACTTTGGTTTTAGGGGCGAATGGGAGGGACCAATTATTTGATCAAACTGAATGTTTGTCAGATACCTATACAGATATTAGAAAATTCCCTTAAAAATTCAAAATAATCGGCTCTATATTTTATAACTATCACGTAGATATACGTATGAGCTTACAAGAAGTGGATCTCGCAAATTTGTTGCTCCATTCGTCTGCCACTTTGTTGAGGCTGGGGTATTTTTTTATTTTTGATTTTACACTGAAAACCAACGGTAAATATCATATACAACTCGTGCTTTCTCAAGAAAGAATAATCATTGTGATGGAAATGCTAATTTTGATTTATAAAAGAATCGTAAGTAAGTATTTTCAAATCCAGTCCCATTAGAGGAAAACTAGAACAACAACTTGCGCCAACCTGGGAAATATTTTTGATTTCATTATCCATTTTTTACCTCTGTATTGCCAATTGTTTTCTAAATTGTCAAAAGCACACCTGCTCGTAATTCAATATTTTTCTACTAAAAAAGAATAACCAACTATTCATTAAGAAAAATGATTGAATAGGTGAACGTGCAGCTAAATAATCCACTCCAATTAACATCAACTCCAATAATAAGATTCATACGAAAAGCAAAAAAAAAAAAAAACCTGCATAATCAACGGAAACATTGAATAGCTACGCCAATAACGGCTACCTACCTATTCCCCTCTTAATTAGTGCTATACAGCCAATCATATAAATATGAAAGTCCGAAACTTGATTTTCAGAACTTGAAGCCTGCTACAATTTGCAATCAAATCAAACTTGCATGAATTGAATATTTTTCTGATACAACTAATCAAGAAGATTTTGCAGCGGTAGAGAAAGTTTCGTGCGATACACAGTGTTGCCAGAGTATTAGGTACCAAAAATGCTAAATGCTTAGCTAAAAAAATTGCATAAGCCTGTGAAAAACGCTATTGGTCATAACACATTTCTATGGCACGAAATAATTGATTTCTTGCACTTTGCGTAAAAGATCAATATAAATCTGTTAGGTAGGTATTAGCACAGACGGTAAGTTAGAAGTCAAACCGGCTTAATTGCTTTTGAATTCTTTCAGAGCGGGATGTCTTAACTCCAATTTAAAAAAAATTGTGCTTTTGCTCCAATTTTGGATTGATAAGTTCCATCATAAATATATACTTCAAACCTTGTAAGGCTAAGGATAGACAGGTAAAAAAAAAGTTCTTCAATATAGTAAGGGCGTTTTCGATGGAAACCAATTTAAATGTTTTCTAAAACGATAAAAAATTCAGGAATGACAAGACTTACGGAGGAACTTTAGATAACTCACGTTTTTTAATTAAACATACCTACCAATTATAGAAACACTTTCACTGACTTGAACATTACGGTTGTTTTTTTTTTTTTTTTTGTAATTTTACAAATGCTTAAAGTAAATTTAAGGCTGTTGTATGACGCAGGTTCTGTGCAAATGTCACAAATAAATAAATAAATGGCGGGGTTTGCATTTGCAGAGACTCATCATGCGAAATGGGAGAGTCACATCTTTGAAATACAGAGTTGTGAAAATAATTGGTTTTCCATCCTGTAATTCCGTCTGTAAAACTTTCGGAAGTCGGAAATTATCTCTAGAAAACGGGATGTCCTAATTAAATGGCTATTTGTGTTGCGACTTTTTAGAATTTTAAAAATATGAAAACCTAGCAAAATCACTTCTTTGTTTAATGGTGAGGTGTGAGGTGATTCAATAGCCGTGTTTATTTAGTTTTGAAGTTTTATAGAATTTTCGAAATGTCGAAAACTGTTTTAACGATTGTTATGAAGGTGGGACTTACTTTTCCTATTCCAGGATCTAAAATAAATTTACAGGATCTGTTCTTGGTACTCTGGTATTATATTATTGTCTTCTTTCTTAATTCGCGTCTTTTTGCAACTCTTTACGGAGGAGTGCAGTATGAAGCTGAAATCATCTCCGCCAATGCCTACATTTTGCTGCAGTGCTGGCCTTTTTGCCTTGCAAACAGGGCTGCCGTTTCATAATTTCGTTGAGGAGTATAACAGAATTTTTGGGGAGTATCGGGGAGTACAGAACAAAAATCAAGAAATTAATTTTTAGGCAAGTGTTTTCCAATTGGAACGGGTCGATGTTGGTAGGTATCTTGTGACGCATAGCCGTCATTTTGGAAGCGTTTGAATAAACTGGTATTTATTATTCAGTCACTAATGCTAAATCACCATGTAAAACTATTGTTCACCACGTCCAAATGATAAAGCTTTATTATCAAAATGAGTGTTCGTCAGCGCCACTGAGAAAACTAAATTTAAAAATATGGGTCCCATACCCGAAAATTTGTTTCCTACACCCATAAACTTGGCTAGCTTACCCATATCTTGGATATCATCCCCAAGTCGAAGCTACTGTAGCCAACAAAGAGTTATCATAGCTCTTTAAGAAGCGGTTGTTAACGAACTTAATTTGTGTCGGGTGTGAACACCGTACACACATGTCCTGTTATCCGCTAAGCAGCTTTGTTACCTAGTCATTACGGAACAAGCACTGCCATACGGCTATGATAGCTCTTTTCTGTACAGTTCTGCTTAGAGTAAGGTTTTTCTGGCTCGTAGAATAAGTGACAACTTAGTCGTTTATAAGAACTGACATTGAAGCAATCCCCTATCTTCGTTTCTACTGCTAGTAGTATCAAAGAAATCGTACTGTTCAGACTTGTTATTAATTTCAGCAGGTAAGAGGTTTTAAATTTGTTTAAAACTGTTCTAAAATTTTGTATGCATTTTAGAAAAGTGGAAGAGAGATACCGATTCCATTTTAATTTTATTTTTATATTTTGTTCATTGCCTCTTCAACAGATACGGACAAATATATAGGTATTAACCGGATCTTAAGAGCCAGCTGTTATACCTACTGCTTAGCTTTCCAAATTTCTAAGGAAGTCAGGCTAAGTATAAGAGCATTATAAGGCTTCTAAGAGGCTAAAACATCCACCAAGGTAGGCTCTTTTTATGAGGGCATAAGAATACTTGTACTAGGTTATCTCAGCTTCCCATTTGGGTTCACAAACTCCCTATGAGGTTCTGACAGCTTTGTATATGGGTACTATATACATTTTTTGGGAGGCTGCGGCAGCTCTGTTTATGGGTATAACAAGACTGTGACAGCCTCTAATGTGTGCGCATTAGCTCTGTGAAGAGGTTTAAACAGCTCTGTATGCGGTTCTGATACGTAACTGGGATGGCTTAAAATATTATTTGTTGGTTATCGCAGCTCCGTTTATGTGCTTACCCATGTAACTGCAGGTATTACACCTTACTTTTGGTTATAGGTAAGGCAGCAGTAGATGTGCCTACATACAACAGAGGTGGCGCATTTACATAGTAGGGCTATTGCAGCTCTAGTTTTCTGAGTGTATACGTTGCTCGAGTTGCCCCCATTTTACGGCAGAAGCGGTGGCCCTTCAAAGTAGACTCTGGAAATTTTAGTGGCTAAATTCGGGACAACCGGTTCGTTTAATTTTATTTTATTTAATTTCAACATCGACCCGTCCTTATTGCATTTCAAGAATCCTCAAGAGTTCGAATACGAAACAAAACTTAGCGGAACACCCAGAAAGTAAAATTTGTTTTGTAATTTACTATGCGTATATAGAATTGTCAAGGCAAGTGAAAATAGTTATTAAAAATAGGAGTACAATTAGTCTTTGGGGAGTACGGGAGTACGAACGAAGAAAAAGGAGTATAGTACTCCTATTGTAGTACTTTCGGCAGTGCTGCTTACATAATACGGTTATCCAAAAAAGAAAAAGACTCTGCTCGGGTTTCGGCTGTCGGGTTTAGTTCAAGTACCTTTCCTTATCTTCGAGTATTATGTGTTTCGATAAGTGTTGTTTTCATCCATCTGTCGTTTACTCAAAAATTGTACGTTTGAAGTTCAGATTTGGATTGAATTTAAAAGTCACACGATTTTAAAGATATCTTAAACGTTTAAAATGCTGCACCTACCAAGTTTGGAACCAACAAATTGGGTACTGTTTTTAACAATTTGGTTTCAATTTTCAACATTTTTATATGTTTACTCTGTACATATTTGAGTGACTGTCAGTCATGAAAGTCTTTTAAAAAACTGTACTTTTTTAAACAGTCGACATTTTTTTACTGACATGTTGAGGACTGTGTTCATTTTTTGACTTAGTGAAACTGGTTTAATTGATTGATATTGCCTATGATAGTAAGCCATGTTTTGAGCTGAGATATATAAAACCAACAATTTGTAAGAACTACAAACAATTCTTATGCCAACTAGGCTAGGCCGGTTACGTCGGATTCTGTTTCTGTTGTTCTGGGCTTACTACGGAACAATGGGCACTCTGTAAAAGACCTCAAAGATCAAAAATCTGAAACATGAACTGTAATAAGGACGCAAAATTTGTTTAGTGTGTTTCGGTCCCGTTCAGCATTGACAGAAGGTCAAAATAGTCCCCCCATATAAATCTGAAAACCCCCCAGATTTGTCAATTTTTCAAAAAAAAACTTTTGGTCGTTGTTTTTTTTCAACATGTTTTTGTACGACTTAAAGGATGGAATTTCGAATTTGAAATGCGAACATGTAAGTTTGGCTTTCCGAATGCAAAAATGTGTGCCAAATACAAAATGTCAACGCATGTTGCATTTTGAAAGCATCTTGTTTAAGAATTTACACAGGCTTTATCAAATGTTGATGAAATTTTTGTGTTTAAAATTTCAAATTTAGAGGAAATTATAGAAAACTAGAACTTTTTCCCTATTAAAACTGGCGTTACCTTTTTTTTTTAAAGACTTCTTCTTCGTAAACAAAAATAGTTTAGAGATATAAGCAGAAACTATTTTCAAATTCCAGCCGATAGCCCCTGTAGCTAGTGCTGTAGAGTCATTAATATTGTAAATTAATTTTACTTGTTAATAAATAATAATAATAATAATAATAATAATAATAATAATAATATTTTCAAATTAGCCGTATGGCCTGGCAGATAGTGCTATCTTAGTTATTAATTCTGTAATTTAGTTACTAATTAATAAAATTATAATAATTATATTAATTTTTAAATATTGATTTTGAGGACTGACTGATAATTTAACTGCTTTTTTAAATAACACACACATTTAAGGTTACCAAAAAGGATATTTTAATGAAATATGGGATATAACCCGCAAACTGTCAACACTGGTCCCTTTCGAAATGACGGTATTTGTAAAAGCAATACCTACAAGCGGAACAGCGTCCAAAACGGATAGGACATATTGTATTGTACAGCATTTTAATCAATTGGGAGTGCAGAGCTGGAGGAAGTTGGTCAGATACCGGTTTAATTGAAGACGATTTTTTTTTTTGTTAAATTTCGAAACTACCCGCTTTTTTAAATGTAAAGGGTTTTTCAACAGGGACGCTACAAAAGTAGAGCGACAGGGACAGCAAACGACGCCGAATTTCTTGCCGCTCTTTTGACATTTCTCTTCAGTAAGGTTTGCCATACCGTGACGGGATGGTCGTCATAATCGTCCTAGCAGATCAACAATTGAGAGTCTAGTGGACAAATTTGAATCCACAGGCACAGTACAAAATGTTCCCGTGCCAGTGAGACAAAGAAGTGCCCGTAGTGTTGGGAATATTGCTGCCGCTGAGGCTTCACCGAAAGAAAATTCATTAGTTGAATTAACTATCTTTCGTGATTAATCCAAAATTTGTTAAAAATGTTAAAATAAATCACGTATATAATGGAATCAAATAACGAAACGTTGTTAATTCAACTATCCAAACATTGTTGAACCAAATTATATTAAAGATCATGAAAATGTTCAGTTTAAAAATGTCTGTGATTGATTTGAGTATAATTTCAATGTACATCAATAATTCCGTGATTAAAAAAATGGTAAATTAATAACGAACGTGTTAGCATTAAATTTTTACTACATCAGTCCTTGATTAGCTTCAAAAATGATAAAATGATCACAAATATTTTCACAATAACGAAATAAATGCATACCTTATCACTTAAAGTTATAGCTAATCAGAAACATATTCAAAATATCATAAGTATTGTCTAAAAATTCTGTATACATAGTACGGAATTTAAAATGTCTGTGATGATACTATCGCACTAATATTTTAAAGCCAAAGGAACCCGTATTAAATTATTAGTTTTTAAGATTTCTTTTGGGTTGATAAATCAGAGAAGAAGGGGTATTTAGCAGCTTTTAAAAAAGGGATAATGCATTATGTAGGTATATAAAAGTGAAATTAGTTTTGATAACAAGTGTAGCTACTCTTCCTTTTCGGACAGACGATTACTATATAATGTGATCAAATTATCACAAACGTACTCATAACTCATGACAATGCAGGTTGACCGATCACAAACATAATTAAAAGAACACAAGTATTATCAATCATGTTATCATGATTATTTGTGTTTATATGGTCATAGTTCAGTGATCTGTATCGAATTATGGTAATCCACTTTCCAATAGTCTTGTTAAAGAAATGTATAAGTATCAGAAGTGCTCGCGAAGTGTTAATCAAAATCAGTGATTAATTGTGTATTATATTTTTTTATAAACCTTAAAAGACCCTATTTAAGAGAATGACATTTATAAAAAAAATAAAAACGTATGCTCGTATATGAAGGGTGTTCAAGATTTTTTTACGGATGCAGAGGATTTTGATGACACAGAAACTGCTTTTAAAATCTCACGGCAGATGCGAAATGGCTTCAACTACCTACATAAAAAACCATGAGAAGCAACAAAGGCAAAATGTTGAAATTTGTGGAAAGACGAACACACATTTTAAAGGACAAATTTACAGCAATTACAACAAATTAGCCACTGTTTATACACTCAGCAGGTGTTTCACTGGTAACAAAACATTTTTTTTTTTTTTTTATTATTATGTCTTATTACTTTATTTTTATTTTGATAATATGTAATTTGAACAGATAAACAAATAAATAAAGATATTGAAGACTGGGACAAGTTCAAATCTCCTGTAATTGCCACATTTAACAGATAAATCAAAGACAAAAGTTGCACGGAACTTCTCAACGATCTTCACGCTAAAAATTCTAGTAAAGGTATAAAACTATTATATTTTCTGTACCTATTCTTTTGTCTTATTACTTACTTTTATTTTACTTTTTACGTAATAGTTTGTAAATTGTGACATCTTCAATATTTATCTATCTATCTATATATATAAAAATAACTTAATAAATGTGTGTGTGACAGCTTGGTTAATGGTTGGTTAATAGACCATGCAGGGAAGGTTAATAAATTGGTATGATAAATTTTTGAAAGAAGGCTCAACCGCCATTCCAATAAATTCATTTTTGTACACTTTGAACAAAAAGAAATTGGATAGAAATCGAGTAGTGACACTTCAAATACAAAAAAAAAAAAATATTTTAAATTTTAAAAGCAATTGTTGTTGTCAATTATTTTAATTATTTTCCAACCAAATTGTTGTTGTCAACAATTTTGAAAGTTTTTTTTTTTTAAATACCTATAGGTACCTAAAAAGTTTGTTCTAATAAATTATGTTTACTATGTTACATTAAGTAAGTTTTTGAAATGAAGTAGATACTTTGATTATACAAAGATGATATGGCCGACCATATTTTGCATCAAATTCGTACTGTGATATCGGATAATGAACTGGAGATGTCAGATGGAATGCGCAACAAAGCTTTGATTTTGATCGAGGATATGTGTCTGCTCATGAGTGGCAATTTGTTGTGCAAATTGGGGATGCCACAGCCAAATCGTTCAATGCAAGACGCATTTAATCCAGAATTGGAGCGAGAAATGGACTTCGGTCGAATCGCATTGAGTCAAGCTGTTCGAACAAATGTGCCAATGTTGAATCAAGAATAAAAGAAAGTGTACGATGAATTGATGCAAGCAGTCGATAACGAAAATTGCGGAACTGGAAATACATTCATGATTTCACTGATGTTGGCTCCAATTGTTCGAGATCTGAGATCGCTTTGGCCCTAGCCTCTTCTGGGATAGCGGCTACTTTGTTAGAAGGCGGTCGAACAGCTCATTCTGCATTGAAATTGAATCTGCAAGTGGATGCAGAACCTACATGCAACATTTCAAAGAACACTGCGATGGCGAAAGTACTGCAGCTATGTAAGATTATCATATGGGACGAATGCACAATGGCTTACAAACGCGCATTGGAGGCCCTGAATCGTTTACGTAATGATAAGCGACCTTTCGGTGGAGCAATGATCTTGCTATCAGGCGATTTTCATCAAACGCTGCCTGTCATTTCGAGATCAACTCCGGCAGATGAATTGAATGCTTGCCTGAAGGCGTCTGCTTTATGGCGATACGTCAAAAAATTGCATTTGACAACAAACATGCGAGTTTCTTTACAAAATGACCAGTCCGCTGCAGAGTTGTCCAGGTATTTGTTGTCCAAATATTTATGATGGGCAATGGTGTGATTCGAGCAGACTTAATCACCGGCCTGATTGAGTTTCCACAACTTTTTGCAACTTTACAACGAGACCGGAAGAACTAATCATGAATGTTTTCCCGAATATCGCTCAGAATTATACTGAACATGATTGGCTGAGTGTAAGAGTGATTTTGGCTGCGAAAAACAAGAACGTCGATCATTTGAATTTCGCCATTCAAAACCAAATCGCTGGTGAGTTGCATTCAATTCAACAAATCAGTCGACTCCGTGATGGATGAAAACGAAGCCACCAACTATCCCACTTTGTTGCACAATCTAAATGAACCAAAACTTTGTAACGGTACGCGTTTGATTGTGAAGAATTTAATATCAAATATTATTCAAGCAGCGATTTTTATTGGAAAATTCAAAGGCGAAGATGTTCTTATTCCGCGGATTCCACTTATACAGAACGATTTGCCGTTCGTATTTAAGCGTCTTCAAGTTCCCGTACGTCTCGCTTTTGCTATGACAATTAATAAGTCGCAAGGACTATCGCTGGATGTGTGTGGCATAAATCTTGAATTTCACGTGTCGGCTCTCGCTTTGTACGTGTACGCACCCGATAATCGAAATAGAACAAAAAATGTTATGTACCATAAAGCATTTCAGTGAAAAAGCGGTAGGTTGGCTGACAAGTATTTGATTTTATTTATTTATTTAATTTTAATATAGGTACCTTTTGAATAAAAAATTTGAATTGACCGAATTACATGAAGCAGAATGAAGCGGAAGCTCGGAATTATTAATTTCATTACCTACATAAATGAATTTGGGCGGAACGAAGTTCGCCGGGTCAGCTAGTGTTCATTATAAAATATTAATAAGTAAAACAAAAAAAATATTTGAAAAAATGTATAAGTTCCTGTCTTATAAATATATTGTATGGAATATTTATTCTTAATATATCACGTAAGTACCTACGACTGGAATCAAATATTAGGCGTGCTAGTATTATAATGATCGCGAATGTTGTACAACTAAACATTTGACGGACCGTGCTTGATTGACAAAATTTGTCATCATTTTTTTATCATATAAGTGATCAAGTAAATATTAAAGTGATTGTTTATAAATTTCACGAGTTGGGTTAACCACGCACAGCATCACTGAATGCACCACATCCGTTATCAAACAAATACGAACGTGATTGTTTAAATAAAACATGGTGTTAGTTTAAACACGAAATCAACTACGGGGTTGTTAAATTGAGTAATGAGCGTGATAACTTTTAAATAAAACAAAATGACAACGCCACCAGTTGAATTGATCATGTTTGAAGTTGACGCATTTTCAACTAATGAAAATAGTTGATTTTACCAATGAAATTCTTTCGGTGAAGAAAGCCCAAATGTGTCTTTCACACGTCGTTCTCAAGCGTTGGGTATCTCTGTGACGTCGTTGTGGCGAATTTTGCGAAAAGATCTTGGCCTACATCCTTACAAGATCAAATTGACGCAAGAACTGAAGCCGCTTGACCGCCAGAAGCGTCGTATGTTCGTGAATTGGGCTGAGCAACAACATGAAAATGATTCGGATTTTCATCGGAAAATCATCTCTAGCGATGAGGCTCATTTCTGGCTGAATGGCTTCGTCAATAAACAAAATATGCGGTATTGGTCAGGCAGCAATCCACACGTACTCCATGAGTCATCATTGCATCCCGAAAAAATTACGCTTTGGTGTGGTTTATGGGCCGGCGGCGTCATTGGGCCGTACTTCTTCCATGATGATCAAGACCGGCACGTTACTGTGAATGGGAATCGAGGACATGCGGTTCCAACAGGACGGCGCCACAAGCCACACAGCGAATGTCACAATCAATTTATTGGAAACCAAGTTTGGAGAACGTGTTATCTCACGAAATGGTCCAGTCGCTTGGCCGCCTCGGTCGTGCGATTTGACGCCGTTAGACTATTTCCTGTGGGGCTACGTCAAGTCTATGATCTATGCCAACAAGCCAGCGAAAATTGATGAAATTCGTACGAATATCGAACGTGAAATTGCAGCAAAATCGGCCGATTTATGCTTGAAAACCGTCGAAAATTGGGTTCAGCGTCTGGACTTCTGCAAGCGTGCCCGTGGTGGCCATGCAAAAGAAATCGAGTTCCATACATAATGGCATCGAACGTACTTTCACAGGACTAAAGAATTTCATTGATATCCAAAACCGTTTTTGTTTTATTTTTGTAGCGCTCTTATTGAAAAACCCGATATTTTTATTCATGGTGGACTGGACATGTCATTAAGACGTTAAGCGTCAGTTGGTGTTTATTTATGTATGTAACTATTTTTCGGATTTAATGCCAAGGCAATAATTAATTAGCGCTTGACAGCCGTTTTGGAGCCACAAATTTCCAAACCTGTATGTTATAGAAAGTCAAAAACAGTCAGTGAAAGTGTAAAATTTGAATATGTTATTGAAACGGACACCTTGGACACTACTCGTACTTTGTAACTAAACCTGGCAATTATAGCTGTTTGTCTTCGATTAGCTTAATTTTCCTATATGAGGTCGTATCTAAAACTGAAAATTTACACCTTTTTTGGCAGATATTCTAAATTTTATTATTACCACTATTTTCGCGCTTAGGAAGTATTTTTGTGAATTACTATTATTGACCTCGTTGCCTTTGTCTTCTGCATCAACCTGAATAAATTTAAGTCCAAATTAAATTCGTGTCAGACAAACAATCGCTCAAAAAAAGTAAATCATATCTGTTGTGCTTTTAATAACACAATCTCAATCATCGAATTTAAGTCACGCAAAGGCATTAATATAGAGCTCTTGTCAAACAACCTCATCTTGTCGCCTGCACAAACAGCAAAGTCATCCCAAAAATTATTCACATCAAAAACATTGCAAAGCTGTAATAAGTTTTCATTATACATCCGGATATTAAATGTCAGCTGTGGCAATCTCTTCACAAGCCATCGCCGCCTGTCCCCCTCTATCTCCCATGAAACGTATAGCAAACAATAAATTATGAAATTTTCATGTTTTGAGTTAAATTTCAAAAAGTTTCCAGAACCCTTCTTCGTACGAAGCGCATACATACCATAACCCACAAAACACTCCTATATCTGATCTTTAGCACCCCCGAATGGCAAGAGACTTGAATATGATGAATGGGAAATATTTTCACAGCTTTTGGTATATAGATGGTTTCCTAGAGCTCGGTGTTGGGCTACAGCAGGATGATTTTATTTGTAGAATCATTTCACAACACACAGACACAGACGGCATTGTCGTTTAGAATAAAAACTTAATCATGAAACGGAAAGGATGTGAACGTTGTTCTTCCGTGATAGAGAGCATATGTGCAGAGTGCGGTTTGCCATATATGCAGCTTGCACTTCCTTTTGTAAGCAAAATGTTTATTTTCATTCAACGTCATGGTGCAGTTTCATTTTGATGACAAACGAAACCAAAAAAAAAAAAAAAAACAAAGTGTACCATCAAAGGAGTTGTAGTGTTTATATATTCTGCAAATTTCCGAACATCCCAACTCAGTAATTTAATGTTAAGCTTTTGTCCTTGTGCCGTTTATATCTTGAATTTTAAAATCGAGTGGCCAGTGTTACCAAAATGAATGTTGCATAAATAAAAATTGAATGAAGATATTTAAAAAAATATTTTCCTTTTTTATAAATATAAAAGTGTTAAAATGTGGCCTTGACAAAGTTTTTGGGGAGAACCTCCATAGTTACACAGAAGTTAATGTGGTTTTTATACCCAAGGCGGGTAAAAGCTCACATGTGAGCCCCAAAGATCTC
The DNA here is from genome assembly GCA_946477585.1 of Cheilosia urbana. Taxonomy (NCBI): domain Eukaryota; kingdom Metazoa; phylum Arthropoda; class Insecta; order Diptera; family Syrphidae; genus Cheilosia; species Cheilosia urbana. The sequence continues at coordinate 42,249,015 of OX297856.1, forward strand.
AGACCCATTACTTTGTCATCATTTTTTGCTAAAAAACCTTAGAGAAACTGATAGACATCCATATACGTTGCAGTGTCAACTCAAATCTTTTGTCAGCTTCTCAACTCGCGTAAAGTGAAGGGAAATCGGTTGAAACGGCCCTCACTCACTTGTATCTACCATCGAAAAATCTCCCGATTGCAAAGAATTCACATTGGTTGCTTTCCTGGATATTGAGGGAGCGTTTAACAACGTTGAATCAGAGGCAATTCTCGGCGCACTGACGGGCCTTGGAATTGAGAAATCTATTGGCGAATTGGTCAACCAGTTGCTCACCAACAGGTTTATCAGCTCAAAGCTGGGCGAGGCATCGTTCGGAGGTTCGTCAGTAGGGGTACGCCTCAAGGTGGCGTATAATCTCACCTCTTTTTTGGAACCTAGTAGTGAACAAACTACTTCTAATACTGGAAGGGGAAGGGTGCAAGGTAATTGCCTATGCAGATGACGTTGCCATCGCTGTATCAGGAAAACACCTCAACACGCTTAGATATCTCTTGAAGAATGCCCTCTCTAAGCTCTCTAAATGTACCGAAAAATGTGGTCTGGCGATCATGCCCAGAAAACTGACCTGGTCCTCTTTACAAGGAAATACAAAATTCCCAATTTTGTACCACCAAAACTAAATGGCACCCTCTTGGTGCTCACCAACACGGCTAGTTATTTGGGCCTAGTTTTAGACAGCAAATTGAGCTGGAAACCCAATATCCTGCGGAGAGTTCAGAAGGCCACCACGGCTGTAAAAAAAAAAACCATTTGAAGCAGATGGGGACTTCAGCCTCGAATTACACATTGGTTATATGTATCCGACCTATACTTACATATGGCGTTATCGTATGGTGGACTGCCCTCGAAAAGGCCATCTACTATAATCACCTTAGCCGTGTTCAAAGAACGGCATGCATATGTATTAGTGGAGCCCTTAGAACCACTCCAACAGCGGCCATGGACGTAATGTTCCACTTGCTACCGCTAGACATCTATTGCAAACAAATGGCAGCAAACGCAGCCACTCGGATAAAAGCAATTCGTTTGAGGACCAGTCGCCAAACTGGTCACTCATCTATTCTAAATACATTGGAATGCATTCCAAAATATACTGATTACACCCTCAGTTTCAATTCGATAAGAACTTTGAAACCTACATACCCTTCAGGAGCGACTGGGAAAGTGATGTAGTACCTTGTAAGGAGTCCGTCTGTTTCTATACAGACGGGTCCAAAACCGAAACAGGAGTAGGGGGAGGGGGGGTGTTTTCTCTCTTGATCTAAATAGCAAAATCTCATTCAGCCTTCCTAATCACTGTAGTGTTGTGTAGGCGGAAAATCATGGCGATTAAAGAGGCCTTGTCGTGGCTTCGGTATAATGTAATATCTGTAAAGGATACCACCATCTTTACCGACAGTCAAGCCGCGATTAAATCCCTGGATTCTGTCGTCTTCAATTCAACAACTGCCCTCAATTGCCGACTATCTCTGAACGAGATGGCGAAACAATTCAAAATTCACCTTATATGGGTGCCGGGACACAGAGACATTCCAGGTAATTGCATCACCGACGAACTCGCCAGACAAGGCACTACTATGTCGATTCTACCAGAAAAGGAGAGTCTCTATATGTCTCTTGCTACTTGCAAGCTCCTACTTAAGCAAAACGCATTAAGCGCTACTAATCGCAGGTGGTCTAGCTGTGTAACGTGCCACACCTCGAAACAGATCTGGCCTCAGCTGGATTCCAAGCGCTCAAAAAGTCTCACTACACTGAAAAGACCCATAATAAGCACTCTAGTAGGTGTCATCACGGGACTCTGCATCATAGGGAGACATGCTCTCAGGTTGGGCCTCCCTTCAAACGATTTCTGCAGAAGCTGTATGGACTGTATGAATTAATGGTACCATAGTGATGCCAGATCGTGATAATTACATATTTCGTGGGCATTTTGCATTCCAAAATAAGCTAATTTCGAATTTTCGCAAATATTTTCCCTTTTCTAGTCAGCCTATATATACGTTAGATTTTAAATTTGAAAAATAGTTTATGTAGGTTAGCAAACTTCCGTCTCTTATTCAGAGATTATAAAAATGCAAATCACATTGTCCGCTTAATAAGCTTTATTTTAGAACTAAAGCAATTTTTACCTTAAAAAATACTTTTAGGTGTTATATTTTCAAATAAATCGAGTTAAAATAGATACGGTATTGGATGATAACATTTCTATTTAGGGCTATCGCCAATTCCGAGGGAAAAAATTCCCCCCGAACATTTTCTGTTCCCTGGAAAATATTCCTTCTATCGCGAATCTACATACGAATTAATTTCCCCCCGAATTTTTCGAAAATAATATGTTCCAATTGTCAATTGAATAAATGACAGTTTTCATTTACCCGATTTAAATTAAAAAAAAAAAAACAATAGGGATATTCACGATCCGGTGCAACTGGTCTTGTATCATTGCGAAAGTGCGAAAGTGCAACTTGCAGGTATCGGAAAAAACAAAGAGAATGGAAAACAAAAATAAGTGCCGCCGAAGGGAAAATCAAAATTTTTGTTATGTAATATTAATTAATTAACATAATTTTGTCTCCATTATCTTCCAATAAATTGAATCGTTTTTCTTTTTCGCTTTTTAAAAGATTTTTTTCAGAACAAATGTCAATTGTCAGATTGGGTCTGACTTTGTTTTAGTTTTGCTATAGATGAGAAAAAGTTTGTTCACGATCTGATAAAAAAAAAATAAAATTTCGCAATTTTACTAGGTCTGTTACACCGAATCGTGGATACCCCTAATAATGTGTTCGATTCGGTAAAATAAAAAACAAAATATAAGAAGCTTGCAAAATGTACAGCGCAGCGTTTAGATTACTTTCCGAGAAACATATTCAACAAGAAAAAAAGAAAAAGAGTGAAACTGAACAAAAGAACTTTAAGAGATAAATCCAATCCCTTAAAGTTACCACATGCATTTTAAGTAGAAATTTACTGGCGTTGCAATATAGTTATAACATATTCGTTCTTTATTAGATTTCACTATTAGGTACTACAGACAAATGTACAAGTATCTGCTGCATTTTCTCTCAGACAAATTGTCAAGAATCAATAACCAATAATCAATAGCATTCAGTTATCTTTAAATGTGGTATTCTCGAACTCTATCACAGTCCCCCATGGTTGGTAGCGGTTGGCAGCATTGATTTGATATTTTTTGTATGTTTTTACATGTCACACGGATTCTAAATTGACATAACACCGATAGGAAAACAAAATGGCGAATTTGAACAAAAACTGAGGGGGCCAGCGGCAAGAGAATTGTGAGTGGGGGGTCTCAGTATTGTCTCTGGTCATCATAGCCCATATACGATCTGAGAGAACAGTTTGGCACGAGTTGCCATCAAATATTTTATTTAAAAATTAACCACCTTTTTGTAATTGCGAAATCGGTCCCATCGTTAAAAGTACCCCACCCTACCTTACTCTAATCGCTAATAATTATTTTTAAAGTTCTACTTCATTTTTTCTCTCTCCTACCTTTAATCTGTATGCTATTCTATTATATTTGCTATATATTTTCCATTTCTCTCTGTTATACCTTTTTTACTAACTATCTACCTACTTTACTATTTTTTTAAATTAAATCTTAAGACTCCCGCTCCCGCATTGTTTTATTGAATAATTTCTTGTTTTCTAAACTCTATGTTCGATAGAAGATATTTATTTTAATATAGGTACTCTACAAATGAATGGTAAAGATAAATTGAAATTTAAAAATGAGCTACTGGAGGAGCTTTCAATTTGATACGATTTTAAGTGCGACAAAACATAAAAGTTAAAACTTATGTGGGGTAAATGAGCTCCGTTCACAGCCGTATTGCATTAAGAGTCAACATTAAAGTGACTTCAATAGAGTAAGCTTAGTCCGACTGGAAGCAATAGTGCCGAGAATAGTCACTGCTCGTGAATTTACGACTTCTATAGATTTTAAAGTGGTGTTTGAGGAATTGACCTATTGAAGTGGTGAATTGCAAGCAAATTAAGTAAAACACTTTTGAAGCGACTACGAGAGAAATTTATATCAACATAATTACAAACTTCATTGAATGAAACAATAGCTCTGGACATAGGCTCATGTGGCCATAATTAGTTCTGTGAACTGGTCGAAGGAGAAGATTTCTATCCCTTAAAGGTCTAGCCGGGGCATAGATTGGTACTTGGGTTAAGAGAGATGGACAGTTAATGTGATAGCTTAACAAGTCCCTTACAAACATGATGTCATGAGCTTTTCTTCTTGAACTTAAAATTGAAATGCCTAACAATTGACACCGATCTTGGTAAGGAATTTCAAATTCCCATATTATTTTGCGGAAAATGTATTAAGTGAAACGCCTTTGGACTTTTTCAATGCGGTCAGAGTGAACTTTGTATAATGGGTTCCATATTACATCAGCATATTCTAGCAGAGACCTAACCAACGCAATAAAAAGAGAATTAAGGGTATGAGGATCCGAAAATTCTTTGCAATTTCGTTTTATAAAACCAGAAAGTTTATTTGATTTAGCAATAACTTGATCCACATGAGATGCAAAGGTGAACCTCGAATCAATTATAATACCAAGATCTCGTATTGAAATTCAAAATGAGAAGAGCTTCTATAAAAAGACATTATAAAGCATTTTCTAAGACAAAGTCATTGTGATTTGCGAAAAATATATAATTCGTGATTTGCAACTCAAAATTTTGCAATTGGTGACTATGCAGTTCTTTCCGTGTATAAACGTCACTTGCTCTTTTCTTTGTTGATATTCGTGCGATTGGAATATGTGTAGGCTTCGGCATTTTTCTGTGCGTTTTCCATTTACTATTTGTGACCACATTGATTTCAAAATATTTGTAAATAAGTAAATAGTAATTAAGAAAAATAGATCCACCCGATGCAATGCGATTCTTTGCAGTTGAACACATTCACAAAAACATGAAGAAACTCCACTAGTTGTCAAAATCAAACGCACTTGCATTGGTAAACCTGAAGCAACTCTGAGAAGAAAAAAATCCAGATTCGCAAAATCACTCAGAATTCGGGAAAACCTTTTTTAAGTATCAATCGGACATAAAAACTGACCTAGAGCAAACAAAAGTGCTCTGAGAGTGCCCAAACGAATACCAGATAATTGTACTTGATTGCAAATTTTAAGGAGAATTTGTTAAGGTCAATTTAGAATGCAATGAGTGTGTGTATTGTTTACACAAGATGTTACCAATACTTTTAATTTTTTTTTCTGAATTGTAGTTGCAACCCGGACAAAATCTGTCCCGACGGGACATCTGAAATTCTGCGCCTGGCAACGCTACTCGTGATACTCCTTTTTCTAAAAAAATTATTTAGTCTTCATTCCAAATGCACTCAAAAATTAGTTTTTTTTTACTTTTTTGAACGATTAATTTTTTGTATCCTCTTAAAGAATTTCCTAATTCTATAAATGCTGTATATTTTATGAAAATTACAGGGTGTTTCAAAATCGTTTGCTAAAGCGTATGTTCTTTTATTTTTTGAGAAAGAGGATTTTTTGAAACATTCCCAAATATTTCGGATCTAGTAAAAAAGAAGTTCACTAGCAATTCATTGCTAACAGGGTATTCCAGAATTAAACAGATGTAATGTAAGTTTTTTTTTTAGCAACATGAACCGCAGAGCTACTCAAGATTTCCCCGCACATTAACAAGTGTGTTAATAAATACAAATTAACTAAGAGGCAGCCTCACTTTGTGCATGTGCATCGTCCATTCCATCAAACCCCGGACACCCTGAGGACAACCGAGACAAAGATGCATACTACGAGTGTGAATCCGAGAAGACAACTATAATTTATGTAAAATGGATTTAAGAAAACAAACATTGCATACCTATTGTTGAGCCAACACATTTAAATATTCATTATTCACAACCATTTGTTACCTAGCCTTAAGTCAAATTGTATGTGTTCAAAAAGTTGCAATAAAAGCAAATGTAATGTAAGAAATGCATTGTCTGTGCTTGTTGCTAGGTCTACTGAAATTTTGGCAAAAGTATAAAGGTCTTTTTAAAGTTGGTCCTTGTATTTTTTTGTGAGAGCTGAAATGTATCCTTTAGGTAATAAATTTCAATAGAGGTAGTTAATGTTTAAAAACATCTGTGTATATCCATCTAATACTTAGCATAACAGTAGTACGAACTCTTAAGTATACCATTTGATCAAGTGGCTTCGTGGAGGGTGGAGTTCCTAAGGATGCTTTACCAGGTCTTCGCTTGACGCGTATTGTGAAACAATATTACAAATAATTTTTGTAGGGTATGGGAAACACGTAAAAGTTAAAACGTAACGTTATTTGAACTAACCCAAATTATAGTTAAAAACAGTATGGCAACAAAAGTATCCATTGAGGCTGTTCATTAAAACTCTTTTGCAATTAATCATAGCTTTCACAGCATTCCACGTAAACACAATTAACACGAGAAAACGCTAAATAATCCACCAGTGTTTATTTACAGGATCACAAAAACATGGACATTCAGGATTCAGAGCAGCTGCGTATATTCAACAGCGTATATGCCAAGGGCCAATAAACCTTTTTAGGCGAATCGAAATGGCGCATGGCCAAGCAATCACCCGTGTCGCAATTAAAGTTCGAGAAAATACATTTAGAAATGCCATTATTCAGCAATTAATTTCCTCTGGTAATAAATTAAGAAAAGAGGCTTACTAACTAACACCCTTGGGTGAGGGAGCAGGAGTGACTAGCTAGTTGGCCACCCAGTCGGTGGCACCACGTGTGGGTATACAGTGCACACTGCACATACATATGCCGATGTTGTAATACAAAATGAGGCAGAGGACCATTTGCTGTTCCGTTGCGATAAAGCGAAGGAAATTGCCATTAATTATGGGCAAATCCGGTATCAGTCCTTGCGGACGTACTCTGCATGTGGTGCGGCATCCTCATCATAGTCATCGTGTCCATGGCTGCCACGGAGTATTGGCACAACAACAAATTTGTTGCGGATATTAGACTTAAATTCACGATGTAATATCGCAATAGAGTTCTAATTTCATATTTACCTTGTTGCACGCAGGGCGGATGGAAAGGCGGATTAGCGCCGTCAGAGATGGATTTGCAGGAAATGAATCACTTTTTACGGGTTCGTATAATAATGCGCTGCATGATTCGAATTAATTTGATGCCCCAGCATACATCCACGCTGTGCGTACATAGGAGTGGGTATGTATAGCATATCAAACTGAGTAAGGATACTCTGGAGTATAAATGCGATATCCGCGCTCGTAGAGCTTGTTAGTTTTAATCCACCGCTGGTATGTATTAAAACACGAAATTAATGTAGAGAGACAGCGGTCTATTAAAACGTGCCTGCGACTGTAAATGATCCGAATATAGAGTAATAACGTTGCCAACATGTTTGTCATTGTAATGGGTAGTAACTTAAATAGATGTGCGGTTTGTCGGCTGCTGGATACTTAATTCTGTAATTTTGTATACAAAATGGTTGAAGTTTCGTAGTATTTACTTTGGTTACAGATAGTATGGATATACTTAACCACCGCAGGACTTTACCAATACAAACAGAGCAACTAATTCAAAGGATAAAATCTTTTTCTAAATGTAATTAAAAAGGAATAGCCTCCTGAATGTCTATAGCATGGTAACAACAAATTATTTCAAGGGTAATTTGGTCATTTCTAATTTAATAGAAAACTCAGTTTTGCTCTATATTACAATGGACTTTTAAAAAAATATATTATTTCTTTATTTATTTTTAACTTTCTCCATTACGTAGTAAGAGAAAGATATTGTTTTCGTACAAAATTTCGAACTCGAGATGTTAATCAATTCTGACATTACGATGATAGACCAACTCAAAAAAGTGGGTCGCAAAATTCTGCCCGGTCTGTCCTTCTGTCTGTCTGTCTGTCCCGCAGGCCTACAGCCTAAACGGCTGACCGGATTTCCTTCAAACTTCGGATTTGTAGTTTGTGGGCTTAAGGCTAGGGGCGGTTTTTTATTTTTCAAGTTAACCTCAATATTAATGGAACTTCCCATACAAACTGTTCGTACCAGTTTGATTTTCTCGAAAACGGCTGTAACGATTTCAACCAAAATTGATATTTAAGCTTAAGTGGGTGATGTTACCATGACTACATACCCAGTTTTTGGCTAAAAATTCGAGTAACGGTGCTTTTGAAATTTGGACATATCTCGAAAACGGTCCATACGATTATAACAAAAACTAATTTCTAAGGTTATATGGTCATTTCCAACTTAATGGCAAACTCAGTTTTTCTCGGTATTATCGTAAAATCGATTTTTGAAAAAAGTCTTTTTTTTTTTAATTTTTTTTTTCTTAGCTTACCAGAAAACGGCAATACCGATTTTGACCAAAATGCAAACTTAGAGTAATACCGATGTTCTTACAATTGTTGCGTCCTTAATTTTCAATTCGAATCACCAAAAACGCTAATTTAAAAAAAAAAAAAAACTGTTCTATCTCGAAAACCCCATTCCCCCATTGACTTCGATAAAACTTAAAAAACCAAGTGATCCTTACATCGCGAACAATAACATGTAGTCGGTTTTTAGCTATATATACGGTGACCATATTCGCCGGAAAAAAATAAAGGACAATAATTATTTTGCTTCCAATATTTTTGTATTTGTTTCCAAGAAAAAAAAAAAAACGTTAATTCCGTTTTCGATTTTGGCTTTTCAGATGTTGAGCAGAGATTTCAAATTTCTGCTGCCAAATCGAACATCGTTTTACATTTACACCGCACCGAAATTCAACATTTCTTGAAAAAAAAAATCCGAAATCAGACTTTGCGTTCCCACTGAAAGTTCAACATTTCAAATGACAGTTAGTTTCAGAATTGATTATTGATCTTTTTTCTGTTAATAAATCGGAAATGGTTGAACCTAAAGAATTATTTTTTTTAGCTATATTATTGTAAAGAATTTAAGTGCTAGTTCAGGCATGTTAAATATATTGCTGGACTGAATATAGAGGTATGCAACTACTTCCTTGTTCTTTGTTATAATACCTTTTACGATCCATATTTATAATTTGAACAACTTGAAAGAATTGATTTGTTGACAACTGTTTTTTTTTTTTTTTGTTAGTCAGCGGACTGATAAGTAAACGTCTTCGATTTGCCAAAAAGATACATTTTTGGCAGAAAAAATCAATTTCCTTTGTGATCGGTATTGCTTTTTATGTTGGATTCGCCAAAAAATATTAACATTATTTAGGTCTACAGGAAAAAAAATAGATTTAAAAACATCTTAATTTTCATTACGAAACCTCCACATTCTAAGTTGGGTTTTCCAAAACTACATTCAGTTATAAGAATAGCTTTAACAGCATAATACATTTGTGATTTGTCACTGCTCCAAGGGTTATTCATGATTGAAAGTACCCTTCAGTTGGTGCACTAGAACCCGGTAGGCACAAACTGAAATTTAATGTGTGCAGTGCATGCACTGAAGCACTAAGGGTGTAAACCCAGTTTCAAGTAATGTATGTACGAGTACATTATACGTAATATTTTTAATTGAACTAAACGCAAACAATTTTTAGTCAGTGTTTTAAAGGACAGTTTCAAAAATAAAGGACAAAATCCGTCCTTTATTAAAAAGAAAAAAATATAGGACAGGGGTTAAAAAGAAAGGACTGTCCTTTTAAATAAAGGACGGATGGTCACCGTAGCTATATAGTTAACAAATAGTATTTTTCAAACTAAACTTTGCAATGTTTGGTACTGTTTTGTCCGCCAAATTTTACAAAAACCGCTCTAACGATTTTAATCAAAATACATATTAAAGATATATTTGCAGTATTCTAAATAAGATCCCGTACTTAGTTTTTCTCAGAAAAATCGAATAAATCTATTTTTTTAATTATTTCTCAAAAATGACTAGCCAAAAGTCGAACGCTGTTCATATGTATTTTTAAAACTCAATATCGCCATTTAAATTCAAATTGCAACAGCTATTAAAAATGCAATAACAGAAGCGCAAAACTTATTTTTAGCAAATATTACCCACTTCTACTTTTTTCAACCATTTTGAGCATGCACCCACCTTAAAATATTTACAACAATCAGAATATCCCACTTTATTTGAACTCCCCCACACACGTTCATCGCGATATTCAGTTAATAACTGCTATTTCAAATTCGAAAACAAATCTCTGAATTTTTGCATATACATACATATATTTATATGTAAAGATATCGATCTATCACGATCAATTTTTCCAATCATTGACAACTTATACCAGCTTTCCAGTCAAAAAGAAAATAATTTCCAAATAGATCAGAAATCAAAAACTCCTGCTACACTCTTGTTCTCGTACTCAAAAACTTGTAAAGTGCTGTAAAATAGTATAGTAGGCGCTTATAACTCTCTAACAAGAAATTGCGAGAATTGCCTGTTTCTAGAGCTTCAACGTTTAAAAATTAAAAGTGAATATTATTTAACATTATATGTGTTCCTTTTTCTATATTTCATGTTTCTTTTACTTAGCATAGCTTGAGCTTCTAAGATATTAACCTAATACTTACCTATCTAATAAAATAAGAAAACAACCAACAAGACTTTTGACGAACGAGAAAGTTTTGTTCGACCCAGTCGTGCACTTTATTTCTTATTTTACCTGAAAACGGCAATAACGATTTTGACCGAAATGCATACTTAGAGTGAAATTGATGCTTCCAAAATTATTAATTTTTTTTTTGTTTTTGTTAAGTGTGAGTTAACATGGGCACAAAATTCATGAATTCAAACTACACTACGTTCAATGTCAAATTTAGCTTGTAGGCAATCCCTCTTTTTTAGCTGAAGCTGTCAGTCTATTTAATACCGCTCACCAAACGATAACGAACCATCTAAATTATTTCGTCATTTATCCGATAAGGTAGACTGGATTCAAATTCATCATCCAACCGCTGAAGTTATTATACTTGGTGACTTCAATGCCCATAACATGGATTGGCTACGATATTCTAACCGAACGGACGAGGCAGGGAAACAAGCTGAAGACTTCGCCATTTGCTGCAATTTCACTCAGCTCGTTTATGAGCCCATGCGAATTCCACACAATCCAACAAATTATGGAAACACTCTCGATCTGTTTCTCACAACAGAGCCAGATAATTATGAAATAAAAGTGTCTGCTCCCTTAGGGAATTCGGATCATGCTCTAATATCTGCTATCCTCTCTATACCGATACCAATAGGAGCGAAAAAGGATCGTTATCGTTCGATTTGGAATTATAGTAAATCTGACTGGGACGAGCTGCGTAATTTCTTCGTTTCGTTGCCATGGGCTGATATGTGCTTTAGAGATACTGATGTCAATATGTGCGCAGAAGCCGTAACCGAAATTATTTTACTCGGTATGGAATTTTATATTCCACATTGCATCAAAAAATTAGCTTCAAAAAAACCGTGGTTTAACAAAGAATGCAAGCGAGCTACCGCAGCGAAAAACAAGGGGTTGGGGTCGAAATTCTGGCGAGGGCAAAATTATTTTTTCAAAATTCTGTTTTACAAAATTCTGCTTTCAAAATTCTGCTTTACAAAATTCTGCTTTACAAAATTATGCAAATAATAAAAAAAAGGTTTGGAACAGTAAAAAACCTACCTACCTACTCACTTGTTATAGAAGAAGAGGTAAAAGGAGTTTTTTATTGGTTTTAAATTTGCTGTCTTGGTTTAGAAAAATATTCTGTTAGTATACCCTTGTGAGTGAACGTGTGCTTCTAAAGTGAAAATGAATATATCTGTAATTAAATCCAATAAAGGAAAAGATAAGTTGTGCGTGGATGGATATAATGTATTATTGTGAAAAATTAAGTAAATACGAAATATCGGTTTTCTTAAGAGATTATCAAAAAATATTGTTCTCTCTGGGTTTGTTTTATATTATTAATGCTGTTGTTTCTTTTTTGTTGGTAATTGCAATTATGAAATAATTTGTCATCTTTTGTCTGTTTTTTTTTTTTGAAATGAAATATATTATAATTTGTTGATAAAGTTGAAAAATATTTGTTTTCTTTAAATTTTTAAATTGGGAAAAAAACAGAACTGGCAGAATTTATTTGTTTAAAATATTGCCTGTCAGAATTTTAAAAAGCAAAATTATGAACAGCAGAATTTTGTAAGACAGAACAGAAAAAAAAAACAGGATTTTGAAAAGCAGAATTTTTGTGTTAAAAGTCAGAATTTCGCAAAGCAGAATTTTGAAAGCAGATATTCGACCCGCTCCCAAAAACAAGGCTTTCCGTGAATGGCGGTCAAACCCTTCAGAACTAAAAAGATCTGAATTTACAATTCTTCGAAACAGATGCAACCTAATTATTGAATCGGCGAAGACAACTTACAGCGAAAGAGTCACTAACAAAGTGATTGGATGTCCCAGCGGCTCACGCGCATTCTGGTCCATGACAAAGGCAATCAGTAATAACTTTAGTTGCTCTTCTTTTCCAACTCTAGTAAAAGAAGACGGCACGCTAGCCACAACACCTAAAGAAAAGGCAGATCTTTTCGCTAGCATGTTTTCAAAGAATTCCACCCTAGATTCTGCACAGCTAGAGCCACCAAATATCCCGAGGATACAATCATCGATGGCAGAAGTGAAATTTGGGCCTCGAATAATTCATCGCATCCTTAAAGAACTAGATTGCAATAAGGCAACGGGACCCGATAGAATCCCGGCTATATTATACTCAAGAACTGTGCACCGGCTCCCGGAAATTACGCCAGAGGAAATTACGCCAGAATTTTTTTTGGAAAAAATGCCAGAAAATTTTGCATACAAAAGTCTGGCTTTCTTTCCTAGGAAAAAAGGCCTGACTTTTCTGGCAATCTTTCCACAATTTCAGGCATTTTTTCCAAAAAGTTTTCTGGCGTTTTTTCCATTTCTAAAAATGGAAAAAACGCCAGAAATCTGTTTGGAAAAAAAGCCAGAAAAATTTCGAGCGTTTTTTCAACTTCTTGTTTTGGAAAAAGAGCCAGAAAACTGTAGTTGTTGTAACAAATTAACAGTAATATTAGTTATTCTTGTTGGCGGAAAGATTGCTTGCGTTGTCATTTAGTTGCATTCGAGTGTTCATCAGTGACTGTGACGTGGTAAAAATAAAAAATGGAAAATTTTCTTTACGAAATTGTTGGTGGCAAGCAAAAAAGTAGTAAGCTTTTGTACGTTATCCAACAAAAGCAATTGTATAAAAAAAAAATATAGTTACAAGAACAGTGTGATATATATATGCTATATAAAAAATTGTAATGCAAAAATGATGCTTAATAGTGATGGACTATGTACAAAAGTAAAAAAATATATCGAGCACAATCATAGTGATCAAAAAAAATTCTATGAAGAGTTAAAAGTACTCAATCAAATTAAAGGTGAATGTATGAAATCTGCTATAGTATTAAACGACACCAATGCAATGAGCGGGATCAGATGTGCATATCGATCAGCTTGTGCAAGGTAGGTACATATATAAAATCTTATTAACTTAATTAATAATTTAGGTACTCTTTTATAACATACAATTTCCCCAGTAATCAACAAGCTGCATCAGGAATACATTTTCCTAAAATTGAACGAGGTTTAAGGTACCTGACTAGCAAAATCTTTGTCTCATCGCCAAAGTCGGCAGTAGAAGTTATTCAAGCTTTTCAGAAGGAGCAAATTTGGAATGAATACGGTGTTACAAAACACGTGGATCAACCTCGTCCTTTTTTTAAGGCGTGTATAGAGGAAAATGGTTTTGCGTTTTGTATTTTTGCATCGGAAATGATTCTGGAGTTGATACGAGAAAATATCCCTGCCGCTAATCGAGTAATCATCATAGATGCGACATTTAAAATCGTTCCCATTGGTTGCTTTAAACAACTTCTTATTATTCACATCCACTACCTCGACAATGTGAGTTTATGGCAAAACAACTTTACATACTATGTGTTGAACTAACCAAGAATCTTTTTCTTTACAGATATATCCAGTTTTTTTTGTACTTATGACTACAAAATCAGAGATTTGTTATACTAAACTCTTTTCGTATATTGATGAATCCATTTTTAAATTAGAACCGCATTCAATAATGACAGATTATGAACGTGCAATGCGAAATGCACTAAAAAAAACATTCCCGACTTCTGAACATTTAGCATCCTGGTTCCACTATTGCCAGGCGATCAAAAGGAAATGTACCAGAATACCTAATTTTTTTTTTGAAGTAAAAAAAAAACGAATCCTCCCTAAAGCTTTATCATAAGTTTTTGGCTTTGCCTTTGCTACCAGGCAATTTAATTAGATATGCATATGACATTCTAAGGTATGAAATTGATTCTAAAAAGTTAACTTTTTTTAAAGAATTCTTGACTTATTATGAGAATCAATGGCTAAAACGGGTAAGACTAGTCTATACCTACCTATTATTACGTTTTGACTTTATATATTTCTAATCACAGGAAAAGCCAGAAAATATATCCGTGTATGCAAAGGATTTAAGAACAACATCGGCTGTGGAAGCATATAATGGTGTCCTGGGGCGGTTAATACAACGAAAGGGAAACTTTTTTAAATTTGTTAAAATTCTTCGGGAGGAGGAGTTTTTTAAAAGTCGTGCCTTCTTTAATATGGTAGAAAGTGGTGGTGCAACAGGAAGTATTAAGAAAAAAAAATATAAAGATAAAAATTCAAAAAGAAGAAGCAAGCCAACTTTTAAGGGACAAAAAAATAACACCAATAATGTTTCTTAATAGAATGGTGTATGAAAAGAACTGCATATGCACAGACTTGGAATCATATGATGACGTTTTTGAAGGTTTTTTTTTCCTTATTAATAATCGCATAGTATAATTTAAGTGGATTTTTCAAATTGCTATGATGTTGACACAAACAATTATTCGAACGAAGAAGAAACGGAAGAACTTCCAGAAGACACCACAGAAGCAGATATAATATTATGTGTTATATGTCAGGCTTTACAACCAAATATTGTAATGTTACCATGCAAACACATGAAAGTATGCTCTGAGTGCAACATAAAGTTGCAAGCGCAAGCAGATGGACAACAAAATTATAAATGTCCATGGTGCCGGGAAATCGTGGCAGACACACTTCAAGTTTATATTTAGTAACATAATTGTATGTTACATATTGATAAATTGACAAATAAAAAGGCGAAAGCTATTAAAAACTTTTGTGGTTTTACATTTAGGTAATCAAATAATACACGCCCGCCTCACGCGCAGGCCCGGCGCTAGCGCGGCGCAAAATTTTCTTTGGGGAAGATCGATCCAAGTTGTTGTAGATGGTGTATCATCCAATTCGTTTGCTATAAATGCAGGAGTGCCCCAAGGATCTATTCTTTCTCCAACTCTATTTCTTCTCCACATCAACGATTTGCTTGGATCGACAAATAATAATATCTACAGCTTTGCAGATGAGAGCACTCTCATATCCTCCATCTCGAACAATGGGCCTGTGAATACGGCTACATCACACAGTCAGAGATGTGAACAAATTAATTCTCTAAATGATGATCTGGACAAAATCTTGAAGTGGGGAAAGGACAACTTGGTTGTATTTAATGCAAACAAGACACAGCTCACAACATTTTCCAGAAAAAATGCATCAACAGTTCCTCAGATCCAAATGGATGACCATCCAATCCATTACAAGGACTCAATGCACCTTCTAGGAGTCACAGTCAATTCAGGAATCACATGGCAGAACCACATATCCTATATCGCAAAATCGGCGTCCGCAAAGTTGAGCTACCTATTAAGAGCAAAGAGGTACTTTAGCCCCAAGCAACTTCTCCTTCTCTACAAAGCACAGGTTAGACTGGGCTTGGAATATTGTTCCCATATATGGAGCTCGGCCCCAAAACATTCACTTAACCTGCTTGATAGCATACAGAGACGAGCAGTTCGACTCATTGGAGACCCTACACTCACATCGAATCTACAACCATTGATGCACAGAAGACAAGTCGCTGACCTATGCTTGTTCTATAGGTACTTCCATGGTAGATGTTCTGAGGAACTCAAAGACATTATCCCTCGAAATGCAACTTTTGGGCGCCCAACAAGACAGGCTGCTAATGCTCATGACCATACAGTACACTTGACAACCGCGAGGACATCAACTTTCAAAAAACTCCTTCTGTTGCAGGACAAGCAAACTTTGGAACTCACTTCCTGGGGATATATTTCCAGAAGAATACAATTTGCAGCAATTTAAGTGCAGAGCAAACATACATCTGCAGGCATCTCTGGGCGCTCCCTTTCCCGGGAGAAGTATATAAAAACAAAAAAAAACAAAAAAATACTGACTAACATCACCGACAAGCAACAGATATATCTTGCGTCATCAATACTTTGATATTTCTATTTTTCCTAATACTACTTTAATAGCAAAATTACAAAAATGTCCCACAGAAATTCCTTTTTGGACACGAAAAGCGCAAAAATCTACGATGACAACACACTAATTGGAAATTGGTTCGAAGATCGAGCGGTTATGGAAAAATCCGCAGAGCCAGAGCATGCAAAATGTATAACAAAATTGACTGAATATTCCGAAACGTATGCAAACGCTTTAAAAGATGGCAATCTTAATGATATCTTTGTGTCCAGCTACGTGCAAGGATTCCGCAATCGCGCTCGAAGTCATCACTCGTCAGTGAAACTTTTTAATGCTGAGAAGTTTCTAGCAAATTTAACAACTTCCTACGATATTGACTATCGCATCAAGACCGAGCGAAATAATTGCGGAAAAGTGGTAACGGAACCTTTCTCAAAAATTGGATTCGATTCACTTGACAGTTTTGGAAATGCTACGAATTTTGGTCTGCGCAAATGGATAAGCGAACGAGACGAACAGCTTAGAAATGTACCTGTCGATGTGTCCCTAACCAGAGATTTGTTTAAGTGTCCCCATAAAAGGTATTATACTCGTAACATTAAAAAACGCTGATATTTGGTTGGGTGAAACGACTCCAATGTTGTAATAGACTTTTGTTTGTTTTAAAGTTTTGAAGGACTTTGTATATACATAATCGTATATGAAATGGCGCGTTTAGCATTATATCTGCATAGTGTCTTGGCGATTTTGTGCAAACGAACTCGTTGTGTTTTTTTTTGTTAAAGCAGTTGAGTTATGAAATGATCACTCTCCTGTAATGTAATTGACTTGCGTCAAAAAAATATCAGCTGTGGAGACCAATGTCGTAGGTGCTGTCCTCAGGCGATACTGCCAAGTCAAAAATTAGTATCACCTTCGGTTCTTGCTGTCTATCATCAGTAAGCATGCTAGAGTAGCTTACAATATCTGGGAATTATTGCATCGACCGAAGGGTGAACCAGACACGTTTGGCATGAAAAATCGCTAACAAGGCAAAAGTTCATGAAACGATGTCTTACAGGATTTTTAAAATCTTAAAGCAAAAAAAAACTGCAACCGAATTAGGCGTGAGCGTAATAGAGGCCCTAGGAACCATATGGATTAACACGATTTAATTTAAGCAGCATAGAACCAAACGTTAGGGTGGACGAACAAACATTAGCAATCAATAAAATTATTCCTTTTCGTAAAGGTTTTAAAGGCCACGAAGAATACTAATGGTATTAATACCTGCATAACATTTAGACAAGTTTGGTCGGAACCAGATTCTAAAATAATTCGAACACGTCTTTCGATAAACAAGAAACAAGAAACTCCAATGGAATGGGAGTACCCTACAAACATGCAAAGATTTCTGCAGGACCTGTTTAGATGAGGAGAAAGATGCAACCACTGTTCATCGGCTCCTCAACTAGAAAGTATAAGTTATCTCCATCTCTACTCTATAAATTTTAATTTATCCATACGTAATTGGATTCGACTGCCTTCACAGCTTCACAAAAAGAGCTTATACGCGAGAGAGCGAAACGAGACTCCCATCAGTGTGTTTTCTCTCACTCACCTGGTATCACAAAGGACCTAAGTGTGTCTTTGAAGACGGCCACCTAACCTAACCTAAGGTATCTATACCTAGTACCAATCATAAAAACTATCCAATTCGAGTCCCATTCTCAAGCGGACTTTTACAGTGGTCGATTGTACGTTGACAGCAGCAATACGTTGCACCTCATGTACAGCGGAGTCTTCTTCAGCGATGATGCCAATGCGCGAACAAAGGATAACGTATTTAATTTTATATTAAGACACTTTTTGTTCAAATATTTAAACTACTCTCAAGTGTCAACGTATTTTTAAAGTGCAACGTGATCATTTTTGTCTAACAATAATTAGTTTTGAAATGAAAACTACATACATTCAAAGTGTTGCATAGTTATTTTAACGTTGATTTAAATCACCATTTCTTTTTTATGCCGAAATACAAATAATGCTTACATGCATTTTCTTCAGACAATGTATTTTCAAAGTTGGACGAACGTTAATTTGAAGTGTTGCATATTAATTTTTAAGCCAAACATCAAATATCATATCAATTAAAGAGAAATGTACTGGTTACTCGGAAAATATTCCCAGCTCAGTACCGAGAACAAGCTGCTTTTATACAAGCAAGTGCTAAAGCCGGTGTGGACAGTGGACCTACGGCTACGGTTGGGTTTTACCAACTACTTTGGTGTTGTACCAAGAAAACAAATTCCAATATTCTACAAACTTTTCAAAATAAAGTGCTTAGAGAAATTGTATAAGCACCATGGTATATTAGAAACGACGATATCCACAGGGATCTCGGAATTCCAACAATTGAAGCTGAAACTAGAAGCTTCGCGAAAAAGCATATAAACCGACTAATCGGACATGTCAACAATACAGTCCGACAAATTTTGGAAGAGAGCAATTTATTGCGCCGACTACAAAGAACGAAACCGTTCGACTTGGCAAGATAAGATACCGCGTCTAAATTGCGGAACAGCAGGATCTTTCATTGGAAAGTAACCTGTCAAAAGTTGTATTTCGTGATAGAAAAATTGCTTGATAAGTTATATCTTACAATTGGTTGCAGTATCTAACAATCTTTCGAAGGGTGTTGTTTTTAGTCAGTAAAAATCTGAACCTTCTATGAACTATTCTCATACTGTCTTTGGAAGATTTTTAGCTACACTAGGGATAGGGAACAACAATTTATAGTCAAAGTAAAACATGTCCGTTCTTGCATTGATGTTACTCTTTTGAATAAAGCTAAGATTACACGTGTCATTTTTCGTTGAAAATGTTGACATTCTGACGTCACAAAAATTCGCACTTTCTTTGTCACTTGTGTGTCTCTTGTGAGAGTACGCCGCGACAGCCAGCGTGAGCAGACAGTTGACAGGCGTTCAGACGTAGTGACATATTTAGCACAAGTGTTTACGTCATAATGACGTCGGCGTGTCAAAATTTGCCACGAAAAATTACACGTGTAATCTTAGCTTTATTCAAAAGAGTGTTTTTTTTTTTATTTCTTAATTATTGTACCTATGAATGTACTTAAATTTTAATTTTGACTATGAATTTATTTTGCAAATACATACATGTTATATCAGAGCAAACTTGTGAACACACGCTCGATTACAAATTCAATTAACTGAATACAATGATAGAAAATACATTTAATACAATGATGCGATTGTGAAATACCATAACGAAAAATCAAATGGTAAACAATTATAATGATGGAGCTATTAAATGCCATAAACTGATCACCAGAACTTTTAGCCTTCAGCATAAAAGAATCACAACATTAACAAAGTAACACTTTTGCCTTCAGCATATGAATCCGACCATAAGTATCATTGCATCATCTATAGTCATACGAAGAGTATAAAAAGGGATCATTTGATCTCATTAAGTTAGTTCTAAGAATTCTGTCACGACGTATAGGGTATAGCCTAAGATTTCCTCCGACCAATGGTAAGGGTTCTGAAGCTTGATAATAGATATTTTAAAAAAGTAAAAAGTAAAATATTTTTTTTTAATAGACATAATTTCCTTTAACGAAAATTACATATAATATCAAATAAAATCAAAGTTGAAATATACAGCTTTTATAGTTTAAAGCATTTGATTCTACAGCGAACAATTGTTGTACGAAATAATGAACGTGATATCTAAAGAGGTTATACATATATATACGAAGCATTATTTGATATTTGATATTTATTGATACGAAACGCTGTACATCAATATAGACTTATAATAAGTACAGGATATGACAAAAGAATGTGCAAAGAAAGATAAGTAAGAGTTAAAAAAAAAAGAAAATATAATTTAACATGAAAACTTAATTTGAAGTTAAATATTAAACATTAGATATAAACGCAACCAAGGACAAGTAAAAAGTTAAACAAAGAGAAAAAAAAGTAAAGCAAAGAGGAAAAAAAGGTAAGTCAGTTCAAATTGGAAAGATGTTCAAAACAGACAGTTAGGAATTTTCTGTGTTCCATTCTGGACCTCACATGATTGGGTAGATTGTTCCACAGTTTGACAGCATAAATGAAAAATTGCCTGCGTGATGTTAAGCAGGTGTATGTGGCAGGTCGCAAAACTATGAATCGATTAGATGAGCATAAGTTTATTTTATTGAATAAGTAGTTTGGTTATTTCTTGTGGATAAGCTTAAAAAGTAAAGAACAGCACCGATACTTGAAAAAGACATCCAGGCAACATCCAAGAAGTTGACGAGCTTCAGATGAAATATGATCAAACCGACGAAGATTAAATACAAATCGTGCAATACAATTGAAAGCGACCTTAAGTTTTTGAAAAGAGACGGAATCGAGATCTGCAAACAGCTCACAGCCATATGACAATATGCGAATTATTAATGATTTAATCAGTTTTAGTTTAACTTGTGTGGGTTAATGTGGTTGACGTTTGGAGATTGGAATGGCTTTCGTTTTATCAGTGTTAAGCTTAAGTCCAATACGTGTGGACCACTCGAAAATAGAGCATAGATCGTCGTTTACTTTTGCAATAGCGTCCTCAACCATGCCAATGGGAAAACTAAGGTACAGTTGGACATCATCAGCATAATATATGAAAACTACAGTGAGATAAAACGGAAGGTAGGTCATTGATGAACAGAGAGAAAAGTAATGGACCAAGAATAAATCCTTGAGGGACACCATTATTAATAGGAAGAAACGAAGACAATTTACTATTACATGAAACAGCTTGCAGGCGATTAGTCATATATGAATAAATTAATTTGCTAGAAGTGTCAGAAAAGTTAAAATATGTCAGAAGTTGTCACAGAGAATATTAGGATTAACACAGTCAAATGCTTTTGAGAAGTCAAGTAATGTTATCACAGAAGTATAATTTGCATGAATTGCTTGCCTAATATCGTTAGAAACTTTTAATAATGCAGATGTGCAGCTGAGTTCTGACCAAAAACCTTACTGCAGAGGGTTAAGAAGCTGTTTGTCTTTTAAGAATATTTTTATTTGTTTGCTGATAATAGATTCAAAGGCTTTAGATAAGAAGGGAAGTATGGCTATGGTCTATATTCTGAGTTTGTACCCCTTTTAGGAATTGGGATGATCTTAGATTTTTTCCATGCACTTGGGTACGTAGAAGTCATGATAATGGTGTTGAATAAATGAGTGATGTAAGGAAGTAATAACGGAAGAAGGATTTTTATAAAGTCAGGATGAACAACATTGTCTAGTCCGACAGACTTGCATTTAATAGAGAAGATTGCGTTTCCTACGATGTATTCGTCAACTGCAGCCAATGAAAATTCATTTTCCCTATTGTACATCACAGCAAGTGAAAATACATCTTCATTAGCTTGTGACGCAAAGGGTGTAGAGAACCTATGGTTCAACTCATCTCATATTGTCATCTGAAGCTGAGATATTATCCTTACCCAATCCTAAATTATGAACTTCATTCCACAGAAACTTAGAAGTGCGATCTGTGTTAAATCTTTTACTATAATAAATTAGGTTGGCCGATCTTATTAGTTTGGTAACGAGATTACGGGATGTTTTAAAATTTCTTAGCATTTCTGCACAGCCAAAACGTTTCCAACGACGATATGACACATCTCTTTTTCTAATGGCATTAAGAATGTCGTTTGAGAGCCAGGGACAGCTCTTAATAAGACGTTTCTTAATAGGTACATGCTCGTTAAATAGGTAATCGATAGCAGAGGTCATGAATATAGTTTGTTTATTAACGTTTATTATGGTAAGATTAAAGTTAAAAAATGTTTATTTAAAATGGATTCACATTGAATCAATACTTGAACAAATGTAAATTAAAGCTTAAATGTCGTATTTTCAAAGTTGGATTTGTTTGAATACACAACAAGTCGTATGACTAAAAACTGGCGTTTGCTTTGAGCAAACGGTTGTATCAAAGTAAAAGCCCTTGGCAAATGCTTTGAATCGGTATGACTAGAATCCTAATTTGTTAAAGTAAGTTCAATAATTCGACTATAGACCATTCAAACCTGACAAGTAAATTTGAATTTTTGAATTTCCTTGAGGACTTTTGTGGAAATTGAAATTAAAAAAAAAAAAAAAATTTAGAAATAAGAATGCAATCTTTAGCTCCAATTGCACCCGGAAATATGATTTTTGTCTGCCAAATAGGTGTTGATGTTTTATTTCTTCTAATATAGTTTGTTTCAAGAGCCGGGAAATGCATTAGATTTTGTTGGAAATATATGTCGACACGCCAGCCAATTGGATAAAGAAGAGCTGTGAATTACCGAGAGGTTTTTGAACTGTCAACACAAAAGCACGGATCTCCTCCTAACTTAGAAATGATTTTTCTAAACATCATCTTTCATCTGAAATATTTTGTTGATCTTCCTTTACAAACTGAACTTAGCTTAACTATTTATAAAAAAAAAAATTAAATTGTTTTATTTTTAAAATGAGCATACAAGATATTTAGGAAAATGGTTGAGTCAGGCAAATAGCAGACCTGAAATTTTCGTAGCAATTGCTTCATTTAATTCATGTGAATCTGAGCAAAAGGAAAGTGGCGGCGCTTTTCTAATATGCCAAAAGTTAGTGTTGCTCCAATCAGTTTTTATTCATATGAATCATAGCAAATGCTTCAATTTTGACAGTTGAGAAAAAGCAATTGCTATTGATTACTTCAAAATGTATTTATCGTCTTTTTAAAGACAAATACATTTGATTGTGCGATGGGTCATTGTCAAATTAAAGTTAATTCTTGGTATTTTTAAGTTTTTAATTAAAAATGATGAATGCTAAAGCCCAATATAGGGAGTTGTCGGTCCAAGGGAGAAAGCTCACTATGAAGGAAAACGAGTATCATATGGCTGTACGTATCGTTGCATATTTGCCAAATACCTCAAAATTCACTAATTAACGTTTCCCTAGACTGCAGTCAAATGTTGGCTTGGTTGGTATCTCCTGCTGCTATTCTAGTCAACATCTATTCAACTATTACTTTACACATTTCCCCCACTTTTTGAAATGACAAAGTTGAATGAATACTCCTGTAAAGATATTGCCAGCACAATGTCAACAAGATTTCTATAGCTAATGAAAAACAAATGCATGCGCAGGTATCCCTTCCCCCAGCATTTGGATACAATCAGATATCACTTGAATTATTCTTGCGTATATGCAATCCATTGTCCGTTTACAATCCTTAAAGATGCATACTTTAAACACACTTACCTGACACTCGAGCGTTGCACTGCCACCCTCCAGGGCGAACACAATCTGTCTGTAAACAGCTATCATCGGCGAAACTGCAGCAAAAGGACACAGCAGGAGCGGGAGAAAAAAAAATCTTCAATCAAAATTCCATTCTAGTCGTGATTTGTAGAATCGAATCCCGCCGACATGCACCACAGCACATATATGTGTAGAAGTATACTTACAGTGAACTTCAACGAGGAATGTAGCATTTGCCACCGGTGGTATGCCGTTGTCTGCGAAACAGGTGTACGGCGCCATGTGATTCCGACTAATGTTGCTGATCTCCAATGTGTGTCCGCTCACCGATGACACTGCACCAACACCATCCGTATAGCATCCAGGGAGAAATTTTACAAAATTCAAAACGACAGAAATTTTACATGTGTTACATAAGAATCCTTCAGTTGCAGAAATCCTCATTTAACTTACACTCTTCCCTTTCGAGAGCTATAGTTCGACCATCACCACGTCGCCACTCGACATGAGGCAGGGGATTACCGTTTGCGGCGCAGGCCAAGACCAGGTTTCTACCTTCCTCAACAATGATTGTCCTGTGGATATCCGGTGCACTGACGTCTGTATTTTGGGGTGAGAGGTGGAAAGGAGTTAAAAGTTAACTGCGCTCTTTGTGTGGTGTGCGGCGCCCCATAAAAGCAAAGGATGGAGGGGTCCGCGCATAGCATATTATTAAACGATATAAAAGTTGGCAAGGATCTAGTGCCTCCTCTTTCTTTTCTAATTAATAAATCGCATCGTTCAAGCACTACAAGAGTCCTTATACACAAAGTTGCAAGATTCTCCAACACACTTACCAGCAATCGATGGCGGAATAAGCAGCTCACTTGAATAGCTGCCATTAACTTTAACTTTCCATGCGTTTATGCCTGGAATACCAGGTGTTCCATTAGTGCCTGGTTTCCCCGGACGACCACGAGGACCGGCGATGCCTGTAAGTGAGAATGAATAGAGTGAAAAGTGAGATGGTGTACTCCATGCACAATGTAATTTAAAAAAAACGTTTCGACTTATTTCAGCACATGCTCCCACTACAGATTGGTTCGTTTCAAGTGCATCCACTGTCACAGTAACTGTAACGGTAACAACGCAACATTGCACGTTTGCGGGGTGGATATCTTTCACCCAGTTTTTAACGAGGTGGTTTCCGATGTGGATAATGACTTTTCTTTCGCAAGGATTTCCAGTTTCACTATGTCGTGCTGGCTTATAGAACTCATTTTAATTAGAAGTAAATGATGCACATTTGACTCCCTTGTTCATCGTCGATGAAGGTGTTATGTTATATAATTGTTTCGAATAGTCGGGGGGTAGTTGAACGCGACAAACATGATGTTAGCTACATATTCGTAAAAAGTTTTGAAAACTTGGCGGAATGAAAATTGATATGCTCAGCAAAGGTGCTGCTCATTAGGAACTAAGACAAGCACCGGAAGAAAATGGTGCTACGCACACTTCAAAATATTTTTGTTTGCATTTTCCCTTTTCGGTCTTTTAGCATGAGCGACTGTGTTTCCTTTTTTGAATTTTCAAAAAATTGTATATATTTGGTAGAAAATTTCTCATGGATGATTGAGTGCGGAAACTTTTGAAAAGAAGCATGACAGAGGGCCATAGAGGCATAAAGGTGTGCTTTTCTGTTTTTATGAGTACGAATAGTTAAGGGTTACCTAATTAGGTATATGAATGCTGGGAGTGGGACTCGTGTCCTTTGAAAGAGGCCGTCTCGTGTGTATGCTTGTTAACTCTCTGATTTCATTGAACTGAGCAGCACTTAGTATTCGGAAATGTGAATAAAGTTTTTGTCAAGGATTCAGCATAAACTTGGCTCACTTTGTTAATAAGTTTGAATGAGTTTTTAAAACTAATGGCGCGTACACTTTTGCGCCAAAGGACTCTTGACTCAAACCTGCATGTGCGCGATTAAAGACTTTTATTTTGAGGAGCGAGGATGATTTCGCTGCTGAAATACAGAAATTCATACTAGCCAATTGATATCAGGGTTTCTAGAAAGAACGTTTTTGCTGTGGATCGGTGTTTGGTAGGAGATAAATACTCACCCGTTTGCAGCTGTGTAAAAGAATAGGCGGGGGGCGATAGAGTTAACGGAGTGAAACACAGATCTTTTTGTACTATTCTTACTTTCTTAGCACTCTTCTCTCTTCTAAGTTAAAGTTTAAGATTATGTTCTAAGAAACAAAACACATTCAACGCTTATGTGGATTTATTTACAAGTTTTATCGGAACAAATACACTCTTAGGTATTGTCTAAACTCAAAAGTTTAGAAAATATGGTGCTTTGAAAAATCCCCATGAAGGGTAACCTGTCTTCTTCCGGGTATTGAACTTCAGACCCTCTTTTAGTAATCAGTAATCACCCACTTGTGAGTCATGTCCTGGATCCGTAAATAGATAAATAAAGGACTTCGAAATTATCTTTTAATATTGCACCATCGTTATTTCTTTGGGTGTGTTTCTTTCGGTTTTTTTTTTTTTTTTGTGTTTTGTTTGATTTATTCGAACTTTTTGAGTAAAACTAAGTAGAGTAAAGTAGGGTAATATAGACCATCATTCACATTTTTGCTAATAAAACCCAAACGGTGTAAGTTTTATTAAAATGTTTATTTAAAAAAAAGGATCAGTATATTTATGTTAAACAAATAGCAACAAAAACATTAATTCACTTCATATAAAATTAATAAAAAAACAAAAACTAAAGTAACTCAAAAACGGCAAAAAAGAAAAGTGGCGGGTAATATGGGCCACATGGTCCATACATATTCCACAAGCTATTTCTCAAACGTATTTGGAAAAACTTGTCTACGACCTAACTTAAAATTTACCAGTGTCGAACTCTTAGTACTTTCAATTTTTAACATTCTTAGGAGTAGTTTTTGGTACATTAGTTAATTTTGAAGCTTTTAAATAGCCACAAAAACTTGTCCTCACCATTTTAATAGCGTTTTTCAAATCGTCCGAACTTTGGTATTTTTTATTCTCGAATCTATGGCCTTAAGGTGAAAAAAATCAATTTCGGACTCCTTTTAATAAAACGGCGGGTACTATGTAATAAGTCCATATTACCCTCCGCTATCGTGGTCCATATTAACCGAAACACGTTTTTTTTTTAAGAAAATTACTTTGCAAAAAAACGTGATTTGTTATAATAATTTTACTAATATGAACTTAATATATAAAAAAATATGTATTTAACTAACGAAAAAATGAAAAACACTTACGAAAAAAAAAAAAAATGATCGCTGCCTTCGATTTTGTTTTATTTATCACAACTCAGAGAGGCATTCCTTCTGACTGCTGAAACTACCCTAAAGTAAGTTTAAGGAGGTCGCGGACAATAGTAAGCAATACTCGCCCCAATTGCATTTGTGAGAGGTGAGCAAAACTGGTGGTCCATATTAGCCGAGTGGTCCACATTACCCGACTTTACTCTACGGAATCTTATTAAGAATACTGATATTATCTTTAATATGTATGTTGATCAAAATAGTACGTAAGAGCGGTTTTTGTTAAATTTCGCAGAGAAAAAGTATCAAATATTGCAATGTTTAGTTTGAAAAATACTATTGGTTAACTATTTAGCTGAAAACCAGTCACAAGTTATTGTTCGGGATGTAAGCATTGTTTTTTTTTTTTTTTTTTAAGTTGTATCGAAGTCGAAAATGGAGTTTTCGAGATATGAGCAGTTTTGAAAATTAGCGTTTTCGATGATTCATAAATAAATAAAAAAAATGTTTACTTTAAGTTTGAATTTTGGTCTAATTGGTTATTGCCGTCTTTAAGTAAACTAAAGAAAACCAAATTTTTAAAAAATTCGTTTTCAAAAATCTATTTTACAATAATGTGATAAAAAATGAGTTTGGTTTTAAGTTAGAAATGTCGACAATAGAAATTAATTTTTGTTACAATGGTATGGACCATTTTCGAGATATGTCCAAAAGTACCCCTATTCGAAGTTTAAGCCAAAACTTGGTATGCAGTCATGGTAACCGCACCTACTTAAGCTTAAATATAAATTTTAATCATTTCATAATATTTTCTTCTGTGCTTATATGTTGAGCCAGTGTTGCCGCAAGCTTTTTTAAAAGTGTAACAATTTTGTTCAAAAAGTGTAACAAATGGATAAAAAAATGTAACAAACTGGAAAACATTTTAATAATAAAATCATCGTTTTTCAACTGAAAAAAAATCTTTAAAAGGAACTCTTTATTACATTTAAAAAAAAAGCTCTTTTTTGACCTAAGTACTTCTCCATTTTGTGTTTAACAAATAAAAAAAAAACAAAAAACGAAACAAAATTATTGACCATCGAAGTAGATTTCAATTTTTATTTCACAAACTTTATTGACCACGAGATGTAGAACAACACAACAGACAGAAAAATATTGTTGTCTTTTCTCGTTCCCTCTCATTCCCATTCCCACTCGCAGTTTAACGTTTTGGACAACTTTTGCTCTGTGTAAACAAAAAAAAATACATTGACAGAAATTGGTAGTAGTTTGCTTGAAAGAAAAAAGTACTGCCATTTCAAAATTTCAATATTTTTGATGAGATAAACAAAAAAGATTTTAATCGGAAAAATGTAACAAAGCGAAAAAGGAAGTAGGATTGTAACAAAATTATAAAAAATAATTAAAAAGTGTAACACTTTTGTTACACAACGCTGAGTCTGAATTCCATCAATAAGTTTAGAATTGGGTTTAAAATTTAGAACAAGGACGAATAAAATTGTATATCTGCTACATATTGATATCTTTTTTGGCCGAAGGATTGCTTGGTCGAGTATCGCTACGTTGACGTGTTTGTGTGTTTAGACTAGTGTGTCCTAGTATAATGGGATCGAGATAAACGAATCAAGTTGGTGAGTGGGATAACGACCAGTATGTCCAACGGAAAATTTGAATGAGTGAATAAGTAGGTACCTGCACATGATTTCGTATGCGGGGCTAGTATAACAAGTCGGGGTACTAGTTATATTAGCCAAGGTAGCATGGGGTTATTCAAAGATTCATTCAGGGGTGGGCATACCCAAGGGAGACGTTACACCTTCAACTCGCTTTTTTTAAATTGTGTGATACATGTAAGTATATAGGATTTTAGGAGAAGGATTTTCGGGCCTCATTCTATTAAACATATTTCTAGAAACTCCACCTTACTAAAGGCATGTAAATCGTAACCCAGTTCACGCTACCCTCGCAAGAACCCTCCCATCCGACGAGCTGACCAGTGCATATGCTAGCATGCCTATGCTTCGGGGATGTGGACCACTGACTCAAGGAGTCATGTTGACTTGGGTCATAAGGGTAGTAAAGTGCATCGAAGGATTAAATACAGGCCGTATCTATCATCGTGTTATAGTTACGCACTCGGACGATGAGGATAGAAAGGTATTTCCATTTCCATGCAAAGCATGCGGCAATATCCCACCTCTCTTAAATTCGTTATAAGGTCTAAACTCTATATACCACAAACTCTATTCCCACGAATTTACCCAATACAAAGTTGCTCCTTCTCACCTCATATATCTGGCTATGCAACTTTCCCCAGATTATTAAAAATCATAAATATTTTAGCAGACTGCCTGTAATTTGAAAATTCCGAAAAAAGGCGAAAAGATTCCACCGTCACTAATACCAGTGATTTACTCTAATGGCCCTTCCATCACCGCACAGCTTCCAAGATGTTTTTCTTATTTTCTTTGACAGGCAACCATGCATCGCGTGTGAATAATTTACTATACAACAGGACGCGACGGGAGTGTGTCCTCCACTTAAGGACAGCACACACACACATACCAACAAATACGACCTCGCTTTTGGCATTTGTATTATTGGCAATGGTAAATAATTCAACATCGCGCGCATCCGGTTGGTGAAGTGAAATGTTTGACTGATGCCCGGTACCCATATAAAGTCAACTACCCCAGAGAGCAACAGGACACACATTTTCTCACTAAAAACACAAAAATGATAGAATCAGTTCCAGCTTTGAAAAAAACCACCTCCTAGAACATATCAGGCCAACATTTATGAGCTGGATCCAAAATAATATCGCGTGGTATAAACTTTGTAATCTAATTAGCTTCAAGAAAAACACCCACGAGCGAAAGTCAAACCCGACCTTCGTTATAGATATATTCGCGCGACGTAGACGTACGTATACTTATTTGGTCTAATTAAATTCTCAATTCCTACCCTAATGAAATTTATAGTGAGACAAAGAAAGAAACGCTACGTCAATTCTCATGGATTAATATTTCATTCACAAGCGGGCAGAGTCTTAAGCAAATTCCATATGAGTAACGTGAATGTCTTGCTCTTGTAAAACGACATGCGGAGCATATGAGAGGTTTCCTCATACGGTTGAGGTTAGAAGAGCCCCTTCCAGTGGCGTTCGCGCGAGTTTTCGTTTAATGGTGCAAATCCATCGATTTGAATAATCCAAATGCAGTATCGTATCGTAATGCGATCAAGTGGAGGCACACACTGTTAACCCATATCGAACACCGAAGCAGTGCACACAAATGCATGTGGAACATACATACAACGGTTTTGCAATTGGAATTACATATTCCAAATAGGAGCGCTGCTGCTGCTGCCGGTGTTCGGTGGTGGTAGGGGATAAACAAATCGAATTGCAGCCATGGGAGAGGACGGATAGATGGGTTACAGTTTCCGTTCATTTTTTCTTTTTCTTTTTTTGTTAATGTAGCAGGAGAAACCAACCCGAACGCGTGATGGATGGAAAAAGATGTCCTGGCATTATAGCTCCCATGTGGAATTTCTACAGTCGGGATTCAAATTGATGATGCACTAAGTAGCACATGTGGCATGTTAAATAGAGGAAGGATGTTATGAGGGACTTGAACTGAAAATCCCAGAGGGGAGACCTATTATAACATAGCAAGCTTTTTTAGTAGAGTATGAAATTTTATTGAAACAAATCTAAACTAAAATGAGGAAGAGCTGTATGAGTGAGAGAGTTAGGTTTTTACATTGGGCAATATGTTTCTCGACGCTGTACGCACTGCAGAAGTATAATATATGCTGTACTTTTAATTTCCGTAGCTCGGGGAATAGTAACAAGTAACAACAAATGAGCAATAAAATGTCAGCTCTTCGTGTAATTTAAACGGGTGTCCCAACTTGCAGTGTGAGAAACATGTCCAGGGAATTGTCCCGTGAACAGATATATAGAAAGTCATAGGTATAAGTTCCTGTATGCAATTAAAAAAAATAGGTCTTTCTCATGCCTTAGATCTTCGTTCTATTTTATAAGCTCTTCCGTGACTTTGCCAGTTTATGTATAGGTGACCCAAAGAAGGCCCACCTTCTGGTTTTTCATTAAAAACAGGCTCTCAAAAAGAAAAATTGGTTAAATTGACAACAATATAAGCCTTTTCCAGTAAACGGAAAATGCTCCTTATATTTTATAGCGCCTTGATGTTCCATTTTGTGTTAGAAAAAAACACGTTGGATACACTTCAAGGCCATTCAAATATACACAGTTGCCACTTGAAAATAAAATTTGTTACCAAAATTTAAAAAAAAGTTGCTGTAAATTTTAACAGTTTGAAAACTCTTCTATTCCACTCTTTTGTTTTTCAAAAATGAGATGAGTATGACGAAGTGTTCTTTAGAAGGGCCCTCATCTAAGTACTTACTTAGCTTTTAATTTGAATCGAAATATACAGTGAGATCGTGTTTGTCAAACATTCTACATGTTAATTTAGTATTTTTTCTTTACGGAAACTATTTTTGAGGTGAAACATCTATAGGCGCGACTTGAGAGTAAAATCGACTTGACCGAGACGGAAATTCCGTGTCGACGGCGGAAATTAGCATGTCGCCATCGCCATCATTCATGTCACCGCTCTCCATTCCTAAACCACTCTACCGAATTCAATGAAATGAAATTTGTGGGTGTGTATGGTTGCTTGCAACCTGGAAGATAAGAAAGTTTTGGACCCGATAGGTGGCGCTGTTGTCGATCTCCGAAACTACTCACTGATTTCAATGACATTTTGTGGATGTATCTGATATGGTTGATTGTAGTTTGAAAGATAGGATGTAAACATCTTTTTCAATTCGTTCGACTTAATTCTTAAAATGAAGACTTATATGTGCACTCTGAACCTGGGGAGTGAATTGAAACAACTTTGTCTTACACAGACACTAGACTACTGAATCAGTTCATTAAATTAAATCTGAATGCAAACAAAGACTCTAAAAATATAAAATGCTGGATTAGTTTGCGCTACTTATGAAAACATTTTAAATGAATGAATACTATACTATATAATATTGTACATACTCGTCGCTCAGTTGACGCAAGTGGTAGTCAGTAGTCACTTGGTCAATTGAAGAGAAATCGAAATGCAAGTTCATTTGCTGACAGGGGAAAACAGAAATGTCTTCCCAAGTGGAATTATATACGGAGAATTGACTGTCAGAATTCAAACTAATCAAACAAACAATCACTTTAAGGAATCTGATAATGAATATTATTGGTGTAGTTCGAAATTGCTATCATTCCTACCAAAGTGACTGTGTGTCTACGAGTTGTTGTTAAGAGTTGTTCTCTCTAAAACAAAAATTCACAAACTGAAATTCGACATAATTTCCCAACAGAAATTGTCAGGGTAATCCCCAAACAAGCGTGAAACGTTATTAATCCTCGCCACCCCACTAAATACCATATCTACTGCGCTGATGTATTAAGATTATAATATTAAAAAGAATTGATTTTTAAATTAAATTTCTTAATACAATTCAACTACAACACCATACAATTTAACATTCCCATTTAGCGAGAGAAGTTTCACACCGTGTGTGGTCACAAGCCCACTCTGTTTTTGTTTTTTTATCACGGGCGGATCCGGGCGGCAACAGCTAGTTTACTATACCTTTGAGTAGGTACTTCAAAAGTGAAGTTTGTTTTTCAAAACTACACTATTCCACTCAGTCATTTAATTTAAAACATATTATATTCCCATAAAAAACAAATTCCGCACCAAAACTCTTTTATACCTATGCACAAATCCAAGTTGCCGCTTCAAAACTCGTGTATTCCAATGACATTAATACCATGTTCCCACCAACATGATTTAGCCAAAGTAATTTATAAATCACGAAACGCGTCCCCACCGAACTTTAAGTGATTTAGTGTGACATTTACGACATCTTTGCCATATCAGTGATGGGACTTCTAACACTTAAGTGGTATTTCAATTACTTTTTACACTTTCGGAAATTCTACCAACCTGAACTCGAAATCTACAACCTTTTAACAAAGCTATTCGCAAATAATATTTATTTTCCATCATTAAATCGAAAACTGTGCCTACTATACATACTGGTATCTGGTACTCGCCTTACTTTTACCCATATACACTCAGCTATCAGTATTTTTCTCGAAGAACTGCATCAGCAAAAACTTTCAGTCCAGTATACACCATTTACTGCGCCATTACTTCATTGTTTGACTGTATTAGTGCGAGGGTGTTTTGCTATATTTTGATATTTTGTATTTAATGGTAAGTTGAATCTATGCCATTTTTTCTGTAGTTTTTTCAAAATTTGAATTCAAAATTTAAAAGCTGCCAGGAACGGGGAAGATTTTGAACCCCCGAAATTATTGGTAAAATATGCTTCAAAATATAAATTCGCAGACATTTGCCATACGAAGTAATAATTAAGTTTTTTGTTTTGAACAACAAATGTGATTTTTAAAAATAAGTGAAATTAAAAATTAGAAATGACTTAGGTATTTATATTTATTTTATTTTATTTTTTTTTTGCTATTAATACTATTTCATCGGTATAAATAAATGAATTATTTATCATGGCAATTTTTTTTCTACCACCGTTTCACTTTCCTCAAATCCCATCACTGACTTTTCGTTTGCTGAATGAAGTGCTGAACATAATAGAGGTATGTTCGATTTTATTTTGTGTGGATTTGCGATGACAGATACGTAATTAAAATTTAAACACGTCTAAATCACGAAAATGTATGATAAATCACGTAATTTATGAGATGATTTAGCTAAATCAAGTGGATTTAGCTAAATCACGTTGGTGGGAACCTGGTATAAAAGGCGGGAATTTATTTGAATATTTCCGCGTTCTTTTTCTGTTTGGTTACATACATATTCAACAGGTGTCTCTCTCTCATACAAGACGGACGTGTTTTATTTCTTCTCTGCAAAGTTATTTTTTATTTTTATAATGGTTGATAAATGTGCTAAGTGCGAAGAAACGATCACAAAAAACTTCGTAATTTGTGGTGGAATGTGCTCACTAAAATTTCACGACAAATGTACATTTTTGCCAGAAAACATTCTTAAAATTGTGAAGTCAAGTAGGTATAAACTGTTCTTGGAAGTGCAATTCATGTGCCAGCAATTCTTCACTTGCTCTTGTTTCTAAGATAAATGACTTAAATAAAATGGTTTCTAAATTGGCAAGTGAATTAAGTAAATTGCAAAGTAGGATTGAAAACAATGAAGCTGTAATAAATAATTCCGAAAGACATGAAGTGAATTTAAATCATATAGAAAATCAAAGCTCTAGCAATGGGAAAAGTGATGTCGCTCAAAATTCCACTGTTTTTACCCGTCACCATAATGATTTGGAGTTCATTGACCCTGGCTCTAGTCATAATATTGCTTCATTTTCTCAACAAAATAAACCCCCCCTGCCCCACAAAAATACCAAAACCAGAACCAAACATAATTTGCACATAGTCGGCAGCGATGACTCTTTAACGGCTTTAAAAAATTTTGCCTGCTTTGAAATGGATCCATTTGTCTCGATTCGCACCAACAACAACACCTGATGCTATTATTTCTTATGCATCAAACAAATTGAAAGTTCCTGCAAACGCTCTCTCTTGTTTCCCATTGTGTAAACAAAACACTGATGTTGCTGCATTGAATACAGTGTTGCCAGGCGCTTTAAGTAAAATTCCCCATCACAGACCTTTAAATTCCCCTTTTTCCCCATTCTTCGTGGTGGTTTTCCCCATGGATTCCCCACAATCTAAATATTGAGTAAACTGACTGCTTCTTACAAATTTTTCACCCAAGTTCCAATATAAAAACTGAAATCTAGTAAGAATGAACTTGTGCATATTGAATATGGCTTGCTGACGTGACGGCGAACAACGTCATGGAATGCACTCACCCACAACAAATATCCCACAAGGGAAATTACTGTAAATAGAAAACTTCAAATGAATTATTGTACATATAAACATTTTACTTATTTTTATAATGTTAAAAGGAGCAGTGGTTTTATTCTATTGCGGTCTAGATCTTATACAGTTTTTGCCAATAAATCTCAGTCAAAGGTATACGATTATAATGAAACGCGAGTTAAGTATCCATAGCAAAACATATTGAGAAAAAAGATAACATTATTTGTATTCAATGATATCTTTAGTCTCTAGTACAGTCTTGCACACAACGCTACAATGATAACATATGTAAAAGAGATAATATCGTTTGTATACAATGTTGGAATATTATCTCTTCTTCATTATCAAGCAAGACGATTGTACGCTTGGGTCTCCTTGTAGATAGATAAGAAAAGTATATAAATACGACTGTATGATGAATTTATCAACAGTCTTATTGTAACTACATAGTAGCCTTAAGCTCCTTTTAGAATTAGTAAAAAGTATTTCAATAATAAAGGACATAGTTCCAAATAAATATTGTTTAATTTTAAAAGTAAGAAACAAGTGTTTTAATTGGCGATCCTGCCAGGAGGTTAAATATACTTTTTAACTTCAATCGAGCGGACCTCGGGAACAAGTAGTGAAATCTAGTATAAACAGAACACTCGCGTTACCGGTTACAAGAATTACCTAGCATAGCAGGTACAAATATAGCTTCTTCGTACGAAGCAGCAAAGCAATTCAGTGAAAGTGTATATGTGGAGAAAAAAAACACACAAATTCGACGACAACAGACACGAGTTCAAAATGGAACAACTCGCAGTATTAATGGCAAGATTAGAAGCTTTAGAAACCAGGAGCAACACAGTAACACAAACCCTAGAGCACACACGCACAGAGAATGCAAGGTTAGCAGCAATAATAACTAACCAAAATCAAATAAACACTAATTTAGAAACAAAACTAAATGAAGTAAAATCTGGATTAGGCATAGTACCAAACATACCTGTGCTAGAGGAAATAAGAACCACATATACAGATGGTAGTGAAATACAGTTAGACGCATTTAAAAGCCTACCTATTTTCAACGGCGATCAATCAAATTATCGGTCGTGGCGCGAAGAAGCATCCAGATTAATGGACAGCATTAAAAACTTCAAAACACACAGTAAGTACGCAGCAGCATTGACTATAGTGAAAAGTAAAATACAGGGTGCAGCCGCGAATGTGTTAACTAATTATAACACAATTTTTAATTTTGAGGCGATACGTAACAGATTAGATTATACGTACTCTAATCAAGAACCTCTATACGTGCTACAAGACATGATGAAAGCCATCACGCAAAAAAGAAGCACACTGTCTGAATACCACGACGAGATAAATAAAAATCTCAATTTAATAATATCAAAAATCACTATGTCAGGTGATCCGCCGAATATAATCGACAGACTAATTAAAAATGCTAACGACGACGCAGTTCGTATATTCATTGATGGTATGAGTGACAACTTTACAAGAGGATCATTATATTCAGCTACAATAAATGATCTAGAACACGCATTCGCAATTGCTCGCAGAATAGAACATGATAATGTGCACAGGCATTTACATCTCACTCAGGATAAGCACCACAAAAATATGCCACATGAACGCAGAAACGAAAGAAGACCAAATTATTCGAGCCAAACAACGAATTATCAACCCCAGAAGCAATACGATAATATGCAGCAACACAATCAAGGACCACAGCCGATGGAGATAAACTCGAGACAAATTGTACATGCACAGCGACAAAATTGGAATCAATACAAACCCGATGTATATAATCCACCAGCGAAACGTGAACACAGCGGGAGTTTCAACACACACAACAGACCGCAACGATCTTATCAGCAGAACTTCAAGCAGCAGAGAGTAAATAACTCCCGACAACAACGCAGAGACGATGTCAGCAGTACATATGCAGAAGCAGATGAAACGGAATGTATGGTAAATAATAACATAAGAATAGATCATTTAAACTAGTAGACGGGTTGCCCTGCTTAAATTTAACTAGTACTATTTCTAAGAAAATTTATAAAATTCTTATTGATACTGGTGCAACCCATAATTACATTAATAGAAAATGCGATTCTAGCAAAAAAATTAAAATTAAACCTATAAAAATAAAAACAATGCATGGTTATTCTATGGTAGATACAAAGAAAGTAGTTAGGATATTAAAGAAAAATATAACATTTTTTGAATTAGAGGATATTCAGTCTTTTGATATGATATTAGGATATGAAGGACTTAAAGTTCTAAACGCGGAAATAAATTTCAGTAATATGACTCTAACTACCATAAGCAGTGTCGAATCTATTCAGAAAATTAATTACATAATTGGGGAAAATAATATTTATAAAGCAGACATAGATAGACTGATGAAGATTAATAACAGCATAGGACCGTTACCCTTTACAGATACTATAGAAGCAAGCATTAGGACGACCAATGATAATCCGGTTTATGTTAAACAATATCCATATCCCATAGCAGATAACGAATTCGTAAACAAAGAAATACAGAAACTCTTACATGACGATATAATAGAAAAAAGCCATAGTCCTTATAACAGTCCCATATGGACAGTACCTAAAAAAGGTTTGGACGAAAAAGGAAAACCAAAACGGCGCATGGTTGTTGATTTCCAAAAACTTAACGCTCACACTGTAACAGACAGATACCCCATTCCGGATGTCAACATGACAATTCAAAATTTAGGTAAAGCCAAGTACTTTACAACATTAGATTTGGAGTCAGGTTTCCACCAAATTAAAATCAAAACAGATGATAAAGAAAAAACAGCTTTTGCTATAAATGGCGCAAAATATCATTTTAAACGAATGCCTTTCGGGCTCAAAAATGCACCAAGCATATTTCAGAGATGCGTGGACGACATTTTGAGAGACTTTGTAGGTAAATTCGTACACGTTTACATTGATGACGTATTGATATATTCTTCATCTGAGGAAGAACATATACAGCACATAAGTCAAGTATTCGACGTACTCAATAAAGCCACATTAAAAATATCTGATGAGAAAAGTAAGTTTTTTCAAGAAGAAGTAGAATACTTAGGTCACATAATCAGACATGGTAGAATCACTACGAACCCTGAGAAAATAGCAGCTATAGAAAATTTTCCAGTCCCACAAACGGTAAAGGATTTGAGAGGATTTTTAGGTCTTACAGGTTACTATCGTAAGTTTATAAAAGGATACGCAAGCATAGCCAAGCCCCTGACATTATATTTACGAGGAGATAACGGTAAAGTAAACAAAAAACAAAGTAAAAATATT
Organism: Cheilosia urbana; assembly: GCA_946477585.1. Lineage (NCBI taxonomy): Eukaryota > Metazoa > Arthropoda > Insecta > Diptera > Syrphidae > Cheilosia > Cheilosia urbana. The sequence continues at coordinate 42,287,348 of OX297856.1, forward strand.
AAGTTAAATCTGAATGATTCAGCATTAGAAGCGATTAGAATTTTAAAAAATTATTTGAAAGAACAAGTCGAACTTTTTCAACCGGATTATAGTAAACCATTCGAGCTTACTACTGATGCATCCAACATAGCTATTGGAGCCGTACTAAGTCAGAATAAGCAACCTATACACTTGTTGTCAAGAACACTGAGTAAGACAGAAGAGAACTATAGCACAAACGAGAAAGAGCTATTAGCGATCATATGGTCCTTACAAAAACTCAGAAACTACATATATGGTATAGCAGACTTAACCATATATACCGATCACCAGAGCCTTATATATTCTGTATCAGAAAAAAATCCCAACACAAAGCTGAAACGTTGGAAGGGAATCATTGAAGACTTTGGAGCAAAATTAGTTTATAAACCAGGAAACCTAAATCTTGTAGCTGACGCATTATCACGTCAACGCATAAATACTTCTACCATAGAAACAGCACATTCAGCTGAAAGTTCTTCTAATGATATAATAAAAACTGTGAATCAGCCTTTTAATGCATACACTGCACAGTTCGAACTTATTGAAGATATAACAAATAATATCGAAACACAAATCTATTTTAGTAACAAAATAAGACTCATAATAAAGTTTAAGGACAAAGACTCTTTACTAAGGCAGATGAAAGAAGTTATACAACCCCAAAAGATTGTAGCTTTGCATACGAAATTTGAAAACATATACAAATATGGTGAAAACATAAAAAAAGAATTCCCACTAGTAAGATTTATATTCACACCAAGAAAACTTCAAGACGTGACAAATTTGGAGGAACAACTAAAACTTGTAAGGGTAACTCACGAAAGAGCACACCGAGGGTTACGTAACAATATACAAGAAATCTCAGAGAAATATTACTGGCCCGATCTAAATAAACAAGCAAAGAGTTTCAACAGAAAATGCATAGCATGTCTATTTGGAAAATATGAAAGAAAACCTATCAGAGAACCTCTGAATAATTCAGAAATACCAACACATGTGGGAACACACATTCATATGGACATATACTTCAACGACAAGTATACTTTCCTTGTAACAGTAGATAAGTATTCTAAATATACAATCCTTCGGGAAATCGAAACTCGAAACAGACTGTACGACGTTATGGAAGAGGTCTTATCTAATTATTTCCCAAAATGTGAACGACTCATGACAGATAACGAGAAGGGATTCAAAACAGAAATGGTGAACCAAATGTGTTTGAAATACAACATAACTAAAGTAGAAACTCCAGTATACAGATCGACAGCGAACGGTCAGGTAGAACGTGTAAACGGTACAATAACTGAACTGTCTAGAATATTCACAATTCAGAATAAAACAAGACTTATCGAAGAAATATTTAGAACAGTGCGTGAATTAAATAATTCTATACACTCAGTTACCGGTTTGAAACCTAGAGACATTTTCTTTAATCAAAATAAATATAGCAATAGTGAAATTATAATAAATAAACTAAACTCAGCATCCAAAAAAGTGATCGAACGTCTAAATAAAGGAACTCGACACAGAGAGTATAAAAAAGGAGATAAGATAATGGTAAGAATCACAGGTCTTAGAAAGAAATCTAACGCCAGATACATAACAAGAATAGTAGAAGAAGATAAAGGAGACACTGTAATCTCTAAAGAAGGAATAAAAATTCACAAGGATAACATAAAGAATTATCATTTTTCAGATGACGAAAATATTAATATTCCTAACATTACTAGGAATTGTACAGAGTCAAGAAGGGCAAGGAAACGTTCAAATAACTGAGTTACTAAACAAGAAGTTTATACTTACGCAAACAGATGACGTGTATTTATTCAAAGAACAAACTTATTTGTTACATGCCACCAACCTGACTTCGATATTTCAACCTTACGTAAATATCGTAACTAGTAAATATCAACCTACACAAGAAGAAAAAATTTGGTTAAGTAAAATTAAGAATTTAGCAGACCAATTACAAGAACATACTAGGCATACTAGATCAATTAACTTTTTAGGAACAGCTTTCAAATATGTGTTTGGTAATCCTGACCATTATGACTTAGTTAACATAGAAACGAGTATAAATAATCTCATAGAAAACAATAATAAACAAAAAACTATAAATTCTAGATTTGAACAAATTTTGCAACAATTCGAAGGTCAGAGCCTTAAAGAACATTTAGTAATAGAACAAGTGTACGAACAATTATTATTATTGACCAGAACAATTAATGCAGCAAAAAATAATGAATATTTATCAGAAAGCCTAGACTTAGATGACATTAAAAATATTATTCAACATGAAATAATTCAAGTACCCATAATAAATATACTTGAGTACTCTAAAATATTATTAGCTAGAACTGATGAATTCTTCATCACAATATATAAATATCCAGTTCTAATTAAATCATGTAAATTGTATAAAGTAACACCTTTAAATTCAAAACATGGAAAAATCATTACAGATAAAACAATTGCCTTATGTAACCAAACTTATTTAAGAACAAGAAATTGTCAAAATCATCTAAGTAAAAACATTTGTGAAATTAACTTTGAAGAAGAAAATTGTCTTATTCCACTTTTAAAGAATATAACTTCAAAATGCAACATTAAACAAGAATACGATTACGACTTAGAAATTGAATCCGGTGTTATGTTATTAAGCGGTAAGCATAAGTTAAATAATCAAACAATTAATGGTATAAACTTAGTTACTTATGAAAATACTATAAATCTAGACGATAAAATATACAAAAACATGCATAAGCAAATTAAAGAAGTTATATTAAGAAATCATAATTCAGAGTCTTACATCGACCAAATAATTAAAGAAGATACAATGTACAAATTCGATAACATAGATACTTTAAAAAAACTAATTATTCCTTTTGAAGAAAAACCGATATTATCAACTATATACACAATTGTAACACTGATTGTTATTCTAGCATTTACGTACGTAATGATAAAAACTATACAATGTATAACAGATCGTCAAAAACAAAAAAAGATTGACGCATATAACAAAACTTATGAAAGAGAAATGTTAAAAATAGCGTCGAAAAATCGGGACGATTTCGTTTAACAAGGGGGGGAGTTAAGTATCCATAGCAAAACATATTGAGAAAAAAGATAACATTATTTGTATTCAATGATATCTTTAGTCTCTAGTACAGTCTTGCACACAACGCTACAATGATAACATATGTAAAAGAGATAATATCGTTTGTATACAATGTTGGAATATTATCTCTTCTTCATTATCAAGCAAGACGATTGTACGCTTGGGTCTCCTTGTAGATAGATAAGAAAAGTATATAAATACGACTGTATGATGAATTTATCAACAGTCTTATTGTAACTACATAGTAGCCTTAAGCTCCTTTTAGAATTAGTAAAAAGTATTTCAATAATAAAGGACATAGTTCCAAATAAATATTGTTTAATTTTAAAAGTAAGAAACAAGTGTTTTAATTGGCGATCCTGCCAGGAGGTTAAATATACTTTTTAACTTCAATCGAGCGGACCTCGGGAACAAGTAGTGAAATCTAGTATAAACAGAACACTCGCGTTACCGGTTACAAGAATTACCTAGCATAGCAGGTACAAATATAGCTTCTTCGTACGAAGCAGCAAAGCAATTCAGTGAAAGTGTATATGTGGAGAAAAAAAACACACAAATTCGACGACAACAGACACGAGTTCAAAATGGAACAACTCGCAGTATTAATGGCAAGATTAGAAGCTTTAGAAACCAGGAGCAACACAGTAACACAAACCCTAGAGCACACACGCACAGAGAATGCAAGGTTAGCAGCAATAATAACTAACCAAAATCAAATAAACACTAATTTAGAAACAAAACTAAATGAAGTAAAATCTGGATTAGGCATAGTACCAAACATACCTGTGCTAGAGGAAATAAGAACCACATATACAGATGGTAGTGAAATACAGTTAGACGCATTTAAAAGCCTACCTATTTTCAACGGCGATCAATCAAATTATCGGTCGTGGCGCGAAGAAGCATCCAGATTAATGGACAGCATTAAAAACTTCAAAACACACAGTAAGTACGCAGCAGCATTGACTATAGTGAAAAGTAAAATACAGGGTGCAGCCGCGAATGTGTTAACTAATTATAACACAATTTTTAATTTTGAGGCGATACGTAACAGATTAGATTATACGTACTCTAATCAAGAACCTCTATACGTGCTACAAGACATGATGAAAGCCATCACGCAAAAAAGAAGCACACTGTCTGAATACCACGACGAGATAAATAAAAATCTCAATTTAATAATATCAAAAATCACTATGTCAGGTGATCCGCCGAATATAATCGACAGACTAATTAAAAATGCTAACGACGACGCAGTTCGTATATTCATTGATGGTATGAGTGACAACTTTACAAGAGGATCATTATATTCAGCTACAATAAATGATCTAGAACACGCATTCGCAATTGCTCGCAGAATAGAACATGATAATGTGCACAGGCATTTACATCTCACTCAGGATAAGCACCACAAAAATATGCCACATGAACGCAGAAACGAAAGAAGACCAAATTATTCGAGCCAAACAACGAATTATCAACCCCAGAAGCAATACGATAATATGCAGCAACACAATCAAGGACCACAGCCGATGGAGATAAACTCGAGACAAATTGTACATGCACAGCGACAAAATTGGAATCAATACAAACCCGATGTATATAATCCACCAGCGAAACGTGAACACAGCGGGAGTTTCAACACACACAACAGACCGCAACGATCTTATCAGCAGAACTTCAAGCAGCAGAGAGTAAATAACTCCCGACAACAACGCAGAGACGATGTCAGCAGTACATATGCAGAAGCAGATGAAACGGAATGTATGGTAAATAATAACATAAGAATAGATCATTTAAACTAGTAGACGGGTTGCCCTGCTTAAATTTAACTAGTACTATTTCTAAGAAAATTTATAAAATTCTTATTGATACTGGTGCAACCCATAATTACATTAATAGAAAATGCGATTCTAGCAAAAAAATTAAAATTAAACCTATAAAAATAAAAACAATGCATGGTTATTCTATGGTAGATACAAAGAAAGTAGTTAGGATATTAAAGAAAAATATAACATTTTTTGAATTAGAGGATATTCAGTCTTTTGATATGATATTAGGATATGAAGGACTTAAAGTTCTAAACGCGGAAATAAATTTCAGTAATATGACTCTAACTACCATAAGCAGTGTCGAATCTATTCAGAAAATTAATTACATAATTGGGGAAAATAATATTTATAAAGCAGACATAGATAGACTGATGAAGATTAATAACAGCATAGGACCGTTACCCTTTACAGATACTATAGAAGCAAGCATTAGGACGACCAATGATAATCCGGTTTATGTTAAACAATATCCATATCCCATAGCAGATAACGAATTCGTAAACAAAGAAATACAGAAACTCTTACATGACGATATAATAGAAAAAAGCCATAGTCCTTATAACAGTCCCATATGGACAGTACCTAAAAAAGGTTTGGACGAAAAAGGAAAACCAAAACGGCGCATGGTTGTTGATTTCCAAAAACTTAACGCTCACACTGTAACAGACAGATACCCCATTCCGGATGTCAACATGACAATTCAAAATTTAGGTAAAGCCAAGTACTTTACAACATTAGATTTGGAGTCAGGTTTCCACCAAATTAAAATCAAAACAGATGATAAAGAAAAAACAGCTTTTGCTATAAATGGCGCAAAATATCATTTTAAACGAATGCCTTTCGGGCTCAAAAATGCACCAAGCATATTTCAGAGATGCGTGGACGACATTTTGAGAGACTTTGTAGGTAAATTCGTACACGTTTACATTGATGACGTATTGATATATTCTTCATCTGAGGAAGAACATATACAGCACATAAGTCAAGTATTCGACGTACTCAATAAAGCCACATTAAAAATATCTGATGAGAAAAGTAAGTTTTTTCAAGAAGAAGTAGAATACTTAGGTCACATAATCAGACATGGTAGAATCACTACGAACCCTGAGAAAATAGCAGCTATAGAAAATTTTCCAGTCCCACAAACGGTAAAGGATTTGAGAGGATTTTTAGGTCTTACAGGTTACTATCGTAAGTTTATAAAAGGATACGCAAGCATAGCCAAGCCCCTGACATTATATTTACGAGGAGATAACGGTAAAGTAAACAAAAAACAAAGTAAAAATATTAAGTTAAATCTGAATGATTCAGCATTAGAAGCGATTAGAATTTTAAAAAATTATTTGAAAGAACAAGTCGAACTTTTTCAACCGGATTATAGTAAACCATTCGAGCTTACTACTGATGCATCCAACATAGCTATTGGAGCCGTACTAAGTCAGAATAAGCAACCTATACACTTCTTGTCAAGAACACTGAGTAAGACAGAAGAGAACTATAGCACAAACGAGAAAGAGCTATTAGCGATCATATGGTCCTTACAAAAACTCAGAAACTACATATATGGTATAGCAGACTTAACCATATATACCGATCACCAGAGCCTTATATATTCTGTATCAGAAAAAAATCCCAACACAAAGCTGAAACGTTGGAAGGGAATCATTGAAGACTTTGGAGCAAAATTAGTTTATAAACCAGGAAACCTAAATCTTGTAGCTGACGCATTATCACGTCAACGCATAAATACTTCTACCATAGAAACAGCACATTCAGCTGAAAGTTCTTCTAATGATATAATAAAAACTGTGAATCAGCCTTTTAATGCATACACTGCACAGTTCGAACTTATTGAAGATATAACAAATAATATCGAAACACAAATCTATTTTAGTAACAAAATAAGACTCATAATAAAGTTTAAGGACAAAGACTCTTTACTAAGGCAGATGAAAGAAGTTATACAACCCCAAAAGATTGTAGCTTTGCATACGAAATTTGAAAACATATACAAATATGGTGAAAACATAAAAAAAGAATTCCCACTAGTAAGATTTATATTCACACCAAGAAAACTTCAAGACGTGACAAATTTGGAGGAACAACTAAAACTTGTAAGGGTAACTCACGAAAGAGCACACCGAGGGTTACGTAACAATATACAAGAAATCTCAGAGAAATATTACTGGCCCGATCTAAATAAACAAGCAAAGAGTTTCAACAGAAAATGCATAGCATGTCTATTTGGAAAATATGAAAGAAAACCTATCAGAGAACCTCTGAATAATTCAGAAATACCAACACATGTGGGAACACACATTCATATGGACATATACTTCAACGACAAGTATACTTTCCTTGTAACAGTAGATAAGTATTCTAAATATACAATCCTTCGGGAAATCGAAACTCGAAACAGACTGTACGACGTTATGGAAGAGGTCTTATCTAATTATTTCCCAAAATGTGAACGACTCATGACAGATAACGAGAAGGGATTCAAAACAGAAATGGTGAACCAAATGTGTTTGAAATACAACATAACTAAAGTAGAAACTCCAGTATACAGATCGACAGCGAACGGTCAGGTAGAACGTGTAAACGGTACAATAACTGAACTGTCTAGAATATTCACAATTCAGAATAAAACAAGACTTATCGAAGAAATATTTAGAACAGTGCGTGAATTAAATAATTCTATACACTCAGTTACCGGTTTGAAACCTAGAGACATTTTCTTTAATCAAAATAAATATAGCAATAGTGAAATTATAATAAATAAACTAAACTCAGCATCCAAAAAAGTGATCGAACGTCTAAATAAAGGAACTCGACACAGAGAGTATAAAAAAGGAGATAAGATAATGGTAAGAATCACAGGTCTTAGAAAGAAATCTAACGCCAGATACATAACAAGAATAGTAGAAGAAGATAAAGGAGACACTGTAATCTCTAAAGAAGGAATAAAAATTCACAAGGATAACATAAAGAATTATCATTTTTCAGATGACGAAAATATTAATATTCCTAACATTACTAGGAATTGTACAGAGTCAAGAAGGGCAAGGAAACGTTCAAATAACTGAGTTACTAAACAAGAAGTTTATACTTACGCAAACAGATGACGTGTATTTATTCAAAGAACAAACTTATTTGTTACATGCCACCAACCTGACTTCGATATTTCAACCTTACGTAAATATCGTAACTAGTAAATATCAACCTACACAAGAAGAAAAAATTTGGTTAAGTAAAATTAAGAATTTAGCAGACCAATTACAAGAACATACTAGGCATACTAGATCAATTAACTTTTTAGGAACAGCTTTCAAATATGTGTTTGGTAATCCTGACCATTATGACTTAGTTAACATAGAAACGAGTATAAATAATCTCATAGAAAACAATAATAAACAAAAAACTATAAATTCTAGATTTGAACAAATTTTGCAACAATTCGAAGGTCAGAGCCTTAAAGAACATTTAGTAATAGAACAAGTGTACGAACAATTATTATTATTGACCAGAACAATTAATGCAGCAAAAAATAATGAATATTTATCAGAAAGCCTAGACTTAGATGACATTAAAAATATTATTCAACATGAAATAATTCAAGTACCCATAATAAATATACTTGAGTACTCTAAAATATTATTAGCTAGAACTGATGAATTCTTCATCACAATATATAAATATCCAGTTCTAATTAAATCATGTAAATTGTATAAAGTAACACCTTTAAATTCAAAACATGGAAAAATCATTACAGATAAAACAATTGCCTTATGTAACCAAACTTATTTAAGAACAAGAAATTGTCAAAATCATCTAAGTAAAAACATTTGTGAAATTAACTTTGAAGAAGAAAATTGTCTTATTCCACTTTTAAAGAATATAACTTCAAAATGCAACATTAAACAAGAATACGATTACGACTTAGAAATTGAATCCGGTGTTATGTTATTAAGCGGTAAGCATAAGTTAAATAATCAAACAATTAATGGTATAAACTTAGTTACTTATGAAAATACTATAAATCTAGACGATAAAATATACAAAAACATGCATAAGCAAATTAAAGAAGTTATATTAAGAAATCATAATTCAGAGTCTTACATCGACCAAATAATTAAAGAAGATACAATGTACAAATTCGATAACATAGATACTTTAAAAAAACTAATTATTCCTTTTGAAGAAAAACCGATATTATCAACTATATACACAATTGTAACACTGATTGTTATTCTAGCATTTACGTACGTAATGATAAAAACTATACAATGTATAACAGATCGTCAAAAACAAAAAAAGATTGACGCATATAACAAAACTTATGAAAGAGAAATGTTAAAAATAGCGTCGAAAAATCGGGACGATTTCGTTTAACAAGGGGGGGAGTTAAGTATCCATAGCAAAACATATTGAGAAAAAAGATAACATTATTTGTATTCAATGATATCTTTAGTCTCTAGTACAGTCTTGCACACAACGCTACAATGATAACATATGTAAAAGAGATAATATCGTTTGTATACAATGTTGGAATATTATCTCTTCTTCATTATCAAGCAAGACGATTGTACGCTTGGGTCTCCTTGTAGATAGATAAGAAAAGTATATAAATACGACTGTATGATGAATTTATCAACAGTCTTATTGTAACTACATAGTAGCCTTAAGCTCCTTTTAGAATTAGTAAAAAGTATTTCAATAATAAAGGACATAGTTCCAAATAAATATTGTTTAATTTTAAAAGTAAGAAACAAGTGTTTTAATTCGCGCTACTTGCGTACGAAGCGTTGAGCCATTTTCCGAGCCATTCCACACAAGAGGCAGTTTTTTGTAGTTACAAAAAAATAATTGGGTCCATTCACTTGGCTAATATTTTAACCAGTTAAAGGGTATTTCGCAACAACGTCAGTGTCAACTAATAAGAAAAAAACAAGTGACAGCTGAAAAACTGATAGGAGAACAAAACAGATTTTATATGGCTGTAGCATAATTATGTTAAAAATGTACTGAAAAGTTTATAACAAAGTGAAAAAATAAATTAAAAGCATTGTAGAATTGAAAAATTATGTTTATCAAAGGTATTGGGTTTGGGTAACAGATGAGAAGTTCAAATAAAATGAGCCATTTCTCTTTTGCTCGGAGCATTGAGCGAAAGCTAAGATACTTGAGCCAAATTACCCAATTAGGTACATCAACACCACCCTGGTTCTATTTAAAAGGCAATGGGCACGTTCAAGCTTCTAGTTTAGTAATTCCGACAGCAGCCGTCTGACTAGATGTATCTCGGTTTTGATTGGCTGAAATCAGTCATATAAGCAACGGTTTCAGTTGACATTTTTGGAGGGGTAGCCGACGACGAGTCAAGAAATTGTGACTGAGTACTAAATTGATTGTTCGCATAATGTGCTTGAAGTAGAAAAAGTGATGTTCCCGACCAATCTAGTTTTTGCGTTCAGTTTAAGTCTTATCCAGACCAATCTAGTCCACTGAAGATAACTAGATTATTGAATGTGCCCAATATTGGAGTGAAGTATTGAAATTTAATTTTTTTTTTTATTTTCCCCACATTTCGTTCTGGAAGAAAGAAGATTCCCCTTTTCCCCTTTCGCATATTTTTTTCTTGAAATTCCCCACAAAAAGGGGAATCCCCCACGACCTGGCAACACTGCATTGAAACATATAAACTTTCGACTTGGTATACCCTCATCAGCAATTGATAATGCATTGAAGGGAGAAAACTGGCCTCAGTGCGTAAGTGTGAAAATGTTCCGTTTCTTTCCAAAAAAAGAGAATGCAACAATATCGGACATCATCAAGTAAATACTTCTCAAAGTCAACAAGTCATCACTCTCGCTCAACAAATAAATCCGAATCTTCCATCTCGTTCTTCGTCTTCATCATCTTCAATTCCTTCATCACCTTCTTCTTCATCACCATCGTTATCATCGCAAGCTGAGCGTTATCACCAGAACTCGCTCTCGGTCTACTATCAGAATGCTGGTGGAATCAGAACAAAAACAAAAGATGTGTTTCTAGCAGCATCATTGCATGAATATGACGTCATCATTTTCACCGAAACATGGCTTCATGTTCATATACAATCAGCTGAACTCTTTGATAAAACGTACACTGTTTACCGTTCTGATCGATGTCAACATTTGACTCAGCGTGGAGGTGGAGTGCTTATTGCAGTTAATTCAAAATTCTCAAGTCAGCTGGGTGAACTTCGAATTAATGATAAACAAATAGAACAGTTGTGTGTTATTGTAAGATTTTGTAAAGGCTTTGGATTGCATAATGAAATTGTTTTTGTAGTTAGTTATATACCACCTCGAAGTCCTACATTCATTTATGAATTGCATGTTAGTAATATAGAATTCTTAATAGAAAATCTTTTCTATTATCAGTTGCCTTGTATACTGGGCGATTTCAATTTATGTGATGTTCATTGGAACTATTCAGATGATGAGAAATGTATGATTCCATATAATGTTAAAAAGGATTATGAAATATTATTTGTGGATACATTGCTTTCACTAAATCTTATTCAAATAAATATAATATCTAATTCTATACAAAGATTTTCCTATAGTTAAAAACACTGTTCATCACAAAGCTATTTGTTTAAATTTAAAAATTTATAATAATCCTAACTCTAGTACCAGTAGTACCATCAAGCAAATTAAAGACATAGATTTTAATTTTTCTAAAGGTAATTATGTTATGCTAAATGATTATTTTTTGTCTTTAAACTGGCCGGTACTTCTTTCTGGAACAAATTTGGAAACTATTTATAATATATTTTTAGATATTATATTTTACGGTTTTTCGAAGTTTATTCCAAAAATTGTTAAGAAATTAAACTCGAAACTACCTTGGACAAATCAAAGACTGAAAAATATTAAAAATGCCAAAAACAAGGCTTTCAAAACATTTAAAAAAACTAAATCTGGAATTGACAGAAATCGTTATTGTCAGTTGCGTCGTGAATATGACTTTTTAAATAGATTTTTGCATAGACAGTATATGATGAACATTCAGTCGCAAATTTCAAGAAACCCGAAATCCTTTTGGGCTTTTATAAATTCTAAAAAACAAAACTCGGGAATTTTTTCTAATATGGAATATAATAATCAAGTATCTGCGGATTTAGAAAGTACTTGTGATTTATTTGCATCATTTTTTGAGAGTGTATACGTGGATCATTCTACTGCAATTATTCCAGAGAACGATAATTACCAAAACTCTGTCTCTAATGTTATTTTGGGAAATCTTTTTATTTCTAGTGAAGATTTAATTGAAGGAATTTCAAATCTTAAACCAAGTTTAGTGTCTGGCTCGGATGGCATTCCATCTTTTTTAATTAAACAATGCTTTTCATTAGTTGAACCCCTTCAAATAATCTTTAATTTATCACTTTCAACAGGAATTTTCTTAAATGAATGGAAATTTACTTTTATAACTCCTATTTTTAAAGCTGGTCAAAAACATAAAATTGAAAATTATCGCCCAATTTCTAAACTTTGTGCTATACCAAAACTTTTAGAGCTTATAGTTAAACAGAAAGTGTATTTTTATATAAAAGAATATATTTCTCTACAACTACAAATTTATCCCTTTTTACAAAACATGTATCGGATGCTTTAGAGTCAGGTTATCAGGTGGATGTAATTTATACTGATTTTCAAAAAGCTTTTGATAGTATTTGTATATCATTACTTGTTAATAAACTAAAGAAAATTGGATTTCACTCCGCTCTTCTAAAATGGATGTCCAGTTATTTATTAAATAGAAAACAAGTTGTAAAAATTTTTAACTGCAAATCATCAAAAGTAATAACTGTTCCATCTGGTGTTCCACAAGGAAGCCATCTTGGCCCACTACTGTTTTTAATATATATAAACGAACTACCATTAATACTGAAAAATACAACTGGTTTATTATTTGCAGATGACTTTAAAATATTTTCCACAGTGAAAAACATGAATGATTGTATTAAGATACAGGATGATATAAATTCAATAGTTGATTGGTGCAAACAAAATTTTCTTTCACTTAACATAAGTAAATGTAATGTCTTATCTTGTCATCGATCCGAAGTTGTTGTTCTACATGATTATAGTATTTCTAATACTTCTTTAAATAGACTATCAGAAGTGAAAGATCTTGGAATAATATTCGACGAAAAGTTGAATTTCTCCTTGCATATTGACTTTATTGTCGCAAAAGCAAACTCAATGTTAGGTTTTCTTAAAAGAAATTGCTCGGAATTTTGCAATCCTTATGCAATTAAAGCTGTCTATACTTCACTAGTCCGTCCCCATTTGGAATATGCTTCAGTCGTATGGGATCCACAGTATATAGTTTCAAAAAATAGAATCGAAAAAGTTCAAAAGTCTTTTACGAGATTTTTAATTAAACAATTAAATTGGAATTTGTCCGAAATACCGCGATACTCAGCAAGATGCGCTTTAATTGGCCTAAATTCTCTGCAAAATCGCCGGCTTGTAACTTGTATTATGTTTGTGTATGATATACTGTCTTACCATATTAAATGCCCTCAGTTACTTAATCTTTTAAATATTTATGTTCCAAGAAGAAATATTCGTAGCAGACAATTATTTTATATTCCCTTACATAGATATAATTATGGTTCAAATGAACCATTTTCAAGATGTATGCGTTTATTTAATGAACTTAAATTAAATTTAGATATAAGTCTTGAAAGAAATATATTTAAATTATTATTAATTGAAAATGTTAGGTTAAGCTAAGTAATTTGTAAGAGGTAACTCGATAGATGAATGAATAAATAAATAAATAAATATTTCATATCGGTAGGCGAATTCTGTAGCAATGAGATAAATGTGACATATTGCCAATATTGAACCAGGAAAGTAATGGATCAGACCTTATATAAGTGCCTTAATTTTCTATTCCAGTTTTTCAGAAAGCTGTATCGTCAAATAAAATTTCTGATTGTTAACTGTCAGTACCTTATTTATTAAAAAGTTTTTACAATTTTTGTATACTTTGTTAAAAAATATAGCTTCTGTCTTCTGTGAGCCAAACTGCACTACCTATTCTTGTATCCCATATAATCGATCATCTGAGATTGCTATTCCTCGTATTGTTGGTTGAAAGTTTTCGCATAATATTTTCTTTGAAAAATGCAGCTAAAGAGAATATTTCATCATGTTCAGAGAGTATATAATTAAAGAATATCAAAAGTGTATGTCGCGTTTTTCATAAGTCACAGTAGCTTGGTCTACGTCTCCGGTCTTTGGAAAACTTTACGCAAAGATTTTGGCCGAAGGCTTACCATATCCAGCTCGTGCAAGAATTAACGTTAAACAAGCCCATCGTTTGGGTTGAAATTTCGATGAACGGGCCTAAAATCAACCGCAAGTAAATGCACAGTATAATCGAAAAATTGTGGTCCACATTGTCTTTTTGGGAAGAGGATAATCCAAATGAAATATAGATATAATACACAAATACACAGTTTGGTGCGGTCTGTGCCTCTGTGGTCTGGTTAGAGTAATTGGAAAATATTTGTTCAAAAATGATGCTTATAACTATGCTATCATCAAAAGCATTCATTAAAGAGCCGTGAATGATCACTTATTCATTATCACTTCCCAATTAATTGGCATTAACGTGGAAAATATGAAGTTCAAACCGCATGGAGCTACGGGCAATATAGTAAACGACCGCAGATAACAAGAAAGCATTTTTTGTTCAAATCTGCCAGAACCTTTTTTAAGGTTAGAGAATCTGGACTGTGGTCATCTAAACCTCACGGGCATGAATCATGCATCAGAAACGATAGCCGAGCGCAAATGCACACAACGTAATCGTACATTCTACCTTCGTCTTTGAAAGAAGATTTACTTCTATAATTGCTAAAAGAAGTGTGTGGTTCAAATGATCAGTCACAGAAAAGGGAAATGAAGGTCGCTAAACTGAGAATGGTTCAAGGATTGCAGAAGATAAAAAGACGCAGCATTGTCAATAAAAACATCACGATATAATATACTCGAATAGAAAATCGAAAACGTTAAAAAGAGTTGACAACATATCATTAACCAAGGAAATTCCGTAAGACTCGCAAGAAAACGATCAACAACGATTCTATTTGCAACCATCAAGATCTACAGTCAAGTGAATTTCTAGATTATAAGCCGGGGGAGACTTCATGGACCTCAGTCACTGCGGCCTTTCTTAGAGGAGCGTATTGTACCGTACTATACACTGATTATAGCAGTACCCTACCCATATGGAGGTTGAACAGTGAACACACAAAATTTATTCGTCACATACTACATGATTAAGCCCTCAAGAACTTCAGATCCAACGTTCTAACGAATTGATTTCCTAAAAGATCTAGACAACGTAGAGCTTACAAATTCCTAGAATTCATAATGAGCTCTATGGTTGTAAAACCCAAATCGAGATGATAAAAATTAAAAGTTGAACGCAATTAAGTTGATTCTCCAAGTGAGCCCGTAATAACCGTCACTGGGGACTATCTACTGAGAATGATTTAGGTACAGGAACGATTACTGAAGTTTTATCGACTTATTTAAAAACGTGGTTTTAAAATTCCATTGAAAAGCATTTCAATCTTTAATTCAATCAATTATATATATTTCTACCGACTGACCTTAGGGCAAGTTGCGCTGTGGTAAGTGTGCTGGACTACTGAGCGAGGGATCCCAGGTTCGATACACGGAAAAAACAAATCACATCAAAATATACTACTGCGACCCAAATCGCAAATGTCTGACCAACAAACCAGAGTATAACAACTATAATGAAAGAGTTTCGTTATTCTGCAGTTTGGACTCAGCATAAAATTGTAGGTCCCTTCCATTTGTCCGAAAAATGAAAAACTCTAACAAAGTTAATGGTTGTTAGAAGCTGGGTCTCGGGTACTGCCGCGCCAACCATTTATTTATTTATGTCTGACCTAAAGACTGATTGAATCGTTTTTTTTATTACAAAATTGAACGTTTAAGTCCTATAGGGTCCGACCTACTCGGCTTCTGGTCTTGCTTATAGACTTCTGTAATTGTTTAATGTCCAATGCATTCCACTCCACAATCAACCATAGTGCCATTACCAAAAATCCTTAATTCCTTTTTAACTGAGTCTAAGTTAAAAAAGTTTTCAACCCACTTCTTTTTATTTCAAGTGTTGGTATAATTTTAGACCCCACTGTAGTTGTGTTATAATTTTGTATGAAAATCTCGAATTCTGACAAATGGTGTTTATAGGTGCAGGTTATATAGCTCGATGTGGTTGTTTTATTATATCTTTTCTCTGTTTTATGGTGGTGAGAAGTGTCTTTTAAAATTGAAAGTACTCTGCGGCTGGCTTAGATTATCTCAAGCAGAAGAAACATGATTTGCGATTCATAAGCGATGACGAAATTTGTTCTGCTCTGAAGAAGGTGTTGGTTCAAATGTAAACTGTGCGTTTGGAATTTATGAAATAGGTAAATACAATTCTGTTGACTATGGACATTCGAGAATGAGTGAGTGCCTTGTCAGAGGAATTATGATGGTGCCATTCGTGCATATTTGACATTCAAAAGTATACTCCATTGAAGCTCAGTTTTAAAATTGTTTTGACGTTGAGAATATGACGACACCACTACTACTTAGGTTGGATTCATCCGTTTAATTTTTAGTTATATGAAAAGTTTCTAATTTCATATATGGGAAAAAAACTGCATGATTACAGGATAGTTACAGGGTTTTTCACAAAAACACAGGAGTAAAATTTCTACAGGATTTTCGTTCAAAATACAGGGGTATCCTGTAGAATACAGGATATATGGCATACTTAATTATACCTAATAACTATTTTTTGGTACTAAAAATACATATTTGCTGAATGCAAATCTCCTTTTTATGTACATTCAGTGCGTTGATATTCATTCCATGGTGAAATGTAACTCGAATGTTTTCTACGATACTACGATGTAGGAACACTACTGATACGGAGTGTCAATAGTTTATTCGACCTCCTGCCATTTAAAATTTAGAGCGGGAGGGAGGGGCTATATTGAAAAAAAAATTGCGGGGGAAATCGAGGAGACGTAGGAAAGCTGTCTTCACTTGTCATCGTCAGTCTATTTCATACTTAATTTATGCTCTTAACTCTCAACCGGACGAATCATTAAAAATACATACATTGAAACACCTCCACAGGATCATTAAAAAAAGGAAAAAGTTATGATAATTGATTTTTCAGAACCACGTGTGTTCTGTAGAGCAGTTTCAAACATTTTAAGTAGCTTCCAGCAGCCAGTCCCAGCATTGAACACATTTCAACTCACCATAAAGCAACTGTAAAAATATCTCAGACATTGCACGATCAAAATCACTCACCTTTAAGTCCCCTCTCGCCGGGTGGACCAGTGGCTCCCTTCGGCCCTGAAGCACCATCCTTTCCATTCAATCCGTCTTCGCCATTCCTTCCGGGATGTCCATCCTTGCCATCCTTTCCGGGAGTCCCATCTAAACCAGCCCGACCCGGAACGCCATCCAAACCGGGCTCCCCTGGCACACCATCGCGCCCGTCGAGGCCCGAGTTGCCCGGCATACCAATATCACCCTTCGGACCGGGTGGTCCCTGGGGTCCACCCATTCCATCAATTCCTGGCGGACCTGGCAATCCAACATCACCACGATTTCCCTTTGGTCCAGGTATTCCCGGCAACCCTGGCGGACCAGTTGGTCCTTTCGGACCCAGCAGTCCAGGCGGCCCTCTCGGACTGGGCGGACAGTAGTCCTGTGTACCCTTACAGAAGCCCGTTATTATTTTCTCCTATAAAGCGATTTCTTTTACTAACTTGCAAACGAAAAAAACTCCTTCGCGCAAAACTCACCGGCACTCGACAGTAAGTGTTCAAATATATCCAATCGTCACCACCTGGTGCGGCGCCTTTCAGTCCAGTCCTCTTTCTTATTTCCACGTCCTGTTCCTCGAGTACTTTGCGATGGTTCGGATTGAAGAACTCAATAAGTGGCTCAGCTGTGTGGACGAGAGGAGAAAGTGGAAAAAATCAATTTATATGAAAAGTGCATTTGAATGTGTCCGAGTGTGAGATGGGGGGCTGTGTTGAATGAACAGGGTGGGGAAGAGTATGATTTGTGGTTCGAGATAACTTCGGTCACTTTGAGCAGAGTGCCTCGAATTATTCACTCTGCGAGATTGCACTCGCCTCAGTGGAGGGATTGAGTGTGCGATTGCAATTGAAGGCAATAATCTCCTAGATTGATATTGATATTGATACGGATGCGGAAATTGCATCGGATGTGCAAAGTTCTCGGAAAACTTTGTGTAGCTTTCCAAAATGTCTCATCCGCCGGCTATGGCTGTGTGCGACGGTTACGTGTGACTTTTAGTTTTGGAAAGTAATTAATTTCCAAAAACGCACCATCATCGTTGTCGTCATTCTCCTCAGTTCACACGTGGGGACTGGGGAACTCTATTAATTAAAAGATCCATCGGGACGGTGTACCGGGTGTGCGGTGTGTCTGTCTATGTCTATTATACGAAATGACATTTCTTTCCCAGGCGGCAAAGCAGATAAATTAAAACAGATGGAAGATAATGCAAAAAGTCAAAGAGGAAATATGCTTTCTTCAGTGAACAGTTCCTCCGCTCCCCGTTTGGCATCGTTATCGGCGGCGACAATATCCACACAGCATGTCCGCTGTGTCACCTGTGCCCCGTTGGTTCAGGTAGTGTTCAAGGGTCAGAGTCAGAGATGAAAGTAATCTTTCTCCGATAGAACGTACACGGGGGGTGCAGGGAAAAACAATTTTCCTTTCTGGCAGATGAAATGAATTTTGGAATGCTGCCAGCAACTGAAGTGGAAACTGTTTGAGAACACTGCCGAGGAGACCAACAACAACACGATGACGACAAAAAAAAAAAAAACGCCGTGAACTTATTTATTATTTTCTTAAGTCGGATTTTGTAACAAGATTTGCAGGGTGCAATGGGTAATGGACTTGTTCACAGTTGGCTACTGAGATGACGGACAATTTTTTTGTGATGTAATTGGTGGCAATTAATGTTTTTATTTTTTTTTCCAATTATTGAAGTGGCAAATATGTTATGCGGCAGTGGCAACACCTACCTACCTACAGACAATTCAAGAGTTTCAGAAATTTATAATGAATTTACAAGCAACAGTGATTGGCGCTGAGCCAAGTTGGGAATTGTTTTATGAACTATTATGTTGCAGGAAATTGTTTATAATTTATACGTGAAGATGGTGTTTGATATATGAATGGTATAGGAATGAAAGAAATGGGAGTTCCAACTTTTTTGGCACAGCATGTGGAATAGTTTGTTTTTGTCGGGCCTAATTAAAAGTGTAATGGCAAGGAAATGGTGAATACTACATTTCGAATTTGTCGGGAGATCTAGGATTAATGACTTAAGTCAAGCTCGTTGTGTGATATAGCTGATAGTATCGGGTAGTTAGGTTGTGTACAGCGGGAGCTGTATTCTTAGATTTTTTCTATAGTTGAAATATTTTTTTCTGCTGTAAGTTTGTTAGCAATTCGATTTTGCAGATGTTATAACAAAACTAAACCGGAGTCTATGTAATTCATAGACAATTTAAACCCATGTCGTTACCTCGAGTTTTTCGTTGAGTGATATGAACAAAAATCATAAAATTACAGATGAGCGGGAAAGAAAATATTAAAAAAGCAAGAGAACAAAACTAGTCGGGGCAGAAAAATAAATGCTGCGAAAGTTGGTCCAAAGGCATTTAAATGTTGTGGACGATAAGAGAAACGACGTCAAAATTTTTTCGGGTTCTGTAGCGCTTCAGTGTTCAGTCTTCTTGTTTGTGGTACCTTAACAATATCCTCAAAAAATCAAAATCTTCCTCAATGTTGTAATCGAGCGACATTTTTCATGAAGAAACATTAACATGCGTTTCATATGCGATAAGAGCGCACTATTATTCGAACAATAGATAAACCTGGGTCGGCATTCTGTAAAGCGAAACGTTCGAAAGTTTTCGCCTTACAGAATTTGACCCCTAGTATTTGAGCTGGGCTGTTTAAAAAATGTCGATATAGATTGAAAAGGAACAATGTGAAAATGTCCAAGGACCTTTTCAGTTTTTTCCAGTTGTACCAAATTTATAAGAGACTAGCTGACCTGGCGAACTTCGTTCCGTCCAAATTCGTTAATGTTATGAATATAATAATTCTGAGTATGCACATACTTCTTCATGTAATTCGGACAATTTAAGTTCTTTATTTAAAGTTAAACCGAAGTAGGTTCATATATTCAATGTTTCCGACATGTAAGCTAGCCACATACAAATGACCATAAGAATTTAAGATTAATGCCACAAACAGACAATAAATAAAAGGTCGGTTCCTTTACTTTTAAATCTTACATATTTTTACAAATTTTTGCCAGTATACATTAACTCGAAAAATTCGTAAAAGAGAGTGTCATCGAGAGAGAAAGATATTACCCATCCACTGAGAATCTTACGAATTCTTAATCATGTTACTTAAACTTTTTGAAATGAAGTAAATACTTTGATTATACAAAGATGATATTATGGCCGAGGATATTTTGCATCGAATTCGCACTGTGACATCGGATAATGAACTGGAGATGTCAGATGAAATGCGCAACAAAGCTTTGATTTTGATCGAGGATATGTGTCTGCTCATGAGTGGCAATATGTTGTGCAAATTGGGGATGCCACAGCCAAATCGTTCAATGCCAGACGCATTTAATCGAGAATTGGAGCGAGAATCACATTGAGCCAATGTTGAATCAAGAATAAAAGAAAGTGTACGATGAATTGATGCAAGCAGTCGATAACGAAAATGGCGGAATTTTCATCCTTGATGCACCCGGTGGAACTGGAAATACATTCCTGATTTCACTGATTTTGGCCAAAATTCGAGATCTGAGATCGCTTTGGTTCTAGCCTCTTCTGGGATAGCGGCTACTTTTTTAGAAGGTGGTCGAACAGCATTCAAATTGTCATTGAATCTGCAAGTGGATGGAGAACCTACCTGCAACATTTCAAAGAACACTGTGATGGCGAAAGTACTGCAGCAATGTAAGATTATCATATGGGACGAATGCACAATGGCTTACAAACGCGCATTGGAGGCCCTGAATCTTTGAAGGATTTACGTAATGATAAGCGACCTTTCGGTAGAGCAATGATCGTGCTATCAGGCGATTTTCGTCAAACGCTGTCTGTCATTTCGAGATCAACTCCGGCAGATGAATTGAAGCTTGCATGAAGGCGTCTGCTTTATGGCGATACGTCAAGGAATTGCATTTGATAACAAACATTCGAGTTTCTTTAAAAAAAATGACCAGTCCGCTGCAGAGTTCTCCAGGCAATTGTTGGCGATGGGCAATGGTGTGCTTCTAGCAAACTTAATCACCGGCCTGGTTGAGTTTCCACAAAACTTTTTGCAACTTTACAACGACACGGGAAGAACTGATCATGAATGTTTTCCCGAATATCGCTCAGAATTATATTGATATGATTGGCTGAGTGTAAGAGTGATTTTGGCTGCGAAAAACATTCATACAAATCAGTCGACTCCGTGATGGATGAAAACGAAGCCACCAACTATCCCACGAAATTTTTAAACTCTTGGGATGTTTCTGGCTTGCCTCAACACAATTTGAAACTAAAATTGGTCTCAGTAATAATTTTGTTGCGCAGCCTAAATGAACCAAAACTTTGTTACGGTACGCGTTTGACTGTGATTTGTGAAGAATTTAAAAAGGCGAAGATGTTCTTATTCCGCGGATTCCTCAGATCGATTGCCTTTCGTATTTAAGCTTCTTCAATTTTCCGTACGTCTCGCTTTTGCTATGACAATTAATATGTCGCAAGGACTGTCACTGAATGTGTGTGGCATAAATTATGAATTTCACGTGTAGGCAAGGTTCTCGCTTTGTACGTGTACGCACCCGATAATAGAAATAGAACAAAAAATGTTGTGTACCATAAAGCACTTCAGTGAAAAAGCGTTAGGTTGGCCGAGAAGTATTTGATTTTATTTACCTATTTATTTAATTTTAATATAACTTTTGAAGAAAAAATTTGAATTGACCGAATTACATGAAGCAGAATGAAGCGAACCTACATTAATGAATTTGGGCGGAACGAAGTTCGTCGGGTCAGCTAGAATATAATAATTTTAAATTATCCAAATCTTCGAGTTTATCAGACATTTTAACGCCTTTTTTTATTTTTGAATTATGTACCGCTGTCCTTTTTCATAGATTACTACAAAAGAGTTCCCTTACTGCTTTCGTAAGTGTCCCTCTCTGAAAGAGAATTTATCCCCAACACAGTCATTTTGACAGACTTTTCCATTATCTTACTACGAAAGTAAAGGAAAAAACTTAACATCTTCGCATTTGAATTGTCCCCCTTAAAATAAAATCGTCACTTCATTGACATTTGATTTGAGATTCTTCACAATCAAATGCTTTCCGTTACTAAGTTTCGGTGCATTGAGGTTGCGCAACAAAATTATAACTGAGCCGACTTTCAATTTCAAATTGTGCCGAAGCCAAATTAAATTCAGTTGGTTAACCTCATTTTTCACAATCCAATCTCGATCGATGTCGCATGTCGCACGCAATAGCAAGTCCGTCCAATTCAATTGGAATGAATAAATGAAAAGGATACCTGTCATATTGCGGAGAATGTATTGCAATGCTGACAGACGTCATTCACTGGCTCAATATTAGAGCACCGAAGAAAATTGCGAGTGCGGAAACATAACGAAACGACCCATTTTTATTCCCTTCATATAGGTAATTATACAAACCCCAAAACAAAGAAAATCAAAATTGTAGTCATGTTTAGGACCATAAAATAAAAAAAAAGGAACCAATATTCGTGATGGACAAAATTAGCCAATTGCCATAGATTAAACCTCTGAAAGAATGCAATTTCTGGTTTTCACGGTTGTATACATACATAAAAAATGCAGAGTGAAATGTCAAAGTGACGAAACATATTACGTCAAGAACTTGCGCATGTGTGGATGAAAGTTCAATTGGGGGGAAGTAGATTTTAATTTAATATTGTTGATACTGGATAAGCTAATGTAGATTAAAGAGACTTTGTATATATACTCAACCTCGCACCCACCCGTTATAATCTAAGAGTAAACCCAAGCAGGGAGGGGGTTGAAGGGGTGCAGCATGCCCCCCATACATATTCCATGTCGGAAGGTAATATAATAATTAATAATAAAAAAAGTAGTTTTTGGAACTTACTTCATTTCTTTTTTTTTTTGAGGTCTGATTTCATAATGAAATAAGACTCCAATTTTCATTGCGAAATGAGGCCCTAAAAAAGAAAATAACACCCACAATTTTATCAAAAATCGTTGCTGTTTCCTGCATAATTTTTTGGGGACGTATTTCATTTGTATGTTGGGGCTTTATTCCGCAGAGCCCTCTTTTTCTCTTCTCTATCTCCTTTCTATATATATAAAACAATGTGACAAAAAGTGTATGTTTCCCTCTGTCGCCTGCAATTTTTAATCAAATTAGTTGATTTTTTGTAAATGTCGGTAGTTACGGTGAAATTGATCGGCCATAAAAAAAGAAAAGAAAAAAAAGCACTTAGTTTCCATCAGTGCCTGGCGAAGCCGGCGGGGTTCAGCTAGTGCTAGTTATTTATAATACACATAAGACGTATTACGATCCGATCCGATGTATGTTGTGAAAGTGCCAAAGTGCAACTTTTTTTCGCATTACAACAACAAAATATAAAGACTAAAATTTTGCCACACTTATGGACTTTATCTATACCCTGAGTCCCTGACCCTACAACAGAGTAGCCTTATCAAGCTGACAGCTCGCTAAATTATTAATTGCTGTGTGAAGCTATCGAAAAAAAAGAAAGATAAATAGAATGGAAAATAAAAGTAAGCAAAGCTGAGGAAAAAATAATAATTTACATATATATTATATAATTAAACAATTAACATCATTTTGTCTTGCAGCATCGTCCAATAAATTATAAATAAATTGAATCATAAAGATTTAACAAGCCAATTTTTCAGTTTCAGAAAAGTTTAAACGTTTTTTGCTAGAGACACAAAGAAGTCTGCTCACAATCTGATAAAGAAAAAAAAAATGTTCGATACTATTTTATTTTGTTTTTTGTTTTAATTTTTGAAATTAAAAAAAGTCATGAATTTTAGAAAAAAAAAACTTTAAAAGTCCAATAAATGGTATTTTTACGTACTAAAATACCTACGTGGTTCTTATATAAAGAAGTTATTTTCATTAAAGCTACCCCATCGCATGAGTTGATTGCAGATTTTGGGGTATCTTGCCTCACTGTGCGAAGTCCAAATCAAGTTTCACAGTGATAGTTAACTGCTTCAATCCCCCTACATGTTCTTGTACATAGATGAATTCTATGGTTCAATAAATGTAAATTTTTCCAAAATCCCTTACTTGACTGGTGGTTTGTTGAGAATTGCATGAAAATAAGGAAACAGCAGAAGCAATAAACAAAGTCATTTCTTAATCAAGTTTGTGGCAGTTACATCGAATGGCGAATTGAATGCCAATTCCTTATTTACTCGTTGCCTTCCCTTAGAACAGAATATTTGAATTCAATTAAAAATCTTTCTATCTTACTGGAGGCGGAGCACGACTGAAACCAAAAAGTGCCACATGTGTAATTTGTATAGGTACATAAAATGTACCCTTCTTTGGACCAGAATTGGTATGTTTTGTTCATTTGTGCTGTGATAGCAACTTGCTTGCTACAGTTTCATAGATGTAGATGCATAGCCGCACATGAGTTAAAATGGAAACCGATCCTGTAACCCTATTTATCCAGATAAAGGTTATCCTCCTATTTCGAATGACTGCTCTCTGACACACAATCACTTGATGATGTCCACTTCCGTAATGGGGAAATTGTTTTGTTTACCCCGAAATGTCTCAATCGCTTAATTGACAATTTATAACTTTGTCTCTGGCTGGACAGGGTGTGCTCGTATCTGAGGTGTGTTCAGCGTTGCAATTGCAAATTACACTCACCCATTGACTAGATTTTATGTTTTTTTATATGGACAAAGGAACGGAGTTTAGGTCAGGAGGTGGACTTAACATATAAGTAGCACCCTCGTGAGTACTTTGCACCACTATACATATACAAAACTGTACTACTGCTAGTGCTATGGCGATGACTGGTTTCGTATACTTACCATGCATTGAAGAGGCAATGTCTCTGCGTTTTCGTCTGGCGAAGCTACTCGAGTATTTTCTTTCGTTGCGAACAACTTCTGTAGCAGCAGCATCGTAAGGCAGCGCTGTGCTGGAAATGTAAAGAGAAAAAGAGGAAATCAGTTACCTAAACAAGAAGAAGTTGAACGTTGAAGTGGGGATGGGCGCAGTGAGGCGATTGTCTTCCTGCATCGGAAACATTAACATAAATAAAAACAAAACTTTTAAGAACCAAATAACAAGAAGAAGGAAGTAAGAAATTGTTTTGTTACTCTTGAAAATATATTTATTGCTTGCACCGAGTAGACGCTGGAGGGATCAGGGATGTATTGTACAGTTATATCCATACAAGACCGACTTTAGGGTGGAATAACTAGGGGTTTCGTTTGCATAATGCAATTTGCCTTTGTCCAACTAATCAAAATAAAAGAAGTTAGCACACTTCTGTGAACTTTTGTGTAAAATCATAGTTTAAAATAAAATAACGGCTTCCAATTTGGTTAATTTTATCGCATCGTTGTCGTATTCATCGCCATCAATAAGGTAAAAGACCGAAAAGAGTTCGCTTTAGAGAGATCACCAGGAGATTTAATACACCTATACATAATCATGTATAGGTACTTTGAATCACCATAATAGCCATAACCCATAACCATATTAATTTCAAAAATTCTCATGTATTCGAAAGTTCCGCCCAGAAATGAAAGAATTTCGCTAGAGGAGCTGACAGTTGACACCATTTTTTTTTATTCAGTTGTACTATAGCACTATAGGTTTTAGCTATAATGCTTAAAAACCGCCCTAAGAAGCTTGCAGATGGTGGTACGCCTTACACATTCCTATTGATGAAAAAATGCAAGAACTTATAACGAAAAATTATTTTATCAATACAAAAGATTGCAAATAATACCTAAATAATATTTATTATAATTCATTTTTGTAACTAAAAAAAAAAAATAGAAATATTATAAGGGAGTACAATTTGCATTTATTCATTAAGAAAAATTAAGCCTTTAACCCCCTACCTGACGTCCGTATGTGCACTCATAGCTCGGGAATGAATCGTGCTTCGGGTGCATGTCTGGTCGACTTTGAGAAGGCCTTCGATACCGTATGGTTGGAGGGGCTCTTTTATAAGCTGACCAGAATGGGCATTTAAAAATCTTTGCTGTATATGATTTATGACATGCTTATGGGAAAGAAGTTCGTTGTCAAAGCTGGCAACGTGACTTCGAGCAGGGTTTTTGAAATTAAAAACGGCTTACAACAGGGAGCAGTGAATTCTCCGGTCCTGTTTAATATTTACACAAGTGATCTGGTGGGTTCCCTCAGACACGCTATAGCGTACGCAGACGATTTAGTGGCGTACAGGTCAGGACCAAAAATCGAGGTCATCAACATCCTTCTGCAGCGTGACTTTGAGCAAATTAAGAGGTATTGCGATGATTGGAAGTTGAAAATCAATTTCCAAAAATCGGAAACAATCCTGTTCAGAACTCCATTGGCTGGGGCCTCTAGGGATACCAGAAAAAACTGGAGAAAATTAGCAATTATTGGACAGCAGGGACTACCATTGGTGGTGAAAAACGTGGTCAGGTATCTCGGTATCCGGCTCGACCAATATCTGTATTTTGACAAACATATAGATGCTTGTCTTGCTGGAGCTAAGAGGGCCTACGCTCTGACAAGGAGACTGTTTCGCAGCAGTCAACTTGACTCCAGGGTGAAGGTCATTTGCTACGTGGCCCTTATAAGGCCTATCATCGCATATGGCTGTCCTATGTGGTTCAATATAGCGCCGTCCTATATGGAAAAGATTCGGGTGTTTGAGAGGCAATGCCTCAGGGCCTATCTAGGGTTGTTTAGAACTCCTGAATCCCAGTACATAAAATACTATCCCAACAGGACCTTATACAATGGGGCCCGACTGAATAGGATTGACAATTTCCTTATTAAGATGATTCGGAGGCACGTTGCTAGGGCGATGGCCAGTGATAATAACGTGATCTCAGGGGCTTACTACCCCAATTTAATGTACCACGAGAGTACGCTTCGGTCTGGCTTTATCCCGCCTGAGGCATTTCTTCATGTAGACATGAAAGGGTTAGTCCAGAAAAAAGATGGTGTGCCGGTATTGTACCACAGCCACCGCGGCGCGAAGGATAAGCGGCTCATCCGCGACGGGTACGCCGCCAATGCTCAGGAGCTCCTCCGTTTTAGTACCGCAATTGCGGAACGGGACAGAGTCGATACGGTAAAGCAGTTCACCGAATTTTGGTGGCTTGAGGAAGAGGTGAGAGTGGATACGCTCTCCCGGGCCGGTGCGCTACTTATACGTAGCATCCTCCTTAGTTTTAAGCTAGATTTAAGGTAGTAGGTTTAGGTTTAGCGTAGGGGGTCTTTGGGAAGTGCTGGACTAGCCAACATGAAAGAGTGCTTCCGAGACTTGACCGACGCTCATGGCCTCGGTGGAGGCTCGGCGGCGCGGATGAACCCTTGTTGGCGGCCGACAGGCAACCAAAGACGCGATCAGGATGGTGACCAATCGATAAGATTGCTCACCACCCTGATTATAGGTAATGTAGGCTAAGTAGCTTAGGTAGATTTAAGTAGTTTTAATAAAACAAATAATAAAGAATCCAAGTTTTCTAAAGTTTCTTGGAAATTAAAAAACAAAAACAAATCATAGATATAGATAGATTTAAGGCCGAAAGGCAATAATTTTAAGCATATTGTTAAGTTTAGAGCGCTCGATAAGAGCCAGTAAGCTAGAATAAGATAAATGTTAGTTTTAAATTAGATTTAATCGTTTTTGTCTAGTATGTAAGTTAAAGAAATAAATTAAAAAAAAATGAATTTAAAATGAATGAATCGTGCTTGGTGGATTCTTATTGACCCAAGGAAGGACGGCTGTAGGAAATAAGACCCCAGTGAAATAAGACCCCAAAAGAGAAAATGAAATAAGGCTCCAAATTTGGGGTGTTATTTCATAATAAAATTAAAAATAATGAAATCTACTTTTTATTTAATATTGTTGATATTGGATAAACTAATTTAAATTAATGAAACTTTTTATATACTCAAACTCGCACCCACCCCGTAATCTAACAGTAAATCCAGGCGGGGGGATTGCAGTGGGGCAGCATTCCCCCCGATACCCATTCCATATCAGAAGGGTAACAATTAATGATAATAAAGTTATTTTGGGGACTTATTTCATTTCTTTTTTTGGGGCCTTATTTCATAATGAAAATAGACCCCAATTTTCATTAGGAAATAAGGCCCCGAAAAAGGAAATAACACCCCAAATTCTATTAAAAATCGTTGTTGTTGTTTCCTGTTTAATTTTGTTGGGCCTCATTTCATTTTCTTCTTGGGGCCTTATTTCATTGGGGCCTTATTTAACAGAGCCAGGAAGGACATATGTTACTTTTTATCGTGAAAATAAAAGTTTAAGGGGATGTGATTGGGGATAGAACTTTGTGTGGAGAACCACATTCAAGAAAAACAATAGATGATAGAAAAACGGGTAGGTACCTAGTATCACTTCCAATACAACAATAACTTTTTTAAATGTTTAATTTTAAAATTATTTTAATGTGCCGGGCTTACTGCTTTGAAATTGAAAGTCGGCTCAATTGAAATTTTGTTGCGCAACCTCAACCCATAGAAATTTTGTAGCGTTTTTTGCAGTTTGAGATTGTAAAGATTGCCAAAAATGTCGCAAATCACTATAAATAAAAGAAGGTCGTATTAATACTTCTAATCGTAAAATTCAACAAACAGAATTTGATATTCTTCGCTGTTTTCAATGTCAAATTACGAATTTTTGGATCAATTCAAGGAAAAATCGTGAATTACAGCTCAAAATTTTGCAATTGATGATTTTCAGTTCCTTCCGTGCAGTATTCCCTTGTTGAGGTGGGTAGTTAATCCGCATTCTAACCTTTGTTACATCAAGGTAGTGGTATAACAACTGATAAAAAATGCACTCTAACATTGCAGCGAAGTCTCGCAAATTAAATCAATGTCTCGTACACTGCCATTGTACTTACCTAACTGTTGTACACTAACTACTAGTAGAAGTTTAAAGGCAATCTTCGGTCGAATATGAGGCAACTTTTCCTCCTTCGATCTAATCAATCCTTGAAAAGTATTTTCGACTACTGTTCGACGTTCAATGACAATGACACCGAACACATGATCCTTTGACATTTCACTTTCCCTTTAGCCAAATCAACATCGTAAATTAATTGATGCGTATACAATAACATTCACAGTTCCTTAAATTGCTTAAAGCTAGTTAGATAGAAAGTACGTGTTTCCAAGGACACCTCGAGAGTAACCAAAAGGAGAAGGGAAAGGAGGCATTATATAATCATTGCGACTAATCTCCATTGGAGAGTATCACAGTGGTACAACAAAGGAAACTGAACACAACCCAACCTAGCCAGCAAACAAACGTCAGATTGCTTACTTCACATAAACTGTTGTGCAACTGGTTGATCAATTTCTTTCAGCCGTTGTTAATGAGGGCGCACGTTTTTCAGTTGTGTATACCTACGTAACATGCAAGTGGTTGGGTATGGTTAAATTGGGCTGGTAGCTATCGGATATTAGGAATTGACTTAGTTATAAACGTGAGTGTTGATCTGGAAGAAAATAGCAGAAGAGGAAGCCCGTTGAATTGACGTAAATAAAAAATTACAGAGGTGTGAACAGCTAGAATGACAAATAATTTACGAGAGCTTTCCCACTGTTGCAAAAAGGCTTACTATTGTACTGATTTCTGTACTATTTGACTTTCCCGAATATACCCCAACATAGACTATTTTTTTTTAAACATGTCAGTATTTAATCCGATTGAATTTAAATTGCACTGCGGCGACCAATTTAAGTACTTTAACTCGGGTTAAAACTAAATCTCATAATAGTGACATTTCTTCGGTCAAGCTTAGTACGCTGCTCGAGCTAAATTTTTTCTCCCATACAAAATTCTTTCCAAAATTTATCTGAGCTAAATCTAAGCGAACCCATTTAGCTGAGTACGCTGCTCGAGCTAAATAATCAAACTTTTGTTTCAGGATGTTAATGTATCTGTCAAAATTTATCTAGCCCATTTAAATGGGGCGGTACATTTTCTCAAGCTAAATTTTGACAGATCGTTGTGTTCTGTTGTTTTGTTTCAATTTTGTATTGCGGGGAATAGGTAAGCAATGAAGGTTTTTTTTTAATAAATACCTCGACGAGGATTACCTAGGATCGGAAATGGTTGAAATCAGAGTGTTGAATTTTTGAAGTACGTAAATTATTTTGAAAGTACAGCAGTTTTCTGTGACACTTATCCGCGGCGTGATTTATTTCAAAATTTAGCTGGGATTTTAATTAATATTGGAGAGAAAAGTTGGAGAGCAGATAAAATTCAGTTTAGTTCGAGCAGCGTACCTACTTAGCTTCAGGAAATAAGTAAAAGTGAAATAGTATATATGTAAAATCTATCAAGAAGCTATAAAAATTGAAAGTGGATACAATTTTAATGGCTTCGTAGTTAGAAGATGGATTTATCGAAGAGCTGATGAAACAGCAGATGGTGAATTAACGCCGTCCACGTCTTCGACCATAGGCGTGTTTTTTTGAGCTTCGATATTGAGCGCTTCAGTCAATGATAACTATGGTAGTTTATCTTCAGAAATATTGGCTAACAAATAGGCATATTGGAGGCTTAATTCATAATAAATACAAAAAAATATATCAAACTCAGCACACAGCAAAAAAGCAATTGCCAAGACAAACAATAAAAAATAATGTCATTTTATGTGAAATTTAAGATAACGTATAGGTGTGAAATCGATCTAAAATCGGTTTAAGCTCCGCGTTTAAATGCACCTGTATCCAGCGGGCTTAATACATGCTTTTGAGTGAATACTATAAATGTTAATTTAAATCATCGGGTTTAAAAAATTGGGACTAGTGTGAAAAATTAACTTAAGCCTCAGTTACACTCGGAGTGAATAAAATATGACTTTTTTGAATGCAACGACATAAATTTATGGCATTTAAAAAAAAGAAAGTAGTATTTTGTACGTTTCAGTACTATTTCTTTTCAATTTTTAGTAACATTGAGAAAATTCGATTTGCATCACTGAGCTACCCTGAAAAATGTACAGCTCACAATGGCGAAATTTTTCATACAAAATTGCATAATGTGATCTACAAAATATAATATTATAATCTGTATACGTAAAAAATGAATATTAGTAAAATTGAATTGCTGCAAGTCCTAAAAAGACATTTTCTAAAGCAGAAAATTGTTATTATTGATTACTCGTACAATAAGCAGAAAAATAAGCATACGTAGCATAGACTCTTCACCTCGTCTTCAGGAAATGCATCTGCGGTCGTTTATGCCACCCGATTAGATATTGCTGTAATAAATAAAACGAATTTATGTTCTATTAAGGATTGTTAGAAAAGCAGCAACAAAATACCGCCAATAATAGAACCGCAATTTGGAAAAAAGAGAATGGATAGGAAACGGGTAGTGTCACTTCCAATACAAAAAAAGTTATTTAAAATTTTTAATTTTTGAATTCTTTGGATGTTCCAGGCTTCACAATTTCACAATTCTACAATTTGAAATTAAAAGTAGGTTCAATTATAATTTTTTTGAGCAACCTAAATGCACCGAAACTTTGTATCGGATTGCGTTTGATATGATTATGTGAAGAATCTCAATTCAAATGTCATGCAAGGACGATTTTG
The DNA here is from genome assembly GCA_946477585.1 of Cheilosia urbana. Lineage (NCBI taxonomy): Eukaryota > Metazoa > Arthropoda > Insecta > Diptera > Syrphidae > Cheilosia > Cheilosia urbana. The sequence continues at coordinate 42,319,400 of OX297856.1, forward strand.
AGGGGAAAATTAAAAGGCAAACATTCTCGGATTTTGCTTATTCAGAGCGATTTGTCCTTGGCATTTAAACGTCTATAACAAGTAATAAGTTGCGAAGATAATCGCTGAATATTTGTAGCATCAATCTTGAATTCACATATTTTTCACATGGTCAATTGTATATGGTGTGCTCACGTGTGAGTAAACTACTTTAGTGCAAAAGTGGAAAGTTGGCTGACACGTCAATCATTGCGGTTCGATTGAAATATGTAATTCGACATCGCTATACTTCAGTTATTTCTACTGTATTTGATATAATTTTTGAGTAATGTATTTGAATTGACGTAATTACATGAATTAGCATGCGTTGTGCATGCTCGAAAATATTATTTTCATTACATTAACGAATTTGGGCGGAACGAAGTTCGCCGGGTCAGCTAGTTTTTTTATAAAATTACATTGAAAGTCTAAATCTTGACAGTGACAGCTATTTCAAAATTGTTCACAACAACAATTTGCTCGGAAATAATTGAAATAATTGACAACAACAATTGCTTTTAAAGTTCAAATTTGTTTGTTTTGTATTTGAAGTGTCACTACTCGATTTCCATCCAGTTTTTTTTTTTTTTTTTTTTCAAAGTGCATTTCCCCATACAAATTTTCATAACCTCTTTCATCCCCTAAAAGTTTTGCTTTCGCGACAAAACTTCACAACAATCCAGCAGCGTCGCGTGAATTATTTAGATGGGTGTGCAAATTCTTTAAAATCATATATTTTTTTAGAAATAGGTATCAATTAATTGCCTGAAAACACGTTCCATTTATTGTTTTCTCAATTATTGTTCTGCTGTTTTTGATATCTTATTTTGTTTTACCACAATAAAATATAGAAAAATAAAACTTTCGCATACAAAATCAAAAGCACCGCACGAAACTGCAACCCCAATCCCACTTAAACGAAAAGCAAAGTTCAACCATTTATTCGTCGGCTTTCGTGCACAGCTTTTGTTTGCACGAGTATCGATGTAATACATTGTATATTCGACTTATGACGCTTTACGGAAACAGAACAGAACAACAGATGCAAAAGAAGAGAAAATGAATACAGCCCGTGCACCGAAAACCTTCGCACGAGTTCACTACAAGTTCATCAAAGTAAAGCGATTTAAGTACGGCCGGGGCCGCGTGCGGCCGACGAATGACGATGGGGATGAATACTGGAGAGATCTTGTAGAGGGATATAGTTTGGAGTTGGATGAATTTATTTGATGAAATCAACAGAATGGTGCACAGCGAGTTTTTGTACGAGTTCATTTTTTTTTCTCAGCGGTGAAGGAATTTTGAAAGAAGATTTATAATTTATAAAGGATGAATATGAATATGTATGGTGTAAGCTGTAGCTGTTGGCTGTGTTATGGAGGTTTTATGGGTTATGGAATTGTGCATATCATTACTTGTGTGGTATTATTATTACACAGTGTGCACAGTGTGCACACCTTGCACACCCTGACGAAACGCCACTGCAACAATCATATATAGACCAATAGCAAATATGTGTGAAAGTTTGGTTCAAATCGGTTAATGCGTTAAGCCGTGAATTGGCGACAAACGAACACAATTTTAAGGCTTTCTTTTTATATATATAGATAGATTTTGTATATTTTTATGATTCTGCATAATTATATTCTGAAAATATTAATTTAAAATGCCAAAACAGATCATGCAAGACTTTAAACGCTCATATCTCGAAACATTGGTCAACTCACATAGAACTGTGTTATTTTCAGGTAACGATTTTGGTATTGTGACGAAATTATGTCAGGGATTCCATTTCCATCAATTTCATAAACTTTAAAAACTTTTATACTGAACTGCGATGTGAACGTCGTGTAATTAATGTCGCCCCCATTTAAAATTCCACTGAAAAATGGCCGCCCGATTGACATCAAGTCCCTGCAAAGGATTTTCTAAGTACATATTTTTAAGCTCCTTTGATTCTTACAGGCACGAATACCTACTTATGAAATCCTATGCAGGACAGGCAGCTTATAGGCAAATGTAGCGTTTCTACTCTCAGTTGGCCATCTAGTTTGTATCATCTTTGGTTTTAATGTAAAAAAGACCCACCTAATATATAGCATACAAATATTGGCTTTGGCCTCAAAATGAATACTTACGCTTTTCTTTTATGTCCTGTAACACTTTCGTCAGCAAATTTCACTAAACATCTGAAGTAATAAAATTAAACATAATTCATCAGGCTTCATCAGGCAGTTCACTTTATTTTTTTACGACGCAAAATCTTAAAGCAGTAAACGTCAATTAGCTCATTTTGAAAAGCATAACGTAAAGTAATAAAAATAATCGAAAAGTGCTTCCAAAGAAGCAAACTGTTCCACAGTCATAAATATAAATAAATACAAATTAAGCGCACTTATATTGCATTATTTCTCGATTTGATTTAAACTTCCTGCTGGCCCGGTATACTCGTACATTTAAAGGCTTGAATCGTATAACCATGTACACCTGTTACTGATATTTATGGTCCTTTGCTGAACGACTTTTGTGGGGATTTATTTGTTTCAATAGTCGTTGTCTCCTTAATAATAAGAGGGTTAAGGATTTGGGCGGATTGCCTCTCTTGTATGCTAATCCGATATTGAATTGCAAGGACCATAGCAATGGCAATAAATATTGAGAAAAATAAATGTTTATTTGCTTTTGTGTTATCGTCCAATACACTTTTGAAAAGGATCTTTCAAGAAGGGGTCAACTTTAGTCGTGTTTATTTTAAGCACAGCACAAATGTGTCTTTTGAATAAATACGATTGGATTTCGATATCCGCAAATGGATGACAATAAAACTCATTTGGGGTATCAGATGTACATATTTTATATGTACGTAGTTATACCTTTGTGTGTGTGCAAAGTTGATGTTAATTTGAACTGTGTCCCTTTAGGGTAGCTAACGGGTAGGTAGTATTCGATAATTTGAATTGACCATTGAACTGTGAATGTGTAAATGCAATTAGAGAAACTCGTGAGGCTATTTCTCGGTCGGTATTGTAATGCACTTATGACCATTTCAACAACTTAATTGAAAACAATTTTTGGGCGTACCATGGATTTTCCGGAAAGTTATTTTAATTGAACTGTACTTAAGCGTAGGCTATAATTGATTATGTGTTGTGTATGCATCAAATGTGTCAACTTCAATACGTCATCAAACATTAACAACATAACATACCCATTTAGTATAAAAAGAGTCAGTTGACTTATTGGCTTCATTCGAGAAGCACGCGCTTCTCGCTTACACTATTATTATTAAAACTAATATTTTCAGCAGAAAATAGGATGGCCTAAAATACTCTTAGAAACCCAGTAGTCTACCACAACAACTTACCCTTCAACCTCACAGACGAATATTATTTCTCATTCAATTTGAGTTGTGTACAAAAAGAGTATGTTTTAGTGTTTAAACTTACTGGTTCGAATCTGTCTTTTGACACTCGGTTCCAATTGTCACGGAACGACCCTCTCGTCACAATAAAATCACTAGTGGCAGTCGATGAAGTTGACGATCGCATGAAAGCATTGCAGGATATCGTTAACTTCTTGTAGTATAAACAAATTTAAACAAATTGAAAACAATCAAGGAAGTTGTAGTCATAATCTAAAGTACCAAGTTGGTGTATACGTACTGTCTTCCGTTGTCACAAGTCCTAATCGACGAAGAATTGGTCTAGATGTAGCCTGAATTCAAAAGCATTTCCTACGTCAGCCTCATTTACGAACTGTCAACTTGTTACTCAGTCGCGATTTGCTTGACTACATTTGTCGGCTACCCCTCCATAAACGTCAACTGAAAAAAACTGTTAATAGTGACCAATATATATTCTTAAAAATCCCCAGCTTTGTGAAGAAAAAATTTGAACTGTTTGAGAAATCATTTTTATCATAAAACGCTCAGAAGCAAACTACTGGTTCAATACAAAATGATTTTTTCTGCTAAGTTAAAGACAATGCCATAAAATCGGTATGTTTACTAGCTGACTAGGCGAACTTAGTTCCGCCCAAATTCGTTAATGTAATGAAAATAATAATTCCGTGCATGCACACTGTGACGTGTCGGTTAACCTTCCGCTTTTTCACTTGTGTTTTACGATACACGACGTATAAAGCGGAAGGTTACGCCACATACAATAATTATCACTTTATGAGAAACATGAAAATTCAAGATTCCAGCGATTGTCCTTGAATTGTCATAGCGAAACGGGAAATTGATACGCTTAAATACGAATGGCAAATCGTTCTGAATAAGTGGAATCCGCGGAATTAGAATGTTTGCCTTTGAATTTTCCACTCAAAATCGTCGCTTGAGATTCCTCACAATCAAATCAACGCGATTCGTTACAAAATTTCGGTGGATTGAGGTTGCACAACAAAATTATAACTGAGCCGATTTTCAATTTCAAATTGCAAAATAATTTAAAAAATAAACATTTTAAATAATTTTTGTTGTATTGAATTTTTCTATCCAATCCACTTTTTAACTTTCTCCATTACGTAGTAAGAGAAAGATATTGCTTTCGTACAAAATTTCGAACTCGAGATGTTAATCAATTCTGACATTACGATGATAGACGAACTCAAAAAGTGGGTCGCAAAATTCTGTCCGGTCTGACTGTCTATCCGTCCGTCTGTCTGTCTGTCTGTCTGTCTGTCTGTCCCACAGGCCTACAGCCTAAACGGCTGACGATTTCGTTCAAACTTCGGATTTGGAGTTTGTGGGCTGGGGGCCGTTTTTTATTTTGCAAGGTAACACCAATATTAGTTTGTAGTCGCATTGGCTTAGTGTTAGTGTGTTGGACAACTAAGCGAGCGGTCTCAGGTTCCAATCCCGCAAAAACCCAAATTCCAGCTTATGTTTTTTTTTTCCACTGCGCTACCTCTCGCGAACGTCTGACAAACATCCGAGAGTATAAATTTCTTGAAAGAGCTTCTCAATTAGACGTTTGGAGTCGGCATAAAAACTGTAGATCCCTCCCATTCGTTCCAAAAAAAAAAAAAAAAAAAAAACTCACACAAAACGAATGGTTGTGAGAAACTAGGTCTAGGGTCCCTCCGGACCTGTTGCGCCAACTATTTATTTATTTTAACCTCAATATTAATGGTACTTCCCATACAAAATGTTCGTACCAGTTTGATTTGCTAGAAAACGGCTGTAACGATTTCAACCAAAATTTGTATTTAAGCTTAGGTGGGTGAGGTTACCATGACTACATACCCAGTTTTTGGCTAAAAATTCGAGTAACGGTGCTTTTGAAATTTGGACATATATCGAAAACGGTCCATTAGATTGTAACAAAAAATAATTTCTAAGCTTGTTTGGTCATTTCCAACTTAATGGCAAACTCAGCTTTTCTCGGTACTTTCGTAAAATCGATTTTTGAAAAAAGTATTTTTTTTTTTTAAATTTAGTTTTTTTTAGCTTACCTACCAGAAAAGGGCAACAACGATTTTAACCAAAATGCAAACTTAGAGTAATACCGAAGTTCTTAAAATTGCTGCTTCCTTAATTTTCAATTCGAATGACCGAAACCGCTAATTTTTAAGACCGCTCATGTCTTGAAAACCCCATTTTTGACTTCGATAAAACTTTAAAAACCAAGTTATTCTTATATCGCGAAGAATAACCTATAACCGGTTTTTAGCTATATAGTTAACAAATAGTATTTTTCAAACTAAACATTGCAACTTTTGATACTGTTTTGTCTACCAAATTTTACAAAAACCGCTCTAACGATTTTGATCAAAACGCATAATAATGATAATATCAGTGTTCTTAATAAGATCCCGTACTTAGTTTTTCTCAGAAAAATCGAATAAATCTATTTTTTTAATTATTTCTCAAAAATGACGACCTAAAAGTCGATCTCTGTTCATATTTTAAAAACTCAATATCGCACTTTAAAAATCAAATTTCAACAAAATTTTTATACTCTAATGATAAGTAATATGCTTAGCACAAATAGAAATATCAAAATTGTTACATGGAATGCCAGAGGTATCCGAAAGAAAAATATAGAATTTTTGAATTATCTGAATACCAACGATGTGGATATTGCATTGGTAACAGAGACTTGGCTTAATTCTAGTGTGATCCTATCCACTTCTGTATTCAATTGTTATCGTGTTGACCGAACTACCAGCAGAGGTGGAGGTGTTGCAATATTAATACGAAGATCAATTCAGCATTCTCTTTTACCTGTTGTAAGAACAAAATACGTTGAAAATGTTTCAATTGAAATCAAATCAAACAACCAAGCAGGTCTTAAAATAACATACGTTTATTTCCCTGGAGGAAATAATTCTTTAGAGAAAAAAACTGGCCTAAAAAGCGATTTGAGAAAGCTTATTAGCACTAATCATAATTTTTTAATGGATGGTGATCTAAATTGCAGACATAGACAGTGGGGCTGCAATATAGAGCAAACTCGTTTGGTAACATAGGTGTGACTTGTAGAGGCGAACAGGAGAGTGAAATTAATAGTTGGAATGTATTTTATTTCTATAAATGAACAGATTTAGACATATAATTATTAAGTTTTAGATTTCTTTCTTACCGCAGTTTGTTCTCCCATTCGCTTTCAAGACAAGAATAAAAAAATGCTAAAAGGCGCGAAACGATATGTCAATGTGCGAGGAGTACGAACTGAAGTAAGAATGAATCAGCTAGACATTTGGTTGATATTCTATTCCTCGGTAGATGGTACTGTTGTAGTTCTGTTCTATTGTGGTTTTGGTGACGTAGTTCTTTAACAATAGGTATTGTCAGATCTTTGGAATGCGTTTCCAATATCAGTTTTGTACCCTCCAAGCCCGACTTACTTCCCAACTGGCTCTCGTGGTTGTCCCTCTATTATTGATTTATTTCTTACGAATGTTCCTAGTCTCATGTCTCAACCGATCTCCGTTAATGCGCTTAGCTCGGACCACAATCCTGTTTTTTGTCAACTTTTAAGTACAGCAGAGCGAAAGACCGAATATTTCCTGGACTTGCAAAATGCGAACTGGTCATTGTACAGATCTCAAGTTAAGAGAAAACTCCAAAATATTCCCATGAACCTTGAAAATATAGCTACAAACGAAAATTGTGACTCGATATTAGAGAGTTTTTCCAAGCATATTCTAAGTTCGGCCGATAGCGCTGTCCCAAAAATTGCTAAGAAGAGTTTTTGTCCCAAACTTTCCCAATATGTTCTTGAGCTTATTAAGGTAAGAAATGCTAATAGAAGGAATTGGCAAAGGTATCGTCAGCCAATATTTAGCTATAATGTTCAATATCTCAACAAGCTAATTGCTCTTCAAATTCAGCACAACGCAATTACAACTGGAACAACAAATTAAAAAGTCTAGACAAAAACGCTAAGCCATTTTGGAATATTGCTAAAGTTATAAAACATAGAAACAGACGAATTCCTGCGCTACAAATTTCGGGAAGCATTGATTATGGTGATCTAGATAAAGCTGAGGCACTTGCTTAAAATTTTGCCAAAAACCACAATGTGTCTCAAAATTTAGGAGACCAAACTACAATTACACAGGTTAACGATGCAGTTCATGCCTTTAACACGTCTAGTATCAATGAAACACGACAAAATGCATTTATTTCGATAGAAGACATTGAATTTGTAATAAGTACCCTTGAAGTAAAAAAAACAGATGGACTTGATGGCATAAAAAATGTATACATTATACAGCTGCCTAAAATTGGAAAAAGGTTTTTAGCTTTTTAAATAAACTCATGTCTAAAAATGCAGTATTTCCCCGATGCATGGAGATCAGCTAAGATTGTACCCATACTTAAAGTTGGTAAACCGTCCGAAAAACCTGAAAGCTATAGGCCAATAAGCTTACTTAGTAATTTAAGTAAAATTTACGAAAAAATCATCAAAGAAAAATATTAAAAATTGTTTCGGAAAAAAATATTTATCCTGTTGAGCAGTCCGGCTTTAGGAAGTTCTGTTCTGGTACTGTTCACCAGGTGCTTAGAATCTGCAATCACATTAAACAAAACCGCAATATCGGAAAATCTACAGGAATGTTGTTACTCGATATTGAAAAAGCATTTGACTCTGTGTGGCACAACGGTCTTCTCTATAAGTTACTTCGCTATTCTTTTCCTTCGTTCATATGTAAAATAGTACAAAGTTTTCTGTCCAACCGTCGATTTAGTGTGTACGTCAATAGTAGTGCTTCTAGTTCTAATTTGTTTAACTCAGGTGTTCCTCAAGGTTCTGTCCTAGGCCCAATATTGTACAATCTGTATATCTCAGACTTCCCAGAACTACCTTTATGTGATGTCGCTATTTATGCTGATGATACAGCAATATTTTCATCGCATGAATTTGGTCTAAATATTGAGACAAATCTAAACAATGCGATAAGAATATTAGAAATATATTACAATAAGTGGAGGATCAAGTTGAATACTGATAAAAATCAGGCAATCTTTTTACTAGAAAAAGGAAAACTTGTTTTCTTCCGAGCAATCAACTTATAGTAAATGGTACTCAGGTTGAATGGGAATCCTCAGTTAAATATTTAGGTATATATAAGTCTCCAAATTGACTTTTAATGTACATAATACGCAAACTATAAGAAAGGTAAATATTGCGCTTAAGCTTCTTTATCCCTTCATTAACAGGAAATCGCTTTTATCGGTAGAAAACAAGATAATCATCCACAAAGTTATTTTCCAAGCAATAATGATGTATGGATGTTCAGTTTGGGGTAATTGTGCTAAATGCCATATTAAAAAACTACAAACTTCGCAAAATAAACTACTAAAAATGATGCTAAATCTCCCATGGCATCATTCAACTGCTAACCTCCATGTTAAGGGCAATGTTGAATTGGTCTTCAATAGAATACAAAAACTTACCAATGCATTTATAAGGAGATGCGATTACTCAGATAATCCTCTCATTAACGAGTTGGCTTAATAAATTGCCACATTTTTCGTCTTTTGTGATATAACTGGTATTTCATTCTTCTGATTGTTAGTTTATGCTAACCTTAATAAGTGTTACTGATTCAAATGTTATTTGTTGTTTATATAATTTGCTCATTTATCTGTTAACTTATTTATTTATTTAATTGTTTTTATGTGTTTACTTATTTATTTATTTATTTATTTCTTAGTCTATCTATTTTGTTTTTTAATTATTTATTTATTTATTTATTTATGTTTTTATTTATTTATTTATTTATTTATTTAATTTAATAACTTATTTATTTATTTATTCCTTCATTTATCAAATAAATGCAATTAAATCTTTTTTAAATTATTAACATAACAATTAAATTAAATGGATTCATATGTTACTCATTGCATACACTTATGTTATATTTTTTCTTTAAATAGAGGTTTTTTTTTCTTTGGTTTTTTCCTCTAAACGCATTTCACTCAGAAGAGCCGATTTTGTTATCCAATAATGTTTCAGTAGAAAGATATCATTAATATATCACATCTCTGTGGTAAATATATGTGCGATAACAAAATCTATCTATCTAATAAGATCCCGTACTAAGTTTTTCTCAAAAAAATCGAAGAAATCTGTTTTTTAATTATTTCTCAAAAATGGCTACCCAAAAGCCGCTGCTCATATATTTTTAAAACTCAATAGCGCTCAAATTTGCAACAGCCATTAGAAATGCAATAACAGCTACGCAAAACTTATTTTCAGCAAATATTACCTACTTCTACTTTTTTTCAACCATTTTGCATGTGCACCTTAAAATAACTCCAATTCCAACCACTTGGAGTTTACAATCCGAATATCCCAATTTGCACCCCCACACACGTTCATCATGATATTAAGTTTATAACTGCTAATGCAAATACAAAAACAAATATCTAAATTCTTGCATATACCATAAATATATGGAAATATATCTAATTATAACGAACAATACTTCCAATCATAGACAACTTGAGCCACCGTCATTAATATATTCCAGTCAAAAAGAAAATCATTCCCTAACAGATCAAAAATGAGGAACATTGATTCTCAGATCCTCAGATCTTTACCTTCCTATCTAATAAAATAAGAAAACAATCAACAAAACTTTTGATAAAAGAGAACGTTTTGTTCGACCCAGTCGGGCAATTTATTTTTAATTGCGGTTCCCCATACAAAGTTCTATCCCTTCTTATCTCTTTTATATAATAACTGTTCCCACCCGGTTTCGCCCAGGCCTTTCGTATTAAGTCCCGACAAGATTTTGCAAAGTGCCAAATGTCCAATAATAATTTCAATTATACAACTTTAGAAATAGCGTTTGATTTTTCTGTATTTTTTACAGGCGAGGTGCTATAACCCGTTTTTCTATCCTGTTTATCTTTTACAAAGTGCCACCTATCGCGTCCAAAGCTAACCTATCTTTAAAATTGGAACAAACCATACACACCCAGAAAATCGGAGATCGACAAAAAAAAAAAAAAAACATAATAAAACAAATCACACCCGCGAAAGTATATTTTTTGTGTTTTTTATGAATTGTGCTCGTTCAATTAACATATTTCTTTCGAATTACTGGTTTTAATGTGTAAGTTTGAATACAAATTGCATTATTTAATAATTTATTTGCTACAGTTGTGCAAAATGAAGTGCTTAAATTTATTATTTCTAAAAAAAAGTGTAGTGAATGTACTTTTGACCTATGCCTATGCATGTACTTCGGACCGGTCCAAGGTTGTATTTGGTTAAGAATTCTGTTTTCCATTTTCTTCAAGAAAAATGCCAAGGAGCAAGTCAAATAAAATAAATAAAAATAAAAAAAAAGTTGGTTAATCATACCTAGCTAGTTCATCTTTAGAAAGCTAAAACGAACAGCCGGCGGCCATTCGAAAAGACACGCCATTCAAAATCGAGAGCAGCAAAGCAAAAGGCACAGGACTTTATCGCCAAAGATGCTTATGGTTCAAATGATGACCATGATGATTTCGAAGCTGAAAGTGACTGGTCGCTTTCGGAGTTACTTACAGCTGCCAGAAAAAAAAATTGAATTTTATAACGGTTTTCTTTTCAGTTATTTGTTGTCTTGGTATACATAGCCACTTACATTCTATTTTCAATAATTTTTGTTTATTAAGTTAATAAACGGATTTATGTTTTTGTGATGGAAAAAGGTACTTAAATATACATTATAATGAACCCAACTGATTTCAGTCCAAGGTACATACTAAATACACTAAGAGACCAAGGTACATTCACTGTATGTACCTTGGACCGTTCGAGGTTTGCTTATTAAGTAGGATTTTTCAGGCATACGGTAACTTCTTTAGAAATAATTTTAACACTAACTCATATTCAATATAATACATGATAACATAAAAAAAAGAAAATTGGAAAAATTTGAGCTTCCTTCGTTCAGCCTTTAAAATTGTGAAATCCGGTCCAAGGTACGTGACCTTCCCCTATGTATATCTAATAGAACAAAAAATGTTGTGTACCATTAAGCACTTCAGTGAAAACGCGGCAGGTTGACCGACACGTAAATCATTGCAATTTGAGTGAAAAACATTGACAATGTTATTACTATTGTATTTAATATAACTTTTGAATATGATTGGCTTGAATTAGACCCATTAGTTCAAATGTTCGTAGGAGATGTGACTTTGCTTCTGTGGCGCTATGTGAGAAACGTCAGTTGACAGAAAACGTGAGAATTGCATTGGTGAACGATCCATCTACTCCAGATTTGTCGAAACAATTACTGACTTGGTAATGACCGTGTTTCTGTCGATGAATTTAGCGGATAGATTCAAATCTATTGGCATCCAACTATCCAACTGAATTTGTAAACTCCTTGGCTATGCCGGGCTTACCACCGCACAATTTACAACTCAAGGTCTCGTCGGTAGTCATCATGCTTTGAAATCTAAACCAGCCAAAGCTATGCAATGGAACGGGTTTGGTGATAAGAAAACAGATGATCAATGTGGCTAAAAGAAGGAAGTTCTCATTCCGAGGATAACGATAATCCCAATCAATATGCCCCTTCCCCTTGAGTTTAAACTAATTCAAGTTCCGATTCATCTCGCATTAAGCCATTCACCATGACGAACAAATCACAAGTCCAATTGAGTGTTTGTGGTCTGAAATTAATAAAAATACGCGTTTTTTCTCATGGTCAATTGTATGTGGCATATTCTCGTGTCGGCAAACCATCCACTTTATTTGTTCTTCCGCCTGATAACAAACTGAAAAATATTGTGTATCACAAGGTGCTTCAGTGAAGATAATAAACCCAAATATAAACCAATGAATGCAGATAAAAACATAGCTTCACCAAAGCAATTGTCTTACTAACAGGCCACTGAATTTACATACTTGATTTTTGTAATTTTATCGAATTTGTATTTCCTAATGAACTATGGAACTTAATTGATATAAGAAATTAATTTTAATTAAAAGGTATCATTAAATTCATTGACCGTTAGGAGGTACGAAGTTCGTCAGGACAGCTAAATAAAAAAAAAAAAATAGTTGGCGCAACAGGTCCGGAGGGAACCTAGGCCTAGCTTCTCACAACCATTCGTTTTGTGTGAGTTTTTCATTTTTGGAACAAATGGAAGGGGTCTACAGTTTTTATGCTGACTCCAAACGGATAATTGAGAAGCTCTTTCAAGATATTTATACTCTCGGATGTTTGTCAGACGTTCGCGAGAGGTAGGGCAGTCACTTAGCCACTGCGTTTTGCTTAGCTTACCAGAAAACTGCAATAACGATTTTGACCAAAATACAAACTTAGAGTACCCAATACTGATGTTCCTAAAATTGTTGCGTCCTTAATTTTTAATTAGAATCACCGAAAACGCTAATTTTAAAAACTGCTCATATCTCGAAAACCCCATTTTTGACTTCGATAAAACTTAAAAAAACAAGTAATGCTTGTATCGCGAACAATAACTTATAATCAGTTTTTAGCTATATAGTTAACAAAAAGTATTTTTCAAACTAAACATTGCAATTTTTGCTACTGTTTTGTCTGCCAAATTTTACAAAAACCGCTCTAACGATTTCGATCAAAATACATATCAAAGATAATATCAGTATTCTAAATAAGATCCCGTACTTAGATTTTCTCAAAAAAAAATTCGAAGAAATCAGTTTTTTAATTATTTCTCAAAAATGGCTACCCAAAAACCGATCTCTGTTCATATATATTTTTAAAACTTAATACCGCACTTTAAAATTTTTAAAATTCAAATTGCAACAGCCATTAAAAATGCAATAACAGAAACGCAGAACTTATTTTTACCAAATATAGTTGTACAATTAAACAAATACCAAACTTCTTCTTTTTTTTCAACAATATTGAATCTGCACCTTAAAATAATTTCAACCACTTGGAGTTTATGTAATCAGAAAATCTCACTTCATTTGCACCATCACGCCCCACACACGTCAATCGTGATATTCAGTTTATAACTGCTAATGCAAACATCTTTCTTGGAATTCTTGCATATACATATACATACTCGTATATATATACACTGCGCGTCATCAGATTAGCGCCCCCCTTTGACTTATTTCTCTTTGCTAACATCTATTTTCCTGTTGCACGCAGCTTCGTATTTTTTTTTTTATTTTGGCGTTCCATATATGCTCTCACTGTTACAAAAAAAAAAGAACAACAAAAGACCCGTTATATATTTTTTGCTATTATGTTTTGTTTTCGACTAAAAACCTTGCACTTATTTCGCGTCATCAGATTAGCGCCCCCAAATGCAATTTTAGTTATCTCGCTTATTTTGGCAAGCACAGTTACCAATTTTTTTTGTTGTGTAATATAATTAATATTCTTTAATTTGACGTGCAATATGGGAAGAGGAACAATCTTGTCTTTGGAGGAAAAATCAAAGATTGAAGCATACTTCGAGTCTGGGCTATCAATACATGGAATTGCTACAAAAACGGGCAGACATAGAAAAACAATTGCCAGTTTTCTTCGAAATAAGGAAAAGTACCTATGGAAAAAACTTCAAGGGCGGTAACAATAAAGTGGTTTCCCAAGCAGACAGAAGAGCCATACTAAGAGAAGCGTCAAATTCGCACGACTCGTCCTCCAAAATCAAGGAAAAAACGGGTGTTAAAGCGAGCTTGTCAACGGTGCAAAGAGTTATTAAGGAAGCTACACACTTACGAAGACAAAAATTGAAAAAAAAAAACCACCACTCAATGTGGCGCGTAAAGAAATGCGGTTAAGTTTTGCTCGCACGAATATGTCATGGATTTCTGAGTGGCGATACGTTGTCTTTTCAGATGAAAAGAAATTTAACTTGGAAGGGCCCGATGGCTATAACTTTTATTTCCATGATATCCGTAAAGAGGAGCATCAATTGAACCGCCTGCACAGCCGGGTGGGGGGTGTTATGGTGTGGGGAGCCATATCTTACTATGGCACCTGCGAGTTGCAGTTTTTAACGCCAAAAATGAATGCGGAGAATTACAAAAGCGTTTTTAAAACTGCATTTCCCCACTTTCAAAATTTATTCACACTGCCCGAAGTGTAAAATCGTGGATTCACAGTCAAAAAGTTGATGTTCTTGACTGGCCACCTTACTCGCCTGATCTTAATATCATCGAGAACGTGTGGGGGTGGTTAGCTAGAAAAGTGTATGAGTCTGGAAAACAGTACAACACAAAAACGGAGCTAATCGAAGGCATAAATAACGCTTGGTCGAGCATTTCTTTAAATTACATCAAACAACTTTATGATTCCATTCCCAACCGTATCTATGAAGTCATTGTTAACAAGGGCGGGACCACACATTATTAATTTTGCTAAGAAATATTTGAAATACAAAATTAAAATGTAAATACACCCTAACTTTGCTCAAAAAATAAAAAAAAAAATGAAATTAGCGCAGGTGGCGCTATCCTGATGACTAATTTTATTTTCTGTCTTTTTTGTATACTTCTACTTAAACATTTATTAAAATATTACTGTAAATATTACAGCAGTCATTGTTGATTCCTTTTAAGCAGAATTTATAGGGGCTTAATTGATAAAAATTGTAAAACCCTAGGTCAAATAGTTTGGATGATATTGGACATTAAAGGAGAATGTAAAGGGGGGCGCTAATCTGATGACGCGCAGTGTATATGTATTTATATTATAACCCTCTACACAGAACTTGCGACAGTTACCTGTTACTTAGAACTTCAACCTTTAAAAAATCTCATTGTTATTTGATATGTACTGCCATATTAGATGAATAACCCAAAAGTGCATTTTATTTATTCCTATATTTTATGAACCGTTTCTTTTATCTACACTCAGAAAAAAACCTGTGTAAATTTAGCCTAAATCGCGGTATAAGTCAACTTAGTCCTAAGGCCATTTTGAACTTGGTAATTTCTAAGTTAACTTGCCTTATATTCCTTACGTAACCGAACTTTTTTAAACCTGTGTAAAATTAACCTAGTTTTTGGTAACGATATGCCAAGTTGTCTAAGGAGTTTTACCTTAAATCTTGGATGAATTTAGCCTAACATTTTACCTTAGGAATGCATAACTTTACCTATTTTAATTTTTTTAAATGTGTAAAATCTACCTAGTTTTTGGTAAAGGTATGCAAGAATGTGTAGGCGCAGTAGCTTAATTGTTAGTGTGTTGGACTACTAAGCGAGGGGTCTAGGTTCGAATCCCGCAAAAAAAAAAAAAAAAATGAAAAAAAAACCATTCGTTTTGTGCGAGTTTTTCATTTTTGGAACGAATGGAAGGGATTTACAATTTTATGCCGACTCCAAATGGCTTATTGAGAAGTTCTTTTAAGACTCTCGTTATACTCTCGAATGTTTGTCAGACGATCGCGGCAGGTGGCGCAGTGGAAAAATCCCTGATTTGGAATTTTGGTTTTTGCGGGATTCGAACCTCGACCCCTCGCTTAGTAGTCCAACACACTAACCACTAAGCCATTGCGCTCAATTACCAATAAATAACAAATTGTATGCCTTTAACTTAAGGTGGTTGATTGAGACAACCGGAGGTAACGTCACCTTAGGTTTAAGCAGAGTTACGTATGTCCTTAGGTGGATAACACTTATTTGTATCTAGGTTAAAATACCTAAGGCCCTTAGGTAATTTAACCTATTACTCATTACCTATGCCATGCATAAACTGCCCTATTTATTGGCAGATTTATGCTTGTCCAAAACATTTCATATAAAAATATTTACCTAAGGTTTTTAAGGCAACTTAGCCTATTTTTCATTACCTATGCCATACATAAATTGCCCTATTTATTGGCAGATTTATTCGTGTCCAAAACATTTCATACAAAAATATTTACCTAAGGCGTTTAAGGCAATTTTACACTGTATTTTTCTCTGGGTGTAGCATTGCTTCTTAGATTTTTACCTACCTACCTAATAAAATAAAAAAACAACCAACAAAAACTTTGGATCAACGAGAAAGTTTCGTTCGACCCAGTCGTGCACTTTATTTTTTGTTGGGAAGATAGTGCAGAGATGCAATGCTGTCTGTAATTTGTCTTCCAATTTTTTGTGTATAAGCCAGGTCAATATAATTTTAGAATTTCTACCACTGGGCGAACTCTAATTCTTATAAAATAAAAATACCCACCCATTAAGCTTATTTTTAAAATCTTACTGTGCCTTTTTTTATGATCTCCGATATGCTATTCTAGTTAACTTACTTACCTCACACCGCTTAGTAATTAATTGGCTTCCCTTAGTAAGGTCGCAAAAGATATTAGCAGTTGGGGTCTCAAATACATACCTACAATCCCTTGTTTAGCTTACATCTATTCTAAGATAAACAAAAAGATTTCTTTCTGTGACATTTGTGACTTGCAGCCCAAAGGCCGCAAATTCTTTTTGACCTTTTTTAATTTAGCGATATAAAGTCGGTATAAATAAATCAAGGTCCAACTTCCTCCGCCTCGTTGTTCATTTCATTCTACATTCCATACCAAAGCGGAATATATATCTTTTGAGAGTGAAATAACCTAATTGAGAACACCCACCTTTAAAGCCAACATTTGTTGGCGTTTTCCAATTACGAGAAACCGCAGAAACACTTACTACAATAAAGAACACCGTTCCCCTTTTGGCACAAATAAATCTTAATTGCAATCCTCCAACGCACAACCATACCAGTTACTGCAGGACCAAATAAAAAATACGCCGAATCTCAACGAAAACAACGGACAATTCTCATTTAATTAGAAAAAAACGAATAAAGGCCGTGTATACGTACTCGTACCTACATGAGAAATAAGGAGAAAGAATCAACTACAAAAAGTGGAAAACATCAAGAAGGCACCTTTAGTGAGTTCTCTCTAAACAGCAAACGCACTGTAATAGGTGCGACAAGATTCCCTAACTCTGCCCCTTTACACAATTATTTCAAGGCAAGCGCAAGGCGCAAGGGTGTAAATAAAAACTTAAACGAAATATACGAAAAGTAATTTCCTCTCTGGTACTCACGGTCTGCCCGCCTGACTTGGTGATGGTCGCAAGAAGCGCTAAAGTCATTTACGAGGGACTTACGGTTTGTATGCGGTTTTCGAGGGTTTAACGGGAAAACAGAAAATAAAAAATAAAAAGGAGTACCTAACTTCTACCAGAGAGCCAGATCCTTATCCTTGGACAAGGGATATACTGTATACACCTCTGTATTCAAGTCTTATTTTCTACGAATTTGTTTTGGTTTTGTTGTACTTGCCGAGGGCTACTTATAATTAAACAAACGAATTTAAGAAATGCAAAAGTTCGCATAGACAGAGGCGGATTTGGAAATTGGATGGCCAGTGGCAGTAAATTATGCTTTATAAACTTTGGCAGACTATGAATGAAGGACAGGTCCTATGTTTATGTATACGTGTGGCCTCGTGAAGAAATAGTGTTGGTGATTGGCTAGAAGAATTATAGTTTGTTAAGATTGAAAATGACCTAGGGAAACGCATCACTTGCAGGTAAGTCCCTGTATAGTTGAAAGTAGAACCAGCGAAAGGAATTGGATACAGTATTGCCAAAGGAGCGACAGTACACCTTTTTGGTCTTAAAAAATAACTTTCTGCCCCAAAATTCAAAATAAAATATTGGCGAATGCATTGTGAACACCTGCATACGAAATATCATACAAATCTCCACAAGGAAGGAATTCATCAAATAAAATATTTGAAAATAATTGTTTTTTTTTTTTTTTTTAATCTGAAACTTAAAACTGAGATCATGTTGATGTTCGTTAAAAGTGTTTGGCCCCCAGTAAATATTGTGCCACTTAAAAATGTATAAAGTCCCCTGTTTCTCATTTTCCAATCTGTTAACCCTAGGTGTATACGTTCCAGTTCCAGGAAACCTGACAATTCTGGGATTTAAAGGGGCAGATTGAACCGTTTAATGTTTTGTTCTAAGTTTTAAGTTTTGATGTGCACTTACTCCAAAATAGGTCAATTGGGCTACCACTGGGGAGAACTTGTGCGTCACACTGTTCACACCTGGAACCACTTGATTTGTTAATGAAGCTCTAGATGTTGTCCATACTGGCATAATTTAAATGGTTTTGAGATCGTAATAAAGGGAATGACGTAGTGAGGTCTTTCGCGGACAGATCATTTACCGTATATATAAAAAATTTGCTTCCGTAATGTTGGCACAGTGACCAGCAATCTCGTTTTAACAAATGTGCTGCATTCCTTCATTACCGTTTTTTTTATACATATATATATGGGATTTGACTGACTGTCAACACCAACCAACCAGTTACCTAGTGTCTCCACGAGCAATATTTCATAGCTTGATATCTGTCAAATTTGATAGAAAGAAAGAACGATAGCATGCAATAAAATGTGGGGTGGGCATTTCATGGCATACTATTTCATTCGTTCAAGTGCCGCTGAGCAGAGCATGTCGTTGCATTCTCGCATTAGATGCCTTAATACACCGTCCATTCGCTACTCAGCCATCGTAAAAAAAGGGATACAAGTGTCAAACTGCACAGAAATGACAGCTCATATCATACTATCGATATCATTCTGTGAGCTGAGCAATATATTTCAAGACATTTTTTATATCATACTATTTGTGGTCTCCACTGGCAATTTTCATAGAATGATAAATATTGCAAGATATGATTCTTCGATTCGGTTTAAATGAGGTATAAGGCAGCGCATGCTCTAGGCAACTTTTTTCTAGACTTTACTTCGGAACCTTTTGGAACAGCAACGACAAACGCAAAACGAACGAGCAACTTTTAACTTTCCCCAAAATCTCTTTATTTGTATAAATAGGGGAAGACATATATGGCGTACTGCTGCTATGTCTCAACATATCCACCAAACAGAGCCTACACTGCCTACAAATAGGCGCGCTAGTACCAAATTCTTCAACGAGTTTCTTTAAAAAAGGGGTGCTGTCCAGCATAAATCTTCCCCTAATCACCATTACCTTTCAATAAGTTAAATAATACCCTTCCTCCTGAAATGTTGTTTAGGAAACCCATGATGCGAAATTGAGATAATTATCGATTGATCTAAGCAAAAGGTTACATCTCCGCACTTATAAAACATAAAATTACTTACGAGGAGGGTTAGCTACTTCGGTAATGAACGAATTCTTCTTAAACCCCTTGTCTAGTCTATGAACAAGCCCTACGAAACGGAAATACAGTTTTGCACAAACTATTCCCAGAAAGCACTGTGGAATTCACCTCATCTTGAAAAGAGTGATAACTAATAAGCCATCGCAAACTTCTGAAACCAGTAGCTTTTTTCTGTGGGAGTACCAAAATCCATTCGACATTCCTAAACTCTGTACAATTTCACTGTTTTCCTAAAGTTTAGACCATGGATAGGATATATAGGGGAAGAGAAATGACGAAAAAGCCTCCTTTTTGCCTTTTATATTGAAAACTTGAGAAAGACATATCCAGTAATATCTAAACAGAACAGTTGGTAGATCCACCTTTTCACTCAATTGTAAGTATTCTGGACACACACAATCCACCGAGAATTTTTAAGCAGGGGACTTCCAATGCAGTTATTTTAGCAACACTGATTAACTATAGCTATATAACCGTAGAACTTAAAAACCTAAGTACAGTAAAAGCCCTTTAATTCGGAATTCTTTAATTCAGAAAAAAAAATCCCGAACTCTCATTAAGAGTTTTAAATTTTTTATGAAAAATTAAACTAAATTTGCAAAATTAAATAACGCAATGATTGAACACGTATAGGTAGCAAATAGACCTCAAATATGAACAAGCCGGAAAAATCATCAAAATGTCTTTTGAGGGAGTTCCGGCAATTAACATATAAGAATCCGGAAAAACCATACAAAAAGTTGTACTATGTTGTATGCTGTACTAAATAATTTTTTTTATACGTTTATTTATTTTTTTTTTTTTCTTATATTTTTAGTTACAAAAATGAATTATAATAAGTTTTATGCATTACTTGCAATCTTTTCTGTTAATAAAATCATATTTTGTTTAAACTTCTTCCATTTTTTCATCAATAGGAACGCGCATAAAAAAATCTCTCTTTAATTCGGAATATTCGTTTATTCTGACTGACCTTCCCCCCAACCATTCCGTAATAATGGGGCTAAGGGGAAAAAAAAGTAGTGCGTGGAGTTCCTCCGCGCGGAAGAAGTGAAACTTCGTAATGTGGAAATGAAAATAGGAAGGGGTAGAAATTGATTTTTAGTGAAATCATATTGTTTCTTTAAGACAAACTTTATTAATATTGTTTACAATTCATAATTGATCGCATCTTTTAATTATCATTTTCGAGTGGAGAAATATCCAAATCTATGGATGGATTTGCAATTGCAAATGACTTTTTTTTACATTTCCGAAAACACTCCAGGGCTATCGTTGTACTGCAATAGCAGTATTTGTACTGCTTTACTGCACAGCTACTTAAAATCATGCTTTTAAAAATATGCGCATTTTGTTCTTAAAATCTTCCAAGATTATTATGAATTTTAAGCATCTGAAATACAGACGCAACCTTAAAGTATAAGTCCTGCATTTGCTTTACAAACATACCCAAAGAAAGATTGACATTCGAGACAACAGGAACAAACGGAAATGGCAATTGAATTGTCTTATAATATTTGTTTAATATAGAGTACAAGCAATTTACATAAATTTAAGTGAATTAATTTCAATGTTGATAAGTAGCTCCATACATAGCTACATCGTATACGTTATAGGTACTGCTTTTTGTCGACTCGTCGTGCTGCTGCGTTTTGCCTCCAAACAACAGCCCTGAAACATCCTCCCTATCTTAACTTACGTTGAAGTTCAATGTCTTCTCTGTTTTCTCATTCAAAATCAAAGGCTCCCTATAAAGTAAGAGGGTCATCCAAACATTCCGACCGACAATTCGGAAAATTATCGACCGGGGGCTTTATTATAATGGGTGTCAGCATCAATGTCCTCACTAAACGTTCATTGGACATCATGCTCCCCAGGACAAGGAAGAAAGATGCGATCAACTTTTCGTTACTTTGGCTAAAAATATACTCTTAGTGAGTGTGAATTTTAAGATTTGTACAAATTTTCCCTGCACATTGCAGCCCCTGTGACAAAATTTAGATATTTCCAAATAATGGGAATGGTTTTCTTTCTTTTTGCAAAAAGAAGTTCTCGAAGGGATGGAATTTGAAATATTCAGCGACTAGCTGAATAGAAATTTCTGTGCTTCTAGGTATTGTACTACTCGCTTTTTAATGAATTAAATTGCTGTCACAATGAAATAGAAATACATAGGTAATACCTACATTGTTGGGGTTTACAAGGACTGCTTACTCAGCAGCGGCTGGGCACAATTTGGCAAAGACAAGATTAATGCATGCAGAACTGTATCAAAACAAGACTTTAATTGCCGATTTAGTCATTATTTTTGGAAATTAATCTTCACCACAGAATATTCCTCTCCCAGCATCTGCTGCCAATAAACTCATTCATCATTGCATAGTCTGAAGCGCGAGCGGGACCCTCACACCTTTGAGTATGCAATGCTTATAGTAGCGTTAAGCGTTTAAGAAGTTTCACTTAAATAAACCAAACAACATAATTCACCTATATCGTCTTTACTTCTTGAATTCTTCAATTCTTTACTGTAGCTATCAACGTATGTAGGTATGTACTATAACAACCATTAAAACAAAAACCTCGAACTCAATTTCTATATACACCACCAACCACCATAAGTCCATCAGCGCACGTCAACAGCCATCTGCGCATTTCCTCAGAAAAACATTGTCGCTGTTGATTATACACATTCACCTCGCATACTTCTCTTTCGTATGAACGTGCTTGTGCTGTGCAATGTGCGCCACCCTCACCCTCGCTCACAGCTTTGAGTATCCAATTATTAGCGTTAAACGTTTAACGCGACCTTGAGTTGGAAGTCGCATAAGAAGTTTCACTTCAAAAAAGTGGTCCCGAACCGTATGCCTACATACTCGAAATCCGAAGTTTGAAAAAATAACCAATCAGGAGCCGATAGATAGATGGACTGAATTGCGAGACAACGTTTTTGTTCCTCTATCATTGTATAATGTCAGAATTGATTAAAATCTCGAGTTTAATTTTGTTCCTATATGGAAAAGATGCGTTTTGAACCATTCTCTTCCGAAGATAACAGCAAATTTTGCCTTTTGGCATTCTCGTCGTTGGCTGTATGCTTTTTATGTAGCAATACCAAAATAAATGGATCCTGATGCCAATTTTGAATGCAATTTGAACAAAAAAAAAAAAAAAAAAACAATCATCAGATTTTTCCCGCCTGATTTGGAATAAGTACCTATATTTTGATTTTTATATTCAAAAAATATTTAAAGTCATTACTGTAATAGAGCTATTTTTATTTTATGTAGAAAATCCAATAAGGAATAGAAAAGTTTGATTTTAACCCAAATATTCAATATAAAATAGGTATCCGTATCTCTGGAATTAGCTAGTTGGCTTTTGGAACGGAAACATCAATAGAAAAATCTGAAGAAAGAGAATATTAAAATATCTCGGCCAGAGACCGATCAATAATAAGCTCTTGGGGTTTCCCCCCAGATTTAGGGTTTTTTCTTTTTTTTTCGATGGTGGGAAATGTGGGGGTAGAAGTTATTTAGGGGGAAATCTGTTTTTTTTTTTTTATTTGTATTTCGTTATATAAACTTTTTTGGTAACCTTATAGGCTTATAATGTGCTTCCGCAGAAAAAGTTTTTTTTATATATATTTTGCGAACCTAAGAAGTGCCGAGTAACTTAAACTTAATAATGCGGTAGCGTAGAGATTTGTCGGTCTGTTCTGCCCACATCCAAATGATTCAAAATTGAGCATGACAATCGATGATGAAATAAATAGGTAAATGCTTTTAAATAATAGATCGATATTTGATGATCCAAAACTGTATTTACAGTGAAAAATATTTGTTTTTCCAACACGTATTTAAAAAAACAGTTAATGCCAGTTTCCTTGCGAAAAAGTTATAATTTTTTGTAATAATTCTTTAAATATTTTTCCGGATTTAAGCACCAACCTCATCTCTAAATTTTATAAACAACAATTTTATCAAAGTTGTGTAAGGACTGTGTAAATTCCTTCAATATGGTTTCACACTGCAACATGTGTTGACATTTTGCATTGTATTTATTTCCACATACTTTTGAATTAGGAAAACCAAAATTACACGTTCGCTTTCTAAAATCGAAATATTTACTTTTAAGTCGTACATAAAACATGTTGAATTTGGCCAATAAGCCTTTCTATGTCGGAGAATACTAAATGTATCCACTTAGTGAGGCTCTAACGTACAGAGTCGAAAACCTGGTTTTCGCGAAAACATAAGTTTTTTCAACGAGTCGTTTAAACTCGAGTCGTTTAAACTCGTTTTATATGAAAACGCTCCGAAAACGACTTCCAGTCGTTGCGTTGTTGAAACAAACACACCTTTTGCAACATTCAGCAGAGCAGCTGACCGAACAAATGTCACAACTCACAACTTAAAATCATTTTCCACAATAATTGATGGGCTAATATTATTTTTTAATGCTCTGAATTAATTTTATTTGTTAATTAATGCGATCGAAATTTGTCAGCAAAATAGTTTACACATCAATTTCACGAATAGTGTCTCACAGCTGATTGAAACGTCAAACGAAAACTGGTTATTATTCGGTTTGAATGCAATTTCGAGTTTTCGACGAAAACGCGGTTTTCGCAGCGGTGTGAAAAGGGTATAAGTGTCAATCCTCCATAACATTTGTGGGATACTAAGTATATGTTATGGCACTCGGTGTATGTGGCGATATCTCGCTTTGATACTGTATTAGCCAGCAGACATAGGTTCGACGAATACCTATAATGAGTTTCCGTACCCACAGGGGAAACCTAACATCCACTCCAATACCCACTGAATGAAAACCATTTCTAAAATCGCAAAGGTGGCACGCCAACTGGCATATTGGACACTCCTGCTGGTGTCCCAAAAATATTGTAAGTATACATACGAATGGCAGCGGAATATCTGAAAATACGGTACCCTTCTATCGCATACTTATGTAAATTATTGCACTCACCTTTCATATTTTCTTGTCGTCGTCGGATGATGGTAATAGCTGCTGTCGCTCAACAGGACTTGATTATCCCTAATTATCTGCAACACTATCGATCGAAGCACTTGGTTGTTCTCTAAAAGTTCATTTCGAAAATTCTCCCTAAACCATAACACGTCCGTTTCACTATTCACATGGGAATATAAAATCACTGCCATCGATGCTAAACACAACACAATGGCTCCCAGGAATATATACGACCCGACAATACTAGAGCCATCTCCTCCACTACCGTCGATTATTTTATCCGGATCCTTATTTACACACTGGCTATTGCATTGGCACGAGACACGACCGGCATTTAAAACATCATCGTTCAATCGGCGGATCCCGGATTCGAGTTTTGTGTCATCATCACCAATACCGCCGCCACCACCGCCGACGATGTCCTCGTGGACGTGGTATTTGTTTTCACTTTTACCGTTAAATTCAGCAGCACCAGTGGCCGTATTCAGCGCATTACTCCGACCGGAAGTTGTTGTTGAAGGGAAGGACATCATCGACCCCGTTGCCAATTCGTTGTCTGTCGTCAACCCAACAGCGGTGGATCTTTGAGATGCTTTTTCCGCTGCTGTTGTTGGTGGTGGTCGCGACTGCTTTTGGTCCTTTTTTCGCTTGGACGAA
Organism: Cheilosia urbana; assembly: GCA_946477585.1. Taxonomy (NCBI): domain Eukaryota; kingdom Metazoa; phylum Arthropoda; class Insecta; order Diptera; family Syrphidae; genus Cheilosia; species Cheilosia urbana. Next base: position 42,344,669 of record OX297856.1, read on the forward strand.
AGCCAATTTTGATTTATAGCTAAAAACATTGTTTTTCGATTTTTCAGTTAACTTTTTGCAACATTGAATGAGTTTTTTTTTTTTTTTTTTCAGGTTTTGTTTTTATTTTCACTCTGCACTGATGCAGGACTGCAATGCTTATTTATGTTGTATCTTGGTGTCTAGCTCGCTACTGGTGGATCTGCATCTGGAATTGAGAACAAACAGTTGGCTGTTGAACAGTGTTTAGCTTCAATGTAATTAAATTTGAATAAATCATGGTGCAGATAGCAAGTAAGTTATTAAACAGGACTAAAGTGCATTAGGCAGGACTCTTTTGAGATTTTGTGCTGCTGAGCGTAATTAATTAAGTGTCAGCTGACAGTGAAAGGACGCCAATGTTGTTCTTAGTCACGGGGGGAATAAACGGAAGTGCGGCAATAAATTGCAGATGATGGGTGGACATTGGCCACCTCACCGGGCTTTCCGGTTTGAAATACTTTGCAGGTGGGTATTTTTCTTCGGGTTGGCCTCCTCTGTTTGGCCAGTTGATCGCCATTTGTACTTGTCCTGATGGAGTTTTGTATTTCTTTTTTTTTTTCTTTTCTTTTTTTCTGTTTTTGCTCCTTTCTGAAGATGAGAATGAATGTCTTTATGTTTAGAATGTAAAAGTGCAGTACGATGCAAGGGATACAAAGTTTGAGAAGTTACTGGTACTGTGTGCAACTGGCATGTCACTCTGTCGTGCAAAGAGAGTAAGGAAGTTCCCTTGGTGATTGATTGCCGGTTGGAACAGGTCGTAAGCATTGTTTAAAAAAAAATGCACCTTCAAAGTGAATGCAAAGAAGGAAGTCCGACCGAATGTGTCCATTTTAAGCCGTATTTTGATAAGAAAGGACGACGAATAAAAATTGCACAAATTCAAAAAGCAAAAACGTCCAAGAGATAAATTTTAGATACACTAAGTTGTCGCAATAGATGGGGCTCTCGAGTTTGGGAGCTTTGCCAAATCCCGAAATAAAGAGAAGACATTCACCGTGTTTATAATGGCCAACATTTTTCCCCAGAGCGATTCGGATCCAAGTGTAGCTTGACAATGGCTACACAATTAAAAAAAAATCGAATCAGAGCTGTGAAAGAAATATGGGTCAGTGGAAATTTATGCAGAATCTTGATTGACGGAGAAACTGAACCTTATGAAATTAAATGAAAATGAAAACCCTAGCATTGGGTAAAAAGTGGCTAAGAGTGTACCCACTTTTGTCCCGATCCGCATCAAAATTTATAACAAACATATTCCATCACGCGCGATGAGAGGATTTGACCAGAGGTCGACGTAAGCATCAAATTCATTTAACATCCTAAACACTAGTATAGAAAGCAACGTCTCCAACTTCAAAAGGTACTTCCTTAATAATAAATTTCAACTTTTACAGACATAAACTTTTGGGGAGTCTTTTCCGTTCAATTTCACTCGATTAGTGGATTTGGGAATATTTTAAAATCAATATCTAAGTTTCTGATGTTTCCTATCAATCACCATGCAATCACATAGCTTAAATGGATAAATCATGTTCAAATTTGATCCTTTCACTTTCTAATGAGATTGAATCTGCACGACATAAATGAACCATTTTATGCACAAGAAAAGGTTGTCGTTTTATGTGGGTAACTGACACAAGGGTAGCTGTCATAATAAATTTCCAGAGATTATAGGATCTCTGCTTAATATTTAGTTTGTTAAAATTTGCATTTTTGCCACCAAAGTTATGAGAGCAGTAGTAAAGCAGAGAGTTTTGCGTATGCAACTAATGTTAAATACAATAATTGTGAGCAGGTTTGTCTCGAAATGTCAAATTCTTAAGTCAAGCCTAGCAACCCCAGATTTAGTGAACTAGAAGCTTATTGACGAAGTTGTAACCTGTGCTAGATTCGTGAGCTGCGTTGGCATTCCTTCTCTGCATACGACGAATGACCATCAGAAGCAAAAGGCGAATACCAAGATCGAATGTGCTCGGGCTTATTAAAGTTTCCTTCAAGGCAAGAGTAGACACAGGAAAAGACCCGCTCTTGGAAACTACAGGAATTGCCGGGACGACAAACCATAAGAAAAGAAACGCTGTTTTGAATCAAGAAGCCGTTGCCCACATTTCATAGGCAAAGCTGCAAAAATTCGTTGCCTTCGATCTCTAATAATATACTCCGGGCAGCGTTGCCAGCTTAGAGATTTTCCCCCCAGATTTAGGGGTCTTTTTGGTGGACGGGGGGAAATCTGCGGGGAAATATCGTTTAGAGGAAAAGCAGTTTTTTTTTTGTTAAATTTTATTTGTCTTTTGTAATCCTTTTTGGTAACCTTAAAATAAGCTTCTAATAAATAAAAATAAATAGTTGGCGCAACAGGTCCGGAGGGACCCTAGGCCTAGCCTCTCACAACCATTCGTTTTGTGTGAGTTTTTCATTTTTGGAACGAATGGAAGGGATCTACAATTTTATGCCGACTCCAAACGGCTAATTGAGAAGCTTTTTCAAGTCATTTATACTCTCGGATGTTTGTCAGACGTTCGCGAGAGGTGGCGCAGTGAAAAAACCCTAATCTATTAATTGTGGCATTAAAAACTCTAAATTTGGAAGCCGGATCCACGCATTTATTTAAAAAAAACTTAGACCACAAGGTGTTGATTGCGGTTTTAGCTGTTTTATAAAAATCAATTTCGTCAAAAAAAAACAAACTTACATGTCCGCGTTTCAAATTCGAAATTCAAACTCTTAAGCCTTAGACGCCAGCGATTGTAAGTGTGTTGGGCTATCAAGCGAAAAATCTCAGGCTTGATTCCTAAAAAAAAAATCCATCTTAAGGTTTTTTTCCACTGGAATGCATCTTTTACCACTGGATTTTACAACAATAGCAGGTAGTAGTGCGCTACGGCTCACTAATGCAGGGCTTTTTAAAAACATTAGGATAGGACACAGTACTATTTTAAAGGAATCATTCTCCGAAACCCCGGAAAAAGCAGAGCAAAGTCTTGGTGCATTTGATTTTGAAACACCGTTCGATGTGTAGTACCCTGAACGACAGGACTGGCATTGGAACTTAGTTTCGAGGGGAAATGAGATCTCAGTTTCAGTATATACTGATGGATCCAAAACCAGTGAGGTGTATACTCCAACGAGTTGGATCTACATATGGCCCTGAGACTTCCGGACACATGTATTCTATTCCAGGCAGAGATTCTGGCCGTACCTACTCAGAGCTGCGGAGGTACTTGAGATGAGATCGATATCCAATAAGAATATCGCCATCTACATTGATAGTCAAGCTGCGCTCAAAGCGCTAGAGTCACATAGAACTAAATATGAACTAGTCTGGAATTGCCGCACAATGCTTATGCTCGAAGAACCGTTTCAGTTTATGTTGGGTATCTGGGCATTGTGATATTGAGGGTAAAGAAGAGGCCGACGTTTTGGCTAAGGAAGGAGCGGAACTCCCACTAAATAAAATGATTGAGGGTATCAGACCACCTTTAGCCATTGCTAGAGGGGTTATATTTGAGAAAACCTCCGATAAAGCAGCCACAAGATGGTCACAACTAGAAGAGAACAGGGTTTTAAGGGCACTGTGGCCCGCTTTAAATCGGAAGAAGTCTGAAGAATTAATTAATCTCAGTAGAACAAAGTTAAAAATAACAGTAGGAATACTCTCTGGACATTGCCTTCTAAGGAAGCATGCCATGAGACTAGGCTTAGCTAATACGGATACATGCAGGTACTGTGAGGAAGTACAAGTTACGGAAGACATCTCCCACCTTCTATGCGAGTGTCAAGCAATTTCTCGGAGTAGAAGGAAGCACCTAGGCAGGTACTTTTTTAACAACTTACAGGAGGTTGGTTCCTCAAACAATATTGGGACCATAATCAAATTCTGTAGCAAAATTGATTGTTTGGGCAATTTGGTTTAGGATTTTAACCGTAATTATTCCCTAAATTGCAAATTTGGGTCGTAAGAATATTTCTCGTTCATTAAAAGCTTGATTGGTTTTTCTTATTATTTCACTAGGTTGGTAGGTAAAAATCTTAAAAGCGCTACTATAATCTAAGGTCTGAGACACGAAATCGATGGTGGGTGTTTTAAAATAAATCTGTCACTTTTTAAACTTTATCAGAGTTACAATAAAAAAAGAATAAAAAAAAAAAAAAAAACAGGAATATATATTTATTTATTTTTTTAATTCAACCCGCGAACCACGGACGTAAATTATGCATGACAAATCACCGCAAAACGGAGAGAAATACCCGTAGGGCTACCATCTGTTTATTTAATAACAACATTTTGTTGAACAAAATATCTAAAGATAATTGATAACAAAATGGATGTCGACTCAATTTTGATATATCGTGAATGCATATGATGCGAAAACAAATAGTTTATGAGATACGATCGAAAATGAGCAAAAGTAAAATTATTTATACCTAATTAAAAACTGGACATTTCAGGACTGTGGCAACATATCGATTTACATCAAAAAACATTACAATAGTTAATATTTCCTCTTAAAATCAAATCCAAGATGCAACAATATTTCCCTACAGAAGGTATTGCCAGACATATAAATAATTCTTATTTATGATGTGGATCAGCCTTGTCAATTGGTTCTCTGTTCCCGTAGTGTGCACGTCCTTATTGATTTTAATAAAATGTTAATATATTGTTAAGGTTAGATTAGACTATTTTTGTATACGCATATTCGTAAATTAAGGATTTTAACTTGGAAATGGATTGTTTCGAAGACGTAAACTAAAAAAAAGTCGACTGTTTCCTTTCCCTTCTCACCATTCGTCGAAGCAATCTTTTTCCTAAGTAGTTCAGAAATATACACCAAAGAAAAGGTTGTAATTTTTTGTTTAATTCCGACTCGCCACCGCGATAAGAGAAGAGGCCTGTCGACCTAAGAAGATCGTGCCATATAGGAACAGAACAATTTATTTAGCCTATTAGAGTTTCTACTTTGTATAGACGATGAAACCAGAGACAATAGTGAGAGCCCCAACTTCGGCCGATTTTCTGTTACTTGCCTACAAGCTATATTTTTATGGAGTGCCTTATCATTGTTACATAGAAATTCGTATTGACAAATAATGTCACATCACTTCGAAAATGCTGGCTCACCAACACACTCGCACCTTGCATAAGCCACTTCCGCTGTCAACTAAGTTACTGTCAGCGTTCATTCCCCTAAATTTGAAAATATTCCTTGTGTGTGGAAGTGGATAGTACTTTTTTTAAGAATAAGTGTACTTTTTCTTAAATTATTTATGAAAAATGAGCAATGTAGATTGGTTGAGGGAAAATAAGAACATTTTGAGTTATTTAAGAAAATTGTATACACATGAAATCGAAGTTAATGATATTCACAAGCGGAAAATACACAACCGTGTTTGTTCTAATATCTTTATAGTATATAAAACATAAAATCGTTATCTTTATCTATACATATAATAAAACTGTAGGCATTTACTTTGTTACCTAATGGCGTCAAAACTACTGCACATATTTCGATGAAACTTTTTTTTGAAATGTTCCTTAAGATTCTGATAAACACATAGGCTATTCCTTTCATTGCCATGCCTCTTTTTTGAGCGTTTTTGACCAAAATGTGTTTTTTTTTTCTGACTTTACTGCCTTTTACTCGCCATTACTCAAAAAATGTTTAATCAATGCAAACATAACACAGCAGAGCCAACACTTTTATAGTTATTTCAAGCCATAAATCAGCTTTCTATGTCCTCTAGAAGTTGAGCTACAACCTAAAGGGTTTTTCAATAAGAGGTGTTATTGTGAAAGGATATGGTCCTGTATGCGTGCTCGTGGTGGCCATTTGGCTGATGTTGTTTTTCATTATTAACGGCATACCTCTTTATTATGAAATAAACAGCCGATCATTTGTCTTAAAAAATGGCATTTTTCTTTGAATACCAAAATAACACCTCTTATTGGAAAACCCTTGAAAATCTAATAAGAAAAAAATAAATTTATTTTCTCAAATCGAACATGCTTTGGGGTGGTTGGGTGGCGCGCATCGCACAAGCACGTTCATATTAAAAAAAAAAAATGGGTGGTGTTTTCTCAAAATTAAGTGAAACGAAAGAGAAGTATGCGACACGTGAATTTGTATGTAATCAACAGCGACAATGTGTTTCTGAGGAAATGCGTAGATGAATGATTACGTGCGCTAATGGACGTATGGTGGTATATATAGAAATTGATTTCAAGGTTTTTGTTTTAATGGTTGTTATAGTACCTACGTTGGTACCTACAGTAAAGAATTGAAAAATTTAAGAAGTAAAGACGATATAGGTGAATTATGTTGTTTGATTTATTTATTGTTGGTGTAGATACAAATTTCCGTTAAGGCTTTTGTTTTAGAGGTTGTTTTGATATTACCTACGTTGATACCTACAGTAAGGAAGTGGAACTTTAGTACTTCCGCTGTTGAATCTAATTTTCTTAAATTGGTGTTTAAGGTAAATAGATTTGTTTGATTTATTGTTTCACATTGACAATGTTCACCGCTTTGTTTTAGCTAGACTGTTGATTTTAAGAAAATAGTTATGCTCTTTTATTGGAAATTACATAGTCTCACGCCGCGTACGAAGTTGCGGGCACAGCTAGTAGTATCATTTACTTAGTTTTATAAACCAAACAAATTACACTATTCCCATTTTAAAAATATATAATATGTAATTACCTTTTATGTGGTATTCGGGTATTCCCTATCTCATTCCCCCACGGTTGGCAGCATATATTTTATATTTTTTGTATATTTTTGCATGTCACACGGATAGTTTGGATAGTCTTATTGCATGAACGTGAACGTGGCTGATGTAGGAGAAATGAGGTTCGCGACCAATCTAGTTTTTGCGTTCAGCTTAGTTCTATTCCAAGCCAATATAGCCGACTTAAGATAGGTAACTAGATTTTGAATGTCCTCATTTATAACAAACAAGTGGCAGTACCTAGATTACTAGTTTATATAAAACCAATATATAAATATAAAATTATGTGCTTTAGGTCAATCTACAAACGGCCACTCCTTTTACCCATTTTGATAAACCAACGATTTGATTTTTTTTGCATTCAGAAAAATCATCCCCGCCCCAAGTTAGGCAATAAAATACGAGTCCCTCTTATTTTCATGCAATTTAAATTTGTGAATAGCAATCAAAATTAGGGCTTCAATTTTATGGTTACAAAAGTACAGCCGTTTATAGCCATCATTCAGCAATAATTCAATTTAATACCCGATTGATGGAATCGGCATTAAACCGCTACCACTACATCTACGCCACTTAATCTATTAATTTATTAATTTAAAATTTACATTTTTTATGTATAACGTCTGCATGATTTCCCACTACCAGATATCAATTTCTGTTTTGTCCTCATAACATGACACATAATTTTTTTTTTATATCAGGAGTTAACAGTTTTTTTTCAGATAGGTACTTTTGTCGCATGTAAATCGCCTTTGGACTATGAATAAATAATCTTATCGTGATCCTATTTGAGGCGATTAAACAACGAAATTCGGAAATATAAACCAGTCCTTAAAGCTTGAACCTTGAACGGTCCTCGTTTTACTGTCATAATTGCTTTGCGACTTGTAACGACAGTTGATGAAGTATACAATCATTTTTATTACGTTTGCGTTTGTTGTAAGTACCTAAGTAAATCGATATTGATTATTGTGTCTCAGTCAGTTATTTTATTTTGTTCGATGTTGTGCTGAAGGGGAAACTAATTGAGGTTGACGCGGCAGCAAGCAAGTGTTTTTTTGCTGCAAATGTGGAGATTCGTGGAAATCGTGATTGTTTAACGTTTTCGGTGATTCTAATTGAAAATTAAGGACATAGTAATGTCGAAAACATACATTTTACTCTAAGTATTCATTTTGGTTGAAATGGTTAGTTCTGTTTTTTTTTTTTTTTTTCAAAAATCCATTTTACGATCATACCGAGAAAAACCGAGTTTGCATTTAATTAAAAATAACCATATTACCTTAGGAATGAATTTTTATTAATCGTATGGAGCGTTTTCGAGATACATTATGTCCAAATTTCAAAAGTACCGTTATTCGATTTTTTTAGCAAAAAACTAAGTAGGTAGTATAATCGAGAATTACTTCGATACCTTCCCGGAAGAATGTATTAAGCGCCAATTTTTCAGAAAATGACTTTTTGGCATGCCGTGCAAATTGTGCCAAGCGCCACGTTTTGATCTTGGTTTGACGTCTCTACCATTGATACAAACGAAACTAGAGAGAAATACAAATTGTAGTATCCGACATATTTGCTGGGTAGATATTTGTTATACCCTGCTGTTTGTTGTAACCACCAAAACGTTTATGCTAAGCACCATTATATAAAAAATAATCGTACTATGCGACACATCCCACGAGACAAAAATTTTGCACATGGCGCTTAGTTTAACTGATATTGTCACTTAGAACATAGTGCAACAGAAAAGTTGTTCCATTTGCAGTCGCTTGAAACATTTTTATCTAGACATTGTTACCGTTAATTGGAAATATTTTTAAACTCGCCGCTATGTTGTCATTCCATTTACCAGTTGTTTGTGTGTTGATTTGAATGAATATCGTTGAACAGACAGCTGTAAACTGCATATATTGAAGTTAAGTGTTTTTAAGCGATTTTGTTATTTTTTGCATGTGCTTTTTTGCAGTGCAAATTATTTATTATTTTTAATATGAGTGTAAACAATCCAAAAATTGCAAAAATTGAATTTGCCCGCTACAAGAGGCAGACTTTTTTTGTTAAAAAAATACTTCAACTTTGTTTATAACGGGTGATTTTTTAAGAGGTTTAGAACTTTTTTTTAAAAAAAAACACAAAAAATTCGAAAAAATGAATGAAATATTTATTTGAATCGATAGCTTGAACCTTCCAATTTAATGTTTAAAGATAATTTCATGCAAATGTTGACCGCGGCTGCGTCTCAGGTAGTCCATCCGCTGAGTCCAATTTTGGCATACTCTTTCACACATATCGGCCGGTATCTCACGAATGAATGCATGGATGTTGGCTTCCAGTGCGTCAATCGAAGCGGGCTTGTCCCTATACACATTAGCCTTGACATACCCCCACAAAAAAAAATCTAATGGTGTCAAATCGCACGATCTAGGCGGCCAATTGACCGGCCCGAAACGTGAAATTAACTGTTCACCAAACTCGCCTCGCAATTGCGCCATTGTTTCGCGTGCTGTGTGGTATGTGGCACCGTCTTGTTGAAATCACATATCATGCAAGTCAAGAACTTCCATTTCGGGCAAAAAAAAGTTTGTTATCATCGCTCGGTAGCGTTCACCATTGACAGTAACGCTGCGATTCGCATCATCTTTGAAGAAATATGGCCCAATAATGCCGCCGGCCCATAAACCGCACCAAACAGTGGCTTTTTCGGAATGCATTGGTAGCTGTTGCAATGCTTCTGGCTGATCTTCACTCCAAATGCGGCAATTTTGCTTATTTACGTACCCATTCAACCAAAAATGAGCCTCATCGCTTAACACAATTTTTCGATAAAAAAGCGGATCCTCGGCCAGCTTTCCAAGAGCCCATTCACCAAAAATTCGGCGTTGTGGTAGGTCGGCTGGCTTTAGTTCTTGCACAAGCTGTATCTTAAAAGGCTTTACGCACAAATCCTTCCGCAAATTTTTCCACGTAGTGCTGTAACAAAGGCCTAACTGCTGGGAACGGCGCCGAATCGACATTTCGCGGTCTTCTGTCACACTAGCTGATACGGCCGCAATATTTTCTTCACTACGCACAGTACGTAAACGTGTTGGTGGTTTAATGTCCAACAAAGTAAATTTGGTGCGAAATTTGGTCACAATCTTCCGAATAGACTGCTCAGAAGGTCGAGAATGCCGATCATAAAATGGAAGCAGCGCGCGATGAACATTTCGAACCGAGTACGAATTTTGATAGTAAAATTCAATAATTTGCAAGCGTTGTTCATTTGTAAGACGATTCATGGTTAAATTGCAAATCAAACTGAAGCTGTTTGACAGTGACACAAGGTACTAAACACACGTCAGCTGTCAAAACCAGTGTTGCCAAAACCAAACCAGCTAAAAAATCACCCGTTAGTAAAACTGAATAATTAAAAAGGAATTAAACGACAATTTTGTTGGCATCTTGAATTAAATCCTACCATGTCAATGACTTAAGCGCCATTTACCTCTGTATCAAACGACAATATTTAGAACATAAAAATGTTCTAAGCAACAAAAACTTTTTATCTAGTTGACATTTCGTTCATAGAATAATTTAAAATAATTTGCGGTGCAAATCCCAATCGAAATATGTTTATTACTACAAAATACGCGAATAATTACCTTCACAGCAAGTTTTATTTGTCTCCTGTAAAATTAAAAAAATGTCGCTTAATACATTCTTCCGGGAAGGTATCGACTTCTAAGAATTGCCTCTTCACTTCACTTTTTCCGCAATCTCAAAATAAAACGCAAGTATTCATTAATCGTTACAATGTTCTTTATTAATTGGATCACACGTTCGCACTCGTCAATGGGTTTCTTTCAACTGCCATCATCTTACTCTAAATATAAAGAATATGAATTGAGTGCAACTCAATTCATTCGTTTACCCTTCCTATTCCACCGATAGCACCTTTACATGTTTGTTATCTCTCTCTGATACTTCTTACTGTTACAGTAGCAGTCATGTTGGTATCACCCCCTTAAGCTTAATTATCAATTTTGGTTGAAATCCTTAGAGCCGTTTTCGAACAAATCAAACTGGTACGAACAGTTTGTATGGGAAGTACCATTAATATTGAGGTTACTTTAAAAAAAAAACGACACCGAACTGTAAGCCCTCCAAATCCGAAGTTTGAACGAAGTCCGGGCAGCCTCAGGCTGTAGGCCGCATGAAATACGGATAGAATTTAGCGTACCACTTTTTTAAGTTCCTCTATCAACTTAATGTCAAAATTGATTAACATTTCGAGTTAGAAATTTTGTACGAATACAACATCTTTCTCTCACTATGTGATCGAGAAAGTTAAAAATTGAAACGGAACAAAAAGATGCAATTGCGATTGTTTTGCCCGCGTACGTATTTTAGAACAGGGAGGAGGATGAATTGCCATACAAATGTCGGCGTGTTTTGACGAACGATTGTGTGAACCGCCGACAGCAGGAGGGAGCCAGAATCAGAGACAATACTGAGACCGTTAGTATTGTTACAAAGAAATTCGTATTGACAAATGTCACGTAACTTCAAAAATTCCGACTCACCAACACACTCGCACCTTGCGTGTATCACTTCCGCTGCCGGCAAAGTTGCTGCCAGCGTTCATAGAATTTTGTCCGTTAAATTTAAAATTATTCGTTACGTGTGAATAGTATTTTATTTTAAGAATAAGTGCACTTTTGCCGAAAATATTTATGAAAAATAAAAAATGTAGATTTGTTGATTGTATGAAGGAAAATTAATTAATTTTAAGTAATTTTTCTTCAGTTATTTAAGGAAAATTTACTCATGAAATCGAAGTTAATGATATTCAAAAGCGGAAAATACACAACCATGTTTGTCCCAATATATTTTTAGTACGCGCTACTTACGTAGCATTCTCCTTAGTTTTAAGCTAGATTTAAGTTGGTAGGTTTAGGGTTAGAGTAGGGGGTTTTTGGGAGGCGCCGGGCTAGCCAACATGAAAGAGTGCTTTCCGAGCTTTCGCTTCATTCTGCTTCATGTAATTCGGTCAATTCAAATTTTTTATTCAAAAGGTATATTAAAATTAAATGAATAAATAAAATCAAATACTTGTCGGCCAACCTACCGCTTTTTCACTGAAATGCTTTATGGTACACAACATTTTTTGTTCTATTTCTATTATCGGGTGCGTACAAAGCGAGAGTTTTGCCGACACGTGAAATTCAAGATTTATGCCACACACATCCAGCGATTGTCCTTGCGACTTATTAATTGTCATAGCAGAAGCGGGACGTACGGGAAATTGAAGACGCTTAAACACGAACGGCAAATCGTTCTGAATAAGTGGAATCCGCGAAATAACAACACCTTCGCCTATGAATTTTCCAATAAAAATCGTTGCTAGTTGCTTGAATTATATTTGATATTAAATTCTACACAATCAAACGCGTACCGCTACAAAGTTTTGGTTCATTTAGGTTGCGCAGCAAAATTATTACTGAGACAATTTTTAGTTTCAAATTGTGTGGAGGCAAGCCCGAAACATCCAAAGAATTTAAAAATTCTGTGGGATAGTTGGTGGCTTCGTTTTCATCCATCACGGAGTCGACGGATTTGTATGAATGCAACTCACCAGCGATTTGGTTTTGAATGGCGAAATTCAAATGATCGACGTTCTTGTTTTTCGCAGCCAAAATCACTCTTACACTCATTCAATCATGGCCAACAAATTCTGAGCGATTTTCGGCAAAACATTCATGATTAGTTCCTCCAGGGTTCATCGCCATCAATTGGAGAACTTTGCAGCGGCTGGTCATTTTGTAAAGAATCTCGAATGTTTGTTGTCAAATGCAATTTCTTGACGTACCGCCATAAAGCATGGCAAGATCATTGCTCCACCGAAAGGTCGCTTATCATTACGTAAACGATTCAGGGCCTCCAATCCGCGTTTGCAAGCCATTGTGCATTTGTCCCATATGATAATCTTACATTGCTGCAGTACTTTCGCCATCGCAGTATTCTTTGAAATTTTGCATGTAGGTTCTTCATCCACTTGCAGATTCAATGGCAATTTCAATGCAGAATGAGCTGTTCGACCGCCTTCCAACAAAGTAGCCACTATCCCAGAAGAGGCTAGGGCCAAAGCGATCTCAGATCTCGAACGAATTGTAGCCAAAATAAGTGAAATCATGAATTTCCAGTTCCGCAATTTTCGTTATCGACTGCTTGCATCAATAATTCATCGTACACTTTCTTTTATTCTTGATTCAACATTGGCACATTTGTTCGAACAGCTTGACTCAATGCGATTCGACTGAAGTCCATTTCTCGCTCCAATTCTGGATTAAATGCGTCTTGCTTTGAACGATTTGACTGTGGCATCCCCAATTTGCACAACAAATTGCCACTCATGAGCAGACACATATCCTCGATCAAAATCAAAGCTTTGTTGCGCACTTCATCTGACATCTCCAGTTCATTATCCGATGTCACAGTACGAACTCGATGCAAAATATCGTCGGCCATATCATCTTTGTATAATCAAAGTATCTACTTCATTTCAAAAAGTTACTTTATGTAACATAGTAAACATAATTTATTAGAACAAACTTTTTAGGTTCCTATAGGTATTTAAAAAAGAAACTTTCAAAATTATTGACAACAACAATTTGGTTGGAAAATAATTAAAATAATTGACAACAACAATTGCTTTTAAAATTTAAAATATATTTTTTTTTTTGTATTTGAAGTGTCACTACTCGATTTCTATCCAGTTTCTTTTATTTTCAAAGTGTACAAAAATGAATTTATTGGAATGGCGGTTGCGCCTTCTTTCAAAAATGTATCATACTAATATATTAACCTTCTCTGCATGGTCTATTAACCAACAAAAAAAAACTAAATCAAAATCAGATGTGTGTGGTAGTCGGTAGGCTGTCACACACACATTTATCAAGTTATTTTTATATATATAGATTTAAGGCCGAAAGGCATTCATTTTAAGCATATTGTTAAGTTAAGAGCACTCGCTTAGAGCCAGTAAGCTGGAATAAGATAAATGTTAGTTTTTAATTAGATTTAATCGTTTTTGTCTAGTTTATAAGTTAAAGAAAGATCCAAATAAAAATGAATTTAAAATGAAAAAAAAATAAGATATTTCTAGTATATAAAACATCTCATTTAGATAGTCTTATTAACCTAACAAATTATATTAATCGCCTTTTCAAAATATATAATAACCAACCAATAGCATTCAGCTATGTTAAAATGTCGTATTCCCGAACTCTATCACATTCCCCCACGGATGGCAGCATTGATTTTATATTTTTTTGTATGTTCTTGCATATCCCACGGATTCTTAAATGACAGAACACCGATAGGTAAATAAAATGGCGAATTTGAAAATAAATTGAGGAGGCCAGCGGCAAGAGGATTGCGAGTTGGGGGTCTCAGTATGTTTTGTCTCTGGCCAGTATTGTATGGCAATTTTTTGCTTATGGATTCCAAACAATTCGATGAAATCCTAACTTTGGTGACTCCGCATACCCAAGAGCTTTCATATTCGAAAGGTGAGTGAAAAATAAAATAAAAATAAAATAATATAAGACAAAATAGGTAGTTTAAAAAGGAGCATAAACATTTCTAGATCCTTTTAGAAGTATCATAAAAAAAGGAACTTAAATTAATAAAATAGTATTTAAGCTACTTCAGTTATAGTTATAGAAAATGTTGGACGGCTAATGAAACGGCGAACTTCACAGCTGATATTAAATTAACAAAAGGGTTACAGTTAGTGAATTGAATGTGAAAATGACACAATGTGAGTGTTGTTCAGTTCAAAATTTAGACCTAAACCGCTTTGAAAGTTAACTACGTGTTTTATTTTTAAGCTATGCAAAATTAGTAACAAGGTATTCTTGTATTTCGTTGTTCCCCATTTTAATTGCACTTTTCCCAAAATGCGTAAAAAAGTCAGTTCTTTATTGCAAAAACAAAAATGAAAAACAGGCTAGCTCAGGGAACACTCCCTCCCTCTCTCTCTAGGGGAGATCAAAACGGCAGGATGAAAAATGTTCTCTCTTCTGATGTGTAAAGATTTGCATTTTCATCTGGATATGTGATACGCTGATTCATATCGGACGGATATCCGTCTCGCAGTAGATACCTACAAATGTGAATGTCTATCATGAAATCCAATATCAATTAGCGCTATGAACTGGCACTCTTGCACTCTTGTCCGTTTTAAGAGCCATCATATTAATACATATTGTATTGATTGATTAAATCCATTTCTTCCACCATCATCATCATCATCATCATCCTTCCGGGTCGATTCCCCATCTACGGTAAAACGAATACAGTGCGAGCAAATTTTTTATAAGTAAATACGTTAACGATTCGGAACTTTCGAACTTGGAAGTGCCTCTGTAATGCACGAATATCCTTGACTTGTTTTGAGGAGGAGCGGGAAGCGTTTTTATTTTTACTGCGACTCAACATCAGTATTAATCATAATTGCAAATTGATTGTTCCCTTCTGGGTTTTATGGGTTTCTTATTAATATTTCGTGTTGGTTCCTTTTTGTTTACGAGAATGTATTCTGATGTTTTGTCCTCTGTGCTCTGTCTCTCCGTGTGGAGGGTGGCCATGGAGAACAGAGCACGCGACACGAAATTAATGGCATTTTTAAACTGGAATATTTACATATTATTAAATTTAATAAAATTGTATAAGAAATAACGGCAGCTACAGGGAGCTTCAAAAATGAATGGATAAGAAAAATCTTTATTGGTACCTTCGGTGATATAATTTCAATTTACCAAAGAAAAAGAATAGGTGTAGTTGACGAAGGTAGTGATACATATAACTTACACCCCAACCACATTTCAAAATGTAACATGGGGGAGCCAACGATTTAAGGAACACATTTGTGGTGGAAGATTCGTTGTTGATTGACTTTGTTTTAGTCCTGGATAAGTGGTATCACACAGAATTAAGCAGGTGGCTAAGGTGATGCGGCAGAGATTTGTTGTGTTTAATTAGGTTAAGTGAATTAGGGACTTAAATACATTTCAGGTGATTTATCGGTTGAGAGCAATAATCGATCTAGGTAGAGCGGTAATTTAGCATCTTGTAATAGAGAGGTTTTTATTCTAATTTGTACAATCATGTTTGTTTTAGTATTTTTGAAATGCGGTGGGTTCGGAAAAAAAAACCTCTGGGCAGGGCTAAGATATTGTCAGAGGGTAGGAATCTACACAGCTGTCTCTCACGAAGAATTGTTCAATATTACATTTTTATAATAGCATCCATTAAAGATTAAATGATAATGGAGTGAAGCAAAAACCTATATAGACAAGCTATCTTACTTTAAGCTGATGCCCTCGAGAGGAGGTTTACTGCAGAACATATGGATAAAAAATTTTTTAGAACTCCGAGGTAACCGAAATGTCTATTGCGAATACCTAACAATCACAATTCACAATCACAAATCAGTTTCAAAAAGGAAACCTGTCAGTGTTAATTCAAACGGGGAGGGCGACCAGAATGTCGTCTCCGCTCGTTACATAACGTACGTATATTTCGTGGAATATTACTCCTGAAGTACTTTCGCGAAAAAATTCAGGAAATAATGTTGTGTTGCGATAACCCAAATGCAATGATGATTGGAGATTTCAACGAAAGAGTTGGCAAAGAAGTAGAAGAAGGCTATTAGAATTGTGTGATTCTTTTGGAATGATGAATGGTACCAGCAAAAGTGACGAATTAGGAGAGTTTACCTTTGTAGGAAGTCAGGGCACATCGGTTATCGACTATAGCCTAGTAAGGGGTGAATGGAGTGCATATGTATTAGACCTGGAAGTAAAGCATGTACCATACTCGGATCACCTCCCGATTTTTATCACGTTTGGCCACAAGACAGCATATGATGGGGGAGTGAGGAGTATGAATCTCCTCCCTTAGCTGACATGGAATGATGGCAAGGCATATGCCTATAAAAGGCAACTCGATGAACGACTTCAGGTACATACCGAGGACGATTTTGAAAAATTGAAAAAATTATAAAGGACTCATACCCAAGAAACGAACAAAGGAATAGAAGAATGCAATTTAAGAAGCCGTAGTTTGATCAGGAGTAAGCAAAGGCGAGGCAGATTTCCTTCACTTGGCTAAGGCTATTCCGTCAATTCAATAAGGGCGTTATGAAGGACTCATATATTAAAGCTAATAGTGAATTTAAGGCATTATGTAAAATGCTCTCAAAGTAATGGAAAAGGCAATAAATGTCGAAATAATCAAATATCTAGAAGGCCATCGATTAATAAGCGACAGGCAATACGGATTTCGGAGCCGTCGTTCCACTGGTGACCTGTTAAGCTACGTAACGCACTTATGGACACAATCAATTGAACAACACGGCGAATCCAGAGCCGTAGCCTTGGACATATCAAAGGCATTTGACCGAGTCTGGCATAGAGCCCTATTAGGCAAGTTAGCGTCTTACGGATTACCACAACAACTCTGCGGATGGATGCAAAATTTTCTTCTGGGAAGATCGATCCAAGTTGTTGTAGATGGTGTATCATCCAATTCGTTTGCTATAAATGCAGGAGTGCCCCAAGGATCTATTCTTTCTTCAACTCTATTTCTTCTCCACATCAACGAATTGCTTGGATCGACAAATAATAATATCTACAGCTTTGCAGATGACAGCACTCTTATATCCTCCATTTCGAACAATGGGCCTGTGAATACGGCTACATCACACAGTCAGAGATGTGAACAAATTAATTCTCTAAATGATGATCTGGACAAAATCTTGAAGTGGGAAAAGGACAACTTGGTTGTATTTAATGCAAGCAAGACACAGCTCACAACATTTTGCAGAAAAAATGAATCAACAGTTCCTCAGATCCAAACGGATGACCATTCAATCCATCACAAGGACTCAATGCACCTTCTAGGAGTCACAGTCAATTCAGGAATCACATGGCAGAACCACATATCCTATATCGCAAGATCGGCGTCCGCAAAGTTGAGCTACCTATTTAGAGCAAAGAGGTACTTTAGCCCCAAGCAACTTCTCTTGTAATATTGTTCCCATATATGGAGCTCGGCCCCAAAACATTCACTTAACCTGCTTGATAGCATACAGAGACGAGAAGTTCGACTCATTGGAGACCCTACACTCACATCGAATCTACAACCGTTGATGCACAGAAGACAAGTCGCTGACCTATGCTTGTTCTATAGGTACTTCCATGGTAGATGTTCTGAGGAACTCAAAGACATTATCCCCCGAAATGCAACTTTTGGGGGACAAACAAGACAGGCTGCTAATGCTCATGACCATACAGTACACTTGACAACCGCGAGGACATCAACTTTCCAAAACTCCTTCTGTTACAGGACAAGCAAACTTTGGAACTGGCTTCCTGGGGATATATTTCCAGAAGACTACAATTTGCAGCAATTTAAGTGCAGAGCAAACATACATCTGCAGCATCTCGGGGCGCTGTTGAAGCGTTATAGGTTCGCCTTTCCCGGGAGACGTATATAAAAAAAAAAAAAAATAAGGAAGACGAATCACTATGAAGCAGAGCCTGGACTACTGGCGCGCTGTAATAATTCTGCGGACTTTTGGAAGCGTGCAAGAAAACTCAACGGTGGGAAGTATGTAACGTGTAATGATCTAAATCAAAATATCCTCTTAGATCATTTAAAAAGACTATTAAACCCATCTGATAATCTTATATACTTTCAATATGCCACACCAGCACACCATAATAGGAAGGCCGCCGACCTTTTGCAGATGTCCGGACGCAGTCGTTTGGTCTGTCCACACCCAGCACAGCCACGCCACCGACACTCGTGTTCGCGAGAGACCCAAGCATCAATGGGTGACTTAACCACCGATGTAGGCAGACCCAACGCAGGTTCAGGTCCAGTTTCAGGTATTTAGAAGTAGCTTGACTAGATTTGTCATTTACTCCTTCCTCAACTGAAAGCCGCTTCATGCGCTTATCCATGACGGAATAATAAAAAAAATAGAAATAAATGTCTTCGACTTGATGCAAACTTGTGGCGCAAAATTATTTATTGTAACTATTTCGTAATTACAACTCCCAATGCAAGTAGCACACTTAACTATCAATCATTAGGTTTACCGACTAAATTAGACTTTCATTATGCGCGAGTATGAACAGAGTATATCAAAAAATCTCAAACTAAAGGGTGATTTTCAAGGGAAATAAAACCAAAAGTAATGAACATACCGTTACAAGGCTTGTTTATTCTTGTTACACACGATCTGAATTTTTCATTACATGGTTTTAAAGATGATATCGGACAAGTGATGGCCTCCGTTTTCGATACACTGAGATACCCGATTTTCGAAGCTCCTCTGAACTCTTTGAAGCATATCGATGGGTATGTTCGCTATTGCTTCACGAATGTTGTCGTTCAGATGATTTAACGTTCGAGGCCGATCAGGGTAAACGATAGATTGAAGGAAACCCCATAAAAAACACTGCAATGCAGTGGCGTCTGATGAATTTCACATGGATTGTGATCACTCCAATATCGTATGTTTTGCTTGTTCACACAACCGGAAATGTGAAAGTGAGCCTCGTCGCTAAAGAACACGACCGCGTTGTCAGGCAAGTTATCTTGGAGCGCTTCACAAGCATTTCAGCGGGCAACTCCTGCGCCAAAGCCAGTTTGTAAGGATGGAATTGAAGATCCTGGTGGAGAATTCGTCTCACAGTGCGATCAGAAATGCCCAAAGCAACTGCATTTTTGCGCTCCGAACGCCGGGGAGATCGCAAGACAGAAACTCTAACCCTCTCAATGTTTTCCTCTGTTCTGATTCTCCGGTGTGCTGGATGGGATTTCGTAACGTTCCCGCTCTCCCTGAATGTTTTCACCCGCGAAACAATCGACTGCCGGCCAGGAACGCGACCGAACGCGATGGATGTTGAAGCGAGTATGGAATGCATTGAACGACCGTTGGAAAAGTAAGCCTCGAAGGCAGATGCGGGTTGCTCTGTCGACGATGATGAAACTTCAGGAAGTCCCCAAAAAAAAAAATGAGACACTCCCCAACCACATCCGACCACAAAAATGGGTAAAGTGATATACCTACTATATCACACTTCTAAAACGGCACAAATCAAAAATTAGCATCAAGAAATCCACCCGGAACTCCAATCGATAGGGCAGAAGGGTTTAATGCTAAAAATCTGGGTACATTTATGTTTACTTTTGCGTTTTTATAAGTCTTATAGCAGTACTAGTAGATACCAGTTTTTATGTGAAAGGGGTTTTTGTAATGCGACATTTTTGTCTATTGAATTCGTTCATTCATAATCTGCTTACAAACATTTTTTTATATTTTAGTTCGCAATAAAAATTCAGCTGTTTCATACGGTTGGAAACTATTCGGGTAATGTGATGCATGGTATATCATTTTATCCGAAGGCAGGATATCACATTTCCCCCAGTTTTAGTAAGGGGAGTTACAGAGCTTTTTTATATATTTTTTTAAATAGCTTCGGATTGGGTTACTCTGCAAAAACTGGTACCCTTTTAAAATTATTCATATCTCTTACTTACTTACTTACTTAAGGTGGCGCTACAGTCCGGGGTGGACCTGGGCCTCAACCAATACGCCTCTCCAGTTAGCGCGATCTTTGGCTAACTGCCTCCAGTTGCGCATTCCAAGTCGGTTGAGGTCCTCTTCCAGGCCGGAGCGTTGGTGTCCATTCGCTCTACATGTCCTAACCATCTTAGACGACTAATGCGTACTTTTCTGACCAGGTCGATGTCGCTGTACAGCTCGTATTGTTCGCTGTTAAATCTTCTCCTCAAAGCCCGTCAACGCAAACGGGACTAAAAATCCCTCGAAGAATTTTGCGTTCGAAACGACCAAGAAGATCCTCATCCGTTTTTGCTAGGGTCCATACTTCTGCGCCATAGAGCAGGACAGGGATGATGAGAGTCTTATATAGAATCTCCTTAGTGCTTCTTGACAAGGCCTTACTAATCAATTGCCGTCTTAGGCCAAAGAAACAGCGGTTGGCAAGTGTGATTCTTCGCTTGATTTCTGATGTGATGTCATTATCAGAGTTTATAGCGGAGCCGAGGTAGACAAAGTCCCTAACTACCTCAAAGTTATAGCTGTCTATCGTGACGTTCTGCCCGATTCGTCGATGTCGTGTGTCCCTTCTTGTTGAGAGCATATATTTTGTTTTACCCTCATTCACCACTAAACCCATTTTTGCCGCTTCTGTACTAATACTTGCAAACGCACCAGTGACAGCTCGCTGTGTTGTGCCAACAATGTCAATGTCGTCAGCGTATGCAAGCAGTTGCACAGACTTATGGAAAATTGTGCCTCTGGTGTTGGCTTGTGAGTTTCGCACAATTTTTTCAAGAATGATGTTGAAGAAGTCACATGACAGCGCGTCACCATGTCTAAATCCTTTTTTGACATCAAAGGTCTCGGTGAGATTGTTTCCGACCTTTACGGAGCAGCGAGCATTCTCCATCGTCATTCTGCACAATCTGACAAGTTTGGCAGGGAACCCAAAACTAGACATGGCTCTGTATAGCTCGTCTCTATAAATGCTGTCATATGCGGCCTTAAAATCGATAAAAAGATGGTGAGTATCGATCTGGACTTCTTGGGTTTTCTCCAGGATCTGCCGTAGTAGTGTGAATATTTGATCGGTCGTGGACTTACCGGGCCTAAAACCGCACTGATAGGGACCTATCAGATCATTGCCGAAAGGTTTCAGGCGTTCACACAGTACAGCAGACATGATCTTATACGCAGTGTTAAGGAGACTGATGCCTCTATAGTTGGCGCAGTTTAGAGAGTCTCCTTTCTTGTCGATCGGGCAAACGATGCTGAGGTTCCATTCATCAGGCATACTTTCGTCTGACCAAATCTTGGAGACGAGTTGGTGTATGCTCTCTACCAGGTCATCTCCCGCTGCCTTAAACAGCTCGGCAGTTGAGCCGTCCGGTCCAGCAGCCTTGTTGGACTTAAGCTTAGATATTGCTATCCTCACTTCATTTTGGTCAGGTGGACGGAAATCTTGGCTTTCATTGTCCAGGTTGAATGGCTCGTTCTGCCTGACAGCGGAATTTGTGTCGTATCTCATATCTCTACAACCCCTTTATGTACATATATTTAAGAAAAACTAAAAACCAAATAATTCTTACATCCTTAACAATACCTTGTAATCAGTTTTCAGCATAATAGTATTTTTCGAACTTAACATACCTGTTACCTGTTACTATTTTCTCAGCATAATTTTAAAAAAACAGCTTTCGATTTTTATCGAAATACATATTTAGGGTAATAAAAGAATTCTAACAAAAATCCCATTTTCGGTTTATATTAAAAAATGCAAATGAAGAAGCATTAAAATATTTCTTTAAGATAACTCGATCTGTACATATTCACCTACGGTAGGTACAATGTGATTTTGTTCCCGGGCACTAGCGTATTAAAAGAGCTGAAGAACTGGCCTGAACAAGGCCAACTCCGGCCATTGGAAAACTAGGAACACAAAATGTACATCACTTATTGGGAACAAATCAATGGCCCCACAGACAGGCCAAAAAAAACAATTAAGAACAGTGCCAAAAAAATTCAATGCCTAAGGAAGACACGATATGAAAAACAATATATAGGTAATTAGGTATATACATATATATAGATTTCGAGAGATATGCGAATCAGACCACCATTGTCGGGACTATTTTCGTCTCTCTAGCACTATAAATTTTACCCAGAGAGACTCTCTGGATTTCACCAGAGTTCTTTCCTTGGCTCAATTCCTAATGTTAACGCTAGCATCTGTTTATGGGAGATCTGTTTCATCGACTGGGTCTCAACCCAGTGATGTCCCAAGATTTTCACTCTTCTGCCAGCCAACGCCGGACATTGACACAGTATATGTGCCGCTGTCTCAGATTCCTCCAGGCGTAGTTTGCAGCTATCATTCTCTCTAAGGCCTATCTTCCTTAAGTGATACCCGAAATTATCATGTCCTATTGACAAAGCCACCACGTATTTCAATGAAAAATAAAGTTGACTATATTACAGGTTTCCAACGTAATGCGGTACCACCTAAACAAATTGGAACTAGTCAACTCCACGGACTATGCTTAACAGCAGAGTTATTAACAGCAGCCTAGGGGACTGTGCGATTAAGAAAAGCGCTAATCGTGGAACACCACAAGGGGGAGTCCTATCTCCTCTACTGTGGAACATCTCGATTAACAAAATACTTACATCCCTTGTCAACAGAGGTATCAAGACATTCGCTTACGCGGATGACATAGTAGTACTAATAACAGGAAAATACCTTTCCACCACTAGAGATATTATGGAATCTGCGTTATCAGAACTATCCAAATGAACGGAACACAACGTTCTTGCGGTTTATCCGGAAAAGACCGAACTCATTCTGTTCACTAGGAAATATGAGGTACCAAAATGGAACCCACCGAAGCTTAAAGGTGTCCGACGTTATCTTTCGACCGAGGCCAAGTACCTGGGTGTGGTATTCACCTCCAAACAAAACTGGAAACGAAATACAGAAGAAAGAATGAAGAAAGGACTTAATGCCTTTTATGCATGTAGGAAAACCTTTGGGAAAAACTGGGGCTTGCAACCGAACATTGTGCACTGGCTGTACACCGCGATTGTGAGACCCATTCTTACCTACGGCTCAATTGTTTGGTGGGAGGCGGTTAAAACCAAATCCTATCTGTTATGTACGCGTAACGATCGTGAAATCGTTCTTGGACTCATTGAACGGTTCAATGTTGCCTATTAATGCCATGACTTGACTTCGACAACGAAATATAGTATGTTTATGCCTGCACCGTAGGCTTTTTTTTTCCGCTCGTCGCCAAATGCTATGTACGCGTAGCGATCGCTAAGTGAGAGAAACAAACAACTCACGTCCGCTTAGTTCAAGGTTTATTGCCAGACTGACTCTGGTTTTTCTATTCTTTTTTTACAATGCATTTACTACGTCAAAGAGGGAATGTAATACATAACACTATCTTAAGAACCTGAACAAGGTACAGAGAATTGCTGGTTTGGGAATAACAGGCGCAATTAAATCCACACCACAACTAGGTCTGGAAACGCTATTGGACCTGCAACCCATTGAGCTATTCACTAAAAACGTGGCTGCCAAAGCTGCTCTCAGATTAACAGAGAACACGACTTGGAAGCCTGGTTACTGCGGACACTCAAGCATACTTGAAATCTTCGATCGGAAGGGACTCATGTCACTCATCGAATACGAGAAACCCAGATATGACTTCGAGAAAAATTTCAGAATCACTATACCCAAAAGGCAGGACTGGAAATCACCCAGTACCATCATTAAAGGTATAGCCGTCTATACGGATGGTTCAAAAACAGAAAATGGAACAGGAGCCGGCGTATTCTCAGAAAGGCTTGCTATTAGCCAGTCGTTCCGACTGACCGATCACTGCAGTGTCTTCCAAGCTGGGATCTATGCGGTTAAAAAAGCAGCACAGACTATCTTATCGATGGGACTACCAGCAATGGAAATAACCATCTGTGTGGACAGTCAAGCAGCACTTAAAGCTATCGGCTCCAATCTTGTTAATGCGAAATGTGTTACAGATTGCCTCTTGGCGCTCAGGGCTATACGTCATCACTCAATTCTACTCTGCTGGGTTCCGGGACACGTTGGGGTGGAAGGGAACGAAAAGGCGGACGAATTGACCAGATACGGCTCTGATATGAACCCTCAACTTGCGGACGGAGAGGTGTTACCGCCTTTCAACACTGCTAAGACTTTTATTGAAGGCGTCACCACACAACTGGCTAAGGAACAATGGAGTAACACCATCGGTTGCGTCATAACCCGAAGTCTGTGGCCTGTGGTTGACACCAAAAGATCAAAGTTCCTAATCTCCCTTAATAGAAGTCAGATCCGGATGCTCGTCGGGGTTTTAACCGGACACTGCACCGTAGGAAATATGGCTAAAAGGCTAGGACTTCTTGCAAATGACTTCTGCAGAAACTGTAGAGACGAAGAGGAAATAGAGTCCGTGGAACATCTTCTATGCCACTGCTCAGCTTTACAGGAACGCCGCTCATCCTGTATGGGAGCTAGGTTCTTCGAAATTTGGACGACTTGGCAGGGGTACGTCTATCAGACATAAAACTATTCCTCAACAGATCGAAGTGGTTTTGTTAGCCACATGTCCTTACATGTACAAACAGGGTACTCACAATGGGCCTTTACGGCTTCTGGGTGAAATTTAAATCGGATGCAAAACTGCCCTCCCAACCTAACCTAACTAACCTAACTTCACGGAGTGCCGACTATATCTCGAGGAGAACGAAACAGCTGAACAACACTGAATCAATATTTATTTGACACGCGTTGCTTCTGTAGTCCCTTTAGAAATGCCCACACTTTAATTTTTTTAAGGGCACGACTTTTAAATATCCTTCAAACCACCCGAATCACCACAGCAATAAGTCTATACCAAAATTGAACTTTTCTGCCCTTTTTTTACAGTCTTTACCAATCTATGTAAATTATTGCCACGTTCCCAGTACTTTCCATTTCAATCTTTCTCAAAGAAGAGTAATTAAGGCAACCCAATATGAATACCATTGTGAACTTTATAAGCACAAGCCAGCCGATGATTTATATTACCACCCATAACGATGGCATATTAAACACAACAGTGTGTTTAGATCGAAAATTCCCACAACGAAAATTTCCGCTAAATCAAATCCTTACTGCATATATGTAAACCTACACGTTTACTTTATAGCCTTCAACTTATTTGTTATTTAAAGGCGACCATTAAAATGATGTATACCGCTCAAGGACTAAGCGATTATCCCCTCAAAGTAACCATTTACAAATGACCACAATTTTTCACCAAAATCAGCAGAATCACAGCCTCCCTGCTCCATGCGGAATCAATGAAGTGATTCAATCTTAAATTCGCTTCCCCTTTGAAGATGGTTAATTTTTTTTTGTGTGTAGAAATTATCCGCCTTTACGGATTAAGGATAGAAAATTCCTAGAAAAATGCCCCGGCAACAGAAGCTATCATAATTAATGGGACAACAGCTACACACGCAATCTTCATAATTCATTAGCTTTGAGAGTCGCGCACACATTCATCTTCAAACACATTCTGTGGCCACAAGGAAAAACAACATAAGTCGACTTATGTCGAAATTGAGTTTTTTACACCATCGTATGCGAAATATTCCATTCTTTTTGCCATATTTTTTTTGTATTTTTATCTATTACGGTTTTTGAATTATAGAAGAAAGAAAACCACATGCGCCATACAACGCACAAGGAAAGGTAAACATTCAAACCGCTCTCCTGAAAAATTGCAAAAAGTGACTTATGCTGTTTTTCCTTGTGGCCACAGATTTTATTCACTTAATTTCAAGATCTTTGGATGTCATAATATTAAAAACGAATTCCTCCAATAATTCCCCCTACGCTGCTAGTTCCTTCGTAACATCTGAACATCACACAATTTATTAGCTACAAGTTAAATTCACGATGACTATACGTACGAATATATCAAACGGCAGATACGCCAATCTAATATGAAATTATTCATTTTTTCATTCACAACAAAAATATAGAAAAATCTCTAATCACCGTCTCACGTCGCGTATCCATCCCTTGGGTAGATTCCATTTGATCCAGACAAGAAGGAAGAATTATTACATACCCAACACACAATTCTGGTTAACAATGCGTTACCAGGGGCGCACAAAATTAAATTTATATCACACGAGCAGCCAGGAACGCAAAGAAAATAATTAACTTCCACGAATTATGAGAAGAATACAAATCCACACTATGTAAATCATTTTCGAAAATTCCATTACACCCAGCCGCTAAGAAAAATTTTATTTATATTTATAGGATTGGGCGCTTTTTTCATGCGTTTCTATTTATTTTAGGAAAAAAGCCATCCCCCACGCACTTGATTAGATTGGAATTAATAATCTCCCCCACACAGTCTGGCATATACGCACGTTTAATTCAAGGTAACCACAATGTTTGGGTTAAACACGAAACAGCACTTGATTTGCTCCGATTGTGTCACACCGGCAAACGCAACTTGATCGGGTAGAAGACAGCACGCGACTGATTTGGAACGATGCGTATACGACACCGACACGCCGACACGGTAGCCGGCAATGAACTCGAAGCTCAACTATCTGAATCAGAATACGTTGAGTGAATGTTTGTTGGGAGATTTTTCCGACGGTTCTGCAGTCTGCACGTCCGACAGATGGGCAGCGTGTTCTTGAACTGACTATAAGGACAAGCGACCAACTCTGTCTGATGGCTGATGGAAAATGGAGTCTGCTTTCTCACCGAAATATTGGAATTCTGCAGCTTCGGAGGAAAACTCGCCGGCAGAGAAACAATTTAAGAGAAAGCTGCAAGATGACTGCTTAAAGTTGGTGAAGACGATAGGTAAGTCTTTTTTACCTTTATAAAAGGCTTTTAAAATGAATGGCATCTTCATTGGACAGAGGAGGTGCTTTATTTATAATCGCGGTTTCTGAAATAAAAAAAAATGTCCCGCAGCAGCGTTGTTGTTTGGCCCTTTTTTGAAGATTGGCCCCTATTTTTTGAAAAATTTTCAAAATGGGCTCATTTTCAGTTTAAGTAAGATTTAATTCTTTATTGAATTGAATGAAAAAGACTGCAAACATATGAAACGAAGTGTTTCGTAGTGAAAAAAATGTTTTTTTTTTTTAAATAAGTTGTTGCTTGTTTTTTAAGCTATTAGTATTTTATGTCGAGGCCCCTTCTTTCGGCTTGGTTCCCCTTTTAGTCCCCTTTTTGAAATTTTTCAGCGGCAACGCTGTATTTTATATCTTCAAAGGCAAAAGAACGGTTCCTACTTTTTCGGTTGCATTTTACGTATGGCTACAAATCGCTATGAGTAGTATCAGCAAACGGGCCTTAAAGTTGCGACCACCGACTCGGAATTTCGGTAGTAAATTTTAGTTATTTGTAAACGTTGTTGTTCACCGCGATGAAGATGTTTTACTGAATACTTTGACATTGACAATTTGTTAATCGGTTTATGGGTGCGTTCACACTGAAAGTTTGAAGTTGTCAAGTCGCCAATGAAAGGCCCTTTATTATTTATTACAGTTAATTGTGTCAATTTTGAAGGAAACGGGAAAAAGGAACAACCCTTGCAATTTCTGAAGACGTTCTTCATTTTGTAACAGAGTAGAGAGTCACCGTATAATAAACTGAGACTCCAGACTTCGGCTTGTTAATCTTAGATTAGCGCTGTTACGGGCCAGTTTATAATTTTAATAATTGTTTTTTGACTTCGTTTGTCATTGTTTAGTAGGCGCAGTAGCTCAGTGGTTAGTGTGTTGGACTGCTATGCGAGGGGTCGAGGTTCGAATCCCGCAAAACCCCAAATTCCGACTTAGGGTTTTTTTCACTGCGCCACCTCTCGCGAACGTCTGACAAACATCCGATTGTATAAATGTCTTGAAAAAGCTTCTCAATTAGCCGTTTGGAGTCGGCATAAAATTGTAGATCCCTTCCATTCGTTCCAAAAATGAAAAACTCACACAAAACGAATGGTTGTGAGAAGCTAGGCCTAGGGTCCCTCCGGGCCTGTTGCGCCAACTATTTGTTTTTTTTTTTTTTTTTGTTTTGTCATTATTTAGCCACAAGTTTTTTAGCCTTGTACATCTGAAGTCTGATTTAATAACAGAGATTTATGGTCTTGATTGGCTCACAGCAAAATATGGACAAGCTCTAAATAAAAGAACTAAAGATTTTCTGATGGTTTTTCGTAAACGTTGCTGTGCTGGAAACCAAACCACCTACTTTAAAATTGGGCCCAATATATTGAAGCATTAGAAACTTCAGTATTAGAACTGACTTAAGTTAAGATCTCGGTCGATTTGATTCTCATGCGACTGCCAGCAATTGTTTGCCATCGTCGACTCTGTCCAAGTCATCGATCAGACTGGTGGACCGAGCGATGCTTAAACCCTATCTTCCCTATAGCTAAGGGGATCAAAGGAAGAAGTCCAGTTGTGCGGTTCATACATAGAAATTTCCTGCTGTCAACGACTTGAGATGACCCCCATTCATTTCAGAAGAACTATAGCGAATCACCTTTATCTTTCTATAACCTCACTTTACCTCCCTTTTCATGGAGTGGACGCTCGGACCAGCGTTGCCGTTTGGACCCTTTAAGAGCTTCGGGAACATTCGCCCCCACTTTTTGAAAAATTATCAAAATGTCCCCTTTTTTATTTTGAGTAAGATTTTACTCTTTACTCAACGAAAAAGACTGAAAATATAAATGAAAAGAAGTGTTTCGTAATGAAGAAAACATTTTTTTTTTTTTGCTAAAAATAAATGTTTGTTGCTAAAAATTATACATATTAGTATTTTATGCAGAGGACCCTTTTTTCGGTGGGACCTTATTTTTAGTGCCTTTTTTTAATTTTTCAGCGTCAATGCTGGCTCGGACCACAGCTGCTAGGAGACTGTTTACAAAGAGGAAATTGCAGAATATCGGTTTTTGTTTGAGTTAACATCGATTGAGCCCTTTGCATTGGCTGTGACTTTCCGTGAAGAGTTCGCTATACAGATCAGAGGGTCATTCTGAATATAAATTCCAGAGCAGTGGCAATTGGCAAATATGGCGACGCATCAGTTTTCAGACAGAGTTGATGCCAAAGGTGGCTGATGATTGTAAGTTGTAAGTTAAACATCATAAAGGAAACGCATCCAGTCCACTCATATGCCATTAAGAGTGCAGTTTGCGTCCCCCTCCCTCCATTTCATATATACTTACTACTCATTCATCTAGCCTTTGTTCGAGATTGTTCTATTCATTTCCAGATTTAATTATTCTAAAAATCAAGTCCTTCCGCATCGCTTTCGCAATTTATTCAGCATGTCAATGAGATGCATTCCTAAGTTCTGTCAAAACCACAAATAAATCCACGGCACTCCACTCTGCAACGCATAAGAGTGAGTCTAAGTACTCAAATCTGCTCTCCATGCAGAGGAACTCTTAAAATATTCCCACACTTAGTAGTTAGTACGCATGTCAGCCGATGGAAAGTCTCTCGCTCCGCATTCCAGAGTCCTCGAAAAGCACATGTCATTGTTTTGGTTTTTGCCTACACCCTTGCCCTTCTAAGCGCAAGAACACAATGTTGTCCACGGTCTACCACTTCAATGTGCCCCCACCTACTGCTACTCACCCATCATGTAACATGTGAGTGGTGTTTGTTTACACTCTACATGGCATTGTCAACGCTGCTCCACAATGACAAGTAATTAGAATTTGTTTTTGTTTTTAATTTGGACATGCATGAAGCCCCTTCAATTGAGTTGGTCGGTATATCGCAGAATATACCCCATACGCCATACCCACAGCTGGAGAGAGACTCCTGGATATCGAGCTAATCATTTCGTGTTGGCAAACTACAACCTCCTCCAGTTTCGCCCGAAATGAAGTAATTTCATCCAAAGTGGGTACTCTGCTATAACACTCGCAAGTCCGTCGCATTCCGTTTCGTTTTAATGTGTCATTTATATGTATGACTGCGAGCGAGAATAATCATCATCATTACAAGGAATCAAGTGCAAAAAAAAGAAGGAAATGAAGGCAAAAGAAAGCAGCCAACACAGGAAGAAAGGCGACAGCGAAAAGCAAAAAAAAAAAAATTAAACTCCACTCCTATGAGTGCTAATTGCAGTTAATTAAAACTAATTGATTCTGGGGTGCTAATTTGGATGATCTTTCGGCATTAGTATGCGTAGTTCTAAATAATTGAAACGGCATTGAGAGCGGATGGCAAGAGGTTGTTAACTGCCTGTAATAGATGTTTGGCAGCAAATGCATCATTACGCCGATGTTAGCATGAATTTTAATGACATGCCATTTTGAATATTTTGCGTCAACGCTGTGCGATGGAAAATCTCAACATTTACGAGTAATGTAATGCCACTCATATCACAGTTAGCAGCTGCTGTCGGCATGTCTTGAGCGAGATGACTTGCAATTCAATTTCCACCTTTTGAAGGGGAATTTTCATCTCGGAGAGTATTCAAAGAGACATTTGAGACGACATGTCGACTTCTTTAAACTTTAAGGAAAAGAGAAAGTGGGATTGGGATTTTAACCCACACTATTGAGTATCCTACTAGTTAGGAGGGAGGTGGGCTTTGTTACACATTCCCTTTTCTAGCACAAGGTAATAGTGATCCGTTAATAACGAGTTGAACCCTTCTGATTTGGATTTTATTTGTAAGGCCTGAAATCGAATACAACGTCCACCACCTTTCATCCAAAAACATACGATACAGCTTGTAGATGACAGCAATTCGATTGTCGATTGTTGAACCGAGAAACTGATATCTGCCTTTACCTGTTTTATCCCGAGGCTTGTTGTTGCACCATTACTAGTTTTTGATTTTGAAGGACATATTGGAGGATGGCCTCCTCTGTTGTATACATCTGGAGCCAAATCGATACCAGTCGGGGATATGAGTTTTGACCCATGCCAGGTTAACTCGCCACCAAATCCTTTGAACGTTCTGGCTTAGTTTTTGATATCCCTATAGTCGAGTTTGCCAAAGCACCTTACAAAGGGAGAGCATTGACTGAAACGCATAGCACGCACTGTTGATTCCATCCGCAGGCAATTCATCGTCTCTTGTGTCAACGGGGAGGTAGGAGCAGGAGTCGATAGTTATTGTAACCTATAGCTTTGGTGTTCCTATTTTTTTTTTTTTTACTCTCATCACTGGCTTTTGACACCTTTGCAGTAAACAAGATAAAAATAAATAAATATTTGGCGCAACGGGTCCGTAGGGACCCTAGGCCTAGATGCTCACAACCATTCGGTTTGTGTGAGTTTTTCATTTTTGGAATGAATGGAAGGAGTCTAAAATTGTATGCCGATTCCAAACAGCTAATTGAGAAGCTCTTTCAAGACAGTTATACTCTCGGATGTTTGTCAGACGTTCGCGAGAGGTGGCGCAGATGACAGTTTTGTTGAATGTTTTTTATTTATTTAGCAATCGCATTAATGTAAGAATTTATTAAAAAAGTTTTTAAGTCGATTTGAATAAAAAAAATTGTAATGTTTTTATTTTGCGTTCTTACCCACCTTTTGACAGTTTGGGTAGAATTGTAACTTTAGAGCACTTTATCCAATCCAGTTTCTTTTTGAATCTGTGTGGGGGTTGATTCGTGTTTTGTATGCCGTATACTTGCCCAGATATATATTCCTCTCATGTGTCACTATTTTTTTTTAGCTTTTTAAAGTTTATTGTAGTGTACTGTTATAACTTAGATTTTATCAATTTGACCTATATAAACTCTAAACGGATGAAACATTTACTATACAAAACTATTTTGTCAGAAAACAAAACACAATTTTCAGTTTGGTAAATCGATATTGTATCAATTCAACAATTGTATTTTTAAATTAACAATGCTTTTGTTATATCCATAAGAACAGAACCAAAAATCACTTTTGTAAATGTTTGTAAAATTGAAATTGCGCCTTCCCTCGGGTGTGGACTCGAAGATCTTCCGGGCCGGAGCATTCGTGTCCATACGCTCTACATGACCCAGCCACCTCAGTCGTTGGACCTTCACTCTTCTGACTAGATCGATGTCGCTGTACAGCCCGTACAGTTCGTCGTTGAATCTTCTCCTCCATTCACCGTCAATGCAGACTGGACCAAAAATCACTCGAAGAATTTTCCTCTCGAAACAACTTAAAGTTACCTCATCCGCTTTTGATAGAGTCCATGCCTCTGCGCCATATAGCAGGACTGGGACGATTAGGGTCTTATAAAGGGTCACTTTAGTTGTTTGAGAGAGGGCTTTGCTACTCAATTGCCTTCTTAGCCCAAAGAAACAGCGGTTGGCAAGAGTTATACTTCGTTTGATCTCAGCGCTGGTGTCATTGTCTGAGTTCATAGCGGAGTCTAGGTAGACAAAGTCCTTTACCACCTCAAAGTTATATCTGTCTATTGTGACGTTCTGTCCGAGCCGTCTGTGTTGGGTGTACTTTCTAGCTGACAGCATATACTTCGTGTTGCCCTCATTCACCGCCAAACCCATCTTCGCCGCCTCAGTCTCAAAACTCACAAACGCGCCATTTACATCACGCTGCGTTCTGCCAATTATGTCAATGTCATCGGCGTACGCAAGTAATTGGACGGACTTTTGAAAGATCGTGCCTCTGGTGTTGGCGTTTGAGTTGCGCACTATTCTATCAAGAACGATGTTAAGAAAGTCACATGACAGCGCATTGCCTTGTATAAATCCTTTTTTGACATCGAAGGTCTCGGTGAGTTCTTTACCGACCTTGATGGAGCAGCGAGCATTCTCCATCGTCATCCTGCACAAACGGACTAGTTTCGCAGGGATGCCAAAACTAGACAATGATCTGTATAGCTCGTCCCTACAAATGCTGTCATAGGCGGCCTTAAAATCGATGAAAAGGTGATGGGTATCGATTTGAAGTTCCTGGGTTTCTCCAAGATCTGCCGCGGCGTGAATATTTGGTCGATGGTTGACTTTCCTGGCCTGAAGCCACACTGATATGGACCAATCAGGTTGTTTACGAAAGGCTTCAGACATTCACACAAAACGGCAGATAATATCTTGTAGGCAATGTTAAGAAGACTGATACCTCTGTAATTGGCGCAGTTCAGAGGGTCTCCTTTCTTGAGGATTGGGCAAACAATGCTGAATTAAATAAAGCCACATATGGAAATATTAAAAAGATAAGTGAAATAAGTTAGTGCGATAGTATAGGGATATAGTTTAAAATTGTTACCTAACTGATTCATCGGCCAAACCCAGAAGGCCAGAGTGCTATCCAGGCCGGACATGCTAGTGGGCGCATTTTTACTACCTTTGTGCTTATGACTATTACGTCTCGTATAGAGAATCGGGCCAGTTAATCCTCGGATAGGAGAAGGGTGACCGAAACAGTCTTCTCCTCCCTCAGACAACTCTTTGAAGTACATCAGGCCGATCATTGAATCCGACGGATGCTCTGCGGAGGGTGTAGTACCTGTTTTGAACATTTCCCCTATCATTGAAAACGCCGGTAGGTAAGTGAGCGTATTTCGGTAACGAAGTTAACATTTCATATCTATCATTGAAAACGCAACCGATCCGCAGTTCATACTAATGTTGTTGTTTTCAATCCGCATCAAAATCGATGCAAACCTCGAAGAGATAACACACATACACGCACTAAAAGTTCTATTTTTCGAAAAAAAAGATACATTTAAAAAGTTTACGAACAGTTATTTGATCTTACCGATTTAGAAAACAAACAACCCGTCCTCAGTTCCAGGCAATGGTTGAAATGATGAAAAAACATCCAGACATCTTTTCCTCACATTCTAACACCTCTTCTAATGCTCCTAGTATCACTATTACTACATAGCTATTTCTTCAAAATTTAAGAAAAATCCAATGCTATCCATGTTCGTACACTTTATAAATACAAAATCGAATAAGAAAAGATTTTCATTTGACAGCTGACTCGCTGGACTACAAGCAATCGGTAATGCGGTTTTGCGGACCGATAATGTAGTCCATATTGGTTTTCACTTGTGAAGTGATCAACTGCGGATCGGATTGAATCCGTCCGCAGAGCATCCGTCGGATTCAATGATATGAAAGGCCTGCATATAAAACATTCTATGAAAGATTCCCAGAATGCCTTTATCATTATTCTAAGGACACTAGACGAGGTGAAAGGAGTATTGACAAGGATCCTATATAATAATAATTGCTAAACTTTTTGTTTTGCGTATCATTTATTAATAGGTACCTAATCTATTTTACAAGGGTATTGTATCATATTTTTGATATAATTTCCTTATTTAGATAAATACTTATTTTGTACTTTCAAAATTAAGTTAAAGTACAACTGCAAGTGAGTATTAATCATATCGACAAAATAGTTTTATCGACAAAATAGTTTACTTAATTCAATAGAACAATAAATAAAGAATTAACAGGCTATTACTATTCATATACATAACAATTCTGCTGTTGAAAAAAAAATAAAATGCTGGAGCTGACAAAATGTTGCTATGTAATCAACAATCTGTTTATAGATTCAATAAAACCCAACGGCTGGGACAGAGGAACTATTTCTGTACAATCAACAATATTTCCTATTGATTTAACAAAATACAATAACTGAATTGACAAATTACTTCGATATTATTAACAATTTTTTTGTTCATTTGGCAAAAATATAAAGACCAAATTGATAGATTTTTTTTGTAAAAGCAACAGTTAATTGTTACTTCGACAAGACAGCAATGGTAGAACTGGCAAACCCTTTTTGTAAGATTAACAACATTTTGATTAATTTAACAATTTTATTTTGATACACTAGATAAACAATTTTTTTTTTTAAATCATTAATATTTTGTCAATCTGATCGAAACATGTTGTTGGACGTATATTGCCAAACAATTTGTTGAATGAACCCGCATTTTTATCAAATATTCCAGGGTTTTATTTTCAGTGTATAGCTGACTCCTTATACACATGTTTTTTAAGTTTCCGACTTTT
The DNA here is from genome assembly GCA_946477585.1 of Cheilosia urbana. Classification (NCBI taxonomy): domain Eukaryota; kingdom Metazoa; phylum Arthropoda; class Insecta; order Diptera; family Syrphidae; genus Cheilosia; species Cheilosia urbana. The sequence continues at coordinate 42,380,090 of OX297856.1, forward strand.
TAATATTTTTAAACCGAATAAACCTTTCTGAATAAATAAAATAAAATCCCCATCCAAGTCCGTTTATCTTTTGCAGAGATATTTTTACCCTAAGTAGTTTCTTGCGCAACAAATTTTGTGTGGCGTCAGCCTTTGTGAGTTAAGGGCTGAATGGATTTGTTTTCAAACTTATTTTGGTTATCAAGACTTTCTCAAAAAACGGTTCTAAAGAGCTGATGGGTTAATGAAGCCGGAAGTAAATATATAAGTTAACTTAGAAGTGCTTTACTATACTATACTACAACCTATTCTAAAATCGTATCTACTCACAAGGCGTACAAAAATAATACACAATAAGGTAAGTTAATAAAATGCATTTTCAATATGATTTTTTCTATAACTTAATTTGTATATTTTGACTAGAAGACCCAGCCACGCTGTCACAACCTGTTTTCTTATCCCGCTTATCTTTTGCAAAGTGATACCTATAGGGTCCAAAGCCATCCTATCTTTCAAACTGGAACCAACCACATAGGTGCATCCACGAAATTCTATTGAAATCGGTTGAGTGGTTTCGGAAGTCGGCAACAGCTCCACCTATCGGGCCCAAAAGCAGTCTATCTCAAAAAGTATCTTATATTTTAAATACGAACAAAAACAAAAAAGAATGATGAAAATCGACCCAGCGGCTTTCGAGTTATAACGCCATCGAATTTTAGCCCTTAGGAATTATATAAACCTATTATTATAACTCTTTGTTAAATTATAAACAAATAATTTGCAATACAAAAACAATACACTAAATTGAGTTATAAACTTTTAAACACAGTGTGCAAAATTTGACAAAAATCATATACATATTAAGAAAATGTAACGTGAAATAAATTGTAGCATAAAGTCCGAACTTTCGTTCGCATATTGACGAAATAATTCGTAAGGCCAATTCATCACTCGGCTTTGTTAAACGATGGTCTAAAGAATTCTCCGACCCTTACGTGACTAGATCTCTCTATATCACCTTAGTTCGTCCCCTTCTTGAATACGCTAGTCAAGTGTCTTCTCCCTTTCATCGAGTTCATGCTCACAGAATTGAGAACGTCCAACGTCGCTTTCTTCGATTTGCCCTCCGAGGTCTGCCTTGGGACGATCCTTTGATCTTGCCACCGTACATAGGGCGGCTCAATCTCATTTACCTGAATACCCTTGAGGAACGCAGAGACGCTGCGGACATACTTTTCATTTATCGTCTTCTCTCAAGCTCTTTCGATTGCGCGTCTCTTTACAACTCTTTTTTTCTTTAACACAAACCCCCGTAATTTACGTTGCTCTCGACTCTTTTACCCATCAAACCCCCGTACCTAATATGGCTCCAATGAACCAATCTCCCGTATGCTGCGAATGGTTAACTCCAACCTTTCAATTTTCGATTTCAACCGCAGCTCTGCCCACCTCAAACTTGATCTCCTTCACCACTCTCCTTATCTTTAAGTCTAAGTTTAGTTTTATCTTAGTTTTAAGTTGTTACTTTAAGCCTAAATGTTAGTTTTAGCTTGTATAAACCCAAATATATAGGGGTATTGTCACCCCAAAGCAGAACAACGAATATGAACAACGGTTGCTGAGAAGTTTCGATAATTGTAAATAAATAATTTGCAATAAAAAAATCAGCGACTATAAATTGAGTTATAAACTATCTCTCAAGTGGGATAAAACTGCACACAATGTGCGAAATTTGATTAAAATCGGTTCAGTAGGTTAGGATTCCATCGCGGAGCAACCTGTGACACGTGATTTTTATATATAAGAAGATATATCATAGGTAGATCCGATCGCAAATCATTTTAAAGGATCAAAAGTTTTCGTGCGCACGGATGGTTTGCCCTATTTTAACAAGTATATATCTTCGTGGACACGAAAACGTCTGAACGTTTCGTCTTACAGAATCTGACCCCTGACTACTGTCAAATGTGAAATTTTTCATAAAAAAATGTAATGCGAATGAAGCTATACAGAAATCAAAAGGTGGCTGTAAAATATTTCAGTTTTAAACAATAGAGTTGAGGTAGGAACTGCATTTTTGTTTTCTCTTTTTTTTTCACTGTCAACAACAATATTCAATGCCACAAATTTTATTTCTTTATTAATTTAAAATGCAAAAATAACACATGGCTAGTATAAAATTTAATTCAGGATCTTTATCCGCCAAATATAACGAAGACACGCAGTGACCCAGCACAAGTAGGTATATATGCTAATTCATTCAATTTACAGCTAAGTAATTACCATCTATCAAATACGCCATCCAATTTTCAATAAAAAGTTCACAAGCAGTAGGTACATTCGAACTGCCATCATCGCTGCTACCCTATGGCTCGTGCCCTCGTGCGAAACAACTGAACCATCACAAAAATCAGATAAGAGATCCTCTTTTGCCGTTTGAACGCCCGCTATGGCCATACGTACAGGACTTCCTCATAGTAAAAAAAAAATAAAAACAAAGAATTTCGATCCATCAAACCCGATAAAGAAAAGTGGGAGCCATCTGCTAACACCTATACAGCACTTGGAATGATTTAAACGCCGCTACTTCAATTGTACACAAACACAAGGACCTAATAAAATGGAGCACAAAATACCAACAACAACGGTGCCAACAAAAAATAACGACAATTCCGTTGGAAAAGATAAAACACAAACAAACAAAAAAAGCTAAAACCTCTTAAAATCGATTTATTATCCTTTCGACTGTTGTTCTACAAAATATCTCTTCGTAAATACCTAACAATAAACTATGAACTACACTAAATCGCTCTCTGCAGGACACTCCACCACGAAGTGTTTGGTTTTTATTTCTGTGCTTGTTGTCTTTGTTGCCGTGCGCTCTCCTCCTGGTGAAGTGTCCTTACACTTATCACTTGTTCTGTTGTCACACACTGGCAATGCGATAAATTTTTCCTACGCCACAACGGCTGTTGTTCCTTCGAGTGGATGAGTTCCCACTATTGTAGACTAATTCCTGGGCAAGGACTTTCCGCAAATAGCGAGTATGTCTGTTCATCGGCACCTTTCTCGAGGAGTTCGCATAGCGCAACTATGTACGTTTGGGCCATTTGCAGAGTTTCGAATTTGGAGAGCTTCTGATCGATGGCAGGAGCTGGCACAACTTCCCGCAGGCGGTCGAATGCTTCATTGAGGCCGTTCATTCGCTTGCGTTCTCTAGCATTGGCAGCTTGGCGGCGTTTTTTCAGGACCGTCGGACTCGGTGGATGCACCGAGCGCGCTGATCTGCATCTATCCGATAGGGACTTCTGTGACGACGATGTTCTGGATGAGGTCTCATCTGCTTCGAGATGATCGTAGAATTGCTGATCGTTTACGGAGGAAGACGTCGCTCCACTGACCACTGTCGTAATGTAATCCACATGCCAGTTGTCCAGACAGCTCTGATTGTACATTTCTCCAGGCGGCACTGTTCCATGAAAGTGGTACGGACTGCCGGTGTAGTTGGAGCTGTCCTCTTCGGAGGAATACGGAAAATCCGTCAGCGATGTGTGATGCATCCGATGGTGCTGAGCAGACGAACTGGAATTCATTGTTGTGAATTTCTTGACTTCTAGTAAAGAACTGACCAGAAACACGAAAGACCACCTCTGACCTGCCCCAGCAGTCTGGCCTGGCACGCGACATCCCGCACTCATACAGGCACACGGGAGGGTATGCGAGTAACAGACGGGCCAGTTTCGGTCTACTTGACGATCTGTTGGTGGGACAGAGTCATCATTATCGTTAGGGAATGAGTCGCATGCCATGGAATGCGATCGTATAATTTTGGTGCTGCACTGCCAACCCTTCGGCCGTGTTGGTATAATAATCAACGTTTAAATGGTTTTCGAATAGGGAGACCGGGAACGTCCTTTGGTCCTTTTTTGTGTGTTGTTTCTGTTGGTCGTTGGCCTGGCACGCGCCATATGTTGGCAACATATGTGCAATTTGTGCGGATGGAACCTTTTTTGTGTTTTGCTTTGATGGTGAGTATGTCATTCTGGCGAGGCAGTGAATGAATTTTATTAGCCACAGTTGTGCGAGGGATGATATCCTTGTCTTCTATATTAAATTAGGTGGTTGGATGAAGTCCGTTCGTAGTTTTTTTTTTTTTTTTTTTTTTTGTATGCTGCTGAGCAATTGAACGAGAAAATTTGTATACACTTGAATAATTTGCAAATTGATAGATTGATGTTTTGTGTTTGAGGTTAGGTCAGGAGGAAGGACATGAAATGACAATATAATTAGAGGGATTCCTATGTGTGCTTGTGTGTGTGCGTGTGGATCAATATGGAACAACTTATAGGTAATGCATTATCATTTGCGAAACGATTATTTTTTGCTGCGTGTGGGGTAGGTAATTCAGTTTGTGACACGCTATATTGCTCGGTAATTGCTCAAGCGAATAGTTCTTAAAAAATAATTCTTAGTTCTTAGTGCTGTTGTCCATTCCATTCGTCCCTGTTTCTGTTTTATAACTTATAGTTTAAGAACTCACTATGGAGTATATCTATAGAGGGACTTAAGGAAAAAGATCCGTCTTTTATACCAACGAACAACACTCACTTACTCAACGAGCGCGCTAATTGCAGAGATGCAAATTGGTTGAGACTTACGTCCATACCCAAGTATTTATTTAAATATACAATGCTGATCCTCCAAAATCAGATATAATTACTGGTACTCTGTAAAAGAACTTGTTTCTCGAAGAGACTGTAAAATGAAGGTATTGTGTCGATGCAACTTCCCCATTCTAATAAGCTTTTGTAAGATGTAATTACAGCTTTGCTTATAAAGGGTGGTTAAGTTCTAAGATCCGATGTTGATTTTGAATAAAACACAAATTATTTAGGAAATTATTGTCATTTCTTTTTATTATGATAATATTTTTATGGTTCAATTATGTATGGAACAAAATATCGGCCAAATGGCCGCCGCGACCTCGGCGGCACACCTCCATCCGATGGTCCAAATTTTCAATGACGCTGAGGAATAATTGAGGTTCTATGCCATTAATGTGCCGAATCATCTCATCCTTTAGCTCTTGAATTGTTGCTGGCTTATCGATGTACACCTTTTCTTTCAAATAACCCCAAAGAAAGAAGTCCAACGGTGTCAAATCACATGATCTTGGCGGCCAATTGACATCGCCAGGACATGAGATAACACGGCCATTGAATTTGTCGCTCAAAAGAGCCATTGTTTCGTTAGCTGTGTGGCAAGTGCCTAGTTCCTGTTGAAACCACATATCGTCCACATTCATATCTTCCAATTCGGGCCATAAAAAAGATCGTTATTATCTCACGTGCGAGGTGCAATTGTTGGACACGACGACGAGTTGAGTTGGACGGCTCTTCATCAGTCACACTATCGCGAACAGCAGCAATGCACTGGGTTTTTCACATCTCCTACAGACCCGGTTTGCTCAAATTTTTGCACGATTTTTCCAATTGTACGTATATTTGGACGATTAAATTGACCGAAAAAATCACGAAGTGCACGATATGCATTTTGATTTGAACGCCCATTTTCATAATATGCCTGAATAACTTTAACGCATTGCTCGATTGTATCTTCCCATAGTTCAAATTGAGTTGGTTTGAAATTGAGAAATATCAAATGAAATGCAGAAAAAAAACTTGACGGGTAGGTGTGGTTCACATTCAACATCGGCCCTTAAAATTTAACCACATATATTTGCCTATGAAAATTAATTATAAGTACCTACTAATTTGCCTATATATATTTTTTTATTTTTTTTTTTTTCCTATAAAATTGATTTCTTTTACTTATAAAAAGCAGTCTATTATAAAACGTGAAATTGTTAACTGCTTGCACTAAAATAATTATTACTACTTTGTAACCGGGTATTTTATTACTTCCAGATTTGAAGTTTTGGAAAGTTTTTCTTTTAAGTGAAGAGGCTTGCTGTACGAAATCAGCATTCACCGCTTATAAAAAACAAAGGTCCGCCACCTGGAAGGGAGTATTGTTGGCTTCTTCGTTAGATTTGCAGACTTTTTCGCCCATCATGCTGAAAGCGGTTGTCGCAAGTGGGAACAACAAGGCAGAAGCAAATTCGCAGATATCTTACAGACATCCGGGTGTCACATAATTCAACACAATGCACAGGATGCACACATATCTATCTCATTATCTTATCTATTGAAATTATGTGTATACTGCATACATATAAACTACATTTACAAAGAGTAACCAATAAAGTCAGTCACTATTCAAAAGCCATCCTACGCCAGTAATGAAAATTGTTTTCTTTTTTCAATTGTACTGGATACTAAAAAAAAAAAAAAATAGTATACTGTAGCGTGCAAAATAGCACTTAATTTTTGGAAAGTATAACCCCAAACCCAAAAATTATATATAAATATTTTAGTATAACCAAAAAATGTAATTTTATTAAATCTTATTATAAGCTCTAATTTCTGATTTATTTAAAAAAATTACAAATAGTAGGTACTGACATTTGAGTAGGTAGCGGTATTTGCGTACTCCGTATAGTCAAATAGTATCTACAATAGTAAGCCTTTTTGCAACTGCAACTATGTCCAGCACTGTTGTTTTGCAATTACGCTCAGCCATCACACCGGGTAAGAATGCTTTACTCAGTGTTGCCGGAGAGGAATATTATAGAGGAGTACCGCAGCCAAAAAATGGGAGTATTTTGAGAGAAATAGTAGTACAGACATTTTTTAGTCATTAAAAATAAATGTGGGGAAAACACTTTTTTTAAAACTTTATTTAGAAAAAAAAAAAAAAAAAACATAAATATTTACAGTCGAAACCCTCTAAGTCGAACCTCTTTTAACTTGAATTTTTCGACACAATTTTTGCACTTTCTTCGAGTCATCCTCTAAGTCAAAATCCCTCCAAGTCGAGAATCCTTCTAACTCGAACATATTCTTTTGATTCTTGACCCATAACAATATTCCTCTAAGTCGAATTTTTGTCAGAAGTAAACAAAATCAAAAAAAGACCTCCCTCCCGGAAGTGTTGCGTTGCGACGATAAAAAAAGTGGGTAGGTACCCAACATTATTTGTGTTGTTGGTTGAGTAGCAAATTTGAAATCAAAAATAAATTATTTTTTTAACTAATTTTGTTCAAAATGTACATACTTTCCACCTTAAATTAATTCGCTTAAAAAAAAATAGTAAAACCCTTCTACTCGAATTTTTCCAGAAATCCCTCTAACTCGAACTAATTTTTATTTAATTCAACTTAGAGGGATTCGTCTGTATTATTAATTCTAATAACAAAAGTTGGCTATCGTTGACTCTTGCAGAAGGTGATTTAACTAAATATAAATCTACTTTGATTTATTCTAATAGAAATTATAATATTTCAAGCAATAATTTAACAAAAATGTTCATTTTATTAAAACTTTACATACAAATTCAAGGAGTTAAAAAAAACAAAATCACAAAACCACAATCTCAGGTAACAATAAAATAAATATCGAACTGACAATTGAAAATTGCATGAAACCAACGAAGAACAAAAACAAACTAGAGAGAGGAAAATTCCCTTTTTAACGACAGTTTCGCAGATAAAAGTGCTGCTAAATTTGCATTAAATTTTAAGTGAAATAAATTTATTAAGGTTGACTTTCGTTCAAGTGTAAGATATTTTAGGTCTTTAACAAAAAATAGGAGTACGAATGTGAAAGGAGGAGTACGGGAGTACGGAGAGGCTGAAAGGAGTACAATACTCCTATGGGAGTACTTTCAGCAACACTGGCTTTACTTGTTTCCATCTGTTGGAGGAACTAAAGGAGTATTAAAATGGGCGCGAACTGCGAACCAATCACTTTATATTTATGAATTGAAAATTGCTATTTATTCTACCACAAAAGTATTACACTTAATTCATCTAACTAAATCTTAAAAAAAAGAAACTGAGTCTGAATTGATTTAAAACGCGATATTTACAATTACAGCAATCTTCCAACGAATGAAAAAATCGTACAATTACAAACCTTTGAAAATGAAATAAAATATCGGAAACTACGAATATTCGCTTGTTCGCAGTTCGCAATTGATAAATAAGATAGAATAGAAGAAGAAGAAGTCATTCGCCATGCAATAGAGTTGGTCTACTCCACATCATCGTCTGATTAAGTTAACTGTTAGCAAAAATTAAGCAAAAACAAGCTATAAAATTGTTAAAATTTTCAATCTCCCTCGTTCATTAGTACAGAATATTTTTTCACTCATCAATAAGATGGTTAACATTAAAACCCGGAAGAAAACTGGGCGGCCACCAACAGCTACAAATCGCGATTTTAAGGTATTAAAAAAAATTTCTGTTGACACTTTCTTGTAAACGCAACATGAACAAAATAAGTTATAAATTTTACAAGTTTTGTTTAAAAATTGTTTGTCAAATTTATATCGTGATTTTATCAACCCATCTCCTTCCTACACCAAGACAAAAGAAAAGGCGAATGTGCTAAAGAGCACAAAAATTGGATCTTACATCAGTGGCGGGAAGTAATTTGGAGTGCGGAATCCAGGTTCGATGCTTGTGTTAGCGATGAGCGAAAGCGTGTACTTTGAACCTCCAAAGAAGCGTTCCACAAAGACTGTCTAAAACGAAAAATAAAGTTTCCAGCATCACAAATGATATGGGGGTGCAGATCTAGGCGTGGTATTGGTAGTTTATGTTTTGCTGACGGCACTGTCAATTCTGTGACATATTGCAACATCATGGAAGAGCATTTGCTTTCATCAATAACACACGCTTCAGTCAACCGAGGGAATCTATGCATTTTAGCAAGACGGTGCATCTTCTCATGCGGCAAAGTCAACTAAAGCCTGGTTATCTACTGAAGCCATTCCATTAATGGAATGATCATCCAGCAGCTCAGATCTTTCATTCATCGAAACTCTATGGCACAAAATAAAACAAAAGTAAAGACAGTAACCATAATAACCAAGAACCCGCAAAGAGGAACGACAGACAATCAATGATATTTGGCAATCATTAACAACCGATGATTGCCAAAAATTCGTGTACACAATGCCAAAGCGAATTCACGCAATGGTTAATGCATTTTAAGTTACTCAGCTCTGAACTAAAAAAAGAAAAATGTCTATAGTAGGGAAAACCAGAATTTTGCTCAAGTATCTCGGCTTTGGCTCAATGCTCCGACGCAAAGAGAAATGGCTCACATTTTTCTCAAAACTAAACATCACTTTCTTCAAAAGAAAATGTTGAGAAATAAAAAAACTTAATCAGGAAATGAGAATTTACTCCACTGAACGCCGTCAGATAAACATTAGCTGGTTAAAAGCTTCGCCAAATTAATTGTTTAAAAATGAAATTAAAACATAGATTTTTGTTACGAAAGTTTTTTCTTTTTTTGAATTTAGGGGTAAACTAATGCTTTTGCCGAAAAAAAAGGAATAAACAGTCTTCAAAATCTGGGAACACTGGCCGCAAGCCACAACCGTACAATTTTATGTTTTATAGTTCTTTGTTCGTCGCACATCGTTCATCTTAGCTTTTTAGGCTAAGCATAGGTTTAAGGTAATATTGCCTTGGGTAACAGTTCCATATACGCGAAGAGAACTTTGTGCCACAGGCTATGCCATTGCCGTTGTTCCCACTTACATATACTTGTCTTACTTGTCTACTCCCCAATTATAAAAAACTTTATTAGGGACTGGCATGTTTCTACTGAAACATCGATGTCAGACCATCGTCAAATCTGTTTTGACGTCAAATCGGATTCCCAAATTTATGAATTCTGTAGGCAGCCAAGATCCACAGATTGGGACACTTATGGCCTAGAACTCATGGATTCTACCACAAACTGCTACAAAAACATCAGAGATATTGACAGCCTAGAACTTGGTTGCGAAAATCTCAATGTTGCTATTAACTCCGCCTATCATCAAGCTTGCCAAGAGAAAGAAAAATCAGGCAATAATAATAATAAACTCGCTAAGCTAAGAAAATCCACAAGAATACTTTTTAACTAAGCGACACGCAATGGAGAATGGGCTCTATACTCTGAGACACTTACACAGTATAACCTAGAAATTAGAAGAGCTATAAGAGAATCATGGAAAAAGTTCTGCCAAGATCTGTCTGATACTCGAAGCAGTGTAAGAAGCATGTAAGAAACAACAGACCAACAAGATTGGACTGGAAAAGGTCAAAAGAAATCTTTCACGAAGACAAAATAAAATGGGCCATCAATTCATTTATTCCATTTAAATCCCCTGGAAAAGATGGAATATTTCCAGCACTCCTCCAAAAAGGCATCGCACAAATAACTCCGCTTCTCATAAACATATTTAGAGTAAGCTACGCATGGGGTTACATACCAAAAAGTTGGAGGGAGGTAACGTATAAGTTTATACCGAAGGCAGGTCGTAGACCAAACGATCTTCCGAAATCTTACCGACCCATTAGCCTCCTTTTTCCTTAAAACGATGGAAAAAATTATCGATAGGCACATAAGGGATAGTCCACTTTACATAAATCCATTACATGAAAACCAATATGCCTATCAACCAGGTAAATCAACAATAAATGCTCTTCAGGAACTCACAACCAGAATTGAGAACTCACTCAAGAGCAAAGAGATTGCTGTGGGCTGCTTCCTTGACATCGAAGGAGCCTTTGACAACACCGAACATGCCCAAATATACAGATGCATCCATAACACAGGCGTAGATAATACTACATGTAACTGGATAAAGAACATGCTTAACAGTAGAAACATAAACGCTACATTAGACAATGACAGTATCAGAGTCACGGCTGCGAAAGATTGCCCCCAGGGCGGTGTTCTATCCCCCCTGCTATGGTCCATCGTAGTGAACGAACTGCTAAACTTACTCAGTAACAATGGTTTCTAAGTCCAAGGATATGCAGATGACATTGCGATCCGAATCAGAGAAAATTTCGAAGACACAATCTCGGAACTCCTGCAGAGGGCACTTAACCTAGTTACTGAGTGGTGCAAAAAAGTTGGTCTAACTGTAAACCCCAAAAAAAACACCATAGTTGCTTTCACAAAAAGACGAAATCGAGGAAAGCTAAGAAAACCTACTCTACTTGGTGGAACAATAGAGTTCTCAAAAGAAGTCAAATACCTAGGTGTAACCCTGGAAATCTCACTTGGAACTCTCACCTCATGAAAACCATAGACAAAGCCAGGATCTCTCTGTGGGCCAGCAGAAGTCTGATAGGTAAAAGCTGGGGTATAAACACCAAAATCATGCTATGGCTTTACACAGCAATAACAAGACCAATTGTCGCTTATGCAGCTCCAGTATGGTGGCAAAAAACTAAACAAAAGTCAGCACAAGTCAGGTTCAGTAAACTCCAAAGACTAGCTTGTAAATGCACTACGAGCGCAATGAGAACAACTCCCACTGCAGCGTTCGAAGTTATCCTAAATCTTCCACCCCTCCATCTTCAGATACAGAAAGAAGCTATGACAAATGCCTTCATGCTCATATCTGAAAACACCGAAAACGCCAAGCTCATCCTTCCAGACATCGTTATGGAAATGAAAAAATATGAAATACTTGGAATTACCATAATAGACAACTGTCTACCGAAATTCAACTTCAGCCGAAACTTCAAAGTTACATTCCCGCAAATCGACAGAACTGGGAACAGAATAAACCCACATTTGCCAAAGATTCTCATGTATGGTACACAGATGGATCGAAAACAGATGAAGGAGTTGGAGCTGGAGTATACGGTGTCGACACAAAAACGTTCATCCATAAAAGCATGGATAAGCAGAAATTTTTGCAATAGAACTATGTCTCAGAGAAAATCTAAAAAAATCCATAACAAACAAGAACATATATATTCTCTCTGATAGCAAAGCTGCACTACTGGCTATCAATAGCTATGAAATCACATCAAAGCTAGTATGGGATTGCCTACAATTACTCACATCGCTAGCCAGCACAAACAGAGTACACCTCATTTGGGTGCCAGGACATAGCGGACATGTGGGCAATGAAATAGCAGACATACTAGCCAGGAAAGAATCAGCATCTACCTTTATGATGCCAAGACCATTTTGTGGATTACCCCTTATAAAAATAAATAGTTGGCGCAACAGGTCTGGAGAGACCCTAGGCCTAGCTTCTCACAACCATTCGTTTTGTGTGAGTTTTTCATTTTTGGAACGAATGGAAGGGATTTACAGTTTTATGCCGACTCCAAACGGCTAATTGAGAAGCTCCTACAAGACATTTATACTCTCGGATGTTTGTCAGACGTTCGCGAGAGGTAGCGCAGCGGAAAAAAACCCTAAGTCGGAATTGGGTTTTTGCGGGATTCGAACCTGGGACTCCCGCATAGCAGTCCAACACACTAACCACTAAGCTACTGCGACTACATTTACCTACGATTACCCCTTAGCACCGCTAAATTCCACATTAAAACGTGGCTGAAAAACAAAGCAAATCATTACTGGACAAACACTGAAGGTAACAGACAAGCTAAAATGTTTATGCCAACTACTTCGCGTTCAAGAACAAAACAACTCCTAAACCTAACAAGGAGTCAGATTCGTACAGCCACAGGGTTCTTCACAGGGCACTGCCAAGTCAAAAAACACCTCATGACTATGGGAATAATACAAAACAACACTTGCAGACTATGCAACGAGGACGAAGAATCAGCAGAACACATATTGTTTCACTGTGAATGTATAGTCAGATTAAGTCAACACCACCTAGGTAAACCTTACCTTGGGGCAGAGGGGCGCTCAAAGATCTACTAGGATTCGTAACTAAGTCCAGTATCATAAGCGAGCTCTAAGTGGAGGAAATCACAATAGGCCCACTCGTGGCCGCAGTGATATGGCAACTTGATTCCACCTCCCTCAAACAATCTAAATCTAAATCTACTTGTCGTATCGTAATAAAGTAACCCGGTTGCGATGAGCTTAAAGCGATCTTCCTAAGTGTAATGCCTTTATGGTCTGACAGTGCAAATCAAACATTGACAAACTGAAGCCGCGTATAGTTAGACTTTCTCTGGCGTCTGGCCTGTCGGTAAAACGTACCTGCAATCAACCTGAAAAATGTACAGATGTTACAAATTGGAAAGAAAAACCGCCTTAACAACATAAGTCCAATCCAATTATAAAGGGTTTTTCAACAGGGACGCTACAAAAGTAGAGCGACAGGGACAGCAAACGACGCCGAATTTCTTGCCGCTCTTTTGACATTTCTTTTCAGTAAGGTTTGCCATTTCATGATGGAAAGATATACGAGCCAACAAAACAAGTCGAAATTATTAAAATTTAATACCGAAATTCGGAGTCAGTGGCCTCAACGTTAAGAGCGCTACATCCAATTTATGGTCGTCATAATCGTCCTAGCAGATCAACAATTGAGCGTCAAGTGGAAAAATTTGAATCCACAGGCACAGTACAAAATGTTCCAGTGAGACAAAGAAGTACCCGTAGTGTCGAGAATTTTACTGCCGCTGAAGCTTCAGTTGAAGAAAGCCCAACTGGTGTCTCTCACACGTCGTTCTCAAGCGTTTGATCGTTGATTCGCATTTTCATCGAAAAATCATCTTCAGCGATGAGGCTCATTTCTGGCTGAATGGCTTCGTCAATAAACAAAATATGCGGTATCGGTCAGGCAGCAATCCACACGTACTCCATGACTCATCATTGCATCCCGAAAATATTAAGGTTTGGTGTGGTTTATGGGCCGGCGGCGTCATTGGGCCGTACTTCTTCCGTGATGATCAAGACCGGCACGATACTGTGAATGCGAATCGCTGCCGTTCAATGATAACCGAATATTTTTGGCCACAATTGGATGATGTGGACTTGAAGGACATGTGGTTCCAACAGGACGGCGCCACAAGCCACTTAGCGAATGTCACAATCAATTTATTGGAAACCAAGTTTGGAGAAGGTGTTATCTCACGAAATGGTCCAGTCGCTTGGCCGCCTCGGTCGTACGATTTGACGCCGTTAAACTATTTCCTGTGGGGCTACGTCAAGTCTATGGTCTATGCCAACAAGCCAGCGACGATTGATGAACTTCGTACGAATATCGAACGTAAAATTGCAGCAGTATCGGACGATTTATGCTTGAAAACCGTCGAAATGCAAAAGAAATCGAACGTGCTTTCACAGGAATAAAGAATTTCATTGATATACAAAACCGTTTTTGTTGTATTTAAAAAAAACTTTTGTAGCGCTCTTATTGAAAAACCCTTTACTTATGTGGTAGTTGCGGTTAAAATTAGATTGCTCACATCGCATCGTTTGGAAAAACATTTTCAAATCACTTTCCACGTGCGAGTAAAGAGTCCTCCACATCAGCTCTACATGAATACCCGTACCCGAGTATTACAGAATTTTAAAGCAATTTTGAAGTAACCCATCTGTGCAAAAGCAAAATGTAAGCCTTTTCCCTAAATTTATTCAATAACAATCATTTCCTCAATATCTTCGACTTTCCAACATACATCCAACTGGAACGACAACAATGAGTAAGTATAGTTAGCGAGGACAGCGGATATTTTGTAAACATACTTCGGTAATGAGTTAAGAAAAAGGACAAACGCGCGCTCCCACATCTCATTTCAATTCATGAAGGAAATGATGTTGTATATTAATGCCCTTTTTATCCCTCTGCCAGATCTATTCGTACGTGTGTGTGTGTGTACGGTGCACGACTATTTGTCTGTCTGTTTGTTTTACTGCTACAGCGAGTCCAAAAGAGGATGAAAACTTTTCCAAACGGATAGCAAGTTGAAAATGAATATTGTAGAAGCAACTGGCTGATATGAATCCTTTCAATATCCCTGACACAGTTCGTATGTGTTCTTGTGTAGCGTTAAAGTTTTAAGCTGATTAAACGATTATCGTTAGTGCGTTATTGATTTGCAAAGTTTCTTGGTGAGTTGAAAGGATGATGACGATAATGGCCAAAAGGGAGCAAAATCAGTTTAAGACGACGATGTTGGTTTTACTGCCAGAGACTCGATGCGGTACCGGTCTTGTTTTGGAATACGTAAAACTTTGAATATAATATTTGTTTGGTCAGAAAAATGTATAAGTTCATTGAGAGTATAACAACGGTCTTTGTCCTTCGCGAGTTTTCTTCTTCTTTTTGGATGTTCAAAAACAGAAAATAAAATATATTCATCGTTTTATGGGAAGTAATTTATGAACTCATTGGCTACTGTGTTTTAAATGTTTTTAAGTTTTGTTTGGGATGATGCTATGGACGGTATCTGCATAGTTGAGCTGAATGTGTGTGTGTGTACATTCAATTTTGTATTCATCTTATTGGGGGGGGCGATTCCTTAAGGCACTCAGAGAAAATTGCTTTAACCGCACTGTAAGCATATCTATCTGCGCCCCACGTTGGGCGCCAAAATGTACAGACGAAATGTATTTCAAACGTCCACCTAGAGTGCATGTAATTCCAAACGATATATTAGACAGAGAAACTCTAGTTGAAGCTGTTACCGCCAAGAGGTAATGCCCACGATGCACTTCCAATTCGACGACGAAAAGAAAGTTGTGGCGGTTGACACTGCAACCGAGTAGAACAACAAGCACCAGGCGAACGACGAGAAAAACTATTATGTTACCATTGATGATTTACATGTAAAAATAATTGAATGTTTATTATTTGGCAAAGTATTTATACACAATTCTTCAACTGTTAAACAAATAAATCGTTATTTTTAGGCGCTAGATTTGAATTCTGCTCCAATACCGTCCTTAGATTTATAAAATTTTATGTAGGGCAAAACTGGTCAAAAATTGGGTTAATTGTTTAAAAATGCTTTAAGGTTTTAACCAAAAAAAAAAAAAAAAACTGTTTTGTAAATCGGATGAGGACTTAGGTGATTTTCTCTACAAATTCGTTTCAATTTAGAACAAGGAAAACTATTTCCCTTTGCCTCGACCAATTGTCCCGCAATGTATAATTTTACTATGGTTTAAGGTAATATTGCCTTGGGTTACAGTTCAATGTAAGCGCAGAGGCATAGTGGTTAGTGTGTTCGACTACTACGCTTCCAAGTGGTTCAATTTGCATGAGGTGCAGTGAGGTTCTCGTACATCTAAAGCAGTTAATGCTGTGGAAAAACATCTAAAAGTGTAAATATTTGTTACGCAAAGCTTAGTTTAAGTTTTCTGCTGCTATAAAAACAAAATAAAACTGTTCATTCAGCAAGAAGTTTTTTGTCGTGGGCAAAAACTAAAGCTGAACGCAGATGTTGTCGGGGAAGTTAGTATTATATTTTTTTAGTGAAGAAAATACTAACCATTCGGTGTATAATTCTTTAAAACTATATTTAAATTTGATTGAAAATAATTCAACAGGCGAAATAGTTTTGATCACGAACGTGTGGGTGTAAAGATTTCCACATCTCGATCTCATATTTCTTGTCAATTGTGGCGGCTGAATCCACCCATTACACAATAATGAGGTCCACATACTACTTTCCACTTTCCACACCTCGAGGTGGAGAAGAAAGAATTTTCTAGACAGTCGGTCTTTGCGTGGTATACCTTTCGGTCGATTATATTAAAACCAAATTGGAGTAATATTAAAGTTTGAAGAAATAAAGTAAGTTAGTAATAGTGAGAAGTGTCTTTTATTTTGTTCGTCTCGCATTACATCAATCATCACGATTAAATAGGCTGGTTTAGCGATGCTATTGCACTATTATCAGTATTGCCGTGGCAATCCGTTTTTATTAACTAACAGTGGGAACACAGAAACCTACCTTTCATCGAATGTTGTTTTACAGATTCCGACAAAAGAAATTGGGATATTGGAATAAAGTAGTAAATGGAACCTATTTGGATTGTATATCAAAATGATTGATGAAAATAATGATGTCAATCTTCAGGAGTTGAAAATTCGACGTGACCTCCTGTAGCCTAAACGGCTTGACCGATTGTGAAGAGAGAGGTGTCATTAGAATTGTATTCTTCTCCGGAGTATCATAGGCTAAAAAGATAAAACTCTCCCAACAGAAATTGTCAGGGAAAAACCCCAAGAACTAGCGAGAATCGTTATTACTCCTCGCTTCCCCACTCAGTAAAAAGATAAATAAATAGTTTAAAAAAAACGTTAGCCTATTAAAAAAATTTAACAAGACCTTTGAAAATAAAAATGCCAAACAAATTCGAATGATTGTTAATTACACCCAAAAAAATAAATTGATAAAACAACTGTAAAAATAACATTTTTGGGTTATAAAAGTCGTCCAACATGAAAAATATCATTATTGATAAGCTCACCATTTCATATCCGTATTTACGAATTATCAATTTAATGCGAAAAATGTAATATCTACATTTAAATACAGAAACTGTTTCCTGGTATTATTGATATTAAAATGTTAAATCAATATTTTAATACTGATATTTCCTAATGGAAATCAACATTAAAAATGTTAAAATTACATTTTCAAATTCGTGTTTTCAACTACCAATTTGATATTAAAAATATGGAATCAATATATTTTCAATTTTTTTTTCTACTGTTAATGTAACATTTAAAATATTAAATTCATATTAAAAAAAGAAAAAATATAATATCAAATTAGTACGAAAGTATTAAATTAATTCTCTGTTATTCCACATTCGTTATATCAATGTACCTAACATTGAAAATATTGAATTGATATGTATGATATGTACATATGTATATAGATACACAGGTACATATATGTAAATATGCCAATTTAATATTGAAAATTTTGAATACATTTCTTTTAACTATTCCATTATTTTAATAAAACATTTCAATTATTGAATCGAAAATTTCAAATGTTGAAGATTTATGCCGATGCAGTTTTAGAAATAAAACCTTTTTTATGTAAAATGAAGTTTTTTAATTAATTTCATCTGTCTGTTTTAAGACCATGAAAGTAATTTTGGGATTCAGTAACTACAGACAGATAAAATTAATTCAAAAACTTCACTTTAAATAAATTTGAACGCACTTACCGTTTATTCATTGTTTATTTATAAGAAAAGAATATTGTTAAGTTTGCTTTTAAGTATGTTTTGTTTATTTTATTGTTATATTTATTTTTAGAAAGGTACTTTATTCAAAACGTAAAGGACAAATAATAACAAGCATTTTTTCAACAAAAAAATTAAGCAATATTCTTTGTATACTATTGGTTTATACCTTATTATTAAAATCTAGTAATCGTTGTTTAACAATTTGAAAAACTTATTTTAAAAATAAAATGTTAATTTATGTACCTATTTGAAATAAATAAATTATTTAATGTTATCGCGTAAAATACACAATATTACAAAATATACATAAACAAACTATAGACGAAAAATACCCAATCTAGTAGGTAGTTAAAATGCTTCAAATTCAGCTATCAAGGAATAAAATTTGAAAAAAGTTCCCCAGTGATAACGTAAAATTCAGTTAACTTATTAAGTTCTATACCAATAACTATTATATATGGTTGGATGGTACCTTAAGTAAGTAAGTAAGTCCTCTGAAAATCATTGTCACAATTTCTATGATGCAGCTATTGATGTCATCTCTTAGTCGTTTTTCTGACGGAAGAAGCGAATTCTACTTTAACTGTAACTCTTGATGTCGGCTTAAGCACTGTATTAAGGACCATAATACAAATTTCGTCTTTTGGATCTGAAATAATTGAAAAAAAATTATGTAATTATGTACATCTTTTTGTTATGAGACAATTATATTTAAAATAACTTTGATCTGTGGAAGCATAATTTAAGTTATCATAACTTACTTTTGTCTTATATATATTTTTCATAAAATCCAGCCAGTGATTTTGAATTCCGGAAATTTGTTAATAAAGGCAAACCAGAGAATAATTCCTCAAAGTCCAGATCTATCTATAAAAACGTAAATGTCGCAGTTACGCACAATCCAAAATATGTACACTATTAAGAAACTTACAAATTGTTCTCCACCACCAATCTTGCAAAATTTCACCAAGGATTTGTCAGGAAATTTCCTTACGGCGATTTCATAGGTTGACTTCCAGTATAGCTGCAACTCGCCCTTGTCATTTCGCATAAATTATTAATATTAATTAATTAATAGCACAACGCACTCACTATAACCTATAATGAATTCATTAATAAAAAGTTAACAACACTTTGGTTAGGATTTTCCATTTAATCTCGTAAAGCACTTAATATTTATTATTTAACACGGATCACTCACTACGTCTGCGTCGTCTGAATATCAGAAACTAAAATGTCGCTAAGTCCACACAAATATGATCGATTGAAGTCTGTAATAAAACAACGCGCAAGACTTAGTTGCAGATGCATTCAAAAAAAAAAAGGGATCGGCAGATTACGGTTAATACTGATTTTTAGCCATTTGGTATTATCACCTGGATATTTTTTACGCTACAATTACCACGAAAATGTTGGGTTGACAATGAAGAATATCAATACAAAGAAAAAATGTTAAATTGATATGAATTAATGTCAGTAATTCAGTACTGAGTGACAGATACATTTAAAAATAACACAAAAAAAAAAGAAGAAGTCGCCAGCTAACTGTTAATACATACTGATTTTGAAGTTGTATTACTGTCTAGACACTTTTTATGTTACAATTATCACAAAAATGATGGAACGATATTGAAACATTTCAAAAGAATAAAAGAATGATGTTATATCTATATGATTAAATTTCACACATCTCACTTTCAGTTTTTGCAGAAAGGTATAATTACAACATTCGTATTTTCCGTAATTTTTTTTAATTCAAGTTTTACCATGAACATATTTTTATTTAAAAAACACTGATCCTGAGACAGTACGTTTTTAAGGAATTAAGGAATAATTAATAGTCTAAACCTGCAGAAGAATATCTTGGAAGGTTAAAACTTTCTGTTTCAAAAACAAATTTAAGTACAAAAAAAACTTAAAAATGAAATATGTATAGAAATATGATAGGTATGTATAAAAACAAAATTAAAACGCTATTTATTTTCATACTGACTAAATGTAAAATGAATATATATAGCGTATTTATTTTAGTTAAGAAAAAAAAAAATATTACAGCTTTACCCGCTTTATCAAAACAAAAAATTAAACTAATTAGGTTGAAATTGAAAAACGAAAGTTTTATATTACACTCTATTTAGGAAGATATTTTTATTTCAAGGAAATGAATCCAAGCTATAAATGAAATCATAATATCAAAACTATATAGTCACAATTATCACTTAGATATTAAAATTTGGACAGCATAATTTTTCTTATCAATTAAGTATTGAGAATATTTAATCTTGCCTAGCAATGTAACATTACTATTTGATAATCTTATTTCAATAGCAAAAAATGTCATTAAAATTTTGATATTAAAAATTGATATTACAATGCTAAAATAAATCTTTTTAATATAACATTTTGAATTTCACATTAGCAGTAATGATATTAGCATAACATTTTTCATATTTATCCAATATGTTTTATAGTCGATTTGATATGAAAACAGCAAAATGTAGTTTTAATATTATAAAAAAATCATTTTGATATGGCTTTTTTTTTTTGAGTGTAGTAGTGGTACTAGTAGTATCTTCTTTATTTTTAACTTTTTATATATATGCAATGCAATATTAAAGTGATGTATTTTTGTTGAAATGTAAGAACTTACGACAATGACATAAACAGTCGTCTGTCGGGTAATTTGTAAGTATTAATTAATTTTTTTTAAATTGAAATTTGATTTAAAAAATATTACAAAGGGGGAAAAATAAAAAAAAAACTATATAAAAATAACGTTAGTATCAATATTAATTGTATTCAGCTATAAGTTGTTTTCTGTAGATTATGGCGACAGTAATGAAATTGACCAGTCTGTTCCAATTATCCATGCTTCCTCCATTTAGTACATTAATGAGTTCACCTTCATTCAATGTTGCCTTTTCGAAGTATCTCACTCTAAACTCCCTTAGTACGGGACATCTACCTTTGAACATGAAGTGATGTATATTTTCTTCCTCTCCCATATTACAAAAGGGGCTTGTAGTTGAAACGCTGCTTCCAAAATGTGCACGCATTAAGAAGGATTAAATCGCATCTGGCTTTAAAAATCCAGGAAATCTTGCTGATGTCGAAATTATCAATGAGGTATTTTTGTCCTTTTGAGTAATCCAGAAACTTGAAAATCCTAGTGCTACTTTCCCTCACTCTCCGTTTCGCTTCTTGGCGGCCATCTGCTTTAAGCCGATCCAAAAGCTACAGGTTTTTAATGTTCCATTCCCTTTCCAGCGGTATGTTCTAATCCCAGTGTAAACCACACCGATTTCCAATATTATTTATTTCTTTTACCCGAAAGAGTTGATTGTTAATTAGCTATTCAAACTTAAATGTACTATCTTGAGTGCGGAAAGCGAGAAGTAACGGCGATTCTCGCTTGTTTGGGAGTTACCCTGACAATTTCTGTTGGGAAATTATGTAGAATTTCAGTTTGTGAATAAATTGCTATTTTTCAAGGGAACAACTCTTAACAACAACTCGTAGACATAGTCACTTTAGTAGGAATGATAGCTATTTCGAATTACACCACTTATTCATCATCAGACTCCTTTAAAGTGATTGTTTGAATATTTTTGAATTCTCATTCAATTCTCCGTATATATAATTCCACTTGGGAAGACATTTCTGTTTTCCCTTGTCAGGCAATGAACTTGCATTTCGATTTTTTCTCCAATTGACCAAGTGACTACCACTTGCGCCAACTGAGCGACGGGTACAACGTACAACGCCGACAACTGTTGATTAGAACGGAGGGGAAGACCAACCTCTGTGCGTTGTTGTTACTACGAGGTGTTTATTTGTCAATTGATGTTCTCTCGGGTCTTCTTTGCCTATTCCTCTTTTGTGACTGTGACTGTGTCTACGAGTTGTTGTTAAGAGTTGTTCCCTTGAAAAACAACAATTCACAAACTAAATGTATGTTGTTCACATTTCTTTTAGTTCTTTTTTGCAGTCACTTGGGTTTTTTTATTTATTTTTTACAGTCACTCGGTTTTTTTTTTTATTTTTGTCTTAAAATAACTTTTTTAACTTTCTCGAATACCTACAGAGAAAGATATTGTATTCGTACAACATTTGGAACTGGAAATTTTAATCAATTCTAACATTTCGATAATAGGGGAACTCAAAAAATTGGGTAACGGAATTCTGCCCGTCTGCTCTTGAGGTCTACAGCCCGAACGGCTGGACGGATTTGTTTCAAACTTTGAATTTGGAGTTTGTGGACCTATACAGTTCGGAAACAATTTTTTGTGCACGGTAACCTCACTACCTAGACCTATCTACTACCAATATAGAATGTTCAAACCGGTTATATGTTTGAAAATGATCCATACTATTGTAACGGAAATTGATTCATAATTTAATATGGTCTTTCTGAGTTTGATTTTCTCTTTTAATTATTATACAATGGATTTTAGAAAAAAAAAATACTTAGGTAAATTTTAAATGTTGTTTTCTATAGTTTAGGTACATGAAAACGGGCATACGATATCGAACAAAATGCATACTTTGAGTAAATCTGTTTTTTTAATTACCAATTAGTACGTCTTTCGTTTACCATTCGAATGGCAAAAACGGCGCTTTAAAAAAAAACTGCTCACCAATTATAACTAACATCATGAAGTGACACTCTATGTTTTTCTATCTATTCTCGTCTCTTCTAAAACTCAAATATCAATACAAATATTTTATAGATAGATTAGATAGATCGTTTATCCAATTCAAAGTTTTTAACAATTTTAGCTTTTTATATAAATATCCACTGAATAAAATAAGACATGACACATAATGTCGGGTGCCTGCGGCAGCAATTGTATTAATTTTGAAGAATGTACATATATACGTAGTAATATTTTAGATTCTTAGATTAGGCAAAAACTAAAAAAATATCTAATATATATAAAATTATCGTGTCACGGGGTGCGCTGTTGAACTCCTCCGAAACGGCTCCACCGATTTTCGTGAAACTTAGTGTGCATATGGGCTAGGGTTGAGAATCGGACAACATCTATTTTTCATATCCCTAAATGTTAAGGGTGGTCGACCACTAAATTTTTTATTTTTATCATGTGGAAATACACTTTGAAAAAAAAAGAAAGAAACTGGATAACATAAAGTAGTGACACTTCAAATACAAAAAAAAAAAATTTTGAATTTTAAAAGCAATTGTTGTTGTCAATTATTTTAATTGTTTTCCAAGCAAATTGTTGTTGTCAACAATTTTGATTTTTTTCTTCTTTTAAATATATATGTACCTAAAAAGTGTGTGTTAATAAATTATGTTTACTACGTTACATTAAGTAACTTTTTGAAATGAAGTAGATACATACTTTGATTATTATAAAGATGATATTATGGCCAACGATATTTTGCATCGAATTCGCACTGTGACATCGGATAATGAACTGGAGATGTCAGATGAAATGCGCAACAAAGCTTTGATTTTGATCGAGGATATGTATCTGCTCATGAGTGGCAATTTGTTGTGCAAATTGGGGATGCCACAGCCTAATCGTTCAATGCAAGACGCATTTAATCGAGAACTGGAGCGAGAAATGGACTTCGACCGAATCGCATTGAGTCAAGCTGTTTTTGCGTTCAGGTAACGCACAAAAAGAAAAGGAAGTGTTTGTCTCCCACCTTTCCACCTTCCTACCTATTCCCGATTTTTCGCCCTCGATTCCTTCCGCTATCATCTTGAGGAAGTGGCCTAAAAACGAATCCATATTTCCCTTGATCACGGCATCACGCGTGAACGGCTGGACCGATTTCACTAATTCTTTTTTTTGTGTTTGTTATTGTCAGGAGAAAAATCTTATGAAAGAAAAAATTAAGAAAATTGCGCGGAAAATTAGAAAATTTAAGAATACTTAACCACCATATTAAATTACATCTAATGTAACCATAGCGCTTTTACAATTGAAACTTTTTTGATGTAACCTTATGGCGCTTGGCATAACATTGACATAATGCGTGCTGCAAATATCGTCAAGGAGGATGTAAAAAAATGAATATCGTTTAAAACAGATGCTTCGATCGGAGTTATTACATTGATAAAATATATATATAACAATTAATTTATTATTTCTAACAAAAACTGAAACATGTGGCGTTGTAGGCGTATATGTATGTCGTTTTTCAGTTTAATTAAATTTTCTTTAATAGTAATCATCTTAATTTATACATATAATTCTTTCGGGACGAAACTCGATGATGATGATATAACTCGATAGCCACTGGGTCAATTTTTATGATTCTTCTTTTGTTTTGTTCGTATTGTTGTATTTTAGGTTAACGCAAACTTAAAAGATAGGATTTTTGACCCACTATATGGCGTTGTTTCACGATCTCCAAAATCACTCACCCGATTTCAATGAAATTTTGTAGATTTATATTCTTCGTTTCCGCTTGAAGGAGAGGATACTTTTGGACCTGATAGGTGGCGCTGCTGCCGATCTCCGAAACAGCTCTACCAAGTTGATTGAAATTTTGTAGATGGATATGGTTGCAGTTTTAAATTTCGGAAAGTTTTTGACCCTATAGGTGGTACTTTGAAAAACACAAGCGGGATAAGAAAACGGATTTTGGCACGTCCCATTCAAAAATAAAATCAAACTCTATTTCTAAAGTTGTATAATTAAAATTAATAATGGACATTGTTCAAATAAAGTAATTTGCGAAATGTGAGCAAGATTTAATACGAAAGGTACGGGCAAAGCCGGGTGGATACAGTTACATATAAAAGAGACTGACGTCCGAATGTGCACTCATAACTCGGGGACGGATCGTTCGATTTTTATGATTTTTAGTTGGAAGGAAGGGCATAATGCTACCTTTTGATGTGAAAAAAACTTTATGGGGATTAGTTGAATTTTTTAATTCTTTGGATGTTCCGGGCTTACCTCTTCATAATTTGGACTTGAAAGTCGGCTCAGTTAAAATGCTGTTGCGCAACATCAATGTATCGAAACTTTGTAAAGGATCGCATTTGATTTATGGTTAAGGATCTCACATCAAATACCATGCAAGTGATAATTTTGAGGGGAAATTTCAAAGGCGAACACTCTTATTCCGCAGATTTGGCTTATTTAGAACGATTTACCATTCATGCGACTTCAATTTCCCGTGCGTCTCGCTTTCACTATGTCAAATAATTTATTGCAAGAATAATCGATGGATGTTTGTGCATTTGTGGCATCAATCTTGATTTCCCATGTTTCTCACATTGTAAATTTAGTGAAAAAGCGGAAGGTTGGCCGAAACGTCAAAATCATTGCGGTTTGATTGAAACAAAACAACATTGCTATTCATAATTTATTTATAATTGCATTTAATATAACTTTTGAATAAAGAATTTTAATTGGCCGAATTACATAAATTAGGAAGTGCATTGCGCATGCTCGGAATTATTATTTTCTTTACATTAACAAATTTGGGCGGAACGAAGTTTGCCGGGTCAGCTAGTTTACTTATAATATACATTTTAATTCAAAAACAATTACTTTTAGTTTAGTTCAAATTAAATTGAAATTGGGCTTTTAGTTTAGCTAGAACAAAAGCAAAGGAAATGTACAACAAACATAAGTTTGAACATCAGTATACCCAACTTTGCGCATTCCAGGGATTTCGAAACTCCTCTTCTTGTAACTCTGCGTACCCCCTTTAAGATCGGACATATTGCCAGAAAGTGTACCTTTTACTTTATACCTACATAATTAAGTAAAAAAAAAAAAAAAAAAAGTTGTGATATGAACGAGAAAGTTGCGTGCAATCCAGAAGTGCCCTTTTTTTTAGGATTTGCTTCAAATTTCAATATTGCCTTTCACGAGGTTCGCGGGAATAATTCTCATGACAACATCAGGAGAACGTCTCTAGGCATTCGCAGCAATATGATATCATTCCTCCCCGGCAGTTTTATGGAATAAAAGAGCTGGAATAAATTCCATGGTAACTTTTAATTAACTTCTAAATGGATTAACACAACAGTAAATGAAGAATGTGAATGGTAGGTATTTGCATCCATCCAACCAAGCAAAGGGATATCATATGCGAGAGTACAGCATTTCGCATATATTCATAACATCAGTCAAAAGATCTACAAGCGGGTTGGGTACGGTATGCATGTACGTGAATTATATTGGGAGAGTTTGGCACACAATGGCACAGTCGGCGCGTGTTTACTATTTGCTTACAATATTGTTATGCATTAATAATACACCGCACTCCGTCGCACGTGTTCGTGGTCATTGATATGCCATATTCTGCGATGATATGTATTGAATATTACTTTGGTATTTAATATAATGTTGAAAAAAAAAAGAAGAAGGAATGGGTTATATTTGGTAAAAATAAGTTTAGCGTTGCTGTTATTGCATCTTTAATGGATGTTGGAATTTTTGATCTTAAAGTGCGGTATTGAGTTTAAAAATATGTATGAAGATAGATCGGCTTTTGGGTAGTAATTTTTGAAAAATAATTAAAAAACGGATTTATCCGAATTTTTTGAGAAAAACTAAGTACAGGATCTTGTTTAGAATACTGATATTTGATACGTATTTTTATTATTTCTATAAGAAAATCTGTTACTAGAGGTACCCCCAAAGGAGGGGTCATCTCCCCCCTCCTCTGGGTGTTGGTCATAGATAAGATACTTAAGGAACTAAACAGTGCAGGATTCAAGGTCATCGCTTACGCGGATGACGTAGTTATCATTGTTCAAGGAAAATTCCTAAACACGATTAGTGAACTTATGGAAACAGGCCTCAATAGGCTCAGAATATGGGCCGAAGGGTGTGGACTAAGAGTCAACCCGGAGAAAACAGAACTAGTGATATTTAGTACAAAATACAAGATACCACCCTTCAAGCTGCCCAGGCTTGCTGGAGTGGAACTTGCTCTTTCAGAAAGCGCAAAATATCTTGGTACGGTATTAGATAGGAAACTAAATTGGAAACTTAACGTCCAGGAAAGAGTCCACAAGGCTCACAATGCTCTCTTCATCTGTAAGAGAACAGCAGGTAAGAAATGGGGCATGAGGCCTTCAATGTTGCGTTGGCTATACATAATGGTAGTAAGGCCCATAATTACATATGGGGCTCTTGTCTGGTAGAAAGCCGCGAACAAGAAGTATGTACGGGATATGTTGACCAGGGTACAAAGAACAGCCTGCATTGCCGTTATGGGTGCTTTACGTACCACACCAACGGCTGCACTGGAAACGTTTATGCATCTTTTACCACTGGATTTACAGTTACAATCAATAGCAGGTAATAGTGCGCTACGGCTCACTAATGCAGGGCTTTTTAAAAACAGTAGGATAGGACACAGTACTATTTTAAAGGAAACATTCTCCGAAATTCCGGGAAAAGCTGATGAAAGTATCGGTACACTTGATTTTGACACACCGTTCGATGTGTCGTACCCTGACCGACAGGACTGGCATAGGAACTTAGTTTCGAGGGGAAATGAGATCTCAGTAGGTATATACTGACGGATCCAAAACCAGTGAGGGTACGGGGTCAGGTAAATACTCCAACGAGTTGGACCTACATGGCCCTGAGACTTCCGGACACATGCAGTGTGTTCCAGGCAGAGATTCTGGCCGTACTCAAAGCTGCGGAGGTACTTGAGATGAGATCGATATCCAATAAGAATATCGCCATCTACATTGATAGTCAGGCTGCGCTTAAAGCGCTAGAGTCACATACCACTAAATCTGAACTAGTCAGGAATTGTCGCGCAATGCTTATGGCATTATGTTCGCAGAACCGTGTTAGATTATGTTGGGTACCTGGGCATTGTGGTATTGAGGGCAACGAAAGGGCCGACGTTTTGGCTAAGGAAGGAGCGGAACTCCCAGTAAATACAATGATTGAGGGCATCGGACCACCTATGGCCGTTGCTAGAAGGGTTATCGTTGAGAAAACTACCAATAAAGCAGCTACAAGATGGTCACAGCTAGAGGGGCACAGGGTCTCAAAGGCACTGTGGCCCGCTTTAAATCGGAAGAAATCTGAAGAATTAATCAATCTCAGTAGAACAAAGTTAAGATTAACGGTAGGAATACTCTCTGGACACTGCCTTTTAAGGAAGCATGCCATGAGACTAGGCTTAGCTAATACGGATACATGTAGGTACTGTGAGGACCTACAAGCTACGGAGGACATCTCCCACCTTCTATGCGAGTGTCAAGCAATTGCTCGGAGTAGAAGGAAGCACCTAGGCAGGTTCTTCTTTAATAACTTAGAGGAGGTTGGTTCCTCAAATAATATTGGGACCATAACCAAATTCTGTAGGGAAATTGATTGTTTGGGCGAATTGGTTTAGGTTTTTAACCGTAATGGTTCCCTGGGGATGGCGATGGGCCCACTTTGGTGCCTGGTCTTTTGTGACGATCTCACAACCCCACCCAACCTATCCTAACCTAACCTACGTATTTTTATCAAAATCGTTAGAGCGGTTTCTGTAAAGTTTGGCGGAAAAAACAGGGCACTCATTCCGTATGTCGATTATCGCCAGACGATAGCGTTTCGACGATAGCTTTAATTCACGTAACTTTAATAATCGTTTATCGTCCAGACGATATCGTTTTGACGGTTGAACATTTGCTTCACGTAAGTCAATAATCGTCGAAACGCTATCGCCCAGACGATACAATTTGAGCGATACCTAATGAGGTGTCGTTTTGCATTGATTTGTGTGTTTTGCAATCAGCTTAAGATTTTTTTATCGAATTTCAAGAAGAATAATTGACTTTAGATATTTTTCAAATACATACTACCAAATATATAAATACCTATATTTTAAACTTATTTTGTATGAAGCTCATGCAAAAGCAAGAAATATTGTAGAAAGGTGTATTGGTGTTTACTGTTTCAAAAGGTACAAAACGTAAATCATTAACTTCATATGGTATTAAATTACTTGTTGTCATAATCCTCAGGTCGATGTTGAGTTGTACTTGAAAAAATAAAAAGTATAGCTACGAACCCAGAAAAATTTTTTGCAAATGTTTGTTCTGCCCTCCATAACAGGAATCGAACAATACGAAGATTTGGCAAGTGCAATTTTAAACGACTCGCAAGCCCTAAGTGGGAATAACCGGATGAGACAGTTGGCTTCAAAAATGAGGGATGAAATAAAAAACTCGCTTCAACTTCAATTATTTTATTGATGTTATATTTTGCTTGGTAGCTGTTTGGCTTATTACCCTTGGCCAAGACCGGATGGTCATTCATGAAAGCAATTAAAATTGTCATATGCATTGTTGAAATACATTTCTTCGGTATTAATTGTTAATTTTAATAAACTAAAGAATAACAATGAATTTAATACACTTTGCAATTTGCAAATTTGCCGGCATCAAACAAAAAATTGATTGAAGAAATGTCATTTATGACATTTTAAACGACATCTGATTGGAATTTTCACTATAGTTTGAAAGTCTCTGAAAGAAACTCAATGCTCTCAATGCTCTCTCTCGTTGTATACAAAAAACGATAGACGAGACGATAGTGATAGAGATACGGAAAGCAAATTGATGACGAGATCGTTGACTACTATCGCGCAAACGATTATCGTTCTCAGAGTTACGGAATGAGTGCCCAGTACCAAATATTGTAATGTTTAGTTTGCAAAATACTATCTATTCTGTAACTATTTAGCTGAAAAACTATTATAAGTTATTGTTCGAGATGTAAGCATTACTTGGTTTTTTAAGTTTTATCGAAGTCAAAAATGGGGTTTTCGAGATATGAGCTGTTTTTAAAATTAGCGTTTTCAGTAATTCGAATTGAAAATTAACGACGCAGTAATTTTAAAAACATCAATTTTACTCTGAGTTTGCGTTTTGGTCAAAATCGTTATTGCCGTTTTCAGGCAAACAAAAGAAAACTAAATTTTAAAAAAATTGCTCTTTTAAAAAATTGATTTTACGATAATACAGAAAAAAAAACCGAATTTGCCATTATGTAAGTTAGAAATGACCATATTACCTTAGAAATTCATTTTTGTTACAATCGCATAGACCGTTTTCAAGATATACAAATTTCAAAAGTATCGTTATTGGAATTTTTAGCCAAAAACTGGGTATGCAGTCATAGTAACCTCACCTACATAAGCTTAAATATTAATTTTAGTTGAAATCGTTGGAGCCGTTTTCGAGGAAATCAAACTGGTATGAAAATTTATATGGGAAGTACCATTAATATTGAGGTTACCTTGCAAAATAAAAAACGGCCCCGAACTGTAAGCCCACAATATCCAAATCCGAAGATTGAACGAAATCCGGCCCGCCGTTTAGGCTGCAGGCCTGTGGAAGGACGGACAGATAGACAGACTGGACAGAATTTTGCGACCCACTTTTTTGAGTTTGTCTAACATCGTAATGTCAGAATTGATTAACATCTCGAGTTCGAAATTTTGTACGAAAACAATATCTTTCTCTTACTACGTAATGGAGAAAGTAAAAAATGGTCAGTTAAAACTTAAAAATTGTTCATAGAAAGTCAGGTATAGTCATAGAAAATTGTTTCGAAAAATAGTCGCAACTGTGTGGCATTTGCATCAACGTTTTCTAGCTGCGGACTCCGACTCCATTGTCACTCGGTGCATTAACAATAAGCATGCAACCCTAAACTGGGTGTATTGCAACATTGCTGCAAATCTTTAGAACAAAACACAAGTCACTTGCAACCTAAAAAGCAGTTTAAAATTTCCACAATCTCATTTACTTTTCCCCAAATGCGCATCACTGTTCTCTATAATAATAATAATAACGATAACGAGCAAAGTAAGAAATCAAAATGTTTATTCATTATTTCCATCATTTGCACTCTCAGGTCTCAGGTCTCATGTCTCAACCCCCAATCCACCACCCATATCCTCTTCAACATTATATAAGTCATTTAGAAGAAACTGTGAATCAAGTCTGCCAAAACAACTGCAAGCAACCAATGATAGAAATGATAATAATAACAGCTTACCGAAATTGCCATAGTTTTGTGAGGAGCTTTCAGACTCGTCGTTAGTATACCTACACTACTTGAGGCAGGATGGCTGTGTATAAAAAGGGAATCGAGAACGAAATTAATGAATTCGACTTGTGCTGGTGCTCCCGTTTTGTTGTCGTAAGCGCAACATCCCTTCCCCTTCACTTAGCGTCAGCACGG
Source organism: Cheilosia urbana (assembly GCA_946477585.1). Classification (NCBI taxonomy): domain Eukaryota; kingdom Metazoa; phylum Arthropoda; class Insecta; order Diptera; family Syrphidae; genus Cheilosia; species Cheilosia urbana. The sequence goes on from OX297856.1 coordinate 42,411,339, forward strand.
ACTAAGTTTCTGTATCCAGTGATGCCAGATTTTTTTTGCCGAAATTCCCTATTTTGAGGAGAATTTTTATAAAGATTCCCCATTTCATATCCGTGTTTTCCCCTTTTTTTTTCCCGTTTGATTCATTGAAGAAAAGTACCTTAATATGCATTTTTAATAGGTATAATAAAATTTTGTTTTCTTTTATTAAGACATTTATTTTGAGGGGGTAATGCAAAGTTCATGTGAATTTAAGACATAAAAAATTAATTCACTATACGTTGGCCTTAATTAATATAATTAATATCAGGTAAAACAAAACAAGTTTTTGCTCTTTAATAAAAAGTGACAATAATTATAAATTAACATCTAATATTACGTTAGAGAGCAATATAGGTAAACCATAAAACACATTGTTGTATATGGTAGTTAGATACCTACATACAAAGAATTTAAAAATTAATTTTAAATATACAAGGAAAGTAAAATATTCAAAGTCTTTCAGTTTAAAATTCTATGAATTCATGTAGGTAAGGTACTGTAAAAACTAATAAAAAAATAAACAACAAATAAGTTGAAATAAATGAATAGATTTAAAAAGCAGCATATATGTAATTCATAAATAACAGAGTCTTACATATTATAATTGTTTGTAGCTACCCACATTACGAGGCAGGTTGGTAGTAAATTATAAATTAAAAATCTACATAGATAATAAAAAAAATATATATAAATAAAAAAATATTTAAGGTTAAAGCTATAGAAAATGTTGAGCGGCGAATGAAACGGCGAACTTCACATCTGATATTAAATCTGCACAGGGGTTGCAGTTAATGAACTGAATGTGAAAATGACACATTTGAGTAAAGTTCAGTTCGAAATACGTTAAGAGCTAGATCGCTTAGATTCTATAAACGCGGTGATGTTTTTATGTTCGGAATTTATGTTTAAATGATGCAAAATTAATAAACATTCGTGTATGTCGTTTTTTCCCATTTTAAGAGCACTTTTCCCCATTTAGTGAAAAATTACCCAAAATGGGGAAAAATCCCCACATCTGGCATCGCTGTCTGTATCTCCTTGGAAATTCCAAGCAATTATTATTACTAAATGTGCACATTCTGACGAGAAAATCCAGAACATTGCCAACAATCACTCAACTCTGTGATAGCTCCTCAACGATGGAATAACATCGCTGAAGACAGATTGAAATTGAGTCAACACCAAGTTGTCTGGCCGGAGCCCATTGGCTTAGAATTCTGCAGGATTTTTGAAAGGACTTTCATCTCCGTGGAATCCGCTTTAGAAAATAGCATAACCGCGATAGGGTAGCTAAACCGAATGCTTTGTAGGAATAGACTTCAGTGATGAAATTGAAAAGCATTGAAAGGAAAATAAATACGCGACTGCAAATTTATTTTCGATTGGATTACTTTGTACCTATCACATTACATTGTGTGCCTTTCTTGTGACGAACTGCCGAGAGAAATTTAAGGATTATGTTTCGGATTCAAAATGTCTGCGAAGTACTGAGTTTTCAATTTATTAAAAAAATAGATAGGTCAACAGGTAGATACGTGATTGAAACTTGTGCGGCATCTTACACAGCTGTTCATGCGATTCAAACGTCGTAGTAGGGGTAGTTTTTTTTGAAGTTTTTCATCATTCATACATACTATGAATGCGCCTATTATATTGAAGACTGTCGGTTTTTGGTGGTATGTAGGGAAGTGGCTGATATTGTTTCAAACTTTTGCTTCTCAGTGCTACGATAGAGAAACCTAGCATTAACATCTCCTGAACAGGAGCGAACAGGATGGATAGGACGGAAGCAGAACGGATCGTAACACCAGAAGCGGTCAAGGGTGCGATAGCAACATTTTCGCCCTTCAAAACCGCGGGGCCGGATGGTATATTTCCAGGGGTAATGCAATGGAGAGTAGACGTGATTGCACCAAGGCTCAGGAATATAATTATACGTTGCATATCTAGCAATAGGTTACATCCCGATTACATGGAGGGAGACAAATGTGGTCTTCCTTCCAAAGCCGGGGAAAAACGATTACACCGAGGCAAAGGCCTTCAGACCAGTTAGCCTAACATCCTTTCTGTTGAAAACAATGGAAGGGTTGGTAGTGGACTACATGGAGAGTACTGCGCTTAAGATGTATCCTTTAAATAGTAGACAGCATGCCTACAGGGCAGGCATGTCTACAAAAACAGCGCTACATCAAGTAGTACGCGTTGCAGAAAAAGAGCTAAATACCGGGGGCATTGCGATGACCTCCATAATGGACATTGAAGGTGCCTTCGATAAGATATGCTTTGAAAGTCTGAAACAAGCCTTGGAAAAACGTAGGGTTAACCCACTGATGGTAAGATGGGTGGACAATATAGGGAACCTCAAAACTCAGAGGAAGGGTTAGCAGAGGTTGCCCACAAGGAGGTGTTCTCTCACCTACACTGTGGAATATCACTGTGGACTGTCTTCTCGACAGACTTGAGACGACTGGCATTTACACAGTGGGATATGCCGACGACATAGCAATAATGGCCAGAGGCAGTTTTATAGACGTCACCGCAGATATCATGAAGAATGCGCTAGAAAACAGATCTAATAATCTTCACAAGGAAGATGAAAAATCTGGAATTTCGACCCTTAACACTTTTCGGATAGGAACTAAAAATGGCCAAGAAGGTTAAGTATCTTGGAGTCTATCTAGATACTAGACTTACTAGGAACTACCATGTTGAGGAGAAGGTCAGGAAGGCAAAAAGGGTACTACATCAGTGCAAACGTGCATGTGGACAGAGGTGGGGACTCTCGCCTAGGTCAGCATTCTGGATATACGATATACGATGATAACTAGACCCATTATCACCTACGCCTCTGTTGTATGGTGGGCGAAAGCCTCCCAGAAAACTGTGGGGAAGCACCTGGATAGGGTCCAACGCTTAGCATGTATAGGAGTTACAGGTGCAATAAGGACAACACCAACATGCGCATTGGAAGTGATCCTGGGGATCTTACCGCTAGACTTATTTATTAAGAAAACAGCGGCCCTAGCGGCACTTCGTTTGCATCGAGATGCGAAATGGCACAATCGTGGTACCATCTATGGACATAGTAAGATCCTGGAACTTGTCAAAAACGTGATTAGGGAACTGAACCAGAAAAAAAGAGTGGTGAAATAGTGATATCCACAGATGAATCCATGATGGATGACGGAGCGGGTACCGGTATCTATTCAGCAGAGCTGGAACTAGCCCGTCACGTTAGCCTCGGGAGTTACACTTCTGTATACCAGGCTGAGATGATTGCATTGCTGCATGCGTTGGACTACTTGCTTGAGAGTCAGGTGGAGGGAAGAAATATCCTTATAGCACTGGACAATCAGGCGGTGATCAGATGCATGGAACAAACAAACATAAAAAAAAAAAACAGCTGTCAACAGATCAGTCATTTCAAGTTATTCAAATTATAAATATGGAACGAAAAAGTGATTATAACAAAGAAGAAGGAAGTGGTTGCATACCTCTATATGGAGTCAGCAATATATTTAATATGTCTGAACTTAGTACTTAAATTCATAACAATAATATAGCTAAAAAAATGAATTCTTTAGGTTCAACAAATTCTGATTTTTAAACAGAAAAAAGATCAATAATCAATTCTGAAACTAGCTGTCATTTAAAATGTTGAAATTTCAGTGGGAACGCAAAATAGGATTTCGGATTTTTTTTCCAGAAATGTTGAATTTAGGTGCGGTGTAAATGTAATACGATGTTCGATTTGGCAGCAGAAATATGGTCACCGTAAATATGCTAAATGTGGTGTTTCCGAGTTGCTTCGTAACAGTAGGAAGTTGCAAATTAAAAGCAAAGTAATAAACCTGCTAATAGCGACCTTCTTTGAAAAATGAGAATATCGGAGAGTGGCAAACATAATTTATATGTCAACTTCCTTAAACTCCAACATAGCTAGGTACAGTAAAATAAACTTGAAAATTTGCTACATAATACGAGTATACCAACACCGGGTTGATCCCTATAAATTTTCTATATTGCAGCATACGGATTAAATTAACTTTCCCCGTAGCAAAGGATATCACAAAAAAAAAAAAAAAAGGAAAGCATGACAAACATCCACAGTAACAAGTAACGGCACACAGAATAACTTACAACGACAAAAACGAAAGAAAAAAATAATACAACCCGAAAACGTAAAATTAAAAACAGGGACGCAAATAGCAGAAGGGACAGGTCAACACAAGGATAGTTTCTCGGTGTCTGCTCTAAGCTCATGACATTCCGACAGGTTAACAATCCATTGCACCCGACGCGACGTAGCCTCTGCGAAGTAGAGCTCAACAGAACGGAACCAAACGCGTTGCATTATCCTTGCGGCTATATATTGTGCATATACGTATCGTATATACAGTTGGGTCATAATTCATGTTGCTGCTCTGTATATAACCGCCAAACGCACAGACCAACAGAGCCATATGGAACTCGAACAACTTTGGAATTGCCTTTGACCACGGGCCCACAGTAGAGAACTACTCGTATGGAGTAAAGTCCTGGAATACAATAGCCACCAAATGTACAAATAGAACGCTCCGTGGATTTTAAATTGAAAACAGTGTTTTTGAAGGGTGTGCTAGTGCTAACGCTAGCGCATGGGGTTCGGCTTCAAATCGGAATTAGCTATGGCATTGTTCGTTATGCCTGATTGTTTTACGCAAGGGCAATTTGAATTGGGAAACGGATGCTTCTGTGGCAATCAAATTGATTGTTTATTGCATTTTTTGTTTGTTCCCTCGGGCCGCCTCTTCTCTGCTAATATTCACCGATAAAGTTGATTAATTTTCGTGAAACAATAGGGAAAAGTTGTTGTCACAACAGGCAGGGATATAAGGATATAGGGATATGGCACGCGTCAACACCTCATGCAATGTTCTCCCTTTTGCTTTGGGACACAATTATTATTATACTTCAACTGGGTTGCTGCTTAGTTGGTCACGTAGGGCGAGTTCCACGACATGCAAATAGAATATCAATGCAATTCAATGTAGTCACTTGGTCGTTATGGTTCATCAGGGATACTGATCTGCATGTGATTGTGATGAGGAAGTGTGCGGGTGGACGTGTCTGGATTTGTGGGACCGTAACAAGTGGGGTAAACAAATTAGTGTATAGGGGTAGCAAAGGCTGTATGAAAATCATACGTGTGCTATTTGAATTTATTGATATTATAGGTATGGGGGTGCGGGAAGGACATTCTGCTGAGTACGTTAGGGAGTAGGTATCGCATAAATTGCATAATTAACATTGCGGATGGGGTTGGCAATTTGATTAGAGTAAATAATCCGTCTTATGAACGAGAAGTGCTTAGGCATAGTTATGTGTTATGTGTGTACCAGAACGTGGTGATAGGATTAACAATATGGCATCTGATGAAGATGCCTATATGCTCGACTTATGGAGATGAATTTCAATATTCTGACTGGATAAGCATGCATATTAAAGAGCTGTGGTAGTATTCAAAGTATTTGTGGATTCACTTGGGTTTCCTGGCCATGTTGCCCGGGTCGACGCATTTTGAGCTATTGGATCCGATTGGAACAAATTCTTAATTGAATTTCCATTTTTAATGCACCCTGCGTAGGAATATATTTGCATCAGAGTTCTCTGACATAAAGTGTCGCCTGGAATGCATAAAATAGTCAAATTTTTGTTCATATATTTGAATTCTAAACAGGCCTGTTCCGTACGTTTAACAACTGGTTCTCATTTCTCATACGGAATGTGATATATGAAGAAATTTGTACATCTATATTCTCAGCAAAAGCAAAGAGCAGCAGAACAGATGATGCGCCTAGAGCAGATAGACACGTTTAGCAACGACTGTCTCATGCCCATCAATATCCCTCCCTATCCGTATGTCCAGAAACAGACACTTAAACGAGAGTTATTTCAAAGCGATGACTTGGCATGGCCAGCGTCTCTCTACAGACAAAAGGGGAAAAAAGGGGGAAGAGATTTTTTGGGGGGAAAACAATCTAAATAGGGAAACAAAATTTAACATACATTTTATTTAAATAAAGTCTTCGAAAGACTACACTATTTTTAAAACTCATTCAATGATCATAATCTAAAATGGGCCCATGTAACGTCTCACTTACAAGTCCAGGTTGTCTTAAATAAAATTTAAACATCGAAAATATTTCAACTGACAATGTTCAAGAATTTTGGAGGGAAATATTAAAAACAAGTCTTGAAGAAGACGATATTACGTTTCCGAACATGAAAAAAACGTATGGATTTTTTTTTTTGTCTTCCTCACAGCGGGGCCAATGCTGAAAGAATTTTTCCAGCAATAGATTTAAATAAAAGAAAAACACGAAACAAACTGTCTACTTCCACTTTGGCTGGAATTTTGTACACAAAAAAATTATTAAAAAAAAATAATTGTTATGACTTTGTGGTAGAAAAAGGCTGCTTAAAACTTCACAATAGCGCAATGTACAAACTTTCAGGTACATAAATATTTTTAGATGTAACCTGTTTATTGATTTAAGCATAAATATGTGATTTTAATATTATTAACCCTACATAGTTATGTAAGTTTTCTTTTTTTGTTTTTAATTAGTACTTCATAATAATGACTGAAATTAATGCGTTCTCATTATTTTGTTTATTTGCTTAGTTCTAAGATATATAAATAAAACATAAACTGCTAAAATTAAACTTAAATAAGTGTTTTTGTTTTTGGGCGAAAAAAAGGGATTTTTATTATTGAAAAAGGGGAAAAAATACCGTTTTGGCCTTAAAAAAGGGAATTTTTTGTTATTAATCTGGGATCCCTGCGTAGAAGTGCCCAAATTGAGAGCCTTTGGAAAAGCTACAAAGATAGTAATTTAAATCAGCTCCGATTCCTCAAAAGTTCACTTACGATTGATTCTCTGGCAATTAAATTTGTGTATTTTATTCATCAAAAGTTTGGTTCGCAGTTTTCTTATTTTATTAGGTAGGTTGGTAAAAATCTGAGAACCAATTTTAGATTAAAGAAATAACAATGTAAGTTTTTCAAAGTTGAAGCTCTCAGTAACAGACAATTGTCGCCAATTCTGGTTAAAAAGTTAAAAGCGCCTACTGTACTATTTTATAAGCTTTTACAAAGCTTAGTAGGAGTTTCTGATTTTTGAATTGTTAGGGAATGATTTTATTTTTGACAGGAATACATTAATGACGATAGTTTAAAATTTCAATGATTGCAAGTAGTATTCGTGATAGATCGATATCTTTACATAGATATAAATATCTTATGTTAGAATTCAGCGAACAACGAATTTGCGCTATCAGTTATAAACTGAATATTCCAATTGACATGTGTGGGTGTGCAAATGAAGTGAGATTTTCTGATTGTGTGAACTCCATTGTCTTAAGGTGCATATTCAAAATGGTTAAAAAAAAAAAATTGGTGCGACTGTATCCAACAGTTCCGAAATATGTGTATGTGTAAACACCTTGCGTGCGGTATGTGTGTGGCTTTATACACGTCATTGAGAAAAGAGGGAATTGTAATAACCGTATTCTTGATATATTATGAAATAACAATAATATATCCGTTCTGTGCTAGTTTCGGTAGAATAGATACAATCGGATTGTGGTAGCTGAAGTAAGATATGTACATTCGAAACTGTGATCTATCTAGATTACGCTGGAAGACAGCATCGATGGTTGTTCCATATCGTGTTGTTGGAATTTTTTTTTTTAATTTATCTTGCATAAAATCAATAAATGGTTGAGCTTCTGGAGTTGCAAAATTGATATTGAAGTCTCCGCTTATGATCATTGGTAAAATATGATAATCTCCCTGCAGAATTCTTGAAATTTCTTCTGAGTACGGTGCAAGGACGAAATGGAGACATTTTATTTCACATCAACAAAAAGCTGAAATTAATATGCCCCAGCTCATAAATGTATACAATGATAAAAACGTATGCAATGATAAAATGTATGCAATGATAAAACACAGTGATGCATTCCCTGTCCCCGGAAGAATTACTCCACCAGATTCCAATAACGCGCGCTTAGATGTTTACACATCAAAAAGAAGAAGTGGTTAATATTCGCTAAAGATAAGTTTCGGGTTCCTGTTATTGCATTTTTAATAGCTGTTGCAATTGGAATTAGGAAGTGCGGTATTGAGTCTTATAAATATATATGAACAGAGATCGGCTTTTGAATAGTCATAGAAATAATTTAAAAAAAAAAAGATATATTTGAAAAGAACTAAGCACGGGATCTTATTTAGAATACTGATATTATCTTTAGTAGGTATGCATTTTGATCAAAATCGTAAGAGCGGTTTTTTGTAATTTCTAAGACAAAACAGTAGCAAATATTCAATATTGCAATGTTTAGTTTGAAAAATACTATTGCTTATCTATTTAGCTGAAAACCGATTATCAGCTGTTAGGGATGTAAGCGTTACTTGCTTTTTAAAGTTCTATCGAAATCGAAAATAGGGTTTTCGAGATATGGGCAGTTTTCAAAATTGAAACCATCAATTTTACGCTAAGTGTAGGTACATTTTGGTCAAAATCAATAGTGCCGTTTTCAGGTAAACTAAGGAAAATCAGATTAAACAAAAAAATGTAAAAAAAATCCATTGAACAATAATATAGAGAACAACTCAGTTTTGAATTAAGTTAGAAATGATTACATCACCTTAGACATGATTTTTTGTTACCGTATGAAACGTTTTCGAGATATGTCCAAATTTCAAAAGTACCGTTATTCGATTTTTTAGCCAAAAACTGGGTTTGCAGTCATGGTAATCTCACCTACTTCAGCTTAAATATAAATTTGGGTTGAAATCGTTAGAGCCGTTTTCGAACAAATCCGAAAACGTTATATGGGAAGTGCCATTAATATTGAGGTTACCTTGCAAAAGAAAAAACGGACGCGAACTGTAAGCCCACAAACTCCAAATCCGAAGTTTGAACGCAATCCGGGCAGCCATTTAGGCTGTAGGCCTTTAAAACGACGGACGGACATACAGACGGACAGAATTTTGCGACCCACTTTTTTGAGTTCGTCTATTATCGTATTGTCAGAATTGATTAACGAGTTCGAGTTCATTACTACTGAATGGAAGAGATTCCAGAAAACAGTAAGCTCACAATTTCCTAACATTATACAACCCGAAATGAAGAAACGAAGTAGTAGCTTGAGTAATCGCTGTCCTCAGTTCAGTGGTACTACGTATGCCACTCCAATAAATTCAATCATTATCATACATGGAGCATGGCATGACCACTGCGAACATTCATCTTTGCTAAGGAGGAACGAATGTTGAGAAACACAGTATCCTTCAAGGATGAATGAGCTGCACAATAATAAAAGCGGAACAGGATATAGATCATCCTCTTCGTTGTCGAAATTCGATTTAACTCAACTGTCATCCGCCTTAATATAGTGTCCTCCACTTAGAGCGCCCTTTTCGAAAACTAACGAGAACCACTCAATGGCGCTTCGATACCCAAACTAAAAGGAAACCCATTTCTTATGGTCTTCCTGGTTCCTGGTATAGAGTGTTGTATATTATGCAAATGACTCCCTTCCACAAGATGCGCTCCAAAGGGTTGCTGCTGTGACATTAGTAGAGCCAATATCTGGTATGAATAATGTCACTGAAGCAATGAATACATTATTAAATGCATTTATGCGAAGGTTGTCCTTACGTAGATCATGAATTCTTATCTGTGCTCTCTTCTGTATATGATTATCGAATCTCTGTGGATTGGATATATACGACATCTCTTTCGATATAAATCGGGCTATAGATTATCCTGAATGTGTTATTTTGTTTCTAAACAAATTAGGTACGGGTACCCATTTTTATATTGAAACTTTGCCAAGAGCCTGTAAAGCGTCATAATAACGTCAGTGATATCGAGATGTATGGGATGGGAGAGTAAAAAGTGTTTTTCTCTTCTTATCACGCACACACGTATACGTAGTAAATAAATTGACTTAGCAACCAACATAACGTAGGGAATGTTCTGCAGTTTATTTTCCTTTTTTTTATCGTTTAATAAAGTTAAGTGACCATAAAGTAAAACTGCAAGTTAAGTGTGTCCTGGTGGCAGAAGCAAAGTTTAACGATGACAAAATTGTCTTCTTCAAACTTTGTATCAGTTGTATTATGTAGGATAGTTCAGTAGCCTTAAGGGTTGAAATACTGTTTATTCGATCGCTGAGAGGTGCCTATAAAAGTTAAACAAATCGATGTCGTAAAAAATTTGATAAGACTTCGATATAAATAAGGAACAATAAAATACTTATGAGAACTGACAACTGACTACTTTTCTGTCACCCAGAATTTAGAAGTCGCCGAAATCACAGTTTATATTTCAATAACTTGGACTTTGGTTGGACTTTTTATATCAATATGCAAGTATGTAGACATGCATTTATGGATAGGCGTGCTAAAGGAATACCTACGTGACGAATCTTCTTCTTGGTTACCATGGGTGAAGTGTTGGTCATAAAAATATGGATACGCCTGTTTCACCACTAAAATGAAAAGCTATTTGGTTTCGCTACGAAAGTCGCCAAAATCTATATTTAAGGTTTTAAGACTTGGTTTGTAGATAAAAGGGTGATTTTTGACAATTCCTGCTTGAAATGCCATAGAAAATAGAAATCATTGAGAATACTACTCTTAACAGCATCGAGAAGAAGGTTTAGGGGTGATCCTGCTCGTGGGCATTTCGTGTACCAGTCAGTCGAACTTTGTCTCACTAAGTCCCGGTGGTGTGTTCCAGTCTGAAGTTCTGACAGTGACAACAGCTGCAAAACAAGTTGCAACAAACAAAGTACAAAGCGAGAGCTTTGCCGACATGTGAAATTCAAGATTTATGCCACACACATCCAGCGATTGTCCTTGCGACATATTAATTGTCATAGCAAAAGCGACACGTACGGGAAATTGAAGACGCTTAAATACGAACGGCAAGTCGTTCTGAATAAGTGGAATCCGCGGAATAAGAACATTTTCGCCTTGGAATTTTCCAATAAAAATCGTTGCTTGAAAAATATTTGATATTAAATTCTTCACAATCAAACGCGTACCGTATTTTTAGTTTCAAATTGTGTGGAGGCAAGCCCGAAACATCCAAACAATTTAATAATTCCGTGGGATAATTGGTGGCTTCGTTTTCAACCATCAAGGAGTCGACTGATTTGTATGAATACAACTCACCAGCGATTTGGTTTTGAATGGCGAAATTCAAATGATCGACGTTCTTGTTTTTCGCAACCAAAATAACTCTTACACTCAGTCAATCATGGTCAACAAATTCTGAGCGATATTCAGGAAAACATTCTTGATTAGTTCTTCCGGTGTTGTTGTAAAGCTGCAAAAATGTTGGGGAAACTCAATCAGGGCGGAGATTAAGTTTGCTAGAATCACACAACAATTGCCTGTAGAACTCTGCAGCTGACTGGTCATTTTGTAAAGAAACTCGCATGTTTGTTGTCAAATGCAATTTCTTGACGTATCGACATAAAGCAGACGCCTTCAAGCATTCAGTTCATCTGCCGGAGTTGATCTCGAAATGACAGGCACCGTTTGACGAAAATCGCCTGATAGCAAGATCATTGCTCCACCGAAGGGTCGCTTATCATTACGTAAACGATTCAGGGCCTCCGATGCGCGTTTGTAAGTCATTGTGCATTCGTCCCATATGATAATCTTACATTGCTTCAGTACTTTCGCCATCGCAGTGTTCTTTGAAATGTTGCATGTAGGTTCTGCATCCACTTGCAGATTCAATGGTAATTTCAATGCTGTTTGACCGCCTTCTAACAAAGTAGCCGCTACCCTAGAAGAGGCTAGGGCCAAAGCGATCTCAGATCTCGAAAGAATTGTAGCCAAAATCAATGAAATCAGGAATGTATTCCCAGTTCTACCGGGCGCATCAAGGAAAAAAAATTCCGCCATTTGATGCAAGCAGTCAATTCATAGCACACTTTCTTTTATTTTTGATTCAACATTGGCACATTTGTTCGAATAGCTTGACTCAATGAGATTCGTTCGAAGTCCATTTCTCGCTCCAATTCTCGATTAAATGCGTCAAATCAAAGCTTTGTTGCGCATTTTATCTGACATCTCCGGTTCATTATCCGATGTCACAGTGCGAATTCGATGCAAAATATCGTCGGCAATAATATCATCTTTATATAATCAAAGTATCTACTTCATTTCAAAAAGTTGGTTGGTTGGTTGGTTGGAGAGGGTGAGTTTTCACTCTTCACTGAGGCCGCTGGTGGGCCCGTTGGGGTCCCCTCTTAAGCGTAGTACGGACCTCTTCTGAAACGAAATTTTCCGGTGGTCTCCAAATGGACAGCGAAACGTCTGCGAAAGGGCAGCGGAAAATAATTTGTGTAGATTTCCATCAGCTGATACACAAGTAGCAGTGTTACCATCACTGGCTATTTATTTCCAATATGGCTTCTTAAAATTGTCATTTCGGATCTATCGTAATTTACGCTATTCACTTTATTTAAAGTTTTGCGATTTTTATTATCCTTAGAAATTTATAATAATTCTATTGTGAACGTCCTTTTTTCGTATAACTAAAACTTTCTAAACAGTTGTCTTTTTCGATTATTGGGCATTTCTGATTTTGATCTGAGATTTCAGATTTGCTGCCAAATGGAACATTAAATTCGCATTTGGTTTCTTTTGTGAGTTGGCCGCAAAAAACATATTTTTCACTTGCACCGGAAATTCATTGCAATTGATCTTCACACATTTATACCAACCCATTTAATATAAAAACTTGTTTACATTTGCGCTGTTTTTTTTTTTTTTTTGTTAACATTGCAAATGGAAACTAAAAAAAAGCTCTCAATTACGAGTTTGTATTGTTTTTTTTTTTAATTTAATATTACCAAAAAATGTGCAGTTTTAATTTTCATATTTGAATTTGGATATTTTCGTCTTCAAAATTTCTCAATTTGACTCCACCCTCATGAAAGCTGGCAACACTGCAGCACAAATGCCAAATTTCCGCAAGCAAAGAATGTCCCGGACAATAAACGTGTGCGAAAAAAGAGTGGAGAATTGTACCAAGCAATCTACTACAACTACCTACTTTTCCGCCATCATTTCGCAGCAGCTGCGTACTGCAAAACGAAAAGGACAGCGGAATTTTTCGTTCATGATTTCGTTGTGTCACTTTTGTATGGGATATTTCGTTTGTGAAGAACTGCATACCACGCTTTATTCTGTAAACGGTCGGAAAACGTTTTATTAGGATGTGTGAAAGGATCAGGGGGTAAGGGGCTGGTTAAATTATGGGTAGTCACTGTGTGTAGGGCTTGTGTTTTCAGCGAATCTGTTTGTTCGCTTAGAGAACTCCATGATGTCGCTTAGTTCCACCTTTCTGAGGCATGTAAGGTCTGGTATCAGATGTGCTCCCAGAATTTTGTTACGTAGCCTCGTGTAGCTGGACAGTGGCAGAGGTAGTGTTCTATATCTTCCTCCTCCTCCTGGCAGTTTGGGCAAATCGATGTTTCTGAAATGCCGATTCTATTTGCGTGTTTGTTAAGGTTGATGTATCCTGAAATATGTCCCACCATTATTCTTAATTGCGCTCTTCCAGAGTTTAACGCTCTCAAAAGTTACTTAATGTAACATAGTAAACATAATTTATTCGAAAAAAAATCTTAGGTAGGTAGGTATAATATGGTATAGTACCTATTTAAAAAAAAAAATGTCAAAATTGTTGACAAAAACAATTTGCTTGGAAAATAATTAAAGTAATTTTTTTCAAAGTTTATTTCCCCATACAAACTTTCATAACCTCTTTCATCCCCTCAAAGTTTTGTTTTCGCGACAAAAAGTAAATATAAACCTGATATACAGCAACACGAATAAAACCAAAAAAAGAATTACGAAAATCGTCCCAGCCGTTCTCGAGTTTTAGCGAGACTAACGAACAGCAATTTCATTTTTATATAAATATAGATAGATAGAAGATAGATTGATTTCCTACAACAATAATACGAGATTCAACTGTTTGCTGTTGTTGTAAACCATGAAAATGATCTTTATGGATCATACGAACTTAGTAAAAAACACCTATTAAATCTAAGCTTGGAAGTCGCTGTCGAGTAGAGCTACGGGTTTTTGGCACAAGAAAGGGTTATCCACTGAACCGATATCATAATATAAACTCCGCCCTGCAATCTCAGACAGTTGAGAAGAAAATACTGCGACAGATGATAGATGGATCATTGATAAAACAATAAATGGGACGTGTTTTCAGGCAATTAATTGATATTTCTAAAAAATGTACAATTTTAAAGAATTTGCACACCCATCTAAATAATTCACGCGACGCTGCTGGTTTCTACACATATATACCTATACCTAAAACTGTCCTGAAAAACCTTCTTAATTTAAAACAAATTATAAGTCCCTTTTATTCATCAAAAAAATAAGAAGAAAATAAATCTACTCAATTGAATCGGTTTATTATGTAAGAAGCTAGGACCTAGGAGTAGGGCAGAATAAGGACTTGTTGCACTCACTCTTTATATTTTGTTTTAAATTCGAAGTGAGGAGTTCATCTACCTCGGGTTGAAGATTAACTCCACATGTAAAACACCCCAGTGGACTTTCTACGAAGAATAAACTTATCAAGTCACTGATGCTAGTGCGTAATTGTTCAAAATTCCTTACTCGAGTGATGAAATGCACGCTCTTAAAGCTTTCGAAAATGTATCAAAAAATGTGACCAAAAACACTTGCGTACAGCAGGCGCGGTGGGTTCTTTTAAAAAAAACGCACTGTTTAGGCTATTCAATATTTTCCAAGTTGTTAAGCGCAAAGCAGCACATTTCGTTCCGCGGAGGTATGATACTGACTTTCTGTCAAGATTTCGAGCGGCAAACAGCTGTCAATGTCAAAATTACCTATAATTTGAATTTTCTGTAAATTTGTTTTGCATGTGCATGCCCACAGCTGGAGCCCGTAGGTCCATACTGGTCTTAGAATTTGCTTATAAAGCAGTAATTTATTTTAATTTGACAAACAAGAGTATTTCCCTATAAGCCAATACCCAATACATTTTACTGTAGCGCATATTTAGTTCTTCTCTTTTTTTCTTTACATGTGCTTTCCAGCGCAGTTTTGCGTCTAGTGTCATGCCTAGATATTTGCTGTGTTTGCGTAATCTACTTCTTTATCATTTATGAATACAGGTATGTGCTGAACATTTTTATTTGTAAAATTTATATGGACCGATTTTAGGTCATTTAGTTTAATTTGCCAATTTTTCGTCCATTTTGTTATATTGTTCACTGCAATCTGTAGTTTTTTTGTCGCTACTTCGACAGTTTCTCCCACAGCAAGTACAGCAGTATCATCTGCAAATGTTGCCACAGTTGTTTCATCACTGTTCGGCAAGTCGCTAGTAAATAAGAGATATAATACAGGGCCTAACACACTTCCTTGTGGTACACCAGCTTTTATTTCTCTTAATGTGGAGTAGTCATTTTCTAGTTTAATTCTAAAGAATCTCTCTAATATATAGGACTGTAAAATTTCTGAAAATTGTTTTGGCAGATGCTTTTGCAATTTATAAATCAGTCCTTTGTGCCATACTTTGTCGAAAGCTTGTGCTATATCGAGAAATATAGTAGAGCATATCTTTTTTTCTTCAAATGCTTTTTCGATTTTATCTGTTATTCTATGCACCTGATCGATCGTGGAGTGTTCATTTCTAAAACCAAATTGATGGTTTGGGATTAGCGATTTTTTTTCGATTATTTTGTTCAGACGTTTAATCAACATCTTTTCGAATAACTTGGACAACATAGGTACCTAGTATAGATATGGGGCGATAGGAGGTGATTTCACTAGGCGGTTTGCCTGGTTTTGGTATCATAATCACCTCCGCGACTTTCCACATGCTAGGTACATACCTTATCCTGAATGCAGCATTTATGATCTGTGCTAGTTTCTTTAAGCCCTTTTTTGGGAATTGTTTTAGGATTTCCCCTGATATTAAATCAAATCCCGGGGCTTTTTTAGTACTGATACCCTTTTTTATTTCATTGGCAATTTCTTTAGCCGTTACCGGTTGGATGTGTCTTTCCTCTTCGCACAATTCTTCGCTTTCTTGACAGTCTTTATCTTCATATGGTTGAAAGACGCCTTCAAGATATTCAGCAAATAAATTCGCTTTTTCTTGGTTGTTTTTAGCCCAGTTACCTTCACTGTTTTTAACTGGTGGAATGTGAGCAATTGGCCTTTTCATTTTTTTTGTTGCCTTCCAGAGTGAGTACTCGGTACTAGCATCATTTGTAAGATTGGTAAGGTATTTTTTAAGAGACTCATTTTTAAATTCTCTTATCGATCTTTTAAGCTGATTGTTTAGATTATTCAGTATTGTTTTGTCTCTGGGCGCCCTTGTTTGTTGCCAACGATTTCTAGCTCGTCTCTTTTCCGTAATTATATCACATATTACTTTTGGATACGAGTTTTGTTGGATTTTAGTTTTCGTTTTAGGTGTTGCAGCCCATACAGCTCTTTGGATATTTACAGTTAATATTTGAACAGCATCTTCTAATTGATCTTCTGTTCCAATTGTTTCTAAGAGCTGAATACTATCCTCTAGATGCTGCCTGAAGTAGCTCCAGTCAGTCAGCTTATTTCCTAGCCTTGCGCTATTTTCTTTAATAGTGATCTGAGTCAAGATCTGGCCCTTCTTCTACCTTTATATTGTTAGACGAGATATTCTTTGTTACGAAGAAGTCGACAAGATCAGGGATTTTGTTTCTATCTGTTGGCCAATACGTAGGTTTTCCCGTTGAGTGATACTTGCCGCTAATTTCGTTTATTGCTTCATAAAGTTCTCTTCCTCTTGTATTTGTTAATCTAGATCCCCAATACTTGTTTTTGGCATTAAAATCTCCCCCTGCAATAAATCTATTGCTAAATATTCGGAAGAGACCTAAAAAGTCATTTTTCTTTAGATTGTAACTGGGAGAACAGTAAATTGATGCAACTGATATAGTTTGTCCACTTTTCGTTCGAATGTTAACAGAAATTCCTTGTATCGCGCATGATTGGAACTTGGCTTCTATATGGTGATCGATCGTATTCTTTACTACAACTGCAGCCCCGCATTTTGCTGAATTATGGGGATGTGGGGAGTGATATAATTCATACCCTTGCAGTTTAAAGTTTGTATTAAATTTTAAGTGCGTCTCAGAGACAAGACATATATCTATTTGGTTCATGTCGAGGACTACTTGGATTTCATCCTTACGGTTCTCGATACCATTAGCATTCCATTCTAGGATTTTTAAACTATCCATCATGTTCTTCTTTTTTGTGCAGCCTTGTTATTGCTGTTTTTTTTCTCAAGGAGCGAGATTCTTTCTAATATAGCTTCATTGCTTTTGTCCATGCTTTACGGGTGATTTTTTAGCTGGTTTGGTTTTGGCAACACTGGTTTTGACAGCTGACGTGTGTTTAGTACCTTGTGTCACTGTCAAACAGCTTCAGTTTGGTTTGCAATTTAACCATGGATCGTCTTACAAATGAACAACGCTTGCAAATTATTGAATTTTACTATCAAAATTCGTGCTCGGTTCGAAATGTTCATCGCGCGCTGCTTCCATTTTATGATCGGCATTCTCGACCTTCCTAGCAGTCTATTCGGAAGATTGTGACCAAATTTCGCACCAAATTTACTTTGTTGGACATTAAACCACCAACACGTTTACGTACTGTGCGTAGTGAAGAAAATATTGCGGCCGTATCAGCTAGTGTGACAGAAGACCGCGAAATGTCGATTCGGCGCCGTTCCCAGCAGTTAGGCCTTTGTTACAGCACTACGTGGAAAATTTTGCGGAAGAATTTGTGCGTAAAGCCTTTTAAGATACAGCTTGTGCAAGAAATAAAGCCAGCCGACCTACCACAACGCCGAATTTTTGGTGAATGGGCTCTTGGAAAGCTGGCCGAGGATCCGCTTTTTTATCGAAAAATTGTGTTCAGCGATGAGGCTCATTTTTGGTTGAATGGGTACGTAAATAAGCAAAATTGCCGCATTTGGAGTGAAGATCAGCCAGAAGCATTGCAACAGCTACCAATGCATCCCAAAAAAGCCACTGTTTGGTGCGGTTTATGGGCCGGCGGCATTATTGGGCCATATTTCTTCAAAGATGATGCGAATCGCAGCGTTACTGTCAATGGTGAACGCTACCGAGCGATGATAACAAACTTTTTTTTGCCCGAAATGGAAGTTCTTGACTTGCATAATATGTGGTTTCAACAAGACGGTGCCACATGCCACACAGCACGCGAAACAATGGCGCAATTGCGAGGCGAGTTTGGTGAACAGTTAATTTCACGTTTCGGGCCGGTCAATTGGCCGCCTAGATCGTGCGATTTGACACCATTAGATTATTTTTTGTGGGTGTATGTCAAGGCTTATGTGTATAGGGACAAGCCCGCTTCGATTGACGCACTGGAAGCCAACATCCATGCATTCATTCGTGAGATACCGGCCGATATGTGTGAAAGAGTATGCCAAAATTGGACTCAGCGGATGGACTACCTGAGACGCAGCCGCGGTCAACATTTGCATGAAATTATCTTTAAACATTAAATTGCAAGGTTCAAACTATCGATTCAAATAAATATTTCATTCATTTTTTCGAATTTTTTGTGTTTTTTTTTTTTAAAGTTCTAAACCTCTTAAAAAATCACCCTACTTAGGATTTTTTCCATGAACGTTTCCATATTATTATTATTTAATTTAGTTTTAGTTGTAGTTATCGTTTTTGCGACATTATCTACTTTTTTCGATGCAGCCTGTGCATATGTCAATACTGTACCCGCCCCTGTTTTTGGTACTAACATCTTTTTGATATTTTTATCGGCTATGGGTACTTCTTTTGGCGCTCGCAACTGCAAGTCCTTTACGTCTTTAGGTGCGTCCTTTTTTGTATTTGGCATAGCTTGTTTATGCTTTTTGTCTTTTGCTAATTGAATCTGTTTTGCAACTAAGCAGCCTCTATAGTTGGCTGGATGCTTTTCGTTGCAATTAGCGCATTTTGTTGGAATTATTATACTACGCTTTCCTCTGAATTCTAATATTTTCATGATTGATTGATAAGTGAATTTGTGTCGTAATAAGATCGCTTTCAAATTATTCAATAAACGGAACACAGTTGCATTGTTGGTCTGAAGATCAAAATTATTTAATCGTTAGCAAGTGAATATTTTCGCAAATAGAAATAAAAGCCTACTAATTCATTTCAAAAATCTCACGTAGGAAGCCATAACCGTTTTAAGAACCTACCTATATTAAGAACTTCATTTTTGTTTTTCAATTTGCTAAGCAACGAGACAGTGCTTGCCAAAGTATATAGAAGTGTGAAAATACAACGTTTTAAAAATGTTATAGATTATATTACTTAATTCGGGAAACATAAAAACCGACAACATTTTAAATTCTCGAAAACTGTCATGTCATATTTCCCCATCCATGAATTTACACATACTACCTGTTATTCTTCACAAGTTCCTAAATTTGTTAATTTGCTTTTATTTTGCTGAGTGGTGATAATTCTATTCTTATATCTATATTTCGTCACCTGAAAGTAACACAGTTCTATGTGAGTTGACCGATGTTTCGAGATATGAGCATTTGAAGTATTGCATGATCTGTTTTGGCATTTTAAATTAATATTTCAAAAATATAACTTTGCAGAATCATAAAAATGTACAAAATAGTAATTATAAATGAAGCGTTAAGAATGAGAAGGCGTTAAGTGACGAATTTCTAGTTTCGAGTAAAAGACGTTTAAAGTTGTTTGCCCCTAAATCTGCCTATAAAGGAAGTTGGAGTTCGGTAATACGAAATAAAAGTAAATAAAGAAAATTCTATTTTAGACAACGTGACTTCATTTATTAAACGTTACAATAAGTGGAATTTTTTTTACAAAGTAATGCCTTTAATGACCTTATGCAAAAAAAGTTACAATCACTTTTCATTTAAAAAGATGTGTATTTACCACCTTTAACCATATCCAGCTCCTATATTAAGTACAGTAGAGTATCGGCGAATGGTGCAGGGAAATAACTTCACGGGCATTAACTTCACATGGGAAATAACTTCACCTCGAGTGGGAAATAACTTCACTTTTTGTAAGTGAAGTTATTGCCCACTGAAGGTGAGCAATAATTCCACCGTAAATTTTGTGAAGTTATTTCCCACCTATAATTTAGGAATTTGTCTATTATAACTGGAGAGCAAATATGAAATAGATTTATCTATACATTTTTTGTATAATTTTATTTTTTTCATTATGAAAAAACTGTCATTTCCTTCCTAGGACTACAAAATCGAATCGAATCGAAGGAAATGACAGTTATAGTTGTCCTTGTTGTAGACAAAATGTTGACGATACTATTGATTACGGTACTTTGTTTACGTTAATAGTGCAAGAGTGAATCGCCCGGTTCTTAAATTATCATAAAATGTTAAGAGAAATTATTTCCCACAAAAAAGTGATGATATTGCTCATCTATGGTGGGCAACAATTTCACTTTTTGGAAGTGAAGTTATTTCCCACTCGAGGTGAAGTTATTTCCCATGTGAAGTTAATGCCCGTGAAGTTATTTCCCTGCACCTCGGCGAATAGACCAAAATTTAAGTTGTCACATAATACCTTTATCAGATAAAAAACATCAACATTTTCAAAAATTTCACTTAACACCTTCTCATTCTCAACGCTTCAAATGTTAAATTTTGCTCCCACGTTCAATAGTTTTCTTTAAAAATTTAATTTAAATTTTGATACAAAGTGCTATCAGCCAATACGGTTTATTGAAAATAAAAAAAGGGCTATGTACTACATACATACATTTTATAATTAGATTATTGTATGAATATCACTCGTTGTTAATGTTTATGCATTTTTTTTTTATATAAAAAACCCTATTAAGAATAATCTTTAAAAAAAAAAATTATTGGATATCAGTTGATCAAACAGGAGCCATTTAAAAAAGGACAATTATAAAATCCCTTATTTACCTTGCCTGAAACCTGTAACTTGTATTTGTGGTGAACATAGAACTTTTTCATTTTATTTTTTTTAAGTTACATAGCTGAAATTACAAAATCCTATGTGAGAATTTCAAAAACACAAAGTTCTGTCACCCTTCATCCTAATGTTAATAAATTTTCAATATGATGGAATGACAAAGTTCTATGTACATACTAATATTGTTTCATAGAACTTTGTTACAGCAAAAAGTTTTAACATTTTGTAGGATAGAACTTTGTTTTTCTTCAGATTTGGTATGGTACGAACCCTTAAGGGCCCCGTTATTATACTCAAACGAAAGTGCTCTCGAAGACGAATCGTTTGATACCAAAAACTCATTTTTGACCAAAATGGCTTATAGAACGGTGTTACTTTGAGGTGATTATTTTCCGTGAAGTCAATCCTTTCACACCAATCATTGTTTCATCAGAGATACCTACTCATTCTAGAACCAATCAAAAAAGCAAGCACTAGCGGTTAAACAAGATATAACCGAGAAAATGTTTGCTTCAAGTATTTGGAAATAAAACAAAAATGCAATATTTTTTTATTTTTTGCATACATTTGTACAAATTTGTGACTTTGTGTTTGTTAGACTTACAAAAATTAATTTTTAATTGTAAACGCTCAGGCTGAACAAGAGCGTATTTAAATTCGCTCCTATTACGAAATTTAACATCGTGATTTTGGACCGTAGGGCAGCGCTCATCTTAAAAATGACATTAAGGGAGGATTTATTTAGCTGATGCCCGAGATAAATGTGGCTTTCTCACCATTAACATTTAACCCTATAGTTAGCGATATTCTGGCTACTATATTTGTTTATTGGTAAAGGGATTTTGGAAAGTGTGGATTCTTTGCGTAAGCTGCCAGACTAAAGTTGATTATTGGTAAGGCCGATTGACTTTTTTCTTATTTTCTACAGGGAAACGATTGGAGTACCTATTGGTTTGGTTTGCCTTGAATTAAGTTCTGCGATTCAACTAGTTTATTTTGATTTTGCTTGAATGTGCTATACGGATTGTAATTTATTTTTGTTGAACATCTATTATTTATCAACAAACGATGTCCACTCCTACAAAGCGACATAAAGCGCTAACACAAACCCACCCGATGTAAGACTGTAGATAGGAGATCCAAAACGAAAAATGGGATCTGCTAGCGATTATCCTATGTCAATGGGTGAACAAAAAATGTTGACGAGTCTTTTACTGCCTTAGGGCGAATGTATTTCTGAAAACACGACGTAAATCCACTTGGAGTTTATCTTCAATCTCATAATCCTATCACTTTCCATCGTTGTTTTGCAAGGTCAGACTCAAAGTAGGTAAACATGAACATAAATTGTATAAATTCTTGCGAAAATTGTTGATCGGAATTTTTATTCGAGAACGTTAACTCTCTTACCGCCTACGAATAAGTGCTTAGTAAAAATATTTCATAATTCTAGTGAAAAACTCCCAACCAAACCTCAACATCCAACGAAAGTAATGATGCTGCTAAGTAGTAAGGGATCATTTTATTGGAGTCTACCCCCAATTCCGCACGACGATAAAACGCTTAACTCGTCAGACGCCTTTCGCATTCCAAAAACTATCGAAAGAGGCGAACAGCTTTGCATCGATTTGTCAGCACCTGCCTTTAATGAGACGATGATAGCTTTTTGTATCGTCAAATGGACATATTGCTGCCTAATAGCAGGACATACGTTATTTGCCGAGTATATCCTCTCCACGTTACGTGCTACGCATATAAATGTATGGTTTGTCTCTGGTTTTTATCACTTAATCCTCCCTACCCTATCGAAGGATAAACTCCACTTTGGATTTTATTGAGAGGAACTTTCGGCAGCTTGTTGTTGGCATGAAAGCACGAATCGTTCGAAATGTATTTAATAATCCTTCCGAGGAAGTAAGGATTTCGTCAGAAATCATATCGCTGAAGGGGAGACAATCGATATTCATATTTTGGGAGTGCGGACTGAAGGAGGGCACGGGGCACCCACACCCACTCAACTCGAATGGATTATGGCTGAAGAATTAAATGAGAAAAACAATAAAATGATTTAAAGGTCGCCAGAACGTCTGACAGGAATCTTCTCGTACGGTCTAATAGGGTAGGTTGTAAGTCTGTCAGCTGTAAGGTTATTGAAAATACGTATTATTGGGATTGGGAATGAGGCGGAAGGAATATTGGTACTATTTTTGATTGTGGAAATGGTAGAAGTGAAGATGGCGCGATAAACTAAGTAGGAAAAACAAAAGGGAGTTTAATTGTGATGGATTATCCGGTGTTGATGTTTAATTAGGCCGTTCAGATTTATTTGTGTTTCGAAGGCGGGGAAATTAATAAATTTGGTGACTGATTACAAATGGATAATGCGATGGACCATGTAAGCCCTTTAGTCTTGAATGTTGCTTTGCCAAAGGCTTAGTAAAAATGCGAGAACTCTTAAAATAATATCTGCAGTCATTTATACAGTCGCTGGACGTCATTTCAGGCATTAAAGCATTTAGGAAGCATTAAAGCAGGCCAATATAAATTGAAGTGGACTGCCATTAGGAAGAATAAGATGCAGCCTCATACTTATGTTCTATAAGAGTACCCCTGGGGATCGTGGGTGTCACATAGTGGGGATGCTATCGATAGAGTTAAACATAAAGGAAGTTTGTGCTCAAACGATTTTTAGTGGTTGATACTAGGGATGATACGGAACTTCGACTCCGAATTCTATATGTCGGAACCTCCGGTTTAAATTGCACCTCCGAATCCGACTTCGGTTCCGATATAATCACATCGGAGGTTTTTCGGAGCACCATCGGTGACAAGGCGACCAATGAACATGAACAACAAAGAATTATCGAGCTGCGACATCTTACAATACGACTGTCTTTTCACTCTTTTATGTATTTTACATAACTAGGCGAGATTTGCATTGAAGTTGAGAGTGCTTGCGTCAATTTAATATTTTTAATTTTGACACGCACTTCCCAGAATGCATCCACATAGAAAACCCATGCCTGCCGATGAGGCACCAGGATCTCACTGTATTAAAATGGGATTATAGTCTATCTAGAAAAATTGTTCAACGAGACAAGGTAAAATGGGCGATCTCGTCTTTTAGCCCCTTTAAATCACCGGAAACCGATGGCATCTACCCCTGTCTACTACAACAGGGTATGGACCTACTGGTTCCTCAACTAATTAGGATCTTCAGATCCAGCTTATCTCCAAGCCACGTACCATTGAGCTGGACAAGGGTCAAGGTGGTTTTCATACCAAAAGCAGGTGGGAAATCTGAACAACAAGCGAAATCATATCGCCCCATCAGCCTTAGCTCCTTCCTCCTAAAAACCATGGAGAAAGTCCTAGACCAATATATAAGGGATCAGTTCCTTACAGGTAACCCACTTCATGCGAGCCAATTCGCATACCAAGCCGGCAAGTCTACCGAAACTGCCATACACAGCCTCACAACGACGATTGAAAAGGCTCTGCCAACAAAGGAAACGGCTCTTTGTGCCTTCATAGATATCCCGGGAGCGTTCGACAATACCTCCTTCGATGCCATAAAGAAAGCTATGATAAGGAAAGGCATTGCCCCACTTATCATAAAATGGGTTCTAAACATGTTAGAAAGCAGAATCATTAATCTGGATTATGGAGGCTCACAAAAGACTGTTAAGGCCACTAGGGGCTGTCCTCAAGGTGGAGTACTTTCTCCCCTTCTGTGGACTTTAGTCATAGATGAACTCCTATTCCACCTCACACAATCGGGGTACATAATACAAGGTTATGCAGTTGATGTAGTAATCACTGTTAGGGGCAAACATGACTCCACGATATCGGAGATCATGCAAGGAGCACTAAACTTAACCTATAAATCCCTCAAAAACAGTCATAATACCATTCTCAAGAAAGAGAAAACTAGAATTGAATCCGATCAAGCTGAATAACGAAGTTATTAACTTATCTCGGGAGGTAAAATATCTGGGAGTAATTCTGGACAAGACTCTCACCTGGAACTCACACCTTGATCAAGTCACCAAAAAGGCGACAAAGGCAATTTATATGTGACAGCGCCTTTACGGCAAAACCTGGGGCTTAAAACCAAAACTGATCTACTGGTCATCAAACCAATGATCTCCTATGCAGCGATATCATGGTGGCCAAAAACCGAACAATTAACGGCCCAGTAAAAACTAAACAAGATATATCGCCTAGCATGCGATGGTATAACGGGGGCAATGAAAACTTGCCCAACTGCAACCATAGGGGTAATGCTCAGGTTTCTGCCTTTACATATTTCTGTAAAGAAGGAAGCTAGTTTCAGTGCCCTCAGGCTCCCTGATATATTAAATCTTAAAGCAGGAAATCTACAGGACACCTTCGGGTATTGCAAATGCTTCAAGATGATCCTCTGATCAAAGTATCAGACACCATGCTTAAAAGGCTTCGCTTCTCCAGAAAGTTTAAGATAGTCATATCTGACAGAAGTACCTGGAGAACCAACCAATTCGTAACACCATCAGGATCACAAACTGGTACACCGACGGTTCAAAGATGGAAGATGAAGCCACCGGGGCTGGGGTCTATGGGCCTAGGTTCCAAAGAGCCGTAGCAGTAGGAAAATCACCGGACATCTTTCAAGCGGAGGTACACGCCATAGAGATATGTGTCCGAGAATGCTTACGAAGGCGCACTAAAGGTGCCCGTATCTACATCCTCTCAGACAGCCAGGCAGCTCTTAAGGCCCTACGATCGTTTTCGATCAGATCAAAGCTAGTCTGGGAATGTTTCAATCTCCTCGAAGATCTGGCAAAGGACAACACAGTCACTGTTGCTTACATACCAGGCCATGAGTGAACGAGCAAGCAGAACGAGCAGATTGTCTGGCGAGAAGAGGTGCATCACGCCTGCTCACCAGTCCTGAGCCCTATTTCGGGTTAGCTTTGAGTTACACACACTCAAAATACAGGAAATGGGAAGATGATCAACTTGCCGAATACTAGACTGAATCCAAGGGACAGAGGTAGGCAAAAAGATTCATAAGCCCAGCTCGTAGTAAAGCAAAAAAGTTACTTGAGCTAAGCAAAGCAGATCTAAGGATCCTAACGAGTTATCTTACTGGTCACTGGCCACTAAGATATCATCTCAAAAAAATTGGACTTTCCGACGATGACTCCTGTCGACTCTGCGGAGAAGAGGAGGAGACAACGGAACACATACTCGGCGAATGCCCTGCTGTGGCAAGGGGCAGAGCGATCCATATGCAAAGGGCGAATTTAAGTCCTGCAGATATTGGAAACATGGAACCAAGAAGGGTACTGAGGTTTATAAAGAGCCTCAACAGCTCCCTGGGTTAAATAATAAAGGCCAACACAATAGATCTCTTCTGGTCGCAGTCTACAGAGCCCATAAATACTCTGATTACATTGTTTTTAAAGACGACAATCTTCTATTTAAAAGATAGGATACTATTGAAGTGGAGCTGTTGTCGATCTCCGAAAACACTCAACTGAGTTCCATGAAATTTTGTGGATGTAAATGGTTGGTTCCAGCTTGAGATGAATGGACCTGATCCAAATAAAGCACCTTGTGAGCAGCACTTAATACGAAAGGTACGGGCAAAGCCAGGTGGGTACAGCTACATATAAAAGAGACTGACGTCCGGATGTTCATTCATAGCTCGGGAACGGATCATTCTATTTTTATGATTTTTAGTTTAAATTCGCATGGCCCCATAGAAGGACATTTATGCTACTGCTTGTCGTGAAAAAAAAACACTTTTATTTATGTGGTGTTGAATTTTTGAATTCTTTGGATGTTCCGGGCTTACCTCTACACAATTTGAAACTGAAAGTCGGCTCAGTTATAATGTTGTTCTGAAACCTCAATGCACCGAAAGTTTGCTTCGAAACGCGTTTGATTTGTATGTGAAGAAACTCAAATCAAATGTCATTGTCATTCCGTATGGATTCCGCTTATGTATTCTCTATTGTATAAGTTTTGGATAAGGAATTTGAATTGACCGAATTACATAAAGCTGCATGTGCATTTTGCATGCTCGAAGTTATTATTTTCATTACATTAACGAAATTGGGCTGAACGAAGTTTAGCGCATCAGCTGGTATGAAATAAAAAACTTGAATTCAAATTCTCCTCGACTACGATAGCATATTGTCAATGATTTAAATTTAATTTGCATAAAAATGGAAACTCATTACCTTGGCTTTACTTATCTAACTAACCGAATTTAAATGAATGTCATACTTCACTGATTCGCCAAAAGGATCACAAAGGTACCATCAGATTATTTTGCTAAGAATATTTTTAAAGTTACCTGCAATAAACACCTACAACTTTAAATCTTACCATAGCCACTTACTTTTTATTTTTTCCTGGTCTGTAGACCATAAGCTTAGTATCGATTTAACCGCATTACCCATACAAAGTTCCTCGATACTCCAACTTTATCTCTTTATATGAATGAAATAAAATCAACATCAATATCCTCCAGGTCGAGATTGCTCATATTATCCAATTGGATCGGTATACGAGCGGATTGAGTAGCAATAATACAGTTCTCTTGAATGGAAAATAAGAAAATGGGTATGAAATTGGAAAATGAAATTCGTCCTTTCGTTGTTGTTGTATGTCTATTATATCTATTTAATTTACGATGGCATATATGTACTTTAGCTTTCACTGGGAAATATCCATTTCCACCCACATAATGTTGTAAAGGATTCATTTCCGAAAAGTTCTCGTTTTGAAAGTGAAATACCTAATTATTATCAGCATTTACCCAGATTTGCACTTACTCGCAACACCTTTTCCGGATAGTTTCCTTTTCTATTAAATAAAAGTATTATGTAGATTTAGATTCTGTGAAATTATCTTCCCTTTATAACTCAACATCGTACAGATATCAAAATCTTAGTTCTTTGATAGCTTTCTCTTTCTGTAAATAATAAACCACATGTTCTTTAGAAAATGCATTTACAGCTCGGAAGTTTGCAACGAAATCTCTTTTCAGTCCATACTGGCCAATGTCCGACTTGATCCTATCTTACAGCAACTGGAGGAACATACTGAGCTGGACCTTTGTGTTTTTTTTTTTTTTTTTTTTTTTTTCTTGAATTTCTGGCTCAATGTTACTACCGCGCTTTATGCTGGATTTGGTACCCAACTTTCAAAGCACCATAGCGACCTCTAGACGAAAATCGGCCGACGCCAGCTGTTAGTCCTGCATGTTAGTAGTTGTCTTATATAATAGCCAGGCATTCGACATTGCAAGATCCAAGAACTTGCCATCGCTTGCTCCGCAGTAGTATTTTATACCGGCCCATGATGCTATCGATCAAATCGACTCCAACCGATGTTTCGATTGCATTTTCCAACTAGGTGCGGTCGTTCGATTGTCAGATACCTTTTTTTTTGGCTTATCATAGCGTCGAACCTTTGATTTCGTTAGCTCCCGAACAAAACTAGACGCCAGAGTGACAATTTCATTGTCTTTCCAGGCGACGGTGGATACCTCTGTTCCTTCCACGTTGCCGACGTATTCCACCGAGCATAAGCGATCTTTTTTAGAGAGTTTTCTATGTCCAATGGTAGTTTGCAGTCAGGTATTCAGTTTCTTCGTATTGTTCCAAGACTAAGAATACTTTGAATGGCTAAAAATTGTAGAAATAACAGTGATATAAAATAATTGTCAAACTAGAGTTTATATTTTGATTCCTTGGAATATCTCGTGACAGTCTTACGACTAGGTTAGATGCAGCGCCTAGATCTTGCTCCCCAGTTTCAACAACGTAGACTTTATGTCCCCATTTGTGTGGCTTATTGGGATTGTATCTTTTTAAGTTATGTCTTGCTTAAGTGGAGCAAAATTGCATATCTACGCCAAGATATTTTTCTTAGGAAATGCTTTTAGAAGACGCATTCAGTTTTTGTACTACTGGCCTGATCTGGAAAAGTCTATCAACGTCAAAGCGTTTGCGAGAATCGTTTTGCGAATTATTGAGGTGTATATATTGTCTTACATTTTTAAAGGTATTCACCGGCATGGTTTCCTTTACTAAAGGCGTTTCTATGCAGACATGATGAAAACTACTCCTATAAATTGTTGCATATCTGTTGCTGTCACACTAAAAGTCTTGCTGGGATCTTTCTGAAGTATATATAGGTTCGTTCGGATGGCCCTGGTTGTGAAATTGGTGTAGAAGGGCATGGAGGCCTACAATGATATCACCGTTTACTAAATCCTCTTTTATTTCTTCGATGCTGGTGTCATCTATCTCACCGTCAACCTGGAAATCCGATTCCGATGGAAAATCGTCTTCCCCGGGCTCAAAATCAAGATCTTCAATGCAGTCGTCATCAACCTCAAGGCCGTCCCCACTGTCCTCATGGTGGAACAGTTCTTTAACAAATTCGTGATCTTTGATCTCTCAAAGCCATCCTGAGAAAAAACCAAACATACAGTTGTCATAGGCAAACATTTTTTTTTTTTTTAGTTTTAACCGAGGGTAAGTGAAAATCTTCCAAAGACACTATGAGAATAGCAAGCGCGTGCTCATAGTAAAGGGTGTCCGCCAAAGAATTTTCGACTTTGAATTTGAATAAACGGCGAGCGGGGTATCGGCGGAGGGGGGAGGCGTATTCATTACACTTACGCGTCGTGCGGATTTTAGTAGCCATGGATCGTTGGTCGGCGGAGCATCGTGCGTTTGCTGTAGAGGCATATTTTAAAAATAACGATTCTCCCGTGGCTATTCGCAAGACATTTCAATATTCGGCGTATACGGGATTGTCCTAGTACGCAACTTATTGGCAAGTGGGTGCGAAGTTTTCGTGAACAAGGACCTGTAGTGGGACACGGGCCAGGTGTATCGCGAACTCTGAGAACTGACGAAACAATTGAAGCAGTTCGTCGTGATGTTATTGCAAATCCACGTCTTTCACTAAGAAAAAAAATTCCCAAACCTATTCGTCTATGTTGGAAAACTTTTTGGAACCTGAGTTGGAGAACAATGAATGGGTAAACGGATCGACATGGTTTCAACAGGATGGAGGCATCAATGAACATTGTAAGGCGCATTTTCCCCGAAAAAGTCATAAGTCGTTATGGTGATATCCCATGGCCCCCCAGATCGCCAGACTTAACACCTGCGGACTTTTTTTTTATGGGGATTTCTAAAATCTAAAGTCTACGTTAACAAACCGCGAAATTTATTGCAACTGAAAAGATATTCGCAACGAAATCAGAGGAATTTCGCAAGAAACTTGCAAAAAAAATTTCACAAAAAATATGGTGTTTCGTTTAAATGAGTGTGTTCGTCTCCGTGGTAAACATTTAACTTCAATTATTTTCAAAACATAAATCCGCATTTGTATGTTTTATTTTAAAATAAAAACGATTATATAAAAACCTGTGAATCTTTTACTATTTAATTTTAAATTCGAAAATTGTTTCGCGAACACCCTTTATTGTCAGATTTTTACTGACTAAAAACACCACCCTTCGAAAGATTGTTAGATACTGCAACTAAGATAAAACTTATCAAAAGCAATTTTTCTATAACGAAATAACAACTTTTGACAGGGTACTTTTTTGAAAGATCCAGCATGTTCCGCAATTTAGATGCGGTTAATCTTATCTTGCCAAGTCGAACGGTTTCGTTCTTTGTAGTCGGCGCAATAAATTGTTCTCGTCCAAAATTTGTCGGACTGTATTGTTGACATGTCCGATTAGTCGGTTTGTATGCTTTCTCGCGAAGCTTTTAGTTTCAGCTTCAATTGTTGGAATTCCGAGATCCCTGTGGATATCGTCGTTTCTAATATACCATGGTGCTTGTACAATTTCTCTAAGAACTTTATTTTGAAAAGCTTGTAGAATATTGGCATTTGTTTTCCTGGTACAACCCCAAAGTTGTATACCGTAGGTCCACACCGGTCTTAGCACTTGCTTGTACAGAAGCCGTTTGTTTTCGGTACTGAGCTGAGAATATTTTCCAAATAGCCAGTACATTTCTCTATATATACATATTTGATATCGAGTTCTTTACGTTTCATTTTCACGTGCGAATTCCATTTCAACTTTGCGTCGAGTGTCATTCCCAGGTATTTGGCCTCGTTTGCAAAGGGTATTCGGGCCAAGTTTAGGAAAATTGGCAAGTCATTAGTTTTCTTATACGGACATTCACGTGAACAGATTTAGTTTCGTTGAGGGCGATCCGCCAGTCCCACGTCCATTCATTTACCTTATTTAGTGCGATTTACAGTTTTGCAGTCGTTTCTTCAATAGT
This sequence comes from Cheilosia urbana, assembly GCA_946477585.1. Lineage (NCBI taxonomy): Eukaryota > Metazoa > Arthropoda > Insecta > Diptera > Syrphidae > Cheilosia > Cheilosia urbana. The sequence continues at coordinate 42,442,778 of OX297856.1, forward strand.
GTTACCTGCTACTAGTATAGCGGTGTCGTCGGCGAACATAGCGACTAGCGAGAGTAGTGCCATTTTCTCTTGGTATATCGCGAGTATATAACAGATAGAGAAGGGGCCCAAGGACACTTCCTTGCGGCACTTACTTACTCACTTACTTACTTAAGGTGGCGCTACAGTCCGGGGTGAACCTGGGCCTCAACCAATACGCCTCTCCAGTTAGCGCGATCTTTGGCTAACTGCCTCCAGTTGCGCACACCAAGTTGGCTGAGGTCCCCTTCAACTTGAGCGCGCCACCTAAGGCGAGGTCTTCCTCTACTGCGTTGTCCCTCCGGGTTAGAATCGAAGACTCTTCGGGCCGGAGCGTTGGTGTCCATTCGCTCTACATGTCCCAGCCATCTTAGACGACTGATGCGTACTTTTCTGACTAGGTCGATGTCGCTGTACAGCTCGTAGAGTTCGCTGTTAAATCTTCTCCTCCAAAACCCGTCAACGCAAACGGGACCAAAAATCACTCGAAGAATTTTGCGTTCGAAACGACCAAGGAGATCTTCATCCGCCTTTGATAGCGCCCATGCTTCTGCACCATAAAGCAGGACTGGGATGATGAGGGTCTTATACAGAGTTTCCTTAGTATTTCTCGACAAGGCCTTACTTATCAGTTGCCGTCTTAGGCCAAAGAAGCAGCGGTTGGCAAGTGTGATTCTTCGTTTGATTTCTGATGTGATGTCGTTATCAGAGTTTATAGCGGAGCCGAGGTAGACAAAGTCCCTAACTACCTCAAAGTTATAGCTGTCTATCGTGACGTTCTGTCCAATTCGTCGATGATGTGTGTCCCTTCTTGTTGACAGCATATATTTTGTTTTACCCTCATTCACCACACCACTAAACCCATTCCTTGCGGCACGCCGGCCGAAATTTCCTTACTCAGAGTATTCGTTTCCATGTCTAACACGGAAGAGTCTATTCCCGAGATATGATTCTAAGATATCATATAGGCGTACGGGAAGAACTTTCGTCAGTAATTCTATGCATTTGGTCAATCGTCGAATGCTTGGTTCTGAACCCAAACTGGTGGTCAGGGATAAGATTATTGTTTTCTATAACCGGTTGTAGGCGCGTTAGTAAGATTCTCTCGAAAACTTTGGATATAACTGGAAGAAGGGAAATTGGTCTATATGACTTTACTTCATTTGGCGATTTCCCTGGTTTTAAAACCATTATGACCTCCGCAACTTTCCATTGGCTCGGCACGTGTTTTAGTCTGAGCGCGGCATTTATAATATGAAGAAGCTTAATTAGTGCTTTTCTTGGTAGAACTTTGAGAACTTCTCCCGTGATCAAATCATAACCAGGAGCTTTCTTAGGTTTTAGGGATTCAATTTTAAATCGTCGGATTATAATTCCGTCCCAATAACACTGTCGTGTACCGCCAGACCATCGTACGGTTTAAAAGTTTCTTCTAAATGGGCGGCAAAAACGTCCGCTTTTTCCTCATCTTCCCTTGGTGCCTTTTACAGCTTTCCAAAGTGAATAATTGGAATCTTTTTTCGCCGTTAAACTTTCAAGGTAAAAACCTATCGCACGATTTTTAAAGTCCTTAGTAGCTGTCTTCGGTGGTTGGGTGCTGTATGAATAGGGTAGGCACTGATTGGCGTCAACTTGGCGATGCCCAGTCGTTGTAACTGTTCATACACATCAATTGTGCTTATTTTACCTCCGCGTGGTAGCCACCGGGTACTGGTCTTGTCCTTCCGGGCATGACTTGCTAAACTTATAAGCGCGAGTGTTGAACACGAAGAAAATAGCAACACTATAATGCTCTGTCGGAATGACTGTCTGATCGAGTCTCAGAGGTCTTACATGAGCCCCTCAGAAAGAGGACGTACGGCGGATGAATTCACATGGTTGAATCAACGGTGGCGTCAACAGTCAACATGGCAGATACCTCAATGAGCTACTTTGACGTATTTGGAGCTGAGGTCAGTGAGGATTTTTCAGCACTAGTCAGGGTGTTGAAATAGAGATGGTGGCGGAAGAGCCCTTAATGGGTCAACGGCAGCTCTCATATCCCCGCAGCGGGTTACTGACTCCGGAATATTCCGGCTCCTTTTGCCCAAGGGGTTACAGAAAGGGCCTGGTCCTCCAGGTTGGGGGTTGTGCGTGGGGTTAACGACCCTACCACGGAAAAAAAAGAATTGTTGCGAAGCAACCAAAAGCCTCGGATAAGGACGGATTCACTGTTGACGACCCTGCAAAACGAAAAAAGGACAATGACGTTCGGATCTGCACGTGGAATGTTCGAACTCTGAACAGACCGCGTGCGGCCGAACAACTAGCGGAGGCCCTAGACTGCTACAAAGCAGGTATCACCGCCATCCAGGAAGTGCGGTGGGATGGGCCGGGCAAAAGGAGGATGAAAAACTGTGACATTTACTACGGTGACTGCTACAGAGAACAAAAGCAGCGTCTATTTGGATGCGGATTTGTTGTAAGCGGCAGACTTAGGCAAGAAGTCTTGAGCTTTCGACACGTTAGTGAACGCCTTACAACTATCCGCATCAAGGCTAAATTCGCCAACATCAGCCTGATATGCGCTCACGCCCCCACAGAAGATAAAGACGATGCTACCAAAGAATGTTTCTACGAGCTCCTCGACAAAACATATGAGCAATGTCCTAAGCATGACGTTAAAATCGTCTTGGGTGATTTTAACGCCAAAATAGGAAAGGAGGACATCTTTGGTAGCACAATCGGAAAACACAGCCTACACGACACCACGTCTGGAAACGGACTTAGGCTGATTGATTTTGCTGCGGGACGTAATGTTACCATAGCTAGCTCACGGTTTCCTCACCTCAATATACACAAAAAGGAACATGGCGGTCACGGTCACCTGATCATCAAACCGTCAACCAAATTGATCACGTTGCGATCGACGCAAGGCACTCCTCCAGTATTCTAGATGTCCGAACTTTCCGAGCGGCCAACATAGACTCGGACCACTACCTTGTTGTAGCCAAGGTACGGATGCGGATATCCAAGACGCCACAACAACGAGAAAATACTGTGAGGAGATTTAACGTTGGACGACTACAAACGCAACAAACCGCCAAAACCTTTGCCGATCGCGTATCCCTCAACCTCTCGAGAAGTCCTATGCTGCCAGCATCAAGTGCCGAAGACCAGTGGCGCCGATGCCAAGAAGCCATCAAAAACGCCGCAGCTGATGTGCTCGGTTTCACCAGTCCACCCCCCCGAAACCCCTGGTTTGACGAAGAGTGCCGGCAAGCACATGCAGCAAAACAAAGTGCCTACGAAGCGTCGCTGCATAGAAGAACGAGAGCAGCTCGTCAGCTCTACGAGCAAAAAAGGAGGGAAGAACATCGGCTTCTCCGGAGAAAAAAGAGAGAGCATGAGAAGCGCGCGATCGAGGATATAGAGAGGTGTTACTCCAGGAACAATGTTCGGAAGTTTTACCAAAAGGTAAAAAGAACGTGTCATGGCAACAAGACCCGAACGGAGACCTGTAGAGACGAGCAAGGAAACCTTGTAGTAGAGTCACAGTCGGTGCTGAGGACATGGAAAAACCATTTCTGCAGACTGCTAAACGGCGAAGACGACAAAAATTCCGCTGTTAGGCAGAACGATCCATTCAACCTGGACGATGACAGCCAAGATTTCCGTCCACCTGACCAAAATGAAGTGAGGATAGCAATATCTAAGCTTAAATCCAACAAGGCTGCTGGTCCAGACGGCTTACCTGCCGAGCTCTTCAAGGCAGCCGGAGATGACTTGGTAGAGTGCATACACCAACTCATCTCCAAGATTTGGTTAGAGGAAAGTATGCCTGATGAATGGAACCTCAGCATTGTTTGCCCGATCCACAAGAAAGGAGACCCTCTAAACTGCGCCAACTACAGAGGCATCAGTCTCCTGAACACTGCGTATAAGATCATGTCTGCTGTATTGTGTGAACGCCTGAAACCATTCGTCAACGATCTGATAGGTCCCTATCAGTGCGGTTTTAGGCCCGGTAAGTCCACGATCGATCAAATATTCACACTACGGCAGATCCTGGAAAAAACCCAAGAATACCAGATCGATACTCACCATCTTTTTATCGATTTTAAGGCCGCATATGACAGCGTTTATAGAGACGAGCTATACAGAGCCATGTCTAGTTTTGGCATCCCTGCCAAACTTGTCAGATTGTGCAGAATGACGATGGAGAACGCTCGCTGCTCCGTAAAGGTCGGAAACAATCTCACCGAGACCTTTGATGTCAAAAAAGGATTTAGACAAGGTGATGCGCTGTCATGATGTGACTTCTTCAACATCATTCTTGAGAAGATTGTGCGAAACTCACAAGCCAACACCAGAGGCACAATTTTCTATAAGTCTGTGCAACTGCTTGCATACGCTGACGACATTGACATTGTTGGTACAATACAGCGAGCTGTCACTGGTGCGTTTGCAAGTATTAGTACAGAAGCGGCAAAAATGGGTTTAGTGGTGAATGAGGGTAAAACAAAATATATGCTGTCAACAAGAAGGGACACACGACATCGACGAATCGGGCAGAACGTCACGATAGACAGCTATAACTTTGAGGTAGTTAGGGACTTTGTCTACCTCGGCTCCGCTATAAACTCTGATAACGACATCACATCAGAAATCAAACGAAGAATCACACTTGCCAACCGCTGCTTCTTTGGCCTAAGACGGCAACTGATAAGTAAGGCCTTGTCGAGAAATACTAAGGAAACTCTGTATAAGACCCTCATCATCCCAGTCCTGCTTTATGGTGCAGAAGCATGGGCGCTATCAAAGGCGGATGAAGATCTCCTTGGTCGTTTCGAACGCAAAATTCTTCGAGTGATTTTTGGTCCCGTTTGCGTTGACGGGTTTTGGAGGAGAAGATTTAACAGCGAACTCTACGAGCTGTACAGCGACATCGACCTAGTCAGAAAAGTACGCATCAGTCGTCTAAGATGGCTGGGACATGTAGAGCGAATGGACACCAACGCTCCGGCCCGAAGAGTCTTCGATTCTAACCCGGAGGGACAACGCAGTAGAGGAAGACCTCGCCTTAGGTGGCGCGCGCAAGTGGAAGGGGACCTCAACCAACTTGGAGTGCGCAACTGGAAGCAGTTAGCCAAAGATCGCGCTAACTGGAGAGGCGTATTGGTTGAGGCCCAGGTCCACCCCGGACTGTAGCGCCACCTAAGTAAGTAAGTAAGTAGTAGCTGTCTTCAACAAATTGCACAAATAATTCAAATGGGTTTTATGTTGCGGAGCGCGACTCTGTTGCCATTTTTTACGCGGCTTCCTTTTTCGTTGACCAATTCTTTTATTTCGGGAGGATATCGTAGACCGTATGTGGCCGGCGTTTTCCTTGGATTAGGCGTATTATTCCAGGAAGCGAGCTGTACGATCTCAACGAAGCGATCTACTTCAACCTCAAGTTCATAGGGTGTCGTAAGTGGAACCCTCAGTTCAACATTCTCTTCAATTTCGTTCCTAAAGCCTTCCCATTTAGTTGTTCTACCAGTTAATCTCGCTGGCTCAAGGTTATTTACTAGTTTTACGCTCAATGTTAAAATAACCGGTGAATGATCAGATGACAGATCAAAGCTCTCTTCATTTTTAATGTGGTTGGTAGAAATTCCTTTCACGACGAAAAAATTGATCAGGTCAGGTATTTTTGAAGTATCAGTTGGCCAGTAGGTCGGTTTGCCCGTCGAGTGGAAATCGCAACTGTACTCCATACCTGCCCCATAGAGCATTCTTCCTTTTCGCGAGATGTATCTAGAACCCCAGAACGTGTTTTTCGCATTAAAACCGCCGCCAATAATGAAGTTTGGTTTGAGCGATTTAAGAAAGTTAGTATAATCACTTTTTTCAAGCGCGGACAGGAGATGGATGAAATTTTAAGAGTACGCTGACTATTTTTTACTGGAATCGTGCACAGTTACATAGTTTCAAGCTCTTTCTTTAGGTCTTCATGAAACATGTAACGGTCCGTATATAAAAAAAGTAACCTTATAACTCATTGTAACAGAAATGTCACAAACACAAAAATTTCAAAAAACATCAAAATTACTAAAAGATATTGCATAATTTCAAAGTATTATTCAGAATAATGAACTTACCTATAGATTTACATAGAAAACTGCACTGAATATCACTTAATTCTATTTTTTATTAATTTCACTGTATTTATGTGGGTGCACCTTACCAAGTTTCGCGGCGAATGATCTTAAAACCAACGATGTGATCTTAAAGCGATCTTTTTTGAACGTAACGAACTTAAAATGCATAGAACGGTCACATTACTGTAGCATTGATTTATAATCGACAGATTTAGGGGAACACTGAAATGGTCTGTAACATAACCGTAACATGATGCTATAAATGGTTTAAAGTAACCTGGGTGGCTTTTCAAAGTAGGTAAAAAGGTAATTTAGTTACAATGGTGCTTAGTTCGACAACTATTACTAAGGGTATTGCAAAAATATTAAGTCTAAGATTTAAGATTTTGAATTTTAATACATTTACGTTTGATTGACGAATTTTTTTAGAGCGAAGCAATTTGGCAAGGCGCAAATCTTTTTATGAAACTTTTCACCTTGACTGCAAGAGACTGGAAACTATAATGTCAAAAAAAGCATACAAATCTGGAAGATGCAAAATCGCAAGATCGCTATACTGATCACGGGAAAGAGTTACAAATATACCATGTTCAAAAGAGGACCTTATCTATGCGGCCACCTATCTCACAAAGGTTTGGTACCTTAATAATTATTTTTAACCTGTACAGTATTCCTTTTTTAGCTCACAATAGAAGTTTTCCATATGGGAAATTTCGCCATTGTAAGTTAGTAAAATCTAGGAGACTAAATATGGTTATGAGTATCGCGCTCAGAGCTTAGTGTATTCTACAATTGCACGAAGTTTGGAGGATCATACCCCGGAAGACCGCAAGTATTTTAAACTTGTTTTCCATTGCACTCCCCCCTCGGATTTGTCATACATATGTAGGAAACTTTTTCACGTATTCAACCCTTCTAAACGAACTGTTGTAAGAAGCTAGAAAAGCCTGGCGATTTAAAAATGTCTATCCGTTACTACGTGGCTCGTGTACGATCAAACTCACTTTTCTATCTGCCTTCCTATGTGAGTAGTATAATATTTGGAAAAAAGCTTGTGCTGCGGTTGAACCAAAAAGTCGTGCTATTTTGGCTGGGGAAACTCTTAGAAAAAAATCGTTCATCATAGGTATATCTACAGTCGTTGTGCATTTTCAAGCAACACCATTATTTGTCTTTGGTCTTCAGTCTTTAGGTATAGCTTCTGGCGGATACCTCGCATACCCTCCACTGCCTGAACAAAAATGGTCCATTTTTCCATAAATTCTGGTATCAATTTAAATTGTTTTCATGCTCGCGGTATAACCACATTCTTCCATACTCCAAAAGTTTAAATGAAAAAGCACCTTCGTCTCTTCAAACTTTCCCTCTCTGGCTATGTGCGCTGCACGTATAAAAATAATGCTCGTACTTAGCTCATCTTTTTCACATCCAAACACCGTCGGAATCACCTCTTCATAACCTACAATATGTCACATTCCATCTGAAACTTAACTTGCAAGGAAAAACTTTCGCCCTAACAAACTGTTACCCTCGGCAAACAGGACGTGCCAGAAAAACTGAGAAACTTGCACTTTATCGCCAAAGAAAAACACTGCAGGAGGTGAATCCTTAATTAAGTTGTTAGTAGGGATTCTACCTCCTACACTCTTGCTAAATCTCAATTCCATACCATATGAGCAGCAGATTACAAGGACAACCTCTGTGTGGATATACGCGCGTCCATATCAACAACTTAGCAATCACATACTCCCATACCTAATTAATCGAGTTGCTTGCTTTTCCTCATTATATATACTCTGCGAACCTCTTCTAGGTATGTGCAATGTTCATTGTGCATCCTTTCTTCACTGCTACGAGTATTTTTATTTTTTGATAGCTCCATGCTGGTGCTTCTTTTCTTTTTGTCGATTGCATTGCCAACCATTTGCTGCATTCATGCCTCGTATGTGAGATAAACTTTTGGATTTAGATTCTGTGCTCCTTACACATAATTAAGTTTCAACTCATGGAAAATTTTCGAAGGAGAACGAAAATTGAACGAACGACGAAGATGGAAAAAATGTTTTCAGAAAGTAGTTGTAGCAGTCGGTGTCGTTTTGTCGTAAATGTGCAACTTATAAGGAACTGCTTATTTTGCTCTGACAGTCATGCAGTGGCCTCAAGTACAAAACCCCTCCTCTCTGTAGTAACTTTACTGCCCAATGGTAGAAACACACAGTTCGTCTCTTTACAAATCTCTATTTGACTTCGTGAAATTACTTCCAGCGGAAATTCGGAATGCTTAACCTAATTTCTTTACCATATGCTACGTGTTTGCAATTGGATACAGATGGTACTGCTCAGAGTGAAAGCATTATCTTGTATCCTTGCAACTCATTTCACAAGAAAATTACATTGACTCAGTTCATCCTGCTAAACAGCTAAATATACAGATGCATACAAACTAAGTGAAATGTCGGATGGGCGCACGATCAACTAAACGGATGTAGCTCGAAAAAAAGAAAGGAAGACAGCGCTCGCTATCATCATGCGGCAAGGACAACAGAATGTCCTTCTTTCTCAACATCCGTGCAGTTAGTGGCCTAACGTTTTTGCGAAGCTTATTCTCGACACAATGGAGTCTTCCTCCGGCGAAATAACCTCCGCCATGTCACTTGGTGGCGTCGAGGGCAGTTGGGCGCTCAAAAAAGAAGAAAACCGACAATTCAAAGTTTTTCGGGACTTTCTTTCGTTATATTGTACGGTCGATGGAACATTATGGCAGTCATTAAACGCAAATTCACTTTAAATGAGGTGGAGTGGGTGAGGTGAAGTACGAACAGCATCAGGTACTCATCTGTTGTTTTGCTGTGCCATCTGATGCGCCCACGGCTGCTTTTAGGTCGACAATGGAGACATTTTTTCTCGAAGAATGTCCCCCTAGCAGCAGGATGTATAGGAAGAACTAGCTATTTGCGTTGTTTCGATTTTTTATACCAGCAAATTACGAGAGTACCATATCGACGAGGGTTGGGTATAGTGTGTGCTCAATTATATCAAATCGATGCCGGGCTCACTGTTGTTGTCTGCTACTACTGCCCTGTCCCTGTTACTGTTAGCTCGTGGAGTCAGTTCCGTTTGCTTCTTGCGAGGCTTCTATATGCGATAGTCGGTAATGGTATTGTGGGCAATTTTCCTAAATTGGCATTTATGCGAACTGCTGATGGAATAGATAGAAAGATACTCCATATCGGGGTAAGATTGCAGGGATGAGTTGATTTTAAGTGAGCCAATCGATGGGTTTTAGGACGAGCACAAGGATTTTGCAGATGGTTGCGATTGCGATGGAGATTATTTTCCCTACCATTGTTGGCATATAGTCTGAAGTGTGTTGTGTAGATAATAGTTATATATTGTTCGAATGAGTTTGCCAACTGATAGCTGAACGTTATAAGTAGTTTTTGTGAGTATTATCGACTTAAGGGGTTTTCGAAAATGATATATGTATGACCAATGTGTTCATTACCTTGGGTTTCTTCGAGAATAATTAAAACTAAACAATAAAGTGGGCGTTACAGAAATTGAAACCACACATAAAAACAAATGGTTTTGAGGAGCTAGACTCCAAGGCCAATTGCCTACCCGTTACGCCATTATTATTTTATTTGTGAATTAAAATAATTCAGAATGACAATAAGGGTTAAGCTTTATTCCTTACGTTGAGTCATTTCATTTGGAATAAACAAATTGCAAAATAGAAAAATTTCCAGGTAAAAAAGAAAAAGAAAAGATTATTAAAAATAAATAAATCAATAGTTCAGGCCCTTAAAGGAACGACCCTAGTCTAAGCATGTAGACTCTTGAAGAATCTTTTTCGTCACCCTCCGAACAGCTTTTCTTTTCTTATCAGGCACTGGAAATACCTTTTTGTCCTTCTTTTTTTTGGTAGCTGCTCTTTTAAGTTCTTTTTCCTCCAAATTTTGTTTCATAGGTGTCGATGTTAGCAGAGTAGCGTGTTGTTTATCCCTGCATTTGCTAGTCTGATTAGCCACCGTTTTTTTTGGCACTGGGAGAAGATCTTTTATGGTTTCGTTCAAGGCAGCAAATGAAGTCGATGGGGCCGAAATGGGCAAATTTTCCAAAGCTTGCAAAACAGGGTTTGGAGTTTGTTCTCTAACTGGTTCGATGAATTTAATAACTTCTTCTGTTTCGTTAACTAGCGTTTCAGATGGAAGGAAGTCTTGGTCAGAAAAGACGCACGGCTTGATCGGGAAAATTCCAGTTGCTCTGAACCCAGATTCTCCCTTGACAAGAGACGCAATGCTAGCAAACGCTTTTTGAAAAAGGGAAGCGAAATCCTGCGGTGTTATTTTTTGTCACAAAAAAAGATTTCATATGCAAATTGCATTCTTTTCTATAAGCTGCTTTTAATGGATCATAAAAAGCCACGTCCAATGGCTGCATCCTATGGGAGCTATGCGGTGGAATTGAGAGCATTATCATATTGTTCTTGCGACAGTAGTCGTACGCTTAAAGCGTTATGTGGCTGGAATGGTTGGCCAGGATTAGGAGAACCTTTTCTTCGTTCGTTGGTTTAGCATGCTTAACGAAGTGCTGTAGCCAATCTGCAAAGAGATCTTCTGTTATCCACCCAGTTTTCGAGCATTTGTAAAGTGCTCCAGGTGGCCCACCATGTTCAAGGCTAGGGGATACTCTCTGGCTAGGAGAGTGCCTTGCACGAGGAAAAATGAACATTGGTGGAATAAAACCACCGGCAGCGCTCATAGCACATAATGCCGTAATATTGCGCCCTCTCTCCCAGCTGGTTATAGATCCGACTCTTTTTTGACCAGTTTCTGCCAGAACTTTTCCAGGATCCTGGACGGTTCAAAATCCAGTTTCATCCGCATTGTATATATTTCGCGGTTGAAATTTATATTTCTCCATCACATCCTTCAGCAACTTGTAAAATAACTCCACTTCTTTTCGATTAAATGCAGTGGCTCTGCTGAGGTTAGTTCCTTCGGCTTTCCGAACGGATATTTTGTTTCGTTTTTTGAAGCCTTCAAGCCATTCCTTTCCGGCGGTTTTGGAGGACTTATTAAAGTTGTTGGCTATAACATTTTTTTCCGCGTATTCGAAAGCTACTTGCCTTACTTGTAATGATGTGCACCCATAAAAATTTTTGGCGAGATGTTTGATCTGTGTTGCGATTTCATTTTCCTGGTCTTTGTTAAACACCGTGTATCGCCCCAGAGATGGCTTACAGAAGATTTTCTTTTTTAAGCGTTCTTGCAGTGTCGAAAATGCTATTTTAACAGACTTGGCTGCGGCGCGAATTGACATACCCGTTTCAATTAGTTTTTTGGTGTCGTTTATAGCCACCTCCGACCACGAACCTCTGGAAGTGATTCTTGACTTAGGTTTGCCCATTCTGATACACCAAAAAAGAAAAAAAAAAAACCAATTTGTCAACTTTTTTTATGAATAGGTAATGCTGGTCAGTTGACCGGGAATACCCACATGGGAGCGCCAAGGAAAAAAAAATTGCAGTGAAATTTTAAGTTAAGAAAAGCAAAGTAAAACCGATTCAGATTGTTAATAAAACACAACATAAAGTATGTAAAATATCACTGTATTTATAATAAATAAGAAAAAGTACTTACTCTCTATTTTCTGATCACCTTTTCTTATAAGCAATTGACCGAAAACACTAAAAGATCTGTCACTTCCAAAGACCACAAATAAACTAAACAAACATCTGTCTGGCATAGATGAAAAAAGGGTTACTATTGTACTAATTTCTGTACTATTTAACTTTCCCGAGTACGCAAGTACCACTTCTCAATTTTGAGTACTATTTGTATTATTTTTAATTTTCGGAATAAATCGAACATGTATGAGGTTATTTCACTTACGGCCATATTATTTACTCCAAAAATTAAACCCAAGTCCATAACATCATTAAACCCGAACACAAGAAGGTATTTTAACTCGGCTTAAAATTTCAAATTTCATAATATTAACATTTCTTCGTTTCTTAACGATGAAAATGTTGATGGCTTCGTAGTTAGAAGACGAATTTAGAACTGATGGAACAGCATAAATGGTGTATCAACTTCGTCCTCGTCTATATCGAATGCACAAGCGGGCTAGGGCTAGCTGTCGTTTAGTTTCGGAAATATTTCCGGCTAAAAAAAAGAGGCATATTGGAGGTTTAATTTATAATTATGTAATACAATAAAATTAAAAATCAGCACTCAGCAAATCAAAGCAGTTGCCAAGTGACAAACAACAAAAAATAAAAATAAATAAAAAAACATTACGTAGGTGTAAAATCGATCTAAAATCGGTGTAAACTCCACCATTAAATGCATTATGTAACCAGCGGGTTTAATGCAAGTTTTTGAGTGATTATTGTTTATGTTTTTTTTTTTTTTTTTTGCTTGAATGCAATAACATAAATTTATGGCATTTGAAAAAAAAAATTAGGTACCTACTATTTTGTACGTTTCAGTACTATTTCATTTCAGTTTTGAGTACACTTGAGAAAAGTCGATTTTCATCACTGCTGTCTGGTATGAAAACCTGATGAAAACAATCTTCGGGGGCACTAACACCTGCAAAGAGTTGGTGAGTCAATGTTCCCATTCTCGAGATACAAGGTTGACCGTGACCGGTATTACCGACTGACCGGCATTACCAAGTTTTACCCTAATGATATTGTAACATTCAGGCTGGGATTCGAAAAGAAAAAACAATATTCTGTAACGTGCTGTTTGCCTTGTCCAGGGTCTTTGCTGGCATGCTTGCACCCGCTCTCTTAGCTCGCCGGAGGGCGTGGGAGCTTGACCCAGGCACGTCACAAAAAAAATCATGCCAGACTTCGCGTCAGGTCTAATCACGCATGCGAGAATTACTTGTCTCAACCCACCCTACCATGGCTGTTGTACTCGCCTTAACAGCCCCGTTATATGGCAGCTTCTCCTTCCGTTTACCTTGTGTCCATCTTCCCTTCTCAACCTTCACCTCATCCTCTTATACCTCTCTTAGTCAAACGCCATCATTGGTTTACGTTGTATTCTCAAAACAATTTTATTTGCTGCATATTGTTATTCTAATATTATAGTTTATCCACTGTTGTTGTCTTACGTTATTTTGTGTTTATAATTAAAATAAATTAATCCTTAAATTCGCGTAAACTAAGTATTCACTTTCCTAGTGGGCTTCTTTACCGTCTTTTCCTTTTTATTCGGTTATATATTATGTAATTATCACTGGTCCCCCTCCCTTCGAAATTTCTTTTTATATAGCTACGTAAATTATGTCCAAAAAGACTCACCCTTTACTTCAGCAACTGGCGACGTTGTGGCCACAGCATCCAGGTTGTGTTGTACTTCGTTGTTGTTGTACCTGTATCACTTTGGGCTTCTTCACTTTTAACCATACAATAAGAAACTTCTTATACAATATCCCTCTTTACTCTACTGGCAATACGTATTTTACGTGGATGTAAGGATTTAAAAAAAAAAACTTAAACATTTGTTGTCCGTAAAAAGGTAATTGACTTCCAGCAACTTATTGTTGGCATCAAAATCTACAAAGATTTATATACAAACAAATAAAAAGATATATGGTTGTGGCCAGGGATAGAACCCACGCTTGCAGCTTGTACCGACGATTTACCGTCACCGCTACCACTTGCACCACTGAGCGGTTTTTGTTTGCGGTATAAAACTACCGCTTTTGTGCTGCAGGAACTGCTTCTTTTTATCCTATGTGTGGATTCGCTTTTTTTTTTGTCCCGAATATGGATAATAATTCGGACAGTTTCTAAGGAACCTTCGCCTAGGTATTCTCGACGGCCAACGCTTTTTTCGTTGCGCCGTCTCGCAATCCACTTTGCTCCTATGGCACTCTACTTCCTATATATATTTATTTATTTCACAAATTGACTTATCCACTTTCTTAATAAAAAAAAAAGGAAAATTTCCTTGACTGTTTAATTTAACGGCTAACTGGTATTTTATACTGCACTTTTATACTTTGCTTGGAATAATTATGAGCCGCTTAACACCCGTCAGCTACTTGCGCTTTTTGAATTTCAAATGATTTATTTCTTTGTGTTTCTCTGCTCAAGCGTCGAACAAAGAAGTTCAATTTTCCAACATTCCCTTTCTCATTTTTATTCAAAATAACCGCTTTACTTTGGTTCTCAAAATGATTCTCTTTTACGAGCTTTCAACTCAGGTCGGTTTTCGCCGTATAACAATTTGTCCCATTCCCTCGACATCAACCCTGCTGTGACAGGTAGTCTTTTTGTTTTGTTGACGTCTGTTTTCTAACTACTTGTCATTTTGTTTATTACTGTAGCGCGTGCATCGTTTCTTCCAACAATTATTATTCCTAATATTTTGATTTCGCAACAATTCTGTTCAACTTTTCCAATAAAATCACTTTATTTACACTTTCTAATTATACACTTATTAAGTACCAAAACAATATCACTTAAACAATTCTTACTAGACTCAAACCAATCACTTAATTCACTGTACCTACTGCTTCACACTTTATATCACAACCGATTACTATTTCGAAGCTTACCAATGAATTACTTTATTTATGAAATGAAATAACCCTCAATCGCTCTGCAATAGATACATCAATAAATAATATTAATTAGGCGTTTGTGTCAAAATCATTATCAAATTATTTATCAAAGTCTCAAAAACTATTCTCGTTAGTAATTTGTTGTGTTGTAAACAGCGAATGAATCTCAACATTTTTTTGATGCGGGACCCAATTTTGTAGATCACAGTAGTTCATTTTTTGTAGTACATAATTAAAGATTTATTCACCAGTAACCCGGATAATTTGACACAGAATCGGGCCCTAAGGACCCGATTCATGAGATTTCTCCCCAAATTGAGATAAAAAAAAGCAAAACAGAGATATCTAACTAGCACTTATCAAACGCTCAGACTGACTTGGAGGAGGTGACACTAGTTGTTGTACTGTACTTTCGCTAGGATAGGATGTTTGTTTTAAGTCCTACAACAAAAACAAACAAAAATGGACCAATCTTAAGAATTTGATATTTCTGTCGGTGTAGCGGTTGGAATCTTTATTTTTTCATGGACCGAGGTAGAAAAAACCGGTACGTCCAATAAAAAAACAAAATAAAAATAAAAACTCCGAAGTAACGTAAGTTATCGTGCCCACCAGGAAAATGGTGAAAACCCTGGCGAATCGGGCATTTCACATATAACTTAACTTCAACAATCCATGCAAACGCAGCACTTAGGTTTTTTTTAAGGTTTTTTGCACATACCCATCCATAGACAATCCGCAGTGCATGTGTTGGTAATTTGATAGTGATGCTGGGAGGGGGATATAAATTACCACTTTTGATTTGTATTGAAAACTGTTGTAAGATTGTACTGCAGTGGAGCCAATTGCACTGAAAACAATTTTTCGTATAAAAAAGTGTATCAAAAATATTTTATTTTCAAAACCATAAAGAAAACATTAACATAAATGAACATTATTGACTTCATAACAAAACTGTACACACCTACAAAATTAATATTCTCATATTGCCTTGAACTTGAAACTAATAACAGGATGAGTTTCTAATGAAAAGTAGTTCCAGTTCCCGTCGACGTGTACAACGTGTACAACTGAAAACAAATATGTAGTTCGTTAATTGATTTGAATTTCTATTTTCGGAAAATATAAATTGCAAGAGAATTTGAAAGATAAGTAGAAATAAATAAATTGTATGGAATTAAGGCAAATTGTACTTTTGTACTCGAGCAAACTCATTTGTATCGAATTCGATACAATTGTATCGACTTTTCCATCACTGGGTTGGGGTGGGGTATAATTCCTTCTAACCAATTAACCGATACCGTTAAAATTTACCCCGTCTTGAAACAAGCGTTCAACTGCAAGGCACACAAAAATTACATACTTTCTTTCTAAATACAAAATTGGTTTTACTTCTCCAATCTCAATCTTCAAGAATCAAGATCAACGTCGGAGCCATAAGTAAATATGGACGAGCTTATCCCTGTATTGAATGCCAATGCCGAGAAAGATCCTTCACTATTTCATCAGCAACTGTGCTGCAGGCTGAGAGAGGAAATCAACGCAAGAAAATTTAAACAAATTGGTGTACACATTCAAAATTATTCACTTACGGCTGCAAAGTATTTCATAGCCGAAGTAAAGAAATATCCCATTATTTATGTTACAACCAGCAACAATCTACCTTACACAAACTCATTCACCAATTTTGCTTGGGCAAGAATTGTTACATCCTTGTTGGGCGACGTGATAAAAACCAATGTGCAAAAACACAATTATTGGGGTAAGTTCGCATTCAAATTAGCTAATTGAGTTAACTTCGATATTTGCTTGCAGAAAAAAGCTTTCGTGAACTCTGGAATTGGATGCGATGGGAGTTTGAAAAAGATATGCATCAACGAAGCAGGCAAGCCATACATATTCGAAGTGTAGCGCATTCTTGGCTATCGCATTTGAGATTTCTGGAGCCGTACATATGTTGCCGGTGAGCCTTTAATTTAAGATAAAATATGCGTACTTATAAATCTATGTTTCGAATTGTATAATTGAACAAGTTTAGGAGCCACCCTTGTTAACTCCGGGTCTATATTTGAACTTGTTTTTACTACCGAATAGATGCCGGTGCACTCGCACACTTAACACCTGCGCCTCACAAATAAAGCTGATGCTATTCGCACGTCGTTAGGGACACGGATTAGGTCGACGGCTAGGGGCACGACAACGTAACGAAATGCCAATCGTCCTGCCTGTACGTTTTACGTTTTAACGCACAACTTATTTCGTAAAACACTGCATCTTAAAGAAGCCTTTTTTTTTCCGCTAAACTGTCAAAAACAATTTGATAGACTACAACAAAAATGGCCAAGTCAAAGAATCACACAAATCACAACCAGAACCGCAAGGCTCACCGCAACGGAATCAAGAGGCCAACCTCCTTCCGTCATGAATCTACCTTAGGTATGGATCAGAAGTTCTTGACCAACCAAAAGTTCTGCCGCAATGGTAACCTGTCCGGTGTCGATTCCAAGAAGCGTTTTGAAGAACGTATGGCTGCTCGTGCTGACAAACCAAAGCCAGTGAAACTATAAAGTGTGCCGTGGAATAAATAAACATAAACAAAGCTTAATATGACTGCCTACCCGGCGATGTCAGCCAGTAACAGCCAGATTAATATCTCATTTTAGGCATGTCGGATACTTCATAGTACATTTACAGTAATCGTTGTATCATGCACTTGATATTTGTTGGTAAATCATATTTAAGAAGCATTTAACGCTGCAATCTTCTATTAGTTCCAGAAGAACATCCAAGTTTTTATAGAAACAAGTTGTGTATGCCTAGTATTCTATATAGACTATCCACAATAGTAGTCTTTACTTTCTCACATTTCATCCCATGCTATAATAGCCGTCTATACTATACGATACTTTTAAATATAGGTACTCAATGTTTTATAGTTGGACTGCTTTGACATTATATTCAATTATTTTTATTTAGTGATACATCAGAGGTTAACACTGAAATGAATCCAGATATCATGATTCACATGAAATCATTCGCTTCTCAATCAACTAACAGTACAGAAGCTCCCTTCACCTACTGGGTAAACCACCCAGAAGAGCCTATTGAAACCAAGGACATTTACATATCCATCTGTATTCAAAATCCAAATGATTTGTGGTTAAATAGTGGTTGCCAAGAACAGTCGGGACTTGAGGTGGACCTAACATCAAGCAATGGGTTTATTCAAGACTTATTGTATCCTGTTGACTTCACCGATATTATATCAACTCAGTCAAATACTCCATCGTCACCAACAAGCAGTCTAAATCTACAGCCATTGTTACCGTTTGAAGAAATGCATTTTGAAGATTGTATTATCGAAGAAGCCAATCCATTACCAGTACTGAATTCTGGCCAAATATCAATTGATGAGGATTTCGATTATATTATGTCCTTCCTGCCATTACTTAAAAAGTATGAACCAGAAAAGAACACTAAAGTTAAGGCGATGTTGATCCAAGCCATGGGTGAAGATCTTTAAGAGTTCTTATGTTTTGCCTGTAGGGTGTAGGCACTCAAATTTATTTTATTATTCATTTACTCCGAACTAATCTTAAAAATAAAGTGCATTCAATTTTTAAAGATTGTGTTTCTATTGACTAGAAGCTAGAGTCAGTGAGAAGTCTGTATCTGTAACAAGTGCTATTTTACAGGGGATAAATATAATTGATCCTCGGTGTAAGAAGCAAAAAGTATTTATTCTTTCGATATTTTGAAGTGAACTGTTTTTTATTTATCATGTTTTTAAATACGCATCTCCAACCTCCAATAGGTGATACCACTGATGTGTGAAGTGTGACTAATAATTTATGTTTTGAATTCGGTATCGAGCTATGTCTGGTGAGGGACTATGTTATTGAGTTTTAGTTCTACACTGGTTGCTTTTTCAAAAACTTCGGCATTTTGTATTTAAGCTTTTAAGTTTGATTGTAAGTCGCCGTCACTTGGTGTAGAAAAATACTTCCCCAGTCGTACGATTTTCAATGGACAGGGGAAACTGTCCCCGAAAACAAAGGATTACACTATGCTTACCGGACTTCGGGATTTATAACTTTCTTTTTTTATTTGTAATTAAAAAGGTAAAACATTCGTATGCATGCAAAATCGGTTTTTATATTTGAAGGATTTTGTTGAATTTTTCTTTCCGCGATAGCTTTTGTTCGGGGCTAAATTTTCGGAAGCTATGCAACAGAGTATACAGGAAATGAAGATCACGATCCACTGACGTCGTAAACACTTCATTCTTAAATTCCGATATGAAAACATTAACCAACTTCTCATTGTCATCATCATGTTTTAAATATTTAGTAGAACATCTTGAACACGGTATTGCGTGAATTTCTCCTCGGCTTGAACAAGAGGACGTGGCAGCGTCTGTGGTGGTGCTTGTCACGTTACATGTATTTGAATATTCCAAGCCCTTTTCGCGTTCCTTCGATTTTATTTTATTTAAATACACCGCTTGTCGTCTGTTGAATATTTTACATAGAAGAATATAAAATGTACCTAAAAAATACCCCAAAAAATTGCTTACTTTTGTATTATTATTGGTACCAAGAACTTTAGTTCCTTTATCCAGCTCAAATGTTTGTGCGCGTCCTTCTTACCTCTGGCCAAATCACGCTGTAGAGTGCACCGCATCCAACTCCAACGCTTGCGCAAATTATTTCCTTTTTTTTTTAACGAGAAAATATTAAAAGGTAGATAATAATGCTGAATATTTTTCTCTATGATGTAAATACATTGGATAAACTTACTGATCATTTTTTGATCATCCTCGTCCAAGGCCGGAAACTGCGGTACCAATTTGTTGACAATAGCTTCCCAAGCACGGCATACAGCGAATGGGTCACGTCGCATTACATAACTATATATATTCGGATATTTTTTCACTTCGCGAACTAATAACACTGAATCAACGTAAATTTTAGGAGTAGCGGCAAACATTTGGTTCATGCGATTCATTTTTTCTTCTATAATAATTTGACTTTTAATTCGTTGACTAGGTAAATAGAGATAGAACAATCAATCCTGCCTCCTGCGAACAGCATAACAGAATCACAATCAAAATCCCAAAGCAACCAAAAAAAGAACCTCAAAGAACAATCCACAAAAGTTCTTGTTGTATTTGTTTGTATGCCTTTCCCTTTGCCAGCGCGAAAGTGTGATTGTGTTAAGAATTGTAAATTGTATCTTTCCATAAAAATATATCCACTAGGTACCGTTAGGTTCCTATAGGGTAGAAAGTAGAAACCAGAGATGAATGATTAAAAGAGATGGATATCTTAGTCATTCTATAAGTGTTATTATATCGTGGGATTTATATCTTTTTGTGGGAATTTTGATGCCCGGAAAGCCTTCTGTGGGATAAAGGGAGAAGCACCAAAATCGTGGGAATTTTGAGGAATCTAACAAAAAAACATTCAAACTATACATTTTTGCTGACATTTCACCAAAACATCTACCTTTCACTATGACTATCAACGCACTGAATGTCCATAATTACAAACAGATTACGTAAATCATCTTTTATCAAATTTGCTAGTATCAAAAAAATAATCGTAGTAATGTTACAAACAGTGGTTTTTATACTAAAGGTGATTTTCTTTCCATAGTAATACAAATTTTACCTTTAAAAACTGAATTTTGACGAAAAAAAAGTATCTAGGGAAAGGAAATTTTAGTACAGTGAAAAGGGAAAAATTACCTCGTTTCGTTGGATAAATGAAACACTGCGTCTATCCCCCCGCCACAAAACCCATTTGTGTACATTGTTGTTTTTTTCATCCCCCGTGTGTGAATTGTGTCATGTTCCTTTCGACCTTTCCTACACTCGACAGGCGACAGCTTATCATCTTGCTCATAAAGCGTGGTATGCACCAGGGATGGGAAATGAAATTTTCAGATTGTACTTATCACAAGTTGAAATTGTATCTTTTAGGACCGTAGTGTAACTTTTTAGTTGTGGAAATTCGTAGTTATACGAATGTTAAGATAAATATGCTTACATACCTTTTACTACCTATTTATTTCATGATTTAAGAAAAAAAAAGTGTTCCTATTTCCCCTTGAAATAAAACAAATCGATATTATTTTGAAAACTTGGTTGATGGTATACCATACAGCAATATTAAAAAAAAATGTAGTAATAAAAAAAAATCACATTGTTGTGGAAAACAAAGAAATTCAGACTTTTGAAAGATAACGTAATAAATAATAGTTCAGTCCCACTTTAGTATTTAGGAACATGTAAATACTTGTTTATTCTAGAAGTGCGTCTTGATCAATATCGATTAAATGCGAATTATTTTCTAAAATACATTTTTCAATTTTAAAATTATGACATGAGTCATTTCTCAACAAATTTTTGGTTTGAATTAACGCTGAGCAAGATTCAACCTAAACTGATTTCTGCACTTATTTTTTATTAAATTTTCATACGAAAAATTCTTTCCACACAACATGCTGAAGAATGTGGTATCGAAAGTATGCCTTGAGCTATTCTTTATATTATTAAACATAAAATCATCACTTTCATTTTAATGAGTCCAAAAGCTTGAAATCGGTGTATTTATTTAAAGATTTTAAAGGTTCAAAGTTGGCTAGGGCACGATACTCATTATTAATGCTATCAATTTTTGAAATTCATCATCAGGAAAAATTTCCTGAAAGAACATGGTTTGGTGAAAAATATTGTATGGAATTCAGAACTTCGTCTTCGCAATTTATCCTTTCCCGGAGGCCGGAGGTCTTCCACAAACGCTATGTAATAATGATTTGCATATAGTTTCAGTTGGTGTATTTCATGCTCTGGCACATTTTCCGAGGAACAATAAATTTCAAAGGCTGTCCCGCAGAAAATCTGATTTAACCCTTTTCTTCCTAGTGGTTTCACAAAGAAACCACATAGAAAATATTTTTTCTATTTTTTCCTGGTGGTTTCACTGCAAAACCAAATAGATTTTAAGGAACTTTATCTCATTTAAAAGTAAAAAAAAAACTGTTTTGTCTGTTATGAGCGCTTCGAACGTGCTAAATCGTGCATTTAGATTCATCGATTTTGTCAGACGAAGTGATTTACGTATTTTTTACTTAGTTTTCTCGTATTTACGTACTGAAATCGCTTTTTTTAACAACAATAAAAAGGTAACATATTTTAATTTTTTTTTTAAATACATTTTTTTAACATCACTAAAGCAAGTTTTATTAAAATTTCAGACAAATTTAAAAATATTTGAAAAAAATGACACCTCCGGGAACAAAGGGTTAAAGAAAACTATTCTCGTTTACATTAAGATTACCAAAACTGGTCTCATCAATTGATTTTTTAAACATGAAATTGCGACAAATTTACCTGAATAAATATTTCGTATGGGTCATAAAAATATGAATCCTAGCCTCCTCCGACTGCATTTCTAAATTGATATCAGTAATAATTTTTAGAATATATAATAAGAAATAGAAATAAAGTTTCATAAGTTTGCTGTTTAAATGAAAGGTAAAAGATAATATTGTTATCTTTAAATTTTGCTTCAAAACCTTCTAAACCAAAATAATGCGTCAAAGCAACCCAAGAAAATCTTTCAATCGCAGCCTATATTCAAACACAATGAGAAATTAAATACAGCCGATTGTAATAGAATGGAACTTAAGGTCTGAACGTATTTTATATTCTCTATTACAAATTTTGAATATGTTCGCCGCGTTGGTATAAACTGGTATCTTTTAAAGAAGGATTGTATCTGTGTAACTTTTGAAGCAAAAAAATGTTTGGTAAATTGTATCTTTTTCGAGTGGATTGTATCTGTGTATCTTTATTTTCTGATTGTATCCAAAAAGATACAATTGTATCCACTTTCCCATCACTGGTATGCACCTCTTCACAAACGAAATTTTCCGGTGGTCTCCAAATGGACAGCGAAACGTCTGCGAAAAGGCAGCGGAAAATAATTTGTGTAGATTTCCATCAGCTGATACACAAGTAGTAGTGTTACCAGCACTGGCTATTTATTTCCAATTTGGCTCCTTAAAATTGTCATTTCGGATTTATCGTAATTTACGCTATTCACTTTATTTAAAGTTTGGCAATTTTTTGGATACTTAGGAATTTATAATTCTATTGCGAACGTACTCTTTTCGATTAACTAAAACTTTCTAAACAGTTATATGTCTTTTTCGATTATTGGGTATTTCAGATTTCTACTGCCAAATGGAACATTAAATCCGAATTTGGTTTCTTTTGTGAGTTGGCCGAAAAAAAAAAAAAACATATTTTTCACTTGCACCGGAAATTCATTGCAATTGATTTTCACAGATTTATACCAAACCATTTCGAAGTAGTTTAATATAAAAACTCGTTTACATTTGCGCTGTTTTTTTTTATTATTGTTAACATTGCAAAATGGAAACTAAAAAAAAAGTCTCTCAATTACGAGTTTGTATTGTTTTTTTTTTAATTAATATTACAAAAAAATATGCAGGGTTAATTTTCATATTTGAGTTTGAATATTTTCGGCTTCAAAATTTCTCAATTTGACTCCACCCTCTTCTGAAAGCTGGCAACACTGCAGCACAAATGCCAAATTTCCGCAAGCAAAGAATGTCCCGGACAATAAACGTGTGCGCAAAGAGAGTGGAGAATTTTACCAAGCAATCTACTACAACTACTCACTTTTCCGCCATCATTTCGCAGCAGCTGCGTACTGCAAAACGAAAAGGAGAGCGGAATTTTTCGTTCATGATTTCGTTGTGTCACTTTTGTATGGGATATTTCGTTTGTGAAGAGGTGCATACCAGGCTTAAACTAAAGCGTGGTATGCAGTTCTTCACAAATGAAATATCCCATACAAAAGTGACAACGAAATCATGAACGAAAAATTTCGCTCTCCTTTTCGTTTTGCAGTACGCAGCTGCTGCGAAATAATGGCGGAGAAGTGGTTACCAAGTGTAGTAGATTTCTTTGTACAATTATCCACTCTCTTTTCGCACACGTTTATTGTCCGGGACATTAATTGCTTGCGGAAATTTGACATGTGCTGCAGTGTTGCCAGCTTTCATAAGAGGGTGGAGCCAAAATGAGAAATTTTGAAGCCGAATATGTCCAAACTCATATATGAAAATTAAAACTGCATTTTTTGGTACCTAGGTAATATATAAAAAAAAACCAAAAGACAAACTCCTAATTGAGATACTTTTTTAGTTTCCATTTTGCAGTGCTAAGAAAAAAAAAAGAAAAAAAGAACGCAAATGTAAATGAATTTCTATATTAGACTACCTGCTTCGAAATGGGTTGGTATAAATGTATGAACATCAATTGCAATGGATTTCCAGTGCAAGTGAAACATATGTTTTTTGGCGGCCAACTCACAAAAGAAATTAAATTCTACTTTAATGTTCCATTTGGCAACAGAAATTCGAAATCATATCAAAATCTGATAGATATGCCCAATAATCGAAAAAGGCACACCTGTTTAGCAAGTTAAAGTTATACGAAAAGAGTACGCCCCTTATTAATAAAACAAATGTGCACAAGGAAGTTAGCTAGCAAACGTCAGATAGCATACAAAAATTGGACATACCTAACTGCTGAGTAACAAGTTGATAACTTTTACACAGTGTTTATTAATACGGGGGTAAGTTCGCAATAGAATTATAAATTCCTAAGGATCCTAAAAATCGCAAAACTTTAAACAAAGTGAAAAGCGTAAAATACGATAAATCCGAAATGACAATAAGGAGCCAAATTGGAAATAAATAGCCAGTTCTGGTAACACTGCTACTGTATCAGCTGATGGAAATCTACATAAATTATTTTCCGCTGCCTTTTTGCAGACGTTTCACTGTCCATTTGGAGACCTCCGGAAATTTCGTTTCAGAAGAGGTCCGTACTACGCTTAATGTCATTTTCCATTGGGATTTTCAGATTTTGCTCTCAGATTTCAGATCTTTCTTGCCCAATGGAACATAAAACGAGATTTTTCTTCCTTTGCATTTGTGGTGTTGCGAGTTTTAAAAGTCAGCTGTTCTTAAATTGTAATTTGTGTTTATAAGAATCCATCCAATTAATGCTAATATTCATTACCTACATCAAACATGAAATCTGATTTCGAAAGGAGAAAAACTGCTCTGAATCTGGAAAAAGTGCTTTTTCTGTCCCAATAGAAAACGACATAAATGTTAAATAGACTGTCAGCCAGTGATGGGACTTGAGGAAAGTGAAACGGTGGTAGCTGGTAGATAAAGTTAGTATTAAAAAAAAGTGGTAGAAAAAAAAATTGTTCATGGCAAATAATTCATTTATTTATACCGATGAAATAGTAATAATAACAAAAACGGAAATAAAATACATATAAATCAGTCATTTCTAATTATTGACTTAAATTATTTTTAAAAATCACATTTGTTGTTCAAAACAAAAAACTTAATTATTACTTTGTATGGCAACCGTCTACGAATTTATATTTTGAAGCATATTTTACCAATAATTTCGGAGGTTCAAAATCTTCCCCGTTCTCCAGAAGTTCCTTGGCAGCTTTTAAGTTTTGAATTAAAATTTTGAAGGAACTACAGAAAAAACGGCATACCTAGATTCAACTCATTATTAAAAAATACAAAATATCAAAACTTAGCAAAACACCCTCGCACTAATACAGTCAAATAATGAAGTATTGACGTTGGACATGATGTTTACTGGACTGGAAGTTTTTGCTGGTGCAATTCTTCGAGAAAAATACTGATAGCTGAGTGTGGATGGGTAAAAGTAAGGCGAGTACCAGTAGGTATAGTAGGTAGAATTTTCAATTTAATACAATGATGGAAAATAAATATTATTAGCGAATAGCGTAAAAGGTGATAGATTTCGAGTTCAGGTTGGTAGAATTTCCGAAAGTGTAAAAAGTGGTGGAAATACCACTTAAGTGGTAGAATACCCATCACTGCTGTCAGCCCCCGTGCAAATACCCAATTCCCCCCGCAAATTTTGAAAAGATTTCTCTCTCAAATTCCCTCTTAAATTTCCTATCCGTGAATACGTTTGAAGCAGAAAAAGAAAAGGAATTCTAAATGGAGGGGATATAATGAAATGATGACACTCAGCAGTCATCGTACATCGTGGTATTTCTACCTTTTTGTATAAATGTTAATGGCCGAAAAACCTTACCTGCAAAACAGGAACAAAGCATCAAAATTGTAGATATGTGAGAAATCTGACGAAAAAACATAAATGTCCACAAAAAGCAAATATTCATCGAAGAATTTCTAGTACCAAGAAATAATCAGGGCTCTCATCGCGTAATTTTTGAAACGATAGTCGTCGAAACAATTGAACAAAACGATCTCGTTTTTAGTTTGCTTCATACCTACTATAACATCATCGTCGCACATAGGAGTATTTGCATGAAAAACCTGGCCAAAATTATTTTTCGTTACCTTTTTTCAACTTCAAATTAATATTTATTAAATAAAATACAGTTTCTAATTGATTTGTATTAATTTCGGCATATATTTTTGAAAAAAGACCGGACGTCTTTGTTACAATCCTTTTTAGCTTTTTGAAGCATACTGTAACAAGGAAAAAAAATCTGTATTCGCTGCGGCCACAATTTCATATTGATTTCGCGATGGTCCGGCTTTAATGAACATAGAAAGAGCCTTTTGTATAGGCAATTTTTCTTTTTTATCCGTAAGGCTGTTAGAATATGCCTCTTTGTACTTTTGCGCTCTTCCAGGAGATTTAAGGATTTCTGTAAATACTTTTAAAGCAACAGTATTACCGGTTTCTCTAAACTTCATCTGAGTTGCAAAAGCTAGTTCTTCAGTTTGAACTGTTTCTCGAATATTTTCAGTTCTTCTTCTTTTAGTAGATTCTTCAAATGGCTTTGCAGGTAACCCTGCTGATCTGACACTCATAACTGGAAGTGTGAAAGCCCCTTCAAGCCACTCTTTGTTTCTTTTTACAAACAAATCCTTTCTCCTACTAAAGGCTAACCATCTTTGCATCAAATCGAAAACAATTTTAGATACACTTGATTTATAAGTTCGAAGGTTTTCTTTTGAACAAGACATATCTTACAAAAACTGTTTTAAATAATTTAAGTTTTGGTTCACAATATGACCTCTCCACTTTCTTCCATAATATTGTAACATATTTAGCAACGCCATCTATGGCACTACTAATCGTTTTCTCATTTTGCCTTATTGCGGCTGAACGCAGCCAATCTATAACTGTAGCTAACTTCACTATGTATTGAGAGACAGAGGTTGTCAGTCATTTTGCAAATGGCTGACACTTCCTTTTTGAGTTTTAAAGTAGACACACGTATAAAATTAAAGAAAAATAAAATCCGTTAACAATATTAAATAAATAATTTTTAGTCACAACTCTCGAACCAGATGATCCTAAAAAAAATGCCATGTATTAAGAATTGAACTTAAAAATGCTTACTTTTACCCAATAAAAAGGCTTAAGTTGAGCGCCTCCCAGCCCCAACCCCTAACACACCATTTTTGGTGCACTTAAAATATATACCAGTGTATGTTTTTATTCCGAAAACAATAAAAAATTGAAACGGTAAAGTAAAATTGCAATAACTAATCATTAAACCCATTGTATGGCGTATGAGTGTTTTTTTTTTCACACTAAATCGAAAAACTAAAACGTTCATAAAATATCGGGTAGCAGCTAGTAGCAGCCAAATCTTTTTGCAGTACAATGACAAATATTCAATCTAACTTATTAAGTGCAAACAACTACAGAATAACACGGTATACTATACTAAAATTATTAAAACTTAAAAAAATTGAAAGAAATACGAAATCTTTTTGCTGTATAGCGTTTGATCCCGTATTGAAACAAAAACAACTAGTACACACGATTTCCAAAAATGCATTTAATATGTCAATACATACCCACAGTAGAACTCCCCATTAAAAAAAATTAAGATTGATATCACAAAAACTTGAAATCACTTACAGAGGAAGACTAACGAAATTGCATTCATGCAAAGAAAAAATGCAAAAAATCCAAACCGTTAACTTTGAACTCAGTTTATCACTACACACGATGAAGAAGAATAAAAAAAGCTGCAGCGCGTTGACCCATGTATATTTAGGTTACGCTATAGCAAACTTTTACTTCTTGATTTTACTTTTTAGTAAATTGAATTTTGACCAGCTTTTCGGTGCAATTACTCCTATGTGCATCGTTTGAAGTTCAACAGTTTTAGAGTTATGAGGACCTTAAGTTAGAAGCCAACATTTTTCTTAAATTTCATATAAATCATAAACCGTTTGGCCGATTGATACGATTTGAATTTTATTGGATGAGTAATGTCGAACACTTTTGAAAATAGCATTTAGAAATTTTATCACTTTGCTAGCTGCGGTTTCAGAAATAACACGGTTTTAAGGGATTGGGATTTTGTTTTTTCAAATGGTTCTAACTTTGTAACGGTTGAACTACAAACGAAAAGAATTTCACTACAAACAACTACAAACGATTGTCTATCGAACTGCATTTCACGTTTTTCATTCTAGAAAAAGTGCGAATTAACTTCACGTGGGTAATTGTTGTTGTAATTTCATGCAATTCGCTTAAATTTACCTGCTGTAATTGATAATTTGTAGATAATTTTTGTATTGTGCAAGCACTTCTATGTACTGTCCCCTGCCCAAATATATATAGTGTTGGCATATTTATGTGACGTATAATAGGAAAAATGGGTGGAAACATGTTATAGGCAACTCCGTATTAATATATAGATATAGGTAAGACACATACCTAGATGATTTTCAAGCATTCCAGCTCAATGCACGTAATAAAAAACCCTGTTTATACGCATCGAAAGCAAAGCATGTGTAGGCTTCTTAACTTAGAAATTTACCATACCCAAAAGTGCAAAGTAACAAAAAAGAGGGATACAAGTCCGCCGTGTAGCCCTACTCTATCCATCATCCTACATAGTATATGCGAACCGAATCGGACCCTTTTCCTTTCAATTCTTCTGGGAAACAAAATACAACAAGCATTTACAAATTTCACATTCACACGACCGAATGCAATGGTGGAAATTCTTTTGTTTAAGTTGTAAAGCTCTTTTATGTTGACTGCCGCCTTTCTTGATAAACATTGCATACCCTCGGGGAATGAGAAGATTTCTGAAATTTATATTTTGCTTTTAAAGAAAACTCCTCTCCATTAGAATGTTATAAATAATTTTAAACATTGGAAGTCGAAAAATAGGGTTATATTTCGAACTCACTCGGAATCCCTATACGAAAAAGAGTATCGTTATCGAACTGATATCGTACAGACCAAACCGCTTTTCGTAATTCATGAAACTTTTATACATATGTGATTTCGCCTTTTTTTTTTGAAGTGAAACTTCTTATGCGACTTCCAACTCAAGGTCGCGTTAAACGTTTAACGCTAATGAAAACATTGGATACTCAAAGGTGTGAGGGTGGCGCTCACGCTTCAGAGTATGCAATGGTGAGTGAGTTTATTTTTCTGACTTTACTGCCTTTAACTCGCCATTACTCAAATAATTCTTGATCAATGCAAACAAAACAAAAAACTTAGGAGAGCCAACACTTTTATAGTTATTTGAAGCCATCAATCAGCTTTCTATGTCCTCTAGGAGCTAAGCTACAGCCTAAAATCTAACATGAAAAAAATGAATTTATTTTCTCAAATCGAATATTATCAGCAGCCGCGGTTCTTGATCGTTGTTCTGCTTTGGGGTGGTTTGGTGGCGCACATCGCACAAGCACGTTCATATGAAAAAAAAAAAACTGCGTGGTGTTTTCTCCAAATTAAGTGAAACGAAAGAGAAAAAGAAGTATGCGACGTGAATGTGTATGTAATCAACAGCGACAATGTGTTTCTGAGGAAATGCGCAGATGGCTGATGGAAATGTGGTGGTGTATATCTGTGGCAATAAGACAAAACAACTTATTTTCGAAATTACGGTTTTGAGAAATAAGCGATTTTGTCTAAAATCGAAGTTTCTAAGTTTAACAAAAGCTTGTCTGACCTATAATATAAATCGGATCTACAGGAATAGCTAGAAAATGTTCGGCAAATATTATTCCGCTGGGATTGCAGAAAAAAAAGGGTTTTGTACTTAAGTTTTTTCTTATGTCGACATAAGCTAATATGTCTTATTGGCACAGATATAGAAATTGAGTTCAAGGTTTTTAAATATGCCGCTGAGAAAACGGTCAAATCTCTTTTATTGGAAATTACACAGTCTCACGCCGCGTACGAAGCTGCGGGCACAGCTAGTAATTTAATAAAGTGAAACTTCTAATGCGACTTCCAACATTTCGTATCTTACTTTATGAAAACTTTAGTTGTCATAATCCCATTGTAATGTGGTATTCGATTGGGCGCTCTCAGAGTACCTACTTTTTTTGCTCTCAGAGCAGTTTTTATGTTCGTTTGGTACAAACAAAAAAAAAACAATCTTTTTCAGATTTCAGAGCACTTTTGCGAATCTAGATATTTTCTCAGATTAACCAACACAAGTGCGTTTGAGTTTGACAACTGGTGGAGGGCGTTTAGGTTTTCGTGAATTTGTTCTACAGCAAAGAAAGGCATTGCATCGGGTGAATCTATTTTTATAAATTGGTTATGTAATACATAACCAATTTATATAAAATATGTAATATGCATAAATATTTAAGAATCAATTGAGACGCAAATTTCGAATGTTGTAATTTAAAATTTAACCAGTGAATGGAAAACGCTTTGAAAAGTGTTAAAGGCTACACATATTCGAATCGTACGAATATTATCCCAAAAAACAGCAAGTGATGTTTTTATGGAATCGAGTGATTAACCAAATCAAAAGCTTTGGAAAAATCTAAGAGTACCAGAAAAGTAACATTATCCCTATCTAATTTATCTCTTATATCTTCAATGACGTTCAACAAAGCAGTTGTACAGCTATGCTTAGCTCGGAAACCCGATTGTACTTGTAGCAACAAGTTATTTTGAGTAACATAATAATTAAGCTGCTTATGCATAATTCTTTCACAAATTTTAGATAAATAAGGTAGGATGGAGATTGGCCTGAATTCTTCATTTTTAGAGTTCTTAGGTATTGGAATTATTTTTGCTAATTTCCATTCGCGTTCCAAAAACGAAAAACTCACACAAAACGAATGTATGTGAGAAGCTAGGCCTAGGGTCTAAATTAAAATAAAAATAAAATGCCATCGGAAGACGAGGCGGAAGGCTTGGAAGGGGTCGAGAAGGTGTTGGAAGGCGCTGGAACGAACCCGACTAAGCTCGATGGGTCAGCGGACTCTGATGGGAAACCAAAAGATTTAGCTGATCAATCGTCAGTGGAGGTGGACAATGCGGAGCAGCAATGCGACAAGAGGTCAGCCGAAACTGCGGAAGCCGAATTGGAAGAGGAAGGACAACTCGATTCCGCGCGGAAGTTGCACAAACAACTGAAGCAAAGGATGAAGAGGGTCAGAAGGAAACAGAGATTGGCCTTGGCCAAATCTGTCTCCGTGGAAGGCATAAACAGATCGGTCGATGAGTTGACCGAAATGGTTGCCAGTATGACGTCAACCGAAACCTCTCCAGAAGACGGTGGATCTAGGAAACGGTTCAAATGTTCCGGGACCATGAATCCACCCGCAACTGAGAAGCAGGGGACGGATGGCGGAGAGGAGGACAGACAGTCTGCTCAACATGGGGTCAGTCTACAGGTACCACATTGCAGTGGTTATGTCGATGGACAACATGTACAGCGGAATATCAGTCAGCCCAAAAAGCAGAAATTGGGTAAAGCCGAGCAACCTGGACCAAGCAAGTTAAAGCGAAAGCTGAACCAAGCTATGGGAAGGAGAGCAAAGCAAGCCGATAATGCTAAGCCATACACTAGGAGTGAGGGAACCAAAGTTGGCAGGGGCGTAAAAACCTTTGCTCAAACAGCGGCGAACGATCTCCAAATGGGTGTTGCCGACATGAGTCGTGAGGGGGGGATAGATGCTTCACATCTGAGTATTTTTAGAAATGCTCTTCTGGGGGCTCTAGACATACTTCCGACAAATGCAGGTGATATCGGTGTTAAGGAGATAACCTTGGAGGAAGGGATTATAGCTATAAAATGCGGTAACCAAGAAACCAAGGATTGGCTATGTGAGACTGTAGGGAAGATGACCGACCTATGGGAGGGAATCAACCTTAAAATAGACAGGCTTCACATACTAAAGGATGTGGAAAGGTTGATAATCTTTGTTCCCGGTCAACCCGTGAGCAGGGATGTCATCCTTGCCAGACTCTGTCGCCAAAATTCCTGTGTGAAGGACACTTCTAAATGGAGGGTTATTCATGCCGGAAGATATGACGACCACAAAATTGGTGGAACCAAGTTGACGATCTGGTGCCCGAGGGAGGAAGCGAGGCTGGTTAGACAAGCAGGAGATAGACTCTTCTGCGGGTTGGACATAGCATTCGTGAAGTTCCAAGGATCATCGGAAAAGACTCAAAATGGAAAGCCACCCGGTAGGGCGACGAAGTGATAGACACCATGGATATGGGATCAACACAAGTCGGGCGGGAGGTGGGCCCGTACCGGGAAAAGCTTAGGGTGATTCAATTGAACCTTCATCACAGCAAAGCAGCATCAGCAATGATGACTAAATGCTTTGATGGGGATTCGTTTGATATAGCCCTCATCCAGGAGCCTTGGATTTTTAGAGGAAAGATTAGAGGACTCCCAAATAGCATGGCTGAATTGCATTATGCGCAAACCAGCGAAAGAGTTAGGTCCTGTATCCTGGTGAGGCGCGGAGTTCAAGCATATAAATTGCCGGATCTGTGTGCCCCAGACCTTGCAGCAGTACGAGTAGGTTCAGGTGCGGGAACTTTTGTTGTAGCATCTGCATACCTGCCGTATGATTCTCCGGATCCTCCTCCGACAAGAGAGTTGGAGTCTTTGGTGAATGCATGCAGGAACAGGAATGAGGACTTAATAATTGGTTGCGATGCCAATGCACATAACACAGTGTGGGGCAGCACCAACGATAATTACAGAGGAGAAGCATTATTCGAATTTGTATCATGCAAGGATCTGGCTATATTAAACAGGGGAACAGAGCCAACCTTCGTGGATGTGAGGCGGAAGGAAGTGATCGATGTTACCCTGTGCAGTAGCCAGATAATTGATAGAATATCAAATTGGAGGGTAAGGGATCAGGCTACATTGTCGGATCACAGAGCCATTTCATTTGATGTTCGTTACGGTTCTAAAAGAAAAAAAGATCGGAAATACATCAGAATTCCGAAGAATACGGATAGGACTAAATACCTTGAAGTACTGGAGGAAAAACTGAATGTAACAGGATTCGGAATACCGAAAAACACTTGGCATGTAGAATCACAGCTGAAGCATCTGCAATCAGCTGTTGAAGATGCGTATCGAGTGGCTTGCACACCTACCTTAGTGGAAAAACAAGATCCAGCGCCTTGGTGGTGTAGGGAACTTGAAAAGCTAAAGAAGGATGTGAGGAAGGCCTTCAATCACGCCATGAGGAGGGGAGAACCCGAAGCATGGGATGAGTATAAGGCGAAAAAGAAAGAGATGAATGTTACTCTGCGACGACGTAAAAGGGAGTCATGGAGGGACTTTTGCTCGAGTATGAGGAGTACGTCTGAAGTCAGTAGACTACAAAAAATTGTCTCCAGGGATCCAGTTTCCAAGATCGGACTCATTCGTAATAGATATGGGGAGATGTTGGAAACACTGGATCAGACAAATGAGGTCCTGATGGAGGTACACTTTCCAGGAAGCTATAAGTCAGATCAGCCCTGGGCTCCAAGGAAACAAGGAGCGAACAGGATGGATAGGACGGAAGCAGAACGGATCGTAACACCAGAAGCGGTCAAGGGTGCGATTGCAACATTTTCACCCTTCAAAACCGCGGGGCCGGATGGTATATTTCCAGGTCTAATGCAATGGGGAGTAGACATAATTGCACCAAGGCTCAGGAATATATACGTTGCATGCCTAGCAATAGGCTACATCCCGATTACATGGAGGGAGACAAATGTGGTCTTCCTTCCAAAGCCGGGAAAAAAGGATTACACCGAGGCAAAGGCCTTCAGACCGGTTAGCCTAACATCCTTTCTGTTGAAAACAATGGAAAGGGTGGTGGTGGACTATATGGAGAGTACTGCGCTTAAGATGTATCCTTTAAATAGTAGACAGCATGCCTACAGGACAGGCATGTCTACAGAAACAGCGCTACATCAAGTAGTACGCGTTGCAGAAGAAGAGCTAAATACCGGGGGCATTGCGATGACCACCATAATGGACATTGAAGGTGCCTTCGATAAGATATGCTTTGAAAGTCTGAAACAAGCCTTGGAAAAACGTAGGGTTAACCCATTGGTGGTAAGATGGGTGGACAATATGTTGAACACAAGGGCGATAAATATTCAGACGGGAACCTCAAAACTCAGAGGAAGGGTTAGCAGAGGTTGCCCACAAGGAGGTGTTCTCTCACCTACACTGTGGAATATCACTGTGGACTCTCTTCTCGACAGACTTGAGGCGACTGGCATTCACACAGTGGGATATGCCGACGACATAGCAATAATGGCCAGAGGCAGTTTCATAGACGTCACCGCAGATATCATGAGAAATGCGCTCAAAGTGGTGGAACGGTGGTGTCTGGAACAAGGGCTTTCCATTAATGCGGAGAAAACAGATCTAATAATCTTCACAAGGAAGTTGAAAAATCTGGAATTTCGACCCTTAACACTTTTCGGATCGGAACTAAAAATGGCCAAGAAGGTTAAGTATCTCGGAGTCTATCTAGATACTAGACTTACTTGGAACTACCATGTTGAGGAGAAGGTCAGGAAGGCAAAAAGGGTACTACATCAGTGCAAACGTGTATGTGGACAGAGGTGGGGACTCTCGCCTAGGTCAGCATACTGGATGTATACGATGATAACTAGACCCATTATTACCTATGCCTCGGTTGTATGGTGGGCGAAAGCCTCCCAGAAAACTGTGAGGAAGCACCTGGATAGGGTCCAACGTTTAGCATGTATAGGAGTTACAGGTGCAATAAGGACAACACCAACATGCGCATTGGAAGTGATCCTAGGGATCTTACCGCTAGACTTATTTATTAAGAAAACAGCGGCCCTAGCGGCACTTCGTTTGCATCGAGATGCGAAATGGCACAATCGTGGTACCATCTATGGACATAGGAAGATCCTGGAACTTGTCAAAAACGAGATTAGGGAGCTGAACATGCCTATGGATGGGATAACAAGGGTGCGTATTATGGAAAGGAATCACAAAACTCGTATTGAGAACGGATTACTTCCAGAAAAAAGGAGTGGTGAAATAGTGATTTTCACAGATGGATCCATGATGGATGATGGAGCGGGTGCCGGCATCTATTCAGCAGAGCTGGAACTAGCCCGTCACGTCAGCCTCGGGAATTACACTTCTGTATACCAGGCTGAGATGATTGCATTGCTGCATGCGTTGGACTACTTGCTTGAGAGTCAGGTGGAGGGAAGAAACATCCTTATAGCACTGGACAATCAGGCGGTGATCAGATGCATGGAACAAACAAACATCACAACATCATTGGCATTGGAATGTGTACTTAAGCTCAATAAGTGTTCATCTAAAAATGAAGTAACACTGACTTGGGTACGAGGACACATAGGGATCGAAGGCAACGAAAAAGCGGACTCCCTTGCAAAACAGGGGTCAACTGAAAAGTTGCTGGGACCAGAACCATTCTCTTCAATTGGCAAAGGAATGGTAGAACAGCTTATTCACAAATGGATCACGGCGGAACACCTGAGAAGGTGGTCAACCGTGGAACAGTGTAGACAGGCTAAAATGGCAATTAATTGGCCGACCTGCTCCACTCAAAGAAGGGTTCTAAGCATGAGTCGAGGAACATTGAAGTGGGTGGTGGCTTTGTTAACAGGACATGGTAATTTCGGGTATCACTTAAGGAAGATGGGCCTTAGAGAGGATGATACCTGTCAACTATGCCTGGAGGAACCTGAGACAGCGGCACACATACTGTGTCAATGTCCGGCGTTGGCTGGCAAACGAATGAGGATCTTGGGACATCATTGGGTCGAGACCCAATCGATGAAACAGATCTCCCATAAACAGATGCTAGCGTTAACACTAGGAATCGAGCTCAGGGAAGAACTCTGGAGAAATCCAGAAAGTCTCTCTGGGTAAGATTTATAGTGGTAGAGAGACGAAAAGAGACCCGACAATGGTGGTCTGATTCGAATATCTCTCGAAATCTATATATAGGCCTAGGGTCCCTCCGGACCTATTGCGCCAACTATATATATATAGGTATATATGTATCATTAAGGGTTTTATAGTTATGTGTATGATTAGCCTCTAATTGGTATCACAGTTAGGGCATTTAAAGATCTCATTGTCCCTTTTGGTAATAGGGCACATACATACACACACGACATGGCTGTGTCGAGTATGTGCCCCATAAGTCCAACACATATTTGTTACTAAGCCGCAAAGCCGCATATCCATTATTTCATCAGAACCACTGATCAACTCTCCCCTTTGAAACCGGCTCAAGTCTCCCGTTCACATTTTTTCACAATTAAAAACTAATAACATTTGTGAAACACAAGCTAGCTGGATTATGCTCTAATATCTACTAAGTCGAATCTGTTTCAAAAGATAATGTTAACTATTCTTACTTACCGCGTTAAAGAAAAATGTTGTCACAAAAAAAAAAAAAAAAATTGTTTTAAGTTTTTGCACAAAAAACACTTTTTCACTTCCAACAGCCAAAGTCATTATACAATTTATTATTATTTTGGTGTAGAAGTAACGAATCACGCTCTGCGACATTTGACTTTACCATTGGAGGGTTTAAGTGGAATTGGAGTGAATTATTGAGATGGGTTCAAGTTCCCATATGCTCAAGATTTCCCCCTACCAATACCAACCAAAAGGCTCACTTTGTTGTTGCAATTTCATCAGCCATATACCATATTGCGTCTTCTCTGTTCTTAATGAATGTTCTTTTAACTGTAATGACACGCGTTTCTCTAAATTATTTCCGTGAACTCA
Source organism: Cheilosia urbana (assembly GCA_946477585.1). NCBI lineage: Eukaryota > Metazoa > Arthropoda > Insecta > Diptera > Syrphidae > Cheilosia > Cheilosia urbana. The sequence continues at coordinate 42,479,667 of OX297856.1, forward strand.
ACATAATATATGTGTTTTCCATGCATCACATCCTTCTTGTTTTCAAAATATAAAGCCATTGTCCAAAATATGACCTCCTTATGAACATTTTTCACAATAAACACGATCTGCCATTCAAAATTAACACAAGAACCCAGTAGTGTGATTTGTAGAATGTGTGAAATCTAGCATTGTTGCATGCATATATGCGATATATCGTGTACATTCCGTGAAGCAGCAAAAGACCGTTTCCCTCGCAATGAACAGACTTTACCCTACGGAGAGCACACATCACAGTGGTTCGTCACCGTCACAATTCATGCCCTTTCATCACTGCATGAATACAAAACTGCATAAATGCATGACTACGAAGACACGAAGAAGACTGTGTTTCCATAAATATATAGATACAGACCCCCACCTCACACTTTTATCATTCTCCATTCATGCTGTGGAGCAAGAGTATAAGATACCTCTGGGGTCTTTTTATAAATATTTTATTTATAAAAAAAGGGACTTTATTTCCACACCATGAACACCATGTTGCAACTCCGGTTTAACCTTTCACCGAATAGTTTCGTAGCTCCCCTGCATTTGCATCCATAGACTTAATTGAATGTTGAAGGGATGTTGTAACTGCAATCAGGTAACAGTAACCACATCACATTTGCAGTTGCGGTAATGTGGTTGCAATATTAAGGTGTGTAATCAACATTGGAAAATATTTTCAAATTAAGTTTTCTTGTTCGTATAACAGTATTAAATGGTTTCTCTAAACTCTCGAGAGAGTCGAGAGTCCAAATTAATGGTTTGTGATACGTAGGTTTCTACTTAAGCCTTGAAATATTGCAACACCCATGCGAATATGTCAAATTTGACATTTTCATCGTAAAGTTTTTACATTTTCAATGGTAACCATAATCAGAACGTTTTGTCATACGAGTGCTATTTGTGTTGTTTACGGTTACTTGAAACATTGGAGACGTTCAAGTATCTAGTTAAGTAATGCCTGATTCACAATGCAGCGATAGCACGAGACGAGAACGAGATCGAGTCTAGCGCGAGTTGTCAAAAAAATTCCAATCCACGAAAATCTATGTGACAAAACACAATGACGCAAAACTCGTTGTCTCGCAACGCGACCGTTTCGGAAAATCGAAAAAATCTCGCGCGAGACAGCGATTATTGTTGTCAAATGTCATTTTCCTAATTGGTGAAAGAGAGTGGCCGATTACGTTTCTTTTACCAAACAGTGCAACCATTTTAAGAAAATTATAAGTACTTTTTGATACAATTTGATTATAATGAGACCCACTAAACCAATCTTCAGCCGTTAATTTGTAAAGTCTATTTTACATATATGTTACTGCAATATAAAATTATCTTGACTAGCAATAACAAAATTTATATTTTCATCCGCATAGTGCTTCAGTTTTGAACTGAATTGATTTTAAAGCATTTTTTTTTTTATAAATAATACAATTTATTTCAATTTGGATATCTACTTGTTAGAAAATGGTTTGTCGTGGAAGCCACAATGTTACGGATATTATGGAAATAATCAAAGAAAATTAAAAATCTTTCGTTGTCTTAACAACATCTAAAGATCGAAAATCGAAAATATTGCTTGTTGCCTCAGTGGTTGAGCCGCCTTAGAGACGCGCAATAGTTTTCGTTTTTAAATGTGCATAAAGAAAAATATTAGCGACAACGCAGCGATTATTTTAAATATTGGCAGGGCTATTATTTCGGTAACGATCTAAGTACTAAATACAAGTAACGAACCAAAAAATCAGGGAGCGGCCTTAATATGCCATAAGTATGACTTAACGTAAACATATCAATTACTGCTACAAAAAAAAACTATAAAATTGCATCACTGTTTCCTCCGAAAACGATAAATGGCAGCATGGGTTGTGCTTTTCCTCCTTCTGTGAAAAAAACCTCGCCGACGCTTCATTTTTCATTGTGAGTTGACGGACGATAGTAAAACGAGAGCGAGACGACGAGGTAAATCGCCTCGCTCTCGTCTCGTTATCGCGTCCGCATTGTAAATCAGGCATAAGTCTGACAGCTGTCTGAAATTATAAGTCTCAAATTTATCTTATCTTCAATCTTGAAAATAAATTGAAGGTATCAGCGTAGGAACTGCACAACTCAATTTTTTTCAAAAAGTTGGGAAAATTTGAAATAAAACCGACTGAAAATTCGAAAAAAAAGTATTTTGAGAAAACAACAATTATAAAAATCATTAAAAAAAAAAAAAAAAAACGGATTTACAGTACAAAAAAAAAAATTGTTTGCACCGTTTTTTTTGTAAAAAAATTGTCAAAATCTTCCAAATCGTAGTTTTTAACTTCTCGAACGACATCTTGAGACGTCAAATCACTATAAAAGGCCATATAATCTTGACGAACGCCAAAATCATCTAGATTTCCCGAAAATATCTTTATGTCATCACTTTGGACAACAAATTGCCATTCATGAGCAGACAAATATCCTCGATCAAAATCAAAGCTATGTTGCGCTTTTCATCTGACATTTCCAGTTCATTATCCGATATCACAGTACGAATTCGATGCAAAATATCGTCGGCCTTAGGCCATAGCACACAACACACCGTAAACAGTTCGCAGCGCTTCGAACGAACGAACGAAGTAGCCGTACAACGCGAATGTGGAATGCCTTGCCCAGCTCTGACTTTCCTCCCCAGTACAATTTGCAGACATTTAAGACCAATGTGCATCGGTATCTCCTATCTCCTCTATCCTAATTTCCTTAATGCCCGCCCTGTGTATGTGTAATCACATAACACTGTAAGAGTAGTCACAACCTCTTTAGCGCGTGTTAATTATAAAAAAAAAAAAAAATAAAAAAAAGGGCCACAAACATTGACCAAAAGCATTCTCAAATAGAAGCATTCGTTGTTTTTTATGTGAACTGTGTATATTCTACCAATTGCATCACTTGCATAAACACCACGGAATCCGGGAAATACTTCACCTTGTTTCCGCGCTGGAACTTCTTCGACGACGCATTCCATTTCCAAAATCGGGGCATTTCGCAAATAAGTAAGTGTTCGTGCAAACTCGTGGCTTCGGAAAGTGTCGAAAAAATTGGTTAATGTTGTTGCAGGAGCCATATAACTACGGTGACCATCCGTCCTTTATTTAAAAGGACTGTCCTTTCTTTTTAACCCCTGTCCTATATTATTTTCTTTTTAATAAAGGACGGATTTTGTCCTTTATTTTTGAAACTGTCCTTTAAAACACCGATTAAAAATTGTTTGTATTTAGTTCATAGTTAAAAATATTACGTATAATGTACAATGTACATACATTATTTAAAATTCTGTTTACACCCTCAATGCTTTAGTGCATGTATAATTGTATACCTTAAATTTCAGTTTGTGCCTAACGGGTTGTAGTGCACCAACTGAATAGTATTTTCAATCATGAACAGCTCTTGGAGCAGTGACAAATCACAAATGAATGTATACGCTGTTAAGGCTATTCTTAGTTATAACTAAATGTAGTTTCGGAAAACCCTACTTAGATTTTAGAGGTTTTCGGAAAATGAAGATGTTTTTAAATCTATCCAGCCTTCTCAAAAATATGAAAAGTTAGACTGGCTTTACCATTCACACTCTTTATTCAATAAAGAAAAACAGTTTATATTTTTTTTTTCTGTAGACTTAAATAATGTGTTAATGTTTTTTGGAAAACGAACATAAAAAGCAATACCGATCACAAAAGAAGTCACTGAACGAAAAAGTGATTATAAGAAAGAAGAAGGAAGTGGTTGCATACCTCTAATTGAGTCAGCAATATATTTAAGATATTTAATATGTCTGAACTAGCACTTAAATTCATAACAATAATTTAGCTGAAAAAAAATATTCTTTAGGTTCAACCATTTCTGATTTTTAAACAGAAAAAAGATCAATAATCAATTCTGAAACTAGCTGTAATTTAAAATGTTGAAGTTTCAGTGGGAACGCAAAATAGGATTTCGGAATTTTTTTCCAAAAATGTTGAATTACCGTTTTTTAACAAATAAATAATAAATACAAAAAATATTGGAAGCAAAATAATTATTGTCCTTTATTTTTTTTCGGCGAATATGGTCACCGTACATATAACCCTACTCACAAATGAGCAGAGTACCATGATTGTTACTCGCTCATTTTTCGTAACAACTAACAACCCCTACGTGAAAACTCCAGACCAGTGTTGCCAGGCGCTTTAAGTGTAATTCCCCATCACAGACCTTTAAATTCCCCTTTTTCCCCATTCTTCATGGTGGTTTTCCCCATGGATTCCCCACAATCTAAATATTGAGTAAACTGGCTGCTTCTTAAAATTTTTTCACCCAAGTTCCAATATAAAAACTGAAATCTAGTAAGAATGAACTTGTGCATATTGAATATGGCTTGTTGCCGTGACGGCGAACAACGTCACAATGCATGGAATGCACTCACCCACAACAAGGGAAATTACTGTAAATAGAAAACGTCAAATAAATTATTGTATATATAAACTTTTACTTATTTTTATAATGTTAAAAGGAGCAGTAGTTTAATTCTATTGCGGTCTAGATCTTATACAGTTTTTGCCAATAAATCTCAGTCATAGGTATACGATTATAATGAAACGCGCTACTTGCGTACGAAGCGTTGAGCCATTTTCCGAGCCATTCCAGGCAAGAGGCAGTTTTTTGTAGTTACAAAAAAATCATTGGGGCCATTCACTTGAACAATATTTTATCCAGTTATAGGGTATTTCGCAACAACGTCAGTGTCAAATAAGAAGAAAAAAACAAGTGACAGCTGAAAAACTGATAGGAGAACAAAACAGATTTTATATGGCTGTAGCATAATTATGTTAAAAAATTTTCTGAAAAGTTTATAATAAAGTGGAAAAATAAAATTAAAGCATTGTAGAATCGAAAAATTATGTTAATCAAACGTATTGGGTAACAGATGAGAAGTTCAAATAATATGAGTCATTTCTCGTTGGCTCGGAGCATTGAGCGAAAGCACAACCCTGGTTCTATTTAAAAGACAATGGGGACGTTCAAGCTTCTAGTTTAGTAATTCTGGCAGCAGCCGTCTGACTAGATGTATCTCGGTTTTGATTGGCTGAAATCAGTCATTTAAGCAGCTGTTTCAGTTGACATTTTTCGAGGGGTAGCCGACGACGAGTCAAGAAATTGTGACTGAGTACTAAATTGAATTGACAGTTCGCATAATGTGCTTGATGTAGAAAAAGTGATGTTCCCGACCAATCTAGTTTTTGCGTTCAGTTTAAGTCTTATCCAGACCAATCTAATCCACTGAAGATAACTAGATTATTGAATGTGCCCAATATTGGAGTGAAGTATTGAAATTTATTTATTTTTTATTTTCCCCACATTTCGTTCTGGAAGAGAGAAGATTCCCCTTTTCCCCTTTCGCATATTTTTTTTTTGAAATTCCCCACAAAAAGGGGAATCCCCCACGACCTGGCAACACTGCTCCAGACGCTGAACAACATCATTGTCGACGTCATCTCAATCACCCCTACATTTCAACTTACTCACTCATACTAATGCCAGGATCTTGAAAATAATAGATTCAAATTCTATCAAACATATTTAAGTATCTACTCCATTTCAAAATGTTACTTAATGTAACTGTTGGCAACGCTTCTCTCGCAAGTGTCAGCTCCATCTTCTCGCCAAATAAAGAAGACATGAGGTACTCCATCTTGGATGGAGTGAACGAAAGACAGGAGAAATAGATTGCTGTTTTTTTTGGGTAAGGAGTTCGCGTTTGGCTAGTTCGTTTTTTCTTTAGATTAAGAATTTGAATTAAAAATAAATATTATTACAAAACGAGTCGAGTAATATTCTTTTGCGGAGCACAACAGTAACATAGTTAACACAATTTAATAAAACAAACTTATTAGGTAGGTACCTATATTTTAAAAAAAATTTCAAAATTGTTCACAACAACAATTTGCTCGGAAAATAATTGAAATACATAATTGACAACAACAATTGCTTTTAAAATTTTTTTTTTTTTGTATTTGAAGTCTTACTATTCGATTTCCATCCAGTTTTTTTTTTTTTTTTTTTTCAAAGTGCATTTCCCCATACAAAGTTTCATAACCTCTTCCATTCCCTCAACGTTTTGTTTTCGCGACAAAAAGTAAATATAAACCTGATATACTACAGCAATACGAACAAGACCAAAAAAGAATAATGAAAATCGTCCCAGGGGTTATTGAGTTACATCATCATCGAGTTTCATCCCGAAAGAAATATATATTATATTATTAGAGGTTTAGAACTTTTTTTAAAAAAAAAAACACAAAAAATTCGAAAAAATGAATGAAATATTTATTTGAATCGATAGTTTGAACCTTGCAATTTAATGTTTAAAGATAATTTCATGCAAATGTTGACCGCGGCTGCGTCTCAGGTAGTCCATCCGCTGAGTCCAATTTTGGCATACTCTTTCACACATATCGGCCGGTATCTCACGAATGAATGCATGGATGTTGGCTTCCAGTGCGTCAATCGAAGCGGGCTTGTCCCTATACACATTAGCCTTGTCATACCCCCACAAAAAATAATCTAATGGTGTCAAATCGCACGATCTAGGCGGCCAATTGACCGGCCCGAAACGTGAAATTAACTGTTCACCAAACTCGCCTCGCAATTGCGCCATTGTTTCGCGTGCTGTCTGCTGTGTGGCATGTGGCACCGTCTTGTTGAAACCACATATCATGCAAGTCAAGAACTTCCATTTCGGGCAAAAAAAAAGTTTGTTATCATCGCTCGGTAGCGTTCACCATTGACAGTAACGCTGCGAATCGCATCATCTTTGAAGAAATATGGCCCAATAATGCCGCCGGCCCATAAACCGCACCAAACAGTGGCTTTTTCGGGATGCATTGGTAGCTGTTGCAATGCTTCCGGCTGATCTTCACTCCAAATGCGGCAATTTGCTTATTTACGTACCCATTCAACCAAAAATGAGCCTCATCGCTGAACACAATTTTTCGATAAAAAAGCGGATCCTCGGCCAGCTTTCCAAGAGCCCATTCACCAAAAATTCGGCGTTGTGGTAGGTCGGTTGGCTTTAGTTCTTGCACAAGCTGTATCTTAAAAGGCTTTACGCACAAATCCTTCCGCAAAATTTTCCACGTAGTGCTGTAACAAAGGCCTAACTGCTGGGAACGGCGCCGAATCGACATTTCGCGGTCTTCTGTCACATTAGCTGATACGGCCGCAATATTTTCTTCACTACGCACAGTACGTAAACGTGTTGGTGGTTTAATGTCCAACAAAGTAAATTTGGTGCGAAATTTGGTCACAATCTTCCGAATAGACTGCTTAGAAGGTCGAGAATGCCGATCATAAAATGGAAGCAGCGCGCGATGAACATTTCGAACCGAGCACGAATTTTGATAGTAAAATTCAATAATTTGCAAGCGTTGTTCATTTGTAAGACGATCCATGGTTAAATTGCAAACCAAACTGAAGCTGTTTGACAGTGACACAAGGTACTAAACACCAGTGATGCCATTCTGGCATTTTTAATGCTAGATCTAGGATTTTCGAAGACTTGAAAGCATTTTTTTAAAAAAGAAAAATGCCAGATGCTGTTTTAGCATTTTTTTAATTTTTGTATTTTTCGATATTTGCTCTGGAATTTGTACATTAAGCTGATATACAGTGCATAGAAGTTTAAGATGTTTCCCACCACTTTCCCACGCATATGAAATGTGAAACGTGCGAACGGATAATGTGTGAGTACGATTATAATCGTGTCTATTGGGTACGTGGAGATAAGTATCAGACCAAAAACATAAATGTTAAAAAAAGAACCAGAGAGTTCTTCTATTAAAAAAAAAATCTTCTATGTAACAAAGTCAGTCGCGCAAGGTACCGACATATAAAAGTACACTAAGTTCTTACTTTATTAAGGTTTAATACGAAATATTTGAAGTAGAACACTACAAATTAAGAGAGACATTTTTTTATTTAATCATCATTATTGACTAAAATAGGGTGGGTTCACTGATCAAGTTTATAAAACCTTTCGAATTTGGCGTAATGAAAAGAAAACTTCCCAAGTAAGCCCACCAAATTTAAGTCGGCAATAAGTTCTTAGAAAAGTCATGAAGTTATAAGTCGCATGTATATTTTCAAAATGACAATAGGCAGACACTTCAAATGAAAAATCTTAGATTTTTGAGCTCTACCGATCAACCAAATTTCATTATTCTACAGCCATCGGAAGTCCTCCATATAATTGACAACAATTCTGAGGAAGTGGATGGATACCACGTCCCCTTATAAAGAAACCTCAATTATTCCTTTGATTGCACCACAAGACATACCGTTGTGCAAAATTAGAAGATTTCACGATGTCGGGGAGTACTCCATAATTGTCAGTCTGTCAGTCAGTCAGTTACGGTTTTTGTGATTTTTGAAGTCCTATATTTCAGGAACCACTTATGCTAAAAAGTTTACTGAGGCGCTTGTGCTTAATAAACTTAGAAAATATTCTGAATTTGAGTATTTTGACTTCATTGATACTGGAGATAGAGGAGGGTCAAAAATCGCCTGAGTTTGTTCCTGTAAAAAGGATGTAGTGCTAGAACGTCGCTGGGTACTACCATGCCTTTCGGTAAAAAAGTAAAAAAATGCATTCAGATGAAATTGAAGCTAAAAAGACAAAATAATATATTTTTTTTAAAAAGCTGGTGAAATCACTTTTTTTTTGTCTAGCATTTTTATTTTTTTACTCTATACATTCTAGCATATTTTTTTTCCAATCCAGCATTTTCTTTTTTGAAATTCTGGCAACACTGCTAAACACACGTCAGCTATCAAAACCAGTGTTGCCAAAACCAAACCAGCTAAAAAATCACCCGTTATATAGAGATAGATAGAAGAGAAGTTTACAAATTGAAGCAACCTTCACATTCCTAGGAAATTATTTTGATAAAGACAACAAGTATATAAGGTTCTTTCTCGGCCTTCGAAACTTTTTCTATAAAGCGGAGTTTATGCAGCGCATAAAGGATCAAGGCCTCTTGCGTAAACAGATAGTTCCATTTCTATACCCAAGAAAAAGTTATACAGTTAGTTATATATTATGTAGGTACCTTATAAGTTATATTTATGTTACTTTTAACACTTTTAACAAACACTAACGTGGTATTCGATTGGGCTTCTCAGAGGACTTGCTTTTGCTCTAGGTCACTTTTTATGTTTGATTGCTTGAAAAAATAAACAATCTTTTTCCGATTTTAGATCATTTATTAAATTTTAAATCTCTGCCTCTCCCGTCACCAACGGTGCCAGTTTTTTTTTTTTTTTTTCAAAAAACTGGAAACTCCCAAAAAAAAAACTGTATTCTACCACAAAAAACTGTAAGCTTCAAAAACGAAAAGATTTTTGTGAAATTACGCTTTTTTTTAATTTTATTAAACAAAAATAACAAAAAACAATTCATTTTAAATAAAATAACTAGGTTAAATACGATAGTAGGTAAATTAAATCACATTAAAATTATTTAAATCACATTTTCATTTTGTTTTTTTTTTTTTTTCAAATCTGAAATTTAAAAAAAACTGTAATTTGTACTAGGAGGTAATTTTCAAAACTGTAAGCATGTCTAAAAAACTGTAATTTACAGTTTAATCCACGGAGTTCTGGATTTTAAAGTCTGTATTTCTTTCAGCGAAAAACGGAATTAAATAAAGTAAAGTAAAACACTATATACTGGATCGCACGAAGCTTTCTCGTTCATTAAAAGTGTTGGTTGTTTTTTTATTTGGTTAGGTAGGCATAGGCAGGTAAAAATCTAAGAAACGATGCTATATAAAAGAAACAGTTCATAAAAAGGAAGAATATCGTAAACAAAACCCACTTTTGGCTCATTCAACTGATACGGCATAGTACATATTGTGGTGAATCAGGTACTTAGTGAATCAGGCACTTAGTGAATCAGACACTTAGGAATTGTGGTGAATCGGGCACTCGGTTTCCCTCCAAGTTCCACTTCCAATTGGAGATTGGAATCTGTCAAGTTAGAACCATCTAGAGAAGATATGGAACATACATCTGGAATATATCTACTTCTGGAATATTCGCTGATAGGTGGCAGCGCGGATATAAAAGGGGCGCGTTGACAACAGAGATGTGCAGTTGATTTTTAGCCCGCGATTGTTAAGTTCGAAAGAGTAATCGGTTGAGAGATAAATAAGTGTAACGTAATAAAGTGAATAAAGCGATTTTATTGAAACGTTTAAGAATTGATTTAAGTGTAAATAAAGTGATTTTATTAGAAAAGTTGAACAGAATAGTGTTTTATCTTTTCGAATCCCAGCCTGAATGTAACAATATCAAATAACAATGTGAATTTTGTTTTAATTCAAGCTCTCAGTAACAGGCAATTTTCGCAAGTTGTGCCTAGTTGGAGTAGAGAGTTATAAGCGTGTACTGTACTATTTATAAGCTCGCTTTGGGCTAAAGGGGTAATTTAAGAAAGAAATAAACAAATTAACTTAAAATGTAAAAAAATATATTATGGAAACAACGTCAACCCATAGGTACAAAAAAGTTAATTTAGAATTACAAGGCGCAATAAATACTGGGAACATATTAAGTGTCTTTGTTCATAATTTTGTAAAAATCAGCATTCAAAATTAAAAAAAAAATTGTTTTCTCTTAAATTTCAAGTTTGAAAGTATTTTTTTTTTTTGGCGACGCTATTTCTATATATGTCGGCTTCATCTTCTCGCCAATTAGGGTCTTGGGAAAGGAGGTACGCCATCTGGGTGGAGGAAGTGTCTTTGAGAGAGAATAATCATTTTCGCTTGTTTCGCTTTTCTTTAGATTTTAAGATTAATTAAATAAATGTTTATTGCAAAAAGAATCGGTCACGGAACACAACATGTTTCAAAAACTATTAACTGAAATAACTTAATTTAAGTACTTTATTGTAAGTGTTGCCGTTGTTTTTAAAATATATTTTCTTTCATTTCAAGTATTTTTGTTAATTACCCCTCTCGCGTTAACGGTAAGAGATAGATCCCCTCCCCTACCATAGTAAAAAATGCTTGTTTTTGACCCCTCTACAAAAAACCGTTATCAATTTTAGGCGCCAACGTTATCGTTCTCGTGTCTGTATAAGAACTCAGAGATTTGTTTTTGAACTTGCATTCGTAGTTATAAACTGAATATGTCATGTAAACCTCATCTACCTTACCTACATTTGGTTAAAATCCTTATATCCGTTTTCGAAAAAATCAAACTGTAGTCCTCCAAATCCGAATTTTTAACCAATTCCAGGCAGCCGTTTAGTCTGTAGACCTCAGTTGCTTACGCAAAGGCCGACAGAATTGCACGAACCACTTTTTTGAGCTTCTTAACATCTCGAGATCGAAATTGTTTACGAATACAATGTCTTTCGCTTACTACGTATTCGAGAAAGTTAAAAATGTAATTTTGGTTTTGTTCTTAACGTTTTGCGGTCACTGGAATTCGCTCATGCATTAAAAAAAAACAATAACCATCAACGCGCCGTCCTCGCCACCGCATTCGGTACATCGGTAGATCAAATTAAAACTTAACTAAACGAGCTTTGAATAAATGCTAAAGTAATTTTCGCAAAGACCGCATCTGAGAACATTTACCGCCGCCCGCTACCTTTTTTGTGGGAGTTTTGTGCAGTTTCCTAAAAATGTAAAAACCCAGTGGTATAATAAAAATGAGGGAAAATTACAATCTCATGAGAAATACTCTACAAATTTGAAACAGACACGATGCAGATGGATATCCACTTCAAGTAGCTTCACAGATAAGATATTTCTTTTCCACTGAATTCTCATTCCGCGTTTTCCACATAGCATCGCGGAACTTAAGAGATAAAAGTACGAAATGGTGTTTTGTTTTTTACAAAGGCTTCTTTGTTGCAGAATATTTGTATCTGGAAATTAAAAATTCCCAAACGCACCGCCAGTCCAATGCGAAATAAAAAAATAAATAAAATACCAAACGCCCGACAAAGGGAGTTCGCTATAATCATACCATGCGAATATAGCAGCGATGCACAGTAGGGCACAGCTCCAGTACCTAGTCAATCCTTTACAGTGAAAGTTGTTTTTGTTTCCTTTTCGACGAATTAAACATATCCCAAGGCGGCGCATTTCAATTATTTATTGAAGCCAATTTCATGATTTTAAAAACATAGACCTGAAGTTCAACCTGGTCCATTCGAAAGGCATTTCCAATGATCGGAGGTCGTTACGCTTAATGAAAATGAATTTCACCAACAAAAAGACCAGGAGTTAATAAGTCGAAGTCATTGTTATTGACGTTCCGGAGATTTTTGCATTTTGATTCAATCAAACACAATGCCTGTGGTAATGTATACTACCAGAGTGGGATTGATTTGGCTTTGAGCATGCATATCACATCCTCTCATTATACGAATTTTCTTTCCACTAGTTTACCGATTCACCATTTTTAATTAATTTCGGGCTTGAGGGGTGAAAAAAGAAACGAGATGATGGTTTCTGAATTTTAAATTATTATTTTAGTCGGATTGGTTGGTGGAATAGCTTATTCCACAGACATTCAGCGGGGCAACTGGTTTTTGATTATGTTGATTGCGAAAATCAAACCGGGATTCCTTCTTGTTTAGAGCCAGAAATGTAATTAAAATAAAAAAATGTTTTTTTGTGAAGTGTACCTCTAGGTAGATGCAACAATTTAGACAGGTATAAATAAAGGACACTTCAGACAAAGATTAGAGCTATTCCTAACGAAGCTGGATTCCAAAGGCACGGATTATCCCAAAAGAACTTTTAAAGATAGTACCTATACTTTGGATACTGAAAGCATTACACATGGATTGACATATGTGAGGTTGGTGCTTCAAGGCAATTTGGTAGCAAAAAACCGGGTTCTCAATAGATAAATATATCAAATCGATCTTCTGATTGGACTTCCACGCTGAAAATAAATGGCGTGGGTAGTTTTACGGGTACCTAGACATAACAGGAGAACACTGAAACGAATTCGAAATTGTTGTCCCATCCTCCCTAAATTTCGGAAAGTATTTACCTCGCACATGAAATGTACATTCATGTACCATTTTGGATACATTATGTGACAAGATTTATATTTTTTTGTTATAGCAAGAGAAGCGTTTGTTTGTTGTACGGGAAGTGCCAAGACCTTTTATTTTGAACTCTTTGTATGGAGCTAACACTTTTAGAAGACCCGCGATAAAGATTCGGGAAAAGTATAAGAGACAAACACACTTGTTGCTTTCAATTTCATAAATGTTAGGTCGAAGATGCGAAGTGTCTTCTCTACTTTTCTAAGAAAGGAGTAAATGATTTTACAGGTATTACTTATAACGCAGTTTAGCCGTCACGATTTTCCCCTATAGAAAATTAATAATTAATTGACCCATGGCTTTTTTTCAACAATACATAATATGTTATATTCAAAAAGTAACCGTCATGGGATTTAAAGATGGCGCCCAATATCATATATTCATCAACAACAGAAACCTATTGTCATCCGTGACAAGCACCACAGTTCCACAGTCCACAGTGCCTGAATAAAAGTTGAACAGTTTGACAGTGCAAAGTCCCCTTCAAACTGCAACCGACCATCCGAAGCAGCGTTGCCAAGTCATTTTGGCGTTTGAGCAACGTTTTTAATTTGCACAGTAAAATCAAATTAAATACTTCAATTGAACTTATAAAATATATTTATATTTATAATGAATGAATGAATGAATGATATTTATTTATTTAGCTTTTAAAAGCCATTTTGTTGTACAATGTATATTTTACAATAGTTTCGTTTTTAAACTATCTGTTAGTTTCATTATCTTTTTAAACTCAATCTATTAATTTGTTTTTTTTAATTGCCCTGTGGTATTTAATATACCTGCAAGGTAACAATAGGGCTGTTTTTTTGAGCTTCGTTCTCAGCAAAGCAAAGCAAAGCAGGATTTTTAGCACGCAAATACAACAACTACTATGAGTTTTCGAACTGTCAAGTAGAGCGTAGTTGTTGTAATTGCGTGCTGAAAATCCTGCTTTGCTTTGCTTTGCTGAGATCGAAGCTCAAAAAAACACACCTAATCTTGGAAATTACATTTTCAGGAATTATTATTTTTATTTCTTAGTATTAAATTTATATTTTTGTTCTAAACTTGTTTGGCTAAAAACCCTTTCTACTAATCCTTAAACACTTTAAAAACGCCCAATAGCTATCACCTTTGTCGGCACTAAAGCACTATTCACATGAGAGCGAACTGCGAATAGGCGAATTGCGAAGAAATCAATTAAACTGTATTTATGAATTGAAAATTGAAATTTTTTCTATCAGAAAACCATTATATTTAATTAATCTAACATCTAGTCTAAAAAAGACATGACACTCAATTGATTTAAACAGCTAAATGAACAATTAAAGCAATTTTCCCGGGAATTGAAAATTCTTGCCGCGAACTGTCACACTTTATTCACAATCCACGTAAAAAAGTCGCGGTTCACAAACCCAAGAATGAAAAATTCGTTCGAACTTAACCTTAAAAAATGAAACTGATACGCGGGTATCTGCGACCAAAAAAAGTTTTCATCTGAATGAAGTGTCAGAAACTACGAACATTCGCGTGTTCGCAGTTCACAATTAGCTCTCAATTGAATAGTTCTTAACATGAAATTTTGGGCACCAAAATTAACGCTGAAAGCACTGACTTGGTAACGCTGGCCCAAGCTCATGCTCTGATAAATGTCAGACACAAGCAAAACGTCAAAAACAGCCTATTTGCTGTCTCAAAAATGCTCTCTTCACTCTCTCAGTTGTCATGTTGTTTTCTCATGTCATCTCTAGAATATTTTTTTACACTGTTGCTGTCAGTGGGCCATAATTTGCACCAGACAAATTCCGAATTCTTTCCATCAGCAGTGAATCATCCTATATAATTTGTCTGGTCAAAGTTTGATATTTACGCGTGCAGTCCTCACACCTCACCCCGTAAGTGCTAACCAAATTGCCTTTGTTATTATTAAATGCTGCTAGCAGAGAGCTGATGAGAAGACCCAAACCAACACCATCCAAGAAACAGGTGAGTTAAAAACGCTCTCCGCTCCCGCTATCTAGCTCGGTGTTCGGTCTGTTTCTGTACTAGTACTACACGTCTAATCCAAATATTTTTTTATGTTAAATTTAGTATTGAACTTCTTTTCAAGTCAGTCGTTCGTTTGAGTCTATCCAAATTGGTCGCGCTGTCCCACAATAGCAAGTACGCGATTCCGGGCGAATCCCTACTCAAAGAATCCAAAGAAAAGCTAAATCCAATTGGGAAAACCGTGTGCGCCTGCTAATATACATCCATACAGTAGGAAATTCCTCGTGATAACCCTGCAGACATAGAGGTAATCTATTACTTAATCGCTCTGAGGTAGATAAATAAGTTTTAATTTGATCGACAACGAAGAACGAAAGGGGAAGCAATCGCAGAACGACGACAAGGAAAAATAAAAGTGAAACGACGACGACTTGTAACAGAAAAACGCACGACTACGAAGACGACGACCTACTTAGGCCACACACTGGACGGCGACGGAACACTGCTGGGGCAAGAGAGAGAAAGTTTCCATCATCGCAGCACAATCGTGGTATAACCCTGAAGAAAGAGGAAGACACAACAAAGAGGTGAAAGTTTTTTTTTTCGTTTTCTTACTTTGTGGAACATATTACGAGTGTCGTCGCCTTTTGGACAACTAGTGTCCAAAAGTACCTTGTGCCTTGAAAGCGAGTTAATTGCAAATTGTTGGAGAAATGTGGCCAGAAAACGTTGGTATCCTTGCCATCGATGTGATCTTTCCATCACAGTATGTCGATCAAACAGAGTTGGAGACGTTTGATGGTGCGTCAGCTGGAAAGTACACCATCGGACTGGGCCAGAGCAAAATGGGATTCTGTTCGGATCGCGAAGATGTGAATAGTCTGTGCATGACGGTGGTGAGTCGTCTGCTGGAAAGGCATCATATCAAGCCATCCCAAATTGGACGTTTGGAAGTAGGCACTGAAACAATTATCGACAAGTCAAAGTCTGTAAAGAGTGTCCTGATGCAGTTGTTCGCAGAAGAAGGCGCCACCGACATTGAAGGAATCGACACAACTAATGCATGCTACGGTGGAACTGCGGCGCTGTTCAACTCTATAAACTGGATCGAATCGTCCAGCTGGGATGGACGGTTAGCGCTGGCTGTATGTGCGGATATTGCTGTTTACGCGAAAGGTGCAGCTCGACCGACTGGAGGTGCTGGTGCTATTGCTATGCTTGTTGGACCCAATGCACCCTTGGTCTTCGACAGAGGTCTTCGCGCGACCCACATGGAGCACGCCTATGACTTCTATAAGCCCGATTTGAGCTCGGAATACCCAACAGTGGACGGCAAACTTTCGATTCAGTGCTATTTGTCGGCGCTGGACACCTGCTATCAGCTGTATCGCAAGAAATTCGAAGCCAAACACCCCGACGCAGGCAAAGTTGGCTTAGAGAACTTTGACGCCCTACTCTTTCACACGCCGTTCTGTAAGTTGGTCCAGAAATCCGTGGCCCGAGCTGTATTCAACGACTACCTCCTCACTTCGGAGGACAAGCGAGTAACCAAGTATCCTGGCCTAGAGCGTTTCAATACTGCCACTCTCGCGTCAACGTACTTCGATCGGGACGTGGAGAAAACTTTTATGACCCAATTCGCCGATATATTCGAGAAGAAAACCAAAAAATCACTCCTCCTAGCCAGTCAAGTAGGCAATATGTACACGCCGTCGGTTTATTCGGGCCTTGTCTCGCTGCTGGTCAGTGAAACTGCTCAAAGCCTTGCTGGCACTCGCATCGGAGTGTTCTCCTACGGCTCCGGACTTGCTGCTTCAATGTACTCCATCTCTGTGACCAAAGAAAATGATGTTCTGCAGAAATTCCTTTCGAAATTAGACTATGTTTTGCCGATGCTGAACTCTCGCGAGAAACTCTCGCCCGAAGACTTCTCGCAGCTGATGGAAGTGCGTGCGAAGAACAATCATGCTGCTCCCTACACACCAACGGGCAGCATCAGCGTGCTTTTCCCGGGCACTTATTACCTCAAGGAAGTCGATGAGCTACATCGAAGGACGTACGAAAGAGTACCAACGATTTCAAATGGCATTCACTAGGTGGCGTTGCTTATTCTTACTTTTTAAATAGAAACTTTTTTCTCTAATTTCTCTTGACAATAATTTATTTAAAAAAGAAAAAAAAATGTACCGTTAATTTGCTAAGCACACACGGTGTAGAGTTATGTATTTCTGTTTACCACTAAAAGTGGGCAAAAAACCGTTGTAAACATATTTGGGGGGGCAGACATTTTGATACCTTGTAGTTAGGTAGGAAGTTGTTTATTGTAAACATGGTGGATATTATTGTGTAAAATAAAAAGAATCACCAATTTTGTTTGATAATCAAATGAAAAGAAGAAGAAAACGTTTTTTATTATTTTGATTTTATTTTTCATTTGCATATGGGCAATCTATTTGCTTCTCTTCGGTAAGGTGTAAAGGTCTTCAGCACACACTGGTGCGAGATCGTTTTGGAATTTCGTTTCTTTCGCTGTTTTGTTGGTTTTCTCTTTGGACTTGGATTGATTTTATTGATGAAACTTACAACAAAAATGTAAATATCGATATTGTAATCAGTTTGCCCTGTTAGCCGCAACCGACCATAAACTGGGTTGTCGCGTGTATGGTGTTGGTGTAGGTACCTACCTAGTGGCGAAGGTGTGTTGCACGATTTTAGATTAAATTTCTATTTCGTTAAGTGGGCAATATTATATCATACTGGTTACTGGCGATAAAGTAAGCGTAGTTAACTTAAGTAAATGGGTTTTTCGTTTTTGTAACCTCTACCTTGCTAGCCGATGATGATAAACTGACATTGCGCTCTTGACACCTTGATGTCAATGGCATGATACTTCACTTGCGCTGAATGTTCAGAAAATGGTATAGACACTACAGAATTGTTTACTTCGCTGTTTCGACATGCAATAAAGATTCATTGTGATGTTATTATTCGATGGAGTGTACTTGGATCAGGTAAAATGCCATAAAGTAAAAAGTTAGTTCCAGCTTCCAGTTCAGGTTTTATTACTACACTTTGGCGGGAATTGTAAATTAAGACATGTTTATCATAATTAAAAAGATAAGTGGTTTTTATTACGCAGTCTGGTCAAAAGATCTATTAAGGCCATTACAAAAAAGAAGGTATTAAGAGTCAGTGTCAGGAGATGACATTGATATTAATTACAATTAGGTATATTATGTGGTTTTCCATTGGGACCACCAGAAATCTTTTTCAGATCTCAGATTTTACTGTGCTCATGGAACGCGCAACGAGATTGATCTGCTTTTGTAAATGGATTAGTGCGTTAATTGACAACAATATCAGCTGTTCAAATTGCATTCGTTTCTGGCAAAATCGCAAATGGATATCGCCCTCAAAAATGTTTTCCTTGTTGTAGATACAAATGGAGTATTATTGGTGATTTGTAGTCTTCAGATGACGAGGAAGACAATGAAGATAATAATTCCTCCGAAATAATATCCATAGCTATTTATATATTTTGTTATTTTGGTTTTCACGAAACTTTGCGCATTTGCCTCGAAAGCAAACTTCGCAGAATGACGTAAAACAGCTGTGCAAATTATAGTGGTATGTGTAGATCTGAAAAAATATCGAGATCTGCAAAAAGTGCTCCGAATCGAAAAAAAGATTGATTTTTCGTCCCAATGGAACGCGAAAAGTGATTTAGATCAAAAAAAAGATTGATTTTTTGTCCCAATGGAAAACCACATTAATATTTAGTGATCCCAACCTCTAATGTATTTGAGATTCTGAAATTCAACTGAATCCATTTACAAGGGTTTCCATTTGTTTCCTTAGTTTCTCCGTAAGTATTGTTTTGTGAATTTATTCTGGTACATGCCACAATTCACTACTTTATTTATTAATTTTTACATTTCATATCATTTAAAATGCAATTGGTGAATTATTTCAAATAGAATGTAGTTTAAAGAACAACATATTAACATGCAAATTATGCAAATACGTGTCTCCATTAGGCGTTCAATTCTAAAACAAAGATAACCGATAAAGAGCCGATGACTCGTTAAAGCTTTGGGTCGTATGTCGCGCCTTTTAAACTTTTTGATGGGTTTCAGTGCGAAAGTAAACATACGTCCTTAGCGTAAGTCTTAAATCATAAGAAACTAACAACTAGACGTTCAATGAATATCCGAATTTTTGGCAATACCAACCATAGATGTCTTGTCGAATATCAAGATCAAGATTGTAAGAAAACAAATATCGGACTTTGGTGCAATGAACAATTTATTACAGTCCTTGACATCGGGTAGGTATTACTTTATTGATTAGTGATCGGTTTTAGTTGTTCCAAACCTTAGAGTCATATATTTATAAATACTGAATTTATAGACGTATATATCAATATATGTATATATAGGTATATAGGTTCAGCCCTAGTGATATTTAGCTAGGGCTGCAGATTTTTTCTTACAAATTTTTGTTACTTTCATAATTTGCTTTGGATTGGTAGAATTCGGTTTTGTGTTGAGGAGAAACGCGTTTCTATCTCTCTCTCTCAATCTCGCTCTCTGTGGGCTTATACTGGTGTTTCGTGTAAAATTCGCAGCATTTCACCGAAATGTTCTATTTTATTTCATTTTAAATTCATTTTTATTTATATCTTTAATTAAACTTACATACTAGACAAAAACGATTAAATCTAATTTAAATCTAACATTCATCTTATTCTAGCTTACTGACTCTTAGCGAGCGCTCTAAACTTAACAATATCCTTAAAATTATTGCCTTTCGGCATAAATCTATCTATATCTATGATTTGTTTTGTTTTTTTAATTTTCAAGAAACTTTATAAAACTTGAATTCTTTATTATTTGTTTGCTTATACAACTACTTAAAACTACCTAATCTACCAAGCCTACATTACCTATAATCAGGATGATGAGCAATCTCATCGATTGGTCACTATCCTGATTGCGTTCATGGTTGCCTGTCGGCCACCAACACGGGTTCATCCGCGCCGCCGAGACTCGATCGAGGCCATAAGCGTCGGTCAAGTTTCGGAAGCACTCTTTCATGTTGGCTAGCCCGGTGCCTCTCAAAGACCCCCTACTCTAAACCTAAACCTAATAACTTAATGAACTTAATTTCTAGCTTAAAACTAAGGATGATGCTACGTAAGTAGTGCACCGGCCCGAGAGAGCTAGTCCACCCTCACCTCTTCCTCAAGACACCAAAATTCGTTGAACTGCTTTACCGTATCGACCCTGTCCCGTTCCGCAATTGCGGTACTAAAACGGAGGAGCTCCTGAGCATTGGCGGCGTACCCGCCGTGGATGAGCCGCTTATCCCTCGCTGTGGTGGCTGTGGTACAATACCGGCACACCATCTTTTTTTCTGGACTAACCCTTTCATGTCTACATGAAGAAATGCCTCAGGCGGGATAAAGCCAGACCGAAGCGTACTCTCGTGGTACATTAAATTGGGGTAGTAAGCCCCTGAGATCAGGTCCCGAAATGTTCTAGTGCGTGGAGGCGTGGACCAAGTATTCTAGATCTAGAGCTTTCTAGGTATCACATGAAATAATAAATAGACTTATATGCGATTAATTCATGAATCCAGACTGAAGTCTGTGCAATTACATGCACCTATTAAACTGTATATTGTTGTCACAAATGTATAAAAAGTTGTAGTTTAATTATAAAATAAAAAAAGACCTTAGCAGAACCGTATGTAGTTCTTAACAAATATTGCAAAAACGTTTTGTATACATATACATAGTTACATATCAATGAACTCATAAGTCCATCGAACTACAACAAATTAAGTAAACAATTACATTGCGTTTAAATTACCTGATTGCGCTTAATATAGAGTCCTCATAATACGATAAAAAGTGCTGCTTTGAATAGCAAAGTCAAGTTAAGACAAATCAGCAAAAAGAAGTTTGAATATGTACATATTTTCATGTTTGAGGTTTTCATTTAAACTTGACCGCAATAGAAGAGTTAAGTGGGTACCTAAGGTATATTGATTTAAGGAAATGTAATCTCACTAACTCGTGAAGGTATGTATACAAAGTATTCTTGGTAGTGATGCATTCCAACTTATGGTATAATTTTATGGCAAAAAAACAATTATTTTCAGAGTCAGAGCAATTTTGCGAAACTCGATTTCTGAGCGAGATTTACACGTACTTACACTAACGCCAAAACAGTTGCCAAACTTTAAAGTGTGTAATTACTTATGTTTTTAGACGACAAGTCAATGAAAAATAGAGAAAAAAATACATTTGATTTTTATGAACAAAAATTACAATTTAAAAACAGTTGACTTTTAAAACACGCACCACAAATGCAAAGAAAGAAAAATCTCAGTTTATGTTCCATTGGGGACGAAAAATATGAAATCTGAAAATCCCAATGGAAAACGACATAAGGTATGTTATCTAAAACACTTTTCATGGTCCAGTGGGCAGAAAAATCAATCTTTTTTTTTCGTTCCGGATAACTTTTTGCAGATCTCGATATTTTTTTTAGATTTACACATCCAAATATACTTTGTAAAATAGCTTTACGTCAGTTTAAGAAGTTTGCTTTTGAGACAAATGCACAAAGTTTCGTGAAAACGAAAATAACAAAATACATAAATAGCTAGCTATGGATATGATTTCGGAGGAATTATTATCTTCATTGTCTCCCTCGTCATCTGAAGACTACAAATCACCAATAATACTTCATTTGTATCTACAACAGAGAAAACATTTTTCAGGTCGATATCCATTTTGATTTTGCCAAAAACGAACAGCTGATATTGTTGTCAAGTAACGCGTAGCTTGTTCCAGTAGCAGCGTAAAATCTGAGATCTGAAAAAGATTTCTGGTGGTCCGCATGGAAAAATACATAAGTCTGACAGTTGACTGGCTTGATGGATGATGGGTCTCAGCTTTGATTGGCCTAGATCAGTCACGTGGACAGTTTTTTTTTTTTCAGTTAACGTGTAGGGGTAGCCGACAAATCTAGTCAAGAAATTCGTGACTGAGTACCTACTAAATTTACAGTCCTCATAATATGACTGCCTTTACCTCGTGCATATAATGGCTGACGTAGGAAAAGTTTTTACAGTCCAAGGTACATCTAGTCCAGAGCAATCTAGTCGTTCTTAGAACCCTGATCACTGGAAATGGCACCGGTCCGTGATGACCGAGTTTGTTTGACCGGATATTAATCGTTTGGGTATGGGCGACATGTGTGATTTCCGCAGGAACCATATGCCACACATCGAAGAAAACACTGGAGGCATTATAGGGGAATAGTTTCCGTATTAAGTATGTAGGTATGATCACGAAGAGCCGACTTTCTCAGTTGAATCTCATCAAGCAAGGTCGTGGAGGCCACATGAACGTTGTTGAAGTCAAGTGACTGGTTTTGGGGACACGGTCGCCTTATTGTTCAATTATTAGATTATATTTTATTTTCCCAAAGTTAAATCTGAAACCGCTCGTTCAGTCAAACATTCTGCAACAACTTGGTGTTGAGCTACCTATTTCCTATTTGGTTGTATGTTTTAGTTGATCAATTATATCACTTATGAGCCCGTTAAAAACATTATGACAAAATGCCATTTGGCGGAATACAAAAGTAGCGCATGAAACTCCAATGTCCGCCTTAGTATCAGCTAATTAATTTACTGCTTAACATTTCAGATTGTTGAGATTATAATCTAATCGCATATCGATTGTTGAATGATCAACGGTCAAAATTTGTTATCACACACAATGGACACCACCTTTCAGATCATAGAATAAAAATGATAAGATAATCCCTTATCATTTATTGCACTTGAAAGGTTTATTTACAAAACGTTTTTTTTTATCAGAACAATAAAAACGCACTTTCACCTGATTGAAAACTCAGCGCTGGTCATGTAATTAAAATTGTGTACGAATATAAATGGAAATTACTTAATCTTTGCTAAAATGCACGTTTGCGAAAATAGACAAAAATAAAACACTTGAATAGCGCTTCACTTATTCGTAACTTGGAGGTCTAATTTTATTCAACTCGAATTCATTTGTATACACTTTTCTTTTGCGTATATTTTTTGTTCTGTAATTAAAACAAATCTACATATTGAAAGTCTTCTTGGTAATGTTTACAATAAGTTATGTGCTCTGTGGATTCCACGCTAGCAACCGATCAGTTGTTTTAGCTAAAAGAACATTTTTATACAACACAAACACAGCAGGTGAAATATTAGTTCTACACTTTTACGGTTTCTAGATAAGTTTACTAAAAATGGTGAAGATATAGGTATTTTAGAAGATTTCGCACATACTTCTGACTTAATATGTATCAGTAAGAATTTTTGTGGGCCGCTGCTGAGGATGTTCTTATTTTTTTTTGTTTATTAATCTTATGTTTGTGAAGATTCCAGTATAACAGCAAAATTGAAAGTGGAGGGATGCTAAGCTTGACAATTTACCCGAGGATTTAGGGCAACTGGAAATGACTGGACAGAGAGCATGCTCCAACGTATTTACAATATTTGGTCTGATGAAATGTATAATGACAAATAAATTAATTCTTATAATTATTTGTCTGACCCACAAGAAGGAAACCTCCCTCAACTCCTTTATCCGACCATAAATCATATCTTGCCATATTGTGTAAACGCCAAAAATATATGTTCAAAACATAATTGATTTTGAGGAAGGAGAGTCAACATCACATGTTCAAACTTACATAGCTCCTGGAGAAAAATAATGAGTTCAAATCGATACTGTGATGAAATAGAGGATGTACAATGTACATATATACATAGTTGACATCACAACTCGATAGTCAAATATTTTTTGTCCGTCACTGTTTAATTGGCCTGACTTTCTGAATATTATGAACATTTCAACTGCATTTACACCATCAGACCATCCCGCACGCGCATTTTTGCACGAGACGTGACATAGAGATCCGTTTATCTGCAGTCAATGTTATTAAAGGAGTAAGAATGATATCACAAATCAGACGCCTAAAGTGTCATGGATATTCCACCCATAATTATAGATACGTAAAGCGGAAATAAACGCAAGTTCCGGCGACCATAATTTCTATAATCACTTGACAGCATTTCTATTTCCGATTTAAAACATGTGAAATGAGAGTGTTAATTAGTTTCAGTAAATTAAACCAACAATTTATCAATCATTCATACGAAATAAAGAAATAAGTGTCCATTCATCACTTCCGAAGGTAATTTTGATTTATAGCAACGCGGAATTTCGTTAACCACGCTATAAAAATATCAGCAGCGGAGCTTTCCTATAATTCCTACTACGTTAACAAGATGACCGACCAAAATACGTATCAGTTTTTTTTTGCGTGTTAGGTAATGCTGTCGCTTTGAGATAGACGGCTATTTAGTATTGGGTATCCTTTTAATTTTCCGTGTTATAGGGCCCATACACGACACCGACATGTCGGTGCAGACCAATATATTTGTGTCTATCTGTGTTGTGTGTATCCTATGGATATCCTTTGCTGCAGACCGTCTGCGTGAATTCAAAACTTTTTTAATTTTCCTTAGACTGCATCGACGTATATGTGTATGTGTCCTATTAGTAATGTGTGATCGTGTAAATGCAGTACTCTTGTCGGAAACTCTCTTCGAAATCTTTCAGAGTATATGGCTTGTTTCAAAAAAACCGCAAAGAAAGAAGTCTGGAGGGGTCAAACCTTGTGATCTTTTCCCCCAGTGCAAGTAGTCAAAACGAGACATTATTGGCCACCCAAAAATGCAACCTTTCGAAAATATGTCATACAGTAACAATTCATTAATTTGCAGAAAAAGTCACTGACGAAATATTCGCTAAAAAAAAAAGGTTTATGGAACATTCCGCGATCCTTAGGAGTAGGTATAGCGTGCCATGGGTTGTCGACATGTATTCTGAATCTGGTTTCTTCACAAATATGGAAACAAAATACAAAAGTTGACCAGCAAAATAGTAGATGACGGACGACCTTTGGTGGTACAAAAGAGGCTTAGCCAATATGGAGTGCGCACAACTTGAGATAGTTAGTTAAGGACCGGGCCAAGATTTGGTTGAGATTGAGACGCAGACTCAAACACCTTTGTCTCATATGGGAAGTTAAACTTATCGGCCACAAAATCTTGAAATCCTGAGCTGTCTAATTCAAATTAAAACTTCAAATAAAAATAACGACAAATAAACTGTCGTCTGGGAAATTGGTTATTTAATCTCTTATATTGATCACCCCAATTCTGTTCTGCAGATGAGAGTAGTCATTGGCTTTTAAACCTTTATACAAGGAGAAAAAAAAAAAAAACTACAAAAGGGCATGTGTTATGTGCAAATATGAGAGGTTTGCTTTACATAATACTTATGTACGTACATTAAATAAACATTTTGCTACGGACAGAGTATACCTACAAACGGAACGAAATAGAAATTAGGTATAGGTACCACTTACATTTTCATCGCACAATCGAACTGAATTGGGTTATGTATATTTTAGTCCAATTCTTTGGCACACAATTCATGTATAAATTGAGTGCAAACAAAAAAACTCGGCTTAAGAATATTAATTTGAATAAAGATTTCTGAGCCCAGCAGGTTAAGTAGATATTACTAGCACAGTTTAGGTATGACAAAATAAAATGTAAGAAAGTTGTTAAGATAAATGGTATCACCTTGGGGTTGTTTGAATGAAAGTGTAAAACGTATGGGACCCACAGATTTGTAATCAGGACACTCACACAAACATTTTGGTGTTCTCCACATTTGGTTATCACAATTATTTCAAAAAGTGATTTTTTGCATGCTATTAGCACGTCTGGCAAGGGTTTGGCTGCGTGTAAAACGTCTGGTACCCACACTTTTGTGATCAGGGCAGTTTATTCTCAAAAAATCACTTTTTCAACCTACTATTACTATAACTTCAGCTGCGACGAATCGCTGCCAGACTTCCGGATTTGATATCGTATCGTGCATACCTTCGCACTAATATACGCATATTTTGGTTATCATATCACACCCAATATTTGCTGTGGGCTCTTAGACTATATGCTTTTAAAAATTTGTCCTTAAGCTTTGTTATGGCAAAAGATGGGATAATAGGAAACTACAGTCTTTCGATGATAATTGAATATGGATATGGTGCAAAAACACTCCGTCAAATTTGCGGGTTCCACTGTTTCAGTACGGATTTTTGTTTCGCCAAATTCGTGCAATAATTCTCTTACAATCAGCAGATTACCTATACCATTTTGATTACCTATACCAATTCACTATCAATGTAACCAATGCCGCACATACTTTCAAAAGAAGTTCATGAGCTTCGCGTAGGGTAATCTAGTTTATTTTCTGATAGAGAATTACTTACCTCAGAGGACAGAATTGGTTATAGAATATATATATATATATATATCTAGATATCTAACTATAGGGGTGTTGTCTGTAAAATTTAACCTTGTTTTCGCTGCTACATCATAAATATTGGCGAACGTTTCCAAAGCAAACAATTTTACTTGAAATTCATATTTTTTTTATTACATAATAGCTTTTTCCGCCCGGCTTTGCCAGTGCTAAACAAAATTGTTTCCGTAAAGAAAATCTACTAAATAATTAAATTCATATAGAATTTTTGACAAACGATCTCACTGTATATTGCGATCAAAATTAAAAAAATTAAAAATGCCCAGTACAAAATATATGGAAAATAAATGTTCAAAACCCCCAGAGGATCAATAATTATCGTTTATAAGTGAAACGAAAATGTTTTCACCCTTTCATCAGAATTTCGATTCTCGTTCCATGAAAAGGTGCAACCAAACGTCTAATTTCTTCAAATGAATAATTTCTTTTCACGGCCCCATTTGCAAGTTTTTAGCGGTTTTTAGCAGGTTTTTAGTGAGAGTTTGAAAATTGAGAACCCTCTTTCATACAACACAGTGTGCAGTATTGAATTCACCACGATGTTTTCACTTATTGAGCCAGAATCGCATTTTACTACAAAGTGAATCAAAAAAAATTTAAGCGAATGTGCAAACGATTTATTCGATTCGCTCTTTCACAGAACGAAGAAGTCAGAATGGATTGCGAAGCACTTTAGCAAATCGGTCAATCACCATCATCACTGATCGATCAGATAAGTTCAAAGAACCATACACAAATTGATTACTTATAGGTAGTGCGATTTCTAATCCGTTGTTCAGTCACACAAAAGTGGGAACAGCAGAGGCAACAATATTGTTTATAACAGGGCAGCTTATGCGTATGGAATTACTAAAACTGCATTTGATAACACCAAGTCAACCTAGTGGCATCTGATAAACATGACTGTTTCCGAATATGTAAAGCGAATAATTAATTAAGCGAGAACATGGGTGCGATCTCCTGAAATGACTGTGGTGACACCCAGCCAGCAGAACACAAACACATACGAATACGACTTATTGAAGTAGACTAATAGAGTTGTTGTAGTCGAACAGTGCATCATGTAAAACTACTTATAGTTATTATGTAGAAAATAATACGTAACACAGTCTCGATCTCGATAGACATGGAATGCGAAAAACAACGTGTGGGGTATCTATGGATATGTCTTCAAAAATGATGTTTAGGTTTCTAATATCATTTTTACCACCCCATAAAAATATAGCTTGTAGGCAGGTAACGGAAAATCGGCCGAAGATGGGGGTCTCAGCATTGTCTCTGTCTAAAACTTTTTGCGAAACATCCCTTTCAGGGAATTTTCTCGCCAAACTACCCGCTGCATTGAGGACAAAAAAAAATCAACCATAATAATGTAAATAAAATAGCAATTCAGATATTATTTTTATAACATTTGTATCATTTCTTTAATTGTAGTGGAGACTTTGCCGCTGCCGCTAGTGTTCTAGCCCGAGCGTTCCTTCATCTGGGATATTTTGTGCTAGACGTCTAGTGGGCAGTGGTGGAACCCGGCCAGTGCGTCCACGATGTGATAGCAAAAAATTGAATTTCGCAATTTTACTAGGTCTGTTACTCCTAATCGTGAATACCCCCCTATTATTTTAATCAAATTTTTCGCTTGTCTATATCCCTTTATGCATCCATTAAAACACCTGCTAAATTTAGATTAGATTTATTTCAGCCAACTGTCAGTAGGTATAGGATTTATTAATGGTACGTTCCTTTGCTTTTAAATTTTACGAATTTGTACTAACTCCTACGAATATTTACTCAATGCCGTATATTAATTCGAAAAATTCGTAAAAGAGAACGGCTTCGGGAGCTCAAGATAATATTGGGATTGGAAATTGCCTGTATTAAGAATTAGAAAAGCTTTCAGTCACGGATACGCGTAGTTTTTGTTTTTTATTCTTCCTCGTTGTAAGGGATAATCTCCACGTAAAATTGAATGCAAATGCAGTGTCGCTTTTTTCTCTTCGCGTATGCTTGTAGTTCAGCCGATACAAACTCTTATCGAAAAGAAGTTCGATTACAATTAATAAAAATGTTTTATTAAGAAACAGATGAATGTCTATGTTTCAGTTTCCAGGTGCTGCTCACCCTAAAAGTATGCAGTTAAAAATTACGTGCTTATAATTATTGTTTGTGAAGAAGAATTTGAGTATATTGCATGGAACGATACTTCGCTTTGTTAGCTTTTTTTGTAAACCTTAACAGTTGCTAACTCTATCTGTTAAATTCATTTATTTCACGCATTTGTTGGATGGATGGGTAGTTTTACTGCTGGTATGGCAGCCCTTTCAGGAAAGAAGAATTTCCCAAGGGGAGACCGAAACGGAAACAGTATTGGATGGGATAGGTGCAGCTTTATAGCCATTATTCTAAATGGCTTATTTAATCTTTTACTTTTACCGGGTCATGTCTGGGGCACCGCTCAGCTGTCGCAACAGCTCGCTGATTGCTTCTCAAGCCATCGCATTTACATTGGTGGCACACAAATTCATTTAAGAAAAAAAAATAATGATTACTAATTCAAAATAATTTCTCTTTATAACCAAATCACCCTTAATCACAATAAAAGAAGTCTTAAAGCAAACACAGTCTCTTCCTTCTCATTTAGATTGCGGTAAATTTGAAGAAGTTCACACCTAGAATGTTCAAATATACCATAAATATTCGATTGGGACAGATATTTGAACACCACTCACCAGTCGGATTTATCCGCGTCTCAAACGAATCCAAATGCTTAAACACACCAACCTTTGTCAATCCATCGAATAGATCCTAAAATTAAGTGCATTGCTTTACAACAATCCCAAGTACGTTTTGAAATGCAAATGAACTCACTGTGACATGGTAACCCTTCAAATTGCGCATTCCGATCTCTTTCAATGTCAGCTTTATTGAATAGGGAGCACCGTCCGTACGTCGACTAACAAAGGCGATCGCATACGAATAATCTCCAGCATCATTAACTGGGGTTACAGGTCGGGCCCATACCTAGTGCACAACAAATAAAATGTTACCGCCATAGAGCTTAAAAAATGCAAATGGGAATTTTGAACCTCGATATTTTTGCTGAATAGGACGCGGCGACCCTGAATACCCATCGGATCTTGATTCACTGCGATAATTTCACTGAAAGTAGATATTAACATTTTACATTAGCTAGACAATATTGGAATATGTCTTGCATAATATTACCGATTAAGAAGAATGTCTCTGATTTCGGGTTGAACGGCCTTCAAGTCGTTAGACATAATCAATGGAGCTGCTAGGATTGCCCACACGGCCATTTGAGTTTTACTCTGCTCGTAGCTCAAGCCGTAATTTCCAAGGATAAGCTGGAAGAGAGATCATGGTTGAGATGAATTTCTGATGTAGCTTAAATACGTAACTTACCATATCTGGATCATTCCAGTGGCCTGGACCAGCATGAGGTTGAATTCTATCTTGGTTCTTCGAGAAGTAGTCCATAATCTGTGCAACGGACTCATAGGAATCATCGATATCGCCCCAGTTACGCCACAAGTTGCAGTTTTCCTTCAACGCTTCATAGTTGGGCTAAAAGTTTGGTATTCATATTAGAAAACATCTACTTAGACTGGTTAAATGCGAACCTACCAACTTTCCCTCGTACTCCTGATACACCGGCCAACTGCAAGAGTACACCATTGGGCGCCCAGTCTGATTCAAATAACGCCCGAATTCGGGATATCCCTTATCCATGTCGTCGATTTCGGCGTAACATCCGTCGAGTTTCACATAGTCCACATCCCAATCGGCAAAGGTTTCGGCATCTAGCTCCATATGGTTGATAACTCCGGGATATCCGGCGCAGGTATTAGTTCCGTAGTCTTGGTAAAGACCGAATTTTAAGCCCTTGCCATGGATCTAAAAAAGTAAGTACGTAGTTGTAACTTTATAGAAATTTTACTTATTTAGTACTCACATAGTCTGCCAGCGACTTCAGTCCACTTGGAAATCGTTCTCTATCTTCTACTAATTTCTGCGTAACATTGTCTCTTTTACTTTCAAGCCAACAGTCATCGATAATAACGTAGTCGTAACCAGCCGCAGCATATCCTTCCGATACCAGCATATCAGCAGTTCTTTTAAAAAGACCTTCACTGCATGCAAAAAATGAAAAAGAGTGATTACAAAAAGAGACTCAGAGCGATCACAGTTCTATCCGAAAGTTAAAAGTTTGCACTGTCTGTTTGTGTATTTCAAAGAAACATTAGGAATTAGATTACAAAGCATTGAGCTTAGCAGGAAATCAGTCGAGTTGCATTTTGGTTGCTTTTAATTCTAGAAAGAAAAATTAAATTCCAGAAAAGAAACAGTTTATCTAAAAATAAATTCTAGGCTTTATATTTCGGGCTTACGTTACAGCAAATGTAGTTGGAAGAATCGAAAGTGATTCGACAAACCCCATGCGGAAGAACAAGAATCAAGAAGCGAACATCTCGTTGAAGTATATGCGAATAATGCATAGAGCATAGATGAAGACTATCCACACTTTCTGGGATAGAAATTATTGTTTGGCGCTGCCATCTATATAATATACTAGCTGACCCAATGCGCTGTACTAATAATAAAATTTAGATTCGAATTTAAATTCACGGAAGCTCACAATTTCAAAACTTGTATGGAAAAAATAGCCACCGTGAACTAATAAAATTTAAAGTCGACAATAAAATTTTGTATTGGTAAGGCCCAATGATTTTAATGATAGTAAATTAAATAATTAAATTCAATTTTTCATTAGTACCTAAATAAAATTTCAATAAAAGTACAAAAATCTAGTACATAATTTTAATGGCCTGTCAGCAAGACATTTCCTTTGATGAAGCTATGGGCCTTACCAATAAACGCTTTTAGTTTGGACATTAAATTTAAGTATCAGAGCGGAGGCCTATGCAGCTGGTGCTCTTTATCTAGCATTAAGACATTTAATTTTAATTTATGTCTTAATAATTATAATAATAATAATAATAATAATAATAATAATAATAAATTTAAGTAGTTCGTAGCGGCTATATTTTCCATACAAATTTCGCAATTGTGAGCTTCCATAAATGTAACGTCATGACTTAAATCTATTATTAGTATGGTACTATGTATTTTGCCACCAGATTTCTATGGATCTGTCGTCAAGTCTGCGGTAAAAACTAGGGTCTTAGACCTCGGATGATATTCGGCTTTATTCGCTCGTCGTAAGACCAGCGGCTACCTATGCTGCCGTGGTCTGGTGGCCGAAGACTAACGAAATCACCACTGTCAAAAAGCTAGAACGAGTCCAACGTATAGACGGAAACTGTATGGGAAACTGGGGCTGTTAACGCTCCACACCGACTATGGCACTCAATGTCATCCTTGGTCTAACACCCCTTCAAACACATATTCAAATGGAAGTCAGACTCGGCACCATTGAGCCTTCAAGCTCATTTAGCATGCCTCTTGGTGACATGCTACCGGAATATGTCTTCCATTAAAACTTCTCCATAATCATCCCCCCTAGGGAAGAATGGGAAAAATATAAACCTAATCCATCTCGACTCGACACCATCTGGTACTAAGATGGAATCAGGGACTGGCTCTGGAATCTACGGTGAGTCGAATCACGTGAACTTGTCAGTCAGCCTTGGGAAAAATTTATCCATATTCCAAGCTGAAGTCCTTGCAATCAACCATTGCGCTAGGATAAATCTCAGTTCTAACACACGTGGAAAAACCATATTCATATTCTCAGATAACCAAGCAGCTCTCAAAGGTCTTGAAAAACCTAGTCATCCTCCACTGGATTCCAGCCCATAGAGTATTTGAGGGTAACGAATCGGCTGACTCACTGGATAAAATCGGAGCAACCACTCCAGTTATCGGACCTGAACCCTTCTGCGGAGTCAGTAAAAATCATTTCAGGGACTACATCAAGAACCAATCTCGTATAGAGTCTAACGAGATCTGGAAAAACACAGCTGGGCAGAATTGCACCAGAACATTTTTCCCCAAATTCTCCTCCAGAAAATCACTCTTCTTGATTAATCTGGATAAGAACAACCTGAGAACACTAACAGGAATAATCAGTGGCCACGGTCGCTTGAGAAAATATCTTCACCGCATTGGCGTCTCACCGAATCCTCTCTTCACATAATCACAATCACATAATCATTCCGGCCATTTAACGTCACAGGAAAAACATCCTTGGCGATGAAATCGTTAACTCAGCATCTTTTGCGATCCTTGTCTTCCTGTCGGTCTCTGGAGTGAAAATATGGCTCTAAGAATTTACCAGGGAATAGGCTCCCCTAAGAATCCGCATTGCCAGAGCTCATTGAAAGCTCTCCCGCCCTACAATCCAATCTAATGTATTTTGCTTCATTGGTTTCCACTTGCTTCACTGAGGCACCTTATCCTTACCAAAAGTTCCCTTACTTTCTGGTTCAATTTTTAATATTGTCAATATGTCACTTTTCTCTCATTGAGAAAGAATTCTCTCACCGAAATGAAATATAACCCAAAAGAAAAGGAATGCGTTGAACCACAAATATGAAAACTTTTTCTAGGCGGGAATATTCAAATATCAGTAGAACAAAGCACTAAATTTATATTTAAGACCAAGATTTGAATTGCTTTTACTTCTTGCTTCTTACGCCAATTTTAATGCTACACAAGCACAAAATATAAATTAAATCAAATAAAAAGTCAGTTACAAATTAGCATTTGAACGATTAGACACCACCTGTCAGCGATAACCAACTAGCCAAAAGAAATTTCTTGGGCTAATATATTACCACGATCCATTCGAGTAATAAGTTGTACATCTCAGTTCAAGAGCAGACTTAGGCGGCATCTGGAGGCGATTTGAGCTAGTGATGATGAAGATTATTTCCAATTATCTCCAATAATTTTGATTCTTTTTTATTATTGTTTTCATTGTACTTTTCTTTTCTTTTTTTAATTTAGTCTTAGGAATATATTACATCGTATTTATGCTGATTTATCTATAAACTCAATTTCTTATTTCTTATTAATGTAATTCTGTCTACTGAACTTAGGCTTTGTTCTCTCCTATTTTTTTTTCTACAGTAACATATGTATACATTATTGAAGCTTGCACAATTTTAGAAGATACTGTATCTTTCTGTGTTAAGATTATTGCAAATAAATTGAATTGAATTGAATTGAATTGAATATTTTCAGGTTATAATTTATGGAGGGGAAATGTTTTGTTCACTCTTCTGCCCAACTTTTGCGTAAGGGAACGAAGTTTGATTAGGGAACAGACCTACTAGTATTATTGACCTTGTGATTTGTTAATTGTCATGGTGAATGTAAGATGAATTAGAAATTGAATTCATTGATCATCGGAATCCTCGGTATGAGAACTTCCTCACCTTTAAATTTTCCTTTGAGTATCGTCGCGTACACCACTTTGATCATCAGTTTTCTTATCACCAAACGCATTCTATTGCATAGTTTTTTTGTTTTTTAGATTTCGAGGCATGCTGACTACCAAGCTAACCTTTAGTTCTAAATTGTGCAATGGTAACCCAGGTACACCAAGGGGTTTAAAAATGCAGTTGGATAGTTGGTTGCCTTGTTTTTGTTTGCTACACAGTCAATACAATTTTAATGAATGCAGAGTTCCAACAATTTGATTCTGAATAACAACGTTTAAGTCATCCGAATTTTTATTCTTAGCCGCAAAAATTGCTCGCCTACTCAACCATTCGTTATTTTTGTGGTTAGCAATGATGTTCGGGAATACATTCTTTCGATGATACAATCTACTTAATTAGTCGACAGGAACACGGACATTACCGATAGTAAGCAATTCCTTGGAGAAATATTGAGCAGATGAATCGTTCAGCAACTCAACTCTCATATTTGCTGTCAGCTGATGTTTCTTCACATAGCGCCACAGATTTGATGATTGGAAGCAATCAATTTTATCCTCGGCAATAGTCGATCTTGGAATTACTCTCAGCGTTTGGAGGAAATCGCCAAACAGTAAAATCATTGCGCCACCAAAACAACTCGAATCATTGCGCAGATCTTCCAATTTTCACTCAAGTGCTTTCAATGTGCGTTTGTGCGCCATTGTGCATTCGACACAGATGATGATTTTATATGCTACTAAAACCTTGGGCATTGCCGAGTGTTTGGCAATCTTACATGTCGGTATCAGTTGTTCAATAGTTTGAAGGTTTAAACGGCAATTTTAACGCTTAATAAGCCGTAGGGAATCCTTCTAAAATTGTGGCCGCTATTCCAGAAGAAGCAACTGCTCACGCAAAGTCGGATCTCTTACGAATAGAGGGAGATTCGTTTGAACTGATGGGTCTAATTCATGCCAACTAACAATAGTAATAGGATTGCCGATATTTTTCAATCAAATTGCAATGATTTACGTGTCGGTCAACCTGCCGCTTTTTCACTGAAGTGCTTTATGGTACACAAAATTTTTTGTACGCCTGTTTTTTACACATTTCTACTATTTTGCTAATGGATTTAACTTCTAAAAAAAATTTTCAATTAATTTGCTTTCGAGGTTAGTTTTTTACTGAAACGTTTTTTTTTAATATTCATAAACGCCTCTCGGTAAAATGATTAAATTTTCAACTTTAACAAGTCTTAACGTATGTACTTCTGATGGCCTTAGTCACAAGAATTTGTGAATTTAAAACACGACCTACAAATTTAGTTACACAATAATAACGTTCCCGCCAAGTATTGCTTCGCAGAATTAAAATATATTGATAAAAACATTTTAAATAGGTTTATAATGTTTAAAGATCCTTTGAATGCAAAGGCTAAGATTAGGTAAGTACGAACGGCAACAATAAAACATTTTTTTTTTCCAATCGAAAGAGTTGAAATGATGCAAGAATTTCACTCGAACCAAGTTTAAAAAAAGAATATAAGTTCTCTAAATCCATCCAGAGTCACTTGCGCACATTTTCCATTGATTATCGTTGATGGGGCTTATCAAAGCGTATTCGTATGTATACGATATACGTATTTACATTGATGATAATCTGACGACTCCATTATGAGATTTAAACATAAGATTAAACACATAAGATGACAATGAATTCTTTTCGACCGGCACGCCCTTTTTTAATTTAATAAAAACGTTGATTGTCAGCGACTTCATCGCAATTAGGTACTTCTAGCTTTTGTTCACACATTCGGATAGACACAAAAATAAAAATAAATCCTTAACGGCACAGAATTAAAGTGCAACCTTATTTTGTTATCTAAAGAACCAAGTTCATGGCTTAAACCTGAAACTCACCTTATGCACTCATTCGGGTACTTTTCACAGTCTGTGATGCACCTGAACCGTTCCCAGTGCATCCAACCCATAGGTGGAGTCCTCGCCAGTCCATTTTCTAAGCACTCACTATACCTTACGGTCAACACCATTAATACTACAATAACTGCACTCACGTTCATGGCTTAGAGTTTTAACTTCTACCCCGTTGACAAAACCTATCACTAAAAAGCACCGAATGAATCCTGCAAACGAAAGCCGGTTGTTTTATACACTTGCTACCGCAGCGGTGTAGCGTCAATAACTGGATTTCAAAGTCACTTACTGATAGTAGAAGGCGCGCGTCGTAGTAAACAATATCACTGTAGATACTTCAGTAATCAGCAGTGTTTGACACTTTTGAGCAGTTTTGATGATAAGAACGCATGCTTGAAGAATTATACATGAATTGAAGTTATCTATGCTTTTTTGTAGTTCTATCTATTTACTTGGTGGATGGACAGTTAGGTTTAGACATTCTTAAGCAAAAGCGAAAGTTTTCATTATCAGTGCTCCCCGAGGGCCCGTGGTATTGAGGTGAGCGTTGTTTTTTTGGCGC
The DNA here is from genome assembly GCA_946477585.1 of Cheilosia urbana. NCBI lineage: Eukaryota > Metazoa > Arthropoda > Insecta > Diptera > Syrphidae > Cheilosia > Cheilosia urbana. Next base: position 42,516,172 of record OX297856.1, read on the forward strand.
GCATTTTCTCAATAGGGTGCTTGACACCATTTTATTTGTAGATTTGGGGCAGATACTTAGATTGGGCTACAATCAATATAGTAGATCAGTCCTTCGAGACGCGATTGGAAGATTAGATTGTTGGTACATATTTGAGTAGGAAGTACTGACCAAATCCGATCAGTGGTGGGCCAGACTAACTTTTAGATTTATTGGAAATAAATATTGAGGCACTTATTTTGAAAGCTCTATCTATATCGGTTAATTTGATTAACGTTTCTCGCACTTGAGCTAGGATTCCTTAAAGCACATTTTGCCAATTTTGTAGCCTTTATATACTTTTTAGTGTTTATACCTTTAAACGAGCAATTCTTGTATATAAATTTATTTCTGTGATCTCGGAAACGGCTCTAACGATTTCCCTGAAATTTTGTATATGGGGATTTTCGGGGGTAAACAATTGATCTAGATTAGTCTTATGATTGGGAAAACGTGTGTTTTCGAGTTTTCATGCGTTTTTCTTTCCACGCAGAATATGGTCGCTAATTTCGTCCTTCCGGCCACTGTCCGTCTGGTTGATCGGTTTAAGACATCAGTACCTGGGCGAACGAGCTTTGCTCGGTTATTAGTATTAATTGTAATTTCAAAAGCAATAAAAAATAGAAAAAAAAATATATAAACTTGAACATATAAAAAAATGTAAGTCTCCTAAATGCCGGTAGATGTCTTACTTTTTTCCTTTTACTATGACGCGGACGGCAAGAAACGAGTGTTACGGGTTCGAATCCCGCTCGATGACTTACTTTTGTTTTTTGAAGTGAAACTTCTTATGCGACTTCCGACTCAAGGTCGCGTTAAAAGTTTAACGCTAATAAAAGCATTGGATACTCAAAGGTGTGAGGGATGGTGAGGGTGACGCACATTGCACAAGTACGTTCATATGAAAAAAAAAAAAAAACTGAGTGGTGTTTTCTCCAAAATAATTGAAACGAAAGAGAAGTATGCGACGTGAATGTGTATGTAATCAACAGCGACAATGTGTTTCTGAGGAAATGCGCAGCTGGCTGTTGACGTGCGCTGATGGACGTATGGTGGTGGTGGTGTATATAGAAATTGAGTTCAAGGTTTTTGTTTTAATGGTTGTTATAGTATTACCTACGTTGATACCTACAGTAAAGAATTGAAGAATTCAAGAAGTAAGGACGATATAGGTGAATTATGTTGTTTGATTTATTGAAGTGAAACTTCTTAAAGGCTTAACGCTACTATAAGCATTGCATACTCAAAGGTGTGAGGGTACCGCTCACGCTTCAGAGTATGCAATGGTGAGTGAGTTTTTTTGGCACCAAATGCTGGGAGAGGAATATTCTTTGGTGAAGATTAATTTCCAAAAATAATGACTAAATCGGCAATTAAATTTCTCTCACCTATAAGTTTTATCGCGCGCTTTTGAATTCTGTCTAGTAGGTGCAATGAAGTTAAAAGATGCGATCAATTGTGAACTGTAAGCAATGTTAATAAAGTTTGTCTTAAAGAAAGAATATGATTTCACTTAAAATCAATTTCTACCCCTTCCTATTTTCATTTCCACATTATTTTCACTTCTTCCGCGCGGAAGAGAAAGATATTTTTTTATATGTTCAAGTTTATATATATATTTTTTATTTTTTATAGTTTTTGAAATTACAATTAATATTAATAACCCAGTAAATCTCGTTCGCCCAGGTAGTGATGTCTTAAACCGATCAACCAGACGGACAGTGGCCGGAAGGACGAAATTAGCGACCATATTCTGCGTGGAAAGAAAAACGCATGAAAACTCGAAAACACACGTTTTCCCAATCATAAGACTAATCTAGATCAATTGTTTACCCCCGAAAATCCCCATATACAAAATTTCAGGGAAATCGTTAGAGCCGTTTCCGAGATCACAGAAATAAATTTATATACAAGAATTGCTCGTTTAAAGGTATAAACACTAAAAAGTATATAAAGGCTACAAAATTGGCAAAATGTGCTTTAAGGAATCCTAGCTCAAGTGCGAGAAACGTTAATCAAATTAACCGATATAGATAGAGCTTTCAAAATAAGTGCCTCAATATTTATTTCCAATAAATCTAAAAGTTAGTCTGGCCCACCACTGATCGGATTTGGTCAGTACTTCCTACTCAAATATGTACCAACAATCTAATCTTCCAATCGCGTCTCGAAGGACTGATCTACTATATTGATTGTAGCCCAATCTAAGTATCTGCCCCAAATCTACAAATAAAATGGTGTCAAGCACCCTATTGAGAAAATGCGCGCCAAAAAAACAACGCTCACCTCAATACCACGGGCCCTCGGGGAGCACTGATAATGAAAACTTTCGCTTTTGCTTAAGAATGTCTAAACCTAACTGTCCATCCACCAAGTAAATAGATAGAACTACAAAAAAGCATAGATAACTTCAATTCATGTATAATTCTTCAAGCATGCGTTCTTATCATCAAAACTGCTCAAAAGTGTCAAACACTGCTGATTACTGAAGTATCTACAGTGATATTGTTTACTACGACGCGCGCCTTCTACTATCAGTAAGTGACTTTGAAATCCAGTTATTGACGCTACACCGCTGCGGTAGCAAGTGTATAAAACAACCGGCTTTCGTTTGCAGGATTCATTCGGTGCTTTTTAGTGATAGGTTTTGTCAACGGGGTAGAAGTTAAAACTCTAAGCCATGAACGTGAGTGCAGTTATTGTAGTATTAATGGTGTTGACCGTAAGGTATAGTGAGTGCTTAGAAAATGGACTGGCGAGGACTCCACCTATGGGTTGGATGCACTGGGAACGGTTCAGGTGCATCACAGACTGTGAAAAGTACCCGAATGAGTGCATAAGGTGAGTTTCAGGTTTAAGCCATGAACTTGGTTCTTTAGATAACAAAATAAGGTTGCACTTTAATTCTGTGCCGTTAAGGATTTATTTTTATTTTTGTGTCTATCCGAATGTGTGAACAAAAGCTAGAAGTACCTAATTGCGATGAAGTCGCTGACAATCAACGTTTTTATTAAATTAAAAAAGGGCGTGCCGGTCGAAAAGAATTCATTGTCATCTTATGTGTTTAATCTTATGTTTAAATCTCATAATGGAGTCGTCAGATTATCATCAATGTAAATACGTATATCGTATACATACGAATACGCTTTGATAAGCCCCATCAACGATAATCAATGGAAAATGTGCGCAAGTGACTCTGGATGGATTTAGAGAACTTATATTCTTTTTTTAAACTTGGTTCGAGTGAAATTCTTGCATCATTTCAACTCTTTCGATTGGAAAAAAAAAATGTTTTATTGTTGCCGTTCGTACTTACCTAATCTTAGCCTTTGCATTCAAAGGATCTTTAAACATTATAAACCTATTTAAAATGTTTTTATCAATATATTTTAATTCTGCGAAGCAATACTTGGCGGGAACGTTATTATTGTGTAACTAAATTTGTAGGTGGTGTTTTAAATTCACAAATTCTTGTGACTAAGGCCATCAGAAGTACATACGTTAAGATTTGTTAAAGTTGAAAATTTAATCATTTTACCGAGAGGCGTTTATAGCTATCAAAAAAAAATGTTTCAGTAAAAAACTAACCTCGAAAGCAAATTAATTGAAAAATTTTTTTATCCAAATTGAATTAAATCAAGCTAGAAGCCATTGGTTTCACTAGCATATTTGCTAGAAAGCCTGATAAATCTTATATTATATACATAAAACAAATTCGGTTTCGTTACACCATTTATAACTCAAGAACGGCTGGACCGATTTTGATGATCTCTGATTTGTTGTGTCGTATTGCCCAGTGCCGTTTTCTGATTGCAGACTCATAATAATTATCAATGTTGAGGCATGGTGGTCAATCAAATATCTATGAGTAAAAATACGTGACTAAAGCCAGTGATATGGCGTTGTTCCAGATTCAGCCTCCTCATAAGCATGATCAGGTAACTCGCTTTCAATTTGGCTGGTACTTTGTTCAGAAATGCTACGCTCATCACGAATGTTTTCCCGAATATCGTTTAGAATAGTGTTGATGTTTTTTTCAATATTTAATTCCAATGTTGCTTACATGGTCAATTGTATGTGGCGTGATAAGTGTCGGCAAACTTCCCGCTTTGTACGAATACGTGTTATGTGTATAATAGAATGAAAAATGTTGTGTACCATAAAAAACTTCAATGAAAAAGCAAAAGTTGGTCGAAACGCGAATTATTGCAATTTGATTGAAAAATATCGGCAATCCTATTGCTATTGTTGACTGGCATGAATTAGACCCATCAGTTCAAACGAATCTCCCTCTATTCGTAAGAGATCCGACTTTGCGGTAGCAGTTGCTTCTTCTGGAATAGCGGCCACATTTTTAGAAGGATTCCCTACGGGTTATTAAGCGTTAAAATTGCCGTTTAAACCTTCAAACTATTGAACAACTGATACTGACATGTAAGATTGCCAAACACTTGGCAATGCCCAAGGTTTTAGTAGCATATAAAATCATCATCTGTGTCGAATGCACAATGGCGCACAAACGCACATTGAAAGCACTTGAGTGAAAATTGGAAGATCTGCGCAATGATTCGAGTTGTTTTGGTGGCGCAATGATTTTACTGTTTGGCGATTTCCTCCAAACGCTGACAGTAATTCCAAGATCGACTATTGCCGAGGATAAAATTGATTGCTTCCAATCATCAAATCTGTGGCGCTATGTGAAGAAACATCAGCTGACAGCAAATATGAGAGTTGAGTTGCTGAACGATTCATCTGCTCAATATTTCTCCAAGGAATTGCTTACTATCGGTAATGTCCGTGTTCCTGTCGACTAATTAAGTAGATTGATTAAATTTTCTTCGAATTCTTGCAATTTGTATCATCGAAAGAATGTATTTCCGAACATCATTGCTAACCACAAAAATAACGAATGGTTGAGTAGGCGAGCAATTTTTGCGGCTAAGAATAAAAATGTAGATGACTTAAGGACTATTCACATGAGAGCGAACTGCGAATAGGCGAATTACGAACAAATCAATTTAACTGTATATGTATTTATGAATTGAAAACTGCTGTTTGTTCTATCACAAAACCATTATATTTAATTAATCTAACATCTAGTCTAAAAAAAAAACATGACTCTCAATCGATCTAAACATGTAAATCAACATTTAAAGTAATTTTCCCGCGAATTGAAAATTCTTGCCGCGAACTGTCACATTTTATTCACAATCCACACAAAACAGTGGCAATCCACAAACCCACAAATGGAATATTCGTTCGAACTTAACCTTTAAAAATGAAACTGATACGCGGGTATCTGCGACCAAAGAAGGTTTTCATGTGAACGAAGTGTCAGAAACTACGAATATTCGCGTGTTCGCAGTTCGCCATTCGCTCTCATGTGAATAGTCCTTTAAACTTTGTTATTCAGAATCAAATTGTTGGAACTCTGCATTCACTAAAATTTTATTGACTGTGTAACAAACAAAAACAAAGCAACCAACTATCCAACTGCATTTCTAAACCCCCTTGATGTACCTGGGTTACCATTGCACAATTTAGAACTAAAGGTTAGCTTGGTAGTCAGCATGCCTCGAAATCTAAAAAAAAAAAAAAAACTATGCAATAGAATGCGTTTGGTGATAAGAAAACTGATGATCAAAGTGGTTCACGCGACGATACTCAAAGGAAAATTTAAAGGTGAGGAAGTTCTCATACCGAGGATTCCGATGATCCCAACCGATATGCCCTTTGAGTTTAAATGAACTCAATTTCCAATTCATCTCACATTCACCATGACAATTAACAAATCACAAGGTCAATAATAGTAGGTCTGTTCCCTAATCAAACTTCGTTCCCTTACGCAAAAGTTGGGCAGAAGAGGTAACAAAACATTTCCCCTCCATAAATTATAACCTGAAAATATTATCCCAAGAAATTTCTTTTGGCTAGTTGGTTATTGCTGACAGGTGGTTGTCAAATCGTTCAAATGCTAATTGTAACTGACTTTTTATTTGACTTAATTTATATTTTGTGCTTGTATAGCATTAAAATAGGCGTAAGAAGCAAGAAGTTAAAGCAATTCAAATCTTGGTCTTAAATAAATATTTGAATATTCCCGCCTAGATAAAGTTTTCATAATTTGTGGTTCAACGCATTCCTTTTCTCTTGGGTTATATTTCATTTCGGTGAGAGAATTATTTCTCAATGAGAGAAAAGTGACATATTGATAATATTAAAAATTGAACCAGAAAGTAAGAGAACTTTTGGTAAGGATAAGGTGCCTCAGTGAAGCAAGTGTAAACCAATGAAGCAAAATACATTAGATTAGATTAGATTGTAGGGCGGGAGAGCTCTCAATGAGCTCTGGCACTGCGGCTTCTTAGGGGAGCCTATTGTGCCTTCCCTCGTAAATTCTTAGAGCCATATTTTCACTCCAGAGACCGACAGGAAGACAATGATCTTCTCTGGGTGTATATTCGCAAGAGATGCTGAATTAACGATTTCATCACCAAGGATTTTTTTCCTGAGACGACAAAGGGCCGGACTGATTATGTGATTGTGATTATGTGAATAGAGGATTCGTCACTCTCGAGACAAAGTCTACAGATGGGATCCGGTGAAACGCCAATGCGGTGAAGATTTTTTCTCAAGCGACCGTGGCCACTGATTATTCCTGTTAGTGTTCTCAGGTTATTCTTATCCAGATTAATCAAGAAGAGTGATTTTCTGGAGGAGAATTTGGGGAAAAATGTTCTGGTGCAATTCTGCCCAGCTGTGTTTTTCCAGATCTCGTTAGACTCTATACGAGATTGGTTCTTGATGTAGTCCCTGAAATGATTTTTACTGACTCCGCAGAAGGGTTCAGGTCCGATAACTGGAGTGGTTGCTCCGATTTTATCCAGTGAGTCAGCCGATTCGTTACCCTCAAATACTCAATGGGCTGGAATCCAGTGGAGGATGACTAGGTTTTTCAAGAACTTTGAGAGCTGCTTGGTTATCTGAGAATATGAATATGGTTTTTCCACGTGTGTTAGAACTGAGATTTATCCTAGCGCAATGGTTGATTGCAAGGACTTCAGCTTGGAATAAGGATAAGATTTTCCCAAGGCTGACTGACAAGTTCACGTGATTCGACTCACCGTAGATTCCAGAGCCAGTCCCTGATTCCATCTTAGTACCAGATGGTGTCGAGTCGAGATGGATTAGGTTTATATTTTTCCCATTCTTCCCTAGGGGGGATGATTATGGAGAAGTTTTAATGGAAGACATATTCCGGTAGCATGTCACCAAGAGGCATGCTAAATGAGCTTGAAGGCTCAATGGTGCCGAGTCTGACTTCCATTTGAATATGTGTTTGAAGGGGTGTTAGACCAAGGATGACATTGAGTGCCATAGTCGGTGTGGAGCGTTAACAGCCCCAGTTTCCCATACAGTTTCCGTCTATACGTTGGACTCGTTCTAGCTTTTTGACAGTGGTGATTTCGTTAGTCTTCGGCCACCAGACCACGGCAGCATAGGTAGCCGCTGGTCTTACGACGAGCGAATAAAGCCGAATATCATCCGAGGTCTAAGACCCTAGTTTTTACCGCAGACTTGACGACAGATCCATAGAAATCTGGTGGCAAAATACATAGTACCATACTAATAATAGATTTAAGTCATGACGTTACATTTATGGAAGCTCACAATTGCGAAATTTGTATGGAAAATATAGCCGCTACGAACTACTTAAATTTATTATTATTATTATTATTATTATTATTATTATTATAATTATTAAGACATAAATTAAAATTAAATGTCTTAATGCTAGATAAAGAGCACCAGCTGCATAGGCCTCCGCTCTGATACTTAAATTTAATGTCCAAACTAAAAGCGTTTATTGGTAAGGCCCATAGCTTCATCAAAGGAAATGTCTTGCTGACAGGCCATTAAAATTATGTACTAGATTTTTGTACTTTTATTGAAATTTTATTTAGGTACTAATGAAAAATTGAATTTAATTATTTAATTTACTATCATTAAAATCATTGGGCCTTACCAATACAAAATTTTATTGTCGACTTTAAATTTTATTAGTTCACGGTGGCTATTTTTTCCATACAAGTTTTGAAATTGTGAGCTTCCGTGAATTTAAATTCGAATCTAAATTTTATTATTAGTACAGCGCATTGGGTCAGCTAGTATATTATATAGATGGCAGCGCCAAACAATAATTTCTATCCCAGAAAGTGTGGATAGTCTTCATCTATGCTCTATTCATTATTCTCATATACTTCAACGAGATGTTCGCTTCTTGTTCTTCCGCATGGGGTTTGTCGAATCACTTTCGATTCTTCCAACTACATTTGCTGTAACGTAAGCCCGAAATATAAAGCCTAGAATTTATTTTTAGATAAACTGTTTCTTTTCTGGAATTTAATTTTTCTTTCTAGAATTAAAAGCAACCAAAATGCAACTCGACTGATTTCCTGCTAAGCTCAATGCTTTGTAATCTAATTCCTAATGTTTCTTTGAAATACACAAACAGACAGTGCAAACTTTTAACTTTCGGATAGAACTGTGATCGCTCTGAGTCTCTTTTTGTAATCACTCTTTTTCATTTTTTGCATGCAGTGAAGGTCTTTTTAAAAGAACTGCTGATATGCTGGTATCGGAAGGATATGCTGCGGCTGGTTACGACTACGTTATTATCGATGACTGTTGGCTTGAAAGTAAAAGAGACAATGTTACGCAGAAATTAGTAGAAGATAGAGAACGATTTCCAAGTGGACTGAAGTCGCTGGCAGACTATGTGAGTACTAAATAAGTAAAATTTCTATAAAGTTACAACTACGTACTTACTTTTTTAGATCCATGGCAAGGGCTTAAAATTCGGTCTTTACCAAGACTACGGAACTAATACCTGCGCCGGATATCCCGGAGTTATCAACCATATGGAGCTAGATGCCGAAACCTTTGCCGATTGGGATGTGGACTATGTGAAACTCGACGGATGTTACGCCGAAATCGACGACATGGATAAGGGATATCCCGAATTCGGGCGTTATTTGAATCAGACTGGGCGCCCAATGGTGTACTCTTGCAGTTGGCCGGTGTATCAGGAGTACGAGGGAAAGTTGGTAGGTTCGCATTTAACCAGTCTAAGTAGATGTTTTCTAATATGAATACCAAACTTTTAGCCCAACTATGAAGCGTTGAAGGAAAACTGCAACTTGTGGCGTAACTGGGGCGATATCGATGATTCCTATGAGTCCGTTGCACAGATTATGGACTACTTCTCGAAGAACCAAGATAGAATTCAACCTCATGCTGGTCCAGGCCACTGGAATGATCCAGATATGGTAAGTTACGTATTTAAGCTACATCAGAAATTCATCTCAACCATGATCTCTCTTCCAGCTTATCCTTGGAAATTACGGCTTGAGCTACGAGCAGAGTAAAACTCAAATGGCCGTGTGGGCAATCCTAGCAGCTCCATTGATTATGTCTAACGACTTGAAGGCCGTTCAACCTGAAATCAGAGACATTCTTCTTAATCGGTAATATTATGCAAGACATATTCCAATATTGTCTAGCTAATGTAAAATGTTAATATCTACTTTCAGTGAAATTATCGCAGTGAATCAAGATCCCTTGGGTATTCAGGGTCGCCGCGTCCTATTCAGCAAAAATATCGAGGTTCAAAATTCCCATTTGCATTTTTTAAGCTCTATGGCGGTAACATTTTATTTGTTGTGCACTAGGTATGGGCCCGACCTGTAACCCCAGTTAATGATGCTGGAGATTATTCGTATGCGATCGCCTTTGTTAGTCGACGTACGGACGGTGCTCCCTATTCAATAAAGCTGACATTGAAAGAGATCGGAATGCGCAATTTGAAGGGTTACCATGTCACAGTGAGTTCATTTGCATTTCAAAACGTACTTGGGATTGTTGTAAAGCAATGCACTTAATTTTAGGATCTATTCGATGGATTGACAAAGGTTGGTGTGTTTAAGCATTTGGATTCGTTTGAGACGCGGATAAATCCGACTGGTGAGTGGTGTTCAAATATTTGTCCCAATCGAATATTTATGGTATATTTGAACATTCTAGGTGTGAACTTCTTCAAATTTACCGCAATCTAAATGAGAAGGAAGAGACTGTGTTTGCTTTAAGACTACTTTTATTGTGATTAAGGGTGATTTGGTTATAAAGAGAAATTATTTTGAATTAGTAATCATTATTTATTTAAATGAATTTGTATGCCACCAATCTAAATGCGATGGCTTGAGAAGCAATCAGCGAGCCATTGCGACAGCTGAGCGGTGCCCCAGCCATGGCCCGGTAAAAGTAAAAGATTAAATAAGCCATTTAGAATAATGGCTATAAAGCTGCACCTATCCCATCCAATAGTATTTCCGTTCCGGTCTCCCCTTGGGAAATTCTTCTTTCCTGAAAGGGCTGCCATACCAGCAGTAAAACTACCCATCCATCCAACAAATGCGTGAAATAAATGAATTTAACATATAGAGTTAGCAACTGTTTGCTTAGGTTTACAAAAAAAAGCTAACAAAGCGAAGTATTGTTCCATGCAATATACTCAAATTGTTCTTCACAAACAATAGTTGTAAAGCACGGTATTTTTAACTGCATACTTTTAGGGTGAGCAGCACCTGGAAACTGAAACATAAAACATAAACATTCATCTGTTTCTTAATAAAACATTTTTATTAATTCGAATCGAACTTCTTTTCGATAAGAGTTTGTATCGGCTGAACTACAAGCATACAGCATTGAGATTGTCCCTTACAACGAGGAAAAATAAAAATAACGCGTATCCAAAATGAGAAATAGGAAAACAAATTTCAAATCATCATTCTTAATACAGGCAATGCACTCCCGAAGCCGTTCTCTTTTACGATTTTTTCGAATTAATACGCCATTGAGTAAATATTCGTATAAGAATTAGTACAAATTCGTAAAATTTAAAAGCAAAGGAACATACCAATTTTAAATCCAATAAATACACATATAATTTAATAGGGTAGTATTTTTGAAGTGAAACTTCTAATGCGACTTTTCGTATTTTACTTTAGTTGTCATAATCCCATTGTAAATGTTATAGATTTGAATATTTATCCACTCGAAAATGATACTTAAAAGATGCGTTCAATTGTGAATTGTAAGCAATGTTAATAACGTTTGCCTTAAAGAAACAATATGGTTTCACTAAAAATCAATTTCTACCCCTTCTTATTTTCATTCCCACATTACGAAGTTTCACTTCTTCCGCACGGAGGGACTCCACGCACTATTTTTGTTATATGTTCAAGTTTATATATGTATATATTTTTTAACTTTTATTGTTATTGAAATTACAATTAGTACTAATAACCGAGCAAAGCTCGGTCGCCCAGGTACTGATGTCTAACCGATGAACCAGACGGACAGTGGCCGGAAGGACGACATTAGCGACCATATTCTGCGTGGAAAGAAAAACGCATGAAAACTCGAAAACACGCGTTTTCCCAAACATAAGACTAATCTAGATCAATTGTTTACCCCCGAAAACACCCATATACCAAAACTCAGCGAAATCGTTAGAGCCATTTCCGAGATCACAGAAAGAAATTTATATACAAGAATTGCTCGTTTAAAGGTATAAGATACTTCAAAAAATGTTTAAGATTCACAAGTCAGCTTATTTCTATCCTCGCAAATAAGTAGTTCACATTTGACTTTGACAATGAAAAACTGCAGTCGATATTAATACCGATAAGGCAGTTTATTGCAAAAGGTATTTGGATTGTTTATTTAAGGTGATCGACCCGGTGCGGTTTGGTGAATCGAGTCGAGTGCACTAGTTTTGTACAAGTATGGTAAACCAGCGTCTGAGCCGTATTTTATTATATTCTCTATGTGATCTGGATCACATTTTAATAATATATTAGATATGTTAAAAGGCTTACTATTGAAAGACTTAAAAAGCAAAAGTTTGGCAAATACCACTAAGATAGTGAAAAGCTTTTTCATATTTTTTATTTAGTTGTAACATTAATATAGCGAGGGTTCTCAGGTTCAATGCAAAATACTGTCCATAGAAAGATTTCGGACTGAGTCGTTCACATTTGACATAAAATTATCGATCCCACGCATTTCTGCAAAGCTAAAACGCGAGGGATGCTTCTGCCATTGCACCATGTGAGGGACTTAAACCTATCTAAAAAACCTCCCTGGGGGACTGACTTTCGTCATCCCATTTGTTTTAAGAATAAATATTCACATAAATGAATGATTGTGACTATTTACTACTGATACATTTATACATAGTTTTCACAATTTGGCATCACATTTTACTATAATCCGCCATTATTCCGCACACTGCAAAGGACTGCTATCTGAAACTTACATAAACACAGAATTGACAGTAGCATCAAGAGGTAGGTAGGTCGGTAGATGTGGCGGTTCAGATTTGAACCCAAGTTGCACTATGATGTGCCTTTTTGTTACCACGACTCGTGTGACCTAGTTTGTTATGATTGTTAAGAGAGTGATGCATTCGGTGCCTATATCCAACATGTGGAGTTGAGGAAACGGATTATGTCTTAAATCCCTTTACCCGAAATGTCGCTAAGTTCGCCGAAAAAAGGTTGGTTCAAAGGTAAGTGCTCAACTCGTCAAAGGATAAAATCCGTTCCATATTCGTTTGTTTACAGACATATTTCATTATGCTTTCTGTGATATAATTCTTCAGACAAACGAATACTACTAGTTTCCACCAATGAATTTTGTTTGTCTCCATTTACTCAAACTTCAGAGTCCATGATGACAGTTGGGCTCATTCGCTAAATATTTTTTCCAAAAGTGCTTACTCTCAATTTGTGGAAACTGGTATTGACACCACCAGCGCGATGAGGACAACTCCAACCGCAGGTCTTGAGGCTGTCCTCAATCTGCTGCCGCTAGACATCTTTATACAATGTTCAGCCGCCATTAGTGCCATGAGAATAAGCCAGTCAGTAAACTGGAAACTAAATGAAAAGGGTCATTCGTTGATCCTACAGAAATATTTTGGCTATGTATCTAACACAGATTACATTATGTCACACTTAGATTTCACAAGACCTTTCTCGAGCGCATTTCCTAGCAGGGAAGAATGGAGAGACGGACTCATACCTAACACGCAATCCATAACCGTTTTTACGGACGGATCAAAAATGGAAACCGGGGTAGGGTCAGGCGTCTTCTCTGAGTCGCTGGGTATATCAAAATCGGTACGTCTCCCTGACCACAGCAGTGTCTTCCAAGCAGAGGTCCTGGCAGTGACAACAGCAGCCCGTGAGTCTGTGGTAAGGGCAATACCACCTGAAGGTATTACCTTCTTTATCGATAGCCAGGCCGCAATAAAAGCATTAACTGCAGTAGAAATAAAATCAAAGCTTGTGAAATGCTGTCGCGAAGAACTAAGGGTTCTTGGCACTCAGCATAAGGTATTACTCTGCTGGGTTCCGGGTCATGAAGGCATTTTTAGCAACGAGAAAGCGGACGAATAAGCAAGACTAGGTTCGACAGCTGTATCAGAACAAGCTGATCCCTCTGTGAATATTCCGCCTTGCCCACTCAAGCACTAGAAACCTGTCATACCACAAGAATGCTATGGCCAACCTTCAATGAAGCCAGAACCGAGAGCCTCCTACGAAAGGGTAGAAAATCTCTTTCCACCCTCGTAGGAATCCTAACGGGGCACAACACTCTGCGGTATCACATGAAGAAGTTACGCTTGACGGAAGAAGAACTTTGTAGAGGCTGCGGTGATGAGGAAGTTGCTGAGGACACAACCCACTTTCTATGTTATTGTCCAGGTCTCCGACACATTAGGCACAGATTCCTAGGGAGACACACATATAGACAAAATATCGAGCTTTATCAAATCCACAGGATGGTTTGTATGCAACAACACAGTGCTTAATCATAGGTATTTATAGACAGGGTTATCATGGGTAAGGGACATCCTTTTCCCCCAATGGGCATAACTTACTTACTTACTTAAGGTGGCGCTACAGTCCGGGGTGGACCTGGGCCTCAACCAACAAGCGTCTCCAGCCAGCACGATCTTTGGCCAGCCGTCTCCAGTTTCGCACGCTAAGTTGGTTAAGGTCCTCTTCCACTTGCGTGCGCCACCTGAGTCGCGGTCTTCCTCTACTGCGCCGTCCCTCGGGTGTGGATTCGAAGATCTTCCGGGCCGGAGCATTGACGTCCATTCGCTCTACATGACCCAGCCACCTCAGTCGTTGGACCTTCACTCTTCTGGCTAGGTCGATGTCGCTGTACAGCCCGTACAGTTCGTCGTTGTATCTCCTCCTCCATTCACCGTCTATGCAGACGGGACCGAAAATTACTCGAAGACTTTTCCTCTCGAAGTAACCAAGAGTAGCCTCATCCGCTTTTGATAGAGTCCATGCCTCTGCACCATAAAGTAGGACTGGGATGATCAAGGTCTTATAAAGGGTCACTTTAGTTGTTCGAGAGAGGGCTTTGCTACTCAATTGCTTTCTTAGCCCAAAGAAACAGCGATTGGCAAGAGTTATTCTTCGTTTAATCTCAGCGCTGGCGCTGGTGTCATTGTCTGAAGTCATAGCGGAGCCTAGGTAGACAAAGTCCTTTACCACCTCAAAGTTATATCTGTCTATGGTGACATTTTGTCCAAGACGTCGGTGTTGGTTGTCCTTTCTTGATGACAGCATATACTTTGTCTTGCCCTCATTGACCGCCAAACCCATCTTTGCCGCTTCCGTCTCAATGCTCACGAACGCGTCAGTGACATCACGCTTCGATCTGCCGATTATGTCGATGTCGTCGGCGTAAGCGAGTAGTTGGACGGACTTATAGAAGATAGTGCCTCTGGTGTTAGCGTTTGAGTTTTGCACTATTCTTTCAAGAACGATGTTAAAGAAGTCACATGACAGCGCATCGCCTTGTCTAAATCCTTTTTTGACATCGAAGGTCTCGGTGAGTTCTTTACCGACCTTAATGGAGCAGCGTGCATTCTCCATTGTCATCCTGCACAAACGGACGAGTTTGGCAGGGATGCCAAAACTAGACATTGCTCTATATAGCTCGTCCCTATAAATGCTGTCATAGGCGGCCTTAAAATCGATAAAAAGGTGGTGGGTATCGATTTGGACTTCCTGGGTTTTCTCCAAGATCTGCCGCAGTGTGAATATTTGGTCAATGGTAGACTTTCCTGGCCTGAAGCCACACTGATAGGGACCAATCAGGTTGTTGACGAAAGGCTTCAGGCGTTCACACAACACGGCAGATAAGATCTTGTAGGCGATGTTAAGAATACTTATACCTCTGTAGTTGGCGCAGCTCAGAGGATCTCCTTTCTTGAGGATAACATAATGGGCAACAATGGGTCAATATTGACTTGAGTGTGGCGCGGAGTACTCCACGCCAACCCGCCTATCTAACCTAAATTTGAGTGACAAATACTACTGAGTGTAGGTAGGTACACAATTTAAGGGTATGCAAATCAAAGCAATAAGCGAACAATAGATTGACTCTTAACTATTAACAGAAAAGAACAAAAATAATGACAGAAATTCATTCATTAATTTAGAACATATCACATCATCCTGCAAAATTGCGTGGTACTCCACTAATAACGTGGTTAATTTTGTAGACTGACGTGAAACGCAACGATAAGATTATTGGGGGAGGACTGGGGCCTATAACACAACGCGCCATGTAGTTGTAGGACAAGTGAATTTCGACAACTTTTAAAAAATCGTGTAACATAAAACGTCAAGTCCGTGAACACTGCGACAATTGTCGCGATGAAAGTTCTGTAACAGAACACGACAAGTGTCCAGAAACACTTCTAGAACTGTGGTTCAATGAGGACAGGTGATTGGAATATTGTCAAAAACTTACAAGTGCATTTTTAATGTAAAACCTGTTGAAAAGCAAAATAAAATTATAGAAATAAAATAAGTAAATAAAAGAAACAATTAAAATTAAAACAAACAAAATATAATAAACAATTAAAAATGTATTTTTGTGATTCCGACTTGATAGTAACGGTAATAGTGAGAACAGTGAAACTTGGCACAGGTTGAACGTTTTTAAGCCCAGATAATTCTGATGTCAGTGATCATCTGTATATTGAAAAATCACTCCTTATTTTAATTGAAATAGTTTTTTTTAAGTTTTTTTTTTAGTCGTGATTTTTGCAATCTTCACATGTTAAACACTTGTCGAAAAATGCCGACAAGTCAAGGAAATTAAACTCTTCTGACAAGTGCAACGGCTTACGTTCTGTTAGAGAATTAATTTGTACTTGCCGGATAAGCATAGTCGGACAAGTGAATTTAGATTTGTCGACTCGTCATGTTGTGTTATAGGCCCCTGATCTTCGAGACATATGAAAGGGACTTACAAATCAAATGACATAAATACAAACGGCTAAATTAAGATTCGTTCTCAGGAAAGCTCTACTTGGTCGATGATTGTCCAATTTTTGCAAGAGTTTTGCGTTTTCCTGGTTATCGAGCATGAAATCCGGTGCGCAGTTGTCGAGCACACCAACAACAACCAAACCAACATTGGCCTGGTTAGAAAAGTACGAATTTCCGATATGTGGAGCGGATTCACACAAATGCTCCGAAACGAAGAGTAGATATTTAGCTATGAAGTAGTAGGAGATCTTGACTAAGGTGGCCCGCTGGAAAGGAACCCCAATTAACTTGGAGTTATCGATGCAGAGGCATAAATTATTTCAATTTCAGAGTTGAAGATTTTATTGGTAACATAAATTATCGTATAACAGAGTCCAAAATTCACGAGCACTAACATGTTCTCCAAACTTGGTTTCCAATAAAATGATTGTGACATTCGCTATGTGGCTTGTGGCGCCGTCTTGTTGGAACCACATGTCCTCCAAGTTCATATCATCCAATTGGGGCCAAAAATATTTGGTTATCATTGAACGGTAGCGATTCCCATTCCCAGTAACGTGCCGGTCTTGATCATCACGGAAGAATTACGGCCCAATGACGCCGCCGGCCCATAAACCACACCAACCCGTGATTTTTTCGGGATGCAATGATGACTCATGGAGTACGTGTGGATTGCTGCCTGACCAATACCGCATATTTTGTTGATGGACGAAGCCATTAAGCCAGAAATGAGCCTCATCGCTGAAGATGATTTTTCGATGAAAATCCAAATCATTTTCAAGTTGTTGCTCAGCCCAATTCACGAACATACGAAGCTTCTGGTGGTCAAGCGGCTTCAGTTCTTGCGTCAATTTAATCTTGTAAGGACTTACGTAAGGAGTTACGACTTACGACTTGTCAGCCCAGAAGATGGCAAACCTATCAGCTTGGTTACCCTTCTTCCTTCTCTAGCCACATTAATACCAAAGGAGATGTGGTTGTCTCATTTTTGTGACAACCCATACCGCACTTAGCACAAAAGTCAAAACGCTCAACAAATACTGTCGTTCGTCATCATTATCTGCGTCCAATGGATAACACCATGCACTTAAACTCACTCACTCATGCCAATTTTTAACACCAGAACACTTCAGCTAGGTGCTCAAATCGAGCTATTTCTTTGGACGAAATGGTGTATGCTTCGACGGTTTGGTCACATTTAACGCATATTCCTAACTCTTACTCCATGCGTATGTAGTAGGTTATCAAGAATACCGGTATAGGGAAACAAAAGCAAATTTTATATGGCTAGTGTATTGTTTGTTTAGAAATTGTAAACAATCCACCATCTCTTCACTTTCACTTTAACATATCTTTTTATATACTATAAGAAAATTATATTGTTATAATCTTTTGTTCTGTATTTTTCACTTCATTATAATATATGTATGTACTTCTAAAAATATTTTAGGCAAAGTTATGCTCCAGTTCTCCTTTTTAACCTAGCACGCAGCTGTACCGGAACGCAATTTTCCGGTGGTCTCCAAATGGACAGTGAAATGTCTGCAAAAAGGCAGCGAAAATAGTTTGTGAAGAGTTGCATCAGCTGCTACACAAGTAGCAGTGCTATCTGGCTATTTATCTCTGATTCGGATAATCCAACTTTTCACTGTCTCTTTAAAATTGTGCTTTGAGGATTATCCAAATTTAGTAGGTATATTTACTTTAAAGTTTGGCGAATTTTAGGCTCCTTATTTATACAAAAAAGCCTACTTCAATTGCGAACGTACTCTTTCCGTATAGCTAAAGCTTTCTATACAGTTTTAACTTGTCAATTTCCGTCATAAAAAGAAAATTACTTGATAGTGTTCAGTGATAATTTGTTTGTTCTACGTTTTCTTGTTATTTTCCTATTTCTTCTATTTAATTTGTAATTTATGACCTTATGTCTATGAAGGATTTTGTTCTTCGGTGACAAGAAATAAATGAAAAATAAATAAAATAAAATAAAATAAAAAAACAGTTAATTGCAAATGAGCCAACTCCAGTTTCATACAGTTTTTGAACAGACTCTCACATATCGGCAGTAAAATCATCTCAAAAGATATGCATGAATATGAAAACACACTGTTGAAATATGCAGAATGCCCCCTTCCAGCAAAATGTTTTTATGTGGAAAATGGGAATTAGAAAAGTCTTTCAATAACAAGTTTGTGTTGTTTTTTTTTAAATTTAATATTGTCGTCTTTAATAACATGAATTACCAAAAATACGCGTTTTTGATCTTCATATTTGTGTTTGGATATTTTTGGCGCCAACATTTCTCAATTTGGCTCTTCTCCTTTTATAAAAGCTGGCAACACCGCAGGACAAATATCAAATGGAGGATAACTCCAAGCAATCTACTACAATTAGGTACCCACTTTTCCGCCATCGTTTCGCAGCAGCTTCGTACCTACTGCAAAACGAAAAGGAGACCGACATTTTTCGTTCTGTCACTTTTGTTTGGGATTTTTCATTCTGGAACAGCTGCGGACTAGGCTTTAGCTGTATATTTTTATTCTCACCCATGCCACTAGACGTTTTTTTTAGCATCTCAGCAAAGTAAAATAAAGTACCTATACCTAGGCAAATGCGCATAAACGGTTCCAGTCACATTATTTGTGCTTCAATTGTCATAAACTGCTTTAAAATGTCGTATGTCTCGACTTATAGCTTGCAGTTTGCTAGTACCGCTACGCTACCACGTTTATTTACATATTTATATATTTACTTAAATCTACCATTTTACAATTTACAGACTATATAATTACATAATTTAAAAAAAACTCTTAAAGTAAGAGAAAAATTTAATTAAGGTAAAAAAAAAACTTTCAAGTGAAGAGAAAAAAAAGAATTCAAAGATTTATAGAGAAAAAAAAACGTCCACCTTGTGTGTAAGAAAAGAATGTAATCAATTGCCCTAAGGGAAAAACTTGTGCTTTTATTAAATACATTGGTTCGTAAAATACTAAGCAAAAGTAAAAAAAAACCCTATGAGCATTATAACAATTCATTTAATCTTTTTTTAAATGTAATTCTGCTGATCGAAATATCAATACTGGAATCAACGGAATTGAATATTGAATTAAAACTCCTAATGCACCTTGTGGCTCATTCCTTCCATAGCTTGTAGAATGATTAGGTTCATAAAACAAGCCATGCTCACGTAACGGACTTCCCGGAACGTTAAAAGAGAGATTGGACAGTAAAAACGTTGAGTTTATTCTTCCAGAAGCGATGTCTTTTACAAACGTTATGTCCTGAATAAGTCTTCTCGTTTCCAGGGACTTTAATGTTATCCGACATCTTTCTACATAACTGGGCATTTCTACTGACCCATTAAAGTGACGAAGGCAATATCTTGAAAAAGACTTTTGTATACGTTCAATCCGATTTATATGCACCTGATATGCTGGTGACCAAATAATAGAAATCTAACACAGATCTTACTAAAGAACAATGCAAGGTTTTAAGAGTATCTATGTCTGAAAAATTCTTGTTGTTCCTCTTAATAAATCCAAGAAGGGAGTTCGCTCTCGATATTGTGCTGTCTACGTGTTTATTGAAATTTATGTTGGAATCAAACGTGACGCCCAAGTCTTTAATTTCCTCAGATATAGTTATTAAGTGCCATGGAGTAACCATAGAATATAGGCCACTTAAGGTGAAAAAATGACGAAACCTTACATTTCCCTAATTTCAATTGCAAATTATTACAATTACACCAATCCGTAATTGCGTCTATGTCAACCTGTAGCTTATGGCAATCGGCTATAGAATTGACTCTACAAACAAATTTCCAGTCATCAGGAAATCCCAGACACTTACAGAAAGACACCCCTGAATCTATATCGTTCACAAATAAAGCAAACAACAAAGGTCCTAAGTGACTTCCCTGAGGAGCACCAGACTTTGCTTCAAACTGCTTCGAAAAGTATTTCCTATTCTAATTAACTGAATCCTGTTACTTAGGTAGGATGCAATCCACTTTTTGAGTGTTGAATGGATAGCAAGTGCTTCTAATTTTTTTGTAAGCAATTTGTGGTCTACCCGATAAAAGCCTTAACGAAATCTTTATAGATAACATCAACCTGTAAACCTTGTTCCATTGCCGTTAAGGCAAAATTAGTAAATATAGTTAAGTTCGTTACCTTGGACCTGCCAAATCCGTGTTGATTGGTGGATAAAGATTCCTTTACAAAAAAATATATTTCTCTTTCACTAAACTTTCAAACAATTTCGGAATCGTTGACATCTTTGAAATTGGGCGATAGTTTGTTACCACACTCCTACTACCGGACTTATGAATAGGCGTAACAAAAGAATATTTCCAACAGTGCCAGTCGAAAGGTATAAGTTAAAAACCAATGTGAGCGGAATCGAGAGAGATGCACTACATTTAAAAATTAATATGGATGGTATATCATCAAATCCCGGATTTAATTTGGGTTCATGCTTTTGAGATGATGTCAATACTTCATCTTCTGTCACTTGCACTTGGGATAAATGTCTACCTAAATGAGTGTATCATGAAATAATTGATGAAATGTCAAAAACGAACCTATGCTACGTAACAATCTGGATTAAGCAAGTAGACAAATTGATTGCACCGCAAAACAAAAACCTTCCCTTCTCAAATATGACAGCTTTTCTTTTTTGGATCTACAAATCAGCATAGCTGGCTAGCAAAGGGTGTTACTGTTATTGTTAATAAAAACATTAGTTAATAAAAATATTGAAAAGAGGAATATTTCAACAAATATATTTTTATCAGTTGTTGCAAAATTAGTACTTTTCGTTTTATGTTTTGTTTATCTTTGACAGTAATCAGAAAACAAAAGATTTTAGTTCGTTTTTGATTTGATTATTATAAAATTCAGTCCGTTTTTCTTCTTCGTGAAAGCAACAGCGGTTTATCACCAATATTGCGAAGATCAACTATCAATCGGTGTAGGCGCAGTGGCTTAGTGGTTAGTGTGTTGGACTACTAAGCCAGGGGTCGAGGTTCGAATCCCGCAAAAAACCCAAACGCGGCAAAAACAAAGATGATGCACATCCGAAGTTCACATCATAAAGCAGCATGTGTATTTCCAAAATGATTCGTGTCCTAAATTACGCGGACAGCAAATTGATATCGTCGAAAATTATAAATATCTGGGAGTCATTATTGATAGCCATTTTATCTGGAGTATGCACATAAATAGGATTCGCGAGGATCTGAAGAAGGCTTTATTTGCTTTAGCACATCTACGGCATCATGCCACGCCACAAATCTTAAAGCAAGTATACTATGCCTTGATCGAATCCAAATTAAGGTATGGAATACTTGCTTGGGGCAACGCTTCGAAAACACATCTTCAAAAGCTCCAGAAACTACAAGATTCAGCGTTGAAGTGGAGACACTAGGTTAAAGGACACGAGGAACAGATATTTCTAACGAGCACTTATCAAACGCTTGAATAAGGTCAGACTGTCCACGTCAGTCAGGAGGTGACACTTGTAGTTGTTGTAGGTAGGTACTTTACTTTTGCTAGGATAGGATGTTTGTTTTAAGTCCTACAACAAAAACAAACAAAAATGGACCAATCTTTAGCATTTGATATTTCTGTCGATGCAGCGATTGAAATCTTTATTAGGTATTATATAAAAAAAAAAAATAAAAAATAAAACTCCAGAGTAACGTAAAACGTTTTATTTTCACCAGGAAATTGGTGAAAACCCTGGCGAACCGGACCGGAACCGCGAAAACTCTTTAATATGCCATACCTGTTCAGAAATCAACGCATAACAACGCATGATCACAAAGCAACCAAAACAAAACCATCCACAATATGAAAACTGCTGCGTACCTTGCTGACATAAATCGCTGAGTGTGACCAATTCAGCATATTTCCTGCTAGTTTCAGCAGGACTATTATATTTTTAGCATGCATGCATTATTTTGTCAGGATTTTAATTTAGCCAAATTATGAATTTAAATAATAATATCAAATCAAAGCAGGCGAACCTTAGTGTGAACAAGTCAATTTTCATTTGACAGTGAACACAACCATTTATTGACTTCAGCAAGCTTGCAACTTGCCAAATACAACTTTATTTGAGGTTATTTTTGTGAAATATATCTAATTTTATGTCAAACATAGCATTTTTGCTATTTTTTGATTTTTAAAAAATATTTAGCATGATTTTATGCAAAAAAACATGCTATTTGCTGAAGTTAGCATGATTTCAAATATTGAATTGGTCACACTGATGTCGCTGACGGATGATGAAAAAAAAAAAAAAAAACCACAGCTTACTGTGGAGCGGAGAGGAAAAACAGTTGTTTTCTCAGAGTCTTGTCATAGCCGAGCAGCGGTTTCTTCTTTCTTCCTTTTTGCAAAAAAGTTATTTCACACGAAAGATTACACGCCAAAGAGTTTTTCAAACAATCCACGAAAATCTATTCACATCGTACTTCCAATAAACATAAAAAGTCTTCACCAGTTACTTCCAATTGCATAGAGAAACAATTCGAGATTTGACTGCACAAAAGGGCGTAATACATTTCTGGTAAGTAGTGAAGAATACTCTCTTTGCATATCTGACAAGACAAGTCTGATACGTCGTCTGATCGTAGCCACAATTGGAAAGTTGCAAGAAAATATCTTGAAAAGTGTTTTTATTTCAGTGGAAATCACGTGTACGAAGGAAGAAATGCAAATACCACCAGCGGACTCCTTCGCCGAGCATACTTTCTAGAGCAAAACCCGAAATCCTTCCAGCAAGCGACAGGAGCATCGCCATCATTTTGGTTGTCGCGCCATGAATCGCAAAACTTTGTACGTAACTTTTGTTGACGCACTCGGTCCATACCTGAAGATATCAGGCCAACTTAATCCCGATGCACTGCGTGTGGTGCGCACAAAGGTGCAGATGGTGCTACCAACATGCTACTCCACAAATGCAAGCACCTTGCGTATAGGAATTTTGTGTCTGTGCAAGCGGTACGATGATTTCTGCAGGGGTCGGATTACGGCAGTAATGCATCCGGAAAACTTGCTGCAAGTGGAATACATCGACTATGGGTATACGGTTTTTGTGGACAGCAGTGAGGTATGAAACATTTTTGTAATTAATAAGTGTGTCCTCTAGGTTGCAGTCGTTAATGTATTTTCTGTTTGGTTTAATTAAGTGGAATTTTGCATGTGGGAGGTGGTTACAGTGACAATTTCGCGGGACAATTAACTTTGTTGTGGCGATTTTGAATAACAAACAAAAAACCACTGAAGCTGGTGTCACACAAGTGAATCATAATTGGTGACAAGTAAGCTTTTGGCAATAAGGTCACCGTTAGTGCAGTGCTGGCGCTTACTAAAGGAGATAGAAAAGTGCGCAGATTATTTAGTATGGGTAGATTGACCAAGGCAAGGTGGTTATCAAATTTCATTTTAAATGATTATGTAATTGTAGACAGAAGGTAAGGTTGGGTGTGTGATGAAGCGTCGTACTTAAGTTGCGCCAAATATTGTCGAGGGAGTTTGGTTTTTAGCCAGCATTTCACTTGGGAGAAACTTTTTTCATATCAGCATTAAAAATTGAGTATACGTACAGTACATATACAAAGGGTTACGTGACGGGTTTAAAATACTTTTGTTATGCGGTAGGCTGTACTTACCAATGATGGGAAAATTAAAAATGTTTTATAAAAT
This sequence comes from Cheilosia urbana, assembly GCA_946477585.1. NCBI lineage: Eukaryota > Metazoa > Arthropoda > Insecta > Diptera > Syrphidae > Cheilosia > Cheilosia urbana. The sequence continues at coordinate 42,540,332 of OX297856.1, forward strand.
CTATGAGAGAATGCATGTTTCATTCAATAAATTGTAGAAACTGAAATCTAATTTTAGATAGCTATGTAGAACAAATATTTTGTACATCCAATAATAAATCTTCGCTGTTGAGTAATAGCGTAGATGGCTTCAATCACTGTTTTGCTCTGCATCCGTTTTCTTCGGGGGCAGACTGTTTGCGGACATTTTGCGTCTCTTCCGAAAGTATTCCGTCACCCGAAGGGGCAACAGCATAGTCACCTCCTCCTATTGTCATGATCGCTGAAGATTCTAAATGCTTCCACTAATCAATTGAACACAGCGTCAGAAAGTCGAGGTCGAAGGTACCGGTTTTGTACAAACCTTCAATCTTCCGTGTTAAGCAGTAAATTACTTTGACAGTTCCACACACTGCCGTTGCTAACAAGTATCATCTAGATTGACACACGTGTTCCAATTTTTGCATTTAGCATTTTGCAATGACCATTAAGGCTGTCTTTTATTAGCCCCTTGCAGATAAAAGTGTGGTTAGGTCCATTATACTATAAGAACAGTAACATGCTTAATATAAAAGCAATACATTTATTGAGTCAAAAAACTGCGTAAAATTGTTTGTGGTTTTGCTTATAATTCGTAACAAAATTCACACAAATAAATATCGGGTCGTGCTTGAATTTCTTGGATGATTTTCTGGCTGGCCCATTGAATAAATAGTTTAACAAGTCTGTCGGATAAAATATAGTGCCCTTTCAAATGCATTTATATGTAATGGATTTCAGAGAGCTTTTCTGGTTTATTTCTATTTGCAACTCCTACAGAAACCTTCTGGTTGGCTCTCGCTCTTGTCATAACATCAACAATGAAATGTGGTCCTGCCATGTGATTCCTGAATTGACTGTGACTCCTAGAAGGTGCATTGAGTCCTTGTGATGGATTGGATGGTCATCCATTTGGATCTGAGGAACTGTTGATGCATTTTTTCTGGAAAATGTTGTGAGCTGTGTCTTGTTTGCATTAAATACAACCAAGTTGTCCTTTCCCCACTTCAAGATTTTGTCGAGATCATCATTTAGAGAATTAATTTGTTCACATCTCTGACTATGTGATGTAGCCGTATTCACAGGCCCACTGTTCGAGATGGAGGATATAAGAGTGCTGTCATCTGCAAAGCTGTAGATATTATTATTTGTCGATCCAAGCAGATCGTTGATGTGGAGAATAAATAGAGTTGGAGAAAGAATAGATCCTTGGGGCACTCCTGCATTTATAGCAAACGAATTGGATGATACACCATCTACAACAACTTGGATCGATCTTCCCAGAAGAAAATTTTGCATCCATCCGCAGAGTTGTTGTGGTAATCCGTAAGACGCTAACTTGCCTAATAGGGCTCTATGCCAGACTCGGTCAAATGCCTTTGATATGTCCAAGGCTACGGCTCTGGATTCGCCGTGTTGTTTAATTGATTGTGTCTATAAGTGCGTTACGTAGCTAAACAGGTCACCAGTGGCTCCGAAATCCGTATTGCCTGTCGCTTATTAATCGATGGCCTTCTAGATATTTGATTATTTCGACATTTATTGCCTTTTCCATTACTTTAGAGAGCATTGAAAGTAACGTTATTGGACGATAGTTTTTTTGTTTATGCAAACAAACCAGAAAAGCTTGAGCAACTCAAACAAAATATTCGTGATGAAATTAATGAAATACCGCGTGAAATGTGTGAGAATGTAATGAAAAATGCGCTCAAAAGGGCTCGCATTTGTGAGACTAATATCGTTTTCCATTGGGCAAAAAGAAGCGTCCGGGAGAGTCCGGAATCGAAAAAATCACTTCTGAAACCGTTCCATTGGCACAAAAAATACTCTTCTGTTGATTCTGAGGAGAGAATTTCGCTTCTGGATTTGAAGTCAGAATCCACTCAAGAAGCACTCACACAAGTGCAATTTATGTATTTTATACAAGTCAGATGACAGCTGCCGTAGATTATTTTTTGGCATTTCACCAATACTTTTGTAGATTCAACCAGAAGCAGTTTTCTTGTTCCATTGGATTTCAGACTGAGTCGATCCCCGAGTGAAACCAATGGAAAACGACATAACAGAGGCGGACATTTACCTGATATTGTATTCCATACATAATTGCCGACATTAAATAAAACATTTATCAATATAAGATCCATTCTCTTTCATTTAATCAAAAATTATAAACAAACAAAGTAGTATACCTTCCCGGCGGACACCCTGTATTAAGTGGAACTGCAAAGGACAATGGTACTTTCGACGACGAATTTCGACGTGAGTTTTCTGAAATACAATTGTTATTCAAATTGTTCACAAAGTTTATTTATCTCTCGGATTTGCTAGCAACATTTTCATATTTTTTTGATGTTTTAATCTTACAAACTTGTTAGAAAATCACAAGGAAACCGCACAAAAAACAATAGCATACGCAATGAATTAGCTGCGTTATGAAATGTCAAAGTTTGTATGGGGAGTTTCACTTCGATCGTTTTTTGAGATAGTGTTAAACGCATTCACTTTACCGACTGGGGAATCTTTCACAGCCACATTAATCAAGCTGTAGGAAGGACATATGGTATGCTTCGTACTCTTTGGGCTATCAGGTCGTAAACCCCATTACAAACTCGAGTACTGCTTGCCAAAACTTTAGTGGTGCCTATCCTGACCCATGGGTGTAAGGTATACTGCAAATGAAGCTCTATCTCTGAACGTAGATTAACAGTTGCCTTCAATAGCATTGTTCGCTATGTCCTTGGACTGCGAAGATTCTCACATATATCGAACTATGCTAACAGTCTATATAATATGACTTTCAAGAAACTTCTTGAATTTCGTACGTTTTGCCTTCTCTCGGACATTCTCTTTACCCACCAGCCCATATATCTGTACGAAAAAATTAGATTTTCAGCCTCAGATAGATCTGGTCACTTGATCCCCCCCCTCGTCATACTTCCTTGACTTCAGAGCGGCAGTATACATGCGATTCGGTTATGGAATGCATTGCCAAGAAGGATTGGTAACCCAACAACATTTCGAAGGGAATTAAAAGCTGCTTTTTCTGTAAATGACTAGCTCTTTTTTTCTCCCTACAACCTACATGTTTATATTATTTATTTTAATTATTCCTTATCTTAAATAATTGTGTGCCTTTTATTTTTATTCTTTTTTTTTATTTTTTATTTATTGTTCTTTTCCCCTGAAATTTATTTCCATCGAGTACACTCTGTTCTTGTAGTTATCCAACCTAATTAAAGCTTAGCACTATTTTATAAGATTGTATCTTACTGTGTTTAAGCTCCAATCATGAAATATACATAAACATAAACATAAGTGAATCGTAGATTCTATTTACCCTTTCTGTTCCCTTTGACTCTGCCTTTCCATTCTGATTTCCATCGGTCGAACTACATTATCCAAACCAAAATGAAAAAGAACAACAACTTAAAAATGAATAATCTTTATTTAAAAACAAATAATCCAGCAATAAATTAGTGTTTACTTGCATTTTATCAACAACCAACCCGACAGACCAGACGATCCGTTTAGTTTCAATTCCGCAATATTTGACATGCGGATCTGGGCTCTCATTGCGTAATTTTTGAAACGATAGTCGTCGAAACGATTGAACAAGACGATCTCGTTTTTAGTTTGCTTCATATAACATCATCGTCGTATCGTTCAATCGAATCGTTCATCGTTTTCGTAGGTGAAAATCTTCCAAAAACACTATGAGAATATCAAGAGCGTGCTTATAGTAGTGTCAGATTTTTACTGACTAAAAACACCACCCTTCGAAAGATTGTTAGATACTGCAACTAAGATAAAACTTATCAAGCAATTTTTCTATCACGAAATAACAACTTTTGACAGGGTACTTTCCAATGAAAGATACTGCGTGTTCCGCAGACGCGGTTAATCTTATCTTGCCAAGACGAACGGTTTCGTTCTTTGTAGTCGGCGCAATAAATTGCTCTCGTCCAAAATTTGTCGGACTTTATTGTTGATATGTCCGATTAGTCAGTTTATATGCTTTCACGCGTTCACGTGAATAAGAGAATACTGCGCAGCATAACCGACACTAACAATTTGAATCCAAATTCAATTCGAATGAATAGTAAGTGAAAATTGAAAGTTCCCTGCGATGAATAGCAGAATAGGGCTGCCGGTATTGAATTTGAGTGAAACGTTACCCTCGGCGTATTCCACGATAGGGGTAATTGTTGATAGTGATGAATTCTATATTCGTAAAGAACACTGTATACAACAATGCTGTGCCAAATAAAGTTTCTTTTTAAAAAATACAATAAAATGAAAAAGATATTTTTTTTTCCCATGTATTATGGTAAGAGCAAACATTTGAAAATAATTAATTATGGAACCCAACGTCGTTCAAGTGGCTGCCTCTACTGGCTTCGCAGTAGTGCATTCCGTCGCTCCAATTTTCCAAGACCTTGTTGATGGCTTCGGGATGTAGCTCACGGATTGCTTGGATGATATTGGCCTTAAGTGCTTGAATCATTTCCGGATTGTTGGCATAACATCGGTCCTTCTGCTGTGTGGCATGGCGCGCTATCCTGCAACAGAGGTCGGCGTCCAAATGCATGTCTTCAATTTCAGTAAAAAAAAGCCGGTTAACATGGCTCTGTAACGCCCACCGTTGACCAATGTTGAGATCAATGGCGAGTTGATGTTCGTATATTGAGTCTCACACTCTCGGCTACAGAAGCCATATTTTCGTCTGTGCGCACCGTACGACGACGGGGACCGTGAGTGTTGTCCACTAGCATACCAGTCTCATGAACTTTTTGCACAAACATGCATGCAGCAGGCGCGTCATTTCGGCCATTAAGCACAGTTTGGGCTATACAGCTCTCATTTTGGAAATAAATTTTCAATGTTCCCAACGTTGTTCAAGCGTAAAGCGACTCATTCCGATCCGCGGATACAAACAACCTATGATTTAAAAAGAAACCACTAGATGGCCCACCCTTTATAATCAATGTTCTGCTATCGCTGGAGTGAATTATATGTCGTTTTCCTTTGGACAAAAAGAACCATCCGGGAGAGTCCGGAATCGAAAAAATCACCATTGGCAGAAAAAATACTCTTCTGGTGATTCTGAGAAGAGAATTTCGGTTCTCGATTTAAAGTCAAAATCCACTCAAGAAGTACTCACAAAAGTGTAATTTATGTATTTTATACAAGTCAAGCTGACAGCTGCCGTAGATTATTTTTTGGCATTTCACCAATACCTACTTTTGTGGATTATACAGTTCCAGCTTCGGTATTCTGCATTCTACTCTGTTCTTTTTCACGTGACTCATCCCATCACGACACAGCCGTGAACATGTTTACTTGCTGATCCACCCCTATTAAGTTCTTAAAACTCGCGTGCATATTTATTTTCTATACCAAAACGAATACAAGTCGTTTTTTTTTAATTCAAACCGCAGTGTAATGGTCATCTTAGACAGATCTGCATTTATATAGTTGAAGGAATCGAAGGCAATCGGCTGAAACTCATAAAATTGTATTGAAGACTAATTGGTCGAATAGTTCATGGTTGATTGATTTTGAATTACAAATCCAAGTCATAAAAGAAGCTTTTAGCAATATGTCTTATAGTAAATGCGAACTTTTGAGATATTATGAACGAATTGGAGTGTTCTAACGAGTTAAGTAACTTTGGCGTGTGATTTGGTTTGCAAAATGTAAAACGTAAAAGCTAAAAGGGGACCTCACCCAACTTGGAGTGCGCAACTGGAGGCAGTTAGCCAAAGATCGCGCTAACTGGAGAGGCGTATTGGTTGAGGCCCTGGTCCACCCCGGACTGTAGCGCCACCTTAAGTAAGTAAGTAAGTAATACAAAACATATTGTAAACAAAATAACATACAGCATTGCATCTCTGCACAATATTCCCAACAAAACAAAAATCAAGGGAATAGTATGTTGTGCAGTGAAAGTGTTTCTTAAATATTTTCCTTCAACTACATATTTTTATATATAAAATGATTCCATTTCTATGTTTCAGGTATACATTCCACAAATGGCCGATACGCTGGAACAAATACCTCCGCTGTGTTCCACATACATTATGCTGGGCATTCTCTATGATTGGAGTAAGGAAGATCTGCAGGACATATCCCGTTTGATTGTTAATCAAACTCTTGAGATTTCCATTGACATGGAGGTAAGTTATCGTGCCTTTTTACTTATATATTCACCTAAGGTTTTCACTTTTTTTTTTGTCTAGTTAAATCAATTCAAATTTATTCAAATGATGTGGAGAGAATTCAATTTTGCTGAGTTCCTCATTTTGCAGAAGAAAATCGGCGCTCCAGTTCAAAATGAGATTCTTCGCGATAACTTTATCCGGCTAATAAATAAAAGTCAGTACCCTGTGCCAATAGCTTCGGAAAATACGCTCATGATATGCAATAACAACAACAATAACATATCACTGTACAGTGACAGAGCGATGGTGGCAAAAAGACCCTTGGCCGCACGACAACTTCATCCAACGACGATGGTTAGTATAAAACTGCGGCCGTCGATAAATGATTTGCTGAGACTTTATCATTTTTGTTGTAGATTACATCCCGATATCCGAATGCATTCGGAAGCCTTCACAATATGGTGCAAGGTTTTCATCATCAAAATACTCGCATACCCTACACGGGACCTCCACCGAATGCATACTCGCCGCGATACAATCGCCCAGTGCCACCAGCTCCGCTCGAATTACAACGTTCGCCAGTGAAACGTGGACCGGCAACGTTCAAATCGAATACTTTGGCTGTGGGAACGAGCTATGAAGTGTGCTGCAGCTTCGTAGAAAACGGACCGTGTCTTTTCTCTGTTCAGTTGATGGCTGAACAGGGTAAACTCACCGAAATGATGAACAAAATAGAATCAGTTCAGCTGAGTTCATTCTCTGATAAACCAACTCTTGGAACTGCGTGCATTGCGCGGTACTCGGAAGACGGCCAATTGTACCGAGCTCTCATAACCGGAGTGCAGCCGACAGCTTGCAAAGTGACGTACATTGACTACGGCAATGCGGAGATTGTTCAGTTCCGTGATCTCTATGAAATCCCTGAAGAATATTTAACGCACAAAGCGTTTGCCATACGTTTCACTCTATCCGGTTACAAGGAGTTGGAACCAATCGACGAGAGTCTCAAAAAAGCCTTCAAAGAGATGGTGCTCTTTAAAAATTGCGTCTTAAAAGTGATGCCATTGGAAGGACCCCCACTCGTCCAATACTGTGAGCTGCGAGTGCATGAGAAAAATGTCTTCGAGACACTGAAAGAAATACAACGCTGCCGGCTGGTATTCCCCAAGGCGGAAGGGCTCACTTCAAGCGATGTGGTCGAAATTCGCTATATAGACTCGCCCAAGCACTTCTACGTCCAGAAGATTTCCAACATTGAGGAGTTCGAACAGATGATGGACGACATGTTTGTGTACTACAACAAGAAGCAAGTTGTACCAAATCATCTAGCCATTGGCACCCCCTGCATGGTAAAGTACGACAACGAGTGGTATCGTGCTGAAGTGATCCGCGCCGATGGTATGACAATCATTGTTCGCCACGTCGATTTTGGCTATGAACAGAAAGTCACAAAGAATCTCCTTAGTACTGTGTCAGAAAAGCACTTGCAGTTGCCGCGCCAAGCTATTCACTGTTGCCTCAAGGGATTCGAGAATAACGAACTGACCAGGGATCTGGCTACCACACAATTCGAGATGCTGGCTGAGGAATCGAATCGAAGTCGCCGTTCGTTCACGGTTAAGGTGTTCCGTATTCAGCCAAATGGTTCGTATCTAGTCAACCTCTGCACGAAAGATCTGAATGTGATGAAAAAGTTGTACAAGCTTAGCATGCCCTTTGATCAGTACATATCAATGGAAAAGGACGAGTTTAACAATATTTCCAATGGCTATGATAAGAAACCGCACCAACAGCAGCAGCAGCAGCAGCAGCAGCAACAGAATCATCAACATCCCATAATTGAGGCAAAGAAATCGGGCAATCACTTCAATTCTACTGCACTGCAAAGTGGAGACGAACGCAGTAGCGTCAATCGAAATTCACAGAACAGTCAAAGTAATATGTCCATCGAATGGGACAAGAACAGCTCAAGTTCGCTGGAGAATAGGGATTCCAGATCGAGTTCAAGTGAGCACAAGACCAGACGATATCCACAGCATCAGCCAGTGCAGCTAAGAGGCAATCGGGAACAGCGACCTGATCGATTAAATAAGAGTTCCAGTTCAAGTGACAAACGCTCCAGCTATGACGAAAATAAAAAGTTCGACAACAAAATGCCATACAACAAGAATAAGAACATACCGCCTCGGTTTTTGAATGCGAAAATGCAACAGCAGCAACAGGAGTCTCCGCCAGACAGGTGAGTTGACTTGTAAACAATGTATTCTTTCTCAAATTGCAGATGTCAGATGGTTATCCCTCAGTAGGTAAAGGGTGTTGTTGGCGCAATTAGCGGCTTCCTAAACTTGATCGATATAACATCATCGTGGAAGTGCGGATCCACTATTTAGCTGTGTTGCCGTTGCAGTATCAAATACAGTCTTCGTCTGATAATTTCTTTGCGTCGACGCCATTGTTCTTCGGCACTTGATGTTGTCTGCTAAATACTCCTCAAATGGGTACGGAATAGGCAATCGGCAAAGGTGTTGGCAGTTTATTGCATTTTTCTATTGTTCGTCTGCGTCTGCATATTATAATGTTGGTAGCTGGAGGCTTTTGCATCGAACCAAACCAAACGTCTGTGGACTGCATATACTTGTGGCTACCCATAAAGAGAGAAATCAAACCAATTCACAAAACCTCGCGTAGTTGATACAATCGCCAAACTAAACCCTTACAAAATCGACCGTAGATAAACTTGACATGAAAATAAAACCTTAATTTAATTTTCAGACGCCAATCGAAACCCAACCAACTGCAGAAATCCAAAGATCGTCCACAATACCAAGCTGAGGGTTATTCCCAATCGAAAAAACAGTCACAGTCATCCATATCTTCACAACGAGACTCAAATGACGACAACGGAATTCTAGAGATTTCTGTTATTGAGGAGTACGTTCCATTGGACCAGGAATTCGTGAAGTCACTTATCGACGTACCAGCACGTGAAGAGGTTACGATTTGTTGGTGGATTTCTCCTCACCAATTTTACACTCACCTAAAGTCGAGAAATCAAGAATTCGAAAAATTTATGCGACAACTGCAGGCATTCTACCGTAACAAACCAAGCCATCAGATGTCGCTGAAAGTTGGTGCCAATATCATTGCTCGCTATCGCCAGGATAACATTCTATACCGTGCGCGCATCATCGCATGCAATCAAATGCTGCGCAAATACAAAGTGGTCTTTGTTGATTTTGGCAATCACTCGACTGTTGGCGATCAGGACATCTGGCAGGTGGAGAAACGTTTCGCAGAATTTCCCCAAATGGCTTACCTCTGCTGTTTTGACAGCGTTGTTTCAAACTATGAAAATTCATACATAATTGATTGCATGGACAAGTACTTACCGGTGGGAGCCGGACTTCTTTGTGAATATTTGGACCGTGAAGAGGATCTATATTATGTGAATGTGAATGTAAATGGAGCCTCACTGAAAAGCGCTCTCCTCAAAGATGGTATGCTCTCTGAAGTCAGTCCAGGTATGTTATCAAACACGATTGGCATTGTGGTGTGGTTTTTGAAAGAAGGATACCTTTCTATTTGCAGATACCCGACTGGAACTTCTATCCGGACAACAAATTCGTGCCAAGATAACTTCCATTAATAATATGCTCAATTTTAAAATTCAAATCGAAGGCTGTGATGTTAACCTTTTATGTTCCTACGATGACGTGAGATACGTGAAATCAAATCCAGATATAGCAAAGAAATTTAAAAAATTCTACGAAGGAAAATCATGTGTGCTCAATATATCGCATGTGACTGATGACAAAGTGTAAGTCGACATTTCGAATGCAAATGGCGAGTTATTTCGCTTTTCGGTACCATATAAATTATCTGTTCACTCGTTTCAGTCTTATGGCTCGGCCATTACTTCCATTACTGCAAGACGACATATCGACAATCTACGTGTGCCCATATCCATTAATATGGGAGAAATTCAATATACGTGTTGTATACGTAAGTTCCGTAAACCGACTTTACGGACACCTCATATCAACTGAAAACGAAGTCGCTCAGCTTCTAGACGACATGTTCAGTTACTACGACCAAAAAGGTAACCGCGAACCAAAGCATCCGATCACTGCACTGATGCACGTTTATATTTTGTATGTTTTATTTTTACAGGTAACGTCCTTAAAAAATACGATGTTGATAGTGTGTGTGCAGCCAACTCGGAAGACGGTAATTGGTATCGTGCCCGGATTTTATCGATAAAATCTGCCGATAGCATAAATGTCCTTTACGTGGACTATGGCAACACAGAACTAATCGACAACTCAACGAAAACGAAAATCAAACGACTCGAACCGCAATTCTACACAGATGGAGCAAGCGCCCTTGCCATAGAGGTGAATCTACCAATGAAAAGCATTAGCGACGCTGACCAACAAACTGTGATAGACGAGATCAAATCTCTGACGGCAAACTGCGAGCTGACTGTTAAAGTGATCGAGATGCATGGCAATCGGCTGATTGGAGATTTGTGCTCCAATGATCAGAGCATTATTACTATATTGAAAGAGAAAGGATTAACGCGCGGTAAGGATGTGGGCCATATCCGGGGTGTTATCGATGAGCAGCCGCCCAAAGTGTTTGAGTATATCGAAACGGTCGACTTGACCCTGGAGAATGATGAGGAGGTTACGCTTGTTTCAAGCCCTAACTCAAGTTCAAGTGTGGCGCAGAGAACACTGGTGAACGGCGATGGAAAATCGATTAAGGAAAGTGTCGTCACTAAGACTGGGCCTTCGCCAAAGAAGGAGCAGAAGGTGGTGAAGGCAGCTGCGCCTGTAGAGACAGCCGCGCCGGTGGTAATAGAAGAAGTAATTCCCGAACCCCCCGAACCAGATGATCCATACAAGAATATGGAACATGGTATGTTGAGTCACTGCGATAACCCAGGAAGGTTCTTCATTCATCATTGCTGCAAATTGGATGAACTGCATCAGCTGCAGGAAAATCTCCAGATTGTGGCGAGCTCATTGCCACCGCTTATGAGGGTACTAAAAGGAGCCAACTGCATTTCGCTGTATTCCGTGGATCACCAGTGGTACCGGGCGAAGATCATGGACAGTGAGCTGATGGTTGTGCAGTTTATTGATTATGGAAACACTGACGCGCTAACAGACACAACAGACATCAAGGAGATGAGTGTATTTCCAGATATTCAGGCGCTGTGCATACCCTGCGCACTGCCAATAAAACCAAAGGGCACCGCAGACTGGGTTGATGCCGCCAACGCGTTCTTCAATGTTTCCTACAACAAAACTATCCATTTTGAGTACATTACCAGAAGCCCGACAAAGAATTTCATTCGCCTGTTCATAGATGACGTAGACGTTGCCGATAAGCTAATAGCCGATGGATATGCTAAGCCCTTGGAGATGGTGCGCTCAGGAGAGACTTGCTTTGTGAGTCACGTTAACAATTTATCCGACTTTTACATTCAAATGGAGCAAGATGCCAAGGGCTTAGATCTGATCGAATCATACTTAGCCGATAATGAGAAGCTGCCATTGATTGAAACGTTCACATATGGGTTGATCTGTGCCGCCCTCTTTCCCGACGATGAGAACTGGTACCGCGCTAAATTGATGGCAAAGAGAGATAACGGCTATGAGGTATTGTTTATTGACTACGGAAACACGGCGGTTAGTCCAAAGATAAAGGAGATCTCGCAAGAGATAGCAGATCTACCGTTTTTGTCGAAAAAATGTGCTTTGCAGCTACCAGAAGATGTGCTCTGTTGGTCAGATGAAGCAGAGGAAAAGTTTTCCGACATTTCAGCGCTGGGAGAGACGGTATTTGTTGTGGAGCTCAAGGAACCCAGTGATCATGCGATCGTGCATTTGCTGGTGGACGGCAGGAATATAATTGAAGACTTAGAGCCCCTCTGTGATCGCAAGCCCAACACGGATAACGATATGAACACGAGTTTCTATACCACAATGCAGACGTCGATGAGCGAGAGTTATCGCAACGGAGTTCGCGACGCAACCATCAGCCATGCGAATTCTCCGTGCGACTTCTACATTCAGTACAATTCTGATGGTCACAAATTAGATGACATGACTGCGACGCTAAATGAGATCGGTATGAGTAAGCTGGAAAATCCAGAAGTCGAAATGCTGTGCGCAGCGGTGTTCCCAGACGATGGTGCTCTATATAGGTCGAAAATTCTAGAGAACTGCGGCGAGAATGGTTGGCGTGTACAATTCATCGATTTCGGCAACGAATCCCTGACTGGGGATCTCCGCAGTCTGCCCGATGATTTACGCTGCATAAAAGAGTTTTCGAAACACTGCACGCTAGAGAACGCCGGTAAATTGTTAACAATTTCAGCGTCAGTTGATGTTTTCAACGTTCTGATCGATGAGTGTAGTGGAATAGTGAAGATCGACGTTGTGGACGACGAATGCGATCCAGCTATAGTGAAGCTGTATGGGAACAATGAGAATCTCTGTGAGAAACTCAATCGATTGCTGGGAATCGATGGGAGCACAGAAGAAGTATCGTCCATAAAGGACGCTCTAGTCAGTCATGTAGTATCGCCACATGAGTTTTACATTCAGCTAAAATTTGAGCGCGCAGGTCTGGATGGGATTTCCAAAGCACTAGAGAAGGCTGGCGCTATGAAGAAGTTGGAAAATGCCAAAGAAGGTGATTTGTGTGCGGTATTTTCCAAGGAGGATGAGATATACAATCGTGGAAGGGTGGTGAAGAAACTCTCTGGTGAAGATTATGAGGTCTTTTTGATTGATTTCGGAAACACTGTTGTAACGAACGACATAAGGCTGATCCCCGGCGAATTAAAGGAACTGCCGGGAGTTGCGAGGAAATGCCGGCTGTATGAGATACCTGAAGGCGATGAGAATACTTTGAAAGACCGATTTGCTTCAGTACTAGAGGCTTACTTTGGAGAGGTGTTCCAAATCGAAGCGGTGGCCAACGACGACGAGGTTATGTCAGTCATTATGCATATTAGGGACAAAAATATTTGCGACGAACTAAAGAACCAGCTGGAAAACGGCAAAAACGAGTCCGAAACAAGCACAATAGATGACTGCCGCAAGTGCACCGTCATTCAGGTGACCTCTGCGAATGATTTCTATATTCAGTTCACAGACGACGGTCCTCAGGTTGAGAAAATCACGGAAAGTCTCATAGATGCAGCGAAGTTGGAGCCACTCGATGATATACACGTTGGAGCGATATGCGTGGCACAATTTCCAGACGATGAGGCCTTCTATCGGGCAAAAATATTGTCCATTCAAGATAAAGACTGTGAGGTGATTTACCTAGACTTTGGTAATACCGCTGTTACGGATCAGATCCGAAAGATTCCAGAAGATATGCGCACCATCGAACCCGCGGGCAAGCACTGCGCCCTAGAGAATCCCGCTGGTGTTGACTTTTGGTCCGAAGATGTGAGCTTCCGTTTCAGCGAACTCATTGATTCCCGTTTCAGTGAAACATTCCAAGTTGAAGTATTGCGCAAGTCGACCGACCCATGGTTGGTCCGGCTCTTCTATCAGGAGACGAATATACTTAACGAGCTGCAGGAAAAGTTAAAGGCCTCCAGCAAAAATACCAGTGTAGATGATTCCAACGCCAATGGCGAAGATGCTGTTCAGTGAAATGGGAACCCACAAACACAACCATCGGTGTATGAAAGGCGTCCACTCTCATTATGGAGTTCAAGTGTGCTGTGCCATTGTTGCTTCGCTCTCGATCACTTTTACACAGTCTTCAAAGGAAGGGATGGAATGTCCTTTTTTAGTTGTTTATTCTTTTTTGTTTTTAACGAAGTTATTATTATTTTTATTATTATTTTGAGTGAGAAATGCATAAGTCGTGCAAGAAAAGGTAAACGGAGGCAACTATTTATTTTCTTTTATCGATTGGGGTGTTGGCCTGCGGGGTACACGTTAATGGCTTGGTGCAAACATACCTTCAACGGCACACACTCCAACTATGTTACGTTTATATTTATTACATTATTCAAAATAATTTAATAAAGCTATACCTATATTTTTTTATACAAAAAAAAAAAACAAAAAAAAAAAAACAAAAAAAGGATCAGCAAAATCAATTACTAATATGTAATGTAAAACATGCAATAATAATCATTTAAATTATTAACCTTTAAATAAAAGTTAATATCACAAGTGCTGAAAACTTAATAAAAAAAAAACAATTACCTATTTACCGTGAATTTACAATTATTACCTTCCCCAGTTATGTATACACCTTTTTAAATCATTTCTTTTTCCCGTATGAATTGATTTTTTGAAATAAAGCTTCCTTTAATTTAAATTTTGATTGAAAAAAAAATATGAAGAAAAAACTTCGACTTTAAAGCAATACTACCATTAATTCAACTTTACATTTCGGCTCTTTAAGTTTTCTAAAATGCAAAAAATAAAGATGAATGATAATAATTTTTTTATAAAAATAAATTCGTTGTTAACAGAATTTGTAAAAAAAAAGCAAATGAACTTTGTATTCTAAATATGTAAGTGCGAATAAAAATTGAAGAAAAACTTGTTAATTTTGCAAGGAAAAAAAGCAAATCTGTCTTTTTGTTTTGAGAAACGTGACACAATACATACATGTACTAAGCAAGAAATAACCATTCCAAATTGTCTACATTTACGGTGAATGAGTGGTAGAGATGTCCTTAACCTCTTACCTCATTTATGCTGAAGAACTTGGAAAGAATTGAGGAGGAGCAAAAACAAAAAGGAGGAAGACATGTTGGGATGATGGAGATTAAAATGGGGCTCTATGTAGGGTTGATTCGATACCAGGTCAGTACTGATATCAGTACTATTTTCAGTACTTGCAACAGGGTATCGATACCCATGGAGTATCGAATAAAAAGTATCGATACCTACTCGTATCGAAACAAATGAGTCCTTCTTACTTTTTTCAACAACAATCAAAAACAACAACAACTATGTGATGAATGTTATGTTGTCTGGTGGCTGGATCACTTCATACTTAAACGGGGGGGATTAAACAACACAAATATTTGTAGTATATTTGTTATTCAGATAATAATTAAAATCAATGTATAGAAAAAAAATTCATTTTCAGGAATTTCGTTCAAAAATATCAGCTATTCCAAATGTTTGCCGCTTAGCCGATTTCTGCTCTTGGAGATGATTGTCCCTACTTTGGAAAAAAGTCGAGCACCAAATATGCAAATTCCTTATGAGTATTTTGGATGGGTTTGAAACATATAGAGTGTGAACTATAAATGGGATTGAGAGTGATAGAGTACTGTATTGAAATGAAAATGATTTCAGGTGTTTTGGTGTTTTGGTTATGCATAAATGAATGAGAATGAGAAAACAAGCTACTGTACTAATTCGCACGTTAACGTGGTGTACCGTGTACAGCATGTACATTGTAGCAATACAGAAACACACTCATACAGATAAAGGGCAAGCGTATTTTCGCATAAAGAGTAAAAATAATAATTTTGATTCGATACGAGTACTTTCATTCGATACCTACTTGAATCGAATCAGAAAGGTATCGATACCAATTGTACTTGTATCGAATCCAAAAGTATCGAGTATGTACTCGTATTTACTTGGATCGAATCAACCCTAGCTCTATGGCAATGTCCAAATTCAGGATCCCAGTTAAATCGAATGGAACACGAACGATTTCATTTGCATACAAATTGTGCCCAGGACAGGTGTCAACATGGAAGGTAGTTTTTAACAGTTCCATTCAGCTATGCGAACGATATTGACATCATCGGTCGTTCACAGCGTTCGGTTGTAGGGGCTTTAACTACGACTGACGGACTGGCTAAATGTGTGCAGAAACATCAATTTGCCACCATTCCATTTTCAATTAAACGGCAATTTCTTTAAGCAAACTTCGGATAATTGAAGCAAAACTTCTCAATTTTTCAGTGGTGCGTAGTTCAGATAAGCGGAGTTGACTGTACCTATATATACTTGATTTATACAAAAATCGTATCTATTTATATTTTCCCTTAAAACAATTCTTTGTTATTGTTATTGAAGTTAGAAATTACTTGCATTATTACGCTTTGGGGATATAAAAAAGGTTATGGAAACCAGCCCCATCAACTTGCTAAAAGTGAGATCAAAAACAAGATTGTGTATTTTATTTCGTTTTCAATTGGGGCAGAAAAAGCAAGCAGCAGATTCAGAGCAGTTTTTCTGATCTCGAAATCAGCTGGCTGACAGATTTCATGTTGCTTTGCATTTCAGAGTCAGAGCAATTTTGCGAATCTCGATTTCTGAGCGAGATTTACACGTACACTAACGCCAAAACACTTCAAAATATTTGTGAAAATTTAAAGTGTGTAATTAATAATTATACTTACGTTTTTACACGACAAGGTTGTGAGAAAAAAAAAAAAAAAAAATACATTTGACCGCTACAATAGATATCAACATAAATTGAATGGATTTTTATAAACACAAATTAGAATTGAAGAACAGCTGAATGTTAAAACACGCACCACCACAAATTCAAAGAAAGAAAAATCTCGTTTTCTGTTCCATTGGGCACAAAAAATCTGAAATCTGAAAATCCTTATGTGCAACTACGGAAACAGCGGAAATCTTTTTCTCTTACAGAAAATAAAATTGTAAATAAATAGTTGGCGCAACAGGTCCGGAGAGACCCTAGGCCTAGCTTCTCACAACCATTCTGTTTGTGTGAGTTTTTCATTTTTTTGGAACGAATGGAAGGGATCTACAGTTTTATGCCGACTCCAAACGGCTAATTGAGAAGCTCTTACAAGACATTCTTACTCTCGGATGTTTGTCAGACGTTCGCGAGAGGTAGCGCAGCGGAAAAAACCCTACAAAGGCGGAATTGGGTTTTTGCGGGATTCGAACCTTGAACCCCCGCATAGCAGTCCAACACACTAACCACTAAGCTACTGCGACTACTCTTACAGAAAAACTCCCTGATATATCGTGGGGCTCTGCGAAATAAGGCCCCAATGAAATAAGGCCCCAAAAGAAAAATGAAATAAGACCCCAAAAAATTATACAGGAAACAATAACAACGATTTTTAATAGAATTTGGGGTGTTATTTCCTTTTTTGGGGCCTTATTTCTTAATGAAAATTGGGGTCTTATTTCATTATGAAATAAGAGCACAAAAGAAGAAATGAAATAAGTCCCCAAAATATTTTTTTTTATTATTAATTGTTACCCTTTCGATATGGAACGCGTAATTTGGGGCACGCTGCCCCCCTGCAACCCCCCTGCTTGGGTTTACTGTTAGATTGCGGGGTGGGTGCGAAGTTGAGTATGTAAAAAGTTCCTTTAATCTAAACTAGTTTATCCAATATTAACAATATTAAATGAAAAGTAGTTTTCATTATTTTTAATTTCATTATGAAATAAACCACAAATTTGGGGCCTTATTTCTTTTTATTTTGGGGCCTTATTTCATCGCAGTGGGGCCTTATTTCATATTTGAAATTGGGGTGTTATTTCATTATGAAATAGTACCCCAAATTTGGGGCTTTATTTCATTTTCTCTTTTGGGGCCTTATTTCATTGGGGCCTTATTTCCTACAGCCATATCGTGGGGTAGTGGTGGGGAACAGAGGAGGTTCCTGACTAGGACCACTGACTTCGGAAATATTTTACATGGTCAAACTTGGCTGACCTTGGTAAGAAATGACAAAAAACATTTGAGAAATATCGTAGTTAAATCATAAACAAACATTTTTAATAAACCTTAACCTTTTATCTGCGTGGCTAAGTGGTTAGTGTATTGGACTACGAAGCGAGGGGTCCCAGGTTCGATCGCCGGAAAAATACAAATTACTACATGTTAAGTTTTTTTTTCCACTGCGCCAACTCTCGCGAACGTTTGATAAACATCCGAAAGCAAAACTTTCTTGAAAGATCTTCTCAATTTTTGACTCGGTATCGTTCCACAAAAGGCGTTTTTCTTTCATAATTCAGAGCTGAGTACTGAAATGAGCTCGAGCATTATATAAGTGCGCTCGAGTCTGAATATTAAAGTGGTACCTACCTACGTTTAACAAAATTTTAGGGCAGAACTGCTTATCGACTCTGTTTTGTTTTGAATGTCTTTAATGGTATCCTTAACGATGTTGCGGTGGGGATTTTTAGGGTTCCGTAGCCAAATGACAAAAAACGAAACCCTTATACATAGATCCATCATTTCTGTCTGTTCGTCCGTTTGTCACGTCACAGCCAGTAGATGTATTCTGTAAACCGCATTAATATTTTTTCAGAAAAATAGAAAAAAAAAAAAAAAAAAATTAAATAAATAAATTTTGGGGGTTTCCCATTCTTAAAACTGAAACTCAAATTGTGTTTTTTCATAAAACCAATACGTGTGGGCTGTGGGGATAGGATAGGTCTTCAAAAATGATATTTAGTTTAATAATAATAATATCATAATATCATATCTAATATCATTTTTTTCTAAACTGAATAGCAGAGACAATACTGAGACCCCCATCTTCGGCCGATTTTCCGTAACTTTCCTACGAGCTATATTTTTATGGGGTGGTACATGCTAAGTGCGTTAGTATTGTTATATAGAAATTCGTATTGACAAATGTCACGTAACTTCACTCACCAACACACTCGCACCTTGCATGTCACACCGCCCACTTCCGCTGTCAGCAAAGTTGCTGCCAGCATTCATAGAATTTTGTCCGTTAAATTTGAAATTATTCGTTACGTGTGAATAGTATTTTATTTTAGGAATAAGTGCAATTTTGTTCAAAATATTTATGAAAAATAAAAAATGTAGATTTCTTTAGTTTTTCAAAAGCGAAAAATACACACAACAACTCATTTAGATAATATTATTAACCAAACAAAATATATTAATCGTATTTTAAAAATGTATAATAACCAACCAATAGCATTCAGTTTTGATAAAATGTCGTCTTCCCGAACTCTATCAGATTCCCGCATGGTTGGTAGCGGTTGGCATAATTGATTTGATATTTTTTGTATGTTTTTGCATGTCACACAGATTCTAAATTGCCATAACACCGATACGAAAACAAAATGGCGAATTTGAATAAAAATTGATGGGGCGGGGCCAGCGGCAAAAGGATTGATTACAGTATTGTTTGTCTCTGCTGAATAGTTTGCGCGAGAGACACTTCCAAAGTAGTAAAAAGTGTTTTTTTCAGATCTATGTATCTACATACACCAATATATTTTGCACAGCTGTTTTACGTCAGTTTAAGAAGTTTATTTTCGAGAGAAAAGAGCAAAGTTTCGTGAAAACTAAAATAGCAAAATACATAAATAGCTATGGATAAATGATTTCGTAGGAATTATTATCTTCATTATCTCCCTCGTTATCTGAAGACTACAAACCACCAATAATACTTCATTTGTATCTACAACAAGGACAACATTTTTGAGGTCGATATCCATTTGCGATTTTGCCGGAAACGAATGCAATTTGAACAGCTGATATTGTTGTCATTTAACGCACTAATCCATTTACAAAAGCAGATCAATTTCGTTGCGCGTTCCATGAGCACCGTAAAATCTGAGATCTGAAAAAGATTTCTGGTGGTCCCAATGGAAAACCACATTAGTAGTTTTTAACCGAACGTTTATTGATTTAAATAAGATTTTTCTGCGGGTAATGTGCGTAAATTAACTCAAATATATAATTTTTGATTATATGAAAGAAAATGGATCTTATATTGATAGATGTTTTATTTAATGTCGGCAATTATGTATGGAATACAATATCAGGTCCATAAATGTCCGCCTCTGTTAGTCTCACAAATACGAGCCCTTTTGAGCACATTTTTCATTACACTCTCACACATTTCACGCGGTACTTCATTAATTTCATCACGAATATTTTGATTAAGTTAGTCAAGCGTTTCTGGTTTGTTTGTATAAACCTTGCTTTTCAGATATCCGGAGCAGTCAAATCAGGCGACCGTGGGGGCCAATCAACATCACCATTTCTTGAAATATCTTGTTGTGGAAAGAGGTCTCGCAGTAATTCCATTGTAATCGTGGCTGTATGCGATGTGGCACCGTCTTGTTGATACCACATGTTAATCAAGCCCAAAGCATGAAGTTGTGGCGTTAACAAGTTTTCAATCACAACACGATATCGCTCCCCATTCACAGTTACCGTTACGCCGTTTTCATTTTCAAAGAAGTAAGGTCCAATGGCTCCTCCTGACCAAATTGCACACCAGACTGTAACTTTTAATGGATGCAAAGGTGACTGATGAATAATTTGAGGGTTTTCCATTGCCCAGAACCGACTATTCTGTTTATTCACATATCCATTCAAATGAAAATGTGCTTCGTCACTCATTATGATTTTTCCATAAAAATCGGGGTTGTCATGTGCTAGCTGTAACATCCTATTGGCATATATACGGTGGCGTAAATGGTCTTGTGGAAGAAGCTCTTGTATCAACTGAATCTTAAATGGAAATAAATGCAAACCCTTGTGCAAAATTGTCGCCAAAGTTGTTCTTTGAAGACCAAGCTCCTGAGCACGGCGTCGAATTGAGGTTGATGGATTGTTTTGAACACTTCCTTGAACAGCAGTAATGTTTTCAGCCGATCTTGCAGTACGTTGTGGTCCATGCTTGGGCCTTTCACCTACAGACCCTCTTTATAGTGCGTTTTGTTGGCACGTTGTTACTCCCAAAAGTTTTACGTAACTTTCTCATCGTGACAGTAATCGATGATTTATTTTGATGAAATGTTTTAACGATTAAAACACGTTGGTGTATCGAGTATTTTTCCATAATAAATTTGCCACGTGTCTACTTCACGACTGCCAAATATGAACAGTCAAGACTAATGTTTACCAAAATGGCGGCAAAGCAAAGTAGTACATCTTCCCGGCGGGCACCCTGTATTTGGTCTCAGTGCTTAGGTCTTAGTGCCTAGGTGCTTACTTCTACTCCGAGCATTTGCTTAACATTCACATAGAAGGTGGGAGATATCTTCCGTGAATTTTGGGTCCTAAAATAACCTGCATAAATATCCGTATTAGCTAATCTAGCCTCATCGAGGTATACCTACCTAAGATAATTCCCAAATAGGTTGTCCCATTCAAATGTTGTATATTTATTTTTCTTACTTCCTTCCTTCCTTAGGTGGCGCTACAGTTCGGGTTGAACCTGGGCGTCAACCAATACGCTTCCCCAGTTAGCGCGATCTGTGGCTAACTGCCTCCAGTTGCGCAGTACAAGTTGGTTGAGGTCCCCTTCGCACACTTCCTAAGGCGATGTCTTCCTCCACTGCGTTGGCCCTCCGGGTTGGAATCGAAGACTTCGGGCCGGAGCGTTGGTGTCTATTCGCTCTACATGTCCCACCCATCTTAGGTCGATGTCGGTGAACAGCTCGTAGAGTGCGCGATTCTCCTCGAGTATATCGCAATTTCTTAGAAATATAAAATATATAAAATTTGTTGGATGGTCTTTCTATACTATATGACTACCTATAGAATATGCTCCACGTATTATGTGCCTACCAACTACCTACAACTAAATGTATAAGTTTTATATTTTATATTAATGCTAATTGAATAAACACGCATATTTTTTGTAGGTATAAAGTAGTCGATTCTGTTTATGATTTGAATGCTAATTACTTTACAACATAACCGATTGAATTCGATCTGATTCTGATAATCAGTTGACAAACTTTTGAATTTGGGGTTGAGGTTGACATCTTCATAATTTTGATACGGAATTTTCACAATATTAAGTAGGTATTTGAGAAAAATAAGTTTAAATCTCATACTTTTTATTATTATGAAGACACGCGAGGGTGGGGCACCGAATTGAATTTTGTTACTAATTTTTATTTATACATATTATCTAATTATACATGAGAGTGTACACATCATTTCATACAATATTATTGTATACCCCAGATGCAAATGATCACATGACGTTTGCTAGCCGATTCTGTTTTTAATTAGAGGTCATATACAATTTCACACATCTATGAACGAGTTTAAGTTTTATAAAGATAAGAAAGTTGGTGACGATTAACTAATTACCCAATTCATCTTCAATAAAATAAGTATTATGTGCGTAAAATTTGAGGTCATTTGAAGATAACATTATCGCATATTATACGGTTTGGGCTATCCTAAGAATGTTCAGAAATCGTGTAAAAAAAGCCTATACCAATCCCAACAGACTTCCAAATTGAAGGAGCAAAGGTATCTATATCTGAAGAGGCTATCAGAGATACTGCTTCTGATTTTCTAATTTTCATCTGACTGCCCCACGATTGATTAAAATTGTAACAAAAAAGTTACAAAACCAAGTTAAAAGTAAAAAAAAAAAATATGGAAAGTTAATAAAACACGAAAAAATCATACATCTCGTCTTGAGCCAATATGAATATGACTTATCACTATCCATTGACTTTTCTCTGATCTACGAACTTAATATAAAAGAAAATTAATGTTCCACGTGAAAATTTCACTAGCCAATATGCAGCTGTTTCAGGGACTGCTTAGTAGGTGGCGATACTAAAACCTCTCCAAAGCTATTTCACTTGGCATTTATTCCATGTCGCTCTAAATTTTGTTGACTTTCGGCGTAAATCATTTTTTTGTAGGAAATAACTCTGAACTTTTTATTTGTATTTATAAAATTAATTTTTAAAACATAACCCCCTTATTAATAAAAAAATGTGCACAAGTAAGTTAGTTAGCAAACGTCAGATACAAAAATTGGACGACTGACTGTAGGAAATAAGGCCCCAATGAAATAAGGCCCCAAAAGAGAAAATGAAATAAGGCCCCAAATTTGGGGTGTTATTTCATAATGAAATAACACCCCAATTTCAAATATGAATTAAGGCCCCACTGCGATGAAATAAGGCCCCAAAATGAAAAGAAATAAGGCCCCAAATTTATGGTTTATTTCATAATGAAATTAAAAATAATGAAAACTACTTTTTATTTAATATTGTTGATATTGGATTAACTAGTTTAGATTAAAGGAACTTTTTACATACTCAACTTCGCACCCACCCCGCAATCTAACAGTAAACCCAAGCAGGGGGGTTGCAGGGGGGCAGCGTGCCCCAAATTACGCGTTCCATATCGAAAGGGTAACAATTAATAATAAAAAAATATTTTGGGGACTTATTTTATTTCTTCTTTTGGGGTCTTATTTCATAATGAAATAAGACCCCAATTTCAAATATGAAATAAGGCTCCACTGCGATGAAATAAGGCCCCAAAATAAAAAGAAATAAGGCCCTAATTTATGGTTTATTTCATAATGAAATTAAAAATAATGAAAACTACTTTTTATTTAATATTGTTGATATTGGATTAACTAGTTTAGATTAAAGGAACTTTTTACATACTCAACCTCGCACCCACCCCGCAATCTAACAGTAAACCCAAGCAGGGGGGTTGAAGGGGGGCAGCGTGCCCCAAATTACGCGTTCCATATCGAAAGGGTAACAATTAATAATAAAAAAATATTTTGGGGACTTATTTTATTTCTTCTTTTGGGGTGTTATTTCATAATGAAATAACACCCCAATTTCAAATATGAAATAAGGCCCCACTGCGATGAAATAAGGCCCTAAAATAAAAAGAAATAAGGCCCCAAATTCATGGTTTATTTCATAATGAAATTAAAAATAATGAAAACTACTTTTTATTTAATATTGTTGATATTGGATTAACTAGTTTAGATTAAAGGAACTTTTTACATACTCAACCTCGCAACCACCCCGCAATCTAACAGTAAACCCAAGCAGGGGGGTTGCAGGGGGGCAGCGTGCCCCCAATTACGCGTTCCATATCGAAAGGGTAACAATTAATAATAAAAAAATATTTTGGGGACTTATTTTATTTCTTCTTTTTGGGGTCTTATTTCATAATGAAATAAGACCCCAATTTCAAATATGAAATAAGGCTCCACTGCGATGAAATAAGGCCCCAAAATAAAAAGAAATAAGGCCCTAATTTATGGTTTATTTCATAATGAAATTAAAAATAATGAAAACTACTTTTTATTTAATATTGTTGATATTGGATTAACTAGTTTAGATTAAAGGAACTTTTTACATACTCAACCTCGCACCCACCCCGCAATCTAACAGTAAACCCAAGCAGGGGGGTTGAAGGGGGGCAGCGTGCCCCAAATTACGCGTTCCATATCGAAAGGGTAACAATTAATAATAAAAAAATATTTTGGGGACTTATTTTATTTCTTCTTTTGGGGTGTTATTTCATAATGAAATAACACCCCAATTTCAAATATGAAATAAGGCCCCACTGCGATGAAATAAGGCCCCAAAATAAAAAGAAATAAGGCCCCAAATTCATGGTTTATTTCATAATGAAATTAAAAATAATGAAAACTACTTTTTATTTAATATTGTTGATATTGGATTAACTAGTTTAGATTAAAGGAACTTTTTACATACTCAACTTCGCACCCACCCCGCAATCTAACAGTAAACCCAAGCAGGGGGGTTGCAGGGGGGCAGCGTGCCCCCAATTACGCGTTCCATATCGAAAGGGTAACAATTAATAATAAAAAAATATTTTGGGGACTTATTTTATTTCTTCTTTTGGGGTCTTATTTCATAATGAAATAAGACCCCAATTTTCATTAAGAAATAAGGCCCCATAAAAGGAAATAACACCCCAAATTCTATTAAAAATCGTTGTTGTTGTTTCCTGTATAATTTTTTGGGGCCTTATTTCATTTTTCTTTTGGGGCCTTATTTCGCAGAGCCATAATTGCTGAGTAACAAGTTGATACCTAACTTTTACACAGCGTTTATTAATACGGGGGTAAGTTTTTTAAAAACAATTATCGAGTTAGATAGTTAGTTTAATTGACTATTTATTTTATAAAAAAATATTGTTAACAATTTTGCATTCTTAGTCTATATGGTTTGGCTTAAGGCCATCTACCAGATTGACAGTATATAAATGTTCTGCTCCTTTAACTTTGAATTTAAATTTAACAATTTCCAAGTTATTTGTATTACTTATTAAAAGTTTTTGTCTATGATACGTTGGCTGGTATGAATAAAACGTAGCAATTGCTTTTACTCAAACGAAATGGCAAAATCGAAGCATTTGCTTACGTTTCGTATGAGTAAAAACTGATTGGGATCTAACACTAACTTTTGACATGTTCGAAAAGCGGCGCCACTTACCTAGGGTTGCCATATTTTGCTCGCAGCTCGACGGGACAAATTGCATAAATATGGAAAAAACCCGGGATTTCTAAATTTCTCCCGGCACAAAATAAAATATAATTTTTATTCATTTGAATGACAGCTGTCAATTTGAAAAAATTACATTGGGGACGTTCGGATTTTGGATTAGTGAGTCTAACACCTGACTGACTAGATTGATTTGAGTTTTAATTGGCCCAGAGTGGTCACGTGTATAGTTTTTGCAGTTGACATTATTATGGAGGGGAAGCCGACGAATCGGGACAAACAAATCCTGTCTGCGTACTCAATTGACATTTCCAAGAGACAAATTTAAAACAAACAGAGTCCACTCGCTGCAGAATTCTGAAGAGTTCAGAAAAGGTCCGGTAAGAGAAAAAGCAAACAAGGGGTCATTCAATTTCTGCAAATTTAGAATTTTCGCACGATATTTAACAACCATTAGTTCGCATAACAGTATAATAGTGTTGTGGTAGGCAACCGTGTCACATTTTAAATGTATACTTATTTCAGAATAAAAATTTTTGAAAATGTATGAAGAGACTTTTCTAAATAAAAACGGGCAAAATCACACAAAGGTAACACTGACCGCGAGAGTATAAAACCAATTCAAGTTGTATAGTCACGCTTTCGAATACCTACCTATACTTAGTCCCGACTAATCTAGTTGACGTTTTACGGAAACTAGGAATCCGAACGTTGCTAATCCTATATGCTTGGTTTAAAATGTTAACGAGAATTTGTTAAGCCCGTATGAGTATGATACGACATTTTTCTCTCATGTTTTTCTCATTTTTTTCTTACATTAAATCGGGCTAAAAAGACAGCTGCGTGTAAAAGAGGCTAAAGCGTAATAGAACAAATTTTCAAACAAATTTATTTTCAAATAATAAAAAATGTAATAAAAGATGTTTGCAGTAGTTTTTTTTTTGTTTATGAATTTTAGTCGCAACCCGGGACAAAAGCAAAAGGACAACCAAAATTCTGTCTTAAATCCGGGACGTCAGATCCGTATGAATAAAACGTAGCAATTGCTACAAAATTCCAAATCTACTATTTACCTGACTCAGGTCTTTTGCTAAATATTTTCTATGCACATTTTTAACATAAAACAATCTAAGCATTATGAATGTTCAATATTTTTTGTCTAACTAGTTGAGTTAAATTACAGAATTCCAACAGATTTTCGCCCGTCGCTTAACTAAAAAAAAAAAACCCTAAATCTGAGGGGAAAACCCCCAAACTGGCGACACTGTTCCGAAGCAAAGGGAACCAAATTGAAAGCGTATAATATGCGCTAGTTCTCTCTTTATGGATACAAAACGTTAGCTGCAAACAAACGTTAAATGAATGATAACCTTAGAATTTGATTTAAAATCTCAAAACTTGATCCCAACCCAATTTCAAAGCAGTCCAATATAGCATAACTGAAACTCATCGGCTACCTTATCCATAACTGATTACCCACTGACCCAAAAGTATCAATTATGCTAGTGATCGCAGCCAGTACGAGCACTATAATAGTCGTCCTAAGTGTTTACAAACAATGTTCGGCATATTACCCAACTATGCACGGTACAAGCAACTGATAATTCCACGGCGGCGAATTCATTCCTTATCACAAACACCAGCTACCGAAAAAGTTAAATTGTTTATTAATTTCCATTCCATTTTCTTATTATCATCACTTAACGGAATAAAACAATGATATCTATACCACAATCGAGTAAATGTGCGCACACCACCACCACTAGGAGAATATCGCTGAGATCGCTGGTTGGTGGTTCAAGCAATTTTACAAGCCCCCACAGCCCACACTTTCAACTCTCAAGCGGTCGCATTTCACGCTGCCCGATTGCCGAGCTACTCCTCGAGCAGTCTTTCCAATTCTGTTCCATCAGAAGCCTAGTGATATGTGTGCTGTGTGAACGGAACGTGCATTTATCAAGTGGTGGAAAAACTATTGTCAGTGCGGGAATATCTGCGTTTTTGACCAACAATAGTGGGCACGATCGTTTTGTGTGTTTTCTCTTGGGAGCGGGACGGCTGATCATCATTCATCACATCCCATCCACCAAAAACCACCGTCGGCGCACAAGAATAGGAGATTCGCAGTTAAAGACGCTTAATTGATTTAAATTGGTTGCCCTGTCTGGTCGGGGCTGTTGTTCGCGATAGGGAATGCCAGCAAATGGAACGGATCGGTGCCGATTCAAACACAGCGAGGGGAGCAACTAATCACTCATAAGTTACCGTGTTCGCGCGACGTGTTCTTTTCTATTCGGTCAGCTATTCGAAACCAAATTGACGGATTTATTGCAAAAGTGTCAAGACAGCAGAAAATTGATAGAATTTCAGTATAAAGTGTTTTCTCGTAACGGTGTGTAAGGGAATTCTTAAAAAAAAAAAAAATTAATTACTTGACGAGAGAGTCATGTCTTATGTGTGTCAAAAGCTAATGAGTTCTTAAGTGACAAGAAGTTTTACCATATAGTTTCGAAATTTCTAATCAAATATAATTGTTGGTGTTATCATTGATAAAGTGTGTTGGTTACGATAAAAGATAACGGTAGCGCTGTATTAATTTTAAAATTTATTGCGTACGCAATAGTTAGTGCCGACGGATTTTAATTGGGATTTCCCGTCAGCGGATTACAATGAATTTGTTTGCTTTAGCAGTTCTTTGGATTAAAAGAGACGTCACAATGACTTAAGTGGATATATAATTTTGGAAATCGCATACAAAATAAAAAATACAAAAAGTGAGTACAACGACAATACAAGTAGGTAGTATTCTATTCAAAAGGAAGTGTAACGTGTAAGTATTTTAATCGG
Source organism: Cheilosia urbana (assembly GCA_946477585.1). Taxonomy (NCBI): domain Eukaryota; kingdom Metazoa; phylum Arthropoda; class Insecta; order Diptera; family Syrphidae; genus Cheilosia; species Cheilosia urbana. Next base: position 42,568,619 of record OX297856.1, read on the forward strand.
CTGAATCGCAATGTGTAAGCATCTGGTGAGAATTTGTTTTTTTTTTATCGCCACTAGTATTAATAGCAATGCGACTGCAAATCTCGATCCTTAATGGTGGGCTAGTGCGTCATTTGTAGAAATTATAGCTTGGTCGTGGGAATCGGAGTGGCAGAGTTTTCTAAGTCGAGGTTTATTTTTTATTTTTTAATGCAAATGTCATAAAGTAGGTAGATACATAGAGCTAAATATAAAGTAGGATATGATGATCGGATATCAAATCATAAGAAACGGCGGTATTATTTAAAATTGAGCTTTGAGCTCCATTTAAAATTCTAGTAAATTCATACGAGTGAAATTTTTAGGTTAAGATAAATTCAGCTTACTGAACTATCTGTTTCGATAGTTAAACAGCTATAAGCGCCTTGAGCAATCCCGTCACGAATTGTTTTCTGGTAAGGGAGTGTAAACACAAATTGAACATCCTATAGGTATTGTAAAAATAACGTCTCTCTAATTTGGGTACCGGGACACGAAGCTATAAAGGGGTAACGAAAGAGCAGATGAACTAGCAAGGGAAGGAGCATGGAAAAAAGAACAAACACCAGAAAAAGAAATAGACGTACCACTGCCGACTATTAAAAACTAATAAATCGACGAGCCAAAATTGATTTTAGCAGATACTGGGAAGGGGAACACCTAGAAGCATGTAGAGTGTCAAAAATAATAATAGACACACCAACTAATAAACTGGCAAAACGAGCGATTAACTCTGGAAGAGCGCAGTTAATACTGATGGTGGAACTTATTTCAGGACACATCAACCTTAATAAACATGCAAATTGAATCGGCATTTCAGAAACAATGAGATGGCCAAACTGCCAGGAGGAGGAGGGAGGATATAGAAAATTTCCTCTGCCACTGTCCAACTTCAGCGAGGATACGTAACAAAATTCTGTTAGCACATTTGATACCAGATCCAGACCTTACATGCCTCCGAAATGTGGAACTAAGCGCCATCATAGAGTTCTCCAAGCGAAAAAACTGATTCGCCGACAACACAAACCCCCAATCAGTGGCTACCCATAATTTAACCAATCCATTACCCCCTCTCCTTTCACACCTCCTACTATAAAAATTCCAACCGTAAAAAAACTAGAGGGGGCCACAACGGGCCCATCAGAGGCCACAACCTCAGTGAAGAGTGGAAAACTAACCCTCACCAACCAACCAAGATACGTCCAGCAAAAACTGCGGTGTAGGACACGTAGGGAAGTTATTGGTCTTTGATCCCAATTTTAGTTTTTCCCAATTATTAGAGTTTTGTTTATTTTTTGAATACTGTTTTTTTTACGAAAAAACTTCAATTCTTCTCTGTTATTATGGAGAAATTACTAAAATGATTTTGCTTGTCATTCCTTAGAAAGCTCTTCTTAACAGTCCAAAGTACAAAATGTGACTGGACTACAGAGGATTTAACCTTGGACATTCAAAGCTTTCCTATACTCAAAAGATCAACATGTTAAATTTGTTAACAAAAAACGTAAAAAAAAACACAAAAATAATTGAAATAATTGTTTATTTTGTTGTAATTAAAATAGTTTTTCAATTTAAAAATGCAGTCTCTGTTAAGTTAATTTTTCGGGAGTATCGGTGAGAGTTCTAGTTCTAGAAAAGCTTCTCTATCCTTCGAACTATGACAATTTTAGTTATACAAATTGGGAAATAACCTCAAAACGCAGAGAAGTCAAGAAATATAATATATTTCTTATTATATTATATATATATAAAAATTAGGTAATTTTGCCTACAAATGGTTTGCAACTAGGGCAAGGTGTATACATAGGTACCTTTGGCTTAGGCCCTTAGCAACTTTGCTTCCTAACTGATGTGATTTTCCGTGGAGCTACCTCGAACTTTGTACTTTTATCTTAGGCGTATATTGGTAAAGACATTTTCTCTAGTTTTTTCGTGAGCGTTAGCTTAGGCATCATGTTTAAAGACATGCAAAATGACACCTGTCAACATTTCAGTCTTGTTGATAGTTCCTTTTTTTTTAAACACCCGAGCAGGGTTCGGACTTCAGTTATACAATTTCGCAGTAGATCTTTAAAAAAGTGCAGTAGATTCACTTTTTTTTGCAGTAGATTTTGAGTCGATTGAGTAGTTTGTCAGTCGAGCGCGGTGGTGCAGTAGATTTTATTTTTTTCTTAAAATTGCAGTAGATCTACTGCAATTGTAGTAAAGTCCGAACCCTGCACCCGAGTATAAATAAAAATGCGCACGCACAAGCGCATTTGCGGATACACAAATTATAGTCAAAAGATATTTCATTACAAACAAACACATTTCGTTCGAGGGGTAGAAAAGTGATGAGCGTTCAGTTTAATTGGAGATTTTTAAAAGGAAATACAACATCAGCTCAAAGGAAATACATCATCTTAAAAAAAAACAAAAGTAGGTACATACATGGAAAGTGGCAAATTTGGTAATAAATTGTCTTTGATCGTTTTTTTTTTCTTTAATATTATTAAAAGATAAAGAAGCTTCGGAATAGGGTAGAACGGGTAGTAGGTTTATATATGTTAGTTTTAATGAAAAGTCCGATGAGATTCTGTGCCAGGGATGTTGGCTAACTCCTTTCACAGTCTATTACTTAATAAACTCCAGGAGAACAGATTCTTCTTTTTATACCTTTTCTTAATGACATATCATTAAATATAATTCAATGATATCTCAACCATTAATACGCTGAGTTGTTTACTACAAAGTACTTTTCAACTATAACACGGCCATCCTGCAATTTTCATCGTTCTCGATGAAACCAATTGAACTCTCAAAATAGCTCAAAAGGAATACTAGTGGGTAATGATCATCATAGCTCAGAGGTCCAGCTCGCAGGCATAAACTTGTCTCTAATCATTCTTATTCCAATCACAACAAACTCTTGTAGCTCAGAGGCAATATTCAGCTTGTCTACTTAAGTTACCAGCAATAATCGTTTGGGCTCAGGGTTCAGTTCAAGGACATAAACTTGTCTCTTACTATTACAGTACCAATAACCAATGGTACAGGTACCTACAACAGTAGTAGTTCAGAGGTTCAGCTCGCAGGCATAAACTTGTCTCAATTTTTTGTTTTTAAATAACATTCACCTAATACATAGGATTGAAATTATGTAATTTTATTTCTTGAAAGAATACTATGAAATCAAATATAGTAAAATATGTGCAAGTAACTTACATTACTGCATATTATTTTCATCGTCTTTTATAACTGGTCGAATAACTTCTCTTGCGGCTACTATTATAGTATTAGAATTGTTTTTCTTAAGCTTGTACCGGTCATTTGGCAACAAGCCTATAACTTCGTATGGTCCTCTATAATGTACATCAAGTTTGGACTTACGTATTTGATTACTTTTGTATACGACGGTTGTCCCTATTTCTAATCTTGTTGCAATACACTTTCCCTTATCAAATCTGTTTTTCATTCTCCCAGCATTTTCGCGAATTCGTTCATCTGCTAGTTCACGTATAGTATTAACGTTTTCATATTCAGGTTCAATTTCTAGGTCTGCAAACAAAGCACTTATTTCAGGTGTTCGTCCATTGACTCCAGTTAATATTCTTAAAGGTGAAAATCCGGTAGTTTTGTTAATTGTTGTATTTAAGGCCAGTTGAACTCGACTAACATAGCTAGTCCATTCGATGTGTACTTCCAAATTAGTCCGTAAAAGATTAGCGACTGTATCGACGTATCTCTCTACTTGTCCGTTTGCTCGACTTATTCCAGGTGTAATTGTGTGATGTTCAATTCCATAAGACTTACAAAGGTTTTGAAAATGTTCGCTCGTAAAGTTTGTTCCTTTGTCACTGATAATTTTCGCCGGAACTCCAAAAAGCATTACAAAGTTGTTCAAATGTTTAACAGTCTCTATTGCTTGTAAAGTCTTGCAAGGAAATAAAATAATGAACTTAGTAAATGCATCGACGATTACCAAAATGTAGCGGCTATCTTCTTTGTTGTTTCCATGAAATGGTCCCATACAATCAATATGAATGGTGTGAAAAGGAATTGGCTTTTTTTATATAGGATATAATTCACACTGCTTTTTACCTGAAGGTCTTTTTGCTACCAAGCAAATTAAACATGATTCAACAAATTTTCTTACGTTTTTCGTCATTCTCGGCATCCAAAAGTGTTCCTTCATTTTAACTAAAGTTTTTTCCCATCCAATATGACAGTTGTCCTCATGATAGCGTCTCATTAATGCTAATCGGCAATTTTTGGGTACAAATAATTTATTACTTTCACCTTGAATTTTTCTGTACAATAATCCGTTTTGTATGGCGTATTCTGAAGTGGTATCCAAATCTCCCCCCTTGATTTTTTCGATTATTTCAGTAGAATCAGGGTCAGCATTTTGTTCAATATTAAGCCAATTTTTGGACAAACTGTTAAGCTGGTAACAAGTTTTCTGAGGGGGGTTACGGCTGAAATAATCGGCATGCTGCATAGTCTTGCCTTTTCGGTAAACAATGTTAAACTCGAAGTCCTGTAAATAGATCCACCATCTAGCAACTCGAGGTAAGAGATCCTTTTTTTCTTTCGTTGCTTTCAATGCATTGCAATCTGTTACTATAGTGAACTGAATTCCCAGCAAGTAATTTCGAAAGTTTTTCACTGCGTTTACTACAGCCAATGTTTCCAGCTCATAACTGTGGTATTTTGCTTCATAAGGTTTCGTGCTCTGACTAAAATAAGCTACCACACATAAATTTCCATTCGTTCTTTGGAATAGGATAGCACCATAACCTAACGAACTAGCATCGGTGTGTAATTCTGTAGGTCGGTTTAAATCGAAGAACACTAATACTGGCCTGTTAGTTAATTGTTTGATTATGTATTGCCTGGCTTCTTCACACTCATTTGTCCAATTGAAATTGACATCATTTTTTGTTAATGTAGATATACACTTGGTTTTGGCTGCAAACTCTGGAACAAATTTTCGAAAATAACTGGACAATCCCATAAATTGTCGAACTTGTTTCACATTCTTCGGCGTAGTTGATTTAACAAGAGCTTGTATTTTTGACTTTCCAGGCCTTATCCCTTCAGCAGAAACTTCTCGCCCAAGATATTCGATTTCGGTCTGCAAAAACTTGCACTTTTCAATGTTTAGCGAAAATCCACCTTCAATTAATGCTTTCAATACTAAATCCAATTTTTGAATTCCTTCTTCAATACTTTTTGATGGTATTAATACATCGTCCATATAAACGAGAGCTGTTTTGTCCTTCAAGGTCCCCAATGCTTTATTGATAGCTCGCTGAAAAACCGCTGGAGCATTGGCAAGTCCAAATGGCATTCTTAAGTATTCGTAATGACCATCTGGAGTAACAAAAGCAGTTTTTTCAATAGAGCTTTCTTCAATTGGTATCTGGTGGAATCCTGACGCCATGTCCAAGGAAGTAAAGTATTGGTTCCCAGACAGTTGATCAAGTTGGTCTTCTATCCTTGGTAAAGGATACCGATCTTTGATAGTAGCGCGATTCAATGCTCGATAGTCGACACATAAGCGATATTGTCCATTCTTTTTCTTTACCAATACAACTGGGCTTGCGAATGGGGAATTGCTGTCACGAATTATATTTTGATTTTTCAGTTCACTTACTATTTCACTTACTATTGTTCGCTCTGAAAATGCCATTCGGTATGGTCTATAATGTATGCCAACTTCCTGACTGAGACGAATATTCAGTGAGCCTGTCTTAACTTTTGTAGCTGGGAATCCTTTCACAACAATTGTCGAATATTTCTTCAATAATTCTTCCACTTCAATAACATGGTTCGTAGAAGCTTCGCATATCCTCTTTGTTAACATATTTGATGCGTTAATAGGAGACTCCTTTCGTTTCAACATCGAACCATGTTTATCAACTCGTATTTCTAATGATGAATCGTTTAAAACATCACGACCTATTATAATTTCGTGCTTTAAATATATTTCATCAATGATGTGAAAGGTAATTTGAATGTTAAGTTTTTCAAATTCAACCAGTAAATCGACTTTTTCTGTGAGAGGAATTGGATCTTTAGAAATACCTTGAACATTTAGAAAATGCGCAATCCTTTTACACGGTATTTGATTTGCAATATCAGCCCTCAGTAATGAGCAGTCAGAACCGGTGTCCAACAGACAATGGTACAGTCTTCCACCAATAAAGATAGCGGTAGTATTTTCAGATTTTGAAACATCATTGCACAAATTGACTTTCCTTTGATCAGCTCGTTGTTTTGCCCAACAGGTTCTTTCTTCATGTCCATCTTTGTTGCAAAAAGCACATCTCTTGGTGTCATCAGTTTTTTCATACTTGAAATTATTTTTTGAACTTGAATGTGGACAATTTACCTTAATGTGACCCACTTTTCCACACCCAAAGCATTTTTTTTCTGTTTCTAAACAAGGGTGCTTATTGGGATGCACAAAGTTATCTCCACTTCGTCTGTTGATGTGTATTCTTTTGTTGGAACCAGAATTTTTATTGTTTTGTTGGTCAATTGCGTCAAATTGTCTTCGAGGTGATTCACCAATAGATGATAGATGATCTAATAAACATTGTACAGAGTTTGGCATGACAAACATCAATGAATTTTTTAACCCAATGTTTGTGATGCAGCCAATCACTATTTTTACTATTTTGTCTTCTGGGATGTCAAATGGTAGGCGGTTAATTTGTGATACTTTCTCCATCACGAAATCGGAATAAGACCCAAACTCGTTACTTTCGGAGTTAGCAACTTTTCTCAGTTGGCCAATAATATCTGCTCCACTTGAAAACGCATGTATAATTGATGATTTTAGATCGGACCAAGAGTAATGTTGATAGCCATATTTATCGAACCAAGTTTTTGATCGTCCCATCAATGAGGAACGTACACGAGGTATGACATCAAAATCTTTTAAGTTATCACGTTCAATTCTTGTATCGATGTCAGTGCACCATTTGACGATGTCCACTCGTGAGTGATCGGGATCAAAAATTGGAAATCCAACGATGTCGCCTTCCTTTCGTTCATCGCGTTGAGCCATCTTAAAAAATTTAGACAATACATCTGCTGTAATTCGTATTGTGTCATTGTTGTTTTCCTGTTGAGAATTATCCACGTCAGCTTCTTTTTCATTTTCCAAATTATTTTGATTGTCTTCCATCTTGTAATACGTATTTTGTTTATTTATTAATTTTTTATTTATTTATTTTTTTTTGTTAGGGTTATCCCACTTCTGATGTTAGTTTTAATGAAAAGTCCGATGAGATTCTGTGCCAGGGATGTTGGCTAACTCCTTTCACAGTCTATTACTTAATAAACTCCAGGAGAACAGATTCTTCTTTTTATACCTTTTCTTAATGACATATCATTAAATATAATTCAATGATATCTCAACCATTAATACGCTGAGTTGTTTACTACAAAGTACTTTTCAACTATAACATATATGTAACTTAGAACAAAAGAGATTTGCATTACTGTTTACTGAAATTCTAATTAAAACACTGACCAAATTTTCTTAAGAGTGAGTTTGAAGTAGAGCGGTAGATTTAATTCGTCCGTCTTCTTGCGAGGCAGAGGACTAAGTTGTTGGGACTTACGAGTAACTATATATAAGCCCAAATAAAAAAATTAAATTATGTAGATAAATAGCTACAGGTATGTTCTAGGCAAAAGTGTAGCCACACGATTTTAAAAACCTCCCTGAACAAGACAGACAAGTTCTTGCATACATAAAATCTAATAGTGGTCAGTGTGGTCAGTATGTTGTTTATCATATTAGTCGTTAATAAGAACCTTCATTGGAATAAAGGAAGATAGGTAATGATAACAGAGGGTTAGGTACATCTAAAAGCGTTTTTGCAAATGTCTGACAAACATCTGAGAGTATAACTGTCATAAAAGAGCTTCTCAGTTCAGCGGCTCGAATTCGGCATAAAATGTAGGTCCCTTTCATTAGTCCCAAGAATATAAAAAGAAACTAACGCAAAACAATATTTTGTGAGAAGCTAAACCTAAAGTACCTCTACGGACCCGTTGCGCCCTATACATATATATTTTTATGTGTAAGAAATCTTTGAATTTGGAAATTACCTACTAAGAATCAACGCTTAGCAGCTATTACTTTACAAAATACTGTATTGCAGAAATGAGCCCTGGCTACACAAATACCTACAAATTTGTTTTACTTTAAGTGGTAAGGTTCAAAATGAAATGGTAATTAGGTAAAAAAGAAAAATGTATATAGGAACTGGAAATGGTAAAAGGTGGATATAATATAAAGCTGAAATACTAACACACATACAATCAATCAGAGGTGATTTTGTCGGATCATATTTTGACAACTATCATCCCTATTAATTTTGCCGACACTAAGTGCTGTCTCGTAGATTGAAAAACATGTCATTTTTTAAGCAACCTTTTTGGTTAATAAATCCATTCTGTCATAATTACAGCGGTACTTTTCAATTTGATGGAGTGAATAATTTATTAAAATTATAATCCAATATTAAGACGTGTAAGGTCCGTGCGATTTGTTTACATTTTATACATGAATTAGTCAACTCTAGGAAGCACACCCAAAACTACCCAAACCAACAGAATAAGCAAAGTTTTGCTAAAACTGATCAGCTGATCGACCTTTATTAAGAACGGGACATATATTTGCCTATTAGCTTTCGTAATTTTCTTGCATTTGTAAGCAACTAGACGCGTAAATTTGAATTTGTAACTTTTCTGCTTTCAATAATTGTTCTCTCTTCTTGTAATCGTGTTATGTGTTATAGGTTATATATTATAAAGTTTTAGGATTTCATTTTCTTCTTACCCTGATTTCGTTTCACTGCACCATCGATAGACACTTTGTTGGACTAGTAAGCGAGGGGTCCTAGGCTCTAGGTTTCATTGCTGGAAAAACACAAATAGCGTCACCTCTCGCAAATGTCTAAAAGGAGCTTCTCAATTATCCGTTTAAGGTCGGCATAAAATTGTAGATCCCTTCAATTCGCCCAAAAACGAAAAACTCACACAAAACGAAGATAGGCCTAAGGTCTTTACCGACGTGCTGTACCAATGACTTTTTTTTATTTTAAATTTTGAGCACATTAACAGGAATTTTGACAACGGGGGCAATTGAACTCAACATAGTATTACCAGAGTGTTTTTGTTTAACAAAATACAACATTTAAACAGCTGAAATTTAAAGGTATCATTTTCGTTATTTATAAAAAAAACATTCGTTATCAACGATCGCAATGATTGACTTCGTATTGAATGGCTACTTCACTCTGATAAGACAGTTTAAGGGGTCAAATAGAAATTACAACAGAAGTCAAACAAACTAATCTCAACTTTTGAATAAGCGATTTCTATAGGTGCTCATAAAATCGGGAACCCAGTTACGAGTAGATAAGACTTTTTTAATTACTACAGGGCAGCTTACCTGCTACTTTACAGTAAGAGTAGGTAAAATAAAGTATTCAACATTATCAGTTGTATATCATCATTTTAGCAATCATTTTGTAGGGTAACAGGCGAATATTTGTGTATAATGCGGGCATATTTCCAAGATTTGTCTTTAATGTAAAACATTTTAAAAATAAAAGGCCAGTATTCAGAAAATATTTGCGTCTACGCCCTGGTAGGTAGATACTTAGAAAATTAGCAGGAGGCACATAGGCTTAAACGTGAAAGTATCTGTAAATACTAAAATTTGGGCTCAGTCTTAACTTCGATCCCTAAAAAAAATGTAGTCTGAAATTGGCATAACATTGTAGGTCCCTGCTATAATTTGTTTAAATAAAATTAACTCATATACAAACCACTGAAGCTAGGTCTATGCTTGGAGTAGGATGTAGGTACTATTATTTTTATGTGGGAAAACGTAATAACGTCCCCTCAAGCATAACACTTTTTGGCATGCTTTCTAGGAACGCCACTTCCAAGTTTTCAATAGCTTTTTTCACGTCCGCTTTATCTAATTTAGGGTCTCTTCTGTCCACGACGCATAGTCTTCGACCTGCATACTAATAACTCCTTGAAATTTGAGAATTCTACAAGAATTCCCGACTTTGATGACTAATTACATTTTACCAGTAATGAAAGACATTGAAAAGTTTAAGTAAGTACAAAATTGTACGCCCCCTTCTATTCAAACCACAAAATTAAGCTAGACGTTGTCAGAAGCTATACTCTGTCCAAGAAAAATTGTCAGTACAGGCCTTATGGGAAGCTCTTTTTTCTACCAGTGGTGCCTGTAGTACTCTCACGGCACTCAAACACAAGATTTGCCACTGAAATAAAAACGAAACCACTGGCATTCCAAAGCATTTTGTTGTTGTAATTTTCCTGAAATTCGCATACATCCCTCGACAACCAATCTGCCACACAGTTGCGGGCAGAATGAGCACGATCGCTTGTGTTCGCTTGCTATTATCATCAACCAAAATAAGCAGTGTGATGTGTGAGTGACTGAAGCACATCAGAGAAGTGTTACCATATGACAATGTTAGCATATCATTAAGGGTTTTTCTTTGAATTTTGTCAAAGAACTTTCGGTTTTGGTGCTTTTTGGAGCTTTTTGGAGCTTTTGAGAGCGGCATATTATTTGGGGTGCTGCCATTCGGTTTTAATTTGTTTGTATTTCTGAAAGATCCAATAATATTCAGTTAAAACATATTTTTTATTGTTGTTTTTTAGAAATTAGATTTATTCGTGAGTTGTTTTGATGCATTCATTTCATTAACGCAACAAGTGATCATGATGTGCGTTGTAGTGATATTGCGATAAATTATTATTCGTTCGGGGAATATTTCTGCATGTTTCGGTAGGTATAAATTCATATTTCACTTTGTAGAGCATATTTTTCACACTGAACTATCAAAATGATGAAGCAGGTAGACCTATACTGTTCATTTTCGGTCGTTGGGTTTTACCACATCCGGTCACTCCTCTCCACTAAATCAAATGCCTTGAAATTTGATGATCCTTTTTTTGCTACTGTTTCCGCGAAGTTCTGCATTGACGGGTAATAATTTTTTAACAAATATGTAATCTAGGTATATATGTCTATATTAAAAAATGTATGTAGAGCTGCACAAGTGCATTCCTTTTACCATCTGTTTAGGTGTATGACATTGCGTCGTGGTTATATAATTTTTCTAATTGCCTGTTTGTGTATATAAGGCGGAAACAATGGTTGTTATCTCAATAGCGGATAGTGCATCTAAGCAAGTGGTAAACTTTATTGTGCATATGAATAAACAGAAACATGGCTACAAAGTCTTCAAAGGATCTAAGTGTAGAAAAGAAACAACAAATTGTTGATGCAACTGAAAAATTCTATGGCCTTTTCAAAAGTAAATCGGAAGCCGTAGGAAATGCGGCTACTGTTTTTTCTGTTACGGAACGAAATGTTTACAGGCTTTTAAGGGAAAAAGCAATCAAAGGCCACAATTCACCACCAAAGAAGAAAAATAATTCCGGTATCAAGAGCAAGGTGGATGATTTTGACAAATGTGCGATTAGGCGGATAGTCCATTAGTTTTTTATCGATAATGACCTTCCAACGCTAGACAAGATATTATTGGAAGTACAAAAAAGTGAAAATATAACAAAACTAAGCAGCTCAGCTTTGCATATAATATTGCAAGAAGATCTCGGACTTAAATTCGTCAAACGTCAGCCAAAGAATTTGTTGTTGGAATTTATTTCGTTCAGCAATATTTTTATTTTAAATTGGAAGATGGTAACCCTAAGAGTATTGCTCTCTGAATTATGGCGAATTATCATACACACTACGGCAACCCTATGAGAGCTTTAAAAAGGGACCGATTTATGTAAGTCATTGCAACCAGACTGAGAGACAAACATCCTATCTTCCCTGTACTGACAATTTTTCTTGGACAGAGTATAGACCCAACTACCCAGAAGCTAGGCCGAGAAAACTAATTTTAAGGGAAAGGGTACCAAAAAAGATAATTTCGTTGCTATACCCACAACTTAACCATATCTCTTTAATATCATCTACAAATAACCCCGTACAGGTACACCCAAGCTTATTTAACCTCTAAGCGTGCTACGGCTGTTTACAAAACCCCACTATCAGCTTCACCTTTTCATTTCGGCCAAAAATGTGTATGCGGCTACGAAAGCACTTTCTTGTACAAAAACTTCCTTGCTCAGGCAACATTCTGACAACTGAGTCAATCCTGTTTTACAACTACATAACGTAACGCTATGACAGCTCTATTGTGTTCTGAGCAATACCATAGTTTCCAAGAAATCGTTCAGTTTTCTTTCTTTGTTTTTTAATCATCCATCGGTCCATCCATCCATTCATAAAAATGTAGGGATGTAATGCTCCTAAATAAGCAATAAAGTGCACGACTGGACTGGTCTGCTTGTTTTCTTATTTTATTGGATAGGTAGGTAAAGATCTGAGAATCAATGCTAGATAAAAGATACGGTTCATAAAATATAGGAAAATAAATAATGTTAAATAAAATGCTTGGTTATTCATTTCATATGGCTTTAGGGTAGGATGGGGAAAATTCAGCACTTTTTGGGCAGATTTGAAATATGTAACTTCTTTCGCAAATAAATATTTGAAAATGTTTCTTTTTTATTGAAAGCTATGATTATTTTACTACGAAAATGAATAATATCTCATAAGATAACTTCACACTGATAATTACAAAAAATGTGTTTAAAAACAAAAGGTGAATCTGCCCCACGGTGGGGCACAATCGTCATCCTTTGGTCAAAAGTGTACCATCCTTGGCTTAAGTAAACTTTATTTTTAAAAATTCAATCAAATGTTATAAATAACTTACCTCAATATTTTATAAACTCAAACTTTTGACACCCACAACGCGAAAGACAAAAGTTACCCATCGTCGAAAGTACCCCACCCTACACAAATAACAATGTGAGTTAGAGATATATGTACAAGCGCCTACTGTACTATTTTATAAGCTCTTACACTTTACAAGATTTTTAAGTTCGAAGACACAATCTCGGAACTCCTGCAGAGGGCACTTAACCTAGTTGCTGACTTGTGCAAAAAAGTTGGTCTAACTGTAAACCCCAAAAAAAGCACCATAGTTGCTTTCACAAAAAGACGAAGTCGGGAAAAGCTAAAAAAAAACCTACTCTGCTTGGTGAAACAATATAGAGTTCTCAAAAGAAGTCAAATACCTAGGTGTAACTCTGGACAAAAAACACACTTGGAACTCTCACCTCATGAAAACCATAGACAAAGTCAGGATCTCTCTGTGGACCAGCAGAAGTCTGCTTGGTAAAAATTGGGGTATTAACCCCAAAACCAAGCTATGGCTTTACACAGCCATAACAAGACCAATTTTCACAAATGCAGCTCCAGTATGGTGGCAAAAAACTAAACAAAAGTCAATACAAATCAGGCTCAATAAACTCCAAAGACTAGCTTGTGTATGCACTACGAGCGCTATGAGAACAACTCCCACTGCAGCGTTGGACCTTATCCTAAATCTTCCACCTCTCCATCTTCAGATACAGAAAGAAGCTATGACAAATGCCTTCATGCTCATATCTGAAAACACCGAAAACTCAAAGCTAATCCATCCAGACATCGTTATGGAACTGAGAAAAGATGAAATACTTGGAATTATCATAACAGATTACTGTCTACCGAAATTAAACTTCAGCCGAAACTTCAAAGTTAGATTCCCAAATCGACAGAACTGGGAACAGAATAAACCCACATTTGCCAAAGATTCTCATGTATGGTACACAGATGGATCGAAAACAGATGAAGGAGGTGGAGCTGGAGTATACGGGTCAACACAAAAACATTCAGCTATAAAAGCATGGACAAATGCAACTCCGAATTCCAAGCAGAAATCTTTGCAATAGAACTATGTCTCAGAGAAAATCTAAAAAAATTCATAACAAACAAGAACATTATTCTCTCTTATAGCAAAGCTGCACTACTGGCTATCAATAGATATGAAATTACATCAAAACTAGTATGGGATTGCCTACAATTACTCACATCGCTAGCGAGCACAAACAGAGTACATCTCATATGGGTGCCAGGACATAGCGGACATGTAGGCAATGAAATAGCAGACATACTAGCAAGAAAAGGATCGGCATCTAAACCTACCTTCATGATGCCAAGACCATTTTGTATATTACCCCTTAGTACCGCTTAATTCCACATTAAAACCTGGCTAAAAAACAAGGCAAATCATTACTGGACCAACACTGAAGGTAACAGACAAGCTAAATTGTTCATACTTCAACTACTTCCCTTTCAAGAACAAAACAACGCCTAAACCTAATAAGGAGTCAGATTCGTACAGTCACAGGGTTCCTCACTGGACATTGTCAAGGCAAAAAACACCTCATGACTATGGGAATAATACAAAACAACACTTGCAGACTATGCAACGAGGACGAAGAATCAGCAGAACACATACTGTGTCATTGTGAATGTCTAGTCAGATTACGTCAACACCACCTAGGTAAACCTTACCTTGGGGCAGAGGACATATCTGACAGCGCGCTCAAAGACCTACTAGGATTCATAACTAAGTCCAGTATCATGAGCGAACTTAAGTGGAGGAAATCACAATAGGCCCACTCGTGTCCGCAGTGATATGGCAACTTGATTCCACCTCCCACAAACAATCTAATCTAAAAGTACGAGTTATGTATAAGTAGGAGTTTCTGATTTTTGATCTGTTAGAGGAAGATTTTCTTTTTGACTGGAATAGAAAAATGACGTTGGTTTAAGTTGTCAATAATTGCAAGTAGTGTTCGTGTTAGAACGATATATTTACATATTATATATAAATGTACACCAAAACCCCAATTTGCATCGTTAATTTGGACCAGAAAAACACGACGCAACTTCGAAACCACAATAATTCAACTTCGAAACGACGCAAAGTGAGGTTTTGGTGTGTATGTAAGAACTCAGAGATTTCCTTTTAAATTTGCATTAGAATGTAGGTATAAACTGAATATCCCCGTAGGGACCCTAGGTCTAGCTTCTCTTTTCGTTTTGTTTGAGGTTTACATTTTTGAAACGAATGGAAGAGATCTACAATTTTATGCCGAGTCCAAACGGCTAACTGAGAAGTTCTTTCAAGATAGTTATACTCTCGGATGTTTGTCAGACGTTCGCGAGAGGTGACTAAGTGGAAAAAAAACCTAAGTTGGAACTTTGGATTTTTGTGGGATTCGAAACCGGGACCCCTCGTTTAGTAGTCCAACACCGAAACCAAAAAACCGTTGGACGTTTGTGATGGTGCAAATGAAATGGGATTTTCTGATTGTGTAAAATCCAAGAGGTTGAAATTATTTTAAGGTGCATAAATATCCAAAATGGTTGAAAAAAGAAAAGGGTAATATTTCCTAAAAATAACTTTTGGGTTTTTATTAGAATTTTTTGAGAAAAACCAAGTACGGTTTCTTATTTAAAATACTTATATTATCTTTGGTATGCATTTTGATCCAAATCAGTAGATCTCTTTTTGTGAAATTTGGCAGAAAAAACAGTAGGTACCAAATATTGCAATGTTAAGTTTGAAAAATACTATTCTTTAACTATTTAGCTGAAAACCTATTATAAGTTATTGTACGGGATGTAAGCATTACTTTGTTTTTGAAGTTTTATCGAAATCAATGGGAATGAGGTTTCCGAGATATGAGCAGTTTCTAAAATTAACGTTTTCGGTTACTCGAATTGAAAATTAAGGCCACATTCATTTTGGAAACATCAATTTTAGTCAAAGTATGCATTTTGGTCAAAATCGTTACTGCCGTTTTTAGGGAAACTAAAGAAAACTGAATTTTTAAAAAATTCAATGTACGAATTTTTGTCACAATCGCATGGACGTCACGTACTAAAGCGCAATCAATTTTTCATTTTTTATTTTTTTTGTTGAAGTCGTTAGAGCGTTTTTGAATAAATCAAAATGGTACAAGCAATTTATATGGCAAGAACCATTAATACTGAGGTTACCTTGCAAAAAAAAAAAAAAAAACGGCCCCGAGCTGTAAGCCCACAAACTCCAAATCCGAAGTTTGAACGAAATCCGGGCAGTTGTTCAGGCTGTAGGCCTGTGGAAGAACAAACACACAGACAGACGGACAGAATTTTGCGACCCACTTTTTTTGAGTTTGTCTATCATCGTAATGTCAGAACTGATTAACATCTCGAGTTCGAAATTTTTTATGAATACAATATCTTTCTCTTATACTACGTAATGGAGAAAGTTAAAAAGCGGTCATCTATAACTGAACCGGCGTTTGAATAAACTGATTGAACAACATTTGCAAAACTTTTGCAGATAATGCGGGGATCTATTAACTGATCTTCATAGGTGAAAGAAGCAGGAAAAACATCACTATTATTTTGTGAAGTACAGAAGTTGTAGAAGGTATAATGAAAGTCCTCCTTATAATATTTAAAAAAATACGTACGTTGCGATTTTAATATTTAATATTTTTATGGGATAATTTTTACATTTTACGCCATAAATTCCAGAAAAAATGGGATTTTGGTATGTAACGCTGAAATAGAATATGAACACAAGAAGGAGACAAATATAGTTAAGGCGAGGATATAGATACGGAGAATGGATGCATCCATATCAGATAGGACAGAGGAATACAGTTCTGGTCGTCGAACAGATAGGATCTAATTTGAATTAATAGACATTGAAGTCAAGTTATCTGAGTTTTGTTTTATTGCGTTTTAAGTATAACTTGATATTTCCAGAAAGTTTGCAGCGATACGCCGGATGACAAATAAGGATTTTTGCAATTCAGAAATGCACATAGTTTTTTTTTTTTTTAAATTCACTTGCCAAATCAAGAATAAAATCCGAGTTTCTATTATTTTTTTTTGTTTGTTTGAATTTTTAGCTGATTGGTTTTCTTTCTATTGGTAAATTTCAATAGCACCTATTTCCACAAGTTAATTTAAAATAAAAATAATTCCTTTCTGATTTGTGACTTACCATGCGATCGTTTTCTTCTGTTATATTTAGGCGTAATGCAACCAAACCATCTTTATTATCGGCGACGGATGGTTTAAGCACACGTAGCCCTTAAAAGTGTTTTTAGTAGGGTCCAACAGCTTGTTTTGATCCGCAGTAGTGGCAGACGCAAAGGTTAATGCCCATTTAACTTTATTAAGTCCGTGCCATATTGCTCCTATCAAAAGGGACTCCTTAGCAAAACCGCATCGCTTGACATAAATTCTCACACAGTTAACCTGTCCCAAAGTCATTGCAGCATATAAATTAGCAGCCAATTCTAAGGTGAACATGAAAGTAAAGAAAAAACCTGTCGCCATTATTTTCCAACAAAATTTCCAAACATTTAACAACTCGCACATCTCATAGAAGAATTTTAAATAAATATCTCAAGTGTCAAACTGGAATTCGTTTCTTTCAACCCGCATGACAGTGGTGCTCATTTACCCGCCAATAATATTCTTTACATAAATCACCTGACTGCCATCAGTAGAAAACAAAAATTTATCAGTCAATTCAGCCCCTGAGAATCCCGAGATTAATAAAATGTTAAAAAAAAAAAACGCACGCACACAAGGAAATTTTCCACAAATCATTCAACCATGCAATTTAGTGGTGTTGTATCCAAAAAATACACGGCTTTCATAATTTTATTTGAGGAAATATATATAGGACGCGGAACGAATTGCAAGCACACTTGCGTAAGAGGTGATCGTGAGTCCTGCCATACCCTTTATCCGCCTGTTCTATTAATATCCACCCCTGAGATGCATTGAGTGTTTGTTGTTCTATAAATAATGTCTTGGATGAATTTCACTAATTGAAAGAATGTTTTTCACTGGAAATTTATTAGTTCGATGATGATTGTTTTCCGATTTCAATTCGAGGGGGAGCCAGATGAACAGCAGACCAAAAGTAGACGTGAGCTCTTAAGACTTGGAGGCGATCGTGATCGCGGCATATGGTGATCCGGATGCTATTGTTCTATATAGAAACACTTTTATTAAAATTGGAACATGTTTCGAACGGCGGGTAATTGGTTTTCAATGGATCAATAATTGTTTTGAGACCGTAATGTGGGTCAAATTGTTGCAGCATGATATAATGGGCCCATTCGTTACTCAAAACAATTTTCAAGACTGTGCGGGTAGAATTGAGTTTAGTTTACTGCTGACTGTTAGTACATAGATAACCATTTGGAAAGTAGGTACAGTGGTTTTGTATTAAATCGATTTAGAATCCTGTTAAATATAATGTGGCTTATCTTTCGTATTAAATGCCGCATTAATCATTTTTATTTTATTTACAAGTTTAGTTACTGAAGGTGGAACGCACCTTTGTCAAAAATATAATTATTATTATTTTTTTTTTTTAATTATTTTTGCCTATTTTTTTCGAAGGTGTTTTGTTTATCAAAGTTATAAATTTTACATTAGCAGCCCATAATTGTCGAAGAATAGGTTTTTGAATGTCGCGCCCATTTGTCTCATTTTGCCCAAACTTTACAGGAAGGAAATCAAGTGAATACCGACGAATTGTTGCAAATTTGAGATCAAACAATTTGTTAGCTTTTTTTCTTTTTCAATATTTTGTTTGCCTTTGTGCCGTAAGTATCTGCATTTAAAAAAAAAACGCAATTGGTGGAAAACTTGGGGCTAAACATACGCATTTTGCCTCTTGCTTTTATATAGAAGAGGAAGGTGCACCTATATGTTTATAGCGTATACCTATTTTTTATATACATATATTTTTTTTATAAATAAGTGCCATGTCCAGTTGGCTGACACTGCGACCTGAAGATCTATTGTATCAATGGGGAAAAGTTAATCTAAGAGACGTGCGACCTCCCGATACGTTTTCTCAACCAATGAAACGCCGGGCAGTCACAGAAAATGTGTTCAGAGGATTCAACATCCTTCAGACAGAATCTGCATTCTGTTTCCGGACAGATGTTCATTTTTTTGAGGTGGTATCTGAGACCATATTGACCTGTGAGGAAGCGCAATAGCTTTTTTATATTATCCTTACTGAGTATAAGAATTTCCTTTTAGGAGTAAAGTAATTAGAGAAACGAAAAGGGACCCGACAATGGTTTTCTCATTCGAGTATCTCTCGAAATTCTATATGTAAGGCTTTAATTAATCGCATGGATTATCTTAGATTAAATATCCTTAGCGCAGTATTCCAATTAACTGTGCAGTAAGGTTATGATCCACAGACAAACGATTTGGAACCAGCCCTATCTAGTTTGTCTGCATGTTCGTTACCTGCCACGTTTTAACTTGTTGTCTTTGGCTAGAGTTTGCAGAGCATCGTGACAGCACTGTTTAAACTGTAAACTGTTATTGAGTCTATTGTATTGGACGCTAAAGCTTTAGTAAAACTGCCTGAATGTCTGAGAAAACTTGTATGATTGCGCCTTTAAAATCTTTTTTGGAGATTAGGTTAGAGCAAATTTCGATCGCATGGGTCTTCGCTTGATCCTTTGGTGTTGGGTCCAATGACACCAGCTATAACTCCGAAATCCATTAGTGTCAGGGGATGACCACAACATGTCCAAGTTTGGATACCTTTCAGGTGTCCCACAGTTTCAAATGATTTAAACTAATATTTTAGCTGCTAGCGTATACCTAAGTGCATTTATAAGAATGTTACGCATTTCTGTCAAGTGCTGATAAAATCACTACTTTTAAAGAAACGCAGTAAGACTTGTCACATTGCATAACTCTAAATGGTTGCGTTGAAATTACATTTCTCAAATTTTTATCAGATACCTACCATAAATGACTATTGTTATCGAAAAATTCCCTTTCCTTGGTAAAATAAATAAAACTTAATTAAATCAGCTTATAAGCCTGTTCCCATATGACGAAATGTGTCAGCAAACCCCTTTTATCCCATAAGCTTGAAAGTTGATTCCGTCAAATTGAGTAGCGGACAGTTTAATCTTGATGCGTATGTGGTTAAAATTCTCAACTTTAATAATATGAGTAATTTACCTGACTTACTTAGCACAATAAATCGTAGCCCTTGTTATATTCGCAGATCAATGAGGCGCGAAAAATGCTTGGAAGTTGAATGAATAATGTAAATGAACATTAAGAATACATATTTAGGGCGCGACTTGAATATTTAACTGATATCGCAGCATCTGAATAAGCGAACCTAATTTGCGTTTAATTAACATAATATTTTAGAAAGAAAATACTATTTCTTGTATACCCTTAGGCGTACAGGGGACAGTTTGATTGGACCTATATAACCTACCATCCTCAGCAGTACATATAATCACTATAGCTGTCTTCAAAAATCTATATCAACTCAGCCTTTAGAATAAGTCAAATTTAAAAAATAAAACTCACGAATACAAAAGTTTGTGACAAGCTATAGGCCTATGACTTTATAAGCCTTCAGCACTATTCTTCGGGTGGACTGCTACAGAGCTTTTGGGTCGGGGGTTGTGGTATGTATAGGTCGACTCTCACATTGTGAAAGAATACAATTTTAAAGATGTGAAGATAAGAATATAGATTATTCTTCTTTAGTTTAGTGAATGAAGTCCTGCAATACAAAAATTGCAAAAAATATCGTACAAAACTTGATTTTTGACTTTCCACCTTTCGACCTTTCTATAAATCAGGCCCCATACATCGATCACCCATCGAAACCGCATAAGTTTACGATTAAGGCTAACATTGAACGTACTATAAAAGTATTAAGATTAAAAAACACGTTTGTGAAATGCACTACATCACACGGTTTTCCCGGCTGTAGGAAGTAAGGCCCCAATGAAATAAGGCCCCAAGAGAGAAAATGAAATAAGGCCCCAATTTAAAATATGAAATAAGGCCCCACTGCGATGAAATAAGGCCCAAAAAAAAAAAAAAAAAAAATGGAAATAACACCCCAAATCCTGTTGTTGTTGTTTCCTGTATAATTTTTTGGGGCCTTATTTCATTTTTCTTTTGGGGCCATATTTCATTGGGGCTTTATTTCGCAGAGCCGGTTTTCCCTTTCTGTTACATTCCAACAATTGGTTTAAACAAATGTATAACTTCTTCTCAATCCTTTCGTATGTATGTATGGCCATGGCCATGTTTCATTCAAATTATAGAAACTTAACTTTATGCCTAGTCATAGAACAATATTATTTTTCCGGCCAAAAAAGGTTTTTCCGGTTATAGATTTTCTCCGATCAGAATGGCAACACTGCTACTGAATGAGTAAGTTGTTAGACAATTACAATGAACTGAATCCTGTTAGATGTTTAGGGAGCTCTTTATTTTTCAATGAGAAATCCAAACGGGTTGGGTGAGAAGTTACAACGTACCTAATGTTAGTTCAAGTAAAAACAAAAAAAATGTTGGCGCAACAGGTCCGTAGGTACCCTAGGCCTAGCTTCTCAAAACTATTCGTTTTGTGTGAGTTTTTAATTTTTTAGACTAATTGAATGAAGTTAAGATTTATGCCAGTTCCAATCGGCTAATTGAAAAGGTTTTTTACGACAGTTATACTCTCGCATGTTTGTCAGACGTTCGCGAGTGGTCCGGCGTGAAAAAAAAAACCTTCAGACGGAATTTGGGTTTTATTCAAAACTCTATACTCTGTTTTTGAAAACATTTACGTTTTTTTTTTTTTTGGTTGATATATTCTTTTTTGGTCCGAAAAAACGTTCGAGCCTACTGCTTGAGACATTGGGTAAGGTATTTTGTATAAGAATATTCTTGAATTCGAACGCTTTTGTAAAAAAAAAAGTAAATTGCTTGTTAAATTGTTTTCTATAATCTTCCCTTTGAAGTTCACCCACCTGAAATAAGTAATTTGTGACGTCCTTACCACAATGTAGTCATACGCATTCTGTTATGTGAATCGAACCGAAGAAAACTATTACACTGCAAAGTGATTTTCCAAATAACCCAGAACGATCTTTTTGTACGCTCAACGCTCATAATCAGATTAAATGCTAAAAAAAAAAACACTTTATGACACGATTTTCACAGAAGCCGTTCCGATTGAAAAATAAAAAAATGGGAAACATTGACACTTTTTCCTGTGATGTGTTTTCTCTTTATGACCAATAAAATAAGCCAACGGGCATGTTTTTGGTATGTTATCCCAATTAGAGGCGTTCCGGGGTTATGTTTGTGTCATTAGCAGTTTTTAAATTTTCATTAATAAAAGACATACATGAATTAAAATTTATTGCGTCATTTATAATAGAGCTGACGAAATGGTAACATAAATTTGTTAATAATTTCTATAAATAAATCATATACAGACAAGGGACCATCTCTTGTCTTCTTTTTGAAATTTGTTTGTTCTCTTAAATAAACAAAAGAACCTGTCACACTCCAGGTATGTTAAGAAAATTAGTACCTACTTACTATAGCATTTCATTTACAAACCCATATTCTTTCACAGATTTATAAGTGAATTCTTACTGTGTAAGCAAAGCATGTATTATAAATAAATATAAATAATATTACTATTATTATTGAAAAGACTGAATGTGCTATTTGTATGCTATTTGTATGCCCTTAATTCCGGAACTCACCCCTAGTGAAAGGTGCTAGTTTTTTTATTTGTTAACTGATGTAGAAAAAAAGCTTCAGCTGTATTTCGCATTACTCAGTAACTTTAACTGTAATTAGACATCTCGGTTGGTTTATCAAAAACGTAATTCATTATTTTCCGTCACCAGACCCAAATGGCATGTAATCACAAAAACTCACATAAAACAATTACAGAATTGCATGCCGTATACAGCTTCGGTAAAAGTAACAGTAGCTGTATCATCAGTTGCATATCGTGCGGATGTTTTATTTGCAGTTTATTAATAAGTTTCGTGAATAAATAAACTATTAATCTGCTGTAGCGTTTAGAAAAAAAAAAAACTGTGACTACGTTGCAGTTAAATTTAATTATTTATAATTATTTAGTGATTTGAAAGTGATTTTGGTTTATCGCATTTTTGAGGGTTCTATAGTTCTAAGAACGGATCAAGCGTACCCAAAGTAGCCCTTTGTTTGTTACAAGAAAAAAGTCAACAAATTCAAATTCTGGTGGCGCAAACCAGGGATACATTTATTTGAGTAAGTAAGTCAACAATTGAAGGTGTGTGTTTAGTGATTTTCGATATAAATTTACAAACATAAACAAAAGTATACATTTCTCGGACGTTACTCAAAGCTCGGTAAGTCAAATCTAGGAGATATTTTTTTTAATTTTAAAAAGGCTAATAGGTCCTTTTTATAGGAAGTGCTGTCATTTTTGAGAGTTCATTGAAATTTTTGTTCAGCACTAGCACTATGTATTATACCTACCAATGGTTCCCAACCTTTTCAACAGCATGCCCCCTTGGCGAATTGGAGAATCGCATGCCCAAATAAAAATTCCAAATTTTTATTGAAAAAATAATATATTTAATGCATTGAGAATTTTAAATATTCTTGTCTGTTTATACTAGGGATGCCAGATGTCCCGCTCAGTGCGGGACTGTCCTGATATAAGGCTTTTGTCCCGCAAGTGTCCCGCAGAATGTCCCGCATTGAAGAGTATGTCCCGTAACGTCCCGCCTTTTAACTTGTCGCCCTTACTGTATTATTAAATAAAACAAATTGCAATTAATAAGACATAGAATAATGATAGTTCAGTGGTCTGGGTCTCTGAACTCAAAAAGTTAGCCTCAAGCCGCCTGTTTGACATTTCCACTGAAATAATTCAAAATAAGGTAATTTTGGGACAAGGTATTCCTTATCGGAAAAATCCGAAAACTAAATAGATTCTACAAATTTGATTTAAAAGAATTTTACTTAATCCAAATATAAATTATTACAACAAATAAATGTAATCTAAAATTTTTTCACTTCAAAAGAAAAAATGTCCCGCCGGCTATTTTTTCAGATCTGGTCTCCCTAGTTTATACATTTTTGTAAATTGATTTTGAAAAACGTATTTTTATTTATTAGTAATGTAAGATGTTCTGGCGCTGCATTTTCTAAACCATCAAAATCAACGCATGAATATCTTAAGTTACGTTCGCAGTATTTTAAGAAAGTCTGGTCTGCTGTTTTATAATTTCGTTTTTGAGTATAACTAATATAACTTGTTTGGGGTGTACGGAGCAAAGGATAAGAACTTTAATTTAAGCTAAGCGTATTTTCAATTAGGGCGGTTCGAACCTGGCGGGCTGTATCTGTCATTGTTTATTATTTATTCACTGATGCCAAAACACCAAGTTACGCGATTGAGCAGCCCGTCCAAATCATAAAACTTTAGTATCAAAATAAGTGTTTGTTTGTGAAAATATTGCGCGCAACCATTGCAACCATTTTATGGTAGACGCGGTGGCCCTTTTAAAGTCGACTTTCCAACGTTCGGTGTCCAAATTCGAGAAAATTGGTCAGATAAGCAGCCAGACAAAAATTGGAAAACTTGTATCCATGCCCGGATTGTTGTGTCGGGAAAAATGTACACGCATTTATCCGAGGAACGCAATTACGAGAATCCCGCTTAAGAGCGTTGTCGACGCACTAAGGAAAACCCCTCTATATTGTCGTGAAAACGCAATAAAGCATTTTTATTAGCATGTTAATTTATGCACTAAATCACGAAACTTTAAACTTAAACAGTTATTCAGTTTGACAAATGCCTTTGACTTTATCTGAGCTGTAAGCACAAGAAACTTTCAATGGTTTTTTTGAATGTTTGTATTTAACTGGTAGATTTTGTATGAACTTTTACGAGAAAACGAGAAGCTTTACTTTTAGTAGTAGAAATAACCGACGGACTTAACCGGTACGCATTTAAACGGGAAAAGTTATGTACATTTCTTATGGAATGCTTTCTTTGCTCAGTTTTCGAGCGAATTAAACGAGGAACGCAATTAAGCGAGGGTCACTTAGCCTGGGATCACTGTATATATAAAAGAAAGTTGCATCCGTAAGAACGCCCATCATTTGAGAACGGATCGTCCGATTTGAGCTACCTAGCCTAAGAGAGGTTCATACGATGAGAAAATTGGAAAATTTTAAAAGCAAATTGGAAAATTCAGCAATTTGATCGCAATATATAGTGAGATCTTATTTGTCAAACAATTCTACATGAATTTAATTATTTAGTAGACTTTCTTTACGGAAACAATTTTTTAGCACGGGCAAAGCTGGGCGGGAACAACTATAGGTAGTTTCATATTTATAATGGCATACATGGTCCTTTCAAATAAAAAAACACACACAGCTTGTTTTATTCTGTTTTAACATCGACCCGTCCTTATTGGCAAAATCTTTTAAATAGTGGCAGTGGAAGCACTGATGCGAACTTAGGGGGAAACGCGTCAGATCTAGCGGAATTTCGGGTCTGACAGCGCGTAAAAAATATATTTAGCGCACAGCGCAAAATTTAGCGCAAAATTAAATATACCAGAAATTTCGTAGGTATTTTGTTAATTTGTCCTTTGACAATCACAGAATGCGTCCATCCTCAAATGTGCACTAAATACATTTTTTTAATGAAAGTGTACCTAAACCTACATAAGTATGAGATTTATTTTTTTAAAGCAGACGAAATCGACAGCGAAGACGAAGACTGGATCTTTATGTCATATTTGAATGTGTCTATACCTACATATTTTTTCTTTTTAAATGAAATATGTAAATATATACCTACATAACATAACATAATGTATGGCAAAAAAGTATTTACTCTTCACTCTCAAGAAACATAATATATTTAGCAAAACAAAAATCTAGCGCAAGTTTGCGAAATCTAGCGCTTTTTTGTCGGTTTTTCATGTAATTTCAGCGCAGAACTGTACCTCACGGTACTTTTTTTCTATCGAGAAGTGAGGAAAATCTACAAGCAATCATAGCACCCACTTAGAAATTTCACCTACAAAACTATTTGATGTTTTCTTTATTAAAGTAATCGCATTTAGCATTATTGATTTTCAAAAACCAGACTGGTCACACAACAATTTTGAATTCATGAAAAAATGTTGGGTACCTACTAAATATTTTTCGTTACCTAAAATTCTTTTTAGTTTTTATGTTTGTTCTTTGTTCTTTGATCTAAAGCTGGTGTTGGAAATACAATAACAATATTAAAAAAAAAGTAATCGTTGTTTGCGTTACATCCTAAAGATCCGGTGGCCACAAACAATTTCCAACAATGAATTGTGGCTTGGGACTGGACAAACAGAAGTGGATGTTGACATCAAGCAGAGAAAATTCTGTTATATTGGCCATACACTGAGGAAACCAGATGACAACATAGCGAAGTAGAGCTTCCAATGGAATCTCAAGGTGTAAGGTGAGTTTGTAGGCCAACAACAACATGGAGGTCAACTGTTTTGACGGAAGCTCAATCGGAAAATTTACGATCGTGGACACAGCTGAGGTATCGAGCTGCAAACAGAGAAAGATGGAAGGACCTGGTTGTCGCCCTATACTCCAGGAGGTGTTGGGTTGTTGCATTAGCAGGTCCCAGAACAAAAGAAGAAGAGAGAGAGAGAAAAAAAAAAGGAATAAAATGTTTTCACCCTATTAGTTTGTGGCTAAGCCTTAAATAGCTCACCGGATCTTTTTTTAACTTCTACTTCGTGTATTGGTTTCGTGGGCTCACTGTGGAGACTATTTTTTTGGAATTTAGATTAAAGGCTAATGCCTGTGACACACATATGGTTTCGATACCATGGTATCGAGATGAGCCACATGTCGTCAGGGTATACTACAGTCATATCATGCGAGCAATGTGGTTTGAGCGTATTATCGATACTAGGGTTTTTTGCGTGGTATAGCTATCCTCTAACAGTCGCAGAAGGATTAGATATCGGGTCTTATTTAAGAGTGCCAATCGAGTATTTTAAAGTTTGGCGGTCAATTTTGAGACATCTAAGTTTATCTGTTATGAAGAAGTTGTCGGTCTTTAATTTAGTGTTTTCTCCAACACTCGCTTACCTATCCTATTGACCGTAGGGATTACAGATCGCCAACTTTAGATCTAAAAATTACATTTCTTATTGGTACTGCTATGTAGCATTTATTATCTTACTTCATACTTCCATTGGATAAATAAAAGTGAAGAAGGTAAGGCTATCTGAAAATTTGTAATGACTGGTGTGGTAATGTATGCGGTTTTTCGAAATTAGTGGGAACTTAAACTGCCAAGTAGATCAAGACTAGGCCTTTATATTTGTCGATCGTACGGCGTTGCCACATCAACATTATTATTCTCGAGCAAACACAGTTCGAATACCCGTTTCAACTTACCTCTCATTGTATTCGATTTTGATTTTGAAATAGTTGCCTGCAGAGTATGCAAGTAGATACTATGCCTCAAAATCTTTTGCTTTTCAGGGGCATGCATGGAATCCAATAGAGCCTGTTTGAAGTCGTTTGGACATATAGATAACAACCACGGAGAAAAGAAAGTTGTTGAAATTACCGAAAACGACAGTCAGTTCAACGATTTCCGGTCTTGATTTTCAGCTAATAGCATAAAATGTTAAATTTACAATTTTGCTGAATCGTTAAATCAACTACAAATCTGTTGAATTTATCGTGTAAAGTGCATTGGAAAATAACAATAATAATGGTTATCTCAACATAATAATATGTTGATATTAAAACTCTTTCAGTAAAATCAACTATTCACATGTCTCAAGATCAACAACCAGTTTGTTGAATTTGCAGTGCAAACTGCGTAGGAAGCTCAATATATTAGCAGTTGTTTCAACATACTTGTGCGTTGATAAAACAGCTTTTCTTGTTAAACTAATTATGGCATAAATGTTGAATTAACCGATTTAGAAGGCTTAAAATTGTAGATTCAACAACCATTTTGTTGTTTGTCGCCCCTTTTTGCAGCCCTTTCTGGGAGACATTTTACCCCAAATCCGTTGCATATTTTATCTGAAAAAAAATCTATAAAACACACACATCCAAATATTTGTTTAATCCAATTTATTTTTTATTTTTATGATCTACATATATACATAGTTTAAGATAATGAAGTAAAAAAAGATAAGCTATTAAAAGTTACAAAAAAATATGTTATGTATGAGAAGTAAGTTAATAAAACAAACAAAATTCAATATTGTTTAAGGGTCCAATTAAATAATAGCGCGAGTAATAGCATTACCTGTATGAAAAGAATTTATGTGTAAGCAAAGCGTTGATACACAACTAAATTTTGCCTTGCATGTATAGCAAACAAACATTTTATATTAAGAAATAAACGCCTATGAATTAATTGAACCCATTAAACTGGCAACACATGAAACTGGTTTATCGTATAAAGTTTGAATGTTGTAAAGAAAGCGTTGGATAAAATACCATACATTATAGCAATCCCTTGGATAAGAAAGATTAAGTACATGAAATATGTTAAAACAAGAATTTACCGCACTGAGAACAGAGTGGTGCTTATATAAAATATCATCAATATTGGTAAAACAAGCGCTTATAATATTGCCTTCAAGAACAATTATTATTAGAGGTTGAAGAGTTAAGCCCTTACTTTTATTTTCCTCACTTCTCCTATAAAGTTTTTCTTTTACCTCAATTTCTGTTGCGGTCACTAGGAACATAGCATTAATTGAGTCTTGTATAGAAGGCTTGTACATGGAAGAACCGGAAGATGTTTTTAGTTTATACCTGTTTCCTGGTGGCAGCAGGTAATGCAATGCCTCAAATATCTTGAAGTTGTTTAAATCTAAAAGCAAATATAAAAAATGTTAAATATGTAAATATGTACATATGTTTGTATCACTTTTTGAGCTCGCATTCTTACCTTCATTACCGTCATTTTCCGATATATTTATTTTCTTGGTTTTTGCAGCAGCAGTAATTATTTGTTGGCTTTTATTTTTCCACTCTGAATATAATCTGCTGACTGCGTCATTATGCGCACAGTTGAAATCTATTTGAATCTAAAACAAAAAGAAATACCTAAGTATTAAATATTGTTTACATATTTTATTGTTTAAATTACCAATCTTTGCCCATACGCATGTTTTAGTAAAGGCCACTCTTTAAGAATCTGAGTAACATTTGACTCTGAAGACTGACTTAGTTCCTTTCTTCTTTGCTCGTATGTTAGTTTCCATTTGCTTTCCACAGTTGGCCAAGGTTCTTGATTATGCAATAGCCAAAGTTTCTCGGAATCTTTTTGTGTGTCGGTTATCCTTTCAGTTTCTATAAAAGAAATGTTAAAGTAAATGAAATATTACATTTTTTTAAGAATTTACCAAAGTCTGATACACTTTCTTCCAACTTTCTCTTATAGCATTTGTTTTTCCTTGAAATTATACCTTTCTCTCTTAACTTTCTTATTACATTTTGATATTTGTTGTATAAAGCTCCTCTTGGATGAGAAGTCTCTGTCCTTTCAATAAAATATGATGCCTTATTTTCATTTGGGAAAAGGTCTATAATCTTCTCTGCTATAATGGAAAGATCTTCAGTGCTGCAGCGGATGTTTTTTTGGATAATATGGTCGCAAATAGCATTTATAATATCCTTTCTTTGCTCATTTTCTAAGTGCTGATTTTTTTCATAATAACCAAAGACTTGTTGTGCCAAATAATTTCCTTTCAGAATTACTTCAACATCCTAAATTAAATTATTAATTATTTAATTTGCTATATAGTTACTACTAGTATAGATATAGTACACCGCTTATGACATAAGATATATATCGTTCGGATTGCAGCTTAAATAAATAAAAGAAGAGAAAAATTACCACATCAGTGCAAACAGATGAACTTGGTGAGTTAGGAGCAAATGACGGCGAGCTTGAAATGGATGCCTCTGAAATTGTGCTTTGTTTTTTTAACCATTCAGAAATAGAGGAGGTAATTGACATCGTATTCGTAAGAGCTGTTGGATTGTACCCCTATAAGAAGAATTTGTTTTATTGAAACATAATGAAGTAATAAAGTGTTCTTACATTATCGATTCTCCATTTAACTAAATTTTTTTTAAATTTTGTACGAAGTCCTATTACCGGAATAAGCTCATTAATATCATTCTGGGATATGTGGGCAAAAACATCTGTATCTATTTTATGCTCTGTAAATAGTAACTTTTCATATTAATAACATAGGTGTATAATTATGAAAACATACTGAAAAATATTTCCGCTAGTTCTTCGAATAAACCCCACTGCTTAAGAATTTCGTTTATGTTTGGTAGTAAAGAGATTGGAGTAATATCTTTTACTGAACCCACTTGTTCAATATCATTTCCTTCCAAAATGAATACAAAATTATCCTGATTCTCTTCAGGAATGTAGGCTATGTTATTCAGTTTTGTGTACGTTGGTGGTTGCAATATTGGTGCTATTTAAATTGTATGGTCAATTTAATAAATTAATCACATTCGAATATTTTTTTAATACTTTTCACATTTTCGATTCAATGATTCAAACCAGAGGCAAGATATGCTGAGACCAATAATTCGCAATAAATTTGCCAATGGTGTCCTTCATTCATGCACGTCAAAAATTATAATGAAATATGTTAGCGCGAGTGGATTCTCCTATACCTTACCTCTGGTTGAAACATCGACACAAATATATCGTCGGAACGCGGCACAATTTATTTAAAATATAATTACCCATACAGTTAAATCGCTAAGTCACGAATAGCTATATGAAATTAGTTTGGTATTATTTTACGCTCTTATGGAGACAATAACTTTAAATGCGCAGTAACTTTAAACATGCACTATGCGACATAAACTTTGCAGCAGACCGACGATATTATAAGAAATTTATTTATAAAGATTACTTACATGTTAACACATTGCTTTGCAATGGTTCTTCGTTACTAGCTGATTTAGGATCCATTTTAACTATTTTTCTATTTTTAAAATTTATTTCGGTATTTATTTGTCCACAAACACGACCGAACTCTTTAAGCGCTTCGAAAAGTGATGCATGAAGGCAGACAAGAAACTTAACACCGAAAACTAACGGTGATTTGATAAATATCTACGGATACTTCGGCAGTAACAACTGACATATCTGTAGATACTGCCGATGCACGTGACGAAATCGGTAAAATCAACAAATTTCTTGCACTCTGCAGCTGCAGGAATAGTCATCCATAATTAAGTCTGAACTAAAAGCAACTGAAAAATAAGTTGAAACATCGTTTTGGCGGAAATAGTATTTCGGTAAAATCAACAAACTCTCTGTTGATTTTACTGATCCTATAGTTATTGAAAAATGTCCCAAATCAACGAATTCATCGGCTAAATTTACCTAAAATTGGCAATTACAACAGTTATTGCTGTTGACACATATTTTTGGAAACAAAATTTTACCGATTCGCGTTTGACAACTTTGAGTTGTTGAATTTACAATTTTTTTTCTCTCCGTGACTGTTTTTTGGCATGTTCATAAGCATGTTAGACAAAATTTAGGTATCAGTCAGTGCAGGTGAATGGGGAATTACTGGGCCTAAGGACCAACGGCAAGATACAGTGCCAAACGGTCAGTAATTATATCAGCCATTATTAAATGCAGAGTCGTCGAGTTGTCGAATTAGTTAAATAAAAGAAACGGTTCTAGACTGCTGCTACTTCTGGTATCCCTAAGAAAAACCAAGGAATAAACTGTTGGATATTAATATAAGACTATGGTAATGGCGCTGGATATCTGGCATTCCGAAGAAAACAAATGTCAACATCGGAAAATATTTGAATGAAATTCTTTCCTAGGTACATTAAAATATCAGTTGAAAGACCAAGAACAACTTGAGATCAATTTTCTTAACACGCAGCTTTCAAGACATGCTATCAGGTATTTGTGCCCTCGACAAGCCCATTATAACACATTTAGCAGGGACAATACTGAGACGGTGTTATGTCAGTTTAGAATTCATGTGACATGCAGAAACATACAAAAAATCTATATCTATACTTCTATATCTATATCTATATCTATACTTATAATAAAACTGTAGGCAATTTTTTTGTTACCTAATGGCGTGAAAACTACTGCACAGATTTCGATGAAACTTTTTTTGAAGGATTCCTTAAGGTTTTGTGCAACACATAGGCCATTCCCTTTCATTAACATGCCTATTTTTTGGAGCGTTTTTGACCAAAATGTTTTTTTTCTGACTTTACTGCTTTTAACTCGCCATTACTCAAATAATTCTTAAGCAATGCAAACAAAACAAAATACTTAGGAAAGCCAACACTTTTATAGTTATTTCAAGCCATCAATCAGCTTTCTATGTCCTCTAGAAGCTGAGCTACAACCTAAAATCTAACACGAAAAAAATAAATTTATTTTCTCAAATCGAATATTATCAGCAGCCGCGGTTCTTGATCGTTGTTCTGCTTTGGGGTGGTTTGGTGGCGCATATCGCACAAACACGTTCATATGAAAAAAAAAAACTGCTTGGTGTTTTCTCAAAGAGAAGTACCTATGCGACGTGAATGTGATGAATGTATGTAATCAACAGCGACAATGTGTTTCTGAGGAAATGCGCAGATGGCTGATGACGATATAGGTGAATTATGTTGCTTGATTTATTTATTGTTGGTGTAGATACAAATTTCCGTTAAGGCTTTTGATTTAGTGGTAGTTTTGATATTACCTACGTTGATACCTACAGTAAGGAAGTGGAACTTCAGTACTTACGCTGTTGAATTTCATTTTCTTAAATTGGTGTTTTAGGTAAATAGATTTGTTTGATTTATTGTTTCACATTGACAATGTTCACCGCTTTTTTTTAGCTAGACTGTTGATTTTAAACAAATATGCCGTTGAGAAAACGGTCAAATCTCTTTTATTGGAAATTACACAGTCTCACGCCGCGTACGAAGTTGCGGGCACAGCTAGTATAAAATAAATGCTGCCAACCGCTGCCATGTGATATGTGATAGAGTTCGGGAATACCACATTTTAATATTACTGAATGCTATTGGTTAGTTATTATATATTTTTAAAATGCGAATAGTACTTATAATTTGTTAGATTAATAAAACTATCTAAATGAGTTGTTTTATAAACTAGAATCATTTTTGGATAAAAATGGTTGTGTACTTTCCGCTTTTGAATATCATAAACTTCGATTTCATGAGTATTTTTTTCTTAAATAACTGAAGAGTTTAAGACTATGTAACAATACTAACGCACTTTGCATTTGCCACCCCATGCATTTATAGCTTGTAGGCAATTAAAGTAAAATCGATCGAAGTTGGGGGTCTCAGTATTGTCTCGGAGATTTAGATTAAGTCCAACTGCTGTCCTCTTCTTCTCCATTCACGCAGAGTGAAAATTCGTCAAAAAATGTTTCCTTCATAGGTGCGTCAAATATCAGCTCAAGCTCCTGGCTCCTGCTTATCGCGCACCACTCGGCGCCTTCTCCCAAGTATAGACAGACTCTTTAAGTACCGGAAGTTACTGCTATAAATAAATCTTGCCTTTCTGTTCGTAGATAGTTAAAATATGTTTGTTTGCATTAAGACTTGTCATAGACACGTCACGCGGCACAAGTTGGGTCAGTTTTGTCCGAATTTCGAGGTCGGTCATAGCCAATAAGAACTTTTTTTTTGTCATGAATTATTATCATGTACAGCTATGAAGTTGAAACAATAAATATGTACTACAACTTAAAGTTCATCGTACTGCATAGCTGCCAATATACAAAATTGTTTTGTCCTAATTAGTTTATCCATCTTATCTAATTAAAAAAAAAACAACAACCCATTTAGCAACCTTGAGATTAGTCTTCAATGCTCTGGTCTTCAGTTATTTTCTACGTATTACCACCCCAGCCCCCCTAATCGATGATCACAATCTCACGCTCCAACATTGCTGACCAATATCATCAACTCAATCGACCGTGTCCCCGGTTTTGAATTAAATCTGCATTACAATAAATTGTAGCAAATGCATAGCTTCAAGCTTCTGTCGTGTATTCACAAACTCAGTCAAGTTCAACTGATTAATGGCAACGATGAGGAAATTGCACATTTAGACAAAAACCGACGACAAAGCTTGCAGTTCCCAGTGTCAACAGTAGGAGACAATGCATATAATGAGCAATAGGCCCAATGAACCATAGCCAACAACTTTCGAGGCTGTGCTTTGCGATGCTAAAGAATCAGCAATTTGGTCAATAGAGAACGCGACAGTTAGCACTTAATTGAGTAAACAATAACCCAAGTGAAGTTCAACGAATTGTTGCAATAAATTTATACGCCGCATTCACTATTGGAAGGCGTGTCGCTTGATTGAGTTTTAATTATACGCGAACCAATAATTGTTTTCGAAACCATTTGTGTTTTATTATTATTACCCTGAAGTTTCTTTGTAGGTACCTACAACACAATCGGCTATTTGTACCGATTCACTTTACTGTTTTTGATTCATAAAGTGTGTTTCTGTTCGTTTTCTTTTTGTTAAACTTTATCCGAGACGTGATTGTTGACGTACCTACTTACATTTAGTTCTTTACCAGGGCAATCAAATTGTTATCGCTGACGTGCCTTATCATCACAACATCTCAGAGTAAATTGAAGCTTGTGTCTACCTAAAGTCTACAGAATTCTTTGCTTGTCTTTTTATCCTTATCAACCTAGAACTGGGTAGGTAGGTTATAAATGCAGATATAGTTATCGTCTAGTTCAGTTTTCGATAAGGTTTTCCAAATTTGTGACTTGTAGTTGTAAGTTCTTGGGTTTACAGCAAAATATGCAGTCGAAGTGTCTTATTTATAGTTCGAAGTAGTTGGTGTAACTTGAGAACCTTAAACGTGCTCTTTGAGTGAAGTCAGTTTCATAAAAAAAAAACGAACGATTCTTTATGTGCGATCGGTGATTAGGTATATTTTGCAGATTAATGTACGTGACTATAACAAGATCAGCATCGTCAATCCGTTAGGCGATACGTTCAAAAGTTTTCTTGTGCACGGACGATTTACTTCTGTAGGTAATTTAAGGCAAATCAATCGTGCCCACGAAAACGTTTCAACGCTTTCGCCTTACAGAGTCTGACACCAGGGCAGTCGATTAAAGAATAACATCGATATTTTTGATATTATTATTAGTTACTCGTAAGGGCTTCGTGTTATTTTCGAGATGTGACCCATTAAAAAACTCCGCAGGGTTCAAAGTAAACCCAAAGAAGTCGACAATAATTAAACAGGTGGTGCCATCGCGTTTTATTAGTTCTCAAGTGAAGTTTGTGAAGTTTTACTACATTCTCGATTTTTTTTATTAAAAAATCGTTCAAATACACCTAAGGAAAAGTAGAAGTCTTTCGGGAATAGACAACTACACGGACATTTACGTCATCACGCCCGCAATTTTTTGGGTGAAATTAGAGAACGATATACGTTTTCCCGCAGCCATAATAATTAAAAATGTTAGCTACGCAAAACGGAAGCAGACACAAACCGAACATCATTTCTTCATACAACTAAAAACTTTCTATTACCAATTTAAAACATGTTATATGAGAGCAGAAATCGATTTTAGAAAATTTCGTTCACCACTTCCGGAAGCCATTTTGATTTAAAGGAAAGAGTGTTAAAAGCAAAATTAAAGTCGGATAATATTGACTTTAACCAATTGGTTTTAGTAATGACAAAATGGATAACAGAACTCACTCAGTTGTTGGAATTCGGTAACAATGACATATTGTAGATATTTTCCATAACAGATAGAGTCTTCACTAGCAGAACATTTGATTTAGAGTAGGTACCTACCTACCGATTGCTAAACTTTTGGACCCAACGACCTCGTTTTTATTTATATTCCGCTTAGTAATAATTGTTTTGAATTGTTTTTTATGCAGTCCATTTTTTTGGCATTTAAAAAAAAAAATTCAACGTAATCCTGAGATATTTGGCTTTTTTTTTTATAACAGACGATTAATTGCAAATTGCAAAAATTGCAAAAGTATTCTTCGACAATTGCGTTCAAGAAATCAATTGCGAAGGTATCCTGCTGTTTTTTGTGCCCCCGTAATCGGGACAAAAATATAAACTCAGCCTCATTTCTCCAATTTTGTAATGAATACAGAAATGTATGTTTTATTTTTATTTTTATTTTGGAATTGTAAAGTTTTTTCTTTAAGTTAAAGTCAATAGAGTCGAAATCTTGCATTTGAAGAAATATATATACATATTTCTTAGGAAACCTTATAAACATCTTTCATTACAAAACTTGAAAAAATTCGTACCTACCTACATCATTTTTTTTTATAAATTTGAATAAAAATAAACTTTGAAAATTTTATTTGTTAATGTATTTCGGCTCTAAACAATTTTAAAATAAACTTGAATATAGTTAGACCTGACTTCAGGTGGCGAGAACTTTGGTACCCAACTCCGACTCTTGGGTCTCAAAATTTACGCAATAGGTACTCTAAAGAGTAATGCTTAATTTGAAAAGGATTTTAAGAAAATGGAAATAACACTGCCGGCGAAATTTACTCAGTTTTTACTATTAAAAAAATCATTCTCACTTGCATTTATGTTTTTTTTATGTGTGTTATTTCATTATTCATTCAAACTCTTTCTAACTTAAAAGTTGTGTCTCTTAATTGAAGCTCGGATTTTCAGGATTTCTAAAACAACACAGCATTTTAGTGTGCTTGTGCTCGTTCTTTAGCACTGTGCCATTTTTAATCTTCTCACTTAATATTTTGTAGGTCACAATATTTTGTAGGTCACAATGGGTAATTTAGCCTGGACACTAAATATATGATTACTAATATCGCGCTCTGTGTTGGACCCAACGCTTGCACTTAAAGAAATTGAAATCGTGTTGTTAATATCAGCTTACCTATAAAAATAATATCGTCAGGGTAAGAATTGAGGGCTGAGTTTTTTTTTCTCTAATGAACCTATTTTAATTAGTTTTTTTAAATGGTTTTCGATTTAAAACATAACTTCCGGAGGTGTGAAAATGATCAGTCAATTATAGGCTGATTTGTGACATTCGCCACTAAAAACCAGCTATAGTGTCCAACTGATCCTTTTGTCTTCATGACAGGTGCTGTTATACATCGTCAACAAGCCACTTACTTCTGTGTATACCAACAGGAAAAGTCATCTGTGCGAATAAGACCTTAGTCACTTCTGACTTGCATAACATGATCAGTCATCATATTTTGCAGTGAACGCAAATGCAGTATCTATAAATTAGCACTATTCTCGTCGTTGCAAGCATTGGTATAGGTCAAGGGATTTCGCTCCAAAACATTATGACTAATTGTGTAAAGTGCATACTCCCTTCAAGTGATATCACAGCTTCATAAGTTTAAGTAGATTCGTACCCAAGTTCCATGCATTGAAGGCGATGTGCAAGTTATTCATAATAAAGTTATATTCTTGCGAAATACGTGATAAAAGAAAAAAATCCCAGGCTTGAACTAGAAAAAAAAAAAAGTTGTGACTTATAAACTATGTGCGTGAAGAAAAGTATTTTATGTTGATATTCGACGTAACTCAGGTTTAAGTTTAGTTATAAAAAGTAAAATGTTTGAGGAAGTTACTTAAATTTCATTTAAACTGTCATTTTGAGATTGTTTTAGATTGTTGCGATCCAAAATGTTAGGATGTATGTTTTGAGTAGTTCACATTGGCTACATTTTCCATACAAAATATTACAATTGTGAGCTTCCGTAAATTTAAAGTCGAGACTAAAATTTGTTATTAGTACAGCGCTATTATTTCTTATTGCCCATATGTGTTCATTCTGAATTTGAATTATCAAATTTTCTTCAAACAGTTGGTAGTATGGAAAAGACTATATTTTTGAGCTTAGTTCCTACGCTTATAAAATATTGTTTCTAAGACGTCTTCTTAGGATAAATGGGTGGTATGAATATATCAAGACGTTTCGAAAACAGGTCAGGTATGTTGGTATCCGGCTCGACCAGTATCTGCATTTTGACAAACATGTAGATGCTTGTCTTGCTGGGGCTACGACGGCCTAAGCTCTGACAAGGAGACTGTTTCGCAGCAGTCAACTTGACTCCAGGGTGAAGGTCATTTGCTACGTAGCCCTTATAAGGCCTATCATCCCTAATTGACTGTCCCATGTGGTTCAATACAGCGCCGTCCTATATGGAAAAGATTCGGGTGTTTGAGAGGCAATGCCTCAGGGCCTATCTAGGGTTGTTTAGAACTCCTGAATCTGAGTACATAAAATCCTATCCCAACAAGACCCTAAGCCGTATTTTATTATCAGCCACGATCCATATAGATCATCGATTTACATGCAATTACAACAACAGCATATAATCCTGCTATTCATCGAGATCACAAATCATGATCTGAAAATTGATTCCAATATTCCTCGCTGCGTTGTTTGGCGCTGCTTGTTCAATTTTTAAATGTTGGTGTGTCTGTAAACGGTAGCCAAGCCACACGTTGCCAGACTAAAATATTCAACACCATTCATACCACAAACAATCAACAAGCATATTTTTCACATGCGAAAAAATTTCCCGTCCGTTTTGCGAGATGTTGCTTTTTCATTCTATAGAGGTACGCCCAGACCAGCGAAATATTTCATAAACATTTAAGTAAATGTTTCATAACCATTTATTGACAAAAAAATGTTTATGAAATATTTCGCATTTTCCCAATCGTAAATAATTATTCTTTCACAAGTTTCCCTGTAGAAAGGTGAGAGTTGTTTTTTGTTGTTTTCTTTTATCATAAAATACAAATGTCCAACAAATCTTGGAATAATGAAAAAAGGAAACTAGCCGGCTGTAGCTGTATAAATTTAAATTATTTTCAAAGCTAATTATTGGTAAACACATTTCTTTAGTATATTGTATAAGAAGTTTATTTTAGATAGTACAAAGAAATAATATACCTAATTGCAACTGTTTTTGCCGATTGTTCGTTCTTTTGGGTTTTCGTATTTAAACCGCTGTAAATGCCTTCGTCTAAGAATTCCAATTACGGACGAGAAGTGCAAACTGCGGTAAGATTTTCATTACATTTCGAACTGATTGTAAACCATTTCCTTTTAACATACTAATACCGTATAAGGTATAACGGAAGCGGTGTTGTTGTATTTGAGCCTCTGGCGGTGATAATAATTACAAACATTTCATAAATATCTAATAAATACTTCATCGGCGTCTTCAACGGCAAAAACATTTCCGATATGTTTGACAAAAAAATGTTTCTGAACAAAGTCTGGATACACCTAATTATGCCACGAAAAACAAAAATACTAGCCGCAAAATATTGTTTATTTGTTGCATATTTGAACATAAAATTTTAAATTAGTTTTTAAAAAACAATATCGTAAATCAAAACTATGCAAATTTGACTCAAATGGTAACACCTTTGAGAAGCAAGTGAAATGTCATGTCCATTGAAATCGCATTGTGACGTCACGCTGCACAATAGGTTTGCAATATGGCTGGTGGCAATATGAAGTTTGCCATACTCATACTCATACATTTACATTAAGTAGGTATCTTTCGTGTTTTGAAAGCAACTGTAGCCACACCTTAAAAATAAAATTCTGCAATGCTCCGTATTGTTTATCGTGATCTGATCCGGATCAGAACACGCTGATAATAAAATACGGCCATTATACAATGGGGTTCGACTGAATAGGATTGAAAATTTCCTTATTAAGGTGATTCGGAGGTAAGTTGCAAGGGCGATGGCCAGTGATAATAACTTGATCTCAGCGGACTTGACCGAGGCCATAAGCCACCAGCTAAGTGGTGAATTAGGCTATCAAAACAAATTTTCGGTGTGCATGGAAATGTATTCAACAGATATAATGTTTTTGTGAGGATATGTGCAGATGGCTGACACCCGTGCAAGTGTTTTTCCAGGTTTTTGGAAAGTTAAGTCTAGTCAAAGGAAAATCTGTTACTCAATCTATACCCTATAAGGTTGATATTTAAAAAAAAAAAAAAAATACATTGTACTGTGTTTTCCCATTGTAGTATAATATCCTTTTTGAAAAACACTTTCCTCAAGAGAATCCGACTCCAGATCGGAGTCTGTTGTTTCTAGCCATTTTGGAAAAGAGATAACGTGAAAGAGATGTCTGGCAAATTTTGAGCATGCTTCAAGAGTCAAGCCCAAATAATAATAATCAGTGCATCGTTCTTTTAAATCAGCCATATAAAAAAATCGAAGTAGATTGTGCGGGCCAGGAGAGTGTTGTAAAAGCTTCGAAACTTTTTGCCAAATAGACTTATTTTGATAGGAGAATAATATCCAAAACCTGATTCCATGTTATATAAGACTTTACCATAGTGAAGCATAAGTTATTTCTTGAATTATACTATATTATCTCTTTTAAGAAATTACTCAGTGTAGCTACTATGACTGGGTAAATAAACGAAGTTGCGGGCACAGGTTAGGCTGGAACGCTGTTCGAGTGAAGTGAAATTTTCACCCCTCTCCAAAAAGTGCTGTGAATTAAAAATTGAAACATTTGTTTGGAGATTTTTCAAATTTATGCAGGGTGACTGAGAAGTGTTTTTTTTTTTGTTTTTTTTTTCAGGAGATTAAGATGGATAAAACCTTTTGATCTTTAAAAAATAGCTAAGGTAAAGAAATTTCGATATAGTTTTTAACGAAAAAGTACAGAAATTCGACAAACGGGGGATTTTTTTTTTAAATTTTCAAATACATAATTCATAAATAAATTGCCGATTAGTCGATCGGCTAGGTGCAATCGCATTCGGTATGACAACAGTCAGTGCTCTCGGGAGGTATTTGAGATCGGTTTAAATTCCCTCCCTATTGCAGAAGCTTCTCCCGCGTACCTACTAGCTCTGGAATGCCTTTCGATGAAATGAAAACAAAATCTTGTTTTTTCAGTTTATGACAATTTTAATAGTTTTCAATTTAAATAAAAAATAAAATTTAACTTTGTCAGCAAAGTCCATCGATAGAAACATTTTTTTCGTGATTGGTTTGTCAAGAGGCCTGTGTAAAGATTTTTTTTTTCATTTTTATTCATTTCATTTATTTTTTTAGCAGATTCTGCTATTGATAATTCTTTATAAACTCATAGAAAAATAAAAAAATATTTATATAAAATTTGGAATTACATTGGTTGGCTATTGTATGGAAATTTGTTTTTTATAAAATCTATGGCCTTTCTTTTAAATATAACAAAGTTAGTTTCAAGTTTAATTTCATGTGGTAATGTATTAAATAGTTTGCTTCGCTTACATATCGTAAATATTTTTTGTAGGTAACTAGGTAACAAGTTGCATTTAATTTTAAATATGAAACATATAACATTTAACAAAATTCTTTGCTTAATACTCATCCACTTTAACATATTTAACATTAAGGATATCGATGTAAATCTATTGCACTTTAGAATTGTTCTCGTTGCTTTGTTTTGAAGTCGTTGTAACTTATATAACATGAAATCACTACATAAATACAACACTGTAGAACGATACTCAAAATTGGGTTTGATCATCACATTATATATATTAGTTCTTCTAAAAAAATATAGCTTTTACGAAAATTTCTTTATGATAAAGTTCAAATGAATGTTAAATTTAAGTTTGGCCTCAATTACAACACCCAACTATTTAATTTCGTGAACTTGTTCAATTATTGAGTTATCCACACATAAATTGACTAACGAATTATTTTTGAAGACAGTGCATTTAGACTGATTAACGTTTTATTTAAGCTTGTTTGACATTAACCAGGTACTTATCGTCATCAGGTCCTCTTGGAGTTTTTTTTTCACATTCATCGATGTTTTCTCCGCATATGTAAATGAGTGCATCATCAGCAAAAAGGGCGAGTTGGGAGTGCTTAATTACGTCCTTTATATCGTTGATATATATAATGAAGAGCAATGCGCCCAAAACCGATCCTTGTGGAACACCAATTAATGTTTGGATACTATTCGATAATACACCGTTTACTTTTGTTATCTGAGTTCTTCCGTTAAGGCAGGACTTAAACCACTTTAGTTCCTTATTTCTAATGCCATATTTTTGTAACTTGAGGATTAAGATGCTTCTATCGATAGTCTCAAAAGCTCGCTTGAGATCAAGGAAAACTGCTATTACATTGTTTTTATTCACGAATTCTTCTTTCCAAGATATTATAACATCATTGAAGGCTGATTCACACGAGTGATTCTTTCTAAACCCAGACTGACATTCAAGGAAAAGATTGTTTACCTCGAAATATTCTTCCACTTGGGTTTACACTATTTTTTCAAGAACTTTTCCGTACAGGCGGAGCGCGTTCACAGGTCTATAGTCTTCACACTTTACAGATCTCTTAATTTTCCCAATGGGGGTTATCACAGATTCTTTCCAGGACGCGGGGAATATTCCACTGATCAAAGACATATTAATTAGCTTATCAAATGTCGGACCAATGAGTATTTGATAACCCAGCCAGCGTGTAATTGTATCAAATATATACCTGTTTCTTATATTGAGAATATTTAAGCCAAATATATGTATATATAAATCATCCTGATTGCTTTTAGCAGTATTGTGTAATTGAGTGAATTTGACGGTTTTAATGACTTCCCACAACATTGCAATTTCGGTACAATTCGTTGAATGGACTAAGTCAGCCCCGTCACTGAATTTGCCAACTTGCGTGTACTGCGATACCTACTATTTCACACTGTCACAAACATGATTATATAGTCCCACTATAAGATTACATACATCACAAAGTTATATACCACAGTCTTTAGAAATTAGATACAAAACCATTGACAATCTCAAGCTGTCGGCAAAAATGTAATCACAACAAACTATCGGTTCATTATTTTATTAGACAACAAGCTCAGTCATTTGATGAAAGACGAACCGCCCAATTAGCTTAGCTGTCATTCGAGTAGAATCTCGTACTCGTACAAAATGTCATTAAATTGTTTGACGAAATTTGCAACAACTGCTGTGTATGCTGTGTCAGACGAACAATTGCAATAAATTGCACACCGTACCTATAGGCCCTGGCACATGCCCACATTCAATTGTTATTATAGTAGAATTGGTCTTTTTGTTGCACGGTCATCGTCGTGGGTCTCTACATTTTTCTATGTGTGTAAACTCATTTAGCAAGCTATCGCGAGCTTAACTTCCGTTTTATTGTTCGCAGATTTGCGATTATTGTTGGTTTGATAAACGATATGGGTAGGTACTCGTGCAACGTCCCGTCATTGTTTGCCAGAATGTGTGATTATGGTTTATGGAAACTGAATTTGCGCAAGTAAAGTGTCATAAAGTTTAATTTACAAATAAGAACTTTTGGTCAAAATTTGTACGGATAGTTGGCAAAATAAAAAAGCTTATGTTACGTGTGTGGATTTTATTTTAGTATTTTTTTGTGATAAGATCAGAGATAATACTGAAGCGCCCAACTCGCAATCCTGCTGCTAAATGTGATAGAGTTCAGGAATACATCGTTTTTACATAACTGAATGCTAAAAGGCGATTAATTCATTTGGTTAGTAAAACTATCTAAATGGTTCTGTATTTTCGCTTTTGGATATCATTCATTGACTTAGATTTCATGAGTGAATTTTTCTTAAATAACTGAAGAAAAATTGCTGAAAATGTTTTTATTTTCCCCTATGTTGTTCTTTTTAAGGTTCCGTACCCAAAGGGGAAAAACGAAACGGTCTATCTCAGAAACTAATTGACGTAGAAGGCTATAATTTGCACACAACATTCGGTATTACCGTATAACCTGTAGTTAAACGACAAATACCAATGGTAGCGATACGTCGACTGGTTTTAGAGTAATTAGTAATTTAATGAAAAAAATATTTTCATTCGCCCAAAATCTGTTTATTTCTTGATTGACAAAAAATGGGTATAATACTTTTGGTAGAATGCTCGTGGCTATATATCTGCCGAATTTATTTTAAAAGATTAACAAAAAAAAAGTCAAACTCTATATAAAGACTCTTGGTCATTGTTCTCTACTCTTGGGCTTACATTCATGTTTCATGTAGTTTACATCATCTGCAAAAAAACTACGCAAATTTCCAACTCTAATGA
Organism: Cheilosia urbana; assembly: GCA_946477585.1. Lineage (NCBI taxonomy): Eukaryota > Metazoa > Arthropoda > Insecta > Diptera > Syrphidae > Cheilosia > Cheilosia urbana. The sequence continues at coordinate 42,612,703 of OX297856.1, forward strand.
TATACGGTAGTCGCAGTGGCTTAGGGTTAGTCTGTTGGACTACGAAGCGAGGGGTCTCAGGTTCGAATCCCGCTAAATCCCAAATTCCAACTTATCGTTTTTTCCACTGCGCTACGTCTCGCGAACGTCTGAAAAACATCCAACTTTGCTGACAGTGGAAGTGGCACATGTAAGGTGCTAGTGTTTTGGTGAGTGAAGTTACCTGACATTTGTCAATACGAATTTCTATGTAACAATGCTAACGCACTTATCATGTACCACCACCCCATAAAACTATAGCTTGTAAGCAAGTAACGGAAAATCGGCCGAAGTTGGGAGTTTCAGTATTGTCTCTGATAGGCTCAGGGGTCGAATCCGTGAGCGAGCCATACGTCACTGAATTTTGTGGATGTTACAAGCAAAACAATAACAAATTTAGTCACGTAAATATTACTCGATCACGAATGTGGTAATTCAGCCCCAGCGGATAGTGTATATTTCATTCATTGTAAGCTGTTATGAGTTATTTGAACTTGATGATATAGAGAAATCCATTGACGAACTTAAAACAGAAAAAAAAGTCCAGGAAATGACGGTATTTAGGCAGAAATGTTAAAATATGGAAAAACCACACTATCCCCAATACTGACCATTTATTTAACGCCATTTTGATTAGACAACTAATCCCGAATCAATGGAAACACAATACAATAACATTGATACATGAAAATGGTAGCAAAATGATATTAACAACTACAGAACTATCAGCCTTATATCAACAGTATATAAACTATTCTCAAAGGAACAAGCAGGATTCAGAGAAGGATTCTCTACAACGGACCATCTAGAGACCTTAAACCAACTGATTGAAAAATGCAACGAGTACAGACAACCCCTATATCTCCTATACATCGACTTCAGCAAGGCATTTGACTCAGTAGAACACAGCAAAATATGGACGGCTTTAGAACATTCATGATTTATACATCAAAACTCTAAGAAACATATATAAAAACAACACTGGACAGATAAAAACAGAAAGAACAGGACGAATGTTCAGCATAAAAAGAGGTGTACGACAGGGCGATCCAATATCACCACCATTATTCTCTGCAGTACTCGAAGAGATATTTAAACAACTTGACTGGAATCGATTTGGAATAAATATATGGGGACAGCATTTAAACAATTTGAGATTTGCTGACGATGCTGAAGCGGACAACATTCAGACAATGGTAACACAGCTGGCTTCAATTTGTAAAAACTACGGACTAAGTATAAACCAGTCTAAAATAAAAGTGGTGACCAACTCTACACATAAGGACATTACACTCGATGGCGTAAATATTGATTATGTTGAGGACTATATTTATTTGGGACAATTAAAATCATTTAAAAATCAAGAAGAAAAGGAGATAGCTAGACGAACATCAAACGCGTGGCGACAATTCTGGAACATGAATGAGATACTCAACGCAAAACTAAATAAAGACACACAAAAATATATATTTATGGATTCAGCAATTTTACCAGTTCTGACATACGGACTTCAAACATTTGGCTTAACAGCAAATCTAACCGAGAAATTAAGGATCTGTCAGACAAAAATGGAGAGGAAACTCCCGATATAAGAATAATACAAATAGTGCGGAACGAAGAAATAAGAAGACAAACGGATATCATCGATGTAATAAAAAGGACGAAACAACTTAAATGGAACTGGGCAGGACACATATCAAGAATCACAGATAATAGATGGACAAAACTTCTGATTAAATAGACACCACCAGCGACAAGACCAACCGGACGACCACGAACAAGATGGGTTGACGATATTAACCAATTTAATGGCTATTGGTATCATGATTCATGACGCAAAAAACAGAGATTTATGGACAACTATGGGGGAGGCTTATACTATTTGCAACTAATTTTGAAAACAATGCTTAGACTTTGCCAAATTATAATAAATGTATTTTATGTATTATAAATTAAATAATAACATATAAATACTTCTAATGACAATGTAATAATAGAAAAGAAAAATGAATCTATCTAATAATGTGATGAAAAATTTGCAATCGTAATAGTAAATAAAAGCTTATAATAATAATAATTATGTATAATGAATTAAGCGGTAGATTATGAATATTAATCGTGGAAATACAATAATCTAATGTTTTTTTTGGGTAGGTTCACTACACAAGTGTAACCCTCTTATTTTTATTTCTTTGGTTTAAATGAATACTTCTCTGTGTTGAGACACCGATCTTACAAACCCGCATTCTGATTCAAATATCCACACGTTACCTGTTATCTCAAATGTGATTGTATCTTGTGATGTTATTTTGTAGGCATAAATATGCCTGAACATTTAGTATGCATTGAACTAACATGAAACAAAATCACAGGTAGAACGCAGTTTCACTTCCCCACAATGCCTGTGTGAAATAAAGGTACCACAATCCGATCGTCATAAAACTATGAGAATATTTAACTTATTGTTGCACATCTCACCGTCTAAGGAGACTTAGGTCAGGTCATTCTAACATAATACGGATTTCCGCGAAATGCTAACACGAACTGCACGGCTAGGTAGCCGAGGATCAAGCAATAAGTCTTGTAAACAAAAGTTCTTATAGTGCTAGTGCCGACATCATGCTGTTGCTGATAATGTGAGCACTATGACACATGCTTGCTGATATCTTTCAGAGCGTTTCTTCTTTCGTTTTCTGCATCATTCTCATTTCGACCAACATTTTCGAAGGATGTTCCGTTGCCTCTCGCTAGTCTTTACATTTAATCAATTGAACATTTAAGTTGCATCAGACAAACATCCCGCCAATCGGATGATCATCAGTGGAATAAATTCCCTTTAATTGAAGTTCAGATTAGTTAGTCTCGTACTCTCTTTGGGTCAAGATTTGCATTCAAAATTCAATCAGTGCGGTTTTGTGTGGGAACGAGTTTTAGTCGTTCTTTGGGAGTTCTTTTCTCGAATAAAGTTTTAACCAATTGACTGTTTAAGTGAAGAGTTTAATTCAATCAGAGGGCTTTGACGACGTATGTGACTTTCCATAATAATCGCCGTCATTGTGTATTTAGTGAACAACGTTTATAATTGTTTCTGTTTATTTACTTACAGAATGGACTTACGTGTAATTATACTACAAATATCATATATCACAATATTTGCTAATATGCTGGCATTTGGATTCGTCGGTCAGGATGAACGGAAGTGCAAATATTTAAAAATGGATGGACTGCTGAAGATTAGATGCTTCGACATGAATCTAAAGGAAGTGCCACAGTACCTGAGTGCTTCGGTGGAGGTATGTTATTTTTGTTTCTGTAAACAAAATTTGGCGGGCGAATTTTTAATACCTATCAATTTTGTATATATCAATGTACCTACAACTACATATTCATACTACCCCATATTTTTTACAAATTAGAAAATGTACGGCTGAGGTTAGGAATTATTTATTATGCGTTTTGTAAATGACCGGAATGCATGTGTACTACAGTTTCTGGTAATGGAGAGTATTGTGGTTCGGTCTTTGAAGTAATTCAAATTGTTACCTTACGTTTGCAAATTTTTCGTGGATTCCAGCTGAATACAATTAAAATAACTGAAGTATAGCAATTTCGGTTTATTTCAATCGAACCGCAATGATTGACGTGTAGGCCAACTTTCCGCTTTTGCACTAAAGTAGTTACGCCACATACAATTGACCATGTGGAAAACATGGGAATTCAAAATTAATGCTACAAGTATCCAGCGATTATCCGTGTAACTTATGACTTGTCATAGACGCTTAAATGCCAATGAAAATTCGTTCCGAATAAGCGAAACCGAGAATGGTTGCCTTTTAACTTCCCCGTCAAAATGCATGACATTTGATTTTAATTTTTAATTTTTTTAATTTTTTTTAATTTAGAAGTTTAGTTATGAAAAAAGTCTTAACAATTTTAATAAGTTCCTGCGAAGCTTTAGCTTGTCTGCAGGAGATTGAGTTTATAGACTTTAAAAATATAATAATGAACTTAAGAGCAAAAGATCATTCAAGTCTTCTATACTTACAAAATAATTTTTATTAACTACATATGTATTTCCATTTAATAAAAATTTAAGATTCTTCACAATCATATCAAACGCGATCCGATAATTAAAATTATAACTGAGCTGACTTTTAATTTCAAATTGTGAAGCGGTAAGTCCGAAACATCCTAAGAATTAAAAAATTAAAAAAATTTAAATAATTTTTCTTGTATTGGAAGTGAGACTTCCAGTTTCCTATACATTCTACTTTGTCAAAAATGCGGTTCTATTATCAGGTTTGAAGAGAAATATGCGATCGTCTAAGTTCATTTTCTCTTTCGCCATTTTAAACATTGTAATCAAAGCGTTGATTTTGTTGCAATTTTCGAATTACAATTTTTGTAACTTGTTTGCCCTCTGTACAGCCTATCGACTTGATCATCCCCCGACAAAATGAAGTACTTACTTACTTACTCACTTAGATTGCGCTACAGTCCGGGGTGAACCTGGTCCTCAACCAATACGCCTCTCCAGTTAGCGCGTTTAGCTAACTGCCTCCAGTTGCGCACTCCAAGTTGGTTGAGGATTGAGGTCCCCTTCCACTTGTGCGCGCCACCTAAGGCGAGGTCTTCCTCTACTGCGTTGTCCCTCCGGGTTGGAGTCGAAGACTCTTCGGGCCGGAGCGTTGGTGTCCATTCGCTCTACATGTCCTAGCCATCTTAGTCGGCTGATGCGCACTTTTCTGACCAGGTCGATGTCGCTGAACAGCTCATATAGTTCGCTGTTAAATCTCCTTCTCCAAATCCCGTCAACGCAAACGCGACCGAATAGCACTCGAAGAATTTTACGACCGAGAAGATCTTCAGTAGGTAGGCCTGGGATGATGAGGGTCTTATATAGAGTCTCTTCAGTGTTTTTTGACAAGGCCTTATTTCTCAGTTGCCTTCTTAGGCCAAAGAAACAGCGCTTGGCAAGTGTAATTCTTCGCTTGATTTCTGATGTGATGTCGTTGTTAGAATTTATAGCGGAGCCGAGGTAGACAAAGTCCCTAACTATCTCAAAATTATAACTGTCTATCGTGGCGTTCTGTCCGATTCGTCGATTTTGTGTGTCCCTTCTTGTTGACAGCATGTATTTTGTTTTGCCCTCATTCACTACTTAACCCATTTTTGCCGCTTCTGTACTAATAGCTGCAAACGCACCAGTGACAGCTCGCTGTGTTCTGCCAATGATGTCAATGTCGTCCGCGTATGCACAGACTTTTGGAAGATTGTGCCTCTGGTGTTGGCTTGCGAGTTTCGCACAATTTTCTCAAGAATGATGTTGAAGAAGTCACATGACAGCGCGTCACCTTGTCTAAATCCTTTTTTCACATCAAAGGTCTCGGTGAGATTGTTTCCGACCTTTACGGAGCAGCGAGCGTTCTCCATCGTCATTCTGTACAATCTGACAAGTTTGGCAGGGATGCCAAAACTAGACATGATGGCTCTATATAGCTCGTCTCTATAAATGTTGTCATATGCGGCCTTAAAATCGATAAACAGGTGGTGAGTATCGATTTGGGCTTCTTGGGTTTTTTCCAGGATCTGCCGTAGTGTGAATATTTGGTCGGTTGTGGACTTACCGGGATTTAAACCGCACTGTCCAATCCAGTTTGTTGACATAAGGTTTCAGGCGTTCGCACAGTATGGCAGATAGGATCTTATATGCGATGTTAAGGAGACTGATGCCTCTATAGGTGGCGCAGTTTAGAGGGTCTCCTTTCTTGTGGATCCGGCAAACAATGCTGAGGTTCCATTTATTAAGCATACTTTCCTCCAACCAAATTTTGGAGACGAGTTGGTGTATGCACTCTACCAAGTCATCTCCGGCTGCCTTGAAGAGCTCGGCAGGTAAGCCGTGTGGTCCAGTAGCCTTGTTGTACTTCAGCTTGGATATTGCTATCCTCCAAAATGAAGTAGACCTGCGAATATTGGTGTACGTCTTCATTTACTGGCAAGAGTGGACCCATCTGATACAGTTGTATTTTGTTGATTTTAATGACTGGAGGTGATAATTTCACTTTGCCGCTCGCACAGCAACGAACGGCCCCGTTTCATCTTTAAATTTTAGCGCGTTTTAATTGTGGTACATACAATTGTAGTCATCGCTCCAATATCGAATCGCATCGTCGCCATAGTTTTCTGATCGTTCATACTGAAATGCCATTTTCATTACTTGCACTCTCAAATTCCTTGTCTGTTGAAGTTGATCTTATTTCACAACATTTTTACCTTATCAACTGTATAAAAGTAATCAAACTGTTAGAGCGATGCACAAAATCAAAAACAAACCATCACTGTTGACAAACGTATAATAGGTACATTAATCTGAAATTCTCGATTTCCTCAATTTACTTCTTGAAAAACAAAAAATCCGCACAAACGTAGTTTTTTAATTAATATATGGATATGATCCTTAAAAACTACCTTACTTTTTATTTTAATAGTGGGAAGCGATTGAGGAAAATAAAATAAGCTTAAACTTCAAATTTTATTTTTTTATTAACTAGTAATTATAACAAAAGTAGGAATGTGAATTATTGTTTGAGAAAATAACTCTTAAAAAACAACTCGTAGACACAGTCACTTTGGTAGGAATGATAGCTATTTCGAACTACACCTTGCGCCAACTGAGCTCCTTCGTTCTAATCATCAGTTGGCAAGCTTGTACTCACCAATAAAACTCATGTTCGATTTTGCAGCAGAAATCTGAAATCCCAGATTAAAGTCCGAAAAGCCTGACAATTTGTGTCAGGGCAAAAACCCAAGAACTAGCGAGAATCGTTGTTACTCTTCACTTACTAAGTAGGAATAGTTTTTAAAAAAAAGTGGCTATATTTAACGGGATCCGGTCGAAATTCTGCTATGTAATATTTTGTGGCCTCACACAAAAATTCTGTATTTTTTTAAATCTGCTTTTCAAATTTTAAGCAATAAAATTCTGCTTATTCTGCTTTAAAAAAAAAAACCCGAATATGAACATGAACAAAAAATATTTTTCTATTATAATATATTATGCATTTCAGGTTTTAATAATATAATACAGGTAAATAAATTACCTACAAGAAAAAAATTCAGCAGAAGCAAATTATTTCACATTTGAAATTACAAAAAAATTCGGAAATTAAACAAAGCTAGATTATATATTTTTTATATATTCCTTTAAAAAAACTAATTAAGATAGACATTTTTGTTGATAGTCATGCTGCCATCAAGGCTATCGCCTCCGTCAACATAACCTCAAAATTGGTATTAAAGTGCTGTAAGGAGCTGGCCTCGCTGGACAAGTTCAAGGTTACCCTGATTTATGGGTTCCAGGTCACAGCAATGTTTGTGGCAACGAACATGCTGACGAGCTGGCCAGGCGAGGTTTAGCCCTTCACTGTTCACTTGCGGAATCGGTTCAAATGCCGCTCGGAGCAGTCAAAGTAAATATCTCCCTAGAATTCCTATCGAAGGCCAAACTCAGATGGAGGAGGCTGACGAACTGTATCATATCCAGGAGGATGTGGCCAAACTACAGCACAGAAAAAACAACCCACCTTCTAAGTAAAACACGAAAAAATATTGCCAGAATAACAGCGATAACCACAGGCCATTGGCCAATAGGGGAACACGCAATTAGACTAGGCATCCCACATAATACACACTGCCGCAGCTGTAATGACACAGCCGAAAAGGAAACACTCACTCATTTTCTTTGCGCCTGTCCAGCAATAGCTAGGGCCAGACAGCGATCTTTTGGTAAACCCTTTTTCGACTCCCCTGAGGTTGGTGAGATCTCGAAACGTAGTATTGGGAAAGTGATAACCTTTTTGAATTCCACAGGCTGGATCTAAACTCTCCTATTCGACAATCTTAAACAACCAGGTCAAATGAGTTGTGGCAACAAAACGGCACATAGTGGTACTTGGGTTTTTAAATTAAACCGCCACCTACCTACCTATCTTTCCCTTTATTGGATCTAACGATTGAAACATTCATTTATGAGTATAACACTATCAGCACACGTTCTCGAAGGGATAGCAAAAAACGCTACATAGAATCTTAAAAAAAAAGTTCTATACACTTTCTGCATAAATAAGTGAGAGGATTATCTTAACATAGTTCTGGAAAAAAATCGCGTGCTTTGTAACATTTTCCAAAGCATTTTTTAACGTTTGCAGAATTTTGTAAAGCAGAATTTTGTAAAAAGAAATTTGACCCATCCAGAATCATATTCAACATAAGAATTATTTTATAAAAACCCCTGTGATCCACCACAAAGCACAATCTCTACCATATTCCGGAAGTGCTGGATGCAATATATAAAGTTCTTGTAGACGACTTCCTGAAAGTGAGCGTTAACATTACTTTCTCAATCCAAATCCTTATTTAACACTTTTTGTCGACAGACGCCGGCTGGGAAGCTATAGCGCAGCATTATTTTTTGTGGCAATTTCCCAGCTGCATAGGCGCTGTCGACGGCAGCACGTTGTCGTTTGTGTGTCCCATTTGTTGCTATCAAATTTGTGGTTCAGACGGTTTGCGTATATTATACATAAATTTATTCACAAGCTTTTGCGTAAACGCAAACCGTCTGATAGTAGCTTTACATGATAGAAATATAGTGAGATAGATGGATAATAATTAGGGCTGGTTCAAAAGGTTATAAAACTTGACAATAAATGTATTCCAACGTACCAATAAATAAAATGTTTTTTGTTGAACTCGTACAATTTATTTAATGCTACAAGAATTCATGATATACTACTTAGTGAATGTCCTTGGTATGATCGCAGTGCAAATTGTTGCGACCTATTAAAACGGGCTATAATAACTGTTGCTTGAGTTAAATTTGGCATTACTTTCCTTAAAGAAAATTTTATTGCAAAATTGCGGAGAATCTTGCACAAACTTCGTCAGACGTATGTTAAATAAAAACAGAATATTTTTTTTAAGAATATGAGGAAAAAAAAAAAGCAGAAAACATAAGCAATCTTATCGATTGGTCACCATCCATGATTGCGCCCATGGTTGCCTGGCGGCCGCCAACAGGGGTTCATCCGCACCGCCGAGACTCGATCGAGGCCATAAGCGTTGGTTAAGTCTCGGAAGCACTCTTTCATGCTGGCTAGCCCGGCACCTCCCAAAGACCCCCTACTCTAACCCTAAACCTTCTAACTTAATATCTATATATTAATACGGAGTTGCCTAAAACGTGTTTCCCCCCTTTTTTCCTATTATAAGTCACATAAATATGCCAACACTATATATATTTGGGTAGGGGACAATACATAGAAGTGCACAATACAAAAATTATCCACAAATTATGAATTAAAGCAGGTAAATTTAAATTACAACAACAACAACATGGCACCCGCGTAAAGTTAATTCGCACTTTTTCTAGAATGAAAAACGTGAAATGCAGTTCGATAGACAATCGTTTGTAGCTGTTGGTAGTGAAATTCTTTTCGTTTGTAGTTCAACCGTTTGAAAGTTAGAACCATTTGAAAAAACAAAATCCCAATCCCTTAAAACCGTGTTATTTCTGAAACCGCAGCTAGCAAAGTGATAAAATTTCTAAAATCTATTTTCGAAAGTGTTCGACAATACTAATCTAATAAAATTCAAATCGTACCAATCGGCCTAACGGTTTATGATTTATATGAAATTTAAGCAAAATGTTGGCTTCTAACTCAAGGTCCGCATCTATCTATATACTAGCTGACCCGGCAAATTTCGTTCCGCCCAAATTTGTTAATGTAATGAAAATAATAATTCCGAGCATGCACAACGCGCTTGCTAATTTATGTAATTCGGCCAGTTAAAGTGCTTCATTCAAATGTTATATTAAATGAAATAGAAATAAATGACGAATAGCAATGTTGATTTGTTTCAATCAATCCGCAATGATTTTGACGTGTCGGCCAACCTTCCGCTTTTCACTAAATTGACCATGAGAGAAACATGGTAATTCAAGATTGATACTACAAATGCACAAACATCCATCGATTATACTTGCAACAAATTATTTGTCATAGTGAAATTTAAGTCGCTTAAATACGAATGGCAAATCGTTCTGAATAAGCGAAATCTGCGAAATGAGAGTGTTTGCCTTTGGATTTTCCACTCAAAATCGTCACTTGCATAACATTTGATTCGGGAACCTTCACCACCAAATCAAGCGCGTTCTGTTACAAAGCCTCGGTAAATTGAGGTTGCGCAACAATATTAGAACTGAGCCGAACTAATTCCCACAAAGTTTTGTTTTCACGACAAAAAGTAGCATAATGTCCTTCCTTGGGCCCATGCGAATTTAAACCAAAAATCATAAAAATTGAAGGATTGGTTCCCGAGTTATGAGTGCGCACATACGGATGTCAGTCTTTTTTATATGTAGCTGTACCCACCCGCCTTTGCTCATACATTTCGTATTAAGTCCTGCTCACATTTCGCAAAGTCCTTTATTTGGACAGTGTCCATTAATAATTTTAATGCTTCCACAACCCGTTCTCCTATCCCGCTTATGTTTTGCAAAGTACCATTTACAGCATATTTCAATCTTGAAGCAACCATACCTACACATCCACAAATTTCAATCAACTCGGTAGAGTTATTTCGGAGATCGGCAACAGCGCCACCTATCAGGTCCAAAAGTATCCTATCCTTCAAGTGGGAACGAAGAATATACATCCACGAAATTTCATTGGAATCGGTTGAGCAGTTTCGGAGATCGACACCAACGCCACCTATCGGGTCCAAAATGTTGTCTTTTAAGACTGCCTAAGCCTGAAATACACCAATACGAACAAAACAAAAGAAGAATCAAAAAATTAGGCCCAGTAAGAATATTTTCCTTGGTTATGTTATTTGTGCCGGAAATCGAATGGAAATGTTATTCACCTATTTAAAATTGGTTAAAATCTAATTTGGAGTTTTCGTCGAATAATTGTACAGCTAAATGAAACATGAATTACTGAAATGTCAAATTCAAAAAAAGTATAGACAACCAACGCCAACTATAGATATTATTATAATTTTAATGTTTGTTGATACAAAATTGATATGCAGGGAAATCTAACTTGTCGTAAATATCTCCCAGCGCCACCTATCGGGTCCAAATTTTGGCAAAAGCTTTCTATTTTTTTAAGTGTTATATGGTGTAAATTTGAGCCAAATCGGTCCATAAATAAGAATTTTCAAAAAAGCGACCCCAGCGCCCCCTATAGGGTCTAAAATAAACATAAACCATCCGGAGCACCACACAAACATATGGTGTGAATATAAGGGGTATAGCTTCAGTGGTTCAGCCATTATCGTCCAAGTCTGATTCTTTTTTGTTATACCACGTTTTATAGTGACTGACGTTTCATGTCAAGTCACACGGGAACGCTGTCGAACGGGATAAAAAGTATCTTATGTCCGTCTCCTGGCTCTAAGCTACCTCCCTACCAATTTTCACCCAAATCTGTTCTGCCGTTCTTGAGTTATAAGTGGTGTAACTAACACAACTTTCTTTTATATATATATATAGATTAATACGGAGTTGCCTAAAACGTGTTTCCCCCCTTTTTTCCTATTATAAGTCACATAAATATGCCAACACTATATATATTTGGGTAGGGGACAATACATAGAAGTGCACAATACAAAAATTATCCACAAATTATGAATTAAAGCAGGTAAATTTAAGCGAATTGCATGAAATTACAACAACAACAACATGGCACCCGCGTAAAGTTAATTCGCACTTTTTCTAGAATGAAAAACGTGAAATGCAGTTCGATAGACAATCGTTTGTAGCTGTTGGTAGTGAAATTCTTTTCGTTTGTAGTTCAACCGTTTGAAAGTTAGAACCATTTGAAAAAACAAAATCCCAATCCCTTAAAACCGTGTTATTTCTGAAACCGCAGCTAGCAAAGTGATAAAATTTCTAAAATCTATTTTCGAAAGTGTTCGACAATACTAATCTAATAAAATTCAAATCGTACCAATCGGCCTAACGGTTTATGATTTATATGAAATTTAAGCAAAATGTTGGCTTCTAACTTAAGGTCCTCATAACTCTAAAACTGTTGAACTTCAAACGATGAAACTTTGCATAATATTATCTATTCTATGCACCCTTTTCTACCTGTGATATAAAATAGAAGACAGCCCGCATTACTGGACACTTTTTATTCGCAATTTAAGGGAAGCCTGAAATGGTTTCGATTGCCTATTTTTAAGCGCTCCAATATTTCCCCTTCATTTCCCCTTCAAAAATGAACTTATAGAATAAATTGGTCGAATTTCGACCACGGGGCGACCCCTAGTCTATCTTAAAACTAAGATGCTACGTAAGTAGCGCACCGGCCCGGGAGAGCGTATCCACCCTCACCTCTTCGTCAAGCCACCAAAATTCGGTGAACTGCTTCACGATATCGACCCTGTCCCGTTCCGCAATTGCGGTACTAAAACGGAGGAGCTCTTGGGCATTGGCGGCGTACCCGTCGTGGATGAGCCAAATGAATCAGTAAATGGAAAATATGGATATTCAAATCGCACGAATATCAACTAAAAAAAAAGATCATGTGACATTTTTATGTTTGAATAGACATACAAAATCTTGATATCTGAGAAAGAATCTAAAAGCCCAATCGAATACTACATAAATAACCCTCTCTGTGTACAGTCGGGTAAAAAGGCATATTTCAATAGATCTCAGGCTTAGACCAATAACTTTTTTAAGGGTGGAAACCCCTAAGAGGGTATAAATATTATTGGTATGAAAGTAAATACTTCGTACATTTAATTTGCTTAAAGTTTAGAAATAGTTACAAAACTAATATTTAAAAAATACGACAAATACCTACGATTTTGATTCTGAAGCAATATCCGTAACAACGCTGTCTACGAAGACGATGAATTCAAGTTTGCTCGACAATGACAAGTGAGTTTCCTTTAAATGCTGTTCACTTGAAATCAGACTAAATCAATTGCATTAAAAATTAATACAGCGATGAGGCTCGTCTAACAAAGATCTGATCCAGATCTTAAGACTCATAATTATGATTCATTTCCACTGTCACTTATTCGTTTTAAATCGTGTCACAATAATTGAGTGGAGGTCATTGCGTCTTCTTTATATCGTATAGTGAACAATGGATGTCGTAAGAGAAGTTCTTGTCTGTGGCTTAGTTGTTCAGGTTTCATCGACGCCCTCCAATTGAAATTCATTAAGACAAATAATAGAATGCGGTTCACAGTCGTATGTCACCATGTGAACTTTGTTTGATACAAGATGATGTGTAGTTATGTGTTATTGAGCATTCCCTTATATGTATGCTCTGGACATTGAAATGGGTATTTCGTATGTGGTTAATAGCCGTTTTTTATTATCAGCACATGATCCTACTTCTCATCGAGATCACAAAGCATGATTTAAAAATTGATTCCACTATTTCTCGCTGCGTTGTTAGGTGCTGTTTGTTTAATTTTTAAATGTTGGTGTGCCTGTAAGCGATAGCCAAGCCACACGTTGCCAAACTAAAATATTCAACACCATTCATAACACAAACAATCAACAAGCATATTTTTCACATGCGAATAAATTTCCCGTTCGTTTTTCGAGATGTTGCTTTTTCATTCTATAAAGGTACCCCAGACCAGCGAAATATTTCATAAACATTTAAATAAATGTTTCATAACCATTTATTTAACAAAAAAATGTTTATGAACTATTTCGCATTTTCCCAATCGTAAACAATTATTGTTTCACAAGTTTCCCTGTAGAAAGGTGAGAGTTTATGTCCAAAAAATCTTGGAATAATGAAAAATGGAAACTAGCAGGCTGTATAAATTTAAAGTAATTTCAAAACTAATTATTGGGAAGCACATTTTTTACAAAGAAATAATGTAATTGCAACTGTCATTTACTTCGTCTAAAATCCCGGCTAGCAATACGTAAAACCAAACCCCGTAAAAATGTTCTTTTGCTTTTTTTGACCACTTAATCTTTATGGTTGAACTCAATCTTGGTTTTAAAATGTTGCTTATGAATTACAAAGCTAGATTATCAAAAAATATGCATATTATCTTTCAATATTCTAGAAAAATAATTTATTCATTTTTCCGTACAAAGCCGTAAACCGACTTACTGGCCAACTGATACTTCAAAAACACCTGACCTGATCGATTTTTTCGTCGTGAAAGGAATATCTACCAACCACATTAAAGTTGAAGAGAGCTTTGATCTGTCATCTGATCATTCACCGGTTATTTTAACATTGAGCGTAAAACTAGTAAATAACCTTGAGCCAGCGAGATTAACTGGTAGAACAACTAACTGGGAAGGCTTTAGAAACGAAATCGAAGAGAATGTTGAACTGAGCGTTCCACTTACGATACCCTATGCACTTGAGGTTGAAGTAGATCGCTTCGTTGAGATCGTACAGCTTGCTTCCTGGAATAATACGCCTAATCCAAGGAAAACGCCGGCCAAATACGGTCTACGATATCCTCCCGAAATAAAAGAATTGGTCAACGAAAAAAGGAAGGCGCGTAAAAAATGGCAACAGAGTCGCGCTCCGCAACATAAAACACATTTGAATTATTTGTGCAATTTGTTGAAGACAGCTATCAAGGACTTTAAAAATCGTGCGATAAGTTCTTACCTTGAAAGTTTAACGGCGAAAAAAGATTCCAATTATTCACTTTGGAAAGCTGTAAAAGGCACCAAAAGGCCCAAAATCCCCGCGCCGCCAATTAAAATAAATCAAAATGAATGGGCAAGGGAAGATAAGGAAAAAGCGGACGTTTTTGCCGCCCATTTAGAAGAAACCTTTAAACCGTACAATAGTCGGGCGGTTCACGACAGTGTTATTGGGACGGAATTACTATCCGACGATTTAACACTCACAAGTGCAACGCTAAGGGTAAGGGAACTAAAACGTGAAATTAAATCCCTAAAACCTAAGAAAGCTCCTGGTTATGATTTGATCACGGGAGAAGTTCTCAAAGTCCTACCAAGAAAAGCATTAATTAAGCTTCTTCATATTATAAATGCCGCGCTCAGACTAAAACACGTGCCGAGCCCATGGAAAGTTGCGGAGGTCATAATGGTTTTAAAACCAGGAAAACCGCCAAATGAAGTAAAGTCGTATAGACCAATTTCCCTTCTTCCAGTTATATCCAAAGTTTTCGAGAGAATTTTACTAAAGCGCCTACAACCGGTTATAGAAAACAATAATCTTATCCCTGACCACCAGTTTGGGTTCAGAACCAAGCATTCAACGATTGACCAAGTGCATAGAATTACTGACGTAATTGAGAAAGCATTTGAAGAAAAAAAGATATGCTCAAGCGTATTCCTTGACGTCTCACAAGCCTTTGATAAGGTATGGCATGACGGCTTGAAATTAAATTACGACAAGTTCTTCCCGTACGCCTATATGATATTCTGGAATCATATCTCGGGAATAGACTCTTCCGTGTTAGACATGGAAACGAATACTCTGAGCTTAAGGAAATTTCGGCCGGCGTGCCGCAAGGAAGTGTCCTTGGGCCCCTTCTCTATCTGTTATATACTCGCGATATTCCAAGAGAAGATGGCACTACTCTCGCTACGTTCGCCGACGACACCGCTATCCTAGCAGTAGGTAACACTATTGAAGAAACGACGGCAAAACTGCAAATCGCACTGAATAAGGTAAATGAATGGACGAGGGACTGGCGGATCACCCTCAACGAAACTAAATCTGTTCACGTGAATTTCACGTATAAGAAAACAAATTACTTGCCAATTTTTTTAAACTTGGCTCGAATACCCTTTGCAAACGAGGCCAAATACCTGGGAATGACACTCGACGCAAAGCTGAAATGGAATTCGCACGTGAAAATGAAACGTAAAGAACTCGATATCAAATATAGAGAAATGTACTGGCTCCTCGGAAAATATTCCCAGCTCAGTACCGAAAACAAACTGCTTCTATACAAGCAAGTGCTAAAGCCGGTGTGGACCTACGGTATACAACTCTGGGGTTGTACCAAGAAAACAAATGTCAATATTCTACAAACTTTTCAAAATAAAGTACTTAGAGAAATTGTACAAGCACCATGGTATATTAGAAACGACGATATCCACAGAGATCTCGGAATTCCAATAATTGAAGCTGAAACAAAAAGCTTCGCGAGAAAGCATAGAAACCGACTAATCGGACATGTCAACAATTCAGTCCGACAAATTTTGGACGAGAACAATTTATTGCGCCGACTACAAAGAACGAAACCGTTCGACTTGGCAAGATAGGATTAACCGCGTCTAAATTGCGGAACATGCAGGATCTTTCATTGGAAAGTAGCCTGTCAAAAGTTTTTATTTTGTTATAGAAAAATTGCTTGATAAGTTACATCTTAGTTGCAGTATCTAACAATTCTTCATGTCATGTCTTTGGAAGATTTTCACCAACCCTCGGTAAAAAAAAAAAAAAAAAAAAAAAAAAAAATTTCCGTACGAAAAACTTTTTCTGATCAACTTCTCAGTCAATTCCACAAAAGAAAACCGAATCATTCCACTGAAATATTTCATTTCATTACTGTTCCATCTGTCAGTAATTTTTTTTTCTGATGGAATCCAATCAGGGGGGTTGGTTTGTTGTAATTGTTTTCGTAGGGAAACATTTTTCTGGCAGATTTTTCGCTATGACCGCCCAAACGAAAAAAAAAAAAAAACATTTTCATACTGTTCCAACTTTTTCGGTTGCATTTTACGTTTTGCTATAACTAGGGCCTAAGAACTGCAACTTTTAAAAATAAAACGCACCGTATAACGGAAGCGTTGTTGTTGATTTCGTGCCCCTGGCCGTGATAATAATAAGAAACATTTTCATAAATATTTAATAAATACTTCATCGGCGTCTTCAACGGCAAAAACATTTCCGAAATGTTTGACAAAAAAAATGTTTCTGAACAAATCTTTCGCTGGTGTGGATACACCTTAATATGCCATGAAAACCCGAAATACTAGCCGCAAAATATTGTTTATTTGTTGCATATTTCAACATAACATTTTAAATTAGTTTTTAAAAAACAATATCGAAAATCAAAACTATGCAAATTTGACTCAAATGGTAACACCTTTGACAAGAAAGTGAAATGTCATGTCCATTGAAATCACATTGTGACGCCACGCTGCAACGAATGTTTGAAATATCGCTGGTGGCAATATGAAGTTTGCCATCATAAACAAATCATACTGAGACCCCCAACTCACAATCCTCTTGCCGCTGGCTCCCTCAATTTGTGCCAGGAATCCGTTTCGCTTTGCCCACAGTGAACGGGAAAAAGATAAGGTGCGAATGTGTTGGTGGAGAGGATTTTTGACATTTGTCAATACGAATTTCTATGCAACAATACTAGCGCACCTAAACTTTTTGGGAGCGTAAAATTTAGCTTGTAGGCAAATAACTGTTAATCGGTCGAAGATGGGGATCTCAGACTGAGATTCTCAGTCTCTCTTACCTCTGTTTGCCATCACGTTCACGTTGCTCCGAATGCTTGCAATATGGCTGGTGGCAAAGTGAAATTTGCCATACTCATACATTTACATTAGGTATCTGTCGTGCAACTGTAGCCACAACTTAAAAATAAAATTCTTCAATGATCCGTATTGTTTTATTATCGTGATCTGATACGGATCAGATCACGCTGATAATAAAATACGGCTAATGTTTATATTTTTCGAATTTTTGTAATCCTAAAAATATGAGGAATCTCTGGAAAGATGACGAAGAATTAATGTGAAATAATAATTATATTGCCTTTGGTTAGGGGTGATAGGATTTTCATTTTTAATAAAACAATATGTTTGACAGTTCAATTTAGTTTCTGATAAATTTTTCGGCTTGAACAATGCAGTTATATTCGCGACAAGATATCGTTAAAATGTTTACCACAACTTTGTTTGCTCCGACCCACCCTATGGATCCATTTTTTCTATCCTTCATTAATTTCTAACTCAACTTTACTAATTGTTCTGTCTGAAACAAATAAATTTTAATCAGGCAATTTATTTGTAGCTTTTATAATATTTTGTTGGTTTTATATTGTTTTTCTCTATTGTTTTAGCTTTTGGTAACAATATTGTTTTTACGATTTTGTTCGATTATTTTTGCTAACCTATAGTTTCCGCATTTAAATAAATTAAAATAAATGCTTAAATAAAAGTTTCTCATAATTAAAAAAGGCGCCTGTTCTTGTTATAATTTCTTGGTAATGTTATAGTATTTCCTTAACATATTCACACGCACATCGGATAAAATGACTTAAAGTATGGCCATAACCAATTACAAGAGTTTATATTGTGGCATTTGGCATTGGGACACGAAGGAAAGTGTCGTCTGTACTTGCAACTACAGAAATTATTTCAGCTGTTGCAGCAATATCTTCTTGCGATTTGCGATGTCATTGAACTCTAAAATTCGAAAATTCAAATTATGTACGCGTATAAATAAGATTACGTTTACTGACATCTGTTATGAACATTTATGGCTTTTCTACATCTACATTATGTTAAATAATTTAGCGACCATTTACCTTTGGTGTGGAGAAACGAAGTGGAGACTAGGGACGCTAAAATTTAGCGCGAGCAGGATACTAGGCTTAAGAGTTGAGACCAGTATTCGTTATTAGTATCCAAGGTACATAATACTTTTGCTTATAGGTTACCTATTATGTAAAATGTTATTGAATTTCCAACGAAAAACATCTTTTGAGTTCAGTCACCCTACAAAATTAAGGATTTTTAGAATTAATCACATAAAATCTGTTAGTGATTTACATATGGATCCAAAAGAAGGATTGTTATTATTATTATAATTTATTAACAGGTTATTCAAATTACATGATAATGCTAAAAGAATGATAATAAGAACAAATTTAGTAAATATAAAAATACTTTTAAATTAAAATAAATTTATTTATCTCAATGGTGATTTACACCCCTACCTACCATAAACGCACAATAGGCTCCTTTTAGAGAGGCCGCAGAGCCAGAGGCCCAGGAAGGCTCCCCTATTTCAGGATCTACGACTTTTTTTTTACTTATTTTGCAACAGAGTTTTCCAAAACACAAAAATCTTCAAACATTAGAAACAAAAAGTTATAAATTGGAAAGTTCTCTGCTGCGAGATTAATTAAAAAAAAAAAAAAAACAATATTTTTAGAAACAAAGACCTACCAACAACCCACCTATCAACCACTTTTATTTAATGTTTGCTAATCTTGTTTGTTTTGATAATAATAGAACTTACAAATCTAATTCACTTGCAGGTGTTGGATCTGTCATTCAATCGAATAAAAAAACTGAAAAGACATTCATTCGAAAAATACCGAAAAATAAAATATCTGCTGCTCTACGAAAACATGATTCAGTCTGTGGAACCTGACACATTCGCACACTTGTCATCGTTACAGGTAAGTTAAGGTGATTAATGCACACAGGAAATTATAAAACGACACCCTCTGCTTGATTGAAATGTGGTATTGTAATTATCTTTGTGTTGTTTTCCAGGAGATCGACTTATCAAACAATGCTCTCTTGACAATTCCATTGGATATATTTCAACTGCCATCGCTGCGAAATCTCTATGTTGATAGCAACGATTTGATTTACCTACACAGAGACTTGGAAGTGAGTAATTTGTATTAATATACGTTTATTTTTTAAACAAAATTAGTATCATGATGACAGATGATAGGAATGGGTGATACATAAGTCATTGAGCAAAAACCGAAAACACTATCTGGCATAGATATGAGGATATTTTCAAACAATATGTCAAAGCACTTCCAATTCCTCTTCAATCACTTTAGCCCCACTATTGAGAAGTTAAGATCCATTTAAAGGCTTAAGACACTTTTGGGAGGGTTTTTTGTTTTTCCATTTTCGGCTGTGATCAACAACGCTCATCAGAGCAGACAAAGTACATATTTGGAATATTTCGTTTGCCCACTTATGAAATATAAGGCTTATGTCGATTAGGTTTTATTGGTCAAGGAGACAGGCGGATTTCTTGATATCCGCGACTGAAACCACAGCAAACATAACGGTAGGGGGCAAGACGCATACTTTGTCAATTCCGAGTGATGAAATATTACGAAACGGATATAGCTATGTTTTTTTCAATATAATTCCAGAAAAGATACTTAACATTGAACAACATTTTCAATATTGAAATGTTTAATGGTTTTCTGCATTCTGCTTTTTCCTACGATACCATACCGATTATCAGCTTTGTTCGAGAAAGTTCAGTTCGGTGCAATGTTCGGACTCTCAATCTGATCGTCGGCTTTTCGTATTTGTCCATCATCTGATTTTTAGAAGATTGAATTATACAAGTTGCAATCTCATAATTTCGAAGATAAATAGAGAAGAAATTATAAACGAGTTGTGACGGAGGTCTGAAATATCATTAAAAACTAACCACCCTTAGTCTGGCAGTCTACGCAAAGACTCAATACTTTCCAAAATCGCTTTACCAATAAACAAAATATAGTTGCCAGAATATCGCTAACTGTAGGGTTAAATGTAAATGGTGAGAAAATCATGTTTATCTCGGGCATTAGTTAAATAAATTCTTCCTTAATGTCATTTTGAGGAAGAGTCAAGAGTGTTGCCCAACCGTCCAAAATCTAACGGTGTTAATGTTCATAATAGGAGCGAATTTAAATACGCTATTGTTCAGCCTGATCGTTTACAATTATAAATTAATTTTAGTAAATTGTAAAAAATGTTTTCTAGTTTTATTCTGTAATACATTAATGGAAATGTTTTTTTAAGTCTAACAAATACAAATTCGTAAGTCGAAAACAATTTAGAAATATAGCATTTGATTGGTTTAAATTTTTAAATACTTTGCAAGCAACGAGTGGATACTTACTTTTATAATAAATACTAAAAAAGTGTAAGGAAAGTTTGATCTTCAAAAAAATTACGAATCTGCTCCATCGTCGCTGTTCAAGACAACCGGCATAACTCAAAAAGTACGAATTTTGAGTTAATAATGCCACTCGAATGAGAAAAAAATTCTCTATTTTTCTGTAAAATCGGCATATCTGTAGCTCTTCAAAATCCCGCTAAATGGATATTGTGTCAATTTTTTTTTTACTTCTTTTCTCTCCTATTTTATGTGCAATAAAGGTATAACTCAGTAGCGTGCAGATGTTCAAAGTGATTGGGCCTGTGTTTTGTGCGGAAAAGTGACATATTTTGAGTTGTGCGTGTTGATTTGCTTCATAGTTTAGAGAAAAACGGACTTTTTTTTGTTAGACTGCTATTCAAGAAAAAGTAAGTAAGATTTTAATCTTTTTTTTCTGCACTAAAACGCATTGTGCCACTTTTCCTGAAATAATCTAAACTTTCGTTTTCTGCAGTAACACTTTAATGATTTACGCCATTTTTCCATAAAATAATTTTTCACAATTCTTAGAGAAATAATTTTTGATAATTTTTATTTTTTGAGTTAAATCGATTTTCCATATAAAACTTTGGTAAAAACCTATTAACTCTTTTTCGGCTTTTGAATTAGACCATTTGAACACTTTTGTGCACCTACAGTTATAATCTTAGTATGTATGATTTTCGACCGTTTACTCATAACGATTTACTTATGACGTAGATGATGCTACTTGAAAAAAAAAAAAAAATGAATTCCGCAATACTTACTTACTTAAGGTGGTGCTACAGTCCGGGGTGGACCTGGGCCTCAACCAATACGCCTCTCCAGTTAGCGCGATGGCGATCTTTGGCTAACTTCCTCCAGTTGCGCACACCAAGTTGGTTGAAGTCCCCTTCCACTTGCGCGCGCCACCTAAGGCGAGGTCTTCCTCTACTGCGTTGTCCCTCCGGGTTGGAATCGAAGACTCTCCGGGCCGGAGCGTTGGTGTCTATTCGCTCTACATGTTCTAACCATCTAAGACGACTAATGCGTACTTTTCTGACCAGGTCGATGTCGCTGTACAGCTCGTAGAGTTCGCTGTTAAATCTTCTCCTCCAAATCACGTCAACGCAAACGGGACCAAAAATCACTCGAAGAATTTTCCGTTCGAAGCGACCAAGAAGATCCTCATCCGTTTTTGCTAGGGTCCATGCTTCTGCGCCATAGAGCAGGACAGGGATGATGAGAGTCTTATATAGAATCTCCTTAGTGCTTCTTGACAAGGTCTTACTAATCAATTGCCGTCTTAGGCCAAAGAAACAGCGGTTGGAAAGTGTGATTCTTCGCTTGATTTCTGATGTGATGTCGTTATCAGAGTTTATAGCGGAGCCGAGGTAGACAAAGTCCCTAACTACCTCAAAGTTATAGCTGTCTATCGTGACGTTCTGTCCGATTCTTCGATGTTGTGTGTCCCTTCTTGTTGACAGCATATATTTTGTTTTACCCTCATTCACCACTAAACCCATTTTTGTCGCTTCTGTACTAATACTAGCAAACGCTCCAGTAACAGCTCGCTGTGTTCTGCCAACAATGTCAATGTCGTTAGCGTATGCAAGCAGTTGCACAGACTTATGGAAAATTGTGCCTTTGGTGTTGGCTTGTGAGTTTCGCACAATCTTCTCAAGAATGATGTTGAAGAAGTCACATGACAGCGCGTCGCCTGGTCTAAATCCTTTTTTGACATCAAAGGTCTCGGTGAGATTGCTTCCGACCTTTACGGAGCAGCGAGCGTTCTCCATATCGTCATTCTGCACAATCTGACAAGTTTGGCAGGGACGCCAAAACTAGACATGGCTCTGTATAGCTCGTCTCTATAAATGCTGTCATATACGGCCTTAAAACCGATAAAAAGATGGTGAGTATCGATCTGGACTTCTTGGGTTTTCTCCAGGATCTGTCGTAGTGTGAATATTTGATCGGTCGTGGACTTACCGGGCCTAAAACCGCACTGATAGGGACCTATCAAATCGTTGACGAAAGGTTTCAGGCGTTCACATAGTACAGCAGACATGATCTTATACGCAGTGTTAAGGAGACTGATGCCTCTATAATTGGCGCAGTTTAGAGAGTCTCCTTTCTTGTGGATCGGGCAAACGCAATACTACAGTCCGTTTTATGAGAATTTGTAGCTTTAAGGATGGCTCTAAAATTTTCTTTTTATATTTTAAATCTGAACAAGAAATGTGAATTTTTATTTTTAGGCTAAGAAACGCAATCTAATTGTTATAAACTGATGTTACCAGAAAGTACAAAAAAGCAAAGACTGTGAACTATTAAGCTTACTTATAAAATAGTTTTGATTCACTTCCAAAGTTTTAAGAATAAAATCGGATAGTTTTTCAACTTTGTAATACTTTTTTTTTAGAGAATAAATTATGATTTTATTTCGTTTTAACTGTTTGTGTTCTTGTTTTTCTTTGTTCGATCCAAGATGAACTAAATACAATTCAATAAAAAAGTTCACTATATACAAAAGTTTTTTTCGGGAAAAGTGACCTAAGTTGGAAAGGGATGCAAAAACGCTAAAATTGTAATACCTAATATATATTATTTCAACTTTTTTTTTTAGTTTCCATTTGATAAAATAATGGAGCTGGCCCTATCAAATGAAGTTTTAAAAAAAAGATTGATAGTCACTTGAAAAAATTAAAAGTGTGAAAATTTCTGCAACCCAGAAACTTTAAACAGCTCTCCTGAAAAATCAAGTTTTTTGAGTTATGCCGGTTTTCTTGAACAGCGACGATATGTATGTAGCAACATCATTAAACTGAAAGTGATTGGTCAACATCTCGCAGATAGCGACTCTATAAATGCGATGCTCTGAATAATTAAATGTTACACTTTCTTACTACCCCTAAAGTACCTGTGTGAAATGTATTCCTTTATGGGTAAATGAGGCGCTTTATCGAAAGCAGGTTCTAATCTAAGATATATTTAAATTCGTTACTATGGTAATTTGGGGGTGACGATTCCGAATGCTTTCAATTATTGTATGGGGAATTCTGAACTTAATTTGATTACCTATCCTTAATGACGGAAACTTCGGATGTCCACGAATGAAAATTATGAATGAATATCACAGCCTGCTGGGATAATGGAACCATAAAGTGCGGTTCAAGGTCTGTTCCTCTTCTTTAAACAGCTAAGAGAATTTATTTTGTTTTTGGGAAAAAATTGCAGAGCTAATGCCCAAACAAAAGTAGTCGCAGTAGCCTAGTGGTTAGTGTGTTGGACTGCTATGCGGGAGTCCCAGGTTCGAATCCCGCAAAAACCCAATTCCGACTTAGGGTTTTTTTCCGCTGCGCTACCTCTCGCGAACGTCTGACAAACATCCGAGAGTATAAATGCCTTGTAAGAGCTTCTCAATAAGCCGTTTGGAGTCGGCATAAAACTGTAGATCCCTTCCATTCGTTCCAAAAAAAAACGCACACAAACGAATGGGTTGTGAGAAGCTAGGCCTAGGGTCTCTCCAGACCTGTTGCGCCAACTATTTATTTATTTAATGCCCAAACAAGTATTAGGTAATAAAAAAGTTCATTAAAAAAAAACCCGAATAACCATAAAAATATTTAAAAAGATTAAAACAAGACACTTTCAAGTAAATATAACCAATTGACAATCGGAGACTACCTACAAAATCTGACAAAAATATGCGCAGTCTCCGGCTGCCAATTAGTTTTACTTGAAAGTGGCTTGTTTTAATATTATTAAATATTCTCAGTAGGGTTTTTTGTTTTTTTAAATTAACTTTTTTATTTGGACTTTTTTTTTAAATTTATATTTTTATATTTATATATCTATGCCGTTGAGACTTATTCTAAGCTTTAAAGTCGCGATGGTGTTAAGGGCAATGTAAGAATCTGCTGGGTAACTTCTAACTTGACAGTTGACACAAAGAAGAGCCCAGTGATGAAAAAGGTGATAAACAACATAGAACGGGTTTATCACTTGCTTTACTAGGACGACCAAGCAATCAAAAATTAATTATTGCAATTTTTGTATTTAAGTCTTTCGACCGCATCAGGCTATTTTTCCTTTCTTAGACTTTCTAGTATTGAAAACATTATCCACGAATAAAACACAAGATTCAGTTCAGTACCTTTGGATAGTTCTTTTTTCCGAGGGTTTCAAAATATTAGATAGGTACATTTGGGCGTAAGCGGGCTCTAATTCAAGCGCCCCCCATCTCAAATAAATTTCTTAATAACTGAGCTCTACCACATTATTTTTGTCAATTTCTTCTTTTCTTCTTACAGAGCATGGACAAGCCAATACAGGCTCCATTGGAATATTTAAATGTAGCCGATTGCGGCCTTAAGGATCTTCCCAATATGGGTATCGTGCCATGTATGTTAATTCAGCGGTCGTAAATGTTTTTTAAAACTTATTGAATTTTTCTGTTTCCCCTCAGATCTATGGCACATTAATGCCTCATTAAATCCCCTCACTTCTATAACCACCGAAACACTTGCCACAATGTGCCATCTTAAAAGTATAGACTTAACAAAAACTCAAATGCCAAATTGTGCCTGCCATCAAATTGTAGAATACGCTAGTGTAAGAAGTATTAAGAATAACTTTCTGCCTGTGTGCCAGAATCCAGGTAATGACTTCAAAAGTTAGTGGCATCACTTACCTACATACGACTAATATTTGAATTGAATCTTTTCAGTCAGCACGGAACTTGACGATTGCCCACCGCTGTACAATATTACAGTGGGGTTGCCCGAATTCGACCAGTGCAACCAAGAGACAATAAAAGCAGCTGCCAAAAACGCTTGGCTAACCGTAGCCGGTTGCGTTGGCGGCGTTTTACTTGTTTTAATAGGTAATTTATTTTATTCTAATGAGCAAGGACTGGAGTTTAATTTGAATGCATTTGCAGTTGTGCTATGCTGTATACAGCGCCGAAAGAGACGAAGAGCCAAAAAGAAGGAGCGGAAACGTTTTATAAAACCGACAAGCAATGCGAATCCGCAGGAGGAATTGTTATGTGATAACGCGTAATAGAGTGCAATGGTTATAACAGTTTGCCAATAAGAAAAAGAAGGATATTTTTTAAAAGTTATATTTTTCGTAGAGAACGAGTTATTAAGTTTGCTAACATAGTCTTAAGGAATATTTTTTTGGAAGCGAATGCAATACATTTATTGTTATTAAAATGAAATACTTTATTTATTTTCTCAATCAAATTGGCTTTTATTTAAGAAAGAATTTGTGATTTCAGCAGGATGTCGAGTTGAAATTCCATAAATAACTACAAAAACAATGGGTACATTTAAAAATCGGGCAGTCTTAAGTCGACTTTTCTGAGCTCGATGCAACCTGAACGTTTAAACTAGATTGGTCGGGCAATTTTACATTATATACCAACCCATACTATACCGTAGATCTATCATATCATAGATTTAACTGAGGATATGTGTTGTTTCTAAACTTTCAAGTACCAGTACCAGTCAAGTAACAAGTACCAGTGCCAGTAACTACCTTGTACTTTTACTTGTTTTTGAAGAAAAAGTACAATGTAGGTACGAGTCGTATTTCTTTAAGTATTTTTTTCTAAGTTGAGGTTGCTATGGAGTGGGATGATAACATTTTTATTTTTTTAGTAAAGTAATAGCCATAGGTACGTAAAACGAAACCGTAAAAATGTTCTTTTGCTTTTTTGATTTTGATCTTTAAATTATGATTTATAAAGTTATAAAGAAATAACCAAATTATTTTTAAATCTTGACAGAAAGTTAGTATCGAACCTCCGCGGAACGAAATGAGTCGCTTTACGCTTAATAAAGGTTGGGAAATATTGAAAACTTATTTCCAAAGTGAGTGAAACAAGTTTTGAAAGCACCCACCGCGCCTGCTGGATGCATGTTTGTACAAAAATTTCGTGAGCCTGGTATGCTAGTGGACAACACTTACGGCTTCCCTTCTTCGTACGGTGTGCGCAGACCAGAACGTGGCTGCTGTAGCCGATTGTGGAGTGGTGGCATCATTGGACCATTTTTCTTCAAAAAAGAGGCTGGGAACAACGTTTTGGTCAACGGTGGGAATTACAGAGTCATGTCTGTTGTATATGTTGGCAACTCTGTAACTCTAATCTAATTAAATAATAAAGATAAGTCAGTCGTTAGCTGACCATTAAAGAAATAATACATGGCGCAGCCGAAATAGGAATAGATGGTTAAAACAAGAAGTCAGGTTGAAACAGAAAATCTAAATTCTGAGGAAGATTTCGAGAGCATTGGAAGCGAAGGTGAAGAAACTGAAATGACGACGAATGGCGGTAATTTTGATGTGAGGAGACCAGATCCATTAAAACTAGAAGGAAACCTTGCTGAAAATTGGAGAGTTTTTAAGCAAAATTATGATGTATTTTCTATTGCAATTGGTTTAGAAGACAGAAAGGAGTCACAAAAGGTTGGTACATTTTTAAATGCTTGTGGTCCGGAAACAATAGAAATATTTAATACGTTGGACTTGAGCGACGATGACAAAAAAAATTACAAAATAGTGGTGAAAGCGGTTGAGAGCTACTGCTCGCCGAGAAAAAATGAGGTGTATGAATCATTCAAGTTTAATACAAGAAAACAAGAAGAAGGAGAATCATTTGAAGCATATTTATTGGATTTACGCAAATTAGTGAAATGCTGTGGATATGCCGACTCCGACCGAATGATTCGCGATAATATTGTAATTGGTACTAACAGTAATAAACTCCGGAAAAAGTTGCTAGAAACCGAAAAACTGGATCTTGCCAAAACAATTGAAATTGCAAGAGCATCGGAGTTAGTGGAAAAACATGCGAATGACATGCAACAACAAAATAAATATGCAGCGGTAGATGCTGTAAATTCAAGAACGGGAAAGCGAACTGACAGTGAGTATGGGCAAAAACAAACCGGCAGATTTCACTACAACAACCAAGTAAGCGGTAAAAACTTAGATAGCGAAAGGCGCGAGCGCATTCGCAGTTGTTGTAAATTTTGCAAAGGTACGCATGATAATCGCAAGTGTCCGGCGTTTGGTAAACGGTGCAATAATTGTGGTCGGTTGAATCATTTTAGTGTCGCCTGCTTTGCATCTAAGGTTCGTGAAATAAGAGAATTTGATACAGTAGCTCAGGATGAGGATATTGTTTTGCATAATATAGCTGAAGCAGGTGTTGAGCGTAAAAGATGGTATGAGCAAATTCGGGTCAATAATTGCATGATAAATTTTAAGTTGGATACGGGTGCTGATGTTAGTGTTTTGCCATATAGATATCTGAAATATATGGAAAACGTTGATTTAAAAGAAGGCGGTGTACCGCCACAGAGTTATGGGGGAAACGATTTGAATTACAAGGGAATCGTGGAATGTGTTGTTACGTGCCGAAACAAAGAAATGTCATTGAAGTTCACTGTTATCGATACTAGGTACGAACCCCTACTGGGTCTGGAAGCATGCAAACAATTGAATCTGATTGAACGAATCAATTCAATTGAACATATGTCAAAGGATATATTTGTGCAAAAAAATCGAGACATCTTTGAAGGTTTGGGGTGTTTTGTGAAAAATCTTGACATTAAAGTAAAAAATGATTCTTTTCCAGTGGTCAAACCAGCAAGAAGAATACCCCTATCTCTGACAACTCGTGTGAAGGAAGAACTGCAGAATATGGTTGATCGGAATATAATTGAACGAGTGGATGGGCCGATCGAACGAGCGTCCAACTTAGTAATTGTTGAGAAGAAATCAGGACAACTACGTTTGTGCATTGACCCACAGGATGTTAATGCAGACATTCTATGTGAAAACCACACTATCCCATCTTTTGAATCAATATCTGTTCGTATCGCAAACAAAAAGTACTTCACGGTGCTCGATTTGAAAGATGCAATTGCTTGAGCTATTAATAGGAATGTTTGCTCTTACTATTAAAGCCATAATATATTGAACAAATTTAATTTTGTTTATTTTATTGAATTTTTAAAAAGAAACTTGTATTTGGCCCACCCTATAATATTAGTCACTTAACCAAATTTGGCCGTAAAGGAACGCCACAGGGTCGAATCACGAAAAGTTTGTCTCATTTTAGAGCTAAGCTCAGGATTTACTAATTCACGACTTTTTATTCGCAATTCTAGAAATTGTACAAAGTGAAGATATTGACCCTCAAAAGTCGTGAATCAACACTTCTCAGTGTCAATAATGCGATCGGGCATGAAATACATATTGCCATAACCGATCGCAATTTGACACAAATAGTTATCAATTTGATATTACTGTGGAAATGACAAAAAAAAAAAAAAAAAAAAAAAAAAAAAAAAAAAAAAAAAAAAAAAAAAATCGTAAATTACCACTTTCCTGTTGCAATTACGATTTCATCCCTTAGTAAATTGCAACAGTCAATTTACATGTGCGAAATTATTATAAGATTTTATTGATTCATCATTCAGTGACGGTAAATTATGAAATATTTTTTGCAATTTGAGATTTTAAAGTGGTGTTTGAGGAATTGACCTATTAAAGTAGTGAATTGCGCCAAAAATATCGCAAATCACTACAAATAAATGAAGCTCGAATTAATACTTCTAATCGTAATATTCAACAAACAACATTTGATATTTTTCGCCGTTTTCAATGTCGAATTACGATTTTTTGTATCAATTCAAGACAAAATCGTTGTGATTTGCGAAAAATATATAATTCGTGATTTGCAACTCAAAATTTTGCAATTGGTGACTATGCAGTTCTTTCAGTGTTATGGTTATAAATAAAATTCTTGTAATTCTTGATGACGAGGCGATATTAGTGTCAGGGAAATTTCCCTCCATGATTAGCGAAATTATGGGGCCGCTCTAGAAAAGGGAAACATCACGGCTGCAAGCTGCGGCCTTGGCGTCAACCCAAGCAAAACTGACCTGATACTGTTCACTATATCAAAACCAAAATACCCGATTTTACCCTCCCCCGTCTAAATGGTCTACCACTCACACTTGATATGCTTGATACAAAACATCGAACACAGGATAAGGAAGGCGTGTATTGCTTTCTTCGCTTGCAGCAAAACCTTTGGAAAGAAGTGGGGACTTCAACCAACAAAATTAAAAAGACTGCAAAGAACAGCCAGTATAGGCACCACGAGTGTAATGAGGTCGGCCCCAACGGATGCCCTTATCTACTGTGCTCCAGAAGTGAGCTCTACACAGCTCACTTGCGGCAAGGGTCAACTAGGAGTAGTCAAGGGACGAATTCATTCCCATTTCCTGCAGAAAGCCAATCTCCAATGGAGGGGGTTGACCAACTGCGTCATATCATAGCTATAGATATGGCCTACATACAACCAAAATAGAACAAGAAACGTGCTAAAAAGAACCCGCCCATCGTCAGAATCAAGGAAATCATCACGGAGCACTGGCCAATTGGAGACCATGCGGGCAAACTTGGGATCCTACACAGAGATGGCAGAAATGCCTCTTCCAATGGCATTCCAGGCAATGAGAAAGCGGATGAACTAGCACGACAGGGCTCGGCTTATGCTCTAGTCTAGAACAAACATGCCCCTCTGTGTGCATCCCGCTCTGTACACTAAAGTTAGAACCAGGGAAAAAGGTCACGGATGAGGCAAACGCTAGAGGTGCAGGGAAATAAGTCCCCGGGAACTAAGTCCACTGAGGGACTTAGTTCCCACTTAATGGGAAATAAAAGCACTTTCGTGGAGTGGACTTAGTTCCCATGTAAGGTGGGAAATAAATTCCGAAAACTCTGAGTGGTTTTATTTCCCTTTTAATGTGAAGTAAATTCTTACTGTCGACTAAGAACAAAGTTAAATTAAAGAGTCAAGTTGGTACTTTGCAATTTTTATTAACTAAAGGGAAATTCAATTTTAACTGAGGCAGAGCAATACCTATATATAAAAAATTTCAAAAACGAAATTCGGTTTGCAGGACTTTGCAGGAAATGACCGGTCGTGCGAATTTTTTACTTTTTTTTTCTCAAATTTTCGAAGGCTAAAAATGCCAACTTATTTTCTCAAACAACTTTTTTGTTTTAGCCTTCGAAAATTTTAGAAAATAAAAGTAATAAATTCGCGCGAATTTTTTACTTTTATTTTCTAAAATTTTCGAAGGCTAAAAATGCCAACTTATTTTCTCAAACAACTTTTTTGTTTTAGCCTTCCAAAATTTTAGAAAATAAAAGTAATAAATTCGCGCTAAAAATGCCAACTTATTTTCTCAAACAAATTTTTTGTTTTAGCCTTCGAAAATTTGATAAAATAAAAGTAAAAAAATTCGCGTGAATTAAGTCTCGTGGACTTATGTCCCTGCGCCAAAAATCACCGCAATTTGTCTTTGATTATTTTCAGAGTCTTGCTAACTGAATTTCGAAGAGAGTATTTTGTCATACAGAATAAAACTTAAAAAATTCAGCTTACAAGACTCTGAAAATAATCAAGGAAATATCGCAGTGATTATTTAAACAAAATTGTACCAAATTCTAAATGCTGGAAGTTAGTTCCCTCTTCTTATTTTTGAATGTGTACTAAGTTCCCATAAGAAAGTGAACTTAGTTCCCACCTTACATGGGAACTAAGTCCACTTCACAAAAGTGGTTTTACTTCCCACTAAGTGGGACCTAAGTCCCTCAGTGGACTTAGTTCCCGGGGACTTATTTTCCTGCACCAACGCTAGATATGGAAATCCATGGATACGTGCGAAAACACAAGGAAACTATGGCCATCTTTCTGTAAAATAACCGGAGATGTCTCTCTACGCTTGTAAGTATCCTTACGGGACACAACACCTTGCGATACCACATGAAGAAAATGCGACTGGCCGAGAAAGAACTTTGCAGAGGCTACGGTGACGGTGGGAGTTATAGAGGATACAACCCACTTCCTATGTCACTGCCCAGGTCTTCAACACTCCAGATACAGAGTCCTTGGAAAATTCTTCTTCAACAACCTGATATAGTGCCGGTCGCTCGAAGTTTGCCCGGGAAGTAAGAGCTCCGGAATTTATTTCCATTTCGGATTGCTTGTGAACTTGATGTAGATATATGTCCGTAATTCCGCACATATGACCGGGTCTTTCTTCTTGGAAAACGTGCCACGCATTCATATATGTAATTGATCATTGTAATATGCACGCTGTTTATCCTTTTTATTCGGATCTTTGAGCGTCTTATTGGAGGCATTAATAAGTTAACAAAGCAAAGTCCTGAATGGAAAATTTCACAACCGTAAATCGATGAAATAAACACGAATTGCTAGTTTATAAAATACTTTAGATTTAAATCTTCTTCATCATCCCAAAGTAAATTGAATTTTCAGAAAGCTCCATTATAAACCGCTGAAAGTATGAAATTTCGGGTTTTTACGATTTTCCGCGTTTTCATATAACTAACAAGAAAAGTATACACGATACAGACCTGATTTTGCAGACCAAGGAAAATTAAAAAAGTTTTGAATTCACGCAGACGGCCGCTGCAAAGGATAGACATAGGATACACACGATACTGATAGAGACAAATATATTAAATTTCCTCGACATGTCTGTGTCGTGTATGGCCCCTATTAGTGGGGTGACAGCTACATGGCACATTTTTAACTTTCACCATTATGTAGTAAGAGAAAGATATTGTTTTTGTACAAAATTTCAAACTCGAGATGTTAATCAAACCTGACATTGCGATGATAGACGAACTCAAAAAAGTGGGTCGCAAAATTCTGTCCGGTCTGTCCTCCTGTCTGTCCCGCAGGCCTACAGCCTAAACGGCTAACTGGATTTCGTTCAAACTTCGGATTTGGAGTTTGTGGGCTTAGGGCTCGGGGCGGTTTTTTATTTTGCAAGGTAACCTCAATTATTAATGGTACTTCCCATACAAAGTGTTCGTACCAGTTTGATTTGCTCGAAAACGGCTCTAACGAGTTCAACCAAAATTGATATTTAAGCTTAAGTGGGTGAGGTTACCATGACTACATTCCCAGTTTTTGGCTAAAAATTCGAGTAACGGTGCTTTTGAAATTTGGTCATATCTCGAAAACGGTCCATACGATTGTAACAAAACTTCTAAAGGTATTTCTAAGGTAATATGGTCATTTCCAACTTAATGGCAGACTCAGTTTTTCTCGGTATTATTGTAAAATCGATTTTTGAAAAAAGCTAATATTTTAAAATTTAGTTTCCTTAGTGTCCCTAAATACGGCAATACCGATTAGAGTATTGATATTCTTAAAATTGTTGCGTTCTTAATTTTTAATTCGAATCAAGGGAAACGCTAACTTTAAAAAAATGCTCATATCTCGAAAACCCCTTTTTGACTTCAATAAAACTTAAAAAACCAAGTAATGCTTATATCGCGAACAATAAAGTATAATAGGTTTCCAGCTATATAGTTAACAAATAGTATTTTTCAAACTAAACATTGCAATATTTGGTACTGTTTTATCTGCCAAATTTTACAAAAACCGCTCTAACGATTTTGATCAAAATACTTATTAACGATAACATCAGTATTCTAAATAAAATGGCGTACTTAGTTTTTCTCAAAAGATTCGAATAAATCAGTTTTTTTATTTTTTTCTCAAAAATGGCTACCCAAAAGCCGATCTGTATTCATATATATTTTTAAAACTCAACACCGCA
This sequence comes from Cheilosia urbana, assembly GCA_946477585.1. Classification (NCBI taxonomy): domain Eukaryota; kingdom Metazoa; phylum Arthropoda; class Insecta; order Diptera; family Syrphidae; genus Cheilosia; species Cheilosia urbana. The sequence goes on from OX297856.1 coordinate 42,646,352, forward strand.
CTTTAAAATTTTTACTTATTTTTAGCAAATATTACTCACTTCCACTTTTTTTCAACCATTTTGAATATGCATATATTCCAGTCAAAAAGAAAATCATTCCCTAACAGATCAAAAACGAGAAACTTCTACTATGCTTGCTTATATAGCATTGATTCTCAGATCCTTAGATCTTTACCTACCTATCTAATAAAATAAAAAAACAACCAACAAAACTTTAGATAAAGGCGAAAGTTTTGTTCGACCCAGTCGTGCAATTTATTTCCGAAGCTCTCCGACAATTAACTGTGTGATTGACCAAAAGTTCGTCTTTTTTTCTAGTACCTAGCAGAACACCTTCTCTTGATTGATTTCGCAGGTCTGGGCCTTAATCTTATGGCTTTTAAAATGATTACTGTCGAATGGATAGACATCCGAGGCAGTCCCCACAAATATAATAAAAACTGCTGATAACCAAAAAGGAGTCTATCAGGGGCAAAAAAAAAAAAAATTGTTACAGCTATCAAAAATATCTCCATATGAAACTCGCCCATCCCGGAGAAAAAAAATGTATTTATTCAAAACTCAACAGTTTGTTCTAAAGCCTCAGAATATCACTCTCATAAATATTTATTTCAACTTACAACAATAACTATGCTCAAATAGGCCTGGGGGTATCTACTGTTTTAACGACATTCTAACCACAAAATTAACCATAATTAGTCAACATGCAACTGGTAAAAACTATGCATATCATACTCAGTCGTACACATACACATCCACTCAAAATCGCTTTACGCCTTGCTGCGACGTCCGTATTAGGTTCAATGTCCTTTTATGAAACTGCCCACTGACCGATAGACATGCAAAATGCAATGTATTTTTAAATCAATATAAAAACTTGCTTCATTCAGTCATTTAGTCCTTCACGTTGACACCGTCAGTTCGCATCGCACCATTCGCAGGCAAAATGCTATTCCGACGTTATTCAGTGCTCGTGTTTGCGGTCACTATTTTTTCTATAAACGGTCCACTGAGCTCGGTTTCTTTTAAAATAGGGAATACACAAGACGATGGCAGGGGAATATTTGCAAAGACTAAACTGGAGGAAAGAAGGAATTTCATTCATCTTTTCAATGTTCCGTGTAAGGGCAACCACATACGAAAGGATTTCAAACTCAAAAACGTATATTCGTCTTTCAGATATAGTTTGCTTTTATGCAGCAAAAGGCAAGTGGCCATTTGTACCGTCCTTCATGCAAGTTCAAGTCGATCAGGTGGGAAGGTCGATTTTTCCGCAGTCTGACGGCTTCATCCGAAACTTTTGTCGCAAGTGGATCCAAATCAAGAACTGCTTTCGTCCCACCCATATAATTCCAGGTGTGTGAATTTTGTTTCAAATATTTTAATTTGTATATTGTGTGGTTTCTTTTTGCTTACCTATAGCTCACCCGGATCCATTTCCTATAACACCAGCACCCATCCCTGCCATTAATACGGAAGTGGAGACTTTCGAGCCCGTGACCACGCCTTGCGGTTGTGCCAGACAAATATACCTGGAGCCAACCCCGGCAGCATCTGTAGTGTTCTTTGACAAAAATTACATTGGAAATGTCAGCGCGGATACGATTCTAAACACAATTGAGTTTTTGGAAAGTTTCCTACCTCCACCAACAAAGAAACCGAAACGAAAGAACAAAATTCGTGATCGCCTTTAGAGTGGTTGTGAAACAGCTATTTTTTTTTGTAATAATTATCACTGCAAATCACTGCACTTTTACTATTATAAACGTATAAAGGAATTGCAATAACATTTTAAATTTGACCGCACTTTTTTTATGTGAATGGTGAATATAAAAAAAAAAAAATTGTACAAGTTTCTTAAGGGAATTTGCTGTATAAATTATTTGATTAATGGCCTCTGTTGTTGGCGGATTTCCAGAACTCAGAAAAAATGAATATATAGGTACACCACACCTGCTTCAGTATAGTTACAAATAAAAATCGTGTTTTTGACTCCAACGATTGTTTATAAATCAATTTTAAATGCACTCATATTTTATAGTTACACATTGGGCCTTAATTATAATCTTTTTTTTCACCTTCACCTTTTTGAAGGTCACAACTATGCAAATTTGTATGGAAATTTTCGCCATTGAGAGTTCGTAAAACTTAGCCTGGACACTAAAAATCATGATTAGTATTGCGGAGTGTCATTAAAACTACTTGAGTTATTTATTTAATTGCTTTATAAGACCTTCTCTGACAAATTTTATAATCGGGACAGACTAATTATCGGGACATTCACCAGACAGTTAGATAAAAAATATACCGTAGTAGAGTATACCTAATCTATGCATTTTATTTTTGTTTTTCTGAATTTTAAATATACACATTGTTTAGGGCGCTGAATAAGGCAGAACAAAGCATGAAAACAAAATAAGGCGTTTTGTTAGATCCGGTGTGGAAGCTCCCTCAACTGTTGAGGCGCGTCTTGTGAGTCGGGTGATTAAGTCATCCAAGTATGGCTGACCCATTCAGAGAAGTATTAAGCTCTTTACGGATTCTGGGACACGAACTTCTTTTGAACGTTTGACTCATCTGTTCTCGTTTTATGGCTCACTATGGTGCTCAATTGTTAAGTACTTACAAAGTCACAATATTTTTAAAGTAAGGTAGACACCAAAATCAGTGAGTGTAGCAGAGCAAGTTTTGGAAGCGTTGTAACTATTTACTCACAACAAATATGTATTAACAAAAAATAAAAAAAATAAATAGAAGTGACATGGAGGAAGCACGCTTTAAGTACGACTATCTTTCTGTTAAGTGAATCAAAAAATTAAATATAAATCTAAATATTTGGATTTTAGTTAAAGATATTTAGTTTTTTTTAATTTATAAAGTTTTTTTGGAAAATTCGCGCAAACGTTTTAAAATAACTTTATAAATTACAACTAGTTTTTGAAAAACTTTTGCCAAATCTTGAAAAATTTGCTCATAAAGTTGTTTGGAAAAGTTCGGAAAATTCGCGCTAATTTTTCAAAATAATTTTATAAATTTTTTCAAAAACAAAATATATATCTTTAGCTTAAATAATATGATTCTTTATCCAAATATTTAAATTTTCCAAAAACTAAATATCTTTAACTTAAATAAAATTTAGTTCGTTATTCAAGTATTTCGAGTTATATTTTGAAAAAATTAAATTCTCGTTGTTTCTCCATGCCACTTCTAGTTAATTTTGTTTGCCCTTTTTTTAGATATTTTCTTTTTTATATGTATCTTTAGTTAGAAGCGATGTACGCTTCAAAAACTATCTTTGCTACACTCGTTAGTATACCGTACACGGTATACGATACCATATACCTGCAAGTTTACCGGCATAATCTTAGTGTATCGTAGCTCAGCTTGGAAAGCACCAAAAACAAACTTTATAGTGGAAAACTTAATAAAAAACCACTTCTTTCACTTTATTTGATCACACCTCGCGTGTGACTTCTTTCCGGTTACACATCTCGGTTCTTTTCTATTCCGCAGCTTCTTATGAACTAAAGTAATAATCATCGAACACGAACCACAGAGCTTGTCACAAATACATTCAAGCTTGAGGCTAGTGTTCGATACACTTAGGTTATTGGTCTTTAGCTTACCTTAAAAATGTTGTGCCTTGTGAGTACTTAACAATCAAAAACCATAAGACCACAACAGATGAGTGAAAAGTCCACAAGAATTTCGTGTGGTTCTCAATTGATTTTTATACTAATAACTCACTCAAGTGGGTCCATTGTGGACTTCTGGCTTGGACTTATGGCCCTGCGCCGCGATAAACTCCTTTCGGTCAATAAAGCCAATTCAAATGACAATAGGTCAGATAAACTGATCAACTTATGGTAAATTACAAGTTTCATCCTCCTAATATCCGATTGAATTTCACAGCTGTCTGAAAAATTCTCCACTCCAATTTTCCAAGAACTTGTTGATGGTTTTGGGCTGTAGCTCAAGAATGGCTTGGATGATATTGGCCTTGAATCATTTCTGGATTGTTGGTATAACATCGGTCCTTCATGGTTCCACACAAAAAAAGTTCAAAGTGGTCAAATCGCAGCTCCGAGGCGGCCAATTGAGATCGCCAAGACGGCTGATAACCTGATTTGGGAATTTTGTAGGTAAAAGATCGACTGTGAAATGGTCTCTGTGGCATGGCGTGCTATCCTACATTGATCGGCGTCCAAATGCATGTCTTCAATTTCAGTAAAAAAAAAAGTAGGTTAATATGGCTCTGTAACGCCGACCGTTGACCGATGTTGAGATCGATGGCGAGTTGATGTTCGTGAATTGAGTCTCACACTCTCGGCTACAGCAGCTTACGATTTTGTTTTGCACAAACTTGCGTATAGCAAGCACGGTGGGTGCTTGTTTTCAGCCAAAAGCTATTTTCAAAAAACTGCACTATTTGGGCTATACAGCAGTCACTTTGGAAATACGTTTTTAATATTTCCCAACGTTGTTCAAGCGTAAAGCGATTCATTTCATTCCGCGGAGGTATGATACTCACTTTCTGTCAAGATTTCGAGCGGGAAACGGCTGTCAGTGTCAAAACAACTTGTGATTTAAAAAGAAAAACCACTAGTCGGCCCCCCCTTTATGAGGTAGTTTCACTTTCGGACATAACACTTACTCCAAAAATTAAAACCAGGTTCAAATATTGAGTCATTAAAACCGAACATAAACTCAGTTTTTTAAACCTGTCGGTGTTTAATCCGATTATATCTAAACTGCACTCCTGAGACCAGTTTAAGTAGGTACTTTAACTCGTGAAGAAGGCAGAAAATAAGTAAAAGGGAAATGGAATACATATATAAAGTGGCTGTAGGAAATAAGGCCCCAAAAGAGAAAATTAAATAAGGCCCAAAATCTGTGGTTTATTTCATAATGAAATTAAAAATAATGAAAACTACTTTTCATTTAATATTGTTGATATTGGATAAACTAGTTTAGATTAAAGGAACTTTTTATATACTCAACCTCGCACCCACCCCACAATCTAACAGTAAACCCAAGCAGGGGGGTTGCAGGGGCAGCATGCCCCCCATACGCATTCCATATCGGAAGGGTAGCAATTAATAAAACAAACAATAATTTTGGGGACTTATTTCATTTCTTCTTTTGGGGTCTTATTTCATAATGAAAAATTTTCATTAAGAAATAAGGCCCCAAAAAAGGAAATAACACCCCAAATTATTATATGACATTACGTAGGTTTAAAACGGGCTAAAATCGTTTTCAACTGTTTTTAATCTGAGTTTAAGTGCATCTTTATCTGGTGGTCATCCGAGTGGGCGTCTGTAGAATTCGGACATTCCCTACGTCAAAAAATATCCTATTCTTCTTGCCAAATCACATTCCTTTGTTAAATCCCTACATATATATTTTCATAGAAAGTACAACCATGCTGAACCACAAGCAATAGTAAGACAGCGTTTCTGGGTGGTAGATGTCCGACGGCTCGCTAAGAAGGTCGTCGACAGCAGCCTTACAATGGTATAGGTACAAGCCAAAGATGATCAGTCAGATCATGGAGCACTTACCTGTCGATAGAGTCCATCATGGCAGGCCGTTCCAGAAGACCGGTGTCGATTGTGGGCCATTCCAAACCACATTAAAAAGAAGAATTAGGAACAAGCAAGTCATACGCTGTAATTTTCGTCTGCTTTGCAGTTAAGGTACCTGGAAGTCGTGTCCGACTTTTCTTCGAGGGGCTTATAGCGGCGCTTAAGAGGTCTAGCGCACGAAGGGGCTTGTGCCAGGATATGTACTGTGATAATGGTACCTACGAACTTCGTGGGAGCCCGAAATGAACTGAGTGCATTAAAGCAGGGCTTCTTGGAGCAACAAACTCAAACCAGAATCGCTGAATGGTGTACTGCAAAACGGATTGAGTTTCTTTATATACGACCTAGAGCGCCTCATTTTGGAAATCTGCGTCTGCGGTGAATCAGCCAAGAATCAACTCTAAGGGACAGTTAGTGAGGCTTGTTTAACGTTCGAGGAGTTGGCAACGGTGGTGGTAGAGATAGAAGCCGTCTTGAATTTCCGGTCTAAAGATCCTAGTGGCGACCAGGTGCTTACTCCAGGCCATTTCCTGATTGGAGTGCCGTTGGTCACAATAACTGAACCTCTTGTGACCGACTGAAAAGCCTCTTCGTTGAACAGATGGCGACTTCTATCACAAATTTAGCAACACTCTTATGGAATCGTTGGTCCAAAGAGTAGGTATCTGTTGGAGCTGCAAAAAAGAGGAAAATGGTAAACTTCGTTCGAGAATATCAAAACCGACTCGGTGATATTAAACTGGGATGACAAACCTCCCACTGAGCAGTGTTTTAAAGAAAGAGTAGCTAAATTAATCGAAACGACAGATGGTATGGTAACAGTTGTGATGTGAAGTGTGAAGACGAAAAGAGGAATCCTGCACCGAGCTATTCATCGATTCGCGCCATCCAGTAGAAGATAGAAGATATCCGAAAGACACGTCAAGGTGGGCAAAACGTTGCTGCAGAAGGCAATTGAATTAAAATCCTATAATACCAACTCTGACCTTAGATTGTATGTACCATTTTGAATAAAAACTAAAACATTTGTACAAAAAGGAGAATAAGTTAAGAATTGCATTTGTGAGTTAGAGTTCATACAAAATCGTTTTTTTTTTATCCAGTCGTCGGCGAGGAGAAATTCACTCGACGAGAGATAAGGAAATTTCTAAAAACAATCAGGAAAAACAGTTTCCGTATGAACTTCTGAGAAGAAGTGCCAAAAGTTTAATAAAATCGCATACTTCTAAACATAAAATAAAGTGCACATATATGTGTCCGGACATAGCACCATGTGTGTGCGTTAAGGTAGGTATCGATATGACCGTTAGAATCAATAAAATATGTTTTTTTTCCCCTGAATGCAATGTGTAAATTCAGTAACGCATCACTCGCATCATGATGCTCATGATGCTTTGCAAAATGTTCATTAATGCAAACTTTTGGCATCACTTTCAACGTCAAGTGTTCATTATTGCAAAGTTGATCAAACTGATGCGCAAATAACGGGTGATTTTTTAGCTGGTTTGGTTTTGGCAACACTGGTTTTGATAGCTGACGTGTGTTTAGTACCTTGTGTCACTGTCAAACAGCTTCAGTTTGGTTTGCAATTTAACCATGGATCGTCTTACAAATGAACAACGCTTGCAAATTATTGAATTTTACTATCAAAATTCGTGCTCGGTTCGAAATGTTCATCGCGCGCTGCTTCCATTTTATGATCGGCATTCTCGACCTTCTGAGCAGTCTATTCGGAAGATTGTGACCAAATTTCGCACCAAATTTACTTTGTTGGACATTAAACCACCAACACGTTTACGTACTGTGCGTAGTGAAGAAAATATTGCGGCCGTATCAGCTAGTGTGACAGAAGACCGCGAAATGTCGATTCGGCGCCGCTCCCAGCAGTTAGGCCTTTGTTACAGCACTACGTGGAAAATTTTGCGGAAGGATTTGTGCGTAAAGCCTTTTAAGATACAGCTTGTGCAAGAACTAAAGCCAGCCGACCTACCACAACGCCGAATTTTTGGTGAATGGGCTCTTGGAAAGCTGGCCGAGGATCCGCTTTTTTATCGAAAAATTGTGTTCAGCGATGAGGCTCATTTTTGGTTGAATGGGTACGTAAATAAGCAAAATTGCCGCATTTGGAGTGAAGATCAGCCAGAAGCATAACAACAGCTACCAATGCATCCCGAAAAAGCCACTGTTTGGTGCGGTTTATGGGCCGGCGGCATTATTGGGCCATATTTCTTCAAAGATGATGCGAATCGCAGCGTTACTGTCAATGGTGAACGCTACCGAGCGATGATAACAAATTTTTTTTTGCCCGAAATGGAAGTTCTTGACTTGCATGATATGTGGTTTCAACAAGACGGTGCCACATGCCACACAGCACGCGAAACAATGGCGCAATTGCGAGGCGAGTTTGGTGAACAGTTAATTTCACGTTTCGGGCCGGTCAATTGGCCGCCTAAATCGTGCGATTTGACACCATTAGATTATTTTTTGTGGGGGTATGTCAAGGCTAATGTGTATAGGGACAAGCCCGCTTCGATTGACGCACTGGAAGCCAACATCCATGCATTCATTCGTGAGATACCGGCCGATATATGTGAAAGAGTATGCCAAAATTGGACTCAGCGGATGGACTACCTGAGACGCAGCCGCGGTCAACATTTACATGAAATTATCTTTAAACATTAAATTGCAAGGTTCAAACTATCGATTCAAATAAATATTTCATTCATTTTTTCGAATTTTTTGTGTTTTTTTTTTTTAAAAAAGTTCTAAGCCTCTTAAAAAATCACCCGTTATAACGCAAAAAAGCATCACAGAAATACCTGATGCGCAGTTGATTCGCCGGCAAAAAAGTAAGAAAATTGCCGGAAGTGAAACAAAAATAAGTAGGTAAATAAACATTTTTATCAATAGATTACTATGCTTTTGAAAGACAAATTTATAAATTTTTGTTGAACTCTTTATTTTGATTTTTCTCACAAACAATGCGTTCTAAAACTGAAACGAAACATTCAATCACCAACGCATCAGCATAAACTGTGCATCGCATCAGTATAGCAAATAAGCAGTGATGCCGCATCACTGCGCAAATGTTTGACGTTTCTGAATTTACACAATATTTATGTTATGGCAATCAGAAAAATTATTTACTATTTTATACATTTCAGTACAGTAGGTACCTACTATTCCTTTTCAATTTTCAGTACAACTGGGAAAAGCCGATTTACATCACATCAGTATTTCATATGGTAGATATGGTTGAATGGACTTCTTTCCTCGTAAAGCCGATTCACGTATAAATTCGCCGCACCTCAGGGCTCAGGCTCAGATGCCTCTTCTCTGTTCAACAGCCGATACACCGAAACCGAGGAGATCCCCTCACAAACATCTCTTACAAAACCAATGACTGGAGAGTCGAGATATTTAAAATCACTTTCACATTCTTATTTATTCATCCTCAGTTAAATCTTGAATAAGTTACAACCATTATATTTATTTCATCCGTTAGTACTATTACCTGATACCGCTTAGTGCACATGCACATAATTGTGCTAGGAAGGTAGGTAGGTATGTTTTGCATGAGTCGATGAAATTTTGTGATGTGAAATGTGAATTTGGTACCTACGAACTCGAGTTATTTTAATTGAGATAAAATCGTACAATCCATCGTTAGTATTTGTTGTGTTACAAACAGCGAATCTTAATTTTTTTTGATGCGGGACCCAATTTTGTAGTCCACAGTAATTCATTTTTTGTAGATATTTAATAAACAAAAATGGACCAATCTTCAGAATTTTATATTTCTGTCGGTGTAGCGATTTTTTGACCGAAGTGTAAAAAACCGGCCCTGGTGAATATGGCCTTAGTTGCACCCACCCAAAAGATAATCACAATATTTTATTTCTAAAAGAGACGCTCAAACTTATGGGTAATGAAGGCTCTTGGTTTGAACATGAGATGAATACCAGATTTCTTGTAAACAAAATACGATATTAGGTTATAGGAAAACGGTTATAGGAAATATGTGGTTCTTATCGTAGGTTTATGTGCTACTGGTTTAAGTCTATGCTTACCACTATAATTAAATCTTATCCAATTTTAGCAAAAGGTGTAGCAAAGTAAAAGAATCGGTACCTAAACTTTGATAAAGTAAGTTCGAAAATTCAAACATAGCATTTACCTCGCTACGTGTACTTGCCTTGCATTATGTGGTATTCGTTTGGGCGCTCTCAGATCACTTTTTTTGCTCTCAGATCAGTTTTTATGTTCGTTTGGTACAAAAAAAAGCAATCTTTTTCAGATTTCAGATCACTTTTGCGAATCTAGATATTTTCTCAGATTTACCAACACAAGTGTGTTTGAGTTTGACAACTGGTGGAGGGCGTTTAGGTTTTCGTGAATTTGTTCTACAGCAAATAAAGGCATTGCATCGGGTGAATCTATTTTTGTAAATTATTTTGTGTATAAATATTTAAAAATCAATCGGGACGCAAATTTCGAATGTTTTAATTTAAAACTTAAGCAGTGAATGGAAAACGGTTTGAAAAGTGTTGAAGGCTACACATATTCGAATCGCACGAATATTATCACAAAAAAGAGAAAGTGACGTTTTTATGTTCGATTAGCCACACGAAATCTGAAATCTGAGAGCGAATCTGAAGAAGCCCAAACGAATACCACATTAAATTCCCGTCGCTGACCAGTAAATTTGAATTTTTTGAATTTTTCCTAAGATTCTAACGACATTTGTGGAAATTGAAATTCAAAAAATTATATTCAGAAATATGAATGCAATCTATAGCGCCAATTATTTTACCTGGAAATATGATTTTTGTTTGCCAAATGGGTTGTTGATGTTTTATTTCTTCTCCAGTTGCCGGGAATTGTTTCATAGATCATAGGCTTGTAATGGAAATATTTGTTGACACGCCAGCCAATTGGATAAATTAAAAAGAATTACCGAGAGGTTCTTGAACTGTCATACTAAAAGCCCGGATCGGATCTCCTTTATACCTATACCTACCTTAAAAATGATTCTTTCTAAACACTTTCATCTGAACGAAATATTAGCCAAATAGCTAGGTCGCACTCAATACTTCTCGTGACACGAAATAATTGCTGCTTTTTTCATAGGTATTTTGATGGTTTTCACAATGCTTGGATAGTTTTACGTAAAAAAATTGCAAAAGGCTTGAGTCAGGTAAATAGCATACTTGGAATTTCGTAGCAATTACTACGTTTTATTCATACGGATCCGAGTAAAAGCTAAGTGCTGCCACTTTTCGAACATTTTGTCAAATGTTAATGTTAATGTTTGCTCCAATCAGTTTTTATTCATACGAAACGTAGCAAATGCATGGATTTTGACATTTCGGTTTGAGTAAAAGCAATTGCTAAGTTTTACTCATAACATCCATTCTTTGTTTTACAAGGAATATTATTATTTTAATGCATGCAGTTAGGTCCCATTTTACATAGAAACTTTTATGCAACTACTTATAATGGCTTTGGCTTTGACTTTGACCAGTTGAATCCAGTTTAAAAATATTTCGCCACAGGACTGGAGAAAAAATGAACAGTGCATGCAAAAAAAAATCATACCACGACTTTCTCTGATTAGCATTTCCTCAAAATTTCTTGCATGCTTAAGTAGTTGTTAAGTTTTGAAAACTATGAAAACGATCCAAGATTCACAACAAGGGCGGGTATTCGTTCACGCTTAGGGCGAACTTCGAGTTATGTATATTTATTTTATGAAATTTTCAGGCTGAAAGGCCGAACAAAGGGCGCCATATTTGTGTTTAATTTTTTGTTTTGAATTTTAACAGCTTCTAAAAACAACTTTTTTTCTTTTAAATTTCTTCCGGTAAAGACAAATTCAGCCACATTCTTGTCCAACTGTTGTGACAAGACTGGCATAACGCAATCAACTACATGTTGCAGTTATCGGCGATCTATATTATCTATGGAGTGCAGAGGAGCAGATTTAACGACAAACTTGAATGCATTTAAAACGAAGTTGGAAGTTGGTGGGATCCATGGCAATAGCGCAGAGCCTTTTAGCCCATACCTGGGTGACAACGCAGAGCAGACAAACATCTCACCTTAGGGTTAGGCGGCACGCAATATTCAAAAGCAACCTATACCATATATAAGCCTTAGTAGCGGGAGACACTACCAAGCAGAGACAAACCATACCAACTCGCAATTCTCTTGCCGATGGCCCCTAGTTTTTTTTTTTAAATTCGCAATTCTGTTTTCGTATCGGTTTTATGGCAATTTAGAATCCGTGTGACATACAAAAACATACAAAAAAAAAAATCAATCCTACCAACCATGGAAGAATGTAATAGAGTTCGGGATTCGGGAATACCACTGTTTGTTAATAAAACTATCTTTGAGATGTTATAATATACTAGAAACATTTTAGGACAAATATGGTTCTGAATTTTCCGCTTTTGGATATTGACTTAGATTTCATGAGTGAATTTTTCTTAACTTAATAAATAAATAAATAGTTGGCGCAACAGGTCTGGAGAGACCCTAGGCCTAGCTTCTCACAACCCTTCGTTTTGTTTCATTTTTGGAACGAATGGAAGGGATCTACAGTTTTATGCCGACTCCAAACGGCTAATTGAGAAGCTCTTACAAGACATTTATACTCTCGGATGTTTGTCAGACGTTCGCGAGAGGTAGCGCAGCAGAAAAAAACCCTAAGTCGGAATTGGGTTTTTGCGGGATTCGAACCTGGGACTCCCGCATAGCAGTCCAACACACTAACGTAACTTTCTTAACTTGCTGATGGCAATTTGCTCAAATTTTCCCTCAACCAATCTAAATTGTTCTTTTTTCAAAAATATTTTCAGCAAAAGTGCACTTATTCCTAAAATAAAATTCCTACTATTCACATTTAACGAATAATTTCAAATTTAACGGACAAAATTCTATTCTGGCAGCAACTTTGAAGGCAGTCAATACGAATTTCTATATGTAACAATACTAACGCACCTATAGCATGTACCACTACTACCCCATAAAAATATAGCTTGTAGGCAAGTAACGGAACATGGGGTCTCAGTATTGTCCCTGCTAGCAAGGCTTTGTTGGAAGAGGTCGTGACCCACCATTCAGCCCAGGCTGCAAGGGCCATCAGTAATTTCGACATATAACAATTTTTTTAAGCCCCGTCTATTAATTACAATGGCCGCTGACTTAAGGTGCTTTGTGACACAAATTCTTAATTATATAAATTAACAGTGGCAATGCCCCTACATGTAAAAGAATTACGTCGGACTTCTTCAACTATGTACTTCTTTCTAAAGGAAAGGAAGCCTGCCAAATAGCGTTCTAAAGATACCAATTACAGTAAGAACAGATTGCAGGAACAGGATACCTACCTAATGAAATGAAACAAATTGCTCAATAGATAGACCTTGGTATCATTTAGACGACTACGTCAAAATTAATCTTTAAGAAGTCACTCAGTTTAGGTGGGAAAAGATAGGAATGGCGTAAAAGGATTGCGCCAACAAGCAAAAAATGGCGCTATTTTCCCTGAAAAAATATCTCAATTATTTATCGGGTAGCTCGCAACAGGTTTTATGTATAAGTTGCTAACCGTTTGGACGCCAACAATTCGAAAAATTAAAAGATACTTTTCTATAGCTGCATCTTAGCCTTAGGTAAGCCCTGGCAGCTAGTTCTAATTTAGTTATTAATTTTTTGTGAATTCAATAACGAAATAAAGATCTCCTAATGACTATTTGAGAGGGGTAAAAAACAAATCGCTTCCTCTGATATCTGAAGAGGTCTGCAATAAATCTTTACAGCCTCGAATCAGAATTAAGTGCACACTTTACTAAACTAAACACTCAAGCTCAAGCCAAATAAGGATGCACTTTGTACATACATAAAAATTAATCCAGAAAAAAAAAGCAAACGCCAGCAAAAACAATTGCTGGCAAATGCACTCGCTGCAAACTTAAATATTTTTTTTAGTCCTTTGGCTTTGGTGTGATTTGTTATCCTTTGGGTGCATTTCCGGATCTACACTGGGGAAAAGCAAAAGTTCTCCAAATCCCGGCTGGTTTACGAGTGCCATTTATTTGGTGCGAATTATTACCTCTGAAAGGAGAATTATTATGATTGCCTGGCATTAAATTTCAAACCCACGCCCAGCCCACTCGAAGATATAGTTTCGCTACGCTCTTCTACACCTTCTGGGCGATGAATTTTACTTTGGAAAGTTGCATTCCGAATTTATTATACAAGGAGGAGAGGACTTCACTGCATTATTGTAGGTAGCCGTGTACACTATACACTCCGCACTGTTACACTAAAACGTGCCACATTTAGTAGCGATCAATTCTCTTTCGCAGATGTTACTTTTCTGTAATCCTTTTTCATTTTTGTTTCGCTCCGCTTCATTGGTATAATAGTTTCTCATTTTGGGGGTGAAAGTTAATGAATAACTTACCACAAGGGAGTACCAGTAAAACCCCTTAAGCTGTCGCTGTCAGAGGTTCATAAAATCGAGAAAGAGTTTTCGTAAACTTTTCGACTGCTGGCCGTGACACATAACTCCAATGACTCTCTCGCCGCAGCCGCACACAAGACACAGCACAGCACTGTGTGTCTCTTAATAAGTGGGGTTGGTTAGGAGCTCGCTTCCCTCCCATAAATTTCCAATTCATAGCATTTCCTTAATTTGGTTAATTTTCGTGTTCAACTGCAGGCAGGAGTGCAGAAGGAATTGTGTACTTCATTTGCAGACACAAAGACCACGACCACAATCGCGAGGACAATGCAACGTTGTAGATACATATTTATTCAATTTGAAAAACAATAATTCTCACTTGATGTTGAAGTTTTGCCGGGGGTATGGTGGGGTTGTGTCCATACGAATATGCGGACTGAGGACTGAGGACACTCGTGGGTAAAGTTTGATAGAATTTGCTTAAATTAAGCGTGTGTTTGGGTGTTATTAATAATATAAAAAGACTGATGAAAATTGGCAATGAAAACAGACCAATCAAGTATGTAAACCAATGCGATTTCCAATTATTCGCTTTTTCTTGGCTGGAGATGAAGAGAAGCTTCAACGGTGCGATTAGAAACTATTTTCAATGTGGTCATTTTTATTATGATTTCAAGAAAATGGTTAAATACAGTAAAGATTTCTATTTACTTTCCAACAATCAAGGTCAAGGCAATGCTGCGGACACCTCAAAGAGAGTTCAGCATAGAGAAAGGCTGCGAGGAAGTTCTCATGTAGCTAGCAGAGGCATTTTTCGCTACCTTGATGCAAGAACCTGTCTAAAAGAAAATTTCTATATGACAGACAGATAGAGAAGGACAACACCAGGCACACAAACTTTTAGAAAAAAAAGAAGACGAAAAGCAAATGTATAGCCTAATGAAATTCCAAGACTGAGGTGCAAAAGTTTTAGGAAAAGGTAAAACATGGCAATAATAAAAAAAAAAACTGAACCGAAGCATGTATACATGTATACGAACAAACAGCTAGAGGGAATCTAAAATATTGTCGGATGGAAGTATCACCGACGAATGGAATCTGGAGACATCGTTTGTTGAAGATCTGCGAAAAAAAAAAAACTACCGGATCACCATCGCATACAAGACTTTGTCTGCAATAAGCTGTGAATACCTAAAGCCCTTATTTCTGCGGTTTCAGTACAGAAAAGTCTAAATTATCGAAGATCATGTCAAGTAATTCAAAACAGACATCGATTGTAAAGTAAAGATTGAAGTAGCTAATTACGAGTGTGTTGGTGAGTCGGAATTTTTGAAGTTACGTGACATTTGTCAATAAGAATGAAACATGAAACAATACTTTCGCACTAAATCGTGGCCGCTCCGTAAAAATATAACTTGTATGCAAAGTAACGGGAAATTTACCGAAGTTGGTGGTCTTAGTATGGTTTGTCTGTGGTAGGTATGTAAGGCCCACAACTTGAGTTTTTGGCCATGTTTTTTTGCGTAATTCAAAACTTACATGAGAACACCAAGGCAGCTGTATGGAATGGGCAGGTTAAATCTAAGTGATAAGACAAGGATGTGCTTCAGCAAAGGAATCAAAAAATGATACACTGTTTAATACAGGGCGGAGTATAGGTAGCCTTATGTTACCTATAAATAATTACTGCAAAAACATTTTATGTTAATTTTTTTCAGAATAAGCTTTGAAAAACTTAAATTTATGATGGAAAGGCTCAGCGCAAACAAAGTATCAAACATTATCGAAAATTCTGTATAATGTTCGAAATGCGCCTAGGAAAGTACCTACTCCAACAATTTACCGATTGGTTCAGCGTTTTCAGCTACAAGGGGCTGTCTTTCTTTCGAGTGCTAAAAGACTTCATAAATGCCAAATAAATAAAATCACAAAAAAAAAAAAAAATTAAATTAGGTATATCATAACGTTACTTATGCGCCACCCTGTACTACCTAAATTATTCTATCCGTTGAATCCACTCACAGACATATTGTTGTTGTCATTTTCATTTCCTAGCGTTTATTAATTAGATGAAAACAATAATTTTAGTTAAATACTTTTTTTTTTTGAATCCGACCATTTAGGGTTTTTACCTTCCTTCACGGACTTCGATGAAAAGTATAAGTAGGTAATATTAAAGGGGAAATTCAAAATTTTCTAATGCGCAATCTCCATGGATACTTTGTGTATCGACATCGAATTCGTTTCCCCATCGCGTCGTATTCAATCGAAGCGGTCAATCCAAGCGAATCCTGTCCCATTTTTAATACTGCATCGCCAGCTACTCTAGTTTGTTGTCAAATTTCAAAGTTTGTTATCATAATTAGTGCTAAGCGCACAACTTGGCGCACATTCTGTAGCGATATCGAAAGCACCACAAAATCGGCTAGACTTCGAAAAATCCTGTGCAAAGAATCCGCAGTTCCCGGATATCTCAAGGATAGTAATGGTACTTGGACACAATCCTGTGAGGAGACACTCAGTCTACATCTGCAGATTCATTTTCCGGATTGTACTATGAACCAGGCTAATCAGTCTTCTTTTAATACATACCCCATTAGCGACAATTCCGGTAGAACTTGTAACCGAAGATAAACTAAACTGGGCAATTGATACATTCTCCCCGTTCAAATCTCCTGGATGCGACGGAAAATTTCCAATCATGCTCCAGGAAGCTAAGACCACTATTACACCGATCTTAAAAAGACTTTTCATTCGCAGTCTGGAATGCGGCTACATTCCTAAAACCTGGCGAGAGGTTAAGGTCGTCTTTATTCCGAAGGCGGGGAGATCTAGCCACACCACCGCCAAAGACTTCAGGCCGATAAGTCTAAGGGACAACCGGCGCGATGAGAACTACACCCACAGCTGGATTGGAGGCAATTCTCAATCTGACTCCTTTGGACCTTTACATGGAAGAATCTGCTACCAACTAATACCTGGAACCCATGCCATTTTGGCCACGCACAATTTTTTTTTTTTTTTTTTTTTTTTAATAAAACTTTATTTCATGTACGAACTTAAGGCTAACATATGTTTCTTATTACTAAAAAATATAGAGAAAGACGTCAAAGCGTGCCTTAAAGTTCAATGAAATAGTTAGGAACATTCAATTGTCAAAAGACAAGAGGTGAATGTGCCATCATATTAAAAAACATTACAAATGAGTTTATATTGATGGGGATCAATGCAGATTAATAGTTTTAACAATATTGTGCAATAAAAAATAAGAAAAATTAAGAAAGAAAAAAGAACTGACAAAAAGTTATAAATTATTTAAAAATCAAACTATTACATTTAGTAGTGAATCTATTTCCTCATAATTAAATGAAAAAAGTACTGATTTTAAGTTAGTTAAGAAAACTGCTAAGCGTCTCTCGCATCTTAGACTTAAGGGTAAATTATTGAATAAGCGAGGCGCGGTGACCTTATAGAAGAGCGAAAAGTGTGATTTGTGTATGGTGGATATATTAACTAAATACAGATTATTTACACGTAAATTATGGGACCCATACAATCTGGAAGCAGAATATCCGGACTGTTCAAAAAATGTTTTCAAAACTTTATAAAAATATAGATGCTTAAGTGGAAGTTCATCAAGGTTTCTGAATAACCCAAAGCTGTGAGTTCTGCGGTTAACTCTGCATATAATACGAATTTGCAGCTTAGATTTAAATAAACCATTGTAAACTAGTTTTAAAATATGCTGACTACAATATAGGCTGAGATGATAAATCTGTCTTAATACATTATTAAAATATTGTTTCAAATCAGAAGTATGATCTTTCCAGCTTAACCGGCTATCCAATATCACACCCAAATACTTAAATTTGTCAACACGCTCAATGTTAAAGCAACCATCAGATCAAATTATATTGGAATTGTAAGAAGGATTGCAAATATAATGTGTGCACGTATTTGAAAGATTATATTTGGAACAACTAGGTGAATGATAGGTCAACACCATATCTTCACAGATGGAACCCGAAATGTTGAACATCATAAATTTAGTTTTATCACTTATAATCAGATTGTGGTTAAAAAACCATTTACGCAGAATTTCTAAGTCATTATTGACAGCAATATATCAATTAAAATAGTTTTTTTTTTCGGAGTAAGATAAAGCAGTGTCATCAGCAAACGCTGTTATTTTGCCTCTAAAACTTTGAATGAAAAGTGAATTCACAAAAACTAAAAATAGAATAGGGCCCAAAACAGAACCTTGAGGAACGCCTATGTTTATACATTTTTCCGAACTTAAACTATCCCGAACCTTAACCTTTTGTTTGCAGTCTTTTAGATAAGATGCAAACCAATCACAAACAGATCCTCGAAAACCTGCCCTATACAGTTTTTGGAGTAGCAAAACATGATCTACCATGTCGAAAGCCTTAGTAATATCAATGAACAGTGAAATAGCTACATCTGATTCATTAAGGCTATTGTAAAGCTCACCACAGAGTTTTAAAACCGCTTCTTCTGTTGATCTACCTTTTCTGAAACCAAATTGGGAATCACTAAAAAAATTAAATTTATTCAAAAAAGACAACATTCTAGATTTCATAGCCCAAAAACTTTGGAAAAGACAGATAAAAGCGAAATGGGTCGGTAATTATTGAGACAAGTAGCTTCATGTTTCTTGTGCAGTGGAATAACAACTGCTAATTTAAGTGCATCTGGAAAAACTCCCTTTGATAAGCTAAGATTAAAAATATACATCAAGATATCGGAAACATAGTACGAAATATTTTTCAAAACTTAATTAGAAATCGAATCACACGGCGATGAATTTGAAGTTTTGAGACTCAATATTATTTTATGAATCTCATGAGAGGAAAACTCTTCAAAGAAAAAGCTATTGGTATTAAAACGATCTTGAATTATGTTCTCAGAACACTGACAAGTCCTCGAGTGAGCAGTAACATTCATGTTACAAGTTATGTATGAATAGTGATTGAACAAATTTGCAACTTGCAAAGAGTCATTTACTAGAGTGCTACCATTTTGTATGGAAATCTCAGCTTTGGGCTTGCTTTTATTTAAAATTTCATTAACAATATCCCATTCCTTTTTTGAGTTACCAATATTATCAACAAGTTTATTTCTAAAATAATTATCCCTGCAACGCGGAATTTCAGTTTTAAGTTCTTTTTTAAGATTATCATAATATCTTTTAAGCCTAACGTTCAGAGGATGCTTCCATACTTTAACACTGAGTTTGTTCTTTAAATCAATTTTCTTAAGCAGTGATAAGGTCATCCAATTTTTCAGTTTTTTTTAACTTTTTATTACTTTTATTTAAGGTATGGCTACAGGTTGAAATATGGAATTGAAGGTTCTTAAGAAAAATGTCAAAAGCAAGCGAAGGAAAAATTTGGAATATAATAGTTAGAAATTTCAGATTCATAGATCCATGTTTCAGAGACGAATATGAAATCTGGTAAATGATCTAGAGATGCGAGATGAGCAAGAAAACAATCAAAATTTGCACGTAAACTACGAATATTTTGGTGAATTATTGATAAACCTGAGTAAGATACCAAGTATGGATGATCAATACAATAACAGTTCGTGTTGTCATTAATAGAAGGGGATAAACTAGTACTACTTATATTGTTGATATTATGAGGATTTAATAAGAAATTGGTATTGTAATTATTATTATTATTATTAGTCATAGAAAAAATCATATTGTATCAAAACCGTTTTTTGAAAAATCCTCATAATTACTTATTTTGATTACTTTATCGCCTTCCTTTCTTCTAATAAGAACAGATGAGTCCATAATCCATACATATTTGCATTTATTTTGTAGTCGCAGCTGTTTTGCCTTCTGCAGAAGAGATCTTGTGTACGCTGTGAGACAATCGTTGATATATATGCGCCGGCCTTTGTTGTTGTTAGCAAATAATTTTATTTTGTTTTGTCGTATTTTTTGCATTATCGACTTCTTACATGAAAGAGAAGTAAACTTCACACATACGATGTTAGAACCAGCAGCGGCATTGTTTAGGTCATTGACTTTCCTATTGTAGTTCTTCACGTAACAAGATTCAATGTCATTTGAATTTATTTGTACTCCCACATCATTCGTTATTAGTTTGATGACTTTCTCTTTAACATTAGCATTACTCAATTCCGGTACACCTACAATGTCAACTGCATACTTCTTATCTCTTTGTTCCAGTGCATTTATTTTAGACTCCAAGATGTTCACTTTGATCGTAAGAGCAGTTTTGCTATCTTCCAGAGATCTGATTTTTTCCAGAGCATCAGTGTTTAGTTGTTGTACTTTAATAATCTCATGAAATATTTTCTAGGTAAATATGTTGGGAACGTTGACACTTCTGACTATACGTCTCCCCATCTGAACTTTGATAGACCATTCTCCTACTCTTTTCCGAGTAGAGATGAATGGAATGCAGATGAACCCACAAAGGGGAAATCGGTATCCATCTACACAGATGGATCAAAGATGGATTGTGGAACCGGTGCTGATATATTCTGTGAGGAATTAAATATATACTTCTCCATTAGGCTTCCTGAGAGCAGCAGTGTTTTCCAAGCAGAGGTTCTGGCAATCGCGGAAGCAGCCCGAATGGTCATTGTTGGCAATACCTCGTTATGATATTACCATTTTCATTGACAGCCAGGCGGCTATAAAGGCAATTTCTGCTATTGAAATAAAATTCAAGCTAGTTCATAGCACTCGCGAAGAGCTCAAGGTTCTCTGCTCGCAGCACTCTATCAATCTCTGCTGGGTCCCTGGACACAGTGACAAAGCCGGCAATGAGATAGCTGACAAACTGGCGAGAAAAGGGTCTGCAATGGATCATGATAGAGCACTACAGTCGATCAAGCCTCCACTATGTTATCTCAGAGAACGAGTGGAGAACAAGATTCGTATGAAAACCAATAGCAGGTGGAAAGAACTAAAACTACCTGTGAAGTATCTCGGAAGCTATGGCCAGTATATGAAAAAGGCCGAACCATCAAACTTCTACAGTTTGACAGGTCATCGCTGGGCTTTAACGGGTCATAACTTTCTAAGAAACCACACGATGAAACTAAATCTCAAAGATGAAGATATGTATATGTAGAGGCTGCGGGGACGAAGAGGTTCATGAGAACGCACCTCACTTCTTCTGTTACTGCCCGAGCCTCTGTCACTTGAGGAAAAGAACACTTGGAAGCTATTACTTCCATGACTTAGAAGAACTTTCTGATGTAACACTCTCTGATCTTTACAGGTTCTTGAGGACATCAGGATGGCTGGACATCGTCGGGTAAATACATGAAGGAGAGACATGTGCTAACTATCTACAGCACCAACTATCAACCCCCAAAAAAGGGCATCACAATGGGTCCACGAGGACCTAAGTGCGTTATATATGAGGGTCTACCCTGCTCTACCAACCCGTTAACCTAACCTAACCTATCATATTTCCTTAAGTCTCGCGAGCAATATAAAAAAAAATACGCTGAGAAGTCAATCTAAGATTTGAGGAAACTCCGAATTTCACAATTTTAATGTGTAATTTAACTTAAAACAGGAAAATAATACTTACACGAGTAGTAGCCTTCAAGATTCTAGGTCGTGTCGAGAAAAAATAAAAAAATTGAAATTTAAGGGCTTTGCAATTCTAATATCAGCATTCAAAACAGCTTCTATCGCTTACTGCTAAAAAACTAAATTGCGAAAACATATAGCTACCAATAATTTTTCCACCCCAAACCCCCAAACTATTGCTTGACTTCCACGTCCTTTAACGACCCAAGCTTCCATTGCCAATTGCCATGTCTCTTTATACGAAGAATGAGAGTCAAAGAGTGTTTTCGAAAAGAAAAAAAGAAATTCTCATCGCTGACTGAACGTTATCACAGAAATAATCGGTAATAGCACATAAATGCAACCATGCAACCTGCACACAAATTGCGTCAACTTGTGCCGCATCGGTCGCCTTGAAAACTAACCTTAACCTTTGTTCTTCGCTCCTTGTCGCCATAGTTGCCCCTCTGTCCATTGCCCACTGAATCCATTTGATTTCCATTTGCAATTCCCGTTGAATGGTGCATAATGGCGGCGGCAGCCAAAGGACACCAAAGGTATTATTCCGTCGTCCCGTGCTCTCCCGCAGCCGTAACCGTAATTTCAAGGAAAGAAATAAAACGCGCAATGAGCACTTGTAAGCGACGATAATTCAATTTAATGGCAACCCCATCGTCGACCATCTACGACAATGATCCTACGAAACTAACGACTTTTCACTCAGCAAGGATACGCGGCTGTAGCCGTGTCACAAGATTGGTAAGCTTTCTCCGCCTTTGTGATCAGGTGGCGCTCGGCAATGCGACCTGCATTTGGTTGGCCGAGACGGCAAGCGATTTCGGTGAATATCCTCAAACTGCAGCAGGGTTAGTCGATAGAATAGAATTATTCGCCGACAGAGAGATACGACAATTGTCGGCCATAAAGATTCTCCACACCTGGGCACAGATTAGGAAAGCCATTGCCGCCGTCTTCGTCGACGTTGTCGTTGTCGCCTGCGTTGTCCTTAGCCGTAATTGCACCTTGAACAGTTCGCATAAATTCCAACCCCAAACTTGAGAAAGGATAAGACATTCGTGGTGGAATTGAAAAGATTCAACCTCTGGAACTATGGTGTGGGACACTAAATCTATATGAATGGCCCTCGTGGTGTTGCGGTGCGACTTTAAGGATGCAAAGCGCGTTTAAAATTTAACTGCAAATTGAGTTCCATATGCCAATCATTCAACTGGCAGAGTGTGTGTATCAGTCATTTTGGTTCGTTAGATTCTACCCGACAAATGCGCTGATGGCACGTCGTCGGTCGCTCGTGTACAGAACACTCCGCAGTCCATAAACGGAAAAAGGATTCAATCTAGTTCAGCCCTCTCGACATATCAAAGGAACGCGGCGACATTATCATTTTTAACACGTACTCAAGAGTAGAGCCTAGGCTCTGTCGAAATCAATGATTTTGCCAAGTTCATGACCGCAATCATAATCAAAGTTAGTCCTGGCCGGGTACTAGTCGTCTAGCACAGTGCAGTGATTGTGATTGTGATTCGATTTGACTCTCGGGAGGCGAAGGAGGATGGGTGGCGGTGCGAATATGGGAGCTTGTTAAACGCACGACGAACAGAAAGGGTGTACTTGCTGCGGTGGATGTTTCTTTTGAGAGGATTATGTGGATTTGCATATTGTGGTTGAGTGGAAGTGGCACCAGTACGAGTGTATGATTTGTGAAATTCCCCGAAATTTCAATGATGATGACATTTTGGAAAATTTCCGACATGAGGGATGAAGATTAAAGCGATTAAATTGCGTAACAAGATTGTGGAGTTGGAAAATTGAATAAATTGCCTTCGGAGGTGATTCGGTTATTTAGGAGGCGTGAGAAGGAGGCATGCTCGCAGTTATACCTCTATCTATAAAATGATGCGGTGAAATCGACTTTCGAAATATTTCATTTGCATGCATACTACAACGACTCGTGGTGGTTCAACATGTTACGATTTTAACATTGGTTTGAGTGGTGAAATTGATATAAGAGTGTGAAGTACCTATGGTAATTTGTTTCCTCTTTATGTGCTGCTGAAATTATTAAAAAAAAAAAATGATTTCTTTATTTTTTTTTTTAACATTTTGCTCTGCATTTTGTTAATAAAAAATAAAATAATCACGAAACACTAAAGTGTGTACAAAAATAATTTTATAAATAATTTAAACAATTTTTTTTTAATCTGATATTTTTTTGTTGGGAGCTTATACGTTTAGCTGCCCTTCTGCCCTTATGCCCCAGTTTATTCCAAGCACGATCTAATTTTTGCAATCTTTAAGACTAAACCTTAATCCGCTAGAAAATGATATTTATATCGGGTGAGTCTGCTGTGAAGGTTTATTTTATGATCTCTAAGTTAACTCCTTGCAAAATGCAGTATAGGTAGATAAACTTTTTAAAACGTATGTGACAACGTAATGACAACAGTTCTTGGTTTACTGTTGAAATTCAAGATGAAATAAATCTAAGGAGTCTGGCATATAAACGTTGAAAACGC
Source organism: Cheilosia urbana (assembly GCA_946477585.1). NCBI lineage: Eukaryota > Metazoa > Arthropoda > Insecta > Diptera > Syrphidae > Cheilosia > Cheilosia urbana. Next base: position 42,670,535 of record OX297856.1, read on the forward strand.
TTTTGTCTCGCTGAATTTTACAAAGTTTTTCGTAAATTGCGAAAAAAGCGTGATTAAATTAGGGAGCCAAACGCGGACTGTGCACTTGGACAAAAAGTTTAAATAAAAAGAAAAATATTTGCGAACTAGGTGTTGGTCGTCAGAAAGCACAGTTTCCTGGCAACATCAATGTAGATGATCTAAACGCTGATCTTGCCAACGTTCAGTGCTCCTCACCAAATGCCTTATTATCAGATTGCATTCGAAATATCAGGTGACCATAATTGAGATAATGAATTCTATTTTCCAAGATCAAATCAAGAAGATGTTGTAGCTGTAGGGGCTATATAATAGGAGCTATACGAGTATAATCTAAAGCTGTTGGTTGTGATGAAATAAATCCAGTCTTCATAAGGATCATTTTGAACTGAAGGTACTTGAAAAAAATTGTTCACAGATATCGAGTTTTGTTTAAAATAACAAGCTTCTGAATCAGCACCAGTCTGGTTTTAGGGAATTTCATAGCTGCACAACATCCATCTTACATGTAGCTGACGACATCAGACAGGCAATGGGCCACGACCAGGTGTTCTTTCAAGCATTTGATACGGTTAATCACAAAATTCTGATCTTAAAACTGAGAAATCAATTTTGTTTCTCGAAAAGTGCTGCTTCATTGATGTTGTCTAATATAGAGATTCGTTTGTGAATCAAACAACATGCATGTGGAATGCATTGCCTCACACGGTTTTCCCCTCTCATTACAGCTCACAATTGCTTAAGACCAATGTGCACCAGTACCTCTTCTCTATCCTCCCTATTAACCCTTCCACTCGTGCTGTGTATTAGCATCCTATAAGGGAACAAAAACCCCTTGAGCACTAGTGAATTATAAAAAAAAAAAACATTTCAGATTGGCGAACAGCTGTATTCGCTGGTGAAAACTCGTCATTTTTCTAAATTTATTGTCAGGAGTGCCACAGGGATCTATACTCGGCCCACTACTGTTCAGTGCATTTATAAACGATCTTCTTCGTGCAATCACAAACTCTACAATCTCATTTGCTACAATACCGTCATAACTCAAAAATCTCTGTTTAATAAGTACGAAATAAAAACTGGTTGTAGGGTAAGCATATGTTTATGAAATTAAGGTATGATCTGGGGTTGAATTATTTCTACCAACAGCTCCTTGACCTTAAATTCATCCCTACTTTTAAACCCTAAAATATCTCAATGCATAATAAATTTTTTTATAAAACAAAACTCTTCATAAATTATTTTCCTGGTTGTAACTCGGCAATTCTTTTCTATAATATGTGGAAAAAGTTTCGAATTTGGGGGTCTGATTTAACACCACCCTTAGCTGATACCTTCACATTCGGTCAATAATTGACAGATATAAATGGTATATTTATATATATATATGAATACAATACTTGACTTAGCAAAAAGTCCGTAGAAATAATACAAATAAATTAATATGGTTCAATAGGTTGGTTGCATTGATAAATGAGAATGAGCACAAGAAAAACGCCCAAGTGAACACACCAAATTGAAATTTTGGTAACTGTTTCATCCGTTTTCTTTACAAACTTCTCAGTTCAGTCGGAAACTCTTTTTTTGCGAAATTTTGAAAAACACTACGGTAGGCATAAGAAGCAGACTCGTTTTTTGTCACACGAATTGTTGTGAGAAGCAGGGCTTTCTCTGTGAACTTGGATATGTCACGGTCACTATTTTATTTATTTGCCTATTTATTTTATCATAAATCTACATTTTATTTACTTTCTCAAATTTACATAATACAAATCAGATGAAATATCTAGCGAATATATTTCCTGTATACCGCTCTAAAGGTTGAAGACACCGCAAACTTGGAATTCAACATGAAAATTATAAAAAAAAAACTATGACTTAAGGTAACACTAAAGTCAAAATAATTAAAATGACGTAAATAATTAAATAACTTGTTTTTATAAAAAAAAATTAAAAATTAAAAAAGACAGTAAATCCTTCTATATATCTAATGTTTCCATTGTTGAGTTATAAATTCTTTATCGAATGAAGGAAATGATTTCTATAAAAATCCATTTTCAGAAAATGAACTTAATATTTATATTTAAATAATTTTTTGGTGTGCGTATAATAGCATAGTCAGAATAATAAAATGTACGATTTCAGAAAATAGTTGTTGACTTAAAGTTACATTTCGTATTCAACATATCCTTTCTTTATGCAAAAAATTCTATTTGAACATACCGTAGATTAATTGTTCTTGATTGTTTTCTGATTTCACATATACAAACACATAATAGCAATAGTTTCTTTGGGACAAAAAAAACCTATGAACGATAAGAAAAAAAAATCGTATTCTAGAAGAATAAATTCCTTATGTTTGTGTTTTTGTTTTCTCGTTCTTGACTCACGTACAGAAAATTGGTGAAACTCATATCCCTAATATTATTCATAGATTTGTGTTATCACAATTAATTGATTACCCTAACCCTAGCGGTGTATCCTGAATATCAAATCCCACATTAATCAATGCCGATTGCCCAGTCGCTGTCATATTTCATTGAACTAGAGCACCAACTCTGTCACTTTGTTCTCTAGCGGTGTGTACTCTGCGAACACCGGACACAGTCGATAATTATGTCCACACCGTAATTGCGCATCTCAGCATCATCATCCATTAACCAATAACATTTATCTTGTTATCCACATCCGCAAGTCCATTTGCAATACTATGCTAATCGCCGCTAGGCAAGCGTGTAATTATTATTGATTCAATCAGAGAGTCACAAAGTCCTCTCGGATAATTTACGCCCGTCCCCGAATCATCTACAGCAGTAGATACCTAACTTCCGGTTCGATGTCAATCGGTTTAACCTGAACATCTTGACCTCTCGGTTCTCACATGACAGTTGGCCCGACTATTGACATACAATGAGGAGTAGGTATTGCCAAGAGGATTCTTGTCAGTGGAGTAGAATGACCCTCCTTGTCAATGCGGGGATTAGATGTCGGCTAAGTGTGAGTACTGTGTAGCAACTGGGGAATCAGTATGACATCAGGCCAAACAGTCGACCTATTCCAATGCGTTTGTGTCGGATTTGGTTGATTGTTGCGGTAAAACGTAATTTGCATCCGTACGATTAGAAAATGGGGACTTGGTGACCGTTTTTGAAACTACGCCGTGAATGTCGCTGACAGAGGTTTAATTCTAAATGTCCCAGGGGTGTCCATGTTCACAGCTCACCACACACACACACCGCAGCCTAGCTGCAATGGGTGAATCAGTTTGGTATTTATAAATAGAAGAAAAAGAAAACACACAGGCTAGCTGCTTTGAATATTTTCAATCAAATTATTCAATTGTTTGATTCTGGGAACAGGGTACCTACATTATTTGATGAAAGAAAGTATCAACGGAGAATAGCATTTCACGATCAGTCCCTACAGCCAGCTTTGGCAAGCATAGGTCTGGATGATGGAAGTTTATCGGAAAAGTATTCTAAGCATGTAACACCAACTGATGTTACTCAGGGCAACCGTATGGAAATAGCTCCCACCTGCTGCTGAAAAAGCGTGGTTCTATGTATAGTACAATGAACCTTCTGAATCTTATATATTAAAATGGCTTGGATATAATGTTTGTCCGTTTATATCTCGAGTTTGGTAGCACCGAATTGTATGATTCTTTTTCTGTTGGAAAGGTTTTTTTTTTGTAGCAGCTTTATATTAAAAAAAAAAAGAAAAACTAGAGGCACTCCGGGAGTGCCGACAGAAGTGATAACTTGAACAATTACGTGTGTATTTTTTGTAGAGATGCCACGAATATTCGGCAACTATTCGGTATTCGGCCATTCGGCCACATTTTTCACTATTCGGTATTCGGCCGAATAGTTTGCAACAGTGAAAAGTTAATAGAAGATCATGAAAAAAAAAGAAACACTCAGTACGTAAAGAAGCACCAACAGACATACAAATATCAACAAATAATAGCCGTATTTTATTATCAGCGTGATCTGATCCGGATCAGATCACGATAATAAAACAATACGGATCATTGAAGAATTTTATTTTTAAGTTGTGGCTACAGTTGCTATGAGTATGGCAAACCTCATTTTGCCACCGGGCCATATTGCAAACATTCGGTGCAGCGTGACGTCACAACATGATTTCAATGGACATGACATTTCACTTGCTTGTCCAAGGTGTTGCCATTTGAGTCAAATTTGAGTAGTTTTGATTTTCGATAGTGTTTTTTAAAAACTAATTTAAAATTTTATGTTGAAATATGCAACAAATAAACAATATTTCGCGGCTGGTGCATATTTGGGTTTTTCTTGGCTTATTAATGTGTATCCAAACCAGCGAAAGATTTGTTCAGAAACATTTTTTTGTCAAACATTTCGGAAATGTTTTTGCCGTTGAAAACGCCGATGAAGTATTTATTAAATATTTATGAAAATGTTTTTAATTGTTATCATGGCCAGGGGCTCGAAAACAACAACACCGCTTCCGTTATACTTTATACGGTGCGTTTTGTTTTTAAAAGGAAATGGTTTACAATCAGTTCGAAATGTAGGTAATGAAAATCTTACCGCAGTTTGCACTTCTCGTCGGTAATTGGAATTCTAAGACGAAGTAAATGACAGCGGTTTAAACACGGAAACCCAAATGAACAAACTGAAGTTAATTACGAAAAAATCGACGAAAATTGTTGCAATTACATTATTTCTTTGTACTATTTTGTGATAAAAAAGAAATGTGTTTCCCAATAATCAGCTATGAAAATAATTTAAATTTATACAGCCTGCTAGTTTCTATTTTTCATTATTCCAAGATTTTTTGGAAATTCGTATTTTATGATAAAAGAAGACAACAAAAAACAACTCTCACCTTTCTACAGGAAAACTTGTGAAACAATAATTATTTACGATTGAGAAAATGCGAAATATTTCATAAACATTTTTTTGTCAATAAATGGTTATGAAACATTTACTTAAATGTTAATGAAATATTTTGCTCGAAATAGGGACGGGAAGTTTATTCGCATGTGAAAAATATGCTTTTTGATTGCTTGTTCTGAATGGTGTTGAATATTTTAGTCTGGCAACGTGTGGCTTGGCTATCGTTTACAGGCACACCAACATATAAAAATGAAACAAACAGCGCCAAACAACGCAGCGAGAAATAGTAGAAATAATTTTCAGATCATCATTCATGATCTCGATGAGAAGCAGGATCATGTGCTGTTGTTGTAATTGCATGTAAAGCGATGATCTATATAGATCATGGCTGATAATAAAATACGGCTAATAAGTGTTATGACACGACCGCGACCTAATCGCAAATGAAACAAAACTGGCCGCGCCTACATACGTACAACTTCAGCGATACAAGTTTAAACTCGTAAGTGACGAGTTGTGACTTGTCACTCACGGAAATTACTACAAAGTGTCGCCGAATATTCGGCCGCCGAATATTCGGCGCTTCGGCCACCAGCCTCGCCGAATATTCGGCGCTTCGGCCACCAGCCTCGCCGAATATTCGGTATTCGGTATTCGGCCAAATTACTATTCGTGGCATCTCTAATTTTTTGAATCGTCAGGAAATATTTTATTGCGCAGGAAGTACTTTTAAATAAATGTTTTTTTTTATTCATTACTACTACAAAAATTATGTTACATTTTTCATTTTCATTTAAGTTATGAATTCCCCAAACAAAACAGGTAATTGAAATAATTTTGGTGACAATCAATTTGTCGCCGCCATAAATTACCATAGTAACATATTCAAATAAAATCATAGTAGATTAGAATCTGTTTATTTTTTTGATATCTAGATGTCGCTCCTTTCGTTAGAGAGAATCATATACCCAAAGGTATGCCATGCAATTACCCCTTAATGTAAGTGTCGCATATGCAAAGACATCGATCTATCACGAACAATAAATACTTCCAATCATTGACAACTTAACCCAGCGTCATTAATCAATTCCAGTCAAAAAGAAAATCATTCCCAAACAGATCAAAATTCAGAAACTCCTACTACTCCTACTTGTTCTCGTACTCCAAAAACTTATAAAGTAATATAACTCTCCAACAAGAACTTGCGACAGTTGTCTGTTTCTAGAGTTTCGACTTTTTCTATATTTCATGAACCGGTTCTTTTACCTAGCGTTGCTTCATGAATATAACAATTATTTGTATAGTATACCTACTCTTAGGGTGGCAAGTTTACCACAGTTTTCTTTTTCTTGTTTCGGTAATTATATCACAAGCTACTGTGCCGTAAATGTGCACAAACCCAAAATCGTGGATATAATATGTCGGAATTAAGCCTGGTAAAATTAAGTTATGAATTCCCCATACAAAACAGGTAATTGAAATAATTTTGGTGACAATAAATTTGTCGCTACCATAAATTACCATAGTAACGTATTCAAATAAAAATCATCGTAGATTAAGCTATAAATTACCTACCCCTAAAAGTAAGCAATAGTACAAAAGTTTACAACTAAAAGTATGCAATCGGTGTCGGTGTCGGTGTCGGTGTCGGTGTCGCGAGTTTGCTAGTTTTTGCCCATCCAAATAGTGCCCAACGCGCCTAAAGAAGTTATCACTTCAAAAACAATACCTCTCCTACGAAAAAATCATCGAAATCGGAATTACAAAACCGGAGATAAAGTGAGCGAACATCGTTTCTCCGTTTCTACCATTCACACTCCGTTCGAGTGGATGCTTGCACGCTTGCCAGCAATCCATTTGCATCATATCTGCTATGGGCGTGTTCAGGGTTTCCAGATTGTGCGCATTGTCGAATTTTGATTTTTTTTTTTTTTTTCAAAAAGCGATAGAAATGGAAAAATGTTGGGCTATAGATCGTTTTGCAAATATAGTGAGTATAGTTTTGTTCGTTTTATTATTTCACAAAAAAAAAAAAAAAAAAAATTTCCGCACTTTTAAAACTTGGCATCATTCTTGCAGTCAAGTGACATCGAACAGTCGTTCAACTTGCACGCACACGAATTTACTCTGCAGGCCACAAAAACAAAGTTTTCTTTCAGTTCTCTTAAGTTTTAGAATTCCCCAAGCCTAGCGATTTGAAAGAATTTTACGTTTTAACTAAACTAATTTTTTTTTTTTAGAGGGAAAAGCCCTTTGGAAATGTGCTCAGCGAAGCGGGTATGGATTTGCTAGTCTATATATATAAAAAAAAAAACTGGTGCGACTGTATCCAACAGTCCCGAAAAATGTGTATGTGTAAACACCGTGCGTTCGCTATGTGTGTGGCTTGATACGCGTCATTGAGAAAAGAGGGAATTGTAATAACCGTATTCTGGATATACCTATTATGAAATAACAATAATTTATTCTTTCTGTGCTGCGTTCCGGTAGTATAGATACAATTGGATTGTGGTAGCTAAAGTAAGATATGTACATTCGAGACTGTAATCTATCTAGATTACGCTGGAAGACAGCATCGATGGTTGTTCCATATCGTGTTGTTGAAATTTTTCGTTTGGAGTTCATTTGAAGTCGCTCCAGTTTGGTTTGCGAGACGAGTTCTCCATTCACGCGAGCGTTCAGTAGGTACTCGTTTTCCCCAACCTTTTTTCCGACTTTCAGAGGTTTACTTGCACGTAAACGCGCCTTGTAATTTCGCACGTTCTGCATCTGGCTTTCCCATATCTGAAAATATTTTAATGCATCTTCAATGACGGCAAAACATTGCATTATTGACAGAAATATGGAAGTGTACCAATTACTTATTTTCCTGTATTTTTCTGCGTTTTACTATTGAAACGCATGTATTCAACAGTGAAATCGAACAGTGAAACAACGCGCACTTAGATGTTTACGTATCAATTAGCACTCCTAAAATTATGCAGTGGAAAATACCCGTTTGCTGTTACACAGGAAATGAAAGTGTCATTGGAATTTCATTCGGCTTGCCTTGCACATTGTAAGGTTCTGGTCTACGACAATTTTGTTAGTTGTTGTCCAGCTGTGATTTCTGCGTGCCTGGTAATTCACGAAAGATTTGGCACTGAATTTCCTCGAGATGTCCGTCACAGGGAAGAAATGTGTGTGACCATCATATATGAAAAAAACATGCTTTATTTCACATCAACAAAAAGCTAAAATTAATATGCCCCAACTAAATGTATGCAATGATAAAAAATTTTACAATGATAAAACACAGTGACGCATTTCCGTTACACATTTGTCCCCGCAAGTTAAATGTGTGGAATTACTCCACCAGATTCCAAAAAAATTTTGCAATGATAAAACCAAGTGACGCATTTCCGCTACACATTTCCGTCCCCGCAAGTTAAATGTGTGGAATTACTACACCAGATTCCAATAACGCGCGCTTAAATGTTTACACATCAAAAAAAGCCTTAAAATTGTGTTCGTTTGTCGCCGATTCACGCCTTAACGCATTTACCGATTTTCCGAAACCAAACTTTCACACATATTTGTTATTGGTCTATATAATATTTATGAAGTTTTGTCGCGAAAACAAAACTTTGAGGGGATGAAAGAGGTTATGAAAGTTTGTATGGGGAAATGCACTTTGAAAAAAAAAAAAAAACTGGATAAAAATCGAGTAGTGACACTTCAAATACAAAAAAAAATAAATAAATTTTAATAGCAATTGTTGTTGTCAATTATCTCAATTATTTTCCGAGCAAATTGTTGTTGTGAACAATTCTGAATTTTTTTTTTAATATATCTTATACCTTTAAACGAGCTAATCTTGTATGTATTTATTTATTTATGTATTTATATAAATTTATTTCTGTGATCTCGGAAACGGCTCTAACGATTTCGCTGAAATTTGGTATATGGGGGTTTTCGGGGGTAAGCAATCGATCTAGATTAGTCTTATGTTTGGGAAAATGCGTGTTTTCGAGTTTTCATGCGTTTTGAGCTTATTTTTCTGACTTTACTGCCTTTTACTCGCCATTACACAAACAATTCTTAATCAATGCAAACAAAAAAAAATACGTAGGAGAGCCAACACTTTAATAGTTATTTCAAGCCATCAATCAGCTTTCTATGTCCTCTAGAAGCTGAGCTACAACCTAAAATCTAACACGAAAAAAATAAATTTATTTTCTCAAATCGAATATTATCAGCAGCCGCGGTTCTTGATCGTTGTTCTGCTTTGGGGTGGTTTTGTGGCGCACATCGCACAAGCACGTTCATATGAAAAAAAAAAACAGCGACAATGTCTTTCTGAGGAAATGCGCAGATGGATGATGACGTGTGGTGTGGTGATGGACGGATGGTGGAGCAGCGTTGCCAACCAATTTTGACGAAAAAAAGCCTAACTTGAGAAAAAAAGATGCCTTTTTCAATAAAATAATGCCTAAAAAATTTTTTTATGTAAATTGGAACAATAAATCAAAAATTAAACACAAATATAACAAAATTAACAACAACAATTTTTATTTCCAAAAAAAAAAACTTAAATTATGTATATGTATAAATCACAGAAGAAATAGGAACAAAATTCATGACTTTAGTTTCATGAGTAGGTAGGTAAATAGCATTGAACAAAACAAACACAGTTTAAGTCCATCAGATCAAAAAATAAATAAATATTTGAAATAGAAAAAAGATGCGTTTTTGGAAACAAAAAAGCCTTAAAGCCTTGGCTAATGAAATAATGCCTAAAAGGCATAAAAAGCTTAGGTTGGCATCGCTGGGTGGAGGTGCTGTATATAGAAATTGAGTTCAAGGTTTTTGTTTTAATCTTAAACTTTTAAACGAGCAATTCTTGTATGTATATATGCATACTCTGAACTCTGAAGCGTGAGCGGTACCCTCGCACCTTTGAGTATCCAATGCTTTTATTAGCGTTGGAAGTCGCATAAGTAAGTAAATATCTGGGTGACCGAGATTTCCTCGGTTATTACTATTTATTGTAATTTTAAAAACAATAAACATTAAAAAAAATATATAAAATTGAACATACAAAAAACTTTAAGTCTCCTAAATGCCGGTAGATGTCTTGATTTTTTCCTTTTACTATGACGCGGACGGCAAGAAACGAGTGTTACGGGTTCGAATCCCGCTCGGTGACTTACTTTTGTTTTTTTTTTTGTTATATGTTCAAGTTTATATAGGTATATATTTTTTTTAATTTTTATTATTTTTGAAATTACAATTAATACTAATAACCGAGCAAGGCTCGGTCGCCCAGGTACTGTATGTATTAAATAGCTAATAAGTTTGTTCTATTAAATTATGTTTACTAGCTATGTTACATTGGGCCTTACCAACAACCAAACCGTAAACTCGAGTTTAACTAATTTCGAAACTAACTATAGTTTCGACTTTTAATTTATGGGTACCAACAATCAAAATAATCGAAACTTTGCCTACATTTGACTTTATCGCAAAATTATAACAGTATAACTCAAGTGCGTTATAATTTTTTTCCGAGCTTTCAAATAATTTGCTGAAATTGGCATTTTGTATTTTGATTATCCTATAGTTATGTACTTTTTCAATAATGTTGAGCAGCGATGAGTTTATTTTTGCGGATATATGACAAGAAAGAATTCTTTGGGCACTATAGGTTTTTTTTTTATTTATTTGCTGTCCAATAATTAGATTTCACACACACACACAAAATATGCATCAATATGGATTGGGAAGCAGCTTTGAATTAAATCGATTTCCTGCACAAGACAAAACAACAAATTGATTGTGGGATAAGACATTTGTAACATAATTAAATAACTTACCGATAATTGAACTTACCTACCTCATTTAATTCAAAACGGCGAATTGACTTTTCTCCAGACTGACGTTTAAACTTTAATAATGGGTTAGACTAGACTTTCTACGAATCGAAAGTTACAACCTCGATTACCTTAAAGTCAGAGATAACTTGATTGTTGGTACACAATTTATTTTAATTTCGACTTTTGCGCTAAAGTCGAGTCTAAATTTGGTTGTTGGTAAGGCCCATTAAGTAACATTTTGAAATGGAGTAAATACTTTGATACTTGTTTGATGGTGTTTGAATCCATTACTTTCAGGATCCTTGCATTAGTATGAGTGAGTAAGTTGAAATGTAGGGGTGATTGAGATGACGTGGACAATGATGTTGCTCAGCGTTTTGAGTTTTCACGTAGGAGTTGTTACTTGTTACGAAAAATGAGCGAGTAACAATCATGGTACTCTGCTCATTCGTGAGTAGGGTTATGGCACCTGCAACAACATTAACCAATTTTTTCGACACTTGCCGAAGCCACGAGTTTGCACGAACACTTACTTATTGCGAAATGCCCCGATATTTGAATACGTTGTCGAAGAAGTTCCAGCGGCGGAAACAAGGTGAAGTAGTTCCCGGATTCCGGATTGGTAGAATATACACAGTTCACCCGAAAAACGACGAATGCTTCTATTTGAGAATGCTTTTGGTCAGTGTTTGTGACCCTACTTCGTTCGAACCCAGCAAACATTTTTCTTCAAAAATGAATCATAAATGATTCAGTAAAATGAAGATAGCCTTCAGATATGAATTCATTTATGATTCAATTTGAATCCAATTTCCTGAGAAATCTGTCTTCATTTCTGAATCATTTAAATGATTCATAAATGATTGTAGAAACATTCACTAAATTGAATACATGCATGCTTATATATTCATTTTAGTGAATGTTTCTCCAATCATTTATGATTCATTTAAATGATTTGTTTGAGGTAGCTAGCTCATAATCATTTTTGTTCATTTATGTGAATGAAAATCGAATGTCAGTATTCGTTTTAATCTGAAACCAGATTTGGTTCACATAAATGAATGTTATATGAATGTATGTTCTTCATTTTTACTGAATATAAAGTGATTCTTCAGTTTTACTGAATAAAATGTTTGCTGGGAAGCGCTGCGGACTGTTGACGGTTAGTTGTGGCCTATGGCCGACGATATTTTGCATCAAATTCGCACTGTGACATCGGATAATGAAGATGTCAGATGAAAAGCGTAACAAAACTTTGATTTTGATCGAGGATATGTGTCTGCTCATGAGTGGCAATTTGTTGTCCAAAATGACGCCGTTCATCAAGATTATATGGCCTTTTGAAGTGATTTGACGTCTCAAGATGTCGTTCGAGAAGTTAAAGATTTCGACAATTTTTTTAACAAAAAATTTTGTTTGTACCGTAAAAAACGTTTTTTTTAAATAATTTATAATAATTTTTGTTTTGTCAAAATACTTTTTTTTCGAATTTTCAGTCGGTTTTATTTAAAATTTTCCCAACTTTTCGAAAAAGTGGAGTTGTGCAGTTCCTACGCTGGTACCTTCGATTTATTTTCAAGATTGAAGATAAGATAAATTGATACTTATAATTTCACTAGCTGATCCGGCGAACTTCGTTCCGCCCAAATCTATAATATAAAAATAAAAAAAAATTCAATGGAATTTTGTGGCTGTGTTTGGTTGGTTACAGTTTGAAAGGTAGGATACTATTTTGGTATGGTGGGTACGGCTATATGTAAAAGAGACTGACGTCCGTATGTGAATTCATAACTCGGGAATGGATCGTGCTTCGTGGATTCGTATTGATCCAAGGAAGGATATATGCTTCTTTTTGTCGTGAAAATAAAAGTTTACGGGGATGGGATTGGGAATGGAACTTTGCATGAAGAACCGCATTTAAAAAAAAAAGAAGATTGAATAGAAATACGGGTAGTGTCAGTTCCAATACAACAAAAATGATTTAAAATCTTTAATTTTTTAATTATTTTGATATTTTGACAATTTGAAATTGAAAGTCGACTCAATTATAATTTTCTTTCGCAACCTCAATCCACCGAAATTTTATAACTGTTCGCGTTTGATTTGATTGTGAAGAATCTGAAATCAAATGTTATGGAATAAGCGACGATTTTGAGTGGAAAATTCAAAAGAAAACATTCCAATTCCGCGAATTTCAACTTATTCAGAAAGATTTGCCATTCGTATTTCGTATCAATTTCCCGTTTCGCTATGACAATAAGTCTCAAGGACAATCGCTTGAATTTTGTGGAATCAATCTTGAATTCCCATGTTTCTCCTAAGCTCAAATTTATGACCTTCCGCTTTATACAATTATACATCGTGTATCGTAAAGGAAATGTGCATTGTGCATGCTCAGTATTATCATTTTCATTACATTAACGAATATGGGCGAAATAAAGTTCGCCGGGTCAGCTAGTTTATCTATAAGTATAAAAGAGAGTGATATTGGCAAAGAAAAGGAATACCCAAAAAATAAAAAAAAATGTATGAAGAAAAAATCAAACCCCTGTGATCCCATCGCTAGATACGGCCTTGTACACGAACAGGGTGGAATATTTTCAGATTTGGTAGGTAAGAAATTTGCATAGGTCTAGTGGGATTTTTTATTTTGCAATATTTTGAGTTATATTTTCTTTGAAGTTGCACCATTGCAAGTGATATGAATTAATGTGCAAAAAATAATTTAGCACAGGTGCGATGAATGTTGTTATTTTGGGCTTATTTGAACAATCTTTTTGTTTAAAACGCAAATGGTAGTAGTGGTAATAAAACGCCCCCAGAACTTGGCGCCCTGTGCATATGCACATCTTGCACATATGGTGGGGCCGGCCCTGGGTGTGTGGTCACAAGGACACTCTCTGTTTTTTTTTTTTTTTTTTTTTTATACCTATTTAAACGTTTCTTGTAACACGTACCTAACCCTACTGTGGTTATTTGTGGCAGTGTACCTATATGACTCTTTTTACCCAATTACAGGACAGCAAATCATTTGCATTCGAAATTGCTTGTTGGCACTACCGCACCAACCCACAATGACACCCCCAATTCGGAATGATTTGCTCGCCTCTCAGTTGACATTTTATCAATTACCTACCATCGATTTATTTTCCGATTTATTATTGTCATGACTATGTCCTGCGGTTAGATTTGGCGTTCGCCAGTCAGCACACTCGTTCGGTATAGCCCCAATAGAATGGGCGCCCTACGCTGTGCAATACTTTTGACGTATAGCCCCGATATTATGTACTAGGTACCTAAATCACAAATTTAGATATTTCGGGAAATAGAAAATGTGAAATATGGCCAAAGGTTCGATGACCGACGAATTCAATTGAATAGAATTCTGCTAGTTGTGATTTATGCGCCCTGGGGCAAGGAAATCGGATGTGGCATTAGTTATCTCGCCTATGGATAATACAACTCGACCCAAAACGGGCTGCAACAATTCTCTTAATTGTAGGGAAGCGTGGCATTCCACCATTTCAGTAGACCTCAATACAGATCCGCACACATTGAGATAATAGAGCGCTGCCTGCGTCCTTTCTGTATATTTTAAATATTCATTTTTTGCAGATTGAATCAAGCGCGGAGTGTGTTTGATTTATTTGCACAAGGGAGGTTGGTGTGTCCATTGATTTGGTTAAAAATGCATTTGACAGTGTTGACCAAATTTGAAATTAGAATAAATTGATTGACGTCAAGGGTTGGCAGTGCTTGGCTGTAGATAACTATTCAAAAGCGAAACCCATTGAAAGCTGAGAGTTTATGCATATAGTTTTCAGTGTTCTGAAGCCGAACTAATATGCACGATGGGCTTTTAGGTCAATTATATCCGTTTATGTGATTACTCAATAGGACAATTTAGAGCTGGGATATTCGGAAAATATCCGTTGCATGAATTGGCTAATGGATTTTCGAATTATTTTGGTGGGCTAATGTGTTTCTTTGTTTTTAAACTAGAAAAAACTAAGGTAAAAAATTGGTAGATACGTTTACCAAATCTGGGGGGTTGGTTCCCTGCCAGGCTCGGTCTCAGGTGGCAGATAGGGGGACCTTGGTACGATGCGTTCGCCATCCGAAGTTTTAGGGTCATAGAAGCAAGTGTTCGCTCTGAAAGCCCTATTGCGGACCAAACCAAAAACTTAAAAACTTTTCTCCTAGAAGGGCCCGCCATGCGACTTGCTGAGAGAGAAAACTACATCTGTTCTGCGTTTCAGACAGATGTTTTCCCGTGTATCAGAGTGTCTTAGGGGGGTTTTTTTTCGTAAAGGAGATCCTAAGGCAGGATACGACGCGTCGAGGCCTGCGTGGCTGCGGGGGAGGGGCACTATATCACCGTCACCATCGAAAAAGGCGAGCAAGAAAGCCAAGATGACAGCCACCGCAAAGACCAAACTCAGGCGGCGGTTGTAGACTTCAATAAGCTAGACTGTATACCTATACTTCGGATAATTTATAGTGGTATTATAAAATGTAATTTCAGGGCTGTCTATCTAACTTTGGGCTCTGTCCTGGCTTGCTCTTCAGTTCTTCGGGCTTGAGTTTGCAATGTGGGAAGTTCATAGAGGAAGAAGTTCCTTCTGGCAACAGCTGTCGAACCTTGACTGGCTTTTTCGTCCGCTTTTTCATTAATAGAAATGTGTTAATTTTTCACAATTCTTATCTCTTCGCTAAGGCATTTCACAAGCGTAGTTTTCATTTCTGTTGCAGTCTCCGTTTTTAGGACATGGCCCGCAGATTCTTCCAAAATTTATGTTGCGTGAGTAAAGCGCTATTGTGGGTTATTTGATTCCTTTGTTAATGTTCACTTTCCTGTTTAGTTGTTGTCCCGCTTTTCTGTGGATTAATCAAGCCTCAGTTGTTCGTTGAGCATTGGAAGGGATTTCATAGTTGCCAGAAACAAAAAGTCATCATTATAGCATATTTATATGAGCTATATAGCTAGTTAGTTTGACCCGAAGAAATGGGGAAATAGCCCCGCTCCAACTTCTAGGCTACAGCCTCCGATTTCGGCTAAAATATTCAATTCTTTTACCCTAATTCCTAACATTCCAGTTTGTAAAGGTTCGTAGTTGGTACTGCAAATACTCTACTTATATACTTAAAGTCCTTAAGATTGCATTAGATTTATAATGTCTAGAGCTCTACTGAGCTGACAACGCAGTGTAGGCTAAACTATAAACTTCTACATGCAGTATAAGGACCTTAAGTGTAAGCTACAAAATTCTGAGAAATTTTATGTGACTTAGCTTAAATTTAGTTAAGTCTGCAGCTGACATCGTAGCTTACATTGAGTGTCGACTTGTGTTTTGATTGTCCGAAAGTATAATTGAAGCACAATAGCTGTGAAATAAGAACGATGGTCCCAATGTAAGAGGCAAGGAGCTTCAGTGATAAAGAGCTTTGATGTCCGGCACTCAGCACGTCAGCCCCAGAGATCCACCACCTGATGCGAGCAAAGGCAGGACAGTGTGTCGTCCTCCTCTCCACAAGCAGGACAGATGTTGCTGACGCTCAAGCCCAAAATATTTAAGTGTTTGGCAAAAGCTTTCTGGCCCGAGCGCACGCCTAGAAGCAGTCTGCAGTATATACTCCTGAGGGACAGAAGGAAAGACGCGGACCTTTTCGGAATAAAAACATACACTGGGATATATTTTAGGTGCACCAAAAATGGTGTGTTAGGGGTTGGGGCTGGGAGGCGCTCAACTTATGCCTTTTTATTGTGTAAAAGTAAGCATTTTTAAGTTCAATTCTTAATACATCGCATTTTTGTAGGATCATCTGGTTCGAGAGTTGTGACTAAAAAATATTTATTTAATACTATGGAAGAAAGTGGAGAGGTCGATATGAACCAAAACTTAAACTATTTAAAACAGTTTTTGTTAGATATGTCTTGTCCAAAAGAAAACCATCCAATTTATAAATCAAGTGTACCTATCTAAAATTGTTTTCGATTTTAGGCAAAGATGGTTAGCCTCTAGCAGAAGAAAAGATTTGTTTGTAGAAAAGAAATACGCATCCGAAAATAAGAATTCCATTTTGAAAAGAGACGTTAGAAATGATTCTTCCAGAGGCTCCAGAATGATAAAAATCTAGCGAATAGTTTTTGAACAATAAAAAAAAATCTAATAAAAAAAAAAGCGGTCTTTTTTTCAAAAATATATGCCAAAATTAATACAAATCAATTAGAAACTGTATTTTATTTAATAAATATTAATTTTAAGTTGAAAAAGTGACAAAGGTAACGAAAAATAATGTTGGCCAGGTTTTTCATGCAAATACTCCTATGTGGGACGTCTCGATGGAAGCAATAACTTAACAAAGTATTTAAATAAGTTCAATCATGTGATTGATTTCAACCTAACAAAATTAAATTTAAAACAAATAATACTAAAAGAAATGTAACCTTTTTTAAGATAACTAACTTTTTTTAAAATATTAATAATAGAATAACTGTGGCTAAATGTTTAGTAGTTAAATAAATAAATAATTAAACAAGCGGAGATTCTGGCTATCGCTGAAGCGTCCATTAAAACTTCAATATTGGCAATACCTCGTATAGCGATATTACCATCTTCATTGACAGTCAGGCGACTATAAAAGCAGTTTCTGCTAATGAAGTAAAATCGAAACTAGTTCAACGCTGCCGCGAAAAGCTTAAGGTTCATTGCATGCAGCACACCACGAATCTGTGCTGGGTCCCTGGACACAGAGACAAAACTGCCAATGAGATGGCGGATGAACTGGCGAGAAAGGGGTAAGTAATTTATCTGGATAGAGCACTTCAATCGATCAAGCCACCACTTCGTAATTTCAGAGAGCAAGTGGGGAACAAAACTCGAATGAAAACAAACAACAGGTGGAAAGATCTCAGTAGCAGTACCCTTGAAATATCACGGTTTTGGCTATAATGTAACAGAAACAGGACCACCAACAAACTATTACAGTTTATCAGGTCATCTGGTCATAACTTCTAACTGGTCATAACTTCTGTTAACTTGTGAGTTCTATTTCAAGACAGATTTATTGGAATTCAATGTGATTCACTATATTACTACAAATATTATTCTAATATATAACTCCAACAAAGTATAATTGAATAGAGTTGTACAGTATAGTAAATTAAATACAAATAAGTATGTTACCGTCTACCTTTTTAAAGTAAAGGGTTTTTCAATAAGAGGTGTTATTGTGAAAGGATATGGTCCTGTATGCGTGCTCGTGGTGGCCATTTGGCTGATATTGTTTTCCATTATTAACGGCATACCTTCCTCTTTATTACGAAATAAACATCCGATCATTTATCTCAAAAAATGGCATTTTTCTTTGAATACCAAAATAACACCTCTTATTGGAGAACCCTTAGTATATTGCTTAGGATTAGTAATATATATAATGCTAGTAAGCCCATGCTTCACTGAGCTAATTTCCAAGCGGCTGTTCGCTGTTCGCTGTTCGCCTCTAAAAAACATTCAGTTTAGTTAAGAGGCGTAGAATGCTTTTAATTCTTCAGGCTTGAGAAATGTTAAAACTTGAGAGAGCAGAAAGAAAACTTTGAATAAAATCGTTTTTAAAATATCCCACATTTTATTCTAAAGCTTTTTATAACCCAACATTTTTGGTTTTCCCATCTTTTACATAAATAAAGTGTAGACCGGTAATTTGAACGAACCGAGAAAATTGTTTATTTGTTGAGTTGTTTTTCCCCTTTTTAAAGCAGCCGATTGGCCTGATAATGCTTGGGAAGTGCTTTGCTTTGCTTTGCGCTTGTCGATAGATTTTTCAATGAACCGCGCATTTGAGACTGTCTGTCGGCCTCATCGCATAAATCTGAAATATGAGAACAAATAAAAATGTATACCAATTGTTTGATTTAGTCGATAAAAAATGTATTAATAATCCAAATTATGTTACCGAATGAGTTATCACTAACTTCAAGTGCGAGTGTCACTCGCGCACCGAAGGTTCCGTACTTCTTAAGAGTTGGAATTAAGCGGAGAAAACACGCTCTACTCTACACTGAAAAAATTCTAGTACATAATATCAATGAATGCCATTCATTGAGTTGAAATTCTTACATTCAATGTA
Source organism: Cheilosia urbana (assembly GCA_946477585.1). Taxonomy (NCBI): domain Eukaryota; kingdom Metazoa; phylum Arthropoda; class Insecta; order Diptera; family Syrphidae; genus Cheilosia; species Cheilosia urbana. The sequence goes on from OX297856.1 coordinate 42,689,418, forward strand.
AAATTCATTAACGCAATGTACAAATTCTTGAACATTTCGCTTCATGAAACTGGATTCATTAATAATTACGCTTCTAAATTGTTGTTGCAAAATTATGTATCCGAAATTCAATGAAGTTGTTCTTAAATGTATGAACGATTCTTAAGCGCGTCGTTTTGGCGCACAAGGGTTGATTGTGTCATTTTATGTATGACAACATTAAATGAATGAAACTATTCATTGGTTTTATGAAGGCGACCATTATTTTAATGAATTATTTCATTGAACTGCAAGCTATAACCGTTATGATATGAAGAATGAGTCAGTTTGGACAAATTGTACAGTTAATCTTCTAGCGTTCAATGATCACATACATAAATTGTATGAATAAATTCATACTTCTTATGAAAAAATGTTTGATTTTATGAATGCTTTCATTCATTCGGTTTAGAGTTTACATGTGCGGTGCGTAGTGCGTTTAATATTATTTATTCAGTTGGTTTTGTCTTGGTGATTTTTCCTGCTGGGTTAAAGAAGTACATTTTTCATTGGACTGTTTTCAAGTAAGTATTATCATTGTTAAAAACATGTTTAGTAAGGTAAATCATACAAAAAATACATGCTGACTCGATATTTGGATGAAAATTTCAATCTGCTTGAGGAACATCGGCATACTGATAAATAGTTTATGCTATTACTTTATAGAAAATAACCACCACATGTCTTTGGCAACCAGTTTAGGTTGGAAAACGAGATATTAAATCGTTTCCCAGGAGAAAAGACTGAATATTATCGCGTGAACAAAAGAGGACGAATATATGCAAAGTTCTGCAACTCCAAAAGCAGTTTTAGATCTTTTCTCAAACGGACACTGAACACTGATGCACCTGAGAATCAAACATTTAAGGTTTAGTAAGTATCTTTTCTTTACATTAAATTGCTTTTGATATAACAATTTAAAAATAAATACTAATATAGGATGTGGAAAAGGTCAAAACAAGACAAAAAATCCTAACAACGGAAAGAGTATTGTATTGTATTTGTATTTGTATTTGTATTTGTATCATTTAAAAACAATAGCAACTTTGACAACATCATGCTACTCTAGCCTTTTTAATTTGATTCTGAATTATGTTTCTATATTTAATATTTTCGTAAAAGTATCTTATGCGAATTATGTACTCTGCTAAAGAAACTATATCCTATATAGCTCCTGAAGTGGACGCAAATGAATACATCAGATGTCTAAAATACGACAATTTGTCAGCCTCCGAATTTGACAGCTGTTGGCAGGCATGCAGCCAATTTAGGATGCAAAACATGAAGGAAGCGAGCTGTCTAGCAAATATTTTTGCAAAATGGCCTGAATATAAGAAGTCAAGTAGATATCGTTTGGTAAGCTTAATTTATTCAAAATGAAGATTATAATTATAATAACATCTTTTTTTTTTATAAGATTGACAAGAACTTTGGAAATGTTTTTGGAAGTCGCCCAGGAAACCTTACGCGATGGTCCGAACAAGTTAGCCTTTTGAGAAAGTTCCTTTTAAAGGAAACCCAATTCAGAGACAAGTCGATGAGGACACATTGAACTCGTATCTAATCACTTTTTTTTTAATTTAGACAACGCAACAGTGAAGCTATTGTTCTGCCTGCACGCATATCTCATTCCGACACAAAAGGCAGTAAAAAGGACAATAGTGGAATCGTTTTGTAAAATTTACAATAAAGTTCCCAGGAGGCTTTCATATTTTTTGGCACCACCGTCCAGCAGATGGATGACCACATGGAACTTTTAAAAGGTAAATGGGAGAGCATTCAGCCATTCATTCTTGCGTTAGGAGATCTAAATTCAGTCACAAGTTTTTATGTTTATTTGGATGGTGTAAAATTTCTCTTAAACAACTTTTTAAGGGCCGTTGATATTTGTTGAAAGGCATCTTTAAAAATGTTTGTGCTGTCAGAAGAATTTAAAACAAATTATTCTAATGCAACATTTGATTTGTTATATTTAAATTTGTATATTATTTAACATGATTTCTTATTACTAACAATAAAAAATGCACAGCCAATACAAGCAAAAAAGATACTGTTTTATTTCTAATACGGTCTTAGGTTCAACGTTTTTCATACTCTTTAAGTAATCTTATACTTAAATGTATGAAAATGTACATGGAATTAAAGAATTCGTTCATAAAGGTAATGAGAGGCTTCATGTATTTAAAGCCTTTGTTCATATAAACTATGACGTTTTACATAAATTCAATGAATTTGTGCATTGTGAACGTTTTCCTAAAAGTCTAACAGATTTGATGAAATTATTCATAACTATAATGAATGGATACATTGCATTCATGAAAGTCTACATAAGCAAAGGGATAACTTTTTATGAATTCTTTATATATGGAATCATGTACCTTTTTGGTTCAGTGTAATGAATGAAATGACCGAGAGCCATGGCGTACGGGTCAGGACCAAAAATCGAGGTCATCAACATCCTTCTGCAGCGTGATTTCAAGCAAATTAAGAGGTATTGCGATGATTGGAAGTTGAAAACAAAGACAACGCTGAGACCACCAACTTCGGCCGATTTCCCGTTACTGGTGTCTACAAACTATATTTTTACGGAGTGTCTTCGTTTTGGTGTGCTAGTATTGACACATAGAAATTCGTATAATGTCATGAAACTTCAAAAAATCCGGCTCACAAACACACCCTCAACAGATTTGAACAACTTCCGCTGTCTGCAAAGTTGCTGCCAGCGTTCATAGAATTTTATCCCGTTAAATTTGAAACTGTTCTTTACATGTAGATAGTACCTACGTTTTTTAGGAATAAGTGTACATTTGCTTACAATATTTTTGAAAAATGATTACTGCCGAATGGTTGTAGGAAAATAAAAACATTTTGAGCAATGTTTAACACAAATCTGTTATAAAACAATACCTTTCCACCAAAAAAAGAATCATAAAATTCGGTGCTGCCAAACTCGAGATATGAACGGACAAACATATATAAAACTCATTTTTATATAGGAAAATATGTTAGAAATTTCTTAGAAATAACGCAATGAAACTAAATCTCAAAGATGACGATGTATGTAGAGGCTGTGGAGACGAGGAGGTTAACGAGGATAGATCTCACTTCTATGCCACTTGAGGAACATAACACTTGGAAAGAAGAGGGGGTGAAGAACACAGATGTAACACCTACGGTCCACCCCAACAAGGACATCACAATGGGTCCACGGGGATCTAAGTGGGGTAGCGCAGAGTTCTCCCTGTTTACCCGTTTACCTAACCCAACCTTACTACTGACACATAAGAAGATTAAACATTTGGGCAAGTACCAGATATGGATATACAAGCCTTGGACCCGCTACTTATTCTCGAATTCATAAAGGAAACTTGATATTCTTGCCGACGGTAATACACAGCAGAGGCCCTCATATTGGAAATCATAGTGGAAATGAACCGTAATGGTTCCCTGAAAAACGGTATGAACGTTTCCAAGGTATAAGCATACATATGTATATAGGCACGATAGACCACAAGGTCGCAGTACACTAAAGAATAAACTCTCTCGATTGGAAGCTTAGACAGTGGCACTTGCACATGTGTCAGGAATAAGCGCTAGCTGACAAAAGAATAAAGATCTTAAGATCTTAGGACTTAGGAGAATATTTATTTTACTGGGTTTCCCCTAGGTATAAACACAAAAATGTTAGTGTTGTCACTAGGAATCGAAACTAGGAAAGAAATATAGAGAAATCCACCGAGTCTCTCTGGGTAAGTTGGTAGTGGAAGAAAGTCGAAAAGAAACAGGCCGCACCATGCAAAACATCTCTCAAATATTAATTTTTTTTGTTATTTCCTAAGCCCCTCATGGACTTCTCAACGGCGTTCATGTTTTAAACAACACCTACATGTGATTTATTCCTAGGAAAATTTATAAAATTTAAACAATTTCACAAAAAATAAAATTGGTCTCTACGGACTGACTGAGAGTCTGTAGCTTAAACGTTTTTTTTTTTTCTTTACAACACCAATCTCAATATCAATATCGGCAGCATCATTGTATGAGGGCATTTGCCAAAACCTTATTTTTAAAATCTTTCACTTGACAAAAGGTGCAGCACACTAGCTCAACACGTTGTGTTGCCGAAAAATTACATCCAATAAATATCCAAAGGACGATGATCCGATACACCCTTGAAATGACACCGTGACATCCAGAGAAAATGAAAAACACGAAACATAACAGAGTCACGCAAGAAAACTCAATTCGATTTTGTCGCGTATCCTGAATGGGCTAATATGTCATTTTCACTACACGATAAAACGCTATCCGCATCACGAGCAACACACAGCGTACGCTGTCAACCGAATGAATATTTATTCCTCCTCCTACGCCGCCTTAGCGCAACGGGGATAATAATTTATCAATTGACACATCCAGATACCAACGGTTACTTTTTTTTTGCTGTCTTTGCTCCTGTCACTGGTGTACGGGTGGCCTTTTATGGGAGTGTAATAAGCGAGCGGAATCCGTTCTGACAGGAAGAAATCCTGTCACGTAGAGTGGAGCTACATCCGCGCTTAGTACTTTGACGCAGTGGGTACACGGGTACCGAGATAGAGAAAAACTATACAAAACACGAGTAGACAGAGTGCAAGCAATGTCTTCAAGGTGCTTCCATTTTGTTGGAAAAGGAAGTTTTCTGAGATATTCTTGACAGCGGAAAAAAACAACAACCACGCACACGCTTCTAAAAAATCCTTGGCACGTACGGTCGTCATGTGGCCACCTCGGCGTGTGCATCTATCCTTTCGAGAACGTGTTTAACGTAATCACAGGACAATTTCCATCCTCACATCAATGACTGACTCCTGGTAATTCTGGTTGTAATCGACTGAACCAGCAAAGGGGACATTCATCAATTATCCCTTTTCTCTGGTTACTTATGCCTGTGCTTTACTTGATAAATTACTCTATTTGTGACGCACTCTTGCAGTGGCACTAAGGCAGTGGAGGAAAAGTATTCTTACAAAGTTTGCCGAACCACACCATAGACTCAAACACTGTATAGTGTCCAATAAATTAGCCAGAAGGACTGAAGTTGTCTTCCATTATCCCGTTGAATTGCTACTTTGCTGAGAATTTTGCACTTCACTTGGACTTTACGATGGGAAACTGTGCAGGTGGCCTCTGGTCGTTGTCTGCACCCAGAGTGCGTTATAACTTAGCAAAGATATCTCCGATCCAGTAGGAGGTATATGGAGGATTTTGCGGTTGAATTTGGAATGTTTTATTTGTGCTTTGAGCGAGGCAGGGGATTAATTGCGGGGATATAATAGCCGAAGTGTAAACATATTCTTACAAAAATATTGCTTTTGGGGAAAGTTCATGCGAAAACATTGGGGAAGCTTCATAGTTTGGCCACACCCCACCGATGGATTTGATTTCGATATGAAACTTGAACCAAGTCAAATAACTATGTAAATGTATAGGGGAATGAGAGTGTTGACAAAGACACATAGTTTTTCTTTTTCCTTTACCTTTCCAGTATTCACTAGGTATACTCTAAAAGCCAACCGTTTTGGTTTCGGAATTGAGCTGTGTTCAAAGTGGGCGCAGAGGAGGACTGGCGAATATAAAAATCCGTTCACATTGGCATGATGTCTACCGTCTACCTTTCTATGCATACAAAACAGTTAAAGTGATACAACTTAGCCTTTCAAGTAGTTCGGAAGTACATGGATACCATCAGGGTGGATGACAGTGTGCACTCGAAAACATTATGAAACAATTCACGAATTAACAGAGTAGACATTTATAGAAAACTAGCGTGCCCGGCGAACTTCTACCCGCCCAATATTGACTTTTTGAACAGAATAATTTGAATTTGGAGCATTCACTATTCCACCAGAAATTAATTTTTTTGATCCAAAATATTTTTTGACAAACTTGCCTTCGCCTTTGTAAGTAGTGATTTAGCTATTTTTACAAAACTCTCAGAAAGTCCATTAGACTTGGGATAGTGCGGACTTGGCGTTACTAGTTTAATGTCTAATGCATTTGCAAAGTTTTTAAAAAAATACGAACGGCATATTATTGTCTGCTATAATTATTCGAGGAATTCAATGTGTGGTGAATATATTATTTAACGTTACTACCACTTCTTCTGCTGTTTTCTTGTTAACTTTTTCTATTTCAACATATTTTGAAAAATAATCTACAACTACCAAATACGATTTTCCCGCCCATTCCAATTTTGTCATAGGGAATTTCCGGAACCTCATGAGGCACCATGGGTTCTTTGGTATTAACCAACCTTAAGCACTGGCAAATGCTGCATTTGCTAACCACTTCCTCTATATCCTTATTTATCCCAGGCCAAAAAACTAAACTTCTTGCTCTTTGTTTCGTCTTTTCTATGCCTAAGTGAGACCTATGTACCAGTACCTCTTTCAGAACAGATATTTTAAAGTTTTGAGGTATTATTATACGGTTGTTGTAAAAAAAATGTTGGAAATTTATACTCTTGTAGTAGGATGGTTGAAATAGTATGAATTTTATAATTCTACAACTTAACTTTCAACAATTAATATAAATTGGTCCAAAGTACAGCACTTTCCAGTACATTTTTTGGTGCATTGAGAGTAAAATTCTCATTGTTACGGAATTGGAATTCTCATCATACGAATGTCAAATGTTACAAGGGTAACTGCATACCATTGTTGGTAAATGAGCGCAAATTTATTTATTTATTATTATTCTCTTCAGCCCTCCCCAAACTAAGTCCAAGATGGGAAACAAAGTAGCCGTAATAATATCGGTGATCAAACCATGACCATTATTATTTTTTTTTTAAATATGTTTCAATTTGTTTAAGTTTGAGTCTAAACCTTTTTTTTTTTATAATGAATAAATATGTGCTAATCCACGACATGCTTCAGTAATCGTCGTTGTTGGGCAAGCGCTATTCTGACCACACCTTTAAGTTTAAGCTAGGTTGGATAAAGACGTTTTGTAAAATTAAAAATATAACTAGAGCTTGGAAAGCCTTTGGAAACACTCATCGTCTCTTACAGACGAATTTAGAAAACTTTTCGAATCGAAACCTAATGTTGGTGTATGTCAATACATCATCAAACATTTTGCGAGCGTGCCACGAAGCACCCAAGATTTTTTTTCTATCTATTAGAATTCCCAAAGTTAAACTTGCTCATTAGTCATTACTCATTACTGTTGAACATCTATGGGTGAAAAACTAGTCAAATAAAAAAAATTCATGAAAAAAAGTTAAGGTCCAAACTTTTTTTGTTATTAATATATCTAAGTACCTTTCAATGTGCACCCTTTGAGAAAAGACTTTAACATAACATTTGCTTTCAAGTTTAAGCCAAACCAGATGGAAAATATTGCAGCAATCTAGATTATAATTTAAAAGGTATGGCCTGCCCTACATTCATCCAAGTTGACAAGTTATAATTGCGTTTTTCCAGCTGTCGACAAATATCTATATTTAGCATCGAGTAGCTATAGTTTGCATTTTTAAATAAATTACATTTTCACATGCAGTTATGGCTCTGACTTAGTACACTACAAACCCCCGACAAAGACACACAGTAGAGCTTAATATTTATTAAAATTTAATATGATTATTAAAAGTAGTAAGGACATCTTCCGAATTCATCGATGGATTTGGAAATTTTTGGGTCTCGTGCAGCCCAAGAATAAACAAGTTGTTTATTATTTGTGGATATTTGTTGTTGTCTTTGGAATTATGTTGTACTTTCCATTTCACTTAATCTTGGGTCTATTCAAAGTGCAGACCAAAAGTGAAGTTTTCGGCAATCTTGCTATAACTTTAACGGATGTGCAGTTTTCTTTGAAATACTTTATAATTTGGTACAACTTGAAAAACCTTAGACTCGTCGAGGACATTTTCACAGCATTAGATGCACGCATAAAAACGGAATATGAGAAAAGGCACTTTCGCAAAACCACTCGAACGTGCAAGCAAATTCTTTACGGAATCGCAATCGTATATGGATTTGCAGGCATTACATCGCAATTAGGTGTTTTGGTTGCCACTAAAAGACGCCTTATGTTTCCTGCGTGGTTTCCATTTGATTGGACTAACTCCTCTACTAACTATTGGATAGCAAATATGTATCAGTTTATTGGACTGAATGTAAAAATCGTTAATACCTATGGTAGTGACACATATGCGACAATGTCGTTGGCAACGCTAAGTGGACACACACAATTACTCGCCATGAGGCTTTCAAATTTGGGAACGGATCCCAGGAAAAGCGTAAGAAAACACAATGAAGAGCTGAGAATGTGCATCCATGACCACAAACAATTGATAAGGTAGGTGTTGCCATAAAAAAATGGATTTGCAAAGTTTAAACGCATTATCCTCTGATTATAGGCTATATCATGTTTTGAGTACGGTGCTTTCGGTTAGTATGTTCTTTCAAATACTATGCACGGGAGTTAATATATCGTGTTCCATAGTCATCTTAATCTTCTATACTGACAATGCGATCACTTTTTTTTATTACTGCGTTAATATCATAGCATTGTCTTTGCAAATATATCCGAGCTGTTACTTTGGAAGTGTTTTTGAAACTGAGTTCGAAAATTTGCCGTACGCATTATTCTCATGCAATTGGGTGGACCAGGACAAAGAATTCAGGCAAAATACTTTTACATTCTCGCAACGTGGGCTTAAAAAAACCGAATTCATTTGCATGGGATTTTTTAAAATCAATTTAAGTTCGTTTGTTGTAACGATTAAGAGTGCATATTCGTTGTTAAATGTAATTTTGCAAACAAAGTAGATTGGAATCAGTGATGAGACTTGAGAGAACCGATAAGGTTGTAGACTACCTGAAAAAAGGTGGTAAAAAAAAATTGCAGAAAAACAAAATATTTATGTATACCTATAGATGATGTTGATAATGAAGAAACATTTGCACTAAAAAAATGTAAGCCAATAGATTTAACACAGATATAAAAATTGATTTTACATCTTCGTAAACCAAGAATTTATGCGCATTTTCACTATGCTTCCTTTAACATATTATAATTTTTTTGGCGATTTTACTCCCATGCCGCGCCAACAGATGTTTCATATTAAAATAAGATATAGGTTTCTTCTCATCCAACCGGAAAATTATAAACAAAGCTTATAATAATAAGGATTGAGTCGCAGGAAGTTAAGTCAATTAGTGGAAAAATATTATTACATATTTGACAAATTTAAAACAACATTTTTTAGGGAGTTCGGAGATGAAGATCATCCAAAACAATGAAATCGAACTGAAATTTAGACCATCTATTACACCTGAAAAATGAGAATTTCAACCAAGAACTACAAGTTCAGTTTTAATACCCATCAATGTGGAATTTTCGTTAAAGAACAACATTATGGCAATGATCTGAAAGAATTATTTATCGCATTATCGCATAATTGGATGTCAAATGTTAAACTAAAAAAAAATTCAAATGATACCATATGAGTAAAAAATCTGAACCGGTTAAAGTAGATGTCATCATTTAAATTAATACCTACCTAATACAAATTATTAAACTCTATAATAATAACATCAGAATTAAAGTTATTTTGAATTTTAAATTTTCTGAATTTTCTGAATAGATCAAAAAAGCAAGAACGCTTAAAAAAAAAGAAATAAAAACATGCAGGTATACCTACCTACAAAAAGGTACATATTATTAAAATTGGACTTGTGTCATTCTAGTCGTATGTTGGTTGTGTGTGCACTTCAACCTTCACATGGGCAGTACCTACACGTATAGATATTTTATATCTGAATATCTCTTCGGTGTATTATTAGATTTTAATGCAGTTTCGATTCAGTGATTACATTTTTGATTTATTGTGGGTAATAAAAGAAAAGAAAGAAAGAAAAAAAAAAAAAAAAAAAAAATTAGCGAACAAAAAAATTATATGTACCTATACCTAGGTATTGAAAAAAAAAAAACTGTTATCTGGAAAATAGGCAAACGGACACAGAGGGGAAAGAAAATAAAGAGAATGAGTGCAAAGGGGTAATCTTAATAAAAACGTTCGTGCGTATGTATGACCGACCATAACGGCTGAACCACTGAATCTATCCCCCTTATATTCACACCATATGTTTGTGTGGTGCTCCGGATGGTTTATGTTTATTTTAGAGTTTAGACCATATAGGGGGCGCTGGGGTCGCTTTTTGAAAATTCTTATTTATGGACCGATTTGGCTCAAAATTACAGGTGGCGCTGGGAGATATTTACGAAAAGTTAGATTTCCCTGCATATCAATATTGTTTCAACAAACATTAAATTTAATTGTAATAATATAGTTGGCGTTGGTTGTCTATGTCTATACTTTTTTGAATTCAACATTTCAGTAATTCATGTTTCCTTTAGCTGTATAATTGTTCGACAAACACTCCAAATTAGTTTTTAATCAATTTAAAATAGGTAAGTAGCATTTCCATTCGATTTCCGGCACAAATAACATAACCAAGGAAAATGTTCTTACTGGGCCAAATTTTATGATTCTTCTTTTGTTTTGTTCGTATTGGTGAATTTCAGGCTTAGGCAGTCTCAAGAGATAACATTTTGGACCCGATAGGTGGCGCTGTTCCCGATCTCCGAAACAGCTCTACCGAGTTGATTGAAATTTGTGGATTGGTAGGTATGGTTGCTTCAAGATTGAAATATACTATAGTTTCGGACCCTATAGAAAGTACTTTGCAAAACATAAGCGGAATAGGAGAACGGGTTGTGGAAGCATAACAATTATATATGGACATTGTCCAAATAAAGGACTTTGCGAAATGTGAGCAGGACTTAATACGAAAGGTATGAGCAAAGGCGGGTGGGTACAGCTACATATAAAAAAGACTGACGTTATGTGTGCACTCATAACTCGGCAACCAGTCCTTAAATTTTTATGATTTTTGGTTTAAATTCGCATGGGCCCTTTTTGTCGTGAAAACAAAACTTCATGGGGATTAGTTGGATTTTTAAATTCTTTGGATGTTCCTGGCTTACATCTATACAATTGAAAGTTGACTCATTTATAATTTTGCTGCGCAACCTCAATGCACCGAGACTTTGTAACAGAACGCGTTTGATTTGGTGGTGAATCAAAGTCATGCAAGCGACGGTTTTGAGGAAAAAATTCAAAGACAAACATTCTCATTCCACGGAATCCGCTTATTGAGGACGAATTTCAATGTGTACTGTAAACCATTTTAGTCAAAAAGCGGAAGGTTGGCCGACACGTTAATCTTCTTTGTTGCGTTTGTCTACGTCTAAGGAAGGTTGATATGGCAACAAAATGGAAAATTTGAACGGGAAATTGGAAAGTTTGTGAAAATCGATTTTCCATACATTTTCTACTGAGAGTTTTTTTTTTTTAATTTTGATCTTAGTATACAGTGAGATCGTATTTGCCAAAAGCTATAGTTGGGATCAATAAAATTAATTTCAGGTGGAAGTGAAAATTATTTTAGTCAAAAAGTCAATTTTGGGCGGGACGTAAATATGTGTATGCAAGAATTCCGATTTTTTTTTTTGGAATTCGCATTATCAGTTATAAAGTGAATATCACGATGGACGTGTATGGCGTTGCAAATGAAGTGAGTTTTCTGATAGTGTATACTCTAAGTGGTTGGCATTATTTTAAGGTGCATATTCAAAAGGGTTGAAAAAAATCGGGTAATATTTGCTAATAACAAGTTTTGCGTTGCTGGTTAATGCATTTTTAATGTCTGTTGCAGTTTCAATTTTAAAGTGCGGTATTCAGTTAACAAAAATGGACTATCAAAAAGTCATTTTTGAGGAATAATTATAACAATTGGATTTATTCGATTTTTTTGAGAAAACTAAGTACGGAGTCTCAATTGGAATTATTTTTAATATGTGTTGTGATCAAAATCGTTAGAGCAATTTTTTGTAAAACTTGGCAGACAAAACAGTAGGTACCTACCAAATATTGCAATGTTTAGTTTGAAAAATACTATTGGTTAACTAATTAGCTGAAAATTGATTAAAAGTTATTGTTCGGGATGCAAGCATGGCTTGGTTTTTAAATTTTTATCGAAATCGAAATTGGGGGTTTTGATGAATCGAATTGAAAATTAAGGACGCAATAATTTTGAAAACATAAATTTTACCTACTCTAAGTTTACATTTTGATCTAAATCGGTATTCTCGTTTTCAGATAAACTAAAATGACTTTTTTGAAAAATGTCAGAGAAAAAATGAGTTTACTATTAAGTTAGAAATGACCGCATTACCTTATAAATCAATTTAAAGGTAAAGGTAATAAAATTCGTATGGACCATTTTCGAGATATATCGTTCAAAAGTACAGTTATACGAATTTTTACTTTAAATCTGGGTATGCGGTCATGGTAACCTCACCTGAATAAGCTTAAAAATCAATTTTTGTTGAAATCGTTAGAACAAATAAAACTGGTACGAACATTTTATATGGGAAGTACCATTAATATTGAGGTTACCTTGCAAAAAAAAAACTCCCCCGAACTATAAGCCGTTTGAACGAAATCCGGGCAGCCGTTTAGGCTGTAGGCCTGTGGAAGGACAGATAGATAGACAGACAGAAGGACTGAATTTTGCGACCCACTTTTGTTTAGTTCCTCTATCATCTTTATGTCAGAATTGATTAATTCCGAGTTCGAAACTTTGTACGAAAACAATATCTTTCTCTTACTACGTAATAGAGAAAGTTAAAAAACAACTATCAACAAAATAATTAAAAACCATCCTGTCCAGATCCATGGATGCCACCAGCCCATATACCGCACGAAAAATTCACTCTTTGTGGATGCACTGGTGTTTTCATATTTGCGCACAATTCTCCAGATTGTGGACACATTGGGTCGACTATGCATTTTGATTTGAACACCTATTTTCGTAAAAGGCTTCAACAATCTTAACGCGCTGCTCAATTTTGTACTTCTCCGTGGTTGAATTTGTCAAACACTGAAACAAAGAAATGTCAAGGTGTGAGTCACAATTAACATCGTGCATTACGGTTGGAAAACCCTTTATTATATTTGGTGTAAGTATATCTTCTTCGCACCATTTCGCGATTCCTTGGTATCTTTTATCTTTTAAGACGAATGTTTGCCTTCTCTTGGCTGTTTTTTGCACATTTAACTTTCCAGGCTTTTACTGGAATGTGAGCTATTCCTATTGGTCTGTTCATTTTATTTGTTGTCTTCCAGAGTTGTCAACGCTTTCTAGCTTTCTTCTTTTACGTATCTAATGATTATTAGTTTTGTTTAATCATTTTGTTTTTGGAGTTGTGGCTTGCGGGTTGCGGGTTGAAGCCCGTGTAGCTTTTTGTATGACGAGTGTTAATATTTTTCACTGCTCCTTTTAGTTGGTCTTCTGTTTGATGATAGTTGGATATCTTCTTCGAACATCTATCTAAAGAATTTTCAGTCAGTGAGTCTATTAACTAGCTTTGGACTTTGTTTTTTATCATCATTCGATCGCCAAGTCTAAGAAGTGCTTAGGAGTAATCTGATATTTATTTTATTTGAAGACAAATTTTTAGATATAAAGTAGTCGACTTTATGGGTAATGATTTTAATATCGGTATTATTTACTAGAAATCTGAGAGGGAAACCAGGTGCGAAATTTTCCAACACACACTGGCTTATTAGGTACAACTTGCCCTACACACTTCCATGTAGAAAAGTCATAATTGCGTTCTTGCAGCTGGTATACGCCTGTCGATAATGATCTATATTTTCACATCCAATAGTTATAGTACACATTTTTAAATATGCAGTCGTAAAATAAATTACATTTTCACATGCAGTCATGGCTCTGATTTAGTACGCGGCAAACCCCCGACAAGGATACTGTGTGTCCAATATTCATTAAACTTCTGGATGATTATTAATAGTAGTGCGGACATCTTCCAAATTCATCGATGGATTTGGAAATTTTCCGGTTTCGTTCCGCCCGAGAATAACCAAATCCTTCTTTCGCTGTGGTTGTTTGTTGTTGTCTTTGGCATAATGTTGTTCTTTCCCTTTCACTTGATCCTGGGGCTATTCAAAGTGCAGACCAAAAGTGAAGTTTTTAGCAACCTTGCTGTAACTCTGACGGATGTGCAGTTTTCTCTAAAATACTTTATAATTTGGTACAACTTGAAAAACTTAAGGCTTGTCGAGGACATTTTTACAGCATTAGATGCACGCATTAAAACGGAATATGAGAAAAGGCACTTTCGCAAAACCGCTCGAATCTGCAAATATATTATTTACGGTATAGCTTTTGTGTACGGATTTGCAGGCTTTACATCGCAACTAGGAATATTGGTTGCCACCGAAAGACGCTTAATGTACCCCGCGTGGTTTCCATTCGATTGGACTTACTCTTCTACTAACTATTGGATAGCAAATGTGTATCAGTTAATTGGACAAACTGTACAACTGATTACTACCTACGGTAGTGACACATACGCGACATTATCGTTGGCAACGTTGAGCGGACACACACAATTACTCGCTATGAGGTTATCAAAATTGGGAACGGATCCCAGGAAGAGCGTAAGGAATCACAATGAAGAGCTGAGGTTGTGCATCCATGACCACAAACAACTGATTAGGTAGGTATTGCCATAAACAAAATCATTGCAAAGTTTAAACGCATTATCCTCTGATTACAGGCTATATCATGTTTTGAGTAGCGTGTTTTCGGTTAGTATGTTCTTTCAAATACTATGCACGGGAATTAATATATCGTGTTCCATAATGATCTTAATCTTCTACACCGACAATATGGCAACTTTTCTCTTTTACTGCGTTAATGTCATAGGATTGTCTTTGCAAATATATCCGAGCTGTTACTTTGGAAGTGTTTTTGAAACTGAGTTTGAAAATTTGCCGTACGCATTATTCTCATGCAACTGGGTGGACCAGGACAGAGAGTTTCGGCAAAATATTTTAACATTCTCGCAACGTGGTCTTCAAAAAACCGAATTCATTTGCATGGGATTCTTTAAAATTAATTTAAGTTCATTTGTTGTAACGGTTAAGAGTGCATATTCGTTGTTGAATGTAATTGTGCAAACAAAGTAGCTGTTGGTTTATTAAAAACAAAACAAAAGGGACCTGAAGAATACATGATTTTGCGTTCCATAAAAATAAATGTTCTCCTTCCTTCTTTTCTGTTGAGTTTAAAAACACAGCCTATCACATGGCGTTGAGTAGTGCACTTCAGAAAAGGTGTATCAGCTAGTTTTATTTCATATAGACTTAAGATGTTATGTAAGATTGTAGTTATTGTACGAAATAAATTCTTTAAACAACGGCATTTAATGTCTTAAAAAGTACCTAGTGAAATCATCTTAATTAATTGTATGTATTTTTATAAAGAGATGCAATGCTTTGTGTAATATGTTTTCAAATATTTTGTGTAAGCCAGGTCACTTCTAGACATATAAAAACAGAGTATATATGACCGTTATTTGTCAGATATTAATGATTTTTTTTAAGTATGCATGAGAAAATGTTTAAGTAAAAAATGTCATAAATCATTAAAAGTGCCATGGAAGAAAAGTTTTTAAAATTTATTTTTAAGAAAGGTGACTCAATTTGTTTTTAATCATGGGGAGAATGTAAATTTGAATGGATTTGTATTATCTTATCTATATATATAAAAATAACTTGATAAATGTGTGTGTGACAGCCTTGAAAATCGATGGCGTTATAACTCGAAAGCCGCTGATTCGATTTTCATCATTCTTTTGGCGCTGTTATCGATATCCGAAACCACTCAACCGATTTCAATAAAATTTTGTTTATGTATATGATTGGTTCCAGTTTGAAAGATAGGATTGCCTTGGACATTATAGGTGGCACTTTGCAAAAGATAAGCGGGATAGGAAAACGGGTTGTGGCACTTCCCAATCCAAAAAAAAAAAAAACGACCTTAGCCGCAGCAATGCGTGGCTGGGTCTTCTAGTTAGTGTTGGGGACTATCAAATAAAAACTATCGACTTATTCGATAGTTGTTGAAAATTCATTCATTCGATAGTAACTGAAAAATCATTCATACTGCTATCGAATGAAAATATAACAAGTGAACGAAATCTTTTGTATCGTTAGTAACTACTTTTTTCACTCGGTAGTGAGTTTGAATGATTTCATTCATTCATTCAGTTTTTCGTTCAACTTATATGTTCCTTTGATAGTAGGTTTGAATGATTTCACTCGTTCAACTTTTCGTTCAACTATACTAAGTAGGTATAGGTATATTTGTTAGTAAGTCTGAGTCAGAACGATTATTATTTTATTCGATAGTTCGAGTGAATGATTTCCGGTTTTAGAGTGTAGTTTTGTGTTTTGTATGCAATGGAAGTATCGTAGTACCTACGGCAATGTGTATTGTGGGATTATGTGTTCTGTTTATTTCTATAATATTTATGTGCGACTTATATTTATGAGAAATGAGTATTTTTTTTTTGTCTAAATTCAGTACTATTTAGTTTATTGTATATTCTAGAATTTTTGCGTTGTTTTCGGGTTGCGTTTCCGCTTAACTTTTTGAACAGTGTTATATTTATTAATAAAAAAGAAGTGTTTTCTAGACGCTAAACCACTAATCGTAGATTCGTGAAATTTTTAGGGGTATACAATTAAATATGTAGTCAAATTATGAAGCATTTTTTTTTTTTTCAAACAACTATGTTAATCCTAAGCAATTATTACTATAGCGAACTGTAACTATGTTTGTATTTATTTTACATTTCCTTTTTTTTTGCTTGTTTTGTACTTAGAATGTCACGTTGTACATACAATATAGCGGAATCACTAAGCTAAAAAAATATGTGAAAATACAAACATATCTTTTAAGAAAAAAATATTTTTATAAATTTCAGATTTTCGAATCGACTACCTTTAAAAAAAAAAAATAAAAAAAAGGTCTCAGTAATGAACTGAATAACTGAATGAATGAATGAAATCATTCGAAAGTCGAAATCATTCAGTTACTAACTATCGATAGGCGAATTCATTCGATAGTTCCCAACACTACTTCTAGTTTATATAATATACCTAATATAATATATTTATATAGGTACTACTTTTATTTGTCAACAAACCCAATAGCCTAAGAAGATTTATTATAAGAAAATCAATACCGGCGGCTGAACATATTTTATAGCTCGTTTGTCACGATATATTTGCCACATGTGTATTTCAGGTGTTATAACGGTTTGCCGAGTTATTAAACATTTATGATAAATACCTAAAAAAAGAGCACATAAAATAAAGTATTTAAAAAAAAACGAATTGTATTATATTAAACTATTTATTTAGTCTTATCAGCGAATTTTAGCATTTGAGTTCTTTCGAAGAGCAATTCAAAACTCGCTTTATTTTGAATATCCACAACAAGTGATGACACGGTAAGTAAAGCATAATTTTCAGTTTCTTATTTTTAAAATTTGTAGGTATTTAACGTGAATAAATCAATTTCCCCATAATCGTCATCCATATATACGGTGACCATCCGTCCTTTATTTAAAAGGACAGTCCTTTATTTTTAACCCCTGTCCTATATTATTTTCTTTTTAATAAAGGACGGATTTTGTCCTTTATTTTTGAAACTGTCCTTTAAAACACCGACTAAAAATTGTTTGCATTTAGTTGGTAGTTAAAAATATTACGTATAATGTGCATACATTACTTGAAATTGTGCTTACACCCTCAGTGCTTCAGAGTGTGTATACCTTAAATTTCAATTTGTACCTAACGGGCTCTAGTGCACCAACTGAAGAGTATTTTCAATCAGGAATAACGCTTGGAGCAGTGACAAATCACAAATAAATGTATACGCTGTTAAACCTATTCTTATTACTAAATGTAGTTTCGGAAAACCCTACTAAGAATTTAGGGGTTTTCGTAAAATGAGGAAGAAATTGAAGATGTTTTTAAATCTATCCACCCTTCTAAAAATTACGAAAAGTCAGTCTGGCTTTACTTTTACATTCTTTATTCAATGAAGAAAGACAGTTTACTTTTTTTTTTTCTGTAGAACTAAATGATAATGTTAATATTTTGACAAATCGAACATAAAAACCAATACCGATCACAAAAGATATTGATTTTTTCTAAAAAAAAAGAAAAAAGAAAAAAAAAAAAGCAGCTGTCAACAAATCAGTCACTTCAGGTTATTAAAATTATAAATATGGAACGAAAAAGTTATTATAACTAGAGATGTAACGGATATCCGGTTAGTATCCGTTATCCGGCTATCCGGCCACTTCGGATAGGATATTCGGCGAATACCGGATAGGTAAAATGAAATATAAAAACAAGAAGTCGATTGAAAAAGTTTTTTCTTTTATTAACAGTTCTTAAATAAGTAACAAAATTTGTACTTATAATAATTAATTAAAGGCAGATTATGGTGAATAAAAATAAGTTTTTCTGCATTAACCGGTAAAAGACGGTTGCGTTTATTTCCATATATTAAGCCAGCTTCAGAAAACAGTCTCTCGCTGTAAACGCTGCTACTTAGTGATGAAAGATAGACCTTCGCGAATTTTGCATCGCTATGAATGTATTCTGCTCTCGATAGTATATTCGGCCGCCGGATATTCGGCTATCCGGCCAAAGTGTACGCCGAATATCCAGTATCCGGTATTTTGCAAAATCAATATCCGTTACACCTCTAAATCACAAAGAAGAAGGAAGTGGTTGCATACCTCTATATTGAGTCAGCAATATATTTAA
Source organism: Cheilosia urbana (assembly GCA_946477585.1). NCBI lineage: Eukaryota > Metazoa > Arthropoda > Insecta > Diptera > Syrphidae > Cheilosia > Cheilosia urbana. The sequence continues at coordinate 42,708,205 of OX297856.1, forward strand.
TATATCTGAACTAGCACTTAAATTCATAACAATAATACTGCTGAAAAAATTAATTCTTTAGGTTCAACCATTTCTGATTTTTAAACAGAAAAAAAATCAGTAATCAATTTTGAAACTAGCTTTCATTTGAAATATTTAAGTATTGGGAACGCAAAATCGCATTTTTTTCCAGAAATGTTAAATTTAGGTGCGGTGTAAATGTACTTTGTTGTTCGATTTGGCAGCAGAAATTTGAAATCTCAGCTCAATATCTGAAAAGCCAAAAATGAAAACGAAATTACCTTTTTTTAACAAATGAATAATAAATACAAAAATATTGGAAGCAAAATAATTATTGTCCTTTATTTTTTTTCGGCGAATATGGTCACCGTATCCATATACATAGAAGCGGTGGTTGAATAATTATTTTCGTACTTACTAATAATCACGCACTTATGTCGACAATTAGTTGGCTGCCAGCTTTAGTAAAAATGTACATTGTACAGCATTAATGAAACCGTATATACCAATAAACAATAGAGTATTTCGCGAATCTATCCGTTTCACAACTGTGCTTTCTCCTTCACTTAAACGTCAAACCAACTTGTAGAAAACACATCAAAGATTTGGGAAAGTGTAATATTTTGGTAAAGAGATTGTGTAGTGTGTACCTACAAAAATAAATAAATAAATCAAAATGTTCGAGTTTTAAATGCAATTGATTTTTAAGAGGAGCCAATAGCTATTATATACCAACACCCAAGTTTCAAGTGGATTTTCACCTAGACGTTAGGGATGAAAACCTAAAGGTAGGTTATACAGTTACTAAACGGTTGTTATGCAATTCGCGTGTTTTAATAACCTTTTTTCAGTACCACATAAATTTGTGATAAACAAATAGGTACTCGTTTAGCATTTTTTAACCATCTGGCTTCAAAAAGATTTTGGGCTTTGGTGATGCTCTGATTGTTATTGCGCTCATTCCCAGTGTATACCGACTTTGTTTTTATGAAATAATTGGAAATTTAAGAAACTTTCACATTCATATGAAATTCTTTTGATAAAGACAACAAGTAAGGGTCTTTCCCGACCTTCTCAATTTTTTTTCTAAATAACGGAGTTTGTTCAGCGCATCAAGGCTTTTTGCGTAAGCAGATAGCTCCATTTCTATACCTAAGATAAAGTTATTCAGTAAGTTTTATATTGACTACTTTAAATTAATAGATTTAAGTTACTTTTAATAAACACTGATATGGTATTCGATGCGTTTCTTAAACAACAATCGTTTTCCGATTTCAGAGCATTCATGTGAATTTTTATTGAATAAATTTAGGCCCATCTCCCGTCATATAAAATTCCGTTTGTTTTCCTACAAGTTTCTCAGCTGTCACTATAACTCTGTCCAACAAAAATTGTCAGTACAGGGAAGATAGGATGTTTGTCTCTCAGTCTGGTTGCAATGACTTACATAAAGCGGTCCCTCTTTAAAGCTCTCACAGGGTTGTCGTAGTTTGTATGATAATTCGCCATAACTCAGTGAGCAATGCTATTAGGGTCACCATCTTCCAATTTAAAATAAAAATATTGCTGAACGAAATAAATTCCGTTTATCTTTTTCCTTTTCCGGTAAGATAATAGGCGCGTTTTTGAAGTGATAACTTCTTTAGGCGCGTTGGGCACTATTTGGATGGGCAAAAATTAGCAAACTCGCGACACCGACACCGACACCGACTCCGACACCGACACCGACACCGACACCGACACCGACTCCGACACCGACACCGACACCGACACCGACACCGACACCGACTCCGACACCGACACCGACACCGACTCCGACACCGACACCGACTCCGACACCGACACCGACACCGACACCGACACCGACACCGACACCGACACCGACACCGACACCGACACCGACACCGACACCGACACCGACTCCGACACCAACACCGACACCGACACCGATACCGACACCGACACCGACACCAACACCGACACCGACACCGACTCCGACACCGACACCGACACCGACACCGACACCGACACCGACACCGACACCGACACCGACACCGACACCGACACCGACACCGACACCGACACCGACACCGACACCGACTCCGACACCGACACCGACACCGACACCGACACCGACACCGACACCGACACCGACACCGACACCGACACCGACACCGACACCGACACCGACACCGACACCGACACCGACACCGACACCGACACCGACACCGACACCGACACCGACACCGACACCGACACCGACTCCGACACCGACACCGACACCGATACCGACACCGACACCGACACCGACACCGACACCGACACCGACACCGACACCGACACCGACACCGACACCGACACCGACACCGACTCCGACACCGACACCGACACCGACACCGACACCGACACCGACACCGACACCGACACCGACACCGACACCGACACCGACACCGACACCGACACCGACACCGACACCGACACCGACACCGACTCCGACACCGACACCGACACCGATACCGACACCGACACCGACACCGACACCGACACCGACACCGATTGCATACTTTTAGTTGTAAACTTTTGTACTATGGCTTACTTTTAGGGGTAGGTAATTTATAGCTTAATCTACGATGATTTTTATTTGAATACGTTACTATGGTAATTTATGGTAGCGACAAATTGATTGTCACCAAAATTATTTCAATTACCTGTTTTGTATGGGGAATTCATAACTTAATTTTACCAGGCTTAATGTTAATTCCGACATAATATATCCACGATTTTGGGTTTTTGCACATTTGCGGCACAGTAGCTTGTGTTATAATTACCGAAACAGGAAATAGAAAACTGTGATAAACTTGCCACCCTAAGAGTAGGTATACTATATAAATAATTGTAATATTCATGTCGCCTTAGTGTATACTGTAAAATATGATTAGTAATTTTTGTGTAAAATAATGAATATAAAACTACAATTAGAGATCTAGAGCATTATCAATGGCGATGCGGCAAGACAGAAAAATATTGTTGTCTTTTCTCGTTCTTTTTCTTTTAAAAGTAAAATTTGTATTTTTCGGAAAGAAATTCATATTCAATTAAGCTTCAGTATAATTATTATTAATTTATTCGTTCTGTGCTAGTTTCGGTAGAATACAAGTAGATACAATCGGATTGTGGTAGCTGAAGTAAGATAATATGTACATTCGAGACTGTAATCTATCTAGATTACGCTGGAAGACAGCATCGATGAAAATTACTTATATATGCTAAAGATAATTCTGCATTACTTCAAGATAAAGTTGGGAAGAGATTTGATGATATTCCAATCATTTTGAGTGGGGATTTCAACATCAACTTTGCAGATGATAACTACCATTAATTGAATTTTTAAATAGCAAATTTGATTTAACGATGAGCAATGATCGCAATCTTAGCACGTCTAGACATAAAACTACAATTGATGCCATCTTTACAAGATATTTAAATAGATTCGAATCAAAATTGTTTGTTTCCTATTTTAGTTACCTACCATAAACCTATAGTATCCGTTTTCAAATATAATGATAATAATGATGATGATGATGGAAGAGTTTGAAGTTGTTGATAAAATTTCATAAGTGTCATTGGTATGCATTTCAAAGAATACCCATTAATTTTTAAATTTAATATTTCATGTATCTGTAAATTTATACATTTTAAACAATAGATTGCAATTTTGTATGTAAAATAATATGTATTATTTTTGATGTAAAATACCGCATTAAATGAAAATGAAAAATGTAACATAATTTTTGTAGTAGTAGTAGTTTATAATAATGAATATAAAAACACTTTATTTAAAAGTACTTCCTACACAATAATATATTTTCTGACGATTCGAAAAATACACACGTAATTGTTCAAGTTATCACTTCTGTCTGCACTCCCGGAGTGCCTTTTTTTTTTATTTTAAGGGTATCTCCAGCAGGTCTAATGGCTTAAGTTTATTTTCCAACAAAAAAAAAAGATTTTGTAACACAAAAAAAAAAAAAAAAATAAGAGCGAAAAATATATACACAAACAGGCAATTAGAATACATAATGATAGGTATAACCACGACGAAATGTCATACACCTATAAGCACTTGTGCAGCTGTACATACATTTTTGAATATAGCCATTGATACATTGATACCTATATTACATATTTGTCAGTGCAGATCTTCGCGGAATCAGTAGCAAAAAAAAAAAAAAGGATCTTAAAATTCCATTCAAGGCATCATCTTTACTGGGGACGAGTGACCGGATGTGGTAAAACCCAACGACCGACAATAAGCAGTATAGGTTTACCTGCTTAATCATTTTGATATTTCAGTGTAAAAAACTATTTGATGAAAAAAAAATGTTTATAGAAAAAATAGAAATATACAAAATTGCTAAATCGGGTTGCCCTATAGTTAACCTTATCACTATTAATTTATCGCAATTTTACTACAGCGGACTTATGGTTACTTGTTGCGTTAATGAATTTAATGCATTAAAACACGTCACGAACAAAACTTATTTCTAAAAGACAACATTGAAAAATACGGTTTAACTGAATATTATTGGATTCTTCAGAAATACAAACAAATTAAAACCGAATGGCAGCACCCCACATAATAATTCGTTCTCAAGCAACAAAACCGAAAGTTCTTTGACAAAATCCATAAAGAAAAACCCTTAGGGCCGTTTTATTCACTCGAAGTTGAACACAACTTGGGGAGTTTGACATATAGAAATCCCCAAGTTGTGTTTAACTTCGAGAACGGCCCTTAATTATCATTATCATTGCTTTTATTGTATATGGTAACGAGTGGTAACGAGTGGTAACGAGTATGATGAATCCGAGAAGACAACCACAATATATGTAAAATAGTTTTTAGAAAACAAACATTGTATACCTTTGGGCCGCTGTTGTTGAGCCAACACCTTTAAATATTAACTATTCACCACCATTTGTTACCTAGCCTCAAGTCAAATTGTATATACAAAAAGTTTAATAAAAGCAAATGTATTGTAATGTACGATCGTGCTCATTCTGCCAGCGGTTGTGTGGCAGACTGGTTATGGACTGGTGCATGCGAATTTCAGGAAAATTACAACAATTCTTTGGAATGTCAGTGGTTTGGTTTTTATTTCAGTGGCAATTCTTGTGTTTGAGTGACGTGAGAGTAGCTACAGGCACCACTGGTAGAAATAAAGCTCCTCCATAAGGCCTGTACTGACAATTTTTGTTGGAGTATAGTTTTTTTTTTGTTCTCATTTGACACTGAATTGTCGCGAACTACTCTATTAGACCTCCACATTTCCTAGTGCGATATATTTTTTAGAATTTATTACATTATTGTCGTCATGACAGAGTTCGAATTTCATTATTTGTTTTCGTAAAAACAAGGTCAATATGGTTTATTTCACATCGAGGATTTTATTCTAAAAAAAAAGAAAGAAATACCTACCTATATAAATTGCAATTAAATTTTCCAAACAGATATTTCTCAAAGGTTTTTTAAAGCTTATTAAAAACAAAAAATAAAACACAAAATAAGAAATGCACAAAATATCCGCTGAACTGTCAAAAATAATATGCAAATCAGTAATTCCCTATCGTTCGTTCGAGCCCAATTTCCGATACTTTTTATAGTACGCTTTCCCCTGATTTCTAATACTTCATGATTGATGGATGAGTGCATTTATGTCGTAAAAATATCTCTTTCCAATTATTCAATAAACGAAAGACAGTTTGTTAGAATACTTTGATGCAGATCAAACCTTATTGGTGGTCTAAAGATCTCAATTATTTAATTGTTAGCAAGTGAATATTTCCGCAAATAGAAAGAATAGCCTGTTAATTCATTTTGAAAGCCATAAGCATTTTGAGAATATGTCGCTTTCGTTTTTTTAATTTTAATTTGCCAAGCAACGAGATTGCCCGCCAAAGTATATAGAAGAGTGAAAATAAATACAATTTGATCTTTTAAAAATTGTATATTACGATATCAGGGGAAGGTCATGTACCTTGGACCGGATTTCACAATTTTAAACAGGAAAGTCTATGGCAGAACTTTTAGCAATAATGTTCAGCCAATTGCCAGGAATTTGCACTCGGTTCAAGGTACTTGACCTTCCCCTCTTTAATTCGGGAAACTTAGAAGCCAACAAAATTTTAAATTCTCGCAGAAAATTATAAAGCCGTGCGCACATTTTTATGGACGAAAACTTCTGATAATTCTATTCTATTCTATTATAGATTTATATTTTCCGTGAAGTTAACTTGTTCACATCAACCATTGCTTCATCAGAGATTCTCATTCTCGGTAAACAAACTCCATTTTCAAAGAATTTGATAGGGGTTTGGTGTATCTACCTGTGTATTCAAGTCAGTGCTGCCAAGTAGTCTAAACCACGGGCAGATAAAAACCTGAACATAAAGCGCTAAATAGACCTAGATTACGCAAAAAAAAAAAAAAAATCAATGAAAATTATAACATCTATTGAACGATATCATAGGGAAATGCTATTTGTTCGTCTTTTTACAAAAAATATTCTTACATTTTTTCAAAAGGCTATCAAATTTGCACCCTAACTAGAGTTTCAGATGAATTCTACGGCGATGATAGGTCAAAGTGTAACACCAATTATAATTAAAATAAATTATCAAATTAGGAGCACTAGAGATTTCGCTAGGAGCTAGAATTGTTTAATCCACGCTAAATCTGTAAATAAAAGAGCTAGATCTTGTTCCTAAATCGCTAAACTGGCAGCACTGATTCAGGTATGAGCCGTCAAAACTTAAAGAAGCTGATATTTTATTCTGTTTGTGATGACTGTCAAATATATCCTAAACTTATATAAAATTCATTTTTTTAGTAAGCCTAAGCATCCATTCGTTGCTTGCAAACTATTTCGAAAGGAAGTCCAATCAAAAAATAAGCACTATCGGTTCGAGAAGATAAAACAGAGAAAAACACAGAAATAATGCTTCAAGTGTTTAAAAATGATGTAATGCAACCCTTAAAGTACTATGCAACATTCGCATATTACTGTACTTGGCATTAACCAAATTATGTTTATGATTGTACCAACTGTCAAATGAATTTATTATTAGAAATATAGTTTATAACGTGATTCGAGCTAGCTGCGTTTACTTCAAAAAATAAAACAAAAATGCAATATTTTTAAATTTGTTCCATACATTTGTGTTTGTTAGACTCAAAAACCATGTGCATTGTTGTATTACAATGAATAAAATTAGAAAACATTTACAATTTACTAAAATTAATTTATAATTGGAAATGCTCAGGCTGATTACGCGTATTTAAATTCGCTCCTGTTACGAAATTCAATACCGTGATTTTGGAATGGTTGGGCTACACTCCTGTTTTCAAAATGACATTAAGGGAGGATTTATTAAGCTAATGCCCGAGATAGCCAGGGCTTTCTCACCATTAACATTTAACCCTACAATTAGCGATATTCTGACAACTATATTTGTTTATTGGTAATTGATTTTGGAAAGTGTGGAGTCTTTGCGTAAACTGCCACACTAAAGTTGATTATTGGTAAGGCCTAGGGTTGCCATATTTTGCTCGCAGATCGACGGGACAAATTGCGTGAATATGGAAAAAACCCGGGATTTCTAAATTTCTCCCGGGACAAAATAAAAAATAATTTTTATTCATTTGAATAACAGCTGTCAATTTGAAAAAAATACATTGGGGACGTTCGGATTCTAGCTTAGTAAGTCTGACACCTGACTGGCTAGATGGATTTGAGGTTTAATTGGCCCAAAGTGGTCACGTGTATAGTTTTTGATGTTGACATTATTATGGAGGGGAAGCCGACGAATTGGGTAAAAATAATCCTGCCTGCGTACTCAATTGACATTTCGAAGAGTCAAATTTAAAATAAACAGAGTGACCACTCGCTGCAGAATTCTGAAGAATCGAGAAAAGGTCCGGTGAGAGAAAAAGCCAACAAGGTGTCGTTTCTAAAGCTACTCTGCAAAGTTAGAATTTTTGCACGATATTTAACAACCATTAGTTCGCATAACAGTATAAAAATGTTGTGGTAGGCAACCGTGTCACATTTTAAATGTACTTATTTCAGAATAAATTTTTTGGAAAATGTATAAAGCGTGTAAAAGAAACTAAAGTGTAATAGAACAAATTTTCAAACGAATTTATTTTCAAATAATCTTGAAATGTCAACAAAAAAAAAAAGCGGCTAGCTGATATGTTTACGTTAATAAGGTTGGGGTGCACGCACTCGCTCCATATCGGGAATTTTCGTTGTCGTTTCTCGTACTGCTCCTGTTTTATTTTAAGAGTCTGAAAAATGTAATAAAAGATATTTGCAGTAGTTTTTTTGTTTATGAATTTTAGTCGCAACCCGGGACAAAAGCTGTCCCGGCGGAACAACCAAAATTCTGTCTTTAATCCGGAACGTCCCGGGCAAACCGGGTAAGGCCGTTTATGAACAACACGGCGAATCCAGAGCCGTAGCCTTGGACATATCAAAGGCATTTGACCGAGTCTGGCATAGAGCCCTATTAGGCAAGTTAGCGTCTTACGGATTACCACAACAACTCTGCGGATGGATGCAAAATTTTCTTCTGGAAAGATCGATCCAAGTTGTTGTAGATGGTGTATCATCCAATTCGTTTGCTATAAATGCAGGAGTGCCCCAAGGATCTATTCTTTCTCCAACTCTGTTTCTTCTCCACATCAACGATTTGCTTGGATCAACAAATAATAATATTTACAGCTTTGCAGATGACAGCACTCTTATATCCTCCATCTCGAACAATGGGCCTGTGAATACGGCTACATCGCACAGTCAGAGATGTGAACAAATTAATTCTCTAAATGATGATCTGGACAAAATCTTGAAGTGGGGAAGGGACAATTTGGTTGTATTTAATGCAAACAAGACACAGCTCACAACATTTTCCAGAAAAAATGCATCAACAGTTCCAATCCATCACAAGGACTCAATGCACCTTCTAGGAGTCACAGTCAATTCAGGAATCACATGGCAGAACCACATATCCTATATCGCAAAATCGGCGTCCGCAAAGTTGAGCTACCTATTTAGAGCAAAGAGGTACTTTAGCCCCAAGCAACTTCTCCTTCTCTACAAAGCACAGGTAAGACCAGGCTTGGAATATTGTTCCCATATATGGAGCTCGGCCCCAAAACATTCACTTAACCTGCTTGATAGCATACAGAGACGAGCAGTTCGACTCATTGGAGACCCTACACTCACATCGAATCTACAACCGTTGGTGCACAGAAGACAAGTCGCTGACCTATGCTTGTTCTATAGGTACTTCCATGGTAGATGTTCTGAGGAACTCAAAGACATTATCCCTCGAAATGCAACTTTTGGGCGCCCAACAAGACAGGCTGCTGATGCTCATGACCATACAGTACACTTGACAACCGCGAGGACATCAACTTTCCAAAACTCCTTCTGTTACAGGACAAGCAAACTTGGGAACTCGCTTCCTGGGGATATATTTCCAGAAGACTACAATTTGCAGCAATTTAAGTGCAGAACAAACATACATCTGCAGGCATCTCGGGGCGCTGTTGAAGCGTTATAGGTTCGCCTTTCCCGGGAGAAGTATATAAAAAAAAAAAAAAATCTTGAATTGATTGCTGTCACTGTCGATTAATGAAGAGATACAACATCACGATTACAATTGCAGTTTTTGGTAAGGGTACACATTTCACAATATTTATAATTTAAGTTCACGCGGTTGTCCGGGGAACGAAGCTGAGACCCACGTTCATTAGTCTAGCACACTAACTACTACTTCCACTGTTATCTAACAAATAATAATTTAAGGGTTGATCTTAAATTCGCATTAGCGATTATTCTGTAAAACGAATGACAGAGGAACAACATCGTACTTAAAGTCGTTGATTATAAAAATATAATTGAATCCAGAACAATTTTGTACAAATACGTGGGAAGCAAATACGCTGAGCGATTTCACCCATTGTTGATGGTAGTTGTTTGTTGGTACGAACCAAGAATGCATTGACGCTCTTGTTCATTATTCGCTTTGAACTAAAATTCTCAAAAGAAATCATTATTGTAACAGCCATCCTACTATATTAAAGAAAGTCCATATTTATCTGTCAAATTTTTTTTGTAAACTTAAAAGTACCTGACACACAAACAACTCAGTAAGCCTGAATTGAAAATATAAAAAAAAGAACATTAAGTTCTAGGTATAAAAGCGTAAATTCAAATAATAGTCAGCCATATTTTAGTCAATAAACGGATAGAACAAGAAATTGGTCGTCCTTCTCTGACGTTCTTTTTCCTAAAAATATAGGGTCTTTTATAAAGGACGGCAAGATCTCAATACAGATTTTGTCCTTCGCTTCATTATTATTTTATTCTTCGTTTGATTTCTGATGCGATGTCGTTTTCATAAGTCGATAATGGGTAAGCTGAGGGAGACGAAAATTATAGCTGTCCATTAGGTATAATGATCTGTCGATTCGTCGATAATGGACGTTCCTCCTGCTGACAGCTTGACAGCTTTGCAATTTTAATTTAATTAGTTAAAATCTGCTACTGTCATGCCACTTTCGCACGCATACCTACAAAAGTAATTTTTTGTACAATGCAAGCTTTAAGAACCAACAAATTTCCAGTCTACAACACCTTTCGATTGTCCAATTAATAGAAACAATTCCTTCTTTCGCTTTCATCTCAAGAGCTCATAAACATTCAACACCACAATTGCAGCATTCAACAACATCATAAACTCAACTTTTACAATTCAACTTTCCAAATATTTCACTAACCATAAAATTCCACTCGAAAAAAGGACACCAACCAACTTGACCAAAGTAGGTACATAGCCACACAGTAACTTCTTGGCCCAAAAACAGTTCATCATACAAGCATCCAGACTTCCCACATACGAGCCGACTATTAAAACAGCTGGCAACATCCTGAAAGTATTTTCCAAAATCCAGTAAACGGAAATATCTACGTTGCAGCTATATAATTTTTACCAAGTAACGAGAGGAAAACTTTCTTAATGATTACCACACGAACAGGATAGTTTATGAAGTTCCTTGCAAAAGAATATATTCGGTCTTCTTTAAGAGCGAGAGGGGGGAAGTGTACATTCCATAACGATGCCCAATAACCGTAAGAAACTACAGTTTTATGGTGGGAATATTCGCCCGATTATTACAACGTCTGCCGGTGGAACTTTTTGACCATAAATTTCAACAATTTATTTGATGCACTACTATACCACGGACCCAGGGCAGAAGCCAAGAATACGTATAAAGCCACTCCTTACTTCCTTTACAAAGCTAGCGTACCGAAAGCATCTTTTCGACAGCAATAAAATCCCTTTTTAAGAAAATTTATGACACACCTACAGCTTGCGATTCTTCTAATTACGTAGGACGATGGAAGAGTTGATGTTTCTTTTATTTTCTTCTCATTAATTTTAAGGGCAGAAAGGATTTAGTCAACCCTCCATTTTCTATTCTATACCTACACGCAGTTAGGCGAATTATATAATAGGCCGTTTTTCAACCCTGTTTGGAAAGCTCTGCCAATTCAAACCCCCCAGTTTATGAAACGAAGCTAATCCGATTAATTTTAATTGATTTTTTTCCTTTTGATGAGCAAAGTGACGGATATCCTGCCGTATTGTCGCCGCGCCGGATATGAAATTGATATTCTGTCAAGGATAATGCTATGTCGTTTGCCTGCTGTTTGTTTTTGCTAGCGACGCACGATGTGGTTCGGGCTGTATTTCAGAAAATGTGCGTGTGCCGTTTGTTTCCTTTGTTATACCCTGGTTAGCACTTGATTTGCTTTGCATAAGTTATTCCGCATTTGTAAGCGAACGGAACGTGGGGCTTATAGTATGTAAATGGGAATAGTACACCTGGCTATACTTCTACTTACCGAGGCAGAGGTGTCAGTTAAATTGTTATTTGCATAGTTCACTTACAAAGCTGGGGGCGTACGAGTAGGTACATATTATCAAAAAAGGAATTAGCACAAAATATTCCGTTAGATTTATCCATTTCTCAAAGGGGGACCAAAGACTGCGTTTTCGATACTTCTTGGTGATTAAACTTTGTATGGATTTAGTTCTTGTTTCAGAGTTCAGATTAGCAGGCATATTGTGCCCAGGAAATATGAGTAGAAACTGCTTTACGAAAGGGTGGCATGTAGCGTGAATTCTAAAAAAGTCGCAAGAAAAAGGGCCAATGAGAAAAACAGTGCCATTCCTGAAGCTTTTCTGCACATTTAGCAATTTAACAACTGGCTTACATTTTAAAGGTTTTTATTTCGAAACAGTGTTGCCGCTGAAATTTTTCAAAAAGGGGATTAAAAAGGGGCCCGAGCAAAAAAAAAGTGGCGCCCATTAAAAATACTAATAAAGCAAATTCGAACCTTCACCCCTCGCTTAGTAGTCCAACACACTAACCACTAAGCCACTGCGCCTTCTATGTAAACGTTTAGTTACTATTATTATTATTATTCACCCCAATCATTGAATCCGACGGATGCTCTGCGGAGGGAGTAGTACCTGTTTTGAACATTTCCCCTATCATTGAAAACGCCGGTAGGTAAGTGAGCGGATGTCGGTAGCGAAGTTCACATTTCGTGCCTATCATTGAAAACGCAACCGATCCGCGGTTCATACAAATGTTGTTGTTTTCAATCCGCATCAAAATCGATGCGGATCTCGAAGAGATAACACACATACACGAAATAAAAGTTTTATTTTTCGAAAAAAAAGGATAAATTTAAAAAGTTTAAGAACAGTTAATTGATCTTTGCGATTTAGAAAACAAACAACCCGTCCTCAGTTCTAGGCAATGGTGAAAATGAGGAAAAAACATCCAGACATCTTTTCCTCGCATTCTAACACCTCTTCTAATGCTCCTAGTATAACTATTACTAGCTATTTCTTCAAAATTTAAGAAAAATCCAATGCTATCCATGTTCGAACACTTTATAAAAACAAAATCGAATAAGAAAAGATTTTTATTTGACAGCTGACTCGCTGGACTACAAGCAATCGGTAATGCGGTTTTGCGGACCGATAATGTAGTCCATCCGCCGTTTTCAATGATAGGTTTTCACTTGTGAAGTGATCAACTGCGGATCGGATTGAATCCGTCCGCAGAGCATCCGGCGGATTCAATGATAGGCCTGATTATTATTTTTTTTTTTTTTATGATTTTAAAAATAAAATATTCACCTTTTTTTATGAAAAAAATGTTTTCAATACAATTGACTCCATTTCAGTACAATCTCACAACAGTTTTCAGTACAACTGGAAAATGTCATTTTCAGTCCCTGCTATAACAACCATTCAAACAAAAACCTTGAACTCAATTTCTATATACACCACCATACGTCCATCAGTGCACGTCATCTGCCACCTGCGCATTTCCTCAGAAACACATTGTCGCTGTTGATGTGTTGATTACATACACATTCGCGTCGCACACTTCTCTTTCGTTTCACTTAATTTGGAGAAAACACCACGCAGTTTTTTTTCATATGAACGTGCTTGTGCGATGTGCGCCACCCAACCACCCCAAAGCAGAACAACGATCAAGAACCGCGCCTGCTGATAATGTTCGTTTTGAGAAAATAAATTTATTTTTTTCATGTTAGATTTTAGGTTGTAGCTCAGCTTCTAGAGGACATAGAAAGCTGATTGATGGCTTGAAATGACTATAAAAGTGTTGGCTCTCCTAAGTATTTTGTTTTGTTTGCATTGATTAAGAATTGTTTGAGTAATGGCGAGTAAAAGGTAGTAAAGTAAGAAAAATAAACTCTGAAGCATGAGCGGTACCCTCACACCTTTGAGTATCCAATGCTTTTATTAGCGTTAAACGTTTAACGCAACCTTGAGTTGGAAGTCGCATAAGAAGTTTCACTTAAGAAAAAAAAAAAAAAAAAAACAACAGTAAACAGTAAACAAACTGAAATTCGACATAATTTCCCAACAGAAAATGTCAGGGTAACCCCCAAATAAGCGAGAATCGTTGCCTCGCTTTCCCACACAGTAAATCTATATAGGTATATAAAAGAAAGTCATGCTAGTATCTAATCTTATAACTCAAGAAAGCCTGGACAGATTGCGATGATTCGCAACAATTCGGACTGGTCTCCGGCCAAACCATATAACACTTAACAAAAAATAGAAAGCTTTTGCCACCCGATAGGTGGCGCTGGGAGATATTTACGACAAGTTAGATTTCCCTGCACAATTTTGTATCAACAACATTAAATTTAATTGTAGTAATATAGTTGGCGTTGGTTGTCTAGGTATCCTTTTTTCAATTTGACATTTCAGTAGTTCATATTTCATTTAGCTGTACAATTGTTCGACGAAAACTCCAAATTAGTTTTTAATCAATTTTAAATAGGTAAGTAACATTTGCATTCGATTTCCGGCACAAATAACGAAACCAAGGAAAATGTTCTTACTGGGCCTAATTTTATGATTCTTCTTTTGTTTTGTTCGTATTGGTGTATTTATGGTTTAGTCAGCCTTAAAAGATAAAATTTTGGACCTGATAGGTGGCGCTGTTGCCGATCTCCGAAACAGCTCTACCGAGTTGATTGAAATTTGTGGATTGGTAGGTATGGTGGCTTCAAGATTGAAATATACTATAATTTCGGACCCTATAGATGCTAGGGTAGAGCGGGGCTAGTTGGGCCACGGGGCAAGTGGAGCCACGCGAATTACTCACGAACCACGAACGAACTTTTGGAGTGAAAAAGTAAAAAAAAATGTTTGATTATTTTTTTTTATTTCAGTGGCGAAAAGGTGTAAATAATACAATAAGGTACAGTTTTTTTATGAATCACATTATTATATTTAAGTATTCCTTATGAAAAATTTAACTGTTTTAAGTATCTATTTTTTTTAATAAGACGCAATATGTTCATCAAACTAGATGTGGGGTGAGTAGGGCCAGGTGGACCAACTTGCACCCCTGAATTAAAAAATACATGTCTCATGTGCTTGGAAGGATTCTCTGAAAGTATACCGGGGAGGAGTGGGTACAGTGCCATACTTGCCGAAACTCGGCTCATACAAAGTGCTCACCTGGACTAGGGGTCGTTCCTATTTGCATAAACTGCAACAGCGACTACGATAATTAAATTATCATTTCTTATTTCGACTTTTTTTGCTTTGAAATTAAAAATTGTATTATTTAGCTTTTATCCTTTAAATAAAATTCTGTTATAAATTCAGCCTTTTTGTCTCTTATGAAGCTCTTTTTTGCACTTTTCAGCTCTTGGCCCAACTTACCCCACGCGCTGGTCCAACTTGCCCCAGACTTGGCCACTTGGACTTGGCGCATTTGAGACATAATTTCAGTTTTCCAAAATTTAATAAAGAGCCCAGATGTCCATTCTTTTCATTGATCCTAGCCTTATAGCTGAATTAAGAAAACATTGATATTTATGAGACTTCAACTGAAAAGTGGCCCAACTAGCCCCGCCCTACCCTACTGTGCAAAACATAAGCGGGATAGGCGAACGGGTTGTGGAAGCATTACAATTATTAATGGACATTGTCCAAATAAAGGACTTTGCTTAATGTGAGCAGGACTTAATACGCAAGGTATGAGCAAAGCCGGGTGGTTACAGCTACATATAAAAAAGACTGACGTCCGTGTGTGCGCACTCATAACTCGGGAACAAATCCTTCAATTTTTTTGATTTTTGGTTTAAATTCGCATGAGCCCAAGGAAGGACATATGCTACTTTTTGTCGTAAAAACAAAACCTTATGGGGATTAGTTGAATTTTTGAATTCTCTGGGTGTTCCGGACTTACATCTATACAATTGAAAGTCGGCTCATTTATAATTTTGCTGCGCAACGTCAATGCACCGAGACTTTTTAACAGAACGCGTTTGATTTGGTGGTCAAGGACCCCAAATCAAATGTTATGCAAGCGACGGTTTTGAGGAAGAAATTCAAAGACAAACATTCTCATTCCACGGAATCCGCTTATTGAGAACGAATTTGTACGTCGTGTACTGTTAATCCATTTTAGTCAAAAAGCGGAAGGTTGGCCGACACGTTAATCTTCTTTGTTGCCTTTGTCTACGCCTAAGGAAGGTTCATACGGCAAAAATTGATTTTCCATAGGTACATTTTCTAGGGAGAGTTTTTTTTTTTAATTTTGATCGTAGTATACAGTGAGAACATTTGTCGGCCAAAAGCTATAGTTGGGATCAATAAAATTAATTTCAGGTGGGAGTGAAAATTATTTTAGTCAAAAAGTCAATTTTGGGCGGGACGAAGTTCGCTGGGCACGCTAGTATGTATATAAAAGAAGGCATTGAAATACTTGATTTTTGTACTTTTATTGAATTTGTATTTCCTAATGGACTATTGAACTTAATTAAAATAGTAAATTAAGTTAAGTTAAAAGGTATCATTAAATTCATTGACCGTTAGGCGGTACGAAGTTCGCCAGATCAGCTAGTATTTTATAAAAAATTACTAATAAGAAAACCAAACAATGACTATTCATTACAAAAAAAAAAAAATATACATACCTATGTATATATACATAATAATAATTATAAATTCCTGCGCAATACTAATAATCATACATACATAGTAAGTCCCTCTGGAAAAATCTCTGGGAATTTAAAATTTATTTTTTTAGAATAGTCTTTCTGTATTTGTGTTCTCTTTCTTCTGCCAAATTGTGGAGTTCTGGTTTTGGATGGTTTAGATAGGTACATTTATCGACGAAAATGAAACATCGCGTCCAGAACATACTATTTTCTAGTATGTATTTTTCTTTCTTTGTAAATATCTTTTAAAATATGATCTTTTCGGCAAAACTTTTATTTGGTACATTTGAGCATGATCTACAAAAAATTATGTATCCATTTATTTGTAAATCAAGAAATAAACTGTTTTCTGAGCGAATCAAAATATATATTTTTTTCAACAAATTCCTAATTACTCTAAAACCAGTCGATGTATCGCTTCCATTGGTATTGTCATTTAACTAGAGGTTATACCGGATGTTGGGTGCAAATTTCATCCTTCTACGTCAATTAGTTTCTGAGATAGACCTAGGTACAAAATTGGTCTAGTGGGTTCGGACAGACGGACAAAAGTGAAACTAATAAGGTTAACGTTTTTTCCCTTTGGGTACGGAACCTTAAAAAGGGCAAAATTTGCAAAAAATTGTGGCAGACTCTCAAAAAAAGTCACGCTGACAAGACGAATTCTCGATATAATTGCGCATAAGTGCTCCCATTATCTATGTGTGCAGGTATAAATATAGATGTTTAGAATGTTTAGATGCATTGACATTGACATCCATACGATTTGTCTTTCTTACGACATGAAAAGTCCTAGAGTAGTTCTGGGTGTATAAGGTTAGGGACTGGAATGGCATAGCGTGGCTAAGTGTGTTTGACAAAGCCTGTTAAAAGGAGGTTTGGTCTGCCTTGTCATTTGTAACTTGGAGGCTGGAATTCAAAGTTCTTGCGGCTGGGTCATAAGTAAAAATTCGTTCGGCGTAGCCAGTCATATGTAGCCGTAGTGATCTGCCTTTTTTTTTATTAGTTACATCGACATCTTTATAAAGATCATAAAGTTTGGGGTTGGATTTCCTCCTTTATTCCACATCTACTCACCAGGAATAAATCAGCATTTAAATAGGTTTCTATTTAATTTGCAAGTAAACAAAAAACAACTTTTTCTAAATGAGCCAACGATTAAATTTTTTTTTTATTATTTTTTGGGTTTAATTTTTAGATTTTTATTTCAAATCCCAGTCAGTTTCAATGACCGCTCTTCCATTAGTAGGGTCGCGGGTGTAGGATGCCTAAGTGGACCTTCCGCCTCCGACTCTAGATCATCAGGGCAATCCCCATATGGACCGAGGAGAGATTTCGTACTTGATCTAACCATCTCATCCTGGGTCTTCCTAGGGGACGCCTGCCTGATGGCACGGATTCCATAGCACTTTTTGGGATCCGAGTTGGAAGCATGCGTTTAACGTGACCAAACCATCGAAGTATGGAACGCTCTTTCCGGAGCAGTACCTGCTCGTCCGGATAGAATCTAAAATTTTGTTTCGTTTCCGGCTGAAATCGTCGATTTTTTTTCATATCCGGAACGTTTTTCATTGCGGTGAAAACTAAATTATTATGACCCGGTTTGATTGGCCTACGCGTCGATACCAACCGCACAACCGTATTCGCTGCCCAAATCGGTTGAAAATAGTGCAATTCGTATTGACACTTGCTCAAAGCACTATCTGCTTAGAACGAGATTGAAGAAGCCACATTTGCGATATCCGGTGAATGGTTAAAATTGTTCGAAAGTGATATGTAATGTGCTTTTAACTTACTCGTAGGCCGTTGTTTTGCTTGCCGAAGATTTATTTAAAGGAACACGAATTCTGTTTAAGGGGTACCCCTTATTTAAGTACTAATCCACTTATATAAACTAACTAAGGTATTAACTTAACGTATGCTTGTGCTGCATACCCATGAAGAAAGCGACCCTACGGTAAGCGTGGATCCGTGAGAGGCCCAACTACGATAGTGGTTCCTGATATTTGGCGCGCAAGTCGATTGATTAAATAATTCGGCGTAATTTAAAAACCGTAGTAACGCCGAACAGTGATTGTGAAATCAAGACGAGGTAATGTTTTCATAATTGTAGACAACTTTTATTTTATTTTCATTTTAACTACATCTGAATTTTAAGTGCTGAAATAACTAGCGTGAGAAATTTGAGAGAGTAGGTAAACGTTTTAAATTCACGCTAATTTGAAACTATTATTTTCGCACACTACGTAAGAAAAAAAAAATTGTGTCAATTCAAATTGAACATTTTTGTGCCGACTGGTTTGCGGTCTTGTTTGTTGATCAAATCGCTCAATCGGTAAATTGCATGATACGCTTATGTGGTTTTTCATTGGTCAAAAAGAAGCCTTCGGTTGGAGTCCGGAATCGAAAAAACGCTTTTGAAACCGTTCCATTAGCACAAAAAATACTCCGCTGGTGGTTCTCAGAGAATTTCGCTTCTCGATTTGAAGTCAGTCAAAATCCACTCGAGAAGCAACCACACAAGACAGCAGACGTAGTTTATTTTTTGTCATTTTACAAATATTTTTGTGGATTCAATAAGAAGCAGTTTTCGATTACGGAATGATTGAATCTCCAGTGAATCCACTGGAAAATTGGGGTTACTCACTAGCGTTTTAATTGGGGTTACTTAAAGAGTTTATGCACGCGTTGTCGTTAATACGCTCGTATACTTAACCAAAGCATCATTGATTGGACAGTCCGTTGAACAAATTCTTAATTCGGCGACGCAACTCAGTTTAAAAAAAAAAAACACATTTTTCATAAGAACATTGATAGGCTTTTTGTTTTCTTAAATTGTGAGTTATTTTTTTTTTCGGAAATATGCACAAACTATGCATTTATTATCTATTAAAAATATGCAAGAACATGCAAAATATGCATTTATAGTAAAATATGCAAAAATATGCACTAACAGTTAGATACCAATTTAAAGGAAAATTCATGATTTGAAAAGATAACTGATTCTATTGTTTCTTATGTGTCCAAAAAAAAAAAATATGCAAATGCATCGAAATCCTAGCCCTAGTCATAATTATGTCATACCTACGGGAAATATAAATTCACATTTAATCGAGCGCCGTACGGAAATTAAACGAACTGTTCAGTACGCGCATTCATTTTTTCCCCAATTTAAGCTGTGCACTGTCAAATGCTTTTAAGAAAATACGATAAATTTGCCAGCACCAGAATCCCTTTAAGGAAAAGAAAATCAAAGTCGTACGCGTTTTGTGGTCGCCGACGAAGCATTTCCCATCAAAATGTGTGAATGAAGTTAACCGACCATTCTTGCGATTGCATTTCAGAAACCCGTTTTTTTTTTATAAAGGTTCAGGCTTCAGACTTTGTTTAACTATTATTGTAATTATTCTTTCAATACCCTTGTTGATTTTTCTCCTTTTCCTACCACTTACTTAAAAGGGCAACACCCTAGGAATCATACATATATGTTTAAGTGTAGTTCAGTTTTATATTTTCTTTTCATCAGTGCGAGATGCTATTTTTTGTGCAACCGTTTCTTTTTCTTATCTTCATTCCAAAGAGCATGGAACCATTACCTTCTCAAGGAGAAAACAGTTAAACATTCTTTGGAAAAATATTTGCAAACAAATTCCATTTTTTAATATAATGAGCTTCCTGTTTGTATATTATATGAAAAGAGGATTCTACGCAGCAAGCACAAGCCTGAAGAGTATAAACAGGAAAAGGAAAAGAACTTGAAAATGTTTGCACCAGCCACCATGTAAAGTTAGGTGAAAACAAAAGAAAAACAGAAAAGGATTCCTTCTAGATATTACAGGATGTCAGGATATACTGTCAGTAGTCCTGCAAGCTGTTGTGCTGCGGGTAATTAAAAAACAGCGAAAGATAAACATCATTTTCTCAAGAGCAAAACGGGCAAATAGATTTTATTTTCCCTAGCGAGGGAGTAGATTTATGTCTCCTGCCTTAAGCTCAAGATGAGTTATATTGAAATGCTAAACCAATACTAGTAACAGATAATGGCGTTGTTTTTGCTGGTACACAGATGATGTAGTAAATATCCAATTGTCAGTCACTTCAGAATTTGCAATGTCCACTCCAATTTTACTGTGATTTCATAATTGGTTTTTAAATTTAGACTTAAATTTCATTAATATCTATTAGGAATTATTGGTTAGAATTTATGTTCCTGTCTATCCCAATTATTGCCATTTTAATAATCGCCTATTGAATGCTATCGTAATCGAATAAAGCAAAATCTCTACACATAAAATACTAGAGTGATTAAGCTGACAGACATCTTACAGGCTCAACTGCTAATCGTAGGTTAGGCTCATGAATTTTTCAGGATATTGTTTCACTAGCTGTGTAGACAAGCACTAAGAACAATAAGGGATTTTTCTGCCCTTTTAAAGGGGTTTTTCTGTTAGGTACTCAAGTTAGTCGTATAAATTTGAAATTTTGTAGGTTTTCTTAATATACCTCCACGCACAGATCCCGGATCAGGTCATCAATCGGTACCACCTGTGCCATCTCCAAACTGAAGATATACCGACTATAAAAATTTCGTGTTACATTTTCCTTCGCGATGGAGTCCTAAACTACTAAACCGATTTTAATCAAATTTTGCACACTGTGCGCAGTTTGATCCAACTTGAGAGATAGGATAGTTTCTAACTCAATTTATAGTCGCATTATTTTGTTATTTATATAATTGTTATTGAAATTCGATGACGTTATAACTCGAAAACCGCTTTGTCGATTTTTATCATTATTTTTTCATTTTTTGTTTTGTTCGTATTGATGTATTTTAGGCAGATGAGACTCGAAAGGTGGCGCTGTTATCGATCTCCGAAACCGCTCAACCGATTTCAATTACATTTTGTGGATGCATATGGTTGGTTCCCGTTTCAAAGATAGGCTGCTTTTGAACCCGATATCTGGCGCTGTTGGCGACTTCCGAAACCACTCAACCGATTTTAATAGAATTTTGTGGGCGTATCATGTAGTTGGTTCCAGTTTGGAATCTTCTAGTAGAAAATAAAAATTATCGAATACCTATTTCGCCTTTTTTCTTCAAAATTCAAATTAAAGACAGATCTTATTTAATTAACAAGAAATTAATATTGATCTCTCGATTGGCAGCTGTGCTTTAGATTTAGTTAAAATATTTTCAAATTGTTGTCCCGGACAAGTTCTGCACATTAGTTAATACCTTACAAGAACTGATAAATCACATTTATCCGGTTATTGCTAAAGTTCAGGAATCTCATAGAGTGGTTTTGTGACGGAGCAATTCTTTGACGTTAGGCAAAAAGGTCTTAAGTCAGAAACTGCAGTTTTTTGTAAAACGAAATTAAAAGTAGTTTAGTTTAGTCTTAACTTAGTTAGTTTAGTCTGACTTATTGCCTACAGACTAAATTATAACGATGGGAAAAAGTTGTGGTATACTGTCACCGTGACGGATTCTATGGGACTGCTCGTTCCTCGTTCCGACAAATACGTCAATATTGACGGATCCATCGGCGCAAGGGATTCTATGCTTTGGGTCCTTTAGAGGTAGAGCTGTGCACTTGGCTTTTATTTGAAGCTTTTTTTTCTAAAGCTCTTACTTAATTCTCACTGCAATAAAAATGGTAAGGTTTTGAATGCACTTAACATTATCTATCTATTCTTAACAACGGTTGTTGTTTAGACAACATTTTTGTCCTGTTACTTTAACTCACAGGTTACCATAGTGTTCTTAATATTTTCTGTTTACCAAACATAACAACTAGCAAACGAACTAAGTTAATACCCTTAGTTGAATTTTGCAAACAGCGAGTATAAGTGTCGGACTGCGTTTGAGTCAATCAATTTAAACATATAAGTGAAAAAGAAAGAAATCAAAATGGGTAAAAAGGGCAAGTCCAAGAATAAGCTTGCTAAAATGTCTGAAGAGGAGCGCGCAAGATATCTGCAACTACGTGCAGATATCGAAGAAGAAGCACGCCGGCGAAAGCAGCACCTAATATCCCTTTACATGAAGGTAATTTATTGTTGAAGATGACCAATTGAAAACTGTTCAATCGAAAGCTAATTACATAGGTAGGTACTATTACCTGAAGAATATTGAAAATAAATAGATATTATTTTTAATATATTCAAGTTTGCATAAACACTTCCTTCGCAAATTTGTAACATCTGTTAAAAATGCGTGAATAATAAAATTTGATTGTTTCGGGGCCAACTCAACTCGTAATTCTTTCAGATGACTACAAAATACAATTATTCAAAAACCGAACCACTCACTCCAAATGTACTTCGAAAAAATTAGAACAAGAATTATTCATACAATAATAGATTGCATCAAAAAAGATGTTTTTTTTTACATTTACATTTTACATTTACATTTATTGACTTGAAAGATATCTTTTACATTGGACTTGGAGTCCATTTATAGCAAAAGTTAAAAGGATGTTCTGGAAAACGTTCCTATATCTATATTCAAACATCTGAGAGTACCGTAAAAAAATACCTTAAGCCAGTCGGGTAAAAAGGAACCAAGTTCTCAAAAAAAATATTTTTATATAAGTAAAACCCTGGATACAGACTTATAATTATTATTCGTTTTTCGGTATTGATTTTCATTGCTGGTTTCTGAACAACCGAATTATTTTCTTCACAAATTTCGTTTAGAATATCTACCGCTTTTTGTTTGTGAATGGTGCTTTTTAGAAGAAGAGGTTAAGATCCATTAAAAACTTTACAATTTTCCATTTATAGAACAAACTTAAACGTGAAGATGCTTTTTCGCGCTTGAATTTAGCGAAAATCAACCAAGAATGGCGTACAATCCTACGGCAGATTAAATGTCAAGATCTGAAAAACGAAATGATTGAAGTCGAGAAGTTCTTTAGAATCGCTCTGGAACGGAAAGACCGTATTATTCACGGCCTTCTAAGTGAATTGGATATCGCTGAAGATATGTATGCCACCCTGCAACAATCACAAATGGAAATTATCCGAAAAATGATTTGTAAGTAATATTTTTGTGGATATCAATTTCAATAGTTGCTCTTAAAAGGGCTGTAATATTTAAGCCCATAAATGCAATGTTGTTGCAATTAAAAAAAAAATGTAGATAGAGGAAGCTAACAAATGGGGTTGACATTGGTCAAAGAAGTGTTAATCCCGTCATTGATGTCAATTTCGTCTCATATTTGGGGTCACATTAGTGACGCAGTGGTTGGACTACAGAGCGAGACGTCCCAGGAAAGTTGTCCAAACAAAATAAAAGCACGATCAAACATGATGAATTTGCAGTCATTTTCTACATATTATCTAATATGAGTTCCTGATTACTGTCATCTGCTTTAACAAAAGTTATTTTAATACTAAAATAAGTTATTAGTTTCGCTACGATGTCTATCCGTCTATCCGACCCAATAGACCAATTTTGTTCCTAGGTCTATCTCAGAAACTAATTGACGTAGAAGGCTGAAATTTGAACATAGCATCCGGTATAAGGTATAACCTCCAGTTAAACGACATTGTAGTGAAACTTCGACTGGTTTTAGAGTAATTAGTAATTCGGTGAAAAAAAATTATCTCATTCGTACATAAAACTATGTACTTATTTCTTGAATTACAAAAAAAAAAAAAATTAATATATTTTTATTACCCGACTGGTCAAAGGGAGGGTTCCTATGTAAGTTCCTACGTGACGCCCTGGAGCCCAAACAGCCTGACCGATTTTAAAGAGTGAGGTGTCACTAGATTCGTATTCTTCCCCGGAGTGTCATAGGCTAAAAAGATAAGAAAAAACGAATGAAAAATAGTTAAAAGAGGCGTTCTTCATACAGTGGTTGACTGTAATGGTTTATGTGTTTCGCGCGTATCCTATGTACGTTCCTACGTGACGCCATGTAGCCCAAACGGCTTGACCGATTTTGAAGAGTGAGGTGTCATTAAATCGGTATTCTTTCCCGGAGTGTCATAGGCTAAACAAATAAATTTAAAAACATCAATAAAAAAAAAAAAAGTTAATTTAAAAAATCAAAAAACCCGACTGAATCTAAAAAAAGAGCTTAGAAGATATGAACAAGACACACTCAAATTATACCGAACTATTTTGCAGTCGGAGGGTATACTGAACTGATATTTTTGTTAGGCTGTGTGGGTACATCCGAGTGTCAATAATTAGTTAGGTATATTTGAATGTGTCTGGTTCATATCTTCTTATAATCTTTTTTTTTAGATTCAGTCGGGTTTTTTGATTTTTTAAATTAACTTTTTTCTTCTTCTTCTCTATTGTAGATTATTCTCGTAGCTATATATGTGCCGAAGAATATTTTGCCCAAAAGTTAATATTTTAAAACATAATTATACAATTACCCGACTGACTGCAAAAAAGTTTAAAAAGATTAAAACATGACACTTTCAAGTATAACAAATTGACAGTCGGAGACTGCGCATATTTTTGTCAGATTGTGTAGGTAGTCTCCGATTGTCAATTAGTTATACTTGAAAGTGTCTTGTTTTAATCTTTTTAAATCTTTTTTACAGTCAGTCGAGTTTTTTGCTTTTTTTAAATTAACTTTTTTTTTATTCATGTTTTTAAATTTATTTGTTTAGCCTATGACACTCCGGGAAAGAATACCGATTTAATGACACCTCACTCTTCAAAATCGGTCAAGCCGTTTGGGCTACATGGCGTCACGTAGGAACGTACATAGGATACGCACGAAACACATAAACCATAACAGTCAATCACTGTTTAAAGAACGCCTCTTTTAACTATTTTTCATTCGTTAACATTTTATTTGCTTTTTGTTATGGTTTAAGTCCATCTTGGTCTTAAAACGTTGCTTATGAATTATAAGTATAAAATTAGTTTATCAAAAAAAAAAAAAAAAAGTTTCCAAAGTATATTTTAATTTTCTTTATTTTATATTTATACAGTGTTATAATACAGGTCGCCGGGAAGGTATACTACTTTGTTTTGCCGCCATTTTGGTAAACATCAGTCTTGACAGTTCATATTTGGCAGTCGTGAAGTAGACACGTGGCAAATATATATTTATAATTTATAAGATGAGAAAGTTGCGTGAAATTTTTGGGAGAAACAACGTGCCAACAAAACGCACTATTTATCGTGTAGTGAATGATTTCGAAGAAAGAGGGTCTGTAGGTGATAGGCCCAAGCATGGACCACAACGTACTGCAAGACGAGACCGGCTGAAACCATTACTTAAAGCTCAAGGAAGTGTTCAAAACAATCCAACAACCTCAATTCGACGCCGTGCTCAGGAGCTTGGTCTTCAAAGAACAACTTTGGCGACAATTTTGCACAAGGATTTGCATTTGTTTCCATTAAAGATTCAGTTGACACAAGAGCTTCTTCCACAAGACCATTTACGCCGCCGTACATATGCCAATAGGATGTTACAGCTAGCCCATGACAACCCCGATTTTTATGGAAAAATCATAATGAGTGACGAGGCACATTTTCATTTGAATGGATATGTGAATAAAGAGAATAGCGGTTCTGAGCAATGGAAAACCCTCAAATTATTCATCAGTCACCTTTGCATCCATTAAAAGTTACAGTCTGGTGTGCAATTTGGTCAGGAGGAGCCATTGGACCTTACTTCTTTAAAAATGAAAACGGCGTAACGGTTACTGTGAATGGGGAGCGATATCGTGATATGATTGAAAACTTTTTAACGCCACAACTTCATGCTTTGGGTTTGATTAACATGTGGTATCAACAAGACGGTGCCACATTGGATACAGCCAGGATTACAATGGAATTACTGCGAGACCTCTTTCCACAACAAGTTATTTCAAGAAATGGTGATGTTGATTGGCCTCCACGGTCGCCTGATTTGACGGCTCCGGACTTCTTTTTGTGGGGATATCTGAAAAGAAAGGTTTATGCAAACAAACCAGAAACGCTTGAGCAACTCAAACAAAATATTCGTGATGAAATTAATGAAATACCGCGTGAAATGTGTGAGAGTGTAATGAAAAATGTGCTGAAAATGGCTCCCATTTGTGAGACTAACAGAAGCGGACATTTACCTGATATTGTATTCCATACATAACTATTTGCCGACATTAAATAAAACATTTACCAATTTAATATCCATTGTCTTTCATTTAATCAAAAATTATAAACAAACAAAGTTGTATACCGGCTCCCTGAAATTACGCCAAATGAAATTACGCCAAAAAATGTAAATGGAAAAAAAGCCCAAAAACCTTAGAACAAACTTATGGCATGTTTTCCTAGGATAAAACGCCCAAATATTTTGACAAAAATGCCATGAATTTTGGCATTTTTTCCAAAACTCTTTTGGGTATTTTTTCCATTTAAGAAAACTGAAAAAGAGCCTTAAAATATGTTTTGGAAAAAAGACCAAACAAAATTTTTGGTATTTTTTCCAAATTGAAAAGGAAAAAACGCCAAAAAGTTAGTTTGGTTTACTTGAAAAGAAAAAAGCTCCAAAAAATATTTGTTTATTGGGGTGATATTTCATATTTTGGGGCCATTTTTCATTTTAAATTTTGGGGTGATTTTTCATTATGAAAAAACTGTCATTTCCTTCCTAGGACTACAAAATCGAATTTTGTAGTCCTATGAAGGAAATGACAGTTATAGTTGTCCTTGTTGTAGACAAAATGTTGACGATACTATTGAAGTGTATTCATAAATTATTTTCTAATAAAAACTAATATTCAAGCTATATAATGCAGTTTGGGGCTATTTTTCATTTTTGGATTTTTAATTTTTATATTTTGGGGCCTTTTTTCATTTTGTTTGGGGCGATATTTCCAGAAATTTTGGCAGAAAGAAAACAATTTTGTTTGATCTTATTTCCAAAACAAATTTGGAAATTAAACCAAAAAAAGAGCTTTTTCTGGCGTAATTTCCATTTTGCTTTTTTGGCAAGTTTTCCAAAACATTTGGCGTAATTTCCTGGCATTCGGCGAATTTTCCTTTTTTAATTTTTGGCCAATGCATTATTCTGCAAATTTTGGCTTTTTTTCCAAAAAAACTTTTGGCGTAATTTCTTTTGGCGTAATTTCAGGGAGCCTAGTATACCTTCCCGGCGGACACCCTTTATAAAGACCGGACAAGTAGGGTGATTTTTTAGCTGGTTTGGTTTTGGCAACACTGGTTTTAACAGCTGACGTGTGTTTAGTACCTTGTGTCACTGTCAAACAGCTTCAGTTTGGTTTGCAATTTAACCATGGATCGTCTTACAAATGAACAACGCTTGCAAATTATTGAATTTTACTATCAAAATTCGTGCTCGGTTCGAAATGTTCATCGCGCGCTGCTTCCATTTTATGATCGGCATTCTCGACCTTCTGAGCAGTCTATTCGGAAGATTGTGACCAAATTTCGCACCAAATTTACTTTGTTGGACATTAAACCACCAACATGTTTACGTACTGTGCGTAGTGAAGAAAATATTGCGGCCGTATCAGCTAGTGTGACAGAAGACCGCGAAATGTCGATTCGGCGCCGTTCCCAGCAGTTAGGCCTTTGTTACAGCACTACGTGGAAAATTTTGCGGAAGGATTTGTGCGTAAAGCCTTTTAAGATACAGCTTGTGCAAGAACTAAAGCCAGCCGACCTACCACAACGCCGAATTTTTGGTGAATGGGCTCTTGGAAAGCTGGCCGAGGATCCGCTTTTTTATCGAAAAATTGTGTTCAGCGATGAGGCTCATTTTTGGTTGAATGGGTACGTATTTAAGCAAAATCGCCGCATTTGGAGTGAAGATCACCCAGAAGCATTGCAACAGCTACCAATGCATCCCGAAAAAGCCACTGTTTGGTGCGGTTTATGGGCCGGCGGCATTATTGGGCCATATTTCTTCAAAGATGATGCGAATCGCAGCGTTACTGTCAATGGTGAACGCTACCGAGCGATGATAACAAACTTTTTTTTGCCCGAAATGGAAGTTCTTGACTTGCATGATATGTGGTTTCAACAAGACGGTGCCACATGCCACACAGCACGCGAAACAATGGCGCAATTGCGAGGCGAGTTTGGTGAACAGTTAATTTCACGTTTCGGGCCGGTCAATTGGCCGCCTAGATCGTGCGATTTGACACCATTAGATTATTTTTTGTGGGGGTATGTCAAGGCTAATGTGTATAGGGACAAGCCCGCTTCGATTGACGCACTGGAAGCCAACATCCATGCATTCATTCGTGAGATACCGGCCGATATGTGTGAAAGAGTATGCCAAAATTGGACTCAGCGGATGCAGCCGCGGTCATTTCATTTGCATGAAATTATCCTTAAACATTAAATTGCAAGGTTCAAACTATCGATTCAAATAAATATTTCATTCATTTTTTCGAATTTTTTGTGTGTTTTTTTTTTTAAAAAAAGTTCTAAACCTCTTAAAAAATCACCCATTATTTAGGTTATTTACTTACCTTGTTTCATTGATTTTTTAATTATTATTTTATGAAGTGATTGACTCCGAATCCAGAGTTAATTTCTTATAAGAAGAGTGTCAGCCTCAAAATTAATTTTTTTGTTTGTTATAATTTCAAAGAAAAATGCGCTGAAGAGTCAAAACGTGCTATGCGTACTGATGCAAAGGTATTCTCTGAGGTTATAATAACTCCAAAACCACTAAAGACAAAACGGTTTATAGAACTAACAACATATAAGAACCCTAAACAAAATCACTCTCTATAATAATTGTGCAAAATAAACACGTAGTTAGGAAATGGCAGCTTGTGGTTTAAACTTTGCATAGAAAGACCGTTTATTCGAATTATTATATGTATAGTCAAGTCAGTACCACAAGTCATAATTTATGAACGAATGACAATGTCCTGCCGGACTCTGCTAGGTAAAGGACTATAATTTTGTAGCGCTTAATATTGAAAAACTATTTATGCTTGCCTGCATTTTTAATGTGCAACCATCACCCACTCCTTACGTAGGTATGTCCTTTCAAGTTTGCGTTCCATCTAATTACATGTTTCACCTATAGGGCTATAAACAGCGGTATTCTAGACGTATTTTGAGAAGCCAACAGCTGGTTGGATTAAGTGGATATAGACCGCATTTGCGAAAACCGTTTTGTTCTTTATTTTTGTTAGTTAAATTTAAGGGTTCCGCTCTTACTATTAGTTTGTCAAGAATATGTATCTATCTTCAATAGCACTTTATATACTTCAGTTTCGGTTGTGAGCCTGAGTGTAGGTATATTGTTGGTTTAAGGTTGCTGTAGCTTTGCAAGGACCTAATACTGCTACGGGTCCTGGCCTCACAGAATTCCAAGATCTGATTTGTAGTTTTGATGGTTTTTTTAAGAGTATATCTACAGAAATCGTCAGTCGATATAAAATACCCGCGTTAGGAAACCTATTTACAATTCGAAGGTATGTACCTTCTTGTACATGCCTGCCATTCAATGGAGTGTCTAAGTTAGTCTAAGGCCTAGTTTTTTTCACTGGCGAAACATTTTAAGCACATTTTTTCTATAAATTTCGCTGACTTCCGGAGATGTTTTAGCAAATTAATTTTTAATTTTGTCCTTAAGTGTCTATCAAAGTCGTGGTCGATTGTTTAACCTACATCTTTTTCTTCAAGCTTTTTTTCAAAAACTATTAACCTGATTTAGTAATAATATGATGGAATAGATCCCTGGCTTTCAGAAATGAGACCTTTATTGTAAGTGTTGCGATTGATTTTTAATACATATATTTTTTCTAAGTTACCGCATTCTAAGTTCTCGGCGCCAAAGATATCGTTATCGTGCCAAATGTTTCAATAATTAATACACGTTGCGTCGTTATATACACCATAATAAATTGTTTTCAAACATACTCAACAATACTCATACCCACTGACAAAATGTCATCCAAAGCCATATAAATTCAACTGGAAGCTTACACTTGGAGACTGGAGAAGCACCCCAGCTTGTAAATACCCTTAAACAGCATTACAGACTTAGCATTTAAAATTAAATCCATTGTAATACTTAAATATAACTAAAGAACCGTTTTTGATGATGGACCTTTTCGTTTCTTAGCCACACAAACGTACCGCATGGAGTTCTTCAGGCAACAGTACTCAAAGGAAAAGTCAATCATCCTGCAAGAGTGTACTGATGATTTCCGCAAATTTAAAATCAATCGCAATAAAGCTCAAGAAGAGTTGGAATGTGTTGTCTATGCACTGGAAGACAAGGCCGAAACTTATCTGAACGAAAAGCAAGAGGATCACTTACTTCGGTTAGATGACATTAGAAGTTCGGTAAGTAAATTGCACTCAATAATTTTCCATTTTATTTGTAAGATCTACAGCCTTAACCAACCCATTGAAGCTACGGGTATAACCCTTTAATTGTGTGTATTTATGAAAATATCAAGGTATGATCCTGCCAGTCCTCGCAATTTGCCCTCGCATACTCCAACATACAATTGATTAGTTCCTTCGAAAACTGGCACTTATCCCTTCGACGTTTCATTTCCACGTAGTGGAAGCACTCTTGAATAGCATCTGTATAGAAACTCCGAAGTTCGCGGTCTCGAATGTCCTTCGTTAGGATGTAGCTCACTTTGTGTTTATCGGGGTAATCGTCGTTGTTCAACTGAAATGGGACCAAGATTATGGAACTTGTAGTCCAACCAACCCGTCCATACTTACCATATTTAACTCCTCGAAGAAGCAATGCACAATACAGGCGCCATCTTGTTCTCGCTGTATGTCCCTTGATTGGCGATCACCATATGATGAGCTGTTCTTACCATTGCTGCCATGATTACTTCCACTTGATTTTTGGCTTTGACTTAAATTTCGACCGGAACTCGACGTTGGATCATATCTACGATCATTCGCCGATCGTTTCGATCGTCCTGTTCTCATATATACGCGGTCACGATTTCCTTGGCCGAATCTATCATCGCGGTTATATTCTTGATAGTCCCAGTCACCATAGCTGCTATACGAACTATCGCCTTGGCTTTGATTG
Organism: Cheilosia urbana; assembly: GCA_946477585.1. Classification (NCBI taxonomy): domain Eukaryota; kingdom Metazoa; phylum Arthropoda; class Insecta; order Diptera; family Syrphidae; genus Cheilosia; species Cheilosia urbana. Next base: position 42,739,859 of record OX297856.1, read on the forward strand.
TAACGACCAGCGGATTCGCTAATTTTTCGCATACACGATCGAACTACACGTTTGAGATCCTCATCCGAAGGCCCATCATCCGAGCGACATTTTATAGCAAACGAAAGCTGTGAAGAAACTAGCACCAGGATGAAAATAATACTGAATCGGAGATGTGCCATTTCGATACTGAATAAGAGGGACCCAAGAACAATTTTATTTAAATACTAATATTCATTTGTCTAAACTTTAAGTACCCGTATATATTTTTAAAAAGTGTCAATCATGGAGCGCACGCGACATCATAGTGCAGACAGCTGGAACTATAATGCTGATGTTTAATGCATTTTGCAAGTTAATTGGACACGCTAGCTTGTTGCGTTGTTTATGAACTAGTTAGCCAACCAACTTTGACAAAAGTCGGTATACATAATTGGTATTTTTTTATACTTGCTGGAGCTTAACATTTTCAACCTTCACTTTAAATATTTTGTACGTCAGAAGAGAAGATCATTTTATATTTAAAAGTTCGGCAATGTGAGTTCATAACCTGGACTCCTTAGTTATTACTTATATGTGAATTGTAAATATGCCATTAGTTTCAAAACACTTTTTTATTCATTTCAAAAATCGTTATAAAAAAAAACCGTTGAAGCCCAACTTTTTCCAGTGTGAAGTAAAGTGTGAAGTAAAGGTCAGTTCTTCCTACTTTTTAGCCTAAGGATTAAAGTTCCATGGCCCAAATTAGCTGTTGCAGTTGCACGTTCACACATTTTTGTCAAGATAGTAGTAAAAGCAGACTTAGAGTATCTTCAGAGGACTGCGTCTAGTTGCCACTGTTGTCTTTTAGATATCCTGGAACCGCAGGTTCTTTAGATAGGATTTTTCTAAGTCTAGCTAATTCCCTAGTATCTTATATATCGTTACAGAATCTATGCCAGGCTATGCGTTTAGCACTTGTGATATCACTTTTGAATTTACGCTGACCGGCTTTGTATAGATCCCAGTATGGCTTGGAGTTATAGTGTGCTTGGCTAAATTGAAGAGAGATCTGGCTTTCATTCTAATTTCAAGGAAGTCCTTTAGACCACCACAATGGAGAATTCCTTTTCTTGATTGTCCGTAGAGGACTTAGAATTTTATTTAAATTCTCTGTGAATGCATCGAGGTGTCCTTATTTCTTGATCTTTCACATTTTGGCCATTCCTCATCACCTCTGAGACAAATGTGTCCCAGATGGTCAGTTGTAAATACTGAATGTTCTTCACTAGAAATTCTTTGATTCTGTGATCTGAGAAGGATGGCTCAGAGGAGACCTTGCATTTTTTCCACAGTTAGAGTTTGTGAGTTGCTGTATAAAAATTCATAGTTTAACTTGAACGTACTACTGCAATAAGTTGTTGCCAACAAAAAAGGACACAAAATCTCTCTTCCATTTTGCTTGGCCTACTCCACTACTTTTTCTAAACAGACTTTGCAAATTTTGAATATAATTTATAGGGTTATATGAAAAATTCGTGCATATTAATTCACTTATTTCATTTAGGCTTTATGTTCTGATTAAATATTTCGGGACTACTTCGGGGCATATATATCCTTACGCCAATAAATTATGGCTTTTTCGATGCCCATTTGCGATTTACACATAACCGAGGAAACTCATAATTTATTGTGTATGTATCTATACTTTTCGGTCAAAACACTGAAAAGTTAATACAAGTGATGCTTGATAAAAACTTTTAAACTTTCTCCGCTACCTGATTTGATTGATTTCTTTATTACAAAAGGACTACCCGCCAATCGTATTAAAGTTGAAGAATGTTTTGATCTATCTTCTGATCATTCTCCGGTAATTTTAACAACGACTGAGACATTTATAAAAAATGAAATACCGCCATGGCTAACAAACGGCAAAACAGACTGGGAAGGCTTCAAAAAAGATGTCCAGAATAATACTGAACTGCGTGAATCACTCAAGACGCCTTACGAATTAGAAGTTGCTGTCGACCGCTTCGTCAATATCGTACAGAAAGCTGCATGGAATAATAGGGGGAAAGCGGGAGACTTGAACATATGGGAGACTTGAACCACTCTCAATAATTCACTCAATATCCACTCAAATCCTCCAACGGTAAACTCAAATGTCGCAGAGCTTGATCCTTTACTTCCACAAAAAAATAATTCTAAATTGTCAATTGACTTTGGCTGTTAGAAGTGAAAATGTGTTTTTTGGTGCAAAAAGTAAAAAAAAAAAATGTTTGTTTTTTTTGTGATAACTTTTTTTTTTTGACGTGGTAGGTAATAATAGTTAACATTATGTTATAAAACAGTTATTTGGCTTAGTAGATATTAGAACGGAATCCAGCTAGCTTGTGTTGCACAAATGTTATTAACTTTTAATTGTGAAAAAATCTGAACGGGAGACTTGAGCCGGTTTCAAAGGGGAGAGTTGATCAGTGGTTCTGATGAAATAATGGATATGCGACTTTGCGTCTTAGTAACAAATACGTGCACGAGATATGTGTTGGACTGACCAAAAGGGACAATGAGATCTTTGAATGCCCTCACTGTGATAGGTACCAATTAGAGGCTAATCGTACACATGACTAAAATACCTTAATGATATGGTAGTTTATAAATAAATTAAGTTATTTACTTATTTTTGTTATGTTTTTAAAGTTTTTTTTTTAATATTGTTTTTTACTTTTAGTCTCTAATATCTTATTATTGTTTGAAAATTCAATAATTTTGAGTTTTTATGTTTCTTTTAGTATACATTATATAGTTATGTTTTTTAGTTTGTATTAGGTTTTTGTTTTTCTTAAAAAAAAACGTTAAACAGCTTTTTTTTCTTTTATAATACCACAAATATAATAAAAATAAATTCTAATAAGATATTAGCTAAATAAATTATTTTTTTCTATTGTTTTACCCGAAGAATTTAAGTATGTTCAAGTCTCCCCAAGGGGGTGGTCAAGTCTCCCGGCTGAGAGGGAGACTTGAGCCAAAAATCTGTTCCCAAACATTTTGCACGTGGCAAAAATCTCTTGCGTGTATATAGAGTTTATGTGGCTAACATTAAAATAGATAAATGTATATTTAAAAAAATGTATTCAGCATGTGGCTAAGATTAATAGAAAAGTTGTAGTGAACGATTTAACATAAAGTGGCTCAAGTCTCCCGCTTTCCCCCTACTCCTCACACGCAGAGAACATCGAACTATAACTGCGTCAAATACCCGCAGGAAATAATTAATATGGTCAAAACAAAACGAAAAGCGCGAAAAAGATGGCAACAAACTCGAGCCCCCAAGTACATTGCTTGCTGTTCGGTGCCTACTCAGAGCTGTTACCGTTGAAATCGATGTGGTCTGCGTTGCAAATCAATTGCATATCGATCAACTTTGTGTACGTTTGGATGAGTTCAGTTCTTGTTCTCTTCACATACAGTTCTATACTTTCTCTCTCTAGTGTTTTTGATTTTTCATTATGGATGTCTTATGTTCGGAATGTAATTTCTTAACTTCTAAAAGCGATTTGGTTCTTTGCGGAGTTTGTCTTTCCGGTTTTCATTTTAAATGTACTAATATAAGTGAAACCATACGGGCTACGCTTGAACTAAACGAAAATATTTTTTGGAAGTGTGGTACATGCACAAACATTTCTTTCTTAAGCTGCATACCGAAAATTAAAGATCTATATCGTTTCTTTGTTGACAATAAATCGGAGTTCGATAATCTTGTTAAACCTCCGCGCTTAACTCGCTCTCAGGCTAAGTCGACGGCTGTTGAACCTTCATACAACAATAAACAATTACAGCTGTTAACTGGAAAAAGCGTTCCATCTCGATCTCTTTACTTGCCTTTGCATAAAAACTCCCCCGCTGCATCTCCTGCGCTTAAAAGTGGTAACAATAAATCTCTTATAAAAAATAGTAAACCGATATCCATGTCTAAGCAAAGCACAAAAACATCATGCATGCCACACTCTTCCACACAGAGTGTTGTTTTTGCTAATGCTGCTCTCAGTGCGAAGGCTTCGTCTTCTAAACGGTCTGCTGTGGCCGCTGCTGGTGTGCTGCCTACTTCTCCGTCTACTCTGTCTGCTGGTACCGACAGAGCTAAATCTGATATTGAGGTGAGCTTAATACCTAGCGTAGTCATAACTGATTCAGGCCACGCTGATCAAAGTGAGATTGTTGTTGTCGATGATGATGTTCCTGCTATGAAGGAGGTTGTTGTTGTTGCTAATAGTGATGCTTCTGCGAAAGAGGTATTTGTTGCGTTTTCGGATGATGATGCTGCTGAAGTGGGTGATGTTGGAGCTGTGGGGAATGTTGGGGTAAACATTCTTGATGGTGTTGGTGTTGCTGCTCCAGTCAATGGGGATTGCAAGGCAGCTGAGACGAAGGAGACGATTGCTGATGTTAATAACAGTGTTGCCAATGTTGTCGCTGCTAATCATAATTTTCAAAATAACACAAATATTCCTAAATCTACCATTAATAATACTACAACTAAAAGATCAATATTGTACGGTACTGACTCTTCTTCATCCCTGAACAATGCTACGTTTACTCGTTATAAGTGGTTTCACCTGTCCAAATTCAGGGTTGATACGGATCCAAATCTACTAATCGATCATATTGCTTCTAAAACTGAAATTCCCATAAATGATATAAAGTGTTTTAAATTAGTGAAAACAGACAAAAACTTATCTGATTTGAAATACGTAAATTTTAAAATGAGTGTTCCATCTAACATGCTTTCTATTGCCATGGATCAGCAGCTTTGGCCAAGATCTGTTCAAATTAAAAAATTCATTTCGCGTAAAAAAAACGAAGCGCTACCGGGGATAACCGAAACTACGTAAATTCGATCCCTCTAGTCCCTTCTGTTACCCATTCTTCATTACCTTCTAAAATAAATAACTTTTTCATATATTACCAAAATGTGGGCGGCTTACGAACAAAAATTAACAATCTTCGTCTCAATACAGTATCATGCCAATATGAAATCCTTACTTTTACTGAAACTTGGCTTACTGATAAATATCATAACTCTGAACTTTTTGATTGTAATAAATATTCAGTCTTTCGCAAAGACAGATGTCTTGAAAAAACCAACCAAACAAGAGGCGGCGGTGTAATGATTGCTATCACTTCTTCATTTTCCTGTTGTGAAATTAATCTTCCTTCAGCATCTTCAACTTTACCATCGTCCTATGACGTTGATCAATTAGCAGTGAAAATTATTATTAACAAGAATTGTGAATTAACTATATTCGTAAGTTATATACCACCAGGTAGTTCTCTTGATTTATTTAAAATACATATAAAAAATTGTTGTGATGTTATTAAATTATTAAATTGTAATCAACATGTGATTATTCTAGGTGATTTTAACCTTGGTAATATAAACTGGGTATGGGATCCTGATGAAAGTTGTTTATTTGCATCTAATATAAGTAGTGAGTGTGAATATGAATTATCAGATTCTTTTTCGGAACTAAATCTCTCTCAAATAAATAATTTTAAAAATAGTTTGAATCGTATCCTTGATCTCATATTTGTCGACAGTTCAATTATTGCTGATGTCAAAGATTGTAATTATCCTATTTTTCAGAATAGTATTCACCACCTAGCGTTAGTATTAAACTTAGTTTCTATGATTATTTTAAACCTGTAATGGGAAGATTAGTCAAATATGATTTCAATAAATCAAATTTCTCAGGAATAATTAATCATTTAAATTCGTTTTCGTGGTACAATATTTTTTCAAATTACCAGCTCGCGGATGCATATAATTTTTTGCTGGGGACAATTAAAGAAGCAATTAACTTATTTGTTCCTAAAATCGTTGTCTATAAAAATTCTAAGCCTCCTTGGTGGAATAAACGTTTATCTAACTTAAATAATAAAAAGAACAAAACGTATAAATTATACCGAAATTCCGTTAATGATGTTGTACTCCGGAGTAATTATTTACGTCTTCAGAAGGAATTCGATTTTTTACATAAATTCTTGTATAAAGATTATTTGTATCGTACTGAATCTAGTTTAAAACAAAATAGTAAGCATTTTTGGTCTTACATAAATAACAGAAAATGCTCAAATGGGATTCCTAACTGCATGCAGTATTTGGGGACTACATCAACTAATATGAATTCTATTTGCAACTTATTTGCTAACTTTTTTCAATCGGTATACTCCCCTCAATATGTTCCTCAAAATTTCTCATCTATTGTGAATGATAATTTCATCAATATAGGCAGCTTAAATTTAAGTTGCAAAGATGTTGAGTTAGCCTTAAGTGATCTGAATGATGACAATCAACCGGGACCTGATGGTGTTCCACCAATTGTTTTGAAAAACTGTGCTGTTGCTCTTTCTGGGCCATTAACTCTATTGTTTAATGTTTCTCTTGAAAAGGGCATTTTTCTTGACGATTGGAAAATTTCCTATATTATTCCTATACATAAATCTGGTTCCAAACAAGATGTTTCAAATTACCGTCCTATAAGTAAATTGTCTACCATTCCCAAGATTTTTGAGAAAATCGTGTACGAAAAACTTACCTTTATTCTGGAAGAAGTGATCTCGCCATCTCAACATGGTTTTATAGCTGGTAGATCCACTACGACAAATCTAGCAATTTTTTGTAACCATATCACTAAAAATCTTGAAAATGGGTTTCAAACTGATGTTATATTTACTGACTTTTCGAAGGCCTTCGATAGGGTCAATCATTTTATTTTATTAAAAAAGATGGAATGCATTGGCTTCCATTCTAGTATTTTAAAATGGTTTGCATCGTATCTCAACGGTAGAACACAGCTGGTTCACATTAATGACTTATTTTCAGAAGTTATTAAGGTAACGTCCGGTGTTCCTCAAGGCAGTCACTTGGGGCCCCTTCTGTTCCTGTTGTTGATCAATGACATACCAACTTTCATCAACAATGCTTTCTGCTTAATGTTTGCGGATGATATCAAAATTTTTCGTTGTATCAAATCTTCGGACGATTGCCTTCTGCTTCAAAGTGATCTTGAGCGTTTATCGGAATGGTGCATTGCTAACCAGCTCTTTTTAAATGTCTCCAAATGCCAATCTTTAACTTTCTCTCGTAGTCTTAGAAGTATAGACTTTGAATATAAAATTGACAAAACAAAGCTTATTAAACTTAGAGAAAAGAAAGACCTTGGTGTAATATTTGATTCCAAACTACGTTTTACCTCCCACATTGATTTTGTGGTTGCTAAAGCGAATAGTATGCTGGGATTTGTGGTTCGCAACTCAAAAGAGTTTATGGATCCATTTACCCTTCGATCACTATTCTATGCATATGTAAGGTCTTCCCTTGAATACTGCTCAGTAATTTGGAATCCTTTTTATAAAACTCACTGTTTAAGGATAGAAAAGATCCAGAGAAAATTTTCGCGGATTGCAGTACATCGTTTAAACTGGAATATTGAAATGCCTTCTTATGAGACCAGATGCAAACTGCTTGGTTTACAACCTCTCGATATCCGCCGTCGTTATATCTCTATTGTATTCATACGCGATGTTATTACTTCTCATATAAATTGTCCTCTATTATTGTCCTTAGTTGATATATATGTACCTTATAGGCAAACGCGATCCTGTATTCTATTTCATGAATCTTATCATCGGGTAAACTATGGCCTCAATGAGCCTCTAACTCGGTGCATTAGAGAATGTAATATCATTTGTAATCATGTTGACTTCTTTTCCTACCAAAGTCGTGAATCTCTTAAAAAATATTTAATATACTTATTATTTAACTCCTACACTGGTGGTTTTGGTAATTAGACTTAGTTAGATTTTGTTATTAACTTTTTTCAATTAGTCTGTAGGATTATATTTTATCTGTAAACAATATTATATCAATCTGCATGATGTCGGCGGGGGCTTGCTAATATTCCTCAGCTATATACCACCTAGAAGTTCACTGCATATATTCAAGAAGCATATGGAGAATATTGATAGGGTTACCGCTTTGCCTGAATTCTGTGATTTTAATGTATGTGTACTTGGAGACTTTAATTGCGGTGATATAATTTGGTCACCCACAAACGATTCCAGATTGCTGCCAAGTTCGTTATCATCTGAAGTTGATATTTTATTAATTGATTCTTTATTATCCAATAACCTAAATCAAATCAATTGTGTTCCAAATTCGCTTAATAGATTTTTAGATTTAGTTTTTATTACTGACGATTTGAATGCGTCTGTTACAAAATGTTGTCCATTACTTAAAAATTCTACTCATCATACTGCTATCAATATTTTCATAAAAAATTACAAGTAGGTATAACAATTTTTCTAAATTCAACTCATCCACATTTCTATATAAATTTGATTCTAATAATCTTTCTCTTATGAATAATTGCTTTTGTAATATCAACTGGTCAAATGAATTTGTGAACAAAAATATATCCGAAAAATTCTTCATATTTAAAGTAATTTTTAACAATGTTCTTAAAGAGTGTGTACCCACAATTCGCAAAAAAGTTAATTCTCACCCGGCATGGTATAATATCAGACTTTTAAAACTAAAAAATGCAAAAAACTCTGCTCATAAAAAATTTAAGCAATCGAACTCTATGAATGATTATGCTATTTTTTCCCGTCTCAGAAAAGAGTTTATTTTTTTATCTAAATTCCTTTACAGTAACTACATTCAATCGACTGAAAGTAACCTAAAGAATAGCCCAACATGTTTTTGGAAGTTTATCAACAATAAACGAAAAAGTGCTGGTTTCCCAACAGTGATGAACTTTAATGGCATACAATCGAGTGACCCTAAAAATATTGCGAATATGTTCGCTGATTATTTCCAAAGTATTTACAATTCCTCCTCCTCAGCTTCTTATAATTCTGAATACATTCATTCCCTTCCATCTATGTTTGACTGTTCCTCGTACTCATTTGACGTCAATGATGTTAAAAAGGCCTTAATCTGTTTAAAACCAATAAAAAAACCTGACATCTTGGGATTTATTCCTATCGTTTTAGGTTACTGTGCTAGCACACTTTGTTTTCCCTTGTAAGAATTGTTTAATGAGTCCCTTGGTAAGGGAATCTTTCTCGAGGAATGGAAGGTGTCAACCATAGACCCAATCTATAAGTCGGGCACTAAACATCTTGTTCCAAATTATAGGCCAATTACCAAATTGTCGGTTATTCCAAAACTTTTGGATAAACTTGTTAAAGATAAACTTGCCTTTACAATCAAGCAATATGTCAGCAAATACCAACATGGTTTCTGGAAGGGCAGGTCTACTGTCTCTAATTTAGTCGAATTTTCAAATTTCTGTATAGAGTCCTTAGAATGTCATAAAGAAGTCCATGTGATTTATACTGACTTCGTCAAAGCATTCAGTAGAATTAACCTTATGATTCTCTTAAAAAAAGCTAAAGGCGTATGGCTTTTACGGGTCATTGCTGCAATGGTTTAACTCTTATTTGCACGGAAGGACACAATATGTTGTCATTGGGGACTATTTTTCCAAGGAAATATTAGTTACTTCCGGAGTTCCAGAAGGGAGTCATATAGGTCCTCTGCTGTTTTTACTTTTTACTAACGATCTACCAGAATTAATGAAATATTGCTCTTGCCTTATGTATGCAGACGATATAAAGCTTTTTAAAAAAATATCGACAGTAAATGATTGCTTACAGTTACAGACAGACTTAATTGCTTTCTCTGCGTGGTGCAGTTCAAACGATTTATCGTTAAATCTGGACAAATGTGCCTGCATGAGCTTTAATAGAACTTTTCACTCCATCTTTCCTCAATATTCCATAAATAATGTTCAAATAAAAGTAGTTGATGAATTTAAAGATCTTGGTATAATTTTTGATACCAAGCTAACTTTTCATTTACACATTAACTCAATTGTTTCCAGAGGGAACTCACTTTTAGGGTTCATTAAAAGGAATTCTGCAGACTTTAAAGATCCTTACACTCTTAAGGCATTATTTTGCAGTATTGTGCGCCCTGTCATGGAATATGGTAGTGTTCTCTGGGGGTCTACTACTGCATTGAATGTGCGCAGAATTGAAAGCGTTCAAAAGAAATTTTTAAGATTTGCTCTACGTCACTTATTCTGCAACAATGACACTAACGTTCATCACTCCTACCACTCAAAATGTCTTTTACTTGGGATTCAAACTCTTGAGATGCGGAGAAAAATGTATAACGTAATGCTAATTCGTGATATTTTATCTGGAAGTATCGATAGTGAGAATCTTCTTTCGTGTTTGAATTTGTATGCTCCATCTAGATCTCTTCGATCGAGACCACTTTTATTTGAAAGTTGCCACTCTACATTGTATGGTCAGCGTGAACCTGTCTCTGTGTGTATTAAAACGTTTAATTTGTTCTACCCAGAATTGGATATATCTTTGCCTAGAACTAATTTTAAAAATATGTTAATATCTCTTATCACATTTTGAATTGTATATCTGACTTATTTATAACACTAACTATGTATTTCAAAATCTGTTGATGTAAATCGTAGATTGAATAAATGAAATGAAATGAAATGAAATGAAATGAAATGAAATAAAGCGAACTTAAATCGACTTATTAACTTGCTAACAAAGTCGATTAAAAATTTTAAAAATGACGAGGCTAGAAATTACCTCGAAAGCCTAACAGCTGAAAAAGAATCCAATTACTCGCTTTGGAAAGCTATTAAAGCCACAAAAAGGCCGAAGATCGCAGGGCCGCCTATTAAGATAACCCAAGGTGTTTGGGCAAAAAGCGACAAAGAGAAGGCGGATGTTTTCGCCGCTCATATAGAAGAAACTTTTAAGCCGTTCGATGGTCAACTGCTTAATGGAAATATTAATGCATCAGACAGACTAACATCTGAAAATAATGTAGTAATAAACGCTACACTCACCGAGCTCGGACAAGTAATAAAGAAACTTAAGCCCAAAAAAGCTCCGGGTTATGATCTGATCACTGGTGAACTCCTAAAAATGCTACCTCGGAAAGCATTAACTAAGCTTCTCCACATTATAAACGCCGCGATCAGATTACAATACATTTCGAGTCAATGGAAAATCGCGGAAGTCATTATGGTTCTAAAACCAGGCAAACCACCGAATGAAAAAAAGTCTTATAGACCCATCTCGCTTCTTCCAATTATTTCCAAAGTTTTTGAGAGGATATTACTCAGACGCTTACAACCAATTATAGAAGAAAACCGTCTTATACCCGACCATCAGTTCGGGTTTAGAAGCAAACATTCGACAATCGATCAAGTGCATCGGATAACTGACGTAATAGAGAAAGCTCTAGAAGAAAATAAAATTTGCTCTGCCGTGTTCTTGGACGTTTCGCAAGCATTTGATAAGGTTTGGCATGGAGGCCTCAAGTGCAAATTAATAAAAGTTCTCCCCGAACGGTTATGGAAAATTCTAAAATCGTATCTAGAGAATAGACTCTTTCGTGTCAATCACGGAAATGAATATTCGGAATTTAAAGAAATAAGGGCAGGTGTGCCGCAAGGAAGCGTCCTTGGGCCTCTCCTGTACCTGCTATTTACGCGTGATATTCCGTAAATAGAAGGTACTACCGTAGCTACTTTTGCCGATGACACTGCTATACTAGCAGTGGGTACAACGACCAAAGAAACAAACAAAGTATTACAAGGCGCGAATTAAAACACTTGTTTCTTACTTTTAAAATTAAACAATATTTATTTGGAACTATGTCCTTTATTATTGAAATACTTTTTACTAATTCTAAAAGGAGCTTAAGGCTACTATGTAGTTACAATAAGACTGTTGATAAATTCATCATACAGTCGTATTTATATACTTTTCTTATCTATCTACAAGGAGACCCAAGCGTACAATCGTCTTGCTTGATAATGAAGAAGAGATAATATTCCAACATTGTATACAAACGATATTATCTCTTTTACATATGTTATCATTGTAGCGTTGTGTGCAAGACTGTACTAGAGACTAAAGATATCATTGAATACAAATAATGTTATCTTTTTTCTCAATATGTTTTGCTATGGATACTTAACTCCCCCCCTTGTTAAACGAAATCGTCCCGATTTTTCGACGCTATTTTTAACATTTCTCTTTCATAAGTTTTGTTATATGCGTCAATCTTTTTTTGTTTTTGACGATCTGTTATACATTGTATAGTTTTTATCATTACGTACGTAAATGCTAGAATAACAATCAGTGTTACAATTGTGTATATAGTTGATAATATCGGTTTTTCTTCAAAAGGAATAATTAGTTTTTTTAAAGTATCTATGTTATCGAATTTGTACATTGTATCTTCTTTAATTATTTGGTCGATGTAAGACTCTGAATTATGATTTCTTAATATAACTTCTTTAATTTGCTTATGCATGTTTTTGTATATTTTATCGTCTAGATTTATAGTATTTTCATAAGTAACTAAGTTTATACCATTAATTGTTTGATTATTTAACTTATGCTTACCGCTTAATAACATAACACCGGATTCAATTTCTAAGTCGTAATCGTATTCTTGTTTAATGTTGCATTTTGAAGTTATATTCTTTAAAAGTGGAATAAGACAATTTTCTTCTTCAAAGTTAATTTCACAAATGTTTTTACTTAGATGATTTTGACAATTTCTTGTTCTTAAATAAGTTTGGTTACATAAGGCAATTGTTTTATCTGTAATGATTTTTCCATGTTTTGAATTTAAAGGTGTTACTTTATACAATTTACATGATTTAATTAGAACTGGATATTTATATATTGTGATGAAGAATTCATCAGTTCTAGCTAATAATATTTTAGAGTACTCAAGTATATTTATTATGGGTACTTGAATTATTTCATGTTGAATAATATTTTTAATGTCATCTAAGTCTAGGCTTTCTGATAAATATTCATTATTTTTACTTTGTTTTTTGTTTACTTTACCGTTATCTCCTCGTAAATATAATGTCAGGGGCTTGGCTATGCTTGCGTATCCTTTTATAAACTTACGATAGTAACCTGTAAGACCTAAAAATCCTCTCAAATCCTTTACCGTTTGTGGGACTGGAAAATTTTCTATAGCTGCTATTTTCTCAGGGTTCGTAGTGATTCTACCATGTCTGATTATGTGACCTAAGTATTCTACTTCTTCTTGAAAAAACTTACTTTTCTCATCAGATATTTTTAATGTGGCTTTATTGAGTACGTCGAATACTTGACTTATGTGCTGTATATGTTCTTCCTCAGATGAAGAATATATCAATACGTCATCAATGTAAACGTGTACGAATTTACCTACAAAGTCTCTCAAAATGTCGTCCACGCATCTCTGAAATATGCTTGGTGCATTTTTGAGCCCGAAAGGCATTCGTTTAAAATGATATTTTGCGCCATTTATAGCAAAAGCTGTTTTTTCTTTATCATCTGTTTTGATTTTAATTTGGTGGAAACCTGACTCCAAATCTAATGTTGTAAAGTACTTGGCTTTACCTAAATTTTGAATTGTCATGTTGACATCCGGAATGGGGTATCTGTCTGTTACAGTGTGAGCGTTAAGTTTTTGGAAATCAACAACCATGCGCCGTTTTGGTTTTCCTTTTTCGTCCAAACCTTTTTTAGGTACTGTCCATATGGGACTGTTATAAGGACTATGGCTTTTTTCTATTATATCGTCATGTAAGAGTTTCTGTATTTCTTTGTTTACGAATTCGTTATCTGCTATGGGATATGGATATTGTTTAACATAAACCGGATTATCATTGGTCGTCCTAATGCTTGCTTCTATAGTATCTGTAAAGGGTAACGGTCCTATGCTGTTATTAATCTTCATCAGTCTATCTATGTCTGCTTTATAAATATTATTTTCCCCAATTATGTAATTAATTTTCTGAATAGATTCGACACTGCTTATGGTAGTTAGAGTCATATTACTGAAATTTATTTCCGCGTTTAGAACTTTAAGTCCTTCATATCCTAATATCATATCAAAAGACTGAATATCCTCTAATTCAAAAAATGTTATATTTTTCTTTAATATCCTAACTACTTTCTTTGTATCTACCATAGAATAACCATGCATTGTTTTTATTTTTATAGGTTTAATTTTAATTTTTTTGCTAGAATCGCATTTTCTATTAATGTAATTATGGGTTGCACCAGTATCAATAAGAATTTTATAAATTTTCTTAGAAATAGTACTAGTTAAATTTAAGCAGGGCAACCCGTCTACTAGTTTAAATGATCTATTCTTATGTTATTATTTACCATACATTCCGTTTCATCTGCTTCTGCATATGTACTGCTGACATCGTCTCTGCGTTGTTGTCGGGAGTTATTTACTCTCTGCTGCTTGAAGTTCTGCTGATAAGATCGTTGCGGTCTGTTGTGTGTGTTGAAACTCCCGCTGTGTTCACGTTTCGCTGGTGGATTATATACATCGGGTTTGTATTGATTCCAATTTTGTCGCTGTGCATGTACAATTTGTCTCGAGTTTATCTCCATCGGCTGTGGTCCTTGATTGTGTTGCTGCATATTATCGTATTGCTTCTGGGGTTGATAATTCGTTGTTTGGCTCGAATAATTTGGTCTTCTTTCGTTTCTGCGTTCATGTGGCATATTTTTGTGGTGCTTATCCTGAGTGAGATGTAAATGCCTGTGCACATTATCATGTTCTATTCTGCGAGCAATTGCGAATGCGTGTTCTAGATCATTTATTGTAGCTGAATATAATGATCCTCTTGTAAAGTTGTCACTCATACCATCAATGAATATACGAACTGCGTCGTCGTTAGCATTTTTAATTAGTCTGTCGATTATATTCGGCGGATCACCTGACATAGTGATTTTTGATATTATTAAATTGAGATTTTTATTTATCTCGTCGTGGTATTCAGACAGTGTGCTTCTTTTTTGCGTGATGGCTTTCATCATGTCTTGTAGCACGTATAGAGGTTCTTGATTAGAGTACGTATAATCTAATCTGTTACGTATCGCCTCAAAATTAAAAATTGTGTTATAATTAGTTAACACATTCGCGGCTGCACCCTGTATTTTACTTTTCACTATAGTCAATGCTGCTGCGTACTTACTGTGTGTTTTGAAGTTTTTAATGCTGTCCATTAATCTGGATGCTTCTTCGCGCCACGACCGATAATTTGATTGATCGCCGTTGAAAATAGGTAGGCTTTTAAATGCGTCTAACTGTATTTCACTACCATCTGTATATGTGGTTCTTATTTCCTCTAGCACAGGTATGTTTGGTACTATGCCTAATCCAGATTTTACTTCATTTAGTTTTGTTTCTAAATTAGTGTTTATTTGATTTTGGTTAGTTATTATTGCTGCTAACCTTGCATTCTCTGTGCGTGTGTGCTCTAGGGTTTGTGTTACTGTGTTGCTCCTGGTTTCTAAAGCTTCTAATCTTGCCATTAATACTGCGAGTTGTTCCATTTTGAACTCGTGTCTGTTGTCGTCGAATTTGTGTGTTTTTTTTCTCCACATATACACTTTCACTGAATTGCTTTGCTGCTTCGTACGAAGAAGCTATATTTGTACCTGCTATGCTAGGTAATTCTTGTAACCGGTAACGCGAGTGTTCTGTTTATACTAGATTTCACTACTTGTTCCCGAGGTCCGCTCGATTGAAGTTAAAAAGTATATTTAACCTCCTGGCAGGATCGCCAATTAAAACACTTGTTTCTTACTTTTAAAATTAAACAATATTTATTTGGAACTATGTCCTTTATTATTGAAATACTTTTTACTAATTCTAAAAGGAGCTTAAGGCTACTATGTAGTTACAATAAGACTGTTGATAAATTCATCATACAGTCGTATTTATATACTTTTCTTATCTATCTACAAGGAGACCCAAGCGTACAATCGTCTTGCTTGATAATGAAGAAGAGATAATATTCCAACATTGTATACAAACGATATTATCTCTTTTACATATGTTATCATTGTAGCGTTGTGTGCAAGACTGTACTAGAGACTAAAGATATCATTGAATACAAATAATGTTATCTTTTTTCTCAATATGTTTTGCTATGGATACTTAACTCGCGCTTAACCGGGCCTATGAATGGATAAAATCATGGAGGATCGCTCTTAACGAAACGAAATCGGTCCACGTGGATTTTATATATATAAAAAAAAAACAAATAACTTGCCTGTATTTATAAATACTGTACAAGTTCCGTTTGCAAACGAGACCAAATATCTCGGAATGACTCTCGATAGCAAATTAAAATGGAAACCGCATGTTAAGAAAAAATGTGAAGAACTTAAAATCAAATATAGAGAACTTTATTGGTTACTCGGAAAATATTCCAAGCTTACCCTCGAGAACAAGCTTTTATTGTATAAGCAAGTGATGAAGCCTGTATGAACACATGGCATACAGTTATGGGGCTGTACCAGCGAAACAAATCTAAACATTTTACAAACTTTTCAAAACGAAGTGCTAAGATCATTCGTCAGTGCACCGTGGTACATAAGAAAGAAGATCTCCATAGAGACCTCGGAATTCCCACCGTTAAGGACGAAACGAAAATATGCGCTCGAAAGCATAGAAATCGATTATTAGGACATATTAATAGCTCGGTCCATGAAATTCTCGACGATACAAATTTATTGCGGCGTCTACAACGAACTAAACCTTCGGACTTAGCCCGATAATTATCAACCGCGTTAAAATTGCGGAACGAGCAGGAACTTTCGCCGGAATGTTGCCTGCCAAACGTGTAAAACTTCGTGATAAAAAAATTGATTGATAAGTGATAACTTAGTTGCAGTACAAACAAATCTCACACTACTATGAGCACGCGCCGAGTGTCCTCATAGTGTCTTATAGAAGATTTCCACCTACCTCGGAGAAAAAAAAAAAAAAAACTTTCTCCGTGCCTTTAAAACGACTATGTTTAGTACTCCGATAAATAATGAATTTGTAAATGAATCAGTGACGTTTTTTCAAAATATTTTTTTGAAACTGGAATTGATACAAAAAAAATATAGTTGAAACTTTCTCGTTGATCGCAATTTTGTAGTTTTATTTTTTGAAATGATACCCAATTGAATAGATAAAACTTTCTTAAATAATGGGAGTAGTTTTAGTAGTAGTAGAGTAGTTTTACAATTCAAATTTGACTTCAAATTAATATGGAATGTGGAAATTAATATCCACCGTAATGGGAGAAATACTATGGATCTATCAAATTTCACCATCGACTATATCTAAGGCCTGGAATGAGTTATTTTCTGGGCATTAATTGAATTTTCTCTAGGCAATTAACGACTTCTACGAATATGTAATATATCTTCAAGCATTCAGTTGATTTTTCTTAATTTTTGAAGTACTGCTTCTAGTGCAAAAGATCAAACCTATCACGGGGTAAGCTGTTCTTCACAAAGTGAGCTACCTTCCAGTTTATTTGTTTGACCAATGTTAAGGCATTTTTGGTAAACGATTAAAAGAGGTTAGAAGCATCATATCCAATGTGACAAGAACTCCGTGTTGATTCCTTTTCATGACTTAAACTGTTCCAATTTTAAAATAAAAATCCAGCTTTGCGAAAGAAAAAATGTTCTATCATACTTTCTTTTTTTTTTTTTTTTCTCACTAGATGACACTGCAACTGGAAGATATAACAAGGGAACGAGAACAGAAACTGGAAAAACTTTGGAACGACTACCAGGAAGTACTCACCAACTATGTCAAACACACTGAAGGCTTTTACGTAGAATACATGGACCTGAAAGAGCGTGACGAACAAAGCAACGCCATTATTCGAGATCAATGTTATGAAATCGAGCGGGCTACTGATCAAATTGCCAGTTTAAAAATTGCTGCTGCTAATGCATCTGATGAAACTGAATCCCAGCTGGAGTATCTCAAAAAGCTTCGCAACGAACTTGCAGAGCGTTTGGCCAGAATGAAAAAAGACTTTGATGATCGGTTTAAATTCGATAAGAAAGAATTTAAGCTCATGGGTGTGACGAGTCATAATGCCCTGAAGGTTGGTAAAATTGGTATGTACACCTTTTTGTTGTTAAACAAATTGTGCATTCCCCACAGGCATTGGAAAAGTTAGCCAAGCAGGGTGAATCTATTTTGCAACTTGCAGCTGTATGCCGTCGTCTGGAGACAGAACGAGAAAAAATACTTCCATTTGGCCTGCCAAAGCGGTCACTTTTTGAGGATACCATAGATGATCTGAGCAAGCCACCCAGGGAGCTTAAAGGGGTATGTTCTTAAAAATAGCACAATTACATTCATAACTGAACTCCTTTGCTTGCCAGGCAACTCTTTTGGCCTGGGCGAACATGGAGAAATTTTGGCGGCGGGTTAACAGCGCCCGCCTGGACGTGGCTTACATGAAGCGTGAAAAGTCGAGCCTCGAGGCTGAAAATGTCAAACTCAAAGCTCAGCTGAGAGACTATCTTGTGGATCTTAACATACAAACAGGTAGCAATGCCCATATCAATGATTATGTTGCTAAACGTCCTAACAGTATGATCGTGGAACGAGTTGCCAGCTTTGAAATTGAAAAGAGCAGAAGTGCTGGATACAGACCCAAAAGAAGGCCGTACACTTGTGTCGAGGCGAATTTCTCAAACGCAGTTCGCTCAAAACTACTGGTTGCAGGCAAGCCAGCAACAGCAAAAATAGTTACGGTATTCCGCCAAGGAGCTTAGTACCATTTAAGGTTTTCTTTGTCAGTTGGGCAAATTAAAAAAAAAAAAAGCAGCTTAATAAATAATTTGGTTTAAAAATGTATGCGGGACTTGTAATTGTTTTTCGTAAACATGTAATTAAAAAACTTACCAGCTGTCATTTAGATGATCATTGCCGTCGTACTGCCAGCTGTAATTACTTTATTTAGACAAAGTTACAACTGGGGAGATACAATCCACACTCGTGGAGACAGCTGAACGTAATCTTTATGCCAACAAATTACAAAAGGCCAAACGAAATCGTATAGACCCCTGGGTTTATCATAATTTATTATCAAAACTATGGAAGGACTAATCGATGTTCATATTACAGAACAGATAATAGTATCAAACCCTATACAGATACACTCAAGTCAATTTGCGTATAGAAATGACAAGTCCACCGTCGCGATGGATCAAAAATTGAATCCGGAGTTGCAGCTGGCAGGCTGTCACTTTGTCTATTTGAATTTACGGCTGACATATACCGGTAGATGTAAATAAAGCTTAAGACCGGCTTCATCACTTTCATACACAATTTGTGTTCACCATAAGACCACAACAAAGTATTTATCTGGGAAGACGACTTCATTTCCTAAGGACAATCCACCAATCTTTCTTTATCTGCAATCGTGCTGCCTGCACTCAACAAAAGTGTAAAGCATTATTCACTGTGATGATGAACTACCTTCGTAGATGGTAGAAGCCCCATATCGCACTGCAATTGTGCATTTTTCACCGCCAAGTATAATAACTTTGCCACTTTTGTGCTATAATTTTGCACAACAGGTTTTCGTTTTCAGCAAACAACAGCTCATACACAAAAGGATTTCCACTTGAATGCTCCGAAGGATCCACCCGGCTTTGTCCATTGTACAATGCATGCGGCAGTACCTATACGATTCTACAGGTGGAATACCACTCGGCGAAGGCCACTTCACCGTGTGTTTCCACATTCCGCCACACAAAGTGAGAGGAATTCGTTCTGTCATCTGAAAGCATTGTCACGACAACACTCTTGTACTTGTGAACGCAATTTTTCTTATCTACGAATTCGTCATCCGTCTTAGTCTCTTAGTTACTCGACAGGGCGCACACTCTCGAATGAATGCGCTTAACCAAGAACAGGCTGTCACACTTGTCAACTTCAATGAAATGAAAGCACCATCGACATCCAATTCAATAAATTTGTCCGCACCCATGGTAACCCTATTGAAATGGAATGGTTGCGCAGATGGGTGGAGTGGATCCCTTCCGTTCTGGTCGGGCGAATATTCCCAAATGTGAGACATTGCGTGCACGTTTTGAATAATTAATATCGATTTCAATAAATGCAATTATCTGTGGGTTATTTGGAGAATGAAGTTTGATGGTGGACACACTATCCTATCTTCATCATATTGGGCCAATCAGTCGGTTGGTACTATGATTGGATTGGGGGGTTGCAATAGACGCGTACAGACACAATGCCCGCTCTATACACGTACGCTGGGGAAATCAAGAAGCCACTTGTATGTTTAAGTAAATAATGACCTAGGAAGTAGATAAATCGTGTGTGCGAGTTCCGGGCAATTTCTCCGACTTCCAATTTGGAATTGAGATGCCAACATTTTCGTTATGAATTCCTAATTAATTTCAGAAACCAGTGTATGAATATTGATTGTGCTGGCCTTTCCATGGAGACTGTGCTGTGTGTATGGGCGAATATCCAAACAGAATCGACAACAAGGAATGGAGACAGAAACAAAGTGAATTTCATTTAAAGGATCTTAAAATAATTGCTTTGGATGTGGCACCTAGTGAAGGACTTAAAGAGGGCCAGCATTGGTTGACTTAGAAGGAATAGGTAATTGAGGAAAAATCCAATGGTGCGTAGATTTTAATAAAGTCGAAATAAGAAAAAGTCATCCGATGCATTGGGCAGGGAAGAAGAGTCGACGACCTCTTCAAAACGTTAACTCTTAATGAAAAATTAATTGCAACCTATAAATTTGACTTAAAAACGCTCGCTTGCCAATATCAGACTCGATAAAATAAAAGTTATCTGAACGAGGTGAGTCTTTGTTTGATTTCATCCAAACCAATAAGTTATCTTTCATTCACTAAGGTGAAACAACAATCTTTCCAGGCATAATTGGAAAGATGTTTTAGGCATTTTACGTAAAGCAAATAATGCTGCTTTTGGGTTTGAAAGCGAAAGAGTCTCCAACTGAAAGCCTTTATTTGACCCTCTTTAATCGGAGTACAAACACCAAGAATGATATTGCTTCTGAAACCCTTAGAAAATGGACTGGAGTGGAGCAACTTCGATCTTAATAACCGAATTACCAACTCAAGTCTGGGTGAGATATCTACCAGAAGATCTGTCAGCAGAGAAACGAGGAACCCCACAAGGTGGCGTCCTGTCTCCCCTTCTCTGGAATTTGGTGGTGAATGAACTGCTGATATGCCTGGAAGCAGGAGGTTACTGCCTATGCGGACGACGTTGCTATTGCTGTGTTACGAAAGTACCTAGTAGATTTTATCTCTGCGTCAAAAATGCAGGCAGCTCTTCAATCAGGCCAAGCGATCCCGCGAAGCCGCTGACTGGGCCTTGTATTTATAAAGAAGCCCTCAAACCCTATAATACCTTAGTTAGGAAAGCCCAGCGGAATTCCTGGAGACTCTTCTGTGAAAAGATAGAAAAGATCTCTGAGGCATCCAGGCTCAGAAAGATTCTCGCATCCACTGCTAAAGTAGCGAGCTACCTTAAGAGAGCTGATGGATCGTGGACCACCTCCAGTGCAGAGTCTCTGGATCTACTACTGGACTCTCACTTCCCTAATAGCTGTAATGCTGCCTCGATACCAACTAGGTCTTCCGAAAGACCGATTGCAAGCAGCTCTTCAAGTCTTATTACCAAGACCAAATTCTTTGGGCCATAAAAGGCTTTAAGCCATTTAAATCTCCTGAACCGGACGGTATAATACCGGCCGAACTTCAGAGGAACGTTAACCGAATCCTTCCTTGGGTAACTGTAATATTTAAAAGTTAAAGTTTAAAAGTTAAAAGTTTGCTCATATTCCCAAGTTATGGACAGAAGTTAACGTGGTGTTTATACCTAAGGCCTGTAAAAGCTCACACGTCAACCCCAAATATCTCAGACCCATTACTTTTTCATCATTTTTGCTAAAAAAATTAGAGAAACTGATAGACATCCACATACGTTGCAGTGTCAACTCAAATCTTTTGTCAACGTCTCAACACCCGTATAGTAAAGGGAAATCGGTTGAAACGGCCCTTCACTCACTTGTATCTACCATTGAGAAATCTCTCGATTGCAATGAATTCACATTTTTTGTTGCTTCCCTGGATATTGAGGGAGCGTTTAACAACCTCGAAGCAGGGGCAATTCTCGGCGCACTTACAGGCCTGGACTAACTGGAATAACCAGTTGCTCACCAACAGGTTTATCAACTCAAAGCTGGGCGAGGCATCGGTCCGGAGGTTCGTTAGTAGGGGTACGCCTCAAGGTGGCGTAATCTCACCTCTTCTTTGGAACCTAGTAGTGAATGAACTACTCCTAATACTGGAAGGGGAGGGAAAGTAATTGCCTATGCAGATGACGTTGCCATCGTTGTCTCAGGAAAACAACTCAACACGCTTAGAGATCACTTGTCCTCTATAAGCTTTCTAAATGGATCAAAAATCTCAATTCCAAATTCCAAATCTCATTCAGCCTTCCTAATCACTGTAGCGTATTTCAGGCGGAAGTCATGGCGATCAAAGAGGCCTTCTCGTGGCTTCGGTATAATGTGGTATCTGTCTGTAAAGGATATCACCATCTTTACCGACAGTCAAGCTGCGATTAAGTCCAACAACTGCCCTCAATTGCCGATTATCTCGAGATGGCGAAACAATTCAAAATTCACCTTATATGGGTGCAATTGCATGGCCGATGAACTCGCCAGACAAGGTATGTCGATTCTACCGGAAAAGGAGAACCTCTACATGACTCTTGCTACTTGCAAGCTCCTAATTAAACAAAATGCATTAAGCGCTACTAATCGCAGGTGGTCTAGCTGCTTAACGTGCCACACCTCGAAACAGATCTGGCCTCAGCTGGATTCCAAGCGCTCAAAAAGTCTCATTACACTGAAAATACCCATAATAAGCACTCTAGTAGGTGTCATCACGGGACACTGCATCATAGGGAGACATGCTCTCAGGTTGGGCCTCCCTTCAAACGATTTCTACAGAAGCTGTATGGACGAGGAGGAGGAGGAGGAGGAAACTATTCTTCACCTTCTCTGTACGTGTCCAGCACTGTCATTCCGTAGAAAACTATACCTTGGAGAATATTTTTTTTTTTTCGACGATCTTAGCGAACTCGCAAACATAGAAATAAACTGCCTCCATCGCTTCATTCTTAGCTCCGGCTGGTTCAACGGGTAGTAAAGGAGAACATCGATCTTGTGGTATCACAATGGGCCTACTTTGGCCTAAGTGTGGCTGCACTTGAGGCGGCCTGCCAGCTGCCACTCTAACCTAACCAACCTAACCTAATGAACTGAATGTGAAAATGACACATTTGAGTAAAGTTCAGTTCGAAAAACGTTTAGATCTAAATCGCCTGGATTCTATAAACGCGTTTATTTTTAAATTATAAGTTTAATTGAGGCCACTGATTACACATGCACAATCACTGAATGTAGGTACAATCACTGAAAGCAATTATTTTTCATTTGGCAATAAAATGACAAGTGACTGGAAAACTTGAAAATTACGTGTTTAAATAAATCGATTGTTCTGTGTTTACAAATATTTCGGACTTAGATTACTTTGGGCATTTTTAGCTACAGTTCAGTGATTTTTTTTATTTACTTCATTGACTTCATTCACCTATAAAGAATTCAATCACCATCATCATTCTGAAGTCATTTAGAGTACAATCATTTTCTACCCTTCAAATGATATACCTACTCGTAAGTCAAAAGAATTCAAACGTTTCCATTTGATGTGCAAATGCAGCGCGTCATACCTGCGTGCAAGGACATTCAAAAGGCCACACAAATCCGCATTGATATAAATACTTTCATTAAAAATAATAAAGCCGTCTCCTTCACAACAGCCTCATTAAATATCTAACCACGCATCGTCTACCCACAAAGGAACCTTCAGAGTGAAAAACAAAAATCTTAAAATAAACCTTACGCAAGCAAGAGTCCTCCCCCCGTTAGATTATTCAAATGAAATACACAACAGAATGCCGTCAAATATTTTCTTAATATAGAGCCAAATGCGAACGAAAAGCACGACTGGAACTTTGCAGACAATGAGGAGGAGGACGATGTGGTCGCGTAGAAAAATCCGCTCTCATTTACTCGGGAAATGAGGTTTCTTGTTTCGTCCCTTCCAAGGACATAAAGGATCGGTCAAAACGCAATGCAACAAAAAAAAAAAAAAAAAGGAAGAAAAAGCGACATCATATCTGCGAATTCATCCCATAATAAACCAAAAGGACACATAGGAAAACGCAAAAATTAATTTCGCAAACGCAAATTAAAAATGTATGCTTTTCAAATAATTAGTGCTGGGTGTTGTGCGTGTACGAAGATAAGCTCTATATACTCTAACCATTTTCCGAGCGATATTATTGAAGTTGGTTTGCTGCAGTACATTGCTAATGGGATGCGTCCCGGCGTCCCGCACCTCTGCTGTTTATTGGGTGGGAGCACAAAGATAATCCGCTTACAAAAGACATTGCACCCCAATGCTTTGGAATATAACTGCTTGAATTATTGCCCTACATGGAGTAGACAAGACGGTACGGTCGTCTTCATTATTGACGAGGAGCAAGTGAGGCCGTCAACGGAGTTTGGGTAATGTCTTTCAGTTGGTATAAGGTAAATTGAATTCCTTAAGAGGATTAATCATTTTCAAATCCTTATTACATACGTCTGCTAAGCGATGAGGCTTCATTTGCATCCATGGAAGGAGATACAGGATAAGGGATCTATGGAATAATTCAATGACTAAATTTTCAAATAAACGGTGATGAAATGTCGCTGTTATTGATATGATAGGGGTGTGCGATTTTTTAAAAATAAAATGAAGGGTTGATATGTCTACTAAGTTAGGGATAAAGTTATGATATATTCTCCGCCTTCAATCAGGATCAAAGGGACCTTTGAAGTTTAGCAGTGTAATTTACACCAGAAAGGGACAAAGATGAGCACAAGTAAATTTATTACAAGAAGGAGTTTCTTATTAGACCTTCTCCGTTATACGTAGTAAGATTGAGATAGGTACCTACTGTTTTCGTGCAAAATTTCAAACTCGAGATGTTAATCAATTCTGACATTACGGTGATAGAGGAACTCAAAAAGTGGGGCGCAAAATTCTGTCAATCTGTCTGTGAGGCCGTATGCTCCCGAGACCTACAGCCCAATCGGCTGGCCTCATTAGGTTCAAACTTCGGAGTTTGTGGAGTTAGTGGCCTTACAGTTCGCGGCCATTTTTTTTGCGCGATGACCTCAATATTAATGTTACTTCCTTCCCATAACAAAATGTTCGTACCAGTTTAATTACTATTCGAAAACGGCTTTAACGATTTCAACCGAAATTTATATTTTAGCTTAAGTAGGTGAGCCTAACATGACTGCATACTCGGTTTTGCGCTAAAATAATCGAATAAAGGTACTTTTGAAATTTGTACATACATACTCGTATATCGAAAGCGGTCCATACGATTGTAACAAAAATTCATTTCTAAGACAATATGGTCATTTCTAACTTAATAGCAAACTGAGTTATTCTCTATAATTATCGTACAATCAAAACCGTGCAATAGGTAGATAAACAGGCATGATTCAGTGTGGCATAATGGGATTACTTATAAAATGATAAATTTAACCTTCCCCCATTTCTATGTAAAATTGTCCAAAGTTTGTTTCAAATCGTTGTTTCAAAGTACATGTTAATGTTGTGTGTCCGACATCGTACATTTTCATGCTGGGGTTGGGGTACCCAAAGCTCGGTCCTGGGACCAGTTTTATATAACTTATATACGTCCGATTTCCCGACTCTTCCAGAGAGGAATTGAGGGGAAGGAATTTAAACAATGCGATTAAAATACTGCAAGAATACTACTCAAACTACTACTCTTTTTTACACGAAAAAGAAAACCTTACCTCATTCCGGCTAACCAGATAATTATTAACGGCCACCCTATTAGATGGGTGCCTTCTGCATAATATGAGGACGATTAAAAAACGAATATTGCTATCAAAATGTGGTATCCATTTATAAATAGAAATTCACTACTTTCAAATGTAAATAAAATTATAATTTACAAAACCATCTTTCAATCAATTCTCTTATATGGTCGCCAGGTGTGGGGTAAATGTGCTGATTGCCATATAAAGAAATTACAAATATCGCAAAACAAGTTACTAAAAATGATGCCTATCTGCCTTGGCATCATTCCACTTCAAATCTGCATATTAGAACAAATGTCGAGTTGATCTCGAATAGCATAATAAAGCCCAATGACTCCTTTAGGATCAGATGCAACATCACAATAATCCTCTTATCAATCAATTAAATATAGGATAGCTTAGTGAAGCATTGCATTGTTAAATCCATTTACAAACTAATATACCCATATGTTAAGTTAGTTACTGTTACTTAAATTATTTGTTAATTTCTAATCTTAACTTAATTACCTGTTAATTCTTAATCTTTATTTAATTATCTGTTAACTGTAAATCTAATATGTTTTTCTGTTTATGTTTACCAATTTACTTACTTTAAGTTATTATTGTTAAATTATATATATTTCATATTTACACTTTATTATTATTAATTTATTTATTTATTTATTAACTTATATATGTATTTATTTATTTGTTATTTAATTATTTATTTATTCAGGTATTTATTTATTTATTTACTTATTTATTTATTTATTTACTTATTTATTTATTTATATATTTTGTTTGTTATCTGATTTGTTTAAAACACTTATTCTAGTCATATCTATAGATTGGCTTATTCTTGTTATACTCGTATATAATACATAACTATATACTTTAATAATTATATATATCCTTACTATAATAAAACTGTAACTTTTTTTCCGGCTGTAATCTGTGAGCAAAGAATAGATTCAAAAAGTACTGCACGAATTTGATTCCGGTTTTCACAGTTGCATAGGAAATTGTTCAGATTTGATAATAGGATATGTTTTACCATTATTCGCTGTCCGGAAGTGGAAATCTAAGCTGATATCTAAGCAAAGTTGTAATTCTCGGATGCCTTCTAGCTCCTAGCTTTGGAATCACTCATCCAAATGGAATGGGATTTTTTTTAATACAAAGTTCAATTATGTACAAAGATTTTAAGATATAAATCATCTTTGTACGTTATCCTAAAGTCGAACAATAAGCAATAAACTATAAATTTAATACAATTGAAAAAAGCAAAATGTTCGATTGAAGCTAGATCGTTGGATTTTTCCAACGTTGAGTGGAGGAAATTTTTGTGTGTGTGTGCGGCAAAACCTGTTTCTCTCTCTATACATTTTCTGCCGTGTGCTTCTCTTTTTTTACGCAACTTTTGGGCTTTGTGTTTTTTTTTTTTTTTTGCTCACGTTCTTAAATTATTAGTGAAATAATCAGTGTTGCCACTAAAAAAAAGTGAATCCGGTCAAATCTGACCGTATGACCGATTTTTATTTTTTTAAATTCGGTCAAAAGTTAAAATAAGAACTTTTGACCAGAAGTCCGGTCAAAACAGGAATATAGTAATATATTTTTACTAAAAACTGAAGACAAAAACTAACTGATATTAGGTATAATTACATAATGTTTTTTTTTTTTTTCAATCTTATCTCAAACCCAATAAAACTAAAAACAAGCAATTCATTGGAATACTTTGCATCACTACCCCCTACCCCCTTCGGGTAGGGGACAGAATATACCCGAGGTAGGCATGCCTGTCGTAAGAGGCGACTAAAATCCACAAAAGCGGAGACGAAAACTTCGCAAAAACAATGCGGCAAAAAAGTAAAACAAATGACCCGGTCCTCCTGGCAGGGGGTTTGTGTGTAGAACCTACTGAGCTACCTAGTAAAACTAATTCAGTTAAAAAAAAAATTATGGCAATGAACAAAACAACAAATATAAGTACCCCAGGTGGCAGACCAGGTAAACTGGAAAATCCACCCTTCTCGGAGGTCGGTCCCATGGATTCTGGGGGGGACCATTTATTGCTTCCACAACAAAGCTCCAAAAGGAGTTCACTCACGCCGAGAACTCCACCAAAAATGGTCGTGCCAAAACAACTTACGGCCTACGATAGTGCTATAATTGGAACCATTCCGAACATACAAAAAGTAAAATGTGGAAATGAAACCAATATAGTTGAAAGTGAACGTACAACAGATTCACAAGCGAAATTAAAAACAAGCAGCTATTACACTGAATGGCAAGCTGAACTTAAAGCAAGGAAAAATCTAGAAGTAATTGTTTTAAGCTTACAAAAACAGATAAAAGAACTTGAAATAAAGGTTAGCCTTTTGGACCGTACTGTCCAACCAATCCAATCAATACAGCAAGATAAACAAAAAGAATACCTCACTGATGAAGAGGAGCTTGCACTAGAGACAGAAAGACATCTGACTAAAAGCAAAAGGCCAACGAAGAAACGAAAGGCAGAAGAAAGTCCTGAAACATCTGCCAGAAATTTTGACAATGTGGCTACCCCAAAACATGCAAATTTGCAAGCTAAGACGAATGATAAAAGGACTGATAAGACAATCATTGGCTCGAAAAGACAGCCATTACCACCACCAATAATGATCTCTGGAGTAGACCGATTTGGTGAGCTAAAAAGTATAATTGAGCAAAAAGCTAAGAAAGCGTGCAAGCTCACGTCATATAGCAACAACAATTGGAAAATAAATGTCGATGACAGTGACACTTATAGAGATATCACTGATAAGTTAACAAAAATGAAGTTGCAATGGCACACATATGAAAATAAGGCTACTAGACCAATTAGGGTAGTCGTCAGAGGTCTTCACTTCTCTTGTGATGAACATGATATTGTTGAGGACTTGACTAATAAAAAATTCAAAATTATAGAAGCCAAAAACTTAATTAAAAAAGAAAAAGCAACAGTTAATGAAGGGGAACAAACTACAAGAAATAGAAAATTACCCCTTTGCGATTTGCAGACTGATCTTGTAAAGGAGGTAATTAAAAAGTACGCAATTCGTCACAATGAGCGTCTGCAGATGCATATTAATCCTGAAATAGAAGACGTCTTAAATGTACGATACAATATTCGTAGATTGAGAAGAATTAAACCTCACGACCTTATAATCTAAATAATGAGAACCCGTATTCAAATTGTAATACTTTCTCAAACGCAACTGAACGTTGAAACTAAAATCATTTGTCGATCTTTCTTTGATTGGTCATGATTAAGGAGGTGTTTTTAGTGAGGTTAGAGTCCCACACTACTCTGGGTTTCTAACCCCACTGTGTCTTTCGAGATTTTCACCTTCAGTAACAAAAAAAAAAAAAAAACTATTCACAACGTTTTGCAAAAAAAGGAACTTAAATCTAATTCAGTCTTCCAAAATATTGCTAAATGCATACATTAAAAAAAAAGTTAACTATTGTACCTATGGTACCTACCAGCTACCAACTACCATGTAAGTGAGTACTTACTTCACTATAAAGTCTTGTTTGATTGCACGCACATTCCCACAGTTGAGATATGAGATTGCCGCGTTATCGTGGAGCAGCTGTATTCTAGGACTATTCACAATAAATTGATTTTTATGAAATTGTGAGCGTAACGAACACGTTACGTATGGCCAAGTTTCATTCAAATTATAGAAATCTATATTTATGTCTAGTCATAGAACAATATTATTTTTCCGGTCAAAAAATCGGTTAGACCGGATTTCAAAAATTTCTCCGGTCAAAGTGAAGAGATTTCGGTCAGATATGACCGGCATCCGGTCAGAATAGCAACACTGGAAATAATGATAATGACAATGAGTTGAGTAGCAGAGCGAATGTGGTGCATGGGATTGAGGGAGTTAGGTATGTAATTGAGGGAGTCACACACACACTCAGTTGTGAATTGTGATATTTAAAATGCGCTATAGTGATTTTGATCTTATTAGTGATACTGATTGATTCATGTGCATGCTAAGACCTGTTTGTGCATTTGCAGTTTTTTTGCTTTATGTTTTTTTTTTTCTCTTTTTTTAATTTGAACTTGAGGATGTTTGTGTTTGAGTAGTAAGTGAGCGAGTTGTTATGGGATTGAAATGGGGTATAAAATGTAACAACTTATAAGTGGAATGTAAATGAGATTGAAAGGTAATAATAGAAGTTAGCCTACCAAGATATTTTTTTGGATTGTTTTACTGGCAGTTTTTCTTCTCTTTATTCGGGTAAGCTACTTTTTGTATAGCGCTAATTATTTTGTTTTAAATTTGAGAAGTGGAACTCTGGCGAAGCAAGGCGAGCACGGGTCAGCTAGTATTATATATATTTATCTATTTATTTATTTATTTTTTTTTTTTTTTTTGTTCTTTCAAATTGAGGTTTTGTTTTCGTTTTTTCCTCAGGTTCCTTTTTTTGAATTTATAGCATCACATTAAAATATATAAATAATTTTTGAGTAGAAAGATATACATTTGTAATTTATATCTCTGTGCGAATAATGTAAATTGTGCGATACCAAACTGTACTTTATTAACGAAATAAATATATCTCTCTATCTATCTTATCGTACAATCGACTTTTGAAAAAAGATTTTTTGAAAAATTTAAATTTCTTTGGTTTAACGATTATGAACAAAATACATACCTAGAGTAACATAGATGTTTCCAAAACTATTGCGTTCTTAGTTTTCAATTCGAATCGCCGAAAACGCTAATTTTAAAACACTGCTCATATCTCGAAAACCCCATTTCCAATTAAAACTCATAGGTATGTAATGCTCACATCCCGAACAATATCTTGTATTCAATTTTCATCTAAATAGTTCAGCAATAGTATTTTTTTAGCTAAATATTTTGTCTGCATGATTTTACAAAAACTACTCTAATGATTTTGATCAAGGTACCTAGGTAGGTACCTACCTATATTTATTCGGATAGTAAAATATTTCTTATTAAGATCTTTTCTCTCTCAAAAGATTCGAATAAATCCGTTTTTAATTATTTATCAAAAATAACTACCCAAAATTCTATGTCTTCGTATATTTTTACTAAAACTCGATAGCAAACCGCTATTCAACTTCTTTTAAGGAAATATTTTCAACGTTTATTTTTTTCAATCAAACGAATATGTAAAATAAGTCTTTAGGTAATAATGTTCCACTACTTATTATGCGTAAAAACAGATTCTTTTATATTCCTCGTTCTCGTACTAATTTTGACAGATATTCCTTTTTTAAATGGTTTAATGTTATTGTATAAGATTGTGAGTCTTTTATTGACTTTATAAGATGATAATAACATTAATAAAAGTCATCTTGTTTAATTATTTCCAGTTGTAATTGTATTGCTCAAATTTTAGTTAGTTTTTTACTTGCTTTTTTCCTGTATTATCTTTATTTACTTAATGTTTCTTAAATTGTTTTCTCCTATTTCATTTGTATGGTTAGCGTGACCACTTATCGCAAAGAAAATTTTGGAATACAAAAATAATATTTCACAAATAAATTCATTTTTTTTTAAATAAGCTAAATATTAAAATTTTAATTCTCGCGAATTTCGACAGCTCAGGTGTTTTCCGTCAAAGCCGATTTCTTCAAGCATTTTTAGCTGGCGTTTTAAAAACTCGAAGAACTCAAGGCATGACATTTTTAACATTTTTATGTTGTACCTACTTGACGTACATAAGGTCTTGTAACGTTACAATACTTAGTCGGCTTCAGAGAAGGTACTAGTTTGCTGTTGCTTTTTTTTCCGAAGTTCTAAAAGCATTCCACCCATCGTTGGTCTGTAGCAACGCTATTTTCTTGCGCCATGACTTTTCGTCGGTTAATGGATTCTATGTTAAAAAAGATATTTCGATTGAATGAACTTTGCGGAGGCTTCAACATATCCCGACTCTAGTGGTTGATCGAGTGCAGACAAAACGAAGATTGAAAGATGATCAAATTGAAAGAGACCAACGTTACGCCATTAAGTTTAAATTTTTAAATTCATGTTAAAAATGGAGATATAAAGTGACACATGCTTCCACTTTTTTCTTTTTACGCGAATTTGTCCTTCTGGGATTTCGGTATAAGCTTCGGTAGATCGGTAGACGGCGCCTAATTACTGTACCAGTCACTTCGGTACATATGGTCACCCTATGTATGATGCAACTAATTTAAAATTTTAATTTCTCATGTCTAAAAAAGGCCAAGTGCATTGTTGACAAACAAATAAATAAATAAATAAATAAATAAATAAATTATTAAATGCTTTTTTTTAAGAACGGATGATGGACGCCATTTCAGAACTGGTAACATTGTGTTGTGGTTTAAATAGATGGCCATGTGACCTGGTAGTCCATTTCGAAAGATATTGCAAAAATTAAACAAAAATCGAAAGCCTTAGAACAATAGCTGTACTTATACCCGAAGAATAAATCCATTTTAGACAGTGTTGTACGACAAAAATCCGGGTGCGTGAACTTGGCACCCCAATGTTAATTTTTTGTTTTTTTTTTTTTTTGGTTCTGTTCATTTAGTATTTTGTTTTTTTCTTTTTTTTTAAATATGGTTTTCTAAATTCACGGAGCACTCCATTTGAGAAAATAATAAAATTTTCTTCCAATAGAAACAACATAGTTCTAGAGTTCCTCCTTAAAACCCTTTCGACCCGGCTTTCGGGGGAACAAATCCGGAAAAGTTTTGTGATTTACATTTAATTAATACCTTCAAAATAAATGATCCAGCACAAATATATTTTATTAGGTTAGAGGGTGTGGCCGGTGGGCGGTGGTATAAAAATGTACCATCCGGGATGTTATGTGGTACAATATTGTACTAACATTGTTCTTTAGACTACATATATATTCAATATTATTGAATAATCATTTCTACATTTTAGAACTTCATTTATTTCAACAGAAAACTTAAAAAAATAATCGTCGTTAATAATCTCTTCAATTTCATTTGGATTCAAACAATGAGCCATTATCCAAATAAAACAAGGTAATACCTACTCCTGGATAATGTTTGCGTTTACAGGACTGGTACACATTTGTACGACTAAAAAGGACGAATGGTAAATATATGTACTACTCGCCAAAAGCCATGAATTGACTTGATATAACAATATTCTGCTGGTTTCACCGCTAAAACTTTAAAAACACTGCAAAAATCAACCGAAACGTCAACACTCCACTAAATTATTGCTTCAACTGCGATCAAAAACAGGCAAAACCAAACACGCACAAGTGTGTAGCAACTGCAACCACATTCGGATACATTAACAGAACGTTGAAAGACGTTATGGTACAGATTTCGAACAAATAGTATACAATTTGTGACTTTCAGGTATGTTTATACTTTTGTTGGTACATAAATGTACCAGCCGGGTCGCGTATTTCCTTTTCCGTGTTCAAGAGGAGGCAGTACTGCCTTGAAACGCGCACGGGTTTGTTACGCTGATTTCTTCTCGAACTCGTGTTCAATTCAAGGCACGCGTCCTCCAATTGCGAACGGGTTTGTTATTACCGTGCGCCTTGAATGACCACCACAAATCCGTGTTTGTTATAAGGCATTTTTTACAGAAAGAGAATCGAACACATCAGTGAAACGATTGGGTTCCAAATTAGAGGAATGAAAATCAGCTGTTCATTGAAATCAATTTCAATCAGTGAAATAATAAAAGTGGATTTAAAGAAAAGTTTTAATCAGAATTAAGTTGTTTTTTTCGTAAAAAAAATTCCACAATTGATTAGCTTTATTTTGATACCAACTAAAGCCAATATTGTTTGATTAATCGTCTTAAAATCGTAAATCTAAATTTTCAATGATGCATTTCAATGAAAGCTATAACTGGGGCCTAAAAATGATAATTTATTTCCTCAAACAACTTTTATATTTTAGCCTTCGAAAATTTTAGAAAATAAAAGTAATAAATTCGCGCGAATTTTTTACTTTTATTTTCTTAAAATTCGCGCGAATTTATTACTTTTATTTTCTAAAATTTTCGAAGGCTAAAATATAAAAGTTGTTTGAGGAAATAAATTATCATTTTTAGGCCCCAGTTATAGTTTTCATTGAAATGCATCATTGAAAATTTAGATTTACGATTTTAAGACGATTAATCAAACAATATTGGCTTTAGTTGGTATCAAAATAAAGCTAATCAATTGTGGAATTTTTTTTACGAAAAAAACAACTTAATTCTGATTAAAACTTTTCTTTAAATCCACTTTTATTATTTCACTGATTGAAATTGATTTCAATGAACAGCTGATTTTCATTCCTCTAATTTGGAACCCAATCGTTTCACTGATGTGTTCGATTCTCTTTCTGTAAAAAATGCCTTATAACAAACACGGATTTGTGGTGGTCATTCAAGGCGCACGGTAATAACAAACCCGTTCGCAATTGGAGGACGCGTGCCTTGAATTGAACACGAGTTCGAGAAGAAATCAGCGTAACAAACCCGTGCGCGTTTCAAGGCAGTACTGCCTCCTCTTGAACACGGAAAAGGAAATACGCGACCGGGAGAGACATTGCACAATAATTATTATTATAAATGCATTTAAAATATTATTCTCCACCGTACCGTCGATTACCTCAGCATGTGTATGTGCATATTATGTCACATTAGCGAGCCGCTTTGCTATCCAACAATGCATGCCAAACAGAACGGGGCGTATGAGTGCTTTCTGTTCGATTTAAACTGCGACAAATTAATTTCCCTTACGTGTGCCGAGGGTAATTCAATTAAATCCAACAACGATAATAGTAGCACAAAAAAACAATCGCCCGAATGCGACCTCCGGGCGTGCAGGATGTGACAAATTAAGTGAGGCAAAGTACCACTGCAAGCTCATATGTGTGGATTTACTGTGCCGCAATCTGTTCGCTAAAATATCTAACCGCAGGCTGTTTGACGAGTTATTGTTAATTAATTTGAGCGGCGGCGCTGAATAGGAGATTGCGAAGAATTATGGGCACAATACACCAGCGAGAGTTTGCTCGCCACGTCTCTAGCGATTTGACAGTTTTTTTTTTTTTAAGGCTAGAAGAGATACTGAAGTTTAATTAATGCGGGTAAATTAGCAGCCGATATTTTGTCATTAATCAATTCCATAACTTTTGGCTTTGTAGGACATTTTTGTAAAAGGTACATAGGTACCTAAAGCTTTATAGTGATTCGAGGTCTTCCAAAATGAGTACTTAGCGACTGTAGGGTTGAGTTATGAGCTAGAAGAAAGAATCGGCGTCACAAAATATTATTATCAAAAAGGGTGATCCTTCTCTGCCCGAAAGCTATAGAGGAATCTCAATGCTTAACTCACTAAGAAAACTGTTCACCCAAATTCTCTACCATAGGCTAGTGAGTTGGGTTGAGAGGAATAGTATCCTCAGCATTTTCCAGGCTGGATTCCGTTCTAGCCTGTCGACAGTGGATCAAATATTTATATTGACAACTATCGCAAAATGCTTTATAGAAAAAAAAAAGAAGTTGTACGTTTTTTTCGTTGACCTTAAAGCTGCTTTTGACACCGTCAATAGAAATTCACTGCTTTTTAAATTAGCAACGTTAGGCCTATCGACAAAAATGGTCAGAATCTACGAGTGGTAAACTGAAATCATCAACTTTCCCTACAGAATCTGGTGTTCCACAGGGTTGTGTCCTGAGTCCTTTAATGTTTTCTCTTTTTATAGATGATGTTTGTGACAGTATCACAGGAGGCATCAATGTCGATGTGATGTCGATGTTAAATTTTTGCTCTACGCGGATGATCTGGTCATTCTTGCTGACAATCCCCATACTCTCCAGTTGCAAATAAACAAATCAAAGCAGTATTGTGATACTTGGGATCTAAAAATCAACACTGGCAAATCAAAAATACTTGTTTTCAGAGCGCAAAACCGTGCCGGTAGAGAGCATGCTTGGTTCCTGGATGGTACTCGAATTGAGGTTGTAAATGAGTTTAAGTACTGAGGCTTTTTACTTACAATTTAAAACCTCATATCAATAAAAGAACTCGTGCAGCTAAAACCGCAATCAACACCTTGTGGTCTTAGTTTTTTTTAAATAAATGCGTGGATCCGGCTTCCAAATTTAGAGTTTTTAATGCCACAGTTAATAGTTGTTTTTGTTATGGCAATGAAATTTACGGCTATCAGCAAAGTAGGGAGATTGAAAACATACAAAGGTATTTCTTTAAGAGGATTTTCAGGCTTCCCCAATCTACACCCAGCTACGCGATTCATGTAGAATCAGGTCTACCCTATATTTTTACGAAAAACCTAAAAGCAAGTGCAGACTACATTAGCAAAGTTATGCTAAGATCTATGAATAACTTACAAAAGAAAGTTCTTGCTATAGCTATAAGACGCAACTACTCTACAATAAAAGAATGGCACGAGTTAGCCGACGCCAACCAGACTTCTATTGAGATAAATGAAAGCAACGCCTGTGAGTGGAGGAATATTCTCTACGATTGCATCTCTGTTGTTGACAACAATATGCTAAAGCTTTGTTTGGACAGAGCAAAGGAGTCATCAAGTAGGTCAGTATATAAGGAGCTTAATCTTTCTTTGGGATCCAAGAACTATTTCAATAATAAACTAACAGTTTAGGAGATGAGCTTGATTTTTAAAGTTCGACCAGAAATGCTTGAATTGAATTACAGACCGCATAGAAGTGACTTAAACCCCAGGTGTCCATTAAGTAACCTTGACCAGAACGAGAATGTTTTTCATTTCCTCGCGTTATGCCCCATTATTCAGGAAATTCGTAGACTGTACTTTGACAAAAGCTTCTTAACGTTTCAAGAATGTGCTCAAATTCTTAATGGAGATAGTGGGTGGGGATCGCTCATTCAATTTGTCGTGCATGCCATGCATTACCGAAACTCCTTTGCATCTTTGTAATATCTTTTGTTTTAGCTAAACTAAAAGCCCAGTTTTTTTATCCAACTCAGTTGTACTTTTCAAAAAAACTTAAAAATCTTTTTTCTTTTTTTCAATTTTTGTTTTAGCTAAACTAAAAGCCCTTAATGTTATTTGATGAAAATCATTTGATCTCCTCTCAATCGACAAATTTCAATTGCAATTTTTTAACTTAACTATTTTCCTCAACTTAACTTATTTTTGTTTCTCTTTTTTATAACTATCTAATTTAAAAGCCTTATGTTAGAAAATTAAACTCATTTTTAAATTGTTTGCATTTGTAAAACAATCGTGTATTCTCTATTTTTCTATAAT
The DNA here is from genome assembly GCA_946477585.1 of Cheilosia urbana. Lineage (NCBI taxonomy): Eukaryota > Metazoa > Arthropoda > Insecta > Diptera > Syrphidae > Cheilosia > Cheilosia urbana. The sequence goes on from OX297856.1 coordinate 42,777,023, forward strand.
TTTAATTTTTTTTTTCTAAACGGCAGACGGCGGTTAAGCCAAGCTGTATCAAAATGCTTTATTTCAAAAACTGTCTTGTAATCTCACATAAATAGGAAATAAAGAGTATAATCAATCAATCAATCAATCAAATAATTTATGGAAAATGTCATCTTAGTATTGCATAGACTTTTAGAAAATTGTGTTCCTGGTGAAAGCCTTTTTTGACATTAAAATTCTCATAGCGAAATTGTTTGCGACCTTTATGCTGAGGCTCCATTCATCAGGAATACTTACGTCTGCCCAAATCTTGGAGGCTCACTACTGAATAACTGAAAGAAACACTTTCTAGACAATCGAGTCTGCGAATATAAGTTCCGTAGATATCCCAATCCTAATAGAATAGCAGTCTTATTAGATTTTAAATGATATGTTTATTAGGAAAGACAAAATGGGAATGAATAATCAAACAAAATAAATAACATAACAGATACATATTTTTCAAACAATCAGATATTTTATAAATTCCTAAGTGTTTTTTTGGAACAAAGTACTATATACAAATAACAAATCCTACTCTCAATAAATGCTTGCCTATAAAATACAGGCAGCAAAATGGACTAAATTAAATATAAACAGAATTCCATCAAACTTATACAAAGGTGTGCAGATCCTGAATTTCGTGCTAAATAAAGCATAAGCAAGCATGTACACTTGTACAGTGTACACATTGCGAATGTATTCCCATCTGCCTCCATCGCTGAGGGATCCCTATACGAATTTCCATTTATTTACCTATTCGCTCTGCCTGTATCATTAATCAAAACTAAGTCGCCCATAAATTATTGTTTCGTCTTCAAATTGGCTTCCGAATTTCTTCACAAAACAATTTTTTGTTTGCTTTCCCTAATCCGAGATATTGAATGGGTTTTACGGTGCCGAAATGAGAACGTCCTTCTGTTGATATTTACCACCCGAAACTGTATCGCTTTATCTTTTTCTCTAACAAATTTATTTAATGCACCATTGAGTCCATTTTGTTGGTTTATCTTTTTGCCACATCCAAATATCGTCCTATCAACTCGAATTATTAAATTTACACAAAACAGAAAAATATTCTTCAGTGTTTTAGGCAGCGCATATTGAAAATCATGGCTATTTCCACTTTGCAACTTCACAATGTCCTGTATTGATAAAAAGGCTAAGGAAAGGCTAACCCCCGCGACGAGTGTATGATATCATTGGAAATTCAAAATGCCCTTCCGATAAAAGCCAAAATCTCAGCATTACACAATCAATTGAATTTTGCCATATAGGATCCTTGGTTGTTAAACAGATCGTAGTAGACTGTGCTGTAGGTAGTGGATGTTAAAAGCTGAAATCCTTTTGTGCTCGCACATATTGTGGAAACCAGGAGACGCAACAAAAAAAAAAAAACAAACGAAACAATGTTAAAACGACCAAAAGGGAAATACACTGAGTGAAACAGATTTTTCTTGAGACCTTATTCTTTTTCCCACTATACCTACACGAATGAAAGGAAAACGAATCCTTTCCTGACCCAAACTGAATTCGAAAAGACATTTCCATCCATTAAGGCAAATTGAACGTCTCAAATGGAAGATCTTCGCCTTGTTAAATTTTCAATTTTCTTCTTCGGGTTTTGTTGCTGCTTGAGGAGGAAGATTAAGGACGAAGGGCAGAGGACCTGGGTAGAATGTGCACTGACTGTAACAGTCGGTTAGAGTTGTTGTTATTTTTTTGCTGGGCGTGTTTTATTCTTTTACAGAAAAAGGAAGAACGCAATTTTGCCACCACAATAAAATTCCATTCGATTTTATTTCCATGTCGTAATGTAAGAGTAACAGAAGAAAATAAATGACATGAAAAAAAAGAAAACAGGATAATAATGGTAAAGAGAGGAAAATACAATTTGCAATGAGGGCCATCGGAGGTTGCTACTTGGTATGCAAGATCCGAGTGGAGGAAGTGATAAGTTTAAGTTGTATGCGGTGCATCTGAGATTTGAATGCAGTTGAAGATTTTTACTGTTTATTTATTTTTGCTCAAGGGACTTTTTTTTTTGATCACGTCCAGCACCATGTTGGGACATTTTTTTGTTGCCTGTTATGTTTCGGTTTTTATTTAATGGATAAGTAATGCAAATAAAAGTTAGAGGAATATGCTATTTATAAACAGAACTTTTTGTGTGGGGTTTTTGGGGTGCGTGAACTTGGCAGCCCAATTTTTTTTTTTTTTTACAGTTCCGGGTGGTTAAGCAAAAGCTCTAGAGTTCTTGCTAGGGTTATTGAAAAGTTCTGTTCGTTTAATTTTTTTTTTTAATCGCGGAGCACCCCTTTTGTAAGAATAGCAATTTTTTTCTTTTCTAGAACAACATAGTTCTCGAGTACCTCATAGTTTGTTTTTCCCACAAAATTTGCCAAATTACGCAAAAAATGTTGTTTGTATGTTGTATGACAGTAACCCATTTTCAACCAAACATCAAGGAAAGAGTAAAGAAAGCAGCAAATGCATTCTATGCATGCAGCCGTATCTTCGGTAGAAAGTGGGGACCAAACCCTAGAGTTATTCTGTGGATGTACACGGCTATAGTGCGACCAATACTCACATATGGTAACTTAGTCTGGTGGCAAGCCGCGGACAAGGTAACCAATCTGAAAGAAATGACAAAAATACAAAGATTAGCATGTTTAGGAACAACCAGTGCAATCAGAACGACACCAACCGCTGGGTTGGAGGCCATTCTCAACTTGCTTCCCCTGGACCCATATATGCAAGAATCGGCCGCCAACAGCGCACTCAGGATTAGCCAAACACACGGCTGGAATCCTAATGCTACGGGACATGCGCAGATTTTGAAGAGATACGTAGAGAACGGTGTTAGCTCTGACTACATGTCTCCCTACCTAGATTTCGACAAGCCATTCTCCTGCTCCTTTCCGAGTAGGGAGGAATGGGAAACGAACGAACCTGCTAAAAGGAAATCTATATCCATCTACACAGATGGATCAAAGATGGACTGTGGCACTGGAGCCGGTCTATTCTCGGAGGAATTAAACATACGCCGCTCAATCAGGCTTCCTGATCACAGCAGTGTTCTTCAGGCCGAGGTTCTGGCAATTATGGAAGCGGCGTGTATGGTGTCAATGAAGGCAATACCACGTAATGATATTACCATATTCATTGATAGCCAGGCAGCCATTAAAGCTATTTCGGCTACTGAAATCAAATCAAAGCTAATTCGCAGCTGTCGCGAAGAGCTCAAAGCTCTTGGCTCGCAGCACAATATAAATCTCTGCTGGGTTCCTGGACACAGGGACAAAGCCGGCAACGAGATGGCAGACGAACTGGCAAGAAAGGGGTCTGCAATAGACCATGATCAGGCACTACAATCGATCAAACCACCACTCTGTAACCTCAGAGAACGGGTGGAAAACAAGATCCGAATGAAAGCCAATAACAGGTGGAAGACACTAACAACCTGTGAAGTATCAAGGAAGCTTTGGCCTGAAGTTTGACAGATCATCACTGTCTAAGTTGGTAGGTGCTCTGACAGGTCATAACTTCCTAAGAAACCACACAATGAAATTAAGCCTCATAGACGACGACATCTGTAGAGGCTGCGGTGATGAGGAGACGCATGAGGACACACCTCACTTCCTCTGTCACTGCCCGAGTCTCTGTCATTTGCGAAATAGAACACTTGGAAGATATTACTTCCAAGACATTCAAGAACTCTCTAACATCTCACTCTTTAATCTTCACAGGTTTCTGAGGACATCAAGATGGCTGGACAACATCGAATGAGGAGAAGGAAACAAGGCCAAAATACAACGCGGCTAAACCCCACAAATAAAGGGTATCACAATGGGTCCACAAGGACCTGAGTGTGGTGAAGCGAGGGTCACCCGCTTCATCAGCCCAAAAACCTAACCTAACCTAACCCATTTTCAAAAAATAATCTTTTTTTTATCAAAATAATGTACTACACCAAGAGTTCCGGAGTTCCCTAAACAAGTAAGAACAATTTCAGAATATAAACAAAAAAAGTTATAGAACTTTGAAAATTGATAAAAATTCAAAAAGATATATTTTGTTTTCATGAGTTCTGATTTGAGTTCCGGAAAAAGCACAAGGAGCTTAACAACAAATTGTTATAAAAAAATATTCTAAGCCCAAACACAAAAAAGTTAGAAAAATTTCGGTGTAGCGAAGAGATTAGACTTCCGTGCACTTTACGGAACTCTAATCAGAAATCTTCGAAAAATGGGCGAAATTTTGGCGTAGGTACCTTATTTGGCAATTTTTTTTTAAACCTTTAACCCTTTCGACCCGGCTGCGTATTTCCTTTTCCGTGTTCAAGAGGAGGCAGTACTGCCTTGAAACGCGCACGGGTTTGTTACGCTGATTTCTTCTCGAACTCGTGTTCAATTCAAGGCACGCGTCCTCCAATTGCGAACGGGTTTGTTATTACCGTGCGCCTTGAATGACCACCACAAATCCGTGTTTGTTATAAGGCATTTTTTACAGAAAGAGAATCGAACACATCAGTGAAACGATTGGGTTCCAAATTAGAGGAATGAAAATCAGCTGTTCATTGAAATCAATTTCAATCAGTGAAATAATAAAAGTGGATTTAAAGAAAAGTTTTAATCAGAATTAAGTTGTTTTTTTCGTAAAAAAAATTCCACAATTGATTAGCTTTATTTTGATACCAACTAAAGCCAATATTGTTTGATTAATCGTCTTAAAATCGTAAATCTAAATTTTCAATGATGCATTTCAATGAAAGCTATAACTGGGGCCTAAAAATGATAATTTATTTCCTCAAACAACTTTTATATTTTAGCCTTCGAAAATTTTAGAAAATAAAAGTAATAAATTCGCGCGAATTTTTTACTTTTATTTTCTTAAAATTCGCGCGAATTTATTACTTTTATTTTCTAAAATTTTCGAAGGCTAAAATATAAAAGTTGTTTGAGGAAATAAATTATCATTTTTAGCCTTCGAAAATTTTAGAAAATAAAAGTAAAAAATTCGCGCGAATTTATTACTTTTATTTTCTAAAATTTTCGAAGGCTAAAAATGATAATTTATTTCCTCAAACAACTTTTATATTTTAGCCTTCGAAAATTTTAGAAAATAAAAGTAATAAATTCGCGCGAATTTTAAGAAAATAAAAGTAAAAAATTCGCGCGAATTTATTACTTTTATTTTCTAAAATTTTCGAAGGCTAAAATATAAAAGTTGTTTGAGGAAATAAATTATCATTTTTAGGCCCCAGTTATAGCTTTCATTGAAATGCATCATTGAAAATTTAGATTTACGATTTTAAGACGATTAATCAAACAATATTGGCTTTAGTTGGTATCAAAATAAAGCTAATCAATTGTGGAATTTTTTTTACGAAAAAAACAACTTAATTCTGATTAAAACTTTTCTTTAAATACACTTTTATTATTTCACTGATTGAAATTGATTTCAATGAACAGCTGATTTTCATTCCTCTAATTTGGAACCCAATCGTTTCACTGATGTGTTCGATTCTCTTTCTGTAAAAAATGCCTTATAACAAACACGGATTTGTGGTGGTCATTCAAGGCGCACGGTAATAACAAACCCGTTCGCAATTGGAGGACGCGTGCCTTGAATTGAACACGAGTTCGAGAAGAAATCAGCGTAACAAACCCGTGCGCGTTTCAAGGCAGTACTGCCTCCTCTTGAACACGGAAAAGGAAATACGCCTCCCGGTCTCCGACAGTTGTATAAAATATCTTCTGCGCATCGCTATTGTGAATTTATTTCTGTTCGAAAATACATTTGGCTCTTGTTGTTGTTGTTGTTGCAGCCACTTCACCGTTCACCCCATCCGCATTTCCATTGATTATAATGAGATTATTTAGCCATTATACGCGAATGTTATGGCATCTACGTGGAGGTGCGAGTGCAAAACGTGAGTGGCGGGACGAACACGTACGGGGGTTGTCATAGCTGCGCAGCTAATTATCATTATTCATTAAGTTAATTTAGTCGACACAGAGGGTGTTCTACTGCTGATAAGCGAAGGGTATACAGATAGGTACACTTTCACATCAAATAAAGAACCTCTGGTAAATTATGAGGACGTAGGCGCCGTCGATGTGGGGCTCAACGATACGCGCTACTCTGATAATTAGGAATTATTTTAACGTTGTTATTTTAATTATGAGAAGCGATTGCTTTCGATTTTATCATACGACGCTTGTGATAGTGTTGCGCGGGGGTTGTTTTAATGCGAAGGATAAAAATGGGTATACTAGAAATTCCTAAAGCTTTTTACTATTTATTGATGCTATCCTTGTATAGGCAGGTCGATGAAGTTAACCGGTGAGGTACACGGGATTTCGGTTGTAGAATCCCGAAAGATCACTATCGATTGCTAAAGGTTATATATTTTTTTACGAGTAGATCTTATGAATTATCCATACCATACCCAATGTTCGTTTTGATGCTTTCCACCTTCAAACAGATAAGACAGATAAGCACAACTGGATTTATTTTAAGATTGTTTTATTTTTCTTGACTAGTTTAGTATCGATGCAGTTTAGTTTCGATTTATTATTTAGATGGTACATGAAAAACAGTACAATCATCACTTAAAAAAAAAAAAGAATTAGAGCTTGCAGCTTCGGATGATCTGCAGCATTGACTTGTAAGTTGTAACTTAATTATTTCGGTATGTGCCACTTAAGCTACCTATAATCTGTTGCAAATATTTAACCATGTTTTCCACCTAGTGCCCGAGTAGATGGTGTAACGAGTTACATGGATATGCTATTCGCTTCATTGTAAGCCTTCTAACTGCCTCGGATTTAATTTACATTATTGGTAATTTAAATCAACCTAATATACACAGACACTGGTCTCATATTTACCAAAAACAGCGACGAAACTCTTGTAACGAGAAGCCTAACTCGTCTCTCGTTCCGGAAGATTCTTATCAACCTTCCTTAAAACCTTTTTGCAATTTCAATTTTATTGAAACATTTTACTTATGAATTCTCCAGATTTGATTTCTTAAAAGATAATTATAGTGATACTAGTGTGCCCGGGGAACTTCGTCCCGCCCAAAATTGACTTTTTGACTAAAATAATTTTCACTTCCACCTGAAATTTATTTTATTGATCCCAACTATAGCTTTTCACAAATACGATCTCACTGTAAGTAAGTACTACGATCAAAATTAAAAAAAAAAAACTCTCAGTAGAAAATGTATGGAAAATCGATTTTCACAAACTTTCCAATTTCCCGTTCAAATTTTCCATTTTGTTGCCGTATGAACCTTCCTTAGGCGAAGACAAACGCAACAAAGAAGATTAACGTGTCGGCCAACCTTCCGCTTTTTGACTAAAATGGTTTACAATACACATTCAAATTCGTTCTCAATAAGCGAATTCCGTGGAATGAGAATGTTTGTCTTTGAATTTATTCCTCAAAACCGTCGCTTGCATGACATTTGATTTGAGATCCTTCACCACCAAATCAAACGCGTTCTGTTACAAAGTCTCGGTGCATTGAGGTTGCGCAACAAAATTATAAATGAGCCGAATTTCAATTGTATAGATGTAAGCCCGGAACATCCAAAGAATTCTAAAATTCAACTAATCCCCATAAAGTTTTCTTTTCACGACAAAAGTAGCATATGTCCTTCCTTGGGGCCGTGCGAATTTAAACCAAAAATCATAAAAATTGAAGGATTGGTTGCCGAGTTATGAGCACGAATTAAAACACTTGTTTCTTACTTTTAAAATTAAACAATATTTATTTGGAACTATGTCCTTTATTATTGAAATACTTTTTACTAATTCTAAAAGGAGCTTAAGGCTACTATGTAGTTACAATAAGACTGTTGATAAATTCATCATACAGTCGTATTTATATACTTTTCTTATCTATCTACAAGGAGACCCAAGCGTACAATCGTCTTGCTTGATAATGAAGAAGAGATAATATTCCAACATTGTATACAAACGATATTATCTCTTTTACATATGTTATCATTGTAGCGTTGTGTGCAAGACTGTACTAGAGACTAAAGATATCATTGAATACAAATAATGTTATCTTTTTTCTCAATATGTTTTGCTATGGATACTTAACTCCCCCCCTTGTTAAACGAAATCGTCCCGATTTTTCGACGCTATTTTTAACATTTCTCTTTCATAAGTTTTGTTATATGCGTCAATCTTTTTTTGTTTTTGACGATCTGTTATACATTGTATAGTTTTTATCATTACGTACGTAAATGCTAGAATAACAATCAGTGTTACAATTGTGTATATAGTTGATAATATCGGTTTTTCTTCAAAAGGAATAATTAGTTTTTTTAAAGTATCTATGTTATCGAATTTGTACATTGTATCTTCTTTAATTATTTGGTCGATGTAAGACTCTGAATTATGATTTCTTAATATAACTTCTTTAATTTGCTTATGCATGTTTTTGTATATTTTATCGTCTAGATTTATAGTATTTTCATAAGTAACTAAGTTTATACCATTAATTGTTTGATTATTTAACTTATGCTTACCGCTTAATAACATAACACCGGATTCAATTTCTAAGTCGTAATCGTATTCTTGTTTAATGTTGCATTTTGAAGTTATATTCTTTAAAAGTGGAATAAGACAATTTTCTTCTTCAAAGTTAATTTCACAAATGTTTTTACTTAGATGATTTTGACAATTTCTTGTTCTTAAATAAGTTTGGTTACATAAGGCAATTGTTTTATCTGTAATGATTTTTCCATGTTTTGAATTCAAAGGTGTTACTTTATACAATTTACATGATTTAATTAGAACTGGATATTTATATATTGTGATGAAGAATTCATCAGTTCTAGCTAATAATATTTTAGAGTACTCAAGTATATTTATTATGGGTACTTGAATTATTTCATGTTGAATAATATTTTTAATGTCATCTAAGTCTAGGCTTTCTGATAAATATTCATTATTTTTTGCTGCATTAATTGTTCTGGTCAATAATAATAATTGTTCGTACACTTGTTCTATTACTAAATGTTCTTTAAGGCTCTGACCTTCGAATTGTTGCAAAATTTGTTCAAATCTAGAATTTATAGTTTTTTGTTTATTATTGTTTTCTATGAGATTATTTATACTCGTTTCTATGTTAACTAAGTCATAATGGTCAGGATTACCAAACACATATTTGAAAGCTGTTCCTAAAAAGTTAATTGATCTAGTATGCCTAGTATGTTCTTGTAATTGGTCTGCTAAATTCTTAATTTTACTTAACCAAATTTTTTCTTCTTGTGTAGGTTGATATTTACTAGTTACGATATTTACGTAAGGTTGAAATATCGAAGTCAGGTTGGTGGCATGTAACAAATAAGTTTGTTCTTTGAATAAATACACGTCATCTGTTTGCGTAAGTATAAACTTCTTGTTTAGTAACTCAGTTATTTGAACGTTTCCTTGCCCTTCTTGACTCTGTACAATTCCTAGTAATGTTAGGAATATTAATATTTTCGTCATCTGAAAAATGATAATTCTTTATGTTATCCTTGTGAATTTTTATTCCTTCTTTAGAGATTACAGTGTCTCCTTTATCTTCTTCTACTATTCTTGTTATGTATCTGGCGTTAGATTTCTTTCTAAGACCTGTGATTCTTACCATTATCTTATCTCCTTTTTTATACTCTCTGTGTCGAGTTCCTTTATTTAGACGTTCGATCACTTTTTTGGATGCTGAGTTTAGTTTATTTATTATAATTTCACTATTGCTATATTTATTTTGATTAAAGAAAATGTCTCTAGGTTTCAAACCGGTAACTGAGTGTATAGAATTATTTAATTCACGCACTGTTCTAAATATTTCTTCGATAAGTCTTGTTTTATTCTGAATTGTGAATATTCTAGACAGTTCAGTTATTGTACCGTTTACACGTTCTACCTGACCGTTCGCTGTCGATCTGTATACTGGAGTTTCTACTTTAGTTATGTTGTATTTCAAACACATTTGGTTCACCATTTCTGTTTTGAATCCCTTCTCGTTATCTGTCATGAGTCGTTCACATTTTGGGAAATAATTAGATAAGACCTCTTCCATAACGTCGTACAGTCTGTTTCGAGTTTCGATTTCCCGAAGGATTGTATATTTAGAATACTTATCTACTGTTACAAGGAAAGTATACTTGTCGTTGAAGTATATGTCCATATGAATGTGTGTTCCCACATGTGTTGGTATTTCTGAATTATTCAGAGGTTCTCTGATAGGTTTTCTTTCATATTTTCCAAATAGACATGCTATGCATTTTCTGTTGAAACTCTTTGCTTGTTTATTTAGATCGGGCCAGTAATATTTCTCTGAGATTTCTTGTATATTGTTACGTAACCCTCGGTGTGCTCTTTCGTGAGTTACCCTTACAAGTTTTAGTTGTTCCTCCAAATTTGTCACGTCTTGAAGTTTTCTTGGTGTGAATATAAATCTTACTAGTGGGAATTCTTTTTTTATGTTTTCACCATATTTGTATATGTTTTCAAATTTCGTATGCAAAGCTACAATCTTTTGGGGTTGTATAACTTCTTTCATCTGCCTTAGTAAAGAGTCTTTGTCCTTAAACTTTATTATGAGTCTTATTTTGTTACTAAAATAGATTTGTGTTTCGATATTATTTGTTATATCTTCAATAAGTTCGAACTGTGCAGTGTATGCATTAAAAGGCTGATTCACAGTTTTTATTATATCATTAGAAGAACTTTCAGCTGAATGTGCTGTTTCTATGGTAGAAGTATTTATGCGTTGACGTGATAATGCGTCAGCTACAAGATTTAGGTTTCCTGGTTTATAAACTAATTTTGCTCCAAAGTCTTCAATGATTCCCTTCCAACGTTTCAGCTTTGTGTTGGGATTTTTTTCTGATACAGAATATATAAGGCTCTGGTGATCGGTATATATGGTTAAGTCTGCTATACCATATATGTAGTTTCTGAGTTTTTGTAAGGACCATATGATCGCTAATAGCTCTTTCTCGTTTGTGCTATAGTTCTCTTCTGTCTTACTCAGTGTTCTTGACAAGAAGTGTATAGGTTGCTTATTCTGACTTAGTACGGCTCCAATAGCTATGTTGGATGCATCAGTAGTAAGCTCGAATGGTTTACTATAATCCGGTTGAAAAAGTTCGACTTGTTCTTTCAAATAATTTTTTAAAATTCTAATCGCTTCTAATGCTGAATCATTCAGATTTAACTTAATATTTTTACTTTGTTTTTTGTTTACTTTACCGTTATCTCCTCGTAAATATAATGTCAGGGGCTTGGCTATGCTTGCGTATCCTTTTATAAACTTACGATAGTAACCTGTAAGACCTAAAAATCCTCTCAAATCCTTTACCGTTTGTGGGACTGGAAAATTTTCTATAGCTGCTATTTTCTCAGGGTTCGTAGTGATTCTACCATGTCTGATTATGTGACCTAAGTATTCTACTTCTTCTTGAAAAAACTTACTTTTCTCATCAGATATTTTTAATGTGGCTTTATTGAGTACGTCGAATACTTGACTTATGTGCTGTATATGTTCTTCCTCAGATGAAGAATATATCAATACGTCATCAATGTAAACGTGTACGAATTTACCTACAAAGTCTCTCAAAATGTCGTCCACGCATCTCTGAAATATGCTTGGTGCATTTTTGAGCCCGAAAGGCATTCGTTTAAAATGATATTTTGCGCCATTTATAGCAAAAGCTGTTTTTTCTTTATCATCTGTTTTGATTTTAATTTGGTGGAAACCTGACTCCAAATCTAATGTTGTAAAGTACTTGGCTTTACCTAAATTTTGAATTGTCATGTTGACATCCGGAATGGGGTATCTGTCTGTTACAGTGTGAGCGTTAAGTTTTTGGAAATCAACAACCATGCGCCGTTTTGGTTTTCCTTTTTCGTCCAAACCTTTTTTAGGTACTGTCCATATGGGACTGTTATAAGGACTATGGCTTTTTTCTATTATATCGTCATGTAAGAGTTTCTGTATTTCTTTGTTTACGAATTCGTTATCTGCTATGGGATATGGATATTGTTTAACATAAACCGGATTATCATTGGTCGTCCTAATGCTTGCTTCTATAGTATCTGTAAAGGGTAACGGTCCTATGCTGTTATTAATCTTCATCAGTCTATCTATGTCTGCTTTATAAATATTATTTTCCCCAATTATGTAATTAATTTTCTGAATAGATTCGACACTGCTTATGGTAGTTAGAGTCATATTACTGAAATTTATTTCCGCGTTTAGAACTTTAAGTCCTTCATATCCTAATATCATATCAAAAGACTGAATATCCTCTAATTCAAAAAATGTTATATTTTTCTTTAATATCCTAACTACTTTCTTTGTATCTACCATAGAATAACCATGCATTGTTTTTATTTTTATAGGTTTAATTTTAATTTTTTTGCTAGAATCGCATTTTCTATTAATGTAATTATGGGTTGCACCAGTATCAATAAGAATTTTATAAATTTTCTTAGAAATAGTACTAGTTAAATTTAAGCAGGGCAACCCGTCTACTAGTTTAAATGATCTATTCTTATGTTATTATTTACCATACATTCCGTTTCATCTGCTTCTGCATATGTACTGCTGACATCGTCTCTGCGTTGTTGTCGGGAGTTATTTACTCTCTGCTGCTTGAAGTTCTGCTGATAAGATCGTTGCGGTCTGTTGTGTGTGTTGAAACTCCCGCTGTGTTCACGTTTCGCTGGTGGATTATATACATCGGGTTTGTATTGATTCCAATTTTGTCGCTGTGCATGTACAATTTGTCTCGAGTTTATCTCCATCGGCTGTGGTCCTTGATTGTGTTGCTGCATATTATCGTATTGCTTCTGGGGTTGATAATTCGTTGTTTGGCTCGAATAATTTGGTCTTCTTTCGTTTCTGCGTTCATGTGGCATATTTTTGTGGTGCTTATCCTGAGTGAGATGTAAATGCCTGTGCACATTATCATGTTCTATTCTGCGAGCAATTGCGAATGCGTGTTCTAGATCATTTATTGTAGCTGAATATAATGATCCTCTTGTAAAGTTGTCACTCATACCATCAATGAATATACGAACTGCGTCGTCGTTAGCATTTTTAATTAGTCTGTCGATTATATTCGGCGGATCACCTGACATAGTGATTTTTGATATTATTAAATTGAGATTTTTATTTATCTCGTCGTGGTATTCAGACAGTGTGCTTCTTTTTTGCGTGATGGCTTTCATCATGTCTTGTAGCACGTATAGAGGTTCTTGATTAGAGTACGTATAATCTAATCTGTTACGTATCGCCTCAAAATTAAAAATTGTGTTATAATTAGTTAACACATTCGCGGCTGCACCCTGTATTTTACTTTTCACTATAGTCAATGCTGCTGCGTACTTACTGTGTGTTTTGAAGTTTTTAATGCTGTCCATTAATCTGGATGCTTCTTCGCGCCACGACCGATAATTTGATTGATCGCCGTTGAAAATAGGTAGGCTTTTAAATGCGTCTAACTGTATTTCACTACCATCTGTATATGTGGTTCTTATTTCCTCTAGCACAGGTATGTTTGGTACTATGCCTAATCCAGATTTTACTTCATTTAGTTTTGTTTCTAAATTAGTGTTTATTTGATTTTGGTTAGTTATTATTGCTGCTAACCTTGCATTCTCTGTGCGTGTGTGCTCTAGGGTTTGTGTTACTGTGTTGCTCCTGGTTTCTAAAGCTTCTAATCTTGCCATTAATACTGCGAGTTGTTCCATTTTGAACTCGTGTCTGTTGTCGTCGAATTTGTGTGTTTTTTTTCTCCACATATACACTTTCACTGAATTGCTTTGCTGCTTCGTACGAAGAAGCTATATTTGTACCTGCTATGCTAGGTAATTCTTGTAACCGGTAACGCGAGTGTTCTGTTTATACTAGATTTCACTACTTGTTCCCGAGGTCCGCTCGATTGAAGTTAAAAAGTATATTTAACCTCCTGGCAGGATCGCCAATTAAAACACTTGTTTCTTACTTTTAAAATTAAACAATATTTATTTGGAACTATGTCCTTTATTATTGAAATACTTTTTACTAATTCTAAAAGGAGCTTAAGGCTACTATGTAGTTACAATAAGACTGTTGATAAATTCATCATACAGTCGTATTTATATACTTTTCTTATCTATCTACAAGGAGACCCAAGCGTACAATCGTCTTGCTTGATAATGAAGAAGAGATAATATTCCAACATTGTATACAAACGATATTATCTCTTTTACATATGTTATCATTGTAGCGTTGTGTGCAAGACTGTACTAGAGACTAAAGATATCATTGAATACAAATAATGTTATCTTTTTTCTCAATATGTTTTGCTATGGATACTTAACTCACGCGCATACAGACGTCAGCCTTTTTTATATGTAGCTGTACCCACCCGCCTTTGCTCATACCTTTCGTATTAAGTCCTGCTCACATTTCGCAAAGTCCTTTATTTGGACAATGTCCATTCATAATTTTAATGCTTCCACAACCCGTTCTCCTATCCCGCTTATTTTTTGCAAAGTAACATCTATAGGGTCCGAAATAATAGTATATTTCAATCTTGAAGCAACCATACCTACCCATCCACAAATTTCAATCAATTCGGTAGAGCTGTTTCGGAGATCGACATCAACGCCACCTATCGGATCCAAAATTGTATCTTTTAAGACTGCCTAAGCCTGAAATACACTTATACGAACAAAACAAAAGAAGAATCATAAAATTTGGCCCAGCAAAACCATTGACCTTGGTTATGTTATTTGTGCCGGAAACCGAATGGAAATGTTATTTACCTATTTAAAATTGATTAAAAACAAATTTTTAGTTTTCGTCGAACAATTGTACAGCTAAATGAAATATGAATTACTGAAATGTCAAATTATGAACAATGTTATTTTTAAATGTTATGTTTCTGTAGTTCGCGTTTAAAATAAGGCTGAGTCAAGTCCTTAAGATAACAAAATTACAGGCAACCTCAAATCTAAAAGCAAACCGAGCCTAAAGAAATGGCGTTGTATGTTTGACAGATGAAGACTACTTTTCGTAAAGAAGGCTGAAGCCACATCTCTCTATCATGCATACCTTGTATATTTAAAAGAAACACAGAATACACATGTTTCTAGGCCAGACACATTTTGAAAATTTATAAATTCTAAAAACAAAAATGATGGTTTTCCAGCCTCGCTATCTTTTAATGGACATTTCGCGGATTTTCCCGATAATATTTTTGTAATAATTTTGCAAGCCTTTTTCAGGGATCCGGTCGAAATTCTGCTTTGCAAAATTCTGTCTCCTCACAAAAAATGCTGCTTTACAAAATTCAGCTTTTCAAATTTCAAGCAATAAAATTCTGCTTATTCTGCTTAAAAAAAAAAACAATATGATCACGACAAAAAAAATTGTTTGTATTACAATATTATTATGCGTTTCAGGTTTTAGTAATATACTTAAGGTAAATTAATTACAAGTAAAAAAATCCAGAAGAAGCAAATTATTTTATATTTGAAACTAGCTGACCCGGCAAACTTCGTTCCGCCCATATTTGTTAATGTAATGAAAATAATAATTCCGAGCATTCACAATGCATTTCCTAATTTATGTAATTCGGCCAATTAAAATTCTTTATTCAAAAGTCATATTAAATGCAATATAAATAAATGATGAATAGCTATGTTGATTTGTTTCAATCAAACCGCAATGATTTTGACGTGTCGGCCAACGGCGGAAACGCTTTTTCACTAAATTGACAATATGAGAAACATGGGAAATCAAGATTGATGCCACAAATGCACAAACATCCATCCATTATCCTTGTAATAAATTATTTGTCATAGTGAAAGCGATACGCACGGGAAATTGAAGTCGCACGTGATATCCACATTATTTAGGGGTAAGCCCGGAACGTCTAAATAATTCAAAAATTCAACTAATCTCCATAACGTTTTATTGCGTTTATTGCGGGTGGCCGTGGCGCAGTGATAGAGTGTTCGCTTGTTGAGTGGGAGGTTACGTGTTCAAATCCGAACCAGTACCACGATACATTTTTCACAAATAAAAACGAATAAGTTTAAGTGAATTATAAGCGAACACAAATATCAACAATTCTCCCCTAGCTTACTAGGACGCCACTCGTGGAGAATATCCACTGCGCCACAAACTCTTTCCTATCCCTCTTTCTCTTCCTAAAAACTTGAATGCCGCGCTGTGCCCCGCATTATAAGGGTATTCATAACCCCTTGAGCGCGAGTATAATTATAAAAAAAAAAAAAAAAAAAAATTTTCACAACAAAAGGTAGTATAATGTACTTCCTTTGCCCGTACCTTTCGTATTAAATCTTGCTCACATTTCGCAAATTGCTTTATTTGGACAGTGTCCATTAATTTAGAAATAGCGTTTGATTTTATTTTTGAATGGGACTGAATGGGAAAATATCCCGCTTGTGTTTTTCAAAGTACCACCTATAGGGTCAAAAACTATTCGCAATTTAAAACTGGAAGCAACCATATCCATTTACAAAATTTCAATCAACTTGGTAGAGCTGTTTCGGAGATCGGCAACAGCGCCACCTATCAGGTCCAAAAGTATCATTTCCTTCAAGCGGGAACGAAGAATATAAATCTACAAAATTTCATATATTTGCAGCACGTATTCTGTCAATGTTATGCAACGCCATAAGGTTACATCAAAAAAGTTTGAATTGTAAAAGCGCTATGGTTACATTAGATATAATTTAATATGGTGGTTCAGTATTCTTAAATTTTCTAATTTTCCGCGAAATTTTCTTAACTTTTTCTTTCATAAGATTCTTCTCCTGACAATAACAAACACAACAAAAAAAAATTTAGCGAAATCGGTCCAGCCGTTCACGCGTGATGCCGTGACCAAGGGAAATAGGGATTCATTTTTATATATATAGATTCAACATTGGCACATTTGTTCGAACAGCTTGACTCAATGCGATTCGTTCGAAGTCCATTTCTCGCTCCAATTCTCGATTAAATGCGTCAAATCAAAGCTTTGTTGCGCATTTCATCTGACATCTCCAGTTCATTATCCGATGTCACAGTGCGAATTCGATGCAAAATATCGTCGGCCATAATATCATCTTTGTATAATCAAAGTACCTATCTACATACTTCATTTCAAAAAGTTACTTAATGTAACATAGTAAACATAATTTATTAGAACAAAGTACTTAGATACCTATATTTAAAAAAAAAAAAAGAAAAAACTTCAAAATTGTTGACAACAACAATTTGCTTGGAAAATATTTAAAATAATTGACAACAACAATTGCTTTTAAAATTCAAAATAATTTTTTTTTTATTTGAGTGTCACTACTTGATTTCTATCCCGTTAATTTTTTTTCAAAGTGTATTTCCCCATTCAACCTTTAATTTTCTAATTTTCCGCGCAATTTTCTTAATTTTTTCTTTCATAACTTTGTTCTCCTGACAATAACAAACACAACAAAAAAAGAATTAGCGAAATCGGTCCAGCCGTTCTCTCGTGATGCCCTTACCAACGAACATCATTTCATTTTTATTTATATAGATAGATAGATTACCTAAAAATTAAGAAACTAAACAAAGCTACAGGATGTTATATTTTTTGATATTATTAAAGTTTAAAAAAACTAATATGGCTAAGATCTGCTCTATTTCTTAGAATTCTTCTTATTTGTTTTTCTAATAATTATTGTCCTTTTCTTTTTCAATTCCTTCCCCTCCCCATCCATCCACGCACAACTACTTATCTTTCCTTTTTTTGGATTTAACGATTGAAACATTCATTATGAGTATAACACTATCACAGCACACTTTCAAAAAGGGATAGCAAAAAACACTACATGGAAATGTAATTGTCTTAAACAACACTGCAATCTTAAAAAAAAATGTGTCTACACTTTATTTTTAAACAACTTTTTTTTATTGTTTGCAGAATTTTCTAAAGCAGAATTTTGAAAAGCAGAATTTTGTAAAAATAATTTTGAACCATCCAGAATTTTGACCCCAATCCCCTTTTTCAATCAAAATATTCGGAAAATGACTTGATGATTGATGAGAATTTGTTTGATTATATTGATGATTCACCTTATCCTCTTTACAATAGTATGATATTTTCTGAAATGATATTTGAAAAATTTATTCAGATAGGCTGATGATATTCAAGTCATTGTGCGGTGAAGGTATGTCAATGCGTTTACGCTTTGTGTGGTATTTTTCGTAAAAATTAATGTTATTGGCTACCAAACAAGACACTTGGGCTTTGCAATTAAGTGCTTCAGTTCCGAAAAAGATCGAGACACAGTTGTTGAGTATGGCTTCCACATGTTTGATAAATGTTGAGTCCAGCGGATTGATTATGTCTATATATCTTTGTTGCGGGTCCCTCCAATAGTCGGGCTGGTGGACTCTCTGCAATGGCAATTCGACAATTCCAAATTCCAACTTTTGGTTTTTTTCCGCTGCGCTACCTCTCGCGAACGTCTGACAAACATCCGAGAGTATAAATGTCTTGAAAGAGCTTCTCAATTAACCGGTTTGGAGTCGGCATAAAATCGTAGATCCCTTCCATTCGTTCCAAAAACGAAAAACTCACACAAATCTAATGGTTGTGAGAAGCTAGGCCTAGGGTCCCTCCGGACCTATTGCGCCAACTATTTTTTTTTTTTTTTATAAGGCCAAATTTTACCATTTGGTTTTTGGTATTGTGACCCTTTAAGAAAGCACCATAAAATAACTCATAATAGTTTTGAGTTAAGTTAAGTTAAGTTACTTGTTATATGTATAGTTTTCTTTAAATTTATTTAAAACTGACAAAAAAAAAAAAAAAAAAAAAAACAGAACACTTTTCATTTCTTCGTTTTAAAATACTAACTCATTTGAGAGTTGGGGAAAGTCTTCGGCTATACGAGTTTTTTTGGTTCTTGTAAGGTTGTCCGCATCATTGATTGATTGATTTCTATATCTGTTATAATAAATCTTTTGAACAAAAAAATTCTTTACCAGACAACACTATATCTCAAATGACAGTTCAGATTTTTTTTTATTTCACGTAAAAAGGTTTCGAAAAAAAATTCGGAGTGACCAAATCGGTCGAAATGTAGAAAGCTGAAAATGAATTCACTCTATTTGAAATTTCGATTTCATTTCACTGGAGTTCTGGAACCTAGCTAATAAACTCTTAATAAATTCTTAATTGAATAAATGCACATAAAGGGTGTGAGAGGTAGGTATAGTAATTCATTTTAGTACATTTTTGAAAGCTAAACAACAGTAGGTTAAATTGGGTAGGTACCAGTGGCGTGGCGTCCATATAACTCGATTCCTACCGAGTTACCTTTTGAAATCTCCACCAGGCAACACTATCTATCTACCAAAAACCGAAAATACATGAAACACTACCAAATGAATGTGAATACTCACCAAATGGTACACACACAAAAGCACTCATATAAAAATCGTGTGTGTATCCATTTTCATACAACGTCGTCATCGTCTCGTGGCGACAAAGCGAAGGTAACCCAAAATAAGTCGGGTTATTAAAGTTCTCACTTTATAGTTCATTTTGAGAGAAAATTTGCTTGTTATCTCTTTTTTTCTTCCCTGAGTACTTTGTCTGACTCTGACACCTCTTTGTTCAACACCCATTGTAGAAAATAACCCGCTTTTCTTCGAGTTATTCGCGGTTCTCACAAAGTTCATTTTGACTGCTGAGTACCAGTGTTGTTAGCACTCTCTCTTCATTTATCCCAAAAAGCGTGGTAATTTTTCCCTTTTTTCCCTTTTCACTGTACTCAAAATCCCTTTTAAATCCCACGACACTTTTTCGCCTCAAAATCCAGTTTTTAGAAGTAAAATTTGTTATACAAGGAAAGCAAATAACAGTTAATTAACTTTTAGTATAAAAATCACAGTTTGTAACATTATTACAATTATTTTTTTGGTACTAGAAAATGTTGATAAGAGACAATTTATATAAACAGTTTTTGATGCACATTAAGTGTGTTAATAATCATCGTGAAATGTAGGAGTTTTCATGAAATTTCAGTAAAAATTTATATTTTTAAGGTTTTTTGTCAGATTCCTCAAAATCCCACGATTTGGTGCATTATCCCTTTATCCCACGAAAGGCTTTTCGGACATCGAAATTCCCACGAAAAGGGATAAATCCCACGATATAACAACACTGCTGAGTACTGAGTGAACATTTGTTTGTATCTCTTTTTTTCTTCCCATTCCCAGAGCCAGAGCTTGTTACTGGTACTGGCCATGGCCACTGGGTTGTGTTTTGGGTATGTCGTATGTGTTTGTTTGGTTATGATATGAACAAAATAACGCGCTTTTCTTCGAGTTATTCGATTTTCTTTTACTTCTTCTTTTCTTATTGTCTCTTGTGTGAATAATTACAGGTAGTTGTTGAGGTAGGTAAGGGTGTGTTTTGGTTTAAAAATTCAGTTGGCTGGCAGATTGCAGTGCGGGGGATGGGATTAATTTTGTTTCGACTTCCCATTTGAAAATGTTCACGCCACGCCACTGGTAGGTACATACTAATCAATCTTACTTTTCGTATTTTTGAGAAGAGTGAATGGATTTCAAAACATCTTTATTTTCATCAAGAAAATCTCTAAATTCTAGCATTCTTCTCCGATCTATACATTTAGTTATGTAACGATAGCTTAAACAGTATTTACATTCATTTTCTCTGCATATTTAGAATTTTCTCACAATATTTAATAAGTATTGGCGACCTTCAACCTAAAATTGTGTTTTAAAAGGAAATAGCGCTATTTATCTAGGATAGACGAAGTGAACTTTGCCTAACATTGAAAATTTTACACTAAAAACTGAAACTCACCATTATAAACGTTGTACGTTGTACCTACCAATAATCGTTTCATGCTAGTACAGTTGCAAAATAAAAAGCACTCTGTGAAGTCGCTGTAGCCGGTTAAGATGTTTTTTTGCCTCGCATGCACGGAACATCCATAGTCGAGTGGAATCACGTCACTGCCCATTGCCAGTTCATCTGCAGTGGACTGGTCATATCCTAAAGCAGCTAGCATCGTTTTCAATTGCAATTTCCTTACGTATCACCAAAAAACCGACGCCTTCAGACAAATCAATTTCAATTATAAAGTCTCAGCAACTTACTGTAATTTAATTGCTACTAAAAAGCAGAACTTAAAATCGCATCGACAACATATCTTCATACTTAAGTTAAAAATACCAAGAACTTAAATTTAAGATCTTGCTGCTATTTTGAATTGTTTAAAATTCGTTTCGATGTGCAAGCATTTAGTACTAAATTAGTCTTTATATTTGGGCTGACCCGACGAACTTCGTTCGGCCCAAAATTCGTTCAACAGGAAGTTTCTAACTATCGGCCTGTTTATAAGATAACTACACTTCCTATGATTTTTGAAGAACTGGTTTATGTAAGAGTAACTCAAATTTTTAAAAGTACAATTCTCCCTGTCAGCATGGTTTTGTTGTTTTAAGATCCACTAGCACAAACTTACAATTTTTTCAAATTACATTTTAAAATGACTTGAGAAAAGGCATCAAATAGACGTTGTATATATACAGACTTCTCCAAAGCATTCGATCGTGTTAAACGTAATATATTACATAAATGTAGTTAAATAAAATATATTTCCACTCTAACTTTTTAAACTGGATAGAAGCATACTTAAAGGGTCGTATTCAGTATGTTCGTATTAAAGACATTCTCTCTTCACCTATTAATGTTACCTCGGGCGTGCCTCAAGGAAGCCATCTTGGCCCCCTTATTTTCTTGCCATTTATAAACGACATACCCAACGTATTTTTGAGTATAAAGAGCCTTATGTTCGCGGATGATTTGAATGTCTTTCGGTATTTAAAAACTGAACAAGATTGGTTGTAATTACAAGAAGATCTTATCTATATATCTTATCCTTACACCTAAATATTTAAACATGTCATGGTCTAACGTTTTGTTCAAAACCGATCATCTATCAACTTTAGATTGCAACGTTTAAAAAATATCTTGGGGTGATTTTTGCTAAAAAAATTGATTTCTTAAAACATATAGACTTCTTAGTCGCCAATGTTGGTATTTATGTATATTGCTCAATTCAAAGGAGTTCTGTGATTCTCAGGCTTTGAAATATCCGTTTTTGCGTTTGCTAGATCTACTTTTGAATATTGTAGTACTATTTGGTGCCCTTTGTATGAAGTTCATTCATTATAGAGAGAGAATGCAAAAACGTTTTACTAGAGTACCTATAAGTGAAAAGGCTTCACTGGGATATAGATATGCCTCCATATGAAACAATATGCAAATTATTTGGTATCTTACCTCTTAACACTCGAAGAAAATTCTCTGAGGTTATGTTCATTCGTGATGTATTAGCTAATCATATTGATTGCTCCGATATTTTAGCCTTAGTTAACATTAATGGTCCTGCAAATATGCTTAGAAATCGATTTTTTTTTAATATTCCGTATCACAGAACAAATTATGCTTTTAATGGACCATTATCTAGGTGCTTAAGAGAAACCAATATCGTTTGTTATATGATCGACTTTATTCTAAGCAGATTTTCTTTTCAAAATAATTTTCTATTAATTTTCAGAGCTCGAAAATAACTCCCAACCTTTATTTTCAATTGGTTTCTCACTGAGAGATATTACATTCGGCTCCAACATTAAGGTCTTGCTCTGAGATATATTTATATATACTTGGCTTTTCGCTCTTTGTTGATCGTTATTTTTGATATATGAGTTATTTTGGATTTTGGAGCCTGAGTTAACTTTTACCATAAAATTTTAATGGAATTGATCAACCAAAGACCTCATTAGTCGAAAATAAGTACAAAAAAAAAAAAAAAAACTCAAACTTGTATTGAATTCAGTTGTTTTCTATATTTAGCATATAGCTATATTAAAAATATTCTTAGAATAAGGTTTGACTAAAAGTTAACTCTCAAGGGTTATAGTACTAAAGCTATACCTTTTCCCACTTAAAGTTAAATTCAAAACGGAAAAGGCTTTTTCGACGGTTACTTACTGTATTCAACTTTCTTAGACGAGTGTTAAACAATGACTAAGACTATTCAAATCACTATTGCAATTTCGCATGCGCTGCTAACTAACAGTATCTAATAGTTAGCGAAAAATGTTCAAATGAGATTTATTTTTTTCTGTCAGTGATATCTCTCAGCGGTTGTCCGAAACGATACAAAAGCAAAATAAAGGTTTCGCACTGAGCATAACAGAAAAAGTACTGTGATAGAAAACTGGTCATTATTATCATATTTAAAAATCTCAACAACTGAGAGTAATATTAACACCTTTGAAAACGTTGAGAGATATTTTCGAGCTCTAATTTTAAGTAATGGTGGCAATGTTTAATGTATTTTATTATTTATTGTATTTTGTTATTATCGAGTAGTGATTAAGGTATTGTAGCTTTGTTTGATGAATTAATTAATGAACTAAATTAAACTTAGGTACCTATAATAAACTAAACAATATAATTAAAAAAAAAAAATGTTTAGTATAAAAGTGACAATCCCCGTTTTTCCATTCAGTGTATTTTTTTTTTAAGTATTGCTATCGCAACACTGTAACTACACACTCAAATTAAAAAACAATTATCTAATTGGCTCGGCATCGATACCTCTTGAAATCCGAAACAAAAGCCGTAAACAAACTTATCTGGTCAACAACACTTCTGACCAATTCATAGTTAAATAGAAAAAGAAAAAATCCAAAATAAAGTTTTGCTGCTGCTTATAAAAGACCCGAAGTGCTCAGCGCGAGCCATAAGTTAATTGATTTTTTTTTTCGTTGAGTCCCATTCGCAAAAGTGATATAATGAAGTGCGGTCTATTTTTTGTGACCCTCTTCTGTGCTTTAAGTGTAAGGATTAAATGAAATTTAGTGTTGTCTTGTCAATGATTATTTATCCTCTTTGAATAATTAGGCATCAATGACATTCCGTACGACGACCTCGGCAAAATCAGCCTATGAGCAGGTGATCTCATATATGGAGTACCTCTTGAAAAGCTTTCCTCTTATGCGTGGTGGTGGGTGTTTCGAGAAGTTCATTCCGCTTATTAACAGCATAGCTGACCAAGCCAAGGTCCTATCAGAAGTGTGCACTAGTACCGCAGCCTTTAAGCGAAATGACTTACTGCGTCCAGAACGCGATGAACTTGCTGGATATGTGCAACAGGTTAAAAACTCGTTGACAAGTTGTTCTTCGAGCCCAGATAACCTTGGATATTTCAAGTGCTTAAAGGGTATAGTAAGTCCTTGTTATTGTTTTCCACGCTCAATGACTGATAAAATTGTTCACTATTTGCCTAGTTTGATGAGGACAAACAAATACTTGATATGATCGCGAAAAGATCTGCGAGACTAATCAAAGACTATGCTGACAAAATGCAAGCGATTGACAAAGAAGAAATTATTTGTGTGGAAGTAATTGCGCAGGAAGCTCAGCACAAGAGTGAGCTAACATACGCCTATTTAAAGGAGTGTGTTGCCAATGGTCAATGGCCGGTTACAACTGTTCCAACAATTGATCCAACTGATTCAGATTCGGATGTGCCAAGCCAGAGAACTGATCCCTTATATAAGAAGAACGCAACTGCTATAGGCGTACCAGTTGGCCTCGCAGTTGTCATCTGTCTAGTTTTATTAAGTGCATTGTTTTGCAGGAAAAGAAATAGGTTAATACGAACAAATTCAACAGGTTCTTGTGAATCATTACCGCTGCCATCGGAATCATAGAACCGATGAAATAATGAGAGATGTAACTAATCGTTGCTGCAAGAATAAACAAGATAGACTGACTTTTGCAAAGTTTATTTGATTTCAATAAACATGTTAAAAGTTGTCAAAGATCATTTTAAAAATTGAGCGAAGTCTGATTAATATTAGATAGATATTAGAGAGATACATAAATTAATCGGGAAAAAAATAAACAAATAAATAAGCAAATAAATAAATAAATAAGTAAATAAACAAACAAAAACAAAACGACAGATTGTTGTTTTGAGCGTTAGTTTTGCTTGATTTTCAAAATATTCACTGCTGGTTTATAGATTCCTGAATAATGTATGATATATTTATTGGTTTAGTAATAACTATATGGTTAGACTTTTGTAACATTACATAAATGTTACGGTACAAAGAAATTATTGTATTCGAAAAGCGGGGCTTTGTATTTGAAATATATATAAACATTATATAATATTGAAGTCACTGTCAATAAATTAAATATATAACATATTTTAATCTAGAGTTAACTTGACGGATTTGTAAGAATGTATTAAAGGATTTAGTCTTAAAATAACATTTATGTTTATGTTTTAATGTAAATTTAAGACTAATCGAAAACATGTGGTTTATAAATACCTTACAAAATAATCATAGCCTAGGGGATATTTAATTTTATGAGCAAATATAAATACTGAAGACAATGTACCTAGTTAAAAAAATATTAAAATTATTTCGACATTTAATTACTACGAATTGAACCGACTGAACTCGGGAATCATTTTTTAAATCGTGAAATGGCTACATACAAAACAAAAATAAAAAATTAACCAAACAAAAAAATTTATCTAATTGTTGTTTTTTGGGGTGATACCTATTTAATTTTTTGGTTGATTTTTTTCTTTGTCTAACTCATGCTTAAATTAATACTTCTAATCGAACAGAATATATATCTAAGCAAACTGCATTTTTTAGTCTCTGTATTTTTCAATATCAAATAATTAGTTAATAATATTTTTTTCAATCTAAATAAATGTTTATGATTTGCAAAAAATATATACTCTTTTGTAAGTTTTACCTGAAAAAAATCCAATTTCTTACTTCCATTTCTTTCCGTGTAGGTTAATGTTAAAAATGTTGTTGGCTTGATGTAACAAGGAATGTATTTCAGCATACCTGTGAAAAGTGAATAGTATATTATTGTTTTCAATCTTCGTCATATAATTCTTTCGGTGTGAATATCGATGATGTTATAACTCGATAACCCCTGGGGTGATTTTCATGATTCTTTTTTTATTTTGTTCGCATTGCTGCATATCAGGTTTAGGCAGAAAGAAAATTCCAGAAAATCGCCGTGCGGGCCTGATATGGCATCCAAAGATTCTTCCTATTAATTTGTTAATTAGCAAAGTACATTGTGCGGTATTATTTTGTTTTCAAAATGTAAATTGAGAAAATCTGGAATTTTATTTTTCAACAATGCTGGTTTGTTTTTGATTTTGTACATCGCTTTTATACAGTTGATTTAAAGCAAAAATTAAATATAAACATTATAAACGCGGACAAAATAGATATTGAAAAGTAAGTTCCAGTGATTTTTTGAAAATGCCAAGACGAATGCGCGCAAATATTGGCCGAAGAACTAGACAAGCAAGCCAACAACACATATATCAACGAAGTCAAACTGAAGAAGAACCCAAAGCACACAGAGAAGTCTACAGAATGGGACATCACAACATAATGGACATTGCAATTTGGCACTTCTTTTGAGAGCAAAATGTACAGCAGTTGAATCTTGAATGTCACAACACTAATATTAGTTCGAAAATTTTTAATTGCGGGAATAGGCACTCTTTTTTCTCATTGGCCTTTTTTCTTGCGACTTTTCAGAATTCTGCAGCGGTCACACTAGGAACAGTCAAAGAATTTGAGGGTCTATCTAATCAGAACTGCGTTAAATCGTACTGCTGCTGAGAGAGAGCAAACGCGCACGTTGCTGACCAGAGACAATACTGAGAGTCTGAGACCCCCAAGCCCCAACTCGCATTCCTCTTGCCACTGGCCTCCTAAATTTTTTATTAAATTCGCCATTTTGTTTCCTATCGGTGTTCTATCAATTTAGAATCCGTGTGACATGCAAAACATACAAAAAATATAAAATCAATGCTTCCAACCGCAGCCAACCGTGGGGGAATGTGATAGATCGGGAATGCCAAATTTTAACATAAATGAAGGCTATTGGTTGGTTATTATATATTTTTAAAAGGCGATTAATATAATTTGTTTGTTTAATAAAACTATCTAAATGATATATTTTATATACTAGAAATATATAAGGACAAACATGGTTGCGTATTTTCCGCTGTTGAATATCATTAACTTCGATTTCATGCATGTACATTTTTCTTAAACAACTTATGAAATTTTTATCAAAATGTTTTTATTTTTCTACAACCAATCTACATTATTCAATTTTCATAAATATTTTTAGCAAAAGTACACTTATTCCTAAAAAAGGTACTATCCACATGTAACGAATAATTTCAAATTTAACAGATAAAATTCTATGAAGGCTGGCAGCAACTTTGCCCACAGCGGAAGTTGTTCATATTTTTTAAGGGTGTGTGTGTGAGCCGGAATTTTTGAAGTTTCGTGACATTAAATGTCACAACATTTTTGTCGATACGAATTTCTATATATCAATATGTACTATCGCGCCAAAACGAGGGCACTTCGTGCAAATATACCTATAGCTTGTAGCAAAAGTACCGGGAAATCGACCGAAGTTGATAGTCTCAGTATTGTCTCTTTTGCCGACATTCAAAAGATTGGCATTTCGGTATGAACCAACCAATGTTGGTGATGGGATCTTCGATATTGGAGCCATGATTATAATTGTGTACTACCATTGCAACACGAATTGAAATGTAAAGTGAAATTGGTTCCATTAGATGCACCTCCGTCATTAAAATTTTTGTTTGAAACGGATGATTTTCAAGTCAAGTACAGAGGGCAAACAGGAGTGACAAAAAACATCATTTTGCAACTGCAACAATTATTCAATGCAAACAACGCTTTGATTACGATGTTTAAAACGGCTATGGAGAAAATGAACGCTGATCGCAGATTTGTATTCAAACCTGATGATAGAACCGCACTTTGAAAAAAATAAAATAGGATAGAAAAACGGGTTGTGTCACTTCCAATACAACAAAAATTATTTAAAATTTTTAACTTTTTTAATTCTTTGGATATTTCGGGCTTAACGCTACACAATTTGAAATTGCAAGTCGGTTTATGATTTTGTTGCGCAACCTCAATCCACTGAAAATTTGTTAAGCATCGCATTCGTCGCCTTTCTTTCTCAACCTCGTATCTCTCTTTCACAATGTTTACAGTAGAAAGAAAAAAGTGAATATTTTGTAATATAATTTTTTTAAGTAAAATGTGTGAATGTCATTTCATTAAAACTTATCAAATACGTGTTTTTCAGGTGATTCAATTGTACATTAAATTACTTATTTCAGGTTAGAGACGAAATTGTAGATACGAGGTTATGGTATTTAGATTTCCAGTACAATCGTTTTACCATAAATGTGTGATACGAGGTTGTTGCATTAAAAGCAATAATAAAAAAATAAAGAAACTGTTTTTTATTTATTAGACAAAAAGAAATTAACATTTTAGGAAATAATACGTTAGAAAATAAATGTTTTGGAGCATCATTCTTCATGAGACAGATGGTCATAAAAGGTGTGATAGTCTTTTGGTAAAAGGTTCTTCAAACTCTGAAGATCATCCATCTTCCTTTTTGTAATTAGTAAGGGTTGATTATAGAGTCCTTCAACTATACGTGCTCCGTTGATGTCGAAACGTTGGGGCAACAATTTCCAATCACTGTCAAAATTTAGCTTGTAATCTGTTCCAAATTCTGTGTATTTGAATGCCCTTATATTCACCACACAAGGATCGCCAGTTTTCTTCCCTGGTCGTATCGATTTGTAATACTTAATTGCCGCTCCGTAATTAAGGAAGAACTCATGACTTAGGTAGCGTACTTGATATGGTTTTGAACTTCTGGCTTCTTTAATTATTCGAACAAAGTCGGCAGGAACGAAGAGCTCTTTATTTTTTTTTTTAATTTCAATAGTAGAATGGACCGAATCACATGACATTTGGGTGTGTCCTACTGCCAAGTATTTCTGATAAATTTCAGCTTTATGTTTAATAGCGAAGTTTTGTAAAGCATTTGATAGAGTCACATTTCGATTTTGATAACAACAGCCGTCACTGAAGATAATAATTGGTATGGTTTTATCTGCCAATCCTTCCAAAAAGTCAATAATGCATGATGCAAAAACATTTGAATCAACGCCACCCTCTCCCTCGTGCCACACATAACAAAGTACACTGCCATCTCTCTCATTGTATATTGTAAATTGATGAACGCACAGCTTCAACTTAAAATATTGTGCACCAGCAGAGATCAATGGAATATTTTGTACAGCCTGCAAATCTACAGTAAACAGCTGTATCTCACCTTTTAAGCATCTTTCTTTGTCTGAATCCCTCTCCTGCCTTGCTCTTTCTTTGGCCTGAATGTGCGTCTGATACTCTTCTGTTCCAATATTACCATTTTTAAATGCATAGCACAAATCGCATTGGTCCTTTTTTGGTCTATATAGGCCAAGATTCATATCATGAGCGATTGTCAAAAAACATTTATATGAAGCTTTTTCTTCATGCGGGATGCTGTTGTCTCTCATGTAGACCTCGAAAGTTTTGTACAATTCCATCCAAGTCCCATAATCTACATCAACGTATTGTTTACTTGTACTTTTTCGGCAATAGTGGGATGGCATCTTAGGGACTGCATTCAAAAAGGTTTTGATATGTTCTGCTTTGGTAATATTAATGGATTTAAGCCTATTTACTTTGGGAGCTTTGTTCGTCATGCAGATTTCATTTTTAGCACTCTTGACCCAATTTAAAACTGACCATTCGCCGATACAGAGAGTGTTCATAAACATTTTTTTACACACAGCTTTCATCTCACCACTTACTTTTAATTTATACTCCAACGTATGCGATCTCTTACTTGGAATGGAATACCCGTGGTTTGTTTTTCAACAGGTTTAAGTACAACCATCGAATTGACATACAGTTTTCGTTGCTCCCAAGAAAGAACGTCCCAGAATGTATGAAAAATTTCATCTCTGTCCTTTTCTGATATTTCTTGACACTTCCTAGTTTTGCTATTAGCACATTTCACTGAATTACATTTGGGTTTAATTGCTCTCTCTCCCCGAACTTCCATTCCAACAATCCCCTCACCCCTCTTTCTTTTTATTGAAGTATACTGTTTGCCCTTTTGTCTTCTACGTTTCAATTGATTTCGTAACCATCTGTTTTTATTGCCTTGGCCTTTCTTGGCTTTTCTGTTAGTGCATAAACCACTGGTCTCATTTAAAGTCCTTAAAGACGTGTCCAGATCGGTTGAATCGCTGGAACATTCTCGGTATTTATAATCTGTATCGTCCGTCGAAACAGAGAAGTCACACTGTGAATCACCACTCTCCGAGCTTAATGAAGGCGGTTTTAGCTCACCAGTTTTTTCATCCAAAATACAGTTTTCATCATTGATAACATCGCTTTTTGCCGGTTCTGCATCTTGAAAAACAAACTGGCCAGTCTTTTCATCTAAAGCGACAATCTCATCTTTCTCTATTATAATTTTTGTAGTTTCCAACGATTGCACTGAAGATGACAAAATTAGATAGGTACAGCACATTTTTCATGTCATTAGTAGAAATAATTTAGGATAAGTGCATGAGATACCTACCGGATGGGTTCTTTTTAGAGGTAGATGCTTCCTTTTTATCATTATTACCTCTCGCCAAACTCACCAACTCCGCACCTCTGCTCCACCTTTTCATCTTATAGATATGAGTTGAGTATACAGTTTAGAAATTTCCTGATAGTAAAAAAATCACTTAGGTAACGTTTATTTTTCTCAGAAATACGATACACGACACACGTTAAGAACTTCACTGAAAATCAACAAGGCTTGCACAAACCACTCGCATTAGCTACGGTAAATTTGACGGTTATAGAATAAGAATTTCAAAAAAGTGACAGTAATATCCTTGGTATCTAGTGCGAAGCATGAAGAGCGACAACCTCGTATCTTCGACTTTGGGTAATGATATATGGTTGAAAACCTCGTAACAGCAAGTTACGAGCTTCTTGCAGTAAACAAAGACAAAGAAAGTAAGATAAGAGTAATTTGCATCGCCATTTGCGGCTAACTTAAAATTGCTATTCAGATACGTGTTTGTTACACTATGAGGCGGACAGTGACGATGCCATATCTGGAAAAAACAAAAAACTAAGATTTTACAGATACGAGGTTGAGAAAGTAAGACTTGATTTGATTGTGAAGAATCTCAAATTAAATGTAAATCATGCAACCGACGATTTTGAGGGTAAAATTCAAAGGCAAACATTCCCATTTTCGCGGATTCCGCCATTGGCATTTAAGCGTCTTCAATTTACCGTGCGTCCCGCTTTCACCATGACAAAAATAATAAGTCGCAACGATAATCGCTGATATTTGTGTCACTAATCTTGAATTCCCACATGGTCAATTATATGTGTTGCGCTCATGTGTGAGCAAACGACTTAAGAGAAAAAGCGTGAGGTTGGCTGGCACATTGTTTATGTTTCAGTTATTTCTATTGTATTTAATAAAACTTTATAAAAAAATTAAATTGACCGAATTACGTAAAGTAGCATGATGTGTTGTGCATGCTCGGAATTATTATTTTCATTACCTACATTAACGAATTTGGGCGGAACAAAGTTCGCTGGGTAAGCCATAATTTAAAACCAAACTGTGAAATTCCGAGTTTAAGACTGACTGAACATGAAATCGTGCAATACCTATATAAAGACTAGATGATAACTGTGTTCCTGGTTCTGTTGGTGTTCCAAGTCTGTTCAATTGATCTGTAAGCCGTTAACTTATTTATTTAACTTATCGCTATCCAGTGGAGAGAGATTTGTAAATCGTCATTTGTTACGCCTCTACACAAGAGTGGTAACAACACGGTTGCCAGATTGGGCGCTTTGTCGTATTTTGGACTATCTTTTTACTTAAACAACGATAGAAATTTCTTCCATGAGCGCCCAACACAATTTTGGGCTATATATCGTTTTACAAATTGTGCGTTGATTTGTTTGTTTTATTCATTCACAAAACTAAAAAAAATAAATATTTTCGAACAAACCCGCAGTAATCACTCTTGCAGTCAAGTGACATTCTTTTTGACTATCAGCAGCATGGGTTCAGTCCCAGAAATCGACTAAGTCAATCATGGTATATTGTTAAAAAAAAAAAAATAATAATAGAATATTATAGATTTCGTCAATGGATCCTAAAATGGATTGGTTCGTTCCTATTTAATCGTTCTCTAAATGTAAAACCAAATGGTTCTTTGTCAAAAAATATCGTCTTCTACTATGGCGTCCCTCAAGGTAGCTACATTGGTCCAGTCCTATTCCTTTATTTATCAACGATTTATGTCTTTTTGTTACATACTCAAAGATTTTACTGTTTGCGGATGACTCTAAGCTGATATATATTTTATTCGAAAGCCGGAAGTCGTCCCTCCTACTTTTAGTAGCTGAATAAATAAATAAAATAAATAAAACGGAGGTTCGTTCTTCTTTGTCCTTCCGAAACAGGGGGCTCGCTCAATGTGGCCGATCCATAATGTAGGTACTAGGTAGTCGACGAAATTTGACGTCAAAGAATTCTTTCGAAGCAGCTTATGCTCTCCTTTCCTGTTAAGCGTTCAGCACCGTAAAGTAGAACTGTCAGAATAAGGGTTTTGTATAGAGTACCCGAATTATGTCCCTCGAGATAGCGGTTTTGAATCCAATCGTTTTGATGGCAAACTAAAGCAGCAACAGTTTGCTAGGGTAATTCTCCGAGGTATAGATGAAGTGTTTAACTATCTCGAAACTCGAACTTGTTGCTATCAATAGTGACATTATGTCCTAGGCCGTGAACAGCTCCTTGCTTAATTGTTGATAGCGATCTCGACTTGAAATTCGTTTGTCTTTTTCAGGATTTTCGTCTTTGTAAAAATGTAGTCTTTGGTATACGTGCCAATTAGTGTGTTCTTGATGATTTGGTGCATGCGCCCTACCAAACCATTGCCACTGTATTTGAAGAGCTCCCCTGGTAAACCTTCAGGGCCTGCGGCTTTGTTGTTCTTAATATTTATAGCTTTTTTTTTTTTTTTTTGATACATATGGTGAATAGTGTTGTCTGCTTGTGATTTTTTGTCCAAGAAAGACAAAAAGATGATTTTCCTTTTTTGTATAATCGGTACAATTAAAGAAGTCAGAATATGGAAGATAAAAAATCGGTCTGATTTTTCGAACGAAAACAAACTGCTAGAATTTACATGCAGGCGCGTTCAATTATATCTGGCGTAAACAGGTACCGGCAAATCAAAAACGAAAAAAAATAAAAATAAAAAAATACGAAGATCATTTATTTTATGTAGTAACCCGCATCAAGACTTTTGTTATGTACCACATATACCCATTAAAATTCATCTTCCCCCCACCAATCGCACTCAGTGCACTTAGGCTTTGTTCGAATGAACATCATAATTATTTACAATTGAAACTGCAATGCATTCCCGAACAAAAAAGCAGCAAAACAGAAATTTCATTTGTCAGCAGCGGTGGAAAAAAAATTCCAACATTACTGAGGGCTTCAGTAATTTAACCACTCAGGAGGATCAATGTCTCGCAGGGTATTCTCATTTTGCATTGTGTCCCATCCGATGATGCGATACGGGAGTCTCACTCGAATGCGCCCGGAACAACAACATAACATGGTAAAAAGGAAAATCAATACCTCTTCCGCTAACGTGTAACCCAGTTCTTTTCACAAGGCATAGGCAAATCATCAACAATGGGAAATTGTATCAATGGCAGGAGGAAGAACAAATTGAAATCCTGTTTTACCCATGTATACGGTATACCTATACAATGCGAGTACTGCATCCGACTTATAGATAGATTTCCAATTATGCTTCTCCGGGGAGAATTGAAGAAACAGCGTACAGGTGCATGACCCGATATCTACTACCACGGTTGAAAGGGAGGAGGTTTTAAACTGTAATTCGTTTCAAATACCATTTGCCATGTCAATCCTAAGAGTATGACTATGAGTTTTCTATTTCCATCATAGCGAGAAATAGGCCAACATAATTCCCCTAAGAAGGCATTGGATCTGTGTGCGTGCGGTTTTTAGATTGTTCCCTCTCTCTGGCTGTAGTGAACTTATTAAAACTAAATCCCCCCGAGGTGAATGAGCCTCGGGTTTAATTGAAATCTCAAGTGAGTTTTTTTTTTTTTTTTTCAATACGAGGCAGCATCGATGTTCAGATACACTGATGAATTGGGGACGTTTTGTCGAAAAAAAAAAAATAATTTTTAAACTTATTTATAATTATCTTCAATGTCCCTCGTGTCTTCTGCAATGACTCAAAATCATCAGGGGCAGTTCTCATATGGATAGGGGAGTGACATTCTACTTGGTTCTTGGTCCAACCATCCATTCGAATAGAGGATGGCTTGCCTACATGAACGTTACCAAACGCTCCGTTTCTTATATGACCTCTGGGCGTTATCTCAGCAATACAAGAAGAATGGAAGGTCGTTTCCGAGATCTCATTTTTTCGATCAGTTCCGAAATCTCAAGATAATAGGTAGAAAGTTGAGCGACAACTGAAAAACGACGGATAAGACTTGACACCAAGCTTGGTTCTACAGCTAACGAATTCAACCGGCCTTCTGGAGGCGGCCATCACCGCAAATTTGTCCTCTTTTGGGCTCTGTGTAATATGGCCCCAATGAAATAGGGCCTGGAAAAAAAGATTAAATAGGGCTCCAAAAAATTATACAGGAAACAAAAACAAGGATTTTTAATAAAATATTGGGGTATTATTTCCATATAAAAATTGGGGTCTTATTTCATTATGAAATAAGACTCCAAAAGAAGAAATGATGTAAGACCCCAAAACTAATTGTTGGGGCCTTATTTTCTGCAGCTAACGAATTGTTACAATTCCGACATGGAATACGTATGGATATGGAGGGGCATGCTGTACCCCTACAACCCCCCAGCTTGGGCTTACTTTTGGATTACGAGGTGGGTGCGAGGTTGAGTATATAAAAAGTTCCTTTAATTTAAATAAATTAAAATCTAATAAAAAAGTAGTTTTCGTTATTTTCAATTTCATTATGAAATAACACCCCAAATTTCATCGCAGTGGGGCCTTATTTCATATTTAAAATTGTATTATTATTTCAGTATGAAATGAAATACCCCCAATGTGGGTCCTTATTTCATTGGGGCCTTACTTCCTGCAGACCTTTTTTGTACTTTATTCCAGCTCTATTACAAACTGTTAAAAAAGCTTCTGAGGTTCAGTCTGCGCTTAAATATTTGTTAAGTAATGAAAATAGAAGGGACCAAATGCACTTGGTCCTGTGCCAATGATGAAAGTTACAGATTTACCGCCGTTTCAACCAAATGGTGATGAGTTTACCAGCTTCTTTAATGATTTGATCTTTGGCCAGTGCCAAGTTTCTCTATAACAGTCAATGGCAGAATACATATCTTCAATTTATCTGCCATTAGGATATGAGACAATGGTAACCATCCAGAATATTTTAGCTTTAGTTGAAAATCCCGTGCAACGACGAGAGCATCTTAATTCGCAAATCACAAAGATTTTATCTTGAATTGATACAACAATTCGTTATTTGACATTGAAAACGGCGAAGAATATCAAATTCGATTTGTTGAATTTTACCATTAGAAGTTTTAATTAAAGCTTCTTTTATTTATGGTTATTTGCGACATTGGTTGGCGCCATTTACCACTTCAATAGGCCATTTCTCAAACACATACAATCTCAAATTGGAAAATATATTTCGTGATTTACCACCACTGAATGATGAATCAATAAAATCTTATAATAATTTAACACATGTAAATTGACGTAGAGAAGTCGTATCTTAAATTGGAAAATATTTTTTTTTGGAATTTCCATGGAACACTACCCAACGTGTGGAATTTTTGTATGCACAGGTATCCGACGTCACAGCATGTCCATAGTAAATGTATCGAAATCCTTTTAAATCATTTTTTTTTCAGCAATTATTAGCAATTCCTTGCAATTATGGGCAGAGACAGACAGTCGGAAGTTGTTCCCTTTCCCTCCACGGACTCACAATTGTGAGTTTTCGAATTCTCTCTGTAAATTCAACTGAAGTTAGTTTACTGGGCTTACACCCGCACCACACGATTGTGAGTTTATGATAAATTCGTTTTCTATCCCATAGTAGGCCTTTGCGCTTTGTTTGCGTGGGGTTTTCTTCGTTCGAAAAGTGTCAGTTGCAGATGTTACGCTCTACTGTACACAAGTGTTAATATTTTTTGCTATAATCGAGTTTTCAACATAGTTTTTGATTTTTATTCTTCTTTAAATGTAAGTTATTAGTTTGGTTTACTTTTAGATTGAAATTATGCAATAGATAAGTGTTTTTGGCATAGATCTATTCGATTTTCACAATTGTGAGCTCCAGTTTTAAATGATGCCGAAAAGTGATTTTTTTTATCTGTCGAATTTGAATTTTTTCCGTTTGTTTGAATAGAATGGCGCGAAGGTTTATCACAGAGCAAGATATTTTGGATATGCTTGTTACTGATGATGTGTTGCATATAGAAGAAGAGGAAGAAAATGAAGAGTATATTTGTGATGAAGTAGATATCGAATCCGACCATTTTGATTCTGAAGATGAGGTTCCGTTAGTTCAGCATCCTGAGCTTTCAGGCAACGAAGGTTCTACCAGTGCCATAGGTTCACGGAAAAGAACGTTTCAATGGGTCAAAAGGCCATTTAAGCCTGATATATCAATACCCTCTCATGTTCCAGCGGAGATACAGGTGAAATTGCTTTTTTCATTAGGTAGTGCTATTTTTACAGGGTGTATTATTTTTCTATAGGCAGTTAAAACACCATTCGAATATTTTTCCCAATATTTCACGGCTGAATTGATAGAAAAGGCGGTTATCTATACGTCACAATACTATCTATCAACAACTGGGCATGAACTTAAGACTTCTTTCGAAGAAATGTCAGTGTTTTTCGGAATGCATGCAATAATAGGATGTATTAAATTCCCACGCATTCACATGTATTGGAATTCCAAGTTTCGTTTCAATTTGATTGCCGAAGCGATGCCGCGTGATAGATTTTATTTACTGCGTGTTAATGTCCATTTTGTGGATGAGAACGCTGCATCCGAAGAACACAAAAAGGCAAATTTGCTTTGGAAGGTTCAGCCTGTGATTGACTGTGTACGAGGCAGATGTTTGGCAATTGATAGAAGCGTTTTCAAAGAATTTTCAATTGACGAGCAAATGATACCATTCTTAGGTCGATGTGCTGTCCGGCAATATGTAAAAAATAAGCCTCGTCCTGTGGGACTAAAGAACTTTGTGCTAACGTCATCTTGCGGAATTGTATTGGACTTTGAAATTTATCAGGGTGCAACAACGCCTCTTAGCGATAGAAGTCTCGGATTAGGGCCGGCAGTTGTCTTACGGCTAACAGAAACAATGCCAAAAAATGCTTGTGTATATTTTGATAGATATTTTACAACGCTGCCGCTTATTCAAAAGTTAAAAGAAAATCATATCTATGCAACGGGAACTCTAATGAATAATCGGCAGAACAGCTATACTTTTACAAAAGATTCCAAGATGAAAAGAGGAGAATTTGAGGAAATATGCGTCAACGATAATTCTCTATGTATGGTGAAATGGAAGGACAATAAAAGCGTTTTAATGACTTCAAGTTTAACTGGTAGTCAACCAGTTAATACCGTACAACGGTGGGACAAAACAGCAAAGGCTAGAATAAATTTTCCCTGTCCGGCTTGCGTTGCCTCTTACAATGCTAATATGGGAGGTGTCGACACTTGTGACCAGCTAATTGAGTGCTACCGGACGTGGATAAAAACTAAAAAATGGACAGTGAAAACAATCCTTCATTTGTTCGACTTAGCTATTGTAAACAGCTTTTTAGAATACAAATATGACTGTAAACAAAACAAATACGTAAGGAAGGACAAAATGGACTTACTGGAGTTTAGGTTGGAAGTGGGAGAATATTTATTGGGTGGTGTCGGCAACAAAAAACCAATGAATTTTGAAAGTGATTCAGAATCAGACGACGAAGTGGTTCAAAAGAAAAGGAAAAGGTTTTCTTCATTACCTGGGCAAGATAAGCGCTTTGATGGTTTCAACCACTGGCCAGTTGTTGATAAGTTAAAAGCACCACTCAAATGCCGCTTACCTAGTTGTACAAGCCGGTCGCGAACTAAGTGTGAGAAGTGCGATGTATACCTTTGCCTTACAAAAGACGCCAATTGTTTTAAATTGTTTCACACCAAAAATTGAATAACTACTATTACTACTATTACTACTACTTCTACTACTACTATTAATATTATTATTATTTATTTCGAAAAACGACAAAAAATATTTATGAATTTCAAGTTTCTATAAAATCGCAGTTTTCGTTATTTAAAAATTATAAACGACTTTCAATTTTCTTATTTTTAACTTAGTTTTGTTTCACAATTTTGATGTGAGTGCACTCCTGAAGCTCACAAATGTGAGTGTCCCGTTTCAAGGACATCCAAACCCTTTTTACATTTTTTTGTTTTCTGAATATGTTTTTTAACCCATTAAAGTACAAAAAAAAGTATAATCAGAAATAGACATCGTTTTGTTATTGTGCAGGAGGGAAAGGGATAAGTACAGCTAGTTCTCAGTAATAGAGAGTGTACTAACCAACGGATTATAAAGCATTCTGGAATAATCTTGCAGTGTTGTTAGCAATCACTCTTCATTTATCCCACGAAGCGTGGTCATTTAACCCTTTTCATTGTACTAAAAATGTCCTTTTAAAAACCTATGACTCAAAATCCAGTTTTTATAAGTAAAAGTTGTATTACAAGGAAAGTAAATCACGGTTAATTAACCTTCAGTCTGAAAACCACAGTTTGTAACATTACTACGATTATTTGTTGGTACTAGAAAATTTTGATGAAAGACTATATATGTGAGCCACGAAAGACTTTTCGGACATCGAAATTCCCACAAAGGGATCCCACGATATAACAACACTGATATCCTGTATGTTTTATGTACCTACCTATTTAATAATGAAAAAAAAAGAAGAAGGTACCTATATAAATCTGTATTTTTAGCTTTCTTCATTACGTAGAAAAAGAAAGATATTGTTTTCGTACAACATTTCGAACTCTAGATGTTAATCAATTCTGACATAACGATGATAGACGAACTCAAAAAAGTGGGTCGCAAAATTCTGTCCGGTCTATCCGTCTGTCTGTTTGTCTGTCCCGCAGGCCTACAGCCTAAACGGCTGACCGGATTTCGTTCAAACTTCGGATTTGGAGTTTTTGGGCTTAGCGCTCGGGGCGGTTTTTTATTTTGCAAGGTAACCTCAATCTTAATGGTGCTTCCCATACAAACTGTTCGTACCAGTTTGATTTGCTCGAAACGGCTCTAACGATTTCAACCAAAATTTATATTTAAGCTTAAGTGTGTGAGGTTACCATGGCTACATACCCAGTTTTTGGCTAAAAATTCGAGTAACGGTGTTTTTGAAATTTGGTCATACATATCTCGAAAACGGTCCATACGATTGTAACAAAAATTAATTTCTAAGGTTATATGGTCGTTTCCAACTTAATGGCAAACTCGAAACGATTTTTTTAAAAAGTCCTTTTTTTTTAAATTTAGTTTTTCTTTTGCTTACCAGAAAACGGCAATACCGATTTTGACCAAAATGCAAACTTAGAGTAATACTGATGTTCTTAAAATTGCTGCGTCCTTAATTTTTAATTCGAATCACCGAAACCGCTAATTTTAAAAACCGATCATATCTCGAAAACCCCATTTTTTGACTTCCATATAACTTTAAGAACCAAGTAATTCTTATATCGCGTATAATAACCTATAGATAATCGGATTTTAGCTATATAGGTAACAAATAGTATTTTTCAAACTAAACATTGCAATTTTTGGTACTGTTTTGTCTGCCAAATTTTACAAAAACCGCTTTAACGATTTTGATCAAAATACATATTAACGATGATATCATTGTTTTAAATAAGATCCCGTACTAAGTTTTTCTCAAAAAATTCGAAGAAATCTGTTTTTTAATTATTTCTCAAAAATGGCTACCCAAAAGCCGATCTCTGTTCATACATATTTTTAAAACTCAATACAGCACTTTAAAAATAAAATTTGCAAGAGCTATTAGAAATGCAATAACAGCAACGCAAAACTTATTTTCAGCAAATATTAACTACATCTACTTTTTTCAACCATTTATAAAATGCACCTTAAACAAATTCCAACCACTTGGAGTTTTATCAATCAGAATATCCTACTTCATTTGCATCCCCACACACGTTCATCGTGATATTCAGTTAATAACTGCTAATTCAAATTCAAAAACATATCTCTGAATTCTTGCATATACATATATATATTTATATGTAAGGATATCGATCTATCACGATCTATCATGACTATACTTAAGCCAGCGTCATTAATCTATTCCCGTCAAAAAGAAAATCATTCCCAAAGAGATCAAAAATCAGAAGTTCCTACAAAACTTGTTCTTTTACTCAAAAACTTGTAAAGTGTAAAGCTATAAAATAGTACAGTAGGCGCTTATAAATCTCCAACAAGAACTTGCGACTGTTGTCTGTTTCTAGAGCTTCAACTAAAAACTAAAATTGAATTTTATTTAACACCACGTAATCCTTTTTCTATATTTCATGAACCCTTTCTATTACCTACCATTGCTTCTCAGATCTTTACGTACCAATCCTATAAAATAAGAAAACAACTAACAAAACTTTTGATGAACGAGAAAGATTTGTTGGACCCAGTCGTGCACTTTATTTTTTATTTTGTTTTTCAAAATTTACATCTCGCTATTAGAAAAGAAGAAAATTGGCTTGGATTGTAAGATATGTTCAATACATTCTTCAAAACAATTTGTATTTTAAATTCCAGCATAGACAGAAAAACTACTACAGACAAATCCCTTCGTCTCCGGACGATAGGGCGTCGTATGGATATCAAGAGGAAAATAAAAATACGACTATATAATATGAATTCGAAAATAACCTGATTAGTAAAATTATGAATTTTCATTTGTGGATTGCAAATTGAGTATACAATTTTCTAATTTCACGATAAAACATTTTCAATTTCAGACGGTGATGGCTCAAATCTCTACATAAGAATCGCAAATTGCAAAGTATGAATTGCAAATTGATGAAAATCATTTGCAATTTAGGATTAAGAATTTGTAAATTGCAACTAGGTACTTACATAAGTAGCAAATCTCCGCCTGTGAGTTCGCAAATGAACACTTACACTATTGAGTTGCAACTCAAGACTAAATGGTCGTAATTTGCAACAGAAAAGTTTCAGTTTATGAATTGATTTACCAATAAACATTATTAGCTTCGACTCTAAGTTTTAGTAGTTCACAGTGGCTATAATGTTCCATACAAATTTCGCAATTGTGAGCTTCCGTAAATTTAAAGTCGAGACGAAATGTTGTTATTAGTAATTCGCAATTGATTCACAACTTTCGATGGTCAATATCTTCACTTCCTACAATTTAAAGTATTGCGAATAAAAAGTGACTTAGTA
Organism: Cheilosia urbana; assembly: GCA_946477585.1. Classification (NCBI taxonomy): domain Eukaryota; kingdom Metazoa; phylum Arthropoda; class Insecta; order Diptera; family Syrphidae; genus Cheilosia; species Cheilosia urbana. The sequence continues at coordinate 42,818,716 of OX297856.1, forward strand.
CATATATCCGGGGGTGGTTGGTAGTTGATAATCAAAATGCATGCTTTGGCTACACGTAAGGTGATTATCAAATTTACTATCGCATTTATGCCACCGTTTGCTTGTGTTTCAAAGTTATAAAAATAACAAAAAATAAAATAAAAAATGTTAGCGCGTTGTTTACTTCAATGGAATTATTTATTGCCGTAGCAAGAAATGAAGAAAATAATTACAAAAAAGTCTGATTTCCCAGAATTCGATTATAACGATTTTGTACAGATATTCTTTAAGAAATTATTATCAACACATAAATAATTACATTTAGATTCCTGAAAAATGTTCGACTTAACAAAGAAAGGTTCGTGTTTGTTTTGGGATTGATTTACCAACTGGAATAAGGTCAACGCATGTTGTACCCATATTTCATTTGGCTGCAACTTTAAATCTTCTTTGGGGGTGGTGGCTATCAAAGACCAGTTGGGGTTGACTGATGGGCGGCATCAATGGGTCAAAGTAGGTACTTGCTGTTTATGCGATTGACGCCTCAAAAAAAAATAGCTATATTATAATTTCTGAACATATATTATTCTGAAATTCACTTACATTTTTCAAAATAAAAAAGAAGCACTTCGAATACGAATAATCAGCTGCTAGGAATGACAGCGTCGGCAAGGAAGTGACGTTTAAAACTATAAGTGCTGCCAATAATCAATAATTTTTTTAATGATCGCTTCACGAAGCTTCCAACCCTGAGCTAAGCTCTAAAACTATACAAACTTTTCGTGATTCTGCGCTTATTTTTCTTGATTCGATCTTACAGTTTTTTCGTGTACTCTCTTGAATACTGTTGTCCTGTTTTGTGTCTGAAATACGAATCTGGAATTGATATCATTCAAAAGCAGAGTCTTCTTTTCGCATTACCTACGCTAAATTTGTCTTTACCTCAACATAAGTCGACCAATGTTTGCTGAATCTGCAAAGACTTTGGAAAACAAAGGGAAATGACAAATGCTGTAGTTTTGTTTTTATGACTTTTGATACCCTTTAAAGCAGGAAAGTCCCCATGCTCAAAGTTATTATAGAATTAGTAAAGGTCTGCATAATGCAGGTCTTCTAGTGAGCCAGGCGTATTGAGGTAAGGTTGCACTTCGTATTTGGGAATTAAGGCCGCTTGGCGAGTTAGAGCAGTGCGTTCACACTGATAGTTTGAACTCCGTCTAAGTTCACAGTTCTTTAGAATAAGTAAATAAACACCTCAATAATAGTAAAATACTTTTTCACTTCGATTTGATTAAAAGTTATTAAAAGCGAATATATATAGATATACCTACTGCAAAATGTAATTTTAAATCAGAAATCTAATAAACGGCATAGTTAAAAAAATATTACATAATCATAATCTTTTTTCATGGTGCCCCAGAGGCCAAGCACTAGTATTAGAGATGGTTGTAAAAAACTTGAGTACTCAAAAGTCAATCGTTTTTGAGTTGGTGTAACAATGCGAAGAAAGTGTTATATTGTTTTCTTTTTATTATGGTCAGAGGCAGTGTAGAGCTCTTTCTAGCAAGTGCTACGATCCACGCCTCTAGTGTCGCAAGGACACAATCTAACCTTTGCATGTTGTTATTTCTATGGCCCATCTTGAGAGCCGTTATCCTTTATTCGTCCTTTTCTGATGCATTTTTCCTCCGCCTAAGTTGATTTTTGTATATTCCCTTAGTTCGAAAATTAAAGGTGCTCGGCAATAGAAGGGCGAAATTAACTTGTGCCGTGCATGTACTGATCAACTGGCACTTTGGAAACGAACCGCATTTCACTCACCATAATAGCGTCACCCATTACGTACGTAAAAAGGGATTCAGTCTGACAAAAATAACATATTCCTTAATTTCAGTTCACCCAATAGTACAAAGAGACTCAAAAGTTGGAAATTTCTAGCCTCATAACCGCAAACCATTCCAAACCCTATCTCCTCATCCAATTATGACTTCCTTCGCATGCAAAATACCGTCTCATCTTTATGCTTGAGTGAATACTTCCTCTCGAGACGTGCAATGCAAGAGCAAACCGAATTAGCATCCATCCCAATCGTATACGGAGAGGAACAAAAATGGACTCGAGATGTTTACAAGAACATTTGCATAGAACTACGATTGTCTCAATTTCCTTTACACATCCTTGCCATATCCTGATGTATTCCGATGTAATCAACTTCTCTATGCATGCCGCCTACACCGCTCGCATGCACGCATGCATCCATGCATGCACTCAACGTAACGACGTCTACATATTCACTTAACGATCTGTGAAGACGGAAGTTAAAGGAGAAAGGCCGCTGCAGCCATCTTAACCGTAACTAGTTTGTTCCTTCATCAGATATGGTAGATACTGAACATCTAAAGATGTGTATCTAAGCTTCGGAAGCATCCGTAATTCTATTTGATGGTATCTCTCTAGTTGAAGTCACGTCGATTGCCCACGCTCCATAAGGATAATTAGCCACCTTCACGCCTTTCACGGAAACCAATCACAGAACTCGCTGTCTTGGCTGTTTAAACACACACACACTAACGTGGCACTGAACCATACAGAGCGCGCGACAAAACTTTTTGCCAATTTAATTAAACTTTTCGCCCCTAATTGGATTATCTCGTGTACCGCTTGCTTGCGGTTATCCTTTTGCTGGAGTGCGAAAACTTCCCGAGCGCAGTTTATGCCGAAACTAAACATTCTCTAGTTAGCACCTGACGTGGGCACATATCGAAAGCCGCAAATTACCCAGTTGGTGATGATGGTGATACCACCACTGCCAATGCGAATCTTAAATAGTTGGCTAAAGATTTAATAATTTCAACCGAATCTGTGATAGGTATCCGTGCACCAGCTTCGATTAGAGAAGTTTTTACCGCACGCTATAGGTGAAACATGTTCACAGCAGATAGATCCTGGTTGCTTTTGATGTGTGTTATATTGAGTATAAGGAGTGAGTGTTCTTTTTAAGCAAGGGATGCTGCTGGGAGGTTGAATGGACCTTGATGAGGATAAACGAACACGAAACAATGACAGAAACAAAATGTAACAAAGATTCGTCTGCTCGTGTAAGGGCACAGAGAGGCGACATGTTACATCCTTTGAGAGTACGAATCCAGAAAGTTGGCAAGCAATTTTCTTTCGTGTTCTGTGTTTAATACGATACGGTAGGGGTATGGGGTTTTATTTCGTCTGGAGACTTCAATGAAACTACAAATCTTCCGCGTTCGCATTGTCCATGTAAGAGTTATTGTTAGCCGGAGAGACACCACCTGTATTAGGAATGTAGGCGAGTCATGGGTTCGACGAAAGCTGCAGATCTACATTACAAACTGATGAAATGTTATGTTTGTGCAACAGAAGGCCAAGGAGGGTTGTAGTCGACTTTATTAAGTATAGAGGTGTCTTACCATTTTCCAGAAATAGATGGCGATGATAGTATTACTAAAAGCAAACAGAGTTTGGTGTTCTCCTCCGTTCTAATCACCAGATGGCGGGCCTGTACTCGTCGCTCAGTTGGCGCAAGTGGTAGTCACTTGGTCAATTGAAAAAACGCGCAAGTTTATTTCCTGACAGGGGATATCAGAAATGCCATCCCAATTGAATTATATACGGAGAGTTGACTGTCGGAACTTAAGGAGTCTGATGATGAATTAGTGGTGTAGTTCGAAATAGCTGTCATTCCTACAAAAGTGACTGTGTCTACGAGTTGTTGTGGAAGAGTTGATCACTCAAAAAACAACTCAATTATTAAAAAAACCTGCAGTAAGTAAAACAAGTCTAATCAAATTCAGTTTTCTAGGTACAAAAAAGGTTAAAGAATAATGTTAATCGAAAATCGCAACTAACTAACAAAGGAATTAGTGATAGTTTTAGGTTATATTAGCTGTTCCCGACCAGCTTTGCCTTTGATAAAAAAAAAAAATTGGCGCGACTGTATCAAACAGTCCCGAAATATGTGTAAGCACCGTGCGTGCGGTATGTGTGTGTGGCTTGATACACGTCATTGAGAAAAAAGGGAATTGTAATAACCGTATTCTTGATATATTATGAATTAACAAAAATATGCTTTATTTCACATCAACAAAAAGCTGAAATTAATATGCCCCAGCTCATAAATGTATGCAATGATAAAAACTTATGCAATAATAACGCGCGCTTAGATGTTTGCACATAAAAAAAATAAGTGCATGACTGGGTCGAACAAAACTTATTTCTAAATCTTTTTTACAGTTAGTCGGTTTTTTTTTTGTTTTTCAAATTAACTTTTTAATTTTATTTAATTTTTTATTTTATTTATATTTTGATATTTATTTACTTTGCCTATGACATGCGCGAAGCACATAACTCTCCCTGTGTCCAGGCGGGTAAAAACAGATAGTGTGCTTGTGACCACACAACAGATGTGAAATTTCTCTCGCTAAATGGAGATGTTAAGTTGTATTGTATTCTATTGTATTAAGAAATTTAGTTTAAAAACCAAATCTTAATAATATTAAATTCTTAAAACAGCGCAGTAGATAATACTTATTCATTTAAAAAGTTTCCATAACGCTATCCAACCCAGCGTTTTACATTTTTAGAGTTTTTGTTTGCATTTAGTATTAATAAATTGAGTAGTTTCGGAGATCGACAACAGCGCCACCTATCGGGTTCAAAGCTATCCTACCTTTCAATTTGCAACCTACCATAGACACCAACAACATTTTATTTAAATCAGTAGAGTGGTTTAGGAGTCGAGAGTGGCGACGTAGATAGTGATGGCGATGGCGACAGGCCAATTTTCGCCGTCGGCGCGAAGTTTCCATCTCGGTCGAGTCAATTATCCTCCCACGTCGCGCCCATAGATGCTTCACATTATAAATAGTTTCCTTAAAATCTACTAAATAATTAAATTCATGTAGAATTTTTAAAAAATACGATCTCGCTGTATTTACCATTAAAATAAAAAAAAAATAAAAATACCCGGTCAAAATATATATATTTTCATAAGTAACATGAATTAAAATATAAAAAATAAATAACTTATAATTAAAAGGAACAATTTATTTAGTATGTCCATGTTTTTAATACTTTTAAATCTATTTATACTCGAATTTATCTTCAGATTGCATTTTTTGTTTTTTCAGATTTCACTATAAGGTCATAAAATGACTAAGAGCTTAGGTTGTATTAATTAATTATATCTGGTTAAAATTATACCTTTAATAGTCGATCTCTCTCATTTTCCATTGTTAGGTTATTAATTTAGTATTCGATGATTTTTTTATTTTTCAAAATTACTTGCTAGGGGAAAAAGAGGACAATTTCTTAAAACGTTGGAGGACGTTCCGTGGCGGAGGTAAAAAGAGGACATGGCAACCCTACCTTGGGGTGACTTTGTTTTCCAGCACTAGAGAAGCATGATGTTTGGTAGACCGTGACCATTACTGCATACATCCAATGTGTGATTTTGGGTGTAATCCACCAAGTAAATGTACATGTAGCGAGAGTCCCAAAGAAACATTTGTTGCTCTGGTAATTTTGCTGTTGTTGTGGAAGGCTCAAACTAGTCTTTATTTGGGATAACTGCAAGCTATTTGACTTTGTCGGAATCACCAGCAGCGCCAGCATTCTTAGCTCTATTGGTAGAAGTAAATTTGCAACTTGATTAACCAGCAACATACCTACGAATACCTGCAGTGAAGAACGGCCAAAGTGACGATCCATCAAAGCTACATTGGACTCGCCTGCTTCATAGAGCTTTCATTTCTTCAGCGAATATATCACTACAAGCGATTTTGACAAAAACACCAATACCATATCGCCCGCAATTCCGAATAATGTTGCTCATGACATCGGTAGGCGTAGAATATCGCCTTGCATACCGTTTTACAGGAGGGGCCTATGAACGAAGCTTGTGGCAAACCGCAGCTTACGTCGAACGCCTTACTTCCCTCGTCGGAGTCATAGTGGCGGACTATTGGCAAAAAAACCCGTAATATTTCATTGAAAAGAGTCTAGTATTTCAATCTGCTAGAGACAAGTCATAAAACGCTTCCAATTCGCCGAATTCAATGCGATTATCACATTCAAAGTTAAAGCGGAACACGCAGTATAATGCTATATGCTGCCACCTAGCTTTCAGCGTTTTCGCTCTTTATGGGCTCGGGATCTGATTAGTTCCACGTTGAATGTAGACCTTGAAAACTGTATTAAAAATCCGAAGCTTCTCCAGCCCCCCTCTTAATTAATGGCTTGGACTTATTGTAAATTATTTGCGCTAGGAGTGTCCAGTTGAATTTTCTTTTCCCTTCAGCAGGATATCTATAGTCGTTGGCAATTCCAAGGCCAATGAAGGTCTTCAGTAGATTTCTTAATTTCTTATACTCAGCTTCTTTCTACCATAGAAACTCGATTTACCCTCCTTCCTCCACTATCCCCTACACAATTGCCAATCGAAGATATAACTCACCTATGTCTCGTGGGGCGGTGATTCAAATACCCAAGCGCACTGACCCCTTACCCAGAACAGTGCAGTTGGCAACCAGCGCGCAGCAGGAGATACGAGATACCCAAAGAAAGTCCTGTTCTGATCCCACTTCGGTTTACTTATTTTTTGTTGTTACGACGACGACAATTGTAAGGAAAACGTTTGCTGTCCTGCCGCTTCCTTTGTTCATTCGTTCGTAAAATATCACACATGACCCATGCCTCGGCCATTCAATATCCCCCTCAACATATTGACATGACTTTGGAATTTTCCTTATCGTTTCGTAATCGAATTGAAAATTGGATTTCATTTCAGTTAGACAATTCCAATGGACGGCCATCGCAAGCCCTCCGCACCTACCCATCGTCCTGGTACTGTAACTTTGTGCATGGGGATGATTGCGATTGACAGCACGAAAGCAACGACTCCCGACAAACGGAACAAATCGAAATTGCAATTACAAGGATTTTCGCGAATGGACGTTGAAATCGTTCAGAATGTCCTTGTCATAAGAAGCAATTTCTCAATCATTCTCAGCCTGACTGTAGTTGAGTTCTGCTCCTCGATTAAATATTTAAACACAAAAATATAAGTCGCGCAGAAAAAAAAAATGATACCACTGAGCAATTTTCATCAGGTAATTATTGTTCCTTGCACATTATTCTCTCCTAGATGGGCAACATTCCTATGGCCTAATGATGATGGTAATGCCGCTCGTCAGGATAATGCGGTAAATTATCCGAAAATGACGATTAAATTAGTGCTTAGGTGTTAAGCAGACAGGAAGTAACTAAAATTCTTTGCCAGTGCCAAGGAATATGAAAAATAAATTTCTTTTCCCTTTGTTTCCGATGCCCTGGTAGCTTGGCATCCCCTTTTTCTAGCTAATTACACTTTGGGAAAAAAATCCCTCTGCGTTCCTTGATCTGGGGAATATCATAATTTCCAACTCATTGAATCGTCTGGCCGAGACGACTATGACTATGGCTTCGCTTTGTCTTCATTGGGGCGAAGCTGCTGGAAAAAAAAACCGAACGAAAATGACGGATTATCCCTTTTTGCGCAGAACAAGGATGTGAATGTGAAACGATGTGATATGGCGTACGGCGAGCCCGACCATCGCATAAATTAGTTGATTCGACATTTTGAGGTTTTTATTTCGAATGCAGACATGGATAGGGAGATACGTTTACTTTTTTTCTTTTTTTCTTTTTTCAGTTCGTCTTCATAGTCGAAGGATTTGCAGTGGATTTGTTCAACGATGAGACTATATTTGCACTTAATGACAGTAACAAAGAGTTGATGATTAATTCTCATCTTATGACAGGTGGAGGGCTGCTTGATAAATTCGAATTTTCGAAGGAAATTCAAAGTTGGTTGTGCGCCGGAGGGCATGATAATTAATTTCCCTCTGACTGCGATATGTCATCCGAGGATAAGGAACAATAAATGTTGCTGTCGTGACTACTTAGTGAAGTTTTATTATGAGCTAGCTCGCTTTGATTGTTATCCAAACGGGTAAACAAATGGACGAACCATTTTATATCCTGATATTGAAAACAAAGTTCGCAATTTATCGTGGCATTTTAGTAAATTTAGTTTAATTTTATATTTGTAGAATTATTTCCACAAATTTAAAAAGCTGCCTTTCAGTTGCACTTTGAAAGAGCATAATGAATGAGATTCAATGAAAAATCTTCCGCGCCTTACAGGTTGAAGTCTTGCCCTGCAGCAATGTCGAACGGGACTGGATTTGAAGACCTGGTTAAGTGCATTTGAGGCATAAAGTGTGTAGTCCCTTTTGACTATACTTCATTGGGAGATTTGGGGCCACTACGGAGGAATTTCTGCAAATTTGAGCTCAATCGGAGGTTACACGCTGCAACGCCATCTAGTGGAAACTACAACAAAATGAAAGTAAACAACAAGCTATATAAGTTGAGTGTCAATTTTCAGGTTGATCAACCAAACGGTCTCAGAGTCTATTAACCACAAACATATTTCAGACGTAAATTAAATGATAAGTGCTTATTTACGTCCCAGTTAAAATAATATTTCCCCGAAATAGAAATACTACAGTTTAAAAAGTAATTTGGGTCATTGAGTCGTAAAACTAAAAAAAATAAATAGTTATGGCGCAACAGGTCTGAAGGAACCCTAGCCCTAGCTTCTTACAACCATTCGTTTTGAGTGAGTTTTTTCCATTTTTGAATCGAATGGAAGGGATCTACAATTTTATGCCGATTCCAAACGGCTAATTGAGAAGATTTTTCAAAACAGTTATACTCTCGGATGTTTGTCAGACGTTCGCGAGAGGTGGCGCAGTGGAAAAAAACCCAAAGTTGGAATTTTGGTATTTGCGGGATTCGAACCTGAGACCCCTCGCTTAGTAGTCCAACACGCTAACACTAAGCCACTGCGACTACGAGAGTCGTAAAATTAGCAAAACTAAAAACTAGCATTAGCTTTATGTAGAAGCCTTTGGCAATTGGCATGATAATGTATAAAGTAAGTCTGAAAAATCGAATATAGCAATGGGGACGTTCAATATCCTAGTTTAGTAAGTATGACTTGATATATCTCAATTTTGATTGGCTTAGATCGGTCATACGAACAGCTGTTTCAGTTGAATTTTATAGAAGGGTAGAGAATAGCCGACGAATCTAGTCCAGGAATTTGTGACTGAGTGATAAGATGAAGAAATGTAAGAAACGTGAAGTTACCGACCAGTCTAGTTATTGTGCGTTTAGGTTACATCTAGTGCAGAGCAATTTAATCGGCTTAAGCCTTAAGCTAACAAGATTTTTGAATGTGCCCAATTACTTCTATGTTATGCCTGCTTGCCTTTTACTTCCTGTCAAACTTTACGTCTTTCTGGATGCCATTTTTAGGGGGAGTTTTAGGGGAGGAGACTGTATTCGTCATTTTTGTTGCCCATTAGTTATACGGCGTGCACATCGAAGTTAAATTTAAAAGTTTTTATAGCTTACGAAATTGTTGGAATATGGAATTCCGGATATAATTCCATCACAATGCCAATAATAACCTTTATATACCTTTATATTATAAAAATCATTTGTCACCAGCTGGCAGGAATCTATCTAAACTAACACGGTTTTTGCACTTTTGTTGTACCTATATTTTGAAATAGAGATACTTTTTTTCGTTGATCTTTTTATCTTCAAACTTCAATATTTTAACACAATTTAGGGAAAACTTTTTTTTTATGTCGTGTGAAAACATATTTCAGTTTCAGCTTAATTTATAATCTGGTATGATCAAAATGCATGCTTGCACAATATACATTACATGTAAGTATGCATTAAAAAAATAGATTCAATATTTTTTCCCGTTTATATACCTACTATTTCTCTCAAATTTAGCTATGTATGCATTCGGGTTTTCTGGTAAAAGCCGTAATACAAAAATCCACGTAGATTGCCCTTTATTTATGTGTAATACTTAAAACAGTTAACAAATGTTTTGATCACACATAGAGTGCACTTATAACTATTTTTTAATTAATAATTTAGAGAGGTTTGTAAACATATCGGTGGAGATTTCAAAATACATCATTTTAAAATCTGTAAAGGAATATGGACATTACCAATAAACATTAGCTTCGACTTGAAGTTTTATGTCGTTTTGTATTCCACTGGCTGTCAGATTTCATGTTCCATTGCCCGAGAAAAAAAAAAAAAAACACTTTTCAGAGTCAAAGCATTTTGGTGAATCTCGCTTTCTGTGCAAAATTCATACGTTTTTGGAGACAAGTAATTGAAAAATAGAGAACAATTGACATTTACATTTGGCGCAATGGGTATTAACTATTAACATAAATTGAAAGGATTTTTTTTAAACATAATTTATAATTTAAGAAAAGCTGACTTTTAATAAACGTATAAACCACAAGTGCAAAGGAGGAAAAATCTCGTTTTATGTTCCATTGGGCAAGGAAATTCTGAAATCTGAGAGCAAAATCTAAAAATCCCAATGGAAAATGTCATTAGTAATTCAAAACAGCGCCGATGCCAAGAAGCCATCAAAACTGCCGCAACTGATGTGCTTGGTTTAACTGCCGAGCTGTTTAAGGCAGGGGGAGATGACCTGGTAGAGATCATACACCAACTCGTCTCCAAGATTTGGTCTGACGAAAGTATGCCTGATGAATGGAACCTCAGCATCGTTTGCCCGATCCACAAGAAAGGAGACTCTTTAAACTGCCCCAACTATAGAGGCATCAGTCTCCTAAACACTGCGTATAAGATCATGACTGCTGTACTGTGTGAACGCCTGAAACCTTTCATCAACGATCTGATAGGTCCCTATCAGTGCGGTTTTAGGCCCGGTAAGTCCACGACCGATCAAATATTCACACTACGGCAGATCCTGCAAAAAACCCAAGAATACCAGATCGATACTCACCATCTTTTTATCGATTTTAAGGCCGCATATGACAGCATTTATAGAGACGAGCTATACAGAGCCATGTCTAGTTTTGGCATCCCTGCCAAACTTGTCAGATTGTGCAGAATGACGATGGAGAACGCTCGCTGCTCCGTAAAGGTCGGAAACAATCTCACCGAGACCTTTGATGTCAAAAAATGATTTAGACAAGGCGACGCGCTGTCATGTGACTTCTTCAACATTATTCTTGAGAAAATTGTGCGAAACTCAAAAGCCAACACCAGAGGCACAATTTTCCATAAGTCTGTGCAACTGCTTGCATTTGCTGACGACATTGACATTGTTGGCAGGACACAGCGAGCTGTCACTTGTGCGTTTGCAAGTATTAGTACAGAAGCGGCAAAAATGGGTTTAGTGGTGAAAGAGGGTAAAACAAAATATATGCTGTCAACAAGAAGGGACACACAACATCGAAGAATCGGACAGAACGTCACGATCGACAGCTATAACTTTGAGGTAGTTAGGGACTTTGTCTACCTCGGTTCCGCTATAAACTCTGATAATGACATCACATCAGAAATCAAGCGAGGAATCACACTTGCCAACCGCTGTTTCTTTGGCCTAAGACGGCAATTGATTAGCAATTGATTAGTGTCAAGAAGCACTAAGGAGATTCTATATAAGACTCATCATCCCTGTCCTGCTCTATGGCGCAGAAGCATGGACCCTAGCAAAAACGGATGATGATCTTCTTGGTCGCTTCGAACGCGAAATTCTTCGAGTGATTTTTGGTCCCGTTTGCGTTGACGGGATTTGGAGAAGAAGATTTAACAGCGAACTCTACGAGCTGTACAGCGACATCGACCTGGTCAGAAAAGTACGCATTAGTCGTCTAAGATGGTTAGGACATGTAGATCGAATGGACACCAACGCTCCGGCCCGGAGAGTCTTCGATTCCAACCCGGAGGGGACCTCAACCAACTTAGAGTGCGCAACTGGAGGCAGTTAGCCACAGATCGTGCTAACTGGGAGGCGTATTGGTTGAGGCCCTGGTCCACCCCGGACTGTAGCGCCACCTTAAGTCAGTAAGTAAGTAATTCAAAACAGCTATATTTTTCATACAAATTTTGCAATTGTGAGCTTTCGTAAATTTAAAGACGAGACTGATATTTGTTAAAAGTAGGTACTGCGCTATATCTATAGAAAACAAAATAAGCCATGCGAATATCAACAACTATTAATAAAATAATTTTTATTCTCACAATTGAATACGCGAAATCGGAAATCTGAAATCAAATCACAGAATCAAATATTAAATACCACATTATTGTTTTTTGTTAGGAGTTTAAAGACATACCTAATGGTATTTTTATGAGCTTGCTTTCCGATATTACTACGTCTATTTTTTCAATATGCAAAGCAATTGGACTTGTGCTGTTCCTAAGTAACATCATTCAACACTATTCAATGTTATTCAACTACAGAATTTCCAATACTTTGATTGTGAACAAAAATATGGTGGTAAATAAACGAATTTGAAAACACTTACGAAGCCAAATAGAAATTTACTTTCGGGAATACATTTTCTAAAGTTCACTTTTGCCCTAGTGGAAACTTGAGTTTAACTTTAACCTTTATGTTGTAAACCTATCTTTGTAACAAACCCAAAATTTCAGCTGTCATTCAAATTTTGCGGGGAAAATCGGGAAGTTTGGATAGTGTTTGCGACAAAAGACGTTTCCGTTGAGTAGAAGCAACAAGCAATACGTGAATGGGAAAAGGGACACAGGGAAATAAAAAACTGAAGTTGTCACTTGTGAGTACTTTTAACTACCTATTATTATATTATATTATTATGTATAATTTTATTATCTGAAACTTATTCGAATAGCGTGCGAATGTTAGTCGGGTGGTTACCCGAATAGCTATGGACAAAGTGAATTAAAGCCGAACATTGCTTGAGAAATAAAGCCGAAGCAAACGATTTCAAAGTGGCATTTTTACTAGGTATAACTAAATTCTAAAGACAGAAATACTAGCGTGAAAATTTGAGAAAACAATAGTTCAAAATTGGCGTGAATTTTTTAACTATTATTTTCTCAAATTCAAAATCTTAAAATAACTAGAAGGGAAATTTGAGAAAATAAAAGTAGGGGAGAGGGGGGCAGTTTAGGGCAACTTAAGAAAAAGTACTACAAAAAAAAACTTTATAATACTTTAATAAAATTTTACAGTGGCAAATCCACTTCAAACAAACATCTGTTGGATATTGAAACGATACCAACTTAAAAAAAATAAAAATAAAAAAAAAAGTGTGTTTCCAGACGACGGTTGTAATTTTTTTTTTCCAGACGTAAGCATATTATTCTAAAATTATGCTCAATTTACAAATTAAAAGTGTTCAATTATAATGTTTATATGTGTAGCGATGTTATTCAACCAAAATATTAACAATTTACATTGTTTCTAAAAATGTAAATGCCCTCTCGGGGCACTTTTGGACAATGCGCGAGGGGAGCTTTTCGACATGCCCTAATCTGCCCCCTTTTATAACTTTGAACAATATATTTCACTGATTTGTATAGAATGATTGTTTTTGGTTTTATTTGTTTAGGCTTATCTCTGCACTAATGGTCAGAAATTACAATAAAAAGAAGGAAACCGCTCCGAATGAGCGTTTTTGTAGGCATGTCCAAAACTGCCCCATGGTTGTCCTAAGGTGACCCCCCAGAGGGGCAGAATGGGACACTTTAAAGAGATTTTTAAAATAAATAAAAAATATATAAATCATAACTATACCTACATACTTATTTGGATATAGGATTGAAAGATAAAACAACATGTAATAATAATTTTCAATATCCGAAGGGATACTCCGCTTTTTAATGGATCTAGAGCAAGTAGTAGTTAAAACAAAAGACATATTTAGGCATATCATCTGAACGTATTTATATAAATTCAAAGCGAAATAAGACCGATTAGGCAAAGTGAAATAAGACCGATCGAGGAAATTCGGTGTTGTTTCTCTTTCACAAAGTGAAATATCTCGCTCGGCATTATTTCACGGCACCCCTTAGCCCAGCAACAAAGCAAGCTAATGACAACCACTCCATAAAGTATGCAATACAAAGATATGCATTTGATCTGATCGCCTAAAAGTGCCACTTTAAACTGAAGAAAGTAATGTGTACCGAGAGCGATTAATGTTCGATTGTGTCTGAAAAAGAAGATTTCTACCAAGGTATATAGAATACATGGTATGATATTCCGGAGGAAAATATTGGTTCAGTTCTGCGCATGTACGTCATGTGTATCACATATTTTGACACTTCAGAATAAATTAGTTCACATTCATGTGCTTTATATTAGGGTTGTGGATTTTTAATTAATAAAAATGTGATTTGCAAGATATAGTGGGCAAATTGTTTTAAAGTGAGCTGATGGTGGTACGATACCACTTGTTTCCACAGCAATACAACAAAGAAATCTAATGTTGGCAGCTGTTATTCGCAGTTTTATTCTTTCAATCAAACCTCATAACCATAATGTATAAAAAGTCCTTTATAATCTGCGAAAATATTAGAAATAAAAACAAGTACATATCAGTTTTACATTTAGTTAAGCGTTTATTCATTTTTCTTTTTTTTGCAGTGATATTCGTAATTAGTGTTTTGTTAAGAATTCGAATCTTAAAGAACATTTTGCACCGGAAAAACAACTTTTTGATCGCGCGATCTAAATCAATAGGTTCGGCAAGGTCTAACAATGTTTTTATGTAATTTTGTCCAGTTTTTAGACCAGTCGAGTTATATTCATTAAAAATACTTTCAAGAAGTCGTATTTTTTCGATAAAAATAGTGTTGGGTTTTCGAAGTCCACCTTCGCTGACTTGATCTGTCCATGTGAAGGATCCGGTCGGTTGTTCTTCAGCATAATTTTGAAGTAGGTTCATTGGTGTCCTGGGTAACTTGCTCACTTGGAAGGGTTTTCCTTTGAAAATACAAATTTTAAATTAGGTACTAATTACGTATTTATAATTTGTTCACACTTAAAACTCACAAAATTTCGCGCACAATTTTTTTTTTTGTATTCCGCCTTTCATAATTCTCCTGGCGCTTATTGTCAGAGTCCTTGGAAGTGAAAGGCAATTCCTACTGTTTTTGGGTGAATAGTTTAGCAGCTCATGTTTCAAGTTTCGCGCATATTGGTCACTGTTAAAGTGTTTCGAGCAAACAAATGCATTATTTGCATTAAACTTGTCTTTTCTACCACACTTTTTTCATAGATTCATCCTTGGGAAATCTGAAAAACGACAATTTTTCGCGCCCGGGAACCTTGTTTTGCTTTCGTTTCTTGTCGTTGTTATTATTACAGCCGAATATCGCACAAATAACCATTTTATTTTTATTTGTTTAAAAAATATTCCACAAAAACCTTAAGAGAACGTCGAACTTGCACTGAAATGTCAAAACAGTGTGATACACGTGACGTAACAGTGTGCGAGTGAGATAGGATGCGGACATGCGCAATGTTTTACCATGTTATTCTATATACCTTGGATTTCTACTAACACTACTTCTCCTCTACACTCTGTTTGAGCACCGCATAACGGAAACTTCCATTCCGATGGTTTCAAATATCATTCTTTTACGACATGGTGTTTGGAACTTTTGGATTCCCCCCCGCACATGAGGTTTTGAATTAAGTGCCGGAACTTACTACCAAATTACTTTACAAAATTTGTATATCTAAGTAAAATATGGCGCACGTTTTGGAGCAGCTGCTGGAGCAAAATGTTTATTTCCTCAAACATTAGCGCCTCTAATGAAAGAAACCCTAAAGAGATTATCACTAAGTGCAAAACGTCTTACGGGAGTGTCTACACCCTTCCTCTGAAATCGGATAGTAGTTGTAAAAGGAGAGCTCCGTGATAAGATTAATAATCAAACATAAGTCGAGTCCATCAGCAATAGTGCCTTTTTGATCTGCTACCAATATTTTTGTTTACGTTACTATCTGCTTCGATTGATCTCTATTGTGGTTACATGCCCATGCCCACAACTTCTTTCGCTTTGTAATTTATCATCCTGACGGACGTTGCTCGTTGCACGCTGATTATCGCCGACAAACTGCACCCACTCCAGTTAACCGCTCCAGTTTTGCGGCCCCCACTTGTTGCAGTAACGATCAATTTCCACACTTTTATCGTAATCGCTATAATGCGTCGGCTTTTTATCGTTTAGTCCGTTTATCTTTGTTCTCCGAGATATGATTAATGATCAATTTACAGTTATTAGGCTTAATGGTATGGGTCGGGTGCTCCATCCGATGCATTATATGCCGCCACCCGAACACGTTCAGCAGGCAGCAAAACAGAAGCGCATAACAATCAAAAATGTCGTTCCAAGTGCATGTGCATCCCATGCGGTTGACATTTGGACGCTGTCGCACAAGAAGTAGGTACACTGTTCGAAGAGTGAACTTCTCCTCCAGGTTCCAGCTCACATGCACCGACACCGAGTCTACATTCATGTGCTGGATTGTGGTAATTGTCATCGATCATACGCATAAGCGGTAGTGCCCCTAACCTTGCATTTGGTGGACAATTTTTTCCGCGCTCTGCTCCCGAGAACATGTGGTTCAAAGATGACGCTGTGGCATCGGTAAACCAAACGGATGCTATGTTTACGCGATGATCTGGAATTTAATCCTTCGGCTGGCATTAATGGAACTTTTTTGTACGGGACTTGTTTGTTTGAGTTGTTCGTGGAAGCAGCTGTCGCATAAACATAATCTAAACAAATTGCGGACATTGTAAGATCGCGAGATTAACAATATTTCATGTTTGAGTTGGTTTTTTTTTCGCCGCTGCTGTAGAGACAGAACAGAGTTTTGTAAACAAAAACTCATGCAAGATACTCGAAAAGTAATGTTGCGGTTGATCAGATGCACTTTCGTCTGGGGGATTAAGAGGCTGCGTGCGGTGGAAGAGACACACTCGTCGAGGCTTATCGTAATGTGAGGGTAAAGTGGATTTTGGAAATGAGAGGCTTTTTGCTCGAAAGAAGTGCAATCGGGGAGCGTGCCTAGTTTGAGTTGGATTTTGAAAGTGTGTGGTGTTTTTCTCAAGCCCTTATTCGCTTTGTGGGTAGTTGGCATTTCGATGGAAATAGGGCATAAAATATTGCTGTACGTACATATACATATTTCAATTGGGCAATATGGCGGAGTCTTTACATCCAAACTTCATAAGGGCATTATGGCGCATCCTTGCCAAACGACTATTAAAGTTTTGAATAAACAAAAAGTTTATATATATGTATTTAAAATAAGATTGGCCCCAGGACTGATCCTTGTAGTAACTACACCAATATTAATTTTAATTCATCACTGTGATTTCCATCTATTCTTACTCGTTGTTAAAAATTATTTATCTTAACCCAGCTTTATGCATTTTGTCTAAAAGTTTATTATGGTAAACCAAAATGAATGCTTTGGTCGTGTCTATAAAGAGAGCAATAATAGTACTATTATTATTAAAACCATTATTAATTTCACTACACAATTAAAGTATGGCATCCAGTGTTGTCGCAGGTTTTCCTTAAAAGCGTAACAATTTTTTTAAAAAAGTGTAACAAATGGCAAAAAAATGTAACAAACGGAAAAAAAAATTTAATAAAAACATCGTTTTTCAACTCAATAAAATCGTTATAAGAAACTCTTTATCACATTTAAAAAAAAAGTAGCTCTTTATTCACCTAGTACCTGTCCATTTTGTGTTTAACAAATAAATAAAGCCAAAAAGGAAACACAATTATTGTTTATTGACCATCGAAGTAGATTTCAATTTCTATTTCACAAACATATTTACCACGAGATGTAGAACATTGTCAATGGCGACGCGGCGAGACAGAAAAATATTTTTGTCTTTTCTCGTTCCCTCTCATTCCCATTCCCACTCGCAGTTAAACGTTTTGCACAACTTTTGCTCTGTATAAACAAACAAATACATTGACAATAATTGGTAGAAGTTTGCTCGAAACTTTTCAATACTTTTAACGAGAAAAACAAAAAAGGATTTTTATGGGAAAAAATGTAACAAAGCGAAAAGAAAAGTTAAATTGTAACATAATTACAAAATAATTAAAAAGTGTAACACTTTTGTTACACTTGTAACATTGTGGCAACTTCAGTGGATCTCGTCTCCCGAAAACCAAATTCGTCATCCATAAAGAAATTTTTTATTTAAATACTTTTGCATCTCCATCTCTATTAAAATATATGTATTGTATTATATTACAATTTTTTATTTTAGACATATTTTGTAATAGCATACATTATTTAAAATTAATAAATCTGTTATAAGTTGTTTAATTTGAATATACACAAAATATTAAATTTTAATATTTTCTCGGCGTTGTATTATATACAACCCTATGAATATATTAAAATTAACGCCAGGATTTTTAACCGTGTATAAGGCCCAAACTTGTGAATGACGAAGGTTTTAGGCGTTCACACAGTATCAGAGTGGATCTTGTATGCGATATTAACTTGGTGCAGCTAAAAAGGTCTCATTTTCTTGTACATAAATAGAAAATTTGTTCACTTTATAATGTAGATCTTGTCTTCGTGATCAATACTTTCGCTCATAAGTCAAGCAAGTCGATCAGCAGAAACAAGATCCGCGATTGGTGTGAGGTACCAAGTTATCTCAAAACAGAAATAACGGACGAAAAATCGCTACCGAGACATAAAAAACAAAAAAAGGAGTGCTAAGAATTTAAGCAGGAAACGGTCATAAATATTGTAAAAGCCGGTAGGACCTTAAGAAAATTTAAGATCACAATACAACTATCGCAAGAGACTATTAGATACTGCTGATCAGTTATAATGGGTCGTATGAATAAAACGTAGCAACAAAACGCCGAAAAATATTTAAATTTAATATTTTGAATATACTAAAATTAAACAAATAATAAAAGATTTATTAATTTAAAATAATGTCTGCTATTATAAAATACAGTCGAGAACGGATAAGTGCACAACGTCGGGACTTGAATTGTGTGTGCACTTATACGAACTTTGCACTTATCCGTAAGTGCACATTTATTGCACTTATACGTGCTATTTCGAGTTCACATGACGTTACCTACTCTAAATATGTATTAAAGTCACAAAACAGTATTCACAAAAAAAGACTATACTACCTACATATGTATTATGCACATATGCATTTGGAATTCATTTATTAAACGAACAAAAATTAACAAAAACAAAAATATCACATTTCAATTTGGGATTAAGTATTTGTACATTTGTACTCAAGTCTATGTAGTTATGTATTATATCCAATATCACATTGGTAATACAATCTAGGCTAAATACTATATATTTGTATAGCTTTAGTGTTTAAATTAAGAAAAAAAATTATTAATTGTGGTTTGAATTAACGAACCAAACGAAACAAAAATTTGATTTTCAATTTCGTCTACGTTGACACAACTCAAATTATTTTGATCCAAATAAGATCTTACAATATCCAGTGAACGAACAACTTCATTTATTGTACAGGTATGTGATAAGTGCAGTCAAATTCAATTTGTATAAACAAATTTAAAAATAATTTTACATGTGCACTTATAGGTTTTAAAAACAGTATAAAATTATATTTCGTGGTTTGAAAAATTGTTCTCTTATGAGAAATTTGCACTTATACGTTTTGCACTTACACGAACAAATTTGTATAGAAATCACGTGAAAAGACTCGGGATATTTAAACGCGTTGCACTTAGGTGATTTTTCCACTTATCCGTTTTCCACTTAGCCGTTCTCGACTGTATGTCTGAAATATTAAATCTTAATATAGATGGAAATGAGTTTCAATGCAGACGTATTTAGAATAAACCCTTATTACATTGAAAAATTCAAGAATTTTAATTCATTTGTATTCCAATTAAATAAACTGCAGATTAAAATATAATACAGTCTTATTACATTTCAATACATCCTTAGATTTGATTTAAATAGCTATGGGATATATTTTAACACGAAAAATATTTTATTTTAATACAAATTTGTATTGTTCTTAAATATTACAATACATATAGAAAATTGTCAAGCGTAGGCAAATTCCGGTGTTTTTTATCCCCTTTTAAAATAATCCTAAAGAGTGCCGCTGTGCTCCCTTACGTGGGTTTATTTTTCCAAACCTTTAAATGATGGAGAACTCATGAATGCCTGATTTATCTTATTAATTATTCAATTTATTACTTACTTTTTGGTATGTTATAGCTATACAATACATATTTCTGAGGCAATGAACTGGAATCTCTAGACCGGCCTTATCTTCAATAGCAAATCTATTAGGAACATCTCTGGGCTTCATAACTCAAAGAATAAAAAGCAATTATTACGACTTCTTACAAGAATACTTTGAAATTAAAGTTACTTACTCGTTAGAATAATATTTTTATTGAATATAAATGTAAATATCTTCCTTTTTAAGCATGACTTTTACTTCTTTATATTTTTAACACATTTTCTTTTTAAATAAACTTTATCAAAATCATCCACCAATCGACAAAATAATATATTTGGGTTGAAAAGTAATACCAATATATTTAAATATATTCAATTTAGTTCAGATCCTGTATTAAAACCAAATACAAATGTATTGAAGTTGATGGTTTTAAGAAGTTCGTCTTAAAATGTAATAAGAGTAGATGTTATATCTTAGGTAAACTTTAACTTAATTCTAATAATTCTTGATTGAAATATTATTTTAATATAAACTGGGTAAGATTGTAGTACAAAAATACTGGATTTTAATCATTCGACATTAAAGTTCAGAAAATTCGTATTAAAATGTGTATTTAAATGAAAAATTATTAAATTTAAATATAAAAATATTACAGAAAAAGTTTAATAAATTGGAAATATTGAAAATTTTTCCTGTGTTGCATAGACCTGTAATATTGCGGAGGTATTAAAAAACACCCCCATATTTTTAACCGTGTATGAATAAAAAATAATTGAGTTAGTTAAAACTTGTGACATGTTCGAAAAGCAGCGGCACTGACCTTTTACTCAGATCGGTATGAAAAAAACTTATCAGACGAAGCAAATGCTATGCTCATTCAGAGTCTGCTATTTAGTTGACTCAGAACTGTTGCTAAATATTTTGTACGCATATTTCTTACATAAAACAATCTATTTACATATTGTGAATTTTCGATGTTCGATGAAAAATTGTTTCTGAAAATTGTTTTCACGCGTGAAGAAAATGTGGACTTTTTGGCTAATGTTGCGCTCAGCATTAAGTCGCTGGTTGGGCTTGGGGCCAATGCTCGCTATCATAAACAAACGAGTTTGTTGTGATAGTTCATTATTATTTCCGCATTGATGATATTGTCCTCGGCCCAACAACGACGCAATGATGATTGGGCGAAATGACCCTGAGACTCGAAACAGACCGATAGGTAACTGACGAGTCGGTTTTCAAGCTTAAACGAATGCGATGGTCTTTTGTACTCTTTTTTAACGAAGAAACATAACACTAATACTTTTTTAAATGATAATTTTGAGACACGGTGGTGGGGCTCTTTGAAACATCCAGAAAATGAAATCTTTCCTAAAATATTTAGAAGATCCCGGCTTTCAGGTAAACATGTCAAAGTTCATGGCTTAACAAGTGAAAAATGTATGTGGTGTTCCATGTGTCGAAAAATATTTCAATAAACTGATGATTGGATACCTACATTTTCCGACAACTGAGGAAGAAATCAAAAATCACCAAGTGATTTGGCAAATCAAATTTAGTTTTCTAGATATTGAGACATTAAAAAGTCACACATTTTAAGCGCAGCGTTTGTTTTTTTAATTTCTTGATAGTTGCAGTTTGGCATTTGTTTAGCAAAATCGTTCCTACAGCTTCTATGGCCTGGACAAACACCAACTCATTTTGGTCATTCTTGGGAGTAGACAAGTGACGGACGAGGTAGATGGAAGTTCCTCATCGTCTGCTAAAAGCAGTCTTCGTCGTCAGCATACTTTTTTCTTCTTTATTTTATTTCTTTTGAATTTGGTTCACTTTTGATAGTTTTCCCACAAAAAATCTGAACATAAATTCAAAATAAAAAAAACACGTGACAATAAAGCGTTGAGAATGAGAAGGTGTTAAGTGACAAATTTCTAGTTTCGAGTAAAAGACGTTTAAAGTTGTTTGCCCCTAAATCTGCCTATAAATGAAGTTGGAGTTCTGTAATACGAAATAAAAGTAAATAAAGAAAATTCTATTTTAGACAACGTGACTTCATTTATTAAACGTTACAATAAGTGGAATTTTTTTTACAAAGTAATGCGTTTAATGGCCTTATGCAAAAAAAGTTACAATCACTTTTCATTTAAAAAGATGTGTATTTACCACCTTTAATCATATCCAGCTTCTATATTAAGAACAGTAGAGTATCGGCGAATAGACCAAAATTTAAGTTGTCACATAATACCTTTATCAGTTGAAAGACATCAAAATTTTCAAAAATGTCACTTAACACCTTCTCATTCTCAACGCTTTATTGCCACTTGTCAAGTTTGATAGAAATTGCAAGGCAAGTAAATGTACAGCGAAGTAAAAGCTCTGTTCGAATTTTTGAACTTATTTTAGCAAACTAGGGCTTAATTCATACCGATTCAAAGTAATTGCTTTTTACTTCACTAAAACCTTTTACGCAAAGAAAATGCTAGTTTTAATTTATTCGACCCAAGAATGAGGTGCGGCATAGCAAATACGGTGATCCGTATACCAATAACAAATTTAAGTCTACAAAATTTAATTTACATAAGCTCGGAATTGCAAAATTTGTATGGAAAATATAGCCATTTTGAATTACTCTAATTAAAGTCGGAGCTAAAAATGTTTAGGCTGGGTGCCTTTTGACGACATTAAGTTTAATCCATATTCCATACAATGAATCTATAAATTAACCATTTCAATTCAAGTTGATATAAGTACCCAAGCTGATCTGTGTTCAGAGATAAATTATCAAACATACCATACAAAAGACTACACAAGTCAAACGTACATCATACACAACTAATCCTTTCTTGAGTATACGTTGATGTTAAAGAATTCATTTCGCAGAACTATAAATTGCTTAACCATCTACATCTCACTGGTTTTTCACAAGACTACAACCCATTGCCACTTGAGAAACAATACCATTTCTCGAAACGACTCCGCACTTCATATATACTTTACAAAACCGAGGCAGCCAATTAGGGCACAAGTCAAAACGATGTCTTAATGATGATAAGTAACAGGGAATTACAACAATTTTGTACAACAATAGCAGTATAACCGCCGCTGTTGCTACTAACGATAATCGCAAGGATATCCTTGTATGAGAATCATCTCGCACAATTTTGATCCTTATCATCCATTTGGTAAAATGAAGTTGAATTATTTTCCCCTTAACCACTTGTTATCCTTTCCTAATAGTAGCGCAGGATAAAGTAAATTCAAAATTTGTTTCGCAGCAACCCACCTACACCCTACAGTACGAGTAATGCTTGTTGACTCCTTTTCATCTTGAGCCCAGCCCACTCAAACCGAGCGTACATACAATATACAAATTCAAGACTGGCATATTGTAGTCAAGATTCGGTCGGAGAGCAGGCAACTAACACGCAACACAAGTTGTCAAGCGTTTTTATTTTCCATTGAGAAAGGAGCAGAGCACAAATTATTATTGTGAAATCCTTCCTAAGCTTCTCTAAATGATGATATTTATTCTGTTGTATCCTTTTTGTGTGTGCAAAGTTCTCCTCATTATATACTCTTCTATTATAAGCTCCCTATACGACTGAGGAGAAGATGTAAAGAAAAATAAGTAGGTAGCGGAAGATCGCAACCAACGAAAAAAAGGACCTAGTTGCTATAGGAGATGTCGCTCGGTAATCCCATCTGTCGTCCTTCTGTCTAATGATAAGCAAACAGCTTAATGAGCGACAAAGACACGATTCAAGATGATGTTCCGTCAAGTATTAGCAAAATGTTACCAGTGTGTGCGATTGTTATATTCGTCTTTTTAGAGCGGTATATATTT
Organism: Cheilosia urbana; assembly: GCA_946477585.1. Taxonomy (NCBI): domain Eukaryota; kingdom Metazoa; phylum Arthropoda; class Insecta; order Diptera; family Syrphidae; genus Cheilosia; species Cheilosia urbana. The sequence continues at coordinate 42,842,710 of OX297856.1, forward strand.
CTCCTAACTAAACAATTGAAATGTGGATGCTGGTGAAAGTGTCAGGGAATTTGCAAAGATGATGCGTCTTTGACGACAGTATTCCTCTCTTAATTGCTGGTAGTGCTGGTGTTGTTTCCTGATGACGATGATGGCACATAAATCCCAAATTGTCGCCCACACGCCACACCATTTTATCGTTCTTCAACTAGGTAGAGACAGATTCTCATTTAATTATCCTTCCCAGCAGTACCGATGTGGTCGCAGTTAAGTCGCTATACTTACATGGCAAATTCCCAAAAGCGGGACCAATGCATCACAAAAAAGGAAAGCGAAAGGAATCCCATGACTAATGACTGCTGTGGATAATGGTGTGGACAGTTATGTATAAGGGAAATAATAATAAAAGCCATTAAAATTTCGGAAGTCGTCTTCACTGATCCACTAGAGGTAATTAAGTATATACCGCAATTAAGCTATGTAGTACGCGAGACGCTCGGAAAAAATAAATAAATAAATGTGATTTAGCGTAAAAAACTTTACCTGAGTAGATAAGTAAATGCCCATCTATACAGCTTCTCTAAATCGAATAGGGAAACTTCCCCAGCACAGAAGTTTTCTCACATAAATCTTTCAGCAACACTAATGCTTGCTTGCTCCATTAGCCCCATGACTCAAGATGCTTAAGTGAGGGTCCATTGGATTCTGCCATTTTTCGCCGAAATAAAGTTCTTTCTTTGCATATCGTGTTTACTTACTTCTACGAGCCTAGCTACCAAATGAGCATTGGAGTTTGCCTGTGAAAATTAACTGCCATATTTTTTTGCTTGCAAAAGCTATTTTAACAGCATCTTTCGGTCAAGCCTAGTCAGGTAGTCCGTAGTGTTTTTAATTTCCATATTTATTTTTTATCCCATACTTTGTGTGTGTGTGTTTTTTTTTTCCAAATCGTCCAAAATGCAAATTATAAAAAAATGAAAAACTTATTTTGATGCGTTTTTAATACTGTTTGGATGTATTTTTCTTTCGAGTCTTTTTTAGTTTAGTTTTGTCTTAGTTTAGCCTTTAATGTGTTTTTGATACCATTTTACGACGTGTTTTGTGTGCTTTATTTTAAGATTGTTTGAAAAAAAAAACTGATAAAACCTTAATATAAGTAGGTATAGCATTGTCGATTTGTTTCAATTAAACCGCAACCGCGTTAAAAAGTTAGTTTCGCTACGTCAATGGTTGCGCAGTAAAATTATAACTGAGCCGACTTTCAATTTAAAAATATGTAGAGTTAAGCCCGGAACATCCGAAGAATTCAAAAATTTAACTAATCCCCATAAAATTTGTTTTCACTACAAAATAAAGCATATGTCCTTCCTTGAGCCCATGCGAAATTAAACCAAAAATGAAAAATCATAAAAGTCGAACGATCCGTTCCCGAGTTATGAGTGCACAAAAGGACGTCAGTCTCTTTTATAATGTAGCTGTACCAACCCGGCTTTGCCAGTATTTTTCGTATTAAGTCCTGCTCGCATTTCACAAAGTGCTTTATTTGGACAATGTTCATTAATAATTTTAATAATACAACTTTAGAAATACAGTTTTTCTATCCCGCTTATGTTTTGCGAAGTACCACCTATCATGTCCAAAAGAATCTCACCCTTCATGCGGGAACGAATAATATGCATGCACAAAATTTCATTAAAATCGGAGATTGACAACAACTCCAGTTATCGGGTCCAAAAGTATCCTATCTTTGATGTTGCAAATAACCATGTACACCCACAAATTCTCATTGAAGTCGGTTAAGTTGTTTCATAGATCGATGACAGCGCTACCTATCGGGTCCAAAAATATCCTATCTTTTAGGACTGCCTAAACCTGAAGTACAATAATACGAACAAAACAAAAGAGGAATCATAAAAATTGGCCCAGTGGTTGTCGAATTATATCGTCATCGAGTTTCACCCCGAATTTTCCGACTTATATTTTTTCCTTAACCATCCCTGATTCAAGACGAACAAAACAAAATAAAAATTTTTCAAATCGGTCGAGCCTCTCTGGAGCCTTTACCCGACTAACGCACAGCAATTGATTTTTATAAACCTACCTATATAAAAGAAGAAGATAGAAGATATATATAAATTCATTTTTTGTTCCACTGGGCACGAAAAATCTAAAACCTGAGAGCAAAATCTGAAAATCCTAATGGAAAACTTTATAAGGAGACGGTTGAGGTCCTTCGTCAAGCAGTAGACAAAATTTGCAGCACGTTTTTATAATACTTTTATATGGTGAAGAGGTTTTGTAATGTAATACATGTTAATTACATTAAGTTAAGGTATGAATTTTTATTTTTAGGGTGTTGCCATGTCGACATAATTAAAAAAAAATATATATATAATTAATTTTAAAATCACAAATTGTAATTTAAGACAAAATATTTATATTTATATGGTGATAAGTAAATAATGATGAAAAAAATGATGAGTGGTTATTACATGTTCTCTTAAGCATTCGTTCTTCTTTTTTTTTGGTTGTTCTGATTAAGAACTTTTTGTGTAATGGCAAGTTAAAGGGAGAAAGAAGTACGTTTTGTTTAAAAGCGCCCCTTCAAAGTAGGTATATTGCAATATTATGTAGTGTGGGTGGGTATATGGTTTCATACCTTGTACTCGTTTTGCATGCTTGTTGTGTAGTGCAATGTCGAAAGTTTTTTTATGTCGAAGTATGAGTGTATGATCTATTTGTAAGAGCATTAGTATATTTTTCCTTTTTCTCCGCAAAGGAAAATGATTACCACAGATAGTTCTGGGAGGGCTTCGACGATCAGTAAGAATTTAGAATCAAGACGCTTCGCTTTTTGATGACAAGTTATCACTATTTCAACTGCTCTATCCCATGTTTCCACGTTTCCCCAGAGGCATATAATTCAAAAATTGAATATAGCTACAATTAAATAATAAAGGACAAACTCGAACCATTAGTCTACCCTTAGGCGCAATACTGCTCGAAGAAGTATGTACGTAGCGTACCCTCTGTTTATGCTTAAACGAAGAGCTGCAGCTATTGTTGTTGTTCCCAAGTATACACCCTCATCAAATCCGAGGTAAATGTACTTCCATCAGGCGAAAGTGTATACACCAAGTTTCACCATGAAAGATACAATATCAGTATCTGTTGCATTTACTCCCAGCTGCATAAATCTGGCATCAAAACATCACCAACTTGCCTGCTAAAATGCGCTCCAAAACATATAAGGTGACTGTTACCGAGATCCCTTCAAAATACTGTCGGCTATGGTTCATGCTGTAACAACTCATCCATATTCATATATGGAGCTCTCCCCCGGAGGAGTACAGAAGAAGGTCCTAGGCTAAAGCTGTTTTCTAAGCAAAAGCAACTCTATTTTAATTAGGCGTTTTTACCGGTGATTTATACGCCTTGCTGAAGAATTTAATTACACGTCAGTTACCCGCCCTGGTACGTGGTGCATAGTCCTGGCCTGCACATAGTATGGAGATGTTCTCCCGTGTAGTTTTGCTCCTGTTGTTATTGTTGCCGTAACATTGTGCGGTTATTGAAATTTTGTGGGCGTACAAGAATCCCTGTGGTTCTGAAACTTAGTCGCAAGTACCTACACCGGAGAGCAAGTTGAAAAATTTACATTTTGAACTGTTGCCAATGGTGCGGTGTGCGGGTTCAGTGTTTAGGTAGGTGTCGTTTACTGGCGCCGCCGTATGTTTGAAGTGGAATGTGTGTTTTTAAATTCTACCACAATACAATGATTATTCTAACGTTGAGTGTGCTTCAGTTGCACCTGTTTGTATTTAAGAAAGTAAAGCACAAGAGCTTAATATGCCATGCCACCATTAAAAGTCCACCCTTTGAATATGTTCTCAATTTACAATCAGCCTAGTTAGAGTCACGACATTAAAGTACACCTCCAACAACACCAAACAACAAATGTCACGTTATGCCCGACAAGGAAGTCACAATAGCCGTGTACGAGATCTCAATAGTTGGCCCTACACACGAACTTCTCCTGCATATCGCATGAACAATCTCCTGCTCCAATCGGAACCATAAAACTTCCATTTATCTCAATCTTTTAAGTTGCACCACAAACAATGTGCCGTGCGTCGGCTTGCAAATGAAACGCCCGCCGACCAGTGCAGTGACCACGCACTGTTTACATAATCGCGGCTTCCAGTTGCGTTGTCTATTCAACTTAAAATCACCTACACCCTCTCAGTGAATGGATTATAAACGAAAATGTATGCTTGACCGAGATTAAGTTGTCACAGATCTATGTGCTGACCGAACCGCATATAAGTGTTTGTTTTGAACAGAATATACGGGCCCAAGGCGATCTATTTGGATAAACAGACCGATTTAGGGTTGAATGTAACCGGCGATAGTGCCCCTTTAAGTGTTGACAGAGATTGATTTGGACGTGTTCTCACTTTTATGCAGTGTGGCGATAAGGAAACGAAGATATTTTAACCAGCACAAGTACTTGTGAGTCACAAGTTCAACCGCCACCATTAACCAATTATAATTGGCCGTCAGGAGGTGCAACTAATTATACTGCAACTCTCTACCTACCTACAACAGAACGAACGAATTCCTGCCGTCATTAACCGAAGACATAAATAAATGAACTAGTAAAACAAAAACCCACCAGTCAGACAGGCAAGCAGCCAAGTCAACCACCCGGGCAGGTTCAGTTGCAGTGCGCTCCAATGGAGACTTAGAAATTAAAAGACTGTCACGTTTGTGCCGATACAAATCATCGCCTAAGCGCCACGGAACATCCTACACACTCATGCGCAATGCTGGTTTGTGCGGCAAATTTTCAAACTAAAAGTTATACCGAGAGGCTACATCGACAAAAGTCGGAGTAGTGACTCTGGTATTAAAAAAATATGTTACTTATTGGTAAGTAAATGCGACTAGCATATATTTAAATGTAAAACCGACGAGTTTCGTTTGACTTTCGGAGAGTTTTATTCTGAGCAAGCTGCTAATTTTACCGTCTCTGGGAGAGTATTGCACGGGTTTTTCATTTTCGTATAAAAAATCAAATCAAAACTGTTTTGATAAGCTAAGCAAGCACAGGCTCCTACATAAACCTTGTGCTTAACACCTATTTAAGAAAAAATCAGGAAATAGAATAAAAACTAAACACCAGTGAGTTTGCCGAGATTTTCGAAGAAATATTGTCCCTTATAGCTAATTTCTAAAAAATTAAATAAACAAATGTGGTTCTAAAAACTGCCTGTACGATAATAATAATAATTATTGACAATAAAAATATTAACTAACTTATTTGTATAGGTAATTTAAAAAAAATATACTTTTTTCAAGAATCCATTTTCCGATAAAACAGAGAAAAATCAATCGTATGTACCGTTTTAGAGATATGTCGAAATTTCAAAAGTACCGTTATTCGAATTTCTAACCAAAAACTAGGTATGCAGTTATGGTAACTTCGCCTAATTTAGCTTAAATATCAATTTTGGTGGAAATGGTTTTATATGGGAAGTACCATTTATATTGAGGTTACCTTGCCCAAAAAACTGTTTTGAACTGTAAGCCCACTAACTTCAAATCCGAAGTTTGAACGATATGCGTGCAGCGGCTTAGGCTGTAGAAGTGTGGAAGGACGGACAGACAGACATTGTTGAGTTACTCTATCATCATAATATCAGAATTGATTAACCTCTCGGGTCCGATATTTACGAATACAATATCTTTCTCTTATTATGTAATGGATAAAGTTAAAAATCCAAAAACATATCCAACTAGTTAAGTTTCCTAAGCAGTTCCAAAACAAATAATCATGAAGTTTTGTTAATTATAATTTATACTGCTATTTTTTGCTTTTTTACACAGTTATCTCAAACACTCTCAAAATTTCGTGCACACGGACGTAATTTTTTGTTATGTTTTTATATATAACGAATACGGAAAAAATCTATCTAAATACATTTAAATAATTTTAGTTTAATTCCTTTTATTATTATTTAACTAGCTGACCCGGCAAACCTCGTTTCGCCCAAATTTGTTAATTTGTTAATAAATTCCGAGCATGCACCAAGGACCAAGCACTTGCTAATTTATGTAATTCGAACAATTAAAATTCTTTATTCAAAAGTTATATTAAATGCAATAGAAATAAATGATGAATAGCAATGTTGATTTTTTTCAATCAAACCGCAATGACTTTGACGTGTCGTCCGACCTTCCACTTTTTCACTAAATTGACAAACATCCATCGATTATCCTTGCAATAAATTATTTGTCATAGTGAAAGCGAGACGCACGGGAAATTGAAGTCGCACGAATGGTAAATCGTTCTTAATAAGCGAAATCTGCGGAATAAGAGTGTTTGCCTTTGAATTTTCCCCTTAAAATCATCACTTGTATGATATTTGATGTGAGATCCTTCACCATAAAACAAATGCGATCCGTTGCAAAGTTTCGGTACATTGATGTTTCGCAACAGAATTTTAACTGAACCAACTTTCAAATCCGAATTATGTAGATAAATATATAAATTATAAAAATTATAAAAATCGAACGATCCGTACCCGTCTCTTTTATATGTAACTGTACCCACCCGGCCTTGCCCGTACCTTTCGTATTAAATCATGCTCACATTTCGCAAATTGCTTTATTTGGACAGCGTCCATTAATAATGTTCATTATACAACTTTAGAAATAGCGTTTGATTTGATTTTTGAATGGGACGTGCCACAATCCGTTTTCTTATCCCGCTTGTGTTTTTCAAAGTTCCACCTATAGGTCAAAAACTATCCGAAATTTAAAACTGGAAGCAACCATGTTCATCTACAAAATTTCAATCAACTTGGTAGCGCTGTTTCGGCGATCAGCAACAGCGCCACCTATCAGGTCCAAAAGTATCCTATCCTTCAAGCGGGAACAAAGAATATAAATCCATAAAATTTCATTGAAATCGGGTGAGTGGTTTCGGAGATCGATTACAACGCCATATAGTGGGTCAAAAATCCTATCTTTTAAGTTTGCTTTAACCTGAAATACAACAATACGAACAAAACAAAAGAAGAATCATAAAAATTGACCCAGTGGTTATCGAGTTATATCATCATCATCGAGTTTCATCCCGAAAGAATTATAGGTATGAATTAAAAAAGATTATTATTAAAGAAAATTTAATTGAACTGAAAAACGACATACGCCTACAACGCCACATGTTGAGGATTTTCCGACGATGTGCACTAAGAAGTTCAGTATTTGCTAAAAATAATAAATTAATTATTTTATATGTATTTTATCAATATAATAACTCCGATCGAAGCATCTGTTTTAAACGATATTTATTTTGTTTGCATCCTCGTTGGCGATATTTGCAGCACGCATTCTGTCAATGTTATGCCAACGCCATAAGGTTACATCAAAAAAGTTTGAATTGTAAAAGCGCTATGGTTACATTAGATATAATTTAATATGGTTGTTTATTATTCTTAAATTTTCTAATTTTCCGCACAATTTTCTTAACTTTTTCTTTCATAAGATTCTTCTCCTGACAATAACAAACACAACAAACAAAAATTTATCGAAATCGGTCCAGCCGTTTGTGCGTGATGCCGTGACCAAGGGAAATAGGGATTCATTTTTTATATATATAGATAAAATTGCAATTTTATTTCGGTTGCTCGAAACCAGACCGAGAAATTGTGGTCAGTTCGTGCTCTATAGCACTGCACTATACTGTTTATAGCAGTTAACCGGGGTGCCCAGCAGCAATACCAGAGTTTAATGCGACAGCTGCTATCACCTGTCAACTTGCAAAAATGACATTCATCATGCTAGTTGTGTTTGATTAAATATTTTAGCGAGAATTAGCTGTAATTTAAAAGGTGTTGGATCATGTTTTTTTTGCGAATGTGTTAAATCTGTGAAGTTCCCAGACTTCTAACAACGCTACCGCAAATTGTCCGCACAGCGCACAGAGTCTGCATGTTGATAGTCTTCTTTTGCCTCTATCGTCCTCAGTGCCAGCGCTCAGACTGGGCCTGCCTACATACAACAAAACTTATGCAACAACTCTGGAAAGTAGGAACCTTTAGGTGCCAAATGACCCGCCCTTTTTGAAAATGGCCCCTTTTTCAGTTTAAGTAAGATTTTACTCTTTTTTCAACGAAAAAGACTGCAAACATATGAAAGGAAGTGTTTCGTTGCTCTGTTTTTTTTTTTTTGCTATAGGTACCTATTAGTATTTTATGAGGTGGCCCCCTTTTTTCGGCTCGAGCTTTTTAGCTTTTTAGTCCCCTTTTTGAAATTTTGAAAACCCACTACCATGGTCATTAGTACAATGATTTGCGTTTTATTTCATTTCAAATTACTATCCCACGAAAAAAAAGCCCTTCATCATGTTGGCGCTAGTAACAGCCAACTACATTGAGCGCACCCTATTGCGGCAACAAGGAACAGTGTGTTTTCACTCGCCAATCTCCTCGCCGATCGTCCTAAGTTATATGTCACAATCGTTGTGCGGCTGGTGTTTGGTGAACTGTGAATGCGATTTTGTTGCTGGCATGAAATTAGCCCATAACAGGTCCATAATCTAGCGCCCAATTTACCTGTTTTAGTTCAAAGCGAGAAAAATTAAAAACTCTATACGTACGAAAAACAAATCAGTCCGTAGTCGGCTAGGTGGGTTCGAGCGCAGACATGACATTTTAGCATTTGCATGTGGGGTTTAGCCGAGGACGAACCAGTTCTGCCGATGTTTCTCTGCGGTTGACTCGCGTACGTACGGGTACGGCTGCACTTCATGGATTGGTAACATCGACGAAATGAACTGGCTGCACCTAATTAATCATCATTTTGAAAGCCACGTTAATTGTTTGCACGGGTAACAGTCGATTTCGGAATTCGTGACTACATGTGTAGAGGCAGTTGCAGGTGTCACTGCAAATATGGATGCGAACATTTGGCAATTTGTTTGGCCGTGTGTGCTGCAGTTAGCGCAACTTGATTGATCGATCGACAGCGATGTGGGTAGGTTTGACTCGTGTGTGAATTCCTTCACTATTATGAGATTGGTTCGCCTTACCCGTGGGTTATGACAACTTACCTAACAAGGGAGTCCTGCAAAATGCTGTCGATTGTTTCGAAATCTTTAACGAGCGTTATTAAGTGACCTTTAGCTTGAAATAGGTATATTGTGTATATATGCAGAAATGCCGCAACTGCTTTCCGATGTCGCAATAAATTTTATAGCTTCGCGTACCAGGAATTAACGACTCTGTAAATTAGCTTTCACTCCTCGACTCGCTGGCAAATAAAACACGGAAACCTAAATCGAAACAGCAGCTCAACATCAACAGGAACAACAGTAATAATTCGCCCCGGCCACACCCTCCCGCCGTTTAATGACACTTAAAACTCCCGAAATGACGATATTAATGGAAGCAATTAAGAAGGCAACCAGAGTCTTGGAATTCTTAATTCTCCGAGTAGCGGCTATAAAATTTAAAACAAAACAGCGTCATTTTGTTTCCTGCTGTCGCCCGGCTGTGGGGTCCTCTTCGCTCCTCTAGTATTTGCAGGTGACGATTCAACGGATAAGGACACGTTTGTAGCGCTACATAAGGATGCGAGATGTTAATGGCCGCAAAAATAGCTCGGCTCTGCTCGGAGGGAATTTTTCGTAGACTATTCTCATCTTTTGTGCTGCGTGTTTGGTATGTGTGTATGGGTTGTTTGGCACCACCCTCGTGAACACTCCATTTCGGGGACCATAAAGGATTCGTCGCGCTTTAATGTGTGTGTGCTGACAATGGTCTGGAATTCACAATGCACGCCGCGTTTTGTTAGACATTTATTGCTTTGGATTAGGCATTGGAGTTTCGGTGAATTTAACGTTGCCCACTGGCCCAAAGGCAAAATCGAAATTAATTTCCGGACCAATTCGGAGCAAGAAACCATTTGGAATCTATCCTTTGTGGAGGCAGTCCCGATAAATTTTCGCTTTAATTACGAATGGTTGGTGTAGCCAAATGAACCGGCAGAACAAAAGGCGATTGGATGCATACTATCGGGAGTTTGTTTGAATGTTGTCTGCTGCATAAACGAATGCACACACACATGTATATCACATTCGCAGTCATCAGATATAGAGAAGGAGAGATTGGGGAACTCCGAATGTAACAGTAAAAATTGAGTCCACAAATGGAAACAATTGCAAATTGAAATGGGCCACAAGGATGATGTAGCTGGAATTCCGTTCAACTGCATCCAAGTTGAGCGATTGTGGTCCCAGTCCCAGTCCCAGTCCCAGTCCCAGTGCAGTGTCTGGTTTCAGAATGAATTCAACTGTTTGCGTTTGGGGCAGTGAGCGCCAGTGTAACGAGAAAGGACCGGAGAGCAATTAGAGGGATCCCCCATATAGTAGGAAATAATCAGAGACCTCAAAACAAATTCCATTGCTGGATAATTAACTTTTATCGGAATTATTGATATTGAAGCGGTACAGAGAGAGAGATAAACGAAATCCCGTTCGGAGCGCAAACAGTTAAGTTTTGTATAGACATGGAGGAGTTCTCTCTGATTGATCAAATGTGTTGTTTAAGTAGTAAACTCGGAAATGTGATCAGATTAGATTTCATTGCGGGAAGGCACTCTTACTCTTGGGGAAGATTTTCATTTTGCAGTACTGCACCTTAGTTAAATAAAGATGCACAGTGTATAAAAAAAACGAATAAGTTGCTGGCATACTTATCTCGAAAACAGTCTATACGATTGTAACAAAAATCGAAAAGTGATCATTTTTAACTTAATAGCAAACTCGGTTTTTCTTTATATTATCGTACAATTCATTTTTAATGCACCGAAAACTCTAATTTTTAAAACTGCTGCTCGTATCTCCACCATCACTCCATTTTTGATTGGATAAAACTTAAAAAAAAAAAAACAAACAACGCTTACCTACATCTCCAACAATAACTTATAAGGTAGGTGGTCCAAATAAGGCCCATAACTGTAAATGTGCTTCTGGCCACCTATGTCTACACTAAAATCGATAGAATTTTCCGTCCGACGCAATCGTGTTTTTTCTTACAGACGATACAAGTTAGTGAGTGTGCACGCACGCGCTTTTTATGAGAAAGTATTTTTTGTAAATGATTTTATTGCGAATAATAATTCGGGTAAGTCTAGTTTTTACAATAAATATACCACATATAAAACTAAGGCTTAGTATGGTTTAAGTATTATTTTAATTCTTTGAGTAAATTTTCGTTAAAATTTTTGTAAGGAAAAGTTTTCCTTTTTTTTTTGGTTGTTTTTAGATAAAATGTCAAAGGCGAGTATATTAGGGAACAGAAAGCGTAAAGAATGGTCGCCAGATGATATGGACATGGCCTTGAAGCTTATTAAACGTGTTTTTTTAATTTTTTTTTTAATTTTTTCTTTCTAGTCAAGAACGCTGTGTTAATTTTTTGATTTGTATTAATATATAATATCATTAATAATAAACTATGTTGTTTTATTTGTTTTATGAAAAACTTCCTATTTTCGCGGAATAACCAAAGTAACTGAACAAATGTATGTATGGGCCTTATTCGGAACAGGTGTTTGTAATAAGGCCCAAGGTAAGGTTTTTAAAAATGCCTTGAAAATATATTTCAAATTGGGTTTTAACAAATAAACGTTGTGTTTTTATATAAACTAGGTTCGCCCAGTGGTCGAAAATCGACCACACACTTTTTACATTATCATCATATAAATAAAATTGGTGTAGCAATATTTGACTTGAAGCGAATTTTACTATCTGTCTTTAAATAAACAATTCGTAATATTTACTGATCGTATTCGGGTCAATGCTGGAACAAACACTAGTAGCTAATATTGTACTAAACTTTTTTAATGTTGAAAAAAGGTATTAACTAAAATTAAAGAAAATGTAGGTAGGTACCTATGGCATTTTGTTTCATGTATTTTTATATTTTTTATTCAAGAATGTTTTTAAGTTTTTGTTAAATGCAGTTGAAGTGGTTGCAGCTGAATTTGATGCTGCTGCAGTTGATGCCAGAAACTCGATTAAGTAAAGAGTAGTTGACTTTCGGTTGAAATCTCATTTTTTTGATGAAATGAAATTGGTAATGCTTTACTCCACTTTGTAATTTTTTACCATTATTTATAAAAATAAATTATAAGCACCAGCCAAATCTACCTGTTATGGACTTCACTTGAGGAGAAAGGTTATTCCGTCAAAATCTATTAAAATGTGATTCTACAAAAGATTTCTGCTAACCTTTTTAATAGTAGGTTCATACCAACTCAATTCTCAATCAATTCTTATAACAAAACTCAAAAGTTCATCCATAAACATTTGAGAAGTGCAAATTTCCCCAAATATCCCTTTTCTCAGGGGTGGAAAAATGTATATCTATACTCTTGGTACACGCCACGGACGACGCTGTTTTGAAATCAGTCTACATCTACACTTCTACAGTCTTGTGTCGATCGGTGATCGATAGACAACTTCGGAAGTACCGGTATATTAATTGTTTGTAGTGCACAATTAAGTTAGGACTATATAAGTCCGTCCACACTTAATGGAAATTTGCACGCGCAAGTTACAGGAGATATTTAGCTCTATTTGCGACACAAAATAGGGTCTTGCGACAACAAATCAATCTAAACAAAAACGTGTGTGCACTTTAAACAATTAATGAACCCTCACCTCCGAAAATATTTCTATCGTTTGACACAACTCACAAGACTGATTCCAACACAGCATCGTCGCTGGCGTGTGCAAAGAATACACATTTTTCGACTCCAGAGGAAAGGGAAATTTGGGAAATTTTGCACTTCTAAAATGTTGGGAATCGACTGCGCGAATCGCGAAGGCGAAATGTACTTTCGTTCTTCAAACTAATCCAATCACTCCTGCGCGTATTCTCTTCTCTTCATCATTTGCTTTACACACACCATTCCATTCTCCCTCACGAAGGTATTGGTATTGATATAGAGAACAAAGTTTACGCAATAACAGCAAATAGCAACATTCTCTGGGTGTGATTCTCTTTTGTAATTTCTTATTCACATTCATACAGGAACAGGAGCAGCGTTGCCACAATGTTACAAGTGTAACAAAAGTGTTACACTTTTTAATTAATTTATAATTTTGTTACAATGTTACCTTCTTTTTCTCTTTGTCACATTTTTTCCCATTAAAATCCGTTTTTGTTTTTCTCGTTAAAAATATTGAAAAGTTGAACTGGCAGCACAACGAAAAAATACAACAATATTTTTCTGTCTCGCCGCGTCGCCGTTGACAATGTTCTACATCTCGTGGTAAATAAAGTTTGTGAAATAGAAATTGAAATCTACTTCGATGGTCAATAATTTTGTTTTTTTTATTTGTTTAACACAAAACGGACAGGTAGGTCAAAAAAGGGATTTTTTTATTAAATGTGATAAAGAGTTCCTAATACAAAATATGTAGAGTTGAAAAACGATCATTTAATTATTACAATTTTTTTGCAGTTTGTTACATTTTTTATCCATTTGTTACACTTTTTGAACAAAATTGTTACACTTTCAAAAAAGCTTGCGGCAACACTGAATAGGAGACAGAACTTCGTCCAAGCTAAAGAAAAATTTGAATTAGAATTACTCTTGGGCATTTTCTCTTTTCTCCTCCTTCGCTTAACTGCCACCATCATCTCATCTGTGATACCGGACGCAGAGATAGCGAAGGCGAAATATTATCTTTCTTTTGATGCCTACAGTGTTGTCGTTGTAACAAAGGTAGTAAAGCAAAAACTTTTTTGAAATAATTATTCTTTTAAACCGATCTATGAGTGATCTTCATTAAGTAGGGTTGATAAGTATCTCTGAAAGAAATTGTGTCGGTGATTAATATAAATAAGTAAATTATAAGAGACAGAGAATACGTATCTCTTCCTTCGCCCGACTACCACCATTCGTCGGTGACGCCGCCCGCAGAGATTATTGTTGTTGTTGTAATCATGGTAATTTAAAAACACTATTTTACCTTCGTGTCGGCGATTAATATATAGATAACTGAACTAAGGCTTATGCTAATATCAATTTAGTTATTTTCGTTTAGGCCTTATTTGGGTCATCTACCTTACTCGGTTTGCAGCTAAGTAGTTAACCAATAGTATTTTTCAAACTAAACACTGCAAATTTGGTACTGTTTTGTCTGCCAAATTTTCCAAAAATCGCTGTAAAGAATTTGATGTAGGTAGGTAGGTATTTTTAAAACTCAATATCGCACTTCCATTAAAAATGTAATAACAGCGACGCAAAACTTATTTTTAGCAAATATTATCAACTTTTTCTTTTTTTTTTCGAATATGCACCTTAAAATAAATCCAATCACTTAAGTACACACAACCAGAAAATCTCACTTCATTCTGAAAATGAAATTTAAAATAAAAGAAATGTAGCATATTTTAAAATAATTAACTTGTTTAACAAAAATATTAATAATTGAATAACTGTAGCTTAAATGTTTAGTACTTAAATAAATAAATAAATAAATTCTGAGTGGGTGGCTGACTTCACCCGCGAAAGAAATTCGAATAGGACATTATTTTCGAATATAATTAGTTAAGCTTTCTTCGAAGTGTGAACTGTTTGCATGAGTCGCCGATGTTGAGAGCTTTTTTTGTTGATAGATTATACTTATTTTTTCCTAGCCAGACCCATCTTTATCACCTCCTTTTCAATACTCTTGTAAATGCTATATGCTGAGGTTGCATTCTTCGGGAATTCTCTCATCCGCTGCTTTGAAAAGTCTCGGCCCGTAGGCCATCTGCTTCCGCAGTTTTGTTGCACCTAAGCTAGAATATCGATATCCTTACTTCATGTAGGACTGGTAGATGGACATAGTGACTCTTATTATTGGTTGGATGGATCAATCTATCTGAAACCGGATCGTAGGCTGTCTTTGCCTTTTAGCAGTCTACGGAAAAATCAGCCAACAATAATCATTTATCAAATGTTCGTTTACCGCCTTTACCCGGTTCTCTCTTCGAACAATCATAACCAACACACTGTTAGTCACTTTTAAGTGATTGCATGTTTAGGTATGCACCCCCGGGAATTTGAAATATCCGAAATATTTTCATCTTCCAGGCATCAGCTCCGTCACCGAGATTATTTGCATGAAGTTTCTTTGCATATGTCAATAAAAAATATGTATTCACTTCTCCGGCATATAGCAACTTCCTTACCAAATCTGCTCACAGGATATTAACATAATCTTTCACTCGACTTCAACATTGTTTTACTTTGGTCAAATAAGAACTTTTCGACAAAGACGACATGATGGGGCAAACGACGACGTCTAAAGCATTTCCTTCCACATGCAGTTGATTTTACTACGCTACCAACTGACTGCATTCTGTTGACACTGTATACTCTTTCGATGATGATATCCCCCACAGCTCGTCCTCACAAACGCTAAATAGACTTTCTGTCGGAAATAAAGTCAGAAGGCACTTCGTGTAAACAAACAAACCACTAAAAGGCAACGACTCCGTGAATGGAGAAAGGGAATAGCTACGCTTACTCCTCCGACAGAGGATCCATGAACTTACTTGGTGAAGCACATATGCCACACGTGTGCAAGTATATAAAACTTCAGTGAGCATTGAGCTGGAAAATATATTTGTTTGAGTGAGAAAAATATGACATATCGACTCGAATTATTGACGGTGGCGTATACGTAACATATTTTTTTTGCAGTGTTGTATCACAGTTTTATTTATATTAAAAGCACTCACTGTCGACGAACAGAAGCTGACTCACAGATGAACAAAAGTGTTTTGTTAACAAAATTTTATCAGCAATTAACATTTCAATTACATTATTGTGAAGTTGATAGTGTAAGTGGAACAACTTAAGCACAAGTATGTTCTAGAAACGAACTTTTGTATTTGGATTGCAATTAAAATTGTTTCCCTTTCGGAAAGTTGAGCTTAATTAGGCTATTGTTTCGTATATAAATACAAAAATACGATTTTCAATATAATTGTGAATGATTTTTTTCAATTTAAATGGTTTGATTTGGTCTTTGCTGGGTTATGAAGGTACTTCGATTGTTGACAGACCCTGATAAATGAAAAGATAAAAAAAAATATAGTTGGCGCGACAGGTCCGGAGGGACCCTAGGCCTAGCTTCTCACAACACATCGTTTTGTGTGAGTTTTTTTCATTTTTGAAACGAATGGAAGGGATCTACAATTTTATGCCGACTCCAAACGGCTAACTGGGAAGCTCTTTCAAGATAATTATACTCTCGGATGTTTGTCAGTCGTTCGCGAGAGGTGGCGCAGTGGAAAAAAGCCCTAAGTTGGATTTTGGGTTTTTGTGGGATTCGAACCTCGACCATTCGTTTAGTAGCCCAACACACTAACCACTAAGCCATTGTGCCCAAAATCCAAGCTATATTTTTATGGGGTGGCAAATGCTAAGTGCGTTATTATTGTTACATAGAGATTTGTATTAATTTTATCCGTTAAATCAGAAATTATTCGTTACGTGTGGATAGTATTTTCTTTGGGAATAAGTGAACTTCTGCTTAAAATATTTATGAAAAAATTAACAATGTAAATTGGTTGAGGGAAAAATGAAAACATTTGATTAATTTTTTTTCAGTTATTTAAGAAAAATTCACTCATGAAATCTAAGTCAATGATATCCCAAAGCGGAAAATACACAACCATGTTTGTCCTAATATAATTCTAGTATATAAACAACCCCATTTAGATAGTTTTATTAAACAAAAAATCAATTTATTCGCCTTTTAAAAATATATAATAACTAACCAATGGCATTCAGTAATGTGGAAATGTCTTATTCCCGACATTTCCTCACGGTTGGCTGCGGTTGGCAGCATTTATTTTTATTTATTTTTTATGTTTTTGCATATCACACGGATTCTACATTGACATATCACCGATGGGAAAATAAAATAAGAAATTAGAAAACAAATTGAGGGGGCCAGCGGCAGGAGGATTGCGAGATGGGGGTCTCAGGGTTGTCTCTCGTGTAAGCCACTGATGTTTATTTTTTATTAATATAGTATTTAGATCTACAAAATGAGAAATATCAACATATCAAGGAAAAAACAACAAATAAGAACTTAAAACTATAACTGGCTAAAATTTAACAATACTATTTCCTTAAATGTAGTTTTGGGCAATGTTATATTGAGCTACTTATAAACAATATTACTTCTTAATTATTATATAAATTCAAAAAAATATATACTAAAGAACTTTGTCCGCGATAAGTTCTATATTCAAACAATTAACTATTTGGCTACATCGCAGATCAGCCGAAAGAGTGCGACAAACGTAGATATGTATGACAGCACTAGTTTAAGTACATATAGTATATGCTCTCTCTTAACTCTTGTAATTGAAACAAACTTCATCACGTATCATTGTAAAACGCGAAATAATAATAAAATGTTCTATAGCCAATTGTACCGAATAATTTATTCAGTAAATTTCATCCCTAAAAAACCGATAAACCCAAAATAAATTGTACAATATTCACCATATTTAGTTAGATTTTTTTTGTTTTGCTTAACACATTCGGTATTTTGATGCATATGACAACATGAATATTCATATTGAACATTCTCTGTCTCCGAGTATATTTTTCAGATTTTTTTCTGATTAAATTTCTGAAGTATCTCTATCTCTAAAGTACTGTTTGATGGATGACGTCCTTCTCGTTTTAGCTCCGTGCAAGAAAGGTTTGTAAGATAACTCCATCTTTTAATCTAAAGTCTATCTCTTTCATGATTTATTACTTACATCGACAATTTTCAATCAAACAACTATGTTCCGTCTATTCGTTATGACACAATTTTTTTGTTCCTAATTTTTTTTAGAGGTGCTTTTTGTGCCATCATTTCTCTGAATATAATTGGGATCATTCAACATAATTTCTTATTTTACTAAAGTTTTTGTGTGTGTTCAGATATCCGATTTTTTTTTTTGTATAGGTATCTGAATTATTATTATATACGTACTTACGTATGTAATATGTATGTACCTGCTAAAATATTTTATATATCTTCTTCTCTATATATATAAAACATAGTGGCAAAAAGTGTATGTTTCCCTCTGTCGCCCAAAATTTAATTTTATTCAATTTTTGAATAGATTTATCTACGCGTTCACTCCTAACTTTAAATCAGTTTTAAGATTTACTAAATAAAAAATTTCTGCACAAAGCCAATACGCTCACACGAATTTTATTCCCTTAATCTTTCCTAAGTTATACTTACATACTGATAAGTTAATAAATACTTTACTTTACTTTAGGTGGCGCTACAGTCCGGGGTGGACCTGGGCCTCAACCAATACGCCTCTCCAGTTAGCGCGATCTTTGGCTAACTGCCTCCAGTTGCGCACTCCAAGTTGGTTGAGGTCCCCTTCCACTTGCGCGCGCCACCTAAGGCGAGGTCTTCCTCTACTGCGTTGTCCCTCCGGGTTGGAATCGAAGACTCTCCGGGCCGGAGCGTTGGTGTCCATTCGCTCTACATGTCCTAACCATCTTAGACGACTAATGCGTACTTTTCTGACCAGGTCGATGTCGCTGTACAGCTCGTAGAGTTCGCTGTTAAATCTTCTCCTCCAAAACCCGTCAACGCAAACGGGACCAAAAATCACTCGAAGAATTTTGCGTTCGAAACGACCAAGGAGATCTTCATCCGCCTTTGATAGCGCCCATGCTTCTGCACCATAAAGCAGGACTGGGATGATGAGGGTCTTATACAGAGTTTCCTTAGTATTTCTCGACAAGGCCTTACTTATCAGTTGCCGTCTTAGGCCAAAGAAACAGCGGTTGGCAAGTGTGATTCTTCGTTTGATTTCTGATGTGATGTCGTTATCAGAGTTTATAGCGGAGCCGAGGTAGACAAAGTCCCTAACTACCTCAAAGTTATAGCTGTCTATCGTGACGTTCTGCCCGATTTGTCGATGTTGTGTGTCCCTTCTTGTTGACAGCATATATTTTGTTTTGCCCTCATTCACCATCAAACCCATTTTTGCCGCTTCTGTACTGATGCCTGCAAACGCACCAGTGACAGCTCGCTGTGTTCTGCCAATGATGTCGATGTCGTCAGCGTATGCAAGTAGTTGCACAGACTTGTAGAAAATTGTGCCTCTGGTGTTGGCTTGTGAGTTTCGCACAATCTTCTCAAGAATGATGTTGAAAAAGTTACATGACAGCGCGTCACCTTGTCTAAATCCTTTTTTGACATCAAAGGTCTCGGTGAGATTGTTTCCGACCTTTACGGAGCAGCGAGCGTTCTCCATCGTCGTTCTGCAACGAACAGTAAAAATAATTTCGTGTATTCGGCGAAACCTACTTATGGTTCGAATTGCATCACTTTCAATGTAATGTCTCCAGTATTATAACATTCCTTTTGATGCGTTCACCCACTACGTCTTATATTAGACTACTAAGAAAGACGTTCTAAGTTCAGTTCTTTGAAAATCACTTATAATTTCCACTCTTCCCACACGGTCTTTCACACTCGTTGCAGCATTTCATCCAAAAGACACAGAGTCTTCAAACTCTTCAAACATCCACTTGCTTGTGTTACCACCCGTAAATGACTACCTATCTACAGAATCCATTCACTCCCAATCCCACCCACCCATATGAATGAATCAATTGGTCAACATCAGTTTTATTCTCCTCTCGCACTAACAAGTGCTCGGTCAAGGATCCTATTAAATTTACACACATGGTCGAATAAAAATGTGAACTATGGTTGCTCCTCATTTCACATCCAGTATTCAGCGGAATGATGATGAAATTTTATGACGCTTTGGGTTCTTGACTCCCATAAATCGAATAGAGTGGAGCATTTTCCTTTTTACGAACATCAAGCATTTCTATATAATATCCTTCAACTTCACCTACGACGAGCTCCTGTTAAAAAGAATTTCAAGTATGCAAGTGAAACAGGGAGCTGTATTCACTAACCATGGTCGGATTGACCCTGAGGTGTAATAAAACTCTCGATAGAGCAGGAAACTGTTAACCTTTGAATTTTATAGCTGTTGGAAAAAAAGTTCCTTTTTATATGGAATTCTATTTATCCAGCGGCGAAGTTGTGGTGGAGCTTTCAGGTTTTGTGGGTTTTTAAATTGAGCGACGCAACTATTTTTTTTTTTTTGCACAAGGAATACTAATAAGTTCTGTGAAAATGAAAAGTCGAGCGAGAATATGGAAGAGTTTAAGGCTCATCAACTGAAAATTACTTTTGAAGTTTTCAAAATGTGTAATATGTATCTACTTTCTTTTATTAAAAGGAGCATAGAGGTCATTATCTCATCATAGCTTTAAATAAAATGCACTCGTACTTTAACTCCTTGCACTGTGTTTGAAATTACGCATTACGTTACTTTTCTTAAAGAACATATTTCCAGCAGTATAAAGCGAGTCGGTAGCTCTAGACAATCGGCGGACTTCGTTCGGCCCAAATTTGTTAATGTAATGAAAATAATAACTCCGAGCATGCACATGCACAATGCACATGCTACTCAAATTCTTTATTCAAAAGTTATATTTAATACAATAGAAATAATTGACGTGTCGGTCAACCTTCCGCTTTTTCACTAAACTGCTTTACGGTGCTTTTTGTAGAAAGCGGAAGGTTACGCCACATATCTACAATTGATTTTATGAGAAACATGGGAATTCAATATTGATTGCAAAAAATTCCAGCGATTGTCTTTGTGACTTATTATTTGTCATAGCAAAACGGAAAATTGATACGCTTAAATCATTCGTATTTAAGCGTATCAAAATCGTTCTGAATAAGCGAAATCCGCGGAAATAGAATGTTTGCCCTTGAATTTTTCACTCAAAATCGTCGCTTGCATGATATTTGATTCGGGATTCTTCAGGGTTGGGGTCAAAATTCTGGGTGGGTCAAAATTCTTTTTACAAAATTCTGCTTTCAAAATTCTGCTGTCAAAATTCTGTTTTCAAAATTCTGCTTTTCAAAATTCTGCAAACAATAAAAAGCGCGCGCTTTTGAACACTTTCCAAACGTTTAATTTTTATTGTTTGCAGAATTCCTCCTCGCACTTACTTGCATAAAGTGTAGAGACATTTTTTTTTTAAGATTGCAGTGTTGTTTAGACAATTACTCTTCTAGGTATTTTTTTTTTTGCTATCCCTTCGTGAACGTGTGCTGATAGTTTTATGCTCATAATTAATGTTTCAGTCGTTAAATCCAATAAAGGGAAAGATGATTTTTTTTTAAAAACAAACATATAAGAATAATTCTAAAAAAGAGAGCAGATCTTAGCCATATTGGTTTTCTTAAATGAATATAAAAAAAATATAGCTCTCTCTAGCTTTGTTAGTTACTTAATTTTTTGGAAGTTTCAAATGTGAAACAGTTTGCTTCTTCTTGATTTTTTTCTTGTAATTTATTAACCTGTAATATATTATTAAAACCTGAAATGCAGAATTAAAAAAAGCAGAATTTTTGTGTGAGGAGACAGAATTTTGCAAAGCAGAATTTTGAAATCAGAATTTCGACCGGATCCCATTCTTCACAATCAAATTAAACTCGATCCATTACAAAATTTCGGTAGATTGAGGTTATAACTGAGCCCACTTTCAATTTCAAATTTTATAGCGGAAGGCCCGGAACATCAAAATAATTTAAAAATTAAACATTTAAGGTAATTTTTGGTGTATTGGAAACGACACTACACTTTGTCTATTCAATCCATTTTTTTTAAAGTGTGATTCTCTATACAAAGTTCTGTCGCCAATCTCATCCACTTAAAACTATCCTATCTTTAAAACTGTAACGAACCATACACAGCTACAATTTCATTGAAATCGGTTGAGTGGTTTAGGGTATCGACAACAGTTCCACCTAACGTGTCCAAAACAGACCTTTCTTTCAAGTTGGAACAACCGTCCGTTCCCGCTTACCTATACCCCCACAACGAAACAATATAGAGTAGATATTATATATCTTTTTTGACGATCTCACAACCCCACTTAACCTAATTTAACATGAATGGTTCTACGGAAGCTGTCATTTTAACAAATATTAAAAATAAAAAAATAAATAAAAATTTGGTGCAGGTCGGTAGAAACCTAGGCCTAGCTTCTCACAACCATTCATTTTGTGTGAGTTTTGCATTTTTGGAACGAATAGAAGGGATCTACAATCTTATGCCGATTCCAAGCGGCTAGTTGAGAAGCTCTTTCAAGACAGTTATACTCTCGGATGTTTGTCAGGTTCGCGAGAGGTGGCGCAGTGGAAAAAACCCCAACGTTGGGTTTTTGCTGGATTCGAACCTTGGACCCTTCGCTTAGTAGTTTTGACAGCTATTAGCTCCAATTAATGTCAAGAAACCTGTGGCCTTAAGTCTGAAAATGAATAAATCGGAAAAGCACTTTGATACTTAATTTTAAATTTGGAACAAATCTAACATAATTTAAGGAAAAAAAACTACAGATTCTGATAGGAATTCGTAATATTATCAACAATATTTAATTTTTTAATTCCTTTATTTTATTTGTTATTGCGGAAAGCGCTATTACATTGTTGTCTTAAGTCGAAAGTATTTCGCTTGAAGCCATAGACATCGTTTCGAACATTTTTGGAAAGGTGAATATAATAAATTTTGCAACATGGCCTCAAAAGGTTGGAAGTAAATCGTTTTTTTTTCGGCGCCAATATTAGTGTCTGTGCAAGGTAATTTGAAATATTCCACATATTACTACTAACAAATCTAATCTTAGACGACTTTCGGATTTGCAACAGCTCCTAAATATTTATTATTATTTTTTTTTTTTTTTGAAATAAATAAATTACAGTTTAATTTGATCTTACAGCATTAGCTATCTGGGCCTTCGGCTGAGTTTATCTTTATAGTAGAAGAATAAAAGGAGCAGAACGTACCTAAAAATGTTTTTGCAAATCAATCAATCCCTACACAACAACGTAAAAACAAAGAAAACCACTTCGATTTAAATATTTTTTGGAATCAGCTTCGACTACGAAAAATTTTAAATCAAAGTGGCATGACTACTCTAAATAGTATATATTTTTTATTTGATCTAACCACGTATGTAGTACCTTGATTTGATGTGGAATCATGCTTAGATCAAATTCATTTATCTTTAAATCAATGTTTGTACACTTCGATATAACAACAATGCATCGTAGTACAATCAAATATGTTCGACTTTAAAAACACTATCTACAAATGGATTTTGAAGTAACCACTGTGCATTGTGTATTAGGGTGTCCCGTCAAATTGTTTGTTGTTGTATGTATCTTAACAAAAGGCCCCGCAAAAGTTGCGTATTGCTGAGCTCATTACAGGAAGGTTAGGTTAGGTTAGGTTGGGAGGGCAGTTTTGCAACCAATGCAAATTTCACCCAGAAGCCATGAAGGCCCATTGTGATTACCCTGTTTGTACATGTAAGGACATGTGGCTAACAAAACCACTTCGTTCTGTTGAGGAATAGTTTTATGTCTGATAGAGGTACCCTTGCCAAGTCGTCCAAACTTTCGAAGAACCTAGTTCCCATACAGGATGAGCGGCGTTCTTGTAAAGCTGGGCAGTGGCATAGAAGGTGTTCCACGGACTCTATTTCCTCCTCGTCTCTACAGCTTCTACAGAAGTCATTACAGGAAAAATAACATAAAAAATATTTAAGGGTACTTTTGGGCCTCTACCGGCCGTTGAAGTTTTGGAAAAAAATTTTGTTTTCCCTACATTTTTCTTTTTTCAATATTTTTTTAATAATGCTTACATTTGTAAATTTATAGCATATTCTCTCAAATCAAATGTGTTTTATGTAGCATTTGAGCACTTGAGAGGTTATTTTGATATCTCTTAAATGCTGGAATCAAATAATACATTTGTTTTGTCTTAACCACAAAATTCTATATGTTCACAAAAATAGGTAAATTCGAATTTTTTAATTTAAATATTAAAACATGTAAGCAAAATGAGTTCCGGACTCCATCTCCGAGAGTTATTCTGTCCTCTTTTCGATCCCTTTATAGTGAATTAAAAAAAATCATTTACCGTATGTAAGAGATGTAAAAAAATATACCCATGCTTTTGATCCAAAGAAATCTTAAAACAGAATACGGTGAAAAATCCCTCTAATTCCGAATTGTTTATTATAGTGAGTGCATGCAGATATCGAACCGATTTTGAAGAGGGCTTCAATTCCAATTGTGTGCCACAATCAAATACTAAGACTTATTAAAATGAACTTCCATAAAGAAATGCAAACTATCACAATAGAGTACAAGATTTCATAACATTTTCTAGTACAAAATTGTTTGACATTGCCTCATGTAAATTTGATATCTGCCACTGTACAAAGAAAAAAAGTGCCTAGTAATGAAAGGGTATTTTTGGAGGATAAGTGTTGATTACCTAGAGACTATTAAAATGCAAAAGCGTCTAGATCGAAAAGAACGTAGTGCATTGTATAATCTTGCCCCTCCAAGTTTACTCCAGAGAGTAGATCCAAACGAAACAGACGAAAGAGTGGAGCCAGTCAAGATAGTAAGGTCACTACTTTGTTCTTCAGAACTTTCAAAGTCTTCTTCAGATCCTTCCACGTTTTCAGATACGCTCAATTTGCTGGTCCAACCATCTGTAGAAAGAGTTTTTGATCGATATGGAGTATCGGAACGAACTGTCCCAACAGTCGCTTCAGCGGTTTTGCACGATGCTGGACTCGCAAATAACACTGACACAAGGCTTGTAATCGACAAAAATAAGATACAGATACTGAGCTCTGTCAAAATCAAGAGAGCATCTAAGAAGCCAATACAATGATGCCATTCCTAAGAATATTTATCTTGACGGACAGAAAGACAAAACCCTTGTTTCAGATCAAAAATATAAACGTCATTTTCGCAAGGAGCTCTTAGAAGAACATAACAATATTTCTCCGATATATTATTAAGGGGAAGAAATATGCAATTCAAAGATTCATTTTATAATTTTTAAAGGCTATATACCGCGATACTAATTATCATTTTTAGTGTCCAGGATATATTTCGAAATACAAAATTGCATATTGTGACTTACAAAATATTCAGTCTCAATGTTAAAAATGATTATTAGTATAAGGTCCATGCCATGGACATTATTTTTTAAAATGAATGTCAGACAACTCCTCCACCTATCTTAAAAGATCTGCCTGATGATGAACTTTCATTGCTTGCAAATGCAACAGAGCTCAGAATACCAGATATAAAACAAAATTGAATCTAGAAATCGGATACCATCTCTTAGTTTCAAAAGCCAATTTTCAATGTAAAATTTGTATTTATGTCTTAATAGCTTCTTTTAAATTAATTATTTAAAATTATTGATTGTACGCAAATGAATATTTATTATTTTAATTTAGTACCAAGTTATATTTGTGTATATATTTTTGAAATAGTAATAATATTTTGAACAAATAGAAAAATTGAAAGATATAAGCGCCTTAGTTACTTTTCCCTGTCCTTCAATCGTCGGTAGAGGCCCAAAAGTTATGCCGTAATCAGAAAGTAAGTACACATTCTCGTCAATACGCAACTTTTGATACCACTTTCGATGAGATTTTCCACGAAATTTTTTTCTTCATACAACGACGGGACACCGTATTGTGTATTCAAAAAAATTGTGTACTATTTAAAATTATTTCCCTGCCATTTTATGACATTTAAGTTGAGGAAATCCGAATAGTCTTCAATAAGGTACTATAAAGTATTTGATATAAAATCCGTCTATCTTGAATGTTATATGTCATTTCATTGGCTGAAATAAAATTGTTTTATAATAAGTAAAAAGCTATTGCAAACAAAGAGTAATGAGTTAAGTGAAATCCTGTGATAACAAATAAGGAAATAATATTTTTGTTTGCAATCATTGTAGCCACTAATTAACCTTTTTGTATCAATGAATTAATTTCTAATCGAACACTTGAAACCAGATGTGTTTTTTTTTTTCGGCAGGTTAAAATATATTTATACTTCACTAGGTGACCCGGCGAACTTCGTTCCGCCCAAATCTATATATATAAAAATTGAGCCTGAAAATTGTGTTAGTTTGTCGCCAATTCACGTCTTAACGCATTTACCGATTTTAACGAAACTTTCACAAATATTTGGTATTGGTCTATACCTGATTTTTGTGAAATTTGGTTGCAAATGGTAAATGTATGTTTGTGTAATTTGTTTACAAAAAACGGTGCAAAAAAAAATATATATATTTGTGGCGCTGTTGTCGATCTCCTAAAACACTTAACCGATTTCAATGAAATTTCGGAGCTGTGTATGGTTGGTTACAGTTTGAAAGAAAGGAAACTATTTTGGTATGGTGGGTACGGCTATATGTAAAAGAGACTGACGCCCTTATGTGCACTCATAACTCGGGAATGGATCGTGGTTCGGTGAAGATTTGGTGTTAAACATATTTGTTGATGCCAAATCTAAAAAAACTAAAAAAAAAAGAAAAGTTTTTCGTCAAAAATAAAAAGCAAAAATGTTGTGGACAACTTAATTACTATTATTTTTATTTAAAGTATGTGTTTTTTTAACTATCGTAGAGCTTTTTCATATACTACATTTTTTGTTTTACCCTTAGTAGTAGTATAAATAAACAGAACTGATGGCTTTCCTACTCGTGAACATGATAGATATAATTGTCCGTGGGAGAAGCATGGATACTCTAGGTCGATTCCACACAATTCCAACGATTGTCCTTGCGCCTGACAATAAATAGTCATAGCGAACGCAAGACGTATCGGAAATTGCAATCTTTTGAATTCAAAAGTTAAATCTGGTGGAATCATTGGAATACGCGGATGCGGAATCAATACATCTTCACCTTTAAATTTTCCTTTTAAAATCGTTGCTTCAATAACATTGTTTACTTACTTTTTTACTGCTAATCTTGTTCCGTTGCACAATCGAGGCTGATTTATATTCCGAAGAAGAATAATTGGTGCACCAACTTTCAATTGTAAACGATGAGGCGGCAATCCAGGTAAATCCAACGAATTCAGAAATTCCGTCGGATAATTGACAGCGTCATCTTGATTTGTGACCGTGTCTACTGATTGATACGTTACAATCTCACCAGGCACATCAGTTAAAATATCCGTATTCAATTGACCTACGTCCTTATTTTTGGCAGCCAATATTGCTCTTTCAGCTAACCAATTGTGATTTTTATAATTTTGCGCAATGTTTGGAAAAACACTTGAAACCAATTGTTGTTTTGTTTGTGCGAAATTACAAAAATTATCTGGCAAAGTGATTAATCCAGTGTTAACAATAGGAATTTTTCCATTTCCTATCGACAGTAATTGCCCAGAAAATTCGTCAGCCGATGGGTCATTTTGTATTTGTACTCTCACATTTGTTGTTAAAGTGAGTGTTTGTGCATTTCTCCATAAATTTTATGACTTTAAATATGCCTTTAATTCATCTGCTGGAGTTGAACGGGGTATCACTGGCAGTGTTTATGCAAAATATCGTCGGCCATAGCACACAACACACCGTCACCAGTCCGCAGCGCTTCGAACGAAGTAGGGACACAAACATTGACCAAAGCATTCTCAAATAGAAGCATTCGTTGTTTTTCGGGTGAACTGTGTATATTCTACCAATTGCATAAACACCACGGAATGTGGGAACTACTTCACCTTGTTTCCGCCGCTTGAACTTCTTCGACGACGCATTCCATTTCCAATATCGCGGCATTTCGCAATGTGTAAGTATTCGTGCAAACTCGTGGCGTCGGCAAGTGTCAAAAAATTGTTTAATGTTGTTGCAGGTGCCGTAACCCTACTAACGAATGAGCAGAGTACCAAGATTTTTACTCGCTCATTTTTCGTAACATCCCCTACGTGAAAACTCAAAACGCTGAACAACATCATTGTCCACGTCATCTCAATCACCCCTACATTTCAACTTACTCACTCATACTAATACAAGGATCCTGAAAATAATGGATTCAAACACCATCAAACCAATATCGAAGTATCTATTCCACTTTAAAATGTTACTTAATGTAACATAGTAAACATAATTTAATATAACAAACTTGTTAGGTAGGTACCTAAATTTAAAAAAAAATCAAAATTGTTCACAACAACAATTTACTCGGAAAATAACTGAAAAATGTAATTGACAACAACAATTGCTTTTAAAATTTAATTTTGTTTTTTTTTTATTTGAAATTTCACCACTCGATTTCTATAATTTATTTTTGTTTCAAAGTGCATTTCCCCATACAAACTTTCATAACCTTTTTCATCCCCTCAAAGTTTTGTTTTCGCGACAAAACTTGACAAAAATCATATATAGACCAATAGCAAATGTGTGTGAAAGTTTGGTTCAAATCGGTAAATGCGTTAAGGCGTGAATCGAAGACAAACGAACACAATTTTAAGGTTCTCTTTTTATACATATATAATATAGATTTGTAGGTTCCGTCTAGGATTCAATGCACTTAATTTTATTTCAAATACATACCAGGAATTAAATGTAGTCACACAAAACTCACATTTTAGCGTTGCAAATAGACTTTCCATTAAACATTTGTTTTTACGTTGACGGAACTTGTTTTTCTTTCTTTCTTCCATTGAAGGAGATTTAGAAACTTAATGTTGGACAAATATTAATATAATAAAATAAAATATTTAAAAAAAAAAATACATGTCATAATGTAAAAGTGAATACCTTCCACTTCGAATCTACGGTAACATTATTTATAATTATATTGCGTATTTAAATCAAATATATTTCAACGTGAAACGAAATGTTCTTTAAAAAGTGTATTCAACGTTAAATCAAATGGAACGTATTACATTTTAGTTATATTATTATATTTTTTCCTTGAGTGTAGCGAATACCTTTTCGCTTGTTTATTCAAAACAAGCCACCCAACTACAGGTCTCTGCTATTTTCTTTTCTTCATTTGAGCGCCAAACTTTCCTATTTCAATATGAAAATGTCAAGCTCAGAATATTTCACATACCTATAGCCTTTTGTTTGTTCTTGACGAATTCTCATGGCATTATGTGTACAGCTTTTAGGTTAATCGATCCTTTGTCAACAAAAAGCGGATATTACATGTTTGTCAACGAATGAAGAAATCCCTTACTCAAATAGGACTAGAAACTGACAACGAAAGGAGGAGCATGAACACAATTTATGTGAAAGACGATAGAGTCGAACTTTGGTTTGGCATATACATTCAACACTTTTCCACTTTATTCAATAATGATGAGAGCTATTCGATTCCTACGGCAAAGGCTAAAGGAGTAAAGTGTACTATATACAAGTATAAGGACATCGCCAAGGAACTTGAACAACTTTTCCGCAACCAATATTTGTTCAGTAAAAGTTGAAATGTATCCTGTATCAGTATCATCGTGTCGTCTTTGGGATGATTTTCAACCATCCATGCTCTTTCAATCACAAGGGGAAACGTTCTACACACACATATTTGTCCTTTGCTATGTACCCGTATGATATTAATCCCACGACATTGTTATCAATAAGTTTTTGTTGAAAAATTGTACATCATCCTTGTCCGTGTAAACAGTGTTCCTGTAGAATAATGTTGCTGGACGGATTTTTATCCCCCGTCTTAATGAGAATGGAACACCAAGAGTCTAAACTGAGTATAGTGATGCTGTGGATGTCCTTTTCAAGTTGAGAGTTAAATGAAAATGTTAAGTAGCATTCGGATTTAGGGTCGATGGGTTTTGTTGTTTTGCTTTGTTGATCCTTTTTACTTATCATTGTTGCTGAGTTGTTGGGTTGAAAACAAGATAAACTGAGCACTCTCCCCGAAGAGTGGAGTGTCCTCGAATATTTAATTTTGGATTTGAAATTGTTTTGAACATTTTTTTTTTCGTTGAACTGTTTGTCTGCAAGTTGAAATGATGCGCATTAAAAGTTCATTGGACTAGTTTTAGATGAGTTTGGGATTTTTTTTTCAGCTTAAGATGGCTTTTGGCTGCAGAAATAATTTGATACTTGGATGTGAGTACTTTGCACTAGGGAAATAGATTAATATGTGGAAAAGTTTACAATCGCTCGCATAGAGAGAGAGAGAGAGAGACAGACATTTCATTTGCGGCTCAAATATTTTTAAGAGAGAACAAAAATATTTGGTATGGTAAAAATTCATATAAAGAAATGTATGCCATAATTTTTATTTGCAAAATACCTGTTTTATGTTGGGAATAAACGCGGTGGTTCTTCTGGATACTTGTATACGGCAGTATTTCATTTTGGAGGTCTTGATACTCCTGCATGTTATGTTACCTTATAAGCTTACGCGCCCTTATCGCAAAAAAAAAAACACATTTTTTGTACACTGCCAACTGTTGACATTACTTTTAGAAAAAAATAAAGTGTAGGTACGACTGGGTCGAACGAAACTTTCTCGTTCATCAAAAGTTTGGTTGGATGTTTTCTTATTTTATTAGGTAGGTAGGTTGTGAGAAGCTAGGCCTAGGGTCCCTCCGGACCTGTTGCGCCAGTTTTGTTGATAAAATATATAAAATCAATCCGATTAATTCGTCGATATCAGGAATACGGCCATTACCGATAGTCAGCAAATGCTTCGAAAAATCTGGAGCAGATTGGTCGTTCAGCAATGCAACTCTCATGTTTACAATCAGCTGACGTTTCAAGCAAAGTCAAACACTACATTCATTTAAACTAATGGGTCTAATTCAAGCCAATTATATTCAAAAGTTATATTAAATACAATAGTAATAAGAATAACATTGTCGACGTTTTTCAATCAAATTTATTTTTTTTATAACCGAGGGTAGGTGAAAATCTTCCAAAGACAGAATAGAATATGAGAATAGCAAGCGCGTGCATAGTAGTGTCAGATTTTTACAGACTAAAAACACCACCCTTCGAAGAATTGTTAGATACTGCAACTAAGATATAACTTATCAAGCAATTTTTCTATAACGAAATAACAACTTTTGACAGGCTACTTTCCAATGAAAGATCCTGCATGCTCCGAAATTTAGACGCGGTTTATCTTATCTTGCCAAGTCGAACGGTTTCGTTCTTTGTAGTCGGCGCAATAAATTGTTCTCGTCCAAAATTTGTCGGACTGTATTGTTGGAATGTCCGATTAGTCGGTTTCTATGCTTTCTCGCGAAGGTTCAAGTTTCAGCTTCAATTGTTGGAATTCCGAGATCTCTGTGGATATCGTCGTTTCTAATATACCATGGTGCTTGTACAATTTATCTAAGCACTTTATTTTGAAAAGTTTGTAGAATATTGACATTTGTTTTCTTGGTACAACCCCAGAGTTGTATACCGTAGGTCCACACCGGCTTTAGCACTTGCTTGTATAGAAGCAGTTTGTTTTCAGTACTGAGCTGGGAATGTTTTCCGAGTAACCAGTACATTTCTCTATATTTGATATCGAGTTCTTTACGTTTCATTTTCACGTGCGAATTCCATTTCAGCTTTGCGTCGAGTGTCATTCCCAGGTATTTGGCCTCGTTTGCAAAAGGTATTCGGGCCAAGTTTAGGAAAATTGGCAAGTCATTTGTTTTCTTATACGTGAAATTCACGTGAACAGATTTAGTTTCGTTGAGGGCGATCCGCCAGTCCCCCGTTCATTCATTTACCTTATTTAGTGCGATTTGCAGTTTTGCAGTCGTTTCTTCAATTGTATTACGTACTGCTAGGATAGCGGTGTCGTCGGCGAACGTAGCGAGAGTAGTGCCATCTTCTCTTGGTATATCGCGAGTATATAACAAATAGAGAAGGGGCCCAAGGACACTTCCTTGCGGCACGCCGGCCGAAATTTCCTTAAGCTCAGAGAATTCGTTTCCATGTCTAACACGGAAGAGTCTATTCCCGAGATATGATTCTAAAATATCATATAGGCGTACGGGAAGAACTTGTCGTAATTTAATTTTAAATTTTAATCCGTCATGCCACACCTTATCAAAGGCTTGTGAGACGTCAGGGAATACGCTTGAGCATATCTTTTTTTCTTCAAATGCTTTCTCAATTATGTCAGTAATTCTATCCACTTGGTCAATCGTGGAATGCTTGGTTCTGAACCCAAACTGGTGGTCAGGGATAAGATTATTGTTTTCTATAACCGGTTGTAGGCGCGTTAGTAAGATTCTCTCGAAAACTTTGGATATAACTGAAAGAAGGGAAATTGGTCTATACGACTTTACTTCATTTGGCGGTTTTCCCGGTTTTAAAACCATTATGACCTCCGCAACTTTCCATTGGCTCGGCACGTGTTTTAGTCTGAGCGCGGCATTTATAATATGAAGAAGCTTAATTAATGCTTTTCTTGGTAGAACTTTGAGAACTTTTCCCGTGATCAAATCATAACCAGGAGCTTTCTTAGGTTTTAGGGATTCAATCTCACGTTTTAGTTCCCTTAGCGTTGAACTTGTGAGTATTAAATCGTCGGATTGTAATTCCGTCCCAATAACACTGCCGTGTACCGCCCGACCATCGTACGGTTTAAAGGTTTCTTCTAAATGGGCGGCAAAAACGTCCGCTTTTTCCTTATCTTCCCTTGACCATTCATTTTGATTTATTTTAATTGGCGGCGCGGGGATTTTGGGCCTTTTGGTGCCTTTTACAGCTTTAGTTTAGTTTAGTTTATTTATTTTCTTTGAAACTTACACTTTAAGACAATACAGTCTTATAAAATAGTGAAGATTACAATTCTTTAAATTTCGAGCTACATAACAAACGTTATTATGATAGGTAAGAAATAATAATAAAAAAAAAAATAGAAAGAGTTGAAAAAGAAAAAAAAAAAATTACAAAAATTTTGAGAAAGCTTACTATATACTTAGCTATATATCTCCTTTTTAAAAACTTATAGAAAAACAAAAAAAATTCACATAGCTGAACCTCTAGTCAGGCTCGTTGAGGAAAAGAGACCTTAGCTCGGTTCCGAACCGTTTTGTGCCGCCTAACCTTCTAACATGCCGTGGCAAGGAATTCCAAGGCTTTCCAAAGTGAATAATTGGAATCTTTTTTGCCGTTAAACTTTCAAGGTAAGAACCTATCGCATGATTTTTAAAGTCCTTGATAGCTGTCTTCAATAAATTGCACAAATAATTCAAATGTGTTTTATGTTGCGGGGCGCGACTCTGTTGCCATTTTTTACGCGCCTTCCTTTTTTCGTTGACCAATTCTTTTATTTCGGGAGGATATCGTAGACCTATTTGGCCGGCGTTTTTTTTAGATTAGGCGTATTATTCCAGGAAGCGAGCTGTACGATCTCAACGAAGCGATCTACTTCAACCTCAAGTTCATAGGGTGTCGTAAGTGGAAGGCTCAGTTCAACATTCTCTTCAATTTCGTTCCTAAAGCCTTCCCAGTCAATTGTTCTACCAGTTAATCTCGCTGGCTCAAGGTTATTTACTAGTTTTACGTTCAATGTTAAAATAACCGGTGAATGATCAGATGACAGATCAAAGCTCTCTTCAACTTCAATGTGGTTAATAGGTATTCCTTTCACGACGAAAAAATCGATCAGATCAGGTATTTTTGAAGTAGGTATCAGTTGGCCAGAAGGTCGGTTTGCCCGTCGAGTGGAAATCGCAACTGTACTCCATACTTGCCCCATAGAGCATTCTTCCTTTTCGCGAGATGTATCAAGAACCCCAGAACGTGTGTTTCGCATTAAAATCGCCGCCAATTATGAAGTTCGGTTTGGGCGATTTAAGCAGATTAATCAAATTGCAATGATTTACGTGTCGGTCAACCTTTCGCTTTTTCACTGAAGTGCTTTAAGGTACACAACATTTTTTGTTCTATTAGATATATGTATAGTGCGTACACGTATATAGCGGGAGGTTTGCCAACACATGGCTCGCCACATACAAGTGACCACGTATGTCGTTTTCCATTGGGAAAAGAAACCAATCTATTTTTTTTTTATCTAAATTATTTTTCATGTTCCATTGGGCAAAAAATTAGTCTTTTTTCGATTCGGATCACTGTTTGCATATATCGATATTTTTTCAGATTTACATATACTACGACAATAACCACTATACTTTGCACAGGTGTTCTACATCATTTAAGGAGTTGTCTTTCAAGACAAATACGCAAAGTTTCGTGAAAAACGAAAAACATGATATAGCTATGGATGTGATTTCGGAGGAACTATTATCTTCATTGTCTTCCTCGTGATCTGAAGACTACAAATCACCAAAAATACTTCATTTGTATTTACAACAGGGGAATCATTTTTCAAGTCGATTTCCATAACAGCTGATATTTTTGTCAAGTAACGCACTAATTTACAAAAGCAAATCAATTTCGTTGCATGGTCCATGAGCAGCGTAAAATCTGAGATCTGAAAAAGAATTCTGGGGGCCCAATGGAAAACGACATTAGAAACATGGGAATTCAAGATTGAAAAAACATCCAGATCTTAATTATCAAGAGCCTGAATCTCGAACAATTCCTTTATTCAAGTATTTTTACAAAATATTTGATTGACCTGAACATACCACAACAAACAAATGTCGCAAAAAATTGTCACAATTTAACGTAAGCATGAACGTCATCTATCATGAAGATGGTGTCGCAAAATCGCTCCATATAAAATGTATGGGGAAAATGAATTTTCTTCATATTTTTTTTTTCTTTGATATTCTTCTTGTATGGCCGGAGACCAGTCCGAATTGTTGCGAATCATCGAAATCTGTCCAGACTTTCTTGAGCTATAAGACTAGATACTAACATCACTTTCTTTTATATATATATAGAAGATTTGCAATAGCAATTATAAACTTAATATCCCGATAGACGTATGAAGCTGCAAAAGAAGTGAGATTTTCTGATTATTAATCTCCAACTGGTTGGAATTATTTAAATTTGCTAAAAATAAGTTTAGCGTTGCTGTTATTGCATTCTTTACGGCTGTTGCAATTTGAAATAGGTATATATGAACAGAGATCGACTTTTGGGTAGCCATTTTTGAGAAATAATTAAAAAACAGATTTCTTCGACTTTTTTTGAGAAAAACTTATTTCGAATACTATAATATTATCTTTAATATGTATTGTAATCAAAATCGTTTAAGCTGTTTTTGTAAAATTTGGTAGACCCGATTTAAGCCCGATTATATAACTTATAATTATTCGGGATGTAAGAATTACGTGGTTTTTAAAGTTTTATCGAAATCGAAATTGGGGTTTTCGAGATATTAGCGGTTTTTCAAATTATCTAGAGTTTTCGGTGAACTAAGGACGCAATTATTTTGAGGATATCATTTTTACTCTAAGTTTTCATTTTGTTCAAAATCGTTAGGTATTGCCGTTTTCGGGTAACCGAATCCAGGAAATTCAGATAACCCCCTAAATGGAAAATTAAATAACCCCCTCTACAGCCGGATAATCTAAAGAAAACTAAATTTAAAAAAAAAAATACTTTTTTAAAAAAAATCCATTCTACGTTAATATGGAGAAAAACTGAGTTCGCTATTATGTTAGAAGTGATCACATTACCTTAGAAATATTTTGATATTATAATCGTACGGACCGTTTTCTAGATATAAGTATATCGAAAATTAAAACTATTTAGTAACTATCGTTATTCGAAATTTTAGCCAAAAACTGGGTATGCTGCCATGGTAACCTTACCTATTTAAGCTTAAATATCAAATTTGGTTGAAATCATTAGAACCGTTTTCGAACAACTCAAACTGGTACGAACATTTTATATGGGAAGTACTAATAATATTGAGGTTACCTTGAAAAAAGAAAACGGCGCCGAAGTGTAAGCCAAATCCGACGTATAAAGTTTGAACGATATCCGGGAAGCCTTTTAGGCCTTCTGTAGGCCTGTGCAAAGAAGGACAGACAGACAGACGGAGAGATTGGCAGAATTTCGCGAACTACTTTTTTGAGGTAGTCTGTAATCCTAATGTCAGAATTGATTAACATCTCGAGTTCGAAATTTTGTACGAAACGATATTTTTCTGTTACTACTTAAAAGAGAAAGTTAAAAAGAGTATTAAACCCAAGCAAGTCCTTTTGAATATTTTGGTGATCAAAATTTTCGCTAAGGCTCGCTACAGATTTAGTAAAATAACCTGTTCAGTTATTGATCGAACGTTTTAATATGCAAGAGCCTACAAATCGCTGTTTCCCCATCCCTGCATTTTTGCAAAATATAGTTAGGTACTCTCCATTTTTGTGTTTTTAACTTTTTGATGTGTAAACATCTAATCGCGCGTTGTTGGAATCTGGTGGAGTAATTACACACATTTAACTTGCGGGGACAGGGAATGCGTCACTGTGTTTTATCATTGCATACATTTTATCATTGCATACGTTTTTATCATTGCATACATTTATGAGCTGGGGCATATTAATTTCAGCTTTTTGTTGATGTGAAATAAAATTTCTCCATTTCGTCCTTGCACCGTACTCAGAAGAAATTTCAAGAATTCTGCAGGGAGATTATCATCTTTTACCAATGATCATAAGCGGAGACTTCAATAACAATTTTGCAACTCCAGAAGCTCAAACATTTATTGATTTTATGCAAGATAAATTTAACCTTCAAATGAACTCCAATCGGAAAATTTCAACAACACGATATGGAACAACCATCGATGCTGTCTTCAAGCGTAATCTAGATAGATTACAGTCTCGAATGAATATATCTTACTTCAGTCACAATCCGATTGTATCTATTCTACCGAAACTAGCACAGAACGAATATATAATTGTTATTTCATCATATATCAAGAATACGGTTATTACAATTCCCCCTTTTCTCAATGACGTGTATCAAGTCACACACATACCGCACGCACGGTTTTTACACATACACATATTTCGGGACTGTTGGCACCAATTTTTTTTCTTGCTGTCACTTCATTAAAATTTGTTTAAAAAGAAATCCCCATAGTGTAAGCAATTTGAACTAAAAATGGCTAATGCTCTTGCCAACCAAGATCAAGAGCCCGCTGTCAGGCAGTAGGTACACGCTACTCAAATATTAAGGACGATAAGCAAAAGTCCAGTATACCTAATCAAACTGAAGTAACGAAGGCTGACCGCTGAGCTCTTCCAACCTGCATAATTGTCTTCTTTTAGGGAGACTGTACCAACTCAAACCCGATGAACGTCAGCGTCGTTTATCTAGTCCTAAAGGAAGTATCGACTAGGATTCTGTCTTCAAAAAAAAAAACCGATTGTAATCTGAGAGGTCTACAATCCTTTTCTCGCGAACCATTCATTAGAAAACGAAAGGTTTTAAGAAGCTAGGCCTAGAATGATAAAAATCAATTTCTCAAATATTTTCGGAATTTATGTCTGCTAGACTTTTAAGAAATAGTTATAAACACTGGAGTGACGCATTTTAATAGCAACATAACGCCAGTTGCAAGGAGCCAATCTCTTTAATAACTTATATAAAAAAAAAAACCGCTTGATTAAAATTTCGAAAAACCATACCCAACGCGGACCAGCATTTAGTCCTGCCAGCTCGATAAAACACAATCAAACTTTAAGGTTCATCCGTCTGTCAGCCACTCGGTAGCGGATGATTCTCCTTCAAATATTTTACTGCCATTTATAGTAGCACCACCACTTAGGAGCGCGCCTTGAATAAAAGACTGCTGACATTCAGCCAAGTGAATCGCGCGCCATCCCAGCTTCCACACAATGGAGCCATCCGTCACCGTAGACACTATCGCTTATCGTTAATTAAATTTCATTTTTCATTTAACTCGTTAACGTCTTGCTCGACTCCTTCAAGTATTCCTTCTGCTGCTCTCCAAGCAAAAGACGAAGAAGCCGAGTGTATTTTATCCTGAACAGCCAGCGCCAGTATATGGAGATTCATTTTCTGATTTGTGAGTGTAATGTGAATTTAAAGGACATTTCGCGAAGTTGAATATGTGTGACAAGGAAACACTTGTGTGCCGTGACGTCGGAACAAGTCAAGTGCATTAGAAGGGAGCGTGAATTCATGAGGATGCACTAAAAGAATATTTTATATCTAAATTATGCACATTGCTTCCTTTCTTTTTTATGTGGGTTCGTCCTTTCGCTTGTTTTTCTGTCTGTGGCTCATATATGTATGTCTGTTGGCAGCGTTTCTCCTATTCCATACTGTTGCTGCACAAGAACTTAAGGTCTGGGCTGTGTAAATGCTACCGACAGGGTAACTTGTCTTCACACTTTTATCCTGTTATCCTTGTATGCCGTGTGCAGGGTTTGGAAATGGATAGGTGGGTTCATTGCCAAGTTGTTTGCATATAGAGTTGAATTTAATGAACGTTAATAGTTTTTATCATTCTTGGGTGTTTTTTTTTTTTTTTTCGTACTGTCCTCAAAAATTTAATCGATATGAAGCGCACTTGGAAGAAGTTTATGAACTCGAGCGTGCCAAGAAGTTCAAAGTTCCTATGCGGTTGCGGCAGGCGCAAAAGAGGTATGCGAATACTGCCATATGAAAGTAGTGGAAGAGGATCGGAAACCATGTGTTTGTGGGTTACAATGGGACCGCATTTGAATTTGGAATAATTAAGTTGCAAACTTGCGGCGTAAATGTTTTTGGGGAAATTGTTTTTTAAGGATGTTTACGATGATATCGTCTTGGGAGAACTTTTCATAATCAATTCAATAAGACCGACTTGTGTTAAAAACGGGCTGAGTGTTACAACTTACAATAATACCACTTGGGTGCCGCAGTCTTATTGAGTGGTAGAATCGTGTTTTTGATATTGAGAAGTTTGAATAGAGTACATAATACTTGAGCAGAAGATTTGTACAAATATTTAGAGACGAGAAATTGAATTTAGTTCAAAACGAATTCTCGGTGAACTTGCATTTTGTTTCCAATGATGCTTCCATTAATAATTACTTATTATTAATTGACAGAATAATAAATTATACTGTTAATAGGTTTATAGCCCTAACTACCAGGGCTTTCGGCTGCTTCCATTAAATTGTGGAAGAATGTTAATGACGCTTTTGGGTAGAAGAATATTTATTCTAAATCTGGCGACAGGGACTTTCTCATTTTTCAAACTGTACCTACTTGCGAATAGAGTAACCTGCGAGAGAGCTCATTTTGAATATTTTTTTTATTATCACTGCAATACCACTGGTGGTAAAACGCAAATAGCTCATTTGCTACAATACCGTCATAACTCAAAAATCTCTTTCAGGAGAGGATTTTTAAGTTTAAAATTGTCATAGTATCGTTAGGGGTGTTGAATAAGTACGAAATAAAAACTGGTTGTAGTGTTAGAATATCTTTATGTAATTAAGGTATGATCTGAAGTTGAATTGTTTCTACCAACAGCTCCTCGAGATTAAGTTCATCCCTACATTTGAGTATGACACTTTTGCACTGAAAATTAGCATTCTTTATGAAAGAGAATGTTGGCATAACGACAGGAGTGCTCTCACTTAGCCAATTTTTGAAACTGAGAAATTATGTTCTACAGTATAAAAGGTAACTTTATTTACTTAACTTCTACATCCATAACTCAAAATTGTTGCGTTTTAAGTTGTGAAGATATTGTAGCAAATGAGCGAAATTATGTTTGGGCGCCAAAAAGGCGTGTTATTGTAATTAAAATAAACTGAGACCTCACAAAAACACAGCAACCTATCCTATACGAGAGGCTGCAACAGCAGTCTTACACAGCTTATTGATGACCCCACGCGGATTTTATCTGAAAACCAAACGAAAGTCCTCTTACATAAAAATCGTAGCTTCCTCCGAGATTACGGACCATGCTGTAGTATCAGCTACTCTTTCTTGTAGCGACACACCTTATTAAATTTTGGAACTTTATCAATTCTAATTGGAATGATGAGCAGTGAAAATAGTGATATTTATTTTTATGGTCGCCATATTGACAGAGAGACTGATGTCAATCTATACGTCGAAGTAGGCGAAATGAACGAAAACTGTAGTTCGATATAAGCAAGCCAGAAAAGAAACGAAATGCATCTAATTTTGAAAGTCTCCGACAAGAAGCACAAAACACAATAAAACTATATAATGTATATGTGGTGAACACACATAAAACAAAAACAAAACAAGCCAGCAAACAAATAAACATCCGCATCGTCTGGCGCTTACCATTCTCTATGATTCAACGGCTTTCTTTTCTAAAAACGCATGGCTCCCAAGGATCTATGCTTTTCCAAACTCTACTTCCTTCTACTTATCTGCTTTGGTTAATATATAATATATGTTTGTATGAAGAAATACTCGTACTTTTACACTCGATTACAGTCTTTTTAAAAGTTCCTTTTAGAACTACAGTAGTGTACATCGCACAGTTCAGGGATTCACAAACATTTTTCCTCCATACAGATCTGAATAAAATTTTGTAGCTTGAACAAATTTTGCAGTTTGTCGTTCTGGACCGCAGGTATATATACCTGTTCCTTAGAGTCATGCCATTTGTGCCTTCCTATTAGAGCATGCCAGTCATATAATGGTACAAAAAAGAGGGAAGTTTTGATCCTTTTGTAATTTATATGGAAAGGGAGATTTGTAAAAGCCGCACCGGTCGATTGTTGCATTGTACACATTTCTTAGTAGTAGAACTTCACGCAGAAAAATAACTTATTTAAAATAAACCAACTTTCGGTTAAAAACTACCAAATAATAATGTTAATATAGCTCCTATAGAGTTAGTGGATTAAAAATAACCGACTCAAATTATTTAAAGAAACTCGGTTAAAAATAACCGATATTGTTGTCGGTTCTTAAGAATTAAAATAAAACTGGTTAGTTCAATCTTGAAACTCAAACTTGGTTGATAACAACTCACAAAGTGTATTTCTTTAACAGTATGCTTTTAAACATTTTATCTCGGTAATTTTTAACAACGAATACTCGTTTTCTTCAACAGAGATTTAGTCAAATTTATCTAATTTTTAACCGGCCAAAAATCGGGCGTGTAGTTACTACAGTTTCCAAGGCTTATGCCGTAGAATTTTGCATCGTTCCATTGAAAATTACTGGTCCTGTTTTATAGCTGTTTTAAATGTATAATATATAAATAGTTGGTCAATATGGCCGCGTGCTTTTCCGTGCCCCATTTTCTAGAGTTCTCCCAGTAGCTAATCAATTAAAATGTTCTAAGTATCGTATCTCCCATATTATGACTTTTCTTAGGTATTTTGCATAAATTGGAAGGCCTTTTGGGGATTTATAACGAAATAACAACTTTTGACAGGCTACTTTCCAATGAAAGGTGTTCTA
Source organism: Cheilosia urbana (assembly GCA_946477585.1). Classification (NCBI taxonomy): domain Eukaryota; kingdom Metazoa; phylum Arthropoda; class Insecta; order Diptera; family Syrphidae; genus Cheilosia; species Cheilosia urbana. Next base: position 42,884,030 of record OX297856.1, read on the forward strand.
CAGGCGATTTCCAAGTCGTTGGACATGCTATTAGCTGCTAATAATAATCCTTCAGCCTTGACGTCACCAATCTAAATGATAAACATTAGGTTTTTTTTTTCCTGATTCATTACATAGGTATTCGATTTAGGCCTATAGAATAAGGTTCGAAATTTCTTTGTTCACATTTCTTACTTTGTCTGTATAGTACCTAATCGAGCTACCTCTATGCATGCTTCGATGACCATTTTTCTCCTAAGCAGCTGACTTCAGCGACTGGCCTTTAACTTCTTTTTGTTTGCAGTGCGATCGATGGTATTTTGATCAACATTGATGCACCTTCCAACAATGAATCAGCTTTCGTTGAATGGCATGGTAAGCATTCGCTGAATTGCCGTATGTGAACCAACCCTTAGATACTACTATGTAAGTGCTAACTAGAAGGGCAGTGCAAGAGGAGTACTGCGGAGAAGTACGCTTTATCAAAAAATGTGACGTGTATGGAGACCGTTTCCCAATGCCGTAATGTTAGGCGACAGCGCTTACCCATTAAAACGTGGCTAATGCCACCTTCAATCTCAAACAGTATCTGTTTTCCGACACAACAGGGCACATAAAAAACGACGGCGCTTAGTTGTGTGTGTATATTCTGAGCTCTGAAAAAATAAAGTTCCCATGCCTGAATCACCTGCGGGTTGCAGCCGTATTTGCTGCAAATGTAATAAAAAATAAATTTAAAAATTGCTGTGCTACTCTATGCAAAACGTATCGTAACTATATGACCGACACCTATACGATGCAAGGAGAAAACCTTCACAGCAAGAGGAAACAAATAATGAAGCGGACGCATTATCAAAATCAGCAATCAAAATAAAAACAAGCTATGTTTTCTCAAAATATTAATTCATTTCCTTTAATTTTCATTTTATAAAATAAACATTGAATTTACGTTGTTAAAAAAAGAATAATAATAAAAATTGGTGCGACTGTATCCAACAGTCCCGAAATATGTGTATGTGTAAACACCGTGCGTGCGGTATGTGTTCGGATTGATACACGTCATTGAGAAAAGGGGGAATTGTAATAACCGTATTCTTGATATATTATGAAATAACAATAATTTATTCGTTCTGTGCTAGTTTCGGTAGAATAGATACAATCGGATTGTGGTACCTGAAGTAAGATATGTACATTCGAGACTGTAATCTATCTAGATTACGCTGGAAGACAGCATCGATGGTTGTTCCATATCGTGTTGTTGAAATTTTTCGGTTGGAGTTCATTTGAAGATTAAATTTATAATGCATAAAATCAATAAATGGTTGAGCTTCTGGAGTTGCAAAATTGATAGGGAAGTCTCCGCTTATGATCATTGGTAAGAGATGATAATCTCCCTGCAGAATTCTTGAAATTTCTTCTGAGTACGGTGCAAGGACGAAATGGAGAAATTTTATTTCACATCAACAAAAAGCTGAAATTAATATGCCCCAGCTCATAAATGTATGCAATGATAAAAACGTATGCAATGATAAAATGTATGCAATGATAAAACACAGTGACGCATTCCCTGTCCCCGCAAGTTAAATGTGTGGAATTACTCCACCAGAATACAAAAAATGTATGCAATGATAAAACACAGTGACGCATTTCCGTCCCCGCAAGTTAAATGTGTGGAATTACTCCACCAGATTCCAACAACGCGCTCTTAGATGTTTACACATCAACAAAATTCAATACCTATTGGTCTAAATCTAACGTAGTAGGTACCAGGGTTCTCATCCTCACAAATCCTCCGTCTCATCGCGTAAGACTGACTTTTTAAACTGATTTAACAAATCGAGGGAAATTTTCGATTTTAATATTTGTTACAATTTTTGTTGTGTTACAGCTTTTATCTACAGCAATTATCAAATAAACATAATTCTACAAGTGCCTGTTTACTTGTTGTTCTGTGTTAAAGGCCCTGTCCTCTTTGAACCACAGGTCTTTCCACAAGTGCTTCTTGTCACTTGTCGTGTTCTGTTACAGATAGAGGGAAATTATATAATTTCCCACTTGTCATCTTTCATCGCAACAATTATTATTGTCGCAGTTTTACGGACTTGTCGTTTTGTATTAAACAATTATTTACAAGTTGTCGAAATTCACTTGTCGCGTTGTGTAACGTAGGCCCCTGGTCTTCCATCCTCTCAATTACGAGTGAAAGCCTTTATGTACTCACCTATTGTGAGGTCCTAACTATTGACCATATTTCGTGTGTAAATATGACCAACTCGGAATCGGAATAGCAAAATTTTCCATACGAAGTTCTCTATTGTGACCTCGAAAATATTAAAGGTGAAGGATAAAAACTACTATTAGCAAGAGCCATTGAGAAAGATAAAAATATAAACGCAAACAACTCCCACTCAAGTGCGTTTATTTCTGTGCACTTCGCCCTCAAGTGCCCTAGGGTGCAATCAACGCAATGGTGTTTACCCAAGCAATTCATCATAATTTCCGGCTTGCACTTCACTATAAAGATTGCAACTCACGCGCGTTCTCAAGAAGTCCCCAACGACGTAATAGTTGTGCAGCATTCCAATCCCAATAGTCAAGTTCATTGTTACTCTGTGCGAGATCGTATCGTTAGGTTCAATGAATTTCTGTTGAAATCATCCCTTGATGGTGTTAAATGATACTGATCCAATTTAAATCCGCAGTCTTCTAGTGTCCCTATATGGGATGTCATAAACTTGAAACCTCTTATTAGCTTGCTCTTCGTAATCCCAGCTACATCTATCGTGGCTTTGTTTTAATGAAGCGAACATTGTTGCCAGTGAGCTAGGTAAATGGAATCGAAAATTTCCTCAAAAAGTTGTCCTATAAAGAGAACAGAGGGTGAGTAGGGATTGCGTTGGAAGTGGGGTTACAAGATGCTTTTGCTAGAGTAAAGTTATGACACTGAGAAGCCACTTAAGAATCGGTTGGTGACTAGGGGTACGAGTCTCTATATGAATTCCAAAATGCTTTCATTTTGGAGAAGCAGTTAACAGTATATAGACTACCATCCAGGAATGGAATAGGTAGGGGGGATTTTGTTGAGTGAACTAGCATTGAGGGAGTAATGGAAATTGTGTTCCATTACCATTCCAACATTGGGATAGGTACTTAAGTTAAATGGTCTACGGCGTTGGTTTTAATAAAATTTAAATTTTATTATGATGACGTAAGGTGTATATCTGTATGTGTGTATGCTGGGTAGAAGGCATAAGTGGCTCCCTTTTTACAATGGGTTTTTGGTCGTTGGTACTTATAAAATATCACATAGGGCTTAGTAAGCTTTCAGGCAAGACCGTTTCAATTTACTCATATCGTGCAGCCATCAATTACGGCAGACTTAAACGTTTTGCGCATTGCCTCGTTAAAAGGTGGTATCAGTCTTGTAAAGCCACCAGTCTTTCAGCTGTAATGCGGGTGCATAGACATAAATAAATCCAATCGCTTTGTCTTGCAACCTGTGAAAGCTGAGGGTGTAGAGAAAAATTGATTTGAAGATTCGAATGCGAAATAAATACTGAGTATACGATTTTTAACTCTCTCCATTACGTAGCTTATATCACATCACACTTCACACTATTATATAAAGAGGTAACGTTTGTTTGTGGGAGGTAATTTCCGGAACTACCAAACCGATTTCAAAAATTCTTTTACTAATAGAAAGCTACGGTATAGAGTATGGCGATAGGCTACTTAATTTTTTAATTTTTCCATTTTAGATTTTTTTGATTTTCTGCACTACACTATTTTGACTTCTCTATATCAAAAATTAATTAAAAAAAACAAACCTACTATGTGCGGATATTTTTTTTTTTTTCAATAAGTAGATTGATAAAATCGAGATAAATTTAATGTAAAGGGTGTCCGCCAAAGAATTTTCGACTTTGAATTTGAATAAACGGCGAGTGGGGTATCGGCGGAGGGGGGAGGCGTATTCATTACACCTACGCGTCGTGCGGATCTTAGTAGCCATGGATCGTTGGTCGGCGGAGCATCGTGCGTTTGCTGTAGAGGCATATTTTAAAAATAACGATTCTCCCGTGGCTATTCGCAAGACATTTCAATATTCGGCGTATACGGGATTGTCCTAGTACGCAACTTATTGGCAAGTGGGTGCGAAGTTTTCGTGAACAAGGACCTGTAGTGGGACACGGGCCAGGTGTATCGCGAACTGTGAGAACTGACGAAACAATTGAAGCAGTTCGTCGTGATGTTATTGCAAATCCACGTCTTTCACTAAGAAAAAAAATTCCCAAACCTATTCGTCTATGTTGGAAAACTTTTTGGAACCTGAGTTGGAGAACAATGAATGGGTAAACGGATCGACATGGTTTCAACAGGATGGAGGCATCAATGAACATTGTAAGGCGCATTTTCCCCGAAAAAGTCATAAGTCGTTATGGTGATATCCCATGGCCCCCCAGATCGCCAGACTTAACACCTGCGGACTTTTTTTTTATGGGGATTTCTTAAATCTAAAGTCTACGTTAACAAACCGCGAAATTTATTGCAACTGAAAAGATATTCGCAACGAAATCAGAGGAATTTCGCAAGAAACTTGCAAAAAAGTTTTCACAAAAAATATGGTGTTTCGTTTAAATGAGTGTGTTCGTCTCCGTGGTAAACATTTAACTTCAATTATTTTCAAAACATAAATCCGCATTTGTATGTTTTATTTTAAAATAAAAACGATTATATAAAAACCTGTGAATCTTTAATTATTTAATTTTAAATTCGAAAATTGTTTCGCGAACACCCTTTATTATACGTTGGTCAACAGCGATGGTTTGTTTTTGATTTTGTTCATCGCTCCAATAGTTTCATTTCTTTTATACAGTTGAGAAGGTAAAAATTAAATGTAAAAAGTTTAAACGCGGACAAAATAGTTATTGAAAAGCAAATTTCAGTGATTTTAAAAAAATGCCAAGACGAATGCGCACAAATATTGGCCGACGAACAAAGCAAGCAAGTCAACAACAAATATCAACGAAGCCAAACTACAGAAGAAAGCGAAAAAGAAAAGTCAACAGTCAAGAAAATTGAGAGTGAAAGTAATGAGAACTGCGTCAAATCCTACTGCTGCTGACATTCGAACGACTGGCATTTCAGTAGAGCGAACAGAAAACTATGTCGGTGAGGCGATTTTCGATATTGGAGCGATGACTATAATTGTGTACCACCATTAAAACGCTGTGCGAGTGGCAAAGTAAAATTAGCACCTGCGGAGGCATTTGAATGGGAGAATTTTCTAAACAACATTTGACAGTACAACAACTGTTTTCGTATGACTTCATTGGGAACAAAAATCATTCAAAAAACTGGTTTCATGCCGACTAGTAGGGCAATATTTTCTCTTATACATCATGCAAACACACATTTTCTAACAATTCGGATTAACAGATTCAAGGCCAAATTTACCATCGGTTGGGTGTCTTCTTGCCAGTGAATGAGGACGTACACCAATATTCGCAGGTTTATTTCATTTTGTCGGGGGATGATCAAGTCGATAGATAGGCACAGAGGGCAAACAGAATTGACAAAAAACGTCATTTGACAATTGCAACAATTATTAAAACGGTGATCAATCTTATCGATTGGTCACCATCCTGATCGCGTCCTTGGTTGCCTGTCGGTGTCGGCCGCCAGCAGGGATTTATCCGCGCCGCCGAGACTCGGTCGAGGCCATAAGCGTCGGTCAAGTCTCGGAAGCACTCTTTCATGCTGACTAGCCCGAACCCTCCCAAAGACCCCCTACTCTAAATCTAAACCTACTAACTTATATCTAACTTAAAACTAAGGAGGAATGCTACAAAAGTAGCGCACCAGCCCGGGAGAGCGTATCAACTCTCACGTCTTTGTCAAGCTACCAAAATTCGGTGAACTACTTTACCGTATCGACCCTGTCCCGTTCCGCAATTGCGGTACTAAACCGGAGGAGCTCCTGAGCATTGGCGGCGTACCCGTCGTAGATGAGCCGCTTATCCCTCGCGCAGGGGTGGCTGTGGTACAATACCGGCACACCATCTTTTGTCTGGACTAACCCTTTCATGTCTACATGAAGGAATGCCTCAGGCGGGACAAAGCCAGACCAAAGCGTACTCTCGTGGTACATTAAATTGGGGTAGTAAGCCCTGAGATCAGGTTATTATTACTGGCCATGACCCTAGCAACGTGCCTCCGAATCACCTTAGTAAGGAAATTGTCAATCCTATTCAGTCGAGCCCCATAGTCCAAGGTCCGGTTAGGATAGTATTTTATGTACTGAGATTCAGGAGTTCTAAACAACCCTAGACAGGCCCTGAGGCATTGCCTCTCAAACACCCGAATCTTTTCCATATATGACGGCCCTATATTGAACCACATGGGACAGCCATAAGCGATGATAGGCCTTATAAGGGCCACGTAGCAAATGACCTTCACCCTGGAGTCAAGTTGACTGCTGCGAAACAGTCGCCTTGTCAGAGCGTAGGCCCTCTTAGCCCCGGCAAGACAAGCATCTATATGTTTGTCAAAATACAGATACTGGTCGAGCCGGATGCCGAGATACCTGACCACGTTTCTCACCACCAATGGTCGTCCCTGCTGTCCAATAATTGTTAATTTTCTCCAGTTTTTTCTGGTGTCCCTATAGGCCCCAGCCAATGGAGTTCTGAACAGGTTCGTTTCCGATTTTTGGAAATTGATTTTCAACTTCCAATCATCGCAATACCTCTTAATTTGCTCGAAGTCACGCTGCAGAAGGATGTTGATGACCTCGATTTTTGGTCCTGACCTGTACGCTACTAAATCGTCTACGTACGCTTTAGCGTGTCTGAGGGAACCCACCAGATCACTTGTGTAAATATTAAACAGGACCGGAGAATTCACTGCACCCTGTTGTAAGCCGTTTTTAATTTCAAAAACCTGCTCGAAGTCACGTTGCCAGCTTTGACAACGAACTTCTTTCCCATAAGCATGTCATAAACCGCTGACTTTTAGTTTTTCAGTGACTCAAGGATGCACCGGAGTTCATCTTTACTCACAAACAAATGAGAATTTACATCGTTACTTTAGTACAAAAGCTTCTCAGATCTTTACCTACCTTCCTATACCTAATAAAATAAGAAAACATCCAACCCAACTTTTGATTAACGAGAAAGCTTCGTTCGACCCAGTCGTGCACTTAATTTTTTTATTTCCTGTGTGAAATCGGCATAATTCCTTGTATAGCTTATTCGCAGATATGTCATTTCGACTCTAGAAGTTTGCAAAAAGTATCACACTAAAAAAATCATAAAGAACCTTCGCTATTCGGAGTTCTATCTTAATATATAAAAACGTTCGTGCGTATGTATGACCGACGATAACGACTGAATCACTGAAGCTATCCTCCTTATTTTTACACCATAAATGTTTGTGTGGTGCTCCGGATGGTTTATGTTTATTTTAGACCCTATAGGGGGCACTGGCGTCGCTTTTTTGAAAATTCTTATTTATGGACCGATTTGGCTCTAATTAACACCATATAACACTTAAAAAAAAGAAAGTTTTTGCCAAAATTTGGACCCGATAGGTAGCGCTGGGAGATATTTACGAAAAGTTAGATTTCCCTGCATATCAATATTGTATAAACTTAATTGTAATAATGTTGGCGTTGGTTGTCTAAACCTTTTTGAATGTGACATTTCAGTAATTCATATTTCATTTAGCTGTACAATTCTTCGACGAAAACTCCAAATTAGTTTTTAATCAATTTTAAATAGGTAAATAACATTTCCATTCGATTTCCGGCACAAACAACATAACCAAGGAAAATGTTCTTACTGGCCAAATTGCATATTTCTTCTTTTGTTTTGTTCGAATTGGTGTATTTCAGGCAGTCTTAAAAGATCAAATTTTGGACCCGATAGGTGGCGCTGTCGTCGATCTCCGAAACCGCTAAATCGATTTCAATGAAATTTCGTGGATGTGTACGGTTGATTCCAGCTTGAAAGATAGGATACTTTTCGACCCGATAGGTGGCGGTGTTGTCGTTTTCCAAAACAGTTTTATTGAGACGATTGAAATTCTTGGGATGGGTATGGTTGCTTAGAGTTTGACAGAGAGGATAATTAACCTATTGTTGGTAGCTTACATAAATAGGCGGGATAGGAAAACGGGTTGCGGCACTTCTCATTCAAAAATAAAGCCAAACGCTAGGAAGGACATACTATGCTACTCTTTGTCGCGAAAACAAAACTTTATTAGTTTATTAGTTAAATTTATTAATTCTTTGGGTGTTCCGGGCAGTTATAATTTTGCTGCGCAACGTCAATGCACTGAAACTTTGTAACGGAACGCGTTTGATTTGATGGTGAAAGATCAAATCAAATGTCATCCAAGCGACGGTTTCGAGGGGAAATTTTAAAGGCAAACATTCTCATTGCTCGGATTCCCCTTATTCAGAACGATTTGTCATTCGTATTTAAGCGTCTTGAATTTTCCGTGCGTCTCCTTTTCAATCTCAGAGATGGTAACACCTACAACAAAATTTTTCATATGAGGGAACTCGAGAACGGAACTTCCCATTTGAGAAAAGAGTAATGGATACTCTTTGGATTTGAGCTATCTTTTCTTTGTTGTGTTTGTCTACGTCTAAGGAAGGTTCATACGACGAAAAAAAAATGGAAAATTCGAAAGGGAAATTGGAGAATTCTAGAAATTTATTTTCCATGTATTTTATACGGGAAGTGTTATTTTTAATTTTTTTTTTTTTTTTGATTTGATCGTAGTATATACAGTGACCTGGGCATTGTGATATTGAGGGTAACGAAAGGCCCGACGTTTTGGCTAAGGAAGGAGCGGATCTCCCAGTAAATACAATTGAGGGCGTTGAGAAAACTTCCAATAAAGCAGCTACAAGATTGTCACAGCTAGAGGGGCACAGGGTCTCAAAGGCACTGTGGCCCGCTTTAAATCGTAAGAAATCTGAAGAATTAATCAATCTTAGTAGAACAAAGTTAAGATTAATGGTAGGAATACTCTCTGGACACTGCCTTTTAAGGAAGCATGCCATGAGACTAGGCTTAGCTAATACGGATACATGTAGGTACTGTGAGGACCTACAAGCTACGGAGGACATCTCCCACCTTCTATGCGAGTGTCAAGCAATTGCTCGGAGTAGAAGGAAGCACCTAGGCAGGTTCTTCTTTAACAACTTAGAGGAGGTTGGTTTCTCAAATAATATTGGGACCATAACCAAATTTTGTAGGGAAATTGATTGTTTTACGCGAATTGGTTTAGGTTTTTTAACCGTAATGGTTCCCTGGGGATGGCGATGGGCCCACTTTGGTGCCTGGTCTTTTGTGGCGACCTCACAACCCCACCCAACCTAACCTAACCTAACCCATATACAGTGAGACCGCAAAAGATATTTTGGATCAAAAAAATGTATTTCTGGTGGAATAGTGAATGCTCCAAATTCAAATAATTTCAGTCAAAAAGTCAATATTGGGCGGGCCGAAGTTCGCCGGGCACGCTAGTTTAATTAAAAAATGGGAAGCGCCTCTTGTTTACATTATCACAATACAACCATTAGCGCATTGAATACCTATTCAATGAAAATTGAAACTTTCTAAGAAAAACGTCATCCAAACTTTTTCACTGCTATCTATGAGTGCTTAACTCATTAAATATCGTTCAGCAAGCAGCCTTATCTGTGCACCACTTCTCCTGAAAGAGCCACTTGAATGGCCCACTTGAGACAAATCAAACCTAAAAGTCCTATATAAGACTGAAACTCATCGCAATCATCCATCAGTAAACGTTCCGATTTTGCGACAAGTTCAATCCGACTAAACGACTTAAAAAAAAAAATGCAGTACATTATTTTCGTCGCCACCCTCGCCTGTGCTCTGAGCGTAAGCATGACACCAAGTCCTTTAGTAGAAATATCAAAGTTAATTCTATTCTTCCCCAATGTAGGCCGCATCAACCTTCACCTTCATTGATCCAAAGGTTGAGCAGGTTCAATCTCAGATTATGTCCTATGTTGCTGAAAATATGGGAGGTATTCGCATGATGCGTAGCAGCAACTCTCTCGTTTGCTACGATAACTTCATTCCAAATATCAACAATATAGCCGAAGAGGCTAAAGCCGAATCAAAGGTTTGTGTGAACGCCGCTAATAGCCGTAAGGAAACGGCTTTGTCAGTGTTGACTGCAGGTCGTGCTGCAGTCGAAAGCGAAGTTAAGAGCATTCAGAATGATTTGAATGCATGCTCTGCACACACTGACAACTTGGAATATGTCCAGTGCATGCTTAAAATTGTAAGTATTTGGAGTTGCTCATTAAACTGTTTTGAATCAGTAATACACCTTTCCTTTTTCCTTCCACAAAATAGGCTGACAAGAACAAACAAGTCCTGGATAGCATCAAATCAAAGACAACAGATCTGCTCCAAGTCTATAACAGTTCAGTGCAAGGAGTCGATGAGGATGAAAAAACCTGTCTCAATAGCGCTGTTGACGGAGCTAAGATCAAGAGCAATACTGCCTTCGACGAGTTGAAGACATGTCTAGCAAAATAATTAGCAAGCATCTAATTGTGCGTTTGTGGCACGTCTAGCACACAATTAAAAAAATGCTAGATTTTTAGTTTTTATTTTGTTAAATTGAATTTAAATAAATGCAAATTTAAAATGATTATTTTGCATTTTGAAATTTATCTCGAATTTCCTAGGAAAGGCGAACCTCTAAATTGCGCCAACTATAGAGCCATCATTCTCTTGTTTGCTGTATTTTGTGGACGCCTAAAACTAGTCGTCAAAAAGATCAACCTTATTGATCCGTATCAATGCAGTTTTAGTAAACAACCGTGGACTGACACCACAGCAGATCCAGTGAAAAGCTCAAGACTAGCAGATACTTACCATTTTTTTTATCGATTTTAAGCCCGCATTTGACAACATTTTTAGAGACAAGCTATAAAGACATACCCATTACCCAGTCGTGACTGGCAATTGAAACCCTACCAAACTTATCAGATTTTGCAGAATGACGATGAAGAAGGGAAAAAGTTTTCTGCTCCATGGAGGTTGGAAACAGTCTAATCATTAAGTTCGAAATCAAAAAAAGAATTTAGAAAAGGTTTCCTCATCTGACTTTTTCGACGTCGCACTTGAGAAAATTATGCCAATGCAAAACTCGCAGCCCAGCGGCAGGAGACCAATTATTCTCATAAGTCGCTTCGAACACAAAATGCTTCACATGATTATCGATTCCATTTTCATGAACCACAGTAGCTACATCTGTTTCAGGACATTTTGGGGCCAAGTAATTTATGCTTAACATTCAACTAAATTTGCTATAAAAAAAAATTTGAAAATTGCGTTCTGAATATTTTTTTTATAAATATCGGAGTGCTTGGTACAGGCTGGTAATACGCATAATCCCTTTACAAAATTTCCTGCAATGTATTCCTTTTGTCTTATGCAACAACAAATTTTCGCTATCCGATCGCACGCATGTTTATTGTGCAACGCATTGCCGAATCTGATGGCATCAGTTTCTCAGATGTTGGCAAGAGTTGGCGCCGTAAAATAACCCTTCAGATATATGTACCTATACCTATACAAAAAAATGGGAACGTTAGATAAAATCGATTCAACAACAGAAATGTGAACCACAGTTCTGATTAAAGCACAAATGATAAAGCTTGGTCCTCTAGGGAAAATAAAAAAACAGTTCTCCCCACTGGAGGACCAAGGATCTCCTTGAAATCAGAAGGAGAACCAGATCTCTCTTCAACTTATCAAAGACCACGAACTCCTCTATCCTCTATTTTTTTTTTTTTTTTTTTTTTTATAATTTTACTCGCGCTCAAGGGGTTATGAATACCCTTATAATGCGGGGCACAGCGCGGCATTCAAGTTTTTTTAGGAAGAGAAAGAGGGATAGGAAAGAGTTTGTGGCGCAGTGGATATTCTCCACGAGTGGCGTCCTAATAGCTAGGGGAGAATTGTTGATATTTGTGTTCGCTTATAATTCCCTTAAACTTATTCGCAGTTTTTATTTGTGAAAAATGTTTCGTGGTACTGGCTCGGATTTGAACACGTAACCTCCCACTCAACAAGCGAACACTCTATCACTGCGCCACGGCCACCCGCAATGGGTGGACAATGAAAAACAGGAAGACTCCCCAATGGTGGACAAAGGATCTCCCTGAAATCAGAAGGAGAACCAGAGTTCTCTTCAACTTGGCAAAGGCCACGAACTCCCAAAGATACTTGTATATAAGAGGTCGGCGAAAAATCCTGTGCAAAGAATCCGCAGTTCCCGGATATCTCAAAGACACTAATAGTCCTTGGACATAATCTTTTGAAGATACTCTCAGTCTACTACTGCAGACTCATTTTCCCGGTTGTACTACAAATCACGTAGGACTTGTAACCGGAGATAAAATTAACTGGGCAATTGATACATTCTTCTCGTTCAAATCCCCTGGAGCGGACGGCATTTTCCCAATCATGCTCCAGAAAGTTAAAACTAATGTACAAATGTCATGCATTGCATGAGGTCGTTAGCACTATAGAGAAGTTTTTAAAAGAAAAATGTTAATAATGTTAAAACGTGCGCAGTAATGGGAGGACTACAGAATTCAAATGTTGACCAAACTCTCACTAATCTGATTATAGGTTTACTTAGCGAAAGCAACATCAACGCGAAAATAGGTGACATTGAACTAAGAGTAACTGCAGCCTCTACGCAGGGAGGGGTCATTTCCCTTTACTCTGGGTACTTGTGATTAATGAGATACAAATGAGATTCAAGAATGTGGGGGCACGGTAACCATTCAGTTTCAGTATTTGGACAAAGCAATGCTGCCTAAGGGTTAGTCCCCAAAAAAACCGAGCTTGTCCTTTTTTTACAAACAAAAGAAGAATACCACAACTCGAGCCACCAACTCTTGAGGGAATACCTCTAAGGGTGACAGATAGGACGAAATACATAACTATGATCCTCGATAGGAAACTTAATTGGAAGCCGAACGTCAATGAAAGATGAAAGCAGCTAAAGTTTTCTACGCATGTAACTGCGTCCTTGGCAGGAGGTGAGGACCAAACCCCAGAATAATCTTGTGGATAATACACGGCAATCGTGCGGCAAATACTCACATATAGCAGCGTAGTCTGGTGGCAAGCCGCGGGCAAGGCGACCAATCTCAAGGCAATGACAAAGATATAAGGACTAGCATGTATAGGGACAACCAGCGCGTTGAAAACTACACCCACAGTTGGATTGCAGGCAACTCTCAATCTGACTCTTCTGTACCTATACATGGAGGAATCTGAAACCAAAAGTGCGTTAAGGATTAGCCAAACTAATACCTAGAACCCATGCAACTTCGGCCACGCACAAATTTTAGGGAACTACGTTGGAGACCTTGTTACTTCTGTCTAGTCTTATCCGAGTAGAGATGAGTGGATGAACAGATGAACCCACAAAGGGGAAATCGCTATCCATCTACAAAGGATCAAAGGTGGACTGTGGAACCGGAGCCGGTATATCATGTGAAGAATTAAATACACACTGGACCATCACTGGAGCTCCCTGATAGCTGCAGTGTCTTCCAAGCAGAGGTTCTGGTAATCGCGGAAGCGGCCCGAATGGTGTCATTGTTGGCAATACCAAATGGATGACCATCCAATCCATCACAAGGACTCAATGCACCTTTTAGGAGTCACAGTCAATTCAGGAATCACATGGCAGAACCACATATCCTATATCGCAAGATCGGCGTCCGAAAAGTTGAGCTACCTATTTAGAGCAAAGAGGTACTTAAGCCCCAAGCAACTTCTCCTTCTCTACAAAGCACAGGTTAGACCAGGCTTGGAATATTGTTCCCATATATGGAGCTCGGCCCCAAAACATTCACTTAAACTGCTTGATAGCATACAGAGACGAGCAGTTCGACTCATTGGAGACCCTACACTCACATCGAATCTACAACCGTTGGTGCACAGAAGACAAGTCGCTGACCTATGCTTGTTCTGATGTTCTGAGGAACTCAAAGACATTATCCCTCGAAATGCAACTTTTGGGCGCCCAACAAGACAGACTGCTAATGCTCATGACATCAACTTTCCAAAACTCCTTCTGTTACAGGACAAGCAAACTTTGGAACTCGCTTCCTGGGGATATATTTCCAGAAGACTACAATTTGCAGCAATTTAAGTGCAGAGCAAACATACATCTGCAAGCATCTCGGGGCGCTGTTGAAGCGTTATAGGTTCGCCTTTCCCGGGAGAAGTATATATAAAAAAAAAAAACGATATTACCATTTTCATTGATAGCCAGGCTTCTATAAAAGCAATTTCTGCTATTGAAATAAAGTCCGCTAGTTCAACGCTGTCGCGAATAGCTAAAGGTTCTTTGATCGCAGCACTCTACTAATCTACGCTCGGTCCTTGGATACAGTGACAAAGCCGGCAATGAAATAGCTGACGAACTGGCGAGAAAAGGATCAGCAATGGATCGTGATAGAGCACTAGAATCCATCAAGCCACCACTCTGCAATATCACAGAACGAGTGGAGAACAAGATTCGAACATAACATAACAATCAGGCCGATCATTGAATCCGCCGGATGCTCTGCGGACGGATTCAATCCGATCCGCAGTTGATCACTTCACAAGTTAAAACCTATCATTGAAAACGGCGGATGGACTACATTATCGGTCCGCAAAACCGCATTACCGATTGCTTGTTGTCCAGCGAGTCAGCTGTCAAATGAAAATCTTTTCTTATTCGATTTTGTTTTTATAAAGTGTACGAACATGGATAGCATTGTATTTTTCTTAAATTTAGAAGAAATTGCTAGTAATAGTGATACTAGGAGCATTAGAAGAGGAGTTAGAATGCGAAGAAAAGATGTCTGGATGTTTTTTCATCATTTTCACCATTGCCTGGAACTAAGGACGGGTTGTTTGTTTTCTAAATCGGAAAGATCAATTAACTGTTCGTAAACTTTTTAAATTTATCCTTTTTTTTTCGAAAAATAAAACTTTTATTGCGTGTATGTGTGTTATCTCTTCGAGATCCGCATCGATTTTGATGCGGATTGAAAACAACAACATTTGTATGAACCGCGGATCGGTTGCGTTTTCTATGATAGGCATGAAATGTGAACTTCGCTACCGACATCCGCTCACTTACCTACCGGCGTTTTCAATGATAGGGGAAATGTTCAAAACAGGTACTACTCCCTCCGCAGAGCATCCGCCGGTTTCAATGATTGGGGTGAATAACAGGTGGAAAGCACTAACTACCTGTGAAGTTTATCGGAAGCTATGGCGATTGGCCAGTATATGACAGAGGCCGAACCATCACACTTCCACAATTTGACGGGTCATCGCCATATAAGCTGGTAGGGGCTCTAACGGCTCATAGCTTCCTAAGAAACCACACGATGAAACTAGATCTCAAAGATGACGATTGTAGAATTACTTCCTCTGTCATTGCCCGAGCCTCTGTCACTTGAGGAAGAGAACACTTGGAAGCTGTTACTTCCAAGACTGACGATAACTTTCTTCAGATCTTTAGAGGTTTTTGAGGACATCAGGATGGCTGGACGGCGTCGGGTAAATACAAGAAGGAGTACATGAGCTAACTCCAACGGTTAATCCCAAAAAAAAGGGCTTCAGAATGGGTCCAAGTGTAGTAAAGCAGGGTTTACCCAACCAACCCGTAAACCTAACCTAACCTAGGTACCTATGCAGTTCGCGGTTTTTTGGAAGCTAAGAGCCAGCAGTCCAGCACAGCAGACAGAACCACACAGAGCGTCCAAATGAAAAAATAAACGAAATTATTTTTACCGCAAACAAAAATAATAATAATAACATAACAATTTCAAATGAAAAATATTTCCCGGTCCAGAAAGCTCCGAGTCTTTCCCCTCCCCACATTAGTTTCGCTTAATTTCTAGGAGAAGCTCATAGCTCATGGTAGATAAAACCGGCTCTAAAAAGAACCTAACACTGTCTCCATTCGCAACAAATAAACAAAATTGAATGGAGAAAATGTCCTTATGCCCAGACATCGCAAGGCTACCAAAATCCCGCGTCCACTAGTTTATTCAGTCCATTTCGCAGGCTATCCAGGACAAAGAAACATAAATCAAATCACAGAATTTCCTTCCGCCAAAGCACCCACATTTCTTTTATCCTCTTTAGCCACCACCAGGAGGACTCCGGAGTCCGGAGACTGAGAACGTGAGTTATCGCGTGACATTACCTCATCGCGGTAGGGGCGAAGAGCGTGTGATTCGAGGTTTAAACGTAGCTCCCGAAAAAACTCCTAGCACGCATACACACAAGCACATCCTTGTAGTACAATGACCAACGCTGGCTTGGCGTATGTGTAGTATATGTGTAACACATGAGTTGTCCCTTGTCCGATGGCTTAGTTGTGCACGCGAGTAATTTAACCGTTATCACAGCTGAAAAAATGTTATGTCATGAATTCATCAGAGCAGAAAACAAACACAGGAAACAGAAGGCGGAGGCGGTATAGTGGAGCATACCCAATACCCATGCCGACAAAATGTCCTTTAAGTGGAGGCAAATAGCAGAAACTACACGTTTCGCAAAGGAAATCTGAACTTTCCGGTGGACTGTTGATGGTTTTCCTAAAAGGCGTTATGATTTTGAGGAACATATTAAATTTTCGACTTTAGGACTGCAAGGAGTTTATTATATGCACTATGTAAAGAAAACATTTTATGGACTGCCAATAAAATGCGGCAGTGTTTTATTTGTTGTTAATGTGTCTAGGATCGGTATAGGAAATTATTGGCCATGCAATAAGCTATTGGCGATACATTTCCTGTCAGGTCTCAGGTGAATACCTCGAATTCTATACTCGTAACTCGTAGGTAAGGTGAGACCTTAACTCAGGTGGTCCAAGCACATCATGCAACATTTAAAGGTGCTCAGCTTACATTACTGCACTGAAATTGGTGTTTGCATGCCTCTTAGGATAAGAAGAATGAACAAACAGATTTAATACCTAAAGGACACAAAGGCTCTGAAGGTTTACGAGCGGGAATTCACGTTTTTGTAAAGGGCATCCATAAAATAATCTCATCAATAGAGTAAGGGAGTAAAAAGCATGCCCTAGGATATGATTATATCAGCCTTATGTCCTATAAAAAAAAAGATCTATTGTTGTGTTAGAACTATAAAGGGGCACCCCTACTTAAATTCGCATATACGTCTCAAAGTGAATTTTAGTGTGATTTCCCACCAATTAAATTGATATACAATTCTCGACAAATTTTCTTTGCAACGACTTCAAGGTCACATGTGACAACATTTTGCAGTCGATAGATCCATGGATGAATTCGAGATCAGGGTCCCTCCGAAAAACTGGTCATACTGTCTTACAGTTTGTAAATTCGTCAGAGAGGTGCGCTATGGGACTTCTTTATCTAATATCGTTTAAGAGCAGAAAGTGCGGACGGTAGCTGTCAGCACGGAATATACCTACTATCTTCAACAGCTCCAACCAGCTGCTGGAGAAGGCGGATGATATCGACCATCGGCCGCAAGGAACAGTTGGCGAAATTTATTGATCTTAAAGTGGACGAGTACACGACTGAATATGAGGCAAATTTTTTTTTAAATAAAAAGTAAATAGTTCGCGTAAAAGGTCCGTACCGTATAGGTTACCTTAGGCCCAGCTTCGCATAATCATATTCGTTTTGTGAAAGCTTTTTTATTTTTGGTAGGCTTGAATAAAAGAGAGTATTTTAGTGTTTATTTTTTTTTTTTTTTTTAAATTAAGAATTTATTTTTATTATAACAATAATTAAAAAAATGTAATCTTAAATTTTTGCTTTTTAGATCAGTGGAAAAAACCTTAAGATGTAATTAGTGCTCTTATTTGGATCGAACCTGAGGCACCTACCGCAGTAGGTATAGTACCAACCTTTGAGCCACTGCGCCCCCACTGTTTAAAAACCTCACAGTTGCGGCAATGGCTACCTCCAGACGGTTGCATGTCATTCGTTCTAGTATTCAATCCATTCTCTCAAATGAAAATTACCTACTATGCGGGCTAATTAAAAGGTTTGTCCCCTTAAGGTAGCAGTACAAAATGTTTCCTTCTGTACAAAATTAATTGTACAATTTTGCCTTTGGCCAATCCAGACGACTTACAGTTGTCAATAGCATCACGGTTAAAAATATGGGGGTATTACAGGTCTATGCAATGCAAGAAAAACTAGTTTTCAATATTTCCAATTTTATTAAACTTTTTCTGCAATATGTTTATATTCAAATTTAATAATTGTTTCATTAAAATCTACTCTTTATTTAGTTTTAATACAGGATCTGAACCAAAGTGATTAGATTTAAATATATCGGTATTACTTTTCAGCCCAAATATATTATTTTGTGGCTTGGTTAAGAAGTGGATGATTTCGATGAAGATTTCCTTAAAAGAAAATGTTTTCAAAATACAAACGAGTGAAACTCATTCTTAAAAGGGAGTTCCATTGATATCCATTAAATCCAATGAGAATATTATTCTTACAAGTAGTTTACTTTAATTTCAAAGTATTCTTGTAAAAGGTTATAATATTTGCCTTTTTTCTTTTTGTTGTGAAGCGCAGCGCGTGTATTGTAATATTTTAAACCAATAAAAATCAGTACCTATTAGAACAAAATATTTTGGTGTTGAAATATATCCCATAGCTATTTATTTAAATTTTAATATTCCATGGGTTTATAAAAAGCAAAATAAGTATTGAATTTGAGGTGAAAGGATTATATTTTAATCTGCAGTTTATTTAATTCGAATATAAATGTATCAAAATTCTTTAATTTTTCAATACCTATAAATAAGGCGTTAATTTAAATACTTTTGTATTGAAACTCATCTCTGTCTATATTAAAATTTAATATATCAGAAATCAGACATATTTTGTAATAGCAGACACTATTTAAAATTAATAAATCTTTTATTAGTTGTTTAATTTGAATATAGGTATGAAAAATATTAAATTTTATTTTTTTTCTCGGCGTTGACTTATATACTTAGCGTAGCACCCCTGTGTACATTTTCTTAGGAGGGGACTTGGGATAGAAAGGTTTTCGAATAATCTTCTACATAAGAGGATCGAGTAAGTGTTAAGGCAGGCATAACTACGTCTACAGGCTATAACGAATTTCAATAGACCAAATATATATCACCATGCAGAAAAGAAACGTTTCATACTCTATAAATTGCTGAACATTTTTTTTTTTGACATGTGTACTAGGGTGGAGTGAAATTTTCGTTTCCAATATTTTTTTTTTTTCCTGTGTTATAAATTGTTGACCCATGGTCTTAAATGTATAAATTCCAAATTTCATTCTGAACTGAATTGAACATTGAAGTATAAGCGAAAAAAGGTATCCCAAAACGGTCGAAATAAAATGCATTAAAATATTTTTTTGTTTTGTTTTTATTAAATATACTATTATATAAATAGATACAAAAACACTAAATAGAATTTGAAATAAGTTTAAATGTTTCCGTCAGTAGTTGTTGGACCTTCGGTACGGTTGAAATAATGCGTTTTTGTTTCAAAAAAAGGTAATTCTTGCCTGGATTTAATTTTTGCTCTAATGTAACCATCTCTTGCCTCTTTTCCGCAAACAAATAATGAAGCCTCGGTAACAAGCTTAACGCATCGTTCTACTGCCTGAGTGTGGCAGGGAAACTTCTGCAAAAACATTAATTTTTCCTTAGAAGAAATCATGTTCGATATTTCTGTATCGCTGTATTTCACTGTCATCGGTGGTTCGGTAACTTTTTCATTCGACCAGTCTATTAAGTCATAGTAATTAGATGCATCTATTTGTAGTTTAGGAAGTTGAAACTCACGAACTTGATTGCCTTTTTTCAGTTGTCTTGCCTTTATTATTCTTCGAAGAGCTAGCTCTCTTATGTGTGATTGGTCATCTTGCAACATAGCTAGCAACAAATTTTCTGGATGTGCGAAGAATGAATTTCTTTGGATAGTTCTTATAACGATGTTTTTAAGATCATCCCGCAAGTACAACGATCTTTTAATCATGTTAAAAATGTGAATCGGACCATATTTACATGATGGCTTGTTTTTTATGTCAAACCAGGTTGGTGCGTAGACTTTCATTATGAATAATATGACAAGTTCTTTGAGGTTTTCCGATGGATTTTCTGTGCCAACATATAACCGAAGAATCCTGTTTGCACAAGTTAACCATCGCGAATGTGCTAACTTTCCTGGATCCTTGCTAGCTAAAGCAGGCAAAATTGAACCTCTAGAAATAGCTGAGCACATTTGATGCAAATATTTTTGATCAGTGCTTAAAGAGTCAGCATCCACATTCGGAAGTTCTGCATATACTGCTTCAAAATTTACCACTTTGAAGTTCAGGCACTTTTCAAGCATTTTTCCAATGCTTCCGGAAAAACTATTGGGGCCGGTTGTGGTTCCATCGAGACCTGCAAACAGATGACAAAGCGGTAGCTCATTTGCATGTAATAAGCACACAAACCATTGTAATGGACGACCGAAATGTTTTTCTAATAATGCAATAACGCCATTCTTATGCCCTGTATTTACAGCAGTGCCATCACACCCAATTGCTACTAAAGACGTATGAAGTTCAAAATTTGTTTCTAAAAAGTCAACTATACTTCTTTCGATAGTAACTGCTTTTCCCGAATCAACTGAAAGATGTCCGATATACTCTGAATCTGGCTCCGATATAAGTAACAGTCTTTCGATGTGATATGGTGTCAGTCTTAGCGATGAATAGTGTTTTGTCTTTACGGCCGTCAAAATAAAGTGAGGATATCGGTTTTCTAAAGCATGCAGCTTCACATTGTAAGCCCAGACGGACTTTTTGACGCTCTCGTCGTAACTTACTGCGATCTATTACTTTCGATGAATTTTCACTACTTATAACGTTTAAGTCCAGCATAGCAGCGTTTACTATGATAGCTGCCGATCTATCAGAAACCCCGGTTCTATCACAAGCTGTAGCCAAATTCTGTAGTTTGTTTCTCATTTGAAAAGTTTCTTGCTTTTTTTTACAGGGTTTTGATGGGCAAAATTCATTGACTTCAGTATCAGAATCATTAGAAGCACTGTTAGACAAACATTCCACAGCTGCAGCAGAAGTAGAAGTTCTTGGAGTATCAGCCGTAGTTTTCAAAAATTGTTGGTATTTTCGTTTCCTAAGATCCTTACGATGCAAAGACTTGGTTGCCACCTGATCAACAGATCCAATATACATTTTACGAGAATTTCGTTGATCTTTTAAAAAGGGTTCTTCTGCAATGGGTACTTTGGTCTCACATTTACACAATGCTCTTGAAATACATTTACAAGTTGCAATATCAAACAGCTTCTGCAGAGAATCTTGATAAAACTCCTGCTTTTTTGTTTCATTGCGTAGTTTCTTAGTACTCTTATACTTATTATAATACGAAATCAACCTTGCAACAACTTGTTGATGACTGATGGTAGGAAGTGAAGCTTTATTCCACATATTTTCGACGTCATTAGATACTATTTCACTTACTTCCTTAATTGAGGGATCTTTTCCATTATTCAATGCAATTAAATCGTTTCTTATCCACAAATAATGTTTAATTATATCAAAATAAGTTGGCAACATATTCTCATTCAGCTTTTGTGGGTCACCAAAAATAGGGCAACGTGAATTTTTACGAGTTTTAGGCATTTTAATAAGTCAATGGCAAATGAATTTATTGCTGTCCAAGAAATTTTTATGAAGGTGGTGGAACGAGTAACTTAGTTAAAGGTATAAATACTAAAATAATTTAATACGCACAATTAGACTTTATAGAAACCGATTCTAACACATTACTTAAATAATATATTAAAAATTACTATGAATTGAAGGAAAAATTAAATTGTAGGCCTTGAATTTCAAGTAATTTGCGGCAACTGAATGTAAAATCATAGGTTCCTGATTTTAATTAACTCTTTTTTGAGGGAAGAATTTTTAAATATTAGGTATTATTTTTTTTTTAATTCAAGTCGTCTGCGCCACCTGAAGATAAAGTCATAGGTACCTCATTTTTTGCATAAATGATGTCCTAATATAGGGTCACCAATTAATAACACAGGAACAAACTAATTTTGAAAAAAATTTTTTTTTGCCATATTCACTCCAGCCTAATGTGTACCTACGCCTCTCACTCCTCCTTCTAAGCCATCACAATCTATCAGTACCTATGTAAGGACATCGTACCGCAAAGGTATTCCATTATTTGAATCATTAACAATATTCAGATTCTTCAGCACTTTTCATTGCCCACAATGAGTTTCATTTATTTCCACTCCATTATTTGCCATTTAAATTACCCGTAGGATGTAGGAAGCAATGTTTGGTCAGTCTAATCAGGAAGGTTGCGTGTCATGACCTCAAAGTCGCGTTTGATTGGGTCTCGTGCACGGCTTAGTTAATAGCGCATTGTGTTGTGTGTTCTAACAATGCGAGCATAAAAAGTCCACACAACCGACTTTAATCTCGAGCAATTATGATAAGCCGCTTAGCTTAGTTCGTGTAACTATTTTGTGTATTTTGTGTGGCGTGTCTACATGCTGGGGGCATTCGGTGAACTTATCTTAAGTTGGTTGGCATTTAAACGCCTGCACTCCATTGTGTACGATATGGCCACATAGTTATGCTTATGGCCGACAGGAAATTGAAGCCAATGAGGATTTGTGATTAGCTGACGATTGCTTTGCTGTACAGTTCGAGAGCTCCTAAGTAAAATGTGAACATTAAATGGGCTAACTAAAATTGTGCACTCCTAAAGTTTCCTGTGATTGATAATTGTCAATTAATTAAATTTATGGAGCTAATTTAACTTAAGGGAATGACCCCTTTTGAGTAGTGGTTCATTGCTTGTAAGTCACCATTGTTCTTTGATGTTGTTTCGCCTTAGTGCGAGGTCTATTCTAATGCATTTAGCACTACAGATGATTCTAAATCATCCCAAAGCAAGTGTTTACGCTTTAAAAAGTTGGTATAATATAGCATACAATATCCAAGGGAGGGAATATTTTGGGTAAGTTCATTCCATCGTAAAATTTTTCGTAAAAGAACTTTCCTTTATTCATTTTTTGTCAATCATTTTCATTGTATCAATCTGTCAAGTATAATTATCAAACAAATAATACTGTCTGCATTCAGAGTCGTAGAAAGTTTGCCATTTCCAAACCATTTCTGGTGACAGCCTACATAAAACTTTTTACAGAAAGAAATATGTACATACTTCTCAGAGTCGATTTTGCCATTTCAGGAAAAGGGATTTATTCAGTTCAATCAAATTGTTCCAACCGAATGCGTTAAAAATGCGAAGCAAACGGTACACAGTTCGGGAAAAGGCTGATGACCGAAGTCGAATTGGATAGGTGAATTATTGCATTTTTAACTCAGGGCAGCAATAAAATGCTTCAGGGTCAGACTCTCACAGTTAAAGCTCGCTACACCGAAGATATTCTTAGATCAAATCAAGAAAAATAAGCGCCGAATCACGACAAGTTTGTTTCATTTTAGAGCTTATCTCAGGATTTACTAATTCACGACTTTTTATTCGCAATTCTAGAAATTGTACAAAGTGAAGATATTGACCCTCAAAAGTCGTGAATCAACACTTCTCAGTGTCAATAATGCGATCGGGCATGAAATACATTTTGCCACAACCGATCGCAAGTTGATACAAATAGTTATCAATTTGATAATACTGTGGTTGTGAAATGCAAAAAAAAATATCTTAAATTACCACTTTTCTGTTGCAATTACGATTTCATCCCTTAGTAAATTGCAACAGTGGTTGATTTACTACTTCAGTAGTTGCAATTTACAAATTCTTAATCGTAAATTGCAACTTGTTTTTATCAATTTGCAATTCATA
This sequence comes from Cheilosia urbana, assembly GCA_946477585.1. Lineage (NCBI taxonomy): Eukaryota > Metazoa > Arthropoda > Insecta > Diptera > Syrphidae > Cheilosia > Cheilosia urbana. The sequence continues at coordinate 42,907,991 of OX297856.1, forward strand.
TTTTGCAATTTACGACTTCATCATTCAGCGGTGGTAAATTACGAAATATTTCTTGCAATTTGAGATTTTTAAGTGGTGTTTGAGGAATTGACCTATTGAAGTAGTAAATTGCGCCAAAAATGTCACAAATCACTACAAATAAATGAAGCCCGAATCAATACTTCTAATCGCAATATTAAAAAAACAGATTTTGATATTTTTCGCCGTTATCAATGTCAAATTACCAATTTTTGTATCAATTCAAAACAAAATCGTTGTGATTTGCGTATATGATCGGGAACGTTATCTAGCGGAAAGTCAGTAACGAAGCTTTGGAATAAGTGAAAGCTGGAAAGTGAAAATTTGAAATTGAGAAAAAATATACAGAGTCCACTATGTGTCAACCGTTTTTTTTTTTTTTTTTTTTTTTCACTTTTTTGTAATTTTTTCAACAATCTGTTATTTCGATTTTCTTAATATATAAAAATTTAGTGTCAAGTTGTTCCTCCGCGATGGAAACCTAAATTAGGTACTGAACTGATTTTTATCAAATTTTGCACACTGTGTGCAGTTTGATCTAACTTGAGAGATAGGATAGTTTATAACTAAATTTATTACTATAAATTATACTATTTTTTTTTTATTGGAAATTATTTGTTTACGCCATCCTCACCGTTAATTGTCAGCAACCAGCCTACAATTAAGGAAGCTGTTAACCCTCCTTCTGCCAGTAGAACACGTTTGGTCGTTCCATCTACGTCATCCTCACCGTTCAACGTCAGTAACCAGCCTACAATAAATGAAGCTGTTAACCCACCTTCTTCCAGTAGAACACGTTTGGTCGTTCCATCACCAGAGGCTTGCAATCGTGACAGCTCTTTGAGAGTTGTGCCTCCACCTTTTGCCGTGTTTCTATCACGCTTACAATATGGTACGAAACCTGTAGACATTATCAACTTTATAAGTAGCAGTGGCATTGAAACCGATGGTATCAGATGTCATAGTCTTACACCTGAAAACCTGCCGGACCGAATATCAGCCTCATTCAAATTGCTAGCTCCCTCAGATATTGGAAAGGTTCTAGTAAATCCTAATTTTTGGCCGAAAAATATGATTGTAAAGGAGTTTACACACCGCCCCAACAACTCTAGCAGGAGGCCAAAAAACTTACCGAGCTTGCCTTCTTCTATCAAAATGTGAGAGGGCTGAGGACAAAATGTACTAAGTTCCTGTTAAATGTCTACAGCTCCTCATCTGATATAATAGTCATCACAGAAACTGGATTAGATAACAGCTTTTCCGATACCATTATTTTCCCAAACTATTTTTCAGTTAATCGCAGAGATCGATCACCTGAAAATAGTTCATCTGAACGATTTGGTGGCGTTCTTATAGCAATCAAAAAAGACTTAAATCCTAAAGAACTAAATCTTGACGATTTCTCGGATATCGAAATCTGTGGCAGTAAATTTGATCTCACCTCTTCAAAAGTATTCATTGTGTGTGTCTATATACCTCCCAGAACACCGCTTGCCGAGGTGATTAGATATTTGGATGCCATTCGCTACGTTGAAAATCATACATCCGCTTCTGACAGACTTTTTGTCTTTGGTGACTTTAACCAACCCAAAATTGATTGGAGTGCCGGAGATATTGATTGTACGTATCTCACTCATGTCAATATCTTATCACCTATTGAAGCTGAAATTATTGACTGCTTTCAATCGATTGGACTCTTTCAACTAAACCCAATTAAAAACCATCAGAATCGCTCGTTGGACCTCATATTCTCAAATTATAACGATGATACTTATGTTACCAGAAGTCACATAGAGTTTAATGTTTTTTTAATATTTCTACTTCTTACAAATTTGATTTTAAAAATGCTAATTATAATAACATATGTAATGAGCTTTACAATTTTAACTGGAGTCCATTTTTAACTCTAGGAATTGAAGAACTCTGCTCGATATTTTATCGCGTTTTAAAAAACTTAATTTTTGGTTTTGTCCCGGTTGTTCAAATTAAAAATGTTATTAATGATATTTGTCCTTGGGATAATGATGAAACACGTAGACTAAAAATTCTTAAAAATAGAGCCTATAGGAAGTGGCGGTCGAGTATGTCGAATGATGACTATACTCTATATCGTCATCTCAGAACCGAGTTTAAATCTTCTATATACCGTGCCTACTCGGCTTATATCAATGACGTCGAATCCAAAATCAAATTATCGCCAAAATTTTTTTGGAATTTTGTTAATTTACAAAAGAATAGTGATGGCTTTCCGGCTTCATTCTCCTATGATGATCGTTCAATAGATGATCCCCGCGTTATCTGCAATAGTTTTGCAGAATTTTTTCAATCTGTATATTCTAATCCTAAGTCTGTTTTAGATGAACACTTTTTTTCTTATTTAGGTGCATCACATTCCTCTATTTTTAGTAACATCGCTTTTCCCGAAGATATGATACTGAGTAAACTTAGAAATTTGGCCCCTAATTTTAATCCTGGACCCGATGGTATTCCAGCAGGCTTTTTAAAAAGGTGTGCCCTTCCTTTACATTTCATACTTTGCCACATATTCAATGTATCGTTGAAGACAGGTATCTTTCCTTCCCTATGGAAAAATTCTTTTATAGTACCAATATTTAAATCCGGTAGGAAAAATAATATTGAAAATTACAGAGGGATCTGTAAACAATCGTCCATTCCTAAACTGTTTGATGAGTTGGTGACTGATGAGTTAAATTTTTTCTGTAAAAATTTAATTTGCAATAACCAACATGGCTTTGTAAAAAACCGATCCACTGCTACGAATCTTCTTCTTTTTACAAATTTTGTTGTTAGTGAGATATCTAAGGGTAATCAGGTCGATGCCATTTACACTGATTTCAGTAAAGCGTTTGATCGAGTTGATCACAAACTTCTTCTTTACAAACTTGAACGTTTAGGGTTTCCTACAGTTTTTCTTAGATGGTTATCATCCTATCTAAGTAACAGATATCAGTTTGTAAAGTTTCGAGGACACTTATACAAAGAAATCATTGTAACATATGGTGTCCCACAAGGAAGTCATATAGGCCCACTCTTATTTATTTTATTCGTTAATGATGTTGTCAAATTTGTTCCACATTGCAATATCCTGATGTTTGCCGATGACTTTAAAATATATTCTTCATGCAATGATCCGAATAGTTTTCATAGATTGAATGCACATCTCCAAGACTTCGTTTTGTGGTGCAATAAAAACTACTTGTGGCTTAATGTTAGTAAATGTTCGGTCATTACTTTTTCCCGTCGTTCCTCGCCTTTCATTCACGCGTATTCCTTCATAAGTAGTGTTATTCCGCGTGTATCTTTGATAAAAGATCTAGGTGTTATGTTAGATAGTAAACTATCCTATATTTACCACTATGAATACATCACAAATAAAGCCAATAGAGCATGGGGAATGCTTAAACGTTATGCTAGGGTGTTCACCGAACCCTATGCGCTGAAACCTTAAATTTGTCGTTTGTTCGATCGCTGCTGGAATATACGTCTATTGTTTGGTGTCCATACTACAATACTCATATAGTAAGAATCGAAGCAATTCAAAAAAGATTTCTCAGGTTTGCCCTCAGACGTCTACCTTGGTCGGATTTTAATAACTTACCCCCTTACTTAGCCCGATTACAACTTATTGGGCTCGAGTCTCTTGAGGTTAGGAGAAAGGTATCAAGAGTTGTTTTCCTTCACAGAATACTTATTGGGGAGATTCACTGTCCTGATATTTTAAGTCTTGTGGGTCTTAATGTTCCATCACTTAATTTGCGTAATAACAGATTCTTTTATATTCCTCGTTCTCGTACGAATTACGGAAGATCCTCCTCTTTAAATGGTTTAATGTTATTGTATAATGAATGTGCGTCTTTAATTGACATTAATATGACAATACCATTAATAAAATCCATCTTGTTTAATTATTTCCAGTTATAATTGTATTGCTCAGTTCGAAATTAGTTTTGTACTTGTTTTTTTTTTTCTAAATTATATTATTTAGATACTTAATTTTTTTTTCTTAATTTTTGTCACTCATTTTATTATATATTCTCATGTCTAAAAAAGGCCTAGTACTTTGTTGACAAATAAATAAACAAACAAACAAACATTATTTAACAAAGAGTTATAATAATACGAGTAGGTATAAGTATATATAATTCTTTCAGGGTGAAATTCGATGAAGTTATAACTCTAAAACCACTGGATCGATTTTCATCATTCATCATCATTCATCATTTTTTTCGTATTGACGTATTTCAGGCAGACTCTTAAAAGACAAAATACTTTTGGACCCTATAGATGGTGTACTTATACTGTTTTCGATCTCCGAAACCACTTAACCGATAACATTTTGTAGATGTATATGGTTGGTTCCCGTTTGAAAGATATACTGTTTTTGGAGCCGATAGTTGGAGCTGTTGGCGACTTCCGAAAAAAAAAGATTTTTTAAATTTGGGTCGAAATTCTGCCGGGACAAAATTTTTTTTTTTTTTCAAAATTCTTTTTTTCAATTTTTTGCTTTAGGTACAAAATTCTGAAAATAATAAAAAAGAAGGTTTGGAAAATGTGAAAAAGCGCGCGCTTATGTAATACGTTCTACCTACCTTCTCACTTGTTATATGTAGAAGAAGAGGTAAAAGGAATTCTTTCATTGGTTTTAAATTTGCTCTCTTGGTTTAGACAAATATTCTGTTAGTATACCCTTGTGAGTGAACGTGTGCTTCTAGAGTGAAAATGAATATATCTGTAATGATATCCAATAAAGGAAAAGATAAGTTGTGCGTGGATATACATATGATATATGTATTATTGTGAAGAATTAAATAAATGCAAAAATTATAATTGGGCATGTGCAAACCGAATACAAAATAAGTAAAACACGAATAGTGACAAAAATAAACATACAATTGTGAGGCATTCAGGCCAACACCAACACATCCATGAGCCACGTGTTGTAGAAAAATGTGCAACAAGCAAACAATACGATCAAAGCACTAGCAAAAACTTCATGTCTTCCGGTATGCAAAATAGTGCAACAATCCGTTGTTAATACCCCCGAGCCCTGAGCATAGCCGGTGCTCTCTTCCGTCAAATAATGCTCAAAAAATTAAAGTTACTAAAAGGGCAAAAAAGCAATCAATCGACGAAAAGAACCGGAATATTTAAAAGACACAGATATTCCTTTAAGTTTATATGCTCTTGAAGAAGAATTGTTCATTTTGTCTTAAGAATGGTTGAAAGAGGAGCATATAATTGTCCTAGGAACAAGATCTTCTCTAAAGCTTTTGGAAGAGAGTGATTGGTGGATGATGGACGCAACATTCGACGTTGTGACAACAATAATGCGAGAATTGTTTTCCATTCATGGAAGAGTAGAACCAGCGTTGCCATAAGTGGAGATTTGTCTGCATTTTGCAGATTTTCAACCTTGCTGCAGACTTTTAAAAATCAGAAATCTGCGCTTCAGATTTTGTCTGCATTCGCAAAAAAATATATTTTGTTCTTTTTAACAAATTTTAGCATTTGTTGCACACTTGATTTCGCTGTACATGCTGTCATTTTCATATTCAGCTTTTTTTTTGTGATTGTTAGGTATAAAATAAAAAAAAAATGTGAAGGAAGATTTTTCTTAGAAATCTGCATTGCAGATTTTTTTTTGTCATAATTAGAGATTTGTAAAAATATTTTCATGGCAACACTGAGTAGAACGCCAAATAGTTCCTCTCATTTTTTGTCTGATGAGAAAAAAAACACGCTCGCTCTATGAATTTTATTTCTCAGAGTTGCATAGAGTTGCCAACGATTATGGCATTCGCCTGGCACCAAAGCGAATTGTGTGTGATTTTAAGAAGGGAATTTATTCGGCAGCAAAGTCTTACTTTCCTTGGGCAGAAAAAAGAGGGTGTTTTTTTTTCATTTCGGCCAAATTATTTGGAGAAGGGTGCAAAAAGAGCAGTAGTTTTAAGAATTTATATTCATGCACTTACGTAACTATATAAGAGTTCATATGTCAGCTTAGTAAGAAAGTACGGCAACTCTGAAGATTTCGCTCTCCATGTGCGAATGATCTGGGGTCGAATCGCCACTTTCGTGAACGACCTACCCGTTCACGGAATTAAGTTAGTTTTACATGTGAAACAAAAACAAATTCCGTCACGAAATGCTCGATCACGGAGGATGCGATTCGACCCCTGGCTTTTGTTCCTGCTTCCGAAGTCTCACAGTCACAATACTATAATCAGCGTGACCGTTGTGCGACTAAAGTTGCAATTTGGCATCACCTTTTTACATCACCTTGCCACAATGAGACGACTTTTCTAAAATTTATTGATTTTGGCCCTTTTTGAAAATTTGAGACAAGAAAAATATTAAATTTTCAAACTTTGATATCAATGATAAAAAATATATGTCTAGACCCGAAAATCATAATATCTGGCGAGGAAATAGATTATTTCGAGATAACAAGTGCTTATGGTCATTTAACAAGCAATCCACAAAAGGTAATTGACGATTTTAAATTATTAGAATAGAAGTCTAATGAAGATTCTAAATAGAGTCGGGAAAATAAAAAATCACTTTGATGAATTTTTGTACCAAAACTTGTACCATTTTGTTGTTCATGTTCATCATACTGACATTACCACACAGCAGTGCCTGTGCTGAACGCGTAATCCCGAATTTAGGCCTAATGAAAAATAAACAAACCATAGGCTTAATATTAGTTCCTGTGGAACAATGCTTTCTGTTTAGATTTGGAAGATTGGGAGCCAATTATTGATCTTGTCAATAAGTATACAGAAGTACACTGCACACTATGTTCAGGCAGACATAGCGGTAATAACGTCCGTGTTAATTATTGTTGGGATATAAATAGATGACTTCATTTCTACAGTTTGTGAATGACTTCAGCGTAAATGCAAAATATGGATAAAAACGAAGTTGTTTACTAACAAGTGTTGGAAAAAAAAACATATGTATGTGCATAATATGTACCCTTATAAGTTGGCTAAAAATGCTTGCACCGCAGCTGTCCAACTTACGCAGGTTTCACTGTACTTAATATAATTGGCCCTTTTTCTTGCGACTTTTCAAAATTCATCAACGGTAACGCTGACTACAATGGCTTACGTACGTAGTAATATTGATGATGCAGACGTGTTGAAGTTGGCTGCATGGTTTGAGAAAAACTATGTAAGAGACAATTGTAAGTATCCTCCGGAGTTTTGGGCGGTTTATGAAAACTCAAAAGAAACCAACGAAGTATTGCCTAGAACACAAAAGAATGTGGAGGCTTGGCACCGTCGTTTGAAGGTGCTACATAGTTGGCCGGAGTCATGAAGGCCTTTACGAATTAAGAAAAGAGCTTATTACTGCCAAAGCTGAAGCTGAGCGCGCGAAAAATGGGGAGAGATTAAAGAAGAAAAGAAAAAGCATTCTAAAAAAACAAGAAAATAAATAGAATTTAAAAAAAAGAAGAAAGAAGGTACCTACCTTCTTTATATGAAATATATTGTAATTTGTTGGCAAAGTTGAAAAATATTTGCAGAACTAGCAGAATTTTTAGACAATTAATTCAATATTTTCTTCCGTTTATTATGGCAAAGGTCACAAATCCTCGTAGATAGCCATTTAATTATGTGAAATACTAGGATCAAGGTCACATAGAGTGCACTACTTGTTTATGTTATTTAATTATTTAGAGAGGTTTATAAAATTATCAGTGGACCTGGACTTGAACATCATAGTTATAAAATTTGTAAAAGAATAAATATCTATAGAAAACGAAAAAGAGCATGCGAATACAAACATTTAAAAACAATTTGGGTTCTAACTCTCGATTGAGTTTGTGAAATCTGAGTTCATTACCACATTATTATTGTCTTTTTGTTAGGAGTTTAATCATATAATTTAATTTTTACGTATTTGCTTTCCGATATTAATATGTTTTCTTTTTAGATATGAATATGAATATCATTTGCATTTTTACTGTTCGTAAGTACCTAACATAATTCGACACTGTTAAGTGTTATTCAACTACAGAATTCCCAACCGCATGTTGATTGTGTAGAAATATGGTACTAAAAAACGAATTTTAAAACACCCACCAAGCCTAATAATCTATATTATGCAATGTGCTAGAATTTTTTCTTAGGCTAATCTTTAACGTTCAGACACTGCTGTGACCTGTGAGATGCTAGCAGATATGCGTTATTTTTAGACCTAAATTGCTGTAAGTTGCTATCCTCAGAAAATGTATGTTTAGACTTTTGAGGTTTAAGTGATATCAGCTAGTAACGTTCCAATCATTATTGCTTGTGGCTCGAAGATCACTGAAACGAGAACTTTTGTTTTCTTCAATTTGTCAATATTTTTAATTCAAGAATTGTTACAGTATGTATGTAGCTAACATACTTAATCAAACAAATCTAACATTAAATAAGTACTGATATTTTTATGTGAAAGTAAAAATAGTGATAATGTCACTTCATGAAAAATAACATTTAGAAGTAACGTGAACTGCCAACCTAAGGATAAATGGTAACTACCCACAGCTTCTTACACTGAATGATGACGACCATTCATTTATAAACCTTTCATAACCTCTAAAAAAAAGATTCTCTGTATTTACACTGTACACTGCTCGTTAGGTTATATCCCTATTTTATATAGTGTATTAAACATTTATTTCTGAAAAGCCTTCATCATCACTAAATTGGTAAGAAAATCAGCTGGAATTAGAATCACGGGGACTCAAGGGTCAAACACGATCGAAATCGCTAAACGTAATTCTTAACATCCATTGACCGGAATTTGAAATCGATTACATTTTGAAGTGAGATATAATATTCAAACAAACCGTTTGTGTGTCCACTGTGGCCAATATCGTATATTCCCTATAACCAGTAGTTTATAGAGTACCGTGACGACAACACCCGAACTTATCTGCCTACAAATTTCCCTGTAAGATTCAAATTAGCGATTAAGGCCCCAGATTCAACCACGACTATATACACGATCTAGAGGGGGAATATTCTGGACTTGCCCAAGAATGGGAGAGTAGAGGTTAAGGCTACGCCTTAAAGACTGAAAGACTGAGCTGACAAGACATAGATTGGTCTATACTTCATTTACAGAAAGGCTGGGCCAGCTTACAATAAAGCTGGGACAAGGTGCCCATCATCGCTAGACTAGCCACTCACATCCAGAAAAGTTAGAGAACACACTTCCAAAGTTGAGGTTACCCAAATGAGAGTGAAGCAGAATTTAATGACTGGCCTATACTCTGTTCAATTTATATTTTCAGTACAGGGAAGATAGGCTATTTGCCTTTCAACCTTACTATTATGGATTTTAATAAGCTGTCTCCATTTTAAAGCTCTCACATGGTTGCCATAGTGAGCACTATAAATTGGCATAATTCTTTCACAAATATCGGTAGGGTTACCAAATACCATCCCTTTATTAAGAAAAAATGGTTTAACTGCATGTTAACAGATCCTTTAGAAATACAAAATAATTAAAGGAGTACATAAAAACTGTATGGCAACATCCCACATAATCAAATTCATTTATTCGCTCTCAAAAGCTTTAAAAAGCACCAAAACCGAAAGGTCTTTGACAAAATTAAAAGAAAAACCCTTAATGATGTGCTAACATTGACATATGGTAACAATTCTCTGATGTGCTTCAGTCACTCACACTGCTTATTTTGGTTGATGATAATAGTGCGAACGCAAGATGATCGTGCTCATTCTGCCCGCGGCTGTGTGGCAGAGTGGTTGTGGTGGGATGTATGCGAATTTCAGGAAAATTACAACAACAAAATTCTTTGGAATGCCAGTGGTTTCGTTTTTATTTCAGTGGCAAATCTTTTGTTTGAGTGCCGTGAGAATAGCTACAGGCACCACTGGTAGAAAAAAGAGCTTCCCATAAGGCCTGTACTGAAAATATAAATTGAACATATAGCACATATATGTAGGCAAGGCGTTCTTAAATGACCTCTCGGACATCGTCCAGGATATGGTTAGTTATGGTAGGTGAGCATGGTGAGTCGAGTTCCGCAGCAACGGGCGCCGGCAGTATTCTTCAAATGCATCTTCACGGCTTCTGCTATGGACCGGAATCATGTCTAAGGACGTGGGACTACCTGTTTAGTTATATGGTCAGTCCAACATTATATTGCAATTTGTGAGCCACATATGAAATCAGACACTAAAAGTAGGCAGAAGACCATCCTTGAATATTATAAACCATTCAGTTCTCACTATTCTGTGACCATCAAGCCGACTGGTTATGGACTATGGCTACTTAAAATTCCAGTCGTCATTCACAAATATTCAGCCATCCTTAAATCATTGTTCAAACGTCAGATGTACAACAGTCATTACAGCAGCTGTCGTTAATCGCTTCCCTCAATTAATTATGACTGTCGGAGCCCACCACAAACCACGATGACAATTCAATCGATCAGAACATTTTAAATTCAAACACACACACTCACACAACATCGCCTATCGCCCATGAAGTGGAAGTGGATTCTGGATTCTCACATTGATTTCCTCGTCATATGATTTCCATTACAGACACAGCAAGTCCTACTGACAATCAAATCTGCATACAAAGGAAAACGACACAGAAAACAAAGAAGCCACCAATCGACATGTGGCCTGTCAATAGTTTCTTTACGTCTTCATGCCCGAATAACCATTTAGCATAGATCCACCATCGACATCGACGACGGACTATCCAATCCATCCATACCCAGAGTGAGGATCATTTGCATGGATCACCCTGACAAGCTGTGCTGCACAAGAGCGATGTACGCCTTCGTTCCGGTCGCGCAGCGGAATGGAATTAAGATTTTGCATTAAGATTGACAGGAACTGGCGTATTTGTGATTATTGCCTCTCGTGTTCTTCATCCGTATGGATGGCTGGCCTATACCAGCTAACCAACTATAACCGAACACGGACCGACCTATTGCCCAAGTGAAGATCCAAAGAATGCGATAAGCGTCTCTTCAGCTAGATTTATGTGCTTTTCGCTTGTCATCATGCAGAATGGTAAATTGGTAATGTTGAAGGCAACAGAGACGCATCTGTCTGAGCTTGTAATGGTTGTGTCCGTTGCGCACAGGTGACGTCTCTTAATTTGTTGAACAGACTGGTCGTTTTGTTTTCGCCGGGTGTGAAATTGCGAATTAAATATTGCAAACGATTGGCGCCAAACGTTTTAGTTTTCTGTTTGCGACAAAAGGCGTCAGACGGCGACGTTATTCGACGCGTCAGTTAAGAAGTAACTAGTTACACATACCCAGTCCACGAAAATCGTAGATATAGGGGCACGGAGCGTGTGATTTATTACAGCCCGTGGACGGATTGAATCTCAATCCCGGTGTGCGAAAAGTTATCGAAAGTCAAATCAGTTAAGTGGTCTGTATATGCATTCCCCTGCGCACCTGCACCGTCGAACAGGTGCTTACGACTCACAGTAGGAGTTGGCGCTCGCCAGACAGACTTGCAATTATGATTCCAGGAATCTTTGCGCACGGCTAGATGCGAATAAGTAAGACCAGTGGTATTATTAACCAAGCACCCGAAGGTGAGTTGAAATTGCCCGTGTATAATTCATGACCAGTATAATTTAACACTTTGCGATCACTATTAGTGATCGCAAATGGGCAGCTATTAACGGTGCTACCATTGGTGTATAACGAGAGGGAGGCAGCGAGGTCTACTGATACTTCGATGGGAGCATGAATTTCCGAGGATATGCTTTAGAAGGAGGTTTTTCTGTGATGAATTAAGTGACCTTAGGGTGGACTATATAGAGAGCGTGGATTGGGAGGTTCGAACTAGAATGTTGCGGGCAATATACACAGATGGGTACTTTGTGGACTAAATTTATGTTGTTGGTAGTTAGTGCACTTTGACACAAATGCATTTGGGGTAGATGTCATAGGCAATGGCACTGTTTAATATCACAGCGAATGTTCCTTTGAATCTTAAGCTTTAAGGCAATTAAAATAAGTAGTTGGCGTCCTAAGGGACGCTATAGTTTCAGCTTTTCACAGAGGAACAAATTGCAAACTTATTTGAAAAATGCGTATCACAGTCCACAATTTTTGTGTCAGGAAATAGGATCACAGCTGCTGTCTACATAAGTTAATCGTAATTGTCGCACGATACCGCATAAATGCCATCATTTACATATTACATGATAATCGGTTGGGGCACTATTAGAAAATGCAAATAATTATATTTTTTTTTTTTTTAGATAAATTACTTTAAGTCCATCTTTTTATTTAAAAAAGACAAGAAATTAAAAATTATCCCTGCAGGATTCGTCTCAAGGACGTGGTATGAAAACTATACCACTGCGCATGAATTATACATTTCAACGATGGAACTTATTGAAGCAGGATTTTGTGTTACTGAGACAAAGTGGCACATTACAAGTTGAACACATCCACTGCTTCCTGAACTTCGTAATGAAGTTCTTATTGGTTGATGAGAGGAGCTTGATCTAACCATTTTGTCAACAAATGGCTTGTTTTTTAGGACATGGACTTCGGTTTTGACGTTTTCCTTCTTCAGTTGTATATCAACGCGTTCACATAGATTTGAAATCAAGTCAAATTTGAAATCTTTCAGTGGTAATCATTGTTACCATCTGTATCAAGAACATCCAGATATTGAATATCGTCTTGAATGACCATGTCAAAAATATTCTGAAGATAGGTGTCTTTAGCACTCTTATATAAAATCGATCATCAACTAAAGAATCCTCATCTGATGGAATTTCTGCCAAGTCAATACTTTCACTATAATTTTGTTCAAATAGATAGTTAAGTGATCTCGCTTTCTTTTAGTTTCTTACTAGCCATAATAACAAGAATTCTGATAAATATATTACTATAAAAAAAAAAAAACGTTGATCACAAGTAAACTAATGTGGTATTCGTTTGGGCTTCTTCAGATTCGCTCTCAGATTTCAGATTTCGTGTGGCTAATCGAACATTAAATCGTCACTTGCTCTTTTTTGTGATAATATTCGTGCGATACGAATATGTGTAGCCTTCAACACTTTTCAAAACGTTTTCCATTCACTGATTAAATTTTAAATTAAAATATTCGAAATTTGCGCCTCGATTGATTTTTAAATATTTATACATAACCAATTTACAAAAATATATTCACCCGATGCAATGCCTTTCTTTGCGGTAGAACGAATTCACGAAAACCTAAATGCCCTCCACCAGTTGTGTTGGTAAATCTTAGAAAATATCTAGATTCGCAAAAGTGCTCTGAAATCTGAAAAAGACTACTTTTTTTGTATCAAACGAACATAAAAACTGTTCTGAGAGCAAAAAAGTGCTCTGAGAGCGCCCGATCGAATACCACATACAATTTTAACCTTGTCACACAAAAACTTTTTTTTATTAGCCGCCACGAACAGTGTATTTGTGCAGTGGTATAGATACTTTTTATACCACAAACTAAACACGCTCACAGGAGCACAATCTCCTTATGTTTTTTTATATAATAAGTTTTTAGCAAACAGATACAGTGCGACCTCAATAAAAGCAACCTTCGATACGTGCAACTCCTCGACAAATGCAACACCTTAAATCTTACCATTGTTGACTCAGTAAATGCAACTCCTCAAAAAAAGGTGACTCGATAAAAGCAACTATATATTATATGACATAACAAAAAATTTCTCAATTTTTCAAAAACAATTAAAATTTGATTTTCTTATTTCTAATACCTACGAATTAAATGATCAGTTTTGGTCTCTTTACCAGTGCAAGACACGTTTTTTTTTACTATTCTGAGGTGTTTAACTTGTTGCCTCATTTTTGGCACCTACAATTTTTTGACTCGATTATTGCAACAAACTCAATAAAAGCAACTGCCCAAATTTCTATTACATAGTTGCTTTTATTGAGGTCGCACTGTATCATTATAAAATGCAATGAAATTTTAACTTGAATAGTTTTGCGATGAACTACGACTTGCAATTTTGCAAAAACCATAAGTCAATTTTGACAACTACATGATGGTCCATTCGAAATACCCTAAAATCTAATATATCCGTCCCACTCCTCCATCAGATTTATTTTTTCTTTCAAAATACAAGCTCAAATTTACATAGAAGTGTGGTATAGAAAGTATACCATCGCACATTGATGTACAGAAAAATGTTTAAATACGTGGTATATTTTTCATTGTGTTTGTGTATATCTAGATCAATGAATCTATATTCTAAAATGATTTTTGCTTTCTCGATTACGTAGTAAGAGAATGATATTGTATTCGAACAAAATATCGAAGATGTTAATAAATTCTGATATTTCGATGATAGAGGAACTAAAAAAAGGGGTCGCAAAATTCTGTCCGTCTGCCTGAAATTAAAAAACAAATCGCTGAATTCTATCCTAATGTGACACATTAAACCAGCTTCATTAATCTATTTCAGTTCAAACTAAACACATGCCCTAACAGACCAGAAAACAGAAACTTCTAGTAGGTACATATACGCTTATATCCCTTAACGCAAAAGTCTTATAAAATACAAAAACTCTCTAATCAGAAGTTTCGACAAATAATGCCTGTTCCTAGAGCTTTAACTTATAAAATCTCACATTGTTATTTGATATTAAACCATATCAGATGAATAACTCAAAAATGGATTTTATTTAACACTAGCATTTTTTAATAGATTTTTACTTTCATACCTAGTAAAATAAGAGAACTACTAATTATGTTACAACTTTTGATCAACTGGAAAGCGTCGTTCGATCCAGTCGTGCACTTTATTTCACTTGTAACATAGAAATATATGCCGAAACTCACAAAAATCGTTTGGAACTAAGCAAGGATACAATTGATTCTCTGAGCTTAAGGAAATTTCGGCCGGCGTGCCGCAAGGAAGTGTCCTTGGGCCCCTTCTCTATCTGTTATATACTCGCGATATACCAAGAGAAGATGGCACTACTCTCGCTACGTTCGCCGACGACACCGCTATCCTAGCAGTAGGTAACACTATTGAAGAAACGACTGCAAAACTGCAAATCGCACTGAATAAGGTAAATGAATGGACGAGGGATTGGCGGATCGCCCTCAACGAAACTAAATCTGTTCACGTGAATTTCACGTATAAGGAAAGAAATAACTTGCCAATTTTTCTAAACTTGGCCCGAATACCCTTTGCAAACGAGGCCAAATACCTGTGAATGACACTCGACGCAAAGCTGAAATTCGCACGTGAAAATGAAACGTAAAGAACTCGATATCAAATGTAGAGAAATGTACTGGTTACTCGGAAAACTTTCCCAGCTCAGTACAGAAAACAAACTGCTTCTATACAAGCAATTGCTAAAGCCGGTTTGGACCTACGGTATACAACTCTGGGGTTGTACCAAGAGCACAAATGTCAATATTCCACAAACTTTTCAAAATAAAGTGCTTCAAGAAATTGTGCAAGCACCATGGTATATTAGAAAGGAAGATATCCACAGGGATCTCGGAATTCCAACAATCGAATGCTGAAAACCGTCTTGAAGAAGTATAGCTTTTGCAAAACAAGACCCAATATGAAATTCAGCTTTGACAGCCAATAACCAAAGGTTACTCGCAAACAGTCAAAAGAAATTCAACCAGCTTACTTAGAACGGCGAAGCTGCTCAACTGTTTACCCTGGCATCATAACATAGGACAATCTCAACCCTCTTAGCCAAACCCTATACGATCATACTCGTGTCCCACCTACCGCATGCGCTCCATCTAGGTACTTATGGAACACTTCTCAGAAGAAGAAGTTCCCTGTGGGTAAATCTCGCCAGTGTTTTCCCTGCAAACAACAATCACACCATTTGCTTGTGGGCCTAAGGCAGCAAATACTCGTAGATAGGCGTTCTTCCTTTGCAATGATTGTGCCTCCCTACCTCTGTCCAACAACACCCAGCAATTGCCACGTAATTTATTGTATGCAACTATTTGCGCCTCTTCAGCTCAAAAAGTCAGAGAAAAAAAAAGTAAAAACATTCCAGAAGGCGGAGGATAAACACAACCACGTCCGCTGCCAGAGTCCTTCAGCGTGCGTTAGTTGCGCATATACCTACAACCAATTTGCATTACCTAACGACATAAATTCATTTGAATGTCACAGTCACACATGCAGTCCGTGGAGTGAGTGTCATCTTTCCTTAGTCATGATGCCACGAACATGGCGTACACGCAGCCGAG
Source organism: Cheilosia urbana (assembly GCA_946477585.1). Taxonomy (NCBI): domain Eukaryota; kingdom Metazoa; phylum Arthropoda; class Insecta; order Diptera; family Syrphidae; genus Cheilosia; species Cheilosia urbana. The sequence goes on from OX297856.1 coordinate 42,924,265, forward strand.
CGCGCACTGTTCGTTCTCCTTGGAGTTCGGAGAGTTGTGATGCCACTTTGGGTTTCTATTTCCCCGTTCTGCTCGTTCGCTTAATCCGGTGCAGGCCCACTCACCCATGCAGTTTCGCAAATGTGCATTTAGTATTTTAATAATTTAAATGGCATGCAGTTCGCAGTCTTAAACGGTTGGGCACTTGCCCGCATGATGGGTGACTTCAGTGGTTGTCAGGAGCTAGATATAGGACAGGCAATTCGAAAAATCTCTCATATGATGGGTTGATAGTGGGAGCACATGTGCCTTGTTGCCATTATGATGATTGCCATCACGAATTCGATTCAAAATTGCTGACACTAAGATAGATGGCGGAACGTTTCCGATTTGGTAACTAAATTGCCGGAAATCGGGCTGAAAAATGGGGCACTCATTTTTGATTTGCGGGCTTTGTTAGGTTAGGGCTCAGCTATTTAATGTGTTTACCTCAAAATATTGCATATGCCAATTTCAATCCGGTATTGCACCATCCACCTTACCACAAAGTAAAGTAAAGCATCCGCTACAGCTATTACATCAAAATTTATTTAATGGTCATCTTTATATGTACATCTTGACTTATCTTTAACTACATCTGTCAAGACACACATTATACAAAGATTTGTAAAGCATTTGCAACATTCTCCATTTCCTTACAACCCACATTTTACCACCTGCCTCCGTAGCGCTACTATCACGCAATCTATTTGGGCGCCAATGAATCGATTTAGTCTAACGTGTTAGACTGTTTTAAATTATCCCGTCGACATAATTTTTCATGTTCGAATGTAAAACAGTCCGAGAAAGATTTATCACCACTTTCACCGCACGTAAAGTCGTTCGACGCGTGTGCGACTAGATTAAAAAAAAAAACAGGCAATTTATCAAGGATCTTATCGGTGGAATCGTGGTCACAGCTAGTAGTACCGTTTTGTATATCTTATAATGTATGGATAAATCAAAGAACTTGACATTTTTGTTCGTCAAGTCGAAGAGACAAGTTTGGGTCGCACATGTTACAAATGTTCAATTAAATACACGTTTGAATCACGTATTGCGTACAATGAAAAGACTCTCTCTTCTTGAACTAACATGGCTTAAAAACACAAGTCAAATCTACCCTGTACATTGGAGTTAAAAAGGCAATGAACCATTTTTATAGGAGTAATAAATTTGTGTCCAGATTAGAAGATCACTCGATTTGAATACATAAATGACCATTTAAAAGAAAGTGTACATATTATAAAAAAAGATTTTTGCAAGTTTTAGGAGCTGTGGTAAAGCCATTTCGTATGAATAAAAACTGATTACAGCTAACACTAACTTTTGACATGTTCGAAAGGCGGCGCCACTTACCTTTTACTCAGGCAGCGTTGCCACAATGTTACAAGTGTAACAAAAGTGATACACTTTTTAATTATTTTATAACGTTGTTACAATGATACTTTCTTTTCCGCTTTGTTACATTTTTTCCCATTAAAATCCTTTTTTGTTTTGCTTGTTAAAATATTGAAACGTGAAACTGGCAGCACTTTTTTCTTTCGAGGAAACTTCTACTAATTTCTGTCAATGTATTTGTTTGTTTACACAGAGCAAAAATTGTGCAAAATGTTAAACTGCGAGTGGGAATGGGAATGGGAGGGAACGAGAAAAGACAACAATATTTTTCTGTCTCGCCGCGTCGCCGTTGACAATAGGCGTGTTTTTTTGAGCTCCGATCTCAGCAAAGCAAAGTAAATTAGGATTTTCAGCACGCATTTACAACAACTACGCTCTACTTGACACTTCGAGGAATCACACTTGTAATGCGTGCTGAAAATCCTACTTAACTTTGCTTTGCTGAAATCGAAGCTCAAAAAAACAGGCCTAATGTTCTACATCTCGTGGTAAATAAAATTTGTCAATAAGAAATTGAGGTCAATCATTTTGTTTTTTTTATTTGTTAAACACAAAATGGACAGGTAGGTCAATAAAGAGCTTATTTTTTAAATGTGATAAAGTGTTCCTAATAAAGATTTTTGGAGTCAAGAAACGATGATTTTTTTAAAACAATTTTTTCCAGTTTATTAAATTTTTATCCCATAGGTATGTTACACTTTTTGAAAAAAAAAACACTTTTAAAAAAACTTGCGGCAACACTGTACTCAGGTTCACAAAACGTAACAATTGCTTCGAAATTCCAAGTCTGCTATATGCCTGACTCAGGCCTTTTGCTAAATATTTTGTATGACGTCTCAAGATGTCGTTCGAGAAGTTAAAAAATACGAGTTGGAAGATTTTGACAATTTTGTTTACAAAAAACGGTGCAAAAAGTTTTTTTTTTACTGTAAAATAGTTTTTTTTTTTGGGGGGGGGGGGGGGGGGAATTGTGGCAGAGGTATCGTGACTATATGACCGAAGATATCTTGAATAGAATGCATCGTATTTCTAGAAATCAGGAATTAATCATTACACTCGAAATTTATAATGAGGCATTAGTTATAATTGAAGATATGTATGTGCTTAGCAATTGCAAATAAAACATTGTCACAACTAGGTTTGCCAGCTCCTAATTGGCCATTGCATGACGTATTTAATCAAGAAACGCAACGTGAACAACAATACGATATGATATGAACGATATGAACTCATTTATAAATTTGAATCTGCCGAAATTGAACCGAGAACAAAGAAATGTATATGATACAATAATTCAAGCTATACAAAACGAAAGCGGAGGAATGTTTTTCTTATACGCGCCAGGTGGTACCGGAAAAACGTTTTTGATTTCCATGCTACTAGCTACTATAAGATCACCGAAGAATATAGCATTAGCACTTGAATCGTCTGGAATAGCTGCTACATTGGATGGTGGTCGTACAGCGCACTCCGCACTTAAATTACCTACCATTTAATATGCAAATTAATGAAAATCCAACGTGTAATATTTCTAAAAATTCTGGAATGGGAAGAGTTTTGCAACAATGCAAATTAGTAGTATGGGATGAATGTACAATGTCACATAAGAGATCGGTGGAAGCTTTGGATAGGACTTTGAAAGATTTACGGAATACTCAAGAAATATTTGGTGGCGCTTTAATATTATTGGTTGGTGATTTCCGTCAAACACTGCCAGTGATACCCCGTGCAACTCCAGCAGATGAATTAAAGGCATATTTAAAGTCATCAAATTCATGGAAAAATATACAAACACTCACTTTAACAACTGAGAGTACAAATACAAAATGACCCATCGGCTGAAGAATTTTCTAGGCAAATACTGTCGATAGGAAATGGACAAATTCCTATTGATAACACTGGATTAATCACTTTGCCAGATAATTTTTGTAATTTCGCACAAACAAAACAACAATTGGTTTCAAGTGTTTTTCCAAACATTGCGCAAAATTATAAAAATCACAATTAGTTAGCTGAAAGAGCAATATTGGCTGCCAAAAATAAGGACGTCGGCCAATTGAATGCGGATATTTTAACTAATGTGCCTGGTGAGATTGTAACGCATCAATCAGTAGATACGGTCACAAATCAAGATGACGCTGTGAATTATCCGACGGAATTTCTGAATTCGTTGGATTTACCTGGATTGCCGCCTCATCGTTAACAATTGAAAGTTGGTGCACCAAGTATTCTTCTTCGAACTATAAATCAGCCTCGATTGTGTAACGGAACAAGATTAGCAGTAAAAAAGGTTAGATATTGACAATCTTATTGAAGCAACGAATTTAAAAGGAAAATTTAAAGGTGAAGATGTATTGATTCCGCGTATTCCAATGATTCCATCAGATTAAACTTTTGAATTCAAAAGATTGCAATTTCCGATACGTCTTGCGTTCCCTATGACAATAAATAAGGCGCAGGACAATCGTTGGAATTGTGTGGAATCGACCTAGAGTATCCATGCTTCTCCCACGGATAATTATAAATGTATCATGTTCACGTGTAGGAAAGCCATCAGTTCTGTTTATTTATACTACTACTCAGGGCAAAAACAAAAAATGTAGTTTATGAAAAGGCTCTGCGATAGTTAAAAAAACACATAAAAAAAAAATAAAAAAATAAGTAGTTGGCGCAACAGGTCCGCAGGGACCCTAGGCCTAGCTTCTCGCAACCATTCGTTTTGTGTGAGTTTTTTCTGGAACGAATGGAAGGGATCTACAGTTTTATGCCGACTCCAAACGGCTAATTGAGAAGCTCTTACAAGACATTTATACTCTCGGATGTTTGTCAGACGTTCGCGAGAGGTGGCACAGTGAAAAAAACCCTAAGTTGGAATTTGGGTTTTTGCGGGATTCGAACCTCGACCCCTCGCTTAGTAGTCCAACACACTAACCACTAAGCCACTGCGCCTACAAAAAAAAAACACATACTTTAAATAAAAATAATAGTGATAAAGTTGTCCACAACATTTTTGCTTTTTATTTTTGGCGAAACATATTTTTTTTTAGTTTTTTTAGATTTGGCATCAAAAGTTATGTTTAACACCAAATCTTCACCGAACCACGATCCATTCCCGAGTTATGAGTGCACATACGGACGTCAGTCTCTTTTACAAAATAGTATCCTCTTTTTCAAATTGTAACCAACCATACACAGCTCCGAAATTTCATTGAAATTGGTTGAGTGGTTTAGGAGATCGACAACAGCGCCACAAATATATTTTTTTTTTTGCACCGTTTTTTGTAAACAAATTACACAAACATACGTTTACCATTTGCAACCAAACTTCACAAAAATCATATAAAGACCAATACCAAAGATGTATGGAAGTTTGGTAAAAATCGGTAAATGCGTTAAGACGTGTATTGGCGACAAACGAATACAATTTTAAGGCTCAATTTTTATATACATGGATTTGGGCGGACCGAAGTTCGCCGGGTCAGCTAGTTTTTTAATATAAAACAATCTAAGCGTTGTGAACTTCCGATATATATATTTTTTTAATAGTGAAGTTAAATTCTGTTTGCACAGGAAAACCAAGATATTTTACATATGAAAAAAGACGCAAATAATTCGGGTCACTCGAAGTATTGAGTGTGGACTATTGTGCTAATATTTTGTTCAGATGAAAATGTTTAGAAAGAATCATTTCTAACAGTTCAAAAACCTCTCTATAATTCTTTTTAATTTATCCAATTGGCTGGTGTGTCAACAAATATTTCCATAACAAGCCTATGATCTATGAAACAATTCCCGGTAACTGGAGAAGAAATAAAACATCAACAACCCATTTGGCAAACAAAAATTATATTTCCAGGTACAATAATTGGCGCTATGGATTGCATTCATATTTCTGAATTTAATTTTTTTGAATTTATATTTCCAAGTCGTTGGAGTCTCAAGGAAAATTCAAAAGTCAAATTTACTGATTAGGTTTGACAGGAACTACAAGGCAAGTACACGTACAGTGAAGTAAATGCTGTGTTCGAATTTTCGAACTTAAAAAATTAATAAATAGTTGGCGCAACAGGTCCGGAGGGACCCTAGGCCTAGCTTCTCTCAACCATTCGTTTTGTGTGAGTTTTTCATTTTTGGAACGAATGGAAGGGATCTTCAATTTTATGCCGACGCCAAAAGGCTAATTGAGAAGCTTTTTCAAGACAGTTATACTCTCGGATGTTTGTCAGACGTTCGCGAGAGGTGGCGCAGTGAAAAAAACCCTGAGTTGGAATTTGGGTTTTTGCGGGATTCGAACCTCGACCCCTCGCATAGTAGTCCAACACACTAACCACTAAGCTACTGCGCCTATTAGCATTTTCGAACTTACTTTAGCAAAATAGATTTCTATTCATACTGATTCAAAGCAATTTCTAAGGGCTTTTATTTTGCTACAGTCGTTTGCTCAAAGCAAATGCTAGTTTTTATTCATACGGCCCAATGAAAACAAGTCTGAAAATTGTATTGTACATGTACGTACATGTAAATAATTCGACTTTTTTTTCGGAATTTGGAAAGGGTGTTTTTTTGGAGGTATAGAACTTTAAGTTGGCAACACTATTTTAACTGGCGGCCATTTTGTCAGCTGTAAAGTGATTAATTTTTCGTTTGGTTTGGCATTTCAACATGAATAGACTGAAGTCTGAAAAACGCGTCCAAATTGTGCAGATTTATTTTGAAAATCATGGTTCTGCTCGAAATACGTAACGCGCAATACGTCCATTTTACGGTCAACGTAATCGTCATCAGAGCAATTAATTCGATTAACTATGAAATGTTTTTGCACCACGTTTGATTTATTGAAGAAAACGTTTAATTGAATTGGCCTCCAAGGAGGACACCATCGGAAAAAGTCATCGAAAATTTTACCTCCAGATTAGGCTACGTCCGAGCCAGCCGTGGCGGTCATATGACAGAAATCATATTTAAACTAGCTGACCCGGCAAACCTCGTTTCGCCCAAATTTGTTAATTTGTTAATAAATTCCGAGCATGCACCAAGCACTTGCTAATTTATGTAATTCGACCAATTAAAATTCTTTATTCAAAAGTTATATTAAATGCAATAGAAATAAATGATGAATAGCAATGTTGATTTTTTTCATTCAAACCGCAATGATTTTGACGTGTCGTCCAACCTTCCACTTTTTCACTAAATTGAGAAACATGCATCGATTATCCTTGCAATAAATTATTTGTCATAGTGAAAGCGAGACGCACGGGAAATTGAAGTCGCACGAATGGTAAATCGTTCTTAATAACCGAAATCTGCGGAATAAGAGTGTTTGCCTTTGAATTTTCCCCTTAAAATCATCACTTGTATGATATTTGATGTGAGATCCTTCACCATAAAACAAATGCGATCCGTTGTAAAGTTTCGGTACATTGATGTTTCGCAACAAAATTTTAACTGAACCAACTTTCAAATCCGAATTATGTAGAGGTAAGGTAGCATAATTTCCTTCCTTCCAATCAAAAATTATAAAAATCGAACAATCTGTCCCCGAGTTATGAGTGCACATACGGACGTCAGTCTCTTTTATATGTAACTGTACCCACCCGGCTTTGCCCGTATCTTTCGTATTATCATGCTCACATTTCGCAAATCGCTTTATTTGGACAGCGTCCATTAATAATTTTCACTATACAACTTTAGAAATAGCGTTTGATTTTATTTTTGAATGGGACGTGCCACAATCCGTTTTCTTATCCCGCTTGTGTTTTTCAAAGTACCACCTATAGGTCAAAAACTATCCGAAATTTAAAACTGGAAGCAACCATATCCATCTACAAAATTTCAATCAACTTGGTACCGCTGTTTCGGCGATCGGCAACAGCGCCACCTATCAGGTCCAAAAGTATCCTATCCTTCAAGCGGGAACGAAGAATATAAATCTACAAAATTTTATTGAAATCGGGTGCGTGGTTTCGGAGATCGATTACAACGCCATATACCGGGTCAAAAATCCTATCTTTTAAGTTTGCGTTAACCTGAAATACAACAATACGAACAAAACAAAAGAAGAATCATAAAAATTGACCCAGTGGTTATCGAGTTATATCATCATCATCGAGTTTCATCCCGAAAGAATTATAGGTATGAATTAAGAAGATTATTATTAAAGAAAATTTAACTGAACTGAAAAACGACATACGCCTACAACGCCACATGTTGAGGATTTTCCGACGATATGCACTAAGAAATTCAGTTTTTTGTTAAAAATAGTAAATTAATTATTTTATATGTATTTTATCAATAAAATAACTCCGATCGAAGCATCTGTTTTAACCATATTTATTTTGCTTACATCCTCGTTGACGATATTTGCAGCACGCATTCTGTCAATGTTATGCCAACGCCATAAGGTTACATCAAAAAAGTTTGAATTGTAAAAGCGCTATGGTTACATTAGATATAATTTAATATGGTTGTTTATTATTCTTAAATTTTCTAATTTTCCGCGATTTTTTCTTTACTTTTTCTTTCATAAGATTCTTCTCCTGACAATAACAAACACAACAAAAAAAAAAATTTAGCGAAATCGGTCCAGCCGTTCACGCGTGATGCCGTGACCAAGGGAAATAGGGATTCATTTTTATATATATCGATTATAATTCCAGAAGATATCTTTCGAATAATGTAAATTTCATATCAAATACCTCTAAAAAAACACCCTCTACTTTGAAATTCCAAGGTTTGCAAATTCTAACCGCAATATTATCTAGCATTTTCAGTACACGTTACATTTTTCAATATTGCCTGCATTTCGCGAAGTGCATTGTTCAAATAATGTTTTACAATGTTCAAAATCTTACAACTTCAGCTCAATTAAGCTTGTTGATTGAAGCTTGTTGATTTACTAGGATTAGCGTTGCGTGTGTAGTCCTAAACCAAACCCCTTCGAATAGTGCTAGAAACACTTGCAGAGCAGAAGATCCGCTGGTGTTCGACATTAAAGGATAATAACAATGATTCTCGATGTATAATCGATAAACTCGCTTTTATTTAGTAGAGGGAGAGGATATTTCACTAATCGAATATGTATGGTCCTTCCATAGCATTATGTATTGTATGGGGCACGTTGTCGGTCAAGGGGTCAAATTTTAAATTTGTGACTTTTATGCAAATTTACTTAAAACTGTAGTCACTTCACGGTATATTTGACTTCCGTTTTGTATCAATACAAGCATTCCAATAAGATGGAAACTATTTGACATTTTAATTACCATTACCTAAGAGCCTCAAAGATATAAGGTTTTTTTTTTTTTTTCAAATTTTCTACTTTTTTTTTTCTTACTTTTTGACATACCATTTATAGAGAAGGGCCGAAAATTATTCTATTCCATGGGCTGATAGCTAGTCTAGTTTATGATACAACGTGTTGTTCGACCTGATTGAAAGATTTTTAAATTAGTCCTTTGAATATAGCGAGATCATTATTTATATAATAAGCAATATATAACAAATGCGAATTAAATTATTTGCAGAAATATAGACAACATATTAGCCAATTCCAAGTTCCAAAACAACACGCAAGTGGTAGTAGTAGTTACAACAGCCTAACGAGACGATTAACCGTAATCCAAATTCGTTCAGTTCATACCTACCTTCACAGATTCCTTGGTCAAATATCTGTAACTGTATGTCGCGGCCCATTATCTTAAGAGTTTGTTTTAGTCCACCGTTCCATAACAATTACGAGCATGTGCCGTAAGCCAGCACTGAAACCGAATTGGACATTGGCGATTGGCAAGAGAAGAGCTATGCCACTATACCACATCTCGATTACATCGTCGGCTTCCTCTTCCACCTTTTCCGCACTCCAGAAATGCAAATTTATAGTTTTAGTGGTGCTCGTTGGGGCTGCGGTTACACGTTACACCTCCTTATACGCTCGCACACTAAAGACCGAACCAATGCAAATTCAGTTTTGTTTTGTCTGCAAACAACCGTAATACAACAAGCAGGACGACGACGACGACGCTTTTTCTGCTCTCGAGATAACAATCAAACAGGAACTCTCTGGAATAGAAAATAAAACCGCGCACAGGGAATTTCTGCAGCACACGGCGACGGCTCTGCCAGATCTTATCTCTTGGCAGGGAATTTTTTAGCGAAATTTGTTTTATAACACGCCGAGGAAGTGACTTCTTCAATGAGAGATAGAGGGAGCGTGGAGTGGACGAGCGAATCCCATTCGATATTAGGGGGAAAATTTATTCCATTTTGCTTCCACTTTTGCTTATGGTATGCATGCGTTTTGCGGGTCTTTGTTTCATCCACCATGTGCGATCCTAATCGCTTCGTAGGGTAATTAAGATCTTCCCCCTTTTGAATAATTTTTTTTTTTTTATATTTATTCCGAGAAACTAACGTCCGACTGCGATAAAATGCGGAATGGAAGGCATCCACTTATCCACCACATTTTAGAAAATATGACTCTTTTCGAGATGAGGTGTATTTTTGGACTGCGAATGAGTCATCGTAGCAAGCACTTAGTGCAAATTAGCTGTGTAATGGACGGGATACATCATTTTCAAGTGAAAGCAATAAAATGTGAAGCAAAGTTATTACTGCTCAGGAATTCCTTCGATGGAAGACGGATTATGTTTCAGTTTTATGTGCATATTTGCATAGCAGGCGACTTTAAACTCCGGCAGGAAGGCGACAGACTTTTCTTCATAGTTCCTGTTTTCAGATTTGAACTATATGTTGGTTTAGGTCCTCTTTTAGTTTTTAGCTTAGGCAGGGCAATGCTATACAGCGTGGATTCAAAGAATCTTATTTTCGAGACTCGGCATTGTTGCTGAATTTTGTGAAGCAGACTTTTTAAAATAGAATCTTAAAAGCTGAATTTTTACCTTTCCAGAATTTTGACCCCAACCCGAAATTTTCATATGGAAAATAAATTTGAGATTTCGGGGGGAAAGTAGTAGAGATTGTCGAGGAAGACAAAATAGCATGGGCTATCAACAGTTTCCAACTCTATAAATCGGCAATACCGGATAGTGTCATTCCAGCCATGCTATAGTATTCTCTAGACCACATTATGCCCCACCTATTACACATCTTCAGAACTGTCTACGAACGTAATATATAACAAAACTCTGGAGAGATGTAAGACTATGGTCTTCATCTCCAAAGCGGGGAAACCTAGCCACGTCACTACCAATAACTATAGACCGATCAGTCTCTCGTCGTTTATACTAGGTTAGGTTAGGTTAGGTTTTTGGGCTGACGAAGCGGGTGACCCTCGCTTTGCCACACTCAGGTCCTTGTGGACCCATTTTGATACCCTTTATTTGTGGGGTTTAGCCATGTTGTATTTCGGCCTCGTTTCCTTCACCTTATTCGATGTTGTCCAGCCATCTTGATGTCCTCAAAAACCTGTGTGAGATGTTTGAGAGTTCTTGAATGTCTTGGAAGTAATATCTTCCAAGTGTTCTATTTCGCAGGTGACAGAGGCTCGGGCAGTGACAGAGGAAGTGAGGTGTGTCCTCATGCGTCTCCTCATCACCGCAGCCTCTACAGATGTCGTCTATGAGGTTTAATTTCATTGTATGGTTTCTTAGGAAGTTATGACCTGTCAGAGCACCTACCAGCTTAGACAGTGATGATCTGTCAAACTTCAAGAGTTTGTTGGTCCGTCTTTTGTCATATTCAGGCCAAAGCTTCCTTGATATTTCACAGGTTCTTAGTGTCTTCCACCTGTTTTATTCGGATCTTGTTTTTCACCCGTTCTCTGAGGTTACAGAGTGGTGGTTTGATCGATTGTAGTGCCTGATCATGGTCTATTGCAGACCCCTTTCTTGCCAGTTCGTCTGCAATCTCATTGCCGGCTTTGTCCCTGTGTCCAGGAACCCAGCAGAGATTTATATTATACTGCGAGCCAAGAGCTTTGAGCTCTTCGCGACAGCTGCGAATTAGCTTTGATTTGATTTCAGTAGCCGAAATAGCTTTAATGGCTGCCTGGCTATCAATGAATCGTTTATACTAAAAACACTAGAGAGGATCATCGACCTATATGTTAGAAGCTCGGTAAACTTTCGAAACGTGTGCCAAGCTCAACACGCTTACTTGAAACGTAAATCAGTAGATAGTACACTGCACCAAGTCGTAAAGGAAATCGAAAGCTCACTCTGTTACAAAGACTTCATAATGGCAGCCTTCCTCGACCTTGAGGGAGCATTCAACAACGTGAAAACAAGAGCGATAAAATCCTCCTTAGAAGACGCGCAACTGAGCTGGTGTTGTTGGTGATTAATATATGCTTGTGAACAGGATCATTAACTCAGACATGGGACCCAGCTCTGTAAGAAGGAAGACAGGAAGAGGAACATCCCAACGGGGCGTTTTCTCTTCTCTCTCCCCTACTATGAATCCGCATCGTCGACAAAATCCTTAAAACATTCGAAAGGAAAGGCATACAAATCGTGGCCTTTGCGGACGATACAGTCATCCTGATCTCAGTTAAATTCCTACCTATCATCAGTGAGCTTATGGTATTAGCTTTGAAAGAATTATCCACATGAACAGGTCGAAATGGTTTGGCAATAAACCCCCTAAGCCCTGGATTACAAGGCATCTTGTTAAGAAAGTTCAGAGAAAAAATAAATTAAGAATTAAGTGTTCAAAGGTCCCAAACAACTTCAGATTGAGTGATCAATATAAAAATTGATGTTCTAGACTTAAAAAAGAAATTCGTAAGAGCCCTGACGAAAAACCAATTTTTTTTGCTAAAGGTAATCTGAAGAATGAATGGCAAGTTGTTAATAGTATTTTAAAAGAGTCTTCGTGTTCTTCCAAGCCTACTACAATTAGTATAAATGGCTGTAATGTGTTTGACCAATTCGATGTTGCTAACGCTTTCAATAATTGCTTTTCGTCAGTAGTCAGCAATTTCAATTTGTCTTTACAAACAGGACAACCAAGTTGTTCTTCTTTCTGTAACAGTCGTGAGCATCTACAAAGTAATAGTTTTTCCTTCGAGCCCATATCTGAATTTGAAATTTAAAAAGTCATTGGGTCCCTTAACGGTTCTAATGCTAGCGGCTATGATGGTATCTCCAATATAGTTTTAAAACGCATCGGATGTTTCGTGGTAGATGTAGCAGTTATTTTTAACCGAAGCATAATTTCTGGAATTTTTCCTACTGCTCCCAAATGTGCGGACGTTGTGCCTCTATTTAAAAAAGGCTCAGCAGAGGACATAAGTAATTACAGGCCTATTTCACTACTTCCAACCTTTAGTAAAGTTTTTGAAAAAATTATTAAAATAAGACTATTATCCTTCTTAAACAAAAACAAGTTTTCAGCCCTGTGCAGTATGGTTTTCAGAAGGGAAAGTCACCTGAAGATGCCTTATTTAGTTTTTATTGCAGTATTTTCTCCAGCCTTGATGCAAAAAAGTTCACTTGCAGGCTTGTTTGTAGATATTACGAAAGCCTTCGATATGGTTAACCACACTATCAGACTAGAAAAAGCTGGAATTAGTGGTTTTATGCTCGATTGGTTCAGATCCTATCTTTCAAATAGATCTCAAAGAGTTAAGATTGGGGATATCAGGAGTGGTCTAAAGTTCTTAAATTTGGGAGTTCCTCAAGGCTCTGTGTTGGGACCTATTTTGTTCCTTATATATGATACATAAATTCTCTTTTTGAACTTGATTTTAAAGGTACACTTACTGCTTTCGCAGATGATGTGGGCTGTTGCTACCGTTCAGATAGTGCTTTAAACTTGACTTCTGATATAAACTGGGATCTACACTTATTAAGGAACTGGTTCGCCGAACATAGATTGAGAATTAGTTCAAAAACTAAAATAATGTTTTTTAACCTATGTACCACAAACTGACCCAAATGCGGAATTTTAATTTCATTCTACGGATTGTAAAATAATTCGAACTAGTTGTCTGCTCATGTTTCCCGCACGTGAGTGTTTTTTGGTTGAAAGGGTCGAAGAGTTCAAACTTCAAATACTTGGGACTCATTATTGACTCCAAAATGACCTTTGCAAATCATACGCAGGCATTGAAAAAATATTTTCGTTGCACTGTCCGACATTTTTTCTACCTAAAAAGTGTTTGCTCTGAGACACTATTAAAAATTATTTATTATGGAATATTTCACTCGAAGCTCCAATATGGTATTGCCTGATGGGGTGGGACGTATCGAAATAAAATTCAGCCTCTTTTAGTTTTGCAAAAAAATGTATTGAAAAAGATTTGCCGAAAACACCGCCGACATCCTAGTTTGCCATTGTTCCGTGTTATGAAAATTCTTCCAGTCCGTCATTTTTATTGTTTCAAAGTATTGAAAATTTGTTTTATCAGATCGGGAAATATGAGTTTTAGATTAATTTCTGATTATAATTTACGTCAGAATTTGTTGAACATTGTATCTATACATTTTTCCCGTACCACCGCTTTTCTTAACTTTTGTTTGGTCTCATCGAGGCGCCTTTTTTATAAACTACCCCAACCAATCAGGTCGTTAACCGTTTCTGGAAAGTTTGAGAAATGTGTTAAACATTGGCTTCTTCAATTTAATTACATGAATATAGACTCTATTCTTTCTGACACTTTGGTGTAACTTACCTAAGTCCTTGTTTTTTTTCTTCTTCCTATAACGAATATTTAAATATAACTTAAATTTGTAATTTTAAAATGTAGTATTCATATTATCTTGTTTTTTTAATGCAATACTGTGCTTATAACTTTTGAAGGATCACCCCACCAATAATTAAACTATTGTAATAAAATTTATTGAAGTATGGCATTTGACACTATTTTAATACGTGTAGTATAAAAAATACAAAATGTCACTAAACTATTTCAAATAAATCAAAAATAAATCAATAAATGGAGGCATCCTCAATCTACAATCGGAAGCAAGATATTTCGGCATCAGCCTAGACTCTAAGTTATCCTGGAAAAGGATTTGATTGAAGGATTGAAACCATATAGAATCTCCTGGATGTACACTTCAATCATCAGGCCCATAATGTCCTGCGGATCTCTCGCATGGTGGCCAATTATGAAAGACAAACGCCATAATATGCACTGCAGGAGCTGTACAAAGCGCACCGAGACTAAGAGAGTCCTCCCTGCTGGAACGGGCAGTTGATGGCCATATTACTATATTAAAAAATGTCGAAGAAGTAGGAATGAAACATTGTTTCAAAAGCCTCAAAGCCACAACAACCTACATCATGACTTTAACACAAAAATTCAAAACCTCTTCCCAAGTAGAGAGGAATGGGAGACAAGCAAAATATTAAGCGACCATGAAACTGCTAATTACACCGACGGTTCCAAGATGGAGAGAGGTACTGGAGCAGGTATCTATTCAGAAACAATGCAAATAAAGGAGTTCTGGAGACTACCCAACTCCTGCAGCGTTTTTCAAGCAGAGATACTTGCCATGGACGAGGCAGCTCAACAGATACGTAATAGCAACATTTCAACCTGAAACATCACTATTTTCATCATCAAACACAACATAAAGCTCTGCTAGGTTCCTGGACATAGTAATATAGAAGGGAACGAAAACGTGGATGAGCAATATTGGGCTCAGTTGAGAACGCAAACGAGGCGGACAACTCAATACAGCAACCGATTAACATACATCATACTATTCTATATAGCATTATAAGCGATACAATCAAAAAAGAGACCAACAACACGTGGTCCTCAAAAGTAGGCTGCAAAACTGCACGATCCCTGTGGCCAGAACTGAAAGAAAAAAAAAAACAAAATATATATAATATCTAATGTCCCTAGACTAAAACTCAATCCGCATGCTCGCAGGTATAATCACAGGTCACTGCGCAACAAAATCTATGCTTCGTAAATGGAATCGAGAAACCAACGACCTATGCAGGGGCTGTGGAGACGAAGACGAAACGGAGACGATCCAACATTTCTTGTTCCAATGTCCCGTTCTCCAAGAACGACGATTCCAATCTCTGGGATTCATCAGGTTCTTTGAAAATCTATCGGGATTGGCCGGAGCAGAGATACGGGATCTTCTCAAATTCGCGAAGAGCATCAACTGGTTTAAACAGTCAGAAAGATGAAGAGTCCACCAGATTGTTTTGGGGTTTGTTTAATCTACAAAGGGAATCACAATGGGTATTAGAGCCTCCATACACCCTTTCCTAACCTAATCTAACACAGGTAAATTTTTTCACTGTCATGACATTGTTGTTATATACTAAGTTTGTACATGAGAGAAAAGTAAAACAATAGTGATAACTGATAAGTAATAGGTATAAGGAGCGGGTCGAAATTCTGCTTTCAAAATTCTGATTTTCAAAGTTCTGCTTTTTTCAGTTCTGCTTTTTAAATTTAGGTAAAGCAATAAAATTCTGCTCATTCTGCTGAAGCAAAACTAATAAAAAAAAACAATTAAAATGAAATTAAATACCTATTGACCGTCGGTAAGTTCATCTACCTTTATCCGAAGATTGGGCACCTTGTCGTGGTGGGGCGGCTTAAGTAGAGGAACAGGACGTTAGATCAGGGTAGTGACCAAACTCCTCTGGTAGAACTGAATGTGAATTGAAAAACCAAGATCCAATCCGATCAATCGGTCAACCCTTAAACTCCAAGATGACTAGTCTGCAATTTCGAGGGAGCTGTGATAAGGTAGGTTAAACTACTGGTTCACAGGGTTCAGGGGTAATTGAACCGCTAATGGAGACTCCTCAGGGGCAGCTCAATCCTTTGTGGTAATTCAGTTGAGTAGGAAAGGTATATAGGGGATCGCCTATTCGGTCTGTATAAACCTCCCCTACTCGTGGGTACATTTATATGAACCAAAACAATAAAAATAAAAATAAAATGCTATCGAAAAACGAGGCAGAAGACTTGGAAGGGGTCGAGGAGGTGTTTGAAGGCGCCGGAACGAACCCGACTAAGCTCAATGGGTCAGTGGACTCTGATGGGAAACCAAAAGATTTAGCTGATCAATCGTCAATGAAGGTGGACAACGCGGAGCAGAAATCCGACAAGAGGTCAGCCGAAACTGCGGAAGCCGAATTGGAAGAGGAAGGACAACTCGATCCCGCGCGGAAGTTGCACAAACAACTGAAGCAAAGGATGAAGAGGGTCAGAAGGAAACAGAGATTGGCGTTGGCCAAATCTGTATCCGTGGAAGGCATAAACAGATCGGTCAATGAGTTGACCGAAATGGTTGCCAATATGACGTCGACCGAAACCTCTCCAGAGGACGGTGGATCTAGGAAACGGTTCAAATGTTCCGGGACCATGAATCCACCCGAAACTGAGAAGCAGGGGACGGAAGGCGGAGAGGAGGACGGACAGTCTGCTCAACATGGGGTCAGTCTATAGGTACCACACTGCAGTGGTTATGTCGATGGACGACATGTACAGCGGACTATCAGTCAGCCCGAAAAGCAGAAATCGCGCAAAGCCGAGCAACCTGGACTAAGCAAGGTGAAGCGAAAGCTGAACCAAGCTATGGGAAGGCGAGCAAAGCAAGCCGATAATGCTAAGCCATATACTAGGAGTGAGAAAACCAAAGTTTGCTTAAACAGCGGCGACAATCTCCAAATGGGTGTTGCCGACATGCTTCGCAGTTGAGTATTTTTAGAAATGCTCTTATGGGGGCTTAAGACTTACTTCCGACAAATGCAGGTGATATCGGTGTTAAGGAGGTAACCTTGGAGGAAGGGATTATAGCTATAAAATGCGGTAACCAAGAAACCAAGGTTTGGCTACGTGAGACTGTAGAGAAGATGACCGACCTATGCGACGGAATCAACCTTAAAATAGACAGGCTTCACATACTAAAGGATGTGGAAAGGTTGATAATCTTCGTTCCCGGTCAACCCGTGAGCAAAGATTTCATCCTTGCCAGACTCTGTCGTCAAAATTCCTGTATGAAGGACACTTCTAAATGGAGGGTTATTCATGCCGGAAGATATGACGACCACAAAATTGGTGGAACCAAGTTGACGATCTTCCCGAGGGAGGAATCGAGGCTGGTTAGACAAGCAGGAGATAGACTCTTTTGCGGGTTGGACATAGTATTCGTGAAGTTCCAAGGATCATCGGAAAAGACTCAACATGGAAAGCCACCCGGTAGGGCGACAAAGTGATAGACACCATGTATATGGGATCAACACAAGAGGTGGGACTGTAGCGGGAAAAGCTCAGGGTGATTCAATGTTCATCACAGCAAAGCAGCATCAGCAATGATGACTAAATGCTTTGATGAGGATTCGTTTGATATAGCCCTCATACAGGAGCCTTGGATCCTTAGAGGAAAAATTAAATAGCATGGCTGAATTGCATTATGCGCAAACCAGCGAAAGAATTATGTCCTGTATCCTGGTGAGGCGCGGAGTTCAAACATATAAATTACCGAATCTGTGTGCCCCAGACCTTGCAGCAGTGTGAGTAGGTTCAGGTGCGGAAACTTTTGTTGTAGCTAGATACCCATTGAAAATAGAAAAATAAAAAAATATTACAAAATGGGAAAATTAAAAAAAAAAAATCAGAATTAAGATAAGAGAAGTTACAAATTTAAAGATAATAAAATTAAAAAAACGAATTTGAAAAAATTGCAAGTGATTAAGAACATTTTCTCTACATCCCTGTTTTACAAAATTCAGAAAATTATAAATATGTATATCAAAAGAGCCCGCTTTTTAACATTTTCCAATCCTGTTGTTCATTGTGTTCATAATTACATACTGACTCAAGACGATGTATTTTTGTTTTTTTTTTTGTTTCAGATTTTTTGTTAATTTTAACTTGGTTTGGTAATTTTTTCTCTTAATTTTGGTCGCTAAATTCTTTTACAAGTGACAACAATGATTTCAAGTATTATTTACGTATTTCCCTTTTCACCCCTGCTTCCTATGCGGATTAATATTTCTAAGACGCAAATATTTGCCAACCATTCATTTGAGAAAGCCCTTGCAATCAGTTTCGTGAGTTTCAAAGTTTACATGTTTTGAGACAAAGTGCGCGTTTGCAAATACAAAGTGCCATCAGCGCGGATACGAGTATACTGCCGCCAAACCTAACACTGCTTAAAGAAAGTATCTGAATAAATCTAGGTACCCCAAGATCCGATCAAATATATTTAAATTGCCCTGGCAGCCTAAATAACATCTACGAACGAACTCAATTGTTTACTACTCTCGCGCTCGATCTGTAAAAATACCATTTCGATCAACACCCGAACATCTTAAATTGTTACTCAGCACACCGCCAATTTACTACATTATTACTACAACATCCTAACAATAAGACATCACTCACCGAACCCACTTGAACCGCAGCAAGCAATTTCATTCCACCTTTCCCGCTTGGGTCATAACTCGGCCTAAGCAATCTCTCAACTATAATCCGCCTACCAACTATATTAATCCTCCTCTTTGTGGCACATTTCTATCGCAAACATTTGCTGAACGTTTGCTTTACGATATTGCTTGGCTCGTTATGGTCCAACCTTCCTGCCTGTAATAAACCTCTTCAGCCGCTGCACCAGCAGCAACAACATCAACAACAAGTGGGATAACAAATTTCGATATTTTACGATCATATCAGATACAAATTGCAATCTGTCGGGTATCTATCCTATCTCATAGCCAAATCACCGGCTCTACGGTGGGGCTTGGATGGCTATCACAGTGCGCCCCCGTATAGTGCGACCATAGTGGCATAGCATGATATGGTTCGAAACCTAAAGGCCGCATACAACTTTTGCATGATTGCTAATTATATTTTTAGTTCGCGCGGTCGCATAGGATGGCCGGTGTCGCTGTCATCGTGGTCGTCGGTCGTCGTCCTCGTCAGTCTCATAAACGTAGGTACCATGGTGGGCAACAATAAAATAGAGAATCCATCTTTGAACGCGGTCGATCTGACACCACTTGTGGGTATTCGCTTGGACAGAATGCGCACACGAATGGGTTGAAATGGTTGGGTAGATGGCTTGAGGATTTCGAATTTCCGCAAGGCTGAAACGTTAATTATCTCGCAGTAATATTTCATCACAATTGACACGGGGGTTGGTTAGATTGGGTTTGTCTTGTATAGATGCAATAAAAATAAAAACATTGGAGGCTGTAACATGCGTGCGTGGGATGGCGTTGAAACAGCTTTCTCTGAAACAAGGGAAGTAAGTAAATGTTTGTGCCGTTCTCGTAGGTAATAGCAAATTTTGGCAGACAAATGTTTGCCCAAGGCAAATGCGATACCTACTGTTATTGCTAGATTAAATATGATTTGCAGATATGGTTACGCTTAAGTCATCGGTACATTTTGTATGCTATTTTACGGGTCAGTACAAAGTGACCGTTGCACTCGCTATGGACTTTCAACTGTTGTTACTGCATAAATGTTGCGATAATTTTATTGGCCGCTTTCTCGTACTTAGCCAAACTTTGTTGAAGCGATTGCTTGTTTAAGAATGTTAGCGACTGCATAAAGAGACGAACAGACTGATTAATGGCAAATCCTGCAGCCTAAACACTAAAGAAAGTTTCTACGACCTCCTCGACAGAACATTTATGAGCAATGTCGTAACTATACGACGTTTAAATCGTCTTCGGTGATTTTAAGGCCAAAATAGGAAAAGAGAACATTTTGGTAGCTCCATCGGAAAGCACAGCCTACACGACACCATACCTCTGGAAAAGGACTTAGACTAATTGGCTTTTCTGCGGGATATAATGTTACTATAGCTGACATTCGGTTTCCTCACCTCAATATTCACAAAGGAATATGGCGGTCACCATCTTCAAAACGTCAATCAAATTAACCATGATGCGATCGACGCCAGTCACTCCAGTATTCCAGATGTCCGAACTTTCCGAGCGACCAACATAGGTTAGGACCAGTTCCTTGTTGTAGCCTAGGTAAGGAATACTGTGAGGAGATTCAAAGTTGAACAACTATAGAAACGCAACAAACCGCCAGAACTTTTCCCAGTTGCATATCCCTCAACCTATCGAGAAGTCTTACACAGCAAGCATCAAGTGCTGAAGACCAATGGCATCGATGCCAAAAGAAGAAATCAGAAACGGCGTAACTGATGTGCAAAGTTTCACCAAATCACACCAGACCACCCCCTCGAAACCCCTGGTTCGATAAAGAGAGCGGTCAAGTGCAGGCAGCAAAAAAACGTTCCTTGAAGCGGCGCTGCTCAGAAAGAGAGCTCTACGAGTAAAAGAGGAGGGAAGAAAACCGGCTTCTCTGGAAGAAATAGGGAGGTGTTACTCCACAGGAACAATGTTCGGAAGTTTTTCCAAAAGCTAAGAAGAACGTGTTATGGTAACAACACCCGATCAGAAACCTGTAGTGGCGATTCACAGTCTATACTAAAGATATGAAAAACCATTTTTGCAGACTGTTAAACGGCGAGGGCGACAAAAATTTCGATGTCGGGCAGAATGACCCACTCAATCTGGGCGATGAAAGCCAAGACTTCCGTCCATCTGAACAAAATGAAGTGAGGATAGCAATATTCAAGCTGAAGTCCAAAAAGGCTGCTGGCAGCAGGAGCTGCCTTGGTAGAGAGCATATACCAACGCGTGTCCAACAATTGGCCAGAGGAAAGGATAACTAATAAACGGAGCCTCAACATTATTTGCCCGATCCACAAAAATGGAGACTTTCTATACTTTCTATACCGCCAACCATGGAGGTATCAGGTTCCTTAACATCGCATACAAGGTCATGTCTATCGTACTGTGTGAAAGCCTGAAACCATTTGTCAACGAACTGATTGGACTCTATTAGATTGGTCTTAGGCCCGGAAAGTCCACAACCGACCAAATATTCACACTGCGCCAGACCCTGGAAAAAACCCAAGAAGTCCAAGTCGATATGCGCCACCTGTTTATCGATTTTAAGGCCGCATATGTCAGCATTTATAGAGACGAGCTATATAGAGCCACATCTAGTTTTGACATCGCTGCCAAACTTGTCCGATTGTGCAGAAAGATGATCGAGAACGCTCGCTGCTCGATAAAGGTCGGCAACAATCTCACCGAGACCTTTGATGGTAAAGAAGGGTTTAGACAAGATGACACTCTGTCATGTAACTTTTTCAAATTCATTCTTGAACAAATTGTGCAAAACTCGCAATAGACACCAGTGGCACAAGACTTGCATACGCTATCGCCATCGACGTCATTGCCATATACACGCGTTTGTAAGTATCAGAACGAAAGCGGCAAAAATAGAGATGAATAAGAACAAAACAAAATATATACTGTCAACAAGAAGCGACACACAACATCGGCGAATCGGACAGAACAGCTATAACTTTGAGGTAGTTCGGGAAGGCAATTGAATGTGTAGTAAGGCCTTGTCGAGAATAGCTCACGAGACTCTATATAAGACCCTCATGCGCCGTGCCTCATCGGATGAAGATGAAGATCTCCTTGGTCGCTTCGAATGGCAAATAATTCTTCGAGGGATTTTTGGTCCCGCTTGCGTTAACGGGTTTTAGAGAAGGAGATTGAATAGCGAACGAGCTGTACAGTGACATCAATCTAAGATTGCTGGGACCTGGGACACGTAGAGCGAATGTACGCCAACGCTCCGGTCCTCGATTCCAACCCGGAAGGACAACGCAGTAGAAGAAGACGAAGGCGCAAGTGTAAGGGGACCTGAACCAACTTAGAGTGCGCAACTGAAGTCGGTTATCTTAAGATTAGGCTTTGACTGGAGAGACGTATTGGTTGAGGCCCAGGTCCACCCTGGTTGTGGCGCCACCTTAGTGAGTAAGTACAGATGATTCCTTTACAATGTCGCCCAGGAAAATTGTCCATGGCAGCAATAATGTACGTGGTCTTTAACGCTACTCCTCTTCTGTTCCCATCCCAGATCAGTCAAACTTTCACCAACAAAATCGGTTGATAATCTCCCAATCCACGATTTTATTGACATCGCCATTAAATTCCACTTGTTAGTTGTTAGTTGTCCATGCGAGATTTTTTTTTTTTTTTTTTTTTTTTCCAAAAATCGATCTTAAGTCCATTAGTGTGGGCTGTTGTTAATTAGTCCGGTCAGAGCCTATAAGCTTATGGTGCCCAACCGAAAAATAAAATAATAAAATCGTTGTTTTCATAATTACCACTGCGTCATGTTGAGCGTGACATCTTCATATGACAGTCATGAGGTTTCCCATGCCCCCTTTATATTGGACAGCAGTACGAATGGGTTCCGATTCTGACTGCAAGAGCCGGCCGGCCGGCGCGGCGGTCTAATGGCTTGTTAAATGCTAATTAATGTAATTTTACTTTTGAAGCTCACAGTAGAACATTTTTCCAAAATTAATCAGTTTCCGCAGTTGTTGTCTTGTTTCGTGAAAAAAAAAAAAAACAACAACAACAAAAGTTGTGGTGGACGGCCCCACACAGGCGAATTGAAAATTTGTTTGTTAATTAGTGGCCTGATTGAGATATATGGAGATTTTTGGAAATAAATTTGTAGACTGGGAGTTTGTTTTGCTCCGAAATGCGGGACTTTGTCGGAGACTATTTCGTCTTTTATAAATTTGAAGTTTTAATTTGGATTTATGCAGCAATTTGTGGGTAACTTTACGCGGTTTTCAGTCATATATGGCACAATAGTTAATTTGTTATTAAAACTAATGAAATAAGTTAACAAAATTCGGGTGGACTCACACACATGACGGTTTTGAAATAAATCTTATGTTTCAAAGATGTGTCTGTTGTAACAAAAATATATTTAAATATTTATCATCAATAGATAATCAGTTTTTTTCTTAAATTGCGTTTTGAAAAGCGCGCGCTTTTAAACATTTCCTTTTTTTTTTTTGGCAGAATTTTAGAGAGCAGAGATGGAGCTAACATTTTTTCCTTTTTTTAATTAATTAATTAGGTATTTTTTTTTTTAATTTCCCATTACCTATCTTTTCTTTTTATTTTTATTTTTTTTTTTTTTCAATAGATTTGCTTTATTTTGTTTGTATTTTTTTATAAGTATATATCATCTAATTTTATTTTTTGTTCATTTTTAATTTTATTTAATTTTTATTTATATATATACTAGCAAACCCATAACCGCTTCGCTGAGCACATTTCCAAGTGGCTGTTCCCTTAAAAAAAAAAAAAAAGATTTCATTTAGGAGGCGTAAGCAGTGTTGTTAGCACTCTCTCTTCATTTATCCCACGAAGCTTGCTAATTTTTCCCTTTCCACTGTACTCAAAATCCCTTTTAAATCCCACGACACTTTTTCGCCTCAAAATTCAGTTTTTAGAAGTTAAATTTGTTATACAAGGAAAGAAAATCACGGTTGATTAACTTTTAGTATAAAAATCACAGTTTGTAACATTATTACGATTATTTTTTGGTACTAGAAAATTTTGATAAGAGACAATTTATATAAGCAGTTTTTTATGCACATTCAGTGTGTTAATAATCATCGTGAAATGTAGGAGTTTTCATGAAATTTCAGCAAAAATTTGTAGTTTTAATGTTTTTTGTTAGATTCTTCAAAATCCCACGATTTGGTGCTTTTTCCCTTTATCCCACGAAAGGCTTTTCGGACATCGAAATTCCCACGAAAAGGGATAAATCCCACGATATAACAACACTGGGCGTAAGATACTTTCAATTCTTCAGGCTTCAGAAATGCTGAAACCTAAGAGAGCAAGTAAGAAAGCTTTGAATAAAGTTCGTTTTTTTAAATATCTTACATTTTATTCTAATATGCCTTTTTATAAACAACATTGGTTTTTCCATCTTTTGAATAAATAAAGGGAAGACCGGTAGTTTGGATTTGATTGATTTTCAACTTTTTAAAGCAGCCGAATGGACTGATGATGCTTGGGAAGTGCTTTGCGAAAAATTCAGAAATGCTTGCGATGCGCTTGCCGATGCATTTTTCGATGAACCGCGCATTTGAGAAAGTCTTTCCGCCTCATCGTATAGATAAATCTGAAATATAAGAACAAATAAAAATGTATATTGTTGGATTCTATAAAAAAAACGTATGATTAATCCAAATAACGTTACAGAATTATTTATCACTAACTTCAAGTGGCTATTCATCCCAATCTGTCAAATATACAAAAAAAGAATAAAATACCCAAAATATGACAAAGGCAAATGAACTACAAACCAAAATCTTTGCCGCTTGTATCGCTGCGAGGTGACGGTGATACCTATTACACTTTTTGTTTTCGGTCTTATCGTTGCGAGACGACGATTTTAATGCTTCCAAAACAACATTATTTGCTGCTTGTTGTTCACCACTTTCATCCTTTGTCTTTCCATTGTCACCTAAATAGTCCATTTTGAACTAATTGACACGGACAAAATTCACTTCAATTATTTGAACATAATGTTTCAAAAATCTTAAATCTAACCGTGAATGATGTTCGCCAAAAAAGCTAATTATAGCACTTGATTTAGATTTAGACAAAAGAAAAATTACTTAAATTGTATGCAACACGCACAGGTTTGCTATAATTTGGTTTGCCTTAAGCGCCCAAACCTTAAAAATGTAGCCCAAAATCGTTGCCCAGAAAGCTCAAAAAATCGTAGAAACTTTTGTTATTTTTCCACTTACCCTTATCATTTATGAACGCCGCTTTTTTTATTTGACTTCTATTTTCTGCAATTTGGCGCTTTGTCACATTTCGGCTATCACTCTTGCAGTACTGCCAAGATTTAAAAGTGCCGAAAACATATTTATTTATTTTTTTAGTTCTTAAAAGGAATAAAACGAACAAAATTAACACAAATATTTGTTAAACGATATGTAGCCCAAAATTGTGTTGGGCGCTCATTTTTCCATTTCCATCGTTTTTGAAAAAAATATAGCCGAATTATGACTCTGGCAGCCCTGAACATGCCCGTAGCAGAGATGCTGCCTATACCAATGAGTGCAAACATCCACTCGAATGGAGTGTGAATGGTAGAAACAAACGCCAAATAAAGAGTTAATTTGCAAGTAAATTGCTTATTACAGCGTAGACTCCAACAGAAATATTAAATACTCAAATATTATGACAACACTAACCGTGAACACACAAACACACTTCACTTGATTTGGGCTGCCATCATTTTGTTTGTTTTTAGCGTTTATATTTATATTTTCTGCGATCGCCTTTTGTGGTTTGTGTCAAAACAGAAGGCCTGCAAAATAAATTGGTGTTGAACGACTGCTCGTGTCACTTCTCTGTGTTGCTAAGTTTTAAAAGTACCGAACATATTTATTTTCTTTTGATTTTGTGAAACGAACAGAAAAACACAAATATTTGTAAAATTTTATATCACCCAAAAATTTTCCATTTCTATCGCTTTTTGAAAAAAGATAAACCAAAATACGACAATACCTGGAAACCCTGAATACCCCCATGCTACAAACAAATACCTTTTGAACAAAAAAAGAATCATAAAATTCGGTCCCGCCGAACTCGAGATATAAACATCCAAACATAATATCCAAGTCATTTTTATATATAAGATATTTTTTTTTTAAACTAAAAGTTGTTTTTTAATATTTTTTTTATTGCAAAGTTTTATTGCTCTAACTTTGAAAGTCGAAATTTTTTAAATCAGAACTAAACAAAAGTAGAATACCATAAGGTATACTTTTTGTGTGAGAAGACAGAATTCTGTGAAGCAGAATTTCGACCCGCTTTCATTAATAAAACGGAAAAAAACGTGTCGCAAAACACTTCAAAAAATTGTAAAAAAACATAAAAAAATGCGTCGAAAAACACTACAAAAAACGCGCCAAGAAACCTTAAAAAAACGCGCAAAAAAACCGTAAAAAAACGGGACGGTTCGGTGTTGAATTGGATCAAAGCAAGCCGTGCTTAAGGTATTAACAAAATTCATTTTTAAAATGAATGCCTCATAGGTATATATGCTATGACGTATGCAGAACAGAATCGTTCAAATCTCTGCCGCAGCTTCATACCTGATTAGATTAAAACACTTAACAGCAAGCTTGTCACACTCGGGGACTAACAACAGGCCCTAAGCATAATTGCCTTTAATTGGTTTTGTAAGGGCAATAGCCTTCCTGCAAGTTCGTCTTGAGAGACCTATGTGAAAGCTCTGGTTCCAATATTGGATATGTGAGTTCAACACAGACATTGATGAATGATACAATGAGCCAGCTGCAAGGAAGTCCATCAGAAATACTGCCAAGATTCAATAGAACCCTATCAATTTGCGTAATGGGACTGCATACCTATAGGCAGGCTTTAACACTTAAAAATTGCAATTCTTTCTCGAAGGAGAAAAGTTGATCCACTAACATAACCGTACAACCCATTTGCAGTTGCTCGATTTGAAATACGAACGGTACGCACATAGCTCACTGCAGAAACTAATGTCTCTCCCAATGAATTTGTATATTCTGGCTTACACATTACACTTATTCACATAATCTCTACCGACAAGCTGTGTGAGACGTACGCAGTATTAGGTACCTCGGAACGTTTTTCTAATGCAACTCTCAGCCGGCCTAATGCACAATCCGAGCATAACTTTATAATTTCGCCAACAACTAAGAGTCATGTCATATGTGCATATATTTCCACGTCAAATCCTCCCACCATATCCACCTTTCCATTTGTTAATCCAATAATTGCTTTCAGTGCTGCAGTCTCCGAAAAATGCCTCAAAACTCTCAAAACCCAGTGCAATATCGCATTACAGCCCACGGGGGAAGAATTCACAAACGAATTTCGCATAAAAATAGATCGCACTCCCTAAACGCACACATGCCTGCACTGGAAAGCTAGCTCCCCCCAAGAATGATTAATGGACAACTCACAGGCTCATTTGTGAAGCGATTAACTTTTATGCACATGTCTAATATACACCAGCATCACCCACGCCCGCACTACTCCCCCAGTGAACAGTTGAAAATCGCTGGAAATAATAATTACCATGAAGTTCATTAATATTACTCGCAGTCGCAGTGGAGAGCCAACCGTGTGTACGCGCCCGGTGTACACACATTGACAGTTGCAATGAGTTTTCCTCATTTTCTGACTGAACACAGTCAGTCTCTCGTGCTATGGATTCGCTACAGAGGGCGGACTGTCTTAAGGCGGAGATAATTGATGAAGAGATCTCTTCCCTAGTGGAAGTGGAAGAATATTTTCGTCTTTAATCGGTTATAAACTTTGACATTGAACATGAGATTATGGGTGAACGTCAACGTCACATCTGTCACGAGGGTCATTTTTCACGCAAGTTGAGACCGCCCAAAACAAAAAAAAAGTCCAACATCCACTCGCTGGCGCACAGATATCCACTTCACAGCTCCATTGGGTCATTGGGGATTGTGCCGTTGCCTCTGTCAATCTGACAGCTGTTTGACAGTTGACAGTTCTCTCGTCTCATTGTGCAGTTAATTAATGACGCAATCGGAAAGTTTTTCTGAACATATTCGGCTTTTTGTTTGAATTTGCGGTTGATAGTGCAGCATCACCACAATTAATGGAAGGAAATTATTTCGTTCCGAGGAGGGCTCATCACAAAAGGAGCCTACATTGACCAAATGCCGGCTCGCCCATCGTCGACATAGCAGCATACATTTGCTCATCAATTGGTCGTTGTCAGATGTGCGGAGAATACATACATGTGTACATAATGTGTCGAGAAGATACCGTCGTGCCCATCACTTTTGCCACATAATCCACATCCAGTCGACAGGCTCTGATTAATGGACTTCCATTTCGCATTTAGTCCCCCCGAATGTGGGGTTACCATGTGGAACATAGTATACACCAGGCAGGGGGGACGGAAAAGGCACAAAGTTACGTCTGAAGACAGCAACGACAGCGGCGATGGTCTATGACTTTATTTGCCAAGGCGCTTTCAAACACATCAGAAGAACAGCATCAAAAAATGGGGAGTTCGTTCAATTTCAGACATCATTTGCGATTCTGAGATACTTTTCCCTAATGAGTCATGAAATCAAAAAACAACGTTTTTTTTTTCCTTTTTTGGTCGGAAAATCGAAAAGTATGTTGTTGTCCTACGCGCGAACCGACGGCGAGTGAGAAAAGGCAGCAAAGGCATAGGCATAGGCAACCAACCGCTGCCACCAACACCACCACCGCACTGCCATCATCTATACCGCTGCAGTGGACGTGCTATTAATCACATCGTTTTTGACACCACAATTAAAATTGTTCGTGACATTATGGCGAAGGGAGTTTAGGCTGAAGTTGACGACAACGCCGAAGACGGTGAAGACGATGATG
The DNA here is from genome assembly GCA_946477585.1 of Cheilosia urbana. Classification (NCBI taxonomy): domain Eukaryota; kingdom Metazoa; phylum Arthropoda; class Insecta; order Diptera; family Syrphidae; genus Cheilosia; species Cheilosia urbana. The sequence continues at coordinate 42,952,966 of OX297856.1, forward strand.
GGCGGCTGGCTCGAGGTGGATGAGACATGGGATGAAACCGAATGCAGGATGTATGGCTTTTCATTTTGAAGACGTGGTATGGTGACATAAGAGTGTAGGTATTTCGGAAGAGGTTAGCGGATTGTGTAAATATGGCAAATCCATGATGCAATCTTTTATGAATGGTAAACCTACATTCGCGAAGGCGAATAAGAGGCACGTCGACCTAAAAGATCTATTGTGCCGAGATTGTCAGAAAAAAAAAGTAGGCTTATTTTTCAGCAGAGGACTTCTTGCAGCGTTGCCAGTTTGGGGGTTTTCCCCCCCAGATTTAGGGTTTTTTTTGGTCCACGGGGGGAAATATGGGGGGGAGATATAATATTTATATATAATCTGGGGGTTTTTAAAATTCTACTTTATTTGTATTTCGTTATAAAATCATTTTAAATAACCTGAAAATGAGCTTCCGCAGAAATATGAAATTTATAAGCAATCGGTGAAGGTAAGGAACGCTGCGAGTAACTTATTCTTAAGTATGCTGTTGAATAATCGATCGATTCTCCAAAGCCAATATCTCTGGACTTATTTCATTAACAAAACAATTCTTTCAAAAAAGGCTAGTGCCAGTTTCATTAAGAAAAGTAGCCTGGCTTCTTAATTGGCCGTTTAAACTCGTCAATTGTAGATCTCTTCCATTCTTTCCAAAAGTGAAAAACGCACACAAAACGAATGCATGTGAGAAGCTTGGCCTAGGGTCTCTACGAATCTGTTGCGCCAGTTATTTATTTATTTTTAAGTTGTATAGAAAACTTGTTAAAAAAAAAAATAATGACAAAAAGTTGGGGTTTTTTTGGAAAAAATATCCAAATCTGGGGGTTTTCCAGATTCATCTGGGGGGAAATATTTTGACCGTCTGGTAACGCTTTCTTCAGTTCTCCAGGAGATTTAGTAATTCACGGAAGAAGAATTTCCTTGTAGTACTGGATAGAGCTGGGCATTCGCACATAATGTGCTCAGCTGTTTCGTCTTCTTCGAGACATAGCCGGCACTCCGGGGAACGATATCACTTCCTTCTTAGTTTTAGAATTCTGTTTTGGCATATTTTTGTTTTTTTTTTTTTTTTTGAATGGCAGGATTGCCCTTTTGGCCTGTCTGAGGTCTGGGATTTCTTCTGGTTGATACAGACGTTGTGTTCCCGACTTTTAATAGTGGAGTTAATTGCTGATTTAGTGACGGCGCAGGAAGGTTCTGTTCCTATAAAAGGGGTCTCTGACCCTTTCCTAGAAACTTCGTCAGCTTTTTCTTCTCCTCCAGTACCCTCGTGTCCGGGAACCCACCATATTTTGGTTTTTTTTCTGGGACCGAGAGTTTGGAGGGCATTGAAGCAGTGCATGACTGATTTCGAGGCAATGATTGGTCAGCTAAGGGCATTTATAGCTGCTTGACTGTCTGTATATGGATGTATGCACCTTTTATACCTTTTATGAAGTTTGCGCATTCCTAAATGGCATGGAACTCTGCCTGAAATACATACATTGGGGCTTTTTCCCGTAGGTATTGACGTTGCGGTTTGGCCCATCTATGTTATCTCCCAGACCCGTGCCCATTTTGGAACCATCCGTATATCACTTTAGGCTGTTTTGGCAGTTAGGAGGATTATTGCTTTCGCGCATTAGTCAACATCTCAACCGCATTGATTTTGATATTCAATATCCAAACCAAGTGCTTTGGCATCCAGCGGTGACTTGATGGGCGAAATAGAATTTCGGCCTTCCTTGGATTCTCTATCCTGGGTTCCGGGATTCGGAGATTATTTTGTCAGATCTGTCTAAGAATTTGTCTGTAAAAGATGCATAGCTTCAGCTTCGCAATCCTTTTCGACGTCGGTATTGTTCACTCGGCTCTATAGACAATAACTTGTAAATTGAAGGTTCTGTTTTGTTTATGATTCGTTTAGAGGGACCGATAATGTATTTATGTCATCTGCATGGCACAGTAGCGGGTGATATTTGTTGAAGAAAGTGCCTTTCGTGTTGACACCCACCCTGGGCAATATTTTCTACAGAACGATATTAGGCAAGTCACATGATAGCGCTTCCGGCTCGTGTTTGGAATAGTTTTGAAGAGCTACATCCTATATTGCACTCCCTTCACCGCTTGTCTTAAGAAGAAATGTATGAAACATATGAAGCAGATGGTCTAGTCCTCGTTTAAGCTTTATTCCGGTAATACTTGCCTATAATACTTTGTAACATGAACCCACCTATTCCTTTACCTAATTATTACAAGAGCTCCGCTTTTAAAACATCGATCACTTATCAGATGAAAGTTATTACAATCAATGCTGATTTTCTACAACACATCCGCATTCACTTTTAAACACAATATCTGATTCTATTTATTCGTAGCTAAATCAATGGCGCAAAAGGTCCAGGTAAAGGTACAGGTACCCTAAAATTAGCTTCTTCAGTATCTAAAATTCGTCTGCCAGTCTTTTTTTACGAATGGAGAGGACATACATAACTTTATGCTGAGCCCGACGAACTGAATTCAAAATCTTTTTAAAACTCTCGAAAATTTGTCAGACTTTCGCGAAAAGTGGTTAAAAAGGCCTTATAAGAACTAATTTTGTGTTTTTGCGAAGATTGAATCTGAGGTCCCCCGCGCACATCAGTCAAGCACAATAATCACTGAGTCGCTGTACCCACCTTATATCTGCCTTATGCGGTGAGAGCAGATACTGAAGAATTTAAGAATGTATATATCGTGTATGTATGGTCTGTGGCGTATAGATCGCACGCACATTCCACATTTGAGGGATCTGAAAGCTTTCACAGTCACATAAAAAGTTCCTTTACGAGTCCTAAAACAATGCTATTGCCCTAGCTCCAAGTACACAGAGGTAGCTCACTTAATGTATGTGTGATCCTGACATCTAGCGAATTTGTTTCTACTATGCATCTGACTTCTAAGAAGCATGTTTGCATTAGTCAATCCGACAAATCGTAATCGGTGCTTCTGCCATCATAATCGTGAACAACACTCTCAATAAGACCAGTACCGGTGGCTTCCACGAGGAGGAAATTAAACAGAGCCTGGGCAGAGCCAGTGGTTTATGCTTACCCTATTCATACATCACCCAATCTCACTACCACTCCTTCCTAATTCAAACTATCAACGATTAGTTTGTTCAATCTTAAAAATCATTGCCCGTTTCATGTGGCAGGACAGTAACATACAACCGAGAATACCGTGCTGACGTAATGGTTAAATATAAAAGATAAGTGAGGCATGTCATGCATGGTCAGTGGTTTCCTGACCAAACTCGACTAAAACCGACCGCATCTAGAAATGAAGATGTGACTGACAGATAGCATGGCTTCAAGAGCTGCCTTATCAGTAGATCAGTAGTTTACCATACATACGAACGCGTATGGAATGACTGACATGATTGCATTAAATAAATTTCACAGTCAAAGTCAATGACAAATTAGCGTATTAATTAAACCATGAAATCGAAAGAGGGCGCACATAAAATGTACACTCATTTGATATGGTAATTTGAAATGTGTCGGCTGTGATGAATTGCACTCAATGCTGGAAGTTTGTATCCCGTCAGATGCAGCTAGCTATTGGAACTTTGGCTCTGGGTGTTGACTGTTGAGGAGCACGTATGATCCAGGTAAAAGCGCAGCCAAACGTTAAATAAAGTTAGTAAATCAATACAGTAAGAGTATTAACAGAAAGTTTAGAATAAATACATAGGCAGTTTTTTTATTTCATTGATTTTTTAATACATAAAATGTTAACTCGTCATAGTAAAACGTTGATCGACAAATATTGTGTTCATTGGGAGTAAAACTTAATGAAAGATAATGGGCCTTCCCTATAAACATTTTTAGTTCCGACTCTAAATTTTAGTAGTTCGCAGAGGCCATATTTTCCATATAAATTTTTCAATTGCGATCTTTCGAAAATTTAAAGTCGAGACCAGTGTTGTTATATCGTGGGATTTATCCCTTTTTGTGGGAATTTCGATGTCCGAAAATCCTTTCGTGGGATAAAGGGAAAACGCAACAAATCGTGGGATTTTGAGGAATCTAACAAAAAACATTCAAACTATAAATTTTTGCTGAAATTTCATGAAAACACCTTCATTTCACTATGATTATCAATACGCTCTCTATAAATTTTCTAGTACCAAAAAATAATCGTAATAATGTTATAAATTGTGATTTTTATACTAAAAGTTAATTAACCGTAATTTTCTTTCCTTGTATAACAAATCTTACTTCTAAAAACTGGATTTTGAGGCGAAAAAGTGTTGTGGGATTCAAAAGAGATTTTGAGTACAGTGAAAAGGGAAAAAAGGGAAAAATTACCACGCTTCGTGGGATAAATGAAGAGAGAGTGCTAACAACACTGGTCGAGACTAAAATTTCTTATTGGTAGTTACGGGTTAATGTCTTCCAAAAGTTATTTGTGTATTATTGTTTTTAGCATTCTTGATTACGTAGTAAGAGAAAGATATTGTATTCGTACAAAATTTCGAATTCGAGATGTTAACAAATTCTGACATTAGGATGGTTGAGCAACTCAAAAAGGTGGGTCGCGAAGTTCTGTCCGCCTGTCTGTCTGTCCGTATTCCTACAGCCTAAACGGGGGCTCTGATTTGGTTGAAACTTTTGATTTGGAATTTGTAGGCCCACAGTTCGGGGCCGTTTTCTTTTTGAACGGTTACCTTAGCATTAATGGTACCTTCCGCTTCCATATAATGTTATCATACAAAATGTTTTTTCTTACTGCGACCTTCTGGTCTATTGTAGGTACCCCCTGTTTGCGCCTGAGATAATTTCTTTCGGAATCATTTTAGAGGTTTTTTGTCCTCTTGTTTCTCCTCGGCGGAAGAAATATGTCCTATAGCACTAGCTCTAGTCCAATTTCCTTTAATAATCTACGGATGAGAGCTGGCTCCAGTGACATTTCCTCATCAGATAGTTGGTACTTGCCCAAGTATTTCAGTCTTTTGTTCTGGGATTTCACTGGACTCATCGCAGAATCTGCAGAGACCTTCTTCAGATAAACCCAGTTTCATAAGGTGTTCCTTGAGTCTACAATGCCTCGTTAGGAATCCCGGGTAAGGAGGTTATTTCTGCTCATGCCGATGCAAGCGTGGAATCTTTTTCTTTCTCTAGCTTCCTAAATCCTTCTTTGTGTGGGACCAATGAAAGTTTCTGATGCTGCCTTTTTTCCTATGGAGTCGGCCATTTCATTACCCTCTATTCCTACGTGGCCAGGCACATAGTATAGGGTTATTTTGTTAAGTTTTTGTAGACAATCTCCACAAGTTTGAATTTAATGATGTAGGAATTAAGTGCCATAATACAGGTATTCGCGCAACGAAAAGTGGAGCCTTTAAGGTGAATACATTGAAATAGTGAGAGAATACAAAGACCTAGGAGTGCTGATAACAGCAAATCTCAATATGAAATGTCTAAATACTAAACTATCGGAAGCAAAACGTGCAATGTCTTCAGTTTGGAGTCGTTGTATTAATAAAAACAGAAAATATTTTGTGCAACAGCTAAACCGATTCTTTTATATGAAGTAACTCCATTTTCCTGGACGCTATATGGCTGCATTTTGAGTATATAGTTAAACTAATGGAGATGGAACGAGGCAGATTGCCTAAACTAGTGCTCAATCATATAATTTCAAGAAAAAAATATTTTCAAAATTGGGAACGCGTAGCATCTGAGAGTCTGAGAGCGGTTCTAATCTTGGTTTAACAGCGGAGGATCAGACTACATCCGAAAGATCTGAATTTGGGGCGTTATTGTCGTCAATCGGACGTTAAAGATACGAGAACGTAAGCGATGCTCGAAGTTCTCAACATTGCAATTTGTGTAAAAACAGTGCGAGAGAGGACGTTTTACACTTTATAGCGGAATGTCCTATTTTCAAAGAATACCGACTGCGATACTTTGGGGCAACTGTGCTGGATGAGGAGAGAATGCTGAGCAATTTAAATGGAAACTTTGGGTGGACCGCGTTGTGTAAGGTGTAACTACAGTACAAAGGCGCTAGTGTATAGAAAATGTATAATTGAGGAAAGTTTTTAAAAATAAAACTGTCAATAATCTCGTTATTAATCATCGTGAAAGTAGGTACTGTTAAATTCTTTATGTGAAGGTTTAAATTTTATGATTTATTTGTATTTAATTAAATGAATTTTTTATTAGGTAACTTTAGTATCAATTTGGTAGACAGTCAATAATGGCAAAACCTAAAATAGACTTGAAAACTGTTTAAAAATATATCAACCTACAACACTATTTCTATTTTATGATAATTTTCTATTATATGCAGCATCTTTCTTCAGATGTTTACCTACCCAACCTACCTAATCAAATAAGGAAATAACCAACCAAACTTTTAATGAACGAGAAAGTTTCGTTCGACCCAGTTTATCTAACAAAGCAGAAGAAGATACTTCGTCTTAGATGTCAGACACCACACAAGTAGCAAGTGACCTCAACCAATATGAGGAATTTATTTTTTTATATGGCTAGTTACAGAGAACTATAACTAACTGGGCAGCTTGGTTGCGATACAGATTTTTGCAAAGGAAGCAGCAAATTCAATGGTCAACTCGTTTGGTCTGATACTCAAACGAGGTAGTTCGCCAAAAATTTGCAGTACATTTACCGGGTAACCTGTCTTCCCGCCGCAATTTTTGCCTAAGTTATCCATCAGTATAGGTATATATAAGGTGAGCTCGTTTTACGTATTTTCAATTTTAGCGTCTAAAAGCTTTTGGACTTTAGCAGTGTATTCCTATAATTTTTTGGTTTGGTTACGCAACTTAATATCATTTCTCTCTCATTTGTTTACACGCTATGGCTATGGGTTTAATTCCGCTCATTTATGCCCCATTCCTATAGGAATGTAAAACGCATCGAAGTTCTGAAGCATGTACTTGTGCATCATTCTTTTGTTATTTTTGGTTATATACGCATACGAAGATATGGTCCTACGGAACCTAGGAAACAGCATTGCTTTTTGCACCTTATCGTCAAAGTTTATCAATCTGAAAATTAGTATTTGGAAAAGTATTAATCTTCCAAAAAAATCGCTTCACAAGCCCTAACAAATTTTGTATATCCGCTGACATAAAGATACTACATGAATATAAATGACGTCTAAAATATTAAATTTTTAGAATATCTTTTTTTTACGGAATTTTCCTAACAATGTCTGTAAGTTCCGGTGAAGCCTTGGCAGGTTTGCAGGAGATTGAATTTAATAATTCGTTTAATCTAAAATTAATGTAATATAATTTATCCTCCCCACTCCAACGTAATTGCAAATTTAAATAAAATTTCAATTCAGCCTCAATGCATTCATAGACCGGCAACTCTGCACTCATAGTCAAAAACGACGTTGTATTCCTACAACTTCTCCAAACGAATTTATACGTCCATCCACGTAAATTGGGTCTACAGCTATCACAAAATCTGCCCGACAGTATACATTCCCCAATGTCCCGGCGGCAAACACTAACGTCCATATTCGCCTGTGTAATTAAGCAAACTGCAACCGTAATTAATTAGCCAACAATGTTATTCACCTCCATAGTGACCATGCCCCTCAAGTGCGAGAGAACAACAATTTCCCGAGTATATGAGCCAAAACGGTAAAGTCACACGAAAATAAATTATTTAAAAAAATGTTAACAATTTAATGCTCACATTATTATTGCCTCCGGTAGACCAACTATGTACGTAGATCCGTCGACGTAAAACAAGAGCGGTACTGTCGCGAGTTGCATGTCAACCGGTGGACACAAATGCACGCGCAGCAAAAGGATGCGAACAACAGGCCCATGTTAAATTACCCAGTTCCAGGCGATGAAATGTCGACACGATGCGTGGGCCTCACCCACCACAGAATAAGCATTTTCCTTCCATTTTGGGACACGCAGAAAATTCAACTTGGATTTGTGTTCCAGCGGAGGCAATTTATTTTGACGACACGCAGCACGGAACGCTGCACGACAATTGGTTGACATTACGCTAAATTAACAGGTGAACACTTGCAGTCAACTTATAAGGTGCCACTGGAGAGCTGTGCGGTGCAGTGTGACTGCTTGTTTGCTCAACTTGTCCAAAAGGAGGTGCAGGAGTGTGCTGTATTCTCTTATGAAAGTACATATAATATGCATATCGACATTAGGATGCCTTTTTACTAAAATTACATGGTTCGTTGATTAATTTGCCAGGCCATTAGAAGCACCTCTACTGCTCGCCATCAGGTAAAGGTTAACCTCACCGCAATGACCAATTTAATTCCACCCTTAAAGCAAGTATTTCGCATCATTTAAATGATGTCCATTAGTTTAAACAAACAAATTACCCTCAATCGTTTAGAGGTACAAAAACTACACAACCGCATGCACATGCACATAGTTGTGTGCAGTTTGCACTTGTGGGGACTCTAGGGAAGAAACCTCAGAGTAGTAGCTACATCTCCATTTGATGCTAGGTTGGGTATATGGAAAAATGGCAAATTTGCCTTAGCCACACACGAAGCTGCAACACGGAATTACAGTTTCCAAGCAAGTTCTTGTGCTCTGGCTACCTTAATGGATCCGAGTCCTCACCCTTCGTCCGTAAAAACGAGTCCATACTGCGCGGGTTGCTCAGCCGCCAGAGTTGGGTGCATAATTAAAGTGAATTCATTCGATTAGTTTGGCGAATACGCCTTGAGGTCAGGCCGCGCAGCTATGGTTCAGTCTGCGAGACAGGTCTTGGAAAAGCCTACGCGCGCACATTCAGTCGTTGATTTCTCACTGCGCCCAGTCCATAGGATGCTCACTAAATGGAGCAGTAGATACTACCAGTTGCAGCGATTAACATATTAATTGCGACCTGCAAGCCGAGATACAGATATCAATAGAGGAATCCATTTGGGGCGATGGAAGGAGACGAGAAGGTTCCTGTTTCAGTCAGTCGTACGCGTACTCAACCCGGCCATCTATGTTGATGCATTGCTACCGGCATGGAGACGGTTCGTCGTGAGCTACCAGGTGAAAGAGGGGATGAAGTCACATCGCGCAGTCTGTGAACGAAGAAATAAATTGAGGAGAAGCATCCTTGAGGCATACTTGCGATTTTGATTTGCAACGCAGGAGTAGATTTATTGTTCGTTGGATGTGCGGAGATGGTTAAACTGGTGGTGGGATTGGTGGTGGGATTGGTGGTTCGTGGGGTATCCTGCAGGTGTTCAACTGGAAAACTGTTTGCTTAATTAAATGGGATATGTTATGGCATAAATTCGAGGCTAATCGCTTCGAGGTGTCGGGAATCATATTATTTATTTTCACCGACCTGTGACTTTTGTTTCAACGAAATTGGCCTATGGGCAAATGCAACAATCTGTGTAACCTGTAACGTTATTCAGTTACGGCTTGTGAAAGAGAGCTGAGGAAAGCTAGTGGTATGGAGCGAAAAAGTGTGTCACATTTTCATAACATACCGCAGTTTCGCGCATAAATTGCGAATAACTATATATAAAAAAATCAATGCCACTTTTCGTTGTAATTTTATAACTCAAGAACGGGCTCACCTATCCAAACCAAATGTTTAGGCTTTGTTCGTACTATTTAGTAGATGGTTTATGTGAAGTTTGCACAAAATCGGAAGAGCGGTTCCTCATTTATCACATTTCTTGTAAGAAATGAATTCAATAAATGGCGGATCATTTTGTTAATGGGGATTTTGCTGTCAAATAGAATTTTTTTTCAGATGGGGATTGTGCTGTCAAATTAAAACTTTTTTACAGTGTTGACAGTACCAGCATTAGGGTGTCCCTTATTTTTCGACTTTTTTTTTTTTAAACGCACATGTTCTTATTTTATTTACTTGATTCTAAAACGCAACCGAAAAAATATAAGGTCATTTGGAGTATGTTAACCCGTGCCGACTTGGATCGAAACATGTCAGTACAAGTTACACTGAAAAAGTAGCACGTGTCTAAGCAAATTTTTATTGCATTTTTAATTTTTAAACGGTAAACACATATTTTTTAATCAATTAATGATGTCAATGTAATTAAGAAGCAATACAAAAATCATTTACTTAACGGGAGATGTAAATCACCAAATAAAAGGTGCTAAATAACCGTCAAATCGACAAGTTCTTGAAGTTTTGTTTTTTAATGTGCGGGAAGTTAAATTGACAGTCAGCGAAAGCGAAAATCTTGTTATTCGCGAGTGTACTATTTTTTGGGAAAAGTCAAGAATCCCTAAAAAAGCACTACCCAACTCTGTGAAGAAGCTTATAAGTTTGTATCAAACTTGGAGAGCATTGCAAAAAAAAATTCAAAGAAAACCCAGGAGTTGCATAAACGACGAGAATCAGATTTCCAGGACGATTTGGATAACATATTTGACATAGGTCATGCTGAGCTCTTTAAAAAATTAAAATAGAAGAGGAAAGAGTCGTTTTACAGCGTTAGAGACAGTCAGGACGACCGGGCTGCTTAGTGGGGATTGAGAAAAAAAAAAAAAAAACAAGCTGAAAAGGAAGATAGGTTTAGACAAAGGCGATTAGAAAAAGAACAAAAACGTAGTATGTACATGTCATCGGCAATACCATCTTCTTCTTTAGCGTCCTTGGAGGAGGAGTTTCAGCCTTAGACAGATGTCAGCTGAGCATAAGAGTCTCTGTTTATATACTTCAGGCTACAGGGGAATCTCTAGGGCTTGACTTTGAGGATTTTGCAATCAATAAGTCTTCGATTCAACGCGTGCGGGCACGGATTAGAAAAGAACGGGCAGAAAACATTAAAACCGATTTTCAAAATAATATTCCGGAGGTCGTTACTGTTCACTGGGATGGGAAATTGTTTCCTTTGAATGTTAGGTGTGCTAGCTGCTAGGGAAGAACGACTTACTGTTACTATTACTTTTGGAGATGGGGAACAACTTCTATCCGTGCCAAAATTGGAAAATTCTTCTGGTAAATAATAAGCTTTTTAGAGCAATTACAGACTGAAATTTGGATGATAAAGTTCAGATTATGTGTTGCGATACAACTGCATCTTACACATGTCGTTAGACCTGTTCTCTTGGAACAGAAATTATAAAGAGAGATAGTCATTTTTAGTTGTCGGTATCAAATGTATGAGCTCGTGCTTTAAAGTGTCTTCGAAACGAACAGTAACAATAAGTCCAGACATACCTATTTTTAAAGCGTTTCGAGATTAATGGAAAAATATTGACACTGATTCCAACAATTTTCAAACCGGTGCAGACATTGAAATTACCGAATTTTTAAGTTCTTACTGAACCTTCAACAATATTCTTAGAATGAGATGTCGATAAGTATATTTAAAAATCAGGCCCCCAAAAATCATTCAGCAGAAGAAGAGCAAAAACAATATCTTCTTAGTTGTGTGAAAGAGCACAGGAAGTTATATCCTGATTGCAGGAAAGAAGTTTTGAAGAGGAAGTATCCGCAATAATTTCTTTTTGTTACCAATTATTCTTATTTAAGTGTTTAGTATAGTTATTTAATACAAATTTGAAATAGAAATGAAATATTTGCATGTGAAAAAAATTTTTTTCGTACAGATTTTCAATGTTGACTTTGCTAGTCTAGTCGGCACGGGTTAGCATCATTCCAGGAGCAAAATATTTTGCATCGAAGTTAGTATTGGCATTAAGAAAAAAAATAAAGGGTGTGCGTGAAAAAATTCTGAAAACAAATTTTTTATCCGATATAAGGGACACCCTAACCAGCATGTTGTTATGTCATTCATGCGGTCATAATTATTGCTTTGTGTTTATATTTTTAAACATATTGTTGAGTGCATTCATACAAACGGTGAGTCTTAAATTGTTCAAATGTACTATGTACATATTATGTGTGCGTGTACTTTTCTCAGTTTTTTAGCGAGCCGTCGGTGTTTCATATCGTTTACAGGCTTTATTAGAATTAAATTGTCAAAGGCATTAACACAAAAGGTAAGTTTTGAAATGTTGAAGTGAATTACATGTATGTATGTGTGTTTTACTTTCTGTAACAGATAGAAGCACGTAGATTTAAAAATGAATTAGGCGTATATTTCCTTTTCCAGTTAAATTCACTTTTCTTCAATAATAATCTACTTAATATAGTACCTAAAATTCTTTCGGGGTGAAACGATGACGACATAACTCGTAAACCACTGGGCCAATTTTTATGATTCTTCTTTCGTTTTGTTCGTATTGTTGTATTTCAGGTTTGAGAAGTCTTAAAAGATAGGACTTTGGACCCGATAGGTGGCGGTATTGTCGGTCTCCGAAACAACTCAACCGATTTCAATGAAATTTTGTAGATGTATATTCTTCATTCCCGCTTGAGGGATAGGATACTTTTGGACCTGATAGGTGGCGTTGTTGCCGATCTCCGAAACAGATTCACCGAGTTGATTGGAATTCTGTAGATGGGTATGATTGCTTCCAGTTTTAAAGTTCGGATAGTTTTTAACGCTATAGGTGCTACTTTGCAAAACATAAGCGGGATAGAAAAACGGGTTGTGGCGCTATTTCTAACGTTGCAGGTATAATTGCAATTAAATAAAATAAATTAAAATTATTAATGGACATTGTCCAAATAAAGCACTTTGCGAAATATGAGCAAGATTAAATACCAAAGGTACGGGCAAAGTCGGGTGGATACAGTTACATATAAAAGAGACTGACCTCCGTATGTGCATAACTCGGGAACGGATCGTTTGATTTTTTTGATATTTGGTTGGAAGAAAGGACATGGCTCAGTTATAATTTTGTTGCGCAACATCAACTTTGTAACGGATTGCATCTGATTTAGTGTGAAGAATCTCAAATCAAATGTCATATGCAAGTGACGATTTTGAGTGGAAAATCCAAAGGCAAACACTCTTATTCCGCAGATTCCGCTTGTTCAGAACGATTTTCTATTCGTATTTAAGCGACGTAAATTTATCTCGCGTCTCGCTTTCTCTATGGCAAATAATTTGCTGCAAGTATAGTCGATTGATGTTTGTGCATTTGTAGTATAAATCTTGAATTCCAATGTTTCTAATATGGTCAATTTAGTGAAAAAGCGGAAGGTTGGCCGAAACGTCAAAATCATTGCGATTTGATTAAAGCAAATCAACATTGCTATTCGTTATTTATTTCTATTGCATTTAATACAACTTTTGAATAAAGAATTTTGATTGGCCGGGTTACATAAATTAGCAAGTGCATTGTGCATGCTCGGAATTATTATTTTCGTTACATTAACAAATTTGGGCGGAACGAAGTTTGCCGGGTCAGCTAGTATAGTGTACATACATTTGCACACTTGACGAGTGGCAGTATCCAGGTAGTGGTGATTTGCGAAGTTTGCCACTCAATATACCGGATACAACGACTACGCAACCCTTGAAACAGCAAACATCATAGCAAACACGACGAACAGCATTTCATCCGTTCAGCTTGTAACGCTACAATAGACAAAAATTATAACCATTCGAAAGAAGACATTAAATACCTTTCAAAGGTATAAGGTTGAAAATCACCAAACCCACTGGAAAATCCTAGAAATTCCTAGAACATCGGTTTAGGACTGAAAATGCAATTGTTTCATTTTATTTAATAATAGAGCTTAATGGAAGGTTGTCTAAGCGCCTGGCTAGTTTATCACAGAGAAAAATTATCACTAAAAATAGGGTTGTCGGTGGTTTGTGGTCACAGAAAGTAAAAAAAAATCTTACCGGAACTAGCCCGTTTGTTTGTCGTTTGGCAAAAATGTCCTTTTGTTCTCTTAGTTTACTTGCAAGCTTTTTATGCCTTATGCCATCAAGCGATCGGCTCTCCTACTAATTGCTCCATCAGTTAAACCAGCGCATAATATTCTATTTATCTTAAAGAGGTTATTGAGATATCTGGATATTTTGCTGTAGCCTTCCACTGTATATGTTTGACTCGTATATAAGTAGAATTCGTTGTGAACTTTGAGACTTTAGAAACTGGAACAACGCTTAGGACAGGAGAAAAGTAAAAAAATTCTAAGTAAATTATAACCGAAAAAGACTGCATTGAATTGAATTCATCCAGTCCAGTCCAGTCAGTGGTCAGTGGTCAAAAACAGAAGAAAATGTTTACGGTTTCGTTTTATGTAAAGCTATAACTGGGAGCTAGTGCAAGGGGAACTCTTATAAGGGAATCATTCACAAGATATCCCGCATATTTATGGGAAATTTAATCACCTTACCAAAGACTTGCAAAGGTATCTGACAAGATTGTTGAATAGTTCAGAATTCCAGGTCAATTGACATCATCGTTTCAGCTTGATAATTTTGCTAAAGAACTGAGCGAGTTTATTCACTCCAAGCGCCATTCGAAAAAGTGTTGAAAGGTCTGCAAAACACGGTTGCCAACATGAAACATAACTTCGGACAAATATTCCGAAAGAATGAGATGGAGAAATCAACACTGGGACAAAAATTTCATTTTTCAACTGAAATAAGAAATTTAAAAAAAAATATAAATTGCACAGCCAACAAATGGGTGGTTAAGTTTTAAGGGCCGATGTTGATTTTGAATAAAACACAAATTATTTAGGTAATTATTGTCATTTCTTTTTATTATGATAATATTGGTATGGTTCAATTATGTATGGAAAATATCGGCCAAATGGCCGCCGCGACCTCGGCAGCACACCTCCATCCGATGGTCCAAATTTTCGATGACGCTGAGGCATAATTGAGGTTCTATGCCGTTAATGTGCCGAATAACCTCATCCTTTAGCTCTTGAATTGTTGCTGGCTTATCGACGTACACCTTTTCTTGAAATAACCCTAAAGAAAGAAGTCCAACGGTGTCAAATCACATGATCTTGGCGGCCAATTGACATCACCACCACGTGAGATAACACGGCCATTGAATTTATCGGTAAAAGAGCCATTGTTTCGTTAGTTGTATGGCAAGTGGCACCGTCCTGTTAAACCACATATTGTCCATATCCATATCTTCCAATTCGGGCCATACAAAGTTCGTTATCGTCTTACGATAGCGAACACTATTCACAGTAACTACTGACCGGCCTCATTTAGGAAAAAAAAAATACATCCCGATGAGGCGATGATGTCGCCAGCCCATAAACCGCAACCGCACCAAACAGTCACTCTCACACTCAGTCACGAGCTTTACGAGCATGCAGTGGTGTTTTCACATCTCCTACAGACCCGGTTTGCTCAAATTTCTGCACGATTTTTCCGAATGTACGCACATTTGAACGATTAAACTGACCGAAAAAATCACGAAGTGCACGATATGCATTTTGATTTGAACGCCCATTTTCATTATAAGCCTGAATAACTTTAACGCGTTGCTCGATTGTGTATCTTTCCATGGTTCAAATTGAGTTAGTCTGAAATTGAGAAATGTTAAATGAAATGCAGAAAAAAACTTCACGTTTAGGTGTGGTTCACATTCAACATCGGCCCATAAAACCACCACTTTTAACCACCCTTTATAACAAAATAATGTAAAAAATATTTTTTCGCATAACCAAGGTTAATTGTGTACGTTCTGTACATTACAGTATTTTTTATTATTAATTTTCTTTTTTATAAATAAAGTTTGGGTCTGAGAAATCGTCGGGAAGGACAAAGGGCAAAGAAACATTGGGAAAGACAAAGACTTTGTCCCAAATGTACCGTGTTGGCAACCGTGCTGCAAAATATTTTATAAACCTATATAATATAATATACTTTTTAATAGAGAAAGTGTAAAAAGAAGACCAGGGATGGATACAAGAATTGTCTATTCAAGTTTTTTTCCGAACAAATTTTAAGGTAGATACTCTCTCCCAATTATAGAGAAGAGCCAAGCTTACACACGACTATGGCGAAGTTAAACATCGTTTTAAATCAAAGACAAAAACGACTTCATTAATTATGCAATTGTCGGCATACGCACATTACGTTAACTGTTGGCATAATACGCTGTCAACATATTTACACACGTTGTAATGGCAGAAACGTTGGCATTGCTTTTGACACCGTCTTTTGAGAATTTCCAAAACTTTTAACGGCATTTTAATATTTGATTGTGGACATTGTATTCGTAAGTAGGTGCTAATTGCAGTTTCCTTGCTTCGAAATTACAAAATTAGGTTCTCAAGAAAGATAACCACTCGTCAACTAATAATCAATTAAATGTAAAAACAATAAGCGCCTTTTCAAATTCATATGCGTACGCTTATTCACATCACGGAAAACACTTAACTGCCGAAAAACAGTTGTTGTAATCTTTTCCCCAAATATTGGTACGCAACACGCACTGTCAATATTGCATTCAAAATAATTCTCTTTTGTAAGCCCGTCAAAGGTACTTCCAGATGCATCCACACTTTCGTGGTAATTATCTGTTTAAACTTGGGTATAGTTGTAGTAATAAGGGGTTTCTTTGTCCGTGGTAGGCGGCGTCCCTTCCCTATAGTAGTCGGCGTGAAGGTGCATGTCTATATGCGAAGATAGGCACATAAATGCAAAAGTATCTATTTATTTTACTATAAACATAATGCCTTCAGGTATGAGACTATCCATGAATGGTATAAATTAACGATTCAAATTAATTAGACGACATAATTAATTGTTGAAGAATAGCCCGGCCAAGCCAACGCTGCTGGTGGGTGGTCAACGACGACATGGTGCTGAATAATCATTATAAATGACCGCATTCCGTTTTTTTTTCTGTGTCTTCTATTCTTTGTGGTTTTCGGGGGGCGTGGCCCTCAACTGAAAATAGTAACAAATGAGCGGCGGAAGAAAATATGATTCATTAAGTGGACACAGAGTTATGTGCGATGATTATCTCTCTAGAGTCACCGCGGACCGCGCACAGTCGGTTGTCGCAGTCGCCAGATAACCAGAGCGGTAATAAATGGGTTTGGGCCTCTTAATTCTGAATTGAGTGCGTGTGTGGTTGACAACTCTGTAAAGCTGATGGCAGGTGTAGCTTGATGTAATTTGACACTTGGCAGGTGTGCCGCGATGACCGCAGTTTGCAACATGTACGAGTATATGTATAGGTACTCTCCGGAATTTTTACATAGTGATTTCATTAATTGCCTTAAGAAGATTGAAATTTGATAAAAGGAAGCATAGTGGTCGTATTAGAATAGAATATGTGCAAATTTATTTTACAAAGACTGGATTAGATGTACATATACATATAATAACTGCTGCTGAGATAACCAAACCGACGTGGATGATTTGCTTTGGGGGAGTGGTTCAAATGCTGGAGCCCCATTTTCAATCACTCATTTTGGGTTGTTGTCTAATTACTGAAATTAGTTTCTATTTACCCACAGCGGTTAGCTTGTACCAGGTACGATCTGCATTAAATAGGTCACCAAAACAAAGGTAGAAATTCTACCATTATTATTGACCTGGCTTATACATAACATATCGGAAAACAAATTACAGACAGCAATGCATCTCTTCACTAGGTATCTTCCCAAAACAAGCGAATATGTTGTCATTAAGGTAGCTAAAGTGGTTCTTAACTATTTTGCTTCGCCTATTTATGTAGGTGTAAGATATTCCTTCGGCATTTAATACGAAGTTATAAGTTTCCCATTCTGAGGTGCCTCTGGATTTCATCTGGTAACTGCCTAAGTGGTAAAAATACTGGTAATCTTGTGTTATCAAAATAGGCTGCACTTGTAAAAATTTATATGTAGGTACTGTATGCACTTTTGGCTTCATGCTGGTTATGTGTCCTTAATAAAGTTCAAAGTAGTTTTTATTATATGGATCCGTTCTTTTTATGTGAAAAACTTCGTTTCTTATATCATTTATTTTCATACAAGAAATTTTGTTTATTAGACGAATAGCCTAAGAAAGGCTCAGAATCTGCCCTCTCCAGAGCACATATTGGGGCAAAAGTTATCGTCTGGTTAACCAATTTTGTCTTAGTTAATGAAAAAATCCCAGAGCATAAATAAAAAAAAAATCATTAAAAAAAAGCATACCACCCTACTGACTATAAAAAAAAAACAGTTAAAAATGTTTAAACTAGGTCTAACAATCAATAATATTTGTAATAAACTGAGAAAGTATAACTATTTTTGTTAATATTTGTACCTAGCCTCCGATTCCTCGAATTTACCTATCCTAAGCCTTACTAAATTAAAAGTAATGTAAAAATAAATGGCTTGCAATGACTTAGTTTTCAAACCACTTCATATCAAATATTTATATAAAAAAAAACGTTTGCACGCTATTTTTGAATCCAAACTCCCAGAAGCCGCTCTGAAGCAAATTTGAAAGGATCAGGCAAGGTTTAACGAGGCTCAGCAGGGTTTGGACCTCAACAATCCAATTATGCAGTAGATTCTTAGAAAAAGTGGAGTAAATCCGAATTTAGCGGAGTAGATTTTTTCAATTATGAAAAAAGTGTCACTACCTAGACGGATTTTAAATAAATACGTCCTTATTTTTAACTTTCTTCATTATGTAGCAAGAGAAAGATACCTATTGCATTCGTACAAAATTTAGAACAAGAAGTTGGTCCATACGATTGTAAACAAATTAATTTCTAGGGCAATATGTTCATTTCTAACTTAATGGCAAATTCAGTTTTTCCCTGTATTATCGTAAAATGAATTTTTGAAGTTTTATTTTTTCTTTAGTTTACCAGAAAAATGCAATAACGATTTTGACCAAAATATGTACAAACTTAGAGTAAAATTGATGTAAAATTATTGTGATCTTATTTTTTAATTCGATTCGCCGAAAACGCTAATTATAATATACTAGCTGACCCGGCGAACTTCGTTCCGCCATTTTATTTGTTCGTGTCAGTTTATGACACATACAATGGACTTAATGAGAAACATGGGAATTTAAGATTGATTCCATAAAATTCCAGCAATTATCCCTTCAACTTATTAATTGTCATAGCAAAACGGGAAATTGATACGCTTGCCTTTGAATTTTCCACTCAAAATCGTCGCTTATATGACTTTTGATTTGATAATCTTCACAATCAAATCAAACGCGATTCGTTACTAAATTTCGGTGGATTAAGGTTGCGCAACAAAATTATAACTGCGCCGACTTTCAATTTCAAATTGTGTAGCGGTAAGACCGGAATATGAAAACTATTTAAGAATTAAACAGTTTGTAGGTATATTTTATTTTGTATTGGAAGTGGTACTACCCGTTTTTCAATCCAATCTTTTTCTTAAGAGGCGCGGTTCTCCACATAAAGTTCTATCCCCAATCCCATCCCCTTAAGCTCTTATTTTCACGACAAAATGTAGCATATGTCCTTCCTTGGGTCACTACGAATCCATCGAGCATGATCCATTCCCGAATTATGAATGCACATACGGACGTCAGTCTCGTTTACCACACGGTTTTGCCCGTACCTTTCGTATTAAATCCCGCCCAGATTTCGCAAAGTTCCAAATGTACAATAATATTTTCATTTATACAACTTTAGATATACCTAGCGTTTGAATTTTCTGTTTTTTTAATGGGAGGTGCTACAACCCGTTTACCTACCTACCTACTTCTTCATACCCTGATTATCTTTTACAAAGCGCCACCTATCGGGTCCAAAACTATCCTATTTTTAAAACTTTAACCAACCATACGAAAATAGTGTCCTTTCTATCCAACTGTAACCAACCATACACACTTACAAAATTTCATTAAAATCGGCTGAGTAGCTTGGGGGATCGACAACAGCGCCACCTATCATGTCGATAATAGTCCTGCTCCTGAAAACATACTGAAATTCATGTGTTTTTCACTCACGCACAACACACACACATACATACGTTTTCCGATTGCAACCAAACTTCACAAAAACCATATATAGACCAATAGCAAACAAACACAATTTTAAGGCTTCTTTGTCCAATATTGACCAATCCTTACAGGAACACTATCAGGACAATACCTAAGATTATCTTTAAATGTAAACTCAATCGATTTAGTAGCTTTCGAAATATAAGATTTTTAATTTTTTTTTTGTATGGGCGGTGTCACGCCCCTTTGTTGAATTTCGACCAATCTTAACAGGAATATTTCTGGGCCAATACCTAGGATTGTGTGTAAATTTGAACTCAATCGATCCTGCCATTCTTCAGGTTCGTCTTGTGACAATCCCGGCAGTCATCAAGTCCGTCTTGCGTCAGTCCCGCTGGTCTTCAGGTCCGTCTTGCGACAGTCTCGAGCGACGGTCTTTAGGTTCCCGGTGGTCTTCAGGTCCGCCTTGCGACAGTCCTGGCGGTCTTCAAGTCTTCCTTGCGGCGGACTCGGCAATTTGATAGTTACCCGCAGGCCTACTAGCATCAACAATTTCAAGTAAAAACAACTACTTGAGGATCAAATTCAGCGGTACACCAAATTGGTACCATTTAACTCCGAGATTTGCTCGAATAGTTTGAGATCTCACTGGTGGTCTCATATAAAAAGTTATATATATATTATATAGCCATATGTTTTGCAAAATGTATTTACATGCGTTCAATGGCACGGGCGGTAGAGGGTAGACAGTAGACACGGCCAGATGGTTGGTCATAGCACATGCATTGCTTCAGGTAATACTGGGTAAAGCTCTAACTATTTCAACCAATATTTATATTTGAACTTAAGTAGGTGAGGTTAACACAACTGCGTTGTTAGTTTTTCGCTAAAAAATAGAATAACGGTACTTTGGAAATTTGGACATTATGTATCTCGAAAACTGTCCATACGATTGTAACAAAAGTTAGTTTCTTGGGTAATAATATGGTCATATCTAAGTATAGGTATAGCAAACCAGCTTTTTTTCAAAATGATCGTACAGTGGATATTTGAAAACAAGTAATTTTTAAAAATTTAGGTTCCTTTATTTTATCAGAAAATTTCACTAACCAATTTGACCAAAATGGAGCAAAATTTAAGTGTCCAAAATGATTGCGTCCTTAATTTTCAATTCGAATCACCGAAAAAGCTAATTTTAAAAAATGCTTTTTTTTTTTTAGGAAGATTGTGCAGAGATGCAATGCCTGTCTGTACTTTGTTTTTCAATATCTTGTGTATAAGCCAGGTCAATAAAATGGTACAATTTGTACCACTGGGCGAATTGTAGTTCTTATTAAGATCCCGTACTTAGTTTTTATAAAAAAAAAGAAGAATGAATCCGTTTTTCCCTGTCTCTGTCTTCGTATATTTTTGTAAATCTCAATACCGTATTACAAATAAAAATTAAATTACAGATACGAAAAACTTCTTCTTAGCAAATATTTCCCAATTCTTCTATTTTTCAACAATATTATATACATCTTTGAATAATTCCAATCACTTGTAACTCACAAATTTAGAAACTCCCACTTCATCAGCACCATAAAGATGCAGACGATGAATACAAAGCTAAAAAAGATGACAAAACCGTTGCAAAAACAGATTCGAATTATAAGGTGCTTACTTTTGATTTACAAAAATGTTTGCCTACTCCGCATTTGGAAACATCAGTTTCATTTTATAAAAGACTTTTATGGACATATAATTTGACTGCTCATGACTGTGTCACCGGAAAGCCAGTTTGTTTGATGTGGCACGAAGCTATTGCCAAACGCGGAGGCAACGAAATCGCGTTCTTACTTAAAAAGTGTTCGAAACAATTGCAAACACCTAACCCATTTGTTTCAACTATGTTTATGACATTTCTGCAAAGTGAGACAACAATAGGAACAATAGATCATAAATTTCTTGTTCCGGGCCACACTCACATGGAATGTGGTGATGTAGACCACTCCATCATAGAGCGTAAGAAGAAAAGAACACATATCCAAATACACCATCCACGAGACTGGTATTTGTTTATATCTTCCGTGGGGTCGAAGCATGTTTTTGAAGTGGTAGAAATTGACCAAACTATGTTCTACAATTTTTCAGCTGCCGATAAAGACAAATTTTGTTGGAGAAAGGCAAATGAGATTGGCGAAATATTCAAATGGAGCAGTATTAAATGGCTCAGATATTCAAAAGAATTTGGACGACTATACTACACGACCAGCTTGAGTAATGACGAAGAGTTTAAAGTATTAAACGTTAAAAAAGGGGTATTAACCAAGTAACAATAAGCGACCTGAAAACATCTTATAGCGGGCCTATTAACATAAGTTCAGCAAAGAAGAAAGATCTGGTGGACATGATAGATTTAATAAATAATAATTACCATAACTTTTATTTAAACTTGCCAACCGACGGTGGACCAGATATCCACCCTGACTTAAGCGAAGAAAGTGATGAAGGTTAGTTTTATTTTGTCTTAAGTAATGTAATTGAATTAAATGCAATTTATTTTCTATTGTAAGGTTTATTTTTAATGTTTGCTAAAAAGAAGTATTTTATTTTATAACTTAAGTTTTTAAATTAAAGACGTACAAAACATCTTATGTTATACCAATGTTTCATTAAACAAAATACAGACATTTGCACTTCATCTTAAGTCGATTTAGGAACTGAAATCAATATTTTACGAAATTCGCTAAAGTATCTTATCTCAACTTAAGATTCCATGAGGAGCAGACATGCGAAAGGTAAATCATCTTAAAAAGCTATTGGCCTTATATCTTGCTTATTTTATAAAATATAGTTTTGAAATGTGTCTAGGAAAAAGAATATAAAATTTCGCTTCTAGAAAGTCCTTGCTTCAGAGTTAATAGTTAAAGGTTTTTTTTCAAATCACGTTTTTTATGTTTTTTCGGTCCCCTGAAGAAATATAAAAATGGACTTAAGATAGTTTACCTTTTTAGCAGAGAATTGTAACTCCTCAAAAAATGTGTGTGTTGGTATTTAGGAATTAGTTCGTACATTGATTTGGGAGTAAGAATTGTATCGCTATACACGATATGTCATAGCTATCATAATCAATCATTCATTTTGACATAACATGTCATTAGCGTATTATATGCTAATGTCATGAAGGGATGGGCGTCTGCTATATGGGCTGAGAGCAGATGCTGATTACATAAGCTCATGTCACAATTCAGTTTTTCACATATTGAAAGCGTTGCATGAGAAACTCGCTTGTCATTATGTTGTACACTGTGGTTGGGTGACTGCCCCCTTGCATCTTAGTATGACGCGGCACTATATGCTTTCAATCTGACCCGGTTTTCCTTCAGCGCTTAATAAATTGCCATGCCCCTTCGCAGGACTATACGCACACACTGTGAAACGACATTCATAAACAGAGACAGACAGCCGACCGCAATGACTTGCAGAGTTCGTTTGAAGTCGGATATGAAAAATCGACCCCACCGGATATCCAGTCAGTATGTAGATATACTGGGCTTATACTATTGGATTCCGATTCTTATTGATACAAATTGAAAGTCGAATGCCCACATGCATGAACCCTACATAAATCATCGGGCGACGACTGTATAAATCGACTATACTACTTTTGGACTCGATTTCCGGAAGACCGACATCTGATTAAAGCTGATTTAAGGCATCGCATGTTGATGATGATATCATGGCAGAGGTATTTTCCAAACGGTTCGCGAACAAAGAACCCATCAGAGGGGCCTGGTGTCACCACCCAATGTGAGCCTAATCCATCAATCCGTCCTCGAATGGAATACAAACGTCGGTCTTATCTGATAGATACTCGCAGCGAGACGAATGCAATTATATTTTCGCACCTCGCCAGCAGAATGCAAATCAGGATGACAACTACAGCGATCTGTTTACACACATGTGGGAATGGGTGGGAAGTAGAAGAGTTAAATGGGATTTATTGCGTGGCGACATATCGAGTGGTGTTTTTACTTCTCAGAGAAGTTGCCTGACAAGGGGGCGAAGGAGCAGTTGTAGTGGGCAGTGTGTCATCATCTGGAAGGATGGATAAGTGCAACGCGAATACAGAGTGACAACGCAGTGATAGATGGAGAGCGTAGTTTTTTTTTTTTTTTTGGTTATGATTGATAACATTATTTATATTTTGTGTGAGTGTATGTTTGGTGATATCAGATGTCAAATGACGTTTTGACATTGGGATTAGCGTTTGTTTTGAGGAGACATAAGTGTTGAAGACGTTAATATACAAAGGCGATGTAGAACTTGCATACTATTTTCATATTTTCATTTCGAATAAGTGATGTGGAAGAGGTAACCGCGTCTTTTCGGGAGGATGAATGACGAATTAAAATAGTATACCACATTCTATAAAAATCCATGTCCCAAGATTGCAGGTATTTTTTTACGTTGTTTTAAAGATGTTTTCATTAATTAAAAAGAAAAAAATAAATAGCTACTAAAAATGTCGTTTGAAGTTTGAAATAATTCGTTCCTATATACATCCAAATCAAACTACACAGAGCAACAAATTTGAAAGTGCGCTCCTGATAGATTGGAAATAGGATCTTGTTTCAAAAATTGGTGGTTTAATTTTAAGGGCCGATGTTGAATGTGAACCACAGCTAAATATCAAGTTTTTTTCTGCATTTCATTTGACATTTCTCAATTTCAGACTAACTCAATTTGAACCATGGAAAGATACATAATCGAGCAATGCGTTAAAGTTATTCAGGCTTATTAAGAATATGGGCGCTCAAATCTAAATGCATATCGTGTATGTACTTCGTGATTTTTTCGGTCAATTTAATCGTCCGATGTGCGTACAATCGGAAAAATCGTGCAAAAATTTGAGCAAGCCAGGTCTGTAGGAGATGTGAAAACACCAGAGCATACTCGTACTGCTCGTACTGCAGAAAATATTGCTGCTGTTCGCCATAGTGCGGCTGAAGAACCGTCCTCCTCAACTCGTCGTCGTGCCCAACAATTGCACCTCTCACGCTCGTCTCACGAACATTATGCATAAAGACTTGCATTTACGCACTTAAAAGGTGCAATTGACTCAAGAACTAAAGCCTCTTGACCATTTCAAGTGTCGTCAATGGTCAGAATGCAAGAAATGGCAAGAAATGGCAACAGTGGATGATTAATTATCTCACGTGGTGGCGATGTCAATTGGCCGCCAAGATCATGTGATTTGACACCGTTGGACTTCTTTCTTTGAGGTTATTATTTGAAAGAAAAGGTGTACGTCGATAAGCCAGCAACAATTCAAGAGCTAAAGGATGAGATAATTCGGCACATTAACGGCATAGAACTTCAATTATGCCTCACCGTCTTCGAAAATTTGGACCATCGGATAGAGGTGTGCCGCCGAGGTCGTGACAACGATTTGGCCGATATTTTGGTCCGTACATAATTGAACCATATCAATATTATCATAATAAAAATTAATGACAAAAATTTCCTAAATAATTTGTGTTTTATTCAAAATCAACATCGGCCCTTAAAACTTAACCCTTTATTTGCTTACTACTCCCTTTGGCCGGCCAAGTCCACCGCTTATCCTGTATATCGGTGTTATCCATCTTTTCAGCATTCTAGAGCCTTCGTTATAGTTGTTCGCCTACATGTGAAAAAATGGATAGCTCGGCTTTTAAAATGGTTTTCCAGTTTATTGCAGGACCAGGCCCTTGCTTTCATAATAGGACAACACGTTAGTTATACGATAAGCCAATTTAGTGATTTTCCAGCTGATTGTGGTTTATAAAGTCTCCATCCGAAATTATCTTTTCCTCAGTACATAACTTGCCCCAGAAA
Organism: Cheilosia urbana; assembly: GCA_946477585.1. NCBI lineage: Eukaryota > Metazoa > Arthropoda > Insecta > Diptera > Syrphidae > Cheilosia > Cheilosia urbana. The sequence goes on from OX297856.1 coordinate 42,978,646, forward strand.
ATTCTTACTGAGCTCAGCTCCAACTTGATTAAATATAGTAAATTTGACTTATCTTATCAGCACTTTTTCCTTCTTAAGGGCTCAACTTGTACTTCTTTAATCCAATGATTTCCAAATCAGTTTGTTGGACAAGACCTACAGCCTTGTAGAAGGTGGCAAAACAAATGGGCAATTGATATTTACGATATACTGGTTATCGTTCACCCTCTTCAAACGCAACACAAAACCACACGTTTACTCTTAGAGCAAATTAATTGCCGCCGTAGGTACTCGTATTTTCTGAAATTTCAATAATATTGCATTTATCATCTGGCCGACAAATAAGCTCGCCCATGCAAGATGCGCCTCTAACAATCACATGCAACAACTCCAATCAAAACTGCAAGTCACTCTGTATGATTTGCACTTTTTTTTTCGTGATGCGGCGATTTTCTTTAAACAACGCCTATCATCAAGCTTGAAGCCAAAAGGCGCCGAACTAATCACACAATCCACACACAGAAACCCCATGCAACTATTTGCACAAACGCTTGCAATGGGTCCCGCAAACCTGTACAACTAAGCCCACATTCGTATTTACATATACCAGATACTTGGCTTCTTTTTTTTCTTATTTGCAGTTCAGATAGCAAAACATTGGCGCATGTGTCGATCGATTAAACGACCATGAACAGCCACGTTGGCACATGCTTTGGGGTTCCTCAAAGTTACGTGTGCCACAATATTATAATTCACGTCAACGAGGATCATAGCAGAAAACGTTTGCATGTTCTGTCGCACAGTGCACGCCGCCGTTGGAATCTGGCTAACATTGCCAAACTGCCATTCGCCGTGATTGTCGATACGAATTCTCGTGTTGGTCCACGACAAAACGCAAAGACCGCCGCTGTATTTCAGTAAATAGACAATGCGCCGTGGCATGTTTCCATAGTAGGCTGATCCGTGGCGCTAGTCCAAGAGATTAACGACTCGCATTCGAAAGGAGAGCCATGCGGTGCAGCTTGATTGTTTTGACTGTGCTACACGCAAGCTTTGCGCACAAATAAATTGCTAGGCCAGGTCTACCTTCTCCTAATTAAGTTCCGAATATACGGCCGGCGTTATTTCCGCTTCACTTGATTTTTCGCCGGATTGCGTGCCTCCGCCTGCACTGGTTGATTAGGTGTGAGACAGCTGTCATTTAAGCAAAACATTCGTCACTCTTACTTTCGGTTGCGTGTCTTTCTTTGCATTTAGATAAGCTCTATGAATATCCTTTCTATTAGGGATGCTCGCATTGAATCGAATTCGTGTGGAAGATAATTCATAGACGGATGCCATCACTCATCTACGTAAGCTGTAGGCTACGTTTAATAGTCCCTTCGCATGGAAGCAAACAATTTGGACAAGGACTATCATTAAATCGAGTGTGAGTACGAGCCAAGGGAAGAAAGCGAATACGATGACAGTAGGAGTACCTATGCGACGAGCGGATGGGAATGGGGAGGTTGCGTGAACATCAGGTGTAGATTGTTGGCACCGTTTCGGATGGGAAGCGATTATCGCATGCGAATTATCAATTATCTCATGTGACATGGCTTGCAAGATAAAAGACTACCACTGTTTTTTGTTTGTTGCATGGGCCATGAGAAAATTTATATTTTTTTGTTTTGTGTTGGGAATGCGCTGGAAGTAAAAAATCATCGAAAGACATTTCAGAGCTAGTACACGAGGGATGCTTCTGCAATGGACTTAAAATCATCTAAAAAAAACTCCTGCTGGACTGACATTCGCCATCCGAAATAAGATTGCACCTAGTCGTACAACTAACCAGCAATTTATTTTTGAATTATTTTATGAATTTAAGAGATATTTCCGCCGTTTTGTCGGACTTCTAAACTTGTCTTGTTTGAAAACAATACCTGATTGCTAAGCCCTAGCTAAATTTTATAGATCAAGTAGTTTTATCCATGTTATTCTCCTGATTACATTGTCATTATTTAAAAGTTTTGTTATTTCTGTGTTTACGTGGTTGAGAAGCCTTTCTGCGCTTTCGAGCAACTTTCTTAGCATCATCTTCAACCATTTCAACATGCAGATCGGCATTGCGTACCAAGGTGCATTTACTATGTTCCTTAGTAGGTACTTTATTTTGGAAAACCTGAATTTTTTGTAAATTTGTTTGGCATACTGGTTTCAGAACGTATCTTTCTTATTGTAGTTGGACAGGGATGAGTATCTCCCAATAAGCCAATACATTTTACTGTATCACATGTTCAACTCATCTTTTTTTTTTTTTACGTGCACTTTCCAACGCAGTTTAGCGTCTAGAGTCATGCCTAGATATTTGGCTGTGTTTGAATATTCCACTACATTGTTGTTAATGTAGACTGGAATGTGTGGTACGTTTTTATACGTAAAATTAATATGGACTAACTTAAGGTCATTTAATGGGTTCGACACCATAGAACACTACATGATCTTCGAGTCACTTAACGAACAAGGCATACATCCAAAATACATCGACATAATTAGAAAGCTGTATAACAACAACATTGCAACAATAAGGCTCGAAAGGATCGGTCGCCCTTTCCAATTGATGAGAGGAGTCCGTCAGGGGGACCCACTTTCTCCTGCTCTATTTGCAGCTGTATTGGAGGGATGTTCCAAACGCTTAAACTGGAGTGAGATGGGAATCAACATTGATGGAGAAAAACTAAATAATTTAAAATTTGCCGATGACATTACACTAATAGGCACATCAGACACTGAACTAAAAACAATGGTGGAACGCCTCAGCCGAGAATGCTCAAAAGTTGGACTACATAATCAACAAAGAAAAAACGAAACTAATGACTAACGCACAGCCATTTAAAATTCAACTTGAAACTGAGAACCTTCAATATGTAGACGAATTTATATACTTAGGTCAATTAATATCTTTTACTCAACGAACCGACAAAGAAATTGCAAGAAGAATAACGAATAGTTGGAAACAATATTGGAATCTGAAACCGTTTCTCAATTCTAATATAACGCCGGGTTCTTAAAAATATTTGTTCGATGCAGCAATACTTCCAGTCATGACATACGGTGCACAAACATGGACCCTAAACAAAAGAGCTGCTAAAAAACTGCAAGTATGTCAAAGAGCAATGGAACGGTCAACACTAAAAATCTCGAGACTACAAAGGATTACGAACGCAAGCATTAGGGAACAAACAAAGTGGACTGACGTAATAAAAAGAGCAAACGAACTTAAATGGAGCTGGGCAGGACATGTCATTAGAATGAACGATAACAGATGGACAATAAGAGCAACTAATTGGACACCATATGAATACGGTGACCATATTTGCCGAAAAAAAATAAAGGACAATAATTATTTTGATTCCAATGCTTTTGTATTTATTATTATTATTATTATTTGTTAAAAAAAAACGTTAATGTCGTTTTCGATTTTGGCTTTTTAGATGTTGAGCTGAGATTTCAGATCTCTGTTGCCAAATCGAACGTCATGGTACATTTACATCGCACGTAAATTCAACATTTCGGGAAAAAAAAAATCCGAAATCCAATTTTGCGTTCCGACTGAAATTTCAACATTTCAAATGCCAGCTAGTCAATGAATTGATTATTGTTTTTTTTTTTTTTTCTATTTAGAAATCACAAATGGTTGAACCTAAAGAATTCATTTTTTAGCTATATTATGGTAATGAATTTAATTTAAACATATTAAATATATTGCTGACTCAATATTGATCAATTTTTATAATTGAATAACTTGGAATGACTGATTTGTTGACAGCTGTTTCAACAAGATTGACTTTTTGAGAAAAAATCATTTTCTTTTGTGATTGGGATTGCGACTGCTTTTTATGTTCGATTTGCAAAAAAAAAAAAAAATTAACATTATTATTTAGTTCTACACAAAACAAAAATATATATATATAAACTGTCTTTCTTCATTGAATAAAAAGTTTGAAAGGTAGGTAGTAAATCATTTTAAAACGTTTTTAAAAAGTCTTACTTTTCGTATTTTTGAGAAGGGTGGATAGATTTAAAAACATCTTCATTTTCATTATAAAAATCTCTAAATCCTAAGTACGGGTTTCAGCATAATTATACATTCAATTGTGATTTTTCACTGCTCCAAGCATTATTCATGATTAACGCTCGTATCTTTTTGCGAACAGAAAAGGGGATAAATGCCCGAAATTTTGAGATTTCAAGGGATATCGCAATTCAAAAAAGGGGATAATATAGGGGATATGTTTTTAACTTGTTTTCTCACTGAAATTGACGAGAAAGCATAATATCAACACAAAAAATTAATGTAAATTGTGTTTAATAAATTATTAATATTTTTATACTACATATCTGTTTAATAAACAGCCAACGTGCCGTCATCGCCATCGTCGTCATTCGCATCTGAATCGTTTTCGATACCATTAATTTCTCCACTTTTGGTTTCCTTCTTACATTTGTCTTCTGCAGCGATTGAACGAAGCAATTCAGGTTTTGTTTTCAAAAAATTATAGAATTCAATGCATGAGTACTGCAAATTACATTGCTATGGTAAAAAGAGGAGTTTATAGGATAAAAAAGGGATTTTCGAAATTTTCAGGGGATAGTTTTTTTGACTTTGAAAAAAGGGATAATCCCCTAAAAAAGAGGATAGATACGAGCGTTATTCATGATTGAAAATACTCAGTTGGTGCAATAGAACCCAGTAGGCACAAACTGAAATTTAAGGTAAGCATGCACTGAAGCACTGAGAGTGTAAACACAATTTCCAGTAATTTACATTATGGATAATATTTTTAATTGCACTAAATGCAAACAATTTTTAGTCGGTGTTTTAAAGGACAGTTTCAAAAATAAAGGACAAAATCCGTCCTTTATTAAAAAGAAAATAATAAAGGACAGGGGTGAAAAAGAAAGGACTGTCCTTTTAAATAAAGGACGGATGGTCACCGTACATATGAAGGACATAGAAAGGCTTGCAAACCACAATTAAGATGGCGGGACGACATTCAAAACTACCTTAGCAACTGGAGACATATAGCACATAATAAACAACAATGGCGACAATTGGGGGAGGCTTATGCCCGTTTATAATAAATTTCAAAGTTTCAAATAATAAAATCTGAATTAATTAAATCAAATATTCTGTTTATGACGTATGAACATTTAAACATTTAACATTTTATACTTAAACAACCAAAATATTGTAAACTAACTATGAATTATTGTAAGAACATTAAAGGGTAAATAAAAGCTTATAATAATAATGGGTTGGGGTCAACTCGCGATTTTTTTTTTTTGGCAAATTATCATTTCATTTAAATTCTTTAAGACAATTAAAATAGACTAAAATTTTCGTTTTGAAATATGACCTTCAAAAGGTTAGAACAAAGACGTTTTCATTTTTGATGTTTTGCTGTTTTGACAGTTCGTTGCCCTATAGTTATGCCAAGTTTTCCTTCCGTCTTTCGAAGTTAGTCGCGTTGCCAGGTTTGTCAACACTCCCCCCTGGTAAGCTGGAGCTCAACGCCAGGTTACCATCTTGAACCAAACCTGGTCTGTTGATATCTAAAAGTGCGAGTCTCGTGGCTGGCCTAGTGTAGCATCCTGATGATGTGCGTACTTAAGCGCTACGTACTTGACCGTCCTTTCCTGGAAATACCTCCGTGACGATTCCTTTCGGCCACTGGTTTCTTGAAAACTGTGGATCAACTATGACCACAACAGCTCCGGTACCGATCGGTCTTGTCTGCTTGTACCACTTAGTTCGCCTAGCGAGCGTCGGTAGGTACTCCAGCGCCTCCAGAATGAGTTGGCAAATTGTTCACATGACATCCAACCTTTCTTAAGAACGATCATCGTCGTTAAAAAAGTTGGCTTTTTTGTAGGTACCAAACGAACATAAAAAGTACTCGGAGAGCGCACAATCGAATACCACATAAAACGGTTAATGATTAACGTCATGCTTTGAACATGACTATCTGCTATGCTTTAACGCAACATATTGTCAGTCAATCTGTCTCACTCACACCACTTTACCTTCGAACAGCTATATAGCTATTATTTTGTGATTGAAAAACTCAAAGCTTGTATCTAGCAGATAAAGAGTGAAATAAATTTAATCGTTAGTTAGCAACCAGGCAATTTATCTGACTATTGAAAAATCGGCCCTTAATTCAACAAATAACTAAAAAATAGGGTAATGTACACAAATAACCTTGGTTTTATGGCAAACATATTTTTTAGGTTATTTTAAGATAGTACGTTTTTAGGTTTACTAAAATACGAGTTTGGTGAGCAATTTATAAATCTTTTAAAATTTGTTGTTTCTGTTGGAAAATTGAATCTCTGTTCCAATGTTGATTTCTCCGTCCCACTCTTTCGGTATATTTTCCGAAGTTCTGTTTCAAGTTGGCAAGCCTGGGTTTAAAGGTATTATAGCTAATTCATAGTTTGGGGTCTTTCTTCAATTTGTGTTTAGGGCTTAGGGATAATTTTTCATTATGAAAAATGCAACATACCCTTTGGGTGCATTTTTCATTTTCGAATTCATGTATAAATTATAAAACCGAATTTTTTAGTCTCCTCGGTTTTCACTGTAAAATTAAGAATTTTTTTATCAATCTAATAAGAACCTTTGTGATTTTCGAAAAATGAAAATCTAGAGTAAAGGTTCAACTAAAAAAACAAATTCCAATTGGGGATTTTCAACTCTTTCTGTTGGTCAACTAATTAAGTGATCATTCCACAGAGTAAGTACAGTCGAGTGTTTTTTGCAAAAATTAAGTTCGACAGATTTAGTGATAAGAAAAGCAATAACGAGGAAAAAAGTGACATAAGACTTAATGTCGGAGCATTGTGCACTTGTTCAATGTAGGTACGGTATATTACACCAATGTTCTGTGCATTAAAACAGTAGGGTTATTGTATTAGTAATTGAACTCTGATACAATTCGCTCCTCCTTACGTATGCCTGTGGAAGGGTATTACTATCACACGCGCCAGGGATCGATTCTGAATTTCAAGAAAAATTGTTATCACCGTAATAATAACACTGGATAATAAAAATGACTATAATCAGTACGGTGCTTTGAGTTATAAAAATAAGTCGAAAGAAATTTTTATTTTTTTATTTTGACGCGTTCTTGTACTTCGTCATAATTGTCGAATGTCTTTGGGAAGTTACTCCCAAGCAGAGGAAATTCAAAATCATCTTTCCAGCTGTTAAGTCCACTTCAATACGTTTACATTAAAATTAATTGAACTAAATTGAATTTTGTAAAACGCTCTATATTCTGCAAGAAACTACTTTAAAACAGAATAGCTACTGACTTCTAAGACTTCCAGTTCTCGTTGTACTGTCCTTTAGAAGACAATACATAGGTACTTTAACGAAAATCATTACCAACTTTCCTTAGCCTCTCTATTTGTTTTTTTATTCTAAGCACGCGTATAACACACAACAGATGAAAATTCCTCTGGCAACGTCTTCCCACATGGTTCCCACTTGTTTACCTGATTATTTAAATTTGTGGTCTCTACCTTTTTTGGAAATTCAAAAGGCAAAAGATTTATTTGGGAGCACGTTTCGATCGAGGTCCTTTGGCTTAACAAAATCTATTGTTTGCCACAAATTTGAATATCGTGTCCGCCTGCGCACTCACCAAGCTTATTTGCATTTCACAGGTATACCCTACTCGAACCAGTGATGATTTGCGTGAACGGACTCTGACTGCGATTTCCCAAGGAGGCGAACTCAATTAAAATGTTTGCGTATGCAGTGTGTTCTGTGCGAATGTATGCCACACAAAATTTATTTGAAGAGGATCACTTATCTGTATCGACGATCAGTCAACATTTCGATTGTGTGTAGAATTATTCACACTTTAGTTGGCCTAAGCTATAACGACTTCATTTGGCATTCACTGTGGCGTAATGTGGGAGCCTTACACGTCGATGTAGTGTAACTTAACTATCCAACGCAGGACAAGGTATATTATCGTTGTGTTGGCGTTAACGGCAACATGACATTTGATGGGCCTAGGTTGCGCCATAGGAATTATTTCCAAAGTGTATTAGGGGATTAAAAAAAAAATCAATCTCGATGACGGGTTTGTGGCTGCGATAATATTATGTATGCATGTGGATATGGGCGATTTAAATATCTCCCTAATAAAATCAGTCAACTAGTGTAGGTAATTAAAATCATGTTCATATTGTTGTAATGTTTGATTTCGTTTTGAAAAAGTTGCTTCTGGCATTGTTGCGAGAATTTACGCAATTAATTAGTTTTTTAATTAAATTGGGGAATTTACGATATGTTTTCCGGCGATGCAACATGAAAAATTGTATTTTCAATTTAATTAGCTATTTTTGACAACAACTTTTCTGACCGTACACTGTACAGCATAAATGCCTCATCAAGTAGCGTACTCCTTCATACAATATCAACGAAGTTTACACACTATACAGTGTAATACAACTTTTATTTTGTTAATTAAAAAAAAATAAAAATGCGGGTGGATTACATTGCGAATGTAAATTCAGGACATGTCGATGAAATACGTTGAAAATAAATTCATATACTTTACAATTGGATGTGGCACACACTCTGTCATTCCGAGGGTATTATTGCAAGTGTCGCCATTAAATAGGATGGTGGAAGTTTACCTATTTATTTATTTAATGAGATGCTTGTTAATGTGAAGTTTATGTTGCTGCGCCATAATTCGATATAACAAAAGTAATGAAGTTTGATTCTCGATGGTGCTAGTTTGAAAAAAAAAAAAATATTCCACTGGTGTATAGAGGAACATTGAACTTTAGAAAAAATGGGATGAGGTTGACAGAAATTTGTGCAGAAAACCATTGTTCTTGTTCTGGTTCTGGAAATTCCGGCGGTCGGGAAACGAAAACGGATTTTCGCTACAATAGAAAAGGTACGCAATTATTTTATAATTTTAATTCAGGTGCTTAGGTATATCTGAGAGGTTTTAAACAATCACTTTCGTTTCAATGATGTTGTTAACGAATGTTTTTCGGCATAAATAGTTTTCTCTAAATTTTCGTAGCGACGTAATAAAATTTAAATCTTCTTCTATCTTCTATCTTCTTCTTCTATATATATAATTCTTTCGGGGTGTAACTCAATGATGATGTAACTCGATAACCCCTGGGACAATTTTCATAATTCTTTTTTTGTTTTATTCGTATTGCTGTATATCATGTTTATATTTACTTTTTGTCGCGAAAACAAAACTTTGAGGGGATGAAAGAGGTTATGAAAGTTTGTATGGGGAAATACACTTTAAAAAAAAAGACACTGGATAGAAATCGAGTAGTGACACTTCAAATACAAAAAAAATATATATATATTTTAAATTTTAAAAGCAATTGCTGTTGTCAATTATTTTAATTATTTTCCAAGCAAATTATTGTTGTCAACAATTTTGAATTTTTTTTTTTTAAATACATTACCTGGGACTGAGAAAGGCAAATTGCAGGAAACTTTTCAATCGTGCCAAGAACACAAGAAAAGTGACTGACTGGGATATCTATAAGGAATCCCTAAAGATATATAAAAAAGAATTAAGAAAAGCCAAGCGAGTATCCTGGAGACTTTTCTGTGGTAAGATAGAAGAGTCTTCTGAAGCATCAAGGCTAAGAAAGGTACTCTCAACAAACCCAATAATGCCAAGTTGTCTGAAAAAGGCAGATGGCTCTTGGACGACTTCTAGCGAAGAATCGCTTAATCTGCTGCTTGACACCCACTTCCCTGGCAGCTCAAAGTGTATTGCACACATAGATCCAAATAGATCAAACTTGCAATCTACCAATCTACAAGGTCTGATCACTAGAGACAAAGTGCTTTGGGCGCTTCATAGCTTCAAACCATATAAATCCTCGGGACCAGACGGCATAATACCAGCCGAGCTACAAAACACCTCGGATATCATCCTGCCAACGCTTATGACAATCCTTACAGGCTGTTTGGATCTGGCATACATCCCAATGCAATGGATAGAAGTCAAAGTGGTTTTCATACCCAAAGCAGGCAAATGTTCTCACGTGAATCCGAAAGATCTCAGACCTATAAGTCTTTCATCATTCCTTCTAAAAACTCTAGAACGACTGATTGAAATCCATTTACGCAAAAGCATTGACAAAAAACTTCTGTCAACTGCACAACATGCTTATTCTAAGGGCAAATCAGTAGAAACAGCCCTACACACGCTAACGCGCTCCATAGAAGACTCCCTTCGCCATAAGGAGTACACAATGGTTGCATTCCTAGACATAGAAGGCGCTTTCAACAACGTTGACTCATCTGCAATCGCTGGTGCACTGGCGCTCTGAACGTGGATGCCTCACTTGGCGAGCTGATCAATTTGATGCTTAATAGCCGAATTATCAACTCAAATCTAGGTGAGACATCGGCCAGAAGAGCGGTCAGTAGAGGAACTCCACAAGGTGGCGTCCTATCTCCCCTTCTCTGGAACTTGGTGGTGAATGAACTTCTGATATGCCTGGAAGCGGGAAGTTACAATGTGATTGCCTATGCGGACGACGTTGCTATTGCCGTCTCAGGAAACACAATAAAAGAACTCCTACAACACGCTCTTAACAAGCTAATAAAATGGGCAAACAGTTGTGGGTTGGGTGTAAACCCTCACAAAACTGAACTTGTCCTCTTCTCTAGGAAATACAAGATTCCACACATCGACCCTCCATCTATTAATGGCACCAGTTTAACATTCTCAAATGAAGCTGAGTACTTAGGCCTTATTATTGATAGGAAGTTAACCTGGAAGCCTAACATCCAAGAAAGAGTCAAGAAGGCCACTGTGGCACTTTTCTCTTGCAAAAAGGCTATAGGGAACAAATGGGGCTTACAGCCTCGTATCACCCACTGGCTATATATCTCGGTCATAAGACCAATACTCACGTACGGTGTGGTTGTCTGGTGGACTGCCTTAGACAAAGCGATTAACCGCGATAAACTAGGCAAAGTCCAAAGAACGGCTTGCTTGTGCATCGGCGGGGCTCTTCGCACTACCCCCTCTGCTGCACTCGACATCCTGTTTCATCTGACACCCACTGACGTTTTCAGCAGGCAAGCGGCAGCCTCTGCAGCCGTACGCCTTAAAGCTATTTCACAATGGACCAGCAAAACAACTGGCCATGCCGCTATCTTGAACACCATTAAGAACCTTCCAGAAAACATCGACTACACCACACCAGAACTGCAATTTGATAAAAACTTCCAGGTCTACATTCCTACTAGATTATTCTGGGAGGAGGAAGCATTCCTGAATGATGAATCGATCCATTTCTACACGGATGGTTCCAAAACAGTGGACGGTGTTGGTGGTGGTGTCTTCTGTGACAGACTAAATCTTAGTCTCTCCTTCCGTCTTCCTGATCACTGTAGCGTTTTTCAGGCAGAAATAATGGCGATAAAAGAAGTCTTATCTTGGCTAAGGGAAAACGTGATATCTGCTAAAGATATCCGTATCTTCTCTGATAGTCAAGCTGCTATCAAGTGCCTGGAATCGGTCTCCACAAACTCTATAACAGCCCAAGACTGTCGTTCATCTCTTATAGAGATGGCGGAGCAGTTCAATATTCACCTCTGTTGGGTGCCGGGGAATAGGGACATCCCAGGTAACTGCAAAGCTGATGAACTCACCAAACACGGAACTACAATATCTCTGCTTCCAATCGAGGATTCCATAGGTATTCCAATCGCTACTTGCAAACTCACAATAAAGCTAGATGCTATCGAAAGAACAAATCTCAGGTGGACAACCGGCTCAACATGTCTAGCGACAAAACAGATCTGGCCAAAGCTGGATCTGAAACGTTCTAAGCATATGATCTCCCTCGATAGGAAGCATATCAGTGCTATAATAGGTGTCATCACGGGACACTGCCTTATCGGAATGTATGTTCTAATAAATTATGTTTACTATGTTACATTAAGTAACTTTTTGAAATGAAGTAGATACTTTGATCATACAAAGATGATATGGCCGACGATAATATTTTGCATCGAATTCGCACTGTGACATTGGATAATGAACTGGAGATGTCAGATGAAATGCGCAACAAAGCTTTGATTTTGATCGAGGATATGACTGTGCCTGCTGATGAGTGGCAATTTGTTGGCAATTGGGGATGCCACAGCCAAATCGTTCAATGCAAGACGCACTTAATCGAGAACTGGAGCGAGAAATGGAGACTTCGATCGAATCGCATTGATTAAAACTTTTCGAACAAAATGTGCCAATGTTGAATCAAGAATAAAAGAAAGTGTACGATGAATTGATGCAAGCAGTCGATAACGAAAATGGCTCCACAATTCCTGTGGAACTGGAAAAACATTCCTGATTTCACGGATTTTGGCTACAATTCGTTCGAGATCTGAGATCGCTTTGGCCCTAGCCTCTTCTGGGATAGCGGCTACTTTGTTAGAAGGCGGTCGAACAGCATTGAAATTGCCATTGAATCTACAAGTGGAAGAAGAACCTACATGCAACATTTCAAAGAACACTGCGATGGCGAAAGTACTGCAGCAATGTAAGATTATCATGAGGGACGAATGCACAATGGCTTACAAACGCGCATTGGAGGCCCTGAATCGTTTACGTAATGATAAGCGACCTTTCGGTGGAGCAATTATCTTGCTATCAGGCGATTTTCGTTTAACGCTGCCTGTCATTCCAAGATCAACTCCGGCAGATGAATTGAATGCTTGCCTGAAGGCGTCTGCTTTATGGCGATACGTCAAGAAATTGCATTTGACAACAAACATGCGAGTTCATTTACAAAATGACCAACCAGTCCGCTGCAGAGTTCACCAGGCAATTGTTGGCGATGGGCAAGGGTCTCATTCCAGCAAACATAATCCGCACCGGCCTGATTGTGTTTCCACAAAATTTTTGCAACTTTACAACGACACCGAAAGAACTAATCATGAATGTTTTCCCGAATATCGCTCAGAATTTTTTTTTTCTTTTTTTGAAATGAATTAAAAATGAAATGAAAATCGCTCAGAATTATATTGACCATGATTGGCTGAGTGTGTCGATCATTTGAATTTCGCCATTCAAAACCAAATCGCTGGTGAGTTGCATTCATACAAATGAGTCGACTCCGTGGTGGATGAAAACGAAGCCACTAACTATCCCACGGAATTTTTAAACTCTTTGGATGTTTCTGGCTTGCCTCCACACAATTTGAAACTAAAAATCGTCTCTGTAAGTAAAAACCAAGACTTTGTAACAGTACGCGTTTAATTGTGAAGAATTTAATATCAAATATTATTCAAGTAACGATTTTTATTGGAAAATTCAAAGGCGAAGATGTTCTTATTTCGCGGATTCCATTTATCCCGAACGATTTGCCGTTTGTATTTAAGCGTCTTCAATTTCCCGTATGTCTCGCTTTTTCTATGACAATTAATAAGTCGCAAGGACAAGCGCTGGATGTGTGGCATAAATCTTGAATTTCAGGTGTCGGCAAAGCTCTAGCTTTGTAAGTGTACGCACCCGATAATAGAAATAGAACAAAAAATGTTGTGTACCATAAAGCACTTCAGTGAAAAAGTGGTAGGTTGGCCGACAAGTATTTGATTTTATTTACCTACTAGCTGACCCGGCGAACTTCGTTCCGCCCAAATCTATATAAAAATTGAGCCTTAAAATTGTGTTCGTTTGTCGCCGATGCACGCCTTAACGCATTTACCGATTTTAACCAAACTTTCACGCATCCTTGGTATTGGTCTATATATGATTTTTCTGAAGTTTGGTTGCAATTGGTAAACGTATGTTTGTGTTATTTGTTTACAAAAAACGCTGCAAAAAATATATATTTTAACTGTAAAACATGTTTTTTTTTTTTTGGTCTTATGAAAAATGCATTTTTGTTTTGTCAAATCACTTTTTTCGAATTTTCAGTCGTTTTTTTCATTTTTCTCAACATTTTGAAAAATTGTAGTTGTACGGTTCCTACGCTGAAATCGGAAAACTTATGCGTGCGTGAAACAAAAAAAAACATGAATTTGAGTAATTTGTTGTTCTTTTCCTAAACCACTCGACCGTTTTCAATTAAATTTTGTGGCTGTGTTTGGTTGGTTACAGTTTGAAAGAGATCGATATTTTGGACCCGATAGGTGACTCTGTTGTCGATATCATAAGCCACTCAACCGATTTGAATAAATTGTGTGGCTGTGTATGGTTGGGTAGAGTTTGATAGATAGGACTATTTTGGACAAGATACATAGGTGGCGCTGTGTTCAATCTCCTAAACCACTTAACCGATTTCAATGAAATTTTGGGGCTGTGTATGGTTGGTTACAGTTTGAAAGATAGGACACTATTTTGGTATGTTGGGTACGGCTATATGTAAAGGAGACTGTCGTCTGTATGTGCACTCATAACTCGGGAATGGATCGTGCTTCGTGGATTCGTATTAACCCAAGGAAAGTGAAAATAAAAGTTTACGGGGATGGGGTTGGGGATGGAACTTTGCATGGAGAACCGCATTTAAAAAAAAAGAAGATTGAATAGAAATACGGGTAGTGTAACTTCCAATACAACAAAAATTATTTAAAATCTTTAATTTTTGAATTATTTTGATATGCCGGGCTTACCGCTACACAATTTGAAATTGAAAATCGGCTCAATTATAATTCTGCTGCGCAACCTTAATCCACCGAAATTTTGTAACTGATCGCGTTTGATTTGATTGTAAAGAATCTCAAATCAAATGTCATGGAATAAGCGACGATTTTGTGTGGAAAATTCAAAGGAAAACATTCAGAAAGATTTGTCATTCGTATTTAAGCGTATCAATTTCCCGTTTCGCTATGACAATTAGTTAGTCTCAAGGACAATCGCTGGAATTTTGTGGAATCAATCTTGAATTCCCATGTTTCTCCTAAAGTCAAATGTATGACCTTCCGCTTTATACATCGTGCATCGTAAAGGACATGAGCATTGTACATGCTCGGTATTATTATTTTCATTACATAACGAATATGGGCGAAACAAAGCTCGCCGGGTCAGCTAGTCATTAATAAAACTTGCTTCAAAGGGGCTTATTTTTTCGATATCTAGATATCGTTTCTTTGAATTTTTATTTATTTAATATATTTTATTAAAAAAGGAAAAGGAAAACGTAGATATTGAAATAAGGCTAGAATTTTCATGAATTTTCCACACCGATTTTCCTTTGGTAAAAAATGTTTATATGATACAACTCGCTATATTTTCAACATTGTGATATATACAGATATGTTTACCATATTATGTCACTTTTAAGAAAGTATGTCTAGGCGCATGTTTAATTATTTTCAAAATCAGTTTAATAATATTATTGAACCAAACTTCTGTTAGGTGCATGTTCTCATGCTTGATTGGATCAATTAAATTTTGATTATGACTAAATAACAAAATATACACAAAAACATATTTCAAACAAAATTGCACAATGCACCCTGTGCCCCCACCTAAGAAAACTGAAATACAAGCTTAATAATGCGCGTAAAAACTGAAATATGCGCGTAACAATCAAAATACGCACATAAAAACTAAAACACGGTCGTAAAAACTGAAATACGCGCGTAAAACTTGAAATATGCTCGTGAAAACTAAAATACGTGCGTACATTTTTTTTTTTTGGTTGAGTCCAAAGGATGTGTAATGATACCAGTAGTCCGTACTAGCTGGTATGCACGTACTCTTCTACCGCACTCTCCCGCCGGAACTGCCGTTATGTATTACTTCGCGGGGCTGGTTATCAACTCATGCTAAATTATTTGCGTGTGCCACTTCGACTCTTAGTCTTTCGGCTCTTCTCAGATCGGTTTGTACAAGCGTTATGGATGAACATGTCTCCAACAAGTCGTCTTCTGACCATAATATGTGATTTTTATAAGAAGCTGCGGAATAGGTAAGTTCGCTCTTCCTCCTGAAAAGCGCCTACAGTGGAACATAACGTGCTCTGTCCCACCGGGCTTGCCACAGTGCTATTGATTTTGCCCTTTCTTCTTCCTTTATCCTTCTGGTAACGGTGACCTCTTGCCGGTTGACTGTTCACCTAAGGTAGATCCTTTGCATTTCGTTAGCGAGAATGTAGATGAGAATCATTCCCTCAATAACACAGGCTGCTTCGTCCAAATTTGTTCGGAATCCACTTATTGTTCCCATTGCGCAGAGCCTGTATGCTGACGAAAGCTTTCTTGTTGCTTCCTTCGTTGTAAGAGCCCCAGCCCATACCAGTGCAGCGTACAGAAGTATTGAGCTGACCACTCTGGACAACGGAATCTTTCTGGCATATCCAGGGCCAGCGATGTTTGGCATAATCCGGAAAAGGGCTGCTTGCATCTGTGACGCCCTCTTGCTGGCATAATGGACGTGCGTTATAAAGCTTAACCTGTTGTCGAGCATTACTCCGAGGTACATTAATGACTCCTTTGGCCTAGTTGTTTGATTCTTTATTCTCTATTCGACTCTATCTCGTGGGTATGTTTGGCCACAGTAACCACAGCGATGTCGTCAGTAAAGCCTATAACCTTAACTCCTTCTGGCAGCGTTGATCTGAGAACTCCGTCGTACATTATGTTTCACAGGAGGGATCCAAGAACCGAGCCTTGTGGTACACCCACAGTAAAATTATAGTACCTACCTACTTAACTCCATCGTCAGTACCTCAACTTCCTGTCGGTTAAGAAGTTTCCAACTATATTCAGCAGGTAGTATGGTGTCTCCATTCTGGCCAGGGATCTCCTAATCCATGACCAGTTCGCCGAATTGAAGGCATTTTTAACATCAAGCTTCATAACCGCGCAATATTTCTTTGTCCCATCTCTCCATCTTTTTCCCAGAATTGCCTCAGTCGCTGTATCTTATACCGCCTCTATGGCATCGACGGTAGAACGTGATTTTCTAACTCCATACTGGTCATCCGACAAAGCTCCTTTATCCTCTGCCACCTCGATCAGTCTGCCGTATATGATCCGTTCTAGGATTTTTCCCATTGTATCTAGAAGGCATATTGGCCGGTAAGATGATGGATTGTCTGGTGGCTTTTTTCCTTTTGGCAGTAAAACCAGATGTTGGAGTTTCCAAGACCTCGGGAATACCCCTTCCTCCAGACACCGTTGCATCGTTGCAATAAAAAGCTCCGGTCGTTTTCGAACGGCCGCTTTAACCGCCACATTCGGGATGCCATCGGGTCCGGGCGCTTTTTTGTCACCTATCTTCCTGCACGCTTCGTATAGTTCCTTCGGCGTGATTGCAGGGATGCGTTCCGAACTTGTGTCTCTTGTGGTGATGATCAAAGTTGACGGCCTATATGGGAATAAGTGCTGAACTATTGTCTTCAGCATTATTGGGCAGGATATTTGTGGGGACCTACTGCCCTTAAGCTTCTTCATCACCATCCTATATGCCATACCCCAGGGGTCTAGGTCTGCCCCATCGCAGAGTTTTTTAAAGCATCTTGCCTTGCTCTCTTTAATGGCCTTTTCGAGATCTCGCCTTGCTAATCTGAAGATAGATAGCCTTTCTTGAAACTCTGGCCTTCCCCTGCATCGCTGGGATCTGCGTCTAGCCCGGAGGCAAGCTGCTCTGAGCGTTTTAACTTCGTCGTTCCACCAGTAACACGGTGCCCCTCTTTTACTGGCAGATCTTCTAGGCATTGCTGCATCACACGCTGTGGTAATTGTTTGCGTCAATTGTTGTGACAGTGTCTTCGCTGTTTTGCTGCTGAATGCAAGTTCGGTATTCATCATTTCCTCGAACGTATCTTTATCAAAGTGGGTGTCTTTCCACTTTGGCCCTGTTAGCTTGGGGGGCTGCCTGGGCTTGTCTTTGTTCAAGCTAAATATGATTGCCTGGTGATCGCTGTGCGTATATTCTTCGCTTATTTGCCATTTTGTTTTGCGCAGGAGTGAGTTACTCATAAAGGTGATATCTATGATAGACCCCTTGCCTGCTTTCCGAAATGTGTTTTTTGCACCATTGTTCGCCAAACTCACATCTAGTGTTGCGAATGCTTCTAGTAGAGCTCGACCCCTTGCGTCCGTTATCCTGCTGCCCCATTCTGTAGCCCATGCATTGAAATCGCCAGCAATTATAATTGGGTGTTTTCCTCGCGCGTCAGCTACAATGTCATCCAGCAGCTTCAGGTAAGCCCTAGGTGTTAGGCTAGAGGGTGCGTAGCAACTATAGAAGTGGATGCCGTTTATCCTAGCGGTTACGAAGTACTCCGCTGGCCCACCGACTTTTTGCATGGCGTGGCTTCCACAGGTCCATATCGCTGTCTTCTTTGAGATATCGTCTATCCAGCTACAACCATCCAAAGATTTGTAGGGCTCACTAACTAGGGCAATATCTACTTTTTGTTCCCTTGTCATCTGCACCAGCAAGTCCTGCGCGGCCGCACAGTGGTTAAGGTTTATCTGGACGACCTTCATCATACTTTGTTCGTCAGGGCCTTCTTGAATACTGGACACTGGCCGCTACCAGCCACGTGTACAGCGTTATCAGGCTTGTCCTCCTTGCACCAGAAACATAGAGGTTTCTTTGCACAAGCCTTGGCAATGTGACCTTCTTCCCCACATCTTCTACACTGCTTGGATCGGTCATACTCGCTCTTGCAGTGACGCGCCGTGTGCCCGAATTCTAGGCATCTAAAGCATTTAGTTAGCACTAAACGCACTCGTATGCGGCAGTTTACCCACCCAATCTTGATCCTGCCCGACTTAAGCATCTTATTTGCGCTGTCTACTGGCAACCCGACCGTCGCGACTTGCGTGTCTCCGTAGGCCTTCCTTAAGTTCAGGACGTCTGCTTCACATACCTCTTTCAGCTGGAACTGCGACTTTATGGCCTCGCAGATATCTCTCTATCTAAAATACGCGCGTTAAACCCAAAATACGCGCGTAAAAACTAAAATACGCGCGTAAAAACGAAAATACGCGCGTAAAACTAGAATACGCGCGTAAAAACCAAAATACGCGCGTAAAACCCAAAATACGAGCGTAAAAACTAAAATACGCGCTTAAAACTAGAATACGCGCGTAAAAACTAAAATACGCGCGTAAAAACTAAAAATACGCGCGTAAGACCAAAATACGCGCGTAAAACCAAAATACGCGCGTAAAAACTAAAATACGCGCGTAAAACTAGAATACGCGCGTAAAAACTAAAATACGCGCGTAAAACTAGAATACGCGCGTAAAAACGAAAATACGCGCGTAAAACTAGAATACGCGCGTAAAACCCAAAATACGCGCGTAAAAACTAAAATACGCGCGTAAAACTAGAATACGCGCGTAAAAACTAAAATACGCGCGTAAAACTAGAATACGCGCGTAAAACTAAAATACGCGCGTAAAACTAAAATACGCGCGTAAAAAATAAAATACGCCCGTAAAACTAGAATACGCGCGTAAAACTAAAATACGCGCGTAAAACTAAAACACGCGCGTAAAACTAAAATACGCGCGTAAAAATTAAAATACGCGCGTAAAACTAGAATACGCGCGTAAAACTAGAATACGCGCGTAAAAACGAAAATACGCGCGTAAAACTAGAATACGCGCGTAAAACCCAAAATACGCGCGTAAAAACTAAAACACGCGCGTAAAACTAGAATACGCGCGTAAAACTAAAATACGCGCGTAAAACTAAAATACGCGCGTAAAACTAAAATACGCGCGTAAAAAATAAAATACGCGCGTAAAACTAGAATACGCGCGTAAAACTAAAATACGCGCGAAAAACTAAAATACGCGCGTAAAACCAAAATACGCGCGTAAAAACTAAAATACGCGCGTAAAACTAGAATACGCGCGTAAAAACTAAAATGCGCGTAAAACTAGAATACGCGCGTAAAACTAGAATACGCGCGTAAAACTAGAATACGCGCGTAAAAACGAAAATACGCGCGTAAAACTAAAATACGCGCGTAAAACTAAAATACGCGCGTAAAAACTAAAATACGCGCGTAAAACTAGAATACGCGCGTAAAAACTAAAATACGCGCGTAAAACTAGAATACGCGCGTAAAACTAGAATACGCGCGTAAAACTAGAATACGCGCGTAAAAACGAAAATACGCGCGTAAAACTAAAATACGCGCGTAAAACTAAAATACGCGCGTAAAACTAAAATACGCGCGTAAAAACTAAAATACGCGCGTAAAACTAGAATACGCGCGTAAAA
Organism: Cheilosia urbana; assembly: GCA_946477585.1. Classification (NCBI taxonomy): domain Eukaryota; kingdom Metazoa; phylum Arthropoda; class Insecta; order Diptera; family Syrphidae; genus Cheilosia; species Cheilosia urbana. Next base: position 42,998,886 of record OX297856.1, read on the forward strand.
AATAAAATACGCGCGTAAAACTAGAATACGCGCGTAAAACTAAAATACGCGCGAAAAACTAAAATACGCGCGTAAAACCAAAATACGCGCGTAAAAACTAAAATACGCGCGTAAAACTAGAATACGCGCGTAAAAACGAAAATACGCGCGTAAAACTAGAATACGCGCGTAAAACTAAAATACGCGCGTAAAACTAAAATACGCGCGTAAAACTAGAATACGCGCGTAAAACTAAAATACGCGCGTAAAACTAAAATACGCGCGTAAAACTAAAATACGCGCGTAAAAAATAAAATACGCGCGTAAAACTAAAATACGCGCGTGAAAACTAAAATACGCGCGTAAAACTAGAATACGCGCGTAAAACTAGAATACGCGCGTAAAAACGAAAATACGCGCGTAAAACTAGAATACGCGCGTAAAACCCAAAATACGCGCGAAAAAACTAAAATACGCGCGTAAAACTAGAATACGCGCGTAAAACTAAAATACGCGCGTAAAACTAAAATACGCGCGTAAAAAATAAAATACGCGCGTAAAACTAGAATACGCGCGTAAAACTAAAATACGCGCGAAAAACTAAAATACGCGCGTAAAACCAAAATACGCGCGTAAAAACTAAAATACGCGCGTAAAACTAGAATACGCGCGTAAAAACTAAAATACGCGCGTAAAACTAGAATACGCGCGTAAAACTAGAATACGCGCGTAAAACTAGAATACAAGCGTAAAAACGAAAATACGCGCGTAAAACTAAAATACGCGCGTAAAAACTAAAATACGCGCGTAAAACTAAAATACGCGCGTAAAACTAAAATACGCGCGTAAAACTAAAATACGCGCGTAAAAACTAAAATACGCGCGTAAAACTAAAATACGCGCGTAAAAACTAAAATACGCGCGTAAAACTAAAATACGCGCGTAAAACTAAAATACGTGCGTAAAACTAAAATACGCGCGTAAGAACTAAAATACGCGCGTAAAAACTAAAATACGCGCGTAAAACTAGAATACGCGCGTAAAACTAAAATACGCGCGTAAAACTAAAATACGCGCGAAAAAACTAAAATACGCGCGTAAAAACTAAAAATACGCGCGTAAAACTAGAATACTCGCGTAAAAACTAAAATACGCGCGTAAAACTAGAATACGCGCGTAAAAACGAAAATACGCGCGTAAAAACTAAAATACGCGCGTAAAACTAAAATACGCGCGTAAAAAATAAAATACGCGCGTAAAACTAGAATACGCGCGTAAAACCCAAAATACGCGCGTAAAAACTAAAATACGCGCGTAAAACTAGAATACGCGCGTAAAAACTAAAATACGCGCGTAAAACTAGAATACGCGCGTAAAACTAGAATACGCGCGTAAAAACGAAAATACGCGCGTAAAACTAAAATACGCGCGTAAAACTAAAATACGCGCGTAAAACTAAAATACGCGCGTAAAAACTAAAATACGCGCGTAAAACTAAAATACGCGCGTAAAACTAAAATACGCGCGTAAAAACTAAAATACGCGCGTAAAACTAAAATACGCGCGTAAAACTAAAATACGCGCGTAAAAACTAAAATACGCGCGTAAAACTAGAATACGCGCGTAAAAACGAAAATACGCGCGTAAAACTAAGATACGCGCGTAAAACTAAAATACGCGCGTAAAACTAAAATACGCGCGTAAAACTAAAATACGCGCGTAAAAACTAAAATACGCGCGTAAAACTAAAATACGCGCGTAAAACTAAAATACGTGCGTAAAACTAAAATACGCGCGTTAAACTAAAATACGCGCGTAAAACTAAAATACGCGCGTAAAACTAAAATACGCGCGTAAAACTAAAATACGCGCGTAAAACTAAAATACGCGCGTAAAAACTAAAATACGCGCGTAAAACTAAAATACGCGCGTTAAACTAAAATACGCGCGTAAAACTAAAATACGCGCGTAAAACTAAAATACGCGCGTAAAACTAAAATACGCGCGTAAAAACTAAAATACGCGCGTAAAACTAAAATACGCGCGTAAAACTAAAATACGCGCGTAAAAAATAAAATACGCGCGTAAAACTAGAATACGCGCGTAAAACTAAAATACGCGCGTAAAACTAAAACACGCGCGTAAAACTAGATTACGCGCGTAAAAACGAAAATACGCGCGTAAAACCCAAAATACGCGCGTAAAAACTAAAACACGCTCGTAAAACTAAAATACGCGCGTAAAACTAAAATACGCGCGTAAAACTAAAATACGCGCGTAAAAACTAAAATACGCGCGTAAAACTAAAATACGCGCGTAAAACTAAAATACGCGCGTAAAAAATAAAATACGCGCGTAAAACTAAAATACGCGCGTAAAAAATAAAATACGCGCGTAAAACTAGAATACGCGCGTAAAACTAAAATACGCGCGTAAAAACTAAAATACGCGCGTAAAACTAGAATACGCGCGTAAAACTAGAATACGCGCGTAAAAACGAAAATACGCGCGTAAAAACTAAAATGCGCGTAAAACTAGAATACGCGCGTAAAAACGAAAATACGCGCGTAAAACTAAAATACGCGCGTAAAACTAAAATACGCGCGTAAAACTAAAATACGCGCGTAAAACTAGAATACGCGCGTAAAAACGAAAATACGCGCGTAAAACTAGAATACGCGCGTAAAAACTAAAATACGCGTAAAACTAAAATACGCGCGTAAAAACTAAAATACGCGCGTAAAACTAGAATACGCGCGTAAAACTAGAATACGCGCGTAAAACTAAAATACGCGCGTAAAAACTAAAATACGCGCGTAAAACTAGAATACGCGCGTAAAACTAGAATACGCGCGTAAAACTAAAATACGCGCGTAAAAACTAAAATACGCGCGTAAAACTAGAATACGCGCGTAAAACTAGAATACGCGCGTAAAAACGAAAATACGCGCGTAAAAACTAAAATGCGCGTAAAACTAGAATACGCGCGTAAAAACGAAAATACGCGCGTAAAACTAAAATACGCGCGTAAAACTAAAATACGCGCGTAAAACTAAAATACGCGCGTAAAACTAGAATACGCGCGTAAAAACGAAAATACGCGCGTAAAACTAGAATACGCGCGTAAAAACTAAAATACGCGTAAAACTAAAATACGCGCGTAAAAACTAAAATACGCGCGTAAAACTAGAATACGCGCGTAAAACTAGAATACGCGCGTAAAACTAAAATACGCGCGTAAAAACTAAAATACGCGCGTAAAACTAGAATACGCGCGTAAAACTAGAATACGCGCGTAAAAACTAAAATACGCGTAAAACTAAAATACGCGCGTAAAAACTAAAATACGCGCGTAAAACTAGAATACGCGCGTAAAACTAGAATACGCGCGTAAAACTAAAATACGCGCGTAAAAACTAAAATACGCGCGTAAAACTAAAATACGCGCGTAAAACTAAAATACGCGCGTAAAACTAAAATACGCGCGTAAAACTAAAATACGCGCGTAAAAACTAAAATACGCGCGTAAAACTAAAATACGCGCGTAAAACTAAAATACGCGCGTAAAAACTAAAATACGCGCGTAAAACTAGAATACGCGCGTAAAACTAGAATACGCGCGTAAAAACGAAAATACGCGCGTAAAACTAAAATACGCGCGTAAAACTAAAATACGCGCGTAAAACTAAAATACGCGCGTAAAAACTAAAATACGCGCGTAAAACTAAAATACGCGCGTAAAACTAAAATACGTGCGTAAAACTAAAATACGCGCGTTAAACTAAAATACGCGCGTAAAACTAAAATACGCGCGTAAAACTAAAATACGCGCGTAAAACTAAAATACGCGCGTAAAACTAGAATACGCGCGTAAAACTAAAATACGCGTGTAAAACTAAAATACGCGCGTAAAACTAAAATACGCGCGTAAAACTAAAATACGCGCGTAAAAACTAAAATACGCGCGTAAAACTAAAATACGCGCGTAAAACTAAAATACGCGCGTAAAAAATAAAATACGCGCGTAAAAACTAAAACACGCGCGTAAAACTAGAATACGCGCGTAAAACTAAAATACGCGCGTAAAACTAAAATACGCGCGTAAAACTAAAATACGCGCGTAAAAAATAAAATACGCGCGTAAAACTAGAATACGCGCGTAAAACTAAAATACGCGCGAAAAACTAAAATACGCGCGTAAAACCAAAATACGCGCATAAAAACTAAAATACGCGCGTAAAACTAGAATACGCGCGTAAAAACTAAAATACGCGCGTAAAACTAGAATACGCGCGTAAAACTAGAATACGCGCGTAAAACTAGAATACGCGCGTAAAAACGAAAATACGCGCGTAAAACCAAAATACGCGCGTAAAACTAAAATACGCGCGTAAAACTAAAATACGCGCGTAAAAACTAAAATACGCGCGTAAAACTAAAATACGCGCGTAAAACTAAAATACGCGCGTAAAACTAGAATACGCGCGTAAAACTAAAATACGCGCGTAAAACTAAAATACGCGCGTAAAACTAAAATACGCGCGTAAAACTAGAATACGCGCGTAAAAACTAAAATACGCGCGTAAAACTAGAATACGCGCGTAAAACTAAAATACGCGCGTAAAACTAAAATACGCGCGTAAAACTAAAATACGCGCGTAAAACTAAAATACGCGCGTAAAAAATAAAATACGCGCGTAAAACTAAAATACGCGCGTGAAAACTAAAATACGCGCGTAAAACTAAAATACGCGCGTAAAACTAAAATACGCGCGTAAAAAATAAAATACGCGCGTAAAACTAAAATACGCGCGTAAAAAATAAAATACGCGCGTAAAACTAGAATACGCGCGTAAAACTAAAATACGCGCGTAAAAACTAAAATACGCGCGTAAAACTAGAATACGCGCGTAAAACTAGAATACGCGCGTAAAAACGAAAATACGCGCGTAAAAACTAAAATGCGCGTAAAACTAGAATACGCGCGTAAAAACGAAAATACGCGCGTAAAACTAAAATACGCGCGTAAAACTAAAATACGCGCGTAAAACTAAAATACGCGCGTAAAACTAGAATACGCGCGTGAAAACGAAAATACGCGCGTAAAACTAGAATACGCGCGTAAAAACTAAAATACGCGTAAAACTAAAATACGCGCGTAAAAACTAAAATACGCGCGTAAAACTAGAATACGCGCGTAAAACTAGAATACGCGCGTAAAACTAAAATACGCGCGTAAAAACTAAAATACGCGCGTAAAACTAGAATACGCGCGTAAAACTAGAATACGCGCGTAAAAACGAAAATACGCGCGTAAAACTAGAATACGCGCGTAAAAACTAAAATACGCGCGTAAAACTAAAATACGCGCGTAAAACTAAAATACGCGCGTAAAACTAAAATACGCGCGTAAAACTAAAATACGCGCGTAAAAACTAAAATACGCGCGTAAAACTAAAATACGCGCGTAAAACTAAAATACGCGCGTAAAAACTAAAATACGCGCGTAAAACTAGAATACGCGCGTAAAACTAGAATACGCGCGTAAAAACGAAAATACGCGCGTAAAACTAAAATACGCGCGTAAAACTAAAATACGCGCGTAAAACTAAAATACGCGCGTAAAAACTAGAATACGCGCGTAAAAACGAAAATACGCGCGTAAAACTAAAATACGCGCGTAAAACTAAAATACGCGCGTAAAACTAAAATACGCGCGTAAAACTAAAATACGCGCGTAAAACTAAAATACGCGCGTAAAAACTAAAATACGCGCGTAAAACTAGAATACGCGCGTAAAAACTAAAATACGCGCGTAAAACTAGAATACGCGCGTAAAACTAAAATACGCGCGTAAAACTAAAATACGCGCGTAAAACTAAAATACGCGCGTAAAACTAAAATACGCGCGTAAAAAATAAAATACGCGCGTAAAACTAAAATACGCGCGTGAAAACTAAAATACGCGCGTAAAACTAAAATACGCGCGTAAAACTAAAATACGCGCGTAAAAAATAAAATACGCGCGTAAAACTAAAATACGCGCGTAAAAAATAAAATACGCGCGTAAAACTAGAATACGCGCGTAAAACTAAAATACGCGCGTAAAAACTAAAATACGCGCGTAAAACTAGAATACGCGCGTAAAACTAGAATACGCGCGTAAAAACGAAAATACGCGCGTAAAAACTAAAATGCGCGTAAAACTAGAATACGCGCGTAAAAACGAAAATACGCGCGTAAAACTAAAATACGCGCGTAAAACTAAAATACGCGCGTAAAACTAAAATACGCGCGTAAAACTAGAATACGCGCGTAAAAACGAAAATACGCGCGTAAAACTAGAATACGCGCGTAAAAACTAAAATACGCGTAAAACTAAAATACGCGCGTAAAAACTAAAATACGCGCGTAAAACTAGAATACGCGCGTAAAACTAGAATACGCGCGTAAAACTAAAATACGCGCGTAAAAACTAAAATACGCGCGTAAAACTAGAATACGCGCGTAAAACTAGAATACGCGCGTAAAAACGAAAATACGCGCGTAAAACTAGAATACGCGCGTAAAAACTAAAATACGCGCGTAAAACTAAAATACGCGCGTAAAACTAAAATACGCGCGTAAAACTAAAATACGCGCGTAAAACTAAAATACGCGCGTAAAAACTAAAATACGCGCGTAAAACTAAAATACGCGCGTAAAACTAAAATACGCGCGTAAAAACTAAAATACGCGCGTAAAACTAGAATACGCGCGTAAAACTAGAATACGCGCGTAAAAACGAAAATACGCGCGTAAAACTAAAATACGCGCGTAAAACTAAAATACGCGCGTAAAACTAAAATACGCGCGTAAAAACTAGAATACGCGCGTAAAAACGAAAATACGCGCGTAAAACTAAAATACGCGCGTAAAACTAAAATACGCGCGTAAAACTAAAATACGCGCGTAAAACTAGAATACGCGCGTAAAAACGAAAATACGCGCGTAAAACTAGAATACGCGCGTAAAAACTAAAATACGCGTAAAACTAAAATACGCGCGTAAAACTAAAATACGCGCGTAAAACTAAAATACGCGCGTAAAACTAGAATACGCGCGTAAAACTAAAATACGCGCGTAGAACTAAAATACGCGCGTAAAACTAAAATACGCGCGTAAAAACTAAAATACGCGCGTAAAACTAGAATACGCGCGTAAAAACTAAAATACGCGCGTAAAACTAGAATACGCGCGTAAAACTAAAATACGCGCGTAAAACTAAAATACGCGCGTAAAACTAAAATACGCGCGTAAAACTAAAATACGCGCGTAAAAAATAAAATACGCGCGTAAAACTAAAATACGCGCGTGAAAACTAAAATACGCGCGTAAAACTAGAATACGCGCGTAAAACTAGAATACGCGCGTAAAAACGAAAATACGCGCGTAAAACCCAAAATACGCGCGTAAAAACTAAAATACGCGCGTAAAACTAGAATACGCACGTAAAACTAAAATACGCGCGTAAAACTAAAATACGCGCGTAAAACTAAAATACGCGCGTAAAAAATAAAATACGCGCGTAAAACTAGAATACGCGCGTAAAACTAAAATACGCGCGAAAAACTAAAATACGCGCGTAAAACCAAAATACGCGCGTAAAAACTAAAATACGCGCGTAAAACTAGAATACGCGCGTAAAAACTAAAATGCGCGTAAAACTAGAATACGCGCGTAAAAACTAAAATACGCGCGTAAAACTAGAATACGCGCGTAAAAACTAAAATACGCGCGCAAAACTAGAATACGCGCGTAAAACTAAAATATGCGCGTAAAAAATAAAATACGCGCGTAAAACTAGAATACGCGCGTAAAACTAGAATACGCGCGTAAAACTAGAATACGCGCGTAAAACTAAAATACGCGCGTAAAACTAGAATACGCGCGTAAAAACTAAAATACGCGCGTAAAACTAGAATACGCGCGTAAAAACTAAAATACGCGCGTAAAACTAGAATACGCGCGTAAAAACTAAAATACGCGCGTAAAACTAAAATACGCGCGTAAAACTAGAATACGCGCGTAAAAACTAAAATACGCGCGTAAAACTAGAATACGCGCGTAGAAACTAAAATACGCGCGCAAAACTAGAATACGCGCGTAAAACTAAAATACGCGCGTAAAAAATAAAATACGCGCGTAAAACTAGAATACGCGCGTAAAACTAGAATACGCGCGTAAAACTAGAATACGCGCGTAAAACTAAAATACGCGCGTAAAACTAGAATACGCGCGTAAAACTAAAGTACGCGCGTAAAACCAAAATACGCGCGTAAAAAATAAAATACGCGCGTAAAACTAGAATACGCGCGTAAAACTAGAATACGCGCGTAAAACTAGAATACGCGCGTAAAACTAAAATACGCGCGTAAAACTAGAATACGCGCGTAAAACTAAAATACGCGCGTAAAACTAAAATACGCGCGTAAGAATTAAAATACGCGCGTAAAACTAAAATACGCGCGTAAAACTAAAATACGCGCGTAAAACTAAAATACGCGCGTAAAAACTAAAATACGCGCGTAAAACTAGAATACGCGCGTAAAAACTAAAATACGCGCGTAAAACTAAAATACGCGCGTAAAAACAAAAATACGCGCGTAAAACTAAAATACGCGCGTAAAACTAGAATACGCCCGCAAAAACTAAAATACGCGCGTAAAACTAGAATACGCGCGTAAAAACTAAAATACGCGCGTAAAACTAGAATACGCGCGTAAAACCCAAAATACGCGCGTAAAAACTAAAATACGCGCGTAAAACTAAAATACGCGCGTAAAAACTAGAATACGCGCGTAAAAACGAAAATACGCGCGTAAAACTAAAATACGCGCGTAAAACTAAAATACGCGCGTAAAACTAAAATACGCGCGTAAAACTAAAATACGCGCGTAAAACTAAAATACGCGCGTAAAAACTAAAATACGCGCGTAAAACTAGAATACGCGCGTAAAAACTAAAATACGCGCGTAAAACTAGAATACGCGCGTAAAACTAAAATACGCGCGTAAAACTAAAATACGCGCGTAAAACTAAAATACGCGCGTAAAACTAAAATACGCGCGTAAAAAATAAAATACGCGCGTAAAACTAAAATACGCGCGTGAAAACTAAAATACGCGCGTAAAACTAAAATACGCGCGTAAAACTAAAATACGCGCGTAAAAAATAAAATACGCGCGTAAAACTAAAATACGCGCGTAAAAAATAAAATACGCGCGTAAAACTAGAATACGCGCGTAAAACTAAAATACGCGCGTAAAAACTAAAATACGCGCGTAAAACTAGAATACGCGCGTAAAACTAGAATACGCGCGTAAAAACGAAAATACGCGCGTAAAAACTAAAATGCGCGTAAAACTAGAATACGCGCGTAAAAACGAAAATACGCGCGTAAAACTAAAATACGCGCGTAAAACTAAAATACGCGCGTAAAACTAAAATACGCGCGTAAAACTAGAATACGCGCGTAAAAACGAAAATACGCGCGTAAAACTAGAATACGCGCGTAAAAACTAAAATACGCGTAAAACTAAAATACGCGCGTAAAAACTAAAATACGCGCGTAAAACTAGAATACGCGCGTAAAACTAGAATACGCGCGTAAAACTAAAATACGCGCGTAAAAACTAAAATACGCGCGTAAAACTAGAATACGCGCGTAAAACTAGAATACGCGCGTAAAAACGAAAATACGCGCGTAAAACTAGAATACGCGCGTAAAAACTAAAATACGCGCGTAAAACTAAAATACGCGCGTAAAACTAAAATACGCGCGTAAAACTAAAATACGCGCGTAAAACTAAAATACGCGCGTAAAAACTAAAATACGCGCGTAAAACTAAAATACGCGCGTAAAACTAAAATACGCGCGTAAAAACTAAAATACGCGCGTAAAACTAGAATACGCGCGTAAAACTAGAATACGCGCGTAAAAACGAAAATACGCGCGTAAAACTAAAATACGCGCGTAAAACTAAAATACGCGCGTAAAACTAAAATACGCGCGTAAAAACTAGAATACGCGCGTAAAAACGAAAATACGCGCGTAAAACTAAAATACGCGCGTAAAACTAAAATACGCGCGTAAAACTAAAATACGCGCGTAAAACTAGAATACGCGCGTAAAAACGAAAATACGCGCGTAAAACTAGAATACGCGCGTAAAAACTAAAATACGCGTAAAACTAAAATACGCGCGTAAAACTAAAATACGCGCGTAAAACTAAAATACGCGCGTAAAACTAGAATACGCGCGTAAAACTAAAATACGCGCGTAAAACTAAAATACGCGCGTAAAACTAAAATACGCGCGTAAAAACTAAAATACGCGCGTAAAACTAGAATACGCGCGTAAAAACTAAAATACGCGCGTAAAACTAGAATACGCGCGTAAAACTAAAATACGCGCGTAAAACTAAAATACGCGCGTAAAACTAAAATACGCGCGTAAAACTAAAATACGCGCGTAAAAAATAAAATACGCGCGTAAAACTAAAATACGCGCGTGAAAACTAAAATACGCGCGTAAAACTAGAATACGCGCGTAAAACTAGAATACGCGCGTAAAAACGAAAATACGCGCGTAAAACCCAAAATACGCGCGTAAAAACTAAAATACGCGCGTAAAACTAGAATACGCACGTAAAACTAAAATACGCGCGTAAAACTAAAATACGCGCGTAAAACTAAAATACGCGCGTAAAAAATAAAATACGCGCGTAAAACTAGAATACGCGCGTAAAACTAAAATACGCGCGAAAAACTAAAATACGCGCGTAAAACCAAAATACGCGCGTAAAAACTAAAATACGCGCGTAAAACTAGAATACGCGCGTAAAAACTAAAATGCGCGTAAAACTAGAATACGCGCGTAAAAACTAAAATACGCGCGTAAAACTAGAATACGCGCGTAAAAACTAAAATACGCGCGCAAAACTAGAATACGCGCGTAAAACTAAAATATGCGCGTAAAAAATAAAATACGCGCGTAAAACTAGAATACGCGCGTAAAACTAGAATACGCGCGTAAAACTAGAATACGCGCGTAAAACTAAAATACGCGCGTAAAACTAGAATACGCGCGTAAAAACTAAAATACGCGCGTAAAACTAGAATACGCGCGTAAAAACTAAAATACGCGCGTAAAACTAGAATACGCGCGTAAAAACTAAAATACGCGCGTAAAACTAAAATACGCGCGTAAAACTAGAATACGCGCGTAAAAACTAAAATACGCGCGTAAAACTAGAATACGCGCGTAGAAACTAAAATACGCGCGCAAAACTAGAATACGCGCGTAAAACTAAAATACGCGCGTAAAAAATAAAATACGCGCGTAAAACTAGAATACGCGCGTAAAACTAGAATACGCGCGTAAAACTAGAATACGCGCGTAAAACTAAAATACGCGCGTAAAACTAGAATACGCGCGTAAAACTAAAGTACGCGCGTAAAACCAAAATACGCGCGTAAAAAATAAAATACGCGCGTAAAACTAGAATACGCGCGTAAAACTAGAATACGCGCGTAAAACTAGAATACGCGCGTAAAACTAAAATACGCGCGTAAAACTAGAATACGCGCGTAAAACTAAAATACGCGCGTAAAACTAAAATACGCGCGTAAGAATTAAAATACGCGCGTAAAACTAAAATACGCGCGTAAAACTAAAATACGCGCGTAAAACTAAAATACGCGCGTAAAAACTAAAATACGCGCGTAAAACTAGAATACGCGCGTAAAAACTAAAATACGCGCGTAAAACTAAAATACGCGCGTAAAAACAAAAATACGCGCGTAAAACTAAAATACGCGCGTAAAACTAGAATACGCCCGCAAAAACTAAAATACGCGCGTAAAACTAGAATACGCGCGTAAAAACTAAAATACGCGCGTAAAACTAGAATACGCGCGTAAAACCCAAAATACGCGCGTAAAAACTAAAATACGCGCGTAAAACTAGAATACGCGCGTAAAACTAAAATACGCGCGTAAAAACTAAAATACGCGCGTAAAACTAGAATACGCGCGTAAAACTAGAATACGCGCGTAAAACTAAAATACGCGCGTAAAAACTAAAATACGCGCGTAAAAAATAAAATACGAGCGTAAAACCAAAATACGCGCGTAAAACTAGAATACGCGCGTAAAACTAAAATACGCGCGTAAAACTAGAATACGCGCGTAAAACTAGAATACGCGCGTAAAAACTAAAATACGCGCGTAAAACTAGAATACGCGCGTAAAAACTAAAATACGCGCGTAAAACTAGAATACGCGCGTAAAACCCAAAATACGCGCGTAAAACTAGAATACGCGCGTAAAAACTAAAATACGCGCGTAAAACTAGAATACGCGCGTAAAACTAGAATACGCGCGTAAAACTAGAATACGCGCGTAAAACTAGAATACGCGCGTAAAACTAGAATACGCGCGTAAAACTAAAATACGCGCGTAAAAACTAAAATACGCGCGTAAACTAAAATACGCGCGAAAAACTAAAATACGCGCGTAAAACCAAAATACGCGCGTAAAACTAAAATACGCGCGTAAAAAATAAAATACGAGCGTAAAACCAAAATACGCGCGTAAAAACTAATATACGCGCGTAAAACTAGAATACGCGCGTAAAAACTAATATACGCGCGTAAAACTAGAATACGCGCGTAAAACCCAAAATACGCGCGTAAAAACTAAAATACGCGCGTAAAACTAGAATACGCGCGTAAAACTAAAATACGCGCGTAAAACTAGAATACGCGCGTAAAAACTAAAATACGCGCGTAAAATTAAATACGCGCGTAAAACTAGAATACGCGCGTAAAAACTAAAATACGCGCGTAAAACTAGAATACGCGCGTAAAAACTAAAATACGCGCGCAAAACTAGAATACGCGCGTAAAACTAAAATACGCGCGTAAAAAATAAAATACGCGCGTAAAACTAGAATACGCGCGTAAAACTAGAATACGCGCGTAAAACTAGAATACGCGCGTAAAACTAAAATACGCGCGTAAAACTAGAATACGCGCGTAAAACTAAAATACGCGCGTAAAACCAAAATACGCGCGTAAGAAATAAAATACGAGCGTAAAACTAGAATACGCGCGTAAAACTAGAATACGCGCGTAAAACTAGAATACGCGCGTAAAACTAAAATACGCGCGTAAAACTAGAATACGCGCGTAAAACTAAAATACGCGCGTAAAACTAAAATACGCGCGTAAAAACTAAAATACGCGCGTAAAACTAAAATACGCGCGTAAAAACTAAAATACGCGCGTAAAAACTAAAATACGCGCGTAAAACTAGAACACGCGCGTATTCTAGTTTTACGCGCGTATTTTAGTTTTTACGCGCGTATTCTAGTTTTACGCGCGTATTTAATTTTACGCGCGTATTCTAGTTTTACGCCCAGTTTTGAACCTTGCGGTACACCGTATTCACTCGGTTTTTCTTCGCTCACTGCACCAGACACTTTAACTTTTATTGTTCTATCAGTCAGATAGCTCCTAAGCCAGTTTGCCAGTACTCCTCTTAAACCATTTCTGTTGACACTTTCCAAAAGTTTTTCGTGCGTTAAAGTATCGAAAGCTTTGCTGAAGTCAATAAATAGCACAAGCACATGATGGCTTTTGTTCAATCCAGCATTAACCGTATTGGTAAACTCTCCCAACAAAGATCCGGTACTTTTATTTTTTTGAAAAGCGTATTGGTTCGGGTGTAGTACTTTGTTTTTAGTCAAAAAACGACTCAGTCGATTGACTACTACTTCTTCCATACATTTTTCGACTGCTGACAAAATCGCAATTGGTCGGTAGTTTTCGATACTGCTTTTTGTTCCTCCCTTATAAACTGGTCGAATGATCGACGTTTTCATCAGCTTTGGGACATGACTCTCACATATACTTAGGTTTATAATTTTGGTAATAATTGGAGCAAGACTCACAGCGTTTGTTTTTAGATCAACTGGTCTAACGTTATCTGCTCCAGGACCTTTCTTGTTGTTCAATCGACACAGCATTAAATAAATTTCAGATTCTGTTGCTTCTTCTATGAAAATATTTCGTTGAAGTTGCCAGTTCTCGTGGTTTGATATATTGTTATTGCATATATGTAAAATGTTTGATACCTGGTTCGAAAATTGTTCCGCAAATTTATTAACAATGTCATTTACATCTTGGTTAGTACTCGGAAAATTATTTAGAATGGTTTCATCTATTGAAAGTTTCTTTCTTCCAAGAAGTTCATTTATAATGCTCCATGTTTTCCTCGGATCATTATATGCGCTTGTAAACTTTTTTTTATAAAAATTGGCCTTAACAAGTTGGATATTTCTATTAACAACATTTCTGTAATGTTTGTACTCGTTTTCATACGTTTTACTTCTCGGGCTATTTTTCCATCTCCTATAGAGCTCGTCCCTTTTTTTACACATTGGGACTATTTCGAGCGTAATCCATGGCTTATGTTTTCGGGTTTTTTTAGTTGACTTAATTCTGCTTGCTTCGTTATATATGTTATTCATTTCTTTTACGAAATTATTGTAAAGCGTTTCAACATCATTTTCCTTAATCATATCTTGCCAGTTTGTCTGTTCTATCAACTGATTTACCTTTTGTTGATTGATGTGCATGTGCCTAATTATATCTTTCACAGATGACTCTATATTATTGAAATTTTTTGTTGCATATAAAACGGCGTAATGGTCTGAAAGATCAGTTTCGATCACTGCTGAGAAAATATCAGTTTTAGTGACGCTTACAAAGATATGATCTATAAGAGTTGCAGTATTATTTCTTACGTCAACACGCGAGGGTCGTTTTATGACATTTGTTAAACCTTTTGAGGCCATCATCTCCATATATTTTAATACAAGAGAGTTATTCTCATCTTCGGTATTAATGTTGACATCACCTAACAAAACGTTTTCCTTGTTTTCTTTAATGATTTCGTTTATTTCATCTATGAATCTTATAACACTCGTACTTGGTGGTCTATATATTGCATGAATATGTTTTTGTTTACCTTCATGAGTAATTTCAAGATGCATGCCTTCGTAATTTATGGGATTGGTTGGTATTATTTTGTACGTTACATTGTTTTTGATATATATTGCGACACCTCCGCCTTTCATTGCATCACGATTAACAAATTCGGGTTTAAACCCATCAATATTATATAGATAATTTTTCTGTTTAGGTATATTAATCTCGTTCAGCACCAGTATATCTATATAACATAACACATTTTCGATTTCCGCTATAAAAGTGTCCCATGTTTTTGTAATGGATCTTATGTTAAAACTTACACAACAAAAATTCATTTCTTTTAAAAATTCTTTATCGATGCCACTTACACCATGTATTACCCTAAAGTCTATGTCAGCTTCACTATCTACGTTTTCCATTTTGTTTGTTTGTTTTACTTCGTTCTTCTAGTTCGTCATATGCATGCATTTTTAGTTGGTCATCTTGTTTACATCGTTGCAAGTGCCGATGTGTATTGTTTCGCCGTTTTCAGTTTTCTTTGCAAGTATTTTGCCTGTTGTCTCCCACACAAATCTCCAGTTACATTCTCTGGCTTTATTTTTTGCCAGCCATAGCAAGTGTTTATTTGTTGGTGTGAGTTGGTTATTGACAAAAACAAAAGCATCGTTTTCTGCTGATGTAGCTTGACCATTGCAACTGTTTTCCCTAATTTTCTTTAGAGAAATATTGCGAATAATTTTCGCCTTTTTGATGACGTTTGTTTTGCAAGTGTGGCTCGCAAAAGTGGCTATTATTGTTGATTTGTTTGGGTTTTTTTTGTTTGTTCTGTAGATGTCAGTGATATCAGTTTCATTTATTTTATAATCAATCGTTTCACCAAGTGCTTGAACAATTTCAATTAAATTTTCATTTTGTGTCGGTGGGATGTTTTTTATTTCTATGTTGTTTTTTAGTAATTGCTGTTCGAGTGTGTTAATTTTTGTTTCCATCAAGCATATTTGCTGATCTTTTTTCATGTTGCTTTCTTTGAGTTCCTTTATTTCGTTTGAAAGTTTTTGTAGTACTTCATTGTTTGATGTCATGTGCTGTTTTATCTCTTCGTATTTACTCGCAACAAATTCACAGCTGTTGTTGATTTCAGACATTTCTTTTCTCATTTTTCGCATTTCAAGTAAAATAAACTGGTTATTGCTCTCCTGGGATGTTGATGGGACATTTGATATTGGTTCTTTGTCATGTATATCAGGTGAACTGGCACTTCTGATTCTTTTGGACATTGGTTGCACTGGAGATATTTCCACTGGCGTCTTTTGTAGGGCAGAAATCGCCGTGAGCTCCTTTCTGCAGATTGGACATCTCCATTCCTCCTTTCTGGCCGCACTCATTTTCCTATAGGATTTTTCAGAAAGAGTGGTACATCCATAGTGCATTTTTCGGTCACATCTGAAGCAAGTTACGAAGTCTCCATCAGGGGGGAGGTCGGAAAGGCATTCGGTACATGGATCCATATTGAACATGTTCAGCTTTTATAAACAACAGATATGAATGTATGCGTGGGTGGAAAATAAAGAGAGAGATAAATGCAGTTAAGCCGATTGTTGTTTTTAATAAACCAACAGGGAATGGCAAAAACTTTAATTGATTTTTTTCAGGGTTTTATATGTTTCAATTTTACAAACAAGGTTAAAAGTCACTGTCTTTGATTTACTATTATATAGTATGAACTTTTCAAAATTAAATATTCGCTTTGTCACCAAATTGGGATCACTATTCGAGAGGGCACAATAAACACAACCGATCACTTCAAACTAGAATACGCGCGTAAAACTAAAATACGCGCGTAAAACTAAAATACGCGCGTAAAACTAAAATACGCGCGTAAAAACTAAAATACGCGCGTAAAACTAAAATACGCGCGTAAAAACTAAAATACGCGCGTAAAAACTAAAATACGCGCTTAAAAACTAAAATACGCGCGTAAAACTAGAATACGCGCGTAAAAACTAAAATACGCGCGTAAAACTAGAATACGCGCGTTAAAACTAAAATACGCGCGTAAAACTAGAATACGCGCGTAAAACTAAAATAGGCGCGTAAAAACTAAAATACGCGCGTAAAACTAGAATACGCGCGTAAAACTAAAATACGCGCGTAAAACTAAAATACGCGCGTAAAAACTAAAATACGCGCGTAAAACTAGAATACGCGCGTAAAAACTAAAATACGCGCGTAAAAACTAAAAATACGCGCGTAAAAACTAAAATACGCGCGTAAAACTAGAATACGCGCGTAAAAACTAAAATACGCGCGTAAAACTAGAATACGCGCGTAAAACTAAAATACGCGCGTAAAACTAGAATACGCGCGTAAAAACTAAAATACGCGCGTAAAACTAGAATACGCGCGTAAAACTAAAATACGCGCGTAAAACTAAAATACGCGCGTAAAAACTAAAATACGCGCGTAAAACTAGAATACGCGCGTAAAACCCAAAATACGCGCGTAAAAACTAAAACACGCGCGTAAAACTAGAATACGCGCGTAAAACTAAAATACGCGCGTAAAACTAAAATACGCGCGTAAAACTAAAATACGCGCGTAAAAACTAAAATACGCGCGTAAAACTAAAATACGCGCGTAAAACTAAAATACGCGCGTAAAACTAGAATACGCGCGTAAAACTAAAATACGCGCGTAAAACTAAAATACGCGCGTAAAAACTAAAATACGCGCGTAAAACTAGAATACGCGCGTAAAACTAAAATACGCGCGTAAAAACTAAAATACGCGCGTAAAAACTAAAAATACGCGCGTAAAACCAAAATACGCGCGTAAAACTAGAATACGCGCGTAAAAACTAAAATACGCGCGTAAAACTAGAATACGCGCGTAAAAACTAAAATACGCGCGTAAAACTAGAATACGCGCGTAAAACTAAAATACGCGCGTAAAACTAGAATACGCGCGTAAAAACTAAAATACGCGCGTAAAACTAGAATACGCGCGTAAAACTAAAATACGCGCGTAAAACTAAAATACGCGCGTAAAAACTAAAATACGCGCGTAAAACTAGAATACGCGCGTAAAACCCAAAATACGCGCGTAAAAACTAAAACACGCGCGTAAAACTAGAATACGCGCGTAAAACTAAAATACGCACGTAAAACCAAAATACGCGCGTAAAAACTAAAATACGCGCGTAAAAAATAAAATACGCGCGTAAAACTAAAATACGCGCGTAAAAACTAAATTACGCGCGTAAAACTAAAATACGCGCGTAAAACTAAAATACGCGCGTAAAAAATAAAATACGCGCGTAAAACTAGAATACGCGCGTAAAACTAAAATACGCGCGTAAAACTAAAACACGCGCGTAAAACTAAAATACGCGCGTAAAAACTAAAATACGCGCGTAAAACTAGAATACGCGCGTAAAACTAGAATACGCGCGTAAAAACGAAAATACGCGCGTAAAACTAGAATACGCGCGTAAAACCCAAAATACGCGCGTAAAAACTAAAACACGCGCGTAAAACTAGAATACGCGCGTAAAACTAAAATACGCGCGTAAAACTAAAATACGCGCGTAAAACTAAAATATGCGCGTAAAAAATAAAATACGCGCGTAAAACTAGAATACGCGCGTAAAACTAAAATACGCGCGTAAAACCAAAATACGCGCATAAAAACTAAAATACGCGCGTAAAACTAGAATACGCGCGTAAAAACTAAAATACGCGCGTAAAACTAGAATACGCGCGTAAAACTAGAATACGCGCGTAAAAACGAAAATACGCGCGTAAAACCAAAATACGCGCGTAAAACTAAAATACGCGCGTAAAACTAAAATACGCGCGTAAAACTAAAATACGCGCGTAAAACTAAAATACGCGCGTAAAACTAGAATACGCGCGTAAAACTAAAATACGCATGTAAAACTAAAATACGCGCGTAAAACTAAAATACGCGCGTAAAAACTAAAATACGCGCGTAAAACTAGAATACGCGCGTAAAAACTAAAATACGCGCGTAAAACTAGAATACGCGCGTAAAAACTAAAATACGCGCGTAAAACTAAAATACGCGCGTGAAAACTAAAATACGCGCGTAAAACTAGAATACGCGCGTAAAACTAGAATACGCGCGTAAAAACGAAAATACGCGCGTAAAACCCAAAATACGCGCGTAAAAACTAAAATACGCGCGTAAAACTAGAATACGCACGTAAAACTAAAATACGCGCGTAAAACTAAAATACGCGCGTAAAACTAAAATACGCGCGTAAAAAATAAAATACGCGCGTAAAACTAGAATACGCGCGTAAAACTAAAATACGCGCGAAAAACTAAAATACGCACGCAAAACCAAAATACGCGCGTAAAAACTAAAATACGCGCGTAAAACTAGAATACGCGCGTAAAAACTAAAATACGCGCGTAAAACTAGAATACGCGCGTAAAACTAGAATACGCGCGTAAAACTAGAATACAAGCGTAAAAACGAAAATACGCGCGTAAAACTAAAATGCGCGCGTAAAAACTAAAATACGCGCGTAAAACTAAAATACGCGCGTAAAACTAAAATACGCGCGTAAAAACTAAAATACGCGCGTAAAACTAAAATACGCGCGTAGAACTAAAATACGCGCGTAAAAACTAAAATACGCGCGTAAAACTAAAATACGCGCGTAAAACTAAAATACGTGCGTAAAACTAAAATACGCGCGTAAGAACTAAAATACGCGCGTAAAAACTAAAATACGCGCGTAAAACTAAAATACGCGCGTAAAACTAAAATACGCGCGTAAAAACTAAAATACGCGCGTAAAGCTAAAATACGCGCGTAAAACTAAAATACGCGCGTAAAAAATAAAATACGCGCGTAAAACTAGAATACGCGCGTAAAACTAGAATACGCGCGTAAAAACTAAAATACGCGCGTAAAACTAGAATACGCGCGTAAAACTAAAATACGCGCGTAAAACTAAAATACGCGCGTAAAACTAGAATACGCGCGTAAAAACTAAAATACTCGCGTAAAAACTAAAAATACGCGCGTATAACCAAAATACGCGCGTAAAAACTAAAATACGCGCGTAAAACTAGAATACGCGCGTAAAACTAGAATACGCGCGTAAAAACTAAAATACGCGCGTAAAACTAAAATACGAGCGTAAAAACTAAAATACGCGCGTAAAACTAGAATACGCGCGTAAAAACTAGAATACGCGCGTAAAAACTAAAATACGCGTAAAACTAGAATACGCGCGTAAAACTAAAATACGCGCGTAAAAACTAAAATACGCGCGTAAAACTAGAATACGCGCGTAAAACTAAAATACGCGCGTAAGAACTAAAATACGCGCGTAAAACTAGAATACGCGCGTAAAAACTAAAATACGCGCGTAAAACTAGAATACGCGCGTAAAACTAGAATACGCGCGTAAAACTAAAATACGCGCGTAAAAACTAAAATACGCGCGTAAAACTAGAATACGCGCGTAAAAACTAAAATACGCGCGTAAAACTAGAATACGCGCGTAAAAACTAAAATACGCGCATAAAACTAAAATACGCGCGTAAAACTAGAATACGCCCGCAAAAACTAAAATACGCGCGTAAAACTAGAATACGCGCGTAAAAACTAAAATACGCGCGTAAAACTAGAATACGCGCGTAAAACTAAAATACGCGCGTAAAACTAAAATACGCGCGTAAAACTAAAATACGCGCGTAAAAAATAAAATACGCGCGTAAAACTAGAATACGCGCGTAAAACTAAAATACGCGCGAAAAACTAAAATACGCGCGTAAAACAAAAATACGCGCGTAAAACTAAAATACGCGCGTAAAAAATAAAATACGAGCGTAAAACCAAAATACGCGCGTAAAAACTAATATACGCGCGTAAAACTAGAATACGCGCGTAAAAACTAAAATACGCGCGTAAAACTAGAATACGCGCGTAAAACTAGAATACGCGCGTAAAAACTAAAATACGCGCGTAAAACTAGAATACGCGCGTAAAAACTAAAATACGCGCGTAAAACTAGAAAATGCGTGTAAAACCCAAAATACGCGCGTAAAAACTAAAATACGCGCGTAAAACTAGAATACGCGCGTAAAACTAAAATACGCGCGTAAAAACTAAAATACGCGCGTAAAACTAGAATACGCGCGTAAAACTAGAATACGCGCGTAAAACTAAAATACGCGCGTAAAAACTAAAATACGCGCGTAAAACTAGAATACGCGCGTAAAAACTAAAATACGCGCGTAAAACTAGAATACGCGCGTAAAAACTAAAATACGCGCGTAAAACTAGAATACGCGCGTAAAAACTAAAATACGCGCGTAAAACTAAAATACGCGCGTAAAACTAGAATACGCGCGTAAAAACTAAAATACGCGCGTAAAACTAGAATACGCGCGTAAAAACTAAAATACGCGCGCAAAACTAGAATACGCGCGTAAAACTAAAATATGCGCGTAAAAAATAAAATACGCGCGTAAAACTAGAATACGCGCGTAAAACTAGAATACGCGCGTAAAACTAGAATACGCGCGTAAAACTAAAATACGCGCGTAAAACTAGAATACGCGCGTAAAAACTAAAATACGCGCGTAAAACTAGAATACGCGCGTAAAAACTAAAATACGCGCGTAAAACTAGAATACGCGCGTAAAAACTAAAATACGCGCGTAAAACTAAAATACGCGCGTAAAACTAGAATACGCGCGTAAAAACTAAAATACGCGCGTAAAACTAGAATACGTGCGTAAAAACTAAAATACGCGCGCAAAACTAGAATACGCGCGTAAAACTAAAATACGCGCGTAAAAAATAAAATACGCGCGTAAAACTAGAATACGCGCGTAAAACTAGAATACGCGCGTAAAACTAGAATACGCGCGTAAAACTAAAATACGCGCGTAAAACTAGAATACGCGCGTAAAACTAAAATACGCGCGTAAAACCAAAATACGCGCGTAAAAAAAAAAATACGCGCGTAAAACTAGAATACGCGCGTAAAACTAGAATACGCGCGTAAAACTAGAATACGCGCGTAAAACTAAAATACGCGCGTAAAACTAGAATACGCGCGTAAAACTAAAATACGCGCGTAAAACTAAAATACGCGCGTAAAACTAAAATACGCGCGTAAAAAATAAAATACGCGCGTAAAACCAAAATACGCGCGTAAGAATTAAAATACGCGCGTAAAACTAGAATACGCGCGTAAAACTAAAATACGCGCGTAAAACTAAAATACGCGCGTAAAACTAAAATACGCGCGTAAAACTAGAATACGCCCGCAAAAACTAAAATACGCGCGTAAAACCTAGAATACGCGCGTAAAAACTAAAATACGCGCGTAAAACTAGAATACGCGCGTAAAACCCAAAATACGCGCGTAAAAACTAAAATACGCGCGTAAAACTAGAATACGCGCGTAAAACTAAAATACGCGCGTAAAAACTAAAATACGCGCGTAAAACTAGAATACGCGCGTAAAACTAGAATACGCGCGTAAGACTAAAATACGCGCGTAAAAACTAAAATACGCGCGTAAAACTAGAATACGCGCGTAAAAACTAAAATACGCGCGTAAAAAATAAAATACGAGCGTAAAACCAAAATACGCGCGTAAAAACTAATATACGCGCGTAAAACTAGAATACGCGCGTAAAAACTAAAATACGCGCGTAAAACTAGAATACGCGCGTAAAACTAGAATACGCGCGTAAAAACTAAAATACGCGCGTAAAACTAGAATACGCGCGTAAAAACTAAAATACGCGCGTAAAACTAGAATACGCGCGTAAAACCCAAAATACGCGCGTAAAACTAGAATACGCGGGTAAAAACTAAAATACGCGCGTAAAACTAGAATACGCGCGTAAAACTAGAATACGCGCGTAAAACTAGAATACGCGCGTAAAACTAAAATACGCGCGTAAAAACTAAAATACGCGCGTAAAACTAAAATACGCGCGAAAAACTAAAATACGCGCGTAAAACCAAAATACGCGCGTAAAACTAAAATACGCGCGTAAAAAATAAAATACGAGCGTAAAACCAAAATACGCGCGTAAAAACTAATATACGCGCGTAAAACTAGAATACGCGCGTAAAACCCAAAATACGCGCGTAAAAACTAAAATACGCGCGTAAAACTAGAATACGCGCGTAAAACTAAAATACGCGCGTAAAAACTAAAATACGCGCGTAAAACTAGAATACGCGCGTAAAACTAAAATACGCGCGTAAAAACTAAAATACGCGCGTAAAACTAGAATACGCGCGTAAAAACTAAAATACGCGCGTAAAACTAGAATACGCGCGTAAAAACTAAAATACGCGCGTAAAACTAGAATACGCGCGTAAAAACTAAAATACGCGCGTAAAACTAAAATACGCGCGTAAAAACTAAAATACGCGCGTAAAACTAAAATACGCGCGTAAAACTAAAATACGCGCGTAAAAAATAAAATACGCGCGTAAAACTAGAATACGCGTGTAAAACTAAAATACGCGCGAAAAACTAAAATACGCACGTAAAACCAAAATACGCGCGTAAAAACTAAAATACGCGCGTAAAACTAGAATACGCGCGTAAAAACTAAAATACGCGCGTAAAACTAGAATACGCGCGTAAAACTAGAATACGCGCGTAAAACTAGAATACAAGCGTAAAAACGAAAATACGCGCGTAAAACTAAAATGCGCGCGTAAAAACTAAAATACGCGCGTAAAACTAAAATACGCGCGTAAAACTAAAATACGCGCGTAAAAACTAAAATACGCGCGTAAAACTAAAATACGCGCGTAAAAACTAAAATACGCGCGTAAAACTAAAATACGCGCGTAAAACTAAAATACGTGCGTAAAACTAAAATACGCGCGTAAGAACTAAAATACGCGCGTAAAAACTAAAATACGCGCGTAAAACTAAAATACGCGCGTAAAACTAAAATACGCGCGTAAAAACTAAAATACGCGCGTAAAGCTAAAATACGCGCGTAAAACTAAAATACGCGCGTAAAAAATAAAATACGCGCGTAAAACTAGAATACGCGCGTAAAACTAGAATACGCGCGTAAAAACTAAAATACGCGCGTAAAACTAGAATACGCGCGTAAAACTAAAATACGCGCGTAAAACTAAAATACGCGCGTAAAACTAGAATACGCGCGTAAAAACTAAAATACGCGCGTAAAAACTAAAAATACGCGCGTATAACCAAAATACGCGCGTAAAAACTAAAATACGCGCGTAAAACTAGAATACGCGCGTAAAACTAGAATACGCGCGTAAAAACTAAAATACGCGCGTAAAACTAAAATACGAGCGTAAAAACTAAAATACGCGCGTAAAACTAGAATACGCGCGTAAAAACTAGAATACGCGCGTAAAAACTAAAATACGCGTAAAACTAGAATACGCGCGTAAAACTAAAATACGCGCGTAAAAACTAAAATACGCGCGTAAAACTAGAATACGCGCGTAAAACTAAAATACGCGCGTAAGAACTAAAGTACGCGCGTAAAACTAGAATACGCGCGTAAAAACTAAAATACGCGCGTAAAACTAGAATACGCGCGTAAAACTAGAATACGCGCGTAAAACTAAAATACGCGCGTAAAAACTAAAATACGCGCGTAAAACTAGAATACGCGCGTAAAAACTAAAATACGCGCGTAAAACTAGAATACGCGCGTAAAAACTAAAATACGCGCATAAAACTAAAATACGCGCGTAAAACTAGAATACGCCCGCAAAAACTAAAATACGCGCGTAAAACTAGAATACGCGCGTAAAAACTAAAATACGCGCGTAAAACTAGAATACGCGCGTAAAACTAAAATACGCGCGTAAAACTAAAATACGCGCGTAAAACTAAAATACGCGCGTAAAAAATAAAATACGCGCGTAAAACTAGAATACGCGCAATTTTGTTTTTCACTTTGTAAATTTTGAAAAAAAACACTTTTCAACTTTGGATAAAAGGATTTATTTATTCTTTTAAAAAGCTTCAGATCCCTTACCACTGGTGGGGGGAAATCTTTAGCTATACGAGGAACAATTAGAACTGACTCTCACTGATCAGTGGAGCAGTTTATATAGATGACTTTTGTTTACTCAAGAAATCTGTATTGGACCAATAGATATCATACAAAGTGGATGATATGCTTAGTCGTGATTTTATTATGCTGAAGGCAAAAGACATTAAAAGCTATGCCGCATTAAATAACATTGTTGTGCTTAGGGCAAAAGACATAGGAAGCTATGTCGCATTAAATAACATTGTTGTGCTGTTTATGAAAGCAAAAGATATATCGTATTAAATAACATTGTTGCACTGAAGGCAAAAGGCATTAAAAGATATGCCGCAATTAAGAGATTTCGATTTCTTGTGTAAACATTACATTTCGATTCTTCTTACGTCTAACATTGTAATGTATTCTTCTTACGTCTAACATTGTAATGTTTAAGATTATGTTTTATAATTGTATGTTGGGTTCTGGGAACGTAACCCCTCCCCCCTTAAGTTCGATGCTCTCCTGAGTATCTCTAATTTTATTTTCTATATTTATTTGTTGCATATTCTTATATTTTAAGTATAATAATAAAATTGCAATTATAACAATTATAAATGTGATACTACTAAAAGATATTATATGTTTTACATTGTTTCTATATTTTATTTGTTTTAAGGTTTTTAGGTTCTCTATATGACTTAAATGTATATCGTCTAACGTCAAGTTAGCATTAGTAGTATTTAATGTATTATATAAAGGAATAAGAATATTTTGTTTAAATGTTTTCTTTTCGTTATTGTATATAGTTGCATTTATTTTTATGTTGCAATCTTTAAAATATATAAGGTTATTTTCAGTAATTTTGTATTCGATATTATTACAATAGTTATTTAGACTTGTTTTGAATAAATTTTTTGTAAGAATAAGTCCGTCTTCTAATTCGATTAATTCTTGATATTTGTTAGGCTTTATTTTACAATTCTCATATTTTGTTTCATATAAACTTTGGATACACGCTATGCTCTTCTTAAGTTTTTTTATATATTTAGTTTCATTATTTTCATATAATGTTTTGTTATGTATAATATAATTATATTTTGTGATTTCTACCTCGAAACCTTGATTATTTGGTACTGGCAAAATCAGAATGCTTTCATGATTTTGTGAGAACACTATTTTGATATTTGTATTTTCTTTTAAAATGAATTTTATGTATTTTTTTCTGATTTGCATAATATTGGTTATCTTTCTTTTCTACTTTAGTTTTCTTATATTTTGCTGCAATTTTCTTTGCTGTTCTGACTACGTCGGCTTTAACATAATGTCTTTATTTAAATCTGGCTCGATAAATTCGGTTTTATTTCGATTAAGCCTATTAATATTGTCTTCTTTTATTTTTTGAATTCTTATTCCTACTTCTTCTACTTCCTCTGTCTTCACTTTATTTTGTATAAAATCTAAGGGTTTCTTTAATGTTGTTGAGTGAATTGTACAATTGTAAATACCAACTGCTTTTATAACTTTTTCTTTTAAGTTTAATATATTCTTTTTCTGTTCTTGTGCATTATATATTCTTATGTGTTCGTTGAGTGTACCATGCACTCTTTCTACATCTGAGTTTCCTGTCTTATGATTTGGAGTTATGAATTTAATTTTTATTCCTTCTTCGTTGCAATATTCTTTAAATTAAATTCGTTATCGCATATAATTTCTTGGGGTTTACCCATAATTGAATTTCTAAGTTTTAGTTGCTCGATGATTTTATATGTATTCCTACTTGCAATGGGAAAAGCTGTTAAATGCTTTGTAAATTTATCTAATATAGTCAAAAAATAAATATCTTTACTTGGAATATAGATGTCCATATGTACAAGTTCGTTTGGTTTAAGTGCAGTTTTGCTTATTTCAAATTTTATTTTTTCTGGACTTCTATCATGTTTCGCTGTTTGACACACTGTACAGTTGTTTATGTATCTTCTTATTAATTCCCTTAATTTTGGAAAATAGTATTCGTTCTTAATTTCAAGATATGTTTCATTTATCCCTCTGTGATTAAATTGTTGATGAATCCTTTGAATGAGATTCAACGCATCATTTGTGTTACTTAAATCTTTTAAAAGCCTAGTGCATCTTAGTAATTTTAGTTTACTTTGATTGCTGTAAAGCTCTACATATTTTTCCTGAATTTTGCAAAATAACTTATCGCTTGGACAATAAATTGCCACTTTGCCGTGATCGGGTAAAAAGGCCCTTAATGCTTCAGTAAAATTGTCGCTTATATTTTTTAATTTAATAGTAAGTCTTCTTACACCTTGATATATATATTTGATGTTTTTACCTTCATCCTCTGAACTAATAACTTCTATTTGGTGCTTAAATGTATTTGTAGGTAATTCTGAAATTCCTATGTGATCATTGATTTCTTCTATTCCACTATGATTTGTTCCTAATGATGAATTTTCGCCTTTATTAATAGCGTTTACTTCTAATCGACTAAGATAGTCTGCTACGTGATTTTCTTTTCCTTTAAGGTATTCAATGTCAAAGTCATATTCATTTAAATTGATTTTCCATCTTTGGAGTTTTGAATTTGGTTCTTTAAGGTTACTTAACCAAATTAAAGGTCGGTGATCGGTTCGTACTTTGAACTTGCGACCGTATAGATATGGTCGGAAATATTTTGTTGACCATACAATACTTAATAATTCTTTCTCTATAGTACTATATTTGCGCTCATGTTCATTGAGGGTGCGAGATGCATAGCATATTGGGTGATTTAATTGTGAAAGAACAGATCCGATTGCATAATTTGATGCATCTGTTGTTAACACGAATTCTTTTGTATAATCAGGATATTTTAAAACGGGGTCACTAGATATAAGTAATTTAAGTTCTTCAAAAGCTGTCACATATTCTGGGTCTTTAATGTTTATCTTTGCTCCTTTCTTAAGATATTTGGTCATAGGTACTGCTACTTTTGAATAATCTTGAATAAATTTTCTGTAGTAGCCTGTTAGTCCTAGAAAAGATTTTATTTGTTTTGTTGTACAGGGAATTGGTATTTTTTCAATTGCTTTTATTTTTTCTGGATTTGGTTTTATACCATTTGTAGTAATTACGTGCCCCAAATATTCTGTTTCTTTGCAAAAAAATCGGCATTTGTCGATTTGTATTTTTAAATTATGTTTGTTTAGTTTTTCAAACACTTTATTAATTGAACAAATATGTTCTTCTATTGATGTACTGAATATAAGAATGTCGTCTAAATATACGACACATATTTTTCCTACAAGACCTTCTAATACATGATTTATCATACGCTGAAAAGTAGCGGGAGCATTTTTTAGTCCAAATGGCATTCGATTAAATTCGTAATGACCATTGGCTGTAGAAAACGCTGTTTTATGTGTATCTTTGGGATTCACCAATATCTGATGAAAACCTTTTGCTAGGTCTAACGTGGTAAAATATTGGGATCTCCCCAATTTACTAAATATATCGTCAATATTTGGTATAGGAAACTTGTCTTCCACGGTTACTTCGTTAAGTTTTCTATAATCTATGACAATACGCCATTTCTTAAGTCCTGAGTTATCTATCTTTTTGGGTACGATCCAGATAGGAGCATTATATGGACTTTTACTTTCTTTTATGATGCCTTGGTTTAGCATGTCGATTATTTGTTTATCTACCTCTTCCTTATGTATTTCTGGATATCTATATAGGCGTGAATATATCGGTTTATCATCTTTTGTCTCAATTTTATGAGTTACTTCTTTTACGTTAGTTAATATATCTCCTTCTTTATAAAATAATTGTTCATTATATTTTAAAATCTGAGTAAGAGCTTTCTTTTCTTCGCTATTCATATATGGTTGAATTAACTTGTTAATTAGATCTTTGGGTTTTAAATTTATGTTACATATGTTTATTTGTGAATTTGATACATCTTGTATGTATCTATCTAAAGGATCAAAATTGGTTTTTGAAAGTAATGGGATCTTAATGCTATTAATATTCAAAGTATAGGTTTTATATGATAATTCGGCTTGTAAAGGTATGAGGATATTGTTTCCTAAAATTCCGTCAAATGAACTATTAGTTATTTGAGTCACTAAAAATTCCATTGTAGATTGGGGTTTTTTAAATTCGTTGGGTAATGGTAAAATAATTTTTTTATATATTATATTATCCTGATATAAGGTTTTAAGGGTTATGGGATTGTCTAAGTTTCTTTCAAATTTTTTTGGAAATATATTTGGTTTTAAGACAGAGGTTGCTGCTCCTGTGTCTATTAGTAATCTAAGTTTTTTATTAAAGATATGTACATCTATGCAGGGTAATGGTCTGTTGAGGCATCTATTCGAAAATTTTCGGTTCGAGATGTGTTTTGATCTAAATGATCTACTTCCATTGGTTCTGGCATGTTTCTCCTATCTTGTGTGGCAAATGGGTTACGATTTTGATTAGAAAAATTACCACTTCTGTTTGGTTGCCTGTGATATTGTTCATTTTGAATTCTATAAAAGTTTTGACCATTGTTGTTAAAATTTCTGTTATTATTTGAGTTTCTGATTTCATTTTTATTAATTCTATTGTTTCTATAGTTTGTGTTATAGTTATTATCTTTTTTGTAATTTCGATCATATCTAAAATTGTTATTGTAACTGTCATTTCTATAGTTTCGAATATACTTTTCATTCATATTGTTATTATCTTCTCTTGTCCAATGACAGGATTCTAATTTATAAAATGCTTCACTAAGAGTTTTTATATTATGATTTATTATAATTGAGCTTGCATTTGGTGGAATCTTTTCACAAAATTTTGCTAATAATGACGATTCATTATTACTAGCGTTATATTCTTCTGGTTTATCATCACATAAATAATATTTATTATTTAGTCTACAAAGAATGTCTGAAAATGTATTATACAGTTGAGAAATATTTCTGCAGTATACTTTATCTGCTTGTTCTTTTAATTTTAAAAAGGTTTCTCTTTCACCAAAATTATTTACTAAAATTTTCTTTATGTCTATCCAGTTATTTGGATCGCCACCTCTTAAAACTACATCTAAAGCGATTTCTGTTATTTTTGACTTAATTTCATTTAATATAAATTCTTTTGCACCTTCATTATATGTGCTTGTTGCGCTTATTATGAATTCTGCCTTTTTCACAAAAATTATTAAACTACAACTTGATTTTGTTCCATTAAAGTATGGCAACGTTTTTAATAATTTAAGAGGTTCTATATTTATAGTAGCCATTTTTACCTTGTTTTCTGTTGTTGTGTTTTTATCTGGAACAGTTGATTTTGCTGGTCCTTTTGGTACTTCTGGTGTTTCAATTTCTTCTGATGTTGATGACAGTGCTACTGGTATATGGTAAGGCTTGTATTTCCTCATGTGGGTCTATCTTGCCTTAATCGTTGTCGTCTTAAACGTTGTTGTTGAGCTCTTAAATATTCCTGGAAGTCAGCTGTAGCCTCGTCGTCTATCCAGCTTTTTGACTCGTTCACTGTTGTTTTTGGTTTTTCTTCTTGGGGTGCTTCTGCTCCTTTTTCAGGTAACATGGACACTTTTTACAATATTTTTTATTTTTATTATTTTTTAACATTTAACAGTTCAACATTCTCTCTACGAGACTTTGTGAAATTGTCCTTTACGGATCTTGATTCACT
The DNA here is from genome assembly GCA_946477585.1 of Cheilosia urbana. Lineage (NCBI taxonomy): Eukaryota > Metazoa > Arthropoda > Insecta > Diptera > Syrphidae > Cheilosia > Cheilosia urbana. The sequence continues at coordinate 43,029,631 of OX297856.1, forward strand.
ATGTTTTTCACTGTTTTTGTTTTTCTGTCCTATGCCGTTTATGTGATTTGAATTCACCGGCAAACTATTTTACTTAGTTTAAAGGACGATTTTTTTTTTTTTTTTTAGTCCTCCCGAATTAAACTTTTAAGAAAGTAAGATACTATGGATCTTTCGAGAATCCTACCGACTGCGCCAATTTTGTTTTTCACTTTGTAAATTTTGAAAAAAAACACTTTTCAACTTTGGATAAAAGGATTTATTTATTCTTTTAAAAAGCTTCAGATCCCTTACCACTGGTGGGGGGAAATCTTTAGCTATACGAGGAACAATTAGAACTGACTCTCACTGATCAGTGGAGCAGTTTATATAGATGACTTTTGTTTACTCAAGAAATCTGTATTGGACCAATAGATATCATACAAAGTGGATGATATGCTTAGTCGTGATTTTATTATGCTGAAGGCAAAAGACATTAAAAGCTATGCCGCATTAAATAACATTGTTGTGCTTAGGGCAAAAGACATAGGAAGCTATGTCGCATTAAATAACATTGTTGTGCTGTTTATGAAAGCAAAAGATATATCGTATTAAATAACATTGTTGCACTGAAGGCAAAAGGCATTAAAAGATATGCCGCAATTAAGAGATTTCGATTTCTTGTGTAAACATTACATTTCGATTCTTCTTACGTCTAACATTGTAATGTATTCTTCTTACGTCTAACATTGTAATGTTTAAGATTATGTTTTATAATTGTATGTTGGGTTCTGGGAACGTAACCGCGCGTAAAACTAAAATACGCGCGTAAAACTAGAATACGCGTGTAAAACTAAAATACGCGCGAAAAACTAAAATACGCACGTAAAACCAAAATACGCGCGTAAAAACTAAAATACGCGCGTAAAACTAGAATACGCGCGTAAAAACTAAAATACGCGCGTAAAACTAGAATACGCGCGTAAAACTAGAATACGCGCGTAAAACTAGAATACAAGCGTAAAAACGAAAATACGCGCGTAAAACTAAAATGCGCGCGTAAAAACTAAAATACGCGCGTAAAACTAAAATACGCGCGTAAAACTAAAATACGCGCGTAAAAACTAAAATACGCGCGTAAAACTAAAATACGCGCGTAAAAACTAAAATACGCGCGTAAAACTAAAATACGCGCGTAAAACTAAAATACGTGCGTAAAACTAAAATACGCGCGTAAGAACTAAAATACGCGCGTAAAAACTAAAATACGCGCGTAAAACTAAAATACGCGCGTAAAACTAATATACGCGCGTAAAAACTAAAATACGCGCGTAAAGCTAAAATACGCGCGTAAAACTAGAATACGCGCGTAAAAACTAAAATACGCGCGTAAAAACTAAAAATACGCGCGTATAACCAAAATACGCGCGTAAAAACTAAAATACGCGCGTAAAACTAGAATACGCGCGTAAAACTAGAATACGCGCGTAAAAACTAAAATACGCGCGTAAAACTAAAATACGAGCGTAAAAACTAAAATACGCGCGTAAAACTAGAATACGCGCGTAAAAACTAGAATACGCGCGTAAAAACTAAAATACGCGTAAAACTAGAATACGCGCGTAAAACTAAAATACGCGCGTAAAAACTAAAATACGCGCGTAAAACTAGAATACGCGCGTAAAACTAAAATACGCGCGTAAGAACTAAAATACGCGCGTAAAACTAGAATACGCGCGTAAAAACTAAAATACGCGCGTAAAACTAGAATACGCGCGTAAAACTAGAATACGCGCGTAAAACTAAAATACGCGCGTAAAAACTAAAATACGCGCGTAAAACTAGAATACGCGCGTAAAAACTAAAATACGCGCGTAAAACTAGAATACGCGCGTAAAAACTAAAATACGCGCATAAAACTAAAATACGCGCGTAAAACTAGAATACGCCCGCAAAAACTAAAATACGCGCGTAAAACTAGAATACGCGCGTAAAAACTAAAATACGCGCGTAAAACTAGAATACGCGCGTAAAACTAAAATACGCGCGTAAAACTAAAATACGCGCGTAAAACTAAAATACGCGCGTAAAAAATAAAATACGCGCGTAAAACTAGAATACGCGCGTAAAACTAAAATACGCGCGAAAAACTAAAATACGCGCGTAAAACAAAAATACGCGCGTAAAACTAAAATACGCTCGTAAAAAATAAAATACGAGCGTAAAACCAAAATACGCGCGTAAAAACTAATATACGCGCGTAAAACTAGAATACGCGCGTAAAAACTAAAATACGCGCGTAAAACTAGAATACGCGCGTAAAACTAGAATACGCGCGTAAAAACTAAAATACGCGCGTAAAACTAGAATACGCGCGTAAAAACTAAAATACGCGCGTAAAACTAGAAAATGCGCGTAAAACCCAAAATACGCGCGTAAAAACTGAAATACGCGCGTAAAACTAGAATACGCGCGTAAAACTAAAATACGCGCGTAAAAACTAAAATACGCGCGTAAAACTAGAATACGCGCGTAAAACTAGAATACGCGCGTAAAACTAAAATACGCGCGTAAAAACTAAAATACGCGCGTAAAACTAGAATACGCGCGTAAAAACTAAAATACGCGCGTAAAACTAGAATACGCGCGTAAAAACTAAAATACGCGCGTAAAACTAGAATACGCGCGTAAAAACTAAAATACGCGCGTAAAACTAAAATACGCGCGTAAAACTAGAATACGCGCGTAAAAACTAAAATACGCGCGTAAAACTAGAATACGCGCGTAAAAACTAAAATAAGCGCGCAAAACTAGAATACGCGCGTAAAACTAAAATATGCGCGTAAAAAATAAAATACGCGCGTAAAACTAGAATACGCGCGTAAAACTAGAATACGCGCGTAAAACTAGAATACGCGCGTAAAACTAGAATACGCGCGTAAAACTAAAATACGCGCGTAAAACTAGAATACGCGCGTAAAAACTAAAATACGCGCGTAAAACTAGAATACGCGCGTAAAAACTAAAATACGCGCGTAAAACTAGAATACGCGCGTAAAAACTAAAATACGCGCGTAAAACTAAAATACGCGCATAAAACTAGAATACGCGCGTAAAAACTAAAATACGCGCGTAAAACTAGAATACGTGCGTAAAAACTAAAATACGCGCGCAAAACTAGAATACGCGCGTAAAACTAAAATACGCGCGTAAAAAATAAAATACGCGCGTAAAACTAGAATACGCGCGTAAAACTAGAATACGCGCGTAAAACTAGAATACGCGCGTAAAACTAAAATACGCGCGTAAAACTAGAATACGCGCGTAAAACTAAAATACGCGCGTAAAACCAAAATACGCGCGTAAAAAATAAAATACGCGCGTAAAACTAGAATACGCGCGTAAAACTAGAATACGCGCGTAAAACTAGAATACGCGCGTAAAACTAAAATACGCGCGTAAAACTAGAATACGCGCGTAAAACTAAAATACGCGCGTAAAACTAAAATACGCGCGTAAAACTAAAATACGCGCGTAAAAAATAAAATACGCGCGTAGAACCAAAATACGCGCGTAAGAATTAAAATACGCGCGTAAAACTAGAATACGCGCGTAAAACTAAAATACGCGCGTAAAACTAAAATACGCGCGTAAAACTAAAATACGCGCGTAAAACTAGAATACGCCCGCAAAAACTAAAATACGCGCGTAAAACTAGAATACGCGCGTAAAAACTAAAATACGCGCGTAAAACTAGAATACGCGCGTAAAACCCAAAATACGCGCGTAAAAACTAAAATACGCGCGTAAAACTAGAATACGCGCGTAAAACTAAAATACGCGCGTAAAAACTAAAATACGCGCGTAAAACTAGAATACGCGCGTAAAACTAGAATACGCGCGTAAGACTAAAATACGCGCGTAAAAACTAAAATACGCGCGTAAAACTAGAATACGCGCGTAAAAACTAAAATACGCGCGTAAAAAATAAAATACGAGCGTAAAACCAAAATACGCGCGTAAAAACTAATATACGCGCGTAAAACTAGAATACGCGCGTAAAAACTAAAATACGCGCGTAAAACTAGAATACGCGCGTAAAACTAGAATACGCGCGTAAAAACTAAAATACGCGCGTAAAACTAGAATACGCGCGTAAAAACTAAAATACGCGCGTAAAACTAGAATACGCGCGTAAAACCCAAAATACGCGCGTAAAACTAGAATACGCGGGTAAAAACTAAAATACGCGCGTAAAACTAGAATACGCGCGTAAAACTAAAATACGCGCGTAAAAACTAAAATACGCGCGTAAAACTAAAATACGCGCGAAAAACTAAAATACGCGCGTAAAACCAAAATACGCGCGTAAAACTAAAATACGCGCGTAAAAAATAAAATACGAGCGTAAAACCAAAATACGCGCGTAAAAACTAATATACGCGCGTAAAACTAGAATACGCGCGTAAAACCCAAAATACGCGCGTAAAAACTAAAATACGCGCGTAAAACTAGAATACGCGCGTAAAACTAAAATACGCGCGTAAAAACTAAAATACGCGCGTAAAACTAGAATACGCGCGTAAAACTAAAATACGCGCGTAAAAACTAAAATACGCGCGTAAAACTAGAATACGCGCGTAAAAACTAAAATACGCGCGTAAAACTAGAATACGCGCGTAAAAACTAAAATACGCGCGTAAAACTAAAATACGCGCGTAAAACTAGAATACGCGCGTAAAAACTAAAATACGCGCGCAAAACTAGAATACGCGCGTAAAACTAAAATATGCGCGTAAAAAATAAAATACGCGCGTAAAACTAGAATACGCGCGTAAAACTAGAATACGCGCGTAAAACTAGAATACGCGCGTAAAACTAAAATACGCGCGTAAAACTAGAATATGCGCGTAAAACTAGAATACGCGCGTAAAACTAAAATACGCGCGTAAAACTAAAATACGCGCGTATTTGTTTCAATTATGAATAGAGCATAAATGACTTGCTCGGCAAGCTGATTTTGTTCGAAAAATCGACAAATGGTTAGGTAGTAATTTCAGTGTGAATAACTCAATACGACGAGTATTAGTATATTGAAAAGAAAAGGATCCGAAGCAGTGTTTCATATTTAAATTAAATACATACCATACATATTTCATTCTTAAATGAGAAAGAGAAAAAAGTGATGTAGTATCGACAAAACCTGTACTGTACTATTATAAAAATGAGAACGATCAACATGTCGAATATGAATAACATGTATGACAGATTAGGAACTAGAATAAAGGAGAATAAACGGACTGAACTGTGAACAAGCAAATAACAAAGACGTGTCGTACTTAGAACACTACAGTAATGATAAGTGACCTTTCGGTGGAGCAATAATCTTGCTATCAGGCGATTTTGGTCAAACGCTGCCTGTCATTTCGAGATCAACTCCGGCAGATGAATTGAATGCTTGCCTGAAGGCGTCTGCTTTATGGCGATACGTCAAGAAATTGCATTTGACAACAAACATGCGAGTTTTTTTACAAAATGACCAGTCCGCTGCAGAATTCTCGAGGCAATTGTTGGCGATGGGCAATGGTGTGATTGTAGCAAACTTAATCACCGGCCTGATTGAGTTTCCATAACATTTTTGCAACTTTACAACGACACTGGAAGAACTAATCATGAATGTTTTCCCGAATATCACTCAGAATTGTGCTGACAATGATTGGCTGGGTGTAAGAGCGATTTTGGCTGCGAAAAACAAGAATGTCGATCATTTGAATTTCGCCATACAAAACCAAATCGCTGGTGAGTTGCATTCATACAAATCAGTCGACTCCGTGATGGATGAAAACGGAGCCACCACCCACCAACTATCCCACTTTGTTGCGCAACCTAAATAAACCAAAACTTTGTAACGGTACGCGTTTAATTGTAAAGAATTGAATATCAAATATTATTCAAGCAACGATTTTTATTGGAAAATTCAAAGGCGAAGATATTCTTATTCCGCGGATTCCACTTATTCAGAACGATTTGCCGTTCGTATTTAAGCGTCTTCAATTTCCCGTACGTCTCGCATTTGCTATGACAATAATTCATAAGTCGCAAGAACAATCGCTGGATGTGTGTGGCATAAATCTTGAATTTCACGTGTCGGCAAACCACTCGCTTTGTACGTGTACGCACCCGATAATAGAACAAAAAATGTTGTGTACCATAAAGCACTTCAGTGAAAAAGCGGTAGGATGGCCGACAAGTACTTTATTTAAATTATTTATTTAATTTTAATATAACTTTTGAATAAACAATTTTAATTGACCGAATTACATTTTTTTTTCTTTTTTATATACTTCTCCCGGGAACGGCGAACCTATAACGCTTCAACAGCGCCCCGAGATGCCTGCAGATGTTTGTTTGCTCTGCACTTAAATTGCTGCAAATTGTAGTCTTCTGGAAATATATCCCCAGGAAGCGAGTTCCAAAGAATAAAGCGAAAGCTCGGAATTACTAATTTCATTACCTACATTAATGAATTTGGGCGGAACGAAGTTTGCCGGGTCAGCTAAAAAAATTAATTTGGTTAATTAATCTGTATTTTGTTTCAGAATATACGTCTCGCTATTAGAAAGGTAGTAAACTGTAACTGGTATGGATTGTATAATATGTAATCGTATAGGATAGTTAAGGTTCGTATCAATGGAAAGTTCTTCTAAACAATTTGTGCATATTTTAAATTTCAGCATAGACAGAAAAACTAACCCAGACAAATCCCGTTGTCTCCGGACTATAAGGCGCCGTATGACGTATGAGTCACATGGATATCAAGAGGACAAAAATACAACTATAAATATGTACGTACCTACCCAGGTATATTCGAAAACAAACTTTGTAAATCACAAAATAGGTACAAGTTGTAAATTGAAAATAAAGTTTTCTAATTTCAAGAAATCAAGAATCGTAAATTGCTAAATATGAATTGCAAATTGATAAAAATAAGTTGCAATTTACCATTAAGAATTCGTAAATTGCAACTACTGAAGTAGAAGATCAACCCCTATTGTTCGCAAATCAACACTATTGAGTCGCAATTCGAAACTAAATGGTTGTAATTTGCTAAGGAATGAAATCGTAATTTACAACAGAAAAGTGGTAATTTACGAATGGTTTTTGCAATTCACAACCACAGTAATATCAAATTGTTAACTTTTTGTGTCAAATTGCGATCGGTTATGGCAATATGTATTTCACGCCCGAACGCATTATCGACACTGAGAAATGTTGATTCACGACTTTTGAGGGTCAATACCTTCACTTTGTACAACTTCTAGAATTGCGAATAAAAAGTCGTGAATCCTGAGCTAAGCTCTAAAATGAGACAAACTTTTTGTGATTCGGCGCTTATTTTTCTTGATCTTTAATTTGTTTTCCATGCATGAGCTTATAGAGAAAGGGCTTACAATTGGTGACACCATCAGCTATACAAGATTGCATTCCATATCACATTCGCGAGTGAGGGCTAGCCATATTTTAAACCACCCGGTTCTGCTCCGTGTTGTCTCGAGAGCTACTTTATTTGACAGTCTGCTATCCGGCATATTCAACACCTTCAGTATTTTATGAACAAAGGCGATAGCCCGGTTTCTAACATTAGCATGTACGTTCGCGTGCAGGGTGGCAGGTGATAGGTTCTCTTTAAATAACATCTCAACTATATCATAAGCCTTTCCTCACCATACCTGCACTGCATACAATATTATTGACTCCGAAACCGCTTCAAATACTTTATATTTAGGTACCTGCAAATGTTTAAATTTACTCGTGAGTAAAACTCCAAGGTATTTGTACTCCTTAACAACTTCTATCACACTGCCATGGATATGTCAATTTTCCTTAAAACAGTTTCTTGCTCCTCCTTCGAAGTTCACGATTAAGTTCCACAATTTGCAGTATTCCCATTCTAGTCGATTAATCATTAATTGCAGAAACTCCGGCAATATGCTAAGACTACAATATCATCCGGAAACTCTGCAAATCGGATTTCATTAATTTCTTTGAAGTTACAATTTTTGTCAGTGGAAAATAGAATTGGATTTCTAGTTGGACTCGCAAGGATAAGCTCAATTCCCCCATCATTTCAACTTTTTGGGCTAGGTCCACAACGTCAATTTTTCGAGCCTGTTTAACATTAAAAAAAAAACTCCCCCCGAAAAACTGAACTGAAATGTATGTTAACCCTTGCTACATTGCAACTCACTCACTCCGACCACAACTTAAAACTCATTAAATATGCATGCCCTAATATGTTACGGGACCCTCTCGAACAGGACTTGCTGTCCATATGCCACATGCGTTGTCCGTGTGTCTCTGCACAGAAAGGACCTACACCCAAAATCGTCGACTGCTTTAATTCATTCTGATGTCACAATTCAATTTAATTCACATTTCATGTAAACTAGCACTTATGTTTTCGTTTTTATTTCCCCCCTTCGCATGTATATAATATGAGTCTCCCTTTACAGTTTTATTTGCGGTCCATCGGGGGAGAAGGATGTAAAAAAAATTCAAAATTATTTATTCCGTACATGGGTGTTATTTATTGATGAACCACTATATGGGCACCGCAGCCTCAACCTGTTTTTACCACCAAAATGCTCCACCAACATACACCAGTGACAACAACTGCTCTAGACAGTAGACAGTACACACCAAGGTATTGTTTATTAACAAATTCGGTAAATTTGTGTGTTTCTCTCTCTCGCACTCTGTCCAACAAACTCCCAATCTCAATGGAGCCGCGCGGATTTGTTGAAGCGTGAACACCAAGTGACAGAATAATGGGACATGGATATTTTTTGTTTTTATTCCTTACTGCAGTTCCAATGGTTATAATTTTATTTTAAGTTAGCTATTTGGTTGGTTGTTTTGAATTGTAAATAACATAACTGAATTTGGAATGGTTGCAGTGGAATTTCTCCCAAACGAATTGTAATTTCTATGCAGAACTTTACCCTGCTGTTGAGCCGAGAGCTGTCACATTTGTCAACTCTTCAGTATGCTAGTGTGACCAAACATAATAAAAAATCGTTGCATCGCGTGTAAGATGTCAGAATTTATCGTTCGTCTGAAAGAATTGAGTTAATTCAACATGAAAGGTCATGTTAGCGCGCTCACCTATCCACATCACGTTATGCATTTCATTTCATGGTGCAACAGCGGTTGTATCGGGTTAAGCTACACGGAGAAAATTGATTCTACCTACAATTGTATTGTGCTAAATGGGGTATTATAAAGGTTCAATTCAAGAACTATCAAATATCAAATGGTGAACTTTTTTTTGTAAGTTTCAAGTCTCAAGTGTGTCTTTCTCTTTCTCTGTCTCTAAATTTATTGTTGTTGTTATTCTGCTCTGCTGCCAGCTGTCGCTTTGTTTATATTTAAACTAATACATTTATAAACAAAATTTTTAAAACTTAATTTTTATTGCATTTTTTCTAAATTAAAAATCTACTGCAAACAAAAGTGAATCTACTGCACTTTTTATTAAGATCTACTGCGAAACTTTTTTATAACTGAAGCCCGAACCCTGGACATAAATAATCTGCATTGCTGAGTTCAATTATTAGGAGAGTGTAAGTTTTAGTCAGTAAGTAACCGCAGTGGAATAAACGTTCGCATGAGTTTGGTTGAATTTGCTTTCAGGCGAAGATTCTTCGGGAGTTCTATAGGGAGTTAAAAGCCACGGCTTAAGTGGATACCCAGCATCTCCAAAAGTACAAATTGAGTAAAAATTATAAAGTTGAATAAATCGGGCATCAAAATCTTATCCAATAACCAAGAATTCCTTTCACCACCTAAATACGCCTGCTCCATCCACAATATCAATTCGCTAACATTCCAAACCAGGGAATCGTGACACGCTCCAGGATGAGATGCATCAACGAAGCGAATTCGCATTTGGTCATCGCAAACCTGCAATGTTTAAATTGGGATTATGTTAAGTACATAGTACACAACACATAAGAGTCTACTTACAAGTAGAACATTGAAGCTATAGAATCCTTTTCTGTTGTAGTACAAATGCTTATTTTCTGGCGGGGCAATAATTTTAACATGGGTGCCATCAATGCACCTTATTACTCCTGGCAAATTATACTTTTCATAGAAATGAGTATTTGTACGCCTCTTCTCTTCCGCCGTCATTGGCATATTTATCCAAATTGGACAAAGTTTACTTTCAAATATGTTTACGACACTTGAAAGCACTTCGGAAAAAGCTGATTGGGCTAATCCAACTCCGTGATCATTTCCCACCCCAACTTGGTAGCCGCCTTCTGCAAAAAAAACGCAAGCATGCGCTTAGCTTCACTAGTGGGGAGACTCCAAATGATTTTTTGGTTTGCGGCAAAGAATCTTCGAGTAATTCCAACAAGTGTTTAAACATTGGGTTGTTCACTCGGTAGTATTTATGGAATCTAAGAAAATGGGTTAAAGATGCAGGAAGAAAAGTTTTTAGTTTCTACTTACAATGCTTGTAGATCTAAAGGATTAGCTGCATCTACTAAACTCCTTCTTATTGATCGTTGCCGAGCTCTCTCCATTTGTTCATCTTCTATCGTTAATACAAAATGCGCACTTCTAAACATTTTAAAATTATTACTTTTATTTTGTTTTTTTATTCAAAGCTCGTGTTGTTTTTTAACAATCTCTACAAATAAGATGCACGTACATTGTTTACTTGATGATTGACTGCTGTCAAAACATTCTAACGTATTTTCGAAAGTACTTTTAGGAACCTTAATGTTGGTAAAACTGTTTCCCGGGGAAAAAACATTCCGATGGAAATTCACGATTGGTAGATTACGCTCCCGGGAACAAAAATTACCCGGGGAAACATTTTTCCCTCGGAATTCCCGATAGGTGTGATTGTGAAACACAACCATGACCGGGAGTAATGTCCTTTACGGAATTTGAAAGCTTTTAATAAAATGGAGTACGTTTCTCTAGATGTGCGGGCACAATGCAATGCACGCATCAAACATCCTCGACGTGCAGACATTCCGAGGGAGAAATGTCTACTATGACCATTTCCTTGTTGCGGCTGAATTCAGAGCTCGATTTCGTCTAAAGAGAAAAAGCTGCAAGCCACACAGAAGAAGATATTCGCGCGTTGGAAGCCTTAAATACCTACGAGAAGTCATCATCATCAGACCCCTATTCTCAAAAATTCTTCCATACTATCTGTCAAAATCTCCGATGCGTTGGGAAAAACTGAAATTTTCATTTCTCGAAATCCGCATACAAGAATTTCTCCTCGAATGTTACTCATCTGTGTTTTCCATGCGGATTTGCATCTCGTATACGGAATTATGACTTTTATATACTTAAAAAAAAAAGGTTTGTTTTTTGATTTATGTGTGAGAAAATAAGAATCAAATTAAAATAAATCAAAAAATTTAAATGAAAGCACTTATTGAATGGTATCCCTTTGCATTGACATAAATTTATGTTCGGAAATAGTGAAATAGTGAAAGCAGTCTTGGGGTTCTGGGATGGTTCTGTATATTTCGATTTCGTCTAACTTCTTAACTGATAATCGAACAAATGTTGAGCTCATATCAGCCAAAGTAGCCACTGTGAAGTGGGTGGAAGTAAGCATTGCCGATGAAGGGACTATCAGCTCCATATGACTCATCTACAAAAAAGGCGATCCTATGTCTTTTCGCATATAAGATTATATTCAACGTGCTATATTTTCTAACACACTAAATGACACATAGCAGTGTGGCTTCCGATCCTCCAGTTCGACCATAGACCAAATTATTACACTGATGACAAGACTAATGAAATTCAAGTCAAGACTAACAATCCTTTCATCTACTTGAAAGCCGCATAAATGATATAGCATTCATTGTCAGGAGCTCTTTTTGGCGATGGCCGATTTCGGGATTCAGACAACTCTGATCCAGTTGCTCCTCCGAAGTATTCCAAACATGGGCCGGATTTCGGCAAGGAGATGCGGTATCATGTGGCTTCTTCAATCTTTTGCTGGATTGGATAATGCGCAGGGCAAGTGCTAATACGGAAGGCACTCTCTTGAGCAGATCTGTGCAACTACTAGGGTATGCCGACGATATCGACATCATCGGTCGCTAACAGCGCTCCGGTGTGATAAAAGCATTCAAGGCGATGGAAGCACAGTCGGAACCTGTTGGCCGTTAAAGAAACGAGGACAAGACTATGTTTATCCTATCAACAAGCAACCTAACATCTGTCCACCGCTCAGGACAAAACGTTGTAAGCCTACCAATGAAACCTACCAATGAAACCGTAGTGGAGACTGGAGATCCGGGGAAGAATTACCAATGAAAACCGTTGTTTTTTTGGTTTGGCAAAACAATTGGGCTCAAAACTCCTAACCCGAAGCACAAAATGTGTGCAAAAATCTTACCCTGACAGTTCTGCTATATGGCGCCGAGTGCTGGACTATAAGTAGGAAAGGAATTTCTCCGACGTATTTTTGGTCCTGTGCCGGAGGAGGGCGAATGGGGGAGAAAATACAACGACTTAAAAGTAAAAATATATTGGCTACTAAGCCACATCGAGCGAATGGACAATAATGCTCCATCACCATCAGCTAAAAATATATTCGAATTCCAGGCCCCACCCCGCATATGTCGAGACGACAAGAAAGATCGAATCTCCGTTTTAAAGCCATCGTAAATGTCAGAGTGGTCTGCCTAACTGGAAGCAGTTTGCCCGTCATCTTAGAACTTGCAAAAGGCGGCGCAGGCCCATAATAGACTTATGTCCCACTTCAGTCCCATCGAAGCGGGTAATAAGTCAATAGCAAATTTGTATGGAATTATGTCCCATCTAGCATGTTTTGTTCTTAAAGAAATGCTGTACACATTTAAACCTTAATATATTAAGTTACGCTGTGTTTGTCTTTCTCTTTTTAGTAAAAAAAACTTTTCATTGTTATAAAATTAATGAGCTAAAAATGTGCTGGGTGCCGTGACATAAGGCCAAATTTGGCCTTATATCGCTCTGTGAAATTGACGTAAGGCCAAATTCTAGCATCTTATATATTAATACGGAGTTGCCTAAAACGTGTTTCCCCCCTTTTTTCCTATTATAAGTCACATAAATATGCCAACACTATATATATTTGGGTAGGGGACAATACATAGAAGTGCACAATACAAAAATTATCCACAAATTATGAATTAAAGCAGGTAAATTTAAGCGAATTGCATGAAATTACAACAACAACAACATGGCACCCGCGTGAAGTTAATTCGCACTTTTTCTAGAATGAAAAACGTGAAATGCAGTTCGATAGACAATCGTTTGTAGCTGTTTGTAGTGAAATTCTTTTCGTTTGTAGTTCAACCGTTTGAAAGTTAGAACCATTTGAAAAAACAAAATCCCAATCCCTTAAAACCGTGTTATTTCTGAAACCGCAGCTAGCAAAGTGATAAAATTTCTAAAATCTATTTTCGAAAGTGTTCGACAATACTAATCTAATAAAATTCAAATCGTACCAATCGGCCTAACGGTTTATGATTTATATGAAATTTAAGCAAAATGTTGGCTTCTAACTTAAGGTCCCCATAACTCTAAAACTGTTGAACAACAAACGATGAAACTTTGCATATCTATTCTATGCACCCTTTTCTACCTGTAATATAAAACAGAAGACAGCCCGCATTACTGGAGACTTTTTATTCGCAATTTAAGGAAAACCTAAAATGGTTTCGATTGCCTATTTATAAGCCCTCCGATATTTCCCCTTCACTTCCCCTTCAAAAATTAACTTATAGAATAAATTGGTCGAATTTCGACCACGGGGCGACCCCTAGTTTGGTATTATTACACTTTGAGAAAGCGACATAAGGCCATATCCGGAAAGCACTTAAGGTACCTTTTTAAGGGTTGCCATACTGGGCTCTTTGTCGTATTTTCGGCTATCTTTTTTCAAAAAGTTTTTTATTCCTTCACAAAACTAAAAAAAAAAAAATATTTCCGGCACTTTTCAAACTTGGCAGCACTCTTGCAGTGAAGTGATATCGAAAAGTCGTTCAACTTGCACGCACACCAATTTATCTTTTTTCAGGTCCTTTGACTTGACACAGGCGACAAAAGCTAATTACAGAAATTCGAAGTCAAATTAAATCTGCGGCGCGCATAAGTGAGATGGTTAAATGGGAAAAATTCCAAAAATCTCCACTATTCTTTGAGCTTCTTTCTGGGCAAGGATTTTGGGCTACATTTTTGTAAGGTTTGGGCGCTTAAAGCAAACCAAATTATGGCAACCCTGTGCGTGCTGCATACATTTAATTGATTTTTCATTTCATTTGATTTCATCTAAATCAAGTGCTATAACCTATAACTAGCGTTTTCTGTTTTTTTGGCGAACATCATTCACGGTTTAATATTTGTGAAACATTTTGCTCAAATATTTGAATACACTTTTGTCCGTGTCAATTAATTCAAAATGGACTATTTAGGCGACAATGCAAATAGCAAATAATGTTGCTTTGGAAGCATTACACTCGTCGTCTCGCAACGATACAACCTTAAATGAAACAAAAAATGCAACAAGTATCATCGTCGCCCCGCAACAATAGAAGCGGCAAAGATTTTAGTTTGTAAATTATTTGCATGTAGATATATATCATATTTTGAATATGTACATTATTTTTTATTTTATTTTTTGTACATTTGTATATTTGATAGATTGGGACAAAGAGCCACTTAAAGTTAGTGATAACTCATTCGGTAACATAATTTGGAGTATTCAAACGTTTTTTTATCGACTAAATCCAACAATAGAGTAAGTGCTGCAAATATGGCCCACCCTTAAAATTTTTTTAAATAAAACCATAAATTTAAGCCTAATTCATATATTATTTTTTTAAACAGTCTTACAAATTTTTATTTCAGTCTTTAGAAACTTTAATTAAAAAAACAAACATAACTAAAAGTTAAAAACAAAAACTTAAACTTATAATTTAGTTTTGAAAAAAGTGCGGCTAATATGGCCCACCTGGTGCTAAATATGGCCCAGGGTGGGCCTTCAAAGATCCCATTATTTTGTTGTTGACTGCCGATATGGCTTTCATCACGTCCTCCTTCCACCAAGTCTTCCGTGGTTGTGGACTTTGTTTAGACATTTTAGCCTTCGAAAAAAAAAAAAAATTAAATTAAATAAATAAAAAAATCAAATTTCAATCAAGAAAACGTGTCAAATATGGCCTACTTGGTCTTATTACCAACACATGGGGTGGGCCATATTAAGCAAACTTTGATTTTTTTACTCATTTTAATTTTCAACACACTAACTTAATAAACTTTCTTTTAAATTTAAACATCACACAAATAAAGAAAATATTTAAAACTATTTAATTTTAGAAAAAACTTACCAATTTAACACAGAATTTAATGTAAAAACACTTAAGAAAACTTACCAAAAAATTACAACGAAAGTATAGAAAACAAAATGCCCCGTATATCTTCCACACCCGTCGCGCCACACTCACCGCAAAAAACTGAGGCTAAACCGATTTGAACGTGTTCGTGTTGAAACATTTCTTATTTCGCTGTGGGTTATGGTTTGGGAAATACAGTGGTGGGCCATATTACCTACATGCAGTGTTGCCGCTGAGGAAAAAAAATTGTCGCTAGACCATAACCTAAAATCCGCTAGAAATGTTAGTTTCTGAATTGCGAAAATCCGCTAGAAATCGCTAAGATATCAATTTGAATGTAAGTTCACAAAAATATGTATTTTTTTTTGAAATAAATTATTAATTATTAAATTATTAATCAAATTAAATACTGAATTAAAAAAAAACAACCATTGAATTCAAGATAACAAAAAAATAATGTGAAGTAAAAAAGAAAAAACGTTTTAAAAAAAATAAATAAATTGAAATTTACAAATCAAATTCCAGCTCAAAAATGGAATCATCTAATTATTGGCTGTCCATTTCTTCCAAGTTTGAAGTAGAGGCTTCGGCTATATTATTTTCTTCAGTTTTAGATTTTTTTGTTTCTCCTATTTTTTTTATAACCTGGTCTGGCAGGTCGTAATTACAGCAACCCTGTTCATCACTTTTAGTTGATTTCTAATCAATATTATAGAATTCAACGTCAGGGTTGAAAGTTGATTCCGAAGTTTTTTTACATGGTTCATTGCACTAAAAATTGGTTCAACTTCAGCATTTGAGTGGGGAAGAGATAGCACAGTGATTGCCAAATCAGTCAGTTCTTGCAAATTATTTACACCTGCAGCATTTTTGTAGGTGCATACTTGAAAAATTATATTCGAATGAGTAGGAGATGCCACTTGTACGGGATTCGTGTACGTATGGTGGTTTAGTAATTTAGTAGCTAGAAATCGCCAATTTTTTTTTTAGCGGCAACATTTTATTAAAAATCGCCGAGAGCTTTAAAAATACGCTAGAAATAGCGAAAAAATCGCTAAAGTGGCAACAGTGCCTACATGGGCCATATTTCTCGTCTCCGCACTTACTCTATACATTTTTATTTGTTCTTATAGTTCAGATTTATACGATAAGCCAGAAAGACTTTCTCAAATGCGCGGTTCATCGAAAAAATCATCGGCAAGCGCATCGCACACATCTCTGAAATTTTCGCAAAGCACTTCCCAAGCCATCAGGGCAATCGGCTTCTTCAACAGGGCAAAAAACAACTCAACAAATAAACAATTTTATCGAACCGTTCCAAGCTACCGGTCTACACGAAACGAGTTTTGTTCAAAGTTTCCTTTCCGTTCTTTTAAGTTTAGACGAATTGAAAGCATTTTACGCCTCTTAACTTAATTCAATTTTTTTTTTTAGAGGTAGGTAACAGCCACTTGGAAATGTGCTCAGCGAAGGCATGGGTTTGTTTTTAGAATATTTTTGTTTTATTAATTACTAGCGACCCGCCCCGGCTTCGCACGTAGGGTTCAGCCTGCGTTTGCAATGTAAGCGGAAAAATTGTAATTATTTACGACATCACATTAGAAACCTCAAAAATAACAGTATTTCTCCACTATTTAATGGATGTTATTATACATATAAACCTTCCACTTCAATCACTCTATCTATTAAAAAAAAACGCATCAAAATCCGTTGCGTAGTTTTAAAGATTTAAGCCTACATAGGGACATAGGGACATAGGGATAGAGAAAGCGACTTTGTTTTATACTATGTAGTGAGGATTCAGAATCGATTTTAACATTAATAGTTAAGAACTGACAACGTCTGCCGGGTCAGCTAGTATTTCTATAGTTTATAGGCACAGTTTACTTACACCTTGGAGTCGTATTAACCCTCATAAGAAATCTTGGAGATGAGTAGCTAGTTGTACCTATATTTCCTAATAATTTTCTCCCACCGTCTCAAACAGTTTGGCAGGCAGGGGCCGGGCGTCTTACCCAAATGGCATATTGGACCTATGCTTGGATATTGCTTTATTCTCTTAATTTTGGTCGGGTGGACAGGAAGCTTGCCTTTAATCGTCCAAATTGTATGTTTTCTTCTATCTGAGAGAAGGTTTTCGGTAATCCTCGCCATTTAACAGTAGGTATGCAGAGATGTTATTTTCAATGCAGTGCTTTCTGGTCTCACGTATTGTTGCTTAGCCATGTAAATTTCAGCTGAGAAACTGATGTTCCTCTGTCCTCTTTTGGCCATAGAGATTTTGAGTCGTCTCACGTCCTTTTCTATAGCGCCGCTTCGTGGTGCTTGCCGGTAACTTTTAGTAAACCAATAGTTTGTGCCTTAGTAAAATCTACGACATCAGTTGTTGCTGTTCTGAAGGCTTTTGAATCTCGCTGCGTAGAGATTTTTGCGTTTTTAAAAACTTTCGAAGTAAAGCAAGAACTCCAATTGTGTGGCTTTACCTGTGGCTTTTACCTTGGCTGTATATAGCCCTCTATATATACGCAGCCTGTTCAGGGTACGAACATTTCTCCTGCAAATGGAAATGTTGATGTACTTACTTTGAGACCCTCGTTTTTTTTTCGTAACTAGGCTAACATTCATCGCCAGACTTTGAGGTAAGGACATCTCCAATGAATACAAACATTCAATACAGCTAGCTATCTCTTCTGAGTCTGCTTTTTCACTTTGAAATTACATCCTGAAAGAGCAAAGAAAAACGAATTCCTTAATTCAGCCAAGAAAATTCCGTCAGTGCACCCACCCAATGCCATTTGTCGCCAGTTGCGCTCAACAGCTTCTTATTGAAATTGCCAGGGGATAAAATTATCAAATTTATGCATTTCACAATTGCAAGGTGGCAAGGACTACCGATCGATGCACGTTTCTTTGCATATTCCAAGTGTCCGGTGCGCCATGGCGTTCGCAGAACATACCACTTACACCCAAGAAAACCCGCCCAGCACACTGCACTGACAGATGAAGAAAAAAATTGCCCACTCGCCCGAATAACGACAAGACGAAACGAAACTTCGTCCAGACCCCAGCAGAAACAGAAACCCACCATAAATATAAATTTGCAGCCAATGTACCTGACGTAGCAAACAGAGGCACGGGCTCAGCTCTTACCACTCCTGGTCACCGTGCAGCGTGCTCCCAAGCCATGCAATTGCGAGGAAACTTATAGAAAGCGTGTTTTTTGTCTTAAGGCGACATTCGAATTGGTCGCTGGACGTTGGCGGCACTGGCGACAGCAGATATCGCATAGATACATCGCCAACTAGCAAACTACAGCAGCTACGAAGCAGTTGGAGCCCACTTTGCATATCCCGAACAAGTGCGGAATCGAAACAAAACCGTACACACACACACGTTGTCGTTTCGTTGCGGCTGCGGCCCATAAATGATATGCAAATATCTCGAGCGGAACAACCAACCGGGCAAAAGGGTTCGCAGTTCGCACACAGTACCTTCTATTCTGGAGCACCGCACCATTACCAGATCTTGGCATCGATTATCCCCATACGATTGTGGCGGCATGGCTATTATGCAATCCGATTCCCAAAAGAAACCTGGGAACAGGTTTCCGTTTTATTACTTCCACCTTGGAACAGCCGCAGAGATCTGCGCTCTGCGGCATACATATAGATACTTTTGTGCATTTCTCGAAACTATTATCTCGATTGGTTGGCCATTTCGGGAATTTGGAAAATTACTCCCGGCTGAGCTCAATGCTCAATGTTTAGCCCAATATTTGGCATAGATGTGGATCCGAGAAGTTGCATTGCATCTCATTAAATGGGCAGTGGTTGGCAGTGTTATAGCTCAAGGCTACTGATGGGATGGTAGAGTGGGCCATTGTTTGTTCGTTAGAGCCTTGCAGGGATAGTGGGTATTTGGAAAGTCTTGCTGGTGCATACACACACACACGGGGGTAATCGTTCGCAGATGGCAGGCGATGAAGGAATGCCTTGAGTGGGCGGAAATTATATTGAAAGTTTTATGGCGACCGAAATTGCAGGAGCTCGCGGATAGCATTCACTTTGCCAAAGTGGTACGAGGATAATTTTACCCGCTTCGTATTATTGCGGGAGTAGATGAGATTGGCGGTGATAGTGGTAAAATTCCTTAACTATCGGTTCTTCCTATATAACTTTGGGGTATGACAGCGCCACAAGGTGATGCTGTTTGATTTTACGATCATGTAGCAAACGAACAAATTGGTTCGTGGTTTTTGTGGTCCAAAGTCGAAAATTATTGGCAACATTTTAGCACCACTTTGGTGCGTGTACAAAGTTGTTCCGATGCCGTTCGTTATGGCGTTTCTTTGGGTATCAAGTGAAATACATTTATATGGCGGTATCAAATTGCAGAATGGTGTTTTTAGAGTGAAGTAGGTACTTAATTCGAAATCATCTTCCAATGCGTTATGCAGATGAAGCGGCTCATCTGTTGGATTTAAGTACAACGACATGGTGGGCCTTGAAAATCATAATATCCAAAATTGAATCTGAAAAATAAGGCAACATTGAAACAACAGCGTGGTATCCAATTATGATTGTTAAACTTTTGGTTTATTAGAAGTGTAACGTAACGACTATAAAATTTGGCACATGGCACTCAAATTTTTGGCCCAACTATTGGCAGCCTCATTCAAGAGTGATTTTCCCAATAACCCTTTGCTAGAATAAATCAATTTATTTATTTATTTTAACATATACAATTTTCTCGCTTTTCTGTGTCTTTATAGTTTGCCGAAAACAACATTTTATAAGTGAAAGCTAAAACACGGGCGACAAAAAAAGGCGGTTGCCAGATTTTGCTCGCTATCAAAATATATCAAAAACATGGAAAAAAAAAACCAGGGATTTACAAATTTATCCCAGACAAAATAAAAAATAATTTTTATTCATTTCAATGACAGCGTCAGTTCTCAAAAATTACTTCAGGTATCAGGTCTATTCCGTTACTTTTAAGTGTCATGAATTGTTAACAATTCTTACGAATTTTTGCTCAACCCCGTTTGCTTAACTCGTAAAAATCGTAAAAAAGAACGTCATCGAAAGAGAAAGATAATACCGCTCCACTGAGAATATTACGAAGTTTAACTTCAATTAACAAATTTATTGATGTAAGAATTCGAAAGTCTATGCAATTCGTTGTCCCATTTTTTGGCAATGCGTGCATTTGTTTTGATTTCCTGCGTATTAAAACGGTATCAACAAGGGCAATGGGCAAAATCAAATTAAATATTCTCCTCAAGGTTCTTTTCGAAAGTGGCGACGAAATTCTTTATCGCTGTAAAAAGATACAATCTCCTGCACGTAATTTTGAATGCAGTGTCGCTTTTTCCTCTTATCGAATGCTTGTAGTTAAATCAGTACAAATTCTTCCACATACTCGAATTCGATTAACTCCGAATCACTGCCAACGCTAAATGATTCAACTATAATATTGTTAATAAATTGAAAGTACCCGACTCTTCGAGTTTTTCAGACGGTTTAACTACTTTGCTTGCAAATATTTTGAATTTTTAAACACTCCATTTTTCGTAGATTATATACTACAAAAGCTTTCCCTAATTTTTTCGTATGTATGTCTCTCTGTGAGGCAATTTATCCCCACGACTGCCATTTTGTGACAGTCTTTTCCGTTCCTACTACAAAAGTAACAAACCTATTCTTATATGCTAGGTGTGCTTGATTGAAAATTTTAACGAGAATTTATCAAGCCCTTATGATACCACATTTTTCTCTCATTTTGCTGATATGTCTACGTTAACATTGGGGTGTAATGTACGCACTAATTCCTATCGGGAATTTTCGTTTTAATTTCTCGTACTGTTCCCGTTTAATTTTAAAAGTCAATTTAGAATGCAGTCTTAAGTCCGGGACGCCCCGGGCGTCTGGCAACGCTATAAAGTAGTACCCTTTGTAGCTACAATTATTGACACTGCCAAGAGTTGTACTTCTATAAGTGTCAATGGTTGTATCGGTCAACAGTTGTTCATTCCAGTTTGAACAAAATGCCGAAATAAAGCTTTAAATACGATGAGAACGACTTTCAGAAAGCCTTGCTGGACACAAAAATTGGGAACAAAATTCCCAAAAACGTTTTTTGTATTATTTTAATTAATGATTTAAAAAACATTTTTTATTCCTTTTTTTACTGTACAGTACCTATCTATCTACCTAATTATTTTAATTCATTAAATTTTCAATAAATTACATAATTTTGTTCTGTTTATTATGTTAAAAAAAAAAATTATATTTATTTAGGTATTCAATTATGTATTATTTAAAACAAAAAAACTATGTTTTGATTAATTTTTTATTCTATGATTTCTGTTTATTAAATAAATATTCCTCTAAACAGTAAAACAAATAAATAATTACATAATATGTGTGTACGAGTATATTAGGTACCTTTATTTATCTTTTATTTTATAATTTTAAATAAAATGTTTAGGTAGAAAAAAAAATGTGTAGATCAGTGATCAGATATTAAACCGTAGATTAAATCATCATCATCATGTTTCTTTTGGGAAACTTTATATAAATCACTTTTATAAACTGCAGCAAACATATTTACGACAAATATATGCAGCCAACAGTTATTTAACAAAAAAAAATATTCTAAATAAAAGATGACAAATTACCTTAAATTTTTGGATCGAGTAGGCTAAAAACACAAACGCACGTCCAACTTGGTTGGTGTCTGGCGGAGAATTGTCAAACTTTGTGGGAAGTTTGCACTAAGAGGTGAGCAATGAAAATCAATTTTTCGATATTTTACACTTTGTTGGTTTGTAAAAAAAAACGATTGGCAGATGTACCCCTATGGCAAATGCACCCCCGTTTTCCTACAGTACTTAAAGTCAAATTTCGATACCGTAACATGGGGCTACTTTGCCCCAGCAGGGGCTACTTTGCGCCACTGGCGAAAAGAGTTGGTTTGGTGAATCACGCTCAGACATGTAACATTCTATAAACCGAAACTATCGTAATGTAAACGCACACATATATACATCTGCCACATGTTGCAACGGACTGTCCGGCAGTTGGTAAGCAGTAAATGACCTGTGTAATTCACGTAGCAAATTTGTTAAATTTTTTAAGTGGACAATTTGGTGTGTACAAACAGTTGTGTGAGCCTTAAAAAAGTTAGTACAGATTTTCTATTTATAATAATATTTTGTTAATACTTTATGAATGATGTTTGTTTGTTCAATAAATAAATAATCATTTTTGATGTTTTTTTACATGACTGTTGTTTCGTGAAATAAAAGGCTGTTTTTTCATTAACGTTATAAATTATGATGTTCTTTATTCGGCTGTTGGTTGAATTGTGTTTCTTCTTCTCCAAACGAACTACAAAATGTTTGACATCTTACAATAAATTGTCATTTGACTGACAGCATAGCAACATATTGACAACAAACAATAATTGGTCTAAAATGGGCTAGTTACATTACAAATTACATTTTTGTTTTATTTGATCACAACAATGACATGCACTTTTTTTTTGGATTTTGGGGTTACTTTGCCCCGGGGCCAAAGTAAGCTCAAAATATAGAAAATAGATAGTTACTGTATTTTTATGTTTATATTTATTGAAACTTACTACTAGAAATGCCAAGGAACCATTACAAGGATGTTGGGAACAAGAAGGCAGATCTCTTAAGCTTTGGAAATGGCCTTCTCAAAGAGATAAGCTAACAGTCCCTTGGAATGGTCTATTAAACTACCAAAACTGGTTTCTAAATAGGGTAATTTTCCGTCGAGGAGCTTAATTCCATATTTCACTAAAACTTTTCATTTTTATAATTACTATTTCGAATTCTTAAAATCTCTTTTTTTTATTCTATACTAGCTGACCCGTGCTCGCCTTGCTTCGCCAGAGTTCCACTTCTCAAATTTAAAACAAAATAATTAGCGCTATACAAAAAGTAGCTTATCAATTATCACAATTCACAACTGAGTGTGACTCCCTCAATCTCAATTACATACCTATCTTCCTCAATCCCATGCACCACATTCGCTCTACTACTCATTGTCATTATTCACTAATAATTTAAGAACGTGAGCAAAAACAAAAAAAAAAAAAACAACACAAAGCCCAAAAGTTGCATAAAAAAAGAGAAGCACACGGCAGAAAATGTATAGAGAGAGAAACAGGTTTTGCCGCACACACACACAAAATTTCCTCCACTCAACGCTGGAAAAATCCAACGATCTAGCTTCAATCGAACATTTTGATTTTTTCAATTGTATTAAATTTATAGTTTATTGCTTATTGTTCGACTTCAGGATAACGTACAAAGATGATTTATATCTTAAAATCTTTGTACATTATTGAACTTTGTACTAAAAAAATCCCATTTCATTTGGATGAGTGATTCCGAAGCTAGGAGCTAGAAGGCATCCGAGAATTACAACTTTTCTTAGATATCAGCTTAGATTTCCACTTCCGGACAGCGAATAATGGTAAAACATATCCTATTATCAAATCTGAACAATTTCCTATGTAACTGTGAAAACCGGAATCAAATTCGTGCAGTACTTTTTGAATCTATTCTTAGCTCACAGCTTACAGCCGGAAAAAAAGTTACAGTTTTATTATAGTAAGGATTATAACCTATGTTTTTATTGTTTTTAAAAGTAACTCAAAAGAAAGTAACTGAAAAGAAAATAAACTTTTAAATCAGAAACATTTACTCTGTCGCGTAAAAACTCGCCGGTCGCTGCTGTTGCTTAGAGAAGAGAAAATTCAATAAGAGTGGCATACAATGATAGTTTTTGTTTTTTTTAACAAGAGTCAAAGCCACCAGTCGTTGTAGGTAACCGAACGATTTATCGGTAAATTAAGTCGTTTAAAGCGGAGTTGCTCTAAACGTGTGTTCGTTTATAGGAATTAGTATAAGCAAACATAACAAGATGTTGTCTTGTTTCTACGTCGCTTAAAACGGTTCGTCGTTATAAACGAAATCGTACTAAACGGAATCCACTGTAATTCCAACCACTTGGAGTTCACACAATCAGAAAATCTTACTTTATTTGCAACCCCACACACGTTCATCGTATTCAGTTTATAACTGCTAATGCAAATACAAAAACAAATCTCTGAATACTTGCATATAAATATATTATATTCATATCGAAAGATACCTATCATCACGAACAATACTTCCAATCATAGACAACTTAAACCAGCGTCATCGATCTATTCCAGTCGAAAAGAAAATCATGCCCCAACAGTTTAAAAAACAGAAAACTTGCGACAACTGCCTGTTACTAAAGTTTTAACTTATAAAAACTCACTGTGTCATATCTATAATATAGTGCCATAGCAGATGAATAATAAAAACGTGAATTGTATACCTAATAATATAAGAAAACATCCAACCAAACTTTTGATGAACGAGAAAGTTTCGTTCGACCTAGTCGTGCACTTTTTTTTTCTTGGATATATTCGAGTCTCATTGTGTTTATTTATATCGTTCTGTCAAAGTTTTAATTATATGGGCAAAACAAAAAGGATAATAACTAAAACCAACAAGAATTTAAAAAATTGAGTACCTATATTATAGTCATTACCTAGTAAATATTAATATCCTATGTAAAAAAAGGATCATTGTTGAATTCTAAACACAAAAATCAAACGCACATATCTCGAAACTAGCTATCTGCAATTAAATTTACCTTTTCACGAGATAAAGAAGAAACATTAAGGTATTTAAATTGTACGTATTGTTTGATCTTACGGAATACGTAAAACGAGTCCTAAGAATTATTACTGGATACTGAATATTTCATAAATTGTTTTCACGGCTAAAGCACTTCTGCGCCGAATCGATGTTGGTCGCAGGACATTTAAACCAAGTTTTCCTATTAATCTCTTCTGCGGGTTATAGACGTACATATTTATATCAAACTGATAGAAATTAAGAGTTTTTTTTTTTTTTCAATTTTGTTCGGCCTATCAATTGAGCACTGTAATTACCGACATTTAAAAAAAAATCAACTAAATTACGTCACCTCAAAGTAACACCGTTCTTATAAGCCATTTTGGTCAAAAATGAGTTTTTGGTATCAAACGATTCGTCTTCGAGAGCACTTTCGTTTGAGTATAATAACGGTGCCCTTAAGGTTTCGTACCATACCAAATCTGAAGAAAAACCAAATTTTATCCTACAAAATGTTAAAACTTTTTGCTGCCACAAAGTTCTATGCAACAATATTAGTACATAGAACTTTGTCATTCAATCATATTTAAAATTTATTAACATTAGGATGAAGGGTGACAGAACTTTGTGTTTCTGAAATTCTCACATAGGATTTTGTAATTTTAACTATGTAACTTAAAAAATAAAATAAAAAAGTTCTATGTCAACCACAAATACAGGTTACATAAGGGATTCTATAATTGTCCTTTTTTTAGTGGCTCCTGTTTGACCAATTGATATCCAATAATTGATTTTTTTTAAAGATTATTTTTAATAGGTAGGTTTTTTTTTTATATAAAAAAAATGCATAAACATTAACTACGAGTGATATTCATACAATAATCTAATTATAAAATGTATGTATGTAAGGTTGCCAGACGACCGGGACTCGCCGGGACTGTCCAGATATTCTAAGCGGTGTCCAGAGTCCCGGTGAAAAATGAATTGTCCAGTCAAAAGTCCCGGCGAAACTTATTTTTCAAATTCCATTATTTATTGAAAAAAGTGTACATATGTATTTCCAATTTCATAAAATTACAAAATAAAAAAATTCAATCACTGTGAAATACTTTCAATTTAAAAATGTAAGAATTTGACTGAACTCATCCACTCAACGAAATTGCAATCACTTTCAAACATTGGCACATCACATTTGTTCGAACAGCTTGACTCAATGCGATTCGATCCAAGTCCATTTCTCGCTCCAATTCTCGATTAAATGCGTCTTGCATTGAATGATTTGGCTGTGGTATCCCCAATTTGCACAACAAATTGCCACTCATGAGCAGACACATATCCTCGATCAATATCAAAGCTTTGTTGCGCATTTCATCTGACATCTCCAGTTCATTATCCGATGTCACAGTGCGAATTCGATGCAAAATATCATCGGCGATATCATCTTTGTATAATCAAAGTATCTACTTCATTTCCAAAAGTTACTTAATGTAACATAGTAAACATAATTTATTAGAACAAACTTTTTAGGTATATTAAAAAAAAAAAAAAAACTTCAAAATTGTGGACAACAACAATTTGCTTGGAAAATAATTAAAATAATTGACAACAACAGTTGCTTTTAAAATTTAAAATATTTTTTTTTTATTTGAAGTGTCACTACTCGATTTCTATCCAGTTTCTTTTTTTTGTGTATTTCCTCATACAAACTTTCATAACCTCTTTCATCCCCTCCAAGTTTTGTTTTCGCGACAAAAAGTAAATAAAAACCTGATATACAGCAATACGAACAAAACAAAAAAATAATTATGAAAATCGTCCCAGGGGTTATCGAGTTACATGATCATCGAGTTACACCCCGAAAGAATTATATATATAGAAGATAGATAGAAGAGAAGATATGTTGTTGTCAAAGGCCGAAGCTCAGGCGCTAGGTTTTATTAAAAATACTTCGGTCAAAGGTCGAAATTGGGGTTTATTTCGGCCTTTGGCTGATGTATTTTTAGACCCTAGGAGCGACTGAACTTCGTTGTTTGACTATAACATTATATGAATATGAAGAGAAATGTGATTTAAATCTTTGTTTGTTTTTGTAATTCTTTTTTGTTTTTTTATTGAAATAAATACGCTTATTTGCACATTAATAAAACAAATTATTTCCCTTTCTTCATTAATAAACAAAAATAAAATAGTCGAAATTTGAAATGTCCAGACGAGTCCCGGAATTTCAACATAATGTCCAGATATGTACTGATTTCGAACTGGCAACCCTATATGTATGTGGTACATAGGATTTTTTTTTAACTTTCAATGAACCGTATTGGCTGATAGCACTTTGTTTCAAAATTTAAATTAAATTTTTAAAGATAACTATTGACCGTGGCACCAAAATTTAACATTTATAATTACTATTTTGTACATTTTTATGATTCTGCATATTTATATTTTGAAAATATTAATTTAAATTGCCAAATCAGATCATGCAAAACTTCAAACGCTCATATCTCGAAACATCGGTCAACTCACATAGAATTGTGTTACTTTCAGGTGACGATTAGTTGATTTTATATATAGAGAGATGGGTAATATTACTAGAAAAAGCTCCCGATATTAACGAGTCCTGTAGGCGAAGTAAATTCACATCACTTTTCCCTGCTATCACACCATTGTTGTGGGGTTTTGAACGCCCATACCATACACCATCTGTCAACTCCGCCGTCACATGGTAGAACATTTCCTATGCAGTTCGTTATATTACTTATATATAAGTATAACCTCCCACAACAACCGTGGTTATATATGCTAGTGTCTGCCCAGCATGCATAAAGCACCTCCTGATTACCACCATACCAATGCCGATCGGAACTCAAATGGGAGTCATATTAATTAACATGGACTTCATGCCAACGAGTGTCAGCAGCCGTGGTGCAGAACAACGAAACGTGCTTCGTGGCAATTAATTAATTAATTTGTCGACCTGTCCCTCCAAGGCTATATACCTTTGCGGTAGACACAAAAAAGTGAGACACAACAACAACAAAAAATTCAAGTACATTCAAAGAAGGATTGATCAGTTCTCGGGAAACCTTTCATCTCCATCTCCACATCGATTCTTGCATTGTGCTTCGCCACCAATAATGGCCTTCGAAGGGTCTCATAGCTGCAAACCGGCAGCAGTATCTTGTAGCTCGACAAACGAGATAAATTAAACGGCATGTGTAAAAGCGGTGATTACAATGCTCTTTGTGATACCTTCTCGTGTTGGTCCGTCCCCTCGCCATTACATTATCGCCCGACCGGTCTTGTGTGTTTTATTCTTTTATTTGCCTATTATTCGTTCAGCATTCGATTGGAAAAGGATACTCCAGCAGTAGTATAGGGATTAGCTTGGATTCCATTCTTCTTCTTTTTTTTTCATATTCCCTGGGCATAGAGACCAGATTACTGCACCCCGACCAAAAGAGTGACCAAATTTATCTTATCGACTACGGTACTAATTTACGGCCAATTAACCTACCGGCCGTACAAGAACAACAAATTTCCCTTCGGACGCAATGTCGCAGTGCAGCTGCAGTTGTCCATCAACATAGCTATGGATACCTTCAGCTTCGGTTTAAGGTGGAAGGAGCTATGGAGCTGTGTCTAGCTTTTAAGCGAAATGTCCTCTATGCGAAGTGAGATGAGATTAGTTCAGGCGGAGCGACATAAAGGAGAGATAACCTCCGTGGATGAAGTCTCTAATTGGAAAATATGATGGCAAAGTCAGTTTCTGGGGCGAGGACGAAGAGAAACAGTTGTTATTTATGGAACGAGCTGCTGCTGATCCACATGGCGAGGGGACGAATTTACTAGGTATATCATTTCCATTTGGGTGGCGTTTAGATTTACTTTTACCTCATTATGCTATAGCGTTGGACTTTCATTGTGACGAGAGTTCGTACGGCTAATGAATTCTTGATAATGAAGCCAGGGCTGATAAGGATCATTAGCCAGTCGGGGAATTAATTCGAAGATACTAAATGATTTAAATTGATTTTTGAAATGAGCCTTCCGATAGGGTAAATGGCATAATTCGGATATCGTACATGTTTCCACTTAAAGGCACATGGCTTGCTGCTTGGGGGCTTCTGTTGGATGGGCTTGATCTGTGCAGTGAATTCATTTTAATAGAATGACGAAGGAGGGCTATCTATGATGTCGTGTTCATCTGAGGCATTGTCTATTTGATGGAAGGGTATAGTTAACCGTCTTTCCGTTTCTTGGAGAATAATATTCACAAAGTTCCTTCAATGGGGCTCTCCATATTTTTTTTTTACAATACAGCTTGCGTTTGAGATATGCAAGAAAATATAGAAATATCCACCTCATGCAAAAGTAAAGGCTTCATGAATGATGGCAGACCATGCCTATGAATGTTTTAAAAAGTTTCTTGGGTAACCTTCTGCTTTCTAATTCCTAGTACTATGGTCTATAAGAGATTCATTATGGAAGTGAAGATTTAAGTCCTTTTTTTCGAGTTTTTCGGATGCACTGGTACAGCTGTGCAAAGGTTTATACCATCACCGCGGCGTTTTATATTTCCTTACCGCAGATAATGAAAGTAAACGAGGGCTAAATCAAGTCAACACAAATATGAATATACCTACTCAATATCGAAAAAACGGGTAGCCACAGACCACAGCTTCAAGGTAGTGAGGGACTTTCCTTATTCAAATCCGCTATAAATGTTGGTTCATCCAGAATAGGGTTTCCAGAACATCTCTTTTAAAGAGAACATGTCCTCTTTTTTGTCAACAATCTATTTTACACTTTCTTTTTTCGCTTGGCTCTTTTTTGGTCCTCTTTATTTGTTCTGTCCTCTTTTTGTTCTCTTTTTTAATATATACATCAACTTCAATATAAAACCATTTCCCTCGTTTTAAAACTTTTCAGTACGCCCATAAAAATTTGCAGGTAGCACTTTCCCGGTGTAATTTATTTCTTCTCTGTGTCACATCACCCACATCTGTAGCCAGGGTTGCCAGTTTGAGTTTTTCCCCCCCAAATTTAGGGTTTTTTTTTTTCGACGGGCGGAAATCTGGGGGAGATATTGTTTTTTTTTTTTTTAATTCTATTTTATTTGTTTTTTTTTTATAATATCCTTTTTGGTAGCCTTAAAATGAGCTTCCACTGAAAAATTAAATTTTTAGGCATTCTGTGAACGTAAGAAACACGTAGAGGTTCTTCTTTATAAACAAGAATTTCATCCAATTTGCCTAAGGGCTGTGTATTTATTTGCCTCAAACTTAAGAGTATTTGGAAAACCAAATGTACATGTTTTCGCGTTTCAAATTCGAAATTCATACTTCTAAGCCTTGGATTAGTTGTTAGAGTGTTGAACTACTAAGCGAGGGGTCTCAGGTTCGACTCCCGAAAAACCCTAAAGTATGTCCTCTTTTTTTGTTTGAGGTATGTGGAAACCCTAATCCAGAAGAAATCAAATTGAGAATAACTTTGCCAATTGCTGCTACTTTGGCCTGAGAGAATTCGGTTAGGCTAGGTAGGCGGGTTGGCGTGGAGTACTCCGCACCACATTCAGGTCAATATTGACCCATTGGGATGCCCATTGGGGTAAAAGGATGTCCCTTACCCATGATAACCCTGTCTATAAATACCTATGATTAAGTACTCACTGTGTTGTTGCATACAAACCATCCTGTGGATTTGATAAAGCTTATTATTTTGTCTATATGTGTGTGCTGGAAAGCTCGTCTTGATCGTGGAAGAAGTGTCTCCCTAGGAATCTGTGCCTAATGTGTTGGAGACCTGGGCAGTGACATAGGAAGTGGGTTGTGTCCTCAACAACTTCCTCATCACCGCAGCCTCTACAAAGTTCATCTTCCGTCAAGCGTAACTTCTTCATGTGATACCGCAGAGTGTTGTGCCCTGTTAGGATTCTTACGAGGGTGGAAAGAGATTTTCTACCCTTTCGTAGGAGGCTCTCGGTTCTGGCTTCATTGAAGGTTGGCCATAGTATTCTTGTGGTATGACAGGTTTCTAGTGCGGTCCATCTTGCGTTCGTCTCTCTTGTGGCCTTTTTCCCTGCTTCAAGCTTGAGAGAGCAAGGCGGCATATTCAAATAGGGATCAGCTTGTTCTGACACAGCTGTCGAACATAGTCTAGCTAATTCGTCTGCTTTCTCGTTGCCAGGAATGCCTTCATGTCCCGGAACCCAGCAGAGTAATACCTTATACTGAGTGCCAAGAACCCTTAGTTCTTCGCGACAGCGAAGGTAGGTGGTATCTCCCTTACCACAGACTCACGGGCTGCTGTTGTCACTGGCAGGACCTCTGCTTGGAAGACACTGCTGTGGTCAGGGAGACGTACCGATTTTGATATACCCAGCGACTCAGAGAAGACGCCTGAGATGGTCCCCAGGTTTTAACAAAAATTCTGCTGCAGGAGTAAAAGGCTACTGTGGCTTTTTTAATTCTTTCATATGTGTACAATTTTCATTTTAGTTTTTTGTCCAGTATAAGTCCCAAGTATTTTGCACTGTCGGATATTCTGTTGGCGGTATACCCCTCAGAATATCCGACAGTGCAAAATTCTGAGGGGTATACCGCCAACAGAATATCCGTCCAGATATCGAGGGTTTTGAGAGCGCCTCCAATTTGTTATGATTGTCAATTAATTATACATTCTTGAAAATATCTTGTCTTAAATTAACACTTTTTTTTAAATCTTTTTCCTATAAGTCCGTTTCTTTTATTCCCTTTTTTTAATAATCTAAGTATCTTTTGCAATTATTGAAACTAGATGTTTTATTAAAAAAAAAAAAAACGGGATTTTAAAAAGCGGGACTATAATAGTTTGGGATTAAGAATAAGCGGGATTTTCAGAGGTAGTATTTAGAAAAACCGGGATTTTAGAAGACGGTGTTTTAAAACTTAAAAATTAAAAAAACGTGATTTTAAAAAGCGGGATGCCAATAGTTATGCCCAGCTAGCCATACCGCATAATGCAGGGCTGTCTGATATCGCTGCTCTTTAGGACTGGTGGAGCTGACCCTTTCTGGGAGCTATATCTTTTAAGTAACCACTTAAATTGTGAGGCGTTGAAAGCATTTTCGTGCATTCTATGAAATGCATTGTACAACATTATGACAACCGTATTGGTCTTGACATATATACCAACCCGCCTAAATCCATAAGGAACACAAAGAGCATGCAATAAGCGGAAAGAGCTTATGTATTCATATAGGGATTTTAAACTTGAATCCAGAGTTACTGAGCAACGATCTTTAAAGAATCAGCTGGCATCCAGTATACTCTGAGACCACTCCCGATGCTTAAGTGAATTATCTTCAAAGTTCAATTATGTATTTATTAACAATATTAACAAACATGTTCCCATTGTGACAAAACATGTGAAATGTGTCCAAAATAATTGGTTTACTGAAGAGGTTGATGATCTCAGGAACAAACGTGATGCTGCCTACAACCGGTGGAAACGCTATGGGCTCCCTGAGTTTTTTGACGCCTTTCATCAATAATTATGAGACATGGTTACATCCAAAATAAAACAGGCTAAATGGAAAATTATAAGAAACAATGAGTAATGGGAGGGAAATAAGCATAGTGTGCATTTACTTTCCAGGTAAAGCTGCATCTGTGATTAAACGAAAAAACTTTAAAAGAGATTTACGAAACATCTTAGCTAGGAACGATGATTTCATAATTGGAGGTGACCTAAATTGTAGGCATCGCGATTGGGGCTGTAATCGGGCTAACGCGTGGGGTAACATTCTTTCGAACTTTTCCAATTTGTTTCCGTTTTCTGTTCTTAGTCTTAGTCCGTCATATGTACCATCTGGTTCTAGGGGACGCCCATCTGTTATCGATTTATTCATTTCAAACGTGCCCCAAACTTTTTCGCAGCCGATAGCGGTGCAAGAGTTGAGCTCAGACCATTATCCTGTTTGTTGTAACATCTATAAATCTGCACAAACATGTGATCAATTGGTACCGGATTTTAAAAAAAAACAACTGGGTAAGATTCCGATCGGAATTAAACCCAATATACAGAAACCTTCCGACAGTTATTGATGATGTTAACTCAGAAGAAGAAATAGATGTAATGGTCAAAGGATTTACAGACAAAGTACTGGAAGTAATGAGTTCATGTACTCCTAAAAAAAGAAAGCAACATTACTTCTTCAAAATGCCTGACTACATTTTAGAATATATCCGAATACGTAATTCTATTAAGAGACATTGGCAGAGGTATAGGCTACCAGTATTTAGATTATACCTTAAATATTACAATAATCTTATCTCTAAGGAAATAGAAAAACAGCGAAATATTGATTGGAACACAAAGCTATCTTCTCTAGACAAAAATTCCAAGCCATTTTGGAATATTGTGAAAGTCATTAAAAACAAGAACAGAAGAATCCCAACTCTCCAAGATTCGGGAAATATAATATATACAGACGAGGACAAGGCGAATTTATTCGCCGCTACTTTTTTGAAAAATCAGTCTGTGTCCCAACACCTAGGCGACGCCAATACCAACCAACTAGTTAGTGTGGCTACCAGAAATTTTATTGAAACAACTATTGATACACCTCGCGAAGAGCTTATATCTCAACACAGCGTTGAAGATATTTTATGTTGCTTGCCAGTAAGAAAAGCTGATGGTATGGATGGTTTAAAAAATAGGTGTCTAAAAGAACTTCCCAAATCGGCCATTAGATACTTAACATTTATTTTTAATGTCTGTATTAAAATCCAATACCTCCCAAGGGCTTGGAAAATAGCTAAGGTGATACCTATTCCAAAACCAGGAAAGCCACCAGATAAATCAAACAGCTACAGGCCAGTTAGTCTGCTGAGTAGTGTTAGCAAAGTGTTTGAGAGAGTACTAAAAGGAAAACTTACCATAGTGATGGAAGATAATAATATTCTTCCAAATGAGCAATTTGGTTTCCGAAGAAATCATAGTACATCCCATCAAGTGCTTAGAGTCTGCCAGCACATTAAGCAAAATCGTTCCTTGGGAAAATCAACTGGCCTAGTGTTGCTGGACATTGAAAAAGCTTTTGATTGTGTATGGCATTTGGGTCTTGTCTATAAGTTGTTGATTTTTCGTTTTCCCCCGTACCTAATAAAACTTGTCCTGAGCTTCCTTTCCGATCGTTTTTTTAAAGTTTTCGTGAACTACTGTTATTCTGTTTGTCATAGTGTTGTTGCTGGTGTGCCTCAAGGATCGGTTTTGGGTCCAATATTGTATAATATTTTTATGTCTGATATTCCAAGACTCCCTTATTGTGAATTAGCTATTTTTGCGGATGACAAGGCAATATATTCTTCGCATGAGTTTAGTCTTAACGTGGAGACAAACCTTGCAAATGCGATTCAAATATTGCTAAGTTATTACAATAGCTGGAAAATTAAACTAAATGCTGAGAAGGTGCAAGCTATCTTTTTCAGCAGAAAACGAAAGACTTGTTTTCTTCCAAGCAATCGGCTAATTGTTAATAACACAAGTATTAACTGGGTCCCATCCATCAGATATTTAGGCATTCATCTAGATACAAAACTCACATTTAAGGAACATACTGCTAAAACAATACAAAAAGTGAGCATAGCAATAAACATGTTGTACCCCTTCATAAACAGAAAGTCCTTACTGAGCAAAGCCAACAAGATCGTAATTTTTAAAGTAATTTTTCAGTCAATCCTTTTATATGGTTGCCAAGTATATGGGGTAATTCAGCAAAATGTCATCTCAAAAAACTACAAGTTTCACAAAACAAAATCTTAAAAATGATGCTAAATCTTCCCCCGCATCACTCAACCACTGATCTTCATACCAGAGCAAATGTGGACTTGATTCAAGATCGAATTACAAAGTTGACCATCAAATTTCTCCGCAATTGTGAGATCTCCGAAAACCCTCTGATTCACGACCTAAATGTTTAATCATGTTCTGATTTGTTCTGAATGCTTCTTTGTTGTCAAAAATTATTATTTGTTATTTATTATACCTATTATTTATTATTTGTTATTTATAATTTATTATTTATTATTTGTTATTTATTTTTTTGTTATTTAATATTTGTTATTTATTAATTATTATTTGTCATACATTTTATCCATTATTTGTTATTTACTTATTTATCCATTTATGTATTTTTTTATTTATTTATTTATTTTTTATTATTTATTTATGTAATAATTTATTTATTTACGCTTATTTATCTATTATTTATTGTTTAATATCTATTTATTACTCATTTATTTATTATTTACCCATTACAATGTACCTGCTTAGTATAGATTTGTTACTTCTTATTATTTATTCACTATAATGTACCTGCTTAGTTTTTAAGGTTTCTTTTTCTTTCCCTTTTCTAACTCTATTTTGTATTGAAGGTTTTTAACGTATTTTTCCTTCAAAGTATATCATTGCATAGTATTATTGTTTGTAATCATGATTTAAAATTAATTGTTCAGTAGAAAGATATAATATAAATATCAAATCTCTGTATATAAACTGCGCGGTGGCCCACCAAATGTAAATCTATAATACGAAAAATAAATCATTTATCTATCTAAGAAACAATTTGATGAAAATCTTCCATCTTAGACTCTTTGGAAAAATTTACGTGAGCTGGGTATCGGTCGAAAGACAGTCTAAGATGATGAGGAACTTGATCCCAACCAACTTTATGTGCCATTTTCAGATATCCAAACCATCTCATCTTTATCAAATCAACCTCTAAGTACTGCCCCGAAACATTCAAAACCTTTGCAACGGCACACCAATAGCACCGGAAGTCCTTGACAACCCGGTCATAGAAGCTATCATCTGCGCTTACGCACCCTAAATGCCCCAGAAAATTGTAAATCTATCCCAAATCCCACACACTTGTACCACTTCCCAATCGCGTCGATTCAATCTGAATCTTTCTTTAATACTCATACTGCATTGTAAATTTCTCATGTAGGTATACTGCGCAGTTCATCCCTGTGCATTGCTACCCACCTTAGTGCGTCACAACTGTACCTAATATCCCCACCTGGTTGTTATCTTATGATGCTACAAGCCCCCAGAAAAGGATTTGCTTACTTCTCTTCTTTTCGCGCTCAGGAACCAACGCAATAAATCACACCTATCTTCAGCCCACCCCATATGTGTGCATCAGCAGTCGCTATAACACACTCGCATAAAGGAAGCATTAAGCCTCACCTCGGATAATATCCACATCAGCTAACTACATCATTGAGGAGGGGTTATGCAAAAAAATAACCATTTTTGGCCTCCGCACACACAGGTGTATCATCATCCGATAAGGCAAGACCACCATCAAAACATTAAAATGACATTTAATGCGTATTAAGAAAGCCTACACGCGTCTCGCACGCCATTTTAATGCCTCACCACAAATATGTGCATAAGCGACACCACAAAGCCAAAAATAAAAAGACATCGAAACGCGCACAAAAAAACTGTCATTTACCGCGATAAGATGACATTCAGCGATTCAGAATGGGTGTGTGTACGATAAGTAACAAGGTGTGCAATAAGTCACGGTGAATGCAAATCTCTGCCTGAATGTCAAAAGTCGCGAAATGACGGAAAGATCTCCGCCAAAGATACACGGAAACATGGAACGAATTGGACTCGTTAAAAGCCTACACAGTGCCTCAGATTAAAGAACTACTTTTCAACACCTCACAATCACAAGGAATTCAGTTCAATTTAATTCAAACGCCGCCTGTTCAGCGCTGTCAACGGGGCACACCACACAGCTGTCAGATGTACACGCTGACAGTAATTCGATCGGCGGCGTGCGATGGTGCACAAATGCATACGTATCTATATGGAATGGAGAGAAGGATTAATTGTTACACCGCATCGATCGACAATCACGCGCGCATCTCCTCGCGATAATTGACAAATGACAGACAGTCACAGATGTGACATATCAGTTGCGCGATTGCGGCTAGCGAATGCGCGCACGCCTTAAGCCGATTACTGCGTGTGTGCATGTGCATGTGCATTATTGTCGACGACGACGACACGGGTGTAGATGACGTATTGCGCGTGTATAACGATATCGGCAATAGGTTGTCAGTGTTAGGCGGTGATTCACACGATGATTGTCCTTCAATGAGAGGGGCACGCATATAGCGCTCGTATAAGCGGATCAATTGACAGCCGGAGACCGGTGCCAGACAGCCAAGCATGTGGAGTGGATTTAACTAATTTTCTGTTTGACGAAATGTATAGTGGTACTGACACGAGATACGGGACATAGACGCACTCTTCGATGTGATGCAGTTCGACTTGACATCAGGTGAAGATTGAGTGACTGATGGATGCATTAAGTCTGGAGTAGG
This sequence comes from Cheilosia urbana, assembly GCA_946477585.1. Classification (NCBI taxonomy): domain Eukaryota; kingdom Metazoa; phylum Arthropoda; class Insecta; order Diptera; family Syrphidae; genus Cheilosia; species Cheilosia urbana. The sequence continues at coordinate 43,067,106 of OX297856.1, forward strand.
AGGCGGTTCTGAAACTGAAAGATGGAAAATTGAATAAGTGGCATGGAGTAAGAAGTAAATGTGTGCGGTAGACGGATGGCAAATTGATTGCTGATTGGAATTGGACACACCTCGGCGAGCTGATTCGATTCATAATGATGTAATGGGATACGAATGAGAACGCGCTGACTATAAAAGGATTTGAATGAAGGTGAGAGGTGACGGACGCTACTTGGCGTTTGGGGGAGTTCTTCGAACTCGTTGTTTGGATAATGGAGTAGCCGTTGTGGATTAACATGTTTGCAATCTGGTTTGCAGCTAGACGGGTATGTGGAGACTTTGTACGTTTTCCGTGATTTGTTTAAGGATCTGATATCTATGTATAAATACTGACTGCGAAGGGTTGTGTAATGAGGAATGTCATATTTATCATCATTCGTGTTTATTCGTGTTTTCTTTAAAAATAAATAAATAGTTGGCGCAACAGGTCCGGAGAGACCCTAGGCCTAGCTTCTCACAACCATTCGTTTTGTGTGAGTTTTTCATTTTTGGAACGAATGGAAGGGATCTACAGTTTTATGCCGACTCCAAACGGCTAATTGAGAAGCTCTTACAAGACATTTATACTCTCGGATGTTTGTCAGACGTTCGCGAGAGGTAGCGCAGCGGAAAAAACCCTACAAAGGCGGAATTGGGTTTTTGCGGGATTCGAACCTTGAACCCCCGCATAGCAGTCCAACACACTAACCAGAACCACTAAGCTACTGCGACTACATTCGTGTTTTCTTTACTATCTATATATTGACAGTCAGGCTGACATCAGATGTTTAGTATAAATAAGATATAAAGCGTTAGAAGGTAGCTGGACAGTACAACCTTACCCTTAGCTGGGTTCTGGGACACTGTGACATCCCGGGGTACTGCGCAGCTGACGAAATTGTAAGATTAGGCTCATCCGACGTTGATAGTTGCAACAAAAAAAGCAAACCATAGAAACCACGGAAACATCTTGGATATTGCGACATTGCCAGGCTTAGGTACTTGGCCGACACTGGTCATTACCGATCATTGTATTTTGGGCAGACACGCGCATACAATGACTTTTGCAGAATGACTCCGTCACCCACATTCTCTGCTACTGTCCTGCTCTATCCAACCTAAGGATGGCGTACTTAGGAAACTACTTCCTCAACACCAGCGCTGCTAACATTCTAGCTTTATTAACGGAAGTAAATGGTTCACTGTGTGAACGCCTGAAACCTTTCGTCAACGATCTGATAGGTCCCTATCAGTGCGGTTTTAGGCCCGGTAAGTCCATGACCGATCAAATATTCACACTACGGCAGATCCTGGAGAAAACCCAAGAAGTCCAGAACGATACTCACCATCTTTTTATCGATTTTAAGGCCGCATATGACAGCATTTATAGAGACGAGCTATACAGAGCCATGTCTAGTTTTGGCATCCCTGCCAAACTTGTCAGATTGTGCAGAATGACGATGGAGAACGCTCGCTGCTCCGTAAAGGTCGGAAACAATCTCACCGAGACCTTTGATGTCAAAAAAGGATTTAGACAAAATGCGACGCACTGTCATGTGACTTCTTCAACATCATTCTTGAGAAAATTGTGCGAAACTCACAAGCCAACACCAGAGGCACAATTTTCCATAAGTCTGTGCAACTGCTTGCTTACGCTGACGACATTGACATTGTTGGCAGAACACAGCGAGCTGTCACTGGTGCGTTTGCAAGTATTAGTACAGAAGCGGCAAAAATGGGTTTAGTGGTGAATGAGGGTAAAACAAAATATATGCTGTCAACAAGAAGGGACACACAACATCGAAGAATCGTACAGAACGTCACGATAGACAGCTATAACTTTGAGGTAGGTAGTTAGGGACTGTGTCTACCTCGGCTCCCCTATAAACTCTGATAATGACATCACATCAGAAATCAAGCGAAGAATCACACTTGCCAACCGCTGTTTCTTTGGCCTAATGATTCTATATAAGACTCTCATCATCCCTGTCCTGCTCTATGGCGCAGAAGCATGTACCCTAGTAAAAACGGATGAGGATCTTCTTGGTCGCTTCGAACGCAAAATTCTTCGAGTGATTTTTGGTACCGTTTGCGTTTGAGAAGATTTAACAGCGAACTCTACGAGCTGTACAGCGACATCGACCTGTTCAGAAAAGTACGCATAAGTCAACTAAGATGGTAAGCACATGTAGAGCAAATGGACACCAACGCTCCGGCCCGGAGAGTCTTCGATTCCACCCCGGACGGACAACGCAGTAGAGGAAGACCTCGTCTTAGGTGGCGCGCGCAAGTGGAAGGGGACCTCAACCAACTTGGAGTGCGCAACTGGAGGCAGTTAGCCAAAGATCGCGCTAACTGGAGAGGCGTATTGGTTGAGGCCCAGGTCCACCCCGGACTGTAGTGCCACCTTAAGTAAGTAGGTAAATGGTTCACATGAGTAACCAGTAAAGGAACCATTTTTTGACGCGTTTTTGGATGAGATTTTGGAAGGTTTTTTTTTATTAAAGCTGCATTTTCTATGCTGACAGGCAGTCCATAGAGGTGCAGGGAAATAAGTCCGCGGGAACTAAGTCTTTCAGTGGACCCAGTGGGAAGTAAAATCAATTTCGTGAAGTGAACCTAGTTCCCATGTAAGGTGGTAGTCGTGCACTTTATTTTTGTTTTTTGCTATCACTTTGTGAACGTGTGCTGATAGTGGTATACTCATAATTATTGTTTCAATCGTTAAATCCAACAAAGGGAAAGATAAGTGCGTGGATGGTTGAGGATGCGGAGAAATTGAAAAAGAAAAGGAAATTTATTTTTAAAAACAAACAAATTTGAAGAATTCTTAAAAAGAGAGCAGATCTTAGCCATATTGGTATCTTAAACGAATATCAAAAAATATAGCTCTCTCTAGCTTTGTTTAGTTTTAGAATAAGCAGAATTTTGTAAAGCAGAATTTCGACCGGATCCCATACGAACTCAGATAGATGTCAAGCTTACTAAACGTGTCTGCGGAATAACTGGAACAAGTTTGAAATTATTGCAAAACAATAAAAAAAAAATAAAATAAATACAAAAAAAAAAAAATAATAATAAAAGTAATACCCCATTTTGCAATATACCAACATTTTGTCAATCCTGTGACCCTCTTTTTATTTTGTCATTGACTTGAGTTTGAAGAGAAATACCGCTGTAACTATCTTACATGCTTCACTTTCCTTTGGCAATTACTCAGTATTGATTGCCGTGGTGCACCACCGTGAGCGTAAGTATCGCCACTGTTATCAACCGTATCTTTCAGGCTTCAATGAAACGGGAAAAGAAAAAGAGAACAGAAATCCAACAAAACCCATAACCGCTCATAAAAATAAATCATAAAAACCAATATAACCTCCGCCGAACCGTCGACATAAATCAATAGCCCCACGGCAGAAGCCGTAGTACCTATACACACACCGAAACCACTTCAAAAAAAAAAAAAAAAAAAAGGAAGAAAACCCTCTCCGACCCGATTCAGAACTATTGGCAGGTCGTTCATAATTCCCAAAGTTTTTCGGAACGGAAGTGGTTTCAGTTGATTATTGGCAATATTTTCCCTTGTGCTCCACTACTACCCCTTCCCCTATATTATGTACAATCGACGTGCTTTTGTTTATTTACATACCAAACCTGTCGGTGGCCGGCGGTTCCGTCTTATAACGTAGATATTGTGTTCCTTTTTTTTTTTTTTTGTTAACTGTCAAGTTAACTGCACGGGATAGCTCCTTACAAGCAGGACGAACATGGACGTAAGTCGCAAATGGGAGGTAGGCGATTCAGCAGATTGGGTCTGATTCCATGGCATTAAATATGCACATTCTGAATGGAACAGCTTAGAAGGAGTGTATTCAGTGTGCCGGCAAACAAGCTGCCGCTCAGTTAGACTCATAAATAAACAACACACGGCAGGCACGGTGGAGTTTCTACGGCATCAGTATTGAACCCCTAGCGTATAGTCTGGCATGGGGAGGCTCATCGATATCGATAGTTGTCGAATAAAATATTCAATCTTGATGGTGTGGGGTAATAACACTATTCCAAGTCGTTCATCATTCAGAGCGAGAGTGCCGAACTGATCGAAAGATGATAGGGTACTTTCCCGCTCAGGTGCGATAGGCATAGCTATTTCTCTGGTGTTTCGAGGAGAGTGCACTATAAATCAGTAAGCTTTTCCTGAATTTGTGTGCACAATTTTTGCAGAAAGTTTGCCGCCAGGACATCATGCTACACACTGCCACTGAGGAGGTCGCTCTCAGTTGAGATATCTAGGTGTGTTCAAGTGTGATTTGATTTCACCTTTCGACATCGGAAAGTATTTTCGGTTGAAGCGAGGAATAGTAAATGATTACGGTGGGCAATATTGATGATGAGTTTTCACAGAATATTATTGTATTTGCCTTTGCAAACAGTGCGCCCGAAAAGGGGAGATTATCTTATCTATGAATTGATGATGGCGATGGTGGAGAAAAAAAAATGTTTCCAATGTAGCTTTATGTAAACAGAATATTATTCACAAGTGGAGTGAGATACATTAATCAAATAATGTCTATTCCAGCAAAAGCCCAAGATAGTGTCAAGCTGAGTGATAGCCGAAATATTTCTTAGAAGCACATGGTACGTACCGGAAAAATATAATTTTCGACATAAATTCAATTGAAAGAAGATGGCAACTTAATAAATATAGAGAATAATACAGCGTTAATTCGGGATGCTATAAAGTCATTTCGATACCTTTCTGACAGCCCGGACTCCGGCTTCATCGTTTTGAAAATAAGTGAAATCAGACTCTTTTTTTTTTTCAAAAATATAACGCTTTTTCTGTTAGGACATGACATCATAGACTTGTGAAACCCATTCAATGGACTGAATCCGTAAACATCATTTACCTACATCTACTAGTATTGACATAATTTGTGTGTTTTGTCAATCCATTTGTGAAAATAAAAACTTTCTGAGTCAATGTTTGGTTGAAATATAATTACATATAACGTTTAATAAAAAAGTGTTTTTGATGTATAAACATCTAAGCGCGCGTTGTTGGAATCTGGTGGAGTAATTCCGCACATTTAACTTGCGGGGACGGAAATGCGTCACTGTGTTTTATCATTGCATACATTTTGTTATTGCATACGTTTTTAACATTGCATACATTTATGAGCTGGGGTATATTAATTTTAGCTCTTTGTTGATGTGAAATAAAATATCTCCATTTCGTCCTTGCACCGTACTCAGAAGAAATTTCAAGAATTCTGCAGGGAGATTATCATCTCTTACCAATGATCATAAGCGGCGACTTCCCTATCAGTTTTGCAACTCCAGAAGCTCAACCATTTATTGATTTTATGCCAGATAAATTTAATCTTCAAATGAACTCCAACCGTAAAATTTCAACAACACGATATGGAACAACCATCGATGCTGTCTTCCAGCGTAATCTAGATAGATTACATTCTCGAATGTACATATCTTACTTCAGCTACCACAATCCGATTGTATCTATTCTAACGAAAATAGCACAGAACGAATAAATTATTGTTATTTCATAATACAGGGTGGCGCACGAATCGTGCTACAAAAATAAAACGTAATAACTTTTTTTCTGTATTTTTTTTTTATTTTGTAGGTTACTATTTAGATTTATTAAAATGGATGCTTGGGATACGGAGAAAAGAATTTGGATAGTGCAACGGTACCATGCTTTGCAGTCCGTCATTTCCGTCCAAAGGGAATTTAGGCGGGAGTTTGGCGGTAATCCCCCGAGTAGATGGACCATTATGAGGTTCGTAAACATGTTTGCCGAATCTGGAAGCATCGCACGAAGGTCGTACCATCGAGATGCCAATGTTCGGACTCAGGATACAATCGCAGCAGTAGCATCTGCAATACAGGCCAATCCGAGCGTTTCGACCCGAAACTTATCGGGGCAAATTGGAGTTAGTAGACGGTCATTACAACGGATACTTCATGACGATTTAAACTTGTTTCCGTACAAAATCCAAATTACTAGCAAGTTAAACCCTCAGGATTTGCCTGTTCGCCTGGAATTTTGCCAAAAAATTATATCAATGGCCGAAGAAGACAACACATTGATCAATTGTTTGTTCATGTCTGATGAGGCCCATTTTGATCTTAACGGCAATGTAAACAAGCAAAATTGCCGTATATGGAAAGAGTCTAATCCAGAAATGCTCCATGAGACGGAACTGCACCCAGAACGAGTCACTGTGTGGTGCGCAGTTTCATCAAGGTGTATTGTCGGGCCGTACTTCTTTGAAGAAAACGGTGTAACCGTTACTGTCAATGGGGACCGTTATTTAAAGATGTTGAAGGAGTTTTTTTACCCAGAACTGCGCCGAAGACGTATACCATTCAACAGCGTTTGGTTTCAGCAAGATGGAGCAACTGCACATATAGCCAGACCAGTTATGGCGGAGCTAAACAAAAAATTCGCAAACAAATTAATTTCTAGGAACTCCACTCTTCGCTGGCCCCCAAGGTCACCTGACCTGACTGCACCAGACTTCTTTTTATGGGGTTATGTCAAGCAAGAGGTGTATAAAACGAAGCCTAGGAATTTAACTGAATTAAAGCAGTCCATAACGACAATAATTGAGGCGATCCCAACTTCAACTCTTCAGGCCGCAATGAATAATTTTTTGATCAGGTGCCGCATATGCGTGGGAGAGCGTGGAGGTCATTTGCGGTCTATAATCTTTAAAAACAACTAACTATTTAAAATAAAATTTAATTTTCTAACCAATAAAAAAAAAAAAAATGAAATACATCGATTAAAAAAAAAGTTATTTGAATTTCTTATTGTAGCACAATTGGTGCGCCACCCTGTATATCAAGAATACGGTTATTATACAATTCCCTCTTTTCTCAATGACGTGTATCAAGCCGAACACATACCGCACGCACGGTGTTTACACATACACATATTTCGGGACTATTGGATACAGTCGCACCAATTTTTGTTTAAACGGTACAAGGGTATAAAACATTAAGCACGGCTAAAGTATACAAAAACGATAAGATGAGAATGGGACTTTTTTTTCAGCCGTGACTCTTTTTTTGCTCTTTCTGTACATTTTCAGAGGTAACACTGAGTAAAAGTTGTTGCGTAAAAATATGTATAGCACTATAATTATAAGCTGTCATGTGATTTTCCAAGTGCACCGGCTCTCTCTCCATCCTCCAGCTCAGAATAATGGTCATCGATTGGCGGGGACTCATTCTCTCTATACTGTGCTGTAGTTCGGAACAGCTTTATCGGTCGCCCTCTGCTGCCCACCCGCAACAACTAAGGTCTTGCAGGAGTTCGTCTGAATTACTCTTCGGGTTTCCTTTTCACGGTTTGCATTTTTGGTTGATTTTCGCTGACAACATGAACCATCAATGGACGAGGAGAAAACTCAACTTCTATTTGTAGCAACTGATATATATATAGCTGTACCTATATCCTCAAAAAACTTGACATCACGATCATATGTACGCCCTAGTAGATATCGGGCCAAAAATTACCCTAGGAAACCGTTGCCGCATCGGTGTGGCAAAACAACTGGGTTTAGAAAATTCAGAAAACCCTTATCCTGACAGTTCTGCTATAGAGATTATACGGAGGTGATTTTACCGGATTCGGAATCGGAGTCGGAATTGTGGGTCGCACGCAGACATAAAATATTTAAATATAAAATTTGAAAATATGAAATTGACGCACGTACTTTCAACTTCAATGCACATACTTATGTAAAATAAATAAAAGATTGAAAAGACAGTCATATTGTAAGATGTCGCAACACGATAATTATTCTTTGTTGTTCATGTTCATCGATCGCCTCGTCGTCGATTGTGCTCTGAAAAACCTCCGATGTGATTATATCGGAACCGTAGCCGGATTCGGAGGTGCAATTTAAACCGGAGGTTCCGACATATCGGATTCGGAGTCGAAGCTCCGTATTATCCCTATTCTGCTATATGCTTTACGGGGCCGAGTGTAATAAACGGAGGAACGTAGAGCAAATAGTGAGCTCCTTAGAAAGAAAAAATCTTCAATTCGGATCTTCGGATTTTTGGACCACAGGTATTTTGAATACAACCTTGGACAAGCCCCCTGATTTAGATACTATGCCTATCACTATGGATATCTAATCCCGAAGCAACATATTATCTAAAGTTGCCTTTCTAAAATGTACACTTTCTTAAATTCAAACAATCGAATACAACACTGTCCTTTGATCTGCCGGTAAGAAGGTGGGACCAACAATTTAGATTGCACCTCGGCGGTCTGCACTCTCAAATAGAGATCAACTCCTCAAATGATATAATTATGCACCCCAAACATATCAAAGCTCACCGCGCATAATGGAGAAAGAAAAACGTACAGTAAACTAATTGCATCATCTTGACTGAAAAATTAAGATAAGCCGACAAAAAATAACGACAAAATACGAGAGAAACTCATTTTACTTAGCCAGAAGTAATTTAAGATTTGTCGGCTAAGTAGAAAAGACTCTCGTTAAATTATTTCGAATTTTCCGACTGACAACCTTCACATTATTTTTGGTTCATCCAGCAACAACTTACTTACTTTACAACATAAATTCATCTTGGATATTAAATAGGCGCTGTTGTTAATTCCCTTTGCTGTAATGGATAAGACTCCGTAAAATGTTTGCTCCCCAACAATCAATAAATAATAATTCGACCGCCATTCCGTATCTAAACCTATGGACAGGAAAAAAATAGATCCCAAGCCTGCCAATAAATATTTGATTCATTTACAAACGCCCAAACGCTCCCAACCAAATCCATCCTGATTAAACCCATTCATTTCCTATTTTATTGGCACAAATCCCCGAATTAACTGCCCCCATTGATCATCTTCCGTTTTGCAGGTGAAAAATACCATTAAAGTTCGACGAAAAAAGTCATAAATATAGAGGTACTCGTACCTACTCCTTCTTAGACAATAATCGTGAATGCGCGCACTATTCCGGCAGTCTCAAATCTCAAACCCAACCGCGCGCCGGCCGCCACGAACAACAGTTGTTCTTGTGATTTTATTTTCGAATTCACATCGCAGTTAAACTAACCGCAGTCATTGATTTCTTCATCAATTGATTTTATTGACCATCACCATCTTAAAGAGTGTCGTCCGCTGCTATTTGTCGAGTGCGAGTTGGGGTGAGCGGCAGGTGTGGTTAATTTATTGGTGAATTATTCAAATCGTTGATGGTAATCGGATGCACACAGGCTAATCGGGTACCGATTAACATACCTGTGGGACCACAAGTCTATCTAATCGAACTACGGAGTCGATCTTTACAATTGAGACTTGGGAGTTCCCAAGTTGTTTTTATTTTTTTAAGAGTATGGGGCGGTAGAGTTATCCTGGAGCAGTCAAAGGAGGCATCAACATAATAATAATAAACAATAAAAAAATAGAGGCATATACATATATCGACTTTGGGTTCTTTGGGAAAATCTTTGAGAAATGTGAAAGCTTTTCGCTACTAGATTACTGGTGGGAAGTAGCCGATCAGTCAGATGACCGTCCACACCTTTCGTTAATAACTTTCGGTAGCTACGAACAATTACGCTGGCGTATTGTTAAGCAAATTCGTAAGGTATGCGAGTGTTCTTTTTATAGTCTTAGCAGGGCTCCATTGGATTATTAAAGAGTTTCGTTTACCAGAATATATAAGAGTAGAATGATTTTGAAGAATGAGAGCTCTCCTCATACTCAAATAGTTACAATATAAGACTGCCGAGTCTCTCACCTCATCGCGGTTAGGATAATACCTATACCCAGCGTGACCTTTGTGCGACTAAAGTTGCAATTTGGCACTTTTTTGAGAACCTGCCACAGTTTTTTGCCATTTTGGCCCTTTTTTTAGTTGATGAAGGTGCTTCAAACATTTTTCAAATGCTGTTTTTTTCCAAAAAAAAAAAAAAAACTCTTGCGAAATGTAACGCAGTTTCCTATCACAAATCTATTAAGCGAGCCAATGCTTGTTAAATATCGTTCAAAAATACTAAATGTGTAGAATAGCTTTAGAAATGGCCCTTTTTCTTGTGACTTTTCGGAATACTTCAGCGGTCACGCTGATGACCTACCAAAAATGAAAATAGTTGAAAAAGAAAACATGTTTGCTCTGTTCAGATATCGCAACTCACAACTCACAATATAAATTCCTATGACGGGTGGTCTACGTAAATACAAGTAGCTTCTTTTTGGAAATATAAATGTACTATACAAAAAAAAAAAAAGTAAATAATTTCCATTATTTTGGGAATACGATTTTGCCTCAATGTGTTTCGCAGTAGCATTATCCGTTAATCTTATTTTTCAGAACTTGTTGGTTGTTTTCTGTTTTTACAGTTTTGTTTTTGTTCATTTCCAACTTTTTAACTGAATACTTTTCAATATTCGGTGAACCCTAGAGAATCAATATTTTCTATAATGGAAATGATTAGCTTATTAAAAAAAATTCAACCGTGGAAGAATTTGACTTACATACTTTTGAATCTTTTCCTTCACGACCGAAAAATTGCGAATTTTAGCTTGTCTAAAGTTTCACTCAATGCCAAATTTTCCGCAGCCAGAGCTGTCATAAGAAATAATGGTTTCGAATCAGAAATCAGATCATAAACAAATCTAAATAGATTGGAGAACAACCGGGATGGGGCGTGGTGCAGTCAGTACTGTCAGTTTAGCCGAGGCCGTCTTAGACCTTGCCGGGGCCCTTGAGTACACAAGAGTTTGGGGCCGTATTTGAAAGTAAATGGGAAAGACTAGAACATTTTTGTTGGTGTAGAATTGTCATTTTTTAGCCTCCTTAAAATACTAATTTTATTTCGTCTAGTTCTTAGAGAGTCAAGGATTAAATTTATTTTTGCTTCTATGATTTCGTATGCACGATTTTTTTATTTCGCAAAAAAATCTATGTTATGTAAGCGATCTAAACTCGAAAAAAAAAAAAAAAATCAATCAACCACAAATCCGGAAACCGGATGCATATATTCTACGCTATGCATTAAGGGTATGTTAATTATAAAGAAAAATTGAAGGACAAAATATATCGTTCAGTCAATATTTTTCTTTTAAATTTGGAAATAAAAGTTAAGAAGACTAATTAAAAAAAATTATAATTGCAGTGATAAAAAATACTTAATTTAGTAAAAAAGGATCTTAAATAAATCATATATGTCCCCACATGCCCATGGTATGCTCTCCCAATGTGAAATACAGTTATTGCGTTCCAAGCTTTTTATAGCAAGGTTTGCGACTGATTAAGAGATTGCACAGTTAGGTTCAGTTCCTATGAAAGGTGTTTTCGAACCCTTTCTATCCAGTTCGTCGGCTTTTTAGTTTCCTTCAAATGTCTTCGTGACCAGGAACCCATACCATATTTTGGTTTTGTTTCTGGTATATAGTGTTTGGAGGGTATTAAAGCAGTTTGAGTCAATGTCAGTCAACGGCTGAGCTAAGGGCATTTAAAACTGCGTGAATATATTTTTTTTTTTTTTTTTTTTTTTTTTATTTGTATTTTGAACAATTAAAGATATTTCAGATTACAATAATATGTTTCAATATCTGCGAAGCTGTAAAATAGCTTATCTGCAGAAGGTTGTTTACAAAGATTTTAACATTGATGTGAACAATTTAAATTTTAAACTTAGGTATTTATTTTATATGTATATAACCTACTAATTTTAAAGTATATTTTAATTTTATTTTGTTGTTTTTTTTTTTTTTTTTTTTTTGTAATTAGATATTTGCAAGAAAAAATGTATCTAAGTTATTGCTTCAAGGAAAAATTGTTTCAGTCTTTTTTTTCTACAATTTGTATTGTTAATATGTCTTAAAAACTGCGGAAGTTTGTTTAGTATGTTGGGTATTGTATAGCTAAGTTGCCTCTTGCCATAAACGTTTAAGATACATGGAAGCTCATAGAAACCCTCTGCTTGTCTTCGTGTTCTGTAGTTGTGGTTGATTGGAGTTCTAAAGCGTAAGTCATCATAATATTCCACCGCTGCTGTCATCTCGAAAATATTTTTAACTTTCATCACCTTCTCTCCGTTTGATGTGCTATTTCTTCTCGTTAGTAATTTTACCGCTCTGTCTTGAACTTTTTGAAGTTTGTTTATATGAGTTGCTGAAGCTCCTCCCCATGCAAGTATACCATATCGCAATCTTGATTCAACCAGAGCGTAGTATATTTGTTTTTGCACCGTGGTAGTTGCTATGTATTGCATGCAAGCCAAAGCAAAGAGTGACCCTCTCAGTTTGCTCCTTGTATCATTGATATGGCTCTCCCAGATGAAATGGCTATCAATCGTTATCCCTAGATATTTATACGTGTTGACTACTTCTAGGGTATCAACATTTTGTTGGTTGTCGCAGTTAAACGTTTTGATTGTTATCTGTTCACTTCGGTATTGCGGGCTGCGAATGTGCATTACTTTTGACTTAGATGCATTGATGACTAGGCCGTTGTCATGACACCATCTGCCAACTTTGTCGAACTCCGCTTGCATTCTCTTAGTTGCCTCATCTAGCGACCGGTGGTAGACCACAATGGCTGTGTCATCTGCAAAAGCGAAAGGAAAGCTTTTCCTAAGGCAATTCAGCATGTCATTAGTATAAAGTAAATACAGCAACGGGCCGAGTTTTGAACCCTGTGGTACCCCATAATGCACAGCTTTTTTGTTGCTGCAGCAATCATTTATTTTAACTCTGAAGATCCGTCGCCTAAGATAGTCCTTCATCCATTCAGACATTTTTCCTCTTATTCCAGCTTTTTCTACCGCTTCTATTAGTTTTGTGTGATCAAGAGTATCGAACGCCTTACTAAAGTCCAGGAAAAGCACTACTACATGAAAATTTTTACTTAGGCTGGTATTAATCAAGTTTGCGAAATCACCAAGAAGCCGATTCGTGCTTTTGCCTTTCTGGAATCCGTATTGGGATTTGCTTATTATGTTGTGTTTTTCAACGAATTTCCATATTCGGTCTGCAATGATTTCCTCCATAATCTTATCAACCACCGATAGAATCGCTATAGGTCGATAATTGGATATTTCATCCTTTTTTCCTCCTTTATATATAGGTCTAACTATAGCCTCTTTAAGTTTTGTCGGAACTACTGAAGTATCAAAGCTGAGATTAATAAGCTTAGTGATTAAAGGCGCAAAAATGTGTGCGTTTTTCTTTAGATCACTCGGTCTAATACCATCAGCCCCTGGACCCTTTATTGCATTTAAATGCTGCAGTATGTTTTCCACTTCTAAACACTCTACTTCTCCCATATAGATCGAGTCGCGTATAAAGTTACCATGATATGTATTAGTTGGTGTGTTGCACGTGTGAATTATCTGAGCCGCTTGCTGCGAGAAGTAATTTGCAAATTCATCAGCCAAAATTCCTGTGTTTGTGTTACATGAGAAGTTTTTCGTGATTGTTGTGTCTATTGATGGTTTCTTCCTTCCTAAAACTTCGTTAATTAAAGACCACGTTTTTTTCGGATCGCATCTTGTATTTTCGAATTTTTGTTGATAATATTGATTTTTACATGCCAAAATTTTCTTGTTTACCATATTTCGTATTTTTTTGTACTCGGTCTGGTAGGACATGTTGCTCCTATTATTTTTCCATCTTCTGTAAAGTCGGTCACGTTCTTGACAGCTCTCTATAATATCACTTGAAATCCATGGAGTAATCTTACGATAAAGTTTTTTGTTTATAGTCTTTGTTGAACTTTTATAGATTTCGTTCATCTTTTTCACGAAGTTATTATAAAAAAGTTCAGGATCTGTTTCATCTGATATTATGCTCCAGTCTGTAAGTCTAATTAGCTCATTTACTTTATTCGTGCATGTAATTGTGCTGGCGTGTTTTTCTACTCTCTCACCTTCACCATAAACTCCGAAAACTACGCTATAGTGGTCAGAAATGTCATTTTCGACTACAGCGGAAAGTATCTTACGGTCTGATAAAGATACTATAATATGGTCAATAAGAGTGGACGTTCCTTCGCATAAATTTGTTCGGGTGTGAGATTTAATCACGTTATACAGCCCCTTTGAGGCTAGCATTTCTTGATAATTGAGTACATAATTATTGGTTACATCAAGTAAGTTTATGTTCATATCACCTAGCAATATCATCTCCTTTTGTTCATCCCTTGTATCTGCGATTTTGGCCATATCTTCGACAAACTCAGTTTTATTCCTTTTTGGTGGTCGGTATATACCACTAATTACTTGGCCTGTGTCATTTACCTTTATCGTTAGATTTTCGCAGGAATTAGTTTTAATGTCTAATCGTTTGTACTTCACAGAATCTTTTATAAACATCGCAATCCCTCCACCTTTTTTCAGGTTTCTATTTTCAAATTCAGGTGTAAAACCATTTAATGTGTAAAGTTTATTTTCATGGCTTTTAATATTTATTTCTTCTAAGACAATAACATCGATATAGTTCAGAATCGGGGATATGCTCGCACAGAAAATATCCCAGTTTTTTCTAAGAGATCTTATATTAAAACATATAGCGCAAAAATTTAAATCTTTCAGTTCATTTTTTAATTGTTGGAAGTCTGGCAATACCATACAGTTCATATCAAACAGATCTTCATAGTTTATGTTTCCTTCATCCATTATTTGAGAAAAAGAGCTTTTTTTTTTTTTTTTTTTTGCTCAAATCATACATCGATCGAATGTGTATGACTTCGGCATTTTCCACTTTCCTGACAAATATCTTTCCACTGTTTTCCCACACATATTTCCAGTTTTCTTCTTTTGCCTTTTGTTTGGCTTGCCACAGTAGCTGCTTGTTTGCATTGGTAAGCATACTGTTGATGAAAACCGTATGCGTATCATTGTTCACTGAATTTATTTTTGCAGTGTTTTTCATGTTTTCGTTTATTTTGCCAACTGTCAGTGGTCGTACTGTTCTTGCGTTTTTTATTATTGTGGATTTCACTCTATTATCGCTAAGCGTAGCAATAATTGAAGAATTTTTCGATCTTGTACGGTATATGTCCGTGATATTTGTCTCGTTTATCTCATATTGGATGGTTTTTCCTATAGCCTTGACAATTTCTATCAGATTCTCGTTGTGTGTTGGTGGTATATTTTTGATTTCAATCTTGTCTTTCATAAATTGTTGTTCTAATCCATTTATTTGAGCCTGCATATTGGCAATGCATTCATCTTTTTCTTTGTTGGATTCTTTTAGTGTTTTTATTTCCTGCATTAGTGAATCCATAATTGTGTTGTTTTTTTCAATGTTTTTGTTAATATCGTCGAATTTTTGTGACACGAAGTTACAGAAATCCGATATACTTTTTATTTCTGTTTTTAATTGTTTTAGTTCGGTCATTACTTCTTTTGTGTTTGATTGTGATAAGAATTCATGTGTTAGTTCATCATTTACATTTTTTCCTGGGCTTTTTATTTCTAGACGGTTTCTTTTATTTGGTTGCACATCTGGCGTAGACGGCCGCGACGAAGATGCGCTCGGATTTGTGACTTCGCCGGCATTTCTACATACTTGGCACTTCCAGCTTTGTCTTTTAGCCCCCATTGATCTCCATGATTTCTCCGTTACAGTGGTACAGCCAAAGTGGAAGTTTTTGAAGCATATAGGACAAATGACAAAATCACCTGCCAAGGGCAAGGCTTCTTCACAATGGGCGCATATGGTCATCGTACTTACTCAACAAATTGTACCAGCAATTTATAATAAAAGTCACTGTCTTCGTTTGTTTGTTTTTTTGCTTATATATATATCTAGGTACTTGTTATTTAAGACTAGTTACAAAGAGAAAGATTTGATAGAAAAACTTCAGATCACTCGGATAAAAAACCAACCGTTCACAATCAACGTTCAACAATTGTGAATATGGATGCCAAAGGCTCAAATATCCATCCAAAGTGATTGTCGACTTCTTCACCGAAATAGATTTGGTTTCCAACAGTTTTTTATTACATGAAATTCATCCATAAAGTCTTCAGATTCAAAAAATAAAGTTTCAAATATTGATAATCGGCCTTTCCAATAATCAAACACTAATGTCGGCTATTATTTGGTTGCCAGTTTTTAATAAAAATTTACAGCATTTTCGAAAGTGTACCAATAAACAATTTGACCCACACCTGTGCTAGTACGAAGATTTTCTCTTGAATATATTACATTTGTTGTCACGCAGAATTTGAATTTCATAATTTGTTTTCGTGAAAAACAAGGTCAGTCGTTTCTTTCACAACTAGGATTTTATTCTAAAAAAAGGAATACATAAATTGCAATTAAATATGCCTAACAGATATCTTTCAAAGGCTTTTTGAGGCTTATTATACGCAAAAAAAAACAAAACACAAAATAGGAAATCCACAAAGTATCCGCCGATCTGTCAAATATCATAATGCAAATCAGTAATGCCCTATCTTTCGTTCGGGCACAATTTTCGGCACTTTTTATATACACTTTCCTTTGATTTTACTTTATGACTGATTATTCAATAAACGGAAAACAGTTTATAAGAAAGCTTTGATGCAAAACAAACCCTATTGGTGGTCTTAAGATCTACTTCCTCACTTACTTAGATGGCGCTACAGTCCGGGGTGAACCTGGGCCTCAACCAATACGCTATTAGCGCGTTGGTCTTAAGACCACAGTTTAGAAATGAGAGCCTGCTAGTCCATTTCAGAAATATCACTTAGGAAGCCATAAGCGTTTTTAGAACCCATCGCTTCCGTTCTCGAGTTTCAATTTGCCAAGCAACGAGACAGAGCTTGCCAAAGTATATAGATGTGTGAAAATACATACAATTTGAACTTTTAAAAATTGTGTAGATTATATTACTTATTATTACTTATAATCTATATATATAAAAATAACTTGATAAATGTGTGTGTGACAGCCTACTGACTGCCACACACATCCGATTTTGATTTAGTTTTTTTTGTTGGTTAATATACCATGCAGAGAAGGTTCATATATTAGTATGATAAATTTTTGAAAGAAGTCGCAACCGCCATTCCAATAAATTCATTTTTGTACACTTTGAAAAAAAAGAAACTGGATAGAAATCGAGTAGTGACACTTCAAATACAAAAAAAAATATTTTAAATTTTAAAAGCAATTGTTGTTGTCAATTATTTCAATTATTTTCCAACCAAATTGTTGTTGTCAACAATTTTGAACGTTTTTTTTTTTGTAAATACCTATAGGTACCTAAAAAGTTTGTTCTAATAAATTATGTTTACTATGTTACATTAAGTAACTTTTTGAAATGAAGTAGATATTTTGATTATACAAAGATGATATTGCTGACGATATTTTGCATCAAATTCATACTGTGATATCGGATAATGAACTGGCGATGTCAGATGGAATGCGCAACAAAGCTTTGATTTCGATCGAGGATATGTGTCTGCTCATGAGTGGCAATTTGTTGTGCAAATTGGGGATGCCACAGCCAAATCGTTCAATGCAAGACACATTTAATCCAGAATTGGAGCGAGAAATGGACTTCGGTCGAATCGCATTGAGTCAAGCTGTTCGAACAAATGTGCCAATGTTCAATCAAGAATAAAAGAAAGTGTACGATGAATTGATGCAAGCAGTCTATAATGAAAATTGCGGAACTGGAAATACATTCCTGATTTCACTGATTTTGGCTACAATTCGTTCGAGATCTAAGATCGCTTTGGCCCTAGCCTCTTCTGGGATAGCGGCTACTTTGTTAGAAGGCTGTCGTACAGCTCATCCTGCATTGAAATTGCCATTGAATCTGCAAGTAGAGGAAGAACCTACATGCAACATTTCAAAAAACACTGCGATAGCGAAAGTACTGCAGCAATGTAAGATTATTATATAGGACGAATGCACAATGGCTTACAAACGCGCATTGGAGGCCCTGAATCGTTTACGTAATTATAAGCGACCTTTCGGTGGAACAATGATCTTGCCATCAGACGATTTCCATCAAACGCTGCCTGTCATTTCGAGATCAACTCCGGCAGATGAATTGAATGCTTGCCTGAAGGCGTCTGCTTTATGGCGATACGTCAAGAAATTTCATTTGACAACAAACATGCGAGTTTCATTACAAAATGACCAGTCCGCTGCAGAGTTCTGAAGGCAATTGTTGGCGATGGGCAATGGTGTGATTCCAGTAAACTTAATCACCGGCCTGATTGAGTTTACACAAAATGTTTACAACTTTACAACGACACCGGAAGAACTAATCATGAATGTTTTCCCGAATATCTGAGTGTAAGAATGATTTTGGTTGCGATAAACAAGAACGTCGATCATTTGAATTTCGCCATTCAAAACCAAATCGCTGCGCTGGTGAGTTGCATTCATACAAATCAGTCGACTCCGTGATGGATGAAAACGAAGCCACCAACTATCCCACGGAAGTCTTAAATTCTTTGGATGTTTCGGGCTTGCCTCCACACAATTTGAAACTAAAATTCGTCTCAGTTATAATTTTGTTGCGCAACCTAAATGAACCAAAACTTTGTAGCGGTACGCGTTTGATTGTGAATAATTTAATATCAAATATTATTCAAGCAACGATTTTTATTGGAAAATTCAAAGGCGAAGATGTTTTATTCCGCGGATTCCACTTATTCAGAACGATTTGCCGTTCGTATTTAAGCGTCTTCAATTTCCCATACGTCTCGCTTTTGCTATGATAATTAATAAGTCGCAAGGACAATCGCTGGATGTGTGTGGCATAAATCTTGAATTTCACGTGTCGGCAAAGCTCTCGCTTTGTACGTGTATATACCCGATAATAGAAATAGAACAAAAAATGTTGTGTATCATAAAGCATTTCAGTGAAATAGCGGTAGGTTGGCCGACAAGTATTTGATTTTATTTATTTATTTAATTTTAATATACCTTTTGAATAAAAAATTTGAATTGACCGAATTACATGAAGCAGAATGAAGCGAAAGCTCGGAATTATTAATTTCATTACCTACATTAATGAATTTGGGCGGAACGAAGTTCGCCGGGTCAGCTAGTTAATATATATATATTCACACATACCACCTGCTATTCTTTCAGAAGTTTCTAAATTTGTTAAATTGCTCGTATTTTGCTGAGTGGTGACAATTCTATTCTTATATCTATATTTTCCGTGAAGTCCTTTTTACACCAACCATTGTGTCCTCAGATATCGTCATTCTCTGTAAACAAACTCCTTTTGCAAAGAGTTTAATAAGGGTTTGGTTGCAGCCATTTATATCTACCTGAGTCGCCTTAGGTTCTGAGAATTGTTGAAAAAAGTAGGTATTTATATTTAGGTATGAGCCGTTCAAACTTAAGAAGCAGAATCTGCTATATATAATATCCGTTTGCGACGACTGTCAAGAATAGCTTGGAAATATCCCAAACTTATATAAAATAGTTGTTTTTAGTAAGCATCCGTTCATTGCTTGCAAACTATTTTAAAAGAAAAAACAATTCAAAAGCAGAAGTAGCGGTTAAACAAGATAAAACAGAGAAAGACACAGAAATATATGCTTCAAGCGTATAGAAATAAAACAAAATTGCAATATTTTTTTTATTTTTTGCATACATTTGTACAAATTTGTTTTTGTTAGACTTAAAAACCATTAGCATTGTAATAAACAACGAATAAATTTAGAAAACATTTAAAATTTACTAAAATTAATTTATTATTGTAAACGCTCAGGCTGAACAACAGCGTATTTAAATTCGCTCCTATTACGAAATTTAATACCTGGATTTTGGCCCGTTGTTGGGCAACAATCATCCTCAAAATGACATTAAGGGAGGATTTATTTAGCTAATGCCCCAGATAAACATGACTTTCTCACCATTAACATTTAACCCTACAGCGATATTCTGGCAACTATATTTGTTTATTGGTAAAGCGAAACTGTCAGACTAAAGTTGATTATTGGTAAGGCCGAATGTTTTTCATGCCATTATTAACGTACCTGTACGATCTATGAATCGTTGTGTTGACCAAAGTGCATAAACCTTGACAACGAAAGAGTTCTAGTGCATGAACCAGAACTCTTGTGACTTGGTGATCGTCGAATCTTTGTGGATTCTCTTGTTGACCTGTTGTTTGTTTAAGCTCCCTTACCTCGGGTGGGGGGGGGGGAGCTAAATGCATGGTGTGGCAGATATGCATCATAGTCAAAATATCGAATATATATCTTTTCCAGGCAATATTTCCTATTTATTTGTATACAGATATTAGAATGAACATTTAAGGAACTATAAAAAAAAAATCTTTTATGCGTTAAAGCACATACTTATTTATGCTTATACTTAATTAAAAGCAAATGCTCCACGTACTATCGGAGAATAGGGTTTTGCAACTTTCTAGACCTTTTTACTGCATAAAACATTTACAAAAACATGTTCAAGGACAAGATGTCATCATGGGTTTAATTAAAAATTTAAACCGAAAGAAATTTAAGATATATTTATTGTCTATTTTCTTACGAGGAATTCTTCAAGCATGATGCAGATGATATTATGCTACAGTATGCACTAAAGAGTAGCAAATTTTCCATTAATCAAGTTTAACTTTTGGACCTCAAATACTGGTGAATGAAAAGAAAACTCACTGAAACATAAAAGAAATCAGAGTTCATAGGCTTAAAAATAATTTTAAAATTTTGTGGTATAATTGTTATAACTTTTAAGAATAAAAAGGTTCGATGTTTAGAAAAAAAAATTCAAAACTGATCTGGTGTCTGAATGATATTTTAAATTAGTATGGATTCATAAAATTCTTACCAGTCCCACAAAAAAAGACGGTAGCAAAATTGGAGAACTGCATATTTCCTACCTAGTAATTCCACATTTTCTCTAGAACTCGGCGTCGACAATGTCAAATTGTCAACTCCCTCTTTTACGCTTTAAAATTTGTTGTCATGCTTCTATCAAAATAGGAAAACAAGTTAAGTGTATAAACTCGTTGCCCCCGAGAGGATGGGCCCTGGGGAACGAGCCGCGTGTGTCATTACCTACTGAGTTTATCACTTTCGTAACTAGATCTAAAGCTTTCTTAACAAGTTTAGAGCACATTAAAAAATGCAATCTTCTAGCGAAATTTCTAGAGCTTTTTATTTGAAAATTTATTTTAAAATATTAGTATTACACTTTGACTTGGCACCGACCTTAAATTCTTCTAAAAACCAGCTTATAGGGTGCACATTTTGTAGGGTTTTGCAGAAATGGAAGAATATTTAAAAGAATTTCGCTTTCGAAGACGCACTGTTTGATCGATTTGTCACCAAGACTATGCATATAAAATTTTAAGAGTTGAGGGCTTTGAAATTTTCTAGTATAATAAATAAATACAACTTATCAAGATATCTGTGAAATTTCAGTACTGTGTTAAATCTACCTCTTAATTTTCGATTAAATTTGTTTTTTGCATAATCTAGCGCAATTTGTCTACAGCTTTTTTTTAGTTCTTTTATCTTCCTTTGGTTTATACTATACTTGGCAGCACTGGTTGCAGTAGGTTTGAAATATATGTTTAAATTCAGAACCTTAGCGAGAGTTCTATATAACAGCCGCTTTTTGAACGGCCTGATTGTATATATACCCGCTGACAGACCAAAACAGGTGAACGCTGGATAACTGAGATTAACTGAGAATCAGAAGAACAATAGATTATAGTTATACGTCTGAGTTTAGGTAGGGAAGGGTGCACTTGGGTATTGACAGATAAAGTGAGGTGTGTCCTTGGGCACTTCCTCGCCTCCTCAGCCTCTGCATAATGAAAAGTACTTGGTTATGGCTCCTTACATTTTCAGATCCAGTTCTGTCTAGGTCGCCAGCCATTACATTGGATACTTATGTCTTTGAATCCCGGACTTGAACAGAAATATATTGCATTTTTGTATGCAGCCATCAGAGGCAACATATCTGAGACCCCTTACTTGCAGGACTCTTACCGCTGTCATTATAGTCAGTAGAAAAATTAAAAAAACGTTTAATCAGCTGCCAAGGGAAATACCACATCTTACCATTGATGAATGATATTGCTTCTTAAAAATAATGGTCGCGTATTTTCCAATTTTCGATATAAATAACATCGATTGCATATTCGTGGTTACATTTTTCTAATAAATAAAATCAAAAGTCACACTTAATAAATGGTTAAAAGTTCGATTTCTGCGTTGACTATGTTTTATTTCAAATGTTTCTGGTCATTATAAGCTAGTATATTTCTTTTTAAGTCAGGTAAATTAGGTCGATTATTTGTGCAACTTTATTTTTCTTCAAACTCTTAGGTCTGCTACCTATATCCAATATTGATTGCCAAAATTGGCGCCCAACGCTAGGTCTTGTACAAAATTATCTTAGCACTTACACAACATTTCACTTTTTGTAATAAGTGCATACCAAATTGTGCTTCCCTCGGTATATCAAAAGCAACTAACCAGAAGATAATTAGAAAAAGCCTTTCGTTGGGCGCCATTTACGAAAGATATTTGATATTGCCCAATGCTTGAACGTCTAAATTCAGTTTGAATTCTTATCGAATGGAACTGTAACTACTACTTTATTTGTAACAAATAAACTTCCATAACTCAATAAAAACGTATGTAAAGATAATAAATACCTACCATCAAATTGCGCACAATTAATAATCATTGAAAGTAAAAACAAAACCAAATCCGCTTATCCACCATATACCACGATTGCCTACTTCGTAATTCCAATACCTACAACAACAATTAAAATCCATTTTCGGAACCCTGCTGTCTAACCCCAATCAACAGACGACCAAAACACCAAGTGCAATAGCACTTCCTCGTGACAACGACCGCGACAAAAACAGCCACAAAAAGAAATGCAAAGACTAACAACAAAAACAAAAACTCAGCAACAGAGTAATCCCTTGCGAAAACCTTGAATTAGCCGCCGCCGTCGGAGAAATACCATACAACACGACATAAATGTATCTATTGCATTGCATTGCATTTGAAAGATACATTTCCATGAAAGAATCGCATCGAAGTGGGCACGCGCCAACTTAATTCCAGTTCTCTTCGAATCGCTATAAAATTAGTGGAAGGTAACTCACTCTTTTCTTTGGACTTCCATATTCTGGAAAGTCCCAACTGGAGTGGTGTCAGAGAGACGTCAGTGTGCTTTGCTTAGTGTTTCTATTACTTTTACTATTATGGTGTGGTGGTGGTGGGGGTGGCTGCTGGGGCTGGCTCGGTTTGCCTTGAAACGCTAGACTCTCTTCAATTTATTTGTTTGGGTTAAACACATTGAGACATCGCATTTTGATTTGAACTTCAAGTGGGGTCGCTAAGATACAAGAACGTCACCTTGTGGCTGGGTGTTTTGAGGTTCGCGGAGAAGGTGGTCACTGGTCAGTTATATGAATTTGGAGGTGCTAGGCAATTTTGGTAATGCCTTTAAAACAACAACCTACACTTTAAGTTGTCAGAAACTGACAATATGTCAATATGTGTCAATGTCAATATTTTTCCACCGCCGAGTGGAAGATGTTAAGTGGGTCGGTTTTTGTAAATCCTATCCAGGAAAAAGCATTCGCAGATTGGAGTCTATAATGACTGTTCGGCGTAGTCCATTTCCCTCCTCCAGAAATATCACTGTTGAATTTGTCCTCCACTCCAACTAGAAAAGGTCAATTAGTCAGATAATCAAAGAAGCGAATAACATCGAATTCGATTCTAACTAGAAAAGTTGTTAGAAGTTAGACAGACCACAGACCCAGACAGACCAGACGACAGACCCCTCAACGATTAAACCAACGGCAACGGCCATCATCTTCATCAGACTCAAACAAGTTGCGTTTACATGAAAACATTTCTTTGAGAGCGGCTCTTTTCCATATTCCAATACCAACATACAAATGCAAATGCAATCCACAAAATGTGTTCCACAAATAATGCACACATGCTTGGAAATCCAACAAATGCATGGCACATTGGCTTTGTCAGTTTGGATGACGTTGTCATACCAGTACCAGATCCAGAATCCAGAAGACTTATTCCATGCGCCGCATCTGAGATCTGATTCTAATAGCACCCGACTGGAATGGTTTACCAAACCCCGGTATATGCTTTCCAGTGTGCACCGCTCGCCCCCGCCGACAGCACAACATACATAACACCGATGAAGAAAAGTGTGAGTGCGGCTCTGTCGGTTAATGTTCGATGGCGCAAAGTACAACGAATCAGTTTGTTGTAGATTCTATCCGGTGACGGGTCTGTGTCGCTTAGAGAGTGTATCGCGTGCCAAGGAACAGTATATCACAAGGAATAGAATAGATAGATACACATAAAATATCTATATCACTCCATCCCTGCGCTGGTTATTAAAATTGAATTGGTTCCTTTTCTATTAAAAAACGTATCTATGGTTGTTTGGCTAACTTGTTAGCTATTTATTTGATCGTAGACTTCCTTTCGTCGTTTTTTTCTCGGTCTTGTTCGTTTTTTTTTTTTGTATTATTTTTTGTTTGTTTCGAATCGGCATTGTTGTTTGGGCATCTCATCCCATCGCAGTCATCGTCCTTGTTAAAGTGATAAATTAACAAAAATTTATTATATACTCTTCGCCGTCCCCGGCTGTCGGCTCCAACGGTGAAGAGAGATAAGAATATAAAGTGAAATTAATTCAAAAGAATTATTCAAGTTAAATAAAATGTGAAATTTTAAAAGGAAATTGGTGTCCTGCGATAAGCAAAAGTTATTTCAATACATTAATTGAAATCGTGAATAATCAGAAGAGTTGCGATAAAATTTGATAAATTGTGAGAAGTTCAGTGAAAGATACAACGATTCTAAAAAGTAAAGAAATTGATTATACAGTGTTTGGCATCTTCATTCATCATTTGAAGCAGATACGAATTGTTACGGATTAATTGGATTTCTTTTTATAAAAAGGTTTGTACCTACATAACTACGCAAATTAGTTGAAAATGTTTTGCTAAAAAAATAGGTAAGGTATATAAATAGGTATAGGTTTAGGGCAGATTCATGGGGTGCCGCAGGGTAGTAGTTTAGAAAGTGTATTCTTAGTGAAAGGGTCTTAGCGGTTTATGGTTTGAAGTGTTTTGCAGTTAAACATAGAGGAAGAAACTTGTTGGGAATACGGAAATGTGTGTAGGTGGGCGGGTAGCGGTTGGAAGCTTTTCAATACCTGAAATAAGAGAAATAATTTCAAACTTAAAAAGAACATTATGTACAAATACAGAACACTACTGGGCATTTGTACTAAAGTCATTCGCGCAAGCACAATGACAATATATATAAAATTGTCTATATTTTTGAATAATTAATTTGAGTTACTTGTCCATTATAAATTGATAATAAAGAAAATATTACTACTACTACTAAAAAAAATTTACACCTACTCATTAGGCTGTCCCGTCGTTGTATGAAGAAAAAAATTTCGTGGAAAATCTCATCGAAAGGGGTATCAAAAGTTGCGTATTGACGAGAAGATTCCGAATGTGTACTTACTTTCTGATTACGGCATAACTTTTGGGCCTCTACCGACGATTGAAGGACAGGGAAAAGTAACCATGGCGCTAATATCTTTCAATTTTTCTATTTGTTCAAAATATTATTACTATTTCAAAAATATATACACAAATATAACTTGGTACTAAATTAAAATAATAAATATTCATTTGCGTATAATCAACAATTTTAAATTATTAATTTAAAAGAAGCTACCTATTAAGGCATAAATACAAATTTTACATTGAAAATTGGCTTTTGAAATTAAGAGATGGCATCCGATTTCTAGATTCAATTTTGTTTTATATCTGGTATTCTGAGCTCTGTTGCATTTGCAAGCAATGAAAGTTCATCATCAGGCAGATCTTTTAAGATAGGTGGAGGAGTTATCTGACATTCATTTTAACAAATATTGTCTATGGTATGGACCTTGGACCTTGCTAATAAACATTTTTAACATTGAGACTGAATATTTTGTAGGTCACAATATGCAATTTTGTATTTCGAAAAATTCACCATTGTGAGTTAAAAAATATAGCCTGGACACTAAAAATGATTATTAGTATCCCGGTATTTAGCCCTTAAAATTTATAAAACGAATCTTTGAATTGCAAATTTCTTCCCCTGTATAATATATCGGAGAAATATTGTCATGTTCTTCTAAGAGCTCCTTGCGAAAATGACGTTTATATTTTTGATCTGAAACAAGGGTTTTGTCTTTCTGTCCGTCAAGATAAATATTCTTAGGAATGGCATCATTGTATTGGCTTCTTAGATGCTCTCTTGATTTTGACAAAGCTCAGTATCTGTATCTTATTTTTGTCGATTACAAGCCTTGTGTCAGTGTTATTTGCGAGTCCAGCATCGTGCAAAACCGCTGAAGCGACTGTTGGGGCAGATCGTTCTGATACTCCATATCGATCAAAAACTCTTGCTACAGATGGTTGGACCAGCAAATTGAGCTTATCTGTAAACGTGGAAGGATCTGAAGAAGACTTTGAAAGTTCTGAAGAACAAAGTAGTGACCTTACTGTCTTGACTGGCTCCACTCTTTCGTCTGTTTCGTTTGGATCTACTCTCTGGAGTAAACTTGGAGGGGCAAGATTATTCAATGCACAATACGTTCTTTTCGATCTAGACGCTTTTGCATTTTAATCGTCTCTAGGTAATCAACACTTATCCTCCAAAAATACCCTTTCATTACTAGGCACTTTTTTGAGGCAATGTCAAATAATTTTGTACTAGAAAATGTTATGAAATCTTGTACTCTATTGTGATAGTTTGCATTTTTTCATACTTGGGTATCTTTTTAGAGTCATGTATTTATGGAAATTAATTTTAATAAGTTCTAGTATTTGACACATTTTGGAATTGAAGCCCTCTTCAAAATCTGTTCGATATCTGCATGCACTCACTATAATAAACAATTCGGAATTAGAGGGATTTTTCACCGTATTCTGTTTTAAGATTTCTTTGGATCAAAAGCATAGGTATACCTACTATTTTTACATCTCTTACAGACGGTAAATGATTTTGTTTAATTCACTATAAAGGGATCGAAAAGAGGACAGAATAACTCTCGGAGATGGAGTCCGGAACTCATTTTGCTTACATGTTTTAATATTTAAATTAAAAAATTCGAATTTACCTATTTTTGCGAACATATAGAATTTTGTGGTTAAGACAAAACAAATGTATTTTTTGATTCCAGCATTTAAGAGATATCAAAATAACCTCTCAAGTGATCAAATGCTACCAAAAACACATTTGATTTGAGAGAATATGCTATAACTTTACAAATGTAAGCAATATTAAAAAAATATTGAGAAAGAAAAATGTAGGGAAAACAACATTTTTTTCCAAAACTTCAACGGCCGGTAGAGGCCCTTGAATACCCTTTTTTGTTATTTTTCCTGTAATGAGCTCAGCAATACGCAACTTTTGCGGGGCCTTTTGTTAAGATACAAGAAAAAAAAAAAATTTGACGGGACACCCCTCACCCACTCATATCTTATCCGTATTTTAGTTAAAAAAAAGATGACGATTTGTTTCACATTTCTTCAAACATTCATTGCGTTACGAACCTTTGGAAATATAGGGTGATGGCACCAGTAGTCGGCCCCTTAACTTTTTTTTTTTTTTTTGAGTTTGATTGGTCCTTAAAAATTCATTCTTCAAGTATTTAATCAAGTATTTGGTTCTTCTGAATGTTTGAAGTCTGTTGATTCGAAAATACTTAGCTTATTAAGTGTATGAGCTACCTAATGCAAACTATTAAAGATTTCAAGTTTTATAAAGTTTCTATAGATAGATCTAAGGCCGAAAGGCAATGATTTTAAGGATATTGTTAAGCTTAGAGCGCTCGCTAAGAGCCAGTAAGCTAGAATAAGATAAATGCTAGCTTTAAATTAGATTTAATCGTTTTTGTCTAGTATGTATCTAAGTTTAATTAAAGATCCAAATAAAAAATGAATATAAAATGAATGAAAATGCAAACTATTAAGAAAATAAGTGAAAAAGGTATGATTTGCCACTAGTCAGCCCCCTCAGCTCCAGTAGTCGGTCACGCAAGTATCCAGTAGTCAGCCCTAATTTAATTTACACATTTTCATAAAAATGGGTGGCTGACAACTGGAGAACGTTTAAAAGAACCGTGTCCTTTATAGTCAGCCCCCATTTCTCTAGTAAATGTACAGGGGGGCTGACTACTGGAAAACAAAGAAAATTGATCGAAATTTTGGTGCGAATCAAGACATATTAAAGTTTTCATTCATTTTGCATATTCAATTATTGTAAAAATAAAATTAACGTAGTCTCCAGTAGTCAGCCGGAGGGGCTGAGCCTAGAAAAATCATAAAAATAATGTCTCATAAGGTCGGTCCCCCTCTTAATTATTTAACAAAACATATTTTTAACATTTTAAGTTAAGAAATAGTTAAAATAAACTGTCAATAACATAACAATAATCACAAAATGCAAATAGTACCTTAAATGGATTAGTATTTGTATTACTTTTCCAAAACCACTTCCTTTATTTATTTTTTTGGAATACCACTCGTTTTCTGCGTCTATAAAAACTGTACTCAAGTATATATTTTTTACGCGCGAAGTAGCACCAGGATTGTTGCAAGTTTTTGGACGCAGATAGAAGAAATGTGAGCCAAGGGAATAATATTTTTCGCTTGAAAGAAAGACCAAAGGATTAACTATTGCGCTGCATTGTGTACTCCAGAGGCTGACTACTGGAGGGGGCTGAACTTAGGGGCCATCACCCTATAGTGGATTGGTATCGGTATGACGACATGACGTTGATCCAAATGTTTTTGAAACAAAGCGTCAATAGTGTCTCTCACAATAAGGTTGATTAAAGCCTTGCACAATGCACAGAACTTGAACTATTATGCAAGTCCTTGCCGTATTTTCATAATTTGTTGGTGCAAATGAGATTAAACCTGTGAGAGATAGACCACCGTTTTTTTTAATTATCAGCGTTAATTTTGACCTCTTGGGCACCGAAACTGTCTTTTTTTTAAACAGCTCCAAAGTAGATATAGAACAAAAAAATATAAAAAAAAACAAGGACAAAAGTTTATTTATATTTTCAGTCATATGACTGCACAGTAAAATAAAAATAAATAAAAAATAATACTTCAATAAAACTAAAAAAATAATAGTTACCTACATGAATTTTATTTGTTTTTGTTTTTAATTTTTCCTGTGGTGGGTATATTCTGCAATGTACCGATTTGGAAATTACATTTTCAGGAATTATTATTATTATTTCTTAGTTTATTTTTCTATTACTCATTTGACTAAAAACCGCAAAAAATTGTGAAAGGCTTTCCACCTACTGAATCCATTTCCCATTTCGTTTTTATCACGCACGAACACTGGTTCAGCGCTGCTCAATTTCGTTTTTTATAATTGAATAACTCGACCAGATTTCTGCATAAACATGGCTGCTGCTGTTAAAGATATCGAGAAGCCCCAGGGAGGAGATTCCGCATCTGTTCATCGTATCCGAATTACCTTGACCTCAAGGAATGTTCGGTCTTTGGAAAATGTGTGCCGTGACTTGATCCAAGGCGCAAAGAATCAAAAACTCCGTGTTAAGGGCCCAGTACGCATGCCGACTAAGGTCCTCCGCATCACCACCCGTAAGACTCCTTGTGGTGAAGGTTCAAAGACTTGGGATCGCTTCCAGATGAGACTTCACAAGAGGATCATCGATTTGCACTCACCATCCGAGATCGTAAAGAAGATTACATCCATCAATATTGAACCTGGTGTAGAGGTCGAAGTTACCATTGCCAACTAATTGCAGTTGGACGCTGTACATACACAGAAACAATAAATCCCTATAGCTATGTATTTCTAGCCATAAATCGTTTGTAGTTTTTGATTGCCACTTCATATTGGCTATTCTCCAATGCGTTTCTACTCTTTGTAGCTTTTACCTATCACGATTTATATAGGTATGTAGGTACTTATAGTTTTTCGAGATCAAAAATTTTGTTTGAAAAGGCAAACAGAAGAACTCATTACATTTCAAGAGAAATGAACTCGTATAAAAGGATGGCTGCATTCAAAGAAAGCAGCGTTTAAAAAACAATAAAATATTTTTTTAAGCACTAAAAAAAATCCAAGCGCTAAATCTACATTCTCGGCACTAAAACTAACGCTGAAAGCACTGACGTGGTAACGCTGATGATCTTAATTTGAAATAAAAAAAATCGTATTTTTAAGCTTAAACAAAGCTGTTATTATCAGAACAAGATGTCGTTTAAGTGTCTGCCACGGGTTTGCTTATACACTGATGGACGCAATCACTCCGATTATTGATCACCCAATACTCTGATGAACAAACAAAAAACGATTAGTACCAAACTGATCTCGATCTTTGGTAACATTTTTAAATATTTTTATACGCTGCAAAGTATACTTAATATGTTAACTCATCAACAGAAATAAAGAAAGGGAAAAACTTATACGGGTTTATTTACCAATGCATAGAGATAAAAATTTCCATTGAAAAAATACTTTTATCAATTACAGCTTAGAGAATTGGAATGTTGACAAAATTGCGTCTTCCTGAAGGTCGGAATAATTTTTTTTAAGTGCTGAAAAATAATTTCGTCAAAACAGCTTTATTGTTTGGCCTTCCTACTCTATTGTTACTTTGAGGAGTATCTATGAGTTGTCACTCTATTTGTGTACTTCATTTAATTTATTGTCAAAGTTTTTTTTTCACGTTATTTAAACAATCGTCGTTAACAGCCGTCAAATCTGATTAAATGACCGATTTTGAATTTTGTAAATTCGGTCAAAAGCTTAAATAATCATTTCTGACTAAAAGTCCGGTCAAAAATATAATACATACAGTAACATATTTTTGCTAAAAATAGAAAACAAAATCTAAACTAATCTTAATCTTAGAAAAACAAACAACTCATTGAAATGCATTGCATCACAACTTTTTTGCACAAAAATTAACTTAGATTGAAAGTTCGGTCTTTATCAGCATTCCAAAATATAGGTGAATGTATAATTGTATACATATTATTGGAAACAAAAAATGTACACATTCATAAAATATTCGAAAATTCATCATCTTCAGCTATTGGAATCGTTTGTCCCTATTTTTCTTATGATTATGAATAAGGCTATTGTAGCAAAGCAAAGTATCTAATCCTTTTTTAACTTTCTCCATTACAAATTAAGAGAAAGATATTGTTTTCGTACAAAATTTCGAACTCGAGATGTTAATCAATTCTGACATTGCGATGATAGACGAACTCCAAAAAGTGTTCGGTCTGTCCCGCAGGCCTACAGCCTAAACGGCTGACTCTCTTCTCTCTTCATTACATCAAATACATAATTTATAGTGATTGTGACAAAAACTCAACCCAGCTTCAGAGAAATAATTTGCAAAAACATAGCGGTTCATATTCAGATTTACTTCCTAATTCCTATATATCTTGCATGGCACACTCGCTTCACTTTAGTCTTGTTTGAATGCTCCGCACCCCCAGTCACAGTTTTGGGGGAGAATTCAAATGAGATATGAGACGCCTGTTCGTGAAGCCCCTGCATTCTGGGATTATTCACAATAAATTGGATTCTGTATGAAATTGTGAGCGTGTTCGTTAATTATGGCCAAGTTTCATTCAAATTATAGAAATTTATCTTTATGTCTTGTCATAGAACAATATTATTTTTCCAATTAAAAAAGATTTTCAAAGAACTTTTTTGTTTCGGTTAAAAATCAGTAAGACCGGATTTCAAAATGTTCTCCGGTCAGAGTGAAGAGATTTCGGGCAGAATGGCTACACTGATTAAAAGATTTGTCTGCGTTATCTCGGGGAGATTCTAAAAAATATGATCTGACACATTTGGCGGTGTTGTAACTTGAATTGAACTACATAGCTACAGTGACCATCCGTTCATTATAATAATGAACAGCTCTATATTTGAAGACGCTGTTCGTTTATTTTGTACCTATGCAAAAACACAAATCTTTTGTATTTTTAAAGTTGTGCGTTATTTTTTCTGAAACCTAGTTCATTTAAATTTTAAAAAACCATAACGTGAACAAAGACATGAATAAAATGATAATTCTGACGTGCCCTAACTTGCTGAACGAGCAAACAAATAAGTATTTTGTGTGAAGATTATTTTTTAAAGTACGTATTTGTCTATTTAAATAATTGCAAATTGTTTTTAATTTGTTCATTTGGTATTGTTTATTAGTTAGAATTCTAAAATATGGTCACCGTAGGCAAAGGGTATCGTACCAATGTCAACTTGTCTTAAGCCTGATTTATGGCAATTAAAAATTCAAGTATTTTACTGAACTAAACATTAAGTCAGCTGGCATAAATCTATTACTTTTAATGTGAGTTATGCGTTATGCCGAATCCAAAAAATAGATATGCAAATATTTGGAAACATCTATCGTTAGCTCATCAACAATTTTGTATTCAACGATCATGCCCCAATGAGACGGCTTTCTCAAAATATTGTTCTTACAGTATCCCAAATTATTAATGTAATCTTTGGGACAATTCACAATTCACAATTGTATTTTTGTCTTCTCGGATGTCATGGAAAATCAACCATACAAGGAATGAATTTGCTAGGAACCATTATTTCTTTTGCCACCGGCTTAAGTTATAGCATCGATATAGCTAAATCGTGAAAACCTTCGAGTTTCTGTAATTTTGTCAATTAACATATGGGTTCAGCCGGACCAGTTCGATTTTTAGACTGTGAAGTTTGAGAGCCAGTTCAAAAGTTCAGTGTAAACTGATGCACGTATATCTTCGTGATGAAAAATACGATTTCTGAGGTAGAGAAATACAAATTTTCTTGCATATTTCTGTCGGTTCTCCCCATAAGAACCTAATTCGATCAAACTTCTAACCGCATTAGTATTATTACCAATCAAATAAGTTGGGAATATTTTATACTCTTTTTTTATCTAAGCTTTCCCGTAAAGCCCTTTATTTTGTCTAAAATTTCCAAGATCCACACTTCGACTGAGCTACTCTCGCACCTTCCTACTTCTCCAGAAAAACCAAGCTGCCTTTTGTCGAATTTGCGCCAATTTTGTAAGACAAAACTACCAATGTGAGGACTAGTAGATACTTAAATTATATGAGCTTAGAACGTGAAATTTTTTACTTTTTTGTAAACTGGTCCCGATTAGAAAAATTTAAATCTAAGAATCACATTTTTACGAATGGGGTATATCGCCTTAAATAACATTTTAATGCAGTGCAAATTTAATATAAATAGTTTGTTCCTCCACCTCTTCTTAACCTTTTTTTATCTTGGTTACGAAAAGTACATAAGCAATCCTACTGTAGTTTAAAATAAACAAAATGAAAATGTAAACCAGTTTTAAAAGTGAAGTGATTGAATTGCGATTTGCGGAGTATTGTATAATGCGTTAGCGCTGTTACACACATCAAAATCTCGATGACATTTTGAAAGATTTGGCTTCCGAAGTAATGAGGTACCACTTTTTTCCAAAAACTCTTGGAGTTCAACTTTTAAAAAAACAACGGCTTTGGGAAACGAACAAATAATAAATAAGAGCAATTATAAAAGCAAAAATATAAGCAAATATTTAAATGTCTTGTTTGTTCAACTTTTAGAAAATCATTTCAACAGAAAACGTGACAGGGAAACTAGGTATGTACTTAAAAACGTTGAGCTGATGCTTACAAATATAGCTATTTTTGAAAATAATTTGAACTCAGTTACTGTCGTTGGAATGAACTGTCATACACGATTTAGAAGTTTCGAATTTGCTTTCAGTTGTGCCCAAAATGTCACCAATACCTACCTAATCTACAACAACGCCTGGACACTTTTAAAATGGCAAGAAGCAACTTAAATAGAGCCATCAAGGAGAGCAAAAACGCATGCTTCAAACGTCTCTGTGAGGAAGCCGACATTAACCCATGGGGCTCGGCATACAGACTGGTAATGACAAAATTGAAGGGCTATAGGACTCCTCCAACAACATGTCCAATAATGCTGAGGTCCATAGTAGAGCATCTTTTTCCCCAAATACCAGCTACTATGTGTAACATCTTAAGAGAGGTCAGTCCAGCGGACATCCCCCCAATTACTTTGGAAGAGCTTTTAAAGGCATGCAGCAAGATAGGTGACGCCAAGGCACCCGGACCGGACGGCTACCCAAATAAGGCAGTAAAGGCGGCCATAAAAAAGAGACCAGACCTCTTCATTACGACAATGCAGAGGTGCCTTGAAGAGGGAACCTTTCCAAAAAATTGGAAAATGCAACATTTGGTCCTGCTACCAAAAGGAAAGAAGCCCCCAGGAGAACCCTCGTCCTATCGCCCAATTTGCCTACTGGACACTATGGGAAAGATCCTCGAAAAGGTAATCTATAATAGATTGCTCGCAGTGGCGGACGAAAAAGGAGCTCTCTCAGACCGTCAATTTGGGTTCAGAAAAATGCGATCTACTGTTGATGCCATAAGAGCAGTAGTTGATATAGCAAAAGGTGCTATCGAAGGAAAAAGATGGCTATACGGCACAAAGGAGTACTGTGCAGTAGTTACTTTGGACGTTAAAAACGCGTTTAACTCTGCGAACTGGTCGTTCATTAGAAGATCACTAGCTAGAATGGATACACCATACTACTTGCTGCGTATATTGACGAACTATTTTACCAACAGGAAGTTGCGATACCATACAGAAGAAGGGGTAAAATACTACAACGTCACTGCAGGAGTTCCACAGGGATCGGTATTGGGACCGTTGTTGTGGAACATCATGTACGATGGAGTCCTACGATTAGAGCTACCCGGGGGAGTAACGGTAGTTGGATTCCGGATAAAAGATTGGCTAGCCACCGCCGGACTGGAATTAGCCGATCATAAAACAGAAGCTGTCCTCATAACCAGTCGGAAAACTGTAGAGTTTGTCAATTTTCGGGTCGGCAACCAAACAATCAGGTCCAAAGATGCGGTTAAATACCTTGGAGTAATGCTGGACAACAAACTCCAGTTCAAAATACACGTGAACTACTTAACCAAGAAAGCGTCGCAAATGCAGGGAGCTCTCTCGCGCATACTGCCTAACATCGGAGGACCTGGATACGCAAAAAGGCTACTACTCTCCCGAGTCATCACATCAGTTTTATTGTATGCGGCCCCAGTCTGGGCGCAGGCATTGAGGACCAAGGAGACCAAAAGGAGACTATCGTCAACATATAGACTCTGCGCGCTACGGACAATCAGCGGCTTTCGAACCATCTCAGACGAGGCCGCCTTTGTTATAGCTGGAATGGTCCCCATTGACATCCTTGCAGATGAGATGTTGAGGGTATATAATAGAAAAGCCTTAGGCCAACCCGACGCCAGTGGTATAAAGAAGATCAAAAATGAAGAAAAGGCAGTGTCAGCAGCTATGTGGCAAACTCGTTGGGAAAATACAACGAAAGGCAGATGGACAATCCAAAACTGGATAAGTCGTAAGCATGGAGACTGCAACTACAATCTTACGCAGTTCCTGTCTGGCCACGGTGGTTACCGCAAATATCTCCACCGATTTGGACACGACAGCTCACCATCTTGCCCCGAATGCCAAAATGAAGATGAAGACACGGAGCATGCAGTGTTTTATTGCACACGCTTCGCTGCATGGAGAATCACTCTGCCCAGCCCGTCGCTACTCATCGACCACATGTTGCAGTCGGAAGAGAATTGGACGGTAATAAGTGACTTCATTACAACTCTACAAAATGAGCTGCGGAAAATAGAAAGGCGAAGGAAAGCAACAGAAGCAGCAGAAGCCTCAGCAGCAGGTGAACAAGGATAAATAGCTTGATTTGCTAACCAGCCCCGCGAAGTAATACCTGATGGCAGTTCCGCGGGGAGAGTGGTTGAAGGACATAGTGGTGTCGATTAGTACGTAGGCGCACTCCTGGCATCGAATATTCGGGTTTGCGAATCGTGCATGTTGGTAGCACGGGCTATCGCATCTTTAGAAGATTACGACATCCTTTGGCGCATCCAAAAAAAAAAAAAAACCTACCTAATCTATTAGTTAAAAATAGGCATTTTAAGTAAAAATACCCTATAGATGCAGAATTAGCTATTAAATAGAACCATCAACATTGATACCAAACTTCTCAGCAAAAAATACCTAATAACTTATAGATTATAGTATATTTGTGGTTGATTATGTTTTGTATGAATATGAAGCAGCTGAAATAAATAAAAAAAAATGTATACCTATATATAATTACCACTTTGCCCTCAAATTCAGAGGAACCGAAAGCCAAAAACCAGAACACATCTATAAAGCCGCTCCATCTGTTAGCCCGCCTCTTGTACCTGTCAATGGATAATCACATTCATCGTATTCCTCGAAATTTTTCATTCATTTGCACTATTTTGTTTATATTATTTTTGCTCTGAAGTTCGTCGGTTCTAAGTCATTAAAAAGCTCTGAGATACATTTGTAGGTATGGCGTGCAAATCCCATATCAAATAACATCACTCTCCTTCTAAACCAATGACCATTTGAACATTGACTGGCCACCGTGATTGAGGCAGAGAAAAATATAAAAAAAAATATATTTCTAAGACATCTTAACCGGACAATAGTTTGAGTCGTAGCAGAATTTATTTCGGCGCATAAAAACAAAAACAAATTAGTAACAAAAATCAACCACTGAACAACATTATCGTCGTAATTATTTCAAAACTATTTGCCGAAACAGACAGCTGACAGATAGACAGATTTTTTACTTTCTGGATTTGAATATCGAATTTTTACAGTCACGATTTATTTTTGTAAATAAATTACCTGACCGTTTGGGTCCAAAAAAAAACCCTCTTCAACTGAACCAAATTAAATTTACTCTAGAGGATTAAACTCCAAAAAGGAGTGCGCATTATTCGGGTTCACTGAATATTTGATTCCGAATTTGTGCCCCAAAAATCAGAACCCACCCACGTTTCGTCGGCATGTCTATCTATCTATCTTTCAGTTATTTGCACAGCCATGATGTATCAAATGATCATGGGTACGGTTTGGTTGAGTTTTATTTTCGGCATTTTAAATGGAAACACCTACATGCAAAATGGAACCCTTTTATCAGCTATACAAATACACAGAATCGGTTGTGTATCTGTATATCCTTAATGAGCGCAAGATGCAAGGGTAACTCCTGTCATTAGATACACTTCATTACCCGGCTTTAATGTTTTCATTTCGGTTGAATTTTGATATCTAGTCAAATACATACTTTTCCATTGGGGGGTTGATAATTTTACATGTATCTGTGTGGGCAATAAAACAAAAGGGTTGTGCGCTTTATCTGCGTGTAGGTATTTCGAATGAAAAATTGTACAATTCGTACTTGCTCTAATACCACCCTCAATTTAGAATCATCCACAGCAGCTATTGCAGGACTAATTCTCTTTACAAGAGTTATTTGTCTGGTACACGCGACTGGCACTGGTGGTGGTAGTGGTAATGGTGCGTTGGGTAATCATAATCATCCCTTTTTTGCATAATTATGCGTGCATGGTAAGTGAATGTGCGAGCAGATTTAAATACAACACTGGTGTCTAACACTAGCACTAGCACCCTCGTTCGACTTTTCAATATGCGGTTGATCATTTTGGTAACGCGGAATTAAAATAAAACCCTTTTTGGCTTTAAATTTAAAGTTGTTAGATTATCTTGTAATTGCTTTATTGTGCTTTAAGCAGATAGTGGTTGAATTGATGTCCTTTGTTTATAAGGGAGTTGCAGACGCTTACCGAAACAAATGTATATACATATAACGTCAAAAAAAAAAAAAAAAAAATTAATATTGACAAATTTGGCTACCACATAAATCAGGACAATCAGGACAGTTATCAGTAAACAAGTCGAAAAGTATAAGCAACCAAAATATTGTCAAAAAAGCTATTTGTTACTAAGGGTGATTTTTTAAGAGGCTTAGAACTTTTTTTTAAAAAAAAAAACACAAAAAATTCGAAAAAATGAATGAAATATTTATTTGAATCGATAGTTTGAACCTTGCAATTTAATGTTTAAAGAAAATTTCATGCAAATGTTGACCGCGGTTGCGTCTCAGGTAGTCCATCCGCTGAGTCCAATTTTGGCATACTCTTTCACACATATCGGCCGGTATCTCACGAATGAATGCATGGATGTTGGCTTCCAGTGCGTCAATCGAAGCGGGCTTGTCCCTATACACATTAGCCTTGACATACCCCCACAAAAAATAATCTAATGGTGTCAAATCGCACGATCTAAGCGGCCAATTGACCGGCCCGAAACGTGAAATTAACTGTTCACCAAACTCGCCTCGCAATTGCGCCATTGTTTCGCGTGCTGTGTGGCATGTGGCACCGTCTTGTTGAAACCACATATCATGCAAGTCAAGAACTACCATTTCGGGCAAAAAAAAGTTTGTTATCATCGCTCGGTAGCGTTCACCATTGACAGTAACGCTGCGATTCGCATCATCTTTGAAGAAATATGGCCCAATAATGCCGCCGGCCCATAAACCGCACCAAACAGTGGCTTTTTCGGGATGCATTGGTAGCTGTTGCAATGCTTCTGGCTGATCTTCACTCCAAATGCGGCAATTTTGCTTATTTACGTACCCATTCAACCAAAAATGAGCCTCATCGCTGAACACAATTTTTCGATAAAAAAGCGGATCCTCGGCCAGCTTTCCAAGAGCCCATTCACCAAAAATTCGGCGTTGTGGTAGGTCGGCTGGCTTTATTTCTTGCACAAGCTGTATCTTAAAAGGCTTTACGCACAAATCCTTCCGTAAAATTTTCCACGTAGTGCTGTAACAAAGGCCTAACTGCTGGGAACGGCGCCGAATCGACATTTCGCGGTCTTCTGTCACACTAGCTGATACGGCCGCAATATTTTCTTCACTACGCACAGTACGTAAACGTGTTGGTGGTTTAATGTCCAACAAAGTAAATTTGGTGCGAAATTTGGTCACTGTTGAGATTGGATTCTTTTATCCAACCTTGAGGATTGTCGTAGGTACATAAACCTAGACAGCGATGAGTGTACAAGTCGATACCTGTATCGATTATACGTTGTAGGGTCCTCAAGCAGACTCACTTGAGGTAATAAAAGAAATGTCTTGATGGTTGTTCTGATACTAACTAACAACTTTATTTCCACAACTTACTCTTTTTATACTATTTAACAATCGATCCATAATGCTTAATTAACAATAAAATATCAATAGTGCTTAATTAACAAAAGTACCTCAAAATCAATATTGCCTAATTAACCTA
This sequence comes from Cheilosia urbana, assembly GCA_946477585.1. Classification (NCBI taxonomy): domain Eukaryota; kingdom Metazoa; phylum Arthropoda; class Insecta; order Diptera; family Syrphidae; genus Cheilosia; species Cheilosia urbana. The sequence goes on from OX297856.1 coordinate 43,106,501, forward strand.
AAGTAACCCAAATTCAATATTGCTTAATTAGCATAATGATACGAACAATTACCATTTCCATATAATGCTGATATATCTTTATTATGATATGGAACTGGTGAATTGCAAACTATTGCAGACTAAACATTCTGCCCGCGTTGAACAGAAGGTTCAATAATAAGATATTATCTTTATTCAATTCATATATTATACAACAGATTAACTTAAACATCAATATTTACATTAAACCTATCTTCCTGTGTTTCTTGTTGTCGTCGTATATGTCTTGGTTTCGGAGTTGGTTGAATGCACTGCTTGCTCCTTCTGGCTCTAATGTACCATTTAGTGACCAAGAAGATGATTATTAAAAGCGCTAATAATACCCCAGCGTATCCAATGTTGTGGTGGACATCGTGATTCGGCAATTCTTGTGGCCCTGATTTGATGAATTCTTCGATACTTTGTTTCAGCATCTTGACTTCCGACATGTGCCGCTGGTATAGATCTTGTGGCGTGATTAGGGCCGTCCCGGCACTTGGAATTATGGCATCCGTGAGGTTACTTAGCGGATTATATGATAGTCTAGTGGTTGAGGGATAAACGTTATGTCCTCGAATTGTTAGGAAATGTTGCTTCATTAGACATTCCCCTTGAAGCTTAGCGACACCCGATCCTCTGATAGTTAGAGATGTTGTGTTTTGACCACATACCACGTTTACTATAGTTTCTTGTTGTAGGGCGTAAATCCATTCGTTTGGGTTGCGGAGCTGAATCCAGTGAGGCCCATCCCCAACCCTTTGAATTCGACATTTATCATACGCAGGTTGGTGATTAAAGAATGAGATCTCGCAGGCGTGTGTCAGTGAACCCTTATGATGTAGAGGTCCACCTTGCTTGCATAAGTACATTTCATTATTGATTGACAAACAGCTCTTCATATCTCCTTCGGAAACTGCGTAGTATAGATCTCGATGAAGGTTTATTATAATGTATGGTGAAGATGGCTGAATGGTGGTAAATGATCCATTTACCAGAACAGGTACTGGTATTACGTGATATATCTCAAAATCCTCCGATGATATCAAGGGTATTGTGATCTCAAAAATCGCATGCTTCGGCAAAATTTTTCCTTCAATGGTCATCAGGTTGAGAAGAGTTGTTAAATCCATATAAGCTGCAGGCAATTTTAACGATGATGGTAAATGCTCCTTTATAGAGCGTAGCTCTTGTTGCAGCTGTGTGGGTGGCATTAATAGTGGGCTTATTTTTCCATGTTGACTGTGTGTCACCACATCTAGCAGAGAGCCTTGGATACGTTGAAAATTTGAGATAGTGGTGAGTATTTGAATCGCCAATGACATAAAGGTTTGTGCTAAATCTTCTTGATATAGATCCCTGGAGATGTTATTGGTCTTGTATGTTATCTCAGCAATGTGGGCTGACAAGGTCTCAAATTGTGTTGCTATGGTTTCCTGATCGCGATTCATTATATTTATGGTGGCTGCAAGAAATGATGTTTGATTCCTAATGTGGTTCCTTAGTAATTCTGCATTTGTCTTGATGCCCTCAATTGTCCTTGACATTTGGTCCGCGTAATCTGAATCCAAGACGCCGAACAATGTGTTGGCTACGTTTCCTACAAGGTTGAGAGCACCTCGTTTCCTCCTATTACCTTTAGACGGTGGTATCAATAGTCCATTGGTTCTTAGGAGTTCTCCCTCCAGATTTTGTATCTGTATGATTATTTTTTCGCATAGAGTGCCAGAATTAATCAGCTGACATAGATGTTTCAAGGATGACGTCGTATTCGTTAGTAATTGAAGTTCTTTCGCGTAAATCTCCATATCGTAATAAGCAATAATTTTCCATTCACTTGCTAATATACTGGCGGCTCCCATATTCTCGAAGTAGATCCCTGGTTGCGAATCGAATGGCATCAGCTCGACTGGAAGTCCCTCATTCAGTGGCAGTGTCAATAAAACCAAAAGGATTGTTGCGATTGTGGAACCTAAAGATCGCCTTATTTTTTTTGTCGGTGATCCTTCATTGGTAATCGATGGTTTTGTTGCTTCTTGAATCCTTGAAGGTTGCTCCAGATCTTCTGGCTGTTGTGGACCTTCATCTACTGGTAAAGGCGCAAGGTTATGTATGGGTCGTTTGAACACACCATGGCTCGTTTTCACTTCCGCCACTCGCACTAAGCCGTCGCTTCCTCTTATGCATTTTGCAATTCTTCCTAGCTGCCATTGCATAGGCGGTAAATTGTCGTCCTTTATGATCACCAGCATACCCGGAATGATTGTGTTGTTCGCTTGCTTCCATTTGTAACGGTGTTGTAGCTCGTTGAGGTATTCATGTGACCATCGTTGCCAAAATTGTGTTTTTATTGCAGTGATTGTCTTCCACCTATTTCCTAACCTACCAACTGTAGGTTCTGCTCGTCCGTCAATGTTCGATGTTAGTGGCTCTCCGATTAAAAAATGCCCTGGTGTCAGGGCAGTAAGATCGTTGGGATCAGATGACCCTGGGACTAAGGGTCTGGAGTTAAGTATGGCTTCTATCTCGATCAGTAGCGTTTCTAGTTCTTCATACGTCAAGTTGGCTGAAAGGAGATTGCGTTTCAAAAAATGTTTGGCTGATTTTACAGCCGCTTCCCATAGCCCGCCAAAATGAGGTGCTCGAGGTGGGATAAAATGGAATTCCATACTTCTAGTCATGCAAAATGAAGTTATTTTTTCTTTCGACGCCGCTGCGTATATTGATGATTCAATTTCCATAAGTTGATTTCCTGCTCCGACGAAGTTGGTCGCATTATCGCAATAAAGGTTAAGGCAGTTTCCTCTTCTTCCTATAAAACGCTTGAGTGCCCCGATGAATGCTTCGGTCGTTAAATCTCCTACGACTTCCAAGTGTACCGCTTTGGTTGCGAAACAACAAAAGACAGCTACATAGGCCTTTCGAGGTTGCTTCCCTCGTACCTTAAAATGGATCCACACCGGTCCGAGGAAGTCTACTCCGGAGTTGACGAAAGGTCTGGCAGGTTGGACCCGTGCTGCTGGTAAATTTCCCATTACCTGCGTCATCAGTTTAGGCTTTGCCCTAGAGCATCGAACACATTTTTGTACCACGGACCGTGCCATCGTTTTTCCCTTAATGGGCCAGTATTTTTGGCGTATTGCTGCCAGCAGACCCTGTGGTCCAATGTGTAGGTATTTGAGATGGATCTCTTGCATTAATAATTTGCTGACCTTATGGTTGTAGGGTAACAATATTGGATGCTTGGCGTCGTAACTCAATGCTGCTGCTTCTAGACGTCCTCCTACGCGAAGAATTCCATCTCCGTCCAAAAATGGAGACAAACTGCTCATTGGGCTGTGAGCGCTAACATAGTTTCCCTTTGCTAGTTGATTCAAATCTTCCTTAAATGCTTGATCTTGAACTTCTCTTATTATGATATCGTTGGCATTCTCTAGCTCAGACAGGGAGAGATGGTCATGTAGCCGTTGGCATCGATCGTTTGTTTTGCAGTTATTTATGAATCGGTTGATATATGCAACAATCCTTTGCAGGCGCCGGAAGGAATTATGATGTTCAATTATGTCGATAATCCCTGCTGACGACTCGAGTGTTGCTGCAAGTGTGATCCTAGATTTTTTCTTCTCATAATCGGTGGTTTTGGCTTCGAACTTGCCTGGCCAAGTATTTTCTGGTCCATATAAATATAAGGGTCCGCAAAACCACAGGGTACAGTCTTTTAATTTTGAAGCCGAAATCCCTCGGGATACTATGTCCGCCGGATTTTGCTTTGTAGGCACGTGTCGCCACTGCTGAGGCGAGGTAGTGCTCCTGATGGTCCTTACTCGATTGGCAATGAAGCTATGATAGTTAGCCGCTTCTGAATTTATCCAAGCAAGTACGATTTCAGAATCGGTCCAGAAGAACTCCTTTACTTCTCCTAGTTTCAAATCCCTTACTACCCGACGCATTAGCTCCGTTGCCAATTTCGCTGCACATAGTTCTAACCGTGGTATAGTGGTGGCAGAAATGTGTTGTTCGTCACATCCAGATTTTATTGGTGCAACTCTGGATTTTGAGCACACTAACCGGGTTGTTACTGTCCCTTCGCTGTTAGTTGACCTTATATATATCGCCGCACCGAACGCCTTGCCTGATGCATCTGCAAACGCGTGTAGCTGAATTGTCCGGATCTCTGAGTTTGAAAACAGGTGTCTGGGAATTTTGATATCCCTTATTGCCCCGAGATCCTTCCGAAAATTGTCCCACTGAGTGTGGAGCTCCATAGGTAAGGCAGCATCCCAATCAAATTTTAGCTTCCATAACTGCTGAATGAAAATCTTTGCTGTGATCGTGATTGGATTTACGATACCCAGTGGATCGAATATATGCGCGATTTCCGATAAGGCTGTTCTTTTTGTAATTCGTTTGCTTACTTGTATTGCCGAATTGATTAGGAATTCATCCGATCGTGGATTCCAAGTGAGTCCCAAGGTTTTCAATGTCTGTGAGTCCTTATCCTTTACATCAGATTGTATGGCTTGGTCCTTTGGCGGTATGTGTCTAAGCAGCTGTGGTATATTGCTGCACCACTTTCGAAGATTGAATTGGGCTGATTGCAAAATTTGAATTAGTTGTTTTTGCATGGCGATGGCTTCCGATAGGCTGTTCGATCCGGACATAACGTCATCCATGTACAGGTCGTTAGCCAAGACCTTGGCTCCTAAGGGAAACATATGTAAATTGTCCCTGGCCAGTTGTTGGAGACATCGTGTTGCCAGATAGGGTGCTGATGTCGTACCATACGTCACTGTGTTAAGCTGGTAGCATTTCAACTCTTGATCTGAGCCATTCCGCCAAAATATGAGCTGGTAGACCCGATCCTCCTTTCTCACTGTGATTTGTCTGTACATTTTCTCAATATCAGCCGTAAACACAAAGCGCGGCGTTCTGAAGCGTAACAGTATTGAGAAGATGTCATCTTGTATTGTGGGCCCCGCTAGCAGCACGTCATTTAATGAAATATTTGATGATGTTTTCATCGATGCGTCGAACACTACCCTGAGCTTGGTCGTGGTACTATCGGGCTTAAGCACTCCATGATGGGGTAGAAAGTAGTGTGGTGACCTTATAGAACGTTCGTTCACCTCGCTCATATGCCCTAGATCGATATATTCTTGCATAAAGTTGCAATAAAGATCTCTGAGCTCGGGGTCTTTGTTTAGTCTTCTCTCCATAGCCAAAAATCTTCGCAGGGCTATCTCTCTGGATTCCCCTAATGCTGAAGGTTGGCATGAGAAAGGCAAGCTTACTATGAACCTCCCATCGGTTTTGTCGCGTTGAAATGTCTTTTCAAAGTGCCCTTCACATTTTTGCTCTGCTATAGTACTGCTGCTGGCGCCTTCAGCGATATCTTCCAGCCGCCAAAATTTTTCGATGATATTATTGAGGGACTCCTCTTCGGTTCCAATTGCGCAAGTTACCGCTGTGGCCATTACTCTGCTTACTTTGCCCGCTATGACCCAACCAAATACAGTGTTCTGGAGTATTGGTAGATCTCCTGCCAATCGAATTTGACCGACTACCAACAGTTGATGATAAAATTCCGCTCCTATCAAAACGTCGATTCTGTCTGGACGGTTGAATTTAGGATCGGCCAATGGAATATTGTTGGGAATATTCCATGCAGATGTATCCAAGGGCTGAGCTGGCTGGTATGATGTTATTTTTGGTAACACGAAAGCTTCGATCCTGGATGAATATGCATTGATTCGAGATTGTAGTTCTATGCTGACTCGTTGGTTGGATAATTGCTTTCCTTGACCAATTCCTTCAATTGACAATGCCTCTGCCATGGTTTTCAGACCAAGATTATCCACTATGCGCTGGCTTATGATATTTATCTGTGAACCCGAATCCAGTAACGCACGACATTCCCAGGTCTTTCCATTAGGTCCAATTAGTGTTACTCTTGCAGTCCCTAACAGCACAAATGCGTTGTTATTGTTGTTAAGTAATGCACTTACAACTGTATCTGGGTCTCTTGTTGTCGCAGCTGTTTGACTTGTTGAAGGTTCCTCGTTCTTGATGATCATTGGGGGTTTCGATGTACGCTTGATGTTCATATCCAAATGTAGCAGAGTGTTATGCTTCTTGTGACACTTCGAACAGTTACTGGAACTGCAGGTTGAGGCAAAGTGTCCGGCTCGCAAACAATTGATGCAAAGATTATTCTGTTTCACGATGCTTAATCGTTTTGATGATGCAAATTCCAAGAACTGTTTGCATTTATAAATAGGATGATTGTGTTTGCAGATCGGACAACCTAATTGCTGAGACGCGATTGCCGAGAGTGTTTTGGCACCTTGTTTTTGATGTTTGCCTTCTTCTGACCTATCCTTATTTCCCAAGGCCTCGAGAGCTTGAAAACGATTTTCCAGGAACTCGAGAAACTTCTGGAATGAAGGAAGTTGCCTTGGTTGCACCAAGGACTGTTCATATAGAGTGTGAGTATCCTTGTCCAATTTCTTCAGAAATAGGTGAAGCAAGATCGGGTCCCATGCCTTGGTATCCACCTCTAGTCCTTCCAGCCCTAGTATACACTCTTGTATGGTGTCGTGTAGACTTCGAATCGACCTGGCACTTCCAATTTGTATAGTCGGATGGGACAACATTTTTGATAACCAGGATGATATCAGCAATCTAGGGTTGTCGTAGCGACCTGTTATTATCCTCCATGCTGCGCTATAGTTGGCACCTGACACTGTCAGATGCCGTACTAATTTTTCGGCTTCTCCTGTCAGGCTTGATTTCAGGAACCACATTTTTTGTCCATCCGACAGCCGTTGATTATGGATCATTTCCGTATAAAGATCGTGGAATTGCTGCCACTGGAGGTAGTTACCATCAAACTTTGGTAACTCAACCTTGGGCATTTTCATCGTTGTTGGCCGGTGTTCCAATCCTTGGGCTAATGGTGATTCCATTGCCCCATAGAGTTCTTGTAGTATTTCCGCTACTTGATCCTGTAACTCAAAGTAGCCGTGTATGTCTTCCTGAGTTAACTGATTCTCCATTTTTCGATACATGGTAGTTAACTCTTCCCAGTTTTGTTCCAACGTCCGAATTTTGATTTGACAAAAGGCCTTGCTTTTATTTGGCTGCAATGCCATCTTATCCATTGACCCCCTTAGGATCCCTATGACAAGATGGTATCGTTGCCTTAAGGAACTGACGGGCGGGTCTTCTAGGGTTGGAGTGCGCTCTTCCTTACGTTTTGGAATTGCTGGTTGCTCTTGGACGCGTTTTGGTATTGCTCCCTTAGCTACCATCTCCATTTCATCCCTCTTTGCTGGACCGGGAGCTGCTTTACCTGGTGTCTCCGCGTTTGCCAGCCTTAATTTCTCCTGGATGTCGTCCAGGAATGATTCTTGTATCTTCTTTATCTCTGCATAATAATCACTGCTGAAGTAGGGGTGACTCAGGTCAACCTCCGCTATCTCCCTGATTTTGGAGTCATTTTCATCGAACTCCTCCCACAGTGAAGTTAATTGATGCAATCGATCATTCAAGTACACAATTGTTTTCCGTTCTGGAGAATCCTTCTTAAAGTTCCTCCATAACTTGCAGATATTCTGCCCAACTTCATTTTGATTCTGGGTTATGCTGTCCACATCCATCTTGCTGTTTATTCCACCTTCTTGTAATCCAACGAAGAGAATAATCAATCAGCGCTCGAATTTGAATTGATGATGAACTGTGTTATGGCCAGTTCACGCCCAACCGCGAATGAATTTTATAAACACTGTGTTATGGCCCAGTGTACGCACACAAACCGTTGTACTGTGGTTAACCTGGTACCACTGTTGAAAATTGCGATATTGGACACCAAAAGTCCTGTCACGGTCGCCAAATGTTGAGATTGGATTCTTTTATCCAACCTTGAGGATTGTCGTAGGTACATAAACCTAGACAGCGATGAGTGTACAAGTCGATACCTGTATCGATTATACGTTGTAGGGTCCTCAAGCAGACTCACTTGAGGTAATAAAAGAAATGTCTTGATGGTTGTTCTGATACTAACTAACAACTTTATTTCCACAACTTACTCTTTTTATACTATTTAACAATCGATCCATAATGCTTAATTAACAATAAAATATCAATAGTGCTTAATTAACAAAAGTACCTCAAAATCAATATTGCCTAATTAACCTAAAGTAACCCAAATTCAATATTGCTTAATTAGCATAATGATACGAACAATTACCATTTCCATATAATGCTGATATATCTTTATTATGATATGGAACTGGTGAATTGCAAACTATTGCAGACTAAACAGTCACAATCTTCCGAATAGACTGCTCAGAAGGTCGAGAATGCCGATCATAAAATGGAAGCAGCGGGCGATGAACATTTCGAACCGAGCACGAATTTTGATAGTAAAATTCAATAATTTGCAAGCGTTGTTCATTTGTAAGACGATCCATGGTTAAATTGCAAACCAAACTGAAGCTGTTTGACAGTGACACAAGGTACTAAACACACGTCAGCTGTCAAAACCAGTGTTGCCAAAACCAAACCAGCTAAAAAATCACCCGTTACATGCGATCCGATCAATCAGTGCGATCTGCACTGTTTGTGCACTGAGGCTTAATTGTTCTTAATTTTTTTTTATAGCTGCCAAAATTTCGGTCGTGTCTATCGTGGAGTCTAGTTCTTCAATGTAGACCGTCGATATATAGACCTGCTTCTGGAGGCCACTAGCTTAAGTTATTATGAACTTAACCTTCAGGTAGTGGTAGAAGCAAATAACCGCCTTTCCAAATTCCTACAACCATATTTTATCATCACAAAACCTACTTACACGTGCTGTACTTATTCTCCAATTAAATTATATCCCTGTCAAAAACAAGGTGTCGCCCGATACGTCAAAAAAAAAAAAAAAAAAAACTATAGGTACCTACATTAATATGTAAATTCCTGTCATTCTCCATACATACAACAAAATCATAGTCGCAATTCTTATTGCTTCCATAATTGATCTGTCGTGACCAGTTCATACAAATAAGCAAAAAGCATAAAATTCCAGCACACCCGCTCCTCCAATCATTCTGCCATCGCACCGTGTAAATTAATCATTTCAATTCCAAAGCACACCACATCCATGGCCGCTGTGCCGCCGACATTGTCACCCAGCCAGCACCCCAGACCGCATCATGCAATTGATATTGCAACTAAATTAGGAATTAAACCATCCAAACGGTTGTGTTTACACAAACAGTTCCACAATTTAATTTATAATAAAGTATTCGTTGAAAAAAAAAAATTAAATACACAGTACACACACAGGGACACACGAATGATAGAGAGATTACGTGCAAATTACTCTACGCTCGCGGAATTATAATTGATTTATTGGCGCCTGCCTGCATAGCTTTAGCTGTCGCATGCCAACAGCTGCAGCTGGACACACCATTCCTCAATCTGTGCGAATTTCTCGCCACCATTCGTCCAATGCATTTCGCACTTCATTTCACTCAGCTCGAACTACAACTTTGCCCAAGGAATAAGACGCATCTCCATTAATCTGTGGAACTGGTTTCCGAAGGGAGACCGATTTATCGGGGGCATCGGCAGCAACCTGTCATCTGCAATTGCACTCGATAAGTGATATTTTGATTTTAATTAAAAGACCTACCAATAAAATGCTACACGAAAGTATCTCCATAGTTGGATGCTTTTCAAACGCAAGTCATAAACAAAAATCTCAAGAATTGAGATAAATTTATTATGAATATGACAGTTTTTTTCATTATTGGCTCCATTCCAGGCGCAGTGTGTATTCCAGGGTACGTCTCCAAGTAAGGCGATCTAAAAATGCATAATTTATTAAATCAATTCAACCCCAGGTCCGCACTGTACCTACAGTGCATAATCATAATCAATTCAGGTCCACTGGTACTGCTGAGCCGATCGTCATTTAGTTCGTTTGGTTTGTTAGATTGCACTCTCGGATTGCGTCCAGTCGGGATTATCTAAGTACACGCACATTTGTGCAATAGTCTAACTCGTAGACTTTTCCATTATTTTCTCTCTTCTTTTCATCTTTTTGTTTTTGTTTGTTGGCATTTTCTCTGATACTGAATTGAGGACATTCCATCTGTACTGTACAGAGAGACAGAAGATTGTGCGGATAGTGATTTGGTTTTGTTCTTCTTTTTGATTGTTTATTTGTTATTGAATTGCTGCTGATTTGATTGACAGTCTGTTCTTTGTGTGCGGTGAAATTGTCTTAGGCCGGTAATGATGGTGCGGTTGGTGGTCATTAAGACTTTTTTTTTGCAGTGAATATCTTAGCCAGAGAGACCAGGAAACATGGGCTGGACTGGGCAGTGGACATACATATATGCTCGTCGATTTTGTTTAGCAGAAAATTATTTTTAATTAATAATACGAACTGATAAATGGAAGATGGCTTCGAATTAAATGGAATAATCTTAAGGAAGCTATAACGAGCCGTTGTTTGACATGAATCGATTGCTTTTATCATTTTTACTTGTTTCTAGTGCCGCAACAAGATTGAAAAGTATCAATGGGACAGCCGGTCAAGTGATGTCACTTCCTTATCTCTGGAGAAGCTGGCTGAAATTTATACGAATGTTTTCAATTAATTGTTTGCATCAAGTTTAATGTTTAATTGTTTATGGACAGATTTGTCGGACTTTTACTATGACAGATGAATGCTTTCTGAATTTTAGAAAGTGCTCTGAAATCATATAGGCGACGAATTTAAGCTTGGGGGTAGTTTTTTGACTGCAATCTTTTCAGGCGCTTGGCTGCTTTCTACAAGAAGGAAGTAGGAATCTACTTGTGGTTTTGGAACTCGGTGATACGTTTTTGAGATTATAAAAACAATGAGACATGTTTTGCGATTTCTCCTAGTTTTGTCTTTTTGCAATATGAACCAGAATCGATACGTTAAAAAATAAAAATACGTACCACGGCTCAAAAAATTCCCTACCAACGTACGATTTCCCGATAATATTTCGAAAAGAATGCTCATATTGCAGTATTTATTTTATTTAATGTTTTTTTTTTTATTTAGAAATCTTTTTTATATTAAATTAGTGTGCAACAATGAGTTTAATGTTGTTGTTATAGAAAAAATAAAATAGAACAGCTTAAATAATAAAAATTGAAACTCGGAAGAAATTATTAGGTACCTATATATTTATTAAATAAAATTAGTTTGTTTAAATAATTCAAATCGCTCGTCCAAATTTTCTTCAATAGTTATTTGTGTAGATAAATAAATGCAAACATTTAAAAAAGAGTATGCTGGGGCAAAACAAGTTAAGGTAGAAATAGATTTGTGAATTCAGGGTTAGAGACATGTAGCAAGGCGTCAAATGTAGTTCCACTACAGACATAAGAAATATTTGGGAAACTAAAATAGAAAAAAAAGGATTTAATTTTCTTAAGGCTTCAAGGAAGAATTTAAAACTTTTTAACGGCTCAAAAGTATGAGTTCTACAATTATCTACGGATTATTTTAATTGCATGCTTTTGTTTTGTTAGTAGTTGCGCTATTAATTTGTAATATGTACTGCGCGCCAGCAGGATATACAGTCCGTAATATTTGGACAGCCTCACGCATTGTTTCATTTTGCAATCAAGTGTTACCGCTACTTCCTTCATGCTTACATAAGAAATTATATATTGAGTAAAAAGGTAAGAGACTGCTCTCTGAGACTTGAGAGAGATATCAGAAATTGTTTAATTGTAACGGAGCTTTCGGAACCAATTTTGTTTGCTGTCACTAAAATGTGAATTTTTTTTTGTAACATTAGAATAGCCTCAATCACAGTTTAAGCGAAATTTTGGAAGCGTGAGTGTCGACAAGTTATCGGGAAGTTATAAAACTGCTTTTTTTTCTCTTTTTTTTTTCTTTGTTTCTACTTTTAAAATGGGTAGACAAAACTTATTAACAATAGCAGAAATTGCCAAAATAGAGGCCTATCATGAGCAGGGGCTTTCTAAGCGCACTGTAGCTCATAAAATTAAGCGATGCCCGAAAATAGTTAACAGTTGTTTAAAAAAATCCTTTATTATATGGGAAAAACTATACAGGCCGTAATTCTTCAGTTCTTTCTAGTCAAGACAGGCGCAAAAAATTAGATTAGCTTCTAATTCCACCCACTCATTGAATAAAATAAGGCAGGAAGCTGGATTAGAAGTTAGCCGAATGACCATAAGTCGGGTTATCAAAAGTGCTGGACACATAAAGCGACTAAAGTTGAAGAAAAAACCACCACTTAACAATGCGTGTAAACAACAGCGCCTTAATTTTGCAAAATATCACATGGCATGGAATACTGATGGCAGCACCAGTTCAAACGATTGGCGAAAAGTGATCTTTTCCGGTGAAAAAAGTTCAACCTAGATGGACCGGACGGATACAGTTACTACTTTCATGATTTGTGAAAAGATAAGTTGTATTTGGATCGCCATCATAGCCGAGAGGGACGAGTTTTGGTATGGGGTGCGCTATCATTTTATGGCACAATCGATTTGGTTTTTGTCGACTGTAAAATGACCGCGAAGTACTACAAAACCATATTGGAAACAGCATTGCCTCAGTTTCAGGACGTTTTTGGGCCACTGCCGATTATTTCCCAGCATGACAATGCACCTATACATATACACACAGCCGGCATATTTAAAACCTGCCCAAATATACAGCAAATGTGTGGGGTTGGCTAACACGCAAAGTTTATGAAAGTGGGAGGCAGTACACATCTAAAGAGGAGCTCATTGAAGGAATCAAAGTGTCCTGGGACAACATTTCATTAATTTTTTTAAAATCCTTATATGACTCCTTAAACAATCGTATTTTTGAGGTAATCAAAAATAAAGCAGGTTGTACAAAGTACTGAAGAATGTGTATAAGTTACCAACAAAAAATTAAAATTGTTTTCCTAAAAAATTGCTTTACGGTAAAAGCGATTATTAACTGAAAAGCTCAAATGTACGAATGGCAAATCGTTCAGAATAAGCGGAATCCGTGGAATTAAAATGTTTGCCTCTGAATTTTCCACTCAAAATTGTCGCTTGCATGACACTTGCTTTGAGATTCTTCACAATCAAATCAAACGAGAACCGTTACAAAATTTCGGTGAATTGAGATGGCACAACAAAATTATAACTGAACCGACTTTCAATTCAAATTGTGTAGTGGTAAGCCCGGAACTTCCAAATAATTTAAGAATTCGACATACTTAATAATTTTTGTTGTATTGGAAGTGACACTACCCGTTTTTCTATACAATTTATTTTTGTTTTTGTTTTTTAAAGTGATCCCCTTAAACTTTTATTTTCACGACAGAATGTAGCATAAATAATGTGCTTCCTGGGGGCCTACGAATCCACCAAGTACGATCCCGAGTTATGAGTGCACATACGGTCGTCAGTCTCTTTTATAATGTATCTACATCTGTACCCACCCGGTTTTGCCAGTGCCTTTTGTATTAAATCCCGCCCAGATTTCCCAAAGTGCCAAATGTCCAATAACAATTTCAATCATAGGTACAACTTTAGAAATAGCGTTCGAATTTTTTTTTTTGAATGGGAGGTGCTATCTACAACGCGTTTTCCTATCCCGCTTATCTTTTACAAAGTGCCACCTCTCGAGTTCAAAACTAAAAAAAAAAAAATAAATAGTTGGCGCAACAGGTCCGGAGAGACCCTAGGCCTAGCTTCTCACAACCATTCGTTTTGTGTGAGTTTTTCATTTTTGGAACGAATGGAAGGGATCTACAGTTTTATGCCGACTCCAAACGGCTAATTGAGAAGCTCTTACAAGACATTTATACTCTCGGATGTTTGTCAGACGTTCGCGAGAGGTAGCGCAGCGGAAAAACCCTACAAAGGCGGAATTGCGGAGTTCAAAACTATCCCATCTTTAAAACTGGAAGCAACCATATTAAAATATTCCTATGTTTCAAACTGTATAGAACCATTGAACAGCCACAAAATTTCACTGAAATCGGTTGAGAGGTTTAAGAGATCTACAACAGCGCCACGTATCGTATAAAACGTCAGCTACCGCGCACCTACCCAATTCGATCGCATAAAAATACTATACAGTGGTTGTATATATATACATAATATATATATTTGTATAAATAAAGTATTATAATAAGACTTAAGATAATTTTATTATTGTATTTGAAGTGACATTCCTCGATTTATCCAGTTCATTTTTTTGCATTTCCGCATACAATCTTTAATAACCTGTTTCATCCCCTTAAAGTTTTGTAGTCAATGTCCTTGGGTCAAAACGAAATCATCCAGCCCAGAATCACTAAAATCTACCGGTCTGTTCTCGAGTTATGCGCACGCACACGGACTTAATTTTCTTTTAAATGTACCTATAATATAGAATTATAGACATATACATATATCTACTCTGTTGAAATTAACCAACTGATTTAGGTATATATTAATCTAGAAAATTGGTTAAAGTGGGGTACCTTTGACTACGGGGAACATTTGACTGTTTACGACGTATGCAGGAAGATTCGTAATTTCATTGAAAGATACGTCACGAACTTTGACATTCATACTACAGCTCTTTTCAGAGAAACACGTGATTTTGTGGATTTGAAATCGCAATTGTAAGTTTTGGCCATCGGTACCTACGTAAGTGTTTTGCGAAGTAAATGTAACTGTTTTCTTTAAATGATTATACAAATTTATTAGCACTTATCTTAAGTTTCAATAAAATAAGAAAGTGAGTTATGTGAAAAGAAAACAATGTAAATTAAAAAATAAGAAATTATTTATCAAGAACATGTAGGGCACATTTGACTTTAGCGAAAGAAGAAAATTTGACATATTTTAAATGTGCCCTATACTGCTAATTTGTTTTATACAAACAATTTTTTATAATTTTTGTTCATATTTTTCCAAAGATATGGTTCGGAACTACAAAAATAAGACAAATCGAGCCATATTGATGAAAAACAGGTATGAAGAGATATATTTCAGATATAAGAAATAAACGGAAAACGAGGACATCAGTCGCTATAAAATATGGTGTGAATTAGGACAACACTGATCACGCGTATATGCAAAAGCAGAACCCTTTGAAAGATTGGTCAGATTCGGGTAACGAAAATAGTTTCGGCGACAGTTTCGCTTTTCATTCCGAATATACTGCACGTTAAACCTTAACGGAGCTACAAGTAAAGGATTTGACCGAGTATCTCAAAAAGTGCTCTTTATACGGATATGGCTAATCATACGAAACCTTTAAATTTTTTAATTTTTTTTTGTATGATTATGTGAAGGCTAATAACATATCTAAGCTGTCCACCAAGTTTGGAATTCTCAATTCGAAATCCCCGTAGATGTTGCACTTTTGACAAAATGCCTTTTTTGGATTTTTTTTTTTTTTTTACCGAGGGTAGGTGCAAATCTTCCAAAGACACTATGAGAATAGCAAGCGCGTGCTCATAGTAGTGTCAGATTTTTACTGACTAAAAACACCACCAGTACATTTCTCTATATTTAATATCGAGTTCTTTACGTTTCATTTTCGCGTGCGAATTCCATTTCAGCTTTGCGTCGAGTGTCATTCCCAGGTATTTGTCCTCGTTTGCAAAGGGTATTCGGGCCATGTTTAGAGAAATTGGCAAGTCATTTCTTTCCCTATACGTGAAATTCACGTGAACAGATTTAGCTTCGTTGAGGGCGATCCGCCAATCCCTCGTCCATTCATTTACCTTATTCAGTGCGATTTGCAGTCTTGCAGTCGTTTCTTCAATTGTATTACGTACTTCTAGGATAGCGGTGTGGTCGGCGAACGTAGCAAGAGTAGTGCCATCTTCTCTTGGTATATCGCGAGTATATAACAGATAGAGAAGCGGCCCAAGGACACTTCCTTGCGGCACGCTGGCCGAAATTTCTTTAAGCTCAGAGAATTCGTTTCCATGTCTAACACGGAATAGTCTGTTCCCGAGATATTATTCTAGAATATCATATAGGCATACGGGAAAAACTTAAAAAATAAAAAAAAAATAAAAATAGTTGGCGCAACAGGTCCGGAGGGACCCTAGGCCTAGCTTCTCACAACCATTCGTTTTGTGTGAGTTTTTCATTTTTGGAACGAATGGAAGGGATCTACAATTTTATGCCGACTCCAAACGGCTAGTTGAGAAGCTCTTTCAAGACATTTATACTCTCGGATGTTTGTCAGACGTTCGCGAGAGGTAGCGCAGCGGAAAAAAACCCTGAGTCGGAATTGGGTTTTTGCGGAATTCGAACTTGGGACTCCCGCATAGCAGTCCAACACACTAACCACTAAGCTACTGCAACTGCCGTTATTTGGATGGGATGAGAAAAAATTAATATCTAATCCTCTTGAATGATTTTATTTCCTGTAAAATTTATATGTAGGTATATGATCTACACAATTCAGAATATGTTAGTTCAACTTACTAATCCTACCAACTTCCCAATAAACAAACCTTTTACGGCACGCTGAACTTCTGCTGCTAAAGGGATATTTTAAATTAGAAACCTGCGAGAACTTATATTATAAAACTAACCTCTTTGCTAATCCAAAATTGGCTAACCTACTTCGGCAAGGTGTTTTATCTTTTTGACTTAAAATGACATTTCTAGGTTTTGAGAAAGAGACAAGAACAATGACTTATTCAGTTCAGTGGTTTAGTGTACCGCGAAAGTTCAGGCTACTAATAATACTAGCTATACAAATTTTGATAAAATGATCGGCTCGATGACAGATAATTATCTGAAAAACAAATCTTTAAAAAAAAGGAGTCAAATGCACCCCTCTTTACCCTATTAACAATTCACAAAGTTTGTGTTGTTTGTTTAAATTATGCATTTTTATCTCGGTTGTTTTTAACAACCAATACCGTATTTTTTTCAACAGAGACTTGGTTCATTTTAAACCATTTTTTTTTGTAATCGAGCAAAAATCGCACTCGGTAGTGATAGATAGTGATAAATATTTGTTTCAAACATCGTTTCAACTTTGTACAGAAAAGTACAAAATAGATCAATTTTAGAAACTAACCAATTCGAAGCGAATATACCCAAACATTGAGCTAGTGGCAAACTTTTGATCATTGGCTACACTCTGATAGCATATTGTCAACAACAAACGCAACGGTTCAAATTAGGCGCCCTATTCAACGATTGTATCTCTACGCAAAACACATTTCGTTTGCCATTAAGCTCCATTAGTTACTATTGTAGCCAATTTTATTCCTCTCTTAACAAATTGGGTCGCTTCCGAAACACATTCATTTTTGTAGCCAAATTGTTTGCGGAATAAAATGTCCTGCATACAAAAGAAACTTGTTGTCGTCATAATGGGTGACCATACCATAAGAAAGTCACACAAATTGTTATCGGATGTCCCTAATCGGGGCACAGATCCTTTTACTTCGTTGGGCCCGTGTAAACATAATTCAATTTTACCTCCACCTTGGAGATATACCTTTCATACTTCCTTCCTTGCTTGCTTACTTCCTTCCTCTGGATCCTAATAAAGTCGAGAACGTCTCAATTATCCCCGAATACACTCCCAGCCAAATGATTAACATTTCTATACAGCTTTCTCATTCTCGGATGCATGCTGCCGCTGAGAAAGACATACTTCAATGATATTAATAGGAAGCACAATAGATGATGTGAAATTGAAATTCACAAACAGAAACGTGTGTAAAGATCTTGTACGCCTCCTTCAGTGCCCACACTTGACCAGCAGCAGCTTTTACCCTTGAGAACTCTTTATAGATACTTTCGTCTGGGCGCACAGCACATTTTATAAATGGAAACGATTTCCCTTATCGTGTTCTATGGCCATACAAGTCCCGGTAGCTAAAATTCGAAAATTATTCACAAAATGAAACTCAATTCTCTGTCTCGCTCTGTTCCATCATCGGCAGCATCACACATCATCATCGTGCAGAGTGAGTGATGGGCCGGCTACACAGGGCTCACTAGATAAAGTGTTGAAATAATGAGCCCTTATCTATGTAAATTATACACAGTACTCGAGCGATAATTGGGCTCCAAAGGGGGAATTTCATTTCCAATTTGGATTTTTCATCTTCCATCTTTCATCGCCGACGGTATAGTTCACTTAAAGAACTACTCGCAGAGAAGTAGGTCTAGGTACGAGCTCGAGTATGTCTATCTATATCTGAGTAGACAGAAAAAAAAAACATTTGACGTAGAATACCAAATTTATTCATGATCACGAAAAAGTATTTTTATGGCTGCGGCTCCGAAAATTATAGTTTGCCCGACCGTCAATGACTTCGACCCAACAGATACATCTCTCCGAACCATCACGTTCTAAGAATAATAATTTCTTTTTCTAGGTTTTCCAAACAGTTTTTGTTTTCTGTTTTCTTTTTTACTCAACTTGGTCCTTATAGTCGTACAGTGGCGTTCGTTGGAGAAAAGAAAAATATTATTGAATTGTCTTAGGCGTTGGCCAGAGTGTGCTACCACAACAATTTTGAAGTGATCCGCTTTGGCATGGCTCAAGATATAGGTTTACATAATGGATAATGGGGCGCTAAATTTGGTTGCATTTTCGGGATGGACAATGATAAACCACAGTTGGACAGTCGGAGATAATCGATAACTTGTTCTATAAAATGTATCAACTTTAAGAGCGACTGTTTAACTCAGCATTCTGTTATAAAAAATAAAAAATACAAGGGCTTGCCTTCTTTATTTGAAGGAGCTGGATTTGCATAATTTCCAAAGTCAGCAACGAGTGACAGACTGAAAATCTAAAGTTTTTGCATAATATTAGGAACCGCATGCTAAACATCAGGTTTAAAATTTATCAAACAGAACAGTGTGATGTATGTCTAAACATATAATGGAAAATTTATCTAAATAGTTTTAAACGCACTTAACATACTACGACACGAGTATTTTTTTTATAGAAAGTTTTGTGTGACTCGTTGTGTGTCGTGCACTTATATACATAGATATTTTTATTTCGTACTTATAGTAAATAATGTTACAGGATTATTGTTATTGCACATTTTACAGAGATTTGATGAAATGACACGAGCATATACACCTCTTCATAACACTAAGTAAATGGAGGCTCCAAATTTATTTATTGGATTTTAAATTTACCAAACGAACTTTGTTTTGATTATTTTTGCCTTGAACGTCTTTGGTTCTTTATAACAATCGCAGTTCGCAGACAAGATTTATTGCCAAAAATGCATAGATTGCCTTGATTTTTCCAACAATTAATATTCTTCAAATATTGTTTATCTCTTAATAAAAACCATTGAGGACACTTAAGCCTGTGCAAATAATAGGTAGTCGATTTTTGAGAGATGGAGTAACTGCACCAAACAACTTTCCTTTTATGATTGGGTGCATTGGCGGCATCGTGTTGTTCCGAATTTTCCTCAATGCATCCATGCTTATAAACATAATACCTACTTAGTTTCCAAAACACAAAATCACGATGATAAATTAATAACATCCTTTTCAAAAAAAAAAAAAAAAAAAAATGAAAGAAATATACGAGTGGTTAAAGAACTATAATATAACTTAACTTTATTTGACAGCTTATTAGTTTTCATATTTTAAATATCTTCAAAGGAAGATATCAGCTGTCTTCATAGAAACTCGGGGGGTAAAAAAATCAATTTCTTTTTGTAAATATCAACCAATTCGTATTGTTTCATAAAAACATTAACTATTACGACTACAGCGCCACCTATCATAATTAGACTTTATCTTAACCTGCAGACTAAACTAACAAGTCCAAATTTGGTTTATCGTCGAAACGATGGTTTTCTAAAACTAAGAAATCAAAAACGTCTAAAAAAAAAGTCCTAAAAATCATTCAGAAATAAGTCGCAGATAAAATTTTAAGAAATATGTTGTCTACACAATTATTGTCAAAGCAAAGTGTTATACCTACCAACGGTGATTTTATTTTTGAATTCCAAATAATAATTTTGTAAAAGAAACCGGCCAAGTGCGATTTTCACTCGCGCACCAAAGGTTACGTACTTTGCTAGAGTTGGAAATTGCGAAGATTTTTTATTACAAGCAAATTTATTTATTTTTTTTTTATTTATGAAAAGGCTTCATTAACATACGGAAAGCCAACGAATACCAAAATTAAACATAATAAAGGCCAGAATCCTTTCCTAACTTCGACTGTTTTAAGTTGAAATTATAATTATATAGTTACATAAAATTATAACTAATGAGTCTAAGAGAAAATATCCCCTTGAATAAATTGCTACTGCGCATCGAGGGAAGTTTCAACTCCTTTTAGACGGACTCAGGGCTGCCAATGTTGAGTTAAGAAAGTGTAGCAAATCGCAAAAAAAAAAACAAGTAGATTTGAAAAAAATGTAGCAGATAAAAAAAAAAAGCGTATAAAATAAAAACAAATTTATATAAAAAAATTATTTATTTCATATTTTTCATAGTTTATTTTAAAATAAATAGGAACTCTATGTTTCATTCAACTTAATTTAATTTAAGTGAATTTGACAGTTTGGAAAACTGAATTCAGATCAAGCAAATGATTTTTTTGATTTGCAAAAATGAATCAATACAACACATTTTAAATTAAATTTTGATCGTTGTATAAAAATGAGTCAAACAAAGTAGAAATAAGTTGCTACGTAGCAATGCATACAAATCAATAAATGAAGGACGAACTTATACCTCTTGCCTTGTACCAGAGAAATTGCTATGGACTTCTCTTCAACCACTAACAAATTCAGATTTTTCAAATATTGAAAAGATTCAAAATTTTTGTGCTTTTATTTCAGCAAAGCTGTTTGTGTGCGCATATTTTTAATGGAAACATATATTTTTCACAAAATAAGTTTGTAGTTGCCAAGAATTACTACTACTGACTTTCTGATTATTTAAGTAACAGCAGCAAACTACTTAACAGTCTAACAACACTGCGGCCACACACATATCTTAAAAATGTAAAATTTCAGTTTTTTTTTTTAAAGCTTTGGCGGCACCCTGCATTGGAATTCCAATATATCTCAAATGATAATTCCGTTTGAATAAAAATCGCAAACTGCAGTATGCAACTGCACATCAATTGGCCACCCCCTTTCGACTGCTTGTACAGAAATTTGTTGCTTACTAATTGAACAATAAAATTATTTACAAAAAAGCTCCACCAACAGTCTATAGGAAGTCATTTCTTATTCTATAAAGTTCTATTTGAAATTCAGCTTTTGTGTGCCCAACTAAATCTCACCAACTAACAGAGATCTTGTTCGCATCCGTCTATACACACCGGTGGCATGAAAAATGCCAACAGTTTAACTTAAACTGTAATGTATTTGTCAATTTGATTAATGCGAGATCATTAATTTTGTCGGCTGTTTTTTTTTTTTTTTTTTGGCAGATTGAAGATGACTATCTGTTGTTTGTCACTTGTGAAAGGAAATCGTTTTATTTATTCACTTTAGCATTTGTAATCTAAAATGTCAGACTGTGGAGCGAATAAATCATTCGAAATGGAAAATAAAATAAAATGCGTCCATCGAGGTCTTTGGAAGTCTACAACGTGCACTACGCTCCTCTGTTTTGACCCAGAAATCGCTTGTGTAGGTAAGGTACGAGTACCTACTTTTAGTACCTACAGTTGAGAGAAACGTAATTTATTTTCTGTCATTGTTGCACGGGTCCGCAGTCCACAACCACACGGTGTGTACACTCGGTCGATGTGCAGTGCTGAGAATTTAAAATAATAAAATTAAATTTTTATATGTTTATGTTTAGGTTTTCTGTAATAGGCAAGGTGTGGAATAATGTCATTTTGTGAATTAGGTTGTTCGGCGGGATGGGTGGTCCATTCGAAGTAGAAGTTTTTCTCAGTTGATTTAATTATATACGGTTATGGATGTTGGTATTCTGGGCTATTGGAAGACGAGGTCCCGTGGAAATTAATTAGAGCATTTGGTTTTATGGCCCCATGCATTTATGGTTACATTAGGTTTGAGTTGGTTAAGACGTAGGTAATATTTTTTTTAATGTCTAGACTGTAGACTGTTTTTAGTTTTCGTTCTTCTAGAAAACGGTCTTACGGACCGAATGGGTTTCACATAACTTTTTATCAAATAATTTTGTGTGAGTGTTATTTATCTACAACTATTTAAGGATAATTTTGGAAATATCTATTCCACCAGTGACATTGGACCCCAAAATTAAAATTGTTATTTTTTTAAACGATGATATTGATGCAGTTGCGCACCACATGTCTCCAAGTTCGATGTCACACAGTGATGAAAACAATTGACAGCGGAGTATAGGCATGCTGTCTAAATATTTGAAGAAAAAAAAAAAAAAAGCTTGTAAATTGATTACCCCTTGTGACTGAAAAACGCTCATTTGTTCACATAGCGCTGCATTTGATGTAATATTACAATTCCATTTTTCATGCCCAAACAAATAAGCAGAAAATGTTCCAGAAACTCTTGCAGTTTTTTGGTATAAATCGTCCGTCCTTTTGGTTCTCAACTGAGCAACAAATCTATAGCTTACAAAAAAAGAAATTATAGAAAAAAAAAAACACTAAATTGATGACAATTTCCATATAACTCAATAGTCAAAAATAGACAACAAAATTCCAAAGTGTATACCTACGAGTTGTTGACCTGCGTTGAACTATAACCGTATCTTTATTTATGTCAGCACAATTGTCCAACTCCTGTCGAAGAAACTTCCCGCTGGCGTTGTGTACCAGGCTCTTACAAATCGATCACCTTTCGAAACCTTTGTAAGTCCCTTACCCAGCGGTGACAGATGACAGATAGCAGTTACGCACTTCAGGACTACTTTATGCACAAGTGCCTCTTCAACTGAGCCCTAAGTCTATTTTCCGTTCTCAATACCAAGAGCAAGTCATGTAACACCAACAAAAACACAAAAACAATGCAGGGTATACGTGATAACTAGCAGCGCTTTTCCTTTGAATTTCTGCGACATCACCATCAGCTTTTGTTGTATAAAAGTCGAGCTGCATACCGCGGCTGACCTTCTTACTTCGCCTCACCACCTACTATTATGCCAAGTGCTTGATCTGTCGCTTTGATCGACTGACTTGTTAAGAGTAGGTAAGCAACAAAGGAAGAATTACAACAACAACAAAATATATGTATATATATATCTGAGTGGGGAGTGCCCAACTTGTGCTGTATCTGTATCTCTTCAGCTGAATTTATTAATGGAAATCGATTGATTCATAACACAAAACAAGTCATCGCGATAGTGGAACATAAAGCGCAGTGTACCTTACTGCAACGTCAACCACGCACGGTTGTTAATTTCTGCATAATATAAGACTTCGTCATTGGTGGGGCTAAAAATGCCGCAAGCAAAGCCATACGCACATATGAAACCCATATCTAAGAGGTACATCGCGCCTACCTATAATAACATCTGCGGCTTCAACTGTCATGCATGGCACTCTCATAAACGATACCACCTTCGCCATAGGCCGTGCCAAATACATTTGCAAATTCATGCGGACCATAACGAAAGGCTCCTACCCTACTCTTTTGTGGCTATATTTTTTTTTCTTGTGGGCAAAAGAATACCTATACAAAAACTCAGTCATATTTTGTCATGTCTTTTAAATTTGATTTGAATCGATCCGCACATTCATCGAATCAGTCAAAGATACAATTTGAATGAATGTGAGCGCGGGTGGGAGCAATATGGAAGCCAACGCAACGGGCCGATTGCTTATTAATTTATTTTCGATAGTAATCGATTATTGCCTTCTGAATGGGAACCAATAAGCAAACAAATCTAGGTTACTTAACCGTAAATTGTACTTATACACGATTTGTTGAACATTGTATTTCTTTTTATCTGTGGGAAGATTGCGCGCCCCAGAGGAGACTGCGATCAATGAATATGCAAATGATTGAGGGTAACAAGCGTAATTCCGAAGAAATAAACTTATCGTATGCTACTTCAACCGAATACGACTCATTAAAATTCGATAAAATATATATGTCCACCATAAGAAAGAGGCAGGGATTAAAGCATTTATCGCATTAATTAAAAACGTTTACAACTTTATTTTCTTTTTCGAAAACGATCTCAAATCATCAACGGAAAAGTATCTTTTTAATCTCCCATTCAATTGCTATAATTCGGATACCCAAAAATATGCAAGTAGCGTCATAAATATTTCGCTGCTCGAAAGAAATCCATGGCAAAGTAAACGAAAAATTAATTTGCATTAATACGTGACTGACATGTTGCGAAAAACAGTCTGGTAGGAAAGAAAATATTTTTTGCTGTTATCGAATATTGCGGTTGGGGAGAGCGTGAGGTAACAAAGTTCATAAACGCAGAAAAATCACCTATTTAGAATCAACAAACTATACGTTAAAAACTTCTAAGTAAGACTGTTAGCACAGCTCCTATAGAGTTAGTGGATTCAAAATAAACGAGCCAACTTCTTAAGTAAACTCGTTTAGGAATAGCAGATTTATCAAT
This sequence comes from Cheilosia urbana, assembly GCA_946477585.1. NCBI lineage: Eukaryota > Metazoa > Arthropoda > Insecta > Diptera > Syrphidae > Cheilosia > Cheilosia urbana. The sequence continues at coordinate 43,131,077 of OX297856.1, forward strand.
TTCCTCGGTTGTAAAACAAACTATAACTCTGTAGAATTTAACCAACTGGTTGATATAAATCCATATATTAACGGCGAATACTCGATTTTTTAACATAGACTTTGTTAATTTAAATTCTTTTTTTATAACCGAGCAAACTTTTTAATCATTTCACATTTTTCAAAAATCCATTGTGCGATAATACAGAGAATAACTGAGTTCACTATTAAGTGAGGAATGAATTTGGGTATGCAGTCATGTTAGAGCCGTTTTCTTACAAATCAAACTGGCACGAACACTTTATACAGGAAGTACCATTTATATTGAGTTTACCTTGCAAAAAGTAACAAAACCGCCCCGAACTGTGAGCCCCAAAACTCCAAATCCGAAGTTTCAACGTCATCCGGGTAGCCTTTTAGGCTGTAGGCTTCGGGACATACGGACAGACGGATAGACAGACAGACGAACAGAATTTTCCGACCCACTTTTTTGTGTTCCTCTATCATCGAAATGCCAAAATTGATTAACATCTCGAATTCGAAATTTCTTACGAAAACAATATCTTTCTTACTACGTAATTGAGAATTTAGATTCAAAAGCTCTACAGGCTGGATAACTTTTTTTGCCCTACATGTCCTTGCATTCTTGCACGACTGATGCGTAGTTTTTTTTTATCAGCTCGTGTTGTACAGCTCACTAGTTCATTGTTCAATGTTCTTTTACACAGCCCGTAAATGCAAACGGGACCGAGGGACCGACAATTTTATGAAATTTTTTTTCTTAAAACGACTGAGGATGTCTTAATTTTCTTTTGGAAAAGTCAAAGCTGCAGCGCCATGAAGCAGGGCTGAGATCAGGGTTTTATATACAGATTTTTTTAGTTTTTCGTGATAGGGCTCGACTACTCAAATATTGCCTAATGATGCTAAAAAACAAAAAAAAAAAAAACTAACGGCAAGTTCTCTTCAGAAGTCATACTATAGACGAACCTTAAATATCGAAAAGCAAAATGAACTGTGTCATTAATTTAAAAAAAAATAAATACCCAGAAAGGTGTAGCCAAACTACGGCAAGGAAAAAAACAACCTATCTTCTAAGATCTGAGTCAAACGCAAAAAGATATCACCAGAATAACATCTATAGCCACAAGAAACTGTCCTCCAGGGTACCATCTTTGCAGACAGACTGCCGCAGTATAAAATACCAAAAAGAAAAAAAATCTCATCCGCTACTTAGGCGCATATCTGACTCTGGCAAGGACAAGCCAGCGACTGTAGGAAACCCCTTTTTTCGACGCTATTGAACAAGCCTCGAAAAATCGTGTTTTAGGACTGAACTAACAAACAACAACAAGCAGTAGTTGTTACCAATTGGAGCAACAAAGCGAAAATGTGTGCTACTTTAGATTTTAATTATTATTATTATTATTGTTTGTTAACAGGTAATTAAAATTACAAGGTAACATAAACGATTATAGAGCCTAGCTGCAGAGACTATTGGCTCGTTAGATTTTAAACAACACCTGCTACCTACGGTCCTATACTTGACAGTGAAGATGATTAGATGAAGGGAAGAGACCAATACATGAATCCATCAAATACTAGAGCGTACAGGCTTAAAAATATTGGCACCACCCTGAAAATCTATAAACTGTTCCTGGAGCTGATTCGCCTAACGAATACGAGAACCAGTTTTGATGGTTCATCTGCAAAAGTACTAACAGGCTTTGTCAAAGCAAATGTATGGTAAAGACGACAAGAAATCTCAAAATTCAGTCAAGAATGAATATACAGTCATAGAAATTCATTAATTTAATATGTAGCTACTTTTAAAAAAGACACATTAAACGTAAACCTTGCGCCCAAAATTTAATATTTTAATACCAATCTCCTACTACTCGCACGACAATTCTCTCTGGCTTTTTTATTTTTTGCTTCTATTGCTCTTTGAAATTGTCGATCTTTTAACAACTCATTTGAGACATTTACTTGGCGTGGAAGCATCAAAAGGAACGTATTCTAGGACTAATTGCATGTGAATGTGATTCACAGAGTACTTACATGTTATAAATCCATTCGTATTGCGACCAAAATAGATTCAAAAACAATCCCTCCAAATGATTTTTCATTTTCTCCATCCATTCTATAGAACACTCGCCCACTCCCACAGTTTAATTAGTTAAATCTAATTTACGTTCCATTAACTAAATTCAAAGCTTCCCTCCAATGGAACTTTTCCAATTGAATTTCTGATTAATTTTCCATGTGCGTACATTTCTGCTCAGACAGAACAATATTATACTCGCTAGGAATGGGTAATTTTTTCGACAGTCAAACTTCCAGGCACATAAACATTTTGTGAAAGAAGTTTCTCGGAATTTCGTTCGAATTTTGAATTCAAATGCGAGCGAGCTGATTGTGCTGCTAATTTGGTTTGAAAATCACGTTTTCAGAAGCCAATTTAACATCGAAACACTTCCTCATGATTGCACCTAATATTTTTAATTTATTTTTTTCTAAAATCTATTCCAAAAGCACGCCATGTTGTTTTGACAACTAAATAACTCCATTTGAATTGCACTGACAGTGTAACTTATTTTTGAACTAGTTTGACGCGAGACTTTATAGTAATATTTTATGTGTTAGAATTCGAAAGTGATAAATTTTACAAAACGGTATAGCACAATATTTCCTCCGTCAACATTTATTGGAGTTTCCTCTCGTATAATGTCGTCGAAGAGCGGCAATAAATTGCTGGTTTCCCAGTTAATATTTGCTCGAATGAATGAAAGAACCACACACACTCACCTGTAAATAAATGTATTTTTAAGCTTCTCCCGAATAAATTATGTAACTCCGATGGATGGAGAAAAATAATTTTACTATTAGTATGCCACCCAAGAGATAGACGACTTCACACTTTGTCTGGTCATTTGATACGATTTCTTAGACAAGGTCCCGCTGAATTGGTATCGAAGAGTTCAGACGGCACTACACAACACGATTCACAGGTTGAGGTGTGAAAGATATCCAATTTCAGACTGTTATCACTTTGCATCTATACGACCGAAAGTGGGTCTAATTTTCAACGCGTACTCGTTGCTCGTGTTTTATCAAGGCATTTCCGAAAATAAAAACAATAATCCAACGAACTGACCGTACTGAAAGTATCAGTTTCAGGGTAACGTTGTATCTATCTATACATGGAGATGTGAGGAGAAAATTTATGAAAACGAAAATTACAGGAACATTATCTTTTTTGTTTTTGTCCAACGTTTTGGATTTATGTGGGTATCTATGTGGACTGCTTTTTCGACACTTCATTGAAAGATACAATCTAGGATGTTGTGCTTGTGGGTTAAATAATTATAGTTCCCATTTCATACAAAAGTTTTGTGATAACAAAAATGAAGAAGAATCGGTGTTCCAACAAGAGCTTGAGTGGCATCGAAATTCAAATGAAAAGGCAGAGGATTAGAATATAGTGCTTAAGAAGTTACTATTATTACGCCTCACCATGAGTGAGGCGGTAAAAATGTACGGCCAGTTCATAGCAAAGTCAAGATTAAATTACCTCTTTAAAAAAAAATTGGAACCTTCCTTATGTGCAATCACATTGATATGATACGTATCTCAAGTCAGAGAACGAGTTACTAGCAATCGAGTTATGGAAAAGCACTAGTTAGAAGAGCTTGGTCTTTTCTCCAAATTTTTTTTATTAAAATATCTACCATTCTCCTTTAAGTTTACTAGTACAAACCTTATCACAAAAGATTTGATAACAGGGCTATTTTCTAAAATCTGTAAATACATTCTCATAGTTAAGGTTATAGAAGCTTCAACTGCATAATCTTAAATAAAAGGTCTGGCATTGACATAACCATCAAATAATCAAACCCGCGAGTTATACCTTTGTCAATTTTATTCTTAACTGGCGCCCAGATTTAGTGAGGAAATTCATCATGTTTAGTTTTGTAGCAGTAATGGCTTGATATATGTGATTGAGCAAAGATATAGGCCTAAGAGCGGAGTTGAATTGGAAATACAGTCAAAAAAGTCTTACCATCATTCTTCCATGACTTATCTGTCAATCTGAGACTCTTTAGCTACCCAAAATACAAGCCATGGGTCAGAGATATCTGATATAAATTGGAATGGTCGCCATTTGTTTAGGTTTTAGGTATATAAGAATCATAAAAAAAAGCTGAGAGTGTGCTTGTGACCAAACACCAGATGTGAAACTTTATATCTCGCTAAATGTGGATGTTAAATTGAATATACATTGGTGTTGGAGTTGAATTGTATTAAGAAATGTAATTAAAAAAAAAAATCTCTATAAGTCATACTATATTCTTAATACACCGCAGTAGATAACTGTATTCATTCATTTAAAAATCGTTCGTAAAGCGATCTAATCCAACGTTTTCTATTTAAAGTCAACTGCTTCAGTAGTCTAGTATCTGTGCAAGACCTAGCTGTATCAGTTCGCTAACCAGATCGAAGACTGTCCTATTTTACTGAATCCAACCATTTACATACACAAAATGTCATTGAAATCGGTTGAGTGGTTTAGAAGATCGACAACAGCGCCACCTATCGGGACCAAAAGTATCGTACGTTTCAAATCGCAAGCAAAATTTCATTTAAATTGGTTAAGTGGTTTAGGAGTCGAGGGCGGCAGTCTAGTGATGGCGACAGGCCAATTTCCGCCGTAACGGCATAAACAGCGTCATTTCCGTCTTATTCGAGGCGATTTTACTCCCAAGTCGCGCCAATAGATGTTTCACATCGAAAACCTAAAAGGATCGACTGAGGACCACATAATGCTCGACTAAGACTCCACCTCGTACTTGGATGGCTTGCGATGTCGCAGATCGTAGCGCCGTTTCATCCGACCCGATTTGTCCGGGTTGACCTAACTCCAATAGCAGCTTGTTACCAAGGATGTCCCTCGGGGAATACGAAAACAGTAGCTCGTGTGGGCTCGCCTTTGTAGTGGAGTTCCTTGCAGTGTTCAACCCGCCCAGTCCATTTCGAAAGATTGTGCCCATTTTAATGCTGCAAGGATAGCCCTATAATAGCGTTCCACTTGGCGATTCGCTCGAGGGGTCCTCACCGCGGTTCTAATAAATGTTCCACCTCGTTGCCTTCGCAATACTGCTCAAACATCTTGGACGTAATTGTTGTCCCAAGATCGGTGACTATCCGCCTCGGTACGGCAAAATATCCCGAAACTTCAGTCAGCGCGTTGAGTACTCCTTTCATGTTTGCAGACTTTACAGCTCACAACGCCACGTATTTCGTTAAACTATCCACCATCGCTTGTAAAGGGTTTTCCAATAAGAGGTGTTATTTTGGTATTCAAAGAAAAATGCCATTTTTTGAGATAAATGATAAATGAGAAACAACTTCAGCTAAATGGCCACCACGAGCACGCAAACAGGACCATATCCTTTCACAATAACACCTCTTATTGAAAAACCCATTACATACCTAATCCACCTTTCCCCCGAGAGAACGGCCCAAGGTGGTCGAGATGGATGGTGTCGAACAGTAAAGGTACTCGATCCGCGCTGTGCATCTCTCCTTCCGTCATCCCGCCTTTCTTTTTGGAGTACGCGCAGTCCACGCAGTCCTTGATGTATTCCCGGGCGGAACTCCGAATTTTTGGAAACGGAAAGGTTTCACGTGCCCGTATCAGCGTCATCTCCTCAGTCAAGTGAGACACGTCGTCGTCATAGAGCTTCAAAATTCTCCATCTTATCGCGTGAGGTACCACCCATCTTTCAGCACCTTCCACCAGCCGAAATAACCTCAGCCCCTTCAGATGAAATTCCTTTTGCAACTGCTTCTTCCTGATTTTTGGTTCGGACGAATTAAGCTCCTTTATTATCTAGCGTAACTTAGTTCCTGCCACTGCATACTGCATAGTCGCTAGTCAATCGACATCCGTGATGTGCCGGTTAAGCACGCACAAATATGCCTCTTCCATCGTCCACTGATTGTCGACTTAAAGCGTCCACATAAGCTGCTTTTCTCCCTGGTTGATGTACAGTTTCGAATGTGAATTCCTACAGCTTAACTCACCACCTACCCACGATCGTCCTACCCATGATCGTCTTGCAATCTGTTACCAACTTGAAATCTTTTCCATCAAGTAAACTCCCACCAGTCCACAGCTCGTCTCTGACAATTAACCAAAAACCGTTTCGAAAACTATTTCAAATACCCACACGAGACTGACAGAAATTCGGTACTCCCAAATAGCTGCCTGAGCAACAAGTTACTATAATTCCATCATCTGCTCTTCGTCTCATGACAGATCGTGTCAATTAAATTCGTGTTAACCTCTTACGAAATCCGCGGATTTTATTTTCCACAACCACAGCCTCTACTATGGCACAATCGATTTCCATTGAAAACCCCGAGATCCAATAAAACTGTCACTATTCGCGGAGGATAAATGTTTATGTTCATCACTTCGTCTACACATTGACATTATTGGCAAAAAAAAAAAACCCTAAAGAAGGCGTCTTACATGCTGCGTGAACACGAGATTGCCATTGGCACTGAACGGCAGAAAAAATAAAAACACTCATCGGCCGTACTGATTCAAAAGAAATCCAATGTCGTTTTCAATTTACCATCACCACATGTAGCATGTGTTTTTAGATAAAAGAAACACTCACATTGCTTACAATCTTCAAAAATGTGCCTTCTATGTGTATAAGTGTATCTGGAGCATGAAATAACACAAAGTGAAAACTACGTATCTGGATGTCAGTTTCAGTTATTCGAAATGATTGTCATGGGACAGCTGTACCCTGCATAGCAACCGAAAAATGTCCACCACACAAAGTGAGAAGAAATGTAAATAGATGCGATCTGAAGGAATCAAATAGACAAAACAATAATTAATGAGCACAAGTGAGTTCCCAAGAAGATACCATAAAAGAATCATGCTGCGCGTCCAATATATGTACGATCTTGTCCCTTTTATCTCCCGTTTGCGTATACACAAACAGAATCGATCATTCATATGCTCAAAATGTTCGGTTGTTGGGAATCGCTTGCAGTTAACCTAACCTGCTGTGGTATTGTCTTCATTCGTGGCGATTGAGATGGATTGGTTGAGGATAGATATGGGTTCTACATCGCCTTACTTGGAAATGGGAAGTTATGTCTTGTTTTTCCTAATCGGAGGGCATTGTTTGGATTGTGGGATTTTAATCATATTTCGGCTATGTGTAAACATAACAGTGGGATAGAGGGCATGGTAGTAGATTTGAATTGACCGTTATGTTAGTCGGAAATTGGAGATATTTTGAAATTGACAGATCGCACCATCAGTTGTGGAATTGTTTATACATTATATGTGTGGGGGGGGGGGGAGTATAGCTAATATAGGTGCGTATTTAAAAATTTGCGAAACCGGTCCATCTATGGCCCAAGTAGTAGTTGCTGAGCAGGTTCTTTCGTGTGCATATTTTTTGTATTTGAAACAAATGCATCGGAACTTAAATGTTATTCCGATTTATAAATTACAGACTCAGTTTATTTTGTTGTTTAATGTATTAGCCAGCCGTGATGATATATGTAATAGTTTTTAGTACAATTTGGTTAGGAGATGCTAGCTCTAAGTAGCTATTTTAGAGAAAACATCAGTTAGTTATTATATGAGTTATTTTCATTTATTAATAAGAAAATTTAACTAATGTGTTATTTATTTAACTAGGTGCTAGGTAACATATGAGTTAGAGAGTAGTTATGGGTTTTTTATTAATACGGCTTACTTACTTACTTAGGTGGCGCTACAGTCCGGGGTGGACCTGGGCCTCAACCAATACGCCTTTACAGTTAGCGCGATCTTTGGCTAACTGCCTCCAGTTGCGCACTCCAAGTTGGTTGAGGTCCCCTTCCACTTGCGCGCGCCACCTAAGGCGAGGTCTTCCTCTACTGCGTTGTCCCTCCGGGTTGGAATCGAAGACTCTCCGGGCCGGAGCGTTGGTGTCCATTCGCTCTACATGTCCTAACCATCTTAGACGACTAATGCGTACGTTTCTGAACAGGTCGATGTCGCTGTACAGCTCGTAGAGTTCGCTGTTAAATCTTCTCCTCCAAATCCCGTCAACGCAAACGGGACCAAAAATCACTCGAAGAATTTTGCGTTCGAAACGACCAAGGAGATCTTCATCCGCCATTGATAGCGCCCATGCTTCTGCACCATAAAGCAGGACTGGTATGATGAGGGTCTTATACAGAGTTTCCTTAGTATTTCTTCACAAGGCCTTACTTATCAGTTGCCGTCTTAGGCCGAAGAAACAGAGGTTGTCAAGAGTGATTCTTCGCTTGATATCTGAGGTGATGTCATTTTCAGAGTTAATAGCGGATCCGAGGTAGACAAAGTCCCCAACTACCTCAAAGTTATAGCTGTCTATCGTGACGTTCTGTCCGATTCGTCGATGTTGTGTGTCCCTTCTTGTTGACAGCATATATTTTGTTTTACCCTCAGTCACCACTAAACCCATTTTTGCCGCTTCTGTATTAATACTTGCAAACGCACCAGTGACAGCTCGCTGTGTTGTGCCAACAATGTCAATGTCGTCAGCGTATGCAAGTAATTGCACAGACTTATGGAAAATTGTGCCTCTGGTGTTGGCTTGTGAGTTTCGCACAATTTTCTCAAGAATGATGTTGAAGAAGTCACATGACAGCGCGTCGCCTTGTCTAAATAATTTTTTGACATCAAAGGTCTCGCTGAGATTGTTTCCGACCTTTACGGAGCAGCGAGCGTTCTCCATCGTCATTCTGCACAATCTGACAAGTTTCGCAGGGATGCCAAAACTAGACATTGCTCTGTATAGCTCGTCTCTATAAATGCTGTCATATGCGGCCTTAAAACCGATAAAAAGATGGTGAGTATCGATCTGGACTTCTTGGGTTTTCTCCAGGATCTGCCGTAGTGTGAATATTTGATCGGTCATGGACTTACCGGGCCTAAAACCGCACTGATAGGGACCTATCAGATCGTTGACGAAAGGTTTCAGGCGTTCACATAGTACAGCAGACATGATCTTGGCGCAGTTTAGAGAGTCTCCTTTCTTGTGGATCGGGCAAACGATGCTGAGGTTCCATTCATCAGGCATACTTTCGTCTGACAAAATCTTGGAGACGAGTTGGTGTATGCTCTCTACCAGGTCATCTCCCGCTGCCTTAAACAGCTCGGCAGTTAAGCCGTCCGGTCCAGCAGCCTTGTTGAACTTAAGTTTAGATATTGCTATCCTCACTTCATTTTGGTCAGGTGGACGGAAATCTTGGCTTTCATCGTCCAGGTTGAATGGCTCGTTCTGCCTGACAGCGGAATTTGTGTCGTCTTCGCCGTTTAACAGTCTGCAGAAATGGTTTTTCCATGTCCTCAGCACCGACTGTGACTCTACTACAAGGTTTCCTTGTTCATCTCTACAGGTCTCCGTTCGGGTCTGTTGGCATCACACGTTCTTTTTACCTTTTGGTAAAACTTCCGAACATTGTTCCTGGAGTAACACCTCTCTATATCCTCGATCGCGCGCTTCTCATGCTCTCTCTTTTTTCTCCGGAGAAGCCGATGTTCTTCCCTCTTTTTTGCTCGTAGAGCTGACGAGCTGCTCTCGTCCTTCTATGCAGCGACGCTTCGAAGGCACAGAGAACCTAGGTTATACAGTCATTAAAAGGTTGTCATACAATTCGCGTGTTTTAATAATTTTTTTCAGTACCACATCAAATTGTTATAAACGAGTATTTTAAACATCTTTTAACCATCCGGCTTCAAAAATATCTTGGCCTTTGGTTATGCTATGACTATTATTGCACTCATTTCTAGTGTTTATCGACTATTTTATGAAATAATTAAAAATATAAGCAACATTCACATTCCTAGGAAATTCTTTTGACAAAGACAACAAGAAGTAAGGGTCTTTCCCGACTTTTCTCAGACTTTATTCAGCGCATCAAGGCCTTTTACGTAAGCAGTTAGCTCCATTTCTATAGGTACATAAGAAAAAGTTATTCAGTAAGTTACAACACTTTACAAACACTAATGTAGTATTCAATTGGGCTTCTCAGAGCACCCGATTTTGCTTTAGACCACTTTTTATGTGGGTTGGGTTGGATATCCCGCTTTTTATAATGCCGATTCTTAAAATCCCGCTATTAAAATCCCGCTTTTTATAATCCCGCTTTTTATAATCCCGCTTTTTCAAAATCGCGCGATTTTTTAAAATAAAACAACTACTTTTGATTGTAAAAGCGGGATAATAAGAAACGGGATTATAAAAAAACGGGATTATAAGAGGCGGGATTTTAAAAAGCGGGATTCCGATACGCTCCCTTTTTATGTTTGATTGCTACTCATTTGACACTGACGTGTTCGCGAACTACTCTGTTCACAATGGCGGGTGCGTTGACAGATTGTGTAGAAACAAAGCGTTCATATGCTGCCACACAAAATACAACTTCAGGCGTTGAACCGACTTTCGATCGTAAATATCGTAAAGTTCAACGCGGCGCCTGAGTAAACCTACTTTCTACTACCACGAGCGTGTGTCTACTAATATTTTTTATCACTCACAAGTTTTAAGGAGCTGTTATGATGTTTTTTAATTGCAAATTAATTAATTCAGTGTGTGGAAAGAACGAATACTATTTTTGTGGATCAACTACTGATTTCTTTAGATGTTTTGTAGAAAAAAAAAAATAATCAAAAGTCTTTTTCCCGCAAGCATTAAAGTTGTTTTTTTTTTGCTTTGATATATTGTTAAATATAATTTTCTTGTATTTCGGAGAATCCTTTTTCAATTGGTGCATACAAATTACAGATGAAAGAAAAAATGAGTAGACTTGAAATTTGCATTTTGCTCTGTTTTTGTGTTGTTTTGACAAAAAAAAACGAACTTTTAATCTGTCATACTCTACATCTCAAAGCGCATTCGCTACAAAGCAGCATTTCCTGAGAAGCGTTAATTGTTGGGTTCAGTGATTGTATCTATTTTGAGCGCTATGCGAAGGTGAGGATTGTAGCAAATGTACATCGTTGGCGAGGCAGTAGCGCTTTGGTAATCGGAAATCATAAAACAGTACAATACAATATACCTACTTATTACCAGAATGCAAACCTTGTAATTGCCTAAGACGTTGGAGAGCTTCTATTTGCACTTTTGTATAATTTTGAAAGCAAATTTTAGTGCACGTTTGCACAAAGTTACCGAAAACTGGTACTTTAGTTTTAAGTCTAATAAGCACCATCAGAGAAAGGACAAAGAAAGCAAAAATATGTTGAAGTGCAAGGCCCTAATCACGGTAGAAAACGACAATTCTCGAAATGATAGGCCTCCAAGTGCAAAAAGTTGCTTTTGAAAACTAGCGATAACTAACGAATGAAGATAACTTATTTTTATCAGCAACATTTTAAAAACGATATCGTACGTGATCTGCCGCCAGGCTTATACACAACCACTCCACATCGGTTTCCACGTAATCCGCATCAATAGGAGCTATAAATGTGGAGGTAGATGTCAATTCGACTGCGCACGTGCTTTCTACAATAGGTATGGGCAGCTACATTTTGCTCGACCAAATGAGAACTAAATTACATTATCGATGGCTAAAGTCAACATTTATTTGAATTTAATTATTTTACGGCTGTGTACATTAAGATAATTACCTTTTATAGTATACTACTTAGAACTTCTATATATATAAAATAAAATTGCATAAATAAGACCACCCATAACTCGAGAACGGATCGTCCAATTTGAGCTGTCTTTTCTTTGTTGTGTTTGTCTACGCCTAAGAAAGGTTTATTGGGATATTTTAAAAGGATATTGGAAAACCCGCATAAATTAATTTTCCATTCATTTTGTACCGGGAATTTTTTATTTTGATAGATCGTACTGGTCAAAAATTCTACATGAATTTAGCACAGGCAAAGCCTGGCGGGAACAGCTAGTTCGATATAAATTCAAATCAAGTGCTCTTTTGAAAACGGCAGAGTTTTTTAAAAAGTCACATCTATTGTATTAAAAGCTGCAATGGTTGCGAAGTTCTAAAAACTTCCATATAAACGACAAAGCAGCCTTGTCCATCCTTTTCCTAACAGATCATCGTCAGTCACTTGGATCAAAAGATGCCCGAATGGTTTTGAAACGCATCCTTTTGTTGAAAAAAACAATTTTTATTTTTTTTAGTTTTAAATATAAATTTTAAATATAACTTTCCTATTGTGTTCAAAATTTATTGTAAAACTAGCTGACCCGGCGAACTTCGTTCCGCCCAAATCTATGTTTATAAAAATTGAGCCTTAAAATTGTGTTCATTTGTCGCCAATTTACGTCTTAACGCATTTACCGATTTTAACCAAACTTTAACACATCTTTTGTATTGGTCTATATGTGATATTTGTGAAGTTTGGCTGCAAATGGTAAACGTATGTTGGTGTAATTTGTTTACAAAAAACGGTGCAAACAAAAATATATTTGCGGCGCTGTTGTCGATATCCTAAACCACTCAACCGATTTAAATGACATTTTGTGGCTGTGTTTGGTTGGTTACAGTTTAAAGATAGGATACTATTTTGGTATGGTGGGTACGGCTATATGTAAAAGAGACTGACGTCCGTATGTGTGTGCACTCATAACTCGGGAATGGATCGTGGTTCGGTGAAGATTTGGTATTTTTTGATGCCAAATCTAAAAAACTAAAAAAAAAAAAAAATGAAAATGTTGTGGACAACTTAATCACTATTATTTTTATTTAAAGCATGTGTTTTTTTTTAACTATCGCAGAGCCTTTTCATAAACTACATTTTTTGTTTTGTCCTGAGTAGTAGTATAAATAAACAGAACTGATGGCTTTCCTACACGTGAACATGATACATATAATTGTCCGTGGAAGAAGCATGGATACTCTAGGTCGTCCTTGCGCCTTATTTATTGTCAAAGCGAACGCAAGACGTATCGGAAATTGCAATCTTTTGAATTCAAAATTTAAATCTGGTAGAATCATTGGAATACGCGGAATCAATACATCTTCACATTTAAATTTTCCTTTTAAAATCGTTGCTTCAATAAGATTGTTCATAACCTTTTTTACTGCTAATCTTGTTCCGTTGCACAATCGAGGCTGATTTATATTCCGAAGAAGAATAATTGGTGCACCAACTTTCAATTGTAAAAGATGAGGCGGCAATCCAGGTAAATCCAACGAATTCAGAAATTCCTTCGGATAATTGACAGCGTCATCTTGATTTCTGACCGTGTCTACTGATTGATATGTTACAATCTCACCAGGCACATCAGTTAAAATATCCGTATTCAATTGACCGACGTCCTTATTTTTGGCAGCCAATATTGCTCTTTCAGCTAACCAGTTGTGATTTTTATAATTTTGCGCAATGTTTGGAAAAACACTTGAAACCAATTGTTGTTTTGTTTGTGCGAAATTACAAAAATTATCTGTCAAAGTGATAAATCCAGTAGTATCAATAGGAATTTGTCCATTTCCTATCGACAGTAATTGCCTAGAAAATTCGTCAGCCGATGGGTCATTTTGTATTTGTACTCTCACATTTGTTGTTAAAGTGAGTGTTTGTGCATTTCTCCATAAATTTGATGACTTTAAACATGCCTTTAATTCATCTGCTGGAGTTAAACGGGGTATCACTGCCAGTGTTTATGCAAAATATCGTCGGCCATAGCACACAACACACCGTCACCAGTCCGCAGCGCTTCGAACGAAGTAGGGCCACTAACATTGACCAAATTCATTCTCAAATAGAAGCATTCGTTGTTTTCCGGGTGAACTGTGTATATTCTACCAATTGCATCACTTGCATAAACACCACGGAATGTGGGAACTACTTCACCTTGTTTCCGCCGCTTGAACTACTTCGACGACGCATTTCAATATCGGGGCATTTTGCAATAAGTAAGTAGTGTCCGTGCAAACTCGTGGCTTCGGCAAGTGTCAAAAAATTGGTTAATGTTGTTGCAGGTGCCATAACCCTACTCACGAATGAGCAGAGTATCAAGATTGTTACTCGCTCATTTTTCGTAACAACCCCTACGTGAAAACTCAAAACGCTGATGAACAACATCATCTTCCACGTCATCTCAATCACCCCTACATTTCAACTTACTCACTCGTACTAATGCAAGGATCCTGAAAATAATGGATTCAAGCACAATCAAATAAATATCAAAGTATCTACTCCACTTTAAAATGTTACTTAATGTAACATAGTAAACATAATTTAATAGAACAAACTTATTAGGTAGGTACCTATATTTAAAAAAAATCGGAAAATAATTGAAATCATTGACAACAACAATTGCTTTTTAATAGAACAGCAGATGTATTTTTTTTTTTTTGTATTTGAAATATCACTACTCGATTTCTATACATTTTTTTTGTTTCAAAGTGCATTTCCCCATACAAACTTTCATAACCTTTTTCATCCCCTCAAAGTTTTGTTTTCGCGACAAAACTTTACACAAATGATATATAGACCAATAGCAAATATGTGTGAAAGTTTGGCTCAAATCGGTAAATGCGTTAAGGCGTGAATCGACGACAAACGAACACAATTTTAAGGTTTTCTTTTTATATATATAGATTATATTTTGCAAACATTTTCTACGGTTCTTTCTCGAGGGAATAACCAAGCTGCTGATTTTTGGCCACATGCGTGTGTATATTCTTTCAAACTGATTATATAAATATTAATCTCTGTATAAAGTTAGTAAAAAGATCTGCTTCCCAATTGCCATCCAGAGGGGTAAAACTATGCCACTTGTACTTAAACTGTCGGTCAGTTAAGTTTTTATTACTCAAATTATTATGTACGATAACTAACTCCCTGCGAGCCTCAATGCAAAATGATTTTATCTAAAAAGAAATAAAGTTGGGCTATTAACAATGATGATAAGCTTGCTTCTGTTGATGTACACGTGGGGCAAAGTTAAAAGGTTCAGATCAAGTCGTTAGTCCCATATCTGGTCAAAGTTGTGGAAAGACATTCATCTTTACTTAATGACTTGCTCGCGTTTGAGATTAACTACGCAATTAAAATTCTACTACGATCTCGCAAAAAACTAGATCTGTGAATATTGTTCAGCGTTTCGCCCAAAGTCCCAGATATATCCTCGCTCTACAGTATTTCTATAAACATTAATTGTTATTTACGACTGTCAAATTGTTTCCGACCGAACTATTACTCTTTACGAGTACCGCCAACAAAAGGTAATAAATATGTCACGGAAGAATTAGTAAAGTCTTACTGCTCAGCCTGCCCTCATTTACTTCATACGCACACAACTGACATCGAAGATCATCCCGAAAATATTTCTGCAGAGGGCACATTCATAAACCCAGTTTCATTTGTTCACATTAAATACTACTGCTTCAATGTAAATGCATCCAAATTACCCGTATATCCACCAACACGAGGCACATGTATCTCTACTAACACATCCCATAGTAATAATCAAAATTTCATCCCCCTAACAGCATCCTCGAAACCACACCACGAAATCAAAGATAACAGCAGTGATTATCGAAAATATAAGGATGTCATAGAAAAAAGAGAATAGAAAACTATACTGGCTGACGCAAAAACCGGATAACCAGCTGCCCCGGGGCATAGGCGTTTTCTTTATAAACATTTTCAACTTGAGCTATCTGGAATGCCGAACCATATGCTTTTGATTCCCCTTTTCCTAAAAAAAAAAAACACACACATTGTTATCCGATCTCAAGACCAGTCAGGGATGAAAAGGAAGCGAGAAAAAAAAATATTTTACTTTAGATTAGATTAAGGATAATCCCCAAGAACGAAATTAGGAAACGTGCGTACAAAATATGTACACAAACAAATGTAAAGCCAGCTGGGGGTACCTTTTGCAATTTATTTAAAACCCCCTGCACAGTTACGAGCTTCAAATGAGAACAGTTTATAAAATTTTTGAATTCGGACGGAGACTTTAAAGCTTAAAAGGATCTCCTCACCTCTATTTCAAATTGATTTGGTTACGCATTTTCCTTGGATTTATTATTTGTGTGATCAAAAGTCAAGAGGGCGAAATGTGCAATGGGGGCGGTGTACGACTACTCGTCCTTGTTCTTGTATACGGCCACCACCCTCGTTGCCGTTTGCATGATTTCATCTTCTTAAGTTGAATTACAAATAACCCTCCGGGGGGTGAAGTTAATATTGGATTGGTGTATGCTATGGTTGGGGACAAAAAAAAACGTATGAAATGAATATACGAATGCCTAGGCGCAAGGATTTTTAGAGATATTTTTATTTTGTGTGATTTCAGATTATGGGGTTGACACTTTCATTATTATATCTCCTTTTTTTCTGTCTTGTGTGTGACTCTCCCCTAAGCTCCCACTGAGGGCTGCCAGTCACCCTCGTGCAATTTATTGTTGTTGTTCTCCTTTCATTTCTTTTGTTTGCGAAGGAATACCTACACAACAATTCGTTTTCTTTCGTTCGTTCTACTTTAAGTTCTGCTTCAAGCAGGCAACATAATATATCTGTACATTCGTCGTAGAAGAATGCATGCGGAAATGCGTGCCACAGTGGTGGCAAAATGTTTGCTATCATATTTGTTGGTACACCGGGTTTATAATTTATACATTTCAAGAACGAGTTATGTCTTCGTAATGTCACTCTCTGGTGGAAATTATTTTAAATAATTGAATATAATATATTATGACGGTGTACGATTGAGCGGAAAATCTATGTACGACATGTGCACTTTGCAATATGTAAGCAGCGTTGCCAAGTCATTCTAGCGTTCGAGCACCGTTTTCAAAATTGTCAGCGTTAATTTTGACCCCTTGGGCACCAAAACTGATTTTTTTTTTTTAAACAGCTCCAAAGTAGATAACAAAAATAAAAGTAAAAAAACAACAACAATAAAACTTGATAAAAATTATAATAGGTAGTTATATACTGGAACACATACATTTAATTTGTTTTTCAAATTACCCTTGTGATATATGCCTGCAAGGTACCGTTTTTGGAAATTCGATTTTCAGGAATTCTTATTATTACTTCTTAGTTTATTTTTGCATTAAACTCATTTGGCTAAAAACCTTTTCCACATCTCCATTTGACTCTGGCAAACATAGCAATTTTAAGGCAAATTCGCCAATATTTTGGAAAGGCTTTTTACTTACTGAATCCCTTAAACTATGTCTGACTATGACTTTCTAGCCATAAATTTGTTGGGATTCTCCATTCCATTTATTCCCTTTGTAGCTTTGCAGTTTTCACTAGATATAACGATTAAATAGTTTTGCGAGATCAATCAAAATTAGCGAAAAGGAAAAGAGAAGAACGCATTACATTTCAAGAGGAATGAACTTGGCGTCTGCATTCGAAGAAAGAGAAAAAAAAGGCGGTGTGCAGCGGCAGCGTTAAAAAAGCACTAAAAAAACGCCCAAGCGCTAAATTTACTTTTTCGGCACTAAAACTGAATTTTGGGCACTAAAATTAACGCTGAAAGCACTGACTTGGTAACGCTGTATGTAAGCCTCTCTCTAATTTTTCTCGATTGCGGGAATAAAAATCACACGATCAAACTGCTGAATTGATGGGAGTTTATTTCTAAAGGAAATGTTTACAATATAATAAAATCTTTGACTTTCGAGAATAAAGTGAAGCGGAAAAAAATGGCTGACCATTGAAAGAAGTCTCAAACTGTGATCGAAAAAGTAGTGCCAACTCGTTGTTAGTTATCGGGTTCTAGATGGCGCGCTTAGGTTGCTGGGTTTCCACACTAATGAACTCAAGTCTTTTGTCAAGCAAACTCTTACAATATGGCAGATTAAAAACACATTTTAACTTGTACCATACACCACAAACTATTCTTCAAGGTTACATTAACAAAAGACGCATTTCCAAACACCTAAAAAAAAAGTTGTAGGTACCTGCACATTGCATAGAACAAATTTTCGTAGAAGCTTTGCAAACTTGACCAGCGTACTAAAGAGATTTTACTGACATTAGAAAATTTTGTGCCATACTTCGGAAACGCAGTGTTATGCTAGGAATTACAAAAAAAAAATATCCTTGCTAGCTAGATAACTAGCTAGATGATTTTATGTAAGATAAAAAAAACGTTAACTAGGACTAGGGTACCGGTTTTCAAGACTAGATTAAGGTCTCCATGAATGATGTAAAACTATCCATGATAGGTACAAAGAAGGTTAAGACGTACGAATTTGAAGTTTTGGCATATGTTCCTCGTTTATAGATGGCACGGTCTAGTAACTTAGATTTTCATATATAAGGTGTCTATTGTGTCTACGCTGTGTTTCTGGCAACTCGCCTTAACTGTACCATAATCGCCGTGACTGGTATATATTTCGGTTGACCTGCTTTCTTGGTTATCTGTTATTTGCTATCGTAAGACAATATTCAAGAGATTTGACCCTATCACTTATTGCGCCGGCTACAAAGAACGAAACCGTTCGACTTGGCAAGATAAGATTAACCACGTCTAAATTGCGGAGCATGCAGGATCTTTCATTGGAAAGTAGCCTGTCAAAAGTTGTTATTTGTTATATCTTAGTTGCAGTATCTAACAATCTTTCGAAGGGTGGTGTTTTTATTCAGTAAAAATCTGACACTACTATGAGCACGCGCTTGCTATTCTCATAGTGTCTTTGGAAGATTTTCACCTACCCTCGGTTAAAAAAAAAAAAAAACTTATTGAAGGTCCATAACTCTGCCGAAAAATGAGGATTTATATTTAGCTTAGTCGATATGTTTGGATTGGATTGAATTGTGTGATTGTGTCATCGGATTTTAGAGTTTTCCGTCGACTGTGCAAGTCAGAGACTTTACATTTATACTGGATGGCCCTATCAGAGCGGAACCTACTGCCCACAGGCTCGCAAATCCCTTCTCAATCTCAATCTTCTTTTCCTCTTTTCCTAGAGCCTTAGCAACTGGTTCCATATTTACTTGGATCTCCTGGATGTTTCCACCTTTTAAGTTGTCACTCCTGAAATAATCAACAAACCTGAAAAGTATAAAACTTACCCAAAGCATTTGACCACAATGGACTGGGAATTTCCCTAATCGTGACTGCACGTCTGTCAAATTCTAGAATCGAGTTAAAAAAAAAAAAAAATAATAAGTGACTTTCATCGACTACGATTATTTCGAAAACAAATCTGTTCGAATATTTCCATCCACCACTGTCACTGAACTCGTATACGATCCAACCCTCACATGACCAAGAGCGTACTTATTTCCTTCATTGTGATTTATATTTCATCCGAATAGAAAGGTTAGACTTGGCTCTCCTGGATTGACGATGGGTACTTTGGATTCCACGGTAGACTTCATCTATTATTTCGTACATATAGCAACATCCCCTCCATTCCCGTATCTAATGTGATTTTTCTTCGTCGAAAATTAGATTTTCATAGGCGTACTGTGTGTCAGGTAAAAGATATTAAAAGACGAAGGGTGGTGGTGTTATTGCTGAAGAGTGCCGGAATAAAACCCACATATTAAACCTGCATATCAGTGGATTACCCATTGGCATCTGGCTGCGTGTGTTCGCAGGACGAATCAGTATAATATTCATTAAACTTTGTGGTCAGTCGAAAAATAACATCGCACTCACACACACACTCGTCGTAGTTGTATAGGAGCAGTCAAAGCGCAAGAAACGATCCCCGGTGTCGAATTTGAAATGGGTTTTGTCTATCGTCTACCTAGTTGTCTGCTGGAATGCAGTCCAGAGGTGACCATAAAATGTTTTATTCTTTGTATAAAGGGACGAACACTGTAGGTATGTATGTTGTCCACGTCAAAGAGCCTAGAATAAGTCGGTCTTGCCTCCCGCACCCATACCGACTACACATGCCGAATGCCCATACAGACTTAGGGATGAATCAGATTGCGTGAGTTGCTGGACTTATTTTCAATTATTGTAATCTGCCCCTGGAAAGGTCCTGTACTATATATCTATGAGATGAGAACATTTGGGCGCCATCATGGGGCTGCCAAAATTGGGGGGGGGGGGGAATATCTTTTTTGTTTTCTGTTTTATTTCAAGTCTCGGAATGTTATTGCGAGGACGTTTTCGTGTTATTGGGTTTTATGGACGACCCCCCATCCGCTTCGATGCGAATGGCGGTGTGTTCGGAATGTTGTTTTATTTTATTTTGTATTAAATTTCCAAATGGTCGTTTGTTTTTGCGGCTTAGCCGTCCTGTGAAAGAAATTAAAAGTCACATTCGATTATCGTCCGAATGGCGATGGACTGAATGTGATGGGACTTATTTTCTCATTTTAAGGTTAATTCGTAGTGACGAATCCTGTTTGACAGGGGGGGGGGGGGGGGGGTGAGTGTTGTTTTTGAATGGAAAAACCAACTACGGTCACTGGGTATCTGTGTGAAGTGGAAGTGGGCGAAAAGATGTGGTTTTTATGTGACCTGGTCCGTGTAGTTTGGAAACACAATGAGTTTGTTACAGAAAATAAATGAAATTTGAGAACGATGGTTTGGTATAACTATAAACCTAACAGCTTGTGAGGCTAGTGTACGTATTTCACTTCGAACTTGAAGTCATTTAGTGCGAAACGATATTTGAATGGAATTCATAACCGGAATACCAAATCCACCATAAGCTTTAATATTTTCCAAGTAAATAATCGAAGTTATTTTTGTACTGACTGATGTTTGTCTGGCTACGGGACACGGCTACGTATTTGACGTAACGTTATTGTATTTTCATTAACATTTTTTTAAAAAATAAATTGGGTCTTATAACGTATATCTACAGGTTCATGCCCGAAAATGTAATACTGGAGCTTGGAAAACTTTTTGCGAGCGAAGCGAGCCCATATACCACTGCTTCATGCGATTAAATTTTGACATTTCGTTACGTAGCCGTGTCTCGAACGATATACGAAAAGCAACAGCCTTAAAAAATGATGCCTCTGTCAACTGATACAAAGCTTACCATAGGTAGCTAAATAGGAAGGCCTCTGCAATTTGAGTTTGCTCTATGCAAATACACTGATGTGTTGGGCAACCTTCTAGCACTCCTTTTGTCTTTTTGTCGTTAATCCTTAGACAGACCGATGATTCGCCTTTGCAGAGTGGTTGATACATTTCGTATAGCCCGCTGATGGTATATGGCTCAAAAGTGATTAATACAGTGTTTCTCAGCCCTATTTTGACACCCACAGAGAATATAATAAAAATAAGAAATATACTCTTGGTATAGCTCAAAGCTGACTTGATGAAATAAAATTGTTCCCTGAGACTTTATAAATTTATGTCCGCAATGTCTTGTTAAAACCTGATATTCGTCAAGAAAGTTAAATAATGCATCCACACAGCTTTGTCAGTGGTTTTTATTCCATGCGTGCCTATATATAAATTAACTAGCCCGTGGAAGGTCGTTTGAAGGTATTCTATACAAATGGGGATTGCTTTTCTAGGTCTGTCGTAGTTACTTGGTGCGGGACCATGTATGACTACTTCTTTGTTTGCTTTAACCCGTTCTATGACCTGACCTCCCGGGGAAATATCACTCTGCAGTCATCAACGAGGTTGGTCGTAGTCCAGGATAAGTCTAGGGTTTTTTTTTTTTAATTTTGATGAATTAGTTGGGCAGGTTAAAATATTTGGCTAAAAAAACATCCTCTCTTTAACCATAGTCCATTTTAGAGCCTTCAGGCTATTTCAATTTCAACTTATTATAAAAAGTTTCCGACATAAACAAATCATACTGAGACTCCCAACTCACAATCCTCTTGCCGCTGGCCCCCTCAATTTTTGCCAGGAATCCGCCATTTTGTTGTCCTATCAGTGTACGCCAATTCCTATCCGTTTTGCTTTGCCCACAGTGAAATGTAAAAAGATTAGGTGCGAATGTGTTGGTTGAGAGGATTTTTGACATTTGTCAATACGAATTTCTATGCAACAATACTAGCGCACCTAAACTTTTTGGGAGCGTAAAATTTAGCTTGTATGCAAATAACTGTTAATCGGTCGAAGTTGGGGGTCTCAGTATTGTCTCTGGTTTCCGACTTACATAGGTACCATATTCGGCTCTAGGAAGGAATATTACTATTTTATCTTTTTTTGGAAGTTCAATTTGGCTGTTATTAATGTCACTACGGAGGTGGCAGGTTGGTCTTATATCACTGAGTACGGAGAACAATTATTGTAAATATTGTGGAAGAAGCAACAGACTTGGTTGGTTGGTTGGTGAGGGTGAGTTTTTTGCCCTTTACTGAGGCCTCTGATGGGCCCGTTGTAGTCCCCTCTTGTTTTTATATGGTTACTTACTTTACTTAGGTGGCGCTACAGTTTGGGGTGGACCTGGGCCTCAACCAATACGCCTCTCCAGTTAGCGCGATCTTTGGCTAACTGCCTCCAGTTGCGCACACCAAGTTGGTTGAGGTCCCCTTCCACTTGAGCGCGCCAGCCAAGGCGAGGTCTTCTTCTACTGCGTTGTCTCTCCGGGTTGGAATCGAAGACTCTCCGGGCCGGAGCGTTGGTATCCATTCGCTCTACTTGTCCTAACCATCTTAGACGACTAATGCGTACTTTTCTGACCAGGTCGATGTCGCTGTACAGCTAGAGTTCGCTGTTAAATCTTCTCCTCCAAATCCCGTCAACGCAAACGGGACCAAAAATCACTCGAAGAATTTTGCGTTCGAAGCGACCAAGAAGATCCTCGTCCGTTTTTGCTAGGGTCCATGCTTCTGTGCCATAGAGCAGGACAGGGATGATGAGAGTCTTATATAGAATCTCCTTAGTGCTTCTTGACAAGGCCTTACTAATCAATTGCCGTCTTAGGCCAAAGAAACAGCGATTGGCAAGTGTGATTCTTCGCTTGATTTCTGATGTGATGTCATTATCAGAGTTTATAGCGGAGCCGAGGTAGACAAAGTCCCTAACTACCTCAAAGTTATAGCTGTCTATCGTGACGTTCTGTCCGACTCTTCGATGTTGTGTGTCCCTTCTTGTTGACAGCATATATTTTGTTTTACCCTCATTCACCACTAAACCCATTTTTGCCGCTTCTGTACTAATACTAGCAAACGCTCCAGTAACAGCTCGCTGTGTTCTGCCAACAATGTCAATGTCGTCAGCGTATGCAAGCAGTTGCACAGACTTATGGAAAATTGTGCCTCTGGTGTTGGCTTGTGAGTTTCGCACAATTTTCTCAAGAATGATGTTGAAGAAGTCACATGACAGCGCGTCACCTTGTCTAAATCCTTTTTTGACATCAAAGGTCTCGGTGAGATTGTTTCCGACCTCTACGGAGCAGCGAGCGTTCTCCATCGTCATTCTGCACAATCTGACAAGTTTGGCAGGGATCATAAAACAAGACATGGCTCTGTATAGCTCGTCTCTATGCTGTCATATGCGGCCTTAAAATCGATAAAAAGATGGTGAGTATCGATCTGGACTTCTTGGGTTTTCTCCAGGATCGGCCGTAGTGTGAATATTTGATCGGTCGTGGACTTGCCGGGCCTAAGACCGCACTGATAGGGACCTATCAGATCTTTGACGAATGGTTTCAGGCGTTCACACAGTACAGCAGACATGATCTTATACGCAGTGTTCAGGAGACTGATGCCTCTATAGTTGGCGCAGTTTAGAGAGTCTCCTTTCTTGTGGATCGGGCAAACGATGCTGAGGTTCCATTCATCAGGCATACTTTCGTCTGACCAAATCTTGGAGACGAGGTGGTGTATGCTTTCTACCAGGTCATCTCCCGCTGCCTTAAACAGCTCGGCAGTTAAGCCGTCCGGTCCAGCAGCCTTGTTGGACTTAAGCTTAGATATTGCTATCCTCACTTAATTTTGGTCAGGTGGACGGAAATCTTGGCTTTCATCGTCCAGGTTGAATGGCTCGTTCTGCCTGACAGCGGAATTTGTGTCGTCTTCGCCGTTTAGCAGTCTGCAGAAATGGTTTTTCCATGTCCTCAGCACCGACTGTGACTCTACTACAAGGTTTCCTTGTTCGTCTCTACAGGTCTCCGTTCGGGTCTTGTTGGCATGACACGTTTTTATATGGTTGGAAACTATTTATATAAGAATGTGTGAAAGGACAGTGGTTAGAAAGTTTGCTTCAATTACTAATCGTTGACTTGGTGAAGCATCGAGAAAAATCAGTCGTGTTCTTTTTCGATTCTCTCTTTTACACTGTTTATCTACTTAAACTAATTCAATATCGCTAAAATTTGTAGTGTGCGTTGAGACAATTTTTACTCTACAGTGTAGGAGAGTCTACACGTCTACACACCAATTATGGGTAGCCACTAGATGTAGGGTTTGTGTTGTTGGCGAATATGTTTGTTCGCTTGGAGAACTCCATGATGTGGCTTAGTTCCACACTTCTGAGGCATGTAAGGTCTGTTATCAAATCTGTGGCCACAAGCGAAAACCACTTAAGTCGACTTAAGACAAAAATGTTATAACGCTTTTTGCAATGAAAAATAAAATAAAGCAATTAAAAATATGAAAAATTGTTCAAAGGAATACGATTAAAGCCCTCTATCAGAATCTGTAGTTTTTTTTTTTTTTCTTAAATGTGTCAGATTTTTTCCAAACTTAAAATTAAGTTTCAAAGTGCTTTTCCGATAGATCCATATTCAGACTTAAGCGGTTTTTGTTTGAGGCCACAGAAATATGCTAACAGAATTTTGTTACGTAGCCTCTCTGTAGCTTCACAATGGCAGAGGAATTATTTATATCTTCCTCCTCCTCCTGGCAGTTTGTGCATATCGATGTTTCTGAAATGCCGATACCATTTGCGTGTTTATTAAGGTTAAGGTTTCCTGAAATAAGTCCCACCATTAATCTTAATTGCGCTTTTCTAGAGTTTATCGCTCGTTTTGCCAACAGACTTACTCTATAAAGCGGTTTACAACTGAATATAGTCGTGTTTTATTGAAAGCATATATCTCAGCAATAATGCAAAGTAAAGTAGAATAAGGATATAGCATCTCCAGCACGTGATTTCAAATACTACTTGACATTTTCAAGACTCACACTACATAAGTATATAGGTTGGGTTTGGTAAACGCCTTAGGTAGATCAGGGTGTTGCGATCGAGGCATAGAGGGCCAGGGTTCATTAAACCACAGGGCAGATGGGCCCAGTAATATCTATCACAAGATAGATGTCGCTTTAATTTTCAGCGGAAGAAGAGGTTAGGGTAGGTTAAGAAAAAGTAATTATCGAATTAAAATTAAGTCAACTTAAGATGTTTTACCTTTTCAATAGAGAATTCATTGTAAAAACGATGGGGAGAGAGATCGTGAGGCAGTCATTATAATTCATTTTACGAAAAGTTAAAAACCAATAAAATCAAACTATAAATTGCAAGATTAAACTGTATACAGAAACCAATCCGCACCAACCCTGCGAAACCCCACTTAGGTCCTCTCGGACCCATTGTGATGCCCTTTTTGGGGTTGTCCGTTGGTGTTGCATCGGTGTTCTTCATTCCCTTTCTTTTATGGTTGAGAGATGCTGTCTAGCTATCCCGATGTACTCAAAAAACTGTAAAGATTAGAGGTCGAATTACCACATCAATGAGTGAATTTTGAATTTTGTGGATTTTACAAGCAAAACAATAACAAATTCAGTCACGTAGTATCTACTCGATCACGGATGTGATAATCCAACTCCAGATAGTGAGACATCTATAGAACTTCTTGTAAGTCCAAGGGTTCTGTTTCACAAGTGATAGAGACTCGGGCAGTGACTCAATGGCAAAGGAATAAATATTTATGCCAAGTATAAGTGACTTAAAAGCAGAATCTCATGTTGGAATCTTTCTCGTGTTATGTTCATGAATTTGCTAAAAAAAATTCCATGTTCACTTTCAGCAAGAGAAAACTAGAGGACCAGTAGATAAGTCAAACAATAAGTTGAAACACACAATAAAATATTAAAACTTTATTATGAATATGACTGGAGCTGTTTTATTGAGCTTTGTAATTTCCTTTGTTTGTCCTTACTTTGCTAAGATAGATGCTCAATAAAACAAGCCTTATGTTACAATCTAACAGGAATAAAAATATTATGTTATAGCATGTGGGCATAATAAAATAATGCCTATTTTAAGATCAGCACGAAAATTTTAACTACTAACTAGAGTAGTGCTCCTTAAACCCATATAGATAAGATCAAAAGATATGATTTGAAGTTTTTACTAATTATTAGAGTATGAGTACACCCAACTGGTTCTAATATACGTTACGATAATCTAATATGTCCAAATAAGGCGGTTTTATGTAACTACCATGTAGAGAAATTTGAATCGAAGCTAAGTTAAACAAAACTGCACTCAAGTTCTGTTCTCAGCGTTAGTTATATAGGAAGTGTGCAATTTGGCTAATATAACATAAATGACACAAACTCCAATGATATAATATGCTCAGCAAAATAGTCAGCTAGTTTTTTGACACGATTAATGCAATTAGATTTAAAGTTTGGACAACCCTCATTTTCGTCTTTAAGTAGATTTCTTGTAAGGGAGGCAATAAATAGAACAAAATTCTATTAATATTCACAACTGCGTGGTAATAAAATTTAAATTAAAAGAATAAAAACTTGCCCAGAATTTTAATAACATTTCAACGAATTCATTATTTCATTCTGTACGGTCTTTGCCTATAGGCCGATTTCAAAGTCAGAGTAAAATAACAACAGAAAGGAAATAAAGAATTACACTAAAATAAGGGACATGTCATATTTAATGCATGTCCATGTCCTTTTCCATCTAATGGATTACGTTCTCCCAAATTGTGTAATAGGTTAAGCCACAACGGAATGCCTGTGCTGTATGTTTGTCTGTGTGCTTGTGACTAGTCCATGCCATGCATCTAGAAAATTAATGGGGTGCGACGTGCTACGACGTGATGTAACTGCATATACGAATATGTGAAGGGCACGAGAAGCAGTCAGGAATAGCACCATGAAAATCCTTTTGACCCTGACCAGACAGGCATAAAATGAAAATCACTTTTTGTTGGAATTCTTTTTTTTTCGGATCCCTTCCTCTAACTCTATTTCTTTTGGAAAAAAGTTATTGTAATTATTATTTTGGGTTTTATTTTTTATTTTTTTATTTTTACAGTTGAGTTCCCGAGGGGCGTACATAACCTATTAGGAATGCGATGATGTTTGCTGTCCAATTGGGATATTAAATCGTCTGCGGTATCTATACTGAGTATATCCCTCCACCCAAATGATGATGTGCATTTAAGGTTTTCCTTTCTTTTCGGAAAATATATTCCATTGTCAGTGAGTAGGGTAGACTACGAGGCCCTCGCTCACGTGATGTATCTATGAAGGTTTAATATTTAATTGATTTGGGGTGTGCGTATGTCAAGAATACAAAAAAAAAAAAAAAAAAACAACCCGAGGACATCTAAGGGTGCGTATTATAAGAAATAGCTACAAATTGAATTCGATTGATCATGGGGATTATGTGGTATTCTAATCGACATATGCGTGCAAGAAGATTATACATGCCAGTCAGTGCACTGAAAAAATCAGCCGGGGAAGTGTGAAAAATAATAAAAAAGAAGAGAGGAAGCGTGAAGAAATGTCACGCTTCGTGACAGGATGTAGCGGCGACATATACATTTTATCCAAAAGCAAACGGGTGGTATTGAAAATAATAAATAAACAGAAACGGATTTGAATGGATCGGCTTTGGGAATTTAATTTAAATTTAACTTCGAAATCTTCAATGAAATCATTTTTATTTGAAAGTCTTTTGATATTCTCCGAGATTAGATACGTGGGGCATTTCCTTTCTTTGGTGGTACATATTTCACCAACTCTTGGTTATGCAGATGATCCAATACGACATATGCGGATCTGTGAGTTTAAGGCGATTGACACATGCATTTAAACATTTGACAAACTATTTCGGAGTGTTATTATTTATTTTATAGTTTAGATAGGACACAATTTGCGCATCGGGGTTGGGCAATTACTTGGAGTTAGTGTGGTACATGGATTGTCCCATGCATATCTACAGTATTTTATAAAAATCAGTGAAATTATAGGATTGATACACTAGTAGCAAGATAGATTATAGAAACGGAAGCGAGCATATTTTAAGCGGAACGAAAAACACAGCTTAGTCGGATTCCCTGACTATACAGCCGTGTCTTTCAAGTACGAGGTACTAACTGTGATAATGATATTAATGATGACGGTACCAAAGTTCCACTATTTTTATTAAAAGGCCATTAAGGCGGTTTTGACTACAGAAATGAAGAACTCAAAAAAATCTCTGCTGAGTTTCTGGTTTCATGGATAGGGTGAAGAATCGGTACAGAAAGAGTCTCTATTGCATCAAAAGCAAGCATTTCAATAGATTACTTTCGATATTGATAAGTGAACTTACTGGACATAATCTTCTAAGAAAGCACACACAGAAGCTTCCGACATCGTATTCAAAAGGTGCGGCGACGAGTAGACTAACGAGGATACACCTTACTTCCTCTGTGACTGCCCCAGCTTATCGAAGATATTACTTCCATAACCTACAATAACTATCTGATGTATTTACAATTTATCCAAGTTTCTGAGGACATCAGGGTGGCTTAAAACTTTATCCATCAATAAGTCATGAGAAAGTAACGAGAACAAATCCAGTAGGTATATACTCCAAAGGGTATCATAAAAGTGCGGTGGAAGCTATTCTCCCTAAACATCCAACCACGCATCTACCTGAGAAAATCAGTCGGTCGGCTTTGGTAGGTACACGTTCGAAAATTATGCTTCGCCTATTTGCGGGCTAATAAAAATAAAGTGCACAACTGGGTCGAACGAAACTTTCTCGTTCATCATCAAGTTTGATTAGTTGTTTTATTATTTTATTAAGTAGGTAGGTAGAAATCTGAGTGCTAAATAAAATCCATTTTTGAGTTATTCATCTGATGTGGTAGTATTATCACTTTTACATTAAACTTTTTGTATATACAATTTGACTTAATTTAAGGCTAGGTAAGAAATGGGCATATGTTTATTTTTTACTGGAATAGATTAATAACGCTGGCTTAAGGTGTCAGTGATTGGAAGTATTGTTCTTGATAGATCGATATCCTTACATATAAATATATACACCGAAAAAAAAAATTGTAAAAAACAGCCGTAATATTGATATTTTTCATTGACAAAATCGAGCTGATGTTGAAAATATCAATTCTGATATGACTCCAATATTAATTTCATACACGTTTCGAATGTAATTTTAACAATAAATTCATGTGGAATTGATATTAGAATTTTATAATATTTTAATATTAAAAATGTGAAATTGATACGATAGGCATTTACTTTTGATATTGAGAACATCGATTTTTGATATTAAAATTGTGTAATCGATATGACAAAAACGTAAAATGAATATAGCTTTCATTTATCTTTGATAAGAATAATTTAAATTTTGATATTAGACATATCTAATTTCATTTGATTTCATTTATTTCTGATAAGAATAATTTAAGTTTTGATATTAAAATTGATTAATTTATATGAAATAAATGTAATCAATTTTATATTAGAAATGTAAAATCAATATTCAGTTTTACTTACTTATTTTAAACATCGATGTTCTAATTTTGTCCAAGCGGTGTATTTCAAACCTTAATTCATAAGTTGACTTATTTTGCAATAAGGTTTTGTATTTTTTTTTTTTGTATAATCCTAAAATAGGTTTAGACGACTTTGTACGTCTTCAGTAATAAAACAATTAATAACAATTTAGGTATTTTAAAATATTTTATTTCTTATTAAACATGTTCCATCTGGAAAATAGTAAACATGAATTGGAGGACTTTTCAAGTCGGCAATAGCTATTATTTTCAAGGAGATACTTTTGGAACCTACAGAGTAAAACTGATCGTGATCTATAGATTCTCTATGTTTCGATTCATATCGATAGCTCAGAGGCCCAGACTGCCTTATTACGGTTACATAACGGGATAATTTCTGGTTTTCTGTAATTAAATGATTTACACGATAAAGTTACAAAGATTACCAGAATACGTAATAAAAACTTACACAAAAGAGCAATAAAAGCTGTCTCCAATCGAAATTCCCTTAGCAGCTCCAATATTACACGATTCTTCCGGAAGGGATTCTACGGATTCAACCTCCAAAGAATCCGGAAAACTTTGAGGGTTTCCGAGATCATCATCCCCTATTATTTCACTAATGTCTGCAAAAATAAACTGGTCTTGATGTTCATCCATTAGCTCTTTTTTTGAACACAAATTTTTTTATCACTGTGTTTTTACAGATTTTTTTTTTTAACACTAAATATTACACAAATTGCAAAATTGCACATTAAATTTAAAAGTTAACACGGAAAACACTCTACAAACAAACCGATCGCTACGAGTAAACCACTGCAACTGTAACTGCAGTTTCAATTTCAGACTCGTTTATTTCGTTAGCAACTGCCTTTTTACATTATTCATATCAAATAAGTTGGTAATATCAAAAATTGCACCTTAGGGTACCGGTATTTTGGGGCTTCGGCTTATTTTTACATGTCTCACATAAACAGTACATTTTGTCAATATTAAAAACACATTAAATCATATTGGTTTTTAATTTGTGAAGTATATTAAAATTAAAGCTTATCAATTTTACATTTTTAACATCACAACAATACGCGTAATGTAGAATTGACATTAAATCCTGTAAACATTACATTACAGAACATCATACAAAATTTGATATTGCTTATTGATATGGGAATGTAAATCGTAATTTCAAAAAATGTAAGCTTTTAATGTAAATCTGATATGAAAATTATTAATCTGATATTTTTAATATTAAAAAAATACGTTTTTATTCAATTTTTGAAATTTTCGCATGAAATTGAAGTTGATATGACAAAAATATCAATTTGAAATTACATTTTTTTTTGGGTGTATATATATATATGTTAGGAAAATAATATTAAAGTCTGGGCTGTATTAAAACAACTTCCTTCAAGGAGGCTTACGATGAGAATGCCCCTTTCTCACCGGTCCGCCTTCCTCCAGACAAACTAACAAACTGGAATTGAAATTCAAATACTGTTTTCAAAATGTTTTCAACTTAAGGTCTGATCACACATCTATTGCCTGATATTCATAATATCTAGTAGATGGCGCTTTTCTTCTTATAGAATGTATCTATCATATATATGTATATGCAAAAATTCAGATATTTGTTTTTGAATTTGCATTAGCAGTTATAAACCGAATATCCCGATGATTGTATTGTATTGATTGATTTCTGATTGTATGTAAACTCCAAGATAATCGAAATATTTAAGGTTCACAAACAAATTAGGCGCAGTGGCTTAGTGGTTAGTGTGTTGGACTACTAAGTGAGGGTTCGAGGTTCGAATACCGCAAAAACCCAAATTCCAAATTAGGGATTTTTTCACTGCGCCACCTCTCGCGAACGTCTGACAAACATCCGAGAGTATTAATGTCTTGAAAGAGCTTCTCAATTAGCCGTTTGGAGTCGGCATAAAATTGTAGATCCCTTCCATTCGTTCCAAAAATGAAAACTCACACAAAACGAATGGTTGTGAGAAGCTAGGCCTAGGGTCCCTCCGGACCTGTTGCGCCAACTAATTTTTTTACATTCAAAGTGAATGAAAAGAAGAAGAACTGGGTAATATTACTAAAAATAAATTTTGCATTGGTGTTGCATTTTTAATGGCTATTGCAATTTTCAGTTTAAAGTGCGGTATTGAGTTTTAATTTGTTGTTGTATTAAGTTAAAGTTGTAATTTTTAAGAAATAACTAGCGTACCCGGCGAACTTCGTCCCGCCCAAAATTGACTTTTTGACTAAAATAATTTTCACTCCAACCTGAAATTAATTTTATTGATCCCAATAATACCTTTTGACAAATACGTTCTCACTGTATACTACGATCAAAATTAAAAAAAAAAACTCTCCGTAGAAAATTTATGGAAAATCAATTTTCACAAACTTTCCAATTTCCCGTTCAAATTTTCCAATTTTTGCCGTATGAACCTTCCTTAGGCGTAGACAAACGCAACAAAGAAGATTAACGTGTCGGCCAACCTTTCGCTTTTTGACTAAAATGGTTTAACAGTACACGACGTACAAATTCGTCCTCTATAAGCGGATTCCGTGGAATGAGAATGTTTTTCTTTAAAATTGTTCCTCAAAACCGTCGCTTGCATGACATTTGATTTGGGATCCTTCACTACCAAATCAAACGCGTTCTGTTACAAAGTCTCGGTGCATTGAGGTTGCGCAACAAAATTATAAATGAGCCGACTTTCAATTGTATAGATAGATGTAAGCCCGGAACATCCAAAGAATTCAAAAATTCAACTAATCCCCATACAGTTTTGTTTTCACGACAAAAAGTAGCATAATTATGTCTTTCCTTGGGCCCATGCGAATTTAAACCAAAAATCATAAAAATTGAAGGATCGGTTCCCGAGTTATGAGTGCGCACATACGGACGTCAGTCTTTTTTATATGTAGCTGTACCCATACCCGGATTTGCTCATACCTTTCGTATTAAGGCCTGCTCACATTTAGCAAAGTCCTTTATTTGGACAATGTCCATTAATAATTTTAATGCTTCCACAACCCGTTCTCCTATCCCGCTTATGTTTTGCAAAGTACCATACATAGGGTCCGAAACTATAGTATATTTCGGTAGAGCTGTTTCGGAGACCGGCAACAGCGCCACCTAAAAAAAAAAATAGTTGGCGCAACAGGTCCGGAGAGACCCTAGGCCTAGCTTCTCACAACCATTCTTTTTGTGTGAGTTTTCATTTTTTGGAACGAATGGAATGGATCTACAATTTTATGCCGACTCCAAACGGCTAATTGAGAAGCTCTTTCAAGACAGTCATACTCTCGGATGTTTGTCAGACGTTCGCGAGTGGTGGCGCAGTGAAAAAAAACCCTAAGTTGGAATTCAGGTTTTTGCGAGATTCGAACCCCGACCCCTAGCATCGTCGTCCAACACACTAACCACTAAGCCACTGCGCCTACCTAACCCAACAGCGCCACCTATCAGGTCCAAAAGTATCCTAGCCTTCAAGTGGGATCGAAGAATATATATCCACGAAATTTCATTGAAATCGGTTGAGCAGTTTCGGAGATCGACAACAACGCCACCTATCGGGTCCAAAAATGTATCTTTTAAGACTGTACCTAAAATACACCAATACGAACAAAACAAAAGAAGAATCATAAAATTTGGCCCAGTAAGAACATTTTCCTCGGTTTGTTTATTTGTGCCGGAAATCGAATGGAAATTTTATTTACCTATTTAAAATTGATTAAAAACTAATTTGGAGTTTTCGTCAAAAAATTGTACAGCTAAATGAAATATGAAATACGGAAATGTCAAATTCAAAAAAGTGTAAACAACCAACGCCAACTATATTACTACCTACAATTAAATTTAGTGTTGTTGATACAAAATTGATGTGCAGGGAAATCTAACTTGTCGTAAATATCTCCCAGTGCCACCTATCGGGTCCAAATTTTGGCAAAAGCTTTCTATTTTTTTAAGTGTTATATGGTGTAAATTTGAGCCAAATCGGTCCATAAATAAGAATTTTCAAAAAAGCGACCCCAGCGCCCCCTATAGGGTCTAAAATAAACATAAACCATCCGGAGCACCACACAAACATATGGTGTGAATATAAGGGGGAAAGCTTCAGTGGTTCAGCCGTTATCGTCGGTCATACATACGCACGAACGTTTTTATATATTAAGATTAAAAAAAATTGATTTATTCGATTTTTTTGGACAGAAACTAAGTACACGATCTTATTAAGAATATTTACTGATATTAATATCTTTAGTATCCATTTTGATCAAAATCGTTATAATGGTTTTTGTAAAATTTGGGAGACAAAACATCAGCAAATATTGCAATGTTTGGTTTGAAAAATACTATTGCTTAACTATTTAGCTGAAAACCGAGTGTAAGTTATTGTGCGGGAGGTTAGCATTACTTGGTTTTTAAAGTTTTATCGAAATAGAAATAAGGGCTATCGAGATATGAGTAGTTTTTTTTTTTAAATAATCTCTTGCGATGATTCGAATTGATAATTAAGGACGCAATAATTTTGAAAACATCAATTTCACTCTAAGTTTGCATTTGAATCAAAACTTTAATTTCCGTTTTCAAAACTGTAAACTGAAGGAAACTTAATTTTAAAAAAATGTTTTTTTTTTTTCAAAAATTTGTTGTATGATAATGCAGTGAAAAACTGAGTCTTTTATTAAGTTAGAAATGACCTTATTGCCATAGAAATGAATTTGATTTACAATCATATGAAGCGTTTCCGAGATATGTCAATTTTTTTTTTTTTTGCAAAAAACTGAGTACGCAGTCAAAAATAACCTCACCTTATTAAGCTAAGTATCAATTTTGGTAGAAATCGATGAGCCGTTTTCGAACAAATCAAACTGGTATCTTATACCTTTAAACGAGGTATTCTTTTATGTATATACTAGCTGACCCGGCAAACTTCGTTCCGCCCAAATTTGTTAATGTAGGTAATGAAAATAATAATTCCGAGCATGCACAATGCGCTTGCTAATTTATGTAATTCGGCCAATTTAAATGCTTCATTCAAAAGTTATATTAAATGCAATAGAAATAAATGACGTATAGCAATGTTGGTTTGTTTCAATCAAAACGCAATGATTTTGACGTTTCGGACAACCTTCCGCTTTTCACTAAATTGACCATGTGAGAAACATGGTAATTCAAGATTGATACTACAAATGCACAAACATCCATCGATTATACTTGCAACAAATTATTTGTCACAGTGAAAGCGAGACGCACAGGTAATTTAAGTCGCTTAAATACGAATGGCAAATCGTTCTAAATAAGCGGAATCTGCGGAATGAGAGTGTTTGTTTTTGGATATTCCACTCAAAATCGTCACTTGCATGACATTTGGTTTGGGATCCTTCACCACCAAATCAATCGCGTTATGTTACAAAGTCTCGGTGCATTGAGGTTGCGCAACAAAATTATAAATGAGCCCGCTTTCAATATTGTATAGACGTAAGCCCGGAACATCCAAAGAATTCAAAAATTCAACTAATCCCCATAAAGTTTTGTTTCCACGACAAAAAGTAGTATGTGTCCTTCCTTGGGCCGCTGCGAATTTAAACCAAAAATCATAAAAATTGAAGGATTGGTTCCCGAGTTATGAGTGCGCACAGTCAGTCAGTCAGTCTTTTTTATATGTAGCTGTATACCCACCCGGCTTTGCTCATACATTTCGTATTAAGTTCTGCTCACATTTAGCAAAGTCCTTTATTTGGACAATGTCCATTAATCGTTTCAATTCTTCCACAACCCGTTCTCCTATCCCGCTTATGTTTTGCAAAATATCATCTATAGGGTCCGAAACAATAGTATATGTATTTCAATCTCAATCCACAAATTTCAATCAACTCGGTAGAGCTGTTTCGAAAATCGGCAACAGCGCCACCTATCAGGTCCAAAAGTATCCTATCCTTCAAGTGGGAACGAAGAATATACATCCACAAAATTTCATTGAAATCGGTTGAGCAGGGCCTATCGGGTCCAAAAGTTTATCTTTTAAGACTGCCTAAGCATGAAATACACCAACACGAACAAAACAAAAGAAGAATCATACAATTTGGCCCAGTAAGAACATTTTTCGTGGTTATGTTATTTGTGCCGGAATTCGAATGGAAATGTTACTTACCTGGAGTTTTCGTCGAACAATTGTACAGCTAAATGATATATGAATTACTGAAATGTAAAATTCAAAAAAGTATAGACAACCACGCCAATTATATTATTACAACTAAATTTAATGTTTTTGATACAAAATTGATATGCAGGGAAATCTTACTTGTCGTAAATATCTCCCAGCGCCACCTATCGGGTCCAAATTATGGCAAAAGCTTTCTATGTTCTTAAGTGTTATATGGTGTAAATTTGAGCCAAATCGGTCCATAAATAATAATTTTCAAAAAAGCGACCCCAGCGCCCCCTATAGGGTCTAAAATAAACATAAACCATCCGGAGCACCACACAAACATATGGTGTGAATATAAGGGGGATAGCTTCAGTGGTTCAGCCGTTATCGTCGGTCATACATACGCACGAACGTTTTTATATATTAAGATATTTCTGTGATCTCGGAAACTGCTCTAACGATTTCGCTGAAATTTTGTACATGGTGGTTTTCGGGGGTAAACAATTGATCTAGATTAGTCTTATGTTTGGGAAAACGCGTGTTTTCGAGTTTTCATGCGTTTTGAGTTTATTTTTCTGACTTTACTGCCTTTTACTCGCCTTTACACAAACAATTCTTAATCAATGCAAACAAAACAAAATACTTAGGAGAGCCAACACTTTTATAGTTATTTCAAGCCATCAATCAGCTTTCTCTGTCCTCTAGAAGCTGAGCTACAACCTAAAATCTAACACGAAAAAAATAAATTTATTTTCTCGAATCGAATATTATCAGCAGCCGCGTTTCTTGATCGTTGTTCTGCTTTGGGGTGGTTTGGTGGCGCACATCGCACAAGCACCTTCTTATGAAAAAAAAACTGCGTGAATGTATGTAATCAACAGCGACAATGTGTTTCTGAGGAAATGCGCAGATGCAGATGGCTGATGACGTGTGGTGTGGTGATTGACGTATGGAGTGCTGTATATAGAAATTGAGTTCATGGTTTTTGTTTTAATGGTTGTTATAGTACCTACGTTGATACATACAGTAAAGAATTATTGAAGAATTCAAGAAGTAAAGACGATATACCTAGGTGAATTATGTTGTTTGATTTACTGAAGTGAAACTTCTAATGTGACTTCCAACAAGGTTGTGTTAAACGTTCAACGCTCCTGGGGAGGGGGTTTTTATAATCTAATAGGGTAGTATTTTTGAAGTGAAACTTCTAATCCGACTTCAAACATTTCGTATCTTACTTTAGTTATCAGTACCTGGGCGACCGAGCTTTGCTCGGTTATTAGTATTAATTGTAATTTCAAAAACAATATAAATTAAAAAATATATATATAAACTTGAACATATAAAAAAAAAAAACAAAAGTAAGTCACCGAGCGGGATTCGAACCCTTAACACTCGTTTCATGCCGTCCGCGTCATAGTAAAAGGAAAAAAAGTAAGACATCTACCTTCATTTACGAGACTTACATTTTTTTATATGTTCAAGTTTATATATATGTTTTTTAATTTGTATTGTTTTTAAAATTACAATAAATGGTAATAACCGAGCAAAGCTCGGTCACCCAGATATTGAAAGTTTGATTTGGCAAGTACCATTAATATTGACATTACCTTACTGTAAGCCCGCAAACTCCAAATCCGAAGTTTGAATGAAATCCGGACAGCCGCTGATGCTGTAGGGCTCGGAATATACGGACAGACAAACATCATTGTAATGTCGGTATTGAGATTAACATCTCGAGTTCAACATTTTTTACGAATACAATATCTTTCTCTTACTACGTAATAGAGAAAGCTAAAAAAAAAGGATTTAACTTAACTAAATCTCTGTTAAAAAAAAACTTTTTGTTAAAAACTACCAAGATAAAAAGGTTAAATGCTCAGTTAAATAAAAAAGTTAATTTAAATAACCAAAAAACCCGACTGACTGTAAAAAAGATTTAAAAAGATTAAAATAAGACACTTTTATAAGTATAACTAGTTGGCATTCGGAGCCTGCGCATACATTCAGTCGTTTTTTTGGGGTTTTAAATTAAGTTTTTAAGTTTGATTTTTTTTTTTTTATAATAAACACATAAACCTCCCTGTTTCCCTGTGCCCAGTCGGGTTAAAACAGACTTTTTCAGTTGTTATCAACCAAGTTTCTATAGATTAATATCAACAAGGCAGTTTTATTTTGGTTTTTACGACCGAGATAACTTTGACGAGAAATTGATGGTATGGGGACACAATCCCGAAAGGGATTTCGGGATTTCAGGTTTTCGGGATTTTCTATTTTCAGGATTTTGGGCTTTCGGGATAACGTATTTCGGGATTCTGTTCGACTCCCGAAACTGGTAAATCAGATATTTTTAACTGAGTTTCATTAAAAATATTGACTCGGTTATTTGTAATCCATTAACTCTGTAGGAGTTGAATTAACAATATTAGTTAGTACTCACACTACACAAAAACTCACACAAACGGGGGCGAAAAGGTCGTAATAGAATCCTGAGGCATCAACTACTTATTTATTTATTTACTGTAAGCACGCCTAAACGATCTGTGATGACGTCGGTGCAATTTTAAAATTCATCTCTCTAAGTTTAGAAGGTCACACTTCTTTGCTGGTGAACAGATAAACATTTAAATTTAAACAAAGCCATTAAGATAGCATAACCTGATCGGTTTAAATTGAATAACAATCTAAAAAAGAAACAATCAACATCACACAAAGTCAGGAATTCTGCTCACGTTTTTCTAATTCAATTGAATTATTATTTAAATAAATCAATCGACTGCTATTTATATTTACCGACAACAAAAAATATGCGGCCAATTTGATGTGTTCCACGAGAAATGACTCACGCTAGGCGTGTTTATCGACAACCACCCCAACCTAACCCTCTGCCACTGGGTATGACTTTAAGCCCTGTTTATACTGAGGCCTAACAACTTGGTGCGATGAAAAAGAAACATCAGTTTCGTGATTAATAACGGGACGAACGTGATTGGAATTTTATCGCTGTGGAAGTGGAATACATTAAACTAAGTCCCAAGAGCCCCCAACACTATGTCACACGATTAGGTGAAGATGCTCGCAAGTAAGAAAAAAAAAACCAGGCCCCACCAACCTACCTACTGCATCATCCTTACAAATACGAGTATTTTGTTTGTTAGTTAACCTCCTGACATACCTTTTGTCGGAGCATTAACATTGTTGTTACCCCCGAGGACAATGGAGTCGCTATGAACTGATTGTAGTCATGCCCAGAGTAACATCATGGCACCTACTTAGAATAGGGATTATTAATATAATTTTTTCTGTTTTCTAGATACAAAAGTATCCACATATATACAGACACGAAAAAAGAGTTCAAAAATATAATACGTTGACTCGTCTTCAGAGGCACTGCCTTCGAGCTGAGAAGCCGAGCAACAAAGGGTTATCACACCGCTCTGTTGGTGGTAGAGTTTAGAGATATAAAGATACATTATGAAATATGTTTTGTGTTGGGATCGCCAGAGAGATAGCGAGCGGGAGATGAGTATCACTTTGGGAAAATAGCTACTTGTGTGCGGTTTCATGATGTGTTTCTTTTGAAAACAAAATAAAGTAAGTCTTTCGTCGGTCGTATTATGGATGCGCATAATCAATGAATGACTTTTGACTTTTTATGCGGCTGAGTTTCTCTTAGAAGAAAAATTACAACATTTTGAGGATTTCTTTTAGCCAACAAAGGAAGTGGTTGCCCACATACATGAGCTGAAACAAGAAATGAAATACTGTCGGTAGCCTATTGTACAACAAGAACTACTCGTTGGTCGTTGTATTGAATAAATTTTATTGAAGTGATTTCCAAATAAATGTTTCCTTTTTTTTCTACAAGATCTTTGGCGATAAGTGGCCTATTGTAGCAGTATAAATTGGTTCGATATTTTTATTAGTCTTTCCAATGAAAGTACCTACTTCAGTTTGGAGGATTTGCCTTTGCGATATGATAACTAGATAGGTACCTACTACCTACATTTCTTCATCAGCATTGAAGGTAGTTCGATTGAAAGAGCTACACTTTATGTCTTATTCAGTCGAATTGGCTTCCGACTTGATTTTTTGTAAAAAGTGTGTGGGAGATGATGTAAGCTGAGCAAGTCTTAAAATACTCATGCACACTCTCCATTTCAAGTGCCAATGACAAAGAGCAGGTACATATCGTATTTCTGGAGCGTTTGTACGCCCAATGGCCCAATTGAAGATCGGCAACAATTTTTCTTATGAAAAAACTGAAATTGAAAGATGTGAGTTTGTGGGACAAACTAAAATTGCCCTAACGACGCTATCTAAGTGTTACAAAAAAGAAAAATGTCATCAGTCTTCTTTGGTCTTGGCCAAGACCGACTACCTAATTTGTTCACTATAGGAAAAAGTAGGTTCACGATATACCTGTATTGATATATAGATGAGTTCCTCAAAGATGA
Source organism: Cheilosia urbana (assembly GCA_946477585.1). NCBI lineage: Eukaryota > Metazoa > Arthropoda > Insecta > Diptera > Syrphidae > Cheilosia > Cheilosia urbana. The sequence continues at coordinate 43,171,325 of OX297856.1, forward strand.
ATTTTTATACCCATATTAATGCGAGGGGCACTCGTTGAATGATTTTACAAGAGGTCCCGGCCTTGTTCTTTAAAAAAAAAATAGTTATTGGAATATCTTCGTGTAAAATGTGTGACCCGAAATGTCAGAAATATTTCTATATAATCAATAATCAAATTGGTATTCGTAAGCGTCCTAAGTCTAAAGGATATAGTATGGCTCACTTGAACCAACTTTCCTCTGATCTTAGAAGTCGTGTTTGCTTATTTTATTTGTCCCCAATCAGCCTAGCAGTTATAGGTTCTTTCTTCATGTTGGTGTTTTATTCTGCGAACTATTTACGACCTTTATTGAGAAGATAGTTGTTAAAAGTTCTTGACTGCCAAGGCAATTTTGGGTAAATTTCATTGGGTGCCAAGGCCAACACAAAATATTTCGTTATTTACAGTTTTGAACAAATAAAACAATAAATAGATGCAATATTATTTATTGGCAATGCATCCCTGACGTCTAGGACGAGTTTAGTCCTGTCTATCATATTTAATGACACCTGAAGACATTTTAATGCAAATTGTTTCACTAAGATAACCAATGACAGAGGACGTGAAACATCCCGAAAAGAAGCTAAGCAAATATTCACTTACTGCGATAGTTGCCCCGATCAGTCTCAAATGTGTCGGGATTGTTTTAATTCAAATCACTAAATATGTGCCCAAAAGTCTGAAAGACAGTTACAGTTTGATTCCTAATGTTTTCTTTCCTATGAATTTTATTTTCAGTTGGAGCTAAGCTCTTCAAATGTATTGAATTATATTATTTTTTACTACATAAAAGTTTATAAAGTTTTCATCTTATAAAATTGAGTTTCTTTTTTTAGGGTTCCGTAGCCAAATGGCAAAAATCGGAACCCTATTAGATTCGTCATGTCTGTCTGTCTGTCCGTCCGTATGTCACAGCCACTTTTCTCCGAAACTATAAGAGCTATACCGTTGAAACTTGGTATGTAGATATATTCTGTGAACCGCATTAAGATTTTATACAAAAAATAAAAAAAAAAAACAGTAAATTTTGGGGGTCCCCATACATAGGACTGAAACTCAAAATTTTTTTTTTTCATCAAACCCATACGTGTGGGGTATCTATGGATAGGTCTTCAAAAATGATTTTTAGGTTTCTAACATCATTTTTTTCTAAAGTGAAAAGTTTGCGCGAGAGACACTTCCAAAGTGGTAAAATGTTGGTCCCCCCCCCCCCCCCCCCCCTAACTCCTAAAACAGGAGAACGATAAAACTATATATGAAAAATATATGATGTACATTACCATGTAAGGTTAGGTTAGGTTGAAGTGGCTGTCGGCTAGCCGACACACTTAGACCATTAATCAGGTCCCTTGTGATACCACATGAATCTATACTTATTCTTCCTACTCGTTGAACCAGTTGGAGCTTCTAATGAAGCGTAGGAGATTTCGAATATCTGTCTTTGTGAGATCGTTCAGATCATTGAAGTAGAACGCTCCCAAGTGGAGTTTTCGTCTTTGTGAGAGAGCTGGACAAGTACAGAGAAGATGAAGAATAGTCTCCTCCTCCTCCTCGTCAAAGCAGCTTCTGCAAAAATCGTTGCATAATGCGCCAAGACTTTTTGCATGCCTGCCGATAAGGCAGTGTCCCGTGATGACACCTATTATAGCACTGATATGCTTCCTATCGAGGGAGATCATATGCTTAGAACGTTTTAGATCCAGCTTTGGCCAGATCTGTTTCGTCGCTAGACATGTTGAACCGGTTGTCCACCTGAGATTTGTTCTTTCGATAGCATCCAGCTTTATTGTGAGTTTGCAAGTAGCGATTGGAATACCTATGGAATCCTCGATTGGAAGCAGAGGTATTGTAGTTCCGTGTTTGGTGAGTTCATCAGCCCTGCAGTTACCTGGAATGTCCCTATGCCCCGGCACCCAACAAAGGTGAATGTTGAACTCCTCCGCCATCTCCATGAGAGACGAACGGCAGTCTTTGGCTTGTATGGAATTCGTGGAAACTGATTCCAGGCACTTGATAGCGGCTTGGCTATCAGAGAAGATACGGATATCTTTAGCAGATATCACGTTTTCCCTTAGCCAAGATAAGACCTCTTTTATCGCCATTATTTCCGCCTGAAAAACGCTACAGTGATCAGGAAGACGGAAGGAGAGACTAAGATTAAGTCTATTAGAGAAGACACCACCACCAACACCGTCAACTGTTTTGGAACCATCCGTGTAGAAATGGATAGATTCATCATTCAGGAATGCTTCCTCCTCCCAGAATAATCTAGTAGGAATGTAGACCTGGAAGTATTTATTAAATTGCAGTTCTGGTGTGGTGTAGTCGATGTTTTTTGGAAGGTTCTTAATGGTGTTCAAGATAGCGGCATGGCCAGTTGTTTTGCTGGTCCATTGTGAAATAGCTTTAAGGCGTACGGCTGCAGAGGCTGCCGTTTGCCTGCTGAAAACGTCAATGGGTGTCAGATGAAACAGGATGTCAAGTGCAGCAGAGGGGGTAGTACGAAGAGCCCCGCCGATGCACAAGCAAGCCGTTCTCTGGACTTTGCCTAGTTTATCGCGATTAATCGCTTTGTCTAAGGCAGTCCACCAGAAAACCACACCGTACGTGAGTATTGGTCTTATGACCGAGATATATAGCCAGTGGGTGATACGAGGCTGTAAGCCCCATTTGTTCCCTATAGCCTTTTTGCAAGAGAAAAGTGCCACAGTGGCCTTCTTGACTCTTTCTTGGATGTTAGGCTTCCAGGTTAACTTCCTATCAAAAATAAGTCCTAAAGTACTTAGCTTCATTTGAGAATGTTAAGCTGGTGCCGTTAATAGATGGAGGGTCGATGTGTGGAATCTTGTATTTTCTAGAGAAGAGGACAAGTTCAGTTTTGTGAGGGTTTACACCCAACCCACAACTGTTTGCCCATTTTATTAGCTTGTTAAGAGCGTGTTGTAGAAGTTCTTTTGAAGTGTTAAGGTACCTTCCTGAGACGGCAATAGCAACGTCGTCCGCATAGGCAATCACATTGTAGCCTTCCGCCTCCAGGGATATCAGCAGTTCATTCACCACTAAATTCCAGAGAAGGGGAGACAGGACACCACCTTGTGGTGTTCCTCTACTGACAGATCTTCTGGAAGATATCTCACCTAGACTTGAGTTGATAATTCGGCTATTAAATATCAAATTGATCAGCTCGCCAAGTGAGACGTCAACGTTCAGAGCTGCCAGTGCACCAGCGATTGCAGATGAGTCAACGTTGTTGAAAGCGTCTTCTATGTCTAGGAATCGACCATTGTGTACTCCTTATGGCGAAGGGAGTCTTCTATGGAGCGCGTCAGCGTGTGTAGGGCCGTTTCTACTGATTTGCCCTTAGAATAAGCATGCTGTGCAGTTGACAGAAGTTTTTTGTCAATGCTTTTGCGTAAATGGATTTCAATCAGTCGTTCTAAAGTTTTTTAGAAGGAATGATGAAAGACTAATAGGTCTGAGATCTTTCGGATTCACGTGAGAACATTTGCCTGCTTTGGGTATGAAAACCACTTTGACTTCTCTCCATTGCATTGGGATGTATGCCAGATCTTACCATGTAAACTTCAAACGAAAATTTTTTTAACGAGATCTAGCGAGTAGTTTTTGTTTTATACGTCATAAATCGTAAACCTCAATTTACCTTTAATACAATCATCTCAAAAAAAAAAAAAAAACAAAAAAACATTTAATTTCATAAACATAAACCTTATACATAAACCCTGAACCATTATTTCCTAATAATAAATGATACAAAAATACACTATTATTAAAATATCGATCAAAGTTACAACGAACTACAAGAACTTTTATGTTATGTTACTTGCTGTTTCGGAACCCTTCATGAGCGAGTCCGACTCGCACTTGTATTACTTTTTATTTTAAATTACAATAACTTTTAGTTTTTTCTAAACTGTGGGTATAAAACATTAAATATTCCAAATTTGCTCAAACCACAAATGCTTATCTCATCGTATGGTGCCAAGCATTTTATTCTCATACGGATTTGTTCGTAGTGGCTACCGTTTTTGAATGCCACAGCCTAAAGTGAAAACATATCTGGCTTTCATATTTGATAGCCATGGTGCCCACGGAACTACCACTGGCTTTAACATATGATAGCCATGGCAGTCAATGTGTTAACTATAATTTTTAATAGGAGAACTCGTTTATAAGTTTTTAGGAATGAAATAGATTAGATTTAGATTAGATTTTATTATTTTTATAAATATTTGAACAATAATTAGTTAATTAACAAAATCATTGACATGGCATTGCCGTCTACCGTAAGAATGAAGTATTCAGCTTAAAAATAATTTACGCTCTCCATAACAATTTTCATACATCATTGCCGATAATTTCATTCTTAAATCAAAACTTTTGATTTGGGTTCATTTTAGGTATTGAAAATTGTTGGCATTACAAATGTTTTTTCCTAAGTAGTATATTCTGTAGACCCAAAACACCCTAAACGAATTTCCCACTTCGTTCAAAGCCTTTCAAAACGAGTAGAACGTGAAAGTGAAAGCCAGCTTTGATTTTTGAGCCTCAGGAGTCATGAGCCTTGGCTCACACTTTTTGAAAAATTCACAAAATGGCCCCTTTTTCAATTTAAATAAGATTTTATTCTTTATTCAGTATTTTATTTGGAGGCCCCTTTTTTCCGGCTCGGGCCCCTTCTTAGTCACTTTCTTAGTTTTTTTTTCAGCAGAAACATAATTACTCATGCTTTTATTTCCACTTTATCACACCCAAACCCAAGCACCATACGAACCCCCACAAACCCATAGTCATAGCTCATAGTTGATTTCGGTTTCAACTGAGTTCAACGAAATAATGGGTACGATGTGCGTTATACCTTTTTTAAAGCATTAATTTTTGATGAATACATTTCGTTTCCAACTCATCTGAACGAGTTGATGTGATGGTCGAATGAGTGGAAATGGAATGTATTGTTTTCTCTCGTGTCGCAGTCGCAGTCGCAGCCGCTGGTAGCAGGGTAGTTTTTCGTTTCGGTGTGAATTACGAATGGACTCCAGTGTACAGGCGGTTGGCACGAATTAGGAAAAAAACTAAAAAATTGACTGAAGTTTGATTAGGCGTTAGGACTTAGGGGTGGGGGATAAGTGGATATTTGGAACTTTATTTTAATTTTGATGTTGTATTGGAATGAGTGGAAAGTATTGCTGTCGCAGGTTAGTATTTCATTTCGTATGAATTACGATTTGGCTCAAGTTCTGGAGAGGGTGGCACGAGTTGGGGAATACACTAGGACTAGACTTTTTTTTTTTTTTTGGTTGCGTCCAAAGGATGTGTAATCTTCATAGATACCAGTAGTCCGTACTAGCTGGTATGCATGATTCGCGGGATATGTTTCTCCAGTGTCACGCGCCTTACGTACTAAACCACACCCCTGTGTACTCTTCTACCACTCTCCCCGTGGAACTGCCGTTAGGTATTACTTCGCGGGGCTGGTTAGCAACTCATGCCAAATCATTTGCGTCTGCCACTTCGACTCTTCTTAGTCTTTCAGCTCTTCTCAGCTCGTTTTGTACACTCGTTGTAAATGAACATGTCTCCAACCAGTCGTCTTCTGACCTCAATATGTGGTTTATAAGAAGCTGCGGAATAGGTAAGTTCGCTCTTCCTCCTGAGAAGCGCCTACAGTGGAACATTACGTGCTCCGTATCTTTTTCTTCTCCTGGGCATTCGGGGCAGAAAGGCGAGCTATCGTGACCGAATCTGTAAAGATATTTTCGGTAGCCGCCGTGCCCGGATAGGAACTGCGTAATGTGGTAGTTGCAGCCCCCGCGTGTTCTCTTAATCCAGACCTCAATGGTGGGGATCAGTTTGTGGGTCCATCTGCCTTTTTCCGTGTTATCCCACCGGGCTTGCCACAGTGCTGTAGATGTTGCCCTTTCTTCTTCCTTTATCCTACTGGTAACGGCCTCTTACCAATTGATAGTTCACCTTAGGTAGATCCTTTGCATTTCGTTAGCGAGAATGTCGATGGGAATCATTCCCGCAATAAGACACTAGGACTAGACTGTAGTTGGCACTTAGAGGACATATTTATTCTGAAAAAGTTAGGCGTTCATGAATGAAATGATCAATGTGACGCGTCGCCACTGCTTCACGTGGTGGTACATTTTCTACATTAAACAACTATAACTTGTTCAAAGTGAGTCATGTGAAACCTGTCGGCACACCGCGCCGGGCTTAAACATTGTTTGACCTTCTTCATGTTGAGGTTCCTATATTCTGATTCCTGATTCCTGACACTCAACAGTTCATTCAATACACATACTGTGGTTTAGACACTTAGACAGACGATATACTGAAACAACCACGCTTGAAAAATGATGCAAATAAAAATTCTTTCCACCCAGTTAAACGTATTTGTCATCACATCAGCAAATTTGCTACTGAAACTCCTCTCAGTCTCAATGGGTTTTTGCTCCATCAATTTCGTTTAATGTTCATCAAATTAATTTTAATAAATACCTACAATCCCTGCGCGCCGTCCTGTTCAAGTTTAAATTCAACCACAAAAATTTATATCCAACTCATTCAGATTGTGTCATCATTCTGTCAGATTAAAATGATTTAGCACGCTTGTGAAATAAATCAAAAAACACCACCGAACGGCCATAAAAGGTGCGAAAAACTTTAAAGTAATCCATATTCCCAGATACAATCATACACGGTGCCAAAAGAGAAATACAGCCCAAACAAAGTTATTTCCTTTTTTTTGTTTCTGCTCTGTGCAAAACAGGCGAAATTCGCAAAGTAATTAAATGCACCTACAGTCGATGGCAAACCTAAAAGTATTTGCAATTGACATCCACGTACGGCCTTAACGCAATTAATCCAATAAATATATTTTCTCGTACAATAAGCCCAAGCAAACATAAAAAAAAACAAAAAAAAAAAAAAACAAAAAATCCGTAATTCTCGATTATCTGTACATACCCACACGAAAATGCTGGAAAAAAATTGGTTCAAAATGAAATTTTTTGTTGGACCCCTTTACCGACTTTCGAATTAATGTATGCGTAGGCAATCCCGTAATGAACGCATTCACAGTCAGAACTTGTAACTGGAACACGTATCCTTGGGATACAGATTATTCAGGCTCAGTGTATACCTACACAGCAAGTCTGCCTGTGCATTGTATATTGTATTGTTGGCTACAAAAGATAATGTAGGTACAACAAAAATAACAATCATTATGAAACGAGACTTTTGAGATATTAATTAAACGCATTAATTGAATGCAATCTCGATTTTTATTTTACCTTAGGGCAGGCTACAAATTTTCCATTTGGATAGGTTCATTATGCGTTCGATAGACCTCAACATATCGATATCGATGGCAAGGGCGGCTTAATGATGTCTACTATACTGAAGTTGGTACATACATGTAATATCTGCAGGTGAGGTCAGTAACAACAAACAACTGCATTCAGTTTGCAATGTACAATTTCTCTTTTTAATTGCACTCATCAACTATTGCCGTCGTATATATATACAAGCGCCCGACTCCGGATTCCATCCAGAGGCAGAGGGCGGCGTACATTTTAATGAGTTATTATTGTGAACTAAAAATATCGTAAAAAAATCAATACGGAAAAACCAAATTAATTTATTATAAATGAAGTATTTATAGTGAGAACGAGCCGACGTGAATAATATTTGCGGCTGATTTTGATCATAAATTTGAGGTGCATGCATTTTTTCACAATTAAATTAGTTTGGGGTTAATTTGGTTGATAATGTCGTTACGCCTTGTTGTGCAATGCAAATTTGTGGTAAAATTAATTCAGCATTGCTGAGGTTTGTCGGTGTTTTAATTATTAGTTTTTCGGTTGATAGATGCGACTGGGCAGGTTCACTGCTTGAATTTTAATTGTAATTGATTTGGATTGGTATAAATGTACTTGTGCACGGACCAACCGTATATGATTTGTGTAATGGTTTCGTAGTCATTAGTGAATTGAGTTATTAATAGTTCTATTAATTAATTTCAAGTGAGGCTGACAAACCTATTTGGTATTGTTTGTTCGTACTTAATTAACATCATAGTAGGTATGTACTAGGGTTGCCATATTTTTCTCGCAGCTCGAAAAAACCCGGGATTTCTAAATTTCTCCCAAGACAAAATAGAAAATAATTTTTATTCATTTGAATGACAGCTGTCAATTTGAAAAAAATACATTGGGGACGTTCGGATTCTAGCTTAGTAAGTCTAACACCTGACTGTCTAGATGGATTTGAGGTTTAAAGTGGTCACGTGTATAGTTTTTGCAGTTGACATTATTATGGAGAGGAAGCCGACGAATCGGGTCAAAAAAATCCTGCCTGCGTACTCAATTGACATTTCGAAGAGTCAAATTTAAAATAAACAGAATTCTGAAGAGTCAAGAAAAGGTCTGGTGAGAGAAAAAGCCAACAAGGTGTCATTTCTAAAGCTACTCTGTAAATTTAGAATTTTCGCACGATATTTAACAACCATAATTCGCATAACAGTATAATAGTGTTGGGGTAGGCAACCGTGTCACATTTTAAATGCACTTATTTCAGAATAAAAATTTTGAAAATGTATGAAGAGACTTTTCTAAATGAAAAGGGCAAAATCACACAAAGGTAACGCTGACCGCTAGAATATAAAACGCTTTCGGATACCTATACCTAGTCCCGACATATCTAGTTGATGTTTTACAGAAACTAGGAATCCGAACGTCCCCATTCCTATATGCTAGGTATGCTTTGTTGAAAATGTTAACGAGAATTTGCTAAACCCGTATAATATGACATTTTTCTCTCATGTTTTCCTCTTTTTTTTTGAAGTGATAACTTCTTTAGGCGCGTTGGGCACTATTTGGATGGGCAAAAACTAGCAAACTCGCGACACCGACACCGACACCGACACCGATTGCATACTTTTAGTTGTAAACTTTTGTACTATTGCTTACTTTTAGGGGTAGGTAATTTATAGCTTAATCTACGATGATTTTTATTTGAATACGTTACTATGGTAATTTATGGTAGCGACAAATTGATTGTCACCAAAATTATTTCAATTACCTACCTGTTTTGTATGGGGAATTCATAACTTAATTTTACCAGGCTTAATTCCGACATATTATATCCACGATTTTGGGTTTGTGCACATTTACGGCACAGTAGCTTGTGTTATAATTCCGAAACAAGAAATAGAAAACTGTGGTAAACTTGCCACCCTAAGAGTAGGTATACTATATAAATAATTGTAATATTCATGTCGCCTTAGTGTATACTGTAAAATATGATTAGTAATTTTTGTGTAAAATAATGAATATAAAACTACAATTGATGCCGTACCACGAGATCTAGAGCGGCGATGCGGCAAGACAGAAAAATATTGTTGTCTTTTCTCGTTCTTTTTCTTTTAAAAGTAAAATTTGTATTTTTCGGAAAGAAATTCGTATTCAATTAAGCTTCAGTATAATTATTATTAATTTATTCGTTCTGTGTAAGTTTCGGTAGAATACAAGTAGATACAATCGGATTGTGGTAGCTGAAGTAAGATATGTACATTCGAGACTGTAATCTATCTAGATTACGCTGGAAGACAGCATCGATGAAAATTACTTATATATGCTAAAGATAATTCTGCATTACTTCGAGATAAAGTTGGGAAGAGATTTGATGATATTCCAATCATTTTGAGTGGGGATTTCAACATCAACTTTGCAGATGATAAAAATCTACCATTAAATAACAAATTTGATTTAACGATGAGCAATGATCGCAATCTTAGCACGACTAGACATAAAACTACAATTGATGCCATGTTTACAAGATATTTAAATAGATTCGAATCAAAATTGTTTGTTTCCAATTTTAGTTACCTATCATAAACCTATAGTATCCGTTTTCAAATATAATGATAATAATGATGATGATGATGGAAGAGTTTGAAGTTGTTGATAAAATTTCATAAGTGTCATTGGTATGCATTTCAAAGAATACCCATTAATTTTTAAATTTAATATTTCATGTATCTGTAAATTTATACATTTTAAACAATAGATTGCAATTTTGTATGTAAAATAATATGTATTATTTTTGATGTAAAATACCGCATTAAATGAAAATGAAAAATGTAACATAATTTTTGTAGTAGTAGTAGTTTATAATAATGAATAAAAAAACACTTTATTTAAAAGCACTTCCTACACAATAATATATTTTCTGACGATTCGAAAAATACACACGTAATTGTTCAAGTTATCACTTCTCTCGGCACTCCTGGAGTGCCTTTTTTACATTAAATCAGTCTAAAGAGACAGTTGCGTGTAAAAGAGACTAAAGTGTAATAGAACAAATTTTCAAACGAATTTATTTTCAAATAATCTTGAAATGTTAACAAAAAAAATCTGCCAGCTGATATGCTTACGTTAATAAGGTTGATGGAGTGTACGCACTCGCTCTATATCGGGAATTTTCGTTGTCGTTTCTCGTACTGTTGCTGTTTAATTTTAAAAGTCTGAAAAATGTAATAAAATATGTTTGTAGTAGTTTTTTTGTTTATGAATTTAAGTCGCAACCCGGGACAAAAGCTGTCCCGGCGGGACACCCAAAATTCTATCAAATTCTTTCAAATTCAACTAAATAAGCTAAACAATTAAGCTTTCCTTAAATTTTCTAGAAAAATATTTTATTTATTTTTCCGTAGGTACGAATAACTTTTTCCGATCAACTCCTCAGTCTATTAAAAAAAAGGCACCCCGGGAGTGCCGACAGAAGTGATAACTTGAACAATTACGTGTGTATTTTTCGAATCGTCAGAAAATATATTATTGTGTAGGAACTTCAAACTCTTCCATCATCATCATCATTATTATCATTATATTTGAAAACGGATACTATAGAGTTAATGGTAACTAAAATATGAAACAAACAATTTTGATTCGAATCTATTTAAATATCTTGTAAAGACGGCATCAATTGTAGTTTTATGTCTAGTCGTGCTAAGATTGCGATCATTGCTCATCGTTAAATCAAATTTGCTATTTAAAAATTCAATTAATGGTAGATTTTTATCATCTGCAAAGTTGATGTTGAAATCCCCACTCAAAATGATTGGAATATCATCAAATCTCTTCCCAACTTTATCTTGAAGTAATGCAGAATTATCTTTAGCATATATAAGTAAATTTCATCGATGCTGTCTTCCAGCGTAATCTAGATAGATTACAGTCTCGAATGTACATATTATCTTACTTCAGCTACCACAATCCGATTGTATCTACTTGTATTCTACCGAAACTAGCACAGAACGAATAAATTAATAATTATTATACTGAAGCTTAATTGAATATGAATTTCTTTCCGAAAAATACAAATTTTACTTTTAAAAGAAAAAGAACGAGAAAAGACAACCATATTTTTCTGTCTTGCCGCATCGCCATTAATAATGCTCTAGATCTCGTGGTACGGCATCAATTGTAGTTTTATATTCATTATTTTACACAAAAATTACTAATCATATTTTACAGTATACACTAAGGCGACATGAATATTACAATTATTTATATAGTATACCTACTCTTAGGGTGGCAAGTTTACCACAGTTTTCTATTCCTTGTTTCGGTAATTATAACACAAGCTACTGTGCCGTAAATGTGCACAGACCCAAAATCGTGGATATAATATGTCGGAATTAAGCCTGGTAAAATTAAGTTATGAATTCCCCATACAAAACAGGTAATTGAAATAATTTTGGTGACAATCAATTTGTCGCTACCATAAATTACCATAGTAACGTATTCAAATAAAAATCATCGTAGATTAAGCTATAAATTACCTACCCCTAAAAGTAAGCAATAGTACAAAAGTTTACAACTAAAAGTATGCAATCGGTGTCGGTGTCGGTGTCGGTGTCGGTGTCGGTGTCGGTGTCGGAGTCGGTGTCGGTGTCGGTGTCGGTGTCGGTGTCGGTGTCGGTGTCGGTGTCGGTGTCGGTGTCGGTGTCGGTGTCGGTGTCGGTGTCGGTGTCGGTGTCGGTGTCGGTGTCGGAGTCGGTGTCGGTGTCGGTGTCGGTGTCGGTGTCGGTGTCGGTGTCGGTGTCGGTGTCGGTGTCGGTGTCGGTGTCGGTGTCGGTGTCGGTGTCGGTGTCGGTGTCGGTGTCGGAGTCGGTGTCGGTGTCGGTGTCGGTGTCGGTGTCGGTGTCGGTGTCGGTGTCGGTGTCGGTGTCGGTGTCGGTGTCGGTGTCGGTGTCGGTGTCGCGAGTTTGCTAATTTTTGCCCATCCCAACGCGCCCTAAAAGTATGCAATCGGTGTCGGTGTCGGTGTCGGTGTCGCGAGTTTGCTAATTTTTGCCCATCCAAATAGTGCCCAACGTGCCTAAAGAAGTTATCACTTCAAAAAAAAAAAAAAACACAAATCATCCCACTGAAATATTTAATTTCTTTACTGTTCCATCTGTCAGGAATTTTTATTTCTGATGGATTCGATGGATTGGTAAATTTGTTGTTTATTTATTTCCTAGGAAAACATTTCTCTCACATTTTTGCTATGACCACCTAAACGTAATGGCTATAACTGAGGACTAAATGTCAATTTAGAATGCAGTGAGTGTGTTGTAATTGTAAACAATAAAAGATTTTTGCAGTAGATTTTTTGTTCGTGAATTTTAGTCGCAATTCGAGACAAAAGCTGTCGGAGGGACAAACTATTTGTCTTAAATCCGGGACATCCCGGGCAAACCGAGACATCTGACAACGCTTTGTGTTTGTGTGGAAAGAACTGTCAATCCTCTCTAAGTGGTATAATGCTGCCTGGTATTCGTTATAAACTGTTTCTTTTGTTATTTTAGCGGTAATTGGTATTCTATACCTCGTTGGACTTGGAAGCCCTTAATCTTATTGCGCTTGATAAGTTGTTTTCGATATTTATTTTAATTATTTCGGTCCATGGCGCTTTCTTGCGCTGGTGCATATTTGCCCAAGATATTTTTGCCAGTAGCACACTTCTCTTGTAATTTGGTCCGATATTGGGCATCGCATCAGTATTGCCAGAACAGGGATTGTTTTGTCTGGCTTATATGAGAAGAGTACTGTAGGAATGTTTTGTCTGATGGTAAGCCATGCATCTGTGAGTATCCCATAGTTGGTATACTTTTTCAATACCTAGTTTCGAAAACACTGCGTGTTCAGCGACTCTTTTGTCACTGCTTTTGGTTTTTCCTCGGCAATTTTTTACTGTCAGATGCAAACTCGAACCATCCTATGGCCACGGCTACACTTTCATGCGAGAATGAAACTCTTGTCCGCATATATCTAGACTGCTATTTGAGTTGAGAAAAGAAAGATAGATTGGACCGAAAATATAACATCTTTCGTAGGCAATCTGGTATAGTCCGTCCAAAAGGAGTTGAAACTTCCCTCGATGCGCAGTAGCAATTTGTTGAAGAGAATGTTTTCTCGTAGACTCATTTTTGATCAAATGAAATTGTTGATGCTTTTTTCCACTTTATAATTTTTTACCATTTTTAATAAAAAATAAATTTAAACTTCCGTCAAATCTCCCTGTTGTTGATTTTAGAAGAAAGATTATTCAAAGATATATTTTATTTATTAGAATTTTGTTAAAAAGGGATGCTACGAAAGATTTCTTCCAACCCTTTTTAATAGTAGAGTTTAATGCTGTACGATACCTAACTACTACTCAATTAACACAAAACCCGAATGTTCATCCAGAAACTTTCGAAAAGTTTTTTGTTGAGATAAGCTTGTGTCGATCGTCGCTCGTCGATCTATAGAGACAATTTCGGAAGCATCAGGGGTATATTAATTGTTTAAAGTGAACACAACTCTTTTTAGCTTGATTTGTTGTTGAAAGACTCTTTTTTGTGTCGTAAGGAGAGCAAAATATCCCATGTTAAGAGACCTGCGCGTGTAAGTTTCAAATAAGTTTGTACGGACTACCTATACCTTTTCGGCAGACAGTGCCTGGAGGATCTTTGCCGACGTAAGCCCGTTTTTAGTGTCTATCGTAGATGTAGTGCTATAAATTGTCGGTCCAAGCTCTTGTAGCTGACAAGCACACTAAATTCTTTTTCTCTGCTTAGTGTATCCCATGCAGCGTTTTTAAAATTACGTCTAGATGTCCAGAGATTCACATAACTCAATAAAACTGCTAAACATAGTACTTTGTTCCATCTGCATTGTACGAACTGAATGCACCGTTGCTATTTTAATTAATCCCTTTCCTTAAACTTCTCCCTCTCTACAACATGATATGTAGAATGTACAACTTGTTCGATTCAACGGCTAAAATGACATGACACTGATCTTGTGACCAATGTCAACATTAGCGCAGCTTGCCACCGAAACGCTTCAATTCTAAGTAGACGTCTATGCTATTTTATGGCCCATTTAAGTCTTCAAAGAAATAAGCTTTTTAAAAACTGTTATTCATTCCAAGACAGATGTGGCATGGTCTCACAAAAAAAAAAAAAAAAAAAAATCACATCAGCCATCATGGCATTAGAAAGTGACAGCTAAATCTTCCTGTATCAAATCTCCATTAGCATATTAATAAACTCCATCATCATGAAATAGGTACACTTTGTACTCCCATAGAAAATCGGACATATTAACTGTCAGTTCTCTGTGTTTGAATTTAATATGCAGTTCATGTTTGGCTCATGTAGACACAGCTCTCTCGACAACAAATTGCCTGCCAATTTATCGCTTTATCCCCTGCCGATTGATTTATATTCCATTTTAATTTTTTTTTTTGTATTTTCCCCTCAACAATCTTAATTCGTATATATGTACCTTCTCCTGTGTCAATCAAAAGTGATTTCCTTTTGTATTCCTGTCTTCAACTTTTTCACACTTTTATGCCCACGGCGGCTTAATAAAAGTAAACATTCACCAAGAGGAAACAAATATCCGCACGAAAAAAAAGTGCAACGCAAGTCTTAAAACAAGTTTGACATTTTGGCCTTTTTCTCAGATTGAGATTAATTCTCCAGAAACTGTCAAAAATACAAACAGAGAAAAAAAAAAGATCGTATTATACCCACGACAGCTCTTGCATTGGCAAAAACACGTTCACAGTAAAAGCAAATAAAATTATATCTATGGGATACATCGAGTACACACACGCGTAGTACAGTCGTACAGAGTATCTTGGAATTTGGATCCAAATCAATAGCCAAAAGCCAAGCTGCAAATCAGTAGGTATATATATATTTTTAACAGAGTGTGTATATAACATATATATGAGTTTGGGTAGTAAAAATTGGCGTCGTCGTCAAAAGAGTAAATTATAAAAATAAAAGTTAAACGTAAGACAACACAACCCTGGGCGTGGAGTCAACATCCAGCAACCACCCTCTCAGCTCTCAATCCCACTGCTATACGTAAGAAATGCGGCAGCAATTGAAATTGTCACTTGGAAAAGTGGCGATAATGTGTCACCGAGTAATAATCGTAACAGTTGCGCGAATGTGTATTGCTGTTGTCTTTCCCTTGGAAGGGGGACGGGGAGTGCGCTTGTGTTAACGCCAGGAATGGTGTGGGAGTTTTTTTTATATCCCTGAATGACAAGTGAAGTGTTTTTCTTTGGCAACGACACGGTTGGCTTGATTTTAGATGCCTTTTCGATCCCAAAGTTTGGTGTTTTTCTACGAGCGCACGTAGAGGGTGGAGGGTCTCCTTGTTGTGTGTACATATCCCCTCTGTATGAATTTTTTCGCACCCTTGCACACTAGGTTGATCTCCCTATTTATTTATATATTTTTTGAAAATACTAATCCAAATACAAATTTGAACTCGAGGCAATCGATCAAAAGAGCTCAAGGCACCCTGTCAGTCAGCCCAACTGTCTGCAGTAGTTAACCCCTCAGCCATCAACCCAGTCAATTGATATCTTCATAGCAGGTCGAGTCTCAAATAACTCCTTGTGTGCATATCGCTCGCACATCTGTGTCTGTGTGTACACTGTACACTAAGTGCAGTCGGCGCGTTGATATAGAAATATGTATGCAGACACTCGCTCCTGTTTGTATGCAAAGTAATCAAGTGGAATAAGCTGCTTACCACACACTGTAGAGATAGATAGTCGTATCTATGGGAGAGAGTTCAATGTGTGGAAAAGTGTCCTTTTTAGCGTGATTGGGATTGGATACCACTGTCATGAGTGAAGGCAGGGGGTTCGGCACGAGTAGTAGGTGTTAGAGGTGACGTGTAATGTAGACTAACAAAGGAGGGTCATTGCAAGTCAATTTGAAGGCGTTTACGTCAATTTTATAACTTGGGTCAAGAGGTGACTAATATCGGTGTAAACTTCTCGTTTTTTTTTTTCTTGCTAGTGGGAGTATAAATAATGAATGCCTTATTTTGTGTAAGCAAAGTGATTAATGACTTTCCTTTTCTTTTTCGTTACAGGTAATTATCGAAGGAGTTCCAATAATATTCGTTTGCTGAAGGTTTGTTGTGAGTAGTGAGTATATTCCTCATGCAAATTGGTTTCGTAATTATTCACAGTGGCGTCGATATTATCTGCATTTAAAGTGGCTCCATACAGTAAACACGTTATTTAATAGAATCGCGAATATCTACTGTGTCGCAACGCATCAGAGCAAATCGATTTGTATTTTAAAATGACAGCTCTTGAAGGAAACTGTTATAACAGCTACTGTCGTCGTCAATTATAAAAGCAACCTGTTTTGCACGAGTCTTTACTAATGTGCACTACTTACGAGTTATGCAGGCAGGCAATGAGAATTGACATACCGATGATTTAATGTATACATTGTATATATACATATATATATACATATAATTGTATAGTACCTGGGCGACCGAGCCTTGCTCGGTTATTACTTATTAGTATTAATTGTAATTTCAAAAATAATAAAAATTAAAAAAAATATATATATAAACTTGAACATATAAAAAAAAAACAAAAGTAAGTCACCGAGCGGGATTCGAACCCGTAACACTCGTTTCTTGCCGTCCGCGTCATAGTAAAAGGAAAAAAGTAAGACATCTACCGGCATTTAGGAGACTTAAAGTTTTTTGTATGTTCAATTTTATATATTTTTTTTAATGTTTATTGTTTTTAAAATTACAATAAATAGTAATAACCGAGGAAATCACGGTCACCCAGATATTTACTTACTTATGCGACTTCCAACGCTAAT
This sequence comes from Cheilosia urbana, assembly GCA_946477585.1. NCBI lineage: Eukaryota > Metazoa > Arthropoda > Insecta > Diptera > Syrphidae > Cheilosia > Cheilosia urbana. The sequence continues at coordinate 43,188,566 of OX297856.1, forward strand.
AAAAGCATTGGATACTCAAAGGTGCGAGGGTACCTACCGCTCACGCTTCAGAGTTCAGAGTATGCATATATACATACAAGAATTGCTCGTTTAAAGGTATAAGATTAAAACAAAAACCTTGAACTCAATTTCTATATACAGCACCTCCACCCAGCGATGCCAACCTAGGCTTTTTATGCCTTTTAGGCATTATTTCATTAGCTAAGGCTTTAAGGCTTTTTTGTTTTCAAAAACGCATCTTTTTTCTATTTCAAATATTTATTTATTTTTTGATCTGATGGACTAAAACTGTGTTTGTTTTGTTCAATGCTATTTACCTACCTACTCATTAAACTAAAGTCATGAATTTTGTTCCTATTTCTTCTGTGATTTTACATAATTTAAGTTTTTTTTTTGGAAATAAAAATTGTTGTTGTTAATTTTGTTATATTTGTGTTTAATTTTTGATTTATTGTTCCAATTTACATAAAAAATTTTTTTAGGCATTATTTTATTGAAAAAGGCATCTTTTTTTCTCAAGTTAGGCTTTTTTTCGTCAAATTTGGTTGGCAACGCTGCTCCACCATCCGTCCATCACCACACCACACCACACGTCATCAGCCATCTGCGCATTTCCTCAGAAAGACATTGTCGCTGTTTTTTTTTCATATGAACGTGCTTGTGCGATGTGCGCCACAAAACCACCCCAAAGCAGAACAACGATCAAGAACCGCGGCTGCTGATAATATTCGATTTGAGAAAATAAATTTATTTTTTTCGTGTTAGATTTTAGGTTGTAGCTCAGCTTCTAGAGGACATAGAAAGCTGATTGATGGCTTGAAATAACTATTAAAGTGTTGGCTCCCCTACGTATTTTTTTTTGTTTGCATTGATTAAGAATTGTTTGTGTAATGGCGAGTAAAAGGCAGTAAAGTCAGAAAAATAAGCTCAAAACGCATGAAAACTCGAAAACACGCGTTTTCCCAAACATAAGACTAATCTAGATCAATTGCTTACCCCCGAAAACCCCCATATACCAAATTTCAGCGAAATCGTTAGAGCCGTTTCCGAGATCACAGAAATAAATTTATATACAAGATTAGCTCGTTTAAAGGTATAAGATATAATAATAATAATAATTTATTTCTAGGTAATATCATGAGGATAGTTAATATTTTTGATGTGTAAACATCTAAGCGCGCGTTATTGGAATCTGGTGGCGTAATTTCACACATTTAACTTGCGGGGACGGAAATGCGTCACAGTGTTTTATCATTGCATACATTTTTTGGAATCTGTAGGAGTAATTCCACACATTTAACTTACGGGGACAGGGAATTTGTCACTGTGTTATATCATTGCATACATTTTATCATTGCATATGTTTTTATCATTGCATACATTTATGAGCTGGGGCATATTAATTTCAGCTTTTTTGTTGATGTGAAAAAAAAATGTCTCCATTTCGTCCTTGCACCGTACTCAGAAGAAATTTCAAGAATTCTGCAGGGAGATTATCATCTTTTACCAATGATCATAAGCGGAGACTTCAATATCAAATTTGCAACTCCAGAAGCTCAACCATTTATTGATTTTATGCAAGATAATTTTAATCTTCAAATGAACTCCAACCGGAAAATTTCAACAACACGATATGGAACAACCATCGATGCTGTCTTCCAGCGTAATCTAGATAGATTACAGTCTCGAATGTACATATCTTACTTCAGGTACCACAATCCGATTGTATCTATTCTACCGAGACTAGCATAGAACGAATAAATTATTGTTATTTTATAATATATCAAGAATACGGTTATTACAATTCCCTCTTTTTCTCAATGACGTGTATCAAGCCACACACATACCGCACGCACGGTGTTTACACATACACATATTTCGGGACTGTTGGATACAGTCGCACCAATTTTTTTGTTCTGTGTTCTGGGTTTCAGAGGGTATGGGGCATTTTCTATCACTTGGAATATTAAGCAAATAAATTATAGTTAAAAAAAAACTAAAAAAAAAAAACACGCCTAAAAGCAAATTGAATTTAAAAGCAGATAATAATTTTTAATTATTGATATTTTATTCAAAATTCAAAAGCCATAGAAAGTCTACTAATTCAGTATACTTCAATAATTTTCAATTCTAAAATAAAAATAAAGTGATAGAAATAGAATTAATTTCAACGTAAAAAAGAAAACAGAGAACATACGTGGGGGGAAGTGGTGTTGTCAATCAGCGGTCGGGTTGGAGTTTTGCTCCTACGCGAAGATCAGTCTTCGGTCTCACACGCGCGACGGCCTCGGCCCAGCTGCACGAAAACGCAACTTGGGAGAGGAGGTCACAGGATGGGCTAGTTAAATAGTTAAATTTTTGTATTGTCATCGATCTTTAATACGTGTGCAAATTTTCAAATCAATTCCACGTCTTGAAGTGGGTGAAAATTGCGTTGAAAGATTCCGTTACATTGATACATACAGGTCAAGCTAATAAAAGCTTGTTAAAAATGCCGTCCTACATCGTCCACGGTCCACGTATGGAAATTTTTCCAAAGTTTTTCGGTTCTTTTTCAAGTATTCCAAAGGCTATATTGACAATTACCACTCTTCTACATTAAATTGTACACTAGTCGGCAAATGTATTTTGACAGAAATACAAGTCGGTTTTCAAGGCGAATAATTGTGAACGGCTACGGATCAACAGTTATCACTCAGTAATTTCATATGGTGTGACCTATGATTGTGCGTGTAAATGAGGTCATTTTTGAGACCCATGGCTGGATAGCTCAACCTATTTGTGGTTAAAGTGCGATTTTTTGACTGGCATTTTGAAAAATTCATTTTTCAGCGTTGGTTTGTCGAAAAATACTGTAACCGTTTGAATTTAATTTAGATAAATATGATAGATTTATTGTATACAGGCCCATTTTATTCGAAATTTGGGAAAAACGGCAGAGTCAAATATGGAAGTACGAGTAGCTTTTGTCGCAAAAGATTATTGCAGTCTTCCTATTAAAAAATAGTGACCTAGTGAAAAAAATAAATTGAAATTGAAATTGAATTTAGTTTGTCGAAGCAAACTGTAAATATCCAAATCAATAATCACAAAAGAACGATCTCTGTGCAAAAAACGCACGTTTACTCCCTCAGATAAAAAACGAATAAGTTTAAGTTATACCGAAGAAGGTAAAATGATGGAAGACATTTTTTGTGGAAGTTTGTTAAAAAAACAAGTTTAACTGCTCTCTCGAGCTTAAAATACTAAAATACTAAAAAATTTGACGCTCTTTGTCACAAAAGTCCAATGTTGGTTTCACTTTTATGGAATATTGAACCAAAAACACACAAATGGTCACTCCGAGGCGCAGATTTTTTAAGTTACGTTATAATACGCACGAACAATTAAGACCTTTAAAGTACTACGGGAGTGCGCACACTCAATGCGAATTAGTCGTATATGTATACGTATGTATTTGTACTTTCGACGTCCGAAAATAATGCGAACATGTTGGGATTTTTTTGTCATGTTCGTACGTTGAAGTATTGAAAATGGGCATTCATTGAAATGGACATGAGTCACATACGAATACTTCATACCAGTGGCGTCTCGTCAGGGTGTGCAAGGTGTGCATTGCACACCCTGATCTAACGAAAATAAGTCCCTCATCAAACACTGTGTAATAATAATAACACACAAGTAATGATATGCACAATTCCATAACCCATAAAACCTCCATAACACAGCCAACAGCTACAGCCTACACCATACCTATTCATATTCATCCTTTATAAATTATAAATCTTCTTTCAAAATTCCTTCACCGCTGAGAAAAAAAAAATGAACTCGTACAAAAACTCGCTGTGCACCATTCTGTTGATTTCATCAAATAAATTCATCCAACTCCAAACTATATCTATATCCCTCTACAAGATTTCTCCAGTATTCATCCCCATCGTTATTCGTCGGCCGAACGCCGCCGTACTTAAATCGCTTTACTTTGATGAACTTGTAGTGAACTCGTGCGAAGGTTTTCGGTGCACGGGCTGTATTCATTTTCTCTTCTTTTGCATCTGTTGTTCTGTTCTGTTTCCGTAAAGCGTCATAAGTCGAATATACAATGTATTACATCGATACTCGTGCAAACAAAAGCTGTGCACGAAAGCCGACGAATAAATGGTTGAACTTTGCTTTTCGTTTAAGTGGGATTGGGGTTGCAGTTTCGTGCGGTGCTTTTGATCTTGTATGCGAAAGTTTTATTTTTCTATATTTTATTGTGGTAAAACAAAATAAGATATCAAAAACAGCAGAACAATAATTGAGAAAACAATAAATGGAACGTGTTTTCAGGCAATTAATTGATACCTATATCTAAAAAAATATATGATTTTAAAGAATTTGCACACCCATCTAAATAATTCACGCGACGCTGCTGCTTCATACTTGTCGTACGAATTAAGTGCGCACATTGAATACGATTTTCTCCGTCAAATAGGCTGTTAATAGGAGTGTTTTGAAAGGCCCCGGCCCCGTGTTGTGTAAGTTAAAGGTGGCGGAGAGACTTGCTCGAACAACTTAGAATATTTAACAACACAATCAAGGCGTACGTTAAAGCCTCAAAGTTCTTGAAAAGTTTGAAAAACAAAAATTATTTTTGTGCAATAATGATCTCGATATTCATCGGAATGACTTCTTTAATAGTCAAAAGGCACGGACCTTGAACGTAGGCAATGCGCAACAATTTTACAAGCTGGTTCTGAATGTAAAAATATTTATTTCTTTGTGTTGAAGCTTTATCTGGCTCAGGCTTAACCCAAATGCTGTAGACTAGTAAGACTGGAATGGAGATAGCCCATTTCTTTGGTACGTTATGGATGGTAATTTAAGTAATTGTTTGGGAGCAGGCACAGTCAGTGAGGTAACGTTCCTTGGAAAGCTTTTGTCAACCTTGATTTTGTGACTTACAAATTGCATACTTTTTGATTTGCTGGTTGACCTTGCCAATAATTTGGAACCTATAGAACTTTTTGTTGTAGCCAAAATGCTGGATTGATAGGGTATGCAATAGAAATTCCAAAATTGCAATGACTGTTGGCGTTGACTTGTTGACCCTACGTCGTCTACATCAGCTGAAATTTAGTCTCTATATATATTGGATCTAAAGCTGAAGGTGTTTTTTGCTTGTAAAATTCAAGTTCGAACTTTCAAAGTAAAGAAAAGCTGGATGAAAGGGTGACAAAACGCATAGTCGTCATACCTAACCATGTTTGCGCATTCTTGCACAAAAGCGCTATGGTCAAACAACTGAGACTTACCTTTAATAAGCTTCTGTTTGCATTTCCCCCACTCCTCACATATCTTTATATGCGAATTTTTTACAATTGATTCAAGCCTCGCTGCAGATGACTGTATGTACTAAGTCACGGGTAATATTTCTGTGGGCCAACAGACTACTACTATTTGATGAGCCAAACTCCACATTTAACTACTTCTACTATTTGGTCAAAAGTTTCGTTTCTCTTCGAGTTTACCTTTCCATTCGGTGGCTACTCTAAATTACGCACAAGTAAATACAGCAACAGCCAGTCAGCCGTCATTAAAATCGAATAAATGCCCTCACAGATCAAAGTGCTATTTGTTCAAGATTGTATCTCGTATACATTTGGGAAGACCCAGGTGGCGCTTAGAAAATCACTCACAAGCACTATCTATACTGTTGTTGCTGGCCCAGATTTTGTTTGTTATATACCCAAATTGAGTTACATAAATTATGCCTATCAGCCTTTCTGTCGATACACGAAATGTGTCAACAAAAATCTGGCACACGAAAGTGATTGAATACCACTTGAGAGAGGTGACGTCTTCTTCAAACTCTGAATCCATTCCATTCATTTTGTTTTTGTATTCACCCAACCAAACCAGTACACACAATGCAAAGTGATAAAGCCAGAACTTCAGCGATTATTTATTTATTTTTTCAACACTTAATTTGATAAGCAATGAGATGGCGCTATTAATCATAGCTTTTGCAGTGCCGCACACGATGGTCGCTCGGTCAAACAGCGCAATAACAACAAACCGGTTACCGAAATAACAATCAAAATTGATAATGGGATTTAAGTGTGTTGAACTTATTTATTTTTGGTGAATGAAAAACACCCCACTGGCGGTGATAGACTACACACACCCGCACCTTTGTGCATGATAGGTGATAGCGCACGAGCTCTGTTTAATGGATAAATATTTACTTTCGATTCACCCATCGTTACAAACGCACGCAGCGGGATATGTGTGCCGCTTGACATTAAACAGGCGCACGCCGAGTCTTTAAAGTTGCGAATCTGCTCTTAATCATTCAATTATCACTAGCAGCGGACAAATTAAAATCCCGCTGGCATGCCTCGTAAAATGAGCTGAAGTTATCGCAGACAAGCTACACATTGCATAGTCTCGAGTCTCGGGAGAGGGTGTACAAGTAGTATCTATCTATCCTGCATCCTCGATGATTTGCGCTTTTGATCAAATTAAATTAACAAACGATCAGAGAAGGAGTATAGAAAGCCAGCACACCACAGCCTCATCATCATCATCATATCGTGATAAAATAAACATTTGCAGTTGATTGAGCCCATAAATTTCTCGCGTCGGTCTCGGATGGTCCATATGTCTTTCACTGCGAGATCAAGATACAAAAACTATCTGGCGTCGATTGAAAAATTTACGAACATCGGTCGCGTTTGGGTTACGCATTCATTGTTGTGTTGTGTGCCAAACGCAAAGACGGGAGAGGCAGTCTCTCCTTATAGATATAGCTTATAGCCCAAGCGACAGAGATTACACCCAGCTGGAATGGAATTTAAAGCGATATCATGCCGGTGTTCCGTGTGACGCTGACGCTACTGTGGATTCCTTTGCGTTCGCGCATAATAATGGCGATGGCGACGACTCTCATGCAGTGATGATGACCACGAGAAGTACATTTACTTAATTAGCAACACGTTTCACATTATTTTCGCACAAATGTACGTATATGCGAGTACCGTGTGGGCACAGTATGAGTGAATTCGCTAAATGTGTCTCACAGAGATTTTACATCTCTGATGTATCTTTGTATCTACCGCCGCGAAGGCCGGCTGCTCGTTCATACGTGTGTGCATTCGAAAATTTGTAGCCCCGGCACATTCCCTCACGCCTCACGCTGCATACGGCATACGGCATACCGCTGCTAAGATGTGAAGCGGAAAAGGAATCTCTATATAGATTTGCGGAGTTGAGATTTTATTGTATCTTTTGTGTCTTTTTTATAAATGTTTCTCTCGTTCTATGGCTATTTTTGAGATGGTGTGGAGAAGAAGTGCCATGAAACCATTTGGCATGGTTGTATCGTGCCTTTTGTCTATTTGCGACAATTTTGTTGCCGAATGGTGCAAGGATTGCACTGCATCGGGGGACAAGTGTTTGCACGTCCTTTTGTCAGACTCTGAATGAAGATAATAATGTGGAGATATAATAATACCACGTAGCATTACGTAATGGTAAGTAGATGTTATTTGATTTTTATAATGGCATACTGTTGTTGGGCTGTATCTGTTTCTGTGTTTCTTTTTATTCTGCAGTGCGAAAGAGGACGACATTGTCTTGCAGGATGATGACGACGTGGTATTTTTTTTTTTTTTTTAAGTGAGATTTAATTTTTTGGCAAAGCTTCAAATGCTCACTTGGAATGTTAATGCGGAAATAAATGCATTTGACACATCATTCTTAGGGATTTTCTTTTTTGTGCTTTGTTTCATGTGTATTAATCCTGGTATTGTACTGTAGGTAGGTGTGTTCCTCGGGGATTTGTTGCAAAGTCGGTTGTGCGAAATGGAAAGTGAAGCAGATGGAAGGATTCATAATACGTAATTAAAGCAAATTGGGGAGAAGATTAAATTGTGTGTTGGAATGTGCCTTAACAGAGGGATTATATTTCATTAGGGGTTTGGGTTTGTATGCGACAGGCAAGGATGTATATGCGGATGTAATTGCGGGAACTTCAATTGGATTGGAATAAGACTTCAGCATCAGAGTTGTTTATAAAAGCTGATAGATTTAGGTGGCAACTTTTGGCGTGTACTTTTAAAACTCGGTTTTTTGAAGATAACCTCTTACGGGTTGACAACTACATAGCGCACAACGCACATTATGTTCGAGAATGTCAATAATTGGTGGTGGATCTGGTTTTCGACATTTAAAGCGCAGATGTACTTAGTCGCCTCTTAATCATCGTCAGCATGGCTACAGAGCGGGCAGATCTACGGAGACTGCCGAAGTAGAAATTTGTGACTTATCCAAATTTAGTTTAAATTATAGTCACCACATGGTAGGTATATTTGACTCGGTTTTATTTTAAGTTTCGATAAACGCCATTCCAATGGTAATTATTTGACATTTTTGTCACCACTACGTGTCTCAAAGATAAAAGCAACACTTAAACCACACAAAAACTGTAAGGTTGCTATTTAATGTTACCACGCAATAGCTACACAAATCGACTGCGCACAGTCTAAATTGTGACCACCGAATGTTACCATAGTATTTTGGCGATTTTATTTGCACACGGTTAAAAATCATGGCGTTAAATTTAATATTTTTGGGGTTGTAAATAAGTCCACGCCGAAAAAATATTAAAATTTAATATTTTGCATATATTAAAATTAAACAACTAATAAAAGATTTATTAATTTTAAATAATGTCTGCTATTACAAAATATGTCTGAAATATTAAATTTTAGTATAGATGGAACTGAGTTTCAATGCAGACGTACCTATTTAAATTAAAACCTTATTTTTATTGAAAAATACAAGGATTTTAATACATTTGTATTCGAATTAAATAAACTGCAGATTAAAACATAATACAATCTTATTACATTTTAATACTTCTTTAGATTTGATTTAAATATCTATGGGATATATTTTAACACCAAAAATATTTTATTTTAATACAGTTTTTTATTGTTTTTAAATATTACAATAATATGAAAATTGTCAAGCGTAGGCAAATTCCGGTGTCTTTTATCCCCTTGTAAAATAATCCTGAGTGCCGCTGTGCTCTCTTACACGTAGGTATATTTTTCCAAACCTTTAAATGAAGGAGAACTCATGAATGCCTGAATTATCTTATTAATTATTCAGTTAATTACTTACTTTTTGGTATGTAATAGCTATATTTCTGAAGAACTGGAATCTCTAGACCGCCCTTATCTTCAATAGCAATTCTACTAAGAACATCTCTGCGGTTCACAATTAAAAGAATATAAAGCAATTATTATGACTTCTTACAAGAGTACTTTGAAATTAAAGTTACTTACTACTTGTAAGAATAATATTCTTATTGGATATCAATGTAAATGTCTCCCTTTTTAAGCATGAATTTAACTTGTTTATATTCTTAAAACATTTTTCTTCTAAATCAACTTTATCCAAATCAGCATCTATTGAGTAGGACGCTCAAAGTAACTGTAAATTCTTAACCAAACGACAAAATAATATAAGTATTTGGGTTGAAAAGTAATACCAATATATTTAAACATATTCACTTTAGTTCAGATCCTGCATTAAAACCAAATACAAATGTATTGAAGTTGATGGTTTTAAGAAGTTCGTATTAAAATCTAATCAGAGTAGATGTTATAATTTAGGTCAACTATAACTTAATTGTAATATGTTCTTTATTGAAATATTATTTAATATAAACTGGGTTAGATTGTAGTACAAAAATACAGGGTTTTAATCTTTCGAGATTAAAGTTAAGAAAATTCGTATTAAAATGAGCATTTAAATGAAAAATTATTAAAATTAAATATACAAATATTACAGAAAAAGTTTAATAATTTGGAAATATTGAAAACTAATTTTTCCTGTGTTCCATAGACCTTTAATATTGCGGAGGTATTAAAAAACACCCCCATATTTTTAAACGTGCAAAGAATCTTCACACGTATCTACTACCAGCAATTGTCTGATGCAGGTAGGGTGTCGTAGAAAAAAACACCGTGAACGGTTTTATGATGAACAATGAATTTATCTAAAAAGAACCGAAATAGGTATGTAATTTAAAGACTTCGTTATTTTAGAATACGTATATCTTTTAATGAGTTTTCCTCCTAAAAAGATTATTTTTATTTTAAACAGTGTATTGAAAATTGTTTGCCGTTGTAGTGCTACATCGAATAAAATTTTCATTGTACTTTTACTATGTGGCTGCGTTGCTTTCCAACATTTCAATATTAGGTAGGTATAGTAGATTTTAAAGCAGCCTTTGACACAATTGATACAAACGCGTTGTTCTACAAGCTAAGTAACTTAGGTGTGTCTTCACAGAGCCTTTACAAAGATAATAAAGCAGCTGTTTGGGATGGTCACAGCTGTCCAACTGATTTAGTTCTGAAGTGGGAGTGGAACAAGGATGCCTCATGAGTCCACTTCTTTTTTCAATATTTTTGGATGATCTCGTAACGTTTTTAAACGGTGGAATTATGTTCGGCGGCCAGCAAATAAAGCTGCTCTTATATGCGGACGACATCGTCATTCTATCAGAAACTCCAGTGATGTTGCAGATGATGATTAATAGACTCGAAAACTAATACAATTTATGGAACCTGAAAGTGAACACCATTAAGTCCAAGGTAATGATATTTTGAAATGGGTTTGGTCCATACTCAAGACAAGAAAGATGGACCTGGGAGAACCAGGAACTTGAAGTGGTTAAGGAGTATAAATACCTCGGGGTTTTACTAACATCCCAAGTATCTTTCAAACCCCACTTGAGGGAAAAATTGAAGGAGGCGAAAAAGGCAATAAATAGCAGTTGGCGGGGAATCCTTTGTAGGAAAACTATTCCGTCGAGCTGCAGATTAAAAATTTTCGAGGCTGCTATGAGATCAATCATGTGCTATTCTGCACAAGTTTGGGGGGTCTTCGAGTACGAAGAGGTTGAAAAACTTTTAAAGTATTTCTTAAAAAAAATGTTTAGACTACCCGAAAATACGCCGACATACATGTTGCACTTGGAAACTGGTATATCTCCTCTCTACATCTTTACATTAAGATAGCACTTTCTTTACATACTTAAAGTGATGCAACTTCCAAGCTATCGCCTTCCACACATCGTCGTAAGATGTTTGTTACAACGGAAACTCCAGTTCTTTAATGAATGGTCAAGGCTAAGCAGCGAACACAATATCCAGTTAGCAGACTATAATGCAGAATCTTAGCGGCGTTCTCTGAACGAGCTATTATCCGCTATTGAAGAATCTTCCCGGGCGGAATTTAGATTAAAAGCGCAACAGAGTGAGTACAGGAGTACTTACCCCTTACTAAACCATGACCTAGCTAGGAAAAATTATTTCCACGATCGGACGCAATTTCTAACATCTTCAAGGCCACATATAAGCGACGGGAATGAGGAATGCAGCTTATGCAACCTTCGACAAAAAGAAGACGTTTACCATTTTATTATGGGACTTGTCCTATACTGAAGGAGATCAGACGAGCTCATTGGAAGAAAGAGTCGTTGTCAATGGTGGAATTCACCAGAACACTAAATGGTGAGGACTGTAGCGTACTGGCTACTACTAGCTAGCTACTTAAAAACTGAAATAAAATACCGGCAGCAAATAATGAACGAAGCTTTTTAAATTACAAACAAAAATAAATAAAACTTTAGTAAAATTCTCTCTTTTCTTCGGCTGACGGCAATAGCCAAAGTCTATTATTGTAAATTATTGTAAAAAAAATGAATGGAATTTATGTCTATGAATAAAATTACTTAATTACTTAATTTACTTACTTAGTGGGATAAAAGTGAGCATGCTTTCTGATTTTGAAAACATTTGAAATTTGCAAATCCGTTTCTTATTATTTTCCCCAGCTTTTGCATGTCCTCATAGCTCATACTGTAAAAGGTAGAATTGAAAACAATGAATCATTTAAATATAATTAAAAAAATGCAAATGGCAGGCAAATGGCCGCTCACGGATACGGTAATTCGGCCACTGAATATTATTGTTATTTATGTTAAAACCGATTTTCGTTTGAATATTTTGAATTCTGGTACGAAGAAATGCAATTCTTAAATTCACATACCTAATATTACCTACATTACTATTTTCATGACGTTATCTTCTTAGAGGACAGGTTATGTGTGTACGTTTTATATTGCTATCGCAGTATGTATTTCTATTTCTTAGTTTCTTTTTCGTGTGAACCGACTTATAAAAACACATGAAAACAAATTTCACAGTTCACTAAAAATCGGTCAAATTTCGGTTACAAGTCGTAGTAAAAATATGACTGTGTGTGATTCCCGAAATAGTAACTTAAATTGCTAAAACTAAATCCCCACTTTGGTCACCGATCCATCCTGCACTCTAAACAGTGCGCACTTTGATATTCTATAATCTATACACACTGTTACTATTATGGAAACATTTTTGAAATATAGGAACAGCGCTTGCAATATGACTAACAATTTCTACTTGGGGTTAGTTTATATTTTTTTTAGTGTGTAATCCATAGGAAGAGTAGTTAGCAATGTATGTCGTCCACTCTATCAATTGCGCGTGTGCGGACTCGAACACATAATCGCTCATTCAACTACTGGCGAACAGTAGTCTTATACTAGATAAATTATTGTTTATAAGAACCCCAACATTATTTTTCAAAATAGATGGCACAGTCTGGTTCGTTAGCTCACTCTTATTTTTGGATGCTAAATTTCCATTCCGACATAATCGCGCATTCCATCCAAGGGAACAGCATCACTCCAACCAAATTTGAAAGAGAAACATCAGCAAACTTCATGTGATGACAAAATCTTCTTGAAAAAGATAAAACAATTTGTTTTTCCCATCTCACTGAGTGATCCCAACAAAAGACAGATATCCCCCTTCGGGCTGTGTCCACACTCCCAGGCCCATATCTATTATTAAACTCGCGGATAAAAATACGACACCCTCGCACTCGGCTCAATATGGCACAATTCCATCCAGTAATGAATTAAACAAAAATACAGCCTCCTATCCGACATGGAATATGTATTTCGTTCTGTCGTCGCCATCAGCGTCGTCATCTCAGCTAATTGTCATCCGAACGCATGTAACGTGTCCTCATTTTCAAAGCTGTAACTCAAACCAGCTTAAGTGAAACCCATATGCATTGCAATCCCATCAGAGAGTTCACTTGCATCCTCCTCATAGTAGGTATTAATATCATATTTTGTTCCGTGAGTTTAATTCAATTCGAAATGTTCGATATGTCCATTAAGTAGGAAAATATGTATCTGTCAGTGGTTACATGAAACAATCTATAGTCACATGGATATTGCCTGTAGTAGTTGTGTGGCTGCGTTCGAATGTGTAGCTGTAATTGAGCTGTTTGTTATTTCAGAGAGCGCACCCAATTCAAGGGCAAAACTGTCAGCTGGACTCGACTAATCGCTGACTAAGTATCAATTTACCATAATGCGGGACGCATATGGTACACTCAACATACGGCATCCGAACTGCCAACTTGAAATGCCTGCATAGAGTACGACGTCTGATGGTGAGACGTCTTCGTATATCGTATATGTTGTCAGTGCTTAAAAATAGACACATAACACTTTTTGACGTTAATTAGGATGATGGACCTGACACAAATGCCAAAAGAAGCAAAAATCAATTTGCTTCTGAATGTGTGCCAGAGAACAAAGGACGTGAGTGTGCTCACATGTGTGGTAATTAAGATAACTGTGGATGTGGATGGGACTGGAGACTGGACTGCGACTAAGTGATGAGTCACCGGAGAAAGGACGGTTATGTGGATGATCGGCGTGCTATATTAGTTCATTAGCGAAGATACCGTCAACGAATTCAAGCGAACTTTCAAAAGTTCGCATGAATAATTAGCTATAAATAAAATAAAAATAGGGAAAACTGAAATGGAGATTTCGTTTTCAATTTTTGGGTATTAATCAAACCTGTCAGAGTCTGCAAAAACTGTCAATATTTCGTTTGAAGAAAAATGTCTTTCCGATCAGTCTAAGATACATATGTACGCGTGTCCATTAGCCCACGGGAGACGCGGTTAAGATTTATGATTTCGAAGTCAAAACCAGGTAATGACTGCAAAATAAATTACACTCGCTATAATAATCAAGAAAAGGTTGCAAGTCTATATTAGATATGTACCAATCGTCTTCTGATGAAGCCATCTACTTACTCGAAATAGGAGGTATTTTTAGAGTAATCTAAGGTTAACTATGGCGGTTATACGATACATATTCGGAGTATAATTCACTTAAACCGCATTAGGTTCATTGTGGTACCACATTATACAGTCGATTATATCCGCTATTTATTGAACTACTTTAAATTTTGCTGGAATTTCTTTATTTTGTTGATATCCATTTCCATTTTTTGAATGGCAATATCTGCAAGTTCCTCGAAGATTTTACTTTTTTTTTTTCACGGGCACCGCCAGGCAAGTAAGTGAAAAGTTGTCTCCCTCTTTTCTTCATACATGCAACTGCGATAAAAATCGTTTGCAGTAACTAACTAACCGTTTGGCGACTTTTTTAGCCTCTGGACCTCTGGCCTCCACTCTTTGCCAAATTATCAAAATGGCCCCTTTTTCAGTTTAAGTAAGATTTTATTCTTCACTGGACGAAGAAGACTGCAAATATATGAAAAAAAAAAGAAGTAATGAAGAAATTTGTTTTATGTTAAAAATAAATCTAGCCTTGTTTTTTTTTTTTTTTTTGCTACATATATTAGTATTTTATGTGGAGGCCCCTTTTAAGCCCCCTTTTCGGAATTAAGACCGGCAACACAGTGACCAGTTATAGTAATGCGACAATAGTTCCGACTCCGATGAGTGTTCTACTGACACTAACGAGTCTCTTTGTCCAGCTATCAATTTTAAGAAAATGGCATTCAAAGTTACGTTCACTAGATTCCACCTACATTTAAATTTTCTTGATTTTTTAGGTTGAGCAATTGGAGAATCTTTAGAGCTTTCAAGCAGCGTGACAGCTGCAGAATTCTGAAAAGTCGCAAGAAAAAGGGCCATTGAGAAAAAAAAGGGCCATTTCTGAAGCTATTCTTAACATTTGGTGTTTTTGAACGATATTTAGCAAACATTGGCTCACTAAACACTATAATATTGTTGTGATAGGCAACTGCTCTATATTTTAAAGGTTTTTATTTGGAAATAACACCATTTGAACAAATTTTGAAGTGAATTCTTCAACTAAAAAATGGCCAAAATGGCAAAAAAAAAGTGCATCATTGCCACTTTAGTCGCACAACGGTCACGCTGCTTTCAAGTATAGAAAATAGAGGGTTTTAAAGTAGGAACGCGGTTTCTAGGAACAAATGTCAATCAAATTTTCGCTGAAAATTAACTGTGATAATGCAGATTCTGAAAGTCCTATTTCAATAAAACTGCTTTCATAGATCATAATGCAAAAACAAAACCTGTCCAGACAATTGGGATGATTGGATCAAAATATGAATTACACCACATTTGCCTAGAACAGCTTGATGCGGTTATCTATCTATATAAATAAAAATGAAATGATGTTCGTTGGTAAGGGCATCACGAGAGAATGGCTGGACCGATTTCGCTAATTCTTTTTTTGTTGTGTTTGTTATTGTCAGGAGAACAAAGTTATGAAAGAAAAAATTAAGAAAATTGCGCGGAAAATTAGAAAATTAAAGTTTGAATGGGGAAATACACTTTGAAAAAAAATTAACGGGATAGAAATCAAGTAGTGACACTTCAAATAAAAAAAAATATATTTTGAATTTTAAGAGCAATTGTTGTTGTCAATTATTTTAATTATTTTCCAAGCAAATTGTTGTTGTTAACAATTTTGAAATTTTTTTTTTTTTTTTTAAATATAGGTATACCCAAAAAGTTTGTTCTAATAAATTATGTTTACTATATTACATTAAGTAACTTTTTGAAATGAAGTAGATAGATACTTTGATTATACAAAGATGATATTATGGCCGACGATATTTTGCATCGAATTCGCACTGTGACATCGGATAATGAACTGGAGATGTCAGATGAAATGCGCAACAAAGCTTTGATTTGACGCAGTTAATCGAGAATTGGAGCGAGAAATGGACTTCGAACGAATCGCATTGAGTCAAGCTGTTCGAACAAATGTGCCAATGCTGAATCTATATATATAAAAATGAATCCCTATTTCCCTTGGTCGCGGCATGACGCGTGAACGGCTGGACCGATTTCGCTAATTTTTTTTGTTGTGTTTGTTATTGTCAGGAGAAAAATCTTATGAAAGAAAAAATTAAGAAAATTGCGCGGAAAATTAGAAAATTTAAGAATACTTAACCACCATATTAAATTATATCTAATGTAACCATAGCGCTTTTACAGTTCAAACTTTTTTGATGTAACCTTATGGCGTTGGCATAACATTGACAGAATGCGTGCTGCAAATATCGTCAACGAGGATGTAAACAAAATAAATATCGTTTAAAACAGATGCTTCGATCGGAGTTATTATATTGATAAAATACATATAAAATAATTAATTTATTATTTTTAACAAAAACTGAATTTCTTAGTGCACATCGTCGGAAAATCCTCAACATGTGGCGTTGTAGGCGTATGTCGTTATTCAGGTCAATTAAATTTTCTTTAATAATAATCTTCTTAATTCATACCTATAATTCTTTCGGGATGAAACTCGATGATGATGATATAACTCGATAACCACTGGGTCAATTTTTATGATTCTTCTTTTGTTTTGTTCGAATTGTTGTATTTCAGGTTAACGCAAACTTAAAAGATAGGATTTTTGACCCGCTATATGGCGTTGTAATCGATCTCCGAAACCACTCACCCGATTTCAATGAAATTTTATAGATTTATATTCTTCGTTCCCGCTTGAAGGATAGGATACTTTTGGACTTGATAGGTGGCGCTGTTGCCGATCGCCGAATCAGCGCTACCAAGTTGATTGAAATTTTGTAGATGGATATGGTTACTTCCAGTTTTAAATTTCGGATAGTTTTTGACCTATAGGTGGAACTTTGAAAAACACAAGCGGGATAAGAAAACGGATTGTGGCACGTCTCACTCAAAAACAAAATCAAACGCTATTTCTAAAGTCATATGATGAAAATTATTAATGGACGCTGTCCAAATAAAGCAATTTGCGAAATGTGAGCATAATTTAATACGAAAGGTACGGGCAAAGCCGGGTGGGTACAGTTACCTACATATAAAAGAGACTGACGTCCGTATGTGCATCCATAACTCGGGGACAGGTAGTTCGATTTTTACGATTTTTTGGTTGGAAGGAAGGGCATAATTCTACCTTTTGTTGTGAAAAAAAACTTTATGGGGATTAGTTGAATTTTTGAATTCTTTAAATGTTCCGGGCCTACCTCAACATAAATTGGATTTGAAAGTCGGCTCAGTTAAAATTTTGTTGCGCAACATCAATGTACCGAAACTTTGTAACGGATCGCATTTGATTCGTGGGGAAGGATCTCATATCAAATATCATGCAAGTGATGAATTTGAGGGGAAAATTCAAAGGCAAACACTCTTATTCCGCAGATTTCGCTTATTCAGAACGATTTACCATTCGTTCGACTTCAATTTCCCGTGCGTCTCGCTTTCACTATGACAAATAATTTATTGCAAGGATAATCGATGGATGTTTGTGCATTTGTAGCATCAGTCTTGATTCCCCATGTTTCTCACATTGTCAATTTAGTGAAAAAGCGGATGGTTGGACGACACGTCAACATCATTGCCGAATTACATAAATTAGTTAGTGCATTGTGCATGATCGGAATTATTATTTTCATTACATTAACAAATTTGGGCGGAACGAAGTTTGCCGGGTCAGCTAGTAGCTAAATAAGTTCCAGCTCTCATTACACATCGATGGAAGTATTTCTATTGAACAAAGCTTGCTTAGAAGATCTGGTACGGGTACATTTTAAATATTTTAAATTGAATCAAACGTCATGGGAACTTGTTTTTTTTAAACACCAACAATTTTCGGTTATCATTAATAAATTAGTACGAAATACATTGTTTTGCTATTCTCAACTACACCACGCTAAAAAAAATAAGTCCGGTAATCTACCAGCACACGACCAACGCCGACGTTTGTCGTTTGGCTAGAACATTTTTTAATGTTATAAGTCTTTGTCAAAACATCAGCCTCTCATCAGTATGGAATGGAACTCCTTCTGAGTGGATTAAAAGCGGAACTGATCCTCTAAGACTTTTAATGTTTGCGGAAAATATATATATACCTCATATCAGACTCACCTACTAATGGACTTCAATGATGACCGAAGTATTTGAAACAAATTCTGAGAAGTTAGTCTTGGTGATAGTACATTTCTTTAAGGCTCAATTCAGATCGTCGGATCCAGCGTTGCTGCTACACTTTGGATTAATGTATACAGCATCCTTTTCTTAACTACAAAAAGTACTTAATGAGATTTTCAGATAGCTACAAACTATCTATCTACTACGAGCCCAAACGCAAAATAGTTGGTCTATGCTGTTTGACTACGAATACATTCTGTTTATAACTTCAAACTTGTTTTGTTTCTTGAAATAAAAAGTTCTGTTTACGAAAATACATTTTTATTTTTAATTTTGTTACAAATAAAACAAAAGTTTACACTTGAAGTTATTACTGAATAAACATAAGTAATATTTTTTTCATCTTTTGTTTGAGCGCAAAATAGTTGGTCTAAAAATTAAAAATGTGTTTTTACCACTGCGTTACATCACCTTTCTTTGCTGTCACTGCTTGAATTCGTTGTGGCATTGTGTCCACAAGTTTTTGGCAATCCACAGTGTAACGACTAGAGGAAAAAAAATGCAAAAAAATTTTTGTTTTTTTTATGTTTAAATATTTTTATAGTGAAAGCAAATAAGCTGGAGATTCGAAAAATCCGCTACTCAATATATGGTATTGGTTTGTGCAGTAAACAAAAAGCCGTTATTTTGTATGTTGACATCACCGCGCTGAAATTTCTGCATTTTACATGCCATTGCCATTACAGCTTGCAAGTCTCACAGTGCTTCTTGGAACTTGTCGTTAAATTTATACGTAAAGTGAACCTTCTTTTTTCATTTGGTGAATAAATTATATTGATATACTAGCTGACCCGGCAAACTTCGTTCCGCCCAAATTTGTTAATGTAATGAAAATAATAATTCCGAGCATGCACAATGCACTAACTAATTTATGTAATTCGGCAATGATGTTGACGTGTCGTCCAACCATCCGCTTTTTCACTAAATTGACAATGTGAGAAACATGGGGAATCAAGACTGATGCTACAAATGCACAAACATCCATCGATTATCCTTGCAATAAATTATTTGTCATAGTGAAAGCGAGACGCACGGGAAATTGAAGTCGAACGAATGGTAAATCGTTCTGAATAAGCGAAATCTGCGGAATAAGAGTGTTTGCCTTTGAATTTTCCCCTCAAATTCATCACTTGCATGATATTTGATATGAGATCCTTCCCCACGAATCAAATACGATCCGTTACAAAGTTTCGGTACATTGATGTTGCGCAACAAAATTTTAACTGAGCCGACTTTCAAATCCAATTTATGTTGAGGTAGGCCCGGAACATTTAAAGAATTCAAAAATTCAACTAATCCCCATAAAGTTTTTTTTCACAACAAAAGGTAGAATTATGCCCTTCCTTCCAACCAAAAAATCGTAAAAATCGAACTACCTGTCCCCGAGTTATGGATGCACATACGGACGTCAGTCTCTTTTATATGTAGGTAACTGTACCCACCCGGCTTTGCCCGTACCTTTCGTATTAAATTATGCTCAC
This sequence comes from Cheilosia urbana, assembly GCA_946477585.1. NCBI lineage: Eukaryota > Metazoa > Arthropoda > Insecta > Diptera > Syrphidae > Cheilosia > Cheilosia urbana. The sequence continues at coordinate 43,208,440 of OX297856.1, forward strand.
ATCTCGCAAATTGCTTTATTTGGACAGCGTCCATTAATAATTTTCATCATATGACTTTAGAAATAGCGTTTGATTTTGTTTTTGAGTGAGACGTGCCACAATCCGTTTTCTTATCCCGCTTGTGTTTTTCAAAGTTCCACCTATAGGTCAAAAACTATCCGAAATTTAAAACTGGAAGTAACCATATCCATCTACAAAATTTCAATCAACTTGGTAGCGCTGATTCGGCGATCGGCAACAGCGCCACCTATCAAGTCCAAAAGTATCCTATCCTTCAAGCGGGAACGAAGAATATAAATCTATAAAATTTCATTGAAATCGGGTGAGTGGTTTCGGAGATCGATTACAACGCCATATAGCGGGTCAAAAATCCTATCTTTTAAGTTTGCGTTAACCTGAAATACAACAATTCGAACAAAACAAAAGAACAATCATAAAAATTGACCCAGTGGTTATCGAGTTATATCATCATCATCGAGTTTCATCCCGAAAGAATTATAGGTATGAATTAAGAAGATTATTATTAAAGAAAATTTAATTGACCTGAATAACGACATACGCCTACAACGCCACATGTTGAGGATTTTCCGACGATGTGCACTAAGAAATTCAGTTTTTGTTAAAAATAATAAATTAATTATTTTATATGTATTTTATCAATATAATAACTCCGATCGAAGCATCTGTTTTAAACGATATTTATTTTGTTTACATCCTCGTTGACGATATTTGCAGCACGCATTCTGTCAATGTTATGCCAACGCCATAAGGTTACATCAAAAAAGTTTGAACTGTAAAAGCGCTATGGTTACATTAGATATAATTTAATATGGTGGTTAAGTATTCTTAAATTTTCTAATTTTCCGCGCAATTTTCTTAATTTTTTCTTTCATAAGATTTTTCTCCTGACAATAACAAACACAACAAAAAAAATTAGCGAAATCGGTCCAGCCGTTCACGCGTCATGCCGCGACCAAGGGAAATAGGGATTCATTTTTATATATATAGATTCAGCATTGGCACATTCGTTCGAACAGCTTGACTCAATGCGATTCGTTCGAAGTCCATTTCTCGCTCCAATTCTCGATTAACTGCGTCAAATCAAAGCTTTGTTGCGCATTTCATCTGACATCTCCAGTTCATTATCCGATGTCACAGTGCGAATTCGATGCAAAGTATCGTCGGCCATAATATCATCTTTGTATAATCAAAGTACCTATCTACTTCATTTCAAAAAGTTACTTAATGTAACATAGTAAACATAATTTATTAGAAAAAACTTTTTGGGTATACCTATATTTAAAAAAAAAAAAAAAAATTTCAAAATTGGTGACAACAACAATTTGCTTGGAAAATAATTAAAATAATTGACAACAACAATTGCTCTTAAAATTCAAAATATATTTTTTTTTATTTGAAGTGTCACTACTTGATTTCTATCCCGTTAATTTTTTTTTTCAAAGTGTATTTCCCCATTCAAACTTTAATTTTCTAATTTTCCGCGCAATTTTCTTAATTTTTTCTTTCATAACTTTGTTCTCCTGACAATAACAAACACAACAAAAAAAGAATTAGCGAAATCGGTCCAGCCATTCTCTCGTGATGCCCTTACCAACGAACATCATTTCATTTTTATTTATATAGATTAAAACATGGGTAAGTTATCGGGTTTTTCCTTAGAGAACTACGATATAAAATGATTTTCCAACTTTGGATGCGTGTACAAAAAAATGAACTCAAAACATATCCTCCATTTTTTTTTGTGTGGAAAGATTTATATATGTACTTTGTACTTATAACAGTTTTAGCTGCCGAAACGTGCCGATTCAGTTCAATAATTTTTTTTTTTTCAGAAAATACCCCGAAATTAACACAAAAATCCTGCTTCGAGGCATGGAAAATGGCTGCCACAAATCATAAAGTGGAAGCAATTTTAAGTCATATTTTGGTTAAGTACGGTTTGGAAAATGCTCCGGATGAAATTATTGAGAGTGTAAAAAAAACCAGCCGCTTGATTTCTTTAAATTTAAAAAAGAAATGGGAAATTACCCACCGCACAAGTAAAACATTCATGAGTCGCTATGGGAACTGGTTGAATGAAGAGGTTACATTAGAAAATGAAGTTATCAGTTACTTGCAGACATCCAACTTTCCGCGTGCTTCTTCAAGTGGGCTACAACGTGGAAGACCTGAAAAGGATTTAAACGAATTATGCGAAAAATCAAAAAGAAAGAAAGTTGCAAAGCTTGTTCAAGACTGGAGCTCTAGTGAACTATCTTTTGCTGCTGACTTATCAAGATCAAGTGCCATTTTAAGTACTCGAACATCTATATCTGCTCTTCAAGCATTAGCTTTGTATTTAGATTTAGGACTTAGCTTTAGGAAGTATAACATTTTACGTTCAACTGTAAATAGTTTACATCACAACACATTCCCTAGCTACTATTATATAAAGAAAATTAGAGATGAAAGGCTTCCTATTAACGTAGACGTTTCAGCTAATCACGCTGCAGTAGATTTACAGGAATTACTCAACAAAACTGCAAAATATATCATTGAATCCATCCCCGATGAATCAATACTTTCGTGTGATTCTGTAAAATTTATCTGCAAGTGGGGCTTCGATGGAAGTTCTGGACACAGTCCTTACAAACAGAGATTCCAGACCTCTTACAGTTCTGATGAATTTATATTTTTGACTGCACTAATTCCTCTTCAAGTTGTCCATATAGCAACAGGTGAAATAAAGTGGCAAAATCCTACACCGTCATCTGTATTTTATTATCGGCCTATAAAGTTCATATTTTCAAAAGAGTCACCCACGTTAGTATCCCAAGAAAAATATGGATCACTTAATTAATAATTTGATTCCTTTAGGCATGATTATTAATACTAAATCCATTATTGTTAACTTTGAAATGTTATTCACTATGATAGACGGCAGTATATGCAACGTAATTAGTGAGACTAATTCGGCGCAAACTTGTTACATTTGTGGTTGTACTCCTAAAAATATGAACAAAGAAAGAAGTGAATACCTTCAGCCGAAAGAGTCTACATACAAGTTTGGGTTATCTCCGTTACACTGTTGGATAAGATCTTTTGAAGGTATGCTGCACATTTCTTATCGTTTAGATTTAAAGAAATGACAAGTCAAAGGAGAAGATTCAAAAAAAAATATTTGCGGAAAGAAAAGCTAAAATACAAAAAGAATTTAAAGATAAATTAGGATTAATAATTGATAAACCAAAGCCTGGCTTTGGTTCAAGTAATGATGGAAATACTGCCCGTAGATTTTTTGAAAATCCTCCCTTAAGTGCTTCAATTACAGGTATCAACCAGCAATTAATAACAAAGTTGTCAATAATGCTTCGAGTAATTTCTAGTGGAAAAAAAATTGATTTAAGAAAATTTAAAATACTTGTTAACGAAATAAAAGAGCTATATTTATGTAATTATAATTGGTACTACATGCCTTTTTCATAACATAAATTATTAATACATATTCCTGACATTATTTCATAATTTTTGATTCCCATAGGTCAGTTATCTGTTGGGATGCCGACACAAAGATATTCGCCATATTCGAAAATACAATACAAGAAAATCCTCACGCAATAATACAAACAAAGATATCATGACAATGCTTCTTCTTACATCTGATCCAGGTCTAGCTAGGTTTCGAAAATGTATAAGTAGTCACAGAAAAATAACTTCAGATATAGCTGAATATAATTATAACTGACAATAATGAGTTAGGAACATTTGATTTGAGTTTAGATTCAGATTCATACTCAGATTCAGATCACTCACTTATGGAATCTGAAAGCGAATGATTTCTTTGTTATTATGGCCTTAATGTTTTGTTTAACTAGTTTGATAAGTTCGTTTTAAGCCTTTTTTGAAAAAATACAAGAAAAACAAATAATAAAAACAATATATTTTGAATAACGATTTTTGTTCCGTTTCTTCATACATTGGTTACACTGTGATCGGTTGTAAATGATTGCCAAATATCATTGATAGTCTGTCATAGATCTGTGCGGGTCCTTGCTGGTTGCTGTCTTAACTTTTGTTTCATTTTATGCCATAGAGTTTCGATTGGCGAAAGATCAGGGCTCCATTAAAGGAATGGCTTTAGTAGATAACCAGTCTTTAGTTGCCTTTGCCGTATGACAAGATGCAATGTCTTGCTGAAATACGTAGACTCCCTCGGTTGACAGAAGTTGTGTTATTGATGGAAGCAGATGATCTTCCAAGATGTTGCGATATTTCGCAGAGTTCACAAGGCCGTCAACAAAACATAGGCTACCAACACCACGCCCAGACATGCACCCCCATATCATTTGCGATGCTGGAAACTTTATCGTTCATTGCAGACAGTCTTTATGGAAAGCTTCTTTGGAGGTGCGAATGTACATGCTTTCGCTCATCGCCAACACAAACCTCAAATCTGGATTCATCGCTCCAAATTACTTCCCGCCACTGATGTAAGGTCCAATTTTTGTGCTCTTTAGCCCATTCAAGTCGCCTTTTCTTTTGCCTTGGCGTAAGAAGAGGCTTTTCTTTTGCCTATTAATATAGGTTGAAAAAATCACAATGCAAAATAAACAAAAGATTTTTAAACAAACCTTGTAAAATGTATATCCCATTTTCTTCATGTTGCGCTTACAAGTGTCGACAGATATTTCTTTTTTGATGCGGCTTTTCCACTCTACAGTTACCCCAGCAGCAGTTTGACGACGTTTTTCCTGAATTATTTTTTTTAGTACCCTACAATCGCGGGATGTAGCTATCGGTGGCCGCCCAGTTTTCTTTCGGGTTTTAATGTTACCCATCTTAGTAAAAAGCGAAATAAAATTCTGTACTGAGGAACGAGGGAGATTGAAATTTTTTGAAATTTTGTAGCTTGAAAAGCCATTTTCAAAAGCTTTTATAATTGATTCCCTAAGATCTTTAGATGAGGGAACACCACGCGCCATGATAACCCAACAAATGAATTTCAACACAATTCACAATATAAGTACACTTATAACCTGTCAAAGCAAGAGCACACTTGTTTTTACTTAATTTTTCCTAACGGTTAACTTAATCATAGGATGATGTGGAGTAGACCAACTCTTTTGCATCGCGAATGACGTAGACCAACTATTTTGCACTCATTATCAAATGAGAAAGCACACAGTTTTAACGGTATTTTTTGTGATATTGCTTATTTGTGTCGGTAATTCAATCAAAGAGTGTAATTTTCTATGAAAAGTTTTTTTATTTTTTTTTAAATTAAATATGTATGTATGTTAAACTAATAATAAAAAAGTTTCCAATTGCAAGAAAGTGGGTAGACCAACTATTTTGCGTGTGGGTCGTATAGGTACTAGTTCTATAGGTAGTTTCTAGTTCTCTGGTATTCACTACAGTCTTAGCGACAAAAAATTGAGTAGGTCTACTTGCTTAGTGACACACTTGTGCTCGCTGCCGAAGTGGCGATATACACTCTTATACTCTGCAACAGTACTGCAATGTGCGTTCTATAGACGAGGGGAAACTTCAGTCTTCCATTGAATTGGAGCTCATGACTATAGGTATACCTACCATCGTTTGGTGAAGAAATGTCCAAGAAACGTAAAAAGTACTACTTTCCTTCATTCAATCTTCAAAAAAGATGCGGAAGGAACTATCCGCGAAACGAGTAGGCTTTTGTCAAGGACTGAGAGCTTGACTATCTAAAGGCATCAAGGTAACAACAAATTGGGCATCATCCTTAGTCTAAGTTAAAAGTACGTAGTAAAATCACAAACACTAAGTGACATCTACTTATTCGTATTGTACGAAAACAATAGAAGGATTTTCGCTATTGGAACAAATAGCTATACCAAATCCACTCTTCAGTCTTCCAATTCTAAAACGCTTTTACGTATGAAATGACAACTTTTGGCTTGTTTGAGCTTAATAAAGATTCTGTATTAAAACCAAATACAAATGTACGCTAGTAGATGATTTTAATAAGTTCGTGTGAAAATATAGTCAGAGAAGATGCTATATTTTAGTTCAATTCTTATCAATTTGTAATAAGTTCTTGATTGAAGTAATATTTTAATATAAAACGGGTTAGATTGTAGGAGAAATATGCTGGAATTCAGAAAACTCGTATTAAAATGAGCTTTCATAAAACACTTCTTCAATTTGAATATAAAACTATTAAAGAAAAAATTTAGTAAATTGGAAATATTAAAAACAATTTTTTCTTGTATTGCATAGACCTTTAATAGGCAGTGCGGAGATATAAAAAAAACACCCCATATTTTTAGCTGTATAATAGATTATTAAAAAAATTGATGCCAATATATCGATGTCTCATTTCGGCATCAGAATATTCTTCACTGATGAACAAAATATATATCTGCAGGTACCCGTCATACATTTTAAAAAGCAACTCACATATCACAATGGATTTGCATTAAAAATGTTTCCAATTAAATACATATTCATACATGAGTGTTGAAGAAAAATACCAAACCCTTTCAATTTTAACCCAACACATTCCATTAGGATTTTGTAAAAAATTGAATTCTTGCAAAACACTCCCTTTAAATTTAACTTTAGCGAATTCCGGATACGCGAGCAAAATAAATCCCGTCGCACTCATTCAACTGGAATTTAACATTTCTCTCTCGAAAGCCCCTGCGTCAATTTATCACTGAAATGTACGACAATAAAAACGCAAGCACCCTGCCAACACGAACACACACCCACAGCTATCAGAGCTTCTATATCTCTCTAATTCCGGTTCAGTTGAAAATCTCTGACACAGTTTTGCATGCATCAGCTAAAATTGCCATAAAAATCACAAAACCAATCTCACAACGAGTCCTTTACACAAAAAAAAAAAAAACTGAATACGTTTGTTTACATTCCAAGTTTCAACGTATCTCTATTATTTCGTACCGACCCACCATCAGCACCATTCGTCTGACAGATGAGCCAAAGAGCGTTTTGTTTTAGTGCAAAAAAAAAAGTTTTTGAAATCCTTTTGGCAGGATGCATTTCCGAATTCAAAACAAAGGTGCATTGCTACAAACAGTGAAAAAAAGAAGTTGGCAAATCACCACATTTTTGGTGCAGATTTAAAAAATTTAAAACAATTCCTTTAGTTGCAGTGCAATGACCAGCAGGATATGTCTGTGTGATTAAATGAGCTTACCGTTGAATGCAGAAAACCACACAAAACAATAAAATTTATCGCAACTTGCAATGCGCTATAAATTGAAATGAAATCGAATCCAGCAAATTTGTTGAGATAGTGGTTTTAAAATACACAAAACGCTGTGCGCTCGGTTTTAGTTTCTGTGTTGTCAGAGACCATGTCTGCGGGTCATTTCTACACCGAGAACTACACAGGTGGTAAGCCGGTAATTTGCTGCAAATGAATTGTCACAGCAGCTCTGGCTTGGCATCAGTATGAATGAATGAGAGACGACGAAGGCAGGGCAGAACTATGGCACAACTCTAATCAATGCCGATTTAGGTGGCACGAAATGGGATTTGTTTGCCCTTGAACTGAGAAGGCTGTTGTGGTCGTGCGCAAAGTGCACTGGTGGGGTATAATTGTGTGGTTTTTGCGTGCGGAGACAGAGATGAATCGACAGAAATTTGATAGCGAAAACGGAAGCTGTGGACAAAGTTTTTGCCACAGGAGATGGAATTTAGATGAATGTGGTCAGATCAGGAGCAGTTCAAAAGTTTTTTTTATAGGTACACACACAGAGAAATTCGGCAATCAACATTAAAACTTGAAATGAATTGTCAGTATCAGTATGTAGGGGGTATGCCTATGCGATGCCGTATGCAACAACTGGGGCACTGATGGGGGGAAGGAAAGAAATGCTGTCGCAGTTTAAGGCAGTTAAATTTGAGTTGAAAGCGTTACAAGTCAATTTGTGTCGAAATATCAAACGTTCATTGGCGGACCATTGGATCTTTAAGTGAATAACATATGATCATGTTTAGTGTAAGAACGTTTCTCCTTGTTAGGTCTAGCTCTTCTAGCCATATGGCAATCTACAAATTACGAAATCAGCTATAATATATATTATTGAGAACGATCGGCTGACGGCAATGGCCAAAGTCTTTTATTGTAAATTATTGTAAAATTATTGAAATTGATGTTTATGAATAAATTACTTACTTACTTACTTACTTACTTATTGGGAGCGTTTGCATATTTATGAATATTTTGCGACTAACGATAAGCATAGCTACGAGTACGTTTGCTATTTATGACTATATCGTCTTTTTCCTTATAGGAACTGACACATACATGGCCCTACTATAGGGTTGCCATGCCTGTCTAAGTCAACCTAGGACAAGAAGTTTCAAAATCCTGAACTTTGGAGGACATCATACAGGTACCTATGAAAAAGAGGACAAGATGAAAACACAAACTACCTATGGAGAAAGTTAAAAGGAGCAAGTGACGCTTTTATGTCCGATTAGACACACGGAATCCGAAATCTGAGACCAAATCTGATTAAACCCAATCGAAAACCATATTGCATACGACAAATCATTTCCTTACTTTACCTTAGACTTTATCGAAACGTTGGTAAAACATAAGTTTACCGCATAATTATGCTCTCTTCGACAAAGGAAAAAAGGTTTTAATTTATTAAATTTTTAAAATTATTTAGGTATATCAAAGTCTTGAAATTTTATGAATTTGAGGTGAAAAGTTTTGTTCGTATTTTGGAGCTCAAAAATCTTAAAAATAAAAGATGTATCTTATAATTTATATTCCATACCTTGCCACATATTCAATGTATCGTTGAAGACAGGTATCTTTCCTTCCCTATGGAAAAATTCTTTTATAGTACCAATATTTAAATCCGGTAGGAAAAATAATATTGAAAATTACAGAGCGATCTGTAAACAATCGTCCATTCCTAAACTGTTGGATGAGTTGGTGACTGATGAGTTAAATTTTTTCTGTAAAAAATTAATTTGCAATAACCAACATGGCTTTGTAAAAAACAGATCCACTGCTACAAATCTTCTTCTTTTTACAAATTTTGTTATTAGTGAGATATCTAAGGGTAATCAGGTCGATGTCATTTACACTGATTTCAGTAAAGCGTTTGATCGAGTTGATCACAAACTTCTTCTTTACAAACTTGAACGTTTAGGGTTTCCTACAGTTTTTCTTAGATGGCTATCATCCTATCTAAATAACAGATACCAGTTTGTAAAGTTTCGAGGACACATATCCAAAGAAATCATTGTAACATCTGGTGTCCCACAAGGAAGTCATATAGGCCCACTCTTATTTATTTTATTCGTTAATGATGTTGTCAAATTTGTTCCACATTGCAATATCCTGATGTTTGCCGATGACTTTAAAATATATTCTTCATGCAATGATCCGAATAGTTTTCATAGATTGAATGCACATCTCCAAGACTTCGTTTTGTGGTGCAATAAAAACTACTTGTCCCTTAATGTTAGTAAATGTTCGGTCATTACTTTTTCCCGTCGTTCCTCGCCTTTCATTCACGCGTATTCCTTCATCAGTAGTGTTATTCCGCGTGTATCTTTGATAAAAGATCTAGGTGTTATGTTATATAGTAAACTATCCTATATTTACCACTATGAATATACATCACAAATAAAGCCAATAGAGCATGGGGAATGCTTAAACGTTATGCTAAGGTGTTCACCGAACCCTATGCGCTAAAAACTTTATATTTGTCGTTTGTTCGATCGCTGCTGGAATATACGTCTATTGTTTGGTGTCCATACTACAATACTCACATAGTAAGAATCGAAGCAATTCAAAAAAGATTTCTCAGGTTTGCCCTCAGACGTCTACCTTGGTCGGATTTTAATAACTTACCCCCTTACTCAGCCCGATTACAACTTATTGGACTCGAGTCTCTTGAGGTTAGGAGAAAGGTATCAAGAGTTGTTTTTCTTCACAGAATACTTATTGAGGAGATTCACTGTTCTGATATTTTAAGTCTTGTGGGTCTTAATGTTCCATCACTTAATTTGCGTAATAACAGATTCTTCCTCCTCTTTAAATGGTTTAATGTTATTGTATAATGAATGTGCGTCTTTAATTGACATTAATATGACAATACCATTGATAAAATCCATCTTGTTTAATTATTTCCAGTTATAATTGTATTGCTCAGTTCGTAATTAGTTTTGTACTTGCTTTTTTTCTAAATTATATTAATTTACTTCATTTTTTTCTTAATTTTTGTCTCTCATTTTATTATATTTTTTCATGTCTAAAAAAGGCCTAGTACTTTGTTGACAAATAAACAAATAAATAAATAAATAAATAATCTGGCAATCACTGCATAGATCTGAGGTGCACGGAAATATTTTTTTTTTAAATCGAGCCCAAGTTTTTTGGATGAACTTTAACATATTTTCCAAAAGTTTTTGAGAGCCGCTTTGCATCAGAATTGGTTGGATTCGCGCAAAGTCGCCACTTTTACACTCAAGGCTTTTGTCGCGCTTGTTCCATAGTTAAAGACTGTTGGTTAAATCGTCTATGAAGATAAAAATCGTTACATCAGACCATTGACCTATATAGCTTCGTTTATTCTTTTAAGTGGTTTGAATTAAATTTTGTTTGCATTTTTGTTTTTAAAAAACTGAAAATGCTCTAAGACGCTGCCAACTACAGTAGCGGCGTAGGGTAGGGCGGAGTAGAGCGACCGCCCAGGACGCCGCACATAAAGGGGCGCCGCAGGCAAATGTTATACAGAAATGTTAAAAAAAAATTCTGCACATTCTTGGGATATTATAGAAATACAGACTTTAAGAGCGCCATTTTAACTGCGAAGGAATTGGCTGAAGAGTTTGAAATTGAACCTGTGCTTAGAGCCGCAACAAGAATTCGACGTGTTAAGCGGCAGGCTGTTGAAAATCTCGCAATGAGCCTATATAACTTGTCCAGAAAAAGATTTTAGATTTTCAACTGTTTTTTGGACACCACATTAATTTCAGACAATGAAGTTTTCGAAAAATTAAATGAGTACTCGGAATCTTGGTTTTTTAATACAATACTAAAAAATCTAAAATCTTTTTTGCCTTTTTGTTTTAAATTTGATCAAAGATCGCAACTTACAATAACTTTACCCAAATGTATAGATAGCATTGCGAATATTATTGACTATAGGTATACCTGTGGGGAGGGGAGTTTTTCTAAAGCTAAGCTGGGGCCGAATTACCGCACCCGTGAGTGAGCCATTCGTAACAGAATTTTATTTTTTTAATTTTACTAGCAAAACAATAAGAAATTCAGTCATGTATTACTCGATCGCGGATGCGGGAATTCAACCCCTGATGAAAACCTATCTCTATCGACAATATATCAATTTAGACTGACAAATTTGGCATTTTTGTCAATCGAAAATGAAATTGCTTAAAACATCGACTTTGATAACTTATTAAGAGTTCGCTAATAGAAAGGCTAGAAGTCAAATTTTATTATTATTTTTTTCTTTTTTAATAAATGATTATATTGGTTATTTCATTATACTGTGGCAACAGGGGAAAACAAACAACAAAAGTCATTTTTAGACACTTCTTCCACGATCTAGACGAGCTTTCCAGCACACCATCAGTAGACAAGATAATGTGCTTTATCAAATCCACAGGATGATTTGCATACAACAGCACAGTGAATAATTAATTGCTATTATTTATGCACAGGGTTAAAGGGACAACCTTTCCCCCATGTGCATCACAATGGGTCAATGTTGACGTGAGTATGGCACGGAGTCCTCCACGCCAGCCTACATACCTAACCTAACCTAGCCACTTTTCAGGAGCGCAAGTTAAAGGTTTGACTTTAGATATGGGAAGTCGACTTACTCGTTTTTTCTTGATTAATAACCTAGCAATCGGAAGAGATATATGAATGGTTATATAACTCAATTTTGACATAAGTCGACTTATGCTGTTCTTCCACTTTGCCACAGATCCTTTGCATTTTTAATGTGTAAACATCTAAGCGCGCGTTGTTGGAATCTGGTGGAGTAATTCCACACATTTAACTTGCGGGGACGGAAATGCGTCACTGTGTTTTATCATTGCATACATACATACATACGAGCTGGGGCATATTAATTTCAGTTTTTCGTTGATGTGAAATAAAGCATGTTTTTCATATATGATGGTCTCACATTTCTTCCCTGTGACGGAAATCTCGAGGAAATTCAGTGCCAAATCTTTCGTGAATTACCAGACACGCAGAAATCACAGCTGGACAACAACTAACAAAAATGTCGTAGACCAGCACCTCTACAATATGCAATGCAAGCCGAATGAAATTCCAATGACACTTTCATTTACTGTATAACAGTTGATGGGATGGGGGATGGAAATGCAAACGGGTATTTTCCACTGCATATGTTAGGAGTGTTTGTTGATGTGTAAACATCTAAGTGCGCGTTGTTTCACTGTTCGATTTCACTGTTTAATACACTGCTTATAATTCATTCAGTTGTGACTCCTTAACCTCAACTGTCATCCAACTCGCATCTGCTCTTTTCTCAATGACGTGTATCAAGCCACACACATACCGCACGCACGGTGTTTATCTACACATATTTCGGGTATATGTAGGTTTGAATTGCAGTTAGGGGGAGCCGTAGAAATCGCTAAAAGGCGCTAGAAGTCTCCCTACCACCAAAAAGAAATTCTCGCTTTGAGGTCCCAAATACTTGTCTTCACTCCGCACCCGCACAGAATGCAACTGAACAAACACAGTAAAACGTTCTTAATTTTTCCACGCGCATCTTGAGATTCCCATTCCACCTCTCCTTGGATAAACCCAAACTCCAAATTATATAAAAAAAATCTAGGTGTGGTAGTAGCCATTGCATTCATCTAGTGCGTACTTGTGTGTGTGCTGGGGACTACATCCGACCTCCGTCCACTGAATGCAACAACAATTCGAATTAACATGCTGCAAGTGATCGTCATTCTAATGAATTCATCATCTGCCTTCTTTCAAGGCGGTCTCGGATCGTTTGAAGCAAGCGACATTAAAAAACGCAAAACAAATTGTCGCCATAGATACACTGATCGACGCGCCGGAAGGTGGCCACACCAATAGTCACTACACAGCAGACAGCACCAGCATATGAAGTACTCGTATACATGCACCTTGGCATTGCATTCTAGTAGCGAGCGGCATGTTGTCTGACAAGCTAATCCAATCGAAGTGCATGTTTGCATCTGCAACAGATCACACACGCATCTCTCGAGAAACACACGAAAGGTGATGCGTTCACCTAACTGCTAGCCAAAATAGGATGTTTGCCTATCACACGGCCGCGATAGAAACACCTTTCGCTGGCTTTGTGGGAAATCTGCGTCGTCGCTGTCATCCACTTCCGGTTATGTGCGTCGTAAACGCAAGAGTGTCCCATATATCATCCCGAATGCATACACATATACAATGAATGTGCTGTGTTTCTGGTGACTAATATGGTCATAGATACGAAAATTCAATTTACCCAACCATTGTGGTCGGAGTCGCACCAGCTGGCTGGTAAACATCCAGAGAAAGTTGCCACAAAATAATTGTGAATAATTTAAAGTATAAAACAAAAGTATCTGCGGCAGTATCTACAGAGTATCTACACATGCCATTTCTCATTTCTGGTCTAAAAAAAATATATATATAAATTTATAAACAACATAGACAAAACAATGGCTTTGACCATGTTTGAGCTCCTGTGTTGCGCCGACGACGTCTTATCGCAGGCTCATAAATTTTACCTAGATGGCTCTGAGTCTGACTCTGCTGCCCATGATAGGGCGATGCGACGAGGAAGAGAACGAGGAAGAACAAACATTTGCAACTCCATTTGTGAGGCTGCAGTTGGCTGTTGTTCCTGGTTGGATTCTTAAGAGAAGTTCTTGAAGTTGAAGCGCGCCGCTGCGGCAGTCGTGCAGTAGCTACTTATGCGATAACAATGCCCATAAATGAATTCATTTCACTGACATTAGGCTAAACAAAAAACTACAAATACGTACCGCGCGCCGCAGCCGTACACACAAAACAACACTCGGACACGAATTAGATTGGTTCAGCAGATTACCCGCGATTGCTGTTGCCTGCTAGCTGCTGGCTGCTGGCTGCTGGTGTTGTTGAAGCGAGTTAGTGCGTGAGTGAGTGAGCCCCTGCGAATACTATTGTGTGGAAGAACGCAGCGGAATTAGGCGTATCTCAACGAGATTTGCGACCGTCCTCCTGTGCCCTTATCCGTGCTCTTCATCAACATGACGTACGACGGCTTGAATTGAGTTGAGCTGGTAATATACGGATACGCCGTAGCCGTACGCATACGTTGTAGATGCTCCCTCGATGCGCCCTGCCTAAGGAGAGCCTATTACGACTTATAACATTCAGTACAAAAGGGGAGAAAGGGATTATTATGACGCGAGTGTTCGCTTATTTTTTTTTTTTTTTTTTTTAATGTGTAAAGTGTACCGGGTGCTTTTTTCTTCCGCAACAACAAATAAATTGGATTCTCAAATGAAAATAATGTTTTTCCTCTGCTTGATCCAATTTTTGAATCTGCTATCATTTATATAACAATGGCTTGTCGTATATAAATGTTGAAGGTTGAACTCAGAGGGAAATAATACGATGACAATAAAACCAAAGGAAGGAAGAAATAGCGATAGAAGGAAGCAGAAAATTCTGTAACAATACGGGAGCAAAAGAAGTGGAGTCCTTTTCCTGTGGCCTGTCATATGGAAATATGAGATGTGATTTTTTTCCTCTTTTTTTTCCGGAGCGAAATAAATATCCTCTGCTCAGGAAGACATTTATAATTTTATTTCATCTACTCTTGGGATATATGTTGGGTTTGGATATCCTTTATTGTCTTTATGTGCGCTTGTAAATGGAACCTCTTTCATTATAATTGTATATTCCATGTAAGGGAGGTATATCACCCAAATGATATGGTATCGTAACACAGTTTTGGGTGCGCAAGGCGGGGAGGTGACAAATCGCTTGCAAATAAAAATTCATTTGAGTTGTCTTGACATGAGGACTTTCATGAAATATGCTACCTATCTATATGCGACCTAAGGTTAGCTTTGGTCGGGAAAAAGTCAGCATTTCCTTTTGTAATTCGAGATGCCGTCTAATAAATCATGCAATGTCGTGTGTGTTGGGTGCTATTCTTTTTCCTTAATTTTGTGTATTCGTCTTTTGCCCGTTTTTTGAGTTTATTGTAGGTAGGTATTTTGTTTATATAAAATTGTTCGATTCTCTTTCCAGTTTTTGTCGTGCTCACACGGTTGTCTTGGCCTTACCTATATAGTTCAGTGGAGCAGCATAAATGTTGGGCTTGCGCCTGGAATTTTTATTAATTTGTTCGGTTTTTTGTTCTCTTATACTACTACTATAGTTATCTGTATGACTTTTTCGGTTAAGACCTATGCACAAGAAATCTGAGAAAATCGGACTTTGAGTGAAATGAGTTGCTCCACTCATTTCTAATAAATGGTTTTAAAAGTGTTTTTGGATTTATTCAGACATTCTTACATAGCTATAGGTACCAACGGCACTCGCGAATGTAGAACAATCATGATGAAATAGTGGAACCTTGTGGAATGGTACATACATTTCATTGTGGTAACTTACAGCAAGCTATAGGTACTGAGCGGCCTTTAAAGGTTTCTTTGTTCTCCTTCGTGGAGGAGGAAGAACTTCGCTTGCACTTTCGAAAAAAATGTTCATTCAAATTAGTTTGACCACCCGTTGATAACATTTCAATACACTGGAAATAGGACAACAAATGTCAAATCATGTGTTAATTGTTAGGTACAACATTTTCCAAGTCTTAACTACCTTACGTCTTTCGCGTTCTGATGCAAAAAAATTTGGCTGCTTTTAACTCAAAATAAATATTGTTTTTTTGATGTGTAAACATCTAAGCGCGCGTTATTGGAATCTGGTGGAGTAATTCCACACACTTAACTTGCGGGGACGGAAATGCGTCACTGTGTTTTATCATTGCATAAATTTTTTTGGAATCTGGAGGAGTAATTCCACACATTTAACTTCCGAGGACAGGGAATGCGTCACTGTGTCTTATCATTGCATACATTTTATCATTGCATACGTTTTTAACATTGCATACATTTATGAGCTGGGGCATATTAATTTCAGCTTTTTTTGACGTGAAATAAAATTTCTCCATTTCATCCTTGCACCGACTCAGAAGAAATTTCAAGAATTCAGCAGGGAGATTATCATCTTTTACCAATGATCATAAGCGGAGACTTCAATATCAATTTTGCAACTCCAGAAGCTCAACCATTTATTGATTATATGCAAGATAAATTTAATCTTCAAATGAACTCCAACCGGAAAATTTCAACAACACGATATGGTACAACCATCGATGCTGTCTTCCAGCGTAATCTATATAGATTATGTACAGTTTCGAATGTACGTATCTTACTTCAGCTACAACAATCCGATTGTATCTATTCTACCGAAACTAACACAGAACGAATAAATTATTGTTATTTCATAATATATCAAGAATGCGGTTATAACAATTCCCTCTTTTCTCAATGAAGTGTCAGAATTTACAAAATCCTGGTTTCAAAATTCCGCAAAAAATAAAAAAAGGTTTGGAAAATGTTCAAAATCGCTATCTTTTTTATAAACTAATCCTTAGAGAACATATTTTTTTGTCTTTTTTTATTTTTTTTTAATTTTAATGTTGTTTTTAAATTATTTAATCTTTTTTTTTTTTTACTTTCAATTTTTATTTTTTCTAGAAATATTTTTTTTGTTGTTTGCTTATATTCGTTAGTTGAAAAAAAAAAGACGGAATAACCAGAATTGTATTGCTTTTAATTTTAAAAGAATACTTTTGTAAAGCATAAATAAAAAATGCTGAATTTCTAAAGCAGCATTTCGACCCGCACACGTTTTAAAAGCCTAAGACCGCTGAGTATACGCACCGCCACATTGCTTATACAGTTCTGTGGCACTTCAATTACGACATTAACGGGTCACTAAGCAAATTATTGGTCTCGTTTGTTTTTGAATATTTGAGAATAAAATAACCCGTTTGCGGGGTTTTAAGAAACAATTTCGCAGTGTAGGTCGAGATCGTTTCCTGCCTCGTCAAAATTAAAAGTCTGTTTTTTTCGCCATTACTTTATATCCCTACAATGAGACGATGTCATTCGTTTCAAAATTTGTTCCATTGTTGTTTATTTATATTTTCAATTACTGTTAATGTAACCTTACCATGACTTCACTTTTCCGCATATAACCATACTTAGTACTGCGCACATCAGTATTGAACTGGAAATCTTTCCAATTTTAGCCTAAAATTGCTTTAGTAAGTTTTCGCCTAGCATGGGCTAAGCCGATTTGTACGGATTTGATTTCGACTTGAGTTCCATCTAATGGTACCTACTATTATTTAATAAAAACTTCTTTTCGAAGGCGATTGTTTTCTAAAGTTACCTGTATAAGAGATATCTATACAATAGGATAGTGGATAGCCCAAATTTGGGGTCTTATTTAATTTTTTTTTTTTTTTTTTGTGGGCCTTATTTCATTGGGGCCTTATTTCCTACAGCCTACTGGCTATCAATCGTTTTCAAGCAGAATGTAACTTCAAAATTTTGTTTATAGATGTGCGCTGTAGTAAACCACTCACATATAGGTTTAAGTTGGTGAATATTAAAAATACTGGCTCACAAAAACGCTGCGATGTGCCATAGGTACCAAATCATAAATATAGTTCAAATCATTCTCCACAATGTATCTCGTATTGTATACGGATTAGCATATCCGAACAGAGCCAACAACCCCAACATCCTTATTCCTCACCATAGATTTATCATTCGAAGACAGCTTCCGAGGAACAGAGGCGCCTACGTTCACCCATTAAAATCCAATCTCCAGAATCCTATCACACCGTTTTTCTTAGATTTAAGTCCATTACTGTTATTACTACCGAAATTCTCAGAAACCATAAATCTCCATCAACCTGGTAATTTTCCCAAAAAAAGAGGAGAAAAACTATACCCAATCTCGACACCATAAGATACCGACCGACGTATCTTATGAAATCGTCCCGGATGAGTTATTCTTTACTGAATCATCCTAATTGGATTGCTGGTTTCTACCTCTCCTCATCCATTTAATCGGTCGTTTTCGATGCACTCTATAATTTTCCAATATAAATAATGAAGAGTCACGGTTTTGGGAGAGAGAGAGGCAGAGATGCCCTTGGAACGGTGTAGCACATTGCCGTATGGGACAAACGACACCATAATGCTGTCTACTGTCTGCTCAAATAAAGGATCAACTGTGGTTTCAGAAAATCGAATCACGCACACACACTACGAGCGAGCTACTCAAACAGAATCTTCATTATTGTTTATCCAAGAGGTCGAGAACGAGATTCGGAGATGGAACTCAATGGAAGTGGCCTGATTTTTTGGCACTGCACCAGAAGGAATCACAAACAAAAGAACACGAAAACGGCGAGAAAAAAGAATAAAACTACTCCTCAGGCGGGGATATCTTTTTCAGGAAAGGTAAACAATTCCGATTTTGAAAATGTTTTATCCTCTTCTCGCCACGATGGCAGCAGATGAGGACGTTAAGTGAACAAGCAGTTGGTTTGTATGGCTGGGTTTGGGGTTAAGAGCCCATCGTTAGGATTGTGTCCCATGGAACAAATGAGATTCTAGACATCACGCCCCGAAATGCTCCGTCCCAGGGCCTGGGGCATGTTTGAACTTTTGATAAATGTGATAATTATTACCGTTTTGGCATGCTGGACAAGTGTTTGCATTTATAGTTCGCGGGCAGCCAAATTGGACGCCGATGGCGGCTGTCGTAAAAAAAAAATGAGAATGTCACCCCCACCTCCTCAAAGGGATTATGTGATCTGAATAAATTAATGAGCACGAAAGAGATTTCGGCGAGGGCGCTTCTGGCGCATTTAAATGAATGCAAATGAACGAAAGGAGCAACAAAAGGACGCCAGAAACTGAAAGTAAATAAAGCGAATGAAAAAACATCTCAACCAACGTTCGCGAGGGGATTTTCGGAGCCGAGAAAAGTTTAAATATTTATTTAGTGTTTCACGGGTGTACCAATGTGTACCAAAAGATGGACAGGCTTAGTGTGTATCAACACTGATCAATGGCGACGGACTCTGCAGACATATGCCCGGCTTATTGATTTCAGACGGAGAAACTTCAAAAAAACAGTCCGCCGACAGGTAATAGCTGCATATTGTTGGCGTGTGTGGATAAGAGTGCTGAAGTGGTCGTATTTATTTTGGACTTAATTAGGATCTCCATGGAAGTGCATTTGCATCTGTGAAGTATGCCGCCGGAATGGGATAGCGAGGGACTTCTTGACAAGTGTGAAATGAAAAAGGATCAGGAGTGAAGTGCATTGTTATTGTTATTTCGTCGCTTCAGGTCGTGACTGTCAGAGGATTAATTGATCTTAATAGGGTTTTCGATGCTCGTGAGTGCCCCATCAAATGACAGGCAAGGAAAACTTGGGTTGAAAACGCTATTGGTATTAATAAGTGTGATCATGCGGAAAGTTGAAAAAGCACCAGTAGGCTTACGAAAAGTTATCGAAACGTGGGGATGTTATTTGAACGTTAAGGGCCGGATGTGTCCTGATTCATTCTCTGAAATCTAAGGTATTAATAGAACCTCTTCTACAGTTTTTCCGAACTTTAAAAACACAAAATGTTCTTGCACGAATCAATTGCCTTTCATGTTGTGATAGTCGGTTGTCATTGCTTTTTCCCGATTGGACGCAGAAGGCTGCATGTTTCGACGTGACTTCTTTTGGTTTAAACGCCAATAGATTTGTATTCTTCCACTCATTGTCAAGGACTTAAAAGCGTTTATTTTTGACTGGAATAGATTAGTGACGCTGCCTTAAGGTGTCAATGATCCCTAATGCGGATTGTAACTAGACGATCGCTAACATTGCGAAATTCCAAGAGTTCTTGCCCAAGTCTTCTTCTAATCACAAATACACATATCCAAGTAACCGCTGACTCTGCTCTCTGCGGCACTCGCCATAGTAGATGTCACAGTTTTTCATCCTGCCTTCTTCTCCATCCCATCGCACTTCCTGGATGGCCGTTATGTCGGCTTTGTACCTATCCAAGGTCTCCACAAGTCGTTCGGCTACACGCGGTCTGTTTAATTATTATTTCGTTTGCTGGGGGTCGTCAACATTTGGATCATCCATATCTGAGGCTTGTAGTCGTTTTGGAACTACTTATTTTTTCCATAGTAGGGAAGTTATCACAACCCCTAATATGGAGGGCCATTCCCTTTGTCCCCTTGGGCAAAAAGGGCCGGATATTCAGTCATTAACCCGCTTCGGGCATTTGAGAGCTCCTCCGAAACCATCTCTATTTCAACACCCTGACTAGTATTGAAAATCCTCAATGACCTCAGCTCCAAAAACGTCCAAGTAGCTCATTAAGGCATTTGCCATCGCCATGTTGACTGTTGACGTCACCGTTGATTCAATCGCGTGAATTAGACTTCTGAGGCTCGAGCAGACAGTCAATTCCCACAGAGCATTATAGTGTTGCTGTTTTCTACGTGTTCAAAACTTACACTTATAAGTTCAGCAAGTCGGGTCCGGTCCGGATGGACAGGACCAATACCCGGCGGCTATCACTTGGAGTTAAAATAAGCCAAATTGATGAGTGTGATAAAGTTGAAACACTGCACATTGCCAAGTTAATCCCAATCAATGTCTGCCCAGTTCATATGCACACCCAACCACCAGTATTTTAATGATAACCGTTTTAAAATCCCAATCAAACATGATATCAACACCAGAAGACTCACCGAAGGAATGCTACAAGAACCCCCTAACTACACTACTATGGTAACATGCAGCTTAAACACAGTGTTCCAACTGAACTGAACCTATTACCTCCAGATCTTAAAAATATTTAAAATTTTAAAGCCAGAAAGAAAAGTATTAAAACTTTGATTTTACATGCAGAAATATACATTCAATTAACAACTTTTTAATATATTGCAATACAAAAATAAAATTATATTTATAATCTATGCATATTGCATTCTAAGCTTTTACTCTAATTAAAATAAGTCAACAGTTCTTGAAACGCAACCTTCTACAGACAAAAAAAAAAAAAACGTACCTACCTTTTTTTTTATAATTCACTAGTGCTCAAGGGGTTTTTGTTCTTTATAATGCTAATGCACAGCACGAGTGGAAGGGTTAATAGGGAGGATAGAGAAGAGGTCCTGGTGCACATTGATCTTAAACAATTGTGGGCTGTAATGATAATTCCCCACTATCCCAAGTGGGGAAATGTTTTCGCCGCATCTTATTTTATTATTTGTGGTATCCCTTGGTCCCTAGGCCTCTGTTCCGCCTGTACCCGCCATTTTGTACAGAGTCTAGCAATACTTATTGGCTCTATTTCATACTTAGATATTTGCAGTCACTTTTTTTTTAACTGATCTTGCATCTGCAAATGCATCTTCGGCTTTTCAAAATACATATATCGGAATTCCAATTTCATCTTATTGTTGTATGTTCTGTTCCCTGGTTCATTTCTCCGATAGAGGAAGAATTGCGTGATTATAGAAACTTTCAAAGTTATTGAGTAGGAATTTGCCAAATACATTGACAGCTAACTACTATTAGGAAGGGTTAATTTTGAAGTGCTGTGCCCATAAAAGCGTTGCAACTAAAGAATCGCAGCTTTTCGCTTAGGCTGGTTCAATACTTACTTACTTAGGTGGCGCTACAGTCCGGGGTGGACCTGGGCCTCAACCAATACGCCTCTCCAGTTAGCGCGATCCTTGGCTAACTGCCTCCAGTTGCGCACTCCAAGTTGGTTGAGGTCCCCTTCCACTTGCGCGCGCCACCTAAGGCGAGGTCTTCCTCTACTGCGTTGTCCCTCCGGGTTAGAATCGAAGACTCTTCGGGCCGGAGCGTTGGTGTCCATTCGCTCTACATGTCCCAGCCATCTTAGACGACTGATGCGTACTTTTCTGACTAGGTCTATGTCGCTGTACAGCTCGTAGAGTTCGCTGTTAAATCTTCTCCTCCAAAACCCGTCAACGCAAACGGGACCAAAAATCACTCGAAGAATTTTGCGTTCGAAACGACCAAGGAGATCTTCATCCGCTTTTGATAGCGCCCATGCTTCTGCACCATAAAGCAGGACTGGGATGATGAGGGTCTTATACAGAGTTTCCTTAGTATTTCTCGACAAGGCCTTACTTATCAGTTGCCGTCTTAGGCCAAAGAAACAGCGGTTGGCAAGTGTGATTCTTCGTTTGATTTCTGATGTGATGTCGTTATCAGAGTTTATAGCGGAGCCGAGGTAGACAAAGTCCCTAACTACCTCAAAGTTATAGCTGTCTATCGTGACGTTCTGCCCGATTCGTCGATGTCGTGTGTCCCTTCTTGTTGACAGCATATATTTTGTTTTACCCTCATTCACCACTAAACCCATTTTTTCCGCTTCTGTACTAATACTTGCAAACGCACCAGTGACAGCTCGCTGTGTTGTACCAACAATGTCAATGTCGTCAGCGTATGCAAGCAGTTGCACAGACTTATAGAAAATTGTGCCTCTGGTGTTGGCTTGTGAGTTTCGCACAATCTTCTCAAGAATGATGTTGAAGAAGTCACATGACAGCGCATCACCTTGTCTTAATCCTTTTTTGACATCAAAGGTCTCGGTGAGATTGTTTCCGACCTTAACGGAGCAGCGAGCGTTCTCCATCGTCATTCTGCACAATCTGACAAGTTTGGCAGGGATGCCAAAACTAGACATGGCTCTGTATAGCTCGTCTCTATAAACGCTGTCATATGCGGCCTTAAAATCGACAAAAAGATGGTGAGTATCGATCTGGTATTCTTGGGTTTTTTCCAGGATCTGCCGTAGTGTGAATATTTGATCGGTCGTGGACTTACCGGGCCTAAAACCGCACTGATAGGGACCTATCAGATCGTTGACGAATGGTTTCAGGCGTTCACACAATACAGCAGACATGATCTTATACGCAGTGTTCAGGAGACTGATGCCTCTATAGTTGGCGCAGTTTAGAGTGTTGATTGCATAATCAACCATCATCGGTCAACATGACGTCACTATATTGCGAAACGCACTCATCCTCACATCTGTAGCAGACCTACGCATTGGACTGTCAGCTGTCACAGAATGACTTCATGTATATAACCAAAGTTTTGTATATAAAGGAATGCAATTTGCTTAATAAAACACATATTTTTATAACGTTGTTAAAAGCGGTTGTTTTATTCCGTATTCTTTTTACAGAAAGTAATTTTTCTTAAACATTACCGGTAAAATTGTCTTTTCTAAGTTCAAAGTCGAACATTTTGGTCCACGAGCCGGATTTTTAAGAAAATTACACAACGCGATTGCATTAACGATTTGTACTTGTAATACGTTTTTCAACGCCTTTTGTGTGCGATATTTGTGTACTGGAGCGTGTTCTTTGGATTTTCCACAAGTTTTGCTGAGGAATTACCGGATTTTGCTGCGTTTTTATTTTGTGTGCTATATTCTGTGACACCATCATTTGAAGTACAACGAATCAACAACCAAGCGATTCGAAGATCCAGACCCGAAGTCGCAGGAATCTTCAAGTAAGTGAATTCACTTTACTATTTTGTGTGTTTATCTGCAATTTAAACCAATTTTGACATAAAATGAAACAAAATAAACTCGCACGAGCACTTACTCAATTGGAGAAAGATGTGGTAAATTTTGGTAAAAAGGGGTCTTCCGCTCGCACTGCTAATTATCTGTCTGGTCGTTTGACTCTATTGGAGAAATCCATGCAATCAGCAGAAGAGATTTATGAGGTGTGCATAGGGTCGTTGTCTGATGGTGAGGAGGATAGATGCGTTGAAGTAGAAGAGATCTATGAAAAAATTCGCGAATTGTATTTCGATTACCGCGCACTTTTGTTAGATGCAATGGATAAAGTTAAGGTGGTAGAATCGAAGACTGAGGTCAAAGAAACAGCAGCGGATATCACTTTGTCCACACACAACTCAGACATCAAGCTGAAAAACATTCCGGTACCAGTTTTTGCAGGCAGTTATGAAGCTTGGAGGGGTTTTCGTGATCTTTTCGTTTCCCTTGTTCACCATAACGCATCGTTGTCTGAAATACAAAAAATGCATTATCTTAAAACAAGTATTTCAGGTGAAGCGGAGAAAATATTGTCGCATTTACCTATTTCCAACGGCAACTATAATAAGGCGTGGGCTATTTTAGAAGATCGGTATGATCATCAACGCTTTCTGGTTAACACACAGTTGAAGTGCCTCTTTAGTCAACCTTCAATAACTCAGGAACGAGCCGAAGCCATTAAACAATTGCTAGATACTTCAACGGAGATAGTACACAGCCTCAACAACTTGAAGGTGCCAGTCAAATATTGGGATGCGATATTAATTTTCGTATTGCTGCAAAAACTACCAACGAAAACGCAGCAGCTGTGGGAGGAGAGACTGGGGTCAAAAGAAGACACCAAGGAATTACCGACACTTGCGGAATTTAAACTATTTCTCGAATCGAGATTCCGTACGCTGGAGGCTATTTGTTACCAGCAGGGAAAACCGCCATCGGAACTACCCAAAAAGGTTCCCCAGCGAAACTCTTTTCACGCGCAGGCTACCAAATCCAAGTTTGCCTGTAAGCTTTGCGATAGGGGTCAACACGCTATCCGCAAATGCAACCGTTTTTTGAAAATGAGTATCAACGATCGTTGTCAAGCTATTTCTAGGCTAGGTTTATGTAAGAACTGTTTAGCTTATAGCCATTTGTCCGAAAGCTGTCCCAGTACCCGTAGATGTTATTATTGTCAGCAGCCTCATCATTCGTTGTTACACTCTTCGTCTCCACAAACCAATTATATGTCGCACTCTCACCCCTGTAATACGTCTAGTTTTAGTCAGAATTCTCAACAACAAAGTACAAATTGTCTTACCTCTGCAATTAATCCCAATGCTCCGAGTTTCAAGCCACCTAATACAGAACGAGCTGCTCTAAATCAACGAGACTCATCAAATGTTCAACTCCCAAGTGAAGATCAGCCTTGTTGCAGTAAATCTGTCCACACATACCATTCTGTGCAACACACGAATACTCAAGTGATGTTGGCCACAGCCATTGTCAAGGTCAGCGGTTCATCAGGGGAAGTTGTGTCACTTCGGGCATTACTGGATTCTGGTTCTGAGGCCTCGTTTATCACTGAATCAGCAATTCAACTGTTGCGTCTGAAGCACAAATCAACCTTTGTCCAGGTGTCTGGGCTGGGTATGGTCAACAGCGGCACATGTAACAAAATCGTTGATGTTACGATTGGGTCCCACCACTCAACGTTTGTAGTCAATACACAGGCTCTCGTCTATAAGTCGCTGTCTGGGCATATTCCGACTCGAACACTTCCAGTTGCTGATTGGAAACATCTCGACGGCTTGAGCTTAGCCGACCCCTCCTTTTTTAGGCCAGCCAAGGTTGATTTGTTGTTAGGCAGCGACGTGTTAGCTGATATTCTCTTGCCAGAGTTAATTAGGCCAACTAGTTCCAATTTGCCTTTAGCTCAAAACACTAAGTTTGGATGGATTCTCTTCGGACGTGCCCCATTTGCGTCGCAGCTTATCAAGAGCTTCCATCAAACATGCAATCTGGATGCTGATATGCGACAATTTTGGGAGTTAGAAGAAGCACCATTTCAAACAGCCATAACTCCAGAAGACATCGCATGTGAAACACATTTTTTGAAAAATATTAAGCGCGTAGCAGATGGCCGATTTGAAGTTGGGCTTCCCTTTAAAGGCGATGTTCATCCAATTCTTGGACGATCAAAGGAAGGAGCGCTTCAACGATTCAAGCAGCTAGAAGGACGTCTAACAAAAAACAAAATCTTGCAAAAGGACTACGCCAATTGCATGGAAGAGTACCTACGGATGGGTCATATGAGCGAAGTTAACGAGCGAATATTGGAAAACATACCGCATTATTTTTTGCCACATCACGCAGTTATTAAGGAGAGTAGTTCATCGACAAAGTTGAGAGTTGTTTTCGATGCGTCTTTCAAAACATCGGACGGAACGTCACTCAACGACAGGCTTATGACTGGACCAGCGCTACAAAACAACATCATCGACATCGTTCTTAGGTGGAGACTGTATAGGTACACATTCACAGCCGACATCGAGAAAATGTACCGCCAAATTTGGGTAACTGATAAGGATTCATTTTATCAATTGGTATTGTGGCGTAGCGATCCTGCTGAGCCTATCAGAATCTACCGCCTGAAGACAGTGACATTTGGCACAGCTTCTGCTCCCTATTTAGCTATCCGAACACTACATTGGCTAGCAGAGGATGTGCGTCCGCAATATCCACGAGCGGCCAAAATGATCCAAGAAGAGATGTATGTGGATGACCTTATCTCTGGAGCTGATACCATGGAAGAAGCTGAAAAAAAAGATAACCGAGATAAAAACGATCATGGGAGCAGCGGGGCTGAATCTTCGTAAATGGGCGTCCAACTCTGTAAGCCTTTTAAGGGACGTACCGTTTGGAGAGCGGGAGACAGCAGTTTCGTTCCCTTCAGACGACTCGGGGCACCTCAAGATGCTTGGGATTCACTGGTACCCTAACACAGATAGCTTCCGTTTCAGTTACTCTCCACCAAGCAACCCACTAACAACCAAAAGGTCTATCCTATCCACTATAGCTAGGCTCTTCGATCCAATGGGATGGATTTCGCCATGCGTCATCAAGGCGAAATGTTTCCTCCAAGTGCTGTGGGCAAAAAAGATAGCATGGGACGAGCCTATCGATGAAGAATTGGACAGGAGCTGGAATCTGTTTTTCAAAGACTTGGAAGCAATTAATAGGATCCGGATGCCTCGATGGGTTCAGTCTGGGCAACGGTACAAGGAGGTAGAAATTCACGGCTTCTCAGATGCATCGGAGAAGGCCTTTGGTGCCGCCGTATATATACGAGTATTAGGTGAAGGAGGTTCGATACACATGAATCTCTTATTTTCTAAAACTCGCGTCGCTCCACTTAAACCAGTAAGCATTCCTCGGCTGGAACTGTGCGGAGCAGTCATTTTAGCCAAACTTATCAGTCACGTCGTAAGAATTCTTAACCTAACAGAAGCAAAGGTTCATGCTTGGACGGACTCAACAATAACTCTGTGTTGGATAAGATCGGCACCGTCAGCTTTAGAGACATTTGTAGGGAATCGAGTTGGAGAAATTCAGCGGCTAACGAGTTTATCCGTTTGGAAACACATTCCAACAGAGCAGAATCCAGCAGATTTAGCGTCCCGAGGAGTACTGCCCTCTGCGCTAATACAGGAGCATTTATGGTGGAATGGACCGAAATTTCTGCAAACATCGTGGGACTTTCAGATACCAACTCAGCCAACGAATTTGTCAACTAATGAAGGACACAAACGAACACGTTGTCTCCGACTGGAAGCAGAAGACAATCAAATTCTGCGACTCATCAGTAAGGTTTCCACGTTCCAAAAGTTGGTGAGAATAGTTGCGTATTGCCAGAAATTTATTTGCATCTTTCGTCAACATCATCATAAATTCTGCAATTACGCACGAAATCTACAAAACGTCAACACCAGTAAACCCTTCACACCAACGGATCTTGACGAAGCCAAAACATCACTGATTCGAGTCGCCCAAAGGCAGATGTTTCCAAATGGCATCACAAAAACGAGAGGAATGGGATCTTTAAATCCATTTGTAGATGGTCACGGTATGATTCGAGTCGGCGGGAGACTAAGTCAGGCTAACATTCCGTATAGCCAACAGCACCCTGTTATCTTGGAACCAAGTCACCAATTGACAACATTAATTATACGCGATGCCCATATAAAATCGCTACACGGAGGAATACAAGTAATGATGGCGCATTTAAGAAACAAATTTTGGATCTTCAAGCTCAAAAGAGCAGTAAAAAAGCTTATCCATAGTTGCGTCACTTGCCACAGATTCCGCGCGCAGACATCAAAGCAGTTGATGGGAGAATTGCCAGCACCCCGAGTGACAATGTCGAGGCCTTTCACTCACACTGGTGTTGACTATGCAGGCCCTATCAACATTAGAGCCTGGAAAGGTCGTGGAGCTAAGTGCCACAAAGGGTACTTAGCGATCTTTATTTGCTTGGCCACCAAGGCAATACACCTTGAAGCAGTCAGCGACCTAACAAGTCAGGCATTTGTAGCTGCTTTTCGGAGATTCGCGGCGCGGCGTGGCGTCTGTGCCCAGATATACAGCGATTGTGGCACGAACTTTGTGGGGGCTGACGCTGAGCTGCGTCGCCTGTTAAAAAATGGAACCAAAGACTACCACGAAATAGCCAACGTCTTAGCAACCGAAGGAACTAAGTGGAACTTCATTCCCCCCGCTTCCCCACACTTTGGGGGTTTGTGGGAAGCGGGAGTGAAGAGCGTAAAGTTTCATTTAAAAAGGATTGTAGGAAACGGGACACTTACCTACGAGGAGCTCGCCACGCTTCTAACACAAATCGAAGCGTGTCTCAATTCGAGACCCCTCTGTCCCTTAACAGAAGATCCTGCGGACTTTCAGGCGTTAACACCGGCACACTTTCTCATCGGAGAAACTTTATACACAGTTCCAGAAACAGACCTGACCATAGGAAAACAGAATTTAACCGATCGATGGAAGTCTATTCAAATCCATTTACAAACATTTTGGAGACAGTGGCAAACAGAGTACCTAAGTCGTCTTCAACATCGTCCGAAGTGGTTAAAACTTCAGCCACAACTAAAAGAAGGTGATTTGGTACTTATCAAAGACGAGCGACTCCCCCCTGCAAAATGGAGTCTAGGCCGCATAATTGAAACATACCCCGGAGCCGACAAACTAACAAGAGTAGTAAAGGTCAAAACGCAGCAAGGAGAAACCCGGAGACCAATAAAACTATGTCCTCTTCCGTGTAACAAAATCAACCAAACAACACTAAACACTGAAATATAATAACTATAAAACAACACAAACAAAATAATAATACTAAAAACCAAAAATTATAAATACTTGCTTCATCCAACAGCAATATACAACACATAAATTTAATAATAATATTATTCACAAAAAAAAAAAAAAAAATTTTTAACCCATAATAAATCCGTATGAAAACTCATGCACCCTACTGTCTTCATACCGATTGCAACACAACACAACTCAACACGAAAAAATAAATAAAATAAAATTACTCAACCCATCATGGAAAACGGTAGCGCTCTCATGCACCACACACTATCCAAACCCAACACAAGCACCACACTTCCAAAGAATACAGTCCACTACAAACAAACGACACAGAAAACAAAATGCACACAGCACACCAACGAGGGACACACTACACACATCAACACAATCGTAAGGCACACACAAATCCAACGAAGAAAAACAACAGGCACACACACTCGCCGAAAAACACAACACAATACACAAGAAATAACATTATGATAAATTAAAAAAAACAAATTCAACATAATACAACTCAATATAAATCGATTAAACTTTAATAATATTGAAATCAATGATGCTCACATGAATTCAATTTAACTCTAATAGTAATTAAACATAAAATATAAACACTCGATTAAATTCACGCACTAAACCGACACCGAACGACGTTTGCAACAATTGAATGTATGTCGATACACAATGCACCGCTGCTGCACCCGTACACCAAAGAGAACACGCGAAGAGCATATCGTCATTCATCATCATCAATGTTTCGATTCGATCTCGTCCTCTTCGCTAGCTATGGCGAGAGCGCAAGAACAGTACATTGCGTAAAACAAATGAACTGAAATCTCCATACTCCATTTGTTCTGTTTTCCCTTTGCTCGCATTACTGTGTTCTTTTGTATTTTTGTCTGTTGTAAACAAATTAATCAATCGTCTTCTCTTTTCATGTACTGAAACGCATGGGCATTGGACATCAATGCATTACATACACATATATAACAACATTGGTTTAATTTAAAGAAGGCAGATGAAAGTACAGTGAGGCAAAACAATGCTGGTAGCAGATAATTGGATGATCTTCGCTCATCGGTGGGGGAGAATGTTGATTGCATAATCAACCATCATCGGTCAACATGACGTCACTATATTGCGAAACGCACTCATCCTCACATCTGTAGCAGACCTACGCATTGGACTGTCAGCTGTCACAGAATGACTTCATGTATATAACCAAAGTTTTGTATATAAAGGAATGCAATTTGCTTAATAAAACACATATTTTTATAACGTTGTTAAAAGCGGTTGTTTTATTCCGTATTCTTTTTACAGAAAGTAATTTTTCTTAAACATTACCGGTAAAATTGTCTTTTCTAAGTTCAAAGTCGAACAAGAGGGTCTCCTTTCTTGTGGATCGGGCAAACAATGCTGAGGTTCCATTCATCAGGCATACTTTCCTCTAACCAAATCTTGGAGATGAGTTGGTGTATGCACTCTACCAAGTCATCTCCGGCTGCCTTGAAGAGCTCGGCAGGTAAGCCGTCTGGACCAGCAGCCTTGTTGGATTTAAGCTTAGATATTGCTATCCTCACTTCATTTTGGTCAGGTGGACGGAAATCTTGGCTGTCATCGTCCAGGTTGAATGGATCGTTCTGCCTAACAGCGGAATTTGTGTCGTCTTCGCCGTTTAGCAGTCTGCAGAAATGGTTTTTCCATGTCCTCAGCACCGACTGTGACTCTACTACAAGGTTTCCTTGCTCGTCTCTACAGGTCTCCGTTCGGGTCTTGTTGCCATGACACGTTCTTTTTACCTTTTGGTAAAACTTCCGAACATTGTTCCTGGAGTAACACCTCTCTATATCCTCGATCGCGCGCTTCTCATGCTCTCTCTTTTTTCTCCGGAGAAGCCGATGTTCTTCCCTCCTTTTTTGCTCGTAGAGCTGACGAGCTGCTCTCGTCCTTCTATGCAGCGACGCTTCGTAGGCACTTTGTTTTGCTGCATGTGCTTGCCGGCACTCTTCGTCAAACCAGGGGTTTCGGGGGGGTGGACTGGTGAAACCGAGCACATCAGTTGCGGCGTTTTTGATGGCTTCTTGGCATCGGCGCCACTGGTCTTCGGCACTTGATGCTGGCAGCATAGGACTTCTCGAGAGGTTGAGGGATACGCGATCGGCAAAGGTCCTGGCGGTTTGTTGCGTTTGTAGTCGTCCAACGTTAAATCTCCTCACAGTATTTTCTCGTTGTTGTGGCGTCTTGGATATCCGCATCCGTACCTTGGCTACAACAAGGTAGTGGTCCGAGTCTATGTTGGCCGCTCGGAAAGTTCGGACATCTAGAATACTGGAGGAGTGCCTTGCGTCGATCGCAACGTGATCAATTTGGTTGACGGTTTGATGATCAGGTGACCGCCATGTTCCTTTGTGTATATTGAGGTGAGGAAACCGTGAGCTAGCTATGGTAACATTACGTCCCGCAGCAAAATCAATCAGCCTAAGTCCGTTTCCAGACGTGGTGTCGTGTAGGCTGTGTTTTCCGATTGTGCTACCAAAGATGTCCTCCTTTCCTATTTTGGCGTTAAAATCACCCAAGACGATTTTAACGTCATGCTTAGGACATTGCTCATATGTTTTGTCGAGGAGCTCGTAGAAACACTCTTTGGTAGCATCGTCTTTATCTTCTGTGGGGGCGTGAGCGCATATCAGGCTGATGTTGGCGAATTTAGCCTTGATGCGGATAGTTGTAAGGCGTTCACTAACGTGTCGAAAGCTCAAGACTTCTTGCCTAAGTCTGCCGCTTACAACAAATCCGCATCCAAATAGACTCTGCTTTTGTTCTCTGTAGCAGTCACCGTAGTAAATGTCACAGTTTTTCATCCTCCTTTTGCCCGGCCCATCCCACCGCACTTCCTGGATGGCGGTGATACCTGCTTTGTAGCAGTCTAGGGCCTCCGCTAGTTGTTCGGCTGCACGCGGTCTGTTCAGAGTTCGAACATTCCACGTGCAGATCCGAACGTCATTGTCCTTTTTTCGTTTTGCAGGGTCGTCAACAGTGAATCCGTCCTTATCCGAGGCTTTTGGTTGCTTCGCAACAATTCTTTTTTTTTCCGTGGTAGGGTCGTTAACCCCACGCACAACCCCCAACCTGGAGGACCAGGCCCTTTCTGTAACCCCTTGGGCAAAAGGAGCCGGAATATTCCGGAGTCAGTAACCCGCTGCGGGGATGTGAGAGCTGCCGTTGACCCATTAAGGGCTCTTCCGCCACCATCTCTATTTCAACACCCTGACTAGTGCTGAAAAATCCTCAATGACCTCAGCTCCAAATACGTCAAAGTAGCTCATTGAGGTATCTGCCATGTTGACTGTTGACGCCACCGTTGATTCAACCATGTGAATTCATCCGCCGTACGTCCTCTTTCTGAGGGGCTCATGTAAGACCTCTGAGACTCGATCAGGCAGTCATTCCGACAGAGCATTATAGTGTTGCTATTTTCTTCGTGTTCAACACTCGCGCTTATAAGTTTAGCAAGTCATGCCCGGAAGGACAAGACCAGTACCCGGTGGCTACCACGCGGAGGTAAAATAAGCACAATTGATGTGTATGAACAGTTACAACGACTGGGCATCGCCAAGTTGACGCCAATCAGTGCCTACCCTATTCATACAGCACCCAACCAGGCTGGTTCAATAGCTTTACCTTATTTTGGACGTTCAATTTTTTGGTTTGCTGTTTTAGTTCTAATATCGGTTCAGAAAATACTTCCGAGTCGACAACCCCATAATTGCTTATTAAGGCAAAAACTGTACTTAAGTATTTACCTTAAGCGATGTATTTTACAATTTTTTTTTACTAAGCCGGGAAACTTTATAAGCGATCACAACTAGCCGAAGGCCCTGGTAGATAGCGCTATGTTCTATAATATTAACACTTAATTTATTATTTGGTAATAGTTTAAGTAATAATAAGCGATCACGAAAACTGAAGAATTTGTATAATCTGCAATCTGCCAAATGGAAGAAATAAATTGACGATCAAATTTTCCTGTTTAAGAAAGATCCCTTCGGCGGATCTTTCATCTGCGGCATGGAGTTCGTCCAATTTGCAGCCATTAGGATATTGCCTTATTTATCCATAATGTTATTTTGAATTTTTTTACACGTCTGAAACTCCACACTTTTTAGTTTCACTTCATTTTTGGCGACACTAGAAGTTCGGGGCGGACCTCGGCCTTAAACAACACTTCTTACCTGCATTTTACAAGTGAGTGTAGGCGCCGTGGCTTGTTGTTTAGTGAGACGGGCGACTGAGCGAAACTTTCAGAAAACAATGAATATCTTATGTCTTAATGCTTTTTCCAGAGTAAAACGTTCCCTAAAAAAATACTTCTCAATGCAGCCTTTCGAATACTCCATAAGGTTTTAAGTGACTTTCAGTCTTCATTAAAACAAAACACATAGACACAAATTTGACAGAAGCTGTGCTCAGGGTTCTATATAGACCTATTTCGCATTCTATTTTTTCGTAAGAATTCCGATTCCTTGGTGCCGTGACATTGTGCCAAATATACAAATTTGGCATAATGACGCTTCTGAAAGCGATGTAAGGCCAATTTGGCTTTGTGACACTTTCTTGCTATATGTTATGTATGCAACCCCCCTGCTTGGGTTTCCTGTTGGATTACGGGGTAGGTGCGAGGCTGAGTATATGCGAAGTTCCTTTAATATTTGGCGTAATGTCACAAACTAGTTTGGCCTAATGACACTTTACCAAAGCGAAATTATGCCAAATGCTAATATTCAGCCCAATGTCACTTTCAAAAGCGTCATTATGTAAAATTTTTATATTTGGCACAATGTCGCTTGGCACAATGTCGCTTGGCACAATGTCACGGCACCCGATTCCTTGTATGACTTCTAAAAAGTCATAGATTTCATCAACATACATAGGTGTATGTAAAGTCGAGCTGATGCTAAAAAAAATGGGCTACAGTCGACTGTGATTTTTCTTTTCAATGGTACCTACTCTGAAACTCGAATGTCTATAACCCTAATAACCAGCAAAATAGTGTTTTGACTTCAAATGGTAGTGTCATATCGATGTAAGAAGTCGTTTTGTTAAAAGTTGCTGGAACATCTCTGTTGGAGCCAAAAGCTTATTCAAATAGCGCAAAAGTTTCTGCAGGTGTTTTTATGTTACATCCATTAAATATAGGTCTTCTATCCCACTTACGACCGTAATTAGAATACCCTATGCATCTCAAGCTCTCGGAAAGGACATCGCATTAAAATGTATGGAAATCGTAGCTATTTTGTTTCCCCCCATTAGAAAGTGTTCTCTTAGTCTGCATGCCATATTCCCCCAGCTGTAAACCAACCATATTTAAATCATGCAGACAGTACTCATAAATGTGACCCGTATTCGTAACCCAAGTAATGTGATTTAAATTTTTCCCATTAGAATTTGTCCCAAGCTTTTGCCATCAAAAAGACCTCTGACATTGCACAGAAATTTTTCCCATCAATTAATGAAACACAAACCACTCCCAAAAGTCCCAAAAGTAGGTTCTACCCCAGCTACAAAAAAGGTTAAAATATCATTAGGGCTTCGTTTACATCTTAACATCACTTAAAAACTCTTTTAAATCATCTTCCCAATATCATTACGAAAATCTCTCCTTTAGATAATCAGTCAAAATAACCATTTATCAATTGAAAAAAAAAAAAAAAAAAAAATCCTCCAATTAATCAAACTCCTTTCATCTTGAATTCCCTTTCAAATTTTCAAAGTGATACACTGTGTCGTTTCCAATCGTACACACACCACAGTACGATAAAATAAAAATGAAGGATGAGAGTCCACTTAGCGTCTCGAAAAAAGACGACCCTATAAATTAATTTTGAAACTTTGCCCATCAACTACGGTGCGCCCTCTTCCTCCGGTGCCGATAATGAAAAGATTACAAAGAGAATTTGCTTCACAAAAACCAAAAAGGGAAAGGCAGAAAATAATTGGTCCTAGTGTAGATAAGCTCATTCATATTTTATAGTTCAAGGACCACCACAGGAACATTACTCACATTGAATCTTCATACAAATTGTTCGCGTTGACATGTTTACGATATTTTATCATGTTTAACTCGTGTTCCTTTTTATTTTCAGATCACATATAATATAGCCAAGGACAACAGTTTGCAAGGCCATCTCTCGAAAGTTATCAAAGAAAAAGTATCTCGCCCACACACCAATCTGCAGTCAGCAAAGTAGCACTTTCAAGATATAGAAGTGCCTTTAAACGAAAGTCACACAGGACGTGTTGGGCTTCACCGAAAATCGAAAAAAGGAGCCGAAACTGATCCTTCCCAATTGAATTTTCTCTCCGTCCTCGTACAAACATTGGGATTTTTTTTCCGGTGTGGACTTTGCACAACATCACATCCTGTGTCGTTCCCGGTGGCGGCGGTGTGTATTTATTCTTGCCGTCGCGCGATACCAAGGCGAAAGGACATGATAAATTGAAGGTCTCATAAAAATTTCAACTTGGAATTTATTTAATGTGTTGTTGCTTACAAGACGAGCTCTACATACGGACGACGACGTGGAAAAAACGAGAACTAAATTGAACAGCACCCGCCGGTCACATCCTTTTTGTTGCTGCTTTCATCTCTCTCTCCTGACATCATAGACGACCGTTCCGCCGCCGCGTGTGATTGTTGCTAAGAAAGTTCTCGGTCGTTGTGTGCTTGTTCGTCGTCCTTGTCGTGTCCTTATAAAATATTCAACGAATTTTCCTTTCCGTCTGGAGTTTGAAAAATTGCAAGGATATCTTCGGGGAGTACCAGCAAGTGTACAGCGTACCGCGTGTCTTCTATGTTCTTCATGGTCAATTCGGAGAAAAGAAGACCACGAAAGTAAGCTGAATAATTGATCGAGTATATCAAGCAGACGGGAAGTGAAATTGACTCCTTCGGAACGGTTAGTGGTTGTCATTGTGTCAGTGTGTGTGTGTTGCTGTGGCTTCGTAATATGCCATTTCCCGTGCTTGTGTCGGCTGAAATCAGCGGTCATTTGGTTCGCAGTTGAATCGCTTTGATCGCGAATGGTAGTTAACTTGTGCACTATATATATACTATATAGTGACAAAGTAGTTTGGAGAAGTGTTGTGCGATAAACGATTTGGAAATGTCTCAATGTCGGGTGGATTTAACGAAGGTAGCCGTCCGGTCTAAACGATGTCCTGCGCTTGGATTATGGCAAATGTTATTGGTGTCCTGGATTTACTGCTGCTTGACTGTCACTGTAAATGGTGAGTGTCTATTTAGTGTTATTGAACATTTGCTGTCCTTATTTTTCAACAAGTTCTAGATACGTAACGGAAAGTTGCTACTTTAAATTTAAGATGCAATTTTTGGGTTTATCGTTGTTGTGATGATACTAGTTATTAGTTAGAAACATTGAGAAGGTTAAGGGTGGAATAAAAACAAAAAAAATTGGCGCAACAATGTGACATAATTATACGTAATATACCTATTATAACAAAATATATTTTTGTTAATAATTAAGACTTTTTCTTATTTCATTTCATTTTTATTTATTCTTTCTTTCACTTACAAACTAGCGAAAACGATCAAATCTCTTTTAAAACTAACATTTATCTTATTCTAACTTACTGGCTCTCAGCGAGCGCTGTAAGCTTCTCGGCCTCAAGTGTAGTTATCTATGATATGTTTTGTTTTTTTCATTTTCAAGAAACTTTTATTGTACTTTTGTATTGTTATTATTTTTATTAGGTATTATTATTATTTTACTATTTTTTATGAATGACGTGGCAATTTTTCTAAGGTAAACAACAAATACTGTCCGGATACTATTTTCTCTACCCTACGCATGTTTGTATTACACTATGTAACCCGATGCTGGTCCCACTTCTTAAGTTGAGCACATAATAAATAAGTAATAATTTATGTTCTATGAACTATGATCCGATGTTTCGACTCGACACTGCATTAAACCAAATTCAACACACGACTCGGTTTCGGTTGGTTAGGTAGCTGTGAGATAAGTTTAAGTATATATTTTCGATACATTTAGAAAATAAATTTGCACACTGCACAGTTACACGCACACGAAAAAGTTAATTTTACTTCAAAAGCAACGAAGTTACCATCTTCCTTAAAAGATCAATGTACCAAATAATGAAATGCAGCAACTTAAACTGCACGCAAAACATTATTACCTGGCTTTTGTGGAAGACCTTTGGGGGAAGAGTAAATTTCAGAGACAAAGTGTTTATTTCTATAAAATATTAATTTTTCGCCAAAGCAAGAAATGTAGTACCTACTCAAATTTGTTCCTAATAATAAAATTTCAAAAATTGATAGCGTTAATAATGATAATGAGCATGGTACCATAGCCGACTTTGAAGAACATTGAAAATCTTAAAAAAAAAAAAAATGCAGCAATTTTAATGATAAAATTGTTAAAAAATGACTCGTGTTATAATTTAAAATTTAATAATTTTCTTTTACAAAAAAATCACAAACAATATCTAGTGATATTGATCAAGGTGCACTTATTAGCTTAAACAAGTGCTTTTCCTGTCCTAAATACTGAGGTGAGACTGAACTATTAGATATCACTATTTAGATTTACTAGTCGAAAATGGACCATAATTTTTTTTAAATATTTAATACTTAAAAACGACGAAAAAGTACGTCCTGTGAAAATAAGTTTTACTCATAATTTATATTTTAATACATAAAAAAAAAATAGTTGGCGCAACAGGCCCGGAGGGACCCTAGGCCTAGCTTCTCACAACCATTCGTTTTGTGTGAGTTTTCATTTTTGGAACGAATGGAAGGGATCTACAATTTTATGCCGACTCCAAACGGCGAATTGAGAAGCTCTTTCAAAACAGTCATCCTCTCGGATGTTTGTCAGACGTTCGCGAGAGGTGGCGCAGTGAAAAAAACCATAAGTTGGAATTTTGGGTTTTTGCGGGATTCGAACCTCGACCCCTAGCGTAGTAGTCCAACACACTAACCACTAAGCCACTCCGCCTACATTAATACGTCACTATGAAAATTTAGAGCGAAATAAATATTTCGAAAAATATTTTCCATAGGAGGTACCTTCCTAACATCTTTCAAAGAAAATTATACAGTTGTCTACTTTTAGGGAGAGGTAAATGTCATTCCTTCAAAAATATGTTCTAATCTAAGATGCTTTTTATTCAAATACGTTACTATGGTAACACGGCGGCGAAAAATTGAATGTCAACAAAATGCTTTCACTTAAGAACCATTCACATGAAAGCGAACTGCGAATAGGCGAATTGCGAACAAATCAATTTAACTGCATTTATGAAATGAAAATTTGTATTTGTTCTATCACAAAACCTTTATATTTAATTAATCTAACATCTAGTCTAAAAAAAACATTACTCTCAATTGATTTAAACAACCAAAAAAAGTCTTCATGTGAATGAAGTGTCAGAAACCACGAATATTCGCGTGTTCGCAGTTCGCAATTCGCTCTCATGTGAATTGTCCTTTAACGTCAACGCACGCGGGCGTCAACGCGACATTGTAAATTTGGCACAAACTACGAGTTGGTTCGTTCGCAAGCGATTTAAAACCATAATAGCATTGATGAGCATATTGTATGGGGAATATTTAACTTAATTTTACCATATATTTTTTTACATAAATACCCACAATTTTTTGTTGTACGGAAATCTCTTAAAATTGGGCAGCTTCCCGTGAAATGGTATACATCCTCCCTCTCATTAAGGTTGCACATTGCACAAGTCACATAAATTGGAGGATCGGGTCGATGCAGGTTAAAATATAGGTTTATTAATTCTCCTCTAAGCTTGAATATTGTGCTTATCATTTGCAGAGAATAGCGGTTAAGTATGTAAGTACCTAGAAGTGTTTTCAATGAGATTATAGCTCAACCTGCTATACACCAGCCTATGTTGCGATGAATGAGCTGCAGCTATAAGCCTGTCGTACATGTTACTACCGGATTTTTTCAGGAAGTCGGTAAAAATAGGTTTCAGCATCGAAAGCTGCATTTCAGCTGATATATTCAAGCTCACTCTTGAAAATGTATGCTTCAGGACAATCTTTGTCAGTCTTCCTTCATCTATCCCCCCAATTTTTGAAATGTAGTCTGCATGAAATTTTAGGTTAAACTCCGGTTTCTAAATGCAGCATATAATTCGGAGTCGAAAGATTCGCTTCAGAAAGTACCTAAGGAATTTCTCAACTTCTTCAAAATTACAATAACCCCAAATTTGAGCTCCATACAGCAGTATATCAGCTGCGATAACACGGAAAGATTGTCTTTCGACGTGTGTTCGATTTATACTTGTTGTTAATGCAACGTCCTCAAACTGATGAAACGTCTCTTTTAGCTGCTGCTAGATTAGCCTAGAAGTGTTTTTAACAAAAATAATTTTCAAATGTATTATAACATTTTTATAAATGTTTCTGCAAGAAAAGTTAATGGTCTCGCTTTAACACCTTCCAAAGGGTTTTATTTCCAAAATATTTGCAAGACTCCACATCATTAACCCATATTGTGTTTAAATTTCACGAAATTCAAAGTCTTATGGCTTGGTCTTGCAAGCAGTAACATCTACCTATATTACGGTTTCCAGAACATCTCTTTTAAAGAGAACACGTCCTCTTTTTTGTCAGCGATCTATTTTACACTTTCTTTTTTCGTTTGGCTCTTTTTTTGTCCTCTTTATTTGTTCAGTCCTCTTTTTGTTCTCTTTTTTCAATTTCATTATAATCTCTTCTCTCTATATATAAAATAGAGTTGCAAAAGCATTGTGACTTTATAACTCACGAACGGTCAAACCGAATTCGATGAAATTTTTAGGGTTTGTTTGAATGGTCGCTTAGTTGGTTTATCTAAACGAAACGAAAAAAAAAAAACGAAAATGGTCAACGCGTTCGTGAGTTATGTCAACATTTCATTTTATTCATATAAACTCGCATTCTGAACGGATGTAATATTAATTAATTTGTTTATCGTTTAAACACAAACGTGTTGTTGTTTAGTGCTCAAAGTGTGATAATATAGAATAGGAAGCTTTAAAATACTACATATAATCCCACTTATCATTTAATAATGTCACTGGTTAAAATGAAAATATTCATCTCTGACGCTCAAGAGGTGCGAAGAAATTCTATCTATTTACATGAAAGTGGTAATTGGGGACATCCAAAGATATAATGAAGATATTTAGAAGTTCTTCTGGGATCGCAAATACCACAAAGAAACAGTTAGAAGAGGTTAGGATTAGGCAGGATATTGACAGGTTAGGGGTTTGTAAAGTATGTCCTCTTTTTTCGTTTGAGGTATATGGAGACCCTAACCTATATACAACAGAAAGGATGACCTCCTCTCCCTTTTACCACCATTCAACAGAAATATGTATAAAATCTCAACCGTATTTTTGAAATGAACTTCTTATCCTCAGACAAGGAATATAGCCAACAAACATAACATAAGCTCTTGCCCTCCTACCAGCAGAATATTTGTATAGGTACTATTATCCATCTTACTGCATCCATCATCTTTTCAATTTGTAAATATTTTCTCAAAGTTCATTCCAGCGTACACACACGGACAGTCGTGCATGAATGACAAAATATTTCATTCCATTAATAATTCCATGCAGATAGCTGCTTTCCGAAAACATTTTCCATTTGCGAATCGAATTTCAGCTTCAGAATGTTCCACATTGTGAAGTATCTCTTATTTGATATTGTATATAATTCACATTTTATCTAAATACTAGCTGTACCCGCAACTTCGTACGCGGCGTAAGGCCTTGTAATTTCCAATAAAAGAGATTTGACCGTTTTCTCAACGGCATATTTGTTTAAAATCAACAGTCTAGCTAAAACAAAGCGGTGAACATTGTCAATGTGAAACAATAAATCAAACAAATCTATTTAGTACCTAAAACACCAATTAAGAAAATTAAATTCAACAGCGTTAGTCCTAAAGTTCCACTTTCTTACTGTAGGTATCAACGTAGGCAATATCAAAACAACCACTAAAACAAAAGCCTGAACGGAAATTTGTATCTACAGTCTACACCAACAATAAGTAAATCAAACAACATAATTCACCTATATCGTCCTTACTTCTTGAATTCTTCAATTCTTTACTGTAGTCTGTAGGTATCAACGTAGGTATATAACAACCATTAAAACAAAAACCATGAACTCAGTTTCTATATACACCACCTCCAACGTACATTCACCACCACACCACACGTCATCAGCCATCTGCGCATTTCCTCCGATCCGAAACACATTGTCGCTGTTTTTTGTTGTTTTTTTTTTCATATGAACGTGCTTGTGCGATGTGCGCCACCAAACCACCCCCAAGCAGAACAACGATCAAGAACCGCGGCTGCTGATAATATTCGATTTGTGAAAATAAAATTATTTTTTTGGTGTTAGATTTTAGGTTGTAGCTCAGCTTCTAGAGGACATAGAAAGCTGATTGATGGCTTGAAATAACTATAAAAGTGTTGGCATTCCTAAGTATTTTGTTTTGTTTGCATTGATTAAGAATCATTTGAGTAATGGCGAGTTAAAAGCAGTAAAGTCAGAAAAAAACACATTTTGGTCAAAAACGCTCCAAAAAATAGGCATGACAATGAAAGGAATAGCCTATATGTTGCACAAAATCTGAAGGAACATTTCAAAAAAAGTTTCATCGAAATCGGTGCAGTAGTTCTCACGCCATTAGGTAACAGAAAAATTGCCAACAGTTTTATTATAAGTATAGATGGAGGAGATGGCATAAAGCAAGCAACCATAAGTAACGGAAATGGTGTGGAGGTTAGAAAGAAGGAAGAACAAAATTACACGCAAAGGACGATTTTATGCTTCGTTTCACATACGAAATGCCATAAATTTGTGAATTTAACTAAGTATCCTTTTCCATGTATACCAGGAGGGAGGGTGAATGGGTGGTGGAGCTCCCAGCTATACCGACCATGTAAATGGAAATGTATGTGCATGCTACCTAATATCGAATAAAGAAGCTTCCAGCTCCAAGCATACCCCGTTCGGGGTCCAGTCATTTGCAAACCATGACTGTTCCCACTTTCAATTTCCTCGCTCCATACGACCGGGCAGACTGTGTGTAGTGTGTGACCCTGTCTCCAACTACTCGCTCCCAATTCGTTTTCCATTTTGTGGGTCTATATATGCGATTGGGGAATTCAGGGAAATATTTTCTCATTTGCCGTGAAACTCCATCGTCGTCTGGTGTAACACATATGACTAGATACTAAGATACTTCAGAAAATACCGACCAACAGTCGCATCGCATCCCTGGTCAGAACTCAGAAGTGATGTATCTCGAACTCCGCATATGGGTCTTGTGTATATGGTAATTCGGAAATTGTATTCCCATTATGATTATACTTTCTTGTTGCATCCGTATATCTATGGGATGTACGATATATTTCTTTCAATGCATTGGGTTTATTTTTGTGGATTTTCTACTCTATTTGGAGCACGTTTTATGATCTTCTTCGTCTTGTGCGATTGGGTTCGGTTGATAAGAGAAATATTACGTTCTGGAGGCATGACCATCACCGACAAACTAATGAACAACAAATAGTGCGATGAGACGTGCTGGGTGGAATTTTATTCCATTCCAGCTATAGACCGAGATAGAAATGTTGTGCATGCAGGACTGATGGAAGGAGAGTGTATATGTCTTTGGGGAATTGGGGATTTTCGAGAAAAAGGATCGGAGCTACCGGCTACGGGTAGACAGGGGTGGACAAGCTTCGTTGATGGATTTATCGGTTATTGAGTGTTTGGGGTGTGCGCATAATTCATTCATTTGGATTGCTACTTTTGGGGGGGTGCATCCCCAGGATGGGTGGCATGGCGGGACATGTCATGTGTGGCGATACTTTGATTTATGCATGAATAGGATGGGACTTTCAAATGCGTCTATTGCAAATTGCCTATAACCACTTTATATGGCCAGGGAACGCGAACATAAGTCAGAGTTTCTTTTCATTCACGGACATGGTCATGGTTTCTGGTAAGATATGAATATAGGTTGCTTCGGTGTTGTTACAGAGGAAGATGTGCAGAAAGTTTATGAGAGTTATGCAATTATTGTAAAAAGGTTCCCTTCTTTATAAAATGTCAACATTTTTTTTTGCAAGAACCATCTTTTCGTTTTATTTGGGGATTCTTAGAGCATTTAAATAATTTGAACACAAGTCGCGGCTAGTTCAATATTCAACCTTATATCCAAAGCGTCAGTCGTTATTTTTTTGTCGACATTAGCAAGGAAGCTTACTTCAACTAATTGTTGCATTTTATGAGAAAGTAGGTACGGTTGCTGAATTCTTTTGACAATAACTCCAATATTTGGTCGATTCGTCATTGGTCATATGGGATATGCGAAAAAATGGCGATCACACGAAATGACCATCATCCTCATTCTTGCCCCAAAATAAAA
Organism: Cheilosia urbana; assembly: GCA_946477585.1. Taxonomy (NCBI): domain Eukaryota; kingdom Metazoa; phylum Arthropoda; class Insecta; order Diptera; family Syrphidae; genus Cheilosia; species Cheilosia urbana. Next base: position 43,252,082 of record OX297856.1, read on the forward strand.
TGACGGCAATAATGACATGCCTCATCATCGATTTCCCGTCATTTATCTGTTTTTCGAGAATTATATAGCTACTGTCATTTAGTGTTTTTCTCTCGGCGAAGACGCTGACTTTTTTAATTAAATTAGCAATGAAAAAAAAAATTAATAATATAAATAAAAAAATATCGAAAAGAACTTTTGCAATGATGGTGGAAAGCGGAAAGCGGAGTATTTGGCAAAAGAAGTGCATAAGCCATCACGAGAAGTTGCTTTTGCACCGCAACAATCAAACGCGATTCCTCTTCGTCGCCCCACAAATAGCCAATTTTCCTATCCCTATTTATTCCTGCTTTCTGCGTCTTGCCTAGTTTTCTCGACTTTGTTGTACTTTGTGTATTCACAGTCACAACAAAATATATTTGACGAAATTGTCGGCACTTGACGACGACGGATCATATTCCACTTTTCTCAAACACCAAACAAAACATAGACAACAAAACAAATAAAAAAAACAGTTTATTAATTTTTACCGAAATATGTAGCAGCCACACACATGCTGCGTCATTTGCGTAGAAAAATGGCATGGCATGAATTTTATGCTTGGTTATTTTTTGAAGGCTCGCATTTAATAACGCAACAGCCAAAAAATTTGATCATATATCCTAGTCGTCATTAAAGAGCGATCACACGGTAATTTTTTTTCCCGTCATTTTAATAGAACAAAATTCATGTCATTTGGTCCGTCATTTTTAGTCATTTAATAAATTACGCCGAAAGTGTTATCCCAAAAATGGCGATCGCACAGGATGACATTAAAATGACAGATTTGTCACGCGACACCACACCAAGCTGACTCGAGGTGAATGTCCAGTCGCGCCTACAGAAGAGTACGTGTAAAAACCCACTCGTGCAGTAAGTAATTGTTTCCTAAAACTCCCTGCGACTTTGTCCGCGAAAATGTTAGGTTGGTTCAAGCACTCCCTGTTCGGTGCTTAAATATATCGTACCAGCATGAGAAGCATTAACAGAATTTCCATTGAAGTACTTTGTATTGTTTTCTGTTTAAAGAGCAGCACTCGAAAGCTAACAGCTAATTATGAAAGAAAGTTAGGGATAGATCCTTTGTCTACCATGACTATGCTAAATTTCACAAAAAAAATGAAAGATCTCATAAGAATTACTTCTTCTTTTATACTCAGAATTCAGGTGTTTGAATAGGTCGTCCTTGGAACAACTAACGAGGTTCTGTGACCTTTAAAATTCCAGCCCTGCTTTCGAAATGAAGTTGAGAGGTAACCAAAGTGTTTTCGGAAGAAATATTATTTTTAATGTTTTTACTTCTGTTTACATTGAAGAGTCGTGAAGGAAATTGTTCAAAGACGGAAGATATAGGCTGAACAGCGGTATCAATTAACCAAAAAGCTTGTACAGTACGAAAAGAAAAAGAAAATATTTTACAGGTCCGTATGGGTACCTACTTCGTTTGCATACGTTTCTATATTTTGAACCATGGGCGGGGTGTCTCACAACACAGCCATTCGTTTGCTTAAGTTCTTATATTTTGACAGTCGAGTCGTGAAAAAATGACTTCGCTTAATAGCCGAAACTGTGAAGCGCCATACCATGATATATAGGTAATTATTTTATAAAAATATCTCTCAATAGCACGCCCCGCTTATTTCACACAAAAATATTATAAAATCATCACTCAGAAAAAAAAAAAAACAAACATTTTAGTGCCTTCATATAATGTCAAGTCAACATTTTTGTTGGTTAAAATGAGCCCGTTTATATAAATATTTTGAATTAGTAAGAATACTAGTGTTATTCTGCCGAGTTCGGATTCAATGATCGGCCTGATTATTTTTTATACTAGGTATGCAAAATATTACACCGAGTAATCAAAAAACACTTTCCATTTATACATAGAAACATGCTCCTACATTTCACATAACTTCATCACCGCTTAGCTTATAAACGGCAATGGTATAGATAGTGTAAGCGATATTTTTTCAACCGTACCCAGACCTTTTAAAACCGGTGTTCTAATAATTGGGTCAGAATCACGTATAACAGTGATCGTCTGGACAATATCGTTTTTAAAATCTTGATGAGCAAAATAAGTTATTTTCTGCACGGTGACTGAATAGTCACCAATTGCAAAATTTTGATTAGAAGTAGAAGTATTAGAAGTATTAATTCGAGCTTCATTTATTTGTAGTTATTTGCGACATTTTTGGCGCACTATTTCAATATGTCAATTCCTCAAACACCTCTTTAAAATCTCAAATTGCAAAAAATATTTCGTAATTTACCACCACTGAATGATGAATCAATAAAATCTTATAATAATTTCGAACATGCAAATTGAAAACGTAAACTGACGTAGAGAAGTCGTAAATTGCAAAATATGAATTGCAAATTGATAAAAATAAGTTGCAATTTACGATTAAAAATTTTGTGAATTGCAACTACTGAAGTAGTAAATCAACCCCTGTTGCAATTTACTAAGGGATGAAATCGTAATTGCAACAGGAAAGTGGTAGGTAATTTATGATTTTTTTTTTCATTTCACAACCACAATAATATTAAATTGATAACTATTTGTGTCAAATTGCGATCGGTTATGGCAATATGTATTTCATGCCCGATCGCATTATTGACACTGAGAAGTGTTGATTCACGACTTTTGGGGATCAGTATCTTCACTTTTTACAATTGAATTAGTAAATCCTGAGCTAAGCTCTAAAATGAGACAAACTTTTCGTGATTCGGCGCTTATCTATATATTAATACGGAGTTGCCTAAAACGTGTTTCCCCCCTTTTTTCCTATTATAAGTCACATAAATATGCCAACACTATATATATTTGGGTAGGGGACAATACATAGAAGTGCACAATACAAAAATTATCCACAAATTATGAATTAAAGCAGGTAAATTTAAGCGAATTGCATGAAATTACAACAACAACAACATGGCACCCGCGTAAAGTTAATTCGCACTTTTTCTAGAATGAATAACGTGAAATGCAGTTCGATAGACAATCGTTTGTAGCTGTTTGTAGTGAAATTCTTTTCGTTTGTAGTTCAACCGTTTGAAAGTTAGAACCATTTGAAAAAACAAAATCCCAATCCCTTAAAACCGTGTTATTTCTGAAACCGCAGCTAGCAAAGTGATAAAATTTCTAAATGCTATTTTCGAAAGTGTTCGACATTACTAATCCAATAAAATTCAAATTGTACCAATCGGCCAAACGGTTTATGATTTATATGAAATTTAAGCAAAATGTTGGCTTCTATCTTAAGGTCCCCATAACTCTAAAACTGTTGAAGAACAAACGATGAAACTTTGCATATCTATTCTATGCACCCTTTTCTACCTGTAATATAAAATAGAAGACAGCCCGCATTACTTGACACTTTTTATTCGCAATTTAAGGAAAACCTAAAATGGTTTCGATTGCCTATTTATAAGCCCTCCGATATTTCCCCTTCACTTTCCCTTCAAAAATTAACTTATAGAATAAATTGGTCGAATTTCGACCACGGGGCGACCCCTAGTTTTTCTTGATTTGATCTTAAACTTCTTTCCGAGATAGTTTGTTTTCAAATATGAAAGTAACTTATCCGTATATATGGTCGACTTGGGAAGATATTACAATATAAAATAATAGGTCTGTTACCTTAATTTCTGGTTCAATTTTGACAATATGTTACATTTCTCTCATTGCGAGAGAATTCGCTCTCTCTTTTTGGTTCTCTTCTGCCAAACTTTTGCGTAAGGGAATGAAGTTTGACTTAATTTTGCGAATGTGAATTGATAAAGTGACACTTTAAAGTCGAGAATTTTAAAATTAAAAAAATGTGTAATGAGAATGTGTCAAAATCTGTACTCTCTGTCCCAATGCGCTTCCATTTGAGTAGGTAGTTCCTAAAATCATTGCGCCGTACTAAAAATACATTTGAGTGTCGACTTTAAATTCATGGAAGCTCTAAATACGAAAAAAACTTGTATGGAAAATATGGCCATTGTAAACTGCTTAAATTAAGAGTCGAAATTAAAAATTTTTATTGATAAGGCCAATTTTGAATCTTCAACTTCCATATTTGTAATAGTCACAAAGTCTTAGTTAATTTTTTTTTTTATATACTTCTCCCGAGAAAGGCGAACCTATAACGCTTCAACAGCGCCCCGAGATGCCTGCAGATGTAGTTTGTTCTGCACTTAAATTGCTGCAAATTGTAGTCTTCTGGAAATATATCCCCAGGAAGCGAGTTCCAAAGTTTGCTTGTCATGTAACAGAAAGAGTTTTAGAAAGTTGATGTCCTCGCGGTTGTCAAGTGTACTGTATGGTCATGAGCATTAGCAGCCTGTCTTGTTGGGCGCCCAAAAGTGAAAGTGTTCTCACAAAGTTGCCCCTAAAACTCATTACTAGTGTCGTGTAATTAATCCACTCCATCAGCCACCACTTTTGCATCTTTCAAAGTCCAATTTCACCACCATTGCGCACATAATTGACAGATGTCAAAACATTAATCTGAAAATACATTCTCTATAAATATGGGCTATCAATAATTTTTTCCCTCAACGTCAAAACAGATTTCTTCCCTTTTCTTTCTCTCACTAAATGCTTTCCAATCTCAAATCTGACTGACATCTCATCAAACCACAAGAGTGTTGATAATGTGAGTTCAAACTTTAAATTCAAAGGCCCTCTCTCTCTCTCTGTCTGTGCCCTAGACTGAGAGGGGGTGACGAGGGTGAAATACTTAAACCAATTCATTGCCAAGCACAAAAATAGCCCTTGGCTCTGGAATTGATGTAAGAAGTAATACAAATTTAGACGAAATGAAAAAAGAAAAAGAAAAATCCCTGATGATGGATGGGAACGTATGCAGTACAGTTGTTTAGTGCAGGACTACTTGTTGTAAATTGAACACACATCCAAAACATTAATCCAAATCGGTATCAAATCCAATTAGACCCTGTGTCCGACGCACAATTGTACAGAGTAACGTATATATATAACAGCTTTGGACTTTCTAAAGAACGCCTGTTTACAAAGGGATTGTAGAACTGTCAATTTGTGAGGAACGATAAGGATGGGGATTCTTGTTTGAATGAACTACAGTTCGGATTATACCTAATTATTTTTTGTTTTTTTTTTTTTATATCAAGAAAAGTAAATTCGTAATCGTATCCGTTGAGGAAACTCTGTAAAGCTCGGAGATTCTAAATCTTATTTTGAGTGTGGTTTTTGATCAACCTTTAATACTTATTCTAAGATTTTTCTATAACATTTTTAAGAAAGTTAAGCTTTAAGTCGAAAGTCCTTTTATTCTAAGAATGGAACAACTTGATTTTACATCATTGTAAACTTAAATTAAACTTATGTAGGTATTCTTAAACATAACGCAGTGAAGAATTTGTGAGCTTAAATTAAGATCCAAATCACCTTATTTATCAGCAGTAAGAATAATGGTCCCTAAACCCAAAATAACTCCTCTTGAAGTAAACTTACAAAAATTTAAATAAGAACAAAAAAAAAATAATAAATTTAGTACGAATGGAAGGGATCTACTAATTGGGAAGCTCTTTCAAGACTGATACTCTCGGATGTTTGTCAGACGTTCGCGAAAGGTGGCGCAGTGAAAAAAACCCTAAGTTGGAATTTGGGTTTTTGCGGGGCTCGAACATCGACCCCTCGCTTAGCAGTCCAACACACTAACCACTAAGCCACTGCGCCTAAAAGATAAGAAGAACAAGTTATCCTAATATTTTTTCGGAATGCTTCAATAATTTCCCAATTTAAGATTGCACGGTTTCGTCTGTCGAATTAATTCTCAACTTCATCACTATCCTGTATAAAAAAATAAAAAACAAAAATATATTTTTTTAAATCATATTTATTTATTGAAACAAAAACGACTTAAGTCTAAAATATTATCTTTCCATTATTGAATGGGTATGGATATCAGGGTGGACTACTAAGATCAGACATATTTTTTATTACAATAGTATTAATTACTAATGTAACAACTTCAAATGATTAGAAATGACAGTCAAACCAACGGATTATAATTGGTTGGCACATAACATAAATATTTGGATTCTGAATAACAAATAATTTTATTTTATTCAGTTAAAAGCTATTATAACTATATTTATTAATGTCATCTAATCAAGATCTAAATAGTTGTTACTTATACGTAAATGCTACATTTAAAAAAAATCATTTCTTACTTCAAAATTAATATTGAAATTATTATTAGTTATTTGATAAAAGTATCCCTCTTTAGTAAAATTAATTGTTTTACTTGAAATATGCTTACAAATGGGTTCATCGGGGGCAACTTGTTGCAATGGATTATTATTGCTAGGCACTAAAATTAAATTGTCTTCCGAACTGTCCAATAAAAAGTCGTAAGTCATATAATTATTTTTTAAATCCACCATTTTTGTTATAACTTCCACTTTATTACAATTTGGCAGATCACAACTGACACTTAATTTTTGAAAGAACACTTAATTACGGACACACTTTAAATCTAAATCCATGAATTTTGGGAACAGAAGGTATACTGAATAAGGAATATGGTAGTAATAACTCACTGGAGGGAAGTCAAAATAAATATTTTCAATAAACAGAATCGAACCAGAAAGCAGTATGTATCGAATAGTAAATGTGACACATGACACAATAACCAACGCGTCTCTAAAGTCAGGTCGTTTTGTGACTACTTCCCTTCAGGTGAACACTTCAAGTTATTGGTTGAAGTCTCCTTCTTCTTATGCAATGTGAGGTCTTCCTCTATACTGCGTTGTCAGTGTTGGAATCGATGATTCTTCGGGCCATAGCGTTGAGTTCCATCCAAAGTTCACATAGCTGGCTAGGGGTGATGAAGGCCTAGTTTTTCTTGAAAACGCCTTACCAATCAATGGCCTTGTTGGGTCAAAGAAACACCTATTGACAAGTGCTACTCTTCGCTTGATTTCTGTTGTGGTGTCAATTTCAGAGTTTAGTGTCTGCCCGCCAAATTTGCGTAACTTTTTAACGGATAAATGGGACGCAATAAAAACTCTATTTACTGATAATTTCTAAACGGGTTGTGTGAGAATTTTGACGCGAGTTCAAATACACATTCCGACAGACAATTTTATTAGATGCTTGCATAGATTTGTTGCACCCCTTTTTGCGGTTATCTCGAAACCGCTGCCAAGTGGCAACTGACGAAAATGAATTGCTGATCCGTAAAAGTATGAACCTTGTTGCGGAAGTTTCGATATCTTTGAATCTAGAGAAATCCATTATAATCTTATGATAAACATTTTTGTACATATATTTAGGAAAGAAAGAATTTTTAAATTTCTCTGGCAAAATTTGAGGTGTTTCTTCCATACGAAAAGTCAAACAACACTTAAAGGAAATTTGGCTCTCGAAGTTCCCGGGCCGAGGATAAAGATGCAAGCACTGATGCTACAAATAAATCACCGGATTTTATAAATTCATTGATTTTGTGTGCGTCTTCCAATCAGCAATCATGATAGACACAAACTGGCCAATATAAGTGAATCCACCAAAATGACAGCTCTTCACATATTTCGGTTCATTCACGTACGCGGTTTAAATCGAACGCAATCGCACAAAATCTATACCTACACGTTCTCATCAAAAAATGGCAGAAAAAGAGAAAATTAGCAAAATAACGAGTAACGAGTAGTTCCTCTCTTGGCTCGAAACAGCTCAGAGAATTTTAACCGGCAACTACTGATAAATATGTCAAATGCACAAATTTGACATGAAATGAATTCAAATAAAATCTCTGAAAATAAGGAAAATGGTCGGTCGTGGTCTTAGAACGTTTCATATGTTACAAAAGGTTAAGTTTAATATTTATTTGTACTATGGATAAGATGTCAAGGATGAAAGTGGCTCAAAGTAGCTCGAAGTCTATGTATCTTGGCGTATATCTTCAGCTGAGAGAGTTTCGCTAAATTTTTCGGAGTTTGACAGATTTTTAGTGTTTGACTCGGGAAAGTACGCGAACAGACCTATTATTTCTTCCAGTTGATTCCGCAGTGGTTGCTAAAAGTATTGATGTAAGTCGCTTTCATTTGACACAATTCATTCGGTTATTTTCTTGTCTTTACTGTAATATTCAGTTCAATATCCTCTCGCTTGTTATATCCCATTAGTTCCGTCTGTTGTATGCAGGACGGGCTCAAATTCATCAAAAGTACCATCACTGCAACCTCTTCAAATTCCATTCCACTAAATTAATATTCATTGACCACTGCGAACGGCTGGCTTCGTTTGCGAAGCAAATTTGAATACCTATCCATATCCAGATTCCAGACGCCACCAGAGTCTGGCCGTTTTTTTTTTTTTTTGGGTCCAGGTGCGCAGCATTTTAATGGAATCATCTCGAAATATTTTATTTTTTTTTACCTGGTGGCAGGTTATCTTCTTCTATTCCATCAGACGATACCGACAACCGGAAATGTTTAATGGAAATTCAGCCGACATTTTCGATATCGAGACCGAAAACGATTTCGGAAAAAAAAAAACTATCTTCATCAGCGGAACGGTAACATAAAGATGGATGAACCTTTTGAAGGAATTTATTACGAACGGTTATGTGATTCTGATATAGGACGCGGCTGCAGGACATGAATTTCCATTTAGAAGGATCCACGACACTTTTTTCTCTCTTATCGTGCCGTTCTCCCTCCTTCAGTGCCAGCCATCCAACTTTCAATTGCATGCAAAGGAGATTTTTCTTTATCGGTCTGTATCGCTGGCGGTATGGCTGGCATGCCATCGATGTAAAGAGGAGGAAGAGAGAAAATTGAAATGTCAACGGCGAGATTGGTATCGCATCGTCGTATACTGACATTTGCGACACATCCGAATTGAAGAGGACTTTTCACGTCGATTTTGATTAGATTTTCATTGATCTCCCTCACGGGTGTCGTCGTCGTCGTTGGTCGGAGAGAAATATTGATTTGCTATGTTGTTGTTTTTTGTTTTTGTCCGCCGCAAGAAAGGAGCTACACGCACGCACAACACTTTGACTGAATCTAATCAATGGGAACGTTGAAGTGAAATTCATCTTGTTTATCAGAAATAAGCTGGCATACGATACCCTGATAGAAGTAGAAGAATGGCAGGATTACGAAGAGCAATGGCGAATGATGGACCATATTGATGGGTGTCCCGTCCAGTTTCCCGCTCTGGCAAGGATTAATTGCCTTCCTTAGCCATCTCGCTCTCTCTCTCTCTCTCTATCTTTCCCTCGTTCTGTCATGGATATTTCAATTAATTTAATCTAATTGATTGGGATTTGCTGTTGGATGGTGATGGGATAAATCTCTTTTACAGATGGTTGAAGTTGTATTGTTTTTGTTTTGTCTTTGCTTGTGGTCAGACATACAATACTTGCAACACACGCACAAGGCGGTGGCTATCTGCATGGAAACCTATATCTATGATATTTTGGAGATAATTGAATGTAGGTACTAAATTAATTAATACCTAAATGAACATGGGTGTATGCATGCATGCTTCGTAATTAATTGGACCTTTGTCTTGTATTTGTGAATATCATTTGTCAGAGCAATACATTTTATTTTGATTAGGTTCGAAAATGGAAAACATGAAGCTATGTATAACTATTTGTTTGGCTTAGTTATAGATCTTATCACAATGGATCTACATTGATCTAAGTCCGGCAGGTGCAGGTTCCCCTTGTCTCGCCAACCCGCTAACCCAATTATAGATCTTGGTTTTCACGGTTCAGTTGATGCGATTTAAAGCAGATCGATAGGTATGGTGCGGCGAGCCTGGCAACTACATGTCTAAAACATCTAGCTGAAAATGATTGTTAACTCGCAAGCGCGCTGTGGACAGTTTGCAGTGTCCCAGAGAATTCTGTCAAAACAGTCGGCATATGCAAGTAACTGTTCTCAGAAAGCTACCGTAAGTTTGGCTTTATATCCTCGGACATTCTCTCAAATAGCTATAACGTTTTAGAAGTATCAAGTCTTAGAAGTCGCAGACATTGCATTGCCTTGAAGCCTCGGCGTCAATTTTCCAACACTCCACCAGAAAATGGGCGAAACGTTGGCATTTTCGCCTTAAATATTGATCCAGAACTTCTCAAACATTTTTGGCTTGTTTGCATAAATTAAGAGGCTTTAGCTATTGAGTTGATTTCATCTTTTAACAGTAAAGGCGAAGAGCCTTACGGAAAATTCGACAGACTCTTGACTAAGAAATTTCCAATTCCTGGACGGCGACGTTTGGCTAATTTTGAACTGAGGCACTTATGGCTATGATGTTGTTCGTATTTCGATCTGTACGCTGTCTGAATTTATTCACTATAACAGGATAAATCGTGGTACACTAATTACGACCGAAAATTGGAGCAAGCGTTTTTAAAGTTGTGATCACCGACAGAATTTTGGTACAAAGTGATTCATAATAATTTCGAAACCTTGACCGACGTTTTGACATTAAATTTTAACGGTGAGAAAGTCATGTCTATATCGGGCATTACATTTAGACACTTTTTAACATTCCCCTGAACGTCTGCACTACAAGAACTGGGGGCAGATTCTGTAAAACAATAATCGCCTGGACGATATCATTTTTGAAATCTTGATGACCATAATAAGTTATATTCTGGTCGATATTTTTTTTTTTTTTGCTATTTTTAGCTGTCATGACAACTTATACGATCGAAAGAAAAACATTATCTAAGGTTTCAAACAATAAAAAACATATAATAATTTCAAACCTCACATACCTGTAGGTAGCGGAGGATCCCAATGAAATACACACCAGATATCGGGCTAAAATGTCCTTACCAGCTGCCCGTTTCCTCTTCGTGACCTGATAGCTATATACGGCGCCTAATAAAAAAAACTCCTTTGTCCATAAAACCTTACACAGCAAGCACTCTTGACAGAAACATGGAAAGAAGTCCAAAGAAAAGTGAACTAAATAGCAACTTGCCGAAAGTGAAACAAAAAGTTGCCTCGTACCAGAAATTCCATCGGCCATATTCACTGTCTGCATGTTCCGCGAACATGTCATGCAATTATCCCATAGAGCGGCTACAAGTAGCTGCCCAAAACAGCAAACAAAATCCTTTATCTGCTAACAATGCAGTAACTTGCACTCACTTAACCTGTATACCTGTATGTACACCCAATACCCGGTTTTGTAGGCACTCTGTGCCCTTGAGCCTTACCACCATCAGAAACTATATGTTGCAACTATAGTTATTCCGGTCGCGTGAAAATTCCCCAAAGGAACGCATGAAGTGATTTTATCACTTCCACTCGAGACACCATCGCCATCATACATACTCGGAGCCGAGTTGCACCCAAAACCGTGCGCACCGATCTTGCTACACTTGGCCATGTGGATGGTGTCCTCAACCTGCCTGCCATGGAGAGCAAACTCATTTGTGCTCCATAAATGGTGATAAATTGTTGGCCACTTGTACAAGAAATCAAAAACAGTGCGCACACGAAACAAAACACGGGCGACAAGTCCAAAGTCAAGGTGCTGGCAAAGATGATGGCATATACGATGTTTGTGTGTGTAGTAAAAGCCTTTTTTTTTTATCTCCAATGCGCCACCTAGATGTGTCATACGTCAGTCGCTTGTCGCAGCTATCAAGAAACGCCGCCACATTAATATCAAGCTGATGCAGCTGCTCCTGATGATGCCGGACGAGCGCGAAGAATTATGACAGTGATATGTCAGTCAAAGTGATGGGCGACGCGCACATGTAATGTTACATTCACCGCCTGCAGGTGTTACATTTTTCTTAAAATACCATCATCCGTCAAACCAGCTATGCAAGTAGTTAACCGACTGTCAAGTTAGAGCGAGAGAAAAATGACAGCTATTAGAATTAAGGCAACGACTGCACCACTTCTAACCGTTTCACGCCGCAGGCCGCATTCGGTGCACTACTGAAGCAATTAGTTATAGCATGGTAATTTGTGTCAGTTCGTTTTATTTTTTCCTCCACTTTTTCACTTCTTAAGTGGTTTCAAAGTGTACACCGGTCACTTAAGCGCAGCAGTACGGTTCACGGTTAATTGGTTCAAGTTCAAGTTGGAGTGGTACGAAAGTATTTTCGACTTCGAAACTCTTTTGTTTTTGACGTATCGAATGTGAAGTGCGTGTGTGTGAGATCGGATTTGACGCACGTCAAATGAGCGACCGAATTAGAAATTTAATTTGCTTTATTCGACACCAAAGAGGTGTCAATCAAATTTGACATTCAATAGGAGCCCTTTTTGTTATTGTACTTTTCTCGTGAATTTTTCTCTTAGAGCCCTTTTGTGTTGAGTATATATTCTCTTGGCGGGGATGACGAATTACATAGATGTAGGTTGGTCTTGCACAATGACCTCGAAAAGTGAATTGTGGTGTAATTTCAGGGAGACGGAAAAATCACTGTGCTATGAGTTATTGAGGTTTATAACCTTTGAATTGTTACAGTTTTTTTGTTTACTTCGTAGCTTTAGATTGTGGAACAGTGAATTTGAGTTGTAATAGACGTGATCTCGGGGCAAGGTTATATTTGTTTAATGAATACATTGTTCGAACTAAGACACGAAATATACTGCACACTGTTTGTACGCGGTAAAGTGTAGTAATGCGGTGAAAGTTTTAAGCTTGACTTCAGTTTTTAAAGACGAATTCGTCTCTTGCCACTGGGACTATAGCTACTAGGGGTCGCCCCGTGGTCGAAATTCGACCAATTTATTCTATAAGTTAATTTTTGAAGGGGAAGTGAAGGGGAAATATCGGAGGGCTTATAAATAGGCAATCGAAACCATTTTAGGTTTTCCTTAAATTGCGAATAAAAAGTGTCCAGTAATGCGGGCTGTCTTCTATTTTATATTACAGGTAGAAAAGGGTGCATAGAATAGATATGTTTCATCGTTTGTTGTTCAACAGTTTTAGAGTTATGGGGACCTTAAGTTAGAAGCCAACATTTTGCTTAAATTTCATATAAATCATTAACCGTTAGGCCGATTGGTACGATTTGAATTTTATTAGATTAGTATTGTCGAACACTTTCGAAAATAGATTTTAGAAATTTTATCACTTTGCTAGCTGCGGTTTCAGAAATAACACGGTTTTAAGGGATTGGGATTTTGTTTTTTCAAATGGTTCTAACTTTCAAACGATTGAACTACAAACGAAAAGAATTTCACTACAAATAGCTACAAACGATTGTCTATCGAACTGCATTTCACGTTTTTCATTCTAGAAAAAGTGCGAATTAACTTTACGCGGGTGCCATGTTGTTGTTGTTGTAATTTCATGCAATTCGCTTAAATTTACCTGCTTTAATTCATAATTTGTGGATAATTTTTGTATTGTGCACTTCTATGTATTGTCCCCTACCCAAATATATATAGTGTTGGCATATTTATGTGACTTATAATAGGAAAAAAGGGGGGAAACACGTTTTAGGCAACTCCGTATTAATATATAGATTCTCGCTTTTATTTGGGTTGACCCTGACAACTTCTGCTGTGAAATTTTTGTCGAAGGTCAGTTGAGTTGCATAAATGAGGTTTAACCATTTACATAAGTTTTTGTGAACAACATCAACAAAGTTATGCTGGTCATCCACTTAGCGGGCAACTTATCAACCGATTTTGTCCTACCGCTTATTTATCTATTAGGTCAAAAAACAAAATTTGAACCTAGTAGGTCCACTGGTGCACAAACTCTAGTTGTTCTTGTTGATCCATATAAATTCAATCAAAATTTCAGTATTGAATGCATTGAGGGCACCTTACACCAAGCTACTCAATTTCTGATTGTAGACTAAAACATAAGTGGTTCGAGTTTGTCAACTGCGCTATCACTAGGGGTTGCTTAGAGAGTTATCAACGTAGATCCATTGCGAAGCCCTTGCGGTTTTATGACCAGAACACTATGCAAACCTATAATTTAGTTCTATTTCAGGCTCCAGGACACTACGAGGTCATGATAGACAACGATCCCATTTCTTAGTTTTCTTGTAGGTATACTGTATACATATTCCTTTTTTGTTTTTAAAATGGTCAGATTATTTGAAAAAAGCAGGCAAGGCTAACAGAAGACTTTGCTTATAGAAGGGCAACCACACAGCCAAAGTTTGGGTTCATCATTTTTTTCATGAAAGTGCCCAATAAAAGATCAAATTCAATGGTCTGAAAGACACATCTTTTAATTTCTTTTTTTACTAAGGGCTTCCCCTTATTGCCCAGTAGTAAGTAACTCACCAACATCTTGTCATGACTTATCGTCAGATCCTTCCTCACTCTATTTTCATAGCCAGTCACGGTGCTGGAAAACTCGTTCGTGTTTGAATTACCGAAAATATCTATTGGGAACTTTGAATTAGAAATTTTTCTCGTATGTATCGTCTCTCTTCTGGGACAAAACATTTACCCCTGTATTAATAAAAAAACGATATCCGCTCTCTAACACGTGTTTTAGCTGACAGACGGATAGTGACCTTATCCGTTTGTTAACTTTTTTCATTAATAAACACATTTCATCTCCATGTTAGCTATTCGCTCTTTGTCACCTAACGCACGACAGCACTACACGGAATTGTACTAAATATTCTAGTACATCTGTCATATTTCGTCTCTCTTGCAGTTGTCGTGCTCAGATTCTCTCTCAGATTCTCTTTTAGACTTCAGAGTTCAGATTTTACGCGTCAAACGAACGTTAATGTCATGTGCAATGTGTAAAAAGTTATCCGCTCTCTATACGCCGAATTCGGCGAGTTAAGTTATCCGCTCGTTATTTCATGTCAATGAAAGCTAAAAAGCGTTTATTAATACAAATTTGAAGTTAACATGTGAGTTAACGCTAACTCGCCGCTGCTCGTCGTTTATTAATACGGGGGTTAGTGAATCATTCGGTATGTTAGTATGGTTACCCAGGATTTTTCGTTAGCCTTCTAGTGACCTCAAATCTATGTAAGTTCACTCCCTTCATTGAACGTGTTCTTAAGGATGGAGTAACAACCTCCCATTTCAATATGGGACTCCTAAAGTGGTGGACGAAAATGAATACTTCACACAATCTTCAGCTGATCCAAGCTCACCAGAAGTCCCTTGCGATCTCGCACACACCTCCATTCATTGGTAGTTGTGCAGGCTAGTTAAATTAATGTTCTTAAATAAGTTCCATTACCTCTTCGCTTTGAACTACTAATTGTCTTCCTTTAAAAAAAAAACTGATCAAACTCAAACTGTTTCACAAAAAAAAAAATAAATAAATAAATGGCAGGAAGCCAAACCAAACATACTGTCCATCCAAGTTCAATAGAAAAATCTGTCTGGCCAATAAAATTGCCACCTTTTTTGTTGTTTCACTGTATAGTGCGATATATACACATCTAGGTAAACCTAACCGTAACTCTAACGCCAAACATTGTTTTTGTTTGACTTTGTTGCACGTCGCGGCTGCCATTGTCTCTACATTCTCCATATGAACTGTGTGCTCCTCTAAATACTGTAGCGGTTTAAATTTTTATTTTTTACACCAGCATACATATTGCCGCGTAAGTAATACGAGACAACTGCGAAACTATTACTTTCGCTTTCGTTTATTTTCCGCGAGAACATTGACTCGCTAGTGCGAGTACACCGTCACCGTCACACCCCACGTTTTCCAGTGTGCGGTTGCGATATGTTGATCTATTCCGTCAACCATTATACCTACTCGTATGCATTCCGTATTGTTGTTCGTGATGGCTGGCGGTGGGTATGGTGACCCTCAAACTTGGATTCCACTATCGAAAGCAGGGTAAAATGTTGAAAAGATTAATGGTGCCACTTTGGAAAGTGCATGCGGCCTCCATATCATCAGCGCACATGCTTCACAACTCTACCCTAGCTCTGGCATATTTTTTTCTCTGCGCTATGCGTCACACTAAGAGCAAATATAAATAGCAGGATACGGAAATGGCAAACAAAAACTGAATCAAAATGCAAAATACGCGGATATATCCCTTGAAAGCTTAATATGTGCGCATGGTGTGGGGCACAACAAATTTCCAACCGCACCGTTTCCATTATTTTTTGCAGCACCACATCGTTTTATTTTTTGCTGCCCTAGATCCAAGCTTGCTTTATTTTGATGTCAGAAAGTGTGTGTGGTACTATCCAAATCAATCCCTGGAGAGGTTTGGGGACACGGCAAAAGAATTTCCATTCGAATGTAGACAAGTGCTAAACTACACCTTTTTGGGGTCTGTCTACTCTGCCGAAAATTACCTCTAAGAAAGTTCGTTAACAAAACGGGGCAACAATATATGGCTGGAGATATCCCTCAAGGAGTAAGACGTCTTACAGAGTGCGCAGACAGTCACCCCCAAGGCAGTTAGTTATTAGGTTGCGGCCTTAGATATTCATGATTGGCGATGGGGAATCGCGTCAACGTTTTTTTCTTCCCCAAGAAAAAGAAAAAGAAATAGGGAAAGCAACCACCTTCGTCGCTTTAATGAAGGGGGGGAACTCTGCGCTCCAGGAGTACATTTTCTAAATTGGATTCAGCCTGGGCCATGTACATTGTACAATGCTTATTCTGGAATTAGGAGTTGCACGCAGGGGGAGGTCGACGACAACGGAAGAAACTGCTATTTCAGGTTATAATATCCTTTTGCGCTACACCTTTCCCCCCACCGCCATTGTGTATATATTTTCGCATCGCATTCTTTGTATCCTCTGTTGGTGTACCTCTCCTGAGCACGGTCTATAGGTAACGTGTAACGTCCTTTATGAGTATCAAGAGATTTAACCTTTTGTGTAGGATTTTCTGAATAAATATGTTGTGTGTATGTATGGCGTTGGAGTTGTGCACTTAAATTGTGAACTTAAGAAAAGTTATAATCTTTAAAGGGGGCACAACAAATACCCACCCACCAAAATGATGCAAATATATTTCTTCCTTGGTGAACATGCTAAGATCCGAGGGCGAGGATGATGAGCATTTAGACATTTGAAAAATGGAAATAAAAATATTCAATTTGTGAACAATAAATATATGGATTGGAGTCCTGAAGAGGATTGCTTTTATTATTCAAACTTTTCCCGAGAAATGGTATGTGTAATGATTTTAATAAATTTTAATAAATAAATTGTTAAAGCATTCTTTCTGGAATTTAATCTAAACAAGCGCTTTGCTTGCTTCATGTGGGTTTATTTAACGCATGACAGTAGGAGCAAGGTAGGTATGAGGGAAAACGGTAAATAGGTAGGCAGGCGGGTGAATTTGGCATTTTGTATACTATAGGATCGGAGCCTTAGTCATATTACATTCACCAGCGCTATATGTTATAAAATAACGTTATAATTTATACAAATGGCTTCGTACGTCAATCGTATTTGAAATTTGTGAATTAGACAGCTGCAGTATAAAACAGACAAGCAATAGAGCGCTATGCAAGAGCGGTTAGAATAATAATCTAAAAAACGATTTTGTGTCGAAAATCTTCATGAGCGACGAGGTGCATTCTAATTTAATCTGTCATCAATAAGAAAAGTCGTTGTTTCTGGGGCACTGAAAATTCGCGTTTAATGCACGAAGAGTCATAACATCCACTCAAAGCCTCTGTCTGGTGCGGCGTTCATGGGGGAGGAGTGATTGTATCGTTTTATTTTTGTTCTTCTTACTGCCGGAATTGGATGAGCGGAGCTTGGTGAACATGTGGTTTCAAGAAGACGGTGCAACCGCGTACACAGCACGAGCCACAATCAGGGATGAAAAATGAACTTTGTGGACTGTAACTAAATCTTAGTTACGATTGTATTTTTTTTGTATTTTTTCAATGCTCGTTTCACGTATACAAGTAAAGGAGAAACATATCGTTTTCGTACAAGACTTGAGATGTTTTTAAATTCTATGTACAATAATACAATATTCTATGTAAACAATGTAAATATATATCATTTATGTATTTAAAATGATTGCGTCTTTAGTTTTCCACATGAATTTAACAATAAAGTGTTTGATAAAAATGTATTGGGAAGGTGAGGATTTCATTTAGAACAAAAGGTTGTACTTGCTTAGTTTTTAGCTCAACAGTAGAAGAACAATACTTTTTGAAATAAAAATTGCAGTAAGTGTCAAAGCAATTAAGACCTCACTTTTATTATTTTACTATATATTTTTACATTACAGTTTTTGCATATTTTATTAAAGTAAACACTAAATTCGAAATTTACATTCCAAGAAACCCCTGGATTCGAAATAAATTCGATGTTCCTTTATTTCATCATTAAGTTATGTATTTACATTCATAAATGTACTTGAAATAGCTATATAAAATTAAAAGTTCACCAAAAACCCTCAATTTCACTTTAAACTTTGGCGAAGATACTTGTTTATCTGCTAATTATTAATTAACTTTTAAGATCACCAATCTACATATTTCAATAACTATAAAAACATTTCTGAAAAGATTAACAATTTGGAACGGAAATGAACTTGTAGAATGTATGTATCTATAAAACCTATAAAACAATAGGTATTAATTTTAAAGAGAAAGGAAACAGTATTACTCACATAATTCTTAATGGAGTCCGACGCCAAGCCCAATTGAAAAATAGCGATTTGTGCCGCACGCATGTGTTTATGTAAAATGACAGAAATAACAGTAATACAGGGTGTCCGCCGAGAAGGTATACTTCTTTGTTTTGCCGCCATTTTGGTAAACATTAGTCCTGACAGTTCATATTTGGCAGTCGTGAAGTAGACACGTGGCAAATTTATTATGGAAAAACATTCGATAAACCAACGTGTTTTAATCGTTAAAACATTTTATCAAAATCAATCATCGATTACTGTAACGATGAGAAAGTTACATGAAATTTTCATGAAAAAATCATAATGAGTGACGAGGCACATTTTCATTTGAATGGATATGTGAATAAACAGAATAGTCGGTTCTGGGCAATGGAAAACCCTCAAATTATTCATCAGTCACCTTTGCATTCATTAAAAGTTACAGTCTGGTGTGCAATCTGGTCAGGAGGAATATTGGACCTTACTTCTTTGAAAATGAAAACGGCGTAACGGTAACTGTGAATGGGGAGCGATATCGTGATATGATTGACAACTTTTTAACGCTACAACTTCATGCTTTGGGCTTGATCAACATGTGATGTGGTATCAACAAGACGGTGCCACATCGCATACAGCCAGGATTACAATGGAATTACTGGGAGACCTTTTTTTTTTTTTATATACTTCTCCTGAGAAAGGCGAACCTATAACGCTTCAACAGCGCCCCGAGATGCCTGCAGATTTATGTTTGTTCTGCACTTAAATTGCTGCAAATTGTAGTCTTCTGGAAATATATCCCCAGGAAGCGAGTTCCAAAGTTTGCTTGTCCTGAAACAGAAGGAGTTTTGGAAAGTTGATGTCCTCGCGGTTGTCAAGTGTACTGTATGGTCATGAGCATTAGCAGCCTGTCTTGTTGGGCGCCCAAAAGTTGCATTTCGAGGGATAATGTATTGGAGTTCCTCAGAACATCTACCATGGAAGTACCTATAGAACAAGCATAGGTCAGCGACTTGTCTTCTGTGCACCAACGGTTGTAGATTCGATGTGAGTGTAGGGTCTCCAATGAGTCGAACTGCTCGTCTCTGTATGCTATCAAGCAGGTTAAGTGAATGTTTTGGGGCCGAGCTCCATATATGGGAACAATATTCCAAGCCTGGTCTAACCTGTGCTTTGTAGAGAAGGAGAAGTTGCTTGGGGCTAAAGTACCTCCTTGCTCTATATATGTAGCTCAACTTTGCGGACGCCGATTTTGCGATATAGGATATGTGGTTCTGCCATGTGATTCCTGAATTGACTGTGACTCCTAGAAGGTGCATTGAGTCCTTGTGATGGATTGGATGGTCATCCATTTGGATCTGAGGAACTGTTGATGCATTTTTTCTGGAAAATGTTGTGAGCTGTGTCTTGTTTGCATTAAATACAACCAAGTTGTCCTTTCCCCACTTCAAGATTTTGTCCAGATCATCATTTAGAGAATTAATTTGTTCACATCTCTGACTGTGTGATGTAGCCGTATTCACAGGCCCACTGTTCGAGATGGAGGATATAAGAGTGCTGTCATCTGCAAAGCTGTAGATATTATTATTTGTCGATCCAAGCAAATCGTTGATGTGGAGAAGAAATAGAGTTGGAGAAAGAATAGATCCTTGGGGCACTCCTGCATTTATAGCAAACGAATTGGATGATACACCATCTACAACAACTTGGATCGAACTTCCCAGAAGAAAATTTTACATCCATCCGCATAGTTGTTGTGGTAATCCGTAAGACGCTAACTTGCCTAATAGGGCTCTATGCTAGACTCGGTTAATATTGCAATATTCAGCAAAACATGGGTTGAATTACCGCATCCGTTATCGAGTAATACGTGACTGAATTTTGTATTGTTTTGGTTGTAAATTCCACAAAATTCAGTGACGCTCACGGATGCGGTGATTCGGCCCCAGATGACCGAACAAATGTCACAACTTAAAATCATTTTTCACAATTAATAAATGTATCATTTTTAAATTCTCTAAATTCATTTTATTTGTTAATTAACAAACCAAAATAGTTTGCACCGAAGTTTCACGACTAGTGTCTCACAGCTAATTGAAACGTCAAACGAAAACTATTTATTGTTCGGTTTGAATGCATTTTCGAGTTTTCGACGAACAAACTACTTTGTCAGAATAACAAAACACAATTTTCAGTTTAATAAATCGATAATGTATCGATTCCACAATTTAAATGTTTTTTTTGTTATATCCATAAAAACGGAATTGAAAATCTTTTTCGTACCTAAATGCTTTTGATAAAACTTATGCAAAATGTTTGTGAACCAAACAGATTATCTATTGATGGCGTAATTTATATTTCACACGCTCACTGAATAAAAAAAAACATTTTGAAATTAGGTAAATGGATGAGGACATAATTAATAAACTAAACCTTTCTTCAATAAAAGAAAGCCGCATATAGATATATTTAAATGGTAAGTGAAAAATTTAGTGCGATAATAATGATAGGTAAATGTATATTGAAGACAAAACTTTATTTAATTCACTTACTTACTTAAGGTGGCGTTACAGTCCGGGGTGGACCTGGGCCTCAACCAATACGCCTCTCCAGTTAGCGCGATCTTTGGCTAACTCCCTCCAGTTGCGCACACCAATTTGGTTGAGGTCCCCTTCCACTTGAGCGCGCCACCTAAGGCGAGGTCTTCCTCTACTGCGTTGTACCTCCGGGTTGGAATCAAAGACTCTCCGGGCCGGAGCGTTGGTGTCCATTCGCTCTACATGTCCTAACCATCTGACCAGGTCGATGTCGCTGTACAGCTCGTAGAGTTCGCTGTTAAATCTTCTCCTCCAAATCCCGTCAACGCAAACAGGACCAAAAATCACTCGAAGAATTTTACGTTCGAAGCGACCAAGAAGATCCTCATCCGTTTTTGCTAGGGTCCATGCTTCTGCGCCATAGAGCAGGACAGGGATGATGAGGGTCTTATATAGAATCTCCTTAGTGCTTCTTGACAAGGCCTTACTATTCAATTGCCGTCTTAGGCCAAAGAAACAGCGGTTGGCAAGTGTGATTCTTCGCTTGATTTCTGATGTGATGTCATTTTCAGAGTTAATAGCGGATCCGGGGTAGACAAAGTCCCTAACTACCTCAAAGATATGGCTGTCTATCGTGACGTTCTGTTCGATTCGTCGATGTTGTGTGTCCCTTCTTGTTGACAGCATATATTTTGTTTTACCCTCATTCACCACTAAACCCATTTTTGCCGCTTCTGTACTAATACTTGCAAACGCACCAGTGACAGCTCGCTGTGTTGTACCAACAATGTCAATGTCGTCAGCGTATGCAAGCAGTTGCACAGACTTCTAGAAAATTGTGCCTCTGGTGTTGGCTTGTGAGTTTCGCACAATCTTCTCAAGAATGATGTTGAAGAAGTCACATGACAGCGCATCACCTTGTCTAAATCCTTTTTTGACATCAAAGTTCTCGGTGAGATTGTTTCCGAACTTTACGGAGCAGCGAGCGTTCTCCATCGTCATTCTGCACAATCTGACAAGTTTGGCAGGGATGCCAAAACTAGACATGGCTCTGTATAGCTCGTCTCTATAAATGCTGTCATATGCGGCCTTAAAATCGATAAAAAGATGGTGAGTATCGATCTGGACTTCTTGGGTTTTCTCCAGGATCTGCCGTAGTGTGAATATTTGATCGGTCGTGGACTTACCGGGCCTAAAACCGCACTGATAGGGACCTATCAGATCGTTGACGAATGGTTTCAGGCGTTCACACAGTACAGCAGACATGATCGTATACGCAGTGTTCAGGAGACTGATGCCTCTATAGTTGGCGCAGTTTAGAGAGTCTCCTTTCTTGTGGATCGGGCAAACGATGCTGAGGTTCCATTCATCAGGCATACTTTCGTCTGACCAAATTTTGGAGACGAGTTGGTGTATGCTCTCTACCAGGTCATCTCCCGCTGCCTTAAACAGCTCGGCAGTTAAGCCATCCGGTCCAGCAGCCTTGTTGGACTTAAGCTTAGATATTGCTATCCTCACTTCATTTTGGTCAGGTGGACGGAAATCTTGGCTTTCATCGTCCAGGTTGAATGGCTCATTCTGCCTGACAGCGGAATTTGTGTCGTCTTCGCCGTTTAGCAGTCTGCAGAAATGGTTTTTCCATGTCCTCAGCACCGACTGTGACTCTACTACAAGGTTTCCTTGTTCGTCTCTACAGGTCTCCGTTCGGGTCTTGTTGGCATGACTCGTTCTTTTTACCTTTTGGTAAAACTTCCGAACATTGTTCCTGTAACACCTCTCTATATCCTCGATCGCGCGCTTCTCATGCTCTCTCTTTTTTCTTATTTAATTCAACAGAACAATAAAAAAGTAATTGACAGATTATTTCCCTCCAAAAATTCCAGTCAGCCAAATTGACCTGTGTCTGGCTCTGGGTAACCCTCACCACCCCGCTAGCAAAGCCTATATATGCCGCTTTAACATAACGGCTCGTATTGTTAAACAAAAAATGCCTTCAGGATTTAGGGCCCGCAGAGTCTTCGATTCTAAGACAGGAGTTTAACACTATGGGAAAAAATTGCGCCGTACTAATAAACAAATTCTAGTCCCGACTTTAAATTTTCCCAATTGCGAAATTTTTATTTAAAATATACTGTGAACTAGTAAAATTTAGAGTCAAAACTAAAAATGTTTATTGGTAGGGTCCATTGTCTAATATGGTACATCTGAAAGCAGTTGGTAAAGAACCGTGCTACCTGGAGAGCTCTGTAAGTTGAGGTACTAGGCCAGTCGTGTTCTTCCACGCATTTATTGGTAGGCTCCAGTCATACCTTATATGGTCTCTAGAGGATCCGACACCCCGTCGCGTCGCTTCAATCCAGTTATAAACTCCCGCCATTGCGAGGTACTATACCTATACGTTGAAAGAATTCCCATAAGTAGAAGAACTATATAGGCCATCATCGTGTTTTACTGATGGCGGACCTCAAACTTGGCATAATTACCTGCAGGAACCATTTTGGGTTCTGGGTTTTTCTTTAGGAAGTTGTCAATCCATTTTTTTTCTTTTGAATCGAACATCAGAAACTCGTATAGCATATTATTCAGAAGCAGGGTCCTAATGATCTACATATCCGCTCCTAAACAATTGTTTTTTTGGTAAGCCCCATTCTTCCTGCTGGTTTTCGCAACTGTCTGTTTTCAACCGGGAGGTAGTCAAAGCTTACATACAAACTCACACACATGTGAACTAATCACAAAAACAGTTATTACTGTGAACATTTGTGACTCTGGCATAGAAATAATGTTTGCCGCTGCCCACAAATGAATCCCTCTTTCCTTCCGGTTCCTGTGTATATACAGTATCCGCAGTGAAACAACCCTCAGAACAATGTCCTTCTACGGCTTAAATGCCTCTTCTCCTACTTTTTCGTTTCAATTGTTTTTTTTTTATTATTTCTTCCTTGGTCCTTTGTTATTGCGTGGCATCATCGATTTAATATCAGCACATGATTTACGACGTGTCAATTACAACTGCGGAAGAGGACGATTGCCTACGATACTTGGTAGTCGCAACGGCCGGTAGCCTTCTGATTCATTCGGCATCAGAATGAGTTGTGGCCAAGCTCCGGAAGTATATCCAACGATTGTCGGGCGCCACCCATCAACCCCTTTTACGATGTGTCTAAATTGGCCGTTATAGCATCACACACAGTTTTAGATAACCAAAGCCGTGCGATGACGCCCTCACTCACGTCCCTGTGCGGCCTAACCGGAGGGTTTGACTAATTACCACTGCGTGTGTGTATGGTCTCGTCACCCGTTGTCGTTAGATACCGCAAAAAAAGGGGTGGAACTTGGAAGCCCGGCCAGACTTTTATTGTTATCGAGCGGTCATTTGCACAAACGTCCTTTAAAGGGAATGAAGTCTTTCATGTACGTTGGTGAAACATGAAAAAGGATTTCTTTTCATTTTGTTTCTTCGTCGCCGTCCTAGGGGGCTGATTCGGTTGAAGAACATTAGGGTTAATGGTACGCCACAAGAAACTGAATAATTAACAGTCTTACTGAAGTAATACTACCTATATCTATAGACGGGCAAAGAACGAGAGGAGAACTTTGGAAAAACTTTATCTTGGCATTTTTCCCAGCTCCTCCGGGTGAATTATTACGAAATTTTCCTCTTGATTTGTTTCGATATTAATTCGATTAATTTTCCCTTCGTCTTTGTTTCTCATTTGCGGATTAATTTTCTACCCCGGACAAGATTGAACAGGGCAACGACTACACGGTGGTGGAAGGTGAAACAACACAACATAATATTTTATTGCCTGGAAAAGGATAAATATTCCTTTCCTTGCTGGCGGGCACAAGCATTAGTAGAGGAAAGATAATAATTTCCCCTGCTGTTTGGGGTTCGATATCCTGGCAGCGTGGTATAGAGGTATACTATACTTATACATACGCTAGTAAAAAGGAAATTTCTCTGCTATCTGGGAAATTAATCGCTAACAAGGGGGTGGTGCGGGTGGTCATATCAGGGACTGAGCCATACCTAAAAAGACATCATTAAAATGGATTTCGGTGGTTTGGCGCACTGCTTTGTGTGCAGGAGATGATTAAAAGTACAAAACAAAAAAAGGGAAGTGAATGCTTCAAGCTAGTTGTCAGATGTTTCCGAAGCGATTGTATAACATTTTTGACATTTGGCTGGCAGGGCCAAACAGAAGACGGGTAGCAACCAACCTCTGCTCTGCGGGCCCTTTGTAAGTAATAAATTGGTAAAGTTTTCATAATAGTTTTCCCTCTCTTTTATCGGAAGTTGTAAATTAGTTCAAGGAATGAGAATTGTTTGAAGATAACAGACAATAAACACGTTGTAGTGGCATGTAAGTATGGGGTGTTTCAGGGGTCTTAACTGTGTTTGTAATTCGGAAATGACATCATTATTTGATAGTCAAAGGAATTGTTTTATGTTTGCTGATTATATGAACATAGCGCCGCCTTAGGTGTCTACCTACTATTTAATAAGTTTAAGGGAAAACTACCTTGCCCCTGAATAGAATTTTAATTTCCTAATTCAAATTCCAACAGTGATGCCAAAGTGGATAAATTTTAAAACGCAGAATTTAGAACGACAACCTGGATGAGGTTTCGTTTCAGCAGCAACATGTCTTACAAACCACACACCACAATCAGAGAAAAATATTGTAATGCCAACATTTTCGTTGGTTAAAATGAACCGAAATACTACTAAAAAATTTTGATTTAAGAATGGAATTGTTGGCAATGATTCAAGAAAATAGGTATGGAAAGTATACTATTTTTGAATACTTGATTATTGAAAACTTAGAAACAAGTTCTTGTTATCAAAACTAATAGTGGAAGCAAGAGCTTTTAGTTACAAAAATATCAAAAATGATTTACTTAAAAATCTTTTTTTTTTGTTTGTCTGAATCTTTGAAAATATACAAACGACAGAAGATCTCGATGTGACGAAAAAAATAAATAAACTCGCACGAAATCTCGCTGTGCTCGTGTTCTGTCTTCTGTAGATCTCATCAAATAAAAACCATCCAACTCCAAACTATATACTTAAAAGCTACACCCTACAAGATTTCTCCAGTATTCATCGCTTTACTTTGATGAACACAAGTGAACTCGTGTGACGCTTTTCTGTGCACGGGCCGGGTTTTATTCTTATTTTCCCTTCGTTTGTATCTTTTCTGTTCTGTTTCCGTAAAGCATCATAGTCAAATATACAAAGCATTACACCGTCGCATGCATCGATGCTCGTGCAAAAAAAGCAGTACCTACACGAAAGTCGATGAATGAATGAATGAACTTGGAGTTCCGTGCGGTGCTTTTGATTTTGAATGCGAACCTTTTTTTTTTGTTTTCTATATTTAGTTTTGAAAATAAAATAAGATATCAAACACAATAATTGAGAAAACAATAAACGGGAAGTGTTTTTAGGCAATTAATTAAAAATATATAATTTTCAAGAATTGCACACCCATCTAAATGATTCACGCGACACCACTGCTATCTATTACCTATACATGCAGTTCAACATAATGCGTGAACATGGGAACAACCATTTCTTCGAACTGATTTATTTTCAGTGGTGTTTTTGGTGGTCGATGCCATCCTATCCTTTGTTGTTAGCAGCTATTTGGCTGAGAAAAGACAACGTGATACCTAGCTGTCCAATTCATTGCAGGCGGTTGTAGATTGTTGTTGTTAAATTTAAGTGGGTTTTGGAGGCAAACTACACAAATTAAATCATTATTCGTATTTAGAGCTTCGCTTTCCAGCTCGCTGTCATTTTAAAATGTTTACTTAGGTGTAAAGTTATAAATTGAAGAAACTTGATTTGTAAATTCAATGAGGGTGATTTTGTCTTTTTCAAATTTTAACGTCATATAGGTACTTGCTATTAATTGGTTTCGACGTTCGAACCTAGACTTTGTACGGTCAAATTATTATTATTTGAATATATAAAAATATTATTTGCCATCTATTGCCGAACACAAATCGAGAGTTAAACTAAATTCCTCATCAAAAAGTTGGTCATATACCTATATATACATATATTTCAGAAATCCTTTAAAAATAGAAAACACAGTTGTTTCTTTGTGAAATATTTCGAATCCCCCTTGAATGTGCTGAGGATTTAAAAGTGAAAGGATTAAGAATTTATTCAAATTGTTATAAAATTCTTTTTCATTTTGCAAAGTTTTTACAAAGTTAAGAATATGTACTTGAAGCCTTCCTCTTAATTGCACCTCAGTAATGAAACCAGCACCCTCGTATTTCGGCGGCTGGAAATACTTTCTTTAACCCCTTCCTGAATGCGTGTTCAAAATCCAGAGTAAACGAAGCGGGACAAAATTTAAATAAATTTGCGTCAATGAATTGGAAAGTAGGTATGCGTAGGTATATTATGTCTTCAGACTTCCTACTCATAGGTTTGAATAGAAAGGGATAAATCTGTAATAGACAAACGAATGCAAAAAGTAGGAATTATAGTTTCTGATATAAACTTATATAGGTAGATATATAGGTATATATTTTTAAATTTTTAATTTTTATTTTATATTTTTAAAAACTTATTAAAATAATTAATAAAAAAAATTGTTTTTGCATTCATTTTTTTTTTTTAATTAAAATTATAAAGTTATTTTCAAAAAATTTCAAAAAATTCCTGCGTATTGTTCAAAAAAAAAAAAAACTTTTGTTCTTAAACTAAATTAAAATATCTACCTATACCTACTTAAGATATGGTTTTTAAGAAACATGTATACTTAAGTATTTTAAAAATTTATAAAGTAATTTCGAAAAATTCGCGCGAAAAAAGTTAAATCCTAACCTTCAGATAACAAATTCAAGTAGGTATCTTAATATTTTTTTTTTTTTTTTTTTACCGAGGGTAGGTGAAAATCTTCCAAAGACACTATGAGAATAGCAAGCGCGTGCTCATAGTAGTGTCAGATTTTTACTGACTAAAAACACCACCCTTCGAAGAATTGTTAGATACTGCAATTAAGATGTAACTTCTCAAGCAATTTTTCTATAACGAAATAGCAACTTTTGACAGGCTTCTTTCCAATGAAAGATCCTGCATGTTCCGCAATTTAGACGCGGTTAATCCTATCTTGCCAAGTCGAACGGTTTCGTTCTTTGTAGTCGGCGCAATAAATTGTTCTCGTCCAAAATTTGTCGGACTGAATTGTTGACATGTCCGATTAGTCGGTATCTATGCTTTCTCGCGAAGCTTTTTGCTTCGGCTTCAATTATTGGAATTCCGAAATCTCTGTGGATTGTGGATATCGTCGTTTCTAATATACCATGGAGCTTGTACAATTTCTCTAAGCACTTTATTTTGAAAAGTTTGCAGAATATTGACATTTGTTTTCTTGGTACAACCCCTGAGTTGTATACCGTAGGTCCACACTGGCTTTAGCACTTGCTTGTATAGAAGCAGTTTGTTTTCGGTACTGAGCTGGGAATGTTTTCCGAGTAACTAGTAGATTTCTCTATATTTGATATCGAGTTCTTTGCGTTTCATTTTCACGTGCGAATTCCATTTCAGCTTTGCGTCGAGTGTCATTCCCAGGTATTTGGCCTCGTTTGCAAAAAGGACACTTCCTTGCGGCACGCCGGCCGAAATTTCTTTAAGCTCAGAGTATTCGTTTCCATGTCTAACACGGAAGAGTCTATTCCCGAGATATGATTCTAAAATATCATATAGGCGTATGGGAAGAACTTATCAAAGGCTTGTGAGACGTAAAGGAATACGCTTGAGCATATCTTATTTTCTTCAAATGCTTTCTCAATTACGTCAGTAATTTTATGCACTTGGTCAATCGTCGAATGCTTGGTTCTGAACCCAAACTGGTGGTCAGGGATAAGATTAGTATTTCTATAACCGGTTGTAGGCGCGTTAGTAAGATTCTCTCGAAAACTTTGGATATAACTGGAATTGGTCTATACGACTTTACTTCATTTGACGGTTTTCCTGGTTTTAAGACCATTATGACCTCCGCAACTTTCCATTGCCTCGGTACGTGTTTTAATCTGAGCGCGGCATTTATAATATGAAGAAGTTTAATTAATGCTTTTCTTGGTAGAACTTTGAGAACTTCCCCCGTGATCAAATCATAACCAGGAGCTTTCTTAGGTTTTAGGGATTTAATTTCACGTCTTAGTTCCCTTAGCGTTGCACTTGTGAGTATTGAATCGTCGGATTGTAATTCCGTCCCAATAACACTGTCGTGTACTGCCCGACCATCGTACGGTTTAAAGGTTTCTTCTAAATGGGCGGCAAAAACGTCCGCTTTTTCCTTATCTTCCCTTGCCCATTCATTTTGATTTATTTTAATAAGTATTAAATACGAAGTACGTAACGCTTGCCATATTTACATGCTCGGACTGTGCTATGGAAACAACTAATAACCTAACGGAAGAACACTAACATCACTGTTACCGTTTACAAAAAAGTTTCGCTCCGAAATTGTAATGGGCACTACTTTTGATCCTATTTAAACATCTCTTCAATATTTCTGTGGCAATAAGTTGAAGTACCGCTTATGTCGACATAAACCAAATCCGAGTTTTTTTATACAAGGTTCTCCTTTTTCTAAGCCTTCTTTTGGTCCAGGTCCTGTTACTCTACGACCATTGAAACCGGTTAAATTTGAAGAAAACTGAACAGCATATATTTATTTGGACTATGTAATACAATAGATTTAAAAACTATAAGATAAATTAGTTTCTCACACCCTGAAAAATTTCCAAAATTGAGATAAGCTACTTTAACTTATTGCCACAGATTCTATACTATGAGCTAAATGGGCTGAATCCTGCAATTTAAACGTTTTTCATAAAAAAAATTGTTTTGTTATTGTTTTCCTTTTATACATTCGGTTTCCATTTCATAAATGAGTTTCTTCCTTTTAAACATGCTGTATCAAAAATAAGGCTGGCCTTGTACGATTTTATATAGCATGTGTACCTTTCTTTCACTTGCTTTATAAGTGTATTTCTTGATGAATGATTCTTTTTCCTTCTCCTAATACAGCACAACACTATTTTCTCTCAAACCCGAACGAAACTTGTATTTTTTATAATTTTTTCCTCCATCTCACTGCTAAATAATTTTATTTAAAAAACTAGCTGTGCGCGCAACCGACCGTTTTCTCAACGGCATATTTTTTTAAAATCAACAGTCTAGCTAAAAAAAAAAGGTGAACATTGTTAATGTGAAACAATAAATCAAACAAATCTATTTACCTAAAAAACAAATTTAAGAAAATTAAATTCAACAGCGTAAGTACTAAAGTTCCACTTTCTTACTTTAGGTATCAACGTAGGTAATGTCAAAACAACCACTAAAACAAAAGCCTTAACGGAAATTTATATCTACACCAACAATAAATAAATCAAACAACATAATTCACCTATATCGTCTTTACTTCTTAAAAACCATTAAAACAAAATACATGAACTCAATTTCTATATACACCACCTCCACCATACGTCCATCACCACACCACACGTTATCAGCCATCTGCGCATTTCCTCAGAAACACATTGTCGCTGTTGATTACATACATTCATCACATTCACGTCGCATACTTCTCTTTCGTTTCACTTAGTTTGGAGAAAACACCACGCAGTTTTTTTTTCATAAGAAGGTGCTTGTGTGATGTGCGCCACCAAACCACCCCAAAGCAGAAAAACGATCAAGAACCGCGGCTGCTGATAATATTCGATTTGAGAAAATAAATTTATTTTTTTCGTGTTAGATTTTAGTTTGTAACTCAGCTTCTAGAGGACATAGAAATCTGATTGATGGCTTGAAATAACTATAAAAGTGTTGGCCTAAGTATTTGGTTTTGTTTGCATTGACTAAGAATTATTTGAGTAATGGCGAGTTAAAAGCAGTAAAGCCAGAACAAAAAAAAAACACATTTTGGTAAAAAATACTTCAAAAAATAGGAAAGGAAAAAATGAAAAGGAATAGCCTATGTGTTGCACAAGATCTTAAGGAACATTTCAAAAAAAGTTTTATCGAAATCTGTGCAGTAGTTTTCACGCCATTAGGTAACAAAAAAAATGCCTACAGTTTTATTATATGTATAGATTTGCTTCACTCAGGTGGACTTTTGGCTTGTGGTCTTATAAACCTGCGATTTTCAATAATATATACCTGTATAGTAAAATTTCGGGTGGTTGGTGTTTTCAAAACGAAAATAACTTAAATTTTCATGGAGGATACAATACTTCACATAAATTTTTCACTCGATGATACAATTTCCATTTTTTTTTTCTCTCGGAGGCCCTATTTCCGATGCGATTCAGTTGCCTACACTTGCTCTTTAAATAGCCCGGCAAAATCTATCTTAATAGGAGTAGAGTAGTATGCTCAAATGGCACATAGGAAAAAGCTTTTATTATTTAGTATGTATAATATCTGGGTGACCGAGCTTTGCTCGGTTATTACTATTTATTGTAATTTTAAAAACTAAAAATTAAAAAAAATATATATTAACTTGAACATATAAAAAACTTTAAGTGTCCTAAATGCCGGTAGATGTCTTACTTTTTTCCTTTTACTATGACGCGGACTTATTACTTACTTATGCGACTTCCAACGCTAATAAAAGCATTGGATACTCAAAGGAGCGAGGGTACCGCTCACGCTTCAGAGTTCAGAGTATGCATATATACATACAAGAATTGCTCGTTTAAAGGTATAAGATTAAAACAAAAACCTTGAACTCAATTTCTATATACAGCACCTCCACCCAGCGATGCCAACCTAGGCTTTTTATGCCTTTTAGGCATTATTTCATTAGCTAAGGCTTTAAGGCTTTTTTGTTTCCAAAAACGCATCTTTTTTCTATTTCAAATATATATTTATTTTTTGATCTGATGGACTAAAACTGTGTTTGTTTTGTTCAATGCTATTTACCTACCTACTCATGAAACTAAAGTCATGAATTTTGTTCCTATTTCTTCTGTGATTTATACATAATTTAAGTTTTTTTTTTGGAAATAAAAATTGTTGTTGTTAATTTTGTTATATTTGTGTTTAATTTTTGATTTATTGTTCCAATTTACATAAAAAAATTTTTTAGGCATTATTTTATTGAAAAAGGCATCTTTTTTTCTCAAGTTAGGCTTTTTTTCGTCAAAATTGGTTGGCAACGCTGCTCCACCATCCGTCCATCACCACACCACACGTCATCATCCATCTGCGGATTTCCTCAGAAAGACATTGTCGCTGTTTTTTTTTTCATATGAACGTGCTTGTGCGATGTGCGCCACAAAACCACCCCAAAGCAGAACAACGATCAAGAACCGCGGCTGCTGATAATATTCGATTTGAGAAAATAAATTTATTTTTTTCGTGTTAGATTTTAGGTTGTAGCTCAGCTTCTAGAGGACATAGAAAGCTGATTGATGGCTTGAAATAACTATTAAGGTGTTGGCTCTCCTACGTATTTTTTTTGTTTGCATTGATTAAGAATTGTTTGTGTAATGGCGAGTAAAAGGCAGTAAAGTCAGAAAAATAAGCTCAAAACGCATGAAAACTCGAAAACATGCGTTTTCCCAAACATAAGACTAATCTAGATCAATTGCTTACCCCCGAAAACCCCCATATACCAAATTTCAGCGAAATCGTTAGAGCCGTTTCCGAGATCACAGAAATATATATATATACAAGAATAGCTCGTTTAAAGGTATAAGATAAGATTTCAGCGAAATCGTTAGAGCCGTTTCCGAGATCACAGAAATATATATATATACAAGAATAGCTCGTTTAAAGGTATAAGATATATAACTAAAGGCTATACCGGATGTTGTATGCAAATTTCAGCCTTCTACGTCAATTAGTTTCTGAGACAGACCTAGGTACAAAATTGGTCTAGTGGGTTTGGACAAAAGCGAATCTAATGAGGTTCGTTTTTTCCCCTTTGGGGTACGGAACCTTAAAAACAGAGCAACAAAGACAATTATTTTTAAAAATAAACTATTTTTTCATTACGAAACACTTCTTTTAATACGTTTACAGTCTTTTTCGTTCAATAAAGAATAAAATCTTATTTAAATTATTAAAATTTTGATCATTTCTCAAAAGTGGGGGCCAAGGGTCCTGAGGCACAAAAAGGGGCCATATGCTACCTAAAGGGTTCAAACGGCAACGTTGCTCAAAAACAGAAGTTTTGAGAATTCTTTGCAAAATGAAACACTAACAGTTTAAAACGTTTTTTTTTTTTAACTTAAGGTCTTTAAGCTTCTCTTTAAACTCTTTGAATTCTTAAGGCCAAACACAGTTTCTCCTAGACAAATTTCTCTGCAATCAAATATGAAAGCCACACAGCCGTACGAGCAATTTGCATCTTTAACTATCTTACAACTAAACTTTTCCAAATATTTCCATCGATGGTTCGGTTCTAAATCGGTTTGACTTTCACATTGTCACATTCTTGTTGACCAAAGATGACTAACCAATCTTCGTACTCAATTGCATACAAACAGCTGAAGCTGGACAGCTAGCTCCAAATCCTCTAATAGTTACTAATGGAACCCACTTTATCATGTTGATTACTATAAATAAATTTCGTAAAAGCCTACAGTATGATTGATCGCATGATTTGGTGTAAATTATCACACCCCTCTTTGCATGGCAACAATTTTGATGTTAAGTCACAATTTAATACACTCAACACATTTGTTATGTCAATCGATTAAGACGCTCAACGGGAAATCCCAATGGAACAGCACTGCAGGTGTGTGCTTTAAAACAGAAGCTATTACTTATCAGATCTTAGGATGTACCATCGGTACCATTTATCGAGAATCTATTAAAGAAACTCTCATATCCCATCAATAATAAAAGAAAGTTCATCTTACATACAACCGCTATCTGCTTTCACTCTACTCCTATTAAGATAGATTTTCCTACAGTATATATGCACTTCCCATTGCCATTAGTTCCTGGACTCTGACGTCGCTGGTGATTAAATTATGAACTCATTTGCGCCCATGTAGTGGTTGTCATCTGTCTCCAACACCAAAATCGATCACGAGACGAGAGCACAAAAAAGAAAAAAAAAATCCAATCTGGGTGGTGGTGCAGTTAATTGCTTCGGGCGCTTTGCTCCAATTTTACTACAAGGAAAAGGAATTTGGAATTCCTTCTTGAGTCCCACAGTACTCTGTCCTCTGTCGAAGTAGGAGTAGCGCTAGCAAAGTGGGCGCCAGCCTAGTCGCTTGGAAAATTCAATCGCAAATGTGTTGTTTTTTTTATGTTATGTTCATTTATGCGCCATAATTTTTGTGCGCAGAGTTATTAACTTGTCGCCATAATGAAACCATGGAACCGACGCGAACCCTGTTTAGATGCAAATTTTTGTATCTAACTCGAAAAGTGTCGCTTTTTTATTCGAGGTCGTGTTGGTGTTTGCTTTGGTGAGCTGGTGGCAGTAGGCGCTCCTACTCCCCACACATGCATCACTGCGGGAACGTATGGATCAGAGTTGGTTGGTTGTTTTTTTTTTTTTCTTATTAAGGTAATTGGTGTGTAAGGCTAAGGATACCACATCGTATGCCGTTAGAATTGCTGTTTATGGGAAAATTTTGAAAATAACTTTTGATAGGAGGAGAATAAATTATTTTGATTTATGATCTTGTGTGCGGTGGCATTGGAGTCGTTATATGGACAAAAAGAAACCGATTTTGTAGGTGGATCTGGTCAGCGGGTATCGTATATCAGAAGGGGAAATAATTGGAAGCGAAGGATTGTTTTGCAATTAGCTGGTTAAAAACTTTTGGAATTTTGTAATAGAACGTGTCGGAAGGAATTATTATAAATTTATTTATAGGTTCGATATTGGAATGGACTTGGGGTGGGTGATTGCATGTGGCAAAGGAAGAGATTGACTAGATAATTCAAGGCGGCGATTCGACTCTGTGACCGGGAAGTGTAAGCTGGTATAGTGATTATATTATTGAAAAGAGAACCGGGAGTGGCAGTCCACTTTAATTTAATTTCGGGTGGTTATTTCCTAAGATGCAGTCATAGTTAGTAGTGTCTGGTTTGCACTGTCAGTAGGGGCATTGACGATGTACGTTTTCATGCCGGTAGTAGAATATGTGGTCTACACTCATGACTTGAGCCTTTATGATAAATATTTGTATTCAATGCGGTTTATTTATTTATCTATGTATTTAACTACTAAACACTTAAGTCACAGTTAATCAACTGTTAATAATTCTCAATTAATATTTATTTAAAATTTATTTTTTTAGCCGAGGCTAGTGCTGAACGATTTAAATTTAAACTGTAATTTATTAACTTTATTAAAATAAAAATAATAACAAGTAATAATAATTTAATTTTGTTAGATTGAAATCAGTCACATGACTGAACTTATTGTTATTACTTATTAGTTAATAATGGGGCCATTGCTTATAAATAGTTAAAAATATTCCTTGTTGCCCTCGGTCTAGTATGGATGTTTATAGAACTAAAAATATAGGTAGAGTTGATGCTGCCAGTTAAAACGGAAAACAAAAATAAAGCATATTATATTTCTCTTCGTTTTTCCAAGGTCTGCATATTCAACAACTACTTTTGCAGGAGGGAGGACGACTTTCGGGGTCCCAATGTAAATCAGGGCAAAAAGAAGAAATTTCTTTTGAATGCTTTCAATTCTTCGTATCTCAGGCACCAAACAGGACTACAATATTCCAAAACAATTTGGACTAGAGAACAGTATAGAAGTTTGGTGATATAGTAAGGGTCATTAAATTATTTTGGAAGAAGTTGTAAAAGTCCCAGTCGGTTACTTGCGGCTTACTGACAACGGAATTCAAATGGAGGTTAAAGTTGAGCTTCATTAATGCAATCCACACTTTTAACAACTTCATCATTAATAAAATAAATTGGTATAGTTGGATTTTGACGCCTTGTGAAGGACACACATTTACATTTCTTAATGTTTGACTGCATATAGTTCTTCTTATACCATTCCTGCATGCGCGGTCAATATCATGCTGTAGAAAGATATAACCTTGTAGACTGTTATAAGAATATATCAGCTTACAGTCATCCGCAAACAGTAAAATCTTTGAGTAAATAACAAAAAGACATAAATCGTTGATAAATAACAAGAACATGATTGGACCAATGTGGCCACTTTGAGGGACACCAGAATAGACGACGATATTTTTTGACAAAGAACCATTTAGTTTTACATTTTGATTGTGATCAGATAGAATAGGAACTGATCCATTTTAGGATCCATTGAGAAAATCCATAATGTTAAATTGTTTTTTTTTTAAGGATAACACGATTGACTTTGTCGAATGCTTTACTAAAACTAGCATAAAAAAATATATGTTCTTCTTCTTAATTTTATACGTAATTGAGAGTGCAAACACAACCGATGGCCGTTTATATTTTTTAGATGCTCCAGGGGGTACGGGCAAAATATTTTGAATTGATCTTTTATTGGCCAAGATACGTGCTGATAAAAATTGCAATGTTCATAATATGTAGGTAGTAGGTACCTATAAAAGCGGAACACATGGAAAACCCAGGGTGTGGTATTTCCAAAAATAGCCACAGGGCTAAAGTCTTGATAGACTTAGTATTTGTAGTCTGGGACGAATGCATTATGGCTAATAAATTATCAATAGAAGCGGTCAATAAGGCAATGCAGGATATACTAAATAAAATCAGACTTTTCGGTGGATTTACATTTTTGTTCTCTGGTGATTTCAAACGAAGATTACCCGTTGTCACGAGAGGTACGCGCTCTGATGAAATCAATGCATATATGAAACGTTCAATGCTTTGGCGGTACTTCAGAACACTGCACTTGAGTCAGAATATGAGAGCAGTATCGGGAGATTCTGAGTTTTGCAAACTTCTTTTAGATATCGGAGAAGGTAAACGTCATGAAATTAATTATAACCATGACGTAGAGATACCGGCTGCTCTTGCCAGGTTGTAGCAGATTTTAAGACTGTAATTGAAAGGATTTATGAAGATGTACATAACCTCAGTACAAAAGAACACTCTTGGCTATGCGAAAGGTCTATTTAAGCACCCACAAGGAACAAGTCCTTTTACCTAAATCATATTATATGTATTTCGGAAAATTCCTGGTCATACAACGTCGTACCTGTCCATGAATGATATTTGCAATCAAGATGAGAAGACAGAGTTGAATCAGTCTTCGGGAGGTTTTTTTTAGATCGGGTTCAAGTCCCTCACTATTGCAGAAGGCTCCCTCGCATTATTATTCTGCAATATCTTTCGACGATTTTTCCTTCCCGCGAGTATAAAAAAAAATGTTTCCATCAACTGTTCTGAAACAACATGCACGGGCGAAGCCGGGCGGGTAAAGCTATTATATAAATAAAACGAAAGACTTATTCATTTTAAATAATGTCTGCTATTATAAAATATGTCTGAAATATTAAATTTTCATATAGATGGAGATGGGTTCAATGCAAAAGTATTCAAATTAAACCCTTTTTTTACCCGAGTGGACACAGGGAGGGTTATGTGTTTCGCGTGTATCCTGTACTTTCCTACGTGACGCCCTGTAGTAGAAACGGCTTGACGGATTTTGAAGAGTGAGGTATCAATAGGTTAGGTTAGGTAAAAAAGGGGTATGGGATAATTAGATCCCATACGGCACTAGGCACCATAAGGGCCCATCGCGATCCCTGGGGAACCAATTGCAGTAAGCAACAGTGAACAAAACCTAAACAATTTCCCTTGAAAAACAATTAATCTCCTTACAGAAATTGAGTAGCCCCTTGAAATTTGTGTGGTCAATCTCCTCCAGCTGTTGGAAAAAGTACCTACCCAAAAACTTCCTTCGGTTGCGAGATACTGCTTCGCATTCACACAGTATGTGCTTGATATCCTCATCGGCTTGCAGGTCATCGCAGAATCTACAAGTGTCCGTGTCTGTCAGTCTAAGTCTTTTTGCATGTTTTCTTAGAAGACAGTGCCCTGACAGGATTCCAACCAATGTTCTGAGTTGTTCCCTACCTAATTTTAGAATTTCCCTAGACTTTTTGATGTTGAGTTGTGGCCAGAGTGCCTTGGACACCTTATGTCCGGTGATGTTTGACCACCTTAGATCAGCCTTCATTTCGGTTTGGTTTTTGATTTTACCTTTTAGTATACCCAGAGGTGGTTTGGGCCATGCTTCCACTTCTGTACCTAGTTCCCCTCCTTTTCTCGCAAGCTGGTCAGCTTCCTCATTTCCTGCTATACCGCAATGTCCTGGCACCCAACACAGTCTTACTTGGTTCTGACTGCATAATGCCTTGAGCATTGTGCGACAGTCCCTGACTATTTCGGAATTGATGTTAGGGGATTCCAGTGCCTTGAGTGCAGCCTGGCTATCGATGTAGATGGCAATATCCCTTCCAGATATAGATCTCATCTGCAAAAGCTCTACCGCCTTCAGAACGGCTAAGACTTCTGATTGAAAGACACTGCTAGTATCCGGTAGCCGTATAGACACTTTTAGTTGTGGGTCTACAGAGTAGACGCCAGAACCAGTGCCTTCCCCTGTTTTCGAGCCGTCTGTGTAAATTGCTATTTCACAGTGTTTGGTGACCTTGTCTAAATGCCACTCATCCCTTTCTGGATAAGATACATCGTAGGGAATATCGAGATCAACCAAAGGGAAGATTTCGTCCGTTTGTATCTGATTACCGGGCATCAGTTCTGATAATATGGAACAGTGTCCGAAATTGCCATCTTTGAAAGAGCCTAGAGCATTGAGCCTTAAGGCGCTATTTCCTGCTAGTTGTTTTATATGTAAATCTAATGGAATAAGATGCAGAAAAATGTCTAGCGCTGCTGTAGGAGTACTCCGAAGTGCACCCGTTATAGCTACGCATGACGCCCTCTGCACGGTCGCCATTTTGCCCACTATTGTCTTCCTTTTAATGGCCCTCCACCATACTAGTGCGCCATATGTGAGTATGGGTCTGAATACCACCGTGTATAGCCAATGCATCATAGCAGGTTTCAGACCCCAAGTCTTACCAACCATTTTCTTGCAAGTAAAGAGAGCATTATATGCCTTTTTTATTCTCTCTCCCACATTTAGATTCTAGTTCAGTTTCCTGTCCAGGATGACCCCTAGATACTTCGCACTGGCTGATAGGGGCAATTCTACTCCTTCCAGCTTCGGAAGATTGAAGTGCGGTATCTTGTACTTTCGGGTGAAGAGTACTAGTTCCGTTTTGGATGGGTTGGCATTGAGCCCACACCCTTTGGCCCACTGGCTAATCATCCTTAAAGCACCCTCCATGATTTCACTTAGAGTGTTTAGATATTTTCCGTGAACAGTGATAACCACATCATCTGCATACGTATATGCAGGTATCAATAAATTTGTATTCTTTCCCGGAGTGTCATAGGCTAAACAAATGAATATAAAAATAAAGATTTAAAAAAAAAGACTGTAAAAAAGATTTAAGAAGATTAAAACAAGACACTTTCAATTATGACTCATTGACAATCGGAAACTACCTACACGATCTGACAAAAATATGCGCAGCTTCCGACTGCCAATTGAAACTTTCGAAATTATAGCTCAGAAAATTCGTCTTAAAATGAGCATTTTGGTGAAACAATTAATAGAATATAGATTGGAAATATTGAAAACAAATTTTTCTTATATTGCATAGACCTGTAGTTCTGCGGAGGTATTAAAAAATACATCCGTATTTTAACCGTGTACAGCGCGGGTTTTTCCTCGAGCTGTAAAATCGGATCCGAGCTTTCCTCTTGGCTAAAAGCGAGTCCCTAAAAGTAAAATGGCGATCAACAGGAACAGTGCTTTATTAAAATTTTAAACGTTTCGACAAGCCATGTGAATACTTTTCGATACCCATTCGTTGCATGCACCTCTCTCTAATGAAACTTTAATATTCATTTCGCTTCTTTGGCAATTGTTTGAGTCTAATTTGACTGAAATACATTTCCCTCGAGCTTCTGCAAAAACACATTCGACATCAGATTTCCTTTAAATAAATTATCCCATTCATCTTTGTACAGCTCAATCAAACAAAACTACTTGTCTGCTACTCATGTTTGGTTAAATTAAACCATCGCCAATCCCAAGACACGTTGTGAAGTGTGCCAAAACCACAAATCCAATTGAAGCATCTCATAATCCCATTCATGCTCACCACAGAAGATATATATAAACACTTCCACCCCATATCGTAATAATAAACCCTGTGTGCGTGTAGAGCCGTTCCTCCCAACAAAATAAAACTAAATAATTAATTCTTCCTTAATCGGAGCTCTCTCCTTCGGTTCGCTGGAGCAGAAGACAATAGCACACAAAACTTAGTTAAATATTTCGAACCCAAATTTGGGGTCGTCACTCCATCTTCCACCGTAGGTACTACATGGTATAGAGTGCATTTTCATCACCATCATCCGAGCAACCGGATTACCATGGCAGAGACACTCCATGCACACAGATAGAGAGCGAGTGGATGCTTTTCCAATTTTCCTGGCAACTTCATTCAATCACTTTCAGGATTTTCAATTGGGAATTCCTTGCAATAAACATGCACTGCACTAAATCGAATTAGGCGAATGGAATACTAGATGCCAGCCGCTGTCGGTACACTAAAGTCGATCAAACGCAAAAGGACCCTGCGGTTACGGGCACACACATCAAAGGGAAATAACGCAACCACCCAAACACACAGAGTGCAGATGAAGACATTGAAAAGAAAACCTTAAGAGGGTGGAGAATGCGAAGATGGGATAAAAATGGAAATCCTTCGTCGTAATATGATTTTCACAGCGCGAGTTAAGTATCCATAGCAAAACATATTGAGAAAAAAGATAACATTATTTGTATTCAATGATATCTTTAGTCTCTAGTACAGTCTTGCACACAACGCTACAATGATAACATATGTAAAAGAGATAATATCGTTTGTATACAATGTTGGAATATTATCTCTTCTTCATTATCAAGCAAGACGATTGTACGCTTGGGTCTCCTTGTAGATAGATAAGAAAAGTATATAAATACGACTGTATGATGAATTTATCAACAGTCTTATTGTAACTACATAGTAGCCTTAAGCTCCTTTTAGAATTAGTAAAAAGTATTTCAATAATAAAGGACATAGTTCCAAATAAATATTGTTTAATTTTAAAAGTAAGAAACAAGTGTTTTAATTGGCGATCCTGCCAGGAGGTTAAATATACTTTTTAACTTCAATCGAGCGGACCTCGGGAACAAGTAGTGAAATCTAGTATAAACAGAACACTCGCGTTACCGGTTACAAGAATTACCTAGCATAGCAGGTACAAATATAGCTTCTTCGTACGAAGCAGCAAAGCAATTCAGTGAAAGTGTATATGTGGAGAAAAAAAAACACACAAATTCGACGACAACAGACACGAGTTCAAAATGGAACAACTCGCAGTATTAATGGCAAGATTAGAAGCTTTAGAAACCAGGAGCAACACAGTAACACAAACCCTAGAGCACACACGCACAGAGAATGCAAGGTTAGCAGCAATAATAACTAACCAAAATCAAATAAACACTAATTTAGAAACAAAACTAAATGAAGTAAAATCTGGATTAGGCATAGTACCAAACATACCTGTGCTAGAGGAAATAAGAACCACATATACAGATGGTAGTGAAATACAGTTAGACGCATTTAAAAGCCTACCTATTTTCAACGGCGATCAATCAAATTATCGGTCGTGGCGCGAAGAAGCATCCAGATTAATGGACAGCATTAAAAACTTCAAAACACACAGTAAGTACGCAGCAGCATTGACTATAGTGAAAAGTAAAATACAGGGTGCAGCCGCGAATGTGTTAACTAATTATAACACAATTTTTAATTTTGAGGCGATACGTAACAGATTAGATTATACGTACTCTAATCAAGAACCTCTATACGTGCTACAAGACATGATGAAAGCCATCACGCAAAAAAGAAGCACACTGTCTGAATACCACGACGAGATAAATAAAAATCTCAATTTAATAATATCAAAAATCACTATGTCAGGTGATCCGCCGAATATAATCGACAGACTAATTAAAAATGCTAACGACGACGCAGTTCGTATATTCATTGATGGTATGAGTGACAACTTTACAAGAGGATCATTATATTCAGCTACAATAAATGATCTAGAACACGCATTCGCAATTGCTCGCAGAATAGAACATGATAATGTGCACAGGCATTTACATCTCACTCAGGATAAGCACCACAAAAATATGCCACATGAACGCAGAAACGAAAGAAGACCAAATTATTCGAGCCAAACAACGAATTATCAACCCCAGAAGCAATACGATAATATGCAGCAACACAATCAAGGACCACAGCCGATGGAGATAAACTCGAGACAAATTGTACATGCACAGCGACAAAATTGGAATCAATACAAACCCGATGTATATAATCCACCAGCGAAACGTGAACACAGCGGGAGTTTCAACACACACAACAGACCGCAACGATCTTATCAGCAGAACTTCAAGCAGCAGAGAGTAAATAACTCCCGACAACAACGCAGAGACGATGTCAGCAGTACATATGCAGAAGCAGATGAAACGGAATGTATGGTAAATAATAACATAAGAATAGATCATTTAAACTAGTAGACGGGTTGCCCTGCTTAAATTTAACTAGTACTATTTCTAAGAAAATTTATAAAA
Source organism: Cheilosia urbana (assembly GCA_946477585.1). Classification (NCBI taxonomy): domain Eukaryota; kingdom Metazoa; phylum Arthropoda; class Insecta; order Diptera; family Syrphidae; genus Cheilosia; species Cheilosia urbana. The sequence goes on from OX297856.1 coordinate 43,294,957, forward strand.
TTCTTATTGATACTGGTGCAACCCATAATTACATTAATAGAAAATGCGATTCTAGCAAAAAAATTAAAATTAAACCTATAAAAATAAAAACAATGCATGGTTATTCTATGGTAGATACAAAGAAAGTAGTTAGGATATTAAAGAAAAATATAACATTTTTTGAATTAGAGGATATTCAGTCTTTTGATATGATATTAGGATATGAAGGACTTAAAGTTCTAAACGCGGAAATAAATTTCAGTAATATGACTCTAACTACCATAAGCAGTGTCGAATCTATTCAGAAAATTAATTACATAATTGGGGAAAATAATATTTATAAAGCAGACATAGATAGACTGATGAAGATTAATAACAGCATAGGACCGTTACCCTTTACAGATACTATAGAAGCAAGCATTAGGACGACCAATGATAATCCGGTTTATGTTAAACAATATCCATATCCCATAGCAGATAACGAATTCGTAAACAAAGAAATACAGAAACTCTTACATGACGATATAATAGAAAAAAGCCATAGTCCTTATAACAGTCCCATATGGACAGTACCTAAAAAAGGTTTGGACGAAAAAGGAAAACCAAAACGGCGCATGGTTGTTGATTTCCAAAAACTTAACGCTCACACTGTAACAGACAGATACCCCATTCCGGATGTCAACATGACAATTCAAAATTTAGGTAAAGCCAAGTACTTTACAACATTAGATTTGGAGTCAGGTTTCCACCAAATTAAAATCAAAACAGATGATAAAGAAAAAACAGCTTTTGCTATAAATGGCGCAAAATATCATTTTAAACGAATGCCTTTCGGGCTCAAAAATGCACCAAGCATATTTCAGAGATGCGTGGACGACATTTTGAGAGACTTTGTAGGTAAATTCGTACACGTTTACATTGATGACGTATTGATATATTCTTCATCTGAGGAAGAACATATACAGCACATAAGTCAAGTATTCGACGTACTCAATAAAGCCACATTAAAAATATCTGATGAGAAAAGTAAGTTTTTTCAAGAAGAAGTAGAATACTTAGGTCACATAATCAGACATGGTAGAATCACTACGAACCCTGAGAAAATAGCAGCTATAGAAAATTTTCCAGTCCCACAAACGGTAAAGGATTTGAGAGGATTTTTAGGTCTTACAGGTTACTATCGTAAGTTTATAAAAGGATACGCAAGCATAGCCAAGCCCCTGACATTATATTTACGAGGAGATAACGGTAAAGTAAACAAAAAACAAAGTAAAAATATTAAGTTAAATCTGAATGATTCAGCATTAGAAGCGATTAGAATTTTAAAAAATTATTTGAAAGAACAAGTCGAACTTTTTCAACCGGATTATAGTAAACCATTCGAGCTTACTACTGATGCATCCAACATAGCTATTGGAGCCGTACTAAGTCAGAATAAGCAACCTATACACTTCTTGTCAAGAACACTGAGTAAGACAGAAGAGAACTATAGCACAAACGAGAAAGAGCTATTAGCGATCATATGGTCCTTACAAAAACTCAGAAACTACATATATGGTATAGCAGACTTAACCATATATACCGATCACCAGAGCCTTATATATTCTGTATCAGAAAAAAATCCCAACACAAAGCTGAAACGTTGGAAGGGAATCATTGAAGACTTTGGAGCAAAATTAGTTTATAAACCAGGAAACCTAAATCTTGTAGCTGACGCATTATCACGTCAACGCATAAATACTTCTACCATAGAAACAGCACATTCAGCTGAAAGTTCTTCTAATGATATAATAAAAACTGTGAATCAGCCTTTTAATGCATACACTGCACAGTTCGAACTTATTGAAGATATAACAAATAATATCGAAACACAAATCTATTTTAGTAACAAAATAAGACTCATAATAAAGTTTAAGGACAAAGACTCTTTACTAAGACAGATGAAAGAAGTTATACAACCCCAAAAGATTGTAGCTTTGCATACGAAATTTGAAAACATATACAAATATGGTGAAAACATAAAAAAAGAATTCCCACTAGTAAGATTTATATTCACACCAAGAAAACTTCAAGACGTGACAAATTTGGAGGAACAACTAAAACTTGTAAGGGTAACTCACGAAAGAGCACACCGAGGGTTACGTAACAATATACAAGAAATCTCAGAGAAATTCTATACACTCAGTTACCGGTTTGAAACCTAGAGACATTTTCTTTAATCAAAATAAATATAGCAATAGTGAAATTATAATAAATAAACTAAACTCAGCATCCAAAAAAGTGATCGAACGTCTAAATAAAGGAACTCGACACAGAGAGTATAAAAAAGGAGATAAGATAATGGTAAGAATCACAGGTCTTAGAAAGAAATCTAACGCCAGATACATAACAAGAATAGTAGAAGAAGATAAAGGAGACACTGTAATCTCTAAAGAAGGAATAAAAATTCACAAGGATAACATAAAGAATTATCATTTTTCAGATGACGAAAATATTAATATTCCTAACATTACTAGGAATTGTACAGAGTCAAGAAGGGCAAGGAAACGTTCAAATAACTGAGTTACTAAACAAGAAGTTTATACTTACGCAAACAGATGACGTGTATTTATTCAAAGAACAAACTTATTTGTTACATGCCACCAACCTGACTTCGATATTTCAACCTTACGTAAATATCGTAACTAGTAAATATCAACCTACACAAGAAGAAAAAATTTGGTTAAGTAAAATTAAGAATTTAGCAGACCAATTACAAGAACATACTAGGCATACTAGATCAATTAACTTTTTAGGAACAGCTTTCAAATATGTGTTTGGTAATCCTGACCATTATGACTTAGTTAACATAGAAACGAGTATAAATAATCTCATAGAAAACAATAATAAACAAAAAACTATAAATTCTAGATTTGAACAAATTTTGCAACAATTCGAAGGTCAGAGCCTTAAAGAACATTTAGTAATAGAACAAGTGTACGAACAATTATTATTATTGACCAGAACAATTAATGCAGCAAAAAATAATGAATATTTATCAGAAAGCCTAGACTTAGATGACATTAAAAATATTATTCAACATGAAATAATTCAAGTACCCATAATAAATATACTTGAGTACTCTAAAATATTATTAGCTAGAACTGATGAATTCTTCATCACAATATATAAATATCCAGTTCTAATTAAATCATGTAAATTGTATAAAGTAACACCTTTAAATTCAAAACATGGAAAAATCATTACAGATAAAACAATTGCCTTATGTAACCAAACTTATTTAAGAACAAGAAATTGTCAAAATCATCTAAGTAAAAACATTTGTGAAATTAACTTTGAAGAAGAAAATTGTCTTATTCCACTTTTAAAGAATATAACTTCAAAATGCAACATTAAACAAGAATACGATTACGACTTAGAAATTGAATCCGGTGTTATGTTATTAAGCGGTAAGCATAAGTTAAATAATCAAACAATTAATGGTATAAACTTAGTTACTTATGAAAATACTATAAATCTAGACGATAAAATATACAAAAACATGCATAAGCAAATTAAAGAAGTTATATTAAGAAATCATAATTCAGAGTCTTACATCGACCAAATAATTAAAGAAGATACAATGTACAAATTCGATAACATAGATACTTTAAAAAAACTAATTATTCCTTTTGAAGAAAAACCGATATTATCAACTATATACACAATTGTAACACTGATTGTTATTCTAGCATTTACGTACGTAATGATAAAAACTATACAATGTATAACAGATCGTCAAAAACAAAAAAAGATTGACGCATATAACAAAACTTATGAAAGAGAAATGTTAAAAATAGCGTCGAAAAATCGGGACGATTTCGTTTAACAAGGGGGGGAGTTAAGTATCCATAGCAAAACATATTGAGAAAAAAGATAACATTATTTGTATTCAATGATATCTTTAGTCTCTAGTACAGTCTTGCACACAACGCTACAATGATAACATATGTAAAAGAGATAATATCGTTTGTATACAATGTTGGAATATTATCTCTTCTTCATTATCAAGCAAGACGATTGTACGCTTGGGTCTCCTTGTAGATAGATAAGAAAAGTATATAAATACGACTGTATGATGAATTTATCAACAGTCTTATTGTAACTACATAGTAGCCTTAAGCTCCTTTTAGAATTAGTAAAAAGTATTTCAATAATAAAGGACATAGTTCCAAATAAATATTGTTTAATTTTAAAAGTAAGAAACAAGTGTTTTAATTCGCGCGTCTTATCCTTCAAATATGTTTTCATGTTTCCCTGGTGCTTTCGTTTAACAAACCAACCGCCACAGTCGCATACACACACAACACATCGCCCATTTCCAGGCGTCTCTGTCTCCTGTGCAATCTACCTTCGGGAGATTGAAGCAATATGTACGAGGGTACTTGTGAAATCTGCTCACATATAGCACCCTCAAGGTGTACTTCCCTGCGCTGTTGTCTTCGTATCCTTACCATGATGATGAGTTCCGATGAGGGTGAGGTATATATGGCACACGAATGAGAGATGAGCGCTGGTAAAAGCGTTTATCGCTGCTTGAAGCCACAATGACAGCAAGGGTCGTGCGGGTGCATTAGAAAGATAGGAAATAGGCTTGAGTGCCTCTAGCCAGACGTCTGTTGTGGATACAATGACAGCAAGTGGGGAGCAGAGGTATTTTTTTTTCTTTGGGCGGGGTGAGGATTTAGAATGGAGATGAGGATAAGCCTAAAGGTATATTGGTCACCTTTTTTTAGAGACAGAAAGGAGGTATGCATTAAGAACGCCTGTCAAATACATTTTGCTTGAGGATACTGTAAAGTAATTGGATTAGTGTACGGCCTACAAGGTGTGGAGGAGTAAATGTGTGTACCCTCTTGAAGGAAAAAGGTGTTTGACAGGTGCTGGCGATGAAGATTGACTTGATGTTTGGGACTCACAATGCGTGCTTGTGGGCTATTTCCTGGCTAAGTCTATAGTTTGATTAATAATTCACGTCATTTCTGTAGGTCCTTTAATGAAGAGATGCTGGTAGCCGTAATAGTTTGTGTGCGCCACTATCGGAATGTTAATAGCTGCGTGACGGGAAGTATGTTATTGTACAAGGGACTGCGCTGTGACCCAGAAACTAAATATTTGCGAGGTCATTTATATAATATTTCGTAATGCAACGCGCTGGCGATTAAGTTTTCTTTCAATTGTTTTATATACTGAAACTAGGAAGTTCAATAGCTTCAGATCTGCGCAAATTTCACCCATTGGCATCAGTGATGTCTTTTAGGTCCATATAATACTTAAAAACTAAGATTGCACATCACCCAATTTACTTAACCAGTAAAAGTTAAAGTTAAAGTTTGAGTATGAGCTCATTTATCTGAAAAAGCATATTTTTCCAAAAAATTATTTTGGAGCTTATATAAAACTAATTTAATTGGGCGGACGTTTGCTCTATTGTGAAGTCGGACTGCCGAGTAAGACCACAGCAAGTTAAGCATAAGCTTTAGAATTTGATTTTGGCTGATTTGCAGTTTCTTGATATGAGTCTCGGCACAGTCAAACCATGCTGGAGCTAAATAAGTTAAAACCGGTTGGAAAATCGTTTTGAAAATTATGACTTTATTATGTATGCTTAGTGTTAATAAAATTGTAGAGTATTTTATTTAGGAGGTTGATTTTATGAATAGTATTAGATATATGTTTTTCAAAAGTTAATTTTTTATCCAAAGTAACGCCAAGATACTAACAGTTATCAGACCACTGAATATCTGTAGAGTCGACTTTAAGCAGGTTTTGGGGAAGAAGACTTTGCTTTCTGCGTCGAGTAAACCATATGGCTTGGCACCTTTCAGTATTGACTTTTATTTGAATCCAGTGAGCTCTGCAAACTTGTAAGTGCGTCTTGTGGAAAAACAATCGACGCAGAATCGAAAAGAGCAGTGTCGTCTGCAAACATGGCCACTTCGGTGTTGTGAGCAAGACGTGGTAAATCAGACATGAAAATGTTGAATAGGATAGGACCGAGTACAGAGCCTTGTGGAACACCAAAAGGGATTTCGTACTCGAAAGACTTCTCAATTCCAGTGTACACAGAAAATTTCCTGTTTTGTGGGAAGCTTCTCACAATCTTGATAAGATGAACAGGGAAGTTAAATAGAATTAGTTTGTAGATAAGACATTCATGATTCATGCCATACTATGTTGAGCGCCTTTTCGATTTCTAGTAGTAGGTACTAAATCAGTCGAAAATTTTGAGTGTATGTTGGTTTTCACGTGATTTTTTATTCTTACAATTTGGTGGTGAGTGGAGTGGCCTGCTCTGAAACCGAATTGTTCCGGAGGATATACGTAAATAGCCTGGACGTGGTTTAAGACTTAAGAGTCGACGCTGTATAACTTTTTCGAAGATCTTACTTAAAGTGTTTAGTAGGCTTATTGGCCTGTAATTAGTGGGGTTATCTTTTGACTTGCCAGGCTTGTTAATTGGAATTACTTTGGCTATATTCCATTTAAAATAAGTTAAATATAAAGGCTAAATAAGATATACCTTTTCTGGGTATAGCTTTTAATAAGCAGTTACTAATGCCTTCGAGAGGAGGAGGAGGGTCACTCAGGTGCGCTGAGATATAAATAAATCAATATTTGCCTTTTCTTCCTGAGTTACAAAGAAATCGTTAGTAACCCTAAGGGGCGGTATGCTTGAGCTCTTTTCCCTTATTATTTTTGTGACTTTCCAAAAAGGCTTCGATCCTTTATCAAAACCAGATAAAAGGTTGTTCCACTTTTGATTTCGAAAGATTTGAATAGTAATGACCACACGCGCACCCAGCCCGTAATCCAAAAGAAACCCAAGAAGGGGGGTTTCAGAGGGGCAGTATGCCCCCCCATACACATTTCATAATACAATGGTAGCAATTCGCGTGCGCCATTAAATTATAAAACATTCCCATACTTTTTGAGTTGTTTTAATTTCTTTTTTATAGTCATATGGATAATTATGAACTTATAGCTTACTTTCATTTTAAGACTGTGAATCTATAACCCAAATTATAGTGAACTATTGGCTTACCTGGGTGGGCTATAAGTAAGTCCACAATTGATTTGTGGTTCAATTATGAACCTATAACCCACGTTGGTGAGCCAAAATTCCACACGGAATTCTTGTGAACTTTTGAATAATCTGTTGTGGTCTTATGGCTCACTATTGTCCTCAATTCTTAAGTACTCACAAGTCACCACATTTTTAAAGTAGGATAAAAACCACCAACCTTAGAGTAGGAAGAGGATGCACTCGCGTTTTTTCTTAAATCTGTGCGAATTTTTCAAAACAATTTTATAAATTTTTTAAAATGTAAATCTTAGTAGGTATTTGGATAACGAATCCAATTTTTTTAAGTTAAAGATATTTAGTTTTTGAAAAATTTATAAATTCGCACCAAACACTCTCATAATTTTTACTTTGTTTTAATGCATTACGTAAGTCATACGAATAATTGTGGACTCTTTGGCCTTCCTCAGATTTTAAGATTGTGAATGTATGACTCGAAATATTGTGGACTTTTGGCACATCAGGGTGGGTTATAAGTTCATAATTGATTTGTGGACTAATAACTCACTTAAGTGGGTCAAATTTGCGTTGTGGACTTTTGACTTGTGGACTACTGACTGTGCGCCGATGAACACACTACAGAGGTGGAAATTCGAAATTTCGTGAAAAACCGAAATTGTTTTTTTTTTTTTCAGTAGTTGTGGGGCGCTGTCTGAAAATGTAATTTTGTATGGAAAGGAGAAAATATGGATACAAAGGAATGCCTCCTCCAAAATCACCTTGCGAATATTCTATTGCAGACTAGAATGGTATCGTTGCCCTTTTTTGTTGTGATTACAGTACAATTTCAGACCTTGAACAACTCAAGCTCAAGTGCGGTGCCGTGAAATAACGCCGAGCGAAATAACGCCGAATTTTGGAATTCGGTGTTATTTCACTTTGTGAAAGCGAAATAACGCCGATTTTCCTTGTTCGGTCTTATTTCACTTTGCTAAAGTGAAATAAAGCCCAGTCGGCCTTATTTCGCTTAGACTTTAAACTATTATTAATTTCCCGCTAGTTATCTTAGCATTTTGAATTTTCTTGCGCGAATTTTTAACTATTATTTTCTCAAATTTTTCTTCTAGTTATTTTAGAATTTGAGAAAATAATAGCTAAAAACTCGCGCGCATTTTTAACTATTATTTTCTCAAATTTTCCTTCTAGTTATTTTAGAATTTGAGAAAATAATAGCTAAAAACTCGCGTTATTTTTGAACTAGGTATTATTTTCTCAAATTTCCCTCTAGTTATCTTAGCATTTAGAATTTGAGAAAATAATAGTTAAAAATTCGCGCGAATTTTTAACTATTATTTTCTCAAATTTTCTTTCTGGTTATTTTAGAATTTGAGAAAATAATAGTTAAAAACTTGCGCGATCTTTTAGCTATTATTTTCTCAAATTCTACATGCTAAAATAACTAGAGGGAAAAAATATATTATGTATATAAATCGTAATTTTTAAATCGTACGATTTTTGAACTATTATTTTCTCAAATTTCCCCACTAGTTATTTGAGCATTTAAAATTTAGTTATATATAAAATAATAGTTACATCTATTTCTGCAAATTTGAAATATACTTTTATATAGTTCTCGGCAATTCTGAAAACATTTGCTTCGGCCTTATTTCTCAAGCAATGTTCGGCATTATTTCACTTTGTCAATGTGCCGAGTTTTCGAATTCGGTGTTATTTCGCTCGGCGTTATTTCACGGCACCCTCAAGTGCTTTGCGCTGTCAGATATTGTTAGTAGATCCCTTTAAATTTTAGGCGAGACTAAAGTTTGGATAACTCTTTTTTACTTACTTACTTAGGTGGCGCTACAGTCCGGGGTGGACCTGGGCCTCAACCAATACGCCTCTCCAGTTAGCGCGATCTTTGGCTAACTGCCTCCAGTTGCGCACTCCAAGTTGGTTGAGGTCCCCTTCCACTTGCGCGCGCCACCTAAGGCGAGGTCTTCCTCTACTGCGTTGTCCCTCCGGGTTAGAATCGAAGACTCTTCGGGCCGGAGCGTTGGTGTCCATTCGCTCTACATGTCCCAGCCATCTTAGACGACTGATGCGTACTTTTCTGACTAGGTCGATGTCGCTGTACAGCTCGTAGAGTTCGCTGTTAAGTCTTCTCCTCCAAAGCCCGTCAACGCAAACGGGACCAAAAATCACTCGAAGAATTTTGCGTTCGAAACGACCAAGGAGATCTTCATCCGCCTTTGATAGCGTCCATGCTTCTGCACCATAAAGCAGGACTGGGATGATGAGGGTCTTATACAGAGTTTCCTTAGTATTTCTCGACAAGGCCTTACTTATCAGTTGCCGTCTTAGGCCAAAGAAACAGCGGTTGGCAAGTGTGATTCTTCGTTTGATTTCTGATGTGATGTCGTTATCAGAGTTTATAGCGGAGCCGAGGTAGACAAAGTCCCTAACTACCTCAAAGTTATAGCTGTCTATCGTGACGTTCTGCCCGATTCGTCGATGTCGTGTGTCCCTTCTTGTTGACAGCATATATTTTGTTTTACCTTCATTCACCACTAAACCCATTTTTGCCGCTTCTGTACTAATACTTGCAAACGCACAAGTGACAGCTCGCTGTGTTGTACCAACAATGTCAATGTCGTCAGCGTATGCAAGCAGTTGCACAGACTTATAGAAAATTGTGCCTCTGGTGTTGGCTTGTGAGTTTCGCACAATCTTCTCAAGAATGATGTTGAAGAAGTCACATGACAGCGCATCACCTTGTCTAAATCCTTTTTTGACATCAAAGGTCTCGGTGAGATTGTTTCCGACCTTTACGGAGCAGCGAGCGTTCTCCATCGTCATTCTGCACAATCTGACAAGTTTGGCAGGGATGCCAAAACTAGACATGGCTCTGTATAGCTCGTCTCTATAAACGCTGTCATATGCGGCCTTAAAATCGATAAAAAGATGGTGAGTATCGATCTGGTATTCTTGGGTTTTTTCCAGGATCTGCCGTAGTGTGAATATTTGATCGGTCGTGGACTTACCGGGCCTAAAACCGCACTGATAGGGACCTATCAGATCGTTGACGAATGGTTTCAGGCGTTCACACAATACAGCAGACATGATCTTATACGCAGTGTTCAGGAGACTGATGCCTCTGTAGTTGGCGCAGTTTAGAGGGTCTCCTTTCTTGTGGATCGGGCAAACAATGCTGAGGTTCCATTCATCAGGCATACTTTCCTCTAACCAAATCTTAGAGATGAGTTGGTGTATGCACTCTACCAAGTCATCTCCGGCTGCCTTGAAGAGCTCGGCAGGTAAGCCGTCTGGACCAGCAGCCTTGTTGGATTTAAGCTTAGATATTGCTATCCTCACTTCATTTTGGTCAGGTGGACGGAAATCTTGGCTGTCATCGTCCAGGTTGAATGGATCGTTCTGCCTAACAGCGGAATTTTTGTCGTCTTCGCCGTTTAGCAGTCTGCAGAAATGGTTTTTCCATGTCCTCAGCACCGACTGTGACTCTACTACAAGGTTTCCTTGCTCGTCTCTACAGGTCTCCGTTCGGGTCTTGTTGGCATGACACGTTCTTTTTACCTTTTGGTAAAACTTCCGAACATTGTTCCTGGAGTAACACCCCTCTATATCCTCGATCGCGCGCTTCTCATGCTCTCTCTTTTTTCTCCGGAGAAGCCGATGTTCTTCCCTCCTTTTTTGCTCATAGAGCTGACGAGCTGCTCTCGTCCTTCTATGCAGCGACGCTTCGTAGGCACTTTGTTTTGCTGCATGTGCTTGCCGGCACTCTTCGTCAAACCAGGGGTTTCGGGGGGGTGGGCTGGTGAAACCGAGCACATCAGTTGCGGCGTTTTTGATGGCTTCTTGGCATCGGCGCCACTGGTCTTCGGCACTTGATGCTGGCAGCATAAGACTTCTCGAGAGGTTGAGGGATACGCGATCGGCAAAGGTTCTGGCGGTTTGTTGCGTTTGTAGTCGTCCAACGTTAAATCTCCTCACAGTATTTTCTCGTTGTTGTGGCGTCTTGGATATCCGCATCCGTACCTTGGCTACAACAAGGTAGTGGTCCGAGTCTATGTTGGCCGCTCGGAAAGTTCGGACATCTAGAATACTGGAGGAGTGCCTTGCGTCGATCGCAACGTGATCAATTTGGTTGACGGTTTGATGATCAGGTGACCGCCATGTTCCTTTGTGGATATTGAGGTGAGGAAACCGTGAGCTAGCTATGGTAACATTACGTCCCGCAGCAAAATCAATCAGCCTAAGTCCGTTTCCAGACGTGGTGTCGTGTAGGCTATGTTTTCCGATTGTGCTACCAAAGATATCCTCCTTTCCTATTTTGGCGTTAAAATCACCCAAGACGATTTTAACGTCATGTTTAGGGCATTGCTCATATGTTTTGTCGAGGAGCTCGTAGAACCATTCTTTGGTAACATCGTCTTTATCTTCTGTGGGGGCGTGAGCGCATATCAGGCTGATGTTGGCGAATTTAGCCTTGATGCGGATAGTTGTAAGGCGTTCACTAACGTGTCGAAAGCTCAAGACTTCTTGCCTAAGTCTGCCGCTTACAACAAATCCGCATCCAAATAGACGCTGCTTTTGTTCTCTGTAGCAGTCACCGTAGTAAATGTCACAGTTTTTCATCCTCCTTTTGCCCGGCCCATCCCACCGCACTTCCTGGATGGCGGTGATGCCTGCTTTGTAGCAGGCAAGGGCCTCCGCTAGTTGTTCGGCTGCACGCGGTCTGTTCAGAGTTCGAACATTCCACGTGCAGATCCGAACGTCATTGTCCTTTTTTCGTTTTGCAGGGTCGTCAACAGTGAATCCGTCCTTATCCGAGGCTTTTGGTTGCTTCGCAACATAGTGTTTTTTCCGTGGTAGGGTAGTTAACCCCACGCACAACCCCCAACCTGGAGGACCAGGCCCTTTCTGTAACCCCTTGGGCAAAAGGAGCCGGAATATTCCGGAGTCAGTAACCCGCTGCGGGGATGTGAGAGCTGCCGTTGACCCATTAAGGGCTCTTCCGCCACCATCTCTATTTCAACACCCTGACTAGTGCTGAAAAATCCTCAATGACCTCAGCTCCAAATACGTCGAAGTAGCTCATTGAGGTATCTGCCATGTTGACTGTTGACGCCACCGTTGATTCAACCATGTGAATTCATCCGCCGTACATCCTCTTTCTGAGGGGCTCATGTAAGACCTCTGAGACTCGATCAGGCAGTCATTCCGACAGAGCATTATAGTGTTGCTATTTTCTTCGTGTTCAACACTCGCGCTTATAAGTTTAGCAAGTCATGCCCGGAAGGACAAGACCAGTACCCGGTGGCTACCACGCGGAGGTAAAATAAGCACAATTGATGTGTATACTCTTTTTAGAGAAAATAAAAAGTAAGCAAAAAAATTACTGTGAGTTTTAGGAACTTTCCTGTCCAGCAATAATCAACTTATTTAATTTTTTAACGGCTTTTGTTTGTGAGTGAACAGTGAAGAGTATAAATACATATATACATAAATAAGTTCCTCATTTGAACTACTCCTTTTGCAAGTCGAATTATTGAGTTTTATTAAAACTACTGTTACCGATAATTCACTTTACCCCCCAGAGTTACATGTTCCCAAGATCCATACAACATGAATCTATGAAACATGAGCAAGCCACGTGACGGCCTGCACCTGCAGTAAACATATTTACCAATTTTGCACACGGCCTGCACCTGCAGTAAACATATTTACCAATTTTGCACACGGCCTGCAAAGGCAAATCAGCAAGTGCGGCTGTATAACAGGACTAAACAAATGTGGTAAATGTGTTTACCATATCCAAGCCAGCTTGCAGCTGCCTATCAAAAAGTCATGTTCCAACAACGGAACTAATAGAAAGAAGCAGTGAACATGTTATAATATGCATGCACTGCCTGCAGCTGTATAACAGTATAAGCGAGGAGTCTAATTTCTGTTGTCTAGCTGTTGTGTGTTGTGTTACATATATATTCTTTGCTTTGTTTTGCTATTTTGAAACCAAGTATAAATATGAGCCAAGACTATTGGTTTGAGTCAGTTAAAGTTTGACCATCGATAGATGATAATTGTAAAAGTTTTAAGTTGTCCAAATTAAATGTCATTTAAAAATAAATGTAAATAAATAGTGTTCTAATAATATTGAAGATATTTAAATAAAGTGTAAACAAAAAGGTTTTAAATATATTTTATTCGTGTCACACACGTTACTCCAGGTTCTGGGCTATTTAAAAACGTTGATGGCCTAAAACTCAACCGCATGTATAGTATATCAAAATTGGTTTTTCCATTCGCCCTTCACTTTAAACACCCACCGTGAGAGTATTTTTTCTGCAAAATCACTTCCATTTAATCACTCAGTAGTCAGTACAAAAAGTAATTACTTCAGTGACACAGCATAACCTAAATTGCGACCATTGATCAATTAATTTTCCACCCGAAATGACTGAACAAAAATTGTCCGCTTCCTAACATAGGGTCCACTAAATTCTGACATCGTGAAGGTATCTCAAAATGAGATTCGACCTCAAAAACTGGCCGAATAAAACCCATCAAATAAATTCCATTCAATTAAATTAAAATCGAATTAAATTATTGTGTCCACTTGATATCATAATCTGGTATATAGATGGATAGGGAAATGCACTCGTTCGTTGGTGTTTGGTGAGTATAGCGGCAACAGCGGTTTGAAACACTTGGTGTCCTAATTTTATTTTTCCTCCTCCTCCCGCTCCTCCTCCTCATCATCCTCGATCGACTCGTAGTCGTAATACCATCAATAATGAACTATCCGGGGGTTGATTTTGATTGTGGAAGCTAATAGAAAAGAAAGATTGATGTTGTTCAAATAGAAAAACGCTTACTCAATTGACGTTGGGGACGCCTTTTCTATTTTGTTTACTCTATTGCAGTAATATAGGCTATCTTCCGCGGGCTCCCCCGAGGTAGTGGTGACTTCGGAACTTCACACTCTGACAGAAAGATAAATCGGTGGTCAGATAAGATCCACTTGAAAAATGAATTTCATTTCAGCGCGGTGAGACAGATAACGAAGGGCCTATAGGTATGCCATCCGTCCAACCACCGCCAACCCATCTCAACGTTGAGTTGTCATTTATCTTCTCAAGCCGACTTGATTATCTCCTTCGTGGAAACGAACTACAGGGATCCTGTAGGGTGGGTGGATTTATTTTTTTTCTTCTTCTATATCCTAGATGGATTTGTGATGAAAAATCTGAAACGGATTTCGATTTTTATCTGAGATTCATTAGGGATTTTTGCGTTCTCTTTCGTTCTTGATGGTTATCTTTTTTTTTTTCGTTTCCGCTTTCCCTGAGACAAATCGTGAGAAGCGCGAATTTAATTTGTTACCTGTTAAGCGCGGGTGCTTTTTTCTTTGCCTTTTTCTTTTACAGTAGCCACCAAAAATAATGACCTGTCAAGTTCACCTGGGGTGTACGATTAATTACTTTGTTCCGTCCCATCGGCCTTTCACTTGCATATTGCGTGCGAACCTTTGAAAGTCTTCACCAGCTGAGCGGGGGTGAATCAAAGCATAATGCAGGGGAAACCCACCCGTATCCATGTCTGTGTCCTTACTCGAATTTTTCTTTACACTCATTTGCGGTATGAATCTGCCACCCAGCCACAGGGAAGATGTATTTATTTATGGATTCTAATTAAGCCAAGCGAAAGCAGATGACACCAAGCAAGAAGGATGAATTATCATGGATAAATATGTTGTTACCTACTTTTCATGTGCGTTTTGAGTAGGAAATTTATCTATGTAAATGTCTTCGGATAGCTTGGCATTGGGCTTAAGCTAATCGGCTGGGTGATTTGTATTTCTGAAATGGTCGGGGGCAAAGGAGGTGAAAACTTTCTCAGGAACCTTACAAAATATATAGATGCTGTGGTTGCTAAATAATTTGAAGAAGTCTTAACATATCTTTATACCTTCGGGGGGATGAATAGAAAAGTTCAAAACGAGTGTGGTATTCGTATTGCCAACTGGAATTTAGAAACGAAACATGCTGTTCAAAGATAAGAAACTTTTCTCAAGTTTTATGATTAATTTGAAGCAGGGACTTATTGCCATAGGAGGTTAAGTTGAAAAATGTGCTCGAGAGATTATTGCCACTAATATTTTTGAGCAGAAAATCCGTAGACACCTTAAGGGATTTTTGACTTTTGTCATTCAATGCAATGAAGGTCAAAATGTTGCAATTTCAGAACACATTCATAAGTACCTAATAGGCCCCTAACTTTTTATGTTAGATGGTGGAATAGGTTTGGAAATATGTATTCGTGTTCTTTCACACACTTCCATTCCGACAATGTTTTTTTTTTTTGTCATTTATAGGTAGGTACCACAAACACAATTATAGCAAAGGAATGACTTTATCATTTATCTATCTATATAGTCTACGAACACTGCAGGCACAAGGCGGTGTTCTTATAGGTACATGAAAAAAGTAACTTCTAACATTTCCGTTAACCAATAGTTGCAGCCATTATATTATGTATATTTAAATTAAAACTCAAATTTATATAAATTTAAAGCCTGATGTCCTACGTATACTAACATAAATTTCTCTTTCTATTTTCAGGTACGTACAATTAATATATAAGTTTAATGTGCACATCAATGTAAGTAAGGATCGTTCAAAAAAATTATCTATATCTGTAACGAAAATTAAGAATTATTGAATACTGGGAGAAAATGTTTAAAAACTGAAATCAGTTGAGAAAAATTAATCGACCTCATTTGGGTGCATAATTTGTTTAATGACTGTCGATAAAATATGGCTTGAACAAAAACTGAATGAATTTGTTTTAATTATCTACTAGTGGGTAGCTTGCTTTGCTAAGCTTAACAATTTTAATTAATAGTTGAGGAGCTTCGAAAAATGCTAATGATACTTAAACGATGTGGATGCCTTATCCAAAAACATAAATCACTTTCGTCTTCCTGATCACCTGGTCAATTTTTATCTAGCAATAGGTCTTGCCTGTCACGAATAAGCTTAAACAATTTATCTTAATCAGATTTTTTTAAATGAAATAGCTCTATTTTTAAATCAAATGTAGCATTATGCGCGTATTTATTTCAGACATTTTAAAGAAAGAAATTTCTAAATCAGTGCAATAGTTTGTAAGATTTTTGTAGAAAGACATTATTGTCAAACAGTCTTATGTAGGTACGTATAGGTATTTGATGTCATTTGACAAAGTAATAGATTGGTGTCAGTTGTTAAAAGTGGTCATAAAAGTTATGGTCATGTTGTTGTTTTTTTTTTTTACGGTTTGGCTCTTTTTGCACTGTTAATGGAAAGAGATTGGTAAATATGATGCGACACATGTGTTGGCTATTTCGAACCGCTTCATTATTCTGAAACTGAGGATACAAAGATAACTATAAAGTTGAATACGGGTTGGGGTCAAAATTCTGGATGGATCAAAATTCTTTTTACAAAATTCTGCTTTCAAAATTCTGTTATCAAAATTCTGCTTTTCAAAATTCTGCTTTTCAAAAATTTCTAAAAACAATCCTCTCACTTGTTTAAGCATTTTCAGATCTTTAAGATTGCAGTGTTGTTTTAGACAATTACTTTTCCAAGTAGTGCTTTATGCTATCCCTTCGTGAACGTGTGCTGTTAGCCATATTGGTTTTCTTAAACGAATATCCAAAAATATAACTCTCTGCAGCTTTTTTTAGTTTCTTAATTTTTTGGTAATTTCAAATGTGAAATAATTTGCTTCTTCTGGATTTTTTTCTTGTAATTAATTTACCTGTAGTAGGTATATTATTAAAAACTGAAACGCATAATATATTGAAATACAAAAAGCAGAATAGCAGAATTTTATTGCTTGAAGTAGAATTAAAAAAAGCAGAATTTCGCTAAGCAGAATTTTTGTGTGAGGAGACAGAATTTTGCAAAGCAGAATTTCGACCGGATCCCGTTGAATACCATACATCATAACTTTTAACAAAAAATGTTGCCGACAGTGACAGGTCGCTAGAAAGTGTTGCGTATGTTATAACGGGTGATTTTTTAAGAGGCTTAGAACTTTAAAAAAAAAAAAACACAAAAAATTCGAAAAAATGAATGAAATATTTATTTGAATCGATAGTTTGAACCTTGCAATTTAATGTTTAAAGATAATTTCATGCAAATGTTGACCGCGGCTGCGTCTCAGGTAGTCCATCCGCTGAGTCCAATTTTGGCATACTCTTTCACACATATCGGCCGGTATCTCACGAATGAATGCATGGATGTTGGCTTCCAGTGCGTCAATCGAAGCGGGCTTGTCCCTATACACATTAGCCTTGACATACCCCCACAAAAAATAATCTAATGGTGTCAAATCGCACGATCTAGGCGGCCAATTGACCGGCCCGAAACGTGAAATTAACTGTTCACCAAACTCGCCTCGCAATTGCGCCATTGTTTCGCGTGCTGTGTGACATGTGGCACCGTCTTGTTGAAACCACATATCATGCAAGTCAAGAACTTCCATTTCGGGCAAAAAAAAGTTTGTTATCATCGCTCGGTAGCGTTCACCATTGACAGTAACGCTGCGATTCGCATCATCTTTGAAGAAATATGGCCCAATAATGCCGCCGGCCCATAAACCGCACCAAACAGTGGCTTTTTCGGGATGCATTGGTAGCTGTTGCAATGCTTCTGGCTGATCTTCACTCCAAATGCGGCAATTTTGCTTATTTACGTACCCATTCAAACAAAAATGAGCCTCTTCGCTGAACACAATTTTTCGATAAAAAAGCGGATCCTCGGCCAGCTTCCCAAGAACCCATTCACCAAAAATTCGGCGTTGTGGTAGGTCGGCTGGCTTTAGTTCTTGCACAAGCTGTATCTTAAAAGGCTTTACGCACAAATCCTTCCGCAAAATTTTCCACGTAGTACTGTAACAAAGGCCTAACTGCTGGGAACGGCGCGGTCTTCTGTCACACTAGCTGATACGGCCGCAATATTTTCTTCAGTACGTAAACGTGTTGGTGGTTTAATGTCCAACAAAGTAAATTTGGTGCGAAATTTGGTCACAATCTTCCGAATAGACTGCTCAGAAGGTCGAGAATGCCGATCATAAAATGGAAGCAGCGCGCGATGAACATTTCGAACACAAGGTACTAAACACACGTCAGCTGTCAAAACCAGTGTTGCCAAAACCAAACCAGCTAAAAAATCACCCATTATATAGTTTTCGAGAGATATTCGAATCAGACCACCATTGTCGAGTCTCTTTTCGTCTCTCTAGTCTCTAGTTCTACCACTACAAATCTTTCCCAGAGATCCTCTCTAGATATCTCCAGAGTTCTTCTCTGGGCTCGATTTCTAGTGTTAACTTGCATCTTTTTATGGGAGATCCGTTTAATTGACTGGGTCTCGACCCAATGATGCCCTCATTCTTCTGCTAGCAAACGCCGGACGTTGACACAGTATCTATACGTGCCGCTGTCTCAGATTCCCCCAGGCAAAGTTTGCGCATGTCACTACATTTTATTTAATTCGTCGGACGATATAGTTCATAATGCAAATTTTAGAAATATTGGAAAAATATCCCAATGTCCCAAATATTTTGCCATGATTTATTAAATCATGCAGGCATCCAATATTTCATTTTATTTTTACTCTTTTTTTCTTATTCTACCACATTAGTAAAATCTTATCATTCGAGTCGTCGGATGACATAGGTAACAGCTAGAAATTTCTGGCAACGCTGTTGCTTCAAAACCTATAAGAATAGGTTGAAATAAAAGTTGCGTATTGCTTATTGCTAGTTGTTTATTGCTTGTTGCCTCAGTGTGAGAGCCGCCTTAAAGTTTCTTCGATAATGAATACTAGGATTTGTCAGAAGGATTAAAGCAGATAACATATTAAGAAAGTGAATATCATTAATTTCATAATAAATTAAAGCGCCCCCTGAAAGATTAGTTTTCAAAATTAAGTTTATTTTTAAAGTTTCTAGCTTTTTCGTATATGAAATATTTATTTAACTGAAATAATTTTATAAATTTATGAGAGACGTTTTTAAAGTAGGTATTTGTTCTAATTCCATGGAGCTTGTGTTTGAAATTCCACTAATACAAATTTAAATAAATTGAAAAATTGTTGTGAAAATCTTGAGTGCATTTATTAAGAATATTATATTGAAGTCTTTTATAAAAACTTTAAATGTCCTCCTGCACAATTTGTAACTGTTTTTACATAGGACAAAGGTTTCTTGCCATAGGTCCGCGTCATATTGAATCAATCCTACTAAATTGTTGTTGAATGTGAAGATAATTTTGCAAACATTTTTGCGCTAGCTAAATATTTGTTTAGTAGGTAAGTCTAAAGCTGTCTGATATTATGTGTCACAGTTTTGAATACCTAGCCTAGATCAATGAAGTGAATACTTAGTCCTTTTTCTGTCGACGTCTATGGACGTGTAACCGCCGGAATAGTGGCGTTACCGACCAATGTAGTTTTGCGTTCAAGGTACATTTAGGCCAGACCAATCTAGTCGACTTAACAAAACTATGTTCTTGAATGTGCCCATTGGTACTAAAGACTGATTCATTTAAACCTGTTTTTTTTTTTCTTTTAATAAAAGATAGATAAAATTAATTTGGATGGTGGAAGCTTTAAAAACAATGCCTGACATTTACATTTTGAATGTGAGTTCGGGTAAATTTTGCATGCGACTACGCGGTACATAAATG
Source organism: Cheilosia urbana (assembly GCA_946477585.1). Classification (NCBI taxonomy): domain Eukaryota; kingdom Metazoa; phylum Arthropoda; class Insecta; order Diptera; family Syrphidae; genus Cheilosia; species Cheilosia urbana. Next base: position 43,314,756 of record OX297856.1, read on the forward strand.
TTCCATTCTGAAGTACCAATTTTGGACAACTGCTCCCAGCGGTGCGATCGATATTTGCCCACCTATGCGACTAATGTAAGCTTTCAAATCCATCCACCTGTTTTTCTGCAAATAGATCTGTTTTCACATAACCCCAAGAAAGAATTCTTAAGGTGTGATATCACACGATCTAGATGGCCAGTTGACAGGTCCGAAACGCGAAATTAACTGTCCACTAAAAATATTTTCCAATAAAGCTACTGTTTCGCCCGATGTGTGTGCTGCAGCCCCATCTTGATAGAACCAAATGTCGCCGACATACCGGGCTTCAATTTCAGGCAGCAAAACTTGGTATTGACATGTTCTGCGCAGTCTTAAGATGGAAGGTTTTTTCCCACTGCGCTGTTGTTGAACATAAAACCTCACCTCTAGGAAGTAGACACCGCATCCATTTGGATTAGCTAAGTAAAGAACTTTTACTTTACTTCAAAGGGTGTAGCTTAACAGATACAAAAAGATGTGTTAAAAACACTCTGCTTTTTCATTTTTAGAAATATGTGAACGTAAAGCTAAAATACATTGTGGTCTCATACTGCAAAGAAAGTTTTTGTCTTTCACTTTTTGACAATCTCTCTAGGCATCAGATGATATTTTGATAGCTATGCTCGTATATTTAACAACCGATAACATTTCATTACTATTGTTTTTTCTTCTTCATCCATAAAATGAAGAACCAAATATATATGCATGTTGACAGCCGAAAATCCGAAAGATGTCATCTCCCAGTCATCAATAGCTTTTGCCATAAAATATATTTCGCTTTTTTTGTTCTTCTTTTTGAAGCAGAAACATGAACGATAATAAAAGCATAACAATGAATCAAGTTCTTCGGAAATTTCCTGTTACAATATCTCACCAAATAAACACCATTCTTATGCGTACATTTACCGTCAACCCTTCTCAAGGGACTATTAAACTTTCAAACCCCGTGTCCAAAATGATGATGCATTTCGTGCAAGCACACACAAACGTGTCCTCCAATTCCTACGTCCACATCTGACAGATTTATCGGATTTATTTTGTTGGAAAAATAATTCTCCAATTCACTAGCGATTTGTCCCAATTTAGAGTATCCACCAGTTTCCCTTTTAATCTTTTCTAGCGAAACGATAAATCAAGCTGAAAAAAAAAAAAAAAAACAACAATTTTAAATTCGAAGAACAAATCACACATGAGGTTGGAACACATTATGACACAGGCCCGATTCGAGTTGTGTGTGTGTTTTTATTTTTTATTTTAAATGCCTTAGATTAGCTATAAAATAAATTCCCGGTACACCGTACACGCACAAGAATAGAGGGCCACAACCGCTACCACTTGGCCTAAGTCCAAAGTTCTACCAAACTGCAATTGCAACGTGCATTAAACTGCATTTTGGCACAAATTGTCGATCACCGCATGCAACATAAGTCCACCAGTAGCAGCCGACGGAACGCTAAGCCCTGCCATACGACAGTGACAGATACTGCGATACATAATTTTGACTCTTTAAAGAGTCAGAGGTGAATATGAATATGAATTTGGAACCAGTTCGTGGAAATCAAATTGGATGCATTAAATATGTTTAATTAGACCATTCCGGCTTGATGGCAATTACCCTGTGTAGATACATTATGGTTCTGATGGAAATAGGTAGCACAGCGCGTTTGCACTTGTGATAGATGCAAATTGAATGGTATTTTTGTACGAGGGCTTTGAGATGAAATGGAATTAGATTGCGCAGCATACTGGATGTGTGCACATTCAATTCAATAAGCACTTTTTTTTTTGCTTTAGACCATCGTGTGCCAGATTTTAGTGAAATGAAATTAACGTGCTGAGTCATAATATTTTGTCAAAATGTATTTAGGGCCTATTTTTATAGTGCGATGTGCGCTGGCTGCATACCTCTGGTGGACATTTTTGAGAGAGAAATTCAATTTGAAAATATTTTTCGGGTAAAATTTTTTATGGAAATGGATTTATTGGGTGAAAATTTTGGAAGAGAGAGAGAGAAAGAAATTTTAAATATTCATTAGATGCGGCTGTAAAATGGAGATATTTTTTTTTGGTAGCTATAAAAATAACTTGGTCGTGATCATGCCTTGGTTATGCTGTTTTCTCAAATAAATATAGGAACCCCATTCTGAAACGATGCTGACAATTTGAGTGAGCGTGGAGTTAGAATGATGGTGGGTTTTGGTAATATATTATTATTGGTAATATATTATCAATTCAACTATGAAACTGACAAGATCAGTTTCGGAAGATCCCTTAATTTTCGGTTATTAATGGCATGCGTACACAAGTTTGCCGACAACATTTTACGATATGTTTTTCTGAAATTGGAAGTTTCATTAAAATTGTAATAGCCAAAAAAGTTTCAAGTCCAAGCGAACCTTTTAAGGATTGTCGGAATAAGAGGATTTCTGGGAACCAACTAACACTGGATCAAGAAGAAGTACGCAACCACACAAATAAGTTCCCATCGTAAGAAAGCCATTAGAGCCGTCGCCACACATCCAAAAAATATATACATGGCAGCTTAAATCTTTCCATAATGCATCGGTTGTATACGGGTCTATCACAGAATCCGTCGTATTCGGAATTTTGCTACGAACCCCGAAAGAACTATCACAGAATCCGTCGTAGGGTACATTTTTTGCTTTCGAAACTCGTAGAACGTGGTATATTCAGTGATACCACTTTCTACGAATTTCAAAATTCCCCTACGACGGATTCTGTAACAGTTCTTTCGGGGTTCGTAGCAAAATTCCGAATACGACGGATTCTGTGATAGACCCGATAGTGATGAAGTTTGTAAACCTGTAAGTCTTACCAAATATTCAGAAATATTTAAAACACTAAATCTAAAATTCGGAGCTCCCAAACTAGACACGTGTGAAACTTGCCATGGATTTTTATCTAAGATGAAAATAGCCCAGGATGAAAAGGAAAAACAAGTTTTGGTAACGCGGAAACAAATTCATGTGAAAAAAGGAGACTTTGGCTTCGAACAATAAAGGATCGATAAGGAGAATGCTAAGCAAAACAACGAAATGGGAGCATTCGCGTTTGACTTACAGCAGTGGCTACCAACAACGTTCTTGAGAAACTCAGTTAGTTTTTATAAAAGGTAACTTTGGACCTTAAATATCACTATCGATGATTTAAAAACGAATGATTCTGGTTGTTTTATGTGGCACAAGGGAATTGCTTTCGGGGTGGAAATGAAATTGTTTCATGCCTTTTCAAACATCTACAATCTTTGCCTTCTTCTGTCACCAAAATAACGTTCTACAGTGACTCTTGTTCCGGTCAAAATAAAAATTCGTTTGTTTCTGCTATGTTCCTTCTGTTCATAAAAGAAAATCCTTTATTGGAATATATAGATCAAAAATGTTTGGAACCTAGCCACACCCACCTCGAGTGTGATTCTGATCAAGCGTTAATTGAACGAAAAAAGAAAAAATCCAATGTTGAAATGAGTGTGCCAAGGGATTGGTATCAGTTCATCGGAAATATTTATTCAAAAATTGAAGTTGTTGAAATTTCGAAAAATAAAATTTGGAAACGATGTAGGTAATTCAAAAGGCCAGAAGTTTATATGGAACTCAGTAACCAAATTGTGTTTAAAACAAACTTAAATCCCGAAGAACCATTTAACCTTTTACCGTTAATCAAACGAGGAGCATCGACACTTACATTGGGTTTGGGTCATTTAAAAAATATTGAAGACCAAGCAATCTTATCATCAGATAAAAAAAAAAAAGATCTTACGGATTTATTACAATGCATCCAGATTTTCATTCTTTTTATAAAAACCTCAAAAGTAGTTCCACCCAACTCAACATTCATCCAGATTTAAGAAGTTGGCGATGAAGATTAAAAAAACATTTTTAGCTTTAGTTATTAACTTAATTATATCCAATGTTTTTTTTTTTTTTTTAGTAATTTTCATTGCATGAAGTAAAGTTTGTACTTTTGCGTATAAGTTTTTAAATAAATAAAATTTATTCTTTCTCATGGTTCAAAGTTTGTTCTTATTCTTTGCTGAGAATATATCCAAAGTCGAAATTTTTTTCATTATTAATTATTAATTTAGGAAAAGGAAAAACAGCTAACGTTGAGTTTAGACCAGAACAAACAAAATTCTTAAAATGGAAAAACTACTAAATTCCAGATAGAATTTTTTATGCTAGAAAACAAACGAATTAAGTATTAGTTTTGTCAAAAAAAATCGTTTACGGTTATTTTTTTGTATTACTTAATTTTGAACTCAGAAGGAGTAGAAATTATTTATTTTAATTTTTGTTTCAACGCGATCGGAGTATCCAATCGTCCAATAGAGTCATTTGTAATTTCACGCGTTTGTCAAAAACTTTAAACCGCTCTCCTGAAAAATGAGTAAAATAGACTTAAGTGGTTTTTGACCACAGATATGTCAAGTTAGTACTATTAGGCTTGTGTGAAACTATTTATTTTGTTGACGGGTGGATGCTTCCATTTTATGACGAGTCCGAACGGCTGAATTAAGAGAGCTATGCTCTAGGATTTATGTATAGTTAAGTCAGACTTAACTCGACTTGTGTGCTTCCAGGCTTCGATCCTCAGACACCGCTCTCCGGCACTTGGTTTGCTGCTGGTGGTTTCCAAGGAGAGTCAATATTTTAAGCAGTATTGTGTACCCCACTTAAAAGGTTCGCATTGATCTCCCCGGCAGACCAGCCTATACATACAGCATTTGCATCAATAACTTATTAAATGGTCCGTGCTCGTGGCACCCAGTTACATCTTATTTGCTCTACAGCTTATTTGCTCAATAAAAAGAAATTGCACTCAATTGTCTCTCTTTAGATAACTTTTCTCATAATCCTAATCATTTCAAGCAACAACTTTCAATTGCAACCATACTTATCTGCCATATTAAATATAACTTAATAGGTACCACTTTAAAGACAGTAAACTCCGACATCCAACCCTCGTTAATAAACCGAATCCCACGCGTTCTCCATGCAACAGCTACAGCAGCACTTGTTTTGTTCCCTGTAAAGCTCATAGTGCACCGCCGCAACTGCACACAAATGCAATACAACACTGCATGGTCAATTAAAATTGCAGTCATCTAATCTTCAGGCCCAGATTGATCTGGCGCCAACCCCAGGCCCTGAAGCTATAACGCGCACAGCTATACATTGATCACTCCAGCGCAGCGCAGAGTTGCTCACACACGAGTTTTGAGTGCTATGATCACGGCTGACTGCCTTTAAACGATGATGACTAATCACATGCACAATGCCAATGAAAAAATGTTGCATAAAGCTGGCTCGGTTTCAGTGCATGCCAAGACACCATAAGCCCCAAAAGATTACGGCCGTCATAAAAACAACGCAGCAATTAAAATGCAAATAGATTTTCTTCGTAGATTCACAGATACCGCAAGCTAAAATGTATCTGCCAAGATAAGCTCTCGGAACTAAGTGCTGAAGATGGCGGACGGATTCATCACCTCACTAAACTATTGTCACTCTCTCAAGAATATGCCCTTTGCCTAATGGAAGGGTTTCCTTATCGCTGGACTACACGAATCGGAACTTAAAGTTTCCGCAGTGTCTTCAGTCTTCATTTGCGGGGAAGCATTAAAATCCAGTTCTCTACATCTTCTTTTCGGGATGATCCACGCAATCGGATGAGTGCAACGGCAACCGCACAAAATAGATATGCATTTTTGGATGAGATAACGCGCCCCCATACACACTTTGCTTTGTATCTTTTGTGGGCTCCGACTGCACGCTCTTTTCGTCGGCGACCCAAATTTTATCCAACACTCAATTAGAATTTTTCTCTCACTTGAGAGATATACACATTTTATCTTTTTATAAGACCTCTTCTTCATCGGCCTTTGAAGGGGGATATGTGTGGCGTTCACAGCTAAAAGGTGCGATGGTGGTGCGCATTCGTTAGGAGTGTAGTGGTTTTTTATTAAAAAAAAAAAAACTGAGTGCACCGGGAGTGTGAACTGTTTAGTCGTTAAGAGGACCTGCATTTCGAATACATTCTTTTACTCAAAGGAGAACAAGATACGCAGCATTTTGGGTGGAGGCGCTTGTCAGATACAATTAAGTTGTGAGGTTTATATATTATCAGTGCCGGCTGGGGGTCTATATGGAAGTGATGTTGTTTTAAGGCTGGTTTATTTTGACATTCAATGTGGGGATATAATGCTCTAGATTGATGTGGCATGTGGTTCTAGTCACATTTGAATAAATGAAGATGTCGTAGGAGTATTGTTTTTGTCCAGCGAAGGAAAATATTATGAAATATTTTAAGAAAAGGTTCTAGATGCTGCGAAAATGTGTATGTGTATAGTTTATTGAATATAACTCTTGTATATCGTATTTCTAAATACAAACTAGGTAACTGTAGCTGTAGGTAAACAAATTATGTTAGGCGCAACAATTTTGTACCATGAATAATATTTATCAGGCATCCTGGAGTGGAGACTTATGCTGGGTGGCGCAATAACCCTTCATTTGCACTCCCACACATTTTTATCAGCATATTTATAAATAATGGGAAGGAGTAGGTATTAAAAAAAAAAAAAAAAAAACTTTTTACATATAGATGAACTGTGTAAAGATTTCTGTAGGTATATCATGAACCCTACTTCCAATCATAGGCACAAAAACCAGAATCCCCAATCTAATCCAGTCAAAAACAAGAACTTGCCCTAACAGATCAGAAACTCCTGCTACGCTTGTCCTTGTACTCAAAAATCCTATGAGGTGCAAGCCAAAAGTGTACTTTATTAAAGTACTAGCTGACCCGGCAAACTTCGTTTCGCCCAAATTTGTTAATTTGTTAATAAATTCCGAGCATGCACCAAGCACTTGCTAATTTATGTAATTCTACCAATTAAAATTCTTTATTCAAAAGTTATATTAAATGCAATAGAAATAAATGATGAATAGCAATGTTGATTTTTTTCAATCAAACCGCAATGATTTTGACGTGTCGTCCAACCTTCCACTTTTTCACTAAATTGACAAACATCCATCGATTATCCTTGCAATAAATTATTTGTCATAGTGAAAGCGAGACGCACGGGAAATTGAAGTCGCACGAATTATAAATCGTTCTTAATAAGCGAAATCTGCGGAATAAGAGTGTTTGCCTTTGAATTTTCCCCTTAAAATCATCACTTGTATGATATTTGATGTGAGATCCTTCACCATAAAACAAATGCGATCCGTTGCAAAGTTTCGGTACATTGATGTTTCGCAACAAAATTTTAACTGAACCAACTTTCAAACCCGAATTATGTAGAGGTAAGGTAGCATCATTTCCTTCCTTCCAACCAAAAATTATAAAAATCGAACGATCCGTCCCCGAGTTATGAGTGCACATACGGACGTCAGTCTCTTTTATATGTCAGGTCCAAAAGTATCCTATCCTTCAAGCGGGTGAGTGGTTTCGGAGATCGATTACAACGCCATATAGCGGGTCAAAAATCCTATCTTTTAAGTTCGCTTTAACCTGAAATACAACAATACGAACAAAACAAAAGAAGAATCATAAAAATTTACCCAGTGGTTATCGAGTTATATCATCATCATCGAGTTTCATCCCGAAAGAATTATAGGTATGAATTAAGAAGATTATTATTAAAGAAAATATAATTGACTTGAATAAGGACATACGCCTACAACGCCACATGTTGAGGATTTTCCGAAGATGTGCACTAAGAAATTCAGTTTTTGTTAAAAATAATAAATTAATTATTTTATATTTGTATTTTATCAATATAATAACTCCCATCGAAGCATCTGTTTTAAACGATATTTATTTTGTTTACATCCTCGTTGACGATATTTGCAGCACGCATTCTGTCAATGTTATGCCAACGCCATAAGGTTACATCAAAAAAGTTTGAATTATAAAAGCGCTATGGTTACATTAGATATAATTTAATATGGTGGTTTAGTATTCTTAAATTTTCTAATTTTCCGCGCAATTTTCTTAATTTTTTCTTACATACGATTTTTCTCCTGACAATAACAAACAAAACAAACAAATTTAGCGAAATCGGTCCAGCCGTTCACGCGTCATGCCGCGACCAAGGGAAATAGGGATTCATTTTTATATATATAGATTCAACATTGGCACATTTGTTCGAACAGCTTGACTCAATGCGATTCGTTCGAAGTCCATTTCTCGCTCCAATTCTCGATTAAATGCGTCAAATCAAAGCTTTGTTGCGCATTTCATCTGACATCTCCAGTTCATTATCCGATGTCACAGTGCGAATTCGATGCAAAATATCGTCGGCCATAATATCATCTTTGTATAATCAAAGTACCTATCTACTTCATTTCAAAAAGTTACTTAATGTAACATAGTAAACATAATTTATTAGAACAAACTTTTTGGGTATACCTATATTTAAAAAAAAAAAAAAAAAAAAAAAACTTCAAAATTGTTGACAACAACAATTTGCTTGGAAAATAATTAAAATAATTGACAACAACAACTGCTTTTAAAAATCAAAATATTTTTTTTTTTTATTTGAAGTGTCACTACTTGATTTCTATCCCGTTAATTTTTTTTCAAAGTGTATTTCCCCATACAAACTTTAATTTTCTAATTTTCCGTGCAATTTTCTTAATTTTTTCAATTTTTCTTTTTTTCCTAAACCTTCGCGGAGCAATTACGAACAAATCCGCAGAAGGAAGTATCCAATTTGGTCCAGTCGTTTTCGAGTTTTAAGAACAAACCAAGATCCATTTTTATATATATAGATACTTTTATGTTTTCTGTATCCGGTTTATTTTATCTAGTATGGCTTCTGGGTTTTTGCGTACATACCAGATACCTATACCAAATAAAATAAAAAAAAATCAACAGTTTTATATAAACTAGAAAGTTTTCTGCGACCCAGGCGTTGACTGTATTTTGTAAAGTACCTATTCATTTAACCTTTTTATCTTAATACCAAATCACATGTGCAGAATTCACTGCGGATTAGAATGCATAAATGTTTACATGGATATAGGCACATGTTTGCAGAATTTGCACTCACTGCAGCACTGCAACATAGGTATCTCTATTCCTAAAACTGCTGCAAAATTAAAGCATGCAAGGTACAACACAAAAGAGAGTGACTTGAATTTTCCAATATTTGGCATCATCATGGCTTTTGATTTTACCATTTTCTGATTTTCTGACATCAGCCAATAAGTCGGCGAATTACAGTAGCCATAATAGCAATGCATGTCGAACAATTTTCTGAAAATTTAGTTTACTTGTAACCTCAGCTCAGTGTTGCTAGTTCAGGGAGTTATTGTATGTTATTTTAAAATGCAGTTAAATAATCAATCGATTACAAGATATTTTCAAAATATAACATGCGTTGACGCTGTTTTATATTTATGTGACGCACACATTCGGAAAACCAAACTTATATCTTGGAAATTCAATTTACAAATTTTTTCTTTTAAGTCGTACAAAAACAAGTTAAAAAAAAAAATACAAAAAGTTGGGGTTTCTTTTTTTGAAATAGTAGTGGTTGGGGTTTTTCAGAGTTTTTTTGGGGGAAATATTTTAAACGTCTGACAACGCTGCTTCAGCTACCGTATATCATGCATATAGTATTTCCTCTTGCCTTAAAGCATGTAAACGTCAACGTGACCGAACATCTTACGAAGAATTTATCCCTCGAAACGGTCGAAAATATCTTTGTCCCTTCGACAGAGGATAAGTTACTATAACTTAGTAAATAGGTTTAGAATGACCACAAGGTCAGTGAAAAACTTGGTTGGGAAGACCCTGGCGCTGTCTCATAAACGGCTTGGAAATCGACACAAAAACTGTGAGTGTCGATTTGAAACTCTTGGAGTTTCTTCAGGGTATATCAATCTGAAGGAGGCCATATGCAATCTTTTGGAATCTAGAAAATGGGCTCAGTCTTTTTAGTTCTAACAGTCTCCCATTTTTGCACTGTATGTTGGATGAAGTCCACTTCGACTTGAAATCTTTGTTTAGGGTAAAACTTGGTAATGCCGGTCAGTCGGTAATACCGGTCACCCTTGTATCTCGAGAATGGTAACATTGAATCACCAACTCTTTGAATGGATTAGTGCTCCCGAAGATTGTTTTCATACCAGACTGTTGTTTGTTAAGTTTGTCTGTGTCCTTTGGAAGTTTCAGATCTATTGGTGTTTTTGGTCAATTTATTATAAGAAAAGGTGATCAGAAAATAGAGAGTAAGTACTTTTCCTTATAATGTTATAAATACAGTGATGTTTTGCATACTTTATGTTGTTTTTTGTTATTAATCTGCAGTGGTTTTACTTTGTTTTTCTTAACTTAAAATTTAATTTTGCATTTTTTTTTTTCCTTGGCGCTCCCGTGTGGGTAGTCCCGGTCAACTGATCGGCATTACCTATTCATGGGTAAGCCTAAGTCAAGAACCACTTCCAGAGGTTCGTGGTCAGAGGTGGCTACTAACAACGCCAAACAACTTATTGGAAAGGAAATGTCCATTCGCGCCGCAGCCAGGTCTACTAAAATAGCATTTTCGACACTGCCAGAACGTCTAAAAAAGAAAAACTTCTATGAGCCATCTCTGGGTTGGCACACGGTTTTTAAAAAAGACCAGGAAAATGAACTTGCAACACAGATCAAATATTTCGCGAATTATGTGAAAACTAAAAATAAATATAAGTATATTTTAAATAAACATTAATGACCGCCATTACCAGAATTGCTGACCGGAATTTACCGACCATGCGTCTAATACCGGTCTTTTTTGTCCTTTTTTGTTTTTTGTATAACTTTTTTCCGTTTTGTTCATTTACCTTTTTTTATGTTTATAATAATACAAAAACATATGAATTTAATAAAAAGTGAAGTAAAGGTATTATTTAAATAACGAATTTCGTTTTATTTGAGTTTTTGTTGAAAAGACCGGTATTACCCAGTTTTACCCTACTGGAGCTCCGGATTGGAAAGGAACACTCTTCCAAGAAGAGCATTGATATCTATTCGTTTTTCGCATACTGTATGATGACCCTGTTTCGTCATTGATAGATAGATAGACAATAATTTTTATTTTAAGTAGAAAATAAAATATTTACAATTTAGTACATTTTTTTACAAAAATCGATTAACATGGCATTGCCGTCTGTTTGATTGGAAAACCTAAAAAAAAAAACTTGTAAGTGATTATTTAATAATTTAGAAAGGACCGCACATTCATTATTTTGTATCCCAGAAACTTTCAGTTAAAATTCTCACCCTATATTGAAGGGCTATTTTGCAGTAGGTAACCTGGTTAGTTTTAGGACGTCAACTTTAAAGATATTCTTTCTCTCCGCTAAATTTTACATGCTGCAGACTAAATATATATATGTAGGTCATCTCTATGTGGTACATAATTCAGTTTGAGGAGTTCTCCACGCATTTTTAGCACCGTTGCTATGTCGCAGTAGCTTAGTGGTTAGTGTGTTGGACTGCTATGCGGGAGTCCCAGGTTCGAATCCCGCAAAAACCCAATTCCGACTTAGGGTATAAATGTCTTGTAAGAGCTTCTCAATTAGCCGTTTGGAGTCGGCATAAAACTGTAGATCCCTTCCATTCGTTCCAAAAAATGAAAAACTCACACAAAACGAATGGTTGTGAGAAGCTAGGCCTAGGGTCTCTCCAGACCTGTTGCGCCAACTATTTATTTTTTATTTTTTGCTATGTCTTCTACGCTATGCTTATCCGGAAAATATTTTTTTCCCTCAAGGTTTTAACATAATCTACTATAAACTGATCTATGGAGTGAGCCTGATGCTTCTTCTACAAACCTTTGTCTTATCTGCTCATCTATACACACTTGACCAAATGGTAGAGTTTTGACTTCCAACTCCTTACTCCATGAATTGACTGTAGAGCTGCTTTCTTTGGCAGACGACAGTCCGGCATGTTCAATACTTTGAGCACATAATCGATTTACAATTTTCGTGTTCTCACGAATAGTGGTGATAAGCCTGTCCCCAACATGATCATATAATTTGGAGTGTACGGTGGAAGATGAAAAGTTATTTTTAGAAAATACCTTAGTAATTTCTCCACGATATCGTAGCATTTTCCTCCCCATACTTGCGCAGCCTAGAACATAGTGGACTCCAAAACAGCTTCGAACACAATTCTATACCCACATTTGTTACTAAAGCATTTTGTCCAAGCAACGTTGATGGCCAATTTTGATTTCGACAACTTTTCGCAGAGATGCTTTTCCATATTTAGATTTCTAGTGAGGTATACTTATCGCCGACTCAATAGTTTCCCCGTTGAAGTGCTATTTTTCGTTAGAGCAATATCTACCTCCACCTTTTTTTAAAAACCATTACTTGCGACTTCCCTAGATTGACCGTCAGATTCCACATTTTACAGTACCCAAAACAGCCGATTTATCATGAATTGCCATGATTCGGGTGAGTTCGCCAGCAATAAAATGTCATCGGCAAACAGAAGAGCTTTGGTCAGCTGTCCTGCGTACTCCACACCTCCCGGTAAAATATCCACTATACCTATCGTCGATGAACAGGGCAAATAAACTTGGGCTCAGAAGGCTCGGGTCTGTCGTATAGCCAATTTTGCGTATGGGAAAGATCATCGCTTCTTTGAAACGATGAGGGACAGTTTCATTTTTAAAAATTTCATTGAACAGCTTCGTACGTTGAATGCTAAGCTCGTTAGTGCCACATCTGTAAAGTTCGGTAGGAATCCCATCCGATCCTGCGGCTTTGTCATCCTTAAGTCTGCTAAGTGCATCAACAATATCTTGCAAAATAATCGGTTGGTCTAGAATTTCATCTTGGAACCCAGGAATGGCATGTTGAATGCTGATGGATGGATTCAAGAGCTCGTTAAAGTAATTTTGCAACATTCCCGGGCTTAGGTTCCAGCTAATAACGTTCTTTCTACTATTTAGTCTTTTAGCTAATTTCCAGAATTCTGCAGAGCTATTACATTGCGCCAATCTCTGGACTTCCTTTTCAAAGTAAATCCTCTTTTTTCTCCGATGCAAAGTTCCTTTCCCTGTAGACTTTGATATAAGTGCTTTTCATTTTAATTTGATTGAAAGTTCGAAATGGGCTGAGCCAGCCAAATGATAGCTTTCTAGCCTTCATACTCTCCTTATCACACCACGGTTCCTTAAATTGTTTTCTTTCATTCGTCTGTTGGGTGTTAGTGGTTGGACATGATTCCTTTATAATTTCCTCGATTCTATTAAGGTCTATGTTCTGTTGGCTTGGAAGTCTCTGGACGTCCCTGGCCCTCCCACAAATGTAAACTCACCATGTTTGTCGCTCACGCTTGTACCATTTGGAACTCGTAGCCCAAATGAATCACAGAAATCTAGCATTTGCATTCCTAGTAAGATTTTTCGATTTGTTGTTTGTTGTTTCGTATGAAAATAGGTCGAAAAGGTTCTAGTACATGGAAGAGCCTCAGTGAGGTTTCTAAAGAAATAAAGATAGTATACTGCCCAAAGCAAATGTTGATCTGCTTTTAGATATACTACATTACCAGATCAATATGTTGTAGCTGCGTATTGTGACATTCGTTGATTTGTCGTTGTTGAGCGTTAATTTATGTTGTCTGAATATCCTTGCCATTGACACTGCATTATTTTAGCTCGACCAGGCAAGCCGATTTGTTGATGAGTTCGAAACACATGCTGAGCCCTCAATCCTGCCTACATTACAGTCCTTCCACTGCATGCCACAGTATAGCTGTTCCAGCCCACCCAATCGTCGATAATGACTTCCATTCATATGAGTATCTATTGAAGGACAACTCAAGCGATATACCACATTCATCTTGACTACCCACAAGGGACAACTGTCATCCCGGCGAGACACTAATCCAACACAACTGGACTTAATTTCTCAGAAGCCGCAAATGGGAGTGACAGCGTTTATCTACACCCTCCCTACATACGAGATGCTTTCTGATTGCATGTATGCCTAGACCATGGAAAGACATTTCATTTCATTTGTGAATGAATTGCCCGGAAGATATTTCCTCACATGATTCTGGATCTGGACATGTCCTAGGCAAACGAAAATTTCAATTGTCCCGATGAGTATAATGACCATCGTCTCATAACCGTAAACGAGGCTTCTTTCATACCGCTTCCCCTGGTTCCTTTTTGCAGTCGGACGCCAGCGCTAAGTGTTGCGCCTTAAGGCCGATACAAACCACTTATGAATGGGGTGTGACACAAGAGGACGGGACAAAAGAAAATCCGGTACTCATAACAAGGAATAATGTGGCAGGGCTCTGCTACATAACAAACACATAATTTCCAGATCCTTTTCGCCAAGGCACAGTCGCATAAAAAGAGAAAAAAAAAAAAAAAAAGGATAAGTGCTACAGGATGGAGTGAGTTGCGGTCACGTTTTGTCATTCTGTCGTTGCGCCGTGAATTAGATAAGCGCCCCGGGCCCAATTTTGGGTTTATGGGAATATAACGACGTCGCCCATCCACAGTACGGCTGTCCCGCACTCTGGCCATGGTATGTGCGCAATAAAAGCCCCAAATGGGAAAGGGAAATTTATCACTCAACCATAGGGAAGCGTCGCGGACGGGAAGATCATCGTCTCTGATGGTATGGATAGTGTTGTAATGACAGCATCAACACCAGTGTCACAGTGTCTCTATCTGTGTCGTCTGTCTGGGGCTGCTGATCGCGCACGCCAACGATAACCTCGTGCGTGACCCAAGCCATTATCAGCTCCCGCTGTTGTCCACTAGAAATGATTATTATTTATGTGTTCCTATACTCCTCAGGAACGGAGAGCCATGGTGATGATGATGGTGGTGTGTATGGTGTTGCTGTTGGTGGTTCTGATTGAATGGTTAGCTGGGTGTTGGGCTGTTGGCTTGTTTGACGCGCTTTTCAATATCGGTTACAATATTTACTGTGTACAATTGAATATTGATGAGGGGAGTGTGCGTGTGTGGGATGTTTCGTTGGCGGACGCATAGTGAAGGAGGTGCGTGCATAATTGATCAATCACGCATATCATGGCGTTGGTTAATTGACTTTTAAAAAACTTTTCTTCTTTTCTATATTTTGATACGTCGCGTTCTTTTTTTGAATGGTTAATCATTTCATTTAGCTATGAAATGAGGGAATTATGATTACGATGGATGATGAGGTATTTGTTTGATTGATGTATAATCGGTGGATGATTTATCGTGTGCTTTGTAATTGGGTTATTGTTCGGGATAAGTTTTTTTTTCCTGCCAGTTTTTTGTTTGTGTTTGTTATAATAATGGAAATGCGTGAATCGATGGCAATGTTAAATGTGCTATGAAATGAAGCAACCGAGGTGCGTTGGAGTGTGTTTATTAATATGAAATGTACACAAGGTTCGATGGGCTTCAATTAGGTAATGTTATTGCTGGTTACATAAGCAGCAAGTATCTGATCATGCATAATACTATTCATTTTGAGTAAAGCCTCTGATTAACTGGGGGAGGTAAATTTTTAAAACAAAAATGTTTTTTAATGTTTCTAAATAATTACAAATGTACATAATATTACGAGTAGTAGAAACGCAAATAAACCTTGTAAAAACTGTACAAAATGAAACTTTGTCTTATTTTAAGCTAAATAAATAAATATCTAACTAACAGTTTCATAGGTACTTACTTGTACTTATCGCTTTTGGAAACACCATAGAATTTGTTTCTTAAAAACGTATTCGCATAGGTATATGAACAACACGCATACAAAAAAAAAAGCATTGCTCCGTAAAATCTAAGAAAGCTCCTGGTTATGATTTCATCACGGGAGAAAATGCCGCGCTCAGACTAAAACACTCACCGAACCAATGGTCATGGTTGCGGAGGTCATAATGGTTTTAAAACCAGGAAAACCGCCAAATGAAGTAAAGTCGTATAGACAAATTTCCCTTTTTCCAGTTTCTATAACAACCGGTTATAGAATATAATAATCTTATCCCTGACCACCAGTTTGGGTTCAGAACCAAGCATTCGACGATTGACCAAGTGCATAGAATTACTGACGTAATTGAGAAAGCATTTGAAGAAAAAAAGATATGCTCAAGCGTATTCCTTGACGTCTCACAAGCCTTTGATAAGGTGTGGCATGACGGCTTAAAATTTAAATTACGACAAGTTCTTCCCGTACGCCTATATGATATTTTAGAATCATATCTCTGGAATAGACTCTTCCGTGTTAGACATGGAAACGAATACTCTGAGCTTAAGGAAATTTCGGCCGGCGTGCCGCAAGGAAGTGTCCTTGGGCCCCTTCTCTATTTGTTATATACTCGCGATATACCAAGAGAAGATGGCACTACTCTCGCTACGTTCGCCGACGACACCGCTATCCTAGCAGTAGGTAACACTATTGAAGAAACGACGGCAAAACTGCAAATCGCACTGAATAAGGTAAATGAATGGACGAGGGACTGGCGGATCGCCCTCAACGAAACTAAATCTGTTCACGTGAATTTCACGTATAAGAAAACTTATGACTTGCCAATTTTCCTAAACTTGGCCCGAATACCCTTTGCAAACGAGGCCAAATACCTGGGAATGACACTCGACGCAAAGCTAAAATGGAATTCGCACGTGAAAATGAAACGTAAAGAACTCGATATAAAATATAGAGAAATGTACTGGTTACTCGGAAAACATTCCCAGCTCAGTACCGAAAACAAACTGCTTCTATAAAAGCAAGTGCTAAAGCCGGTGTGGACCTACGGTATACAACTCTGGGGTTGTACCAAGAAAACAAATGCCAATATTCTAGAAACTTTTCAAAATAAAGTGCTTAGCGAAATTGTACAAGCACCATGGTATATTAGAAACGACGATATCCACAGAGATCTCGGAATTCCAACAATTGAAGCTGAAACTAGAAGCTTCGCGAGAAAGCATAGAAACCGAAAC
Source organism: Cheilosia urbana (assembly GCA_946477585.1). Classification (NCBI taxonomy): domain Eukaryota; kingdom Metazoa; phylum Arthropoda; class Insecta; order Diptera; family Syrphidae; genus Cheilosia; species Cheilosia urbana. The sequence continues at coordinate 43,331,755 of OX297856.1, forward strand.
AAATTTTGGACGAGAACAACTTATTACGCCGACTACAAAGAACGAAACCGTTCGACTTGGCAAGATAAGATTAACCGCGTCTAAATTGCGGAACATGCAGGATCTTTCATTGGAAAGAAGCCTGTCAAAAGTAGTTATTTCGTTATAGAAAAATTGCTTGATAAGTTATATCTTAGTTGCAGTATCTAACAATTCTTCGAAGGGTGGAGTTTTTAGTCAGTAAAAATCTGACACTACTATGAGCACGCGCTTGCTATTCTCATAGTATCTTTGGAAGATTTTCACCTGCCCTCGGTAAAAAAAAAAAAGAACATTGCTCCGTACTAATTAAAAATGTTGGTGTCGACTTTAAGTTTATGGAGGCTCACAATTGAGAAATTTGTATCGAAAATAAAGCCACTGTGAACTACTAAAATTTAGATTGGAAACTAAAAATGTTTATTGGTAAGGTCCAATATTCTTAGGTATATTTGAAAGGTTTCTTATATACGCCGTTGACTGTACATATATTTTTTATGAAGCATTTGAAGGGAAAAGCATCTGCTGTAGATCTGCTGTAGGGAGTATATTTCTATATAAATAAGGTACCCATATCAAAAAATGGCTGATCCGTAAATTACAAAGGCAACTTCCAAGGCAGGACCGTTTTCAAAACTACTGGAGTCGCACACTTTAGCGGTTCCTCAGGGTAAAGCAAGACAGCCGATATCATTATTAAGACAAAACAAAGGATCATTATCTAGCTCAATTTCGTTTATTAGGTCCCTAACATAGATGAATTATCAACAGAAAGGCTTAAAAATAATCTATATTTAGAATTTGCAATGCCACAATATTAATAGTTGTTTTTGTCATGGAAATTAAATCTACGGCTATCAGCAGAGTAATAAAATTGAAAACAAACAAAGGTATTAAGTTAGGCCATTGAGGCAAATTGTGATTACCCTTATATATAGTAGGGGTATACCTATAATCCATGGTAGGACATTCAACTAACAAACCCATTCGGATCTGTTGATGAATCTTCTTTGATCTGATAGGGGTATCGTTGCTAGATCTTCCAAGCCTTCATAGAACCGTGTTCCCAACCATGAGTATAGCGGCGTTTTTGGAGGGCTGGGCAGTGACACAGGAGATGTTCCACAGATTCGATTTTTTCTTCATCTTTGCAACTTCTGCACAAGTCATTCGTAAAGATACCCATCCTTTAAGCAATGTTTCCAATGACGCAGAGTTCAGTTATTACCCCGACGAGCGTTCGGATTTGGTTTCTATCAAGAGTATGTCCATTTCAGAACAGAGAACTAGGTTATTTCATTAAAAGGATTTTTAGGCTTCCCCAAACTACACCCAGATACGTGATTCATGAAGAATCAGGCCTACCCTATATTCTTACGAAAAATCGAAAAGAAAGTGCAGACTACATTAGCAAAGTTATGCTAAGATCTATGAAGAACTTACAAAAGAAAGTTCTTGCTACAGCTATAAGAAGCAGCTGCTCTACAGTCAAAGACTGGTGTGAGATGCCAATAAGACTTCTGTTGAGATAATTGAAAGCAACGCCTGTGTGTGGAGGAATGTTATCTACGATTGCATCTCTATTGTTGATAACAATCTGCTAAAGCTTTGCTTGGACAGAGCAAAGGAGTCATCAAGTAGATCAGTATATAGGGAGCTTAATCTTTCTTTGAGATCCAAGAACTATTTTAATAACAAACTAACAGTTCAGGAGATGAGTTTGATTTTTAAAGTTCGAACAGAAATACTTGAATTGAATTGCAGACCGCGTCCAATATGTAACCTTGACCAGAACGAGAACGTTTCTCATATCCTTGCGTTATGCCACATTATTCAACAAATTCGTTGACAAAAGCTTCTTAACGGTTCAAGAATGTGCTCAAATTCTTGATGAATGTAGTGGGTGGAGATCGCTTATCCAATTTATCGTGCATGCCACGAATTACCGAAACTCTTTTACTTCTTTGTAAATAAACTAAAAGCCTTTTGTATCTGTGTAAATAAACTTTTATCTTTTGTTTAGCCCGGTTTTTATCCAACTCAGTTCTACTTTTAAAAACTCAAAAATCTGTTTTATTTCTTTAATTTTTGTTTTAGCCAAACTAAAAGCAAATCATTTGGTCTCCTCAATCGATTGGTTTCAATGCAATTCTGTTCACTTAACTCTTCTGCTCATTTTAACTTATTTTACCTTATTATTCTCTTCCTAATAATTATCTAACTTAAAAGTCTGTTATTAGCAAATTGAACTCATTATTAACCTGTTTACCTATAATTCGTTTGTAACACAATCGTGTATTCTCTCTTTTCTCTAAAAGTTTATAGTTTTTAAAATATAAACTTCTATACTTTATTTTGAAGACTGTTTTGTAATTTCAAAATATATGTAAATTACGCCCTGTTACGTAAGAAAAGCAGAATACAGACTTAGATTTCTCAACAATGTAAACCTAGAAGTCTAAAAATTTCCAAACATTTGAAAGACAAACATTACATAAAGCATTAACAAACACTTCTGTTAAATTAAGGCAGCTGGGGAAGCTAAAAAATTGGCTCTAATCGAGCTATTTTGGCTCTGTTAAAAAAATGGGTTAAGATTAACTCTTTTTTAATACCACAGAAAGTTACCCTGTTGAAATAGTGATGAAACTTTATTGAAATAGTGAGTTACCTAGTTGAAATAATAAGAGTATTCGTAGTTAAAAACTACCGAGATAAATAAAAAGGTAAGAAAAACACACTTTATCAGTTCTTTTTAACCGAGTTTCTAGATTACTGTCAACAAAACAAAGATGTTGGTTAAATTATACAGAGTTAAATTGCTATTGACGAGCGAGAAAATTTAGAGGTGAAATTGATAAACATTCCCATTATTTATGGGACACAATGTTGTTCAAGTTGCTGCCTCGGCTGGCTTCGCAGTAGCGCATTCTGTCAAACCAATTTTCCCAGACCTTGTTGATGGTTTCGGGCTGTAGCTCATGGATTTCTTGGATGATATTGGCATTAAGTTGTTGAATCGTTTTCGGATTGTTGGCAAAATATCATGGTTCCCCCAAAAAAAAAGAAAGTCCAAAGCGGTCAAATCGTCAATTGACATCGCCAAAAGACGGCTGATAACACGATATGGGAATTTGGTGCGCAAAAGATCGATTGTGGCATGGACTGTGCGGCATAGGCCGCAATCCTGCATCAACCAGAGGTCGATCAAATCCATGTCTTCAATTTCAGTAAAAACAAAAAGCCTACCGTTGACCGAAACGGTGTTCCCAACCTCATTTTTAAAGAAAAAATGGTCCAATGATGCCACCACTCCACAATCCGCACCAAACTGTCATTCTCTGTGGCTTCTCGATAATAACGTGGGAGTTTTCCAAGCCCCAGATGCGGCAATTTAGTTTGTTTACGTAGACGCCGAGATGAAAATGCGCCTCGCCATTTCATTTCGGCCAAAACTTATTTTTTTAAAAACGCACAGTTTGGGCTACAGCACTCACTTTGGAAATAAATTTTCAATATTTCCCAACGTTGTTCAAGCGTAAAGTGACTCATATCGTTCCGCGGAGGTATGATAATAATTTTCTGTCAAGATTTCGAGCGGGAAACAGCTGTTAGTGTCAAAATAACCTATTATTTAAAAAGAAAACACTAGGTGGCCCATATAGTCAGCAAAGTAAGTGTCTGCCGACTTTGCTTTCTTCTTTCGGATTTGCGTCTGGATCCTTCTTAAACACGTGGCCAGCGGTCACATATACAGTTGGTAAACTTTTTTTTTCTTTAAGTAGATGCAGGCTGATAAATCTTATATTATCTTATATCTAAACAGGCGAAGGCAAAAAGTTAAGAACCACTTTCACTGCCTTAAACGAAAAATATTCGCTGGATTTTTTTTTTTTCGGGAAGATTGTGCATAGATGCAATGCTTTATATAATTTCTTTCCTGGCATAAGCCGGATATATTGGTCGAATTTCTAGCAGTGGGCGATCTCTAGTCTACTTTTCTAAATAAATGTCCATCGCCTTCGAATATAGCTAGTATATTTACTAGATATATTGCAATGATAATGATTGAGCAATAAATTCAAACGTAACCATAAATTTGATTCCTTTAAGTAATACGTCGGCATTAGAATAGTTTGTCATCTAATTAAGTGGATTTATTACTTAAATATATTTCACTTCACTTGCTTATCTGCTTCGTATAAGCCAAGACAAAATTTAAGTGCTCTTTCTCGGAACCGTTCTCGTTAAAAAAAAATCGACATAAATGAAAAGCCCCTTTCAACATCACAAAGCTAGACGACATTTCACACTCGTGAATTCCCACCGCATCCCCACACACATCTGCTTCGATAAAAAAACGATTTCCATAGCAAAACAACTGGGCAACGTTTTATTAATGATAGCAAATACAAAAATTAGGAGAATTGATGATTCCATCAACAGATAGTGCGTCCCCGGGAATTTTTCAATTTTAATGTCCTCAACTGAATTCTCAATATCAAGTGCAAAGTGCCGTCCACTTTCGTTGCGTTGGTGACCCCCATTCCATGTTCACTTGTCGCTCGACACCCAAAGAGCAATCATAAAATTCAAAACCGAAAACTTAATGGTCGTCGATTTTAAATGGCGCTCCGTCCATTAGCCACATTGCCGCATTGGAGACAATCCTTTAAGTCCCCCGCCGGATGTCTACCATGTGCGGCTGTACACATATGTATTTGGTGGATGCATAAAGATGCTCGCGCAGTAAAATATTATTATTGAACGTTGGGTCCTCCTCTCTGGAGCTGGGGGCCATTAAAGTCAATCAAAACACATCTCATCGCAGCGCTGTGTTTATTGTATTGTCTTATCAACTTAAGTGAAAGTGCGCGCGATATGCGCAATCTGTGAGACACTTTGTGTGTGCCCACCGCCACAACTTTGTGTTGGTATGCGACACTCGTATCTGTTTGGATTCTGACCTTTTAATCTCGAATAAAATACTTAATTTTATTGACGTTATTACTCACATAATACAGTGCTCGATGTCGCATAAACAATTCATTTTCCATTTTGATAATCCCTTCTTAAACAGTTTTGTAGAAGTCCGTCCTGGAGCATTTGGAACTGGAAACCCATATCACCATTAACATCATCATCGATGATTCTTATCCCTAGGATTGGAGGATTGTCTCTTCCTGCTCGAAAAAGTCGTAAATTTCGCTGTGACATTAATTGTTACTTAAACGTATCTAAGATACTTTTCACTACAGCGATGACCAGGCGTACAACTTTAGTTGTACCTCCTGCCTTCTCGGGTGTATAAGTCGTCTTATATTGAAGTTAAAGAAGGGGCTTATGCTTATCGAACGGGACGGTTATCAAATGGCAAAGAAAGTCGATAAAAAAAAAAGAAATGCTTTGGGATGCGGGGGTTCAACTTTAACGATACTTAAGAAGTTTGGGTATTTATTCCTTCGTAAGAGGATAAAGTGAAATGCCTACCTACGCACACATTTTTTTTCTGTTTAGGTATCAAGTCGATAAAAATAATTTTCCTCGCAATTCGACTCGAATTATACGGAGGAGGGTTGAAATTTCACTCCCTCTATATAGGTTTGGATATTATTTTGCAAACACTGCAAAAGAATGTTTCTCGTTGATATTTATTTAATTTTTTTATTAGACTTATGAGGGTGACAAGTGTGATACGATTTGATATAGGTTATTGTGTATGTTTTGTGGAAGCAGTCGGTGTTGAAGTTTTATTGCGAAAATTCTAGGTGGCGGGACAATGATGTATTTTATTGCAGTCCTTTATCGAAATGAGACTCAAAGAAAATTATTTTATGTGTGAAAATATTTACGAGGGTTTGGTGTAAAGCTGAACTTTCGGACTTATAGCATCTGCACAGATGGCGGCGTAAACGATGTGTGTTATTATTTTGTTTGAATTAAGATTGAAATATTTATGAGGGCCAGAGGTTAGCTACTATCAGAAATCAACGATATCTTTATTTTGACATGCAATGGTGCTGAAGTAGTCGTTTTTAAAGCATTTTTTAAACTATTAATACATTTACCAGATTTGTGACAAGTTATGGTTTCTTTCCGGAATGAACATCCGGAGCGCAATTTATAAATCCGTACAGTGATATCTTTGTCTTTCAACAAACCCCACATTAAACTTAGCGATGGCACCACCGTTCGAATAATTTACTGAACTCTATATATAATGGGTCTCTGTTTTGCCGATAGCCTCATCATTTGATGCGATTTTCTTATACCTACCTACAAGACATATTTGGAAACAGTAAATCATCGTAAGGACTTAATCTGGAGCAAATGGTGGTTCCTTTTTTTTCTCCCTCCTCAAGGGGTTTTTGTTCCCTTATAATGCTAATGCACAGCACGAGTGGAAGGGTTAATAGGGAGGATAGAGAAGAGGTACTGGTGTATATTGGTCTTAAACAATTGTGGGCTGTTATGAAAGGGAAAAACCGTTTGAGGCAATGCATTCCACATGCGTGTTGTTCGACTCAGAAAAGAATCTCTATATTTTACAGTTCGTCCGAAGGTAGGCTTAAGGGTGAACTTATGTGCATTCGATGTGTGACGGGTGTTGCGAGAGAATTGTTGAAGGGGCGGAATGCAGTTAGCTGTTTCATCAGAGCGTCGGTGGTGAAAATATCGACAAAATAAGGAAAGGCAAGAAACAATAATCAGAAACAAGTAATCTGTTCTTCGGTGAGGATTTGTTTCATCGATTCCTAATTGAATCTGCCCGGTAGCCCATTTTTCCTGTTGTTATAAATAGTCGAAGAACTTATTTTCCTGCGTGTCTCTAAAAGGTGGCTAAACTTCAACCGGCCGACGAAACTGCGTCCTTTAGAAGGAATTATTGTTGTAACCTTTCTACTACTTCAACATGCCCCGTAGTTTTTAGGAGACTAAAGTTTTCGAAAATCTCTGTCTCGGTAGTATTGTCATCAGAAGCCTGTACCGCTCTATTATAATCTCCTTTTAGTTCAACAGCTAGTTTTTAAGTCAATAAGACTCTTAAAACACCCTTTTCTAACCTAACCTTACCTAACATTATGTCTGATCACAGCTTGATAGTCCGTTTCTTGTCCGACCAATTGCGTCTTTTGAATCATTTATATTATATTGTTCATGTCACTCATAATACAATCTAGCGCTCAGCCCAGCAGAAACAAAGTATTTTTTCTGCGTTCACTGTTGGAGCTAGAAGGTATTGCCCAACTTGACAGAAAACTTACCTGTTATATATTTTTTCTGTTGTCTTAAAAAAAAGAAGGGGGCTCATTGAGCAACCTCGGCAGGGATGTCTTAACTACACTCCTAAGCTTAAAACCTAAAATGTATATGGGCAATAACAAGATCTTATAAATAGGTTATAGCCTAGAGTTACAATGGTTAGATCGAAGTGCTTCGGTTGAAGGCGATAACAATGATGGCTAATAAACTTCTGTAAAGGCATTGGGTCGTTAGAGCCATATTTATGGTAAAGAGATTTGCAACTGAGGGAAACCGAAAGAATTCGAAAAATGAGTGTCTGCAGGAGTTTGAGTCTAGGACATGTAGAGCTGATGGACCCAAATGCTCCGTCCCATAGAGCTTTCGACTCCAACGCAGAGGTACAACGCAGTACAGGAAAACCTCGACAAGTGGACTTAAGGTTTCCTCCACTATCTGGCAGTTTGCCTTGTTGAAGGAAGTTGAAGAAGGTGTAGAGTGTCTAGCGAAACTTTGAAGATCACTAATGATTAGGATAAAGACAAGCAGACCAAGATGTCTGCCTTGTGGTACACCATTGGTGGCCAAGAGAGATAGTCACAAAATGTGCTTGAAAAAATTGATGAGCTATACCTACACTTTTAGCTTTATTGTCACACGGATTCTAAATTGACAGAACACCGATAGGAAAACAAAATAGCGAATTTAAAAAAAATAAAAATAAGGGGCCAGCGGCAAGAGGATTGTGAGTTGGGGGTGTCAGCATTGTATCTGCGTGCATCTGTCAGTTGAAAACAAGCGACAGATTTCATTGGTCAGGGCCTTCGCTCCATCTTGGGTTTTTTTTTTCGCATAATATTGCTCGCAATATTCTACAAAAATTTGTTGTGCACGTCAAAACTAAACGAAATTTCAGAAAATCATTGGTTGAATCCAACCAACCGCTCAAAATCGGGTGGTTATCGATTTTTCTGGTTAACTAACCAAACCGAACCTTTTTCTGCACGTATGTTTTACTTGCAGCACTGAATTCTGCCCTGCGTCTGGAATTTCTGAGCACGTGTTTTTTTCATAACTAGTCTTCTTAGTCATCTCCAGTTTAGCCTCTATACTATGAAGCAATATTTTCATTCTGTCTGACGGTGGGATGTGGCTCTTCGGAAGACAAGAGTCTGTAACGTTATAGTTTTTCCATATGCTCATGGTCTCCGTCGTCATCTCTACTAGGTATAGGTTAGAGTTTCTGTACTCGATTTTTTACCGTGATCTCTTTTTGCCTCGCGCTTCTCTTTTTCATCCCGAAAAGCTTTTGCCTTGATTTGTGGACGAGTAGTAGTAGGTGACGATTGTTAAGAAACCAACGTATATGACATTAAATGTATGGGAAAGGCTTCTGCCAGTCAGGAACATCTGGTACAACTGCCCGAACTGCAATTCGTCTTTGCCTCTAATTAGATGCAATAGTTCTTGGGCTGGTCCTTTGTGTCGAATTACCTATGAATGGCTGGTGAACCATTTTAACCACTGAAGTTCATTTGCGCCTTAGATACTGCACCTTCAACGATTCGGTTAGACCCACGTTATGCATGTATTCAAAGCAACTCAACCGAAACTACACTTCGGTTGAATGCACATGATTAAATAACGTTTGAGTCGTCGTCCAGAGCATGAGTACCAAAATGTCGATCAAATAAACCCCGAAACAATTTCGCTACTAATTAAAGCTTCAACCTCACTGTCAACATCTATCTCTCTCTCTCTTCAACACCATTCACCACCAGCACCACTTATTTTTAACAAAGTTCTAGCTTTTTGACCTCGCAATTAACGTTATGGTATGCAATTAACTCATTAAGCCGTATCGCCAGTCCGCAATTTCGTATCGCAACATCTGCAGCATGAATCTACTACTAACCCACACGGCCACCGTATGCTTATAATTGGCATTGATTCTCCCCTCATCGTACTAACATCAGAAAATTGTTATAGTCGCCTTTGATAGTTAAATGTCCACGAAGGTCAAAGATCCTAGTTAACACAGCACTTATCTTTTCGTATATGGCGGATATGAGCTCGTGTATATATCTAGGTGCGTCGTACATCCTCAGTTCATATCCTTCAACAGTGTAGCCCACCTAGAAAATGGATATCCTCACTCATGGTCCGTACGTACACCTCGCACGTACGAAACACGGCGAACATCTCTATTTGCGTCTGACTGATGCTCACCCCCTTGTTGATTTGGAACCTATCACCCGCACTGATTAAGCACTACAGACACGTCCTCGAGCCATGTCGCCCCCAGCCATAGGCAAAAAAGAGAAATAGTCAGTAGGTAGGTATATCTACCAGTATAGCGTGTCTATATAGATACGACGAACCGAATCCTTTTGACGTCGATTGTGTGTGCTGTGGTGGTGACACACTCTCTTCGAGTTGTTGGAGAGCTTAATTAGCATGCCTTGATTACCGTGTAATTACACCGAAACGGCAGAGAATTTTTAATTAATATTTTCTCTCCGCGCACAGCCACACCGACACCGAACCGATCAGATAGGACATAGGAGATACTCGTCCCAGATACCTTGTGCAAATTTGTATCTTGTCGCAGGTGCTACAGATGAAGCACATAATCACAGAGAGATGGTGAAGACATCGTATAAATGAAGTTGCGCTCTGTCCCTGCCGTAAAGAAATGACCGGCGAAAAAAAGTTATATAAGCTCCCGTGTCGGTGGCCCGCCTCAGTTCCGCGTTGTAGCGCACGCACTTTACTTTTGACAAATTCCATCATATTTACGACTGCGGGGAGGTAATAAAAATTTCATGGGTACGACGACGCGACGTCCTCGCGTTCCAGTGTACATGTCTGCGTTTACTTTTCTGTTTACGTACAACGTCATATCGTCATATTTACGAGCGTTTTAAATGCCCAACAGACGCGCAGTCAGTGCAGCAGAGAAAAACAACTACCATCTTTCGTCTGAGAAGTATCTATATAGGCTTCAGTCAACCAGCCAGCCGGGCATACTGTTTTGCGTGAACGGAATTTTTAATGGGAAAATAATTAAAAATATCTATAGAGTGTCGCTCGGTTAAAGGACTCAACTCAACTCAAGAGCATACATGACCATGGTAGACAACGACGACACTCTTGGTGAGGATGATTGGGTGTATGGGTCTCTGCGATGCTTTGGAATCTCGCGCTCATTGCGTTGGATGAATTGCCAAGTTGCGGGGGCTGGCAGCGGTGGTGGCACGAGAAGCCTACTCATCGATGAATTGGCGATTTTTCATTCTCAGAATATGGCTGAGAAATCCCAGCTGGAAACTCGCTCGAATAATTGATCGTCGGCGCAACTGAGTAGAGTACTCGTTTGTCATGCCCTGCCTGGGTGTGAGCGCCAGTGGGTGAGCTAAAAGTACAAGCACTGGAGGCGCCCCGAGCGACGGTATCTATACTTTTTGATTCAAAGTTCATGATTGTGGCGCGAGATATGTATATGCACGAGTAACCAATTCATTATGGAAGTCATATTATGCTGGAGAGGCGGTTCGCGCCTTGTAATCCTAGGATCTGCGGCCACTTTATCGAGGCAGTGGAGAAGAAGTACCACTATACTGTACCTTGTGTGTGGGAGATGTGTTGTTTTTTGCGCGAGGATGCACTTTTTGATCAAATTTTCCCCATGTTTGCTTTTGCGGATTCAATTGGGAAGTTTTATTGCACCTTGACGCCTTAGTGTGCTGCGATAGGTCAGCGTAGAATATGGGAATGCATTTGAGTTCGAGATGAGTTCTCACAGCATTTTCTATGGATGGACGCTGCGGGAATTTTTATTTGAAACAATTAATTCGAGTGACTCTATTCACCTCTGCGATAGCGCAGAAGATACGAGTGCATCCTCTGTACATTGTCGTAATCGTTTCGACGATAATGGCAATCCGGAGCCACGAAGTTAATGCAGATGGAGCAGCATATGGTTGGGATTCGAAATTTAATCAGACTCACCTTTGAGGCGAGCGAATGTGAATTTATTCATGGGAGTCCCGCAGCGATCACAGCAGATGTGTGTAGGAAAAGTAATTTAACCAAAGCGAGTCTGTATAAAGGTGAGAACACATGTTGCGCGAAATAAAGGCAAATGCGCTAGAGCAATTTGTTTGAGTGCAAAATCTGGTGGGTCAAATGGATAGTAATTGTTGCTGCAGTTAACGGGTGGGCAACAGCCTTTAAAGGGTTTCTGTCAGCAAAATCCTAGGGACGTCTGTGTGACGGACTGCCACTTATGTCGCTTGTGGCAAGTGATTCAGTAAGAACGCATATCGCCTTTAAAAGCAGCTATACGTCTATCGAATTTTTTTTTTCTTTTTTTTTATAATTCACTAGTACTCAAGGGGTTTTCGTTCCCTTATAATGCTAATGCACAGCACGAGTGGAAGGGTTAATAGGGAGGATAGAGAAGAGGTTCTGGTGCACATTGATCTTAAACAATTGTGGGTTGTAATGAGAGGGGAAAACCGTGTGAGGCAATGCATTCCACAATCCACATGCGTGTTGTTCGACTCAGAAAAGAATCTCTATATTTTATAGTTCGTCCGAAGGTAGGCTTAAGGGTGAACTGATGTGCATTCAATGTGTGACGGGTGTTGCGAGAGAATTGTTGAAGGGGCGGAATGCATTTAGCTGTTTCATCAGAGCATCGGTGGTGAAAATATCGACAAAATAAGGAAAGGCAAGAAACATTTCTGCGATGTTCGAGCGGGTCAATAGACTCCGCTATATTTCTATCACCTATAAGTTTTATCGCGCGCTTTTGAATTCTGTCTAGTAGGTGCAATGAAGTTTTTGGTGCACCTGACCAGATATGAGCGTTGTACTCAAGCTTAGGCCGAATAAAGGCCTTGTATATTGTAGCTAAGTCGAAGGGTGTAAGGTACTTCTTACATCGATTTAAGAAACCTAGACATTTCGCAGCATTTTTGGCGACTTCGTATATGTGGTCATTCCAACGGAGTTTGTCGTTGACACATATACCAAGTATGGAAAGTCGTTCGGTTTCGTCGATGCAAGTCCCATTCATGGATAATGGGTTAGGGTTCAGGTTTCGCTTTAATGGTAGAAGGCAGCATTGTGTTTTGGAAGCATTAAATTCCACTCTGTTGATTGTACCCCATTTTATAATGCTGTCAAGATCGGAATTTAATGTGTTTAGCATACGTCGCCGTTCCAGATCCACGGCCGAAGAGCAGGGACGTGAGTCAGGGAACGAATATGAAAAACTGAGGGTGCTATCATCAGCGAAAGAATGTATTGGATTAGAAGTAACAGATAAGAGATCATTGATGAATATGAGAAAGAGTGTCGGAGTCAAAACAGAGCCTTGGGGAACACCAGCATTTATATGGTGAATTGCAGACTTGAAACCGTCCAACACAACTTGAATTGAACGGCCAGAAAGGTAGTTTCTAATCCATTGAAGAAGAGACGCGTCGATCCCATAGGCACGCATTTTCGACAAAAGAGCTTGGTGCCAAACTCTGTCAAATGCTTTCGAAATATCAAGCGCAACAATCTTCGTTTCACCAGAGTGGTGGAGAGATTGGTTCCACTTTTCGGTGAGATAAGTCATCAAATCACCAGTGGACCTGCTGCTACGAAAACCGTATTGCCGGTCATTGAGAAGTTTTCGTGATTCAAGATATTTCATAAGCTGACGGTTTATCAGCGTTTCCATGACCTTGGAAAGAATGGACGTAAGTGCAATGGGTCGGTAGTTGGTGGGTGAAGAAGAATCGCCTTTTTTGGAACGGGCTGGACAATACAGTTTTCCATCTACTCGGAACGAGTCCAGAAGAGTAGGACAAGTGGAAAAGCTTACGCAGTGGTTTTGCCAGCGTGGAAGAACACCTCTTCAGAATTATGGGGGATATACCATCTGGACCAGCGGATTTGTGAATGTTAAGATCTTTTAATACTCTTGCTACTGTGCGAGTGCGGAAATGTATTTGTCCCATGAAATATTCGACGCTCTCGAGCACAGGTGGAGACATGATGCAATCTGGAATGTTGGAGCTTGCGGCGAATTGCGCAGCCAGAAGATTTGCTTTGTCCAAAGAGCTGACAGCTGGAATGTCATTGTAAACAAGTGTGGGGATTGACGACGTGCTGGAGTTCTTAACATTTTTCACGAAAGACCAAAACTGTCTACTACCACTGGGACAGTGAAGTATTTTTTGTCGTAAGTTTTGGTCATGAGAAAATTTTGCACGTCGTATCACGGAGTTGCAGTCATTTCGGACTCGTCGAAACTTTTTTCGGTTCTCCTCGGTTGGGTTTACTTTATAAGCCCGAAAGCTCAACTCTCTCAACCTGATAGCCTCTTTGCAGCTCGAGTCGCACCAAGCATTCTCCATAGGTATAATACTCTTTTTTCTGTTGGGAATAAAGGATCTCATACCCAGGAGAATGGTGTTTGTAATCATTTCAGCGGCGGCATCCACGTCACTATCGAGGAAGCATAGTGACCAGTTAAAGCTCCGAAAAAAGAAATTAAGGCCGTCCCAATTGGCTTTCTCATAATGCCATACCGTTTTTTTGGGAGCTTGTTCTTTAACTGTGTGGTTTGTGTATGAGAATTTAGCTGAAATGACACAATGGTCCGACGAACCTAGAGGCGACGTTACGTCAATAGAATATTTATCTGGATGAGAGGTGAGGAACAAGTCCAATGTGTTAGCGGCATGATCTGCAGCATCCGGAATCCGTGTAGGCTCATTTACAAGCTGAGTTAAGCTGTTAATCTCAGCGAAAATCCTAACATACCTTCCTTCGGGTGTTGACTGTCCAGAATGGCGAAGCCAATCGGAATTGTGTATATTGAAATCGCCCGCAATGACAATTACTGGGAAACAATTCCTAAGATGGAGTTAGACAGCTCATCAAACTCGTTAAAAGTAGATGAACAGTCAATGTTTGGACTTCTATAAATATAACAGGAGTGTATTATTTGCTTACGGACATTGAATTTTAACCATATGTAATTGAATTCCGCATTGGAGCAATGGTTATATTGTGGTGGAAATTCGTAAGCAATATCATCACGGACGTAAACGGCGAGCCCGCGATGTAAAAAGAATAATGGCACTAAGTGATATCCTGGTAAATCAAAATTCGAGGGAATCGAATTTCTATCCACCTGTGTCTCACAAAGTGCCAAAACAGCTGGTTTGAATTGAAAGACATGGACATACGCAGCAAAGAGATTCCTTTTCAAGCCTCGAATGTTGCAAAAATCAACACGGAACTCACCCCTCATAATACACACAAAAATTTAAAACACAACTCCAACGCAACTAAGCAGAGTTGCAACGTGTATATCCGTCACCAGACTTCCAAAATACTCTGTCACAGGTGTTATGCCCATGCAACAGAGCGAGTCAGTTATCCGGCAAGACACACACTTACAACCAGCGTTGCCAGACTTTTGGCATGTGGATTCCCTTTTTTTTCATCCAAAATGATTTTGTTTCCCCTTTTTGATACCGGTTTTTCCCGTTTTTATTCCCTTTTTTTTGTTCTCAGAAAGAAGAAAAAAAAACTATTTTTTTAAACATAAGAAAAAGTTTATCTTTCAAAATAAAAATAGATATACACATCACATTTATTTTAATATATCAGACTAGCCTAGACTCATTAGATGAGACTAGACTAATCCAAGACTAGGTCATCTTTGTACATACAACATACTACTTGTATGTAATCGCAAATATTCTCTGTCTATTTCTAATTTAATATATCCATACAATTGTGGTTTTTCATCAACAATAAATAAATCTAGCAAGGAAAATAAAACAACACAAACGGGACTCGATTTTTTTCCACCCGACCCAGCACACAGGCACAATTCCCCAAATGACAAATCTGTCAAACTCAAACACCCACTACCTATGGCCATACGCATACCCAGTGTAAAAATTAGTGTCGTTTTCCATTGGGACAGAAAAAAACAGTTTTTCTGCTCTCGAAATCAGCTGGCTGTCAGATTTCATGTTCCATTGGCCGCAAAAAAAAAAAAAAAAACACTTTTCTTAAGAGTCAGAGCAATTTTGCGAATCTCGATATCTGAGCGAGATTTACACCTATTTGCACTTACACCAAAACATTTGTCATTTGTCAAACTTTAAAGTGTGTTTTCTTACGTTTTTAGACGAGAAGTCTGTGAAAAATTACATTTGGCCGCTACAATGGATATTAGCATAAATTGAATGGATTCTGATAAATACAAATTATAATTTAAGGACAGCTGACTTTTAAAAGACGCTCCACTCCACCACAAATGCATAGGAAGAAAAATTTCGTTCTATGTTTCATTGGGCACGAAATATCTGAAAATCCCAATGGAAAACGACATAAGTTTGAAGCGCATGGCAAGACTAAGGATTATGTTCGTAAAGCGTTTTTTTTTTTTTCTTATTGAATTTATCGTGTCTGTTTTCCGAACGATGTAAAAAGAAGTTTTGTCATTTAAACGTGAAAGTTTTTGGAGTGACTATTATTCCCGTTTTCTGGGATAGTTTTCCCTTTTTCCCTTTGGGGTCAAAAAATCCCGAAAAACGGGAAAAATCCCTCAATCTGGCATCCCTGCTTACAACCCGCTATTCATCAGATGTTGGTTTGTGATTGCTGCTTAGCCAAAATTATGACACAGCAGCGATCGAAGAAGCGCAATAGAATAGGTTTTGAAATCATTCATTCATTCATTTTCGATTGTCCCGTCACGACTTTTTTTCGCAATTCTAGAAATAGTACCAAGTGAAGATATTGACCCTCAAAAGTCGTGAATCAACACTTGTCAGTGTGAATAATGCAATCAAATGAGAAAACACTATTGCTAAACTACCACTTTTTTGTTGCAATAGGCCTATCTTGGGTATCATTCGGATTCGATTCTGCAACTTATAGGTATCGGAAGTATTTTTGCTTTTTACCACAAAAGAAATCACTCGCGGGTGGTTAGTATGATATTAAATTTGTGCGTTATGAACTTCAAAATAAAAAAAAAAGAAGAAGTTTTATAGATTTAGGGTTTATTTCATCCAGGCCTGTTGCCTGTTTGATTTTGATAGATAGCAAAGCTTCAACTACGACAGAGGCGGACTAGCTTTGACTTTATTTCAATAGCAGAGCAGATACTGCTTTTATAGCCGCCTGGCTGTATGGTAATATCATCATTTGGTAATAATGCCAACATTTACCCCATATGGGTAGCTCGGCGATTTCCAGAACCTCCGCCTGGAAGACACTACTTTAATCAGGCAATCTGATTATAAGATTATATATAAAAAATTCTTCTGAAAAAAATGACAGCACCGGTTCCACAGATCCATCTGTGTAAAAGGATATATTGATTTTCCTTTTGTTGGTTCGTCTGTGTTCCATTCTTCCCTGCTCGGGAAATAGCAAGGGAATGGTATACCTATCAAAGTCTATGTGGTGCGAAAAGTAGTCAGAAGTGACAGCGTTTCCCACAAATTTATTCAGAATTTGTGCGTGCCCCAGTCTGAAGGTTTTCTATCTTTTGATTTGGCTAATCCTGAGGGTACTGTTGGTTGCAAAGCGGTAACTGCCTGCATAGAAAACGTTCAATTTATTATTTTTCTTCGCAAAATGTAGAAACTACATCCACTTTTAGAGTACCTGTCTGCAAGATTGGCGTTTTCTTTGTGGGATGTTTCACGCTCCCAAGTCGAATCTCTTCGATAAGTGCTATAAAAACACACTCAGATAGACATTCCCTTTTATATAAAAAGTATAAATAGATAGATTGAAGGTTAGTTCGAAATTTTGACAACCGCATTTAGTTATTTTTTACTGTAAATTGTTTTCGATGACTCCCTTCGCAGAGCTTGTTGAGACTAAATCGAAAGCAGCTCTCGGTCTTGTAAGACTAAGTTGGAAATTTCGACGACAATCGTCAGAAAAGTTACTTGAGGCATAATATGCAGACCATATTTACATTAGGACGTTTCAAAACCTGTGGATGCAAAAAAAAACAAACAAATAGTCTATCTGTGCCTAAGGGCACACATTTAATCAATGAGTAACAATAGTTCTACTACTCAATAATCCCTCTTTTGGCTTTGCTATGAAAAGGCTACAGAACAACTATTAACGCGGCTCTGATGGCTTACCAGGAGGACATCTACCAAGACAATGATACATATTTGGTAAGGCGCATGCACGAAATCATCTATGGATTGTAGAGAACATACCCGAAGACTTGCCTGTATTAGCTTCATATAGGTGCCCTCTATAAAAAATCGATATACAGAAAAAAACATCGAGCCATGTTCTTTTTTAGATCACTTTAGACGATTCTTTCCAACGTACTAGGTGAATTTCTTGAACTTGCATGCAAAACAACAATCGGCAGGCCCTAGTACGTTCGTGCCTTTAGGACTTGTTGATAACTAAAAATCTACTGATCCTATACTACAGAGTATCAGACGGGTTGGTATCTAGAATGTAATGCCTCTAGACCAGACTATCGAAAGACAAGCTAAATACTGAAAAACTGTTCACCGTCTATGGTAGAACTACAATATTGGCGGCAGGGCAGCAACCTTAAGGCAGCTATAATGATTTCTACGTTGCTCAAGCTCGGGGTAGACATCAAGTCGACAAATCACAACCACGCCTCGGTGATTAGGCTGCTAATAACCCTGGATTCTGCAGAATAGGATAAAAAAAAAATGCGAAATCGACGGGCTCCACAAAAATGTCTATACGGGTACATTTTAAATAATTCACTAACTCAACTAATTTTGATACAATAGATCTTCAGGTCGCACTCTCAGCCCCCTGGCCATGGGACTTATTTAAAAAACCAAACTTCTCTTTAGCATATTAAAGAACCTATCCAACGTGCCACACTAAGTACTGGATAAAGTTCAATCTCACACAATCGAAAGCTTAAACGGGTTTGCAAAGTCATGACCTTTTTAATAGAATCACTTATTCATAAATGTCATATGCATAACAGCTGTCTAGAGACTAGAGAACGCGTCTCTCTCATGCACTCCTTGCGAAGGTATATTTCTACATAATTTTCCTTTTTTTCTATTCCCTCCAACACACACACATTCACAATGCAAATAGCTGGCACTGGCACTGGCACTTCAAATGCAGTTCCATGTGTAGATAGATACGTCGCTGAAAAACCAGACCGCATAAATATTCCCATCCTCCTTTTGCATTTAAAAGCGTGCTCCAGCTCCAGCAGTTGTTTGGTTCTCGGCTTGTTGACCTTTTTCTCTGCTGTTTTGTGCACGCGAACTTTTCGAAAATAGTTTTGATTGCAAGTATACAAAACTACGACCAACAGGCCGCCGCAGCATATATCAGGCATAGCGAAAAGCAATCGAATCCGAAGAAGCCAATTTCCCACTAACAAAGTTATTTATAGTGCAGCGTTGAGGAGGTTTTTTTTTTTTGTATAATCCTTTTTTGTTATAGTTTGTTCGTAGCCACCCTCAGCGATGGCTTGTCGTTAAATTCTAATGGGAATTGTCAAACTCCCCATATAACCCATAACTTGAACCCGACATTCTCCATGCTTTGTCCTTTCGCGCGATGACGGTGACTACGGCGGTGTATTCCATGTACGCGCGCCCGACCGTCATAACGTGTGGTAAATATTTTACGATGGTAGTTTGCTTTTAATGCTATCAGGATATATGTAGGTTTTTTTTTTATTTTGCCCCGTCATCATCATCATATGACATTCTACCGGGAGGAACTACCGCCACACACATACGGCGTTGTTCGGTTGGCAACTGTAATAACTTTTGATGAACCAGGATAATGAACGGAGAGCGAAAAGCGGGCAACACCAACAACAAAGGCAAATGGATAAAGGAACAGAAGGAACAGACGAAACTAATGAAGTTAATTAAACGAGGGTATTATAGGATAGTTTGGTTCGCGGCGTATTTAGTCCTTTTTTTTTCTCTATAAAGCCTATAGCTGTATGGTCTATTTTGCTCTTAACGGATGCATTAAGTTGAGAGGGCTTTTGCGGCATTTCCGTTGCGGAAAAATAATATTTAATGGAAGTTTTAATTTAATTGTTTTCAGTTCCAAGCGATAGAAGTTATACTGGAAATGGGGAGGCCTTGGGTGACAGCTATACAGTAAACTCGTTAAAATGTTGAAATGGTAGAGGTACACAGGTTGAGGTTAGTTTTTGGCGCTGCAAATACTGCGATTTTATTGCCAGGTATCATAGTCTAAAATCAAGTACCTGAATGCGAGCTAGGGCTGTAAAATTTAGAACTCTGATTTGCATTGTCTGAACCAAGCACTTCATAGAGGGTGAGCGGTATTGGGCAACGGTGTGTTGTTCTTCCCATGCAACAAAATCATACTATATTTGGACACACAAATTTCCAGCTTGAAGTTTTGAAGCACTTCAAAAATTGTTGGCGGTATTAAATACCGGACGCCTTCGTGGAGCAAAAATGGTTAAGAGAAAATAGCTGACGATTGATTGGGCCTATCATCTGGGAAAAACACCACGCCTATCCAGGCAGCTCCACTAATTTCTCTAAGCTCTACAGTAGTAGCAGCATTCGTAATAGACCTGGGCACTCATTCCGTAACTTTTCAGACGATTATCGTCGAAACGATAGAACCCAAAACTTGCAACTAAGTGCTAAAATTACAAGTTCGAGAGGTTAATTCAGTTCGTTTCCAACAAATGTAATGAAAGCTGACGATATTCAAAAAAATTCGAGCAGATTATAACTTCTAATGGTGATTAAAGTTTCCAAAACGATATCGTTCAGACGATCATTGAGATACGGAATGTGCCCCCTGGCTATGTCACAGCTCATAAAGGGTTCATTTGTGTATTTAAAGCAATTGAAGACCTTGCATCCATATTTTTTAGCTTAACGGCTTTTTTCACTGACAAATTGAAAAAAAAAAAAAAAAAACTTTTGGTACATAATCGAAGCAGTTGCGACTAAAAATAAGGGCGTTATAGCAAAATATGTATCTGCCACTTTAGTTCCAGTTCCGGACCTGTTTCTTTGATTTCCCACAAGAAGTAAAATTTGGACTTGCCCCCCTTTTGATGCAAGGTCCTCAATTTCAATGTGGCTCAAAAGATGTCGCGCACTGTGCACTCACACCTACCTCTGCGTGAAACATTTTATCCAAAAGGTATTAGGCAAAATTTTTGGTTAAATCTTTCTTGGCTGATGAAATGAATAACGAATGGTGACCCAGATTTCCTATCTGATACAAGGAACGTATATTATAAATTGGTTTAAAAATCCTGAAAGTATTTAAATGGCGGGGCCATCATCTATTCAATTTTACATAAAATAATACCGTTTAAATAAACATAAATTATACAAATTATAATATAAATTTTTTAATGACTTCTTAGTAGTATAAAAAGTCGATCGATATAAGAAAGCGCTCGATATAGTGAATGTCATCAAACATTATACCATTCGTTATACTGAACTTCCACAATATTTCGATTTTCTATGCGTTTACTTTCAACCATTTAAAAGAAGCGATATCTTTAGGTATGTATAGATAAGGTATGTCTTAACAAATAGATCAGCTATGGTGATGATAACTTCTTTCATAAATGCGCTGCAAGTCTGTAAGAACGTAGTTTTCTGGAACAATTTTGTTTGTATTGAAAATGGGAAGGTACTCTGAGGATCACTCCCCTTTTAAACCCAGTATAATTAATTAGCTTGAACCAAAAAGCTACATCATTCTTGAAAATGCTTATCAATATGACGAACAATTCCACAATTTTAGTACAGTGAACTTTTTCATTGATATGATGAAACGGATTTCATCAATATGATGAACAAAAAAAGGAATTCATCAATTTATTAATATTAAGAAAAATGCATCAATATGATGAACCGAAATACCCTTTTAGTTTCATCAATGTTACAAATGTATTCATCATATTGAAAAAAATTTTTCCTCAATATGATGCAAACTTTCTGTGTGTAAAAAGGTAAACGTATTTACATTTATGTATGGAATGAAATCTCAATGTTCTTGGAAATACGGCCAATAATTGTATCATGATAATTCTAACCCTATTTCAATTTCAACCTTATTTATTTTTTTTTTTTTTTTTTTTTCAAATAAAAACCCGACTCGAAAGCCCTTTGAAAACAAGTTTTACTCATGATTTAGATTTCAAACGTCGCTATAAAAATTTAGAGCAAACAATTTACTTACTTACTTAGGTGGCGCTACAGTCCGGGGTGGACCTGGGCCTCAACCAATACGCCTCTCCAGTTAGCGCGATCTTTGGCTAACTGCCTCCAGTTGCGCACTCCAAGTTGGTTGAGGTCCCCTTCCAGTTGCGCGCGCCACCTAAGGCGAGGTCTTCCTCTACTGCGTTGTCCCTCCGGGTTGGAATCGAAGACTCTCCGGGCCGGAGCGTTGGTGTCCATTCGCTCTACATGTCCTAACCATCTTAGACGACTAATGCGTACTTTTCTGACCAGGTCGATGTCGCTGTACAGCTCGTAGAGTTCGCTGTTAAATCTTCTCCTCCAAATCCCGTCAACGCAAACGGGACCAAAAATCACTCGAAGAATTTTGCGTTCGAAGCGACCAAGAAGATCCTCATCCGTTTTTGCTAGAGTCCACGCTTCTGCGCCATAGAGCAGGACAGGGATGATGAGAGTCTTATATAGAATCTCCTTAGTGCTTCTTGACAAGGCCTTACTAATCAATTGCCGTCGTAGGCCAAAGACACAGCGGTTGGCAAGTTTGATTCTTCGCTTGATTTCTGATGTGATGTCATTTTCAGAGTTAATAGCGGATCCGGGGTAGACAAAGTCCCTAACTACCTCAAAGTTATAGCTGTCTATCGTGACGTTCTGCCCGATTCGTCGATGTTGTGTGTCCCTTCTTGTTGACAGCATATATTTTATTTTGCCCTCATTCACCATCAAACCCATTTTTGCCGCTTCTGTACTGATACTTGCAAACGCACCAGTGACAGCTCGCTGTGTTCTGTCAATGATGTCGATGTCGTCAGCGTATGCAAGTAGTTGCACAGACTTGTAGAAAATTGTGCCTCTGGTGTTGGCTTGTGAGTTTCGCACAATCTTCTCAAGAATGATGTTGAAAAAGTTACATGACAGCGCGTCACCTTGTCTAAATCCTTTTTTGACATCAAGAGATTGTTTCCGACCTTTATGGAGCAGCGAGCGTTCTCCATCTTCATTCTGCACAATCTGACAAGTTTGGCAGGGATGCCAAAACTAGACATGGCTCTGTATAGCTCGTCTCTATAAATGCTGTCATATGCGGCCTTAAAATCGATAAAAAAGATGGTGAGTATCGATCTGGACTTCTTGGGTTTTTTCCAGGATCTGCCGTAGTGTGAATATTTGGTCTGTTGTGGACTTACCGGGCCTAAGACCGCAGTGATAGGGTCCAATCAGTTCGTTGACATATGGTTTTAGGCGTTCGCATAGTACGGCAGATAGGATCTTATATGCGATGTTAAGGAGACTGATGCCTCTGTAGTTGGTGCAGTTTAGAGGGTCTCCTTTCTTGTGGATCGGGCAAACAATGCTGAGGTTCCATTCATCAGGCATACTTTCCTCTAACCAAATCTTGGAGATGAGTTGGTGTATGCACTCTACCAAGTCATCTCCGGCTGCCTTGAAGAGCTCGGCAGGTAAGCCGTCTGGACCAGCAGCCTTGTTGGATTTAAGCTTAGATATTGCTATCCTCACTTCATTTTGGTCAGGTGGACGGAAATCTTGGCTGTCATCGTCCAGGTTGAATGGTTCGTTCTGCCTAACAGCGGAATTTGTGTCGTCTTCGCCGTTTAACAGTCTGCAGAAATGGTTTTTCCATGTCCTCAGCACCGACTGTGACTCTACTACAAGGTTTCCTTGTTCATCTCTACAGGTCTCCGTTCGGGTCTTGTTGGCATGACACGTTCTTTTTACCTTTTGGTAAAACTTCCGAACATTGCTCCTGGAGTAACACCTCTCTATATCCTCGATCGCGCGCTTCTCATGCTCTCTCTTTTTTCTCCGGAGAAGCCGATGTTCTTCCCTCCTTTTTTGCTCGTAGAGCTGACGAGCTGCTCTCGTCCTTCTATGCAGCGACGCTTCGTATGCACTTTGTTTTGCTGCATGTGCTTGCCGGCACTCTTCGTCAAACCAGGGGTTTCGAGGGGGTGGGCTGGTGAAACCGAGCACATCAGTTGCGGCGGTTTTGATGGCTTCTTGGCATCGGCGCCACTGGTCTTCGGCACTTGATGCTGGCAGCATAGGACTTCTCGAGAGGTTGAGGGATACGCGATCGGCAAAGGTTCTGGCGGTTTGTTGCGTTTGTAGTCGTCCAACGTTAAATCTCCTCACAGTATTTTCTCGTTGTTGTGGCGTCAGGCTGATGTTGGCGAATTTAGCCTTGATGCGGATAGTTGTAAGGCGTTTACTAACGTGTCGAAAGCTCAAGACTTCTTGCCTTAGTCTGCCGGTTACAACAAATCCGCATCCACATAGACGCTGCTTTTGTTCTCTGTAGCAGTCACCGTAGTAAATGTCACAGTTTTTCATCCTCCAAACAAACAATTTATCAACATCAATAAAACGAAAGTGGTTTTTCTCAGACATAGCTATGCACCTGAATTAAAAATATTATAATTGCATACGTTTAAGGTTAGGTGAATTGCATTCCCTACCCGGCGCTCCATCGACAATAGGTTCTAACGTAAAATGATTTTCATATTTGAAAAGGTACAATACTATTGTAATATTAGGGTTACATTTTGAATGTCACCAAAATGCTTTCAACTAACTGTTTTGTATAGGAAATTTTTAACCTAATTTTACCAGTCTTTGCGGCGACTTTTACCTACGATTTTTAGTCTGTGCACATCCATGGCAAAGTACCTTTCGAATGATATAAGTCTCTTTCTACTGAGAACATAATAAATAGGTATATTTACTTAAAAAAATATATAACATATTTATGCTATTTATGAAAAATTTAAAACAATGTTTATAATGTAAATAATCGAAATAGGACTATAGCCTTTTTATACTTCCACTATTTCTACACTAATATTACATTTTTCCATACTTCATTCATTGTTTTCAATTTTATATAGGTAGGTACTGCGTGCTGCAGTTTATTTTGCAAAACCATTCGACCGTAGTAAAAGAAAATTAAGATTTTTATTCATCGGCAGCAATTTTCAATACAATGCTTAAAATAGAAATTAATCCTTTTGGGGGAACAATAATTAGCAAATAAACATATAATTAAATAATATAATTTCTAAGCCACATACATCGACTCTTGATATTCATTGTTCATCGTTACACCACTAACGATTTTTTTTTCTGTTAATGTAATTTTTTCCTCATTATTACGAATTAGTTCATCTACTTATAAGATGAAAGCTTGTATCAACATTCTCCTTAATAAAAATTAAAGTTTTTTGTGATGAAATCGGTCATCAATATAATGAAAGCCGTCATCAATTCGATGAACGCCGTTATCGATAAGATGGAAATTAAAAACTTGGCAATCGTACTTGAATATGAAGATTCCATTCATCAATAAGACGAATAAATCATCAACTGGATGAACAAATAAGTAACTAAATAAGTGTTTTCGTCATATTGATGAAATGACGAACGTAGTTCGTAAGACAAAATAAGCCAAATTTGTATCACAATCCGGCCAAAAAAATTTATGAATGCACATTCTTCATTTCGAAAAAGGTCCATCAATTATCAAAAAGTTTTCATGAATTTATTGATCATATTGATGAAAAATACATCATATCAATGTTGATGAACGCCATTAGTCAATATGACAACGTAATTTGTTTCAGTGTAGATATTTAAGTATTTATTAGGTACTACGACAGCTGAAAATGCACATCATTATCCATTTGTTTCTGTTTTTTTTGTTTTTTTTATTATTTAGGTGTGTCCAATATTTAGGAGAGCTAATCCTTTCAATTGGAATTCTCGTCACGATACCGAAAATTCGATTGAAAACTCATATCATCACTTCAAAGAGCCTTAACGTGCTAAGTGGTAACTTCAATCCCCTTATCTAAATCTATTGAATTCAATTTAAAAAAAAAAATGCTCCCAACAGCAACGTAGGAAAATCTTCAAATCCTTATCCGAAATGTCCATCTAAGAAAAAAATGCATGTCTCTAGTTTCCAACTTTAGAATCCTCAAAAATTAAAAAAAGTCCCATACCGGATGCAAACTGAAGCAGAAATCTCCTCAGGCAAAAAAGAATAGGTATAAAAAAAAACCGACGAGCGGAAGATGGCATCGAAGGAATTCGCCATCGGATCTTAATGTACGTTTCGTTAGAAAGGCTAGGCCGCCTCATACGTACAAACATACACATCCTGAAGGTATTCCGTAACAGGAATCTGGACTATTTTCTGTTATGGAAACTTGTATGACTTTGACAGAGAACACGTGTTCAAGAAATGTATGTGCTTTGTGATGTCCGCTGTTCCATTTGCTTGCGTTTGCATTCATTCGGCTCTGGGGTTTGAAAATATTTTCAGCCTTATATTTGATTTGATTCGCTCCTTTCGAGGAAGGGAAATTCCATAGAGCTAAAGAGAATCCAGAAAACAGCGTCTTAACAATCGAAATCCAACACTAGGAATGGGGCATAACTGACTTGTGTTGGGGCAAAATGAATTTCCCCTTGGTAAGAGGATTTTTGTATCTTTTTTCAGCTTTCACGTTGCTCTTGATAGCATCCATGGTAGAGATTTTTTTTTTTTTTGCTAAGCAAAGATGGATTCTTCGCAGAATTTGTTCAATTATGTACAGTGAAAATTTAATTAGTCCCCAATGCTTAGGCATTCCCAGCGCCCTTATAATACCCCGCGCGTGGAAATGGAAATCCTGAAAGATATCTACTCACACAAAAGGTGGTTTATTTCAGAATTTAATACGCACGCAACAGCAGGGGAACGCAAACAAAATCCTGTGGAAAATTGTAATTTCCTTTTCAATATCTCAGCTTTCTCTGCAAAGTAAAACAGGCACAGGATACTGGTGCTGGAAATCGAAAGTCATTAGGCAACCATCGCTGAACTAATTAGATATTCAAATATATATATATATACATTTTTTTTTTTTTCCAAAAGTAAATATTGGACAAACTTTTAAAGGAAGAAGCCTTATGCATATTTTGGCCCTTTTTTTTTTTTTTGTTGCGGGAAAAAAGATTATTCAAGTTGATTTGCTCGCGGAAAACTTTTTAATTTGTGGTCTTCAGTGGTGAACTGGTGATAGCTAGCTATTGGACGAATTTTCAAATTTAAAAGTTTGTTCATTGGCCGGGTGTTCGTTTGGATTTTATTTCATTTTCTGTGTTAGGGGGTTGAAACATTTTACGTACAGGCTTCAGTGATTCGGTGCAGTTTTGCCATTTGGCTTTTTTTTTTTTTCTTCTTTTTTTTTGGGTTTTTTTTTGACTCCGGCCCGTATTCCCCTTTTTGAAAATTATCAGCGGCTATGCTGGTCATGTTTATTTCTTGTAATCGATTCAGCTGACATTTCGAAATGAAGAAACGTTGAAAGCCTTGGTTTGAATTACCGCATCCGTGATCGAGTAATGAATAACTGAATTTATTATTTATTTGCTTGTAAGATCCACCAAATTCAGTGACGGATAACTAGCTCACGAATCCGGTAATTCGGAAGCCGAACTACATCGAAACAAAAGTTGAAAAGATATCTCAATAAACAAGTTCCCATGATGCTACTTGCTACCACTGTTCAACTCATTCACTTTCACTTCAATGAACTTGGCTTAACTTGCAGATAACAATCACAGTCAAGGGCAGTTGTGGGTGAATTTGGAGTCAAAAGTATTCCTAGTAAGCCTCAGATTCCCTATTCCCTCTACTGCAATCAGCCCATTTTGACAAGAAAACTTAATCGTAAGCATTTCCCATTTGAAAAACACTATTAATCAATGACAACCCCAAATTGTTGTTGGTGGCTTTTCAGAAAAAAAAAAAAAAAAACTTCGCCGCCGACATTTTTATCCGTTAGATACCCTGTACCCATACCTATTTTCGAATGTGTCACATTAAATCGGGAGTGAGAATGGCAATTTGTATTTCCTCCTCTCGAATGACAGCTGAAAGATTGAAATACAGCGCTTTGGGGTATACACATAGTATGCAGACACATTTGTACATTTATATCCAAATGTTAGGTGCGAGAATAGGCGCCTTCAAGTTCAGAAGCCAAAAAACACCATTCTTCTAGTTATTTGTCGAGCGCTGTGTATTGTGCAGCGTTAACATAACTTTAACATTCCATTTAAATTGGATGCGCGCATATAGATAAAGATGAAAATAAAAATAGCATCAATAATCAGAGTGATACACTCCGAAGATATGTACGTGTATCTCTTGAATGGCATTTATATTTCATCACGGAGGGTTTTCACTTCCCTTTCGGAATTATGTATTTTTTGTAGGTAGGTACGTGTATTTTCCAATGTCTGGTAGGGAAACAATAAAAATGATTTCTTCATCGAATCCGCTCTCCTGTTGGCATACGTGATTTTTATTTCATTTTTCATTTTATTGATTTTTGTTGAAATTAAATTCTGACTTTGGAGAATTTACATAAAATCAGAATTGGTGATATCCTTTATTGCGATTCTCTGAAAGATTACTCCCTGTATACTTACCTACATATATATAAGTCGGTTTCACTTTTGAAAAGGACTCCTGCAAAGTGTCTCGTTTCAACACGATGATATAGAATTTTGTTTTCGTACTGTAAATAGAAAAAAATAAAAATAAAAATCCTTACCTCCTTCATTGATAATTGGATAATGGGATGACATAAAGGATGTGTGTTCGGAATTTGCTTTATATTTGCCTTTACTTTTACGATGCCGTCTTTCTAGTTCACGTAACATAGTCCAGAAGGAAAGCCGTATTTAATGGAAAAGACTTAAGAGTTATTTAACTGATAATGAGATTTTTCTGGTGAATTAGGCAAATTGCTTTTCAAATTTTGAATAGCAGTGATAAAGTTTAATGAGAAATACACTCAATCATAATACGGTGACCATCCGTTCATTATTATAATGAACTGTTCATTATTTGAAGAAGATGTTCATTATGAATTATTTTGTTTCAAAAACATAAAAATGCTCATTATTTCAAAAGCTGTTCATTATTTGTTCAGTATTTTATTCAATTTTGTTGAAACAAAGACGAAAAACTAACCAAACCAAAATTCTTTAAACAAAATGATAATTCAAACGTGCCCTAATTTACTGAATGTGGAAAAATGGTAATGTAGTGCAAATATTTGATCTCGGAACACTCCCTACATAATTCTCGGAACTCACATTATGTCAAAACGTCAAAATCGATCATTATTCAGACAACCTTATGGAAACCAACCATGGAAAACTCGACATTAAAGACTTTATTTATTTACTTACTGATCGCCCGTTAGAGCGATATTTGGTTAGACGCTGTCAGTGCCACACTCAAAGTTGCGTGAGGTATAACTACGCACGCAAGGCGAAGTCTTCTTCTACTTACGCTGTCTCTCTGTGTTGGAGTCTAAGATTCTTCATGCCGCAGCATTATTTCCCGTTCACTCTATAGCCATTTTTGACTATTGATTGTTCGTAGGGATCGTTGTTAAATCTTCTTCTTCAACGCAAAAAAAACGACAGAAAATCACTCAAACGGCCTTACTAATAATCAAACACTAATGTCGGCTATTAGTTGGTTGCCAGTTTACAATAAAATGTATAGAATTTTCGAAAGGGTAGGTACCAATAAACAATTTGACCTCCACCTTTACTAGTACGAAGACTTTCTGTAGAATCTATTACATTTGTTGTCACGCAGAATTCGAATTTCATAATTTGTTTTCGTGAAAAACAAGGTCAGTGGTTTCTTTCACAACGAGGATTTTATTCTAAGGAAAGGAATACATAAATTGCAATTAAATTTGCCCAACAGATATCTTTCAAAGGCTTTTTGAGACTTATTATAAGCAAAAAACAAAACACAAAATAGGAAATCCACAAAGTATCCGCCAATCTGTCAAATATCATATGCAAATCAGTAATGCCCTATCATTCGTTTGGGCACAATTTTCGGTACTTTTTATAGACACTTTCCTTTGATTTCTAATACTTTATGATTGATTGATGAGTACATTTGTTTCGTAATAATATACCTTTCAAATTATTTAATAAACGGAACACAGTCGCACTATCGCTTCTGTTTTCGAGTTTCAATTTGCCAAGCAACGAAATAGAGCTTGCCAAAGTATATAGAAGTGTGAAAATAAATACTATTTGATCTTTTAAAAATTGTGTAGATTATATTACTTCTTAATTCGGGAAACTTAGAAACCGACAAAATTAAATTCTCGCAGAAAAATATAAAGCCGTGACACACATTTTTATGAACGAAAACTGTCATGATTCCCCCTCCATGAATTCACACATACTACCTGCTATTCATACAGAAGTTTTTAAATTTGTTAATTTGTTTGTATATTGCTGAGTGGTGTCAATTCTATTCTTATATCTATATTTTCCGTGAAGTCCTTTTCACACCTACCATTGTGTCCTCAGAGATCGTCATTCTCGGTAAACAACCTTCTTTTGCAAAGAGTTTAATAAGGGTTTGGTTGCAGCCAAATATCTACCTGAAGTTCTGTGAATTTTTGCAAAAAAATTAAGTATTCAGATAAGAGCCGTCCAAACTTAAGTAAACAGATATTTTATTCTGTTTGTGACGACTGTCAAGAATGCGTTGGAAATATCCTAAACTTATATAAAATAGTTCTTATAGTAAGCATCTGTTCATTGCTATCAACTATTTTAAAAGGAAACCCAACTCAAAAGCAAGAACTAACGGTTAAACAAGATAAAACACACACAGCCTTATTTATAAACGTATTATAGAGGGTGTATAAAGTTATGCACTCTTTAAAATGCCTCTAAACGCAAAAACCTTATTTATAAAAAAATATCAACGTTGTATAGAGGTTGTATAAGCTAAACGCGTTTCGAGGTTGTTTAGAGCTTGTATAGAGGAAGAATAGTATCGAAATGTCATTTTGACTTCACTCATTAAGCAAAATCTGTCATATTTTAAATAAAATCAAAAATAAATTGCCGAAATGCCTTTTCACTATTCCTCCTTTATTAACGATTTGGACACAATTAACGCTTTTATTAGATCTACAAGACTAAGATCACAAAAGCAATATAAAGTGAGATTTAATCCCATGACACTCAGAAATGAAGATTTTCGTTCAAAGTACAGATTTTCGAAAGCAAATATGCGAAAACTCATCGCAATTGTAAGTTCAGATCTTAGCGGGGATAACAGAGGCGGTCATATTCCTGTAGCTCTGCAGGTTATGGCCGCTATTCGATACTGGGGACGAAATGAGGTAACTAAGAATTATTCCTTGAGCTTTATTCAAACTTTCATAAATTGTTTTAAGATTCAAGATGACGGTGCTGATATTCATGGATTTAGCCAACCCACTCTCTGTCCAATATGTGGCAACAGCTTTTGCGTCGAAAAGGGCTAGTTACGTGAAAATGCCAACAACAATATCCGAGCAAATGAGTACTATGAACAAGTTCTTCGATATTCGCGGGTTTCCGAAAGTAATTGGTGCAATTGATTGCACCCATATTAAAATTCCGAAAGTAAATGGTCCATCAGGACAATATTATATAAATAGAAAGGGGTATTATTCGCTAAATACTCAAGTTGTGTGCGACGCATCCCTTCGAATAAATGACATTGTTTGTCGTTGGAGAGGAAGTACTCATGACTCTCGAATTTTTAGAGAAAGTTGCATAAAACAACGTTTCGAGCGCGGTGAATTTAAAGGTCGTCTACTTGGAGATGGTGGATACGCTTGTACTAACATTCTCTTTACCCCGCTATTAAATCCTCAAACGGATGAAGAACGTCAATACAATATAGCTCAGATATCAACTCGCAATACAGTTGAAAGGTGTTTTGGGGTGTGGAAACAAAGGTTTCGAATCCTATTGTCAGGAATGAGATGTTCCTTAAAAAACGCCAAAATAACAATTATTGCATTGGCAGTTTTACACAATTTAGCAATCGACTTTCAAGATCAGCTTCCATCTTCAGGTACATACTTATTTGTTCTTTAAATTGTATAATTTAACTAATTAAAACTTTTCCAAAGCAGATCAGATTTTAGATGACAATAGTTCAGAACAAATTTCGCCGGAAATTCAAGAAACGTTGCAGATACGAGGTCATCAAAGCATCTCTCGCCGTGTGTTTATAGAACAATTCTTTCGATAAAAACAAAACTTTAAGAAATATTTCATTTATTTGTATCTAAAAATTAAGAACTAAAAGCAATAAATTATCTTAAATACCACATATAAGATACAACACGTCACAGAAAATTAATAAGAAAAAGATATTTCTTTAATTCTTCTCGATTAAGATGAGTTTTGTCTCCCTGTCTGTATCGCCTTTATCTGCTCAGTCCGCAAAACCTGGAAGGTCTTCAATTTCTCAGTGCGCTCCATCTCAAACGTCTTCAATCTTTCGATGCGCTCCATTTCCAACGTCTTCAACTTCTCGGTTCGCTCCATTATTAGCGTTTTCATTTTTTCTTCATGCTCCTCTTTTAAATATTTATTTTCCAGTCTTCTTGTTTCAACCGCCATCTGAAACAGTTCCTGTTTTAGCGCATCATCTTTCCTATTTATCTAAGAATAAATAAAGCAAACAAATTGTATTTTATAAGAAAAATTGGAAGACATAAAATTACTATTTGCTTGGAAGATTTTTTCTTTGACGAAGAAGTCAAAAGCGGTGTAGAATTGTCGGCGTAGTCATCTGCATCCTCCAGAAATTCAAATTTTTCGAAAGAATCCTCTTCTGTTTCAATTACAATCTAAAGATGTGTTTAGGGTTGATTCGATCCAAGTAAATACGAGTACATACTCGATACTTTTGGATTCGATACAAGTACAATTGGTATCGATACCTTTCTGATTCGATTCAAGTAGGTATCGAATGAAAGTACTCGTATCGAATCAAAATTATTATTTTTACTCTTTATGCGGAAATACGCTTGCCCTTTATCTGTATGAGTGTGTTTCTGTATTGCTACAATGTACATGCTGTGTGTACACGGTACACCACGTTAACGTGCGAATTAGTACAGTAGCTTGTTTTCTCATTCTCATTCATTTATGCATAACCAAAACACCAATATATACACCTGAAATCATTTTCATTTCAATACAGTACTCTATCTTTCTCAATCCCATTTATAGTTCACACTCTATATCTTTCAAACCCATCCAAAATACTCATAAGGAATTTGCATATTTGGTGCTCGACTTTTTTCCAAAGTAGGGACAATCATCTCCAAGAGCAGAAATCGGCTAAGCGGCAAACATTTGGAATACCTGATATTTTTGAACGAAATTCCTGAAAATGAATTTTTTTTCTATACATTGATTTTAATTATTATCTGAATAACAAATATACTACAGATATTTGTGTTGTTTAATTCCCCCCGTTTAAGTATGAAGTGATCCAGCCACCAGACAACATAACATTCATCACATAGTTGTTGTTGTTTTTGATTGTTGTTGAAAAAAGTAAGATGGACTCATTTGTTTCGATACGAGTAGGTATCGATACTTTTTATTCGATACTCCATGGGTATCGATACCCTGTTACAAGTACTGAAAATAGTACTGATATCAGTACTGACCTGGTATCGAATCAACCCTAGATGTGTTCAATACTATTTAATGTTTTCTCTTAATTTTGGAAAAAGTTTTTATCTTACCAGAGGGCTTTTACCACTTCTAGGTTGGTCAAAAGAAGTGGAGATTTGAAGATCTGCTTGCCCAGACACATTCTCCTTTGGAACCTATATAAGCAAAAGATTAAAGATTTATTAGCTGGAATTCTTAAAATACAAACCAATGAATCTGAAGTATCGCAGTCAAACTCATTATAGTCGACTTCGAATTCATGAGAAATAAGCGCTATCAACTTCTCATCGTAGGGATCGGGAGACTTTGGTGGTGGCCCACCTCCAGTAGCGTTTATATTTTTCTTGTAGGCGGATGCAGTTGCTTTTGCCTTCATCTTTGTGCATCGCCATTGCGCCTTTAGTTGTGTTGTATCTCTGGCAGTAGCACTCATTTTATTGAAACTAAAAATGTAAGTCATAAGTTAATAGTGTGAAGATATACGGACAAAATACTCACGAATTTGTTATTTCCTTCCAAGCTTCCCTTTTCAATTTCGACGTATTTGTGTCGACATTTTTATTTTCAATCACCAAAATTTTATCCTCGATAAGTTGCCTTAGGAGTATCTGAAGATATGAAATAATTTAAATTGTAGTATCTATTGTATTTGCTTTTGCATCAAATGATGCATGTAGGTACATACCTTTTCATAGGAATCCCAATTCTCCGAACGTTTCCTTTTATTTTTTTCCATTTTTAATTTTGAATTTATTTCCGTAATTGACAATCAAAATTAATTAATTCCTATTTGAAGGTACCTACATAATTTCAATTCGCATTTTTCATGACCTGCTAACTTTTTTTCTTATCTTTCCAAAAAGATAAATGTAATAGATTTCTCTTTTTTAGTACTTTTTTCTGACACAAACCCTGTATAACTAATATGCATGGGAAAATGTTTTATAAATAAGAATTTTCTGGAGGGTGTATAAAGGCTGTATAAATATTTATACACTGCATAACTATACACGTGTTTAGGGGCGTTTAGAAAATTCTAATAAATAAGGCTGACAGCGTTTAGAAATAAAACAAAATTGCAATATTTTTTGCATACATTTGTACAAATCTGTGTTTGTTAGACTTAAAAACCATTGGCATTGTTTTATTACAACGAATAAAATTAGAAAACATTTACAATTTACTAAAATTAGTTTATAATTGTAAACGCTCAGGCTGAACAACAGCGTATTTAAATTCGCTCCTATTACGAAATTTAATACTGTGATTTTGGGCGGTTGGGAACACTCATCTTCGAAATGACATTAAGGGAGGATTTATTTAGCTAATGCCCGAGATAAACATGACTTTCTCACCATTAACATTTAACCCTACAGTTAGCGATATTCTGGCAACTATATTTGTTTATTGGTAAAGCGATTTTGGAAAGTCTGGAGTCTTTGCGTAAACTGCCAGACTAAAGTTGATTATTGGTAAGGCCGAAAGTATTTAGCATCCAAAACAATGAAGGGTATCTTTGTACATCAGACTTCGCTACTGCCCATTCTTTAGCGCACTATAGCGGGTATAGAATGATGTAGCTATATTTTCTAGAGCTATCCTTGTATTCCTTGACAAGGCCTTACTACTCGGTTGCCTTCTTATGTCGAAGAGGCAAATTTTCGCTTGATTCCTTTTGTGATTTCATTTTCGCAGTCCAAGTATACAGTATACTTTTATGACATCTGGTTTTTTCTTCAGAATATTTCCTATGTGAATCTAGTTCTAGATTTTAGACGGTTGTATAATTACAAGGATCGGGATCTCCAGATTGGGGCTTCCGATGACATTCCGATCTTAAATAGACCCCGAACAGACGACTAACTAGCGGAAGCTCTCGACTGCTATACTAAATCCGATGTAATTATAGGTACGACGATAAAATACCAAAAGTTAGAATGGACACAACCGAACGGATAATTCGGAAGCTTATCTCCTATATTTCTGTGATTGTTATAGAGGGCGGGGAGAGCGCTCACTTGGAACTCGTCAAACTCGACTTTCTTCACTTTAATGAATATTACTCAATTCGCCAACATCAGACTGATATGTCCTAGCGGTAAGGCCCGCACAGAGGGGAAAGATGATGCCACCAAACAATCATTGGGTCTCTAAACACTATAATAATGTTGTGACAGGCAACTGCTTTACATCTTAAGGGTTTTGTTTTAAAAATAACAGCATTTGGAAATTTAGCAAAGCGCCTTTTCAAACTACAAAAAGGGCCAAAATGGCAAAAAAAAAAAAAAAAATAAATGTGTCAGGCTTTCAAAAAATCATGATAATAGTAACGTGTATGTGTATGTGACATGTGCTGTTCACTAATTAACTCAGTCTTCAGTCACCGATGCGCTCTTTCAAATAACGGTTGTGCCCGGCAGGTAAAACTCCGTCTATTTCGTCGTTTCGGACTTCTGCGGATCTTATACGGAAAAAAAATTTGTTACTTAATTTAATTTTTCCAATTTTTTCCTTATTACCTACTATGTTATCATTAATTTAATATTTCCAAAGAAAAAAATGTTGTATATTTTTGACAAGACGTTATATTAAGACTTAAAAATATTGTGCTTACTTTAAAGCAAGGCTGCTCAACTTTTTTAGCAGTCGGGACAAACGGACTGTTCAGACATATTCGGTGGGCAACTGACGGTTCCTATTTTAATTACTTTTCTACTTTTTTTGTAAAAAAATTTCAATATTATGAAGTGTAATAGTTGTTTATTACATTAAAAAAAATTAAAAAAGTAAGACAAGTGCGGACTCGCTCATGAAGGGTTCCGAAACAGCAAGTAACATAACATAAAAGT
This sequence comes from Cheilosia urbana, assembly GCA_946477585.1. NCBI lineage: Eukaryota > Metazoa > Arthropoda > Insecta > Diptera > Syrphidae > Cheilosia > Cheilosia urbana. The sequence goes on from OX297856.1 coordinate 43,367,738, forward strand.
TCTTGTAGTTCGATGTAACTTTGATCGATATTTTAATAATAGTGTATTATTATATCATTTATTATTAGGAAATAATGGTTCAGGGTTTATGTATAAGGCTTATGTTTATGAAATTAAATGTTTTTTTTTTTTTTTTTTTGAGTTGATTGTATTAAGGGTAAATTGAGGTTTACGATGTATGACGTATAAAAAAAAACTACTTACTAGATCTCGTTCAAAAAATTTTCGTTTGAAGTTCACATGGTAATGTACATCATATATTTTTTTTAGTTTTATCGCTCTCTTATTTTAGAAGTTAGGGGGGGGGGGGGGGGGACCAACATTTTACCACTTTGGAAGTGTCTCTCGTGCAAACTATTCACTTTAGAAAAAAATTATATTAGAAACCTAAATATCATTTTTGAAGACCTATCCATAGATACCCCACACGAATGGGTTTGATGAAAACATTTTTTTTTTTTTTAGTTTCATTTCTATGTATGGGGACCTGTACTGTTTTTATTTTTTATTTTTGTGTAAAATCTTAATGCGGTTCACAGAATACATCTACTTACCAAGTTTCAGCGGTAAAGCTCGTATAGTTTCGGAGAAAAGTGGCTGTGACATACGGACGAACAGACAGACAGATAGACATGACGAATCTAATAGGGTTCCGATTTTTGCCATTTGGCTACGGAACCCTAAAAAGGACATTTAACGAAAAATAACGAAACAAAACTGTACATATCTGTAATTATCTTAAATGAAAATCTTAAAAAAATTAATGTGATTTCTGATATTGTTTTTGTTGTAATAATTTACTTATGTTAGGCATCAAATCGGATGTCGTCGATAGTAATAAGTCACAGATGCAAATTCGAAAAAAAAAAAACATTTTCACATACATAACACATACATATTATCTTGATCCAAAACTGCGAGGCCAAGTCTGTTATTGTAGAAAAGTCTTCTTTTGGTACTAATTTCCAAAAATCTACAAAATGTTCTGAAGAATTTTGTGGATACTTTCTCGTTTTTTTTTTTTGGCATTTCACCAATACTTTTGTGAATTCAATCAGAAGCAGTTTTCTTGTTCCATTGGCTTACAGAATGGCTCCGCGAAATAAGGCCCCAGGAAATAAGACTCCGAAGTAAAAATTAAACAAGGCCCCAAAAATGCGCATACAGAACAAAAACAACAAAAATTGTTTTAAATTTCACTTTTGAGGCTTTATTTAATTTTTTCATTTGGGGCTTAATTTCATAATGAAATAAGTCCCCAAAACTATAATTTCATTTTTTCTTACTAAAACATTTTGTGGCATAATTTCATTTTTATTTTAGACTAGCTGACCCGACAAACTTCGTTCCGCCCAAATTCGTTAATGTAATGAAAATAATAATTCCGAGCGTGCACAATGCACTTACTACTTTATGTAATTCGGTCAATTCAAATTCTTTATTCAAAATTTAAATTAAATACAATAGAAATAATTGAAGTAGGTATAGCAATGTCCATTTGTTTCAATCAAACCGCAATGATTGAATTGTCGGCCAACCTTCCGATTTTTCACTAAACTGACCATGTGAGAAACATGGGAATTCAAGGTTGATGCCACAAATGCGCAAATATCCTTGCAACAATTTATTTGTCAATTCAAGACGCTTAAATACGAATGGCAAATCGTTCTGAATAAGCGGAATCCGCGGAATGAGAATGTTTGCCTTTGCATTTTCAACTCAAAACCGTCGATTGCATGACATTTGATTTGATATTCTTCACCATCAAATCAAACGCGATCCGTTACAAAGTTTCGGTACGTCAGTAGTTCCGCAACAAAATTATAAATGAGCCGTGTCCGGAATATCCAAAGAGTTCATTTTTCTGAATTTACTTGAAAATAATTAATAATTATCACTGTCATTCACTTCTTCACATTGTTAAAAATCCGTTAATCAAGGAGCCAGAGTTTCTCAAATTTAAAAAAACCGAGTAATGAATATCTACTTATGTCGAGGAAATGTTCGTCACTCTGGTTAGGATTCCCGAGTGAAACCAATGGAAAACAACATTAGTTTTGCTTTTCTCAATTCATTTTGGTTTGGGTAATATCGCCCAAGGTTCGTTCTGTTTTACACTTTTTTACAGCGGGATCTTTGACTTCTAAAGAAGTTTTTCTTTAAAGCTTCTTTTTACCAAGTCAACGAATCAAAACCAATCTCATATTGTCACATCCAGCTCTAATTAAACGAAATACGCTGCTTGATAGCATTTTTCAAACTACATACACTAGAGAACTAAAAAATTCTCAGCGAAAGTTGGCCAATCTATTACTTCCTCCAATGCTAAATTCCTGGTTTATTCGCATCCGCTCTTTCCGTGATAAGAAAGTTAAGAACTACTAGTTCCTTGCCAAGTCGATAATATGCAAATAATTTAATTTGCCTTTAGAATTGATTTCCCCTCCCTACTTAGGGACCGACTCTTCTTTGAAGTCCATCAGCGTTTAAATTTCAGAAATGTGTTCAATTAGCCATGTGGATACACAATACAAAGTGCTGTCACACGCACACCCTTAAATGCAGACATAATAACCACCCATCGCCAACTCGATTAGCTAACATTAAGTCGCATAAAGAACATCTTACCGTACAAGCTAAACGCATTCCACCAAACATCACATACATGCACTTGTATCTATGGATCTATCTGCATGTAGGTATTTATAAAATTCGAGGTGAATCTAATTTCGTATGCGTGCGTGGTCTGTAATTACACTCTTGTTCCGTAGTGCAGTATAGGGACTAGCTTAAATATCATGACGCTCTCCTAGTTACGTCGTATCGTATGAGCTCTGAGCTCTGAGGACGCGCTTGGGCTAATATATTCATATCCTCTGCTTAACGCGGTTACTATACAGTTTCAACTGTGTGTTTTCTCCTGGATATAGCTATAGTAAAGGATGTGCGACAAGCGTGTAGTATATTTTGCGAGGCGACCTACCAAAATGCGTTTGCCTCGCTGAAAAGCTGATGTTGCATCAATTGCATCGTGTAGTGGCAGGCCATATACTTTGGGAGAAGGAGGCGGAAGTAGGTATGTACCGCTCGCCTATTTAATTTACATATTTTGCAGTAAGGATATGTCTATAAGTATCCACGTTTACCGAATGTGTGTTCGTGTGGGAAATTGTGTGTTCGAGTTTAATCATGCATAGCAAATTAACGGCAATAGACTTATCCATCGGCTTTAAATTGAATTTTCTCGTCTTTCGACGGAGTTGGATGTTATGGTATCTGGGATGGAATAGCAGGGCGGTAAAGTGTCAGATTAACGAAATTAAGTGCCAGGTCGTACGCGAAGGAAGTTTTTTTTTTAATTTTGTCTACGAAATTCCTCCTCTGTTTAAAAGTTGCGAGCTGTGATGAAAATTTAAAACGGAAATTGGTATCGCCATCTTGCCTTGTTAAGGTGGAATTTTCTTTTGTGAAAATAGAAACAGATCTGCCCACTGAGTCTTCTAAGAAAACATGCCAAAAGATAAGGGCTCAGCACAGATGCCTGTTGATTTTATAATCACACATATGCGCGTATGAAGATCATCAAATTCCCTAGATGATTATATGTTTAGTCGTCTAATTAAATTATGGCTGAAGGAATCGCGTGACGCGTGTTTTGTGATGCTTCCCCTTACATCGATGTTCCTAACATAGCCTAAAATAAATAGAAAAGTAATTAAAACTAATTAAACTAATTATTATGACAGGCTAAGCAAATTGGGCTACTGATGTCACCTACAAATTTTTTAAGCAATGGCGTACTCTAAGTTAGTTCGGACAGTATCTTCCTCTACTGCTATGTCCCTTCAGTATTTTCCAAATATGAATGATTCCTTCGAAATCTATCCAAACATCAAGCTGCGAACTCCGAACGTATAAAAAAAAAAAAAAAAAATAAGAATCCAAATTTTTAACCACCCTAATTTATTGTCTATCATCGATGAATTATGTATTTATCCGTTCATGACCATTCGGGGGACGCAAATGCTACACACAAGACGCAGTGGATGGCGGGGGCTAGGAGAGGGATTCAGGGGCTTACGCCCCACCCCCCAAACTTCCAACCCAACAAAGCACGGAGAGATGTATTTGCAAACATTTGTCATCATAAAATTGATTTTCAGCACCCCTGAAAAAAAAAAATCTGCGTACGCTACTGGAATATCATATCATATATTTCAAGCCTTGGATATATTGAACATAAAATCCATAAAAACAAATCTACGCAAGAGAGATGTGATGTGCAAACATTTCCTGATGATCTGTAATTGGAAAATGAAAAATGGCCCAACATTTATGGGTGAAATTGCTCTATGAAAAAAGGCCCATAAAATTATGCAAATTTTGCCAATAATTGTAGTCGTTAGGCTGTTCATTTTTATTGCATCTTCATTTATTATATCTTTTCATATTTTGGTTTAGAGATATCACCGATCTTTGAATGTGCAAGGTGATCATGATGACCGAATTAAACATATTTTAAGAAGTTTTGTCCTATTTGTGACAAGTTCGGTAGTAATGCATTAAATCTCAACAAATCTCTTATATAGATTTATTTTGTTAGACTGATAGATATTCAGAGGTGATAACTTGCAAACTGTGTTGTCATTGTTGACAGCTCCTTGACATTTGAGTTCTGTAAGAAGTTTGGCAAAGTTTCATAAACATATTTTTTAAGTAGGTCTATACAAAAATTTGGTTAAATAACGAAGCTCGCTCGATGGGTAAACATGCAAATTTAACACTTCTTGTTGGGCTATGTAAACATTTTGTTGTCAACTACTCAAACCAATATAAGGCGGTGAAGAAGAACCAGAAATATCTACAAAATCTGCCCTAAATTAAGCCCACAGCGCTTTGTCAAAAATAGCTGAGGGTGTTGAAATCGTGTTAATAACATATTAGTAGGAATCTTTACTCACCAACCAATTATGGTAATTTTCGGGCTGCAGCCAATACTTATCGGAACTAGTAGCTCGTATCGCCAAGCTACACAAATATTAGGTAACTAGTAAGTGCCTACGAAGCGTCGCTGCATAGAAGGACGAGAGCAGCTCGACAGCTCTACGAGCAAAAAAGGAGGGAAGAACATCGGCTTCTCCGGAGAAAAAAGAGAGAGCATGAGAAGCGCGCGATCGAGGATATAGAGAGGTGTTACTCCAGGAACAATGTTCGGAAGTTTTACCAAAAGGTAAAAAGAACGTGTCATGCCAACAAGACCCGAACGGAGACCTGTAGAGACGAACAAGGAAACCTTGTAGTAGAGTCACACTCGGTGCTGAGGACATGGAAAACCCATTTTTGCAGACTGTTTAACGGCGAAGACGACACAAATTCCGCTGTTAGGCAGAACGAACCATTCAACCTGGACGATGACAGCCAAGATTTCCGTCCACCTGACCAAAATGAAGTGAGGATAGCAATATCTAAGCTTAAATCCAACAAGGCTGCTGGTCCAGACGGCTTACCTGCCGAGCTCTTCAAGGCAGCCGGAGATGACTTGGTAGAGTGCATACACCAACTCATCTCCAAGATTTGGTTAGAGGAAAGTATGCCTGATGAATGGAACCTCAGCATTGTTTGCCCGATCCACAAGAAAGGAGACCCTCTAAACTGCGCCAACTACAGAGGCATCAGTCTCCTGAACACTGCGTATAAGATCATGTCTGCTGTATTGTGTGAACGCCTGAAACCATTCGTCAACGATCTGATAGGTCCCTATCAGTGCGGTTTTAGGCCCGGTGAGTCCACGACCGATCAAATATTCACACTACGGCAGATCCTGGAGAAAACCCAAGAAGTCCAGATCGATACTCACCATCTTTTTATCGATTTTAAGGCCGCATATGACAGCATTTATAGAGACGAGCTATACAGAGCCATGTCTAGTTTTAGCATCCCTGCCAAACTTGTCAGATTGTGCAGAATGACGATGGAGAACGCTCGCTGCTCCGTAAAGGTCGGAAACAATCTCACCGAGACCTTTGATGTCAAAAAAGGATTTAGACAAGGTGATGCGCTGTCATGTGACTTCTTCAACATCATTCTTGAGAAGATTGTGCGAAACTCACAAGCCAACACCAGAGGCACAATTTTCTATAAGTCTGTGCAACTGCTTGCATACGCTGACGACATTGACATTGTTGGTACAACACAGCGAGCTGTCACTGGTGCGTTTGCAAGTATTAGTACAGAAGCGGCAAAAATGGGTTTAGTGGTGAATGAGGGTAAAACAAAATATATGCTGTCAACAAGAAGGGACACACGACATCGACGAATCGGGCAGAACGTCACGATAGACAGCTATAACTTTGAGGTAGTTAGGGACTTTGTCTACCTCGGCTCCGCTATAAACTCTGATAACGACATCACATCAGAAATCAAACGAAGAATCACACTTGCCAACCGCTGTTTCTTTGGCCTAAGACGGCAATTGATTAGTAAGGCCTTGTCAAGAAGCACTAAGGAGATTCTATATAAGACTCTCATCATCCCTGTCCTGCTCTATGGCGCAGAAGCATGGACCCTAGCAAAAACGAATGAGGATCTTCTTGGTCGCTTCGAACGCAAAATTTTTCGAGTGATTTTTGGTCCCGTTTGCGTTGACGGGATTTGGAGGAGAAGATTTAACAGCGAACTCTACGAGCTGTACAGCGACATCGACCTGGTCAGAAAAGTACGCATTAGTCGTCTAAGATGGAGAGTCTTCCTTTCCAACCCGGAGGGACAACGCAGTAGAGGAAGACCTCGCCTTAGGTGGCGCGCTCAAGTGGAAGGGGACCTCAACCAACTTGGAGTGCGCAACTGGAGGCAGTTAGCCAAAGATCGCGCTAACTGGAGAGGCGTATTGGTTGAGGCCCAGGTCCACCCCGGACTGTAGCGCCACCTTAAGTAAGTAAGTAAGTAAGTAACTAACTTCATTAGAGAAAGCAACTCAAACGAACAAACTTTAAACAACTGTTACTATTGAAATAGATACTTGTCTCAGCACCCAAAGTGGAGTATAAATTACCCATCCTAAAGTTACCTTTCCGATCGAATAGCTGTAGCTAAGCTACCTTGCTTTCGGACGTATATTATATACATTTCTTACTTTTTTTGCTCTCATAGAGTGACTTATGTTAATTGAAACTGTTGAAACTTTTACAGTCCTTTTTTATACATTTCAACCAAAACCCTCTATACACAAAACTCTAATTCATTTTCTATTTCTTTTTTGTTTTTCAATTCTAGCTCAATACCGGTCGCCACGTATAACCGAACATCCAAGTGATTTAGTAGTTAAAAAAAGCGATCCGGCCACACTGAATTGCAAAGTTGAGGGCAAACCCGAACCGACAATCGAATGGTTTAAGGTAAATTATTACTTTCCCTTTGAGTTTAAGTCCTACGACCTCCTCCATCCCCACCTTAACTCCTAGTAGCTTTATCCTTTATTCATTTCGTATCATCTAGGGATGTACTCATACTGTATGCGATAAGCACGTTCCCTACGTAAAAAGGTCGCGCTAAAACAACTATCGAACCGAATCGAACGAGGGAATTTTTTCAATAAAAAAAAACAGGCGAACAGCAAACCGATGAACCGGAAAATTGTGTTTTCTAGCTTTTTATTTCACCTCCATCCGTACCTAGTATAACGGAGGACAGCAAAAAAAAAAAATTATAATATTAAGAGTGGGTGTCCCTCAGCTACGAACTCCGAGCTCATGTAAACATGTTTACATGTATTAGTGCACGGAATTTCAAGTAGCCGAGCACACCCTCCCTCTTGTTGATAACAATTGTGACTGAAGTCTGCAAAACGAAAATTCGCTCACTAAAAAAAATTCTCTGCACAACAGCTGGGGCTGGCTGCTGGCCGCGTTTGACTAGGGCAATAGGCTGGCAGCTGGCTGGGCTGCAAACGCTGTATACCCTCAAGGGCCTCAATTACGAACTGAAATAAAATTCGTGTGTGAGTGTGATTGTGTGTCCAACGACTAACGTACAATGAAAGCGAAAGCACAAATCGGAATATGTATATGGATAATGTATCTTGTCTGTCTACATAATCCATTTTCGTTCACGGCTTTGGCTTTTGGCATTCTAATTTGGCTTGGCTCATTGCATAAAGTCGATTTGCGCTAATTTGTTATTACACTTTCATAGATATATTATTGTCCTCTTTAATAATAATATATTTTGATAACCGGCGAACTGTTAGTTATTAGGTAAAACATATTTTTGTTTATCGGATTTACTTCAAACTTAGCAAAATGCAGTTCTCTAGATCTCCCTTATCGTGTATAGGGGATCTTTTCATAATGTTAGATAAGCTGCTATCATCCACCAGTTTGGGGGGGTAGTTCTTATTGTTTAGGTAGAGTCTAGTGTCAAGTGGTTTGAAAAGAATGGGAAATGTAAGTAAGTACATACTACTTTTTAGCTTCTGCTTTTCAACCAGAGAGCGTACTGCGTACAGTCAAATGCTGTATTATCTCTATGATATCATAAAGGCATACTGGGCATCTCCACCACGACAAGGTAAAGTAGAAGGAGATGAAAAAAAAAAAAAAAAAAAATGCAAAGCACTTTTATTTATTTTTTTAACGCAAGACATGTACTTATGGCCTTCATTTTTTAATTAGGTGTTCCATACTCGCATTCCCCTAGGAATTCGCGGATCACATAACTCAAGGAGCAAATGTTTGTTGTAAAAATTTTGAAGGCTTTCTTTCATTTTCACTTCCCAGAATGCATCATCCCTTTCAATTTTTATGAAAACGAAATCACAGGAAGTCCAAATACCGAAATAGCAAAACAGTCGGTTGGGGTAATATGAAGTTGACCTTGAATTTGATAAAAATAATTGTGAGTTCGTTTTAACTCCAAATGTTCACCATTTATTTTTAAATACGCAATTTTTTTTTTTTCTATACCTTCCATAATTGTCAGGTCCTTGGCTGATGAAGGACATTTGACTTCACAAATGGCGCTATCACCTACCAAACCATCTGGTGTGGCACCAAAAAAATGAAACTGTCTATCAATAAATAGTCCACACCTTTGAACAACAATACCAGCAGCTTCTTCAAGTTTTTTTATAGCATTAATTTCATTTTGTATGCCCCATAACATGGCTTGTGTTGAAAATGCACTATATAGGATAGATTTAACTATATTGTGGTAACTAGATACATTTCTTACTTTGCAAATTTTTCCGAAATTAGATGCGGTTACCATTACTTTCCGTATATCATGCCATTTCAAACTATGCGATTGGTCTCTTGTTTCCTTTTCTACATATTCTCTCCGTCTGAAATTGTTTTCCACTAAATCAAAAATTTCTGTTTTTCGTATTTCTATATTTTCGGGTGACATATCGGGAGTATCAATAACAGCTTCAACACCGCCGTAATATTTGTCGGACGGAGCATTTTGTCTGCGCTTTCGATAAACATCTTTAATATTTTTTGAAAACAGCCTCCGTTTTCTTAACAATTTTTGTTTCCTTGTCTCGGTTTTGACCAGAAGTCTATGAGAGGGAGTACTTGGGTCGTGATTGCATGTTTTTGCGAATTCTGTGAAGGCCCTTTTGGTATTGAATTGGACAACAGCAGCAGCACATCGGTTGCTGTAAGACTGCCCCAAAGAAAAGTTTATTCGTTTGCCTCCAACATACTGACAAACAACGCTGTTAAATTGTTCACAAACATTTGAGTCATATCCACAAATTAAACTTTTTGAATTTTGTGCCAGTCTAAAAATATATGAGTTGCAGTCAAAAATGCCGTCTTTTGCTATCAATTCAACTGCATTTTTTCCTTCAATGTCCACTCCCGGACAGAAATATTGTTTACAGTTTTGGTGGGAACCGAAGACATGGTAGGGCACATTTAAAATATCAGCTTGCAGCAAGCAGATTTGTTCATCAACATGCTTTTCATTATTTTTTCGGTATAGAATAGCACTTTTGATACCTTTAATTATTCTGGCTGATGCAGGGACTAACATTTTTCTTCCCAATAAATTGTATTTGGTGTTTGTTGTCAAGTTTGTTAACTTTTTGCGAAGGTTTCTAAATAGATGATTGACACATTCAATTTTGCGGATGGTATGTTTTGCATATGGTTTCGCTTCTAAGAGTTTCTTATATACATTACTGTCACCGTCGGCAATGAAATTGTTAAACACTATCCCATATTCATCCAAACAAAATTTAAATCCATCAATCAAAATATCAGACTCCATTTTAGTGGACGGTCCTGTGTGATTTCGGTTGCAAATATGCCTTCGTGGAATGTCTAGCGTTTTTTTTATTTCATGCAATTTGCAGATGTGGCAATACTTATTCTTTACTCCATAATATAGTACCTTTCTAGTTTTATAGCCAATGATTGTGGCTATGCCGGATAGTGCCGCATATTTACATCCATATGACCTATGTGACCAGGCTCCGTCAGTTACAACCGTAACGAGTGGATAGCCATCGTCATCAACATCGCCATTCTCAATCGCAATGCGCTTCTCCTCTTCAATAGCAGCTTTCATATGCTTTTGTGCAGTTTCAGCCCACACCGCCATACTACTATTTTCTATCATTCTGTATGCCTTTGAAGTCATAAATGGAACATTTACTGCTTCTAGGACTCTTTTGCACTGTGTAAATCCATTCCCGGATAACATTGTTCCAACAACAATTTCATTGTTTATTTGAAGATCCAGTGAATCGTTATTTAATTCTTGATTATTGCAAGTGAACGCAGATAGCTCTTTGTTACACATCTTGCATTTAAAAACAAGTTTTGAATTTAGGCCTAAATATAAACACAACATTTGGAAGAAGTTAATTATATACTAACTAGAAGATAAATGAAAAATTGCATACAAATTAAAGCTAACAAACGAATTACTACTTATGTTATCATTATCATCGTTCGTTAGCTTCTATTCAAATGCGACATGAAATACGTAAACACAGTCGTACCCTGTCGTATTTCTTGAATGAGTTCCAAATCGTTCAAAGTGCAACCAAATGTTGCTCCATGCAATGTAATTGCCTTTAAATTTTGTAAGAAGAAATTGATATCAACAATTCGTTTGCCTTCAGGAACAAATTCATTTTCAGATATCTGCAAACTACAGATTCTCTCAGCAGTGAGTAAAATTATAGAGAAAGCGAATAGCGCCTTGTCGGATATTTCGTGAACTATTATGGTATATGTGTGCGTGAGTTCTGAAACAAAATTAGAAATTCAATAAGATAGTAAACTTTTCAAAAGGCGAATTTAACTATTTTGTGAACCAAATACCTAATTTTTATTCGTTGAACAGATAAACAGATGTTTGTAGAGCATTCTCCTGTTTACAGCTAAAACAAATAGTTCCTTGTTTCTCTACAAAGATTGTTTACTTTTAGTCATATTGACTTTAAATTTTTAGAAGTTAAACTAAAAAAATCAAAAATGTGCTTCAATGACGGCACAAATTGATTCATTGGCAATAAAATGAAATCATAAAAAAAATAAAAAAGTTTCATCTAGGGGTTGCCCCACCCGGTATAAGCAAAAAACACACCAAAAAAGGGGGTTTTTGGGAATTTAAGCAAAACCAAAGTCAAAAAATGAAATTCTGCTTCAATAGTGCACTGCGTCTATTTATTTTCTATCGAAAACCGTTTAATTCGATGAATTATCTCTTAAGCCCTGCAAGCCCCATCGGGTTGAACAAACGTATACCCCCAGCCACCCAGCCTTAAAACACAGACTTTGTAATTTGTAAAAACTCAATTTGGTGGTACCCTATCGTAGAAGGGACAAGTTTTCCTGTCAAAAAAAAACCGAGGTCATACCACAAAACCACCCACTAACGTCCCCATCCATGTCCTTAAAACAACATAGATACACTTGGCGGTAGAAAGAAGTGAACTCTAATAAATCTTTTCCTTCACTTCGTTAATTTTATTATTTTTTTTTCTCTCTTTTTTCGTTTTATTTTTGGCTCATTCCACGATGTCTTGCTGTTTTGGTCCTTGATGATGCTTTCTGTATACAATGGTGGGCCAAATTTACCTGGGTGAAAAACAACCCGAAATCATCGTCATCAAAATGACAAATGGATAAAAAAAAACCGACAACAAATAACCAGGATGGCGAACCTGTCAAGACGAACGAGAAAAAATCACATCGTGTCCTTTTGGAAAATGGTGCCTTGTTCTTTTATAGAACGGTACATAGTAAAAAGGAACAAGATGGCGGTGTCTATTGGTGTGTAGCGAAAAATCTTGTTGGCAAAGCCGTCAGTCGTAATGCTACATTGCAGATAGCAGGTGAGTGAATATTCTGGTTCCCATTGTATGTGTATATTTTAGCCTTGCTTCTTTTGGACAAATGAGACAAATATTGTTGTCTCCAAGGATCTTTGTGATGGAGGAGGTTTCTTTGCGCATAAAACTCTTTGTACTGTTCATACCTATAACAAATTGTGACAATAAATTTGATTAAACAATAGCACAGCTTGAAAGAGGATATGCCTAAACCGATTTGGTTTATGGTGTCACTATATAGTGGAAATAGATGCGAGTAACATACGTTTTTTTCTAGTGAAAAGTATGACACAACATAGTTACTGCTCCGAAAGACGAAAGGACTAGAGGATGTACGGAAAATAAGTTTCAAATCATGAAAGGCGACATCACAGATCAAAATTTGAAATTAATATCAGTGTCGGCTTTGGGGTGGAGCAACATAGGATTTCGCTGGGGCGCCAGGGTCAGGGGGCGCATTATCCCGTGCGAACAGAAATTAGCGGTCCCATAAAACAGCTCGAGTAGATAGAATATGCTTTTGACAGTTTTTAGGCAACTTCCATTATTATATCTCGGTGCATTTTTCTTCCTTAACATACATAAATGTATATGTGAATACGTCACCAAAACTGTTATCCGATTTTAAATCAGTAAACTGTAATTTTCAAGGTTCAGTGGATGTTCTGAACGTATTCGCAGCACTATGTGAATGGTTTTAAATTAGTAGACGTTGCATTTGCCATACAACAGAAACATAGTTCTTGGCAACTGTTGCAAACATATTTAAAAAAATGGGTACTTGGGTGTAAACATGTCTGTGCGGGGTACTTTGCAAATATCAGCGAAATATTTAAAACGTTATAACGGGTGATTTTTTAGCTGGTTTGGTTTTGGCAACACTGGTTTTGACAGCTGACGTGTGTTTAGTACCTTGTGTCACTGTCAAACAGCTTCAGTTTGGTTTGCAATTTAACCATGGATCGTCTTACAAATGAACAACGCTTGCAAATTATTGAATTTTACTATCAAAATTCGTGCTCGGTTCGAAATGTTCATCGCGCGCTGCTTCCATTTTATGATCGGCATTCTCGACCTTCTGAGCAGTCTATTCGGAAGATTGTGACCAAATTTCGCACCAAATTTACTTTGTTGGACATTAAACCACCAACACGTTTACGTACTGTGCGTAGTGAAGAAAATATTGCGGCCGTATCAGCTAGTGTGACAGAAGACCGCGAAATGTCGATTCGGCGCCGTTCCCAGCAGTTAGGCCTTTGTTACAGCACTACGTGGAAAATTTTGCGGAAGGATTTGTGCGTAAAGCCTTTTAAGATACAGCTTGTGCAAGAACTAAAGCCAGCCGACCTACCACAACGCCGAATTTTTGGTGAATGGGCTCTTGGAAAGCTGGCCGAGGATCCACTTTTTTATCGAAAAATTGTGTTCAGCGATGAGGCTCATTTTTGGTTGAATGGGTACGTAAATAAGCAAAATTGCCGCATTTGGAGTGAAGATCAGCCAGAAGCATTGCAACAGCTACCAATGCATCCCGAAAAAGCCACTGTTTGGTGCGGTTTATGGGCCGGCGGCATTATTGGGCCATATTTCTTCAAAGATGATGCGAATCGCAGCGTTACTGTCAATGGTGAACGCTACCGAGCGATGATAACAAACTTTTTTTTGCCCGAAATGGAAGTTCTTGACTTGCATGATATGTGGTTTCAACAAGACGGTGCCACATGCCACACAGCACGCGAAACAATGGCGCAATTGCGAGGCGAGTTTGGTGAACAGTTAATTTCACGTTTCGGACCGGTCAATTGGCCGCCTAGATCGTGCGATTTGACACCATTAGATTATTTTTTGTGGGGGTATGTCAAGGCTAATGTGTATAGAGACAAGCCCGCTTCGATTGACGCACTGGAAGCCAACATCCATGCATTCATTCGTGAGATACCGGCCGATATGTGTGAAAGAGTATGCCAAAATTGGACTCAGCGGATGGACTACCTGAGACGCAGCCGCGGTCAACATTTGCATGAAATTATCTTTAAACATTAAATTGCAAGGTTCAAACTATCGATTCAAATAAATATTTCATTCATTTTTTTTAATTTTTTGTGTGTTTTTTTTTTTTAAAGTTCTAAACCTCTTAAAAAATCACCCGTTATATTGACACTAATGGGAGATAAATTCGTAAAATTTGTGATTTGTATGTGACGCACTTCATAAATTGTGCGTGGTTATGAACATCGAGGCGTTGCACCTTCCATGCAACAAATCAGTTCAAAAGATATCTTCGAAATTGTGAAAGCTTCATCTTTGAATTTGAGTAAATTAAAGCATGGCCTTATTCCACGGCACCCTTTTGCTGTTAACGCTGATATTAACCACATACCAAATAAAGGATGCATACTTCAATCATCGTCAGGTTAGCTTGGTTGTCATGTGATGAAGAAACAATCTAGCTTTAATAGGCAGCAGGTTAGATATGTGTTGAATATTCCGACAAAGTTGCCTTGTAAAAAAAATCGCAGATCAGCTTCAAAGGATGAACTTCAGAAGACTCCTTCCCATATAAGTTGTTACCGATATAACGCATCATCGAAAAGACACAAGGAACACACGGATTTGAAGTTGTCTCTTCTTTCGCGGCAATCATTAAATTCTCTTTAAGTTACCACCCAAGTCTACCACCCAATAAAACCAGATACCACTTCTTTGCGTGTGTCTTCTTCTCGAAATTCCCCACTTAAAATTCCGTCGCAAATTGAACTCGTAAATCCTCCATCTATCCGATGCCATCACACTCTAATAACATTATACAGCGTATATGCAAATGCAGAAGCCACATCCACTTACGTTTTATATTTTTCCTTATCTTCCGCTAATTGCCCCCAAACTCTGGCCATATGCCCCATAGCCATACCCCTACAGCCTACACAAGCCAGCAGCATCGACCTGACGATCCTTATGAATTCCTTCTCTCAACAGTAACCATTCGGTGCGGTTCGGTGTATAATGTGCATAGGGCTGATGCTGTTGCTGTCAGCGCGTACCAACTTATGCGGAACAAATTACTCTCGCAGCCGTTTTTGGCGAAGTATCGCTCCCGACGTCTCGTAATGTACTCGCCAGAGCTAATGCGCTGGCTAATTTTCACCTATTAAAAGTAAGGGAGCGCTACTATGACTGGCTTCCAGACTTTACTTCCTTGGAATTATTTTATGGCCACCATCCGAATTGGCTAAAAATAAAATCCAATCGACATGGAGTGGGGGCAAGGAATTCGCACATGACGTCTACTACGCTGACGACGATGACGACGATGACGACGACACAGCGACGGAAAGTAATTCCATTGGGAACCATCAAACCGTCTAAAATCGCAAAGCCACTGTAAGACACAGAACAGATATTACTCTGCCAATTGGATGCTGGGATGTGGCGGCAATCACCCGAAAATCCAATCTCATGGTTATTTTTAAGCCACTTCAAGTGGGGGGAACGGCAGCAGATATCATCCTATGGGAGTAGTATTTCTGTGGATGAAGCAGCGCGAAAAACCACAGACGAATCGGTACATATTGCAATTGCTGCACACATTCTCTCGATTGCCAGTATCTATACAACGCATGCTGCTGCTACTGCTGCTCATGGCAGGCGACAATCTCCAAGTCAGAACAAAAACCGACAACTAATACGAGTACGAGTACCTATTGGTACGTATAGCGTATGTCGTATGCAGGGACGCTGTAGCTGTCCCGCTGCGACCCATTGAGTGTGTCGAAATCGAATGTAAATGTTGGGCGAACACGTGGCCCCAACTCATCAGCACAAGGGATTCCTCTTCTCTTAAAAAAAGGCCTAACAACAGAATCTGTTTCTGGCTAAATCAATTACAGTCAGCAGTTCTGACAGATGCCAGAAATCTATTTCGGGGAAAGTTGACAGCTAGTGACACAAGGTGACAGTTGTTGAAACGCTTCGATTGAGCGTGCAAGTACATTCCCTGGGTTACTCACGAGATTAATCAGCAGGAAGTGGCTCGCATTTCAGAAACAATCTATGCCTCCTGGGCGACGTGAACGCGTTCGAAGCGCGTTAAATCTGAAAAATGCTTAATGCCATAGCGAGAACATTCAATTTACTGTACAGCATGTCAGAGCATGGCAATTTTGCAAATAGCCTCCGTGCATAGATTTTTGTTGTTTAGCGCTGAACAACACTCTGTTCCCGGGGTGTACTCGTTGTTCTTTGTGTATCTTTGTATCTTTAGCTGTTTCAAAGCTCAACGGCATGCAAAAATTCCGACTAAACATTGGGTGGATAGTATTTCATCGTATCGTATGCATCCGCCCGCATAGCGTAACATTGTTTGCGAGGAGGTCGACACGCTGGTGGTGGTGGTGGTGGTGGAGGTGGTAGAGAGAAGTTCTTCCTTCCTCTGAGCAAACTGCTGTCTGTCAGAAGACAGTGTGCTCATTTGGTGCGCACTGCTGCTGCTGCCTCATAGATTTCGAGCCTTTCAAACTGTCTTATTAGAGGTTGTTCGAATGCCATTAATTTCATCCCTAAGGGACTACTGTATGGATGCCTGTGCCTGTGCTGTGTGTAGTGCTACAAGTTTCTCGTCGGTACCTACATATATGTACAATGTGATGTTGCTCTGGAATCTGACAAGTTAGTTGCACGAATGGAACAGGACTTGTTTTTTTTTTTTTTTTTTTTTTTCATTTCTTTTGCTTGTTCGCTTTGTATATTCGGATTCCTTTGGCATGGTGAAGCGAATTGTAAACGCGATATGCTATCTGACAAGAGAATGCAATGCGGTGAGTGGAAATAGTTTGGGTGCCATGTACTCTATGGCATGTTACAAGTCATCGGGAACGAAATGGATCTACTCCTCTTTCGAAAATGAAATGTTTCGCCATTGGCACAATGGGGGTTTTATTATAGTGCGCGCAGGGTTTCCTCGCATTAATGGGCGACGGCCATAGAGAATCGGGGGGGTGAGCGCACGGTATATAATGTTAGGGGGAAATTTATGATTCGCGGAAGTTAACATTGTTTTTTGTTTAGAATTCCATTGGAAAAGGGTATAGGGAGACCCTTTGAAAAATGGAATGAGCTATGATGCGTCCAAATACTGTGATGGAGGAACTAGAGATTGATTGAAATTTTGACGAGCACCGCGTTTCGCTGGCTTTGCGGAATGAAAATCGACAGAAGCTAGAGGACCCGATTTCTTTTCGAATCAGATTTTCTTAATTTATGAGGGTGATCGCTTTCTAGGAAAAGGTTATGGTTTTATTTTTAAAACCTTCGCAAGTTGTGACAAATTTTTTTATGAAAAACACACATTCCTCTCTTGAAATTTCAACTTCTTACCCTCTCTATGAAATTTCAACTTTCAATTGACCAATAGGCATTTCTTAAAAACGTGTTTTGCAATAACACCGTAATCGCTACGACAAAAATTAACAACCTACATATTATTAAAATGGTTTTACACACAATGAAATTCGCTTATAGCCACCTCGGTTATAACGACCATGCGGATATGTATACGCAAATTCTGTGTCCCTTGAACTTACACTATATTTTTTAAACAAATTCATCCTGTATGCTGTATCCTGATATAGCGACTTCGGATATAACGACGATTACGTACTTATATAGCGTCCGTCTTTTGCAAGAATTAAAAAAAAAAAGTTCTTCCGAATATAGCGACGAAATAAAAAAAAAGAAAACATCTATTTGCCTGTGCAAAGGAAAGTTAACGTTATTTTCGTTTTAATTATATCTGAATAATTAAAGTACATTGTATATAAATATATCGTGTGTTACAGTGGTTTTACACATTGGGAAAAATCCCTATATATTATGTAGGTATTGTCAACTAAAAAAATACTCCGTAGGGGAAAAAGGACAGATTCATAATATTTAATAATATTTAAAACCGTTTGATGTAAACGTGAGTATGTATTTTTAATATTTAAAAAAAAAGCAGAAAAAACGAGAACTTGTATTTTTTACTTTTTTTGCCAATCTACTCATCTATATAACTCTACTCAAACTAACTTTGAAAGAAAATTTGGACGAGCGATTTAAATTATTTAAATAAACTTATTTAATTTAATAAGTACTTAGGTATACACCTAACAATTTCTTCAGCGGTTCTATATTTATTACTTTTTTCTAAATTAACTAACTTATTGGTTTTTGTTCCTATTTGTAGATGTTACATAGGTACTTTTTTTTTACAACATCAACATTTAATTTATTGTTGCATTCTAATTAAATATATGCACATTTTCTAAATAAAATAAAAACAGCAACATGAGCATTTGAACACATTTATATTATTGTTTCGACATATTACGTACGCAGGCAGTTTTGTAGGGAAATTCTTACGTCGGTAGGGACGTTTTGGAGCCATGGTAGGTATTTTTATTTCTTGAATATTCACCACTGTATGTGCAGGTACATATCTACTATACTCTGTCCAACAAAAATTGGCAGTACAAGGAAGATAGGATGTTTGTCTCTCATTTTCAAAATACAGGAAATCGAAAAATCGCAGTAGATTGCTAGTCAAGTTTCAATTTCAATTTCAATTTCAATTTCAATTTTTTAACATCTTCAGTTTTGAGTTGTACAATAAGACTTGGTCTTTTATATTACAAAAAGTAATTGCATCTATGTAGTATATACATTGAATAAATTGTAATAAATATATAGCTTTACAATTTAATTAAAATGCAAAACAAGAAAGAAAAATTACAGATGTAGATTTCCGCGATATGAGAACACTGATGCAATAATTTTCTTCTTTTTAAGTACCAGAGCATGCTTCATTAAGATTTGGTTTTGTTTTGTAAGGGAGTTGGGACCCTTTCTTCTTACAATATACTGCAACAGACTTGAGTATAAAGTTCTTATCATATGCTGAGTTGAATCGGATCATTATTGGAGAGTCGAGATGTTCTTTGTTTTTGGGTGGAATGCGGTAAATATTCAACAGCGGTGGCGCTTTTATATCCAGTGCGAGGCAAAGATTATTGAACATCGATTTAAGATTTTCGTTAGAAGAGAATGGAACCTTATGGAGTAAAGCGTCGGCAGATATTGCTCCATTTTCGTGTACATCAGCCATTCGTCTAATCTCACAGACTTCAAATTTAAGAGCATCAACACCGTTCGATTGATTTGATTCAAGTCGAGTAACTCTCTCTTCAATTTGGGCAATGTCGGTTTTCATCAAAGCCACTTCTTGATCAATTTGTTCAATTCTTTTTAGAATTCTGTGCTCGGATTCAACAATTTTTGCAGACAAAATATTAAGAATTAACTCCATTTATTTCGAGCACTGTTCATCCGAACCATCCATTGTGTCGTTAGATTTTGTCTTTGCGGAGTTTTCAGTTGCCTTATGAAGCGGTGAGAAAGGTGATGAATGCGGGGAAGAAATTTTGTAGCGAGAGCCAGATCGAAGCGCCTTTGACATTATACGAAACAAAAATGTTGCAATATTAAATAATTAAGTGGCATAAGTTTAAATTTGTTTCACCAATTATAAACTAAAAAATGTTAAGCAAACAAATTTCCTTACTTATTAGTTTAAACCGAACTGATAATTTAAGTAAAACTGAGAATCACCAAGAAGCAAAATAAAACACGTCTACTCAGCAGCAGCTGTCATCGCAATCGTGAGTGGAGCAACAGAGTAGATTTTAAATGTTTTCTCAAATCGGAGTAGATCTCGAACCTGCGATTTTTCTTACCTACACTAACCACTGCGCGATCTTTCTTTAACACCAGAAAAAGTCAACATTTTTCTCATAATGTCATAGGTAATGGTTCTAAAACCAGGCAAACCACCGAATGAAAAAAAGTTTTATAGTCCCATCTCGCATCTTCCAATTATTTCCAAAGTTTTTAGAGGATATTACTCAACGCAGTGTTTTTATATCGTCGTATTTATCCCTTTTTTTGGGAATTTCGATGACCGAAAAGCCTTTCGTGGGATAAAGGGAAAATGCACCAAATCATGGGATTTTTAGGAATCTAACATAAAACATTCAAACTATAAATTTTTGCTGAAATTGTCTCTCAATTTCAAAATACAGGAAATCGAAAAATCGCAGTAGATTGCTAGTCAAGCGGAGCAACAGAGTAGATTTTACAAATTTTACTTTTAAAAACTGGATTTTGAGGCAAAAAAGTATCGTGGGCTTTTAAAAGGGATTTTGAGTACGGTGAAAAGGGAAAAACGACCCCGCTTCGTGGGATAAATGAGGGGAGGGTACTTACAACACCGCTCAGACGCTTACAACCAATTATAGAAGAAAAGCGTCTTATACCCGACCATCAGTTCTGGTTTAGAAGCAAAAATTCGACAATCGATCAAGTACATCGGATAATTGACGCAATAGAGAAAGCTCTAGAAGAAAATGAAATTTGCTCTGCCGTATTCTTGGACGTTTCGCAAGCATTCGATAGGGTGTGGCATTAAAGCCTCAAGTGAAAATTAATACAAGTAGGGGAGACTGGGTACGGTTGAAACACAGGACGGTTGAAACAACACGAATATCTCGTGAACCGTACGCGCAGCGTCTATGAGTATTAGGGGTGAATGAAGCAAAATCAAGTCCGTCGACGAATAGTAGTCATGCATCGTTCGTTCGGCTGTTCAGTTTTAAGTGAGAGCTAATGTTCTATTTAGGCTATCAAAAGTAAGTATTTTTGTTTAGTTATTTTTTGTTTTACTGGGGTTTCTATCGATGCGAGATTGCTGTGCCTATTTTTTTTGTATGCAGTAAAGAGTGTAGAATACAGTATGGTGACTAGTTTAAAGGTGTCAGTGTTGTTTTCGTTACCTTATAGATTTTTTTTACTTAAAGGGGGGGTTGGGGACGGTTGAAACAATTTTTCCGGGGACGGTTGAAACAATATGTTTAGTTATTTTTTTATTCTTATAGGTATATTATTTTAAGGAAATTAGAAGAACCAGAAAGTCTACAATATACATCGATACACCAGAGAAAGAACAAATAAAAAAGGATCATGAAGCAAGACTGTAACAAGCAAGCTAAGAAATGGTTGGAAGGTGTAAAAAAGAAAATAAAAGTTACGAAAGTAAAAAAAAAAAAAAAAATAATTATAATAATGCAGCATCCCAGTGCTCTATTATTTTTATTTTATTCAGAAGAAGAGGAGTTTTATTGCCTTGTCTGCTTGTCAACGTATTCAGGGAGCAGATCTAGTGAAAGTTGGATGCAAATGTGTCACCTGTAAAATGTGGACTCACAAAGAGTACACAGAAGGTTGCAATAGTTATGTTTGCCACAATTGTGATTCTGGATATTCCGACAACTGAATTTTATCGATTGTATTACCGAAATTAAAGTAATGTTCCTTTTGTTTAGTTTCAATTAATTTAATGAATTAAGATTTTTTTTCTTTTTTTTTGATTTTTGTTTTCTTTAATTTTTTGTTGTTTATCTTTTTTTAAATTCTATATAAAACAATGACGTGATGAATATTGTAAAACAAAACTATTATTTTAAATAATAGTTAATTAAATATGTAACAATGGAAGATCGTGTTCATGTTTCAACTGACCCCAAGAACTGTTTCAACCGACCCTGGTATGGGTACGGTTGAAACAAATTGTCATTTTTGTTTTAATATGATGTACTACGCAAAATATCACACCGAGTACTCAAAAAACACTTTCCATTTATACATAGAAACATGCTCCTTCATTTCACGTAACTTCATAACCGATTAGCTTATAAACGGCAATGGTATGGAAGGTATAAGCGAAATTGTTTCAACCGTACCCAGTCTCCCCTACTCCCCGAACGGTTATGGAAAATTCTACAATCGTATCTAGAGAATAGACTCTTTCGTGTCAAACACGGAAACGAATATTCTGAATTTTAAGAAATAAGTGCAGGTGTGCCGCAAGGAAGCGTCCTTGGGCCTCTCCTGTACCTACCTGTTATTTACGCTTGATATTCCGCAAACAGAAGGTACTACCGTAGCCACTTTTGCCGATGACACTGCTATACTAGCAGTTGGTTCAACGACCAAAGAAACAAACAAAATATTACTAGGCGCGCTAAACCAGGTCTATGAATGGACAAAACCACGGAGGATCGCTCTCGTCGATACGAAATCGGCCCACGTGGATTTTGCATGATAAAAAAAAAAACAAATAACTTGCCTGTATTTATAAATACGATACAAGTTCCGTTTGCAAATGAGGCCAAATATCTCTAAATGACTCTCGACACAAAATTGAAATGGAAAACGCATGTAAAGAAAAAATGCGAAGAACTTAAAAACAAATATAGAAACTTTATTGGTTACTCGGAAAATATTCCAAGCTTACCCTCGAGAACAAGCTTTTATTATATAAGCAAGTGATGAAGCCTGTATGGACATATGGTATACAGTTATGGGGCTGTACCAGTGACAACAAATCTAAACATTTTACAAGCTTTTCAAAACAAAGAGATCATTCGTCAGTGCACCGTGGTACATTAGAAATCATGATCTCCATAGAGAACTCGGTATTCCCACCGTTAAGGACGAAACGAAAATATGCGCTCGAAAGCATAGAAATCGATTATTAGGACATATTAATAGCTCGGCCCGTGAAATTCTCGATGAAACAAATTTATATGAGGAATAGTGTCTTCTGGAGAAAAAAAAAAAACATTTTTTCTCTGCATCAGTGATTTAGCAAAGGATCAGATGAATTTGACATCTACCTACAACTACATCTCTAAGTTGTTAAAGGACCTTGCACGAAAATGACACTGTCAAGTCCAGCGACTTGCACGGTCGCAAATTGTACCTATCATTGTACTCCTTATAACGGGTGATTTTTTAAGAGGCTTAGAACTTTTTTTAAAAAAAAAATACAAAAAATTCGAAAAAATGAATGAAATATTTATTTGAATCGATAGTTTGAACCTTGCAATTTAATGTTTAAAGATAATTTCATGCAAATGTTGACCGCGGCTGCGTCTCAGGTAGTCCATCCGCTGAGTCCAATTTTGGCATACTCTTTCACACATATCGGCCGGTATCTCACGAATGAATGCATGGATGTTGGCTTCCAGTGCGTCAATCGAAGCGGGCTTTTCCCTATACACATTAGCCTTGACATACCCCCACAAAAAATAATCTAATGGTGTCAAATCGCACGATCTAGGCGGCCAATTGACCGGCCCGAAACGTGAAATTGACTGTTCACCAAACTCGCCTCGCAATTGCGCCATTGTTTCGCGTGCTGTGTGGCATGTGGCACCGTCTTGTTGAAACCACATATCATGCAAGTCAAGAACTTCCATTTCGGGCAAAAAAAAGTTTGTTATCATCGCTCGGTAGCGTTCACCATTGACAGTAACGCTGCGATTCGCATCATCTTTGAAGAAATATGGCCCAATAATGCCGCCGTCCCATAAACCGCACCAAACAGTGGCTTTTTCGGGATGCATTGGTAGCTGTTGCAATGCTTCTGGCTGATCTTCACTCCAAATGCGGCAATTTTGCTTATTTACGTACCCATTCAACCAAAAATGAGCCTCATCGCTGAACACAATTTTTCGATAAAAAAGTGGATCCTCGGCCAGCTTTCCAAGAGCCCATTCACCAAAAATTCGGCGTTGTGGTAGGTCGGCTGGCTTTAGTTCTTGCACAAGCTGTATCTTAAAAGGCTTTACGCACAAATCCTTCCGCAAAATTTTCCACGTAGTGCTGTAACAAAGGCCTAACTGCTGGGAACGGCGTCGAATCGACATTTCGCGGTCTTCTGTCACACTAGCTGATACGGCCGCAATATTTTCTTCACTACGCACAGTACGTAAACGTGTTGGTGGTTTAATGTCCAACAAAGTGAATTTGGTGCGAAATTTGGTCACAATCTTCCGAATAGACTGCTCAGAAGGTCGAGAATGCCGATCATAAAATGGAAGCAGCGCGCGATGAACATTTCGAACCGAGCACGAATTTTGATAGTAAAATTCAATAATTTGCAAGCGTTGTTCATTTTGTAAGACGATCCATGGTTAAATTGCAAACCAAACTGAAGCTGTTTGACAGTGACACAAGGTACTAAACACACGTCAGCTGTCAAAACCAGTGTTGCCAAAACCAAACCAGCTAAAAAAGCACCCTTTAATATACAATAACTGTATGGTGTATATAACTCTTTTAAATGTGGCGCCAAGGTGCCTAATATCAGAAATTCTTATGCACCTAAGACAGATTAATCACATTCGAAACGAATAACGAATAACTATCTTACTGAACAATTTCGGATCTGCACTTACATAAACCTGCGGTGGATAGACCGTTATGAGACGGAACACTTTGATTCAGTTGCCTAGTCTCTGACAGACAGCTAATTTACTTTAATATGTAAGTCTGAGTTCCTGGTCTTAGCGTTTCTGAGTGAAGAAATGTCCCTCACGCTGACCTACGACAGTGAGTGGTATCATAGACTAATTATGGTGGTATGAATAAAACGAAGCAATTGCTTTTGTCAAAATCGAAGCATTTGCTACGTTTCCTTTGAATAAAAACTGATTGGAGCTAACACTAGCTTTTGACATTTTCGAAAAGCGGCGCCACTTACGAACTCACAATGGCGAAATTTTCCATATAAAATTATACACCGTGAACACAAAATATTTGGTGTGATGGTGTGAAGGTTAAAAATCATTATTCTTAAGCCCCATTGTGTGACCAGAAATACAGGGACTAGTAACAGATTATTGCGGAGAATACCAGCTCGAATTCTTACCTCCGAACCACACAATTGTGGTCGATTTCCTATACTAAGAACCTTTAATTAAATCTGAATAACAGCTTATACGGAATATTATGCCACTTAGCCATTGTTGCACTGACTGTAGCCAGAAAAACATCCATCACCATCTGAACCTTGAATTTCAAGTAACATCCCACACATTTTCTGTACTCCCCGTCTCACTATTACTCACGACAAGCATACATAATATATACCATTACCAAACCCTCTAAACAATGACTCACATCATCGTCTCGAATACCGGCTTCCCGGCTCATAAATCACCGTGCAGCGCCATTGAACTTCGTCGCTTGGCGAATATTCATTAAGCAAATGACATCGCCACCAACCAGCCCACATATGTGCAACACTTCGTCTTTCACTTTCCACGCCTAATTAATTAATTCTCCACGAACACTGTTCGAAGCAGAACGCCACCCCGGAGGACATACAAATTAGTGGCAATCAGCGACCCAAAAACAAGCCTGTACATCGTATAACTTTGCTTCAAAAATTGAAATTAATTATATATATATATATATCTTCTCTTTTTTTTACAAATTTTGAGCACTGATCTTCGTCGAATGGTCGAGAGGTCCGTCACCTCCCCCTCACGGCTATATCAACATCTGTAGAAAGGAAGTTTCAAGGAAAACAAAACAAAAAATCCCTTATAACAACCCAAGAGCGATTGGCTGCGCAAGTTAATGAAATCAAAACGCCGTGCAGCATCCATATAGTAGCAGCAATTCCACAGCATCATCAGTATCACTGCGGCGGCGTCAGTTACTCAACAGCAAATAAAAATGAGATCTCTGGAGAACTGACACAATCGGCCGTATTAAATGTGTGGACCGCCCGCGGTGGCATCAATCAACAGCAATTTAATTCAACAAAACGCTGCCAGTGCAAGCAATCCCAGTCCGGTTGGTATATCTGTTGCCATTGTATGCCGCATCCCGATATTGAGATTGAGATACTTTTTTTTATGGCCATGCGATGTTGAGATATGTTCTGTCGAACTGTCCGACTTCTCATGTTCGGGTTCACGGTTCTGTTGCAGTTCGTCTTCTCTGCGACGGGCTAATGGCAACAACTTGGCCCCGGTGGTGGTGGTTTGGATTGGATGCCTGTCAGATGTTTTTAGTTTGCCTTCCTTTCGACACAGTTGGCAGCAATTTATTTCAATTTGTGAAAATCTGAGGATGATTTTCGTCGTTCATTTGTGTAGCAGCAGATAGAGGTCAGCTATAAATTCCTAAGGTTGAGGTAGGTGGTGCGGCGGTAAATACCCAGGAATCGTGGCCAAAAACACCATACCACGGATGTTCCATCTGGAGATGTGTTGTTAAAAAAATGGATTTAGGGCACGAGTCGATGGGTCTATCCGTCGGCAGATGAAGAGGAGGAACAGATACCATGCAGATGGAAGTAACTGATAGCAAAGTGCATATAGCTGGAAGCTTTTAGCCTGATGGATGGGGGTGTTGCCAGGTTGTCTGCTGGGAGACTATGAGTCTGGGCTGGCATTTTGTTTGCATCTAAGATGTTTCGCAGATAAAAAGTTTTTGTTTTCTCTTCTCCATCCAGATGTGCAATGTGCATGCCATTTGATGGGGATTATTATTTTTTGCGGTTCACATTTTTGCTGAGGTGCGAGGGAATTCCTCGCAAATGAATATTTGATGATATTTTTGGCCGGCGAATGCTGTTAGCTCTTGTGGATGTATAAGAAAAATGCAACTTGTGCTGGCGTAACGCGTTCTAAATTGATTTTGACTATATTTTCGTAGTCATATACACATGCATGCATTTATTCAAGCGTAGACTTTCATGGCTGTTACTGGGGAAGTTTGCCACAAGTTGGCTTGATACGAGGATCGTAATATCTGTCGACGATTACTTCGCAAATTGGTCGTAGTACTGGACGATTATTTTGTTCTATTTCAACGCCAGTGAGTTCCAGAATTTTAGAATGCTGGAGCTAGTAGGTAGACTTGCTTTGCTAGAGCCTTAAGTGGGTTCCAGGAGAGTAAACACGCCTTCTGAGACGTTCAGTCATGAGCTTCAAAGTTGGTTCTTATACTAAGCCACCATTGCAAATGTGTATCTAAAAAAACAAGAAGCTTTATGCGCATTTAGAATATACGTAGTGTTACTACTCTCTCAGCAGACCGTATACTTTTTGGTACATTCCATGGTGCATGCTGCTTCGCCCAAAGCACCCTTCCCACCGATAGTAATGCTCACCATTCCGATGAGTATCTTACAATGTAAAGCCTGTTTCGGTGGAGCTTGTAATTACCGATTTTTGTAAATCCCTCTCTCTGCAGTAATCATTCTGTCAACTCAGGTAGTTTTCCTTGAAACGATCATCTGTTTTCACTTCAAGCCGCATAAATTATGCAAACCATGCACCTGGGGGGCACCCAGCCAATCTTTCAATCCATCCATATCCCCCCAGCCCCCACTCAACACACCACGCAGTTTAAAACTTAATAGCAGGCAGCGATGTATCTCACGGTATACCAAGCGTCCCATATCCGCCGCAGGCATTAACCCCTTCCTTCGGCTTTGTTATTAACGCCTCCTCCTTCTTCGTCGGCGTCGGCGAACGTAAATAATTGCTCCTTAGCGGTGAAATGACATAAAAATAATCACATGTTCTTTAAAATGATTAGCCGGTGTTGATTCGACCCCCAATCGAATTGAACAATGGAAAACTTCCGGTCTGCCGCCTTCCCAATATAAAGACTAAAGGGACTGCTGCTCCAAGTCGCACTTGGACTACGCCTGAGTCTGACGCCTCTGCAGTTGCAGCAACGAATTTAAAAATCGTCGTCGCGATGCCGGTAATAACAATTCCCAGCACGTACCACGTGTCGTTTAATATGTATAATAAGTGCATTTGATGTGCGCGCATGCATCTGATGAACCTCGCAATGATCTTAAATGAACCACTCTTGCAATATATCTTCGTTTCGGAGCACAGATATAGGCGGCTTGCTGTGTGCCAATTTAAAAGTTTTATACCCCGAAACTAAGCCAAGTCGTATACTTACTTGGAATTTGTAAGTACCAGCAGTATTACGTGGAACCTGCATAAATATCTCTCGACTGCGACCTTCAGTGGCGAGCACGATTCTTACGAGAGCGTGTATCTTGTTGATTCATCTCTGTTTAAATTGAGTTTCTTTTTTTCCGGTGTTAATGGTCCCTGATCTATTGGTGGCTTAGAATGAGTGCTCATGGCTATGGCAACGATTTTCTTGGGCGATTGCAGCCAATTGCCAATGTGGCGCTAATTAATTTACGACCTTTTAATTGGAGTCTCGGTGCAGCGCGCTGGAGGCGAAAAGCTATGCAAACCGACGATGTAAAAGCAAACACTGAACGAGGATATACAGATACTAGGAGATGATACAATAAGAAGTGCAATTTAGATTTTACTGCCTTTTATTGGCAGTATAAATGAAAATCTCTAAACCATGGGAAGCTAGCTGAGATGAGAAGTTTGTTTTTATGTGGGCGAATATGCAGTCTTGCTTTGGAAATTCTTCAATTTGATTAGTGAGCGGTTTATTGATTGTTTGGTTCACGGAAAAATCAACTGTAATGTGAAAACAGCAGGCAATAGCACAAGTACCGAAACTTACTCACTTACTTAGATAGATAGGTAGGTAGATAGATGTAATATTTCATTCTTGTGATTTTATGGCACATCAATAACAATTTAAACGAAGAAGCCAGTGACAGTGCAGTCTTGTATACTTTGCTATTCGGGCAGGTCGTTAAGACCAACCGCTCTAGAGCATCGAGTTTCTTTATGGTCGACGTGTTTTAGAGTATCTTCTTTGAAGATTTTTTTTATACAACACAATTGAATTTTTGTAGAACTTACAGGATATAAGTTCCGTAAAAGTTGTCTTTCCAGTCAGGACCTTTGCGCCCATTTGTCTCTTAAGATTTTGTTGCGGTTTTATACTTTCCGCTGTACGTCACATTATGACGCATCGTCTTAACGAAATCTGGTGCATCAGTTGGATCAGTTTTACTGGGAATTCGAATGCGACTATTTCCATGTACAGCTTCTTGCGATGAATGTCGAAAATGTGGTGAATGTGCACTTGCAGCTTGTTGATCTTTTCCATTATTTCCCTCGAAGTGTTGCAGACGTTACAAGACGTTCAAAAAGTCCGTCGAGGCTCGAATCCCACAAAAAAAAAAAAAAATACAACTTAGGGTTTTTTCCACTAGGAGACCCCTCTCGCGAACGTCTGACAAACATCCGAGAGTATAACTGTCTTGAAAGAGATTCTCAATTAGCCGTTTGGAGTCGGCATAAAATTTCAGATCCCTTCCATTCGTTCCAAAAATGAAAAACTCACACAAAACGAATGGTTGTGAGAAGCTAGGCCTAGGGTCCCTCCGGACCTGTTGCGCCAACTTTTTATTTTATCTTAAGCAGATCACTATGAGTCTTACAAGAAATTGAATCGCCCCTTGAAATTGGACATATAGAATGAACGAAAGCCTTAGGTAGGTACCTCTAGTTCCTTCCATATATCTTTGATCGGTGACTTGGGCCATGAGTCCTGTCAAAGAAAGCATTCAATGATCTTCGCTATGTCTGTACCACCAGAGCTCCAGAGCTATTAGCGCTATTGTTCTAAAGTTTTCGCATATAGCTAAAACGACCTTTTCTGTATATAGATTTGGGTGTTGAAAATCGGTATTCGTTGCTGTTTCTCTTCTTATCCTATCATTATCTTTACATCATTCCCAATTGGAAGCTGTTGTGCACTTTTCTATTGATAACGTTGTTTTTTTTTTTCGAAGTGCTCTTTGAACTCTTTGACTCTTATGTGGGTTCCAGATCACTCTGGGATTCCGGGATATAAGACCTACGATGGGATTGCTAAGCAAGTCTCAGTGGATGATTTTTCAGGATCCGAACCTGCGTGGGGTCTTGCTGCCTCCTCTTTCAGGTCCTCTTTTGACTATTTGGTTTCTCACAAATATACAATTCTGTGTGGAACTGCTGCCCAGAATACGGACAGACTAAACTGACAAACATCTTAATGTGCTGAGTTTAAGTGACACCACTGTCTGCGACATTTGTTGAGAGGGCGACGATACTTTGGAGCACTTCCTCTGCTTTGATCAGATGGGAGACATTCGGTGCTGATGTCATGAGTGCTGATTGTAAGCTCTTCATCGCTGAAGTGCAGTTTTAGCTTTCTAATGAAATCGAACAAATTCGGGTTTGATTCCTGGTTGAACAATGGACCAGTAGCGTCTCAGTGCTCCATTGGAGTTTTTCCTAACCTGACAAACAAAAAATCCAGGTGAACACTAAAATAGTGTTGTGACAGTTTTTCAAAAATCTGCGATGTACCTTTTCCAACCACAATAAAGTGCACGACTTGGTCGCACGAAACTTTCTCCCTCATCAGAAGTATGGTTAAGTGAATTGGTATGTTCAATTTTTCAGAAGCAACCGCAAATAAAATATAGAAAAGGCAGTCGTAAATTAAATTTCCAATATTATTTAGCAAGCAAAAACATCAGCGGCGTACTCAAAAGTGGAATATGGACAACTTTACAGAAGATGATTATTTAATGTCCAGTAGACCTAGGCGGTAACACCCAACTACCATGTTCAACTGGTGAAGCAGTGTTATGTGAAATGCCCTAAATATCCACATCCTTCCCGGGTGCTAACATCTTGGACGTTGTCGTTAACTCACAACTACCGAGTTCGTCTATTGTATTACGTTCAATTCGCCCAATTTCCACATCATCACTGAGCCCTGAGCACATCTATCAATATCCTAAAGCAAAACCACGTTCTTTATTAAGAAAGGGAAGGAAACCGGGAAAGATGCGAATTTTAACAAATACGCCCGAAAAAATTGAGCTAGTAAAACGGATAAAAAAAAATCTTGGAACTACATTTCTCTTTCACATCAAAGTCTAAACAAAGAACACTTCAAAACATTCGTACGCAAATTACATCAGATAAATCCGAAAAACCTTCTTTAAGGGATTCATCTGATGACGAGAACTTCGCTCCATCCGCGGACGAGCAAGATGAATTTGATTCATCAATACTTGCAGTTGGAGACTTCGTCGTGGTAAAATTTGTTACCTTAAAGATGGTAACACAGTTCGTCGGAAAAATTGTCCAAGGCGAAGAAGGAGGTCTATTTCAAGTAACATTTTTGCGGAAGAAGTGATCTGAGACTATTTATTTCGTGTATCCCAAAATTGTGGATCAGAGTTCAGTGTTAAGGGAAGACGTAGTGTTGAAGCTACCGCAACCTCAGCGACTTGCAACAAATAAGAGGAATCCAAGGAATATTTATTCCTTTATTGTGGACTTAAAATCCAAATTTATTTCATTGTCCTAAAATACCTGCTTTTCTGAATTGTTCCTTTTATTCTTTTTTAAGCTTTTTTTATATTTTTTGTACAAGTGAAGTCGTTTTTTAAGTCTTTTTGTTATAACAGAATAATATATTTTTTTGTTATGTTTTTGTTTTGTAAACAAACATAAAATAAATGTTATTTTCTAATTTTTTAGAAACAATTGAAGCGTTGAGAATGAGAAGGTGTTAAGTGACATTTTTGAAAATTTTGATGTTTTTTATCTGATAAAGGTATTATGTGACAACTTAAATTTTGGTCTATTCGCCGATACTCTACTGTACTTAATATAGGAGTTGGATATGCTTAAAGTTTGTAAATACACAACTTTTTAAATGAAAAGTGATTGTAACTTTTTTTGCATAAGGCCATTAAAGGCATTAATTTGTAAAAAAAATTCCACTTATTGTAACGTTTAATAAATAATGAAGTCACGTTGCCTAAAATATAATTTTCTTTATTTACTTTTATTTCGTATTACCGAACTCCAACTTCCTTTATAGGAAGATTTAGGGGCAAACAACTTTAAACGCCTTTTACTCGAAACTAGAAATTTGTCACTTAACACCTTCTCATTCTCAACGCTTCAATTATTTTAAGATAAAAAAAAATATATCTATTTCATAAGCTGAATACAAGAGTCCCATTTTG
This sequence comes from Cheilosia urbana, assembly GCA_946477585.1. Taxonomy (NCBI): domain Eukaryota; kingdom Metazoa; phylum Arthropoda; class Insecta; order Diptera; family Syrphidae; genus Cheilosia; species Cheilosia urbana. Next base: position 43,399,975 of record OX297856.1, read on the forward strand.
CCACATAGCAGTCCCATTCGACCACATATTTGTCCCATTCCTCCTGAAAGCAGGACAAAGTTTGGTGTTTCATGGAATGAATTTTAACTTTTATTCTGGTATACTTTTGGTTAGTTTTGTGTTTTTGTTATCTTATCTTAAGAAAGGAAGATATGATTTATAAATTCCCAGCAGTTGACTTTTTACTGAAAAGTGTCCCGTATATACCCCCTCTCCCCTAGGACGGTAGGACGATATCGTTACCTAGATTACATAGACATAATATTTAAGAATTCAGGGATCTGTTTGAATTTGCATGAATAGTTATACTAATGAACTGAATATGCCGAAGGGCGTGTGTGGTTGGGTAAATGAAGTGGGAGTGTCTGATTGTCTAAGGTCCAAGTGGTTGGAATTATTCTACAGTGCATATTAATTTTGCTGAACAAAAAATGTGGGAAATATTTTCCAAGAACAAGTTTTTGGTATAGTTGTAAATCAGTTTTTATTGGCAGTACGCTATTGAGTTTGTTTTACTAAAATATACGAAAAAAAATCTGAAATTAGGTGTAATTTTTGGGAAATTATTAAAAAACGGATTTATTTGATTTTTTTAAGAAAAGCTTAGTGCATAATTTTACAAAAACAGCTCAACGATTTTGATCAGGGTTTTTCGAGATATGAGGAGTTTCCTAAATTAGCGTTTTCGAACTCGAATTCAAAATTAATTTTAGTCTAAGTACCTATGTATATTTTGGTCAAAATCGGTAGTAGCGTTTTCAGGTAAACTAAGCTTCATTTTTAAGAAATAGTCTATAGTACCTATAAAAAAAAAGTGAGTTTGCTATTTAGTTTGAAATTCGAAATATGTCCATGTTTCAGAAGTACCGTTATTCGATTTTTAAGCTTACACTGAGTATGTAGTCATGTTAACCTCACCTACTTAAGTTCAAATATAAGTTTTGGTTGAAATCGTTAGAGGCTGTTTAGTCCGAATAGCTTGCAATTCACCAGCTCCATATCATAATAAAGATATATCAGCATTATATGGAAATGGTAATTGTTCGTATCATTACGCTAATTAAGCAATATTGAATTTGGGTTACTTTAGGTTAATTAGGCAATATTGATTTTGAGGTACTTTTTGTTAATTAAGCACTATTGATATTTTATTGTTAATTAAGCATTATGAATTAATTGTTAAATAGTATAAAAAGAGTAAGTTGTAGGAATAAAGTTGTTAGTTAGTATCAGAACAACCATCAAGACATTTTTCTTACCTCAAGTGAGTCTGCTTGAGAACCCCTACAACGTATAATCGATACAGGTATCGAATTGTACACTCATCGTAGTCTAGGTTTATGTACCTACGACAATCCCAGGTTGGATAAAAGAATCCAATCTTAACAGAGGCGCTTTCGATTAAATCAAACTGGTATGAACATTTTTTATGGGAAGTGCGCAAGGTTTGTCGTGTCCAGAGTCCTAGTTAGAAAAAAATGTTCCAGTCAAAAGCTCAAAGGCATCGGCAAAACATAAATATACATATTTTCAAATTCTTAAAACTTTGAAATGATTTTAAATTAATCTAGGTAAGAATTTGACTGAACTCATCCCTTTAGCGAAACTTAAAACTGAAGTTGAATCCGACTATCCGATAAGTTTATGAGTTTAAATGTCCAAACCGGCCAAATCAATTCAACCTGCTGTTTTTCGACGTTTTTTTTTTTGTTCTAATACGTAGTAGATAAATAGCAAAAATAAATTCATATGAACGTACGAGTATTCTAAGACTAGATGGTTATCGCTTTGCCTGCAATTCATAACTTTATTAGAGTTCTCCGTATACCTTTTCTATGGCTTATACTGCTTTTACTGCTGTTCCGAAGAAGCTCTTATTTAAATTCCAAAAACCAAGTCTATTGACATAGTACAGTCTCCCATTTTTTAAGAATTCTTCCGATGAGTTGAAAAGTTGAAGAAGCTGATTTCAATTGTACTTACGTCAATTTTCAGTTTATTGAACGCTCTATATACCGAAGAACGAGAGCGAATTGCATTTGTCTAAATAGAGGAAGGGTCATTTATTCGGTAAAATTTGCGACAAAAATTGCTTTATTTTTAAATCATTTTTAAATATATACGTTTGAAGGCACTCAGCTCATTACTTCGGCAATAATAATCATCTAAGCATTCATAAAAATGTATACGTGGGTTGACTTCGTAAAAGACAATCTTGCAAATTTTTTCTATAGATTCCGATCCGATTTTAAAAAACCGTCGGTCTGTAAATTTGCTGTATAAGTAAATGTAACTGAAAGGAAATGTGAACTTAGTTTGTTCCAAATCGTAAGTTTGAACCAAATCCGGTCAGCCGTTCAGGCTGTAAGCCTGAGCTCACGGACAGAATTTTGCGACCTACTTTTTTCAGTTCCTCTATCATTGTAGGTAGTGTCGGAATTGACTAACATCTCGAGTTCAAAATCTTGTACGAATATAATATCTTCTCTTACTACGTGTTAGTAAAAGATGAAAATGCGACGAAAAGTGTGTCAAATTGTATCTTTAGCCGCTCAACGGGCACGCTGTATGTCAGTTATTTTCATCCCACATCCTTCTCGGGACCTAAATAGGTTGCGTGAGGGTAAAACTGCCTTGAAATTTCAGGAACAATGCGGTATTAGAACAGGGAATTATCTATTGAAAGTTGTCACTTTCCGAAATGACTCACAAATTTATAGAATCCGTCTATACTTAAACCCTTTCCGCAACCTCCATTGCCATGAAGGCAAAGAATACAAAACTTCTTCTCCCTCGGGATACCTAATATCCAATTGCCAATCAATATTTGACAGCTCTTCATTGTCTTGAGGCAGTTACCAAACACAATTTATTTGACAGATCAGTTTCGCTACTGTTGCGAATTCGCTGTCACTGTCATTTTCGATTTGTCTGAATCTATGCGATCACCATTTTAATTATTACTACGACCTTATACAACGACTTCAACGAGGGCGTTACGCCTTACAAATTAAAATCAATTCAATTCATGTCCCTGAACGACTCCAACTCCAGTGATTGTTGAAAAGGAGTTTGTCATTAATCTTCGTTACCGTACATTTCTGCGAATCAATTCAAAGGAGCGACAGCGAATATGCAAATACATACAAAAACATTATTTTTGTGCACTGAGAAATTGATGATTCACGTGAAATATATGAAACACCAGTTGATGATACTCCAACTTTGTGGCAGCGAACAACTCCACATGAAGTACTCACACGGCCATCGATCCACGTTTGTTTGTTGGGTTTCCTTTATTTTTTCACTGTCGGTCGTCCCCAGCCCGAAAGTATCACAAAGAGCTCACCAATAATTGAAGCAGCATGCTGATGACCATGCCCGTCGGCGTCGTATGTGTGACATTTGTTGCGCTTGCTGACCCCTTTTTCCCGTCGTAAACAATTTCTGTTATCAAAATCGCATTCCCAGTACAATTTTTATGCGTTCCCGGAATATCTGAACTCGAAGTGAATACAATATCGCTTCAGATTGCTGGCACAGCACTCGATGACATACAATCGCTGGAGATACACATCAAACGAGAAGAAATTCAATTTAAAACCCCACAGAAGATAATGGTGCACCTATAGAGCAGGGAGGGGAGCTGTTGCAGATGCAGCAGAATCATATATCTACTTAAAGCCACTTGCTAATAGCAATGTGTGATATTCTTTATTTGCTGCTGTAAACAGTTGGAACTCAAATGTTTGTGTTTAATTTTCACATTCGGATGCATGTGGCAATATGGGGGAAGGAGCGGTTGCTGCAGATACTCAGAGGATTTAATAGATTTGTGGGGCCCGTTTTCTGTGCATTGAGCGGGAACTGAATGGGCGGCAGGTGCTACGTTAGTTAGGTGGAGTTGTTTGCCTGGTTTGTCTACTCCTAAAGCTATTTAACGAGAACTAAGAATGATTTCCCCCGACTCTTTTCAAATGGAAGACGGTGGGTAAATAAACTCCAAATAAACACACACCCACCCCGAGCAAACGGTGTACTTAAGATGTGCAGCAGCATTGATCCCGCAAGATGACGTGTGCGTACTGTTGAGAAACTTTGATGATTAGATTGAATGATGTGTATATGGATGTCTTGTGAGTATATCTCACCACTTAATCTCACCCAACAAATGGTGAAGTGATGTTTATTTAAAATTTCCTCGTCTATATTGGCCGTCATAAAATGCGGACAAAATACACAATCTAACGTAGTTCGCACAATAAAATGTCAAGAAGTATCTAACGACACTATACCAGATATCATTTGCCGTTCATTCGTCCGTTAAATTGAAGTCCAACAATGTCGTCTGTAATAGACGAATTTTGGTTTTTATGACACGAATAGGATGGCTATGCTTACCTCCATCAGTTCGGAGCATAAAATTGGGACACAATTGCCTTCCTCGACGGGAGTCCATTTTATTAGGACTTGACGTCGGAAGAGACCAGTGAAGCAGACAGCCTCTAGGGGTCGCCTGATTGATTATTCTGGATACGCGGCGAGGAAACTTAAATTCAAACTTAAACAGAGTTGAGGGGATCTTAAATCCTTTGCGACCTCAAATGATTGGGAGAGGGTGAAAGGGGAACGCCATCTGACGTGGCTCGCAGCCTTGGGGTGTGTTTCGTGACGAAAACATTATTTTATGTTTGTTTTGCTTGATTACACTTCTTGTGTATCGATGTTATGTTTGACTATAGGATAATGAGTGGGCGATGTTGGGTGGAAGGAGGTTGGATTAATGTTTTCCTACGATATTTTCGGGAAATCAGCTGTGGGAGTGCGACTCTAGTGTACTTAAGTTATGTTTTACTTCGCTTGAACAAATATTTGTGTGTACGCAAAGCAACGGGGTACGAGAACACTAGTAATTGGAAAAGTTTTACGTTCGTGAGGTTAGTGTACAAAGATTGACACACCACCCTCGATAAATCAATGAAAGATGTCGTGTTCAGGAAATAGTATTTGCCTTATGTGTTCGCAAATAATCCGGAACTCTTTGAAATTCCCAGAATGTTTATGCTGCCGAAGGGATGATAATTAGTCAGTATGGGTTTCTTGGAATCGGAGATCCCGAATAGGTATGTGTGTGAGTGGATCTTATATTTAATCTGTCACTTTAAGAAAGAATGTAATTTCATTAAAATAAAAGAATACCTACCCTACATATTCGCAGAGGTAAAAATAAGTATGGTGAAACTAATTGCCTAACACCGACCGAGTAGCTGTTTTAGTGGTCCAGATAAAAACTTGTCGCATCGACAAAATTGGGAGGTTGCGATGAATTGATTTTTTCTTATGAAGAAATTTGAAAACCACAAATGTAGGGGATTACAACGGACATAAACCTAACCTTTCCTATAGAGGTCTACCTGACTGACAGCAGATTGTTGGCTGCCGTCATATTATTATATTTTGAGGAAGGTTTTTTTCTTGATCCTAAATACGTACGTATATACGTGGTAAATGGGGGAAAAAAACTTGGAGAAGCACAGGTGTTCTAAAGTGCTTCGGCTTTACGTAGACAACAGAAGACTTATTCTGGCGACTTTGTGACAAGTCATTTGGAATTGACTTCGTAGTCAGCATAGTCTGTTTAAACTTTTTGCAACTGAGTGTTTGGATTTCACAAGAATTTCCTATTATGCAGTAAATGGCTATAAAATCGAAATGTAAAGGTACCCACTGAGCGGAAGGTTTAAGCTTCGACCCTAAAAAAATGTACAAATCGCACCTGTTTTCACTGACCCATATCTCCACAGTGTCAGTTATGTGGGAGTATAAACTGTCCGGAGAAAGCTTCCCAATTCAGGCGTTCTAATAGGGGACTAAATTCCTGGTCGCTCGGTTGGTAAAACAATGAAAGAAAAATGTAATGGTAGTTTAAAAATTTGTTAAATGCAAAAATGGAGAACTTTTTTTTTTTTGCATTTCAAAAATTTTGAAACTACCATTACATTTTTCTCTAAGACGATTTAAAATTGTGCTGGAAAGTATGCAAAATCGACTGAGGCGGTTATGGCTTGTGGCCACTATTGAATGTCTGGTATTGGTTTTGCTTGGAAATCTTCTACCAAATCTCTACACCTCGTGTGAGGGAGTGCATACTTTGTTACAACATACTTATGTTGAGTATAAGTATCTACACATTAATAGATATAAGAGAGTTATATAAAATATAGTTATACAGATATTATTTACACAATAACGTACAAAAGAACTGACAACAAGCATTATTGCCACAATTTGCTCACAAAAAGTACACACAATCTCACTCATATTTCGCTGCGCCTACTCCACTACTTTTTTGAAACAGACTTTGAAAATCTCAAAAAAAAAACTTAATATCTTTACTTAATGTATCTTAAATATTTTGATTTAACATCTAAATATGTACTTTGATTTCTATTTTGATCTAATTGATATTTTAAAATAACTAATTAAAATAACTAATACATTTTTCAAAAACTAAAACTCGCGAATTTTTTTTCAAAATCTCGTGTCATGTTTTTCTCCGAAATAGCTCGTCCGATTTTGTATGAATATTTTTTGAGTGTATTTGGTAGGTATGAGAATAGGGTTTAAAGTATATTTCATACCGCTAGGTGATGACGGTTTCCACGAAAAAAAAATTTTTTTGATGTGTAAACATCTAGGCGCGCGTTGTTGGAATCTGGTGGAGTAATTCCACACATTTAACTTGCGGGGACGGAAATGTGTCACTGTGTTTTATCATTGCATATATTTTATCATTGCATACGTTTTTATCATTGCATACATTTATGAGCTGGGGCATATTAATTTCAGCTTTTTGTTGATGTGAAATAAAGCATATTTTTCTTATATGACCTGTGACGGACATCTCGAGGAAATTCGGTGCCAAATCTGTCGTGAATTACCAGGCACGCAGGAATCACAGCTAGACAACAACTAACAAAAATGTCGTAGACCAGCACCTCTACAATATGCAATGCAAGTAGAATGAAATTCCAATGACACTTTCAATTACAGTAGAACAGTTGATGTCATTTAACTTGCAGGGATGGATTGCATACATTTATGAGCTGGGGCATATTAATTTCAGCTTTTTGTTGATGTTAAATAAACCATGTTTTTGTTATTTCATAAATATATCAAGAATACGGTTATTACAATTCCCTCTTTGTATGTTAAAGTGGCTCTCGATGAGAGAAACACTTAGGCCGTTAATCGGCCCATTGTACGTACCACTGGTGTTTAGGGGTTCCTTATCTGGTTACTCATGTGAACCATTTGCTTCCATTGATAAAGCTAAGAATGTTAGCAGCGCTGGTGTCACATAGATCACTAAGATCATTGAGGAAGTAGTTTCCTAAGTGCGCCATCCTTAGATTGGATAGATCAGGGCAGCATCCCTGCAGCTTCTGCAATTCCCTCTTTTCTCAATGACGTGTATCAAGCCACACACATACCGCACGCACGGTGTTTACACATATTTCGGGACTGTTGGATACAGTCGCACCAATTTTTTTTTTTTTTTTTGTAGATTTTCCATCTAAAATTACTTACAACCCCAAATTTTCAGGCTCCAACCCCCACCACCCAGTTTTTAATCCCGATTTTAATATTACTGAATGAACAATATACAAATAATTTAGTCGTCCTTAGTTTTTAAAACAGAACGACTTTGTATAAATATTTATTGAATGTCAGATGGTGCTACGTCCGTCACATCGAACTTTTATCCACACAAGCCATGGACGTGAAGTGTCGCGTCACTTTGACATTTCATTCTGCATTTGTTATGTATTTCAATGCCGAAAATTTCAAATTTCGAGCGGAAAAGTTGAACAACCGTAAAACCAGAAATGCATCAGAGGTAGGTGGGGATTTCCGAAAATAAAATTTTGTTTTGAATGGAAAAAATGCTGTCCATCACAAACAATGTTTTTCTCAATTTGATAATTGGAAATTTTGACAGGAAAATCGTGAAAACTCGAAAGTTTATAATATATTGGGCCATTGAATGTCGTCTGTCTGTTTGCAATGCATTGAAATTTTCAGTGGGAATGCTTGGGTTGAGCTGTACATGAAAAAAGAAATTGTGATCTCTCCTATATGAAGTTAAACCACAATCACGGCATTTCCTCGCATACACCTAACAATGCAAAGGCTTCTTCCAAATGGCTTCATAATGTGGATCAATTGTCCCATTCCACCTTCCACTAGCTCTTACTTTGTAGGCAAATTTCTAGCAACCGCCAAGGCATTCCTTACGATTTTTCAAAAAAAAAAAAAAAAATTAAAGCGATCATGCACTTCATCGTTAAGCACAACGTTTTGTACAACCGCGTTTTTACAACCGATGTATTTAATCGAATGGCAGAGACGAGGATTGCCGTATGCCCAGGCTTCTGCTTTGGTTAATTTAGAAAATCTGAACGAATCAAATCGATTCAATCATTATCGCTCAAAAAGGTACCCGATCAAGAAGCCGGAAATCTAAGAGAGTTTCATTCTTTCAATAGAAGGACTTGATATTCAAAAGGGATTTTAATAATTTAATTAATTTTAAGCGGCACAAAGTTCGCCGGGCTAGCTTGTAACTACAAATATATTATAAATTTGTTCGTTATTAATGCTTTTTTCGATTGGACTTCTATTTCATTTTTTGGACCTAAGTATAGTTATTTTTTTTCAATATATTGCTTTACTAAATACAACCCTCAAAAACTTTCAGGCTAAACTCACTATCGACTTTTACCGGTATAGTTTTACTTTGACCGTTGGGTTTTGCTTGATTTATTGACCTATAACCCACTGATATAGGTCAAAAGTCCATTTTGAACATTTGGCTTTTGGAATTATGACCCTGCGCTGAACTTGTTGCTATATTTACACAGCATACCGTATTTTTGGATACCAGAGTTCGCCCAAAGGCAGGAATTCCACCATTATTATTTTTTAACTAGCTGTGCCCGCAACTTCGTACGCGGCGTAAGGCTGTGTACTTTCCAATTAAAGAGATTTGACCGTTTTCTCAACAGCATATTTGTTTAAAATCTAGCTAAAACAAAGCGGTGAACATTGTCAATGTGAAACAATAAATCAAACAAATCTATTTACCCAAAACACCAATTAAGAAAATTAAATTCAACAGCGTAAGTCCTAAAGTTCCACTTCCTTACTGTAGGCATCAACGTTAGGTAATATCAAAACAACCACTAAAACAAAAGCCTGAACGGAAATTTGTATCTACACCAACAATAAGTAAATCAAACAACATAATTCACCTATATCGTCTTTACTTCTTGATCAATTCTTTACTGTAGTCTGTAGGTATCAACGTAGGTATATAACAACCATTAAAACAAAAACCATGAACTCAGTTTCTATATACACCACCTCCAACATACATTCACCACCACACCACACGTCATCAGCCATCTGCGCATTTCCTCCGATCCGAAACACATTGTCGCTGTTTTTTGTTGTTGTTTTTTTTTCATATGAACGTGCTTGTGCGATGTGCGCCACCAAACCACCCCCAAGCAGAACAACGATCAAGAACCGCGGCTGCTGATAATAGTGGATTTCAGAAAATAAATTTATTTTTTTAATGTTAGATTTTAGGTTGTAGCTCAGCTTCTAGAGGACATAGAAAGTTGATTGATGGCTTGAAATATCTATAAAAGTGTTGGCTCTCCTAAGTATCTTGTTTCCTCCTAGTCCTACTTATGTCCCAGCTAGTTCCCGTGGAAATCCGTCCGTTTTAGATCTATTTATTACAAATGTTCCTGGTCTAATGTCTCAACCAATTTCATTAAACGAGCTTAGCTCTGACCATAATCCAGTTATTTCTAAAATTCGTTGGTCGGGTTTGGAAAAAGTGCAATATTTTTACGACCTAAAAAACGCAAACTGGGCTCGTTTCCGTTTGGAGGTAAGAAGACAGCTTCAAAACATTCCTACGACCCTTGAAACAATTACAAGCAAGCAAGATGTTGACTCCATTGTTCAGCAGTTTACAGAGCATATCCTGAGTTCAGCTAATAATAGTATCCCAAAAGTTGCGAATAAAGTGCATTGCCTCAAAATCCCAGCTAAAACTTTAGAACTAATTAAAATTAGGAATATACACAGAAGAAACTGGCAAAGATTCCGCCAAACTGCTTCTCGCATTCAAGTGGCTCAGTTAAATAAAATAATAAATAAACAAATTCAAGATAATCGAAATAATGAATGGAACAATAAGCTTAGTAAACTTGATAAAGCTGCCAAGCCCTTTTGGAATATAATGAAAATTATTAAAAATAAATCCAAGGAATTACCTTGCATTAGAAGTGATACAGAAACCTTGTTCACTGATAGGGAAAAGGCGAAGGCGTTAGCTCTAAACTTCGCGCAAAATCACGTTGTTGCTCAAAATTTAGGAGATGCAGATACAAACATCCGCGTTGAACATGCTCTTCATGCCTTTAATTTAGCTATTTACGAAACTCCGCCAAATGAATTTATAACAGAATCAGATACAGAATATTTCGTAAACAATTTACTTATAAAAAAAACAGGCGGAATCGATAAAATTAAAAATATTTATCTAAAAAAATTGCCTAAAGAAGGGATAACCTTTCTTACCTTCATCATCAATGCTTGCTTAAAAATGCAATATTTTCCTGATAAATGGAAAGTAGCAAAGGTTATTCCCATTCCAAAAGCAGGGAAGCCTCCCGATAAAACCGCAAGCTACAGACCAATAAGTTTACTAAGTGCTTTAAGCAAAATATATGAAAAAATTTTAAAAGAAAAAATTGTTCAAATCATTGAAGAAACCCAAATATATCCGAACGAACAGTTCGGATTTAGGCGAAATCATGGGACCTCGCACCAGGTTCTTAGGATATGTAATATCATAAAATCTAACCGTGCAATAGGTAGATCAACAGGCATGATTCTACTCGACATCGAAAAAGCTTTTGATTCAGTGTGGCATAATGGGCTTATTTATAAAATGATAAATTTAAACTTTCCCCCATTTCTTTGTAAAATTGTCCAAAGTTTTGTTTCGAATCGTTGTTTCAAAGTACATGTTAATAGTTGTGTGTCCGACATCGTACATTTTCATGCTGGCGTACCCCAAGGCTCGGTCCTGGGACCAGTTTTATATAACTTATATACGTCCGATTTCCCGACTCTTGCAGAATGTGAAGCAGCCATATATGCTGATGACACGGCCATACTTTCATCGCATGAACTCGGTCTCAATATTGAGACGAATTTAAAAAATGCGATTAAAATACTGCAAGAATACTACTCAAAGTGGAGAATAAAGCTTAACGCCGAAAAGATCCAAGCAATCTTTTTTACACGAAAAAGAAAACCTTGCTTCATTCCGGCTAACCAGATAATCATTAACGGCCACCCTATTAGATGGGAGCCTTCTGTTAAATATCTCGGAATACATCTTGACACAAAACTGACTTTTAAAGAACATAATATGAGGACGATTAAAAAAACCAATATTGCTATCAAAATGTTATATCCATTTATAAATAGAAATTCACTACTTTCAAACGAAAATAAGATTATAATTTACAAAACCATCTTTCAATCAATTCTCTTATATGGTTGCCAGGTGTGGGGTAAATGTGCTGAATGCCATATAAAGAAACTACAAATATCTCAAAACAAGCTGCTAAAAATGATGCTCAATCTGCCTTGGCATCATTCCACTTCAAATCTGCATATTAGGACAAATGTTGAGTTGATCTCCAATAGAATAATAAAGCTCAATGACGCCTTTAGGATCAGATGCGACATCACTAATAATCCTCTTATCAATCAATTAAATATAGAATAGCTTAGTGAATCATTGCAATGTTAAATCCATTTACTAACTAATATACCCATATATTAACTTAGTTAATGTTAATTAAATTATCTGTTAATTGTTAGTCTTAACTTAATTATCTGTTTACTGTAAATCTAATATGTTTTTCTGTTTGTGTTTATCAATTTCCTTGTTAAGTTATTATTGTTAAATTATATATATTTAATTCTTACACTTATTATTATTAATTTATTTATTTATTTATTAACATACCTATATACCTATATATATTTATTTATTTGTTTATTTATTTATTTATTTATTTATTGATTTATTTATTTATTTATTTATTTATTTATTTATTTAATTATTTATTTATTTATTTATTTATTTATTTATTTTTTTATCTAGTCATTTTATTTATTTATTTTCTTTGCTTTTTTTTAATACGCTTATTCTAGTCATATCTTTTGATTGGTTTATTATTGTTATACTCGTATATAATACAAAATTATATACTTTATTAATTATATATATATAATATATATACATATATATTTATCTATTTACTTATTTATTTATTATTATTTTTATTTTTTTTTTTTGTTTGTTCTTTCAAATTGAGGTTTTGTTTTCGTTGTTTCCTCAGGTTCCTTTTTATAATTTTTTCAGCATCACATTAAAATATATAAATAATTTTTCAGTAGAAAGATGTACATTTGTAAATCATATCTCTGTGCGAATAATGTAAATTGTGCGATAGCAAACTGTACTTTATTAACGAAATAAATATCTATATCTATTTGAGTAATGGCGAGTTAAAGGCAGTAAAGTCGGAAAAAAAACACATTTTGGTCAAAAACGCTCCAAAAAATAGGAATGGCAATGAAAGGAATAGCCTATATGTTGCACAGAATCTTAAGAAACATTTCAAAAAAAGTTTCATCGAAATCTGTGCAGTAGTTCTCACGCCATTAGGTAACAGAAAAATTGCCAACAGTTTTATTATAAGTATAGATTACTGCGTGTTTACCTATAATTTAAAATATTTGAAAAAACAAAAACACAGCATTACATCTCTGAACAAACTACCCAACAAAAATTCAAGCGAATATGTTGAGCTTAAGGCAGTGGAAGTGGTTCTTAACTATTTGCCTTCACCTATTTATATATAGGTAAGATATGTCTCAAGTTCCCATTGTCGCTTAAAAAACTGCACACTTTCAATCTTATTCACAAAGATTTGGCCATACTATAAAATTTATTTTTAATCCCTCACATAAAGTACTTTGTAGGTCACAATGGGTAGTTTTACATTGAAAATTTCGCCAATGTAAGTTCGCAAAATCTACCGTAGACATAGACACTAAAAAGTATTATTCGTATCGCGCTTTAAGTTTGACTATGCCAAGCCTAGACACTAAACCTGTCTTATCTTTTTTACAACTCTCCACCAAACCCAGACAATACAACGCTATGCCCACTAAAAGCCCAATCACGTCAAGCTAATTAAACTCCCCCAAAGGAAGTGCGAGTTGTAAACTTTTAACTTGTAATGCAAGTTGCAACAAATGTACCTAATGTTGCAACGGATTAGCATAATATTTCCTTATGTCTCAGTTTACTGGGTTCCCGCGATTCTCGTTCGTCAACGCCAAGTATAGCTACAAAGTAACAATCGTATAGCGATTCACGCACATCAATTTGCGGATATTCTTGTACACGATTCCTGCCAAATCGAGCGACAAGTTCTGCGCGCACAATTTACTGTCACCCCGAACATTTCCTCAGTGGTTTGTTCGGAACGTGTGTTTGTTCTGTCACCCGCTAAATGGCCAATGGTCGCGCTGCTTTAATAAAAATGCTGACGCACGTTTCGCGCGTGCCAAAAATGGCAAGTTGACTGCGATGTCGATGTCTATACCTACCTACCAATAAGGGCTCTAGCAACAATGTGTGCAGGAACTTTCTTAAAGAAAAATTGAAGAAGAAAAACAAAAATCCAAACGAACAAGACAAATAAAAATACAACTCTTGTGTTGATCCTTGTTTTAAACGTTCTCTTTTTCTTTGCAGTGCTTCGTGACGACTTTCGAGTGCAACCAAAGGATACACGGGTTGCCAAAGGCGAGACGGCACTCTTAGAATGTGGACCACCAAAAGGAATTCCTGAACCCTCGCTCATCTGGATGAAGGTAAGTCGCTGGCAAGGTGTCCCGAAATTCCCCACCCATTCATTATGCGATGAGAACTTCTTAAGTCCTGCATGCGCCGGCACAAAGGGAATAAGCGATAGATGGCATTCTCTCTGGCAGCCACTTGATGATGCCGCAGTGTGGGCTCCACTGTTTGTCTGCACAAGCAAAACCTCTAGGACAAAAAGTCACCATACAGAATAGGTAGGATCTTGGCTTCGAATCCCTCTAAAGCTTCAGTTTATCCACGTGTATTAGTGTGTTTGCGGGTGGTGTTTGTCTTTTAAGAGGCTGCAGAATCTCCCTTCCCCTCTGTATATGTATCTGATGGATACCTTCCGAGTTTCACTATGACTTAAGTGCATTCCACTCCATGTGAGCGCTGCTTGTGTTGGCTTCGTCATGAATTATGTATGCTACCAACCAGTGTGTAGACTTGTTGGACGGTTTGGTTAGTTGGGTTGGTGTTGCCCTTTAGAAGCTTTTACGGGGCCTCCGGTGCTCTGTGTTTAACTTTACGTTTTGTTTACTTGAGTTGTTTTGTTTACTCGGCTCTTGTTTGCATTTTTTTTCTATTTGTGTGTGTGGAGATCTGGAAGCGTTATTGTTTTGAAATGGTAATTCCCAACAATTACGGCCATGATGGTGTGGTTACACAAGAGTGGGAGTTTCCTTTAATTTTCTTCCACTGATATCATCATCATCAACATGATGTTGTCAGTCTTGGTTCCGTTTCTGTCTTTTGGTGCCAGGCGTGCTACTCAAATGAATCTTTGTCTACCGGCACAATGTCTGTGTATACAATGAATCAAGATTAGCGGCGGTGTCGCTGAGGGCCACCACACAGTGTGGGTCACGGGCTCAGTAATGAGATGCAGACACAACATCGAGTAATGGGTCACATGTTTTATTGAATTTAATGCCCTACGCGTATTTATGAATAGAGTGCTTTGTCAGTTCTTCAAATGGATGTGATTTAAATAAGAAATATTGCCTTGCATGCAAGATGAGTTTGACTCTTGCACTGCTTCATATCTGGGTGATGTTGAAAATCGCACACTTCTTTGCCAATCACATTGTTTTCGCATCGTTGTACAGATGTATGGTAAGCGCAGAGTAAGGTTGGTGAATTTTACTGCGTAAGGGCGTTTGAATAATTTCTTTTCGAAATGCATCCTTTATTTTTTGCTATCAGGTGCAAAGTTATGAGTATTTGGTGCCAACGGAAAGTATTATCTTTCGTACAACCAACTAGTTTTTAAATATACTCGCTGTTTTAACGTCCCTAAAAACGTACAGGTTTGGTAGAAAGAATCTTTTAGTGTAGCCTTTTTTAGTGTAGCCTTTTTTAGTGTAGAAAAAAAGTCTAATAGCATCTATATGTAACTTTCTCGTTGACCATTCCAGCTTAACCCCTTTTTTGAAGAAGTATGTCCGATAACGATAATGCAGCTTAATTGGATTCACTACCACACTGTACCTCGACTCAGAAGCACCATTGCCATTTTGACTGATTTCCAGTCAGATCTGACAGGATTGATACTCATTTAGCTGGAAGATTTTGTAGAATCCAGCCAGCTGGTTTTTTAGCTGGATGGATTTTTGTTTGAATTTTCATAAATACCTACAACTACAACATACTCCTTTTTCATGCAGAGTCTTCGCCATTCCATGCCTAGCAGTTTTGTATATTGACATTATCGTTTTTAAGATAATTGGAGGTCATCTCTTCTTTATAAGGTCGTCTGCCTAAAAATTTGTAAGGCAATACCAAACAATTCGGCAAGCCTTTTCAACTTTCTATGGAAACATATTTGATCTTTATGAACCATTTTTGGCAGTGACATAAATATATACCCACTGCTCAATGGATCTTCTTGTCGAAAAAGGAAAAAAAGTCGTAAAACAAATTGCCAATTCAAAACATATTTACTCAACCTATTCAATCCAACCATAACAAAAACAAGATCGTTTTGAATTCTTACTTGATTATAGTAAACTTAAGCTTGATTTTTACTTGGGTCTTCCATAGGTAGAAAAGCGGTTGCGACCCTTAGAACATAGAGGAAGATCAAATGCAAAACAATGTCACCCATAAGGAGATTTCGACTTTAAGCAAGGATTGCTTCGTTATTTTAAATGCGATTTTAATAATGTTATACATTTATTTTGCTTAAGGAATTTTCTCTTATTAAAGACTAGCTGTGCCCGCAACTTCGTACGCGGCGTGAGACTGTGTAATTTCCAATAAAAGGAATTTGACCGTTTTCTCAACGGCATATTTGTATAAAATCAACAGTCTAGCTAAAACAAATCGGTGAACATTGTCAATGTGAAACAATAAATCAAACAAATCTAGGTATTTACCTAAAACACCAATGTAAGAAAATTAAATTCAACAGCGTAAGTACTAAAGTTCCACTTCCTTACTGTAGGTATCAAAGTAGGTAATATCAAAACAACCACTTAAACAAAAGCCTTAACGGAAATTTGTATCTACACCAACAATACGTAAATCAAACAACATAATTCACCTACATTATATCGTCTTTACTTCTTGAATTCTTCAATTCTTTACCGTAGGTATCAACGTAGATACTATAACAACCATTAAAACAAAAACCATGAACTCAATTTCTATATGCACCACCTCCACCATACGTCCATCACCACCAATGTTGCCATAAAAATGTTTTTACAAATCTGCAATTATAACGAAGAAAAAATGCAATGCAGATTTCTATAGAAAAATCTTCCTTCACAAATTTTTCTTTTATGTACGTAACAATAACAAAAAAACAAAAAAGCTGAATACGAAAATGACAGCATACAGCGAAATCAAGTGTGCAACAAATGTTAAAATTTGTTAAAAAGAACAAAATATATTATTGCGGTTTGCGGATGCAGACAAAATCTGAAGCGCAGATTTTTAGTTTTTAAAAATATGCAGCAAGGTTGAAAATATGCAAAATGCAGACAAATCTGCACTTATGACAACGCTGATCACCACATGTCATCAGCCATCTGCGCATTTCCTCAGAAACACATTGTTACTGTTGATTCAATATACATTATGTATATTCACGTCCCATACTTCTCCTTCGTTTAACTTAATTTGGAGAAAACACCACGCAGTTTTTTTTTCATATGAAGGTGCCTGTGCGATGTGCGCCACCAAACCACCCCAAAGCAGAACAACGATCAAAAACCGCGGCTGCTGATAATATTCGATTTGAGAAAATAAATTTATTTTTTTCATGTTAGATTTTAGGTTGTAGCTCAGCTTCTAAAGGACATAGAAAGCTGATTGATGGCTTGAAATAACTATAAAAGTGTTGGCTCTCCCAAGTATTTTGTTTTGTTTGCATTATCTGAGTAATGACGAGTTAAAGGCAGTAAAGTCAGAAAAAAAACACATTTTGGTCAAAAACGCAATGAAAGGAATAGCCTATATCGCACCCTCAGTACAATAGAGCGATATATCAAAAAACGTAGTTTCGAGAAAACGCTATCTACAAAATTGAGGATATAACTTTCATTTGTATCTTGCCAAACAAAATTATATTTCATAATGCTGAAACTTATTTAGAAAAACAAAACAATAAACGTTTAATTTTCAACAACATTTGTTATTTAAATAAACAATTCATTATAAATAAACAACGTTTTTTAGTTAGCTTCTAGTAATTAAAAATATTTTAAGTGCAATATAGCAATAAGTCAAAATTCATGTCATTTATCGCTCTTTTGCATGGAAATAATATAGGAGACAATGAGATATATTTCGGTTTAAGTCTGTTTTGCATTAGAATGAATGATAATTGAAGTGATATATTTCCTTATGTCTCTCTATTGCATAGATTTTTTATTTAAAAGTAATTAGTTTTAAGACTTATTTCGGGTAGTCTCTATATTGCTCGGAAAAGGTTTCACATTTAGGTGAAAATAAGTTAGTATTTAGAGTTAGCTGAGTTTTGCATTGGAAAATGCGAACAACTTCAAAACTTTGTATATTCTTATTTTTTGTTTTATGCCCATATCATTGGTATTTTTTTGAACATGAAAATGGCAAGCCCCTTAAAAGAAAAGTACTTTTGAAAGCAACGCTTACTCATCAATAACTAAAAAAACACATTTTTTGACTTATCGCTCTATTGTACTGAGGGTGCGATATGTTGAACAGAATCTTAAGAAACATTTCAAAAAAAGTTTCATCTAAATCTGTGCAGCAATTTTCACGCCATTAGGTAACAAAAAAATTGCCTACAGTTTTATTATAAGTATAGATCTACTTTTTCTGGTTAAGGGGTTTCAATTTGAAGTAAAATGGATTATAAAAAATGTCTCTCAGAAACTACAGTAGCTGGCACCTGCCAACTCTGTACAGTGTACATAGTAGTTGAGACTCTTTATAACTGTTTTCACCCAAAAGTAATGATTAAATAATAGCTACCGATTCATTTAAATTAATTATTGATTAACTTAACACAACAAACTAAAATTAACAAAACGAAAAAGTTCATGAAACCTCCTTCCGATAATTGAATCTATTGCTTTTTTTGATACATTGGTTGGCACTCCACTTATCACATCACATCACATCACACTATTATTATTATTTTTTTTTTTTTTTTGTATTATATAAAGAAGTAATGTTTGTTTGTGGGAGGTAATCTCCGGAACTACCGAACCAATTTCAAAAATTCGTTTACTAATAGAAAGCTACGGGATAGAGTATTGCGATAGGCTACTTTATTTTTTTAATTTTTCCATTTTAGATTTTTTTTATTTTCTTCACTATTTATTTTGACTTTTCTATATCAAAAATTAATTAAAAAACTACGTACCTACTATGTGCGGATTTTTTTTTTCAAAATGTAGATTGATAAAATTGAGATAAATTTAATGTAAATATTGATTGGTCAACAGTGATAGTTTTGATTTTGTGCATCGCTCCAACAGTTTCATTTCTTTTACACAGTTGATAAGGTAAAAATTAAATGTAAAAAGTTTAAACGCGGACAAAATAGTTATTGAAAAGCAAATTTCAGTGATTTTTAAAAAAATCCAAGACCGACGAACAAGGCAAGCAAGTCAACAACAAATATCAACGCAGCCAAACTACAGAAGAAAGCGAAAAGCATGGCATAAGACCAGATCAACAGTCAAGAAAATTGAGAGTGCATGTAATGAGAACTGCTTCAAATCCAACTGGGATGGGAAAAAGTTCAAATCGGAGTGGCAAGATGCGCGTCGTTGCTGACATTCGAACGACTGGCATTTCAGTAGAACGAACAGCAAACTATGTCGGTGATGCGATTTTTGATATTGGAGCGATGACTATAATTGTGTGCCACCATAATAAAACGCGCTAAAAAATTGCTGTGCGAGTGGCAAAGTGAAATTAGCACCTGCGGAGCCATTTGAATCGGAGGATTTTCTAAACATTTGACAGTACAATAACTGTTTTCGTATGACTTCATTGGGATGTGGGAACAAAAATCATTCAAAAAACTGGTTTCATGCCGACTTGCAGGGCAATATTTTCTCTTATACATCATGCAAACACACATTTTCTAACAATGGCACGGGATTCTATGCCGCAAAATTCGGATTAACAGATTCAAGGCCAAATTCACCATCGGATGGGTGCCTTCTTGCCAGCAAATGAGGACGTACAGCAATATTCGCAGGTGTACTTCATTTTGTCGGAGGATGATCAAGTCGATAGCCTGTACAGAGGGCAAACAGGAGTGACAAAAAACGTCATTCGACAATTGCAACCATTATAAATGCAATCAACGCTTGAACTTAGAAGATCGCAGATTTGTTTTCAAACCTGATAATAGAATCGCATTTTGGAAAAAATAGAATGGATAAGAAACGGGTAGTGTCACTTCAAATACAAGAAAAATTATTTCAAATTTCGAATTTTTTAATTCGGATGTTCCGGACTCACCGTTTCACAATTTGAAATTAAGAGTCGGCTCAATTATCATTTTATTGAGCAACCTTAATGCACCGAAACTTTGTATCGGATCGCGTTTGATATGATTGTGAAGAATCTCAAATCAAATGTCATGCAAGCACGATTTTGAGTTTAAAAGGCAAACATTGTCATATCGCGGACTCCGCTTACTCAGAACGATTTGGCATTTAAGCGTCTATGACAAATAATAAGTCGCTAGGATAATCGCTTGATATTTGTAGCATCAATCTTGAATTCCCATGCTTTTCACATGGTCCAATTGTATGTGGCGTGCAAACCACTTTAGTAAAAAAGCGGAAGGTTGCCCGGCACGTCAATCATTGCGGTTTTATTGAAATAACTACATCGCTATACTTCAGTTATTTCTATTGTATTTAATATAACTTTTGAATAAAGAATTTGAATTGACAGAATTACATAAAGTAGCATGCGCTGTGCATTCTTGGAAATATTATTTTCATTACATTTATGAATTTGGGCAGAGCGGAGCTCGCCGGGTCAGCTAGTTTAATAGACTGACAGATAATTTGAATATTTAACCCTTAAATGCCCAAGGAAACCGATTTTGATGAAAAAAATATATTTTATGTAAACGGACACAAAAACAACAAATCCGTTGTTAATTTTTTTTTTTTTTTTTTACGAAGTTATTAACAAAAAAGTGGCTGAATCTTTAAAGATACAATGGGCTCTAACCCCCCACGGCTATTCCGAAAGAAAATGCATATAATTTTTTTTTTTAGTTACGGTAATTGTACATACATTTTACATTGTAATTAATGTAATTTCTATACCACTGTAAAATTATTAAATAAAAACAAAAAACGTATTTTTTCTTAAATTTGTTGAAAATTAAAAAAAAAACAAATATTTCATTAAAAGTAAGGTTAATTTAAAAGGTATGCATCCATTTATTTTACAGTGCATAGATTTTGAGTCAATAAAGCGAAAATAGTATGCAACAAGTAAATAAAGTCAAAACAAACGCAGAAATATTTTTTTCAATGGTTGTATCTTTAAAGATACACTGGGCATTTAAGGGTTAAACTTAAATTAATATTATATTTTGTACACTGTCACTTGAAATAGCTAAGTATTAAGAATTTAAGAAAAAAATATTTACTTACGAAATTGGAAGTCCTTATTTAAATTTACAAGATTTTACAAATTCAGTGACAGGAGCTTAGAATTTAAATCGACTAAGAAGAGCCGCTACCTAATATCAAAACAGCAGAAAAATGTTACGAATTTATTATAGTGTTTTGAAAAAGCTATTTTTTTTTCGGTTTTAAACCGAATCGCTAATAAACAGAGAGGTGTCAGGATAGGTTAGGGTGAGGGCAAACCCTTCCATGCCACACTTAGGTCCTTGTAAATCCTTTGTTATGCCCTTTTTAGGGGTTAACCGTTGATGTTATATATACGGTTAGCTCATGTCTCTCCTTGTATCTACCCGACGCCGGCCGTCTAGCCATGCTGATATCCTCAACAACAACAAAAAAACTCTCTCTATAAGTATAGTTGCCCGTTTTGCCCGATCCACAAGAAAGGAGACCCTCTAAACTGCGCCAACTACAGAGGCATCAGTCTCCTGAACACTGCGTATAAGATCATGTCTGCTGTATTGTGTGAACGCCTGAAACCATTCGTCAACGATCTGATAGGTCCCTATCAGTGCGGTTTTAGGCCCGGTAAGTCCACGACCGATCAAATATTCACACTACGGCAGATCCTGGAAAAAACCCAAGAATACCAGATCGATACTCACCATCTTTTTGTCGATTTTAAGGCCGCATATGACAGCGTTTATAGAGACGAGCTATACAGAGCCATGTCTAGTTTTGGCATCCCTGCCAAGCTTGTCAGATTGTGCAGAATGACGATGGAGAACGCTCGCTGCTCCGTAAAGGTCGGAAACAATCTCACCGAGACCTTTGATGTCAGAAAAGGATTTAGACAAGGTGATGCGCTGTCATGTGACTTCTTCAACATCATTCTTGAGAAGATTGTGCGAAACTCACAAGCCAACACCAGAGGCACAATTTTCTATAAGTCTGTGCAACTGCTTGCATACGCTGACGACATTGACATTGTTGGTACAACACAGCGAGCTGTCACTGGTGCGTTTGCAAGTATTAGTGCAGAAGCGGCAAAAATGGGTTTAGTGGTGAATGAGGGTAAAACAAAATATATGCTGTCAACAAGAAGGGACACACGACATCGACGAATCGGGCAGAACGTCACGATAGACAGCTATAACTTTGAGGTAGTTAGGGACTTTGTCTACCTCGGCTCCGCTATAAACTCTGATAACGACATCACATCAGAAATCAAACGAAGAATCACACTTGCCAACCGCTGTTTCTTTGGCCTAAGACGGCAACTGGCCTTGTCGAGAAATACTAAGGAAACTCTGTATAAGACCCTCATCATCCCAGTCCTGCTTTATGGTGCAGAAGCATGGGCGCTATCAAAGGCGGATGAAGATCTCCTTGGTCGTTTCGAACGCAAAATTCTTCGAGTGATTTTTGGTCCCGTTTGCGTTGACGGGTTTTGGAGGAGAAGATTTAACAGCGAACTCTACGAGCTGTACAGCGACATCGACCTAGTCAGAAAAGTACGCATCAGTCGTCTAAGATGGCTGGGACATGTAGAGCGAATGGACACCAACGCTCCGGCCCGAAGAGTCTTCGATTCTAACCCGGAGGGACAACGCAGTAGAGGAAGACCTCGCCTTAGGTGGCGCGCGCAAGTGGAAGGGGACCTCAACCAACTTGGAGTGCGCAACTGGAGGCAGTTAGCCAAAGATCGCGCTAACTGGAGAGGCGTATTGGTTGAGGCCCAGGTCCACCCCGGACTGTAGCGCCACCTAAGTAAGTAAGTATAAGTATAGTTGGCGCAAAAGTTCAATATACGATTTATGAGCTTGCAATTGAAAAAATCCGATGTAGTTAACCTACATACAGGCAAAAAAATGCGACTTTGCTTTGAACTTACGGCCTATCTGTAGGTGAAATGTTTTTAACATTCATGGGCGAATGCGAATTGTTACGACGGGCTAGGCCTGTTACGCTAAATATTAATTAATTAAGCTAAACAACTCAGAATGCATCATAGGGTAAAGGCACCAGTATCCGGGCACTTAACGAATATTTGTTAATTTTGACTTCCATTCATTTTCTCACTATTAAAGCTACATTTCTTATTTATATTGCATTCATATTTTATTCAAATATTGCATTATGAATATGTATTAATAAAAAATAAATTTAAAAAAAGTTCAATTTGCACCAGTAGGTATCCGGACAGCATAACTTAGTTTCAGGACACTTTTATTTCAGTATGCGAGCACGAATATTTTGTTTTGAAGTTACTTTTTTTTTTTTTTTACTCACCTTTAATGTTATCATCTATCAATCAGATATTAAAGGCCTAAATACATCAAAATTGTTTCCTTATTGTTACAAAACTGATTGAGTTTCTGGTTCATATCAAAATGTTTTCGGGCTGCTGGAAAAGTTATTTTGGGCCAACAAATAACGTCTCTTTCTCGTTTCTTGCAGCAACGCCGTTAAGTGTTTTCATACGCCTTGGGCGCTCTAACTTTGCCAATTTTTGGGCGGTTGCAAAAGCTGCTTATACCACCATTCATTGTTTGTTTCAGGTCATTCATTATGTGTTACTGACAAATGCTGTTAAAGTAGCCAACGATCGTTTCAAAATTGTTCTTTTCAGTTTGAATCTTGTATGATTTTTTAATAACAGTATTTATAAATTACCAGACTTATTTTCAAAGCAATAACCCGCATCTGCAGATATCGGTACAAAACTGAACACTCTGTTTTGATTTTCACCAATTAGTCTTTTGTCATATAACCGCCCATACAATGGCATAAACAAAATCTATTTAAAAACAAAAATATTTAAAAACCGAAAATTCCATTCAAAAAAAAAAAAGAGTCCAGAGACAGAAACTAATGCATACCCGGACAGGATTTTTTCTCCACAAAAAACCCTGTCCAAATACTGAAAACCTGTAATAAAAACATAATTTCCTTTTTTAAAAACATTAAGAAAATACGTATGGGTCTGACGTTTAGCAGCATTTAAAAGCGAATGGATCTCTCCTCCTTCAATTTCAGTTTTAGTACCCAGACACTAAAAATTAGCTAAACAAAATATTTTATTCAAATTTTAACAATGTAAGGTAATTTTTTATACAAAAAAAATAGTGTTTTCAAAAGAACGTACCTAAGGAACTAAAAAAAGTGAATTAAACAGGCCCTTATAAAAACCCAAGCCTAGTTTCCTACAACAACTATTTGCTGTACGATTTAGTACCTTTGTGACGAATGAAAGAAACCTACAATTATAAATGTCAAATCTGAAACGGGTGAATCGACAAAATAAAAAAACTATCGGAACACTACCGCAGAACTTTTACAGCATGCAGTTGATTCGTTTGAAACAGCATTTAATTGTGTGACTTTTTATGTTTGAAGTGGCTATTTTTCTCAAACAACAAACTGTCCGGACACTAACACTGTCCTCTACCCTAATACTATGGTTTTGGAATTTATTTAAAGTAAACATATTTTTGGCACGAATTAGTCATCAGTTCCATTGTGCACGTTGTTTTTCTTATCTCTCATTACTACTTTCTTAAAGTGTCATTTCTTTCCTGCCAGTTACAGAGTTCTTTCGATTAAATTCAAAGGCCCAACCGATGAAGGCCTTTAACAAGATCTCATAATTGATAAACATACACAAAATTGTATATTCTATAACAAAAAAAACGTCTTGCTCCTGCAAATTGATTCTGATAGCCATCCACTTAAACAAATAGCCTATAACAATCTGTCAAGAAAATATGAAATTACGCACACAATTCCACCGAGTTAATGATGTCACCAGTCTTTTGTCATTGACCACCGCTGGCTGGCTGGCGTAGTTCTTATCGCACCCTGAATCCCAAATCTATTTCGGATTCATTCAGATTCAGTCAAGTGGAACTACTTACGCAAAGAATTTCAAGGAAATATACGTATGTGATCAGAATCTGCTTCCCCTCGGGAATACAACCACAGTACGACTATACCTAATTCAAATAATCACCACATAATAATCGCTTCTTAGAACCCAATACCGTTCGTTGTTTCCCTCCTCTTTTTTACCCACAAAATACAAAAAAGCCATCGCTTATTATTCTTATTAATAATATTTCTCTTTCTTTTCCTCTTTTCTTTGTATTTTCTATTTCCTCTATCCATCGTTGTGGCACGTCCTCTTAACACCTATTACCGGAAACACAAAACGCCTGCTGCCGCTTTGGATCATCACATCACCCAACATCATCATCATCATCATAATAATCGATAACTTGGGCGACCGATAAATAGGATGGAGTACCACTGGATGACTTGAGAGGAAAGTCTTATGGAACCACATCACGTATTCGCATAGTCGATGGTGGCAATTTATTGATAAGCAATGTCGAACCAATTGACGAGGGTAACTACAAGTGCATAGCCCAGAATTTAGTTGGAACCAAGGAGTCCAACTATGCCAAATTAATCGTCCAGGGTAAGTCTGTAGAATATTAATTTTGTACTTCATCATAGGTAGCTCTTATATAGATTTCTTTCAAAGTGAATAGCTTTCTGTGTGATTTTGTTGTTCTCTCTAGGAATTCTGATTGAAAAGTTAAGGAGATTTTCAGGCAAAATTTCACTTTATGGCCTGGGTGGTTACACACAAGTGAATGTGATTCCTTAGGAAGGCTGGGGTGGATTTATTTAATTGGAATTGATATTCAGACTGTTGATTGGAAAATCTATGTAAATGATTATAAATCAGTCATAGAGAGTTTGAAAAGCCGCTTCAAAAAATAAACTTCGAAGAGTGAATCCCTTGGAGCTTGATGTACCTAAGTTAATTCATCCGAAAAATGTCCTAAAAATATCCATCTAAACTAAGGTATCTATTGTGAGTTATGACTTAAGAAATATTTCTGACTGTATTTTTATAAGCTCGCAATGAATAATCGGCTACTGGCAGCACTTTATATCGTGAGATTTATCCTTTTTTGTGGGAATTTCGATGTCCGAAAAGTCTTCCGTGGGATAAAGGAAAAAAGCCGCAAAATCGTGGGAATTTCAGGGATCTAAGGAAAATATTCAAACTACAAATTTTTGCTTAAATTTCATCAAAATCATGATTATCAACACGCTGATTTGTACATATCAAAATTTATCTAGTACATAAAAATATTCATAATAGCCAAATAATGTTAACAAAATGCGATTTTTATACATAAGGTTAAAAAACCTTTTTTTTTTTTTATTGTGTTATTTGTTTAATTCATTTAAATACATTTAGAACGGTTATACAATTTACGTAGTCGCAGTAGCTTAGTGGTTAGTGTGTTGGACTGCTATGCGGGGGTTCAAGGTTCGAATCCCACAAAAACCCAATTCCGCCTTTGTAGGGTTTTTCCGCTGCGCTACCTCTCGCGAACGTCTGACAAACATCCGAGAGTATAAATGTCTTGTAAGAGCTTCTCAATTAGCCGTTTGGAGTCGGCATAAAACTGTAGATCCCTTCCATTCGTTCCAAAAATGAAAAACTCACACAAAACGAATGGTTGTGAGAAGCTAGGCCTAGGGTCTCTCCGGACCTGTTGCGCCAACTATTTATTTATTTTTTTTTTTATACAATTTAAAATCTTTATGTATGAGATAATAATGAGTACTAGCATTTAAAAAACTAGTTTTTATTTTTTTTATACTAGCCGACAACATAGAAAGAACGTCGAGCTATAAATTCTATAATATGAGAGATATTTTTGTTCAAGATAAATATCATTGAGACGCAGTCTGTTAGCTGATTCCAAGTTCCGTAAGTTTATAAATAAGAGCCATCAGTTGCGGATGTTCAGGGTCACTAAAATTTGTCTCTTTTATGTCTAAGAAAGAATTTAGTAAATGCCTTTTTGAGCCCCCTGAGGAAGACGTGCTTTATATTCCCAACTTTTGATTGTTGGAGCTACTGCTGAATCAGAGATTGTGGAGTTCCCTGGACTGGACCAGAAAAAACCTACAGATAGATCCCCTTCTTGTCAAATCATCAGACCTCTCAGAGTTTTTCTTTTTCCGTTAACATTCTTCATTTCGCCATTCTATTGGAAGACACTTGGACTGAGGAAATTATAATTAATATTTTAAAATAAAAACAAAATCAAACTATACCTTTCTTTTTATTTTGTCTTACTGTTTGTGGGTATTTCGGGATGTATCAAATTTAAAATGGATATGAATTGAGAGCTTTAAACTACTAGAACTTTTTTTTATTTATTTTATTTCTTTATTTCATTAATAACTTAAAGTTATACAAAAGTTTAAAACGAATTCAAAGATAGATTAACAAGATAGTACAGCATTTAAGTTATAAACTGAAATAGTAATGTACATTCTGTTGTCAGATTTTGACAAGAGCCGAATGTGCAGTATATACTTAATAAATTTAAGATTTATTTATCGATGGGGATGCGATAAAAATAAGTATAAATTCAACTATACAAATAATACAAAAAAAAATACAACAAAAGAAATCATACCAAAGGATTCAGTAAACTACTAACTACAGCGTAGTTTAACGAGAAAAGCCAACATTTTACATTTTTAAGATTTACGGATTTTACTTTGCATAAGAACGGCTGCGCACTCTTACCCATAGCTCTGCGCACTTTAAGCCAGACTTCGGGGCAAGAGTTCGCAACTTGACTTGCTCTATTTTTTTTCTTTTTCATAAAAATAATTTTTGAAGAATATAGGTATATAATATATACAATATTTTTGTATGGTTTTGCTTTTTTTTTTATAATTAACACGCGCTAAAGAGGTATGACTACTCTTATAGTGTTTTTACAAAGCGCGGGCATTAAGGAAATTGGGATAGAGGAGATAGAAGATACCGATGCACATTGGTCTTAAATGTCTGTAAATTGTACTGGGGAGGAAAGACAGAGCTGGGCAAGGCATTCCACATTCGCGTTGTACGGCTTATGAAAGAGTCTCTGTATTTCATTGTACGTCCGAAGATAGGCTGGATGGTAAACTGATGGGCATTCCTAGCATGGCGAGTATTGCGGTTGAATTGCTGAAGGGGAGGAATGCAGTTGGCTATTTCATTTGAGCACTGTTTGCTGAAAAAACGGTAAAACAATGAGAGACACGAAACGTTTCTACGATGTTCAAGCGAATTAATAGAATTCGCGATATTCGTGTCTCCGATTAGTTTCAACGCACGATTTTGGATCCTATCTAGTAAGTGCAATATAGTTTTCGGTGCACCAGACCAGATGTGGGAATTGTACTCAAGCTTTGGGCGAATGAACGCCTTGTATATTGTAGCCAGATCAGAAGGGGTAAAATATTTCTTGCACCGTTTGAGGGCACCTAGACATTTAGCTGCATTCTTGGCGACTTCGTGTACATGGTCATTCCAACGAAGGTTGTCATGAACGCACATACCGAGAATAGAAAGTCTTTCGGTTTCGGTAATGCAAGTGCCATTCATGGATAATGGCTGTAGATTTGGGTTTCGCTTTAGAGACAGCAGACAGCATTGTGTTTTTAAAGCATTAAATTCCACTCTATTTTCTGAACCCCATTTTGAAATGCTGTCAAGGTCGGAATTTAATGAGCTTAACATACGTTGCCGTTCCAGTTCTACGGCCGAAGAGCAGGGACGTGAGTCCTGGAAAGAATATGAAAAGCTAAGAGTGCTGTCATCAGCGAAGGAATGGATTGGATTAG
This sequence comes from Cheilosia urbana, assembly GCA_946477585.1. Lineage (NCBI taxonomy): Eukaryota > Metazoa > Arthropoda > Insecta > Diptera > Syrphidae > Cheilosia > Cheilosia urbana. The sequence continues at coordinate 43,428,826 of OX297856.1, forward strand.
AAGTTGCAGACAAGAGATCATTTATAAAAATGAGAAAGAGAGTCGGAGACAAAACTGAGCCTTGGGGAACACCAGCATTTATATGGTTGGTTTCAGAACTGAAACCATCCAAAACAACTTGAATTGAACGGTCAGAAAGGTAGTTTCTAATCCATTGAATAAGAGACGCATCGATCCCATAAGCACGCATTTTCGACAAAAGAGCTTGATGCCAAACTCTGTCAAATGCCTTTGAAATATCGAGCGCAACAATCTTCGATTCACCGAAGTGATGGAGAGATTGGTTCCACTTCTCGGTGAGATAAGTCATCAAATCACCAGTGGACCTGTTGCCACGAAAACCGTACTGCCGGTCATTGAGGAGTTTCCGTGATTCAAGATATTTCATAAGCTGACGGTTTATCAGCGTTTCCATGACCTTAGAAAGAATGGACGTAAGTGCTATGGGTCGGTAATTGGTGGGAGATGAAGATTCGCCTTTTTTAGGGACGGGCTGGACAAATGCTGTTTTCCACCTACTCGGAAAGAGTCCAGAAGAATAGGACAGATGAAAAAGCTTACGCAGTGGTTTTGCCAGCGTGGAAGAACACCTCTTCAGAACGATGGGGGAGATACGATCTGGACCAGCGGATTTATTTATGTTGTGATCGTAAAGTACTCTTGCGACTGTACGAGTGCGAAAGTGGATTGGTCCCATGGTAAATTCTAAGCACTCGAGTACAGGTGTAGACAAACCGCAAACTGGGAGCATAGAGCTGGCTGCAAAATGTGCGGCGAGCAGATTAGCTTTGTCTAAAGAGCTGACAGCTGGAGTGTCATTGTAGATGAGCGTTGGGATTGCTGACGAGGCCGAATTCTTAATATTTTTTACAAATGACCAAAAGTTTCTACTACCCTTGTAGTAGTATTTTTTGCCTCAACTTTTGGTCATATAGGAATTTGACAAGCTTTATGTGGGCATTGCAGTCATTTCTGGCTCGTTTAAACTTCATTCGGTTTTCCTCAGATGGGTTGGCTTTGTAGGACCGAAAATTCAACTCCCTTAATCTAATAGCCTCTTTACAGCTCAAGTCGTACCACGCATTTTCTTTTGGTTTGATACTCTTTAACCTGTTTGGGATAAAGGATTTCATACCTAACGTGATTATATTTGTTACCATATCAGCGGCGGCATCCACGTCGTTATCGAGGAAGCATAACGACCAGTTAAAACTCCTAAAGAAGCTGTTAAGTCCGCTCCAGTTGGCTTTCTCGTATTGCCATACGGTTCTTTTCGGAGATTTTTCTTTAACTTTGTGGTCGGAGTACGAGAAATTAGCTGATATGGTACAGTGGTCTGACGAGCCTAAAGGCGATAATACTTCAATGGAGTATTTATTAGGGTGGGAGGTGAGGAACAATGTCTGGTACACGTGTTGGCACATTTACAAGCTGGGTTAATTGGTTTACCTCAGCAAAGATCTGAACATAAATTCCTTCGGGTGTTGCCTGTCCAGAATGTCGAAGCCAGTTAGAATTGTGAATATTGAAATCACCCGCAATGACGATTTCAGTATGAGGATACAGGGAGACAATTCTTGTTATGGAATCAGACAGCACATCGAACTCGTTACAAGTCGAGTTGCTGTCAAAATTAGGGCTTCTATAAAGAAAACAGTAATGAATAATTTGCCTACGGACATGGAATTTGAGCCATTTTAAAATAAATTCCAGATTGGAACACTGGCCATAATTTACAGGAGCATGGTAGGCTACATCATTACGCACATAAATGGCGAGACCGCGATGTAAAAAGAATAATTCTTCTAAGATATAGGGTTACCAAATAATAGGCACTTTTTGTTTGTATCGATTGTATTTTTTTTTTTTTAGAATTTTAGTCCAAACTCTACCCTATAAATGGCTCTACATAAAATAAAAAAATAAATAAATAAATAGTTTGCACAACAGGTCCAGAGGGACCCTAGGCCTAGCTTCTCACAACCATTCGTTTTGTGTGAGTTTTTCATTTTTGGAACGAATGGGAGAGATCTACAATTTCACGCCGACTCCAAATGGCTAATTGAGAAGTTCTTTCAAGACAGTTATACTCTCGGATGTTTGTCAGACGTTCGCGAGAGGTGGCGCAGCGGAAAAAACCCTGAGTTGGATTTTGGGTTTCTTGCGGGATTCGAACCTCGACCCCTCGCTTAGTAGTCCAACACTCTAACCACTAAGCCACTCCGCCTACCTGTACATCAAATAGGACGTTGAAAAGTCTATACTTTTCGTAGTCCCGGGCAACTTAGTCGTCATCATTGTTTCCAGAAGTGGCTGTCCAATTTTGTTGCGATTCTAACAAATACTTCATTTGCCGTTGAGAAACATTCAAATGGTCGGTGGTGTGGATTACAGGACATGATAATTTCGGGTATCATTTAAGGAAGATCTGGACCTTAGAAAGGATGATACTTGTAAACTATACCTGGATGAATCTGAGACTGCGCATATATACAGTGTCAATGTGCGGCGTTGGCTGGATCCAGTCGATTAAACAGATCTGCCATAAACAGATGCTACCGTTAACACTAGGAATCGAACCCATGGAAGAACTCTGGAGAAATCCACGACGAGACGAAACGAGACCCGACAATGGTAGTCTGATTCGAATATCTCTCGAAATCTACATATTATACATTATATATATACCATTTTGATGCAGTTGGTGACTTTTATGTAGTGGAACATATGCAAACCTGTGGATTCTACGCCATCCAATGGGGATTATCTACGAATGTATAAAAATCAAATACAAATTTTCCAGAAAGATCTTTTAATTCGCGGAAGTTGTGTTCCCGTAAGGATTTTATTTCCAGCGGGACACAGTGCTTTGCAGCACTTATAGCGTTTTCGATTGAACAAAAGAATTGCCCTTTCTAATCGTAATAGCAAATCTAGAAGTGCTCTTCTTATGTTTCTTATTTTACTTTCTGTTACACGACCAGAAGTGTCCGGAATATTTTTTTTTTTTTAATTTCCCTGAACTCACCAACACGTACTAGCAAAATGTCAGACTAAAACTAAATCTCACATATCTACCTATGCCTACCACCATTACAAAAGTGCTCCAACGAATTTCATTGAAAAAAGCAATTCTGAATTTCGGTGTAGTTCTCTCTGATCTTCATTGAGAAATGCCATTAGATACCTCCTATCAGAGCTCCTATATCAATAGCCTGCGATTCTGTATGGTTCATCTGTAGGTACTCACTTATACATTGTTTACATTGGCAAGATATCTATGCCACTCACACACAATTACCAATTAAAATAGCAAATCAAAGCCAGTTTCAATCGAAAGACCTTTTCCAACTTATGTCTACCATGAAGGTCGACAGACTTTTATCTAACAAAAACTTCAGCAGAACATGCCACAAAAGTCAAAGCGAAAAAAAGCCCAGCCAGTACTCAAACTGGCGCCACTTTGAACAAGGCTGAAATATCTCAGCTTCCTGTCAATCGTATGAAGTTCATCAAAAGTGCATCAGTGAAAATGTACCATAAACTAACCTAAATAAACATTCCACTCCTCGCTTCACATTCAAAGCGGAAATTGTTTATTAGTCCATCTCACCTCAATTACACCAAAAGTTCACCTCACCTTTAGCCAAGAGTGCACACTCCCGGTATTCGACATCCAATAAACAAACAAGCTGGCAAACTGCGAGAACTAATCAACGTTAATTAACGACTCAAAAAGATTCCTCTCTACAGCAGGAGGAGGCACAAAAAGCAAATGAATAATATGCCCCGTGTCGCTTTCAATCATCAAGCGGCGCCTACCACTCCCTCAGCCCTCAGTGTTCTGCGCTCCTCCGGCGAGGCACTGTGTAATTTATCTAAACAAACATGAATGCCGCGCGCGCGAACTGATCCAGAAACTTATTCAGGATCCAACGGCGCAAAACAACTGCAAAGTGCATTCGAAAATGAAATTTTAATTGGGGATCCTTTGTGTCGCCCATCCTCAACGCGACAGTCGACACGACATCCATGGATGCATGACACTCGCTCTCATCACTAATAGAGTGGGGCGGCAGCATTCTGTATATTGGAATCGGACCTGAGTTGTTTATGCAGTGTGTGGGTGACTGGTTCCGGATGTGTGCACACTTTTTTACCAATTCTCGCTAAGCCAAACAAAAACGTAAAGTGCCTCCACCGGGTCGAGGGTAAATGGACAGGCGAATTCTGGTTTTATTTTGCACCTCCACTGATGCATCTGTCACTTCTGTCCACCGTATCTGATTGAGTGATGGGGCAGGTGCCGGCATCCCCTTATGCCGCCACTTGCAAGTTGTTTTCGAGCAAATCGAATTTGGTGGGGCAAGTACTAATTAAACCATCTCCTGGAATGCGGAATACAATCGTCTTGTGCTGTCGCACGTCCTATAGCTGTAACCTATAAGTATCTCCAGAGAGGAATATCAATTCAATTATAGTTCCTAAGCGCACTCATGAGGATGCCTCATAGCTTTAACCATTTCCACTGTAGTGTATTCCATCTCATACGGCGAATGTAGAGCGCACGCTTATCAAGATATTTGACAAGCCGTACCCGTCGCCGTCGCATCGTATACCCAAAAGTGGGATGTGAAAACTTTCGAAGACGACCTAGAGGAGATGCGCCGCATGATACTGGTGCACAAAGTTGCTCCAGGCCTTGGTATTACGAGAATTTTATGTAGATTAGGATGCCGGTCCTCGGAACGAATTTCAAATGGCATCGTGTCGCGCATAGGACTTTCTAGTTTCTATTTGAGGACTGGTGGTCCGTTCGTATTTATCGGATGGTGGTGCTGATGACGATAGTACCCGATGGAAATTTGAATTAATTCGAATGGAATTTGGGTGTCGGTAGATTGGTTTTAGGTGGCACTTAGGGTGGAATTTTACTGCGCGTCCTTATCCAGTTGCTGTAGAATCTTCATAAATTACAAAACGTGTACGGAAAGTTAGGGGACAAGCCCGGAGGGAGTTCTGGTTTCAGTGCGGCCATTTAACTAGGTATGGCCTTGTGTGTGTTTCTATCTTTTTTCGAAGGTGCTTCAGTTCGGGTTGAGTTGGGCCTATGTGCATAATCCCCATCAGGACTTGTAACAGATAAATCTTTGTAGGTATGTAATTGAAATTTGATAAAAAGACTAAAGGCGGCTTTTGGCTGTTACCAGTTGGTATGCAAACTACTACATAGATACCGATGGAAATTTCGCTATCATAAGACTCCGAGAAGGCTATGGGCTATGTCTGTCATTGCCAAGCCTACTTTTTGGGAACGTTTTTAATCTAATGTTTATTTTTTTTTCGAATTCACTGCATTTCACTTGTCATATGGTTTTAAATAAAAATACGCAAAAAAAGAACACTATTCGGTGTTTTCACTTTAGATTTCAAAAATGTGATCGATTGAAATGAGAAAGAAATGGGCGCTACATTTTAATGTTTATCTGCATCTCTTATTCAAAAAAAAAACATTTTTTTTTAATTGGAAGAGCTCATATTAACGCCCATATATAAATCTGAATCGAGGCATGATATTACTAACTATCGTCCAATCTATAAGATTTCTACTATTCCTAAGATTTTTGAAAAACTAGTATGTGACAAACTTACGGTTCTCTTAAAGAAATTTATCTCTCCGTTTCAACATGGCTTCGTCGCAGGCAGATCTACTATCGCAAATTTCTAATTTTTTTGTAATTCTGCCTTGAATTACCTTGAGGATGGCTTGCACCACAATGTATTAATTTCCAAACTAACTGGCTTAGGACTTCACTCCAGTTTCCTACTTAACGGACCGTATTCAGTATGTTCGGATTATGTAACCTTTGGAGTATATTTAGGCCCTCTGTTCTTCCTTTTATTTAATAATGCCATTCCTGACTTGTTTTTGAGTTCCCAGTGTCTTATGTTTGCCGACGTTTTGAAGGTGTTTCGACCTATACGTTCAGTTCGCGATTGTATTCTTGACGAGAGGATCTAGAACGACGTTACATACGGTGTCACAATAATTACCATCTCAATATGTATCTCTAAATGTCAAATCCTTTCTTTTTATCGTAACCTCTCTCCAATTCACTTTACGTACGTAATCAATGCTAGAAAATAAAAAGCCAAAGGTAATCACATGTTTGGTTTCATATTGCTGAATTCGAAAGATCCAAATACTCCTCAATGTTAATTTTTGCATGTTTTGTTCGATCTCATCTTTATTACTGCAGTATAGCGTCGCCCGAGAATTGGTTTGTTCCATACGCCATTGACACTTTTTCGAGAAAAACGCATTTAAATGTTCGCGTACTTCTCCGAAACTGTGCGATAGGATTTTATTTTATTTTTTTTAAATTGAAGTTAGTCTTATTAAGACTTCACCTACCAATTTTCAAAGTGTTTTGCCTTACCGTTAACAAGATACGTTAATCAGCACAAAAGTCTACTTTTTTGGCTTGTATCCCACCTCATACATTTTGAAAATGATTTTTTTTCCATACACGTGGAACACACAAAAATGAATATGGCACAAACCAATTCTCATCAATATATAATGTGAAAGGCAAGAAAGCATGTAGTTGGATGCTAAAATTTTAAAAGAAAATCGATTATATCTTTGTTTTCAATAAAGTCTTTATTAAAAAAACAAAATAAAAAATAAACATTTTTCCTTAAAAATAAACAAAAAAACAAAATAAAAAAGCAGTTCTACTGCTATCACTTTTTTAGTTTCTAAATATTAAGCAATGTTTTAAGATATTGCTTATCAATTTCCGGTAAAAACGGTAACAAGTCTTTAAGGTCTTTTTTTCTTTTCAAAATTAACACAAACCTTTTGTTTGTGTTAATTTTGCACAAAGCAAATTTTTCGGTGTTGGTAGTGCACCCTTGGTGGCTGTCTTAAATAAACTTACAGTTTTGTACTCTTTTTCTTTCGCCGAGTTTTTAAATTTTATTTCAAAATCGAAATTTTTTTCATAAATTATAATTTTTCTTTGGAAAAAGGTACTTTGCTGAAGTCCATTTTGTTAGCCAAAATGGGCCTTAAAATCTTCAGGAAGCATTTGAATAATTTTAAGTTCAACTTTGGCTGTGTTCATGCTTGTTAAAAGCTTGACTAGGTGAAGTGGACTATGAATCTCAAGGTTTTTCAAATACTTATCGATTGCCGAATGAATACAATCCACCTCCTGAATTAAGGAATGTCCCGGCTCGGAATATCTCTGGACAATCATCTCTACATCACTTCGGTTCAGGAACATTTTAATTGCGGTGGAATTGATTTTGTTCCTATTCTGCGGAACACATGAATCACTCCATAGTATGATGGATTTTAAGGTGGGGTATACTTCGATAAGCCTGTCCAAACTTTTTATTAATGCACTTGCAATGTCATTTCCTGAGCGACCACTATGAGCTTCTGTCCAAACTACGCAATAAGTAAATCTTTTTATGCCAGGGATAGCAACTACAACTGTTGCAGTTAGATTGAACATATTAAGCTTCCTCTTATAGTAAAATGCGGATGCATTTCCCTTTGGCAAGCTGAACACATTGTAATGGATATGGCACAAACCAATACTAAAATTTTATTTGCGATCATTGTCCCATAAACATAGCATTTCTTTAACACAAGTGCACGTAGGACAAACCAATTCTCAACATTCCTAGTATTTTTTCTATCCCTTGTCACCGAAATATGCACGTGGAACAAAACAATTCTGACAAAAAACTTGACAAAAATTATATGGAAAAAATGTCCCAAACGCCAAAAAATGGTTTATGGCACAAAACAATTCTAGAAAATGTTGATTTTGGTGGATATGGAACAAAATTGATGTTGGATATCTCGGGATTGAAAAGACGTAGCGCAAATCTGATCACAGATTTAGAAAGAGCATACAAAATTACCATAGAATCCATTCCTAACTCAAAACCGACAAAAGTGGCGTATGGAACAAACCAATTCTCGGGCGACGATAGTATGGAATACATTTTATGAAGTACATTCTATTAGAATAGAGAAGATCCAAAAGCGTTTTACTAGAATAGCCGTTTGTAGACTGCGATGGAATATTGAAATGCCATCTTACGAGACGAGGTGCAAGATATTTGGTATCTTACCTCTTTTTAAAGGTAGGCAATATTCAATTATGCTTATTCGTTATTTGATAAATGGTCAGGTCATACCCCTTTCCTATTATCATTAATTGGATTTCATGCCGTTCAGGGAAAGGAATAAAAGAAAACCTTTAAAAACAGGTACAATTTTAAAGTAAAATTAACGAAACAATTTTTAATGTTTTTAGCAAGTATTTAAACAGTAATAAATCAATTAATCCTTTTCGTTTGGCAAGTTAATACGTTTTTACTTTTACTTTAAGAATAAGAACAATAATCACGTTTGCCAACACGGTGTTTTCTTTCTTTGCCCTTCGTCCTTCCCTTCTTACTTAAATAAGAAAAAAGAAAATTAGCTCAACAAATAAATAAAAAATAGGATAATGTACAGAACTCACACAATTAACCTTAGTTATGCGAACAAATGTTTTTTAGGTTATTTTTAAGAAGTACGTTTATTTAGAATTTATAAAATTTTTACAATTTTTTACAGTCGGAAAATCCCATTCCCAAAATCCCAGTCCCATTCTTTTGGTATATTTCGTCCGAAGTTATGTTTCAAGTTGGCAACCGTGACAATAATGATTTATAATAATCTATATATTAATACGGAGTTGCCTAAAACGTGTTTCCCCCCTTTTTTCCTATTATAAGTCACATAAATATGCCAACACTATATATATTTGGGTAGGGGACAATACATAGAAGTGCACAATACAAAAATTATCCACAAATTATGAATTAAAGCAGGTAAATTTAAGCGAATTGCATGAAATTACAACAACAACAACATGGCACCCGCGTAAAGTTAATTCGCACTTTTTCTAGAATGAAAAACGTGAAATGCAGTTCGATAGACAATCGTTTGTAGCTGTTTGTAGTGAAATTCTTTTCGTTTGTAGTTCAACCGTTTGAAAGTTAGAACCATTTGAAAAAACAAAATCCCAATCCCTTAAAACCATGTTATTTCTGAAACCGCAGCAAGTAAAGTGATAAAATTTCTAATTTGTATTTTCTATTTTCGAAAGTGTTCGACATTACAAATCTAATAAAATTCAAATTGTAAAATGTTGGCTTCTAACTTAAGGTCCCCATAACTCTAAAACTGTTGAACAACAAACGATGAAACTTTGCATATCTATTCTATGCACCCTTTTCTACCTGTAATATAAAATAGAAGACAGCCCGCATTACTGGACACTTTTTATTCGCAATTTAAGGAAAACCTAAAATGGTTTCGATTGCCTATTTATAAGCCCTCCGATATTTCCCCTTCACTTCCCCTTCAAAAATTAACTTATAGAATAAATTGGTCGAATTTCGACCACGGGGCGACCCCTAGTTTAAGTAAATCGAAGAAACTCATTTACAGCATACTTCAAAAACCCTTTTGGTAATGGAGGAATTTATTCAAAATGAGTCGTTAAATTGGGCGGTTTACAAAAAACAATTGCCATTTATATAAAAAGGGGCGTGGAAGTGGGTAGATTTTTTAACGATCAAAATATTAACAAAACCATTTTTAATTGATGTAAGAAGAAAATTTTACTCTCGCAGATTTTTTATTTAACAAAATAATGGAAATATTCCATAAGGAAATTTGCTTTTAAGGTCAAAATTTCAGCACTGGGAAGACGATTTTTTTCAAGCATATTATTAATAATAATTAATATTATTAATAGTATTGCACAAATGGTTTAACAAATAGTTAATCGTGGTCAATTTTCCATGGTAACTCGCGAGAATCTTCTTGTAGCTCTACTCAAACCAAAAAAAAATAAATTTTTTTTTAATTATTAAAAACATTAGGGTTTTTTTTTAAATTTTAATTTTTAAAGAACTTTGTTTTTTTCTGCTTTTTTTTTTTACTCCAGAAAAAAATTGACCAACTTTGAAAAGGTCTATATGTCAAATTAGTTGGCAGAAAATTATTTTGTTTGCTATTTTTGAAGCTCCTTTATATTTCTGTTAGAAATGAAAAACAAAACAAGAAAAATAAAACATCCAATTTAGTATTTTGCCACGAGATTTGCCTTTTGGACCACAGAGCGCCGCTACTGATTAGAGATGCCACGCCCCCTCGTGAGACCCCTCCCAAACTATGTAGAATGCATTCAACGGGCTTCATGCGAAAGAATTTTCCAAATTTCAAGGTTATATCTTTTTGTCTGAGAGGTGAAACACTGTTCTTTAGTGGTCCTGGCTATTCTACTTCCAACTTAGTTTGCTGTTTAGAAGTAGGTGTTGACATGTAAGATGTTTTGTACATTTGAACCTATTGCCTATAAGTTAAGGTGGAGCTTTGTTGAGAATTTCATATCTTTTTGTGTAAAATATCAGTTCTGTCTCGGAGACTAGAAACTTATGTTCAGACCAGACTCGCGACCTTTCCGAGAATGGTAAATATTGCCAGAAATAGTTGGGTCCTTACCGAAACTTCTGTCAACTGCCTAAACTTCAAAGCTACGAATCAGAAGGTGTTCGTGATGCATTGCAATGCAATTGTGAAAACCGGAACCAACTTCATGCAGTAGTTTTCAAATCTATGTAAGGTAACACAGACTCTTTTATTCTATTTGTTTAGGACAAAAAAGGCCGCTACCTAAAACTTTATGCCGAGTCAAAGTGGCTTATTTGAAAATATTTCCCTTAATCGTTAAGCTCTCGAATTTGTCAGATGTTCGCAAGAAGTGAGAGCAAAATATCCTAAAGATATAGGTAATTTGCGTTTTTCGCGGAACTGAAGCTGGGACCCCTCGCTGAAGCTAAGATTACACGTGTCATTTTCCATGGCAAATTTTGACATGCTGACGACACGAAAATTCGCTCTTTCTATTTTCTGTGTTTCTCTCGTGAGATTACTCTGCAACAGCCAGCGTGACCAGACGCTTGACAGGGGAGCACACGTAGCGACACGTTTAGGACAAGTGTTTACGTTATAATGACGTCGGCATGTCTAAGCTTCAGTAGTTTATTAACTTTATTATGGTTAGGATGTAGTTAGACCATCAATCGTTTCAGTTTTTTCTTACTCGATTATGTTCGAAAACTGTAAAAATACTGAAGGTAACAGATCCAAATTAATATCAGACACAGGTCCTATTATATTTTCGTGGTTTTTATTATCCTGGCTTTTATTTCGAGTTCTTTCCATTCCGCGCTTTTTGATACAAAATTTTTTAAACGGACAATTGTATGTGCAGTGAAAACATGTCCTTTTTCTCGTTAGTAACTGTCAAACGTTCCTTCTTTAATGTCGGATAGGCTCATATCATAAAACGCATTCATTATTTATACACAGCTGAGTAAAACAATAATCCAACGATTTCATTTATCTCTTTCAGTGAAACCATACTTCAAGAAAGGACCCCAAGATAGCACCATGCTATCCGGCCAAACAGTTCGTTTTCAGTGTCTTGTAGGCGGTGATCCACAGCCGAAAATTCTATGGAAAAAGGATGACGGCAACATCCCAACGGCAAGGTAAACACTCTGAGCTCATGTAATAAATTAGAATTTCACCCCATTCTCGATTGTTCCAAGCAGAGCGCGCATCCTCCAAGAGGACCTGAGTCTGGAAATAACAAATTTAACAATCGGTGACGAGGGTATTTACATTTGTGAGGCACAAAACAGCGTCGGACAAATCAGTGCTCGAGCCGAACTCATCGTTCACGGTATGTCTCTTACATCACACTATACATAAAACGAAATGTTAATGTCTTCTATTCATATTTGCAGCCGCTCCGAACTTCGTGCTGAAACCGCAGGACAAGAAAATCGGTCTCAATGGTGTGGCACGTTTTCAATGTGTCGCCGATGGTAATCCACCACCATCGGTTTTCTGGACAAAGGAGGGCTCATCCATGCTTATGTTTCCAAACAATTCCTATGGCCACTTGCATGTCTCCAACGAGGGCACCCTGCAAATAAACGGCGTACAAAAGGACGATGCCGGCTATTATGTGTGTTCAGCGTTCAGTGTTGTCGATTCCACGACAATTCGTGCGTTCTTACAGGTAAGTTCTATAAGCAAGCACTACACACAACAAACAATGGAGGATATATCATATCATATATACTCTGTTGGAGGAATGAATTCATTTCGCTGACGATAGGTGTATGTGTGGGGCTTTATCGTCATGACATGGAAATGAATTCATTTATCCAACGAGATGGAGAGATCACTGAATGTGTACATAAATGGATATCCTTCGTGTAGGATATGAAAATTCATTTATGCTAATGAACGTGTATAACATTTCCATAAAACCAGGTGACGTCGGTGGATGATACCCCACCACCTATTATTCAAATAGGCCCATCCAACCAGACACTGCCAAAGGGTAGTGTTGCTATGCTACCATGTCGAGCAACTGGGAATCCGATGCCACGTGTCAAGTGGTACAAGGATGGCGTCCCATTGCAGAGTGGACACCGTTTCATGATAGTTCAGGGTGGATCGTTGAGAATTGATGGTAAGTGTGTGGGGCTTTTTTTTGTGCGGCTCCCTACTGACATCCTTTGTAATTGTTACTATGTCAATTAAATCTCCATACAAGTGTTAACCGTTTACATTTTTTTGTTTTTGTCTCCTTGCCCAGACCTACAACAGACAGATACAGGATTATACACATGTACTGCGTCGTCCGAGAGTGGAGAGACATCGTGGTCGGCCACTTTAACGGTAAGTTTGGATCCTCGAAATATGTATATGCGTATATGGTACGTGATTAAAGTATATGAAATGCTGTAACAAGTTGGAAAAAGGATTTCGAGGGTTTCTACTCAACTCTTTGGTGAGGTGTTTTATGGCGACGTGACTTACACTCCCTGTCTATCCGTGTTTAGGTCTCGTCAGTTTTTATTAATCACTAAGCACCTCATCGCGTGCGCTATACGGCTTCGCCATGCCAAATTACCTCGTAAAACCATCCTTTGTAAATTTATTAATTTTATTTAGGAACAGCTTACCCCTTTTCGGTACTTCCCTCAAGGTACTCCTTCCACTCGTTGGTCGTATGAGATATTACAGTTTTCATTGACTCGCGAAGTTTTGCCTCGTCGGGTAGATTCGCGCTTGATGGTCCTCAGTTCTGCCAGTCATTTGAAAGTTTTATTTGTTTTTATTTTCATTTTTACGATACCAACGGATTCGAAATTTATTGTTTGGCGCGCAACAGTTTTTATTGCCATGTTAAGAGCTTAATAAACACTTGAAGGGAAAGAAGTATACGAATTCACTTTGCTTTGTTGTCCTTTTTGGAGTTTTCCTATTGGAAATGTACTATTTTATGGCCATAGGATTTTCATTTCCGGATTAAAACATTGTCGGCAATATTAACGGCATGGGTGTAGATATTTTTGTTTTGTTAAAGATATGCAAAGTAGATTCATGCCATTAAAGTAGCACATTATTTGATTGTCGGTGAAATTGGCGTAGAAGCGTAAAGCGCGCATCCTAATCTGCGGAAGGCTTTTAACGAAATTTTATAGTCAGTCGGTGTTATTTTTTTTTTTTTTTTTTAGAATAGAAATGAGAAAGGATATTATATTTTATGGACCTCTTTTATGAAGTGGTCGCAAAAGTCGTTTCAATTGAGTTGAAGTGATCTTGTTGTTTCATTATTGTTTGAATTTGCAAAACAAAGTGTAACTTTTGTTTTGGAAGAAGATTCACTCATGGCGATTTGAGAATTGAAGAACCTATGTGGCTAGAAGCACTTTTACACTACACGTTCTATTTAAGTCGTTTACGTTACGAAAGGGATAGTCGCTTACGAGACTATGTACATAGTACATGGGCCTTACCGATACCAACTTGAATTTATCACTAATGACTCACCAAAAAAAAATCTTAAGATTCACCGGTGAACCTCTAACAGTAATGTTTTAAAAACAACTCCTTAAAGAGCGGGAAAGATCTGCTTCCTCCAGTCTTCTGCACAGCAGTATGAAATGATATATAGGTTCAGTAAATTCATTTGTAAAAATATGAAGTAATGCATCGGTTGGTGTCTCTAACTGATTCGTAATGCCGGCACCGGTTTTCTCCACAGACACCTTTTTGTTACTCAAAATATGTTTTGTGGACCTAGTCCAGATAGTTGTTTTAGCGCTTTCTTTGTCTCTTATAATAGAAAGGGGTATATCGTCTTCGCAATTCCATCTTTCGTCATATTTGTGGAGTACGTCAGCAAAAGTGATATCCATAGCGTTTATGTCGAGGCGCAGAGACATAAGTTCCGAATTCAATTTTCCGGACTTATGTCCCACTTTAGTGGGAAATCCCTCGATTTGGTGCTTTTTCCCTTTATCCCACGAAAGGCTTTTCGAACATCGAAAATCCCACAAAAAGGGATAAATCCCACGATATAACAACACTGGCTGCCTCCCTGCTTGGATTTACTGTTGGATTACGGGGTGGGTGCGAGGTTGAGTATATAACAGGTGGGGCAAAAGAGATCACCCTTTTGGAAGATGCTCTTATTTTTGCAAATGGCCGCCAATGTCAAATCTGTGTTGACATTTGTGGACTAGACAGATGTAGAATACAAGTGAACAAGCCATGGAGCGATACTCCAAGAACCCGGAATAATTTCGAATTTTCGACTTTTCGACCAAAATCATTATGAGCGATGAGGCTCATTTCCATACCTCAGCGGATACGTGAACCAGCAAAACTATCGCTTCTAGGGCACCGAAAATCTACGAGCGGCGTTCCCGGGTCGCCTCATCTCTCGTTTTGGCGATTTGCACTGGCCCGCAAGATCGCCCGATTTAACCGTTCCAGACTTTTTTTTTGTGGGGTTTCTTGAAGTCCCGTGTTTATGTGAACAAGCCCGAGACCCTAGAAGCCCTCAAGGACAACATTCGCCCCGAGTTCGAGAATCTGTCGCCCGAAGTTCTCGCCGAAGTGATGAAAAATGCCATAAAACGAGCCCGTATGGCAATTAATTGTGACGGCCGATAGCATCTTCTCGACTTGACCAATAAAATTCTAAAGGTTTAAATAAACATAATCAAAAAACAGAATAGAAGAGCCACACAACATCGGATGACTTCTCTTGGCCTACCTTATACAAAGTTCCTTTAATCTAAATTTGTTTATCCAATATCTTCCTAGTTTATCTTGGACTTAAGTCCAAGTGGGTTGGAACATAAGTCCCGAGAAATCAATTCGGGACTTATGTCTCGGGGACTTATGTCCCTGCGCCTTACGTCGGATAGTTGAATTTGAAGTACGGTATTGTCAATGTTTATCTCGGGGTCAGACGGTTCTTCTTCACCGCTCTGCGAATCTATATCCGATGGTATTCTATCAAAATACACTTGAAATTAAATGGCATTCATTACTGCCTCTAGCTAAAAAATGTTACTTTCCTGAAAAAAAAAGTGGTTTCATTGGTAAAAATATGTCACATATCTTATAAATTACTCCAAACAAAATTTACTTATAAATAAGGAATGTGAAGGAATATGAAATTCTGGCAATTATTTATTTTCCTTACCTGCCATTTTAGGCGCAGTGGCTTAGTGGTTAGTGTGTTGGACTACTACGCTAGGGGTCGAGGTTCGAATCCCGCAAAAACCCAAATTCCAACTTATGTTTTTTTTCACTGCGCTACCTCTCGCGAACGTCTGACAAACATCCGAGAGTATAACTGTCTTGAAAGAGCTTCTCAATTAGCCGTTTGGAAACGGCATGAAATTGTAGATCCCCTCCATTCGTTCCAAAAATACAAAACTCACACAAAACGAATGGTTGTGAGAAGCTAGGCCTAGGGTCCCTCCGGACCTGTTGCGCCAACTTTTTTTTTTTTTTTTAACCACTGCAACTGAGGCAGAAGAACAGTCATAGTTCGTGTACAATCTGAGAGAACAGTGTGGTACGAGTTGCCATTAAATATTTTATTTAAAAATTAACCGCCTTTCTGTAATAGCGAAAGTCAATGGAACCCCACCCTACCCTACGCAATTTTCTGACAAAGTTGCTGTCGCTGTACACTCGAAGAATTTAACATTACTGTATAATTTAAACTTAATATAATCTTTATCGCAAAACTTAAAACTAGGTAAATAAAAACTAAAATCTTGTTGTAATTGTGAATTATCTCAAAAGTCATTTCAATGTAAAACAATTAATGTAAGCTAAATTTCCCTGTCTGTTTATATTTTTACTAGAAAAATGTTGTAAATCAAATTTGGAAATGGTTGCTCGGCCTCGGCTTGTATTATTGGACCACAACCGAATACAGACGTTGACATGAGTCTTGTTTAGTTTTTTTTTTTTTTTCAATTTCGGTGAAGTCCCAAAAACTATTGTCCACCAGTAACAGCTCGATCTATTCTACGATTCTGCCAAATTTATGTGAAGGTCAGTAGATTCAAGTAACATTTGAAAAACTTTTGAAAAATAGTGAAACTTTCATTACTGATTAAAAGAACAGGTCAAGCACGTAACGCAAGCAACTAGACCACTGCGTAAGAGTAGTATCCACTTAAAGCAATTCCCACAGCATCCAAATCATGGATTTATAAAACTGTGGCACAAAAGAAGAACACCATAAGTCGACTTATGTTAAAATTGAGTTAATGTTACGATCGGATGCACCTTACCTCTTCCATATGTCATTCAAATATGACATAAATTGCTAAGTTATGGATCAGGAAACCGAATAAGTCGTATTCCCATACATATGAAGTCAAACCCTAAACCTGCGCTCCTGAAAAGTGGCTAAAAATAGCCTATGCTGTCTTTCCTAGTTGCCACAGTATGAAAACATTATAAAAAGATGTTAACAAAAAAAAAAAATACCACGTTGCGTCACCTCCTCACCGGAAAAATATAATACTCAAAAAGAACGAAACCGCAACACATTTGGCGGTCCATTTTACGTCAGGCATTCCAAGTCGTTAACCTCAAACTGAGTAGCCAAAGGAATCTCTACAAACCGCGTCCCCTTTTGAAGTTCAGCCTCACCCAGCGAATGGAAATAAATTTCCGAAGGACCACACCGAAAAGGCATGAAACCCAAGCCACATTTTCATACTCCCAAAGTAGTTTAAAGAAGCCAGAGGATTGCCTTTAACAAAGCACACTAAACGTTCGTCATAAAAGTGAAGAAACAAAAATAGGTACATAACCGTCTGCGGACTCATTGGCACATCAAATTAATTTTCTCAACCGTATACTCAAACCACAGCGCATAGTCTACACGTCTACAGCGCTGAAATATCCATATAGTCGTGTCGAAGAATTTTTACGACTTTCGTACGCGTCAGGTCCAAAAATAGTAGTTGACATTTGTTGTCGCTCAGCCTGACTGAATGTCATTCTCCGGGCTGCCTGTTGACATTTTTATGAAAGATTTGACTGCACACCAACAGCATTCTGCTAATTATACAACCGCTCACAATGAATGATGTGTTAACAGCAACATTTTGTATCTTCCTCTAGCTATGTCGTTAAAAAAAAAAATGTGTATCTGCACCCATCCACTTCTCTTAGAGTGCATGTATTCGCAACCTAACTAAGTGGTTTGGTCGTAAAACCACTCATAGTCACCCGGGTTAATTTGTATCACTGATTTGATTACAAAATCTGAATGTTGCTTCCTTTGGGCGCCATTCAAATACATTCGTCTCTATGGCGGCAACCATCAGTGTGATCGGAAAGTTTGTGATTGTGACCGGTGCAAGTTTTGACAGTCGCACAGATCCTTTAGCGGAATTTTAAACACCTACGCGTTGCGGAGAGCTCGTGTGGGTGTTGTTCCCAATTTGTATTTGTCATAAAGCACTGCGCGCACGCTCTCGGAAACGCAACGATCGTTTTCATAGCATATGGTGCCAAGTCACTTGACGGCTACAATAACTTCGAATGCAAATTAAATCGCAATAAACTATGGGTAGGTGTAATCATAGTTTATATGACCGGGGGCGTTGAGATCTGCCTGCAGGCGCTACGTATATGGTAATCATGTGGAGATTCTGTGGCGATTCCTTTGCCGCTGGATATTAATTGGCGGCGGCTTGTGCGCGTTTATAAGTTGATAATGCAGTTTGCTAAGGTGCAATAAAAATGCAAATCCCCATGCCGACTGTGGTAATGTTGCTGTGGAGATTTATAGCTGATGGGAAGGCAGGAGTATAGGCATGTGGTCGACCCTTCAACCGGTGAAATTATTCACCCAGTGGCGTGTAAGCAAGGAATCTACGGTTGTTAAGAAATATACCTACTCACCATAGTATTAATATTTTTACGACAGACTTGACAAGCTAAATAACAAAATACCCTTTTCATTGACATCATCATCATCCGAACGCACAATTCTTGATCTTCAAGTGGGTCCTCCATAAGGCTTGGTCTAGCCACCAACACCTATATCATCGAGCTCATTCCAAACACGGGTAAAAAAAAGATGTGGAATTTGAATCACGCTTAAGGTGAACAAACCATGGATCAATTCCTTCCCTTCTAATGTAAAAGCAGCCTAAACGTATATGGGAAGTGTAATTGGAAGTATGTCCTTTTCTAACTTTTTCGATTATGGTAGTAAAAGATATTGTACCTATTCGTACAAAATTTCTAAATCAATTTTGACATTACAACTCAAGAAAATAGATCTCGCAATTTTGGCCGTCTATCCGTCGGCTCCGGAGGTCTACACTCTACAGCCTAAATGGCTGAACGGATTTGTTTCAAACTACGGATTTGGAGTTCGGGGTAATTTTTAACTTTCTCCATTACGTAGTAAGAAAAGATATTGTTTTCGTACAAAATTTCGAACTCGAGATGTTAATCAATTCTGACATTACGATGATACATGAACTCAAAAAAGTGGGTCGCGAAATTCTGTCCGGTCTGTGTTTCTGTCTGTCTGTCTGCAGGTCACAGCCTAAACGGCTGACCGGATTTCGTTCAAACTTCGGATTTGGAGTTTGTGGGCTTAGGGCTCCGGGCCGTTTTTTATTTTGCAAGGTAACCTCGATATTAATGGTACTTCCCATACGAACTGTTCGTACCAGTTTAATTTGCTCGAAAACGGCTCTAACGATTTCAACCAAAATTTATATTTAAGCTTAAATGGGTGAGGTTACCATGACTCCATGCTCAGTTTTTGGCTACATATTCGAGTTACGGTACCTACTTTTGAAATTAGGACATTTATCTCAAAACGGTCCATATGATTGTAACAAAAATTAATTTCTTTCTTACGCTTTCCAGTAACTTATCTCAGTTTTTCTCGATATTATCGTAAAATGGATTTTTAAAAAAAGTATTTATTTTTAAATTTAGTTTTCCTTAGTTAACCTGAAAACGGCAGTAACGATTTTGAACCAAATGCAAACTTAGAGTAAAACTGATGTTCTTAAAATTGTTGCGTCCTTAATTTTCAATTCGAATCACTGAAAACGCTATTTTAAAAAACCGCTCATATCTCGAAAACCCCATTTTTGACTTCGATAAAACTTTAAAAACCAAGTAATGCTTATATCGCGAAAAATAATTTATAATCGGATTTTAGCTTTATAGTTAACGAATAGTATTTTTCCAACTAAACATTGCAATATTTGGTACTGTTTTGTCTGCCAAATTTTTCAAAAACAGCTCTAACGATTTTGACTTTTGACGAATACATATTAACGATAATATCAGTATTCTAAATAAGATCCCGTACTTAGTTTTTCTAAAAAAAAAATCGAATAAATCCGTTTTTTAATTTTTTTCACAAAAACGGCTACCCAAAAGCCGAACTCTGTTCATTTATATATTTTTAAAACTCAATACCGCACTTCAAAATTAAAATTGCAATATCCATTAGGTATGCAATATCAGCAATGCAAAACTTATTTTCAGCAAATGTTACCCAATTCTACCCAATTCCCTTCCAGATCAAAAATCAGAAACTCCTACTGCGTTTGTTCTCGTACTCAAAAATCTTGTAAAGTGTAAGAGCTTATAATATTGTACAGTAGGAGCTTACAACCAGAGATAAACCATATTGAGACCTCCAACTCGCAATCCTCTTGCCGCTGCCCCCCTCAATTTATTTCAAATTCGCCATTTTGTTTACGTATCGGTGTTCTGTCAATTAAGAACCCGTGTGACATGCAAAAACATGCAAAAAAAATATAAAATCAATGCTGCCAACCGTGGGGGAATGTGATAGAGTTCGGGAATACGACATTTTAACATAACTGAATGCTATTGGTAGGTTATTATTATATATTTTGAAAAGGCGCATTTTTTTTAGTCTACTTGATATAAACGAAAAAGTTTCGTGCGACCCAGTCGTGCACTTTATTTTCTTGTTATGACACTCATTTCCATATCAATGAAAGTTGCTTCGCTAAGAACCGAGTGTTCCACTAAATAGACCTAATAAATACTGGCAACCACTTAGAGGGTATTTTTCTTTTGCATTTAGCATTTGTACCCTTTCCTCACCCGAACCACTCAACTCACATGTAAACTATGATATAGGTCCAGGTCCACACCATCATTCAGTCAATGAATCACATCCTTCATCCGTCTCATCAAAGGAACGAGCGAAATTTAAAATTCAAATTTTTGCATATAAATTCCCGCTAATTGGCCACGGTTGTGAAGGCAGAACCAAAATGCCCACCACCTCCGGTCCGTAGTGCGCACATATTATCCCACATGTGATGTACGAAATGGCTATAATTACCCCTTTCAACCATGGTAACGTATTTTTGAGTGCAGTTCTCTCCCTTCTTGAGTGCTCCAGGATTTTGCAGCAATTTTTTTTTTATTGCGTAGAGATTTTGATCGAGTAAATTGGCTTTTAATGCGGCGCGCTATCATTATTCGTCCTCCTCTCGTTGCCGGTTGTCACTCAATCTTTTTTCTTGCGTCGCACGTCAATTTATGTCAATTTTGCTTGAGTAATTTATAACTTTGTGGGTCCTTCAAAGTGACGTGGCCGGTTCCGAATTGTTGATGTGCTGCGCATCCCTATGGGATATAATATATACAAGTTAAATGTCGCCATTAATCAGCGAACTAACATATGTCGTGCATTGGTTCATTTTTTTTTTTTCTCTCTTGTTTCAGGTTGAGAAAATCAGCTCATCAATCCTCCATCGATCGCCGGATCCGAGCACATATCCCGCACCGCCTGGTACCCCAAAATTGCTTAACGTAACGCAGAAGAGTATTTCGCTGCGATGGACTCGGAGTCAAGAGAAGCCTGGAGCTACCAGTCCTATAATCGGGTAAGTTTTATGTTGCTTCTTTTTCCTGTATGCACGAAAAGGACATGAACAGCAAAACATTCATGTTCAATTAACAATTTTCTGTACTGTAACTTTTAAGTGGTTACATTGATGATACATGCTACTGGGATGATGGTATTTCCTGGATTCATTCATTCATAGGTTGGTTACTCACTGTTGCGGTAAACAGATGGTCCGTTCAAATAAGGAGCTTTGGCATTCTGTGCGCACATGCTTGCGAGCAGTCGCTTCGTAAATGAGTTGTTGAAGAATTCTTGACTTTGACTCCTGTGGTAACTTAATTCGCATTTGAAATTCCTGTGAACGAACACGATAGATTCATGCCAATGGAGGTGGATTGCAGTGTGTCTCGCAAGAAACATCTCACAGTCGTTCTATTTTAAAAATAAAAAGTTCTAAAGTTCTGTTGATGAATTTGAGTGGTTGAAGCAGTGAGCCAATGGCAGCCATAAGTAGCGTTGCCAGACGTCCCGGTTTGCCCGGTCATTCAAATAAATAAAAATTATTTTCTATTTTGTCCCGGGAGAAATTTGGAAATCGCGGGTTTTTTCCATATTTTTGTCATTTGTCCCGTCGAGCTGCGAACAAAATCTGGCACCCTAGCCCATAAGTGAATGTTATATGATGCATATTATATGCGGGAAGGCTTACTTTTGTTTGGCCGTTAATTCAAATAAAATGCATTTTGACAGTTGGTGGTTTTTTGACAACCGAATTCGATACGGACAGCATTGATTAGGCTGAATTTATCTGACGCAGTAAGAAACCCAATACCTGGAATGGAATTCTGTAGACAACAAAACGAAAACCACTTTCGCATTTCGAAAAACGAATGAAATCACTCGAGAGCGAAAATTTACTTCATGTAAATCCCTAGCGTTTTTTTGTTTTGATCTGAAAAACAGTGTTGCAAAAAAATTATGGGTTGGCAGTCTCAGTATGTCGTTAAGTTGTTTTGACAACTAACAGCTTACAATTGAAAATATTTTTTTATTTTTTTAATTTGATTGTTTAAGAAGGCGGACGTTTGGAATGGAAATGTAAGTTATGTCGTTTTCCATTAGGATTTTCAGATTTCGCTCTCAGATTTCAGATTTTTCGTATACAATGGAACATAAAACTAATTTTTTCATTCTTTGCATTTAGGATGGTGCGTGCTTAAAAAGTCAGCTGTTCTCAAATAAAAATCCATTCAATTTATGTTGATATCCATTGGAGCGGTCAAATGTAAATTTTGTCTATTTTTCACAGACTTCTCGCCTAAAAAAATAATTAAACACACTTTAAAATTTGACAAATGTTTTGGTGGTACTGCAATCAGGTGTAAATCTCGCTCAGAAATCGAGATTCGCAAAATGGCTCTGCTCTTAAAAAAAAGTGTTTTGTTTTTCTGACAGCCTGCTGATTTCGAGAGCAGAAAAACTGCTATGAATCTGAAAACTGCTCTTTCTGTCCTAATTCCCAATGGGAACAATATTAAATAAATAAATAACAATAAAATCATTTCCAACTAACCATCATCCAACATCCAGCCAGTAACTCTTACGTTGAGGAAAGTTTTAAAATTGGAGGCACGTTTGTCTTTCATGTACCTGTACGTCAATTAATATTGTCTATCCATTACTTAAAGGAGGTACTGCAATCAGGTGTAAATCTCGCTCAGAAATCGAGATTCGCAAAATGGCTCTGCTCTTAAAAAAAAGTGTTTTGTTTTTCTGACAGCCTGCTGATTTCGAGAGCAGAAAAACTGCTATGAATCTGAAAACTGCTCTTTCTGTCCTAATTCCCAATGGGAACAATATTAAATAAATAAATAACAATAAAATCATTTCCAACTAACCATCATCCAACATCCAGCCAGTAACTCTTACGTTGAGGAAAGTTTTAAAATTGGAGGCACGTTTGTCTTTCATGTACCTGTACGTCAATTAATATTGTCTATCCATTACTTAAAGGAGGCGGCTTTGTTCAATCTAAAACGCTGCACAAAACTAAAAGGAAAAACTAACTTTTTTTGTTTTTAAAAATTAAACCAACTTTTGTCAGGTAATGTGAGAGAATTCGAACAATTCCGCAGATTTTTTCTAACTTTTCTGAAGTTCACATGTTCATTTTCAACTACACTTTCGTCGCTATGTCGCTGGTCAGCAAATAATAGTTTGCTAGCATTTCTAATAAAATATTCAGCACAATCTTAACACCACCAAATTAAAAAAGTATAAATAGGAAAATGTCGCAGTAGCTTAGTGGTTAGTGTGTTGGACTGCTATGCGGGGGTCCCAGTTTCGAATCCCGCAAAAACCCAATTCCGACTTAGGGTTTTTTTCCGCTGCGCTACCTCTCGCGAACGTCTGACAAACATCCGAGAGTATAAATGTCTTGAAAGAGCTTCTCAATTAGCCGTTTGGAGTCGGCATAAAATTGTAGATCCCTTCCATTCGTTCCAAAAATGAGAAACTCACACAAAACGAATGGTTGTGAGAAGCTAGGCCTAGGGTCTCTCCGGACCTGTTGCGCCAACTATTTATTTATTTATTTTAAATAGGAAAATGACGAACGTCAAGAAAATATCTGTCGTTTCTTTTCTATTGTTCAGACGATAAAATCTGTTCGTTTTGAAGTAAGAGAAGTGAATACGTCAAAGAAAATGTGTTCGTTTGTTTTTTTTTTTTTTTTTTTTTTTTTCGCGGCCACAAACATTTGGTCGTTTTTAATGTTATATGAAACAAACTGTTCGTGCGCACGAAAACGTTTTCGTTTTTAAGCGCGACGCTTTCCAGTAACTGTTCCCTGCGACACACACTGTACATGTACATTGTACACCATACCAGCTGGACAGTCCTAATCAATTCGTCGACTCGCGTTCATTATGCAAATTCTTTCGACACACATGGGACGCAATCCTCCGAGAGAGACTTTCTGATTATACGCGACCAAAGACCGCTGATATTTGACCATCTAAAGATTTGGTCCCACAAGTCTGGCGCGGCGGGACTATCCTGCCGCACATCAGCCTCTTAATCAAATGCCGCAGAAGCATCTCTGCCTACTAGAATCTCGTCCCCTCACTTGCAGCTTGCACTGCTGTTTCTGCCTTTGGCCTTAGGGTGATTTCACTTGGAATGTGCACTGGACCGTGCGTTGGCGCTGCCAATACTGCTGCAGATGCCAAGTCGTCCTATACATTGTGCACTGCACCTCAGCAATATCTGTTCTCCTCTAGGCTCTTAGTATTGTGCTCATCGTCATTATACTTTATCATTTGTACATATATAGGTTATTGAATGCGAAATGTATCTGAGAATAAGATTTTCTTCCGTTTTTCTTTTTTTCTGCTCCTTTCGTGCGCAGCTATACCGTGGAGTATTTTAGTTCGGATCTTCAAACGGGCTGGGTTCTTGCCGCTCATCGTATTCCTGATCAAACAATAACGGTAAGTTGTGTTATTTTATTTCTACTACATAATGCCCATAACATTATTCTATCTACTGAAGCATTTGCGTACTCGTATCTTTTTGTGTGCTGGCCGGTGTGCTCTACAGTGGAGATTCGTTAAAAGTGCACAAGATTTTTTTTTTTTATATTTTCAACTTAGTTTCGACATCGGCTAGCCATGGTAAATAGATACTCGGGGGCATATTTAATACGTAAAATATTTCGATATGCACATAATAAATTTTCTGCATCTATTAGATACTTTTTATGCATAGCGAGGAAAGACAAAACGAAAACACAAAACAGACATTGAAAGGCAATTTTCTCTGTTTTTTTTTTTTTTTTTAGATATCGGGATTGAAGCCGGGCACTTCGTATGTGTTTCTAGTTCGTGCTGAAAATTCACACGGTCTATCAGTGCCATCTGGTCTGTCGAATGTGGCGAAAACTCTGGGTACCGATTCGGGTGTGGTGCCACCAGGAGAATTGTCAGCTGCTAGAGATGTATTGAGTGGAAAGGTGAGTATTGCTTTTACAGTATGCTTTTTTGTTTGTTATTTTCCAGTTGAAACAATATATCATATCGGTTGGGCAATTTAAGGTATTTTTTCGTTTGTATAAATTGGGTGTCGTGACGCAGCGAAACAATGTTAGGTATATAGGTGGCGAGAATTTTGTGGGCAATTTATTTGTCATTGCACAACGCCATTTGATTTATGAATACAGCTCCTATTTAAATGACTTTAAGTGAGCAAACAGTGTTGAAGTATGAAGTGGTGTACTGTACTTGTACTGGTCTGACGTTAACATTAATCAAATGTGTTGACTACTTGGGATATAGGCTTGAGCAACAGGCCGCAAGTGTATCCACATTTCTTATGAATACACACTGATGTTGCTTTAAAGAGAGCAATTGGAACTTGGAGTGTACCTACTTTTTTGGAAAAGCATTATGCGTGCAAACAGTTTCGTACTTAAAAATGGCGCCCAACATGGGACACTTTGTATGGTTTCTCTAAATGAGGACTTTCTGCGAGATAAAGACTGTAGTCTTGCAAATTGGGTTGTTAAAGCATCGTGTTCAACTTTTGCCAAGAATACACTCCGTCTCAGTTGATTACGAACAGGCAGTTTTTTGTCTTAATTTTACGACCGTTTTCAAACCCTTCGCTAATATGTGAAAAAACACAAGAAATAAAGGATATATGATGTGTGTATTGTAAAAAAATGGTATGAAAAGTTGATAAATGCAACTTTATGTAGCTTTTCTTCAAAAAGTTCAAAAAATTTAGGTACGTGTTTTTTTTTTTTTTTGTAAAATTAAAACAAAAAACTTACTTACTTACTTAAGGTGGCGCTACAGTCCGGGGTGGACCTGGGCCTCAACCAATACGCCTCTCCAGTTAGCGCGATCTTTGGCTAACTGCCTCCAGTTGCGCACACCAAGTTGGTTGAGGTCCCCTTCCACTTGAGCGCGCCACCTAAGGCGAGGTATTCCTCTACTGCGTTGTCCCTCCGGGTTGGAGTCGAAGACTCTCCGGGTCGGAGCGTTGGTGTCCTTTCGCTCTACATGTCCTAACCATCTTAGACGACTAATGCGTACTTTTCTGACCAGGTCGATGTCGCTGTACAGCTCGTAGAGTTCGCTGTTTAATCTTCTCCTCCAAATCCCGTCAACGCAAACGGGACCAAAAATCACTCGAAGAATTTTGCGTTCGAAGCGACCAAGAAGATCCTCATCCGTTTTTGCTGGGGTCCATGCTTCTGCGCCATAGAGCAGGACAGAGATGATGGGAGTCTTATATAGAATCTCCTTAGTGCTTCTTGATAAGGCCTTACTAATCAATTGCCGTCTTAGGCCAAAGAAACAGCGGTTGGCAAGTGTGATTCTTCGCTTGATTTCTGATGTGATGTCATTACCAGAGTTTATAGCGGAGCCGAGGTAGACAAAGTCCCTAACTACCTCAAAGTTATAGCTGTCTATCGTGACGTTCTGTCCGATTCTTCGATGTTGTGTGTCCCTTCTTGTTGACAGCATATATTTTGTTTTACCCTCATTCACCACTAAACCCATTTTTGCCGCTTCTGTACTAATACTTGCAAACGCACCAGTGACAGCTCGCTGTGTTGTACCAACAATGTCAATGTCGTCAGCGTATGCAAGCAGTTGCACAGACTTATAGAAAATTGTGCCTCTGGTGTTGGCTTGTGAGTTTCGCACAATTTTCTCAAGAATGATGTTGAAGAAGTCACATGACAGCGCGTCACCTTGTCTAAATCCTTTTTTGACATCAAAGGTCTCGGTGAGATTGTTTCCGACCTTTACGGAGCAGCGAGCGTTCTCCATCGTCATTTTGCACAATCTGACAAGTTTGGCAGGGATGCCAAAACTAGACAGGGCTCTGTATAGCTCGTCTCTATAAATGCTGTCATATGCGGCCTTAAAATCGATAAAAGGATGGTGAGTATCGATCTGGACTTCTTGGGTTTTTTCCAGGATCTGCCGTAGTGTGAATATTTGATCGGTCGTGGACTTACCGGGCCTAAAACCGCACTGACAGGGACCTATCAGATCGTTGACGAATGCTTTCAGGCGTTCACACAGTACAGCAGACGCAGTGTTCAGGAGACTGATGCCTCTATAGTTGGCGCAGTTTAGAGAGTCTCCCATCTTGTGGATCGGGCAAACGATGCTGAGGTTCCATTCATCAGGCATACTTTCGTCTGACCAAATCTTGGAGATGAGTTGGTGTATGCTCTCTACCAGGTCATCTCCCGCTGCCTTAAACAGCTCGGCAGTTAAGCCGTGCGGTCCAGCAGCTTTGTTGGACTTAAGCTTAGATATTGCTATCCTCACTTCATTTTGGTCAGGTGGACGGAAATCTTGGCTTTCATCGTCCAGGTTGAATGGCTCGTTCTGCCTGACAGCGGAATTTGTGTCGTCTTCGCCGTTTAGCAGTCTGCAGAAATGGTTTTTCCATATCCTCAGCTTCGACTGTGACTCTACTACAAGGTTTCCTTGTTCGTCTCTACAGGTCTCCGTTCGGGTCTTGTTGGCATGACACGTTCTTTTTACCTTTTGGTAAAACTTCCTAACATTGTTCCTGGAGTAACACCTCTCTATATCCTCGATCGCGCGCTTCTCATGGTCTCTCTTTTTTCTCCGGAGAAGCCGATGTTCTTCCCTCCTTTTTTGCTCGTAGAGCTGACGAGCTGCTCTCGTCCGTCTATGCAGCGTCGCTTCGTAGGCACTTTGTTTTGCTTCATGTGCTTGCCGGCACTCTTCGTCAAACCAGGGGTTTCGGGGGGTGGGCTGGTGAAACCGAGCACATCAGTTGCGGCGTTTTTGATGGCTTTATGGCATCGGCGCCACTGGTCTTCGGCACTTGATGCTGGCAACATAGGACTTCTCGAGAGGTTGAGGGATACGCGATCGGCATAGGTTCTGACGGTTTGTTGCGTTTGTAGTCGTCCAACGTTAAACTTCCTCACAGTATTTTCCCGTTGTTGTGGAGTCTTGGATATCCGCATCCGTACCTTGGCTACAACAAGGTAGTGGTCCGAGTCTATGTTGACCGCTCGGAAAGTTCGGACATCTAGAATACTGGAGGAGTGCCTTGCGTCGATCGCAACGTGATCAATTTGGTTGACGGTTTAATGATCAGGTGACCGTCATGTTCCTTTGTGTATATTGAGGTGAGGAAACCGTGAACTAATAGCTATGGTAACAAACAACAAAAACAAAAAACTGCCTGTTCGTAATCAAGACAGACATACTGTACTTAGTTATAAGCGAAATCGGATTGGAGTCTCGTTGGGCGCCAGTTTTAATTTTAGAGTATAGCTTATTTGTAGCGTAGTCTCTTCCTCTTCTCCTCCAAAGCCCGAGAACGCAAACAGGAACGAAAATCCATGAATCTGGCCTTTGAAGTGACCAAGGAGGGGCCTTGGAAAACTTTCATTATTCTGCGCCATAAAGCGGGACTGGGATAGCGGGGGTCTTATAAAGAGTATTATAAGAGTATTTCTCGACGAGGCCTTACTAATCAATTTCTGTCTTAGGCTAAAGTAACAGCGGTTGAAAAGTGCCTTCGCTTGATTTCTGAGGATATGACATTTTCAGAGTTAATAGCGGAGCCGAGATAGACAAAGTCCCGTATACAAACCCGAAGGTATACTCAAGAAACTTGTCAACCAAACCCATTAATATCTATACCCAGTTGCTTTGTCATAAATTCATTTAACCACCTCGAGCGTATAAAATATGAATTTCTCATTACCACAATCCCACACTTATGCCATCGCGCACTAACTTCCTGCCCATCAGAGCATCATCATCATTCATCGTTGCCACAAACTTATTGCACCAAGAGTCGACTGTATGCACATTTTGGTGCTGGTGCTGCAACAACTGCAGTCGCAGCCCACGGTGGTGTATAGTCGCCGCCAACTGACTATCATGTATCTCGTATCATAAAAACCACACTTACCCACATTACATGTCATGTTTTTGACACCATTCGATGCCAGGGTAAATACACACCGTGTAGCAGCAGCACCCTCAGAAATATAACTCGTAGTATATATAAGTCTTCGTCGCATATCGTTGGCAGGCATCGCGCACCTTCATTTATTTAAATTAATTCACCGCAGAGTTGTAAACGAGGGACTTCAGTATACTGAATCATAATACCACATCTGACACTTCCTAGTCGCAGACACTGCCCGACTACGTCAATGTAACCTCGGCCTTAAAAAGGGGCCTCTTAGATATCGGCGTGGAAGCTGCATCGGTTTATATGGCTGCTGCTCATATTGCATCGCAAATTATATGCCGCATATGCAGATCGGTCGATAACGACACAGATCGCAGAGCTGCGCTGTGCAGAGTATGTGGACCTCTGAGTATCTACATTCTACAAGTCAAATGGGTATCTTTTGGGTTACCCAATGTGTATCTTTAGCATTTGAATTGGTGGAAATCAGATGGCGAAAGGCAGCTGAATTAAAGGCAAGTTAACACCGGCGCTAAGTGCTAGATATAAAAGTGTTGTTGTCTACCGCAACAAGAAGCACGCGTTTTCCTCACCCCCGAAAATAAAATACACAAAAAGAAGGATACTTAATTTTTTCGTTCAGGTGCGCCTGGACACATGTGCTGACAGCGTGGAGCTTGCTATCATGATTTACTGCCAGACCAATTTCAATGCCAGCTACCCTTAGTGGCAGAACTTAGTGCAGCTAGCCAATGTCTGCATATTGCACTCAATCATCGCATATGCAAAACGATCGCTATATGAGAATTTATTGCCCGTTGATGTGTCGTATGCACTGAGCCATTATTTATTACACTCCTGAACAGCTGTATAGCATGTCCAGGATATGTCGGTTGGTGTGTGATGTATACCGAGACATGTAGACGCTAAACGCGACCAAAAATTTCTCAACTCCCCCTGTTATGTGAAAATTTTGCGAGAAGTTTTTGCATGCATTCATTTTATTTTTTTCGAAGGAGTTGTCTCGTATCCTTGTTCTTTTTCTTTTTCTTTATCATTCATAGTATAGTGTAAGTATCTATGGCTGTTACTGCTATACTGTTACATGCGAAATCGTAAGTTTCGGGGGCGATTTTTATTACCCCATTATGTTGATTAAATTGTTATGGAAATGAGGTGATTCAGCGATAATATGGCGGTGATGTGTGCGGTCTAAGAATGTGGCAACAGCGAATATTGTCTGTGATATGAGGCTCCTCAAGGTGCAATTCGATTTTAATAACGAAATGCTTTGCCAGAGCTAAAGGAATACAAATTGGTAGTATATGGAATGTTCTTTATTTATTTTGATTTATGGACGATGAGTTATCACCATAACTGCGGAGCTAAATAAAATTGGAATATTCGCTTGAGAAAAGTTTGAAAAATTTTTTTTTTATGAAAAGATACAGCAAACGAATTGAGAGTCAGGTACTTTTACTATTTAGAAGACGCTACCGTCCAGGGTAGAATATATGGAAAGGGCTACCTATTTATTTATTAATACATAATTTTCTCCATTACATAGTAGGAGAAAGATGTTCTTTTCGTACAAAATTTCGAACTCAAGATGTTAATCAATTTTGACATTACGATGATAGTACAACTCGAAAAAGTGGGTCGCAAAATGTTGTCCTGCCCGTTCTTTCACAGGCCTAAAGCCTAAACGGCTGCCCTGATTTCATTTAAACTTAGGATTTTTAATTTGTGGGCTTAAAGTTCGGGGCCGTTTTTTTTCAAGGTAATTTCCAATTTCGGTAGGTACTTCCCATATAAAATGTTCGTACCAGTTTGATTTGTTCGAAAACGGCTCTAACTATTTCAACCAATATTGATATTTAAGCTTAGGTAGGTGACGTTAACATGTATGATTGTGTATACCCAGTTCTTGACTGAAAATTTGAATAACGGTTTAACTTACCTGAAAATGGCCAAAATACAAGTTTAGAGTTAAACTGATATTCTCAAAATTATTGCGTCCTAAATTTTGTTTACTCTCAAAACGTTTGCGTCCTAAATTTTTAAATCGAATCGAAAACCGAAAACACTAATTGCAAAAACTGCTCATAGGTATCTCGAAAACCCCATTTTCGATTTTGATGAAACTTTAAAAACTAAGTAATGCTTACATCCCGAACAATAACTTATACTCGGTTTTTACCTAAATATATTAATTAAATAGTATTTTTCGAACTAAACATTTTGTACTATTTTGTCTGCCAATTTTTTGTAAAAACCGATTTTGATCAAAATACATATTATGTATATCAATATTCTAAATAAGACCCCGTACTTAGCTTTTCTGAACAAATTCGAATAAATCATTGCGAAAAGTCAGTTTTGGACGGGACGAAGGACCAGCTAGTTTTTTTTTTATAAATTCAAATTTGTTTTGTAATATCTGTTTCTTTTTATTTTTATGTGCAAAGGCAGAAATTTGCAAAGCAGAATTTTGAAAGCAACATTTTGAGCCACTCCTATTTTTTGTCCATTCCTACGTGATGCCCTGTAGCCTAAACGGCTTGACCGATTTTGAACCGCGAGGTGTCATTAGATTCGTATTTTTCTCCGGAGTGTCATAGGCTTTAAAAATAAAAATAAAAGAAATTAAGTTAAGTTAAAAAACAATAAACAAAAAAAAATCGATTAAATGTACAAAAAAATAAAGTGGACGACTGGGTCGATCGAAACTTTATCGTTGATCAAAAGTTTGATTAGTTGTTTTCTTATTTAATTAGGTAGATAGGTTAAAATCTGAGAAGCAACGCTAGAAATAGTGTTAAATAAAATCCATTTTTGAGTTATTCATCTGATATGGCAGTATATAGTTCAAGCTCTAGTAACAGGCATCTGCCGCAACTTGATAATAGATAGTTTTAAGCGCATTCTATACTATTTTATGAGCTTTTATGCTTTACAAGATTTTTGGGTAAAAGGATAAGCGTATAGTAGAAGTTTCCGTTTTTTTATCGGTAGGGCATGTTTTTTTTTGTTTTTTTTGTTTTTGAATGGATCATTGACACTGGTTTAAGCAAGACTACAGAGATTGTCTTTTGAATTTGCGTTAGCAGTTAGAAACTGACTATCACGATGGACGTGTGAGGGGGAGCAAATGAAGTGGGATTTTTTGATTGTGTAATTATTTTAACGTGCATATTCAAAATGGTTGAAAAAAAGGAGAAGTGGGTACTATTTGGTAAAAATAAGTTTTGCTTTGAATTTTTAATTTTTAATTACATATATAAAGGTTTTCTAATAAGAGGTGTTATTTTGGTATTCAAAGAAAAATGTCATTTTTTGAGATACGTTATCGGATGTTTATTTGATAATAAAGAGGAAGGTATGCCGTTAATAATGAAAAACAACGTAAGTCAAATGGCCACCACGAGCACGCATACAGGACCATATCCTTTTCACGAAATTTTCCATAACCAAATCGCAAAGTGGCTGCCCTTTGTCCTCGATAGTCTCACGAATTTTATCTTTGAGGTCTTGAATTGACGCTGGGCTGTTGGCGTAGACCTTATCTTTCACGTGGCCCCAAAGGAAGAATCACTATAACACCTCTTATTGGAAACCCCTTTATATGAACAGAGATCGGCTTTTGAGTAGTAATTTTTGAGAAATAATTAAAAAACGGATTTATTCGAATTTTTTGAGAAAAACTAAGTACGTCATCTTATTTAGAATACTGATAATATCTTTAGTATGCATATTGATCAAAATCGTTAGAGCAATTATTTTAAGAATATCAATTTTTAATCTAAGTTTGCATTTTGGTGAAAATCATTATTGCCGGTTTCAAGAAAAAAATAACTTTAAAAAATTACTTCTTTCAAAAATCCATTGCACGATAATATAGAGAAACTAGCTGACCCGGCAAACTTCGTTCCGCCCAAATTTGTTAATGTAAAGAAAATAATAATTCCGATCATGCGCAATGCACTTCCTTATTTATGTAATTCGGCCAATTAAAATTCTTTATTCAAAAGTTATATTAAATGCAATATAAATAAATTATGATTTTTTTTTTTTTTTTAAATAAATTATGAATAGCAATGTTGATTTGTTTCAATCAAACCGCAATGATTTTGACGTTTCGGCCAACCTTCCGCTTTTTCACTAAATTTACAATGTGAGAAACATGGGAAATCAAGATTGATGCCACAAATGCACAAACATCCATCGATTATCCTTGCAATAAATTATTAGACATAGTGAAAGCGAGACGCACGGGAAATTGAAGTCGCACGAATGGTAAATCGTTCTAAATAAGCGAAATCTGCGGAATAAGAGTGTTTGCCTTTGAAATTTCCCCTCAAAATTATCACTTGCATGATATTTGATGTAAGATCCTTAACCATAAATCAAATGCGATCCTTTACAAAGTTTCGATACATTGATGTTGCGCAACAGCATTTTAACTGAGCTGACTTTCAAGTCCAAATTATGAAGAGGTAAGCCCGGAACATCCAAAGAATTAAAAAATTCAACTAATCCCCATAAAGTTTTTTTCACATCAAAAGGTAGCATTATGCCCTTCCTTCCAACCAAAATCATAAGCATCGAACGATCCGTCCCCGAGTTATGAGTGCACATTCGGACGTCAGTCTCTTTTATATGTAACTGTATCCACCCGGCTTTGCCCATACCTTTCGTATTAAGTCTTGCTCACATTTCGCAAATTACTTTATTTGAACAGTGTCCATTAATAATTTTAATTATACAACTTTAGAAATAGAGTTTGATTTTATTTTTTAATGGGACGTGCCAAAATCCGTTTTCTTATCCCGCTTGTGTTTTTCAAAGTACCACCTATATGGTCAAAAACTATCCGAAATTTAAAACTGGAAGCAACCATATCCATCTACAAAATTTCAATCAACTTGGTAGAGCTGTTTCGGAGATCGGCAGCAGCGCCACCTATCAGGTCCAAAAGTATCCTATCCTTCAAGCGGAAACGAAGAATATAAATCTACAAAATTTCATTGAAATCGGGTGAGTGATTTTGGAGATCGTGAAACAACGCCATATAGTGGCTCAAAAATCCTATCTTTTAAGTTTGCGTTAACCTAAAATACAACAATACGAACAAAACAAAAGACGAATCATAAAAATTGACCCAATGGCTATCGAGTTATATCATCATCATCGAGTTTCGTCCCGAAAGAATTATATGTGTAAATTAAGATGATTATTATTAAAGAAAATTTTATTAAACTGAAAAACGACATATACGCCTACAACGCCACATGTTTCAGTTTTTGTTAGAAATAATAAATTAATTATTTTATATGTATTTTATCAATATAATAACTCCGATCGAAGCATCTGTCTTAAACGATATTAATTTTTTTACATCCTCTTTGAAGATATTTGCAGCACGTATTATGTCAATGTTATGCCATAAGGTTAAGCGCCATAAGGTTACATCAAAAAAGTTTGAATTGTAAAAGCGCTATGGTTAGGTACATGAGATATAATTTAATATGGTGGTTAAGTATTCTTAAATTTTCTAATTTTCCGCGCAATTTTCTTAATTTTTTCTTTCATAAGATTTTTCTCCTGACAATAACAAACACAACAAAAAAAGAATTAGTGAAATCGGTCCAGCCGTTCACGCGTGATGCCGTGACCAAGGGATATATGGATTCGTTTTTAGGCCACTTCCTCAAGATGATAGCGGAAGGAATCGAGGGCGAAAAATCGGGAATAGGTAGGAAGGTGGAAAGGTGGGAGACAAACACTTCCTTTGTTGCCACTGTTGGGGTTAAAGCGAAATATCGACGAGATGAACAAGTGAAGGACCAGCACTTGGGAAGCAAATGAAATTAACCCAAGAGAAAACAAAACGAAATAAAACCAATGAATTAAAATTTGTCCTCAGGTATATTTGAATACTTAGCTGTGCTCAGGCTGACGATCGAAATCCAAGTGGACGAGAAATCGAGCTCGCCCATTGCACAAACATAAATTCTAATAATATGTACAGTTCATAGAAAAAATGTCAAATACAACAATCAAGTGGCAAAACCAGTATTTAATGAGAGCAAGAGAAAAGAGAAAGTGTATGTAAGATCTTACGTTACGTTTTATAGTGTATGATTGTAAATGTATTCAATTGAATTAACGAAAGGAATGAATCATATTAAACGATTTTAACAATTTATAAATAGTTTCGCATTTTATCAAATTAATGTACCTAATGATTTGAAATGAAGACGCTATATTTCCTAACAGCCACTTTATTCCGCATTTCATCTGACATCTCCAGTTCATTATCCGATGTCACAGTGCGAATTCGATGCAAAATATCGTTGGCCATAATATCATTTTTATTATAATCAAAGTATCTACTTCATTTTAAAAAGTTACTTAATGTAACGTAGTAAACATAATTTATTAGAACAAACTTTTTACGTACATACATATATTTAAAAGAAAAAAAAATTGTTGACAACAACAATTTGCTTGGAAAACAATTAAAATAATTGACAACAACAATTGCTTTTAAAATTTAAAATATTTTTTTTTTTGTATTTGAAGTGTCACTACTTTATGTTATCCAGTTTCTTTTTTTTTTCAAAGTGTATTTCCCCATGAAAAAAATAAAAAATTTAGTGGTGGACCACCCTTAACATTTAGGGATATGAAAAATAGATGTTGTCCGATTCTCAACCCTAGCCAATATGCACACTAAGTTTCACGAAAATCGGTGGAGCCGTTTCGGAGGAGTTCAACTACGCACCCCGTGACACGATAATTTTATATATTAGAAGATTAAGTAAGAAATAACCACATTACCTTACAAAAAATTGTTGTTACAATCGTATAGACCGTTTTGAGATATGTATGTCGAAATTTAAAAAAGTACCGTAGGTAAGGTCTCAGATTGTCAATAAGTTACGTATACCTGAATTTGTTTTTTAATATTTTTCTAGTTTCTTTTTTGCAGTCAGTCGGGTTTTTTTTTTTTTTTTTTCTAAGTAAATATTCAGTGCAATGCTGTGTTGTACATCTGAAACAGAATTAAATGTCAAACTTTGCTTTAATTGACGGCCAGCTGTGGCTCTTCTGTTATTAAAAAAAATAAATAAATAGTTGGCGCAACAGGTCCGGAGAGACCCTAGGCCTAGCTTCTCACAACCATTCGTTTTGTGTGAGTTTTTTTCCGACTCCAAACGGCTAATTGAGAAGCTCTTACAAGACATTTATACTCTTCTTCTGTTTTTAGCAATTTGAAATAACAAGTTTTTCTCAGACAGCTGTACTTATACATATCTATCAATCAAAATTAAACATTTTCAATTTGTTCCTACTTGTATCTTTGTCGGCTATGGCATATAGCCGCTTTAAAAAGGGCGCCCAATGATGATAATATCTATCAATTACTTATTCTTGCATTATTTACATTTGTTTTAAAGTTGGACTACGATTTTTACTAGAAGTTTACTCAACCAATGATAGTGGCTACATCGCGATAACAAATGGCGCCCGACAAGAGTCCCTACATCAAATGTATGTACAGTGTTTTCTTCGTAACTTAGTTAAGCATGTTTAGTTTCTGCAATCATTTTGATTATTATCGTGCCCCATCGTTACTCACCTTCAATTATTTCCTCCGAAAAAGAGTCTTATTGGGACAATTAAAGTTGACTCATGTTCCCATTCTCAGGGCCCAATAAAGAATAAAAAAATGTAAAACCAAAGCGCCTTTGAGGCAAGTTACATCAGCAAAGTTAGAACATGAAACCACCTCACGTATGCACACGAGTATACAAAATTCCCCCTCGGAAAAACTCCACCGATCGATATTCTTCTGTATATCCTGCGTGGAATTCATTCACTCAATCTCCCACCCCAGAAAAAAAAAAAAAAAAAAAAACAAAATAGACAACATTTCGCAGCTTGTGACTGTCACTCCCGTCACCATTGGGGACTACTAGTATGTGCTGCGAAAGATGACAACGACGCTATACACCAACCGTCTGCAATCATCAAAATGGAAAATTGTTATGACTTCTTGACAGTTCGTGTATATTTGTGCTTCCTGACAAGTCAAAAGGTTGCAAATGAACGAGACTTTAAAGGTGGGGGGCAAAAAAAAAACTGGCGTGCAGAAGAAACAACAACACCGTCTGGGTAATAAAATAGAAGGGAAATGGAAGCCCACCTTTCTCTAACATAAAGTTTTGGTATCCAATCTCCCTCTTAGTAGGTTGATATCTATACAATCGACGGAAAGGAAGAGCGACGCGCAACCGGTATAGAGAAGTGTGAGGACTCGTTCCGTAAAGCTTCGGATTTCCTCATTTTCATAAAATAAGGATTTCACTATGGCCCTTCGGTTTTTTTTTGCCGGTCTTTTTCCGTATTTTTCATTTTCCTGGATAAATTTCCATTTCGTGCAATGATAAAAGGATCCCGGTGAGCTTGCCCTAAGAAACATGTCGATGGATGGGGCGTAAGATATTAAAAATGTAATTTCTTTGCGAAAATGCTCAATTCACATTCGGTGTGGAAAGTTGACATACCTACACCATAGAAACCAACCCGAAATTATAATTTTTTATATAAACCTGACCTCTCTGCGTTTTAAGGTTAAAGTGTTGGACTTATAAGCGAAAGCCTTCTTATTTTTTCCGCTTCTTCGCTTCCGTCTGATGTTGGTACAAATATATTTTTTTTACAAATATATAGGAAGAGAATTTGCTGAGTGTGCAATTCGGAGACGCCATAAAATTTTAATTTTTTTGAAAATATTTCCGTCAGGAAAGTCGTACTAAGCTAAGGCTTTACCCGATCAAGCGATGCTTGCGGATAGGCTCTTAAATCGATTCTCGTTGTAGCTCGAATTTCAAAGTTTAGGTGTACTGTAATCAGGGGAGTTTGGAAAATGTTTTTTTAGTAGTTGACATGATTGACAGGCGTACTAATAGGCTGTAAACAATTGCTGTGGAAGTTCCTCAAAAGGTGGTATGGGTGTAAGTACCTAGTACGCAGTAAGTTTCGAAAAGGTAATGGTCAGCTACTAGTATTCGAAGTACCACCGTTTGAAGTCACTTTCGGGTCTCATTATTGCTCAATTTCGATGTATGCTGGTTAAAGTCATGGGGTCCAACTCCTATATGTGAGCAATACTTATAAGTTCGGGGCGAACCTCCTATTCATAGAGGCGGCAGAGTTGCTTCGAACTTGATTACCTATTTGCATTAAATAGGTAATATTAACGTTTGCGACGCATTTTTTGCGATTTTGGATGAGTGGTCCTGGTGTGCAATTACCGAATTAACTGTGCTGACAAAAAGATGCGTTCCGGTATGGTTGTCCTTTTTTTTTAATATAGGTTTTGAGCTGTTGTATTAAATATAATATATCGGCCCTGAGCGATGTATGCGTCGGAACTGAAAATTAACCGCAACGCATACTGCTTCGGAGGCTCAATTTACATTCGAGGTGTCCAATTTTAGAAGGAAAATAAACAATTACGATGGCGTGTATCGGACCGTAGCTGTCAAAAATTAAAAAAAAATGCTTAGAAGGGATCTCCTTAATTAGATATACAGACAGGTAGCTATATAAGCCCTTATGGATAAACCACCGTTGGCAAAACAATGCCGAGAGTCCGTAACGAGTTTTTGAATAGATATTTAATTCAATCAATGCTAACTTTTTATAAGGCTGACGAGGTAGCGACTTCCATTAAACTGACATTATCGAGGGACCCTATGTTCTATTCTTCCTGGTATATTATCAACAACCTTCCAGTAGAACTAAGTCTTCGCAATCGCTGTTTATTTGAGCTAAGAAGGCAATTGAATAGCAGAGCAGAGCGCAGTTTTTTATCGTAAGCGGATACAGTGAATAATTCTTTGTAAATTTGGCGCTCCCATTTGTGTTATCGAGATATGGATTCGTACTGATGCAAGCAATTCGTTTTTTTTTTTTTTCTGGAGGCGAACCTGACACTGAGCCCACAATCATCGCAGGGTTACTTGAGGTTACGTTCTATGAAACTTGGAGTTCCTTTCCCTAAACTACGGGAAAAAGATTAATTGAACACATACTATCGATCAAATTACGTTCTGACAAAAGATCACTATTTATGTCACCACATAAAATGACGTTGGGCGAACTGACAGATATTTCTTCTAACAATGAAGCAAGGTGGCAAAGGCTAATATTCTTATTTGGTCTGTAAACCACTCCGAGAAGAATTGTATCGACATCGCTTGTTAGGTCCAGAAACAAAAACAAAAAATTACCTTTGGACACACAATTTATTTTAACATTACGAAATATACCAGTTCTAATATAAACAGCGACTCCACCACCAACACGACCGACTCTGTCACCACGGAAAATTTTATAACTTTCCATACCGTACAATTTATCGTTTAAGTCAGAGTCTGGAGGAAACCAGGTTTCTGAAACGCAAATAATATCGACCCCAGAACCTACAAACAGATAACGAAACTCATCTATTTTTGGCCGAAGACTTTGTGCATTAATATGGCAAATCTGAAGGCCATTCTTTTGCTTGGAAAATACTCTAATCATGGAACGCATTATGGTATTACCACCGGTCTCTGGAGAATTCCACCGCTGAATATCCGAATCTCGGTCCATTAAATTTGGCATAAATAACAAAGGGAAACAGAGAGAGAAAACGAGATGTTACTAGAGAAGTAGCAAAAATTTAATGTATAGATTTAAACAGATCAAATAAAAATAAAAAAGAATTAAATAAGTAAATATAATATGTAATTTTAAGATTGGAGGATGTTACAAGGACAAAAGAAGATTATGTAAAAAAAAATAAAAAGAATGAAAAGAAAAACAAAAAATAAAAGTAATAAATCTTTAACTAAAGAGAAAGAAAAAAGTTGGCCGCTACTGTTTCTTCAGATTGGTCGACGAGCTTTTGAGCTTTCGCATCCATTGATGATATTGACAAGGTTGTCCAGATTGTCAACAGCAAGAGCTTTCCCATTTGCATTCGGCTTAACGTACACAATTCCGCGCGAAGAATACACGGACACCAATTTTTTTTCTTTTTTGTTGTCCAGTACATGTTGCATTAACAGATGGTTATGTTTAGTTAGAGCTTCATGAATATGTATGTAAACGTCAGATTTTATTCTAGGGATGATACGGAGCTTCGACTCCGAATCCGATATGTCGGAACTTCCGGTTTAAATTGCACCTCCGAATCCGGCTTCGGTTCCGATATAATCACATCGGAGGTTTATCGGAGCACCATCTTGGGTGACGAGGCGACCGATGAACATGAACAACAAAGAATTATCGATTTGCGACATTTTACAATACGACTGTCTTTTCACTCTTTTATATATTTTACAAAACTAGGCGAGATTTGCATTGAAGTTGAGAGTGCGTGTGTCAATTTTATATTTTCAAATTTTATATATTAATAATTTGTGTCTGCGTGCGACCTCCGCCTCTGACTCCGATTCAACTCCGACTCCGCGGAGGTTGGTAAGGCGCTTCCGACTCCGACTCCGATTCCGGTAAAACCACCTCCGTAACATCCCTATTTTATTCCAATGTCTCGCAGCCGAAGTGAACCATTTTTTTGTTTACAGTGAGATGTGATGGATTTTAAAATAAAGTTTTTTTCATATGCGGATTGAAACTTAATCAAAATTGGTGGATTACGTGTGTTTTGTTTAGATCTAACCCGATAAATGTTTTTAAGAGTAGGGGCCTGTACATTTACAGTGCTGCAGAGGTGGTTGAAAAGTGATGTCAAGTTTTCGCCTTGCTCAGAGGGAACACCATATAGAAGGGCATT
This sequence comes from Cheilosia urbana, assembly GCA_946477585.1. Lineage (NCBI taxonomy): Eukaryota > Metazoa > Arthropoda > Insecta > Diptera > Syrphidae > Cheilosia > Cheilosia urbana. Next base: position 43,470,028 of record OX297856.1, read on the forward strand.
GGCGGCAATTGCTTTGTTCACCTGAACCTCGATATATTGCTTTAGTGAGTTGACTTCGTTTTTAAGAGTTTCCATAGAGCACTGATTTTTTTCGAGATGTATGACTCTTTCATCAATATCGGCAATTCTTTGTTTGATGGCATTTACTTCTTTTTCGATTTTAGTAAAGATCCTCTCCTCAGACTCTACCAGCTTTGAAGACAGAAGATTTACAATAAACTCACTTTGTTTCAAAAGCTTAGCATCCAGACTTTCCATGCAAGACGACATGGGGGTTTCAGTTTGATCACAAAAACTATTTTGAGGTTGTTCGGACATGGCAGAGGCCGGCGAGATAGAGGGAAGTTGCACTTGACACTGGTTGGTTTCTTGATGTAGATGTGGAGAGTTGACAGGGGGATAGACAATGGGCGATGATACTTTGCACTGACGAGCTTTAGGTGAACGGAGCATTATTATTAGTTTTTATGTTTTAGACCGACAAGAGAAAAAGTGATATGAATTTGTATAACTATTAACGAGTGAATACAACTGACGATTAAAACACGGAATTGTATTTATTATTAATTACACTATTTATAACACTTGCTGATGACTACAAATATAACCAGTAAGCAAGATATAACAAATCAACGGAGAAGCGGAGAAATCACGTCTACTTGGTAGTTTTCATTAGAACCGTTTTTTTCAGTTATTTCTATTTTATTTCATATAACTTTTGAAATTCCTCATCATCCCTGTCGAGGTATCCGTTCGGAAAAAATTCCGATACGAATGTCAAATCCGATCGGAACTCAAATTGCGTTCGAAGTATCTGTTTCGGAACAGAATAAATGAAGCATATAAACGCGTTCATTTTACATTAAAATATTCCACAGAAATTAGTTATCGTTTAGCTTCGGAAAAAAATGTGCCTTGTACCTGTCAAAAATAGGTGGTATAACGCAGTTCCACGCAATGCGACAAGGTGCGCCATATGTCATCGGGGAAATTTTCCGAAAGTTGTATCGAAACGGATACCTCGTTCCGAACTCCATAGGGTTAAATTTATAAAATGTTTCCGATATATTTATTTAGTAGTACTGCATATACATTTTTAAACAAATTAAATGCCTCTCATTTAAAAATATAAAGACCGCACACGTAATATTATATAAAAAGGTTCGCAACTTTTCGCCGCTAGTGTTTTGATTTTCCTAAGTCTTTCTAAGTTGCGTCAAATTGAAAAAAAAAAAAAAAAAGTCAAACAATGAAAGTTCAAGCTCAATATGTTAAAAATCAGAAAACATCGTAAGTATTTCTTGTGAAATTGCGTCTCCCTCTCTTGTCAAACTCAATTTGCTACCGTCGTCGGCTCCAATCTCAGCAAATTTTCGACATGGAAAAAAGTATAATCCTTTAGCTCTTGTGAATATCGAATATCCTGACGGATATTTACTCACCGTTGAGTTGGTTTCCATTTCTGTATGGCTGGATAAGAAAAACAAAAGAATATCAAGAATCTTCAGGAAAACATATAAAGTCAAAGCTTTCACATTTTGGCTGGGTGATATACCAAATGAGGCAAAAAATTCCAAATTTGTAATCATTCAAGTAGAATGAAAGGGATATAAAATATTCAGACATACTCACACATCCATTGGCATAGATGTCGCAGTTAGCTTAGAGATTCGAGTGCTTAGAATTGTAAGAAACATACTTTGAGGATACACTTTTCGCATGTACACACAGGGACATGCAGCGGATGCAGTTTAAGTCTCTTGGCTTAGAAGTGAATTGATTTCGTTTCACTTTGGGATAGTTAACGGAGAAAATGCACTAAAGCGAATATAAGTTGGTATTCCAAAGGATTATTTGGAAGGAAGCAAGTACTATCTATACACGAAGACGATTGCTTCTTTTTAAAGATAAAAAGAGTTGAGAGTGTCTTCCAGAGAATACCCTAAAAAAGTGTGTATCGTGAACGATAACGAGGATGCTAGGGAAATTATTTGAAAAAGGACTTGTAAGAGGATTGCTTTGGGACGTTTTGCAATAATTGAAGTGCACAGTGAAGATTTAGAAGATTTACTACGGATAACACGATAAAGTGCTAGGTCTTAACGACTGTATAAAATTCAAGGAACCATGTCCCAAGTAATGTCCGTACACATTTACCCTACATCGAGTTGTGTAAACAACTACTGAATATTTTTTTTTTTAATTCGTTTTTCCTTATGCGTATATTTCTCGTAATATTCACCACACTTCGCTAAACAAAGGACGTAATAAAAACAAAAATTTCGAAAAACAAAACATAGTTGGGCTTGCTGTCCTTTAAGCTTTCCATTCCCTACTGCCGACAACCCACAGTATTATGTTAATTTAACTCCAGCATCGATTCAGAGATAGGACATTCGAGATAAGGGAAAAGTTAAAATTGAGTATCCTTTCTGAATAGCAAATGTGAAGTTTTATACATTTTTGTCTGCAAGTCACTTTCTTTTCCCATGAAATGGAAGTTAAATTCGTTTCTTTTTTTTACGGAAAAACATATAAATGCGAAGAGGGTAATGCGGAGGCGGAGAGGAATTAAATGTTCGAATTATTAATGAGAGCGAAAAGGGATATTGTTTTTGAAGAGACTTTGGGTAGTCAACAAACATAAAAGAATAATGATTTTTTTTTTTTTTTTTTTTCTTATAGCAAATGGTGATTGAATTAAATATGAAAAGTTTGTCCTTACCATAATGAAAGTGAGGATTTGTGTTGTGATTGAGCAGCGCCATCTGTTGGACAATTTTGTGTTTGTAATTGAAGAGAAAGTTATAAGGTTTGTAATGAAATGATGGATGTAAGGCGTTTCTATTTTCTTAGGTGGAGTGGATTCTGGATTCAGTCTTGAGAAAGATTAATAACCGAAGATAGATTCGCATACGTTTTACAGTTTGGACGCGGTTGCTGTGGGGTGTTCCACCAAAAGAAACTTTAAGTGTTTGTTAAACTCTTTCAGGTCATATGAGAATAGGACTCAAAAACCATAAGAAAGTATTTCAAGTTAATCTTTTGAATATGGTGCAAAGTTGTAACTCGAAAAGCACACTTCAAAATACCAAATCTGTTCTGTAAAGCAAAGTAAGGGCCTTACTACAGTCGAACCTGTCTAAGTGGGACCTGGCTAAGTGAAATACCGCTACTATTTAGTTTACCTAATTCTGGCGCACCTTCATTTTCCTTAATCAACTCTATAAGTGAAATTTTACCACCTCCAAAAGTGAAACTTATATTTTATAAACTAACATCTGTAATTGGGCCAGACTTGCAACAAAAATTAAGTTACAAATTTTTGCATGTGCTTGCCCAAAGGACGTTTTATTTTGAAGGACTCCTTAAGTCAAACAAATATTTGCTCTATGGGTTAATTTTAAAACTGAAATAAATGGCTCTTTAGATTCCAATTAACCAGGTTCGACTGTAATAATCATTTTGAAACTTAAATATTTTTGTTTCATAAATCATAACACAGAGCACACTTGACCGACAAAGTAAAGGGTGGTTAAGTTTTAAGGGCCGATGTTGATTTTGAATAAAACACAAATTATTTAGGAAATTATTGTCATTTATTTTTATTATGAGAATATTGGTATGGTTCAATTATGTATGGAACAAAATATCGGCCAAATGGCCGCCGTGATCTCGGTGGCACACCTCCATCCGATGGTCCAAATTTTCGATGACGCTGAGGCATAATTGAGGTTCTATGCCGTTAATGTGCCGAATTATCTCATCCTTTAGCTCTTGAATTGTTGCTGGCTTATCGACGTACACCTTTTCTTTCAAGTAACCCTAAAGAAAGGAGTCCAACGTTGTCAAATCACATGATCTTGGCGGCCAATTGACATCGCCACCACGTGAGATAACACGGCCATTGAATTTGTCCCGCAAAAGAGCCATTGCTTCGTTAGCTGTGTGACAAGTGGCATACCGTCCTGTTGAAAACACATATCGTCCACATCCATATCTTCCAATTCGGGCCATAAAAAGTTCGTTATCATCTCACGATAGCCAACACCATTCACAGTAACTGCCTGACCGGCCTCATTTTGGAAAAAATACGGCCCGATGATGCCGCCAGCCCATCTTTGGCATTGGTTTTGTCGACAATCACTCTTGGATTATCATTCGCCCAAATGCGGCAATTCTGCTTATTGACGAATCCACTGAGGTGAAAATGTGCCTCATCACTGAAGATGATTTTCTTCGAAGATTGATCATCCACTGTTGCCATTTCTTGCCACCATTCCGACCATTGACGACGCTTGAAATGGAAATTGAGAAATGTCAAATGAAATGCAGGAAAAAACTTGACGTTTAGGTGTGGTTCACATTCAACATCGGCACTTAAAATTTAACCATCCTTTATATGCACTCATATGAAACAGTGCGGTCACTACTACAAAATAAAATAGCACGACTGTTCTTTAAAGTTTCCATTACAGAAGTAACTCTGTTGCGCTATATCATGAAAGAAAACCATACTCAACACAATTATTGCGAAACCGCTTTTATCACCTTAAACGTAAATATAACGTAAATGTCATAAATTCCCTATTGATTGGTAGTCTTTTTTAATTGGTTGGGTTATTACGACAACCTCGATGAAAATTTTAAGGAATTCCCCTGTTATTTTTCCAGTATTACCAACTTGTGTTTTGTGCGGTGCGAAACATAATTTGTGGTGTGACCATTTTTAGATATGTACTAAAAATTTATATTGTAGTTGAACATTTTGATACAAGTCTTTCGTGGTAGGTATGTATTCTACCTACATTGATTTGACAACATATTTTCGCGCTTGGATCTAATTCGATACTGTTCACTTGTTTACGTTCAAGCTTTGGTGCGCGCGGCCCTCAAATGTGCGGGGCCCGTAGCATTTGCTACTCTTGCTACATGGCTAATCCGCCACTGATTGCGACGGATCGATAAATGTGGTTTAGGAAGCCTTTCTTCCATAGATGTCAACAAAAAATAGAGTTATGGTTGCAGGTGCTTTTTAATAAATTTTCGAATTTCCCTGTGCTTTTATTTGACAGCTTGTGGGAACCATAAAACGACTGAAGCGCTTAGCTTATATTGCATTCTCGATTTTCGTTCCATGTTGGTCTAAACACGAATTTTACCCTAAATCACCTTTTTCGGCAGGTTCAAAGACAAAAATCGGAACTTATTTACTGCTGGAGTACCTTCGACGGTTTGTCCCCGAACTAACAATAAAGAATCTCAAATATCTCCCGGTTGCTTATGGTAGAACCTTATCTTATAACAAAGACTAAGTAAGAAGGGATTATTATTTTAACGTCGCGAAATACCCCACAACAACATTTGAATGTGCTATAGAACTACTTAGACCCACCAAAGCCACCAAAGAAACTGCCATATCCTAGACAAAGACATCTCGCGTCTTCAAATTAAAACATTTCTTCTCTCCATTTGTTCGGGGGAAAACAATTATGAAGCATCGCGCCAAGTCACAAGTTTCTCGTGTATACGCCACATAAATCACCCTCCAGGACGGAACCGAACTTTTCACTTTGAATAAATTACAAAATTAGATGCATTTGCTGGGTGGCTGAGTCTGATGGCACTGATGGTGTAGCACATACGCGGGACGAATATATTGAATAATTAGTCGCTGAAAACAATTTACTACTTGGCTGCCTTTGAAAGTTTCCTAAGGAACCCGCGCGTAATCTTGCCGTGCTACCATACCGCATTGGACTCCGATGAATAATTCATTGGTATACCGCCCAAGGCGGTGGTGGCGACTTAAAAACCCCAATCAATTTGTAATTGCACTCGTGTGCACGGCTTTGTGCACTTATATGTTCCGGCTACACAAATAGACAAAGATACACTCGGCAGGTAGGAATATCTGCAAATAGCGGCGGATAGGAGTAATGTGTGGATTTGTATGTGGTGCGTTATTAACCCACATTTCGAGGGGGATATCCTGGTGGCGAAACAAATATTTAGTTAGCCGAGAATATATCTGTGTATTTACATGTTGGGCATACATCTAATGATGTTTTTTATTTTACAATCATTGCAGGTGGTAGAGCTCATCGATGCGGCAGCGGTTAATTCAACAGCGGTCCGCCTTGACTGGGTGATGCACGTCAGTGTGACGGAAAAATATGTTGAGGTATGTATTGCATATATGCGGTTCATCAGATTTCGGCTTGCGGGCAAGTGGAGGAAAATGAGGACCACCACATCGACAGGATTTGAAAATTAATTATCGTTTGTTATTTCGCCACAGGGACTGTATGTACGGTTTCGTGACATTAGTGGCAGCTCGCAGAAGTACAACATCATGACAGTGCTGAATCCGTCGATTGAATCGCATGTAGTTGGTAATTTGAAGAAGTACACCAAGTATGAGTTTTTCCTGGCACCGTTCTATCAGAGCCTAGAGGGACAACCGAGTAATTCGAAACTGGTGCAGACATATGAAGACGGTGAGTGTGAATTATGTCATAGTTACTACTTTAGATTACAAAAAAATACTTGTTGCAAAATGTGATTTTGCTGGACAGGTTAATATTTCAGTTCATTAACAAAAGAGTAAAAATATATTGAATGTTATAGCTAGACATGGCCACGGCCAGGCCAGGTCCAAGACAGACTAATTCACAATTAAAAGTAAAGTCCAATGGTGGCTGCTTTGTTTCAGTTGGGCGATTCGTATTATTTTCAAAGAACAACTACTGTTTTCTGACTAATTAGACGAAACCGTACGAATTTTATTTTGCTTTTTTTGATCACTTGAACTTGATGGTTGAACTAGATATTAGTCTTAAAACGTTGCTTGTCCTTATAAAAATAATAAATTTTTCTAAATTTTATAGAAAAAGAATTTATTCATTTTTCCGTGATCGGAAAAAGTTTTTCGTATCTACGGACAAATTTATTTATTCTTAGTTTAGAAATTTTAAAGATAATTTGCCTATTATTTTGTTTTTTATAAACTACTAGCTGACCCGGCGAACTTCGTTCCGCCCAAATTCATTAATGTAGGTAACGGAATTAATATTTCCGAGCTTTCGCTTCATTCTGCTTCATGTAATTCGGTCAATTCAAATTTTTTATTCAAAAGGTACCTATATTAAAATTAAATAAATAAATAAAATCAAATACTTGACGGCCAACCTACCGCTTTTTCACTGAAATGCTTTATGGTACACAACATTTCTTTTCTATTTCTATTATCGGGTGTGTACACGTACAAAGCGAGAGCTTTGCCGACACATGAAATTCAAGATTTATGCCACACACATCCAGCGATTGTCCTTGCGACTTATTAATTGTCATAGAAAAAGCGAGACGTACGGGAAATTGAAGACGCTTAAATACGAACGGCAAATCGTTCTGAATCAGTGGAATCCGCGAAATAACAACACCTTCGCCTATGAATTTTCCAATAAAAATCGTTGCTTGAATTATATTTGATATTAAATTCTTCACAATCAAACGCGTACCGCTACAAAGTTTTGGTTCATTTAGGTTGCGCAACAAAATTATTACTGAGACGATTTTTACTTTCAAATTGTGTGGAGGCAAGCCCGAAACATCCAAAGAATTTACAAATTCCGTGGGATAGTTGGTGGCTTCGTTTTCATCCATCACGGAGTCGACTGATTTGTATGAATGCAACTCACCAGCGATTTGTTTTTTTTTATGTTAGATTAACCAATAGATTAACAACTCGAGACTTTCAATTCATTTTACACTTTATTTCATTTCTTAGAACTAGTGGTCTTAGCTTACGCAGGTAGTCACAAGACTGCTCTCGATAAAAAGAAAGCCCCGGAAATCGCTGTGTCCGAACATGTCCCTCAACTGCCAAGACTCTCATCCAAGAGATACCAACCTTTGAGACACATGTTCTACCCACAGCATTGCCAGAACTACATATAATTTTAGTACACTACAATCTTTCCCCCTTTTAACCAAAGCATTCGCCCAACAAGATCTTAGCTTAATTAACTCTGGTGGATTTCAATCTATTAGATCGTCTAAGCTCTGACGGCCAATTCCACCTTACACGATTTCTTTGCTTATACCTTGTTGGAGGATCGCTTTTTACAATCATATTTTCTTTGTTTGCATTCGCTAAACATTCTTCTTTATAAATTAAGGGGTCAACTCTAGGATGATATTTATCGTCTAGTTTCGATTTTCGAATTTGATTTACATGTACAAATTTAATAACATTATTAACTTTTATCAATAAAGTTCTAGGACTTAATATTTGCATAATGATTCCTGGAATCCATTTAACATAATCATTCCTAAAATTATTTAGATATAATATCTTATCCCCGTTTTTATAAATGTTACTTGTTAACTGCGTTTTCATTTTAGAATTATAATTTTCCGTAATACAATTTTCACAATTTTTTGTATCGCTTTTTGATTTTGATTTTTGATTCAATGCTTTTAGTTTCCTATTATTAATTATATCTAGTTTAGTTCTTGTTTTAAAAGAGAAAATCAGTTCCGTTGGAGTTTTGTTTGTGGGAGTGACTGGGATGTTCCGTTGGAAAAATAAGAACTTGGAAATCATACGTGTGATATCTAACTGTTTGTTTTCCAAATAAAACTTTTTAAATGCTTTCTTAACTGTCTGTACATTTCGCTCAGCAGAACCATTACTCTGGGGATGATATGGTGGTGATTTACTTGCCTTAATGTCATAATCCTTACAAAATTTTAAAAATTCAAATGATCCAAAGGGTGGGCCATTGTCGGTCACGATTTCTCTAGGCAATCCAAAAATTGCAAAAAAATTAAATAGACACTCCGTGAGACTGGCGGCATTAGTATTTTTTAAAAGGACTACATCTAAATATTTTGAATAAGAGTCGACTATTATCAAGAATTTACAATTCAAAAACTGAAAGAAATCCAGGTGAATTCGTTCAAATGGGCCTTCCGACTTTGGCCACTCATGGTACTGCATATTTCGTGGTACATTGGCAATGGCTTGACACTGTGGGCACTGTTCTACTCTTTTGGTAATATCTGTATCGATGTGATTCCACCAAATGTACCCTCTAGCTATGCACTTCATTTTAACTATACCGGCATGGTTCATCCCATGTACCATATCGAGAATTGTCTTTTGAAGAGCTGCCGGAATAAGAATACGATCACCATAAAAAATACATTGGTTTTCAGTCGATAAACTATTTCGCTTACGAAAGTAGGGAGTAAGCTCGTCGCTTATTGGGTGCGGCCATGTGTTGCTTACTACGTACTGAAATACTTTATGTAATACCGGATCTAATTGCGTTTCCTTTGCGATTACGTTGCTATCCATTTTTAGTTCACTTGGAAGTTCGCCTAAATTATCCACCATATTTATGCTCTCTACATTGGTTTCTCCTTCTAAAGGAAGTCTCGAACACGCATCAGCATTTGCCATTAATGATCCCTTCCTATACTCCACCCTATAATCATACATGGATAGTATTATAGCCCATCGTTGCAGTCTCGCTGCTGCTACACCTGCCATTCCCTTGCGCGGATTAAAAATTTCACGTAAGGGTTGATGATCCGAGTATATTACAAACGGCTTCCCAAAAATATATTTGTGAAATTTTTTTACAGCAAACACAATGGCAAGAGCCTCTTTATGTAGCTGAGAATAATTTTTTTCAGCCGCCGACAAAGTGCTTGAGATAAACATCACTGGTTTCTCAACTCCGTCACAAATATGTGATAGCACTGCTCCTACCCCATACGGGCTAGCATCGGTCGCTATTACTATGGGTTTATTTGGATCATAAAGTTCCAAAATTTTATTCTTGGCTAGTAGACCCTTCGATTTCTCAAATGCATTATGACATGCAGACGACCAAATAAATTCGTTACCTTTTTTCAGTAGACGGTAAAGACTAACCAAATGACTGGACAAGTTAGGAATAAATTTATTGTAATAGTTTAATAAACCTAAATATGACTGCAACTGTTGTAAATTGGTGGGGGCAGGAGCTTCCTCAATAGCTCGCATTTTTTCTATATTTGGACGAATTTGTCCATCAGAGAGTGTATGCCCTAGGTACTCTACCGTTTCCACAAAAAATTTGCATTTCTTTTCATTTATTTTAACATTATGTTTATTAAGTATGTGTAACACTTTCAACACATTCTCTTTACATTCCTGGTAGTCCCTACCCCCAACTAAAATGTCATCCAAAAAGCAAAATACGTTGCTTAGATTCTTAAGCATTTGATCCATTACGGATTGAAAAGCGGAGGGCGCATTTTTTAACCCGAATGGCAAACGCTGAAACTGAAATAATCCCTTAAATGTATTAATTGTAAGCAACTGGCGACATGACTCTGATACCTTCAGCTGTTGATAAGCTCCTGATAGGTCAATGACCGAAAATATCTTGCAATTTGCCAGAGAAGCGAAGATTTCATCAATGAGGGGAAGGGGATAGTGTTCTGTGACTATAGACTTGTTTAACGTAACGCTGAAATCGACGCACAGTCGAATTTCCCCCGAAGATTTAGGCACGCAGACAATTGGACTTGCCCATGCACTATACTTCACCGGCACTAATATTCCTAACTTTACTAACCTATCTAATTCTTCTCCTACCTTGTCTTTAATTCTAAGGGGAACGTTATACGGTTTGTGAAATATTGGCGTAATATTTTCTTTTAATATAATATCCACCATAAAACCCTCTATCGCTTGGTTCTGCTGCCGATCAATAATGTTATTAAATTGTCTCCTAATTACACAAAAAAAATCATTTGACACTGAATTAATGTATTCTGACTCACTATGATTTCCAAGTAACTTCGTTCTCCAATTCGGTACTAAGGCATTCAACCAACATCGCCCCAAGAGCGGCTTAACATCCTTTGTTGTGTCGATGACAACCAACTCCAACTCATGTATCTTATCGCGAACCTCCACACGGACTCTGATTTTTCCTTTGCACAGTATTCTCTGACCTGTAACTGAACATAATTCTTGATTAAATGACTCTAAATTTATATGTGAAAATTTGTTATTGTACTCCCCATAACTAATTAGAGATGAGCATGCTCCCGTGTCAATTTCCATACTTAGCTTATGATCTTCAACTTTAAGCTGCCACACCACCCGATCTGACTCCACCGCATTCACCTTATCAATTGAATTCACTGCTTGCATATGTTTCGAATTTACTGTTGCATTGTTTTTGCAAACAACCGATGTGTGACCCATGCGATTGCATGAAAAACACTTCCAGTTGATGGCTGGGCACTTATTTGGATTATGCTGCCGCCCGCATCGGTGACAGCCACTTCTTCTAACGATGACTGGTTTGGACTGAGCTGACTGACGAATATTATTATCTCTCTTGGACGAAGAAGAGGACCTATGATGCGATTTCGTAACTCTCTGACATATTTCTGGCGCTCCATGTGGTCGAATAGCGTGCGCTTCCTTCCGCGACATTTCCATCGTGAGTGCTAAATCACAGCATTTTTCAAAATTGAGCTTTGAATCGTTTAATAGCGCTCGCTGAATTTCTTCCGAGCGAACACCGGCGATAAAGCGATCTGTTAAGGCATCGTCTAATGCCTTTGACTTTAATTGCAGGGGGGATAAAACTTTCGGTGCTTCATAAGCCTCACAGCATTTTGCTGAGACCACTATAGGTATTTCCTCCAAGTACTTACCGAAGCCACATGTTGCTGCTAAGGCTTTAAGACGAATTATGAAATCTGTAATACACTCCCCTTCCTGCTGACATGACTTGTTAAACTTGTACCGCTCTGCCCGTATGTTGACTCTTGGAGCAAAATGATCTTTCAATGCCCTTATTAATTCGTCGAATTTCAGCTCATTCGGCTTCTTTGGCTGGACTAAGTTCTTCAATATTGCGTATGTGTTTTTCCCGATTAAACTTAAGAGAATTAAGGATTTTCGTTCCTCCTTCACTTCGTTTAGTTGAAAATAAATTTTTAAGCGATCTTCGTATGACTCGAAATCTTCCCCCGGTTCAAATTCTTCTAATTTTCCGAGAGTATGTTGCGATGCCATCACTGCACGTGGTAGACAGAACTTTCTTTGACAAGTGAGAATTTTTTTTTTTTTTGTTGTCAGTTTTTCCTCGTCGCCACTTTTATGTTAGATTAACCAATAGATTAACAACTCGAGACTTTCAATTCATTTTACACTTTATTTCATTTCTTAGAACTAGTGGTCTTAGCTTACGCAGGTAGTCACAAGACTGCTCTCGATAAAAAGAAAGCCCCGGAAATCGCTGTGTCCGAACATGTCCCTCAACTGCCAAGACTCTCATCCAAGAGATACCAACCTTTGAGACACATGTTCTACCCACAGCATTGCCAGAACTACATATAATTTTAGTACACTACAGTTTTGAATGGCGAAATTCAAATGTTCGACGTTCTTGTTTTTCGCAGCCAAAATCACTCTTCTCTTACACTCAGCCAATGGTCAATATTATTCTGAACGATATTCGGGAAAACGTTCATGATTAGTTCTTCCGGTGTCGTTGTAAGGTTGCAAAAATGTTGTGGAAACTCAATCAGGCCGGTGATCATTGCTCCACCGAAAGGTCATTACGTAAACGATTCAGGGCCTCCAATGCGCGTTTGTAAGCCATTGTGCATTCGTCCCATATAATAATCTTACATTGCTGCAGTACTTTCGCCATCGCAGTGTTTTTTGAAATGTTGCATGTAGGTTCTTCATCCACTTGCAGATTCAATGGCAATTTCAATGCAGAATGAGCTGTTCGCCTTTTAACAAATTAGCCACTATCCCAGAAGAGGCTAGGGCCAAAGCGATCTCAGATCTCGAACGGGCGCATCAAGGAAGAAAATTCTGCCATTTTCGTTATCGACTGCTTGCATCAATTCATCGTACACTTTCTTTTATTCTTGATTCAATATTGGCACATTTGTTCGAACAGCTTGACTCAATGCGATTCGATCGAAGTCCATTTCTCGCTCCAATTCTCGGTTAAGTGCGTCTGGCATTGAACGATTTGGCTGTGACATCCCCAATTTGCACAACAAATTGCCACTCATGAGCAGACACATATCCTCGATCAAAATCAAAGCTTTGTTGCGCATTCCATCTGACATCTCCAGTTCATTATCCGATATCACAGTACGAATTCGATCGTCGGCCATAATCATCTTTGTATAATCAAAGTATCTACTTCATTTCAAAAAGTTACTTTATGTAACATAGTAAACATAATTTATTATAACAAACTTTTTAGGTACCTATAGGTATTTAAAAAAAAACTTTCAAAATTGTTGACAACAACAATTTGGTTGGAAAATAATTAAAATAATTGACAACAACAATTGCCTTTAAAATTTAAAATATTTTTTTTTTGTATTTGAGTCACTACTCGATTTTTTTCCAGTTTCTTTTTTTTTCAAAGTGTACAAAAATGAATTTATTGGAATGGCGGTTGCACCTTCTTACAAAAAGTTATCATACTAATATATTAACCTTCTCTGCATGGTTTATTAACCAACAAAAAAAACTAAATCAAAATCGGATGTGTGTTCCAAACGGTAGGCTGTCACACACACATTTATCAAGTTATTTTTATATATATAGAAGATTTCTACTTGAACCGGAGCGTTGGTGTCCATTCGCTCCAAGGTCGTATCTAGGGGTTGGGGGGGGGGGGGGGGGATCACAGGTGTTCGATTTAATTTTATTTTTAAAAACAAACAAATAATTAGTTTTCTTAACGTCATATAGCAGAACAAGCAGAATTTTATTGCTTAAAATTTTAAGAAGTAGAATTTTTGTGTAGTCGCAGTAGCTTAGTGGTTAGTGTGTTGGACTGCTATGCGGGAGTCCCAGGTTCGAATCCCGCAAAAACCCAATTCCGACTTAGGTTTTTTTTTTCCGCTGCGCTACCTCTCGCGAACGTCTGACAAACATCCGAGAGTATAAATGTCTTGAAAGAGCTTCTCAATTAGCCGTTTGGAGTCGGCATAAAATTGTAGATCCCTTCCATTCGTTCCAAAAATGAAAACTCACACAAAACGAATGGTTGTTGAGAAGCTAGGCCTAGGGTCTCTCCAGACCTGTTGCGCCAACTATTTATTTATTTATTTATTTAGAATTTTTGTGTGAGGCGACAGAATATTACATTTTACATAGCAGAATTTCGACCGTATCCCTTTTTTTTAAAAACTATTCCTACTTCTAATGAGTGGGGTAAGCGAGGATTAACCAGTGGTCCCAGACTTTGAAGACTGTTTTTCCCTTTTTCCGAGTGCATGCATTCAGGTACACTTAATGCCGAATTCACAATGTCGTGTTGAACGCGTGCGTGCGTCGGTGCGCTTTGACACGCTTTATCGAAATTTTACGATTTTAAGTGCCAAAGCGCGCGAGCAACAATTTTGTAAAACGAAATGCTGCTTTGAAGTGAATGCGCGTTGAGAGAGAAGAGTATGGCACATTAAAAGTTCGGTTTGTTTTCTGGCTGAAAAATACAAACTCAGAGCAGAATCAAAATTTCAAGTCTACTCCCTTTTTTCTTGAAGCTGTAATTTTTATGCACGAATTGAAAAACGATTCTCCAAAATACAAGAAAATCATATTTAACAATATATCAAAGCACACAACAACCTTAATACGGATACAAGAGCCTCGATTAATATTTTTCCTCCAAAAAATCTAAAGAAATTAGTAGTTGCCCTACAAAAAAAAATGTTGTTCCTCATTTCCACACACTGAATAAATTAGTTATGCTTTGAAAAAACATCATATAGCTTTTTAAAACTTGTGTGTAATAAACATTAGCGGATCTGTGCTACTCCAACTATAAACGGCACATTCTATGACTTCAAATCGAACAATTCGAAATTCGAAAGTTGTCAAACGCGCGTGATAGTAGAAAGTAGCTCTACTCAGGCGTCGCGTTGAACTTTACGATATTTACGATCTAAAGTCGACTCAACGCGTGAAGCTGTATTTAGTGTAGCAGCATATGAACGCTTTGTTTCTACATAATCTGTCAACGCACGCGCGCGTCAACGCGACATTGTGAATTCGGCATAATGTCCTACATATACCAAAGTGACTGTGTCTACGAGTTGTTGTTAAGAGTCATTCTCTCAAACAATAATAATTCACATTCCTACTTTTGTTATAATTACTAGTTAATAAAAAAACTAGAGGCACTCCGGGAGTGCCGACAGAAGTGATAACTTGAACAATTACGTGTGTATTTTTTGAATCTTCAGGAAATATTTTATTGCGCAGGAAGTACTTTTAAAAAATGTTATTTTTTATTCATCATTATAAACTACGCCTACAAAAATTATGTTACATTTTTCATTTCCACTTAAGTTATGAATTCCCCAAACAAAATAGGTAATTGAAATAATTTTGGTGACAATCAATTTGTCGCCGCCATAAATTACCATAGTAACATATTCAAATAAAAATCATAGCAGATTAGAATCTGTTTATTTTTTTGATATCTAGATGTCGCTCCTTTCGTTAGAGAGAATCATATACCCAAAGGTATGCAATGCAATTACCCCTTAATGTAAGTGTCGCATATGCAAAGACATCGATCTATCACGAACAATAAATACTTCCAATCATTGACAACTTAACCCAGCGTCATTAATCAATTCCAGTCAAAAAGAAAATCATTCCCAAACAGATCAAAAATCAGAAATTCCTACTACTCCTACTTGTTCTCGTACTCCAAAAACTTATAAAGTTTATAACTCTCTAACAAGAACTTGCGACAGTTGTCTGTTTCTAGAGTTTCGACTTTTTCTATATTTCATGAACCGGTTCTTTTACCTAGCGTTGCTTCATGAATATTACAATTATTTGTATAGTATACCTACTCTTAGGGTGGCAAGTTTACCACATTTTTCTTTTTCTTGTTTCGGTAATTATAACACAAGCTACTGTGCCGCAAATGTGCACAAACCCAAAATCGTGGATATAATTTGTCGGAATTAAGCCTGGTAAAATTAAGTTATGAATTCCCTATACAAAACAGGTAATTGAAGTAATTTTGGTGACAATCAATTTGTCGCTGCCATAAATTACCATAGTAACGTATTCAAATAAAAATCATCGTAGATTAAGCTATAAATTACCTACCCCTAAAAGTAAGCAATAGTATAAAAGTTTACAACTAAAAGTATGCAATCGGTGTCGGTGTCGCGAGTTTGCTAGTTTTTGCCCATCCAAATAGTGCCCAACGCGCCTAAAGAAGTTATCACTTCAAAAATCATTCGGCATAAAATGTAGGGTATTTCCAATTCTTCCTAGAAACATAAAATTAACACAGACGAATGGCTAGGCCTAGAGTCCTATATGGACATGTTGTGCCTAAAATGTCTCTTTATTCACTTATATAAAAAGCTGTAGCTGTTTAACATTTTTATGAACTGTAAATTATAAGTTCTCCCAATCATGCATGTGCAAATGTAAGCACAAAAGTTAGGTAGTGTATACTGTATAATCACCAGAGAGCTTCTAACCTATTCAGTGAGTCAAAATACAAATCCGGGCTTTCGAATTTTGAATTTTAATTCAATTGACTAGCGGAAAGTCAATGAATATTGTTATCTTCAGCCCATCCTGCGGTAATCCGCCCTATCCCCTTCATTGCTAGCTCTCCCATTCCACTAATTCCCAAACTAAAACCGCTCTTTGATTGCCAACAGCTGGAGCCTGAAATTCATTGCAATAACCACAACCAAACAGCACAAACGTCGAGATTCAATGAAATAGCGTAGGTTATCACAATGCACAACACTCGCCTAGTGATGCAGATATGCAGTCTGCAGACCCATTCCGATGCGCCCCCTTACAATTATTTTGAACAATATCGCTGTATCAAAAATATTTCCAAAACAATTTCAATAATTTAATCATGTGCTTCCTCTATGCCACACACAGTACCATCGGCCCCACCGGACTCGGTCCTCACCGGGATGTTGAACCTCACAGCTGGCTGGGTGCGTTGGTCACCGCCACCACCGCAACATCACAACGGTATTTTGCTCGGCTATAAAATTCAGGTAGGTACTACACAATTTTTAAATGTTTAACATTTCCCATAAGCCACACACTGTAAGCGATGTGTTGAGGGTTAATAATCATTCACGCCCTCACCCACTGGCTCATTAAAAATTCCTGCAAAATTAACACAAAAAAAAAACACCCACCCCTATAGGTAACGGCTGGGAATACAGCAAAAGTCCTTGCCAATATGACACTGAACGCCACCACGACATCAGTCATGTTGAACAGTCTCACAACCGGTGCCACTTACAACGTCCGCGTGGTCGCATACACAAAAGCCGGCGAGGGACCATACTCTCAACCCGTAAGTGTTCATCCCCTGCACAGGCACATGTGCCGCGATGTTAATGCATCATTTTTTGTTTTTTTTTTTTGTCATATGATTCACAGAAATCCTTGGTGATGGACCCAGCCCATCTAATCTCGCCACCACGTGCCCATCCGAGCGGCTCAATGAATGGTATCACTGGGCCGAGTGGCAGTGGTGGCACCGATGGCCATGGCATGGATCCACTTGACGATACAGCAGCCACCACCCATCGGAAAACAACGAATGTCGTCCACGAGACCTGGTTCATGGCACTCGTGATCACAATGCTGGTGGCCATACTCATCTCGGCGGCAGCTGCAATGCTCTTCTTCAAGCGTCGCCATCAGTTGACAAAGGAATTGGGCCACTTGAGCGGTAAGAATTGTTCTCCGTCCGGATTTTTCGTCGTTTTGTTCTCCTTTGAGAGTCATTGTGTTTCTGTTCTGTTCTCCTGCAGTGGTGAGTGCCAACGAAATCACTGCCCTGAATATCAATGGCAAGGACAGCTTGTGGATTGATAGGGGTTGGCGCAGTGCCGACACCGATAAGGATTCCGGTTTGAGTGAAACCAAACTGCTATCGAATGCGAACAGTCAGTCGAACTATACCTCGGACGGGGGTACCGACTATGCTGAGGTGGATACGCGCAACATGAGTACGTTCTACAATTGTCGCAAGGTTAGTTAAGCGAAAGGGATGCTGCCGATGTTGTGGTCTCTACTTCTTCTCAATCCCATGTTCGTTGGGATGGAAATAATTTTTGTGGTTTTCTTTTCTTCTTCCGACAGAGTCCTGAGAATCCGACGCCATATGCGACGACAATGATCATCGGGACATCGTCGACGGAGACATGCCTGAAGACTTCGTCATCGAGCAATGACCAGGACTCGGGAACACATAGTCCGCACTCGGATGCAGCACCACCACCGCAGTGTTATGCGGCTCAGAACAAGCATAACTATCATCAGTATCCTCCAGGTATGTGCGGGGTGGGAGTATAGCTATATGTACCATAAAATCCTTTCTTTCGTTTGGGGATTTCTTTTGTTTCGCATTCGTTTGTTTCGTTTCTCCGGTGGTTTGTATTGATGACAACTCGGTGATTCGGGATTTGCTTGTGAAATCCCCTTTGTTTGTAGAAGAAATTAATGAAGCGGAACACACACCAGCTCACTGATTTTAAACCACAAAGCGGATCCCTTACAGCTAACAAAATGATTTTGTTTTTTTTTTTTCGTAGAGTTCTCACTGCCCCCACCGGATCATCCACCACCGGTGCCGCAAAACATTTGCTATCAGCCAGGCAGTCCGCAGTCGAGCAGAAAGAGTTCTAAATCCGGCGGATCTGGGATGTCCACACATCAGAGGTAAGTGCCGACGCTTAATCCTGAGACGAAACGTGCACTTATGTTTTGTGTTCATGATTTTTGTTCCTCAAGCAGTGCTCTCAATTCGTCAATTCACAGTAGCTCGTCGGGAGGATTCTCTACATGGGGAGTTGCACCACAGAGTCAGCACTGCAGTGCGGCCGGTGGTGCTGGTAGTGTCGGTGTTGGTCGACAGGAGAACTACTACAACAACCCGCTGCCGTGCGCCGCAGTTGGCCATCCGAGTGGACAAAGCCGGTATCAGATAACGCCGACGGGACAACATCCACCACCACTACCGCCGTACTACCCACCGGGACAGGTGCCAACGGCAATGCCGACGAGAAATATACATATCCACTATCCACCGCCGCGGCATGCTGTATCGGAGTATCAGCCAACGGGGACGCAGAACTCAAGGTGTTCCAATGGGAGGTGAGTGTCCTTATTACAGTTTGTGTGACATGAGATTTCAACGCACCCCCTTCTATTTCTTTCAGATCCTGCAACAGCTGTGACGCCCTCACCTCACCGGGACAACCTCTGCCACCGCCATCGTCCACCGAATGGTACCAACCGCTGCACAGCACCAACTCGAACCCACACCAGCCACCCATCTATACATGTTCCTCGGAGTGCTCCGATCATTCGACCCGGAACGACCGGCACTCCCACCATAACGGCCATCATCTGATGCACTCGTCACATCACTCACAGCAGCATCAGCCGATGACGCACAGCCACACCAGCCATCACAGTCACCACTCGTCGAACCATCGCGACCTGCAGAACGACACCATGCGCTCGGACAGCAGTCAGGAGAACAATACTGGCAAGGCGTACATGATAAACCGCTGTCAGGCGGCCTTCCCCGAAACCGAGGAATGCGAACGCGACCGCATGCTCAAGCAGTGCGCATACGACTCCACCGATGTGGAACATCGAAACTGCAGTGATTGCTGTAGCAGTTCTCGAGAAGGCGACACCTGTTCGTGCAGCGAAGGCTCCTGTCTGTACGCGGAAGCCGGTGAACCAGGAC
The DNA here is from genome assembly GCA_946477585.1 of Cheilosia urbana. Classification (NCBI taxonomy): domain Eukaryota; kingdom Metazoa; phylum Arthropoda; class Insecta; order Diptera; family Syrphidae; genus Cheilosia; species Cheilosia urbana. Next base: position 43,489,860 of record OX297856.1, read on the forward strand.
CTCCACCACCACAGCCGCTGGCTATGGCGAAGTAGGTTCCCAGACCCTCAATCAATACCCCCCAAATGAGACTTAATAAGTGTAGGTAAGCTTCTAGATACGTAAGGTTCAATCAGAAAGAATGACAAAGCACATATACGACAAACGAAAACACAAAAAACAGAAACAAAAGTCAGAGAGACGAGGGAAAAATAATTTCTTCATTGCTGCTTTCAAAATGACAAATGACCGTCGCGTTCACAGGCGGAGCACAACGGAGCACAATCACAGGGCGACTGCGACTCCATTCATAATTCATTGGCGTAAAGAACCCTTCTATCCCTTCCATTGTTCATTAAAAGAATTCGAAATGAGCTGTGCTCCAACAAGGATCCTTAAAATTCGCGTGACAAATCGCCATTTGCCAGGTTGCACCTCACCCAGACCAAGGATTATCTTCAAATTTTTAGTAGCTTTGTAAACAATTTAAAGTTGATAATGGCTGTGGATAAGCGGGTTTTCTACGGACGTACGTACCTCTACATATACACAAACGAGCGGCTATTTGTTGACGGAGGGGCTTCCTTCAGTCGCAGTGGTTGCAAATGAATACAACAGGTGACACGATAAATATTTATATGCTAACAAAGCGGTCTTTGAAGGATGCATGTGATTTTTGAATTTAAGCATTACCCGTATGCAAATCCTTATGAATATTTCAGATCTTGCAAAATGTCTTTTAAATTACCCTCGACTTATGTCAAGTTAACGACTTCTATGAAAATGTCACGGGCCAGTCGGATGGTTACTTTTAAGAGTGGCAGGCACCTTCTATGCAATGGCGTATTTAAATTAAATATTAACGTAGCATATGGTTAAAAGACAACCAGTAACCGGTATGCGATATCCCCCAAATGAGGCTTAGTATGTGCAAGCAGACTGTCCCTTTTCGATTTGATGTTTTATTGACGTATTTCGAGGCATACGAAGAGGTTGCAATCAGAGATGGCAGAGTAGTTTACGTAAAGTAATTTATACCTTTACCTACTATACCTTACTACCTACATTTACTACATTTTTATGTAATAAGAAAAAAAAATTTGAATGCTTCATGCCTGTAGTATTGAAAAACTGATTTTTGTTTCACAATTCTCGGAGGAATTTCGAACCAAACAATCTTTAACAGCGCCCCTAGTTATTTGCGAAAATGAAAAAGATTGGTATCATACTTTCGTGGATAGCAACAATGTCCTAGACTGAGGACTCTGAATCGACATTTAAAGCTTCTAGAGCTTGGCTATCATTGTCTTTTGAAGAACTTTTATACACCATACCAAAGGAATGTATAGCATGCGGTATTTTGAGTGTTTGAGTGTTTGATATTGGTTCTCAGATCTCGAGGGCTAAAAGCACAAAACCCAAAAATGATATATGAAAATAATGGTCCATAAGGCTGGGCTTTCTTGATGGCGCATTTGATGTGGGTGAGTTTTCCAACTGAGCCCTTATCAAGAAAGAGGCCGAAATACCTCTACCTCACTGGATGGGGAACAGCGTTGCCACTTTGCTAAAATTGCAATGGATTTACTGATATTTTTTTTTTCGAAAATTAAATCTACTGCCAAAAAATTAATTCTGATTAATTTTTGTACTACGCTTGTATGTACAAGTACATCTGGAAATTGTATCCCTTTTAGCAGAAAACATTACAGCAAAATTAAGGAGTTTATAATTCTTATGTTTTGTTTGAATACTATTTTTATTTTGTAATTATGTATTTTTTTATTTATTTTTTTTTTTATTTTTTTTTTTTTTAATCTCAAAATTCATTATGAAATAGTAAATGTTATACTACAATTCAAAGTAATCCTAAATCCTAAAGTGGCAACGCTGCTGGTCCCATAGACAGTGACAAATTTAAGGTTGAAAAGTCTTCACCTAAAGAGACCTTTATTGGGTCACTATTCTTAATAGTGTGGCTTGTAGTAAAGCCACAAAAAACAATTTTAAGAAGTCATCATATAGCTAGGGTTTCCAGAACATCTCTTTTAAAGAGAACATGTCCTCTTTTTTGTCAGCGATCTATTTTACACTTTCTTTTTTCGCTTGGCTCTTTTTTTTTGTCCTCTTTATTTGTTCTGTCCTCTTTTTGTTCTCTTTTTTAATATAAATATATATGAAAATATCAATTTCAATATAAAAACAAATCCCTCGTTTTAAAACTTTTCAGTACGCCCATAAAAAATAGCAGTGGTAGCACTTTTCTGATGTAATTTATTTCTTCTCTGTTTCCCATCACCCACATCTGTAGCCAGCTTTGCCAGTTTGGGTTTTTTTTTCCTAGATTTGTGTTTTTTTTGTCGAAGGGGGGAAATCTGGGGGAAGCCATAAATTCCATCTTATCCGAGAGAGGGAGGGGGGGGGGGGGGGTGTATTATTGTTTGGTGATCGTAAAGTAAGTCCTCTTTTTTCGTTTGAGGTATATGGACACCCTACATAGCCAATGCGGCGATTAAATAAGACACAATTGTCAGGGTTACCGTTAACTTAAAAAAAAAGTCACTAACTCGAACCTAAAAATCCACCAGATATGCTAAAATTTACAAAAAAAAAAATCACTAGAAAAAAAATGTTCACTACCTACAATGAAAAAAAAAATATTCATTTGTATTTTTAACAATTACTAAAAAAATTACAATATGAAAATAGATTATGTTAACTTATATAAAAAAAAACAAATTCAGTCTCAAAGTTACAATAAAAAAAAACAAAATAGTTTTTAAAATCACTACAAATCAGAAATAATTAGATCGATTTTATCTTCATCAATTTCATTTACCTCAATATCGGAGGCGTTTTTAGAATTATTTCTTAAAAGAACATTTTTAGGAATTTCGTAGGTATTCATGACAAATCCATTTTTTTTTTTTCGTTCACATTTTATTTCTCAACTTCTTTTTAACTTGTTCATCATACTAAAAATGCCTTCCACTTCGGCATTTGAATGTGGAAGCGACATTACAGTTCGAACAAGTTTGAATAATATTGCAATTTGCAAGAGTCAAACTCGAATACCAGGGATATAACATCACCGGGGGCGTAATAATTTAGAAAAACATGTTGCAAAAAGTCACTAGAAAAGTAACTAGATTTTTTTAGTGACAAAAAATAAATTTTTGTCCTTAAACTTTTAAAAATTCCACTAGATATAGTGACAAACTCACTAAAACGGCAACCGTGCTGGCAATACAGACCCTTTGGTTAGTTCAAAAATTTGTCCATTGCATAGATGAGATTAGATTTCCGGAGGGAGGTGGAAACTATTGTTATTTCCGAGTGGGGGAAGCGAGGAATAACAACGATTCTCGCTTGTTTGGGAGTTACCCTGTAAATTTCTGTTGGGAAATTATGTCGAATTTCTGTTTATGAATTGTTGTTTTTTGAGGGAACAACTCTTAGCAACAACTCGTAGACACAGTCGCTTTGGTAGGAATGATAGCTATTTCGAACTACACCACTAATTCATCATCAGACTCCTTTTAAGTGATTGTTTGAATAGTTTTTGAATTGTATTGTGATTTACTTCATTTAGAGCTCGCTTATGAAGGTCCTAGTAGATCTTTGAGTGGGCTGTCAGATAATATGTCCTCTGCCTCAAGGTAAGGTTTTCCTAGATGGTGTTGACGTAGTCTGACTAGACATTCACAGTGACACAGTATGTGTTCTGCTGATTCCTCGTCCTCGTTGTATAGTCTGCAAGTGTTGTTTTGTGATATTCTCATAGTCACGGGGTGTTTTTTACTTGACAATGTCCAGTGAGGCACCCTGTGACTATACGAATCTGACTCCTTGTTAGGTTTAGGAGATATTTTGTTCTTGTCAGGGAGGTAGTTGGCATGAACATTTTAGCTTGTCTATTACCTTCAGTGTTAGTCCAGTATGGATTTGCTTTGTTTTTCAGCCAGGTTTTAATGTAGAATTTAGCAGTACTAATGGGTTATCCACAGAATGGTCTTGTCATCATGAAGGTCGATGCCGATCCTTTTCTGGCTAGTATGTCTGCTATTTCATTGCCCAAATTTCCACTGTGTCCTGGCACCCAAATGAGATGTAGATGTAGGTACTCTGTTTGTGCTGGCTAGCAATGTGAGTAATTGGGGACGTTCGTATGCCTACCTAGTTTAAGTATTCGAACACGTTGACTAGGCAACTTGAATTGTTTTTGTATTCCCGCGATCAGCGTTGCCTATTGGCAGAGTGGCTTTAGAAATGGCACCTTTTTCTCTTACCGGCCCCTTTTTTGACTCATCAACATTCTGCAGCGGCCACTCTGTTTATTTTAAATTTGACTATTCGAAATGTCAACTGAGGAATTTCTTGATAAGATTCGTCGGTTATTCCTAAAATTACAATTCGATTAATATCAATATAATTCCCGTCATTATACCTATCATGCTGTATTTGCGCCAAATGCTTGCAGTTGTTATAAGCTTTAAATTATCGGTACGCTCTATATAAATTGATGATGATGGGTTTTTAATTGATTGTGTTCACAGACAGGTACTACACCTAATACCAACCAGCTAATGACATTAAAATGATCTTCTGTCTGGGATACATTTTCCGATTCACTTTCTAAATAACAACAAAAAAAAAGCCAATGAAAAGCTTGAAAGAAAACTCCGCGACGTAGATTCCTTAAAATTCTTAAAAAAAAAAAAAAACGTCCTTCTGAACCCCGATATCCAAGCAACACAACCTCATTCAATGTTTTCCTGTTTTTCCTCTGCTCGTCGAGTGCTTTTTAATGACATCTTTTTCAAAAAGGAACAAAACGGAAGACAAGTCCATTTGACGTGTACGTGCTATTTTCCGTTTTTACTTCAAATTGTGATCTGTATTCGAGTTACAGTTACACGAAAAGGACGACAACAATAAAAGCAAAAGAAGAAAAAAAATCACCCATTCGAGCGCAAAAAAAAGAACCATTCAATCGGAATCACAAAGAAAAAGATGGCAAATTACAACAGGGACACGTTTTGCCGTTGAATCCAAACAATGCAAGGATAATCACCACACCAAGCCGACAAATAAAAAAAAACGTATAGTTAAAGAATGAACAGGAGCACCGTCATCACGCAGTTAAGTTACTATCGATTGTTGTGTCTGGCTGACTCGTTGTTCAGTATCTATACCCGGACATGCACGCTTGTGATACTGCCCATTCCAAGGCTTTTTTGTTCACCCCCTTTTCAGAAGCAATTAGTGGACGGATGGTTGAAAATCGAAAAATAAAAAGTGCCAAAGTACATACCAACCAACGCAACTCACTCACTCTATCCAGATCAACCCACCAAAATTAGTTTGCATGCATTTTTCCAACTCGGAGAGGGAATTTTTTTTTTTTTTCATTCAACTCAAGACCCCAGGGCTAGAGAGCCAACAACACTCTTTGCCAGTTAATGGAAAAACAATATAAACAAAAAAAACCGGCAGCACACACACGCCAATTCAGAGAGAAATTAAACACCCCAAAGGCACAGGTCAAACTTGCGTAGTAAAAAATGAAAAAAAAATGAACCTCTGCATGAACTAATGAGGTGAACAAATGCACGAAACTGTTGCTAAATGGGAGGGTCGCCTTTCGGTGGAAGGGTTAACAAAAAATGTCAACTAATTACATAGTGAATTTGGCTACCGGCTCCGGAAATTCGAGAGGGTGGATACTGGAGAGTGAGATACGTTAAATTTGAATGAATGTAATTATTGTTGCTTTTTCGCCTTTGGTTGTTGACTGTTTAAAGAGTTTTCAATTGGTGGGTGGGGGAGAGAGGGTACTACAACCCTTTTCATTAGAAGGCGTTTGTTGGATACAAAATTATATTTCTACCCAAAGTCAAACAGAAGAAGGATTTTATCCTTTGAAGGGGCTATTTGAAGATGATTCCGCGAGTTGAACGCGCAAATTTGATTTGTATACTTCACAGGGGATGATGAAAATAGTAGGTAATTAAAATGTTGTATCGGCAATATGCATTAGATTGATCAAAGCTACCTTAAAGTCTAAAAAATGCCGATATTAAACTGTGGTGAGTCAGGCATGTTGACAGGTTTAAATTAAACGTCCCTGATTCATCAAATGGGCCTTAAAGTGAGGTTGTGCACGAGATGGTGACTGGTGAGAGTGGTCTGGAGATTGATTGGTAAACGTTGATGAGCATTCCCCAATCTTGGAAGGTTTTTAATTTTTGAAAAGTATACCGTAAACTGGGGTTACTTTGTGCCAGTTTTTGAGGTTTTTGTAAAAAAACTTTTATTTCTGTATAAAATAAACAAAATAAGGTATACCATTTTGATCGTAAGCATTAAGCAATAAAGGCAACGTTCCCAAATTCTCGAAAGGGCTTAGGATTTTGAACATGTAAGCCTTTAAAGTGTGGCACAAAGTTACCCCACGTTTGGGGTAACTTTGTGCCACTGACGAAATCCTTCGCTAATCTTGTCAAAATGTAAGTTTGGTTGAATTTTACCCCATATACCATTAAAACACATGATAACAACATTTTTTTAAGAAACAAGTGAAGGATTTCTTTTATATCTATTATGTATAAAAAAAAATAAAAGCGTTAAAAATAAAAATTTGAAAAAGATATTTCGGAGATGCTATAAAGGCTATACAGCTTTGTTTCGGTCCAGAAATGATATTCTGCATTCAGGGCCAGGCATGTTGTTCTGGAAAGGAGTTTATTTCCTCCATAATTATGTCGTAATAGCTTTTGCCAATTCGTCTTGGATGAAGAAAAGTGACTGGAAAACCATAAGCGGATGTAGTAACAACTTTTCTTCGGCACTGAAAACGGTTTGACGTCCCGCAACATTTGAATGGGCATCTTATCCTTTATTTATTAGAGTATTCCTATGAATACCGAATTTTCGCTCGCTTTTTCAATTGAAAATCGTCGACTTCGGACTTCCTGCACAGATTTTTTTCAAAGCTTCCTGGGTGAAATTGCTGTAGGGCCGTCCTCCTATCTTTTTTATATACTTTCGAGGCATTTCGGCTCAATTCTGGAACCTTCAAATTTAAAATTAAAGACAAGGGGTTTCTTTGAACCAAGAACATTGTACGTGCAAAAGAAAATCAATACACAGGGGGTAACTTTGTGCCAAGTTAAACACAAATGATGGTGGCACAAAGTTACCCCATGAACTTGCGACCTTATTGAAAAGGGGACGTAAAAATGAAAACAATAGGTCTTACTAATATTAACTTTAATATTATTTATCACAAATAAATCATAAAATAATATAACCCACCTTCAATTCCGTAGCGATTATAGTTTTTTGGTTGTATATGAAATTTGTCGCAATAGAATTTTTTCGTCAAAAAATTGATTTTGAATTTCATGTCATTATTCAAAAACGTAAAAACAAAGAAATTGATGAATATAAAATATTTAATGGAAAGCTTTTCCAACAGCCTTGCACAGTGAAAAAACGTTCATATTTTTTGTAAAAGTATTGGTAAAGTGAAATTGAATGTACAAAAGTACGGTTGGCACAAAGTAACCCTGCAGGCACAAAGTAACCCCAGCTTACGGTATGCGTCTTAAAATAGGTTTCGTTTGAGTGCGTGCAATTCAGGTGGAATTTATAGTGCGCCATACTAATAACAAATTTTAGCCTCGACATTAAATTTACGGATGCTCAAAATTGCGAAATTTGTAGGGTAAAGTCGGGAGATATGGCGCTCACTATTTTTGTTTTCGTTGCAACTCAAAAGATAAAGCATATTTCAAACTGAAGCCTAAATATATTAACTGTTTGTTTGATTTAAAAACAAAAAAAGGAACATAAATACAATTCATAGTTTGAAATATACTAACATTTTTAAAAGAGTAAAAGTACAAAAAGTTCATTAAAAAAACTGGAGGGTAATTAAGCACCCATAGGTGGTTTTTTACTTTAAGTTCTCTTAGAGTTTTTCTTCCCACACTCGCTACACGTAGGGTAGGGTGGGGCAGATTCAACACTTTTTTCGCAGATTTGAAATAACTTCTTTTGCAAATAAATATTTGAGAAGTGTTTTTTTTTTTTTTTTAAAGTATGATTATTTTACTACAAAAATGTATAAGTTCTTAAAAGTTAACTTCACCCTGAAAATTATAAAAAAATAAAATTTCAAACTGCCCTAAAAAGACGAATCTGCCCCATGGTACTTTCGACATGAATTTAGGTGACGCAATTAATTAAGAATCAATAAGTAGGAACGTACAGTTTTTATTTGAAACAAATAAATCTTATGTCCTATAGATATCTATACAAATTAAATGAGGTAAGAAGTTCATTATTAAGCTAAAATTAAATTAAAAAAGTGAATTTAAAATCACATTCGTTTTGAGATCACAAAGCAAAAAAAAAAAAAATAAATAGTTAAGTTAATGATAAATAATGTAAAATAAAAGGAAACAAAAAAATCATTCCACGTTGTAGCGATCGAGATAAACGTCCTTAAAAAATATGATCAGAATATCTTGAAGATCCAGCTGGGTGTTCTGGCAATGGTTGCATATTCAAAAGCAAACTTTCGTGCCATTGAATATGTATAGCCAAGCGTTTGTGCGGAACACTTTTTAAAATAGTCCACGAGCTCATGCTCTTGATGTTTGGAGAACACCTGTTGGGTTGCATATTTGGAGCCGTAAACTTCATTGAGCTGGGATTCACACGACGTATTATAAGAATTTGTTTTCATCAACCTCGAAATAAGTGTTGTCCGTTTTAGGTCATATTTCCGAGCAGCCGACGTTGGAGTTTCGATTTTATTTATAATGTCTTGGAGAGCCTTCTTAACTATTGCTTCGTCGATATTACATCTGTTTGATGTTTTCTTATAAGAACGAACCATTCTGTAAATGTATTATAATTTCCATTTTCAGTTTTAAATTTCAACTTAATAATTCCAACACGGGGCACTTTCGACTTTTGCCGAAACTGCCCCATGTGCTTTTGTCGAAAGTACCCCATCCTTTGCTTTTATAAAAGTTATTGTTTTTCACAAAACTTATAAAAGTAATTCAATTAAATCTTATAGATAACTTTAATATATTATAAATCCAAAGGTTTGACACTCACAACTAAAGAATTCCCATAAGAAACAATTAAATATCACTTACCTCATTAACAGGAAAAATTTCACAAAATCACTGAGAAAAATCAAAACCGGTCTAACCACTACATCTGCTGAACAAGAACTGTCATATTTCGTGTACGATCTGAGGGAACAGTGCGGCACGAGTTGCCATCAAACATTTTATTTAAAAATTAGCAGTTTTTCTGTAATAGCGAAAGTCAAAAGTGCCCCATCGTCGAAAGTGCCCCACCCTACCCTATTTAAAAAAAAGATGTACACGCGTACACAATATACTTTGTCGCCATTTCTAAAAAAAAAATCATACAAAACAAAATTCTGAAATTTACAATATAAAACCCGACTATACCTAATGGAAAATATAGCCACTGTTAACTATTTAAATTTAGATCATCGCTATGATCGTTATTTGCATAACACTTAAACTTTTGGGTTTCTGCTACAAACTCTAAATGATTAGAGACATTTCGCCTGTGATTTGAGACCCAGGCATTGCTTAGATCACGCGCTTGTGACTTTACATTGTCTGCATGAAAGACCGCATTTAGAGTAAAAAAAAGCACTTAATAAACCATGACTTCAGTATCTAGTCTTTTTCAGAAGTGAACCTAGTTTCAACAAATATTTCGATCGGTAAGGTCACATGCTACTAGGAGCCCGTATCACCTAAATTAGCTTGGCAATGCACCGGACTCCAATGACTAACTAACTAACTAAGATAAATATCTTGCACCCTTAAGATTGTGCGGAGTTGGGTCAAAAACGTCCTCAAAGTTTATGTGACGTCTGTCAGTGGATTCGGGCAAAAGCGAAAATTTTAATTTGACTTAACTATCGAACCCTCAGCTCGAGCGACTACACTACATTGTATAATTTGGAGCTGTACCTTCAGGGTAGACAATGAAGCCATATGCAAAGTCTGGCGGCAGAAATATTCATCTTGTAAAGCCTACACCTACTATTGGACGACTTGACTGCTTTCCGAAATCGCCAACGCCTGTTTAAGGACAGCCAACCGTCTGGTCAAGGGCGAATGAATCCCAATCACGGAAAGTTCATGGCTGGTTGCACCGTACAATTACTCGACTGTTTTCCATCTAATTTTAAGATCGGATTAACTACCTCTACCAGCAACTAACACTGTCCCCTATTGTGTATATATCTAAACTTCTGACTGTTTGGAACACAGCTTCACCTTGATGTACGTCGTTCGACGTTCGAGAGGCCCGTCAAGATCTGATTATGTTTGAGAAGCATTACGACCGCATGGCTTCCTCTACTGCGCCGTCCCTCGGGTGTGGATTCGAAGATTTTCCAAGCCGGAGCATTCGGTCAATTCGTAGGTACATACACCATAATTGGCATTTTTATTCAGTAGGTTGTTACATGTCCTAAAAAATCACACATGCTTAAGGAACTGAATTTTAGGACATACGCAGCTCCAAGGCTGTTGAAAAAGTTAATTAAAAAGTTCAAGAATCTAGTTTAGCCAGACTGACAGCTGTTTGACCTGATTTGTTTTTGTTTCAGTTCTGCCATCTGCTTTCTGTACTTTTCTTGTCTAAGCGCGTCTGCCCAAATCTCACATCCGTAAAGAAGGACAGCATGTATTATCGACATCAGGAGTTTTCGCTTGCTGGCCGTTGGCCCGCCTACGTTCGCCATCAGCCTACTCAGTGACGCGGTCATTTTCGACGCTCGTTCCGCCGCGTTCTTTATCTGATGCCAGAAAGTAAGTTTGGTGTTGATGGTCACACCCAAATACTTCACGGCGTCTTTGCTTTTGATTACCTCCTGGCCGATTTGGAAGTCGATTTGAGTCGGAATCCTTTTCTTCGTCAGAAGGACTATCTCTGTTTTTTCTGTAGCCAGACTGAGGCCGTGTTCATCCATCCAGAAGCTTACTCGTCGCATAACCTGGTTAAGCTTCCTTTGCGATACCTACCAAAAGGGTATCTTGCGGCATATCCATGCGCAGAATGCCATCATAGGAGATGTTCCAGAGGTCAGGCCCCAAAATCGATCCTTGCGCTGCTCCGGAGGTGATTCGCATTTTTCGTTGGCCTTCTGCTGTCTCGTAGATCAGCTCCCTGTCTTTGAGATAGTCCTTCACCATCCGCAAGAGATAGACCGGGATGTTGAAAGTGTCTTCGAGTGCGTTCATCATGTCACTCCAGCTTGCTGAATTAAAGGCGTTTCTAACGTCCAGTGTTGCCAGCAATACGATCGGCCTTGAGTAACTGCTCCCTCGTTGGGCGATTTGGGTAGCCTTTATTACTTCTTCAATCGCTCCGATCGTAGAGCGGCCTTTTCTGAAGCCGTACTGTCTATCTGACAAGTCTCCTCCTCTCTGTACTGCAGCGGTGAGTCGCGGTCTGAGCATCTTCTCCAAGAGTTTCCCTACAGTGTCTAGCATACACAAAGGTCTGTACGCTGATGCAGAATCAGGGTCTCCTTTACCTTTACTGATAAGCACTAGACGTTGTGTCTTCCAGCTTCTGAAGAATACTCCCTCTGCCAGGCAGCTGTTGTACATATTTAGCAAAAGTTGGGGACATGAATGGGCGATCAACTTTAGCACTTCTGACGGTACCCCATCGAGTCCAGGGGCTCTTCTATTTCGTAGAGTTTTTACTGCTGAACACAACTCTTCTTCACTAAAGGGTGGTATTTCTTCTGGTTGGGCCGAAGTGGTGTCGGGGGGCCTGACGGGATGAGTTGGGAAAAGCGTGTCGACAATACCCTTCATCTTTTTTTCGTTGAGGACAGCACTGGTTTTCTGAGCTCCAAGCTTCCGCATTACAATCCTGTAGCCTAGTCCCCAGGAGTCGCTGTTGATATCTCGACGGAGATCCTCCCACTTCTGTTTTTTGCTCGAATTGTTGGCCTTCTTGAGCTCGGATCGCTTGGTTCTGAACTCCGCGAGGGCTTCCTCCATAGACTCAGCGTGTCTTCTTCTTCCTCTAGTGACTTTGCGTCTAAGATGTAAGCATCTCTTGCGAAGCGCCGCTATATCCTCCGTCCACCAATACACTGGGTCTTTGTTTCGATTTGTAAAGTTCTTTCGTGGCTTCGAGGAGTCACATGCGAGCCGTATTAGTTGCATCGTGGCTTCAGCTTTTGCTTCCGCAGATCCCATAGAGGTGCTACATAGGCAAATTAGGAAATTCACTAAGACCAAAGTCTCATTTACCAACATAAATGCCTTGTATAAGATTGGAATCTCCTTGAAATTACTTCGCACTCAATTTACAAAGTTCTCTTGTTCATTGACAGCATTTTCGAATTCGCTGTAGGTCCATGTTTTCAATGGATTAGTAGGTACCAAACCAAACATCTAGAAAATGGACAAATTCGTAATCCTCCTTTCGAGCATTATAATTGGCGATGTAAGGGCCTAAGATGAGTTAATAGGTATATATACCCAATGGGACTTACCAATAAACATTTCTAACCTCCACCTTACATATTTTGTGGGTCACAATATGGAATTTTGTATTGAAAATTGTGGGTTCGAAAAATTCGCCTGGACACTAAAAATGATTTATTAGTATCGCGGAATGGAACTGACGTTATTGTGAAAAAAAAATCCTTTCAAAATATGTTTGCTTGTGATGAAACCAATTTCCTTTTTATTAAAGCCGTTTTCGTTTGAATTTTAAATTTTGTTGACAACCGTGGGTCTTATTTCAAACTTTGTTCCAACATTCAAACGACGATGAACTCCATTTGAACACAGCCCGCCCTGACTAGTCCAACCGCCCTGCAACTGCGGACCCTATCCTTCATAAATACAAAAGTGTTGCAGTCGTATATTTTTCCTCTCGTCCATTCCATTTCAATTTTATGGGATTTTTTTACTCATTTTCCGTATTAATTTTTATGATCTTTCGACACGAATCGATAAATCGACGTAACGCGCTAACAGGAAATTGGCTTTCACAAAAAAAAAAAACAAAAAAAAAAAACTACCAATTGGCCACTAGAATTTTTGTGTTCAGAGTCAGACTATCCTTGTAAAAAAAAAAATTTTTTTTCCCTTAACTAGAACTGCTATGCTCGTCTCCGTTTATTTGGAAGAAATCGCGTTTTCATTTTTAACTGTTCTCGCCAACTACGACCCAAATTGCTTCTGTGTTTTACTCGGTTGAATTGAAACATTGAAAAAGGGATGCCACCAATCAACCTATAGACGTACACAAGCAATCTTCTATTCCTCGCCTATAGCTGAAATGAAAAATGATTCAGCAGTCAGGAGGTAATAAAGTGAGAACATAACGGGTTTTTTTTTTAGAGAGGGTGGTGTCCTGGCGTAATTTAGATAGGAAGGGTAGGTAGGTAGTTTGGCTGACCAGTAAAGCGCCCCATATATAGAGCACGAGACGATTACTTTTGCCACACTTCCGGTGTAGCAATAGTACATCTACCTAGCTATCATCCCTTAGCTTGTGCCAATATTTTGTGGGAATTGAAATGAAATAATTTTTTTTTTATTATATATTTCTATCGTTTGTTATTGATGGATGGATATAGGGGGCAATGAGCAAGAGCATGGGCAACTCCCCGAGTGTCTGTTGTCTGACCTATTTCCATTACGCGTTTGTTTATTTTTATTGTATTGGTGATTGGTTTTATTGCGATGGGCAACATTCACGAATGTAGCATTAATTGTGGAAAATATTCGATTAACATTTTTGTATCCCTGTTTTGTAAGTAGAAAGAGAGAGTTGCACACTCTTGTATGGGGAAACTGGTGACTTGAGGGTCGATTTCTATCGATAATTGGTAACGGATAATAGGTTTCAAGTGTGCATAGTCTGGTGGAGTGTCTTGTGTGTTGTCGACGCAGGCAGAACAATCTTAGGAATACAAATGCGTGGATCTGTCAATCAATACCCATACGGTAGTTTTTTGCAAATGGCCTGCTTCACCCCCATCGGAGTAGAGCACGTCCTCCGATTGATATTTCAGTGTACTCATGAATATCGCTAGCTTATTATAAAATTCCAATAGTTTCATCATTTCGAACTGCCTGAGGTCTAGTACAAAATCGCTGACACAATCCACTTGGTGCCAATATGTCACTAGATAGTCCAATGCGGTCTGTTTCAAGATTAAAATTGGAAAGTGTCGATTCAGCTTTTTAAGCCTGCTAGCCTGATTCTGCTTCGTTTATTCAAAAATGTCCTTAAGCAGAAAGCTGCCGCTCCATTCAGTTGTATGTCGTTTTTGGCAACAGAAAACATGTTGGCTGGGGTCTACTTCCAACCGAAGGTGCTACCTGACATTAAATCGTCTGGAAGCGCATTGTTCTTCTAAGGTTTGAACTTACATTCTATTCATACGTTCACAAGGGGATGTAACTGGATAAGTCCCTTTTATGTTAAATTTCAACGTGACGCACGGTTTGATGGGATGTGTAGTATACTGCAGGTAGGTAAGCATGCTGCAGTGCGGGGATTTAGAAATCTCGAACACTCAGAAAAAAAAACATTGTAATCCCAATAATTTTTGTTTTTTAAATAAACCCAAATATTTTTGGATTTAAGAATGAAATTGTTTGGAATGATGTTAGAAAATTGTTATGGAGAGTATAAATTATTCTTACGTTGAATACTTGATTCTTGACAACTTAAAAACAAGCTCTTTGTTGCTGCAATTTGGCAGCAGCAGACCCTTTGTGAACCTCCGGGTGAAATGAAAAAACTTCTCCTTGTGGGATGGTTACAAACCTATGGTTTATTGAATTCATTTATTTACATTTTTGTTTATGATTATTGTATACTTACAATGTCTTCTTCAGGCAGATAAATTTACAAAACAATTGAAAGATTATAAAACAATTAAAGGATCACGATTTAATTTAGTCAGCGAGTTGAATCAAAATGTCGGATCTCATCAATTCTCCGCGTGGCCGTCCCCTTTGACGTTTTAAGTTTTTTAGCTTCTAGCCATAAGGGGGTTATGTACCTTCACAGTCGTTGGCGGGCTTGTTCACAACACTCCCCCTCGGTACCAACACCCGTTGGCTCAACCTCCGAAGGAGACCGAACGTCGAGGACCGCCAGTTTTACTACGGGCCTGTCGTAAATGCCGCTTTGGGTCTGGATAGTTGCGCTTCTTACTTGCCCGTCCTGTGACACTCTTGTCTGAACAACCCTCCCTTTCGGCCAGGAGTTTCTGGGCCCATTGGGGTCCACAATAAGGACGATGTCCCCTACCTCTACCGGTTTGGTGGGTGTGAACCACTTCGTTCGTCTGGTCAGTGTCGGAAGGTATTCTTTAACCCAGCGCTTCCAAAAGCCGTCCGCGAACTGTTGCGATATAAGCCAATTTTGCCTTAGTACCTTGCCATCATTATTTAACACCGTAAAGGGCTTCGAGCCGTTCGACGATCCCAGGAGGAAGTGATTGGGGGTAAGTGCCTCTGCGTTTTCGTTTTCTACCGGTATATAGGTCAACGGTCGTGAGTTTACTATATGCTCAGCCTCTATCAGCATGCCTTTTAGAAGCTCATCAGAAGGGTTGCGAGCAGGCATTATGGCGTAGAGAACCGTTTTGATCGACCGCACCATTCTTTCCCAACTTCCGCCCATATGTGGTGAACCCGGTGGGATGAAATTCCAAGTGGTGTTTGGTGTAGTAAATGCCTCCGCCAACTTCTCTCGTTGCACATTTTCCAGCGTCTCCTTTAGCTCTCGTTCTGCTCCTTTAAAATTAGTTCCATTATCGCTATAAAATTCTATCGGCGTTCCCCGTCTTGCCATGAAGTTACGTATCGCGAGAATGCAGGAGTCTGTTGTTAAGGAATGTGCGAGTTCGATGTGAACCGCTCTTATCGTCAGGCAGGTTAGAAGAACTCCCCACCTCTTTTCAGTTCTTCTGCCTACGGTTACATTTAGTGGCCCGAAATAGTCGATTCCGACATATGAGAAAGGCCTACAAAAGGCAGACAATCGCGCGGAAGGCAGTTGAGCCATGATAGGATTTCTTGGTCGAGCAGTCTCATTTTTACATTTTTGACAGGACTTTCTGACGTCTCTCACGGCTGCTCTCATACGAGTGATGTGGAACCTCTGGCGAAGCTCATTGACTACAGTCTCGAAATTTTGATGTTTATACTTTTGATGGTACTCCATAATAATGCTCGAACTACATCATTCTCGTCCAGAATCGGGCACAAGTTAAAGAGTGGACTGCTTTTCTGGACGGTTTTAATTGATTTCAAATCCGCAATTTCTTCTTGATACTCGATGCGCTGCGCTATTTGGAATAGCTTGTTTTCGGCCATCCTTAGCTCTGGTTGCGTCAAGGGTCGGCTCACAGGGTAGGGTATCTTCTGCTTTCTCATAATATATCTGTATCTCCATCGGAGGATGTAGGCCGTGCTCCTTAGTAACAGCTTCCAGCTGGAGATTTTGTTGAGATGCAAATCAAATTCAGATTGTACGGTTGGATGGTAATGGACGTTGACGAACTGCGCCTTTAGGTCCTCGGCGGTGGCGTTATCTGTTCGGGTTTCTTGTGGCCAATATTCAGGGGGAAATTTGAGGAAATCGGGACCTGCAAACCATCGACTTGATGACTTGAACTCGGGAGGTCTTTGCCATTTTGTGGCCTCGTCAGCCACGTTATCCTTGGTAGGAATCCAGTGCCATTCTGCTATTTCGGTCGTTTCCAGTATTTCGCTGACACGAAAGGCGACGAACTGCCGATATCTGCGATGATCAGAACGGAGCCAACACAAGACAGTCTTAGAGTCCGACCAAAAGAACTTCTTAGCGAACGTAATTGTATGCGACTTAGTGATGGCGCTAGCAAAACGTGCTCCAAGTACCGCTGCTTGTAATTCGAGTCGGGGTATTGATAGGGATTTAAGCGGTGCCACTCTTGTTTTCGCCCCTATTAGGGTACACTCAACCGATTGACCTTCGACATTCCTTACGTAGGCTACAGCGGCGAATCCATTTTCGCTCGCATCCACGAAGATATGCAGCTCTATGTCCTTTCCCCATAACGTTTGAAGTATATAGCATCTTGGGATTTTGATCGTTTCCAGTTCGGGTAGGTAGCGGATCCATTTGAGCCATTTCTCGTGTTCTGCGTCTTCTATTTCTGCCTCCCATGCGATTTTTGACCGCCAGATCTCCTGCATTAATACCTTAATGTACATGAGGAAATGGGCCAACAAGCCCAAAGGGTCAAAAATCGTCATCAAGGTTTTGAGAACCTCACGTTTTGTAGGTCGTCTTGAGCCAAAGAGGAAGGCGGCAGAGTTGGAGTGAGCTGCGAATTTATAGGTGAAACAATCCGAAGATGTGCACCACCACATGCCGAGAACTTTTTCGGTGCCCAGCTCGCTGTCCGCGTCAAAGCTTTTCTCACTAGTGGGTTCGGAATTAAGCGCCTTAAGAACTGTTGGCGAGTTAGAGATCCAGTTTCTTATATGGAATCCTCCATGTCTATGAATGTTCCGAATTTCTTTAGCTAGCTTGATCGCCTCGGCTTCTGTAGGTACACTATCCATCAGGTCGTCGACATAGTGGTTGTCTTTAATCGCTCGTACTGCTCTTGGGAATTGTTGCGCAAAGTGTTCCGCATTAGTATTTTTTACAAACTGGGCTGTGCAAGGTGAACATGTAGCTCCGAAGGTCATCACCATCAGCACGTAGGTATCGTGTTTGTCATCTTCGGTGCTGCTCCACAGGAATCGTTGGAAGTGCTGATCTTCTTCTCGTATGCGGACTTGATGGAACATTTCCATAATGTCCCCGCATATGGCCACCTTGTTCTCTCGAAATTTGAAGATTACGGATGTTAACGAAGTAAGTTGGTCAGGACCTTTGAGCAACATCGAGTTGAGAGAGACTCCCTGAACTGCGGCAGCTGCGTCCCAAACGATTCTGAGTTTCCCTGGCTTGTTGGGGTTCTGCACCGGGAAGATCGGAAGGTACCACGAACGATGTTTTCTTTCCGTTATTTCTTCGGAGGAAAGTTTTCTAGCGTATCCTTTGGCGATATATTCGGCTATTTTCGTATTGAGCGCCTCCGCCAGGTCCGGCTCCCTACGCATGCGCCTTTGAAGGCATTCCAGTCGCCTTCTGGCCATAGGTAGACTGTTAGGCACCTGGAATTGGTCGAACCTCCAAAGCAGCGCTGTTTCGAATTTACCATTTTTTCGAATTGTATGCGCATTTAGCGTATCTAGGGCACGGGAATCATCGGTTGACATTGGCAGTTTTGACGAGTTAGACACTCCGAAATTATCCGTGCATATAAAGTTTCTTGCAAGCCGCAGGAGGTCATTGCAGTCGCAGACATGAAAACTGTATTCATTTGCTATGGACTGGTATATGCTGGGTTCAACTGAACCGACCCCATGTACAACCCAACCAAGACGGGTTTTCGTTGCGACCGGCTCTGTTGCGCTTCCTTCTCTCGATCTCAGGGGGAGTCCAAGCTTAGCATTGTTGAGCCCTATTAACAATCGTGGTACACCTTTACTATAGCATTCGACCGTGAGTCCCTTCAGATGCGGGTATTTCTCTTGCAGTGCACGTGAGTTAAGTGATTGTGACGGTAGATTTAAGCTCTTAACTGTATGAACGTCAGTAAGGGCATACCTCTCTGCTCCAGGCGCTGTGCTTGAGATTTCTAGGCTGAACACCTTGGAATCACTTTCATTTCTGTAAGTGTTGCCGGTCCACTTAATGCACAATGGTCGCGGGGTGCCTTCCACTTTAAGTTGTCCCGCCAGTTCTTCGTCCATTAACGTGAGAGAGGATCCGTCATCTAAGAAGGCAAGCGTGCGTATTTTGATATCCTTGCCGAACAAGACTACTGGGACTATGCGAAACAAAATAGAGTTGACGTTCGGAGTTTGCATGCCGTTTAGCGAATGCAGACCTACGGTTCCGAAATTTCGTGGATGCTCCGTGATCTCGGCTGGTTTGTCTTGTGGTGTTCTTGTGACACTCTCACCATTGTGTCGATGTCGAGCATCATTATGCGTTTCCTCTCGATCATTATGGAGCAGTCTGTGGTGTTTAAAGGTGCAGTTGCGGACTCCGCAGACCGACGTAGACGTACATTTGTTGTCAGTGTGCCTTTTTAAACACCGCCGGCAGAGTCGATGCCTTCTTACCTCCGACCACCTTTCGGTTCGATTAAGTTTCTGGAAACGTATACATTGGGCAACGGACGCGCATTTGTCACCGCATATGCGGCACTGGTTAACACAGGTGGGCGCTGCTTCATTTTCTGTTTCCTTGATCCCTTCATAGTGGGCATTGATAAACCCGTTTTCCGACGTCATTCCACAGTGGGCATTTGTAAAACCTTTTCCTTTAGCGCCTCGGCCCCCGTGTGCGGTTTCGTATAGGTTGTACGATGTAAGCGGTACAAGAACACCGCTGGCGGCCTCAGCCATCTGGTATATCCACTTACTAAACTGTGATAAAGAACACATGTGCGATGGCAGCGTTTGCTTGTATATTGCCCAACTAAGGCGTATGGCGGGCGGCAGTTTATCGACAAGTTCTTGCATCAAGGTAGGATTATTTAAGTGCTCAAGGAGCCCAGAAGCTTCAACAGTAGCGCAGAGATTTTGTACTGCTAGAGCAAAGGCCACAATCGTCTCAAGCTTCTCGGCCTTTGGAGGCGGCGTGGTGCGAATCCGTTGAAGCTGTGTATGTATGATTGTTTCCGGTCTTCCGTATAGCATTTTCAGAGTCGCGATTACTTGCTGGACACAATTGGGTTGCAACAGCAAACTTCTGACTGCATTTAGCGCTTCCCCTCTCAAGGCTCGGTTCAGTCTAACCAAGTTTTCTTCATCGTTGAAAGCACATAGTTCAGTAGTCCTCTTAAAGTCGGACATGAAAAGTGGCCAGTCTAATGGATTCCCCCCGAAGGGGTGCAACTCACGGGTAAGGTGACGTGCAGCAAGTTGGTTTCTGCTTAAACTAGGCGAAACGATCTCGGTTGGGCTTGAGTGGTGTACAGGTTGTGTCAACAACGGTGGCTCCAAATTATTACTGGTATGCAGCTCCGTTCCCTTTGACGAGATCGTTTGTGTTTGGTTAGGCTGATGGCTCGTAGGAGTCATAGATTCCGGCCGGTGTGTGGCATTCACTGGAGGAGCAGCAGCAGTAGGGTTCAAGTGTGCTCCAATTTGTAGGCCCGGGGACTTGGATTGTTGCTGTTGGTCGATGAGTAGAGGCTGAGACTTCGTTGTCAGTATGTCGCTTGCGTTCGGGTGTACACGCTGTTGTTGTATCGACCGAAACTCTGCAGCAGGTACCTCTTCCGCATCGTTCACAGCACGCGTAATCGGTTTACTTAAATCCTGTATATACGTGGAATTTAGCTTAGCAATTGGCTGTTTGCAGTGCTGAAATGAAGAAACTTGAGGCAACGAGTTTGAGGTACCTGTGCTTACCACCGCTGTTGATTGCATCCGATTCCATGACGGTTTTCCGAGCCAGCAATCGACTTTCAACTTAGATGCATTATCCTCCTCTGGAGTCTCCTCTCCATCACTCTCTGATTCCTGTAGTTGCGTTAACATTTCGTACTTCTTAGATAAGTATTCAGCATCTCTCTTTTTTCTTCTCTCCATTTCTTCCTGTTCGCGTTTTTCTACTAGACATCTTTCCTCTTCGAGTTTTTGTAGTTCCAGTTGAATACGCCTTGTTGACGAAGACTTTGATGACCTGGAGCAATTTGAAGCTTTAGAGCTTCTGCGATGCTCTATGAGTGGCATCAGATTATGCTCGGCCTGAACGAGATTGGTAGCAGAAGCAGCAGTATTTTGTTCGGGTACGCAACTACCTGAGACAAAGGGGGGGGCAAAGGGTGACAGACTAGCACGAGCAAGTGAGGTGACTTGCGCTGGTTTCACTGCAAAGGGGACGATCGCAGTAGCTCCGTTGACGTTGGATGGTGTCAACGCACTACCTGTAGCGACCGTGTTCAGTCCTACGGTTTTATTCTCGATGCCGACTGAGTCGAGGTTAATTCCGCTACCGGCGACTACGTTGTTCGCATCTCGCACAGCACTTCGGTTTTCGGCATCGCTTGACGAAGGAACTCTGGTTGTTGGGGCACTAACAGCAATTGAAGTTGGTGCTACGTTGGTGGCAAGAATATGCGGCGCTGAAAACGAGAAACTGCTTGTGGCTGCATGGGTTTTGGAAGTTGGTAGCGATAGAGACTTAGATGTACTCGCGGCGGTTGAACATTCGCCTTGGTTAACGGCGGTACATGGAGCGGGGTTTTTGGGTATGGCTCCAGTACTTGTGGCAATACTTATGGCTTTATCGGTGGCAGTTTTCGCAGTAGAAACGGATTGGGCTTTTGATAGGCTATTAGTTAAAGAACAATTCTTACCTTCACACATGGGACACTCCCAAGCATCTTCACTGATGTAGCTGTCCACGTTTACACAAGCGTAGTGGTGCCAGGCGGGACATCGATCACACTGTACCATATTTCCAGCGCTGTTAGGTTTGTCACAGGAGCGGCAGTCATATTCTTCTGGCGAGGTCGGCGATTGGTGATCTTCCTGTGTCGGCGATCTGACTACTTTCCTGGACTGAGCAAATGGCGGCGGAGTCGATGGTTTTCCCTTTTTAGGCGGCATTGTGGCGATTTAAAGTTGTTAATACAATTGTTTGTAATTTGTTGCTGCAATTTGGCAGCAGCAGACCCTTTGTGAACCTCCGGGTGAAATGAAAAAACTTCTCCTTGTGGGATGGTTACAAACCTATGGTTTATTGAATTCATTTATTTACATTTTTGTTTATGATTATTGTATACTTACAATGTCTTCTTCAGGCAGATAAATTTACAAAACAATTGAAAGATTATAAAACAATTAAAGGATCACGATTTAATTTAGTCAGCGAGTTGAATCAAAATGTCGGATCTCATCAATTCTCCGCGTGGCCGTCCCCTTTGACGTTTTAAGTTTTTTAGCTTCTAGCCATAAGGGGGTTATGTACCTTCACAGTCGTTGGCGGGCTTGTTCACAACACTCTTTAAAAATAATAGCTGAAGCGAAAACTGTTAGCTTAGGTTTTTTTTTAATATTATAGGTAATACTTGTTTTTTTTTTCTGAGGGAACTAAATATTTTCGATGAATTTTCACTCGCCTTAACCAATTTATCATAATCACACTTAAGGTGAACGTTTCGGTGGGGGCCTTGATTGCACTATAATCAGCTCTGATTCGTCCTGAAGTCTGATGGTGGTTCAGAGCAATGGGCTGTCAAGTCTGAGCCAATTGCAGAGGTACCTCATGCTACAATCGAACCTGGTTAATTGGAATCTAATGGGCCATTTATTTCAGTCTCACTCATAGGGGTAGGTACTCCAAATACCCAGGTAGAGCAAATATTTTTTTCATTTAAGGAGGCCTTCAAAATTTCCAACGGAAAAGACGATTTTGTAGCAAGTCTGTCTCACTTTACCATACCAAGTCTGGTCCAAATACAGAGGTTAATTTATAAAATACAAGTTTCACTTATAGAGGTGGAAAAAGTTTCACTTATATAGAGTTGTTTTGCAAGTATGGCCCAATTGTACAGGTCAATGTATAAAATATAAGTTTCACTTTTATAGAGTTGTTTTTAAGGAAAATGAAGGAGCGCCAGAATTAGGCCCTCAAATAGGCAGGTCCCAATTAGACAGGTTCGACTGTTTTTGCAACAACAGATTTCTTATTATCTGCAAGTCCGGTTTTAGTAGACACAGTTATAACTAATATCCATAGGAGGACTTTGCAATTGTGTTCAATAACCAGACATAATTCGTCCAAAAATTTACTTCATCACGTATATGTGGACAGGGGTCATACATACATCATCCATACACATGAAGCTGTCAGTTCATCTGGTCTAAGACTGATTGTGTATACTTGTTTTAGTAATGAATTTTCTTTCCTAGCGCACGCCATCAAAGTCTTTTCGCCTTTTTTCATGGCATAAATATAATTTAGGGAACATTTTTCAAGATCGACCTATTCGCTTAAAGTTGTGTAAAAAGATCTCTTTACGTGTGTCAACATCCTTTGCGTATCTAGTTAGTCCATAATTTGTTTTCTTTTTAAACCACATCAGTAAAGGAACCTTTTATTGTACTTATGAACTAAAGGTACCAGCCGTTGTTCGCCCTGTGATTGAGAGTCAAAAATAAAATCACAATCCTTTGAAATTTTTCCAATCACTTTTTGTGACTGTGTATAATTACTATTTTTCTCAACAAAATCATAAACTAACCAAATAACGACTACTGCCATTTTGAACACGAATACTAAAACGAACGACTAACTAAAGTTTTAGATAATTCCAAAACAGGGTAAACTTTTTTTTTATTTTCTAAAATTATTATAGAAAATATTTTTAATGAAAAGACAATTTTTTGTAAAATTTTCTAAAGCGCTAATAAAGCAATTCAAGAAATACGTACTAGAACAAGTCAAACTCATAACGATAAGAACATAAATCTCATTAATAAAATGACAAAAGGTTTAAGCAAAAGTAATAACAAGAATGTAACGCATTTAGCAATCACCCTCACTTATAATATAAATGTCCATTATACACACAATGGCAATGAACTATGTAAAATAGAACAAAACAAAAATGAAATGGTTAGTGGTTTAGTTTTAGATTTTCATCATGTATACCAATTTTAAAACTATGTAAAATGTACATAAAATATCGTAAAAAAAAGGGACGAAGACAAAAATTTGTAAAGAAATTATGAAGTGGATACAGAAAACCTTACAATAATGATGGTTAAGTAGTTGAGAGTAAAGTGGGTTTGTAGAAAATTTAATTTTAAATAATATAAATCCGGGCTTGGAAATATGCAGTAGTCTTTATAATATTCACACCAAAATGTGATATATACTCAGTTCAACTATTCTGAACACCAACCATTGATCTGAAATTTTAAGTGACGAACTGACCCCAAGTGTATTTCATATTTTCAGTTAAAATGATTCTAGGGGGATATGACTACACTATGTTGTTGGTTCAATAATTCTGCGAGTTCATGAGGTTCTAAGCGACAATTTGTTATCTTTTGAGCGACGATTGATGGTGAGTTAACCTGCTCCCAATCAATATTCGTACGGTTTATTGAATCACCGACTGTCTATTCAAAATTCCCTTTCTGACGGAACATCAGGATATTGAGGTAGCTGGCAAACAAATAAACATCTGAGTCCCTCCTTTTAGATGGGTAATGGGGAAGAATATAAATACTTATACAAATTGTTTATAAAGCTCCCTAAAAACAGAACAAGGAGAAGGGCACTAAGTCTGAAATTGGCGATAACTTGTTTAGCTTCTGTAAAGGTTTAGGTTTCTGATTCACTTGAGCAGGAACTCTCTGCAGGACGGTATCTGTATGAGCCGAATTTAATTCATGTCAATCAACTGAATCTCGAAGATCAAAACCGGGTTAGTGAAAAATACACTATAAACTGATTCTTTCTAAATATTGAGATCTTTTTTTACAAAGCTAATGCGAATCGGTTTTTCATAATTCTGTGCTCAATTCTTACATCCGTTTTTTTACTGCTAATCCGACCTCTCGAGAATATCTTCTAACCAAAAGCCTGACTCATTTTAAATTGATGTGTTGGACTTAGAGAACTCCATTACAAAGTTATCGGTAGGAATTGGACTAAATCGCAACTACAACACCATATAAACAGTCTCTTTTAAGTGTTTTTTTGAGCAGTTCATTTCTGACAGAGAAAGGCATAACATATCGGTTTTTCTCTGTCAGCAAGTAAGCCATAACTTCGTTTCGCAGTCACTTGACCCAGGACTTTAGCCTCCTGTTACATGTTTAGTTACCTCAAGTACCTGGTAAGACTACCAACTGCCCGCGCCAATATCTTTTTCTAAAAGCCCATCATATTCTTGTACCAAGCCCAAATCTTCTGAAAAAAAAAATCAATCTAAAACAAGTAAATCGAATATCATTAAACAACGATTATTAAGAAAGCAAAATACATATACTAACCCACTAGTTAAAAAAGAAAAACAAAATAATCCTAGTATAAGATCCCAGTGTAGAAATTATCGTTTGTTAACAATTTCATTCATTAATTTTTTTTTTTTATAAAAATAACAAAATCCTACTTCTAAGAACATTAAAACTATAATGTACCTGTGATATTACATACTTCATTTAAATTAAATATTATTGTCACATAAAATAAGGAAAAACAAAAACACAAACTTACACCTAAAAATAAACCAACCTTATTTGTTTTGCGTGATAGGAATTAAATTGTAGCATTAATATTTATGTTCAGCGTGAAACTTGCATTTCTTCATCCAGTCTCTTTTATGTACATCTAAGTTCAAATTCTAAAACTAGAACCTCTTCTCTGTAGCATTGGAGAAAAGTAATTGTTTTCGTTAAAAAGAAATAATTTGTTGCATAGTATTTAGCAAAAAAAAACACGTAACTGTCATCATTTATATCGATAAGCAAGCGAAAAAAATATACATAAATATATTGACTAGCTAAATAATATTTAGAATACTTAAGAAAACCTTAAATTTACTTAAATTTAAGTGTAAATAATGTGGACAATGTTTTTTTATGTAGAAATGCTACATTGAGCATGTGAGAAAAAAAAAAAATTTATTGTAAATAAGTTAACTAATTCATTGTCGTGTCGTTGGAAAATTATTTTTTAATAGCAGTAAACAAATTCACATAATGTTGTAGAAATTTATACGTATCTGGTGATTAAAACCAAACAGAAAAAAATACATAAACAAATTCATGAAAGTAAATTAAAAAGAAAACACACAAAACAAAAACACTACATTTTAAGACAATTGTGAGTAAAGTAGTATTTGGTACTATAAATATTAAACAAAAGTTCATATACATATTTAAAAAAAAAAAAAACATGGTACATAATGTAATTTAATTAAAGAGTAAAAAGGAAAACTTAGTTATTCAAAAATAAATAATAAAATATGAAAACTCATATAATAATAATTACAGACTGTATAATTTTTATTTAATTAGAATACGAAATAAAAATGCCATTTATAGCGAATAAAGAAAAAAAGAAAAAAAACATAAAGTGTAATGAAAAATAAAATTATTAAAAGTTGCAATAACATAATAAATAAACGAAACATTTTACATACAAACCGATTTGAGTTTTAATACATTAAAGAAGTTGGAAAAGTTACAGAATGCATCTGCGCTGGATTTTATGGGAGACCTATGTGCAATTACAAGGACCCAGGAGCGTCGTAAGTCTTGACCCGGCAATCTTATTACTTAAGTCACCTGAATGCAAGAAGTGGATAACTTCCTTTTTTATGTTTTAAAGATATCTAAGTTTCCTGCTACCTTGTTCAATACATATATAAATACCTAAATGTTGTGCAAAACTTATGCAACTACCGCAGTCCGAAACGCATAAAAAAAGAGACAATGAGCAAGTAGCGACAAGCTTGTCAGAATGGCCAGAAGTTGCAACATTGACTTTCAGCAAGTGACCCAACAAATAAAGCATTTTTTAAACATAACCTATTCTGTCAATTTTACTATCTACGAAGTGATAAGCAATGAGATTGACACATGTGGTACGAAGGACATGACGATAGTGGAAGCAGAGGTTGCAATTCTCCTCTTCGATTATTTCGAATCTCTAACAGAAGGAGGTGAAAAAGTAAATAGTATGTTTTAGCGATCGATGAGGTGTTAAGAATTTGAATCAGTTTGTATTCAATGGCCCTTACTTTAAATTTGGGACTAAAATTTGTTATTAGTACGGCGCAATATGTGTAGGTACCTATGTTATGTAATGGGTGATTTTTTAGCTGGCTTGGTTTTGGCAACACTGGTTTTGACAGCTGACGTGTGTTTAGTACCTTGTGTCACTGTCAAACAGCTTCAGTTTGGTTTGCAATTTAACCATGGATCGTCTTACAAATGAACAACGCTTGCAAATTATTGAATTTTACTATCAAAATTCGTGCTCGGTTCGAAATGTTCATCGCGCGCTGCTTCCATTTTATGATCGGCATTCTCGACCTTCTGAGCAGTCTATTCGGAAGATTGTGACCAAATTTCGCACCAAATTTACTTTGTTGGACATTAAACCACCAACACGTTTACGTACTGTGCGTAGTGAAGAAAATATTGCGGCCGTATCAGCTAGTGTGACAGAAGACCGCGAAATGTCGATTCGGCGCCGTTCCCAGCAGTTAGGTCTTTGTTACAGCACTACGTGGAAAATTTTGCGGAAGGATTTGTGCGTAAAGCCTTTTAAGATACGGCTTGTGCAAGAACTAAGGCCAGGCGACCTACCACAACGCCGAATTTTTGGTGAATGGGCTCTTGGAAAGCTGGCCGAGGATCCGCTTTTTTATCGAAAAATTGTGTTCAGCGATGAGGCTCATTTTTGGTTGATTTTTGGGTACGTAAATAAGCAAAATTGCCGCATTTGGAGTGAAGATCAGCCAGAAGCATTGCAACAGCTACCAATGCATCCCGAAAAAGCCACTGTTTGGTGCGGTTTATGGGCCGGCGGCATTATTGGGCCATATTTCTTCAAAGATGATGCGAATCGCAGCGTTACTGTCAATGGTGAACGCTACCGAGCGATGATAACAAACTTTTTTTTGCCCGAAATGGAAGTTCTTGACTTGCATGATATGTGGTTTCAACAAGACGGTGCCACATGCCACACAGCACGCGAAACAATGGCGCAATTGCGAGGCGAGTTTGGTGAACAGTTAATTTCACGTTTCGGGCCGGTCAATTGGCCGCCTAGATCGTGCGATTTGACACCATTAGATTATTTTTTGTGGGGGTATGTCAAGGCTAATGTGTATAGGGACAAGCCCGCTTCGATTGACGCACTGGAAGCCAACATCCATGCATTCATTCGTGAGATACCGGCCTATATGTGTGAAAGAGTATGCCAAAATTGGACTCAGCGGATGGACTACCTGAGACGCAGCCGCGGTCAACATTTGCATGAAATTATCTTTAAACATTAAATTGCAAGGTTCAAATTATCGATTCAAACAAATATTTCATTCATTTTTTTCGAATTTTTTGTGTTTTTTTTTTTAAAAAAGTTCTAAACCTCTTAAAAAATCACCCGTTATTTTACGAGAGTGTTGGTGAGCCGAAATTTTTGAAGTTACGTGACATTTGTCAATACGAATTTCTATGCAACAATACTAGAGCTCCAAATCGTGGCCACTCCATAAAAATATAGCTTGTAGGCAAAGTAACGAAAAATCGTTCGATTTTGGGGGTTGTTGTGATTTATTTATTAGTCTAGCAGTGTTTCCACTTCTATCATTGCCTGCGAAGTTGTTCCACTTACTCTGCATTGCGCTAAAAGGTCATATGGAATACTCTCTTTAGCCAAAAATAAACCATTTGACGTTTGAATTAAATTAAATTTGTAACCGCTTCGATACTATACGCCAATCTGCCCTTTCACTGGTGTCAGAAATCAAAATACCCTCCGATTTATTTCCTCAAATACCACCCACAGCAATGCGCTGTAAAGCCGATTCATGGCAAAGTAAGGATCCTAGAGCCAAGAACGATGAAAACAAATTTCAGCAATTCATCACGACGAATTCCCAGGATAGCAATAAAATACGAAAGAGCTTTCACAAAAACGATTCCGTCATCCGTCCTGATGGATTTGATTTATTCAAATGTAACTGCTTCATAATAAGGTTCCTAAGATAATAAGGTAAGCATATCGCTTTTTATTATTCCTGTCGGAAAAGGTTGGCTCGAGGCGGATATCGTTAGCGAGCATGGGTAAAAATTCTTTGTGAATTTTCATCAACTTTCTTTTGAAAGGTATTTCAACTGTGATAAGTGATACAGTTGCAGGAAGGAAGTGGCAATAAAAAAATTTAATTAAAAAAACAAAAAAAAAAAACCGACTGACTTTAAAAAAAAGACACTTTCAAGTATATAACTAATTGGGAGTCGGAGGCTGTGCATATTTTTGTAAGAATGCGTGTAAGTAGTCTCGGATTATCAATTATGTAGTTATAAATACTTGAAAGTTTATTGTTTTAATGTTTTTAAAATGTTTTTTACAGTCAGTCGGGTTTTTTGGTTTTTTAAATTAACTTTTTTTTATTTTTTTATTTATTGGTTTAGCCTATGACACTTCGGGAAAGAAAACTAATTCAATGATACCTCACTCTTCAAAATCTGTCAAGCCGTTTAAGGTACAGGGCGTGACGTAGGAACGTACATAGAATAAGCGGGAAACACATAACCTCCTCCCTGTGTCCAGTCGGATAAAAAGGAAGAATTGTCCATTTTCATTCATTAAGACGACTCCCACTAGCTCAAAGTAAAAGAATCCAATGCGCTTCCCATCGGCCAAGTTATAACTACCTTCCATATATCCTTAAGTGCACTTGTCTGTTTTACAGTCAAATGATTTAGTGAGCGTTGACTTTAGTAAGTCTCACAAAATCTCCATTTAAACACCTCTAAAACCACACTGCAGACTTAACTATAACCATCATCTCGCAGCGTGTTTGTCCACTTACTTTTGCGTCGTAAATGCATAGGCGTGGTGCTTTAAGTAGAATTTAACTACTACGAAATTACGTCTATAATTACCCCGTATAAGCTGCCCCAACTGTTCCATTTCGAATCACACTCTGAGTTCTGAGGTCCTATCGTTTGTTTTTTTACTGCGCCCCACCTAAACAAAGCTGGGGCACATAAAAAAGTATTTGCAATTATGTTTAACAACTTGAAACCACAAAAAAAGTATCTTATCCTCTGAGCAGTTATTAAATTGAAACTATGAAAGCAAAACGTTATGAGCGTCGTAACTTTTTATCTGTACGTTGTTCCAAATTCACGCGGAAATTCAATAGCGCCTGTGTATGGTTGTGTGTATCGTCCTACTACTCGTATACCGTTCCGGACACTATCAGAGATGCAACATTTGCTTTTACGTTTATAGTTATTAGGCAGCTCACACTTTGTGGTCTTTTGGGGGTTTATTCGCTTTCCATCTGTGCTCGGCTACCAACATGCGTAGGAAATTCGGTGAAACCAACCGAGTATGTGAATTATGTAATCATTCCATTTTTGTTATCATCCATAGTCATCGGATTAAAAAATGTCCGGTGGCGATATACCGTAGATTCAGTTCGTGCGTCATTGTTTTGTGGCAAGATTTTTGTGCAGCAAACTTGCCTAACAACGGCGAGTGCGTCTGTTCACGTGCGTTCTTCGTTTTGGGTGCTTTTCGATACAAAGCGCGCACAGAGTCCATATTACGGCTTCTTACGATTGGCGGTGTTAACACTTTTATGGGTCGTAAATTCCGATTTAATACCCATGTACGAGTGTTCCTACGAGGCCACCGGCAAATATAAATAACTATAGTTGGGGAATGTGTATCAACTTCAACATCCTTCGTGATTAGGCACAAACAAGCAGCCGCTAAGAGGATTGGCCTGAAGTAGCCTTTTTGGTTTTATTGGTGTACTAGTTTAGATATAAAATATAACATGAATTTCGAGTGGGGTTGCGTACAGCCACAGTGTGTTTTAAAATGAGCGCAGAATTTATTACAAAAGGATGCACTTCAATATGACAATTATTATGTCCGCAACAGACACACTTTCGTATTTTAGGAGTATAAGCAGTAAAAGTATTCGCAGACTCAGAGAATCTAGTCAGGAATTTCGTGACTGAGTAGGTACCTACTAATTTGACAGTTTCGTATAATGTGACTGACGTTAAAAATGCGACATTACAAGATCAATATCTAGGCGATTCAAGTAAGTATAGGTTTTTTAATGTGGAATTTAATTTTCTCTTTCACCTTAGGCATTGTGAATGGTTTTTGCAAGTAAAACATGGCACGAGATATGGCATGAGATCTCGATAGCCAATTATAAGGTCATCATAATTTTGCCA
This sequence comes from Cheilosia urbana, assembly GCA_946477585.1. Taxonomy (NCBI): domain Eukaryota; kingdom Metazoa; phylum Arthropoda; class Insecta; order Diptera; family Syrphidae; genus Cheilosia; species Cheilosia urbana. The sequence continues at coordinate 43,520,978 of OX297856.1, forward strand.
TTCCAAATTCTTCACTAATCTGTGACTGAAAACTGCTGAGCTATGACGCAGATATTTGACTCCCTCGTATACGTAAGAAAAATATTGGGGACGTTCGGATTCATAGTTTATGTAAAACGTCAACTAGATTGGTCGTGACTAGGAATCCGAACGCGTTGACTGAGCAAGTTGAATTGTTTTTGTATTCTCGCGGTCAGCGTTGCCTTTGTTTGATTTGCCCTTTTTTATTCGGAAAAGACCCCTCATAATTTTTTCAAAAATTGATATTTTCAAATAAGTACATTTAAAATGTAACACGGTTGCCTATCACAACTATATTACACTGTTATGCGAACTAATGGTTGTTAAATATCGTGCGAAAATTCGAAATTTGCAGAGTACGTTTAGAAATGGCACCCTTTTCTCTCACTGGCCCTTTTTTCGACACCTCAGAATTCTGCCACGGCCACTCTGTTTATTTTAAATCTGACTCTTCGAAATGTCAACTGAGTATGCAGGCAGGATTTTCCTGACTAGATTTGTCGGCTTCCCCTCCATAAACGTCAACTGCAAAAACTAATCACGTGACCACTCTGGGCCAATCAAAACTGAAATACATCTAGTTGACAGCTTGTCAACTTACTAAACTATGAATCCGAACGTCCCCATTGTATTCGTACAAAATTTCGAACTCAATAAGTCAATTCTGACATTACGATTATAGGAAACTCAAAAAAGTGTGTCGCGCAATTCTGACCGTCGGTCTGTATACTGCTGAGGAGTACAGCCTAAAAGACTGGCCCGATTTGGTTCGAAATTTCGATTTGGAGTTTTTTGGCCTACAGTTCGGGGCCAATTACTTTTTCGCCTCAATATTATTGGGCCCATAATAATGTGTTCAAAACAATTCGATCGTTCGAAAACGGCTCTAACGATTTCAACCAATATTGACATTTTAGCTGAAGTTGGTAAGTGCAAACACAACTACTTAGTTTTTCTTTAAAAATTCGAATAACGGTGCTTTTGCAAATTGGACTTATGCATCTCGATCTCGGTCTATACGATTATAACAAAAATGCAATGCTAAGGTTGTGTTCATTTATACCTTAAAAGTAAACTCTTTTTTTTAAGGTTCCGTCCCCAAGGGGAAACACGGAACCTTTTTAAATTGGAAAACCTTAAATTAGAGGCTACATACTTTATTTTACTTTACTTAAAAAAAAAACAACATATCATTAGCCGTTCGGATTCCCAGAGTAGGTCTCATCTATTCGTCCCCAAATCTAAACTGGTACACTTACTAACGTACCTACTTACTTAAGGTGGCGCTACAGTCCGGGGTGGACCTGGGCCTCAACCAATACCCCTCTCCAGTTAGCGCGATCTTTGGCTAACTGCCTCCAGTTGCGCACTCCAAGTTGGTTGAGGTCCCCTTCCACTTGGGTTGGAGTCGAAGACTCTCCGGGCCGGAGCGTTGGTGTCCATTCGCTCTACATGTCCTAACCATCTTAGACGACTAATGCGTACTTTTCTGACCAGGTCGATGTCACTGTACAGCTCGTAGAGTTCGCTGTTAAATCTTCTCCTCCAAATCCCGTCAACGCAAACGGGACCAAAAATCACTCGAAGAATTTTGCGTTCGAAGCGACCAAGAAGATCCTCATCCGTTTTTGCTAGGGTCCATGCTTCTGCGCCATAGAGCAGGACAGGGATGATGAGAGTCTTATATAGAGTCTCCTTAGTCCTTACTAATCAATTGCCGTCTTAGGCCAAAGAAACAGCGGTTGGCAAGTGTGATTCTTCGCTTGATTTCTGATGTGATGTCATTGTCAGAGTTTATAGCGGAGCCGAGGTAGACAAAGTCCCTAACTACCTCAAAGTTATAGCTGTCTATCGTGGCGTTCTGCTCGATTCTTCGATGTTGTGTATCCCTTCTTGTTGACAGCATATATTTTGTTTTACCCTCATTCACCACTAAACCCATTTTTGCCGCTTCTGTACTAATACTTGCAAACGCACCAGTGACAGCTCGCAGTGTTCTGCCAACAATGTCAATGTCGTCAGCGTATGCAAGCAGTTGCACAGACTTATAGAAAATTGTGCCTCTGGTATTGGCTTGTGAGTTTCGCACAATTTTCTCAAGAATGATGTTGAAGAAGTCACATGACAGCGCGTCACCTTGTCTAAATCCTTTTTTGACATCAAAGGTCTCGGTGAGATTGTTTCCGACCTTTACGGAGCAGCGAGCGTTCTCCATCGTCATTCTGCACAATCTGACAAGTTTGGCAGGGATGCCAAAACTAGACATGGCTCTGTATAGCTCGTCTCTATAAACGCTGTCATATGCGGCCTTAAAATCGATAAAAAGATGGTGAATATCGATCTGGACTTCTTGGGTTTTCTCCAGGATCTGCCGTAGTGTGAATATTTGATCGGTCGTGGACTTACCGGGCCTAAAACCTCACTGATAGGGACCTATCAGATCGTTGACGAAAGGTTTCAGGCATTCACACAGTACAGCAGACATGATCTTGAACACTGCGTAGTTCAGGAGACTGATGCCTCTATAGTTGGCGCAGTTTAGAGAGTCTCCTTTCTTGTGGATCGGTCAAACGATGCTGAGGTTCCATTCATCAGGCATACTTTCCTCTAACTAAATTTTGGCGACGAGTTGGTATATGCACTCTACCAAGTCATCTCCGGCTGCCTTGAAGAGCTCGGCAGTAAAGCCGTCCGGTCCAGCAGCCTTGTTGGATTTAAGCTTAGATATTGCTATCCTCACTTCATTTTGGTCAGGTGGACGGAAATCTTGGCTTTCATCGTCCAGGTTGAATGGCTCGTTCTGCCTGACAGCGGAATTTGTGTCGTCTTCGCCGTTTAGCAGTCTGGCAGAAAAGTTTTTTCCATGTCCTCAGCACCTCTTCTACAAGGTTTCCTTGCTCGTCTCTACAGGTCTCCGTTCGGGTCTTGTTGGCATGACACGTTCTTTATACCTTTTGGTAAAACCTCCGAACATTGTTCCACCTCTCTATATCCTCGATCGCGCGCTTCTCATGCTCTCTCTTTTTTCTCCGGAGAAGCCGATGTTCTTCCCTCTTTTTTTTGCTCGTAGAGCTGACGAGCTGCTCTCTTCCTTCTGGAACTGGTACACATGGCTGTTTAATAGAATCCTAACCTAGGGTCCTATTCCTATGTGCAACTGTCAGAAATTTGGTTTGTTGCACTCAAACAGCACAATTTAATCTTCACACCTAAACTTATAACGAGGGTTTATTGTGTCACTAAGCCTCTACATATTTTTGATTAAAAAACACCAGTGCTCATACTTTAAGCCTAAAAGGTACACCTACCTATCGTACGTAACACTTATTCCCCAACTACGCACGTAATTCGCTCATTTTGCACGGTTCCATCAATTTCACTTCTTCAGTGGGTCGCCTCGTTACAGCGTTTTGCTGTATTTTTATTAATTTTCAAAACGAAAAAAAACTCGTCAATATAGCTACGGCCGTATATCGACATGCACCCCTTTATCTGAGGAGCCCCTGCCTCGGAACACTTACAAGTAATAAAGGTTTTAATGACGAATAATTTAGTCCCGCATAAGGGACAATCAAAATGGAGTCTCTTTTGCAAAGTAAGCGCGAGGAAGGAACTTGCGCCACAGTAACGACAGCGTATGCCTCCTACACGTAGGAGCCTTTGTAAATTCCAGACTTTTTACGGCCGCACGCATACTTACACCGGAGGTTGTGAATCATCCCTTAGCTTAAATACCGCTTTCGTTGCCCCCATGCGATGAACCATGGGGGCACAACTCAGTTTAACGAACATTTGCATTCGCAGATTACTTGTAGAAGGATTCATGTTCTTTCGTAACTCTTTCCAGTACCCCGTCCGCTGATGGGTATATAAAACTGGTTTTAGCCTTTTAAGACTTATGAGGCGCTAGGGAAGAATGAGTTATGGAATGTCTGCCTCTGTTGAAATTGCTAAATAATTGCCAACAATTTCCTCCGATTATGGATAAACAAATTTCACCATTCACGTGCTTCAGTTGAAGTGAATGCCTAGCGTGTACCTTGGATCTTGAACGAGTGGGAGATGGGTAGTTAGACGCACTCCTTCCTCGTATTAATTACTGTGGGTGAAGAGTATAGTAAAAGGGGTGCTTTTCGAGCACAAAGATACAACTGTTGAAGAGACTTTTGTGTGCTTCTGTCGCTGATTTTTTTTTCTTCGTTTGCAGTCCTGTTCGAGCAGATGACGCCATTAATTTTAAGCGATTATTAAATTACGCTAAAGTAAGGGTGATTTTTTCATTTGTAGATATATTTAGCGCAAGCATTATCACCGATAATGATAATTGAAGTTTGAAACGCGTGTGCGTGAGGATGGATTTGCTTTTGTAACGTCTGTTGAACAGCCGGGGGCGTTTAATTACAAAGTACTTAGTGTGTCAATACGTAAGTGAATTCGTGTAAATACCTATGTACACTAAACATGGCAGCTATTGAAGGTGGGAGCTTTGTTGCATTCGTACATCAATTATCTTGCGTGTTACTGGTGAATTTTTGTTAGGAAATTAAAGTAGTACAATGGGAAGACGGACAATATTTTCCCCCTGTAATTAGGAACAAAAGACTAGAAAGTTGTTCGCTTCGAAATTAACACAGCAAGATGTATTAATATATTCAGTAAATGAGGTAGGTACCTTGCTGTAATTGAAAATGACTGGGTCGTACGAAACTTTCTCGTTCATCAAAAGTTTGTTTGGGTGTTTTCTTATTTGCGACGAATAGGTAGATATTTAAAAAAAGCTGCAGAAGGCGTCTTGCAGCATAAGTGAATTGTTAATTTACTTTGGAAAAGTGTTAACGTTATAATTTTTTTAACTTTCTCGATTACGCAGAAACAGTAAGATATTGTATTCGTACAAAATTTCGAACTCTAGGTGTTAATCAATTCTCACGTAACGACTCAAAAAAGTGGGTCGCAAGATTCTTTCCATCTATCCGCCTGCCTGTTTGTCTGTCTGCCCGCCTGTGACGAGCCCTACGGCTACCTGGATTTCGTTCAAACTTCGGATAGTAAAGTAATAGTAAAGTAATGGTATCTCCCATACAAAATTTGTATACCACTTTGATTTTTTCGAAAACGACTCTAACGTTTTCAAAAAAAAAAAATAGATCTTTTAGTAAATAAGGTTAACATGCGTATCTACTCAGTTTTTCGCTAAAAAAATCGAATAACGGTAACTTTGCAATTTGGAAACACATATCGTCGGCTGAGTTCTATCTTGTCCAATAGACCATTTTTAGTGAAATTGAGTTAAGTACGCAGTCTTACTAATTTGGGGACCCTCTTTCGTTTGGTGAAATCTATTTTGTTCTATTTCTTTTAGTTTTGAAGTTATAGAGATCAATTTTGTTCAATAAACCACTTTTCTTAGAATTTTGAATGTATTGATTGTTCAATAAACCTTTAAAAATAATTTTTGTAGTATATTGGACAAGATTTAATACGCGATAAAGAGAAACGCTTTATTTTTTATGTTTTGTTCAATATCCACTAAAGTGGATATTTTGTCCAATATGCTTGAATAATCAATTATTTCTATTTTGTCCAATATCCAATTTCCTGTATTTTTTGTTGAATATCCAATACTAAGTTGCCATTCTATCTTGTTCAATATCAAATGCAATATCCAATAGGTAAATCAGATAGTAGTTGGTATCATTCATTCAGTTTTGATCTCGTCGGCATCGGGAAAACACGCGTCACGTCGGTAATTTTAAAATGGATCCCAAGGAGATGTAAGTGCTCCTCAAATATTGGTCTTTAGTTTAAAGTCTGGTTTTATTTTGATCATAATTTTGTTATCCTACTTACATAACTTTTCTAACAGTTTAATGGAAGGAATTGAGTACTTATCATCTCCCGAGCCCGAATTACCAGAGGAAATTTCAATGTAAATAAATAAATGTTCGGTAGTTTTTTGTTTTCTTAAAACTTAATCGTGTTATGTTTTTCAGTGTCTTAAATGAAATAGAAATAGACTCACCAATTGAAAGCGATCCCTTAAAGAAGGTTTTCAAAAGTCTTGAGCTAATTTGTTTGAACAGTATTAATAGAATTTTACCCTACAGTATAAGTGACGATGTTGTGCCTAATTCATCGCTAAATTTTGGATCAAAAATCGCTTCAAAGAGTGAAACACCGAACAACTATCCTAAAACGCTTTTAAGGTTTGCTATAAACAAAATTTGCCTTTCTTTTTAAAATAACAAACGGGTTTTTCTCCATAGTCTGTGTAGTGATTCAATGCAGTCATACTGAACGCGAAGAACCATTACGTAACATTGTATCGCCCTAGATAGCATAGAGTGTCAAGTGGCATTCAATCGGTATCGACAGTGATTCATGCTACGTAGGGGTTCATACGAGTTCATGTGTTTGTTATTGTTTACACTTTGTACACCGTTCCCACTATGGAATAATTGGGACAAAGGGATCATATTTTAGTTTATTATGCTGTTTGAATATTTTATTGCTTAGGATAAAGAAGAAGAATTTGCTATAAATAAGAATTAAGTTGAATAATAAAGACAGTCTTGTACACACGCTTGACTCTTAATTAACTGCGGCATTTTTGCCTTCATATTCAGCGAGCTGCGCTTCATACAGCAACACATAGCGTGCTACGCTTAAATAGCTTAGGGCACCGCTAGGGAGCAAACATTACATGGCGATCCTGCCATCTTCGCTTGGAATCATCACTTAGAACAAACAGAGCGGAGCTGGACAGACTTTTCGAAAAATTGAACCACCATGAAGAGTACACACCCGAAACGACAACCCAAGAAGTACCAAAGTACATCCCAACACCAAACACCGCATCATTGGCATTACGGTAGACAGAAAACAGAAAAATCTGTTGATCAATAAATTGAAAACATTAAATCTAGAACGTAACCATGGGGCAAAGCCAGACGAAAGAAGAAACCATAAACAACAACCTGAACGGCACTAGCATCGTAGGAAATAACGGGCAGAATTATATTATAATAATATTATTGGTAATCATATTATTTTTTAAAATTAATAGCTACTACAAAAAATATGTTAAAAAGCAAATAATAAGAGGTAGGGTAAACCATGTGTAAAAATAATAAAAGAATAAAGAAATGAAAAACACAAAAATGTTTAATCCAGTATGGACAATTTTAAACCACTGTTAGAAAAATTAGATAACCTCAAGAAAAACCCAAACAGAGATTATACAGCAGACTACATAACAAGAACAAAAACTGAAATAGATAAGATTTGGGAAGACATCAGGTTAGAGCTAGAGGAGGAACAAGTAGCAGAAGTAGAAAAGTACTTCCTTGGAATAGTTGAGGAAATAAACAAATTACTAAAACCAAAAGCAATTAAGAAAAAAGACGTAAAGACATTAGAAATGACGAGGTTCGAAATATTAACAGCTGCAAAGCTGGTTCCGGAATTTGATGGAGACCAAAAGAAGCTATACAACTTCTTAGGTTTGATCGAGGCATATAGTAACACACTGACTGACGCAGCAGACAAAAAACAACTAATAGACTTCATACTAACCACAAAATTAAATGACAAGGTGAGACACAAACTGTTATCAGAAAGAAAACCCGAAACACTAGGAGCACTAAAACCAACATTGACAAACATTTATAGGCCAAAGACAAACCCACTAAAAATACACAATGAATTAGCTAGGACTTAAATATGAACAAAGGGAATGACTTCACAAATTTTGTTAGTATAGAAATAAAGAAACCTAGAGGAATATACACCTTTCTGGTGGACACAGGCGCAGACATTTCGGTCTGCAGAAGTAACATGATAAATACGTTAAACCCAAAGGAGGTATGTCAGATAAACGGCATAACTGATAAAACAATATTTTCGGAAGGTACAGCCAATTTAGAATTACAAATTGGAGATAAAATTGTAGAACATGAATTTCACGTTGTAAATACAAACATGAACATAGCAACAGATGGAATATTAGGAAGAGATTTCCTAAGAACATACAACTGCAAAATTGATTATGAGACCTATGCGCTGGTAGTATATATAGAAGATGAGGAAATAACACTACCAATGAACATGAACATGAAGAATATAGGCAAGCTAACGGTACCACCAAGGACAGAAATAATCCAAGTAGTAGAAATGCAACTGAGTGAAGATAGTGTGGTAATTGGAAAGGAAATAAAAAAGGGAGTATTCATAGCCAACACGATAATACCAGCAAAGGGCATAAAACATATAAGGATTATGAACACACGTGAAAACGCGGTGATCATTGAAAACACCACACTCGGAATACAACCTTTTAAAGATTTTGATATATTATCATACAGTCAAACCAAAACTCAATCTGAACGACTTCAACAATTAAAAAAGGAAATAAAACTCGAAAATGCTAGCAACGCAGAATCAAAAATGATCAGAAAAATTTGTGAAAATTTTCAAGACGTATTCCATATTGAAGGCGAAACCTTATCTGTGAATAACTTCTATGAACAACGCATAACAATGCAAGACAGCAACCCAACGTACATAAAAAACTACAGACTACCTCATGCACATCTACAAGAGATAAACAAGCAAGTCTCAGACCTGGTACAAAAAGACATAGTAGAAGCATCAACGAGTCCGTACAACTCACCACTTCTAATCGTACCCAAGAAAAGTAAAAACGGTCAAGAAAAATGGAGACTTGTAGTAGATTTCAGATGTACTGGACAAACTGGGCAATGCAAAATTTTTCTCAACGTTGGATATGACGAGCTCATTTCACCAGATACCCCTACACAAACATTCAAGACCGTTAACAGCATTTTCTACCACCGAGGGACACTATCAGTTCAAAAGACTTCCGTTCGGACTAAAAATGTCAACAAACAGTTTTCAGAGGATGGCGTCAATAGCCTTAAGTGGATTGCAAGCAGCAGCATTCCTATACGTAGACGACATCATAGTATTTGGTCCAAACATTAGAGAACACAATAACAACTTGATCAGGGTACTGAAGAGACTCCGTAAATACAATCTTAAGCTAAACCCGGGAAAATGTGAATTTCTGAAACCAGAAGTCGTATATTTGGGTCATTTAATAACAGCGGAAGGAGTTACTACAGATCCAGAAAAATACGAAGTGATAAAAGAATACCCAGAACCAAAGAATGCGGACGATGTAAGACGATTCGTAGCATTTTGCAACTATTATAGAAGGTTTATTCAAGATTTTGCGAACATAGCGAGACCGCTTAATCAGTTACTAAAGAAGAAACAACTATTTACTTGGACAGAAGAGTGCGATGCAGCATTCAAGAGACTGAAACAAAAGTTAATTTCACCTCCAGTGCTAAGCTATCCGGATTTCTCAAAACCTTTTATTCTAACCACAGACGCTTCTAACTTTGCGCTAGGAGCTGTGCTTTCACAAGGAGAAATTGGAAAAGATAGGCCAATAGCTTATGCAAGCAAATCTCTTAACAAGCATGAACTGAATAAACCCATAATAGAAAAAGAACTATTAGCAATTCATTGGGGAATAAACTATTTCAGACCATACTTATTCGGAAGAAAATTTGTAGTTTACACAGACCATAGACCACTAGTTAGCCTATTCTCACACAAAAACCCTTCATCAAAACTAACCAGAATACGCGTAGATCTAATGGATTATGACTATGAGATAGTGTTCAAACAAGGAAAAATGAACACAAATGCGGATGCACTCTCGAGAATACAAATAAACTCGGAGAAACTAAAAGAAATGATACCAAAATGCAATATAGATATAGTAACAAGAGCAATGAAAAAGAAAACGGAGCAGATAGAAACATCAAGAACAACTGAAAACTATGCGAAAGCCTCAGACCCAAATGTAGGGATTGATCACCTCCACATATGGGACTGTACATCAATATCGGATATAAGGCGGATGAAGAGGATTGAATTTAATGAAGTGAAAAGAAATAGAAAGGGTACCCAACGACGAAGTAATATAATTATAGCAGCGAACACTGTAATTGTAGAATTTAGCGATAATTCTCTGTCAGAAGTTAAATTGATTTTGAAGAAGCTAATATTCAGGATGGGCAATACAGGAATCAATAGACTAGCGCTAGCGAGAGATAGTTTGATATTTAAAAATATGTACGTACATGAATTCAAAGAGATATTTAATAAGCTGCAAGAAAAGAGAACAATTGGAGAATGTCTAGATATATTGATATACGAACCTCCAAAAAAGGTAGAAGACGATGAAGAAAAGCATAGATTAATTAAAGAATATCATAGCTCAAAAATAGGAGGACATTGCGGTATTAGAAGATGCATCAGCAAGTTAAAGCAGAAATATGTATGGAAGAATATGAATCGAATGGTAAAAGCATTCATCAACAAATGTGAAGATTGTAATCAAGTTAAAGTAACAAGGTACACCAAAGAAAATTTTGTTATAACAGATACGCCAAGTACATCATTTGAGACCATTTCAATAGACACAGTAGGACCTTTGAGACCTTCGAAAGGCTTTAGATACATTCTTACAATACAATGTGAACTAACAAAGTTTGTGGAGGCATTCCCAGTAGAAACTAAAGATGCCGTTAATATTGCGAAGACAATAGTAGAGAAATTCATACTAAAGTATGGATGTTTTAGAAAACTTAAAACAGACAAAGGAACTGAATTTACCAACGAACTACTAAAAAACATTTGTAAGCTACTAAACATAGAAAAGATAGTATCAACCCCATATCATCATGAAACATTAGGATCCTTAGAAAGAAATCATAGGGTTCTAAATGACTATCTGATGACGATAGGAGACAAGGATAGTTGGGATGAGTGGTTACCATACTACACATATTGTTATAATTCAACACCTCATAGTAGCACTTCATATTCACCTTTCGAACTAGTTTTTGGTAAGATAAGCACTTTACCATGTGAAATATTGTCGAATAAAGAAAAAATATATGACTTAGATAATTATTTAAATGAATTAAAATGTAAATTAAGATACTCACACAAGCAAGCAAAAGATAATTTGTTAGAAGATAAGAATAAAAGAGTTAACACACAAAATAATATTAATAAATCTAATTTTAAAGTAGGTGATAAGGTATTTCTAAGAACGCAAAATAAAAAAAAGTTCGACAGACCATTTAAAGGTCCATATGAAATAATATCACAAAAAGGTCCTAATAGTTGCATTATAATAGATAATAAGAGTTATGAGATACATAACAATAATTTGATTAAATCTAGATTAAGAATATATATAAGAAATTAACATGCACATGTCTAAAAGCATAATATTATAAGATTACCATATTAAGTACGCACTGAACACAAAAAAAAAAAAATGCACTAATACGAATGCTATTTATTTAAATTTTAAGAAATGTAAACAAATATCATTTTTCTGTGGGGGAAGGATGTAGTGATTCAATGCAGTCATACTGAACGCGAAGAACCATTACGTAACATTGTATCGCCCTAGATAGCATAGAGTGTCAAGTGGCATTCAATCGGTATCGACAGTGATTCATGCTACGTAGGGGTTCATACGAGTTCATGTGTTTGTTATTGTTTACACTTTGTACACCGTTCCCACTATGGAATAATTGGGACAAAGGGATCATATTTTAGTTTATTATGCTGTTTGAATATTTTATTGCTTAGGATAAAGAAGAAGAATTTGCTATAAATAAGAATTAAGTTGAATAATAAAGACAGTCTTGTACACACGCTTGACTCTTAATTAACTGCGGCATTTTTGCCTTCATATTCAGCGAGCTGCGCTTCATACAGCAACACATAGCGTGCTACGCTTAAATAGCTTAGGGCACCGCTAGGGAGCAAACATTACATCTGATTAACGCAGCAAGCCCAGATTCAGTTATTTCAGAATTTCATGCTTCTGATACAGATCCAAATCCAATGACTATTGGTGGAAGTGTTTTACCCGAAAATACAATTTCACCAGTACCAGAATCTAACTTTTCACCCAAGGAATTTCTAGCAGGATCTGGTAAGAAAAAGTTAAAAACTCAAACTTATGGAAGAAAAATATTCAAAAAAGGCTACGACAAAGTGGTAAAGAATATACAAATATAAATGGTCAAAGTCACAGAAAACGAAAAGTACAAACGCAATCTAGTTGCAACGTTAGTTGCAGTCACAATTGTAGTGTAAATTTTTCGGAAGAAGAGCGCAAGCAAATATTTAACACTTTTTGGAGTTTAACCGATAACGAAAAAGGCCAATTTTATTCAAAATTTGTACAAAGAAAAGAGCCAAAACGAAAAAGAACTGGCAAAAAGGAGTCGAGGAAAAAATTTACTTTTGAGTAGGTACTTCTTCGAAAAAGCTACTAGCCAGAAAATTGATGTTTGCCAAAAATTATTTTTATCCACTATTGACATATCTCAGCGTCGTATTTATTACTTTTTTTGCAACTAAATATAATAAAACGGGAACCCATTTGGCACCATCACAAGGAAAATTCATAAAAAAGATTACACCAGACTCCGATATTACTCTTGTTAAAGATCACATTAAAAGTTTTCCAGTAATGGAATCTCACTACTGCCGATCAACTACTAAGAAGCAATATCTGAAGGCCGGCCTTTCACTGACAAGAATGTATAAAATGTATGTGGAAAAAGTTAAAAATCCTGTCAGCTGCCATATTTATAGAAAATTTTTTAATGAGTCGTTCAATTTGTCCTTTTTCAAACCTAAAAAAGATATATGCGATAAATGTGCAAAATTTAAAGCTAATAAAAATCCTAAGACATCCGAATCACAAGATTATGATTTACATCGCAATCATCATAGCGAAGCAAAAACTGAACGAGACATTGATCGCAAGAGTGCACTTAAAGACACCGTGGTTATTGCTTATGATCTGCAAAATGTGTTTTCTCTTCCGAAAGCAAATGTTTCAAATTTCTTTTACAGGCGCAAATACGCTGTTTATAATTTGACCGGCTATTGCCAAAATAATAAGGTAACATATTGTGCAATGTGGCACGAAACGCTTTGGGGGCGCTCAGGCAACGATATTTCATCAGCTCTTAACGTTATTTTAAAAAATGTGCTGAAAGACTTCCCAAGAACCAAAAATATCAATTTGTGGTCAGATGCATTTATTCCACAAAATAAAAATAGAATGATTTCTTTGGCATTGCTTAAATTAATAGAATTAAATAATAACATAGAAACAGTAACCCACAAGTATTCGGAACCTGGTCATTCCCAGGTTCAAGAAGTGGATGCAGTCCATAGCGCAATTGAGAAATATTTAAAGGATTTGGAAGTTTACAGTCCCGTCTCACTCATACGTATTCTCAAAGGCATGAATTATAATAATGTTAAACTCAAGATAGCTCAGCTTAAAAAAGAAGATATATTAAACTTCAATAAGGCTAGCTTGGACCTAAAAATGGTGCCTTTTAGAGATTGTAGACAGATTCAATATCAGAGGAGCGACATTCTGTCAATGAATTACAAAACCAATCATAGCGGCGATTTCCAAAAAATGAAAATATCTAAAAATATAAGGAACTCTACTTTAACCGGGCTTCCAAAAGTTGAAAAAACAATTTTTAATATAAAGATGTCAAAAGAAAAAAAAAAAAGATCTTCAAGCAATGCTTCCTTATATGTGTAGTATTCAATATCAACGTTTTTATGAAAACGTTATTAAAACCCATTGAATGCATTACAAAAAGTTACGTTTAATATAATATAATTTTGTATCTATACTTATGAAATAAATTAAGACTGTTGTGCAACTATAACTGTGAAAAGAGTTAACTATATTTATAATAATTAAGACTGTTAAGTGTTTTTGTTAATTTTATGTTATTTTCAATTGAAATTTTTTTTATTTTTGTTGCTTTCCTTGAACTTATTTCTTATAAAGAAATAAATGTCTTGAATTGAATTTGTTGTAATAAAAGCATTATACATAAAAACAATGTTTATATTTTTTGTAATAAAAGAATAATAAAAGAAAAGACTTTAATTTACCTTTTTTTAAAGTTAAGTTGGAAGACTTTTTGTTCAATATTACTATTAGCAACACTGGTTTATTTATTACGTTTTCTTTATTTTCTATCTTGTTGAATTTAACTTCTTTTTGTTTCAACAATCCCATTTGCACTAAAATCAAATATAAATTTGTAATAAAATATAACAATATTTTATTTCATTCTAATATTCCATGGGTTAAAAAAATTCAGGAAATATTGAATTTATGCTGTTGGTATTAGGTTTCAATACACAGTTTCATTATTTCTGATACAAATGTATAAAAATCCTATATAAAATTTTAATATGTAAGGTTTTGATTTAAATACTTCCGACATAGAAACCAATTTTTTCTGTATTGAATTTAAATATTATGGATATAATTTTGTAATAGCAAACATTATTTCTTTTCAATAAATCTGTTATTGATTTCTGAAATTGAATATATCAGAAATATTAAATTCTAATATTTTTTCAGCGTGGACTTATATACAACCCAAAAAATATTAAAATCAACGCCAATGTTTTTAACCGTGTAGGTACTGTTTCGTCTGCCAAATTTTGCAAAACGCGCTCTAATGATTTCAATCAAAATATATATTATAGATAATGTCAGTGTTCTAAATAAGATTGCGTACTTATTTTTTTCTCAAAAAATTCGAATAAATCCTTTTTTTAATTATTTCTCAAAAACGACTAACCAAAATCCGATCTTTGTTCATACACTGAGCCAAAAAACAACCTAGAATCAAAAAAAACGTCTTTGAATCAAAGTAAAACGTTAACGATTTGGGACCAAACACGGAAATTTTTAAATCAAAGTAGTGCAACTTAAAATATTTTTTTAATGAAAAGACACTTAAAATCAAATACATAACAACTTTAAATTGAGGACGTAGTTGAAAACAGTTGAAAATGTTTTCATAATTGCGTACACTTGATTTTAATCATATTTATCTTTGATTTAAGTGTGACTTCCGTTTACTTCAAATGCTCGTCGACTTTGAATGAAAGTAATCCTTATTACAAACAAAAGTGAAGCAACTTTGAATTAAGTTGAAATTTTTTTAAATCAAAATAGAATCCACCTAAATCTATTACGATAACAACCTTATTTCAAAGGCAATTTGACTTTCAATTAATGTCATAGACGAGCTTGATTTAATGTTACTCACACTTGATTTTAATCACTTTTATCTTTGATTTAAGTGTGACTTCCGTTTACTTCAAATGCTCGTCGACTTTGAATGAAAGTAATCCTTATTACAAACAAAAGTGAAGCAACTTTGAATTAAGTTGAAATTTTTTTAAATCAAAATAGAATCCACCTAAATCTATTACGATAACAACCTTATTTCAAAGGCAATTTGACTTTCAATTAATGTCATAGACGAGCTTGATTTAATGTTACTCACACTTGATTTTAATCACTTTTATCTTTGATTTAAGTGTGACTTCCGTTTACTTCTAATGCTCGTCGACTTTGAATGAAAGTAATCCTTATTAAGAACCAAAATGAATCGACTTTGAATTTAGTTGCAATCTGTTTAAATCAAAACATAAACAATCTTATTTCAAACACTATATTTGTTATATTTAATGAACTTTCACATTAAATATAACAAAATCTATGCTTTAAATTAATAATTGATTACTTTGATTTACATAAAATGATCCATTTTAATTCCAAATATTGACTTACATTAGCTTACCCTTTAAAGATGGACCCAGAAAAATTCATTCAAGAGAGATAAAAATGATTTAATATAAAACGATTTCTATGTATAACGACAACTTCTTTAATTTTATTAAATGAAAGTTCACAAATGTCTTTTCCTTTTGCTTATGAAAAATGTGATTTTTGTTTACAATTGCCTTTTACTATTACATTACTCAATTGTTTCCTAATTTATTAGGCTTGGAATTTCTTGTTAGATATTTTGAACATTTTATGTAGTTGAATATTAATGATTTTAAGTAATTTACACAATAATTCATACGAGCTATTCATTTAAAAAAGTGATAGATATGATTTTGTTTATTTAGTAAAAAAGTACGTGCGTATAGCTTTAGAGATAAATTAATGGCAGATACTTTAAGCTCGCTCAAAATTTTAGAAACATCGTAAATAACTTCATGTTTTACATGCGATGAGCTGTTGGAATGACTTGTATGTACATCAACATCCAAAGTGTTGTTATTTGAATTAGAAATATTTTTGCATCCGGAAACAGTTTTAAATTTTTCTATTTCTGAGGATTTATGCAAATTGTCTAAATGACGACGAAAAACTATATAATTGGAAAATACTTGGTTGCAGTTATTTTGCTTACATTGCAAGACATTGTTTTGCGGTATTAAGTGATCGTATTTTAGATGACGTACAAGGAGGTCAGTGCAAGAAAATTGATTGCAGCATTTAAAACATGTGTACATAGTTGTTTTAAGAAAAACCCAATAGGGCTTATATGCTACGACTACGAAGAAGGAGGTCAATACATGAAAAATTATTTCAGCATTTGAAACAGATTAATACTGTTGTATTATAAAAGAAAACAAAAGTTATTCTAAAAACGAATCGAATTTGTATAAAGTAATCAAGGTTACTTACAAGGAGGTGCTTATATAAAAGAATTAAATTTGTATAAAGTAAGTAAGGAAAATGATTGCAGCATTTGAAACAGATGCATACAGTTGTTAAACTTATCTGTACTACTTAATAGAGCTCATATAACTTAATAGAGATGTTATGTTGGGTGATTGTAAATCATATTGCGTTTCTAAATTTTAAAGTACTTTTGAATAAAAACCCAACAGGGCTGACATGCTAAGGGATACTCCAATGAGAGAACTTGAAAAAGCAAATGTCAAGTGGTTCTATAAATGAATCGAATTTGTACAAAGTTTTATCTAAATATATAAAAAATTAATTTAAATTAATTTCGTCTGCCTCCACGACAATATATGAAAGGCTGTATAGTCAGTCCTACGTTATAATATTTATTTATCAGCTCTTCTATCTTTTCGGAATAGTTCTTTATCAAAGAAAGCCTCAGAATGAAACTTTATTGTGCATCGCTTATAGTCACCTTTCTTTTATTGCTGCCAGCCTTATCTTTGAACCTGGATACTGGGGGAATGACTGAGTTCAACAACGTTGTCAAGAGATAGTCTTCGGAATCTAAGAAATAAATGGTTTTATATCAGGCGTGTCTGGTGTCTGTATTGTTTCCTTTTATATTTACCTTTTCCAATCTCTGGGGTTGTTTTCAAAAGTGAAAACCTTCTTTTGCAATTTTCGTTGTGGATGATGACTTTAAAATATTTCTTAATATTTATTTTGAAGTCCTCCCATTTAGCAAATAAAAGTTGTTGCTTTTTTGGGTATTAAAGCGTAAAGTCTATGTTTATCTGCAAAAAATAGCTATGAGTTAAAATATTATTTAAATTTAATTAAATTTTTACCAGGTCCCTTGAGTCCGAGAATTTCGGCCAAGATTTTAAAAATTCAGCATTTGTGGATAATTTTAGTTCTCGAAGATTCTATATGAATTGTAATATTTTTATTACTTAAATATCTATCTACCACATTTAGTTTCATACTTACAATTTTAGAATGTCTGGGTTGAAGAATTATTTCTTTTGAAGTATCGGTTTTGCTTTGCCACTCGCCAACTTTCGAATTGAGGGAAATGGTTTCGTCATCCTTCCCATACTAAGGTGTAATACAAATAAAAATAACAAATATAACCCTTGACATACAATGTGTTATAAGGTATATTGATAACTACCTAACTGTTCTTTTCTCCAAAAAAAAAGTTTTTCTCTAAATTCTGCTTTCTTCGCAATGTGTCGAGTAGCATCTCTAATGTCCTCTTTGGATAGATATTGCAAACTGTGGTAAGTAATGCGCTTATCTGAATAAGAAGTATAGTAACAACTAAATAAGTACATAAAAAAAAGGGTTAAATATAACTTTTTTTAGTGCCAAAGTGTTTTTTTGGTTCCACTCAATCCAAAATTATAAAGAGGAACAAGAAAAATACTTCAAGTTTTATACACGATCGAAAGACAAATGCATATAAAACTAGTTATACATTTTTGACAAACATTACTAAATATATTGTTGTTTCGACAATACTGTATTTAGGTACGACTCAAGGTTAAACTCTTTCAGTAATTGAGTAAATTTTTTTTGGTCGTCATCTACTGGTTGGAGCAATTCATCTAAAAGTTGACCATTTTCATCCAATTGAATAAATTCGAAATCGGGGCTTAATATTGTGCTGTTTATATGTGCAAAATTTTGGATATCCATTTTTATGTTATCTTATAAAAAATAATAAAGACAGACTCCTTCTACACTCAAAATATGTATGCACAATAATCGAAAGTGCAAAAATCAACTAAAATAAAAATGTTTTTTTTTTCAAAAATCTAGTGCCGTTAAAATACAGCTCAAACGAATAATATAAATGTTTTTTACGCCAAGGTGTTTCATAAAATATGTAGTTTAGGAGTAAATACATTTTCAAATATAAAAATCGATCTACTGAATTTAAAGTATGATTTAGCTGGTCTATTTCTGCATTGTAGCGACAACCTGACTACAAAAAAACGTGTATTTTCTGCGTTGTACATTATGTAACAAATAGGTTTACACATTTATATTCATGATCACAACCCATCAAAGAAAAACTTTCTGACTGATTAATTTAATTTTGATCGAAATGCGTACGCGGAAAAAATGTGAAAATGGCAAACCTATTTGTTTCACTTCATGTTGTCACTTCAATCTCAATACAAGGGTGGATTGCACCGATATACGAATACCTTCCCTTTCGCACATACAGCCAAGTAAGAATATTCTGGCGCAAAATAACGATTCGACAAAGAAAATTAATTCTGTGTTATTGCAAATATATGATATTCTCCATATATTTATATTCACGATCACAAACCATCAAAGAAAAACTTTCTGACTGATTAATTTAATTTTGATCGAAATGCGCACTTTACGCGAAAAAATGTGAAAATGGCAGACCTATTTGTTTCACATATTACAAGGGTAGATTGCAACGATAGTACGAATACCTTCCCTTTCGCACTCACTTTAAATATGAAAAGTGCAAAAAATATGGCGTCGCATTATGACGCCAAATCGCAGACAAAAAATTATTTGTTCTTGCAAAAAAAAAAAATTGGTATTTGAGATTTGAATATATTTTCTAAGCCATAAAACAGATAGGATATTAATATAGTTATACCACGAAAATAATGAATGCGAAAATACTGATATGAGCCGCACGTGCCGTCAAGCCAAATGAATATGTATTTCGCCGAATTGCAATACCAAACAGAATAACCAATAATTTGTTTTTGCAAGAACAATATTTGGCTAAATGAAAGCTATACCACGTAAACAATTGCGCATTAATATATTTTAATTATATAATAAAACTAAAACTATTAAAAGACACTTACCATAGATTTCTGTTTTTTTTTTTTTTTTGTGTTTTGTTACTTTAACGCGAACGGACTGACCACCACCACACCACTGCACCACACTCGCCGACAACTGAAACTGAACTGAAATAGAATGTGTGGTGTCGATAGGAATGAAAAATGAGCTGTGTACAGTGTACACATCTTAGTTTAAATCGTATTATTTTGTACTGAATTGTATTTTTTTACTTTCTCGTATACGTTGTAAGAGAAAGATATTGATATGGAACTTAAAGAAACGGCTACAAGCTCTTTTTGTTTGAAACTTCTTATATAGAGTTTGTAGGCCTAGTGTGCGAACCCATCATTTCCATTTTAGCTCCTATATATTAACGCTACTTTCTATATAAAGATTTTAGACATGTTTGATTATTTTCCAATAATGCGAATATGACGATACTTTTAAAAACTGGGATTTATTTTTCAACAAAAATCAATTCTTAAGGTAATGATAAATAGTAATTTGATGGCAAAATCAGTTTTTGTATTATCATATAATTTTAAATGACAGGCATTTTTAAGAATTTGGTTTTCTGTAGTTTATAGACATTCTATAAAAATAAAAAATACAAATAAAAACACAACTCCATTTCGAATTCGATAAGAATTTAAATATTCGAAAATACGTTCGTACATCCCCTAAACAATCGTGTGTATTCAGTTTTCTGCTTAACAGTTGAAGAAGAGTAGGTACTTTCCGAACCTTGGAAGTTTTGTCAAAAAAATTTTGTTTCCATTATATTGTAAATACCGCTCAAACGATATTGTTTGAACTGTATATTTTATAGATTCGTATTCCAAAAATATCTATCTATATATTGCTTTGCCTTTCACATAGTACCTTTTTGTAAACCTCAATATCGTCGTTCCAATAAAAACAATATTGCAACCACTAAAATCTTTTTCAAAACAAATTATAAGCAACTTCCTTTTTAATGTATTTTCTATTAAAATCAAAGACGAAGTTTTTTTTTCGATGCTCCGAGGAAAAAAAGATAAAATGTGTATTTAATTTAAAAATGATCCCACTTTGATAGGTTTATTTTAATACGTTTGCACTTTGATTTAAAATGTTATTCACCGCAGCACATAGGCTCTAAAAGGTATTAAATTAGATACTTTCCGAACCTTGGAGTATTTATTTGGTACCATTTTGTATGCAAAATTTTCTAAAAAAAAAACATCAAAAATTGTCCAAATTCATTTAAAATATAATTCCCTTGTATACTTAGAATAATGTATAATCGTTGGTGTGCGGAGAATAAATTTTTAATGGCTTAAGCTCAACCAATCATTTAGATATTTTCAGATATCGTCAATATGCATTAAATAGGTCGTCAAAACATTCCACAGATGGCGCTGAAATCGGTATACAACAAATGGGTGGATTGTAATTAGTTTTTATTTTGAATAAAATAAAATTCTTGCTGAGTGTAACTATTTTGGGTCGATTGTACAGCGATTTTAACATGATTTTCATTGCTGGCTTGTCAGTATGTTTGATTTGAAAATTATTATCCTTTAAGTAAAAACTCACTTTAGCATACAAAAAGACAGTAAACTAAGCCGTTTTAATTTTGGAATGAGTACGTTTTCAATTTAATTCAAACGTCTTAATGCTGTTTGTTTTCTGATTTAAAATGCAAAAAATTAATAATACTTTTTAATAAATGGTTCCATTGTAAATTCAAATGCATTATACACTTACCTGTTTTCTCAATTGTTTTCATATTTGAATCAAATATATTTTATTTTGATTTAAATACGTCTTGTAAAAATGAAACAACTTACTTTTAAATACGTTGCTATTGAAATAAGGCACTCATAGTATTTTATTACGTTCCCACTTTGATTTAAAGTATTTTCATTTATTCCATTCTATAATTGTAAACGAAGTTGTTTCATTATAAATTCAAATGCATTTTGCACTTACCTGTTTTCTCAATTGTTTTCGTATTTGAATCAAATATATTTTATTTTGATTAAAATACGTTTTGTAAAAATGAAACAACTTACTTTTAAATACGTTGCTATTGAAATAAGGCACTCATAGTATTTTATTACGTTCCCACTTTGATTTAAAGTATTTTCATTTATTCCATTCTATAATTGTAAACGAAGTTGTTTCATTATAAATTCAAATGCATTTTGCACTTACCTGTTTTCTCAATTGTTTTCGTATTTGAATCAAATATATTTTATTTTGATTAAAATACGTTTTGTAAAAATGAAACAACTTACTTTTAAATACGTTGCTATTGAAATAAGGCACTCATAGTATTTTATTACGTTCCCACTTTGATTTAAAGTATTTTCATTTATTCCATTCTATAATTGTAAACGAAGTTGTTTCATTATAAATTCAAATGCATTTTGCACTTACCTGTTTTCTCAATTGTTTTCGTATTTGAATCAAATATATTTTATTTTGATTTAAATACGTCTTGTAAAAATGAAACAACTTACTTTTAAATACGTTGCTATTGAAATAAGGCACTCATAGTATTTTATTACGTTGCCACTTTGATTTAAAGTATTTTCATTTATTCCATTCCATAATTGTAAACGAAGTTGTTTCATTATAAATTCAAATGCATTATGCACTTACCTGTTTTCTCAATTGTTTTCGTATTTGAATCAAATATATTTTATTTTGATTTAAATACGTCTTTTAAAAATGAAACAACTTACTTTTAAATACGTTGCTATTGAAATAAGAGACTTTTAGTATTTTATTACGTTCCCACTTTGATTTAAAATATTTTCGGTTATTTTGTTCAAAAATTTGAATCGAAGTAGTTCTATTATCAATTCAAATGAATTATATACTTACCTGCCTTCTCAAACGCTTTTCGTGTTTGAATCAAATTGCTTTTACTTTGATTCAAATGTGTTTTTCAAAAATGTATGCAACCTAGTTTTTAATACGTTGCTATTAAAATCTAGGATGCAGTTTTTCCCTGAGTGTACATATTTTGCAACAGCCTTTAAAAATGCAATAACATCAACGTAAAACTTATTTTTACCAAATATACCCCACTTCTTCTTTTTGTTTCAACAATATTGAATATGCACCTTAAAATAATTCCAACCACTTGGAGTTTAAACAATCAGAAAATCTCACTTCATTTGCCCACCAATACACACGTCCATCGGGACATTCTATTTATAACTGCTACTATTGCAAATTCACAAACAAATCTCTGAAGTCTTACATAATGTGATCATTGACACATTAAATGATCGTCACCAATCTATTCCAGTAAAAAATAAAAACATGCCCTAACAGATCAGAAAACAAAAACTTCCACTATACGCCTATCTTGTAAAGTTTATAAGCTTATAAAATAATACAGTAGTCTCTTAAAATCCCTAATCATGAGTTGCTTCAACTTATAAAATCTCACATTGTTATTTGGCATATACTGCCATAAAATAAATAGCTGAAATAAGGATTTTATTTGACGCTATTTTTAGAATTGCTTATCTCAGATACCTACCTACCTACCAAAAAATTTAAGAAACCAACTAATCACACTTTTGATCAACGAATAAGTTTCGTTCGACTCAGTCGTGCATTTTATTTTTTATTGCTTCTACATTCGAATGAATGCAAAATTCATCTGCCGAGTACCCTATGTTGTAAGCGAAACTTTTTATCAGACATATTTTTCACAAAGTTTGCGAAGATTACAAGCCCAACACCAGTGCCATGCCGAATGTTTAACCGAGTACCGATTGGGAGACGTTGGGTCCACCACGACCACGACCACGTTTTTGTCTATACCTATTCCGTTTAATAATAATTGCTTTTAATTCTTTTTTGAGGTTGTCAAGTTGTTTGGCATTCTTAAAATATATTCAACGTGATTACATATTTTTGACAATTTGGCAACAACTCCACTTCGTAATTTCAGAAACTTTTTTTTAATTGTTTGTATTAAGTATGTAAAAATGGTAAATAGTTATAATCGATTTGTACGAGCCTTTATTTATTCTGACATGACTCCCTACAAATTTTTTTTTAAGATAAAGTCAATAGATCTGAAATCTTGCATTTGAAGAAATTGCTAAAAAAAACGTTATAAACAACTTTTATCACAGAACTACAAAGAATCGAACAATAGTTTTTTTTTTTTCTTTTTTTGAATAAAGTTAAAAGCTGTATAGTACTGTAATACTGTAGTATATAAGTACTGGATTTTTTAATATGAATAATTTATATAGTATACCTATATGTAGTTAGTATTTAAATAATAAAAATAATAGAGATATTAAAATCGTAAAATAAAGAAAACTCTACAGAGTATTCTACAGTATAAGTTTTTCATTTGTGAGTATTAAAGCAGAAGTGGGACATCTTTCTACAGGAAAGTAATAAATTCAAGATCAGGCATACAGCGACAGATTAAGCTTTGAAATACTCCTTGTCTTCCAAAATATCACTCCATCCACACAAAACAGCACATCTGCCTCTACCTACTCATGATTGGAATAATATTTTTCGTAATTTATACTGCTTCTGGAAATCCTGTATCGAAATATACCCACAGATCGGAAACCTCCTCCTCATAGGTATAATATATATGGCATCGGCAACACCTTTACCTATGACGTGCTTTTGCCAGTGTGTTCGTAAGTGTGGTGATTGCAGTCAGAGACAATACTGAGACCCCCAACTCACAATCCTCTTGCCGCTGGCCCCCTCAGTTTTTTTTTCAAATTCGCCATTTTGTTTTCCTATCGGTGTTATGTCTATTTAGAATCCGTGTGACATGTAAAAACATACAAAAAATATAAATTCAATGCTGCCAACCGCTACCAACCATGGGGGAATGTGATAGAGTTCGAGAATACCACATTTTAAGATAACTGAATGCTATTGGTTGGTTATTATAAATTAAAAAAAAAACGATTAATATAATTTGTTTAGTTAATAAGGCGATCTAAATGAGATGTTTTATATACTAGAAACATATTAGGACAAATATTGTTGTGTATTTTCTGCTTTTGAATATCATTAACTTCGATTTGATGTGTACATTTTTCTTAAATAACTGAAGAAAAATTGCCCAAAATGTTTTTATTTTCATACAACCATTCTACAGTAATCATTTTTCATAAATATTTTCAGCAAAAGTGCACTAATTCCTAAAATAAAATACTATTTACACGAAACGAATAATTTCAAATTTAACTGACAAAATTCTATGAACGCTGGAAGCAACTTTGCCGACAGCGGAAGTGGGACACGCAAGGTGCGAGTGTGTTGGTGAGTGACAGTTGTCAATACGAATTTCTATGTAACAATACTAACGCACTTAGCGTGTACCACCCCATAGAAATATAGCTTGTAGGCAAGTAACGGAAAATCGGCCGAAGTTGGGGGTCTCAGTATTGTCTCTGATTGCAGTCACGCTCATAATATTTACCAATTTCTCAAATGTAATAATCAGCACAGTGAATAAGGAAACGCGCCCACCCTTCGCATTATGCAGACTCAGTGTAGTAAAGCTTAATTTTAAAAATTCATCCCTAACGCAAATCCCAGCAATTAATGCACAGCTGACGTGAAATGTCAAATCTTTCAACTGAATGGAAGTTAAAAACGTTGTAAAATTCTCAAAGGGACGTTTCTCGGTCGGGATTTTCAATTTCATCCCGTAGGGGTAGGTTGTAATTAACATTTTGTTGTATGCAAATTTATTAAACGCGCGACACCTTTTCATTCCTTAGCAGTTAGCACTCGTGGTCTGGCTGCCACGCACACTTGAGTCAGAATATGTATCCTTAGCAACCACATAAACATGGCTGAAGCTGGATGGTGTTGCCAAAACCACCTACCCCCACCGCCCTGCCATTCAGGCAGTTTTAATTTTTAACTTCTCAATTTCTCTGTGCGGAGATGAAAATGTGGCAACTTAACCCCATGAAAGCAAAGGCAACCCCCTTAACTTTGACTGTTCTCGGTAAGGTAACCTCATCGTCACCGTTGTTGGTTGTTATCATGGTAGGTGTTGGAGTAAAAGTTGATTTAAACCAGAGAAAAAAAAAAATAGATTGCTCTGGTTGAACAAAATCAAAAATGGCGGCGCAACAAAAGCACCATCTGTTTGCGGTCGTCACTTTCAGATTTCAGTATGGCTGACTACAAAAGGGGATCGACTAGGTGGCTGTTGCTCCAGCTCGAAGAAATGAGCATTCTCTATGTGTGTGTGTGCGTTGGTTTGGATTTTTATTACGTAGGTATATGTTTTCATTGTCACTATGCGATGAAATCTCATATCCTAGCAACAGGAGAGGAAATTCATAATTTTCTGTTGCATCAACATTGTAAAAATAAACAAGTGAAAAAATGCTTTTCAATTTTTATCACACCAGAGGGTGACGCCTGGTGATGGTGATTGTTGTTTTTTTTTTTTTTTTGTGCTCGCCGTCCGACGTGTGAGCTTTCACCAACCATCCCAATATTGCCTGATGTACATGAATATAAAAATTCTACAGATTGAGTGACAAAAATAGCAAATTCAGGGGCGAATGGCAATCCAAATAGTCCTTTATTGCACACTGCTTGCGCTCCTTGGAGTATCTGTTTTGAAAAATTGTGGGTACGTGTGTATCTATCTCTCTATGTATATATAATATTTTTTTTTTTTTTGAGGCTTTAATACTGAGGGTTGTTGTTTGTATTTCCACATCATCACTGTACACAAAGTAAACATTTTTAAGCGGTGTGGTGGTAGATCATTTTCTCGCATTGAGACGTAGGTGTTCTCAGTGTTCACAAGAATGAATCTAGTTGATGGCTGTTGCGACTTGCAAGGCTGTATGCAATGAGCCTCTTTAAGGCCGACTGTATAGCTCGTATGTGTACCTAGTCTCTTTTAAGGGACATTTGTTTAATGGTTCTACTTGCAGTCCATTGTATATTGGTTGAAAGGCAATAAACTACTTTGCAAGTGATTATCCTAAGCATTGAAAATATTCTGCAGCAATTCGTTGTGTGCCGAAATTTGTCCGACAGTTGTATCGGAACGGATACCACGCATGGAATTTCTCCGATTTTGTTCAGATCGGAGATAATTCCGTTCCGAACGAATATCTACCTCGATAGGGGTGAATAAGAAATACAAATTAAGCAGAGGTGAAATTTGTTTGGGATCGATATTTGCATTGATTGCAATCTGAAAGAATATAGGTACTTGATAGGCGATTTCTAGCTGCACAATGCTGCAACTAAAAAAGTTTATACCAGAACTGCAATATTGATTTGTACTCCAATTTCGTTAAATTGTGCCCATAACCGCGTTTTTAAACACCTGTTAGCTTTATTCAAAATGCGTAAATAAACGCTGCCAAAAAGCGCATGTTAACAAGTAGACAATACGATTTCTCGAAAGTCGTCCAAACTTGAGTCAAAAAAGCTTCCAAAAAATATGTGAAAAAACGAATGGTTGAACGAGTAAAGCAAGTCGAAACGAGCCTAAAACACCTTCAAAAACGACTTATAGAGCGCGTCAATAGACGTGTCAAGGAACTTACTAAAACACTAGTCAAAAATATGTCAAAATACCTCTTCAGTATATAATAAATCGAAAGCGTATCAAATAAAACGAAATAAAAAAAAACACGCAAAAATCAACTCAAAAACGTTTTAAAGAACTTTTCAAAAACAATTCAATAAAAAGAAATCGTGTCGGAAAACGCATCAATACATGAGTAAAAAACAATCAAAAAAATCGTCCAAAGATGCTCTAAAAAACGTGTCAAAAACGTGTTGAAAAACCCGTCGTGTTGGTATGACACGGCTTAGAGTAAAAACTATCTGATGAATCTTGATGCCGTAAATCGATATAGGCTAGGTAACGAAAACCAGAAATCGACATCAATAATTCTTTTGAGGGACTTTAAAAGTGAAAAGCTTTCTGTCCTTGCAATTGGCTCCGCAGCATTTTGAGTTCGACTTGTATTTTTTATAAAAAGAACTACGTTGGCATGAATTTTTACGTGGGTGTATGAAGTGTACATAATATTATGAAAATAGTTTTTTTTCTTATCTTAGTTGCATTTTTCGTCCCTTTCAATCTAATGATATGAGTTGGGCTTCAGCTCAGCTCAGTAATGAAAAGAAGCCAACTGGAAAGATGCACAATACCAACGTTGTCACAAGCCCAACGGTAAAGGAAATCGAAAACGTTCGTCGCGACACAAAAGTCCTCGTCGTTCGCAATATAAATAATATTCCGGGTTCCTGTCTATATCTATACTCGAAAGTCTTATACACTGACGCACTCCCTTCGGCTTGGGTATTGATAGATACAGCCATCACCATCAGCCACTCCTTTAATGATGTTTCGCATGACAGATACCTATACATTTCAGCATAATTAAGAGTTCCACGGTACATTTACCATCGATGATATTTCGTCATCACAGCCACCATCATTATCATCAGGGAAATACTGATGCCAAAGGGATGTGCTGATGTGATGCAGGGATTAATTTCCCAAGCTGTGTAACGCGTATACGACTGCCAACCAACAGAGAGAGGCAGGTATATATACAAGCTTATGTATGTGTGTGTAAACAAAAAATTAATTTCAGCAGAAATTACTGAAAGATAGGTAAAAGAAGAAAGCACTTCGCCCCGCCGGGATGAGAGTGAGAGTGCTCGCAGTTAAACTTTGAAAAAGTAATTTCACATCAAAGGAGCATAACGTACCCTGACCTCCCCCGGATGCAATTTTCCCCAGCACGTTTTTCTTTCATATTATCCATGGAGGATGAAAAAAATTTGTGAAAGGAAAAATATTCTTCTTTTTTTTTTGATCGCCTGGATTTCAAAAAGAAGTCAGTCAACTTTCTATATGAAATTAAGTCATCTGGGCTCTTTGTTGGTTATGGTTCACCTACTTTTACCACAAAGTCCAAAGGATATCAAATTGCCACGGTCAAAGGGAAGAACATATCCCAATTTCGGACCGCATTCATTTTCGACCTTACAGACG
Source organism: Cheilosia urbana (assembly GCA_946477585.1). Taxonomy (NCBI): domain Eukaryota; kingdom Metazoa; phylum Arthropoda; class Insecta; order Diptera; family Syrphidae; genus Cheilosia; species Cheilosia urbana. The sequence goes on from OX297856.1 coordinate 43,549,570, forward strand.
TGGTTTCAGATTTCTGAGAGGTGTAGGTATATTGAGGTATACTGCTTGGCAAAATATAATTTTAACGAACATTTTGTGTGTAAAAAAAAAATCTGGTCACTAAAAATTACTGAAAAGTAGAACAGCAAAAGAGTGAGATAATTAGGTAGTCCTTTGAGAAACATCACAAAGGAGGACAGCGGAATCTTTTTAATTTATTAGACTTCCTGTTTGGTATTCAGATCGATCCATTAGGTTTTCTCTTTTGTTAAGAAAGTTTTCTTTCCAAGTGCACATCATGTTTTTTTGTTTTTTTGTTTTTAATTCTTTAGGGTCTTTTAAAAGATTGCCGTTTTCAAATATTTGCCGTTTGTAAAGTTTATTTGGAACTTTTATAATTTAAAGGAGGGAGCCGAATAAATTAAAAAGATTGGTTGGATTTAAAATGCTCGGCAATTTAATATAGTTTGAGTTGATTTAAGTTCCATAAACAGACTATGGGTATTGAAATATTTTACGCTATTTCCAGTTTTATAATAATAATAATTAGTTGGCGCAACAGGCCCGGAGGGACCCTAGGCCTAGCTTCTCACAACCATTCGTTTTGTGTGAGTTTTTCATTTTTAGAACGAATGGAAGGGATCTACAATTTTATTCCGACTCCAAACGGCTAATTGAGAAGCTTTTTCAAGACATTTATACTCTCGGATGTTTGTCAGACGTTCGCGAGAGGTGGCGCAGTGAAAAAAACTCTAAGTCGGAATTTGGGTTTTTGCGGGATTCGAACCTCGACCCCTCGCATAGCAGTCCAACACACTTTTTCCAGTTTTAGATCAGTGAAAAAAGTAAATAAAAACAAAAGCTAGGATTTTCTAAGGGCTATGAAAGGGGGCCTTGCTCTTGAGACCTCGTGTTTAATTACAGCAAAAGAATAGAATCTTCTTCCGGAAATTCTGTAAAATTAACCAAAAAAGCCACTTAAAATCCCAAGACGCATTTTTGTCTGGACTTGAGACTCACTCAACATGACAGTTGTGTGACTAATGTTTCAATTTGGCAATTTTTTGTATTTGTATTTGGCCCTTATTTAAGTTGAAGAAGGCTCTTCAAAAAAATGTCAAATGCTGCTAGTTTCGAAATAAGATTCTTTAAAATGTAACGCAGTTGCCTATCATAACATTATAATAGTGTTTAACGAGATAAAGCTTGTTAAATATCGATGGATAGTAATAAGGGTGCAGAATGGCTTCAGAAATAGCACTCATTTTCTCATTGGCCCTTTTTCTTGCTACTTTTCATAATTCCGCAGCGATCACCCTGCGAACTGTCAGTCAATAGATGCCTCAAAGCTTAACCGGGTCATGAGTATAAGAATAATAAATGCAGTTAATGTTTTTATGTAATTGCTGAAATTAAGAAAAGAAGCGTGCACATGCAGGAACTCTCGCATAGGGAAACCAAGTAGTGTTGGATAGGACACGTATTTAGAATGAGTTTGTATGAGGCCCTCGTTTCGAAATATGAAGATGTACAGTGTCCCACCTCAAATGAGGTGTTGCTTTAAATCTAATCAAATGATTTGGTATCACTGTTGAAAAAGGCTTACTATTGTACTGATTTCAGTACTATTTGACTTTCCGGAGTACGTCAGCACTTCTCAATTTTGAGTAGGGGAGACTGGGTACGGTTGAAACACAGGGCGGTTGAAACAACACGAATATCTCGTGAACCGTACGCGCAGCGTCTACGAGTATGACGGGTGAATGAAGCAAAAACAAGTCTGTCGACGAATAGTAGTCATGCATCGTTCGTTCGGCGGTTCAGTTTTAAGTGAGAGCTAATGTTCTATTTAGACTATCAAAAGTAAGTATTTTTGATTGGTTATTTTTTATTTTACTGGAGTTTCTATCGACGCGAGGTTGCTGTGCCTATTTTTTTTTTTTTTGTATGCAGTAAAGAGTATAGAATACAGTATTGTACGAGAATATACAAGTATCTTGGAGTTCTTATCACCCCTAACTTGAGCATGAACAAACACCTCCAAAACAAATTGGCTGAAGCTAAGCGCGCAGTCTGTTCAGTTTGGGAGAAATGCAAAGAATAAAAAAGTAAGCCATAGTGCCAAGCAAAAAGTATTTCGATCAACTGCAGCCTCCATTCGTTTATATGGAGCCAAAGTATGGGGATACTGTTCTTTTGCGGCTGTTGAAAAGTTTCTGCGATACTTCCTTAAGAGGATATTTAGATTGCCTAGTAGTACCACCAACTATATGCTACATTTAGAAACGGGGACACCCCCAATGTTCTTGAACACATTAAAAATGCATTTTAATTACATTGTAAGAGTGATGGAGCTGGAGGAAGAAAGACTACCAAAAAAATTACATACTCACATCATAAGAACAAGAGGAAATCTAGTGCAAGAATGGGAGCGTCTTGCGTCAGAATGTGGGGTAAGCCTAAACATAACACCAGATATGCAATCTGGTTCTCTGAAAAGACAGTTTGATATCTTATTAAAAAAAACTGGCAATAGTATATACGAGAAATATGTTAATGAAGCCCAATCATCACAATATAGGATGTACTACAGCAAATTAAAATATCAACTTGAAGAAGGAAGTTAAAGATATCCTTCCGGGGATATCTAAAAAAAACGCGAACGCATGCCCGAAGGCACGCCCACAGTTCGACTTACTATAAGAAAACTTCCGTTTACTTTGTACGTAAATTATTTATTTAATATACAACAATATTATAAGTACACACGACCGCCGTAGTCCAGTTCTCGATTTAGACTGCCTCGTTTCATGAATGTTTCCCGTTGGGAAATCTGCTGTTCCCACGATCCGAATTGCTGATTCGTCAAAACGTCAGTGCACCCGCATCCGGTGTCAACGGCATATGTATTCACATACGCATCCGGTGACAATGGCATGTGTGCCATATGACCCGTTGCACTGGGACTGTGGGAACAGGTAGATACGTGAAAGTGATGACACAGCCAATCCCATACGATTGGCTGTCACGCTCTTAGTTCATGATCCCGGACTGTGGTGTTAACTAGGAACATACATATTTTCTAAACTGCTTCACGACAGATAAAATAAGCACTATTTTCAAAATGAGAGGTGAGTTGGTTCAGTTGAATTATATACCACATCGACCAGATCTACCAAATCTGTGCAATATCTATATCTATATCTATACTTATTATAAAACTGTAGGCAATTTTTCTGTTACCTAATGGCGTGAAAACTACTGCACAGATTTCGATGAAACTTTTTTTGAAATGTTTCTTAAGATTCTGTGCAACATATAGGCTATTCCTTTCATTGCCATGCCTATTTTTTGGAGCGTTTTTGACCAAAGTGTGTTTTTTTTTTCCGACTTTACTGCCTTTAACTCGCCATTACTCAAATAATTCTTTATCAATGCAAACAAAACAAAATACTAAGGAGAGCCAACACTTTTATAGATAAGTTAACGTAAAACAATCTATAACACATGCCACCGTCACACGGAGCAACGACCCGAAATCATGCCATCTAGCAACCAGCGACGAGACCTGCACCGAAAGCACTTTCGCACGGGCATATGACACCGACCGGCGACGACCGTACGATTCCAGGAAAATACATTCGAAACAGAAGTGCAGTGGCAGCAGATAATTAGTATTTAAGCTAGTCGTAAGAATTTCAATGTCAGTCTTAAGTCAGGAGGCAGAAACGCTGCCGAATTTTTAAATAAAGTTTTTTTTAATAAAACTAGATTTTAGTTTTATAACTGGCGCCCGAGCAGGGACCCTGGTAACACGGTAAAAAAATTAGTTCACTATAGTTAGTCGCGCTTGTACTTAAGTAGTACTTAACTAACCATTTTTTTTAAAAAAAGAAGTCCCCAAGTGGTACGTGTGTTAGTCGCGGAAAAGTCCCCAAGTGGTACAATAACTATACCGTATCCGGAAAAGTCCCCAAGTGGTACAAACCGATAAAACATTTAACCAGTGTAACGTGCGTGTAAAGAGTGCGTCAAAAACCAGGGTCCGCACGAAAATCAGTGTAACCGGTACAGTGCAAAGAAAAAAAAACTTCAAAACATTAGAAGAACATCTAAACAACTAGTGCTGGTGAACCAGAGTTGGAGAAAACATCAAGGGCCCCCTAGTAACAAACAGTGAACAGGTGTAGTTAAGACTACTGCCGCCAACAACATGCTGATGATCGTGTATTTAATGTAAGCATAGATTAAGGTATACTTAGGAACATAAATAGTTAATCAAATTAAAGTAAGGAAAAGAATATTATACAAGTCTATGTAATCACAAGAAAAGTGAAACTCCTTAAGAAACTAAAGAAAATAGCGTAAAAATAACTCGAAAGAGAATTACCATCTGATTATTGCATAAAGCAGTTGAAGAAAATTAATTTCCACTTATCATCACTTACATTATAAGAACAAGAATTATTTGGTTGTCGGTCTAATTTCATAATTTCAATTCCACTTAAAATGCCTAATGAAAATTTGCTACGACCATCCGCGCTTGATGGCCATGCGGCTCAAGCTGGCCAAGCAGGGTCATCAAATCCTGTTATTAACCCTCCCTTGGAATCCGTCATCGTTTCTATGGTTCGTGAAGCTTTTCAGACCGAGGGTCGAAATCTTGTACACTCCATTCTAAACCCATATGCGGATCAGTTCACGGGAACTGACCAAGCTATATCGCCCGACCAACAAGCAAACATTAACGACCTCGATAAAATTCCAGATGTGGTACGCAGCCTACGCGAATTCTCTGGGGAACCAGGAGAATTTAGTTCATGGCGCAAGAGCGTAGAGAGGATCCTAAAAATATATGACTCGATCAAAGGATCAGCAAAATACTTTGGTATTATAAATACCATCAGAAACAAAATCATAGGAAATGCAGACCATGTCCTGGAGTCGTACAACACTCCATTGGATTGGAAATGTATTTCAAGATGCTTGACTATGCACTACGCTGACAAGCGTGATTTGGGAACACTAGAGTACCAAATGACAGGGCTTGTGCAAGGCAACACATCTATACAGGAATTCTATCAAAATGTATACGCGCACCTTTCATTAATTCTCAATAAAATATCGTGCATGGATATCAGTGCGGACGCTCTCAATTTGCTTATGCAAACCTATAGAGATAAGGCACTTGACACTTTTATTAGAGGGCTTAAGGGTGACCTTCCCAGACTGTTGGGAATGAAAGAACCCTTGGATTTACCTCAAGCCTTGCATCTGTGCCTGAGGCTAGAAAATCAAAACTTTAGATCACAGTATGCGATTGCAAATAACAATAACAGAAGAATTCAGCACCCCGAACCGCCACCAATCCCACCTAGACGAGGAAACTTCAACCACCCACAAGGTCCAAGCCGCCAGTCATTCTATCCAGAACTAACATATTTACCTCAACCACCCAGACAACAGATTTCATATCAATACAACGCTAGGCCTCCTCTACCTCAAAGGCAGGTTGTTCCACAGCAAAATCGACAACAATTTAACCCACAATACCAACAACAATTTAATCCACAATACCAACAACGTTTTGGCAATCCCCGGCAACCACCACAAGAGCCTATGGATATATCGACAATTCGGACGAACAACGTAAACTATATAAACAGACCCCGTATGAACAATTGGCCACCAGCACCGAAAAGACCATCAGCTCCCCATTCTCAGCAAGTACACCCTAACAAGATTCAAAGAAACTTTCATATTGGTACCGATATGACTCAAGCAGAGGAAATCAGCCAATATGAGGGCATACAAGCGTACGTAGACAACTCGAACGAATATGACCAAACTTTACAAGACTATACTGACACGACGCAACCGGACAATAACGATTCTACCGATATCATGCAACTAACCGATATACATTTTTTAGACTAACCAATTCTTCGCTGCCATATTTCGAATGTGCAACGAAGAATGGAGATATATTAAAAATTCTTATTGATACCGGATCCAATAAAAATTACATACAACCATCCCTAGTAAAGAACCCTTTGTTAAATGAAAAACCTTTTTGTTGTAACTCGATTGGAGGTAACATCCAAGTCACTCAGCATACTTTTGTCAATCTTTTTGGTCTTCAAAACATAAAAATTAAATTCTTTCTTATGCCCAAACTCAAATCGTTTCACGCCATTCTCGGGAATGACAGTCTTAAGAGCCTTTCCGCAGTTATACATACCAAAGATAACTACATGGTTATCAATAACAAAATAAAGATAGGTATAAAACAGATGGCTTCGCAATCCATTAACTCACTTAACATTAGGACGAACCACATGACCTCAATACAAAGAAATTCCTTAGACAAAATTGTACTCGATTTCCCGAAACTCTTCGATGAACCTGAAGAGAAATTAACCTACACCACCGTGGTAAAAGGCGAGATTAGGACAACATCTGATTCACCCGTGTACACCAGATGCTATCCCTACCCTATATCTCTTAAAAGTGAGGTTGAAAAACAAATCAACAAACTTCTCAACGATGGTATAATTAGGCCTTCACGATCCCCTTACAATTCTCCCGTATGGGTAGTGCCTAAAAAAGCCGATGCTTCCGGAGAGAAAAAATACAGACTCGTCATAGATTACAGGAAGCTAAACAGTATTACCGTGGCAGATCGATACCCGATCCCTCAAATAAATGATGTGCTAGCACAACTAGGCCAAAATAAATGGTTTACTGTAATAGATTTAAAAAGCGGGTTTCATCAGATCCCCTTAAAAGCATCTGATATCGAAAAAACGGCTTTCTCGGTCAACAATGGTAAATATGAGTTCACGAGGCTTCCATTCGGTCTCAAGAATGCTCCATCTATATTTCAGAGAGCACTCGACGACATACTGCGCGAACATATTGGTGCAATTTGTTATGTCTACATAGATGACATAGTCATTTTTAGTAAAGATGAGGCGACACACGAGCAAAATATTCGGAAAGTTTTCCAAACGTTACAAGCAGCAAATATGAAAGTGCAACTGGATAAGTGCGAGTTCTACAGGCAAGAAGTAGAATTCCTTGGTTTTGTTATTTCGCCCAACGGCATTAAAACCAATCCAGAAAAGGTCAGAGCAATCCAAGATTTCCCCTACCCTCGTACCCTAAAGGAACTTCGCTCATTCCTAGGTCTGTCAGGGTATTATCGCCGCTTCATTAGGGACTACGCAAAGCTTGCGAAACCCCTAACAGCCCTTTTAAGGGGGGAGGACGGACGAATGTCCAAAAACCTCTCAGGCAAAAAAATAATCCACCTCGATGAACCAGCCAAACAAGCCTTTCAGAGAATCAAAAATACCTTAACTTCAGAAGAAATCATACTCGCATACCCCGATTTCACGAAACCCTTTGAGTTAGTAACCGATGCTTCAAATTACGCCCTAGGAGCTGTCCTATCACAAGAGGACAGGCCCATTATGTTCATATCTAGGACATTAACTAAAACCGAAGAAAGCTATGCAGCTAATGAAAAGGAGATGCTAGCTATAATTTGGTCATTGAACAACTTCAGGAACTATCTATATGGGCCAGCAAAGGTTATAATTCACACTGATCACCAACCGCTTACCTACTCCTTAAGTAACAAAAACAACAACACCAAACTTAAGAGATGGAAAGCGATCTTAGAGGAATATAATTATGAGATAAAGTACAAGCCAGGAAAAACAAACATAGTTGCCGACGCCCTCTCCAGACCCCCCATTCGAACTGAAGTTAACTCCCTCACTCCAACCGTACACAGTGACGAAAGCTCGTCCCATGGCCTCATAATCAGTGTTGAGACGCCAATAAATGCTTATAAAAATCAAATTTTCTTAAATATTGGTGATACGAGTAAACAAGAGTTTCGCATAGTATTTCCCACCTACCATAGACACCTAATAACAGAGCCCTCCTTTACCTATAATAATTTAATAGAAATCCTAAAAGTACGATTGAACCCCACAGTTATAAATTGCATCAGAACAGAGGAACGAATTCAGGGTATGATTCAAGAAATCTATAGAGACCATCTTCACAGTTATCGCATTAGATTCTCCCAAGTTCTTGTCGAAGATGTAACCGACGAAAATCAACAAGAAGAGATAATAATAAGGACACATCAACGTGCTCATAGGAATGATCGCGAAAACAAATTACAGATTCTTGAAAAATTTTATTTTCCCGGTATGTCTCGCAAAGTAAGAAGAATAACAAAACTATGCTCGGTTTGTAGAGAAAATAAGTACGACCGACACCCGGAGAAGATCGAAATTCAGGCGACCCCTATACCAACTTACCCCGGACAAATAATACACCTAGATATTTTCTCAACTGAAGGCAATCTTGTACTGACTGCGGTAGATAAGTTCTCTAAATACGCCCAGGCTAAGAGAATACAATCAAAGGCCATAGAGGATGTTCGAACACCTCTCAGAGAGATTATATTTTCTTACGGTATTCCAAAGACTATAGTATTCGATAATGAGAAGTCTTTTAATTCAATCCCGATCATATTCATGATTGAGGACGAGTTCGGCATCGAAGTTTATAAAACACCACCATACACGAGCAGCTCAAATGGACAAGTCGAGAGATTTCACTCGACTCTCGTTGAAATCATGCGATGCATAAAATGTGAACAAACACACAAATCCTTCACGGAACTTTTAGAGGCAGCAACGAACGCATATAATTTTTCAATACACTCTGTGACCAGTAGGAAACCGGTCGATATATTTTTTAGTAGAAACGCAGATCCTACCAAAATTAACAAAATCCGTTTGGAAACCAAGGACAAATTACAAGTCAAACAAGAACGTGACTTAGCTTACCATAATAAGGGAAAGCAACCAGTAAAGAACTACTCAACAGGCGACGTAATATACGTCAAAAGAAACAAAAGATTAGGCTCAAAACTTACGCCGAGATACGCAAAGGAAATCGTAAAAGAAAATAAAAAAACAACGATTCTTACTCAATCCGGCAAAGTTGTTCACAAATCACACATCAAATCATAATAGATCTTCCTATACCTTTCTTTCTAGACAACTGTACCTATACATGACCGACTGCTTAGCTGACGTACAGATACTGGACTATACAAACGCAAGACTTGTGACCATAAACACGGGTACATCAAGACTACAAACTATAAGATTATTCACGAGATCGATCTGTCGAAATATTCCGAAGCCATAGAAAGCATAGAGACATCCATGAGAGAAAATCTACCAACCTCCCACAATAGCTTTCACCTGTTATCCGAAGAAATATCAACAATCAATTCCTTGATAAAACGTTTAGTCCCAAACCATCCTAAATCCAGAAGGTCAATTGACTTCCTAGGAAGCGCTTGGAAATTCATTACTGGCAACCCAGATAAACACGACTTCCAAATAATTCAAGAAAAAATTAATAACGTCCTAGAAAATAATAATAGACAGATAGTAATTAACAAACTTGTAATAGATAAAATAAATAACGTAGCTAATAGAACTAACGAAATAAATAAATATGTAAAAGAAAATGGAAACATAATAGAACAGTTAGTTTTCAACATAAAATATAAACTAGATCTATTAAAAGAAGAAATAACAAACGTGGCATATGCCTTACATTGGGCAAGAGTAAATATTATAAATTCATATATCCTGTCGAATATTGAAATAAATACTATCGAAAAAATTATAAATAATAAAGAAATACCATTCAAGAATATAGAAGAGGCAATTGAGTTCTCAGAAATAAAGATAGCATTTAACAATACCATTTTATTATACATAGTAAGTTTACCAACTGTAAATGAACAAATTTGTAAAAAAATTATTATAAAAGCAGTAAGAGAAGAAACAAAAATAATAAAAATCGACTTTAAGGAAATTATAGAATGTGAAAACGAAATCTATGGAATTGTAACAGATTGTAAAACAGTGAATAAACTATCCATTTGTCCTAGAATTAATATTATTAACATAAGCAATACAACATGTATTCCAAACCTAATACGTAGTATCCCAGCCAACTGTACTGCAATCAACAGCCAACACATTCCTGCGGTCGAAGAGATATCATCAGACATCATTTTCCTGAATCGGTACGATGGGCAAATCTCAATAAACAACAACATGATCTCACTCAACGGTACGTTCCTTATAAGGTATGATAACAGCAGTATACAAATTGGAAAGAACACGTTTAATTCCATCGAAACCAGTCATCTCAACCCTCTCCCGCCAATCCTGCAACCAACTTCATCGGACAACATACTAGAAGAAGTTCTCTCGCTGGAAATGGTAAAAGAACTCCACACAAACAACACCCAGTACATCCAACTCCTGAAAACCGACTTCAAAAATAATACTATGCTAAGTTTTGGAGCGTGTCTACTATCCTGCATTGTCATATTGGTCATCTTCAGGAAATTTACGAAAGCCAACAACTCAGTAGAGAATACTGTAACCAAACCAGAAGTATCGACAGAAGCCTTGGAGACTACCAAAAGCGAGCCGTCCCCACGACCAAGGGCAAGAACATCCCGCATAAGCCAAATACCATTCTTTTAAGTGAACGAGGGCGTCCACTCTTAAGGGCGGAGGAGTTAACGTAAAACAATCTATAACACATGCCACCGTCACACGGAGCAACGACCCGAAATCATGCCATCTAGCAACCAGCGACGAGACCTGCACCGAAAGCACTTTCGCACGGGCATATGACACCGACCGGCGACGACCGTACGATTCCAGGAAAATACATTCGAAACAGAAGTGCAGTGGCAGCAGATAATTAGTATTTAAGCTAGTCGTAAGAATTTCAATGTCAGTCTTAAGTCAGGAGGCAGAAACGCTGCCGAATTTTTAAATAAAGTTTTTTTTAATAAAACTAGATTTTAGTTTTATAACTGATATTTCAAGCCATCAATCAGCTTTCTATGTCCTCTAGAAGCTGAGCTACAACCTAAAATCTAACATTAAAAAAATAAATTTATTTTCTGAAATCGAATATTATCAGCCGCCGCGGTTCTTGATCGTTGTTCTGCTTTGGGGTGGTTTTTGGTGGCGCACATCGCACAAGCAAGTTCATATGAAAAAAAAACAGCCACAACGTGTTTCTGTGGAAATGCGCAGATGGCTGATGACGTGTGGTGTGGTGATGGGCGTATGGTGGAGGTGCTGTACATAGAAATTAAGTTCATGGTTTTTGTTTTAATGGTTGTTATGTACCTACGTTGATACCTACAGTAAAGAATGGAAGAATTCAAGAAGTAAAGACGATATAGGTGAATTATGTTGTTTGATTTATTTATTGTTGGTGTAGATACAAATTTCCGTTAAGGCTTTTGTTTAAGTGGTTGTTTTGATATTACCTACGTGGTACCTACAGTAAAGAAGTGAAACTTCAGTACTTACGCTGTTGAATTTAATTTTCTTAAATTGTTTTTTTAGGTAAATAGATTTGTTTGATTTATTGTTTCAATGTCGACAATGCTCACCGCTTTTTTTTTAGCTAGATTGTTGATTTTAATTATATGCCGTTGAGAAAACGGTCAAATCTCTTTTATTGGAAACTACACAGTCTCACGACGCGTACGAAGTTGCGGGCACAGCTAGTCTGTAATATGAAAGTAAGGGAAGATATTCTGCACTTTCGTGCAATATGTCCAATTTTAAGGGAATTTCGGAAACCATTCTTCAGTTCTTATGTTCTGGATGAAGAAGCTGCAATAGACATCATAAACGGAGAACGAGGCTGGGATATATTGTTCAATTACACAGTGAAAGCACTTCGCTACAGAGAATGCATCATCGAGGGAGACTTCTAAAACATAAACGTATAAGTAATAAAAATGTAAGTCATAGACAAAATTATATTTATTTAAATGTCAATCTGGTAGACGGCCTTCGGCCAAACCAAATAGACTTAGACACTTTTTTTGTAACATTTATATTTAAATAAAGTCAACTACTACATACTACTACAGTATGGTGACTAGTTTAAACGTGTCAGTGTTGTTTTCGCTACTTTATATGTTTTTTTTTATTTTACACCTTCTAACCTTTTCTTAGCTTGCCCAGATGGTTTGTTCAACCGTCCCTTGAAAAATTGATTCAACCGTCTCCAACCCCCCCCCCCCCCCACCCCTTTAAGTAAAAAAAATCTATAAATAAATAAATAAATAGTTGGCGCAACAGTTCAACAGTTCTCACAACCATTCGTTTTGAGTGAGTTTTCATTTTGGAACGAATGGAAGGGATCTACAATTTTATGCCGACTCCAAACGGCTAATTGAGAAGCTCTTTCAAGACATTTATACTCCATGTATGTCAGACGTTCGCGGAGGTAGCGCAGTGGAAAGAAAACCATAAGTTGGAATTTGGGTTTTTGCGAGATTCGAACCTGAGACCCCTTGCTTAGTAGTCCAACACACTAACACTAACCCACTGCGAAGAGATATAGATTGGGCGAGATTTCGATTTGACGGGCCGTGCTTTGCCTATGTCCATCCATGATATAATGTTTAGTCGATGTGTCAAAATTATTTAGAAATCAGAATGTACTCGGTCTTTTTGGCAATCATTATGTTCATAGGATAATGTGTATTCCTTAAGTTCCATCTGGACAATCTGTGCATACTGTGTTGCAAGAAAACGGACAAATCAGAAAAAAGTGTCATTTCTGAGGCTATTCTCCAAATTTAGAACTTTTGAGACATATTTAACAAGCATTGGCTCGCTTACCCTATTATAGTGTTTATTTTGAAAGTTTTAATTTGACAATAACAACATTTGAAAAACGTTCGAAGCGCCTTTTCCAACTAAAAAAGGACCAAAATAGCTAAAAATTGTGCCAGGCTCTCGAAAAAGTGCAAAATTACAACTTTAGTCGCACAACATATTCACGCTGAGTGTAAGGACATAGGTACATTTTAAAAACCGAATTCGGAATGCATTGCATTTCTTTAAATTTGCTGTTAAACCCCGCGTAACGTGAAAAGTTGCTAAAAGTTTTTTGTAACAAAACTTATAAATCATCTAAGTCTTAATAAACTCGTGACTAAAGTATAAACAACCACACCACCAAGTACTCTTTTTATGCAGTAGGTAGCATCGTTTTTTTTTTTTTTTTTGTAAGACAAAAATTCTATACTGTCATTGTGGATACCATAAGCAATTGCAGAGCGAAACAAAGACCATGGAAACTGCTTATCAAAAGTTTTTCCTCAATAGTGTCCGCACTTGAGTGCACTTTTTTCTTTCATCTTAATCACCACTAAAATGTCCTTATCTCGTGCATTGTTTTACCAGTGTCTTTCAAATTTATTTTCTTGTGTCCCATTCGTACTTTTTAATTTTACTGTTACACACAGACATTTACCATGACATTGCTGAAGTGGAAACGCAGAGTGGAGTATAAGAATGAAATTATGAGTTGCTCAAGTAACTGGGAAAGTAGATTATAATTACCACTACCACGGTAACAACCGCAGCAAGCAGATCCCAGACCCAGACTCTGCATTTATTTATAGTGTTCCTACAGAAGAGAAAGGATAATATACAACTTCACAATATAACAATAAAAGAATACGTTTTTTGTTAGAGGTCACTTGGAAGTTAGAAGTACTTTAAGGAAATAATGATCTTGGGTAGGGTGGAGTAATTCTTTGTTACCGTTGTTGAGGAGAGAATTGTTTTTTAAACTACTTAAACTGCGCAAGGTACAGTAATCGCATAGGAATGTATTTCTATTAACCCGATCATTTCGTTTGATGCTTTTCCCGTACGAATCTTTGCTCATCAAATAAGAATAGACACACTAAGGGCGGTACAAGCGCTCTTAAATCAATTATTAGTTTAGGAGGCTCATAACTACGAGTTTTTTCGTTGTATTCACCAAGCGCTATTAGGGTTGTGTCCGTGCTATTTCGAATATGCGAAAAAATAAAATTCGAATTTCCAAACGCGTTCTGAAACGAGTTTATGAACTCTTTTTCGAAAATGTTAATTGTCAAAATCAATTCGTGTAATTGAAATAAGATTAACATAAATTGTATTCTCCGATTAAATTTATTGCTGAAATAACTGCAACTGCTGGCATATTATGAGTTGCAGATTGGGGTGGTTTCTGAGACTACCAGGGTTGTTTTCATCTACATTTTTGTTTAGGTTCCTCCAACCGTTCAATACGCCTCCATTTTATCTGCAGAAAGATGTTTTTTTTTTTCAGTTGACTCTTGGAATTTTGAAAATATGCTTTAAATTGTTTTGAACTTATTTTTAACGAAGTGCTGGAAGCATAAAACTCATCCGTTAATTGCTCCCAGTACTTTTTTTTTCAACGGTGCTTATACAGTTAGTTTTTTTTGCAATTAGTTAGGTACGCTTGAGTATTGGAGTATTATTATTTGCTCATTTTCCTTATCGGAAGATTTGGCTTCTTTCCCTTTCCTTCCATTTTGAAAACGACAACTGATTTCGAATTTCGAAGTCTTCCTAAATATGCATTAATAACCATTGATGAATAGGTTTACGAAGCTCTTAGTTTAATATTGGTCGATGAATACCGCTCTAAAACTTCGTACAATTTTGTCCGCTACAGTACGCTCAGTAAGTCCTTATTCTTTTAGTAAATCGATTTTAGCACTTTCAAGACTATTTAGAGATTTTGATCTACCTCCCCATTTCGTTTTTTGAAATGAGAAAGTGGTTTTCGTTTCGTTTTTTACAGAATTCCACCCCAGGACTGCGATGATGAGGGTCTTATACGGAGTCTCCTTTGTATTTCTCGAAAAGGCCTTAATAATCAAATGCCTTCTTGGACCGAAGTAACAGCGGTTGGCAAGTGTGATTCTTCGATTGATTTCTGAGGTGATGTCATTTTCCGAATTAATAGCGGAGCAAGGTAGACAAAGTCCCGAACTACCCCAAAGTTACAGCTGCCTAACGTGACGTTCTGTCCGATTCGTCGAAGTTGTGTGTCGCTTCTCGTTGACAGCATATATTTAGTTTTGCCATCATTCACCACTTAGCCCATTTTTGCCGCTTCTATACTGATACTTGCAAACGCACCAGTGACAGCTTTCTCTGTTCTACCAATGATGTCGATGTCGTTAACGTATGCAAGTAGTTGCACAGACTTCTGGATAATTGTGCTTCTGGTGTTGGCTAGCGAGTTTCGCACAATCTTCTCAAGAATGATGTTGAAAAAGCAACGTGACAGCGTGTCACCTTGTCTAAATCCTTTTTGACATCAAAGGTCTCGGTGAGATTGTTTTCGACCTTTAAATAACAGCAAGCGTTCTCCCTCATCATTTTGCACAACCTGACAAGTTTGGCAGGGATGCCAAGACTAGACATGGCTCTGTATAGCTCGTCTTTATAAATACTGTCAAATGCGACCTTAAAATCAATAAACAGGTGGTCGGTATCGACTTGGACTTCCTGGGTTTTTTCCAAGATCTGCCGTAATGAATGTTTTGTTGGTTGTGGACGGGTCTAAATCAGGCATACTTTCCTCTAACCAAATCTTGGAGACTAGTTGCTGTATGCACTCTGCCGAGTCATCTCCCGCTGCTTTGAACAGCTTGGCAGCGCATGTAAGCCGTCTGGTCCAGTTGCATTGTTGGACTTCAGCTTGGATATTGCTATACTCCCTTCATTAGGCTCAGGTGGACGGAAGTTTTGGCTTTCATTGTCCAAGTTGAATGGTTCATTCTGCCTGGCAGCGGAATTTATGTTTAACCATTTGACAGTCTGCAGAAATGGTTTTTCCATGTCCTCAGCACCGACTGTGATTCCTGGTTCGTCTCTACAGGTTTCTGCTATCTATCTTTCGCTATTAGACAGCTACTTTTTTTCTTCTTTTTTTTTGATTGGTTGATTTGGTTTCATATCTTTGAAAGTCCTTAAAAATGCACAATTTTTTTAAATATAAATTCATAAAAACTCCATGTTACGGTTCGCACCATGCCTTCTCTAAAATTTGAGTAAATAGTGCTGAAGGGTGAGAGTTAAACAGTAAATTATTGTATTAAAACCTTAACCCTTTTTTAGACTAGGTAAAGGCTTATTTAATAAAACACATTATAATATCAAAAAATATATCTAAAATATTGTAAAATGTTATGAGACACTACATAATATTTCGATCATTTAATTGTTGCAAAGAGCTTCCTCATAAAGAAAACGAAAGCTCATCCTCCGGCAATGGGAAAACAGGGAAAACAATTTTTTATGTAAGCGACATAACTCCTGATGGGCTTTGCACATATTGTAGCACATTATAAGCTTCGACTTGCAAGAAACGCTTCTTTGAAGTAACTCTAAGTCTAAGTTGAAGTGACTGAGTAGATTGCTTAAAGTTAGTTCATCTTAAGGGCTGACCGACCACAACGCGCACCTATTCCATAACAAATGTCAACCGCCGCAGGCAAGCTGCACATCAAAAGTGATTTCCACAAGTTCATGTGACTGGCATGTCGCACAACATATTTCCCACCCTCTTAATTCCATAATTCTCACAAGGTTTATACTAAATACTCCAACGTCCCGGTTCATCAAATTTCGTCCAAGTGTTTACACAACTACTTCCACCAGTCATACCCCCGAGTTATCCATTGTCTAATCCACATCCTGTTATCTTACACACAATCGGACGTTCTCCTCGCTCGCCCTCGATTGTTTGCTTTCCAAGGATCCCTTCTCATTCCCAAGGGAAACAATTGAAATCTCTATCTTCCTTCGGTAAATTTGCATTCACCGAAAACTCAACTGCATGATGGCCTCGGGCAGGACAATGGCACAACGTTGTAATTTCTCCTGTAACAACCACAGAATCGAGAAAAAGAAAAACAATCGTACAAACAAAAATTCTTTACATTGTCCTGCTCGAAGGCTTACTATCCGGAGGAGCACAATTGTAATGCAAAAGAAAGGAGCCTCCAACTGTATTTTGATTGATTAGTTACTTCTCAAATGTTGACGTGGCTTATAGCACAAGTTCCACCCTACGACCGCCTCCACACAAAGACGTATCCATTGGTTTTCATTAAGCGGTCAGTGTCCTTTTCATTACCGTGGTTTTCAAATTTTGATTTATTATGCTCGCCTTGTTCGACTAAAACGTATGTCCTCAAATAGATTGTTGGCTTGTGGTTTGCCTTGCATGGAAGAAGTTGGAAATTGAGGTCTTGCCAGGGAAATAATTATCTTAAGCACTGTCATTCAAGGATTCCGGAAAACTGTCAAAAACACCTGCCAACAATTTTATGGGTGCTCCTTTCAAACTCGCCGACAGTTGCAGTGCAGCGCAGCAGACAACTGCAAGCTACTCTTCAACTTTGACGGCCAGCAGAGAGTGGTGACCCGGAGCAAGGACTTCAGTTATCTAATCACGCAGATAACTGCTATCTATTGAACATGAACATTTCTGTGTTGGACTGTGAAGTGAGATTCTATACGGAGAACTGTGGTGGAGCTACTTGATTCAGCCTAAATGTCATCAGCATTTCAAATGCCAAACATTTCAGTTGCTCGTGGCTGGGGAAGAAAGTTCCGAGCACTGATTCCATGTTGAATAACTTTTCTTGGGAGCATAGTGATGTTGTTGCTTACTTCTTTTTTTTTTGAAAAGCAAGGATACATGTCTGTCTGGGGCAAAACACAAGCAACTTTCTTCGTCTACCGCGAAAGGTCGTTATAAGCAATATTCACCCCCGATGACGCCCGACAACGATGTTAATGAACGACATGCGAAATATTCGTTTACGACTCTCTTACCTACTGAAGACTCGAGCAGGCTGTGCTATGCCACTTTCGAGTGGTTGTACTCGACGGTTGTGCTTGTGGTATCTGCAAAACCCTTATTTTCTCCTGACTTCTCGTTTTGCATTTATATACCCACACAATCAAGGCGGGTTCAAAACCAAACCTTACCAGCCAGCCAGCCTTAATTGCAACTGTAATAACTCACCTAAATTGCAGCACAATTTTCTGAAGGAGAACCATGAGCCGAGGATATGGTCGGTGGTGGCAGAGTGTTCTATGTTCGCGGGGAAAAAGGATATACATGGAAGAACTTGGCATTCAGCTTCAAGGAGCGTAAGTAAGAGCGGACCACTTCAGTATATGCGACTGTAATAGTGTTTGTGGGTGTTGAGGAAACGCGAATGCGTCCAAAAATTTCCCTCGCATGAGATGAGGGAAATAATTTCGCTGACATGAAGATGGAAACGAGACCTTAACTCAGAACCTGTCTAGCCTATATAACGTGCATAAGGGTTGGTCGTTATGCTGCTTAATGACTGTCCTGTTTATGACGGCGCATGTGGTTGTATATGGTGGAAATGATAAAATTTAAAGTCGCTGTTAAATTTCGGAATTATATTGGGATACTCTATGGAGTCAGGAGAAAAGGTGACGATACTTTAGCTGGGGATGATGCATCGATTGTTGCTATGGCAATGGGGCATAGGTACATGAATGTAATGAAGCGATGTTTTGATGAATGGTTGGTAATAATTTGATTATTTGTCTTCGTAGTACAGAATGTATTGGCCAAATCAGAGGTTATTTTATCGTTTATTTTGTACTCTAAATGCAATAGGTGGGGGTAAGGAGTTGGAATGGTTTTCAATCTAAGGATGCTCATGAATCATTTCTACGTCATATGGTTACTATCAGTTTTGGTGTAAATAGTCGCCCACTACGATAAGAACTAGTAGGCGCAGTGGCTTAGTGGTTAGTGTGTTGGACTACTAAGCTAGGGGTCGAGGTTCGAATCCCGCAAAAACCCCAAATTCCGAACTATGGTTTTTTTCACTGCGCCACCTCTCGCGAACGTCTGACAAACATCCGAGAGTATGACTGTCTTGAAAGAGCTTTTCAATTAGCCGTTTGGAGTCGGAAAAAAATTGTAGATCCCTTCCATTCGTTCCAAAAATGAAAACTCACACAAAACGGATGGTTGTGTGAAGCTAGACCTAGGGTCCCTCCGGAACTGTTGCGAAAACTATTTTTTTTTTTTTTTTTTTTATGAAAAGAACTCGAGACAGTAGATATTGAGACCACCAACGTCGGCCGCAAAAATATGAACCACTTCCGCTGTGGCAAAAGTTGCTGTACGCGTTCCTAGAATTATATCCGTTAAATTTGAAATTATACGGTATACGTGTTAATACCTTAGTTTTTTTTTTAGGAATAAGTGTATATTTGGTAACAATATTTATGAAAAATGAACTGCAGAGTAGTTGTAGGAAAATAAAAACATTTTCAGCAATTTTTCTTCAGCTATTTATTTAATAAAAATTTAATCATGAAATCGAAGTATTCAAAAGTAAAAAATATACAACAATGTTTGTCCTAATATGTTTCTAGTGTATAAAAGATCCCACTTAGATAGTTTTATTAACCAACGAAATTATATTATTCGCCTTTTAAAAATACATAATAACTAAACAGTAGCTTTGAGTTATGTTAAAATGGTTAAAACTGTTGGCAGCATTGATTTAATTTTTTTTTTTTTATGTTTTTGCATGTCATACGGATTCTAAATTGACATAACACCGATAAGAAAACAAAATGGCGGATTTAAAAAAAATAGGCGAAATATGAACACCGAAATGTTTAAGAGCAACAAGCAACTTCTTTGTTCTTTTGCAATGAAGTCAATTATTTATTAATTTTACACATTTCTTTGTACAGCCTGGCAAAAGCGAAACTGATATGTGAAATATGTTACTCCTACTTCTACTTTCTGGAGACTATTTCTTAAAGCTCTTTCATATAGTCGGTTACAAATGACTTCGGTTGAAATTTGAACAATTTTCTTAAATATATTTAAATACGTGCAAATAAGCTTGTTCTGATTTGATAGATGAAACGAATAACCTGAAATGACAATGTTGGAAAAACTATTCTTAAATACAAGTCGATTGATTTAAATTCTTCAATATTATAATATTAATTGAAAGAAAAACTTAGCTTACTATACTCTGTCCAAGAAAAATTATCAGTATAGGCCTTATGGAGGAGCTTTTTTTCTACCAGGGGTGCCTGTAGCTACTCTCACGGCACTCAAACACAAGATTTGCCACTGAAATAAAAACGAAACCACTGGCATTCCAAAGAATTTGTTGTTGTAATTCTCCTGAAATTCGCATACATCCCACCATAACCAGTCTGCCACACAGCCGCGGGCAGAATGAGCACGATCGTCTTGTGTTCGCTTGCTATTATCATCCAGAGTATATCTAATATGAGTAGAGACACTCTCTCCACATATGCATTTCCTTCTACCACAAAGAAAAATGCACAAAAAACCCTACAATAAGTGGGAGAAGCGCGAACGGATCTGTTTTAACCCTTATACAACGACCCCTGTAAAAAAAGGGTAGGTACACACTATATTGTGCCTGTACCACTATATGCGGAGCGCTTCGTAAAGCCTGAACTACATCGAAACAAAAGTGGGAAAAAGTACAAAAAAGTGAACACCTCGAAACTCACCGAAAACACACGCATATTTATGTGACATCTATGAGAAAAATTTGAACTAAAAAAGCTCAGAAGCTTTTCGTTTGACATTTTAAAATTTTCGGGAATTTAAAAACAAAAAAAAAACAAATTGTGACAGTCCCTAGTGAATTTAAAACCAAAAATTGTAAGAATTAAGTGAAATCTGAAAATATAGAAAGAATTGAATTTGATAACGTCCCATCAATAAAAATGTTTTCTAATAGCCGTGATGCGAAAATTGTTGGTGAACTTTTTGAAATACATATTGTGCAAATTTATGTTAAAATACAAAATTTCTAGATTACAAATTTAAATAGTTTGCAAGATGCGGCCAACCGAATCACAAATATTGTGCAAGTTTTGGACGCCTTTGATGGTGCGACAAGTACAAATAGAAGGTGGTGGGTACATCCGATAAATCAAAATCGCAGCAATCAAGGTGACTTCAACAATTTGGTTCAAGAAATCTTAGAATACGACGAAGACAAGTTTTTCCACTACACAAGAATGGAAGTTCCGCAATTCAACTATTTACTGAATTTAGTCAAACCGTATTTGACGAAATTTAGTAATAGGAAAGGACTGCCAGAGGCATTGCGGCTATTTGTCACACTGAGGTAAATCTTGCAAACCATTTCTGAGAATCATATTTGATAATTAGTATATACTTACGTTATATATTCCTATGTCTAGGTATCTTGCAACAGGAGACAGCTATAGCTCATTGGCATTTGCGTATCGCATAGGCAAATCAACAGTTCAGACAATTATCCCCGAAGTTTGTAACATTCTATGGAATGTTTTGCAGCCGATATATTTGCCTTCGAAAACGACCAGCCATTGGCTATTGGATGCAAATGATTTCTACGAAACCTGGAATTTGCCACATTGTGTGGGGGCAATTGACGGAAAACATATTACAATTCAAGCGCCCAGAAAAAGCGGATCGTTGTATTTCAACTACAAAAAAAATTATAGCATCGTACTACTGGGAGTTGCAGATGCCAATTACAAGTTTACGTACGTAGACATTGGAGCGTTTGGTTCACAGAGTGATGCTGGAATTTTCACCAATAGCACACTGGGATTGCTTTTGGAAACAGCTCAAATGAATTTCCCGAACCCAGCTCCCTTACATGGAGGTATTGGTATTCAATCATTATTCACATATAACTTATTATTTTTATTTACAGAAACTTTGGATTTGCCATATTTTATGGTAGGAGACGAAGCATTTCCTCTTAAATCTTATTTGCTCACGCCATTTAGTGGCAGATACTTAGAAGAAAGCAAATTTTATTTTAATAAGAGACTGTCCAGAGCACTTCGTGTTGTCGAAAATGCATTTGGTATATTGGCGTCTAGATGGAGGATATACCATCGGACATTTATAGCTGAGCCAAACACGGTAGACAGCATTATAAAGGCAACTGTTGTTTTACATAATATGCTATGCGACAGCAGCAGACAGAAATATGCTCCGAGTACTTTTGTTGATAGGCAGAATGAAAATACCGGAATTTGGGTCAATGGGACTTGGAGAACTGTTGCAGCTACCTCACAGCTGAATCCGATTCCTGCAACATTACGTTTAGGACCCAGAAATGCGAGAGCAACAGCTCTACAATATAGAGAATATTTGAGAGAATGGATTTATAATAATTGAATAAAGGCAACAAATCTAATTTAAATCTCGTTTTTTATTAAAGCAAAGTTGAATCCATAGGTAAGTTAGAATAGGATATGTTGTATAAAGTACATATACCTAAATATCACAACATGAGTGAAGGTATGCAAATGAATAACCTGAAATCCAAGATGAAAATGATATGCAATTCAGTTTAACACAAAATAAATTCAATAAAAACACAAAAAATGAACTAAAAATAAATATCACATTTCATATACACGCAAACACAGTCAAATACTTAAAATTATTTTAGTTTAAATTCCCAATATAAATCCAACATTTTTTTTATGAACTGGGATTTTAAATCAGGATCCATATCCACTATTTCTTCCGCAATATATTGGAAGATTTTGAAATGGTTCCTTTTTTTGTCTCCTTGTTCCCTTAGTTGTGTTTGTTCAACAACCTGTGAAGCACTCTCACCAATTTTCTTTATAGCTTCCCGACTTTCTTCATACAGTGCCTCACGTAATTTGTTGGCTGACTTCGGCGTATTTATGGAGGTCGGACACCTTATAAATTCATTTTCGATTACAGAGTTTTCAAAGAGATTTGTTGCCGGATGAAAATGTGTTGGTGTTGGCGTTGGTGAAGAAGAGTTCGGCGAAGAAGGGTCGTCGATGTCATTTTCTGTTTCTGCCAATGAGGATACGTACATACTACTTGAATCCTCCGATGTTCTCTGGCGAGGGTCAAGACTCGTTGTTTGACGAGTATTCATCGTACGCCTCAAAAAATCCAATTTTGGCAGCAGGTACCACGATCTCGAAGTACTTGCTCCAGCTTCAGATCGTGTGCGAGCGTCCTCCTTCCTTTTTTCCCTCCTTAACTTTTCTTTCAGGGCAACAAACCTCTTTTCAATCTGCACTGCATTTATGCCGGGAAAATGCAGTGCTATTTGAATGAATATTCTCTGTTTCTTTTTGGAATCGCGGAAGTCATAGCGGCTGGTATCCCATATAGTGGGATTTTCTTGGATGATGGTGACAAGACTTTCATCGTCAGCTTCTGCAAAGATAATTTTGTTCGTAAGGGAAACTTAATGTTATTAAATAAAACAAACCGTTCCAATTATTTATTTCCATTTTGAATCGTCAAATA
Organism: Cheilosia urbana; assembly: GCA_946477585.1. Taxonomy (NCBI): domain Eukaryota; kingdom Metazoa; phylum Arthropoda; class Insecta; order Diptera; family Syrphidae; genus Cheilosia; species Cheilosia urbana. Next base: position 43,572,892 of record OX297856.1, read on the forward strand.
TTTTTAAAAAGTTGAAACAAATATTCGAATTATTTTACTGTCACTTGCTTGTCAAAAGAGCTTTTCCTTGCGAAACTGACAGGAATTATGTGATGGAAGCGTGATCTAGCGGAAAGTCTGTAAGATATTCTTTGAGTGTATTTGTTTCTAGAACTTTGCAAAAAGTGAAAGCTGGAACATGCTCGAGCTTTCCACAAAGTGAACATTTTAAATTGAGAAAAAATATACAGAGTGTTCTACATGATGGAAGAGTATATCCGATTTTTTCCACTTTTTTGTACTTTTTCCCACTTTTGTTTCGATGTAGTTCAGGCTTAAGACGAACGATCGTGGGTTTTTTCATAATGCTTTTTTAAAGGCGTCACCACTTGATCATCGGTGTGTGTATCATTTCACTTTGTGCAGTGCTACCTGCTTTGTTTTTTTGAATGGTTTTATGGCTGGTTTTTAGTGATTTTTTTTTTGCACTAATTACGCCTAATAAGGAACATCTTTAGTTGCCATTCAGAAGAAAATATGAAAATAAATGTTTTTTCTTTGCTTTGACTTCCCTGAAAATAATGCAATCCTGTGTTCCGTCCAGTAACAATACAAATTATTTGACTCATTATTTTCTAGTTTCTATGGTAATTGGTCACACTGGTTTTGCTATAAGATGGGGTAGCCGGTGCTTACGTTTTTTCATTATGTATTTCCAAAGGCGTTTTGACTTGCATTCTTATCAGTGCTGCGAAACAAGTAAAGAAACAACATTACGGGGTGACGCGTGTTAGTGCAAAATAAGAGAATAAGTGATGAAGTTAAAGTTCAAATGTTTTTTGAATATACAAATATTGCAAGAAGAAATGGGAAAACATACTTTAAAGTGTTTGGCTTGCGGTCGAGAGAAAAAAACAAATTTTGGGAGTCAAATATTTTTCTGTACCGAAAAATAGTGAAAGGTAAGCAAAACGTGATTTACGGAGATAAGAAAAACTTGCTTAAAATCATTATTTTTTCTTACCGAATTTTTAATTTTACTAGGATATCAATTTGTCAATTCCGCTTGCTCAGCAAAAACTTAAAAAAAAATTGTGTTTACATGTGTAAAACAATTGACCGAAGAAGGCATGAAACCACGCCTTGTGATCTCAGATCAAGGTGGAAATTTCGTTGGTCTCAATAGGCTTCTTGGCATTCCCTTGGGTGAACCTTTTTTTTATGTAGAAAATACAAAAATATTTTATATGTTTGACAGTCCTCATCTTTTTAAATCCTTCTGGCGTAATTTTATGAAATACGACATTGTTGCACTTGATAACAAGAAAGTAAACTGGAATGACGTAGTTAATTTCTACTTGTGGGACAAGAATCGTTCATTCAGATTGGCTCCTAAATTAACAGACGCACATATTTTTCCAAATTACTTCCAGAAGATGCGTGTGAGGCTTGCTACTCAAACATTAAGTGCAACAGTTTCAGCTGGTATTTATACACATGCCAGTGTAGGTGCTGTATCCTCAACTACTATCAATACTGCTGAAATGATCGAAAAACTAGATAGGTTGTACGATCTTTTTAATTCGTCTAAATTTAAGGACCCCAAAAAATACAGAAGGCCATTTTTCGTAAATGAAGAGCAAGTCAATTTCTTAAATGATATGAATATATTTCTGCAAAATATTACTTTTCTTGATAAGTGTACCAATGTAACTAAGAAAATGCGATTTTTAAAAGGATGGCAGCAGAATATAAATGCTCTCATTGCCATTTCAAGTGATTTAAGAGCAGATGGTATTGAGTTCCTTTTAACGAGAAACCTCAATCAAGATTGTCTTCTCTGTTTTACGCAACCGAGGAGGAAATAACAAGTTACTGACTCCGTTTCAATTCATTTGTGCATTTAAAAGATCATTTTCAGTAAAGTACATGGAAGATATAACCCATGGAAACTCCGAGCCAACTGAAACCTTAGAGCTTCCCGACATTGTAATTCAATCACCAAAAAAGAGTGATAAAGTGGTTAACATTTTCAAAACCGAATCTGACTATAAAACTGTTGATTTCGGTAGTGAAAATGCGATTTATTATTTTGCGGGCTATATTTAAAAAAAAATACCGTCAAAAACACAAGTGTGAGTTGGAATTAAGTCAGAAACCTAGTGTTGCCTCCATATTCACTGATTTCAAAGAATATGAAGGTGCGCGCTTAACGCGCCCTTCTCAAAACTTTTTAGATGCGTTAGAGAGTCTGGAGCAAAAATGTATCTCCCGTTTTCCCAATTTATACTTTTGCAATCATTTTGAAATGGAAATGTATAATATATTAAAGAATTTCTTATAAAATTCTATGTACGTTTTCGAGTGTATCACATTATCAAAAAATTTAATAGAATTATCAAAAAAGCCAACAACAATCAAAAATATCTTAGCGTAACACACATGTAATTTTTTTTTAATTTTTAATAAAAATGTATGACAAGTTAATGGTTGCCTTTTTTAAAAGGAGCACCCTATGCCTGTTTCCAAAAAAAGCTTGTCCTCTTTTATCCCTCTCTTATACAGTACCTTTTATATCCATCTAATCTACTTCTAGTGTCTGTGTGACACAGACGTAAGGACTGATAACGAAAAAATCGAGAGTGTCTCTACTCATAATAGATATACTCTGTTATCATCAACCACAATAAGCAGTGTGTGTGAGGAGAGGAGTGTGGCTGAAGCACATCAGAAGAGTGTTACCATATGTCAATGAAAGCATATCATTAAGGGTTTTTCTTTGAATTTTGTCAAAGAATTTTCGGTTTTGGTGCTTTTGAGAGCGGCTTATTATGTGGGGTCTTGCCATTCGGTTTTAATTTGTTTGTATTTCTGAAAGATCCAATAACATTCAGTTAAAACATATTTTTTAATGTTGTCTTTTAGAAATAAGGTTTATTCGTGAGGTGTTTTGATGCATTCATTTCATTAACGCAACAAGTGATCATAATGTATTGCGATAATTTTATAGTGATTACTACGGCAACTCAACCGGATTGATGCAAAAGCATGGTATTTTTTGGGATAAAATTTGATTAAATATTTTAATATAGAAAACTAAGTACAAATTTTGAGCCTTATTCGTTAGGTAGGTATAAATTCATATTTCACTTTGTAGAGCATATTTTTCAACCTGAAATATCAAAATGATGAAACAGGTAAACTTATACTGTTTATTTTCGGTCGTTGGGTTTAACCACATCCGGTGACTCCTCTCCAGTAAAGCAAATGCCTTGAAAGGATTTTATGATCCTTTTTTTTTTGCTACTGTTTCCGCGAAGTTCTGCATTGACGGGTAGTAATTTTCTAACAAATATGTAATCTAGGTATATATGTCTATAATAAAAAATGTATGCATAGCTGCACAAGTGCAGTCCTTTTACCATATGTTTAGGTATATGACATTGCGTCGTGGTTATATAATTTTGTATTCTAATTGGCTGTTGGTTTATATAAGGCGGAAACAATGGTTGTTATCTCAATCGCGGATAGTGTATCTAAGCAAGTGGTTAACTTTATTGTGCATATGAATAAACAGAAACATGGCTACAAAGTCTTCAAAGGATCTAAGTGTAGAAAAGGAACAACAAATTTTTGATGCAACTGAAAAATTCTATGGCCTTTTTAAAAGTAAATCGGAAGCCGTAGGAAATGCGGCTACTCTTTTTTCTCTTACGGAACGAACTGTATACAGGCTTTTAAGGGAAAAAGCAATCAAAGGCCACAATTCACCACCAAAGAAGAAAAATAACTCCGGTATCAAGAGCAAGGTGGATGATTTTAACAAATGTGCGTTTAGGCGGATAGTCCATCAGTTTTTTATGGATAATGACCTTCCAACGCTAGACAAGATATTATTGGAAGTACGAAAAAGTAAAACTAAAACAAAACTAAGCAGATCAACTTTGTATACAATATTGCAAAAAGACCTCGGACTTAAATTCGTCAAACGTCAGCGAAAGAATTTGTTGTTGGAAAGAAGTGACATTATTTCTTGGAGACGAAGATTTCTACGCGAAGTAAAAAAAAATTAGAGAAGAAAAAAGAAAGATTTATTTTACTGGGGATACCCTTTAAAAGAAGCGAATATTAGAAAAGGAAAACTAAAAAGATAAACGGAATTTATTTCGTTCAGTAATATTTTTATTTTAAATTGGAACATGGTAACCCTAACAGTATTGCTCTCTGTTTATGGCGAAATATCATACACACTACCCCACCCTGTGAGAGCTTTAAAAAGGGACCGATTTATGTAAGTCATTGCAACCAGACTGAGAGACAAACATCCTATCTTCCCTGTATTGACAATTTTTCTTGGACAGAGTATAGCTAAGAGTTAAGTTTCCATAATGTAGGTATCTACTATAATTTTCTTCGACAGAAAGTTGATAGATACATATCTTAGAATTTGGGCGAATTTATAACCATTTTATTTTCTTGATCTTAAAATAACTATCAAAAACTTACACCAAAAGCTTATTATTTTTACTCACGTGATTGCCATATGCAAAGTGAACCACTAATGATTGCTTATAGCCACAAGATGGAACAGTGGTGAATGTCCCATCTAGTAAGTAATTTCGATTGCAGCTGCTCGGCAAGTTTGTAATTGCTGATTCTATCGTTGGTGACATAAATACTGTAAAGGCAAAGTTTTCTTCCAAAAACGGTTCCATTTTATAGCGATACATACCAAAGCTTGCCATTGCAGTTTTAGTCTTAACATTATCTGATACCTCTTTAGCAGTGTGGGGGCTGGCTTTTAGGAATGACTGGTTGCGAACTCGAATGCGCTGCCTACGTAGTTTGCCAAATTGAACCTAATAGGACAAATGCATTTTTTTAAATTTAATGTTGGAAACACGACTGCCTGGAAATCCTAAAGTCTGGTAACGTAAAAAGCTAATATTTTTCCAAACAATAGGTACTTACCTGAGGAGGATGTTCATTGTATTTTGAACACATTTCATGATATATTTTACGAAGACCACTTCTTTTGAGTGAGGCATTGGCACATTCGTTTTTAATTTTGCTCAAATCTTTCATTTTTTTCTTTTTTCTTGTGGAGCACTTAATTTTGGAATCCGGACAAGAGTTTGGTTTTGAAAGTCTTCAACGGCACTAGCATTACTCGTTTTGTTGTCACATTTAAGCCGATACAGATGTTTTATATCAGAAATATTATAATAGATTACTTCCTTTCCTCAGGAATTGACAAAACTAAAAATGAAAAATCAAATTACTATATTTTTCTATTATTCACACCGAATAAGGTAGGTGGTCCAAATAAGGCCCATAACCTAATAAGGCCCAGTGTGCAAAAGTTGGCATAACCGACAAGCAACAGGAATTAGATTTTAAATGTGCTTCTGGCCAACTATGTCTACACTAAAATCGATAGAATTTTTCGTCCGACGCAATCGTGTTTTTTCTTACAGACGATAGGTACAATTTAGTGAATGTGCACGCACGCGCGTTTTATAAGAAAGTGTTTTTCTCTTATTTGTTTTGTGACAAAATATTTTTATAAACATAACTGAACTAAGGCTTATGCTAATATCAATTGAGTAATTTTCTTTGTTATTAAGGAAAAACTATAAGGTGGGCCTTATTTGGGTCACCTACCTTACGTTGCAATTGAAGCCAATTTTCTAACCGTAAAGACAGGTGTTTGTTATTGACAACATCAACATGGCCCATAGTTTTTTGCAATATGGCCATTAGGGTGTCCCGTCGTTGTATGAAGAAAAAAATTTCGTGGAAAATCTCATCGAAAGGGGTATCAAAAGTTGCGTATTGACGAGAAGATTCCGAATGTGTACTTACTTTCTGATTACGGCATAACTTTTGGGCCTCTACCGACGATTGAAGGACAGGGAAAAGTAACTAAGGCGCTAATATCTTTCAATTTTTCTATTTGTTCAAAATATTATTACTATTTCAAAAATATATACACAAATATAACTTGGTACTAAATTAAAATAATAAATATTCATTTGCGTATAATCAACAATTTTAAATTATTTATTTAAAAGAAGCTAAATACAAATATTACATTGAAAATTGGCTCTGGTATTCTGAGCTCTGTTGTTATTGCAAGCAATGAAAGCTCATCATCAGGCAGATCTTTTAAGATAGGTGGAGGAGTTGTCTGACATTCATTTTAAAAAATAATGTCTATGGTATGGACCTTACTAATAATCATTTTTAACATTGAGATTGAATATTTTGTAGGTCACAATATGCAATTTTGTGTTTCGAAAATTTCACTATTGTGAGTTAAATAATATAGCCTGGACACTAAAAATGATTATTAGTATCCCGGTATTTAGCCCTTAAAATTTATAAAACGAATCTTTGTATTGCAAATTTCTTCCCCTGTATAATATGTCGGAGAAATATTTTTATGTTCTTCTAGGAGCTCCTTGCGAAAATGACGTTTATATTTTTGATCTGAAACAAGGGTTTTGTCTTTCTGTCCGTCAAAATAAATATTCTTAGGAATGGCATCATTGTTTTGGCTTCTAAGATGCTCTCTTGATTTTGACAAAGCTCGGTATCTATATTTTATTTTTGTCGATTACAAGCCTTGTGTCAGTGTTATTTGTGAGTCCAGCATCGTGCAAAACCGCTGAAGCTACTGTTGGGGCAGATCGTTCCGATACTCCATATCGATCAAAAACTCTTGCTACAGATGGTTGGACCAGCAAATTGAGCTTATCTGAAAACGTGGAAGGATCTGAAGAAGACTTTGAAAGTTCTGAAGAACAAAGTAGTGACCTTACTATCCTGACTGCCTCCACTCTTTCGTCTATTTCGTTTGGATCTACTCTCTGGAGTAAACTTGGAGAAACAAGATTATTCAATGCACTACGTTCTTTTCGATCTAGATGCTTTTGTATTCTAATTGTCTCTAGCTTATCAACACTTATCCTCTAAAAATACCCTTTCATTACTAGGCACTTTTTTTCTTTTCACAGTGGCAGGTATCAAATTTACATGAGGCAATGTCAAACAATTTTGTACTAGAAAATGTTATGAAATCTTGTACTCTATTGTGATAGTTTGCACTCACTATAATAAACAATTCGGAATTAGAGGGATTTTTCATCGTATTCTGTTTTAAGGTTTCTTTGGATCAAAAGCATAGGTATACTTTTTTACATCTCTTACAGACGGTAAATGATTTTTTTTTAATTCACTACAAAGGGATCGAAAAGAGGACAGAATAGCTCTCGGAGATGGAGTCCGGAACTCATTTTGCTTAGGTACATGTTTTAATATTTAAATTTAAAAAATCGAATTTACTTATTTTTGTGAACATATAGAATTTTGTGGTTAAAACAAAACAAATGTATTTTTTGATTCCAGCATTTAAGAGATATCAAAATAACCTTTCAAGTGCTCAAATGATACCAAAAACACATTTGATTTGAGAGAATATGCTATAACTTTACAAATGTAAGCATTATTAAAAAAATATTGAAAAAGAAAAATGTAGGGAAAACAACATTTTTTTCCAAAACTTCAACGGCCGGTAGAGGCCCAAAAGTACCCTTGAATATAGATAGATAGATAGATATTTTTTATTTGTATATAAGTTTTACAATGGGTGTTTGTAACCGCACATTTTACAATACAATAATTTAATAATGGTAATTATCTTTCTATTGGAATATGGTATTATTTATTATGACAATTTACATGTAGACAAATCGACTTTTGAGAAAACTACAAGAAAGACCTCAAATTCAAAAAGCAAAAAAAGAAAAGAAAAAGAAGGAAATGGTTGACTAGAAAAGCTCAAAAATAAAATTAATTTATAAATATGTATCACATTTAGTAGTAAATAAATATATAAATAAGATAATATATAATAAAGAAGTAAATAAATAAATAAATAAATAAATAAATAAATAAATAAATAAATAAATAGGTAATGATAAATAAATAAATAAATAAATAAATAAATAAATAAATAATGAATAAATAAATAAGTAAATGGAAAACATTAAATAAATAAAGATATTAATAACACATTTGCAAATGATAAATTATATATGTACAAACATAAATTAACAATGATTGAACACTTAAAGAGTTAACAAAGAACATCTATGTAAGAAACAAATAATTAAAGTTCTATGTAACAAGAAACATTTCAAAATTTATAGAAACAAGTATGAAAAATGACTAGATTATATATTTAATTGGTTAACGAGGGGATTTTCGGTAAAACTACTTCTTGTTAGAAATGTGCCTTTAAGCTTTTGGATTCTTTGAGCAATCAACTCAACATTCGCCTTTTCATGGAGCTCTAAAGTTGCATACCTCCATGGTAAATTAAATATCATTTTCAATATTTTATTTTGCGTAACTTGCAACTTTTTGATATGGCAGGCAGCAGAGTCGCCCCATACTTGGCAACCGTATAACAGGATTGCCTGAATACCCTTGAATATTTTTTATGTTATTTTTCCTGTAATGAGCTCAGCAATACGCAACTTTTGCGGGGCCTTTTGTTAAGATACAACAAACAATTTTTTTACGGGACACCCTAATGTTCCTGTCGTTTCTAACTGGTCATAACATTTATATACATAACATTCACCACTATGACATACAACACATAACACTCAAAGAATACTTAAAATAACTTAAAATGTTCATGCTTATATTTATATTAACTTAAATTAATTAAAAATTTATCAGTCATTCATACTTACATTAAATATATTTTGTTCATTCAGTCTATATTATAAACAAAATTATTATTATATTATATGTAATCAAATTGAATTACATATATTGATAATTAATCTGAAACCATAAACATCGGGTTGAATTTCATTGCGATCCTTATACAGGGTTGCCATCTTTAGACATAAGGGGTCATCCGTAATTTTTTGCCCCTCCCCCCGTCCTTGTCACAGCTGGTCACATTTGTGAGACCCCCCCCCCTAGTGTGACGTCACATATTTTGCAAATTTATATTTAAAAATTATTGAATGATAAAAGGTGTTTCGAAATCAGTTTTATTTCCATTTTAATTCATTTTTAATAAAATTAACATCAAATCAATTAACAAAACAAAAAACGATTAGTTATATTCAGTTGTGAATAAGGTCCAAAGTGAAATGGGCGATCGTGAACCGCCACCGAGCGCTCAGCGGTTATATGGTTATAAATTATAATATTAAGAGCGTGAATGTCACTGCCGAAAAACTTTGAATTTTCTCCAGGCCATATAGAGTTGGGGGTCAAGATGAAATTTTTTGCACTAATCTAGTAAGATTTGTATGAAAAAAGTCGTCTTGGACCCTTGCTCTATGGCCTAGAGAAAACATAAGGCAACGAGTCGTCTGATCGAAATTCCGCGCCGTTCAAAAATCAATAATAATTTTTTAATGTGGAATTTAAACAATAATCGAATGTAATCGCTTCAATCGTTTTCACTCTGTGTACATACATACACCAGCAATACCTACTCAGTTTAGTTGTTAATACAAAACTCAAACTTACTTTTACGCCTTCGGACTCCAGCTGTATTTGTGATGTTGAAGAAGAAGGAGTTTTGGAAAAAAAAATCATTAGTGTAGCTTTCTTTTTCGTCATTTTTATTTGCAATTCTTTGATTTTAGATTCCACTTTACTTTCAACATCGTCACTACTTTTTAAACTTTTCCATAAGTTGTTAACTTCTTCTTGTACAATTTGTTTTGTTTTATCAGCATAAGCTGCATTGTATGTTTCATATAGTTTACGATAAGAATTACCTAAATCACTTTTTTTGTTCATTGTAAACTTGTTTCGTAAGTTAAAAATCACAAAAAAGCAGAACTAAGAACGAAGTTAAATAAAAACAAAGAAATCACCGCTAGGCGCAATGCGTTTGGCGGCATTAATCAAAGGGCGCCTAGGCGGTCGGTGCGCATGTAACACTAGCAGAGTGAGTGGTCGTCAAAACAATTGGTACTTATATTTGCACATCAGATATAGTTGTTTATGTTTTTGAAGTTTTCGTACGTAAATAAGTTTGTGTTTTAGAAGTAAGCTTATAATAGATTTTGAAATTTGACGTCACGAAATTTAAGACCCCTTCTACCCCCTTGTCAAACAATGTCACACTACGTCGAACCCCTCCCTCCCCCTTACCGTGTGCCGTAATTTATGGATGGCCCCTAACTTCGGACAAAACCGAAGGACTGAAACGGAGAAATCAACATTGGGACAAAGATTTAATTTTCCAACATACATTCGGTTACAAATCAATTTTTTTATGAACAACAATGGATAAATATTATTAAAAGCCCAATTCGTATTTTATTACACCTCAAAAAGTACTTCCAAAAATTACTTTAAAACGTAAACATCACAATATCAATTTCACCTCACCTTGTGAGAATTTTGTGACATGTGAGGTATCAGTGGGGTTTGCCAGTATCGGGCTGGACATTTGGGACTGAGAAATCTTCGGAAAGGACAAAGGGCAAAGAAACATTGGGAAAGACAAATACTTTGTCCCAAATGTACCGTGTTTGAAACCGTGTCTATTCATTCATGGTAATGCCGGTTTTATCTATAAGATCAATCATAAGATAATTATTTACGTTTTGCTAAATTCCCTGTCATCGGTCATCTTCGTCATCAACATTGTCGCCAGCACTTCGGTACATTCATATCAACATGACCTTGTACATAGAGACTAGTCTCCTGCCATGTTCCTTACAACACCCAAACCAAATTTAAAACAGTGCTGATGATGATTGCCTGAGTGCACTTGTTATCATTTATTTGTTTCTTTTGTCAGATAACATAAGAAGATATAGTTTTTGAGTTGTAATTTTTAGTTTTAAAATGACGAGTTTTAGAGATCTATCGTTTTGACGATAGTAGTCTCAGAAGTTACGTGATAATCGCCCTGGATTCGTATCATCCAAAGCATCCTAAATTCGTCTGCACCTTATCCTATCGCATTCAATGTCAATACTACTTGGCAGCAAATAGTTTTATGTAGCATGTGAGCCTCAAATTCGTCAATTGTACTTAGAGTGTTCTTAATCCCTAATGAAAGGCTCATTAGGTTGTAACTCTCTGGTCGGACAATTCAGCCAATCAACTAATTGTCGAAATCCTTTTTTTATTGAGTGTAATAATTTGTTCATTTACAAGCAACCACCATAGTTCTCCGAAGCACTAGTAATCGGCTCACAGTAGTTACACTTTTATCTTTATGACGGTAAGCGGATTAAATCCGTTTCCCGAGAATTTGCCTCAATAAAAGCCAGCAGCAAAAAGAGCAAAAACCTGTCCAACTGCAATTTAAGATCTGACTCAGAGTGAGGAAAATGCTTAAAGTTTTCTCTTTCCAACAGGCGAACCACTCCTATCAGTGAAACGCTCAACCAAATGCTGACCATTAGATGAGTTCTATATGTTTCCCCGGGGGGGCATACATACTAAAGGTGGGTGGCGGTATATTCAGGAATGGCTTCAGGTGGATAGAGGCTTAACTTTCGCATTGGAAATTTATTGCCTTTGCGCTGCGAGGGATTTGCGTAAGTGCCCATCCTTTGGAATATCCTTCCTCCCTATGTTTATACAATATCCAGACCGGAGTACTTTTTAATGAGCTTTTCGTTAAACTTGGCTATATGCACATGAACTATTTGGAACTATTTTCTCGACCATGTTTCAGTCATGGAGAACAATGCTGTCGCCGAAGGGTGTTGCGCATTAAAGGCCATGGGTGGCAGCAAGCAGCAGCAGCCGGCCAGCGGTTGTGGTATAAAAGAGGTTAAGTCTCTCAATTTCATTTGCGGCCGTGGGGTGATAACGTTAAGCTAAACTGTTTGTAAGCACGCGATCGTTTCGTCACATGGATTGGTCTAGGGTTGAGTTTCCTGACGGAAGTGTTGTTGCGGCAGTATTTATCGAGTTCATTGTCCACTCAACAATGCACCACAAAGATATTATAGGAAAACAGTCTGCTGAACAGTGAGCCCAATGAAAAGGATATTGAGGCGCTTTATTGTATTCATTTTGATAAAATTAATTAATTAAGTTAATTGACAACTTTTTTTTATTGGATACAATGGGCCATGTAAGGTTTTGTTGAAGGCACTTACATAAGCGTGAATTTTATTTTGTATTTTTTTGGGCGGAAAATGTTTGTTCTTTATTCGTTGTGGTCGTGGCTGCGGGCAATAAAGGAATATTATTGTGTATTTCGACTGGTAGTTTGTTAAGAAGAAATGTCGTGATAGGGCGAATGAGTCCTGGGACTTTTTTGTTTCACTGAAGTTTTCTACGTATGAATTTATAACACTGTATACATAAGTTGCTGAGTAAAAACTACGATAAATGAAAATATATTGTTCGACGCATTAATGTTTATCAAGAATAGTTGTGGAAATATTAGCACATTTTCCATATGCAGACAGTGGTGTCACTTAAATCCAGCACATTAAGATGCTTGGCAAACGGAAAGTGTTCCTTTAGAACGCCAATATACAGTATTTTAAGTTGAGAGGATAGAAAAAATGCAGCTGATTTCTTACAGACGTTCGAGTACATACGTTTAGTCTGCTGGCATCCTGGGGAGCCGTGCCAAACACAATTGTGTTCGTGAGAGACCCATTCGGACGCAGGACGCAGGCAGGTCCAACGCAGGTGCGAGTCCTAAGAAAGCATCCTCTGAGCCTTTGTGAGGAACATTGGAATGGGCGTTGGCGTTGACTACAGGACATGGTTATTTCAAGTATCATTTAAGGAAGATATGGGCCTTAAAGAGGACAATACTTGTAAACTATTCCTGGAGGAATCTGAGACTGCGGCAAATATACTGTATTTTTTTTTTTTACGCTGGGAGGTGGAAATCTTCCAAAGACGAAACCGAGCCCGTACTCAGTAACAGTGTGGTGATTTTTACCCACTAACCCCTTCTCCCGTCTTCCTGTTTTCCCTGCGATACAACCTTCTTGGTATTTCATTGTCGCAGGGCGGGGATTAGCCAGCTTTCCAATTATTGCACCTAGTAGTTAAACCAATCAGCAATTTGTCTTTCATATTTTAAAATTTATATTCTAAGTATTTGTCCATAGAGGATTTAATACTGTTTTTGTTTTATTTTTCGAGCTGTGTAGCTAGTTCAAAAGGTTTTATCCTTCTTAACCTCCTAGTCATATTGCTAGTATTTAATAGTTCCTTCATTTCTGAGCTGACGTGATTGAGAAGCCTAAGTTTATGTCTATTAGCTACTTTTTTGACTTCATCTTCAATCATTTCTATTTCTAGATCTCTATGCAGATCAGCGTTTCTTATGTACCATGGTGCATTCACTATATTCCGTAGAACTTTGTTTTGAAATGTTTGAATTTTCTGTAAATTTGTTTTGCATGTGCATGCCCACAGCTGGAGCCCGTACGTCCATACTGGTTTTAGAATTTGCTTACAAAGCAGTAATTTATTGTAATTTGACAAACAAGAGTATTTCCCTATAAGCCAATACATTTTAGTGTAGCGCATATTTAGTTCTTCTCTTTTTTTCTTTACATGTGCTTTCCAGCGCAGTTTTGCGTCTAGTGTCATGCCTAGATACATACAGGTATGTGCTGAACATTTTTATTTGTAAAATTTATATGGACCGATTTTAGGTCATTTAGTTTAATTTGCCAATTTTTCGTCCATTTTGTTATATTGTTCACTGCATTCTGTAGTTTTTTTGTCGCTACTTCGACAGTTTCTCCCACAGCAAGTACAGCAGTATCATCTGCAAATGTTGCCACAGTTGTTTCATCACTGTTCGGCAAGTCGCTAGTAAATAAGAGATATAATACAGGGCCTAACACACTTCCTTGTGGTACACCAGCTTTTATTTCTCTTAATGTGGAGTAGTCATTTCCTAGTTGAATTCTAAAGAATCTCTCTAATATATAGGACTCTAAAATTTCTGAAAATTGTTTTGGCAGATGCTTTTGCAATTTATAAATCAGTCCTTTGTGCCATACTTTGTCGAAAGCTTGTGCTATATCGAGAAATATAGTAGAGCATATCTTTTTTTCTTCAAATGCTTTTTCGATTTTATCTGTTATTCTATGCACCTGATCGATCGTGGAGTGTTCATTTCTAAAACCAAATTGATGGTTTGGGATTAGCGATTTTTCTTCGATTATTTTGTTCAGACGTTTAATCAACATCTTTTCGAATAACTTATACAACATAGGTAGTATAGATATGGGGCGATAGAAGGTGGCTTCACTAGGCGGTTTGCCTGGTTTTGGTATCATAATCACCTCCGCGACTTTCCACATGCTAGGTACATACCTTATCCTGAATGCAGCATTTATGATCTGTGCTAGTTTCTTTAAGCCCTTTTTTGGGAATTGTTTTAGGATTTCCCCTGATATTAAATCAAATCCCGGGGCTTTTTTAGTACTGATACCCTTTTTATTTCATTGGCAATTTCTTTAGCCGTTACCGGTTGGATGTGTCTTTCCTCTTCGCACAATTCTTCGCTTTCTTGACAGTATATACTGTATCAATATCCGGCTTTGGCTGGCAGAAGAATAAGGATCTTGGGTCGAAAATCCATTGGATTTTGAATGAATCTGATCTCTCAAAGACAGATGCTAGCGTTAACACTAAAAATCGAACCGAGGGAAGAACTGTGGAGAAATCCAGGCAGTCTCTTTGGGTCCTATCAAAAACTATACCAGCCACCAGCGCTAACAACAAGCCAACCGCCACCATCAAGGTTTCTGCACCAATTAAACTAAAGCTATGAACATCACCGTCTATCAAAACAAAAATATTTCGGGTACTTACCTCTGCCGCTGTGGCGCAATGATCGTTCTCCCGAAATGATATTAGGTACTATGGTGTAGGAAAATAACTTCACCTTGAGTGGGAAATAATTTCACTTTTGTTTATGAGAAGTTATTTCCCAATGAAAGTGATTCCAGTTAGAATCAACAAATTCTCAAATTATAGGTGGAAAATAATTTTACAAAATTGATGGTGAAGGTGATGTCATTGCCCACTTCAAGTGGGAAATAACTCCACATAAAAGAATATTTCTTTATAAGTTCTATTTAATTTTTTTTTTGTTTTAAGCTGTTTGTTGCTAGATGGCATGTATGTAAGTTTTAGTGAGAAATGCTTTTCAAGTGCTACTAAAGTAGTGTGATCTTAAGTGGTGCAAACTTTTGTGTGCTGAACTGGACCTACTGTTATTGTATAGCAAAATCATAGATAAAGGGATTAGCTCAACATTTTTTGTAATGAAAAACATTTTTCTTTGTCTATAAAACTACTAAAAAACTATAAATAATATTTTTTTTTATATTCGAATATTTGTAACATGGATCCCAACATTGACCACTGTTTCCTTTTTACTTTTTCTAAAAATTGTCAATATTTAATTGAATATTACCCTAAATACCCACCTACTTCATAAAACTAATTCTTCGAAATTTAATTTAACTTTGATTCAATATTCTTGTATTAAAAAAATTGCATAATCAGTAAAAGCAATTCGAGTTAAAAACTAATGTTTGACAACAAAAAATAAGGTAATACAAAAATATATTTGAAAAATGGTTATTGGTGGTACGTTTGCATCACCGGTCAATGTTAGGAAATCGATGCCGTAACATGGACCATCCACTTTTACTTATATAGATCAAAAAGAAATCGACAATATTTGGTAAATCGTTGCTTTTATGACACAGAACGATAGTCCCTATAATCTTACAGTAGAACGTTTTGGAAATTCAACGTCAAAATTAAAACTGGTCAATGTTAGGGAACGTTTCACGCAAATTCAATACTAGATTCAATATACTTCAAAAAGAAAGTTTCACCAGTCAGTACAGTGAATACTTTTAACACTTGGTTTCACTGAAAATGGTCGAAGTGAAACTTCACATTTCATACACATACGCAGCTAATCCATTGGGTATCCTGGCGTTTGTTACGATTCCTGATACGGCCGTTAGTTTTCAAACCTACCAAAAAGGTAGGTAGTAAAAAAAAATACGTTATGAGGCCCGTACCACGCTTTAGCTTGAGAACGCGGATTAGCTCCCAGACGTTGCGCAAAGATAACCATGAATATAAATGAACGAAATTCTCTATTATGATTTTGCAGAGGCTTTTTACAGCAGGTCCCAATGTGAAAAACACGCTGTGGCTGAAACTTAAAAATGAATATTTAAAGCCGTGGTTTATGTTCATAAAATTTGGTGATTGGTGTGTATATTATGCGGTATAGTAAAGGGTTTTCCAATAAGAGGTGTTATTTTGGTATTCAAAGAAAAATGCCATTTTTTGAGATGTTTATTTCATAATAAAGAGGAAGGTATGCCGTTAATAATTGAAAACAACATCAGCCAAATGGCCACCACGAGCACGCATAAAGGACCATA
This sequence comes from Cheilosia urbana, assembly GCA_946477585.1. Taxonomy (NCBI): domain Eukaryota; kingdom Metazoa; phylum Arthropoda; class Insecta; order Diptera; family Syrphidae; genus Cheilosia; species Cheilosia urbana. The sequence continues at coordinate 43,589,337 of OX297856.1, forward strand.
TCCTTTTACAATAACACCTCTTATTGAAAAACCCTTTATTTTCCGTAACTCAAAAATGGTTTTACAGATATTTTTAAAAAATCGTACATTGCGCTGTATGTTGAAGATACTCATGGTTTAAGACATGTAGTTTGTGTTTTAAAATTACATCTAATACATATATAAAAGATAAATCATATTTGAGATACGATAAATAGGGGAGACTGGGTACGGTTGAAACACAGGACGGTTGAAACAACACGAATATCTCGTGAGCCATACGCGCAGCGTCTATGAGTATTAGGGGTGAATGAAGCAAAAACAAGTCCGTAGACGAATGGCAGTAATACATCGTTCATTCGGCGGTTCAGTTGTGAGTGAGAGCTTATGTTCTATTTAGACTACCAAAAATAAGTATGTATTTTCGTTTGGTTATTTTTCATTTTACTGGGGTTTCTATCCATGCGAGATTGCTGTGCGTATTTTTTTGTATGCAGTAAGGAGTCTAGAGTAGATCATGATGACTCATTTAAACGTGTCAGTGTTGTTTTCGTTACTTTATAGATTTTGTTTACTTAAAGGGGGGGTTGGGGACGGTTGAAGCAATTTTTCGTCTTTAATTATTTTTTGATTCTTATATAATATTCTAACGAAATTAGAAGAACCAGAAAGTCTACAATATACACCGATACACCAGAGAAAGAACAAATAAAAAAGGATCATGAAGCAAGACTGTAACAAACCAGCTAACCAAGCTAAGAAATGGTTGGAAGGTGTAAAAAAGAAAATAAAAGTTACGAAAGTAAAAAAAAAAAAATAATAATAATGCAGCATTCCAGTTCTCTGTTACTATTTTTTTATTCAGAAGAAGAGGAGTTTTATTGCCTTGTTTGCTTTTCAACGTATTCAGGGAGCAGATCTAGTGAAAGTTGGATACAAATGTGTCACCAGTAAAATGTGGGCTCACAAAGAGTGCACAGAAGGTTGCAATAGTTATGTTTGGCACAATTGTGATTCGGAATATTTCGACAACTGAATTTTATCGATTGTATTATCGAAATTAAAGTAATGTTCCTTTTGTTTATTTTCAATTAATTTAATGAATTAAGATATTTTTTTCTTTAATTTTTTGTTGCTTAGAAATAATGTTTATTTTTTTTTTATTTCTATATAAAACAATGACGTGATGAATATTGTCAAACAAAACTATTATTTAAAATAAAAATTAATTAAATATGTAACAATGGAAGATTGTGTTCATGTTTCAACTGACCCCAACAACTGTTTCAACCGACCCTGGTATGGGTACGGTTGAAACAAATTTTCATTTTTGTTTTAATATGATGTACTACGCAAAATATCACACCGAGTACTCAAAAAACACTTTCCATTTATACATAGAAACATGCTCCTACATTTCACATAACTTGATCACCGCTAAGCTTATTAACAGCAATGGTATGGACGGTATAAGCGAAATTGTTTCAACCGTACCCAGTCTCCCCTAAGTTTAAAACTACTAAATACCTTGTTTTTGACGAAAGAATAAGGTGTCCAAATTATAAATCATATTCCAAACTTGGCTGTCTTTTTTTTTTTTTTTGTGATTTCGTATTCGGGCAATCATTGCATGTCTGTTTCATTATTTCGCGTACGTACCAGGCTCCAGGCTTGCCAGTTTAGTGATTGGTTATTTAGCCGTTGAAAATCTGGGGAGGGGGATTGTTTAGGGGGGAATATGTTTTTTTTTTTTTTTTTCTTTTTTTCTCAAATTGTATTTTATTTTTATTTTATTCTGATATACTTTTTGGATATTTGGTATGAGACTAGACATTCATTTTTATATAATACAGCATACAAAAGCAAAGCCCGATTAACTTTACATGGCCCTTAAAGTGCGCTGTTGCAGAAAAAATGATTTTATACACATTTTGCAAACCTCATAAACAGGTAGGTACTTAATAACTGTTCTATCTGTCCATGAGCAACTAATTCAAAATAGAACATAGCAATCGTGGACGAAATGCTGTAAAAAAAATGTACGAAATACCCAAAGTGATTATCCAGTATTACAACATTTTGGCCTTAGCTCTATCTCACCTATAAACTTCTTACTAGGTCAGATTCAATTAAAGATTTAAGAAATAAGGATTTTAGAGACATACTCGTATATCGATTTTACTAAACGATATTTTCTTACCAATAAAAATAATTTGTTCGCATTTTCTTTTACAAAACAAGTCTTCAATAGAAAAAAGTTGTAGATTTCGGTACTTTCTGTAATATGTAAGATTTACAAGAGCTCGGCAAATACACTTACAATAATGGTTGCAAGAATAAACATTTGTTAACATTTTAAAAAAATATTGCCTACATTATACAGCATTAGCATCTTGTAAAGGTGCAAATTAAAACTTACATCTTTAAAGTATAGTTCATAAAACATGTTATACAAAATTATGACAAAAAAGTTGGATTCTAGTTGAAATCTATAGTGTGTTGTTGAAAGTGTTGCCAGATGGTCAAAATATTTCCCCCAGATAAATATGCAAAACCCCCAGAGTTGGCTACTTTTTTTCAAAAAACCCCCCAACTTTTTGTCATTATTTTCTTTTAACATGTTTTTGTACGACTTTAAGGAAGGAATTTCGAATTTGAAACGCGGACATGTAATTTTGGTTATCCGAATGCAAAAGTGTGCGCCAAATAAATGAAACGGATGTTGGATTGAACAACTTGTTTTGTAAACAAAAATGGTCCAAGGATATTTCATTCATTCATTTCATTCATTTTTATTTCATAAATGTCTATACAATTGTATATAATACATAATACAGTGGAATATAATTAAAAGAAATTATGAAATTCATTTGACATTCGATATTTACTATACTCATATGTACAATAAATAGTGATGAATGCCATTACACTTTAAACTTAAAATTTAATACAATTCGAAAAGTTAATTATGTGGGTGGGGTGACCCTTAAAAAGCCAAAAAAAGATTACATATTTATATTACTAAGCATCATTAAGTAGACAAAATGCAGTTACAATCAAAGCATCATAATCAGTTTAGACCAAAAGATTATTTTTTGAGTTACATCAGTTAGTCAAAAGAAAAGACTCAATGCCAGCAAAATTAAAATTGAAAAGCCATTTTTTTACGAGTTTGAGAAACAAATCAGGTATAGAGATAGACCTGAACGACTGAGGAAGTTTATTGAAAAGACGAAAGGACGATATATAATAAAAATTACGATAAGCAGTGGTATGGAATTGAGGAACGGATACTGAATATGAAAAGTTTCCACGTAAGCTGTAGTTGGATATCAATCGGAATGTAGTGATTCAATGCAGTCATACTGAACGCGAAGAACCATTACGTAACATTGTATCGCCCTAGATAGCATAGAGTGTCAAGTGGCATTCAATCGGTATCGACAGTGATTCATGCTACGTGGGGGTTCATACGAGTTCATGTGTTTGTTATTGTTTACACTTTGTACACCGTTCCCACTATGGAATAATTGGGACAAAGGGATCATATTTTAGTTTATTATGCTGTTTGAATATTTTATTGCTTAGGATAAAGAAGAAGAATTTGCTATAAATAAGAATTAAGTTGAATAATAAAGACAGTCTTGTACACACGCTTGACTCTTAATTAACTGCGGCATTTTTGCCTTCATATTCAGCGAGCTGCGCTTCATACAGCAACACATAGCGTGCTACGCTTAAATAGCTTAGGGCACCGCTAGGGAACAAACGTTACAACAAACGTTACATGGCGATCCTGCCATCTTCGCTTGGAATCATCACTTAGAACGAACTTTACATGACATAGAGCGAGCAAATTAAGATGACCTACAACAGAGCGGAGCTGGACAGACTTTTCGAAAAATTGAACCACCACGAAGAGTACACAGCCGAAACGACAACCCAAGAAGTACCAAAGTACATCCCAACACCAAACACCGCATCATTGGCATTACGGTAGACAGAAAACAGAAAAATCTGTTGATCAATAAATTGAAAACATTACATCTAGAACGTAACCATGGGGCAAAGCCAGACGAAAGAAGAAACCATAAACAACAACCTGAACGGCACTAGCATCGTAGGAAATAACGGGCAGAATTATATTATAATAATATTATTGTTAATCATATTAATTTTTAAATTTAATAGCTACTAAAAAAAAAATATGTTAAAAAGCAAATAATAAGAGGTAGGGTAAACCATGTGTAACAATAATAAAAGAATAAAGAAATGAAAAACACAAAAATGTTTAATCCAGTATGGACAATTTTAAACCACTGTTAGAAAAATTAGATAACCTCAAGAAAAACCCAAACAGAGATTATACAGCAGACTACATAACAAGAACAAAAACTGAAATAGATAAGATTTGGGAAGACATCAGGTTAGAGCTAGAGGAGGAAGAAGTAGCAGAAGTAGAAAAGTATTTCCTTGGAATAGTTGAGGAAATAAACAAATTACTAAAACCAAAAGCAATTAAGAAAATAGACGTAAAGACATTAGAAATGACGAGGTTCGAAATATTAACAGCTGCAAAGCTGGTTCCGGAATTTGATGGAGACCAAAAGAAGCTATACAACTTCTTAGGTTTGATCGAGGTATATAGTAACACACTGACTGACGCAGCAGACAAAAAACAACTAATAGACTTCATACTAACCACAAAATTAAATGACAAGGTGAGACACAAACTGTTATCAGAAAGAAAACCCGAAACACTAGGAGCACTAAAAACAACATTGACAAACATTTATAGGCCAAAGACTAACCCACTAAAAATACACAATGAATTAGCTAGGACTTAAATATGAACAAAGGGAATGACTTCACAAATTTTGTTAGTATAGAAATAAAGAAACCTAGAGGAATATACACCTTTCTGGTGGACACAGGCGCAGACATTTCGGTCTGCAGAAGTAACATGATAAATACGTTAAACCCAAAGGAGGTATGTCAGATAAACGGCATAACTGATAAAACAATATTTTCGGAAGGTACAGCCAATTTAGAATTACAAATTGGAGATAAAATTGTAGAACATGAATTTCACGTTGTAAATACAAACATGAACATAGCAACAGATGGAATATTAGGAAGAGATTTCCTAAGAACATACAACTGCAAAATTGATTATGAGACCTATGCGCTGGTAGTATATATAGAAGATGAGGAAATAACACTACCAATGAACATGAACATGAAAAATATAGGCAAGCTAACGGTACCACCAAGGACAGAAATAATCCAAGTAGTAGAAATGCAACTGAGAGAAGATAGTGTGGTAATTGGAAAGGAAATAAAAAAGGGAGTATTCATAGCCAACACGATAATACCAGCAAAGGGCATAAAGCATATAAGGATTATGAACACACGTGAAAACGCGGTGATCATTGAAAACACCACACTCGGAATACAACCTTTTAAAGATTTTGATATATTATCATACAGTCAAACCAAAACTCAATCTGAACGACTTCAACAATTAAAAAAGGAAATAAAACTCGAAAATGCTAGCAACGCAGAATCAAAAATGATCAGAAAAATTTGTGAAAATTTTCAAGACGTATTCCATATTGAAGGCGAAACCTTATCTGTGAATAACTTCTATGAACAACGCATAACAATGCAAGACAGCAACCCAACGTACATAAAAAACTACAGACTACCTCATGCACATCTACAAGAGATAAACAAGCAAGTCTCAGACCTGGTACAAAAAGACATAGTAGAAGCATCAACGAGTCCGTACAACTCACCACTTCTAATCGTACCCAAGAAAAGTAAAAACGGTCAAGAAAAATGGAGACTTGTAGTAGATTTCAGATCGCTAAACAAAAAAAGTAGTAGATGATAAATTCCCACTAACTAGATTGGAAGATGTACTGGACAAACTGGGCAATGCAAAATTTTTCTCAACGTTGGATATGACGAGCTCATTTCACCAGATACCCCTACACAAACATTCAAGACCGTTAACAGCATTTTCTACCACCGAGGGACACTATCAGTTCAAAAGACTTCCGTTCGGACTAAAAATATCAACAAACAGTTTTCAGAGGATGGCGTCAATAGCTTTAAGTGGATTGCAAGCAGCAGCATTCCTATACGTGGACGACATCATAGTATTTGGTCCAAACATTAGAGAACACAATAACAACTTGATCAGGGTACTGAAGAGACTCCGTAAATACAATCTTAAGCTAAACCCGGGAAAATGTGAATTTCTGAAACCAGAAGTCGTATATTTGGGACATTTAATAACAGCGGAAGGAGTTACTACAGATCCAGAAAAATACGAAGTGATAAAAGAATACCCAGAACCAAAGAATGCGGACGATGTAAGACGATTCGTAGCATTTTGCAACTATTATAGAAGGTTTATTCAAGATTTTGCGAACATAGCGAGACCGCTTAATCAGTTACTAAAGAAGAAACAACTATTTACTTGGACAGAAGAGTGCGATGCAGCATTCAAGAGACTGAAACAAAAGTTAATTTCACCTCCAGTGCTAAGCTATCCGGATTTCTCAAAACCTTTTATTCTAACCACAGACGCTTCTAACTTTGCGCTAGGAGCTGTGCTTTCACAAGGAGAAATTGGAAAAGATAGGCCAATAGCTTATGCAAGCAAATCTCTTAACAAGCATGAACTGAATAAACCCATAATAGAAAAAGAACTATTAGCAATTCATTGGGGAATAAACTATTTCAGACCATACTTATTCGGAAGAAAATTTGTAGTTTACACAGACCATAGATCACTAGTTAGCCTTTTCTCACACAAAAACCCTTCATCAAAACTAACCAGAATACGCGTAGATCTAATGGATTATGACTATGAGATAGTGTTCAAACAAGGAAAAATGAACACAAATGCGGATGCACTCTCGAGAATACAAATAAACTCGGAGAAACTAAAAGAAATGATACCAAAATGCAATATAGATATAGTAACAAGAGCAATGAAAAAGAAAACGGAGCAGATAGAAACACCAAGAACAACTGAAAACTATGCGAAAGCCTCAGACCCAAATGTAGGGATTGATCACCTCCACATATGGGACTGTACATCAATATCGGATATAAGGCGGATGAAGAGGATTGAATTTAATGAAGTGAAAAGAAATAGAAAGGGTACCCAACGACGAAGTAATATAATTATAGCAGCGAATACTGTAATTGTAGAATTTAGCGATAATTCTCTGTCAGAAGTAAAATTGATTTTGAAGAAGCTAATATTCAGGATGGGCAATACAGGAAACAATAGACTAGCGCTAGCGAGAGATAGTTTGATATTTAAAAATATGTACGTACATGAATTCAAAGAGATATTTAATAAGCTGCAAGAAAAGAGAACAATTGGAGAATGTCTAGATATATTGATATACGAACCTCCAAAAAAGGTAGAAGACGATGAAGAAAAGCATAGATTAATTAAAGAATATCATAGCTCAAAAATAGGAGGACATTGCGGTATTAGAAGATGCATCAGCAAGTTAAAGCAGAAATATGTATGGAAGAATATGAATCGAATGGTAAAAGCATTCATCAACAAATGTGAAGATTGTAATCAAGTTAAAGTAACAAGGTACACCAAAGAAAATTTTGTTATAACAGATACGCCAAGTACATCATTTGAGACCATTTCAATAGACACAGTAGGACCTTTGAGACCTTCGAAAGGCTTTAGATACATTCTTACAATACAATGTGAACTAACAAAGTTTGTGGAGGCATTCCCAGTAGAAACTAAAGATGCCGTTAATATTGCGAAGACAATAGTAGAGAAATTCATACTAAAGTATGGATGTTTTAGAAAACTTAAAACAGACAAAGGAACTGAATTTACCAACGAACTACTAAAAAACATTTGTAAGCTACTAAACATAGAAAAGATAGTATCAACCCCATATCATCATGAAACATTAGGATCCTTAGAAAGAAATCATAGGGTTCTAAATGACTATCTGATGACGATAGGAGACAAGGATAGTTGGGATGAGTGGTTACCATACTACACATATTGTTATAATTCAACACCTCATAGTAGCACTTCATATTCACCTTTCGAACTAGTTTTTGGTAAGATAAGCACTTTACCATGTGAAATATTGTCGAATAAAGAAAAAATATATGACTTAGATAATTATTTAAATGAATTAAAATGTAAATTAAGATACTCACACAAGCAAGCAAAAGATAATTTGTTAGAAGATAAGAATAAAAGAGTTAACACACAAAATAATATTAATAAATCTAATTTTAAAGTAGGTGATAAGGTATTTCTAAGAACGCAAAATAAAAAAAAGTTCGACAGACCATTTAAAGGTCCATATGAAATAATATCACAAAAAGGTCCTAATAGTTGCATTATAATAGATAATAAGAGTTATGAGATACATAACAATAATTTGATTAAATCTAGACAAGATTAAGAATATATATAAGAAATTAACATGCACATGTCTAAAAGCATAATATTATAAGATTACCATATTAAGTACGCACTGAACACAAAAAAAAAAATGCGCTAATACGAATGCTATTTATTTAAATTTTAAGAAATGTAAACAAATATCATTTTTCTGTGGGGGAAGGATGTAGTGATTCAATGCAGTCATACTGAACGCGAAGAACCATTACGTAACATTGTATCGCCCTAGATAGCATAGAGTGTCAAGTGGCATTCAATCGGTATCGACAGTGATTCATGCTACGTGGGGGTTCATACGAGTTCATGTGTTTGTTATTGTTTACACTTTGTACACCGTTCCCACTATGGAATAATTGGGACAAAGGGATCATATTTTAGTTTATTATGCTGTTTGAATATTTTATTGCTTAGGATAAAGAAGAAGAATTTGCTATAAATAAGAATTAAGTTGAATAATAAAGACAGTCTTGTACACACGCTTGACTCTTAATTAACTGCGGCATTTTTGCCTTCATATTCAGCGAGCTGCGCTTCATACAGCAACACATAGCGTGCTACGCTTAAATAGCTTAGGGCACCGCTAGGGAACAAACGTTACAACAAACGTTACAGGAAGTTTCGATTACCAGATTTTATATAGAAGGTCTTCAAAACTTTAAAACAGTACAAGTGACGGACAGGGAGAATTTTCAAGTCACAAAACAAAGGGTAAGTAGGATACCTACCAGGTTTTCGGCATAATTTTCGTAGAATGTATTTCTGTAATATCAAGAGTGGCTGTATTTTAGTTTTATAAGAACCTCCCCAGCAAGTAATTCCATATTGTAATTTTGAATGAATAATACCATAATAAATAGTTTTCAAAAGCGTAGTAGAACAAATATTGCAGGTGAGGCTACTATAAAATGTAGGAAGAGACGAACCAGACCGACAATTGCAACAAGCAAGTTTGAATCTTTGGCACTCAGGTGCGTGAAAATAAACATTCACATTAAAATCCAGTACAGACGACAAACTAAAAATCATAATCTTAGTCTTTGAGCTTATAACCAAATTGTGTTTCGAAAACCAGAATCTCAAACGGCTAAGATCCCAATTTATGTCAGAAACCAGATCAAGACGACTGGCCGAACCATATGCGAAACCTACGTCATCTGCAAACGCAGTCGGAACACCTTTAAAGTCAAGTGTAAAAAGTGAATTTATGTAGATAAGAAAGAGAATCGGATCTAGGACAGAACCTTGGGGTACACCTAAGTTGATAAACAATCTATCACTCATTATGTCACCAATCTTTACACTTTGTGACCTATTTTTAAGGTAAGATCTGAACCAATCTAACATGAAGCCACGAATACCCGCTTTTTCAAGTTTGTCCAGGAAAATATGATGATCGACCATATCGAACGCTTTGGTTATGTCAATAAATAGCCCAGCAGAACACTTATTACCATCAAGATTTGACATTATATTGCTACAAAATTGTAAAAGTGCATCTTCGGTAGATTTGCCCTTTTGAAAACCAAATTGTGTTGCTTTAAAATATTGAATTCTCGTAAGGTATCTCACTAACCTGTTTTTCACATGCTTTTCAAAGACTTTACTCAATACTGGAAGAAGTGAGACAGGCCTGTAATTAGATATATCAACAGTAGAACCCTTTTTGAACAATGGAACTACAACTGCATACTTTAGCTCTTCTGGGAAAACTCCTTCAAATATACACTGATGAAAAATGTGTGACAGCACATCCATTACAAAACATGCAACATTTTTAAGCAATACATTAGATATTCCATCAACACCACATGAATTGGTGTTTTTTAGGGTACCGATAACTTTAAATACCTCAAGCGGAGTTATGGGTTCGAACATAAAACTATTACAAAAATATGGTTCAGCAAAGTAACCAGTAGTTGAGCAAACTCGACAGAAAGGTTGGATAGGACTTGTTTGTAGACTGGCGGATACTTTAGTGAAATAGCCGTTAAAAGCATCTGCAATGCCGAGATTGTCAGATACAACACAGTCATTGACACAAATAACAGACGTTTTGTTTTTAACAGAGTTTTTGTTTAAGATACTTAAGATATTGGCACAAATAATTATCATTAACAAATATTGCATTGGAGATTATTTATCTGCATTTTAAAATAACACACACATTTTATGGTTACCAAAAAGAATATTATAATACAAACAAAATATCATTTTAAAAAACCACAGCCGACAAAAAAAAAAAAAAACTAAAGCTGGGGTAGAACCGGCAAACTGGCAACACTGTGTTGAATTTGTTTCGGAGAACGTATTTTAACTATCTTGCAACGCTACTATAGACACAATCAGTAAAAGAAAAAAAATGTTTTGCTTCTTTCATTTCAATCTTCTTTAAAAATATTTTTAAAGCAAACCAAACAGCGTAATTTTTACGACAAAAAGGAGGAACTTTTCTAAATAAAGAACAAAAACCTCTCAATCAGGCTTTAACTAAACTACTAAAATCCAATAACCTATGGGGATAATACATTTTTAACCAAACTAATATCTTAAGAATCAAGTAAAACCCATAAAAGCGATGGGAGTCAGTCGTCAGTGAGGCCTTTTCCAGTTGCTATCAATCTTTTCAAACCGGTAATCAAAAATGTTAAGTCAGAACGCTTGTTTGAAGATGTTTTGTGCGGAGGGTAATGAACTTCACTAGTGTCTTGCAACTTGTACATGCACACATTTCCGTATACTATTGCAAGTCCTAAATCAACCAATCCCTGTATCCACAGCAATATTGTTAAATCGATATCTTGTTCACAGTGCACATCGAATAAATGAAATTACTAGACGTTTCTTAAGGGGACGAAGTCATGGAGCTGGAAAAGCAAGTTGATTTAAACCAGAAAATCGCAGAGATTAAGAAAAGGATTCTTCTCACAGGTACCGATCCACAGCGTTCTTTCCATTCATTCTTATTTAGTTCGTTTTCGCCTATAGAGGGTCAAAAAACCGCCAATGCTGCCGAATGGCAGAAGCAGACGCATATCAACTCGGAAACTCTGTCCACTCTCAAAAAGGAAAACAAAGAGTTGACCGCGAAGCTAAGTAGTCTCAAAAATCCCATCAACCGACGTATGGGCAAGGAGCCAGAAATAGAAACTGGAAGTGTAAAACCGCTATATCCCGTTGGTGCGAAAAACTCGGATGACGCCGTATTCCTGATGGATCTAAAAGTCACTGAGAACCGTAAGCAATTGGACTTGTTGAGGCACAAATTCCAAGTCAGGCAAAAGCATTTCAATAAGCTGGTGCAGCACTATGAAGAGTTATTGGCTTACAAAGAGCATCAGGCTAAGGAGGTTGGCGGAAAGCCTCCAGAGACGTTGGAAGAAGATGCCAACCGAAAGGTTTGTATAGCAATGCTTTGCCATTGTGGGACTTTAAGTCAAATTGTGTCTCAGTTAGTTATTCAGCTGGAGAATGAGATTCATCGAAAGAATGTAAAGTGGATCGAAGCGGAACACATCAAGAAGAAGTACAAGTCCATACAGGCATCTCTAATGACCGATGCCGAGAGATTCGAAAGGTCTTTGAAGGAACTGGAAGAGGCACTGACTGAGCAACAGTCTGAAGTCAATCGGTTGCAGGTATATTTCGTTGTACCGCTTCAGTCTTTCTATTGAAAGGTTTACAGAAAACTTAACACAAATGAGACTTCTTTCGCACAGCAAGTCCATAATGAAGCTCTCGAGATGCGTGACGCGGCCAAAATTATTCTTCAACGTCAGGAGCAGCAAGCCAATACTTCATTAAAAATTCGAGAACGTCAAGCATTGGACTTCCGCAAGCAAGTGGAGAGTCGAAAGCAAGAGCTCGAACGAATTGGTCGTAAACTCTTCGCCGATGGCAAGACATTTGTCCATCAGGACAGTATTGGCTCTAGTTCTGGAGATCAACACACCGCGAAGACTGAAAACGACGACGACCCAAATTCGCAGCTGCAAAGTGTCACAGAAGAAATGGACAGTGTATTTAAGGACCTAATGGAAATAACTGGAGCCACATCACCGGCAAATGTTCTTGAGAGATTCCTGTCCCAGAAGGAGTCCTCAATGCGTCTGATTTATCTTCGAAAGGCTGCAGAGTCAGAAAAGAATGAACTAGAGCTACAAAGGGAGAGCCTGACCAAAGAACTGGACTCGTCCAAGTTCTCCGAAATGAAGGAGAATGAAGTGTGAGTACAAGAAGATTTATAAAAACACTTGTAAGAATCAATTGTTTTATTTTAGAAACCAAGAAGTTGTCGAGAAGCTGAAGCTCGAGATCAGCGCTTTACACCAAGAGAAACAGAAAAATGTCGATGCTGCCGAAAAGACGGTAGGCGTTATAAAATTCATCCAAGATAGACTACGAGACATGATCTACAAGTTACAAGAAGTCGACGAGAGCGATGTGAATATCGTGGAGAAGGAGAAGTTGATTCCTGCTCGAAGCTTGCCAGGCTTTTTGGTCAACGAGGCCACCGATGAAGACCTCATTGATGTAAGTATAAGTACAAGTGTAAGTATAAGTAAGCGGTTCAATATTGGACGCATTCAGACTTAAAATTCGACCTCACTTGTTGGGTTGTTTAAACAGAATAGAAGGTATCATAGATTTTGATAGGTTTAATTCGAAATGGATTCCTTGTGCACGTAGAAGGTAGTGTACAACCTGAAGTAGACTGAAAACTGACAGATTTATCAGCTCAACGAAGGTGGCTTATCAATTCAGATACTCCTGTTTCGTTATACAAGTCTTTACGATTATTTCAACTAGGTATGTCTTCTTTCAAGATCCTCAAAGCGAAATTGGAGCGCAGCTTATCAGCCCAAGAAGATAATGAAGTCGACAGTCATCAAAAAATCGGTGATGTTGACGTAAGTTTTCGTATACCACTCACTCTGTGTACATAAATCGCATCTTCTCTCCCCTTTGTACCCCAAAGATCGACGAGCTGGCCGTCACCCTAGAGCAAACTCCCTCAGTAACAGCCGAGGAAAAACCCCAGCCGATGCCGATGTGCTACTACAATCTCATCTCAGGACGTGCCACACGCACCTTAGGAACCTCCTCGGGGTCCCCTGAACAAGGGCCACAGCCAGGTAGGGTGCCACCATAACCAGTTTGCAAACAGTGCTCATTCTATATTGTCAATTTGTTCCAGCTGTAACTGATGACGAAAGTGAGGTTCCATCGAGGAATTTCCTAAAACGACAATCGGTACTCATTGTGGATACCAAATCCAGACGCAAAGCATTCCGCCCCGTTCCTCAGAGGAAAAAGTAAAATGTGTTTTTTTTTTTTTTTGCATTTTCTTAATAAATAAATTCGAGGATCAGAAATAAAGTTCACACCACGACTCCTTGACTATGAGGACATAGTTAACACAGAATCTCAGCCATAAATAAAATTGCACAACAAAAATCCTTATACCTCGACACATTTGTTGCCATCCATAGTCAGCTCACTAGAGCTGTTGCTCACACAATGTATACCTACTATAGGAGCCACTTACCTTGGACAGCCACAGCAGTCGTCGAACGGGAATGCGAACAACGAATTGCCGTAGGAATTTCTTATATCGCTCTTTCCGGAGCTGCGGCAACACAAAATTAAATTTATCCTTGCTCCGGTTTGGTGCTGGACCTCGTGAAGAGTTTAGGGACACAATGGACAATGTCGCCTGTAAACGATGACAACCGTTCACAATGGGAATACCAAGTCGACAATGACGACGTCGACCACGACGACGATAGTGGGCGTTGCATTCATATGGCCAGCGCTAGTTGTACAATGTACCTACATTGTACACCCAGGGAGAGAAGAGGTGTACAAAAATCCTAAAGAAGGCATGCGACTACCAAACAATGTGAGTTGTGTAATATTGTGCGATGTAGACCGTTGCAGGAGCAGCATCGGCCAAAATAATATTTTCCAGTTACATGACAAGCGGCACAATGGGTCAACCAATGGACGCACTCATGCAACAACTACAGCGAAACAGTAACAACAATGGCCGTGAACAATGGGCAAACTCATTGCGCGCTGCGTGTTTCTTGTATCCCTCTGGCTGGAAAAGATCCCATTCCTACCCTGGCTATACAAGCATGTTTGCGATGGCCAATAATGCTGCTGCCGAATGGACATGGTACTGGGAATCGGCTGACGTCTCTGCTGTCGTCGTCATTGCTGCAATTCCTTCGGGTAGAATCACTATAAACTTGCAACATGCCACTGCTGCCTGTATAGTTGGGGGGGGGGAGGTGGTTGGGTGAGACCAGCGGAAAGTATATCGGCGAATGGGCAGGTTGTAATGGTTTTGGATGAAGGCAAGAAGCGTGTTCGACGTCAATTCGTTTGTGTAGAATAGGTCACTTATGGAATAGGTGACTTACTTGGGAGGGATGGGAATCGGCTGATAGTTTTAGAGGGCATGTACGGTGCGTTTGAGCTTACATGTGATTTATTTTTCTGTAGTATGCAGTGCTGGCTTCAGGGGGGGAGGCGACCGGGGCCCCGACACCTGGAGGGCGCCGAGTTGTGCTGCACGCACACTGCGCGTGCCAGCTCATCTAGTTTGTGGTCGTAATGCTAGAACAAGGAAAAATAAAAAAATATAGACCAATACTTTACTGTCTTTTTTAAGAGGTCATTATTGGGGTCCACAAATTATTGTTACATTTGACAAAACCTTCCTATAAAAATGTATAACTCCCAGAAATGATTGAAGTTCTTAAACAAGTGGGGTTTTGGATTTCTTGAATAAATTTAATCTTTTTTTGGACACGTTCTTAATCCCGATTTGTCGATCACATGGCCCAAATAATTAATGGATTTCGAGAGAAACTATTTCTTTTGTCTTTGTTTAAATTAAGTCCCGAGGCGTGTAAGATTTTAAGTACATTCTTAACTCTTTCGACATGAATTTTTATATTCGGAGCTGTAATTAATACGCCATCCAAGAAAACAACCAACCCCTTCTGGCCCAACAGCCTACACTAAACGTGTGGACTGAAATAGTCCTTTTGTCGTGGAAATCGTTGTTATTTTGTTACCATCTGCTATTACGCCATTGACAAATCAAACGTTGTGAATTCTTCACCATCATGCAGTTGTGCGAATAATTCCTCAATTCGTGCTAAGGGGTAGGTGTTTATCAATCAATAATTGGGGGTTGACAGTGATTTTGAAATCCCCACATATCTTTACTTCCCCGGACTTTTTTAGAATAGGGACTATTGGAGTTCCCCATTCACTAAAATTCACGAGTTCTAATTCCCCCAATCCAACTATCTTGTCAATCTGTCCCAAAACTTTGGGTTGCAGTCACTTTTAACATTATACCGTGCCTTTATTAAATTTACCAAATTTGCCATCAAATAATTCACCAAATTTTCGCGTAATATCATGCAGTTCTGGTAAAATATTTTTCTCTGTAAAATTAAGATTTGAAAATCGAATGCCAAATTCATTACAAAAATATCTACCTAAAAATGGTGGACTGCAATTTTCAACAACAACAACTTTGACCTTTTTGCACAGTTTTATAAAGGGTGTTCGCGAAACAATTTTCGAATTTAAAATTAAATAATAAAAGATTCACAGGTTTTTATATAATCGTTTTTATTTTAAAATAAAACATACAAATGCGGATTTATGTTTTGAAAATAATTGAAGTTAAATGTTTACCACGGAGACGAACACACTCATTTAAACGAAACACCATATTTTTTGTGAAAACTTTTTTGCAAGTTTCTTGCGAAATTCCTCTGATTTCGTTGCGAATATCTTTTCAGTTGCAATAAATTTCGCGGTTTGTTAACCCTTTGTTCCCGGAGGTGTTATTTTTTTCAAATATTTTTATATTTGTTTGAAATTTTGATAAAACTTGCTTTAGTGATGTTAAAAAAATATATTTACAAAAAAAAAATAAAATATGTTACCCTTTTATTGTTGTTTAAAAAAGCGATTTTAGCACGTAAATAAGAGAAAACTTAGTAAAAAATAAGTAAATCACTTCGTCTGACAAAATCGATGAATCTAAATGCACGATTTAGCACGTTCGAAGCTCTCATAACAGACAAAACAGTTTTTTTTTACTTTTAAATGAGATACAGTTCCTTAAAATCTATTTGGTTTTGCAGTGAAACCAAAAGGAAAAAATAGAAAAAATATTTTCTATGTGGTTTCTTTGTGAAACCACTAGGAAGAAAAGGGTTAACGTAGACTTTAGATTTAAGAAATCCCCATAAAAAAAAAGTCCGCAGGTGTTAAGTCTGGCGATCTGGGGGGCCATGGGATATCACCATAACGACATATGACTTTTTCGGGGAAAATGCGCCTTACAATGTTCATTGATGCCTCCATCCTGTTGAAACCATGTCGATCCGTTTACCCATTCATTGTTCTCCAACTCAGGTTCCAAAAAGTTTTCCAACATAGACGAATAGGTTTGGGAATTTTTTTTCTTAGTGAAAGACGTGGATTTGCAATAACATCACGACGAACTGCTTCAATTGTTTCGTCAGTTCTCACAGTTCGCGATACATCTGGCCCGTGTCCCACTACAGGTCCTTGTTCACGAAAACTTCGCACCCACTTGCCAATAAGTTGCGTACTAGGACAATCAAGTATACGCCGAATATTGAAATGTCTTGCGAATAGCCACGGGAGAATCGTTATTTTTAAAATATGCCTCTACAGCAAACGCACGATGCTCCGCCGATCAACGATCCATGGCTACTAAAATCCGCACGACGCGTAAGTGTAATGAATACGCCTCCCCCCTCCGCCGATACCCCGCTCACCGTTTATTCAAATTCAAAGTCGAAAATTCTTTGGCGGACACCCTTTACAATAAAACTTCCACTATAAAAATACCAATAGTTTTATTTTTGTGCCGTTATAGTTACTAAAAATTAAATTAGATTGGTATAATTTAAACAAACTTAAATATTCACGGTTAGTTTTTAATGAGAATGCAGAAAAAGAAGCTCCCGTAATAATTTCCACCATCATAGGAATACTATTCATGCAAACCTTGACTGTAATAGTGTAATGGTAACATTTGAATTTAAACTAGAAGAAATATTACACAAAGGAAACTCCGAACTTTCAATAAAATGAAATGTCTTCTATTCTTACACCGTTTACATCGACAGTTCTTGAAACGACATGAGCTTTCCGCAAGATTTTTTGCTAGTCCACAAATTCCACACTTACTACCATTATAGTCCTTGCTGTTTTTGCCCACGCTGCTGCTGTTATTTCGCCGTCATTTGTCCAGTGCTGCCCCATTTGATACCTTTCATCGGATGAACTAGGTTCTTCTTTTACGCTTACGTCAAGCTCATATTGGTGCTTGACACACTCCATTGCATTTGGGATTTCCACCGCCTTGTCAAATATTATTTTAGCCGCGCTCTCCAAGAATAGCTTATCTTTTGCCGCTCCCTTCTGCAGTCCCATCGCAAATTTGTCTCGAAGCTCTGAATTAAGTTCGTCGCCAAATTCACAGCATATTATAGAAAGTGATCGCACTCGTGCTGCTCATTGGTTAATCAGTTTTTTCTTCACTTTCGCAACCACGTCGTTTGCGATGAAAAACGGTTCCAACGGGCTTTAAATACACCCCAGTCATTGTGATTAAAATCAAATTTTTTGAACTGATCCGATAACAGACATTTTTTATTTTTAAAAACTTGAACTTGATCTATAAAAAAAAAAGCTTTTTATTCCTCGTCGCATAATGTCATTTATTACTTCAATCCCCAAGAAATGCCGGCAGCAAGTTCAATTGAAAAGTACAGAACTTTCGCTCATTCATCGAACTAGTATCTGAAGACTACAAAAAATGTAAAGAGCCAATTCCTTCGCCGATAGTTTTCGCTGTTTTTTGGCAGGATGCCACAAAACCAAAACCGGACAGACTTACTACACCATACAATGGAATGAGCGTCTCCATCTAATTCCATTAAAAACTTTATCCAAACAGTTCATTCTGGTCAATTTTATCCAATCAGCCAGTAGCTGCGCTACCACTCCGGAGGAAATGGATAGAAACGTAAATGGATCCATCCATTTACCCAGAGCTGTGAGCTCTGGAATTGGACACAGTCGAACCATAAGAGCCCAGACATCAGACAATGACTTATTAAAATGCGAATAAGCCTCTTACCTGTCAATTCATTTGTTAACCTTTTTTGTGTGCGGCAAATTTGAACACAAATGAGTGTCGTTAACTTTATAAGGTCGGCCGGATGGCAACAAGCAACATCAGAGTGGAGCTGAGGTTCCCCAAAGCATAAGAGGCAAAACAGTCAATCTCTGCGCAACGACAACAAAGGAGGGCAATGAATAAAAAATAAAAGTAAGTACAGTAAAACACACACAGAGAGTACAGAGTACAGACACATAACATTATCTGACCAAGGTAAGTCGAAAAAAGAAACCAAGACGATGTAGAATTTACAACTTCTGGACTGGAGGCATTTTGTCTGCGAATAGTGTTGTGTGTGTATGTCGGATGATGTACAGGTCCTGTTTTTTCCCAACCGAAATAAGAAGTAAAAAAACAAATTTTAATTAAGAACACAAAATGGGCCACTTAGAGATGCTTTGCCATAATGGTTATGTTCAATTCGTTCATGCAAGAAGAGTAATGCGGGGTGATGTCATGCGTAGACTTCGGTTACCCAGAAGGGTTAAGACAGGAAGTGAAAAGTTTCGCAATAAATGTGGAAGACGAAGTAGTAATTTGTTAACCATGATCAAATGGGGAAATGAGAAAACTTCTCGAGTTTGCCTTTAACCAGGGATGCGGAGCGAGGAAAGAAAGTTTGACTTTTCTTCTAATAATCTGTTAGGACTTTGGTCTAATTTTCTTTAGCTGTTTTCGAAGGTATAGAAGTGAGCATTCGGTTTTTTTCTTTTTCCTACGGAGTAGTTTGGAAGTTTTAAGCTGGAAAATTCGAAAGGTAATGGATTACCTATGATCCCACTGTAAAGTGTATGGTATAGTTATCTTTTTTATAGATAACCTTGTGATTATGACTTTTGGACGAGTAGTTTGCTTTTATGTATAGTGCGAATTATTTTAGAAGTTGGAGAGTCTCATCAACTTCGTCTTAAAGTATTGAGAAGAGGCATGTTTCTACGAGAATTTATGTATTTTAAACTTTCAAAAACATAATTTTCATTAACTAACACTATATATTGTACTATTAGGACTTTTCGAGAGGTTGAGAGATACGCGATCGGCAAAGGTTGTGGCGGTTTGTTGCAATCGTAGCCGTTCAACGTTAAATCTCCTCAAAGTATTTCCCCGTTGTTGTGGCGTCTGAGATGTCCGCATACGCACCTTGACTACAACAAGGTAGTTGTTGGCCACTCGGAAAGTTCGGACAATTAGAATACTGGAGGAGTGCCTTGCTTAAGTCCGTTCCCAGACGTGATGTCGTTAAAATCACCTCAGACAATCTTAATGTTATACTTAGGACATTGCTCATATTTGTCGAGGAGCTCGTTAGAAACACTCATCATATTGATGAGCAAATTTGAACTGCGATTCATCATATTGATGAATTTTCCGTAATAAAGGGTTTTCCAATAAGATGTGTTATTTTAGTATTCAAAGAAAAATGCCATTTTTTGAGATAAATGATCGGATATTTATCACATCACACTATTATATAAAGAGGTAATGTTTGTTTGTGGAAGGTAATCTCCGGAACTACCGAACCGATTTCAAAAATTCTTTTACTAATAGAAAGCTACGGGATAGAGTATTGCGATAGGCTACTTTATTTTTTAACTTTTCAATTTTAGATTTTTTTTGATTTTCTGCACTATTTATTTTGACTTTTCTATATCAAAAATTAATTAGAAAACTACGTACCTACTATGTGCGGATTTTTTTTTTTTTTTTTTTTTTTCTTAAAGTAGATTGATAAAATCGAGATAAATTTAATGTATTATACGTTGGTCAACAGTGATGGTTTGTTTTTGATTTTATGCATCGCACAAAAGTTTCATTGTGTTTATACAGTTGATAACGTAAAAATTAAATGTAAAAAGTTTAAACGCGGACAAAATAATTATTGAAAAGCAAATTTCAGTGATTTTTAAAAAAATGCCAAGACGAATGCGCGCACATATTGGCCAATGAACAAGGCAAGCAAGTCAACAAAAAATATCAACGAAGCCAAACTACAGAAGAAAGCGATAAGTGGGACATCACATGGCATAGGACCAGATCAACAGTAGGAAAACTGAGAGTGCAAGTAATGAAAACTGCGTCAAATCTTACTGCTGCTGGGATGGGAACAAGATCAAATCGGAGTGGCAAAATGCGCGTCGTTGCTGACATTCGAACGACTGGCATTTTAGTAGAACGAACAGAAAACTATGTCGGTGATGCAATTTTCGATATTGGAGCGATGACTGTAATTGTGTGCCACCATTAAAACGCGCTAAAAAAAACTTCTGTGCGAGTGGCAAAGTCAAATTAGCACCTGCGGAGCCATTTGAATCGGAGGATTTTCTAAAGTATTAACTTAAATGTAACTTAAATTCAACCTAAATTTAACTTACTTACTTACTTACTTAGGTGGCGCTACAGTCCGGGGTGGACCTGGGCCTCAACCAATACGCCTCTCCAGTTAGCGCGATCTTTGGCTAACTGCCTCCAGTTGCGCACTCCAAGTTGGTTGAGGTCCCCTTCCACTTGCGCGCGCCACCTAAGGCGAGGCCTTCCTCTACTGCGTTGTCCCTCCGGGTTAGAATCGAAGACTCTTCGGGCCGGAGCGTTGGTGTCCATTCGCTCTACATGTCCCAGCCATCTTAGACGACTGATGCGTACATTTCTGACTAGGTCGATGTCGCTGTACAGCTCGTAGAGTTCGCTGTTAAATATTCTCCTCCAAAGCCCGTCAACGCAAACGGGACCAAAAATTACTCGAAGAATTTTGCGTTCGAAATGACCAAGGAGATCTTCATCCGCCTTTGATAGCGCCCATGCTTCTGCACCATAAAGCAGGACTGGGATGATGAGGGTCTTATACAGAGTTTCCTTAGTATTTCTCGACAAGGCCTTACTTATCAGTTGCCGTCTTAGGCCAAAGAAACAGCGGTTGGCAAGTGTGATTCTTCGTTTGATTTCTGATGTGATGTCGTTATCAGAGTTTATAGCGGAGCCGAGGTAGACAAAGTCCCTAACTACCTCAAAGTTATAGCTGTCTATCGTGACGTTCTGCCCGATTCGTCGATGTCGTGTGTCCCTTCTTGTTGACAGCATATATTTTGTTTTACCCTCATTCACCACTAAACCCATTTTTGCCGCTTCTGTACTAATACTTACAAAAGGCACCAGTGACAGCTCGCTGTGTTGTGCCAACAATGTCAATGTCGTCAGCGTATGCAAGCAGTTGCACAGACTTATAGAAAATTGTGCCTCTGGTGTTGGCTTGTGAGTTTCGCACAATTTTCTCAAGAATGATGTTGAAGAAGTCACATGACAGCGCGTCACCTTGTCTAAATCCTTTTTTGACATCAAAGGTCTCGGTGAGATTGTTTCCGACCTTTACGGAGCAGCGAGCGTTCTCCATCGTCATTCTGCACAATCTGACAAGTTTGGCAGGGATGCCAAAACTAGACATGGCTCTGTATAGCTCGTCTCTATAAACGCTGTCATATGCGGCCTTAAAATCGATAAAAATATGGTGAGTATCGATCTGGTATTCTTGGGTTTTTTCCAGGATCTGCCGTAGTGTGAATATTTGATCGGTCGTGGACTTACCGGGCCTAAAACCGCACTGATTGGGACCTATCAGATCGTTGACGAATGGTTTCAGGCGTTCACACAATACAGCAGACATGATCTTATACGCAGTGTTCAGGAGACTGATGCCTCTGTAGTTGGCGCAGTTTAGAGGGTCTCCTTTCTTGTGGATCGGGCAAACAATGCTGAGGTTCCATTCATCAGGCATACTTTCCTCTAACCAAATCTTGGAGATGAGTTGGTGTATGCACTCTACCAAGTCATCTCCGACTGCCTTAAAGAGCTCGGCAGGTAAGCCGTCTGGACCAGCAGCCTTGTTGGATTTAAGCTTAGATATTGCTATCCTCACTTCATTTTGGTCAGGTGGACGGAAATCTTGGCTGTCATCGTCCAGGTTGAATGGTTCGTTCTGCCTAACAGCGGAATTTGTGTCGTCTTCGCCGTTTAACAGTCTGCAGAATTGTTTTTTCCATGTCCTCAGCACCGACTGTGACTCTACTACAAGGTTTCCTTGCTCGTCTCTACAGGTCTCCGTTCGGGTCTTGTTGGCATGACACGTTCTTTTTACCTTTTTTGGTAAAACTTCCGAACATTGTTCCTGGAGTAACACCTCTCTATATCCTCGATCGCGCGCTTCTCATGCTCTCTCTTTTTTCTCCGGAGAAGCCGATGTTCTTCCCTCCTTTTTTGTTCGTAGATCTGACGAGCTGCTCTCGTCCTTCTATGCAGCGACGCTTCGTAGGCACTTTGTTTTGCTGCATGTGCTTGCCGGCACTCTTCGTCAAAGCAGGGGTTTCGGGGAGGTGGGCTGGTGAAACCGAGCACATCAGTTGCGGCGTTTTTGATGGCTTCTTGGCATCGGCGCCACTGGTCTTCGGCACTTGATGCTGGCAGCATAGGACTTCTCGAGAGGTTGAGGGATACGCGATCGGCAAAGGTTCTGGCGGTTTGTTGCGTTTGTAGTCGTCCAACGTTAAGTCTCCTCACAGTATTTTCTCGTTGTCGTGGCGTCTTGGATATCCGCATCCGTACCTTGGCTACAACAAGGTAGTGGTCCGAGTCTATGTTGGCAGCTCGGAAAGTTCGGACATCTAGAATACTGGAGGAGTGCCTTGCGTCGATCGCAACGTGATCAATTTGGTTGACGGTTTGATGATCAGGTGACCGCCATGTTCCTTTGTGTATATTGAGGTGAGGAAACCGTGAGCTAGCTATGGTAACATTACGTCCCGCAGCAAAATCAATCAGCCTAAGTCCGTTTCCAGACGTGGTGTCGTGTAGGCTATGTTTTCCGATTGTGCTACCAAAGATGTCCTCCTTTCCTATTTTGGCGTTAAAATCACCCAAGACGATTTTAACGTCATGCTTAGGACATTGCTCATATGTTTTGTCGAGGAGCTCGTAGAAACACTCTTTGGTAGCATCGTCTTTATCTTCTGTGGGGGCGTGAGCGCATATCAGGCTGATGTTGGCGAATTTAGCCTTGATGCGGATAGTTGTGAGGCGTTCACTAACGTGTCGAAAGCTCAAGACTTCTTGCCTAAGTCTGCCGCTTACAACAAATTTTGTTCTCTGTAGCAGTCACCGTAGTAAATGTCACAGTTTTTCATCCTCCTTTTGCCCGGCCCATCCCACCGCACTTCCTGGATGGCGGTGATACCTGCTTTGTAGCAGTCTAGGGCCTCCGCTAGTTGTTCGGCTGCACGCGGTCTGTTCAGAGTTCGAACATTCCACGTGCAGATCCGAACGTCATTGTCCTTTTTTCGTTTTGCAGGGTCGTCAACAGTGAATCCGTCCTTATCCGAGGCTTTTGGTTGCTTCGCAACAGTGCTTTTTTTTCCGTGGTAGGGTAGTTAACAGGCCCTTCTGTAACCCCTTGGGCAAAAGGAGCCGGAATATTCCGGAGTCAGTAACCCGCTGCGGGGATGTGAGAGCTGCCGTTGACCCATTAAGGGCTCTTCCGCCACCATCTCTATTTCAACACCCTGACTACTGCTGAAAAATCCTCAATGACCTCAGCTCCAAATACGTCGAAGTAGCTCATTGAGGTATCTGCCATGTTGACTGTTGACGCCACCGTTGATTCAACCATGTGAATTCATCCGCCGTACGTCCTCTTTCTGAGGGGCTCATGTAAGACCTCTGAGACTCGATCAGGCAGTCATTCCGACAGAGCATTATAGTGTTGCTATTTTCTTCGTGTTCAACACTCGCGCTTATAAGTTTAGCAAGTCATGCCCGGAAGGACAAGACCAGTACCCGGTGGCTACCACGCGGAGGTAAAATAAGCACGATTGATGTGTATGAACAGTTACAACGCCTGGGCATCGCCAAGTTGACGCCAATCAGTGCCTACCCTATTCATACAACACCCAACCACCAAACTTAAATGTAACTTAAATATAACCTAAATTTAACTTAAATGTAACTTAAATTCAACCTAAATTTAACTTAAATGTAACTTAAATTTAACTTAAATGTAACCTAAATATAACCTAAATTTAACTTAAATGTAACTTAAATGCAACTTAAATTTAACTTAAATGTAACTTAAATTCAACCTAAATTTAACTTTAATGTAACTTAAATTTAACTTAAATGTAACTTAAATATAACCTAAATTGAACTTAAATGTAACTTAAATGCAACTTAAATTTAACTCAAATGTAACTTAAATTTAACTTAAATGTAACCTAAATATAACCTAAATTTAACATAAATGTAACTTAAATGCAACTTAAATTTAACTTAAATGTAACTAAAATGTAACTTAAATGTAACTAAAATGTAACTAAAATGTAACTAAAATGTAACTTAAATGTAACTAAAATGTAACTTAAATGTAACTAAAATGTAACTTAAATTTAACTTAAATGTAACTAAAATGTAACTAAAATGTAACTTAATTGTAACTAAAATGTAACTAAAATGTAACTAAAATGTAACTTAAATGTAACTAAAATGTAACTTAAATGTAACTAAAATGTAACTAAAATGTAACTAAAATGTAACTTAAATGTAACTAAAATGTAACTTAAATGTAACTAAAATGTAACTTAAATTTAACTTAAATGTAACTAAAATGTAACTAAAATGTAACTTAATTGTAACTAAAATGTAACTAAAATGTAACTAAAATGTAACTTAAATGTAACTAAAATGTAACTTAAATGTAACTAAAATGTAACTTAAATGTAACTTAAATGTAACTTAAATGTAACTAAAATGTAACTAAAATGTAACTTAAATTTAACTTAAATGTAACTAAAATGTAACTAAAATGTAACTTAAATGTAACTAAAATGTAACTAAAATGTAACTAAAATGTAACTTAAATGTAACTTAAATATAACTTAAATGTAACTTAAATGTAACTAAAATGTAGCTAAAATGTAACTTAAATTTAACTTAAATGTAACTAAAATGTAACTAAAATGTAACTAAAATGTAACTAAAATGTAACTAAAATGTAACTTAAATGTAACTAAAATGTAACTAAAATCCAACTAAGATGTAACTTAAATGTTAATAAAATGTAACTAAAATGTAACTAAAATGTAACTTAAATTTAACTTAAATGTAACTGAAATGTAACTAAAATGTAACTTAAATGTAACTAAAATGTAGCTAAAATGTAACTTAAATTTAACTTAAATGTAACTAAAATGTAACTAAAATGTAACTAAAATGTAACTAAAATGTAACTAAAATGTAACTTAAATGTAACTAAAATGTAACTAAAATCCAACTAAGATGTAACTTAAATGTTAATAAAATGTAACTAAAATGTAACAAAAATGTAACTTAAATGTAACTTAAATGTAACTAAAATGTAACTAAAATGTAACTTAAATTTAACTTAAATGTAACTAAAATGTAACTAAAATGTAACTTAAATGTAACTAAAATGTAACTAAAATCCAACTAAGATGTAACTTAAATGTTAATAAAATGTAACTAAAATGTAACAAAAATGTAACTTAAATGTAACTTAAATGTAACTAAAATGTAACTAAAATGTAACTAAACTGTAACTTAAATGTAACTAAAATGTAACTAAAATGTAACTAAAATTTAACTTAAATGTAACTAAAATGTAACTAAAATGTAACTTAAATTTAACTAAAATGTAACTTAAATGTAACTTAAATGTAACTAAAATGTAACTTAAATGTAACTAAAATGTAACTAAAATGTAACTAAAATGTAACTTAAATGTAACTAAAATGTAACTTAAATTTAACTTAAATGTAACTAAAATGTAACTTAAATGTAACTAAAATGTAACTTAAACGCAATGAAACTTTTGTGCGATGCATAAAATCAAAAACAAACCATCACTGCTGACCAACTTATAATACAGTAATTTTATCTCGATTTTATCAATCTACTTTTTGAAAAAAAAAGAAAAACATTTCGCACATAGTAGGTACGTAGTTTTCTAATTAATTTTTGATATAGAAAAGTCAAAATAAATAGCGCAGAAAATCAACAAAATCTAAAATGGAAAAATAAAAAAATGAAGTAGCCTATTGCAATATTCTATCCCGTAGCTTTCTACTAGTAAAAGAATTTTTGAAATCGGTTCGGTAGTTCCGGAGATTACCTTCCCCAAACAAACATTACCTCTTTGTATAACTAAAATGTAACTAAAATACAACTAAAATGTAACTAAAATGTAACTAAAATGTAACTTAAATGTAACTAAAATGTAACTAAAATGTAACTAAACTGTAACTTAAATGTAACTAAAATGTAACTAAAATGTAATTAAAATGTAACTTAAATGTAACTAAAATGTAACTTAAATGTAACTAAAATACAACTAAAATGTAACTAAAATGTAACTAAAATGTAACTAAAATGTAACTTAAATTTAACTTAAATGTAACTAAAATGTAACTTAAATGTAACTTAAATGTAACTAAAATGTAACTAAAATGTAACTAAAATGTAACTAAAATGTAAATAAAATGTAACTAAAATGTAACTAAAATGTAACTTAAATGTAACTTAAATGTAACTTAAATGTAACTAAAATGTAACTAAAATGTAACTTAAATTTAACTTAAATGTAACTTAAATGTAACTAAAATGTAACTAAAATGTAACTTAAATGTAACTAAAATGTAACTAAAATGTAACTAAAATGTAACTTAAATGTAACTTAAATGTAACTTAAATGTAACTAAAATGTAACTAAAATGTAACTTAAATTTAACTTAAATGTAACTTAAATGTAACTAAAATGTAACTAAAATGTAACTAAAATGTAACTAAAATGTAACTTAAATGTAACTAAAATGTAACTAAAATATAACTTAAATGTAACTTAAACTTAACTTAAATGTAACTTAAATGTAACTAAAATGTAACTAAAATGTAACTTAAATGTTACATAAATGTAACTTAAATGCAACTTAAATTTAACTTAAACATAACTTAAATTCAACCTAAATTTAACATAAATGTAACTTAAATTTAACTTAAATGTAACCTAAATATGTATAACCTAAATTTAACTTAGATGTAACTTAAATGCAACTTAAATTTAACTCAAATGTAACATAAATTTAACTTAAATGTAACCTAAATATAACCTAAATTTAACTTAAATGTAACTTAAATGCAACTTAAATTTAACTCAAATGTAACTTAAATTTAACTTAAATGTAACCTAAATATAACCTAAATGCAACTTAATTTTAACATAAATATAACTTAA
Source organism: Cheilosia urbana (assembly GCA_946477585.1). Lineage (NCBI taxonomy): Eukaryota > Metazoa > Arthropoda > Insecta > Diptera > Syrphidae > Cheilosia > Cheilosia urbana. The sequence goes on from OX297856.1 coordinate 43,617,324, forward strand.
ATGCAACTTAAATTTAACTAAAATGTAACTAAAATGTAACTTAAATTTAACTTAAATGTAACTGAAATGTAACTAAAATGTAACTAAAATGTAACTAAAATGTAACTAAAATGTAACTTAAATTTAACTTAAATGTAACTGAAATGTAACTAAAATGTAACTAAAATGTAACTAAAATATAACTAAAATGTAACTAAAATGTAACTTAAATGTAACTAAAATGTAACTTAAATGTAACTAAAATGTAACTAAAATGTAACTAAAATGTAACTTAAATTTAACTTAAATGTAACTAAAATGTAACTTAAATGTAACTAAAATGTAACTTAAATGTAACTAAAATGTAACTAAAATATAACTTAAATGTAACTTAAACTTAACTTAAATGTAACTTAAATGTAACTAAAATGTAACTAAAATGTAACTTAAATGTTACATAAATGTAACTTAAATGCAACTTAAATTTAACTTAAACATAACTTAAATTCAACCTAAATTTAACTTAAATGTAACTTAAATTTAACTTAAATGTAACTAAAATGTAACAAAAATATAACTTAAATGTAACCTAAATGTAACTTAAATGTAACTAAAATGTAACTAAAATGTAACTAAAATGTAACTAAAATGTAACTAAAATGTAACTTAAATTTAACTTAAATTTAACTTAAATGTAACTTAAATGTAACTTAAATGTAACTAAAATGTAACTTAAATGTAACTTAAATGTAACTTAAATGTAACTAAAATGTAACTAAAATGTAACTTAAATGTAACTAAAATGTAACTAAAATGTAACTTAAATTTAACTTAAATGTAACTAAAATGTAACTAAAATGTAACTGAAATGTAACTAAAATGTAACTAAAATGTAACTAAAATGTACCTAACTTAAATGTAACTTAAATTTAACTTAAATGTAACTTAAATGTAACTTAAATGTAACTAAAATGTAACTAAAATGTAACTTAAATGTAACTAAAATGTGACTAAAATGTAACTAAAATGTAACTTAAATGTAACTAAAATGTAACTTAAATTTAACTTAAATGTAACTAAAATGTAACTTAAATGTAACTAAAACGTAACTTAAATTTAACTTAAATGTAACTAAAATTTAACTTAAATGTAACTTAAATTCAACCTAAATTTAACTTAAATGTAACTTAAATTTAACTTAAATGTAACTAAAATGTAACTTAAATGTAACTAAAATGTAACTAAAATGTAACTAAAATGTAACTTAAATTTAACTTAAATGTAACTAAAATGTAACTTAAATGTAACTAAAATGTAACTTAAATGTAACTAAAATTTAACTAAAATATAACTTAAATGTAACTTAAACTTAACTTAAATGTAACTTAAATGTAACTAAAATGTAACTAAAATGTAACTTAAATGTTACATAAATGTAACTTAAATGCAACTTAAATTTAACTTAATCATAACTTAAATTCAACCTAAATTTAACTTAAATGTAACTTAAATTTAACTTAAATGTAACTAAAATGTAACAAAAATATAACTTAAATGTAACCTAAATGTAACTTAAATGTAACTAAAATGTAACTAAAATGTAACTAAAATGTAACTAAAATGTAACTAAAATGTAACTTAAATTTAACTTAAATTTAACTTAAATGTAACTTAAATGTAACTTAAATGTAACTAAAATGTAACTTAAATGTAACTTAAATGTAACTTAAATGTAACTAAAATGTAACTAAAATGTAACTTAAATGTAACTAAAATGTAACTAAAATGTAACTTAAATTTAACTTAAATGTAACTAAAATGTAACTAAAATGTAACTGAAATGTAACTAAAATGTAACTAAAATGTAACTAAAATGTACCTAACTTAAATGTAACTTAAATTTAACTTAAATGTAACTTAAATGTAGCTTAAATGTAACTAAAATGTAACTAAAATGTAACTTAAATGTAACTAAAATGTGACTAAAATGTAACTAAAATGTAACTTAAATGTAACTAAAATGTAACTTAAATTTAACTTAAATGTAACTAAAATGTAACTTAAATGTAACTAAAACGTAACTTAAATTTAACTAAAATGTAACTAAAATGTAACTGAAATGTAACTAAAATGTAACTAAAATGTACCTAACTTAAATGTAACTTAAATTTAACTTAAATGTAACTTAAATGTAACTTAAATGTAACTAAAATGTAACTAAAATGTAACTTAAATGTAACTAAAATGTGACTAAAATGTAACTAAAATGTAACTTAAATGTAACTAAAATGTAACTTAAATTTAACTTAAATGTAACTAAAATGTAACTTAAATGTAACTAAAACGTAACTTAAATTTAACTTAAATGTAACTAAAATTTAACTTAAATGTAACTTAAATTCAACCTAAATTTAACTTAAATGTAACTTAAATTTAACTTAAATGTAACTAAAATGTAACTAAAATGTAACTGAAATGTAACTAAAATGTAACTAAAATGTAACTAAAATGTAACTTAAATGTAACTTAAATGCAACTTAAATTTAACTTAAATGTAACTAAAATGTAACTAAAATGTAACTAAAATGTAACTTAAATGTAACTAAAATGTAACTAAAATGTAACTAAAATGTAACTAAAATGTAACTAAAATGTAACTAAAATTTAACTAAAATGTAACTTAAATGTAACTTAAATGTAACTTAAATGTAACTAAAATGTAACTAAAATGTAACTAAAATGTAACTAAAATGTAACTTAAATGTAACTTAAATGTAACTTAAATGTAACTAAAATGTAACTAAAATGTAACTTAAATGTAACTAAAATGTAACTAAAATGTAACTTAAATTTAACTTAAATGTAACTAAAATGTAACTAAAATGTAACTTAAATGTAACTAAAATGTAACTAAAATGTAACTAAAATGTAACTTAAATGTAACTTAAACGCAACTTAAATTTAACTTAAATGTAACTTAAATTTAACTTAAATGTAACCTAAATACAACTTAAATTTAACATAAATGTAACTTAAATGCAACTTAAATTTAACTTAAACATAACTTAAATTCAACCTAAATTTAACATAAATGTAACTTAAATTTAACTTAAATGTAACCTAAATATGTATAACCTAAATTTAACTTAGATGTAACTTAAATGCAACTTAAATTTAACTCAAATGTAACATAAATTTAACTTAAATGTAACCTAAATGCAACTTAAATTTAACATAAATATAACTTAAATGCAACTTAAATTTAACTTAAATGTAACTTAAATTCAACCTAAATTTAACTTAAATTTAACTTAAATGTAACCTAAATATAACCTAAATTTAACTTAAATGTAACTTAAATGCAACTTAAATTTAACTTAAATGTAACTTAAATGCAACTTAAATTTAACTCAAATGTAACTTAAATTTAACTTAAATGTAACCTAAATATAACCTAAATTCAACTTAAATTTAACTTAAATGTAACCTAAATATAACCTAAATTTAACTTAAATGTAACTTAAATGCAGCTTAAATTTTACTTAAATGTAACCTAAATTTAACCTAAATTTAACTTAAATGTAACCTAAATAAAACTTAAATTTAACATAAATGTAACTTAAATGCAACTTAAATTTAACTTAAACATAACTTAAATTCAACCTAAATTTAACATAAATGTAACTTAAATTTAACTTAAATGTAACCTAAATATAACCTAAATTTAACTTAAATTTAACTTAAATGTAACCTATATATAACGTAAATTTAACTTAAATGTAACCTAAATATAACCTAAATGCAACTTAAATTTAACATAAATATAACTTAAATGCAGGGCTTGGGCACAAATCCTCATTCTATAGCCCGCCTGAAAATGGCTAATCAGTCTAACTGGTTAGTGTCAGCTAAGGTTCTACGCTAACGTCTCAATCGTTTGTCGTGTTCCATTTAGTATGAGGTTGGAGTAAACCATTAAATCTGGGGCTGGGTTAGAGGCGTCAACCGTACCGTGCCATGACCTTCCAGGCTGAGGGCCCCAATAAATATTGCTCTAGTCGATAACGGTGTACTCCGGATACCAGGCGTCCTCCGGTTTCAATTAGCCTTGTCTGCACAAGCGGGGCTCTGTGCAGATGGACAGTATACTTCCCTAGCTACTCGTGGGAACAAAATAGAACCTATACTAAAACAACCTCTTCTGATGGAGATATGGGTAATCCTATCTCTGTCTGTCAGCCAATAGCTGAACCTAGTCGCGATGGACGGACAGACCGTCCTGAACGACCGAACGTCGATAGTGACTTAGAGTCGATCGACACAGTGAGTTCCGTGCTCACGGAGGAGGCCTACAGGAGCTGCTCTGACGCTCCCGAGACTGATTCCATTAAAAACTTGGGGATAGAAAAACTATCCCTTCAAAGAAAACGTATGACCACCTCCAACAAGAAGAAGCTAAGGCGCCTTCTCGCCGATGGTCTCTCATACAATGAGGCACTGGAGAAAGTCCTAAATGAACCAACGACCAGTGAAGCATCCACAGCCGCCAAACGACCTCGGTCTAGCAATAACTCTCCTGCTGAACCAAGTAAGAAAGCTAGACCAAATGCTCCTCTGTTCGCTGACGGAGCTGGAGCCGTAAAAGTAGGACTCCTCCTGGACAATTTTCCAGATGACCACCTTGAGCCCATACACCAAAAAGCGGTGGAAGATGCCATCATCAGGGAGGTGAATAAGCTCCCAGACGATGGCCCTCAGATACGTTTTCTGGGCTGCTCGTATAAGCCAGGGTGGCTGACGGTTAATTGTGCTGACACTGGCACCAGAGATTGGTTAGCCAGCATAATAAAACTCATCTCACCTTGGGAGAACGCGAAGCTACGGTTAGTGGAAGGGAATGACCTCCCTAAACCATGTGTGACAACCGCGTACTTCCCTGGAACCTCCCGCTCCGCGGACGAAATTTTGCGGACTCTAAGGCTGCAAAACAGAGCCCTTCCCACCAAAGAATGGAAAGTTCTAAGGAAGGTGGCTAACGCCCAAGGTCTCGCCCTTACCATCTCGATGGATGAGTGTTCGGTGAAACTTCTTGAGGACCTGAACTATCAGCCGTTCTATAACATGAACCGGGTTCAGTTCAGGATCAAGAAGAATCCCTACTCTCGGACATCGACCAACGCGAGAGAGCCTAAAAGAAGCGAGCAGGTGCCCAAGGAGGCTGTTCAGTCGCTTCCCGCCAGCTCTGCCGCTAGCACCTCCAACAACGCTACTCAGACAGCTGAAGAAATGGATAAGCCCATTCCCACAACTGCCAGAACAACAAAACCACCGCAGCGGGACAAAGGAGACAATCCTTCGTCCTCTACCTCTGTCAGGTCCAGCTGCAAACCAGTCCAATCAGGTCCCAGACAGCTATTGTCTGGCCCTGTGCGTAGACCACAAGGAAAAAGCCGGCCCACACTGATCCGAGACGGCGGAAAAAGAGGGGACTTAAATAGAAAGGTCCCCCCTAACCCCTTTAAAACATGAAGGTTGTTCAAATCAACCTTCACCACGCTAAGGCAGCTTCGGCAGTCTTAACCAAGACCATGAACTCATACGGTCTAAACGTTGCCCTTGTGCAGGAACCATAGACTAGCACAGAAGGCAAAATTCTAGGACTCTCAACACCTACAGGTAGAATTATTTATTCCACTTCATCCAGTAGACCTAGAACTTGTATTATTTTCGATAATAACATGAATTTCTTCCCATTGACAGAGTTCATTTCCAGTGATCTCACAGCTGCCATCGTGAAGATAAACAACACCAGAGAGATCATTATAGCATCAGCTTACTTCCCTGGTGACACATCTGTATGCCCCCCAGTTGAGGTAGAGAATCTCCTTCAGCATGCGCAACGCACCAAGACAGATATTGTCCTCGGTTGCGACGCAAATGCACATCACACAATTTGGGGGAGCTCGGACATTAACAATAGAGGTGAGTCCTTAATTGACTTTATAACGTGCAACAATTTATATATATGCAATATCGGGAGGGAACCAACCTTAATTAACGTAGTTAGAAGAGAAGTTTTAGACATCACTATAGCTACATCGTCATCTAACGACCTAATTTCCAACTGGTATGTGGTTAAATGTAACTAAAATGTAACTAAAATGTAACTTAAATGTAACTAAAATGTAACTAAAATGTAACTAAAATGTAACTAAAATGTAACTAAAATGTAACTAAAATGTAACTTAAATGTAACTTAAATGTAACTTAAATGTAACTAAAATGTAACTAAAATGTAACTAAAATGTAACTAAAATGTAACTAAAATGTAACTTAAATGTAACTTAAATGTAACTTAAATGTAACTAAAATGTAACTAAAATGTAACTGAAATGTAACTAAAATGTAACTAAAATGTAACTAAAATGTAACTAAAATGTAACTTAAATGTAACTTAAATGCAACTTAAATTTAACTTAAATGTAACTTAAATTTAACTTAAATGTAACTTAAATGTAACTAAAATGTAACTAAAATGTAACTGAAATGTAACTAAAATGTAACTAAAATGTAACTAAAATGTAACTAAAATGTAAGTTAAATGTAACTAAAATGTAACTAAAATGTAACTAAATTGTAACTAAAATGTACCTAACTTAAATGTAACTAAAATGTAACTAAAATGTAACTAAAATGTAACTAAAATGTAACTAAAATGTAACTAAAATGTAACTTAAATGTTACTTAAATGTAACTAAAATGTAACTAAAATGTAACTGAAATGTAACTAAAATGTAACTAAAATGTAACTAAAATGTAACTTAAATGTAACTAAAACGTAACTTAAATTTAACTTAAATGTAACTAAAATTTAACTTAAATGTAACTTAAATTCAACCTAAATTTAACTAAAATATAACTTAAATGTAACTTAAATGTAACTTAAATGTGACTAAAATGTAACTAAAATGTAACTAAAATGTAACTTAAATGAAACTTAAATGTAACTTAAATGTAACTAAAATGTAACTAAAATGTAACTTAAATGTAACTAAAATGTAACTAAAATGTAACTAAAATGTAACTTAAATTTAACTTAAATTTAACTTAAATGTAACTAAAATGTAACTAAAATGTAACTAAAATGTAACTAAAATGTAACTAAAATGTAACTAAAATGTAACTTAAATTTAACTTAAATTTAACTTAAATGTAACTTAAATGTAACTTAAATGTAACTAAAATGTAACTTAAATGTAACTTAAATGTAACTTAAATGTAACTAAAATGTAACTAAAATGTAACTTAAATGTAACTAAAATGTAACTAAAATGTAACTTAAATTTAACTTAAATGTAACTAAAATGTAACTAAAATATAACTTAAATGTTACTAAAATTTAACTTAAATGTAACTAAAATGTAACTAAAATGTAACTAAAATGTAACTTAAATGTAGCTAAAATGTAACTTAAATTTAACTTAAATGTAACTAAAATGTAACTTAAATGTAACTAAAACGTAACTTAAATTTAACTTAAATGTAACTAAAATGTAACTTAAATGTAACTTAAATGCAACTTAAATTTAACTTAAATATAACTAAAATGTAACTAAAATGTAACTAAAATGTAACTAAAATGTAACTAAAATGTAACTTAAATGTAACTAAAATGTAACTAAAATGTAACTAAAATGTAACTAAAATGTAACTAAAATGTAACTAAAATGTAACTTAAATTTAACTTAAATTTAACTTAAATGTAACTTAAATGTAACTTAAATGTAACTAAAATGTAACTTAAATGTAACTTAAATGTAACTTAAATGTAACTAAAATGTAACTAAAATGTAACTTAAATGTAACTAAAATGTAACTAAAATGTAACTTAAATTTAACTTAAATGTTACTAAAATGTAACTAAAATATAACTTAAATGTTACTAAAATTTAAATTAAATGTAACTTAAATGTAACTAAAATGTAACTAAAATGTAACTGAAATGTAACTAAAATGTAACTAAAATGTAACTTAAATGTAACTTAAATTTAACTTAAATGTAACTTAAATGTAACTTAAATGTAACTAAAATGTAACTAAAATGTAACTTAAATGTAACTAAAATGTAACTAAAATGTAACTAAAATGTAACTTAAATGTAACTAAAATGTAACTTAAATTTAACTTAAATGTAACTAAAATGTAACTTAAATGTAACTAAAACGTAACTTAAATTTAACTTAAATGTAACTAAAATTTAACTTAAATGTAACTTAAATTCAACCTAAATTTAACTTAAATGTAACTTAAATTTAACTTAAATGTAACTAAAATGTAACTAAAATGTAACTGAAATGTAACTAAAATGTAACTAAAATGTAACTAAAATGTAACTTAAATGTAACTAAAATGTAACTAAAATGTAACTAAAATGTAACTAAAATGTAACTAAAATGTAACTAAAATGTAACTTAAATGTAACTTAAATGTAACTTAAATGTAACTAAAATGTAACTAAAATGTAACTAAAATGTAACTAAAATGTAACTTAAATGTAACTTAAATGTAACTTAAATGTAACTAAAATGTAACTAAAATGTAACTTAAATGTAACTAAAATGTAACTAAAATGTAACTTAAATTTAACTTAAATGTAACTAAAATGTAACTAAAATGTAACTTAAATGTAACTAAAATGTAACTAAAATGTAACTAAAATGTAACTTAAATGTAACTTAAACGCAACTTAAATTTAACTTAAATGTAACTTAAATTTAACTTAAATGTAACCTAAATACAACTTAAATTTAACATAAATGTAACTTAAATGCAACTTAAATTTAACTTAAACATAACTTAAATTCAACCTAAATTTAACATAAATGTAACTTAAATTTAACTTAAATGTAGGTAACCTAAACATGTATAACCTAAATTTAACTTAGATGTAACTTAAATGCAACTTAAATTTAACTCAAATGTAACATAAATTTAACTTAAATGTAACTTAAATGCAACTTAAATTTAACTTAAATGTAACTTAAATGCAACTTAAATTTAACTCAAATGTAACTTAAATTTAACTTAAATGTAACCTAAATATAACCTAAATTTAACTTAAATGTAACTTAAATGCAACTTAAATTTAACTTAAATGTAACTTAAATTCAACTTAAATTTAACTTAAATGTAACCTAAATATAACCTAAATTTAACTTAAATGTAACTTAAATGCAGCTTAAATTTAACTTAAATGTAACCTAAATTTAACCTAAATTTAACTTAAATGTAACCTAAATAAAACTTAAATTTAACATAAATGTAACTTAAATGCAACTTAAATTTAACTTAAACATAACTTAAATTCAACCTAAATTTAACATAAATGTAACTTAAATTTAACTTAAATGTAACCTAAATATAACCTAAATTTAACTTAAATTTAACTTAAATGTAACCTAAATATAACGTAAATTTAACTTAAATGTAACCTAAATATAACCTAAATGCAACTTAAATTTAACATAAATATAACTTAAATGCAGGGCTTGGGCACAAATCCTCATTCTATAGCCCGCCTGAAAATGGCTAATCAGTCTAACTGGTTAGTGTCAGCTAAGGTTCTACGCTAACGTCTCAATCGTTTGTCGTGTTCCATTTAGTATGAGGTTTGAGTAAACCATTAAATCTGGGGCTGGGTTAGAGGCGTCAACCGTACCGTGCCATGACCTTCCAGGCTGAGGGCCCCAATAAATATTGCTCTAGTCGATAACGGTGTACTCCGGATACCAGGCGTCCTCCGGTTTCAATTAGCCTTGTCTGCACAAGCGGGGCTCTGTGCAGATGGACAGTATACTTCCCTAGCTACTCGTGGGAACAAAATAGAACCTATACTAAAACAACCTCTTCTGATGGAGATATGGGTAATCCTATCTCTGTCTGTCAGCCAATAGCTGAACCTAGTCGCGATGGACGGACAGACCGTCCTGAACGACCGAACGTCGATAGTGACTTAGAGTCGATCGACACAGTGAGTTCCGTGCTCACGGAGGAGGCCTACAGGAGCTGCTCTGACGCTCCCGAGACTGATTCCATTAAAAACTTGGGGATAGAAAAACTATCCCTTCAAAGAAAACGTATGACCACCTCCAACAAGAAGAAGCTAAGGCGCCTTCTCGCCGATGGTCTCTCATACAATGAGGCACTGGAGAAAGTCCTAAATGAACCAACGACCAGTGAAGCATCCACAGCCGCCAAACGACCTCGGTCTAGCAATAACTCTCCTGCTGAACCAAGTAAGAAAGCTAGACCAAATGCTCCTCTGTTCGCTGACGGAGCTGGAGCCGTAAAAGTAGGACTCCTCCTGGACAATTTTCCAGATGACCACCTTGAGCCCATACACCAAAAAGCGGTGGAAGATGCCATCATCAGGGAGGTGAATAAGCTCCCAGACGATGGCCCTCAGATACGTTTTCTGGGCTGCTCGTATAAGCCAGGGTGGCTGACGGTTAATTGTGCTGACACTGGCACCAGAGATTGGTTAGCCAGCATAATAAAACTCATCTCACCTTGGGAGAACGCGAAGCTACGGTTAGTGGAAGGGAATGACCTCCCTAAACCATGTGTGACAACCGCGTACTTCCCTGGAACCTCCCGCTCCGCGGACGAAATTTTGCGGACTCTAAGGCTGCAAAACAGAGCCCTTCCCACCAAAGAATGGAAAGTTCTAAGGAAGGTGGCTAACGCCCAAGGTCTCGCCCTTACCATCTCGATGGATGAGTGTTCGGTGAAACTTCTTGAGGACCTGAACTATCAGCCGTTCTATAACATGAACCGGGTTCAGTTCAGGATCAAGAAGAATCCCTACTCTCGGACATCGACCAACGCGAGAGAGCCTAAAAGAAGCGAGCAGGTGCCCAAGGAGGCTGTTCAGTCGCTTCCCGCCAGCTCTGCCGCTAGCACCTCCAACAACGCTACTCAGACAGCTGAAGAAATGGATAAGCCCATTCCCACAACTGCCAGAACAACAAAACCACCGCAGCGGGACAAAGGAGACAATCCTTCGTCCTCTACCTCTGTCAGGTCCAGCTGCAAACCAGTCCAATCAGGTCCCAGACAGCTATTGTCTGGCCCTGTGCGTAGACCACAAGGAAAAAGCCGGCCCACACTGATCCGAGACGGCGGAAAAAGAGGGGACTTAAATAGAAAGGTCCCCCCTAACCCCTTTAAAACATGAAGGTTGTTCAAATCAACCTTCATCACGCTAAGGCAGCCTCGGCAGTCTTAACCAAGACCATGAACTCATACGGTCTAAACGTTGCCCTTGTGCAGGAACCATAGACTAGCACAGAAGGCAAAATTCTAGGACTCTCAACACCTACAGGTAGAATTATTTATTCCACTTCATCCAGTAGACCTAGAACTTGTATTATTTTCGATAATAACATGAATTTCTTCCCATTGACAGAGTTCATTTCCAGTGATCTCACAGCTGCCATCGTGAAGATAAACAACACCAGAGAGATCATTATAGCATCAGCTTACTTCCCTGGTGACACATCTGTATGCCCCCCAGTTGAGGTAGAGAATCTCCTTCAGCATGCGCAACGCACCAAGACAGATATTGTCCTCGGTTGCGACGCAAATGCACATCACACAATTTGGGGGAGCTCGGACATTAACAATAGAGGTGAGTCCTTAATTGACTTTATAACGTGCAACAATTTATATATATGCAATATCGGGAGGGAACCAACCTTCATTAACGTAGTTAGAAGAGAAGTTTTAGACATCACTATAGCTACATCGTCATCTAACGACCTAATTTCCAACTGGTATGTGTCTACCGAACCGTCGTGTTCAGACCACCGACATATCAGATTTAAAATTAACGAACCCAATTCTAAAATTGCGTCATATCGTCCTAAGAGAAACACAGACTGGACCTCTTATAAAGAGCACCTAAGTCATACTCTAAACGATAAAATATCCCGAATTGATACTAAAGATAAACTAGAGCACTCTGCCGAATTGGTAAGATCTTCTATAATATCTGCATTCGAGGAAAACTGTCCCTTAAAGACTAAAAAGTACAAAAGGGAAACCATCTGGTGGAGCAAAGATCTCGAAAAACTAAGATCTAGAGTAAGGAAACTATTCAATAAAGCAAAACGCAATGATGACTGGCAAACCTACTCCAGTGCTCTCACCAACTACAACAAAGAAATAAAAAAGGCCAAAAAAGAATCATTTAGACGGTTCTGTGGAGAGATTTCTGAAATCCCTTCCAGCTGCCGTCTTCATAAAGTTCTTGCCTCTGATAGAACTATCTCTCTAGGCACACTCGCCGATGAGAACGGTTGTCAGACACGAAATAAGAGAGAGACACTTCAACTCTTACTTAAAACTCATTTTCCCGGTTCAACTACGATTGATCCCCTCGCAACAAACCTATCCCCCCAACTCGAGCGGATTTGTCTGCCGACGAGAGGGGACTGGAAAATTGCGAAACAAATCTGTAACCAGAACGCCATTAAATGGGCCATAAACTCCCTGAAGCCGTATAAAGCAGCAGGGGAAGACGGCATATTTCCTGCACTTCTACAGCAGGGAATTGGTGTACTGGTACCCATATTCACCAAACTGTTCAGCTGCAGTCTAGCCTACGGTCACATACCGGAAGCCTGGCGGAAAGTAACAGTTAAATACTTACCTAAAGCAGGGAGGAATTTGGATTCAAGCCCAAAATCCTTTCGCCCCATCAGCCTCATGTCCTTTATCCTTAAAAGCATGGAAAAACTCATTGATAGACACATTAGAGATGTAGCGCTAAAACAGTTTCCGCTCAGTAAGTCCCAGCATGCCTATCAACCAGGTAAATCCACCGAGTCAGCACTCAATGACTTAGTAACTAAAATTGAATCCTCCATCAATTGTAAGGAAATCTGTCTTGTCGCTTTCCTTGATATTGAAGGAGCTTTCAATTACACGTCCTATGAGTCCACCTACAGGACTCTCAACAATATGAATCTATCTCCCATTATTGGAAGATGGATAATGTCAATGCTGAATAGCAGAATAATTCAGTCCCGCATCGATGATGTGGAAATATCAGCACTCACAACCAGAGGGTGCCCTCAGGGGGGTGTCCTCTCGCCCCTCTTATGGTCCCTTGTCATTGACGACCTACTTCAGTCCCTGACAAATCAAGGGATCTATGCCGTAGGATATGCCGACGACGTTGCAATCGTCGTCAATGGTAAATTCGAAAGCACAGTCTCATAAATATTTCAACACGCTCTATCTGTTGTTCAAAGATGGTGTAATAAAGAAGGTCTTTCTGTTAATCCAAAGAAGACAACCATAGTCCCCTTTACCAGACGGAGGAAACTTGATCTCCTGATTCGCCCTACCCTGTTTGGCGAAACCATTGAATTCTCTCGAGAAGCCAAATATCTAGGAATTATCCTTGACAGTAAACTATCATGGAACAAGCAGATTGAACGTACCGTAAACAGAGCCACCAGATCTCTATGGATCTGTCGTCGAGTCTGCGGTAAAAACTGGGGTCTTAGGCCCCGGATGATGTACTGGCTCTATTCGCTCGTCGTAGGACCAGCGATTACCTATGCCGCCGTGGTCTGGTGGACGAAGACTAACGAAGTCACCACAGTTAAAAAGCTAGAACGAGTCCAACGTATAGCCGGAAACTGTATGACGGGCTGCTTACGCTCCACACCGACTATGGCACTCAATGTCATCCTTGGTCTAACGCCTCTTCAATTACATATTCAAACGGAAGCCAGACTGGGTGCTCACCGTCTGTTCCATTCGAACAACTTTGACCCCTATACCTATCATGGAGGTCATCTGTCCCTACTCGGCACCATTGAGCCTTCAAGCTCATTCAGCATGCCTCTTGATGACATGCTACCGAAATATGTATTTTATAAAAACTTCTCCATAATCATCCCCCCTAGGGAAGAATGGGAGAAATATAGACCTAATCCATCTCGACTTGACATCATCTGGTACACAGATGGTTCTAAGATGGAATCAGGGACTGGCTCTGGAATATACGGTGAGTCAAACCAGGTGAACTTGTCAGTCAGCCTTGGAAAAAACTTATCCATATTTCAGGCCGAAGTCCTTGCAATCAACCATTGCGCTAGAATAAATCTAAGTTCTAACACACGTGGAAAAAACATATTCATATTCTCAGATAGCCAAGCAGCTCTCAAAGCTCTTGACTCATCTGTTATCAAATCCAAACTTGTCTTAGAAACTTTCTTAAACATATATGAACTTTCTAAGAAAAACCTTGTCATCCTCCACTGGATTCCAGCCCACAGAGGATTTGAAGGTAACGAATCAGCTGACTCACTAGCTAAAGTCGGAGCAACCACTCCACTCATCGGACCTGAACCCTTCTGCGGAGTCAGCAAAAACCATTTCAGGAACTACATCAAAAACCAATCTCGTATAGAGTCTAACGAGATCTGGAAAAACACAGCTGGGCAGAGCTGCACCAAAAAATGTTTCCCCAAATTCTCCCCCAGAAAATCACTCTTCTTGATTAACCTGGATAAAAACAACCTGAGAATACTAACAGGAATAATCAGTGGCCACGGTCGCGTGAAAAAACATCTTTACCGCATTGGCGTTTCACCGGATCCCATCTGCAGACTGTGTCTTGAGAGTGACGAATCCTCTCTTCATATAGTCACAGAATGCCCGGCCCTGTGTCGTCTCAGGAAAAACGTCCTTGGTGACGAAATCATTGATTTAGCATCACTTGCTAATATACATCCAGAGAAGATCCTGGTCTTCCTGACGGTCTCTGGAGTGAAAAGATGGCTCTAAGAACTTAACAGGGATGGCACAATAGGCTCCTCTAAGAAGCCGCAGTGCCAGAGCTCATTAAAAGCTCTCCCGCCTCACAATCTAATCTAATCTAATCTAACTTAAATGCAACTTAAATTTAACCTTAATGTAACTTAAATTCAACCTAAATTTAACTTAAATTTAACTTAAATGTAACCTAAATATAACCTAAATTTAACTTAAATGTAACTTAAATGCAGCTTAAATTTAACTCAAATGTAACTTAAATTTAACTTAAATGTAACCTAAATATAACCTAAATTTAACTTAAATGTAACTTAAATGCAACTTAAATTTAACTCAAATGTAACTTAAATTTAACTCAAATGTAACCTAAATATAACCTAAATTTAACTTAAATTTAACTTAAATGTAACCTAAATATAACGTAAATTTAACTTAAATGTAACCTAAATATAACCTAAATGCAACTTAAATTTAACATAACTGTAACTTAAATGCAACTTAAATTTAACTTAAATGTAACTTAAATTCAACCTAAATTTGACTTAAATGTAACTTAAATTTAACATAAATGTAACTTAAATGCAACTTAAATTTAACTTAAGTATAACTTAAATTCAACCTAAATTTAACTTAAATGTAACCTAAATTTAACTTAAATGTAACCTAAATATGTATAACCTAAATTTAAGAAACAATAAGAATCTTAAATTTCGAAAGCCCCCGAATCGAATACCTGTGAATATTCTACATCGTTTGCGCGCTGCGAATCAAAATCCGAACATTCAATTCACACCAAACTTGTATTATGATATGAGGCATTGATTTTGATTGAAGACACATGTTTGCCAACGACCTTTTCGATCGTGATTTGCAAAGGGAAACACACTTTGATTCTGTCGAACTGGGGATATTACTTCAAACAAATCTTCAGCTAGTTTCATAATAAAGAGGAAGGTATTCCGTTAATAACGAAAAACAACATCAGCCAAATGGCCACCACGAGCACGCATACAGGACCACATCCTTTTCATGAAATTTTCCATAACCAAATCGCAAAGTGGCTGCCCTATGTCCTCGATAGCCTCACGAATTTTATCTTTGAGGTCTTGAATCGACGCTGCTGGCTGTTGGCGTGGACCTTCTCTTTCACGTGGCCCCAAAGGAAGAAGTCGCAAGGTGTTAAATCACAAGATCTCGGTGGCCAATTGTGATCACCTCTTCGAGAGATAACACGGTCCGGAAACTTTTCGCGTAAAATATCAATGGTTTCGTTGCTTGTGTGACACGTAGCGCCGTCTTGTTGAAAGTAAACGTTGTCCAGATCAATACGATCCAACTCCGACCATAAAAAATCATTAATGATCTTTCGATCCATTTACCGTAACTGTTGATCCAACCTCATTTTCGAAAATGTAAGGTCCAATGACCCCGCCGGACCATAAACCGCACCAAAAAGTCACACGTTGAGGATGGAGAGGCTTCTCAACAATAACTCTTAGGTTTACCGAGCCCCAAATGCCAGATGAATTTTGCTTGTCACGTAGCCACCGAGGTGGAAATGGGCCTCATCAGTCAAGATGATTTTTCGATGGAATTCCGGATCATTTTCATGCATTTCAAGGACCCAATCAACAAAGACACGACGTTGATGATGATCGGCCGGCTTGAGTTCTTGTATAGACTGAACTTTATAAGCCTTAATACCCAAGTCTTTATGCAAAATACGGTGTAATGACGTTTGTGGAATGCCCAATTCCAAAGAACAACGAGGAATGGATAAACCTGGTTTTTCTTCAACACTTGGGGCTACAGCAGCAATATTCTCAGTTGTTCTTGAGCGACGTGCACGGGTTTTATTCTTCACATCACTAACTTGTCCCAACAGCTCGAATTATTCCACCAATTTCTGTATTGCGGTCCGACAAGGTGCTTCACGACGACCAAAAAAGGCTTTAGTTTTGCGAACTGTGACTGCAAGATTTTCACCATTTTTGTAGTGAATTTTAATAATTTCAATGCGTTGTTGAAGCGTGTATAGTTCCATTTTTAGTAATAGCGTAGTTTCTACTTGTCAAATGTCAAAGAATAAAAGCTTCAAAAGTGACAGATACGGAAATAGCAGGCCATTAACAATAACACCTCTTATTGGAAAACCCTTTACTTCTCAATGATGAATTCCTTTTTTCGTTCATCATAACAATGAGAAAGTTCACTGAGCTAAAATTGATGAATTGATGGATATGATGTAACTTTTTTTAAGTGACTTTCATTAAAAATTAGCTTTATTTATACAATCATTTTGTAGGGTTGCTCAAACGTCGATGGTTGTCAGTATTGACCGTTTAATTAAAAAAAAACTATCGGTACTATCGATGTTTTTTAAATTCACACATCACAGCAATGAAACAAAACCAATGTCTATTATTTTTAGTAAACCCCCAGTACAAGTCAATACATATTCGGCCCTAGCGAGGTATTAGTTGGAACGGAAAATTCTCCTCAGCGCTAAATCTGTTGGAATCCAAATCACATTCGAGGTAGGTAGGTATCCATTGTCGGAAAAGAGCGATGACGCATTTATTTGCTATCCTCGTATGTTTGGTGCTTGTTTTTTCGCTTGATCAAAAAAATGCGTTACTATATTGTTTTCCATTTTTATTGCTCACATTTATTACCACTTCACGTCAAATCGTACATAAATTCCCCGAATGGTTGTTGTCGGAGCAGGCGGACCCCGGAGGATAGGTATCGGAAATCAATTCTTATGGAGCTGTAAATTAGCTTCTGAGTATGGTTGCTTGAATAGCATTATTCTTTATTTGCTTTACGGCGAATTATGTTCCATTGCACAATTTTTGTTGATTGTGGTGCCGGAGCATGATTATAACAGATCCAACCTCCAACAGTCGTAAATTATGTGATGTTAATAGTGGCAAATCCAATGAATTCAGGAGCTCCAATGGATAATTGGTCGCTTCCTTCGGATTAGTCACACAATGAACTGATTTGAACAAATGTATTCGTGTATTCGTTCAGGAATTAAGATTTGAATTACAAAATTTAAATCATCGACATCCTTATTTGTCGCTGCCAAAATTGCACGTGCACTTAGCAAGTTGTTGTTCGCATTATTATGACCGATATTTGAAAAAAACATTCAGAATAAATTCGACGTCTGTCATTGTCAAATGACGAAATCAATCCGGTGGAACCGCAAGTGATAAATTTTGCATATGACCCCAGGCACATATTATATTATTTAGCCTATAAAACAAAATTAACTGAATGCACAGCACAGTAAGAAATTTGACCTTACTCTGCTAATTCCAATGTAAATACATACATATACTATACTTCTAAAAAGAAGTTAGTCAGTTACTAACTAAGTGATTTCAGCAGGGATATCTACTCACAGTTTTTTTTTTTTTTTCTCAAAGACCAGCCAATTGAAAGTTGACTTTTATGCTGTAGTAGCTATAGTCATCGCAAACATTTTTCTCCCTCAGACAGTTTACTATATTGGTCCTGACTCTGGCTAGTAAAAGGGGATTCCACTCCAATCCAACACCCAGTTTAATCACAAGGTCAACCATTATCATGCTTCTCTCACCAGAACTAAGTTCAAGGAGAACTTTAAGATTCGTGTTAAGGATGGGCAGAACCAAAACACTCAATAACAAAGCTTAACCTATTATTTTCGAAGAAATATTTAACAAAAAATTGACATTAAAATGGTTAAACTAGTTATCAAGGACAAATTTTTCTGATAGACCCTGTCCAATGTACCAACTGTGTGAATGCCTTAAAACACTGAAGCACGCACTCATCGACACATACCGGTATGGTTCTTGGCGGGCAGAAGACCAAGTTTTCGCTCTGAGACAAACCATGGAAAAGGTCAACAAAGTTTCTACTTTAACTTAAAAGAAATAAACAAAAATGTCCAATTAACTTGAGAGTAATGTTGGAACAGAAATAGTTAAAATTCAATATCCACTAAGCTTAAGAGCGCTTTTTGTTAGAAATTATTGCCCACCTGAAATCCGACTTATAACAGTTAGAAAACTATGTACCTATGCTTTCATAACCAAGTGAGGAAAAATACAAATTTGTCTTTACTTCGCAATGGTCTCCTTACACGTACTCCGTTCTCAGTTATGGTGAAAAAGCTTTGTAAACACTACATCCACGTGGAAAGTATATGGTTCCCTATTTGATAGTTCAGCTTAAAAGTTTATTGCCAAAATGGGAATAGTTTTGTGTAGACAACTGCTTCGCTACACGGGTTATCCATTAGGTACATAGGCAAAAAGTTAGTCTTCTCCACAGGGACAGTTGAACTTTTTCCCAGAACTTTTTACCTTTTGCATGCGAAACTATGGTATGGGGAAAGAATTTTACAACCGATAAATTTGTCTGCAAAACACATTTGCCCCGGATTAGCATTTCCTTTGATCCTGAAAGGATATTCTTGTAAGTTGATGAATAGCCTGCCATAATGTGGATTATCCATTGGTCAAAGTAGAAAGCAAAACAAGTATACCCGGCCTATTCATCTCGAAAATGACTTAAAAGACCCCAAAGGCAAATTCCTTTTTTTTTTTTCTCAATTGCCGCAAAGGATATGCAAACATAATCATATCCTTCCAACGAAAAAAGAAAAGAATGTGGTACGTACATATGGGCCCTAATCATGCGGATGGTAAATAATTCACGTGATAAGTCATATTCAAGGAACTAAGAGGATACCGCAAATGAGTTAAATATTCATGATGTCCCTGTAGGGATTTTTCCGGATTTTAGGTTTCTTTTTAAAACAGCACGGTATGGAGGAGTCAGCTCGGCAGACAAAGAGAGATAAAACGACATATTTCATCGGTGCCTCTTGGGCGTGTAGAGCAATTACCATGAGTGGTATCCTAAGGATAAAGTGGTTAGCAAAATGCCAGACAAAGTGTGGAAGTCATTACTAATGTGGGCTTTGGTCATTTTGTGATGATTGCCGGAGAGGAGACGTTACAAGCTTAATTTCTTTGAAAAAAAAAAAAGATTTTATACTTTATTTAAGTGCTTAGTGGTGCAGGCATGACACATTGGTGACAAATGTGAAAAGTTAATTAGATTTGGGAATGGGTATCATTTGGATTATGTTGGTGTGTGTGTTGATAAGTGGTTTAGGATTAGAAAGCCAGTCGAGTATGTTGAGAACGATGTCTGTCTGGTTTAGTACTTCCGCATTGACGCAATAAATGTTCAAGTTAGAATTGATTGGAAAAGTCGAATATTAGGTATAATTTGGCAAGAAATGTACGTATAGAGGTTTTTATTACAGAACGAATTGCGTCCATAAACATGCCCAAAAAACGTCTCAAAAAAACTCTTCGAAAAACGGGTTCAGACACGAGTACGGAAACTCATCGAAAACTGCTTCAAAAAACATGTCCATAAACGGGTAAAAGAATGGGTTACAAAATGCTTTGGATAACCGCGTTAAAAACCCGCTCGCGTCTTAAATGCTTAAGAAAAAAAAAAAAAACAGAGGAAATGGTGAAATTAAAGAAGTGAGAGTGTTAAATCGGCGAAAAAGTAGAGGAATACATAAGCGCATAATGGGCGGAGATAGTGTCAGGACACCAGTAGATCCAAGCAAAAGGCACAAGAATTCAATAGATGTTTGGTATTAGAAAAAATCAGCAAAGCTCTTCTTTATATAAGTCAAATTCTTTTAGTAAGGACGTTGTTACTATTGAATTTCGGTAGACTTTTGATCTTACAAAAAAAAAAAAAAAACACGTCCCATTTAGATACACTCGAATATTTTTGCCAAAGATCCAAACGCATTTTCCTTTAAGAATTATATTTTATGTCGCAACACTACTTGTTCGGGCTTAAACCCTATCATGCTATCAAAGAGAGTTCTCCAATGGAGTATTTTTAACTTTTTCTTCAACAATTCTTGTTTTTTTCATTCCAACGGATTTGAGTTTTATAGTCGTTGGTGGAAAGTGTCCTGCATTGTACCATTGAATCCAAGATTTTCCTTTCCTCACAGAGCCGGCAACTGGTCATTTTAAATGTAAACGTTACTTGGTTTTTAAGTTTTAATCGAAAATGGCGTTTTCGAGATATGAGCAGTTTTTAAAATCAGCGCTTTCGGAGATTCGAATTGAAAATTAAGAATGCAATAATTATGAGAATATCAATTTTATTTTAAGTAGGGATTTTTTGTCAAAATCGTTATTGCCGTTTTCTGGTAAACCAAAGAAAACTAAATTTTTAAAAAATAATCCTTCTTTCAAAAATCCATTTTACGATAATACAGAATTAAACTGATTTTGCCATTAAGTAATAAATGACCATATTAACCTAAAAATTAATTTTTGTTACAATCGTATGGACCGTTTTCGAGATATGTCCAAATTTCATTTCCAAATGATTGAAATCGTTAGAGCCGCTTTCGAACAAATCAAACTTTATATGTTAATATATGTTAATGTTATATGGGAAGAAGGTATGTACCATTAATATTGAGGTTACCTTGCAAACAAAAGAATCCGTTTCAACGAAATCCGCCCACCCGTTTAGGCTGTAGGTCTGTGGAAGGACGGACAGACGGAAAGAATTTCGCTACCCACTCTCGCTCGGTTATCATCGTAATATCAGAATTGATTGACATCTCGAGTTCGGAATTTTGTACGGAAACAATATCTTTCTCTTACTACGTAATGGAGAAAGTTAAAAAATGAGAAACAAAAAAAAGAGAAAAATGTTGTGTCATCCATACGGGATAAATAAATGCTCGTACAATTTTTCAATCATCTGAATAAAAGTTATTTTTCATTTCGTCCCGGAAGAAGTTTGGTACCTGTATTTTTTTCACATTTTTGCCATTTGTCCCTTGGAGCAAAATCTGGCAACCATAGTCACAATTCACAAATAAAAATCATTTTCCACATTTAATTGATGAGTTAAACTTTACCCACGTTATTATTTTTAAATGCTCTGAATTCATTTTATTTGTTTATTATGCGATCGAATAGGCTTTAACGGAGAATAGAGTCACAAGGAGAGTATAAAACATTTCCACTCCATAAAAAACCTGCAAATATCAGGCCAAGAAATATCTTGATGGTTACCAAAAGCTTTTAGCTGACATTTGGTTTCCAAATAGGTCAAATGACATTCTGTAACTGATATTTTATTTGATTTCATTTACATTTTGTGCTTGTATGACATCATAATTATCATCATTATATTAATACGCGAACATCCGAGCTCAAGCTTCCCGAACGTTTTTTTTAGTATTTAATATGAAATGAGGAGAATGAAGCCGTATTGTATTGCGATATTTTCCACGATTTCGCGCGATTTTAGACACCAATCATATTCAATGATTTTCGGGATTTTGGTTTTTGTTAACTATAAATTTTTAAATAAAATTGAATTTTCGTGGAAAATATCGCAATACACAGAAAATTTGTCGTCCTTAAAAGAACGCTGTTATGCGCACTCATAGGCTAGTTTAAAGTGTTCTGATTTCTGAACGAAGTTAACACTTTAATTGTCATTAAGTTTCTAGTATAAGTGTTATTATCCACGAGTTATTTTACAAAAAAATAAAACACGGTAGAAGAATGATGAAGAAGTAATGCAATTTCAGTCGTTCGCTTTTGTGAGAATCACAAAGAAGGAACAATGTTCACTTAGGTAGATTTATCGGACGAGTTATTTACCAAAAAATACGGTAGAAAAGCTCGTTCGATAAAAGTACTTAAGCAGCAATTTATTCTTAAATTGGGTTGAGAGTTCGCTCTCGTCCCGTGTAATTTACAGTAATTTAGCGTCGAAAGCTATTATTTACATAAATTTGTACATTAATATGATTCTAGATATTTGATTTAACAAATTCAACAACACGTTTTTTAAAAGATTTTAAATTATTTACCGTCTTAATATTTGTAGGCAGTTCATTATACAATTTGAAGCCTTTATAAATAAGTGAGTTCTGAGCCCTTGCTTTTACAAAATTTGGTAACCTTAGGTCATTCATGTTTCTCAATATGTAAGGTTGGACCTCTCTAATATAACGGACATATTTCGTCAAATATCTTGGCATTGTATTGTTTTTTTTTAAATTGAAATTACAAATTATAGATTCAGTATAACTCTTTGTTTAACAGACAACCAACGTAAGGTACTTAACATAGGGAGAGG
Organism: Cheilosia urbana; assembly: GCA_946477585.1. Classification (NCBI taxonomy): domain Eukaryota; kingdom Metazoa; phylum Arthropoda; class Insecta; order Diptera; family Syrphidae; genus Cheilosia; species Cheilosia urbana. Next base: position 43,640,367 of record OX297856.1, read on the forward strand.
TAAACTTCATTCCTTCGAAAATAGGTTCTAATCAACAAAATGCTTTTACTTAACTGATAAGCATTTTGTATGGGGAAAATTTAACTTAATTTTACCAGCCTTAATGGCGACATATACCCACAATTTTTTGTTTGTGCACATGGCACATCTATGACACAGTACCTTGCGAATGATATAAGTTTTATTCTTCTCATTTTATAATAAATATGTAAAAAGTTACAGAAACTCTATATGTTCACGTATTAATACCTATTTTTTATAAGCAAAAAGAGGAGAGGAAGTATACAAAAATACTCCCCTTTAAAAATAATTCTACTCATGTTTAAAATTTTATTACATTACAATTTAGAGCAAACAAATTATATCGAAAAATGTTCGTTTCCATAGTATAGGTACTTCATTCAAACCAACCGTCGCGTCGTCAACACCTCGTAGATATAATGCCCCTGAATTACAATAAGCTAGGTACACAATTGCTTACTTTAAGGGGTACGCAAATTGCATTCCTTTGAAAAAAGGTTCTAATCTAAGATGATATAGATATATTTGAATACATTACTATGGGAATTTGGCGGCGACAATTTGAACGAAAACTTCGGATGTTCACGAATAAATATAATGCGAATTGTGCATAGCATAATGTCCCTAAATTAATTACTTACAATTGCTTACTTTAAGGGGCAGGTAAATTGTACTCCTTTATGGGTAAATGATTCTCTCCAACGGTTTTTGAAAACGAAAGAAGCGACATCTTGATATCGAAAAAATAGTTAAATGAGCCGTTCCATCGGAAACAGGTTCTAATCTACGATGATTTATATAAGAATACGTTACTATGGTAATTTAAGGCGGCGACAAATTGATTGTCAGCAAAATTATTTCAATTACCTGTTTTGAATGGGGAATTCATAACTGAATTTTACCCAGGCTTAATGGAGACATATAGCCACGATTTTGTTTTTGTGCACATCTACGGCTTCATTCTCCTCATTTCATATTAAATACTAAAAAAACGTTCGGGAGGCTTGAGCTCGGATGTTCGCGTATTAATATAATGATGATAATTATGATGTCATACAAGCACAAAATGTAAATGAAATCAAATAAAATATCAGTTACAGAATGTCATTTGACCTATTTGGAAACCAAATGTCAGCTAAAAGCTTTAGGTAACCATCAAGATATTTCTTGGCCTGATAATCATTGAATATGATTGGTGTCTAAAATCGCGCGATTTTAGACACCAATCATATTCAATGATTTTCGGGATTTTGTAATTCGGGAATTTGTAATTCGGGATTTTGTGATTTGGGATTTTGTGCTTCGGGATTTTGTAATTCGGGATTTTGTGCTTCGGGATTTTCTGGTTCGGGATTTTGTATTCGGGATTTTGTGCTTCGGGATTTCATGGGTAACCCATATGCTTCTTTCAATATTTACCACTACGGTCATAACTCCTCAATTAAGGAATAAGTCCAGTCCAATAAGCCCAGCTGATTATATTATTATTATTATATTATAGGCTGTTAAAACTTAAAGTTAAGAAATAATAATATGAACTGACCATTATAGTTCGTAAATTTTGTATACAAAGAAATATTATTATTAAATTAAAACAATTAAGGAACTCTTAAATGAAAAGTGTTAGGGTTCATTAAGACACATTTTTCTACTGGAAAGAGCGTAGTTTTAAGCAATACTATAAGCCTATTATTTGTTAAAATAGTTTGTTACTACATACTATTACCCGCCTCTACGAACACTTAATATGTTATTCGGATTTGGTTTGTATGGAGCTAACAGTTAACAATAAAACTTTAAATTGCAATGTCTTCCTCATTAGTGAACATTTTTGGTCAGTCTACCAATATCCTTATTACGTTACAACTTTATCATCATCAATCCTCCTTTTGCGATTTTAAACTTCTATTCTCACTATGAAACAGCTGCACCTTGAACTTTCTCTTTCTTCGTACTATTGTTTCGTCACTTTAGTATAATTATGACCTTCATTTCTTACAAATTGTATTTTAATTTGAATATAAACATATAAAACTGCGAACGTAACGGTCAGATGTAACATTTTAACGAAAAAGTGTTTTCAATAACTCCAAAATAACTAAAAGTCTGACGCACATCAAAAGCGCAACAAAACGGACATTCACTGCCTTAGCTGTCAGGTAGGAAGAATTGCCTCTAGTCTTTGGAAAGCTTATGTGCAGGCCATACGGGGAACTGTTGCGTTTCCAAATGTGCTAAGATTGAGTTCAGTCTCTATGAATAATATATTAAACGCGAAAAACTCATCCAGAATGTAAATTTAAAGGTCAATAAAATTTTAAAAACGATATCGTCCAGACGATTTCGTCACACACCCCTCCTATTCTGTAATTAAATTTATTGACTGGGCATTCGAGGTTAACCTGGGTCACAACTTCGATAATTAATCCTTACTCCATGGTCATTTGTCGAGGATTGCATATCAAAACATACCATGGAGTCCTTAAATTAGCAATAAGCCGTCACCCAGCCAAGCGTTAAGCCAACATAAGGACTAATTTACTCTGCCACTAGTAGTCGGAGATTCATCCACTATACGTCGCGTCGGTGCTTGGAAGAAATCTGTGCGCCAGCTAATGTTAGCATATAATTTGCTGTTGTTTACTTGACCGCCCTATAATTGGATGCTAAGCACTCGCTTGCTGGTCGCAACAGGAGGTGCACTGCCTCTTCCCTGTACACGTTCTACATACTCGTACGTATGTTTGATAATCATTTCCACATTCATGGTTGTGGTGTTTATGCTTTCTTTTTTCCCGGAAAATTTGCAAACATTTATTTTCCTCCGACGAAAGGCATCACAAGTTGAGTTGTCATGGCGTTCCACGACGCAAGAGAAAGACGAGAGGGTTTGCAGAATTATAACTGCCGCACACTAATGAAATGCAAACAAACCAAAATGCTTAGACAGATGAGCGGCAGAGATGAGCAATGCATAAAAAAGGATTCAGTCTAGGGGCGGGAATGGTAAATTTGCATGTTGCTCCTTGTTGGACATTATGTACGTGTATGCACGACGTGGACAGCCGTCCTCGTGTCCTGCAAATTAATATCTCAACAGAAAATGAGGAAAAAAGGACAGCTTATGTTGTTTTGTAAATGGTAGCCGCTAACGATGTTGTTTTGATGGAAATCTGCTGAGGAGCCTGTTTTTCAGAACACATACCAACCACCCATCAACGACGATTAGCTGCGTATAGTCATGGAGGAATATTACCATTTAATGTGTGTCATTTAGGATTGTTGATCGTATCATAATTGGATGGCTTGTTAGTTGCTGTATAGGTATACTCGCATAATGTCCCTTAATTAATTGGATTCGTTGGCCTTTCCAGTGAATGTCTCGTAATTTGAGTGTGTTTTTTTTTTCGTATACTGCTTTTGAATGTGAATTAAATAAAAATTGAACTAAGACTGGGAAATTGTATTGACCAGCAGCTCCGCCCTCAAATTTTAAAGCCACGTATCTACATAGCGCTCTTAAGTGCCTGTGCCTTATTATTATCAAAACATAGGAAGGGATTTATTTGAAGGTGTTTGAAAAAATGACAGCCGTTCCCGTTGAAATTCCTGATTCAATAGTGCTTAGGATCAAACAGATTGTATGTTTTCGATTTATTGTTCAAAATAAAAATGGTGTTGAAACTCAATATTTTTTTTATTCATTTGTAGGTAGTGAACATTTTTTTCTAGCGACTTTTAAAAAAAATTAGCATATCTGGTAGATTTTTAGGTTCGAGTTAGTGCTTTTTTTTAAGTTAACGGCAACCCTGATCTAAGGTCTAAAATCCATCTGTAGCTGTACGGTCCTTTGTGGTGGTTCCGGTAGGGAGATCGGGGATACGGTTGCCTCTGGCTGTAGGTTGTAGGAACCATATAGACTCGCTCTAGCACGAATCCTGGTGGTTCCAGATCCGTCTTTCGACAGTCCCGACGGTCTTCAGGTCCGTCTTTCGAAAGTCTCGGCGGTCTTCAAGTCTTCCTTGTGGCGGACTCAGCAATTTGCTAGTTACCCGCAGGTTACCAGCACCAAAAATTTCAAGTGTCAAAGACTCCTTGAGGACCAAATTCAGCGGTACACGAGATTGGTACTTTCCCACTCTGAGATTTGCTCAATTGTTTGGGGCTATGGCTGGTGGTCCAATGAAGCTACCACCAGCAAGCGAGTGTGAATTATATTATGCATAGAAATTATCGGTCGGCCAAAACCATTTAATAACATTCGTGCCGACACTAGGAGGGTTGCGGAACAGTCGATCGGCTGTTGAGTAGAAAAAAACAGTATGTATAAAGAATGCATCATTACAAGTCTTCGTTCACCAGAAAAAGATATGCTCTATACTCCATTTTCTAAAATTCACCTTTTTAACATCTACCTTAACAATTTTACCACCGCGTTTCGATCACACAAAGCTGACTAGCCAAATAATACCCAGTGTTACCTTTGAATATTTGCAGAGAGAGTCCAAAAAAGAGCCCTGGATGGAAAAAGGCGTCCCATTCCAATCTTAATATTTTCTATTCTTTTTTCTGTTTCTTATTAGCGATATAATTGTAATCTAAATTCAGGTAAAACAAATTCTTTCGAATTGAACTAAATAGACCCAAAAATTTGTGTATTAAAGAAAAAACGTCCTACGTTTTTAAAAGGAGTCTGATTTGACTGATTTTTAAAAAGATGAGTCCGGAGCTTGTTGTACTTTTAGTCTTCCATTTCAACCCGCATTTTGCATTTTTTTGAAAAAAAAAAAAAAAAAAAAATCGCATGTCTTAGATGTGACAGCAGTGTGACTGTTGTGCGAATGAATAATTATGCAATTTGGCACTTTTTTTGTGAGCCTGCCACAATTTTTTGCTAAAATGTACCGCAGTTGCCTATCACAACACTATTATATTGTTTAGCGAGCCAATGCTTGTTGAATATCGAAATGACACATTTTTCTTCATTAGGCCTTTTTTCTTCGACTCTTCAGGATTCTACAGCGGTCACCCTGGTGGCTGGTGACCAATCTTCGAAACTGTTTAGACAGACGCTATGACTATAATTGCTAATGGCGTTGAGATTGTTTTTAAGTTTGCATTAAATAACAATAAACAATTAGTAAAACTCCCAAATTCCATAGATTAGGTCCATCCGCATCCTCCTGTACCCCAATATGCACCGGTCAGTGACGAATGCGAGACCAACATTAAGCGTACTCCGGTCCAGTAGTTTATCCTGAAATGTCGACCAAGACCACTCCCGCACCGCAGATCCAACATCCAGAAGCAATGTCATTAGTCTGTCCCATGCCGTGCGGACGGATGCACGCATTAGCCGGTAGCTAGCAATCGAGTTCATTTGCTAATCTCTGGACTTTATTACTTCCCCGACCAGAAAAAGAACAACAACATTACAATCCTGCCTCATAAACCAAACTAACATAGGCTTTTGTTAGAGCGCACATTTATCCGTGTGACCAGCACCGTTAGAGGCAATCCGAAGGATGTTTTTCTGCTGCTATTTTGCATCATCTCGCACTCTATTCTTGTGTGCTGGCCTCGGAGATGCGACGATGCGAACGAGAAACCTCAAAAAGCACGCCATGCCACAGAACAGCAGAATCACATTAAACAAATTACACATGGAACGGTGCGGGATGTGCAAAGGACTTTTATTTATTTTCGGTTTCAAAGGATGTCGACGACAACGACGACGATGATGATGCCGATACTATAGCGTATCCAAATCAACCGAAATCCAGACGCAGACACACTGCATGTTGTGTGCATTAGCCGATGTTGGCGGTGTAATAATTTCGCGTAGAGCTTCACCGGCTGTAGCCGCTGCCGTATAGCCGTCAATGAGCCGAACAAATGTAACGATGTATGCGAGGGATCAATCCCGTAAATTGAGCGGTTCCATTTGGATTACTGGATGGATTTGTGGGGATTGACGGCATTTGGCGGTTTCACTCCAAACTCGGTTCGATGAATAAATGACGCGCATTGGAAAATTACTGTATCTACAGTAGCTGCTGAAGGCACAGAAGGTGGAGCGAAATGTTGGATTGTAAATTGGTGCTGCAAAATCTTTAAGAAGAGTTCAAACTATGTTTTTGTACTTTTCGAAAAATGTTGTAAATATAGTTAGATATGGGTGTTGTGTGCATAAGTCTTCTTAGCTGCAAACAGAGGTGCTTCAATATGGAAAAGCTGGTTAGAGGCTTAACTTTAGAGTTGCTATGTCTTATTAGTCTAAAAAGTTAAACTTTGTTCAAGAAATTTTATTTCTTTTTATCTTATCAAACACCGACACATTTGAAGATATACCTATTATGAGTTTTAAGAACTTTACTCGTTCCTTTCGCCGCTAAGCGCATTTTTAGCAACGGGTATTCTGAAATTACATTTGTGTGTTTTTTTTTTAATAGAGTTTTATTAGCGTCTACACTCAGAAAAAAAAAACATTGCAGTGCGAAGAATATATACCCATGTTATGAGTTATGTGTAAACTCTAAGATTCTAAAGTCACCCTTCGAATATCCGAAACAAACCGTCACTCAGTCAAACTCACCTCTTGACCAAGTTGAAATACCCCGCAATATGCGTAGTAAACAGGCTGATTGTTGCAATCACCAATACTACTACTCTTTTTACTACATTCGCCCTATTTGATAAGTTGCCAGAGGACATAGGCGAGGGTCTAACTTATTAGCACCCGTCTACCCGATCCGGTCACTTCCTCCTTGACCAACCTTATTAAACCTTAAGCAAGCGCATATGGCACACCACGAAAGGACCGATCTGAAAATGTACCAGATTGCAAATAAGAAGTTCAAGAGCATCTGCGAGCAAAAACAAAAACAGTACATTCAGAGCCTCTCCTCAGCGCTTGCGAACATAAAAGACAGTAAGTCCTTTTGGAATATGGCAAAAAACCCTTAACGGTGCACTTTTTGCAAAAAGCATCAAAGTTGACGCACAAATTTTAGCTGATTACTTCGAAAAACTACTGAATCCTCCGCAAAATCCAAACCAGATGCAATTCGCGCTACCTCACATCGAAGTAAATGTGTTAGACCGACCTATAACCTTCCAGGATGTCACGAGAGTTATACATAGATGTGGGTTAAATAAAGCTCCTGGGGAAGATCGTATTAATTACGAATTTTTTAAAAATGCGACGGATGCCTTTCTACAGAAGCTCACGGAGACATTTGAATTCATTTTTAGTACTGGCGAGGTGCCATCCTCATTCAAAAAAAATATAATATTCCCTATATTCAAGAAAGGAGACCCAAACGACCCAACCAACTACAGAGGTATATCTTTTCTTAATGCGGTCACAAAAATCTTCACAGGAATTATCTTGGAACGCCTTACAAATTCGATACGAGATAATGACCTACTGAGCGAGTTCCAGGCTGGTTTCCGCAAAGATTATTCCACAGTCGATAACATTTTCTCTTTAACAAGCATCGCTCGAATGTTTCTGGATAAGGGTAAAAAACTATATGCCTTCTTCGTAGATTTTAAAGCGGCTTTCGATTGTATCGACAGAGGAGCTCTATTCTTTAAATTGAGCAACCTGGGTGTTTCGACAAAAGTACTAAGAGTGATACAGAAAATATACCAAAATAACATCACAGCGGTCTGGGATGGAAACGTGCTATCAAGTTGGTTTTCGTCCAACTCTGGGGTAAAGCAAGGATGCCTGCTGAGCCCTCTTCTGTTCTCAATCTTCCTGGACGATCTTGTCGCATATCTCCCAGGGGGAATATTACTCGATGGATTACGAATAAACCTTCTGCTCTATGCTGACGATATTGTTATACTCGCGGAAACACCGAACATGTTACAAATCATGATAAATAAGCTGCAACAATATTGTCAAATTTGGAACTTGCAACTTAATACCAACAAATCCAAAGTTATGATTTTTCGTAACGGATGGGGACGCTACGCAATGGATGAAAAATAGACCTGGCAAAATGAAGATCTGGAGAAGGTCAAGGAATACAAATACCTCGGAGTACTTATTTGTCCACAATTATCGTTTCAAAAGCACCTCCAAGAGAAGCTAAGGGAATCAAAAAGAGCAATAAATTGTAATTGGAAAGGAATCTTGGGAAAAATTAAAATTGCGCCAAGCGTAAAATTAAAAGTCTTTGAAGCAGTCATAAGATCAATCATGTGTTATGCAGGACAAGTGTGGGGGATCTGGCAGTTCGAGGAAGTTGAAAGACTTCTGCGATACTTCTTGAAGAAAATGTTCCGGCGGTACATGCTGTACCTGGAAACTGGATTACCACCGCTGTATGTGTTTACGCTTAGGTTACACTTCCTATATGTTCTGAAAATTTTATCGCTACCAAGCCATCGTCCTCCCTACAAAATTGTAATGCACCTCAAAAATAGGAATCTCCATTTCTTTGCCGAGTGGACTAAGCTGGGACGTGAGCATAATGTACGCCTACACGAAGTACACGCATTCAAGGCAGATCTAGGAAAAGCACTACAGGAACTTTTAATTAAGATCGAAGGTTCTACGCGAGAGTTGTTTGAAAGGCAAAGCGAACAAAGCCAAGTAAGGAACATATATAAAATCTTAAATCATGACCTTGGAAAACATAACTATTTTCATGATCGGAATAGTGTAGAGGTAATCTCCACTGTATTTAAAGCCAGGGGTGAACTATTGCCACTAAATTACATGCCTCACAGAACTGATGTCGGAAGTGATGAATGTACACTATGCAACCATCGGACAAGAGAAGTCGGTCTTCACTTCATTGGAACCTGCCCAGTGCTGATCTCAATCAGGAGATCCTTTTATGGAAAAAACATTCTCTCTTCGGAGGAAGTATTTATCATTCTTAACGGAGAAAATTGGACTGTACTATTTAAATTTGTAAAATCTGCTCTAAATTACCAGCTGCAAATTATAAACCAAGCTTTTTAGAAATATATATAAAACTGAGATACGTAAATTTAAAACTCTCTTTCTCGGCTGACGGCAAAAGCCAACGCTTATTGTAATTATTGTAACAACTACCGAATCTTTCTGAATTAATAAAGCTACTACTACTACTACAGTTACATCAAAATTGTTTAACTCACTATTATTGAAAAACTCAATATTCTTCGCTTATCTTTTTTTTTTTGAGTGTCCATCTTCACTTTTTGAAAGCTTTCGGTACAACACTATTGCAGAAGCATCCATCGCGTTCTAGCTCTGCAATGTCTTTCGATGATTTTCCCTTCCAGCAAACCCCCATACAAAAAAAAAAAAAATAAAATCCCGGAAGTAGAAACGGCTTAAGCGTAAATATTTTATTAATTATTTTTTTTTTTTTAATGGAGTTTGACGTCGCTATTTAGGAGGCGATCGATGGAACGCGGCCAATATAATGATAAAAAAAAGAGTTAATTTAAAAAATCAAAAGACCCGACTGAATTTGTTTTGTTCATATCGTGTTAGCTCTTTTTTTTTTACAGTCGGTCGGGTTTTTTGATTTTTTAAACAAACTTTTTCTATTTTTATCTTTTTAGTCTATGACACTCCGGACTCCGGCGAAGAATACGAATCTAGAGATATCTCACTCTTTAAAATCGATCAATCCGTTTAGGCTACAGAGCGTCACGTAGGAACTTACATAGGATAGGCGTGAAACACATAACCCTCCCTGTGTCCAGTCGGGTAAATACCCGTTCTTTTTATTCTTTTTTTTTTGCTTAACCACTGGTCCCAGTTCCCAGATTGAAGGGAAAAGCGCCAATTTTGGCTCTTTTTGAATGAAAAAGGGGGAGCAAACAAATTCACACCCAAGAACTACAGCTACCAGTTTTATTTTGCAGCGTCTTAAGTAAATTTTGTGTGGATTCCGGTTGTTATTTTCTAGTGTTCTATGTGTTAAATTTCATGGCGGGTGTAGGTGGAACATGGAATGCTGAATGTATTATTTGTCCCAGGGTATGCAAGGCCATACTCCAAGGCAGGTCCAAAAAAGGAACGTTTTTCGAGTATTTCTTGAGCAATAAAATACAATTACAGTCAGAATGGTCGACAAGACCACATCTAAAAGCAGCTGAAGGTAAAGATAAGATGGTAGTTCTTGAGTTTTTACAGCAAATGAAATGCAATTTTTTAATGAATTTTCTTTAAAACATGACACAAGTTTTTTTTATTATTGTTACACTATACACTTACCTCGCCTATGTTACCTACAACTTTGCCCGTACCAGGGGTAAGTTGTAACTCTTTGCTCTCTTAAAAAAAAAAAAACAAGGTAATGCTTGGAGATCTTCTGAATAGACTTAATAGACTTTTTTGGTGAATTTTGTAGCTTAAATATTGCTCTGTGTTTTTAAATAAGTTAGGTTCAATCATTCGCAAATCGTAGGAGCAGCAGTCAATGTGGGTAATTGTAAACAAATTTATGATTTTAGATAATTATTGACTTTCATTTTTTTTTATTTTTTATTAGAAGACCTTGAGAATATCTAACAATAGCAATATAAAAGTATTGTATTTGTTAATTATATCTTGAAACATTTTTTATGTTAATATAAAAACTACAATGAATTGTAGCATGTTTACATTTACCCAAACATTTTTTTTTGTTTTTTCCTAAATTCGGGGGTAAAAGTAAAGAACGATTTCAGTAGTATATAAAAGAGACACTTAATATTCTGTTAGGGTTAATGAAAACTCTAATGATAAAGCATTACCACGGCCCTGTTCAATTTTCTTCAAAGAGTTTCTTCTTCCATTAATCCTGTTATATACATATAACCGACACTGGTACTCCATAAGCCTCTTGGGCTGCCCTAAAGGTCATGTTTTTATTTTGCATATCTGCCACTGCTTTGACAACATCATCTACAGAATATAGGCGTTTTTCTTTTTTAGCTCAGAGCACAATCTGAACTGTTATAGTTACAAAAATTTTGTGTTTCTTTTTTAGCTCAGATACATCAGAGCTCGAATTTGTGTTTCTTTTTTCGTTCAGAGCATGATCAGAGCGCGCTCATAGCTCATAGCTCAGAAAAAATTTACTGAGTAGGCTGAGTAAAAAGCTGATTACACATATACATTCACACTTGCAGTCATATTTGAGAGAGAAAAAAAAGGAAAAACTGAAAATCATCAGAAAGATCTGAGCACGCTTGGTTCAGAGCGCGCTCATATAGCTCGAGCTCAGTTCAGTGAAGAAAAACGCCTTATGAGGCAGTGTTTTTCCAATAGGTATGTATTTTCGAGACACATTGACACCTGAAAATTTATTATTTAACACAATTTTTTTTAAATCTAACAGAAATTTTAACTAAAAGGTATGTTTACATTTACCCTCAAATCGATGTTTGCATTTCCCCATACATTTCCCATAAAAATATTTTTTGAGGTAAACACAAAAAATATATAGATCTTCTATAAATTACTTAAACATTTTATTTTAAAAAGATAGCAAATCCAATTCTATACTTAAAAATGTCGTTAAATAGGACTAACCAATACGATTTCTCAAAAAAAAAAAAAAAAAAATGTTCACTTAGGCCTTCCAAATGGAAAAACACTTTAAAAAACAACCGCTTTCCAAAAATGACAAAGATCGACTGAAATCGCTATTAGCACGAAAATATTCTATGTATGCGAAAAAACATGCACATATCCGCCATTTCACTCAATGTGTGCGTTAAAGATGCTATAGTCTTGTGAAGTATATGCTGTGTTTACATTTACCCCTGTTTACCGTTACCCACATTGACCCTAATGGACTAACCCTAACCCTCCCTTGTACAGTCGGCGTCGGGTGAAAAGAGAAAGAAAAAGCACAACGCAGAAAATTTACAGAGGGAAACAGATTTTGAAGAAATCCAAATACAACGACCTATGTAGCTTCAATCGAACATTCTACTTTTTTGAATTGTATAAAATTGATAGTTTATTGCTTATTGTTCGACTTCAGGATAACGTACAAAAATGATTTATATCTTAAAATCTTTGTACATAATTGAACTTTATATTAATCATATTTCATTTGCATGAATCATTCCAAAGCTTGGAGCAAGAAGGCATTCGAGAATAATTATAACTTTTCTTAGATATCAAATTAGATTTCCGCTTCCGGACAGCGGATAATGGTAAAACATTTATCCTATAATCTAATCTCGACAATTTTCAATGAAACTGTGAAAACCGGAATCAATTTCGTGCTGTACTTTTTGAATCTATTCATAGCAAATAGCTTACAGCCGGAAAAAAGTTACAGTTTTACTATAGTAAGGATAAAAAAATATCAGAAATTTTTTGCGTCGTACTAAAAACAAAGATATTACCAGGCTGATGCAATTGAAGTACCTAAAAAAAAGGTGTTACTGCTAACCTCTGCGAAAACCGACCCCCTAACCCACCCCAGTGTATTTCTGTGGTCATTCACACACCATATCAATTCGCGATAGTTTTCCGCCGAAGTCTTTGCACTGATGTCGTAGCCAATGATTGCGATCCTATTGGACAGACACTCCATGTGGTCCAAAATAACATAGGTGTACAACACCGAATACACGTCACTGTTCAAATTCATGATGCACTGATAGGACGAGTTGAAGCACTGGTAGCTGAATGCAATAATTTAAAGTTTAGTCGAAGACTTCCAATCGAACGACAGCCACCCTTAAAACACCAGTCTGCCGGTCAGCGCACCAACTAGAGCATAAAAAGCCAACGTCAGCCAGAAGAGGATCTTGTAGATAATAAATATGCGCCGGCAATTTTCTATTATATCCTGCATACGATGCCGAAGTTTGGGGTTCTGATCGGCTCGTTCGTCCAACTTCCAGGGATAAACGTTAGCTTCCAACAAGTTGTCACTAAGAGCATGCACAATGCTGATTTTCAAGGAGCAGCAGGTCAGTTCAAAACTTGTGGTTATGCTCCTCATCAGTTGGGCAAACGATTGCACGAAAAAGGACTGGGCTCTCATCGCGTAACTTTTAAGACGATCATCGTCCAAACGATTGTATCAAACGACGTCGTCAACAGTTTGCTTCGTGTATCATCACAATCGCATCGCTCGGTCGTGTCGTCAATCGTTCAAACTGTAAACAGTTTGAGAACTACTAAAACCAGAAATGACATACCGAAAATGACATTTATGCTGTCATTCAGTGTATGAAATCATTGTTTTGTGTTGTTTTTATTTAAATCCAAATTGAAATAAAATGTAAGTACCTTATTCCATAAATATTTGTCAATTATTTCATTTACTAACTTACTCACTAGGTCAGCAACGCCAAGGCAATTAGAATGCCTCATCAATTTCATGGATGAGCACCCTGAACTGGCAAAAAATTATATACCCAAAACGATGCAAGGAAGGAATACCAAAAACAGACTGTGGGCTGATTTAACTGGGAAATTGAATGCTATTGGGCTACCCACAAAGTCAGTATCTGCGTGGAGAAAGGTAAATGTAGAATATGAATCTCACAAGAAATTATTTTTGGCAGTTACAAAATGAATTTGTTTACCTATTTTAGGTTTGGATAGATTTCAAATATCGCGCGAAAAAAAATGCAGCCAAAATATTCTTTCAATTAAAAAAACAGGGGGTGGGCCATCTGATCAAATTCCGATATCCGAGCTTGAGGAAAAAGCAATTCAGATGGCCTCCCTACGGAGTGCTGTTGCAGGAAGCAGAAGCAGCTCGAATTGCTATGGTGCGATCGAAGTGTACGACACAGAGCTAGAAGATGGCAACTATGAGATGGATGAGAATGAGGACGAGCTCGAAAAGGATTTATTTGGGATTACAGAAAGTCCCAAAGAAGCTGAACTGAGTGAGCTGGATAGGAGGTGATGTCATACTCGTAATATAAATGAAATCGATAGATATGTAATTAGTTTTACGTTACAGGAAGATAAAACCGCATGCAACCATCAACACACCAAAGAAAGCTAAGGAAAACGACCCAAAATTGAATTTGTTGAGTGGAGTGGAGTATTGGAACTGTTGGAACAGCGCAATAATGAAGAAGCAAACTTTCACGTCCAAGCTTCTTGAGAAAAGAAACGAAATCGCAGCAAAGCAACTTGAACTGACCAAACAAATGCACAATAATAACAATTAGGATGAAGCTTTCTCTCTTTGCATTTTCATCTTATTTATTACTTGAGCATGAAATTTTGCCCCTTTATTCTTTTTTTTTTTTTGTACCTGACTGATAAAAAGTACTTGGATTTAGTGATATTGTTTAAATTCAGAAACGTCAAACATTTGCGCAGTGATGCGGCATCAGTGCTTATTTGCGATGCTGATGCGATGCACAGTTTATGCTGATGCGTTGCTGATTGAATATCCGTTTCAGTTTTAGAGTGCATTGTTTACATCAAACATTTAAGATGGAAGTTTTGCTAATAAAAGTTTTAGTCGATAAGTTTGAACGTAAAGACGATAAATTTAGTTTTAATATGTCTGAAGCAAGAAGAAAGAGGTCGAAACGCGTACGGAATTTAATAAGCAGTCTTAAAAGAAGGGAAATTCCTAAAATTAGAGACTATTTCAACTAATGATTTAACTTTTCTAAATGAAAACCAAACCATGTTTTTAGGATTTGCGAGTATCATTAAATCCTTTTTGGACACCTTCTTACACTGGTCGCGTTGGATATTCTCTAAAAAAATGTTTGTACATTACGCTTTGGAAATTGTGCAATGGCAGGGTCAGTTTTCGGATCCTTTCTGATCGGTTCTATATTGGAAGAGGTACTTCATACAACATCTTTATGAAAACCGTAAACCTCATCTGTTGTTTAAAACGTGAAATAAGTTGGCCGTGAATTCAGCAACAGAAAAATATAATGGAAGATTTTGCAAACAGTAGAGAAAACCCATTTCAACATTCCTACTCCAAAAAAGGGTCCCAGCAGTTACTAACTACGACCGCAAAGGAACGTTTTCGATTAGCATGCAGGTATGTAGCTTTGATTACTTCATTAAGAAGAGTATGATATATTTCTCAACTTTATTTTCCTAGGCAATTTGCGACAGCAAATTTAGTTTTCTCGATGTTTTTATTGGATATCCAGGAAGCTGCCACGACGCCAATGTATGGGTGAACAGTCCGATATTCAAGGCGCTGGCTAGTGGAGGAATTGAGTTTGCCGAAAACGCCCACCTATTGGGAGACTCTGTGTACCCACTTTCAAAGTATATGATGGTTCCATTTAAGAACAATGGTCATCTCGCACCCAAAAAAAAAAAGTTTAAGTGTCTAAGCTCCACAAAAGTGTTTATAGAACAAAGTTTTGGAATTCTAAAAAAAATTTTCATTTTTCATTTTCAAATTTTGAACTACATATATAGACGTCCGAAAAACAGAAAAGATTTCACAAATAGTTTTGTCTTGTTGTATACTGCATAATTTTATTATCAACAGAGAAAAAGATTCAATTCACCCAGATTGGAGAGCGACAAACAATGAATCTCGTGAAATGTTTCCATTATCACCTGAAGCCGAGACAAGATACACGCAGGAGGGTGTACAAAAACGCAATTGTTTATCAATGCTTTTTTCTGCTTGATAGGAACAGATAAATTTTATTTCGTTTTTGTAACAGAAAAAGATAAACATTGTACGTATTTCAATAAAACTTAATAAATAACATAAATGTATTTGCACTATCGCAGGAACTTCATAAAAAAACACTTAAGATTATAATTCATAGATTACACCAAACTTCAGGTAGGTAAGTAGTTACTATCACCATTTAATTGGATTTGCTATTATCTAGCATTTCTCGAAGAATGTCTTGTAAGCCTCGCAATTCTTGAATGCGGTCCAGTCCTGTAGAAAGTTTCTGTCGCTCCAACTGCATCACTTCTTCGAACCGTTTTTCTTCTTTTTTGCCTCATCTTTCAAAAAATCTAGAGTTTCAGAGTCTTTAGTTTTGCGGCCTCTGGTGGGAAGTCTTAGGACGGGTCTTGGTTCCGAAGGTGAGTCAAGAAATACTTCATCTTCTTCTTCCATAGCATTGAAAGTATCACGTTCTTGAATGTTTAGGACGGATTCATTTGACTCATCCAGGCTAGGATGCAGAACAGGAGATGAAAGTGTTGACCTTAAATTTTCGGGCTGAGGCTCGATCGAATGCTTTGTTCCGTAAACATGATCAAGTTGGTCGAATTGTTCCCAATAAGTAGCGTTCCTTCCAGTTTTTTTATTTCGATTCTTTATTCTTTTATATGTTATCATAATATTTAAGAACTTCCTATGGATTTGTGTTTTGTTGAATTTCAAGTTAGGAGCTGCTTCTTGCATTTCTGAAAGAATCCTTCCCCACAGAAATGCTCTTGACTTTTTCCCAGACGAAAAATCTTTTTCATACTTAAGTCTTGTAGTTAGTTATTAAGAGCTTTACCTCCGCAGCGCTGAAATAATCCCTGTAAAAAAAATTGAATGTTTGTGAGAAAAATTAAAATAAAGAATTCCACAAAAAACTATAAATTTTGCTTTCAAACGCAGTATTTATTGATAAAAATGTTTATTTACTTACTTTACTTTCTCTTCCGACATTTTTTTTTTCTTTTTTTCAGCGGCGAATCAACAGCGCATCAAGTATTTCTGTGATGCTTTTTTTCGTTATGTTTGCGCATCAGTTTGATCAACTTTGCAATAATGAACACTTGACGTTGAAAGTGATGCCAAGAGTTTGCATTAATGAACATTTTGCAAAGCATCATGAGCATCATGATGCGCGTGATGCGTTACTGAATTTACACATTTTATTTAATACCTACGTTATGTTCTTTAAATTGATAAAAGTTTTTTTTTCGTTTAAAAATTATTCGAACAACGAGTCTTTTATTGAATTTCTAATTCCTTCTGCAAACTCCTTCATATTATGGTTATTAGAAACGGTTATATTTTCAGTTACATTTTCCATCAAATGGTCATCGCTTGATTCGGTATCTGCAATATTACTGTCCATATTGTGGAAGATACAAATGTTGTGCAATGCGGCTTAAACGTTAGCAAAAATAGCAACTTTGCTAGGGTGGTATCTGCTCTTCCTGTCCTCGATTAGGATTCTCCATCGGCCTATATAGTACGAAGAGTCAAAAATACATTTAGGAAGATGAAAGCAATTGGTTATACCTACCTTTATAAATGCCAATACATCTTTCTATCAAGCCTTAGAATGAATTGCATTGAAGTTCACCTTAGCTTGGTCATTAGATGCTCTATAGGGCGTGAGCAACCAAGGCTCAAGAGGATATCCACTGTCACCTACAATGTTATTTTGTGAGGATTACGTAGAGATAAAAGTTTTTTGCGTACTTACCCAAAAGCCAATAATTATGGTTTTGTTCGTTGAAGCTTCTAACAAAAAATGCTCTTTCGTTGGAATGCTTCCAAACCAACGAGTCATGTGCGGATGCAGCGTATCTAGCATTTATTGCAATTATACGCATTTTATGGTCGCAAACCTTAAATAAATCAATTGTATGAACGGATTTTACTAGTTTTAAACCAATACTCACAATCATCGCATTTAAGCTGTGTCTTCCCTTTCTGTGAAAGAAAATCTCTCATTTTCTCGCGGTCTTTGAAGGTATAGGTGGGTACCATCTACGCATCCGACAACTATGGAAATAAATATGCTAGTACAATTTGAAGAACCGCAAATATTGATATTTATACTTACTTCCTGGTATTGCATACTTCTGATAAAACCAAAGCTTTGTCTCTTCCTTTCCTGTTTCGTTGCCCATATCCCACTTAATCCAGGTTGGACATAGCTTAAGTTCCAACGCTTTTACGGTCTCGCAAACTATCTCCGAAAGGGTACTTTGGCCAACAGAATTCCCAAAGTCGTTACCAGTCAACCATTGGTAGCCACCGCCAGCTAGGACCTCCAAGGTAGCACCAAGTCTTAAAATTGGGGGAATATACATATGTTGACCGCGAGCCGCTTCTTAAGTTAACTGTTTCCAAGACTAGTCTAAACGCCTCTTTCGACAAGCGAAAACGTTGAATAAAACCAAAATACAAAATCCAATTCAGCAAGTTTATTGTTTAGAAATAGTTTATAATTATTCACCTTTTTGTTGGAAGTGAAAGAGGATCCGATGCATCTCTTAGCGTCCTTCGCATTCGCATTAGTCGGACCGAATTTTCATTTTCGTCGTCGTCGTCGAAAAACAACACATTGTAGTGTCGACGCATTTTTCTTGTTTTTATTTTTTATTTTTCTTATATTTTTATTTTTATTGAAAATATAATATAAAACTAAAAAAAGTAAGAAGCAACCAGAAAAGACGTCGCGTCGTCCAGACGATTCAACTATTTTAGTGTTACACGAAGCAATACAATCGTCGAAACGACGTCGGCAGACGATCGTCGTCATACGCGATGAGAGCCCTGGAGAATGAGGTGCCAGGAATTTCAACAAAATGCTCACAAATATGGAGTACAGTTTGTAGAGGGTCTTGTGCGTCGCAGTGGAATGGATGCCTAGGAATCGCCAAAACAATCAAACGTACCGAAACGCTTCGGTGTAGTCCACCTCTATCATGATGTTGCTTATGAATTTGTTCCTTTAAACTGACGTAACGATGGAAGGTACAACATTTATATAAAGACATTTTGATGTCTACGACTATCAAATAACGTTTTAACGTTGATTGCTCACTGGATAACGAGCAATTGGCTTGTGGGTTTTCTATTGATTTCGTTTTACTTTTGCTCGAGTCATGCGTAAGTTGTAAATATTGACGAGGGAATCAGTGTGGATAGACAATTTTTAATTAGATAGCAAGGATAACACAGCATTGTTACCAAGACTGCATACACAGCTAGTGCTAATCAAAAATAGATTAGCATTTGTTTTGCAGTAATGACAAGCAAAAAGCAGGTGGGGTTTGTTCAGCGCTAATGCGTTAACATAAATAATACATGAAAGTTTATTCGTATTCTGGATAATTGCCATAAGGGACTTTTTCCGCGAAAAGGAAATAAACAGTGAGGCAAACGAATTTTTAAATGCACATGCACTTTTACTGTTTGGTGGCTCTTAAGAGGCCTCTACCCAGAAATCGAGCAAAAATGCAAAAAATGACATACTGCATTCATTGAATTGAAACTGAATGCATTTGAAAGAACAGAATTTCTTCTTCAAAATCATCGGAAGAGGTTTTTAAAAAAACAACTCAATTGTATTTTATTTAAAGAATTCCCAGAGATGTTTTGGAAAATTTACAATCGAACCCGCTTAAGTGAATTGACGAAAAACAATAACTTCAATTTCAATTAACAGGGTTTTTCAGTTAAGTGAATCCCGGATAGCTGAAAAAAAAATTTCAGTTAAAAGCTTACCCTGGACAAGTTTCTCATCAAAATGAATTGTTAATAATAATAAAAAAACAATTAAAAATGTAAGAATTTACATCTGTCATTGTTAGAGGTAAAGTGGAATGTGGAAGGTGAATAATGCAAAAAATAGATGCATTCAACGGCTGCTCGTTACTTTTTGCCTTTTTCAATTCATGTAGGTGTGTTTACATACTCATGTCTTTTATTTAAGTGGAGTTTTTTCTATGAAAAGTTATAACGTTTTAAAGGAATTGTATTTCAGATATCCGAGCTTTTCACTTAAGTGGGTTTCTATAAAGCGGAGTTATTTGTATGATTTTTTTTTTAAATACAAGGGGACTATAATTACAAAGTTGAAATAAGCGGGTTTTTCAATTAAACGGGTTTCAGTTAAGTTTCTAGAACGATTTAGCAATGAAACTTGAGAGTTTCTGAAAATCCTGAGTTGTATTTAATATTTTGTTACCTGGGTTTATTGTCCGTGTTTTAGTTTCAAAAAATACGTTGCTATAATATGGATGAAGATATCTGCCGATGGTTGCATGAAAACGATGATATGGAGGAAGAGGTACATGACATTGTAGTCCCTGGAAATCTTAGTGACCTTGGAGACGATATTCGTTCAGATTAATCGAGTTTTTGAGTGTTCCTAAATGTTTAAACGGGAAAAACGGATTCAAATGGACAGCGGAACCACCGACAAGAACTATAGTTCTATAGAACTCCACAAAGGAACATTTACTTCATCCTCCTGGACCAAAGGGCGCAGCTCGTCGGTTGACAACAGAGGAAGAGGCATGGAGTTTGTTTTTTACCACTGAAAAACTTTCAACAATAGTTGCATATACCAACGTTGAAATCGGAAGACAGAGAGCCTTATATAAAAAAGACAGGGCTTCTCAGAATATGAATTGCGACGAAAATTAGGATTTATCGACTTCCACCAGTGTGCGCCCTTCTTTTGCTAAGGACACAAATATAAGAGAAATAAAGGCGTTATTTGGACTGCAGTATTTAGCAGGAGTTCTAAACATGAATCATGTCACTACTAGGGAATTGTTCGACAAGACCTCTGGTGCTGGTTATTTTCGTGCTACCATGACTCAAGCAAGATATGAGTTCCTTACCAACTGTTTGCGCTTTGATGAACGCTCTACAAGAGAAGAACGTCGGCAAAATGATAGACTGGCGCCAATAAGAGAGCCCTTTGATCATATTGTCAGTGTTTCAAGCGACCTGTATAGTGCTTCAGACTGCTGTACTTTGGACGAAATGTTGTTGGGATTCAGAGGTAGGTGCGTATTCAAAATGTACATTCCAAGCAAACCCGATAAGTACGGTAGGTATACAAATTTTGATATTATGCGACTCCAAAACAGCATATATGCTAGGTGCTTTTGTATATTTGGGGAAAGATTCAGCTCCTAAAAATATTCCATCTGCGCATTTTTATACTATGAAGTTGACGGAGACAATTCACGGCACTAACCGAAATCTCACTTGCGATAACTGGTTTACATCAATACCAGTAGCAAAGGAATTGCTACAAAAGAAAGTGACAATTTTGGGTACGCTGCGTCGAGATAAAAGAGAAATGCAACCTTCTTTTATTGATTTAACCAATCGCGATCGCAAAATTTGCTTTTTCTAAGGAGCTTGTTTTATTGTCGTACTACCCACCAAGATCAAAACAAAAAAAATTGTCCCTTTATTATCAACAATGCACACCAAAGCAGATCCTGATGCAAAGAACCAATTACCTGAGATGATGGAACTCTACAATAAGACGAAATGTGGTGTTGACTTGATGAACCAACTTTGTCATAGGTACAGTGTATCCAGACGTACCAAGCGATGGCCGAAGGCTATGTTTTACGGATTACTTAATATAGTGGGTATTAACGGATATGTTATTCTGAAAATGGCTTCAAATCAGCGCCAAAAAAGTCGTCATTTCCTCAAAAAACTTGCAATTGACCTCGGTACGCCCCAAATGGAAGAAAGATTTACTTGGCCAACTTTGTCTGCAAATCTCCAAGTTCTCCTTAGAGATATTTTAAAAAAGAAACGGCCATTAGTTGAGCCCAGTCCATCTGTAAATGAAAAAAAAAGATGTGCAATCTATCCAAGGGATAAGGACCGGAAGACGAAAATTAGATGCGGCAGATGCCGAAACCCGAAACCCCCTTTGCGGTGAAAATAGCCGGTCTGTGTGCCAAGAATGCCTCGATCTTAAAATTTAAGGTATTTTTAATATTCAACTAAACACAATGGGCCTAATTTGGCCTAAGTGTGGCTGCACTTGAGGCGGCCTGCCACTCTAACCTAATATTCAACTACGTGTGTGATCTTAATAAAAAATAATTTATATTAAAACATCTTTTTCTTTTTGAAATAATAACAAAACTACATATATTGGGGTTTTCTGGACCCCAGGGTAGTAATAGCGTTTCTCCAGGGATGGGTAGGGTTTAAGTGTTAAAAGATCGAACGCAGATATTTAAAGTGAATGGTGAGCTATCCGAAGCAAAGGAGGTACCATTGGGTGTTCCCCAAGGTTCTGTTTTAGGAATATTACTATTTACTATATATATAAACGATATGAAGAAAGCGGTAAAGAATAGTAAACTTGCTCTATTTGCGGATGATGCGGTGATTTATGCGACGCGAATGAACTTTTCCGAGTGCCACTATAAAATACAAGAGGATCTAAAAACAGCGGATGAGTGGTTAAAACAAAATAGACTTAAACTCAATGACAAAAAGACTTAAAGGATGATTATGAACGAGAGACCAATAGAGGACATAAGACTGCAGATTGATGGTAAAACTATCGAAAAAGTAACAGAAATAAAGTATTTAGGAATAATTATTGAAAACAGTTTAATATGGTTTCTAAAAAAGTAGTTTTTTTTTTTAAGAATACGAAGTGATATTTCAACTCTAAGTGCAATAAACATATATAACGTAATTGTAAAAACATATTTTGAGTACTGTTCAACTATTCTGTTTCTATGTACTTAGTGATAATGTGATTAAAAGGCTCCAACTTTTGCAAAATAAGGCAAAATAAGTTGTATCTTAAAATGTAATAGATATGTATCTATCAGTGTTATGTTAAATTCTTTAAAGTGGTTATCTGTAAAGCAAAGAGTGGTGATGAATGTACTAGTGTTTTTATATAAAGTTAAGAATAATTTAATGCCAAAATATCTAGGGAAATATGTGCAATATTTATAAGAGATGTTCAGCCTTATGCATTAAGAAATAATAATGATTTTAAACTGCCTAATATGCTAAATGTATGTTCACAAAATTCATTGATTTATAAAGGCCTTAAATTATTTAACGAGCTTCCGAATGCCACAAAAAACGAAACAAACTTGTTAAATTTCAAAAGAAAATGTATCGATTTCGCTAAGATTAAGTACTAATAATGAATATTGTAAACTTGTAATGTTTGAATTTCAATAGCTCAAAAGAAACTAGTAATGAATACTACTACTACTACCACGAAAATGAGAAATGAAGGCATGGTCGTCCCGTTTTGTAAGACAAATGCGTATTGTTTATGGTATCATTTTTTTATTTTTTGTTTCTATTGCAGTCCAAATTAACCTCCTCTGTCCTCTCCATCATCCTCACTGCTCCAATCAGACTATGGCCAATTCTCCCAAGAATAATAATAAACTTGCGTCACTTGATTTGAAGAGCGAACAATCTAAAACAAAACAAAAATTTGAGTCAACTTTGAGTAAATAAAATCACATTGTCAAGTTGAAAATAAGAATCCGAAAGTTGTGTTGAACTTCGAGTGAATAAAACGGGCCTAATCGCTGGTGTTATGCATGCGTCTTATAGGTACTAGTAACAAGACAATTTCATCATTATTGGGTTGGCGTTTGGCGGCCGAGCGAAATTACGGATTCAGGAATTAGTGCATTAGTGCATAAGCCACGATGAAACACATTTTGGTCAATTAAAAAATGATTATCTGGGTTAAAAAATTAGTTGTCTTGCAAGTCTGTCGAGCTACGTTTACAAGCACAGCGTCTACTTGGATGGATTATTACAAATGAATAAAAGCTAATAAAATGTAATTTAATTATGGGGAAAAAGTCTTTAAACGTTTCGGCTTTTTCGTGTGGTTACGTCACGCTCGTTCAAAGGTTCGATGAATAATGGAAAAAATGGAGCAAAATTAAGCGGTAATAGCTGATATTCTTGAGAGGAAAGTACAATAGCTACCGACCTCGACGCCTTGAACCAGACACTACATAAAACATTTGACGAAAGTCTTGCCTCCTTGAACGTATTTGACAATGCAGGTTGCAAATGCAATAATTTTGGTAATTTTTTTTTTTTTTTTTTTTTTTTTTTTCATTTTAAGTAGCGTTTTTAAGTGGAGTTATTATTATTTCTACCATTACAACTGCACGTTACAGTCTATAACGCTCAACAATTATTTTTTAAAAATGTTCCCTTCCCTTAGATGGTCTAAGCATATCGGCTTCTGATGACAGTCATCCTAACCTTTAATAACTAAAAATGTAAGGCTGATCACTCGGAATGGTAAAACAGAGATACGGGTACCTACTCTTATTAATGGAGGCTCATATTAGTCTTCATTAGCCTAAGCCTTGCTCAATGGCGAACTGCTGATCGTTATACATGATCGAGCAAGTGATTCACTATCGATGGTTATCTTCGATGATAAGCACATTGATGAATGGATATAAAGCACTTGTACCTTCCTATTGTTCATCCGTCGTAAGCTAAGGTTTCTTCCAAAATATTTCGCACCGAAGGCCCACTCTCCATATGGATTCCACTAAGTTGCAGTATCCTGTATTCTGTACTGTGGTGCTGGAAGCAGACTTTTCTTTTCGTTACCATCATTTACCATCATTTAGTTTAACATTCCATTTATTGCAATAAGTTAAGGATATTCATTTTGCTAATTTACCAGTTCCCAGCCTCCATTGGAATAATTTCAGACAAGGTTTAGTGATCCCTGTTTTGTGCACAAAACCATAGATAAAATAATAATATGAATTCCACCGCATTTCAGCTTAAAAGCGGCAATGATAAACCATAAACCTAACAAGTATCTGCTTCGCTGTGGCTTATCCGATTTTTAATTTTCCCCGTCGTCATTATGAGATACATCCACTTGTACCCAGCGGTGGGTGGACTTGCCCATTTAAAATCAGTTAGATACAGCACCCCCAGAAAGCCGGCTCACATTCCCATACAAAGATTATCAGCATCAGAGGCCAAGCATTAACCAACAACCAACAGCAATTCGCCTGTACCCCTGCACATTCGAGGAGCCCCCTTCCTTCCATCTATTCAAATGCCGCATCCAGCTTCAAAACGATGAACGAAAAAAAAAAAACACCCTCCCCCAACAACCACCCGCAAGTATCTGGATGGCTTATGATTTATTAAAATTCTGAAAATCCTGGCATGTTGTTAGAGGAATGCTCTCTGCAAAAAAAAAAAAAGATTAAAAAAAAATGTTTCCTATGAAAAGTCCTTGGGGGGCTTTTGGTATCCCCTCTCCATGGATGGCGGGCGGCCGCTGGTGTAGGCGTAGTTGTATATGGGAAAATATTTGCGCTTTTCTGCCGTTTTGCCGGTGTCGACTGAGCTTCGGCTCAGCGCACATGCAGAACAAAGTCAAACTCATTGAGTTGACGTTCGAGGGTTGGAAGGATATCCAACATTTTCATTCTTGTACCCTGTTATTCGGTTCGCTTTAGAATTTGTGAATCCTTATCATAACTTCATGAGATTCTTCTTTCAAGAATATAGAAATACACAGACATGGTGGGTAGGTTTGTGCAAGTACATAGGCGCAGCTGAATAGATTTGCAACAAAGTTGACGAGAGCATTACAGCAAGAGCAGGACAACATAGCTACAAGTCTCGCAGGCAACAACAAAACAAATCTTTGTTGGAGATTTTTTGATTAAAAATGTGCTTGCCGTTTTTGAATTACAACTTGGTTTACAGAGATCCTTTTTTTTATAATTCCCACCTTAGTGATGTTTTTCTTTCCACAGCAAAGTATGCCCCAGATAGAGGGATACGATTTGTGCAGTGCGAGAGGGAATTACCGCGTTTCATTCTGTGATTTCTCGAGAAATTGTAAGCACAAGCCGTTATTACAGCTGCAAGTAATTTCCATGTACTCCTTATACGTGTAGGGTGATGTAATGTCTTCGGCGAGAAGAATTGTTCAGTCTAAAGGGGTCGAGGAATTTTCTTTAAGTAATACATCTAATATGTTGATTCTTTTTTTCTTTTTTTTTTATGTTTATTTATGTTTATTTATTCTTTCTTTTTTATTTTATTTAGTTATCGTGCTTATGTTCTGTGGAGTCATAAACATGTCAAAATATAAAAACAAAAATCCGACGTAAGAAATTTATAATGTAATAGTACTAAAAAAAAATTTTCTCATAAATGTATGTATGTTGTGTTTTTTTTTTAAGGTATTAAATAAACGAATACCCCTGAAGATGTTGGCAAAAAACCGACGAAACGTAGGGTGCAATGGTGAATTAAAAGTGTTTTAATTGCATCTAAAATAATAAGACCATTAAGCTGAAATTTCAATAATAAAAACAAGAAATTGGTCGAAAAACAAATTATGAACTTAAAGAGTTTTGTCACACCGTAATTCCATTCGTCACCATTCGCGCCATTCAATCCAGAATCCAATAGAGCCAGCGTTGCCGTTTGGCCCCTTTTTGAGCCTCGGGACCCTTGGCTTCCACTTTTCTAAAAATGATAGAAATGGACCCTTTTTCAGTTTAACCTTCACACGAACAGAAATCTATGTATTAATACGGCGTTGCATATAATGTGTTTCCACCCATTTTTGCTATTATACGTCACATAGATATGCCAACACTAGGTATTTATATTTGGGAAGGGGACATAGAAGTGCACAATACAAAAATTATCCACACATTATGAATTACAACAGGTAAATTTGAGCGAATTGGTTGAAGTTACAACATCATGAACATGAAGTTAGCTCGCACTTTTTCTAGAATGAAAAACGTGAAATGCAGTTCGATAGACAATCGTTTTGTAGTTGTTTGTTTGTATAGAAATTCTTTTCGTTTGTAGTTCAACCGTTAGAAAGTTAGAACCATTTGAAAAAAAAATCGCAATCCCTTACAACCGTGTTATCTCTGAAACCGCGCTGAGGTTAGCAAAGCAAAGTGAAAAATTTCCTATTTTGGAAAATGTTCGACATTACTTTCTTACTTAGGGGAAAGTCATGTACCTTGGAACGATTGTACCTCGGAACGATTGCTTTTTTTTTAATTTTTATCTCATTCAAAGAAACAGGTTCCACAACGTCTGAAGGGCATTCATGTTGCAGCTTGTTTCGTTCTGTCATCATAATCGGTTAGTGACGGACGTGCAAAAAAACAAGAAAATCCGGTTTTCGCACACTAAAAGTTGTTTTTCAACCATTTTTGTGAAACGTGTAGTACAGCTGAGAGCAGCTGGAATCGAATTATTGCGCTTTTAGTGAATAAGGCATAGTATTGTGTTAGTGAATAAGAAACGGTAAGCCCGATTTAGTGCGAATTTAAAAGATTAAAGTGATTAAAGAAGAAATATCGATGTTTTGTACCTTGGAACGGCACTTGAATTGTACCTTGGACCGTTCCAAGCTACAATCACATTACTAAAAACAAAATAAGACTTTATTTCGCCATGACTCATCTACGTTTTTTCTTTCATTGCCGCAGTCTGAACGTTTTTAACTTGATTTTAAATAATAAAGCTGGAGTTATGTTTGTTTTCTAAAGATCTGAGACTTTTATCTTAACCGTACCAAGGTACACACCCCCTTGTTCCAAGGTACACTACCTAAGTGTACCTTGGAACGATGGCAAACTTAATTAATTTTAATGTTTTACTTAAAAACTATGCACTTCAACAATAAGTTCAAACCTTTTTTAGGGAGATAAAATGTTTTTGTTGCTGCGTGAATTCTTTTTTTTTAGCACAGATTAAGAAGTAAAAGAGAAAAATGCTAGATTACTGAAATCGTTCCGAGGTACACGACCTTCCCCTACTTAAGGTAGCGTTACAGTCCGGGGTGGACCAGGGCCGCAACCAATACGCCTCTCCAGTTAGCACGATCCTTGGCTAACTGCCTCCAGTTGCGCACCCCAAGTTGGTTGAGGTCCCCTTCCACTTAAACGCGCCACCTAAGGCGAGGTCTTCCTCTACTGCGTTGTCCCTCCGGGTTGGAATCGAAAACTCTCTGGGCCGGAGCGTTGGTGTCCATTCGCTCTACATGTCCTAACCATCTTAGACGACTAATGCGTACTTTTCTGACCAGGTCGATGTCGCTGTACAGCTCGTAGAGTTCGCTGTTAAATCTTCTCCTCCAAATCCCGTCAACGCAAACGGGACCAAAAATCACTAGAAGAAATTTGAGTTCGAAGCGACCAAGAAGATCCTCAGTTTTTGCTAGGGTCCATGCTTCTGCGCCATAAAGCAGGACAGGGATGATGAGAGTCTTATATAGAATCTCCTTAGTGTTTCTTCACAAGGCCTTACTAATCAATTGCCGTCTTAGGCCAAAGAAACAGCGGTTGGCAAGTGTGATTCTTCGTTTGATTTCTGAGGTGATGTCATTTTCAGAGTTAATAGCGGATCCGAGGTAGACAAAGTCCCTAACTACCTCAAAGTTATAGCTGTCTATCGTGACGTTCTGTCCGATTCGTCGATGTTGTGTGTCCCTTCTTGTTGACAGCATATATTTTGTTTTACCCTCATTCACCACTAAACCCATTTTTGCCGCTTCTGTACTAATACTAGCAAACGCTCCAGTAACAGCTCGCTGTGTTCTGCCAACAATGTCAATGTCGTCAGCGTATGCAAGTAGTAGCACAGACTTATGGAAAATTGTTTCTCTGGTGTTGGCTTGTGAGTTTCGCACAATTTTCTCAAGAATGATGTTGAAGAAGTCACATGATAGCGCGTCGCCTTGTCTAAATCCTTTTTTTGACATCAAAGGTCTCGGTGAGATTGTTTCCGACCTTTACGGAGCAGCGAGCGTTCTCCATCGTCATTCTGCACAATCTGACAAGTTGGGCAGGGATGCCAAAACTAGACGATAAATGGATAAAAAGATGTTGAGTATCGATCTGGACTTGTTGGGTTTTCTCCAGGATCTGCCTTAGTGTGAATATTTGATCAGTCGTGGACTTACCGGGCCTAAAACCGCACTGATAGGGACATATCAGATCGCTGACGAATGGTTTCAGTCGTTCACACAGTACAGCAGACATGACCTTATACGCAGTGTGACTGATGCTTCTAAAGTTGGCACAGTTTAGAGAGTCTCCTTTCTTGTGGATAGGGCAAACGATGCCGAGGTTCCATTCAACAGGCATATCTACTTTCGTCTAACCAAATCCTGGGGACGAGTTGGTGTATGCTCTCTACCAGGTCATCTCCCGCTGCCTTAAATAGCTCGGCAGTTAAGACATCCGGTCCAGCAGCCTTGTTGGATTTAAGCTTAGATATTGCTATCCTCACTTCATTTTGGTCAGGTGGACGGAGATCTTGGCTTTCATCGTCCAGGTTGAATGGTTCGTTCTGCCTGACAGCGGAATTTGTGTCGTCTTCGCCGTTTAGCAGTCGCCAGAAATGGTTTTTCCATGTCCTCAGCACCGACTGTGACTACTACAAGGTTTCCTTGCTCGTCTTTTTAGGTCTCCGTTCGGGTCTTGTTGGCATGACTCGTACTTTTTACCTTTTTGTTAAACTTCCGAAAATTGTTCCCGGAGTAAAACCTCTCTATATCCTCGATCGCGCGCTTCTCATGCTCACTCTTTTTTGTCCGGAGAAGCCGATGTTCTTTCCCCCTTTTTTGCTCGTTGAGCTGACGAGCGGCCTAACGGTTTATGACTTATATGAAAATTATGCAAAATTTTGGCTTCTAAGTCTTCAACTCAAAGCTGTTGAACTATACAAACGATAAAACTTTGCATATCTATTCTACGCACCCTTTTCTACCTGTAATATAAAATAGAAAATAGCCCGCATTACTGGACACTTTTTATTCGCAATCTAAGGGAAGCCTGAAATTGTTTCGATTGCCTATTTTTAAGCGCTCCGATATTTCCCCTTCATTTCCCCTTCATAGCTCCATAGCAATGCAAATATGGAATCGCTTAAAAATGAGCAAATGCGGGCTAACTTCACGTAGGTCAACTGTGTGAGGCAATAATCTGCAAATCGGAAGGGAAACATTTTATATCATGGGAAATCAGAGAATGTGATGTGGAAAAACTTCATACTTTAGATTGTGAGGTATTAACGGGTTGTCTTATAGATTTAACAATAGCCTGCTCATTTTATTCGTCCTGTGTTGTCCCGTTCTTGATTGTGCTTGTGTGGATGGATGGAGTTGCGAGTAAAATGTTCTACATCCCAGTTCCTTACAATAAAATCTTTCGTGACTTTTTTTTAACTATTGAGGAATAAAGAATATACATATATCCAGAGTCTCGGAAGTATCAAGTAGAGTGCAGTTGCAATAATTGCGTGCTGAAGATTCTACTAAACTTTTCATTGCTGAGATAGATGTTCAATAAAAAAAACCTACTGCTATGCAGCATGTATAAAAGCCGAAGGTTATGACTAAGCATTATCCATAAGTATCTTAAGAATATAGCGTACAGCCTTCCATCCAAAGCTAGCACCAAACTTGACGAGTTGTGGGGGCTGAGTAGTGGTAAAGACTCTCGAGAATCTCTCCAGATGAACCATGAAACCAAAGGGTGCTCCCTCTCCCCACCCTTCCCTTCTTGTCCCACTCCTTCCATTTGATTCCTTAACTCTATCTCTTATCCTATCCTATTTCCGCCTGGGCCGGATAAAGGTGTCATACGACCCGTGCCGAATATCAGCCTGGCTGGGGGCCCAGTTTCAAAAATAGCTCAAGTCGAATACGGAGTATCCGGATACCTGGCGACCTCCGAATTAGCCAGCCCTATCTGTGTAATGCGGATCTCTGCACAGACGGACCTCAATCCTCCGCTACTCGTGGGAATCACCAATGAACAAAAATAAAATTTAAAAAAAAACAAAGACAAAATGAGACCGGTTCTCCTTTAAAACCGGGCAGTAGTGCGGCGACTTCGTTGGCTACTGGCACAGCTCCTGCAGCGGCGAGCGGTGGAAAAATCGTGATCATCCATGGTTCTTCTACTGTGAACAGCGGCAGCGCGCTTAAAAAAAAGGTACAAATCCTAGCAATGGTGGGATTGTGAACATACATGATCCTACCACTGCTAACAGCGGAAGCAATATCGCTCATTCGTCTCTTAGTGGGACAGGGCGGCATCGCGCTCCCTCAAAATGGACGCATAACAGACGTCGTCATGCTGTTCATATCCTAAAGGTCTTCGGAGCAACTTTGAAGGCTGATAGGACCGCCAACAGAACAGCAGAGTTGAATGGGCTGAATCATTCTTAAAGAAAGATCCAATAGCGACTAGCAAGGACTCCACGTCCAAGCGCCAGAGATCGTTGGAGGGGACCACGCCGGCTCCCAAACGACCTAAGGTGCATAGCACCATCGCTTCAAACAGGTCATCCAACGTCACATCTCAGAAGTCGTTTAATGACGTTTTTAAAAAATAAAATTGTGCTTGCTGTGATCGATCGCAGTGATGATGATGGCACCATCTCCCCTAAACGATGGCAGGTGGTTAAGACGAAGCTTTCAGGCAGCTTCTTAAATGTCATGAGGGACAACCCGGGACCACCTCCTATTACTCGCGATGGTAGATGGCATCAGGGCCAAGTGAAGCTTATCACCTGCGATGATCAGAGGTCCTGCGATCTCAATAAGTATACCATAGGCAAACTCGGAGAAGTTTGGCCGGGTGCGAAACTCGATGTTGTCGCAAGGGAGGATATCCCAAGCCGACATAGAACTCGTACCTGGATCCCAGCCGAACCCTCATCAAGTGAGGAGGTTCTCGAAATTATTCGATTGAGCAATCCTACACTCCCGACTCACAACTGGAAGGTTGTAAAGCTGGAGGAGCAACGAGGTCTCTATAGGTGCGCTCTTATCGTCATCAACAAAGAGTCGCTTGCTCCCTTAATGCTCAGTAAAGGGGTGATTAGATTCGGTTTCGAATCCATCACCCTTAAAGTTCACAAAAAAGATGAGCTTGATTCAGGCAACATGCCTCCCTACCCTACGGGTTCAGAACCTGGAGCCTCAGACCCTGGAGCATTGGTTTCATTTCCATCACTGGATGACGATGCCTCCAGCACAATCACTCCTACCATGGATCACGAACTTTCGGACATGGACATGGACGATTTCAACAAAATTCTTCTGAGCGAGGATGAACTTCTTGGTTCATCTTCAGAAGCGGAAGAACTTAACAACACCGTGGTGGAGGTCTCTCCGCCTGATTGTAGCAAGAATGCTGCAGTTAGTGCAGATTAACCTCCATCCCTCCATAGAGGCTTCGGCCGCCCTCATCCTCCGCCTATCAAAGAGCAGAGAAGACATAGTCTTGATACAGGAACCATGGTTTGACAACAGCGTAGTTCGTGGACTCGAGACTCCTGGATACGAAAAGCTGTATGTGACTGACAAAGGTAGACCCAGATCATGTATACTAGCGAAACGTAGCCTTAAATTACTTTTACTCCCTATTTTCAGTGATCTAGATGTAACTGTTGCTAAACTAGTGACTCCGAAAGGCGCATACTGGATAGCATCGGCATATCTGGCCTATGACTACACGGGCCCTCCCCTTTGGGAAAAACCAGAGAGAGTGATCGCGGAAGCAGAGAGGACCAAAACCAACCTCATAATCGGGTGTGATGCTAATGCTCACCACTCGGTTACTGACATTAATGATAGAGGTGAGTTACTTTTTGATTACATTTTAAAAACAAACCTTATCGCAAGCAATGTAGGAACCGAACCTACTTTCATCACAAAAAAAACCGACAAGTTTTAGACATCACCCTTGTCTCCGATACCGTTAGTCAGCTGATTACCAACTGGAAAGTATCAGCGTAGCACTCCTTTTCAGATCATCGATATATTCAATTCAATTTAGCCGATGACTCTCCTTGCCAACTTCCTTTCAGAAATTTCAGGAAAACAGATTGGCTCAAATATAGGGAGGCTCTGAAACAATCAATTACCCCAGAGCTCTCAAGTACTCCCTGTAATGCCAATGAGCTTGATCTTAAAGTCAAGAATCTTACGTTGGCTTTAAACAAGGCAATGTCCTCCTCTTGTCCCCTTATTCTTCCAAGAGGGAAGAAGAAACCACATTGGTGGTCTTCGGAGTTGGGACTCAGTAAATCAAATTGCAGAAAACTTTTCAATCGTGCCAAAGACACAAGAAAAGCGACTTATTGGGACTCCTACAAAGAAGCCCTTAAATTATATAAGAAAGATTTAAGAAAAGCAAATTCCCTTCGTCATAAGGAGTATACAATGGTTGCATTCCTGGATATAGAGGGCGCCTTCTACAACGTCGACTCATCTGCAATCGCTGGTGCTCTGGCAGCTCTGAACGTTGACGTCTCACTTGGCGAGCTGATCAATTTGATATTTAATAGCCGAATTATCAACTCAAGTCTAGGTGAGATATCTTCCAGAAGATCTGTCAGTAGAGGAACACCACAAGGTGGAGTCCTGTCTCCCCTTCTCTGGAATTTAGTGGTGAATGAACTGCTGATATCCCTGGAGGCGGAAGGCTACAATGTGATTGCCTATGCGGACGACGTTGCTATTGCCGTCTCAGGAAGGTACCTTAACACTTCAAAAGGACTTCTACAACACGCTCTTAACAAGGTAATAAAATGGGCAAACAGTTGTGGTTTGGGCGTAAACCCTCACAAAACTGAACTTGTCCTCTTCTATAAATGGCACTAGCTTGACGTTCTCAAATGAAGCTAAATACTTAGGCCTTATTTTTGATAGAAAGTTAACCTGGAAGCCTAACATCCAAGAAAGAGTTAAGAAGGCCACTGTGGCACTTTTCTCTTGCAAAAAAGCCATAGGGAACAAATGGGGTTTACAGCCCCGCGTCGCTCACTGGCGGTCTCGGTCATAAGACCTATACTCACGTACGGTGTGGTTGCCTGGTGGACTGCCT
Source organism: Cheilosia urbana (assembly GCA_946477585.1). Taxonomy (NCBI): domain Eukaryota; kingdom Metazoa; phylum Arthropoda; class Insecta; order Diptera; family Syrphidae; genus Cheilosia; species Cheilosia urbana. The sequence continues at coordinate 43,673,977 of OX297856.1, forward strand.
TAGAAAAAAAGATTAATAGCGATAAATTAAGCAAAGTCCAAAGAACGGCTTGCTTGTGCATCGGCGGAGCTCTTCGCAGCACCACCTCCGCTGCACTTGACATCCTGTTTCATCTGACACCCATTGACATCTTCAGGAGGCAAACGGCAGCTTCGGCAGCCGTACGCCTCAAAGCTATTTCACAATGGACAAGCAAAACAACTGGCCATGCCGCTATCCTCAACAACATTAGGAACCTTCCAGAAAACATCGACTACACCACACCAGAACTACAATTTGATAAAAACTTCCAGGTCTCCATTCCTACTAGATAATTCTGGGAGGAGGACATCCGTGGATGATGAATCGATCCATTTCTACACAGATGGTTCGAAAACTGTGGACGGTGTTGGTGGCGGTGTCTTCTCTAATAGACAAATAGACTTAATCTTAGTCTCTCCTTCCGTCTTCCTGATCACTGTAGCGTTTTTCAGGCGGAAATAATGGCGATAAAAGAGGTCTTATCTTGGCTAAGGGAAAACGTGATATCTGCTAAAGATATCCGTATCTTCTCTGATAGTCAAGTCGCTATCAAGTGCCTGGAATCAGTTTCCACGAATTCCATAACAGCCCAAGACTGTCGTTCATCTCTCAGGGAGATGGCGGAGCAGTTCAACATTTACCTTTGTTGGTTGCCGGGGCATAGGGACATTCCAGGTAACTGCAGGGCTGATGAACTCGCCAAACACGGAACTACGATACCTCTGCTCCCAATTAAGGATTCCTTAGGTATTCCACTCGCTACTTGCAAACTCAAAATAAAGCTGGACGCTATCGAAAGAACAAATCTTAGGTGGTCAACCGGCTCGACTTGTCTAGAGACAAAGCAGATCTGGCCAAAGCTGGATCTAAAACGTTCTAGGCATCTGATCTCCCTCGATAGGAAGCATATTAGTGCTACAATAGGTGTCATCACGGGACACTGTCTTATCGGCAGGCATGCAAAAAGGCTTGGCGTATTCTCTAACGATTTTTGCAGAAGCTATTTGACGAGGAGGAGGAGGAGACTGTTCTCCATCTTCTCTGTACGTGTCCGGCTCTCTCACAGAGACGACCCTGGCTCACAACCCGGAGGAGTTACTAAGGGGCTCTATTTTTGTGGTAACTGGTAACATAAGGGTTGAATATGCACCTTAAAATTATTCCAACCACTTGGAAGATTCCGTAACAGATCCTCCCACGCTTTGTTCTTCTACTCTTTAAATAGAACTTTCGAAAATTGCCTGTTACTGGAGAACTTTAACGCAAAGTCAATCTCAAATTTGTACCAAACTTTTGGTGATCGAGAAAGTTCCTTGCGACCCAGAGTCGTGCACTTTATTTAAATAATGTAAATAATCAACTATTTAATTAAATTGCTCATATTACAAATAGGTTGCAATTTAAATCTATCTCCAAATTTTATGTGTCCACATCCTTCAGTTGCGACAGGAGAGTAAACAGTGAAAATGAAAATCTTAGAATCTGCAAGCATTCAAAAGACATAAATCAGTATAATTTGATAATTTTTATTCTACACCTCACCGTAATGAAAGTTTGCAATGAAACAGGTATCAAATTGCCGGCAACTATGATAATTGTCGTCTGTGTCCTTTGCATGAAAATGATTACAGTCTTTCGAAATTTTTGAGTCTGATCAGTCCAGTTGCAAAAGTACAAGGCCGTTGTAAGATCATCACTTGCGGTCATTATCATATTCATAAAATTACAGCACGGCAGGACCTGAGCAAATAATACCCCGAAGTATATCAAAGTGACCAACAATGTCACAATATCACTGTCGAAGAAGACGAAATAAAACGTCGTCAAACATAAAGCGAATGCTGTCACTGTGATCTGTATAAAAATCGTCCATGAAATGAGAGGACGAATCTGCTCAAAGAACCTGAAAACAAAAGACAACTCACATAATTTCAAGCTAATCATTTTTCGAGCGTGAGAATTAAATCAAGACAAAAGTCCTTGCAAACATTTCCCATGAACTTTGCGGTGAAACGATTTTAATCGCGCTTTCTCAGCTTTGAGCAACGGCAGTTTGCACAACATTTCCACTATCTACGCACGGCACAATTCAATTACATGACAGTTATTTATGGAATCCGTCGACTCGATGGTAATTGGGCGTAAGAAAGTAAGCCTTAGTAATTTTCAAAATAAAAAAAAAAAGCACAAAATTTGGAACTTTTTCTTTATTTCACTTTATAGTAAAGTAAAACCGAACAAAGAAATTCGGCGTTATTCTATGGCACCGTTATTTAATTGTTTTTTAACGTCGGAATGGCCGACGTATTTTTGGGTATTTTTGATAGTCGTCATGCGCAATTCAGTCCGAAAAGTCTGGCATCACATGTGACATGTATGGTGTTGGTGTGGTGACCTAGATGCTAGATGTTCGTACTCCTATGTTCGATTGCGATGAGAGAGATGTGGGAAATTTAATTGGAGATGAGTTTGGGACTAGCTGTTTCTGTTTGGTTTGAAGAACTATTATTTATGCCTGAGCAAACTAAAAATCCTCTGATTTGATTAGGAAAAGTATTTTTGGGAGAGTGTAAGATAACTGACAAAAAAAAAAAACGGAATAGATACAAAACCGGAAAAAAACGAATTGCGAAAATAAAACTTTGATACATTAACCAGTATCCAATTCAGCGCAGTGGCTTAGTGGTTAATGTGTTGGACTACTAAGCGACGGGTCCCAGGTTCGAATCCCGCAAAAACCCAAATTCCAACTTAGGGGTCTTTTTCCACTCCCCCACCTCTCGAGAACGTCTGACAAACATCCGAGAGTAAAACTGTCTTGAAAAAGCTTGTCATTTTAGCTTCATTCTTTGCAAATGGGAAAGAAAGTGAGATAAGAGGATATTCTTTGGTAGATGCTAAAACAACGTCCTGACCTCGAGTACAACCGTATGTACCTGTCTATGAACCAACTGCTCGATTCATCGATATTTTCGTAAAAAAATATCGATAGTTCCGCTCGATAATTTATTTTCGATATTACCGATGCATCGATGCCACCAATTTTTGCAATCGAATACCACTGGGGCTGTCACAGTTTTTTTTTTTTTTTTTTTGTTTGTTCATTGATTAAAATGCGTGATGACGCGCCACAATGACTCGTCGCGACTAAATTAACTTGAGACATTTTCTCAGTCCACCAATTGTTCAACGTAGATACTCCACGTAGCGAGCTGTCGCCTGGTAGATTTTTATTTTATTTTCATAGAGTCCTGCATGTTATGAACTGCAGCGCCATATGCAAAGTCAACTAAACAAGCTTTTTGAACACTTCCTTGAGGAGCAGCAATGTTTTCAGCCGATCTTGCAGTACGTTGTGGTCCAACCTATCACCTGCAGGCCCTCTTTCTCCGAAATCATTCACTACACGATAAATAGTGAGTTGTGTTGGCACGTTCTTTCTCCCAAAAATTTCACGTAACTTTCTCATCGTCACAGTAATCGATGATAGATTTCAATAAAATGTTTTAACGATTAAAACATGTTGTTTTATCGAATAGTTTTCCATAATAAATTTGCCACGTGTCTAATTCACGACTGCCAAATATGAACTGTCAAGACTAATGTTTACCAAAGGGTGGCAAAACAAAGTAGTAGGTATAACTTCCCGGTGGACATCCCGTAAGGAGCCAACATTTAAAAAGAATCACTTGTTGAAAGGTTCGCATCAATGTTTATGTTTCACTATTTATTTTGTATACTTACTGTAATAGATTCCTGTGATCATGGATACACTTAATCAGCTCCTTGTAGTTGTCTTCCTGACTCACATTTCTGTCATAGCCAATCCTGGAGATTCGCATACCAAGCGTTTCCAGATGCCCCAAAGTCACGTACAAATAAATGACTACATAGTAGTCATTTGTCAAGCACAGAAGAACATGATATAGACATGTTAAAAATTGATAAATTAACGTCAGTGTTAGTCTCTTCGTTGAGGATCTCCAATCCCACGGGATGTATGACTCGAATATCAGTTGTCTTTTGCTGACAGCATTTATTGTGATGATGAGCAAATTGCACCAGAAACAGACGTTATACAGAACATAAGTCAGATGACAGTTTTTCACAATACGTTTCATAACCGCTAGTTCCTCGGGGTCCCTTTGGACCCGGGCATCCAAGGATTCAATGTAAGAATGGCTGTCGCGTAATTGGTGACGCCCCCGAACTAGTCCAAAGTACTTAATACATCCGCACACCCATTCCAGACTTACTGAGAGGTTCCTCAACAGCTCTGGTAACGACTCCACCAAAAAAGCTTGGCCAATTTCCTGCGCTGGTAAAACAGCGAACACCATTATGTTGATAACAATCGCGTAGATGGTATAGAGTGTCCTGTATCTGGCAGGCGGATCGAAACCCAATATTTTCATATGTATCCATACGTAGCGAAAGGCGTCGACCGAACTAAATGGAACCATTTTCAGGCAATTGAAAAATGTTACTAACGCCAGCTAGGAGGAGTCGCTGGAATTTATAGATGTGACAAGTTGCAGGATTTCAAATAATTTATTAATAGGCTAATAGGAAAGCATAGTTTTTTTTTTCGTTTTTAACGCCTCTTCTGATAACTGAAGTTTTGTGGTAAATATAATATAGGTATATGCGAGACACTAATGTGTTTTTAATAACACACGTGGACAGCGATAGTTAAACTATAGGAATTTCAATGTATACTTTGCTTGCATTATTAAACAATAAGTATTTTAACACCTGAAAGTGTGAAAACAGATTATTTTACGTCCACCCTTTTTGAATGTACCGCCAAATAGAAGTAGGTTAGGTACATACTAAAACTTTTTTTTCTTCAAACACACTCATTAACAAGGATTTTCCATGAATTTCAGGACAAGACACAAGAGTTCTTATTCTTACTTATAATTAGGTCCTCTAGGCTCTAGTTCGCTCCGGTATTAACTGAGGAGATGGAGTCCGTTCAATTATGTTTTTATTTAAAATACATCTGGATTCTTAATAATTTTAAATTCTCAGTTAACATTTTCAGAAAAGCTGGCAAACAGATTCTTTTCCTTAAACGTATCTACAGCTTCAGTAATAGACGTTATCCAATATGCTTGTTGGGGAATCAAGTGTGTATATGTTTTTTGCTTATAATTTGTTGCGTCTGAATACGTTCATCGGTCAGTTAGCCAAGCGGCTAAAAGCTCGATGATTTGACAAACCGACGAACCTAACCTCGGCTGTCAATTCCTGCTGTCTGTTCTCTCCGCCACCTGCAGCCATATAACCAATTGCTATAGTTAATCTTTTCTTTTTACTTTTGTATAGTTCTAATTACATTTTTTCCTTATTATATTAAATTGAATTAAAACAACGAATAAAGGAATTATATCTAGTATTCTTCACTGGCGACGAGGATGGGATTGATTAAGTAGGATCAGATTCCAGGGCAATTTGATCAATTAAATGGAGAACGACGAGGACGTCAAGGATGAGAAAATTACGATTCCCACTCAAACGCAAAGCAGTAAGATGACTTCTATTGGTGCTATCGAACCATTCGATATAGCCAATCCAGGCGCTTGGAGTTCCTATAAACGTCGGTTCGAGATGTTCGTGGTGGCCAATTCGATCACCGACAAGCGGATACAAAAGGCAAATTTTTTGACAGTCTGCGGCCCAGCGTGTTTCGATTTGGCTGAGACACTAATTGCTCCAAAAAAAGGTTGAAGAGGTGGGTTATTCGAAAAATCGTTGATGTGCTGACTAAATATTTTATCCCAACTCCTTCTGAAATTGCTGCTTTCTTTAAATTTTTCAAGAGGGATCAGTAGCCCAACGAGACGGTTGCCGAGTATATAGCAGAACTTCGTCGATTAATTATAGACTGCAACTTTGATGGCGACGTTTGTGTTAGTTTGTGCACTGAAGAATACCCACTTACAACAGAGATTACTGGCGGAGAACAAAATTACTTTACAGATCGTGCAAGAGAAGGCTGTGGCAGCAGAAGCAGCAGCGAAAAACCAGCAAGAGATCCAATCGACATCTATGCCACACCCGCAAAAACATTCAATCCGTGTCAAGAACAAGAGGGACATGGGGAACTGTAAGGGTGGAACTGGTAAATCAGACAGTTTATCTAGGTGTAACGGATGTAGTAAGAGAGTGTGTCAAGCAAAGCAGAGTTCGGACAGTCCAACCCCAAATCAAAATTCAGCAAACAGCAACAAGTAAATTCGATTCAGACTCACAGAAATGCAAAGAAGGTAGCGACGATAAACACCAACAATATGGACTGTCAGTTTGAAGTGGACAGTGGGTCGAGCTACATGATTTTGTCCGAGGCAGAAGCAAACAATATTTGGAAGCAACTCCGCCGGAAATCGTTGAAACAGGGTTGAGTTTGTTTGATTACGGTAATAATCGCATTCCAATTGTAGGTCTTACGAATGTCGACATTGTTTACAATAAGAAGCATTTATCTAATCTTCCGTTTTACATTACTGCCGGCCACCGAACAAGTGTACTCGGTTGTAACTGGTTCGATCCGTTGGGAATTGTCGTGCAGGGTGTGCACAATATTTGTTCGCCGTTGGAAGAATTGTTGGAAAAATATTCGTCACTTTTTTCGGAGGAGTTGGTCACGTACGTGGGTGAGGAGATTAAACTCACGCTGGATCCCACTGTACGCCCGGTCAAGCTGCCAGCCAGAAAGGTCCCCTATGCTCAACGACAAGCAATTGAGACGGAGATCAACAAACAAATGAAACAGGGAATTTTAGAGCCGACCGAATACAGTGAGTTGCTGACACCCATTTTTCCGGTTGCTAAGTCCGATGGGTCAGTTCGCATTTGTGGGCACTACAGGAGCACCGTTAATAGGGCACTAAACCCCCATTGTTTTCAAACACCATCGATCGCGGATATATTGGCATCCATCCATGCAGGCGTATCAGCAAATGGCCATGGACGAAGAGTCGTCAAAGGTACTCACACTTATTACACACAAAGGTGCGTACAAGGTAAGAAGGCTGCCGTTCGGTATATCTACCGCTGCTCCTGGGATTTTTCAGATGCGAATTGAGAAGTAACTACGAGGTCTACAGGGAGTAACAGTTTACTTAGATGACATAGTGGTCATCGGTCAAAATTCATCACAGCTGGTGAAACATTTGGAGAACATTTTTCAACGCTTTAGCGAGGCTGGGTTGCGCCTCCGAAAGGACAAGTGCAAGTTTAATTTGTCTTTTATCTCTTTTCTCGGCTACGACTTCGATCATCGTGAAATTCGGTCATCAGATGATAAGGTCCGAGTAATTCAAGAAACCCCCCGACCTGTTGATAAGAAGCAGCTGCAAGCATTCTTGGGAATTATAAATTTTTACCACGCATTTATGAAGGATGAAGCAACCATCGCTGAACCACCTCACAGGCTGCTGGACAAGAAGGCCGACTGGAAGTGGGACACGCAACATGAAAACGCATTCAGTCGACTCAAGACCTTACTGTCAGGTGAGAACATTTTAATTACGTACAGTGATAAACTTCCAATTTCAGTGGTCTGCGACGCATCGCCATATGGGATTGCTGCAGTACTAACACACATTATGCCCAATAGTCAAGAATGGCCAATTTTGTTCTACTCGCGTACGTTATCGACAACGGAAAGGAACTACGCACAGATTGACAAAGAGGCACTAGCAATTATCGCAGGGGTGAAGAAGTTCCACAGTTTCCTGTATGGACGCCAATTTATGATCATTACAGATCATAAACCTCTGATTGGGTTGTTTAACCCAGAAAAGCCAACTCCGGTTATATTGTCGCCCAGGATGCTGAGGTGGAGTATTTTCTTAAATGGATACAACTTCAAAATTAAACATCGGCCCGGAGAGAAGAACTGCAATGCTGACGCACTCAGTCGTTCACCAATTATATCAACAGAAAAGGATGACAATCTCCATCTGAACATGATAGAAGAAATCGACACACACATTCTGGAGTCAAGTGATATTGGCAGGATGACATCTAAGGACAAAATCCTAAATCAAATTCTCCATTGGGCATTAAAGGGATGGCCGGGTCACCAGACAGATGCACAATTTAAGCCATATCTACAACACCAGAATGAGATCACGGTAAATAAAAACTGCTTACTTCTTGGGGCTCGTCTTATAATTCCAGATGCCGCGCGAGACCACCTTTTGAAAACACTACATGCTGATCATCCGGGTGTTGTAAGGATGAAAGCTCTTACCAGAAGCTTCATTTGGTGGCCAAAACTAGACGCCGACATCGAAGCAACAGTGAAGAGGTGCATAACGTGCCAACAGTCACGCCAAGAAAAGTCGAAAAGTGTTATTCATCCTTGGGAGGAGACACATAAGCCATGGTACCGCTTGCATGTGGATTTCTTGGGGCCTTTTCAGGGCCAAACTTTTTTCATACTCGTCGACTCATACTCCAAATGGATCGAGGTGAAACACGTCTCAACAACCAGCGCAGCGTGTGCTATCAATAGCTTGCGCTCCATCTTCGCAACTCATGGGTTACCAGACTCTATCATCTCCGGTAATGGAACAGCGTTCACTTCGGATGAATTTGACGTATTTTGCAGAAGAAACCTGATCTCTCATGTACTAACAGTGTCTTTTCATCCAGCGAGCAACGGCCATGCTGAAAGAATGGTTCGCACTACGAAGGAGTACCTAAAGCGAAACCCGGTGGGCAGTTTACAACTTCGACTGGCAAGATTCTTACTTAAGCAACACACATTACCATCAGCAACAACGGGGAAATCACCTGCAGAGTTGCTTCTGAGAAGGATACCGACGACTTATTTCGACAAGCTGCAACCGGACAACAACCCAGTGCGATTTACCAAGAAGAGTACTTCAACCCCTGTCGCACAGCTAAATGTAAACGAACCAGTATGGGCGAGGAATTACTCCAGAGGACCTGTATGGATTTCAGCCATAATTGCAAAACAAAATGGCCCCGTTTCATACGCTGTGACAACAGTTTGAACGTTTATAATCCGGTACACCAAAGATATGGAATACCCCCTCTTCTAGGTACTTTACTACCTCCGCTGCCGTAGCCTGCCTAATTGGTTTTAAGAACACGTACTTAGAAAAATGATCTAGGACTATAAAAATGTTCTAGAATGTCAATATATACTCTCTGAAAAGGTCGTTCCGTTATGGTTGTTTGTCCCATCAGCGGCGGTCGAGCAATCCTGTTCATCGGCTTGCAACCTTTGCAGATCTCGCTGGACCTGAAGAGATCCTGGACATCTGATACTACTCCGGGCCAGAAGTAGATCTGTCTCAGCCTGGCCAGAGTCTTAGGAATCCGCCATGCCCCGCGTCTAATTGTGTGCTGATTTGACCAGACTCCCGCGCAATCCAGAGCTTCCACGCCTGTCGTATCGTTCAGCGTCCGCAGTTCGTATATCTGATATTTTGTAAACCAATCCGTCAGAAATTATATGTCGGGAAATTGGTCCTGTTTGTCCTCGACGATCTTTCTCAGCTCCTCATACTCCTCCGAAGAGAAATATGAAGAGATGAGGGACAGAATAATTTCGATTTAAAAGTAGAATTATTAAAACAATTTAAAGATAAAAACAGAGATCATAAGCTTTTGAGAGCGGTAATCCTTTATGCCATACTTTATCGAACGCTTACGGGTGATTTTTTAAGAGGCTTAGAACTTTTTAAAAAAAAAAAACACAAAAAATTCGAAAAAATGAATGAAATATTTATTTGAATCGATAGTTTGAACCTTGCAATTTAATGTTTAAAGATATTTTCATGCAAATGTTGACCGCGGCTGCGTCTGAGGTAGTCCATCCGCTGAGTCCAATTTTGGCATACTCTTTCACACATATCGGCCGGTATCTCACGAATGAATGCATGGATGTTGGCTTCCAGTGCGTCAATCGAAGCGGGCTTGTCCCTATACACATTAGCCTTGACATATCCCCACAAAAAATAATCTAATGGTGTCAAATCGCACGATCTAGGCGGCCAATTGACCGGCCCGAAACGTGAAATTAACTGTTCACCAAACTCGCCTCGCAATTGCGCCATTGTTTCGCGTGCTGTGTGGCATGTGGCACCGTCTTGTTGAAACCACATATCATGCAAGTCAAGAACTTCCATTTCGGGCAAAAAAAAGTTTGTTATCATCGCTCGGTAGCGTTCACCATTGACAGTAACGCTGCGATTCGCATCATCGTTGAAGAAATATGGCCCAATAATGCCGCCGGCCCATAAACCGCACCAAACAGTGGCTTGATTTACGTACCCATTCGACCAAAAATGAGCCTCATCGCTGAACACAATTTTTCGATAAAAAAGCGGATCCTCGGCCAGATTTCCAAGAGCCCATTCACCGAAAATTTGGCGTTGTGGTAGGTCGGCTGGCTTTAGTTCTTGCACAAGCTGTATCTTAAAAGGCTTTACGCACAAATCCTTCCGCAAAATTTTCCACGTAGTGCTTTAACAAAGGCCTAACTGCTGGGAACGGCGCCGAATCGACATTTCGCGGTCTTCTGTCACACTAGCTGATACGGCCGCAATATTTTCTTCACTACGCACAAATTTGGTGCGAAATTTGGTCACAATCTTCCGAATAGACTGCTCAGAAGGTCGAGAATGCCGATCATAAAATGAACATTTCGAACCGAGCACGAATTTTGATAGTAAAATTCAATAATTTGCAAGCGTTGTTCATTTGTAAGACGATCCATGGTTAAATTGCAAACCAAACTGAAGCTGACAGTGACAGTGACACAAGGTACTAAACACACGTCAGCTGTCAAAACCAGTGTTGCCAAAACCAAACCAGCTAAAAAATCACCCGTTAGAAACAAAGCGTTCATATGGTGCCACACAAAATACAACTTTAGGCGTTGACTCGACTTTAGATCGTAAATATCGTAAAGTTCAACGCGACGCCTGAGTAGAGCTACTTTCTACTATCGCGCGCGTTTGACAACTTTAGAATTTCGAATTGTTCGATTTGAAGTCATAGAATGTGCCGTTTATAGTTGGAGTAGCACAGATCCGCTAATGTTTATTACACACAAGTTTTAAAAAGCTATATGATGTTTTTTCAAAGCATAATTAATTAACTCAGTGTGTGGAAATGAGGAACAACATTTTTTTTTTGTAGGGCAACTACTAATTTCTTTAGATTTTTTGGAGGAAAAATATTATCCAAGGGTCTTGTATCCGTATTAAGGTTGTTGTGTGCTTTGATATATTGTTAAATATGATTTTCTTGTATTTTGGAGAATCGTTTTTCAATTCGTGCCACTGATGCCAACTTAGCGGAAAACGCGTCAGATCTAGTACATAACATAACATGTGTATGTATGGGAAAAAAATATTTACTCTTCACTCTCAAGAAACATAACATATTTAGCAAAACAAAAATCTAGCGCAAGTTTGCGAAATCTAGCGCTTTTTTGTCGGTTTTTCATGTAGTTTCAGCGCAGAACTGTACCTCACGGTTGGCAGCACTGATTCGTGCATAAAAACTACAGCTTCAAGAAAAAAGGGAGTAGACTTGAAATTTTGATTCTGCTCTGAGTTTGTATTTTTCAGCCAGAAAACAAACAGAACTTTAAGTTTGTCAAACTTTTCCCTGTTAATGCGTATACGCTTCAAAGCAGCATTTTGTTTTAGAAAATTGTTGCTCGCGCGCTTTGGCATTTAAAATCGTAAAATTTCGATAAAGCGTGTCAAAGCGCGCCGACGCACGCACGCGTGCAACGCCGAATTGTGAATTGGGCATAAAGAGCAACAAGATCTGCTACCACCGAATGAAAGAGAGGCTCCTATCGAAATAGAATGCATTTACTGCGAAGAACTAGAAGACGAAACCGAGGTACTAGAAAATGATTTTGAAGCAGTTGATGAAATTCCACAACCACATTGCAGTCTTCAAACAGGCCAGTGGTCCAGAAAGACTTTGAAGGGAAGGAAGAATGAATCACTTGTTGAGCCAGCGGTTGTAGTTGAAAGTGCAGAAATAAATCGAGTACTTGAAGCACCCAAAGGTGAGATTGTTTAAAAATGTTCGTTGAATATTGCACATGCGAAAATGGCTCGAAGTTTTCGTTTATGCTCTATTTGTCGCACAAGTATTAAGTATTATTATTACATAGATGCATTTAATATTCTCGTTAAATAGCATGCAGGAGAAGACCGCAACAAAAAAAAACACATTTCCAATTCCTTTTTGACGTTGAGTGAAAAGAAGATGGAGCTGGTTGAGATTCAACGAGAAATAGCCTATTAGGATTTACAAGAAAAAATAAATCAGAGCGAACACAATGCCAAATTAAGAAAAATTGAGCTAACAATAAAGGAATCTGAGCTGGAGCTAGTACAGCTGAATTTAATAAAAGCAAAAGGAACTGACATCGAAACACATTAGGGGTATTCACGATCCGGTGCAACTGGTCTTGTATCATTGCGAAAGTGCGAAAGTGCAACTTTTTTTCGCACCACAACAACAAAATATACTGACAAAAATTTCGCTACACTTTTGCACTTTAGCTATACCCTGACCCTATTGCGTTATCAAGTTGACAGTTCGCTAAATTATGAATTCCTTTTCGTGTGTGCAGGTATCGGAAAAAAACAAAGAGGATGGAAAACAAAAATAAGTGCCGCCGAAGGGAAAATCATAATTTTTGTTATGTAATATTAATTAATTAACATAATTTTGTCTCCTTTATCTTCCAATAAATTGAATCTATTTTCTTTTTCGCTTTTTAAAAGATTTTTTTCGGAACAAATGTCAATTGTCAGATTGGGTCTGACTTTGGGTGTTTTCATAAACGTCTGCCTAACTAAGATCTGCGTAAGACGTGTTCATAAAGTCAGATTTTTGATCGAACAAACGCAGATGAATTGCAGAAGATATGTTCGTAAACGTCATAGATGTCATCAGCGTCTGGCAGATTGTGCATCCATATTTTTTTGACTGCAGAAAGCGCGGGAGGTAAAAAATTGTAAAGTGCGAAAAAAGAGTTTTATGTGCAATTTTTTATGTGTTTTTTTACAATTAAATTTAAATTTTTTTTAAGGGAAAAAGAAGCTGCGGCGTGGAATGTCATGAAAACCAAACTATTGTGATGATTATTTTGATTTTTGCGTGACGTTTATGAACATTTAGTGACTACTTCAAATTGTACTAAAGCAGGCCTGCACACGTGCTGCAGATTAAGTGTATTCATTAATGCAACAAAAAAGAAAGACGATTGTACTAGCGCAGATTTTCGACGTTTATGAAAACACCCTTTGTTTCAGTTTTGCTATAGATGAGAAAAAGTGTGTTCACGATCTGATAAAAAAAAATAAAATTTCGCAATTTTACTAGGTCTGTTACACCGAATCGTGAATACCCCTATTATTATTAATTTGTAGGTAGGCGTTGTATTATTATAAAACAAAACTGGAGTTTGAATCGTGTTAAGAGCACATTGCATCAGAGCCTGTAATATTAAAATAGTTAGTATGTAACCAAAATCCAAAAAGTATAGATAGATGTATATGTACCTTGCAAAGTGTTGTTCAATCAGCACTTGTCGTTCTCGTTGGCCGGTGTTTCGATGCACTATGTTGTTTTGTCCATCTCCTGCCTGAAGGTCGATTGGTTCAATTAAAGGTGGAAAATCCGGGTCATATGGAGGTAAAACATCTCCTTGCGATAAGGCAATGTTGTGCAGTACGGCTGTTGATATTTTTATGCCGGGAATTCTTCTCAATTTTATATTAATGCCTCTTTGTAACAACCTCATAACAACAACATCATTATCATCATCATCATCATCATCATCATCATCATCATCATCATCATCATCATCATCACCATCATCATCATCATTATTTATCATACTCTTTACGCAATAATTATTTCAATAAAATGTAACATGTAAACTTTAATTTTTTCACTTAAATTTCTTTCTTTTATAAATTTCAAATATGGCAACACCCTAAAAATAAAAGCACAATCATAACTTAACCCTTTGTTGACCGACGGTACTTGTAAGTACCACAATGTTTTACTTCAAATAAAATCTCTATATGACAAAAATATGGCATTGGTGCCCAACGAGACTTTTAAGTACCATTCGATTTTCATGTATTTTGATGTTTAAGATTTTTTTTTTAGTTTTAGCCACGGTTATAACGGCTTTTTTTGACAGCTTACTAGACTTTGAAGCGATTAATTTTAGTTGATTTTGGTGTTTGCAGATCTAAGTAGCCATTGCGTTTTTCGTCAGTTTTTTTAGCTATTTAGTTGCTTTGCATATTGACCTTTGGAAAACACGTGAAATCAATTGAAGTTACACGGATTTTTCATATATTTCCACTAAAAAACTACATTGGACTTGTAAGTACCGTTGGGCTGTGCGACAACGAGTGTTCGAATAGTAAATTTTTTCTTCTTGCTATTTTCATGTATTATACGGTCATCATTGCATTATACGGTCTCGGTGAAAGAGTAGTTTTATCACTGACTGAAAAGGAGTGGGGAAAGCATAAAATAATTTTCTTTGATAACTATTTTTCATCAGTAAGACTGCTAGAGAAACTTAAAACCGAAAAAACTCTAGCTTGTGGTACGATTCGAGCCAATAGAAAAGGAAACCCGAAAAATTTGAAAGATGATAAAAAAATGAAAAGAGGAGATTTTGACTATCGATCTTCCAAAGATGGGATCAGTTTTTATAAATGGAAAGACAACAGAACAGTACTGTTGGCTTCAAACTATCATGGCAATGAGCTTTCAACTGTTAAGAGAAGGGATAAATCGGGAGTGCAACACGAAGTAAGTTGTCCCAAAGTCGTTGGAGACTATAATTCTTTCATGGGAGGCGGGGACCATGCTGATCAACTTCGCGCCGCATATGGATTAGACCGCCGGTCGAAGAAGTGGTGGCATCGTCTTTTTTGGGGAATGCTCGAAATATGTTTCGTAAACTCGTTCATCGTTTACTGCCAAATGAATGAAAAAGTATCCCTTCTGGAGTACAAGAGATGTGTAACCCTTGGACTTATGTCACAGAAGGATTTACCTGTTGACAGACGTGGTCTAAAAAGAAAATCACAGAATGACGATTCTCCGCAGTGCAGCAAAAATCGAAGGGGCAAAGGAGAATCTGTTTCGAAGGACGTGCGGTTAGGTAATCTGGGTGTTCGTTGGCCAAAGTTTGTTGAAGCATGGGGAAGGTGTGAGCTATGTAGTATCAACAAAATACAGTCAAGGCCATTTTCGAAATGCAGCCATTGCAATGTATACCTTTGCTGCAATGACAAAAAAACTGCTTTTCCTTGTACCAGGGAATACATTTTTAGTAACAAAAATTATCTTTTATTGATAAAATGCATTTCAATTATAATTACCATATCATATTCAAATAAAAAAGAATAAACCCCTTTCTTATGATTTTTGTTTGTATCCCACGGCCCAATGGTACTTTTGAGTACCACCATTACTTTTAGTCCTTGGAGGTCCTTTCAAAACCCGAAAATGAGTTATCCTTCTTAAAAAACCGTAAAATAAAATATTATTAAGAAAAAAAACTTTTTTAAAAAGTTTTTAATAGCTTGGTCAACAAAGGGTTAATGTAAACAACAACTATTGCAAACATGTTGGTCATGTTATTAACGAACGCCGCAAAAAAGAGCGAGATGAACAAACAAATGCAAACAACAAAACTGTCGAGCCAAAGATCCATTGCTACAAATGCAAAGCTCCAGGATTTGTTCGCTCGAATTGCCCAAGCTGCAAGGATTTGCCAAAAGGACCCGCTACAGTTTCTTTTAATTGTATGAGAACTACGTTAGGAACTGACTTGCCCACAATTCCAATTATAGCGCAAGGTGAAAGCGGAATGGCCTATCTTGATACCGCAGCCCGAACGAGTGTCGCCGGAAAAGAATTATTCCATCATCTCCTACGAAATGGTGTAAAATTCACGTCAATCGATGCCGACGTTACCCTAGCAAATGGAAATACAGAGCTTCAAAGTATTTGTGTTGCTGAAACAAGCATTATCATTGGTAGTGGGCTAAGGCCAATCAAATTTATAGCGCTTCCGAAAGCAACAGCTAACCGAACACTAATAGGAATCGATTTTCTTGAGCAAAATGGGATAGTGTTAAATCTAGGCCAACGAATGTGGTACTATGCCGATCAGAAAGAAAAAACATTCGATTTCTATGACACATGCCACACTAAAGTAGTCAAAAAGGATTTAACTCCGGAAATTGCTACTCTTATTGATAACATCGAAAAGTTCTGTCCTATCTCTCCACTCGCTAGAACACCTACGGTTAGCATCAACAAGTTAACAACCCCAGAGGCACAAGTCCCCGAACTTGTAGTTCACTCAAGCTTCCAAGACTCGCCACAAAATAGAAAGAAGCTTTCAGAAAGAAATTCAGCTTTTCTCACTTGGTTTGAAGAAATTGAAATGGTTTCCCCGACTACTACAACGCAAAAATCAGAGGAACACATTGGTCCGGAACCACCTCTACAAAAAAGAAGAACCAACAACTACTCTCCTCACTCTATTCAGCATATTTTCCAAAGCGCACTTAGAAGCGATGAGGTAACACCTGAGCGGAAACAAAAGAATGAAAACCTTTTTTCAGCCTTAAGACGCGTCAAAAAAGAAAAAAAAGAAAAAGAAGAAGTTGTACTAGAGCCGTACTACACACAGATTCTCTCCATCGACATTAATTTACGCGACGATGAAGCCAAGAAACTTAGCGCAACAGATAGAGATAGATTGAATAAATTGCTGAAGGTTCACGAGAATGTGTTTGGCGCTCTAGCTGAACCAACTCTATTTGCTGTTCACAAGATTAATACTGGCGCACCAACAAGAGGCCGAATTTCCTACGGAAAATACTCCCACAACGGAAGCCAACGATTTACGAAGAAGCGAGCGTATTGCGGCACAAACAATCCCCATTCGATCTGCTGAAAGCACAATGGCACAGTTCACGCAAGATCAATTAAAAGAATTCATTGCGGCTGTTCAAAGCTCGTCTATAGCCAAAGGCAGTTTCAGCAACTGCACTGCGAGGTTCAATGGTGATCGAGATCCGACGATAGTCGAACGCTTCATCACAACAATAAGCGTATATAAAGACATCGAGCGCATAAATGACGCTGATGCGATAAGAGGTTTCCCTCTCCTGCTGGAAGATAGCGCTGTTAATTGGTGGCAAGGTGTGATGACAGGGGCTAAGACGTGGCAAGATGTCCTCACCTTACTGCGTAACGCATATGCACCAACTATGCCTGCTTACCGCATATATATGGAAGTCTTCGGTCAGAAGCAGAAACCACAAGAACCAACTGATGATTTCATCTGTGTGAAAAGGGCTTTACTATCGAAGCTACCTAGCCCGGCTCCAGAAGAAAAAATGATGATTGACTTGGTTTACGGTCTATTGAACTTGAACATACGCGACGGAGTTCCTAGAGAAAGTGTTAACACCTTTGAACAGCTACTCACTAAAGCAAGAGCGGTAGAAATTGCACGCCAAGAAAAAGATGCGAAGGAACCACCAAAAGCGGAAATACGCGAAAAGAAAAGGTGCAACTATTGCGGACATATGGGTCACACGGTGAAGGAGTGTAGACGCAAAGAAAGCGACGAGTTCAAAAAGAAGTCGAATGTTCCAGCACCAACAGAATCAAAGCTATACTGCTATCAATGTAAAGCACCTGGGTACATAAGATCAAACTGTCCCAACTGCAAGACATTGCCAAAAGGTCCATCAACGGTGTCATTTAATTGCATCAAGACGACTTTAGGAAAAGATCTTCCAACCATACCTATTGCATCTCATGGCGAATCCGGAATCGCGTATATCGATACCGCTGCACGCACAAGCGTCGCCGGTAGAGAACTGTTTATGCATCTTCTCCGGAACGGGACAAAATTCAGAAGCGTCGATGCAACAGTCACGCTTGCCGATGGTCATGCCGCGTCCCAAGAAATTTGTATTGCAGATACAAATATAATAATTGGTAATCGATTGAGACCAATCAAATTTGTAGCATTACCTAAAACCAAAGACAACCGAACGCTTATAGGTATAGATTTTTTGGAGGAAAATGGAATAGTTCTTGATCTCGGCCAACGAATGTGGTATTTTACTGACCATATCGAAAAGAAGTTTGATTTCTTCGACACCTCCCACACTACATTATCGAAAAATAATCGGAAACCAGTAATAACAGACGTCCAGGTTCTACTCCCGGGGAAAAAATACTTCGAACCCATGACGCCAATGGTCAAAGTACCGACAATTGGGGAAAAATCAAAGGAAAGATCTCAGCTGGAGGCAAGCGCGACTTTGCCACAGGAGAGGTCGCCACCTGTAATTGAATCTTCACCAACAGCAAACAATATTAATGCTTTTATCGCATGGTTTCAACCTGCCAAGCCTATTTCGCCACTTGCTGCAACCCCGATCCAAAGTCAAAACAATGAAGTCACGACCTACTCCTCGCCATCAAAAATCAAAAAGACTTCACCGTCAATCTTCGGGCAGAAATATAAGTATTCGCCAAACGGAATACAAAACCTGTTCGCCGACTCCCTACGAAACACAGACGTTTCACCCAAGCGAAACTATGGATATGGAAAAGAAAATCTGTTTCCTTGTTTAGTGCGTACCCAAGAAGATATCAATCCTGATTCCTTCTTCATGGAGATCAATGCCTTCGATGTGGAACTCAGGGAAAATGAAGCAGTTCCGGTCCAGGGGGAGAAACAACAAGATCATAACAACAAATTTGTGCACAAGAAACGACGTCCACAACAAACTTTCAAAGTAGGTGATTTTGTATTAATAACTTCCCACTTTCTCAGCAAAGCCTCAAAGAACGTAACATCAAAGTTCATGCCAAGACGAGATGGTCCATATGTCGTTACCAAACTTATTGGGACCTCAACATACCAAGTAGCTGCCAGAGATGACCTCACCATGCCATTAGGGACCTACCACGTATCATCGATTACCAAAAACTCCAATCAAGATGCAAGTCGAAAGGTAATCGAAAGTCCAATTCAACCTCTTCGAAGACGTGGGCGACCCAAGAAGACATCCATCACTGCCGCATCATCGAGACGATCTCAGCGCCAGAGGGGGAGAATGTAACAACCTCATAACAACAACATCATTATCATCATCATCATCATCATCATCATCATCATCATCATCATCACCATCATCATCATCATTATTTATCATACTCTTTACGCAATAATTATTTCAATAAAATGTAACATGTAAACTTTAATTTTTTCACTTAAATTTCTTTCTTTTATAAATTTCAAATATGGCAACACCCTAAAAATAAAAGCACAATCATAACTTAATGTAAACAACAACTATTGTAAACAACTTAAATGCAATCATAATTTACCGTAAACAACAAAAACTATTGTAACCAAGTAATATGTATTACGAAAGCTCTTCTCCTAACAAGTATAAAAGGGGCACCCACGCTAAGAACAATTGCCAATTTTGTCTGCTCGCTTATTGACGAAGGTTCTCTACCGTCTCAACTAGAAAGCAAACACAATTCGCTGCGCTTCTCGCCTACGCCTTTTTTTCTTTGTTGACATTTTGCTCACTTTGCCTGCGTTGTTACTGTAGTCCCACGGACAGCATAACGGTACAGAGATCGGGAGCAGAGCGTTCGTATTGATAAACCAATCTAGCCTTGTAATTAAAACTTTTCTTACCAATAAACATTTTTGTAATTATTTTTGAAAATATTTTACTGCGCGTTTTATTTTTTTTTCATACGAGATAAAGTTGGTGACTTGCCTATTCAACGGCTACTGTAGTCTACGGACAGCATAACCGTGGTAGAGAAATCCCCAACTCGCGTTCTACCTCTACCTTGCCCTCCGTTGCTGACCGGCTGTAGGAAAATCGAGTCGCCCGTTACCCCCGCTACTGCCGAGCTCTCCTGGCCATCGTTACATCTTGACAATATTGGGAATCTCCTCTTCCATACCCCAAATGCGCGTTCGATGACATTACGACTTCTTATTTGAGATTCCTGGTATAGAGCTTCAGCTCTATTTTGGGTATTGATGGGTAGTGGAGTCATCAAAAAGGCTGTCTGTGCATAACCACTGTCTCCTAGAAGAAGCATATCACCATGTAAGTGTTGTAAAAAGTTCCGTTTCTGCGAACAGGTGTCCCATATATTGGCATCATGAGCTGATCCATGCCAGCGGGCAACAACATCAGTGAATGTCAGATTTGCTTTGCAAATGGCTTGTACATTAAAGGAAAAATAACCTTTTCGATTTCGGAATATTTCAGAAGTTTCTCCTCCTACAAAATAAGCATGCATTATTTTTGCAAAATGAAAAGTTAAGTACCTACTACATACCAGGTGATTGAATTCTTACATGTGTGCAGTCAATAGCTCCGATAACTCTAGGGAATCGTGCCACGCTATATAATTCTGTGTCCACTTTCTGCTGTTCTGCTGCTGTTTCTGGAAATTTTATGTATTTTGGTCTGAGTTGAGCTATAGCATGAGTAACTCTATGTATTATTCGACATGCTGTCGATTCACGCACCCCTATCATGTCGCCGCATGTTATTAGCTGACTACCAGTCGCATAAAAACGTAGAGCACACAATAATTGGTTTATTGGTGACACAGAATTATTCCTAACATAATAAACAAGAAGAATTGTAGTCGCAGTAGCTTAGTGGTTAGTGTGTTGGACTGCTATGCGGGGATTCAAGGTTCGAATCCCGCAAAAACCCAATTCCGCCTTTGTAGGGTTTTTTCCGCTGCGCTACCTCTCGCGAACGTCTGACAAACATCCGAGAGTATAAATGTCTTGTAAGAGCTTCTCAATTAGCCGTTAGGAGTCGGCATAAAACTGTAGATCCCTTCCATTCGTTCCAAAAATGAAAAACTCACACAAAACGAATGGTTGTGAGAAGCTAGGCCTAGGGTCTCTCCGGACCTGTTGCGCCAACTATTTATTTATTAATAAACAAGAATTATTAAAATGTATGTATGTGGTTCGCTAAGGCTCAGAATTCAGGTTATCAAATTTGAGGAGGGGTATTTAGCCAGTATTTCGGAAGATCGGAAACAAATTCAGTGTCTTACAACCAAGACGGGAAATTTACACATACATGTCGTTTTTGAATTCCAATTGTTCTTCAATTTCTTCCAGCAAACGCAAGGTAGTAGTTTTTGTCAATCGAAATCTTCGAATAAAATCCCCATCTCTCAGAGTATCGAAATGATTTTTTCTCTCAAATATTCCTCGATTATAAAAGTCACTACTTATAAAATCGACAATTTCTTCATCGTCGTCGTCCGAAATTAAATTAATATCCATTGTAACAATTTTATTTCTTATTTATTTGCTGATTTTATTCTTGACAACACCAAGTACTTGACATTTTGTTTTACTATTTGACGTTTGGGCACGACTATACAGCCTTTCGAGACTGGATAAATATTTTATGAATTTATCCATGGATAGATAAATAAGTGTAGACTTGCAACACAATTTCTACCCTAATCAGCGAATAGAGTTAAACAGTGAATAAAAGAATAATTAGATACTGCTGTCAAATGAGTTTGGTGCAAGTGGCCCTTAGTTTAATATTCGTCGATGAATACCGCCCTTAGTTTAATATTGTCCGATGAATACCGCCCTAAATGACAAAAACTAACAGCATCGATAAGATAGTTCGAAAATGATAAGTAAGTGTTACGGATCGGCAATGTTGTTCTTCCGGCGGGTTTGATAATTATATTTATCGCGGATATGAATAGGCTGTGGATCGAGTCAACTCCCCGGGAATACATTTTTGCGGATTCTGTAATCGACATGATTGTTCATCATATTTTGCTACGTCCATTTCGATTGATTGATCGTGAACGCGACCACATAAATACATATTAGGACGAAACAGGTAAGCAGGATCGTGCGCGCGAGAGACAGACATCTGCCTCTGACTTTGTTGCGAAATGTCAAACTGCCGGCACATGTAAAATGCAATTGCAATTCTGTCGGAACTTACTTACTTACTTAAGGTGGCGCTACGGTCCGGGGTGGACCTGGGCCTCAACCAATACGCCTCTCCAGTTACCGCGATCTTTGGCTAACTGCCTCCAGTTGCGCACACCAAGTTGGTTGAGGTCCCCCTTCACTTGAGCGCGCCACCTAAGGCGAGGTCTTCCTCTACTGCGTTGTCCCTCCGGGTTGGAATCGAAGACTCTCCGGGCCGGAGCATTGGTGTCCATTCGCTCTACATGTCCTAACCATCTTAGACGACTAATGCGTACTTTTCTGACCAGGTCGATGTCGCTGTACAGCTCGTAGAGTTCGCTGTTAAATCTTCTCCTCCAAATCCCGTCAGCGCAAACGGGACCAAAAGTCACTCGAAGAATTTTGCGTTCGAAGCGACCAAGAAGATCCTCATCCGTTTTTGCTAGGGTCCATGCTTCTGCGCCATAGAGCAGGACAGGGATGACGAAAGTCTTATATAGAATCTCCTTAGTGCTTCTTGACAAGGCCTTACTAATCAATTGCCGTCTTAGATTAAAGAAACAGCGGTTGGCAAGTGTGATTCTTCGCTTGATTTCTGAGGTAATGCATTTTCAGAGTTAATAGCGGATCCGAGGTAGACAAAGTCCCTAACTACCTCAAAGTTATAGCTGTCTATCGTGACGTTCTGTCCGATTCGTCGATGTTGTGTGTCCCTTCTTGTTGACAGCATATATTTTGTTTTAGCCTCATTCACCACTAAACCCATTTTTGCCGCTTCTGTACTAATACTAGCAAACGCTCCAGTAACAGCTCGCTGTGTTCTGCCAACAATGTCAATGTCGTCAGCGTATGCAAGTAGTTGCACAAACTTATGGAAATTGTTCCTTTGGTGTTGGCTTGTGAGTTTCGCACAATTTTCCCAAGAATGATGTTGAAGATGTCACATGATAGCGCGTCGCCTTGTCTAAATCCTTTTTTTGACATCAAAGGTCTCGGTGAGATTGTTTCCGACCTTTACGGAGCAGCGAGCGTTCTCCCTCGTCATTCTGCACAATCTGACAAGTTTGGCAGGGATGCCAAAACTAGACATGGCTCTGTATAGCTCGTCTCTATAAATGCTGTCATATGCGGCCTTAAAATCGATAAAAAGATGGTGAGTATCGATCTGTACTTCTTGGGTTTTCTCCAGGATCTGCCGTAGTGTGAATATTTGATCGGTCGTGGACTTACCGGGCCTAAAACCGCACTGATAGGGACCTATCAGATCGCTGACGAATGGTTTCAGTCGTTCACACAGTACAGCAGACATGACCTTATACGCAGTATGACTGATGCTTCTATAGTTGGCGCAGTTTAGAGAGTCTCCTTTCTTGTGGATCGGGCAAACGATGCTGAGGTTCCATTCATCAGGCATACTTTCGTCTGACCAAATCTTGGAGACGAGTTGGTGTATGCTCTCTACCAGGTCATCTCCCGCTGCCTTAAACAGCTCGGCAGTAAAGCCGTCCGGTCCAGCAGCCTTGTTGAGTTCGTTCAAATTTTCGTGGTATATTCATTGAATATGTGCCCCCTAAACGGTTTTCGCGTTCGGTGTGTGGACTATGGACGGGCCGTCCTTCAATGGGTAGACAATGACAGTACGTGACCTATACAGACTTTGACGACTAGACATGACTTAGACCAACTTTTCGCGGATGGGGTCGTAGGTTGTGACTAGGAGGAACCTTTTGGGGCTGCCACTCACAAAATCGGCCAGAGTGGTAGCATTCGGTTGTGTTTATCATACGAACGAAGGGAGGGCAGGCCAACCTTTTTCAGCACTACCAGGCATGTTTCGGGTTCTTGACGAACCTGTACTTTTGAGAGAGGGTGGGAAGGGAAGTGCGGTTAGGGAAGAGTTAGTTTTAGGTAAGCTTTAAGTTACAATAGACCCAGATTAGGGTTTATTTTGAATTTTAGTTTAGAGTAGATTTAGTTTAGGCTAGTTAGGGTAAGTTTCGCGATAACTTTCCCTTTCTCTCTCATGAGTATTGGCAGAAGTACTTGAGCGCTTCATTTTCTTTTCTTTTACTTTCCTTTTCTTTAATTTTGAGTCAGTTCTGTCCGTCCGTAGTCAAAGTAACGTAGCCTTCTTCCTTTTTTTTTATTTTATTAAACAAAATGTGTGTCGAGCAGGTGGTGTATGGTGTGGGGGCAAGAACTACCCCGTCCGACGAGCTGAGCCGAGCAACGAGCGAGCGTGCGGCGCCCTCCTCACCTGCATCAAAGTTGCCTCCGTGGCTTACCCCAGCTCACAACAAAATCTATTTTAAAACAAAAAGCTATATTTAAGCTACAAAATTCTTCGAAAAAGTCCATTAAAGATTGTTCAGAAATCAAAAGATGTCAAAATATCGCCTATTCTATAAAAAAAAAATTAGTACTCGAATTCGAGATCTTAATCAATTCTGACATTACGATGATAGAGGAACTCAAAAGAGTGAGTCAAATAGACTCTGACTGTCGCGTCGGCTCCGAAGGTCTACAGCCTAAGCGGATAAACAGATTTATTATAAAACTTAGGATTTCGCGGTTGTGGGCTTTGGAGTTGGCCACTTTTTATTTTGCAAGTTAACTCTATTATTATACTTCACAGTATAACGGTTTTAAACAAGTTTGATTTTTCAAAAACGCATCTAATAATTTTAACCAAGATTTACATTCGAACATGACTGCTTACCCAGTTTTTCGCTGAGAAATAAAATTATGGTTCTTTTGAAAATTGGACAAATCTCGAAAAAACGGTCCGTATTGTAACAACAATTCATTCTTAAGGTAATATGGTAATTTCAAACTTATAATTTTTTTCTATATTATCTACAATGCATATTTGAAAAAAAAAAAAAAAAAATGTTTAATTAGATTTTCTTTAGTTTACCTGAAAACGGCAATAACGATTTTGACCAGAATGCATACTGAGAGTAAAATTGATGTTTTCAAAATTATTGCGGCCTTAATTTTCAATACGAATCACCAGAAACTCTATTTTTAGAAGCTGATCAAGATCATATCTCGAAAACCCAATATTCCATTTCTATAAAACTTTGAACACCAAGTAGCAAGTAATTCTTAGGTTCTTACATCCCGAACAAATATTTAGTAATCAGTTTTCAGCTAAATAGTTGAGTAATAAGATTGTTCGAACTAAATATTGCAGTACTTTTTTATTGTTTGTTAATACCCAATTCTTCTTTTTACAAACATTTTTGACCCTTATATTACCGTACGGAGTACCTGGGTACTAATTCGTTTCAAAAGTGTCACAGTTTTGCTAATATGTATACTTTTCTTCAAGTTCTCTTGACATCTTACAAAAATAATAACAAATTATTTAATAAAAAAAAATTAAAGGAAGATGACCACTTTGTTTGGACTTTTAAAAAGGTCCACTCGTCTGCAATACCTAGTATGAAATATACGAACATTGTTGGTTTATGGAAATATAATTTGATTGTTTTTTTTAAACATCATTGTTCTTATTTATCTAGCTATAATGCAAACGTTTACGAACAATTTAAATGAGAAATTACTGTGCAGTTCTTGCTGAATTTGTGTGTTCATCAAATGTTGGATTTCTATAATTTTGACAGCTTTTGCGTAGCATTCTTCTTCGCTTGTTTTCTGTTGTCTTACAGATTTGACAATAGCCTGCACATTTTGTTCGTTCTGTGTTATCCCGTTCTTGATTGTGCTTGTGTGGATGGATGGAGTTGCGAGTAAAATGTCCGCACATGTTCTATATCCCAGTTCCTTACAATAAAGTCCTTCGTGACATTGTTTAACTATTGAGGAATGAAGAATATACATATACCCAAAGTCTCGGAAGTATCATCAAGTAGAGTGCAGTTGCAATAATTGCGTGCTGAAGATTCTACTAAACTTTTCATTGCTGAGATAGATGTTCAATAAAAAACACCTACTGCTATGCAGCATGTATAAAAGCCGAAGATTATGACTAAGCATTATCCATAAGTATCTTAAGAATATAGCGTACAGCCTAGTCCATCCGAAACTAATGAAATGGACTGAGGAACTCTTACATTTTTAGCATGAGTATCCGGAAGGGTTACTAAAGGGCTCTATCTAGAGAGGGATAGCTTTTGGATATGTCTACGGACATGAAGGGTGGGTTGGCCATCCCTTGCCATTAACATCTGGCGTGTTTTGAGGTCATGACGAACCTCTACCTTCAAGAGATTACGGAAGGACAAGTTGCGTTTAGGGTAAAAGTAGATAGGTTAGATTTAAGTTATAGTAGGCATAATTTAGGGCCTGGTTTATTCTTTTAGGTTAGTTTAGATATAATGAGTAAGATATAAGTCCTTGCAAACTTTGACTATATATATTCAATGCCATGGATAAAACGTTTGTTGAGCAGGTGGTATGTGGTGAGGGGGCAAGAACACCCCCCGTCCGACCACAAGCATGCCGCGCCCTCCTCACCTGTACCGAAGCTGTCCCTGTGGCGCGAACCTGGCTCACAACCCGGAGGAATTACTAAGGGGCTCTATTTTTGTGTTAACTGGTAACATAAGGGTTGAATATGCACCTTAAAATTATTCCAACCACTTGGAAGATTCCGTAACAGATCCTGCCACGCTTTGTTCTTCTACTCTTTAAATAGAACTTTCGAAAATTGCCTGTTACTGGAGAACTTTAACACAAAATCAATCTCAAATTTGTACCAAACTTTTGATGATCGAGAAATTTCCTTGCGACCCAGAGTCGTGCACTTTATTTAAATAATGTAAGTATTCAACTAATGAATTAAATTGCTCATATTACAAATAGGTTGCAATTTAAATCTATCTCCAAATTTTATGTGTCCACATCCTTCAGTTGCGACAAGAGAGTAAACAGTGAAAATGAAAATCTTAAAATCTGCAAGCATTCAAAAGACATAAATCAGTATAATTTGATAATTTTTATTCTACACCTCACCTTAATGAAAGTTTGCAATGAAACAGGTATCAAATTGCCGGCAACTATGATAATTGTCGTCTGTGTCCTTTGCATGAGAATGATTACAGTCTTTCGAAATTTTTGAGTCTGATCAGTCCAGTTGCAAAAGTACAAGGCCGTTGTAAGATCATCACTGGCGCTCATTATCATATTCATAAAATAACAGCACGGCAGGATCTGAGTAAATAATACCCCGAAGTATATTAAAGTGACCAACAATGTCACAATATTACTGTCGAAGAAGACGAAATAACACGTCGTCAAACATAAAGCGAATGCTGTAACTGTGATCTGTATAAAAATCGTCCATGAAATGAGAGGACGAATCTGCTCAAAGAACCTGAAAACAAAAGACAACTCACATAATTTCATCAAGACAAAAGTCCTTGCAAACTTTTCCTATGAATTTTGCGGTGAAACGATTTTAATCCCGCTTTCTCAACTATGAGCAACGGCAGTTTGCACAACATTTGCACTACTTACGCATGGCACGATTCAATTACATGACTGTTATTTATGGAATCCGTCGATCCGATGGTAGTTGGGCGTAAGAAAGTAAGCCTTAGTAATTTTCAAAATAAAAATTTAAAAAATTTAAGCACAAAACTTGGAACTTTTTCTGGTATCCGAGGTGAGAATTCGTAATTGTGGACAACATTTTGTTACCAGAAGACACACATACATACTGCGCCAAGGAAGAAGGTATCATGCAATGACAAAAAGCTCGGAAGTATACAATTTTTAATTACGGAGCAGAGTGGCACGGAGGCGGACCGAAAGAAAGTTGCTAAATTTTATGTGGTACTTGCTCTATATAATTAACCATGTTATTTGTACGTTGCACGCTTACTTAATTCCCTGAAATTTTGGTAGTCTATGAGCACGGGTCTAATGCTTTCAATGCTCAACTCTCAAATCAACCAACCTTCTTCATGGAAGAGCACCATAAAAGGGTGAGAAATTAAATTTTATTAACGCTCAGTATTTATTTTGGGTACCGTAAAATAACGCCGAGCGAAATAACGTCGAATTCCTAGCCTCGACGTTATTTCCCTTTGTGAAAGCGAAATAAGACCAAATTTTAGAATAGATGTAACTATTGTTTTAACTATAGGTTTAACTAAATTCTTAATGCTAGGTATTTAGTTAAAAATTCGTTCGAATTTTGAACGACTACTTTCTCAAATTTCCCCTCTTGCTGTTTCAACATTTAAAATTTGAGAAAATAATTGTACATAATTAGTTAAAACAAAAGCTATATTTGTGCATATCAACTGAATGTATTTATAAATTCAAAGCGACTGGTCTTTATTTCACAATTCGGCCTTTTTTCCGGCACCGTTATTTTGTTTTTTTTTTTAACGTCGGAATGGCCGACGTATTTTTGGGTATTTTTGATAGTCACGGCAATTCATTCCGAAAAGTCTGGCATTACATGTGACATGTATGGTGTTGGTGACATAGATGCTAGATGTTCGTATTCCTATGTTCGACTGCGATAAGAGAGAGGTGGGAAATGTAATTGGAGATGAGTTTGGGACTAGCTGTGTCTGTTTAGTTTGAAGAACTATTATTTATGCCTGAGCAAACTAAAAATCCTCTGATTTGATTAGGAAAAGCATTTTTGGGAGAGTGCTAGATAACTGACAAAAAAAAAAAACAAAAAAAAAAAAACAGAAAAGATACAAAACCGGAAAAAAACGAATTGCGAAAATTAATACTTTGATACGTTAACCAGTATCCAAATCCAGCGCAGTGGCTTAGTGGTTAGTGTGTTGGACTATTAAGCGACAGGTCCCAGGTTCGAATCCCGCTAAAACCCAAATTCCAACTTAAGGTTCTTAAATATCGATAATTCCGCTCGATAATTTATGTTCGATATTACCGATGCATCGATGCCACCAATTTTTGCAATCGAACACCACTGGGACTGTCACAGTTTTTTTGTTTGTTCATTGATTAAAATGCGTGATGACGCGCCACAATGACTCGTCGCGACTAAATTAACTTGAGACATTTTCCCAGTCCACCAATTGTTCAACGTCGATACTCCACGTAGCGAGCTGTCGCCTGATGGATTTTTATTTTATTTTCATAGAGTCCTGCATGTTATGAACTGCAGCGCCATATGCAAAGTCATCAAAACAAGCTACGGTAACGAAAACCATCATTTTGGAAGTGCTAGTATCAGTATGTTAACCTTCCGCCAACGATCCAAGAGGTCAGTCAAAAGTGCATAAACCGGGAAAGGCTTAGGGTGATTCAATTGAACCTTTATCATGGCAAAGCAGCATCAGCAATGATGGCGTAATGCTTTGATGAGTATTCGTTTGATAAATAGCCCTGATACAGGAGCATTGGGTCTTTAGAGGACTCCCAAATAGCATGGCTGAGTTACATTATGCGCAAACCAGCGAAAGAACTAGGCCCTGTATTCTGTTGAGGCGCGGAATTCAAGCATATAAATTGCCGGATCTGTGTGCCCCAGACCTTGCAGCAGTACGAGTAGGATCAGGTGCGGGAACTTTTGTTGTGTCATCTGCATACCTGCCGTATGATTCTTTGGTAAATGCATGCAGGAACAGGAATGAGGACACAGTTGTGATGCCAATGCATATATGGTCGGCTTTCTTTGAAAACCTCGTAAGTCTGAATTTTATGAAAAAATTACATTTAATGGAATCCTGGGGAGAAAAAATATACTGAATTTTAATATCAATACCTCGTAGCTCCATTATAATTCCTTTTGACTCTATCAACCAGTTTCAAAACCTCCTAAGTCTATCGATCTTCAAATTTCCATTTAAAAGCTCGTATGCAACACCAACGATAATTACAAAGGAGAAGCATTATTCGAATTTGTATCATGCAAGGATCTAGCTATCCTAAACAGGGGAACAGAGCAAACCTTCGTGGATGTGAGGCGGGAGGAAGCGATCGATGTTACCCTGTGCAGTAGCCAAATAATTGAAAGAATATCAAATTGGAGGGTAAGGGATTCGGCTACATTGTCGGATCACAGAGCAGTTTCATTTGATGTTCGCTATGGATCTAAGAGAACAAAAGATCGGAAATACATCAGAATTCCGAAGAACATGGATAGGACAAAATACCTTGAAGTATTTATTGGAGGAAAAACTGAATGTAACCGAATTCGGAATATCGAAAAACACTTGGCATATAGAATCACAGCTGAAGCATCTGCAATCAGCTGTTGAAGATGCGTATCGAATGGCTTGCAGACCTACTTTAGTGGAAAAATAAGATCCAGCGCCTTGGTGGTGTCGGAAACTTGGAAAGCTAAAGAAGGATGTAAGAAAGGCGCATCAATTAGTACGCGTTGCAGAAGAAGAGCTAAATACCGGGGGCATTGCGATGACAACCATAATGGACATTGAAGGTGCCTTCGATAAGATATGCTTTTAAAGTCTGAAACAAGCCTTGGAAAAACGTAGGGTTAACCCACTGGTGGTTAGATGGGTGGACAATATGTTGAACACAAGGGCGAAAAAAATATTCAGAATCTCAAAACTCAGAGGGTTAGCAGAGGTTGCCCGCAAGGAGGTATTCTCTCACCTACACTGTGGAATATCACTGTGAACTCTCTTCTCGACAGACTTGAGGCGACTGGCATTCACACAGTGGGATATCATCAGGAATGCACTCAAAGTGGTTGAACCACATACATATACTGTGGGAGTGGCAATGTCTGGCGCTGGCTGGTAGATGAATGAGGATCTTGGGACATTAATGGGTCGAGACCTAGTCGATGAAACAGATCTCCCATAATCAGATGCTAGAGTTACCACTATAGGAAAAACTCTGCAAAATCGAGAGAGTCTCTCTGGGTAAGATTTAAAGTGGTAGAGAGACGAAACGAGACCCGACCCGACAATGGTGATCTGATTAGAATATCTCTCAGTAGGACAACATCGCTGGGTTTTCCTTGTACTGATATATAGGGGCCAACATTTGAAAAGAATCACTTGTTGAAAGGTTCGCATCAATGTTTATGTTTCACTATTTATTTTGTAATATCTGGGTGACCGAGCTTTGCTCGGTTATTACTATTTATTGTAGTTTTAAAAACAATACAAATTAAAAAATATATATATTTAAACATGAACATAGGTATAAAAAAATGTATGTCGCCTAAATGCCGGTAGATGTCTTACTTCTTTCCTTTTACTATGACGCGGACGGCAAGAAACGAGTGTTACGAGTTCGAATCCCGCTCGGTGACTTACTTTTTTTTTTTTTTTTATATGTTCAAGTTTACATATATTTTTTTTAATTTGTATTGTTTTTGAAATTACAATTGGTCGCCCAGGTACTGATAACTAAAGTATGATACGAAATGTTGGAAGTCGCATTAGAAGTTTCACTTCAAAAATACTACCCTATTAAATTATATGTGTATTATGAAATCAAACTAAAACAAGTAATAATGAGGAAATAATGCGGACGCTACTCTTTGCTAACGGTCGCGCTGGTCTGTAACAGGTATACTACGCCCATGCGTTCGAGTGCCACGTATTCACTTTAACAACAATTAAATGAAAAATCTTGAACTCAATTTATACACCACCATCCACCATCCGTCCATCACCACACCACACGTCATCATCCATCTGCGCATTTCCTCAGAAAGACATTGTTGCTGTTTTTTTTTTCATATGAACGTGCTTGTGCGATGTGCGCCACAAAACCACCCCAAAGCAGAACAACGATCAAGAACCGCGGCTGCTGATAATATTCGATTTGAGAAAATAAATTTATTTTTTTCGTGTTAGATTTTAGGTTGTAGCTCAGCTTCTAGAGGACATAGAAAGCTGATTGATGGCTTGAAATAACTATTAAAGTGTTGGCTCTCCTACGTATTTTTTTTGTTTGCATTGATTAAGAATTGTTTGTGTAATGGCGAGTAAAAGGCAGTAAAGTCAGAAAAATAAGCTCAAAACGCATGAAAACTCGAAAACACGCGTTTTCCCAAACATAAGACTAATCTAGATCAATTGCTTACCCCCGAAAACCCCCATATACCAAACTTCAGCGAAATCGTTAGAGCCGTTTCCGAGATCACAGAAATAAATTTATATAAATACATAAATAAATAAATAAATAAATAAATACATACAAGATTAGCTCGTTTAGGCCCGTTTGCTGATACTACTCATAGCGATTTAAGTTCCACTTAAAATCTTATGTGACAGTTTATGACATGGAAAAAGTAGCCCATAAGGAATTTAAGTAGAACTTAAATCGCTATGTGCAGTATCAGCAAACGGGTCTTAAAGGTATAAGATATACTTACTGTAATAGGTTCCTATGATCATGGATACACTTAATCAGCTCCTTGTAGTTGTCTTCCTGACTCACATTTCTGTCATAGCCAATCCTGGAGAGTCGCATACCAAGCGTTTTCAGATGCCCCAAAGTCACGTACAAATAAACTACTACATAATAGTCATTTGTCAAGGCCAGTAGAATTTGATATATACATGTTACAAATTGATAAACTAACGTCACTGTTAGTCTCTTCGTTGAGGATCTCCAATCCCACGGGATGTATGCCTCGAATATCAGTTGTCTTTTGCTGACAGCAAATGTTATGAAGAGGATCAAATTGCAACCGAAACAGGCGTTATACAGAACATAAGTCAGATGACAGTTTTTCACAATACGTCTCATAACCGCTAGTTCCTCGGGGTCCCTTTGGACCCGGGCATCCAAGGGTTCAATGTAAGAATGGCTGGCGCGTAATTGGTTACGCCCCCGAACTAGTAAAAAGTACTTAATACATCCGCACACCCATTCCAGACTTACTGAGAGGTTCCTCAACAGCTCTGGTAACGACTCCACTAAAAAGGCTTGGCCAATTTCCTGCGCTGGTAAAACAGCGAACAACATTATGTTGATAAAAATCGCGTAGATGGTATAGAGTGTCCTGTATCTGGGAAGCGGATCGAAACCCAATATTTTCATATTTATCCATACGTAGCGAAAGGCGTCGACCGAACTAAATGGAACCATTTTCAGGCAATTGAAAAATGTTACTAACGCCAGCTAGGAGTCGCTGGAATTTATACATGTGACAAGTTGCAGGATTTCAAATAATTTATTAATAGGCGTATAGGAAAGCAAAGTTTTTTTTCGTTTTTAACGCCTCTTCTGATAACTGAAGTTTTGTGGTAAATATCTTATAGGTATATGCGAGACACTTATGTGTTTTTAATAACATACTTGAACAGCGATAGGTAAACTATAGGAATTTCAATGTATAATTTGCTTGCATTATTAAACAATAAGTATTTTAACACCTGAAAGTGTGAAAACAGATTATTTTCCGTCCACCCTTTTTAAATGTACCGCCAAATACAAGTAGGTTAGGTTCATACTAAAACTTTTTTTCTTCATATACACTCATTAACAAGGATTTTCCATGAATTTCAGGACAAGACACAAGAGTTCTTATTCTTACTTATAATTAGGTCCCCTAGGCTCTAGTTCGCTCCGGTATTAACTGAGGAGATGGAGTCCGTTCAATTATGTTTTTATTTAAAATACATCTGGATTCTTAATAATTTTAAATTTCTTTTTCTTAAACGTATCTGCTTCAGTAATAGACGTTATCCAATAATGCTTGTTGAGGAATCAAGTGTGCATATGTTTTTTGCTTATAATTATTATCAATCTTATTTTATTGTTTATAAGTCATGTAGTATACTTATCGCATTTATTATAAATTGTTAAACATCAGTAACTTACCCTATTTCCAAGTGCACTCAAGTTCATTTTTATTCAGATAGCTATTGGGACGTCCAAGTTTCTAGTTTGGTAAGTCTGACAGTCTTAAATCGGTCATCATCGGTACGAAGGGACTTTTAGGTTCAAGGCCTTTTTCCGAGTTCGAGACAACGAGGCAAATAACGCGGTATACGACTGAGCGAAAACAAAATGCAGCAGCGAAAGATAAGACGATTGTGTCCGTGAGGTTCAAGCGTACAAAGACTAAGGCAAGCTACTGAAGCTTTATTTTATATAGGTATATATAATGTGATTAATCGGTATAATCTTAACGAATTTATATTACATTAACTATGGCTCTTTCAATGCACTTGAGCGCTACATAGATCTACTGCAATTTTAAGAAAAAAATAAAAACTACTGCACCACTGGGCTCGACTGACAATCTACTGCAATTTATGTGAATTTCGGAAATCTTAAATCAAAATTGAATATATCTACACATTTTTGTTTCCTAGTATGTGGCTAATGGTACCTTCAGTGATGTTTGATAGCCCCAAAAAGTTTCTCCCATCCACAATCTACGACCTCATTCGAGAAAAGTTGGTCTAAGTCATTTTTTGTCGCCAGAGTCAGTGAAAGTCACGTCCTTTCTCAGTCTACCTATTGAAGGACGGCCTGTCCATAGTCCACACACCGAACGCGAAAAGATCTTAGGCGCTTATATTTAATAAACATACACGAAGATTTAAAATTTGAAATAAGAAATAAACATTTTTATTCAGAAAAAAAAAAAAAAAAAAAAAACAGAAACTTTAGAACTCGCACACTCTGCCCTTAATATTATATAAAAAAAAACTAACTATCCTAATCCCCATGATCCCCCGTTGTCCTGGCGACAAAATGAGGAAGGACAATGCGTCGAGTTTGGCAATAAACCTTAACCGCGAGGAAAACAAAACTAAATACTAAAAGCAGATTTAAAAAACTACTTAAACTAATGATCCCAATTGTTACGGAGCCATACCTAGGGACACAAAAATAAGTTACTATTACTATTATTAAGTTAACTATTTAATTCACATTTCCACTTACTGAAATACATCCCAATTAGTCGAGGCAGCTGTAAAGAAAAAAAAAAAAAAAAAGAGAAATTAGGAAAAAGGTAAACAAACTCTTACATTGGAGTTTGGCCGCTCAACTGCAGATCCAATACGCGTTGAGAGGACAAACCCCAATAAAAGAAAAATAAACTCACCTGTGCAATAATTTATAAATGATGATGACCTAAAAACAAAATGAGATAAATTAATAATAATCAATAAAATAAAATAAAATATTTTCTTACCATGTTTGCGTCCATCGGCTGCGCTTCCCGAGTTGATTTTGACATTTTGTCTTGTCAATCGTTTATTCGCTTTCATGTTTCCTTCGTTCCAGTTTCATTGCGTTCCAAGTTAGTGGGTGATCGTGTAGATGTAGTTGAAAGTTTTTTTTTGTAAGTTACGTTATTTTCTCTATGTTAGGTATTGTTACTTTATGAATGTATGTTATTAGGAGATAGGAAGAATAGACTTATACGACTTGACGATTACGAATTAAGAGACCCCTCGCTCTCATTCCAAGAAAGAGAAGCATATTTTGATAATACGAAGAAAATAGAAAGGAAAAAGAAAGACAGGGTCTGGGGAGATTTTAGGAGACGAAGGAAGGGGGTAATGCAATACACCGCAAATGCAAAATTGGTTTGCCGACAGGCCTTCACAATTATCTTTGATTGACAGCAAGCGGTCGATGCCCTCTGTATCAGCCGAAAATTTCCGTGTATTATAATTTATACAGTGACAACAAAAAAAATATACCAATTAATTATTTTCTGGGTAAGTTGAGGAAAATTGGAAATTTTCTTGCAAAATTAATTATTAGATTAATTATTAGGTGACCGTATAGTGGGAATTTTTATCCAGGCAGGAATTACTGGCGACTTTTACTGACGTTGTAGAGGTAGGCAAATTATCCGGCAGTGTATTTTTTTTGTTGTTCTGACATCTCCTTCATTTGTGTATAGGTTCTTCTCAACGGAAAAAGTGACTCGGGCTGCTGTTAAGGCCGACATAAGCCGTGCCTGCAAAAATATCTGTGGGGCCGTGAAGCCATATTTCGGCCGTTGGACTGTTAGCGAAACGCTAAGATACCGCCAGCCAACGGTCTCCAAAAGACGGTAACGGGTCAAAGCCCACAGTTGCGGCACAAAGGCACTTAACAGGCCCGAGACTTTTATTAACCCAGCAAAGGGAATAATTTTATTGGGGCGCAAGAAAGCGCACTCGCTTCTCTCCCCCGCCCGGATAACCATCGCCCACCGAAGGCATCAGCAGGGTGCTCCGCCACCACCCACCAAATCCATCACCAAACAGCCATCGCCATCACCAAACATCAGCAGCATTGCCAGAAGTGCATTTTTTTAATTTTTTTGTGAAGTGCTACAGTGTTTTTTTTTTCTTATAGTTTTTTTTTGATTCTTAATTTTAACGTAGCTTCAAACCTTTTTTTTTACCGTAGTCTTTTTATTATTTCCTTTTTTCACGTAGTTTTACTTTCTTTTTTTTATTTTTTTTTAACGTAGCTTTTATTTTTTTTTTAATTGTTCTGAACCTGCTTTTAATAGCTTAGTTTTGTGCGCGATTTAGTTTATAAAACAGGTATTTTTAGGCCAACATTTTTTTTTATCAATACCGAAACTTCTTGTGCTGGCGCCAGAACAACGGGGGACGTGAGAAACCGTGAGTAATTTTAGTTTTTTTATTATATTTTTGAATTTTTGAATATTAGATTTTTTTTATTATATACTACTAGCTGACCCGGCAAACTTCGTTCCGCCCAGATTTGTTAATGTAAAGAAAATAATAATTCCGAGCATGCGCAATGCACTTCCTAATTTATGTAATTCGGCCAATTAAAATTCTTTATTTAAAAGTTATATTAAATGCAATATAAATAAATTATGAATAGCAATGTTGATTTGTTTCAATCAAACCGCAATGATTTTGACGTTTCGGCCAACCTTCCGCTTTTTCACTAAATTTACAATGTGAGACACATGGGAAATCAAGATTGATGCCACTAATGCACAAACATCCATCGATTATCCTTGCAATAAATGATTGACATAGTGAAAGCGAGACGCACAGGAAATTGAAGTCGCACGAATGGTAAATCGTTCTAAATAAGCGAAATCTGCGGAATAAGAGTGTTTGCCTTTGAAATTTCCCCTCAAAATTATCACTTGCATGATATTTGATGTAAGATCCTTAACCATAAATCAAATGCGATCCTTTACAAAGTTTCGATACATTGATGTTGCGCAACAGCATTTTAACTGAGCTGACTTTCAAGTCATGAAGAGGTAAGCCCGGAACATCCAAAGAATTAAAAAATTCAACTAATCCCCCATAACGTTTTTTTCACATCAAAAGGTAGCATTATGCCCTTCCTTCCAACCAAAATCATAAGAATCGAACGATCCGTCCCCGAGTTATGAGTGCACATTCGGACGTCAGTCTCTTTTATATGTAACTGTATCCACCCGGCTTTGCCCATACCTTTCGTATAAAGTCTTGCTCACATTTCGCAAATTACTTTATTTGAACAGTGTCCATTAATTATTTTAATTATACAACTTTAGAAATAGAGTTTGATTTTATTTTTGAATGGGACGTGCCAAAATCCGTTTTCTTATCCCGCTTGTGTTTTTCAAAGTACCACCTATAGGGTCAAAAACTATCCGAAATTTAAAACTGGAAGCAACCATATCCATCTACAAAATTTCAATCAACTTGGTAGAGCTGTTTCGGAGTACGGCAGCAGCGCCACCTATCAGGTCCAAAAGTATCCTATCCTTCAAGCGGAAACGAAGAATATAAATCTACAAAATTTCATTGAAATCGGGTGAGTGATTTTGGAGATCGTGAAACAACGCCATATAGTGGGTCAAAAATCCTATCTTTTAAGCTTGCGTTAACCTAAAATACAACAATACGAACAAAACAAAAGACGAATCATAAAAATTGACCCAGTGGCTATCGAGTTATATCATCATCATCGAGTATCGTCCCGAAAGAATTATATGTATAAGTTAAGATGATTATTATTAAAGAAAATTTAATTAAACTGAAAAACGACATATACGCCTACAACGCCACATGTTTCAGTTTTTGTTAGAAATAATAAATTAATTATTTTATATGTAATTTATCAATATAATAACTCCGATCGAAGCATCTGTTTTAAACGATATTCATTTTTTTACATCCTCCTTGACGATATTTGCAGCATGCATTCTGTCAATGTTATGCCAAGCGCCATAAGGTTACATCAAAAAAGTTTGAATTGTAAAAGCTCTATGGTTACATTAGATATAATTTAATATGGTGGTTAAGTATTCTTAAATTTTCTAATTTGCCGCGCAATTTTCTTAATTTTTTCTTTCATAAGATTTTTCTCCTGACAATAACAAACACAAAAAAAAAAAAAGAATTAGTGAAATCGGTCCAGCCGTTCACGCGTGATGCCGTGATCAAGGGAAATATGGATTCGTTTTTAGGCCACTTCCTCAAGATGATAGCGGAAGGAATCGAGGGCGAAAAATCGGGAATAGATTGGAAGGTGGAAAGGTGGGAGACAAACACTTCCTTTTCTTTTTGTGCGTTACCTGAACGCAACAACAGCTTGACTCAATGCGATTCGTTCGAAGTCCATTTCTCGCTCCAGTTCCAGCTGTGGCATCCCCAATTTGCACAACAAAGTGACACTTTGTTGCGCATTTCATCTGACATGTCCAGTTCATTATCCGATGTCACAGTGCGAATTCGGAGCAAAATATCGTTGGCCATAATATCATCTTTATATAATCAAAGTATCTACTTCATTTCAAAAAGTTACTTAATGTAACATAGTAAACATAATTTATTAGAACAAACTTTTTAGGTACATATATTTAAAAAAAAAATCGAAATTGTTTACAACAACAATTTGCTTGGAAAACAATTAAAATAATTGACAACAACAATTGCTTTTAAAATTAAAAATATTTTTTTTTTTTGTATTTGAAGTGTCACTATGTACTTTATGTTATCCAGTTTCTTTTTTTTTTTTCAAAGTGTATTTCCCCATAAAAAAAAATAAAAAATTTAGTGGTGGACCACCCTTAACATTTAGGGATATGAAAAATAGATGTTGTCCGATTCTCAACCCTAGCCCATATGCACACTAAGTTTCACGAAAATCGGTGGAGCCGTTTCGGAGGAGTTCAACTACGCACCCCGTGACACGATAATTTTATATATTAGATTAAGAGCAGAGTATTTTTTTTTTTTGGTTTTACATTAAATTCCTTTTTATGTTGTATCCCTCAGATACAATCCTCTTTTAATCTTAGTTTTTTTTTATTTTTCTTTTATTTTGGTTTGGGTTCTTAGTTTATTTTCAAATAGTTAAGTTTTCTTGGATTTTCTTTTATCTCCTTTTAAATAAAAGTGGCACTATTCGTCCCATGTTTTCAAAATCTATTTACGTGGTTTAGATTCAGTTTAAATATGAGCGGCTAGGCTAACAAGCTCACGGTGTGTGGATATCGGGGAAGGCCGTCCTTTTGTTAGATCGACGATGACATTACGCGACTTAAACTAACTGACGACTAGACATGACGCTTTACAGCGTTGGTTTTCAGCCTTTACGGCTTGACTAGTGTTGTGACTGGAGGGTTACTAAGGGGCTATCTCTCACAATTTCGGCCAGAGAGGGATAGCTTTTGGTTATGTCTACGGACATGAAGGGTGGGTTGGCCATCCCTTGCCATTAACATCTGGCGTGTTTCGAGGTCGTGACGAACCTCTACCTCCGAAGAGACTACGGAAGGACAAGTTGCGTTTAGGGTAAAAGTAGATAGGATAGATTTAAGTTATAGTAGGCATAGTTTAGGGTCTAGTTTATTCTTTTAGGTTAGTTTAGATATAGATTAGGCTAGATAGGTTAGTTTCGCGGTGTCTCTTCCGTTCTTTCTTCGAGGTATTGGCATAGGTTCTTGGACATTTTTCTTTTCCCACGCTATCTTTAATTTAAATGGTCCGTTTGTCTGTTTGAGGTCAAAGTAGAGTAACTTTCTCTTTCTTTTTATATTTTTTTTATTATTCAATGGCATGGATAAATGTTTGTTGAGCAGGTGGTATGAGGTGAGGGGGCAAGAACACCCCCCGTCCGACGAGCTGAGCCGAGCAACCACAAGCATGCCGCGCCCTCCTCACCTGTACCGAAGCTGCCCCTGTGGCTCGACCCTGGCTCACAACAATGGCGCCCAACGTTTTAACCGGCTAGGCCGATTGCGACTCCAAGGGGATGATTTTCCTTTGAGAAGGTCATCACCTTGGACTTGCAACAGCCTTCGCGATTTTTTTTTGTTTTCATCTTTGATTTTTTTTACTTTCCTGTCTATCTTTTGTTCAAGGACCGGTAGATCTTTTGGTTATGAAGCAGATTAAAGGCGGCTTTCCGATCGCTAGGTTATAACCCTGGAGATTCAGTGAGGTAGCCTGAAGTCTGAAGATTAACCAGAAGCAACTTTTGGTTTTGTTATGGATTCGTGGCTGCTTTCCAATCCCCAAGCGTGTAGCTAAAGGGATGGGTGAGGTAGTCGGGGGTCTGTAATGGAACTAAGAGCTAGGTCAGGTTAACTGGACCTTACACTGACTGCTATCCTTAGGTTAGGGAGTATATTCCGACCTTAAGTGAGGCATGGGTGGGGGCCTGGAAAATCTGATCAGGTTGGAGTGTATACCGGAAACTCTGCTATCTTGGTATTTGGTACAGCCAGATAACAATCGTGGCAGAGAGGAAAGTATCTGCTTCAACCTTCGTCATAATTTCGAAACACCAGTCACAACTTGACAATACGTAGGACGGACTTTAACAAACTCTATACAGACTTACATACATACTTACTAACTGATCTACAAAACGGTTTTGCGGAAAAAAACCTTCCCTAGTATTCACACACCAAAGCAATCTATATATCTAAACACACATACCTATCTCATCTAAACACAAACAGAAAACATTGAAAACATTGAAAACATTTATCACAGTGATACATTTAATAAATAACTACACATAGTTTGGTATAATACATACATATTTTACATACATACAAGATATTGAATTCATAAAAACATTTAAAGAGACTTGAAATATATACATTAAAAAAAAAAAAAACAGGTAATTAGGAAAAGTTAACAGAGATAGAAATTGAAATGGATAAGGAACAACCCAATCCAGGAGCCGTCCCAAAGAGGACCACGTTTCAAGAATCCGGAACTACCGGAAAATCTTTAGGGTACTTTACCATGGGGAACGTCAGGTCAGATCCAGGCCAACAAAAAGCCTCGTCTCTCAAGCCTCCTGCTACGGGGACGAACAGATTTGACTTTACGGACTTGTCAACATTTTCGGCTGACTTTTTACAGTTTAGCCCAGACGACCCCAGACGGAACGTATCAACTAACGCGACGACAAACTTGAAGGTAGCTCAACAAAAGCAACAACCCCTTCCAATAGAACACGACGATTACAACTACAACACTGACGAACG
The DNA here is from genome assembly GCA_946477585.1 of Cheilosia urbana. NCBI lineage: Eukaryota > Metazoa > Arthropoda > Insecta > Diptera > Syrphidae > Cheilosia > Cheilosia urbana. The sequence continues at coordinate 43,715,490 of OX297856.1, forward strand.
AGAGAAACGAACTTCGACACAGAAACGTTTGCCGATTCACCGCCAATCAGCGGTACAACAACAAGGACAGCAAACCCTGCCAACGAACGAACATGGCGCAGGAACTGTAGCAGGAGGAGGACATCATAATGAACAGGAACATTCGTTCCGAGAACAGGACTACAACGAACGACCTGATACGGTAGAGGAAGAAGGACCGACATCTCAGGACATGCCGGAGGAAATCTCTAATGCAATGGGAGGTAACCAGGCTGAAGTTCTCGCAGCATTAGCTCAGACGATGAAATCCATGATGCTTACATTTGAAACCAGCATGAAGGCTATAAATAATAAAGTTTCCAGCCTGGAACTTTCCATTGCAGAACAGAGAGGACCAAAGGACACAACTGTAAACCGACAGGACGATACCTACAAACAGCCAACACAGCCCACCGTATCACCACAAAACAACTACTACCAACAAACGCCACAACTACTAGACCTCGACAATGAGAGACGTGGGCCTGAGCAGTTTTACCCACAACAGTCAGGAGGTAGGGTGATGACACCTGTACACAAATGGGGGTTGAAGTTTGATGGCACCACGAGGGCAATGTCGGTAGAAAGCTTTTTGTTCAGGGTAGAGACTCTACAACGTCAGAGCGGGTTCTCCGGTAAACACCTGCTGTCGCAATTTCACCACCTAGTCACAGGGCCAGCAGAGAAATGGTATTGGCAGTTTCTGCAGGAAAGCGAGGATTGTGAGGGCCTGAGATACTCCGATCTTAGAAAAGAGTTGGTAAACCAATTTGGCAAGAATAGGCGGGACCATGAAATCCTTAGGGCAATTATGGATCGGAGACAGCTGCCCCATGAGTCATTCGACGACTTTTACAGTGACATTCGCTCAATGACTCTACAAATGACCAACAGACCATATGAACTAGACCTGATAGATATCGTGCGGCAAAACATAAAGGATAAGGTCGCCACTCTAATTTTCGGTTGTTCCATTAGGACCATCTAAGACCTTCGCGAGGAATGCAGACGAGCCGAGAAATATCTATCGGCAAGAGAACAAAAATTTAGACGACAGATAACAGAAATTGACGATCATGAAGAGTATAGGGACCGCAATGAGCAGCTAATCGAATTGGACGACGAAAAGGATAACATGAACCTTGCCGCGCTGCAACAACGGTCGAATAGACACCTAGGTCAAGTTAGGACGGATCGTAGGGTCGAACAGGCGAGAGTAGACAAGGCAAATTTAGCCACAAAAACAGAAGGGACACAACCGACATGCCCTTCCAATTTCCATTCCCTGACTTGCTTTAGTTGCGGTCAGGGAAACATAAGTTTTCACTGTGCCCAGTGCCAGGAAAACTTAAAAATCGGCAGTGCATCCGGGAGTCACCAGCCGATGAAGCCAGCATTCCCGGAAAACCATGTCCACCCGGACAATTAAAAATTTTAAAGAGGGATACGGTTAGGGAATGCGACTCCCCGAGTAAAGAAATCCCTCAGCGAAAGAGTCTGCATGAAAGACTACAATTTTATCATGAGACCCGGAAGAAGATCTTCGGTGAGGAAGTGGCATCGTCGGTCAAGAAAACTAGGAATTATAAGAAAATTAGTAGGCTTAGGGAATTATGTGCAAATAATAGACGACGAAAGAGAAATATTATAGCATCTGTGATAACCATTACTGACGACAATAGGCCCTACGCGAAAGTTAGGATTTTAGGCGAGGAGCTCCTGGGCCTATTAGATAGCGGAGCATCAATTACCTGCCTCGGAAAAGGAGCTCTAGAATTTTTAGAAAAACATAATATTCAAATGACAAGAATGAAAACAGACATAAGGACAGCAGACGGAAACCACCAACACATTCACGGATGATTTACAACAACAGTCTCGTGGGGTGGCAAGTCACACGAGCTAGAAATATTTGTAGTCCCAAGTCTCCAACAGGCACTTTATTTGGGGGTTGATTTTTGGAGGGAATTTAAGGTCGCTCCAAACATTATCGACGAACTTGACGTTCCATCGCCGACGGAGGATCGAACACCAGTCCAGGCACTCTCACCAGAACAACATCAACAGCTGGAGAGAGCCAAGCAGCTGTTCCCCTCCTTCGCTCGGTTGGGGTTGGGTAAGACCGGCCTCGAACAGCATATTATCGAGGTGGAAGACGACAAGATCCCCATAAAACAAAGGCACTACCCGATCTCACCGGCGATCCAAAAGCTCTTGTATGACGAGTTGGATCGAATGATCTCCTTGGGGGTCATCGAAGAGAGCAACAGCGCATGGAGCTCTCCAGTTGTGCTGGTGAGAAAACCAGGCAAAAATAGATTGTGCCTGGACTCCAGGAAAGTTAACGCGGTAACGAAGAAAGACGCATACCCGCTTCCACACATAGAGGGGCTTTTGAGCAGACTCCAAGACACCAGATTCATATCAGGCATTGACCTGAAGGACGCGTTCTGGCAGATTCCTCTGGAGCACAAATCAAGAGAGAAGACGGCCTTCACAGTCCCTGGGCGGCCTTTGTACCAGTTCACGGTGATGCCATTCGGGCTGTGCAATGCCGCGCAGAGAATGTGTAGGCTTATGGACAAAGCCATACCCGCTCGGTTGAGAGAGTATGTCTTTGTCTACCTCGATGACCTCTTGGTTTGTTCTCCGGATTTCGAGTCACATGTCAGAGCGCTAGAAGAGGTAGCAAAATGTCTTCGGGAAGCGGGGCTCACGATTAACGTCGAGAAGAGCAAGTTTTGTTACCGCGAAATAAAATACTTAGGGTATATCGTCGGCGATGGATGCCTACGGACTGACCCAGACAAGGTATCGGCGGTCGACGGTTTTCCGGTTCCCAAAACTCCCAAGCAACTCCGGCGGTTTCTGGGGATGACTGGATGGTATAGGAGGTTCATTCCGAACTTTTCCGTACTGTCCGCTCCAATGACTGACTGCCTTAAGAAAGGACTAACTTTCGCAATGACAGACGAAGCGCTAAACGCATTCAATAAACTTAAGGCGACTTTGGTGTCCGCACCCATACTTACAAATCCGGACTTCACGAAACGCTTTTACATTCAATGTGACGCATCGACGACAGGAGTAGGGAGTGTGCTTTTCCAGATGGATGCGGAAAATAACGAGCGACCCATAGCATTCATGTCCCAGAAGCTGAATTCCGCCCAGCGTAATTACAGTGTGACGGAACTTGAGTGCTATGCGGCCGTTCTCTCGGTGAAGAAATTCAGGGCCTATGTGGAAGGACTTCCTTTCACGATTATCACCGACCATGCCAGCTTGAAGTGGCTCATGACGCAGAAGGATCTGTCTGGTCGTTTGGCCAGATGGAGCCTGAAGCTTCAAGGGTTCGACTTCGAGATTGAGCATCGGAAGGGAGTCCAGAACGTAGTCCCTGATACTCTATCCCGCGTCCATATGGATGAGCTCATTCCTGAAACAAACATACTCCAGGTTGACCTTGACTCACCATTCTTTTCCTCGGAAGAGTATGATGAGTTGAGGAAGACCGTAAACGAACGACAGGACCAACTACCTGACATTTGCGTTTCAGACGGATTTGTTTACAAACGAACTGACATACGTACAGGAGACATAGTACAAGACGACAGAGCCTGGAAACTCTGGATTCCGGTAGAGTTGCGTGGGAGTCTTGTGGAATCCGCCCACAATTCGCCATCGGCAGGACATGGTGGCATCCACAAAACACTGTCCAGGTTGAGACAGTTATACTTCTGGCCTGGCATGGCCACCGACGTGCAGAATTGGGTGAAAGCCTGCGATGTCTGCAAATGCGCCAAGCCCCTAAACATGATATCGCGACCGCCGATGGGACAACAAACGATCACGGAGCGACCTTTCCAAAGACTTTATATAGATTTCCTTGGACCATACACACGAACGAAAAACGGAAACACACATATATTTATTGTCCTAGACCATTTTAGTAAATATGTATTTTTAAAACCCATTAGGAAAGCAACGGCTGCAGAGGTAGTTAAGTATTTAGAAGAATCAGTGTTTCATGTATTTGGTGTCCCGGAGTATATCCACTCTGACAATGGCAAGCAGTTCGTTTCCGAATTGTTTGCCAGCTTATTATCAAAATATGGGGTCAAACATGTTCGAACAGCTTTCTACTCTCCTCAGGCAAACGCCTCAGAAAGAGTAAACCGTTCGGTCCTAGCCAAAATAAGGTCTTACCTAAAAGATGACCAAAGAAACTGGGACCAACACGTATCCGATGCGGCGTTTTCCTTGAGGAGCGTGGTTCATGATTCGACACTGTTTGAACCCTATTACGCACTGTTTGGCACGAACATGATTCAGCACGCAAGTGCATATAACATCCTCCGACGCCTTGACACAATCAAAAACATGAACACGGAAATAATTACACGAAATGACAAACTAGAGCTAATTAGGGCTAAAATACTTGACAATCTAGGGCTAGCACACCAAAAAGCAGAAAAAACGTATAATACAAGAAGTAGGGACATAAAATACAAAGAAGGACAAATAGTTTACAGGAGAAATTTCAAGCAAAGCAATCTGCTGGACAAATACAACGCTAAGTTGGGTCCTAAATTTATAAAATGTATAGTGCTGAAAGCCGTCGGCAATTCACTATACGAAATAGGAAACTTGATGGGAGAAAAAGTTGGAGTTTATCACGCCAAAGATCTCCACACTTAACCATGACGCACTCTTGCAGTCGTTGCTTGATTATCTGTGATATTTTATGTTATTTATTTATTTATTTATCTTATTTGTCCGTCCTAGAGCTTTTATTTATTTATTTATTCACATAGTTATTTATTTATATTATAGATCTATTTATTTATTTATAGAGTTATTTATTTATATTAGAGATTTATTTATTTATTTATTTATATAGTTAAGAAAGTCTGTGATATTAGAATAGGTCCCAAAAAAATGATAGCAGCTCTGTGATAAACCCGAGTGGTTCAGTAACCCACTTGAACACACCTTCTCCACCAGAGAATAAACAAAAACAAACATAAACAAACACGGAGAAATGTAAACACCATTGGATGTAAGATTCTATCCGATCCATTATTTATTAGAATCATAAAAAACACTACACTAACACTGCCCGGCTTAACAAATTTAGCGCAAATATCTCAGGGTATGGGCCCTTGCCACACGATTCGCGAAATCAAAAAGGTCGAGCCAAAAGTTTTCGTCAGCAACTACTATCCCTATCCTGGATGGCTACGATTTTTACGAGGTCGTTAGCCTCCCGACCACTCGGCGAACGCCGTCGAGCCTGTTACGGAGCCATACCTAGGGACACAAAAATAAGTTACTATTACTATTATTAAGTTAACTATTTAATTCACATTTCCACTTACTGAAATACATCCCAATTAGTCGAGGCAGCTGTAAAGAAAAAAAAAAAAAAAAAAGAGAAATTAGGAAAAAGGTAAACAAACTCTTACATTGGAGTTTGGCCGCTCAACTGCAGATCCAATACGCGTTGAGAGGACAAACCCCAATAAAAGAAAAATAAACTCACCTGTGCAATAATTTATAAATGATGATGACCTAAAAACAAAATGAGATAAATTAATAATAATCAATAAAATAAAATAAAATATTTTCTTACCATTTTCTTACATGCGTCCATCGGCTGCGCTTCCCGAGTTGATTTTGACATTTTGTCTTGTCAATCGTTTATTCGCTTTCATGTTTCCTTCGTTCCAGTTTCATTGCGTTCCAAGTTAGTGGGTGATCGTGTAGATGTAGTTGAAAGTTTTTTTTTGTAAGTTACGTTATTTTCTCTATGTTAGGTATTGTTACTTTATGAATGTATGTTATTAGGAGATAGGAAGAATAGACTTATACGACTTGACGATTACGAATTAAGAGACCCCTCGCTCTCATTCCAAGAAAGAGAAGCATATTTTGATAATACGAAGAAAATAGAAAGGAAAAAGAAAGACAGGGTCTGGGGAGATTTTAGGAGACGAAGGAAGGGGGTAATGCAATACACCGCAAATGCAAAATTGGTTTGCCGACAGGCCTTCACAATTATCTTTGATTGACAGCAAGCGGTCGATGCCCTCTGTATCAGCCGAAAATTTCCGTGTATTATAATTTATACAGTGACAACAAAAAAAATATACCAATTAATTATTTTCTGGGTAAGTTGAGGAAAATTGGAAATTTTCTTGCAAAATTAATTATTAAATTAATTATTAGGTGACCGTATAGTGGGAATTTTTATCCAGGCAGGAATTACTGGCGACTTTTACTGACGTTGTAGAGGTAGGCAAATTATCCGGCAGTGTATTTTTTTTGTTGTTCTGACATCTCCTTCATTTGTGTATAGGTTCTTCTCAACGGAAAAAGTGACTCGGGCTGCTGTTAAGGCCGACATAAGCCGTGCCTGCAAAAATATCTGTGGGGCCGTGAAGCCATATTTCGGCCGTTGGACTGTTAGCGAAACGCTAAGATACCGCCAGCCAACGGTCTCCAAAAGACGGTAACGGGTCAAAGCCCACAGTTGCGGCACAAAGGCACTTAACAGGCCCGAGACTTTTATTAACCCAGCAAAGGGAATAATTTTATTGGGGCGCAAGAAAGCGCACTCGCTTCTCTCCCCCGCCCGGATAACCATCGCCCACCGAAGGCATCAGCAGGGTGCTCCGCCACCACCCACCAAATCCATCACCAAACAGCCATCGCCATCACCAAACATCAGCAGCATTGCCAGAAGTGCATTTTTTTAATTTTTTTGTGAAGTGCTACAGTGTTTTTTTTTTCTTATAGTTTTTTTTTGATTCTTAATTTTAACGTAGCTTCAAACCTTTTTTTTTACCGTAGTCTTTTTATTATTTCCTTTTTTCACGTAGTTTTACTTTCTTTTTTTTATTTTTTTTTAACGTAGCTTTTATTTTTTTTTTAATTGTTCTGAACCTGCTTTTAATAGCTTAGTTTTGTGCGCGATTTAGTTTATAAAACAGGTATTTTTAGGCCAACATTTTTTTTTATCAATACCGAAACTTCTTGTGCTGGCGCCAGAACAACGGGGGACGTGAGAAACCGTGAGTAATTTTAGTTTTTTTATTATATTTTTGAATTTTTGAATATTAGATTTTTTTTATTATATACTATTAAGAGCAGAGTATTTTTTTTTGGTTTTACATTAAATTCCTTTTTATGTTGTATCCCTCAGATACAATCCTCTTTTAATCTTAGTTTTTTTTTATTTTTCTTTTATTTTGGTTTGGGTTTTTAGTTTATTTTCAAATAGTTAAGTTTTCTTGGATTTTCTTTTATCTCCTTTTAAATAAAAGTGGCACTATTCGTCCCATGTTTTCAAAATCTATTTACGTGGTTTAGATTCAGTTTAAATATGAGCGGCTAGGCTAACAAGCTCACGGTGTGTGGATATCGGGGAAGGCCGTCCTTTTGTTAGATCGACGATGACATTACGCGACTTAAACTAACTGACGACTAGACATGACGCTTTACAGCGTTGGTTTTCAGCCTTTACGGCTTGACTAGTGTTGTGACTGGAGGGTTACTAAGGGGCTATCTCTCACAATTTCGGCCAGAGAGGGATAGCTTTTGGTTATGTCTACGGACATGAAGGGTGGGTTGGCCATCCCTTGCCATTAACATCTGGCGTGTTTCGAGGTCGTGACGAACCTCTACCTCCGAAGAGACTACGGAAGGACAAGTTGCGTTTAGGGTAAAAGTAGATAGGATAGATTTAAGTTATAGTAGGCATAGTTTAGGGTCTAGTTTATTCTTTTAGGTTAGTTTAGATATAGATTAGGCTAGATAGGTTAGTTTCGCGGTGTCTCTTCCGTTCTTTCTTCGAGGTATTGGCATAGGTTCTTGGACATTTTTCTTTTCCCACGCTATCTTTAATTTAAATGGTCCGTTTGTCTGTTTGAGGTCAAAGTAGAGTAACTTTCTCTTTCTTTTTATATTTTTTTTATTATTCAATGGCATGGATAAATGTTTGTTGAGCAGGTGGTATGAGGTGAGGGGGCAAGAACACCCCCCGTCCGACGAGCTGAGCCGAGCAACCACAAGCATGCCGCGCCCTCCTCACCTGTACCGAAGCTGCCCCTGTGGCTCGACCCTGGCTCACAACACAATCTTAAGTTAATTCACAAATTAATTCTAAAATCAAAGCTACTGAAATCTACTACGCTACTAATTACAAAAAAAAAAATTAATTGAAAATGAGACGTATTCACAAGTTGTGGTCTGTGTAGTTCACCAGCAATGTAGTATGTAGCTGAAGCGGGTGGAGAGTGGGGGCGGGTGGAGAGCGGAAGCGGTGTGCAGTTTACTGCGTCTGCCGTTTCCGCTCATCTTTCTTATGTCTTCATGATTGTTAAATAATATTTTGTGCTTCAATATTTGTTATTATTATCGTCATGAATTCCTTTCTTAATTGGCAATAATGTGTTCGTTTGTTTTTGTGTTATCGCTACGAGTATGCGAATCAATTTGTACAAGTTTTGTCCTCACGTGGGGTGTTTCAACACCTTCAACGTAGTTTGCTTCACGCCGAACCCGAAGCTAAGTTTGCCATGGGGGTGGCTGTGCCGATGGTCTGCCGTAACAGGATCGACGACGGTTGAGGAGTAGTCGTGAGTCAACCGGCCTCGTTATAAATGTAAGGCTATCCGCGATTTTGTTTATTTAGTTGTTACTGTTAGTCGGGCAATTAGCTATGGTCAGGTATTGTTAGTAAATAAATAAAATAAAATAAATAAGTTAAAATAAAAATATCACAGGTTAATTGTCACAGGATTATCAAAAGGGGAAATTTTTATTATTTTAACATAAAAAAATCTTTATTGAATATAATGACAACTGAACAACTTAAACTAAACGACTTAAAATTAAAACAGATTCACAAAATGTAATTTACTTAGAATGAAACCTCTGTGTCTTTGCCCATTACTGCCCGCGTCAGCATAGTGCCCACAGTGCATTCCATGTTCAAGCATCTATGTGATTCCATGTATCGCAAATAATTTGCTGACGATACGTCTACAACGTCCGCTATGCAGGTTAATAACATCTTGTGCGTTTGGATGGATAGTATTTCGTATTTGATAACATGGTTGGTGTTCACTTGTACAAAAGCGTGCTTCCGTGCACTTTCTATTGGGATAGATCAGCACACAGACTCACTCCTTTTCACGCAGTATAGCTGCGTGTAGGCTGTAGGTATACCTATGTCACAGGTGTTCTTAGGTAACTAAAATTAATAAATAACTACTCTAAAATAAATTAAATAAATAACGTGAATAAACTATACAACATAAAAAAAAAAAACTATCCAACATAACCATATTAGAGTAACTTCGGGTATTGTGGAATACCCATTTTATTTTTACATGCTACAACCACAGACCATGCATAAAATTGGCGATTTTAATAAATTTTGCATATTGATCTATAAGCTAACGTTAGCAATAATCTCAAACAGCTGGGGTTATTTTTAAGACTTTTTTTTTTTTTTTACTGATACAACCTCGAAAATCAGGATTTTAAGAATTGGAGGGTAATGTGGAATACTATTCCAAATATAGAACCATAGTATTCCACATTTCCCGAATCAAAATTATAGACTCAATTAAGGCAAGTAAATGTAGGCACTTCTTTATTTCAATTTAAAAAAAGAAGATACATATTCAACGTATTGACTTAAGTGCAGGATTCGCACATAAAAATGGCTTGACCACGTGGAAGACAGTATTCCACTATACCCTCCTCATGGTATTCCACATTAGCCGATTCGGAAACTATTGCAAACTACGACTTATAACAAAAAATGTATGTAAAAACTCACCGATTTATAATAAAATAATTAAAGTTTACACGTTTTCGATGAAAACCACACTTGCACAGTTAAAGAAGCCGACATTTTTTGCTTCAAAAAAAAAATTCGAACAAAAACGCATAAAAAAAGTCAGCACACCCAAGTAAGAACATTGACTGACTGAATCACACCACACCGGTTGATAATATCAATAAAGAGAAGAGCGTAGCAATTGACAAAAAAGTTCTAACAAGACGCAGAACAAATCACCCAGAAACCTGGAAAGTCAATGTAGTGAAATCTCGTCGAGAAAAATGCATGCCTTATACTACCAAAAACAAAAGCCATCCTGCAAAAGCTCCAAAACTTGCTGATTGTTCCAAATGTAAGTTTAAGTGTACAAGCAATATTACAGAAGAGGACAAACAAAAAATTTGTAAATTTTATTGGGGATTTTCTGACTTTGGTAGAAAGAAAGATTTTATATTAAAATTTGTCCAAGCAGAGCTACCGAAACGAAGAAAAGTAGATCCCAGCAGTGATAAAGCACGCCATGTTTCTAAAAAATATTTCTTAGAAAATAGCTCTGGAACACGTCATAGAGTATGTTCAAATTTTTTTGAAAAGCCGTTGTGTATTTCGAATGGGTCTATTAATAAAGCCATCAGCGGTTCCCATTTTGGATCATTTACTGATAACGATAAAAGGGGCCGAAAGGCGCCTGGCAACAAAACTAGCGAATTAGTGGTCGCTTTAGTAAAAACACATATAGAAAGCTTCCCAGTTATGGAATCCCACTATGTTCGAAAGTCCTCAAAGAAACTGTACCTAAATAGTGATCTGTCTATTTGGAAGATGTAGGTATAATCTTTACCGTAATGATTTCTGCAAAGAACGCAATATTACTGAAATTGTCAGCGAAAAAACTTATAGAAGGATATTCTGCGATAATTATAACTACTCGTTTTTTAAACCAAAAAAAGACCTCTGTGCAAGGTGCGCTAAATATGATCAAGCCATAAATAAAAACGAGCTGGAAGCAGAGTATTCAATGCATTTAATGAGAAAAAACCAGTGTAATGAAGCCAAGGATAATGATAAACTGAGATGGAAAAATGATCCTGCGTTCATTACTTGTACTTTCGATTTGCAAAGTGTCCTCCAGTTGCCGTATTCGAGTGTCTCATTATTTTATTATTCCAGAAAGATATGCGCATATAATTTGACTATCTACGTAGGAAGTGGTGAAAGTGCTCATTTTTATACTTGGAATGAATTGAATGGTAAGCGAGGCAGCAATGAGATAGGTTCAATTTTGTTTCATTTCCTAAAAACATTGCCCTTGACCGTGACAGATGTTTCACTGTTCTGTGACACTTGTGGTGGTCAGAACAGAAACCAGCAAGTAGCAGCCGTCTTATTGTATGCTGTAAAACATTTAAGCCATCTCAACAGATTTGAGTTAAAATTTTTAGAGTCAGGACATTCGCACATGGAATGTGACTCCATGCATTCCGCAAAAAAAAATCAAAGCGCTTACACAATGTCTGACTGGATACGGATTTTTCAATCTGCTAGATCTTCCAAAAAAGATAAAAAGAAGGGTGAATATCAAGTTCATCTCCTAAAGTTCGCGGATTTCTATAACCTACAGGAACTAGCAGCTACCACTATCAAAAACTGGAACAAAGACGAGTTTGGTGAATAAGAGTCATGGCTTAAAATAAAGTGTTTCAAATTCGAAAAAGAAAAAGCGCGGGTTGATTTGATAGTATTACTATCAAATCAACCCGCACTATCGGTTTAATTATCGGTTTAGTTTATTCATTAATCAAACAAAGTTACAATAGCTTAGTGATTACTTGATAATAATACATTACAATAAAAAAAAAAAATACATTAAACATTGCCACCATTACCTACTTAAAATTAATAGCAGATTATTTTTCAAAGAAAATCTGCTTAGACTAAATTCGATCATTATCGCAAACGGTATTGCTTTCTCTTAAGCACCTAGATAATGGTTCATTTGAAGGATAATTTTTTCTGTGATACGGAATATTAAAAAACAATCGGTTTCTAAGCATCCTCGCAGGAACATTTTGGTAATAAGTGATTCACTACAAGAATTTCTAACACAAGCGGTGGGAGAACAAAGTAGTTACCAAAGAAGATGTTACAGGACAGCCCACTTATACCGATAGTTATCACAGTAAGATATCTGGACTTGCTAAAATCATTCAGAATAAACATAAAAGCTATGAAGTCAGAAGAGGTCGTGATCTTGAAAGAAATTCACACGTATAATGAATTGGCATTGTTTAGTAATCAATGTTGGTCTGTGTTTGGGAAGGAAAAGATTTTTGTTAGATAAATGTGCCAGGCAAACCACCTGGCGAAGTAACCTCTTATCGCCCAATATCGAGAGGTACTGTAAATGTTGTCCACGGTGTTTGAAAAAATGCTCGTAAGTACTCGTCTGCAAAAAATAATTGATGACAAATCGCTAGTCCCAAGTAACGAATTTGGTTCTAGAAATAAGCACTCTACAATTGACCAGGTACACAGAAGACAGAATTACATAAAAAAATAAAATAAAATCGAAAAAGCATTTGAAGACAAAAAAGTGTGCTGTACAATATTTCTTGATATAGAACAAGCGTTCGATAAAGTATGGCATAAAGGATTACCGCTCTCAAAAGCTTATGATCTCTGTTTTTATCTTTATATTGTTTTAATAATTCTACTTTTAAATCGAAATTATTCAGTCCCTCATCTCTTCATATTTCTCTTCGGAGGAGTATGAGGATCTGAGAAAGATCTTCGAGGACAAATAGGACCAACTTCCCGACATATAATTTCTGACGGATTTGTTTACAAAATAACAGATATACGAACTGCGGACGCTATACGAGACGACAGGCGTGGAAGCTCTGCATTCCGATAGAGTTGCGCGGGAGTCTGGTAAACCAGCACACAATCCACCAGCTGCGGGGCATGGCGGATACCTAAGACTCTGGTCAGGCTGAGACAGATCTACTTCTGGCCCGGAGTAGTATCAGATGTCCAGGATTTCGTCAGGTCCAGCGAAATCTGCAAAGGTTGCAAGCCGAGGAACAGGATTGCTCGACCGCCGATGGGACAAACAACCATAACGGAGCGACCTTTTCAGTGAGTGGATATATATTGACATTCTAGAACCATACCTATGAACGAGAAACGGAAATATGCACATTTTTATAGTCCTAGATCATTTTTCTAAGTACGTGTTCTTTAAACCAATTAGGCAGGCAACGGCAGCGGGGGTAGTAGAGTACCTAGAAGAGGGGGTATTCTATATCTTTGGTGTACCGGAGTATATACATTCCAAACAATGCCAAACAATTCGTTTCTGAACTGTTTGCCAGCTTTTTAGGCAAATACGGGGTCAAGCACATTCGCACCGCGTTCTACTCTCCTCAAGCTAGGGTTGCCAGTTCGAAATCAGTACATATCTGGACATTATGTTGAAATTCCGGGACTCGTCTGGACATTTCAAATTTCGACTATTTTATTTTTGTTTAGGTATTAATGAACAAAAGGAAATAATTTGTTTTATAAATGTGTTAATAAGCGTATTTATTTCAATAAAAAAACAAAAAAGAATTACAAAAACAAACAAAGATTTCAATCACATTTCTCTTCATATTCATATAATGTTATAGTCAAACAACGAAGTTCAGTCGCTCCTAGGGTCTAAAAATACATCAGCCAAAGGCCGAAATAAAACCCAATTTCGACCTTTGACCAAAGTAGTTTTAATCAAACCTAGCGCCTGATCTTCGGCCTTTGACAACAACATATTCTTCTACATATATAATACTTTCGGGGTGTAACTCGATTATCATGTAACTCGATAACCCCTGGGACGATTTTCATAATTATTTTTTTGTTTTGTTCGTATTGCTGTATATCAGGTTTTTATTTACTTTTTGTCGCGAAAACAAAACTTGGAGGGTTATGAAAGTTTGTATGGGGAAATAGACTTTAAAAAAAAAAAAAAACTGGATAGAAACCGAGTAGTGACACTTCAAATAAAAAAAAAAAATATTTTAAATTTTAAAAGCAATTGTTGTTGTCAATTATTTTAATTATTTTCCAAGCAAATTGTTGTTGTCCACAATTTTGAAGTTTTTTTTTTTTTTTTAATATACATAGGTACCTACCTAAAAAGTTTGTTCTAATAAATTATGTTTACTATGTTACATTAAGTAACTTTTGGAAATGAAGTAGATACTTTGATTATACAAAGATGATATCGCCGATGATATTTTGCATCGAATTCGCACTGTGACATCGGATAATGAACTGGAGATGTCAGATGAAATGCGCAACAAAGTTTTGATATTGATCGAGGATATGTGTCTGCTCATGAGCGGCAATTTGTTGTGCAAATTGGGGATACCACAGCCAAATCATTCAATGCAAGACGCATTTAATCGAGAATTGGAGCGAGAAATGAACTTCGATCGAATCGCATTGAGTCAAGCTGTTCGAACAAATGTGCCAATGTTTGAAAGTGATTGCAATTTCGTTGAGTGGATGAGTTCAGTCAAATTTTTACATTTTTAAATTGAAAGTATTTCACAGTGATTGAATTTTTTTATTTTGTAATTTTATGAAATTGGAAATACATACACTTTTTTCTATAAATCATGGAATTTGAAAAATAAGTTTCGCCGGGACTTTTGACTGGACAATTCATTTTTCACCGGGACTCTGGACACCGCTTAGAATATCTGGACAATCCCGGCGAGTCCCGGTCGTCTGGCAACCTTACCTCAAGCCAATGCATCCGAAAGGTTCAACCGGTCATTGGTCAAAATAAGGTCATACATAAGAGATGACCAAAAGAAGTGGGACGCACGTACCTCCTTGAACGTGATTCACGATGGGACTGTGCTTGAACCCTACTATGCAGTGTTCGGCACTCACATGATACTGATACAGCACGCGAAAGCATATAAAGTGCTTAGAAAATTAGACGTCATCAAAGATATGGATACTGAAGTGATATGCAAGAACGATAAACTAGAGTTAATAAGGGGTTGGTGATGAATTTTCCTTTTCCAAAATCCCCTGTTCCATTATCCCCTATGCTAAAATCCCTAACTCCAAAATACCCTTAGACAAAATCCCCACGGGACAAAATCTCCCATGTTTAGATTTTGTGTTATTAATTCTGTCGCGTGAAAGGTTAAAGTTAATAATAAAGGTATTACGCATTTCCCAGCTTTCATTTATACATCAACAGCCTTATTTATTAGAATTTTGTAAACGCCCCTAAACACCTGTATAGTTATGCAGTGTATAATTATTTATACAGCCTTTATACACCCTCCCGAAAATTTTTATTTATAAAACATTTTCCCATGCATATTAGTTATTATACAGGGCATTATCGACATATCGTCAGAAAAAGTATAAAAAAGGAGATGTCATTTAAATTTATCTGTCCAAAAAGATAAAAAAAAAAAACTTAGCAGCCTGTGGAAAATTCGAATTCAATTCAAAATGAAATGGAATTTAATTTCAAAGAAAAAAAGGAAATTATAACTGTCGGGGTATGGGTAGGTAATCTTATAAAAAAGTATTTACAACACACATAGATAATGTTATGTATAGCTATTAAAAAAATATATATTTTAACACATTCTCTTTATTGATATTATCAACCGGTGTGAGTCAGCATCAGCACACCCAAGTAAGAACATTGACTGACTGAATCACACCGTGTTGATAATATCAATAAAGAGAAGAGCGTAGCACTCTTTTTTTTCTGTTTGCATTCTGAGAAAATTAAGAGAGCAGACAGACCAGCTGTGTTTTAGAAAATAAAGCACTATTCCACATTACCCGCATATTCCACAATACCCGAATCTACTCTAATAACATAAGCGAAACATGAAACACTTATATCACAGATATTTTGGCAACGACAACATGAGTGCGTCAGGACTATTGTCTGTATTATTTCGGGTGTGAAGATACGCCTACCTTCACCCTGTTCTGGTCACCAACTTCATACAGGAAGTTCCCTATTGGTTTCAGTATTGTATAACTGACTTTCGAAATTTTTGCCCTAGTTTAGCGTTGTAGTTAGCAGGTAAACTATTCTGCTTGAAATTTCGCGGGTATATTATTTGTCCCTCCCTGTACTTAACGTCTCTACTCCTGGTGTTGTAGATTCGCGTTTATTTATCATGCGCAATCTTTAAGTTATCGAATATCATTCTTCTTATTAACTCTAGTTTATCGTGGGATCGCTACGTTATCCCATTTTCCAAAATCCCTTATTGGACATAATCTCTCATTTTTGTATACCTTTTTTCGAAAATCTTCCGGAACGAAATCTCCTATGCTAAAATCTCCCATTTTACACAATTACTTATAAAATCCATCCCCTGTTCGTACAATTAAGAATTTATCAGGTTTTTTCTCCTTGTAACTTAAATTTAAGTTAAATTTAAGTTACAAGAAGAAAAATGATTCAATTTCTTACAAAGAAACATCCAAATTAATATAAAAACACTTACAACTTAAAAAAAAAAAAAAATAGTGCGTGGAGTCCCTCCGCGCGGAAGAAGTGAAACTTCGTAATGTGGAAATGAAAATAGGAAGGGGTAGAAATTGATTTTTAGTGAAATCATATTGTTTCTTTAAGCCTAGTATCCTGTTTGCGCTAAATTTTAGCGCCCCTAGTCTCCGCTTCGTTTCTCCACACCAAAGATAAATGGTCGCTAAATTATTATTAAACATGATATAGATCTTATGAACCATGAGTACCATGACAGATATCAGTGAACGTAATTTTAATAGAATTTTCGAATTTCAAACTTGAAAGACGTAAGAAACCTAGAAATTATAAGAAGATGTTCGACATGTGTCCTCAAACTTTCCACAATCTCCTTACCATACTGGAACACTTGTTATTACCCAAAAGATGACGCCAAATGAGATCATAAGTCCCCCTGAAAATCGATTCGCTTCATTTATATTTATATGTATCTCTGTTTTGGCTCTGTTGTTTGGCTTTGCGTTTTCTTTTATTTACCACGTAAACATTGTCTGCGTTTTCCGCCAAAAAAAAAAAAAAAAAAAAATCATTGCAAACACAACACAAACCCTTTCATCCGTTTTTTTATGTCAAAATTTATCTTCGATTTAATGCACCGGACATTTATTTCGCGAGCTAAATGAGTGGAGACTTTTCATCGGCCCATCTATATGAAGTTAAGGATTTAGCGTGCGAACAGGATACTGATGCTTTGCTAAACTGCCTCGCTCAATTTTATCTTTGTAGACATTTTTGTATGGGAGATAACATTTAGCGTGAGCAGGATACTAGGCTTTAAGACAAACTTTATTAACATTAACATCTTTTAATTATTATTTTCGAGTGGAGAAATATCCAAATCTATAACATTTACAATGGGATTATGACAACTAAAGTAAGATACGAAATGTTGGAAGTCGCATTAGAACTTTCACTTCAAAAATACTACCCTATTAAATTATAGGATAGGTATGTGTATCAAATCAAACTAAAACAAGTAAATGAAATAATGAGGACGCTACTCGTTGCTAACGCTCGCGCTGGCCTGTAACAGGTATACTACGCGCATGCGTTCGAGTGCCACGCATTCACTCTCGCTCTGTCTCCTTCTATTCCCCCTCCCCAGGAGCGTTGAACGTTTAACGCAACCTTGTTGGAAGTCGCATTAGAAGTTTCACTTCAATAAGACATTAATTGCCAATTTAGTCATTATTTTTGGAAATTAATCTTCACCACAGAATATTTTTCTCCCAGCATTTGGTGCCAATAAACTCACTCACCATTGCATACTCTGAAGCGTGAGCGGTACCCTCACACCTTCGAGTGTGCAATGCTTATAGGTAGTAGCATTAAGCATTTAAGAAGTTTCACTTCAATAAATCAAACAACATAATTCACCTATATCGTCTTTATTTCTTGAATTCTTCAATTCTTAACTGTAGGTATCAACGTATGTAGGTATGTACTATAACAACCATTAAAACAAAAACCTTGAACTCAATTTCTATATACACCACCAACCACCATAAGTCCATCAGCGCACGTCAACAGCCATCTGCGCATTTCCTCAGAAAAACATTGTCGCTGTTGATTATACACATTCACCTCGCATACTTCTCTTTCGTATGAATGTGCTTGGCTGTGATATGTGCGCCACCCTCACCCTGGCTCACACCTTTGAGTATCCAATTATTAGCGTTAAACGTTTAACGCGACCTTGAGTTGGAAGTCGCATAAGAAGTTTCACTTCAAAAAAAAATTAACTCGTACACAAACTCGCTGTGCACCATTCTGTTGATTTCATCAAATAAATTCATCCAACTCCAAACTAGGTATATCCCTCTACAAGATTTCTCCAGTATTCATCCCCATCGTCATTCGTCACCCGCACGCCACCGTACTTAATTCGCTTTACTTTAATGAACTTGTAGTGAACTCGTGCGAAGGCTTTCTGTGCACGGGCTGTATTCATTTTCTCTTCTTTTGCATCTGTTCTGTTCTGTTTCCGTAAAGCGTCATCTCATAGTCATAAGTCAAATACACATTGTATTACATCGATACTCGTGCAAATAAAAGCTGTGCACGAAAGCCGATGAATGAATGGTTGAACTTAGCTTTTCGTTTAAGTGGTTAGGGATTGGGGTTGCAGTTTCGTGCGGTGCTTGTGATTTGGTATGCGAAAGTTTTATTTTTCTATATTTTATTTTGAAAACAAAATAAGATATCAAAAACAGCAAAACAATGATTGAGAAAACAATAAATGGGACGTGTTTTCAGACAATTTATTGATATTTCTAAAAAATGTATAATTTTAAAGAATTTGCACTTTGCAATTTTAAAGAATTTGCACACCCATCTAAATAATTCACGCGACGCTGCTGTTATGTATATATTTATGATATGAATAAGTTTAAATATGATGTGCTAGGCTAGATGGGAGAGAATATAAATACATAAATGAGTGCAACGCAAAAACCTTATTTATACAAAAATCTCAACGGTGTATACCTAGAGCTTGTATAAGCTAAACGCGTTTGGAGGTTGTTAAGTGCCTGTATAGAGGTGCAGTAGTATCGAAATGTCATTTTGACTTCACATTATTGAGTAAAAAATTTCCTTTTTTATTTTGGATGCATTATTATGGACGTTATTAAATTGTTACGAGTTTTTCCTCGATAATGTGTTAAAATATATATTTTTTTAATAGCTATACATAACATTATCTATGTGTGTTGTAAATACTTGTTTATAAGATTACCTACCCATACCCCGACAGTTATAATTTCCTTTTTTTCTTTGAAATTAAATTCCATTTCATTTTGAATTGAATTCGAATTTTCCACAGGCTGCTAAGTTTTTTTTTTTTATCTTTTTGGACAGATAAATTTAAATGACATCTCCTTTTTTATACTTTTTCTGACGATATGTCGATAATGCCCTGTATAATAACTAATATGCATGGGAAAATGTTTTATAAATAAAAATTTTCGGGAGGGTGTATAAAGGCTGTATAAATAATTATACACTGCATAACTATACAGGTGTTTAGGGGCGTTTACAAAATTCTAATAAATAAGGCTGTTGATGTATAAATGAAAGCTGGGAAATGCGTAATACCTTTATTATTAACTTTAACCTTTCACGCGACAGAATTAATAACACAAAATCTAAACATGGGAGATTTTGTCCCGTGGGGATTTTGTCTAAGGGTATTTTGGAGTTAGGGATTTTAGCATAGGGGATAATGGAACAGGGGATTTTGGAAAAGGAAAATTCATCACCAACCCCTTATTAACTCTAGTTTATCGTTCTTGCATATCACTTCAGTATCCATATCTTTGATGACGTCTAATTTTCTAAGCACTTTATATGCTTTCGCGTGCTGTATCAGTATCATGTGAGTGCCGAACACTGCATAGTAGGGTTCAAGCACAGTCCCATCGTGAATCACGTTCAAGGAGGTACGTGCGTCCCACTTCTTTTGGTCATCTCTTATGTATGACCTTATTTTGACCAATGACCGGTTGAACCTTTCGGATGCATTGGCTTGAGGTAAGGTTGCCAGACGACCGGGACTCGCCGGGATTGTCCAGATATTCTAAGCGGTGTCCAGAGTCCCGGTGAAAAATGAATTGTCCAGTCAAAAGTCCCGGCGAAACTTATTTTTCAAATTCCATGATTTATAGAAAAAAGTGTATGTATTTCCAATTTCATAAAATTACAAAATAAAAAAATTCAATCACTGTGAAATACTTTCAATTTAAAAATGTAAAAATTTGACTGAACTCATCCACTCAACGAAATTGCAATCACTTTCAAACATTGGCACATTTGTTCGAACAGCTTGACTCAATGCGATTCGATCGAAGTTCATTTCTCGCTCCAATTCTCGATTAAATGCGTCTTGCATTGAATGATTTGGCTGTGGTATCCCCAATTTGCACAACAAATTGCCGCTCATGAGCAGACACATATCCTCGATCAATATCAAAACTTTGTTGCGCATTTCATCTGACATCTCCAGTTCATTATCCGATGTCACAGTGCGAATTCGATGCAAAATATCATCGGCGATATCATCTTTGTATAATCAAAGTATCTACTTCATTTCCAAAAGTTACTTAATGTAACATAGTAAACATAATTTATTAGAACAAACTTTTTAGGTAGGTACCTATGTATATTAAAAAAAAAAAAAAAACTTCAAAATTGTGGACAACAACAATTTGCTTGGAAAATAATTAAAATAATTGACAACAACAATTGCTTTTAAAATTTAAAATATTTTTTTTTTTTATTTGAAGTGTCACTACTCGGTTTCTATCCAGTTTTTTTTTTTTTTTAAAGTCTATTTCCCCATACAAACTTTCATAACCCTCCAAGTTTTGTTTTCGCGACAAAAAGTAAATAAAAACCTGATATACAGCAATACGAACAAAACAAAAAAATAATTATGAAAATCGTCCCAGGGGTTATCGAGTTACATGATAATCGAGTTACACCCCGAAAGTATTATATATGTAGAAGAATATGTTGTTGTCAAAGGCCGAAGATCAGGCGCTAGGTTTGATTAAAACTACTTTGGTCAAAGGTCGAAATTGGGTTTTATTTCGGCCTTTGGCTGATGTATTTTTAGACCCTAGGAGCGACTGAACTTCGTTGTTTGACTATAACATTATATGAATATGAAGAGAAATGTGATTGAAATCTTTGTTTGTTTTTGTAATTCTTTTTTGTTTTTTTATTGAAATAAATACGCTTATTAACACATTTATAAAACAAATTATTTCCTTTTGTTCATTAATACCTAAACAAAAATAAAATAGTCGAAATTTGAAATGTCCAGACGAGTCCCGGAATTTCAACATAATGTCCAGATATGTACTGATTTCGAACTGGCAACCCTAGCTTGAGGAGAGTAGAACGCGGTGCGAATGTGCTTGACCCCGTATTTGCCTAAAAAGCTGGCAAACAGTTCAGAAACGAATTGTTTGGCATTGTTTGGAATGTATATACTCCGGTACACCAAAGATATAGAATACCCCCTCTTCTAGGTACTCTACTACCCCCGCTGCCGTTGCCTGCCTAATTGGTTTAAAGAACACGTACTTAGAAAAATGATCTAGGACTATAAAAATGTGCATATTTCCGTTTCTCGTTCATAGGTATGGTTCTAGAATGTCAATATATATCCACTCACTGAAAAGGTCGCTCCGTTATGGTTGTTTGTCCCATCGGCGGTCGAGCAATCCTGTTCCTCGGCTTGCAACCTTTGCAGATTTCGCTGGACCTGACGAAATCCTGGACATCTGATACTACTCCGGGCCAGAAGTAGATCTGTCTCAGCCTGACCAGAGTCTTAGGTATCCGCCATGCCCCGCAGCTGGTGGATTGTGTGCTGGTTTACCAGACTCCCGCGCAACTCTATCGGAATGCAGAGCTTCCACGCCTGTCGTCTCGTATAGCGTCCGCAGTTCGTATATCTGTTATTTTGTAAACAAATCCGTCAGAAATTATATGTCGGGAAGTTGGTCCTATTTGTCCTCGAAGATCTTTCTCAGATCCTCATACTCCTCCGAAGAGAAATATGAAGAGATGAGGGACTGAATAATTTCGATTTAAAAGTAGAATTATTAAAACAATATAAAGATAAAAACAGAGATCATAAGCTTTTGAGAGCGGTAATCCTTTATGCCATACTTTATCGAACGCTTGTTCTATATCAAGAAATATTGTACAGCACACTTTTTTGTCTTCAAATGCTTTTTCGATTTTATTTTATTTTTTTATGTAATTCTGTCTTCTGTGTACCTGGTCAATTGTAGAGTGCTTATTTCTAGAACCAAATTCGTTACTTGGGACTAGCGATTTGTCATCAATTATTTTTTGCAGACGAGTACTTACGAGCATTTTTTCAAACACCGTGGACAACATTTACAGTACCTCTCGATATTGGGCGATAAGAGGTTAGTTCGCCAGGTGGTTTGCCTGGCACATTTAACAAAAATCTTTTTCTTCCCAAACACAGACCAACATTGATTACAAAACAATGCCCATTCATTAAACGTGTGAATTACTTTCAAGATCACGACCTCTACTGACTTCATAGCTTTTATGGCCTTTACGACTATAGTTAGTCACAGTATATAGTGATGTTTATATAAACTTAATCGTTGATTCTGAATGATTTTAGCAAGTCCAGATATCTCACTGTGATTACTATCGGTATACGAAGGCTTTCCTGTAACATCCTCTTTGGTTACTACTTTGTTCTCCCACCGCTTCTGTTAGAAATTCTTGTAGTGAATCACTTATTACCAAAATGTTCCTGCGAGGATGCTTATCCTTCAAATGAACCATTATCTAGGTGCTTAAGAGAAAGCAATACCGTTTGCGATAATGATCGACTTTAGTCTAAGCAGATTTTCTTTTAAAAATAATTTGCTATTAATTTTAAGTAATGGTGGCAATGTTTAATGTATTTTAATTATTGTATTTTATTATTATCAAGTAATCACTAAGCTATTGTAACTTTGTTTGATGAATTAATAAACTAAACCGATAATAAAACCGATAGTGCGGGTTGATTTGATAGTATGTATTATTTTCTAATTTTTTATTGAAGATAAATTTATTTGAATTCGCACACTACTGGCAACTTTCAATACACTACTCTAAAACATTATTTATTTTTCTCTTATACTACTATCTGTCTTCTATCTATCTATTTATTCTAGTTTGTTGCCGATTCACGCCTTAACCAGGCCCCGATTAATCATTAGGCTAATTAGGCTGCAGCCTAGGGCGCGAGGATCGGAGGGGCGCGCTAAAATTATGTCTTCGCATGTACTAATCTAGCATCATTGCATCTACCCTACATATTTCAACTAGATCGAGACAAAACACTAAAACTAAATGTGCTTGAGAGTCCCTGATTTTAACAATAAATTTTGAAATTTTAAAAAGCGCGCGTAAAACAAACACTGACTTGTTATTTGAATCGGTCGGTGGTCGAGCGAGTAGGTGAGCTGGTAACAGAGTACCTAGTGCAAGTTTTGTACCATCCGCTTCGCAATAACGGATGTAAATTTTAACTTCATTTTGTATGGGAAATGCGGAATTAAAACAGTGCAAACTAGTTCTCGCGTTTGCCGCTAGACGACTCTGTATACTGTATCATATTCTATTCTTTATCATCTAGGTTGCACTGTATACATTCCCATGCAAAATAATCTTCACTTATACGCGCGTTTCTTTGAGGCGAATTAAACAAAACTCTTACCAGACACTAAGCGCAGCTTGCCTCGACCCTAAGGTTGAATGTCATGCAGATTAAAGAACAATGTTAGTTCATTGCGGATCGATCTGGAAACTTTTATGAGTATTATAAACCATGTTAAAATTTTCCACTACTACTCTACCTAATATCTACTTTTTAGACCGTCCGTAACACACCTGACAGGGGCGCTTCCTCAGAATTAGCCTAGGGCGGTCAGAACTCTTGATCAGGCCGTGGCCTTAACGCATTTACCGATTTTAACAAAACTTTCACACGTCCTTGGTATTGGTCTATATATGGTTTTTGATAAGTTTGGTTGAAATCGGAAAATGTATGCGTGAGTTTTGTATGTGTGTGAGAAACACATGAATTTCAGTAAATTTTGGGTTTTTTCAACACATCAACTTTGCGTATACGTATACAGCTAGGACTATGGACACGATAGGTGGCGCTTTTGTCGATACCCTAAACCACTTAACCAATTTCAATGAAATTTTGTGCCTCTGTATGGTTCGTTACAGTTGGATATATTATATATACGGTGACCATCCGTCCTTTATTTAAAAGGACAGTCCTTTCTTTTTTACCCCTGTCCTTTATTATTTTCTTTTTAATAAAGGACGGAATTTGTCCTTTATTTTTGAAAATTTCATTTAAAGCACCGACTAAAAATTGTTTGCATTTAGTGCGATTAAAAATGTAATGTACTTGAAATTGTGTTTACCCTCAGTGCTTCAGTGCATGCTTAGGTACCTTAAATTTCAGTTTATGCCTACCGGGTTCTAGTGCACCAACTGAGTATTTTCAATAATGAATAACGCTTGGAGCATTGAAAAATCACAATTGAATGTATATGCTGAAACCCGTACTTAGGATTTAGAGATTTTTGTAATGAAAATGAAAATGTTTTTAAATCTATCCAACCTTCTTAAAAATACGAAAAGTAAGACTGGCTTTTAAAAACGTTTTAATATTATTTACTACCTACCTTTATATTTTTTTTTTGCGTAGACCTAAATAATAATGTTAATTTTTTTTTGGCAAATCGAACATAAAAACCAATCCCAATCACAAAAAGAAAATGATTTTTTTCTCAAAAAGTTAATCTTTTTGAAACAGCTGTCAACAAATCAGTCATTCAAATTATAAATACGGAACGAAAAAGTTATTATAAGAAGGAAGTGATTGCATACCTCAATATTGAGTCAGCAATATATTTAATATGCTTAATTAAATTCATTTCAATAATATAGCTAAAAAAATTCTTAAGGTTCAACCATTTCTGATTTATAAATAGAAAAAAAGATCAATAATCAATTCATTAACTATCTGTCATTTGAAATGATGAAACTTCAGTGGGCTGAGGACGTAAAAATTGGATTTCGGATTTTTTTTACCGAAATGTTGAATTGAGGTGCGATGTAAATGTACCATGATGTTCGATTTGGCAGCAGAAATCTGAAATTTCAGCTCGTTTTTTTTTTTTTTAACAAATACATAATACATAAATACAAAAATATTGGAAGCAAAATAATTATTGTCCTTTATTTTTTTTTCGGCAAATATGGTCACCGTAATTATATAGGACACTATGTTGGTAGGGTTGGTTCCAGGCTTAAAAATAGGATATAGTTTTGGACCCAATATGTGGCACTTTGTAAAAGATAAGCGGGATAGGAAAATGGATTGTAGCACCTCCCTTAAAAAAAAACAACACAAAATTCAAACGCTTATCTACAGTTGTATAATTAAAATTGTTATTGGACACTTGGAACTTTGCGAAATATTTTTATGGAGAACCGCACTTTTAAAAAAATAGATTGGATAGAAAAACGAGTAGTATAACTTCCAATACAAAAAAAAAGATATATAAAGTGTTAAATTGTTAAATCATTTTTATGTTCCGGGCTAACGGATACACAATTTGAAATTTAAAGTCGGCTCAGTTATAATTTTGTTGCGCAACGTCAATGCACAGAAAAATTGCAATGGAACGCGTTTGATTTGATTGTGAAGAATCTCAAATCAAATGTCAAAGGCAACCATTCGAATTCCGCGGATTCCGCTTTTTTAGAACGATTTTCCATTCGTATTTAAACGTGTCAATTTCGCGTTTCGCTATGACAATTAATAAGTCGCAAGGACAGTAGCTGAACTTTTGTCGAATCGATGTTGAATTCCCATGGTTCTCATAATGTCAACTGTATGAAGCGTAACCTTCCGCTTTATACATCTTGGGCCGTAAAGGACTTTAGTGAAAAAGTGGAAGGTTGACTGACACGAAAGTATTTGAGTAGTGCATGCTCGGAATTGTTATTTTCATTACATTAACGAATTTGGGCGGAGCGAAGTTCGCTGCTTCAGCTAGTATAATTTATGAATTGATTAAACTGTACAATAATAATTCTTTGCTTTACCTATAAAAAATAAAACAGTTGCTTGTCACACCCAATTGAGATCGAATGTGTATAAATTTTGTTAACGAAAGAGTGGTAAAGAGAGAAAAGATTAAGAGAAAGATAATATATTCGTACGAAAATACTAACTCGAGATTTTAATCAATTCTGACATTACGATGATAGAGGAACTCAAAAAAGTGGGTCTCGCAATTCTGTCCGTTGGGTCGGCTCTCGAGGTCTACAGCCTAAACGGCTTAACAGATTTTTTCAAACTACGGATTTGGCATTTGTAGGCTTTGGATTTAGGGGCCACTTTTGAAACGGTATGTCATAGCATTCTTATAAACAAATTAAGATCATTTGACATTCATTCGATGCTACTTAAGTGGTTAACAAGCTAGAAGACAAACATTCTCATTCCACGGAATCCGCTTATTGAAAACGAATTTGTACGTCGTGTACTGTTAAACCATTTTAGTCAAAAAGCGGAAGATTTGCCAACACGTTAATCTTCTTTGTTGCGTTTGTCTACGCCTAAAGAAGGTTCATACGGCAAAAATTGGAAAGTTTTTGAAAATTGATTTTCCATTCATTTTCTACGGATAGCTTTTTTTTAAATTTTGATCGTAGTATACAGTGAGATCGTATTTGTCAAAAGCTATAGTTGGGGTCCATAAAATTAATTTCAGGTGGAAGTGAAAATTATTTTAGTTAAAAAGTCAATTTTGGGCGAGACGAAGTTCGCCGGGCACGCTAGTTAATCTATATATTAACAGCGAATACTCAATTTTTTAACATAGACTTTGTTAATTTTAATTATTTTTTTATAACCGAGTAAAAATTTTAATCATTTCACATTTTTCAAAAAAAAAAAAAAACTGAGTTCTTTATTAAGTTAGAAATGAATTTGGGTATGTAGTCATGTTAACCCCATCTACTTAAACTCAAATATCCAAATCGTTAGAGTCGTTTTCTTACAAATCAAACTGGCACGAACATTTTATATAGGAAGTAACATTTATACTGAGGTTACCTTGCAAAAAGTAACAAAACCGCCCGAACTGTAAGCCCAAAAACTCCAAATCCGAAGTTTCAACGTCATCCGGGTAGCCGTTTAGGTCTACACTCTATAGCCTAAATGGCAAATTTCGGATTTGGAGTTTGTGGGCCACTTTTTTTTAACATGTTATCCCCATAGTTAACGGTACTTCCCATATAATGGTTTTAAATAAGTTTGATTTTTTTTGAAAACGACTCCAACGATTTCAACTTAAATTAATATTTCAACTTAAGTAGGTTAACATTGCTGCATGCTCAATTTTTCGCTAAAAATCAAATAACGGTACTTTCAAAATTCGGCATCCTTGGAGGGGATGAAAGAGGTTATGAAAGTTTGTATGGGGAAATACACTTTGAAAAAAAAAAAAAGAAACTGGATAGAAATCGAGTAGTGACACTTCAAATAAAAAAAAATATATTTAAAATTTTAAAAGCAATTGTTGTTGTCAATTATTTTGATTATTTTCCAAGCAAATTGTTGTTGTCCACAAATTTGAAGTTTTTTTTTTTTTTTTTTTTAATACACCTAAAAAGTTTGTTCCAATAAATTATGTTTACTGTGTTACATTAAGTAATTTTTTGAAATGAAGTAGATAGGTACTTTGATTATACAAAGATGATATTATGGCCGACGATATTTTGCATCGAATTCCCTCATAGCGGATATGCTGGCTATACCAATGTGTGCAAGCAAGCATCCACTCGGACGGAGTGTGAATGGTAGAAACGGAGAAATGATGTTTCTTCTCCATTCACTCACTTCATTGGCTAAGCAATTTTCGATTTCGATGATTTTTTCTTTGGAAAGTTATTGTTTTTTTAACGTACAAACCTGCTACAAACGAATACCTTTTATATATAAGAAGATAATCTACATAATTGGGTCGTATGAATAAAAACTAGCATTTGCTTTGAGTAAAAGGTTTTAGCAAAGTAAAAGCCCTTAGCAATTGCTTTGAGTCGGTATGAATAAAAACCTAGTTTTCTAAAGTAAGTTCGAAAATTCGAACATAACTTTTACTTCGCTGCGGCTGCATGTAGATATACTTGCCTTGCAATTTTTGTCAAACCTGACCAGAAAATTTGAATTTTTGAATTTCCCTTGAGATTCTAACGACTTTTGTGGAAATTGAAATAAAAAAATTAAATTCAGAAATATGATTGCAATCTATAGCTCCAATTGCACCTGGGAATATGATTTTTGTTTGCCAAATAGGTTGTTGATGTTTTATCTCTTCTTCAGGTGCCCATGACAAGAAATAACTGATTTTTTCACAGGTATTTTGATGATTTTCCTGCACGAACAAAACTTAATTTAACTATTTATAGACAGACCATCGAAAATTCACACTGCTTACTTTTTTTTTGTAAAAAAAATTTGCGTACAAAATATTTAGCAAAAGGGGTGAGTCAACTAAATAGCAGACTCAGAATTTGCAAAGCATTTGCTTTGTCTAAAATGTTTTATTTTACTCAGATCGGTATGAATCTGGGTAAAATGTCAGGGCCGCCGCTTTTCGAACATGTCAAAAGTTGTAAATAACTCAAACTGGTTTTTACTTTTTATTCATACGAAACGTAGCAAATGCTTCGACTTTGACATTGCTCTTGAGTAAAAGCAATTGCTACGCTTTTTTCATACGACCCATTATCATATTCACAAGATAACAGCACGGACCTGAGCTAATAATACCACGACGTGCGTGACAGCGAGGAACATCGTCACAGTATCACTGTTGAAGAAGATGAAATAAATCGTCACCAAGCATCAAGCGATTGCCGTCACTGTGAACTGTATGAAAATCGTCCATGAAATGAGAGGACGAATGTGGTCAAAGGACCTGCAAACAAAAGACAACTCGCATAATTTCAAGCTAATAATTTTTCGAGCGTGAGAATTAAATCAAGACAAAAGTCATTGTAAACTTTTCACATGAATTTTGCGGTGAAACGATTTGAATCGCGCTTTCTCAACTATGACCAACGGCAGTTGGTGCAAACTTTGCACTATTTACGCACGATTCAATTGCACAACAGTTATTTATGGAATCCGATGGTACTTGGGCGTAAGGAAGCAAGCCTTTGCGGTAGTTAACGGTAATTATCACGTAGAACTTTTCAAAATAAAAAAAAAAAAAATGTTAGCACAAAACTTGGAACTTTTCTGGTATCCGAGGTGAGAATTCGTAATTGTGGACAAAGTTTTATTACCAGAAGACATACACACTGCGCCATGGCAGAAGGTACCCTACCTTGCAATTCCAATGACAAAAACCTCGGGAGTATACAATTTTTAATTACGGAGTAGAGTGGCACGGAGGCGGAACGAGAGAAAGTGGCTAAAGTTTATGTGGTACTTGCTGTTGCTGTATATAATTAACCATGTTAATTGTACGTTGCACGCTTACTTAATTCCCTGAAATTTTGGTAGTCTGTGAGCACGGGGCTCAAGTCTCAACTTTCAACTCAACCAACCTATCTTCACGGGAGAGCACCAGAAAAGATACAACAATAAAGCAGGCGGTTGTCATGCAGACGGTCGTCGCTCGTTTGATAGTGTAGCACTGTAGCGTGTAGCGTGTCCGTGTAGGTGTTCGTCTTCCTATTCGTATGTTTGCGTTCGATTTCGAGGAGGGAGATTTAGGCAATTCATATTGGAGATGAGTTTGGGACTTGCTGTTTCTGTTTGGTGGGATTAACTATTATTTATTCCTGAGCAAAAAGAAATTGTGTGATGTGATAAGGAAAATTATTTTTGGGAGAGTATATTATAATGACAAAAAAAATGCCTGAAAACAAACAAAAATAATCTAGAAAATTAATACTTTATATTCAATACCTTATAGGCAGATGGGTAGAAATGCTGCGCTGGGTTAAGTCAAACGTAGTTTATTGATGTACACATAATTTAAGTAAGTAAGTTTCGTATTTTAACAAGGTCTCTTCCTCTACTTCCTTGTCCTCCGGGTTGGAATCGAAGACTCTTCAGATGGGATAATTGATGGGTATTTTTCTGACCAGTTCCATGTCGCTGTACACTTGGAATAATTCGCTTTTAGATATCAACGCACAGTATCGATAGTGAAAAGCTCTCCGACTCTACTATTTTCATACGGAAAAGAAAGAAAAAAAGAGGATATTCTGTTGCCTATGGGTGAGTTCATAATTGCAACATTGTTGCACATGCCATGCAAAAAATATTGATTCAATGCAATTATGAACTGAAACACTGCTGCAAGTTTGCAGTAGTTTTGCGTTTCCAAAAAAGAGTTCATATATGCAGTAGGCATTAAAAAAAATGACAGACATTTTTTAAATTTTCTTTCTTCTTTCAGTGACAGAGTTTGGTTGTTATTTATAAAAGCTTTAATAATGTCAGCTAAAAGAATAATTTTAGGACTGATTCTTAATCACTTAAATGGATCAATATTTGAAAGTGTTCAGGCAAAAATATCTGAAAGATATAGAAGCAAAATTCAAAGAAAAAGGAAGATTATTTTGATAAAAATGAACTGTATTTCAAGAAACATTCCAAAAACTAGGAGTTTTCTTAAAACCATTGGACAATTTCCAGATGATGTTTTCAGAAATCATTTTCGTATGAAAAAGGCCACATTTCAGGTTCATTTTCTACGATGCTTTGTTATTAAAACCTTAAATTTTATATCAATTTCTTAACAGTTTATTGAAAAGGAGTTTTGTCCACTTTGGAAAAAGTCAAATTTTGGTCGACCGAAAACCTCTCTGAAGCTGGCACTTTTGTTAACTATTTGGAAGCTCGCTAACAATTGCTCCTTTAGACAAATCAGTAATTTATTTAACGTTGCTAAGGGGCTGGCTTTTAAGTACTTCATTGAAATCACAAAACTAATATTCAAGAATAGGAAAAAGTATATAAAATGGCCAGATTCAATTGAGGAACAGATAATAATAATGGACAAATTTGCAAGTTTAAGGAGTAATCCTTTTCCAAACGTTCTTGGATGTGTAGACGGAACTCAAATACCTATAATAGCACCCAAAATTGACCCAACAAGCTATTTTAATCGAAAGGGTACGTTTTCAATTAATATGCAGGTTAGTCAGCTTTTAATGTCGATTATAGTGTTATATAAATTTTGTTTTTTTTCAGGCTATATGTGACCATAGCCAAAAGTTTATAGACGTGTGTTTTGGCTATCCTGGTAGCTGCCATGATGCTTCTGTGTGGGAGCGAAGTTCAATTGGGAGGGCGTTAAAAGTTGGTTCCAAAAGAATAGTTCAAGATGGCAACATTTTGGGCGATTCAGCTTATCCATTGAAATGTTATCTAATGGCCCCGTATCGTGACAACGGGCATCTTTCTATAACACAAAAAACATACAATTATGTACATAGTTCAACACGAGTTTGCGTGGAACAAGCTTTTGGGCGATTGGAATCTATGTTCCGAATTCTAAAATTCATCGATATAAAAAACTTGGAGTATGCTAAATACATTGTACTTGCTTGTGTTGTTTTCCATAATATAATCATAGAGCAAGAAATGGAGCTTGAACCTTACTCAGCTACGCAATCACTCGACCTAGATAATGATGATGATATTAACATTTTGGAAGAACATCAAT
This sequence comes from Cheilosia urbana, assembly GCA_946477585.1. NCBI lineage: Eukaryota > Metazoa > Arthropoda > Insecta > Diptera > Syrphidae > Cheilosia > Cheilosia urbana. Next base: position 43,747,267 of record OX297856.1, read on the forward strand.
CATCTGCTGAAGCTGCTAATTAAGCTAAAGTCAAGCGAAACGGAATTGCGATGTTATTTTCTTCATAATCCTGTAAATGTTCTACTAAAATAAAAAATAACTTCAAACATACAAAAATACTAGTTTTATTTGTTTTTGTAACGATATGCAAGTTTTTAGATTAATTTCATTGACAGAAAATTTGTACATTTACAGTTCACGGATCATGACCAGTTTAAAGAATTCTGGCTCTGATTTTACACTAAATCTTATTTGTTAACACATAAATTAAATAAAAAGCTCATTTGTTAGAAAAAAAAAAAATTAAATTCACAGCTCCTTTTTTAAATAGAAGGAAATCTCAATCGGAAATTCTTTCTAAAGTTTCCTGTAATGACATGAGAACTTCTATTCTTTTTTTCTCCACTTCAATTTTTTCACGTTCCACTTTTAAAATCTCCTTGTGCCGACGCTCGTCCTCTATAGTTTCTTTTTCCAAAAATTCCATTATTTGATTATTTGACAATTTTGAATCATTTTTTGTAGTCTTCTTTTTTGGAATCTCATCTTCTTTATCACTTTCGTCGCTTTGTCCAAAAATCTCTGCCACAAGCTCATTTGGAAGTTCAACATTATGTCGACATCCGTACACCTCGTCAAATTGCTGGAAATAGTCCCACGAAGAGACATCTCTCCCGCTTTGTTTGTTCCTTTTTTTTATCCTTTGATAGGTTACCTTTAAATTTTGGTATTTTCTTGCAATATCTTCTCTATTGTAAGTAGGGTTGCCAGTTCGAAATCAGTACATATCTGGACATTATGTTGAAATTCCGGGACTCGTCTGGACATTTCAAATTTCGACTATTTTATTTTTGTTTAGGTATTAATGAACAAAAGGAAATAATTTGTTTTATAAATGTGTTAATAAGCGTATTTATTTCAATAAAAAAACAAAAAAGAATTACAAAAACAAACAAAGATTTCAATCACATTTCTCTTCATATTCATATAATGTTATAGTCAAACAACGAAGTTCAGTCGCTCCTAGGGTCTAAAAATACATCAGCCAAAGGCCGAAATAAAACCCAATTTCGACCTTTGACCAAAGTAGTTTTAATCAAACCTAGCGCCTGATCTTCGGCCTTTGACAACAACATATTCTTCTACATATATAATACTTTCGGGGTGTAACTCGATTATCATGTAACTCGATAACCCCTGGGACGATTTTCATAATTATTTTTTTGTTTTGTTCGTATTGCTGTATATCAGGTTTTTATTTACTTTTTGTCGCGAAAACAAAACTTGGAGGGTTATGAAAGTTTGTATGGGGAAATAGACTTTAAAAAAAAAAAAAACTGGATAGAAACCGAGTAGTGACACTTCAAATAAAAAAAAAAAAATATTTTAAATTTTAAAAGCAATTGTTGTTGTCAATTATTTTAATTATTTTCCAAGCAAATTGTTGTTGTCCACAATTTTGAAGTTTTTTTTTTTTTTTTAATATACATAGGTACCTACCTAAAAAGTTTGTTCTAATAAATTATGTTTACTATGTTACATTAAGTAACTTTTGGAAATGAAGTAGATACTTTGATTATACAAAGATGATATCGCCGATGATATTTTGCATCGAATTCGCACTGTGACATCGGATAATGAACTGGAGATGTCAGATGAAATGCGCAACAAAGTTTTGATATTGATCGAGGATATGTGTCTGCTCATGAGCGGCAATTTGTTGTGCAAATTGGGGATACCACAGCCAAATCATTCAATGCAAGACGCATTTAATCGAGAATTGGAGCGAGAAATGAACTTCGATCGAATCGCATTGAGTCAAGCTGTTCGAACAAATGTGCCAATGTTTGAAAGTGATTGCAATTTCGTTGAGTGGATGAGTTCAGTCAAATTTTTACATTTTTAAATTGAAAGTATTTCACAGTGATTGAATTTTTTTATTTTGTAATTTTATGAAATTGGAAATACATACACTTTTTTCTATAAATCATGGAATTTGAAAAATAAGTTTCGCCGGGACTTTTGACTGGACAATTCATTTTTCACCGGGACTCTGGACACCGCTTAGAATATCTGGACAATCCCGGCGAGTCCCGGTCGTCTGGCAACCTTAATTGTAAGGCATCAAAGGCGCAAGAGTTTTCATCTCCGTAAAAACTTTTCCCCAAAGAACAGATTTTTTTTTTTCGGCCCGCTATAAATTCGGACTCGATTCCTAAACGGATCGAAATCAGCAGTTTGGTTTCAGCATCCGACCACAATTTTTGTTCGCTTTCATTCCTATAAACACACAAATAATGTATTTTAACTTTTTAATTAAAAAAACCTTCATTTATTTTGGATAAATCTATTAAATTTTCATTTATTTTACTTACATATTTTTTCCTGCCATTTTTCTGCAACTCGACAACAAAATAAAAGTCAATGCAGAGTTGATCGCAATTTGACTGTCATTTGGCTTATATGAACGCACTGCTTATTTGCCTCATGCAAAGATAATGCAGTGTTTTTACATTAATGGACGCAAAAATTGCAGTGCTGCCGCATTTTTACTTTTATGAACTCAGCCTATGTTAGAATAATGTCCTGACTTCGAGTACAACCGTTTGTACATAAACAACGAGACCTACCCTGCCACTAGATGCCTATGCAGTACACGAACTTCTATACCGTTTACTGATCCCAAGGTTCATGACGCAGTTGCAACATTTATTTAAAAATTCATTAACAAAGATACAGAAAATGATCAAGCTGCTAATTATCCAGTGAAATTTTTCAATTCATTGGAGCCTGCTAAGGCCTCAGTTATAGCCATACGTAAAACCAAACCGTAAAAATTTTCTTTTGCTTTTTTTGACCACATAAACTTGATAGTTTAACTCAAACTTGATCTTAAAATGTTGCTAATGAATCATAAAGTTAGATTATCAAAAAAAGTATGTAAATGATCTTTAAATTTTCTAGAAAAATAATTTATTCATTTTTACGTACGAAAAACTTTTACTGATCAACTTCTCAGTCAATTCCACAAATGAAAACCGAATCATTCCACTGAAGTATTGCATTTCTTTACTGTTCCATCTGTTAGGAACTTTTTTTCTGATGGAATCCAATCAGTGGGGGTTGGTTTGTTGTAATTGTTTAAGGCCCGGTTGTTCAATCTTGGTTATCTTTAAACATCGGTTATTCCAGCTGGTAACCATAGAATGCGTTTTCTGGCCGATGGAAGTTCTCATAAATTGAGATAAAGCACATGCGTTAGAAAAAATATTGAGAGAATGAGAAAATTGTGATTGTCGTTTAAAAAAATAACATGATTTTTTTGTTAATATCTAATAAATAAATAAATTAATTAATTAATTTGTAATACATTTTATTGGTTTTGGTTTTATTTCGGTTTTGTTCTCAAAAAATCATTGACTAACAAATACAAAGTTTCATTCTTTAGTTCTTAAAAAAATTCCTGTAAAATTTGGTTATGACATTAATTTTTGTGTTTATTAAGTAAAAGTAAATACAATAATAAAATGCCTACCTAAATAAATTACCTATCAAAAACAAACGGACCCGAAAAACAATAAAATATAACCATGAATTCGGTCAATCACTAAATGACAAATAAACAGGAAAAATGGAACGATTTGCTGCAAGGCTATGGTTTGCTTTTGCTGACTGAAGTGAAACAAACGGTCAACAGACACTCATTGGTTATCTAGTACCTATCACTGATTTATAATCATGGGTTAACCTTAATCTGTAGTAACCTAACCAAGGCCTTAACCAGCTGTGAACAGACCGGCCCTTAGTAGGGAAACTTTTTTCTGATAGATTTTTCGCTATGACCGCCCAAACGAAAAAAAAAACTCATTTTCATACTGTTCCAGCTTTTTCGGTTGCATTTTACGTATGGCTATAACTGGGGCCTAAAAGCAGCCACATAATACTGACATTGAAAAGTGCCTCAGTAATACTGCTCATTTGGAATTTTAACAACGGAATCATACAGTCTTTGAAAACCTAATGCCGAACTTAAATGAAGAAACCGTAATTATCGGCAAATATAAAGCGAAAATGTGCTGATTCCGCGAATTCCATTGATTCCCACTGATTTGCCCTTAACCTTATCTCGATGACAGTCAACAAAGAACAACGTTCAAGGGAAATTCCTGCGCATTGCCGATGACAGAATAGAGAACATGACCAAAAAAAATCACAAAGATCGTGTAGATGGTAAAGAGTGTCCTGTATCTGGGAAATGGATCGAAACCCAATATTTTCGAATCCATCCATACGTAGCGAAAGGCGTTTATCGAACTTTGTGGAACCATTTTCAAAAGTTCAAGGATTTCAAATTATTTATTAATAGGTAGGCTGGGAAAACAATGTTTTTTTTTTTCATTTTTATAATGGCTCTTTGATAGTTGTGTGGTAAATATATTATAGGTATGCGAGACACTAATGTGTTTTTAATAACACACGCGGGCAGCGTAAACTAGAAAGTTCGATGTATAAGGAGCTTGAATTATTAAACAAATCGTTTATAGGCATTTTAACACGTGAAATTTTGAAAACGGAATATTTTACGTCTACCATGCACCGCCAAATACAAGTAAGCAGTGCGGTAGATGGACCAGCAATGAGTCATCAAGGTAGTAACTGAGGAGATGAAGTCCGTTCACATATGTTTTTAAGAATCTCTGGAATTCTTAAACTGGGATTACATGTGTCATTTTTCGTGGCAAATTTTGACATGCCGACGTCTTGCCCCAAATGTGTCACTATGAGTGATCGCCTGTCAAGCATCTGGTCACGAGAGACACACGAGTGACAATAGAAAGAGCGATTTTTTGTGACGTCCTCATGTTAAAACTTGCCACGTGTAGTATAAGCTTTAGTAATTGCAAATTCTAGGTTTCTAAAGGCTTACATTTTCAGAAAAGCTGGCCAACAGATTCCTTTTCTTAAACGTATCTACAGCTTCAGTAATAGTTATTATCCATTATATGTGTAGATTACTTTCAAGATCACAACCCCTAATGACTTCATAGCTTTTATGACCTTTAAGACTAGTTGGTCACAGTACGTATAGATATAGTGATGTTTTTATAAACTTAGTATGTATACCACCTTTTCAAGACCTTTGCATCTTTTGGTTTTGGCAGCTATTTTTGCCTGAAGGACACTGCAGTCAATCGTTGATTCTAAATGATATTCACTGCCTATCTGACAGCTATCGGTATAAGGGGGCTTATCATCCTCTCTGGTATACTTCTGTTAGAAATTATTGTAGTTAATCTTTTATTATCAAAACCGAAAGTTTTTTTTTTTCATTGCCGGGCGTCATCGTACCTTAATTGAAGGGTGTCCATTAGGTTTGAGTGACACTAAACCAAAGCCCATTTGTAATTTTGATTACGCTTATCACAGCTCGGAGATTACCCATGCCAATAAATATTTGGATTGTCCTGCTATATATATTTTCGATTCAACGTATATTGACTTTTTATTTTTTTAAACATTCTTAAAAAATCTTGGCAAAAAAAGTGATGATCATGAATTTTGTTCCTATTTCTTCTGTAATTTATACATAATTTAGGTCTTTTTTTTTTTTGGAAATAAACATTTTTTTTTTTTTAATTTTTTTATATTTGTGTTTAATTTTTGATTTATTGTTCCAATTTACATAAAAAAAAATATTTTAGGCATTATTTTATTGAAAAAGGCATCTTTTTTTTCAAATTAAGCTTTTTTTCGTCAAAATTGGTTGGCAACGCTGCTCATGTGTTAAGATTATGAGGGTGGTTTTTGTCAATTGAGTGAGTCCATAGGTAAATCGGTTTGAATGAACCGTATACGTACGTACTACCATTGAGTTTATACACATAGAGGAATCATGTTGGTTTTCCAACTCTCGTAATAGATGTCGCTACCAGTACCATATTCGACAAAATTAAATTTGTGTAGAGAGAGTGAGTGGTGAGTGCTAACAGAAACCACTCCACTCATTCAAATTGAACTCGATCGGGATTTGAGGCGCAGGAAATGAATATAAATATAGGTATATATATATATGTTTTGTACCTTTTTGTATCGATTTCTGTGTGGTTGTCTTATTCCCGAAAAATTGAGAAGGGGATTGACTTTCTTACAAAAGGGATGATTTTTTAACAAAATCGAATAGCTAGATTGCTGTAAACATAAATACGTGTGTTCTTTTCAAGGACATTGTTCAATGCCTCTATAATAAAATAACTATACTCATATTCCTAGTATAAGAAATAATTATTTGCATCGCATCATTTTTATATCATCGCATAGTGCAACAAGAGAAAATTAGTAAATTAATAAACAAACCTATAAAGCTTCAAAAGTGCCCCGAGATGATTGCAGGCAGGTGTTAGTTCTATGCTTTTAAATTGTACTTCTCTGGAAATATGTCTCCAGGAAGCAAGTTCCAAAGTTCACCTGTCCTGTAGCTAAAAGAGTTTTTTAAAAAGTGATGTCCTCGCAGTAGTTAAGTGTACTGAAAATGAAATGCATTGGTTGTATGTCGTGTAGAACGCTCATATGTTGCATTTCGAGGAAAATCTAACATTTAAGTACCTATAGAATAGGCATGGGTGAGCGACTCTTGGGGTGCCTTATTAAACTTAGTTCCTCGTGCCTCTCACTCTTGAGGTGCTTTTCACTCTACAAGTATTTCCTTTTTGCAGAAGGCTTCACCTTACTAAATAATGAATTGCATTTAACACTTTGTTTTTGATGCGTAAATCTTTCACCGCATTATTGAAATATTTTGTGTTAAATCTTATAAGTACTTTTACAATAAATTCTATTGTTTCATTTTTATGGTCTTTACAGTGAGCAAATAGGATATTATTATTTAAAATAATTCTAATAATTTTAGTACTTATATCAGGTTTGTACTTTAAGTATTTGAAATATTTATCAAAAACGGTAATTATAAATTTTAAATCATTTTCAAAATTATCAGAAGGTGTTGTGAGGCATAGATGCTCATAGGATCTTAAGTTTATAAGAGTTGCAGTTTTTTTATCATAATTTTCGCGCTCCTTAAAATAATCGCTACACGAATTGCACTTGTTTTTTGATATAATTTTTAAAGCTAACCAACCTGATACATATGCGTTTGCACAATTTTGTAAATCGACATGTTTTATTGTCTTAAAATCATTTATTATTTCAAAAATGTCTTCAAAATTATGACTTTCATCTTGCTGGATATTGTCCTCTAAGGTTTTCAAATCAACACATTCCTCAAGTTGACCTACTCCTGCATTATCGTTCTTAGAATTGGATGACGAATGTTCGAGTAAGTTTATTGAATTTGAATACTCATAACCACTAACAGAAGACGATTTCAAATTTTGAAAACAGATCCACTTCAGATTACGACATACACGGGCAGCAGATGGATTTTTTTCATATGAACCGCGATTAGTTCTGATCATGGAAATCGTATTTTCAAGTGGATCTTGATTAAGATGCGATGTTATTAAAAAAGATTGATCTGGGTCCACTGATATGCGATCCCATAGTTGTAAAATCCCATTTATTGTTTGCTGCAACCCCACAAAACAGTATGGTATCTTCATTTTCCCCTCAGATCTCCATAGAGCAATAGTTGTCAATGTGTATCGCAAATTGTTTATTATGCCGGATTGGTTTTCTCCTATTGCATTTTTATCTGGATTTTCGGAATACCTACAAACACTATTCAAATTGTCAAACAACTTATTCATTGAAGAAATAAAAGTTGCTGTTGATATGGCTGTACTTTTCTCGGCATCAGTAAAAAAATTATTTGCAACAGCCGCAAGAATACCCGAGTGGCTAGTTTGACTGACAACTTATCAAAAGGATTTGGTCGGATATGCTCTCTCGTCAGCTTATAAAATATTTTTACAGTTCCACTATCAAAGTCGAAAATTTTTTCTATTCCATGAAACCCTTTCAGGAACTAATAGATCAGCCTTTAACAAACAGTTTCTCACACTTTTAATAAGATGTGGAACATCATGTAACAGAAAGATCTTCTCATCTTCGAACACGAAATAGGGCTTCTCGATTTTTGTCCCAAGTACCCTATAAGCGTTTCTATTGTTACTTCCCTGATCTGTGTTTACAGCGTAAACATCAAATCCGAGTGCTGTAACCTGAGATACACAATACCTTATGATGTTGCTTAGCTTTGATCCACTGACGTTGCCAATATAAATTCCAATAGCTTGTTTCCAGTTAGTATTTAGACTACGCAACATTATAATTAAGGCATGTGTAGCGATTATATTCTCTCTGCCAAGATGACCATGATCAATAAAACCATAAAAAATATCTTCAGAGCTATTATATTCAAGCTCTGGTTTAACAGCCATCTCATCTAACAAAAGAACACACTTCCTATCCAATTTTGAAAGAGAAGCGCTTTTTGTTTTTAAAAGATCTAAAACGCATTTTACTATTCCTGGAGAAAATCGTATATTCATGTGCCACCTTTGAATAGTTGACACGGAAGGCAACGCGAATTCTAGCTCAAGTAGAAATTTATATGCTAAAATTAAAAATATTTATTTTAAAAATAAATCCCTTTCTTTATGACTCCATTTAGAATTCGGTTTATGATTTAATTGGGCTAGAATGAACGTTCGGACAGGATCACTCTTATTAGCAAATATGGTATTAATTCTGTTAGTGACTAAATTCTCAATAGTAGTCTGCTTGCGATTTTTAGGAGATTTTAAAATAAATTTAAAGTATTTAAAGTATTTCTCTATACAGGCTTCAACACGTCCACTCTGTACGAGCAAATAATTGCATATGAACATTACCCACTCGAAAAATCCCTAATTTACCTGTTTATCATCAGGAAACATAAACACTCATTCATCAACCATCATGCTCAACTCAAGCCGAGCGTGACGCGAGATCGTGACCAGCGCTGCCACTTTGCTATGATCGTAGCAAAATTGCTACGCGATTTCCAATTTGCTACGCTGCTACGCACTCTCCCTTAAAATGTGTATTTTGCTACTTTTTTTTAAAGCATGAAATGTCAACATAAATCTTGGAATTTTTCTTGAAAAAAAAAAAAATAATAATAATAATAATAATAATAAACGCAAGTATATTCAATCTTTACTCACTTTCCCACACCAACCTGTATTCTATTCTACCATTCCCAAAAAGTACCCATTTCTTCGGATGTGTTAGTGTTTGAATTTGACTGGAACCTGGCAAGCCACTGTTTTTAAAAGTTTCCAATTTAATAAAAATTCTTACACATTGCAGCACAGCTGCTGAAAGGACTTTTTTCTGATTTAAGCTTAACGAAGAACAAGAAGACGAACTCATTTAAAATAGAGACAGTAGATAATATAATGGCTGGAAAATGTTTGGTTTCAAAAAGAAACGAATATATGGGTGTCGAATCTTTAATTTTTTTCTTAAACTACTTAAAAACTTAATTTTTTAATTATTAAAAAAAAAAAACTGTATTAGCCTAATAGATTTGCCGGAATTTCTATGTGATATTAATTCTGCTATTGGTACAAGGAACCTACATTTATAATTTTGTGATATGAACTATTTTTTTTAAGGCAATGCTTGCATGCAAAGCAGTGAAGTTTTTAATGTTTTTTTTTTTAAATAGGTATATAGTTTACCAACTGTACTTGTACTAGTCCTTAAAAACATATTTACTTTGAATAAGGAGTTAAGTGTTTTTTTATTTGTTTTCGAAAAAAAAAATATATATACTTTGGACTTTTGAGTTTTGCTACGCAAATTAAGTTTTGCTACTCAAATTTGCTACGCAAATTTTTTTCCTTGTGGCAGCACTGATCGTGACCAACAACACGAGACACGCACACGACCCAACCCAATACACCGAGTCCTTATTCCTCATTTCTCTCTGTATTCCAGATTCCACTCGAAGTGTTAAGAAGTGCAAATACAATGTACAATAACAAAAACAGCAAAAAAATATTGGTGGTTTTCATCCCTTTCTTTCTTCTATGCAATGCACTCATTATTACCATTGAGTGTAAAAACTCAAAGTCTCATTACCGAGAGAACACCGATTGAAGCGACATTGTCGGGACTCGGGACAATTAGGTAACTTCGATTTCGCAATGATGGTTCCTCTATGAATGTGTATAAACTCAATGGTACTACGTAGTACCTACGTACCCGTTCGTAAAGTAGAGTTGGATTTCGATTTCTTAATGAGTTGCAAATCGAGTTGACTAACTCGGTTTGCAGCTCGGTTTGCAACTCGGTTTACTTCAATTCTAAACCGGTTTAACTCGGTTTGAGAAATTATCGGTTTGGCACATCCCTGATTACAAACCCGCCACCATAGAGGTAGATAACTAGTCTGAGACTGGTGGGTATTTTTCAAGAGATAATTTCGGCATCCGAACAAATCTTATGTTACGGTGATCTATGAGACGCAAATGAACTCTCTTCCGTTCATAAAACGTGGTTCCACACCTTATGAGTTTATTTTTAAACTTTTGGGCGAATTTTGTTTTCATAGTTATATACGGTAGGTACTTTTCTTAAAGAATATATATCCAAATCGAGCTCAGCAAGGCGTCTCGAATTGTCCTTTCGATAGTCGAGTTATCTGCATACATATTTTTTTCAAGCTTGAGAATTTTAGCAGTTGAACTTGGATTTTTAATGAACTTCTCCAAATTTCAGCTTAAATCCTTTTACCTTCTTCGGTATAACTATTTCGTTTTTTACCTAAGGGGGACTAATTTCGCACAGACGTCGTTCTTTTGTGGTTATTGATTCGGCTTTTAAGGCTACTCGATCTTCCACAAATTTAACTCTGTCGTTTTCCCCATATTTTAATCAAAATGGACACAATAAATCTATCATAACACTAGTTGAACCGGCGAACTTTGTTCCGCCCAAATTCGTTAATTTAATGAAAATAATAATTTCGAGCATGCAAAATGCACATTCACTAAAGTCCTTTATTTATAGTACACAACGTACAAAGCGGAAGGTTTGCTAACACGTTGCCACGCTACAACAATTGACGATGTGAAAAACATGGGAATTCAAGATGCAAATATTTGCAAACATATGTTTTTGAATAATCGGAATCCGCGGAATGAGACCGTTTGCCTTTCAATTTTCTTCTTATTTGATATTCTTCACAATCAAATCAAACGCGACCCGTTATAAAGTTTCGGTGCATTAAGGTTGCGCAACACAATTATAACTGAGCCGATTTTCAATTTAAAAGTGTGTAGCGGTAAGCCCGTAACAGCCAAAGAATTCAAAAATTACAAATTTTAAATAATTTTTGTTGCTTTGGAAGTGAGTTTTCTATCCAGTCTTTCTTTTTTTTTTTAAAGTGAGTTTTCTATCCAGTCTTTTTTTTTTTTTTAATGCTATACAAACTTTATCCCCAATTTAATACCCATAGAGTTTTGTTTTCACAACAGAAAGTAGCATATTTCCTTAATTGGGCCAATGCGAATTTAAACCTGCAATATTCAAATAATGAACACGGACACGTGTTCTGTACAAACTCATGACAAGTGGCATTCTTAGAGTAACAACAATAACGAACAGTTATCCTGTATGAGAGATGTTGCGCTATGTTTCTTATGATATGGTGAGTATGGTTAGTTTATGACTTATGTGTTATGTAGGTGTGTAAGTACAGAGGTTATATAATACACTACAAAACCAAAAATCAGAAAAATCGAACGATCCTTGCCCGAGTTATGAGTGCACATATGTTTAGTACCGTATTTAATTAAGGTCCGTAAAGATAAACACGTCTGATTGGTATCGTAGCTACGTATGAAGTGCCCTTTTATAATTATTTATTTTTAATACATTTTTACATTTTATTATAGTGTTGCTAGACAACATATTTTAATATTTTCTACAGTATTTCGAGACACTACAATATGGACGTCAGTCTTTCGTATTAAGTCCTGTTCACATTTCGAAAAGTGCTTTATTTGGCAATGCCCATTATCTATATATTAATACGGAGTTGCCTAAAACGTGTTTCCCCCCTTTTTTCCTATTATAAGTCACATAAATATGCCAACACTATATATATTTGGGTAGGGGACAATACATAGAAGTGCACAATACAAAAAATATCCACAAATTATGAATTAAAGCAGGTAAATTTAAGCGAATTGCATGAAATTACAACAACATGGCACCCGCGTGAAGTTAATTCGCACTTTTTCTAGAATGAAAAACGTGAAATGCAGTTCGATAGACAATCGTTTGTAGCTGTTTGTAGTGAAATTCTTTTCGTTTGTAGTTCAACCGTTTGAAAGTTAGAACCATTTGAAAAAACAAAATCCCAATCCCATAAAACCGTGTTATTTCTGAAACCGCAGCTAGCAAAGTGATAAAATTTCTAAAATCTATTTTCGAAAGTGTTCGATAATACTAATCTAATAAAATTCAAATCGTACCAATCGGCCTAACGGTTTATGATTTATATGAAATTTAAGCAAAATGTTGGCTTCTAACTTAAGGTCCCCATAACTCTAAAACTGTTGAACAACAAACGATGAAACTTTGCATATCTATTCTATGCACCCTTTTCTACCTGTAATATAAAATAGAAGACAGCCCGCATTACTGGACACTTTTATTCGCAATTTAAGGAAAACCTAAAATGGTTTCGATTGCCTATTTATAAGCCCTCCGATATTTCCCCTTCACTTCCCCTTCAAAAATTAACTTATAGAATAAATTGGTCGAATTTCGACCACGGGGCGACCCCTAGTTTATTTTAATTATACAGCTTTAGAAATAGCGTTTGAATTCATTGTTGAATTTTTTTTTTATATATATACTTCTCCCGGGAAAGGCGAACCTATAACGCTTCAACAGCGCCCCGAGATGCCTGCAGATGTATGTTTGCTCTGCACTTAAATTGCTGCAAATTGTAGTCTTCTGGAAATATATCCCCAGGAAGCGAGTTCCAAAGTTTGCTTGTCCTGTAACAGAAGGAGTTTTTGAAAGTTGTCCTCGCGGTTGTCAAGTGTAATGTATAGTCATAAGCATTAGCAGCCTGTCTTGTTGGGCGCCCAAAAGTTGCATTTGCGACTTGTCTTCTGTGCAGCAACGGTTGTAGATTCGATGTTAGTGTAGGGTCTCCAATGAGTCGAACTGCTCGTCTCTGTATGCTATCAAGCAGGTTAAGTGAATGTTTTGGGGCCGAGCTCCATATATGGGAACAATATTCCAAGCCTGGTCTAACCTGTGCTTTGTAGAGAAGGAGAAGTTGCTTGGGGCTAAAGTACCTCTTTGCTCTAAAAAGGTAGCTCAACTTTGCGGACGCCGATCTTGCGATAAAGGATATGTGGTCCTGCCATGTGATTCCTGAATTGACTGTGACTCCTAGAAGGTGCATTGAGTCCTTGTGATGGATTGGATGGTCATTCATTTGGATCTGAGGAACTGTTGATGCATTTTTTCTGGAAAATGTTGTAAACTGTGTCTTGTTTGCATTAAATACAACCAAGTTGTCCTTTCCCCACTTCAAGATTTTGTCCAGATCATCATTTAGAGAATTAATTTGTTCACATCTCTGATTGTGTGATGTAGCCGTATTCACAGGCCCACTGTTCGAGATGGAGGATATAAGAGTGCTGTCATCTGCAAAGCTGTAGATATTATTATTTGTCGATCCAAGCAAATCGTTGATGTGGAGAAGAAATAGAGTTGGAGAACGAATAGATCCTTGGGGCACTCCTGCATTTAAAGCAAACGAATTGGATGATACTGATACACCATCTACAACAACTTGGATCGATCTTCCCAGAAGAAAATTTTGCATCCATCCGTAGAGTTGTTGTGGTAATCCGTAAGACGCTAACTTGCCTAATAGGGCTCTATGCCAGACTCGGTCAAATGCCTTGGATATGTCCAAGGCTACGGCTCTGGTAGGTACCACTTCAAAAACATCGCCAAAGCGCCACCTATCGGGTATATAGTATAATATCTCTCAAGCTTGAACAAACCATATCCATCCATAAAATTTCATCAAAATCGGCTGTTTGGTTTCGGAGATCGACCACCTATCGTGTCTAAAATTATCCCATCTTTCAAGCAACAATTCCAAGAATTTTCATTGAAATCGGATTAGTGGTTTCGGAGATCGACAACAACACCACCACAAGATTGCTTAAACCTGAAATACAACAATACGAACAAAACAAAAGAAGAATCATGAAAATCATCCCAGGGGTTATCGAGTTATAACATCATCGAGTTTGACTACGAAAGAATTATATATATAGAAGATAACAGTTGCTTCCGCCAAATAAACCTTGAAAAATGAGTTTGTCAAACTACTTTTGCCGGTCAAAAAATCGTACTTGAGTATTTGATCGATTAATATTTGAATGTAAAATGTTCTTTGGCCTTATAATTATTAAGCCGAAGACTCTAAGTATAGCAGACTGTGTGATTAAGAACGAAATCTTGAATTCCCCAAAGTATTTATGAATTTGTCGGTCGTACTTTCGTACATCCCTTCTTTTCTACCTATACCAGTGTTGTATAATAGATAACTATATCGGTAGGTATATCCAATAAATATTGTTACTTCCCTGATCTGTGTTTACAGCGTAAACATCAAATCCGAGTGCTGTAACCTGAGATACACAATACCTTATGATGTTGCTTAGCTTTGATCCACTGACGTTGCCAATATAAATTCCAATAGCTTGTTTCCAGTTAGTATTTAGACTACGCAACATTATAATTAAGGCATGTGTAGCGATTATATTCTCTCTGCCAAGATGACCATGATCAATAAAACCATAAAAAATATCTTCAGAGCTATTATATTCAAGCTCTGGTTTAACAGCCATCTCATCTAACAAAAGAACACACTTCCTATCCAATTTTGAAAGAGAAGCGCTTTTTGTTTTTAAAAGATCTAAAACGCATTTTACTATTCCTGGAGAAAATCGTATATTCATGTGCCACCTTTGAATAGTTGACACGGAAGGCAACGCGAATTCTAGCTCAAGTAGAAATTTATATGCTAAAATTAAAAATATTTATTTTAAAAATAAATCCCTTTCTTTATGACTCCATTTAGAATTCGGTTTATGATTTAATTGGGCTAGAATGAACGTTCGGACAGGATCACTCTTATTAGCAAATATGGTATTAATTCTGTTAGTGACTAAATTCTCAATAGTAGTCTGCTTGCGATTTTTAGGAGATTTTAAAATAAATTTAAAGTATTTAAAGTATTTCTCTATACAGGCTTCAACACGTCCACTCTGTACGAGCAAATAATTGCATATGAACATTACCCACTCGAAAAATCCCTAATTTACCTGTTTATCATCAGGAAACATAAACACTCATTCATCAACCATCATGCTCAACTCAAGCCGAGCGTGACGCGAGATCGTGACCAGCGCTGCCACTTTGCTATGATCGTAGCAAAATTGCTACGCGATTTCCAATTTGCTACGCTGCTACGCACTCTCCCTTAAAATGTGTATTTTGCTACTTTTTTTTAAAGCATGAAATGTCAACATAAATCTTGGAATTTTTCTTGAAAAAAAAAAAAATAATAATAATAATAATAATAATAAACGCAAGTATATTCAATCTTTACTCACTTTCCCACACCAACCTGTATTCTATTCTACCATTCCCAAAAAGTACCCATTTCTTCGGATGTGTTAGTGTTTGAATTTGACTGGAACCTGGCAAGCCACTGTTTTTAAAAGTTTCCAATTTAATAAAAATTCTTACACATTGCAGCACAGCTGCTGAAAGGACTTTTTTCTGATTTAAGCTTAACGAAGAACAAGAAGACGAACTCATTTAAAATAGAGACAGTAGATAATATAATGGCTGGAAAATGTTTGGTTTCAAAAAGAAACGAATATATGGGTGTCGAATCTTTAATTTTTTTCTTAAACTACTTAAAAACTTAATTTTTTAATTATTAAAAAAAAAAAACTGTATTAGCCTAATAGATTTGCCGGAATTTCTATGTGATATTAATTCTGCTATTGGTACAAGGAACCTACATTTATAATTTTGTGATATGAACTATTTTTTTTAAGGCAATGCTTGCATGCAAAGCAGTGAAGTTTTTAATGTTTTTTTTTTTAAATAGGTATATAGTTTACCAACTGTACTTGTACTAGTCCTTAAAAACATATTTACTTTGAATAAGGAGTTAAGTGTTTTTTTATTTGTTTTCGAAAAAAAAAATATATATACTTTGGACTTTTGAGTTTTGCTACGCAAATTAAGTTTTGCTACTCAAATTTGCTACGCAAATTTTTTTCCTTGTGGCAGCACTGATCGTGACCAACAACACGAGACACGCACACGACCCAACCCAATACACCGAGTCCTTATTCCTCATTTCTCTCTGTATTCCAGATTCCACTCGAAGTGTTAAGAAGTGCAAATACAATGTACAATAACAAAAACAGCAAAAAAATATTGGTGGTTTTCATCCCTTTCTTTCTTCTATGCAATGCACTCATTATTACCATTGAGTGTAAAAACTCAAAGTCTCATTACCGAGAGAACACCGATTGAAGCGACATTGTCGGGACTCGGGACAATTAGGTAACTTCGATTTCGCAATGATGGTTCCTCTATGAATGTGTATAAACTCAATGGTACTACGTAGTACCTACGTACCCGTTCGTAAAGTAGAGTTGGATTTCGATTTCTTAATGAGTTGCAAATCGAGTTGACTAACTCGGTTTGCAGCTCGGTTTGCAACTCGGTTTACTTCAATTCTAAACCGGTTTAACTCGGTTTGAGAAATTATCGGTTTGGCACATCCCTGATTACAAACCCGCCACCATAGAGGTAGATAACTAGTCTGAGACTGGTGGGTATTTTTCAAGAGATAATTTCGGCATCCGAACAAATCTTATGTTACGGTGATCTATGAGACGCAAATGAACTCTCTTCCGTTCATAAAACGTGGTTCCACACCTTATGAGTTTATTTTTAAACTTTTGGGCGAATTTTGTTTTCATAGTTATATACGGTAGGTACTTTTCTTAAAGAATATATATCCAAATCGAGCTCAGCAAGGCGTCTCGAATTGTCCTTTCGATAGTCGAGTTATCTGCATACATATTTTTTTCAAGCTTGAGAATTTTAGCAGTTGAACTTGGATTTTTAATGAACTTCTCCAAATTTCAGCTTAAATCCTTTTACCTTCTTCGGTATAACTATTTCGTTTTTTACCTAAGGGGGACTAATTTCGCACAGACGTCGTTCTTTTGTGGTTATTGATTCGGCTTTTAAGGCTACTCGATCTTCCACAAATTTAACTCTGTCGTTTTCCCCATATTTTAATCAAAATGGACACAATAAATCTATCATAACACTAGTTGAACCGGCGAACTTTGTTCCGCCCAAATTCGTTAATTTAATGAAAATAATAATTTCGAGCATGCAAAATGCACATTCACTAAAGTCCTTTATTTATAGTACACAACGTACAAAGCGGAAGGTTTGCTAACACGTTGCCACGCTACAACAATTGACGATGTGAAAAACATGGGAATTCAAGATGCAAATATTTGCAAACATATGTTTTTGAATAATCGGAATCCGCGGAATGAGACCGTTTGCCTTTCAATTTTCTTCTTATTTGATATTCTTCACAATCAAATCAAACGCGACCCGTTATAAAGTTTCGGTGCATTAAGGTTGCGCAACACAATTATAACTGAGCCGATTTTCAATTTAAAAGTGTGTAGCGGTAAGCCCGTAACAGCCAAAGAATTCAAAAATTACAAATTTTAAATAATTTTTGTTGCTTTGGAAGTGAGTTTTCTATCCAGTCTTTCTTTTTTTTTTTAAAGTGAGTTTTCTATCCAGTCTTTTTTTTTTTTTTAATGCTATACAAACTTTATCCCCAATTTAATACCCATAGAGTTTTGTTTTCACAACAGAAAGTAGCATATTTCCTTAATTGGGCCAATGCGAATTTAAACCTGCAATATTCAAATAATGAACACGGACACGTGTTCTGTACAAACTCATGACAAGTGGCATTCTTAGAGTAACAACAATAACGAACAGTTATCCTGTATGAGAGATGTTGCGCTATGTTTCTTATGATATGGTGAGTATGGTTAGTTTATGACTTATGTGTTATGTAGGTGTGTAAGTACAGAGGTTATATAATACACTACAAAACCAAAAATCAGAAAAATCGAACGATCCTTGCCCGAGTTATGAGTGCACATATGTTTAGTACCGTATTTAATTAAGGTCCGTAAAGATAAACACGTCTGATTGGTATCGTAGCTACGTATGAAGTGCCCTTTTATAATTATTTATTTTTAATACATTTTTACATTTTATTATAGTGTTGCTAGACAACATATTTTAATATTTTCTACAGTATTTCGAGACACTACAATATGGACGTCAGTCTTTCGTATTAAGTCCTGTTCACATTTCGAAAAGTGCTTTATTTGGCAATGCCCATTATCTATATATTAATACGGAGTTGCCTAAAACGTGTTTCCCCCCTTTTTTCCTATTATAAGTCACATAAATATGCCAACACTATATATATTTGGGTAGGGGACAATACATAGAAGTGCACAATACAAAAAATATCCACAAATTATGAATTAAAGCAGGTAAATTTAAGCGAATTGCATGAAATTACAACAACATGGCACCCGCGTGAAGTTAATTCGCACTTTTTCTAGAATGAAAAACGTGAAATGCAGTTCGATAGACAATCGTTTGTAGCTGTTTGTAGTGAAATTCTTTTCGTTTGTAGTTCAACCGTTTGAAAGTTAGAACCATTTGAAAAAACAAAATCCCAATCCCATAAAACCGTGTTATTTCTGAAACCGCAGCTAGCAAAGTGATAAAATTTCTAAAATCTATTTTCGAAAGTGTTCGATAATACTAATCTAATAAAATTCAAATCGTACCAATCGGCCTAACGGTTTATGATTTATATGAAATTTAAGCAAAATGTTGGCTTCTAACTTAAGGTCCCCATAACTCTAAAACTGTTGAACAACAAACGATGAAACTTTGCATATCTATTCTATGCACCCTTTTCTACCTGTAATATAAAATAGAAGACAGCCCGCATTACTGGACACTTTTATTCGCAATTTAAGGAAAACCTAAAATGGTTTCGATTGCCTATTTATAAGCCCTCCGATATTTCCCCTTCACTTCCCCTTCAAAAATTAACTTATAGAATAAATTGGTCGAATTTCGACCACGGGGCGACCCCTAGTTTATTTTAATTATACAGCTTTAGAAATAGCGTTTGAATTCATTGTTGAATTTTTTTTTTATATATATACTTCTCCCGGGAAAGGCGAACCTATAACGCTTCAACAGCGCCCCGAGATGCCTGCAGATGTATGTTTGCTCTGCACTTAAATTGCTGCAAATTGTAGTCTTCTGGAAATATATCCCCAGGAAGCGAGTTCCAAAGTTTGCTTGTCCTGTAACAGAAGGAGTTTTTGAAAGTTGTCCTCGCGGTTGTCAAGTGTAATGTATAGTCATAAGCATTAGCAGCCTGTCTTGTTGGGCGCCCAAAAGTTGCATTTGCGACTTGTCTTCTGTGCAGCAACGGTTGTAGATTCGATGTTAGTGTAGGGTCTCCAATGAGTCGAACTGCTCGTCTCTGTATGCTATCAAGCAGGTTAAGTGAATGTTTTGGGGCCGAGCTCCATATATGGGAACAATATTCCAAGCCTGGTCTAACCTGTGCTTTGTAGAGAAGGAGAAGTTGCTTGGGGCTAAAGTACCTCTTTGCTCTAAAAAGGTAGCTCAACTTTGCGGACGCCGATCTTGCGATAAAGGATATGTGGTCCTGCCATGTGATTCCTGAATTGACTGTGACTCCTAGAAGGTGCATTGAGTCCTTGTGATGGATTGGATGGTCATTCATTTGGATCTGAGGAACTGTTGATGCATTTTTTCTGGAAAATGTTGTAAACTGTGTCTTGTTTGCATTAAATACAACCAAGTTGTCCTTTCCCCACTTCAAGATTTTGTCCAGATCATCATTTAGAGAATTAATTTGTTCACATCTCTGATTGTGTGATGTAGCCGTATTCACAGGCCCACTGTTCGAGATGGAGGATATAAGAGTGCTGTCATCTGCAAAGCTGTAGATATTATTATTTGTCGATCCAAGCAAATCGTTGATGTGGAGAAGAAATAGAGTTGGAGAACGAATAGATCCTTGGGGCACTCCTGCATTTAAAGCAAACGAATTGGATGATACTGATACACCATCTACAACAACTTGGATCGATCTTCCCAGAAGAAAATTTTGCATCCATCCGTAGAGTTGTTGTGGTAATCCGTAAGACGCTAACTTGCCTAATAGGGCTCTATGCCAGACTCGGTCAAATGCCTTGGATATGTCCAAGGCTACGGCTCTGGTAGGTACCACTTCAAAAACATCGCCAAAGCGCCACCTATCGGGTATATAGTATAATATCTCTCAAGCTTGAACAAACCATATCCATCCATAAAATTTCATCAAAATCGGCTGTTTGGTTTCGGAGATCGACCACCTATCGTGTCTAAAATTATCCCATCTTTCAAGCAACAATTCCAAGAATTTTCATTGAAATCGGATTAGTGGTTTCGGAGATCGACAACAACACCACCACAAGATTGCTTAAACCTGAAATACAACAATACGAACAAAACAAAAGAAGAATCATGAAAATCATCCCAGGGGTTATCGAGTTATAACATCATCGAGTTTGACTACGAAAGAATTATATATATAGAAGATAACAGTTGCTTCCGCCAAATAAACCTTGAAAAATGAGTTTGTCAAACTACTTTTGCCGGTCAAAAAATCGTACTTGAGTATTTGATCGATTAATATTTGAATGTAAAATGTTCTTTGGCCTTATAATTATTAAGCCGAAGACTCTAAGTATAGCAGACTGTGTGATTAAGAACGAAATCTTGAATTCCCCAAAGTATTTATGAATTTGTCGGTCGTACTTTCGTACATCCCTTCTTTTCTACCTATACCAGTGTTGTATAATAGATAACTATATCGGTAGGTATATCCAATAAATATATTATAAGAACATACTTTCGTCGCGTGCAGTTGTTCAAAATAAATGCTGCTTATTTGATTTAAAGCAAACTTGTCTTCATGGTCTAATCCACATGCAACTGACAAATATCTCATTTAAGAGTCCAATTTGTACTCGCTAAAGTATTGCCAAACAAAAAAAAAACTAACAAATCTATTGCTCATTTACATTTTATTTGCTATTTGCCAGACGAAATGATTGTCCACTTGGTAAATTCATTTGTTAACTTTACGTGTCTACCCTAAGCAAAAAAATTTATATATGCACGCAACTGACCAAAGCAGACCAAACAAACCAACCCCGCCTAATGCCATTCATTAAATAATAAATCATATTAAGTGTAACTAATTTACATGTGAATTTGTTGCTACAAAAGACCCCTAATGACCAGTCGGTCGTCCACTGTCCCATCCAAAATGACTGTGTTTACCGCACAATGAACCTATTTTTACCTACATATATACCCACCCACCAGATGCGTTGTCCAGCTCTAATTTTTACTTTGGTTTTGGCATTCGAATAGGCCACAAATGGACACAGCACAAGAGGAAATTCTGTTGCATAATTTGTTTGTACCCCAGTGCGCTCAAACCACAAGCACCTCCGACAGCGCCGACCATCGTGGTCATTATTGCAACTAATGGTGCTCATGAATTATCCAACATTAATAAATGGGCACATCCGGGCAGCCGCATTTACCAAAGCTCATTCTATATATATATACTTAATCCCCCACCCCCAAACTAGTCCCTTTCGATTTTCCACTTCAATGATGAGCAAAGCTAGCCGCACCACGCACCACCCCCATCACCCCGACTGCAGAAAAATCCACTCGCATCGTCCAATTATATCCTCTCGAGTAGCAATCCTTTGAAGGATTTACTCGACTTCGGTTCTCACTCGAATTAATTGGAAACTTAAAGAAGGATATCCTCTCCAAAGTCAAGCGGTAATATATCAAAGGACCACAAATGGGAGTTTTAAAGCCATCTCATTTAATAAGGCGAAAGCGCACCAAGAAAATTTGTCATTTAGGGGCCAAGATAATTTGTTAAACTGGATTAGGGTTTCTGAAGGTTTCTTTTCTTCCTTGTTCGCATTCGGTGTGAATGCTTCACTTGGAGGGTGAAAGAAACGTGCATGTGTACGAGTATAGGTGCACATTCCGTAGCTTTTTCAAGGATTGCCATTGCCATCTAAATGTTGTGCTAACGAGATTTCAACGACTAGGAGCATGATACACACAGCATTGTTCGTGTGTAGCCAAGTGATTGAACCGAGACACTGTAGCTACAGACAGGATTCGGTTTTTTCCTTAAGTAGTTAGCGTGGAAATAGTTAAGCAAGCGATGTGCACTGAAATTGATGATTTCTTTTCAGTTGTTAGTTAGCGCGAGGTGCGATTGGATTAAATGGGAGAGCCTTTTTCAGTAGGGAAGTCTTGCGATGAGCGAAAGAAATGGACGAGTATACGATACACAAACACACAGTCTAGTTTAGAGTTACAAGTATTTGTTCTTTCACCACCACAACAGAGCAATCCCGTGATTCACTTTCGGAATGTCTATAATATCGTCTGTGGCTCAGTTAGTCTGTTTAAATTCCAGACATCGTACTTGTAGATCCGGAGACTTTGGTCCTTATTTCACTTTTTGTGCTGCTTGGACGTATCCGAGGCTTTGCGTTGTATTGGAACAGCTTTTTATTGCCGCAGTAACATGTTCACAAAGTGAAACCCACAGCTAAGGTGCACAGGAGCACAGACCTGTTGAACGAAAGCCGTTTTGTGAAGGGCCTTTTCCAAATGAAAAAAAAAAATGCAAAATCAAACAAAGGTAAAGCTGACCGCGAAAATACAAAAATCATTCAAGTTGCCTAGTCAACGCGATCGGATACCTTGTCCCGACAGATCTAGTTGACGTTTCGCAGAAACTAGGTATCCGAACGTCTTCAATACTGAGACGCCAAACTCGCAATCTTCTTGCCGCTGGCCCCCTCAGTTTTTTTTTTTTTTTTTTTTTTTTTAATTAGCCGTTTTGCTTACCAATCGGTGTTCTGTCAATTTAGAATCCGTGTGACATTCAAAAACATACAAAAAATATAAAATCAATGCTGCCAACCGCTGCCAACTGTGGGGAAATGTGATTGAGTTCGGGAATACCACATTTCAGCATAACTGAATGCTATTGGCTGGTTATTATATACAGTGCGACCTCAATAAAAGAAACTAATAGAAATTTGGGCAGTTGCTTTTATTGAGTTTGTTGCAATAATCGAGTCAAAAAATTGTAGGTGCCAAAAATGAGGCAACAAGTTAAACACCTCAGAATAGTACAAAAAAAAAACGTGTCTTGCACTGGTAAAGAGATCAAAACTGATCATTTAGGTATTAGAAATAAAAAAATCAAATTTTAATTGTTTTTAGAAAATTTAAAAATTTTTGATTGTGTCTTTTTGGACGCAGAATTCTTTCTTACAATAGCCATAACTAATAGCACACAGTAATGCGACTAACGACACTAACGACTACAGAGGAAAATGCACGAAAAACTACGCCTGCTATATAAAACGCACACATCATGTAACAAACATTTGTATAAAAAATACAGCAAATAGCTGTAAAATAACTGCCCAGACATAGCAAAAATAAACAAGAAGGAAAATATATCTACAAATAGCGGACGAAATAAGAGCTCATGAACCAATAGTTGCTTTTATCGAGTCACCTTTTTTGAGGAGTTGCAATTACTGAGTCAACAATGGTAAGATTTAAGATGTTGCTTTGTCGCACTGTAATTTGAAGAGGCGTTTAATATAATTTGTCTGGTTAAAAAACTATCTAAATGAGATATTTTATATACTAGGAACATATAAGGACAAACGTGGTTGTGTGTTTTCCGCTTTTGAATATCATTAACTTCGATTTCAGGTGTGTACATTTTTCTTAAATAACTGATGAAAGTTTGTTTCATAAATATTTGCAGCAAAAGTAGGTAGGTACACTTATTCTTAACGGATAAAATTCTATGAACTTTGCGTACACGAGTGAAAGAAGTGTAGATCGAAAAGTACCCGGTGTCCAGTATTAATTGTTACAACAAAATTAAAATCCTATCGTGCGTGCTTATTTCAATTTACCGTTATTAATGCGTGTACGCTTTTATTCATGTTTTTCGTGAAAACAAAAAAAATACAACAATAAAACAAAAATACAACAATTTGGGAGATATGGCAAGTTTGAGATATGTGGCAGCGGTGCCATTTCTGCCACTATTAGCTTTATATTGTAAATTTCTGTTGATAATACTGAAAGATCGCAAAGAAGAAGACCGATGTCCAAAAGATAGATTCAAGAAGAAAAGTAAGTTAAACAAAGACAGCTTAGGTTAATTCAATTTAAAATGTGGTTGGTTGACAGTTTGACAGATTAAGAAGTGTAAGATGAGCTTTTCTTTATAGAACACTAGTTGACACCCGGCGAACTTCAGTTCGCCCAAATTCGTTAATGTAATGAAAATAATAATTCCGAGCGTGCACAATGCACTTACTACTTTATGTAAGCCGGTCAATTAAAATTCTTTGTTCAAAAGTTATACCTATTAATTACAATAGAAATAATTGAAGTAGGTATAGCATTGTCGATTTGTTTCAATCAAACCGCAAAGATTGACGCGTCGGCCAACCTTCCGATTTTTCACTAAATTGACCATGTGAGAAACATGGGAATTCAAGATTGATGCCACGAATGCACAAATATCCTTGCAACAATTTATTTGTCAATTCAAGACGCTTAACCATACACACCCACAAAATTTCATTGCATAAAACTTCATTGAGATGAATTGGCTGTTTTCCGATATCGACAACGGCGCCACCTATCTGGTCCAAAAGTATCCTAGCTTTTAAGACTGCCTACACCTGAAATACAACGATACCAACAAAACAAAAGAAGAATCATGAAAATTGGCCCCGTTTTTATCGATTTATATCTACATCGAGTTTCAACCCGAAAGAATTATATATAAAAGAAATGAAATATTCGCCTACAGGCCACATGTTGAAAATGTTCCGACTTTTCTTTCTTCTTAAACCATCCCTGATTCAAGACGAACAAAACAGAACAAAAATCATTGAAATCAGTCGAGCCGTTTTGGAGCCTTTACCCGACTAACGCGCAGCAATTGATTTTTATATATACAATTATACATAAGTATATTTAGAAGAGAAGATAGAAGATAGAAGATAACTTTTATTCTATCATCGATAGTTTCCGCAGCGCATGCGACGAAAGATGTTTTATGGAATTTTGTTTACACCTTGGGTTACGTTACTAAAGCTTTAGAAAGGATCCCTAATCTTTTCTACCAATAAATATAACCAATGTTACTCAGGGTGAATGTAGCTTTCTAATGGTGAAAGAATTTTTGAAATCGGCACAGTAGTTTTTGAGTTTATTCATTACAAACATACACATAAAAATATAAATCTTTCCTCTTTATAATATTAGTGTAGAAGTGTAGATTATGTCTTAAGGTGGAAACAAGAACATGGGAACATGCTCTTTCCCGTACAGAATGCCACGTTAATCGTAGCTACCTGTAAACGTTCTTCTGTGTGCGTATGTTTTGTTTTTGTCGTCTTGTTGTTTACTGTCTGTTGCACTTCATCATACATTACTTCTCAATCTTACATGTGTATGCAGCTATTCGTTGTCACGTCTCAATCGTACCTACATACATATTAGCGGAATTTATTTGATTGGACATTATGGTGCGATGGTCAAAATATCTTAGGTTAGAATTCGTGATATAAACATCCTTTACTTGACAAGCATCACTCCACTCAGAATATACTTAAAATAACAACAACAATGAGACGGCTTTCCTTTCTTTCATAGTGCGTAACTTAGCGTTTATCGCCCGAGTCGTAAAACAAAGTTAAACTTTCAACTAAAGCTCGTCATGTCACTCACAAGTCACAATGGTAAAATTAAGAAATTTTCATAAGTACCTACGAGCAAGTTTCTTCCTGCACACTGACTGCACAGTGGTTCGATATCTTAACACCATTTTTCCATCGCCACCACCTCTCCCATCGTTGCCGTCCTTTCTCATTTCACATCGCAAATTGGAAATTACTTAAGTTCTGGCCAAGGAACAATGGGGGTCAGGATGGAGCTGGAGTATACTTCTCCAAATGCTTGTAAGGATGGGTGTGAGCAGCTCAGATTATACACTCAAGTGAGTAAAATGACGAAGTATACCGGAGGTTGGCTGCCACGCAAGGGGTTCTGCTAAGACATCCGCCAACACATTAAGGGATTTTCGTCACAAATGGAATAGACGTTAAGCTCCAAAACTATTAGGACGCCCAGCCGGTCGAAGGGATATACACACAAGGTGAAGGTTGCAAAACGGAAAGCTAAACAATTTCACGATGGCTATCGTATTATTTCTTGTGATCTCCAGCTACTGCCATAAAATGGGAACTGCCGATGTTGATGATGATGATGATGCCGACTTGACGACTATTACTCCCTCCGATGAAGCACATAATTATCCTTAATTGAATCTAGCACATCTGGGCCAAGCGAATACATCTACTCGGTGATGGTGAGGAAGTCGCAAATAAAGAGTATAGGTATGGTTACTTAATTCACTGTCAGTATAACGGAATTATGTCATGAAACAATGGCTCGAATTGAATCTGATCGACGCTTTCGAAGAACACTAAAGCACGAGTATATTGTCATCAGTCATTGTGTAGTTAAATCAGAGAAGGCGGACGAGTATTCGCAACCCACTGACAATAATTTGAATTATTCTCAGACAGATGAACCAAATAACTTTCACAGTTTTCTGCCGCTGATGAGAGTTGAGAGACATTAATGATAATGTCCTCCTGACAGTTATTTTCAATTAATTCTCGCATTAGACTGTCAACGAAAGTGAGGAGTTGAATTTTCGCAGCTGTTACCATTAGAATTTGTATTTGCGACTTTGAGTGAATAATAGAAATTAATGTGTAAGTTTTGAAATGTTCGTCCTTGTCGAAATATAGGTACTTTTGAAAATATTTTGTTCGGACTTTCACTTTTGAAGAGACAGCTCTTAATGTATACCTAACATCGAAGTAATAGTGCTGATGAGCAGTCACATTTTAATAAGTACTTTTACTCTGAAGCCGTGTTTTCTAAGTTTCAATGCTCAGTGAGCATTTATAATTAACTAGCTGACCCGGCGAACTTCGTTCCGCCCAAATTCATTTATGTAGGTAATGAAATTAATAATTCCGAGCTTTCGCTTCATTCTGCTTCATGTAATTTGGTCAATTCAAATTTTTTATTCAAAAGGTATATTCAAATTAAATAAATAAATAAAATCAAATACTTGTCGGCCAACCTACCGCTTTTTCACTGAAATGCTTTATGGTACACAACATTTTTTGTTCTATTTCTATTATCGGGTGTGTACACGTACAAAGCGAGAGCTTTGCCGACACGTGAAATTCAAGATTTTTGCCACACACTGCGATTGTCCTTGCAACTTATTAATAAGCGAGAAGTACGGGAAATTGAAGACGCTTAAACACGAACGGCAAATCGTTCTGAATAAGTGGAATCCGCGGAATAAGAACATCTTCGCCTTTGAATTTTCCAATAAAAATCGTTGCTTGAATAATATTTGATATTAAATTCTTCAGTACCGTTACAAAGTTTTGGTTCATTTAGATTGCGCAACAAAGTGTGATAGTTGGTGGCTTCGTTTTCATCCATCAAGGAGTCGACTGATTTATTGAATTGAATGCAACTCACCAGCGATTTGGTTTTGAATGGCGAAATTCAAATGATCGACGTTCTTGTTTTTCGCAGCCAAAATCACTCTTACACTCAGCCAATCTTGTTCAATATAATTCTAAGCGATATTCGGGAAAACATTCATGATTAGTTCTTCCGGTCTCGTTGTAAGGTTGCAAAAAGTTGTGGAAACTCAATCAGGCCGGTGATTAAGTCTGCTCGAATCACACCATTGCCCATCATAAATAATTGCCTGGACAACTCTGCAGCGGACTGGTCATTTTGTAAAGAAACTCGCATGTTTGTTGTCAAATGCAATTTCTTGACGTATCGCCATAAAGCAGACGCCTTCAGGCAAGCATTCAATTCATCTGCCGGAGTTGATCTCGAAATGACAGGCAGCGTTTGACGAAAATCACCTGATAGCAAGATCATTGCTCCACCGAAATGTCGCTTATCATTACGTAAACAATTCAGGGCCTCCAATGCGCATTTGTAAGCCATTGTGCTTTCGTCCCATATAATAATCTTACATTGCTGCAGTACTTTCGCCATCGCAGCGTTCTTTGAAATGTTGCATGTAGTTCTTCTTCCACCTGCAGATTCAATGACAATTTTAATGCAGGATGAGCTGTTCGACCGCCTTCTAACAAAGTAGCCGCTATCCCAGGGCCAAAGCGATCTCAGATCTCGAACGAATTGTAGCCAAAATAAGTGAAATCATGAATGTATTTCCAGTACCGCAATTTCCGTTATCGACTTGCATCAATTAATCGTACACTGTCTTTTATTCTTGATTCAACATTGGCACATTTGTTTCAACAGCTTGACTCAATGTGATTCGACCGAAGTCCATTTCTTGCTCCAATTCTGGATTAAATGCGTCTTGCATTGAACGATTTGGCTGTGGCATCCCCAATTTGCACAACAAATTGCCACTCCTGAACAGACACATATCCTCGATCAAAATCAAAGCTTTGTTGCGCATTCCATCTGACATCTCCAGTTCATTATCCGATGTCACAGTACGAATTCGATGCAACTGACATCTCCAGTTCATTATCCGATATCACAGTACGAATTCGATGCAAAATATCGTCGGCCATATCATCTTTGTAACGGGTGATTTTTTAGCTGGTTTGGTTTTGGCAACACTGGTTTTGACAGCTGGCGTGTGTTTAGTACCTTGTGTCACTGTCAAACAGCTTCAGTTTGGTTTGCAATTTAACCATGGATCGTCTTACAAATGAACAACGCTTGCAAATTATTGAATTTTACTATCAAAATTCGTGCTCGGTTCGAAATGTTCATCGCGCGCTGCTTCCATTTTATGATCGGCATTCTCGACCTTCTGAGCAGTCTATTCGGAAGATTGTGACCAAATTTCGCACCAAATTTACTTTGTTGGACATTAAACCACCAACACGTTTACGTACTGTGCGTAGTGAAGAAAATATTGCGGCCGTATCAGCTAGTGTGACAGAAGACCGCGAAATGTCGATTCGGCGCCGTTCCCAGCAGTTAGGCCTTTGTTACAGCACTACGTGGAAAATTTTGCGGAAGGATTTGTGCGTAAAGCCTTTTAAGATACAGCTTGTGCAAGAACTAAAGCCAGCCGACCTACCACAACGCCGAATTTTTGGTGAATGGGCTCTTGGAAAGCTGGCCGAGGATCCGCTTTTTTATCGAAAAATTGTGTTCAACGATGAGGCTCATTTTTGGTTGAATGGGTACGTAAATAAGCAAAATTGCCGCATTTGGAGTGAAGATCAGCCAGAAGCATTGCAATGCATCCCGAAAAAGCCACTGTTTGGTGCGGTTTATGGGCCGGCGGCATTATTGGGCCATATTTCTTCAAAGATGATGCGAATCGCAGCGTTACTGTCAATGGTGAACGCTACCGAGCGATGATAACAAACTTTTTTTTGCCCGAAATGGAAGTTCTTGACTTGCATGATATGTGGTTTCAACAAGACGGTGCCACATGCCACACAGCACGCGAAACAATGGCGCAATTGCGAGGCGAGTTTGGTGAACAGTTAATTTCACGTTTCGGGCCGGTCAATTGGCCGCCTTTGACACCATTAGATTATTTTTTGTGGGGGTATGTCAAGGCTAATGTGTATAGGGACAAGCCCGCTTCGATTGACGCACTGGAAGCCAACATCCATGCATTCATTCGTGAGATACCGGCCGATATGTGTGAAAGAGTATGCCAAAATTGGACTCAGCGGATGGACTACCTGAGACGCAGCCGCGGTCAACATTTGCATGAAATTATCTTTAAACATTAAATTGCAAGGTTCAAACTATCGATTCAAATAAATATTTCATTCATTTTTTCGAATTTTTTGTGTTTTTTTTTTAAAAAAAGTTCTAAACCTCTTAAAAAATCACCCGTTATAATCAAAGTATCTACTTCATTTCAAAAAGTTACTTAATGTTACATAGTAAACATTATTTTTAGGTACCTATAGTATAGGTATTTAAAAAAAAAACTTTCAAAATTGTTGACAACAACAATTTGGTTGGAAAAATAATTAAAATAATTGACAACAACAATTGCTTTTAAAATTTAAAATATTTTTTTTTGTATTTGAAGTGTCACTACTCGATTTATATCCAGTTTCTTTTTTTTCAAAGTGTACAAAAATGAATTTATTGGAATGGCGGTTGCGCCTTTTTTCAAAAATGTGTCATACCAATATATTAACCTTCTCTGCATGGTCTATTAACCAACAAAAAAAACTAAATCAAAATCGGATGTGTGTGGCAGTCAGTAGGCTGTCACACACACATTTATCAAGTTATTTTTATATATATAGATACTTGAATGGGAAGAAATATTTTACCAGTGGAACTGTATTCAACGTGTTCTTCAGAGGGTAAACATTAAAAAAAACCTACAGCTCAAAATGATGGTCTGAACTCACCAGTCCCAGGACCGTCAAGCGCAAGAAGATAATGAACTCCCAGGCTTTCGGCAGTACTCGACAAATGCAAGATAAGTGACAGAGATCCCGTACATCTCTTGACAGCTTGATGTGACGAAGCCACATCCATAGGTTTTCCAAAATATGTTATTAGCCGCATCAGCTAAACGTGGAGTTAAACTCATGTCGGAGTTCAATGATAAAATAACAAAAGACGAAGACCTAAGCCAATCCTACTTCAAGTAAATGTCCTTAACATTTCAATACTATATGATTTAACGAATTATTGCTATATTTTTTTAGACAGTGCAAAATTATCGTCAAAAATGTCCTTGGATGTAGCCGAGAAAACCTCAAAATACTTTACATGACTAAGTTAAGTTATTAATGTTTGTTATGTATTTATAAAAACAATGCCATTTACGTTATGTATTACAATTATACTGTTTTTCTATTAGGTGCTATTTATAAAAAAAAAGTCACTTTGGAAATAAACATCAAAGAGCAGATGATGATTTTTTGGATTTAAATGTCATTACGGCACGTGTTAATGCATTCCGATTTAATTAAAAAAAATGTATATGCGTTTTTAACCTAAAGGAACAAAATAAACGAGTACTCAACAAAAAAAGTCAGACTTCTTTTTTTTTTCTTCATACGAATTTTATTTCGTACCTAGGTACATATTTCTGCAGAGCGTTTCCTTACCACACACTTTACATTACGTATATCCTCTTTCCTGAAATATTAATTCTAGTTTACAAAAACAAAAACGAGTTGTCTAGGCAAAAACGAAAAAAATTCAATAGAAATATGGAAACAAAATACATAATAATTAGGTAATAGGCTAAGGATGAATCTTACATTTTAACATAATATTAATGATAAAACATTAAATAAAAAATTAACACAAAAAAAAAAAAACATTCATAAGAGTAAATATTAAACACCGCGAAAATATAATTAAAAAGTAAATCATAAAAAGAAATAGATCTATCTATATATGTATATAAATATAACTAACTTGATACATATTCTGTGTTTCTGTTCTTACTTTTTTTTTCTTTTCTTTTAAACTATTCAGAAAAACAATGAGAAGGACACAGGCTACTTTTTGTCGTGACAACAAAACTTTGAGGGAATGAAAGAGGTGGCTGTAGGAAATAAGGCCCCAATGAAATAAGGCCACAAAAAAGAAAATGAAATAAGGCCCCAAATTTGGGGTGTTATTTCATAATGAAATTAAGAATAATGAAAACTACTTTTCATTTAATATTGTTGATATTGGATAAACTGGTTTAGATTAAAGGAACTTTTTACATACCTACTCAACCTCGCACCCTTCCCGCAATCTAAAAGTAGACCCAAGCAGGGGGGTCGCAGGGGGGCAGCATGCCCCCCCATACACATTCCATATCGGAAGGGTAACAATTAATAATAAAAAAAATAATTTTGGGGACTTATTTAATTTCTTCTTTTGGGGCCTTATTTCATTGAGGCCTTATTTCGCAGAGCCAAAGAGGCTATGAATGGGGCAATGCACTTTAAAAAAATAAACTGGACAGAAATCGACGAGTGACACTTCAAATATTGTTTTGGTAGGCATGAGAATCGGTCGTAAAATATATTTCATACCGCTAAGCTATTAGACTGTCCTAGGGTGGAGCGTAAATTTTTTTTTTTCGATTTTCATTTTCGAATAGCGTCAAAAAGTTGCATAATTACGAAAACTAACCATAAAAAATAATAAAAAAAATAAATTTCACTTTTGGTAGAGGTAGAGGGCTAACCACAGCTCAAAGTTTTGCAAAATTGGCAAAAAAAAACCTTATTTTTTTATCGGCCGTTCTCGAGAAACTTTTTTATTAGTTGACGAGAAAAAAGGCTAATGGTTTGTTGTTGCACTTAATGCTCGTTGTCTGGGTCCTAACCGAGGGGAATTCTTTTTCTCGCGCCGCTCTAGGATTCCGTTACCTTTTACAGAATATTTCACTTCGATTCTGATCTGGTGTGTCGGACTTGCAATTAACACCTAGTCGTTTAATTAGCTTCCAAGAAGCAACACGTTTTCAGGTTCATATCTCTTTATTTGCCTCTTTTTAACAAAGTTTAAATAATGTTGAAGCGAGTGACGAGGCAAGAATTGGATTGCCCTATCCTTGGAGCACCGTGTCTTATAAATAAAAGAGTGTTACCAACAAACGCTGACGTAATAAAACATAGGTATAATTTTTGTGAGAAATGAACGTAAAAATATGGATAATGGAAAGCAGCCTGCTATTACTCAAATACTTGAGACTCTAGGACTTGATATACTTAATGTTTGGCGGACTGCATCTCTGCCTTTCGTTACAATACAACGTGTAAAACAACAAATGAAAAGTGTTTACAATACCTAAGTATTTGCATTTTTTGAGATACCCCAAATCAAAACAAAATGAGAACTATAAGAATAATTAAGAAGTGTGGAAAAATAAATCTCTTACTGAACTATTTGACATTTGTTCCTGCAAATGCGTAAATTTAAATAATTGTGTTTGTCCTAAAGACAAAAAAAGTTCCTGCATTAGAAAGATCTTTTCTCACCGATCAGAGGAATAAAAGAATAATGGCTATAGGAGGTTTGGACCTTTTGGAAACCAAAAAACTTGAAGAAAAAAATTTGAGGAAGCAGAAAACAAATGAAAAGATTTTAAAACACCAATCTCCTATGTCATCACTTGAAGCAAAAACAAGACCGAGGTCTCAATCAAATCCTCCTGCTTTTTCGTCTTCAACTACTCATAATACTGATACTGAACCCCAGCCTAGTACTTCAAAATGTAATGAGAGTAGTGAGAGAAATCGGCTGTATATTCCATATTTAGCAAGAGTTTGTGATCAGTTCGGCACCTCGAATCGATCAGCAGCAGCAGTGGCGAGTGCAGTTTTACAAGATGTTGGCTTGGTAACCGCTGAGAATATCGAAAACGTAATAGATCGAAGTAAAGTTCGTAGGGCCAGAAAACGGCAACGTGAAGTTCTCCAAACTGAAGAATGTCTTTCGTCCATAGAAAGTGTTTATTCCGATGGAAGAAAAGACAAGACATTGGTTTGTAAAAACGAGGTCAGAGAGTTCACTGAGTGACCAAAGTAAAGGAGCATATTTCACTACTCACCGAGCCGGGTTCATACTACCTAGGACATCTAACTATAAGCACACCTTCTGCAACAGGAAAAACTATAGCGGACTCGATATACTCCTTTTTCTTTCGAACAGAGAAATAGACTTGAGCAAATTATCTGTTATTGGTTGCGATGGTACAGCTACAAACACTGGATGGAGAAGTGGGGTTATCCGGCTTATGGAGTTGAACTTGGGGAGACCGTTGCAATGGTTCATATGTCAACTACATGCCAACGAATTGCCACTACGTCATTTATTTATTAAATTGGATGGAGCTACATTAGGACCTCAACTCTATTCGGGTCCCATTGGAAAGGCGTTGGAAAATTGTGCTGACCTTCCCGTTGTTGATTTTTCACCAATTCCAGGTAACCTACCTACTTTATCCAAAACAATTCAAGATTCCTTAAGTACGGATCAAAAATATTTGTTCCAAATGTGTGACGCTATGAGCAAAGGTTCCTGTCCTATAGATCTCTCCAACAGAAACCCGGGAAAAATGGCGCACTCGAGATGGTTAACAACTGCCAATAGGATATTGAGGCTTTATGTAGCCACATCGAATCCAAATGATAAGTTGACAATACTTGCTAAATATATAGGTATTAAAAGTGTATGGTCCAGTTTGGTTCAGTTTTAAAAAAGACAGTTCATTTAAAAATGGCCCAAAGCATGTATACAAATTAATAAATTTGTCAAGTTCTGTTATAAGAGAAATAATAGACCCTGTTATTCAACGCTATTCGTATTTTGCACACCCAGAAAACATATTGATGGCAATGCTAAACGATGAAAGATCCCATATCAAAGAATTAGGCTTGAGAAGAATCATCTCAGCTAGAAAAAAAAAGCGAGTTGGGTGTTCAGTTAGGATTTTTATACTTCCAAAATTAAATTTTAAAGCTAATGATTATATGGACTTAATAATCTGGGCTGAATCAGAAGTCACATCACCCCCATTGCTGGATAGAATGAGTGATCAGGAATTGGAAGAAC
Source organism: Cheilosia urbana (assembly GCA_946477585.1). Classification (NCBI taxonomy): domain Eukaryota; kingdom Metazoa; phylum Arthropoda; class Insecta; order Diptera; family Syrphidae; genus Cheilosia; species Cheilosia urbana. The sequence continues at coordinate 43,782,301 of OX297856.1, forward strand.
TTCTGCAAAACAAATCTTCAATTGACTTGCCATTTCCAAACTACCATTGTCACACTCAAGCTGTTGTCCATGTACACAACATTTTTGCCTTTTATATTTGACGGACATTTTTTTTTTTTTTTTATGTATTTTTTTTAGATTTTGCATTAAAAGATACCGATGACCCCAAATGCTCAACTTCCTGGGGGTGAACGCGAATTTAGTATTTTTATATTTTGTGTTTTGTATGTATACAAATAATTTAGTCGCCGTTCGTTTTTAAAACAGAAGGAAATTTGTTATGTTGTTCAACTTTATCGAACTTTTATCCATACAAGTCATTGACGTGAAGGGTCGCGTCACTTGGACATTTCGTTCTGCATTTGTAATAGTTCACAACAACAACGTGGGTGCAAAATTTCGGACGTTTTTTGTGACTGAAAGGTTGGAAAAAATTAAAAGAACAAAAATACACTATGGGCAGTAAGTATAGGTAATAATTTTAATTTTACCATTGTGACTTACTTAGTACAAGAATTTGGTATTTTTGTATGTGTGTTGTAGTGAAAAATGTCACAAGACGCGAGGCCAATTCGAGCCGTCGAACAAATCCACTTTTTATGTCCGTTTGGTACTAAACAATGCAATATTTTCAGATTTCAGAGCACTTTTGTGAACCTGGATTTTTTTGTTAGATTTGCTCTAGATTTACCAATCCATGTGAGTTTGAGCTTGGCAACTTTGGTGAAGTTTTTCTACTGCAAAGAAAGACATTGCATCGGGTGATCTATTTTTGTATAAATATTTATAAAGTACCTACTCATATGTTTTAATATAAAATTTAATGCAAAACACATAGAAAAGTATCGAAGGCTGCACATATTCGAATCTCATGAATATCAATACAAAAAAGAGCAAGTGCAGTTTGTATTTTCGATTAGCAACACGAAATCTGAAACCTGAGAGTGAATTTGAATTCTTTGGATGTTCCGGGCTTACCGCTACACAATTTGAAAGTAGGTTCAGTTATAATTTTGTTGCTTTATACATGATGTACCATATTAAAGCACTTTTGTGAAAAAGCGGAGGGCTGACCGACACGTCATTTTCACATAATGTTTGTGTGAAACCAGTGCAATTTGGCATTTTACACCGTACTCTCTTCTCTCCCCATACTGGCCAATGGCTCATTTGATCCTGTCGAACTTCCTTGGGCGGTGTGTGTCGAGCAGGGCCTTTTTTTTGCCTGCAGACCTTGTTCAACAAGTGATGTTCTCTTGCTCGGCCTTTGTTTTATACCAACTTTGCAAAGTGCTTCAGCTACTTCCAATCTAAAGTCTGCGGCGTCCAAATTGTCAGACCGGCCAGCTTGTTTGTTGGCCCGACGATAGAGTAGCCATGCATTTGTCATTGTCATGTCAAGAAGGTGGTAAAACAAACGCATTTACCAAAATGTACTTCTTAGTAAAATTTTGTGTCTGGCAATAATGCTCCACTCCTCCCATTTGACTGTTATATTCGGCTACCACAAGTGGTAGTTCAATCGCGACGTGAACTTTGTTGACTTTATCATATCGGTGAACATTGGATGTAGGGTTCTTACCTGCAAAGTTTGACGCCAGAGAAACAATTTTGTTATCTTTCCAAGCAGTTGTTGAAATCTGAAACCCATTTTGTTTGCCAACAAACTCAACTGAAGTACCCCTTTCTTGTTTTAAAAAAAAAGAGATTCATCGAGGAGTTTACAATTGGGAACTCTATTTCTCCTCACTGTTCCAAGACTATGAATGCCTCTCCTAGCCAAAAATTCGATAAGCGGCAAGGAGGTATAATAGTTGTCGAAGTAAAGCCTGTAGCTACAATTGTGTGGTATTTGCCTCGCTAAACGCACAACAACATTTGAGGCAGCACCCAATTGTGGCTCGTCCTCGCATAAAATATTTTCTTGGCCACTGTAAATTTCGAAATTGTAGCCAAAACCACTAACTCCGCACAAAATGAACAGTCTGAACCCCCATCTGTGAGGTTTGGCCGGCATGTATTGCTTCAGAATGCTTCGAGCCTTGGTTGAACACATCTGCTCATCTACAGCCAAGTACTTTTCCATGAGGGGTCTTACCTTATAAAGTCTATCACTTCCGGGCTGGGTGTAAGGCAACATCTTGGAGTTGTCATTGAAATGCAAATTTTGTCGCAAACGATCCAATTTCTTAAGTGGCATAGTGTCTTTGATTATAGATATTCCAATTTTATCGGACCAGTAATTCCTTACATTCAAAATGCGTACTATAGATGTGTATAAAACCACTCCAATAAATTGACGATTATCGACACTTTCAGCATTTATCGGTTTGTTTGGGTCTTTTTGTACGCTATAAATGTTGGTTTAATCGCGTATTAGATCAACAATTTCTTCAGTAAAAAAAAAATGCTATGGCGTTTCTAATTCCAGGAGTTCATTTGGAAGATCCTCGTTGCCTAAAAAATTAAGCTGCTCTTGATTGAGCTCAAGGTTTTTTTTCTTCCATATAACATTCACTTTCGCTGGCTTGGTTTCTGCAGCTCTTGAAACTCCGCGAGAAGTTGACGGCTGAGGTGTAGGAGATTGAACAGCAGACTGCAACAAAGTTTCTGGTGGTGGTGGATTGTCGGAATCGTTTCCTGATGAACTATCTTCATGGGGAACAAATGTAGGATCCTTATCACATTCATCGGAAGAAAAATCAACTTCGTCTTCTTTTTCGCACCATGAACGGATTATCTCCTCAAGCTTTTGGTTAGTTAGAATGTTTTTTCGATATGGGTGCATTCTGCAAGATGTAAACAATTTGTCTTCTATACTGGGTCGAATATATCTGGGTTGTGGCTTGTTCAACGCGCAATGTTGCAGATGTAACTACAGCAATACGACTTTTACTAACCACGACCTTTCTATGTTGCAAAATAAAACAAAAACACAAAATTTACGTCTGATATAAACTGAAAACAAAACAACTTCTTTTAAAAAAAAAAAATGGTTTTATCGTAATTATCGTTTCCCACAAATAATGAAAGCAGCTCAAACACGGACCTCGACTTTGTGCAAAAAAACAAATTTCACAAATGATAACGGGGACTAAATGACAAATAGAGAGAGTGAGAAATGATCGCGCTTCGAAGAGGTATGTTGCACGTCTGCAACATTGCTCTGATTTGGAAAAAAATAAAAACATACAATTTCTATACAGTATCAGAGGTATGTTGCATATCTGCAACTCAGTGCAACGAAGGGGGGAAGGAGGATTTATTTAGGATTTATTTAGTTAATACCCGAGATAAACATGGCTAAAGAGTTACCAATAGGTAATCAACTTTAGTCCGGCAGTTTACGCAAAAACGCTTTACCAATATATTGGTTTACGCAAAAACGTTTTACCAGTATATTGGTAAAGCGTTTTTGCGTAAACTGCCGGACTAAAGTTGATTACCTATTGGTAAGGCCGAAAGAGTTTTCATAAAAACAAAATTTTTAGCGGTAAAGTACGGGTGATTTTTTAGCTGGTTTGGTTTTGGCAACACTGGTTTTGACAGCTGACGTGTGTTTAGTACCTTGTGTCACTGTCAAACAGCTTCAGTTTGGTTTACAATTTAACCATGGATCGTCTTACAAATGAACAACGCTTGAAAATTATTGAATTTTACTATCAAAATTCGTGCTCGGTTCGAAATGTTCATCGCGCGCTGCTTCCATTTTATGATCGGCATTCTCGACCTTCTGAGCAGTCTATTCGGAAGATTGTGACCAAATTACGCACCAAATTTACTTTGTTGGACATTAAACCACCAACACGTTTACGTACTGTGCGTGGTGAAGAAAATATTGCGGCCGTATCAGCTAGTGTGACAGAAGACCGCGAAATGTCGATTCGGCGCCGTTCCCAGCAGTTAGGCCTTTGTTACAGCACTACGTGGAAAATTTTGCGGAAGGATTTGTGCGTAAAGCCTTTTAAGATACAGCTTGTGCAAGAACTAAAGCCAGCCGACCTACCACAACGCCGAATTTTTGGTGAATTGGCTCTTGGAAAGCTGGCCGAGGATCCGCTTTTTTATCGAAAAATTGTGTTCAGCGATGAGGCTCATTTTTGGTTGAATGGGTACGTAAATAAGCAAAATTGCCGCATTTGGAGTGAAGATCAGCCAGAAGCATTGCAACAGCTACCAAACTTTTTTTTGCCCGAAATGGAAGTTCTTGACTTGCATGATATGTGGTTTCAACAAGACGGTGCCACATGCCACACAGCACGCGAAACAATGGCGCAATTGCGAGGCGAGTTTGGTGAACAGTTAATTTTACGTTTCGGGCCGGTCAATTGGCCGCCTAGATCGTTCGATTTGACACCATTAGATTATTTTTTGTGGGGGTATGTCAAGGCTAATGTGTATAGGGACAAGCCCGCTTCGATTGACGCACTGGAAGCCAACATCCATGCATTCATTCGTGAGATACCGGCCGATATGTGTGAAAGAGTATGCCAAAATTGGACTCAGCGGATGGACTACCTGAGACGCAGCCGCGGTCAACATTTGCATGAAATTATCTTTAAACATTAAATTGCAAGGTTCAAACTATCGATTCAAATAAATATTTCATTCATTTTTTCGAATTTTGTGTGTTTTTTTTTAAAAAAAAGTTCTAAACCTCTTAAAAAATCACTACAAATAACAAATCTTATGATTCATTAAATGGTACAGTTTTTTTCTGGATTGTTGTCCAGGAGTCTGTTACGTTACTCATATTATACCTACAAAGAATTATGAATCATTATGTGATGTGCGGTAATACAACTGTTCTCAAAACTGATGTGTCCAGCGTTGCCACCCAGCTTTTGCGAAAAAATGCCTAACTTAAAAAAAAAATGCCTTTTGGAATATTTTTGTTTAGGTAATAAGAATAAACAAAAACAAATTTTTAATTCTAAGAGAAAACTTGAATCGTCCATTTTAAAGTGATAATCTGTTGAATAGAGTTCTTAGTTTGAAGACAAAATAATAAAATGAGTTTATAATTTATTTAATAACTAAATCTTTCCTGAACACAAAAAAAAACACAGCCGAAGATAAGTATTGAACAAAAACACACAACAACAGCTTTCAAATTTTTTCCAATTTGATTCCACTTACTGGTAGTGGAAGATGGAATTATTTTATAAGAATGACAGATAAAGTATTCGGAAAATGGGCACAGTTTGAAGGTGGGAAACACATTCTTTAAGACCATATACAGATACATATAAAATTCTTTTTGGCCAAGATTTTTTAAAAATGTTTTAAAAAATAAAATGTCGGTATGAGTTGTTTTTTGAGAGAATAACTTTTTAACAACAAGTAGTCAGTATGTTGAATTAAAAAGAAAAATATTTGAAATAGAAAAAGGTGCCTTTTTGGGGGGGAAAAAAAAGCCTTAAGGACTTAGCTAATGAAAAAATGTCTGGAAAGGCATAAAAAAGCCTTAGTTGGAATCGTTGGAAGTGTCTTAAACACACAAAATATATACAGTTTCAGTCGACAATCCAATCAGTCGACAATCCACATGACGATCAGTCTTTGCTTGACTGGGAGATTACCTAACACTAAATTGCCGACGACAGGCTAGTTCAGGGTAATTGCTCAATAGGTATTTTTCAAAGGAGAATCCAAAGTTTTTGTTACCTCTTGTATATCAGAGGTGGAATATCAACGTTTGCAATCCATATAAAAGCAAATACAACAAATTAAAAATTCAAAACATCATGAATTATTCAGATAGTCGGGTTCGAACTCCATTCACCTTTAATCTAACCCAACTAAGACGCAGCCATTAAATAACTTTTAAGCATCCTTCTGTCATCCACTGAACTCTATTCAGCTATTCCCCCTCCTATGAGCCCGTACATTGTTATATTCATATCACATGCGGAGCAACTTAAATAAATTGTTTCAAGTTGCAAGAATCCATTTCATATCTCTCTGGAAAACGCTGCTTCATCGCCATTCATGATTTTTCTGCATAGAGACATTCGCATCGCATATACGAATAAATGCTAACCAGGTGGTGCATACATCAACCAGATATTTCCAAAAACGAAACGGCGAACGGTTGAAGCTAAAAAGAAAAGAAAAAATAGTAACAAAAGACCAACAACATCACGTACACATTGTGTAAATTCAGATAGTTCCAACTTACTAACCCATCTCCTTCTTCAAATGCTTGCAAAGGACAAACTAAGATACGTGGAATCTTTGCTATATCAGAGAGGTCCTTGCTCCCCATTGTTTTCTACATCGCTGTCCCTCTGTCTCTCATTCTCCGCCCCGTATAGACACACCTTGGGCAGGAATGAGCAAACATTTTAAGTTGTGAATCCATCCCTATACCCCCAGCAATGAAACAGCAAAAAGGGTAAATATTACCTTACCTCGAGTATGGCTCAAGCATTCGTGCAAAGGACGTGTGGATGAAACTTGAGAGTGTTTAAGCAACGAGATTCCTCGCAAAGATGCACACATAGTTGCGCGCTTAGCATCGCTTGCTTTCTTCTTCGTCAACGTCCGTTTCACTTACGTGACTCAGTTACGAAATGAGGATGCTCCAGCTAAGCAAGGAGCATCAGCTAAATAGCAGCAGCGGCACCTAGGGAAAATAATAATGAAGCATTTTGCGCTTTCTTTCCACCCGTGATTGCAACAAATTTTGGACAATGCAAAGCGGGCCGGGATCTCTATTTTCCTATTTTCCGGGTGCAGTGTTGTTTAAGTGTCAAAGGAGTCGCGGCAAGGGGTGTCTCTTATCCTGGTGGCAAATACATTGTATATCCAGAGATGTTAGCATGAATTTGATCAAGAGGAAGGATTTTGTTTCTGTGTCTGAAGGACTTAATGAAGGGAAAGTTCAATCTTTTCGGGAGTCTTTTTAGAAAAAAGTTTCGCAAACAATACAATTGTGCATTTGTTTTGGGTACCTATAGGATGTGTGTACTTTTAATGAAAAAGTTTTCCATTCTTTGTTTGGCTTAGATTGGCGTCTTGGCAGGACTATGCGACAGTGCATGGTCAAACAATTGTCTAGACGGGTAGTTTGACAGAAACAATTGCTACTGAGTGTTGAACTGACTGGAATCGTGATGGCAAATTGGATCATTCATGCATTTCCTTTGAAAGTAAGCATGTGGAGACTTGCACTTGCAGACAGCACTGGTATATAGGTAGTTGTAACAGAAAAACTACTGAAAGCGTTTGTTGTCGGATATTTTTGAATACTTTCTTCACTGAAATATTGTGGTATAAATAGTAGTTGACTTGGAATAAGATGAAGGGACAGAGAAAAACGCAGACGCAATATATTGAACAAAACTTCGAAAAGTGAGCAATATATTTGTGGTGGTACTTAACGTAGCATCAAATCATCAACGATCATTGGCAACTCTTGCCTCATTTAATCAAAGAAGACGAGCTGTCATCGACACCAACTACTACTGCATAGTGTTGGGCACTATCGAATGAATTCGCCTATCGATAGTTAGTAACTGAATGATTTCGACTATCGAATGATTTCATTCATTCATTCTGTAGTACGGATAATTAAAAGATTTATTCCTCGTTTTCTTGGTTAAATTTTATTATTTTCCTTCACGTGTGCTTTTTTGGCTCGTGTTCTTTTCTTCTTCTTCTTATCATCAATGGCCGACACCAACCTGAAGTTGGCTGCCATTACAATAAAACAGTCTGCCACTGAACACGTTCACAACTGAATAGTGGACGAGTTCAGTAACAGTTTGCTTATGTTACTACATCTCGGCCAGTCTGACAATTTGATTGACCACAATCAATACCATAACATTAATAAGTAATGATTCACAAGAAACTTAAATCAACTCAACATAGCTTAATCTTAACCATAACGTTAATAAGTAATGATTCACAGGAAGCTTAAATCAACTTAACATAACTTAATCTTAATTCAACTTAACATCTACACATTGAATGACACAAATGTCATGGGTTTACATAATAATGAATAACAATTAAGACTCTCTTCTTCTTTTTTTTTTTTTTTTTAAGAGAAATCTTCTCTCCACAGTCGGATATTCTTGGCCTCTACTATACCATCATATGGCAACTGAGTTATAGGACAATTTTCTATATCACGTATGACATACCTATCATGTGGCAGGACTCTGTGAATGACATAAGGTCCCTTGAACTTTTGAATGAGTTTCTTATTGGTACCGATTGTTGTATCCACATTTTTTATTACTACAAAATCACCCCTGTCATAAGTACGCGCAGGGCGGTGGTGCTCCTTGAAGTATCGGCAATTATACTCTTGAACCTTTCGTGACTCCTCTGAGGCCGATTCCCTGATGGCTATAAGATCTCTTTCACCTCGGTTCAAACCCTTTTCCTCAAGAAATTCTGTGAGTTCGTCTATCACTGGTCCCCGCTGATCAACTCCGAACAGTAACTTACTGGGTGTGTCATGTGTTGACCTATGAATCGTATTATTAAGTGCGTATTCTACCTGTGCCAATGTCTGGACCCAATTAGAATGCTGCAGTGGTTCGCTAAGTTTGGCTAACATTCGTCCCAGCACTCGGTTGACTCTCTCAACCTGCCCATTAGCCTGAGGTGAATGGACAGCAACCTTAACATGCGCAATATTTCGCTCTAATAGGAATGAACTAAATTCTAAAGAAGTAAAACAAGTGCCCCTATCCGTAATCACTCTAGAAGGTCTACTGTAATATTCAAAATATCTTCCCAGCGACGCGCACACCTCCCTGGTGCTGGTCGAGATCACCGGATAGAGCTTGACGAATTTTGTAAACGCATCAACAACCAAGAGGACATGCTTTCTTTTTGATGCTATAGACGGAAGCGGTCCGAAGTGATCCAAATGAATGGTATGAAACGGGACCGGTTTCTTAGGTATACTGAAGATATTACACTCACGCGCCTGTGCAGGGGATGAATACATTATGCACTTTATACAATTCCTAATGAACTTTTCGATCTTCCTTTGCATATTGGGGAACCAATAATGCATCCTCACTTGGTTGTAACACTTTGAAACTCCTAAGTGACCAATCTTCTCATGCACTTGACGGATAAGGTTAGTCTCAAGCTCGGAAGGGACGTACATACTTAACTTATCACCACGGTCTCTTCGGAACACTACTCCGTCTTGCAAGACATACTGACTAGAGTCTTCAGAACACAATTTCTCTCTTAATTTTACGATAATAGGATCACGGCTTTGAGATGCCCTTAATTGAAAATCAATGTCTTCCGAATTCACCACCGATATCATAAAACATCTGCTTAAGGCATCAGTATGACCCATCTTTGATCCACTTCGGTGTTTGACCTTATAGTCATAATTTTCCAGCTCAAGGGCCCAACGAGCTATTCGCGGGTTTACACTTTTCTTGTTAAGTGTAAGCGTAAGTGAGTTACAGTCAGTCACCACTGTAAACGGAATCCCCTCCAAATACACTCGGAAACGCCGGAGGGCAGAAATAATGGCCAAAGTTTCCAGCTCAAAACTATGATACTTGGCCTCCTGAGCAGTAGTACTTCTGGAAGAATAAGCCACCGGATGAAACCGTCCATCATTCTGTCTTTGAAGGAGGACAGCTCCATATCCCAACGAACTGGCATCACAATGCAATTCCGTCTCACGGGTCGGGTCATAAATGGCTAACACTGGCGAAGAAGTCAGACAATCTTTCAATTGTTGGAAAGCTCGTTCGCATTCGGCTGAGAAAATATAAGGTTTGTCTTTCTTCAAAAGATCATACAGTGGTCGAGCTATCCTGGAGAAAGAATTCACAAAACGCCGGAAGTAAGAACTTAACCCCAGGAAGGAATGCAGTTCCTTACTATTCTTAGGGACTGGATACCGATGAATGGCCCTCAAGTGGGAATCACTTGGCTGAATACCTTGCTCAGTCACCTGGTACCCTAAATACTCTATGGCTGAAAATGCAAAACGGCACTTAGAAAATTTTAACTCAAGACCATTCTCGGCTAAACAACGTAAAACTTGTCTTAACAAGCTTAAATGGTCAGGTAAATTTTCACTGGCAATAACTATATCATCCATGTAAATGACAATTTGTTTAGACTCTGTCAGTTTACGAAAAATGCGTGAAATAAATCGTTGGAAAACACTAGGAGCGTTCTTGAGGCCAAATGGCATCTTTAAGAATTCATATTGGCCTGTTGGGGTCACGAAAGACGTAAGGTGAGTAGAATCTGATGAAACCTTCACTTGGTGGAAGCCACTCTTAAGATCCAGAAGGGTGAACACTTTTTTTCCCGAGAAATATTCGAGACAATCCTCAATCAGGGGAAGAGGGTAATTATCCCTCACCGTATACTTATTCAGAGCACGATAGTCGACACACATTCGTATCTCTCCAGATTTTTTCTTAGTCAACACAATAGGGGAGGCATAGGGGGAATCGCTGTGTCTTATGATCTTACGATCCAGAAGATCTTTAATAATTATGTCCACTTCTCGCTTTTCTGCAAAGGACAACCGTCGAGGCGGGCAAAAGAACGGTGTGTCCGTCAAAAGTCGAATTTGCATCTCGTAATCCAATGGTGTCACTTTTGATTTATCAAAATTCACATAAGTGTCATAGATAATACTACGCACTGTTTCAGAAGAAACTCGATCAAGCTCAGGCCCCACCAGAAAGTCGTCTCTATTTTCCCATTCTATGTTTAAAATTTCATGCCCTGTCTCATAATCGCCTAACCCCTGCGGACAACAATCGTTACCAGCTAAATTAGTTTTTTGTATTTTCATATTTGTCTTATCTACTGGACTATCATCACAAAGTCCTGTGCCACTTACAATGGGTTGTATGAATGACTCTGTTGCTCTGTTTGTGGAAACGGGAAAATAAGTGCACAAATACGTATAGTTTAGTAACAAGTGTTTATCAGTATTCATAGTACAAATTGGTTCTGAAGAAATCACATTTCTATGGCTACCCATTCTTAAGCTAATGTCAAACATTTGAAGTACATCCCGACCGATAAGCAGAGGCATAAGTGTAACTTCATCTGGAATAATCATAAGTGACACTTTTTTTATTTTCTTTTTAATTTTGAGATAACAAGATAACGTACCGTATGTATAAATTTTAATGTCCCCAAGTCCCCGATAATTAGAATACGATAAACTGCCAACTCTGATTTCTTCAGGCACCATGGATCTTCGAATAAAGCTAACCGGACTACCGGTGTCAAGAAGACAATTACATTCAATAAAGTTTGTGCACTTAGTTTCTCTTACAATAAAAGCAATGCTTACCAACTGAATGGAACTCAAGGATTGTCCAATGTCATCGTCATCGTAATCATCATCTGATGCGGCTCCTGATTGGATTTTGTTGACAGCACTCACTTGCCTTCGGTTCGGCGCCTTCGGACACAGCTTGTAGACATGACCCGGATCTCCACAGCGAAAACACGATCCAACCGGTCTCTTTTCCTTGGGACAGTTCACGGCTATGTGCCCATATGCTGAGCAGTTGAAGCACCGGACTGGACTCTCTCCAGATACTGCTTCGAACTGTTTCTTCGGTCCTGGTATGGCCGCAGTCACTGGCTTAGGTACACTACTACTGCTTCTGGCGGCTGTTGTTGCCTTCATGATACTCCTCTTCTCATAACGCGGCAACAGACTCTTCAGTTCCTGAAGCGATTTTGCTGCGTAAAGGATGGACACTGTTGATGATGTGTCCGCAAGCCCATCTATGATGTACTCCATTAGGTCAGCTTCGTCAACATCAGCATATGCAGCGATTTCCTGCATTGATAAGACGTAATGAAGAAGTGTTTCATCTCGTCGGCGGGTTCGGCGACTCAGCTGTTTGTACACTTCTTGCCGAGTCAACCGTTTATCAAACTCGGCTATCAGAAGGTTCCTCAAATCATCCCAGGTGTTCACTCGGATCGTCCTCAGAAGCATTTTTGCTGTACCTTTCAGCAATCTTCGTCCGCACACATATTTGCACTTGTCATCACATCCGAGGGATTGAGTCACGTCCTCATAGTCAGCAATCCACTTTCGAACACCATAGGAGTCATCGCCGGAAAAAGAAGAGACCGCATTCTCAATGTCGCTGAAGTCTACTCGCCTGGTAGGTAATGAATCAGAATAGGATTCATCTAGCTCTCTGCGGAGGTCTGCGATGCGCTTGCGCCTTTCTAGGCGAATCAACAGTTGTTGTTCTTCGATATCTGAACTAGTGCTAGTGGTAGCACACACTGGTACATTGCTGAGGGTTGAATTAGGATTCGGCGTGTTAACTTCAGCGGAAGTTGTTGCGTTCGCAATGATCATAGGTGCGGGTACGCTGGCGGAATGTGCGATAATTTTCTTAGGTGATGCTGAAGTTTCGTAGGCGGAGGACGTCTGGGTTCTGGAAATTATTGGGGCTGAAGTTCCGCTCGCTGAAGTTCCACTCACTGTAGTAGGGTATGTTGTCAGTGGCTCCATGGCCAGGTCATCATCCGAGCTCTCAGAATTGCCTCGTTCATCCGGTAGTTTGCTTTCGCTCAACTCTTGTTCGTACAATGCACGCAGCTGGGCCACTGTTGCGGAAGGTGGTACTTCAATTTGCGCAGCGTGAAGTGCCTCCTGCAGTTGAGACTTCGTTAGTTTGGTTGACATTTTAATAATCTCACCTAATCTTGTTTCTTTATGGTCATCCACACTTTTTTCTTTTCGATTAGTGTGGTACCCCACATCTGACGTTGTAGTACGGATAATTAAAAGATTTATTCCTCGTTTTCTTGGTTAAATTTTATTATTTTCCTTCACGTGTGCTTTTTTGGCTCGTGTTCTTTTCTTCTTCTTCTTATCATCAATGGCCGACACCAACCTGAAGTTGGCTGCCATTACAATAAAACAGTCTGCCACTGAACACGTTCACAACTGAATAGTGGACGAGTTCAGTAACAGTTTGCTTATGTTACTACAATTCAATAATTCAGTTCATTACTGAGACCTTTTTTTTTTTTTTAAAGGTAGTCGATTCGAAAAATCAGAAATTTCAAAAAAATAGTTTTTTCTTAAAGGATATGTTTGTATTTATACATATTTTTTTAGCTTAGTGATTCCGCTATATTGTATGTACAACGTGACATTCTAAGTACAAAACAAGCAAAAAAAAAAAAAAAGGAAATGTAAAATAAATACAAACATAGCTACAGTTCGCTATAGTAATAATTGCTTAGGATTAACATAGTTGTTTGAAAAAAAAAAAAAATGATTCATAATTTGACTACATATTTAATTGTATACACGCTAAAAATTTCACGAATCTACGATTAGTGGTTTAGCGTCTAGAAAACACTTCTTTTTTATTAATAAATATAACACTGTTCAAAAAGTTAAGCGGAAACGCAACCCGAAAACAACGCAAAAATTCTAAAATATACAATAAACTCAATACTAAATTTAGACAAAAAAAATACTCATTTCTCATAAATATAAGTCGCACATAAATATTATAGAAATAAACAGAACACATAATCCCACAATACACATTGCCGTATGTACTACTTCCATTGCATACAAAACACAAAACTACACTCTAAAACCGAAAATCATTCATTCGAACTATCGAATGAAATATTCGTTCAGACTCAGACTTACTAACAAATATACCTATTAGGTAGGTATAGTTGAACGAAAAGTTGAACGAGTGAAATCATTCAAACCTACTATCGAAGGAAAATATTAGTTGAACGAAAAACTGAATGAATGAATGAAATCATTCAAACTCACTATTGAGTGAAAAAAGTAGTTACTATAGATAGAAAAGATTTCGTTCACTTGTTATATTTTCATTCGATAGCAGTATGAATGATTTTTCAGTTACTATCGAATGAATGAATTTTCAACAACTATCGAATAAGTCGATAGTTTTTATTGGATAGTCCCCAACACTACTACTGCAGCCACCGGCAGCGATATTGGCAACAAAAGCGAGTTTTTTTCTGACCGTGGCCGTGCGTACACCAAATCCCACAAAATTTTATTTTCCTATATGGGTACTTCAATTATCTTTTTTTATTAAATATTTCTAATGCGTTTAAGAAGTAGTTTTAATTTTACGAACACTACATTACATAGCTATTGTATATGTATGCACCTATATACAAAGCTATTATAAAGAAATTGGTTGTTTCCCTAAAGTATGCAGCAGTAAAGGGGTACTGCTTTTATTAAACTCAAACGCTGATACGTATGCACCACCAAAGGTTTAATAACTATAATACAAAAAACATTTCCAAATTAAAAATTAATGGAATTAAATCGTGTTTTAATTCGATTTGTTTTTTCATGCATCTAGTTATTTGTTTCACTAATGAAAGCATTTCAGAAATGTAATGACGTTTAATCCTTTAATGTTTTGGTTTATACAAGTGCTTTCAGGCAACACTTAAGAACGAATGAGATGCGTGCTCCTTCTTTCGGTGCCAAACTTTATCAAGTGCTGGGCCCTATCCTTATAAAATCAGTCGTTACATGGGTCATTATATTCCGGCAAACAGCGAGTGTGACCAGGCTTGCCAGATTGGGCTATTTGTCAGAATGCCCAATCCTAATTGGTCTATAAATCTGAGCCTTTTTTTTTATTTTGGACGCCTATTTTTCTGTATCGCTTTTCGCCCCTAAACATAACTAAGAATTCTAAAAATGAGTTCTACGTTTTATTCACTGATTCAACTCATTGATTTTGACATTTCAAACTAACCGCAATGTTTTATATTGCTTAATTTTTTTTTTTCATAAGAATGTATTTATTTTCTGTTAATTTTAAAACAGAAATAAATTGTTATCAAAGTTATAAAAAAAAAAAAGTATGTTATTGGGGTACGTTTTTGGCTCCGATTTTGGGCTATTAAAATGCTGAAACTGGTCTATCGAATTAGTATAAGAACGAGGCGAATAAGGGTGGCCAGCCAACTTCCCCGAGTACCTATGCCTTCTATGTTTTTTTTTTTTTTTTTTTTTCATTTAAGTGGTTTGAACATTACGTCTTATGCTTACGTCCAATTTTTGACAAAACATATTCAATATTAGTCTTTGTTAAACGGAAGCTTCCAAGACTTGAAGCAGTTGATAATTTCTTTATAAAACACGTTTTAACCCGCTAGATGATGAAGATTAAAAAATATGGTTAGTTAATTGTAGTGTGTATTCCATAGGAATCTGTTGAGTTTTATCTAACAAAGCAAAGTGTTGTCTATGAACATCAGAAACAACAATAACGGCTAGACACAAAAGTGCTAAGAAATGGCTTATATTAGAGAGACTGAGGGACAAGGATCCACTTGAAGAAAATATAATGAACAAATTGTAAACATTATATAATCATTAGTGCTGTTCTACAGAGTTTGCTAACTCAATACCTAGTTTGCCGTCAGAAGTCAGTAAGTATTCAATAACGGTGACTTTTTTTAAAAACTAAATGGCTCTTCTCTTTCTTACAATCATTTGTTGGGCTGAATTTTTTTAGAACTCACTTTCGTTTTCAAATGTCTGAATTGAGAATTTTTAATTTTTAATGTCAATTATACTCTTGGATACTATGTCTAAAACTTCAAAACAGTCGTACGCTGGAAGCATAATGTTTGTTTTGGATTAATTATTTTTGCCTTACTATTTATATCTTAATTGCTAATTCCATTATTCTATAAATAATAATCACCCTGTTATAAGTACTAGATTCCGTTTGTATGAACTTGCCTAAATCAATGCATTTGTCTTGGTTACTCTTCTTTTAAATAACAATGTAAAAAATAAAAAACGTGGAGATCGAGGTTAACTTGAAACGAGTGTGGTTTCCTGTTTTTCATTCCTTTTTTGCTCGATCGTTCTAACTAACCTAAACAATGTTGGTGTATTTTGTTCCTCCCTCGCTCACCCGAAACTCCCTCAAGAACCTGCAATTTCTGTTATCTAATCTCGCCCACATCAAGCAATCAATTGGCAAGCAGTTTTCGGTAGTAATAAATCAATCAAAGAGCCCTTTTCAGCTTATGTATCACTTCCCATTGCCCACTACACCGACAGCAAACATCCCGACAAAAAAAAATAAAAATCTCTACCACAAGGACGGTATAATATCAGCACAGACTAACCCTCCCCCAAATTGAATGACCTTTGCAATATGAATCCTTCCAGACTTTTACGTGGATATCACATGTAACTACATCAAGTCAAGGAATAGGTGAAGAACATCTTCAAACATTTTGAGTGCTGCTGTTCTTCTGCTTTATTTAATGTATATCGTGTGTGGATTGGGGGTGAGAGAGCATAAAATAAATAAAACCAATCTCGTACATTCACACATACGAACAGTGCACGTGGATACAAATATAACACAAAGTTTATAAAAGCCGGAAATAATGCACTTAAAAAATGTTCGCCGAAAAGTTTCGAAGTTGGAAAAGTTTTCCCAAAAAAAGAAGAAAAAATGTCCTGCCTCCTTCGGCTTTTGAGCGGTTGTTGTGGGGTCTGTAGTCTATCGTGGAAGAGCAAAGAGGTAATGTTGGCGAACGAATCTCTTTGTAGCATGGTGCACATTCAGTAAATAGAGTGGAAACTGGAAACTGCTGACCATTGATAAGAAGATATGAAAACTTTTTCCGACAGAGATGTATTCCATCTGGGCGATTGGGTATTTTTTCAGCTTAGCCTTGGTTGTCCTTTTCTTAGGACAGCGCTGATGTTTTTTTTTTTTTTTTTCTCTCTCTCTTTTGTCTGCAACAAGAGTTTATAGTTTTTTTTTGCGTCTTGTGTCTTTCTAATTGCATTTCTGAATGCCACTTGAAAGAGGATTATGTGAAACATTTTATTAGCTAGACAACTTCACCTTGCATTGCATGGCTTGTATTGGCAATAGTCGGTTAGTCTTTTGCAATTATGGTACTCAAAAGAGAAGATGTTGGCTTTTATCGTGGTTTTGAAATAATATCTGCGGTGAGGTACCATTAAAGCCAAATCAAAAAAAAAAAATTGAAAAGCTACAGTGCCAACTTTTAAATTTGGTTCGTCGAAAATAGTTCTTATAGTAACTTATTTAGAAAAACTAGGTATTAAAAAGGTTAAGCTGATAGCAAATTTTTTGTGCATAGTTTTGGGTTATAAAACATTTTTAATTTACACTATGGTGCATTTCGTAAGTTGAAAGAATCATTGGCTCTTACTTATCTGTAATTCAAAAACGTTTTCTTATAATAAAAGATCAACTTTTGACAACAGAATTAGCTGCTTAAAGTTTGGATTCATACAACAACCAATGTTACAGTGGAATTAGTAAAAGATCCGTCTCCACGGCAAATTTTTAGACAACAAAATTATATTCATGCAATATTTCTTAAACAATACTCCTTTAATCTTTCCCTCCTCCTTTAATATCTCTTTATACCATGTTCCCACCAACAGGATTTAGCCAAAGTAATTTATAAATCACGAAACGCGTCCCCACCGAACTTTAAGTGATTTAGTGTGACATTTACGCCAACTCTGCCATATCAGTGATGGGACTTCTAACACTTAAGTGGTATTTCAACCACTTTTTACACTTTCGGAAATTCTACCAACCTGAACTCGAAATCTTCCACCTTTTAACAAAGCTTGTAATGTGCTTTTTATCTGGGCTGAGGTTCGCTCGCCGGATCGCCAAGGTTCTTCACCAAAGAAACACTAACTTTGGTTTATCGAAGGAGTTTCTTTATTATCTGAGGTCAATCGGTTACAATGTGTATGTTTAAAAAACTAAACAATTATACAATATAAAAAGTACTTTAATCGGTTAATTATATTACAGCTGGATTCTTTAATTCAGTAAATTGTTTAAATATGATTACAATTATACAATATAAGAAATACTTTAATCGGTTAACTACAATTCGATTCTTTAACTCAGTAAGTTACAATTTCAATGATATTATTATGCTACTGATAATTATATAATCCTATCTTATTATAATCGGCAGCAGGTTCGGCTTCAAAGGTCCTGGATCTTCGGTCAACGGTACGGTCTTCGGTTGGGCGTGCAGTAGCCCCGGTGGTTCACGGGTTCGTCTTTCGACCGTCCCGGCAGTCCTCAGGTCCGTCTTTCGACAGTCCCGGCAATCTTCAGGTCCGTCTTTCGACAGTCCCGGCAGTCCTCAGGTCCGTCTTTCGACAGTCCCGGCAGTCCTCAGGTCCGTCTTTCGACAGTCCCGGCAGTCCTCAGGTCCGTCTTTCGACAGTCCCGGCAGTCCTCAGGTCCGTCTTGCGACAGTCCCGGCAGTCCTCAGGTCCGTCTTTCGACAGTCCCGGCAGTCCTCAGGTCCGTCTTGCGACAGTCCCGGCAGTCCTCAGGTCCGTCTTGCGACAGTCCCGGCAGTCCTCAGGTCCGTCTTTCGACAGTCCCGGCAGTCCTCAGGTCCGTCTTTCGACAGTCCCGGCAGTCCTCAGGTCCGTCTTGCGACAGTCCCGGCAGTCCTCAGGTCCGTCTTGCGACAGTCCCGGCAGTCCTCAGGTCCGTCTTGCGACAGTCCCGGCAGTCCTCAAGTCTTCCTTGCGGTAGACTCGGCAATTTCGCTAGTTACCCGCAGGCTTACTAGCAACAAAAAGTTTTCAAGTGTCACACGACCCCTTGAGGAACAAATTCGGCAGTACACTAGATTGGTACCTTTACCACGGCTGAGTTTGCTCGATTGTTTGGAAATTCATGGTTGGTCTAATGAATTTTGGTACATCGAGCCGATGTGAATTCTATTCTATACTTTTAGCAGTGCATTAGAAATTGTTGCTGTTAAATTCATTCTTTTACCATAGGCCAGTGACTGGCTCCACTGGGTGAACGCGGGGCTGCTACGATATATCGGTGTGGGGGGCGTAGCAGTTGATTGACTGGTCAGTAGGCTGGCATATTTTCAACCATGCTGTATTCAAGTGCCTTTCTGGGCCAATGCGGGGGACTCGTGTGTATCGGTGTGGGGGGGCGAGATAGTCGGCTGACTGAAGAGTCATGCTACTATTGTTTTTGTTGCGCGGTGTGTTCTCTTCGGCCACGTTGTATGGGAAAGCCATTGTGCTGTTGTGACGGGGTTCTCGTAGATATCGGTGTGGGGGGCGGAGTAGTCGTTTGACTGGTATGTTGCACTGCTACTCGGAGGCTGTATGTAAACAACAGTAGGGAGCACAACAGCGGGTATACAGTATGTAACGAGCATGGAAAAAATGCGTCGTTACAAGCTATTCGCTAAAAATATTTATTTTCCATCATTAAATTGAAAATTGAACCTACTATACCTACTGCTACTCGCCTTACTTTTACCCATACACACTCAGCTATCAGTATTTTTCTCGAAGAACTGCATCAGCAAAAACTTCCACTCCAGTATACACCATTTATCTACTGCGACAATACTTCATTATTTGACTGTATTAGTGCGAGGGTGTTTTGCTAAGATTTGATAATTTGTATTTAATGATGAGTTGAATCTATGCCATTTTTTCTGTAGTTCTTTAAAAATGTTAATTCAAAATTTCAAAGCTGCCAGGAACTTCTGGAGAACAGGGAAGATTTTGAACCCCCGAAATTATTGGTAAAATAAATTCAAAATATAAATTCGCAGACGGTTGCAATATGAAGTAATAATTAAGTTTTTTTGTTTTGAACAACAAAAGTGATTTTTAAAAATAATTAAAATTAATCATGCTTATTTTGAGATTCGAACGAATAGCCAATTCTAACGAATGTCTCTATTCGTTCGAATGAACTTTGTGTATTTTGATAGACATTGGTTAGAATTGGCTATTCGTTCGTATCTCAAAATAAGCATGAATAAATAGAAATGACTTATTTATATTTATTTTATTTCCGTTTTTTATTATTAGTATTTCATCGGTATAAATAAATGAATTATTTATCATGGACAATTTTTTTTTTCTACCACTTTTCTACCACCGTTTCCTCAAGTCCCATCACTGACTTTTCGTTTGCCGAATGAAGTGGAACATAATAAAGGTATGTTCGATTTTATTTTGTGTGGACAGATACGTAATTAAAATTTAAACACGTCATCAAGTGGATTTAGCTAAATCACGTTGGTGGAAACATGGTATTAGACTATCGCTCTCTGAAGGGAAATTTCCATGGATATGGAAGTACTCTTTCATAACACCGATATACAAAAATGGATCAAAGAGCGGAGTAACTAATTACCGCCCCATAGCAAACTTTGGAACTCGCTTCCTGGGGATATATTTCCGGAAGACTACAATTTGCAGCAATTTAAGTGCAGAGCAAACATATATCTGCAGGCATCTCGGGGCGCTGTTGAAGCGTTATAGGTTCGCCTTTCCCGGGAGAAGTATATAAAAAAATAAAAAATATTCCAAAACTCTTTGAACGTATGTTGTATGAAGCCTTAAACTTCAAGTGGAAGTCCCTCATTTCCCCTAACCAGCACGGTTTTCTCAAAGGTAGATCAACAACCACTAACCTTGTCGAATTCATATCCTTTACACCCACTTCTCTAGAAAGCGGTAAAGAAGTCGACGCTATTACAACCGATTTCGGTAAGGCTTTTGATCAGATTTCCCATAAATTAATATTTTTCAAATTGTCTGTCCTTGGCTGTGAACCCATATTGCTAGCATGGATATGGATATCTTCATACCTGTAAAGCCGTTTCTATAGTGTTCGCTTCAGATGCGTTCTCTCGGCCCCTATCTTAGCCAGATCGGGTGTTCCTCAAGGTAGTCACCTAGGTCCGATCGTCAGTTAACGATCTTGGGTCATTCAACACTCAGCACTCTCTCTCTATGTTTATGACACCAAATTTTTCAAATCAATTTCCTCATAACATGACTCCAGTCTCCTTCAAAAATATCTGAATAGTTTTTCCACCTGGTGCCTTAAAAACTGATTGGAATTTAATGTCTCCCAAGTCCCAATATCCATTTATTATCTTCTCACGTAAGACATAGGTTTTGCTCGACCTCCTTCAGAACGCTAGCCAAGCGTGGGGTCCTTTTCAACAAGTCCATGTTTCAAGAATCAAGAGCATCCAACGTTGATTTCTTCTATTTGCTCTTCGTAGTTAATTTATTTAAGTAGTTTCAAGCATTGTTATAGCTCAATAAAAATGAGGGTTCTTGCCCCTAACAAAAAAAATTATATCCACTGGATTCAAAGTTAGCCTGACATAGCAGCTCCAGATTTATTTTTGTGGAAATATTTAGAAAGCATGGCTTACACTCACAAAAAATAACAACACTTAATTGGCTTAAACAGAACGTAGTTCGGGTGTATGAAGTAAGCCTTGGACGAAAAAAAAAAATCCTGTATGTACCTCGTCACAAAAAATGTTCGTAGGAAATAAATAAATGCTCCGGTGGTTAAATCACCAACTTTCAAAAGTTAAAATTTGCCTTTAGGTCACGGAAATATTATTTAAAGTGCACGACTGAGTCGAACGAAACTTTTTCTGAGCAGTGATGCTAGATAAAATAAACCGCTCATAAAATACACGAATGTTGTTAAATAATATCCACTTTTGGGTTATTCATCTCATAATCATGCCCGTATATGAGTATATCAAATAATAAATAAGTTGAAGCTCTCAGTAACAGGGAATTGTAGCAAGTTTGTAGTTAGAGAGCCTTAAGCGCCTACTGTACTCTGTACTGTCTTCTGATCTGTTGGGGGTTGGGGCTTGGGGCATGTTTTCCTTTTACCCGGTATTGTCGCGGCCAGACATAAATATGCCGCACCGGAGACGAGTCTAGTTAGTTTTAAAGTTAGTTCTAAAGTCGCAAGAAGGAAGCGGCCTATATTATTAAAGAACGGTTTTTCTTCTTCTCCTTTTCTCACCTGTAGCAGAAGCAGGGAATATAGATGAGTGACTCTTGTTTAAGAAGATTGCAAGAAGGGATTCGTGATAGACCGGTATATTTACATAGATATAAAACAAGCAAAAACTGGATTGGTTGGGAACGTCACTTTTTCTGTGTCAGCCACATTTGCGAACTGTCAACTTAGTACTCAGTCACAAATTTCTTGACTAGATTCTTTGACCCCTCCATAAAACATCAACTGAAACATATGCTCATATAACCGATTTCAGCTAATCAAAACCGAGATAGATCTGGTCAGACAGCTGTCAGACTTACTTAATTAGATACTTGAACGTCTCCAATGTCAGTGCTGTTACAAAGTACTATTCCCAATTCAGATGCCTGAATAGCGTATGTCAAATATTTGTATACTCTTTTGAAAAAATAAAGTGAAATAAATAGGTGGGGCAACAGGTTGCTATTTGTACCCCAGGCATAGCTTCTCAGAGCCATTCGTTTTCTGTCACTTTTTATCGTGGGACGAAAGGAAGAGACCTACAAATTGTTACCGAGTTTAAACAGCTAGTTTTTTTGTTTGAGGTACATGGAAACCCTAACCTACAGTAAAGAATTCAAGAATTCAAGAAGTAAAGACGATATACCTAGGTGAATTATGTTGTTTGATTTAGTGAAGTGAAACTTCTAATGTGACTTCCAACAAGGTTGCGTTAAACGTTCAACTATCCTGGGGAGTGGGAATAGAAAGAGACAGAGCGAGAGTGAATACGTGGCACTCGAACGCATGGGCGTAGTATACCTGTTACAGGCCAGCGCGACCGTTAGCAACGAGTAGCATCCTCATAAGGCGTTTTTCTTTTTTAGTTCAGATCTGAGCACTGAACTGAGCTCGAGCTACATGAGCGCTCTCTGAACCGAGCGTGCTCAGATCGTTCTGATGATTTTCTGTTTTTCCTGTCTTTATTTTTTCTCAAATATGACTGGAAGTGTGAATGTATATGTGTAATCAGCATTTTACTCAGCCTGCTCAGTCAATTAATTCTGAGCTCATAGAGCGCGAATTATGTTTCCAACTTTGCAAAAAAATAAAATACAAGTAAAACACGTCTTCTTTATTCTAATGTTTCCTTCTGACTAACTTATAATAATGACCTAGTTGAAAATGAAAATGAGTTCTAGCCGTACATCTGATACGGCACTTCAGTTTCTAGTCAATTCCTAGCGGTTTGATGCTGGAGCTGCTGTTGATGCTGCTGTTGCTGTATCGGTGGTTTGCTACCATCGTATTTGATAGCGGGACCATCGTTGGTGTCAGTGTTGCTGTGTCGATGGTTTCTTATCAAAGTATGTGTCGTTGATGCTGGTTTGTTTGCAAGCCATCGGCGCATGTTGTTGCTATGTGCCGATGTTCCGATGCTAAAGCTGGCTTGTTGCTGAGAGCGTAACTCCTCCCACCTAAATGTGAACTTTAACGAGGTGAAGAGTGAAGTTTAAGAGTTCAACATTGATACATTTTGTTAGTGTAGAAACCATCCAGATAGTATTGAATCATTGAGGTGATGATTTGCTTTAGTTATTGGAGTCCGTCCAAATCTTTCAATCACTTTATCGACTTTAGGGAGGGAAAGGGGGTGGGGAATGGGTACGGTGACCATCCGTCCTTTATTTAAAAGGACAGTCCTTTCTTTTTAACCCCTGTCCTTTATTATTTTCTTTTTAATAAAGGACGGATTTTGTCCTTTATTTTTGAAACTGTCCTTTAAAACACTGACTAAAAATTGTTTGCTTTAGTTCAATTAAAAGTATTACGTATAATGTACTTACATTACTTGAAATTGTGTTTACACCCTCAGTGCTTCAGTGCAGGCACTGCACACCTTAAATTTCAGTTTGTGCCTACCGGGTTTGGAGTGCACGGTGCACCAACTGAAGAGTATTTTCAATCATGAATAACTCTTGGAGGGTGGAGCAGTGCCAAATCATTAATGAATGTATATGCTGTTAAAGCTATTCGTATAACTAAATGCAGTTTCGGAAAACCCTACAGGCTTGCCAACTTGACACATAACTTCGGACAAATATACCGAAAGAGTGGGGCGGAGAAATCAGCATTGGGACAAAGATTTAATTTTCCAACTGAAATAACAAATTTTAAAAGTTTTATAAATTGCTCAACCAACTCGTATTTTAGTACACCTCAAAACGTACTACCTTAAAATAACCTAAAAAATATGTTTTCCATAACCAAGGTTATTTGTGTACATTATCCTGTTATTTAGTTATTTGTTGAATTAAATTAACTTTCGGACAGACAAATCGTCGGGAAGGACAAAGGGCAAAGAAACATTGGGAAAGACAAATACTTTGTCCCAAATGTACCGTGTTGGCAACCGTGAAACCCTACTTAGAATTTAGAGATTTTCGTAATGAAAATGAAGATGTTTTTAAATCTATCCACATTTTTTCTTTATTTTTTTTTTCCTGTAGACCCAAAAGCAATATCGATCACAAAAAGAAATTGATTTTTTATCCAAAAAATTAATCTTTTTGGCAAATCGAAGACGATGACTTATCAGTCCGCTGACTATCATAAAAAAAAAACAGTTGTCAACAAATCAATTATTTCAAGTTATTCAAATTATTAATATGGAACGAAAAACTTATTATAACAAAGAAGAAGGAAGTGGTTGCATACCTCTATATTAAGTCAGCAATAGGTACATTTAATATGTATATCTGAACTAGCACAATAATATAGCTAAAAAAAATAATTCTTTAGGTTCAACCATTTCTGATTTTAAACCGAAAAAAAGATGAATAATCAATTCTGAAACTAGCTTTCATTCGAAGTTTCAGTGGGAACGCAAAATCGAATTTCGGAATTTTTTTTTTTCAGAAATGTTGAATTTAGGTGCGGTGTAAATGTACTATGATGTTCGATTTTGCAGCAGAAATTTGAAATCTCAGCTCAACATCTGAAAAGCCAAAATCGAAAACGATATTAACTTTTTTTTTTAACAAATAAATACAAAAATATTGGAAGCAAAATAGTTATTGTCCTTTATTTTTTTTCGGCGAATATGGTCACCGTAGGAATGGGGCATGTTTTCTTGTGCAGAATACAAATATAGTAGTTCTTGCTTTATTTAATAAAATTTTAACAAAAAAATGCCTTACTCTCAACTTCAGCCGCAAAAGTGGTTGTGCAAATTTTAGTGCTTGAAAGCTAAGGATTAATTTTAAGTCTCGTTATGAATATTTCGCTATGATTCTCTAAATTTACGTTGTTTCTTAATTTTTTGTTTGTGTACTTTTCGTTTGTTTGTATCTACTGTTAATTTATTGCTTTTTCTAACATTATGATGAATGAATCTGGGGGCTAACTTGTTTCTCCTGTCGTCTGATTCGTATATGACTTCCATTGGTAAAAAATTTGGTGGATGTATACGTTTTTTGTTTAATTTATTTATTATATTTTCTTTGTGATCTAGACTTTTTTTATAAATTAATTTTGTGAGATTTTCGTAGTCCTCTATATGATTTTGTAAGTATTCCTGACCTATTTGTATATCTGTTTTAGTGGGAAATGGTTTCTTTGTGTTAATATGACCAGTTATAAGTTCAAATGGTGTGAGTTTAGTGGTGGAATGAACTGAGTTATTATAGGTTAATACGGCTTCGTCTACAATTTCACTAATAGGTTTATCTTTATTTTGAAATTTGATTATTCGGATTAGCTCTGTCAATGTAGAGTGAAATCTTTCTACAGGTGAATTTCCCGTTGAGCTTTTTGCGCAAGTGGTATGAAGATAAATTTTATGTATATCTAAAAATTCTTTAAATAGTGTTGATACAAACTCGCTACCATTATCTGTTATAACTTTGTTTGGGACTCCGTGATGGGAAAAGAAGTGTTTTAATGATCTTATGAGATTTATACTATTTCTAGCAGGTAGTAGGTATACAGAAGAGAATTTACTAAACTTGTCAACAATGGTTAAAAAATTTTCCTTATGAATTGAATATATGTCTATGTGTAGAATTTGTAGAGGTTTTGATGGTGTTTCCGTTATTTCATACTTTAATTTTTCTCTATTTCGGTCATATTTATTAATATTGCATACTTCACAATTATTAATAATTCGTGTTATAATGTATTTCATATTCGGAAAGTATGAGTGCCTTTGAATGTGATATAAACTTTCTGTTATACCTCTATGGTTAGAGTTAGAATGATATTCGCGAACTAGTGTTTCCTGTTTATCTTGTTCGGTAATGTCATCTAACAAGGTATTGGATCGAACTAATTGAAGGCAACGGTTGTTAAAATATTTCGAAAACACCGACTGAACTGTTTTGAATGTGTCATCTTCTGCTAAAATGGCTGTAACTCTTTTTGAGTTCAAGTAATTCTTAAAAATTGAAATTATAACGTTTTCGTTGCTAATGTCCCTATGTTCAATGAAATATCTCTTTTTTCTTTTAAATAAAATTTGGAATTTGACAGAGAGCTTAGTTTTATTATTATTTCTCTTAAGGATGATTTGATTTGCGAATTCATTAATAGAGCGTTCTGTAATCGGTATACCATCATCTAAATTTTCTTTAGCTGAATGAACTGTGGACAGTTGTTCAGAGTCATCCACATTGTTTATCATAGATCTTAAATCCAAGCAATTAGACGGTTGATCAGGAATAATGAAGTCGTTTATATTAACCTCAACTCGGGATAGGGCGTCGGCATTTAAGTTAAGCTTCCCTTTTTTATAGGTTACATAATAATCATATTCTTCAAGTCTTAACCGCCATCGCACTAGCTTAGAATTCGGTTCCTTAAGAGAAAAAAGCCATGTTAGAGGTTTGTGGTCTGTTATTATTTGAAAACGTCTGCCAAAAAGATAAGGACGAAAGTATTTCGCACCCCAAACAATAGCTAGCAGCTCTTTTTCTATGGTACTGTAATTCTGTTCCGATACGGATAAAGTCCGACTTGCATAGCAAATTGGCTTATCCGATCCTATAGGGCCTTGCGATAATATGGCACCTATTGCAACGTTACTAGCATCGGTAGTAAGGTTGAAAGGCTTAGTAAAATCCGGATATTGGAGCAAAGGGTCATTACAAAGAAGTGATTTACACATTTCAAAGCAATTTGTGTACCTTAAGTCAAGTTTTATTGTTTTTCCCTTGCGAAGGCATTCTGTCATAGGTTTAGTAAGATTGGCAAAATCCTTAATAAACTTTCTATAATAACCCAATAGCCCTAAGAACGATTTGATTTGTTTTGCCGTCTTGGGTATTGGAAAGTTTTTAATAGCACTTATCTTGTCCGGATTAGGCTTTATTCCATCTGATGTTATAATATGCCCTAGAAATGTCACTTCCTTTCGGAGAAATTCAGATTTTTCAATTTGTATCTTTAAATTAGCTTCCCTTAACTTCTCAAACACTTTACTAAGGTTTTCAATGTGTTCTTGAAGCGAGGTGGCGAACACTATGATATCATCCATGTATACCAAACACACTTTGCCTATAAGATCTCTTAGCACGTTGTCCATAACACGCTGAAATGTTGATGGCGCATTTTTGAGACCAAAAGGCATGCGGAGAAATTCATAGTGTCCGTTATCTACGCAAAAAGCTGTCTTTTCGATATCATCGGTACTGATCTCTATCTGATGGAATCCAGAGGCGAGATCTAGTGTACTAAAGTACATGCACTTCCCAAGTTTATCGTGAATTTCGTTAACATTTGGAATAGGGTAAACGTCACCAACCGTTTTCTCGTTGAGTTTACGGTAATCTATTACTAAACGCCACTTTTCTTTTCCACTGGCGTCTTTTTTTTTAGGGACAATCCAGATCGGAGAGGACCATGGAGAATAGCTTGGGCGTATGATACCCTGCTTCAGCATATCTGCAATTTGATTTTGGATTTCGTTTTTGTGGACGTATGGATAACGATAAGACCTAGAATATATCGGTATGTCATCCATGGTTTTTATTTTGTGTTTTATTTGGTTTGTGAACGTTAAGTTCTGTCCCTCTTTAAAAAAAATATCCTCAAATTTTGTACAAAGCTTTCTAATATATTTTTCTTCTTCTTTATTTAAATGATCTGTTCGTATTAAGTTACAAACTTGTTTGTCTACTAAATTTTCGCTGTTGCAAATATTAAAATTATGAATTTCAGAATATGTCTTTTCAAATAAAGTAGCTTTAATTGGTTGCTCAACTACAAAGCTTTGTGAACAATCTGATGTGTTTACTAATTCCATATTGGAAAACCAATTTTCCGCTTGATATATTCCTTCAGAAATAACTAGGTTTCTTTGGACATAATGTAAATATAACCAGTTTCAATATCAACAGGAAGGCGACAAACCATCTTAGTTTGACCTGGTACTGTGAATTGCTCCGACATTACATTAGGCTTGTATAATAACGGAATTTTAACTTCCTCGCTTTCTAATAAAGATTTTCCTAAATCAATTTTTATACCCAGATCCTTCAAAATATCTGTGCCTAATAAGCCATCAAAATAATTGTGAAATTTAAATACCAAAAAGGATAGGTTTTTTTTTGATTTTAGTTCTGGTAAGTTATGTATAACTACTTTCTTATCTAAAGCGTGGGTGTTAAAAATTGTTTTAATTTCTATAGGTTTGATAGGAATGGATTCTAAGGTTTTAGCTACGTCAGGGGTAACAAACGATTTATTACTCCCTGTGTCAATTAAAAATTTGGCTTTTCTGCCGTTTATACTATTGATTATAATGTAAGGCAAATAGTTTGTGGTAAAGTTGTTTATGTCTATGTAACCGATTGGTCTCCTGAGGCTTGTGATTGAAAATTTGTATCATCTACTTCACATTCGATAAAATCGTGTGGGGAAGATTGAAAGTCCAAATTTTGGCAGTAATTTGGTGGATTGTGATTGCGTAGATTTAGAAATTCAACACCAGGACCATTACGAGCGAAATTACAATTACAATGATTCTCAACATTGAATAGTTGACCTTGTGGCTGGTTCTGGGGAAAATTGTTTCTGT
Source organism: Cheilosia urbana (assembly GCA_946477585.1). Classification (NCBI taxonomy): domain Eukaryota; kingdom Metazoa; phylum Arthropoda; class Insecta; order Diptera; family Syrphidae; genus Cheilosia; species Cheilosia urbana. The sequence continues at coordinate 43,811,236 of OX297856.1, forward strand.
GAGAAAAATTGCTTCTTTTCGTATTACCACTAGTAACATCCATTGGTTCAGTGGGTGGAAGTCGTCGAAACCTAGAGCTATTACTTTGATTTTGTCTGAAGTGCATTGGATGTGCGTTTCCAGTCATTGGCCTAGAAGATTTTTGGTTATAAATATCCTGGCTATAAGGATGTTGGAATTGGTTAACAGGAGCGAAAGATGGACAAATTTGCCTGGTGGTTTGATTTGCTGTAGGTTGGTATTGATTATTTCTGAAATAATGGGAATTTTGTTCTTCAAGACAGAAGTTAAAAGCATCTGTCAATTTGTTAGGCCTCATTGCTCTTATCGTTGATCCGAGAGGTTCTTTGAGTCCTGACAAGAACGTATTTAGACACATGTTATTATAAAGCTGTTGTTTTGCCGCAATAACATTTTCGTCTTCTTCGTGAACCCTTATATAATTAGTAAGTGTTGATAGAATTTCAATAATTTTGGAATAATATTTCTCAACGGTTTCATTGTTCTGATTAATTTGATGTAAGTCTCTTATAAGGCTCGTCTCATTACGCTTATCAGAGTAGTGAATTATAAGATTTTGTTTTATATCTTTCCATTGTACCAGCGACCCATACATATTTAGGACCTCGTTAGCTTGTCCTATTATTTTGTTACGAATAGCTCTAAATATAATTGTTTCATAACTTGTGCCCCGAATTTGCGGTATAGAACCCAAAATATCGTCTACATTACTTAAGAAATCGTACAACAAGCGAGGGTTGCCGTCAAAGGTTGGAATGTCTTTAACCGCGTCAGGTATTCTGAGCGAATTAAAGACATCGGAAGCAATAGCTGAATCATTCATAACGACCGATTTATTAGTACTATATAAGTGCTCAAAATTATAATTTTGATCGATGCTATCAGAGCCAACTAGATCTATGAAATTTAATAAACCACTCTTGCGAATATTTTCTAATTTTGAATTTACGATCTTCGAATTTCTTCGGATTGGACTATTTTGTAAAATATTACTACTAACTTTGTTGCACTCTTTTTTAATTTTTTTAGGTGTTGTTGGCATTGGAAATGGAAAAAGCCGACAATGTAAGAGATTGAAAAGGACTTACCCCGTTAACTTTATTTGCTGCATACGTTGTTGAATTTTAATTCATCACAGAACATTAGTGTCGTTGATTTTCTGTTCTTGATTTTTGCAACACTGATTTATTGTTGAATTTTAATAATGATTTTATATTCACTTATATTTTAAACTTATTTGAACTTTTTTTTTTTTTTTTTTTTCACAGTTTGTACTAAGTTCGTTTTGCTAAAGGGTTAAAACCCACCACTTCAATAAACCTTTGAAATGTGCAAAAAGAATTATGTTTTTAAGGCACCACCGTTAAGCTACTGTTTAAATTTTCACTTATTAGATGCTGGACATAATATCCTATTGACTGCGCCAATTATGTTTCCAACTTTGCAAAAAAATAAAATACAAGTAAAACACGTCTTCTTTATTCTAATGTTTCCTTCTGACTAACTTATAATAATGACCTAGTTGAAAATGAAAATGAGTTCTAGCCGTACATCTGATACGGCACTTCAGTTTCTAGTCAATTCCTAGCGGTTTGATGCTGGAGCTGCTGTTGATGCTGCTGTTGCTGTATCGGTGGTTTGCTACCATCGTATTTGATAGCGGGACCATCGTTGGTGTCAGTGTTGCTGTGTCGATGGTTTCTTATCAAAGTATGTGTCGTTGATGCTGGTTTGTTTGCAAGCCATCGGCGCATGTTGTTGCTATGTGCCGATGTTCCGATGCTAAAGCTGGCTTGTTGCTGAGAGCGTAACTCGCGCTCTGATCATGCTCTGAACGAAAAAAGAAACACAAATTCGAGCTCTGATGTATCTGAGCTAAAAAAGAAACACAAACTTTTTGTATAAAAGTTCAGGTTGTGCTCTGAACTAAAAAAGGAAAACGCCTTTTATTTCATTTACTTGTTTTAGTTTGATTTCTAATGCGACTTCCAACATTTCGTATCTTGCTTTAGTTATCAGTACCTGGGCGAGCAGATATTGTCTATATAGGTACGATATTATGAAAATTAAAATAGGTGATAAAAGACCCTTCCTTTTCTAGACTCCTCAAACGAAATGAAGCTATAATGAATCCTTGATTAGGGAAATCCAAACTTTTACCATCCATCATTTCAGTTAGACTAGCATACAAAAAATAAAAATAAAATCCCAAATATGTACTCTGATATATGAACAAATTTCGCCAACCCATCGAAAATAAGATAAGAAACCCCATTCCATTTCACAGAAGGACATCTATCATCTTATATTATCACGTCGCAACAAAATCTCACTAAGGCTCTCCTTAGTCACGTCCAAAGCATGCCATTGCATGATGTAAACATTTATTATGAATATTTTCTATTCGTCTTGCTTTCATATGCAAATGGGTTGAGCTCTTACTATAAACAAATAGATGCCTAAAAGTATCTAACCAGTTCAATGGCCAGATAACTAAAACAAATCCAGTTTTTGTCGCGTGTTTTCTTTTTGTTATCTCGAAATGTTATAAATTTGTTTCAGTTGCTGTGTCATTAGTTACTCGTAAAGAAATACTGTTTGACAAAACAACTTGCCGGCTAATTTGTGTATTTGTTGCGAAACAAGCTAAGTTCACCGTCCGAGGTCGTTTATGAATCCGCGAGAGTAGAGCAAGGCATTCAGTCATGACAAGCATTTAGAGTTTAGACTATGTGCTGACCCAATTACGAAACACGATGCGTGGGACATTTAGGTGACACGAAAGATTTAATTCTGCTCGTTATCGAACCTTTCTTGCATCCGCTTTATATGGGGCTAATCGATTTTGTTAAGTTGATAATGATAAATGTAATAGGAGTTACCTAGTTATGTAGGTTCATTGTGTCAATTGGAGCCAACATGCAAGAATAGTACCTAATGGTAATTCGGAGTTTCGAGGAAATCATATTAATTACCTTTGTCGTATGGGTGAAGAGATTAAAGAGCACGCGATAGACCGATGAAGACATAATGGGTATGAAAGAGTTTCAGTTTTTAAATTATGTACTACCATTCAGTGGCGACTCGTCCTATTGTTCATTTTGTTCATGAACACCTAACTTTTAGAAAATAAATATCAACAATTAAAATATGTTTTCAATTGTCTTCTAAGTTATAACTACTATCTAGTTCAAGTGTATTTCGTGTCATACAGTTGTGCTTTTAAGCCTTTTCGTTATTTAGCGAAAACAATAGGTACATTCCATTTTCACTCATTCGACCTAACTCGTTCAGATGAGTATGATGAGTAGAGTGAAATGTATCCATCAAAAATAGATGCTATAATAAAAAAAAGGTAATTTAAAAAATCAAAAAACACGACTGACTGTAAATAAAAAGAGTTAAAGATATGAAGAAGATACATTCAAGTACACCTAACTAATTATTGACAATCGGAGACAAAAATATGAGTACCCTCCGAATGCAAAATAGTAAGGTATACTTGAACATGTCTTATCCATATCTTTTTAGCTCTTTCTGACTTTGTCAATTACGTAGTAAGAGAAAAATATTGTTTTCATACAAAATTTCAAACTCGAGATGTTAATCAATTCTGACATTACGATGATAGACGAACTCAAAAAAGTGGGTCGCAAAATTCTGTCCGGTCTGTCCGTCTGTCTGTCTGTCCATCCTTACACAGGCCTACAGCCAAAACGGCTGCCCGGATTTCGTTCAAACTTTGGATTTGGAGTGGAGTAACCTCAATATTGATGGTGCTATAAAAAATGTTCGTACCAGTTAGATTTGTTCGAAAACGGCTGTAACGATTTCAATCAAAGTTGATATTTAAGCTTAAGTAGTTAAGGTTACCATGACTGCATACCCAGTTTTTGACTAAAAATTCGAACAGCGGTACTAATGAAATTTGGACATATCTCGAAAACGGTCCATATGATTGTAACAAAAATTAATTTCTAAGGTAATATGGTCATTCCCAACTTAATGATAAACTCAGTTTTTCTCTATGTCATCGTAAAGTTTATTTTTGAAAAGAGGCATTTTTTAAAAATGTTGTTTATTGTTTTTTTTTTTTTTTTTTTTAGTCTACCAGAAAATGGCAACAACGACTTTTACCAAAATTCAAACTTAGAGTAAAATGAATCCTCTTCAGATTATTGCGTCCTTAATTTTCATTTCGAATCACCGAAAACACTTATCTTAAGAACTACTCATATCTCGAAAATTCCATTTTTGATTTCGATAAAACATCAAAAACCATGTAATGCTTATATCCAGATTAATAACTTATAATCGGTTTTCAGCTATATAGTTGAAACAAATAGTATTTTTCAAACCAAACATTGCAATATTTGCTACTGTTTTGTCTTTTTTATCCCGTACTTAGTTTTTCTCAAAAAATATATCTATAATCGAATAAATCCATTTTTTTAGCATTTCTCAAAAATTACTACACAAAAACTGACCTCTCTATATATATAAAAAGAAAACCTTAAAATTGTGTTCGTTTGTCGCCGATTCACGCCTTAACGCATACCGATTACCGATTTTCACACATTGCTATTGGTCTATATATGATTTGTGTGAAGTTTTGTCGCGAAAACAAAATTTTGAGGGGGTGAAAGAGGTTATGAAAGTTTGTATGGGGAAATGCACTTTGAAAAAAACAAAAACTGGATAGAATTCGAGTAGTGACACTTCAAATACAAACATTTTTTTTTTTTTTTTTTTAATTTTAAAAGCAATTGTTGTTGTCAATTATTTCAATTATTTTCCGAGCAAATTGTTGTTGTGAACAATTTTGATTTTTTTTTTAAATATAGGAACCTACCTAATAAGTTTGTTCTATAATAAATTATGTTTACTATGTTACATAAAGAAACATTTTGAAATGGAGTAGGTACTTTGATATTTGTTTGATGGTGTTTGAATCCATTATTTTCAGGATCCTTGCATTAGTATGAGTGAGTAAGTTGAAATATAGGGGTGATTGAGATGACGTTGTTGATGTTGTTCAGCGTTTTGAGTTTTCACGTAGGGGTTGTTACGAAAAATCTGCTTATAAGTGAGTAGGGTTATGGCACTTGCCTGCAATAACATTAACCAATTTTTTTGATACTTGCCGAAGCCACAAGTTTGCATGAACAATTACTTATTGCGAAATGCCCCGATATTGGAATACGTCGTCGAAGAAGTTCCAGCGGTGGACACAAGGTTTTTGTTTTATGTTTTATTTCTTTCTTTAAAAACGTTATAAATAGATATGTTACCTGCGAAGCTCAAGGCTTATCTGCAGAGTGCAAGTGCTTATGCAAGTGATGCAATTGGTAGAATATACACAGTTCACCCGAAAAACGACGAATGCTTCTATTTGAGAATGCTTTGGTCAATGTTTGTGGCCCTACTTCGTTCGAAGCGCTGCGGACTGTTGACGGTGTGTTGTGTGCCAGGCCGCCGATATTTTGCATCGAATTCGCACTGTGACATCCGATAATGAACTGGAGATGTCAGATGAAAAGCGCAACAAAGCTTTGATTTTGATCGAGGATATGTGTCTGCTCATGAGTGGCAATTTTGTCCAAAATTATGACACAAAAATATTTTCAGGAAATCTAGAAGGTTTTGGCGTTCATCAAAATTATTTTTTTTTTACAAAAAACGGTGCGAATACAATTTTTTTTTTTTTGTACTGTAAAATAAGTTTTTTTTAATGATTTTTATAATTGTTGTTTTGTCAAAATACATGTCGGTTTTTTTTTTCAGTTTTCTCAAAATTTTGAGAAATTGTAGTTGTACGGTTGCAACTCTGGAATCGGAAAACTTATGCTTGCGTGAAAAAAAAAAACATGAATTTGAGTAAATTTTTGTTTTTTTTTTTTTTCGGTGGCGCTGTTGTCGATATCCTAAACCACTCAACCGATTAAAATGACATTTTGTGGCTTTGTATTTTGGACCCGAAAGTTGGCGTTGTGTTCAATCTCCTAAACCACTTAACCGATTTCCATGATGTTTTGGGTCTGTGTATGGTTGGTTACAGTTTGAAATATAGGACACTATTTTGGTATGGTGGGTACGGCTATAACTATGTAAAAGAGACTGACATCCGTATGTGCACTCATAACTCGGGAATATATCGTGCTTCGTGGATTCGTACTGACCCAAGGAAGGACATATGGTACTTTTTGTCGTGAAAATAAAAGTTTACGGGGATGGGATTGCAACCTCAATTTGAAGAATCTCAAATCAAATGTCATGGAATAAGCGACGATTTTGAGTGGAAAATTAAAAGGAAAATATTCTAATTCCGCGAATCGCTTATTCAGAAATATTTGCCATTCGTATTTAAGCGTATCAATTTCCCGTTTCGCTATGACAATTAATAAGTCTCAAGGACAATCGCTGGAATTTTGTGGAATCAATCTTGAATTTCCATGTTTCTCTTAAGGTCAAATGTATGACCTTCCGCCCTTTACATCGTGTATCGTAAAGGACATGTTCATTGTGCATACCTACTCGGTATTATTATTTTCATTACACTAACGAATATGGGCGAAACAAAGCTCGCCGGGTCAGCTAGTAGATATATATTTTCATAGCTCAATTACATACTTTAATTGCTTTTTTTAATTAATTTAATAATTGCAATTCCAGTAGCGCAAAACTTATTTTTAGCAAATATTACCCACTTCTAACTTTTCAACCATTTTGAATAAATGCACTTTGAAATAATTCCAACCATATGGAGTTCACACAATCAGAAAATCTCAATTTATTTGCACACCCACACATGTGTATTCAAATAATAAAACATACAACCAAAGTTTTGATGAACGAAAAAGTTTCGTTCAACCCTTTCGTGCACTTCTTAGGGTTCCGTAGCCAAATGGCAAAAATCGGAACCCTATTAGATTCGTCATGTCTGTCTATCTGTCTGTCTGTCCGTCCGTATGTCACAGCCACTTTTCTCCGAAACTATAAGAGCTATACCGTTGAAACTTGGTAAGTAGATGTATTCTCTGAACCGCATTAAGATTTTATACAAAAAAAAATACATACATAGAACTGAAACTCAAAAAATTTGTTTTCATCAAACCCATACGTGTGGGGTATCTATGGATAAGTCTTCAAAAATGATATTTAGGTTTCTAATATCATTTTTTTCTAAAATTCCCCCCCCCCCCCCCCCCCTAACTTCTAAAATAAGAGAACGATAAAACTAAAAAAATATATGATGTACATTAGCATGTAAACTTCAAACGAAAATTTTTTGAACGAGATCTAGCGAGTAGTTTTTTTTAATACGTCATAAATCGTAAACCTCAATTTACCTTTAATAACTACAATCAACTCAAAACAAAATCGGAACCCTTCATGAGCGAGTCCGACTCGCACTTGTTTTTTTATTGTTGTTCGTTAGTGAGAGGGGTGGGGTGGGCTTGTTTTTATTTACTTTTATTTTATTAAATTGTGGAGTTCTTTTGGAAGTGCTGGCAATTAAATCGTAAGCTACTGCTAAGCTGCATGTTTCAGTACGTGTTTTTCAGTGCTAGGCGACACAGCTGGATCAGTTTTGCACATGATCTTAAATTCGGCTATCGCCATAAAGCACCTGGTACTGATGATGAATGCTTTGAAGCCAAGGAAAAGAAGGTCTCGTATTGAAATTTGTTGGTGTTTTCCAAGATTTGCCTTAGTGTGAAAATTTGGTCCATAGTCTATCTGTCGGCCAGGAAGCCCTACACTGGTACATTCTGATTAGTGTGATGTTTTTCGTTCGGAAAAATTTATGAATTCTTATTTTAGAAAATTTAAAGAAAATTTCCATTTTTTTTTTTTTTATTGTATATGCCATGTATAATTTATAATGGGTGATTTTTTAGCTGGTTTGGTTTTGGCAACACTGGTTTTGAAAGCTGACGTGTGTTAAGTACCTTGTGTCACTGTCAAACAGCTTCAGTTTGGTTTGCAATTTAACCATGGATCGTCTTACAAATGAACAACGCTTGCAAATTATTGAATTTTACTATCAAAATTCGTGCTCGGTTCGAAATGTTCATCGCGCGCTGCTTCCATTTTATGATCGGCATTCTCGCCCTTCTGAGCAGTCTATTCGGAAGATTGTGACCAAATTTCGCACCAAATTTACTTTGTTGGACATTAAACCACCAACACGTTTACGTACTGTGCGTAGTGAAGAAAATATTGCGGCCGTATCAGCTAGTGTGACAGAAGACCGCGAAATGTCGATTCGGCGCCGTTCCCAGCAGTTAGGCCTTTGTTACAGCACTACGTGGAAAATTTTGCGGAAGGATTTGTGCGTAAAGCCTTTTAAGATATAGCTTGTGCAAGAACTAAAGCCAGCCGACCTAGCACAACGCCGAATTTTTGGTGAATGGGCTCTTGGAAAGCTGGCCGAGGATCCGCTTTTTTATCGAAAAATTGTGTTCAGCGATGAGGCTCATTTTTGGTTGAATGGGTACGTAAATAAGCAAAATTGCCGCATTTGGAGTGAAGATCAGCCAGAAGCATTGCAACAGCTACCAATGCATCCCGAAAAAACCACTGTTTGGTGCGGTTTATGGGCCGGCGGTATTATTGGGCCATATTTCTTCAAAGATGATGCGAATCGCAGCGTTACTGTCAATGGTGAACGCTACCGAGCGATGATAACAAACTTTTTTTGCCCGAAATGGAAGTTCTTGACTTGCATGATATGTGGTTTCAACAAGACGGTGCCACATGCCACACAGCACGCGAAACAATGGCGCAATTGCAAGGCGAGTTTGGTGAACAGTTAATTTCACGTTTCGGGCCGGTCAATTGGCCGCCTAGATCGTGCGATTTGACACCATTAGATTATTTTTTGTGGGGGTATGTCAAGGCTAATGTGTATAGGGACAAGCCCGCTTCGATTGACGCACTGGAAGCCAACATCCATGCATTCATTCGTGAGATACCGGCCGATATGTGTGAAAGAGTATGCCAAAATTGGACTCAGCGGATGGACTACCTGAGACGCAGCCGCGGTCAACATTTGCATGAAATTATCTTTAAACATTAAATTGCAAGGTTCAAACTATCGATTCAAATAAATATTTCATTCATTTTTTTGAATTTTTTGTGTTTTTTTTTTTTTTAAAAAAGTTCTAAACCTCTTAAAAAATCACCCGTTATGTCTGTAATGTGTGAACCGATTTTAATTCTGGAAATTTTCCATGAAAGGTGACCATACTAAAGGATTTTTCGATAAGAGGTGTTATTTTGGTATTCAAAGAAAAATGTCTAGTTTCAATCGTACCATTTCATTACTAATGGCGTAGTTTCTGCTTGTCAAATGTTAAAGAATAAAAGCTTTAAAAGTGACAGCTACTGAAAAAGCGGGTCATTCACAATAACACCTCTTATTGGAAAACTCTTTATAATAATAATAATACCAAAGGGGGGCGTTGCCACCCCCCTTTGTGCAAATTTGATTAATCTTCACAGTTTGATCTAACTTGAGAGATAGGATAGTATATAACTCATTTTATAGTCGAATTATTTTTCTATTACAAATTTTTCTTTTATCTATATATTTATACGGAGTTGCCTAAAACGTGATTCCACCCATTTTTGCTATTATAGGTCACATAAATATGCCAACACTGTATATATTTGGGTAGGGGACAATACATAGAAGTGCACAATACAAAAATTATCCACAAATTATGAATTACAGCTGGTAAATTTAAGCGAATTGCATGAAATTACAACAATAGCAACATTGCACCTACGTGAAGTTAATTCACACTTTTTCTAGAATGAAAAACGTGAAATGCAGTTCGATAGACAATCGTTTGTAGTTGTTTGTAGTGAAATTCTTTTCGTTTGTAGTTCAACCGTTAGAAAGTTAAAACCATTTGAAAAAAAAAATCCCAATTCCTTAAAACCGTGTTGTTTCTGAAACAGCAGCAAGCAAAGTGATAAAATTTCTAAAATCTATTTTCGAAAGTGTTCGACATTAGTAAACTAATAAAATTCAAATTGTGCCAATCGGCCTAACGGTTTACGATTTAAATGAAATTTAAGAAAAAATGTTGGCTTCTAAATTAAGGTCCTCATAACTCTAAAACTGTTGAACTTCAAACTATAAAACATTTGCATATCTATTCTATGCACCCTTTTCTACCTGTGATATAAAATAGAAGACAGCCCGCATTACTGGACACTTTTTATTCGCAATTTAAGGGAAGCCTAAAATGGTTTCGATCGCCTATTATTAAGCGCTCCGATATTTCCATAAAATATTGTGTATGTAAATCTCTGGTTCCCGCTTGAAAGATAGGATACTTTTGGACCCAAAAGGTGGCATTGTTTTCAATCTCCGAAACCACTTAACCGATAACAATAAAATTTGTTGATGTACCTATCTGATAGTTGGCTCCAGTTTGAAAGATATTATAGCTTTGGGCCCTATAGCTATAGGTGGCAAAAGATAAGCGAAATAGGAAAACGGTTAGCGGGATAGATGACCTCCTTGATAGGAATAGGCGGCAATGCTGTTCAAATGAAACAGTCAATGAATGCTCATTTTTGCCTCCATTTGAACGTGTTTCTGAATGGGTGTTAGACCTAAGATGACATTCAGAGCTGTACTCAGGGTATAGTGCGTAGACAGCCCGTCATACAGTTACCGGTTATATGTTAGACCCGTTCTAGCTTTTTTGACTGTGGTGACTTTGTAACTCTTTGCCCACTAGACTACGGCAGCATAGACAATCGTTGGTCTACCCCATAGAATATAGCCAGTATATCATCCGGGGTCTAAGTCCCCAATTGTTAACGCACTCGACGGCAGTTCCATAAGGATTTGGTAGCCCTGTTTACGGTGTATTGTATTTGCTGATTCCATGATATTTTGCGGTGAAGGATGATTTGCAGGTACTTGGCTTCGTGAGAGAATTCAATGGTTTCGCCAGACATAGTATAGGGCGAATAAGGAGGTCCAGTTTTCTCCGTTTGGTAAAAGGGACTATAGTGTCTTTTTTGGATTTACAGAAAGACCTTTAATGCACCATGTCTGCACAACAGATAATGTGCATTATTTTAGTATTTCTGAAAGTGCTTTCAAATTTGCCATTGACAGCGATGGCATACCCATGTGCCTTGATTTGGTTGAGTTACCGGGTTGATAATCATGCTGAGCCTTGCCGATTTCCATACTACAATACTCATGTTGTAAGAATCTAAGCAATTCAAGAACAATTTCTTAGGTTTTCTCTCATACGTCTTCCTTGGTCTGATTTAACCCCCTTATTTAGCCCGATTACAACTTATTGAACTCGAGTCTCTTGAGGTTAGGAGAAAGCTATCAAAGGGGTGTTTCTCCACAGAAAACTTATTGGGGAGGTTCACTGTCAAGATATTTTAAGTCTTGTGGGTCTTAATGTTCCATCATTTAATTTGTGTAATAACAGATTCTTTTATAGGTACTCCTCGTTCGCATACTAATTGCGGTAGATCATACTCTTTAAATGATTGTGCATTTTTAATTTACCTTAATATGACAATACAATGAATGAAATCCATTTCGCTTAATTATTTCCAGTTGTAACTGTATTACCGACTTTTTATTTAGTTTTTACTTGCCTTTTTTTCTGTATTATCTTTATTGACTTAATTTTTCTTTATTTTTTGTCTCTTATTTCATTTGCATTATGCTACTAATTTCAAATTCAAATGCCTCATGTTTAAAAAAGGCCTAGTACTTTGTTGACAAACAAACAAATAAATAAATACCTATGTTAATCTTGGTAAAAAAAAAAAGATATATTCTTGCACGAGTTATAGTCACGAAATATCTGACGAATATTTTATTTCCAGTAATATTGGTGGAATGCGGTGACATTATTGGGAGGATTTTCAGAATATTTCAATCAAAGTATTTAGCTAAAAAAGAGACCGAGCCGTTGCAGATGTCAGTTGCTCTATAGGAACCTATAGGAAGCAAAATATGTGTGTGTACATAATTGTTGTCTGCTATAATGTTGAAAGAAGGTTTCCCAATTAATGATTCATTGCTAACACCTCAAAATGAGCTTATCATGGAGTCATCTGCTTATATAATGTACCCACCTGTCCATACTGTCTAGCTCAAACATTTGTCTTTCCACTAATTAATTTATATTTACACTCGTAATTCTGAAGAATGCTGCTCAAATTGATGGACTTGCTTCTGAATACCTGAAAGCTATTGTTTCGCCTGAAGTGCGCTGGCAAGTAATTTATTAATATATTTCTGTATCGTCTAACCTCACATCTAAATTTGCCGACATGGAGTAGGTAGGAATAGTAAAGCTGAACTGCGGAACCCTAAGGCCAAACGGAATGAATAAAAAGATCTTTCGCCATTTGACTGGGATTAGTAACACCTCAATTCGCAACTCCAACTAAGCAAGCCGGTACCCCGAAGTAGGTGCAAATCTTCAGCGATAATTTAAAATTTCTTCTAAAGAATTCGAAATGGTAATTGAAATTTTTCTGGTGATTAATTATTGTATTTTTAATATATGACGTCTTTCAGGGTGGACCATTTGCGGTGATTTTTGTGATAATTTGTGCTGTTGTTTGTTTTGCTGCATGCAGTAAAATACCAAAGGATTCCAAAGTGAATAGGATTTATGTGCCATATCAATCGAATTCGATTTACTATCCATACCAATATGCCAAGTCAAGGAAAGGAAGTAAAGTGATGGTTCCTGTCAAGATGGATATGATACCAAGTCTCTATTTAAATGAGAAAACAAAAACACCACAAGCTCCGCTGGTGAACTTTTTTGATGGAGCGTATCCTGTTTATTACACCGCAGGTCATGCGAACGGTCATTTCAATGGGAAAATATCTATCCTGGAATAGGTATGGGATAGTCTTAATCTCTAATAGTTTTTGTAATATCGGATTAGTAAAAATCACATTACAAATCGCAATATTCTCACAAATGGTGACTCGAATAAAAATCTGTGTAGTTAATTTCTTAATATCTATTTAAAAAATAATAAGAGAAATTGCATAATTTCATGTGCTGAATGTGGTAACAGTTAAATGTGTCTTCGCTTTTTTTTTGTGCATAGACATCTTAACTCTCGGCATGGACATCACGAGTAGCTTGCCGTCACGCGTAACTTAATTAATTTGAATTAATTAATTGTTAATTCGATTTAATTTAATTTTAAAAGCATCTTAAGCTCATAAGTTTTTCTGATTTGCTTTAATTGAAAACCAGCTGCATACCTTATAGCTAAGTACTCTACCTTAAAAATGTATATCTTTATATTTTATAATTAGCGGCAAGTATCACTCAACGGGAAAACCTACGTATTGGCCAACAGATAGAAACAAAATCCCTGATCTTGTCGACTTCTTCGTAACAAAGAATATCTCGTATAACAATATAAAGGTAGAAGAAGGGCCAGATCTTGACTCAGATCATTCCACAATACTTTTAACACTTGGCTATAAAATCACTATTGAAGAAAATAGCGCAAGACTAGGAAATAAGCTGACTGACTGGAGCTACTTCAGGCAGCATCTAGAGGATAGTATTCAGTTCTTAGAAACAATTGGAACAGAAGATCAATTAGAAGATGCTGTTCAAATATTAATTGTAAATATCCAAAGAGCTACATGGGCTGCAACACCTAAAACTAAACTAAAATCCAACAAAACTCGTATCCAAAAGTAATATGTGATATAATTACGGGAAAGAGACGAGCTAGAAAACGTTGGCAACAAACAAGGGTGCCCAGAGACAAAACAATACTGAATAATCTAAACAATCAGCTTAAAAGATCGATAAGAGAATTTAAAAATGAGTCTCTTAAAAAATACCTTACCAATCTTACAAATGATGCTAGTACCGAGTACTCACTCTGGAAGGCAACAAAAAAAATGAAAAGGCCAATTGCTCACATTCCACCAGTTAAAAACAGTGAAGGTAACTGGGCTAAAAACAACCAAGAAAAAGCGGATTTATTTGCTGAATATCTTGAAGGCGTCTTTCAACCATATGAAGATAAAGATTGTCAAGAAAGCGAAGAATTGTGCAAAGAGGAAAGACACATCCAACCGGTAACGGCTAAAGAAATTGCCAATGAAATAAAAAAGGGTATCAGTACTAAAAAAGCCCCGGGATTTGATTTAATATCAGGGGAAATCCTAAAACAATTCCCAAAAAAGGGCTTAAAGAAACTAGCACAGATCATAAATGCTGCATTCAGGATAAGGTATGTACCTAGCATGTGGAAAGTCGCGGAGGTGATTATGATACCAAAACCAGGCAAACCGCCTAGTGAAGTCACCTCCTATCGCCCCATATCTATACTACCTATGTTGTCTAAGTTATTCGAAAAGATGTTGATTCAACGTCTGAACAAAATAATCGAAGAAAAATCGCTAATCCAAAACCATCAAATTGGTTTTAGAAATGAACACTCCACGATCGATCAGGTGCATAGAATAACAGATAAAATCGAAAAAGCATTTGAAGAAAAAAAGATATGCTCTACTATATTTCTCGATATAGCACACACAAGCTTTCGACAAAGTATGGCACAAAGGACTGATCTATAAATTGCAAAAGCATCTGCCAAAACAATTTTCAGAAATTTTAGAGTCCTATATATTAGAGAGATTCTTTAGAATTAAACTAGGAAATGACTACTCCACATTAAGAGAAATAAAAGCTGGTGTACCACAAGGAAGTGTGCTAGGCCCTGTATTATATCTCTTATTTACTAGCGACTTGCCGAACAGTGATGAAACAACTGTGGCAACATTTGCAGATGATACTGCTGTACTTGCTGTGGGAAAAACTGTCGAAGTAGCGACAAAAAAACTACAGAAGGCAGTGAACAATATAACAAAATGGACTAAAAATTGGCAATTTAAACTAAATGACCTAAAATCGGTCCCTATAAATTTTACAAATAAAAATGTTCAGCACATACCTGTATACATAAATGATAAAGAAGTAGATTACGCAAACACAGCCAAATATCTAGGCATGACACTAGACGCAAAACTGCGCTGGAAAGCACATGTAAAGAAAAAAAGAGAAGAACTAAATATGCGCTACAGTAAAATGTATTGGCTTATAGGGAAATACTCTTGTCAAATTACAATAAATTACTGCTTTATAAGCAAATTCTAAAACCAGTATGGACCTACGGGCTCCAGCTGTGGGCATGCACATGCAAAACAAATATACAGAAAATTCAAACATTTCAAAACAAAGTTCTACGGAATATAGTAAATGCACCATGGTACATAAGAAACGCTGATCTGCATAGAGATCTAGAAATAGAAATTACTGAAGATGAAGTCAAAAAAGTAGCTAATAGACATAAACTTAGGCTTCTCAATCACGTCAGCTCAGAAATGAAGGAACTATTAAATACTAGCAATATGACTAGGAGGTTAAGAAGGATAAAACCTTTTGAACTAGCTACATAGCTCGAAAAATAAAACAAAAACAGCATTAAATCCTCTATGGACAAATACTCAGAATATGAATTTTAAAATATGAAAGACAAATTGCTGATTGGTTTAACTACTAGGTGCAATAATTGGAAAGCTGGCTAATCCCCGCCCTTCGACAATGAAATACCAAGAAGGTTGTATCGCAGGGAAAACGGGAAGACGGGAGAAGGGGTTAGCGGGTAGAAATCACCACATTGTTACTGAGTACGGGCTCGGTTTCGTCTTTGGAGGATTACCACCTCCCAGCGTAAAAAAAAAAAATATATATTTTATAATACCTACATAATATGTAATAATAAATTGACTTGAATTGAAATTGAATTGCTTCAACCAGGAATTAAACCTGAGACTGTGAGATTCATATGGAATCGCCGGACGGATTCTTTTTTTATTTAGTGATGGGCGGCATGGCAGCTGTTTCAAAATTTCTTTAGAGAGTATAATAGGAATTTGGGGAGTACCGGGGAGTACAGAACGAAAATTAAATTTATTTACTTACAAGCGGTTCAGCTAAACGTGTACCACTCGGATCACGAGAAGTCGCAGCGGGCATTTAAACGACGATATGTTTCCTCCATAAAGGCATAAATGGCCCTTTCAAATTAAAAATATATTTCGTTAATACCTCATTCAGAAAGTAAAACTAGTTTTGCAATTTACTAGGTAGAGAAATGTCAAATCAAAGTCAAAGCAGTTTAATCCGAAATTAAAAATAGGAGTACAATTTGTCATTGGGGAGTACCGGAGAACGGCTGTACAATACGAAACAGGAGTACAATACTCCTATTGTAGTGCTTTCGGCAGGTCTAACTGGGCGATTGTGGCTATGGAAATGGGTTTAAATGGTGCTTATAGTTAGTTAACAAAGATAATTTTGCAATTCTTTGTCGCTTAAGCTTGTGGTTTTAAAAGATTTAAAAGAAGTTTTAGTTCTTTTTTGGAATTTTTTCGTATTTTTATTTCAAAATCAAGAGTGAAATTAATTCTCACATTTTTAAGACTTGGATTTAATGGTAACAGGACTTATTTCACAATCAGGGTGGTTTTAATTCCCATGTTAAGTTGATTCCCGTGGATTTATTTCCCTTCTCCGTATAAATATATTTCTGCCAAAATTTGTTTGTTTTATCAGCAATTTTCAATTTTCCCAAGAAAACAAAAATCAAGGCTGTAAAAGTGGTTCTTAACTATTTCTGTCCGCCTTTTTATTTATAAGATATATGTAGAAGGGTATAGGAGAAAGAATTGTCTAACCCAGTCTCAAACATGTGCATTATGAATTTTCGTCAGTCGAATAGATTCCGTCGTAAGGTCACTATAAGTGTTGTGCGAAATATTTCCAATGATGGAACGACCATGGAATGGAATGGGGCTATATGTCATTCATAACCCGCCTCGAAAAAATCCCAAAAAGTACTTAAAAGAAAGCGGTAAAAACGAGTTCCAAAAGAAGCAAAACACGCCATGAATCGTGTTTAATAACGTCTCAAAAAAGTATAAAAAATATATTAAAAATGATTTCAGAAACTCGTAAAAAAAAGCGTAAAAAGTTTCAAAAAACACATTTGAATATGCATCGAAAACATCGTAAAAAAGTGTCTTTCTTCTGTGAACACCTTGACGTTAAAAACACTTAAAATACCGTGTTCAAAAATGAATAAAAAAACTAGTTCAAAAAGAGTAAGAAATACCTTAAACGCTTAAAAGTCAAAAATACATACGTCGAATAATGCGTCATAAACCGCCTCGAAAAAATCTAAAAAAAAAAAAAAAAGAACGCGTTCAAAAAACTAGTTCCAAAAGAATCAAGACACGCCAAAAATATTTTATATTTATTAAGCATTAAAAAGGTGTTGTAAAGTACATTTTAAATGATTTCAGAAACTCGTCAAAAAACAAGTGTAAGAAAGAGTCAAAAAACACATTCGAATTCGCTTAGAAAACATCGTCAAAAAATCTCTTTCTTCTGTGAACACCTCGACACTTAACACTTACAATACCGCGTTCAAAAATGAATCAAAAAGCTAGTTCCAAAAGTGTAAAAAATACATCAAAATACCGTGCTTAATACCGAATCGGAAAAGCGCCGAAAGACGCATTCATATTGATTCCAGAATCTCGTCCAAAAAGGCTGTAAGAAGGTTTAAAAAAACATGCTGGAAAATGCATTGAAAATGCCAACATCTCGATTGTGCAAAAAGAAAAAAATTCCTGAGAACTGAGAACGTGAAAACAAACGAAAAGCGGATTCGTACGACAACGGTCTTGAAACACTACTCGTCCATTAGTTTATGTAAACATAACCGCCAATTATATTTTTAAAATATGAAGTAACCAGCATCTTCAACTTAATTTAACTGATTTAAACTGAGTCCATATGAAATTCAAACTCTTGCCTTGAAACATTCGACGAGATAAACACTAATACTGCTTATTTACAAAAAAAGATGCTCACTTGGCTTTAAATGTATCCAATCAATCTCAATCAGATACATCACACCAAATTACACCTCTATTAATAAACTTAATCGGAACTCCGCCAAGCGCGACAGTTTCAACAATAAAAACCATGACGTCATTGCTGTCAATCAGACATCGACTATCGGGAGAACCTACACGAACAGTTGCAGACATCCCGCATCCACATCCACACTCCACGGCTGAGATCTGCGAAGCCTCCACAAGAACGATCTACACCTAGTTGACGTCGTCTGCAGACACAATACGCAGTGGCATCTCAGATGAGGTAACAAATAATTATTTTTAGTTTGGCGAAGGTTCTCTCGCCAATCTCAGATTCGTTCTCCCATGTCCCATCTCTCAGCTTGAGATGATCGTGATCGTGATGACAATAAAACTTAACACAATACCAGGCGATGGGTTCAGTCGCGGCATTACATTAACGTTGAGAGTAAGAAAATCTAGGTAGCAGCAATTTGAACGTGGATACATTTGAAGTGCAAAAATTAACATGGCCAAGTGTCAATCGGTACGATTAGTGCAATACCAAGACTTTATATTTTCTTGCCCGTAATCAATTTATCTTAATATTGCAGGTGGCGAAGTTCATTCTTTTAAGTGCGCTTATCGGTCTTTCGTGTTCGGCAAGCATCGGCAATGAACCAAATTTACTCAACATAGTCGAGGATGTCATTCCCGATGTGGCGAACTCTACACAGAAGGTGATCCGTGTGAATACGGTGGACTTGCCAGCCATAATTTCGAATGATTTCAATACCTCCGAATCTTCTCTATACAAAATTCAACCCCTGATAGCACCACCTGCGTATGTGTCGAGCAGAAGGTTCCGCAAACAGATGGATATCTCGGACTTTCCACAGCTTAATCTAAATAAGCCAAAAAGACCGAAACAAAAGCAGCTGCACCTGCTCTACAATCAGAAGGGTTACAACGGCAAGGATATTGGCAGGCGCATGAAAGTCCATGTGGCTCCAGGCGCCTATCCGATTTACTACATCGTTGCCAAGACGAACAGTGTATTTCGGAAGCAGCCCATAAAGGGATTCCGCAACGAGCAAGAACTCCGAAAGTACTTTGACAAATTGGAAAAAATTGGTAAAGTGAAGAGTTGAGTTGGTGAAAGTTCAAGAGGTCAAATTGAGGTTAAAATAATAAGATTTTAGTGTTTTTTTAATCCAAAATATAGAATTAAGTCTCTAATTAGAATAATCTAGGCACGATCTTTGTGCTCAATGCTATAGTTAGTTGAGTGTTCTTGAGATTCGAGAAAAAATTAAAAATTTATTCGCATAGTGAGTAGTATATAAATTTGTTTGTATTTAATTATGTGATCTGCGTATTTGTGTGTTTATGAACATCACGTTGGCGTTTCGAGCATCGCATGTGCGCAACTAAAAGAATTTAAATAATAAACCGAAGATAAATCTGCATTTGTTATTGTCTTTGGGTTGTGATTCATAGAGGTGTTTTGTGAATGATCGCAAATAGCTAACCAAGATCGGTTAGTATAAGTGAATCACGATAATTTTTGTAAAATCATCATTGGGGATTACCTACGCAAGTGTAGTCTATGCGTGAGTGTGATTGTTATGGTTATTGTTTTGGATGTTTTGGATAGTAACTCGAAAAACATCCGGCATGTGGTTTTTTGAATAGGCACAGAACATATTAAACTTCTTGTCAATCTGCACTATAGAAAGAGACGAAGTTATGATCTGAAACATCAGTGGTTTGGTCAGAAAAATGCACCAATATCTCTAATGCTATTAATAATTTTTAATTTTCACAACAAATACTTTGTAGGTTACAATGAAAAATTTTATATGAAAAATTTCGCCACTCTGAGTTCATAATTTTAGTCTGCGAAAGCTCAGACTTGCATAATTTGTTTTTGAAATATAGCTATTTTGAATTAGAAATATCTAAAATATAAACTAAAAATGTTTATTGCTAAGGTTCCACATCGCTAAATAAAGTTGGAGACTGGTGATGCGAAAATAGCTTCCAAATGAGCTGTAACAGCAGGCAAAGAATAAATCTGCAACGATATAAACGAAAAGTTAGAGCGTGATCGCTGATCTGCAAACCAAAGTTTTCTAGCAGACTAGATGAGAGGAGCCAAATTCAAAAGATGGTTCATTTCTACCTTCCCTGATGAAGCGAGTTGCTAAATCCAGAACAGGCATTGAAGATAACAGATTCTGCGCCTTGATGAAGAGGAGAGCTTTGATCGGGTCACGGTTTGGGAGATTAGCAGTGCGTCTTTCTTAACCAGAGCCTGAGAGTTCTTGGGAGTATGCCATATATTTACTACTCTTTTTATAAACTTGGAAAATTCTTACGACCGAGTGTGTTGGAGCTGAGTTGAGTGCTGAGTACTAATAAAAGTGTTGAAAATGGTGTTGGATGAACCCTTTATGGGTCAACGCCAGATCTAACATCCCCGAAGTGGGTTACTGATTCTAGTATGTCCGGCCCCTTATTTCCTAGGTCCGGCAAAAAGGCTAGCCAACCGAGCAAAAAGAACAGTGGTTTCGAAGCAATAAATAGCCTCGGATAACATACGGCCGATTGCCTCGAGGTAAATTCTGGAGAGCTGTGTTTGGGTAAACAGTTTGTGAGAGCATGGTGGTTCACTTGGCTTTCGGCTGTTGGTGTACAAAAAAGAAGAGGGAAACGGCGGATTTTGTAAATGGATGGAATCTATTTATTTGACACTTGTCTCAAATGTGTCACAGTCACTACGTGTGAACAGATGTCAAGGGTTTGGTCACTCTGGATATCGCTGCGTACTCTCACGAGCGACACACGAGTGACAATAGAAAGACCGAATTTTTGTGACGTCAGAATGTTAAAATTTACCACGAAAAATGAAACGTGTTCTATTAACTTTACTGGACAGGTGAGAACCCTCATGTGCTTCATTAAACAGAAAAAACAGAACTTTATCCGCTGTTTGGAGCGGTTTTCATGCCGTCATCAATGAAAATGACCCTCACGTTACGGTAAATGGTTTTCGCTACAGAGACATGTTGGAACGTTAATTTTTTTTTTTATTTATTTATTTATTTAACGTACAATCTATTATCAGAGTGACAAGTGTTGAATGTACAAGTAATCTATATAATAAATTCACACAAAATTGTTGATGGGGAATAAAATAAGAGAAAACAATGGCAAAAAAAAATAATACAATTATTTTAAAAGACAATGAAAAAAAAAATAAAAATACACCAGACATAAACAATACTCATAAAAAAAAATAAATTATGGCTGAATAGTCCAAAGACAACAACCATTTCTTGACACCTTTTAAAAATACATTTTTAGCCCTCTCAAACCTAATATAATCTGGAAGTGAATTAAACAAACGGGGTGCGGTGGCATAGTAAAATCTTTATAAATTGTAGGAACAGTTGCCAAGCTTCTAGTACTAACCCGTAAATTATAGTTATCTACGTTTCTTACAGAGTAAAAACCCGAGTTTTCGAAAAATATTTTTAATACTTTGTAACAGTAAAGATGCCTTACTGGAAGAATTTCAAGGTTTCTGAACAAGAAAAAACTTGGAGTTCTGCGATTGACTCTGCATATAATCCGTATTGCATGTTTTCGTTTTATCAACAGTGGCTCCGTTTTATTAAAATATGCACCACCCCAACAAGAGATAGCATATTGCAGCTTAGATTTTAAAAGACCATTATATAGAAGTTCTATGATTGATTGTGGACAATATAGACTTAGGTGATACAGTTGTCCTACCACTTTATTAAGGTATTGTTTAAGATAAAGTGTATGATTATTCCAACAGAGCTTCTTATCTAACACTATACTTAAATATTTAAAATTGTCAACACACTCCACCCTAAAACAATCATTGCAACAAGATTTAGAACTGTTATGTGTTATAGAATTATCATTGAGATTGCTTAAGTAAAATTTTGTGCATCTTGGAGAGTGATAATAAATTGGCAAATCATCACAGATATTACTTTTAACATTAAATAACATAAATCGAGATCATAGTTCACATCCGCAAAAATGTTCAGCAAACTTGAATTTGAATATGAAAGAGCAGTATCATCAGCAAACGCTGTAACTTTACCTTTGAAAGGTTGAACAAACAGTGAGTTGACATATATTAAGAACAATATAGGAATCAAAACTGAACCTTGTGGAGCACCAAGTTCAATGTAATTCGGAGCGCTGTAAATATTTTTAATCTTAACCATTTGGCTTCGATTTTTCAAAAATGGAGCATACCAATCGTATATATAAACCCTATATGAAAAAGTTTGTTAAGTAATATTGAGTGATCCACCACGTCAAAAGTTTTAGTGATGTCAATAAACAAGGAAGCAGGTATTTCTGATAAATTATAATTGTTGTACAATTCGCCAGTCAATTTTAACAGCGCCGTCTCAGTAGACCTTCCATTCCTAAAACCAAATTGACAATCACTAAAGAAATTTGTTCTACCTAAAAACGACAACATTCTTGATTTGATACCTTTCTCAAATACTTTTGAAAAAATAGATAGTAAAGAAATAGGGCGATAGTTGTTTAAAATAGTACTATCACCTTTTTTGTGGAGTGGCATTACTACTGCTGTTTTTAGGGAATGTGCAAAAATACCTATCTCTATGTTCTTTAAGCAATTGCATGAATTGTACATCAGTGATAAGTGGATCCAACAAGATAGTGTCACAAGCCATAGCGGGTGCAACAATCGAGTTATTGAAGTCTCAGTTCGGTGAACGTGTTAGACTTTTTTTTATGGGGCTACATTAAATCATTGGTCTATGCTGACAAGCCGGCGACGTTAGACGAGTCCAGAGCCAATATTGAACTAGAAATAGTGGCAGTATCAACATATCGACCGCTGCATATGTTCCAATTGTGGACATAACAAACGAAGTCGAGTTCCATTCATAAATGTTTTGATTGTAATTCAAAGCAATAAAATTGTTTTTGAGATATCTTAAGTAGTTTGCATTTCATTTAAAAAAAAATAAGTTGTCAAGTCCCTAATGAGAGACCCTTTATAACTTAGTCTTCCTGCTTCAAGTTTTGTTTAAAATAAGGCCCAAACAATAAGCTTCATTAATTAACAAAAGTAAGAATCGTGTGCGAGAGACTAGTACTAAAACTGGCCAAACGAATTCGATGGGAGATAAAACGTGACCTACAAATACGTAAAGTTTAGTATTTAATCCATTTAATTGATTTTTTAATTCCATTTTTTAATATTTCAAGTTTTCGTCCATTTATTACCAAATCACAGTCGTAATCAACGACTGAGGCCGGAAAAACGGTAGCTTTACTAAAGGTTTTCCAACCAATACCAACTATGAGTAAGAATTTAAAAATAATGATCAAATCATTAGAGCAAGGAGTTGGGCATTTATTTGTTTGTTTAACAAAACGCTTAAATGATGTATCACGATTGTTTACTTCTATTTATTCCATCCGCTTGTCGTGTCAAAGAGGCGGTAACGAATTATTCTTAAACGACAAAAGAAAATATATGCACAAAGAAATACATTATCTCTTACATTATGCATAGTTATTGATGATGCTTACATAAATCATATTAGCATATTAAATTATTTGGTACAGAAGACCAGCAAATAAAAACACAAACGATTACTATGTACTTGTAGTTAGAAATATACGAGTAATCACCAGAAAGCTCTTTGTTGAAATTATTTCAAGTATTTATTTAACTGACCGAAAGTAAGAAGTTAGATTCATCTGTACATTGAACAGGTTAATTTGAAGGTCGGCCAGTAAGTTTATTTCAAATTAAATACACTGTAATCGCTTAGTTAGTAATCAAAGCGCAGGGTCTTCTGATTCTCTTGATTCTCTTTATTTGTTTTTATTGCTGTCTGTTTTTACTGCAATAATACAATTACAGCAGAATATGGCTAAGCATTGATATTCTGTTAACTGTGCAATATGCAGTATGAATAAACAGTCAGTTTTTTTTTTGTATTATTTAAATGCAATTTCAGAATCAGCTTTTATTTTACATTAGCTGAATATCTGCCATGGTGTGGGTTTGCTTTAAGTTTATTTATTAAAAATACGAAACAAAAAAAAAAGCAACTTGGGTTATGTTCAGAAACTTATCCATATTCTTGTCGAGAGATTGTAGAACGCTCGCACACTCCGTGATAGACTTAACCATCACCTTTCAAATGGCTTGCAATAATCCATTTCGATGTGTAAATGCATGTAATACCAGCTTTTTACATGTCAATAGTTTCTGGAAATTTGACGGGCAGATCTGAAGTTGGTTGTCTTTCTTTTGTTTGCTTTTTCAACATAACTTGAATCGTCCATATCCGAGCCTTGTCGCAGTCAAGTCTTAATTTTTGTTTTGGGGTTTGCTGTAAGAGACAATCATCGAAAGACATTGCAGAACTAGAACGCGAGAGGTGCTTCTGCAATAGTGGGGGACTTTAACCCATCTAAAAAACCTCCCTGGGGGGCTGACTTTCGTCATCCCGAATGTGCCAGCTCCTAGTTGTTCAACTAATCGGCAATTTATTTTTAAATTGTTTGAAGAAAAAAAATGCTTAAATAGAATTCCAAAACTAATGCCATAGTTCTAAGTTGTTTTCATGTGATGTAAGACATTAGAATGCACCTCCACCTGTAAATGACGCAAACATTTTCATTGCAGCCACGGTTGCCACTTTGGTAATAAATTACCAAATCTGGTAATTTTTTTCTTAGTTCATGATTTTTGGTAATTTGGTAATTTTTATCTGGTTTTGGTAACTTTTTGAACAGGAGCATCAAAAAGACGAACCCGATATCATCACATGGAAATGCTTCCTTACTTTTTCTGCCCACTACGTGTAAGGTTTAAAAGTATTCCTAGTACTTCAGTAAGTAACATTCTGTAATGTACCTTATTGAATTTAAAATACTTATGATAAAATTAATTGATATTTGTCAACAGTTTTCTTTTAGTTTCTATGAAGACTTAAGGAAACTTCAGAAATTCAAATAAATTTCACGATTTCCTATAAATTATTTTTCACGCCGAAATGTCAAAAATGTAATGCGACTGACAATAAAACCTAAGTGTCTGGCATATCAGTATTTGAAGTAACTACTCATATTTTCACGTGGAAAGTTAAATTTGACATTTCGCGGAGAAAAATTTGTATGAAAAATTGGATTCCACTTGAGAGGCTTTACGTGTTCTGCATAAAGTGCATACTATACTCTGTCCAAGAAAAATTGTCAGTACAGGCCTTATGGGAAGCTCTTTTTTCTACCAGTGGTGCCTGTAGTACTCTCACGGCACTCAAACACAGGATTTGCCACTGAAATAAAAACGAAACCACTGGCATTCCAAAGCATTTTGTTGTTGTAATTTTCCTGAAATTCGCATACATCCCTCCACAACCAGTCTGCCATGCAGCCGCGGGCAGAATGAGCACGATCGCTTGTGTTCGCTTGCTATTATCATCAACCAAAATAAGCAGTGTGAGTGACTGAAGCACATCAGAGAAGTGTTACCATTTGTCATTGTTAGCATATCATTAAGGGTTTTTCTTTGAATTTTGTCAAAGAACTTTCGGTTTTGGTGCTTTTTGGAGCTTTTTGGAGCTTTTGAGAGCGGCATATTATGTGGGGTGCTGCCATTCGGTTTTAATTTGTTTGTATTTTCTGAAAGATCCAATAATATTCAGTTAAAACATATTTTTGAATGTTGTCTTTTAGAAATAATGTTTATTCGGGAGGTGTTTTAATGCATTCATTTCATTAACGCAACAAGTGATCATATGTGCGTTGTAGAGATATCGCAATAAATTAATAGTGATTACTAAGGCAACTCAACCGGATTCATGTAAAAGCATTATATTTTAAGGGATAAAATTTGATTAAATATTTTATTATAGAAAACTAAGTACAAATTTTCAGCCTTATTCGTTAGGGCATATTTCTGCATGTTTTGGTAGGTACAAATTCAAATTTCACTTTGTAGAGCATATTTTTCACACTGAAATATCAAAATGAAGAAGCAGGTAAGCCTATTCTGTTTATTTTCGGTCGTTGGGTTTTACCACATCCGGTCACTCCTCCCCAGTAAAGCAAATGCCTTGAAAGGATTTTATGATCCTTTTTTTGCTACTGTTTCCGCGAAGTTCTGCATTGACGGGTAATAATTTTTTTAACAAAAAATATGTAATCTAGTATTATGTCTATATTAAAAAAATGTATGTGCACAAGTGCAGTCCTTTTACCATCTGTTTAGGTATATGGCATTGCGCCGTGGTTATATAATTTTGTCTAATCGCCTGTTTGTGTATATAAGGCGGAAACAATGGTTGTTATCTTAATAGCGGATAGTGCATCTAAACAAGTGGTTAACTTTATTGTGCATATGAATAAACAGAAACATGGCTACAAGGTCTTCAAAGGATCTAAGTGTAGGAAAGAAACAACAAATTGTTAATGCAACTGAAAAATGCTATGGCCTTTTTAAAAGTAAATCGGAAGCCGTGGGAAATGCGGCTACGGTTTTTCCTGTTACGGAACAAACTGTAAACAGGGTTTTAAGGGAAAAAGCAATCAAAGGCCACAATTCACCACCAAAGAAGAAAAATAATTCCGGTATCAAGAGCACGGTGGATGATTTTGACAAATGTGGGATTAGGCGGATAGTCCATCAGTTTTTTATGAATAATGACCTTCCAATGCTAGACAAGATATTATTGGAAGTACAAAAAGTGAAAATATAACAAAACTAAGCAGATCAACTTTGCATACAATATTGCAAAAAGATCTCGGACTTAAATTCGTCAAACGTCAGCGAAAGAATTTTTTGTTGGAATTTATTTCGTTCAGCAATATTTTCATTTTAAATTGGAAGATGGTAACCCTTACAGTATTGCTCTCTGAGTTATGGCGAATTATCATACATACAACGGCAACCCTGTGAGAGCTTTAAAAAGGGACCGATTTATGTAAGTCATTGCAACCAGACTGAGAGACAAACATCCTATCTTCCCTGTACTGACAATTTTTCTTGGACAGAGTATAGGCTTAAACATAGGTGCATTTTTCTACTACCATGACATTTTTTTATATTAAATTCGTAAATCAGAGAAAAATCAAACGACACCAAAAACTCATATTCATACTGGTTCAAGACGATATGTACGATTTTTTTGTGTTTTATCATTTTTCCAGATTTTTGGTAACTTTTAGCTTGGTTTGGTAACTTTTTTTTCCATTTTTGGTTGCTAATTTTTTTTGCAAGTGGCAACCATGATTGCAGCCCTGTATCTATGTTCATTGTTCATCAACCAAATTACAAATTTCAAGGAAATTTTTTTTCTTTCTCTTACTGCTTTTTGTTCAAATGACGCTCAAGCTGAAAGTTATACAAATCGTGCATAAAAGATGACACCAAATTGATGAATTATAATTTCTACCCGATTTTTATTAGCATCATTTTTAGGTACTTATATTATATACTAGCTGACCCGTGCTCGCCTTGCTTCGCCAGAGTTCCACTTCTCAGATTTAAAACAAAACAATTAGCGTTATACAAAAAGATCCTTACATACCCGAAAAAAGAGAAGAAAAACTGTCAGTAATGCGAGAAACAGATTAACACAGCGACTTTGAAAGCAACAGCAACAGCGAATTTAGGATTAGCTCCAACGTTGATGTCCCTAACTAACTCCTAACTTCTATTATTCCCTCTTAATCTCATTTACATTCCACTTGTTATTGTCAGTTGTTACAATTTATACCCCATCCCTCTCAATCCCATAACCCATATGCGCCACAACACAACACAACACAAACATCCTCAAGTTCAAATTAAAAAAAAAAACAGAAAGCAAAACATAAAGCAAAAAAGGTGCAATTGCACAAACAGGTTTTGGCATGCACATGAATCACTATGAAATCAGAATCACTATAACGCATTTTAAATCACAATTACAACTGAGTGTGACTCCCTCTCAATCTCAATTACAGACCTATCTCTCAATCCCATGTTCCATGCATCTCATTTACTCTACTACTCAACTCATTATTCATTAATGCGAGAAACAGATTAACACAGCAACAGCAACTTTGACAGAACTTTAGAACCAATGTATTTGAATTACTTTGAACATATTAGCACAGCAACATCGACAGCGACATCAACGTTAGAGCCAATCCTAAATTCGCTGTTGCTGTTGCTGTCGCTGTGTTAATCTGTTTCTCGCATTAATCTGTTTATCACAACACAAAGCCTAAAAGCAAAAGGTGCATAAAAAAAGAGAAAGAAAAAGCGCACCGCAGAAAGTGTACAGAGAGAGAAACAGGTTTTGCCGCACACACACACAAAATTTCCTCCACTCAAGACTCAACGCTGGAAAAATCCAACGATCTAGCTTCAATCGAACATTTTGCTTTTTTCAATTGTATTCAATTTATAGTTTATTGCTTATTGTTCGACTTCAGGATAACGTACAAAGATGATTTATATCTTAAAATCTTTGTACATAAATGAACTTTGTATTAAAAAATCCCATTTCATTTGGATGAGTGATTCCGAAGCTATGAGCTAGAAGGCATCCGAGAATTACAACTTTTCTTAGATATCAGCTTAGATTTCCACTTCCGGACAGCGAATAACGGTAAAACATATCCTATGTTCAAATCTAAACAATTTCCTATGTAACTGTGAAAACCGAAATCAAATTCGTGCAGTACTTTTTGAATCTATTCTTTGCAACCAGATTACAGCCGGAAAAAAAGCTACAGTTTTATTATAGTAAGGATTCATGTCTCTAAATCTATATAAATTATATATCTCTGTCTTTTTTTAGTTTGACCAAATGACCACCTTTAACTAAAGATTCGCTGATCCAATTGACATGTTTTGTTTTAGTTTATATGTTATATGTATATCCTTGGAGCTTTAGCAGATATTTTGCTACGGTGCGATTACACATTTCGCACGAAACTTTCTCGTTCATATCAACATTTATTCATAACGTTCACTTGCCCGAAAATACGCATCTGGTGCTGACAGGACAAACATCCAGCGATCGACATGACATATCTGCACGAGTACGAATATTCAAACAAAGGATCAGAGTACTTATGGAATACATCGTTAAGCATCGAAATGCTCTAATCATACCAAGAAATCTAGTAACCTCAATCGATTCTTTGCATCTTATTTTCATTATATTACTTAAAAAACTAGCGTACTGTGCTCGCCTTGTTTCGCCAGAGTTCCACTTCGCACACACACACAAACAAAATTTCCTCCATTGAACGCTGGGAAAATCCAACGATCTAGCTTCAAGCGAACATTTTACTTTTTTGAATTGTATAAAATTTAAATTTTATTGCTTATTGTTCCACTAAAGGATAACGTAAAAAGATCTATATCTTTATTTATATCTAAGATCTTTGTACATTATTGATCTTTATATTAAAAAAAATCCTATTTCATTTGGATGAGTCATTCCAAAGCTATGAGCTAGACGGCATTCGAGAATTACAATTTTTCTTAGATATCAGCTTATATTTCCGTTTCTGGACAGCGGATAATGCTAAAACATATCCTATAATCTAATCTCGACAATTTTCAATGCAACTGTGAAAACCGGAAACCATTTCGTGCAGTACCTACTTTTTTAATCTATTCCGAACAAACACCTTACAGCCGGAATAAAAGGTACAGTTTTATTATAGTAAGGTATAATTAAAAAATGTATCTCATCTACGAAAGCTAAAAACAAAAATGGCAATATTCGATAGTAATATCGATACAGAAAATCATTCCACACATCAAGGTCTTAACTTTTATACCCCACTGTAAAAAATAGATTAAGACCAAAAATTCTATTCTGAGAAAGTTGAATAAATTATCAAACGAAATATAACAGTAACTTTCTTCAGTGCCTTCGGTCAAATTTGACCCACGATTCGGTATACAATGGAGTCTCATTAATTATTTATTTGCAGCATTGTTGTGGCTTAACGAATCGACACGCTAAGATTGGCTTGTAATTTGCAATGCAAAATCGAAAACCAGCATTTGCCACCTATAGTGTTAATGACTCGCGTGCAAGTTTATAATAAAAATAAATAGCATAACACACTTATATCGTGTCAAATATTTGTCAAACGAATCACAGCAACCCATCAATCTTTCAAGTGCTTCAACAGACCAAGGTGCCTGCGTCGACAACCCAAATTAGGTTGGGCCATTCATTTATTAAAGAATTATCGATGAAGTTGTCAAAAAGCCACACGATCTGACATGCGGTTGTGGTCGAAGAATTAATGATTCCGCTCTCTTCAAGGCTCGACTTCCCGCTGTGTCGGATAAGAAATCGTTTTGTTTTAACAACCGAAAACGGTGTTCTTTGTTGGGCGAGGACATTAAGTTACATGGCGTACCACACCTGCACATTTACTGCAACAAATTTTTGTGTAATTTTTACTGTAAAGTTAGTTCGGTGAAAAAGTTCCAACTCGCATCGCATGCTGGCAAGCATATAGTGCTCCAACTACACTATAACAGATAAAATGAAGGAAACTTTTCCTAATTGAATATTATATTCCGCTCAAAAGAGTGCAACCCGAGGTACAAAAGAACATGGTAGGAGAGGAGCTGTGTCCGGAGCTGATCCTTGTGGGAACGCGCCCCGGAGAATCCGAGGTACTTTGCATAATTAGGGGACGGTATTTCTTGCAACCCTTTTTGTTTTTGTTGCATAGATAGTCTGCGGTGGATCCGGAGGAGAACCAATGGCGGTGGTTGGTGGAGTATAGTAGCGGCCGCAATGGTGCATCTCTTATGAGATTAGGTGGCCAGTAGGATGAATAAAAAAATGCGCTCAAGGGTAAAACCATCATTATGCAGATTAGGTGTGTGCTGGCGACGTATAATTTTATCAGGGAACGAGAAGGAATAGTTTTTTTTTTTTTTCTTGTTCCTATTGCCCAGAGCGACAGAGAGTTAGTAAAAATTTAATATTTGAAAGTGCAGATGGCGAAGGCAGTAAGGATAAGCAATGGGCACAAACGAATTTTTAATAAAACCCGATTTGCTTGGTATTCATAACTCTTTGGTGCGTTGGGGAGTCCATTAGCATGTATAGTGAATTTTTTTTTTTTTTTTTCTTCCAAATGGTATCCATGTGGGTTTGTGTATAGGTTGCGGAGACCAATTCATAATTGAATCTGGGTGTGGTGAACGCAGATGGTAAGTGGCGTATGATTCAAGTTCATGCAAAATAGAACTAGTCTTCGGAATATGAAGCATTTGCACGGCTGAGAAAAGAATTTATTTTTCTTTCGCGATTTCTCTCAAACAAATACATTCAAAGATTGGAAAGCTATCTAAAAATCCAACCCAAGGAGTTTCTGGCTATATGTAAATTCTTAATGGGCCAGTATTGGTTTTCCTTTAACTATGAATTTTCAAGGTAAACCAAGTAATAATCCCAGAGATATTTTGAAAATGTTCGCATCGTATTTGCAAAGCATTTATGATTCCTCAATGCTAACTTCTTCGAAGGATGATTATTTTTTTTCTTTGAAGGCATTTTCTGCCTCTAGTTCTCTGATATTTAAGATATCGGAAATATTGTGGGCACGAAATGATTTGAAAGTCGGCAAAAACCCTGATTTCTTGGGTTTTTACCCTGTGTTCTTGAAATCTTGTGCTGATTCTCTCAGTTTCCCCCTAGGTACTCTCTATCTTCAATCAGTCCTTGGCTACTGGGAATTTAATTGATGTGTGAAAGTTTTCGCGTATAACTCCCGTCTATAAGAGTGGTTAAAAAGACAAAATCTCGAATTATATACCTGTTTCTAAACTCTCTACAATTCCTAAGCTTTTGGATCTTCTAGTGAAGGAACGAATGGTTTTATTTTGAATGGCTTTATAAGTGATAGGTACTCAACATGGATTTTGGAAGGGTCGCTCGACATGCTCTAACCTAGTTAAATTTACTTACTATTGCTTAAATTCAATGGAAAATCCTAAGCAGGTGCATTTTGTATATACTGCTTTTGTGAAAGCCTTCAGTAGAACAAACTTTCTTGTCCTTTTATGAAAACTTGAGTATGGATTTTTGGTCCGTTACTTTCGTGATTTAAATGGTACCTTTTTGGTAGAAACAAACGAGAATCGTTTTTACTCCCCGCTTCCCCACTCAGTAATTAACAAAACCAATGGCATGGATATTAAGCCAAAGAATTCTTCCTAACAATAAATAGCCTCTCTACTCGTACGAGTCTGTTAAAATCTCACAGCTTACGCGAAAAAGAGAGGAATAGGCGAAGAAGACCCGAGAGAACGACAATTGACAAATAAACACCTCGTAGCAACAACAACGCACAGAGGTAGGTCTTCCCCGCCGTTCTAATCACCTCACCAGTTGTCGGGCTTGTACTCGTCGCTCAGCTGGCGCAAGTGGTAGTCACTTGGTCAATTGGAGAAATATCGAAATGCGAGTTCATTTCCTGCCGCTGGAGCAGATGGCCTAGCCGCCGAGCTGTTCAAAGCGGCAGGCGATGACTTGGTTAGGAGCATGTACCAACTCATCTGTAAAATATGGTCGGAGGAAAGTATGCCCGATGAATGGAACCACAGCATTATTTGCCCGATCCTCAAGAAAGGAGACCCTCTGAACTGCGCCAATTACAGAGGTATCAGTCTTCTTAACATTGCCTACAAGATCTTATCTGCCGTTTTGTGTGAACGTCTGAAGCCTTTCGTAAACAACCTGATTGGTCCATATAAGTGTGGCTTCAGGCCAGGAAATTCAACCATCGACCAAATATTCACACTGCGGCAGATCTTGGAAAAAACTCAGGAACTTCAAATCGATACCCATCACCTTTTCATCGATTTTAAGGCCGCCTATGACAGCATTTATAGGGACGAGCTATACAGAGAAATGTCTAGTTTTGGTATCCCTACCAAACTCGTCCGTTTGTGCAGGATGACGATGGAGAATGCACGCTGCTCCATCAAGGTCGGTAAAGAACTCACCGAGACCTTCGATGTCAAAAAAGGATTTAGACAAGGCGATGCGCTGTCATGTGACTTTTTTAACATCGTTCTTGAAAGAATTGTGCAAAATTCAAACGCCAACACCAGAGGCACGATCCTTCAAAAGTCCGTCCAATAACTCGCGTACGCCGATGACATTGACATAATTGGCAGAACGCAGCATGATGTAAATGGCGCGTTTATGAGTATTGAAACTGAGGCGGCGAAGATGGGTTTGGCGGTTAATGAGGGCAAGACGAAGTATATGCTGTCAGCTAAAAAGGACACCCAACACCGACGGCTCGGACAGAACGTCACAATAGACAGATATAACTTTGAGGTGGTAAAGGATATTGTCTACCTAGTCTCCGCGATGAACTCAGACAATGACACCAGCGCTGAGATTAAACGAAGAATAACTCTTGCCAACCGCTGTTTCTTTGGGCTAAGAAAGCAATTGAGTAGCAAAGCCCTCTCTTGAACAACTAAAGTGACCCTTTATAAGACCCTAATCGTCCCAGTCCTACTATATGGCGCAGAGGCATGGACTCTATCAAAAGCGGATGAGATAACTCTAGGTTGTTTCGAGAGGAAAATTCTTCGAGTGATTTTTGGTCCCGTCTGCATTGACGGTGAATCGAGGAGAAGATTCAACGACGAACTGTACGGGCTGTACAGCGACATCGACCTAGTAAGAAGAGTTAAGGTCCAACGACTGAGGTGGCTTGGTCATGTAGAGCGTATGAACACAAATGCTCCGGCCCGGAGGATCTTCGAGTCCACACCCGAGGGAAGGCGCAGTAGAGGAAGGCCGCGACTCAGGTGGCACACGCAACTGGAAGGGGACCTCAACCAACTTAGCGTGCGAAACTGGAGACAGCTAGCTTAAGATCGCGCTGGCTGTAGACGCTTGTTTGTTGAGGCCCAGGTCCACCCCGGTAGCGCCATCTTAAGTAAGTAAAAAAAACAGAAATGTCTTTCCAAATGGAATTAATATACGGAGAATTGACTGTCAGAAACTATTCTAACAATTCTACTATTCAAACAATCACTGCAAAGGAGGCTTTTGATGAATTAGTGGTGTAGTTCGAAATAGCTATCATTCCTACCAAAAGTGACTGTGCGAATTTTTGTTAAGAGTTGTTTCTCTCAAACAATTCACAAACTGAAATTCGACATAATTTCCCAAGAGAAATTGTCAGGGTAGCCCCCAAACAAGCGAGAACCGTTGTTACTCCTCGCTTCCCCACTCAGTATGAAAACAATTTGTTTAAATCGGAAAGTTATGCTCAGTTGAAATTAACGTTGTATCTGGTGCCCTGGAAGGTAGCCATCTTCGACCAATCCTTTTTCTTATTTTTCTTAATGACTTGCCGAGAATTCTTATTTTTTTACAACAGTTTCTAACATCAGAGATTTAGATGCTTTTTTTGAATGGTGTAATCTAATATCAATAGCGATAAATGTGCCACCATGTCGTAATAATAATAATTCAAGATATTCGTATCCCTGAGTATCATCTGGAGACCAAGCTATCAAAATCTTGGTGTTGTGTTTGACTATAAACTTGCTTAAAAAATTCATCAGACTTCAAGGATCCCTATACCCTTAAGGCCACTTATTTAAGCATGGTTCGACCGTGTCTTGAATATTAAAGTTTTATTAGAATCGAAAAAGTTAAAAAAAAAAACTTTTTGCGATTTGCATTACGCCGTTTCTTTTTGAATAATGATGCTCATCACTCTTACCGTTCTAAATGTTTGCTGTTGGGATTATATTTTCTTGAAGTTCGCCGCAAAGTGCAATGTGTTATGTCTGTCCGAGATTTTATCTGTTCATCTATTGACTGTGGTAAATTACTGTCATTTATTTTTATATATATGCCCCCCAAATGGTTCTAAGGTAGGTACAAACAGATCTCTGTTATATGAGGCCAACGAGACGATTACGTTTTGTTGTAGATTATTTAATATTGTTTATGAGCAGTTTGATATAGTATTGCCTAGATCTAGATTTAAGGAAATAGTATTTTTCAATTTAAGACAAGTATATTTTTAAGTTTTTTATTTGTTGACTGTACATTACGTAGATCTAAATAAATATATATTACTGTGCACTATTGTGTAACGAAACGCCAGCGTTCGTCACACTTTCACATACCAACCCCGTATGTGGCATAGAATTTTACCTTCGGCTCATAGAATTTACACTGTGTTTTTGAAGGAAAAACAATGCGTAGCCGATAGAGAAAACCATGAGTCGAGACTTGTCTACCAGTGAATAGTACCAATCTCGTGTACCAGATAAGGCTCCATTTATAGAAGGCGACTTAGGTCAAATTCTGAACTTTTGGTGGCTGGATTCCCATTTGGGAGACCGGCCTTAAATCAAGTAGGTCAGCCATCCCAGCTGGCTTGCTATTCCTTTCCCCTGGAACCACGCTGTAGTCGGGCCGCTAAGGAACCACGCAGTAGTCGGGCCATTAGGATCCACGTAGCAGTCGGGCCGCTAAGGAACCACGCTACAGTCGGGCCTCCCCCCCTCCTTTCCCCTGGAACCACGCTGTAGTCGGGCCGCTAAGGAACCACGCAGTAGTCGGGCCACGTAGTTAGAGACGTAGTATAGACGTTATTATTATGATATGAGTAGTTTGTATAGAGACATATCGAAATATTGTTAGGAAGTAGTTTGTATAGAGTTATACAAAGAACATTGTACACCTTATCCGAATATTGTCAAGAAGTAGTTTGTATGTGAACACAGAGAACCTTGTACACATTATTCAAATATTATCAGGCAGTAGTTTGTATAGAGTTGTAAGGCAACATTGTAATTAGTATTAAGAAAACACACTGCGAATAAAGTGTACCTCTAAACCAAAGTCTTGGTGTTTCTTTGGTAAACCCTGGATCCGGCGAGCAAAACCCCGGCCGGAGAAAAATCACATCACAATTGTATGTATAAGGATTATAACAAGCAGTCCACGATTGCTGTTCCCAATTGCATGCACCTATATCCTTGGCTTTCAGTACATGCACAAGATGCTTGCTATTCGACTGACGTTAACCACATCACGAAGTGTTGTATCTCTTATGATTATGACGTTGCACTTGTGCGCCCAATCAACAGTGCTTAGTCTAGTAAACTTCAATTAGAAGCAACCAACTACGTGTTAGCCTGGAAAACATAGTTACTCAATCTCAAGTATACCTATCTCCCCCTAAGCTAAATCTGAATTATCTGCCAACAAATTCCGAACATAAAATAAATAACATTTGTACTTGCAGCACTTGGAGTTGGAGGACATTCCCTCGCTCTTCTCTCACATTAGGAGCAAATCAAATTCAACTTGAATTACAAAATCCGAATTCATAACTCTGTCATGTGGCTATACAAGTTGCGTGAGTGCGAAGAGTGCTCTCCTGCTTTGAATTGCAAAACAATAATTTACCATTAGGAAAAGTTAGTAGGAACCTATAGCCATTTGCTATTCTATACCATGATGAAGCGAAGGGAGAACTCTAAGCTCCAATGTAGCATATCTAACAAAAGTACTCAAACATCTTTCACGGCGGGGGAGGGCGGTAATATTTCAGACAATTGTTCCTGTCTGTTAAACTTCTTGTCTGTCTGCCCGGATGTCTACTAGTGTTGTGCTTTTATGACTCCCTCGGATTAAACGATAGTCTATAGGCTAATGCCATCCTCTACACATCATAAATTCACAACGACAAAGTACTTAAAGTTGTGTGTGCTGAGCTGATATTATCTGCAAGTTATTTGTTGTTGAGTGTGTTGTCGCTAAGAGATTCATTGAGTTGTATTTGTATCGCTTCGGATTGGATGAGATTGGCGATTGGCGACTCATTCGACGGATATATTGTGAGTTTATTATTATGTTCATAATTTTTTTTTCTCAGATGGAGGCAAATATTCAATTGTTTGTGGCGGTACTTTGTTTTTATATTGAAAAAAGAAAATCGATGTTCATGCGAGTGATTACGTCAATAAAAATGTTGTTTATTGCTATCATCAAGTAGTCGGAAGTTTGAAACAGGACTCTAGGAAAAAGTGGTTTAATGAAATACAAGAGATTGTTGTGAATTTATATAAAAATCTATATGTATATAAAGAAAATCTTAAAATTGTGTTCGTTTGTCGTCGATTCACGCCTTAACGCATTTATCGATTTGAACCAAACTTTCACACATATTTGCTATTGGTCTGTATATCATTTGTGTGAAGTTTTGTCGCGAAAACAAAACTTTGGTAGGATGAAAAAGGCTATGAAAGTTTGTATGGGGAAATGCACTTTGAAACAACAAAAAAATGGATAGAAATCGAGTAGTGACATTTCAAATACAAAAAAAAAAACAAATTATTTTAAAAGCAATTGTTGTTGTCAATGATTTCAATTATTTACCGAGCAAATTGTTGTTGTGAACAATTTTGATTTTTTTTTTTAATATAGGTACCTACCTAATAAGTTTGTTCTTTTAAATTATGTTTACTATGTTACATTAAGTAACATTTTAAAGTGGAGTAGATACTTTGATATTTGTTTGATGGTGTTTGAATCCATTGTTTTCAGGATCCTTGCATTAGTACGAGTGATTAAGTTGAAATGTAGGGGTGATTGAGATGCGTGGACAATGATGTTGTTCAGCGTTCTGAGTTTTCACGTAGGGTTTGTTACGAAAAATGAGCGAGTAACAATATTGGTACTCTACTGGGTTATGGCACCTGCAACCACATTAACCAATTTTTTGACACTTGCCGAAGCCACGAGTTTGCACGAACACTTTCTTATTGCGAAATGCCCCGATATTGGAATGCGTCGTCGAAGAAGTTCAAGCGGCGAAAACAAGGTGAAGTAGTTCCCGAATTCCGTTGTGTTTATGCAAGTGATGCAATTGGTAGAATATACACAGTTCATCCGAAAAACAACGAATGCTTCTATTTGAGAATGCTTTTGGTCAATGTTGTGTGTTGTGCGGACTGGTGACGGTGTGTTGTGTGCTTTGGCCGACGATATTTTGCATCGAATTCGCACTTTGACATCGGATAACGTGTCATGCCAACAAGACCCGAACGGAGACCTGTAGAGACGAACAAGGAAACCTTGTAGTAGAGTCACAGTCGGTGCTGAGGACATGGAAAAACCATTTCTGCAGACTGCTAAACGGCGAAGACGACACAAATTCCGCTGTCAGGCAGAACGAGCCATTCAACCTGGATGATGAAAGCCAAGATTTCCGTCCACCTGACCAAAATGAAGTGAGGATAGCAATATCTAAGCTTAAGTCCAACAAGGCTGCTGGACCGGACGGCTTAACTGCCGAGCTGTTTAAGGCAGCGGGAGATGACCTGGTAGAGAGCATACACCAACTCGTCTCCAAGATTTGGTCAGACGAAAGTATGTCTGATGAATGGAACCTCAGCATCGTTTGCCCGATCCACAAGAAAGGAGACTCTCTAAACTGTGTCAACTATAGAGGGATCAGTCTCCTTAACACTGCGTATAAGATCATGTCTGCTGTACTGTGTGAACGCCTGAAACCTTTCGTCAACGTCTGATAGGTCCCTTTCAGTGCGATTTTAGGCCCTCTTTCATCCCCTCCAGTTTTGTTTTTGCGACAAAAAGTGAATAAAAACCTGATATACAGCAATACGAATAAAACCAAAAAAGAATAATGAAAATCGTCCCAGGGGTTATCGAGTTACTTCCTCATAGAGTTACACCCCGAAAGAATTATATATATAGATAGATAGATGTGTGTTTGCATGATGTATAAGACAAAATATTGCTGTGCAAGTCGGCATGAAACCCAGTTTTATGAATGAATTTTGTTCCGAACGAAGTCATACAGAAGCAGTTGCTGTACTGTCGAATGTTCTTTAGAAAATCATCCGATTCAAACGATTTAAATGGCTCCGGAGGTGCATCTAATGGACCCAATCTCACTTTGCCACTCGCACTGCAAAGGCCGGTCTTTTCGCCTTTAAATTTCAGCGCGTTTCAATGGCGGCACACAATTATAGTCATCGCTCCAATATCGAAAATCGCATCAGCGCCATAGTTTTCTTGTCGTTCATACTGAAATGCCTGTCGTCCGAATGTCGGTAACGACGCGCGTCTTACCACTCTTCGATTTGAACTTGTTTCCATTCCAGCAGCAGTACGATTTGACGCAGTTCTCATAACTTGCACTCTTCATTTTCTTGCCTGTTGATCTGGTCTTATGCCATGCGATGTCTCATTCTTCGTATTCTTTACCAGTTTTGCTTAATTGATACATTTGTTGTTGACTTGCTTGCCTTGTTCATCAACCAAAATATGCGCGCGTTCGTCTTGGTATTTCAATTTTTACCTTATCAACTGTATAAAATAAATGAAACTGTTGGAGCGATGCACAAAATCAAAAACAAACTATCACTGTTGACCAACGTATAATACATTAATTTTATATCGATTTTATCAATCTACTTTTTGAAAACAAACAAAAAAATCCGTACATAGTACGTAGTTTTCTTCTTCGTGGCTTCGGTATAATGTAATATCTGTAAAGGATATCACCATCTTTACCGACAGTCAAGCCGCGATTAAAACCCTGGATTCTGTCGTCTTCAATTCAACAACTGCCCTCAATTGCCGACTATCTCTGAACGAGATGGCGAAACAATTCAAAAATCCACCTTATATGGGTGCCGGGCCATAGAGACATTCCAGGTAATTGCATCGCCGATGAGCTCGCCAGACAAGGCACTACTATGTCGACTCTACCAGAAAAAAGGAGTCTCTATATGCCTCTTGCTACTTGCAAGCTCCTAATTAAACAAAACGCATTAAGCGCTACTAATCGCAGGTGGTCTAGCTGCTTAACGTGCCACACCTCGAAACAGATCTGGCCTCAGCTGGATTCCAAGCGCTCAAAAAGTCTCATTACACTGAAAAGACCCATAATAAGCACTCTAGTAGGTGTCATCACGGGACACTGCATCATAGGGAGACATGCTCTCAGATTAGGCCTCCCTTCAAATGATTTCTGCAGAAGCTGTATGGACGAGGAGGAGGAGGAGACTGTTCTTCACCTTCTCTGCACGTGTCCAGCACTGTCACTCCGTAGAAAACTATACCTCGGAGAATATTTCTTCGACAATCTCAGCGAACTCGCAAACATAGGTATCAACTGCCTCCATCGCTTCATTCTTAGCTCCGGCTGGTTCAACGGGTAGATAAGGAGTCGATATCGATCCTGTGGTAACACAATGGGCCTAATTTGGCCTAAGTGAGGCTGCACTTGAGGCGGCCTGCCACTCTAACCTAACCTAACCTAACGTAGTTTTCTTATTAATTTTTGAGATAGAAAATTCATGATAAATATTTAGTAGGAAGAATTATTGGTTGCCAAATCAGGACCGTATGGCGATTTTCCGGAATTTTCTCTCTTCCTAAACCTGATGTACAGCAATACGAACAAAACCAAATAATAATCATGAAAATCGTCCCAGGTATTATCGATTTATAACATCATCGAATTTCATCCCGAAAGAATTATATATGTAGATAAAAGATAGAAGATAAAATATTATACCCGCTTATGGCTACTGTCTCCAGAATTACGCGTTTGCTCTTCTTTTCTATTTTCTGTTACAACGACTCGTTTGCGATGATAATGTGATCAGGAAAACGAACAAAAATATATCATACTAGCGTGCCCGGCGAACTTCGTCCCGCCTAAAATAGACTTTTTAACTAAAATAATTTTCACTTCCACCTGACATTAATTGTTTTGATCCCAACTATAGCTTTCGACAAATACGATCTCCTTAGAAAATGTATGGAAAATCAATTTTCACAAACTTTCCAAGTTCTCGTTCAAATTTTCCAATTTTGTCGCCGTATGAACCTTCCTTAGGCGTAGACAAACGCAACAAAGAAGATTAACGTGTCGGCCAACAGTACACGACGTACAAATTCGTTCTCAATAAGCGGATTCCGTGGAATGAGAATGTTTGTCTTTGAATTTTTTCCTCAAAACCGTTGCTTGCATGACATTTGATTTGGGATCCTTCGACCCCAAATCAAACGCGTTCTGTTACAAAGTCTCGGTGCATTGAGGTTGCGCAACAAAATTATAACTGAGCCGACTTTTTAAAAATTTTAAAATTCGACTAATCCCCATAAACTTTTATTTTCACGACAAAAAGTAGCATAAATGTCCTTCCTTGGGCCCATGCGAATTTAAACCAAAAATCATAAAAATTGAAGGAGTGATGAGTGCGCACATATGGACGTCAGTCTTTTTTATATGTAGCTGTACCCACCCGCCTTTGCTCATACCTTTCGTATTAAGTCCTGCTCACATTTCGCAAAGTCCTTTATTTGGACAATGTCCATTAGGTAATAATTTTAATGCTTCCACAACCCGTTCTCCTATGCCGCTTATTTTTTGCAAAGTACCATCTATAGGGTCCGAAACAATAGTATATTTCAGTCTTGAAGCAACCATACCTATTTCATTTCATTTTCGTTTCATTTTCATTTTCATTTATTTATTTTGAGATACCTATACACATTAAGATATAATATCTTATAAACTAGTGATAGGCTATACAGTTGACATAATAGAGCTTAAATCTAAGAAAAGGAGAAAAGGATTTACAAAACAATTTTCAGACCTTAGCAAAAAGAGAAGAAAGAGAAAAAGAAGGGACAATGGAGATATAAGATAGAAATA
The DNA here is from genome assembly GCA_946477585.1 of Cheilosia urbana. Classification (NCBI taxonomy): domain Eukaryota; kingdom Metazoa; phylum Arthropoda; class Insecta; order Diptera; family Syrphidae; genus Cheilosia; species Cheilosia urbana. The sequence goes on from OX297856.1 coordinate 43,853,066, forward strand.
AAAGAAGGAGGAAAATTAAAGAAAGACATGATAGAAATTTTAGGAAATTGAAAAATAGTGTCTTAATTCAATTTGAAGTTTTAATGGATCACCTATTCTTTTAATGTGGCGCGGCAAAGAGTTCCAAAGACGAATAGCTTTAATGAAAAATTGGCGTTCGGATGTCAAGGAATCATAACGAGGCTGAATTAATTGGTCGGACCTTACCGAAGAAGCCCGCGTAAATCTATCATAAAGGTATGAGGTTGGTGGGTAAGCAGTATATTAGAAAGCAACGTTAAAGTTCGAAGCTTAAAGTAGCTCTCAAGCGGCATATTGAGAAGACGAATAGAAAAACTCGACACTCTATCGTATCTACGGAGCCCAAAAATATAACGAGTAGCGCTTTCTTTTGCATACGTAGTGAGCTTTCTTTTGCATACGTAACTGCAACTACTAAAAATTTCACAGCCGTAGGCCAAAATCGGTAAAACTAAGGACTTCACAAGCATAGCACGCGTTCTTAAAGGGGTATACCGCTGGGATACCCAGAGAGTGCGTAGCACTCCATATGCCTTTCCTACAGTAACGGAAATGTGCTGGTCCCATGTGAGGTTACGGTTAAAGACAACTCCGAGGTTCCTAGCTGCTTCGTCATATTCAATACATGCATTATTTAATATAATGCGAGGGAAATAAGATAAGTCGAGTTTACTTTTGGATATAACCAAGCACTTAGACTTAGATGGGTTTATAGCGAGACCGTTAAGTTGAGCCCAGTAAGTTACTTTGCCAAGATCCTCGTTCACGCAACATGCACCATTTTCGATGAGACCAAGATTACAGCTGTAGTACATCTGTACATCATCAGCATACATATGAGCCGAACAGTTTTTGAGGATAGATGGAATTTCATTTACGTACAAGGAAAACAATAAAGGACCTAGTATTGAACCCTGTGGGACACCATTACTAGTTGGAAGAAAGTCAGATAGGCTATCTCCTAATTTTACAGCTTGCATTCTGTTTGTAAGATAGGATAATAAAAGCTTTACGGCTTCAGGCGAAAAATTGTAATCCCGATGAAGTTTATCTGCGAGTTTGCTATGTACCACTGTGTCAAATGCCTTCGAAAAATCAAGGAGAACAAGGAAGCTTACCTTGTCCTCGTCGAGTGCTTGCTGAAGATCTTCTATGACATTCAGCAGAGCAGTAACACAGCTATGTTTTTCACGGATGCCACTCTGTTGTAAGCTTAACAAATTAATCGCCTTAAGAAATTCGCTCATTTGCTTTTTTAAGATGAGTTCGAAAACTTTCGTCAGGAATGGTAAAATGGAAATTGGTCTATAATCATTACACTTTGCATTTTTGGGTATTGGCAAAATTTTGGCCAATTTCCAATCATCAGGAAATTCTCCAGTTGTTAAAATAGTATTAAATAAATGTGTAACGTACGGAAGAGCTACCGGAAGAATCAGTTTTTTACCTACCCATCCACAAATTTCAATCAACTCGGTAGAGCTGTTTCGGAGATCGGCAACAGCGCCACCTATCAGGTCCAAAAGTATCCTATCCTTCAAGTGGAAACGAAGAATATACATCCACAAAATTTCATTGAAATCGGTTGAGCAGTTTCGTATATCGACAACAACGCTACCTATCGGGTCCAAAATGTTACCTTTTAAGACTGCCTGAGCCTGAAATACACCGATACGAACAAAACAAAAGAAGAATCATAAAATTTGGCCCAGTAAGAACATTTTCTTTGGTTATGTTATTTGTGCCGGAAATCGAATGGAAATGTTATTTACCTATTTAAAATTGATTAAAAACTAATGTGGAGTTTTCGTCGAAGAATTGTACAGCTAAATGAAATATGAATTACTGAAATGTCAAATTCAAAAAAGTATACGTAGACAACCAACGCCAACTATATTATAACAATTAAATTTAATGTTGTTGATACAAAATTGATATGCAGGGAAATCGAACTTGTCGTAAATATCTCCCAGCGCCACCTATCGGGTGTTATTTGGTGTAAATTTGAGCCAAATCGGTCCATAAATAAGAATTTTCAAAAAAGCGACCCCAGCGCCCCCTATAGGGTCTAAAATAAACATAAACCATCCGGAGCACCACACAAACATATGGTGTGAATATAAGGGGGATAGCTTCAGTGGTTCAGCCGTTATCGTCGGTCATACATACACACGAACGTTTTTATATATTAAGAAGATATGAAATGTTTCGTTACTGTATAAAGAGCTGAGGTCCCCATCTCTGTCTTGTAGCCCACTATATGGTTTCGATGATAGTTCTGTTCTGACATTTATATGCGTAGTAGATTCGTCCGCTACAGATCTTGAAATACTTATAGGGGAACTTTCCTGGGGCTCTGGCACTGCGATCTCTCTAAAAGGAGGCTATTGCGCCTTTGTCCGCTATACAGACATAAAGTATTTACCTTAAGGGCAGTTTTAACCAGATTTGCTACCCAACTGCCGCACCGTCATAACTCACAAGCACTCCCTGCAAGGAAAGTAATTCTAAATAGACAACCTGCCACAGCTATAGAAAACAAAAAGTTCCAACAACAAAGTCAGCATAATTTCCAGGCAATAATATCTTGCAAACAAAAGACTTCAGTTAAGTAAACTATACCAGATTCGCTATCTATACTCACGTCATCAGCTTGCATTTGCATATTCCAATCATATCCGCACCATCCATACACGTACACCGTTCGCAATCTGATGTTCCGCTAACAAGCTATTATCCCATTTTAATTGAAGGATAACATTTTCCTTGCCACACACATCGCTCATTTACCAATCAGCACTTGCACGCATTATACTCGTACCTATGCATCTCCTGGATACCGCAATAAGCCGCCGCCACTATAATCATAACTTTTCTCGGGGAAAATTGAAAATCTCCACCTTCAACCCCTCTTCGACCGACTTTAATTATTTTCTGCAGCTGCAATTACGATGCTCCACATCCTGTCTATTCTCCACAAAATTGAAAGGATCTCCAGCTCCTATACACCAGTAGGGCATCCTAGTTATTCATAAACCATTCCATGTTTCTCATTCGAAAAATCCACCATAACAAGAACAGCACAATACCTACATGCCAGCTCGCAGCAGGAGGGCGAGGACAAAAACGTTGCTCGTATGCACCGTGTTACGGTGTTTTTGGGCTACACATTCACACAAACGCGCTCAGCTTTCATATGAAAATTCAACGATAAATCACAGCGAGAAAATCTGTTTTTCGTAACCGACCATGAGAATGCACATACCAACACGATGCCTGATGATGAAGGAGGTGACTGGGAAAAATAAGCGCCCAGACTCCAACAGTGCGCAAAACTTTTCTCAATCACATTTTCCGGGTGGCAGGACACAAAGTGCTTGCTGAATTCTTGTTTAGTGAATTTAGTGTGCACTAAGAATTCACTGCTCGGAAGGAAAAATGAATATTTTACCGAGCTACTGCCACTGCCACTGCCACTGCCACCCATATCATCGCCAATCCAGCGCCAGAATCCGTCCCATCTATATGCGACCCTTCATGTGAACCAATTCATTTGGCATTCATGGGTGGAAGATCAGAATATCAGATGATGTTTTGCGGAGAATTCTAATAATTATTTTGGGTGTTTCATGCGAAGATGAATTGGAACACACACAAGGATGATTTTCCTCAGAACTACCATGGGTGTCGGAGTGCGATAAATATTTTCATTAACTGAAGGAGAAAATTATTTATGATATCTGGACAAGATTTCCATCCGAGAATGTGCTGCATTCTTGGAATAAGCAGGGCGAGCAAGCGACTGTCAGAAGAGGAGTCCCAGCTTTCCCTAGATGTCATATTTTAAGGGCTAATAGACATCCTTGAATTGATTAAGTTGCAAATCACGTCGCATTACGGAAATGATGAAGTTCGGCAGCCATTCAAATAGACCATCGACGTCGTCGTTGTCAGTTGGAGAATATGGGGTTGGGGGGCATCAATTTTTATTTTATTTCTCTCTAAGGTAGAGCAGGTTTCCTTTTTATAGTATTTGCAGACACGAAGGATGTTGCAATTCATCGATAGATAGCAGAACTGTTACTTGTTTCTTTATTCTATTTTTTTTTTTTTTTTTTTTTTTTTTTTTTTTTTTTTTTTTTTTTTTTTTTTCAAAAGAGGGAAAAACCTTTCACTAGATTGATTCCTATTGTCGATTGGGTAGACCATGACGTTGTAGCGAAATAGCGAAAGAGGATGAGTGCGTTTCTCTCGACCTTACATCCAGGCTTATCCTTTTAAAGGATTCTTAATGATGATTTACTTATAAGAGGTATGCTATAGAGAGGAAACTTGGACGATCTCACTGATTGAGGCAATGACGTTCTAACAAAGCGTTTACTCTACCTATACTCGGCGCAATTGTCTGGCAGGAATCATGCGGACTGAATCTGTATCTTTTATAAACTTAAATCGCTTCATTAAATAGTTTTATTTTTATTTACGAATTCAAGGGCTATTGAGATGATTAATTATCCTTATTATGCTTACGGTTGCCAACACGGTACATTTGGGACAAAGTCTTTCTCTTTTCCAATGTTTCCTTGCCCTATGTCCTTCCCGATGATTTCTCAGTTCCAAACTTAATTTATAAAAAAGAAAATTAATTCAACAAATAACTAAAAAAAATAGCGTAATGTACAGAACGTACACAATTAACCTTGATTATGCGATAAAATATTTTTTAGGTTATATTTAGGCAGTACGTTTTTTTACTACACGTTTGAGTTGGAAATTTTAATCTTTGTCCCAATGTTGATCTCTCCGTCCCATTCTTCCGGTATATTTGTCCGAAGTTGTGTTTCAACTTGGCAACTGCATAATTTATGTTTTACGGTGATTTTGTTTATTTCAGATGTTAGGATCAAAGTCTATACACCTAAGGGAGGATGGGAAATAAAGTACACGGATATCGAATGGTGATTCAGAGACTTTCAGTTGAAAATGTTTTTTGGGTAGTTTGGTGGTTAAATATATACCATTACTAGTTTATAATTTTACTAGCAAACCCATGCCCGCTTCGCTGAGCACATTTCCAAGTAGCTGTTCCTTCTAAAAAAAAATTCAGTTTAGTTAAGAGTAGGATTTCCATGTGTCCTCTTTTTAACCCAGCCGTGAACCGTCCTCCAACATTTTAAGAAATTGCCTTCTTTTTTCCCTTAACAAGTAGTTTTGAAAATAAAAAAAGTCGTCGTACCTACTCTGAATTAATAAAGTCACAAAGAACCAAGGAGAGAAATAAACTATTACCCGAAACTATTAAGGGTATAATTTTAAATAAATTTAATTGACAATAACCTAAGCTGTTAGCCATTTTATGACCCTATATTTAATAGCAATGAAGAAGTCTTGAAACAAAATACAATCTGAAGATAATTACGAGTATAAAAAGACTTAAAAGTTTTAAAAACATGTACATACTTTATAAAATGTTCCTTTTAACCTAAGGATAGCAACACGGGTGATACAGCACCCCAGCGAAACAAAAAGCTATCCATTTCACACATTCCCGCATTACCAACGCTCTCTTCTTTTCCCTATTCTCAAATTGATAGCTAAACTTTCAGTTCCGGGCAGTGTTGCCGAAAGTACTCGCAGAGGAGTATTGTACTCCTTTCAGCCTCTCCCTACTCCCGTACTCCTCCTTTCACATTCATACTCCTATTTTTTTTAAAGACCTAAAATATCTTAAGCTAAGATTAGACTGTATGCCAATTATGCATATGAATGCCAACAGGCAAATGACCAGATTAGCTGTCAAATGACCAAAATGCAAGGATTATCAAAACTGTATATTAGACTATATGACCAAAATTACCAATATGGTCATATTTGACTTGCTGGTCATTTAAGGCATTTGCTATTTTTTCATTTCATATTTGTTATTTTTCCAGAAAAAAGAGAACGAAAATGAAAATAAATCACAATCCCACGAACTCAAACACCGGCGACAACAAAATAATTCTTGTCCCATCAAAAATGCCAGCAATGCCACAACGAAATTTCAATAAACAGCATATGGGCATATAGGCTTTATGCTGGCATTCGTGCTTACTGTCCGATTACACTATATGCTATTTTGGCATTTTTATCAGTCAAAATCGGCGTGGTCATATGTGGCATTTAGGTCATTAGGGCATATGAGATATGCCCATTACATTGTATGACCATTTTTTGACAGGAGAACTGTCAGAAATTGGCATTTTATGACCACTTGGCATACCGTCTAATCTTACCTTTACACTTGCACGAAAGTGTAATGTCAACCTTAATAAAGTTAATGCATTTAAAATTTAAGGCAAACTGTCGTTAAAAAGAGAATTTCTCTCTTTCTAGTTTGTTTTTGTTTTTCGTTGGCTTCATGCAATTTTCAACTGTCAGTGGCTCAGTGGTTAGTGTGTTGGACTACTAAGTAAGGGGTCCCCAAATTCCAACTCAGGTTTTTTTTTCACTGCGCTACCTGCGAACGTCTGACAAACATCCGAGAGTATACCTGTCTTGAAAGAGCTTCTCAATTAGCCATTTGGAGTCGGCATAAAATTGTAGATCCCTTCCATTCGTTCAAAAATACAAAACTGACACAAAACGAATGGTTGTGAGAAGCTAGGCCTATGGTCCCTCCGGACCTGTTGCGCCAACTTTTTATTTATTTTATATTAGTTCGGTATTTATTTGGTTCTTACCTGAGATTGTGGTTTTGTGATTCTGTTTATTTTTTACTCCTTGAATTTGTATGTTAAGTTCAATAAAATGAAAAGCTTTGTTAAATTAATGCTTGAAATATTATTAAGTATTCCTATTAGAATAAATCAAAGTAAATTTATATTTGGCAAAATCACCTTCTGCAAGAGCCAACGATAGGCCACTTTCGTTATTAGAATACAAAATAATACAGACGAATCCCTCCCGAAGTTGAATTAAATAAAAATTAGTTCGAGTTAGAGGGATTTCTGGAAAAATTCGAGTTAGAGGGATTTGCTTTTTTTTTAAGCGAATTTATTTAAGGTAAAAAGTAGGAAAGTAGGTACATTTTGAACAAAATAAGTTAAAAAAATTAGTTATTTTTGATTTCAAATTTGCTACTCAACCAACAACACAAATAATGTTGTGCACCTGCAATTTTTTTACTTTTTTTCCCATCACTCTAACTAGAACAACAACACAAGTGCTGTGGACCTGCATAATGTTGCGCATTTATTCTTTTACGCAGAATATGTATGTACACGTATATATCTATGCATATTATATATGCGTATCGTCCCCGCAAGATTTCCGGGAGGGAGGTCTTTTTTTTTTTTTTTTTTTTCACTTCTGAAAAAATTCGACTTAGAGGAATATTGTAACAGGTCAAGAATCAAAAGAATGTGTTCCAATTAGAGGGATTTTCGACTTGGAGGGATTTCGACTTAGAGGATAACTTTTCTATGCAAAATTGACTTTTCGATCTATTAAAACTATGGAAAAGTATGTGCAAGAGGTTTGCGGAAATATTTCAGATGACGGTGATGAGAAATGCGAGTTGCCAATGTTTCCAGAGCATCGCAGTGAAATTTGCATAAACTGTTTTTAAATTAAAAAAAAAAATAGATACTTTGTCGTAAATTATCCCAAAAATGTAGTTAAATTAATTTCGTGTATGAATTCAATAAAATGTTTTTAAAAATAAAAGTTAAATTTTGATTTAATTTCTTATTATTTATTAAAGTTGAATACGTTGGGGTGACAGCTCACTCCTGTTGCTATTCGCGTATGGACAAAGTGTGTTGCTATCCCAAGGTTAAATATAAATTATTTATTTTTTGTATTGTAATATTATGTTATTTTAAAAATTAAATACATTTTTGTCGAGTTCATGGACCTAGTTTTTATTTTCATTTTGTCCTCTTTTTGTCCTCTTTTTAAGGTCGATGATGTTCTCCAAAGTCCAGGATCTTCAAACTTAAACAGCCATGACAATCCTAGTTAAGAGGTTAACTTAAGAGAGCAGAAATAAAACTTTGAATAAAATTCACAAATTAATATATCGTAAATTTTATTCTAACGCTTTCTTATAAACAACATTTTCGGTTTTCCATCTTTTACATAAATAAAGTGTAGACAGGTAGTTTTGAACGATCCGATAAAATTGTTTATTTGTTGAGTTGTTTTTCCCCTTCTTAAAGCAACCAATTGGCCTTATGATGCTTGGGAAGTGCATTGCGGAAAATTGAGAGATGTTTCCGATGCACTTGCCGATGACTTTTTCGATGAGCCGCACATTTGAGAAAGTCTTTCCGCCTCGTCGTATAAATCTGAAATATAAGAACAAATAACAATTTATAATAAAAAACGTATGAATAATCCAAATTATGTTACCGACTGAGTTACCACTAGATTTAGATTTAAATTGTTTGAGGGAGGTGGAGTCAAATTGCCATATCACTGCGGCCACGAGCCTATTGTGATTTCCTTCAATTAGAGCTCGCTCATGATACCGGAATTAGTTATGAATCCTAGTAGATCTTTGAGTGCGCTGTCAGATATATCCTCTGCCCAAAGGTTAGGTTTACCTAGGTGGTGTTGACGTAATCTGACTAGACATTCACAGTGACACAGTATGTGTTCTCCTGATTCTTCGTCCTCGTTGCATAGTCTGCAAGTGTTGTTTTGTATTATTCCCATAGTCATGAGGTGTTTTTTGACTTGGCAGTGCTCAGTGAGCAACCCTGTGACTGTACGAATCTGACTCCTTGTTAGGTTTAGGAGTTGTTTTGTTCTTGAAAGGGAAGTAGTTGGCATGAACATTTTAGCTTGTCTGTTACCTTCAGTGTTTGTCCTGTTATGATTTGCTTTGTTTTCCAGCCAGGTTTTAATGTGGAATTTAGCGGTGCTAAGGGGTAATCCACAAAATGGTATTGGAATCATAAAGGTAGATGCTGATCCTTTCCTGGCTAGTATGTATGCTATTTCATTGCCCACATGTCCGCTATGTCCTGGCACCCAAATGAGGTGTAGGTACTCTGTTTGTGCTGGCTAGCGATGTGAGTAATTGTAGGCAATCCCATACTAGCTTTGATGTGATTTCATAGCTTTTGATAGCTAGTAGTGCAGCTTTGCTATCAGAGAGAATGTATATGTTCTTGTTTGTTATGGATTTTTTTAGATTTTCTCTGAGACATAGTTCTATTGCAAAGATTTCTGCTTGGAATACGAAGTTGCATTTGTCCATGCTTTTATGGATGAACGTTTTTGTGTCGACCCCGTATACTCCAGCTCCAACTCCTTCATCTGTTTTCGATCCATCTGTCACCGAAAGAAAATTCATTAGTTGAATTAACTATTTTTCGTGAATCCAAAATTTGTTAAAAATGTTAAAATAAATCACGTATATGATGGAATCAAATAACGAAACGTTGTTAATTCAACTATGCAAACATTGTTGAACCAAATTATATTAAAGATCATGAAAATGTTCAGTTTAAAAATGTCTGTGATTGATTTGAGTATAATTTCAGTGTACATCAATAATTCCGTGATTAAAAAAATGGTAAATTAATAACGAACGTGTTAGCATTAAATTGTTACTACATCAGTCCTTGATTAGCTTCAAAAATGATAAAATGATCACAAATATTTTCACAATAACGAAATAAATGCATATCTTATCACTTAAAGTTATAGCTAATCAGAAACATATTCAAAATATAATTAGTATTGTCTAAAAATTCTGTATACATAGTACGCAATTAAAAATCACTGTGATGATACTATCACTAATATTTTAAAGCCAAAAGTACCCGTATTAAATTATTAGTTTTTAAGATTTCTTTTGGTTGATAAATCAGAGAAGAAGGGGTATTGAGCAGCTTTTGAAAAGGGATAATGCATAAATATGTAGGTATATAAAATTGAAGTTAGTTTTGATAACAAGTGTAGCTACTCTTCCTTTTCAAACAGACGATTACTATATAATGTGATCAAATTATCACAAACGTACTCATAACTCATGACAATTCAGGTTGACCGATCACAAACATAATTAAAAGAACACAAGTATTATCAATCATGTTATTATTATTATTTGTGTTTAAATGGTCATAATTCAATGATCTGTATCGAATCATGGTAATCCACTTTCCAATAGTCTTGTTAAGGAAACGTATAAGTATCGGAAGTGCTCGCGAAGTGTTAATCAAAATCAGTGAATAGTTGTGAAATATATTTTTTTATAAACCTTAAAAGACCCCATGTAAGAGAATGACATTTAATAAAAATAAAAACGTATGCTCGAATATGAAGGGTGTTCAAGATTTTTTTACGGATGCAGAGGATTTTGATGCCACAGAAACTGCTTTTAAAATCTCACAGCAGATGCGAAATGGCTTCAATTACCTACATAAAAAACCATGAGAAGCAACAAAGGCAAAATGTTGAAATTTGTGGAAAGACGAACACACATTTTAAAGGAGCCACTGTTTATACACTCAGCAGGTGTTTCACTGGTAACAAAACATTGTTTTTTTTTTTTTTATTATTATTATTATGTCTTATTACTTTATTTTTATTTTGATAGTAATTTGAACAGATAAACAAATAAATAAAGATATTGAAGGCTGGGACAGCTTCAAATCTCCTGTAATTGCCACATTTGACAGATAAACCAAAGACAAAAGTTGCACGGAACTTCTCAACGATCTTCACGCTAAAAATTCTAGTAAAGGTATAAAACTATTATATTTTCTGTACCTATTCTTTTGTCTTATTACTTACTTTTTATTTTACTTTTTAGTTATTGCAGACGTAATAGTTTGTAAATTGTGACATCTTCCATATTTATATGTTCATTATAAAATATTAATAAGTAAAATAAAAAAAATATTTGAAAAAATGTATAAGTTCCTGTTTTATAAGTGTATTGTATGGAATATTTCACGTAAGTACCTACGACTGGAATCAAATATAAGGCGTGCTAGTATTATAATATTCGCGAATGTTGTACAACTAAACATTTGACGCTGATCACAAACATTGAAAGGTAAACATGAAAGTTTGTAACTAAAAATATTGCTACTGGAATAATCATATTAATGATACTTTTTCATGACGAACCGTGCTTGATTGACAAAATTTGTCATCATTTTTTTATCATATAAGTGATCAAGTAAAATGTTAAAGTAATTGTTTATAAATTTCACGTGTTGGGTTAACCACGCACAGCATCACTGAATGCACCACATCCGTTATCAAACAAATACGAACGTGATTGTTTAAATAAAACATGGTATTAGTTTCAACACGAAATCAACTACGGGGTTGTTAAATTGAGTAATGAACGTGATAACTTTTATATAAAACAAAATGACAACGCCACCTTAGTTGAATTGATCATGTTTGAAGTTGACGCATTTTCAACTAATGAAAATAGTTGATTTTACCAATGAAATTCTTTCGGTGATGTACCATACATGAGACATTTTGGCAAATGTGGGTTTATTCTGTTCCCAGTTCTGTCGATTTGGGAATGTAACTTTGAAGTTTCGGCTGAAGTTGAATTTCGGAAGACAGTTGTTTATTATAGTAATTCCAAGTATTTCATCTTTGTTCAGTTCCATAACGATGTCTGGATGAATGAGCTTGGAGTTTTCGGTGTTTTCAGATATGAGCATGAAGGCATTTGTCATGGCTTTTTTCCTTATCTGAAGATGGAGGGGTGGAAGATTTAGGATAACTTGTGTTGACTTTTGTTTGGTTTTTTGCCACCATACTGGAGCTGCATAAGTGACAATTGGTCTTGTTATGGCTGTGTAAAGCCATAGCATGATTTTGGGGTTTATACCCCAGCTTTTACCAATCAGACTTCTACTGGTTCACAAAGAGATCCTGGCTTTGTCTATGGTTTTCATGAGGTGAGAGTTTCAAGTGAGTTTTTCGTCCAGGGTTACACCTAGGTATTTGACTTCTCTTGAGAACTATATTGCTTCACCAAGTAGAGCAGGTTACCACTAACTTCAAGTGGCTCTCTATCCCAATCTGTCAAATATACAAAAAATAATCCAAAAAATGATAATAACATGCAAGTAAATTATAAACCAAAATCTTTGCCGCTTGTATCGGTGCGGGGAACGATGATACATATTACATTTTTTGTATCATTTTCGGTTGTATCGCTTCGAGACGACGATTTTAATGTTTCCAAAGCAACACTATTTGCTGATAGAGTTTCACCACTTTTTCTTGTCAGCATAAATAGTCCTATTTGAACTAATTGACACGGATAAAATTTACTTCAAATATTTGAACAAAATGTTTTACAAATATTAAATCTAACTGTGAATGGTGTTGGCCAAAAAAAGCACAAAACCCTAATTATAGCATTTGATTTAGACTTATACAAAGCAAAAATCATTTCATCACAGGGTTGCAATATTTTGTTTTCCTTTAAGCGCCCAAACCTTAACAAAATGTAACCCAAAATCGTTGCCCGGAAAGAAGCCCAAAAAATCGTGGAAAATTCTGGTATTTTTCCCACTTACCCATCTCGCTTATGCGCGCCGCGGATTTTATTTGACTTCCATTTTCTGCAAATTGCTTTTGTCGCAAATCAAAAGGCCTGCAAAAAAATTGGTGTGCGTGCAAGTTGAACGACTGTTCGATGGTTCACTGCAAGAGTGCTGCCAAGTTTTAAAAGTGCCAAAATATTTATTTATTTTCGTTTTGTGAAGGAATAAAACGAACGAAATTAACACAAATATTTGTAAAACGATATGAAGCTCAAAATTGTGTTGGGCGCTTATTTATCCATTTCTATAGCTTTTAGAGAAAAGATAGCCAAAAATACATAACAAAGCTGCTGGCTATACAGCCACTCGAATGGAGTGTGAATGGTAGTACCTAACGGAGAAACAATGTTCTTTCTATGTTCAATCACTTCGTTGGCTAAATGGATCTGATTTTGATCTCAATCCTTGCAATTCCGATTTCGACGATTTTTTTCGTTGGAAAGGTGTTGTTTTTTTTTTAAATACAAATCTGATACAAAAGAAAAAACCAAAACGGACAAACATATATCAAACTCATTTTTATATATGTATATACTTGCTGACCTGGCGAACTTAGTACCGCCTAACGGTCAATGAATTTTTATTTATTTTAATTAAGTTCAATAGTTCATTAGGAAATACAAATTCAATAAAATTACAAAAATCAAGTATTTCAATGGCCTGTTAGTTAGACAATTGCTTTGATGAAGCTATGTACATATTTAGCTGCATTGATTTATATTTGGGTTTATTATCTTTTTCTTCGGTTTGTTATCAGGCGGAAGAGCAAACAAAGTGGATGGTTTGCCGACACGTGAATATGCCACATACAACTGACCATGAGAAAAAACGTGTATTTTTTAATTTCAGACCACAAACACTCAATTGGACTTGTGATTTCTTACGCAAGGCGAATCGGAAATTGAATTAGTTTCAACTCAAGGGAAAGGGGCATATCGGTTGGGATAATCGGTATCCTCGAAATGAGAACTTCCTTCTTTAAGCCACATTGATCATCTGTTTTCTTATCACCAAACCCGTTCCATTGCATAGTTTTCATTTCGAAGCCTGATGGCTACCGAGGATTGAGTTGTAAATTGTGCGGTGGTAAGCCCGGCATATCCAAGGAGTTTAAAAATTCAGTTGGATAGTTGGTTGCCAACAGATTTGAATGAATGCAGATTACCTACCAACGATCTGATCTTGAATAAGAAGAATAAGTCGTCCACATTATAAGTCCACAAGAATAAGTCGCCCACATTTTTATTAAAAGCCGCTAAAATTGCTCGCTTATAATTTTACGACACCTCGTGGGAAATAAATCCGTTGACCACGGTAGCCTACATCCACATGAAGCACAAGACCATAAGGACATAAATGCAAGATCCTCTCTTGTAAGAATCTTTAACATTTCAGTAGGTATTAATCAGCTCGATCTCAGTAATAAAACTGAATATTGAGTGTAGTGTGCGGTTGGAGTACCTACTTATTCCAAACTTCTGCCGAACACCTAATGGTATAACTGTCCTGAAAAGGCTTCTTCGAAATGTCATAAAATTGTTATTTTTGTTAGGTCTTTCCCATTCATCCAGAGAAAGCACAGGCATCTAATACGAACCTGTTGCATTTAATTTTAATTGCTTAATACAAGCGTGTACAATAAATAATATAGAAACTTAAGACTAAAATACAGATATTGAAAGTACAATCGCAAACATAACACAAAAGCGCATAATTATATTATTAAATAGGTATAAAACAAAATATATATAAATGTAAAATAGATAGAAGGAAATGAGATGTTAATGGTTAAGTTAATTTATGAAGCGCATTTTTTAGACTTGCTTTGGTGCAATTTAAGTCGAATAAATTTGGTAACATGTTAGCTTTGCAAAGCATTCTTGTTAAAGGCTCGTGTTGGCCATAGTCAGTACGGTGATGGGGAAGGCGGAAAAAGGGAATTGACCGTAGGCGTCGAGGATTAGTGTTCAATGAGATTTTATGCAGTAGATTTGGGCAATCGATGTTACCAGATAGTAATTGATGAACAAAGATTATATCAGCGATATCGCGACGAGTCATAAGAGCCTGTAAATTGAGCAGCTTTAGGCGATTTTCGTAGGGAGGTAAATTGTGAGGGTCATCCCAGTCAAGCCCACGTAAGGCAAAACGAATGAATCTACGCTGGACAGCTTCGATTCTCAAAATGTGTACCTGATGGTAAGGTGACCAGACTTGGCTAGAATATTCGAGAAGTGGTCTTACAAACGTCGTATAAAGGGATTTAGTGACATATGGGTTAGAAAACTCCTTGGACCAACGTTTAACCAAGCCAAGTGCAGAGTTAGCCCTGCTAATTATGTTGTCGATGTGACGACGAAAGTTAAGTTGAGCGTCGCAAATAATGCCCAGATCACGAATAGATGAAACCGTGGACACTGACTCGTTGTTTATAAAATAGGATCTTTGATTCAGGGGATGACGTTTACGAGAGAAGGTAATGGCTTGACATTTATTCACGTTAAGTTCTAAACGATTCTGTTGACACCAGGTGTAGAAGCTATCAAGGTCAGATTGTAATGAGAGAGAATCGGCAGCGCAGGAGATTTGTTTAGAGAACCTCATATCATCTGCATAAATATCCAGGTCAGAAAGTAAAATGACACGAACTACATCGTTTATTGTCAAGTTGAAGATCAAGGGTCCGAGATGACTACCCTGCGGTACACCAGAGGATGCAATGATTGGCTTGGAAACAGAGAATCTAAAAAGGACACTATACTTGCGATCTTCTAAATAAGACTTGATCCATGAAGTGAACCTAGGTGGGAAACCGATCGCTTTAAGTTTGAACAGTATGACCTTATGAGAAATCTTGTCGAACGCTCTACTGAAATCGGTGGCCACAACATCAACTTCCTTACCATTTTCCAAGGCACATAATGTGTTAGAAACAAAATTAGTAAGGTTTGTGGTTGTAGATCTACCCTTAAAAAACCCATGTTGATTAGAGGAGAGAATTGATTTACAATGGAAGAACATTGAATCATAAACGATGCTCTCAAAGAGTTTTGGAATAGAAGAAAGTTTAGCAATGGGTCTATAATTGGAGATATCGCTCTTGCACCCCTTTTTGTGGATGGGAATAATATATGAGTTCTTCCAAAATTTAGGGAAAATGCCTTGTATAATTGAAAGCTGGAAGAGGGCGTAAAGAGGCAGTGATAATGTGTTAACACATTTCTTTAAAACTATGGCAGGGATACCATCTGGACCGGAGGTATAGTCGTCTTTAAGAAGGTTTATTTTTTCAACTATTGAAGATAAACTTATGTTCATAAATGTGAAAGATGTTTGAGCACAGCCATCCATGTAACTAAAATAGTTGGGGTCGGGATCAACGTCGTCATTCACAAACGCCAGGCTGAAGAAATCAGCGAAAAGGTTGGTGATTATTTTAGAATCCGCTGACGAGCAACTATCGAATTTTAAGGTAGAAGGAAACCCATCCGATTTTCTTTTTGAGTTAATAAATTGAAAGAAGCATTTGGGATTAGTAATTAGGTCATGCTGAATGCGGACAAGGTATTCGGAGTAAAGACGTCCACTCAGAGCGGAGAAGTTGTTGTAAACTGTAATATAGTTTGAGAGGTTAGACGCGGATCTGCATCTGAGGTAAGTTTGCCATAGTTTGTTTCTTTTGTTCCGAAGAGATCGCAGTTCGCGATTATACCAGGGGGGAGAAGAAGTAATATTTTTTTGAGTAGTGACAGGAACAGATTTTGCGAAACATTCATAAATTTGTAAGTAGAATGTTTTAGTAGCAATATCAACATTAATTGTTTTATCAGTGATAAAGTCAAAATTAACTTGACCGATAAGATCGGAAAGTTTATTAAAATTAGCTTTGCGAAAGTTGAATTTGCGCTGCGTCAAGGGGGGGGTCTTAAAATTTACACTGTCGTACATGTAAGATAAAAACAGGGGAGGGTGATGGTTGTCAAGTTTAGAGAGAAGGTGACTGCTCTCAATCACTACACTATTTTCGGAATCGGTAGAAAAAATTAGGTCAAGTTGTCTACCTAAGCTATTTTGGATACCGCTTAATTGATAAAGACCAGCAGCCAACAGACGGTCTGTGAAAGTGATTTCCTTTTCAGAGGTAGCATTAGTTGGGACAAGGTGAGTATTATCGTCTAGCTCGGCCCATCGTAGTTGAGGAAGATTGAAGTCACCAACGACGATAACATCGTCTTCAGGACACAAACCCGACATTAAAAAATCAACAGCGTCGACAAGAAGCTGATACTGACTAATAGGTTGTGTGGGTGGAATATAGCAGCACATGATATAAAGAGAACGTTTAGAAAAAGTGACTTTAGCACAGACTAGCTCGAGGTTCGAGGTGTTGGGAATAGGGAAATCAGATGCATCGTAACAGGTACGAAGAGCTAAAAGCACACCACGACCAGGAGTATTCGTAATTGAAAGGTTATAGGGATTACGAAACACATTGAAATCGGAAGTAAAAAGTTCATTATTCATAATATTGGGGGTTAGATTTGTTTCAGTCAAGGCGAAAACGTCGTAAGGGGTACTCTGGGACTTGAGAAAAACTTCGGACGTTTTAGTTCGAAGACCCCTAACATTTTGGTAGTAAAGAGACATGAAATTAGGGTTAGCTCTGTCAGGGCAGGAGGATATAGATAGACAATCAGAGATTTGATTGGAGGTCAGATGGTTGGTGACGAAAAAATGTATTATTGACTACTCCAGTTGTTCGGATGTTTGAGAAGCATTTGATGTTTAGAAGTGCCGCATATGAAGACAAATCATTAGATACCCTAAGGGGTGAGATGTTGAAAAATTCGTGGTATTCTAAGAATAGCCGTTTTAGGGTTAAAAATTCAGTTGGGAGGCCAGCTTCGGAAATTAGGCGTACGACATGCATATTGGTTACCCCATCAATGCAGACATATTCAGGTTTGTCGTGTAAAAACGCTAGGTACAGGCGAACATTGTCATAAATTGTTCTATCTCTAAAGCGGGAAAGGTCGTACCGATCATCAACAACAGAATGGTCAATGGGATGTAGTAATGGATCTATGAAAGACACTCTTTTTCGGGATATAGAGCAAGGGATATTAGGGATGTTACCAATGTTAATATTCTTAGAGCTAGAGTTAGTAATATAAGGATAAGAGCTACATATAGTTTGAGATACATACATATAGTTTGAGAGCTTAAATTAGAGCAAGAGCAGTGAGGTGCCTTCCTTTAACCTTTTACTATGGTTGGAGAGTAATTCCATTGAGGATTTGTGGCTGATGGTAAGTTTCTCCAAAGAATGGTTGAACAATTCATTGTTGACTGACTGAATTTCGCCGGCTTTGGTGAGATTATGGCGGCTTTCGGACTGCAAATCGCGTAAAGAGTCCGATAAAGCGATGAGATGATCGTTGTTGCACTTGATGGCCAGTAAAATATGAGACAGCGAGATAGACTTGCATTCCTCGCAGAAGTAACAAAAGAGGTTGGAATACTCATGCAGGTATAGTTTAGCACTCCTGCCCAGTCCAATACAAATAGGGTGAAAAACCTTATTGCAGATTCCACTACACGAAACCCATTCAGGAGCATTATCGGTGACGGAGCATGAACCACAGGTGTTCATTTTTAGTTCCGGTAGTGTAAGGCGCGATGTTGTGAAGGGTTCTTCACTCCGGTAGTACACGAAGAAGTTGAAGAGTTGAAGGTGTCACTTCATAGGTGGCGGTGCAAGCAATTAGAAGAAGGTGTAAGTCTATGATCAAAACACTCAAAGGTTCTTGTCTTCGGTGGTGCTATTCGGCGTCGGTTGCTAATACCATTGTATATAGAGACTATAGTACTATCACTTCGACGAGAAGATCATTGCGCTCCAAGCGCACAAAACCCAAAGCTCGAATATTTGAGTGGGTGAAGATCATAGATTTCGTTGTTCAGAGTTCAGTTGGCGCAGATACCTCAATGGTGCCAGTTGTAATGGTGTCAGCGCTGGTGGTTGCTATTTTTTAAAGGGAAAAAAACCCAAATGAATGCGTATGCATTTGCACTGCTGTGTTATGACTTATGATGCTTTCCCTTTCCGATTTCAGAGTGTGGATGAGGGGTGGGTTTTGTAATGTAGGTATTCTTTTTCTACCTTTTTGGTTCGATTTCATATTTTCAGGTTTGTTTTTGTTGTCTGTTGCTTTTATGAATGACATGAGCAGGTACCTACTTTGTGTGTAGTTGGATGTGCATTTCTTTTTCTGTGGAAGAATTTCTGCATTACGATTTGCGAGATTTTTCAATTCTTGGTTGAGCACACATGAATTGAAAATTTGATTTCTATCTTCTATGGGCATATGACTGATTTACTCGATGGGTTTAAATTGTTGTGGGGGTAGAATTTTGTACGCAAAATTATAAAGCAAATTGCAAATTTATTTAAAAATTCACATCTGTTACTTTTGAATAGATGTTGCTCTTTAAACTTATTTTAAAAATACCACGTTGAAGTTTTCATTATGAACAGGTGGATAGGTCCTCATTTCTGAAACTGGTTAAATTGGAATTAGGGTTTTTTATCTCACTCCCATACCTACTATTGTTCATACTTTTTTTTATTTAACTAAGACTCGTTTCAGAAAACTAATAAAGCCATGAAATACTGTTTCATTACCCGAACTCTAACCTTTGATTGGTTCTTTAAGAAAACATCATATTGGCACTACCCAATGCACTAAGGCCCATTTACCAAATATAATATTTTATAACGGAAGAGTCAGAACTTCTTATTCTTATGGAATATTATATAAATATCAACGGCCATCCGCATAATAATGTTTTGTGTTTTAGTGCATTGGTAGATATGCTTTTTACAAGGGGCATCAATCTAAAATCTTAAAATTGTGTGCTATGTAGCATTTCTCCGTAAATTTAGGTTTTAAGAAATTTGGAAAAACCTAAGTTAAATTTATTCTTCCCGGAATAATTGTAAAAAAAAAACAGGTAGTTATGGTTAGTTTTCTGGGATCCTCATTCCTAAAGAAACGCCCCTATTTTTTTTTTTTTTTTTTCAATTTAGGTAATAAAAATAAATAAAATAGACATCATTCTTTTCTATATGCAATTCCAAAATTTAGATAGATATCGAACCACATTCAATGAAAAGTTATGAAAACGCTTAACATTATTTTTGGAATAATTCAATGATTCGGTAATAGTTGCAATGCAAGGCGAAACGTTCAAACGTTTTCGTGTGCATGAAGAAATTTGCTTGTATTTGGGCAAATCTTTCTTGCGCTCGATTTCAATAATAATGTTACCGTGTAACTGACAACAATTTTAGAATACATACTTTCCTATTCAAAAATAAATAATATATTGCCTACCTACCTATTTTCTTCGTGTGTTATATTATAGAATTTTAAAAAAATAATACGAGACAAGAATTATTACCTAGTACGAAAATTAAAAAAAAAAACTTTAAGACTCATTTGCGCAATTTATATCCATATTTATTTATGTACATACTATCAATTAAAAATATTAATTCTTCTTCCGAGCTGCTTTGCATTTTGCAAAAAATGCTGACAACTACCTATAATTCCGTTTCTGCGTTAAAAAAAATCGTATCTCCTTATGTGGTGGATCGGGATTTTTAAGATTCGCTCTTAAATTTCGTATGTCTAATTTTGTGTTGATATTCGGGTATTCGATTGTATCTATCCTTCGATACTTTTCTACACGTTTCCCAATCACTGGCTAAATTTTATAGGTATTAAGACCTTCGAAATTTGCGTCCCGATTGATCTCTAAATATTTATACATACCTACCTAAATAATTTACAAAAATAGATAAACCCGAAGCAATGTGTTTTTTTGCAGTAGAAAAACATTACGCAAACGTTAACAAACTCCACCAGTCGTCAAATTCAAAGGCACTTTTATTGATAAATCTGAAGCAAATCTGAGAAAAAATCTAGATTCGCAAAAGTGCTCTGAAATCTGAAAAGATTGCTTTGTTTGTATACCTACCAAACAAATATAAAAAGTGATCAATAAGTATCAACTTTTATTCGGAATAGCATATATCGGTTGTAATAACGTTGCGTCGTCTTTTTTAGGTAAGTAGGTTTATCCTCATGCGGACGTTTTTATGCCAATTTGTTTTGTAAATGAAATAACCTCAAAACAATATCGTGCGACTTATAAACAATGTCAGTTAATTCTCTACGAACGCATGGGTAGGTAGGTACATATTTATTTTCTGAATATGACATTACCTATCAATCGCACTCTGATTATGTAGGTAAGGTATGTCAATTCCAAAACAGATACTAAATAATAGATTTTATACGTGCCTACCCTACATATATGAGGATAAAAACAATCCGATGAAAGACAATCAGCAACCCTAAAATTCGCACGACCAAAGCCACCTGTAGATCAAGGTCATTAATTGTATCTCCTTTCCCATATTTGGAAAGTGAAATTCACATCCACAATTGGAGTTCATTAATTGTAGATATTATTTCAAATAATATCATTAAATTGTTGGACATGAGTTCATAACTAACAGAAGTACCTACGACAAAAACATTAATTGCAATAAATTCCATTTGCGTTCAAATGTCGACAGAACGAATTTTCAAATCAAAATAAAAGATCAACCGTCATCTCATCATAAAAACGAACGCAAACAGAATCCTTTTCTTTCATAAGTGCAAATATACCTAAATTTGCCTCTCATACGACCGAAATTCCAAATCAGAAATTTGTCATCGTTTCTTTTTCACAGAAACTAGATACACATTCACGAAAACCTCGTTGTGTGAGTAACACAGAAAAGAATCCCAAATGCAGTTTTTTGTCCCTTTTTTTGCTACCCATCGTCATCAGCCACCACCACCAATTGTTCGGTTAACTAATTACAAAAACAAATGTGATTTTTCCTCTCATATTTTGGTTCGACAAGAAACTTAGCCGACAACAACGCTATCTGGTGTCGGAAACGGTCAATAATTTTTTCGTGTTGATGATAGTACTATAGTCTCTATATACAATGCTAATACTCCGCAGATGGTGGTGCAAATAAGAATGAGATGGTGTAAGTCTCAGGTATGTTTATGAGGCAGAACATATACTAAAAGAGTAGTACTCACTTCAGTAGCAGTTCACAGATCATTTGGTTCCACTGATTGTGAGTCGAAGAGAAGCGGGCTGGTGGCTGGAGCCGATTATATTCTCGATAGATGACGATTCGAGGTATACCGCAAGTATTATGCAAAGAAAACCATAAAAGAGCTTGTGTAAGTCACCGTTTGCTGAGAAGGCAGAACACAATACTAAAATGTGTACTCACGCTGACAGAAGGAGAGATGAGGAATGTGAAAGGCGGCCCTGATGAAAGAGAGAAGGCAGACTCCCGCACTATAGTAAATACCGGAAAACAAATTCAATGGCGAGCAACTTTGTATGATGCAAAACAAAAATTTCGCGACTAATTAATAAGATAAAGCGAAATGCAATTCACAGGTATGAGCAGGAATGAGTTGCAAAGTAAAAATATAGTCACTGGTAAACACTTAGGATAGTCGTCTAATTTGCAAATAATCAAGATAATCGAGATTTTCAGGAGCTAAGGAAAAACACGTCTAGACAGAGCAACGATCTTGCAAGCGGCAGCTACTTATTTTTTTATATATATAATTTTGCTGTCATTTTGAAAACAATCGGGACATTACCTTTCAAACTGTTGTGACCCACTATTTGGCTTTACCACTTAACTAGGTACATATATCTACTTTTTAGTCGGACAAAGATCCTCTAAGTCGACGTGCCTCTTCATCGCCTTGGCGACTCAGAAATTAAAAGAAAAATATATATCTACATTTCAACGTCTGTTACAAACAGTTGGATGTGTTTCCTCCCTAATGAAAACAATACCACTCAACTGAATAATAACGAAAGCTTTCCGCTTTTAAAACCGTTTTTATTATCTACCTTTACACAGTAACTCTGACATTCTTTAAGTGCAAGCGCCTTCCTTATAACCATCACCTTTTCGAAATAGACAGATAGGTACTGTCCTTCACGACTCACCTGAACGCTGGTCCCCTTGGAAGCTGGAAAACTCTTAATTTCTTCGCTTAATTTTCCGGTTTCCGCTTAATTCAGTAATGATTTTCATTTTCCCTCAAACCGTCACTTTGTATGATGATAAATGTCAGCTTACAGTGCTTGCAGTTGGCCAGACACGTTCCAGCACATTATTATCCTTCCACCACTGTCCCTGATGAGTCTCAGCAAATACCGCAAACAGTCCATACTTTGACTGCTGTGTGCTGCTTTCGATTTTAATAAAATTATGATCCCAACAAATGACAGACAGGATGGTAGCCCTCGGCGGGGAACAGCGTTGGGTATACTTCCGCAAGGTGACGCACCCCTACCTACACCCACTGCCTTTATTTATCCTGCTCATTGTTTCGTTTGCCTTTTATAACGATATAAAAAGTTCTGCTATTCTATTTTGTTCATCGCTATTTCGTTTGCTTCTATTCAAGGATATTATTGTGTCTCATAACAGAAAAAAAAGGAATGATAAACTGCAGGAGATGTCGACGCAGAAAGGATTCATTTGCGTGCAATTTATGTACACAAAAAGAACACAATGCCATTCGCTGGTATTCTTTGCATTAATTGCTCAGACGGAATAAATTACTTGAAGCGAGAAGCACCGACAACCAGCAGCTGAGCAGATGTTGCATTCGTTTTTGTGAAATGGAGGTTCTGCTGTGGCACAGAGATCAGTTCTTATTTTACCATCAGCACGGGTTGGTTTATTTTCGAAATAAGTTCTTATTTATTCAAAATGTTCATGAAAAGAAAACGAAAACCGCACGCCAGACTGAGTTGGAAAGAACGAAAAAGACATTTGCATAGGATTCGTCAGGACTTTGTTTGAAATTTACGCAGATACCGTATCGAATTTGGGGAAAAAAAACTTTGGTTTGCGATAAAATAGTTGCACTTAGACGAGATGACGAACAATCTAGCTATTCCCGCCGAAGCTTTAAGAAAACCTTTATTTTTGAGAACAGTGGCCACGTGAAAGTCAGATATTGACTACAGACATCGAAATATAGCAAATAATTAACGCAAAGGGCATTCACTCTCTCAACAGCTGACTGCCCAAAATTTTGTCAGCTGTTATTGGAATACATCACCAAACTTAGACATCATCAATGTGGTAAACTTGATGATGATGAAATCATAAGAAGGGCAAGACAGCCTATCGCAGCTCATAGTCTAGATTATCATCAAAAATGTAACAAACACGCATTATAAAACGAGTCTAAAAACTCGACAAAAATGGAACAACATAAGCGTCGACAAATGGCGAAACACGCGTCAAAATCTATCAAGAAACGAATCCAAAAAAAAGCCAAAAATGTGTCCAAAAACGCTCTTATTTTTCCTGCCTGTGAATACATGTAATTAATAGCCGCCGAGTGGCACTTTTTCAGTAACAAACAATTTGCAAATCAATTATATAAAAATAAGTCGGGTTTTCCTTCCTGACCCTATAACTCCAGAACGCACGAACCGATTGCCACGGTTTTGCATTGGTTGGAAAGGTCTTGGGCTCCGTTAGGTTTATAGCAAGCAAAATTCAGGAAAAATTTCAACAGAAAAGCAGGAAAACAGGGAAAATCATTTTTCACATACAGCACCATCTCTGATACATAGCATGAATTGAATGCTTGCCGGAAGGCATCACCTTTGTGGAATAACATAAAAACATTATCGCTAACCACTAATATGAGAGTTCAACTTGAAAATGATCAAAGTGCTGCACAATTTTCCAAACATTGTTAGCTGTAGGAAATGAAAAATTCCCAGTTGATGCTGGGATTAATTACTCTTACCAACGACTTTTGCCGATTTGTAGACTCTCAATTAGCTCTTATTGAAAAATTGTTCCCAAACATAAGTGAGAATTATCAGAATTATGCTTGGTTAAGTCAACGAGTAATTCTCGCCGCAAATAATAATGATGTACAAGCACTGAATTTCACCATTCAATCAAAAATCGCTGGCGATTTGGTGATATACAAATCCGTTGATTCCATAAAAAATCCCGATGATGTAGTAAATTATCCAACGGAGTTTTTGAACTCTCTGGAGTTACCAGGATTTCCACCACCGCTTGCAACTCAAAGTTGGTTCAGTTATTATGATATTGCGTAATTTGATTCCACCGCGACTTTGCAACGGTACTCGACTTGCGGTGAAAAGACTTATGTCGAATTTGATTGAGGCAACCATTATTAACGGAAAGTAGGCAGGTGAAAATGTATGTATTCCTCGAATACCAATGATTCCGACTGATCTTCCGTTTGACTTCAAACGATTGCAATTTCCGGTTCGTCTTGCGTTCGCAATGACAATTAACAAGTCGCAAGGCCAATTACTTAGTGTTTGCGGGATAAATTTAAAAAATCATTGTTTTTCACATGGGCAGCTATACGTTGCGTTTTCACAAGTTTGGAAACCATCCGCTTTGTTTGTGTTAACGTCAGACCAAAAAACAAAAAATGTGGTTTACCAAAAAGCACTTCAATGAAACGGATAATTTGCGGACACGTACAACGCTTCGATTCACTATTTACTTTGGATTCACTTTCATTTTTTACTTAGAGAAGTTCAACTAAATTACACTTCATTTTTGTAATCGAAATGAATTCATTACTGTTGTGAAATGAAATAAAATTTTTCCTTTTCAAATATAAAAAAAAAAAAAAATGTCTTCATGTTTTAATCCTCAAACGAAATGTTACAAACAATCGAAGCCATCTGGTGGCGAAACGGAGTTCGCCGGGTTTGCTAGTCAATTTATAAATATAAATGAATTTATCACAATAAAAGCAAAATTGTTGAGTATGGTTTTTTAGATAGTTTTACTTGTTCTTTATCCAACTTCGGCACCGAAAAATATTCATCCATTCACATTTCAGGTTTTTTTTTTAGACTTTGTTTATATGAATTATATTTTTGCCAGCTGAAATCATGCAGCTGCCTAAATGTAAACCCTGGGTGTTGTTCCAAAAATACTTTTAACAACATGCAATTTAAACCCAAGTGTCAACTAGCGCAAAAGTGAATCTTCTCAGATTTAAAAAAAAATAATTAGCGTTATACAAAAAGATGCTTACCCGAAAAAAGAGAAGAAAAACTGTCAGTAATGCGAGAAACAGATTAACACAGCGACTCTATCAACAACAGCAACAACGAATTTAGGATTAGTTCCAACGTTGCTGTCCCTAACTAACTAACTAACTAACTTCTATTATTCCCTTTTAACCTCATTTACATTCCACTTGTTATTGTTAGTTGTTACAATTTGTACCCCATCCCTCTCAATCCCATAACCCATATGCGCCACACTCGCTCACTTACTACTCAAACACAAACATCCTCAAGTTCAAATTAAAAAAAAAAAAAAAAAAAAACAGAAAGCAAAACATAAAGCAAAAAAGGTGCAATTGCACAAACAGCTTTTGGCATGCACATGAATCACTATAAAATCAGAATCACTATAACGCATTTTAAATCACAATTACAACTGAGTGTGACTCCCTCTCAATCTCAATTACAGACCTATCTCTCTCAATCCCATGCTTCATGCCTCTCATTTACTCTACTACTCAACTCATTATTCTTTATTCATTAATGGGAGAAACAGATTAACACAGCAACAGAAACTTTGACAGAACTTTAGTTCAATGTATTTTAATTACTTTGAACACATTAGCATAGCAACATCGACAGCGACATCAACGTTAGAGCCAATCCTAAATTCGCTGTTGCTGTTGCTGTTACTGTCGCTGTGTTAATCTGTTTCTCACAAGTCACAACACAAAGCCCAAACGTAAAGGTGCATAAAAAAAGAGAAAGAAAAAGCGCACCGCAGAAAGTGTACAGAGAGAGAAACAGGTTTTGCCGCACACACACACAAAATTTCCTCCACTCAACGCTGGAAAAATCCAACGATCTAGCTTCAATCGAACATTTTGCTTTTTTCAATTGTATTAAATTTATAGTTTATTGCTTATTGTTCGACTTCAGGATAACGTACAATAATGATTTATATCTTAAAATCTTTGTACATAATTGAACTTTGTATTAAAAAAAATCCCATTTCATTTGGATGAGTGATTCCGAAGCTAGGAGCTAGAAGGCATCAGAGAATTACAACTTTTCTTAGATATCAGCTTAGATTTCCACTTCCGGACAGCGAATAATGGTAAAACATATCCTATGAGCAAATCTGAACAATTTCCTATGCAACTGTGAAAATCGAAATCAAATTCGGGCAGTACTTTTTGAATCTATTCTTAGCACACAGATTACAGCCGGAAAAAAAGTTACAGTTTTATTATAGTAAGGATTAGAAATAAAACATATTAATATCAAAAAGGAAATTTCGCAAAAATGCGAGTATGTACTTATATTTATGATTAAAATCCGAATAAAAAGACATTATAATATAGTAATTATTTAGATTCTGCGATTTGATTTCTGATTTCAGATTTCACATACTCAATCAAACGTAAGAACCCAAATGGTTTTTTTAATTGTTGATTTTCTGTTGCTCTATTATGTTTCCTATAGATATATTAATTTACAAATTTTATAACAATGTACTATTTTGAAATGTCCAATAATATTTTTTTTAAATTTCTCTAAATTATAAACTATGAAAATAAAGTGTTTTCTTTGGAATTCAAAAATTGATCAAAACACTACGAGGATTTTTGTAATACACAGAAAAAGCCAAGTAGATCTATAGTTAAATTTGAGAGCAATAGTATAAAAGCAGGAAAAAATATCTAATCAATTCTTTGAATATAATAATAATAATAAACGCATTCTTGCATATTATTGTGCTAGTATTTATTTAACGTCCCAATAAGAGATTATAAATTATGCTTAAATATCCTTTTCCCCATGACATACAAAATTTGTTTCAGTAAATTGTGTTAAAATGTTGTTTTAATACGACTTCGAAAGAAAAAAAGTTGTGCTTTCTTTAAAATATACAGTAAAAGCTTGAAGTTAAAAAATCTCTTTTAACAATAGTGCAAAAGTCCGTTTTAGTTAATTTTTCTCTGACTATTATTCTGATGAGATGAATTTCTGCTAGATATTGAAAAATGATTATTATTTCGCATTGTGACGGAATTATATCGCGGTAATTCCATTTCAACAATTTCACTTTAAGATCATACACTGTATTGCGAAGTGAACGCCGTGCAACAAATGCCGAACACATCAGTCGGTCCACTTGAAATCCCACCCCCCAAGTTCCAGTATTTTCTAAGTATGCGTGCGGCAGCAATGGTGCTCCTTTGATTTGTACAGGCACGAATACTAAAGAAATCTTCTGTAGGACAGGCAGCTTGTAGGCAATTGTACCGTTTCTGTTCTCAGTTGATCATTTAGTTTGTATCATCGTTGGCTTGGTCTTTAAAACAAAAGTTCGGTCTTCCTCGTCGTCTCGAAACAGAAGTCTGGGATTCGAAGATCCACTTAGTTGGAGCATTAACTGGAACTGGATGGAATTTTATATGCGATATTGAGCAGTATAAATGCCTTTATAATTCTTGCAAGACACGATATTTGTAGACGGGGCATATAGAGCTGATAGGTCAGTCATCGGGAATGCTTTCTTCCACCTATACTAGGTTGGTGGTTTGGGGCATGCAACTTACCAGAACAATACCACCGTATTTGAAGAGCTCCGATGGTAAACCACGAGAGCCTACGGCTTTGTTGTTCTTAAGCTATATAGCTAAGACAACTTCTTCTATACTGGGTGGAGTTACTGATTCCTCATTGACTGGACGTGGATTCTCTTCTTGCCCAATAAATCTCTCTACATGATGCCCATTTAGCAGCTGCTTCAATACATGTACTATTCCCAGGGCTTTGGTGACTTAGTTTCTATTACTTTTTCGAACAGCCTGTGTTTCGGTCTTGAAGCCAGTTGCCAATTGCTTGGCTTGTTTATCGAATTTCCGAGTGTTGTTTCAATAACGAGACTCTTCGATCTCCTTGAACTGGGTTACTGCGTAGGCCCTCTTCATTCTAGGCAGAATTTTTTTCTCTTCCCTGGCTAGCTCCTGGTTCGATACTCTTCCCCCTCTGCCTTGTGTTACGTTCCTGCGTTTTCTTATGTGCATCTTCTACCACATTTTTCCTTTTTATATTATTCTCCCGATTGTGGAAACATTTGGTCGATTATGATGACCAAAAAAATCACGAAGTGCACGAAATACATTTTGATTTGAACGCCCATTTTCGTAAAAGTCTTCAACAATCTTAACTTGCTGCTTAGTTGTGTACATCTCCTTTATTGAATTTGTCAAACACTGAAACAAAGAAATGTCAAATTAAGTTGGGCAAAAAACTTGACGTGAAGGTGTTAGTCACAATAATTAACATCGTGGATTATGGTTGGTCAACCCTTTATATACCACGGGCTTTTCCTCAGGTGTAGCTGGTACCCTACAGTGGTTTCGGCTTCCTCCTTGATGATGTCACGATACTGGCACCAGAGGTTGTTGGTGTATGTGGTAAGTGAATGCACAGTGGATAGTTTCTCACTCAATGTTTTTAGTGAGAGTTTGAAAATTGAGAACCTACTATCGTACATTTTAAACATCACAGTTCACAGTGTGCGATATTGAATTCTCTGAATTCATTGCGATAGTTTCATTGAGCGAGAATCGCTTTTTAGTACCGATTGAATCGAAAAAAAAAAACGATAGCAATGTGTGAAAGCGAATCTTACAGAGCCAAAATCGATTCCCTGAAAGCCGAATATCGGTGTGACTGCCGCTTTAAAATAAATTTTAAAATGTTTTCCCAAGTCATCTAGTTTGGTTTATACTTCACACCATACTTCAGCGCACTCGTAGAGCAACTCAAGTGTTCAACTGAATTGCACGGCTTCTCGATATATGTATGTTAAAATAAGTGAGCGGTGTATTTGCTATACAGCGAAATTTCGCCCCGCCGCAGTGTTAATCAGGCCCGCTATCAAACTGATGGTGTCGTGTAGCCTATGCTTACCAACTGGCTTATTATATTTGTCCACCATTGGTTTTAAGCAACTTAAATAACGATTTTATGCAGTTCTCAGGGCACTTTTCGAACGCAACGTTACATGGCACTATCCTGCTCCTGGATAAGAATGCTTATTCTAAAAGGGTACTCAGAAAAGTTAAACAAAAATTAGTCCATAAAAGGAACATAGCCGACTCCTCGTGAATATACAATTAACCTAATTTGGTACAATTGAACTGCCCCAACCAACTCTATGCCAAACCGAACCCACTCATATCCTGTCTAATTTTAGACCCAACTATATATTTCTACAAAGCGTGCTTTATGCATTGTGCACCTAATATTACAAAACAAAATACATATATCTAAAGTCTAAACGTTGATTGCAGTAAAACTATACAAAATTTGTACAGCTCTACTTCAGCTTGTTTAAATATCATCGAAGAGCTAAATTAGTTTCATTTCATATTTGTGGGAGTAGCCGTTTTTAAAACTACATCTATTTCGGAAATTGCCGGATATCCCCATCATTAACTTAATTAATTCAGAGCGTTGCTGTTGGTTTACAAGCGCCCACCTCCCTATTACATCCACTCGCCGATAATCAACTCTATTCATCTCCATTAGAATTTGGAGCACATCGCTCATCCGCTAAATGAAACATTAATAGATGAGCTGCATAAACTCAAAATTAAAAAAAAAAAAAATACATACGCACAACACAAATAGCTCATTCTAATCAATAAATAACTCCGCGAATAACGGTAATAATTTAATTCAATACAAATTTTACTTGATCTCCCGGATAAAACTCAATGGAACGCTGAATCTCTCACGTACACGACCCCTCGAATTCTGTATAATAATATTGAATTGATCCCTCTACTGCCACATGCATGCATACGCACACACACTAACTGCAGCAACCGAATAAATCATGATAATCCAATAAAACGCCATGAAAAAGTTTCAAGTTAAATGGCTTTATTACCGGCTAGAGGGTTGCAGCAATCGCATACAAATGTTTACTCAGCTCCAATTTATCCCTTTTTTCGATCGTGGTGTGGGTGGAGCAGAGCTGCTCTCGTATCGTTCTTAAACTTGTTCGGAAAGTGTGTTGTTTTACGACCACAACACACTACAGCACACATGCGTTTCCTGTGTTATCTACCTTGTAGAGAGGAAGTTTCATTTATACGTTCGTATATGTACCCTAAGCAGACATTTATTAAGGAAGTTTAATTCCCCCGGTCACTGCGGCGTATGCGTAACATTATGCAAACGGGCGGGAAACTACATGATGGAAGCCAGCCTTCCTGCATATAAACCGGACGGTAATTCGAACAAAATGCAAATCGAACATATTTCAGGCGAAAACAAAAGCCATTACGAATTGGCATGCCCCTCTCGATCTACGAAAACCTATCCTTCGTCCTGCTGTGAGAGAGCCTAACCCGTATTTTATGCGAAGCGTGTTTTTTCTCCCTGGCTTTGGCTTCGTTTCTGTGTTTTTTTTTTTTTTTTTTTTTTTGCAGCGAAATTTATTGATTTAATAACCCGGCCGTAAATATACAAATGAAATCGTATTAAAAAGATAAATGGCTTATTTGGATGGCTGCCAGAGTTACTACCATGGGCCGGGGCAGTGTTGCGGATGGTGGATAACCCTTCAGTGAAATACGAACAGAAGAACGAAAAAAAAAGTAGACAGACACAGTCCCCCACAATGCTGTGGTTGGGTCCGGTGTGGAGAGACAATTCGGATTGTTGGAGCAGCACTTTTCGGAGAGGACTTATTGTTTTATTCGCTTAAGGCGGGTGAGTAAGTGATAGACTGGGCGACACTGGGGATTCGTGACACTGAGATATAGCCTCGGATTTATGTGCAATTTCCGCCATAGTCCGTTGTACACAATTGATATTTTCACTTGAACGTGAAAGCGAAATTTTCCTGGCGATTTCAATGAAAGCGACAGCTTCTTTTGGGGGATTTTCAAGGATATTCATTGGCAGTTGCTTTACCGTTATCACGGTTGAAAATTAAATTCAGGGAATTAAATTATGTTAATAGTCAGAGGATTACTTAAATGAAATTCAGTTGAATGTAATGTAGTACCAACATTACGTTTGTAACACTGTTTTGCAGGTAGGTACTTCTAGTTTATTCATGTGAATTTTTATTTATATTTTTATTTATGTTCCAAGCTTTATTACATCGTTCCATTTTTTAAGCCAAAGCTCTCTCATGCCAGAGCCTGCGTTTGCAGGATTTTGAGATTTCTCGATTTTAATGTTTTTCATTTAAATTCAGACATTTTGGAAGCAGACCATAATATATATCAGGTCAGTGGCAAAAAAATACTGATCCTCGTGCAACAGGCATTGACTCTAAAGGACTATTCACATGTAAGCGAATTGCGAAGAAATCAATTTAACTGCATTTATGAATTGAAAATTGCTATTTGAAAGGTAACCTCACGTACCAGTTTGATTTATTCGAAAACGACTTTAAAAATTTCACCCAAAATTAATATTTAAGCTTAAGTAGATGAGGTTACCATGACTACGTACCCAGTTTCAGCTAAAAATTCGAATAACGGTAATTTTTAAATCTGAACGTATCTCGAAAACGGTTCATACGATTGTTACAAAAATTCATTTCTAAGGTAATATGGTCATTTCCAACTCAATGGCAAGCTCAATTTTTCTCAGTATTATAGTAAAATGGATTTTTGAAAATATTTTTTTTTTTTTAAATTTAGTTTTCTTTACCTGAAAACGGCAGTAGCTTTTTTTACCAAAATACAAACTTATTATTTATTGCGTCCTTAACAAAAATTAATTTCTAAGGTAATATGATCATTTCCAACTTAATGGCAAAACTCAGTTTTTCTCGATATTATCGTAAAATGGATTTTTGAAAAAAGTATTTTTTTTTAATTTAGTTTTCCTTAGTTTGCCAGAAAACGGCAGTAACGATTTTGACCGAAATGCAAACTTAGGGTAATATTGATGTTCTTAAAATTCTTGCGTCCTTAATTTTCAATTCGAAACAACGAAAACGCTAGTTTTAAAAACTGCTCATATCTCGAAAACCCTATTTTTGACATCGATAAAACTTCAAAAACCAAGTAATGCTTATATCGCGAAAATAACTTATAATCGCTTTTTAGCTACCTATACCTATATAGTTAACAAATAGCATTTTTCAAACTAAACATTGCAATATTTGGTACTGTTTTGTCTGCCAAATTTTACTAAAACCGTTCTAACGATTTTGATCAAAATACATACTAAAGATAATATCAGTATTCTAAATAAGATCCCGTACTTTGTTTTTCTCAAAAAATTCGAAGAAATCTGTTTTTTTAATTATTTCTCAAAAATGGCTACCCAAACACCAAAAAATTTTTGTTCATATATATTTTTAAAACTCAATACCGCGCCTTAAAATTCAAATTTTCAACAGCCATTAGAAATGCAACAGCAACGCACATCTTATTTTCAGCAAATATTACCTACTTTTACTTTTTTTCAACCATTTTGAATATACATGTTAAAATAATTTTAATCACTTGGAGTTTACACAATCAAAATATCCCACTTCATTTGCACCCCCACACATGTTCATCGTGATATTCAGATTATAACTGCTAATGCAAATGCAAAAACAAATCTCCACATAATACAGTCGTGATCTCTAAGCCCACGAAGAAATAAAGTGCACGAGTGGGTCGAACAAAACTTTCTCGTTCGTCAAAAGTTTTGTTGGTTGTTTTCTTATTTTATAAGATTGGTACCTTAAGATCTGAGAAGCAATAATAGGTAATAGAAGTGGTTCTTGAAATATAGAAAAAAGGAATACATAGTGTTAAATAAAATTCTTTAGTTTTTAATAGTTGAAGCTCTAGAAACAGACAACAGTCGCAAGTTCTTGTTAGAGATTTATAAGCGTCTACTGTACTATTTTATAGCTTTTACACTTTACAAGTTTTTGAGTACAAGAACAAGTTTTGTAGGAATTTCTGATTTTTGATCTTTTTGGGAATGATTTTCTTTTTGACTGGAATAGATTAATGACGCTGGCTTAAGTTCTCAATGACTGGAAGTATTCAAGTGGTTGGAATTTATTTAATGTAGGTACATTTTCAAAATGATTGAAAAAAAGAAAATAAGTTTTGCGTTGCTGTAATTGCATTTCTAATAGCTGTTTGAACTTTGAATTTTAAAGTGCGGTATTGAATTTTAAAAATATTTATGAACAGAGATCGGCTTTTGGGTAGCCATTTTTGAGAAATAATTAAAAAACGGATTTCTTCGAATTTTTTGAGAAAAACTTAGTACGGGATCTTATTTAGAACACTGATATTATCGTTAATATGTATTTTGATCAAAATCGTTGGAGCGGTTTTTGTAAAATTTGGCAGACAAAAAAGTACCAAAAATTGCAACGTTTAGTTTGAAAAATACAATTTTTTTACTAGGTATATATCTGGAAACCTGTTACTATATGTTATTGTTCGCGATATAGGCGTTACTTGGTTTTTAAAGTTTTATCGAAGTCAAAAATGGGAGATGTGAGCGGTTTTTAAAACTAGCAGTTTCGGTGATTCGAATTGAAAATTAAGGACGCAGCAGTTTTAAGAACATCAGTATTACTCTAAGTTTGCATTTCGGTAAAAATCGCTATTGCCGTTTTCTGGTAAGCTAAGAAAAACTAAATTTAAGAAAATTACTTTTTTCAAAAATCGATTTTACGATAACACCGAGAAAAACTTAGCTTGCCATTAGGTTGAAAATAACCATATAACCTCAGACATTATTTTTTTTTAAAATCGTTTGGACCGTTTTCGAGATATGTCCAAATTTCAAAAGCACCGTTACTGGAATTTTTAGCCAAAAACTGGGTATGTAGTCATGGTAACCTCGTCGTTTTTCGAGCAAATCAAACTGGTACGAACAGTTTGTATGGGAAGTACCATTAATATTGAGGATACTTTGCAAAATAAAAAACGATCCCGAGCCATAAGCCCACAAACTCTAAATCCGAAGTTTGAACGAAATCCGGTCAGCCGTTTAGGCTGTAGGCCTGCGGGACAGACAGAAGGACAGACCGGAAATAATTTTGCGACCCACTTTTTTGAGTGTCTATCATCATAATGTCAGAATTGATTACCATCTCGAGTTCGAAAGTTTGTACGAAAACAATATCTTTCTTTTACTACGTAATGGAGAAAGTTAGAAATCCGTATATCAATATAATAAATTTAGTACATACCCGTAGTTTTGATTAGAGCAAAAAATGGAACTTTCAGCTAACGTTTGATGGCGTGACAAAGCCTTGTTAATTCTGACCTTCAACAACAAATGAACGAATCCTAAAGTAGGCCGAAGTAAGAAAAAAATATATGCAGATGTACGCCCTTTTAAAAATAGCCTATGTACCTAGTGGAAGAGATGGGTTCTGGGCAGTGTTCCCAGATGAAGTGTTCCCGAAATAAAAAATCGTTTGTTCTACTCACATTACGCATAATAATGGAAATAATAGAAAACATATTTTCTTCAATATAAAAGTTGTTTTAATTTGTTATATTTAGAAAATTATTGATTTAAGAAATCTTGAAATTTTATGAATTTCAGCTAAAAAAATTTTATTTTGGAGCTCAAAAATCTTGAAAAAAAAATAGATAAGTGTAATCTGGCATCACTGGTTCTAGATAGAAGATACAGAGTTCTTCAGTAAAAATAAACACGCTTTTCGTCAATCGGTTTTAATTTTATTTGGTGTTGAGAAAAAACTTTATAAACCTCTTCGTAGACTCTACAGAGGCGGAACTGGTCTGCCGAACTGGTCAGAATACAAACGTGAAGTGCCAAAGTTACAAATTATCATCGTTTTTATACAATTTCCACAAGAGTTTTTATAATATTTAAAATCAAATGCTACAATTTTAAATTTTAAAGGAAAGTTCTATTTTTTATTGGTGAAACGCCTAAGCCATGTGTTTGGAAATAATAGAGGTTTTTTTCTTACCAACCTAACAATCATACCCTATACTTGCAAATAATCTACAACATACATAAACTGGAGTTAGTTCTTGCTGTTATTGAAATCAAATGAATTATATATTTACCTACTTGCTAATCTTGCTATGCTAACGTTTACTGTAAAGCAATTATCTCTCTATTTGAATTTAGTACACTCTGGCGTTTATTTGTTAATTACTGTTTTTTAGTACTTTCTCTATCGTTCTCAGTTCACTTTGTAATTTGTAATTTGTAAAGCGTTTTTCATTTTCTCGGTCACTTGGATTTGGACCTTCAGAGTAGACGGTAACACAATAAATTATTATATCATTGGGATTTCGCTGCTTTTCATTTGTCCCTTTCATCGTTGGAATTCGCTTCATCGTTTTATCGTGTATTATCAATCACCATGTTTAAGTTAAGGAAGAACTTTTACTTTGCAAGAAATATTTATCTTGCAAATTTGAAAAGAGTAAAGTTGGTGGAATAGGGCCCTGCTTCTTTATAAAAGAGTCTATGTTAGGAAGGCGTATGCCTCCGTACTTTGCGCAGTTAGAAGAATCCCATTTATCCTGGACAGGGTAAACGATGCCAAAACTCCATCCACCAGGCATACATTCATCTTATTCATAAACCGTCAGACAGATTTAGCGTCACTGGTCTTTAAATTGGATCCTGCTGTTCCTAGTACTTCGTACTGATCTAATGCTGATGGTAGATTTGACTATCATCGTCTAAGTTGAATGGTTTGTTCCCCCTCTTACAGCAAGATCCTTCGCTGATAAAGAGTTTGCAGAGATAGCTCCTGCACAGGCTCAGCATTAACTTTTACTCTGCTACATGGTTAGATTCGACATCTTCATTCACTGGTACTAAAGCATCATTTCTCAATTTCTTGCCAGTTTTTTTTTTTTTTTTTTTTGCCGGAGCAGCCTATGTTCCTCCCGTGTCTTCTGTGTATAAAGCTCGCAGGCTGTATTGTTCTCCTTTGCACTACCTTTACAAGCCACCTTTAATGCCCCCAGATCTTCTGTGTTTTCTTGTTCTACAATTTTCGTCAAACCACTGATTTTGTAGTGGTGGTGATGTAAATCTCAGCACATCAGCACCGGGATTAAGGATGGCCCTTTGGCTGTGTTGCAAATCGGTCAGCGCTCGCTACTTTTGTGGTATGAATGATCACTAAGCCCCGAGATATTCGATCGTCCATTCTGCTAGGCCAAAGTTCAGGCCTATTTGCTGATACTACTCATAGCGATTTATGTTCCACTTAAAATCTTATGTGACAGTTTATGACATAGAAAAAATAGGCCATACGGTATTTAAGTAGAATTTAAATCGCTATAAGTAGTATCAGTAAACGGGCTTAAATAGTTAGGGCTGACTAGAACTGTTGGCGCCACCAATGATAGCATCTACGGTAATATGTTAGGTAGCCGCCTGAAATAAGGAAAAGTGCCATAGACGGAAAACATCTGCTACATCCAACAACCTACTAAATGAACTGGTTGGCCAAGTCAAGATACTAGGCATACCATCCGCCGTTAAGACATAAGAGTAGAAGGTATATTGGTCATGCATTACTGCCGATAAATTGCCCAAATGCTAACCCTTTCCAAAATCAAAAAAACTATCATGATTGCTAATGAAGCTATTACAAAACGCAAAGGAATATAGATACAAATAGTCTGTAGAGGTTTCAATATAATATACCTGCACTCCTGCAGGGACACTGCAGTGGTTGACTGCTTTTCAATCCATTACACATTTCGTTTTAATTCATTTTGCTATAAGACCGTAAATTCTTTAAATCCCTGCCTCTCCAAATAGAGCACCACTTTAATTAAATAAATGCTCGCCTTCCACTTTATACATATACATTTCGGTTCCACCCACAAACTATAACGATGCCGTTCCAGGTGCAATGGCATCCCCATTGAATTGCTCACACACAATCCAAGATTATTATTGCTACCGTAAAAAATATGTGTTCATAGTCAAATAACAGAAGGGAATCCTTAAAGTCCTGTGCCTGTCTGCTGCAGAGCAATTCAAAGAAAATTTGTTATCCCAGCTCTGTATGCTTGCACTGCAAAACCCTTAAAATGCCCAAAAATTCAACACATGCACAGTAAGCCAGTACTGGTATACCAGCTCCACACAAACATAAGATACCACATCCGGATGAGTATGATTTCATAGAAATCCATGGCAAATTGGCTTCCTTTAGAAATTTCTGTGCAAATGAATTTTCTAGATTTTACGATCTGCTAAAAAAATATTTTTCGGAATGCTATTGCTATTTGCTACCGGAGACCAGCTCACAGAGCGTTTGCAGTTACAGAAGGGTAACCTCACAACCCATGTTATACCGGCGACGGCCGGCGGTGTTTGAAGTGAACAATAAAAGTGCGGGTATACGGGGACAATTGGTATGCAGATATTTTGTAGCTCTCTTTGTGTGCATGGGGAGACCATTTACTCGCTAGCCGGCTCGGCAATAGTGCCGAAACACTTAATATAGCAATTGCCTGAGAGTTGGTGTAAATATTTGCACTTGTGTCCTTTTTTAATTAAAATTTTAATTTTGTTTTTCCATTTGGGGTTGAATCGTCAAATGAATTGTGTAAACGCATTTTGTTTGCAACACTCATACTGTATAGGTAGGTGTATTCAGTATACGGAATAGCAACCTCAGGCAAACAATATGACAAATGGGCCGCAGTGTTTTATTATTGCTGGCCGCCAGCAGTGGTATAGCCACCAGTAGCCGGCAGCGAAATGAATGCATCCTTTAAATCAATAGCCAAGGAGACATTTCAATTTGAAATTTGCAAAGGATGCGATCAGAGGATGGGCGCTTTTGTGGGCAGGACAATATTTAATTTATTGCGGTGCTTTTGTGTGCTTTGTGAGGAACAAAGAGTCAAACCCATCCAGTGGCCGCACCAGCTTCAATTGTATGGACCAAATATTCGATGAATTTCGTATATCGTATTGTTTGGCTTACGAATGTGTTTGGAGATAATTTTCCAATAAGAGGTATTGTTTGAGTGGGGGTTTTGCACGTTTATTTAAATAAATAAAAGAGTGTACAGTGCGAAGTCGATATCACGAATGGTTTTGTGTTACTACCGTGCCGCAGTGCTTGCAGACTTTAAAGACAGTTTTTCCATATTTTTTTTTTCTCAGGAAAAGCTTTACTTTTTCTCCCCAAACTGAAATTTGTAATTGTTTCTGTAACTGTTTTTATTAACAAGCTTAAAATAAGCATAGGTACCTGTTACATAAAAATATAGGTATACGAGTACATATTATACAATAATGTTCTTTTTTACTAGACGTAATATCAAAACGAGTGAATCCATTCAGATGCACAAAAAGTCCTACGTAGACCTTCGATGGACTGTTTTCTTTCATGTTTAATATGAACAATTAATTCTTTGAAGTTTTTACTTAATGAAAATACGTTTAAATTTTATTTTTAAACATTTTATTTTTACCCTTTTTTTAAGGGTGCTCCTCCTTTTCCCCTTTTTAATTCAAATTGTCGCTTCTCCCCTCAATCTGCGACCACTGCTGTGCCAAGGCCTACAACCTCAATGGCTGCCTACATTCCAACGTCGAATTTGGAATTTGTGGACTTACCGTTTGGGGCCGTTTTTTTTTTTTTTTTTTTTCTTTTTTCTTTTTCTTTTTTTTTTTTGTAAGGTAACCTCAATATTAATGGTACCTTCTTCTCATATAAAATGTCCGTACCAGTTTGATTTCAACGAAAATTTATATTTAAGCTTAAGTAGGTTACCATGACTGCATACACAGTTCTTAGCTAAAAACTCGAATAACGATAGGTACTTTTAAAACTTGGACATATCTCGAAAACGTTCCATATTATTGTAAACATAGAACATATTATAACCTTTGTTCTTCCCGTTTTTTTTTGGTTTTTCTCTCTCCTTTGTTTCTCCTTTCGCCTGTTGCGCTTCTTTGATCGCTGCTGTGTCATAATTTTGGCTAAGCAGCGATCACAAACCAACATCTGATGAATAGCGGGTTGTAAGTGTGTGTCTTGCCGGATAACCGACTCGCTCTGTTGCATGGGCATAACACCTGTGACAGAGTGTTTTGGAAGTCTGGTGACGGATATACACGTTGCAACTCTGCTTAGTTGCGTTGGAGTTGTGTTTTAAATTTTTGTGTGTATTATGAGGGGTGAGTTCCGTGTTGATTTTTGCAACATTCGAGGCTTGAAAAGGAATCTCTTTGCTGCGTATGTCCATGTCTTTCAATTCAAACCAGCTGTTTTGGCACTTTGTGAGACACAGGTGGATAGAAATTCGATTCCCTCGAATTTTGATTTACCAGGATATCACTTTGTGCCATTATTCTTTTTACATCGCGGGCTCGCCGTTTACGTCCGTGATGATATTGCTTACGAATTTCCACCACAATATAACCATTGCTCCAATGCGGAATTTAATTACATATGGTTAAAATTCAATGTCCGTAAGCAAATAATACATTTTTGTTTTATTTATAGAAGTCCAAACATTGACTGTTCATCTACTTTTAACGAGTTTGATGAGCTGTCTAACTCCATCTTAGGAATTGTTTCCCAGTATCCTCATACTGAAATTGTCATTGCGGGCGATTTCAATATACACAATTCCGATTGGCTTCGCCATTCTGGACAGACAACACCCGAAGGAAGGTATGTTAGGATTTTCGCTGAGATTAACAGCTTAACTCAGCTTGTAAACGAGCCTACACGGATTCCGGATGCTGCAGATCATGCCGCTAACACATTGGACTTGTTCCTCACCTCTCATCCAGATAAATATTCTATTGACGTAACGTCGCCTCTAGGTTCGTCGGACCATTGTGTCATTTCAGCTAAATTCTCATACACAAACCACACAGTTAAAGAACAAGCTCCCAAAAAAACGGTATGGCATTATGAGAAAGCCAATTGGGACGGCCTTAACTTCTTTTTTCGGAGCTTTAACTGGTCACTATGCTTCCTCGATAGTGACGTGGATGCCGCCGCTAAAATGATTACAAACACCATTCTCCTGGGTATGAGATCCTTTATTCCCAACAGAAAAAAGAGTATTATACCTAAGGAGAATGCTTGGTGCGACTCGAGCTGCAAAGAGGCTATCAGGTTGAAAGAGTTGAGCTTTCGGGCTTATAAAGCAAACCCAACCGAGGAAAACCGAAAAAAGTTTCGACGAGTCCGAAATGACTGCAACTCCGTGATACGACGTGCAAAATTTTCTCATGACCAAAACTTACGACAAAAAATACTTCACTGTCCCAGTGGTAGTAAACAGTTTTGGTCTTTCGTGAAAAATATTAAGAACTCCACCACGTCGTCAATCCCCACACTCGTTTACAATGACATTCCAGCTGTCAGCTCTTTGGACAAAGCAAATCTGCTGGCTGCCCAATTCGCCGCAAGCTCCAACATTCCAGATTGCATCATGTCTCCACCTGTGCTCGAGGGCGTCGAATATTTCATGGGACAAATACATTTCCGCACTCGCACAGTAGCAATAGTATTAAAAGATCTTAACATTCACAAATCCGCTGGTCCAGATGGTATATCCCCCATAATTCTGAAGAGGTGTTCTTCCACGCTGGCAAAACCACTGCGTAAGCTTTTCCACTTGTCCTACTCTTCTGGACTCTTTCCGAGTAGATGGAAAACTGCATTTGTCCAGCCCGTTCCAAAAAAAGGCGATTCTTCTTCACCCACCAACTACCGACCCATTGTACTTACGTCCATTCTTTCCAAGGTCATGGAAACGCTGATAAACCGTCAGCTTATGAAATATCTTGAATCACGAAAACTTCTCAATGACCGGCAATACGGTTTTCGTAGCAGCAGGTCCACTGGTGATTTGATGACTTATCTCACCGAAAAGTGGAACCAATCTCTCCACCACTCTGGTGAAACGAAGATTGTTGCGCTTGATATTTCGAAAGCATTTGACAGAGTTTGGCACCAAGCTCTTTTGTCGAAAATGCGTGCCTATGGGATCGACAGTCTCTTCACCATCGATGCTCTGATGAAATAGCTAACTGCATTCCGCCCCTTCAACAATTCTCTCGCAATACCCGTCACACATCGAATGCACATCAGTTTACCCTTAAGCCTACCTTCGGACGTACTGTAAAATATAGAGATTCTTTTGTAAGCCGAACAACACGCATGTGGAATGCATTGCCTCACACGGTTTTCCCCTCTCATTACAGCCCACAATTGTTTAAGACCAATGTGCACCAGTACCTCTTCTCTATCCTCCCTATTAACCCTTCCACTTAACAGCAAAGTCAGTTTTTCTCTCTATTATGGAATAATGCATTTCTGAAAAAAAAATCTTTTTTTAATTTGGTTTTCTTTAGTTAGTTAGTAACCGGAAAACGACTATAACAACACTAAAAAAAAAGCCATATCAAAATGATTTTTTTATAATATTAAAACTACATTTTTCTGTTTTCATATCAAATCGACTATAAAACATATTGGATAAATATGAAAAATGTTATGCTGATATCATTACTGCTCACGTGAAATTCAAAATGTTATATTAAAAAAATTTATTTTAGCATTGTAATATCAATTTTTAATATCAAAATCTTAATGACATTTTTTTCTATTGAAATAAGATTATCAAATAGTAATGTTACATTGCTAGGCAAGATTAAATATTCTCAATATTTAATTGATAAAAAAAATTATGCTGTCCAAATTTTAATATCTAAGTGATAATAATTGTGACTATATAGTTTTGATATTAGGATTTCACTTATAGCTTGGATTCATTTCTTTGATATAAAAATATCTTCCTAAATAGAGAGTAATATAAAACTGTCGTTTTTCAATTTCAACCTAATTAGTTTAATTTTTTGTTTCGATAAAGTGGGTAAAGCTGTAATTTTTTTTTTTTCTTAACTAAAATAAATACGCTATATATTTTCATTTTACATTTAGTCAGTATGAAAATAAATAGCGTTTCAATTTTATGCTTATACATACCTATCATATTTCTATACTTATTTCGTTTTTAAGTTTTTTTTTACTTATATTTTTTTTTTTGAAACAGAAAGATATTCTTCTGCAGGCTTAGACTATTAATTATTCCTTAACTCGTTAAAAAATACTATCTCAGGATCAGTGTTTTTTAAATAAAATTCAGACACCTATATTCTCATTCAAAATTATCCCATTTTTTAGCATTTGCCTTACGTACCTACCATAATATATTCATGGGAAAACTTGAATTAAAAAAATTACGGAAAATACGAATGTTGTAATTGTAATTATCCCTTTCTGCAAAAACTGAAAGAGAGGTGTGTGAAATTTAATCATATAGATATAACATCATTCTATTATTCTTTTGAAATGCTTCAATATCGTCCCATCATTTTTGTGGTAATTGTAACGTAAAAAGTGTCTAGACAGTAATACATCTTCAAAATCAGTATGTATTAACAGTTAGCTGGCGACTTCTTCCTTTTTTCATTTTTTTTTTTTTTTTTGTGTTATTTTTAAATGTATCTGCCACTCAGTTCTGCATTATTGACATTAATTCATATCAATTTAACATTTTTTCTTTGTATTGATATTCTTCATAGTCATCCGAACATTTTCGTGTTAGTTGTAGCGTAAAAAATATCCAGGTGATAATACCAAATGGCTAAAAATAAGTATTATCCGTAATCTCCCGATCCCTTTTGCTGTTAAATGCATCTGCAACTAAGTGCTGCGCGTTGTTTAATTACAGACTTCAATCGATCAAATTTGTGTGAACTTAGCGACACATTAGTTTCTGATATTCAGACGATGCAGACGTAGTGAGTGATCCGTGTTAAATAATAAATGTTAAGTGTTTTACGAGGTCAAATGGAAAATCCTAACCAAAGTGTTGTTAACTTTTTATTAATGAATTCATTATAGGTTATAGTGACTGTGTTGTGCTATTAATTAATGAATATTAATAATTTATGCAAAATGGCAAGGGCGAGTTGCAGCTATACTGTATGATATCGCCGTAAGTAATTTCCTGACAAAGCCTTGGTGAATTTTTTCAAGATTGGCCCTTTTACATGCAAGGTGGTGGAGACCAATTTGTAAGTTTCTTAATTGTGTACACACTTTGGATTGTGCTTTACTGCAACATTGACGTTCTTATAGATATCTAGATCTGGATTTTGAGGAATTATTCTCTGGTTTGCCTTTATTAACAAACTAGCTGTACCCTGCGCGCATTGCAACGCCATCAACTAAAATAAATTTGAAGGAAAGACATTACACAAATATTCAATTCATTATTTGAGTCATTAGTTCTGTTCCTTTACTTTTAAATCTTACGAATTTTAACTAATTCTTACGAATTTTTACTCAGTGACGTTCCTTAACTCGAAAGGTTCGTCAAAGAGAGCGTCATTGAGAGAGCACGATGTTACCCCTCAACAAATTTCTTAGTGTAAGAAGTGGAAAAGCTGTCAGACACCTTACAATTA
Source organism: Cheilosia urbana (assembly GCA_946477585.1). Taxonomy (NCBI): domain Eukaryota; kingdom Metazoa; phylum Arthropoda; class Insecta; order Diptera; family Syrphidae; genus Cheilosia; species Cheilosia urbana. Next base: position 43,897,363 of record OX297856.1, read on the forward strand.
ACAGCTGATTTGAAATTTGTTGTCCTATTTGACATATTATGCGTGAATTGGTTTTCATTTCTTAGGTATTAAAATAGTATCAAGATCAACAGGCGGTAAAATAAAATTAAATGTTCTCCTCAAGATTATTTTTTTAAGTGGCGGCGACAGAATTTCGTAAAAAGGGACAATCTCTGCCACGTAATTTTTAATGCAGTGGCGCTTTTCCTTTTATCGAATGCTTGTAGTTCAATCAGTACTAACTCTTCCACATACTCGGATTCATCCAAAAGAAGTTCGATGCCCATGTAAGTAGCATGGATTCTCCAAATTAAATCCACACACTTGCAACGATTGTCGAATGACAGATACGCGTCAGGATCATAGGGATATGCGACAATAGTACGTCTTCACCTTTGAATTTTCCAGTAAAAATTGTTGCCTCTATAACATTGTTCATCATTTTCTTGACTGAGAGTCTGGACCCGTTGCAAAGTCGTGGTGGATTTATGTTTCGAAGAAGAATGATGGGTACGCCAATTTTCAATGTAAGAAAGTGCGGTGGAATGCCTGGGAAATCAAGCGAATTCAAGAATTCAGTTGGATAGTTGACAACTTCGTCTTGATTCACCACAGTATCGATGGACTTATATGTTGTCGTTTCGCCAGGTATTCCATTCTGTATAGTGAAGTTGATGGTATTGACATCGATGTTTTTGGCTGCTAATATAGCACGCGTACTGAGCCACTGATAATTTCTGTAAATGATGCCATAAAACTGATGATTTGAGACATGGATTATGTTCATCAGTGGGTGTTGAAAGGTATAACCGACAGTATATGTCGAAAATCACCAAACAATAAAATGAGTGCACCTCCGAAGATCCGTGCGTGTCCTCTCAAATCTCGCAGTGTACGATCAAGCACTTCCAATGCTTTGTTGTGAGACATTGTACACTAGTCCGAAATGATTTGACACGTTGGAAGTACTTTGAACATTCGAGAATTTTTGCTGATGTTGCATGTTGGGGCCTCAGTGTTGTGCAAATTCAACGGCAGTTCCAAAGCTGAATGCGCTGGTTGGCCACCATCCAAAAGAGTTCCCGCAATTCCAGATGATGCTATGGCCAGTGCAATATTATTTTGTGATCGTATGGTTGCCAAAATGAGTGAAAGAAGAAAAGTCTTGCCTGTACCTCCGGGCGCATCTATGAAGAACAGTCCACCGCTTTGTTCTGCGATTGCACGCACAATTCTGTCATCATACGCAATGCGTTGTTCTGGAACCAACTGCGGAAGATTTGTTTGAAGTAATATCCCCAGATCGACAGAATCAAAGTGTGTTTCCCACGATCACGATCGAAAAGGTCGTTGGCAAACATGTGTCTTCAATCAAAATCAATGCCTCATATCATAATACACGTTTGGTGTGAATTGAATGTTCGGATTTTGATTCGCAGCGCGCAAACGATGTATAATATTCACAGGTATACTCCTGGGCCAAAAGCTAAGAACTCAATCGATTCGGTGGCTTTCAAAATTTAAGATTCTTATTGTTTCTTTTTTTTTTTTTTTTTTTTTGAGCGGTGCCACGCCCCGTTGTCCAATTTTGACGAATATTCACAGGTATTTTGGTAAATTGGACAAAGGGGAGTGGCACGGCCCATCCAAAAAAAAAAAAAAGCTTAAGACTTATATCTCATGAACCAATACACCTACAAAGACCGTATATACGTACGTACGAACCATGTATTAACGATAGCTTTCAAGCGAAATTTCCAGAATCAAAATCGGTTCAAGCATTACAGAGAACATTGGCGACAAACACAATACAACTTATCTTTATATAACGGGTGATTTTTTAAGAGGTTTAGAACTTTTTAAAAAAAAAAAACACAAAAAATTCGAAAAAATGAATGAAATATTTATTTGAATCGATCGTTTGAACCTTGCAATTTAATGTTTAAAGATAATTTCATGCAAATGTTGACCGCGGCTGCGTCTCAGGTAGTCCATCCGCTGAGTCCAATTTTGGCATACTCTTTCACACATATCGGCCGGTATCTCACGATTCACGAATGAATGCATGGATGTTGGCTTCCAGTGCGTCAATCGAAGCGGGCTTGTCCCTATACACATTAGCCTTGACATACCCCCACAAAAAATAATCTAATGGTGTCAAATCGCACGATCTAGGCGGCCAATTGACCGGCCCGAAACGTGAAATTAACTGTTCACCAAACTCGCCTCGCAATTGCGCCATTGTTTCGCGTGCTGTGTGGCATGTGGCACCGTCTTGTTGAAACCACATATCATGCAAGTCAAGAACTTCCATTTCGGGCAAAAAAAAGTTTGTTATCATCGCTCGGTAGCGTTCACCATTGATAGTAACGCTGCGATTCGCATCATCTTTGAAGAAATATGGCCCAATAATGCCGCCGGCCCATAAACCGCACCAAACAGTGGCTTTTTCGGGATGCATTGGTAGCTGTTGCAATGCTTCTGGCTGATCTTCACTCCAAATGCGGCAATTTTGCTTATTTACGTACCCATTCAACCAAAAATGAGCCTCATCGCTGAACACAATTTTTCGATAAAAAAGCGGATCCTCGGCCAGCTTTCCAAGAGCCCATTCACCAAAAATTCGGCGCTGTGGTAGGTCGCCTGGCTTTAGTTCTTGCACAAGCTGTATCGTAAAAGGCTTTACGCACAAATCCTTCCGCAAAATTTTCCACGTAGTGCTGTAACAAAGGCCTAACTGCTGGGAACGGCGCCGAATCGACATTTCGCGGTCTTCTGTCACACTAGCTGATACGGCCGCAATATTTTCTTCACTACGCACAGTACGTAAACGTGTTGGTGGTTTAATGTCCAACAAAGTAAATTTGGTGCGAAATTTGGTCACAATCTTCCGAATAGACTGCTCAGAAGGTCGAGAATGCCGATCATAAAATGGAAGCAGCGCGCGATGAACATTTCGAACCGAGCACGAATTTTGATAGTAAAATTCAATAATTTGCAATCGTTGTTCATTTGTAAGACGATCCATGGTTAAATTGCAAACCAAACTGAAGCTGTTTGACAGTGACACAAGGTACTAAACATACGTCAGCTGTCAAAACCAGTGTTGCCAAAACCAAACCAGCTAAAAAATCACCCGTTATATAGATAGATAGATTTAGGTTAAATTTAGGTTAAATTTAAGTTAAATTTAGGTTGAATTTAAGTTACATTTAAGTTAAATTTAAGTTGCATTTAAGTTACATTTATGTTAAATTTCGGTTATATTTAGGTTACATTTGAGTTAAATTTACGTTATATTTAGGTTACATTTAAGTTAAATTTATGTTAAATTTAGGTTATATTTAGGTTACATTTAAGTTAAATTTAAGTTACATTTAAGTTAAATTTTAGTTACATTTAAGTTAAATTTAAGTTACATTTTAGTTACATTTAAGTTACATTTTAGTTACATTTTAGTTACATTTAAGTTAAATTTAAGTTACATTTAAGTTACATTTAAGTTAAATTTAAGTTACATTTTAGTTACATTTTAGTTACATTTAAGTTAAATTTAAGTTACATTTAAGTTACATTTAAGCTACATTTAAGTTAAATTTAGGTTATATTTAGGTTACATTTTAGTTACATTTTAGTTACATTTAAGTTACATTTTAGTTACATTTAAGTTACATTTAAGTTACATTTAAGTTACATTTTAGTTACATTTTAGTTACATTTAAGTTAAATTTAAGTTACATTTTAGTTACATTTAAGTTACATTTTAGTTACATTTTAGTTACATTTAAGTTACATTTTAGTTACATTTAAGTTACATTTTAGTTACATTTTAGTTACATTTTAGTTACATTTTAGTTACATTTAAGTTAAATTTAAGTTACATTTTAGTTACATTTTAGTTACATTTAAGTTACATTTTAGTTACATTTAAGTTACATTTAAGTTACATTTAAGTTACATTTTAGTTAAATTTAAGTTACATCTTAGTTACATTTAAGTTACATTTTAGTTACATTTAAGTTACATTTTAGTTACATTTTAGTTACATTTAAGTTACATTTTAGTTACATTTAAGTTACATTTTAGTTACATTTTAGTTACATTTTAGTTATATTTTAGTTAAATTTTAGTTACATTTAAGTTACATTTTAGTTACATTTAAGTTACATTTTAGTTACATTTAAGTTACATTTAAGTTAAATTTAAGTTACATTTTAGTTACATTTAAGTTACATTTTAGTTACATTTAAGTTACATTTTAGTTACATTTTAGTTACATTTAAGTTACATTTTAGTTACATTTAAGTTACATTTTAGTTACATTTAAGTTAAATTTAAGTTACATTTTAGTTACATTTAAGTTACATTTTAGTTACATTTAAGTTACATTTTAGTTACATTTTAGTTACATTTAAGTTACATTTTAGTTACATTTAAGTTACATTTTAGTTACATTTAAGTTAAATTTAAGTTACATTTTAGTTACATTTAAGTTAAATTTAAGTTACATTTTAGTTACATTTAAGTTACATTTTAGTTACATTTAAGTTACATTTTAGTTACATTTTAGTTACATTTAAGTTACATTTTAGTTACATTTAAGTTACATTTTAGTTACATTTTAGTTACATTTAAGTTACATTTTAGTTACATTTTAGTTACATTTTAGTTACATTTTAGTTACATTTAAGTTACATTTTAGTTACATTTTAGTTACATTTAAGTTACATTTTAGTTACATTTAAGTTTCATTTTAGTTACATTTAAGTTACATTTTAGTTACATTTTAGTTACATTTTAGTAACATTTAAGTTAAATTTAAGTTACATTTTAGTAACATTTAAGTTAAATTTAAGTTACATTTAAGTTACATTTTAGTTACATTTAAGTTACATTTTAGTTGTATTTTAGTTACATTTAAGTTACATTTTAGTTACATTTTAGTTACATTTTAGTTACATTTTATTTACATTTAAGTTACATTTTAGTTACATTTTAGTTACATTTTAGTTACATTTTAGTTACATTTAAGTTACATTTTAGTTACATTTTAGTTACATTTTAGTTACATTTTAGTTACATTTTAGTTACATTTAAGTTACATTTTAGTTACATTTTAGTTACATTTAAGTTACATTTTAGTTACATTTTAGTTACATTTTAGTTACATTTTAGTTACATTTAAGTTACATTTTAGTTGCATTTTAGTTACATTTAAGTTACATTTTAGTTACATTTTAGTTACATTTAAGTTACATTTAAGTTACATTTTAGTTACATTTAAGTTAAATTAAAGTTACATTTTAGTTACATTTAAGTTACATTTTAGTTACATTTTAGTTACATTTAAGTTAAATTTAAGTTACATTTTAGTTACATTTAAGTTAAATTTAAGTTACATTTTAGTTACATTTTAGTTACATTTAAGTTACTTTTTAGTTACGATTTAGTTACATTTTAGTTACATTTTAGTTACATTTTAGTTACATTTTAGTTACATTTTAGTTACATTTAAGTTACATTTTAGTTACATTTAAGTTAAATTTAAGTTACATTTTAGTTACATTTTAGTTACATTTAAGTTACATTTTAGTTGCATTTTAGTTACATTTAAGTTACATTTAAGTTACATTTTAGTTACAATTAAGTTACATTTTAGTTACATTTTAGTTACATTTTAGTTACATTTAAGTTACATTTTAGTTACATTTAAGTTACATTTTAGTTACATTTTAGTTACATTTAAGTTACATTTTAGTTACATTTAAGTTACATTTAAGATACATTTTAGTTACATTTTGGTTACATTTTAGTTACATTTAAGTTACATTTTAGTTACATTTTAGTTACATTTAAGTTAAATTTAAGTAACATTTTAGTTACATTTAAGTTACATTTAAGTTACATTTAAGTTAAATTTAAGTTACATTTAAGTTACATTTTAGTTACATTTAAGTTACATTTTAGTTAGGTACATTTTATTTTTTTATCACACTCACACTATTATATAAAGAGGTAATGTTTGTTTCAGGAAGGTAATCTCCAGAACTACCGAACCGATTTCAAAAATTCTTTTACTAATATAAAGCTACGGGATAGAGTATTGTGATAGGCTACTTTATTTTTTAACTTTTCCATTTTAGATTTTTTTGATTTTCTGCACTATTTATTTTGACTTTTCTATATCAAAAATTAATTAGAAAACTACGTACCTACTATGTGCGGATTTTTTTTTTTTTTTTTAAAGTTGATTGATAAAATCGAGATAAATTTAATGTATTATAAGTTGGTCAACAGTGATGGTTTGTTTTTGATTTTATGCATCGCACAAAAGTTTCATTGCGTTTATACAGTTGATAACGTAAAAATTAAATGTAAAAAGTTTAAACGCGGACAAAATAGTTATTGAAAAGCAAATTTCAGTGATTTTTAAAAAAATGCCAAGACGAATGCGCACAAATATTGGCCGACGAACAAGGCAAGCAAGTCAACAACAAAAAATATCAACGAAGCCAAACTACAGAAGAAAGCGAAAAGTGGGACATCGCATGGGATAAGACCATCAGATCAACAGTCAAGAAAATTGAGAGTGCAAGTAATGAGAACTGCGTCAAATCCTACTATTGCTGGTATGGGAGCAAGTTCAAATCGGAGTGGCAAGATGCACGTCGTTGCTGACATTCGAAGGACTGGCATTTCAGTAGAAAGAACAGAAAACAATGTCGGTGATGCGATTTTCGATATTGGAGCGATGACTATAATTGTGTGCCACCATTAAAAAGCGCTAAAAAACTGCTGTGCGAGTGGCAAAGTAAAAGTAGCACCTGCGGAGCAATTTGAATCGGAGGATTTTCTAAAGAACATTTGACAGTACAACTGCTGTTTTCGTATGACTACATTGGGAACAAAAATTATTAAAAAAACTGGTTTCATGCCGACTGGCAGGGCAATATTTTCTCTTATACATCATGCACACATTTTCTAACAATGGCACGGGATTCTACGCCGCAAAATTCGGACTAACAGATTCAAGGTCAAATTTACCATCGGATGTGTCTTCTTGCCAGTAAATGAGGACGTACAGCAATATTCGCAGGTTTACTTCATTTTGTCGAGGGATGATCAAATCGATAGCCTGTACAGAGGGCAAACAGGAGTGACAAAAAACGTCATTCAACAATTGCAACCATTATAAATGCAATCAACGCTTTCATTACAATGTTTAAAACGGCGATAGAGAAAATGAACTTAGAAGATCGCAGATTTTTCTTCAATCCTGATAAAGGAACCGCACTTTGGAAAAAATAGAATGGATAGGAAACGGGTGGTATCACTTCCAATACAAGAAAAGTTATTTAAAATTTTTAATTTTCTAATTCGGATGTTCCGGACCTACCGCTTCACAATTTGAAATTAAAATTCGGCTCAATTATCATTTTGTTGAACATGGGGATTTTTATACATATATCAAACTCCTCAAGTTGTGTTCAACTTCGAGTGAATAAAACGGCCCTTAATGCACCGGAACGTTGTATCGGATCGCGTTTGATATGATTGTGAAGAATCTCAAATCAAATGTCATGTAATCGAGATTTTGAGTTTAAAAGGCAAACATTGTCATATCGCGGACTCCGCTTACTCAGAACGATTTGGCATTTGAGTGTCTATGATAAATAATAAGTCGCAAGGATAATCGCTGGATATTTGTAGAATCAATCTTGAATTCCCATGTTTTTCACATGGTCCAATTGTATATGGCGTGCTCACCTGTAGGCAAACCACTTTAGTACAAAAGCGGATGGTTGTCCGGCACGTCAATCATTGCGGTTTTATTGAAATACATCGATATTGCTATACTTCAGTTATTTCTATTGTATTTAATATAACTTTTGAATAAAGAATTTGAATTGACGGAATTACATAAAGTAGCATGCGCTGTGCATGCTTGGAAATATTATTTTCATTACATTTATGAATTTGGGCGCAACGGAGTTAAATTTAGGTTGAATTTAAGTTAAATTTAAGTTAAATTTAAGTTGCATTTAAGTTGCATTTAAGTTAAATTTAAGTTACATTTAAGTTAAATTTAGGTTGAATTTAAATTACATTTAAGTTAAGTTAGTGTGTTAAGTTACATTTAAGTTAAATTTAAGTTGCATTTAAGTTACATTTAAGTTAAATTTAGGTTATATTTAAGTTACATTTAAGTTAAATTTAGGTTGAATTTAAGTTACATTTAAGTTAATACTTTAGAAAATCCTCCGATTCAAATGGCTCCGCAGGTGCTAATTTGACTTTGCCACTCGCACAGAAGTTTAAGTTAAATTTAAGTTACATTTTAGTTACATTTTAGTTACATTTAAGTTACATTTTAGTTACATTTTAGTTGCATTTAAGTTACATTTTAGTTGCATTTTAGTTACATTTAAGTTACATTTAAGTTACATTTTAGTTACAATTAAGTTACATTTTAGTTACATTTTAGTTACATTTTAGTTACATTTAAGTTACATTTTAGTTACATTTAAGTTACATTTTAGTTACATTTTAGTTACATTTAAGTTACATTTTAGTTACATTTAAGTTACATTTTAGTTACATTTAAGTTACATTTTAGTTACATTTTAGTTACATTTAAGTTACATTTTAGTTACATTTAAGTTACATTTTAGATACATTTTAGTTACATTTTGGTTACATTTTAGTTACATTTGAGTTACATTTTAGTTACATTTTAGTTACATTTAAGTTACATTTTAGTTGCATTTTAGTTACATTTAAGTTACATTTAAGTTACATTTTAGTTACAATTAAGTTACATTTTAGTTACATTTTAGTTACATTTTAGTTACATTTAAGTTACATTTTAGTTACATTTAAGTTACATTTTAGTTACATTTTAGTTACATTTAAGTTACATTTTAGTTACATTTAAGTTACATTTTAGATACATTTTAGTTACATTTTGGTTACATTTTAGTTACATTTAAGTTACATTTTAGTTACATTTTAGTTACATTTAAGTTAAATTTAAGTAACATTTTAGTTACATTTAAGTTACATTTAAGTTAAATTTAAGTTACATTTAAGTTACATTTTAGTTACATTTAAGTTACATTTTAGTTAGGTACATTTTATTTTTTTATCACACTCACACTATTATATAAAGAGGTAATGTTTGTTTGAGGAAGGTAATCTCCGGAACTACCGAACCGATTTCAAAAATTCTTTTACTAATATAAAGCTACGGGATAGAGTATTGTGATAGGCTACTTTATTTTTTAACTTTTCCATTTTAGATTTTTTTGATTTTCTGCACTATTTATTTTGACTTTTCTATATCAAAAATTAATTAGAAAACTACGTACCTACTATGTGCGGATTTTTTTTTTTTTTTTTTAAGTTGATTGATAAAATCGAGATAAATTTAATGTATTATAAGTTGGTCAACAGTGATGGTTTGTTTTTGATTTTATGCATCGCACAAAAGTTTCATTGCGTTTATACAGTTGATAACGTAAAAATTAAATGTAAAAAGTTTAAACGCAGACAAAATAATTATTGAAAAGCAAATTTCAGTGATTTTTAAAAAAATGCCAAGACGAATGCGCACAAATATTGGCCGACGAACAAGGCAAGCAAGTCAACAAAAAATGGTCCTATTACGTCCGAGTGGACTAAATCTAAAACGCTCACTGCACGCTTTCCGATATCTTTGAAAGGTGCCCTGGACTGCTTACCTTTTATGCATACAATACATTTTTCATTGTGCCCCGCAGTAAATTTTATACCCAATGAGGATTTCATTACTTTAGTGAGATTTTGAGCACAAATATGACCCAACCTTCGATGCCATATATTGTATGAATTGGCCACTGACAGTGCCTTGTCAAATTTTGATGGAATCTGTACGGAGTCATAATTCAGACGATACAAATCATTGACTACATTTGCAGTTGCAATTAATCTACGTTGCTTGTCATAGATTTTGCATGTGTCATGCTCAAATATCACTTTATTGCCATTTTTCGTCATTTGGCGAACTGAAAGTAAATTGGCACACAGGTCAGGCAAGTATTCAACGTCTTTTAACACGGCATTGAAATTCACGTTTTTTTTTGTTAAGAGCCAATTTTATATCACCAGAACACTTTACAGAGATTGTGTGTTTATTTGCAACGATGACTTCTTTGCTTACGGCAGGTTTCCTTTTATTAAATAATAAGTGTTCCTCCTTCGTCATATGAGCTGTAGCTCCCGAGTCGACAAACCAATCCGAAGAACTATTGTTGTTGACTAACAGCGAAGCAAATAAAACTCTATCTCTTGTACTCTTATCATTCCCGTTGTTGGGTTTTTTGTTTTTGTTTGGGCAAGATTTGCTAAAATGCCCAACTTGCTTGCACGTGTGACAACGAAATTTGTGTGTAGGCGATTTCTTTTTTGTGTAGAGCGCACTATCAGTAGTTTTATTATCAAATTTAACATCTTGGAGCAACAAATTTTTCACCACGTCTAGTGTTAGCTTCTTTTTGGAATTTTCCACTGCTAATACCAGTGCGCGAAAGTCATCAGGCAGTCCCGCTAGCATAAGAGATGCTATCAATTCGTCATCAATATTTAAGCCAGCGTTTTGTACCTTGAGTGATGTGAGAACCATTGTGTTTATATACTCTTGCATTGATTCGCAGTCGGTTAACTTAAGTTGGACCAATTGCTTTAGCAATTCCACTTTTCGGGTCAAACCACTGTCATCATATGCTGTAACCAGAGCATCCCACGCCTCTTTTGCTGTTTTAGATGTTGCGATGTGTGCAAAGTTACTTGGCTCAATCATCAAGGTTATTTCAGCTAACGCACGCTCGTTCGAATCCTTGTCTTTATCAGTCGCTGTCTCAGATAATCCTGCTTCGATTACTTTCCAACAGTTCTTTATAACGAGGTATGATTTCGCATGTCGTTTCCAGACGTCGAAATTTTCACGGCCACGTAATTTCTCGAATGGAAATGAAATTGTTTGCGAAGCCATTTCTTACCAAGTAGATACAAATCGACAAAAAACGGGGGAATCGCGTGCTTTAGTTTAGCAAAACTTGCTTTACTTTATGGGAAATATATCAATTTAAGCGACTCTACATTTATTTAATTAAAAAAGTTATTTTAAATTAAAAATTTTAGTGACTTAAGGCCCATAACCTGTTAAGAAGAAAAGTACTACCGATTAGGTTAGGAAAAAGTAAAAGTAAAGATATATTTGACACTTTTGTAGCTTGACATTTAGAGTGCGTTTAAATATGGATTATTATTAGAGTGTGTTCACAAATAGTTTTCATTCTCAACATCTACTATAGCTCTTGATGCCAAAAGAATTTTAAAAAGTTTTCATAACACAATCCAATCCAAAGTTTTTTTTTATTTATAGAGTTTTTGCATACATTTTGTTTTCACATCGTTACAGCTAAGATTTAATTTAATCAACTGATTCAGTAGTCTAGTGTCTGTGTAAGACCAGTCCAGTTCCCAGGTCCAGCGTGCCAATATACGTATTCACTTTAAGAATTAAGTTGAAAGAATTGAGAAAAAAAAATGTTTATATTTATATCTCGGCAACAGCACCTATCGGGTTCAAAACTGTCCTATCTTTTAAGTTGCAAGCCACAATATACACCCACAAAATTTCATTTAAATCGGTTGAGGGATTAGGAGTCCAGGTGGCGACAGGCCAATTTCCGCCGTCACGGCATACACACCGTCACTTCCATTTCCGATCAAAAACGTCTACCAATCCATAACGATTCTGTATGTCTGTCTGTAGCTAACTTCAAAAGGGCCATATCAAGACCTTTGGGCATAGGTTTTTGCTTACTAAAACTACAAATTTAATTCGTACATAAGCATCTGTGTGTACAATGTACATACCTACCAATATCAATAGCATGTAGCATCTACAAACAGACCGGTAACGAATATTACTCTACGAAATGGTAGAATCAAAAGACCCACCCACATCCATTTAATTTGATCCTGTACTGAGTAATATTACTTCCGATGCCAAGCTAAATGTGAAAATTAATTCTCTTGTGTTCCTACACATACTCACCGGCGAATACGGAAAATCCTTTCAGTTCAATTTGAAAACTTCAACTATATATCCTTGGTAAAAGCTGGCAAAAACTATTAAAAAGCAAACCCACATTCCGCGCCATATAGCGTTTCCAATTATATTTCCACTCTTAATACAAATTCGACTAACCAAACTGTTCACGTGGAAAAAGTGCCAACAAAAAAATACCACACCAAGGTAGTTTCGCCAGAGGAACCACTTCCTCTAACCTCAGATAGAGTTGGCGAAACATTTCATAAATTCCGCACTCATATACTGTGTATGACGCTACAAAGGACCAACATGTGGCGTGTACATTGTAATCCCCGAAATGTTCACCGCGAAAAGTTTTTTTTATAAAAACTACTACTGTAACAAAAAAAAGTAGAAAAAACAACACAACATGTTTTTTTATAGTTGTAACCAAAGAAATCCTTTCATTAGATCGGTAAAGCGTGCAAGTAACGTGTAACAAGAGTGACGTAGGTATTCGATGGAGAATAAGAGAAGAATGGCGAAAAAGTCCTTGTGGCATACGAACGAACAGCTTTGGTGGTGCCTGGTGCCTCCTTAGTGCGGCACAAAGTGTCTGTTAACATTTTTAACGAACCTCTAACGACTGTTTGCGATGCCGAAAAGGACTTGGCGCTAACAAAATAATCATTATAACCGTTAAGATCCAATTAAAACTTCAAGTGAAGTGTAGTTAGTTTAAATGTGTGGACGGGCACGGATATATACCAAGTAAGTTGGAATCTTTTGCAATGTTGGCAACTTTAGCGAGGAACATTTTGTGAATGAACGTGTTGGGACTATGAGTTAGTATCACGTGATTTAGAAACGACTGTATCGGAGTAGTTTTAATTTAACAAAGATCAGAATGAGTACCCATTTACAGTTGAAATGGTGTACTTAAATGCATAGTGCAGCTTACAGTCTTTTCATCGAGTATTCTTCTTCCATATTTAAGAGCAGTTTCACTGTATGAGGCAAGTGTACTCTAATTGCAGTTGTCGTTGATAATATTTTTGATTTCCTCCAATATATGTTTATTGGCACCAAAGTGACTTCGCCGGATTTCTTTCACAATGGGACAAGATACAATGAAATGTATTACGTCTTCATTTTCCCCAGATTACACAAACTGCAGCGATGCGATAGGTCATTCCGATTTACCAATAATATTTGGGCAGTATTGAGGTTAGCCCTTAAATGCCAAAGGAAACCGATTTTGATGAAAAAAAAAGTATACATATTTTATGTAAACGGAGACAAAAACAACAAGTCCGCTGTTAAAAATTTTTTTTTTTTTTTTTGACCAAGTTATTACCACAGTATATGATTTTTTTGTTAGTTAAGGTAATTGTACAATGTACAGGCTGTACTTATACATGTATGTAAAGTAATTAAACAACGGGCCTTCTCGGAGCCATCTTACAACAATATTTACTAATGATAAGAGATCAGGTTTGCCTTGAGAAGGTACTGAAGCATCTTCTCAAGGCAAACCTGATCCGATGTAATTTTCAAACTTATACTAGAGGTTACGATCAGAATCTCGAATGCAAAAATTTGGAACGTACAAAAATCTCGAATGTACCAAAATCTCAAAAGACTATATATCTCGAAAAAATCTCGAAATCTCGAAAGTCAAAAGTAAATTCGAGATTTTCTTTTATCTGGTAGCTAAAAAAGGTAAGAGCTAAAATTCGTATAAAACATAAAATTGTTTGGTCTGTTTATCAAAAAATTTATTCATCTTGGCAGAACAACTACAAAATATCAAAATTTAACAAAACAAAAATAACAGGTACCTAAATTAGAACAAATTAATAATTTCAAAATCGAATATATGCATGAGTACAACTAACTAAACGAAGTTAAAAATGTAAAAATAAAAAAAATAAAAACTCGTAAAAAAAATAATAATGATAATAGCTTATATCTAGCGCTCATCATGGACCATGTATGTACTGCACGTGGTTGATTGTTGTCAAGAGAATAGGCGTTTTTTTATTGTCCTCAGATGATGTACAGGGTGTCCGCCGGGAAGGTATACTACTTTGTTTGTTTATAATTTTTGATTAAATGAAAAAAATGGATCTTATATTGATAAATGTTTTATTTAATGTCGGATATTATGTATGGAATACAATATCAGGTAAATCTATTAGTCTCACAAATGCGAGCCCTTTTGAGCACATTTTTCATTACATTCTCACACATTTCACGTGGTATTTCATTAATTTCATCACGAATATTTTGTTTGAGTTGCTCAAGCGTTTCTGGTTTGTTTGCATAAACCTTGCTTTTCAAAGGTTTCAAATCAGACGACCGTGGAGGCCAATCAACATCACCATTTCTTGAAATAACTTGTTGTGGAAAGGGGTCTCGCAGTAATTCCATTGTAATCCTGGCTGTATGCGATGTGGCTCCGTCTTTTTGATACCACATGTTAATCATATAATCAAGCCCAAAGTATGAAGTTGTGGCGTTAAAAATTGTTCAATCATATCACGAAATCGCTCCCCATTCACAGCTCCTGAGCACGGCGTCGAATTGAGGTTTACGGATTGTTTTGAACACTTCCTTGAGCAGCAGTAATGTTTTCAGCCGATCTTGCAGTACGTTGTGGTCAATGCTTGGGCCTATTTGGCCTATCACCTACAGACCCTCTTTCTTCCAAATCATTCACTACACGATAAATAGTGCGTTTTGTTGGCACGTTGTATTGATTACCTCAAAAATTTCACGGAACATTCTCATCGTCACAGTAATCGATGAACACGTTGGTTTATCGAATATTTTTCCATAATAAATTTGCCATGTTGTGTCTACTTCACGACTGCCAAATATGATCTATCAAGACTAATGTTAACCAAAATGGCGGCAAAACAAAGTAGTATACCTTCCCGGCGGAAACCCCGTATATAGATCATTGATTTTCATGCATTACAACAATTATGGGTTCATGTACAGTTGTTGTATTGCATGCAAACCAATAATCTATATAGATCAACTGAGGAAAATAAAAAAAACACCTAATAATTGTGTAATCTCGAGTTGATATTATCTAAAAAAGGAATATTAATTCGAGATATTTTTTTTCGATATTTTTGTTATTCGAGATTATGATTTCTAGATTTTTTAATTCGATATTTTTACATTCGATATTTTTGCTTTCGGGATTTTTTTTTCGGGATATCGTGGTAAGCCCGAGAGAAGCACTTAGGCCGTTAATCGGCCCATTGTGCGTACCACTGATGTTTAGAGGTTACTGGCTACTCATATAAACAATTTACTTATATTAATGAAGCCAAGAATGTTAGCAGCGCTTGTATATCCCAGATCACTTAGATCGCTGAGGAAGTAGTTTCCGAAGTAAGCGCTCCTTAACTTTAATAGGGCAGGGCCATCAGCAGAAAAGTTGGTCTACAGCTTATGCAAAAGTCATTTCATGGCAGCCCAAGTCTTTGCACGTGTCTGCCCAAAGTACAATGCCCGGTAATGACATTAGCGACTATCGAGATACTGGATCTGTTGAGTCGCAGAAGATCATTGGATCTTTAGTATCCAGGGTTGGCCATGTGAGCCTAGCTTTGCCTATTGCGTCCGCGTGAATGATCTGTTTAGTGTAAGATAGCAGGTGCATTCACGTTGTGCAGACTAGCACTACCAACGCCGAGGAGACTAGTCCTGCCAAAAAAATACAACTCTTTTTTTGTTACAAACTTTGTTTATTTTTGACAACGCATTTGTTATTTTTCTTATCGTTTGTATGTGATATACTTTTTTCATCAAAATCGGCTTCCATGGGCAATTAAGGGTCAATTTGAATATTCCGGATGCTGTGTTTGAGTACAACTGTTCAACAAGGATATACAAATTTCGAGTACCGAATTTTATTGAAATTGTGAAATCTGTTTGAAAGTATTTTATATACACTCGCTTGCACTTTATTTTGACCCCTCTGCATCAAATTTCTGAACTCTTATCAGAATAGCAAAGTTATTGTGCAACACCAACAAAAACAGTTTTGTGTATCACAAATCCTTTTGAATGCTGCTGAAGAAAGTATTTCATTTCCTAACTTACTACTAACCGCTCTCAATGTTTACCCAGAATTTCTTAATCGTCCTACTCAAACACGATTTCAATTTCCCAAAAATGATAAACCTACATAAATACACTCTTTTTATGAAACTGCATCGGCAAAGGCTACCAACCCCGCGTGACCTTTTCAACCATAATTGACCATTATCCCTACAATGCAATTCACTTATCCCTTGCGCAGTTTCATCAGTTTTCTCCGGAATGCAATTTCAAATTGATAAATATTGCAAAGCATCTAAAAAGCGAACCCAGTAACCAGTGAAATCCTATTATCCCCAAGATGAGAATCCCTTTCACAAGACTGATGTTTGCACAGCGTTATCCGTTCGCTCATCAAAGACCCTTTCAAATGAAATATAATGGACAAATAATGGCCAAACTGCCTACAACATGTTAAAATTTAAAATTTCTTCTCACAAGTTCGAAACAGAAAAAGGATCCTACGTTCACCTTCATACACGACCCTTTTCCCATATCCATACTCGAGTGTTTCTTCAAAAGAATTTTGTCCTCACCATACCCTATGCAGAGATGTGGAAGAAAACGGTCCTTTTGTCCTTTTATTTTATTGATGTGCCTTTCAAAAAGTTTGTCATTTATTTTAAGACGGTCTAAGGATACATAAGGGACACTACGCCAAAAAAAATGAAAACGAAGAAAATTGGTGTTTATCTAGGCTTTGGTGGATCGAATAAACGAAATGCGATAGCATAGGCGAAAGACCTCTCGCCTCGTCATCTCTGCGAAAATGAAATTCCATTAACCTTTGAGTAGATCTATATACGTGTGTATTTGCTGGCAAAGCTCTGAAGCTTATCGCAGCTCCATATCATTACAGCATCAGCATCAACAGTGAATGCAAATTAGTGGTGTACCCTGCTAAGTACAAAAAGGATTCCGACGTCTCAAAAATTGGGGGGCGCTTTGGCCTCCCCTTGTTTTGCATTAATAATTTTTCTTGATATTTAAAAAAAAAAAAAAAAACGAAACTCCCTAGACGCGTCGGTCGTTGTGAAGGAAGGCGTAAAGGTGGCCACTTGGAGGGAGAACTTTTATTTAATTTTACTTTTTGCTCATGGTTTCTTTTTTCTAACTTTTGCACTTATAATGGCGGCTCAGACACCATTTTTTTTTCTTTCTTCTTTTCCATTTTTTTCGGAAACTGTATGAAAGTTTCGTCGTCATCATTGATGGCGGCTGCATCAGGAGTTCTCCAAGTGAATTTTTAAATGAATCAAAAGTTTTGGGAAATTGTTTGCTCCACGTTCGACAAGGACACACTTTGACTGTCAAGGAGATTCTTATTTGGGGGTACTAGGATTTTTTTTTTTTTTTTTTTTTGCAAACTCATCACGTACACGATTACTCGAAGGCACCATTTTGATAGAATTTATCACTTAAATGTTATGTCGGTTGATGCGCTCTTTTAAGATCAAAGGATTACTTGGTGTGGAGTTGGAGTAGACTGTTTTGTTTAGGTCGGTCAACAAGTTGTTTATGTTTTATTTTCGTTAAATTGTTGGTTTAGAAATCAGTGTGGTTTTGACAGTGAAATGCTTAAAATGATGAACGATATTTTCCCCAAAAAGGAGGGCCTTTGTAAAGCAATAAAAAAAGGAGATTTAACAAAATGTTGGGATTCCCTAAAATGTATTTTGAGTTGCCTCAGCAATGCAACGAAGAACTCTTATTTCGGCAGCTTGTATTTGCGAGCTTATTCTTAAATTTCATGACCACATGAGGGTGAGGGTTGGAACTATCCCCGAATTACGGATCGATAGCTAAGCTATGACACTAAGTTCAGTCCCTCTGATGATCAAATAATGACCAGGCTGTCAAAATTAACCCAGCAAGACCCAACTAACTGGGCTGGAGATCAGAATCAGACGAAAGCCGACAAACTAATCTCTTTGAATGCAATAAAACAGGAGGGCCTTGCCGTTCTCAATAACAGCCAGGAGGCTATTAAGGCAATAAATGCCGTGGAAATAAAATGGAAACTCGTCAAAAGCTCAAGGTTCTTGGCTGGTCATGTAAATCAAAATGGCTTACGTGCTGGAAAAATATCGGAGGATCGGAGCTTTCAGGACCCCTTAGAACCAACTGTTTGCGGGTGGCCGTGGCGCAGTGATAGAGTGTTCGCTTGTTGAGTGGGAGGTTACGTGTTCAAATCCGAGCCAGTACCACGAAACATTTTTCACAAATAAAAACTGGAATAAGTTTAAGTGAATTATAAGCGAACACAAATATCAACAATTCTCCCCTAGCTATATAGGACGCCACTCGTGGAGAATATCCACTGTGCCACAAACTCTTTCCTATCCCTCTTTATCTTCCTAAAAAAAAAAAAAAAAATGAATGCCGCGCTGTGCCCCGCATTATAAGGGTATTCATAAACCCTTGAGCGCGAGTAAAATTATACAAAAAAAAATAAAAAAAACTACTTTCCAAGAGAAGAAAAGCACTTGAGCTCCTCCTAACTTTTCCTGCGCTTACCTAGCTTTGTCACTAGAATCAACGTTTTTTCGCAGAATTCACTAAT
This sequence comes from Cheilosia urbana, assembly GCA_946477585.1. NCBI lineage: Eukaryota > Metazoa > Arthropoda > Insecta > Diptera > Syrphidae > Cheilosia > Cheilosia urbana. Next base: position 43,916,121 of record OX297856.1, read on the forward strand.
CGCACTACCGTCGGTATACTCCCAATAGGTAGTGCTCAAAAAGTCGTTAAATTAAAAATGGCATCATAGAAAACTTGATTCAATCCGACAGGTACAGTTGTAGGACCCTAAGCCCACCATATCGGTAAAATGATGACACCAAACACCAATACAAATTTTGGATAAAACCTTATAACTCCAAATCGACACAATCGATGCAACTTTTTGAACGATATTTGAACCGCTTTCGATTGGATTTATAGACAGCTGATAATACATAGACAATTCAAGAGAGGCTTGCTGCTGCATTCTTTCATCTCTACGCGCAGCTGTCTCTTCAGCATGATTTAATGTACAAAAAAAAATAGGAAAAAATATGAGAAAAATGTTGTACCATACGGGCTTAACAAATTCTCGTTAAAATTTTCAATCAAGCCTACCTAGCATATAAGAATGTAATTTTTGCAAATTAAAGATGTCTTTCAAATTCAAATGAATAAAACTTCGAACTCAAGATGTTAATCAATTCTGACATTACGATGATAGAGGAACTCAAAAAAAAATGGGTCGCAAAATTCTATCCGTCTGTCCGTCCTTCCACTTACCATGACTGCACACATTTTTTAGCTTAAAAATCGAATAACTGTACTTATGAAACTTGGACATAATCTCTAAACCAGTCCATACGATTGTAACAAAATTTATTTCTAAGATAATATGGTCATTTATAACTTAACAGCAAAGTCAGTTTTTCTCTCTATTATCGAACAATGCATTTCTGAAAAAAAGTCAATTTTTAAAAATATGGTTTTCTTTAGTTACCGCAAAAAGACCATACAAATTTTGACGAAAATGCATTCTTGGAGTAAAATTGATGTTTTCAAAATCATTGTGTCCTTAATTTTTAATCCGAATCCCCGAAAATACTGTTTTTAATAACTGTTCATATCTCGAAAACCATTTCCGATTTTGATAAAAAATTAACTTTAACTGTTTCTTTTACCTACCGGATCTGTACCTACCTATCTAATAAACTAAGAAAACATCCAACCAAACTTTCGATGAATTTGAAAGTTTAGTTCGACCCAGTCGTGCACTATATTTATTTTGTCCCGCGAGAAATTTGGAAATCTCGGTTTGTTTCCATATTTTTGGTAGGTATTTGTCCCGTCGAGCTGTGAGCAAAATCTGGCAACCCTAGCTGCACCAACTATTTATTCAGTTAGAAAAAAAAATGTTTAAGCGAAGAATTTTGAGAGTTTTGGAAAATTTAAAGCTAAAATTATTAAACCATTATTTTTCCTAACAAGAACTCCTTTCTAAGTTGTCAAGGATCAGCGTAAGAATAGCACTCTCTCCATAACTATATTCTTACAGTATTGCCAACGATTTCGTTCTCAAATCACAAATTTTGATACTCGTGTTCATTTTAACCAATGAAAATTGTTACAATGTATTTTTTTTTTCTGAATATTTTCTATTTTCTTATTTTCGACCCCCATAGAGTACATTTTTTCTGCGCATGCACATTAAAGTCTAAAGTGAGAACGTCTTGTTCTTAAAAGCGCCTTATATCTTCTTTCGATTCATATTTAAAAAGTTCGAGCTAAGGATTAGCCCATACGAGGTATTTTACTTTACGTACTATTTTCGAAGCACTTAATCGGTAATTCCATTTCTGAAGGACTTTCATTTCAGGCTACCTTCTGCGGTTAACTCGCAATTGGTCGTTGGTTACTGGTTACATCACTTTTAAAAATTCTTCGTTGGTTTGCAATAAATCTTTCCGCTGATGCAAAAACACATCACCTGGACCTCTTTATCCGTTAAACCCACCGGCAAATTGATTTACATACAGCAAATCCAACCTTTCAACTGGGAATTTTCCAACTGCTTGCATTTTCGATCACGTACTTCGCACATTCCTTTTGATATAAAAACGCCTTCCATGTCCACTTACAAAAAACCATTTATTATCCTGTCAAACTGAACGTAAAGCCAAAGTCCTTTCCAATCAAAGCGATAAAAAATTACATCCACACAACTGTGTGTACTGCCAAATTACAGAGAGAAATAGGCATATTCCTTGCATACACCTGGCCTCTTGTCAGAGAGTTGTGCAAAGGAGCCCCACGTCCGCAAAAGTTCGCACAGACACATCACAAAGGCCTCCCAAAAGAAATTGATTGTTCCCGACAATCTCTCCGGCGTGTCTCTATCCCCAATGGACTGTGAATTTGTGCGCCTGGACACATCATCTGCCACCCTCCTTCTTGTGTGTGCTTTCATTCTTCCGCACTATTTCATGCATCATTTGTATGCAAAATCTAGAGCCTGCTGATGTCCAATAAAACGTTCGTCCTATGGAATCGGGGCCAATTCATGCACTCACACATTCCTTGGCACTTTCAACAGTCCCGAAGGATTGAGTGGGTACGTTCATGCCCTATGAGCTGGACTGTCGTATACAAAACATGCAATGCCTCGAATGTTGTGCGTTACCATGGTTCTCGGTTTCGCATTCAATTTCTCACTCAGGCGACGGATGGCGTTCTAATAAATGGCCGTATATTTAGGAAGAATGCATGAAATTACCATTAAGGATGATAGATTGAGGGTTCCTGGTCGTAGGCATACACACCTTTTGCCAGAATTCGCCGGCTGAAAGGACGAAAAAAGGCAAACCGAAAGATTAACTATGGTAAATTAACTTTCTTGATATGAGCATTAAGACTGGAGTTCCAGTCGGTCCCGGCGGTTTGTTGCAAACGTTTTTATAGAGCTCATAACATGGGCGTATTTGGTATGCACCATTGACTTGACTCCGTCCTCGGATCGAATTGAGTAATTAAATTAAATGGTCCTTGAAGTGTACACATGGACTTCAATTATAACTTAAATCACAATACATGTACTGTGCACCCAACTTTATTGACAAAGTCCGTTGAAATATAGTCGGAAACATTCAAATAGAAACCTCCTGCGCAGCGAGTGTGTCCTTTTATCGATTTCTACATCTGATTGGATTACTCACAAAGTCTTGAGAAGTCATGCTCATCAAGGATAATATACCTTATGGACCTCAATATGCGACATCATTCTCCCAACCTAAACGAGTTACCAACTACAAATGGCAAACAGATAGACAACAGCAAAAGAGTCCTTAATGCCTAATCGAGTTAGGTTTTCTGTTTTCCGTAATTTTGCCCAGTCATCCACTTCGACTCCAGTCAGCCATTCACTGCAATTTATAGCAACGCCAAGCACAAGAAAGTGGGGTACAATACTGCTGTACATAGTACACAGGACATCACAGCTAAACAGGATAAGGCCACAAAATTTAATTTCAGACACAAAAGTAAGAAACACAAGGAGAGAAACCTGCCGACTGCCGTTTGCCGCCTTCCAAGGACACTAAAGTGCAAAAGAATATTATTGAAGGGTGGTAAATCTCCGTTAATAATTCGAAAGCAGCCGAAAAAGAATGCGGGGAGATGGACAAGAAATGGCTACGGGAAAGGGAAATCTCATTTTGTTTTGACTCGAGTCCATTGTATCCTGCGTTGTCTTCTTTGGTGCTTATTGTCTTCTTGTTTTGTAGTCTCCAATTGGAGTTATAAATTTTCGTCGAACAACACGGCTGCAAGAGATAGGGACAAAGGAGAAAATAAAACGAAAAAAAAAAATGATAATAATGGAAAACAAATTATGCACTTGTTCCTTCAGTGTAGCGTGAAATCCCATTGGCCACCCTCATGGGGATCTCATGTTCGTTAGGGGTGGAAATTAAAATGCATTTTCTTGTTCATGCTTCCGTTCATGTTGTTTATCCAGTTGTCCGTTGGCGCGCTGCAGAGTGGATTATTTCGATGGAATTTTAATCATGGCCAAGAGATTTCTCTTAATTTTTTGCGCGCGAATTGTATTCTTTTTATTGAGATTTAATTGAAATTCCTCATTTGAATTCTTTGGCTTTTCATTAAGGCGGCGTGTGGCCGAAGGCCGATTAAAGTGGATTTGGATGGTTTGGACGATTTGAAGAGCCAGTTGTAGAAGTGTTCTTGTTGGGCAATGAAAGTTTAGACAATTCAATATAGGTACGCAATTAGGGAATGAAACTGTTGTTGGTTGGTTGTTGTTGAACCTATCACGTATGCTGTGCTAAGGAGATTAGAGTTCGCCCAGTGGTATAAATTCACCCATTATAGAAGCATGGCTTATGCGTAATATATATTGGAAAACAAATTACACACATCAATCTTCCAAAAACGAATAAAATTCAAGTGACAATAGGTCTTTTGTGTTAAAGGTAGCGAAAATGGTTATTATCTCCTTGCCTTCGCCTATTTATGTAAACTAGAGTTCGCCTAGTGTAATGGAAATTCTACCATTTTAGAAATTTGTCTTAACAAAAAAAATATTGAAAAACGAATAACACACAGAATTGCATCCCTGCACAATCTAGCCAACCAAAAATAAAGCGAACGACTGGGTCTCACGAAACTTTCTCGTTCATCAAAAGTTTGGTTGAGTCAATTTTTAGATAGGTAGGTAAGTAAAAAGTTCAGAAGCAACCGTCACATAAAATTTATTCATTCGATATGGCAGTACCTAAATTAAATAACAACGTTTTAGCTCTTAATAACAGGCAATTTTCGCAAGTTATGGTAAGAGAGTACAAGCGCCTACCGTAGTGGGAATTTCTGTTTTTTATCTGTTAGGGCATGATTTTATTTTTCAGTGGAATACATTACTGACGGGGGTTTAAGTTGTCAAGTAATGCTCGTGGTAGTATGTTAGATCCAAGGAAATCAGATAATGTGCCAAATATTCCCTTCAAAGTCCAAAATTGATTCAACTGCACAGAAAAAAAGAATCTTCTTTTTTTTATACTTTTCCTTAATGGCATTTTATAAAATACTAGCTGACCCGGCAAACTTCGTTTCGCCCAAATTTGTTAATTTGTTAATAAATTCCGAGCATGCACCAAGCACTTGCTAATTTATGTAACTCGACCAATTAAAATTCTTTATTCAAAAGTTATATTAAATGCAATAGAAATAAATGATGAATAGCAATGTTGATTTTTTTCAATCAAACCGCAATGATTTTGACGTGTCGTCCAACCTTCCACTTTTTCACCAAATTGACAAACATCCATCGATTATCCTTGCAATAAATTATTTGTCATAGCGAAAGCGAGACGCACGGGAAATTGAAGTCGCACGAATGGTAAATCGTTCTTAATAAGCGAAATCTGCGGAACAAGAATGTTTGCCTTTGAATTTTCCCTACAAAATTTCAATCAACTTGGTAGCGCTGTTTCGGCGATCGGCAACAGCGCCACCTATCAGGTCCAAGGGTATCCTATCCTTCAAGCGGGAACGAAGAATATAAATCTATAAAATTTCATTGAAATCGGGTGAGTGGTTTCGGAGATCGATTACAACGCCATATAGCGGGTCAAAAATCCTATCTTTTAAGTTTGCGTTAACCTGAAATACAACAATACGAACAAAACAAAAGAAGAATCATAAAAATTGACCCTGTGGTTATCGAGTTATATCATCATCATCGAGTTTCATCCCGAAAGAATTATAGGTATGAATTAAGAAGATTATTATTAAAGAAAATTTAATTGAACTGAAAAACGACATACGCCTACAACGCCACATGTTGAGGATTTTCCGACGATGTGCACTAAGAAATTCAGTTTATGTTAAAAATAATAAATTAATTATTTTATATGTATTTTATCAATATAATAACTCCGATCGAAGCATCTGTCTTAAACGATATTTATTTTGTTTACATCCTCGGTGAAGATATTTGCAGCACGCATTCTGTCAATGTTATGCCAACGCCATAAGGACATCAAAATGTTTGAATTGTAAAAGCGCTATGGTAACATTAGATATAATTTAATATGGTGGTTAAGTATTCTTAAATTTTCTAATTTTCCGCGCAATTTTCTTAATTTTTTCTTTCATAAGATTTTTCTCCTGACAATATCAAACACAACAAAAAAAATTTAGCGAATTCGGTCTAGCCGTTCACGCGTCATGCCGCGACCAAGGGAAATAGGGATTAATTTTTATATATATAGATTCAACATTGGCACATTTGTTCGAACAGCTTGACTCAATGCGATTCGTTCGAAGTCCATTTCTCGCTCCAATTCTCGATTAAATGCATCAAATCAAAGCTTTGTTGCGCATTTAATCTGACATCTCCAGTACTCCAGTTCATTATCCGATGTCACAGTGCGAATTCGATGCAAAATATCGTCGGCCATAATATCATCTTTGTATAATCAAAGTACCTATCTACTTCATTTCAAAAAATTACTTAATGTAACATAGTAAACATAATTTATTAGAACAAAGTTTTTAGGTACCTATATTTAAAAAAAAAAGAGGAAAAAACTTCAAAATTGTTGACAACAACAATTTGCTTGGAAAATAATTAAAATAATTGACAACAACAATTGCTTTTAAAATTCAAAATATTTTTTTTTTATTTGAAGTGTCACTTCTTGATTTCTATCCAGTTAATTTTTTTTTTTTTTTTTTCAAATTTTTTCAATTTTTCTTTTTTCCTAAACCTTCGCGGAGCAATTACGAACAAATCCGCAGAAGGAAGTATCCAATTTGGTCCAGTCGTTTTCGAGTTTTAAGCATCCGAACAAACCAAGATCCATTTTTATATAGATAGATTATTTAATGATATATCAATAATTAATACAGTAAGTTGTTCTACAAAGTACTTTTCAACTATGACATATAACTAGCCGACCCGGCAAACTTTGTTCCGCCCAGATTCGTTAACGTAATGAAAATCATAATTTTGAGCACGCACAATGCACATGCTGCTTTATGTAATTCGGTCAATTCAAATTCTTTATTCAAAGCTTATACTTATGCAATAGAAATAACTGAAATATAGCAATTGCAATGTGTTTCATTCAAACCGCAATGATTGACGATTGAGATTCTTCACAATAAAATCAAAAGCATTTCATGACAAACTTTCGGTGCATTGAGGTTTCACAACAAAATTATAACTGAGCCGACTTTTAATTTTAAATTGTGTAGAGGTAAGCCCGCAACATCTAAAAAATTAGAAAATTCAACTAATTTCCATAACGTTCTGTTTTCACATCAAAAAGAAGCATATGTCCCTCCTTGGGCCCATGCGAATTTAAACCAAAAATCATAAAATTCGAACGATCCGTTCCCTAGTTATGAGTGCACATACGGACGTCAGGTTAGGTTGGGTATGTGGGTTTGCGTGGAGTACTCTATACCACACTCAGGTCAATATTGACCTATTGTGATGCCCATTGGGGGAAAAGGTTGTCCTTTAACCATAATAACCCTGTCTATAAATACACATTTGACTCAATAGAACACAACAAAATATGGACGGCTTTAGAAAACCAAGGGATTCATGATTTATACATCAAAACTCTAAGAAACATAATAAAAACAACACTGGACAAATAAAAACAGAAAGAACAGGACGAATGTTCAGCATAAAAAGAGGTATACGACAGGGCGATCCAATATCACCAACATTATTCTCTGCAGTACTCGAAGAGATATTTAAACAACTTGACTGGAATCGATTTGGAATAAATATATGATCCTAATATCGCACAAAAAGCGGACAACATTCAGACAATCGTAACACAGCTGGCTTCAATTTGTAAAAACTACGGACTATGCATAAACCAGTCTAAGACAAAAATCATGACCAACTCTACACATAAGGACATTGCACTCGATGGCGTAAATATTTACTATGTTGAGGACTATATTTATTTGGCACAATTAAAATCATTTAAAAATCAAGAAGAAAAGGAGATAGATAGACGAACATCAAACGCGTGGCGACAATTCTGAAACATGAAGGAGATACTCAACGCAAAACTAAGTAAAGACACAAAAAAATATCTAATGGATTCAGCAATTTTACCAGCTATGACATACGGACTTCAAACCAAATCTAACCGAGAAATTAAGGATCTGTCAGACAAAAATGGAGAGGAAACTTCTCGATATAAGACTAATACAAAGAGTGCGGAACGAAGAAATAAGAAGACAAACGGACATCATTGATGTAATAAAAAGGACGAAACAACTTAAATGGAACTGGGCAGGACACATATCAAGAATTACAGATAAAAGGTGGACAAAACTTATGATTAAATGGACACCACCACGAACCAGATGGGTTGACGATATTAACCAATTTAATAGCTATTGGTATCATGACGCAAGAAACAGAGATTTATGGACAACTATGGGATGGGCTTATACTATTTGCAACTAATTTTGAAAACAATGCTTAGACTTTGCCAAATTATAATAAATTTATTTTATGTATTATAAATTAAATAATGACATATAAATACTTCTAATGACAATGCAATAATAGAAAAGAAACATTTGTCTATCTAATAATGTCATGAAAAATTTGTAAATTTGTAATAATTTGTAATTATTTACTATAAAAGCTTATAATAATGATAATAATAAATTCTTTCTATTATACACATACATACACACCATTCTGTGGATTTGAAAAAGCTCATTATCTTGACTTCATGAGTGCTGGAAAGGTCGTCTAGGTCGTGGAAGAAGCGTCTCCCTAGGAATATGTGTCTTTTGTATTGGAGACCTGGGCAGTGACATAGGAAGTGAGCTGTGTCCTCAAGAGAGAGAAGAAGAAGAGATTTTCTATCCTTTCGTATGAGACTCTCGGTTATGGCTACATATGGACGTCAGTCTTTTTTATATATAGCTTTACCCAACCGGCTTTGTCCGTACCACTCGTATTAAGACCCTGGTCACATTTCGCAAAGTGCTTTATTTGGACAATGTCCATTGATAATTTGAATTATACAACTTTAGCGTTAGATTTTATTTTCGAATGGGAGGTGCCACAACCCGTTTTCCTATCCCGTTTATGTACAACCATACACAATCAGTTGAATTGTTTTGGCGATCGACAACAGCGCCACCTGTCGGGTCTAAAAGTTTCATATTTTTCAAGCTGGAACCAATCATATATACATCCACAAAATTTCATTGAAATCATTTGAGTGGTTTCGGAGATAGAAAACAGCGCTTTTACCCGACTAACGCACAGCAACAAAGAGTATCCAAGTTTGGATTCTCTTTGCACAGCAATTGATTTTTATATAGGTGTATCGCCCCATATCTATACTACCTATGTTGTCCAAGTTATTCGAAATGATGTTGATTAAACGTTTAAACAAAATAATCGAAGAAAAATCGCTAATCCCAAACCATCAATTTGGTTTTAGAAATGAACACTCCACGATCGATCAGGTGCATAGAATAACAGATAAAATCGAAAAAGCATTTGAAGAAAAAAAGATATGCTCTACTATATTTCTCGATATAGCACAAGCTTTCGACAAAGTATGGCACAAAGGACTGATCTATAAATTGCAAAAGCATCTGCCAAAACAATTTTCAGAAATTTTAGAGTCCTATATATTAGAGAGATTCTTTAGAATTAAACTAGGAAATGACTACTCCACATTAAGAGAAATAAAAGCTGGTGTACCACAATGAAGTGTGTTAGGCCCTGTATTATATCTCTTATTTACTAGCGACTTGCCGAACAGTGATGAAACAACTGTGGCAACATTTACAGATGATACTGCTGTACTTGCTGTGGGAGAAACTGTCGAAGTAGCGACAAAAAAACTATAGAATGCAGTAAACAATATAACAAAATGGACGAAAAATTGGCAAATTAAACTAAATGACCTAAAATCGGTCCATATAAATTTTACAAATAAAAATGTTCAGCACATACCTGTATTCATAAATGATAAAGAAGTACATTACGCAAACAAAGCCAAATATCTAGGCATGACACTAGACGCAAAACTGCGCTGGAAAGCACATGTAAAGAAAAAAAAAAAAAAAGAGAAGAACTAAATATGCGCTACAGTAAAATGTATTGGCTTATAGGGAAATACTCTTGTTTGTCAAATTACAATAAATTACTGCTTTATAAGCAAATTCTAAAACCAGTATGGACGTACGGGCTCCAGCTGTGGGCATGCACATGCAAAACAAATTTACAGAAAATCCAAACATTTCAAAACAAAGTTCTACGGAATACAGTAAATGCACCATGGTTCATAAGAAACGCTGATCTGCATAGAGATCTAGAAATAGAAATGATTGAAGATGAAGTCAAAAAAGTAGCTAATAGACATAAACTTAGGCTTCTCAATCACGTCAGCTCAGAAATGAAGGAACTATTAAATACTAGCAATATGACTAGGAGGTTAAGAAGGATAAAACCTTTTGAACTAGCTACATAGCTCGAAAAATAAAACAAAAACAGTATTAAATCCTCTATGGACAAATACTTAGAATATGAATTTCAAAATATGAAAGACAAATTGCTGATTGGTTTAACTACTAGGTGCAATAATTGGAAAGCTGGCTAATCCCCGCCCTGCGACAATGAAATACCAAGAAGGTTGTATCGCTGGGAAAACGGGAAGACGGGAGAAGGGGCTAGTGGGTAAAAATCACCACACTGTTACTGAGTACGGGCTCGGTTTCGTCTTTGGAAGATTACCACCTCCCAGCGTAAAAAAAAAATATAGGTATATACACTCCTTTTCACTTGAATAGCACATTTCATATATTTGTTGTTATTTGCTTATCAATAAATATTCTTCTTCCTCGTTGTTATTGTTTTTGTTTGTTTTGTCTTCATCTTCATTTCAACTTTCATAAAAAAAAAAATGGTGCACTGGAAATGTACCGTTATATGCTTTCTGCTGTTTTCTTTTAGTGTTGTGTATAATTGAAGCGAATTTTTTGTTTCACTTGAATAGCACATCGTGGTTGAAAGTTCATTTACTCAGTGCAAGTTTTCAATTATTGATCAAAGCTAAATTTAATTATTATTTGTATAACATTGTGTTTAATTTAAAATTATAATGGGCCGCGGAAAAGCTTTAACGGGCGAGGAACAAGGCAAAATAAAAGCCTACAGAGATTGTGGCCTTTCTGTGAGTGATATAGCGGAAAAAATCGGAAGAAGCAGAAAAGTAATTTGCAATTTTATTCAAAATGAACTCAAGTACGGGAAAAATATGAAAGGTCGTACGCAGAGTGTACTTTCTGCTGCAGATAAGCGGGCAATTCTGCGCAACGCTTTGAATTCGCATGATTCCTTGGCCAAAATTAAAGAAAAATCAGGAGTCCAAGCAAGTAAAACAACTGTTTGGCGGGTCATTTCTAAAGCACAACACATCAAACATCTTAAACTAAAAAAAAAAACACCACTTACCCCTCAACGTAAAGAAATGCGATTAACATTTTGCCGATCGAACATGTCATGGAACAAAGAATGGCACCGAGTTGTTTTTTCAGATGAGAAAAAATTCAATTTGGAGGGTCCTGATGGCTTCCATTATTATTTTCACGATTTGAGGAAGGAAACTCATCAGTTAGATCGCTTACACCAGGGCTTCCCAAAGTGGTCGATATCGACCCCTTGGGGTCGATACCGGTTTTTTAGGGGTCAACATAAACGAAAACTGACTTCGGGGGTCGACGAGGTCTAAAAATCGACCCCTATTAATTAACAGAAGGTCTTATTATAAACGTTCAGAATACTGTATAAGTTGTGTAACCTGTACCAACTTGTGTTAAGAATGACCAATATTTTAGTTGGGAATAGGTATCATTGTTCTACTTTTAAAAAACTCAACACGTCGATAAGCGTGCAAAAATTCAAACAAGATAAAAAAAACTCATCTGCTACGGCTCGAGGTAAGCTGGCACTGGCAGCTGTTCATATCTCATTGCACCGGTGTTGTTGTCGATGACGAGACGAAGAAAACAACAAAAATAAAATAAATTAAAAGTACTGTTAGTTTCATGTGGGCACAGACTCCATTAACTTTTGTAATGATTTGTGGGCATTCTAGTCATCAACAATCAATGAATGCACTCATCTACTAATTTATTTCAAAAGATTACAAAGTGATTACAGAGCTAAATAAAGTGAATTAAAATAAAGTGATTGAAACAAAATTTACAAAATCCTTAGTTACCTACAGCGTTAATAGCGTAACCATACATGTCTGAAGCTTAAGCAAAAGTAAAAGGGTAAGTACTAAAAAACGTTTTATGCCCAAGACACATGTGCAGAAAATTGTTCGACATGTATGCATCAGCTTCCATCATTCGCCGACTAAGCAGCTGATTTGTTTTTGTTTGTAATTAAATTCGTTAAAAATGAAAATTGAGAAATTCAACAAAATTCGCAAAATTGTATTGCATTTATCGGTTTAACAGTCCTACAGGAAGTTTTTATACCTTTGCCGATTATAAAAAAATAAATAGTTGGCGCAACAGGTCCGGAGAGACCCTAGGCCTAGCTTCTCACAACCATTCGTTTTGTGTGAGTTTCTCATTTTTGGAACGAATGGAAGGGATCTACAATTTTAGGCCGACTCCAAACGGCCAATTGAGAAACTTTTTCAAGACATTTATACTCTCGGATGTTTGTCAGACGTTCGCGAGAGGTAGCGCAGCGGAAAAAAACCCTAAGTCGGAATTGGGTTTTTGCGGGATTCGAACCCCCGCATAGCAGTCCAACACACTAACCACTAAGCTACTGCGATTACTACCTTTGCCGATTAGCTGAAATAATATTTTCGTTGAAAATTCTATTAGTTTTTCTTCCATTTTTGTGTCAGCCGCAAAATATTTGAAATAAACGCCAAACGCAATGATGATGATTGATTACCATTAGCACAGACGAGGAGCTTAAACAGAATTTCAACCAAGGCTGTTAAAATTTCTGGTTGCAACGCAACATTGAAACACAGTATCATGCATATTGCATTGTGGAAAATTGCTGAAAAATACCTTATCGCTTTTCCATCATCATAACTTAGTCGAAAAAGGTTTTAGTGTGGTTACAAATATTTTGACAAAGCAAAGAAACTGTTTGAAAATCAACGAACGCGGGGATTTAAGGTTGCAACTCATCAATATTGAACCGGATCTAACTAGATTGGTAGAAAGTCACCAGGTTCATCCATCACATTGATTTTTTTATCTATTCTCTTTTACTTTACTATTTTAATGTTGGTTCAATAAACAATTCCAATACTTAAGTATTTTTACTTAATTTATTTTAATAATTATTAATTAGGTACACTTAATACTTACTGAATTTTCTGTCTATTTATTTTGATAAATTTTGATGAGAAAATTATGTCAAGTTTACTCACTTAACCAAGCGAAAAGTTTTTAAATTGTTAAGTATTTTGTTTCAATAGGAACAAAACAAGAGATCGAGTTTTTAAAGTAATTTCGCTATAGGGGTCTAAGGTTTCAGTTCATTTTGGAAAAGGGGTCTTTTGCCCAAAATAGTTTGGGAAGCACTGGCTTACACAGTCGAGAGGGTGGTGTTATGGTTTGGGCAGTGGCGTAGCAAGGGGGGGGGCAAGGGGGGCATAGGCCCCGGGCGGCACTTTGCCAGGGGCGGCAATTTGGAGCGGTTAATTTTTTTTTTTTTAATTTGTAAAAAATTATTAAATTGACAAAACGGACACTGATTCACAGTAAGTAATCAGGCATTCCTTGTGTTGCTTTAAAAGAAAATCCAATCATCTGCATTGGAAAATACCTACCCTTTTTCTCGCTAGAAGTTGGGTGTGTGCGTATGTAACTGTAAGCGATGTTTTGCTGGAAACTGGAGTTAGTGCGAATAAGTAATTATAGTTTTGCTTTTGTTGGTATTAGAGGTATCTAATATATATATTAAATATATACTTTAAGACCTCTGAGTTTTAAGGAGTTCTGAGCGAAACATTAGCATCGATCACTCGGGTTTGCGAATCGTGCATGTTAGTCGCACTCGGGTTACTAGTATCTATGAAGATTACACAATACACATCCTTGGCGCAATCAAAAAAAAAAGACAGAAAAGGTATACTTTTCTATTGTGTTTTATTTTGCTCAAAAGAAGTGAATTCTTGGAATTATTGTATGCTGCATGTTCAAAATGATTGAAAAAAAGAAGAAGTGGGCAATATTTGCAAAAAAAAAGTTTTGCCTTGCTGCTATTGCATTTATAATGGAAGTGCTGACACTGATGCCAACCCTACAGAATTTTCTGTGTATCTACAGAATTCTCACTTTGCCTACAGAAATACAAGATTCAAACTTAAATGTACATAAATCTCAGATTCCAGTAAAAACTTGATTTCCTTAGTTTGGCGCTGGTATATTTCTTTGACCTAAACAAAGAAATGCAATCAGAGCACCTAAAAACTCTTTCTTGCTGTACGACAAAATATTCATAACGTTTAACAAAATGTATAATGTTTTTTTTTTTTTTTAACCAGAGTAGGTAGTAGGTGGATTCCAGGTTTCAGCGATACCAGCGGCTAATAAAAATTATGTAATTGTACAAAAATAATAAATATAGTTAAAGACTGATATTTTATGCCCCTCAAATTTTACATTTTTAGCATTTTTATTATGTTAAAAAAGAAGTCTGGATTTCTACAGAATTTCGACACTTCGACTGACTTTTGAAAATTAGGGTTGGCATCACTGAGTGCTGAGTTCAAAAAAAAAAAAAAAAAATATGAACACAGACCGGTTTTTATGTATAGTCATTTTTGAGAAATAATTTAAAAATTGATTTATTCTAATTTTTTTGAGGAAATCTAGGTAAGGGTTCTTTAGTATGCATTTTGATCAAAATCTTTAGACCGGTTTTTGTAACTACGCAGACAAAACCGTAACAAATTCTGCAATGTTTAGTTTAAAAAATATACTATAACACTGACTACCTAAAAGTTATTTTTCGGGATGTAAGCATTACTTGGTTTTTAGAGTTTTATCGAAATCAAAATTGGGGTTCTCGAGATATAAGCAGTTTTCAAAATAAGCGTTTTCGGTGATTCATTTTGGTCAAAATCTTTATCGCCGTTTCCTTAGAAAACTAAAGAAAACCAAATTTTCAAAAATCTATTGAACGATAATGTAGAAAAAAAAAACTGAGCCTGTCATTCAGTTAGAAAGGACAATATTACCTTAGAAATTAATTTTTATTTTCTAGATATTTCGAAATCTCAAAAGTACCTACCGTTATTCGATTCCAGAAAGTTTACCAAGTTTACAAAGGTATTTTTAGTTTATGAAAAAATACGGGGGGCGGCATAAATTGGGTCTGCCCCGGGCGGCTCCAACCCACGCTACGCCACTGGGTTTGGGGGGCCATATCATATTATGGAGTCTGTGAGCTTCAAATATTAACAACAAACATGAACGCTAGAACTTATATAAATGTTCTAGAGAAGTCTTTTCCGACATTGGACGATCTCTTTGGGCCTCTATCGTGGACTTTTCAACACGATAATGCTCCAATACACACTGCCCGTGTGGTAAAATCGTGGATCGAGTCCAAAAATGTCACGCTTTTGAGCTGGCCGCCATACTCGCCGGACCTTAACATTATAGAAAATGTTTGGGGATGGCTGGTCCGGAAAGTTTATGAGTCGGGAAAGCAGTTTTCAACAAAAACTGAGCTAATCGAAGCAATTCAACGAGCCTGGACTTTAATTTCCCTTGAATATATAAAAAGTTTGTATGATTCAATACCAAACAGGATCTATGAGACAATATTAAACAAGGGAGGCTCCACCCATTATTAAATATTTTTAATTTTTTTTTTAAATTCATATTAATATGTATATAGGTATTTGTTCATACTTAAAATATTATTAAGTGTACATAATAATATAATATATTGAAGTGTGCTATTCATGTGAAATAAGAAACAAGTCCTATTTTTTCAGTATTTTTCTTTTCTAGCTTGGTTTTGAGAACGTGTTGGGCATTTGAAAGAAATGTTACTTTTTTCTATAAGATTAACTTTTATACTTGCAGCTAAAAAATAAAAACAAATCTTGGCTTTATTATTAAAGATAATATAAAAAGAATAATGGCAGTTTGCATGGTGTGCTATTCAAGTGAAACGGAGTGTAGATGCAAGAATTCAGAGATATGTTTTTAAATTTGCATAGGCAGTTATAAACTGAATATCCTGATGGACGTGTGAGGGGATGCAAATAAAGTGGGATTTTCTGATTGTGAAAACAGAAGAATAGGATAATAATTGCTAAAAATAACTTTTGCGTGGATGTTATTGCATTTTTGATGGAAGTGCGGTATTGAGCTAAAAAAAAATATATTAACACATATCAACTTATGAACAAAAAATATTTATTCGAGTTTATAACAAAGGTTACCATGCAGGAAAAACTGTAAGCCCCCTAAACTCCAAGTCCAGAGTTTGAACGAAATCCGGGCAGCCGTTTTGGCTGTAGGCCTCGGCGCAGACAGACAGAGAGATGGACACAGTTTTGCGACTTTTTTGAGTTCCTCTATCATCGTAATGTCAGAATTAAATAACATCTGGAGTTCAAAATTGTGTACGAATACAATAAATTTCTCTTACCTACTACGTAATCGAGAAAGTTACAAAATCAAGTGAATATGTTTTGAAAGTGGTTTTTAGCTATTTGCCCTCACCTATTTATCTATGAGATATTCGATTAGATTAATGCCTCAACAGCTGGCGCAGTTGAGGGGTTTCCTTTTTTGTGTAAAGGGTCCAAGATAATATTCATCCAGCATACACTCACCTGTTCAAATCTCCGAAATAAGGAAGAAACCGACAAAAACCAGCAGCCCTGTTGTTCCATAGTATCGCCATAGAACGAATCTTTCTTTCTTAAAGGGCAATATTGGTCGTCGTAGCCGTTGCACATGCACATTCTGCAGAAACAGCTTTATAATATTCTCCGCTCTGATAAAAGTGATAAAAGCATGTGATTCATCATGCTTTCCAAACAGCTGGCAACAAAGAAGTTTGAACGGATCCAAGGCACGCAGTAGCCCCGGCCTTGCATGCACCGTTAAGATCTGTCAACGGCAGTCTTTTAAAATGGGAACACGTCTTTTGTGTTATAAAGACATCAACGATCGTACTCCGACATGCGGAATGTATACCCTTCACAGTACGTTAATAAACCTCGGTAGAGTCAAAGACCGCACCAACTGGGTAAGCGTATTAGTTGAGCCCGCCAGCATAGTACGGCTATTTAAGTCAGTAAGTATTACTTTCGAACTGAAGATGCTCGACTCAAAATCCATATAAGTACCTGTTTAGGTACATATTTACATTCGCCCAACTTCAACCGGTATCTCATTGGTGGCACTGTGTCGTGTTGATTCTCTGGCATTCGTTGGAAACACTTACAAAAAAAATATCAGTTAAATTGGTAAAGAAATGTGTACATTAGACGAGGTTCTTGTTGCATTTTTACACACTGCCTCGTTACGCACCAAATCAATAGGTCTTCAGGTTTAATTACGCTAGCACCAGCAAACGCGAGACAAAAGAAAAAAAAGAAAAAAAAACGCAAAATACACAAACTCTTTCTTTCTGACAAGCAGACTGTGAACAGCAGTTGGAAAAATAAAAAAATGCAAACTTCCCTTCGAACTGCTGATGTTTTTGCTGAAACAGCTCTTCAGTTCGATTGAGAACTTTCAATTCAAGCAACCCATGGATCCCATGATACCGTTACCATGCCCCATAGCCTTCTCCAGAGATCCTTGTTGTTTCTTGCTATTTGGTCCTCTCGCTTATACAACAGACCAGAGACAGAGAGCAATGAAAATATAAATTGTGTACAAAACATGATGAACTACCCATTGCATCAACATCGACAGCATCGTTTCAGCCAACGCCGCCATTGCTGCCTGAAGCCCACTTCAGTCTCACAACTTGAAAGTCGTAAATGGAAAATCAATGAACTTGAGCGAGTTGTTAGTTTGAAAAACTGCAAAAAGAAGAAACACAGGAGAGTTTGGCAGAAAAAAAAAAGTAAACAGAAAACTGCTGGATAGGATGAACCAATAATTTCTCCCAGGTGAGCTGATGTTGCTGATTCCATGGATATCCTTGAACATGTAGATGCTTTACGCTTGGATTTTCTTTTACCAATGTCAACAGCGAGGGATATGAAAGGGATACATATGCATTCGAATGCATGCAGTAACTTGAATCCTTGAAAAGAAGGGGTATCAGAATTGCTGTAGCCTTATCATGACTCATAATCATTGATGATGATGTGATGAACACTTGTCGAAGGGAATAAAATGCATCGTTCCCTTTAAGGATTCGTTATTGATTTGATGCCTCTGGTTATTCGTATTTAGACCTTGCTCCGAGCATAAATTTAGAAATTGTTGATTATGGGATTTTGCATTGGAAAGTCTGGAGCAACAACGGAAAACAATACTCAGTACGTTCAATTGAAAGCCCATTATCTACACTGGATAGGAGAACAAACAAAATGTCTACTGAAATACGTCGACCGCTTATGTACCTACAGAAACCAAGGTAACAATTTCAAATTTATATTAGCATAATCTACATATTGGGTCGTATGAATAAAAACTATACTCTGTCCAAGAAAAATTGTCAGTACAGGCAAGATAGGATGTTTGTCTCTCAGTCTGGTTGCAATGACTTACATAAATCGGTCCCTTTTTAAAGCTCTCACAGGGTTGCCGTAGTGTGTATGATAATTCGCCATAACTCAGAGAGTAATACTGTTAGGGTTACCATCTTACAATTTAGTCAGGTATCATCAGTAAAATAAATCTGTCTTTTCTCTTCTCTATTTTTTTTTACTTCGCGTAGATATCTTCGTCTCCAAGAAATAATGTCACTTCTTTCCAACAACAAATTCTTTCGCTGACGTTTGACGTCCGAGATCTTTTTGCAATATTGTATACAAAGTTGATCTGCTTAGTTTTGTTATATTTTCACTTTTTTGTACTTCCAATAATATCTTGTCTAGCGTTGGAAGGTCATTATCCATAAAAAACTGATGGACTATCCGCCTAATCGCACATTTGTCAAAATCATCCACCTTGCTCTTGATACCGGAATTATTTTTCTTCTGTGGTGGTGAATTGTGGCCTTTGATTGGTTTTTCCCTTAAAAGCCTGTATACAGTTCGTTCCGTAACAGAAAAAACAGTAGCCGCATTTCCTACGGCTTCCGATTTACTTTTAAAAAGGCCATAGAATTTTTCAGTTGCATCAACAATTTGTTGTTTCTTTTCTACACTTAGATCCTTTGAAGACTTTGTAGCCATGTTTCTGTTTATTCATATGCACAATAAAGTTAACCACTTGTTTAGATGCACTATCCGCGGTTGAGATAACAACCATTGTTTCCGCCCTATATACACAAACAGGCAATTAGAAAAAATTATATAACTACGACGCAATGTCATATACCTAAACAGATGGTAAAAGGACTACACTTGTGCAGCTCTGCACACATTTTTTAATATAGACATATATACCTAGATTACATATTTGTTAAAAAATGATTACAGGTCAATGCAGAACTTTGCGGAAACAGTAGCAAAAAAAAAGGATCATAAAATCCTTTCAAGGCATTTACTTTACTGGAGAGGAGTGACCGGATGTGGTAAAACCCAACGACCGAAAATAAACAGTATAGGTCTACCTGCTTCATCATTTTGATATTTCAGTGTGAAAAATATGCTCTACAAAGTGAAATATGAATTTATACCTACCAAAACATGCAGAAATATGCCCTAAGGAATAAGGCTGAAAATTTGTACTTAGTTTTCTATAATAAAATATTTAATCAATTTTTATCCCTTAAAATACCATGCTTTTGCATGAATCCGGTTGAGTTGCCCTAGTAATCACTATTAATTTATCGCAATATCTCTACAACGAACATATGATCACTTGTTGCGTTAATGAAATGAATGCATTAAAACACCTTACGAATAAACATTATTTCTAAAAGACAAGATTCAAAAATATGTTTTAACTGAATATTATTGGATCTTTCAGAAATACAAACAAATTAAAACGGAATGGCAACACCCCACATAATATTCCGCTCTCAAAAGCTCCAAAAAGCTCCAAAAAGCACCAAAACCGAAAGTTCTTTGACAAAATTCAAAGAAAAACCCTTAATGATATGCTAACATTGACATATGGTCACACTTCTCTGATGTGCTTCAGTGTCAGTCACTTACACTGCTTATTTTGGTTGATGATAATAGCAAGCGAACACAAGCGATCGTGCTCATTCTGCCTGCGGCTGTGTGGCAGACTGGTTGTGGAGGGATGTATGCGAATTTCAGGAAAATTACAACAATAAAATTCTTTGGAATGCCAGTGGTTTCGTTTTTATTTCAGTGGCAAATCTTGTGTTTGAGTGCCGTGAGAGTACTACAGGCACCACTGGTAGAAAAAAGAGCTTCCCATAAGGCCTGTACTGACAATTTTTCTTGGACAGAGTATAGCATTTGCTTTGAGTAAAAGCCTTTAGCAAAGTAAAAGCCCTTAGCAATTACTTTGAGTCGGTATGAATAAAAACTTGGTTTGCTAAAGTAAGTTCGAAAATTCGAACATAGCTTTTACTTCGCTGCACGTGTACTTGCCTTGCAATTTCTGTCAAACCTGACCAGTAAATTTGAATTTTTGAACTTTGCTTGAGATTCTAACGACTTTTGTGGAAATTCAAATTAAAAAAAAAATAAATAAATTTAGAAATATGATTGCAATCTGCTCCAATTGCACCTGGAAATATGATTTTTGTTTGCCAAATAGGTTTTTGACGTTTTATTTCTTCTTCAGGTGCCCATAACAATAAATAATTGATTTTTTCACATGTATTTTGATGATTTTCCAGCACGAACAAAACTCAATTTAACTATTTATAGACAAACCATCGAAAATTCACATTGCTTACTTTTTTTGTGTAGAAAATTTGCGTACAAAATATTTAGCAAAAGGTCTGAGTCAACTTAATAGCAGACTCAGAATTTGCAAAGTATTTGTTTTGTCTGATAAGTTTTATTCATACCGATCTGAGTAAAAGGTCAGAGTCGCCGCTTTTCGAAGATGTCAAAAGTTGGAACTAACTCAAATTGGTTTTTATTCATACGAAACGTAGCAAATGCTTCGACTTTGACATTTCTCTTGAGTATAAGCAATTGCTACGCTTTATTCATACGACCCATTAACCGCCAACGATTTTCCATGTGTTATACATATTTTCCAAACTTAATGCTAAATATAAATATTTACATGAAAAATCACGTAAAAATCGCTACAAACAACTCATGTCAAAAAATACCCGAAAAAAAACACGTAAAAAACGGAAGCTGGTAGAAATGCTACTTTAAAAAATTCTGTTTTTCTTTAGTTCTGCTTTACAGTTCTGTTTTTTTCGAACTAACTAATATAAGCAACAAAAAATAGATATTAAAAAACAAATTTTAAATTTATAAAAAAAACTAGCTGACCCGGCGAACTTCGTTCCGCCCAAATTCGTTAATGTAATAAATATAATAATTATGAATATACACATGTAATTCGGTCAATTCAAGTTGTTTGTTCAAAAGATAAACTGACGTACATATAACAATGACGGAGTTTTTCAATCAAACCACAATGATTGACGTGTCGGCCAACACCGACACATGAGCTATCCACATAGGGAGGTCAAAGGCCAAAAGTTCTGTACAAAACTAAAATAATAAACAATAGTTAAATAGTGAAATTAATTTTTCCCACCAATAAAATGTTACCTTTTGTCACACATTTCCATAATTTTTGATTTATTCAGTATAATTTTTTGTTCAATTCGTTCTTCATTATTTTCTGCATTCATCCAAAGAGCAGCCGAATCCATTTTCTTTGTTTTATTTGTCTTTAAAAGTCGTAATTTGTTCTTATCCGGCTCGTTTGTTATTTGTTTTGATTTCATTATTTGACAGCTCATGAGAAATAATTCGAGACTTGACAGATCTCATGAGAAATAATTCGAGACTTGAAAACACCAATCCGTAAAAGGGAAAAGTATTAAGTACCTACAATTTTTTTCCTTTTCGAATATTTAAGGGTACAAAATCAAAAGCGGAACGAAAAGCACTTTTGAATAGGATTGCCTTTCGGAACGAAATACAGAGTTGGGCCCCTGAAATACAGGGTATCCACCGGTAAGGTATACTACTTTGTTTTGCCGCCATT
This sequence comes from Cheilosia urbana, assembly GCA_946477585.1. Lineage (NCBI taxonomy): Eukaryota > Metazoa > Arthropoda > Insecta > Diptera > Syrphidae > Cheilosia > Cheilosia urbana. The sequence goes on from OX297856.1 coordinate 43,938,296, forward strand.
TTGGGAAACATTAGTCTTGACAGTTCATATTTGGCAGTCGTAAAGTAGACACGTGGCAAATTTATTGTGGAAAAATATTCGATAAACCAACGTGTTTTAATCGCTAAAACAGTTTATCAAAATCAATCATCGATTACTGTGACTATGAGAAAGTTACGTGAAATTTTTGGGAGAAACAACGTGCCAATAAAACGCACTATTTATCGTGTAGTGAATGATTTCGAAAAAAAGGGTCTGTAGGGTCTGTGATAGGCTCAAGCATGGATCACAACGTACTGCAGTCACCTTTGCATCCATTAAAAGTTACAGTCTGGTGTGCAATTTGTTCAGGAGGAATCATTGGACCTTACTTCTTTGAAAATGAAAACGGCGTAACGGTAATTGTGAATGGGGAGCGATATCGTGATATGATTGAACACTTTTTAACGCCACAACTTCTTGCTTTGGGCTTGATTAAGATGTGGTATCAACAAGATGGTGCCACATCACATACAGCCAGAATTACAATGGAATTACTGTGAGACCTTTTTCCACAAAAAGTTATTTCAAGAAATGGTGATGTTGATTGGCCTCCACGATCGCCTGATTTGACTGCTCCGGACTTCTTTTTGTGGGGATATCTGAAAAGGAAGGTTTATGCAAACAAACCAGAAACGCTTGAGCAACTCAAACAAAATATTCGTGATGAAATTATTGAAATGTGTGAGAATGTAATGAAAAATATTGCCAAAGGGCTCTCATTTGTGAGAGTAACAGAGGCGGACATTTACCTGATGTTGTATTCCATACATAATTGCCGACATTAAATAAAATATTTATCGATATAAGATCCATTTTCTTTCATTTAATCAAAAATTATAAACAAACAAAGTAGTATACCTTCCCGGCGGACACCCTGTATAAGCGACTTGTAAAGTGAGTATACATATAATAGATATATTTAAGGTACTACCGACCATAGGTTAACGTGCCTACAAACACCAAAGACAATCAACTTAAACGGTTATCTCCAGAAGATGGATTTTCATCATTCACCAACAACCTGAGTCACGCAAGCATTGTGGTAGAAAAACACCGAGGCGAATTTAATATTCCGTCAGATTTTATTTTATTTTATCTTCAATCAAAAATATACTTAAAAATGACCAGGACCACCAAAGCCAAGCAAGAGAATAAATTTATTATAAAAAGAATTCCTACTACGGTTAAAATCGAATATGTAACAACATATTCTGGATTCCCTGAGGAATGTAGAAATTGATTCATTGCATCCATTAACTCTATGATAAGATAAGTAAAAGATAATTTCTCGCAGGAGCATAAAATCCAATTAATGATAATAGGAAAATACCATCGATATGACCTGTTATCAAATCACGAATAAACATAATTGAAAAATATTGCCTCCGTTAAAAAACGATGCACAAAAGCCTAATGTCAGCTGATCTATCTTTGCAGAGAGCCATCCCTATCAGCTGCCCACAAGACCAATCCTAATCTACCTATTAGTTCATAACGCGAACCCGAACTATAGAATCTATCACCTTCTTAACTGAACAATCTATGTCATGAGTTGGATAAAAAGGTACCTAATAGCAGCCAGTATTTACCTACTGCAGAATCACCTCCTTTTTAAAAACGCTTTTGACATCTAGAAACGCTTAAATTGCCATCGTGGGGTCAGTGAAATAGATTTCTACTTTAAAAATAGCATCTCCTTTGGTTTATTTTCTTTCTCACCCAACCATACACACGCAAAGACTCTTCTTTCTTATGTCCGATGTGCATCGTAACACGACTTACAGAGCTCCCATCTGAGTAGTAAATCTGCCGCCATGTAAAAATTGTAAATCACCTCCCTCATGGATGTCTCCTGAGAAACGAAATCTCTCCGCATGCAGAACATAATTCAAATACTATCTGTAACACACGTCCTAATTCAGTTATTATCGCCAACTTGCTTACGGTGCAAGACCATAAAATGGACTTGGAAATTTTACAAGAAAGCTCTGAGAGAATTTATGACTCCATGCAGATACCGAAGGGGTGTGTTTGCCCGGCTCTTTTTTTTTTGCAAATTTCCCAACAAAAATGCATGAAAGTACTATGCCAGACAGATATCTTCAAGCATATCGCCCACTTCACATCTGTAAGGAGATCCTTTTAGACATACATGTAAGCAGTAACCTCTAATGGACGATACTCTGGATGAACAACAATTAACTCAATTTATTGTCTCTGTTCATCGAAGTGCATGTCTGCGGCAGATTAAGTTCTTCATTCAGGATGTCTTAGAGATTACAACCTCACATCATGATTTTTGCTGTGTATACACAAACACATGCATGATGTTCTCCACAAAATCTAAAATTCTAGCTATCATATAGATGCAATAATCCTACTCGCTGCCTGCACAAGGATTACTGGTGGATGTAGGGGGTGGAGGAAGTGCTCGTTTCGTGCCTTGTCCTCTACCCCCCACAGCAATGACAAACGTAAATTTATTAATGACGTCCTGGCCACAACTGCGTCTGGTGAAATTTATGAGATCACATAAATCACACGTTTACAAGTTTTCTCCGGAAAATTGCAGAAGGTACATTGGCCGCAGTCGGTACGCATTGTAAAGTGTTGGGCACAACCACAAAACTGCACATGACCACGAATGCCGAATTCTATAGATGTGGTGCGCCTCGGCACAAAATGCGTTTCCAAAAGAAACTGGCTAGCGCTGTAGAAACCCAGGGCAGTATTCCAAATTCCAAGCAAATGCATGGCCCATTGTTTGATGGCCAGGAAGGGAGGTTTTTACTTTCATGGTAACGAGTGCGTATTACTGGAAAAGTGGGTCTGCAAAATAACCGGTCAATCGTTTGATTTCCGGATGACGTTTCTGTACAATTCCGTTCAGTAGATTTAGTGACATACGTAAAATCAGATTTTTAGAACTGAGACCAATTATCTGTTTTGACTTTTGAGTAACTAGGAATATCTCCGAAATATCTTTTATCAAAGGCGTACCTTGGTAAATTGTTGTAAATTTTTATATATAGATGCAACCTAATTATTGAATCAGCGAAGACAACTTACAGCGAAAGAGTCACTAACAAAGTGATTGGATGTCCTAGCGGCTCACGCTCATTCTGGTCCATGGCAAAGGCAATCAGTAATAACTTTAGTTGCTCTTCTTTTCCAACTCTAGTAAAAGAAGACGGCACGCTAGCAACAACACCTAAAGAAAAGGCAGATCTTTTCGCTAGCATGTTTTCAAAGAATTCCACCCTAGATTCTGCACAGCTAGAGCCACCAAATATCCCGAGGATACAATCATCGATGGCAGAAGTGAAATTTCGGCCTCGAATAATTCAACGCATCCTTAAAGAACTAGATTGCAATAAGGCAACGGGACCCGATGGAATCCCGGCTATAGTACTCAAGAACTGTGCACCAGAACTTGCACCTGTACTCTGTAAGCTGTTTAGCATGTCGTACTCCCAGAAGACGTTTCCTTCTTGCTGGAAGACCGCTCGCATTCAACCTATTCCAAAGAAATGGAAGAAATGTCTGCCACAAAACTATCGTCCAATAGCGTTACTTTCAATGCTCTCTAAAGTAATGGAAAAGGCAATAAATGTCGAAATAATCAAATATCTAGAAGGCCATCGATTAATAAGCGACAGGCAATACGGATTTCGGAGCCGTCGTTCCACTGGTGACCTGCTAAGCTACGTAACGCACTTATGGACACAATCAATTGAACAACAATTCTCTAAATGATGATCTGGACAAAATCTTGAAGTGGGGAAAGGACAACTTGGTTGTATTTAATTCAAACAAAACACAGCTCACAACATTTTCCAGAAAAAATGCATCAACAGTTCCTCAGATCCAAATGGATGACCATCCAATCCATCACAAGGACTCAATGCACCTTCTAGGATTCACAGTCAATTCAGGAATCACATGGTAGAACCACATATCCTATATCGCCAAATCGGCGTCCGCAAAGTTGAGCTACCTATTTAGAGCAAAGAGGTACTTTAGCCCCAAGCAACTTCTCCTTCTCTACAAAGCACAGGTTAGACCAGGCTTGGAATATTGTTCCCATATATGGACCTCGGCCCCAAAACATTCACTTAACCTGCTTGATAGCATACAGAGACGAGCAGTTCGACTCATTGGAGACCCTACACTAACATCGAATCTACAACCGTTGGTGCACAGAAGACAAGTCGCTGACCTATGCTTGTTCTATAGGTACTTCCATGGTAGATGTTCTGAGGAACTCAAAGACATTATCCCTCGAAATGCAACTTTTGGGCGCCCAACAAGACAGGCTGCTAATGCTCATGACCATACAGTACACTTGACAACCGCGAGGACATCAACTTTCCAAAACTCCTTCTGTTACAGGACAAGCAAACTTTGGAACTCGCTTCCTGGGGATATATTTCCAGAAGACTGCAATTTGCAGCAATTTAAGTGCAGAACAAACATACATCTGCAGGCATCTCGGGGCGCTGTTGAAGCGTTATAGGTTCGCCTTTCCCGGGAGAAGTAGGTATGTAAAAAAAAAAAAAAAAAAATTTGCAGCGATTGTTGCAGTCAACTTTGTAAAAAAAAACTTCGCAACCGTAGGTACACCAAAATTGACAAGAGTAAAGTCATGACTAGTAGCATCTTGGTTTTGGCGGGCACGGAGCTTTGAGTTGACCCTAGCAAACCGAGACCTTTGTAAACCATACCGGTCGTAACTGCTACATCCCACATGGTCGTTCCAAGTCAAATGCTCATGAAAGACTAAGAAATAATTTCTAGCCGTGTGGACGTATTCTGTAGTAGATTGTCCTAATTTGACTGGCGGAAAGGTTTTTGTATCCAATTTCTTTTTATGGATACACATAGCTTTTGTTTTCTGTGGATTAAGAGTCAAGTTGTGTTTTAACGCCAAGTGCTGAATTGAATATCTCTATAGCAGCGCTAATATAAATGAACACCATCGACAAAGAAAATGCAGTGCAGGATATTTTGATTATTGGAATTATTTTAAGGTGCATATTCAAAATGGTTGAAAAAAAGTATAAGTGGGTAATTAAAAAATTAAATTAAATAGTTGGCGCAACAGGTCCGGAGGGACGCTAGGCCTAGCTTCTCACAAAAATTCGTTTTGTGTGGGTTTTCAATTTTTGGAACGAATGGAAGGGATCTACAACTTTATGCCGACTCCAAACAGCTAATTGAGAAGCTCTTTCAAGACAATGATACTCTCGGATGTTTGTCAGACGTTCGCGAGAGGTGACGCAGTGAAAAAAACCCTAAGTTGGAATTTGGGTTTTTGCGGGATAAGTGGGTAATATTTGCAAAAAATAAGTAAACATTTTAAAGTGCGGTGTTGAGTTTTAAAAAATATATGTGAACACAGATCGGCTTTTGGGTAGTAATTTTTGAGAAAAAATTAAACAAAAAAGATTTACTCGAATTTTTTGAGAAAAAATAAATTCGGCATCTTATTTAGAATACTGATATTATCGTTACAAAGTATTTTGATCAAAATCGTTAGAGCGGCTTTTGTAAAATTTAGCAGACAAAACAGTACCAAATATTCCAATGTTTAGTTTGAAAAACACTATTTGTTAACTATATAGCTGGAAACCGAATATAAGTTATTGTTCGCGATATAAGAGTTACTTGGTTCTTAAAGTTTTATCGAAGTCAAAAATGGGGTTTTCGAGATATGAGCATTTTTTTTAAATTAGCGTTCCCGGTGATTCGAATTAAAAATTAAGAACGCATTAATCTTAAGAATATCAATATTTCTCTAATTTTGCATTTTAGTCAAAATCGTTATTGCCGTTTTCAGGGAAACTAAGGAAAACTAAATTTTAAAAAATTGACTTTTTTCAAAAATCCATTTTACGATAATACCAAGAAAAACTGAGTATGCCATTAAGTTGGAAATCAACATAATATGTAATATTATTACCTTAAAAATTAACAATCGTATCAACCGTTTTCGAGATATGACCAAATTTCAAAAGTACCGTTACTCGAATAATTTTTAACCAAAAATTGTATGCAGTCATGGTAACCTCATCCACATAAGCTCAAATATTAATTTTGGTTTAAATCGGTAGAGAAGTTTTCGAGCAAATCAAACTGGTACGAACACTTTGTACGGGAATAATTAGGTTACCTTGCAAAATAAAAACCGCCCCGAACCCTAAGCCCACCAACTCCAAATCCGAAGTTTGAACGAAATCCGGTCAGCCGTTGAGGCTGTAGGCCTGCGGGACAGACAGACAGACCGGACAGAATTTTAAGACCCACTCTTTTGAGTTCGTCTATCATCGTAATGTCAGATTTGATTAACATCTCGAGTTCGAAATTTTGTACGAAAACAATATCTTTCTCTTACTACGTAATGGAGAAAGTTAAAAATCAAGATACTATGAGAGAAGTCATAAAGCCTCACGAAAGACTAAGTGCAACCCTCAGATATTTAACAAGTGGAAATAATAAAATAAAAAATAAACGTGTGCAAATGTGTCATTTATTGTAAATATTTAGGTAGAGTAAGTTTGGGTAATGTGGACAACTGCCATATCTCTTTTTCGCTTAAGAGTAGGATAATACATCTGTTACGAAACATAAGTTAACTTAATTAACTTAACTTAACTTAACTAATTAAGCTTTCGTTTTCGCGCAGTACTGTATTTATCATTAGTTATTTTGCAGGTGAATAAATCGTGTAAAATAAGTAAAATATAATGAATATTAGTTGCATTCCGTTGGCTGTTTTATTATTCTGAGACTTTATATACCTAGTAATATTTTAGTATTTTAGGCGAGTTCCAAAGTTCTGTTTAATATTTATTTTTCATTATATTTTATTTAAAACAGTACCATTACGGCAAATGTGAAGTACGCAGTGAAATATAGTACTCCACATTATCTGCCTGTTTTTTAGAGGTTTCATTCTAATGTTCATTTAAATTTTTGTTTGCGTAATTGAATGTAATATTCATTATTTATTAATTTAATATTGGATAAAGTATCTTTAGTACACCACAGTACCCGCGTATATGGCTCCACATTACCAGACAGTTTTGAAAATGACCAATTTTGAAACTTTTCTACACTTTTGCAAATATTTTTTTTTTTTTTTTTTTTTTGTTTTATGAACATTGAGCTATTATCAAAGTAAATGCTGACAACAATATTCCAATGAATAACAACAATGGTTGCTCTTAAGAAAATAAGTTTCAATTTTAGAAATGTATATTATCAGGACACAGAGAGGGCACTCCCCATTACCCGAACCTACTCGAAACCAAATGAATATTAATAATTGCATATTGCAATTAATTTTTAACAAGAGTTTGCCCAGTGGTAGAGATTCTACCATTATGTTAACCTGGTTTATACACATCATATCTAAAAACAAATTACAGACAGCACTGCATCTCGGAAAAATCTTTCCAAACAAAATTAAGCGAATATGTTGTGTTGTTTAAGGCAGTGAAAGTCGTTCTTAGATTTTTCTCTTCGCCTATAATATATACAATAAGATACGGAAAACTTAGCATGCATAATTGCATATACTTTAAAACACATGTTGAAAAAAAAACAGGAACTCGAAGACGTTGATTAAGCGCCAACTGCAACTGAAATGAACTCAGAGCCGAATGTAATATACACATCAGTTTAACGTATAACTGATTTAACTAAAATGTTAACTGAAACTGAAACTGAAACAGAAAAGATTGTCAAAATGGGCCTTAATAGTTTTTCGCCCAGAAATATGTGGTCCACAGTATCTTTGAAAAATCCAGTAATGGTAATGTTACGAATTTAGGAAAAATTTGGATCCATGGCATCACGAATGCCATCTACACCAAGTAAAAGCTCAGTTGTGCAACTCCTTTTCGGTTGAGTTATTGTTTTTAAAAAAATTCCCAACAGAAATTGTCAGGGTCAAACCCAAAGTAGCGAGAATCATTGTTACTCCTCGCATCCCCACTCGGCAACTCCTTTTCGCACGAAAACCGGACTGGCCGAAACTTAAAAGGTTATGGCTAGTGCAAGTATACATTTGCATCTGCTTTAAGATTGCCCTTTAAAATTCTTTGGATAAAAGGGGTAGAAGGGTAATAGGCCTATACTCGTGGGTCATTCGATTCTGTGAATAAGGTATCGGAAGTATTTTTGCCTTTTTCCACAAAAGAGAATACCGCAGGTGGATACTTTATTAGTATGATACTATAAATATGCGCTTTATTATATGTGTATCAAAATAAAACGAAGAAGATTTTTTCATGTGTGGGGCAGAAGCCGCAAGAAATTTCAAGCTGAGATTACAGTCGATTCCAGTAGGTAAACCTAATCGCTATTTCCCATTACCTAGTTTATGTAGCTTTTCCCATATAACCTTCCCAGACTGAATCAGGATTCAAAAAATCTTCGTACTGACGTCGTTTTGCATTTTTAATTCGCAGAACGACTAAATTGCAAAAATAAAGATAGCGCTTACACCGAGAATAGGAAAGTTTGCTTTTCTGTATAAGGTCTGAGATATCTCTGTTGAACCAAGCCGAAGAACTATTCCTGTGGCCCCCATATCTCAGCAGAATACAATGAACGTTACGTAGCACACTTCACTATTTTCGTCCTTTTTTTCCCCCCTCATACTTCCTGGATAGCCGTTATATCTCTTGTTGCCGGCTAGTCAGAAATAGGTTCTTAGCAGCACTTAGTCCAAATATTTCACAAACTGATCGTCATTCTCCTCTTTCACCAAACACGAATTCCTTTCTATATAACATGACCAGATCGATGTGTGTTTTACAGGCTTAGCCTATAGATTTATACGTGATGTCTGACTAGTTCGCGAAATAAAAAGATTTTCTGACTTTCACTACCGAAAGCAGTGTTTATTTTTTCCTGATTTTCATACCACACTTCAGTAACATCTAAAAAGCTGGTCAATTATTTTCCCGTCACACTGTTTGACATCAAACCAACCCTAATGATTTACAAGAAATTACTCCACTATACAAGTGGACAGATCTACCTTTAGTGATTTCAAATTCGAAATTCTCAAAACGAAACTGACACCATATTCAAAATGGGTGAATCGTTATCCACATCTGTGCTGCGTAATATGTTGGTAAATTGAAAAGAGAACACCACCAGCTCCATCCTCGTGCCTCGGTGCTGTAAGGATTCTGGATTCCAAAATGGAGATGTCCACATGCAGAAGATTAACTGTGAATATTAATATGCCTCCTGCCCAACGCCAAAGTCCCCTATAATATGCATGTGCAAGCGATTGGAAGGCATTTTGCTTAAAATCAGAAGCCTTCATGCTAACATTACGTATGCGTGTATGTATATATGCACTGCGGTCAGTGAAAAGATATGTGCAAACCGCCTCACTATGCCTATTCAGATTCCTTCGTATGTAAATTGTTGGCTTGGAATTAATTCTCGTCCAGGACTGTATCTATCGATAATAATTGTTGGTGTTACACTGCAGTAGTAACATACGTGCGCATTCAGAGGATGTAGGGAATGTCATTCCTCGTTGTCGCATTTAATGAACACAACGTATGGACACGAAGGACGGCGCGCAGTAACAATGACGTTGATGATGATGACGAGGAGGCTGTGCGGACTTTCAAGTTATGCTGTGCTTAATTATTCATACGAAGCGGATGTGATGTGTTATTTTAATCAGAGCACAACTTGATGATTGTTGTAATAATAATTCATAGCAATTGTTGCGGATGTGATTTAGAAGTCTCACTGACAATGAGACTGTGTGCTTGTGACAAGCAATCAAATGTGTATACTAAGATTTGGATCAGTCGTATCTACAACATCGACTTTCAGTTTAGTAACGACTTTCAGCTTAGTAATTCATCATTTAAAGTGGGCAAAAAAAAACAACTAAAAAGGACACGCAATACCGACGAATCAGAAATAACTTTACAATCAACAGATATAACTTCGAGTTAGTAAGTGACTTTGTCTACCTCGGCTCTGTTATATAGGTTAAAAGGAAACCTCGAAATTTACAAAAAAATATAACCAGAGCAGATTGCACTGACCTTTATTGTTCAAAGAATCGATTACGACTAACTTATAACAATTTTTCCTTCATTACCAAAGCTTGCATTTTAATTCCAAATTTCTTATTATATTATTTTCCCACAGCTTGTATTTCTGTTTGTCAGGTGAATTTCCGTGGAAATTCGTTTTATTGCCCTAGACGCTTGGTCAGCATTTCCGTTGCGCGTGCAGGTGGTTTGACGGTGTTAAGTCTTCCCTTCTTAAGTGCGATTGTTCTCAATCGTTAGAAATATGGCATGTTGTTAAATCGTTGCTGTGGCATCTCGGGATGTTGGGGCAAGTTGGGTGATGCGATTGTTCCTGGGTCCGGATGTTCTTCATGGGCCTCTTCTTTTGGGATCTAGATAGTGACCTTGGTATTGTTTCGTTTAGGTAAATGCTTAAGGATTGTGGCTATTATAGCGAGTATTCCGAGACAGGAGATGAGTGAGTAGGTGGTTATCTGATGTGTGTTTTTCTCTGTTTGTATTAGTCGGATTTTATTTGTGTTGTTGATGTAAAGATCTTTCATCGCTTCCAGAGATAGTATTTCTGTGTATTTTTTCTCTTTTGGACTGGCTTGGAGTATTGCCGGTAATGCCTTAACCATTGATACTTCTTGGGAAATAAATGATTGTCCATTGATATTAATAGTGGTATTGTGGAATTTTATTAAGAATGTTCCATTGAGGCTGTGGGTAGTGTGTTCTACTTGTACGGTGCCGGTAAATTGATTTAGCAATATATTGCCTGTTGATATCTCGTCTATGGTTGGAATATGCTGAATATTGACGGAGTTGCAGATAGCTGGGAGACTGTTGAGCAAGCTGGGAATAGATGTATCGTTTCTAATATTGACAATGTCTTTGGAATTACAAATGGATAAAGAGTTAGGTATAACTTTTACATTTTTTACTGTTCCACACATCTCTTCATTATTCCTAAGAGTTGCTTCAAATAAAATTTCTGTTACAATATTATTTTTCTTTACTGGTTTAATTACAAGGCTTTCATATGTTTCACTTGCTGTTAGCGGAATTCTTATAATATAGAGCATTGTTGAGCTATTGCCTATAACTTTTATTTCTGAGAAGTCTTAAGCTTTTTCTATTGTATTATACGGTAACTGTTGATTACTTAGAATATCTGTAGCAAGTTCTATTTCTTTTTTTTTTTGATAAAATAAATGAATTGATCATTCCTAATCTAGCCCAATGAATAGCATATTTAATATTTTCTATTTCTTCTTTAACAAGTTTTGTATTGTACATTTGCTATTGCCTCGAAGCTTAATTTATTGTCTTCTTTTAATAATTTCTGTATTTCGTTTTGGACTTTAGTGATATTATTCATCCTCTCATTGTATAACTGATTTATGACAACCTGCTTGTTATTATTTTTTAATACTTCTGTGACTTTTTCTTTGATCGTGACAAAGTCATCATGGTCTGGATTGCCAGCAATCCATTTCCATGTGCTTTGACGGTGTTAAGTTATATTCTGACAATAACATCTCGGCAGAGAGATGAGAGAATACCACTTCCCAATTCGCAGTTTCTTTGGGGTCAGAAGGCAATTGAGTAGTTGTTGAGTCTAAATCAAAAAGAATATCTTCCCGTTGGTCAGCGAATTTTACTTAAAAGTGGATAAAAAACCTACAGTTTTCGGACAACGTTATAATCGTAATAACTGCGGGTTTATTCAAATCATTTCTTATATACAGAGAAAATGTTTATCATATACATATTTCAAGTTGTCAAACTGACAATTATAATAGATGTGGTTTTCGTAACTTTGAAGCTTTTTATGTAAATAGGACATTTTAGTTTTCATTCATTTTCAAATGGCCGCTCTTCCATTAGTACGGTCGCGGGTGTAGGATGCGATCCACTAATCTCAGACAAACTTCTTAGCACTCTCTCTCTTTAATTTTTCCACGAAGCGTGTCCATTTTTTCCTTTTCGACGAACTTTAATTCGCTCCTTTTGTTTATGCAAAAATATTTCTTTTAAAAGTAAAATTTGTATTATTCGGAAAGAAATATGTTCCCATTCACAGATACGAAATTTAGGAGTGAATTTTCTTTCCAAAATTCGGGTAGGTGCGCGGACAGTCTATTTAATACTTAGTTCGTGCTTTGGGCAAGTTAAAGAATAGTAAAGAAAACAGCCCCAAGTCAGCCAGATGTCAGAACTACTAAACAAGAGTCTTGGAGGTCTATCATTACTTTAAGTTCAAACATAATAGCTAACCGAACTTCATGCATTGTTGCCAACATCAGTAAACAGTAAATAATATTTCATAAAGAAATTCCAAAGAACATATTACAAGTTACTAGCTGAACCACGCCGGCTCCGCCAGGCACTGATAGAATTTTTTTTTTTTTTTTTTATTTGGACTATCAATTGATCACCATAATTACCGACATTTAAACAAAAATCGACTAAATTGAAAATTACGGGCGACAGAGGGAAACATACACTTTTTGCCACTTTGTTTTATATACCTACTAGCTGACCCGGTGAACTTCGTTTCTTCCAAATTCGTTAATGTAATGAAAATAATAATTCCGAGCATGCACAATGCACATGCTACTCAATTTCTTTCGTATCAGTCAGCCTTTCGCTTTTTCATTAAAGTCCTTTACGGTACACGATATAAGCGGAAGGTTACGCCACATATAATTGACTTAATTAGAAATATGGGAATTCAAGATTGATTCCACAAAATTCCAGCGATTGACTTATAAATTGTCATAGCGAAACGGGAAATTGATACGCTTAAATACGAATGGCAAAACGTTCTGAAAAAGCGGAATCCGTGGAATTAGAATTTTCCACTCAAAATCTTCTCTCGCATGACATTTGATTTGATATTCTTCACAATCAATCAAACGCGATCCGTTAAAAAATTTCGGTGGATTGAGGTTGCATAACAAAATTATAACTGAGACGACTTTCAATTTCAAATTGTGTAGCGGTAAGCCCGGCACATCAAAATAATTCAAAAATTAAATATTTTAAATAATTTTTATTGTATTGGAAGTGACACTGCCCGTTTTTCTATCCAATCTATTTTTTCAAGGTGCGGTTCTCCATACACAGCTCTATCCCGAAATCCATTCCTTTAAACTATTATTTTAACGTAGCATAATTATGTCCTTCCTTGGGTAAATACGAATCCATCAAGCACGATCCATTACCGAGTTATGAGTGTGCTCGTACAGATGTCAATCTCTTACGTTCCCGGAACCCCCCTTGTGGGTGGAATTTCGTAAAATCCGTTCTTAACTGACCTCTACTCGGCGAAAGGAATATTCCTACCAAATTTCAAGTCTATACCTTATTCCTTATTCCAGAGATATTGTGATGAGTGAAAAATTGTTTATTCTAAGTCATGACAAAATAAAAATAAAAATCTTGCCAAAAAAAATTGAAGTTTTTAATAAACAAATAAAAATATGGGTTGATCGTAGAGGGGTGAAAATTTAAGGTTGTATGTATTTGTGTATGTTGTATCAAAAAAAAAAAAAAAAAAATGTTGTCTAAAACCGATTCTCCACCCTAGCCGATATGCAGCTAAGATTCACGAAAATCGGTCGAGCCGTTTCGGAGGAGTTCAACCACGCACACCGCGACACGAGAATTTAATATATTAGAGAAGATATAGATATTTGCAGTAGGCAACCCTTAAATGGAAAGAAACAGCACACGAAGTCAAAGAAAACACCCCCTCGCCCCTCCTCCAGAAAACGTATAATGAAACGACTGATTCACCATCAGATAAGTTCCTCAATTACCGCCGAGGTATTAAATAAACTTTGCCTATTCAACTTTTGCCAAATTTTGCTTCAGATGGAATTTGTAAATTTATTCCATTCCTCAGCTTGTTGCAGCAACTCAAAATTTGATTGCACGAGTCGAATACACATTCCCAGCGACACTGAACAAATTGTGTACATTATTTACAATTACTATTGTTATGTTAAAAAGCCAATTATACTTCTGTCATCTCCATGAGGAGGAACTATAACAAAGCACCAAGTCTACCGCACCCGGCCGACTACACCGAACAATGCATCCGGTAATCTTGTTAAAAAATGAAAATTGCAACATGCAACAACATCCATTGTCCTGAATTATTCATCTCTGGCAATTGAGGAACCCTGAGCGCACTCTGAGTGAATGCACATCGTTTAAGTTAAGGCATTCCGTTTCTCATTTCATGTATACCTAGTCTCAGCCTTTAGCGACTTCCTCCATATCCTCTGGATATCTGGAGGAGAATAAACTTTAGCTCCATTCCGCAATCGAAAAGGAAGCAAAAAAATCGATGTGCACATTATAAACCCGCATAAGCTTGTCGTAGATTCGTTGTCGACGTCTCAAGACCCTACGTCAGAGCCTCGACCCAACCCCCTAAGCTACTCGCAAGGGACAAATTAAAATATTTTGAAAACATCTTTTGAAGCCCGCCTTCTTGCTACATACATGCAGAGCAGCAGTAGAAGTTGTAAGTTTGGTGCAAAGTTCCCTTCCGCTACACTGCGCTACTGTTACAATACTCCTGCGACTGTTGGCATCTACATTCGCGCCTTTTTTATGCGGATGATAGAGTAGTTGTGGCGCTGGCGAACTCTTGTTAGTCAGGGGTATAGCGTAAGGGAATGTTTCTATTTTCAAAAAAAAAAAAAATGTTTCCTTTCCAGTGCAAATGCTTTGGTGCCCATTAAAAAATTATATCATAAACGAAAAAGATGAGGAAACTGAGAGATAGCGCGAAAAACGAGGGCGAGAGAAGAGCAGTGAAAAACTTTTCCATTGGCTTACAATCACAGAGTCATTTTCGGTACTGTAATTCAGCGGCAGCATGGCGGGTGCATGCATACCAGCAGAGGCGGAAGGATGAGTTTACTTTCTAGTTAGCATTTCACTTAAAGTGATGTTCAGAGTGAATAACGAAGATGATAAATTTAATGTTACTGTTCGGAAGAAGTTTTCCCTGACTTCGTTGTCGTCGTATTCTCTGTCTTAATTTGTTTCAGTTTTTGCGAAACTCTACAAGTGGCGCGGATTAAGATCGAAATAAAGTTAAGTTTACTTTTCAGTAATTGATTTTTATACTTTTTATCTTATTCGTGTGGAGTGATTGTATTGAACTAGTGGGTATGGGTAGGTATATAAAATGTCTGTTCAAATTCATGGAAATTCTCTATCTGCAAATAGCGGGGACGGGGAGTTTCGTTAACTATAGACACGCCGGCTGCCGGTCTTGTGTAGTAAAAGAGAGTTTAGTTCAATAGTAAATTTCATAGCGAATGGTCGGTACCTACTTTAAAACGTGTGGTAATTGTTAAGTGAATAAAGAAAATATATATAATTCCAAGAAAAGGAATTTCGTGTTTTATTAAGTCATCTCTTATAATATTATAAAAAATATATATGTATTTTCCTAATAAAACTGGCAATTAATTTTTTTTTAAGCAAAAATAGTCCAAAGATATTAGCACAAATAATTTTAATTATCAAACATGGCTTTGGAAGACCGATCGATTATTTTACTGCATTTTAAAATAACACGCACATTTTAAGGTTACCAAAAAGGATATTGTAACGAAATACGAAAAAATTTGAATTTAAAAAAATCTCAGATTTCCCCCTCATGAATTTATCCCCCAGATTTCACTCCATCGACCAGAAAAAAAACCCTAAATCTGTGGGGAACCCCAAAATCGGCAACACTGAAATGGGCAAATTTACTTTTAATTTACTGCAAAAATTAAACATAAAAAAGAGTACATGCTTATAGTTCCATAGTCGAGATCAGAAATTTTTTCTTAATCACAATTGGTCCATATTGGGGAAATAAGTTCTATACTCGTCTTAAATATAGTGGACGTCCATTATAACGAATAACCGATATAGGGAATTTGCTATATGTATAACGAACACTTTTCAGATATACATTAGAGTATCTCTACGTAGCAAATTGTGCTAACTGTACGATATAAGGAACGTATTTATTGGTTTAAGAACCCTGAAAGTATTTAAATGACTATTCAAATAATTAAAAAAAAAAAAACCTTTTAAATAAACATATTTTTCAATATCTTTTTATTTTAAAAAAAAGTATAAAAAGTCGATCAATATAATGAATACGCTTGATGTATACTAAATAATACTGGACGTCCACTGTAGTATATCTGTATAGAACACCTCAAAGATTTGTTCCTTGAAAGGCATCTCTGCTAAGGACTTTTTTCTGAATACCAATGAAAGCACTAATGCATACTCACAATTTGATAAAAAAAAAATGTCATAACAAAAGGAAGCTGTAATCTTTCGCCGTGGTCCTGTATGACAGACTGACAGCGAAGCAAATAATTAAACATTATTCATTTCTAGAAACGTTTTATGGCAATTTAAACAGAAATTGTTATCAACACCACCATAACCGCAGGCGCTTCTAAGGCCTTGAAAAACAATGCCCTGTACGCTAATCTGCACTCATTGTGCAGAAAATTCATCAGTTCCACCACTAATTGCAAATTTGCATAAATCGTCTCTCTGCTTTTTCGAAATTTATTTACAATCAATTTACACTTAGCAGGCGAAGACTGAGGAGGCTTATAGAAACTGTTGGTGGCGGCCTTAACAATTCCAGGTACTTTGCCATCCTCACAACTCCGTAGGACGTTTGCGAAATGAATATTTATAATTTTAATTGAAAAAGTTTTTTCCCCCTCCCGGGTACAGCGCGTTGCCGTGCCGGTGTGTTTTCATTACGCTAGTTACTCAATGCTCTATTGTGGCTCTGTACATAGCCGCAGAGGTAACACCATCACCGTCGGCTGGCCATACCAACCGAAGGCGCTAATAAACTACATTATGCAAGTGGTATTTGCGGTCAGGATGACGTAGGCGGGGGAAAAAACACTCTGAACGAAGCAAAATTTCCCGTGGAATTGAAAAAACAAAAAAAAAGGAAAAGTTGTACATTATGCGATTCAGATCTCTTCCTTTGCCATGTTAGGCTCAAAAAAAAAAAACAGCCTCCCTGAATAATAGGTTCAATGGTATGAAGTAATCCCTTTCTTTTTGCAGGTGCACAATGCACATCTCAGTTCTCAGCTGTGCAGTGCAGTGGAAGTGAATGGCCAGTGGCATCAATCGAAGTGGCTGAAGGATTATTGAGCGCTATGCTGTGATGGGTTTACTAGTGTTTCTTGCGCGAGGTTATTCCACCACCACCACCATCCACTGACGGGCATTCTCGAATGGAATTTCCTAATTGAATTCAAGCGAAAAAATATTTGAATAAAAGCTTTCACCAAACACTGATGAATGGGGTTAATTCAAAGGGAACTAGTGGATTCAAAAAACCAACAGGAAGTCTGCTTCTGTATCTGGGAAGGCAACACAACATTGATATATTTCAGCCGGATCGATATAGCATCGGTTGCTAATTGAAACATATGCTGATTTAATACCTATCCACAGCCAAACATTATGGTCTATTCAACTCATCGTCTGAGGTACAGGGACGGTTGAAATATTGCAAGGGCTCTTGGGGCGCTGGATCACGAACAGGTAGGAATAACAAATAGGTAGGTGCAGTGGTTTCGAAAAAAGCAAAAATAATTTTTTAATTAATTTTATTGAACATTTTATAACACATGTCTTCACATGTATGCTACAGTTAAATAGTTTTATGATATATGATATATATTCGTACTCGGACATAAAATTTAACAAGAAATTCCTTATTTTAATTTTTAAAACAATTGTAAGGAAATTCACTTTTCAAAAATTATTTATAAAATACAAATTGTCCCTACTCACTGTAAGTAGATACACATACTCTGGTAATAATATATCCTTTGGTCAGCATGATTTACTTGTCCATGTTTACCCGTGATGCCGGGAATTTTAGACCCATTTGTAACATAGATGGTTTGGTTAGGGTGGCAGTCAAGGGTTCTATTAAAAGCAAAAAAAAAAAATTGTAAAGGTCCTACGTTATCCCTATTTCAATGCTTTCAGCTGTTGTAATGTCCTTGTGCCGGGATTAATCAGTAGCTTCAAATTTATTGGCCAGCCAGGGAATATTAATTACATTCGCGAGCAAGTCGCGACAATGTTTGGCCCCACAAATACGTTTACGCTGAGCAAATGGATAATGCTATGCATGTACACAAAATGAAGTCCCGAAGAGGATTAGCGGAAGCAGCTGGGACTATTTGGTGAAATATGTGCTGGTGTGATTTACAGCGGAAAGTGCTGCTGTAGTTAGGAAGGCAAAAAGCTATACGATCCGTATACTTGAACTTTTATACTGAACGGTGGTGGGTTTCAAAAGCCCTGGTTTTAAGGCGGCACGAATGTTCAAAATTTGAATTTTTTCAACTTTGCTTGATGTAATACGATATTGATTTAGTAGAAATGAGTTGGCGGACCACATATTATCCGTTTAATGTTTACCTATTTTATTAGGGAGCGCAGGACCCTGACCTCTTCTAATACGCCTCTCCAATTAGCGGAATTTTTTGTTAACTGTCTCCATTATCAGTTACCAGTGGTCCCAGATTGAGAAGAAAAGCGCCAATTTTGAAAAACCACCGGTTGATTACATTTTTAAAAACTTTTGGATCGTTTTCTACAAGATAATTTGCTTAGGCTGATTCATTAGCCTTACATGAAAGTGCCTGAAAAGTCAATTATAATTATCAAGAAGAAACAAAATAAAACAAAAAAATATTTTGTTTAAAAAATAAAAAACTAAGCCGTTTACGACTTCGTATAATGCATTAAAGGTTACATTCATTATCTGAAAATAGCAATATGAAGATGTTCATTACTAGC
This sequence comes from Cheilosia urbana, assembly GCA_946477585.1. Classification (NCBI taxonomy): domain Eukaryota; kingdom Metazoa; phylum Arthropoda; class Insecta; order Diptera; family Syrphidae; genus Cheilosia; species Cheilosia urbana. Next base: position 43,957,267 of record OX297856.1, read on the forward strand.
ACCTGGATGATTAAAAACAATCAAAATAAATAAATAGTTGGCGCAACAGGTCCGTAGGGCTAGGTACCCTAGGCCTATAGCTTCTCACTACCATTCGTTTTGCGTGAGTCTTTCATTTCTGTTACAAATGAAAGGGATCTACAATTTTATGCGGAGTTCAAACGGCTAAACAAGGAGCTCTTCATGACAGTTATACTCTCGGAAGTTTGTCAGTGGTACGTGTGAGGTGGCGCAGTGGAAAAAACCATGAGTTGAAATATGGTTCTTTTCGGGATTCGAACATGGGACTCCTCGCTTAGTAGTCCCAAATGACTTAAAATCATTATTTCTATTGAGATAAAAGAAGCTTTTAATTGTTCCCCATCTATTGCACGTCATCGTCTTGAAAACAATTCGCTCACCAACAGATACCTCGATGAAGGTAGTTGAACACATGCACAATTACAATGCCGATAAATTGCTCCATTTCGGTTTTTGTTATATTTACCGGTTCATTGATATCGTCTTTTAGTGCTGTGTATTTGTTGCTCTACAATTAATGTAATCAGACCATCAGTATATAAAAAAAAATCAGCTTCAACGCTTTTACGGTTACTGAAAATTCGGTCAGAAATTTGAAGTTTTGTTCGTCGTATGGGGACAAGGGTAATTTTTCCTTTCTTTCCTTTTTTTTTCAACGACGGCTTCATTTTCGAGTTCAGACTCTGTGTCAGTTTCATCCACTAAAAGGCAATCACCATCAACTTTTCAGGATTTAGTTGAGGTTCAAATTCCATATCTGAATCTGGTGCTAGATCGTCATCACTGATTGATTCATCCCCAGGAATGCAATTAACATGCAACGATTTACCATAGAGTTGAAGAGGTGTCATTGCTGAAAAAGAAACAAAAATATTGAACACAGTCAGCGTTACCAAGTTAGTGCTTTCAGCGTAAATTTTAGTGCGCAAAATTTATAGTCCAGGATCCCTGGTACATTTTTTTAACTTGATTAGTATCAAGCTAATTTTCCGTGAGTAGCTTAATTTTGATAAGACGCCCACAATTTCCTTTGCGAAAATTCTTGACTGTGGTAGCTAACAGAGCTAGCAAGGCTAAAATATGTCGATTTGATGATTCTCAAATATTTATTACTAACTGGATTGTGTTTTATTAAATCGTAAGACAATTATCTAAATTATTTGAAAAAATATTTGTCCTACAAAATCGATGGTCTGATCAAAGAGTCCCCCCCTTCCAACATGTATCGATAACGAGATCACCAAAACTGATTACTAACCAGCTGATTTTTTTTTATTTATTAGTTAATATTTATATAATTTAACAGTCATATTGTCCTACAAATTCCGTGGTATGTTATCCCAGTCCTACGCTCAGAAATTGTTAAGACCATAAGACCATTTTTATCATTACTAACTGTAGGACAAAAATATTAATAATAGGTTAGTGTGTTCTCTGCCCAAATAAAACAATGTCCTACAAAAAAACAGGTATGTATCACTAGTCCGACAAGAATTGTCATTTTTTCGTTTTCCTATTGGTAACATAAGATACAGTGAAAAAATCTTTTAAACACACCGACCTAGTAAATGAGTCATATGCTCTTAGAAGATAGAAATCAAAATTTCAATTCATATGTGCTCAAACAAGAATTGAAAAATCTCGTAAATCGTAATGCAGAAATTCTTCCACAGAAAAAGAAATGCACATGCAAACTACACACAAAGTAGGTACCTGCTCATCTCATTCATAAAAGCAACAGACAACAAAAACAAAGCTGAACGTATTATAAAATCGAACCAAAAAGGCAGAAAAGGAAGACATGAAAAAAAAAAAAAACCCACCCTCATCAACATTCAACACATTCAATTGGAGCACCGCGATAGCGTACCAAGCAGTGTTACCTCTGAAAATTTTCAGAAAGAGTCCAAAAAAGAGTCCTCGATGAAAAAAGGAGTCCCATTCCGATTTCAATATTTTTTTTTGTTTTTTTAAATAAACAAACTGTTAAATTCAAATTCAGGTAAAACCAATTTTTTCGAATTCAACTAAATACACTGAACAATTTTGAATTATAGCAAAAATATCCTACATTTTTAAAAGGGGTCCGAATTCACTGATTTTTTTAAAGATGAGTCCGGAGTCCAGGCGCTCAAAAAGTAGTCAAAATGACTCTTAAGCGTCCCGAAAGGTAACACTGGTACCAAGCTAGATAGTTCTGTACTACTACTTTTGAGCGTAGGACCGGGATAACGTACCACGGAATTTGTAGGACAAATATTTTTTCAAATAATTTAGATAATTATCTTAAGATTTAAAAAAACACAATCCAGTTAGTAATAAATATTTGAGAATCATCGAATCGACATATTTTAGCCTTGCTACCTCTGTTAGCTACCACAATCAAGAATTTTCGCAAAGGAAATTTTGGGCGTCTAATCAAAGCGATGCTATTCTCGAAGATTCAACTTGATAGTAATTATTTTTACATCAAGGATCTGTACTACAACTTTTGAGCGTAGGACCGGGATAACATACCACGGAATTTGTAGGACAATATGACTGTTAAATTATATAAATATTAACTAATAAATAAAAAAAAATCAGCTGGTTAGTAATCAGTTTTGGTGATCTCGTTATCGATACATGTTGGAAGGGGGGGACTCTTTGATCAGACCATCGATTTTGTAGGACAAATATTTTTTCAAATAATTTAGATAATTGTCTTACGATTTAATAAAACACAATCCAGTTAGTAATAAATATTTGAGAATCATCAAATCGACATATTTTAGCCTTGCTAGCTCTGTTAGCTACCACAGTCAAGAATTTTCGCAAAGGAAATTGTGGGCGTCTTATCAAAATTAAGCTACTCACGGAAAATTAGCTTGATACTAATCAAGTTAAAAAAATGTACTAGGGATCCTGGACTATTAGTTTTAGTGCCGAAAAAGTAGATTTAGCGCTTGGGCGTTTTTTTAGTGCTTTAAAAAATATTTTAGTGTTTTTTTAACGCTCCCGCTGCACACCGCCTTTTTTTCTCTTTCTTCGAATGCAGCCACCATTTTATACAAGTTCATTCCTCTTGAAATGTAATGCGTTCTTCTCTTTGGTTTTTCGCTAATTTTGATTGATCTCGCAAAACTATTTAATCATTATAGTGAAAACTGCAAACCTACAAAGGGAATAAATGGAATGGAGAATCCCAACAAATTTTAAGTGGCAATCAAAAACTACAAAAGATTTATGGCTTGAAAGTCATAGTCAGACATAGTTTAAGGGATTCAGTTCAGTAAGCTTTTCAAAAATATTTGCGAATTTGCCTTAAAATTGCTATGTTTTCCAGATTCAAATGGAGATGTGGAAAGGATATTTAGCCAAATCAGTTTAATGCAAAAATAAACTAAGAAATAATAACAAGAATTCCTGAAAATATAATTTCCAAAATCGGTACTTTGCAGGCATATATCAGAAGGGCAATTTGAAAAAACAAATTAAATGTATGTGTTCCAGTACCAACCTATTATAAGTTTAATTAGGTTTTATTGAAGTAGGTATTAATTTTTATTTTACGGTGCAATTGCTACATGACCGAATATGAACAAACGTCTTTTGTTGTAATTTTTTTTTTTTTTACTTTTATAATTGTTATCTACTTTGGAGCTGTTTTAAAAAAAAAAGTCAGTTTTGGTGCAAATTTTGGTCAAAATTAACGCTTTAAATTTTAAAAACGGTGCTCGAACGCCAGAATGATTTGGCAACGCTGAACACAGCACCAAAGGATAGAAATTAGTTGCAAACAGTCACCAATGCATACGAAGCCATATACTCGTACAAGGTGGGCCAAAAGAAGTCATCCGATGTTGTTTGGCTCTCATTTTTTTTTTTTTTTTTTTTTTTCGAAATGAAAACTTCGATTCTGTTTTTTGATTATGTTTATTTGAACCTTTAGAATTTTATTGGTAGAACTTCGGGCGAAAGATTCTCGTACTCGTATCGAATATTGTCCTTAACGGCTTCTAGGGTCTGGGGCTTGTTCACGTAAACACGGGACTTCAAAAATCCCCACAAATACAAGTCTGGAACGGTTATTATTATTATTATTATAATTATTAAGACATAAATTAAAATTAAATATCTTAATTTTTAAAAGAGCACCAGCTGCATAGGCCTACGCTCTACATCTGTCTAGTCCACAAATGTCAAAACAGATTTGACATTGGCGGCCATTTGCAAAAATATGAGCATCTTCTCTTTTGGCCCACCTAGTATATGGCATTAGTAATAAAAACGCTCACAAGGCTATACTAATATTTGTTTGTTTGCGCTTAAAACATATTTCTTTATTCACTTTATTCACAGTTATTAGCACTTAAAATGAGAGTTTTTTTTGCACTCTCTTGCATGCACTCGATCAGTAGGCTTAATTACAAAGATGAATATTCCTGTCGTCATTGTTTGGAAGACAACTAGAATATTTATCATAGTGTGTGATAGATAGGCCACGGTAACGAAACGCGTTGCTATTTGTTGATTTCGAATTACAGGGGAAGAAAAAATACGTCACGAAGATGCAAAACCATAAATGGTTTCGTATGCGGCAAAGGGTTAACTGGTCTATTAGTATCAAATTTGTTGTTTACTTCAATTTTGGCCTTGTTCTTGTCATCTTTCAATACTGTTTCTTAATTTTTTAAGAAGGTCGTAATTATGTTTGTTTTAAAATGTCCTTATACGAAATCTCCTTCACGTTTATTTTTGACTTGTTTTTATCTGTTAAAATCGGGTGGCCGTGGCGCAGTGATAGAGTGTTCGCTTGTTGAGTGGGAGGTTACGTGTTCAAATCCGAGCCAGTACCACGAAACATTTTTCACAAATAAAAACTGCGAATAAGTTTCAGTGAATTATAAGCGAACTCAAATATCAACAATTCTCCCCTAGCTTCTAGGACACCACTCGTGGAGAATAACCACTGCGCCACAAACTCTTTCCTATCCCTATTTCTCTTCCTAAAAAAAAAAAAACTTGAATGCCGCGCTGTGCCCAGCATTATAAGGGTATTCGTAACCCCTTGAGCGCGAGTAAAATTATAAAAAAAAAAAAAAAAAAAAAAAAAAATAGTACAATGGTAAATTGTTACTGCTCACTTCATATAAAAAACTGAGTATCAAACATTTAATAAATTTCTTTGAGTTTACTATTTCAAAGCGGATACTGCTAATACTCTACCATCATTTTATAATCATCCATTGCCATTTCACCACCGAAATTTAAAAAAAAAATGATTGCCTAATTTGCTTTTTGCTTTCAAAAGATACTCGTGTAGGTACTAAACCACCAGTTTATCTCTTGGTTAAGCAGTCTGGATACCTAGATCAATAGGAAAAGAAAAAAACAATGCGTACTAAAAAAACTTAACTTTCAAATGCTATAAAAAATATCCCAATACCAATCATTTTCATTGCACGAATTTCCCTCAACGCATGCGCTACCAAGTCACTCCGAAAACAATACATAGCACCCTAAAAAATAATTTTCGAAAATCTCAAAATAGAAAAATTCACCTGAAATAGGTTCCTCTCAAAATCTGCTCAGTCTGCCGTTAGTTCTTGTACCGAACGTACCAAAAGCTTCCAAATCCTGCAATAAGAAGCGTGCAACGCATTAAGTGGCATTTTAAAAATAGAAAAAAACATCCCAAATAACTAACTCGAAAAAGTGTTTTTCGAACCAGATAGCCGTTCCGCAACGCATTGTTCCTAGAAAAAAAATAATAATATCAAAACCCAAAATCATTTCAACAAGTTGTTAGTGTTTTACATAAGAGTTTTCAAAGTTGCATATTAAATACAAACAAGAAACAACTATAGGAAAAGCGTTCTGAAGGAAAATTTCCTGAATGGAAGTGAATTCTTTATTTTTGCAAAAGAAAAAAAAAATGTTTTAAAAATATCTCACAATAGAGTGCCAGTGATTCGAAAGTGTCTAGTGAATTGTGGTAGCCCCTGTACACAAGCGCGAGAAACGGTTTGCGTTTTTAGCTTTATTTTCAGTTCAATTGCGGCCAACTTTTGAATAGTTTTTTAAATATTCGTGTTCATATGTATCTTAGATATGTTAGTTAAGTGGAGCAAGCACAAAATGTTGTTGTTGGTGACAGATATTGCTATTGCTGTTTCGTTTTTCATCGTGCGGCTTTCGAAATGCGTGTAGATATGTCGAAAACGGATTTGAGATCCGCTATATAAGCACAATGCGATTATTTTTTGAAAAGTTCAAATAAACAGCCTCACACGGTGTTTGCACCCTGTTTTTAAATGTTTTCGAAATGGTGTTTATCTATTGACTGTTTGTGTATGTGTATAGCCTTGCTCGCGAATATGAAAACTACGTTCTTACAGTGCAGGAGCTAATTAATGAAAGTACTACTTGTTATCGCTGTAGCCGTTTGCGGTAAGGCTTAGCTCGCCTGTTCATAGCTTACAAATGCGTTCTTATTGGTAGTTGAAACTAAGTGCGCTAGTGCTTGAAATCGAATCACATATCGGTAGAAACCATAGAGTTGGATAGCCATTTCTCTTAATATTACTGCTTGAAGGCAGTCGCATAATAATGCCGAGGTAGATCCAAGCTCCGTAATAGAATTATCGATCAGTCCTGCAGCTCTACTAAATTGAGGAACTACTATTGACTACCCGTTCTTTGCCTATACCGTTGCCTCAGCCGGCATATTGTTCTGAATTCACATTAGTAATGGGTATTGGAATATTTCTGTGCTAATGTAAGCGAGAACTCTCTCTGTATATTTTTCTGCAGATATTACACCTGATTGCAAAAATCATAGGACAATAAAATGCATCTGCTATCAGCTACCTCAGTTTTGTACGTTTTAAGAATTTCACAGAGTCTTTTAACTGCTAATCTAAATTCGTATACCCTATACCCAAGCTAGAGCTGCCAGAAATGTTAAGAACTGAGTTCATACCAATTGGTTGTGCAGTTTGTGCAGCTATTGGTAACAAACATAATGTATGCATAACATCTAAGACCATATCTCACTGATGTTGGCTTGTTTTCATTGACCAACTATTTTATATGCTCCGCAGAAAATAGTCCAGCAGCGTCAAATCGCACGATCTTACAGGTCAGGCTTATGTCGTTTTCCATTGGGCAAAAAGAAGCGTCCGGGAGAGTCCGGAATCGAAAAAATCACTTCTGAAACCGTTCCATTGGCACAAAAAATACTCTTCTGTTGATTCTGAGGAGAGAATTTCGCTTCTAGATTTGAAGTCAGAATCCACTCAAGAAGCACTCACACAAGTGCAATTTATGTATTTTATACAAGTCAGATGACAGCTGCCGTAGATTATTTTTTGGCATTTCACCAATACTTTTGTGGATTCAATCAGAAGCAGTTTTCTTGTTCCATTGGATTTCAGATTGAGTCGATCTCCGAGTGAAACCAATGGAAAACGACATTATTGGGTTATTCAGACACGTGAAGCTTTTTATTCAAAAGGTTTCTATCGCAAAAGGATGTATACCTATCGCGTAAGCAACTATTGACTTTTACAAATGCGGTCGATGGATGTTTTGTTTTTGTGTATGTTTATCGCATCATTAACAGTCCGATTCTGATACATCACCAGTCACAAAACCTTAGCAAGTTGAGGAAAAATTTATTTTGTGATGTTTTCGTATACTGGCAGTAGGTACCTACACTTAAAACTTGTGAGGCTCACACAAACAATCGAAATTGTGATCTCCTTTGGGGAAGGTTACAAAACCAGTCGTAACGGCCCCAGTTCCCTATTTTCACCCGAACATTTTATCCTGTTTTTATAACCATAATACTTCGTATATTTTGACCAAAAAAAAAAGAAATTATTTTACATAGTTTTGCTAACTTCGTGTACAAGTCCAAACTTTTACGCAAACATTTGTGCCAATTTGACTCTGACCATGCTGAGGTGAATTCTTGTGAGTTTTTTTTTTTTTTAAAGATTATCGTAGAATTCGGAAAATGTTATCGAATCACAACAAACCTCACAAGAAATTAACCTCACACGAGCTTGGGACTTGTGAGGTCCCACAACGGCAGCAATTTAAGTGCAGAGCAAACATACATCTGCAGGCATCTCGGGCGCTGTTGAAGCGTTATAGGTTCGCCTTTCCCGGGAGAAGTATATAAAAAAAGAATCGGGCCTTAAATTTCAACATTGGATAGAGATTTTTAATTTCAAGAATTTCTAATAACAAACGAATGGCTATAAAAAAGAAACCCAGATTCATACATATAAATGGGCCTCATTTCAACCTTTTCAAAAACTCTTCAAATGTAAAGCCGAACTTTGGAGAGACTTTTCGTAGATCAAGTATAGTTTCAAAAATGGTAATGTAAGAGTACCTTTAACCTCCTACCCTCCACCGTACTTTACTTGAACATTAAGACGAAAAATTTGCTTCATACAAAATGTAACGGTACCTTATAGAGGATTTTTTTTTTATATAACACCTACTTGTATAGATATAGCAACGGCCCTTGCAGGTTTCTTTAAATTCTAATAAAAAAACAGGTGTTGGTAGGCAGGAGCAGAGACTCTCTGGGCAGGAGGTTAAAGAAAGTTAAATTCTACGCTCAAAAACTTTTCTAAAACTCACGCAAACATTTCAACAAAGTTAAATCACAAAATCAAACACTTTTATTTTTTAACAACAGGTATGCATTTTGTTTTTAAACTTCACTGACACAGTTTTGAATACATGCTAGTCCCGGTCGTCCAATACCAGCGCATTACTGATAAATCACTTTTCTTCAAAAATTTGTTCACCTCGCTTTTGTTGAAGAACAAATAAGTTTTTAAGCTCGTACAATTGTGCACGAACGCCCGTTGTTCTTGTTGAGCAACGTAAAATTAAGTATTATGTTGTTAAACTCGTTGCTCCCCATACACCACCTAGTTGACCAACTCACACAATTGTAACATGACCCGCACAATTTCACAAGTCTATTATTGTGAACTAAGTTTTCGAGCGATTCTGGGTCGAAAAATATTTTATGAGTCGCGAAGGCAATAACCACTGAGAAGAAAAAGGAACGCATTCCACAAACATTATTAAACTAAGAATGCCAAATTGTACATATTTCTATAGAGCAAGGACCAGCGTTGCCCCGCTACTACAATTATAGCGTTTTGCCTACATTTTCCACCCTTAAAAAGTCACTACAAAAATTCGTAAGATATTCACAAAACTTCAAAATTTCAGAAAATAAAAATCTAAAAGAAAAATTAAGACATATCGAATATTGTATTTGACCCAAGTTCGCATGAAGCACTTTTGATTTTTATGCAATCGCAGAACATTCTATTTCCACAATTCCAATGTCAAATTCAATTTCCAGGTTCCATAATCAAGACCTCAAATTCAAATTCAAATACGAAAATAGTTATAGTGTGATTAATAGTGTGACAAACTTATGTAGTTTGCCTCATAGTAGTGCACCTGCAGAACGATGCTTTTCAAACTTTAATAAAGGTTGGTTAGGTTTTAAGGGCCGATGTTGATTATGAATAAAACACAAATTGGTTAGGAAATTATTGTCATGTATTTTTATTATGATAATATTGGTATGGTTCAATTATGTATGGAACAAAATATCGGCCAAATGGCCGCCGCGACCTCGGCGGCACACCTCCATCCGTTGGTCCAAATTTTCGATGACCCTGAGGCATAATTGAGGTTCTATGCCATTATTGAGCCGAATTATCTCATCCTATAGCTCTTGAATTATTGCTGGCTTATCGACGTACACATTTTCTTTCAAATAACCCCAAAGAAAGAAGTCCAACGGTGCCAAATCACATGATCTTGGTGGCCAATTGACATCGCCGCAACGTGAGATAACACGGCCATTGAATTTGTCGCGCAAAAGAGCCATTGTTTCGTTAGCTGTGTGGCAAGTGGTACCGTCCTGTTGAAACCACATCGTCCACATCCATATCTTCCAATTCGGGCCATAAAAAGTTCGTTATCATCTCACGTGAGAGGTGCAATTGTTGGGCACGACGACGAGTTGAGGTGGAAGGCTCTTCAGCCACACTATCGCGAACAGCAGCAATATTTTCTGCAGTACGAGCTGTACGAGCATGCACTGGTGTTTTCACATCTCCTACAGACCCGGTTTGCTCAAATTTTTGCACGATTTTTCCGATTGTACGCACATTTGGACGATTAAATTGACCGAAAAAATCACGAAGTGCACGATATGCATTTTGATTTGAACGCCCATTTTCATAATAAGCCTGAATAACTTTAACGCGTTGCTCGATTGTGTATCTTTCCATGGTTCAAATTGATTTAGTCTGAAATTGAGAAATGTCAAATGAAATGCAGAAAAAATCGGCCCTTAAAATTTAACCACTCTTTATAATTAAAGACAACTTAGGAAATAATTTAGATACACCCGCATCATTAATAACCTACGTCCTACGCTAATACTTTTTTAACCATAATGCACACACATAAATTGTATTATATCCATAGCTACTATTTTATTAAATATTTATTTTTTCTTAATTAAAAGTTAAAATTATCGTTGAATTGTTTTATGTTTTTCTTATGTAAACAATTGATTTCACAAGTGTTTTCCGCGTTTTCAAGTAAATTATATTAACCGTGTTTTATTGGACATCTATCTCAGCAAAGTAAAGTAAAGTAGAATCTTCAATACGCAATTACAACAACTACACTCTACTTGACACTTCCGTAGTTGTCGCAATTGCGTGTTGAAGATTATACTTTAGTTTACTTCGCTAAGAAAGATTTCCAATAATACACGCCTATAGTGTAGTAAAACACTACACTTTAAATCCGCCAAGCTACATTTTCAACCAGTTAGGAGGGCAACTCTGGCACCGACTGATTTATAAAACGCAAAATTTCCCATTGAAGTAGGCGAATAAAATCAATCGAAAAAAATTCGTTTAGTGGAAAAAGGAAAACATTCCTGCAATATTTTCCTCTTTCTAGTCAACTTATGAAATAATCCGTTAGAATTCGGAATCTCTTATGGAGTCTAGCTCTTATTTAGTGATTATAAACATAGTCACATTCTTGTCTTAACAAGCTTTATTTTAGAATTTTAGATTTTTTACTTTACTTTTACTTTTTGCTTTTCAGTTAATGCAACACTCAGAAAACTACAGAGTTCCGATAGCCCTACTAAAAGCGCCACCTCTGTTGTATTTAGGCACGTCCATTGCTGCCTTTGTCGCAGCTATAACCAGAAGTTAGGTGTGATGCTTTCAGTTATACATGGGTAGAGCACAGAGCTGCGGTAACCAACAACAAATATTTGAAGATATATACAAGTTGGCTATCAGACCCGCATACAGAGCTGTTAAAACCTCCTCACATAGCTAATGCGCACGCGCATTCGAGGCTGTCACAGCCGCTCAAAAGATTTGTGGTAGCCACATCCATAGAAAAGTTATACAGATCTGTCAGAACCTCATAGGGAGGCTGTGAACCCAAATGGGAAGCTGATAGCTCACAGTATGGTAGTTATCTCTTGAAACGCGGTTAATACCTAAACATACAGTCAATGTATATTCGTCCTTATCTGCTAAAGAGGCAATATAATAAATAAAAAAATTAAATTCATGCAGGCTTAGCGGGTAACAGGACATTGGTGTACAGTGTTCATCAGGGTGTCCCGTCAAACTTTTGTTGTATCTTAACAAAAGGCCCCGCAAAAGTTGCGTATTGCTGAGCTCATTACAGGAAAAATAACATAAAAAATATTCAAGGGTACTTTTGGGCCTCTACCGGCCGTTGAAGTTTTGGAAAAAAATGTTGTTTTCCCTACATTTTTCTTTTTCAATATTTTTTTAATAATGCTTACATTTGTAAAGTTATAGCATATTCTCTCAAATCAAATGTGTTTTTGGTAGCATTTGAGCACTTGAGAGGTTATTTTGATATCTCTTAAATGCTGGAATCAAAAAATACATTTGTTTTGTCTTAACCACAAAATTCTATATGTTCACAAAAATAGGTAAATTCGAATTTTTTAATTTAAATATTAAAACATGTAAGCAAAATGAGTTCTGGACTCCATCTCCGAGAGTTATTCTGTCCTCTTTTCGATCCCTTTATAGTGAATTAAAAAAAATCATTTACGTCTGTAAGAGATGTAAAAAAGTATACCTATGCTTTTGATCCAAAGAAATCTTAAAATAGAATACGGTGAAAAATCCCTCTAATTCCGAATTGTTTATTATAGTGAGTGCATGCAGATATCGAACAGATTTTGAAGAGGGCTTCAATTCCAATTGTGTGCCACAATCAAATACTAAGACTTATTAAAATGAACTTCCATAAATATATGACTCTAAAAAGATACCCAAATACGAAAAAATGCAAACTATCACAATAGAGTACAAGATTTCATAACATTTTCTAGTACAAAATTGTTTGACATTGCCTCATGTAAATTTGATAACTGCCAATGTACAAAGAAAAACAATGCCTAGTAATGAAAGGGTATTTTTGGAGGATAAGTGTTGATTACCTAGAGACGATTAAAATGCAAAAGCGTCTAGATCGAAAAGAACGTAGTGCATTGAATAATCTTGCCCCTCCAAGTTTACTCCAGAGAGTAGATCCAAACGAAACAGACGAAAGAGTGGAAACAGTCAAGACAGTAAGGTCACTACTTTGTTCTTCAGAATTTTCAAAGTCTTCTTCAGATCCTTCCACGTTTTCAGATAAGCTCAATTTGCTGGTCCAACCATCTGTAGCAAGAGTTTTTGATCGATATGGAGTATCGGAACGATCTGCCCCAACAGTCGCTTCAGCGGTTTTGCACGATGTTGGACTCGCAAATAACACTGACACAAGGCTTGTAATCGACAAAAATAAGATACAGATACTGAGCTTTGTCAAAACCAAGAGAGCATCTAAGAAGCCAATACAATGATGCCATTCCTAAGAATATTTATCTTGGCGGACAGAAAGACAAAACCCTTGTTTCAGATCAAAAATATAAACGTCATTGTCGCAAGGAGCTCTTAGAAGAACATAACAATATTTCTCCGATATATTATACAGGGGAAGAAATATGCAATTCAAAGATTCATTTTTTAATTTTTAAGGGCTACATACCGCGATACTAATTATCATTTTTAGTGTCCAGGCTATATTTTTTAACTCACAATGGTGAATTTTTCGAAATACAAAATTGCATATTGTGACCTACAAAATATTCAGTCATAATGTTAAAAATGATTATTAGTAACTATAAGGTCCATGCCATAGACATTATTTTTTAAAATTAATGTCAGACAACTCCTCCACCTATCTTAAAAGATCTGCCAGATGATGAACTTTCATTGCTTGCAAATGCAACAGAGCTCAGAATACCAGATATAAAACAAAATTGAATCTAGAAATCGGATGCCATCTCTTAATTTCAAAAGCCAATTTTCAATGTAAAATTTGTATTTATGCCTCAATAGCTTCTTTTAAATTAATAATTTAAAATTGTTGATTATACGCAAATGAATATTTATTATTTTAATTTAGTACCAAGTTATATTTGTGTATATATTTTTAAAATAGCAATAATATTTTGAACAAATAGAAAAATTGAAAGATATTAGCGCCATAGTTACTTTTCCCTGTCCTCCAATCGTCGGTAGAGGCACAAAGTTATGCCGTAATCAGAAAGTAAGTACACATTCAGAATCTTCTCGTCAATACGCAACTTTTGATACCCCTTTCGATGAGATTTTCCACGAAATTTTTTTCTTCATACAACGACGGGACACCCTAGTGTTCATACCCTACCCAAATGAAGTTCGTTAACAACCGAGTCCTAAATAGCTATGGTAACTCCTTATTGGCTACAATAGCCTCGATTTGGGGATGACATCCATGATATGGGTAAGCTTGCCAAATTAAGGGTAGGTATATTCGATTTTGGTAGGTACCCATATTTTTAAATTTAGTTTTCTCAGTGAAGGTTTCGTAATTGCTCTAGAAGAGCATTATTTAGTAGTTATTGTTCAAGTAGGTATTTTACTTTTAAGTTGTTGTCTTTTAAGATTTTTGTCTTAATACCTATACCCAGAGACAATACTGAGACCCCCAACTTCGACCGATTAACAGTTATTTGCCTACAAGCTAAATTTTACGCTCCCAAAAAGTTTAGGTGCGCTAGTATTGTTGCATAGAAATTCGTATTGACAAATGTCAAAAATCCTCTCAACCAACACATTCGCACCTAATCTTTTTACATTTCACTGTGGGCAAAGCAAAACGGATAGGAATTGGCGTACATGGATAGGACAACAAAATGGCGGATTTCTGGCAAAAATTGAGGTGGCCAGCGGCAAGAGGATTGTGAATTGGGGGTCTCAGTATGATTTGTTTATGCCTATACATATATGAAACAAAAATCCGGTTTGTATTATATTTTCTTTGTTGTATTTGTCTTCGTCAAAGGAAGGTTCATACGGCGGTAAAATGGGAACATTTTAGAAAGAAATTTCAAAATTCGTAAAAAAAAATTTTCCATACATTTTGTACCTGGAATATTATGATGAATTTAATTATTTAGTAGATTTTCTTTACGGAAGCGAGAACAGCCAGTTTAAGATAAAGTTTGTAATAAAAAGCATTTGCACTCGATTTTTATTTAAATTAGAGGAAAAAGGAAAAAATTCCAACCTCTTTAACTACCATTTAACTTGAAGTTTTGGGATTGCGTTTCTTACTAGCTATTAGCACTAATCCTTAGAAATAGGATATTTCGGAATATAGGTAACTATTAGTTTCTACGGTAAAAAGTTTTTTTCTTGATTTGCCAGAAATCATGGTTTTTGTAATGCGTAACATTTTCTACTCAGTGGTTGGTTTTTTTTTTTTTTTTTGTAAGAAACATTTTGAGAAATTTAGATCCATTGATCCTATGAACATGAACTCAAAGGCTTTCTCAGAAACTTGACGCGAATGAGATTTGATGATACTTTTTTTTAACTTGTTAAGATAGTAGCTTCCGAAAGGCATTTTCAATTTTTTGATGATGAACAATGGTACATGTTTTGATTGCAGGTACAATTATTGCTGCGACTATCTGCACTGATTGGGCATTTATCTTGTTGTAGAAAATATACGTAGAAATTATTTTCACTGAATTAAAAAAATGGCTACCGTGCATGCTTCTAGTCGATCATTTCGCACAGACACACACATTTCACCCAACACACCTCAATTGAACAAAAAATGAACAGTGAAAGAATTTGCATTTAGATTTCTTGAGGTGCCATGGCTATCCTATATGACAGCCAGGACTAAGTTTGTTCTAAAATTTAAGGATGCATTGTCAATAATATGGCATTTATTTATTGTTTTTTTTTTTTTTTTTGTGCTAAATAATGGAAATAACGAAAACTCAAAAAATTTACCAAAAATTGCTTTGGCAGTCAAAGTGTTAAAGAAGTGAAGCAATCGGGTTGAACAGATAGTGCGCATCATATTATTTCAAAAGCAACACGTTGTTGGAACCAGAACAAATACGGCGGTGGCAGAGGGATAGAATTGAATGTCTTGAATTCGAAATTTAAGCTTAGCGCACTTAGTGAACGACTGGCATAGGTTATTGTCACAAAACCGAAATTGTATTTTTAAAATGGTTTCAAATATTCACCAGCCGTATTTAACCCAAAATCATCTAAAACACAACAAAACGAGCCGGCTCATAAAAATAACTATTCAGTTTATACTTTCATAACAAATTTCTTCAAACACACTGTTTGTGTTCCTAATCATACGCCTGTTGCCCATAAACAATTTGTTGAAATCAACCGCCTTCAAGACTCCTGAACCTAGAAACTACACAAATAAACTTGAAGTAGCTATTCGCAATTTATATAGAAATCAAATTCCAACGACCCAATGTGTGATCGGTGTTGACAATTTTCCGAAACACACACACACACATATATCTTGAAAACGAATTTTCAAGTGTCAAACAGATCCCCATTTAAAATCGAGAACACACGCCGCGCCACTGAAACAATAGACAACAAAGCATATCTAACGCTAACCTCATTTTTCAATTTAGATGTTCGGAGTCGAACCTCGGAGTCTGAGTACTGAGTAGGCAAAAACGGGAGAGCGGAATAGATATTTTGTTAGAATTTCGGTATTCGAAAACCATTGGAAAACATTGCAGCTGCAGCGTCTGCCAAAAACAACAACCGAATAATAATTTCTCGAAAAATTAAACATTACTCGTTGATCAACGAAAATAAATGCAAAAACCAAAAAAAGAAACAACACTTATTAATTCCGGAGTCATTGTGCGCGGTCTGCAATTAAATGTAACGCCCTTAGCGTTTGTGCCTCAGTTGGTGTATTATACGCGACACCATCAATCCTCATCTGGTGGCGGTGCAGAATCCTCTGATAGATGGATAAATAATTGTTTCAATAAAATTGTTTTATTTCATTAATTCACTTTTTTTTCGTTCGTATCTTTAGTCTAAAAATAGTACGGCCTTAATTATAGCAGCATAAAGCCGGATACACATTGTGCTCCGGTGGCGCAAAATGGTGAACAGTATTAGTCTTACTCGTGCTTTTCATACGATGTATTTCGGATGCAAATCTTTTGTTTTATTCGCGCTGGCGGCGGTAAAGTGCGAGAGATGATGCATGCACAGCGATTCAACTCAAGGAAAATTTCATAAATTTGTTTTAGTATCGTGCTTAATTTATGGCAAAACTGTTCGAAGAGAAACATCCCAGAAATACTACCAGCGCACAGAGGTAAACTATAAAAACAAAGCGTTCGCGAGAGTGTGCTCTGTATCATGAGCTTGGAAGTTTTTTTGCTTCGTCTAGTCTAGACGGTTCTATGAATAGCTCGCGAATGAGTGAATTTGCACAGTGATAAAATTAACTAGAGGAAAATAAATAAAAAAAAAAAAGTGATTTCTTTCGACCGTGACAGGACTCGAACCTGCAATCTTCGGATCCGAAGTCCGACGCCTTATCCATTAGGCCACACGGTCACATGTGAAACTGCTGCAAAATGTCGGTGTTGAAAAAGCCACGGGGGAATATTCACAAAATTCGTGAATTCGAATTAGAAAAGGTTTGTATACACTTGTGCTGACTGCTGAGTGGAGGCATAATTCGATTTGATCATCACGTTGTGTTAATTATTCAATATATTGTTATTGTTAGGCTCTGTATTTCGCTCGGTAAACAACAAGAAATTTATTTACTTAATGGGAAATCATTTATTAATTTAGTTGCATGCAGCGGGCGAAAAAGGGGATTAATTAGTATAGTAAAGGGTGGTCCAACGAAAACGCACGATGTTCTAATAATAATTGTAAATAAAACAAAAAGAGAAAGAAAAATATCTTAATATTTTTTATTATGATAGAAGGAATGATGACCGTTATGGGCGAAACAAAATATGGGCCAACTGATCGCCACGGCTTCGGTGGCATACCTCTGTCTATCCGATGGTCCATATTTTAATGACTCTGAGACATAATTGAGGTTCAATGTCGTTAATGTGCCGAATTTTCTCATTATTTAGCTCTTGGATTGTTGTTATTGCCGTCCACTTTTTCTTTTAAATATCCAAATATCCAAAGAAAGAAGTACAACGGTCTCAAACCACATTAAAGTGTGCCTCGTCGCTGAAGATGTTTTTTTTTTGTAAAGTCACCATTCACCTGTCTGTTCAACCAACCATTTGGCGTATTGACGACGCTTGAATTGGTCAGTAGGCTTCAGCTCTTGAGTCAATTGAACCTTGTAAGCGGGTAAACTCAGATCTTTATTCAAAATGATGTTCGTGAGATGTTCAATTGTTGGTCACGACGACGAGTGGACGTTGACGGCTCTTCTGCCACACTATCGCGAACAACGCAGCAATGTTTTACGCAGAACGTACTGGACGAGCATGCTCAGGTGCTTTCACATTTCCTACAGGCCCGGTTTGTTGAAATTTCAGCACAATGCTCCCAATCAAATATAAAATTAATGTTTAGTTGTCCTTTTGGTGTCTGCCTGTCTGCGAAGAGTATAATATACTCTTCAACTGCCTGTTGCTAAGAATGTAGCCTACAGAATATGGGAAATATTACTTCACTTTTTATATTTAGATAGCTAGTACCATATGGTGGATTTTAAGAGTGAAATTGAATTTTCAAATCTATTCAGAACTAAAATGAATGTTAAAGATAACCTATGACGCATTGGGGTTTTGGGGTAGGTACATATTCAATGATTCTTTTGATATTGTGGCTTACTGTAGAGATGGTGACTGACCGCCTATGTAGGTATAAAAATAATTTGTTGTAAGAGTCTGTATTGTATTTTTAAATAGTTTGCTGCAATATCTATGTAAAGATACTCATATTATGAAAAACATTGGACAATTATACTGCAATTACACCATAACGCACGCGCATTTTTTCACGAGACTGGACGGTCCGTTTTGCCGCAATCAATGGTATAATAAGGGCGTAAGAATGAGATCACATATCGGACGCCTAAAGTGTCATGGATGTTCTACCCATAATTATAGATAACTATGTAATGCGGAGATAAATACAAGTTCCGGCGAACAACATTCCAGCAATCACTTGAAAACATTTCTATAACCGACCTAAAACATGTGAAAGATGAGTGTTAATTAGTTTCAGTAAATTAAACTAACAATTCATCAATCGGTTATACGAAATAAATAAATAATTTTCCATTCATCACATCCGGAAGCCATTTTGTTTTGACGCAGAATTTCATTAGCCGTTGCTATAAAAAGGTTTCATATAATTTCCACCACGTAAACAAGATGTCTGACCAAAATATAGGTAATGCTGTCCCTTTCAGTCAAACGGCTATTTAGTTTTGGGCGTCCCTTTAACCTTCCGTGTTAGGAATGTGTGATCGTGTAGGTTAGGTTAGGTTAGGTTGGGAGGGCAGTTTTGCAACCGATGCAAATTTCACCCAGAAGCCGTGAAGGCCCATTGTGAGTACCCTGTTTGTACATGCAAGGACATGTGGCTAACAAAACCACTTCGATCTGTTGAGGAATAGTTTTATGTCTGATAGAGGTACCCCTGCCAAGTCGTCCAAACTCCCATACAGGATGAGCGGCGTTCCTGTAAAGCTGGGCAGTGGCATAGAAGATGTTCCACGGACTCTATTTCCTCTTCGTCTCTGCAGCTTCTGCAGAAATCATTTGCAAAAAGTCCTAGCCTTTTAGCCATGTTTCCTATGATGCAGTGTCCGGTTAAAACCCCGACGAGCATCCGGATTTGGTTTCTATTAAGGGAGATTAGGAACTTTGATCTTTTGGTGTCAACCACAGGCCACAGACTTCGGGTTATGACGCAACCGATGGTGTTGCTCCATTGTTCCTTAGCCAGTTGTGTGGTGACGCCTTCAATAAAAGTCTTAGCAGTGTTAAAAGGCGGTAACACCTCTCCGTCCGCAAGTTGAGGGTTCATATCAGAGCCGTATCTGGCCAATTCGTCCGCTTTTTCGTTCCCTTCCACCCCAACGTGTCCCGGAACCCAGCAGAGTAGAATTGAGTGATGACGTATAGCCCTGAGCGCCACGAGGCAATCTGTAACACATTTCGCATTAACAAGATTGGAGCCGATAGCTTTAAGTGCTGCTTGACTGTCCACACAGGTGGTTATTTCCATTGCTGGTAGTCCCATCGATAAGATAGTCTGTGCTGCTTTTTTAACCGCATAGATCTCAGCTTGGAAGACACTGCAGTGATCGGTCAGTCGAAACGACTGGCTAATAGCAAGCCTTTCTGAGAATATGCCGGCTCCTGTTCCATTTTCTGTTTTTGAACAATCCGTATAGACGGCTATACCTTTAATGATGGTACTGGGTGATTTACAGTCCTGCCTTTTGGGTATAGTGATTCTAAAGTGTTTCTCGAAGTCATATCTGGGTTTCTCGTAATCGGTGAGTGACATGAGTCCCTTCCGATCGAAGATTTCAAGTATGCTTGAGTGTCCGCAGTAACCAGGCTTCCAAGTTTTGTTCTCTCTTAGTCTGAGAGCGGCTTTGGGCACCACGTTCTTAGTGAATAGCTTAATGGGTTGCAGGTTCAATAGCGTTTCCAGACCTAATTGTGGTGTGGATTTAATTGCGCCTGTTATTCCCAAACAAGCAATTCTCTGCACCTTGTTCAGGTTCTTAAGATGGGATTTGGTTTTAACCGCCTCCCACCAAACAACTGAGCCGTAGGTAAGAATGGGTCTCACAATCGCGGTGTACATCCAGTGCACAATGTTCGGTTGCAAGCCCCAGTTTTTCCCAAAGGTTTTCCTACATGCATAAAAGTCATTAAATCCTTTCTTCATTCTTTCTTCAGTATTCCGTTTCCAGGTAAGTTTGGAGGTGAATATCACGCCCAGGTACTTGGCCTCGGTCGAAAGATTAAGTCGGACACCTTTAAGCTCGGTGGGTCCCATTTTGGTACCTTATATTTCCTGGTGAACAGAATGAGTTCGGTCTTTTCCGGATTAACCGCAAGACCGTTGTGTTCCGTCCATTTTGGATAGTTCTGATAACGCAGATTCCATAATATCTCTAATGGTGGAAAGGTATTTTCCTGTTATTAGTACTACTATATCATCCGCGTAGGCGACTATCTTGATACCTCTATTGACAAGGGATGTAAGTATTTTGTTAATCGAGATGTTCCACAGTAGAGGAGATAGGACTCCCCCTTGTGGTGTTCCACGATTAGCACTTTTCTTAATCGCACAGTCCCCTAGGCTGCTGGTAATAACTCTGCTGTTAAGCATAGTCTTAACCCAGTTTGTCAGAAACTGTGATGAACCTGACTCCTCAAGTGAGGATGTAATGGTTCTTGTATTCAGGTTGTTGAATGCACCTTCTATGTTCAGAAAGGCCGCCAACGTGAATTCCTTGTTTCCTAGGGATTTCTCGATTGTTTTCGTTACTTCATGTAGCGCTGTTTCCACGGATCTGCCTTTGACATATGCGTGTTGTGCACTACACAGAGCACCGGTTGTTTCGAGAGTGTTCCTAAGTTGCAGGTCCAATAACCTTTCTAGTGTTTTCAAAAGAAAAGATAAGAGGCTAATTGGTCTGTAATCCTTGGGTGTGGAGTGACTGGGTTTCCCTGCTTAGGGAATAAAGACCACCATCACCTCTTTCCAGCAATCAGGAACAAGTCCGAGTGTCAGACAACCACGAAAGATTGCCTGCAGCCATGGGACGGTCCTTTTACTGCTTCTTTGTAGCATGGCAGGTATTATTCCGTCCGGTCCCGCCGACTTGTACGGGTGGAAGGATTGAAGAGCCCATGTTATTCTATTCGTGCTAGTCCAGTCACTGATGATAGCCAGTTCTTCAACCGGAAGTGAGGAGAGGCTGCCATCAGAACTGTGTAGCAGCCTTCCTGGGATTGTGCATCCCGGAAAGTGTGTTCTGAGGAGCAGGTCAAGAGTCTCCTGACTACTAGCTGTCCAACAATTATCCTCCTTACAGAGGTACCCTATATGAGAGGGAGTTTTGGCAAGAACTTTCCGGAGTCTTGCCGCTTCTGTGGTGGATTCTATGTCGGAGCAGTAGTTTGCCCAGGATACTCGTTTGGCTGCTCTAGTTTTCTTTTTAAACTCGTTGAAGCTGTTGCGATATATACTCCAGTCTTCATCGGTTTTTGTCAGTTTGGCTCTATTAAAAAGTTTCCTGGTTTTGGACCTGAGAAGTCGTAGTTCCCTAGTCCACCAAGCCGCGTGTGTTCTTTTGGGAGGGCGACTAATAGGACAGGATTTTTTAAAGGAGTCAGTTAGGGTCTTGGTGAGAAAATTGACTGCTTCCTTAACGAGTTTCGCCTTCGACAATGTACCTATGGGGTAATATAAAATCAAGTATAGACTCACCTCTTTTATTTATATCCCTGCTGCCCCACTGCGTGTGGTGAGCCTTGGCGTCCATACTTACTACTAAGTTGGCTCTAGTGTTGCTGGCGTGCTGTACTGTGTGATCGTGTAAATGCAGCATTATATTTCTTATTCATGACTGGCATTCGACAGCAAGTCATTTTATGTCGAAACACAATGGTCTTATACAAATGTAATAACTCACGAAACAATGTACAAACCATCTTTAAGAATATGATAGCTTTGCTAATTAGGCCTCGGAAATTCTGTTGACCTATAGTCGTGGAATGGAGATGTACCCGTACCTTTCGACACGTAATAAGCCAATAATGTCATATTTCCCTCATTGTATGGTATTGCATTGCATAGACCTGCAACTTCAGGCAAAACAGACCGAATAAATGACTGCCAATTTGACAGATATACCTCCAACAATTTTGCCGGATATTCTCAATTGGAAGAGCCTTTATAACAGACATTGTGCTTGGACTTCAATATTTTTGTTAGCGATTTGCTGACGTATATTGTCTAAAATCTATAAATATTGCATTTCCTTAAAATGTTTCCGTTCCTTTCAATTTTACAAACAATGCATTTGTTTTCTTTATCATGGTTAAGGCGCTTTTTATGCCGTTCCCTAATGAATCAGTGCGGTACCTGTACTCGGTTACAACTTTACCGAGCTAATACCGATGCGAATTGGACTTAAAGATACTATTTATGGATTAAAATCCATTCTAAAAGTGAATTGACTGATTAAGTTTTCCGTATAGTAGAAATAAGTTTGTCCCAAACTTGTATTTTTTATTTTATATTTTATATAAATAAAATGGCTCCCACTTATCGACTTGCGTTTAGTATATTGACTGTCCCTTCGATTAATGGCTTCCAAAAGACTCACTAAATATGTATACAAGTTTGGGTTTCCGTACGTTAACTTTAGATGATTGAACTTGAATCGCAGTAAGACCTGCGCACGAATGGTTTGTCCTACGATACACAAGCGACTTTCTTCGTGCACAAGAGCCCAATACTATGAAATTGATTTTTAACTCGAGTTAAAGCAGGTACTTAAAATGGTATCCAGAGTGCAGTTTAAATTCAATCGGACAGAAAAAAACAGGTTTTATGTTCGGGGTTAAAGATTTATGTATTACGGACTTGGGTTTAGTTTTTAGGTTAAACTCACTTAAATACGGTTGTAGAATTTAACGCCGATTAAAGTGAGTATCGCGTTTTATGTTTATCACTGTGGACGATGCCTCTGCTGCTGTTTCTTGGGCACGTGATGGCAGTTTAACCAAATTTTAAGTTTTTATAGCTGCTACTTAACCTCCTACACCCTCATCCTATACAAGGTTTTTGTTATGCTTTAATAGCACATCAGTTTTCATCACAAGTCGTAGTGTACCTACATCCTATTAATCACACGAAGTGCGCAATTTAGCTTAAACTTAAATCAAGAAATAAGTCGCCATTCCAATCTGATTTTTGTTTACCACATAATAGGTTCCAAAAAGCATCTATATTGTTTATAAAATTTAAGCTTTAAGTCGATAAAGAGTTCATAAGCTGTTTGGCTTTTACTTTTCTTCTCCCAGTAGACTTTTAAAGCCCCAAAAAATTAAAATCCCCAGCTACATGTTTTTAAAAATATATCAGAGTCGCTTTAAATCGATACTGAACTTTTCCATTGTTAGAAATATTTCTAAATAAAGCCAAAAGTTTCAGAAGATTTTTTATCACCTCTTCCCTTCAGGCGTATAGGGGCGACCGATTTTTCAGACGAAAATATAGCAAGCTAGCATCGAAAAATCATCAAACTATAGGTGGGAAGAAAAAACCTTAACAAAATTTGTCGTGTTGTTATTATCCACCCTCATTGGTAAAAAACTTCACATACAAAAGTTTAAATTATTCCTCACTCGAGGTGAAGTTATTTCCCATGTGAAATAATAAATAAATCCACTTGTGGACTTGTGGGCTTTAAAGTAGCTGTCTGTTGTCACAAACAAATACCGTTTAAGTCTGAGAATCAAATTATTTGAAAAAAGGCACTTTGAAACTTAATTTTAAGCTTGGAAAGAACTGATACTTTTAACAAACAAAGACTTTACTTTTGGTTTATTTCAACAGAAATTGAAGTTAAAAGATCAGATGTCGAATCGCCGAATCCGTGAATGAGCGTTACGTGACGGAATTTATTTTTATTTCACATGTAAAATCAAATTAATTCCTTGAGTGTATAGCTCGTGGCACGGAAGTGGCCTTTTTTCCTATAATAGAACAGAGAATGCATATTACATATAATAGAGCAAAACTTCAGCGGTTTTCGCTTGTGCTCACAATGTGCTTTTAACACCTTTGTGGAAGAGGCATTATTGCCTAAGCCAGCAAACAATATCTGACAAACCTTCTTGCGGTAATTGTCAAAACTATTACTTTGATATTGAACAACATTGTGTCAACAAGGGCGGGATTTGTCCAGCTACAAAATACATTCCCAATAAGTTCTAAAGAACTACGAATTTATACAATTTTGTGAATTTATTCTTAACAAATATGCCAAGCGCAAATAAATGACAAATTTGAGTTCACTGCTGCTCCAAAACGTATCAGTCTTACTCGTAATTACAAACCTGTGTGTAAATAAAAATGTACCCCGCCATGATGTTAGAAAATGTTACTCATACGCCTCAGGCAGATCAAGAAGAAATCATAAAAATTCCTTTCGGCATCTTCGGCTAACATGAATACGTATTCAACTTGTCAGGCCCAGACCCAAAAAATTGTATTGTTTATGTTGCCAACTTAAAACACAGAAATAATCGCCTGTCATAAATAAATAAAACATGACTCTTGGAATAGGGACGATGGCATCATGCCAGTATGGCGACAGGTAGCCGCTTTCATATGAATGCGCCACTCACTAAAGGCGATTCTTTCGCAAGACGCACTGTCAAGTGGATGGACCGTGGACGGTTCATCGAAGCTTTCGATTTTCATTTTATTTCACTCTCTCGAATAAAGTTCTCAATCGAGATATTTACATAGCGATTAGCGGAATGGAAAACCCCAGGCAGTGTCGCTGTGACGTTTTATAGCTCACACTTGCTCGCATGAGTTTCCTTTCGAATTCGGATCAGCCAAAGCCAATAATCGATCTTGATCCATTCGCAGCCATTTAAAAATGAATTTCGGCCCACTCGATTTTGTGAATACATATATAAATGTTTAGGTACGTGGTATGTACAAGTTTTTGTGTTTTACTTTCGATAATTGGCCATCGTCCAGTGAATTATCTAATTTTTCAGCATGTGGCCGAATATGAGAATACACATACGGATGGGATTTTGTTTACCTAATGATTTCACTTGGTGATTGATCAAATAACGAGGAGGAACACGGATGGATGATTTCGATTCAGGGGTTTATTTTTTCGCGCCTATTATTGTTTTATACTGAATTTGGATGAATATTATCGAAATGTTCAGCAAATAAGTGATTAATATTCCATAGTACGTTGAGGCGTTTTTTACTAAATATTTTTACCCGGCTGGTTGCTTGACATGTGAGCAGATTGAGTGCTTTTTGACAACTTGATATTTTAAAGCATTTATATTTTAAAGAAATTGTTATTTTCGTTTTCTTTTTCAAAATAATAAACATTCCAGAATTAAACTTAAATTTAGTCTTTTAGCTTTGCATCTTTTAAATAGATGACGCTCTTTTGTTTACTAATTTTTATGGAAAAGAACTTTTTTTGAAAAAATGTCGCTTTTTTGTTTATGTTTCTATACAAATTTAAACTTGACGGCGGCATGCGCTTCTTTGCTAATCAACTGTAAAATAGTAGCGTCTGTGCTGTTTTGGAAATTATTTTCTCGCAGAAGTTAATTAAAATTAAATTTCACTAACAGGTAGCAGTCCATATTTAGTATATGTAAATATGTCTATGGTCTTACACTTTTCGCCACTTTGTTTTATATATATATAGAGATTGTACAATGTACATACGTGTAGGTTCATATAATTTTTAAGAGGTGATTTCAGATTATTTCCGCGTTTCATTTATGTACAAGTTGCCATGTGGCAACAAGGAATAACATCATAAGTCGACTTATGTCGAAACTGAGATTTTTACACAAACTGATGCGCAGTAAGCGATTCTATCTGTCATATTTTTATCTCTTACGGTTTATGCACTACACACAAAAGAAAAATGACATAAGTCTATGTCTACACAGCTTGCACAAGGAAAAACAGCATAAATACAATCCTCTAATTTGTATTTTCTATTTATGCTCTTATGTCAAAACAAAAAAACAAATTAACACACACATTAGTTGACCTAAGATATTTTTCCAAAACTATCAAATTTTATTTCGCGATCATAAGCTTACTTGTGTCATTTTCCCAAAATAAATTTGTTAGTTATAAGAAAATAATTTGACTTGTATAGTTTTTACTTACTGTTTTTTGTAAAAAGACCGAACATAAGTTAACTTCTGCTATTATTCAAAAAAATGTTACTGTAAGGTCCTTGAAAATTCTGTTGAGAAAGTTTGTGCCTGTTTCACCAGGGTATAAATCATTTTGATATTGATGAAACACCTTCAACTCAAGAA
The DNA here is from genome assembly GCA_946477585.1 of Cheilosia urbana. NCBI lineage: Eukaryota > Metazoa > Arthropoda > Insecta > Diptera > Syrphidae > Cheilosia > Cheilosia urbana. Next base: position 43,983,863 of record OX297856.1, read on the forward strand.
ATATATTGCTAACACTTTAAATAACAAAATAAAATGGGATATAAAATACCGACATCAACAAAGAAACAAAGGCTTACCTTACAACACTCTTAAAGAAAAAACATTCCGACAAACACACAAAAAATTAAAACCATTATCGTCATGCCGAAACAATTGCTGTAACAAAATATCTCTTCAAAATCAACAACTATCAAACAACTATTGAATTTCTTGCCGCTCTTTTGACATTTCTCTTCAGTAATGTTTGCCATTTCATGACGGAAAGATATACGAGCCAACAACGAGTCGAAATTATTAAAATTTACTACCGAAATTCGGAGTCAGTGGCCTCAACGTTAAGAGCGCTACGTCCAATTTATGGTCGTCATAATCGTCCTAGCAGATCAACAATTGAGCGTCTAGTGGAAAAAGTTGAATCCACAGGCACAGTACAAAATGTTCCCGTGCCAGTGGACCAAAGAAGTGCCCGTAGTGTCGAGAATATTGCTGCCGCTGAGGCTTCAGTTGAAGAAAGCCCAAATGTGTCTCTCACATGTCGTTCTCAAGCGTTGGGCATCTCTGTGACGTCGTTGTGACGAATTTTGCGAAAAGATCTTGGCCTACATCCTTACAATATTAAATTGATGCAAGAACTGAAGCCGCTTGACCACCAGAAGCGTCGTATGTTCGTGAATTGGGCTGGGCAACAACTTGAAAATGATTCGGATTTTCATCGAAAAATCATCTCCAGCGATGAGGCTCATTTCTGGCTGAATGGCTTCGCCAATAAACAAAATATGCGGTATTGGTCATGCAGCAATCCACACGTACTCTAATAGTCATCATTGCATCCCGAAAAAATTACGGTTTGGTGTGGTTTATGGGCCGGCGGCGTCATTGGGCCGTACTTCTTCCATGATGATCAAGACCGGCATGTTACTGTGAATGGGAATCGCTACCGTTCAATGATAACCGAATATTTTTGGCCCCAATTGGATGATATGGACTTGGAGGACATGTGGTTCCAACAGGACGGCGCCACAAGCCACACAGCGAATGTCACAATCGATTTATTGGAAACCAAGTTTGGAGAACGTGTTATCTCACGAAATGGTCCAGTCGCTTGAGCGCCTGGGTCGTGCGATTTGACGCCGTTAGACTATTTCCTGTGGGGCTACGTCAAGTCTATGGTCTATGCCAACAAGCCGGCGACGATTGATGAAATTCGTACGAATATCGAACGTGAAATTGCAGCAGTATCGGCCTATTTATGCTTAAAAACCGTCGAAAATTGGGTTAAGAGTCTGGACTTCTGCAAGCGTGCCCGTGGTGGCCATGCAAAAGAAATCGAGTTCCATACATAATAGCATCGAACGTTTCACAGGAATAAAGAATTTGATTGTTATCCAAAACCGTTTTTGTTTTATTTAAAAAACGTTTGTAGCGCTCTTATTGAAAAACCCTTTATTTGCAAATTATTGGGCCTTGGGCCTTAGGAAGTTATAATAAAATATAACAAAATTAAATCTGTAAAACTACTCTTTCCGTCGAATAGGTACCTCAATATTGACGGATTGTATAGGCTGGGACTTTTACAATAAATTTCGGAAAAATTAGATAGAAAGAGATAACGATCTATTCCGTATGTCTCCTGCTCTTAAGCATCAGCAGTTAATACTACGCTGGCAAGCCCAAACATTTAAATTCAATGCGCGGCTTACTGACAGTCGTGAGTCGATTTTTGACACATATAACCATTTTGCAAAACACTGTAATGGTTATAATTTAACCCTATTCACACCGCACCGAAAACCGTGTTTTCGTCGAAAACTCGAAACTGCATTCACACCGTACATCAACTAGTTTTCGATTGCCGTTTCAATCAGCTGTGAGACACTAGTCGTGAAACTTCTATGTGAACTATTTTGCCTACAGATTTCGATCGCATAAGTTAACAAATCAAATGAATTCAGAGCATTTAGAAATAATATTACTTACTTACTTAGGTGGCGCTACAGTCCGGGGTGGACCTGGGCCTCAACCAATACGCCTCTCCAGTTAGCGCGATCTTTGGCTAACTGCCTCCAGTTGCGCACTCCAAGTTGGTTGAGGTCCCCTTCCACTTGCGCGCGCCACCTAAGGCGAGGTCTTCCTCTACTGCGTTGTCCCTCCGGGTTAGAATCGAAGACTCTTCGGGCCGGAGCGTTGGTGTCCATTCGCTCTACATGTCCCAGCCATCTTAGACGACTGATGCGTACTTTTCTGACTAGGTCGATGTCGCTGTACAGCGCGTAGAGTTCGCTGTTAAATCTTCTCCTCCAAAGCCCGTCAACGCAAACGGGACCAAAAATCACTCGAAGAATTTTGCGTTCGAAACGACCAAGGAGATCTTCATCCGCCTTTGATAGCGCCCATGCTTCTGCACCATAAAGCAGGACTGGGATGATGAGGGTCTTATACAGAGTTTCCTTAGTATTTCTCGACAAGGCCTTACTTATCAGTTGCCGTCTTAGGCCAAAGAAACAGCGGTTGGCAAGTGTGATTCTTCGTTTGATTTCTGATGTGATGTCGTTATCAGAGTTTATAGCGGAGCCGAGGTAGACAAAGTCCCTAACTACCTCAAAGTTATAGCTGTCTATCGTGACGTTCTGCCCGATTCGTCGATGTCGTGTGTCCCTTCTTGTTGACAGCATATATTTTGTTTTCCCTCATTCACCACTAAACCCATTTTTGCCGCTTCTGTACTAATACTTGCAAACGCACCAGTGACAGCTCGCTGTGTTGTACCAACAATGTCAATGTCGTCAGCGTATGCAAGCAGTTGCACAGACTTATAGAAAATTGTACCTCTGGTGTTGGCTTGTGAGTTTCGCACAATCTTCTCAAGAATGATGTTGAAGAAGTCACATGACAGCGCGTCACCTTGTCTAAATCCTTTTTTGACATCAAAGGTCTAGGTGAGATTGTTTCCGACCTTTACGGAGCAGCGAGCGTTCTCCATCGTCATTCTGCACAATCTGACAAGTTTGGCAGGGATGCCAAAACTAGACATGGCTCTGTATAGCTCGTCTCTATAAACGCTGTCATATGCGGCCTTAAAATCGATAAAAAGATGGTGAGTATCGATCTGGTATTCTTGGGTTTTTTCCAGGATCTGCCGTAGTGTGAATATTTGATCGGTCGTGGACTTACCGGGCCTAAAACCGCACTGATAGGGACCTATCAGATCGTTGACGAATGGTTTCAGGCGTTCACACAATACAGCAGACATGATCTTATACGCAGTGTTCAGGAGACTGATGCCTCTGTAGTTGGCGCAGTTTAGAGGGTCTCCTTTCTTGTGGATCGGGCAAACAATGCTGAGGTTCCATTCATCAGGCATACTTTCCTCTAACCAAATCTTGGAGATGAGTTGGTGTATGCACTCTACCAAGTCATCTCCGGCTGCCTTGAAGAGCCCGGCAGGTAAGCCGTCTGGACTAGCAGCCTTGTTGGATCTAAGCTTAGATATTGCTATCCTCACTTCATTTAGGTCAGGTGGACGGAAATCTTGGCTGTCATCGTCCAGGTTGAATGGTTCGTTCTGCCTAACAGCGGAATTTGTGTCGTCTTCGCCGTTTAACAGTCTGCAGAAATGGTTTTTCCATGTCCTCAGCACCGACTGTGACTCTACTACAAGGTTTCCTTGTTCGTCTCTACAGGTCTCCGTTCGGGTCTTGTTGGCATGACACGTTCTTTTTACCTTTTGGTAAAACTTCCGAACATTGTTCCTGGAGTAACACCTCTCTATATCCTCGATCGATCGCGCGCTTCTCATGCTCTCTCTTCTTTCTCCGGAGAAGCCGATGTTCTTCTCTCCTTTTTTGCTCGTAGAGCTGTCGAGCTGCTCTCGTCCTTCTATGCAGCGACGCTTCGTATGCACTTTGTTTTGCTGCATGTGCTTGCCGGCACTCTTCGTCAAACCAGGGGTTTCGGGGGGGTGGGCTGGTGAAACCGAGCACATCAGTTGCGGCGTTTTTGATGGCTTCTTGGCATCGGCGCCACTGGTCTTCGGCACTTGATGCTGGCAGCATAGGACTTCTCGAGAGGTTGAGGGATACGCGATCGGCATAGGTTCTGGCGGTTTGTTGCGTTTCTAGTCGTCCGACGTTAAATCTCCTCACAGTATTTTCTCGTTGTTGTGGTGTCTGGGATATCCGCATCCGTACCTTGGCTACAACAAGGTAGTGGTCCGAGTCTATGTTGGCCGCTCGGAAAGTTCGGACATCTAGAATACTGGAGGAGTGCCTTGCGTCGATCGCAACGTGATCAATTTGGTTGACGGTTTGATGATCAGGTGACCGCCATGTTCCTTTGTGTATATTGAGGTGAGGAAACCGTGAGCTAGCTATGGTAACATTACGTCCCGCAGCAAAATCAATCAGCCTAAGTCCGTTTCCAGACGTGGTGTCGTGTAGGCTGTGTTTTCCGATTGTGCTACCAAAGATGTCCTCCTTTCCTATTTTGGCGTTAAAATCACCCAAGACGATTTTAACGTCATGCTTAGGACATTGCTCATATGTTTTGTCGAGGAGCTCGTAGAAACACTCTTTGGTAGCATCGTCTTTATCTTCTGTGGGGGCGTGAGCGCATATCAGGCTGATGTTGGCGAATTTAGCCTTGATGCGGATAGTTGTAAGGCGTTCACTAACGTGTCGAAAGCTCAAGACTTCTTGCCTAAGTCTGCCGCTTACAACAAATCCGCATCCAAATAGACGCTGCTTTTGTTCTCTGTAGCAGTCACCGTAGTAAATGTCACAGTTTTTCATCCTCCTTTTGCCCGGCCCATCCCACCGCACTTCCTAGATGGCGGTGATACCTGCTTTGTAGCAGTCTAGGGCCTCCGCTAGTTGTTCGGCTGCACGCGGTCTGTTCAGAGTTCGAACATTCCACGTGCAGATCCGAACGTCATTGTCCTTTTTTCGTTTTGCAGGGTCGTCAACAGTGAATCCGTCCTTATCCGAGGCTTTTGGTTGCTTCGCAACAGTGCTTTTTTTCCGTGGTAGGGTAGTTAACCCCACGCACAACCCCCAACCTGGAGGACCAGGCCCTTTCTGTAACCCCTTGGGCAAAAGGAGCCGGAATATTCCGGAGTCAGTAACCCGCTGCGGGGATGTGAGAGCTGCCGTTGACCCATTAAGGGCTCTTCCGCCACCATCTCTATTTCAGCACCCTGATTAGTGCTGAAAAATCCTCAATGACCTCAGCTCCAAATACGTCGAAGTAGCTCATTGAGGTATCTGACATGTTGACTGTTGACGCCACCGTTGATTCAACCATGTGAATTCATCCGCCGTACGTCCTCTTTCTGAGGGGCTCATGTAAGACCTCTGAGACTCGATCAGGCAGTCATTCCGACAGAGCATTATAGTGTTGCTATTTTCTTCGTGTTCAACACTCGCGCTTATAAGTTTAGCAAGTCATGCCCGGAAGGACAAGACCAGTACCCGGTGGCTACCACGCGGAGGTAAAATAAGCACAATTGATGTGTATGAACAGTTACAGCGACTGGGCATCGCCAAGTTGACGCCAATCAGTGCCTACCCTATTCATACAACACCCAACCAGAAATAATATTAGCCCATCAAATAATGTCGTTTTTCATTGGGATTTTCAGATTTTTCTCTCAGATTTCAGATTTTTCGTGTCCAATGGAACATAAAACGAGATTTTTCTTTCTTTGCATTTTTGGTGCGAGTTTTAAAAGTCAGCTATTCATAAATTCTAATTTGTTTTTATTAAATCTATTCAATTTATATTGCACTGACCAAATGTAGGCCCAGGTTCACCCCGGACTATAGCGCCATCTAAGTAACTGAGACCAAATGTAAAATTGTCTCTATTTTTCACAGACCTGTCGTCTCCAAAAAAAGTAAAATAACACACCTTCAGTTTGACAAATGATAAATGCTTTGGTGTTAGTGTAAGTAGGTGTGAATCTCGCTCAAAAATCGAGATTCGCAAAATTGCTCTGACTCTGTTTTTTTTTTGGGCCAATGGAACCTGAAATCAGAGACAAACCATACTGAGACCCCCAATCCCCAACTCGCAATCCTCTTGCCACTGGCCCCCTCATTTTTTTTTCAAATACGCCATTTTGTTTATTTTACTTATCGGTGTTCTGTCAATTTAGAATCCGTATGACATGCAAAAACATAAAAAAAAAAAAAATCAATGCTACCAACCGTGGGGGAATGTGATAGAGTTCGGGAATTATATATTTTGATAAGGCGATTAATATAATTTGTTTGGTTAATAAAACTATCTAAATGATATGTTTTATATAATGTGTTATGTGTTTTCCGCTTTTTAATATCATTAACTCCGATTTCATGAGTAAACTAAAAACAACTGAAGAAAAATTACTCAAAATGTTTTTATTTTCCTTCATACAATCTACATTTTTCAATTTTCATTAATATTTTCAGCAAAAGTGCACTTATTCCTAAAATAAAATACTATTCACACGTAACGTTTAATTTCAAATTTAACGGACAAAATTCTATGAACGCTGGCAGCAACTTTACGACAGCGGAAGTGGTACACGCAAGGTGCGTGTCGCGAGTGTGTTGTTGAGCAGGAATTTTTGAAGTTACGTGACATTTGTCAGTACGAATTTCTATGTTACAATACTAACGCACTTAGCATGTACCACCCCATAAAAATATAGCTTGTAGGCAAGTAACGTAAAATCGGCCGAAGATGGGGTCTCGGGTCTCAGTATTGTATCTGCCTGAAATCTAACAGCCAGCTGATATCGGGAGCAGTAAAAATGATCTAAATCTGAAAAAAAGTGCTTGTTCTGTCCCAATGGAAAACGACATCAATGTGGAAAAAAATTCTAAGTTTTGAGTTGTGACATTTGTTTGGTCAGCTGCTTTGCTGAATATTGCAAAACGTGCGTTTGTTTCAACAACCCAAAGGTCGGAAATCATTTTCGTGGAGTTCTCGTGGAAAACGACTGTAAACGACTCGTTTTGAAAACTAAAATATGTATTTGGGAAAACTTCTGTTTTTGATGAAGTTTTTGAGTGTTTCCGCGAAAACCCGGTTTTCGGCTCGGTGTGAATAGGGTTTATTTATTATTATTATTTTTTTGTCTAAATTATTGAACTGTTTTACGTATAGCTTAATGGATCTGCGAGTTGAGGTTTTTCTCGGAAAACCTTCTCTAGTACTTCCATGAATTCAATTTTCCTAGTATGTAAACCATAAAAATAATAATAATAACAAGAAATCATACTACCAGAACCAAGCTGATGAAGTCCTTATCAGCAACAATTTCAAACTTTATTGGGATCGTCAAATAAGTACTGACCACATAATAATGGCAAACCGCCCGGATATTGTATGGATAGACAAAATGAATAGGTGTGGATTCATAATAGATATAGCGGTTCCGTTAGCAGCAAACATGAGTAGAACATTTGGGGAAAAGGTATCAAATATGCGGACCTAGCTCATGAAATAAAGCAACGCGAAAGACTGAGAAGTATGCGAATTGTGCCAATTGTTATGTCCAGTACGGGAATGATTGGAAAAAATATAGTCGAAGAACTTAATAAAGTGCAATGCAACCATCTTTTGCACGAAGTTTCAAAGTCGGTCATTCTCAATACCTGCAGGATTGTACGCAAGTTCTTAGAACATTCGTAGAGCCTAATCCCTAGGCATAGCCCGGGATAGGTAATTTCCAACTTCATAGAAGTTGAGAAGTATTGCAACTCTATAAACAATAAATAATAATAATAATAGTAATAATAATAATAATAATAATAATAAAAATAATAATAATAACAATAACAATAACAATAACAATAATATTTTTATTTTATTTTTTATTTATTTGGTAGTTTATTCACATTATATACATTTACAAAAGTCTTACCCGCAAAGCAAAATGCTTATCTGCAGGTGGTTGCAAACAATATTAAAATTGAAATTTTTGAAGTCGGTAGTTTCGGTTTCCGATTTTTATCCGATTTTAGCTCAACATTATTATATTTATGAATAGGTTTTAAGTAAAATTTAAAGTGAACAGTTTAACAATGAAATTAAATAGTTTTGTTACTGAATATAGTAAAAATCAAGCAAATGTTTTTTTATTTCTTTTTTTCTTTTCTTAAAATTTAATAAGTTTTTTATGTTTTGTGGGATTGAATTTATTGTTTTAGGAATTACGCATCTCAGTTCGCGTTTTCGGTATATATTAAAATGTGCAGGTACTTCAAGCATCCCCTGTGCTTGTCTTCGTGTGTTTTGGTTGTGTCTTATTGGCTGAAGAAATCTTGGATCATCCATGTAGTGTTGTAGTAATGTCATCTGGTATATCGCATTAACATCTAGAACTTTAAAACATGAGTTAGGTTGTCTAAAAGGCTTAATGAGACAATGTTGGATATTTGATATCTTATCAAGATGAGATTTTGAAGCATGACCCCAGGCCAGGATCCCGTATCTTATTCTGGATTCAGCAAGCGAGTAGTAGACCTGTTTCTGTACGTCGAGGTTAGAATATTTTTTGAGGTATACCATGGCGAAGAGAGCACTTTTAAGTTGGAGTCGTAGAACATTGATGTGCTGCCGCCAGAGAAAATGGTCATCGATAGTGACTCCCAAGTATTTAATTGTTCTAACAGTTTCGATAGCTGAGTTGTTGGCTGATTTAGGGCACTGATCGTTTCTATGAAAAAGATTGAAAGTTTCCTCGCACTTAGATGAATGGCGTATATGCATCACTTTTGTTTTTCCAACATTAATAATTAATCCTTGGTCGTGACACCATTTTGAAAACGCGTCGAATTCTTCTTGCATTATTTCCAGGGCAGAGTTAAAGCTTTTATGTTTAACGACAATAGCTATGTCATCCGCATAGGCATAAAGAGACGCAACAGCTCATTTGTATATAAAATAAACAAAATCGGTCCTAATTTGGAGCCTTGAGGAACACCAAAAGATATTGGCCTTTCATTGCTTATTGTATTCGACACTTTTACTCTAATTTTCCTGTCAGTAAGATAGCTTTTGATCCAGTTCGCAAGTATTCCCCTCACACCAATTCTATTGAGACTTTCAATTAGTTTTTGATGAGTTAAGGTGTCAAATGCTTTGCTGAAGTCGACAAATATAACAAGCACATGCAGGTTTCTATTCAGTGCCGCATTAACGGTATTAGTAAACTCTCCTAATAATGCTCCTGCACTCTTGTTTTTCTGAAACCCGTACTGGTTCGGGTGCAACACTTTATGCCTTTGAATGAAATTAATAAGCCGATTAACAATGACTTCTTCTAGGCATTTTTCAACTACAGAAAGTATTGCGATAGGCCTATAATTCTCAAAATGTTTCTTGGTGCCACCTTTAAAGATTGGTCTAATGATTGAAGTTTTCATTAATTTTGGGACATAGGCTTGTTTAATACTACGATTAATAATTGATTGAATAATCGGCGTAAGACAAGAGGCATTCATTTTTTAATCCATAGGTCTTATGTTGTCTACTCCGGAACCTTTTTTGCTGTCTAAGTTACATAGCATTAGAAATATTTCTTGTTCGCTTGGTTCTTCAATGAAAATGCTCTGCTGCAGATGGAAGTTCTCGTGGTTTGACGTTTTTATATTGCATGTATGCATGATTGACGATGTTTGATCAGAGAACTGACCTGCAAATTTCTCCACAATGCAATTCAAATTATCGTCACTATTGCACAAATTGATTTTGATGACTTCATCAATTGAGGGTTTCTTTCTTCCTAAAAGATCATTAATTATATTCCATGTTTTTCTAGGATCATTTTGGGAATCTTTGAATTTTTGTTTGTAGAAGTTGGCTTTAGTATTTCGTATGTTTTGGTTTACCAGATTTCGAAAATGCTTATATTCAGTTTCGTAGCTTTGACATCTTGGGTTGTTTTTGCATTTCCTATATAGTTCATCTCTTCTCCTACACATTGCAGTTATCTCATGCGAGATCCATAGTTTTTGTTTGCGTTTTCGGTCGGCTGTCCTTATTTTGCTAGATTCAGCGTATATTCTGTTCATGACATTTACGAAATTATTGTACAGAACTTCGACATTGTTTTCTTCCATCATATTCTTCCAGTTTGTCTGCTCAATAAGCTCATTTACTCGTTTTGAGTTAATATGCATAGTATTAACTTTTTGATTCGGTCGGTCATTGCTTAGGTCTTTAGTTGCGTACAAAACTGCAAAGTGATCAGATAAGTCGGTTTCAATAATGGCTGAGTGTATTTCAAGTTGAGTGATACCTAGTAATAATAATAATAATAATAATAATGGCAACTAAGCACTGCGACCTTGTGGTCTGTTGTGCCCCCTGCTTATACCTTGGAAAGGTTCATGCCCTTTTTTAGGGCCCCATATACAGCGTTCCCTCCCGTGCTACAATTGTAGCGTTTTTTAGTTTTTGAGTACATTTTTTCTAACTGAGTACGATACTACTTTGGATCGCCGCGTACTACTTTTTATAACTGCATATCAATAACTCATTTCTTGTTTTCCAAATTTTCCAAAAATTGTTTGTAACAACAGACTTAAACTACAAAATACATGTTCCAATACATGTCGCGCAGGATGCACCTCTTTTTCTGAATTGCTTTCCTGAACAACTGTGGTAGTGAAGTCTCGGACTGAACTGAACATACATACCTACTTTGATTGATGTCAATGACATGTCATGTCAGAAATAGGCTGGAAGTAGAACTGTTAACCATCTAATGTTTGCTAAAGAGCTAGCTAAAAATGATGTGTTTGAGCCCACTTAAATTTGCAGCAGCACATAACTACCATTCAAATGCGCATTATTTGTAAGTATCTTCAATATTCGTGTGGAAGGGTTGACATATTATATGGGACTATATCTTTTCAGGAAATAAACTTTAATCGCTAACTACAAAATCGCTGAATATTGAATTGTGATATGAATGTATAATTCACTACTTTATGTTTTTTATAAAAAGGGTTTTTTTTTACATTTTTTAATGTTCAAAAATGATGATATAACTGTGGAATATTTTTCTTTGTTTTTTTTTTTTCCATTCATTTTTATATACATACTTAACTTATAATTTATTCTTAAATATAAATAAACCTTAAAGGTTACGTTTTTCTTTATTTTTTGTGGATGAATGAAATAATTTACGTTAAATTAAAATAAGCTTTTCTTTGTGATATTTTTTTTAATGAATAAAAAATGTGTGTTCATATAAAACAAATATTTGAAAATGTATAGTAGTGAATTTTGTTAAACAAATTTCCGATTCTAATGAAAAATACCATAAAGCCGTTTTCTTTAGGTACATTATTGCGAACTACCTTCAGACCCATTTGAGTACCAATTTTTACCGCAATGAGAACTTTGCCTAACGACAGGGGAGGGAACGCTGCCCATATAGCCCATTAAGAACCTTGTTTGAGGGTATTTTCTCTGTCAGCCTTGGCAATAATAATTATCATCTTTAGACCACTTCATCCAGTCCAGCTTCTTTTATGAATCTGAGAACGAGTAGCGGGGTCCACAGAACTGGCTTAACTTGACGAATAAGAGCGAACTGAGTTTAACGTGTTTAAAGGGCCCATTACTGTATCGGTGCTCATAAATGCTGTCAATCTAGCTGAGCGATCTGTATTACAATACCTTTAGGTGCCACTAATCAAACATAATACCATCAGACCTATTAAGGGCATAACGACTTTGAACAACCCGACATACTGATGCCAACTTATCTGCAATCCCACACCACAAACTGCATACCTATACACTTATTAAATATGTTCAACTTATTGCACTCGCCCGCAGTGCGTATGTCAAATATACGAATCGCATGCATTGCCGCATTCAATTTCAATTAAGTCCATATCTGCATTCATCTCTTGATTTAATGATTCGCAACCCCTCTTTCCGTTCACAGATCCATTTAGTTGATGAGTTCGACATTCTGCAAATTGTCGGCGAGGGATGGTTCGGCAAGATTTTGTTGGTGGAGCATCGTGCCTCCCAGACCGAAATGGTCCTCAAAGCTGTGCCCAAGCCTTATGTATCGCTGCGGGACTTTTATCGTGAATTCCACTATGGACTGCATTTGGGCATTCACAGGAACATCGTGACGACATACGATGTGGCATTCGAGACAGCTGGATTCTATGTATTCACCCAGGAATACGCTCCGTTGGGTAGGTTGCAGGAAATTGATTTTGTATCCTTATTGGTTGTTGTCCTGTGATTTTTAGGAGACCTCACATCGAACGTGACAGACACTGGGATTGGTGAGCTACATAGCAAGCGGGTAGCGAAGCAGATTGCTTGTGCCCTAGATTATATGCACTCAAAGTAAGTTTAATATTTTAATGACGGATATTGTCTACAGCATTGTCTTCCGCAGAGACATAGTCCACAGGGACGTTAAGCTAGACAACGTGTTGATCTATAGATCCGATTTCTCACGTGTGAAACTGTGCGATTTCGGAGAATCCTATCAGTCGGGCACCACAGTGGAGAGGCGGAACGAATGGCTGCCCTATAGTCCGCCTGAAGTGTTACAAATCAAGCCAGAGGGTACTTACAAGTAAGTTTTGATTTTGCTCACTATATGAGTGGCCAAGCCTGATTGGTAAATTTTTATATTTTAAGGGCAGATCCAAGCCACGATGTGTGGCAATTTGGTATTATAATTTTCGTCTGCCTAACAGGGTGCTTGCCATGGCAGAAGGCAGCCTCAGACGATCCGCGCTATGTGCGATACCTCTCATGGCAGGGCACTATGATGCTTCCTATTCGACGAACACCGAAGCTCTTCAAGTTGCTGGCGTCAAAGTCATCGAGAATGTTTCGACGCTTTTTAGAGCCCAGAGCCGATCGAAGGCCGAAGAGTCTCGCAGACTTGGCTAAGTTTATGGATGATAGATGGCTTGCCAAAACCGCTGAGAAAGAAATGGCAGAATATGAGACAGACGAGCTGTGTCCCTCCATGTACTCCTTCCACAGCAGCCCGGACGAGAAGCATCGATTGCTACACACCCTGGTCGCTTGTGGCATTGAATCCAATGTAGATCGAGCAGCAAAGAAGAACCGCATCAAGGACTGGATTGAATCGTCCGTTATCACTGAGGAGGATGAGGTAGGAGGGTGCTTTGATTTCACCAAAGAGCTCTATAAGATTTTTTTTTTCTTTATCCCTAGAATGAAGAAGAAACCGAAAGTCCTTCTGCATCTCCATCGTCTTCGATATCACGGGAACCTGTGGCGGGACACATTTCGTCTATTCGCACCAGTGAGCCAAGCAAAAAGGAGATCAAGACGACCCTAAAAGACGCTAACCAAAAACACTTTGATCCCCGTACCGGAGCTCTGCAGCAAGGTCCTAGTTCCATGGGAACAGTCCAACCAAATGGAATCAACCCTGACAACATGTCACTAAATACATCCACCAACAGCCTCAAGGGCAGCATACTTACTCTGGGCAGCCGCAATGAGCTACTGTCCAGTACATTTCAGCTCTACGGGTCGGAACTGAATATGAACGCGCTAGGTGAGCAGCCTAAGCCGCATATGGTTAGTTCGCCGAATGGCATGAGTCATTCGCTTAGTATTAATCACCTAAACTCTGACGCTGTAACACGCATTAACAATAATTTCGCTAGCGGAGCATCGACCGTAGTGAAAAAGAATCTTCTCCAACGGACTCGATCCGATTCCGCTGGTCTTGCTATGGCCAATTCAAAGCTATACGCTTCCTCGTCAGCTATCGATACTAATCAATTTAATGGGACACCCTATGGCGGGGCTCATCCTAATGCTAATGGTAATAATGTAAATTTTATGGGACTTGCTAATGCTTTTCAATCGCTTGCCACAATGCCTATTGACCAGGCGTCGTCATTTGTTTCATTTCATTCGCGGCAATCTGAAGTCAAGGACAGCGGCTATGGTTCGACCACAACAACCAATGGCGATGGCCACAGTACTAAGTGGGTGACGAATGAGGATGTCTCTACTAATGACAGAATGCGGGATGCTAGAACTCAGACCAACGGCAAGCCGCATCATCAAAATTTACACGCCACCGGTGGATTCCATGGAGGATCATCAATGAAAGACACACCTTATGACCGTTTCGCCGTTTCAAAGCAAAAGAAATGAAGACGGCTTCATTTGTTGGTTGGTGGTGCGAATATTTAAATTTTGAAAATAAGCAACAAAATACTTATATGTTACTATTTAAAGGTTGATAATGAAATATTGGATACGTTTTGTACTATTAAGTTAAATAAAGTAGAAGAGGGTTTAGTTATAAATATATTTGTTGAACTGGGTTCGCGCACGCATTTAAGATATGTGTACCTACATAATAAATCCGAACCTGCACTGACGGAGACAGTTGTAATCGAACAGAAGGTAAGGATGCTGGAGGAAACAAATCGTTTTAGGGCATTAACATCTAGAGAACATACCGGAGGCAATTTAGCTTGTAAAGAGCAAAGGTAGGTTATACAACCATATAAAGGAAAAAAAATGTACAGGAGCAGAAGCGTAATCCAAGGGTCGTGGAATTGAAAGTTGAAGTAGCTGGCTAAAGAAAGTGAATTTTAATGTCGTTTTTATTTTGGCAAAAAGGCACTTTTGAGAAATCTCGATATTTTCTCAGATTTACACATACTTTCGCTAATACTAATAGGTCTGTTCCCTTACTTTCTGGCAGTGTTGCCAGGTCGTGGGGGATTCCCCTTTTTGTGGGGAATTTCAAGAAAAAAATATGCGAAAGGGGAAAAGGGGAATCTTCTTTCTTCTAGAACGAAATGTGGGAAAAAAAAAATTAAATTTCAATACTTCACTCCAATATTGGGCACATTCAATAATCTAGTTATCTTCAGTGGACTAGATTGGTCTGGATAAGACTCAAACTGAACGCAAAAACTAGATTGGTCGGGAACATCACTTTTTCTACTTCAAGCACATTATGCGAACAACTATCAATTTAGTACTCAGTCACAATTTCTTGACTCGTCGCCCTCCAAAAATGTCAACTGAAACAGCTGCTTATATGACTGATTTCAGCCAATCAAAACCGAGATACATCTAGTCAGACGGCTGCTGTCAGAATTACTAAACTAGAAGCTTGAACGTCCCCATTGCCTTTTAAATAGAGCCAGGGTTGTGCTGAGGTACCTAATTGGGTAATTTGGCTCAAGTATCTTATGTAGCTTTCGCTCAATGCTCCGAGCAAAAGAGAAATGGCTCATTTTATTTGAACTTCTCATCTGTTACCCAATACGTTTGATAAACATAATTTTTCGATTCTACAATCCTTTTAATTTATTTTTTCACTATGTTATAAACTTTTCAGTACATTTTATACATAATTATGCTACAGCCATATAAAATCTGTTTTGTTCTCCTATTAGTTTTTCAGCTGTCACTTGTTTTTTCTTATTAGTTGACACTGACGTTGTTGCGAAATACCCTTTAACTGGTTAAAATATTAGCCAAGTGAATGGACCCAATTATTTCTTTGTAACTACAAAAAACTGCCTCTTGTGTGGAATGGCTCGGAAAATGGCTCAACGCTTCGTACGCAAGTAGCGCGTTTCATTATAATCGTATACCTATGACTGAGATTTATTGGCAAAAACTGTATAAGATCTAGACCGCAATAGAATAAAACCACTGCTCCTTTTAACATTATAAAAATAAGTAAAAGTTTATATACAATAATTCGTTTGAAGTTTTCTATTTACAGTAATTTCCCTTGTGGGATATTTGCTGTGGGTGAGTGCATTCCATGCATTGTGACGTTGTTCGCCGTCACGTCAACAAGCCATATTCGATATGCACAAGTTCATTCTTACTAGATTTCAGTTTTTATATTGGAACTTGGGTGAAAAATTTGTAAGAAGCAGTCAGTTTACTCAATATTTAGATTGTGGGGAATCCATGGGGAAAACCACCACGAAGAATGGGGAAAAAGGGGAATTAAAAGGTCTGTGATGGGGAATTTCACTTAAAGCGCCTGGCAACACTGCTTTCTGGTTCACTTTTGGCAATATGTCACATTTCTCTCACTGCGAGAGAATAATGTTCACTGAAATTAAATATAACCAAAAAGAAAAGGAACGCGTTGAACCACAAATTTGAAAAATGTGAATTTTTTCTAGGCGGCAATATTCAAATTTCAGTAGAAAAAAGCACAAATTTATATTTAAGACCAGGATTTGAATTGCTTTTGTTGCAGAAATTAAAAAGTACAATTCTTTTGTTTCTTACATCTATTTTTTTGCGATACAAGCAATAAATATAAATGAAATTAAATAAAAAGTCAGTTACAAATTAGAATTTGAACGATTTGACAACCTTCTGTCAGCAATAAGAAACTAGCCCAAAGAAATTTCTTGGGTTAATATTTGCAGGTTTTTTATGGGAGGAAATGTTTTGCTCTCTCTTTTTGGCTCTCTTCTGCCCAACTTTTGCGTAAAGGAACGAAGTTTGACTAAATTTGGCGAATGTGTTCGAATGCATTATCCTTAGGGAACAGACCTAAAATGACACACATTGCTGGCGGTTACGAATTGTTTATCTTTGGAAGGATTGCTATTGCTACGCGTGTAAGAGTGCGTTTTTTATAGGTATTAAATTATTTCGAAATGCTATAAATGTCTAAAAATCGATTGAAATGGATTCACACTGCAAGTGAAAAAAAAAAATATATCTTTTTGCGGCAAACCCAAAACATACAAGAACCATAAAATTCGGATTTCTTGTTCGAGTTGGCAGCAAAAATTTGAAATCTCAGACCAAAATATGAAAAGCAAAATCGAAAACGATATTTTTTAGCCAACAGTAAAAACGTACTTACACCAAAATAACCGTCAAAAATGCTTGCATACCTGCAGGCTGAATCGGAGCAAGACACTGAATTGTTTTATTTCGCCATATGCTCTGCTGTGATAAATCTTGGATAAAAAAACTAAATTGCTGAAGACAGGTAATCCTTGGGAAGTGATTTGGTGCCAATTTTGTTACTGTAAATAAACAAGTCATAGAAAGTGTCCAATAAAAACATGCATAAGAGTGTGTTGTTTTATCATCAGCATCACTGTTGTGGTATTTGGTTGAGCTTCTTAGATTTCAGACTTCCTGTGCCTAATCGAACATAAACTCTCTTTTTTGATGATATTCGTGATGAATATCAAATTTGATGAATTTGTACAACCGTTCGACACTTTTCTACGCATATCCATTCACTGGTTAAAAAAACAGATTCGCAATTGCTCTGATATGACACGAGGATACAGCAAAAAAAAAAAAGTTCTGAGAAGCCCAATACCTATAATACCAATACCTACATTGTATAAAGCTTTTGGATTAGATTGCATGTCTACAAACTTTGTAAGAGAAGCATACCAATAGAAATTAGGGGTTATCGCGAATAAATTCCGTGGGAAATGTTTCCCTTGTCAGCAATGTAAGTCAGATTGCTGAACAGAAAAGATTCCCGGGGAAATCTTATTCCCGATAGGGGTTATTATTCGATAATAGCATTGTATATGAAACTTATAGTAGTATCATCACGGCAATTTTTTTATTTCTGTCTCCAGCCGCCTAGGGGGTGTTCGATCGTTTCTCTCGAGAGAAGAAACATTTGTTCACTCCTTCTGAATAGAGTAAATAATAGCGTAATGAGTGAGTTTATGAGTGACTTGAAGAGTGCAAACAACAACTAACCGGTTTTGGCGTACTCGCACTAAACTAAATAAGATAATGAGCAATATACGATGGTAGGGGTGATAACTTCAATATGCTTTTCCACGTCACCCAAGAGGTAGCATATTAGACGCGTTTTTTTTTTCTCGAGGTGGTCCCGCGTAGGCCTAATCCTCGCACTTTAGTAGGAACTAAAGGGTACAATATGTAAAATAAAAAATAAGTTTATGTTATAAATATGAGAAAACGTAACAATGTTTATGTATAGTAAACGGGGTAAAAAACAGAAAACATATCGATAATTCACAAAACATACAAGACTTAAAAAAAAAAAAAACAAAGTGGGAATCTTAATTCCTCGCACTTTTAACTCCACAGAAATCCTTATTGATTTTTCTTATAGAAAATTTGACTAGTCCAATTAAAATGAACTTACAAATGGAGTATTTGTGTTCATTATTTTTACACGTTAGGGTCTCGCAGGCTGCCATTTTTAATGTGGATGTCAGCAAAGTCTCGATTAGGTGTTGCTTATGACGCACTTCCGTGAACTGCCTTTCAAAACGTTTTTGCACACTTTTCACAAACTCTTCAAATTTCACAGAAGGCACAGTTAATTTTCCAAATTGGGAAGTAGTGGTGCAGGTATCATAAGCTCGTAATTTAATCAACAGAGCTTGTTCTCGGAATTTGTCTGTTTTGTCGATCATAAACAGAGTGCAATTTGAGCAATTAAGTTTCTTATCTAACTTAAAAGCTGCAAACCCGGCATAAAACGTAAGTGCCGTTGCTTGCAGCTTCTCTGAACATCCTTTAGATATAATCATTTCCGTTTTATTGGTTTCATCATCAATATCGTCATCGCAGTCAACATGGTACTCGATATTATTTAAAATATCTTCCCTCATAATATGATCTTCAACAGGAACTTCAATGTGGAATTCTTCGCTGTCATCACACTTTAGATCATCGCAGTCGGCTTCGAGTATCAACGATTCAGCTCCAGAATCTTCGTAGCCTGAATTCTCTGACGATTTTAGATTCTTAAAAATTATTTGTTTTAAATTTCTAATAAATCTATAGGCTGAAGGGTTCTTTTCGTATGATCCCCTGTTTGATCGAGCCATTGAAAATAAATTTTCTGCAACATCAGTATTCAGATGTGCAAGGAGAAGAAACTGCTGGTCATTTTTGAGTTTTTCCCATATTAATTCTATGGCCAGCAACGTTTGCATGAGACCACCGAAGCAATACGGCTTTTTCATTTTACCAGTAGACTCCCATAATGAGATCCACTCCCTAGCTGTTTTAATAGACTGTAAAGTTTCACTATATGCTGAAACAGGTCGACGGTCAGGGTTGGATGTGTTAAGACTGTAGCTATTTAAGTTGTCAAAAAGATTATTCATCTTTATAGCAAAATGTGCCGTTGATGTAGCAATTTTTTTATCTGTGTCAGTGGCAAAACAATTTGCTGCGATAGCGTTGAAAATTCCAGCAGCTACGTTAGCACTGAAAACCTGTGTAGCCAGTTTGACTGATAATTTTTCAAAACTGTTTGGATTTATATGACTCTTCGTTAGTTTGAAGCATACTTGAAAGATGTTCTTGGAATCTTCTTCAAACAGTTTGACAAGAGTTCCCCAAGAAACGATATCATCAGCTATGCGAATATTATTTTTTAACAAGCAATTTCGCACGCTTTTGAATAAATGCGGGTAGTCATATAAAAGAAATATTACCTGGTCCGAGATTTCAAAAAACGGCTTATTTTCTGCTGCTCCCAGTAATTTATATGCTTTTCTATTATTACTGCCCTGGTCACAGCATACAGCAATAACTTCAAATCCACACTCTAATGTTTTGGTAACTGTTAATTTCAATATCTCGGCGATATTCTCACCCTTTGGGCATCCTATATAATACGATATGGTTTGCTTCCAATTCATATTTAATCCTCTAAGGGTGAATACCATAACCTTTGAAGCAATAGTCGTGTGCCTTCCCAGCTCCCCAAAATCCGAAAACCCGTATATCATATCCGTTTTCGTGTTATAATCAAGCTCGGGCTTAATTGCCATTTCATCAAAAATCAGAACACATCTTTTTTGTATATTGGACATGGTTTCGGCCTTACTTTTCAAAAGTTCTGTTATTTGGGTAGAGAACCCAGCCGGTAAACTCAAAGATGAATGCCATCTATATAAGGCGTTTTTCTTTTTTAGTTCAGAGCACAACCTGAACTGTTATACAAAAAGTTCGTGTTTCTTTTTTAGCTCAGATACATCAGAGCTTGAATTTGTGTTTCTTTTTTCGTTCAGAGCATGATCAGAGCGCGCTCTATGAGCTCAGAATTAATTGACTGAGCAGGCTGAGTAAAATGCTGATTACACATATACATTCACACTTCCAGTCATATTTGAGAGAAAAAAAAAAACAGGACAAACAGAAAATCATCAGAACGATCTGAGCACGCTCGGTTCAGAGCGCGCTCATATAGCTCGAGCTCAGTTCAGTGCTCAGCTCTGAACTAAAAAAGAAAAACGCCTATTGTGCTTACAGATGGTAAGCTAAATCCGGTGTTCAGCATATGGGAATATAATGAAGGAGACTTATAAAAAAACTTTAGACACAAATCTTTTTCTTCATATGTCCAACGTGAATTTACCTTATGAAAAAGTTGCATGCTAACAAATGTTTTAACATCGACTTGTTTTTCCTGCAATTGCAAGTCAACGTTTTTCTCCAAATTGTACTCCTTATCATATTTTAATCTTTTCGGTGTATCGAAAATGTAACGCGGTACAGAATTTTGTATTCGAACTTCAGATTTCTGAACGAAACGTGAACCGGGAGATGGAAACTGTGAGGGAGAAATTTCGGAGCTATTGTTAAGAGGAGGTAAAGAGAAATTTCTTACATATGTTACGGGGTTAGCAACCCTTTTAACAGAACTGACAGGTGAACACATTGCACGATTTTCAGTTTTGCCAGTTTTTTTAATAAAGTTTGAATTATCGCATGTTCGGGAGTTGTGTGAAATTGCCGTCGATGCAAGTTTAATCTTTCGATTAGTATCCATGATTTTTAAGCAAGAATCGTCAGTGAATAGGTTAGAGCAATTGCAAACTAATGGGGATGAAATTGGAACTGCATTTTTAGAAAGACATTTACGAAGTGATTCTAATTTTAAGTCTTTGGTATAGAAATGGTTTTCACACATAAAGATATTTTTATTGAATGTCATGCACTGTGAATGTTTTATCCAAACATCTCTTCTATGATCATTGGGGAGCTTAAAAAAGGACAAGGAAAACGGAATTTTGAAATTATTACAGTCTTTATATGAGCATTTCGCCATTCTATAATGCTAAATAACTATAATTTATTAGAAATAAAAAAATACAAATGTATAATTGTTTTATTCGATGAAGAACAAACCAAGAAGCACAAACCAAGAAGCACAAACGAAAAACAAAGCAAGAACACAATTCACAGTAAATTTCTCCACCCGTAATAATAACCAACTGCCATCAGCCAACTGCCACTGCACTTCACCAAAACATTGGTTGAAAATGAGCGATGAGTATCAATAAAGCACACACAAAAAACAAAAAATACTCAAAAAACCGATTATTGAGTTGAAGCAGAGTGCATGCTGTACGTGGACGAAGATGATATGGCCGGGATGGGATGGGAATATCATACCTACCTACATTATTGTCATGCTTCATTATTCACTCAGGCTCAAATTTTAGTACATTGAGTAAATTAACAAAAAAAAAAAAACGAATATAAAATTTGAATCTGAGTAAAATATGAAACAAGACATGTACAATACAACCTACCTCTGTAAATGGCTTTGCAGCACTGAGAGAGAGTCTGAGATTGAGATATGAAACTCGCATTGCAACAAAGTAACTCACTTCACTTTCGGATTTGACAAAATGAGCGAGAAAGAAATAGTATATTGGCATGCGATTGGTTTGATTTTAGAGTAGAACCATAGATAAATTAATATACAGATGTCTCATCCTAATGTAAAAGAATGCTCTACTTTTTGCGATCGTCCAACAAAGATCGTCCAACAAATGGAAGGTGAAAAGCAAAACCCACCACACCTCATTTGAGAAGGATTGAGTTTCTGTTTCAATGAATGCTACTTTCAGTTTCAGTTGAATTATGACCACAGGCTGAAAAGTATGTATCCGGTGGGCTGTCGTATGGGGTATGGGGCAGGTAAATTTCCTTCCACACTGAGAGTGGGTTAAAGGGTAAGGAGACAACGTAATAAGAAAAGGGGAAAGAAAAATAATCGCCTTTATTTCTATAATCTTTCTTTCTTTGGTATTGTCAATGCCTTATGATTGTACGCCGGCGGGGGTGTGTGCCGTGAGGAGATCTTCGGTTATGTAATGCATGATGGTTTTTGTTGGGAAGAGCCGCCGATTTACTTTTGGATTTGTTTTGCTGAAAAAGGTATTTCTTTGCGATATGAACAATTTATTTCATTTTGGCGATACAATTTTAATGTTTTTGTTTGGGTAGGTAGGTACATTCGCATTATTTTTCCGGTTTTCATTTTTCGATACAAATGTATGTCAAATTTTATACTTTTATAATTTTCTTTTGAAATTAATTAGGTAATTCATTAATAGGTACCCTATTATAGGTATCAACAATAATATTTAAACTGAAAACTGTTCTAGGTATATCACTTACTTATCTTATTTTTCAAAGACATGCTGTTGGGTTTTCTTCTCTGTTAATAATTAAAGACGGATAACGAGACAAGAATTCAAACTTTTCAAATTTACATGTCTGTCAAAACGCTCTGAGTTGACTGGGTCTGACTTTGTATTATGAATACATTTTAACATTAATAATAAAACAATCAGTACTTTTAGTTTTCTCGATTAGGTATGAAGTAAGAGAAAATACATACAAAATTTTGAACTCGCGATGTTAATCAATTCTGACATTACGATGATCGAGTAACTCAAAGAAGTGGGTCGTAAAATGCTGTCTGTCTGTCTATCTGTCTGCTTGCCTGTCTGTGCGTACGCTCTCGAGGCCTAGAGCCTAAGTGGCTGCCATAATTTTAGCTTCAGATTTGGAGTTTAAGTTCGGGGCGGTTTTTATCATACTACAAAAATCGAATAACGTGTAAAGCGGCAACACTTCATTATAAATACAAAGCCAAATCCAATGAATATAGACAGGGGAATCCCTCCTGTCTATTAGTTAGTGTTAGTGCAGGACTGCAAACGCAGCTCGGTGGGTGGGTCAGTGATTTTGAGGTATCTTCCCGAGTTCGCGATCGCGACCGCGTCGTTTATAAAGACTAAATTGTTGTGTAGTTATTGTAGTTTAACAAACGATACTTTTGAATTTTGGACATTTGTATCTCGAAAACGGTATACCTATACGACTGTTACAAAAATTAATTTCTAAGTAAATACATGTAATCATTTCTAACTTAATAGAAAACTCATACAATAGATTTTTGAAAAAATACACTTTTTTTTAATTCGGTTTTCTTTAGTTTACCGGAAAACGCCGATACTTAACGATTTTGACCAAAATGCATACTTAGAGTAAAATTGATGTTTTCAAAATTATTGTGTCCCTATTAATAGAAAAACTTATATTTCGAAAACCCCAATTTCGATTAAAAAAAAAAGAAAACTTTAAAAACCAAGTAGGTAATGCTTACATCCCGAACAATACCTTTTCAGCAAAATTGTTAAGCAATATCATTTTTCAAACTAAACATTGCAATATTTGGTCTGCCAAATTTTACAAAAACCGCTCTAACGATTTTGAAAATACATATTAACGATAATATCAGTATTCTAAATAAGATCCCTTACTTAGTTTTTCTCAAAAAATCGAATAAAACAGTTTTTAATCATTTCTCCAAAATGACTACCCAAAAGCCGATCTGTGTCGATATATAGATAGATATATTTTTAAAACTCAATACCGCACTTTAAAATTAAAATTGTAACAGCCTTTAAAAATGCAATAACAGCAACGTAAAACATATTTTTAGCAAATATTAGCAAGTTCTTCTTTCTTTCAAGCATATTCAATATGCACCTTAAATAATACCAACCAGCCAGAAAATCTTACTTTATTTGCACCCCATCGGGATATTCAGTTTATAACTGCTAATGCAAATTCAAAAAACAAATCTCTGATTTGTGTAATCATAGACGATCATCACAAATCTATGTCAGCCAAAAATAAAATCATGCATGATAAAAAAACAGAAATTCCTATTACGATTTTCTTCATCCTCAAAAACTGGTAAAATGTGAGAGTTATAAAATAATTCAGTAAGCGCTTATAACTCTCTAACCAGAACTTGCGACAATTGCCGGATTTTATCGATTTGGCAGCAGATATCTGAAATCTCGGATCAAAATCTGAAAAGGTAAATCAAAACGACATAAGGTAGGTACCTAACGTTTAAAAATCATAAATGCAATTCTTTTGGGTATGTCATCTATCAAGCCAATCTTGCGTAGATATCTATTACCTATAAAAGTAACTTGAAAAGTTTGAATTCTTGTTTTGTTATCCCACTTTATTTATTAACAGAGAAGAAAACCCAACAGCATGTCTTTGAAAAATAAGATAAGTAGATAAGTGATATAGAACAGTTTTTAGTTTAAATATTATTGTTGATACCTATAATAGGGTACCTATTAATGAATAATCTAATTAATTTCAAAAGAAAATTATAAAAGTATAAAATTTGACATACATTTGTATCGAATAATGAAAACCGTAAAATTAATGCGAATGCACCTACCCAAACAAAAACATTAAAATTGTATCGCCAAAATGCAATAAATTGTTCATATCGCAAAGAGATACTTTTTTCAGCAAAACAAATCCAAAAGTAAATCGGCGGCTCTTCCCAACAAAAACCATCATGCATTACATAACCGAAGATCTCCTCACGGCACACACCCCCGCCGGCGTACAATCATAAGGCATTGACAATACCAAAGAAAGAAAGAAAGATTAAAGAAATAAAGGCGATTTTTTTCTTTCCGCTTTCCTTATTACCTTGTCTCCTTACCCTTTAACCCACTGATCAGTGTGCAAGGAAATTTACCTGCCCTCAATACCATATACGGCAGCTCACTGCATACATACATTCCGGCCTGTGGTCATAATTCAACTGAAAGTAGAATTCATCTAAACAGAAAATCAATCCTCAAATGAGGTATGGTGGGTTTTGGTTTTCACCTTCCATTTGTTGGACGATCTTTGTTGGACGATCGCAAAAAGTAGAGCATTCTTTTACATTAGAATGAGACATCTGTATATTAATTTATCTATGGTAGAACTGTGTAAATTATGTGAGTGGATCTCTATTAAATTTAATAAAGAGAGCGTAATATTTTCAGCCCTCTTTGGTCTAGTAGTATCTCGCGCCGATAGAGGCATCACCATCGATTTGCCAAAGTAATAGTACTATTAGTTTCATATACAATGATAATAGCTAACTTCCTGCGATTAAGGTATATACGCGCTTTTTATAATTAAAAACAAGGAACTTGTGTTGGCAACGTTAAGATCCACTTGTCACTAAGAATAGCCACACAGAAGCTTAAGTGACTAAGTTAGCTCTAGTAATTCAAAGAACGTATAAACAACAGCCTTCTCACAAGTGCAAGTTTAACACAAGCATTAAGCCTTTGAATACTTTCCAACCGAAACTGGTAGGTCTACGGACTAGTATAATACTTGTCATCAACAAAGTTAAGCTGAAGATTTTATGCAGACCTAGTATTGGTCTCTCATATCACAATTTATTACAATACCGAAAGAGTACGGCAAAAGGAATCTGTGCCGACAAGATGTTTAATATACGTCTTCCACTTCATAAATTTCCAGTTACCCGTATTAGGTACTATCATCCACAGAAATTTTCAGCAAGTTATTTTCGTTAGACGACTTGTAAATTTGCAAGGCCAAAAGTTCAGTATGTAGACTAACAAGCACGAAATACATTCTCCATGCAAGATCATGCACAATTCTTGGAGAAATTAACACTGTTCCCAGCAACAAATACGACACTCCAAAGTAAAAATACTCTTTGGCTCACTTTCTTCTTTTTATAAAAAGTAATTTTATTAAACGAACTCCACCATTTGTTTACTTAAGTGGGATGAACCTAGAGCTGTGGGTGGCACCAATACCGGGCCTACCGTGCTTGACGGGTTTGTATGTGAACGAGAACTCTCCCAAGTAGTGTCCAATCATTTCTGGTTTTATTTCAACCTGCATTGAACAAAAAAAAAAAAAAACATTAGACGACTTCATCCTCAATGTTCACTCAAATAGTCACCAACCTGGCTGAAGTCTTTGCCATTGTAGACACCGATGATGGATCCAGTCATCTCGGGGACAATAATCATGTTTCTCAAGTGAGTCTTGACAATTTCTGGCTTCTCATTTGGAGGAGCCTCCTTCTTGGCTTTTCTCAATTTCTTGATGAGTGCCATTGGCTTGCGCTTCAGACCACGGGAGAACCTCCTGCGAGCACGGCTGTGCATCAATTCGACAAGCTGGTTGCTGATTGTAAAAAAATGTAAGGTTAGATCCCAATTGGAAAGAGAGGCGGGTAAATTTGGCTACTTACTTGGGCATGTCCAGGAGTTGATCCAAGTCGACACCACGGTAGGTGAACTTTTTGAAGGTACGCTTCTTCTTGAGAGTTTCATCGACCTGCAATTGACGGAAACATTGCAGTTATCATTTGCTATGGAAATTTCACATATCGGGTGTAAATTTGTGTGCACTTGTTTTAGCAAAACTATTTTCAATATGAGTTTAAGAACATTAATCAAAAACACCAAAGGATTGCACATAAATTTTAAGATTTCTGAAGGAAAATTACCTCAGCCATCTTGACGTTTGTAAATTGCAGAACGGAAAGAAAAACAAATTGTTGCAGTGCTACCAAACTTGATTAATTTCGAACCGGTTTGTTTCCGATTATGGATGTTGACAGCAATGATGTGACTGTACAGTACACTACACTTCTAAAGTGTTATGGAAGTACAGTAAAGAACGAATAATGACTAAAGTCGCGATTCATCAGGAAAATTAATGGAGAGTTACAGAAATCAGAGTTTTTTTTTGTATTTTTGTTGGACGTCCCGGTTTTTCCAATTTTTCCATGCAGAAATTCAGATTCCAAAACCTTAACCGACAAAAATAAAAAAAAAATTAAAAATTGGTGCATATTTTGACTCCTTCTTAGGTCATACAATCAATCTGACATCCTCCGAGTCAGTCTGAAATTCTGCAAGCGTTTGATTAAGTATCTTGTTTTTTTTTTTATCTCAATTTGGAATTATATCTCCTGAACCGTGTTCTAAGTAGAGCTCGAAAATATCTCTCAACCTTTTCAAAGGTCTTGATATTACTCTCAGTTGTTGAGATTTTTAATTACGATCACATAATGACCAGATTTTTATCACAGTATTTTTTTCTGTTCTGCTCAGAGCGAAACCTTTATTTTATTTTTTTATCGTTTCGGTCAACCGCTGAGAGATATCACTGACAGAAAAAAATAAATCTCATTTGAACAATTTTCGCTAATTATTACTGTTAGTTAGCAGCGCATGCGAAATTGCATTAGTGATTTGAATACTCATTGTTTAACACTCTTCTAAGGAAGTTGAATACAGTAAGTAGCCGTCGAAAAAACTTTTGCCGCTTTAAATTTAATTTTAAGTGAGAAAAGGTATAGCTTAAGTACTAAAACCCTTGAGATTTTACTTTTAGTGAAACTTTATTCTTAAAATATTTTTAATCTAGCTATATGTTAAATAAAGAAAACAACTGAATTCAATACAAGTTTGAGTTTTTTTTTACTTATTTTCGACAAATGAGGTCTTTGGTTGATCAATTCCATTAAAATTTTATGGAAAAAGTTAACTGAGGAGTGATATATCCAAATTTTTAAAATAACGATCAACCAAAGAGCGAAAAGCCAAGTGTATATAAATATATCTTGGAGCAAGACCTTTATGTTGAAGCCGAATGTTATATCTCTCAGTGAGAAACCAAATGAAAATAAAGGTTGAGAGTTATTTTCGAGCTCTGGTTCTAAGGGCCCGATTTGGTGTCGAATTTGAATGATGTCTGAACCAAAAGTGCCGAAGTCACTATTGGCATTGACTTTCAGTTGTCAATAACTTCTCATCTTTCGAACAGCGAACAGCGATTTATAAGCGAAAGTTAAATACAGATATATTTGTATCAAAATGATAAGTACTTAACTAAAAAATATGTTTTTGGAACACAAATTCTCCGTCAACTCCGTCAGTCAAGTAACAACTTCCCGTAATAAAGTAGTAACTTTAACATTTCGTTACGTAGCCGTGTCTCGAACAACAAGCGAATAGCCAACAAAAATATAGTTTAAGATAAAATTAATATTGATTAAAGTTTATATTTTTTCAATAGAACTTATTAAACGGTTGCGAAGAGTGAAAGTCTTTGGACAGCTAGAACTAAATAATCGGAACCCGCCTCAAAACACGTCAAACAAGTGAAAATATGCCCAAAATAGCGTCATAAACACGGCTGATGCTATTCGCCCGACGTTTGGGACACGGCTACGTAACGAAATGTCAAAGTTTAATCGCGTAAAACAGTGAAATAAGGGCTCGCTTCACTCGCAAAAAGGATTCTAAACTCCAGTATTACATTTTCGGACACGAGTATGTACGTTTTAAGGCCCAAATTATTTCTTAAAACACTTTTTTTAATTAAAATACAATTACGTTACGTCAACTACGTAGTCGTGTCCCGAAGCCAAACAAAAGTCAGTCAGTACAAAAGTGTCGGGCGAATAGTCACATCGCAAAAAAAAGAAGAACGATTTTTTAGGGGATTTATTTGAAGGTTTGTATTTTTTATTTAAATCAATGCTTACGACATCGGTTTTAAGAAATTTTCAGTTTTCAAGATGGCACCACATAATTATGCTCATTGACTTTTAAGATCAACAGCAACGAATCCCTAATTAGCTTACCAATTGTACACAACGAAGGTTACTCTATCAAAATATAAGGAAGAGTTAACGTTCCTTATTGAATTAAATGTTAGTTTGATTTTATTTTAATAAATATGTTATGTTAACATTAGGTTTCCTCAGGTATCTAAAATACACACACAAACAAACATTCTTGTGCACATTACATACCTACATTTTGGTTTCTTTTTAGAATAAAAATTCTGTTTCCTTCAATTTTAATGCTAAAGTGCAATTAAGTAGAAATCATGGTTGCTTCAGTGCAAACAATTGTCAGTCTCCAAAGTTTAAAGGATGCGAAAGATAACAGAAAATATAAATGAAAATAACGGATGACAATCAAATGAGTAATGCGCAGATATAAAGTCTACTCCTCATCTTTGACTGATTTTAGGTCACGACCTAATCCCTGTATCTTTGCGTCTAATCCCTTGTTCAGCAGCAGCGTTTCCACTTTAATCTCAATTAGACAGTTCTCATCTTGCTGCTTAGCATCGATTTTTGCGAAATCAATGTCCGCAGCGCTGCGCTTTTCACGAGTACTCTTCAATGTTGTGGATAAGTCCAACTGCTCTTTGTTCACTTCTAGAATATCTCTGCGAATCGCCTCAATGTTTTCTTTCTCCTTCTCTACTTCCACAGCGGCTGGTGGTTTAGAATCGTTAGCTGGTACTACATTTGATTCAGCCTCATCTACTGGAAGTTTACTTTTCAGTGAATCGATGAGCTTACTCTCTAAAGCGGGTTCGGATGGGATTTGTATATCCGGAGACTTCTGAATCGATGGTTCCTTCTTAATCATATCATCGGGTACGACCAGACTTTGCGATGCATTAATTAACAATGGCAAGGGCAATGGGGCTCGTGAATCGCGACCATTTGCATTATCCTGAACTGCGTCATGTGTCTGTTGCACAACATCTCCCGTTTTATACGAGAAGGGTTCATAGACAGGCTTCTTCTCCTGCTCGTTGGTTGCATTGACGCTATGGTTCTCCGTAAGAATACCCAGCAGAGAAGCCTTTGGAACTTCTATTGGTTTAACCGGATTCGGCTTCAGCTGTTCATCTTTTAGGCTTTCTTTGCGCACCTCTCGTTCGATTTGCTCCACTTTTTCGACAACTTGCCCTAGTTTTTCAACAACCAACTCTTGAGTCTCTTTGTTCTGCTTCGCCAGTTGATCTTTCAGTTCATCTACCTTGCGTTCAAGCAGCTCCTTCGTCTTCTTCAACTCATTCTCAGCCTTTGCGAGTTGTTCCTGTTTGTCTGTGTCCTTTTGCTGCTCTTCGGCGGCAATTTCTTCATCATTTTTAATGGCTTCCTTTGCGATTCCATTCGAACTCGAAATTGCTGTTACTTCACTTACAAGTGGCACTATTTCGACAAAATGAGTTACACTCTCTTTCTCTGGTGGATTCGTTTCTTCTGGAGCTTTAACGACATTTTCCTGTTCCACTTCGTCAACTGGCAGGGGAGGATTAACTTTGGCATATTCCTCGATTTTTTCCAAAAGCGCGGGAGGTTTCTCTTCGACGACAACTGGCTTTGGATCTTCTACTGAAGGCTTTTCCAGAACACGGGATATATTTTGTAGGGGAATCTGCTTTACCACTGATTTGGGAAGCTCAATGTTTCTGTCGAATTTTGGTAGCTGTGTAGCTGACTCTGTAGCTTTGTCCACAACAATCACCGGCGATTCAAAACGCGTCTCGTCAATAGCACTCAAGTTGGCATATGTGCCGAGGATCATCAAGCAGCAACCCCCTATTATGATAGCCTGTGCTAAAGTCCTTTCAGTGGAGTCCTTCTTTGATATCTTTCGAAAGCACACCGCCGGGAAGATAATGCAAATGGCAACCCCAATTGTGGATCCAACGAGTCCTATCACCAGTTCTATTGATGGAATCAACAATGCAATACAAAGCGATCCGGTCACTATGAACACAGTGATGGATTTAAAGCGTGCCTCCGGTATATAGCCTGTTGCATCGGCATGACCCTAAAAGTTGAGATAAATTAGAGAATTGTCGGATTTTACTAGTTGCATAGCTCACCCTTCTGTAAAGCAACGAGTAGATGCTGGCTCTGCATGGAAATATCACCAGCGGAAAGCTGAACGCAACGGAAAGGACAAATCCGATTTTGATCACATCACTGCCGAATGTAGGTGTAAAGTTGATAAGGATATTACCTGCGAAATATACGTTAAAATTTAAAATTTATTTTATCACCAAATTCGCGTTTTTTTTTCCCCCTTTGCCTTATATAAAAGTGTTAAAGATATCCCTGCCCATCGCCGCCCTTACCTGAAAAAGTGTGCGTACAAAAGGCGATATATCCAAAGAATCCGACGGCAATATAAACCACAGTGCACATCCAAGTGGCGTTCTTGATAATAGCGTTTAGTTTTTCCAGACTTTGGTTGTTAACACTCTCCAAGACCTCAAAAAGTTGCCTGTAACAATAATAGTTTAAATAGTTTAAATTGGTTTAAATTGTTGCAGATATACCATCAAACTCACATTTGGCAAGACAATGCCATACTAAAGATTGGAAGACACTGCAGAACGCCAGACGGTTCCCAATAAACAATCTTTCCCTGCCAATCATTGGCAAGAATGTGCGTTTGTGAATCAAGTATTATTTTCACCACCAAACAGAGATAGAACCCAATAGAGGCTGTACAAACTGCAGACAAACTGTCAATATTCTTCAGCATTCCCAGTGGCAAGATGCAAATAATAGTCACAACGACCATCACCCACGTGCGCAGTCCATCTGTGCCATCCAAACCAAATATTTTTGCCACAATCTGAGGTCCCACATCTCCGACAACGACAAAATAGGTGATACACGTTCCAATTAGGTATCCAATGATGCCGAGTTCCACCAACAGCTTTCCCGGCGAGCCAAAAGCATGGAAACCTTGCAACTACAAGTTCAAGTGTCTCTAAAAATATACATGAGCTGTGATATCTCACCTAATAACTCAAAGCTCTTTCGCCGAGTGAGGAGTGAAGATTTAATCAGGTAGTGGCAGGAAACTCTGGTTATCAGGTTGTTCAAAATAAGCAACGCTATTGAGAGAACTATTCCACACTAAGGAGATATGTCTAATAATTAGTCTGAATTTACAGAATTTACAACTTGTTGAAAGGACTTACCTCTTGAAAACAAAATGGCATAGCCAGTATTCCGACACCAATAATACTGTTTGCCAGTGTCATAACATGACCCGTATTCGATATCATGACGAACCCACTAAGCAGTGATATAGCTCTTAAAAATATTTCGTAAATCTTACCTCATGTAGAGTAGAGAGAAGAAGAGTTGTGCAACGTGTATCTGTATGCTAATTGATTGCAAAATATTCAATTCACCTTGAGATTGAAAAGAAAATGATAACGAACACCTTGCTCAGCCAAACTCGGGCAGTATGAAATTGTTCATTGCTTTGGTTCCGGAATTGTGTCTTAGCACTAATTGGAAACTAGTTGCTGGTGATACTTGCTGTTCGCAGATAAGAACTCATTTATCGACAAAAGTTTCACTAATCACTAATTCAGTAATTCATAAAACGTCAGCAACACGAAAACAAAAATCAGCATTTGCTGCTAAAAGCTAAACTGCTGCCAGCTGCTACATACGCACTCTTGCTCTTGGTGACACATCTATTAGATTTTGACAGATAGGTAGGTAACTTGTGGGAGTTGGGAGTTGACAGCGAGCTGCGAAATATAAACAAATATGGATGGTAAAATGCGTGCAGGTAACCGGCAAAGGTAATGGAATTAAAAGAGATGGATATTTTTCCAGTGGAAAGGCGGCTGCCTACAAGCTGTTTTCCAGAAAAAATCATAAAGTCACGCACACATGCTCATTTCTATGATAGAATAAGTGAGTTCGTGAATTCACCCGCAAGATGGCGGAAAGTTGGTGAATTCACCACCGATATTCATAAAATTGTCAAATATCCTGGAAAACTGGTTTGGGCATGTTCACTAGGAAAATTTGAATTTTGACGGTTAGGCAGTTAATTCGCTTGCGGTGAATATATAATTAATACGTTTCTTACACTTTAACACTGCCTTTTATCAAGCATGGTCAATATAGTTACGAAAAACAATTCAAATTCCATTTTTATTAACAGAGTAATTAAAAAAGTTTCTCGTAAAATTGAGCACTATCAAGTTCAAATTCAATTAATTTGCATTTAAATTTTAAATGCAAAATGCATAACGTTTTAGTCAAGTAATAATCTTTCAAGGCCTATAATTCGGCATGAAATGTTTTTATTGTTTATTATTTATTATTTCAAAACCTCAATACCTACTTCGTTTTTCTACATTATAGTTCTGCACTTAGAAATAAATTATAACTTTTTTTGGTTAAATATCGCAATTAATTTTCTTTCTTATCAAAGTTTTTATAATTTTGACCCTAGTACACCAACCACTCCTTAAATTATATAAATCTATACATTTCCTGTATAAAATTAAATATTGTCAATAAATTATTTCACATACCTATAAAAACAGTTGTTCCTTCCAGTCGGATTAATACAATGGGGAGACAACCAAAAAATCGTATATCTTACGAATAGACCTATCTAATAGAGAATGTGTCACCGTGTGTGGTGAATATAAAATTCAGCTGTTTGATGACATTCGGCTGGTGCAATTTCAAATTTAATGTTATGACCTGTAATTTACATTTAGATTTGAAATAGGTACTCACTTCAGGAATACATTTCGTTCTGTGTGCAATATTCAATGAAAGAGTAGAGGCAAAACAAAAAAAAAAAACATTTTTAAAAACGACGTTTGAAGTTCAAGTCACCATTGAAGGGGCTTCAATTTTCTGTATTATTCCAAAGAAGAGCACAAGACGCCATAAGGTTCACTAGCAGAGACAATACTGAGACCCCCAACTTCGGCCAATTTCTCGTTACCTTGCCTATACAAGCAATACTTGCACGGAGTGTATACAATTTAGTGCGTTAGTATTGATACATAGAAATTCGTATTGACAAATGTCACGAAACTTCAACACACCAACACACCCTCAAAAAATATCAACAACTTCCGGTGACTTCCGGTGTCGGCAAAGTTGCTGCCAGCGTTCATAGAAATTTGTCCGTTAAATTTGAAATTATTCGTTACGTGTGAATAGTATTTTATTTTAGGAATAAGTGCACTTTTCCTGAAAATATTTATGAAAAATGATTACTGCAGAATGGTTGTAGGAAAATAAAAACATTTTGAGCAATTCTTCTTCAGTTATTTAAGAAAAATTTACTCGTGGAATCGAAGTTAATGATATTCAAACGCGGAAAATAAACAACAATGTTTGTCTTAATATGTTTCTAGTATATAAAACAACTCATTTAGATAGTATTATTAACCAAACAAATTATATTAACCGACTTTTGAAAATACCAATATCATTCAGTTATCTTAAAATGTCGTATTCCTGAACTCTATCACATTCCCCCGTGGTTGGTAGCGGTTGGCAGCATTGATTTTATATTTTTTGTATGTTTTTACATGTCACACCCACACGGATTCTAAATTGACATAACACCGATAGGAAAACAAAATGGCGAATTTGAAAAAAAAACTGAGGGGGCCAGCGGAAAGAGGATTGTGAGTTGGGGGTCTCTATCTCTATTGTCTCTGTTCAATAGCGTAGATAGTGAAAGCGCGTAACACGTACATAAACCTCCCCATGTTAACCAAGGCACTTCCGATATTAACTAGTATAGTTGGTAACGGCCAAAGGTGCGATAAGTGCTACATACATGGAAACAATGCTTCGCCAACAAATTTATAACTCATCGTGTCAAGTATAAAGTCTTTGCAACTGTGTCAGAATCCATAATGATGTATGCAGCACAAGCCTGGGGATATCAGCGATATGAAACTGTCGAAAAACTATTACGCTACTTTGTCAAGAGATATTTTCATCTACCAACAAATACTCCAAATTACATGATCATCATTGAAACGGGCCT
This sequence comes from Cheilosia urbana, assembly GCA_946477585.1. Taxonomy (NCBI): domain Eukaryota; kingdom Metazoa; phylum Arthropoda; class Insecta; order Diptera; family Syrphidae; genus Cheilosia; species Cheilosia urbana. The sequence continues at coordinate 44,018,677 of OX297856.1, forward strand.
GTCACCACTGTTTATAAAATCGCTCAAGGCACACGCGGACTACCTAGTAAAAGTGTTCAACATGCCGAAAAATAGACTACCAAAGAAGGCGGCGCGGTATGCTATTGAGACAAATAGCTCATGGTATAAAAAAGCTAAAAGAGGAAGCAAGCTATTGTATCCGGTTAACAGGCGACGAAAGAAATCTAAAGGATTCCTTATACCAGAGACAATACTGAGACCCTCAACTTCGACCGATTAACAGTTATTTGCCTACAAGCTAAATTTTACGCTCCCAAAAAGTTTAGGTGCGCTAGAATTGTTGCATAGCAATTCGTATTGACAAATGTCAAAAATCCTCTCAACCAACACATTCGCACCTAATCTTTTTACATTTCACTGTGGGCAAAGCAAAACGGATAGGAATTGGCGTACACGGATAGAACAACAAAATGGCGGATTCCCGGCAAAAATTGAGGGGGCCAGCGGCAAGAGGATTATGAGTTGGGGGTCTCAGTATGATTTGTTTATGCCTTATAAGATCTGATCTCTAAAATTGATGAAAAATATAGAGAAGACTGCGTCAACGACGCTACATCGCCAGTGTACAGTGCTGCCACAAGCAAAAAAATTTGCGTAGCAAATTTGAGTAGCAAAACTTAATTTGCGTAGCAAAACTCAAAAGTCAAAAATAATTTTTTTTTTTTTCGAAAACAAACAAAAAAACACTTAATTCTTTATTCAAAGTAAATATGTTTTTAAGGACTAGTACAAGTATAGTTGGTAAACTATATATTTTAGAAAACTATAAACAAAAAAAAAAACAAAAAAATAACATTAAAAACTTCACTGCTTTGCATGCAAGCATTGACCTAAAAAAAGAAATATTTCATATCAGAAAATTATAAATGTAGGATCCTTGTACCAATAGCAGAATTAATATCACATAGAAATTCCGGCAAGTCTTTAAGAATAATACAGTTTTTTTTTTTTTTTTTTAAGTTAAGTACATTTTAGAAAAAAAAACACCCATATTTCGTTTCTTTTTGAAACCTAACATTTTGCAGCCATTATTTTATCTACTGTCTCTATTTTCAATGAGTTCGTCTTCTTGTTCTTTGTTAAGCTTAAATCTGAAAAAAAAAAAAAAAAAAAAATCTTTCAGCAGCTGCGCTGCTATGTGGTAGAGTGAGATGTTTTTCCATTAAATTGGAAACTTTTAAAAACAGTGGCTTGCCAGATTCCAGTCAAATTCAAACACAACACATCCGAAGAAATGGGCACTTGTTGGGTATGGTAGAATAGAATATAAGTTGGTGTGGGAAAGTGAGTAAAAATTGAATATACCTACTTTCGTATATTATTATTATTATTTTTTTTTTTTTTTCAAGAAAAATTCCAAGATTTATGTTTACATTTCGTGCTTTACAAAAAAGTAGCAAAATCGACGTTTTTAGGGAGAGTGCGTAGCAGCGTAGCAAATTGGAAATCGGGTAGCAATTTTGCTACGATCGTAGCAAAGTGGCAGCGCTGCCAGTGTATAGAGAAACGTATAGACAGCTATCACATGATCTACGGGAACGAAATTATTTTCGTAATGAGCATACGCAAGAGCTTATTTCTTCGATAATTAAAATGAGAGGAGAACTGTTAAGGCTAAATTACTTACCACATCGCGAAGACTTACAGGAAACTTTCACCCAGTTGGTTTTATGAGAGGCCCATTGATGGGTGTACAAGGTATATAGAATAACATGGTAAAATATTGCGCATGTCCGCATCCTATCTCACTCGCACACTGTTACGTCACGTGTATCACACTGTTTTGACATTTCAGTGCAAGTTCGACGTTCTCTTAAGGTTTTTGTGGAATATTTTTTAAACAAATAAAAATAAATTGGTTATATGTGCGATATTCGGCTGTAATAATAATAAAGACAAGAATCGAAAGCAAAACAGATTTCCCAGGCGCGAAAAATTGTCGTTTTTCAGAATTCCCAAGGATGAATCTATGAAAAAAGTGTGGTAGAAAAGACAAGTTTAATGCAAATAATGCATTTGTTTGCTCGAAACACTTTAACAGTGACCAATATGCGCGAAACTTGAAACATGAGCTGCTAAACTATTTACCCAAAAACAGTAAGAATTGCCTTTCACTTCCAAGGACTCTGACAATAAGCGCCAGGAGAATTATGAAAGGCGGAACACAAAACAAAAAATTGTGCGCGAAATTTTGTGAGTTTTAAGTGTGAACAAATTATAAATACGTAATTAGTTAATTAATTATTAATTTAAAATTTGTATTTTCAAAGGAAAACCCTTCCAAGTGAGCAAGTTACCCAGGACACCAATGAACCTACTGCAAAATTATGCTGAAGAACAACCGACCGGATCCTTCACATGGACAGATCAAGTCAGCGAAGGTGGACTTCGAAAACCCAACACTATTTTTATCGAAAAAATACGACTTCTTGAAAGTATTTTTAATGAATATAACTCGACTGGTCTAAAAACTGGACAAAATTGGTACATAAAAACATTGTTAGACCTTGCCGAACCTATTGATTTAGATCGCGCGATCAAAAAGTTGTTTTTCCGGGGCAAAATGTTCTTTAAGATTCGAATTCTTAACAAAACACTTATTACGAATATCACTGCAAAAAAAAGAAAAGTGAATAAAACGCTGAACTAATTGTAAAACTGATATGTACTTGTTTTTATTTGTAATATTTTCGCAGATTATAAAGGACTTTTTATACATTATGGTTATGAGGTTTGATTGAAAAAATAAAACTGCGAATAACAGCTGCCAACATTAGATTTCTTTGTTGTATTGCTGTGGAAACAAGTGGTATCGTACCACCATCAGCTCACTTTAAAACAATTTCGCCACTATATCTTGCAATTCACATTTTTATTAATTAAAAATCCACAACCCTAATATAAAGCACATGAATGTGAACTAATTTGTTCTGAAGTGTCAAAATATGTGATACACGTGACGTACATGCGCAGAACTGAACCAATATTTTCCTCCGGAATATCATACCATGTATTCTATATACCTTGATGGGTGTACATTAGCGGGCCCCATGCTTGACATAAATTATAAATCAACGTTATTTCCACTGCGTCAACTCTTGCGCACGTCTGACATGAATCTGTTTTGTAGCATTTTCAGCATCGCGTGGGTTGACTTTTCTTCTACGAACAGATAGGTATATTAGATGCAAAACGACAAAAATAACTTATCCTGTTGTTCTGACATCACGCACAGCTTATGGATGACACTTTACAACTAAGACTTTTAAACATATTACAACTCCACTCCAATTTGACTTTATTTATTTGTTGCATTACTATTCACAGTATATGGAGTAGCTTATAAGATTAGTTGGACTTTAAGGACTATACACATGAGAGCGAATTGCGAACACGCTAATATTAGTAGTTTCTGACACTTCATTCACATGAAAACTTTTTTTGGTCGCAGATAGCCGCGTATCAGTTTCATTTTTAGAGGTTAAGTTCGAACGAATTTTTCATTCGCGTGTTTGTGGATGGCGACTGTTTTGTGTGGATTGTGAATAAAGTGTGACAGTTCGCGGCAAGAATTTTCAATTCGCGGGCAAATTGCTTAGATTGTTAATTTAGCTGTTTCAATCAATTGAGATACATATTTTTTTTTAGATGAGATGTTAGTTTAATAAAATATAATGGTTTTGTGATAGAACAAATATCAATTTTCAATTTATAAATACAGTTAAATTGATTTGTCCGCAATTCGCCTATTCGCAGTTCGCTCTTATGTGAATAGTCCTTTAATGCAACAAATTCCATAAGAAACGCAAAACAATTCAACCGCGCGATGCCCATAAAAGCAATATGATTACTTTTTTGTTGCTACACGTATTCACAGACGGGGGGTTGAAATTACAAAAACAAAAATCAAAATCAAATGGGTTTTGGGGATAGACATGCGAAAGATATCATCCATCTCTTTTGATCATGATGATCAATTATCTCAAGGCTCAAGCCTTTCCAAAATTGCTTTACCAATAAACAAAAAATATATAGTTGCAAGAATATCGCTAACTGTAGGGTTAAATGTTAAGGGTGAGAAAGTCATGTTTATCTCGGGCATTAGCTAAATAAATCCTCCCATGTCATTTTGAAGACGAGTGTTGCCCAACTGTCTTAAGTCACGGTATTAAATTTCATAATAGTGTATTTAATATGCTGTTGTTCAGCCTGAGCGTTTAGAAATATTGATGTGTAAACATCTAAGCGCGCGTTATTGGAATCTGGTGGAGTAATTCCACACATTTAACTTGCGGGGACGGATATGCGTCATTGTGTTTTATCATTGCATACCTACATTTTTTTGGAATCTGGTGGAATAATTCCACACATTTAACTTCCGGGGACAGGGAATGCGTCACTGTTTTGTATCATTGCATTCATTTTGTCAATAATGCAATGTTTTGCCGTCATTGAAGATGCATTAAAATATTTTCAGATATGGGAAAGACAGATGCAGAACGTGCAAAAGATTACAGGGCGCGTTTACGTGCAAGTAAACCTCTGAAACCTCAGGAAGATTAACATCTTTTACCAATGATCATAAGCGGAGACTTCAATATCAATTTTGCAACTCCAGAAGCTCAACCATTTATTGATTTTATGCAAGATAAATTCAATCTTCAAATGAACTCCAACCGAAAAATTTGAACAACACGATATGGAACAACCATCGATGCTGTCTTCCAGCGTAATCTAGATAGATTACAGTCTCGAATGTACATATCTTACTTCAGCTACCACAATCCGATTGTATCTATTCTACCGAAACTAGCACAGAACGAATAAAATATTGTTATTTCATAATATATCAAGAATACGGTTACTACAATTCCCTCTTTTCTCAATGACGTGTATCCAGCCCCACACATACCGCACGCACGGTGTTTACACATACACATATTTCGGGACTGTTGGATACAGTCGCACCAATTCTTTATAAATTAATTTTAGTAAATTGTAAATGTTTTATAATTTTGTTCTTTGTAATACGACAAAGCAAATGGTTTTTAAGTCTAACAAACTCAAATTTGTACAAACGTACGCAAACAATTAAGAAATATTGCATTTTTGTTTTATTTCTAAACGCTTGAAGCATAATATTTCTGCGTGTTTCTCTGTTGTATCTTGTTTAACCGCTAGTTCTTGCTTTTAAATTGGGTTTCCTTTTAAAATAGTTTGTAACAATAAATGGATAGGTACTAAAAATTTCGACATTTCCAAGACATTCTTGACAGTCTTCGCAAACGGAATAAAATATCTGCTTACTTAAGTTTGGATGGCTCATACCTGAATACCTACTTTTTTCAACAATTCTCAAATCATTTATACGAAATAAATAAATAATTGTACACTAATCAATTCCGGAAGCCATTTTGTTTTATAGGAACACGGAATTTCGTTAAGCATCGCTATAAAAATATCAACATGTGGTGATGCGGAGTTTTCCTATAATTCCTATTTCCTACCACGTAAACAAGATACTTGTTGTATTTACTTAAAACTTAATAACAATACCCATCGGTACTAATGATGGAACACTTATCTCATCATTTTCCAAAAGCTGACCAGGGTAGCGTCTTAGAAGCTACATCCTAGTGCTATAATTTTCGACCATTTTTTTTAGCAAACCCCATAAAAAACAAAACCCTAAGTTGGTTTTTGAGTTTTTGCGGGATTCGAGCCTCGGACCCCTCGCTCAGTAGTCCAACACACTAACCACTAAGCCACTGCGCTCACTACCAATGCATATAAAAAGTTTAAATAAAATAATGCAATTATTTTAGAATGCATTAGTTAATGATTCATCTTTATAATTCCATAACCTTATTTTCAGATTTCATTAAAAACCAATGATTTTACATGCAAATTGTTATTTTTTCATTAACGATAGTACAAAATATTTAATTTTACTTAAATAAAAATCGTTCCTCCATCTGAGCTATTTTGTTTATGACGTCTGGCGGTCAGTGAACCGCATTAGATTATCAAAATATAAACTATTACAGTGCCTACGTACCTACACTTTTACTGCTTCAGTGCTGCTCTACAAAAATTACTGTATAATGTTGTACGTTCAGTTCATTAAAAAATTGCCTTTCTAGTAGCCTTATTTCTTTAGCTTTAAATAAAAAAAATTATTTGATTTCAGTTTTCAGTTTTCACTCAATTTCTCGGCCATTTTGGAAGAAATGCATACATCGAAAGTACGTATGCCTATCACGGGCTAACCATTCTATTAATTATATTTTCCTTCTAGTTTCTAAAAAAACAGCGCAATAAACCATGTTATCAATCGCCTTTCAACACAGTAAGTTTTCCCACCACCATCCAAATATATTTAACTGTCACCTGTACAATGTTATATTCACAGAGTTCATTTGCTTTCACGAACCTTGAACTATACCCGCGAATGCGCCGCACAGAATTCTATCACCGAACCGCAGTCCCTGACGAGTTTCAGAGTCGGTCGTTTGAACATCCTCAAAGTCTGGACTGCCCCCAAGACACTTGGCTAGAAGAACAGCACAAGGATAAGATTATCCCGCCCCAGAGTTCCGATATGCGCGTCATTCGAGATAGTTACTTCTCATAAAAAAAAACAAACCATGCAAATGATACTTTGTTGAATATATTTTAATTTTTCGTTTTTTATTTTAAATTAAATAATAGTATCAAAAAGAAAAAAATAAAATTGCTCTCAATCAACACGGTTAACAACGCATTAAGTATAAGAAGCGATGGCTAGACATTACATAGAATAACTTTTCTTCGACTAACATTTGAGTGGATATCTTTATCGAAAGGATGAAGCTCCTTGGATTGATTGCGATTGACAAACAGCTACTAACTAGAAGAACACTAATAATTATAACAAACAATTTGATAACAATTTCTTAAATCTAAAGTGATTTCTTCCAGCTACATAATCTATGAGGTGTCTTATTTGTAAAAAGAAATGGAGTATTACTCGATTTTTAAGCCATGTTATGTCTCATGTGTGGCAGTTAGATGTATTAAAAAACATAAAATTTCGATATAAGAATCTTGGATTTACAACAAATCACCTCCTATTAGATGCAGATCGTGCAGGACCTATTGAAAGAGAAAAAAAAATTGATTAGACAAGATTTGTTATTAAATTTTCGTGTGGTACCTCTAAAATCGATCCAATACTCCACGCTTGCGTCCGGCATGAATCAGTGCAGAAGCTTCCGTTGGCGTTGGTTAGTTCTGGTAGTCCACGCCAGTGGGACGTTTTAATTTCTCTTAAATGTGCTTGCAGGATTTGCCTTGAATTAAAGAACAATATAAAGAAAAAAATAGTAAAAGTTTCACTTCATGCTGGAATTCATGAACGTTTATCAAAAAAATTTTAATAATTTTTAATCATTAACACTAAACATTGGTCACAGTGGGTAGGTAATGAGTAAGATCTAGCCTTGAAGCTAAATATGATTACTAGTACCACGCGATGTCTTTTGTTTCATATATTAAGCCTTCAGCAATTTACACAGAACTACGAAGGCTTTTTGAATATTATTTGACAACCGGAAACAGCGAAACGCATTCAAAGATTTTAGTCAAATTTAGCTAAATTGGGCTACGTCTCTGTGCAAAAGGCATGATTATTCGTAGTAAGCCCAGATAGAATAAATAAATTACTCGTCAAACTTACGCAAGTTCAGTAAACTTGCTTAAATTTGAAAATATTTTTTTACAATAATTCATCTTTATGGGTTTTCGTTCTGCAAGAAACTAAATGCAACTTGCGAAAGATAAATACAAATTGAAACTAATACGTAAAAGCTGCTAAATTTTTGTTTGTATACACCTGCAATTCGTTTTTCTGATAATTTAATTTTCCTTGCAAAAATGAACCAATGCCCTAATGTGGTATTCGATTGGGCTTCTTCAGATTCGCTCTCAGATTTCGTGTGCCTAATCGAACACAAAAACGTCACTTGCTCTTTTTTGTGTTTATATACATGCTATTCGCATATGTGTAGCCATCGACACTTTTCTACGCGTTTTCCATTCACTGGATAAATTCTATATTAAGAGATTTGAAATTTTGCGTCCCGATTGATTTCTAAATATTTATTCATAAATAATTTACAAAAATAGATTCACCCGATGCAAGGTCTTTCTTTGCACTAGCAAAAGTTCGCGAAAACATAAACAAACTCCACCAGTAGTTGTCAAACTCAAACGTATTTGTATTGGTAAATCTGAAGCAAATCTGAGAAAAAAAAAAGATTCGCAAAAGTGCTCTAAAATCGGAAAAAGAGTGCTGTTTTTTGTACCAAACGAACATAAAAAGTGATCTCAGAGCGCCCAATCCAATACCAAATTCCAAATAAGCCTTTTGCAAATGGCCTCGTTCCATAAACGCTACAGGCCGATCAGATAAGAATAAGGAACGCCTAGCTAGCGAAAAAAACTCATTTTTGTTTACCTATATTTTATTCCACCAAAAGAAATAATATACTTTCACAAAGGATAAAATAAAAAACCTTTTCCCCATTTTTATATTAACTCATCTGCTTTTTTAATTTTATCACCTTTTAATGACATAACCAGAGACAATACTGAGACCCCCAACTTCGACCGATTAACAGTTATTTGCCTGCAAGCTAAATTTTACGCTCCCAAAAAGTTTAGGTGCGCTAGTATTGTTGCATAGAAATTCGTATTGACAAATGTCAAAAATCCTCTCAACCAACACATTCGCACCTAATCTTTTTACATTTCACTGTGGGCAAAGCAAAACGGATAGGACAACAAAATGGCGGATTCCTGGCAAAAATTGAGGCAAGAGGATTGTGAGTTGGGGGTCTCAGTATGATTTGTTTATGGACATAACATTGACAGCACAATCTTTCTGTAGTTGAGCTCTAGTGCAAGCAAAGTGTGAAGTGTAAATTTAATTTGACGCATCGCTAGTCGACCAGCGGTGTATAATGGAACGTGGACAATGGACTTCCAAGCCTTTCTCAAACGTTTTGGGTTGCGCCTGGAAAACATCGCTTATCATTTCAGTTTCAGTCCAGCACACTCCATCAGCACACTAGCTAAAATTCGAAGACATTATTACAGTCCGAGAAGGAAGTTCATAATTTTAGCACAAACTGTGGTGCTGGAGCCGAGTTACGCCATCAGTGATTGAGTAGGTACTACCTGACTGAATTTCTAATTGGTTTGCATGTAAACTCTACACAATTCAGTCGCGTATTTTACACTCTCTGATGCGGTAATTCGGCCCCTAGACTGCTCGTAGTTAATGGCGTAAGTCGCGTCTTTACATAGAGCATTCGAAAGGGTAAATAACAGTTGTGTGATTAACACGTTAACTGGGGCGTATGTGGAACAGAATTCCACGGAAGTTCCTAATGCCCAAATTAGATCAGAGAGATTTATGAAGAGAAAACTATTCAAATGCTTGGTAACATAGTAACAAATGTGCAGAGATTGTGTAACTGTACTTACAGATCACAGTACCTACTGCAGAGTTCAGTTTGACACACACATCACATCAACTCGTTTTAGTATTCCTTTTGTGTAACATAACGTTTGCTAAACACGCGTTGTTGTACTGCCTGCTAGTTATTTCCCCCGCAAACGCCCTTTGGCAAAGCTGGACAAGTTTTGGATGGAAGATCCAAATACATAGACTCCTAATGGGCCCAATTTGAACTCACCATGTTTCGGCAATGGTCTCCGGTAGGTATCCACATTTCTTTGCGAAAATCAATCTCGCTCTCAAATAGTAACCAATTGGCCACACCCATTCGGGTCCTTGATGATAGTTTGCGCCCTGTGCAACAGTAGCATCTGTCGAGTCATTTCGGTTGTCGTAATTGCCACGATAGTTCCAATCATCTGGATCGAGGGTCTTCATGCCGAGGGGTCCCAGTAGATATTTGCGTGCCATCTCAAGTGCTTGCCATGCATTGAATGGGTTGAAGAGCTCGGGCGCCACCACCATGGCAATGGGGAAATTGCATCTCAACTGATAGTCTGTCCATTTTTGGTTTGCTCCATAGGAGTCCTTGTAGATCAGTTTCTTGTTGGCCAATGGACCTTTCTCTTCCTTTGTAACGAAGAAGTATTTCTCGAAGTTCGCTTGTATACGATCAGCCCATTCACCATAAGTCCAGGTTGTTTTTTGACCTAACGGTTGGAATGAGAACGAGTATAGTTACGACAACGGTTTAAGTTTACTCACCATTCTTTCCATTTCTCTCCACCGATCGGTAAGGTATTAAAGCGTCTTTACTTAACTGCTCCATGAACCTTAGGACGGCCATTTGAAGGCCGATTAATTCCACGGCAGAGCCATCACGGGGTGTGATGGGCCTACCTCTATTGTTGGCCTTCTCCGATGATCCCATCTTGTCCATCCATGTGCCGCAGTTGGCTCCGTTTCCTCCGAATACGAAACCGGTTTCAGGATGTATTCCAATTTGGTTATTGAAGCCCCTATCCTTCATGTGAGCATCGATCTCGTAGCCTGCATTGCGTTCGCGATATTCCAGGCCCTGGAAGTGTACATTCAACGCCTCCTGCATTGTGTCGTACAGGAACTGATCGTGTTCGCCAGCTGAAACGTGTCGTGAATCGTCTGTGGGGAAGAGTCTCGATACCATATCGCGCAGGATCTCCTTGCCTTTGGGAGCTTCGTCGATGTATTGCTTGATGCTGTGCATCCACCACCAGACTGCGTCGCGGCAATTGAATCGTGGATTGGCTCCTCCATCGAGCAGATTTGGAATCAAGCCGTGACGCAGGCATTGTCCGAATCCAATAATGATGTAGCGGGCTTCGTTGAAACGACCGGTGAGGAACAAATTGCCACGCATGCCGATAAAAGTGTCACGACCCCAACAGCGCATGTAGCCAGTGGAGAAGTGAGGCAGACCAGCTGAGAAAGTTACGCACTGTTCCGGTGGTGGCGGAGGAGCAATGTTCGGGCTTAACTTTGGTAGATTCGATGACTTACATGTGGATAGGAATTGAAGAGTCGCCAAGCCCAGCGCTTGCGAAAAGTTGCTTCCCTTACCAATGAATCTGTTAAATACGGAACAATTATCAGGGTGTTTTTGTTTTTTCACATTTTGGAGGTACCTACTCTGGCATGACGGTGTATGCATGGTCGACCAGTACGTTATATACTCCAGTCACAATGGCGTCGAAGTAGGATGGGATCAAATATCTTGGGATGGTCTTTAGCGGCTCGAAGGCCAGCCTCAGCCACTTAGCGAGCTTCTTTGTATCCTGGAAGTTCCTTAATCGATGCGAAATATAATCTGAAAGAAATTTCAAGTCAGAAATAGGATAAACCTTAACTTAGATACGACTAACCCATCATCCAATCGCCAGCTCTTAGATTGTTGCACAACGGATGGCCCAGATCATTCTTTGGAGCGATATCGCTTAAAATCGATACAAAGCCCTGAAGGCCACAGTAGACAACCGGTCCATAGCCAGGAATATCGTACGCTGCACTGCCGTTACCCAAGTCGCGTTCCTCTGCATCGCATGTGAACAGGGCTCGGTTTAGGTCGACCAAGTTCAGTTTTTCAACAATAGTCGCAAGTTCCGCATGGATGGGACCGAATTCCTTATGCAGGGCGTGGGCAATACCCTGCAACTTATCGAAGCTTGGACGAGTGGCTGGATTCAAAGAGACCCTTATAGCAACAATGGATCCTGGTCGAAGATTTTCAAAATGTAGCTGTGTAGCATTGTCTTCGTCAACAGCCTCGTGTTTGAAGATCTTCGAGTGGGAAAGGGGAATGTGTTCACGGATCTGCAGCTGGAACTGGGTGTATCCGTTGATGTAAGTCTCGTCTTTCTTGAACGTCGCTGGGCGGTCGAATGGCTTTGGACCAATGTTCTGTATTTCAGCCTCTAGGACAATCTCGTCTAGACAGCCCTCGAAGCGCAGAGGACGCACTGCTGCTCCGCCAGCATATGGATCGGGATAATTAAAGGCCGTGTGGGCGACAAGAATAATGCTTTCGTGACTACTAGGCGAGTGGCGTGTCACTGCGACGATATTCGGATCCATTTGGTCGACATAGACCTGAGTGAAACCTTCCTCTGCCATCTGACCGTGAAGAAGATTCAAAGCACGCTTAGCCGCAATTATACCACTGCTAGCGCTAACCGCCTTTCCCCATTCTTGGTACTCACGACTCTCATCTACGACATGGATCTGAAAAGGGAAAAGTCAAAAAGAAAAACACAAGCGAGGCTATATCTTGCTGAGCTTACATGATGAGGTACTAGCTCATCGTAACCACGATTGCTTCCAGTTGCACAGCAAGCCATCGAAACCAAGGCAGCCGATGGCAACAAGTCATACACCGACCGCTTCTCGACAGGCGATGGGTTGTCATGTGTCAGGTCCAGGAATAGGGCATGCGCGATGCTTGGTGCCAAATGACGTTTAGGAGAGACATGGAAAGCTCCAACTGGCTCACCGCCGTACCTGTACACCAATCTACCCTCCTCGTGCGAATCCCACGCCGACTGTGCCTCTCTGATAAGGGACGTGATTCCCAACCGATTGACGAACACATTATCCGTACCGTCAGAGTTCGTAAATAGCTCTGCCACAACGTACAGTTCCGGATTGACCTTCCTAGCGGCATCCAGCAAGTACTCAGCCACATGCAAGGGAGTCGAGTGGCAATTATCTAGACGTACACCGTCGAATATCTTTGCAGTGATCTCTACATACTTCTTCATGTGTTCCCACAGATAAGGGCTATCTTCGGGTTTATCGCCATAGCGCAGCTTAACGCTGTCGCCCCATGAGATGAGCTCTCTCCTCAGGTACACATTTGCCCGGCCAGGTTGTTGAACGGCAAAATCTTTCAGCGGATCACTAGACCCCATCACCCAACCGTTGTGGGCCATCATCAACTTGCCGTCATCGCCGTACATCGCTTGTTCAACTTCTGCTAGGGTTCTGCCCTCCACAACGAGGTGGGTGAAGTACTGCATGAACACAGGGTATTTCTCTGAAATCACCGTTACTCTCGGTCCATTACCTTGGACTCGTTCATACCGAATAGCTGCCAAACAGTTCTCCACTGCGTAGTCCAAATGGTCCCAGATCTCCCGCAGGATCGCCTCATTCATTGAACTCAAATGCTGTCTCAATGCGTCAGCGCATTTCTTTATGCGTGCCTCCTCGTCAAAGCAATCAGCGTGGAAAGTGTTGAAGACCTCCTGCGCCAAATGCATATCAATGGTAGAGCTAAGACGACGATACTCGGGATCTTGCCTCAAGACAACTTCAATGGTGCGGTCTCCGGTGGGGAATTTTTTCGGTGGCGGTGGACGCTTGCGCACCTCTTCAGTGAAATCATTCACAATTTTCAACACATCGCACTGGTACAGCTCGTGGAGATTCAATTTCGCAAGATAGTTACTCTTAAGCTGATGACGCAACGCCTCCAAGTGGCACTCCATATCGATAACCTTTGGAACGCCATCCATCTCGAGTCGACCTTCTGCAACATCGCTTCCCACTTGCAATAGAACGGCGTCCAGTAGAAATGCCGGCCTCAAGTAGGGACAGGTGCTGCAGGAGTAAGTCGCATCGGGATGCTCTGCAAGCCAATTCGATTCATTAGCGGTGTGATTAAGAACGATATCGCAGATTGAAGCAATCTAAAAATAGGACATTATGTCAGACTATTCTACAATTTGGTTTAGGTTTACTTACGCCCCACTCTTGACGTAATTTCTTGATGACTTTTTCGACATCTTCGAAGGTGACGAGGCTCTTCGGTGGACCAAAATGAGAATTGACACGAAGTTGATCGCGCAATGAGTAAGCTGAACGAGATCCACCCAACTCCTGAATGGGAGTGAAGTGAATCACATTGTAGCCGGACTCCTTGGCGACCCTCAACTTGGCTTCCCAAGTATTGAGTTGTCCCAATAACTTTGCCAGAACCGTCTGGCAACGAACTGAATCTAATGGGATGACTTTTTGGGCTCCCGGTTGTCCAACGTGAAGGGTGGGCTCAACTTGAACGTAGAGGGAGCCTATGGGTTCGCTGCTGTCGCTGGAAGTATGCAAATATGTATCTATCAGTTAAATTTTCACTTTAAAATCTATATTTAAATGGGCCTTTTATATCAAAAGATCAAATATAGAAGTGCTCTGTCTATATTTTCTATTTTTCATTTAAGAAATGTTTGTTGTGTTGTTCGAAACAAAATTTTCACTATGTAATCCGAAAATATGGAATTATGGGTGCAAAATGTAAATTTAAATTGAAATTGATTTGGCCTATTAAAACATTCATATTGTAGAAAATCAAAAAATAGAGTAGCAACAGAATATCAAATCTCAGTGTTTCATTGAAAAGAGCAATTCCAAATTTCGGGGCAATTTTCTCGGATCGTCAACGAAAAACGCCATTAGGTCGACTAGATTGGCCTGGACTAGATGCAGTAACGTCACTTTTCCTAAACGTCAGCCAGATACGTTATATGAACTATCAACTTAGACTATGAGGGCGTTCAAGTATCTAGTTTAGTAAGTCTGACAGCTGTCTGACTAGATCTATCTCGGTTGTGATTGGTTTAAATCGGTCACGTGGGCACCTGTGACATTTGACGTTTATGGAGGGGTAGCCGACGAATCTAGTCAAGAAATTCGTAACTGAGTACTTAGTTGACAGTTCGGGTATGTGGGTGACGTAGAAAAAGTGACGTTCCCGACCAATCTAGTTTTTGCGTTCAGGTTACATCTTATCCAGACCAATCTAGTCGACTTAAGATAACTAGATTCTTGAATGCGGCCTATGTCACGAAATTCTTGACTATAATTTCTCCATAAACGTCAACTAAAAATACTGTTCAACATGAACCGGTCTAGGCCAACTGATACACATCAAGTCAAACAGCTGTCAGACTTACTATGTAAACTAGATTCTTGAATGTTCCCAATTTTAGTGATAACTTTTAGTTAGCTTAATAAATAAATTATATCTAAGAGGTCTCAAATAGTCAGATTGAAATCATTTTTGGGAATCTATATTTAAGTTGGCCAATTGAGCCTTCAAATAGAAGGTAAAAGTTGTCATGGATCTCGTAACCTATTACTTACCTATTCTTTTCTTGGAAATAAAAGTAAAACGTTCCCGACATGTTCATCTTAACCTCAGCGTATGCATCGATATCGACAACATGCAAATATTGATTCTTCGCTGAAGTGGTTTTTTTTCCATACTTGGAATGCCAATCAAGGACCCGATGGCTAGTACGGATGAATTCCTTTTTACCTAGAAATAGATTAAGTCCTCGGATATAGTTTCTTTTAAAAATGAAAATATTTTTTAAATGGCTTACCATCTCCTGGATAGTTTGTATAGAGAATTATTTCCTCCCCCAATAGAGCGGTATCAGGATTTAGCCTCAGCAACGTACCACGTTTGAGCCGAAAGAGACTATTTTCCAAGTTGCCCTTTTGCAGGGCTATGGTTACCGTTTCAAACTCCTTGGTCATTTCTTTTGACTTCTATATTAAATGGAAATAAAAATGCGATGAAGAGAATGCTTATAATTTTATGTATAGGAGAGGGAGTTCCGTTAAAGGGACAGGTTTTAAAGATTCAATGACGAACCTAATTCTTGTCCAATTGAATTATGGATGCAGTCAAAAGCCATGTCAAACGCAAGGATGGGGTCATCTCATTCACAAGTTGTCCGTAGCCAAGTCATTCAAAATCATTTCATATATATACTAAGAAATGTCCAAGGATGACTTGAGTGTGAATGGGTTTGGATAACTAAAAGCATCTGGGAAATATCTGAACTACAGAGCAGCTCACCCATCCACATTCAATCTTATACTTAAGTTATTGCAATGGACATCGTAATAACTATTAATAATGTCAGACAGCCAGGCTGCTAGTATGGCACTTAATTCCTACATCATTAAATCCAAAGTTGTGTGGGAATGCCTACAAAAACTTAATGAACTGGGTAGGAGAAACAAAATAACCCTCTGGTGGGTGCCTGATGGGCACGTAGGAATAGAGGGTAATGAAATAGCCGACTCCCTAACCAGAAAGGGAGTATCAGAAACTTTCATAGGTCCTGAACCGTTCTGCGGAATAGGGGATCACACCTTCAAAGAAGAATTTAGGAAACTAGAGAAAGGCATGAGGCAGGCCAAGAAACTTTTGGGGCAATACAACCTGAAAAGATTCCAAGCTTGCATCGGCATGAGCAAAAACAACCTCGGTATCCTAATGGGGTTCCAAACGGGGCACTGTAGACGCAAGGAACACCTCAGGAAACTGGGTATATCTGAAGAAAGTCTCTGCAGATTCTGCGATGAGTCCAGTGAAACCCCAGAACACTTGCTGGGATCATGTGGGGCATTGACCCACAAAAGATTGAAATACTCGCGCAAGTACCACCTATCTGATGAGGAAATACTGTCACTGGAGCCAGCTCTCATCCTTAGATTCTTAAAGGAAACTGGACTGGAGAGAGTGCTATAGAAAGAAGAGTGCAAGAACCTCTAAAATGATTCCGAAAGGAATTAGTTTGTGAGGGGAGCTCTTATGAGGGAATATACCTCTCTGAGGCGTAAGCAGGGGGTACAATAGACCAATAGGTCGCAGTACAACAACCCCTTTCACATAATAATAACATTTCAATGGATGCTTTTAAGAACAAAGTTCTTAAATAATTGTACAGAACGACATGTTTGACTTTATAGGGTTTTGCGCAAATGAAACGAGTGGCCTACTCCACAAATGGTGGTGAATGAAATGCTTGACAGATGAGTTAGCTTGCAGTTCAGATCTCCCATATCTCTTCCACAGATTATGGATTATGGCCCCTAGAAGACAACAACTTTTAACAATTCACCCTCTATCGAAGCCTTTTACCCATGTCAAGCTTATGTGAGAATATCCAGACCTACATAATATTCTATCAATTTGACAAATGTTTTTGAGATTTTCTATTGCTTGGGGTTCGCTGGATTTTTATGAGAAAACAAAGCGCTAATTAGAATAGGATATTAATCTATATTTTAAGGCAACAGTTTGGTTCACGTCTTGTTTAAAAACTTGATCAACTCTATCGGTTTTGTCAATATTTTTACAAAGCCTTAACAAATAAAACTGCGTATTCTCAACAACAGCTCAACTCAACGCCAACTAATATATATTTTGAATAAGAGTTTAGCTTAAATATAGCCTGCCTGCCTGCGTGAGCTTTTCATTCCCATTATGCAACAATAACGACGATTTCAAAGTTTGTTTTTGCATTTCGTTTAAGTTCAATATGTGAATAAATTTGCAAGCAAACAAGTATCTTTGAGCATCAGAATACAAATTAAAAATAAAACGTGTGACTGAAAATTCAGTTTTAGTCTCGTGACATTCTCAAATTTACACAATGCCAATATCGAAATGAGGAGATCTTTATGATTTAAAAATGATTCACATCATTTAACCTAAAATGGGGTAAACACACCCATATTTCATTTCGTAAGATGCTGCTAAAATTAGAATTGAAAAATGAAAAATCGTACCAATTTTAGACTAATGGCGAATAGAGATAAGACGTAAGAGTCAGTCGATTACTGTGTAAACAAAATAGCATGTATTCCATAAGTGAACAGTTGTTGTTTAAGCTTCAAGTGTAGCTATAGGTCAACTGGTCATTTTGAATAGCGCACACTATATGTCATAACAACAAATACGGAAATCCAGTCAGGTTTTAGTTGTAAAATTTGAATTTAAATTAAATTTTGCAGGTACTCAAACATTATCTACAATTCTACATGTCCATGCAAGGACATCAATATGGCGGACTGATTTTATTTTTGAATGTAATTTATATAAAACAGAAACCGTACCAAAGCTTTTATTGCAATGAAGCTTTTCGTTAATTGTAAAACGGCTTATAATTAATGAATTGCGTCTTATAACATAACTCCTCGAAAAAAAAAGTATCTATATTACTATCTGCTCTCCGGATACTACTTGTAAGGCCCGCCTCTTCAAATTGAATAAAATATCATCTACGCAGTGCATACTTAGCATTATATCATGTAGCTATAGAGTTTCTCAGATTCCAGTGTCAATCACAAAGAAGGTGAATCGTTGTGCTGATTCTAAAATGTATAGCGAGCCATACCGAACATAGTGCGGCCAATTTCATTTTTTAGACAAAAAGTACCTATATACAAAAATGTTTTCTTAAAGCTGCATTCACAACATCATACAATTCTTACACGGAGGACTAAAGGGATGCCCAATAATAAATAGCCATCTGACTGAAAGGGACCAGCATTATCTAACACACGCACAAAATACGTGACACGTATTTAGGTCTGTCATCTTTTTTTACGTCGTACGAATGATGGGAAAGTTCAGCATATTGGTAGTGTTATAGCCTTATAGCGATGGCTTACGAAATTTCGCTTTTCTATAAAAAAAAATGGCTTCCGGAAGTGATGAACGGACAATTATTTATTGATTTCGTATAACTGATTGATGAATTGTTGGTTTAATTTACGCTCTCATTTCACATGTAGAAATGTTTTAAAGTGATTGCAGAAATGTTGATCGCCGGAACCTATGATTATTTAAGGCTCACGAATACACTAGCACTTATAATAAATTATGTGTACGGTGACCTTTTTTTTAAGTAAAAATACAGTCGGAGAAAAGAAAAGAAAATACAGAACGGGTTAAAGGAAATTATTATTATCAAAGTTGTGGCTTTAATAAAATTAATCGACTTGGTCTTTGAAAATCAATATACATAAAGATTATAATCTAACTCCAGCTTTTATAAGAATTGCGAAAGTATCTACCTGGGTATTTCAGAAAAAGAGGACTTTAAAAGTGAAAAGCAAACAATACTGAGACCCCCAATCCCAACTCGCAATTCTCTTCTCTCAATTTTTTTTTTAAATTCCATATTTTGTTTTCCTATCAAAAACGTACAAAAAAATATAAGGTAAATGCTGCCAACCAAAATTAGTTCACTAAGCTGTTTTCATCTCATAAAATGCTATGATAATATTGGGATTTATATAAACCTATTACATTTTCTCTGCAGATGTAAGTATCATGTACAAATTATTGCATCCATAGATCTGTCAGACTTTAAAATTACTCAAAACACATAGGTACCCCACCTAATAATAAACGCTGCGTAAAAGTTGTCAACGTCAAATTTTAAATGTCTACTGGAGCTTGCTATTGAACTAACTTATACACATATTTTGTTGTTAATAAGCGGGATCACTTTTAAGTAAAACGCTATAACCATCAAAGCTCACTTAGCCCAACTAAGAATCAAATATCTCACACATTAGTCACTTAAAGTCAACAAACGATCGCGAAACTAAAGGGCATAATTAAAGTAAAGGAATATACTCTCGCAGCTTTTCTGGACATTGAAGGATGTCAGATCAGATGCAGTTCGAAGAGTAACAATTGCTGAACACGCAAAATATCTTAGTGTAATCCTAGATCGTAAACAAAATTGGAATCTTAACACAAAGGAATGGGCAAAGAAGGCTATGGTAGCATTTTATGCCTACAATAGAATTTTTGAATATTTACCTGGGGCTTTAGTCCTAAAATTATATTGTGGCCTTACACGACGATAGTAAGACCGGTACTAACTTGTGGTAATCTCTGTTTGGTGGCAGGCGCTATCTAAAGCCACCTTAACCTGAAAACTATGATGAAGATCCAAAAAATGGCTTGTATTGGTACTAGGAGGTAATGAGAACCGACCCCAAAGTGGGATTTGATGCTATATTAAATCTTAAACGCCTTCACCTTTTCGTACAGAAATCTAATGCAAACAGCCCCCTTCGACTAAGCCAGACTAATAGCTTGAAATACAGCCAATCAAATCAGGCACAGATTCTCAACAAGTATGCGGTAAACAATGTACGTACAGACTATACAACTACCCACCTAGTCTTGGAACGACCGTTTGTCACTTACTTCCACAGTAGAGAGGAATGGCAAAATTAACAACCGCTCTCAAACGAATCAACAATACACATCTATACAGATGGTTCCAAGATATTATATATCAATGATATAACAGCTGTTAAAGGCGGAATAAGGTTCAACGATGTATCAATTCCTGCGCTGATGTATGCTGGTGATATCGTCTTTCTGTGTGACACTATCCAAGGTAGTTATGTAGTTAATGATAAACAGGCTTAATGCTTTTTGTAAATTTTGGAATCTCACTGTAAGTCTTGATAAATCAAAAATAATGGTATTCAGAATTGCAGGAGGACGCTACTCTCATTTGGAAAAATGGAAGTTAGACGGTGAAGAAGTTGAGGTAGTTTCCAGATACGGATACTTAGGTATCCTAATATCGTCCTCTTTAAATCTCAATTCACACTTTAAGGAAAAATTAGCTGTTGCTAAAAGAGCTATCTGTTCGATTTTGGAACGCTGCTTCAAAAATAAGCACATTTCAGAAAGTGCAAAACTTTGTTCCACTCAACTGCAGCGTCGTAATGCTCTACGGAGCTCAGGTATGAGGTTACAAAAGCTACGATACTGTGAAAAAATGTATCCGCTACTTTTTGAAGAAGATATTCCGGTTACCAAAAAATACCCCGAACTATATGTTACATCTTGAAACGGGAACTCCTCCATGCACGTATATGCTTTAAACGCATTTCAACTATACCTTAAAAGTACTAGAGATGAATGAATGCAGAATACCAAACGTAGTTTTAAGAAGTTTAATTAGAACAAACAGAAGCATTTGCGAGGAATGAAAGAAAACAGCTTCTGAATGCGGAGTAAAGTGTCTATTCAGGCGAACGAGCAACCTTATCTCTTAGGAGAAAAATTTAACTCGCTTTAAGAGAAATTCGGTTGACATACATATGACCAAAATATCAGAGAAGCTGAATCGTCAGCGTCACTGTTTAGGAACTACTACAGCAAACTAAACCATTTTTTAAATGAAAAAAACGTACTTCCTTGAAAGTTACGGTGTTGACAAAATAAGTACTATTTTCAAACTGAGAGGTGAACTCTTTGAGTTACACTTTATACCCCATCGACCAGATTTATCAATAATTTGTGACCTCTGCAACAAGAAGAAGTGAGAAAATATCTTACATTTTCTTGGCGTTTGTCCGATTTTAAAAGAATTTCGACTATCAATGTAAGGAAAGCATCTTAAATGGAAAAAAGGATTTGAGATATTATATGCTTACTCAGTAACAGCACTTTGTTATAGAAAGATGGAGTTTTTAATGTAAAACTTAAGTTTATACTTTGTCAACCTGTTGCACTTTAATTTAAGAGAAAACGGTTTTAGAGCGTGAAACAATCGAATAAACAATTATTATATATTTTATATTTTTAAAAGGCTAATAATATACTTTGCTTGGTTAATTAAACTATCTAAATGAGATGTTTTATATACTTTTACATATTATTAGAACAAACATGGTTGTGTATTTTCCACTTTTGAATATCATTAACTTCGATTTCATGCGTGTAAATTTGCCTTAAATAAACTGAAGAGAAATTGTTCTTATGTTTTTATTTTCCCTCAACCAATCGATAATTTTCCATAAATATTTTAAGAAAAAGTACACTTATTTCTAAAAAAAATACTATCTATTGTACTAAATTTAACGGATAAATTCTAAGGGCGCCAGGGGCAAGAGAATTGCCCGTTGGGGCTTGGGGACCTCAGATCTCAGTATGGTTTGTCTACGTTCTAAACAATGCTCTTCCAATCTATCTCAGATATACAAAATATATATCCCGTAAGTTCCATGAAAACTTGTTTAGTTTGCTTCGAGTTCTACGGCAAATTCACCCAACAATCCCAGGCGATATTAGGAGATCCAACTATTGTTGTAAACAATGAAAATCAAGGATCTAGATCACGTAGGCATAATAAAAAACGCCTTCTATGTATCCTATTATGTATTACGGCGAATATCGATGGCAATTTCTGATCTTTATGCCCAGAATTGTCTGCTGCGGATCATTAATTAATTTTAAATCGTTGTAGAGCTCTGTACTAAAATTTCGAAAACCAGAATCTTCTATGAATCCGGATGTACTTTAATTTGTTCGTTCAACGTCAGCATCACTAAAGAGGGCATTATAAAATCCTGCCACCTCACAAGGTCAAAACCAAAAATACTATATTCTGTGAGCCACTTTATACCTATACCACTTTATACCTATTTGAAAACCGATCTATTAAATTCGTGTTTTATACAATTTGTATTCAAAAAAGAAAAGCACTTTAAAATCAGTTTAGTAATAGGTACTTAACGATTCGGCCCAATAGATGATAGCACTTCTTTACAGAGGTTACAAGTCAAAGCACTAATTGAATAGAAAAAGATAAGCGGATACCTTCTACTACAAAATAAATCCAACATGTTCTGCGGTAGATTACATTTTTAACTTGTGCATTTGAAAAGCGAAATCAAAACAGATCTTTCTATAGATCATTTGTAAATAACAAATTATTAGCATTTGAAAAGTTGTAAAAGAATTCCCTCTACATCATTAACGTATATGCAATGTAACGTTTGCTAACTAGCTGTATAGTCAGGCAATTAAAGGTGCTTAAAAAAATAAAATTTCAAACACCGTTGGCAAGCATATGGTTCACTGGGAATCACTGCAATTGATAAATTCCTTTCACATCTCTAATCTTAGCATATGCTCATTTTGTCAATTCGTTAAAAAATGATCAGTGAAAACCTTCAGCAACATCTGCGCGAAATACCCAAATTAACTTCAATTACATCACGCGACTACATAGTGTTTCACGATTCAATGTCAATCATTGTCACACAATCATCGCAGACAAACGGCACACCACCACAGCACATCATCGACAATATAACAGATCGCACTCGGCTATTCCATTTTTGGATCACTCTCTTACCCCGTCAATTGACCGATCACCCGCAATTGGGCGTCCATTTGTCGTCGCCAAGCAATCGACAGTCATAACAACAATTGTACAGTTGTATTATAATGAGAACAAGAAAGAAACTCTAACAATATCACTATGCACAGTAGCACTCCAATGAACACTGCTCGCATACCCGGTGCGACAATCTGCATTTATAGATCGATTAAATGCGATAGTTCATCAAGATCAATTAGCCAACGAAATAGAACCGATTAGAACGGCAACTGAACGGTGAAAATTTCAAACAAAAAACTATAATACTGCAGGCGTTTTAATAATTGACATACCACTGCGCTTGATTTATTTCCCATTAGTGCACTTTTTAATAAAACATATAGATCTACAAACAATTGCAACACGAAGAGCCATGCGATGCTGAGTTTTGACATAGATTGCTTATAAAACAGATTCAGCCGTACGATCATGGCTACAGAAGAAGAACGACTGCTGTTAATCGAGGCAGTGCTAGTGTGCTACAATTCGCCGCAATGAAGAGATGTCTAGCTTTTGATCTTTGCTTGTTTTCTATTTTGGCACGATCGAAATGGACCCGTTTAGTACAATTGATGTTTTGGTAATTAGCGATAATCAGAGATCGAGAGAAGCGAGCATTGCGATTAAAGTCGTTTCAATTGAAAGTGCGGGAGGGGCGAGGGCAACAGATGCAGGCATACTAAGGGCCCATTTGGTGTGTTTTAATTTTTTTTTTTTATTAAGCACTGGCATCTCAATCGTAGTTGGAGAATTTTCTTCAAGAGTCTATGTTAAGACGACTTCTCGGGCAAACAATGCAACGTACTTACATTTCGTAACCAGCTTTGTTAGTTAGATATTTTTTTTTACGACCGCAAAAACCATGAAAAGTATTAACAGCAACTAAGTGTGACCATCCGGATTCAATTACAACTGTTATTAGATGATGCTTTGGTTTTTGATCTTGTCAACAAATTAGAGGGTGAATTCAGGCTTTTCTATTATACTGATGCGGACTTTTTTTTGTGTTAAGCTAATTGTACTTTACCTACACCATTTTATTACACACCCCTGCAATAATTTCGTTCTCACTGTAATTAAGTATATTGAAACGAGAGATAGAAAAAAATGTTTACTTGATTGTTCTTATCTACAGTAACTGATGCTGCCCACGTAATGATGGCCGGTCGGCAAACAAAGAATCACCTATGACTATGGGTTGTACTTTATAAGTACTCGGCTTTTAAAATTTCGAATGTTTTGTATTCCTTAATCAAAATGTTGTCCTGATAACGTATGAAACATATAAAGTAAAACAGTTTGTGGTACATAGTAACTATACATGTATAGGTACCCCTGTGTAATGCTTGGGAGCAAAACCATATCCATACATACGCTCGATTGAGTCCGCTTTTTATACTAAAACGAAGCCATACAATAATTAATTTCCGAAACTCTGTCAACGTTGTATAAAAAAAGGAATTTCATTACTTGATTAAAATAAATTCATTGACGTTGTTCCGAAGAAACCGTTGAGTTGAACCATTTTTCGAGTCATTCTACGCGATTTGAGCAACATTAGTTAAATGAAAGCGAAGGGGGGGGGACTTTTTTTTTTTAATGTTTAAGTTTTGAGACAAATGAGACATTTCTATTTGGCTCGGAGCATTGAACCGAAACTAAAATAATTGAACCAAATTACCCAATTGGGTGCTTCAGCACAACGCTGATTGACAAGGAAGGTGATACTGACACTATTAATGCGCTGGAAGGAAAGCAAATGTAATGACCTAGGTAATACGGAACATATAGGAAAACAGATTACATACAGCCTTACATCTTGACCCAAGCTTCCGAACCAGGTTTAAGTTACTTTTACACCCGAACATTTAGTCTGCATTTTTTTACCCGACAATTTAAGTTCATATCCATAATATTCCTTCAAACAAATTTTTAAACCCGCTGGATGCTGCATTTACACTATCACACATTCCTAACACGAAAGCGATGCCCAATATTAAGAATCCGTCTGACTGAAAGAGACAGCATTACCTGACGCCTAACAAAACGTGACACGTATTTTGGACGACCATCGTGTTTACGTGGTAGGAGTAATAGGAAAGCTCCTTATGTTGATATTCGGGTCTATCACAGAATCCGTCGTATTCGGAATTTTGCTACGAACCCCGAAAGAACTATCACAGAATCCGTCGTAGGGGATATTTTTGCTTTCGAAATTCGTAGAACGTGGTATATTCAGTGATACCACTTTCTACGAATTTCAAAATTCCCCCACGACGGATTCTGTAACAGTTCTTTTGGGGTTCGTAGCAAAATTCCGAACACGACGGATTCTGTGATAGACCCGATTTTTATGGTTAACGAAATTCTGGGTTCCCATAAAACAAAATAGCTTCCGGAAGTCATGAATGGACAATCACTTATTTATTTCGTATAAATGCTTCATAAATTGTTGGCTCAATTTACTGAAACTAATTAAACACACTCATTTCACTTGTTTTAAATCGAATATAGAAATGTTTTCATGTAATTGCAGAACTGTTGGTCACCGGAACTTGTGTTTATTTCCGTTTTAGGTATCTATAATTATGGGTAGAACATCCGTGACACCATTGCCGTCTGATTTGTGATCTCATTCTCACTCTTTCTCTCTTTATATTATAAGCATTGACTGCAGACAAACGGATCTCCCTGTCCCGTCTCGTGCAAAAATGCATGTGCGGGATGGTGTAAATGCAGTTTTACTTTAGTGAGGTAGGTGTTCAAAAAGCAGGCCTAGGCCTAGAGAATTATAGGGCGATGGAAATATCAGTGGGCCTTATCTACTAATATTCATTTTTAAACTCCACCTTCAATACTATGAAGATTCGTATAAAAAAAGTAGTACCGCTCAATAACCATTGTTATTGCTTTTTATTTATTTTGTAAAGTCTAGGCAGTAAAATGTTACAGATTATTATTAATTAGGACCTTCAATCCATTTATAAAAATATTCCAGGAATCTCAAACGCTTGGATCACATATCAAGTTACTCGAAAAGCATATTTGAAAGTAGTTTATATATATGTACGTATCCCCGGTATTGCGCGCTCAAGACGCTAAATAATATAAAGGAGGAACCCTCGTATCTTTATGAAAAAAATCAAATTCTCTACGTCGTCAAGAACGTTTATCAGGACCGTATGCTTCCGCGGCCTACAGCTTAAACGGCTGCCCGAATTTCGTTCAACCTTCGGCATTGGTATTTGGAGTTTGTCTACAGTTCAGGGCCGTTTTTTTTTTTTTTTTTTTGCAAGGTTACCAGTTTGATTTGTTCGAAAACTTGTCTAACGATTTCAACCAAAATTGATATTTGTGCTTAAGTAGATGGGGTTACCATAACTACATGCCCAGTTTTGGGCTAAAAATTCGAATAACGGTACTTTCGAAATTTGGACATATCTCGAAAACGGTATAGGTACATACGATTGTAGCAAACATTAATTTCTATGGTAATTTCGAACTTAATAGCAAACTCAGTTTTTCTAAATATTATCGTTCAATGGATTTAAAAAAAAAAATAATAAAGTAAAAGTTCTTTAGTTTATCCGAAAACGGCCCTAACAATTTTGACCAATATGCGAACATTGAGTGTAATTTATGTTTCCAAAGTAATTGCGTCCTTAATTTTCAAATTGAATCATCGATAACTTTAATTTTAAAATCTGCTCATATCTCGAAAACCCCACTTTCGATTCCTATAAAATTTGAAAAGCCAAGTAATACTTAGGTTAGGTTAGGTTCGTCCTCTTGAGCCCATTGTGACGCCCTTGTTGGGGTCGAACGTTGGTATTGCGCCGGTGTTCTTCGCCTCTCTCCTTTGTGGTTAATAGACGCTATCTAGCCATCCCGATGTATTTGAAAACCTAAAGATCAGACAGTGAGTCATCTGAAAGTTCTTGTAAGTCATGAAAGTAAATAGCTTCCAAGTGTTCTGTTCCTCAAGTGACATAGACTTCGGCAATGACAGAGGAAGTGAGGTGTGTCCTCGTGGACCTACTCGTCTCCGCAACCTCTACACATATTGTCATCTTTGAGATTTAGTTTATAAATTTAGACACACACATTTAAAAACGGGCTCCTTTGAGCCCCTACCATACATAGCGATGACCTGTCAAACCTGTTGTTCGTTTTCATTCGAAATTTGTTCCTCACTCGCTCTCTGAGATTGCAAAGTGTAATGCTTAACATCCCGAATAATAGTCAAAGAGGATCCAAATGTATCATCGTTGATAATAGTTAAGCAATAGTATTTTCCAAACAAAGCATTGCAATATTTGGTACTGTTTTGTCTGCAAACATTTTACAAAAACCGCTCTAATGATTTTGTTCAAAATACATATTAAAGATGTAATATAATTATAATATATTAGTGTTCTAAATAATACTTATCCCCTACTTAGTTTTTCTCAAAAAAATTCGAATAATTCGTTACTTTTAATCATTTCCCAAAATGATTGCACAAATTCGCATCTGTCTTCGTATATTTTTGTTAAACTAACACCGTACTGCCAATAAAAATGCTATTACAAAAAACGTATTTTAAGGATATATTTATCACTTCTTCTTTTTTTCCAACCATATTGAATAAGCACCTTTAAATAATTCCAACCACCAAGCCTTAAACAATCAGAAACTTCACTCTAGAACTTGCGAGCTTGCGACAATTGCCTGTTACTGATACCTTCAACTTTTAAGAACTCACATTGTTATCTTCTTAATATATAAAAACGTTCGTGCGTATGTATGACCGACGATAACGGTTGAACCACTGAAGCTATCCCCCTTATATTCACACCATATGTTTGTGTGGTGCTCCGGATGGTTTATGTTTATTTTAGACCCTATAGGGGGCGCTGGGATCGCTTTTTTGAAAATTCTTATTTATGGACCGATTTGACTCAAATTTACACCATATAACACTTAAAAAAATAGAAAGCTTTTGCCAAAATTTGAGCCCGATAGGTGGCGCTGGGAGATATTTACGACAAGTTAGATTTCCCTGCATACAAATTTTGTATCAACAACATTAAATTTAATTGTAATAATATAGTTGGCGTTGGTTGTCTTTGTCTATACTTTTTGGAATTTGACATTTCAGTAATTCATATTTCATTTAGCTGTACAAATCTTCGACGAAAACTCCAAATTAATTTTTAATCAATTTTAAATAGGTAAATAACATTTCCATTCGATTTCCGGCACAAATAACATAACCAAGGAAAATGTTCTTACTGAGCCAAATTTTATTATTCTTCTTTTGTTTTGTTCGTATTGGTGTATTTCAGGCTTAGGCAGATTTAAAAGATAAAATTTTGGACCCGATAGGTGGCGTTGTTGTCGATCTCCGAAACTGCTCAACCGATTTCAATGAAATTTTGTGGATGTATATTCTTCGTTTCCACTTGAAGGCTAGGATACTTTTGAACCTGATAGGTGGCGCTGTTGCCGATCTCCGAAACAGCTCTACCAAGTTGATTGAAATTTGTGGATGGGTAGGTATGGTTGCTTCAAGATTGAAATATACCATTGTTTCGGAACCTATATATGGTACTTTGCAAAACATAAGCGGGATAGGGGAACGGGTTGTGGAAGCATTGAAATTATTAATGGACATTGTCCAAAATAAGGACTTTGCGAAATGTGAACAGGTGGGTAAGTACAGCTACATATAAAAAAGACTGACGTCCGTATGTGCACACTCATAACTCTCATAATTTTTTTGTTGTGTTTGTTATTGTCAGGAGAAGAATGTTATGAAAGAAAAAATTAAGAAAATTGCGCGGAAAATTAGAAAATTGAAGTTTGAATGGGGAAATACACTTTGAAAAAAAATTTACTGGATAGAAATCAAGTAGTGACACTTCAAATAAAAAAAAAATATTTTGAATTTTAAAAGCAATTGTTGTTGTCAATTATTTTAATTATTTTCCAAGCAATTTTGAAGTTTTTGTTTACTATGTTACATTAAGTAACTTTTTGAAATGAAGTAGATAGGTACTTTGATTAAAGATGATATTATGGCCGACGATATTTTGCATCGAATTCGCACTGTGACATCGGATAATGAACTGGAAATGTCAGATAAATGCGCAACAAAGCTTTAATTTGACGCATTTAATCGAGTATTGGAGCGAGAAATGGACTTCGAACGAATCGCATTGAGTCAAGCTGTTCGAACAAATGTGCCAATGTTGAATCTATATAATAAAAATGAATCCCTATTTCCCTTGGTCACGGCATCACGAGTGAACGGCTGAACCGATTTCGCTAAATTTTTTTTTGTTGTGTTTGTTATTGTCAGGAGAAGAATCTTATGAAAGAAAAAGTTAAGAAAATTTCGTGGAAAATTAGAAAATTTAAGAATATTAAACCACCATATTAAATTATATCTAATGTAACCATAGCGCTTTTACAATTCAAACTTTTTTGATGTAACCTTATGGCGTTGGCATAACATTGACAGAACGCGTGCTGCAAATATCGTCAACGAGGATGTAAACAAAATAAATATCGTTTAAAACAGATGCTTCGATCGGAGTTATTATATTGATAAAATATAAAAATAAATAAATATAAATATAATAAATAAATATAAAATAATTAATTTATTATTTTTAACAAAAACTGAATTTCTTAGTGCACATCGTCGGAAAATCCTCAACATGTGGCGTTGTAGGCGTATGTCGTTTTACAGTTCAATTAAATTTTCTTTAATAATAATCTTCTTTATTCATACCTATAATTCTTTCGGGATGAAACTCGATGATGATGATATAACTCGATAACCACTGGGTCATGAAATTTAATAGATTTATATTCTTCGTTCCCGCTTGAAGGATAGGATACTTTTGGACCTGATAGGTGGCGCTGTTGCCGATCGCCGAAACAGCGCTACCAAGTTGATTGAAATTTTGTAGATGGATATGGTTGCTTCCAGTTTTAAATTTCGGATAGTTTTTGACCTATAGGTGGAACTTTGAAAAACACAAGCGGGATAAGAAAACGGATTGTGGCATGTCCCATTCAAAAATAAAATCAAACGCTATTTCTAAAGTTGTATAATGAAAATTATTAATGGACGCTGTCCAAATAAGGCAATTTGCGAAATGTGAGCATGATTTAATACGAATGGTACGGGCAAGGCCGGGTAGGTACAGTTAGATATAAAAGAGACTGACGTCCGTATGTGCACTCATAACTCGGGGACGGATCTCTCGATTTTTATAATTTTTGGTTGGAAGGAAGGAAATTATGCTACCTTACCTCTACATAATTCGGATTTGAAAGTTGGTTCAGTTAAAATTTTGTTGCGAAACATCAATGTACCGAAACTTTACAACGGATCGCATTTGTCAAATATCATACAAGTGATGATTTTAAGGAGAAAATTCAAAGGCAAACACTCTTATTCCGCAAATTTTGCTTATTAAGAACGATTAACCATTCGTGCGACTTCAATTTCCCGTGCGTCTCGCTTTCACTATGACAAATAATTTATTGCAAGGATAATCGATGGATGTTTGTCAATTTAGTGAAAAAGTGGAAGGTTGGACGACACATCAAAATAATTGCGGTTTGATTGAAAAAAAATCAACATTGCTATTCATCATTTATTTCTATTGCATTTAATACAACTTTTGAATAAAGAATTTTAATTGGTCGAATTACATAAATTAGCAAGTGCTTGGTGCATGCTCGGAATTTATTAACAAATTAACAAATTTGGGCGAAACGAGGTTTGCCGGGTCAGCTAGTAAGTAATAAAATATGAATACATATGTTCACTATTTTTCTTATGTCTAATTGTTTAATGTAATTCAAATTAAATTAGCTTATTTAGTTAAAAATTGTACCTACCTATTAAATTTTTCTATTAATGGTCCTCTAGTCTAATGTAAAAGATATTTTCTAAGTCAATAAATAAATAAAAATCAAATTAAATGAAATCAAAAAACTCAATCGAAAAGTGTAAAATATGAATGAATTACTGTCAGCAATTTCATCAGCGAATTCAAAAGATACAATCGTAATTTTCTGATTAAAAAAAACTTTTGTATAACATATGTTCGAAGTTTAGATATTCTGGTAACAAGGTACCTACGTGTCGCTTGTTCTTCATTGCCTTTGCCACCATTCAGGTTAATATGAGTCACATTCTGCACAGCAGATTCCCCCATATTTTATTTTACCTCAGATAGGTGTATCGTATATAACAATACGTAGTATTTCGATTGAATAAAAGATACCTACACACACTCTTACATTTTCCAAAGATTTTTTAAAAGGTATCACACCTCACACGTGATTATGATAAGATGATAACATTTTATAGGATTTATTAAGATATTTCAAAGGTGTACATACATTTTTCTGTGTTTGGTGTACAAATATACATATACACACATAGGCATAGGTGGTGCACATGTTTATAAGTTGCAAGGGCATGAACTATGAAGCCGGTTTATCCAAATTTCACACGCATGTGCCAAAAACACTTAGAATTGTGTATTATACCTACTTTGTGACGTTTAACGTTCAAGTACAACCGGTGCAAAAATGTGAAGTGACGGAAATCGAAAGTAGACAAGTATAGATGTATGTAAGGCATGTTTAACATGAGCTCCTGCTAGTCGCGCGCACATCAGGAGTTGAACTATCTAATCTACCCTGTTCCATTCATCTATTAATCTACTATTGTATAATCTATTAATTTGCATTTCTTTTACCAGTCGATGTTATCATTAGGGTCCCACTATTAATACTTAGTTCTAAAAATAGCCCCACAATTAATCCACGTCAGTTCGGTATTAGTGAGTCTACGTAATTTAGATCATTTATCACGAAACAAATTCATCCGCAATCGATTTATACACACCCATTATCTAAGCTTTGTGTATGCAGTAGGTATGCGTCTATGCGTATACCTAGCTGTGGTAAAAAAAAAATCGAAAGTTTGTTGACACCCCTGACGAGCAGTCTAGAGGAAAATCCGTCTCGCAAAAAAAAAAAAAAAAAAAACATACAAAACCAACCATAAGATACATTTGTATCCGGAGCACAGACATTTCAATGTTCCCCAATTGCATTGACATAGTTTTTTTCGCGCTGCACTTGAAATGCACTATACTTGCACTTGTTGATCGTATATCTCTCAATACGACGCTAAAGGTGAAAGCAAAAGCTTCCTCGGTTATTTTTGAATGCAAAACTGTTTTAGATACATTTTATACGTTGCACTTTGATTCTTATAACTGAATTTTCAATAACGTAACGACATTTTCAAAAAAAAAGAAAAAGAAAAAAAGGATAGAAACCCCACAAAATTCGACAAGGACAGATTTTTTATGTTTTAGTTTAAATCCACAGAGGGTATGATGAAATTATGAGTAACTTCCCGAAGGTTATGAATTAATTTCGCCAAAACTTGAAGTACATTTTGTCGTCGATTCATAACGTATTCACTCTTAAATGACCTTCACAAGTTAAAAGATGATTTTTTCACACTATCAGCAATAGATGGAATTGGGTGTTTGTATTTCACTCAATAGAAAGTTTAAATTTCCATTCACTGTTTCAGATACAAAACTCAAATGCACATACTAATTTATGCTCACCCTGACTGTGCGCTTTGTGAATTATTTAACAATTTCACGATTTATCACAAAGATTTGAATTTATTTAATTCAGTAATATCTTTTACAGGTTTTTTTTTTCGTTCGTTCACAACACCGCCCGATCGAAAATTGAATGAGAAAATGTATTTGAAGGTGACCTCTAAACTGCCAGCTGTTTTATCTGAGCTTTTTTTTTACAGCTTTAACAAACGATTGCGCTGGCGTTAGATTTTGTGTATTATACTTACAACACACCCCCAAAAGAGCCCACCAAAAACAAACTATGAAAAGCGAAAATCGAAATGTCAACAAAAACGTGTATTCTAGCACGTGGAGCTAGAGGCGGTGCTTTCGATTTGTTTATGAAGCCGGTTGAGGTTCACATCACAACACAAGCGGCGCAGAACAGTGTGATTTGTTTACGTATTACGTTGCATGAGGCGACGAACTTCTCTCGTTGTGATAGCGCGCGAAGTCAAACTCGGTCTTCTTTCTTCTATGAACTGAACACTGAAGACTGAAGTATCTATCTCACTTCTCGCATGCTGCACAGATATAGATAATGGAGATTGTGTAGAATAGATTGAATGGAATCGAATACAAGCGTAACAGTGGAATGAATGGTACATTATGTACTTGCGGCTTGACGGATGATGAGCTTTTTTTTGTTTACTATCAAATGTGGGCATTGCCAGAGATGTAAACTTAATCAAAATAAATATAAAATTATCAGCCTTATTTATAAACCCAGCGTAGAGTCTGCTTATCTATGCCCACCCTCTAAAATGTCCTTCCTTACGCGGGAAATGTGATTTATAAAGATTTTTCGAACATAAGCAACGTTATCTTAGGTCTGTATAAGTTAGTTAGTTAGATGTCATTTGGTCGTGGTCGAATTGTAAACAATAACAAAAAGTGGAACTAAGTTTTGTTTTTGCATTCTTTTCCAAGTTGTGTAAATTTGCGACAAACGAGTTTCATTTAAAAATGCATTTATGTATCTAATCTAAGATATAAAAATATAGGTGCCACCCCTCCAAAACGGTTTAATCGATTTTTATGAAATTTGATATTTGGTAGGCATGAGAATCGGTCATAAAGTATATTGTTTTTCCACCTCTTGATAGTTATAATACGCAAGAAATCAAAACATATCCACTCATATGCCAAATGAGCAAATTTAAAATGAGCTGTTAATTAATTGTATGATGACTGACAGCTTTTCCACCAGAGACAATACTGAAACCCCAACCTCGGCCGATTTCCCGTTACCTTGCCTACAAGTATAGCTTTTTGCGGAGTGTACTCACGAAAATTCAAAAATTCCGGCTCCTCAAAAAATATCAACAACTTCCGGTGACTTCCGGTGTCGTCAAAGTTGCCGCCAGCGTTCATAGAATTTTGTCCGTTAAATTTGAAATTATTCTTTACATGTGAATAGTATTTTATTTTAGGAAAAGGTGCACTTTTGCTGAAAATAACTATTTATGAAAAAATATTACTGCAGAATGGCTGTATGAAAACAAAAACATTTTGAGCAATTTTTCTTCAGTTATTTAAGAAAAATATACACATGAAATCGAAGTTAATGATATTCAAAAGCGGAAAATACACAACAATGTTTGTCCTAATATGTTTCTATTATATAAAACAACTCATTTAGATAGTTTTATTAACCCCACAAATTATATTAATAGTCTTTCAAAAAAAATTATAATAACCAACCAATAGCATTCAGTTATCTTAAAATTTGGTATTCCTGAACTCTATCATATTCCCCCATGGTTGGTAGCGGTTGGCAGCATTGATTTTATATTTTTTGTATGTGTTTGCATGTCACACTGATTCTAAATTGACATAACACCGATAGGAAAACAAAATAACGAATTTGAAAAAAAAAAAAAAAAAAAAACTGAGGGGGCCAGCAGCAAGAGGATTGTGAGATGGGGGTCTCAGTATTGTCTGTTTTCCACTTCTTATCCCAAGAAAGTTGAGTAAAAAATCGTAAGATTCTCAGTTTAGGGCTAATACCTTGCTATCTCGATGACGCTCCCTTTCACGAATTTTTCGAGTTAAGGAACGGCATTGAGTAAAAATTTGTAAGAATTCGTAAGATTTAGTAAAAATTCGTAAGATTTAAAAGTAAAAGATCAGACCTATTATATGAAATTAATGTGTGTTTGTTTGTTCGTTTGCTAATCCTACGAATGCTATAGACTCCAAACCGTTTAAGCTCGAATTTGTAAGTATTGTCCGGTAGCTATTGGGGCTCGGGCGAGTGTTCATGTTCCTGTCAAGTTTGGTCGAAATCGGACGCCTTCCTTGACACTCAAAATGCTATTTCTCGGCATTTATAGGAGCTCATTTTGTAAAATTTTGAACTTTGATGTGATTGTCTACAGTGGTTTGAACAAAAAAAAAACACACAAATCACGGTTGCCAACTTGAAACATAACTTCGGACAAATATACCGAAAGAATGGGACGGAGAAATTAACATTGGGACAAAGATTTAATTTTCCAACTGAAATAACAAATTTTAAAAATTGTATAAATATTGCACACCCAACTCGTATTTTAGTACACCTCAAAACGTACTACCTAAAGATAACATAAAAAATATTTTCTCGCATAACCAATGTTGTGTACGTTCTGTATCTACATTACCCTTTTTAACTTTCTTCATTACGTAGTTAGAGAAAGATATTGTTTTCGTCAATCAATCACGTTAATCAATTTTGACATTACGATGATACACGAACTCAAAAAAGTGAGTCGCAAAATTCTGTCTGGTCTGCCTGTCTTTCCGTACTTCTTCAGGCCTACAGCCTAAACGGCTGCCGGGATTTCGTTTAAACTTTGAATTTGGAGTTTGTGGGCTTACAGTTTGGGGTCGTTTTTTATTTTGGATTTAAAAAAAAAAAGTATTTAGTTTTCCTTCCAATCGGTTTTTAGCTATTAAAGTTAACAAGTAGTATTTTTCAAACTAAACATTGCAATATCTGGTACTGTTTTGTCTGCCAAATTTTACAAAAACCGCTGTAACGATTTTGATCAAAATACAAAATAATATCAGTATTCTAATTAAGATCCCGTACTTAGTTTTTCTCAACAAATCCGAAGAAATCTGTATTTTAATTATTTCTCAAAAATGACCCTACCAAGAAGCCGATCTCTGTTCATAATATACACATTTTTAAAACTCAATATCGCAGTTTACATTT
This sequence comes from Cheilosia urbana, assembly GCA_946477585.1. Lineage (NCBI taxonomy): Eukaryota > Metazoa > Arthropoda > Insecta > Diptera > Syrphidae > Cheilosia > Cheilosia urbana. Next base: position 44,054,614 of record OX297856.1, read on the forward strand.
TTTTTTAAAACCCTTTTGAATAAATAATTATAAAATAATTCCAACAATCAGAATATCCCACTTCATTTGCACACCCACACACGTTCATCGTGATATATACAAATTTAAACAAATCTCTGAAATCTGAATTCTTGCATATACACATTTATATGTAAAGATATCGATCTATTTGGAAGTATTCAATTATTGACAACTTCATCCAGCGTCATTTAAGCCCGCACCAGACTTGTAAAGTGTGGTGTGTTGTGGTGTGGTCTGTCGGTTCGTGTTCTGTGCACACTTATCTAGTATGCTGTCATTTTTTTTTAAATGAATTCAAATGTTGTTTGTTTTGCTTTTTTGACGTTATTGATATCCTAGTACCTAGTTCATGTGTACTCTTTCATTCACATATGCAATTTCAGATAATATATATGTCTCGTTTCATTGCGCCATAGAGCGTTGTGGGTTGCGGCGCAATCGGTACAGGAGCGATTTCGACACAACGCGACATACTGCAACACAACACACGAGAAACATATGTTTTTACGCATATGAAATCCATTGGAGTGATAGCGACACGTCACTCCACATCACAACACACGTTTTAAGTTTGGTTCCGGTTTTATCTATTCCAGTAAAAGAAAATTATTCCCAAATAGACCAAAAAATCAGAAACTCCTACTACTCTTGTTCTCGTACTCAAAAACTTGTAAAGTGTAAAAGATATAAAATAGAACAGTAGGCGCTTATGACTCTCTGAGAAGAACTTGCGACACTTGTCTGCTTCTAGAGCTTTAACGTTTAAAAACTAAAAGTGAATTTTATTTAACCCTATCTATTCCTTTTTCTATATTTCATAAACCGTTTCTTTACCTAGCATTGCTTCTCAGATCTTTACCTACCTATCTTATAAAATAAGAAAACAACCAACAAAACTTTTGACGAACGGAAAAGTTATGTTCGACCCAGTCGTGCACTTTATTTTTAGTTATTATTGTTGAATTAATTTTCTTTTTCATAAATTAAGTTTGGGACTGAGAAATCGTCGGGAAGGGCATAGAAACATTAAAAAAGTAAAAGACTTTGTCCCAAATGTACTTTGTTGGCAACCGTGACACAAATAGGTGTTGCACTTCGCATGCAACAATATTATACATATTGACATTTATTACATTTATTACAGTCAATTGGAAACATTCTACACAATATTTTTGATTTAAGCGCCCAAACCTTAAAAAAAATGTAGCCTAAAATCTTTGCCAGAAAGAAGCCCAAAATATCGTGGAAAATGTTGGTATTTTTCCCACTTACCCAACTCACTTATGCGCGCAGCGGATTTTATTTGATTTCTATTTTCTGCATTGGCTAAAAGCCAGGCTTGTGGCAAAACAAAAGGCCTGCAAAATAAATTGGTGTGAGTGCAAGTGGAACGACTGTGCTACCAAGTTTTAAAAGTACGCGAAAAAAATAACACACAAATTGTAAACTTATGTAGCCCAAAATTGTGTTGAGCGCTCATTTTTTTCATTTCTTTCGTTTTTTAAGAAAAAAAAAAAAAATAAGTAAAAAGAAAAAAACCCTGACTGCAGTGGGAAAGAATGCACGGTGCCACCGGATTATTAGTTCTTAAAACATCGTCTTCAGAGTATGAAGGTGCTCTTATTTTACCTTTACCTTAACCTTCAGGACGTTCAACGGTCAAATCTCACAGCCACAGAACGAACTGCAAGAGCGAAACTATGTAGAATTGTAAAAAAAACATAACTTTTTATATTTCTACGGAAGATAAAAACAATATCTTACACAATTTTTAATATACCTACATATCGATTTAACAACCATGTTTAATGAAATTTGAAATCCTTAATACGAATTTATTGTGCTAATTTATATATTACAACTAATCTTTGCTTATTTAGACTATTTTTTGTGAACAGTAAATACTAACGGGGCTGATTCGTCTTCGGGCTGATCCATTTTGTTGACAGTTTGACCTTCGATGTCTTCGTAATCAACTGATGACGAACGAACCAATTTGAATTGAGAAACTTTCTCATTCTTTGTGATGACCAATGATGCCGGTCGACCTAAATTAATAAAAGAAAAAATTAGCAAAACTCAAATCATTTCCCTTTACCAATAAACATTTTTAATTTCGACTCTAAATTTTAGTAGTTCAGATTTTCAAGTGGCTGTATATTTTCCATACAAATTTTGCAATTGTAAGATTCCGTAAATTTAAAGTGGAGACTACATTGTTTTATTAGTACGGCGCATTAAGAACGAAAAATTAAAAAAAGAAACTCACCAGTTGGTGGCTTATTATTATTCCTTCGCTCCACAGGCAATGTTTGCTTCTCGGACACATACTCTATGTGAGGCAGGATATTGTTTCCCTGTTTGATTGAGACACGTTTATCAGTCTTTTGAGCTCCACTACCCGATGAAGTTGATTGCTTTAAAATTGAATCACGCCGTTGAATAAGCGGTGATGGTGGAGCTGTAGATAATTGTGTATTTAACATTGTTGATGAAAGGATGCCTCCCGTTTGCAGATCCGAGTCTGTTGAAAAAAAAAATGTTTTTAATTTTTTTTATGGAATTAGACTGAATAAAGTTCTCTTATTATCATAGTTGGTTACGTGGGCGACTTTAAATTTTAAGCGGTCGTTTAGAATGTAAGGAAAGACATACTCGATTGAAGATCCATGGCTTTTCAGTTGAAATGATAGACATCCAAAGGAACTCCTCCTTCTGGAATTCCCTGTTTATGTAACAAGTAACGTTCCCGACCAATCTAGTTTTTGCGTTTAGGTAACATCTTATCCAGACCAATCTAGTCGACTTAAGATAGATAACTAGGTTCTTAAATGAGCCTAATGGCTTGATGTAGTGTAAAAACATATACACTCCGCTTCTACTGAATCAGCACACAAAATGATTAATCTACGTTGTCCATTTCTTCAAAACCTTGTGCCTTAACATATAATTTGATGATGCTTACTGTTTGCTTATGATGTTGAGAAAATAAATCCGAAAGAATAATTCAAAAAGTACTACTATTTTTTCTCTGGCTCTCTTGCAAAGCATTCAATAGGGAAAAATGCAGTTTTATCTGCGTCAACTGAATAGACACAAATATTGAAATTGGAAATATAAGTTATTGGGATTAAATGAAGGAAGTTTTTCTTAAAAGATTTTTTTTTATCAACAGTTAAAGTGCTTTATTTGAATTTTTTTTATATATATATTTGCAATGAAAAATGTTTTTGCTTATACAGTTGAAGCGGAGTGTAAGTCAAATCGTGGACGCAACAGATCCATATAAGGTCTGTTCCTTTACTTTTGTAGTAAGAATGGAAAAGACTGTCAAAAAGGCAATGATGGGGATAAATTCTCCCACAGCGAGAGACACTTACAAAAAAGTTAGGGAACGCTATGAAAAATGGCAGATACATAATTCAAATATTCAAAAAAGGGGTACGAATAGGAGTTAAAATATCTAATAAGCTCGAGGAATTTGTTAATTTACTAAGAAAATTCGTCTCATCATCAAGCAATAAAATTGATCTGGAATTAATCGAACTTCTTTTGGTTAAATCCGAGTGGAGAGTGGAAGAGTTTGTACTGATTGAACTACAAGCATTCGAGAAGAGGGAAAAAGCGACACTGCATTAAGAATTACATGGAGGAGATTGTTCCTTGTTACAGCGAGGAAGGATGACGTCGCCACTTTCGAAAATAATATTGAGGAGAACATTCAATTTTATTTTACAGCCTGTTGCCTGTTGAGACCATTTTAATACAAACAAATTCACGCATTATGTCAAATGGGACAACAAATTTCAAATCAGCTGTTAATCGTAAGATTCTCATTAGAGGGGTGTATTATATCTTATTTATTTATTTATTTATTTTCTTGTCACCAAAAAACGAAATCTTTCATAGACATAAGGTCATACATTACAAATTAAATAGAAGAAATAGGAAAATACAAAGAAAAAACAACAAATTTTGACTGAACACTATCAAGTAATTTTTGTTTTATGGCGGAAATTGGCAAGTTAAAATCGATTAAATTGACATACGAATCATACGATAACATTAAACCGTTAACCGAAGACAAACGACCGTAGTTAGTACGAGAATGCGCTACTCTAAAAAATCTAGTGCATCGCAGGCAGTGTTGCCGCAAGCTTTTTTGAAAGTGTAACAATTTTGTTCAAAAATTGTAACAAATGGATAAAAAATGTAACAAACCGGAAAAAATTGTAATAATAAAATTATCGTTTTTCAACTCAAACAAATCTTTATTAGGAACTCTTTATCACATTTAAAAAAAAAGCTCTGTTTTTAACCTACCTGTCCATTTTGTGTTTAAAATAAAAAAAAAAAAAACAAAAAAAAGGAATAAAATTATTAACCATCGAAGTAGATTTCAATTTTTATATCACAAACTTTATTTACTACGAGATGTAGAACATTGTCAACGGCGATGGGGCGAGACAGAAAAATATTGTTGTCTTTTCTTGTACCCTCCCATTCCCATTTCCACTCGCAGTTTAACGTTTTGCACAACTTTTGATCTGTGTAAACAAGCAAATACATTGACAGAAAATGGTAGAAGTTTGCTCGAAAGAAAAAAGTGCTGCCAGTTCAAGTTTTCAATATTTTTAATGAGAAAAACAAAAAAGGATTTTAATGGGAAAAAATGTAACAAAGCGCAAAAGAAAGTAACACTGTAACAAAATTATAAAATAGTTAAAAAGTGTAACACTTTTGTTACACTTGTAACATTGTGGCAACGTTGATCGCAGGTCAAATGATGGAACATTTATGTTGAGAGGGCTTAGAGTTTCTGTTGAATCAATCTCTCCTATCTATTTCTCCTATATATCTTGCTCTCAATGACGCTCTCTTTTACGAATTTTTCGAGTTAAGGAATGGCACTGAGTGAAAATTCGTAAGAATTATGTGGTTTTCCATTGGGACCACCTGAAATCTTTTTCAGATCTCAGATTTTACGGTGCTCATGGAACGCGCAACGAGATTGATCTGCTTTTGTAAATGGATTAGTGCGTTAATTGACAACAATATCAGCTGTTCAAATGGCATTCGTTTTTGGCAAAATCGCAAATGGATATCGACCTCAAACATTTTTTCCTTGTTGTAGATACAAATGAAGTATTATTGGTGGTTTGTAGTTTTCAGATGCCGAGGAAGATAATGAAGATAATAATTCCTCCGAAATCATATTCATAGCTATTTGTGTATTTTGCTATTTTGGTTTTCACGAAACTTTGCACATTTCTCTCGAAAACAAACTTTTTAAACTGACGTAAAACAGCTGTGCAAATTATATTGGTGTGTGTAGATCTGAAAAAATATCGAGATCTGCAAAAAGTGATCCGAATCGAAAAAAAGATTGATTTTTCTGCCCAATGGAACGCGAAAAGTGATTTAGATCAAAAAAAAAAGATTGATTTTTGGTCCCAATCGAAAACCACATTAGTAAAAATTCGTAAGATTTAAAAGTAAAGGAATAGACCTATTGTAATAAAAAAAAACGAAAAATGCCAGCATGATCCATATAGATTATAGATCATTGATTGATTGATTTTCATGGTTTACAACAACAGTTGGATCTCGTATTATTTTGTTGTGAGCCATGGATATCAAGGTTGTATGTAGATCATAATAAGGCATAATAAAAAATGTTTGTGCATATGCGCCAAATGCCATTACACTTCCAAACGAACAGCTTCAAAAAGCGGTTCCACTGAATGGTTTGTTAGTGCAGCACAAAAAGCGCTATTCATATCAACTCTTACGAAATGTTAGACGACCTTTACGGCTCACATTAAAGTATTCGTTCACTGTGAGGAAACCATTTCCATTCGAGGTATCAGATACAACTTTCTGAAAAATTCTCCGCTGACATATAGCGCACCACGTCGCATTGCGTGGAACCGCGTTATACCACTTACTTATCCTTTACTACTACAAAAGGAGTATTATACTCCTTTATGGCAGCCGTACTCCCGTATTCCTCAACGACAATTTGTACTCCTATTTTTAATTTCTTAAATTAAAATTAAAAACTAATTTTTATTTTTATTTTGCCTTGAAAAATAATATTGTTAATATTCGTTCTGTAATCCCCGGTACTCCCCTAAAAAGTTCTATTATAGTTACTTCAAAAGGAATCTTAAAACGGCAGCCCTGCTTACTTTTGTCAGCTACACGGCACATTTTTTTCCAAAGCTCTCCGACAACTAATTGCTGCGGAATATTCTAATGTGAAATGAACGCGTTTATATGCTTCATTTATATTGTTCCGAAACGGATACTTCGAACGCAATTTGAGTTCCGATCGGATTTGACTTTTGTATCGGATTTTTTCCGAACGGATACCTCGATAGGGGTGATTGTAAAAAGCACATAAAATTGTAGGTCTTTTTTTTTTAATTTATCCCAAGAATAAAACTCACTCAAGCTAGGCTAAGGTATGAATCAGTTACCTAACTCATTATTTGTTTATCACGAAAGACAAAGGGCCTTACCAATAAAAATTTAGTATCGACTAAATTTTAGTAGTTGACATTCGTTGGAATAGAAATTTCGCAATTGTGAGCTTAAGTAAATTTAAAGTCGAGACTAAAATTTGTTATTAGTACGGCGGAACGATTTTCCAATCATTACAAAAGTTACCTGGGCTTGGCTACAAACGACCAATTAGAGTCGGTTGAGTAATTAATTCCTTAAATATCGATAGTTTAACATTTCGATAGTATCGATAGTTTCGGAATATTAAACGAAAATAAAAAAATAAACATAATGAAGTCATTCACGCATTCAAAGTGTACCTATACATAGTAAAAATACTATCGATAGACTATCGATGTATAAGGAACACTAGAAGTAAGGGCCTAACGGATAGAACGTGCGTGTCTTAATGGTCGAGTCAGCAAGATAATTTCTTGAGGTTTCATTAAGTGTTTGCCGACAGCCCAAAGGAAACTCTCGCTTTTTAAACCAACATTATCTGTAAATATTTGTTCTCCAAAAATTGTTTGAACCTCCCAATATCCAATAACCTTTGAAAGAAATAGCTTTGATGCAGATGTATGCACAAATTACTAGGCTAAGAACTGAGCAATATAAACTCTGGAATAAAATCAAAAAATATTTGGTAGGTATTTGAATATGAATGGTTACCGCAATTTGCAACCTTTTAATTGTAGTCAGAGGACCTTTCGACTGTTTAATCCTTACCAAAAAAATTGTTATTTAATCAAAATTATCATTATTATACTAATAGCCCATATTCCTCCAGTAAAAACCAAAGAAGGTAACTGGGCAAAAAGCAGCCAAGAGAAAGCAAACACTTTGGCAGAGTATCTTGAGGACGTCTTCAAACCCTATGAAGATAAAAGTTACCAATGAATCGAATAAAGGTGCGAAGAAGATCGACAATTCGATCGGTAACAGCTACAGAACTTGCCAAAGAAATTAAATTAAATATTAATATAAATATAAATAAAAAAAGGCCCCAGGGTTCGATTTCATTACAGGGGAAATCTTAAAACAATTCCCACAAAAAGGTCTAAAAAAAACTAGCGCAGATTATAAATGCTGCATTTAAGTTGACATATGCTTTCGATAAAGTCTGGCACAAAGGCCTGATACACAAATTACAAAAACAACTGCAGACTCCAGAATTGTCGAATACTGCTTCATTCGACAATTCTGGAGTCTTATATATCAGATCGATTCTTCAGAATTAAACAAGACACAGAATACTCAACATTAAAAGAGATTAAAGCGGGTGTACCGCAGGCAGTGTTTTAGGGCCAGTGCTATACCTTTTACTCACTAGCGATCTGCCTGAAAGCGGAGAAACCACTACAGCAACTTTTGCAGATGACACTGCTGTACTTGCTGTAGGAGAAACTTTCGAAATAGCAACAAAAAAGCTCCAAATAGCAATAAACCGTATCTCAGAATGGACTAAAAAGTGGCAGATTAGATTAAATGACCTCAAGTCAGTCCATATTAATTTTACGTATAGAAACGTATTCTAGTCTACATTAACAACAATGTAGTGGAACATTCAAACACAGCCAAATATCTAGGCATGACTCTAGACACTAAACTGCGTTGGAAAGCGCATGTATTGGCTTATTGGGAGATATTCTTCCCTGTCCAACTACAATAAGTTATTGCTATACAAGCAGATTCTCAAACCAGTATGGACCTATGGTCTCCAGTTGCGGGCATGCACATGCCAAACAAATTTGGTCAAAATACAGGTCTTCCAAAATAAAGTACTAAGGAACATAGTCAGTCAATGCACCCTGGTACATACGTAACGCTGATCTTCATAGAGATCTAAATATCGAAATGGTTGAAGACGAAATTAAAAAAGTTGCTCAAATGCACAGACGTAGGCTTCTGAACCACGTTAGCTTAGAAATAACCGAATTATTTAATACAGACCATGTAATCAGGAGATTAAGGTGGGGAAAGGACAACTTGGTTGTATTTAATGCAAGCAAGACACAGCTCACAACATTTTCCAGAAAAAATGAATCAACAGTTCCTCAGATCCAAATGGATGACCATCCAATCCATCACAAGGACTCAATGCACCTTCTAGGAGTCACAGTCAACTCAGGAATCACATGGCAGAACCACATATCCTATATCGCAAAATCGGCGTCCGCAAAGTTGAGCTACCTATTTAGAGCAAAGAGGTACTTTAGCCGCAAGCAACTTCTCCTTCTCTACAAAGCACAGGTTAGACCAGGCTTGGAATATTGTTCCCATATATAGAGCTCGGCCCCAAAACATTCACTTAACCTGCTTGATAGCATACAAAGACGAGCAGTTCGACTCATTGGAGACCCTACACTCACATCGAATCTACAACCGTTGGTGCACAGAAGACAAGTCGCTGACCTATGCTTGTTCTATAGGTACTTCCATGGTAGATGTTCTGAGGAACTCAAAGACATTATCCCTCGAAATGCAACTTTTGGGCGCCCAACAAGACAGGCTGCTAATGCTCATGACCATACAGTACACTTGACAACCGCGAGGACATCAACTTTCAAAAACTCCTTCTGTTACAGAACAAGCAAACTTTGGAACTCGCTTCCTGGGGATATATTTCCAGCAGACTACAATTTGCAGCAATTTAAGTGCAGAACAAACATACGTCTGCAGGCATCTCGGGGCGCTGTTGAAGCGTTATAGGTTCGCCTTTCCCGGGAGAAGTATATAAAAAAAAAAAATAATAAAACCGCTTGATCTATAAAAATTAACTAAGAATAGAATTAGGTTATATTTTCTACCAAAAAAGTTCAGAAATCCGACAACCGGCTGATTCCTCTTTTAAATTCTCAAGCAATTCAAAAATAAATTGCCGATTAGTTGGACAACTAGGTGCAATCACATTCGGGATGACGAAAGTCAGTCCCCCAGGGAAGTTTTTTTAAAAGGGTTAAAGCCCCTCACTATTGCAGAAGCTTCCCTCGCGTTCTAGCTCTGCAATGTCTTTCGATGATTTTCCCTTCCAGCAAACCCCCATACAAAAAAAATCAAAATTATTCAAGACAATCAGGGAGAGGACAGAATCGGGTCTATCATAGAATCCGTCGTATTCGGAATTTTGCTACGAACCCCGAAAGAACTATCACAGAATCCGTCGTAGGGTACATTTTTTGCTTTCGAACGGATTCTGTAACAGTTCTTTCGGGGTTCGTAGCAAAATTCCGAATACGACGGATTCTGTGATAGACCCGAATGTCTTATCAAGCAGTTCATAGATCCGATTGGACAACGTACAAGTACAACCTTTTTATTCCCAGTTTTTTTTTTCCTGCAACATTCATCCGTAAGCCTTAGGTACACAATACTACAAATCGATAAGGATTCAAATTTGAAATGATAATCCCACACCAACATGAACACATATTGCAGCTAGAAAAAAAAACTTCCAAGACCACATGCAACAACAATGTCAAAAGCACCCACAACCAAATATCTTTATTTATATACAATTAAATAAAAATGTATAAAAATAACAAAACCACAAATAAAAATAAATAATAGCTGCTTGAAAAAAAAAAATGTTCGCTAAAAATAAAACACCACACATTTAGTTCTGCTCTTTAATAAATTTATTTATTTATTTTTTTATAGTTTTTCTTATTAAAACGTCAATTTGTCAAAATATTAATCAATTTTTGTTTATTTGTTTACTCTCTTTCATGCTTTTATGTATCTGTTTTCATCAGGTCTTTATAGTTTGTTTGTTTTTTTTTTGCATTAAGTTACATTCAATTAGTTATAAACAATAATAATTTGGTTAAACAAAATAATTGTATTGCTTTATGAATTGCGTTATATAGCAAGTTGATTTATTATCTCTTGGTAAACTTATTGGGTAATCAATTATATTAACAAAAATACTGATTCAAATATTATGTATTATTCATACAAAAGTTAGATTAGTATAATTAAATGCAAATAAGCAGAAAACGAAAAATAAAATCATTGCACCATTAGGTCGATCGTCTTTTTTATAAGTGTTTGGGGCCCGAATCAGACAGACTCAGGTAGTAAATAATTAAATTGCTCATTGTTGTTTCTTAAATTGTTTTGTTCGTCTACAAAGCCACCACATAAACAAATGTATTATTTACAAGAAAATCTTAAAATTAAACTCATTAGTTTTGGTTTTGTTAGATCGAGTTAATAATAAATAAAAGTGCAATTGACATGTGATGAAGTGAAAACTATATAGCTATGTAATTTGGTTCTAGGTGTGTATAAATTCAAATTATATCTTTAGACTTCTGAATTTATGTAGATTTTACATCTCTGAAAGTATGATGAGAGCTTACGGTTTCTTCGAAAAGGGTTGGTCTTTCAATGTGCTCGTTTCTTTCGAAGTCATATTTTGGCTATTGATATTTCTTTCAAATCTTTTGAAAGCTTTTGGTCGTGACAAAATTAAATTTGAATTAAATGGTTTGTGCATTTCCTGCTTAGTTAAAAATACCTACGCAAATCATTTATGAATTAAATTTAGTACATCGAATTTAAGGACACGAACAATTACATTTGGATTCGATGCCTGCTACAGTTTAGCCTTACATAAAGAGTAATTCAATCGAAGCTATCTAATACAATGTCAAATGTGGCATCAATAGTGCAAAAAGCCTTACCTACTACTTAAAATTTGAAGTCATATAAGGGAGCTGTAAAGTGTCATTAAATGAGCGACCAAAAGTATATTGGCAATGCTGAAAAATGTACAAAAGAAATGTCGACTCCTTAGTAATAAATTAAAACAAAGTTCTAGATTTTAATACTTATTCCGTTTGCCGATCATAAAAATGCAAACGACTTCTTAGGCATTAAGTTGCCGATGTTTTCGAGACTCGTAACACAAAAGTCAGGAATCGATAAACGAGTTGTTTCGTAAAATAGTTTCTGTTAGTCGATTAAATCAACAACAATAGCTAAAGTTGACCTGAAGGGATGTCACCGGATCGTTCACATAAAAGTAAACCAGTGTTCATTCACGAACGGAAACGTACTCGTACTTGTCTTTATCCGGGGAGTTATAAATCTTTATCTATTCTTAACTACGCTTTACGAAATGATGCCCATGTTGCATACGAAACTAAAAAAAAAACTATTTCGGCTATGAATTTGGAAAATGTTCTATATTCAGAGGGGAGTGCCAGATCCTGATGGGACCCACAAAAACAAAACAAGATTAATTAAGCATTAGGCAACAAAGAGGTTGAGTAGAACGCTTTAAACAGAAATATGCATTTAAACTAGAACAACAAATGCAAGCCTTTCGCATATTAAGAACTTCGGAGAGTGAAATGAAACTGATTATTAGGCATTTATTAGGCACAACTTCTTCAACAAGTGTGATATCTAACAACACTGACTGGTTCTATGCGAGAAAAATAATAGGTCTGTTCCCTTATGATAATGCATTCAAATACATTAGATAAATTTAGTCAAACTTCATTAACTTCTATTCACCTTTTGCGTAAGGGAACGAAGTTTGACTAATGTAATCGAATGCTTTATCGTAAGAGAACACACCTAATATCATTTTTGATCGACATTCGACAGTCGGCGACTATATTTAATTTTTTGTGAATTATTTTCTTTCTTCACGAAAAAATCTTTATGAACTTTTGACAAATTAGATATTTAAAAAAGAGGTTTCACTAGTGCTAAATAAAATACTACGTTTAAGAAGCTTCTTTTCGTTTGTAGCTGCATTAATAGATAATGTATACTTATTAGAGCAAAATACAAAGGACATAGCCCATAGAATAACACAGAATATAGATTATGTTATTTGAATGTCTCCTTTTTCTCTCTATAGTGACATGCAGCACCTCATGCTACTATTGGACACGGACAGAACTGTAACAAAGCTACTTATTCTTACGGTTCTACATTTACGAAACAAATAATGGCTACACTACAGCACATCGAATCACCAATTCTAATTCCGACTAAGCCCCTTCAACTAAAACGGCACTACAATCATATCAATCTGTTTATTTTATCTACAATTTAGTATCATCGACCCCATTCGTATCAATATTTGGTATAACTATCACAGTTGGAACTGTGGTATTCAATCTTTGTTCCTCATCGTAGGCAGCTACTCGTTGAGATGCTGCCAAAAGCTGAACTGATGCTGTTGTACTTGAATCACCCACTAAACTGTGACGTATGTGATACATATCAATTTCCTTGACCTGTACATTATTAATGTGACCACCCACATTATTCAATGATAACGTACTACCACCGTTATTGTTATTGAAATGCAAATTGTAATTACTAAAATCATTAATTAGAGGCGAGTGTTGGTGATGATGATGAGAATGATGATTTAGATTATTGTGAGTGAGAAATTGCCCATCGTCACTCGGTGAACCAAATTCAGAGGACTCTCGAATTGGTGCTAATTGTAGTTGTGCTAACATCTCACCTGTTGGTAGGCCGGAGGGACTCGGTCGTTCGCTGCTAGCAACATCCTCGAATGCTTCTTCGTTCAGCGTTTGCAAGGCACCACAAATCATTTGTTCCTCAAGCGTTACCTGTAAAAAGATCGATTGATACGAGTTAATTGTTGGTTGTATATATTTTGGCTGGTTAGATTTCTAAAATGAAATGAAACATTTTGGAAACGTTACAGAACAATGAAAACTACGAAACGTAGGCCAGGATAAACTGACGAAGGGATTTCAATTTAGGAAGTTGGATTATAATCAAAAAGTGTTGGTTGGTCATTCCAAATTGAGTCGCATTTTTTCCTTCATTTAATTTTCGATAGCATTTTTGCGAATTATTGCACTTTGATTCGGTTAACAACGCTAATACTTCTAATATTCGAAATAGCTCAAATTGCTTGACAAAAATCAGGAATTGATAAGAAATGATTAAAATATAAATGGTTATATTCACTGCAGATTAACGAAATAGTTGGAAGCGAAACACACATTTTTGGAGGGCAAGGCAATTTGAAGTTAATTAGTTAATTTTGCTTTCCGTTTTTGTCAATAAGAAGCCTTTTATTATAGACGCAGAATTAGCTTGATTAAAAGTAAATATTAAAAACACGTTTTCAATAAAATTATTAGAAATATAAAACATCACATCAGTGACTAAGAAAAGCCAAGCGAGTATCTTGGAGACCTTTCTATGGCAAGTTAGAAGAATCCTCTGAGGCATCAAGGCTAAGAAACATACTCTCGACAAACCCTTATGGGAATGCCAAATTGTTTAAAAAAGACAGATGGCTCTTGGACGATTTCTAGCGAAGAATCACTTAATCTGCTACTCGACACCCACTCCGAGGCAGCTCAAATATAATTGCCTTGGAATCTACCAACCTACAAGGTCTGATAACTATAGACAAAGTGCTTTTGGGCACTACATAGCTCCAAAACCATACAAATCCTCGGGACCAGACGGCATAAAACCAGCCGAGCTACAAAACAGCTCGGATATCATTCTACCAGTGCTAATGACAATCCTAAGAAGTTGTTTAGATCCGGTGTACATCCCATTGTTTTGGAGAGAAGTTAAAGTGGAGCTTTTTCTACACAGTCGACTCATCTGCGATCGCTGGTGCACTGGCAGTTCTGAACGTGGCTACCACACTTGACGAGCTGATCAATTTGATGCTCAATAGGCGAATTATCAACTCAAGACTGGATGGGATACCTACCAGAATATCTGTCAGTAGAGAAACCCCCAAAAGGTGGCGTCCTATCTCCCCTTCTCGGGAATTGGGTGGTGAATGAACCGCTGATATGCCTGGAAGCGAAAGATTACAATGTGATTGCCTCCCTATACGGATGACGCCGACGTTGCTATTGCTGTGTCTCAAAACAATAATTCACAAACAAACACAAAATTGTCAGGGCAAAACCCCAAGAGCTAGCGAGAATCGTTGTTACTCTTCGCTTCCCCACTCAGTGTCAGGAAAGTACCTATATATTTTTAAAGAATTCCTACAAAACACCCTTAACAAGCTAATAAAATGGGCGAACAGATGTGGGTTGGGAGTACACCCTGACAAAACTGAACTTGTCCTCTTTTCTAGGAAATACAAGATTCCACACATCGACCCTCCATCTATTAATGGCACCAGCCTAACATTCTCAAATGAAGCTAAGTAGGTACTTAGGCCTTATTTTTGATAGGAAGTTAACCTGGAAGCCTAACATCCAAAAAAGAGTCAAGAAGGCCACTGTGGCACTTTTCTCTTGCAAAAAGGCTATAGGGAACAAATGGGGCTTACAGCCTCGTGTCACCCACTGGCTATATATCTCGGTCATAAGACCAATACTCACGTACGGTGTGGTTGTCTGGTGGACTGCCCTAGAAAAAGCGATTAATCGCGATAAACTAGGCAAAGTCCAGAGAACGGCTTGCTTGTGCATCGGCGGGGCTCTTCGTACTACCCCCTCTGCTGCACTTGACATCCTGTTTCATCTGACCCCCATTGACGTTTTCAGCAGGCAAAGGGCAGCCTCTGCAGCCGTACGCCTCAAAGCTATTTCACAATGGACCAGCAAAACAACTGGCCATGCCGCTATCTTGAACACCATTAAGAACCTTCCAGAAAACATCGACTACACCACACCAGAACTGCAATTTGATAAAAACTTCCAGGTCTACATTCCTACTAGATTATTCTGGGAGGAGGAAGCTTTCCTGAATGATGAATCGATCCATTTCTACACGGATGGTTCCAAAACAGTGGACGGTGTTGGTGGTGGTGTCTTCTCTGACAGACTAAATCTTAGTCTTTCCTTCCGTCTTCCTGATCACTGAAGCGTTTTTCAGGCGGAAATAATGGCGATAAAAGAAGTCTTATCTTGGTTAAGGAAAACGTGATATCTGCTAAAGATATCCGTATCTTCTCTGATAGTCAAGCTGCTATCAAGTGCCTGGAATCGGTCTCCACAAACTCTATAACAGCCCAAGACTGTCGTTCATCTCTTATAGAGATGGCGGAGCAGTTCAATATTCACCTCTGTTGGGTGCCGGGGCATAGGAACATCCCAGGTAACTGCAAGGCTGATGAACTCGCCAAACACGGAACTACAATACATCTGCTTCCAATCAAGGATTCCATAGGTATTCCAATCGCTACTTGCAAACTCACAATAAAGCTGGATGCTATCGAAAGAACAAATCTCAGGTGGACAACCGGCTCAACATGTCTAGCGACGAAACAGATCTGGCCAAAGCTGGATCTAAAACGTTCTTAGCATATGATCTCCCTCGATAGGAAGCATATCAGTGCTATAATAGGTGTCATCACGGGACACTGCCTTATCGGCAGGCATGCAAAAAGGCTTTGGCGTATTATGTAACGATTTTTGCAGAAGCTGCTTTGACGAGGAGGAGGAGGAGACTATTCTTCATCTTCTCTGTACTTGTCCAGCTCTCTCACAAAGACGAAAACTCCACTTGGGAGCGTTCTACTTCAATGATCTGAACGATCTCACAAATCTCCTACGCTTCATTAGAAGCTCCAACTGGTTCAACGAGTAGGAAGAATAAATATAGATTCATGTGGTATCACAAGGGACCTGATTAATGGCCTAAGTGTGTCGGCAAGCCGACAGCCACTTCAACCTAACTTAACTAATGGCACCAAAAATACCTTTTTGATGATTCTATGAAAATAATTTCAAACACTTACAATCCCAACTGTTAGCACTCATAGACAATAATTCCAGCTATAAACATGATTGGGGTCGAGCTGAAGCTGAAGCTTTAGCCATTTAATCTGAAACATTTTATCAATCCGTCTTTACGAGCTGTGATTTCGTACGAAGCTATTTAGCGTGTATTCAAAAGATAAGCAAGATTTGCACAAAAGAGTAAAATAAGTGCGAAAACAGTAAAGCATGTGTAAAGTGTTCTTAACAGATCTTGCTTTGGTGCTGTCAAAAGACAATTTTTTTTTTGTCTTAAATTGTAAAAACAATTTCAGCAATATGGCAGGCTTACTCAAGAAATGTTATGTTGTTATTAATATTTTCAAATGTGTGTTTAAATTTAATTGTTATTGTTAAAGATCCTCTTGACTTATGTAGTAGATAAATACGTTTTCATTAGTTTATGTTATTAAAAGGAGCTCATATTCTTCATTTACTTTCTAAGCGTATTTGCAGCCTTTCTGTTAAAAAAAAATACTCCAAACACCACACGCATATAATAAAGTTCAAGTTCAATGTTTTATAAAAAAAAAGGCCCGTTTATATTTTTAAATGAAATGGAAACATTAATGTATTAAAAAAAACGTCACCAACAACAAAAGTATCACAACATCAAGAGGAGTTTTTGAGATATCTACATTTAGTACAAAAACCAAAAACAAAAATAAAAGAAAAAACCTTCAGACACTGTTATTGAATAAATTGTTGCTTTTACCTGTAAGTATTCGTAATCATGAACTTTTGGCTGCTTTTTGTGACATTTTCAAAGAAACAATATTTTTTTTTTAATTATGATAAAATCATAAAATAACATTGCGAACAATTAAACAAAACAACAAAAAACAATGCAATGCAGTTGATTCTGATGATTTTTTGATGTGTGAATCACATTTAAAAATTATAATTTATTTTGCATTCGTGAAATGAAATCGGCGTACGATTAATGAAAGAAAATAGATATTAGCATACCTGCTTCTCCATGTGACTGGAATTCTTTCGAGAATGCGGAGCGCTTGGAACCAGATGTAGGTCTGCATCTTTTAGGCTATCCGCCGTTATGACTGGTGTGACCTTGATTTTGCGCTGCATCTTTTCACATTTGCGCAAAGTAGTGATTAATAAACGAAACAGCTCCCAATGACCGAAACTCAGACCTAAGACCTAAATAGAGACGGATTACAGCCAAGTTGTTATACCTGTTGAGTTTGATTTTATTTACCGATTTTAAATCATTTATATCACAATGTTTGAGAACTCGTCCAGTGATAGAGTTCTCTTTTAGAACTGAAGCAAACTTTGGCAAGGCGGGCTTTAAGTCTTCAATACGTTCCACGAGCGCTATAATTCCATCCACAGAGAGTTCTGAGAGATTCAACTGCAAAATATCGTCCTAAAATTAATGACATATGATATTGTGTTATTAGAGGAAGCCAGCTGGATCAAATTGTACTTGGACTCACTGGGAAAGAATCAACGGGTGATTGAATAAGCGGGCTCTGTGGAGGTTCAGAACTCGAACTGTAGTTACGTTGTCGTAAGTCGCCTTCTCCTCCTCCACCTATCGGATGTATCACATTTGGATGGTAGTAATCGTTTTGGAATAGATTATATGGCGCATAAGGCGGTGCCATGAAAGAGGCCTGAGGCATGCGTATCGGTGGTGGTATATTTGGTTTGGTTTGCACAACAATCGATCCTTCGTCTTCAATAAGTTGTTGATCCTCTGTGGTAAAGTGCAAATTTTAAATATATTAATGCAATGCATCAATGGTTGAACACAAATCAAAAGCGGTTAACGATAATATCGCAGGTTAAAACTAACGACAGATTATGCGCTCTACACTACAAACTCATGGTGTGATTGCAACTGAAAATCAGAGAGCTGTTAGTCAGTAACATACGATATACGAACACCATCGCTGATTAGTTTTAATCTACGAGACTAGATCGCCCATCTATACATAATTTTCTATGGAACCCTCTGTACTCACCCTTCAATACTTTTCTCAAATACGGATCTAGATTAATTGTAAATGGAAGAAATATTCTAAGATCAGCAACTAACAAATCGGATTTGTGTAGCTGGAGAAAGGCATCAAGTTTGCGCTCATCACGGTCGAGCTCGAGTAAGGGTGCTGCCTCACGGAGGCATCCTAATTTTGGACGAACCCTAAAACAAGAAAACAGCATTAAAATCTTAATATAAATTGAATTTAGCTTTGCCAACTCACTTTTCATACACACTTTGAAGTGATACGGAATCCTCCAGAGTTTCCAAAGTCTGATCATGCAGTAGGACAATCATACTGGCACGCAACGGCCACTGCTCGGTAAGATTTATCCACGAACTTAAACGATACCAACTAAAATCTATTTGGAATGCTTTCAATAGGCGAACTGGAATCGAGAACAAAATGAGTCATCTACCCTTCGGAGAGGAGAAGATTCAACTTACCAGTAATATAGATAACATTCATCAGTCGTCGCATGCTCCTTGGATTGACATCACTGAAGTAGTCGTCGGTGAGCATAATTTTCGACATATCCAACACACCCTGCGTATTCTGTCCGATTCGATGCAAATTCGAGCCAATGGAGCTTGCTATCGATTCCGACAGGCGTAGTTTCTTGCCGGCTCGGCTCGGGTTCAAAGGAGCCCGTAACTTCTCCTGACTAGACATGATTTCCGATGCATTTGACAGCCTCCGTGCTGACACAGAATGACCGAGGGTCGGCTCATCTGATTGGAACTCAGTGTAGTTCCTTTTAAATAGCATTGCAGTCATTTGTGCTCGCTGCACCTTACGCAGACCAGAATTCTGTAAGTAGACAGGAAGATGGACGAGATTTCTGAGAAAATCGTGGCCACCAATCCCACCCTCAGTAAACAGACGGCGACTATTCGCCTCAGCAGCTTTTGCAATAACATGCGGATCAACAGCAATCAACAGCACAAACGGCCGATTCGGTGCTGAGAGCAGAGTTTGTATCGCATTCAAAACGGAGAGGATGCGTTCAGTATCACATGAATCCAAAGCGTCTACAACTCCCACCAGGCGGCTTTGTTGGTTGGTAAATGCATCCAGGCACTGAAAATAAGGAAATCAAGTTAAATAGTCAAGTTCAATTGACATCGTGTTTTGAAACCCACCTTCACCATATCAGTCATTAGTGCCACTTCAGCACCCATTGCGGACAACGGCGCTCCTTCATTATGACGCACCGACTTGCGCAGGTGCCTGCCCTGCGACGTGAACAACGAACCAAACGCCTTGGCTAACACATGCAGATTGGTGCACACGATAGTAAGTAAAATGGCCGCTATCACATAAATAGACATTAGGACACTTTCTTTGTCGATTTCAGAGTAATACGAGAAATAGGCTACAAGCAGTGATGCCCCTGCGATGAACGTCAACAGACCTAGTTCAAAGATAATCACAATCGGAACACAACACATCCGACGCCATCGCCAGCCGGAAGAGGCCTTCAGCGGTTTCGGTCGAAAGGCGCGATACAGTCGCGTCGCCAACCAACCGTAGTGCATCTCAATAGCGTCGAACAGATTCGATAACATCTGTCCGACGGCGCCCTCTCCGGTAGGTGACGCACTACTCGCCTCAGCAAAGTGAAACCTCACCCGTTTTGCTTGTGCATCGCTTTGCTCCCCAGGTGGATGGCAAAATGCCACTTGCAGAATCAACCTAAGCCTCCCTATTCGCTTTACAATTCCGTGGTGTATGGAATACGACCAGTACATGTCCATTCGATAATCCGCATATCGAATCCCGACGAGGATCAGGTAATACACAACCATGAACAGCACACCGGCGGCTGTACCCCATATGGCTGACCACACTGCCATCCCCACAACGGTCCCTAAGACTAAAGCTATGTGCAGGCAAACTATGAACAGTAGACCGGTGGTACTAATAGATGGCTCTGGCCATTGATGGGCAAAGTTATTCATCTCCTCGCGAAGCTTATTCAGCAGAAAACTCTTACCGCTTCCCCATTTGGCGTACAGACCAACGGTAATCGGTGTCGTTAGGGTGGGTTCACTTAATACATCAGCTAAGGCGGACGAATATAGCTCATAGCCAAGCATTCCCTCTGAGTCCTCATTCGTGTTCAAACGCCGAGCTCCGAATACCTGTCCAAGAATTGTCTTTTGATGCAAAGTATCAATGGCATAGGGTGTCTCGCCCGCCTTATTTGCTCTATACAGCAATTGGCTGTTCTTTGGATTACGCAGCAGTGCCTCCACTATCGCCTTGGAACGTGCACGCATGGCTATGTGCAGGCAGGTATCGCCACGCTTATCACTTGCTGTAACCTTAGCCTTGCGGTCCAGTAAAATTTGTACGATTTCCAAATTGCGATTACGAACAGCTCTAAGGAGTGCTGTATCGCCGTCTTTGGTAGCCAATTCGAGATCGCCGTTCGATTGCAGAAGAATTTTTACGATTTGCGTGTGACCCTTCTCCACTGCCGTGTAGAGTGCGGTTTTTCGGTCCTTGCCTTGGATATCGACGTCAGCGTGTTTTTTCAGCAGAGCTTCGACAACTCCTCGATGTCCTCCCTTGACAGCGTGAATGAGGGGTGTATCTCCGGCACGATCTTGGATATTTATATAGGCTCCAGCCGTGATGAAGCAAATCGCAATGTCTTGAAATCCCTCTCGACTTGCTATTGACAAGGCGGTTAAACCATCCTTATCGAGGGCGTTTATGTTGGGCTTTTTTTCTAACAGCGCTGACACACAGTCTGTGTGACCGTTCGACGTGGCTACTAAAAGCGGTGTCCAAGAGTACATACCAGCTGTATCAACGTTGGCACCGGCTTTGAGAAGAATCTCCACAATATCGGCGTTTCCCTTGCGACAGGCCCACACAAGAGCTGTTGTACCATATTTATCACCCACATTGACCTTGGCTCCCCGTTGTATAAGCATTTCGACAATTTCCTTATATCCACGCCCAGCTGCCCACAGCAAGGGTCCCAGATGGTAGTTGCCGTGTGCATTGACATCGGCATTTTTCTCGAGAAGTAGTTGAACGATTTCGGTGTGTCCTCGGTATGCGGCCCACATGAGAGCTGTCCAGCCACCCTGAAAGAAATAATTGTAATTTTTTTTTTTTTTTTTTTTTTTTTTTTTCAGAACTTGTATACCTACATATTTGACAAATAGTTAGGTGGCTTATATTTAGAAGGACTATGCAGGCTAGCTGAACGGGTAAGTTTGACGAAAATTAAAACCCCAGTAGTTTACAAAGACCTGGGGGTCTTTCCCCTTATTTTGTTCCGAAAGTCAATCCTATTTCAAATTGCTTTCTGTTCCGCTTTGAAGTTTTTTAAGTAGGTACTCTGTAATACTTTTGAAATGAAAAAGTAATATCAAAAAATAATATTAATTCCACTTTCGGAATTCTAGATCCAACAGCAGTACCTACTACCTAGTACATTTCATTCCGCTTTCGAAATAGAGAATACAAAACGTTCGTTTTCAAAAAAATTATACTTTCGGAATAAGATATAGATTATAGGGCCACTGTTTCCGACTTGAAATAAAAGCCCGAAATGACATGAAATTCGGGTGAGTGGATCGATTCGCTTACGTCAAATGATTTAAACGTACGATAAGGACCCAACCTGCTTCGTGAAAACAAAATATTTTGTGTAACCAACTACTTTTATCACTTAAAATGAAAAGGCCCAAAAAAGCATCTTGACTGGGCTATTCCATTCTAGTCTTTTCCTTTCAAAGTTATTGTTCACGTAACAAACAGACTGTCAGTCAAACAAAGACTTCTTGCATTAGATACAATATGGAATGAAACGTAGGGCAGTCAACATAGCTCCAAAGTATGTCTGAAACAGATTCTTGAATATAAAAGGTATCATTGGAGAGGTTTGTTTTTCGAATTGGCAGCACTTTTTCCAGCTACAAACTAATTTGACAGCTGACTTGTTCTGCAGAGAGGTGTCTCTCGCTTATTCCGAGTCAAAATAAATATACTCGTATAATAAAACATTTTTAATTCGATTTTCCATTTCACCCATGGAATAATACAACACTTCTTTACGTCGACATTTGCACGATTTCTTGTTTTTGCTTTAAAATTTGACATGGTAAGTATGAGAATCGGTCGTAAAGGGTATTTCATACCGGGTGGTTATGGTGTCCCTATCCAGAATTTGATTTTGTTCTTTTTTTTTTAGATTTGGCATCAAAAAACATCTATAACCCCAAATATTCAACCCCCCCATTTTTTAATCGCGATTTTAGTATTTTTGTATGAATAATATCCACATAATTTACCAGTCATTCGTTTTCCAAACTGAACAATTTATTTATGTTGTTGAACGACAGATGGTGCTACGTCCGCCTCATCCAACTTTCATCCATACAAGTCATTCCACTGTTGCCAGTTCGAGGGTTTTGCCCCCAAATTTAGGAGGAAATCTGGGGGGAGATACATATTGCTTAGGGGGAAATTTAAATTTGAGGTTCTTTAAAATTCCACTTTATTTGTCTATTAGTTTTTCTTCCATTTTAGTGTCAGCCGCAAAATATTTGATATAAACGTCAAACGCAATGATGCCAAATGCGTTCAAATTTATTTTTTTATTTTTCTGTGTTGTGGTGGCATTGTCTGTTGCAGTGGATTTAGAAATAGCGACAACATGCAGTACTGCAACGCATGCTGAATTTACATGTGTTCACTCCCATTTAAACGTGTGGGTTCTATTTCCACTGCATGCAAAATTCTGCACGAATGTGTTTTGGGCATAAGCATGTCGCAGTTGCGTGCACTTCAATCATAAGAGGCACGAGCTGAACGAAATCAACGACAATTGGCAGCAAAGCATTCGAATACATTAGCAAAAGAGAAAAATAAAAAGAGAAACAAAACATTCCCCTCCATAAAAAAAACCTGCAAATGTTAAGGGCCCAACCCATAGAATCCGTTGCATCCGTCACGTCGTCGGATTCTTCAATATTAACGCATTCGACGGAACGAGCAGTCCCATAGAATCCGTCGCATACGGTGACAGGCAGTATTTTGAATATTCCATCATTATTTTGTCCCACGAAATGTGGTAATTTTTCACTTTCCATCATATTAAAATTCCCTTTTACATAATTCTCTTGATAGGTGTTTTTTTGTGAAAAAATCTAACTTTTAAAAGTAAAATTCATATTGTACGGAAAGACTATCACATTAAATTACATTTGGTATAAAAATCACAGTTTGTTTATATTATTACGATTACCTTTTTGTAGAAGAAAATTTTGACACAAAAAAATCTTGCTAAAAGGCGATTTAAATAAGATCTTTTTAATGTGGTGTTTACATTGTGAAATGTAGACATATTTTTTTATGAAATTAAAAAAAAATCTAGTTTGATTGTTTATTGCAACATTTTCTTTTTTCTCACGGAAAGCTTTTCCGGACACCGAAATTCCCAAAAAGAGGAAGAACTCCCACGATATAAGAGCACTAGTGACAGCCAGGGCTGTCATTTGAAGGCAAAAAGCAGCAGCACGACCAGTCGACAAAAAGCAGTACAAAGCAGTACTTACAGCGTATATACGATATAGCTATGTATGGAGCCAGTGGCGCCGCGAGGGGGGGGGGGGCTACTATTGTATAAGCTCTTACAGTTTACAAGATGTTTGAGTATGAGGACATGCATAGTGGGAGTTTCTGTTTTTTGATTGCAAGCTAATTTTTTCTGATTACGTAACGTTCCAAGTGGTTGGAATTATTTTAAGATGCATATTCAAAATGGTTGAAAAAAAGAAGAAGTTTGCAGTATTTGCAAAAAAATAAGTTTTGCCTTACTGCATTGCATTGTGGAAGTGCGCTGTTTTAAAAAAAAATATAAGAACAAAGATCTTAGTAGTTGATCTTATTTTAAATACCTATATTATCTTTCATATGTATTTTGATCACAATCGTTAGAGAAGTTTTTTTAAAACTACGCAGACAAAATCGTACCAAATTTTGCAATGTTTAGTTTGAATAATAAAATATTGCCTAACTATTTAGCTGAAAACTGATCTACTCGTACATATAAGTTACTGTTCGGGATGTAAGCATTACTTGGTTTATAGAGTTTTATCGAAATTGAAATTGGGGTTTTCGAGATATAAGCGGTTTTTAAAATAAGCGTTTTCGGTGATTCAAATTTAAAACAAGGCCACAATAATTTTGGTCCAAATCTTCATCGATTTTCCTAGAAAACTGAATAAAATTAAATTTAAAAAAAAAAAAACTTCTTTTCAAAAATCTATTGTACGATAATGGGTATGGTACGTTTCGCCGGGGTGGCAAAATGACCAATCTGGGAAATACTAAAACGGCGAAACGATATTTCGTTGAAAAATGACTAGACCAAATAACAAACAAGATAATAGCACAGTGCCAATCAACAAATTGCCAAATGATTTCTGCGAAATGATCGAAAATCATTTCAAACAAATGCGAAAGATAAAAACGACAATTAGTAATCGCGTAATGATTGACAAATTTAATGAAAAGAAAACCGAATTGCCAATTCAAGATTGAAAAATAAGGAAATATTTAACGACTAAAGGGAAACAAAGAAAAGTCGAATGAATCTTGCAAAATAATGATATAGACAAAAACTGAGCCTGCTATTCAGTTATAAATGACCATATTACCTTAGAAATAAATTTTTGTTTTCGAGATATTTCAAGATTTCAAAAGTACCGTTTTTCGATTCCAGAAATCTTGCCAAGTTTACAAAGGTTTTTTTTTTTGTGTGTGTGAAAAAAATACGGGGGCGGCAGGAATTGGGTCTGCCCCGGGCGGCTGCAACCCACGCTACGCCAATGTATGGAGCTACAAAGCAACGTTGAAATTCATACACTTAACACACTTATGTAAATTGCTTATACTCTGTATTCAAAAATAATAATATATATATAAGACAATTCAATTAACATTTCCGTTTGTTCCTGTTGTCTCGAATGTCACTTTCTCTGGGTATGTTGGTAATGAATATGCTTTAAGGGAAGAGAGCCGAAAGCCTTAGCAGCTTGTGCTCATGTTATGTTAAATTAACCCTGTATTTTCTTAATAAAAAATAATAATAATAAATACTTGTACTCTTTTGGAACATTTTAAGAACGAAATGCACATATTTTAAGAAAGCAGTATTTTAAGTAGCTGTGCAGTACAGCAGTACAAAGATACAGAAAGCAGTACAAATACTGCTTTTGCAGTAAAACGACAGCCCTGGTGACAGCCTATGACAGTTTCTCTTTCTCAATACTTCTCTCACGCTGTGCCAACTGTCAACGGGTGCGACGGACAGAAAAGTAGAAAGTAAACCTACTTTATCCGTCGCATCCGGCACGTGCGCTGCTTATGGGTCACCTTCCATAAGCTACTGTGTATTCTATTAAACTGTCAGTCGAAAACGTTGCCGCAACGGACGCGACGGATTCTATGGGTTGGGCCCTTTAGCCCAAGAAATTTCTTTGGGCTAGTTGGTTGGTTGTCAAATCTTTTAAATGCTAATTTGTAACTGACTTTTTATTTGATTTAATTTGAATTTTGTGATTGTATAGCATTAAAATAGATGTAAAAATCAAAAGAATTAAATTTTTAGTTTCTGTAATAAAAAGTAATTCAAACCTTGGTCTTAAATATAAATTTGTGCTTTGTTCTACTTATATTTGAATATTCCCGCCTGGAAAAAATTCAAAATTTTTCAAATTTGTGGTTCAACGCGGTCCTTTTCTTTTTGGTTATATTTCATTTGATTTAGCGGAGAGAAATGTGACACATTGCCATTTTGCCAATAATGAACCAGAAAGTAAGGGAATAGACCTATTATAATGACGTTAGCATTCTATGTCATCAAAAAAAAATTGTATTCGTGGTTGAGGCAAAAAAAAAAGTGAAATTAATATATTCTATATTAGAATAGAATTAGAATTTGGCCGAAAAACAGTAAAAATCCGCTAAATTCTGAAATTTCGCGGGATATCGTAATGAAAAGGAAAAAATAATGCATTTTCCCGCGCAAAAATACTACACGCTTATAAAAGTATCAATCAATAAACTAGCATTATAACTAGAGATGCCACGAATGATGACTCTCGGCTCCAGGCCGAAGCGCGAATATTTTACGTGACAAGTTGCGACAGTTTTTGTAGGCCGGTATTATTTATGAGAAGAAACACAATTGTTTGCTACCAAATAATGCTGAAAAAGTAGTTTTCATTCACCACCATATAGATTTTAAGTTAAAAAAAAACAGTTTTTATGAATGAACACATTTTTGAGTTACATATCTATATGGGTCTTTTTGTTCATGGATTGAAGTCAGCATTTGGCCGAACACGAATATTATATTCGTAGACTCTCTAATTATCACTAAAACTTCGTCGTTATCTTCATTGCCTATAACGTCAATCGCACTCGCATTGGCATCACTTTTGGTGGAATATATCTCCTCTACTTGGGGATGGTTTTCCGACACTTGTAACATGACACGGACATTTAATCATGAGAAAAACATGTATTTTCTAAATTCTAAACATACAATCAATTATTGGTTGTTTTTTATTTTAGTTTTTTAATCGTCATGTACCATGGTGAATGAAAGACGAATCGAAAATTAAATTCGTTAAACACAAAAGGGCATATCGGTTAGAATGAGAACTTCCTCACCTTTGAATT
Organism: Cheilosia urbana; assembly: GCA_946477585.1. Lineage (NCBI taxonomy): Eukaryota > Metazoa > Arthropoda > Insecta > Diptera > Syrphidae > Cheilosia > Cheilosia urbana. The sequence goes on from OX297856.1 coordinate 44,081,609, forward strand.
TTCCTTTGAGTATCGTCGCGTGAACCACATTGATCACCAAAAGAAGTCCAACACACTTACCACTAAGCCACTGCGCCCACGGCTTAAAAGTATGAATTTCGAATTTGAAACGTGGACATGTAAGCAGCGTTGCCAGTTTGGGGTTTTTCCCCCAGATTTAGGGCTTTTTTTGGTCGACGGGGAGAAATCTGGTGGGAGATATTGTTTAGGGGAAAATCTGGGGGTTTTTAGCATTCTACTTTATTTGTATTTTGTTATAACCGCAAAATGAATTGAATTGAATTGAACGTAAGAAACGCTGAGTAACTTATTCTTAAGTATAGGTACCTAGCGTAGAGATCCGTTCTGCTCACAACTAAATTCAAGATTCAAAATTGAGCACAATCCAGGCTGAAATATTAAGTGTGTGTGTTATTTTAAAATGCTGTGGATCGATCCTCCAAAGCCAATATCTCTGGACTATTTTCATTTACATTGTGCCAGTTTCATTAAGAAAATTCGTCTGGCTTCTTAATTGGCCGTTTAAACTCGGCATAAACTTGTAGATCCCTTCCATTCGTTCCAAAAGTGAAAAACGCAGACAAAATGAATGCCTGTGAGAAGTTTTTCCTAGGATCTATTGCGCCAACTATTAACTTATTTCTAAGTTGTACATAAAACTTGTTACAAAAAAATAATGACAAAAAGTTGGGTTTTTTTTTTCGAAAAAATGAATGTTCAAATCTAGGGGTTTTCCAGATTCTTCTGGGGGGAAATATTTTGACCGTCTGGCAACGCTGCATGTAAATTTGATTTTCCAAATGCTGAAGTTTGCGGCGAATAAATAGAACAGCCCTTTGATCAAATTGTTGTTTATAAAATTTACAGATAATGTTGGTACCTAAATCCTGAAAAAAAAAATTTAAGGAACTTATACAAAAGCTTTTTCCAAATTAAACTGGAATTAGCCTTTTTTGAGCGACTTGTTTTGTAAATGAAAATAGTCCAAAGATATTAGGACAAAAAATGTCCACTGGCAAATATAGCTTTAGAGCATCGATCGATTATTCAACAGCATTTTAAACTAGCACACACATATTTCATCCCCGATTATCATGCTCAATTTTGAATCATTTAGTTGTGAACAGGTCAAAGAATCTTTATGAGGTACCTGATTCTAAAATATGTATAAAATTACTCAGCGTTTCTTACGTTCAGAGAATACCTGTAAATATAATTTTCCTGTGGAATCGCATTTTAAGGTTAGGTAATAAGGATAGAGTACGACCACGAACACATTGACATGAGATTTTTATAAGTATCTGTGTGGCTTTACAATTACGAGCTGACTATAATTAACAAAGCACTAATTGTTTGGTCACGCCTTTAAATAATATTAAAGTCTACGTTTTCTGACTATCATCTTCCGTCATTCCTATAAAAAAGAGGTACTATCATATTAAAATGCTGTCCAAATTTTTTTTAGCTAAAACAAGACGGGTTATTTCTTGCTTCTCTCCTCTAGTAGGTTAGTAGATTGTAAATTTTGGTTTGCTCGAATTTAAACCTTATTATCAAATTGTACTTAGAAACAACACCAGGAGAGCCAGGGGAATGACTATTCTTTCAATTCCAACATAATAAGCAAATATTAAGAAACATAAAGTTATAAATTCAAGCGCAATATTTGAAAATTTCGAAACACACACTCTTGAAAAACATTGTTCAGTTGAAACAGAGTTCATTATATTATTTGTTTAAACCAAAGCATGTACCGTAAGCTGGGGTTACTTTGTTCCAACCGAACTTTTGTACATTCAATTTCACTTTACCAATACTTTTACATAAAATATGCACATTTATTCATTGCGCAAGGCTGAAAAAATTCTAATGCGACAAATTTCATCTATAACCAAAAAACTATTATCGCTACGGAATTGAAGGTGGGTTATATTTTTTATCATTTATTTGTGATAAATATGTAATATTAAAGTTAATATTAGTAAAACCTATTGTTTCAATTTTTCAATAAGGTCCGAATTTCATGGGGTAACTTTGTACCAACATCCTTGGTGTTTAACTTGGGACAAAGGTACCCCCTGTGTAGTGATTTTCTTTTTCACGTACACCATTTTTGGTCCAAAGAACTTATTTTTTTAATTTTAAATTTGAAGGTTCCAGAATTGAGCCGAATTGCCTCGAAAGTTCATAAAAAAGGTAGAAGGACGGCCCTACAGCAATTTCACTCAGGAAGCTTTGAAAAAATCTGTGCAGGAAGTCCGAAGTGGACGAATTTCAATTCAAAAAGCGAGCGAAAAGTACGGTATTCATAGGTATTCAAAGGAATACTCTAATAAATAAATGATAAGATGCTCGTTCAAATGTTGCGGGACGTCAAATCATTTTCAGTGCCGAAGAAGAGTTATAACTACATCCTAGGGATGTCAGACGTCCCCCTTTAGGGGGGACAGTCCCCCTTTTTCATACAAAAATGATGTTTTTAGTACAAACCACTGTCCCCCTTATTAAGTCAAGAATCATTAAAAGAAAACATTCAATTCTAACTTTGAAAATAATTTCTCTTAACATTTTTAACAAGATTCTCTGTGAACACATCCATTTGAAGTGCAAGAAAACATTCAAAGATGAATGCATCCACTCACGAACTACATTTCTAGTTCTCGTGTGCGTTTCTGTTTTGTATACTGTAATCTTTCTCTCTTTCAGTTTTTATTTTGAAACCAAAATTTACTTTGGTAAAATGACCGAACCCAAAGAAAAAACCAACAAAAAAAGAGTGAAACTTATTAAACTTATTTTAAAAATGAAAAAAGAATATTTGTCCCCCTTTTAGAACACTTGTCCCCCCTAGAAAACTCACGATGTCCCTCTTTTCGTATTTTTTAATATGGCAACCCTACTACATCCGCTTATGGTTTTCCAGTCACTTTTCTTGATTTAAGAAGAATTGGCAAAAGCTATTGCGAAAACATGATTATTAATTATAGATGAAATAAACTCCTTTCCGGAAAAACATGCCTGGCCCTGAATGCAGAATATCATTTATGGACTGAAACAAAGCTTTATAGTCTTTGTAGGGTCCACGAAATATCTTGTCAAAATTTGTATTTTTAACGCTTTTAGTTTCGTTTTCGTAAATAGAAATTCTTCAGTTGTTTCTTTAAAAAAAATGTTGTTATCATGTGTTTTAATGGTATATGGGGTAAAATTCAACCAAATTTACATTTACAAACGTGGCGTTACTTTGTGCCACACTTTGGAGGCTTACATCTTTAAAATCCTAAGCCCTTTCGGTAATTTGAGAACGTTTCCTTTACTGCTTAGCGCTAAAGTTTAAAATGGTATACCTTACTTTGTATCTTTCATACAAAAATAAATGTTGTTTTTTTACAAAAACCTCAAAAACTGGCACAATGTAACCCCAGTTTACGGTACATGGAATAACTGAAGAAGTAATAAAAATAAAAACATGAATAAGCATTTGAAGCCCCATAAAAAAGATTTCTGTCATAAATTGACCAACTTAGATTAGGTGAAAAATTAGATTTTAGATTAGGCTTAAGTTTTTTTTTCCACTTCGCCACCACTCGAGAACGTCTGATAAATATCCGAGAGTATAACTGTCATGAAAGAGCTTCTCAATTAGTCTCAGAAATAAATCACACAAAACGAATGATTGTGAGAAGCTAGGCCTAGGGCCTTCACGGACCTTCGACGTCTGCATTTTTCACTTTTTCACCATTTTAATGTCATAAATAGTCAAGGTGTCAAAAATGCTATCGCATTTTATCATACATCAAACCATTGAAAGTTGTCGATTCAGCGGCAGCGTTATATGTCATAAATTTACTTTTCTTCATAATGAACAAAGATTTTTGATTCAAACTCAATTCTCGTCATTATTAAAAACAAAACAAGTTGCAAACACAATGAAAATGCACTTCCTAGCAAATAGTCCAGGATCCCTAGTACATTTTTTTAACTTGATTACTATCAAGCTAATTTTCCGTGAGTAGCTTAACCCTAGAAAGCTAACATTACCAGACTTCCATGAAAAGCTAACCATTCGTCTTTTTGACGACCATTTAAAAACATTTTTATTTTTAAATAAATTATTAGATTTTATTCAGTTTCCTACCATAAATAAGAAAAATAGGATATAAGTAAAAGATAATTATAAAAAAGAGAGTCCACCGGCTACTGAGTTGGCGCGAAAGCACGATTACGTAAGTCAAATAATAAGGAAGGGAGAGTAAAAAATTGATTTTATGTTCGTCGTTTTGACGAACGTTAGCTTTCTAGGGTTCATTTTGATAAGACGCCCACAATTTCCTTTGCGAAAATTCTTGATTGTGGTAGCTAACAGAGCTAGCAAGGCTAAAATATGTCGATTTGATGATTCTCAAATATTTATTACTAACTGGATTGTGTTTTTTTAAATCTTAAGATAATTATGTAAATTATTTGAAAAAATATTTGTCCTACAAATTCCGTGGTACGTTATCCCGGTCCTACGCTCAAAAGTAGTACCTAGTACAGAACTATATAGCTTGGTACGCTATCGCGGTGCTCCAATTGAATGTGTTGATGAGGGTGGGTTTTTTTTTTTTCATGTATTCCTTTTCTGCCTTTTTGGTTCGATTTCATAATACGTTCAGCTTTGTTTTTGTTGTCTGTTGCTTTTATGAATGAGATGAGCAGGTACCTACTTTGTGTGTAGTTTGCATGTGCATTTCTTTTTCTGTGGAAGAATTTCTGCATTACGATTTACGAGATTTTTCAATTCTTGTTTGAGCACATATGAATTGAAATTTTGATTTCTAACTTCTATGGGCATATGACTCATTTACTCGGTCGGTGTGTTTAAAAGATTTTTTCACTGTATCTTATGTTACAAATAGGAAAACGAAAAAATGACAATTCTTGTCGGACTAGTGATACATACCTGTTTTTTTGTAAGACATGGTTTTATTTGGGCAGAGAACACACTAACCTATTATTAATATTTTTGTCCTACAGTTAGTAATGATAAAAATGGTCTTATGGTCTTAACAATTTCTGAGCGTAGGACCGGAATAACATACCACGGAATTTGTAGGACAATATCACTGTTGAAATATATAAATATTAACTAATAAATAAAAAAAAAAATCAGCTGGTTAGTAATCAGTTTTGGTGATCTCGTTATCGATACATGTTGGAAGGGGACAAATATTTTTCCAAATAATTTAGATAATTGTCTTAAGATTTAATAAAACACAATCCAGTTAGTAATAAATATTTGAGAATCATCAAATCGACATATTTTAGCCTTGCTAGCTCTGTTAGCTACCACAATCAAGAATTTTCGCAAAGGAAATTGTGGGCGTCTTATCAAAATTAAGCTACTCACGGAAAATTAGCTTGATAGTAATCAAGTTACAAAAATGTACCAGGGATCCTGGACTAAAACTACTCACCATATCCCTGTGTTCAATATCGGCTCCATTGTCCAATAAAATGTTCACCACCTCTAAATGTCCTCCTTTGGCGGCAAACAATAGTGCAGTCCAATTGTCAGCATCCTCCGCTTGTGTATCGCTCCCACGAGCGATAAACTCACGAACAAACGGAGTTAGACCACGTCCAGCTACAACCATAAGTGCAGTTGTTCCATTCTACAAAAAAAAAAGAAAGAAAAAAAAATACCCAATTAACGTATCGTATTTGTATCCACATCAGTACACTTACCTCATCTCGATCATCAATTGTCAGATGACGGTTATCTAAAAGCGATTGAAGTCCTGACAGATCATTTGTGTCAACATACTGCAGCAGTGCTCTGTGTCCTAATGAACCCATAGAATCTCCGTATCGATTAAGGTTCTTTAAAGCACAAGACAAATAACAGAAAGAGAACAAGATTAATAAACAAGCAACTATGGTTGAACACAATTATTTTAGATCGCATGTCAAAAGGCTACAGAAGTTAGAAATTGTTAGCTCTAGTGCGGAGCATTAGTTTCCATTGTTTATTGGAGTGGAAGAGTAGTAGGAGACACGAAGTAGTGGTAAAAATCGCATTCCAAAGAAGAGTAAGTAGGTGCCATCAAAAAATGTTAATCAAATCTATTACGAACTGTGTCGGTAAGGTAACGCCGAGTTGCATACATACAAAAGTGCATACTCACCATTTGTGTTGTGGAACTCGAGGATCAAAACAGAAAGCAGAGTAATTATGGAGGTAAACAAAAAACAGAGCAAAAATACAGACCCCAAACGTAGAATCACACAAACCTGATGTACACAGATGAATCATTGACACCAATCTGGTCTGCAAATGTATCGATGGCGCTGTAGTTCACCGCGTGGTTCTTATGGGCCGTCTGAAACATGTTCTACTCATATAGGTGAAGAGTGATTTTTGTTAGCATGTTTTCTACTGTGACGAGCCATAACAAAGTTGTCAATTAAAATGACTTTGGGGCTAAATAGAACCAGCCACGGTTTAACTTCTCTTTCATAATGAAGTGGTACTGTGACTGGTATGGGTGCTAAAAATAGAATTTCAAACTTGTACGAGTTTCGAGTAGCGGAATGATGGTGCACCAACGAAATCGTTCAGTGCATTTTGCAAGTGAAGTTCTTTTTGGATCAGGTTTATGCACTGAACATTGACCACCATAAGTTGAAATGTGTTTTTGTTCTCCAAAGTTAAGCAGTTTTATCATTTGGACAAATTAAGAACAGATCTGCCCAGGTTGGGCGCCATTACTGCGCATGTATTTACTTTGAGGTTCCGTCAATTTGGGTTCTTGTTGTTGAACTTTGTTCTTCTGATTTCTGAGTGCAACTTGCTGGGTTAGAGAATATTGTTTATCAGCCCAAATTTGAATAGATGTATCATAAGCGAAGTGAGTCTATGGATTTTTTTCACCACAATATCATCTTTTATTCGCTGATTCTACAACCTGCCTAACATTCACAAGCTGTGCAAGAACATACAGAATTCTAAGTCTGGACTGACAGTATCTAATCGTTTAAGCCAGATTTTTTGTACCAGTATAATTTAATGCAAATTCAAACAATACATGAGGCGTAACAAGTAAAAGATTAATCATTCATGCAAAGCGAACGTCATGAAAGCGCGGCTGTCAAATGTAGATTGCCTATGCCTTACCTACGCCATGATATGCAATTGCGATTGGCTTACATTTAATTGTTGATAATAAATACATTTGTGCTTTAATTAAAAAGGAATTCAAGCAGTTAAAGCTTATATTATACTCATCATAAAAGTGTCTTCAAAACTCTAATGCTGAAAAACGTATATCAAATCAAAACAACAACAAAAAAAACTCTTAGTATATATGTATCATAACGGTACATGCTACTTAATCGCAGTAGGTACAGTGTTTACTTTATTATTTTATGATGTTTACATGTGCATTATACTTGGCGCACTCTTGCAGGTAGGCAACTCAAACATTGCAGATAGATAATGTGTGTTTTCTGAAAGATTTATTGATGTTGGCATCAAATATTTATTATGAACGAGCGTCCCACATATTATGAGGTGTCGTATCAGTTGGAAAGGCAGTTATGGAAAGTTTAATTTTCTTGGAAAACCAATTTTGATGCACGCGAAAAGCCTGTAACTATTGTCAATACATAACACCATATATTGATTGACTGAGTGTGGTACTAATAAGCCGCATAATGTTTTGTTAAGTTTAGAAAGTAGTCAATCAGGTAAAGATGTATTAGATGTAAAATATTTTAGAAATATGCGCCTTCGATCTCCGCTAAAGTTATTTATTTATTTATTATTTATTTTATTATTTATTTATTTTATTATTTATTTCTTTAATTCATTATTTTTAATTATAGATACAAATGTTATAGAAAACAAAAATTTCTTAATCTAACAAAGTTATAATTAAAAATAGGTAGTGACATTTTTATTTGAGAATTAAATAGTGATAATGTCACATCTTGAAAAATATTATACAGAAGTTGGGTGAACATTATTAAATACAAATATAATGCACATACATATATAAAGTTATGAATTAGATAAAAGAAAAACAAAATACGTAAAGAGAAGGAGAAAGAGAAAGAGGATGAATATAAATGAGGAGAAATTAAATAAATCAAATAACATAGCGCAACAAAACTTTGATTTCTTCATAATCGAAACCGAGGAGCCATATTTTGACTTTACACATAAAATTGGGCAAAGATCTAATTACACGAATATTCGAAGGAAGGCTATTAAACAATTTACGGGATACAACACTGTAGAAGTTTTGAACAAGGCGGTGCAAAAAGTAGGTAAAACGACATAATTACTTGAATTACTACGCAAAGCGCGGGTGTTATAAATTGGACTCTGCATATAGCCACCTCTTATAAAAAAAATCTTTAAAACTTTAAAGTAATACAAATGTTTAAGCGGTAGAATTTTCAATGTCCTGAATAAAACCATGGAACGAGCCAGGCGACTTGCCCCACAAACTATCCTGATAGCGCACTTTTGTAAAACAACCAATGGCTGCAGTTTCGTTTGATAGGCACCCCCCCAGCAACTTATTCCATACTGCAATTTTGATTGGAATAATCCAAAATAAACAGTTTTTAAAGTATTATGATAACAGTATTTTTTCAGACGATAAAAGCTTCGGACAGTAGAACGAAAATAATGCTTTAAATTAGAAATATGATCAGACCAGCTCATATTTTGATCAAAAGTTACACCCAAATATTTAAACTGATTGACTAGTTCAATTTTGAAACAATTTAACTCACATGATATCTCATCATTCAGAAATGTTCTTGCAGATTCACATACACAATTAGGCAAGACTGATTGACTGATTACAATTCTGTTCATGAAAATATATTTCATAGTCAGGGAACTCTTGCATACTTGAGCTGAAGTTCATCAATTTAGTTTTGTTACTAGCAACTAGCTTGTGCGTAGCAAACCATATTCGCAGAATTCGAACATCCTGATTTATATCTGCCCCTAAGGTTAAATGGTTATCAGACTGATATGCAATGCCTAGGTCATCTGCAAAGGCTGTTACTTTCCCAACAAACGGTTGACTAAATAGGGAATTAATATACACTAAGAACAGGACTGGACCAAGAACAGAACCCTGCGGCACACTTAAGTTTATTATTTTGGAGCAAATCACAAAGTTACCTATTTTAACTTTTTGAATTCTGTCCTTCAAATATGACTCAAACCAATTATACAATTTATACAGGCATTGGATGTAGTTGAGAGAATATCGAGAAGCTATGTTTATTCGTGTTTGTAAAGGGTCTTTCATTAAGGACTTGACAACTTTTTTAAATAAAATGCAAAGGCTAAAGTAACACTGTGCAACCTAGCTCTGTCTAATGCCATGTCAACTCTTACAATTCGCACAATTGCTATAGTTAGTAAAATAGCTAATTTCTTCCGCAATCATTCAAATGCAAATATAACTTTCAAAAATGTCATTAAAAAACACGCGGTGCGTGTCCGAAAAACTCGACTTCTACGGCCTTATGAAACAGGATTCATTGAAAGGCATGACAGTATTATTTCCTTTGTAGTGCTCTTCAAAATTGAAGAAATAACGAGCACAACGTGGGCGGTGTCTTCGAAAGCATCAACACTTTTGGCAGCGGCCCAAAAAAGTGATGTCCTTCTAAGCCTCATTGTATGCGGAAAACTTATCAGTTTTCAAAGAACAAACCCTAAGATTTCGTTTCGGCAATCGAAGTTCTAAATTCATCAGAGAATATGCCAACGATTATTTCAGAGAGGCTTTTCAATCCGCACCCCAACTTGCCGAGGACTTATTTGAAGTTGAATTAAGAGCTCCAAGAACTTCATTGAAACAAACAACGCGTTCCAATCCAAAACCCCTTCTACTGAAGCCTATTTAGAGTGTCTATTGATTCGTTGAAAAACCTTACGGACAGATTCATGGTCAACAAAGACGTCCTACCATCGTTTCAAGCTCTTCTCCCAGGTTTTGCTGCACTTGAGCGAGTGAACGAAATGGAAAAGCTGACATGTTACTTTGACAATGCATGTTGTCAGCTGTGAAAGCTGAGTATATTCTTTGGTGCGATATAGTTTTTTGTTTAAATATCTGATACTCGCTCCGGTTCGTATAAATGAGCAAATTCAAATACTAACTTTATGGACATGCAAAGAAGTGGACCAAATCAACTTTCATCGAGAAGTACAGCAACACAATAGCCCGGCGAGTCTGTGACTCCACCCCTTGTTGGAGCCCTCTATTGGATAATAACCTCAAGCAACAGTTAGTAAGTGCCCGAGTTACCTGGAGACGAAAAGCCTTGTTGGTTGAGTCCATACCCCGAAATATGAAACCACAATCAAAAGTGATGTAAAGTAAGGAGAATATTGTAACACCTCCTACTTCAACCTTGTTATGGCACTTTTACATAGCCTCCATATTTTTTAGCTGAAAATGCCATAAAAGTTGCACTCATAATAACAATTATCTATCACGCTACGTTGCGTCGCCAACGCCACAAGTTACAATATTAGTCAATTAGTATACACTTTGATTGCAATACAAAATTCATCTCAACTTTAGTTAGCAAATTGAATGACACATTTATTACAATAAAACTTGAATGCTTCGACAAGCTAGTTCACAATGAAGGGCAGTCAATGTTTTAGCTTTGTTTCCATACTTTTTGTTTTTGTATACAGATAGAACCAAAGGACAGTACAGTAGGAAATAAAATAATCGGAACAAGGTTTGACTTGCAAATTATAGCACGGAAAAAAAAGTCAATCCCAGAAGTCATTAGAATATAACTTATTAATAAATCAATACAAATATTTTAATTCATTTAAATCCAGTGCTTTAGGTAGTACTGAAATAAAATGTCATGCGGACATTATTATTTGACAAAAATTTAAACTGCTAGTTAAAATGTTAATGGGTTGTCTTTTTCCGAAGGATTGTCTTTGCGATATTTTGTGTCTTCTTATTGACAAGATCATGCTCGTAAGCTAGCTAAAGGTGTATTCATTCAAATATTAATTGAGTCCCAGTTCACATTGCTGTCTACTGAACCAGCATCTAAATAAAACATCGTGTAAAGTTTCAAGTTTCGAAAAATTTATATGAGCCAATAACTCAGATAAACATGCAAAACGAAATTTTATTAAAGTGTGAGGATACGATGTTGGTTACATTTAAGTTCATAATATGTACCTAGAAACATGAACATAGGAAGGTAGACAAGGTATAGACGGAGTCTGGGAAAAATTTTAAACACACAAAAAACGTACGAATTGAATTTAAAAAAAAATTTAGTAGAAAATTGAACAAATTTGAGCAACTAAATAAAAAAGCAGCACGTGGTTACAGGATTTGGTAGCAATGTAGCAAAGAATCTGGGCGCAGAGGCACAAGTCCACGAGACATAAATCCATTGTGGACTTATGTCTCACTGAAGTTGGACATAAGTTCAAAATTCTGTTATGGACTTCTGTCCTAGCGAAGTGGGACATAAGTCCATTAAAAACATTTATGGAATTATGTCCCTTCTGACATGTTTTGATTTTAAAGAAAATGCTATCCTGTTGCTTAAGTTTATTAAATTTAATAGCAGAGCTGCCATGTCAGAGTCTTAAGCATTCAGCGGCGCCCATTGTAATTTTTGTTGATGGTTCATTTAAGCTTGGACTATTTTGTGAATTTTAAAATTGGGCTATATTATATACATATTGAATAATTGTTAAATTAAATAAAAATAAAATTAAATTTAATTAAATTAAATTAAAATGAAGGCAAAATATTATTCTGGGCCATCTTTTACTTTCTCAAATTTTCGAAACGTAAATAACAAATGGGCTTTTAGCTTGCGAAAAATTGAGAAAATAAAAGTCCAAAATTTGAGTAAATAAATTTTCGAAAGCTAAAACAAAAAGTTGTTTGAGTAAATTGACTTTTTTTCGTTTTCTTTAAAATAAACATTAAATTGCCAATGACAATGTTAATAATGTGGAAGTTGTTTTTATTCAAAAAAATGTGTGAAACATGGGGTTTGGACTTTTTACCCGACTAGACACAGGGAGGGTTATGTGTTTCGCGCGTATTCCTGTAGCACAAACGGCTTGAACGATTTTGAATAGTTACGTGTCATTTAATTGGTATTCTTTTTCGGAGTGTCATAGGCTAAACAAATAAATATAAATTAAAAAAAAAAAAAACTGTCGCACAAATGTCAGTGAGATCGTTTTTAGTCAGTCGTTGTTTTTTTGTTTTTTTTTTTAATTAATTACTACTATTTATGATAGCATATTATTCTACTTACAAAATGTTAGAATAATAATGTCCCATCTTTGAAAAATAAATTATAGACTTTGGAGAGACATAATTCCACATTAAGAACTTATGTCATTGGGCTTTCGTCGAATCGACATCACAAGTGCGACATGCCATTTCGAGAACAGTGCCACTTTAGTTCACTGCGCTTTGGGCTTTAAGTATATGAACAAAACAATAGAAAAAAATGCTTTCGGAATAAATTAAGATTATTGTTTGTTAGACAAAAATAAAATATTAATTATATGGCAGGGCCGCTACAACTGAAAGATGCAGACAATCAATACAAGGCATAATTAATGATTATAAGAACGGTCCGAGTTCAGTCAGTACTGAACAATGCAATATATTACCTCACCGGATGGCTGTAAATTAGGTTTTCAAGGTTCTTAGCTAACAATATGGATAGGTGATAAGTACGAAAATAAAATAAACCAACGAATGTTGCAACATACGCAACCGGTTCCGAGATTGAGTCTTTTTCTCTGGCATTTTCGAGTGAAAATGTAAAAAACGTACTAATTCAAGTGTTGTTTTCCTACAATTAGCAAATAGTTATGCACCACAATACCAAATAGTCACACCTAACTAAACAAACCTTTTATTGATGTAATATTAAAAATAAAAATCAAGTATATATACCTATGTGTTGTCTGAAGAATCCGTCATGGCATACAGCTTGATGTCGACATCTCAACGATGGATATGGTTGCAGTGGTCAACATTATTATTTGGCCAGTTAGGCAATGATGATGTGCGGAAAAATCGTATTGACATCCACAGATGAGGGGAGTAATGGGTGGTGTATTTCTGAAGTTTGAAATTCTTAAAGCAATGGCCCCACTTGTGATTGTCAATTGATTATTGGTTTGGTATTATGTACCAAATTCGGTATAACTGGAGTAGACTAGTTGACACAAACGTGTCAGTAGCATTGCTTATAAATGCCTGTGACATTAACATTTTTTTATTGTGATTAAATACATAGCATGTACCTATTTTTAATTCAACAATTTGTAGGTACTCGTATTATGCCAAAAGAAAAAAAAGGAAACTCTGGTTGGTGCCCGGTCAAGAGGGAGCTTAAGGTAAAGAAATGATAGATGGTTCGGTTCGAAAAATCTCTTTTGGAAAAATGTGACAACGAGAATAAAAGTGGCAAATGACAAATCCAACTTTTTTGAAAATTTAAATTAAGAAAAATCTCACAGGAATAGAAATCCGAACATTCTCAATTTTTCGACTCATTTGGATCTCGTTATAAGTAGACTTTTCAAAATACGAGCATGGAAACCAAATGTTTAAACTCAGTTTAGCAACTGCTTTTATAATATATTTATATATAGAGAGATCCACTTGAACTGGCATTTTTGCATAATAGATTCTGTGACAACAATTTTACAAAAATAAACGACGATTTTTGGATACAGTGAAATAAGGCCTAACGCGGGTAGAAATGCATTTTGAGTCGAGGTTACATTATGAGAGAACGCTAATATTTAGTACCTACCAGTGGCGTGGCGTCCATATAACTCGATTCCTACCGAGTTACCTTTTGAAATCTCCACCAGGCAACACTATCTATCTACCAAAAACCGAATATACATGAAACACTACCCAATGAATGTGAATACTCACCAAATGGTACACACACAAAAGCACTCATATAAAAATCGTGTGTGTATCCATTTTCATACAACGTCGTCATAGTCTCGTGGCGACAAAGCGAAGGTAACCCAAAATAAGTCGGGTTATTAAAGTTCTCACTTTATAGTTCATTTTGAGAGAAAATTTGCTTGTTATCTCTTTTTTTCTTCCCTGAGTACTTTGTCTGACTCTGACACCTCTTTGTTCAACACCCATTGTAGAAAATAACCCGCTTTTCTTCGAGTTATTCGCGGTTCTCACAAAGTTCATTTTGACTGCTGAGTACTGAGTGAACATTTGTTTGTATCTCTTTTTTTCTTCCCAGAGCCAGAGCTTGTTAGTTGTTACTGGTACTGGCCATGGCCACTGGGTTGTGTTTTGGGTATGTCGTATGTGTTTGTTTGGTTATGATATGAATGAACAAAATAACGCGCTTTTCTTCGAGTTATTCGATTTTCTTTTACTTCTTCTTTTCTTATTGTCTCTTGTGTGAATAATTACAGGCAGTTGTTGAGGTAGGTTGAGGTGTGTTTTGGTTTAAAAATTCAGTTGGCTGGCAGATTGCAGTGCGTGACTTAAAGTGAGTTTAGTATTGTGAACCATATTTGCAAATGCTCAATGTATGATTTTGTTTCAAGGTACACAGCACAGGTGTAATGTTTTTTACATTTGTATGGGATTAATTTTGTTTCGACTTCCCATTTGAAAATGTTCACGCCACGCCACTGGTACCTACTACGACAAACATTTTGTCTTTCTATCCTGAAATAATTTTTCTGTTACTCAATATACAAAAACAATCGTAAACAGTGTATACGATTATGTACCAACTTAGTTTTAAAAACCTGCTTTAAGTATAACAAAATAGTATTAATTATGGAAAAACAATAATGAAAGCTTTCATTACATTTTTCCAGTTACGAGAACTCTCCGGTAAATATAAGATCCTGTTTATTTAAAAAAAATCTCATCAGCTTGTGTTTTTAACTTTCTCGATTACGTAGTAAGATATTGTATTCCTAAAAAATTTCGAAAATCAATCGAGATTAATAAATTCTGACATTACGATGATAGACGAACGCAAAAAAGTGGGTCGAAAAATTCTGTCCGTCCGTCTGCCTGTCTGGCCCGTGGTCTAGAGCCTAAACGGCTGCCCGGATTTCGTTCAAATATTCGATTTAATGTTTGAGGGCTTACAGTTAATGGTACTTCCCATATAAAATGTTCATACCAGTTTGATTTGTTCGAAAACGGCTATAACGATTTAAACCCAAATTGATATTTAAGCTTAAGTAGGTGAGGTTAATGTGGGGCCAGCTTGACCGATTTCCGCTGTTCAAATCAAACGTCACTTTCAAATAAACTTAGCTTTATCTATAATATGAAACTAACTTGATATTTTGTGTGTTAACTTATAACTCACGTAATTTTCAACTAATTTACTTGGCTTTTCCTTTAAACTATTCAGAAAAATAATGAAAAGGACATAGGCTACTTTTTGTCGTGAAAAAAAAAAACTTTGAGGTTATGAAAGAGATTATGAAAGTTTGTATAGGGAAATGTACTTTGAAATACATTTTTAATGATTTTGATCTAAATACATATTTAAGATGATAAAATCATTCTAATTAAGATACCATACTTAATTTTCCTCAAAAAATTCGTCTAAACCCGTTTATTTCGTCTTAGCATATTTTTCCAAATATCTTCCTCTTTTTTTCAACCAATGTTTTCCAATATTTTGTGTATAAGCCAGGTTTCAACAATGGTAGAATTTCTACCACTGGGCGAACACTAGTCAATATAAACACTTTAAAAGAAAAAAATAGAAAAAAATATCCTATGGAAAATTTGTTTACATGACGAAATAAAATAAGATACCTATGTAAAATGTTACTTAAAAAAATTAAATTAAATTCCCACATAAGCCTGAATTTAAACGTTAATTTAAAATTCAAATTAAAATAACCATGACCAGATGACGAATAATTTTTCTCACAAATTCTACGATTGGAGTTTCAGAGATGGCATCGGTATTATCTCGGTAAAGCTGACAAATACTAATTGAAGGTATCGAACTGACTAGTCAGGGAGCGTCCTAATTGGACTTGAATCAAAATCTGGAGGCTTTCGCTATCGCGGATTATGGCTTTGTATGTGAAACGACCGTGTTCATCTTGCAGCCTACTGCCGAAAGTCAACGAACAAAAAAATAAATATATGTGGCAAAAAAATATAACCAACAAATTCGTATCTTAACAGTTGTACTGACCGGACGCTGCTCTAGATAAAATAAAACTCTCCATCAGCAATCTCAGCCTTCTTTATACTTCTATTAACTGCACCGATAAAATCTAAAAACAAAAACACTCACAACCACTAGAATGTGGTTCAGGGTCTAACAAATATTTACAACTTTTGTTGCATGCAGATTTCCTGGTAATATTTATCAGCAACGCAAAGGTATACGACTTTTTATATTCATGCTGGTACCTCCTTGATATTGCTTTATTTATGGCACCCAAAATAAGAGAAGCAAACGCATTATCTCAAAGTATCTCATTCAGCAATTATTCATCTTTTAACGCCTATTTGTTCACTTTGTGTCGTGTACATTTTATTATTTTATACAACATACTATGACTTGATTTAAGAACATACACTACAAATTTATTTCGGACGGATTAAGAGCCACTGTTGTAAAGGAGGACGAACAGAGCTGGTGTACTTGGTATGCGGAATGTTTTACTGAAAAGCTAAAACGGGCATGACAGTGCTTCGTAAATCGTAGACAAACATTTAGCGCTCCTAACACCTTTGGATGTGGAGTCACTGTTTAAACATAATCAAAAACTTACTACCATCTGTTTTTTAACTTTTTCGATTACGTATCTATTAAGAGATAATGTTTTCGTACAAATTTTCGAACTCGAGATTTTAATCAATTCCGACATAACGATGATAGAGGAACTCAAAAAAGTCTCAAAGAAAATGGTTCTAACGATTTCAACCATCTTGATATTTAAGCTTTAGTAGGTGAGGTTAACATGACAATATACTCAGTTTTTCGCTAAAAAATCGAATAACCGTACTTTTGAAATTTGGACACATCTCGAAAATGGTCCCTACGATTGTAAGAAAAATTAATTATTAAGGTAATACGGTCATTTCTAACTTAATAGCAAACAGTTTTTTCTCTGTATTTTCGTACAATAGATTTTTCAAAAAAGTTTAGTTTCTTTAGTTTACCCGCAAACGGCAATAACGATCTTGACCTAAATGCAAACTTAGAGTAAAATCGATGTTTTCAAAATTATTGCGTCCTCAATTTTCAATTCGAAGCACCGAAAACGCAAATTTTCAAAACTGCTCATACATCGAAAACCTCATTTTCGATTTCGATAAAACTTTAAAAACTTTACATCCCCAACAATAACTTATAATCAGTCTAGTATTAGTATTATTTCTCAAACTATACATTGCAATATTTGGTGCTGTTTTGTCTGCCAAATTTTACAAAAACAGCTGTGACAATTTTGATCAAAATGCATAGTAAAGATAATATCAGTATTCTAAACAAGATCCCGTACTTAGTTTTTCTCAAAAAATTTGAATAAATCCGTTTTTGTAAT
This sequence comes from Cheilosia urbana, assembly GCA_946477585.1. Taxonomy (NCBI): domain Eukaryota; kingdom Metazoa; phylum Arthropoda; class Insecta; order Diptera; family Syrphidae; genus Cheilosia; species Cheilosia urbana. The sequence goes on from OX297856.1 coordinate 44,099,238, forward strand.
TATTTCTCAAAAATGACTACCCAAAAGCCGATCTGTATTCATATATTAAATATTTTTAAAACTCAACACCGAACTTTAAAATTAAAATTACAATAGCCATTAAAAATGGAATGACAGCAACGCAAACTTATTTTTAGCAAATATAACCCAGTTCTTCTTGTTTTTCAACACTGTTGAATATGCAGCTCAAAATAATTCCAACCAATTGGAGTTCGCACAATCAGAAAATCTCCATTCATTTTCAGCCCACACACGTCCATCGGGATATTCAGTTTATAACTGCTAATGCAAATTCAAAAACAAATGGCTGAATTCTTACATATACATCATTTATATACAATACATATATGTAAGGATATCGATCTATAGCGAAAACGACTTGTAATCATTTACAACTTAACCAGCGTCATTAATCTATTCCAGTCAAAAATAAAATCATGCCCTAATTGATCAAAAAACAGAAACTCCTACTACGCTTGCGCTCGTATTCAACAGTCTTGTAAAGTGTAAGAGCTTATAAAATAGTACAGTAAGCGTTTATAGCTCTCTAATCAGAACTCAGAAAAATTGGTTTTACCTATCTACCTACCAATTAACTCAACCAGACTTTTGATGAACTAGAAAGTTTCATTCGACCCAGTCGAGCACTTTATTTATTACGTTCGCAGTTCGCACGCGCCAATTTCAATTGTTTTTGCCAGGTGATAAATTGAAATTCAATTTCAACAGTAATACGCATAGCAATATTCCCAAATGGAAAAAAAAATGAGACGTAGTGGCGCTGGCCTACCACATATTGTGACGCCGGCTGTTGGTTTTGATCCCATTTACAGTAAATTAAAATGTATTATACTTGTTGTTTGTTTCGCGATCAAGTTCTTTCCATAAATAAATACTTAACAGAAGCTTTATTGTTATTACCCTTACCCTCGTGGGAGGCGCAGTCGTGGGAATGCTCAAAATAAGTCACTACAACGAGATTGATTTGTTCGCATTATCATCAAAACTCGTTGGGGCGATATTGCTTGTGCCAATATTAATAGATCCATTGATGGCACGTGATAGGTGTACAGAAAAAGAAGAAGATAACCAAAACAACTACGACGAAAACATACAATTTACATTGAATAAGGTGGGAATATTAAGTCTTGAATTAAGTGGTACAAGGCTGTAGCACTAAATGTCCACAGAAGAAAACGTGAGTTGGAAACCACTGTGAGAACTAAGAGCTAGTCGGTTCGATTCTGTGTTGCGAGATAGTCTCGTTAACACGTTCGGGAGGGTTTTTTTTTTTTTTTTCTAAAAAGGGTCAGATGTGGTAATCTACTTTAAGGGCATTACTAATAATCATTTTTAATCTTCTCACTAATTTTGTAGGTCATAATGGGTATTTTATAAAAAAGTTCACCATTGTTATTTCGTAAAATGTAGCCTGGGCACTAAGTATTATTATTAGTAGGTATATATCGTATATCCTAATTTAAGTTCAATTTTAATGGTTACATTAATCAACATGAAAATAAACTACCTATGTGGCTTTTTCTTTAACTATAGCACCATTCACAATAGCTATATTAATTTCATTGGATTGGTGTACAAAATTGCACTCCGTTAAAATTTACTCCGTTAGAATTTAATATGTTTCCTGCGATTATATTGAATCAAATAAACGATAAATGACTCAGGTTAAATAGATTGAAGTCCATTGAGAGTTCGTAAAATGGTAGGTAAGCAATCAAAATATCATCACGATCATATTTTTAGTAGACAACAACTGATTTATTTTTTTAATATATTTACGAGCAATAAAATAAAACCGTGACTACCTTATCAACATTTTTTCCAAACTCATTTGAAGAAGGTCGTGTGCGGTATTAAAACATTTAATCTGCTTTATTTTGGGTTCACTGTTCAGTTAAGAAGTGGATGACTTATTTGCTATGAGTAATCGTGTGATGATAAAGAAAGTAATTGATTTACCTACATGCAGATCGCGGATATATATTTATCCAAATTTGATTAGCGGATTAATTGGATATGGTAATTTTTGATTTCAGGCAGCGATAGAATCGCATTCCGTTAATGTTGTTCTGCAATAGGCTATACATCAAAGGTTTTTGTTTTGTTTCTCATGCATACTGATAAATGTATTTTTTTTAGTACGTCCATTTAATTATGAAGATTGCAGATAGGAGCTGCAGATATCCATGTGTGTATATCAGATTGTAATAAAAAGTGGCTTCTTCCTTTCAAAATCTTCCTTAAAATTATTTTGTAATGAAAAACCGTACAGAAAGAGTTTTCAAAATGTAAATTATATATTAAAATATTGATCACTGCGAAAGTTTGACAAAAGGTCGAAAAAGCTTCTCAAAAAAATTATGCCGTGGTCAAGTACTTATTTCAGAAAAAAATAAATAAATACTCTGTCTAACTTGAAAAGAAAATTTTGCCTGGTCCAACAAAGTTGAAGAACTATAGGCGTTATACCTTAAACGTCTCTATTATACCATGTTGTTAGCGTTGCAAGTGTAGGACTATTTTTTCTTTTTCAGTAGATTTTTCTTCAAACAAAACTAAGGTAAATAACAACAAATTACATAAACATTATTTTATTTTCATTAATTTTTTTTGTTATGTTTTCTGGTAAAATGGATACGTTTTCTCGATCGGGATGAAAATAATATTGTTTTACAAAAATGCAGTAGATTTAATTTTTTGGCAGCAGACTAAAATGTTGGGGCAACAAAATCAATGATCTACTGCAATTTGCAGCTAAGTGGAAACACTTTGTCATGCATGTCGCTATTGTCCCTTTAAATCAACGCTTAAATGAGTCAGTTTCGAAGCATTTTTCGCCCTTAATTGCTATAAAGGTTATGCCCTTTACGCAAAAAAAAAATCGACAATGTTATAAAATAAAAAGAACAGAAAAATTCATAATGCTTAATGTTTATCTTAAAACTAAGTTAGGTTAGGTTTTCGTTGGCTGAGAAGTCACTTAAAAAGAATACATCAGTGATGGTAGTGGCCAAAATATAACACAAAATACAAATCAACAAGTCCAAATTCACTTGTCCACCTATGCTTGTCCGACAAGTACAAATTAATTGTGTAAATAGTAAACCGTTGCACTTATCATAAGAATTAAATTTCCTTGATTTGTCGGCTTTCTTCCACAAGTGTTTAACATGTGAAGATGGCAAAAATCACAGCGGACGAAAAAAATGTAATTTTAACTAAAATAAGAAAAGAAAAAGCTATACTTTTTGGTTCTTTCAGTGATTTTTCAATATACAGATGATCACAGACATCAAAATTAATTCTTGGCTTAAAAACTTTCAATCTGTGCCGAGGTTCACTGTTCTCACTATCACCGTCAATATCAAAGTCGGAATCAAAAAAAATCGTTTCTAATTATGTATATATTATTTTACAGCTTTTGACAATATTCAAATCACCAGTCCTCACTGAACCACAGTTCTACAAGTGTTTCTTGACACTTGTCGTGTTCTGTTACAGAAAGAGGGAAATTATATAACTTACCACTTGTTATATTTCATTGCGACAATTGTCGCAGTGTTCACAAACTTTTCGTTTTGTGTTACACAGATTATTTACAAGTTGTCGAAATTCAATTCTCCTACAACTAGGTGTCGCGTTGTGTTACAGGTCCCAGATCGTGGATAATTACCCATTCCGTGAGCATTTTGCATTTTTATATAAGCTAAAAGGCCGAAGAATGGGCTTTTATATCTTGCAGAACAAAAAAACGGATTTCAAATACTTACCATGACCATAAATTACACACCTTAGAAATGTTACAATGGTATGGACCGTTTTCGAGATACATATGTCCAAATTTCAAAAGTACCGCTATTGGTACTGGGTATGCCGTCATGGTTACCCCATCCACTTAAGCTCAAATATCAATTTTGGTTGAAATCTTTTAAAGCCGTTTTCGAACAAGTTGAACTGCTATAAAAATGTTATATGGAAAGTGTCATTATACCTGAACTGTAAGCCCCCAAACTCCAAATTCGAAGTTTTAATTGAAATCCGGGCAGCCGTTTAGGCCTCGGAACAGACAGACATAATTTTGCGACCTTTTTTTAGTTCCTCTATCATAATAATATCAGAATTGATTTGCATTTCGAGTTTGAAATTTTGTACAAAAACAATATATTTCTCTTACTACGTAATGGAGAAAGTTAAAAACTATACCACACTTTGATTTTTTTTTTTTTTTCAGCTAGCTATACATTTATTTTATACAACTGAATGCCAAAAACAACCGTTTGCTGAAAAGTTTCGGAAATGCCAAATGCCAAAAAGTTATTGATAACAAAAATGAACTGACGTATTTTCGTCGCTTCTTCGTATCGTCATATCTTTTCTAAAAGCCGGTAATGAAAAATTGTACTTAAATTGTGTTTGTCATGCGTGATTGTGCAATGTTAATTCGGTAAAGAGTAGTGCTAGATTTTCATAGTTATTAGTGTAATGTTTAGTTTTGCACACGCCTACGCCTGGTAAGCATTTCAAGTCGAGCTGGCTTGTCGGCAACGAGTTCGCCGATTGGTTAAGACCAGCAGCAGATTGTTTCTTTGTTTAAAGTGTTGTGGGAAAATCTAAGCATCTTGGTACTTTTTCGAGCCAGGCGAGGGAAAAAAGAAAATGGTTTTTGAAAAAAAAAAAAAAAAAAAAAAAAACACGCTCGATTCAGAGCATGCTCGATGTATGGGAACAGATCGCTCTGCTCTGAACGCGGAAACAAAACATCTACTGACGTAAAACGTTTGTACTTCCGGGTTCGGGACTTTAGCGCTTTATCGTATGTTACAATTCAATAATGAATAACAATTTGACTTTCTGACAATTTGTCCGATTATCAACGGTCAATAAACAATAGATGCTGGAAAATCGTCGCGATAGCTGGATGTTTGTCCATTGCCCTATCGCTGGTTAAAATATAAATGCCACCTGGTCAAAGTCACTTTCGACTACCTCATATCGCTTATAAACTAAAACATAACAAATAAGATTGGCACGAAACGTTGACTTTTCATAGAACAAGGAAAAGGTGTCGCAGTGATATATTTCATATCAGTTCAGTTCGAAAATATTGTTGTAGCTCTGCAAGAAGTTAACGCAACTATGCTTTTTTTTTTTTTGCACAAAACTATGGTGTTTATCTGAGAGAATTTCATAAGATTTAATAAGAAAAAAAAAACAGAACAGTTATAGAAAGAAAACTCCAACAAAAATACGTAACCGAAAAGAGAGTGAGGGACCAATTATTTGCATATTCCATCAAAAATGTCAAAAAAGAAAGGAATTAAATTTTATTTTATCAAATCAAAAAATATCAAGAAACATTGTTTTTGCCAGTGGTTCTACTTTAGATTGGAGGGCGCACATCGAAAGCACTTTGTGTCGTTTTGTCTGTTTTAGCGAAACGGATGAAAAGTTTTTGATATGCATGTGAAGTGAAAGTAATTAGCAGCGACCCCTGCTCGTGTTGTGATTTAAATACAAATTAAATGCATGGATTTTTCAAGCTACTTGAAAAAAAAAAACTGTAAAGTTTTAGTAAAAGTTACTTGCTTCAACAAAACCGGTTATTCACTCACTTACATTATGCTCAAATTGTATAGTTTACTTGGTTTTTGTGTTTTCCCATGATTATAGTGAATCCTCTTCTTATAAATACACTGTCCTATAGATGATCTATTTGGAAGGTTTTTTTTTTACACCGACCGCCTCGACACTAATTTTTTCTTTACTTGTTTAATTTTGTGTAGAGAAGTCACAAAATGAATATGTATGTAGTTTTTTCTTAGTGAAGACGATAGCAGCTTATTACTCATTTTCACACCCTATCTCTCTCAATCCCATTAGGATACTCATCGGAGCGCAAGTTGCAGTTTTATGTGACATTCTACTTTATTTAATGAATACTCATAAATTATTTTTTTTTATTTTTTCAAGGAAAAATTTGATGATATACCAAAGACTCCTGTCGCTACCCCATTTTAAAATAATTGCGGTATAATTAGAATATGAAAATATACATTCTCAGCTCGCATCATCTTTTCCCACTTAAACATGAAATAACTACTTAATTAAAACAAAACTGATAGCATGCATTTATGTAACTTTTTTAAGTTACTATATTTACTATGTGGGAGAAGTCAAAGAAATTTTGCATGCTCACAAGATATTTTCATTTACGTTCTAATTATACCCCTCTAATTGATGCATGAGAAATTTTCTAAATAACAAAGAATAAATAAAATAAATAAAAATATAAATAGTGCAGCTATTTATTTTAATTCCTTCTATAATTTGTTTTATCATTAAAAAATAAGTAGGTAATAAATAAAGTGGAAATACATAGTAGAATTTTAATTTACTTTTAATTTTTATATTTGAGAGATAACTGAAGCAAATTTTGATCATCCAATGAGCACTATATTCCTATGAGACTAGTACACTGTATGGAAACGAAAAAACCCATACAAAAGTGACACAAACATTTCACTCTCCTTTTCGTTTTGCAATATTACGCTACTGCCAGGGTTGACAGATTAAGCGTTTTGTCGTATTTTTGGCTATTTTTTGCTGAAAAAAGATAACGCAGTGGCTTAGTGGTTAATGTGTTGGATTTTTTTTCCACTGCAAATGCAAAGCAAGTACCGAAAATTGTGTCCGATCGAACGATAGGGTATTACTGATTGGCATAAAATATTTGACAGATCAGCGTATATTTTTTACACTTCCTACTTTGTGTTTTGTTTTTTTGCTAATACATATACTAAAGCCCGTATGACACCACATTTTTGTCTTACTTTTATCACATTAAAACATGTTGAAAAGTCAGGTGCGAGTACAAGAGACTAAAAGTGTAGCAAAAGAGGTAGCAATTGTTTGCAAAGCAACCACAAGTTTTCAAATGAATTTATTTTCAAATAATCTTAAATGTCAAAAAAAAAATGGCAGGAGCTGAAAAATGTAATTTCAATACCTACATTTTTAATAAATTTTTTTTTTAACACCTAAACATTAATACCTAAGGTTGGTGTCTACGCACTTACGCACTCACTCCAATCGGGAATTTTCGTTCTAATTTTTCGCACTGCTCTTGTTTCATTTTAAAAGTAGAAAAAATAAAAAATAAGAAATGTAGTCATACGGACTTAAGCATCAAAAAGCCTTTGAAAAATACCTCTTGGGAAAATTTAATTGCAATTTGTATTCCTTTTTTTATAATAAAATCCTCGTTGTGAAATAAAATATTGACCTTGTTTTTCACAAAAACATATTATTAAATTCAAATTCTGCCATGACAACAAATGTAATAGATCCTAAAAAAATTGTCGCACTAGAAAATGTGGAGGTCTAATTGTTTACTGGTACGGTTTCACAAATGCTGTACATTTTTACTAAAGCTGGCAGTCAACTAATTGTCGACATTAGTGCTTTATTATCAGTAAGGCAGAATGGATCGTCCGGGACAGTAATTGTAAAAAGGAATCTCACGAGATGGCCAATATGATGATGACCCACGACCATTAGCACCAATACCAGTATAATTTTAAATATAATATACGTGCAGTATAACGAATGGTACAATGCTTGATGTCATTCGGTGTATCGAGCGCGTTCGTATCAATCGACTTTTTATAAGATTTTTTTAAAGAGGAAACCATTGAAAAATGTATTTATTTAAAACGTTTTATTTGATTTAAAATTGAATAGATGGTGGTCCTGCCATTTATTGGTTCTTAAACCAATTTGTATATACATTCCTTATATCGGATAGCAAATCGTGGACACAATTCGCTATACAGACATGTATATCTGAAAAGCGTTTGTTATAGGAGTGTATCGGAATCCCGCTTTTCAAAAATCCCGAAAAAAATTTTAAAATCCCGTCTGCTAAAATACTGTTTTTTTTTTTAAATCCCGTCTTCTAAAATCCCGCTTGTTCAAAATCCCGATCTATTATAATCCCGCTTTTTAAAATCCCGCCAAATCCCGCTTATCCCGTTTTTTTTTTTACAAAACATTGTTATCAAAAAAATAGATGTTGGTTATATGCGCTTTTTTATTATATTATTATACTAGCTGGCCCGGCGAACTTCGTTCCGCCCAAATTCATTAATGTAGGTAATGAAGTTAATAATTCCGAGCTTAAGTAAATAAATAAAATAAAATCCTTGTCGGCCAACCTACCGCTTTTTCACTGAAATGATTAATGGTACACAACATTTTTTGTTCTATTTCTATTATCGGGTGTGTACACGTACAAAGCGAGAGCTTTGCCGACACGTGAAATTCAAGATTTATTTCACACACATCCAGCGATTGTCCTTGCGACTTATTAATTGTCTTAGCAAAAGCGAGAAATTGAAGACGCTTACATAAATACGAACGGCAAATCGTTCTGAATAAGTGGAATCCGCGAAATAACAACACCTTCGCCTATGAATTTTCCAATCAAAATCGTTGCTTGAATTATATTTGATATTAAATTCTTCACAATCAAACGCGTACCGCTACAAAGTTTTGGTTCATTTAGGTTGCGCAACAAAATTATTACTGAGACGATTTTCAGTTTCAAATTGTGTGGAGGCAAGCCCGAAGCATCCAAAGAATTTAAAAATTCCGTGGGATAGTAGGTGGCCTCGTTTTCATCCATCACGGAGTCGACTGATTTGTATGAATGCAACTCACCAGCGATTTGGTTTTGAATGGCGAAATTCAAATGTTCGACGTTCTTGTTTTTTGCAGCCAAAATCACTCTCCTCTTACACTCAGCCAATCATGGTCAATATTATTCTGAGCGATATTTGGGAAAACATTCATGATTAGTTCTTCCGGTGTCGTTGTAAGGTTGCAAAAATTTTGTGGAATCTCAATCAGGCCGGTGATCATTGCTCCACCGAAAGGTCATTACGTAAACGATTCAGGGCCTCCAATGCGCGTTTGTAAGCCATTGTGCAACCGTCCCATATAATAATCTTACATTGCTGCAGTACTTTCGCCATCGCAGTGTTCTTTGATATGTTGCATGTAGGTTCTTCTTCCACTTGCAGATTCAATGGCAATTTCAATGCAGGATGAGCTTTTCGACCGCCTTCTAACAAAGTAGCCGCTATCCCAGAAGAGGCTAGGGCCAAAGCGATCTCGAACGAATTGTAGCCAAAATAAGTGAAATCATGAATGTATTTCCAGTTCCGCAATTTTCGTTATCGACTGCTTGCATCAATTCATCGTACACTTTCTTTTATTCTTGATTCAACATTGGCACATTTGTTCGAACAGCTTAACTCAATGCGATTCGACCGAAGTCCATTTCTCGCTCCAATTTTGCATTAAATGCGTCTTGGCTGTGGCATCCCCAATTTGCACAACAAATTGCTACTCATGAGCAGACACATATCCTCGATCAAAATCAAAGCTTTGTTGCGCATTCCATCTGACATCTCCAGTTCATTATCCGATGTCACAGTACGAATTCGATGCAACTGACATCTCCAGTTCATTATCCGATATCACAGTACGAATTTGATGCAAAATATCGTCGGCCATATCATCTTTGTATAATCAAAGTATCTACTTCATTTCAAAAAGTTATTTAATGTAACATACATAGTTTATTAGAACAAACTTTTTAGGTACCTATAGATATTTAAAAAAAAAAAACTTTCAAAATTGTTGACAACAACAATTTGGTTGGAAAATAATTAAAATAATTGACAACAACAATTGCTTTTAAAATTTAAAATATTTTTTTTTTGTATTTGAAGTGTCACTACTCGATTTCTATCCAGTTTCTTTTTTTCTTTTTTTTTCAAAGTGTACAAAAATGAATTTATTGGAATAAAAAAATCAGCAACTATAAATTGAGGTATAAACTATCCTATCTCTCAAGTGGGACAAAACTGCACACAATGTGCAAAATTAGTTAAAATCGGTTCAGTAGTTTAGGATTCCATCGCGGAGCAACCTGTGACACGTGATTTTTATATATAAGATATTATAAAAAATGTTGTTAATGGTTTGAAGTTTTTTTTGTTCCCTTTTGCAGAATATCATATACCATTACTTTATATATTATTATTTTTTTTAATTATTGAAGATTGTCATATTTATTACTTAAAAATTTATTTTGATATTATTTATTTCTTATTTTGTTACTTCCTCTAAAAATGATAAATGTTAAAATAAACTGCATTTCAAAAACACACTCATTGCTCAATTGATTTTAATTTTCCCGCTTTTACAATCAAAAGTAGTTGTTTTATTTTAAAAAATCGCGCGATTTAAACAACTACTTTCGATTGTAAAAGCGGGTTAATAAAAAACGGGATTATAAGAGGCGGGATTTTAATAGCGGGATTTTAAGAATCGGGGTAATAAAAAGCGGGAGATCGAACCCAACCCGTTTGTTATATTGCAAATTCTTTACGTCCACTCCATTGTAATTGTTTTCAATTACAAAACACAAAAAATGCTGGCTGCTGGCAAATGTCAAATTTCTCCTGCCTTTTAGCAGACGTTTCGCGGTTCGGATACCACTGGAAAACTTCGTTCCAAGACATCAGCGTACTAGACTTTTCTATTTAACAGCACAATCTAGTACAACCTTTTTAAAAATAGTGACAATTTTGTAAGGGGTAGGTACTTCAAGTGCGAACACCTTTTATTACACAAAAGTACAAGATTTAAATCCGCACAGAATCAATTGGAAAGGCGAACAAATGCTTAATAAAGAACACCGAAAATTTAAAAACGAATTCGAGTCCGAACAATTTTTATGACAGTGGTTGTAATCTTATTCAAATTAAAGAAGTTGGGTTTTCATCAGACTGACTGGAATCTGTCACATTTTCACTGGACGTCATAGTGACGATATGACGTGTGATTTGAACTGATATACGTCATGTTAAAACGTTGACTTCCATTATGGCGTTTGAGAAACTGTTTTAAGAATTCGAAATACGAGACAAGGTTCATGATGCCATATGCTACAGATACGCACATTAATTTAGTTTATTGTTTTATTTTTTGAAACAGCATATAAAAATTACAATTAATAAAATAATGATTGTTTACTAACTTTTTTTGTTTTTCCTTTGTAGGGAGATCGTAAACTATTCAAACTTAATCGCGACGCACTTAAAATTAACTCATCTAGACTCTTTGACAATTTCATTCTAATTACTAATATCACACGAGAACTGCAAGGAGTCCACTTTTTATTTTACGATAGATAAATAAATTAAAACAAAAAAATAATAACTTTAATTGATTATACTTCAGTAGATCGATATAATTTTGTACGCAACTTTGTACTGGAAGGCGACAATGGAATGGCTATCAATTTTTATTTATCTAGTACCGGATTGTTTACGTTAAAATGATTGAAATTCGATAAACGTTAAGTTGAAGTAGTCCTCAACTCACTTGAGTATTTATTTATCATTTTATAAGAACAAAAAAAAAATATAATTATTTCTTTTCAGCACTAGATCAATCTTTATGAAAACAAAAGAACACATAAAAAAAACTTTCAATTTGCAGACAGAAATGGAATGCATCACTTTATCAGTATTAGGCAAATGCACTTGACTAACTGTTACTGTCGCACGCACTTCTTTTTGTATAATTTATCCAAAATTGTTATATGTCACGCAACGTTCATTAATATTTTTGTTTTATTATTGGCATTTCAAATTTTGTGTTGAACTTCACGACGCGCACTTGTTGTATATTGCAATGCTGGCGTCTCTCATTTTGTGTGTGCGCGCTATGAGAGATATGTCTTAACGCCACAACTGTGGTTACGCGAATGACGACTATATCTCGCTTAGACCATTGCCAATGGCCATTATAATGTAGCACTCGGCGCAAAGACTAATCCAGAATTGAAGAAACCCGTAAGCGGAAAATGCGTTAACAGAGAAGATACTCATATGGGTGACTTTTTTTCGGTTGGCTTAGATGCTTTTCTGATAGATATGCGCACACACACTGCTGATAGTAGAGTTATAGTTTGAAGACGGTGACTAACTTTTTGACACCAAGACTATAGTGCAACAATTTTTTTTTTTAAGAAATCAACTCAAAAGAGGGAAGGGTGACAACGCAAATAGATAAGCAAGTCTCAGACAAATAAGTGTCAGACAAGTAATCTCTGACTCTTCGCAAGAGGATTTGTTTTCGATTGCAGTTTGCGACTTGAGTGTAGGGACATTTTAAGACCACTTAATATTTTAATACTACTTCACAGTTTGCACACATCTCCAATGCCAGCATCTATGCAATTGGCAGTTAACTAGGAGTATTGCATAAATAGTACAAGTGGCCACTTACTACTGAATAATTGAATGACATTTTTGTGAAATCAAAAGAAAAAAAATTGTACTTGCATGCGAGTAATTGAAAGAACGGGAGAGAGAGAAAAAGGGAAAAGCAATTACGTTCTAACTTCTAAGATTGAGTGCGGATCTGTCGTTTGCCGGTATTTACATAGTGGAGTGGTTTCATTGAACGCAGGAAATATGCAATCAATGCGTAGGTATACTCCAAGCCGCACAGATAAAAATAGTCTCAAATGCCGGTAGAAATTGGAAGTGGTTAGAGAAGTGCGATTTTTATTCTAAACTTTTTTAACTGGCGCCACAGCATAGGGGGTGGGTACGGTGAAAACTTTTATTTTGTAGCTTTTAATATGGGACATTAGAACACCGACTATCAATAATTAGTGTAAATTTTTCATGATACCTTCTGGAAATGTATACAAATGTAATTAGACAAGTGTTAGTTGTTAACGATAAACTACTTGGTCAATTATAGTTGTAATTCCTGTGTAATGACTTCGGCTGTTAGTCATATGACGAGAAGTGAAAGATTTATTTCATTAGACTTCCCAACGAGGTCTGCTCGCTCCAACAAGAAGCTAGGGGTGAAAAAAGCGGCCGAGCGCGGGGCGAATATTCATCCTTAAATTTGATTTGGGACTTAATGGCAACAAATTTTTATTTTATTAAATAAAAATTTAAAACTAACCATATTTCGAAATATGGGCTTATGACATTTTCAAAAAGCGACATAAGGCCATATTCGAACATATGGCCTTTTGCCACTTTTCAAAAGCATCATATGGCCATTATGGCCTTATGTCACTTTTAAGTTATTTTACTGTTCTGATTAGTCAATCTGTAGATAATCAAAGCGACGAAAGAATTTTTAACTATTATTTTCAGCATGAACCGTACAGTCATAGACCGTACTTGGACAAATCTAAGTGTTTCGGATATAAAACTATTCTCCTAAACCTTGTTAGAACTCTACGTTCACCTAAAAACAACGATTTTTTTTTTTTTTTTTTTTTCGTTTAACTGACCTTTAGTAGTTAGGCGCTGTGGCGCAGTGGTTAATATGCGGGCCTACTGAGGAAATGATCTCGATCGAGATCAACCCTGTTATGTCTGAGAAATCCATACGGACTAGGTGAGTAAAATATCTATATATACAAGGTGGGCCAAAAGAAGTCATCCGATGTTGCTTGGCTCTAATTTTTTTTTCTAAATGAAAAACTTCGATTCTGTTTTTTGATTACCTATGTTTATTTGAACCTTTAGAATTTTATTGGCCAAGTCGAGAAGATGATATCGGCTGTCACAATTGATTGCCATACGGGCTCGTTTTATGGCAATTATTCATCACTTCGGCGAGAACTTCGGGCGACAGATTCTCGCACTCGTGTCCCTAGGGCTTCTAGGGTCTCGGGCTTGTTCACGTAAACACGGGACTTCAAAAAACCCCACAACAAAAGTTTGAAACGGTTAAATCGGGCGATCTTGCGGGCCAGTGCGAATCGCCAAAACGAGAGATGAGGCGACCCGGGAACGCCGCCTTCAGAATATCGGTTGTTGCTCGCGCAGTGTGTGCCGTAGCTGCGTCCTGTTGGAACCACATGTCCTTCAGTCCTTCAGTCCTAATTCGTCAAATTGCGGCATAAAAAACTCGGTTAACATGGCCCTATAGCGCCCACCGTTCACTGTTGTCGTTTAACCAGCGGCGTTCTCGAAAAAAATGGCCCGATGACTCCTCCAGCGTGAACAGCGCACCATGCAGTAACTTTGAGCGGGTGTAATGGCTCCTCGTGTATTACTCCTGGATTTTCGGTGCCCCACAAGCGATAGTTTTGCTTGTTCACGTAGCCGCTGAAATGGAAATCATCATCGCTCATCGCTCATTATGATTTTGGTCGAAAAATCGAAAATTCAAAATTATTCCGCGTTCTTGGGGAGTGTATCGCTCCATAGCTTGTTCATTTGTATTCTACATCTGTCTAGTCCACAAATGTCAAAACAAATTTGACATTGGCGGCCATTTGCAAAAATAAGAGCATCTTCCAATAGGGTGATTTCTTCCGGCCCACCTTGTATATATTTATCTCCGCTTACGGAAGGTTCATATGTACGTAGAAAAAATTGGAAAATTTTAAAAGGAAATCGGAAAATTCGTAAAAATTAATTATCCACACATATTGTACGGGGAATTTTTATTTTGATCGCAATTAAACAGTGAGATTATATTTGTCAAAAATTCTACATGAATTTAATTATTTAAGTAGTACATTTTCTTTACGGAAACAAATTTATTTAGCATGGGCAAATCCAGTTTTTTTTAATTTATGTCAGTTTGGCATGCAAATTATTAACGTTCTTCGAAAATGAAACTTTAAGTGAATACTTTGTTATTTCTTAACAGATGCCACTGTTTCTGGCCACTTAATTTATGCTAATAATCTAATCTAATAATCTGCGATGATTTCAGTACAGATGGGAGATTTGCGTCCGTTTAGAAAGAACGTGCGTAAGCATTTGTGGTCAATTTTTCGCGGCAAAAAGTCACAAAAATTCGCTTTTTCTGTTGTCACTCGTTAGAGTACGCTGCCATAGCCAGCGTGAACAGATGCTTGACAGGCGATCACACGTACTGACATATTTACTACAAGTGCTTATCATAATGACGTCGCCATGTCAAAATTTGTCACGAAAACTGACACGTATAATTTTAGCTTAAGTACAAATAACTACAAACCATCAATGAATCAGTTTTTAGCTTGCTACTTTTACTCAGCGTTGGCGTTTGACCTTTAAAGGCCAAAATGCTACTTTTTAAGCCTAAACCCCGTGGCCCCCACCCTTTTTAAAACTATAAAAATTGACCCTTTTTCAGTTTAAGTGAGATTTTATTCTTTATTTATACATTTTTTTTTTTCTGTAATAAATACAATATTTTTGCGCTGTTTTTTTTTTTTTTTTTTGTTTTGCTAAATTAGTAGTATTTTACGCCCCCCCCCCCCCCCTTTTTTTTTTATTCCCCTTTTTTTAATTTTTCAGTGGCAATGCTGTTTTACTACTTTAAATAAAACTACCCACTTAAGTCACTCAGAAGAGCTTCAAAATTGTCGCGCCTGGAGATTGTGACATTTTGTCCACTTGGCAAATCATTCTGTTGATCACTAATGTAAAAAGAAAGGCTAATATGTACTATATCTTTCGAAATAGTGCTTGTTGACATAAATGTTATCGTCAACACCACTTCTTTGGTATAAGGTTTAAAAAAAGGCAAAAGAAAATCAAACCTTGCTGTAGCTACAAAAATGCGTTCTTTTTCCAGCTGTGGTCGTCCTCTTTGATGTTCGCGCAAATAATGTCGAGGTTCGTCTTTCTCTTTTTGCCAATGGCCAATCAAAAGCAATATATGCAATTCTCCGCACGGACAGACGGACAGAATTCAGATCACGTAAATGAGTCTGGTGATAAATTAATGGTGTTGTTCGAAACATCAATACTTCCAACCAAAGTATGTGTTTGCAAAGTCCGCATATCCTAATCCTAAAGCCCACTGTTTTAATTCCTGTTAACCGTTCAACATCAAAAAACTACCTCATTTAAACGAATAGTTAAATTTGGGCCCGCGTTCATATTGAATTTGAATAACCCTCAACTACGCTTCACAACAACACCCGCCATACCACGCACGTGTCAATGAAAATATTGTAATCCCTAATGATAACAAAGGCTCAGTGTCCACTCGCAGATAGGCTATACAATACTTAGAAAAAGATTAACTACAATTTCAAGTTGTTGTCATACTTTTTTATATTACTCATCCTTTCCAAGCAATCTCTGCAGAAAACATGTGTCAAGTCGACACTTAATTGTCAATGATAAGTGCAATTAAATTCGAATTCGAAAACTTGTAACGAATGACCTGAATAATTTGGTATTCCCCGGCTTATTACACAGTTTACCTCTCAATTTATGCATGTAAATCACCGAAACATGTATAGATTTCCTGTTGGTTTACGGGCGTTTCCTAAAAGCTGACAAAATTTCTTTTTTGTCTCTTCCCCTCTACTGATATCGCGACGTACAATGGCAGTTGACGGCATTTGATAGACAAATCGTATAACCTCATCGGAAGGCCTAATTATGGGAAATCACAAGCACAACGCGCACTGCATGCCGCCACCTGTCGATGCTGCTGATGCACATTCAGGTTTTTGTTTCTATTTTTATAGATCAACGGACTCTATCTAGGCAAAAACAACAAAACCGGATAAAAATGCATAAAAAAAGCCATTCAAATCAACTCTCTTATAAGATTTTGTGCACTAGTGGGAATTCGATTATGAGCAGTTATTCTCATTGGAACAATAAAATATTTATGTTTAATTTTGAAAACCACTATACGGTGTGTATAATTAAAAAACAAATTGCAACCACCCAGGGTTTTATACAAATAAGAAAAACTGTATTTAGGCTCATTTTAAACAAAATAAAAGTTATTATTCGATATTTGGCCGGCAAATGAGTTCTTTTTTCTTTCTTTTTTTTTGGCAAGAACAGAGAAGGTAGGAGTAGAGGAGGACCGAAATGCAATAAAAAGGATTTTGGTATTTTGTGGGGATCAAACCACAAACTCCGTACTCAGCCATAATAACGCACTCAATACTGAGCAACTGTACCGACTTCATAATAGATAACTTGAAAGCATACTTTAGAATTTACACATAGCGGAAGATGTTATAATTTTTGCAAATGGCGTCATATTTGACATTTGTGAACTTGATAGCTTCAGTATAAAACAGACAAGCAAAGGAGCGCTGTACTCCGTGTGGCGTTGCAACTCTAAGCGTTCTTAGCGAACAGACCCACAAGACCACAATCCTCCACTACGTCAACAACACAACCATCCATTTGGTCAACCATCCCTTGCTAGCAGCTGGCTCTTTCCGGTCTCTTTTCTATTTGAAAGCAACGGCGAGCAGAAGTTTCTTTTTTACACGTGTCATAAATTTAATCAATAGAGCAATCAAGTTTTAGTATTTTATTCTTTTGTTTCATTAGATTTAATCCTTTTATTACACTCCGCGCAAGCGCTTGTAAAAATTATCTCAACAACGAAGAGGACCATTTTGTGTCGAAAATTGTCATGGGCGACGATTCGCATTTCCACTTAAGCGGTTACGTTAGTAAGCAAAATCTTCGTTTCCGGGGCTCTGAAAACCCGCGGGTGATGCACGAAGAGCCATTACATCCCGCAAAGCCACCGTGTGGTGCGGCTTTTACGCGAGAGGAGTGATTGGGCCGTATTTTTTTGATTTTCCATGACATTCCACAAGATATCCGGCGTTAACTGTTCGCATTTCTTTCGGATATTCTCCATAAGGACAGCGAATGTCTGAGGCTTAAACCGTCTGTTGTCATAAACCCGCGACTTCAAGTAGCCCCAAAGAAAGAAGTCTGGGATGGTTAAATCGGACGATGGGCCATGCCAAATCGCCCAAACGGCACTGAACTGTCAATTTGTTTGTCGTATGGTTGGGTCCGTTTGTTTTGATGTGTGTGATGATTTTTGTTGGCGTTGTGGCTTAGTGGTTAGTGTGTTGGACTACTAAGCGAGGGGTCCCAGGTTCGAATCCAGCAAAAACCCAAATTCAAACTAAGGGTTTTTTCCACTGCGCTACCTCTAGCGAACGTCTGACAAACCTCCGAGAGTATAATTGTCTTGAAAGAGCCTCTTAATTAGCCGTTTGGATTCGGAAATGAAAAACTCACACTAAACGAATGGTTGTGATAACCTAGGCCTAGGTTTTATTTATTTATTTATTTATTTATTGATTTTCGTCGTGTTTATGGATCTTGTTGAAATCACACATGTTCATCAAGCCCCGCTCATCCAATTCGCGAGAATTTTTAACTATTATTTTCTCAAATTCTAAAATATTTAGAAGGCAGATTTGAGAAAATAATAGTTCAAAATTCGGGAAATTTCACCTCTAGCTATTTCAGCAATTAGAATTTAGTTATATATAAAATAATAGTTACATCTATTTATGCAAATTTAAAATATAGTTTATAATATAGTTCTCGGCAATTCTGAAAACATTTGCTTCGGCCTTATTTCTCATACAATGTTCGGCATTATTTCACTTTGTCAATGTGAAATAACACCAAATTCGTCACAACAATTCGTTTAAGCCTCAGACATTCGCTGTCCTTATGGAGAATATCCGAAAGAAATGCGAACAGTTAACGCCGGATATCTTGTGGAATGTCATGGAAAATGCAATAAAACAGATAGAAATGTGTATCAACACTGGCAGCACAGCCACTTGACGGATATCATATTTTCCACTTAACAGAAAAAATTGTTAAGGCCCAAATAATGATTTTCTTCACTCAAAATATTTTTTTTTTTAATTTAGTAAAAAAGTTATTCAAAAACAAAAATTAATGATTATTTTTGCACCACCCTGTACAATAAATTTAACTATTCTCTATATTTGACAGTCCAAAGGAGGCAATTTGGTAGAACAAGATCTTGCCAGAAAACCATTTTGTTGGTTATTTTTAATGCAAAATTCTTTAAGTTATTTTCAGTCCCGTTTGAAGTGATGGATTAGACAAAGATATTTAAGAGCGAACTTTACGAGCTGTACAGCGACATTGATCTGGTCAAAAAAAGGTGTAGACTGTCGTCTGGGATCCAATTGAAAACAAAGGCCACCCAACTTGACAAGCACCAAATGAAAGGGAACTTCATCCAAATTTGTGTAGACGCAGTAAGCCAAAGGTTACTATTATTTTTTTTTTTTTTTAATGTTATATATAACAGTTTGGTTGTGGCCAAAGAACCCCAAAATGTTGCGGATAAAGGTTGGGGAAGGTTATATACAACTACTTAATATTTTATTTAGAGGTTTATTGCTTAAAAAATAAAATATAATAATATAATAATAACTCACTGAAGAACGCAAATCCAACTCTCAAAAGCTGAAGTTTTTTTATCAATCCGGCTAGTTCTGAGAGTCGATAGACGCAAACGTTCACCAATTTTGAAACATTCACTCGAATAAACTCAGTTTCGAAGGAAATTGAAAAACATCAGTAAAAAGTTGTAGATGTCACACAAAAATTACTTTCTTATTTTTATTAAATTATAACGTAGACATCAACTCCTTAAGGATGGATATTACATTCGATGGGACCATATACCTACTCACTAAGCATAAACTAAGTATAAAAAAATAGACTGACAGCTTCATCCAAAAAAGAGAAAATGTCTACAAACTGAATTTCACCTTAAATGTGGCCCAATTTGATTTCATGCATTTGTTCCCATATGTTAATCAAAGAGGGGTCCCGCATACTTGAAAAAAAACTAGCCAACACTTCCGGTTTCAGCCGGATGTCAGGTAGCTGGTTGTAAATAATAGTTTTTCTTAGTTCGAGGTTGAAATTATTTTTCGCTACATTTTTATATAAATCGTTTTTCGATTTTAATTCTTGGTATCAATCAAGTGAAACTTATTATGAACCTAGACACCATGCAATACAAAATTAGTTCTAAACACCGTAAATTCATTAATCAAAAAAGCATTTCATAGAAAATACTAAAAACAACCATATGAAATAATTGATGGGCATTGGATGTTCAAAGTGTTCGATATAAAGAAAAGGCATATTTCGTTCCATTCGTTCCAAAAATTAAAAACTCACACAAAACGAATGGTTGTGAGAAGGCTAGGCCTAGGGTCCCTTCGGACCTGTTGCGCCAACTATTTATTTATTTATATTTCGTTAGATAATTCCATATAGGATTTTGGATACATAGATATCTTTTTAATGATATCGATATCAAAAAATTGTTCGCACGTTCGCCATAGAATTTCTTTTAAGTTTCGGAGCTTATTTACCGTTTTTTTAAATGATCGATTTATTAAACAATTACCAGAAGCGCTTAAGAAAGTGTAAGGAAAATTAAAAAAAAATCTGTTTCGTAGAATAAATTGTGGGAAGACACAATAAGAAGCGTGCAGTCATTATTTTGCAACAAAACTATGGATGCTTATTTTCTACACTCACGATGTTATCTTTATTTTACTTTTCACGTTATAATAGGTGGGTACACGAAATTACATTATTTTCATTATTGACTACCATTAACTTTTCAGTTGTGTTTTTGTAGCAAAAATAAAAAGAGGCTTATCTTAAATAGTTTAGAACCATTAAATTAGAACATAGATATCAACTCCTTGAGGATAGATATTACTTACGATATGACCATATACTCATTAAGTGTAAAAGTTTAACAGTACACTAAATTTTTCAAAAATTGGCTACTTTTCAGGAAATCACTTACATCTTTTAATATACTATACATAAGTATTAAATACTTCACTTATACATTTTGTTTGGTGTAATAAATCTTGGTTGAGAGGACCAATCTGTTAATATATATTCGGAGCAAGAATACAACATCATATGCATACACAATTGGAGGTTGAAATGATGATTCCCTGCGAATGTTATAGTCAATGCAATTCGACGAATGAATACCGAATACTTTTTTACCGGGTTGGGTTCGATATCCCGCTTTTTATAATCCTGATTCTTAAAATCGCGCTATTGAAATCTCGCTTTTTATAATCTCGCTTTTTTAAAATCCCGCCTCTTATAATCCCGTTTTTTTTTATAATCCCGTTTCTTATTATCCCGCTTTTAAAATCAAAGCAGTTGTTTTATTTTAAAAAATCGTGCGATTTTAAATAAAATTTTATTTTATTTTCGCAATGCGTAAAAACAACGTAGAATATGTAAGCAAAAACAAATGTGTGCTTACAGTAAAAACTAAAAACATTCGGATGCGTTCTCTTTTTGGTCGAGTATTTTTAATATTTTTAAATAAATAATAATATAATAAAAAAAACGCATATAACCAACATCTATTTTTTTGATATCAATGTTTTGTAAAAAAAACGGGACTAGCTGGATTTGGCGGGATTTTAAAAAGCGGGATTATAATAGATCAAGATTTTGAACAAGCAGGATTTTAGAAGGCGGGATTTAAAAAAAAAAAAAACAGTATTTTAGCAGACGGGATTTTAAAACTTTTTTTTCGGGATTTTTAAAAAGCGGGATTCCGATACGCTCCCTTTTTTACCAAAGAATACGATAACTACTCCACAATAATTTTATTATTCATAGTTCTGCTATCCAGAAGGTTGAACGTAACAATCTTCGATACACAAGTATAATCCTTTGGCTGAAAAATGCTGCTTCAAACACAATGCACAATGTAGTTTTGATTGGGGAATAGTCTTTGGGAATTGACTTTATCAGCAAACAGGATTTGTTAACATTATCAGTGTCCTGTCCACTGTCCATTGCAGAATTGGACCTAAACATCAAAATTCCTTTTAAAAATTCGTTTTATTTGTTTTAAGATAACCTATGGAAATCAAGCCTTTTTATACATTGTTAGGGGACAGCAAATATTTTCCAACAATCTAAAAAAGATTCAAACAAAATGTTTATGTGTTTGCTGCTTTGTATACCTACTTGAACTGTAATTAATTTTGCATGATACACTTAGAAGGTTCTAAATATGAAAAGTCATGTTGTGTCAACATTGTCTGGATTGTAATTGCTGACAGGTCATAAGAAAAGTTTATACAATATTCTGAAGTGGCTAGTAGCCGTTCATTTGAGACGATAGTCTGATCAACTTGGCTGACGGGCTGAAATTCACAGGACGCAAACATTATACCATTTAATTGTAGATATGTCAATTTAAAACCGCAACAAAAAAGGGACATTTTCCGTGTACATATTTTGTAACTCAAACTTTCGGCACAGTAACATATTGCTTGGAATATTTTTTATCTGGAACTCGAAAGTTCATAACCTCATTGACAAGCTCCTACAAATCTTTACATTCAATTGAAAAATATTCCCTGTTCCAATGAGACGCTTTGTCATTAGAGATCAAATTCAACAAGTTTTGTAATCTTGTGACGGCAACTTGCATTTCTGTCTAATTTTCGAGCATATTTTTTAACTGTCAGTCAAGGTCAATCTACTGTGCGGTAGCAAGTGAACTGTCAAAGTACACAATTTATAGATAGAAAACGATAAATCCAAGTACAAAATCGCAATTTAATTGAAATCAAATATGGGATGAAAAAAACCGTACTTACCGGATATTTTTTAGCACACAACAATGAGCTAAGATTAATACATTTTTGAAACAAATAGCATTTGATGTAATTATAGATTATAGACAACGGTTCAAATTGAGAGTTAACGTCAACAAATAGCTAAATTAAATTTGTTTAATAAACATAACAGAATTGAAATGGATTAGTCAATATTAACTGAAACAGGGAGGTTAATGAGTTTTTTTTAAGAGATTTAAAAAACTGTGCATTTTTGTAGCCTTAACTTGATTTCCAGTAAAAAATAGTTTTGAGTAAAAAAATATAACCAAGTATTTATTTCCTCTTGATTTAAAAAAAAAAAATTATACTATAAACTGTCCTTCCCTCCTGCAGCTTCTGCAAAAGTCATTGTATGGCAGTCCAAGTTTTTGCGCGTGTCTGCCCAGAATACAATGGCCGGTAATGAAATGACACTGGCAACCAACAATAAAGATAGGATAAGAATAAAGAAGATAAGGAGAGAATTGTCCTCTTTTTCCCCTAACAAATAGTTTTGAAAAAAAAAAAAAAAAAATTAACACTGAATTAAGCTCACAATGGACAAAGGACTATTACCCGAAACTATATTAAGGGTATAATTTTAAATAAATTTAATTACAATAACCTAAGCTGTGAGTCGTTTTATAACCTTACATTTATTTATTTCATAGCAATGATGAAATCTTGGAAAAAATGCAATCTGAAAATAAATACGAGTAAAAAGTGACTTAAAAGTATAAAAAACATGTACTTTATAAAATGTTCCTTTTAACTATAAATTATTTATTTTTTGTACATATTTTAATTTCTGTTACTTTAAAAAATAAATATATTTTTGTTTGAGTTCTTGGGTAGTTTTTGTTTTCCTTTATCCTCTTTTTCTCCTCTTTTTAGCTTAGACAGCCATGGCAACCCTCACCATGATGAAGCTTGTATTTTTTCGATTCATTGTACAGTCTGTTCTACAGTCAATTTATTGGGCTATGCGAAATAAGGCCCCAAAAAATTTTACAGGAAACAACAACAACGACTTTTAATAGAATTTGGGGTGTTATGTCCTTTTTCGGGGCCTTATTTCTTAATGAAAATTGGGGTCTTATTTCATTGTGGAAATAAGTCCCCCAAAATTATTTTTTTATTATTAAATGTTACTCTTCCGATATGGAATGCGTATGGGGGGGCATGCTGCCCCCTGCAACCCCCCTGCTTGGGTTTTCTGTAAGATTGCGGGGTGGGTGCGAGGTTGAGTATGTAAAAAGTTCCTTTAATCTTAACTAGTTTATCCAATATCAACAATATTAAATAAAAAGTAGTTTTCATTATTTTTAATTTCATTATGAAATAAACCACAAATTTGGGGCCTTATTTCTTTTTATTTTGGGGCCTTATTTCATCGCAGTGGCGCCTTATTTCATATTTGAAATTGGGGTGTTATTTCATTATCGTAATCTAAATGCGTTGGTTATCTTACTTAATTCTTTGTTTCCTAAACCGATATAGCTAAAATTGACTCACGAAAACAAAAGTATATTTTGCAATGTACATTTTAAGAACGTCATCATTTATTTTTGGGCTTCAAAATTCCCAGACCCATTTTCCGCCATTAAAAGCTTTAAATTATTCTTAAGATATATTTAAAGCACGGACCAAAGAACTTTATTAAATTTTAAAATTGAAAATGACATTAAGAAGTGTTTGTTCATTTAAATTGTAAAAGCGCTCACCGTCATAACTATGGGTATACAATATACATGCCAAATGTGGTTGAATGGGTTTAAAGTAAAGCCCAAGAGTAATTGTATTTTATTATACGAAATCGTTTTAAACTGACCTAATCTCTGTGCAACAGAATGGTAATTTAGAAAGTGTTATATTTAAAAGCCATACTTAAAACACATAGAGTCGCCTTTAACACATCTAGGAACCAAACATTGCAAAGACTGATATCAGGTCATATACATAGCAAATGAGCGCCGCCATAATTTGAACTCGATACTTTTTTTCTTATATGTATTCCTAGCATGGCTAGGGATATTACTAAGCAATTTTAATATTGCACCTTTTACACGTTTTATTTCGAATTAAACTTACTCCCTCTATTGGCAAACGGAGAAAAAAAAAATATATATATATGTATATATAACGAAACGGACTGATCCATGCATACAGCCCTCGTAAAGTTAACGCTCATCATTCAAACTACACTCAGTTAGTATGTCAACACCCACCACTTGATTAGATATTTCATAAAATAGAGGTTAGAATGAGAGACAGAAATAAGTCATAAGCTAGATTATTATGCCCGCAATTTATTGAAAAAGCCATTTACATTGCATTTCACACAAATGAACAAGGGATAAAAAGAAGGAAGAGTGCATCAAACCCATTCGTTCCAGAAATCGAGCAGAAAAACGGAAACAAAAAACAGATCATGCTTTTAGGGCAGTGCGCTTCATTGGCTATGTGTTGTGGTACACCTTCACCAGACTGTTAGGACTGTTTTTTTTTTTTTTTTTTTGCGTTCGCTTCATAGCTTGGGGGTTAGGCAAAAACCTCACTTAGAAAGCATTCTGCTCCTAGACTATGTTTATACAAAAGCCAAATGCCAAAGCGAAGATTAAAAGATTGTATTCTATACCGCATGAGAATGGGAGAAGCGTCTGAGTCCGAGTGTAAACTGGCTAAATCGTCTCGACGGACTATGGACATCTGTAGGACTGGCGGCCCCATCATTATCCGGATCGGTTATTAAGAACGTTGGCATTGATCTAGGCAGCGAAACACGATCGGCACTGCTACTGCTATCACCATTACCATGGTCGTTGGCATCGATGCCACCACCTCGACCAGCTCTGTGACCAACGTGTGATACGATTCCTGGCTGCGAATCATCGATTAGCGGTAAATGGAGGGCCGCAACATTTCTGATCCCAGCACCATGGATACCACGTACCAGTGCCCTTATGTGGCTATACGAATCGTGGTCATTATTGTTAAAGTGGTGATGAAGATTTTGCTGTTGTTGTTGTTGTTCCTCTTGCTGGTGATTATGATGAGACTGAGGTTGGTTAGTGGAGCTTAGGTGGCGGTGGACATCTCTCATGACGATGATTTATTTTTTCCTTGGGGTTGTTGCTCTTGCTTTGAATTGGCTCCGTCGTCGTGTTCACTGTCACATCGAACCCAACTGCACATTTATAGGCAAACGCCTGTCGCATAAAGTATGTGTTCTTATAGCCGCTACAGTGGCCAGCAATGTGAATATGAGTTCGCCAGTTCAGGATGGTGTTCGTAAGAATATGGATGATTACGAAAATGTATTCTTTTGTTAGTTTCATAATATTTTTCTTGTATCACGGAATTTTTTGTTTTAAATTTTAATAAAATATATATTTGTATAGTTATAAATAATTGAGATGAAAAGTTGATAGATATACGAGTACGAGTATACGATGAAGTGGTGTATAAATTATACGCCGGTGATGGGCAGGTTGAGAAGGCAAGGGTTTATGGGAGTCGTGTATGGCTATGACAATGTATATCCACAAACAAAAAACAAAAACGCTACAGAAACACAGCGACAGATTACAGAGAGGAGATAAAATGGAAGGAGGCACAGAATAGACAGAAGAAACCATTTGCGATAAAAATGTGGGGAGAACAAGAGTTAGGAGAGATAATTCACCTGTAAGGTGAATGCTTTTTCATAATTTAAAGTTGAGAATGCGAATACCTCTGAGATAGGGATTCGGGCGAGGAGGAGAAATGCCATTGTAAGTGTAGAGAATTGTGAACTAAATCACTATGAATGCAATTTTAATTTTCTATAGTGATATCTTTGCACCAAATAGAAACGAAAATTTAAATTTCAAGGCAAAAGTAAAGAAAGGGTTATTCCAAAATGCACTCTTGAATTTCGAAAATGCACTCTTGAAAACTAGATTGTAAAGTATATTTTAAATTTGCAGAAATATGTAGATGTAACTATTATCTATATATATAAAAATGGATCTTGGTTTGTTCGGATGCTTAAAACTCGAAAACGACTGGACCAAATTGGATACTTCCTTCTGCGGATTTGTTCGTAATTGCTCCGCGAAGGTTTAGGAAAAAAGAAAAATTGAAAAATTTTCAACAGGTGGCGCTGTAGGCGGTCATTCCATTTGATAGCACAGTATATGTTCTTTGTGATTTGATAATTTGGGCTGTGTTCTTATTTATGGACCGATTTGGCTCCAGAAAGCCAAAATTTGGACCCGATAGGTGGCGCTGGGAGATATTTACGACAAGTTTTCCCTGCATATCAATTTTGTATCAACAAACATTAAATTTAATTGTACCTAATAATAATTTTTGAATTTGACATTTCAGTAATTCATATTTCATTTAGCTGTACAATTGTTCGACGAAAACTCCAAATTAGTTTTTAATCAATTTTAAATAGATAAGTAACATTTACATTCGATTTCCGGCACAAATAACATAACAAAGGAAAATGTTCTTACTGGGCCCAATTTTATGATTCTTCTTTTGTTTTCTTCGTATTGGTGTATTTCATAGGCAGTCTTATTAAAAGATAAAATTTTGGACCCGATAGGTGGCGTTGTTGTCGATCTCCGAAACTGCTCAACCGATTTCAATGAAATTTTTTGGATGTATATTCTTCGTTTCCACTTGAAGGACAGGATACTTTTGGACCTGATAGGTGGCGCTGTTGCCGATTTCCGAAACAGCTCTACCGAGTTGATTGGAATTTGTGGATGGGTAGGTATGGTTGCTTCAAGATTGAAATACATATACTATTGTTTCGGACCCTATAGATGGTACTTTGCAAAATATATATATTAAAATGATCAATGGACATTTTCCAAATAAAGGACTTTGCTAAATGTGAGCAGAACTTAATACGAAAGGTATGAGCAAAGCCGGGTGGGTACAGCTACATATAAAAACGACTGACGTCCGTATGTGCGCACTCATAACTCGGGAACAAATCCTTAAATTTTTATGACTTTTGGTTTAAATTAGCATGGGGCCAAGGATCCTTCCTTGCTACTTTTTGTCGTAAAAACAAAACTTTATGGGGATTTTTGAATTCATTGGATGTTCCGGGCTTAAATCTATACAACTGAAAGTCGGCTCAGTTATAATTTTGTTGCGCCACCTCCCTCAATACACCGAGACTTTGTAACAGAACGCGTTTGATTTGGTGGTGAAGGATCCCAAATCAAATGCCATGCAAGTGACGATTTTGAGTGGAATATCCAAAGGCAAATACTCTCATTCCGCAGATTCCGCTTATTCAGAACGATTTGCCATTCGTATTTAAGCGACTTAAATTTCCTGTGCGTCTCGCTTTCACTGTGACAAATAATTTGTTGCAAGTATAATCGATGGATGTTTGTGCATTTGTAGTATCAATCTTGAATTACCATGTTTCTCACATGTTCAATTTAGTGAAAAGCGGAAGGTTGGCCGAAACGCCAAAACCATTTCGGTTTGATTGAAACAAATCAACATTGCTATTCGTCATTTATTTCTATTGCATTTAATATAACTTTTGAATGAAGCATTTTAATTGGCCGAATTACATAAAGTAGCAAGCGCATTGTGCAGGCTCGGAATTATTATTTTCATTACAAAACAAATTTGGGCGGAACGAAGTTTGCCGGGTCAGCTAGTGTATCATAAAATTCATTGACCGTTAGGCGATACGAAGTTCGCCAGGTCAGCTAGTTTTATATATAATTAAATTCTATTCTATATTGAGAAAATAAAATGAAAAAAAGACGATTTTTGAACTATTATTTTCTCAAATTTCGCAAATTTCGAACTATTATTTTCTCAAATTTACCTTCTAGATAATTAGAATTTGAGAAATAAATAGTTAAAAATTCGCGAGAATTGGGAACTATTATTTTCTCAAACTCTAAATGCTAAAATAACTAAAGGGGAAATTTGAGAAAATAATAGTTCAAAAATCGTCTTTTTTTTTTTTTTTTTTTTTTTTTTTTTTTTTTTTTTTTTGATTTCATTTCCTCAAATTTTAAATGCTGAAGTAAAAGAGGGGGAAATTTGAAATATATTTATAAATGCAAAGCGAAATAAGGCCGACTGGGATCATTTTTTCATTAGGTATTTATAGTAGTATCCGACAAAAAAAAACTGGTACCACATTTCTTTTGAAAATGCTACTTTTTATAGCTACAAAGAAAGTGAGTTATTTATTTCCTCCCCTATTTTTGAAGCCAACTGTCTCATCCGGTTTATTTCCACTTCGTATGCTTCGATTACTGCACTATCACTATCAAAACAAAAACCTTTCCACAATTTTTCTTGTTTTTGTGTGAGATTCATACAAAATAAGTCTAAAATGTAGATAGGTCGTTATTTTTATAATTGGTATCATTTTAAAAATATCTAAAGTCAATTGTTCTTCTTGAAATTTAATAATTTAGCTATTCGCAAAACATACTAATCAATGCAAAACGATACCTCATTAGGTATCATCGCTCAAATTATATCGTCTGGGCGATAGCGTTTCGACGATTTATTGATTTACATGAAGCAAAAAAATGTTCAATCGTCAAAACGATATTATCTGGATGATAGACGATTATTGAAGTTACGTGAAACAAGACAATTTGGAACATTGAACATTGATTGATGAATGCGCTTTTTCAGCGCAAATATATATAATAAGCAAATGCATTCCTTTTTTGACCATTGAAAAAGACCTTTAATTTGATGACGAACTGAACTGAGATCGTTTTTTGGGACACTTGTATTTCTCAGACTTCCCAGACTTTCGCGAGGTTGCGCAGTGATAAAAGCTTTAAAATAGTTTTCTGGGGATTGAACCTTAAGCCAAAAAAAAAACAAATATATATATATATAAATTTTTAATAGGTATATGGAAGTCCTCAAGTGCGAAAGAATATGCACAATATTGTCACGGTCAAGTGCAATGTCGCTGAAGGTTCCGTTCTTCGCAAGAATTGGAAATTGCGAAGACTTTTTTTAAGAGCACAAGCTCTAATGAATGAAGACCATGAAGAGCGCGTTTGTGCACAACAATGTGTGTATGAGAATGAGTATCCATTGAAAACGTTATAACACCTTAGGATCCGACTGAACCTTTCTTCCAACCTGTGACCCCAGGAAACGCATACAGTCTCATAGTTCGCGCATTCTGCTTCCCATGCGTGCATTTTTAAAGTTAACTACCAGTTCCTCCGATTTAGATTTAGTCCGGAAGTTCAGGTCGCATTTTCTTTATAATTATTACAAACAAAATATTTATTACAAACAAAATATTCGTTTTGTGTTTATTAAATTGATTTACCAATATACAATATTCTGTATGACGTAATATAAAGTTTTTAAATGAATTAAAAACATTTGGGACGCTGTTTTTCTTTAATTTCATACGGGACCCTTTTTGAAAGCCAGGAACAACTTTTCGAAGCCCTTCCGAAATTTTTCGAATGGTGGAAAAAAAACGAGAGCACAAACTCAAGTGTCGAGCGTGGAATCTGGATAGAGTGTGAGTGTGGTGTCGGTGTCGGTGTGTGGATGAGTTTGACTAGAGTTGAGTTTCCATTGAAAGTTCCAATGGGAATCGATTACGAGAACAGACCATTAACGAATGAAAAACGGTTAAAAGGAGCGTACTTTTACAGTGATTCACAGTTTTTTTAGTAAATATCTTGTAAACTTTTAACTTTTAAAAGGTATATATTCATTTTTTGGTAAATCAAGAAAGAAACAGTTTTTTGTGCGAATAAAAATATCTATTTCACAAAATGACTAAGTATGTATGTATTCTTAAAGCAGTTGATGTATCTCCGCTACCATTTGTATTTGCTGTTCTAGAGGTTATACCGGATGTTGTGCGCAAATTTCAGCCTCCCACGTCAATTAGTTTGTGAGATAGACCATGGAACAACATTTTTCTAGTGCGTTCAGACAGACATCGTAGCGAAACTAATAAGGGTTTTTTTTTTTTTTTTTTTTTCATTGGGTACGGAGCCTTAAAAACGAACGATAAACGTGTGACAACAAAGTAACAGTTGAGTAACACTTTCTTCTGACCACGTTTTTATTTGAAAAATTTTAAGCTTCCGCTCGGTCCAAACAACACATGTGGAGTAATGTCCTTTTGATCAAACACAATTTTTAAAATACTGGGAATGTGTGTTTAGGACTACTCAGTTACTCAATAACTTCATAGATAAGATAATAGATATTATGCAAAAATTTGGAGATGAAAAATAGGAGAGTTTCCAGATTTTGCTCGCAGCTCGTAGAGACAAATGGCAAAAATATGTAAAAAAAAAAAAAAAACGGGATTTACAAATTTCTACTGTCAATTTGCAAAAATTACATTCTTGTATGCTAAGTGTGCTTGATTGAAAATTTTAACGAGAAATTGTTATGCCCATTTTTCTCTCATTTTGTTTTTAATTAAATCATGCCTGAAAGACAGCTGCATGTAAAAGAGACTTAAGTAGAATACTACAATTTTTTAAACGAATTTATTTTCAAATAATCTTGAAATGTAAAAAAAAAAAACTGCCAGCTAATTATGTCTAGGTTAATAAGGTTGGGTATACGTATACGTATACGCAATCACTCCTATCGTTAATTAATATTATAATTTATCGTACTGCTTCTGTTTAATTTTAAATGTCTGAAAAATAAAGAAAATTTTGTTTGATTTTTTTACCCCTTTAAACCTATTTAACTCAATCTCGGTCTTAAAATTTTGCTTATGAATTATAAAGTAAGTTTATCAAAAAAAATATATAAGCATGATAAAACTATCTTTAACTTTTCTAGAAAAATATTATAATTTGTCCGTTCAACTTCTCAGTCCATTGCATAAAAAAAAACCCCAAATCATTCCACTGAAATATTTAATTACTTTACTGTTGCATCTGTCAGGATTTTTTTTTATGGATTCGAATAAGTAATGTTTGGTTTGCAGTAATTTTTTTCGTGGGGAAACATTTTTCTGACTGAATTTTTGCTATGACCGCCTAAAAGTGAAAAAAAAACTTGTTTTCCCACTGTTCCAACTTTTTCGGTTGCATTTTACGTATGGCTATAACTGGGGCCATAAAGTCAATTAAGAATGTAGTGAGTGTGTTGGAAACAATAAAAGACAAAAGCTGTCCCGGCGGGACAACCTAAATTCTGTCTTAAATCCAGGACATCCCGGGCAAACCGTGACGGCTGGCAGTGCTAGTCTGCAGTAACGACCAAGCTGCACCCATTTGTCTACTTTGCCCCTTAACCTTTGAAGTGGTTGAAGCTGGTTGTAATGAAGTTGGAAATTCCGAAATTTCGTTTACAGGCAAAATACTTTAAAGCTATTGGGTCGAATCGCGTCGTCCGTGAACGAGCATTACCTGTTGGAATTGGTTTTTGTTTGACGTGTAAAATCGTAAAATCGGGGCGCTGTGATCTCTTGGGAAATTTATTCCCTTCCGTTTTCTTCTTTCTTTAAAATTGGGATGCATTATCCCAATCGTACATAAGAGTAATGATAAAAATAATCGTACAGGAAAAATACAGTAGATATACTGTATACTGGACATAAAGGGTTTTTCAACAGGGACGCTACAAAAGTAGAGCCACAGGGACAGCAAACGACGCCGAATTTCTTGGCTCTCACACGTCGTTCTCAAGGGTTGGGCATCTCTGTGACGTCGTTGTGGTGAATTTTGCGAAAAGATCTTGGCCTACATCCTTACAAGATTAAATTGACGCAAGTACTGAAGCCGCTTGAACACCAGAAGCGTCGTATATTCGTGAATTGAGCTGAGCAACAACTTGAAAATGATTCGGATTTTCATCGAAAAATCATCTTCAGCGATGAGGCTCATTTCTGGCTGAATGGCTTCGTCAATAAACAAAATATGCGGTATTGGTCATGCAGCAATCCACACGTACTCTAATAGTCATCATTGCATCCCGAAAAAATTACGGTTTGGTGTGGTTTATGGGCCGGCGGCGTCATTGGGCCGTACTTCTTCCGTGATGATCAAGACCGGCATGTTACTGTGAATGGGAATCGCTACCGTTCAATGATAACCGAATATTTTTGGCCCCAATTGGATGATATGGACTTGGAGGACATGTGGTTCCAACAGGACGGCGCCACAAGCCACACAGCGAATGTCACAATCAATTTATTGGAAACCAAGTTTGGAGAACGTGGTATCTCACGAAATGGTCCAGTCGCTTGGCCGCCTCGGTCGTGCGATTTGACGCCGTTAGACTATTTGCTGTGGGACTACGTCAAGTCTATGGTCTATGCCAACAAGCCAGGGACGATTGATGAACTTCGTACGAATATCGAACGTGAAATTGCAGCAGTATCGACCGATTTAAGCTCGAAAATTGGGTCCAGCGTCTGGACTTCTGCAAGCGTGCCCGTGGTGGCCATGCAAAAAAAAAATCGAGTTCCATACATAATGGCATCGAACGTACTTTCACAGGAATAAAGAATTTCATTGATATCCAAAACCGTTTTTATTTTATTTAAAAAAAAACGTTTGTAGCGCTCTAATTGAAAAACCCGATATAAACCCAACCAAATACTCTACAGGGATATAAATACAGTGGAATCCGTTTAATACGACTTCGTTTATAACGTCGAACTTTGTTTTAAGCGACGTTCACGTATACACAACAACTTTTAAGTTGTGCATACTAATTGCTATGAACGAACATCCGTTTAGGGCGACTCCGGTTTGAGAGACTAACAAATCGTTCGGTTACAGCGACTAGTCGTTTTTGTTTGAAAAAAAAAAAAAACAAACAATCGTAGTACAGTAGTCCCTCGATAATGTGAATTACCGATAATGTGAATTTCTCTAAAATGTGAATCGGCAAAACTTTACATTGTCATCTCTATAATGTGAAACTTCCGAAATTTTCAACCTCTAAAATGTGAATTTTTTTGTAAAAGTTTTTATATTTCTCTCGTTTCTCTTGCTCGTTTTGCGTGCGATCTTAGGGACTAAATAACTGTTATTTTTCTCTAAGTTGTAAATGCAGCTGCAGCCTACAGCGCGACAACAGCTGCCTAGTGTGCAGGTATGCTATATGATCAGTTCGTGGTTATATCTTTTCAGTCAGTTGTGTCTCGTGTGGTTCGTGTTTTGTTGTTTTTTTTTAATGAATAAAATTATTTTATTTTCGTTTTTCTTCTAAATTAATAAACATTTAAACTGTGCTTTAAAAACATTTTGTGTTGTTTTTAATAAATTTGAAAATCGTTTCAATCAGTTTAGTAAGTACTGAAAAAAAAGTTCCAGTAATGTGAATCCCTCTAAAATCCAAAAACGCTTTGTTTTAATTAGTTCACATTATCGAGGGACTACTGTATTAATATGCCACCCTTTTTGGATTTTCTTTTCTCTATGCAATAGCAGTAGGTACTGTACTAATTAGCGCGACCGGCGACAGTTTTTAATTGCATGTCATTGACATTACCTACTTAATTACCTACAGATATGTTAATACATATAAAATCTTCAGTTCGCTTCGTGCGCCGTTCGTCCGTCAATGGTAAAATCCCACAAAAATAAAGCCGAGAACACCGGAGAACATCATTTTGCAAGCGATTTGCTCAGTAAATTTTCCCAGTAGGATTTTTCAACATTTTTGGGATATATTTTCCCAATCGGGTCAGACGGATTAAGGCAAATCCAAATAAACAAAATTTTAGATGAAAAACTGCGCGAATTTCGCCGCCTCCTAAAGATATACCTCAGTTTTAACAAAGTCCACAAGAGCTCTGCATCTGTGGAAAAACTCGTATAAATTTAGGCACATTGGCCATTCAAAAGAGAATAACGTTACTCTTGCAAAGACCTCGTATCTCGTATGTATTCTCTTTTGAAGTCGCTCAGTCCAGTCCACTCCACTACTCCAGTCCAGAGTAAACCTAAAGACTCCAGAGTCCACAGTCCAGACCCAGACCCCAGCCAGAACCTATGACAGTATTTCCAACAAAGAATCTTCAATATACATACTTGCAATGGTATAAAGTAGACTATCCGAACTACACATTTGATCACACAAATACTCGCATCAATCATTGTCATTTAAATTTTTCAATTAAAATAAATTCGACATTGTGTATAAAGGGTTTTACGCTCATCAATTACTTATTGCCTGCATGTCGACTGAATGTAATGATAATGATGATACAGTACAATGTGCAAACGTATGTCCGTCGAAGCGCCATCATCATCGGTCGCACCCTTACTTGCTGAATGACGTCCTATAGTACGTTATCATTCAATAGTAAGAAATTTTGATGAATGTGCGTCTAAGTCAAATTACTTTTGGCGCTCCATTTAAGGTGTCTTCGAGATAAGATAACAAAAAACGATTAGTTTATGTGATATTATCTACTTAGACTCTGGACTTAATTTATGGCAGGTTGTTTATTGATGACCGACTTGTTAAATGCTTATTTTTTTTTTTTTTTTTTATATACTTCTCCCGGGAAAGGCAAACCTATAACGATTCAACAGCGCCCCGAGATGCCTGCAGATGTATGTTTGTTCTGCACTTAAATTGCTGCAAATTGTAGTCTTCCGGAAATATATCCCCAGGAAGCGAGTTCCAAAGTTTGCTTGCCCTGTAACAGAAGGAGTTTTTGAAAGTTGATGTCCTCGCGGTTGTCAACTGTACTGTATGGTCATGAGCATTAGCAGCCTGTCTTGTTGGGCGCCCAAAAGTTGCATTTCGAGGGATAATGTCTTTGAGTTCCTCAGAACATCTACCATGGAAGTACCTATAGAACAAGCATAGGTCAGCGACTTGTCTTCTGTGCACCAACGGTTGTAGATTCGATGTGAGTGTAGGGTCTCCAATGAGTCGAACTGCTCGTCTCTGTATGCTATTAAGCAGGTACGACGTTGGATCAAATGGTACTTCCTTCTTCCTTGAAATTGCATATTTCGATTAAAGTCCACAAAAGTTGAAAGGGCTTTAAAAATACATATGTATATCACTGAATTATTGGATGCAGTTCTAGTGAGCTGACCGAGAATGTTAAACATTTCGATTATCTTATTGGAATCGAGTTCGAACATGAGTCAGCGGCTCACTGAATTATGCATGTGTGCATTATTCGCGCAGTAGTTGGGGCAAGGTTCGTTCTCACCTCTCACGAGCCGTGGAATATTTAATATTTAAACTTCGTGCATGTGTGTTTGGGAACGCAGTTCGATTTTTCATGAGGGACATGTGTCGATGTGACTATGGGATGGGACTGTTTATATTAAAGCGAATAGCGATCTGGTGAATACTCATACATTTTAAGATTTCGTTCACAAGTCGGGCGCAGAAATTCGGAAGGTGTCTACAATAAGATAAATAAGTGTGTTCTAAATAAGATAAGACAGATCGCGATCATGGCAAGAACGGTTCGTAGTTCTAAAAAAGAAAGAAAGATTGAATACACGTTTTTAATACAACATCAAGCAATTGGCCGCCTCTTTTGACCCAAGCAAAGGGTGCCATTGTTTTTTTCATTTTCCATCACTTTTTCGATCATCTCGGACAGTACGAATGATTGTCTTTTTAGCTTTTCAATGGTCTGAGGTTTGCTGGCGTACACTTTGCTTTTCAAATAAGCCCCCAAAAAATAAGTCCGGAGGGGTCAAATTTGGAGACATGGTTGGCCAGTCAATGTCACTATTTTTTGACAGTACTCGTGCTCACTTGCAGTACATTTTTGTTGCAGACACTGCAGTGTGACATTGCGCACCGTCCTGTTAAAACCAGTAACCGGCCAGACTGCTTTCACATAATTTGTTGACAGACATTTGTGAACATCCACGGATATGGACGACGAAAAGTGTTGTCAGACGGTGCTTCGACGATATGCTATGCACCTCGAGCTAACACAACTGAAGACTAAACGACTGTTTTCAATGCACAGCGTCACTATTTCGGCACGTTCCTTCGATGTGGAGCGATGCATGGTTAAAAATGCCTACCTGTCTAAAACGTGATGTCAAAAGGACAATTAGACCTCTCTCCTGCCACTTTGCAGTAGTATCGGTATCAAGGGATATGACTTCTTTGAAGACTTAAATAACTTCTGACGGTTGCCAAATCAGCAAGTTAATTATGAAATCTAATTACCTCAATTTATACCAACACGCAATTTCCCATATATCTATTGTGTCAGGAAAGGTTTCATAATCGTTGCGACTGCCTGACAATCGTTTTTGACTTTAAGGCACCCACAACACTGTTTTCCTTTGCGTTTAATTCGTTCTTCTTTTTCTTTTTTTGTACTTTTATCGCGCAAGGCGAACCTATAACAGAAACCTTTAGCAGGACCTAAGGAAGCTACCAGTTTGTAGACAATTTGTTAAATTTTTGTAAAAATTCTCTGAAAAAGACCTTTCTCAGAAAGCGAGTTCCAAATTGAACCCTCGCCATGCTTACGAGTAGATATAGCATGTCGACACTCTTTCCCGCATTACAAAAAAAAAAAACCTGTACTGTTGCCAGATCAAAAATCTTGTTTTTACGAAATAAAAATTATATTTTTCAAGAAACACAATATTTAATACACAAAAACAATAGGCCTTACTAATTTTTAACCGTCACCATATATATTTTGTAGGTTGGCACAATATGCAATTTCGTATTGAAATTTTCGTCATTATGAGTTTGAAATGTAACCTGTTAAACTAAAAATGATTATTGCTATCGCGGAATGTATTTAATAATTCTAAACGCTGCAGAATTCTGAAAAGTCGCAATAAAAAGGGCCAATGAGATAAAAAAAAGGCCATTTCTGAAGCTATTCTGCAAATTTAGAATTTTCGAACCATATTTAACAAGCATTGGCTCGCTAAGCACTATAACTACGGTGACCATATTCGGCGAAAAAAAAACAAAGGACAATAATTATTTTGCTTCCAATATTTTGTATATATTTTTGTATTTATTATGTTAAAAAACGGTAATGTCGTTTTCAGATGTTGAGCTGAGATTTAAAATTTCTGCTGCCAAATCGAACATCAAAGTACACCGCAACTAAATTCAGCATTTCTGGAAAAAAAATTCCGAAATCCGATTTTGCGTTCCTAATGAAACTTCACTATTTCAAATGAAAGCTAGTTTCAGAATTGATTATTGGTCTTTCTTCTGTTTAAAAATCAGAAATGGTTGAACCTAAAGTATTCATTATTTTTTTTTTTTTTTTTTTGGCAATATTATTGTTATGAATTTAAGTGCTAGTTCAGACATAATAAAAATATTGCTGACTCAATTGTTATAATAACTTTTTCGTTCCATATTTATAATTTGAATAACTTAAAGTGAAAGGTTAATTTTTTTGAGAAAAAGTCAATATCTTTTGTGATCGGTATTGCTTTTTATGTTCGATTTGCCAAAAAACATTAACACTATTCTTTAGGTCTACAGAAAAAAAAAAAGTAAACTGTCTTTCTTCATTGAATAAAGAGTGTGAAAGGTAAGGCCAGTCTAACTTTTCGTATTTTTGAGAAGGTTGGAAAGATTTAAAAACATCTTCATTTTCTTCTTCATTTTACGAAAACCTCTAAATTCTAAGTAGGGTTTTCCGAAACTACATTTAGTTTTAAGAATGGCTTCAACAGCGTATACATTCATTTGTGATTTGTCACTGCTCCAAGCGTTATTCCTGATTGAAAATACTCTTCAGTTGGTGCACTTGAACCCGTTAGGCACAAACAGAAATTTAAGGTGTGCAGTGCATGCACTGAAGCACTGAGGGTGTAAACACAATTTCAAGTAATGTATGCACATTGTACGTAATATTTTTAACTATGAACTAAATGCAAACAATTTTAGTCGGTGTTTTAAAGGACAGTTTCAAAAATAAGGAACAAAATCCGTCCTTTATTAAAAAGAAAATAATATAGGACAGGGGTTAAAAAGAAAGGACTGCCCTTTTAAATAAAGGACGGATGGTCACCGTAACTATAACCCAAGTTGAAATTGATGTTTATAGTTGAGGCGCTGATCCTACATTTCAGAAATGTTTCCGTAACAGTAACAGTGTGTAAAGGCTATCAAAGTGCATACTGTTTCCAGTGCAGGATGGAAAGCCGACCAAAGTGGGGAATTAGTTTTACCTCCCTTGTAACCGAAATATGACTAAATTATAGTGAGGAGTGAGCTCCCAAATTTGTTTCATGTGTTTGTAAGTTGGTTGTTGGTTCACACGAAAAAGAAAATGTGAGATAGAAATACTGCGATAGCAATATAAAACGTACACACATAACCCATCTCCTTTAATGGGGATGCTAAAATACCTAAACGAAGATAATGTCATGAAAATGGTAATGCAGGTAATATTATGTGAATTAAATAATTGCATTTCTCCGTAACAGAATGCAAAATATTCAAACGGAAATCAGTTTTACCGCAAATACCAATAAGTTGTAGTGGCAAAAACTCACGCGCTCAAGAAATATTGAGCAGAGACAATACTGAGACCCCCAACTCACAATCCTCTTGCCGCTGGCCCCCTCAGTTTTTTTTTTTTTCAAATTCGCCATTTTGTTTTCCTATCGGTGTTATGTCAATTTAGAATCCGTGTGACATGCAAAAACATACAAAAAATATAAAATCAATACTGCCAACCGCTACCAACCACGGGGGAATGTGATAGAGTTCGGGAATACGACATTTTAAGAAAACTGAATGCTATTGGTGGATTATTATTA
Source organism: Cheilosia urbana (assembly GCA_946477585.1). Taxonomy (NCBI): domain Eukaryota; kingdom Metazoa; phylum Arthropoda; class Insecta; order Diptera; family Syrphidae; genus Cheilosia; species Cheilosia urbana. The sequence goes on from OX297856.1 coordinate 44,138,571, forward strand.
ATTTTCAAAAGTCGATTAAAATAAATTGTTTGGTTAATAATACTATCTAAATGAGTTGTTTTATATACAAGAAACATATTAGGACAAACATTGTTGTGTATTTTCCGCTTTTAAATATCATTAACTTCGATTTCACGAGTAAATTTTTCTTAAATAACTGAAGAAAAATTGCTCAAAATATTTTTATTTTCCTACAACCATTCTGCAGTAATCATTTTTCATAAATATTTTGAGAAAAAGTGCACTTATTCCTAAAATAAAATACTATTCACACGTAACGAATAATTTCAAATTTAACGGACAAAATTTTATGAACGCTGGCAGCAACTTTGCCGATAACGGAAGTCACCGAAGTTGTTGATATTTTTTGAGGGTGTGTTGGTGTGTTGAATTTTCGTGACATTTGTCAATATGAATTTCTATGTATCAATACTAGCGCACTAAATTGTGTACACTTCGTACAAGTATTGCTTGTAGGCAAGGTAACGGGAAATCGGCCGAAGTTGGGGGTCTCAGTATTGTCTTTGGAAGCTAGGTTCTTTCATTTTTCCAGGGACTTTTTTTATAATGGATCCCAATTGGAATCAGAAAGCGTCCATTTGCTTGCTTTTTGAATTCCTTTAGGAGAGAGCACAGGGTGCATTTACATACATTTTAGGAAATGTTTTTTTATTGCGTTTATTCTTATTAAGTCGTGAAATTTAAATGATTCATTCTTTGCAATTCTACATTTCAAAGTACGATAACATGCAAACAAAACGTTTGGGATTTGCAAATTTTAAAATGTTATCGCCTCCAATTTTTGGTACTGCTTTTCTGGTTTGTTAAAATGGAAATAATAAAGTAAACATAGAACTGAAACAAATGTTGAAATTGACATGTTGACATTTGTTCTGAAAAAAACACTTTTAAACTTTTCTGAAACTGAAAAATTAGCTTTTAATTGTTTACAATGCCGAAAAAAGTGAAAAAGAAAAAAACACTTCAATGTTTATTGGAAGATGCTGCAGACAAAAATATGTTAAAATTTTACACAGACTACGCTAAATAATATAAGCTATGAAAATCTAGATTCTTTTTCGCAAAATTCAATGAAAAATGTTTAAGTTCTTCAATGCAATTATTTTTCAAAAACGTAATTCCTTCATTATTGAACAATTTGATATGTATTTATTTCGTTCTATATGTATTCCACAAAACAAATCGTTGTCTGTTTTTTTATTTATTTGTTTTTTGTATAGGTATGTTTTTTTAAAAATTTGAATTAATAAAAAAAAATCTTTTAAAAGCTTTAAAAGATCCCACTCAAAGTACAGTGAACAGGCGTGGTTTTATTAGTTCACTATATCGAGCGTCTACTGTATATACGGCGCCATATGTGTAAAAATCGTTCAACTCTTCTTTATCCCAAAAAAAAAAAAAAAAAAAAAAACAATAATAAAAAAATATAGCACCAACACATTTCTCATGAGGTCCTTTAAAAAACAAAAAAACAAAAAAAATTATCGCATTTCGTTTTCGAAAAGCTCTTTTTAATTTGGTCTACAATTGTACACCAAAGATCATTAGAAATTGAGAAATTAAGAAAATAAACTCCACAACACTGGTGAGTACGCATTCGAAAACAAAACAACGAATTGTTGTCATGTCAGAAAAAAACAAACCAACCAATATAATAGAACGCGGCGATCATTTGTTCTATAAAACAATCACGTGTGTTGAACAACTGTAATTAATTGTATATGAGATAACCCCCCGTTCACAATCTGCCAATCAAACAAAAATACTAATACTCTCGCACATGATATACATCATATCATTATTGTGGCCTTATTTACAATAAGCTACATTAAAACGTAAGGCCAACTTTACCAGATGATATTTTTTTACGATTTATCTTTGCATGTATGCATGGCGTAAGTAAAATGTGTGCAGTTTTGCAACCCCCAGAAAATCATACCTCATTTTCGGCACCACCTGTTGGCCGCAACCGGGCTTTTAGCATTTTTTTTAAACTTTTACCGTTTGTCGACTCCGTTTTGACGGCTTTCTTTATCAGATTTAACAAACAAAAAACAAAGAACTATTTATTGATGTTTCTGCACTCGCAATACGTTCGTTTATTGAAATGTCACGTTCGTTTTTTCGATTAAGGGTATTTTTTATTGTATTGTTACAATAAAAGAGTTCAAATCACGGTCAGTGTTACGAGGGGTGTAATTAATAAAAATGTAATTCGAGTCACAGGGTCAATTTTGCGAGCAACACCACCACAATATCAATAACTAAACCACCTTGCGACAATTTCGATCGAAACTGAGGGTGCGATCGTGGATGCAAATTAATTTAAAAGCGATCGCTGGGGCGAGCACAGATCATTGTATTTCGAAAGGGGGACAACTATTGCTAATTAGTGTGCTTAAGTAAAGAAAAACATATAAATCGAAAGGGTTGGCCTCTCAGCAACGATAAGAGGTGTTGGGATTCTATTGTTTATTTATTGTTTTGTGCAAGCGAAAATTTAATTAATTAATTTCGTTCCTGTGCGGCATGAGTAAACACAAATTGGGCGTGTTATACAGCAGCAGCGTCTTTGTGTTTGCACATAGAGCACACTACTGTTTCCGGACGATTTAGTGTTGCGTATCCTGTTCAACGTGTAAACAGACCGATAATAAGTTTGCGTGAAATTAAAACAGTTAAACTGTTGTTTTCGATGAAAGTACAAAAACTGTGTCTATGTAGTTGTCACTTGTTTACGAATGAAGTAGTTTTCTCTGCAGAAGGCAACCACATGGCGGACAAACTGCAACTAAATGAATTCAATGATTACAATGATTGCATTTGCAGAAGAATGCAATTTGTTGACATCCCCCATGAGCTGACAGAGTGCAGAAGAAGAGATAGCTAATGGCAAAGGACTCGGGGGTCAACGGAAAAATGCTCGTGCTTAGTTGTCATGTGAATTCCACAACAATGTATAAACGATTAAGTGGAGGCGCATATTCATTGAGGTTTATTGCTCAAGGCCTGGCAATTACTCGAGTTTATGATTCTTTTGTGCGAATGTGATATAGATTCGCGAAGACGCTTTTCTATGGTTGGCTATAAAAACGGAAAACAATGAGATACGTAGCCGAAGAAATGCGATGTAATTGTTGTCGTTTTGTTTATAGGTCTGTTCCTTTACTTTTGTAGTAAGAATGGAAAAGACTGTCAAAATGTCAGTGGTGGGGATAAATTCTCTCACAAAGAGAGTCACTTACGAAAAAGTTAGGGAACGCTTTTGTAGTAATCTATGAAAAATGACAGATACATAATTTAAATATTCAAAAAAGTCGTTAAAATGTCTGATAAACTAGAGGAAATTATTAATTTACTAATAAAATTAGTTATATCATCTACCCAGCGATAAAAGTGATCTGGAATTAAACGAACTTCTTTTTGATGCATCCGAGTATAATGGAAGAGTTTATACTGATTGAACTACAAGCATTCGCGAAGAGGAAAAACGACACTGCATGAAGAATTGCATGGAAGTGAATGTTCCTTATTCCAGCGGGGAAGAATTTCGTCGCCACTTTTGAAAGAATCCGAGGAGAACATTCAATTTTATTTTGCTGCCTGTTGATACCTTTTTAATACGCAGGAAATCCAAAAATAATTCACGCATATGCCAAATGAGACAACAAACTTCAAATCAGCTGTTATTTGTAAAGTGACTGACAGACTTTTCATTTCTTACACCAAGAAATTTGTTGAGTAAAAATTCGTAAGATTCTCACTGGAGGGGTAATATCTTGCTCTCTCGATGACGCTCTCTTTTACGAATTTTTCGAGTTAAGGAACGGCACTGAGTAAAAATTCGTAAGAATGGTATGGCAATGCGGGACAGTGTTGCCGAAAGTACCACCATAGGAGTATTGTATTTTCAACACTTCCGTACTCCTCCTTTCACGTTCGTACTCCTATTTTTTTAAAGACCCAAAATAATATCTTATTATACTCGTATATCCATCTTTCTAGTTTGTTTTTCGTTTTTTTTTTTTCATCTGTTAACTGTCAGTTCGGTATTTATTTTATTGATAGGTAGGTACCTGAGATTGTGGTTTGGTGGTTCTGTTGCCTGGTTTGAAAACTCCATGAAATGTTACTTTTTTTTTTTAACTTCTGACTCGCCAAGTCGATAAAGAGGCACGTCGACCTAAAATATCTTTGTGCCGAAGATTGCCAGAAAATAGATTTAGGCTAGCATAGTTTCCACTTCCCTAATATAACTGAAAATGTTTTCAGCAGAGGACTTCTTCAGTTCTTCAGAACTTAGTAATTCACGAAAGAAGAATTTCCTTCTAATACCGGATAGAGCTGGGCATTCGCATATGATGTGATCAGCTGTTTCTTCTTCTTCGAGACATAGCCTGCACTCTGGGGAGTTGACTATATGCATTTTGTTTAGGTGGTGTCGCAAACCGTGTTAAAAGTCTACAAGGATTTTGATATCGTACCTCCCAGGTGAATTTTTTTTGATTTTTTTTTTTTTTTTAATGGCAGGTTTGCCCTTTTGGCCTGTTTGTTTTCCCAGCTTTTTTTCTGGCTTTTGATCCTATAAAAGGGGTCTTTGACCCTTTCCTAGCAAGTTCGTCAATTTTCTCGTTTCCTTCAATACCATCGTGTCCGGTAACTCACCATATTTTGGTTTTGTTTCTGAAGCCGAGAGTTTTAAGGGCATTAAAGTAGTGCATGACTGATTTTGAGACAATAATTGGTGAGCTAAGGGCATTTGTAGCTGATTCACTGTCTGGGAATATATGGATGCTTGCACTTTTTATACCAGAAAAATTGATAAGGTATGCACATTCCTCAATGGCATGGAGCTCTGCCTGAAATACACTGGGGCATTTCCCCATATAGGTATTGATACATTGCTGTTTGGCCCATGTATGCGAGCTCCCACGTCTTAGTCCATTTTGAAACCATCCGTATACCACTTTAGGCCGTTTTAGCAGTTAAGTGGGTTATTGCTAACCCATGCTCCTCTATTAGTGATATCTGTGGAGAATTTTCGGTTAAAGTATAAAGTTTTTGGGAATCGGTCAGTTACCGCGCAGATAATGTCAAGTTCCGGAAGTTCCGAGATAAGGGTCGTTAGCTCCGGATGGTCACTAAAGTTTATCTCTTCCCCTTGTGCCAGGCTTGCTGAACTGCGTATAGCCACTATATGTATGTGAAGGGGTTTTAATCCTGTTCGCTTTGCGCTGGAGAGACCCAGGCATGCGAGACGTTGTACCTTGTTCAGCTTTACAATGGTTTTTTTTTTTTTTTTTTTGATAACTTTGTTCCACCGTACTATAGAAGCATAACATTTTATTGAACTATAAAATGAAAAGGTTTGTAAAATAAATAAAAAAAGAATAAATCAAAGTAAACCTGTATTATTGTTTACAATTTATGATTATTACTTGGGCCAATACGAATCCACCAAGCACGATCCATTCCCGAGTTATGAGTGCACATACAGAGGTCAGTCTCTTTTATATAGCTGTACGTACATACCCGATTTTGCCCGTGTCTTTCGTAATAAATCCCGCCCAGATTTCGCAAAGTGCCAAATATCCTATAATGATTTCGGTTATACAACTTTAGAAGTAGCTTTTGAATTTTCTTTCTTTTTTTTTAATGGGAGGTGCTACAACCCGTTTTCCTATCCCGCTTATCTTTTACAAAGTGCCACCTATCAGGTCCAAAGCTATAACATCTTTAAATCTGGAACCAACCATACTAAAATAGTCCTATCTTACTTTCAAACTGTAACGAACCATACACAAACACAAAATTTCAATGAAATCTGTTGAGTGGTTCCGGAGATCGACAACAGCTCCACTTATCGGATAGATCGTCAGCGCCCGTGCACTTACCCAATTCCCCCACAAAGAAAATTTATAGAGTGGAAACACAGTGGAAGTCCCGTATAACAAATGATATAATGTTTGATGTCATTCACTATATCGACTATCAAGCGCTTTCGTGATATCGATCGAATTTCTATAAAATAGTTGGCGCAACATGTCCGTAGGCCGTAGCTCCTCCCAACCATTCGTTTTGTGTTTTTAATTTTTGGAACGGATGTTTGTCAGACGTTCGCGAGAGGTGGCGCATTAAAAAACCCCAAGTTGGAATTCTGATTTTTGCGGGATCCGAACCTGAGACCCATCGCTTAGTCACTACGCCGACGATCGACATTTTATACCATTTTTAAAAGACGCACTTTTATTTGATGTTAATATTTATGTTTTGTTTTTTTTAAGTGCATTTTGTTATGATTTTGATTCAAATAAAGCTAAAAAAAATGTTTGTGCCCACATTTATTTTTGAAGACCAAAAAATGTCTGTACTACTATCTTTTTTAAAATACTCCCATTTTTTGGCAGCAGTACCACCTTATAATATTTCTCTTCGGCAACACTGGTGCGGGGATAATAAAATATCCCCGAACCACAATCTTTAGCAGATATTTTCGTTACAAATGATTCAGCCTATACTCGCAATAGACAAGTTATCGTTTATTTAGTTGGTTTTATTATTTAATCGATAATAATATTAAAGTGGAAGAATATTTACTTTGCAATTGAGGGATTGACATAGCAAAGTTGACAACCCATCCCAGATTGAATGGTGAGGGTCTGAAACCTGCTCATTCATTACTCGATTGAAATTGGCGCGACCAGATGACATGCCACGTGTTTTTTTTTTTCAAAAACAACAAACAAAAACGCACTCGAGCGTAATGAAATTGCCTTGCAAGAGTTTGCAACATAAAATAAATTTGGGTAAACCTTAAAAAAAAAGTGGATTGGGAACGATGTTTCTCACATACATATCACACTAAAATGCGAAAGTAGCTCTGTTTGTTGATTATTACCTGTTAAGGACTTGAACCAATCGTAATATAACTAAGCAACTAAACAAAGAGACAGTATGGAACCGATAGAAAAACATAGGCATAGTTTGGTAAAATTGCACAAAGGTGTGTGCCAGTTTCCCCACAAAATAAAATATTTTGATAACGTGTAAACCGATAAAGGGTATTTTATTAGCGACTTGACAACTACAAACTTTCAGTGTGAACGCAATCTTAAACCGATTACCGAACTGTCAATGTCAAAATATTCAATAAAATCAACATTTTGATCATGGTGAAGTAAACGAAGGAACAGCGTTTACAAATAATTAGAATTTACTACCGAAATTCCGAGTCGGTGGACGCTACTTTAAGAGCGATAACTCCAATTTTCAATCTTCAACGATGAAGCACATTTTTGGTTAAACGGCTTCGTCAATAAGCAAAATATGCGTTACTGGACAGTTGCGAACCCTTATGTGCTGCATGAAACAGCACTTTAAAAAATTCCCTGTTTGGTGCGGTTTTCATTCCGGTGGCGGTATTGGGCCGTTTTTTTTCGTCGATGGAAATGACCGTCACGTCACGATAAATGATACACACTACAGATATGTTGGAACGTTGTTTCTTTGAGCAATTGCATGAATTGGACGTCAGTGATATGTGGTTCCACCAAAACTGTGCCACAAGCCACACAGCGGTTTGCGTTTGAATTTCAAGCGATTGCAATTCATAATACAACATACAACGTTAGGGCGACAGATGTTTTAGAAAAACGTGCAGTTGTGGTGATGATAATTTTACAATACATAATCGAATTTGGAAAAATGGAGAGCTGCAATGACTTCCGAATACGAGTCTTTAAGAAAAAATAAAACTTGGGAACTAACCGAGGCTCCTGCTTATCGGCGAATTATTAAATCGAAGTGGGTTTTTAATATCAAACGCGATAAACAGGGCGCCCCAATTAAGTACAAGGCACGCCTCGTTGCAAAGGGTTGTAGTCAACAACACGGGGTGGATTACAATGAAATATTTTCACCTGTGGTGAGATATTCTTCAATACGACTAATCCTTGCCCTGGCCGTAGAATATCAACTCTTTGTCCACCAAATGGACGTGGTATCAGCATATTTGAATGGTGCGCTACATGAGGAGGTATTTATGTTTCAACCTGAATGCTTCACCGATGAAAACAACAAAAAGAAAGTCTGCAGATTGAGGAAGGCAATTTACGGACTGAAGCAATCTGGGCGTAACTGGAACAAGAAGCTGGATTCTGCTCTGAAACAGATTGGATTTAACAATTGCAACGGGGACGCATGTGTTTATGTGCGGAGGGGGTCTGGTGAAGTTAATTTAGTACCCGTGTATGTCGACGACATACTAATCGAGTGTTCCAATCTTGAAAATTTGGATAAAATCAAACAACAAATTGGCGCGAAGTTTGAAGTGATCGATAAAGGTCCAATCGACCACTTTATAGGCATTGAAATCACAAGAGAAGACAATGGAATCCAGATTTCGCAACGTCAGCTAAATTTGAATCTCTTGGCGGATTTCGGAATGATGGACTGTAGAAGCTGTGCAACGCCGCTGGAACCAGGGACCAATTTCAAGAAATGTGAAGACTGTTCACATTGTGAGAAGGTAGATCCGAAGAAGTTTCAGTCATTGATCGGTTCATTGACGTACTTGGCCGTCTGTACGAGACCAGATATTATTCATTCTGTGTTCAAACTTGCTCAGTTTAACACAAATCCTCATGTCGAGCATTTGAATGCTGCAAAGCATTTGAATGAATTAACTAATGTACTGATAAAGAAGTTGTACCCTTTTGTTGTGTTTTTTATTGTCAGGAGAAGAATATTATGAAAGAAAAAAATTGAGAAAAATGCGCGGAAAATGGAAAAAATTAAGAATACTTAACCACCATATTAAATTATATCTAATGTAACCATAGCGCTTTTACAATTCCAACTTTCTTGATGTAACCTTATGGCGTTTGGCATAACATTGACAGAATGCGTGCTTCAAATATGGTCAAAGAGGATGTAAAAACAATGAATATTGTTTAAAACAGATAATTCGATCGGAGTTATTATATTGATAAAATACATATAAAATAATTAATTTATTATTTTTAACAAAAATTGAATTTCTTAGTGTACATCGTCGGAAAATCTTCAACATGTGGCGTTGTAGGCGTATATGTCATTTTTCAGTTCAATTAAATTTTGTTTAATAATAATCTTCTTAATTTATACCTATAATTCTTTCGGGATTAAACTCGATGATGATGATATAACTCGATAACCACTAGGTCAATTTTTATCATTTCTCTTTTGTTTTGTTCGTATTGTTGTATTTCAGGTTAGCGCAAACTTAAGATAGGATTTTTGACCCGCTATATGGCGTTGTTGTCAATCTCCGAAACCACTCACCCGATTTCAATGAAATTTTGTAGATTTATATTCTTCGTTCCCGCTTGAAGGATAGGATACTTTTGGACCTGATAGGTGGCGCTTTTGCCGATCTACGAAACAGCTCTACCAAGTTGATTTAAATTTTGTAGATGGATATGGTTGCTTCCAGTTTTAAATTTCGGATAGTTTTTGACCTGACTGACTGACGTCCGTATGTGCAGTCATAACTCGGGGACGGATCGTTCGATTTTTATGATTTTTGGTAGAAAGGAAGGGCATAATGCTACCTTTTGTTGTGAAAAAAACTTTATGGGGATCAGTTGAATTTTTTAATTCTTTGGATGTTCCGGGCTTATCTCTTCATAATTTGGATTTGAAAGTCGGCTCCGTTAAGATTTTGTTGCGCAACATCAACGTACCGAAAGTTTGTAGCGGATCGCATTTGATTTATGGTGAAGGATCTCATATCAAATATCATGCAAGTGATAATTTTGAGAGGAAAATTCAACGGAAAAACACTCTTATTCCGCAGATTTCGTTTATTCAGAACGATTTACCATTCGTGCGACTTCAATTTCCCGTGCGTCTCGCTTTCACTATGACAAATAATTTATTGCAAGGATAATCGATGGATGTTTGTGCATTTGTGGCATCAATCTTGATTTCCCATGTTTCTCACATTGTCAATTTAGTGAAAAAGCGGAAGGTTGGCCGACACGTCAAAATCATTGCGGTTTGAATGAAACAAATCAACATTGCTATTCGTCATTTATTTCTTTGTATTTAATATAACTTTTGAATAAAGAATTTTAATTTGCCGAATTACACAAATTAGCAAGTTTTCATTACATTAACAAATTTGGGCGGAACGAAGTTTGCCGGGTCACCTAGTATTATAATAATATTCGTTTAATAATGAATTTATAAATTTGTTTTTAGAAGTCAGTTTTGAGAGAAGGTGTTAGTATTCTTCCTTTGTAATACATTACATAGAATTATAATAAGACCTATATAAATACATGTATACACGATTTCTATATAAAGCAAAACTGAAATATCTATTCTACAGTTCGTGTAATAAAGCAGCTCTGTCTGCATTGAATTTAACCGCTTTATTGTCGCCTTTCCCTTTTTGGTTTGTCTGAAGTACCAACAAATTCTTTAAAAGATCGCTTGCATTCAACAGGACTTTCAATACCTACTTATTATTGTCCTCCACTTAGCCTGAAACGCATTCGAATTCAATATATTCAACTCTGTTGAACCAACTCGTGTTGTTTTTTAAACATGGTTGCTCATCCGATTTCAAGATAATGTACTGGACATTGGATCGTGTGAATAAATGATTCGTTTGTATTATATTTAATAAGAGTTACATTAAATTGCCCCTTTATTCGCTTTCTGGGACTTCCTTTTTTTAAGATTAACATTTTGCTGGATCTTATTTATTCGTTTTAAATATAAGAAATGTGCTAACAATAAATGCGCAAAAATAATTTATAATCATTTCAAAACGGATAAATCTCTTTTATATGGAATTGAAATTGCTATCTGTCGGTAATTCAGTTTCCCATTTATCTTAAATTTACATTCGCCCTATAATCTCTGATACATCTTAAACAACCTAATCAGATTAGTTAATTGCATCTGTACGAAGGTAACCTTAGGAAGCCCAGATTAGGCAGTGCACACACTAAACAACAAATATTAAAAGGAAAAAACACGATTGAATACACAAAACCTAATTATTGAACAAATCTTACAAACGATGTTGAAAAAAAATAATATATATTTGAAACTGATAATGATAACACAAAAGAGACACAACGTGTGCATTTTCACACGAACAGGTTAGTCCGAGATACACAGATAAGAACTGTATACCTACAGATAACAAGAATGCTGCCGAGTATCTGATGATTATATTTATATTATCGCTCTGTCAATGACACCGATTTAATATTTTTCAAAGGGCTGTGTTACAAATTTCGAACTACGCGTAAAAAGTATTAAGGATTGTTCGTTTGCGAAAGAATAATCACTCGTAAGCAAATACCTTATCAAATACACCAACCACGACTATGTAGCATGTAGGTACCTAAACCTATATCAATGAGGAACTAAATTTCAGTTCTACAGACATTTTAATCGGCATGAGGGCTCTTATATATAGATGCAGTTGCCCAGTGGTCACAATGCTGGACTACTGAGCGAGTACCCATCAGGTTAAATCCCGGAAACCGTAAATTACAAGGTTTTTCCACTGCGCCATCTGTTGCGAACGTCTGGCAACTGTATTGAAATAGCTTCGTTTCACTCGTCTACAAAGTATTAATGACACAAGAGTGCGAAATTAGGCCGAGGCTGCCTATATGGATCCGTTGCGCCAACTATTTATTTGTTTTATATAGAACCAGCTGTTCCCGCCCGGCTTTGCCAGTGTCAAACAAAACTGTTTCCGTAAAGAAAATCTACTAAGTAATTAAATTTATGTATAATTTTTGACAAATACGATCTCACTGTATAGATATTGCAATCAGAATAATTATAAAAAAAAAAGGAAAATTACCCATATAAAATGAATGGAAAATCAATTTTTAGGAATTTTCCAAATTCATATTAAAATTTTCGAATTTTTTCGCCGTATATGAACCTTCCTTAGGAAGAACACTAAAAACAGTTTATTTTAGAATATTCCAATCAAAATTGCAGTAGTGCAAACGTGTGCTATCTGTACATATGTGGGACAAATAGCTTGGCTCGTTGTACCATTTTATTCTGAACATTGAAATTTCTACCGCTAAAACATTTTTATGATAATATGTAGGTACCTACTTTAAAATTTCAACATTTTTGATGTGAAACATCTATTGGCTCGGCTTGGGAGTAAGATAGACTCGAATGAGATGGAAATTCCGGAGTCACGGCGGAAATTGGCCTGTCGCCATCACTGAGCCGCCGTTCTCGACTCTCACACAACTGATTTCAATGAAATTGGTTTCAACTTGAAAGATAGGACAGTTTTGGACCCGATAGGTGGCGCTGTGCTGATATATAAACATTTTTCCGATTCTTTCAACTTAATTCTTAAAGTGAATACTTATATAGGTACGGTGGACCTCTGGAGTGAACCGATAAAGCTAGGCCTTACACAGACACTAGACTACTGAATCAGTTGATTAAATTAAATCTTAGTAGTAACGATATGAAAACAAAATGCAAACAAAAACTCTAAAAATTGAAAACGTTGTATGAAAACTCTTTAAAAAATTGAATACACTTATATACTGCGCTGATTAAGATAATAATATTATAAAGATTTTTTAATGAAATTTCTTAATACAATTCAACTACAACACAATTAAACATCCACATTCAGCGTGACCGTTGTGCGACTAAAGTTGCAGTTTGGCACTTTTTTCATCACCTTGCCACAATGACACGACTTTTCTAAAATTTATTGATTTTGGCCCTTTTTGAAAATTTGGGACAAACAAAATAAAATAATTTACAAACTTTGATATCAGTGATAAAAAATTATCAGCCTTATTTATAAATTATAATACATTTGTTGTATATGTATTGAGAAAATCATAATACCTGGCGAGGAGATAGATTATTTCGAGATAACAAGTGCTTATGGTCATTTAACAAGAAATCCACAAAAGGTAATTGACGATTTTAAACTATTACAGCCTTATTTATTCGAATTTTCTAAACGCCCCTAAACACCTGTATACTTATGCAGTGTATAAGTATTTATACAGCCTTTATACACCCTCCCAAAAATTCTTATTTATAAAACATTTTCCCATGCATATTAGTTATACAGGACTTTTATCAGAAAAAGTACTTAAAAGGAGCTGTCTATTACATTCATCTGTCCAAAAAGATAAAAAAAAACTCAGCAGCTTGTGAAAAATACGAATTCAATTCAAAATGAAATGGAATTCAATTTCAAAAAGAAAAACAGGAAAATGAATGTCGGGGAATTGGTAGGTAATCTTATAAAAAAATATTCACAACACACATAATGTAATGTATAGCCATTAAAACAAAATATTTCAACACATTATCGAGGAAAAAATCGTAACAATTTAATATGAAAACGTCCATAATAATGCATCCTAAATAAAAAAGAAAATTTTTTTACTCAATAATGCGAAGTCAAAATGACATTTCGATACTATTCCACCTCTATATAGGCACTAAACAACCCCCAAACGCGTTTAGCTTATACAAGCTCTATACACCGTTGAGATTTTTTTATTAATAAGGTTTTTGCGTTTAGAGGCATTTTAAAGAGCGCATAACTTTATACACTCTCTATAATACGTTTATAAATAAGGCTGTTAGAATAAAAGTCTAATGAAGATTCTAATAAAAAAATATTTGAAATAACGGATTTGGAACAGGTTTGGTATAGAGTCGGGAAAATAAAAAATCACTTTGATGAATTTTTGTACCACACAGCAGTGCCTGTGCTGAACGCGTATTCCCGAATATAGCCCTAATGAAAAATAAACAAACCAATAGACTTAACATTAGTTCCTGTGAATCAATGCTCTCTGCATTAAATTTGATCACATGCTTAGATTTGGAAGATTGGGAACCAAGTATTAATCTTGTCAATAAATACAGAAGTACATTAACAAAAAATAAAAGTATGTTATGAAACTGATTTAACGCGTTTAATGTTATTTTGTTTTTAATGGTATGTTTTATTCGACTGAATTGCTTAGATTTAATTATAAGATATTACCTTGTTTTTTTTTTTTTTTTAGTCAATTTTTGATTTGGAGTTGTTACTTAATATAATTGGAAATTGGCCCTTTTTTCCCTTTGGCCCTTTTTCTTGCGACCTTTCAAAATTCATCAACGGTAACGCTGCTATCAAGGGAAGTTTCACATCTGACGCGTGGTCACAATAGCGTTGCCAGACGTCCCGGGAAAACTGAGACTTAAGACGGAATTTCGATTGTCCCGTCGAGACAGCTTTTGTCCCGGGTTGCGACTTAAATTCACAAACAAAAAAACTATTGCAGAAATCTTTTATTGTTAACAACTCATTTGAGTATTTAACAACATATTTATCCTGTGTTTTGAATACTAAAACCTGTGAAATGAAGAAATGTCTTAGATTTTTCCTGTTTTTTTTTTTCTTAAAAAAAATGTATGGCATCATTACGTATACCCCAACTTTAATAACGTAGACATATTAGCTGGCAGTTTTTTTTTTAACATTTCAAGATTATTCGAAAATAAATTCGTTTAAAAATTTATGGTACCTATTCCACTTTAGTCTCTTTTACACGCAGCTGTCTTTTAAACATGATTTAATGTTAAAAAATGATACAAAAATGCATTATCATACGAGTTTAACCTAGCATATAAGAATGTAATTTTTGCAAATTGACAGCTGTCATTCAAATGAATAAAAAACAAATTTTATTTTGTAGCGGGAGAAATTTGGAAATCGCGGGTTTTGTTTCCATGTTTTTGCTAATTGTCCCGTCGGGTAGAGAGAAAAATCTAGCAATCATAGGAGCAGGACACAAGCACGCTCTCTGTTTTTTAAGGTTCCGTACCCAAAGGAATAACACGCAACCTTTTTAGTTTCGCTACGATGTCTGTCCGACCCAAAAGACCAATTTTATCCCTAGTTCTATCTCAGAAACTAATTGACGTAAAAGGCTGAAGTTTGCACACAATACAACGACAGGTATAGACTCTAGTTAAACGAGAAATACCAATGATAGCGATACATCTACTGGCTTAAGAGTAATTAGTAATTTAGTGAAAAAAAAATGATTTGATTCGTTTTTTTTTTTTTTTTGCTATTTTTACTATTTTTGCCTTTTTTTTTAGTTGAAGAAGGCGCTTCGAAAAACGTTCAAATGCTGTTATTTCCAAATAAAAGCCTTTAAAATGTAACGCAGTTGCCTATCACAACACAAGCTAGCCAATGCTTGTTAAATATCATTCAAAAATACTATTCAGAATTGACACTTTTTTGATATTATCCCTTTTTCTTGAGACTTTTTAGAATTCTGCAGCAGTCACGCTAAGCTCACAGTGCGTTAAACAACATTGAATTTAAAATTTAAAAAAAAAAGAGAAACCTAATTTGCTATCTAGTTCGAAACAATTTTCATTCACCAAAAAAAATAGTTACAAACTTGTCACTTCTTGTGATTTATTATAAAACTAGCTGAACCGGCGAACTTCGTTCCGCCCAAATTCGTTAAGGGCGTTTGCAATGTAAGCGGAAAAATTGTTATTATTTACGACATCACATTAGAAACCTCAAAAACAACAGTATTTCTCCATTATTTAATGGATGTTATTATACATATAAACCTTCATCTTTAATCACTCTATCTATTAAAAAAAACGCATCAAAATCCGTTGCTTAGGTTTAAAGATTTAAGCATACATAGGGATATAGGGACAGAGAAAGCGACTTTGTTTTATACTATGTAGTGATAGTGATATAAACGGATGGAGCATTCATTGCGTATGAATAAAATTTGCAAAATAGAAAATAATTATTTTTAGTGATACGACGTATAATAATTTTTATTCACAAAAGGACAATTAAAAACTGCCCTGTGTTATTGTAAAGCAACGGTTGGAACTCTCCACAAATACTTTTGAGCCGACTTTCTGCAGACGTCTTGCGGCCGATTTGGAGTGGAGCCATCAGCAAATCATAAGGATTAAAACAAGAACAAAAAAAGCAATCATCTTCTGCAGACTTTGTGCGTCGTACTAATAACAAATTGCGAAATTTGTATGAAAGCTATAACCACTGGGAACTTCTAAAATTTAAGGTCGAAACTAAAAATGTTTATTGGTAAGGCCATGTGTCTTTTTTAATTAAACCACCGAATTTATTTTGACGCTATTAAGAATTCTAAGGTTATCAATAGTAGCAAGCAATCGAGCGATAAGAAAACAATTCTAATCACTGCCATTTGAGACTTTTTATGCTGTGGCATCAGCTGTTAGGTAATAATATTTTTTTTAATACATTTGTGAGTGGTACCAGTGGCAACACGAATATCAATTGCATACTTCACAACACGCAAAAGAACATTTCCTATGCGCATTGCGCACGTAACAAAATAACCTAATTTTCCAGAAACCTTGACAATAACTTTATGACACTTGATAAAAAAAGACACTCAGTAATCTGTCCTACCTGCATCGAGTTATTTCTTATAAAAGAATTCCGAAAAAATCCAAAATATGGTAAGATGCTACCGTAGCTGTTATTGGGGACCCGTCGATTCCGATTGTCACTCGTCGCGGCACTATTCGACGGATTGAGAGGTGACATCTCAGAGTAGGCCCGCCCGACACTTCCCAATGGTGTGCGTCGCATATTTACCATCGAATTTAACTCAACAAAACTAAAGAGAAACTCAAACAGAGATGAGTTTGCACCAATTTGTGGACAAATCTACTTTACTTGAGTATGTACACTATACACACGTGTCAATAGAAAAAGCGCACAGATTTGACTAAACATCCGCGATAAAAGTGAAAAAAAATTACGCCGTCAATAGTGTATTCCCCGGCGAAAATATTTCTATTGATTATTGTTTAATAATTATTATTTAGTCGCAATGATTTTCGTTTTTGCACGCTGTTTCACACGTGCTTATACGGCGGATTAGTTTAGTGTCACTGAGCGACATGAATTGCTGTGTTTGGCACCACCATACAGACTTATGTCAGCTGGTGCAGTTTGTTTACTGATTCCGATTCCGAGCACTGATATGGCGGTAAATCAACACACAAACTCAACCGAGAATAACAAAAAAAAAAACAAAAACAAACAACAACATTGAAAGGAGCAATCAATAGCATAGATCCGCGATAGTCTTTTATAAAACGCAATCGATTATAACTGGATATGTGAGTGAATTCGCCACTTTATTGATAAGGTAGCAACAGACTTGTACCAATTGGATGTATTTTCGTATTCCTAAAGGGGATATGAATGGGGTTGTCTGTAATTAAGCTGTAAATTGGCAGCAAATTGCCAGGTTGACAGTTGGATGACAGATTGATTGCGTTTCTACACTGCAATTTCCATTGCAATTGAATTAAATTACGTTTCGGTTGCGGTCTTGAGAATTAAATATATGTGCGGTTGTCTCGCATGTATCAAACTGACGACGGATAAAATAAATGTCATGGTTTTGTGAAAAATAAAACTAACCGATGGTTTTGTGTTGAGTCGACCCAGCAAAGTGTCATCGGTACATTGATGTAATTTTTATGAATGACTGGTGCTGAATTAGAAATTCAGCAGAACAACTTGTCACTTGGTACTGAAAACTTGTTATTTTCATTTTGACCGAGATTAATATCGGTTGGGTCAAATTTGGTTTATATTAACAAAAAGTTGTTGATATTATTTAACTCAATATTAAAAAGAAAAAGTAATGCAAGCCCATATCGTTATTATGACGTGTATAGATCAAAAGGCTGTACTCTTTCTGCGACAGGTTGGCGCGTTACAACCTTTATGCCAAAATATGCCATGTTCCCACCAAACTGAAATCGCGAGGTTTCGATGAATTTTTAGTGAAACCTCGTAAGTCGTTCCCACCGAGTTGAAAGTGATTTCAAAAGTCATATAAGCTGCCAATTTTGAAGTGGCTGGCAAAACAGCTGTTTGTTGACGCAAAATAATAGTGTTGGAAGGAGGAATTACCACAAAAATGAGTTCTGAACAAAATAAGAAAATAATTGCATCAATTGTAGGTGATTTCGCAGGACAAAGAAATAAATTCAATACAATGCTAAATGAACAAGTTCTTAAACTCTTACATCTATTAAGAAAGTTTCAGATCTTTTATTATTATTTTTTTTATTGTTTTTGCGTTTAATATTTTGACATCCACAAATGAGCACAAAATAAACCAAAGTTCACGCTAAAGGTTTGTTCGGTTTGATAACCTGTCACGTACGGATGAACTCAAAGGGGTTTCGCTGAAACCTCGAGGTTTCGACGAGGTTTCGACACCTCAAAATGTATGGCGAAACCAGCCGAAACCTCGGAGGTTTGGACACATTTTACGAAACCTCGCGGTTTCGGTTGGTGGGAACATAGCATAACAAATATCATTCATTTAAGATGAAAATTAAAAACTCTTCCTTCGCTTCTGGGTGTGAACCAAGTGTTGTTGGAAACTAAATTGAATGCAAGTCCGTTTTCATTTTAATTTCGTGAAACCGTTTTAGGGAAGATGCCCTTCAAAAAAGTTATGTTAATTCTTTTGTTTTTTGACCAAATTTAATTCGGATTTGCCTCTTTGGCATGCTTTTACATATATTTTCATTAGCATTTAGAAATACTTATGTATAACATGAGGTTTTGCCACTAATCTGTTGAGGTTGCCTTAAAAATATTTACTTGTTACATGCAATATGCGTATGCCTATCGTTGCAAGAATACAGATTTATTCAAACATTGGCATTTTCAAAAGAAGGAACTTGATAAGTTCGTGAAAAATGAAATATGAAAATTAATATCTGTTCGTAGGATATTTTCTGGTTATACGAGTATTTGTGTTTGTTATTAATAAGAAAAAGGTGAACGTGTATGCGGAAATAAAATGACGTTAATAAGAGCTTTATGGGATTTAAATCAATTGCCATCAGGGGCTACGTGCAGAAGTGACATTTCACCAAATTTTAAGTTTTAGGATAGTCGAAAGCCCCTGTAGCTTGTACTTTAATCTATTTAAATTAATATTAATAAAACCTCGTGTCACGGTGTTTGTGGTCGCATAACTCCGAAACGGATTTCATGAAAATGTGAACTGAAAACTAGCCAAACATTTACCCATACCATATTCCTTTCCGATTTCCATATTAATAATGTGTTACCATAGCTAGCTCACGGTTTCCTCACCTCAATATACACAAAGGAACATGGCGGTCACCTGATCATCAAACCGTCAACCAAATTGATCACGTTGCGATCGACGCAAGGCACTCCTCCAGTATTCTAGATGTCCGAACTTTCCGAGCGGCCAACATAGACTCGGACCACTACCTTGTTGTAGCCAAGGTACGGATGCGGATATCCAAGACGCCACAACAACGAGAAAATACTGTGAGGAGATTTAACGTTGGACGACTAAAACACAACAAACCGCCAGAACCTTTGCCGATCGCGTATCCCTGAACCTCTCGAGAAGTCCTATGCTGCCAGCATCAAGTGCCGAAGACCAGTGGCGCCGATGCCAAGAAGCCATCAAAAACGCCGCAACTGATGTGCTCGGTTTCACCAGTCCACCCCCCCGAAACCCCTGGTTTGACGAAGAGTGCCGGCAAGCACATGCAGCAAAACAAAGTGCCTACGAAGCGTCGCTGCATAGAAGGACGAGAGCAGCCCGTCAGCTCTACGAGCAAAAAAGGAGGGAAGAACATCGGCTTCTCCGGAGAAAAAAGAGAGAGCATGAGAAGCGCGCGATCGAGGATATAGAGAGGTGTTACTCCAGGAACAATGTTCGGAAGTTTTACCAAAAGGTAAAAAGAACGTGTCATGGCAACAAGACCCGAACGGAGACCTGTAGAGACGAGCAAGGAAACCTTGTAGTAGAGTCACAGTCGGTGCTGAGGACATGGAAAAACCATTTCTGCAGACTGCTAAACGGCGAAGACGACACAAATTCCGCTGTTAGGCAGAACGATCTATTCAACCTGGACGATGACAGCCAAGATTTCCGTCCACCTGACCAAAATGAAGTGAGGATAGCAATGTCTAAGCTTAAATCCAACAAGGCTGCTGGTCCAGACGGCTTACCTGCCGAGCTCTTCAAGGCAGCCGGAGATGACTTGGTAGAGTGCATACACCAACTCATCTCCAAGATTTGGTTAGAGGAAAGTATGCCTGATGAATGGAACCTCAGCATTGTTTGCCCGATCCACAAGAAAGGAGACCCTCTAAACTGCGCCAACTACAGAGGCATCAGTCTCCTGAACACTGCGTATAAGATCATGTCTGCTGTATTGTGTGAACGCCTGAAACCATTCGTCAACGATCTGATAGGTCCCTATCAGTGCGGTTTTAGGCCCGGTAAGTCCACGACCGATCAAATATTCACACTACGGCAGATCCTGGAAAAAACCCAAGAATACCAGATCGATACTCACCATCTTTTTGTCGATTTTAAGGCCGCATATGACAGCGTTTATAGAGACGAGCTATACAGAGCCATGTCTAGTTTTGGCATCCCTGCCAAACTTGTCAGATTGTGCAGAATGACGATGGAGAATGCTCGCTGCTCCGTAAAGGTCGGAAACAATCTCACCGAGACCTTTGATGTCAAAAAAGGATTTAGACAAGGTGATGCGCTGTCATGTGACTTCTTCAACATCATTCTTGAGAAGATTGTGCGAAACTCACAAGCCAACACCAGAGGCACAATTTTCTATAAGTCTGTGCAACTGCTTGCATACGCTGACGACATTGACATTGTTGGTACAACACAGCGAGCTGTCACTGGTGCGTTTGCAAGTATTAGTACAGAAGCGGCAAAAATGGGTTTAGTGGTGAATGAGGGTAAAACAAAATATATGCTGTCAACAAGAAGGGACACACGACATCGACGAATCGGGCAGAACGTCACGATAGACAGCTATAACTTTGAGGTAGTTAGGGACTTTGTCTACCTCGGCTCCGCTATAAACTCTGATAACGACATCACATCAGAAATCAAACGAAGAATCACACTTGCCAACCGCTGTTTCTTTGGCCTAAGACGGCAACTGATAAGTAAGGCCTTGTCGAGAAATACTAAGGAAACTCTTTATAAGATCATCATCATCCCAGTCCTGCTTTTGGTGCAGAAGCATGGGCGCTATCAAAGGCGGATGAAGATCTCCTTGGTCGTTTCGAACGCAAAATTCTTCGAGTGATTTTTGGTCCCGTTTGCGTTGACGGGTTTTGGAGGAGAAGATTTAACAGCGAACTCTACGAGCTGTACAGCGACATCGACCTAGTCAAAAAAGTACGCATCAGTCGTCTAAGATGGCTGGGACATGTAGAGCGAATGGACACCAACGCTCCGGCCCGAAGAGTCTTCGATTCTAACCCGGAGGAACAACGCAGTAGAGGAAGACCTCGCCTTAGGTGGCGCGCGCAAGTGGAAGGGGACCTCAACCAACTTGGAGTGCGCAACTGGAGGCAGTTAGCCAAAGATCGCGCTAACTGGAGGGGCGTATTGGTTGAGGCCCAGGTCCACCCCGGACTGTAGCGCCACCTAAGTAAGTAAGTACTCTCTCACTCTCAATTCAACTCACTTAAGGCGAGTCAGACGCAGCGATGCCAGATGTGGGGATTTTTCCCCATTTTGGGGAATTAAAATGACTCTTTAAATGGGAAAAAAGGACATAAACGAATGTTTATTGATTTTGCATCATTTAAAAATAAATTCCGAACATAAAAACATCACCGCGTTTATAGAATCTAAGCGATTTAGCTCTAACGTATTTCGAACTTGACTTTACTCAAATGTGTCATTTTCACATTCAGTTCATTAACTGCAACCCCTGTGCATATTTAATACCAGATGTGCAGTTCGCCGTTTCATTCGCCGCTCAGCATTTTCTATAACTTTAACCTTAAATATTTTTTTATTTATATATATCTATATATATATATATTTTTTTTTTTTTTAATGTACATTCTTAATTTATAATTTACTATCAACCTGCCTCGTAATGTGGGCAACTCGTATTTTAGTACACCTCAAAACGCACTACCTAAAAATAACCTAAAAAATATTTTCCCGCATAACCAAAGGTAATTGTGTACGTTCTGTAGTTATTTGTTGAATTAATTTTCTTTTTTATAAATTAAGTTTGGGACTCAGAAATCGTTGGGAAGGACAAAGGGCAAAGAAACATTGGGAAAAACAAAGACTTTTTCCCAAATGTACCGTGTTGGCAACCGTGGAATTACATATGCTGCTTTTTAAATCTATTCATTTAATTCAACTTATTAGTTGTTTAATTTTTTATTAGTTTTGTACAGTACCTTACATGAATTCATAGAATTTTAAACTGAAAGACTTTGAATATTTTACTTTCCTTGTATATTTAATATTCATTTTTTACCTTCTTTGTATGTATATAACTACCATATACAACAATGTGTTTTATGGATTACCTATATTGCTTCTCAAACGTATTTTGATTATGTACCTGTAATATTAGATTTTAATTTATTATTATTATCACTTTTTATTAAAGAGTAAAGACTTGTTTTTGTTTTACCTGGATATTAACTTTTAAGTCAACGTATAGTGAATTATTTATTTAGATATGTTTTAAATTCAGTAGTCGCAGTAGCTTAGTGGTTAGTGTGTTGGACTGCTATGCGGGGGTTCAAGGTTCGAATCCCGCAAAAACCCAAATTCCGCCTTTGTAGGGTTTTTTCCGCTGCGCTACCTCTCGCGAACGTCTGACAAACATCCGAGAGTATAAATGTCTTGTAAGAGCTTCTCAATTAGCCGTTTGGAGTCGGCATAAAACTGTAGATCCCTTCCATTCGTTCCAAAAATGAAAAACTCACACAAAACGAATGGTTGTGAGAAGCTAGGCCTAGGGTCTCTCCGGGCCTGTTGCGCCAACTATTTATTTATTTATTATGTTTTAAATTCACATGAATTTTGCATTACCCCTTAAAATAAATGTGTTAATAAAAGAAAACAACATTTTATTATACCTATTAAAAATTCATATTTAGGTACTTTTCTTCAATGAATGAAATGGGAAAAAAACGGATATGAAATGGGGAATTTTTATAAAAATGTTCCCCATAATTTGAGATTTTCGGCAAAAAAAAATCTGGCATCACTGGTTAGACGTCAGACAAACGTCCTCAGGATATGCCAACCCTCTCAACCCAACTATTCAGTACTATTTGACTTTCCCGAGTACGCAAGTTACACTTTTCAATTTTGAAAACTTTTTTTAATTTTTGAAATAAATTGAACATACATAATATAGGAAGTTATTTCACTCACGGCCATATTTTTTTCACTTCAAAAATTAAACCGAAATTCAGTCATTAAATCCGAATAGAAACTCCTTTTTTAAAGCATGTCGGCGTTTAATCCGATTGGATCTAAACTGCGGAGACTAATTTAAGTAAGAGCTGATGGAGCAGATGGTGAATCAACGTCCACATCTTCGTCCTCTATATCTGATTCACAAGCGAGCTATAGTCGTGGATTTTCGGAAATATTTCCGGCTAAAAAACGAAGCATTTTGAAGTTTACATTTATAATTTAATTAGTACATTAAATCAGCACACAAAATATCAAATCAATTTCCAAGTGATAAACAACAACAACATAAATGTCATTTTGTGTGAAATTTAACATTACGTAGGTTTAAATCGGCCTTAAATTGGTTTCAATTCCGCGTTTAAATGCATCTTTATCCAGCAGATTTAATATGTTTAACATGTTTTTGAGTGAATATTATAAATGTAGATTTTAAAAAATCGCGTTTAGAAAATCCGGATTAAATGGTAGGGTGTAAAACTAACTTAAACCTAATTTACACCTGGAGTGAATGATATTATTTTTTGTACCTGAATGCAATATTTATGAGTGATGACATTCAAAAAAATTATGTACTATTTTGTCCGTTTCAGTAATATCTCTATTCAGTTTTCAGTACAATTGACAAAAGTTGATTTTCATCACTGATGAGAAATTGAGAATACACAAAAATGTACCATTCTTTAGAGGATCTGAGAGGCAGCACAATTGAGGACTCATTTTCTTCCCTCAAACTTTGTATTTACAATATGTATATGGTTTCAGACCCAAACCTCATGTGAGGTGAAATAATACATACATAATGACTTGTCATTTGAAGCGATTTAAAGCAACACCTCATTTCAGTTGGGACATTGTACCACTTTATATTTAGAAATGAGAGCCTCATACAAACTCATTCGTCTGACAAACATCCGAGAGTATAACTGTCTTGAAAGAGCTTCTCAATCAGCCGTTTGGAGTCGGCATAAAATTGTAGATCCCTTCCATTCGTTCCAAAAATGAAAAACTCCATACAGAACGAATGGTTGTGAGAAGCTAGGCCTAGGGTCCCTCCGGACCTGTTGCGCCAACTATTTATTTTAAGCCTATTGGTTAGACTCAATCTCGGTCTTAAAATGTTGTTTATCAAAAAAAAATATAAGCATGATAAAATTATCTTTAACTTTTCTAGAAAAATATTATTTTTCCGTTCAACTTCTCAGTCAATTCCACAAACAAAAAAACCCAAATCATTCCACTGAAATATTTAATTACTTCACTTTTCATCGTTCCATCTGCCAAGATTTTTTTTATGGATTCGAATAAGTAATGTTTGGTTTGTTGTAATTGTTTTCGTAGGGAAACATTTTTCTGACTGAATTTTTGCTATGACCGCCTAAAAGTAAAAAAAAAAAAAACTCATTTTCCCACTGTTCCAACTTTTTCGGTTGCATTTTACGTATGGCTATAACTGAGGCCGTAAGGTTAATTAAGAATGTAGTGAGTGTGTTGCAAACAATAAAAGACAAAACCTGTCCCGGCGGGACAACCTAAATTCTGTCTTCAATCCAGGACGTCCCGGGCAAACCGTGACGGCTGGCAGTGTTGGTCTGCAGTAACGACCATTTGTCATTGTGCCATGAGGTTGAAAATTCCGAAATTTCGTTTCCAGGAAAAATACTTTAAAACTATTGGGTCGAATCGCGTCGTCCGTGAATGAGCATTACCTGATAGAATTGGTTTTTGTTTAACGTGTAAAAACGTAAAATCGGGGCGCTGTGATCTCTTGGGAAATTTAGTCCCTTCCGTTTCTTCTTTCTTTAAAATTGGGATACATTATCCCAATCGTACATAAGAGTAAAGCTACTATCAGACGGTTTGTAGATATACACAAATTTCATTTGAGTATCGCATACACTGATTTTATATAAATTCGTACACTAATGCCATTTAGGTATTCTACAAACATTTGTGGTTCAGACGGTTTGTGTATTTTGAGAAAAATATACAAATTTCATTTGCTTATTGCCATACACAAATACGGCATCTACAAATTATTTTGTGTATACATATTTGTGGTTCAGACGGTTCGTAAATTTTTATACAAATGGAATTGGTGTATATGTATATCAAATTGGTTTTTATTTTCCTGTGTTGATTTTGACGTATATATCAAATCAAAAAATTAAATAAATAAATATACCTACTGCCATCGTTTCGATTCGTTAAAATAAGAGTTAAAAAAATGTGCTTCAATTACTTGGTACCGACAAGAAAGACGAAAAGGCTTGGCCACCGCGAGACAGACGGCTTTTGCTCAAAAATACTATAAGAATTGCGTGCCGAGGAGCCGATCAGAATTTTGATATTGATGCTGCGCTTTCTGGCCTCTGTGGAGGGTTTACGATCGCTACAGTATCTTTTTCGGATTTCACAAAATACAATTTTTACCATTATTCCGGAAGTGCTGGATGCAATATATAAAGTTCTTTAAGTTCTCCTTATTTAACGCTCTTTGTCAACAGCGGCTGGTTGGGAAGCTATAGGGCAGCAATTTAATGAGCTGTGGCAGTTTCCCAACTGCATCGGCGCTGTCGAGGGCAAGCACTTCGTTATGGTGGCACCATAGCCAAGCAGCTCTCAAAGCTCTTAACTCATCTGTCATCAAATCCAAACTCGTCTTAGAAACATTCTCAACCATCTATGAAATTTCTAAGAAAAACCTAGTCATCCTCAACTGGATTCCAGCCCATAGAGGATTTGAGGGTAACGAATCGGCTGACTCACTTGCTAAAATCGGAGCAACCACTCCACTCATCGGACCTGAAACATTTTGCGGAGTCAGCAAAAATTATTTCAGGAACTACATCAAGAACCAATCTCGTATAGATACTAACGAGATCTGGCAAAATACAGCTGGGCAGAATTGCACCAGAACATTTTTCCCCAAATTCTCCTCCAGAAAATCACTATTCTTGATTAACCTGGATAAAAACAACCTGAGAATACTAACAGGAATAATCAGTGGCCACGGCCGCGTGAAAAAACATCTTCACCGCATTGGCGTCTCACCGGATCCCATCTGTAGACTTTGTCTCGAGAGTGAAGAATCCTCTCTTCACATAATCACAGAATGTCCGGGGCTTTGTCGTCTCAGGAAAAACATCCTAGGTGATGAAATCGTTAATTCAGCATATCTTGCGAATATACACTCAGAGAAGATCCTTGTCTTCCGGACGGTCTCTGGAGTGAAGATATGTCTCTAAGAATTTACTAGGGAAGGCACAATAGACTCCTCTAAGAAGCCGCAGTGCCAGAGCTCATTGAAAGCTCTCCCGTCTTACAATCGAATCTAATCTATGGTGGCCCCACCAATTCGGGTAGCGTTTTTTTATAATTATAAGGACACGCACAGCATCGTACTAATGGGTATCGCAAACGCCGAATATAAACTGACTTACGTCGACGTTGGCCACAACGGAGATGGCGGCGTTTTTAACCGCTGTACTTTTGAACAAGCGACATACACCCAACAGCTTTGCTTTGCCACCGCCGAAAGTACTACCCGGCCGTGAAACAGCCGTTCCGTATGTTCTCGTCGCTGATGGTGCATTTGCTCTGCGGCCAAACATCTTGAAGCCATCCATATAGCCAACGGCCGACGGGGTCTCAGAATAATAATAATCTACCATAAAAAGCAATAGATTTTAAATCATAATAATGCAATTTATAAATACATAAGTATACAACTATACATATCAAAAAAGAGAAATCCAAAAGAATAGTTTTGTTTATTTAACACAGGTTGCAGGATATTTTAATATTCAAGTGAAAACCTGTATGTTGCATAAGGGCTGTTTTATTTATTTGCCGCACCTCAGCACTCGAAATACCAAACTTACATATCCGTGTTTCATATTCGAAATTCCTACTTTTTAGCCGTGGACGCAGCCGTGTGAGCCTGAGCATGTCGCAATTGCGTGCAATTCATCAACAACGACAATTGGGAGGAGGCAAGCGCACCGATTCGTAATTTACACACATAATAACTGACCGACATTGGCGGCAACATAAAAGTCAAACCCACTTGCGTTGAAATCGTTTCATTTGTTCTATTTTATTGCGATCGTAAACGATCGTTATATTTTGATCACATTCGATCAATTTTGACAATCGTTAAAACATTCAAATGCACTTGCAATAAATTAGTTATTTTTTGTTTAAGAACCAAAATATTCACCAGAAATAATTTATGAGACAGAACAACGTTTGCCGGGCCAGCTAGTGTAGGTTGTAGGTATATATCTATAAATACAGGGTGGATTTGCCAAAAACGTTTATTCACGTTCTGGCAAGCAATACATGTGGCATAACTCTCATAAGGTTGGCAGCAGTGCTGTTTTCGATGAAACATGAAACGAAACCGTCCACACACAGGCACAATAATTCACCTATCACTTTCTATTTATTTATTTAAATTTATATTTAACAAAAAAAAAAAAAAAAAACACCCATACTTCTTCAGTTTATAATATATTACAATAGAAAGCAATAGTATCGAGGTCATTCCTTTTGTAATGCACTAAATAAATTCTTAAAAGGTTTTTTTAAAGCCGTTTTAAGCATTGCAACATATTTATAGGGTAAGCCCGTGTGAAACACTTTTATGGCAGCATACAAATAAGCCATTAGATAAAATGATGACATCAAACAGTTTTAGCGCTTAATGGCGTTTTTCATTGAAGATCCGAGAGAATTGCCCCGAAAATCAGAATTCCTCTTTTCAATGAAATTCGATGGAACACTTTTGCAACAGTGGTAGACATCATTATGTGAGATTTGACTTTCTGTTGCTAGGTTTTTTTTTTTTTTACATTTTGCACGCATAATGGGTCGTATGAATAAAGCGTAGCAATTGCTTTTACTCAAGAGAAATGCCAATCTCGAACCATTTGCTACGTTTCGTATGAATAAAGACCAATTTGAGTTAGTTCCAACTTTTGACATGTTCGAAAAGCGGCGGCACTGACCTTTTACTCAGATCGGTATGAATAAACAAAGCAAATGCTATGCAGATCGTGAGTCTGCTATTTAGTTGTCACAGACCTTTTGCTAAATATTTTGTACGCACATTTTTTACACAAAAAAAAATAAGCAATGTGAATTTTCGATGGTTTGTTTATAAATAGTTAAATTAAGTTTTGTTCGTGCAGGAAAATCATCAAAATACCTGTGAAAAAATCAATCATTTCTTGTCATGGGCACTTGAAGAAGAAATAAAACATCAACAACTTATTTGGCAAACAAAAATCATATTTCTAGGTGCAATCGGAGCTATAAATTGCAATCATATTTCTGAATTTCATTTTTTTAAATTTCAATTTCCACAAAAGTCGTTAGAATCTCAAGGAAAGTTCAAAATTACTGATCAGGTTTGACAGAAATTGCAAGGCAAGTACACGTGCAGCGAAGTAAAAGCTATGTTCGAATATTCGAACTTACTTTAGCAAACTCGCAGCCGTATTTATTAGATTCCCTTACGACGCCTTTACGATGTTGTTTAGTTAAACATCGCGTAAGGATTTACCCCCATCGGGTAGGGGACAGAATATACCCGAGGTAGGCATGCCTGTCGTAAGAGGCGACTAAAATCCACACTCCGCCGTGTTACGGAAGTAGCATGCCGGTCCCAAGCCCGGGTAAAGGAGGAGGGTTTGAGGTAACGGTTTAGCCTATCCTCAGTGAAATCAACTGTTAGTGTACTCTAACCCACAGGAGCTAGTGGTTAACACTCAATAACGCTATGAATGGAGAAACAAAAGGAATTGTCTACTCCAGGTGGTAATGGCAATAGCCATAATCCACCCGTAGTCTTTTCGACTACGGCCGGGGCACGGATTCTGGAGGCCCCAACATTCATACCCGAACCTACAAGCGACTCTTGTGGCTCTATGTCCGATTCACTCGGCAAATTGAGCATGAGACAGGCTGCTGCCCACTGCACTGCCACTGACGGTCAGACTCGGGATACCTTCGTGGTTGAACGGGCTCCTGAGGAGGCGGTTCTTGAGCTGCGCCTGTCTAAGGGACAGCGGAAGAGGAAAATGAGGAAGCTGTTGGATCTGCGGCGCAAAGATGCTTTATCTGCTGAAGGCGCAAGCACATCTATTAGCTCCTTGGCGGTGCCTTTGAAAAGGAACAGGTCGGTGGAGGTCTTACCAACTGAAGCTAACCAACCCCTGGGATCGGGCTCTGCCTCCTCTTCTGCCGAAACGAAAAGCAAGAAGAAGCGACCCAAGCTCGTAAAGAGAATAAACCTCGCTCAAGTCTGTGAGTCTGTACGCGCACGGTCGCCAAATGAAGCCGGTGCTACTAACAGCAATGTAAGTAGTACTGGCGGACGGAAACCGGCCGTCGCGATCACACTTACAGGCGTGAGCACCAAACCGACAAGCGACTCTTGTGGCTCTATGTCCGATTCACTCGGCAAATTGAGCAAGAGACAGGCTGCTGCCCACTGCACTGCCACTGACGGTAAGACTCGGGATACCTCCATGGTTGAACGGGCTCCTGAAGAGTTGGGCCTTGGGCTGCGCTTGTCTAAGGGACAGCGGAAGAGGAAAATGAGGAAGCTGTTGGATCCGCGGCGCAAAGATGCTTTATCTGCTGAAGGCGCTAGCACATCTCTCAGCTCTTCGGCGGTGTCTTTGAAAAGGAACAGGTCGGTGGAGGTCACTCCAACTAAAGCCAACCAACCCCTTGGATCGGGCACTGCCTCCTCTTCTGCCGAACCGAAAAGCAAGAAGAAGCGACCCAAGCTCGTAAAGAGAATAAACCCCGGAGGCGCTCCTATCGCTGGGGCTGCCCGTGCACTGGTAACGAATGATGCAGGTGCTGAAACCAACTCAGGTTGCAGTACCAGCGGACAGAACCTTGTTGTCGCGGATGGCTCTGGTGGTCGGAGTGCTTCTTTTGAACGCAGAACAGCTGAGGTGGGAGATAGTAGGCTGTCCTATAAGGATGCTGCTGTCTCCTCTTTGGCAGTTCGTATAGGGAAAGCAGGCAATGATAATAGCATGAGCGATGCAGAGTGTAAACACTGCAAAGCTCATCTTTTGGAGCTTGCCTCGGAAACAAATGCGTGCATCCAGGTTGAGGGCTGTGAGTTCAAGGACGGAACCTTCATGGTGAAGACCTCCTCGCAGCAAACCTCTGAATGGGTCAGCAGTATTGTGCCGAAGATCCCTCCCCTTGGGACCACAATTTTTGAGGTCTACAAGCCACCCAAGCTCACGCGCGCAGTCTGCTGGATCCCTGGGAAGCTGGGGAAATCGGCGGATGTGCTAAAGCGTTTGCACGCCCAGAACCCTGGCCTCGACACAAAAGCCTGGATTGTCCGTTCTCACAGGCAGAGCAAAAACCGTCACGATGAAGATGGTAGCTCTCTGGTTGTGAGCATAGACATGGCTTCTGCCGAGACCATCAAGTCTAGGTACGACATGCGTCCCTATCTGCATCTTGGTAGGATTCGTTTCCATTTCAATGCCAAGTAGTGCAAATAGTGGTCGTAACCCAGAGTTTACATCCATTTTGTTCACTCAGATAAACCTACAGCACTGCAAGGCTGCTACCGCTCTTTTAAGTAGGAGGCTTGCTGTAAGTAGAACAAAGAATCGCATAACATCCATCCAGGAACCATGGGTGTGGAAAAATCGCATCTGTGGCCTTGGTGAGTTGAGTGGTTCGCATAACGTTCTTTACGATAGGCTGTCCGATAGACCTAGGACATGTCTTGTTGTATCGAAATCCCTCACGGCAGTTACAATCAAACGCTTCTGTTGCCAAGATTTGGTTGCTGCAACTATTACTTACCATGCAAACGACAGTTGGGAAACCTTTGTCGCCGCATCGGCTTACTTTCCCTATGACTCTTTAACTCCTCCACCACCAAAGGCGGTTGTTGAGCTCGTAGAGTACTGTGAGTCCAAAAAGATAGGTCTTATTCTATGTTGCGATGCTAATGCTCAAAACACTGTTTGGGGCAGCAGCAAATGCAATATACGAGGAGATCGTCTTCTGGACTTCATATTATCGTCTGACATTACCATCAACAATGTGGGTTGTCGACCTACATTTGTTACAGCCAGGAGACAGCAAGTAATTGATGTTACCCTGTCAAACCGGCATTCCAAGACTATCACGAATTGGCGGGTATCACCAGATAGCACTTTGTCAGACCACAGATACATCGAATTTCAAATCTTCTGTGAAGTTTCGCCTTTGCTAGAGAGGAGAAATCCGAGAAAAACGGACTGGGCTCGGTTTGGGGAGGAGCTTGGCAACTCTGTTAAAGTTCCACTCAAACTAAGATCGATACTGGGGGTAGAGAGGTCTGCTGAGGATCTGAGTAGCACCCTTATCCGCTGCTTCGAACTAGCGTGTCCAGTTACAAAAAACTCCTGTAGAAAACCGGTACCTTGGTGGAGTACCGAACTGCAGTGTATTCGCAGAGAAACCAGGAAGCTCCTAAATCGGTCTTTAAAAACCAACTTGGAAGAAGACTGGAATCTATATCGATCGAAACAAAAAGAATTTAAGAGACTAATTCGTAAATCGAAAAATGACTCTTATAGGAAATTTTGTGAGGAGGTCGAATCACTAAGTGCGACCAGTAGGCTTGTTAAAGTCCTCAAAAGGGACAGACCAAGCAAACTGGAATCGCTCCAAAAATCTGATGGTACCTACACTGAGACAAAGGCGGAGACTTTCAGTCTCCTGCTGGAGACTCACTTCCCGGGAAATCAGGTTACTACATGCTCTTCAGTGGTACCGGAAACGGTGGCCACTCCTGATCTGTCAAACACCACGCGGCGTAGCTGGTATGTTGCATCCAGAGTAGTGACGGATGAGGCCATCAAATATGCAATTGCATCGTTTGATGGTTTCAAGTCGCCTGGTCCGGATGGCATCTATCCGGTTATGCTGAAACAAGGTTGTAGTCAGCTGATGCCGGCGCTGAAAAGAATTTTCACCGCTAGCTTGGCCTTGGGCTACATACCTTCTCCTTGGCGTATGGTTAAAGTCGTGTTCATACCAAAAATTGGTAAGACTGACTACACTCTCGCCAAAAGTTTCAGACCCATAAGTCTGTCCTCCTTCCTGCTGAAAAGTTTGGAGAGACTGGTTGAGCTGCACGTGCGCAATGTCGCTCTTCGATCGCACCCTCTTTCAGAGATGCAACATGCCTATCAGCGCGGAAAATCCTGTGAAACTGCGCTTCAGAACTTTGTTGGTAGGATTGAAAGTGCTCTTGATCGGAAGGAGTACGCGTTGGGCATTTTCGTCGACATTGAGGGGGCTTTTGATAATGCGACTTTTGATAGCATGTGCACTGCAGCCAGACATCATGGTATAGATGAAACATTAGTGTTGTGGATTAAATCAATGCTAATGTACAGGACGTTGATTGCCGAGGCGGATTGTGGTAAATGCGTCGTGACAGGGGTTAACAGGGGCTGCCCTCAAGGCGGTGTTCTGTCTCCCCTTTTATGGTGTATGGTAGTTGACTCTCTGCTAACGCTTCTCGATCTTCCTGGAACCTATACTCAAGCATAAGCGGATGATGTCGCCGTTCTGTCTGTCGGTTCTGACCTAGGGACTGTCTGCTCTCGGGCTCAGAGATCCTTGGGCTTGATCGATGGCTGGTGCACAAGAAATGGGCTTTCAGTGAATCCTCTTAAAACGACTGTTGTTCTCTTCACGAGAAGGAGGAAGGTCACTGGTCTGACTCAGCTTGTGTTAAAAGGTGTCACTATTCCGATCTCCGATGAAGTCAAATATCTGGGAGTAATCCTCGATAGAAAGCTTCTTTGGTCCAAGCATGTCGAATCGAAAACCGATAAAGCGCTGTCAACTTTCTGGCAGTGTAAAGGCGCTTTTGGCAAGACATGGGGCTTATCTCCTAAAAGGGTCCTTTGGATTTATACGGCAATGGTAAGACCACTCCTCTCATACGCGTCGGTTGTATGGTGGAACAGGCTTTCACGGAAACGTGTTACTGCCTCTTTTGCCAGACTTCAAAGAACGGTTTGTCTCGGCTGCACGGGGGCCTTCCCCAGCACACCGGGCTCCGCTCTAGACGCTATGATGAACCTCCCGCCCCTTGATATTTTTATCATCGGGTATACACTGAAAACCATCTCTCGTTTAAAGAGAGGTGGCTTTTGGTACCACGCGCATTGGAGTTTTGAAGAACTTGTGCGAGAATTATCCTTTGACCCCTGTCTTATGGATATGCCCTCTGACGCAATGACTCCAGAAGTCCTACTGCGACAAAACTACCACGTCAACTTTCCTCAGGCAACTGAATGGCTTAGGCCAGACTCTGAGCCAGGGAAAGAATGCCATCGTATTTTTACGGATGGCTCCAAAACCGGACAGGGGTCTGGTTCTGGAGTCTTCGTGGAAAGCGAGAACATTAGACTTCACTACCCCTTAGGAAACCATGCGTCTGTCTTCCAAGCGGAGATATTCGCTATCCTTATGGCTATGCGCTATATTGTGACAAACAGGTGGAGGGCTAGGAGTATATGCGTTTGCAGCGACAGCCAAGCTGCATTAAAAGCGCTGCTTAACCCTCTTACCTCGTCTAAATTAGTGCTCGAACTCAAGCTTTCTCTGAACTTGGTCGGAAGGCTAAATACAGTGTATCTTGTTTGGGTCCCAGGTCACACTGGTATCCTTGGAAATGAGATAGCTGATGAGCTTGCCAGGCTGGGTTCAGAGGAAGAATTCTTAGGACCTGAACCTGCGTTGGGTCTGCCTTCATCGGTGGTTAAGTCATCCATTGATACTTGGGTTTCTCGCGAACACGAGTGTCGGTGGCGTGGCTGTGCTGGGTGTGGGCAGACCAAACGACTGCGTCCGGACATCTGCAAAAGGTCGGCGGCCTTCCTTCTGTCTCTCAGAAGAAGCGACTGTAGACTGCTTGTGGGCGTCCTTTCGGGCCACCAAGCTTTTGCCAAACACTTAAATGTTTTGGGCTTTAGCATCTCCACCATCTGTCCTGCCTGTGGAGAGGATGACGATACAGCGGAGCACTTCCTCTGTAGCTGTCCTGCCTTTGCTCGCATCAGGTGGCGGATCTTTGGGGCTGACGTGGTGAGTGCCGAACATCTAAGCTCTTCATCACTGAAGCTCCTTCTCATCTTTCTTCGAAAGACGGGAAAACTAAGTACATAAATGTAAGGTGTCTGTTTGGCAGTACAATGGACCAGTAGTTGTGTCTGAGTGCTCCATCGGATAGTAACAACCTCCGACAGAAAAAAAAAAAAAAAAAAAAAAAAAAAAAGGATTTACGCAGCCTCTACGTGGCTCTCCTAAAATTGTTATTTATAAACATTTTTCCTTGCTAACTTTACTAAACGAGGTTTGTGTCTAACTAAAAAGGTAAGAATTTCGATAAACTATTACAGAAAACACTGAAATCTATTACTCTTTGCTCTGAAAACAACATGCTGTGATTAGCTTCGTAGGTACGTAAAATCATTTGACACAAAAAAAAGAGAAATTATCTGGCACAATTCCGAAATGTCTTCGAAAGGACTGCTGAAATATGAACCTGCTTTCATGTATCTATGTGTCTTCCTTTATCCATATACCTCGTCCAATTACACCAACCACCACCAAATCTAATGCGCCTGGCCATAGGTAGACATTGTTCACACACATTCTGAAACATTCCCTACAAGACAACACTGAAGAAGAAGAAATAATAACACAAACGAATAATTTGATTTGATATTATTTTATTTATTGAGTATAATTCGTTTGGCGCAAATTTACAAATATGCGGAAAAAATTAGTTCCACTTTTTGGTTTTGTTTATAATTCGACCAAATAACATTTGATGCAAAAACATATTTACGTAAGCTCTAAGCAGGCTCTAAACGCAAATTTTCGCGTTTAACTTACACAACCCTAAAGCAACGTTGCTTAAGTTCGAAAAATGTTTATAAATCACAGTTTCCTGCGTAAGGGCATTTTAGAGGGTGCGTAAAGATAAGCAGACTCTACGGTGAGTTTATAAATAAGGCTGTAGGTTGTTATTCATACCGATTCAAAGCAATTGCTAAGGGCTTTTACTTTGCTAAAACCTTTTACTCAAAGCAAATGCTAGTTTTTATTCATACGACCCAACGGCATATTTTCGTGTGTGTGTTGGTGAGTTCAGGGCAATTCTTTAAAAAATATTCTGGACACTTCTGTCGTTTTAAGAATTGTCCTGGAAGTGCTTTTTTTTAATGAAAAATAGAAATCATAGAAAGAGCACTTCTGGATTTTTTCTTTTCATACAAAGGATAATTCTTTTCTTCAATTATAAACGCCATAAGACTTTGTCAAACAATCAAATATGACTTCAGGAATTAGGCTTGTATAGGAAAGTGTTTCATCTCTTAACTATGCTTCACATTTTTGACCATTGTAGCGGACTACTCACAAAAACTTGTCCTCCTATTTTTCATCGCATACTTATAGGCGGCAGAGAAAATATTTCAACAGCAAATTTAAAAGCAACTGACAATAACGTAGCACCCAACCAACTCATATGAGAGTGTTCGTTTACACTTCGTAAAAAGCTTTAATTTTTTTTTTTTTTGATAGCAGTGTTTATCTATTTTTTCACACATTCGAGTCTTCTTATCTACACTAGGCTACAGAAAAGAAAAAGACAGTAAATAATCCCATTTGTCATTTAACAATACATAATATAATTAGTAAGTACGTGACTACTGCTACCTTTTGGTTATTCGAATAGGTACTGTCATAATTGATGATGACATCAAGCATCTTGACGGAACAGTGGAGGAGAACGAGCTATTATTTTTTTTTAATTTGATTGGATCAATAAACTCTGTGACATATATCAGTAGTGTTGGTTTTGGCAAATATGTTAAAAGAGTACACACTTTGGCTGACGCACGCCAGCATGCCAATGCATACAACCTTGAGTGCAAGATTTTACTCTCATCGCAATGGCGACGCGACGACATGTTTCACCTTGTTGGTCTGGCCTGCCCTCTTTAAATTAAGCTAGCTTTTTTGTATCTACAAAACTTATGTCTTATTTAAAAATATTATCAGTCAGACTATTTAGTTTATTTGCTCTTCAGTTGAATGCTTTCGCTCAGAATTAGTTACAATGGCAAAGTTTGAAAGACTGGCAGATGGATCGTTGGCACATCAATCAACGTATTTTTAAAATTAAACTTGAAGTTATATTGCTCGTAGCTCGTACAAATCAACTCAACAAGAATAGATCATGTATTAAAAATAGGTTCATTATGGCGGACGGTGCAGACAAATTTTATGAAAATTAGATAGTAGATAATTATTATGAAGTCCACTGATCTATGGGATTTAAAAATATGATTTACGATGATATTTTTTTTATAATAAAAGGAATGCGTCAGAAAATGATTGATACCTACCGGAAATATGAAATGAATGTGGATAAGTAATTATTGTCATATAAGAGTGATATCTCTTTTAGAACGTGTTTACGAATACATAATATGTACAGTTTTCCTCCGAAAGACTATATAACTTTCTTCAAATAAAGGAACCTTATAAAAGTTGTTAAATTGCAATTTTTTTTTTGCACATGTTCCGATGATAAAATGTTCCCGCTTTTTGGTACGACATTTATCCAGTATTAGCACAAAAAGAACGGGAACAGACTTTGTATGGATGTTGAATTGTGGACTGCCATCTATGTATATGTGTTTTAGTTCTCAAATAAGAATAGGTAACACAGACAAAGAGCCAGCTACCTCCAATAAGAGTTAAACTGTATCTGATCCTCTGAAGTATCAACTGCGAGGATGTGTGAACATTTGCCGTTGCAGTTCCATGTAGAGCCCAGCTTTTGAAGGGTTTTTCAATAAGGACGGATCCATGTTTTAATAAATAGAACAGAACAAGCTGTGTGTAATGTCCTATTCACACATAGTCGAAAACCTGGTTTTCGCAAAAAAACACTATAAAACTTCATCGAAAACAGAAGTTTTTCCATATAAAAAAAATACCTAAATAAATAGTTGGTCCGTAGGGACCCTAGGCCTAGCTTCTCACAGCCATTCGTTTTGTGTGAGTTTTTCATTTTCGGAACGAATGGAAGGGA
Source organism: Cheilosia urbana (assembly GCA_946477585.1). NCBI lineage: Eukaryota > Metazoa > Arthropoda > Insecta > Diptera > Syrphidae > Cheilosia > Cheilosia urbana. The sequence continues at coordinate 44,176,155 of OX297856.1, forward strand.
TCTACAATTTTATGCCGACTTTTTTCCATATAAAATATACATATTTCAGTTTTCAAAACGAATCCAAGCAAAGGCACATTTCGCAATAATCAGCAAATTCAGCAGAACAGCTGACCGAACAAATATCACAAATCACAGCTTAAAATCATTTCCTACACTTAATTAATGGGCTAATATTATTTTTAAATGTTCTGCTTTCATTTTAATTGTTAATTAATGCGATCGAAATTTATAACCAAAATAATTTACACGGGGTCATGACGTAACCTCGAATGACAAAAATCTCGAAAAGTTTATTTTTTAATCTCGTATGCAAAAATCTCGAATGTACAAAAATCTACGGCAAATACCCTCGTAGAAATGATTCGATTGAACGAAGGCTGTTTTGCAATCGTTTCAGCGTTTTTGGTGCATTTGTTTTTACAGTTTAAGTAAGGTCTGAGCGAAGTGTAAACAAATATTTAAAGTTTTTTTTTTTTAATCTTTTTGACTACTATCGTTTCATAAATTACGCGATGGAAGCCCTGTCCTTCTGGAAATACATGTCATCTACCTTATCGTTCAGTTTGAGCTAAAAAAAAACGGTTATCGTCGTTGACGGTGATGGCCTCACCACCGGCCCAAAATTCACACCAAACAGACATATTGCCACCTGGGTCACCGTCGGCCTAAATACGACAATTTTGTTTGTTAACATGGCCATTCATCCAAAAATGAGCCTTATCGCTAGAGATGATTTTTCGGCAAAAATTGAGGTCCTCTTGCTCTTATTAACGCTCCGAAGTCCAGTTAGCGGACAGACGCCGTTTTCTACAAAATCAATAATATGAGCTTCTGGGTCAGTTGAAAAGTACGTAGACGCACGTACCGACCCAAAATTCACCAAGTTGAACTCTCCGAAAAGCCGACTTCTCCTGTACACTTTCACGGGCACCTACAGCAATGTTCTCGGCCTGTCTGACGTTCCCTTGATTGACGTACGGCTGGTGGCTAATTGCTTACCGATTGTCTCTAATTTGGCCACCATACGTTGAAGAATCGACTTGGTAGGGATTCCGCGTCTGCCGTAAAATGTGCTCAACGTTATCACTAACACAAGCTCATTTTCTTTGTTCTCCGAGGCTAGTTAGGAATGTTCTTAAAGACACTAAGAGGATAGTCGGCGAGTGCTCATATATAGTATGTACATAGTATATTAGCCGCATTTTATTATGAACGTGATCTGATCCGAATTGTTTCAAAACACAGATCAGACACCACAATATGATGACATTTGTAATCAAAGCACAAGAATCAAAAAAATTGTAAGCGATTGCAAATGTAGGCGTACATGTAGATATTTTATTACATTAATTACATATTCTGAAATTTTCAATTTCTTTAATTTAAAGTTGCTTTTCAAAACCATGATAAAAAAAAAACGAAAATAGCACATCCAGTCTTTTCAATTTCACAGATTCATTATTTCCAGTGCACAGTTTGCATCGCGTACTTTTTCTTCCTTGTGTGCTGAAATTCGACTTGAATCCTGCCTTAAGCCTCAAGAGCACTTGTTTCTTCCTTCATCCAGTTTATTCATTGTAAACAAAATAGTTAAATTATTCAAGAAAGACTAACGACTCATCTGCGGCTCTATCCATTGCTTGTCGTTCTTTAGTTTTGTCTAAGAAATTGTTACCTCAGTTTGACATTTCACTTGCAGTATTGGGCGTGTTACAATTTCAAATTTGCATAATTTTTCTTTTGAATATTTTTTGTATGTTCAAATATGCAATGCACCGTTGCTTTCTTTGTCCGAATTTGCCAAAAGTGATGTCCAATTTACACAAAATTAAAAGTATTGTCGAAATCGAACAAAAAAACACAATAAATTTGTTTTCTAATATTTTATGAAACCATGCGTCTGCCGATTAATTCATAATTCTAAATAATTAGCCTGCTGGTTTTCAGTTTTAAAACTTAATTTTTGTTCCATGCATTATTTGTTAAAAATAATAAAAACATTGGGGGAGCAGATATATCGTTGTTACGGTACAGTTTGGAATATGTGTCGACAAATCGTAACCACATTAACCATTGTTTAGAAGTCCATAGCACTGCCGTTTATCTTCTTGTATTACAGAACAAAAAGGCAACATCTCGAAATACGAAATTCATTCGAATGTGTAGAATGCTTAAATATGTAAAACTAATCAATTCAAGGAAGGCGTTGTGCACTGGAAATTATTAACGTGTCCTAATAGTCGATTTCTATGCTTTCGAGCGCAATTTGTCGTTTCATTTTTAACCGTGGGAGTTCCGAGGTCTCTATGGAGATCTTCATACCGAAGAATAACCTCAACACTTTATTTTAAAAAGTTTGTAAAATACTTAGTTTTGTGTTTGGTACAACCCCATAATTGGCTTCAGGACTTGCTTATATAACAAAAACTTGTTCTCGAGGTTAAGCTTGGAATTATTTCCGAGTAACCAATAAAGTTCTCTATAAATTTGTTTGTATAATTTCTTCGCATTTCTTTTTCACACACGGTTTCAATTTCAATTTTGTGTCGAGAGTCATTCCGACATATTTGGCATCATTTGGCCCGTTCTTATAAAGAGCCATAAGACCATAATCAGTGAGTCAAAAGTCCACAAGAATTTTGTATTCATTTTGGCTCACCTGGTGGGTCAAAAGTCTATTGTGGACTTTTCGCCTGTGGACTTATGACCCTGCGCCGTTTTTATTTGCACTTAAGGCCTTCATGCCACAACCTAACAGCTCCCCAAATGTCCAAAAATAGGGCAGAGCAGGGATGGAATCGGCTAAGGTTGTAGTTGATTGTCGCATTTTTGATTGTCGTTTTTTATTATTAACTGTTCTTTGATCGAAATGTTTCTTTTTTATTAAAAATGTAAGTGAATTTCAGAATAATAATTATGTTCACAAATAACAATATAAAGAGCAAATTCGTTGGCCCATTGGTGCCGCCCAGTCAGCCCCAACTTGTCTTTAATAGCCACCACACCCAAAGAACATTTAATATTACAGCCAATTGAAGTATAGGTGGAACGTGGAACATGCGTTAACCTTATTCCAGTTGATAAATCAAGCAGTCCAAAAACAAATATGAATCTTTTTTTGATAAGTCGAAAATTTTTCAGGAATCTAAAATAAATATTAATTTCTTAGAGAACACCTAATCGTAAACATTGGGTTGGGAAGTTCCATAATATTTTCTTTATTTCTTAAGTTAATTCTGAGCAATCGGACTTTTCTGTAATTATTTTATTCATTTTTCGCCGCGGTATAAAATGTATTTGAATTGTTGTATAACTTTGACACAATTTTCAAAAAAACAAAACAACAAGACTTTCAATTTTCGGTGGAATTGAAGCCGAGCCAATCTACAAAATGTATGAAAACGACACCTAAATAATGTTCACAAGCAAGCGGTGGCAAAAATGCAATAGTCAATTCGATAATCGCCTTAGGTGAAGCCAAAGTGAATTTTGATTATCAACTATAACCTAGATTTTCTAGACCTTTCTCTATTACGTACATCAGTTATTCGATACAAAAATTCTATCGGGCGCTTTATAATAATTCCATTAGGAGCTTGACCATAGAACGGCCTAAAAGATTCGTCTAGATCGGCGGCGAAAACGTCCGACTTCTCTTTGTCGCTTTTCGTACAAACGTCTTGGGTTATCTTAATAGGCCTTCCAAAGCGAGTAATTGGATTCTTTTCCAGCTGTTATAGGTTTTCTAGGTAATTGGTGACCTCATCGTTTTTAATATTTTTAATCACCTTTGTTAGCAAGTTACACAGTTGATTTAATTGGGCTCTATCTTGTGGGGCTCGAGTTTGTTGCTATCTTTTACTCACTCTTCGTTTTGTCTTCTTCACTGTATCTATTGTTTTCTGCGGGTGTTTGACGCCTTTAAAGTGGAGTGTTCTTCGCTGGGGAGGAGTATTATTGCATGCAGCTTTTTGTACCATATTGACGAAGCAGTCGACAGCGATTTCTAATGCCTAAGGCGACATTTGTATCATTTGAACGTTCTTCTGAATCGTATAACTAACTACGCTGACTTAGCATCAGTGACGCAATAATAACAGACGCCACTAAAACAACATGGCCGCCATAGGCTGCCAACACCGACACGTCCCACGCTTTACATACACCGCTTTTGAAGAGGGTTGCCAACTTGAAAAATAACTTCAGACAAATTTACCAAAAGATTGGGACGAAGAAATCAACATTGGGACAAAGATTTAATACCAAAATGTATTGGAATGCGAATACATTTTTGGTCCCCTAATATGGACATATCGGCAGCAAAACACTATACACTCAATATTATACTATGTACAACACAAAACAAAAAAAAATCCCAGCTAAAAATGTAGATTCGATAATATACCGATGGTAAAAGATCCAAGAGGTTTTTGGACATTTTTGAAAAGTAAAAAAAAAGAATATATCACTCTCCAAAACATGGAATTTGAGGGTGAAGTTTCTAGTAGCATCGATTCAACATGTGAACTCTTTGCAAAGTTTTTCCAATCGGTATATGTCGATCACTCTAACGTTTCTTGGTCTCAAGTAGATCCTTATGGATTTAACAAGAGTCATCATAGGATCATTAAATTTTTCCACTGATGATGTTTTGCAGGGCATACAATCATTAGACTCTTGTCAAAGTGCTGGTCCTGACAGGATTCCTTTTGAGGTACTAAAGAACTGCAAATCGTCGTTATCCTTCCCATTAAAACTTCTTTATAATTTATCTCTGTCGTCTGGCACATTCTTGGATGAATGGAAAACGTCATTTATAGCCCCCATATTCAAAGCTGGCTCAAAGCAGAAAGTAAAAAATTATCGTGGTATATCAAAACTTTCTGCTATTCCAAAACTTTTTGAGTCAATTGTGACAACCAAACTCAATTTCTCATTCAAAGAACAAATCACTCCACACCAGCACGGCTTTGTATCTGGTAGATCTACAGTGACTAACCTAATGCTTTTCAGTAAATACCTCTTCGATTCCGTAGAATTAGGTTATCAGGTTGATGTCGTATTTACAGATTTTGTGAAAGCCTTCGACACTGTTTGTCACAATGTTCTCATCGATAAATTAAGATCATTTGGCATTCACTCGAGCCTCCTTAAATGGATCTATAGTTACCTTACAAAAAGGAAGCAAATTGTTAAAATTGGTTCTTATCAATCGAGGCCTATTTACGTTTTATCGGGTGTTCCTCAAGGTAGTCACTTAGGACCTCTGCTGTTTAATATTTTTATCAATGATATTCCAACTATGCTTCAGCATGCTCATTGTCTTATGTATGCTGACGATTTAAAAATATTTTTGCGTGTTAAAAGCATTTTCGATTGCAATAGGCGTCAATCCGATTTGAACTCAATTGTCAATTGGTGCAAGCTAAACCAGCTGTCCTTGAATATTACAAAATGTCATTCCTTATCTGTTTACCGTATTTCGTCTCCAGTTATTTATCAATATAACATTTCAGAAATTTCACTTTCTAACGTTACTGAAGTCAAAGATCTTGGGGTGATTTTTGACACCAAAATTTCATTTTCACTTCACATTGACTATGTTGTTGCTAAAGCTAACTCTATGCTTGGATTCCTCAAACGATCATGTGCCGTATTTTCTAGTCCTTATGCTCTTAAATCTGTTTATATGTCCCTTGTTCGTCCTTTTCTTGAATACTGTTCCATTATTTGGTGCCCTAACAATTTTACTTCCATAAATCGGTTGGAAAGAGTGCAAAAGTCATTTACAAGATTTGTAATTGCTCAATTGAAATGGAACCTTGATGAAAGACTCTCTTATTCTACTAGATGTGCATTAATAGGGTTAGATACCCTTGAGAAAAGACGTAATATTCAGTGTATACTGTTTGTTCATGATGTGTTTTCTTATCGTATAAGTGTCCTGATATTCTTAAGAATTTTTTGTTTTATGCACCTGAAAGAATACTCAGATCTAGAAATTTATTATTTAATCCTAGGCATATTTACAATTATGGTCTCAATGAGCCTACTACTAAATGTATTAATTTATTCTATTCAATTTGTACAGAGATTGATTTGTGTGATGATAGAGAGAAAGTTAAATCAGTAATTTTAAATATTCATGTATAAAATTTTGCTTCTTGTTATTTATTAATTCCTAAAGTTACTTAAAACTTATTGTATTATACTATATACTTTTAATTATTATATCACCATATATTATATCTGAAATCTGTTAGAGTTAAGCTCGGTAGATGAATAAAGCAAACATTAAACAAATGTTACGAAAAATATATAAACTGCAAAGACGACAGGCATTTGTCGAATTGTAAGTTCTCATTGCTGAGGAGGCTAATTTGCTTTGCAACAACTTTTTTTACGTACATGGCCTTGTCTGTGCTACTACGACAATTCAATTAAGAAATTGAATGTACAAACCGATAATGCTAACTAAGGAGCAATGTTCGTGTGATTCTTATACACTTTCATTCAAACCAGGAGTAGTTGACACGAAAGTGCCAATACAGCATCGTCAGACAGCCACCCATGCCCTGAACAACTGAGCTTTGAAAGCTTCTTTCTAAGCTAGTGCGAATATTTACATTTTTAAGACATTATCCAGCCGCGTACTAGTAGTTTCTTTGAGTCTTTGTTTACAAAAATAAACTTCACAAGAAATCTGATACAGACCAGTCCATTCGTAACCGTATTTACATCGAATTTATAACGCTTACACTCATTGTCTTATCGCGAAGACAAAGGCGCTGTAATGCAAGGCTCAGTGCGGCTTTCGAGCACAGGTAATCGGATAGCCAAACAAACACTGTATTTGCAGAATTAGTCACACTTTGTTAGGCTTTGAAAAATAACACAATAATACCCACGATAGTTATCTGAACCGATGTAGCAGGTAAATGTGTTCAAAAGACGCATCAACCGGCTTAAAAGTGCAACAGGGCGTGTGCGCAATATTCGATAGGAAACACAAATTGATTTGCAATTTTTTACTTACACTATGTGAAATTGACAGTCTAGACACTGCCTCAACGATGTAAGAAACCGAGTAAACAGAAGGCTCAATCTCCATCTTGTACCCAACAATGATGACGATGATGTTTGTTAACGATTTAGTTACGAATTTAATTTACGGTCCGCTATCTGATATAATTTATATGAAGGCGTTAATAATTCCCAGGACTGTGTGCCTCGCGAACTTGTCTGCTTATGACTACTGCGCTTAACAAACTAATGTCACCGCAATCAGAATGATATCTACGATCATGCAGAGCGTCGGATTGCCCAGTCAAACTCGATCACAATCATTTAGAGAGTTGTTAACTCTGGCCGGCTATACGTTCTATTAGCAATATAATTACTTTAATTTAATTGGCTTGACTTGAAGTGTAGTTTTGATATGTGATTAGGTGCCAGGGTGACAACGAATTTCAGAGTGTTTTCTCTACTTTTTATCGAAATTTGGCATTTGGTTAGCGCCTGTGATCGACTTTTCCGTAATTTGCGATTTTTGTCTGGTTTTTTGTTTGTTTGTTGTGCTTGTTATTTGGTAGCTAGTAGATAGAATAAAGATGTTAGAATCTATGAAATTCTAAGTGCAAACAGACCTTCTAGCCCAGCCTAACGCACTAGCCATAATCACAAGCAGAGACAATACTGAGACGCCCAACTCGCAATACATTTTTTTTTTTGTTTTTTTTTTTTTTTTTTTTTTTTTCAAATTCGCCATTTTGTTTTCCTATCGCTGTTATGTCAATTATTGATATAAAAAAAACATACAAAAATATAAAATAAAGGCTGCAAACCGCTGCTAACCGTGGAGGTGATAGAGTTCGGGAATACTTACTTACTTACGGTGGCGCTACAGTCCGGGGTGGACCTGGGCCTCAACCAACAAGCGTCTCCAGCCAGCACGATCTTTTGCCAGCTGTCTCCAGTTTCGCACGCTAAGTTGGTTAAGGTCCCCTTCCACTTGCGTGCGCCACCTGAGTCGCGGTCTTCCTCTACTGCGCCGTCCCTCAAGTGTGGATTCGAAGATCTTCCGGGCCGGAGCATTGACGTCCATTCGCTCTACATGACCCAGCCACCTCAGTCGTTGGATCTTCACTCTTCTGGCTAGGTCGATGTCGCTGTACAACCCGTACAGTTTGTCGTTGTATCTCCTCCTGCATTCACCGTCTATGCAGACGGGACCGAAAATTACTCGAAGAATTTTCCTCTCGAAGTAACCAAGAGTAGCCTCATCCGCTTTTGATAGAGTCCATGCCTCTGCACCATAAAGTAGGACTGGGATGATCAAGGTCTTATAAAGGGTCACTTTAGTTGTTCGAGAGAGGGCTTTGCTACTCAATTGTTTTCTTAGCCCAAAGAAACAGCGATTGGCAAGAGTTATTCTTCGTTTAATCTCAGCGCTGGTGTCATTCTCTGAAGTCATAGCGGAGCCTAGGTAGACAAGGTCCTTTACCACCTCAAAGTTATATCTGTCTATGGTGACATTTTGTCCAAGACGTCGGTGTTGGGTGTCCTTTCTTGATGACAGCATATACTTTGTCTTGCCCTCATTGACCGCCAAAACCATCTTTGCCGCTTCCGTCTCAATGCTCACGAACGCGCCAATGACATCACGCTGCGTTCTGCCGATTATGTCGATGTCGTCGGCGTAAGCGAGTAGGTGGACGGACTTATGGAAGATAGTGCCTCTGGTGTTAGCGTTTGAGTTTTGCACTATTCTTTCAAGAACGATGTTAAAGAAGTCACATGACAGCGCATCGCCTTGTCTAAATCCTTTTTTGACATCGAAGGTCTCGGTGAGTTCTTTACCGACCTTAATGGAGCAGCGTGCTTCTCCATTGTCATCCTGCACAAACGGACGAGTTTGGCAGGGATGCCAAAACTATGTAGACATTGCTCTATATAGCTCGTCTCTATAAATGCTGTCATAGGCGGCCTTAAAATCGATAAAACGGTAGTGGGTATCGATTTGGACTTCCTGGGTTTCGGGAATACCACATTTTAATATTGTTGAATGCTATTGTCTAGTTAGTACATACTCGTATATATTTTTGAAAGGCGAATAATATAATTTGTTTGGTTAATACAACAATCTAAATGAGATGTTTTATATACTAGAAACATATTAGGACAAACATGGTTTGTTTTCCGCTTTTGAATTATATTAACTTCGATTGCATGTGTAAATATTTTTATTTTCCTACAACCATTCTGCAGTGATCATTTTTTATAAATATTGTAAGCAAATGTACACTCATTCATAAAAAAAAAAATCCACACGTAACGAATAATCTTAAATTTAACGGATAAGGCTCTATGAACGCTGACAGCAACTTTTCCGACAGCGGAAGTGGGATTTACAAGGTGCGAGTGTATTGGTGAGCCGGAATTTTTGAAGTGACGTGACATTTGTCAATACTAATTTCTATATAACAATACTAACGCATTTAGCATTTGCGACCCCATAAAAAAAACCGGCCGAAGTTGGGGGCAGCGTTACCTTAGGGACTCTTTAGAGTCATTTGACTACTTTTCGAAAATGGGTGAAATTGGACTCTTATTTCAAATGTAGGACGCGTTTTTATATAATTTATTCATAAACTTGTGAAACCCCTTTAATTGACTTAATCCGTAATCGTCATTTACTTACAACTACTAGTATTGACAAAATTTGTGCGTTTTGTCAATACTAAATATATTTGTGGAAAAAACGTACGTTCTGCGTCTGTGTTAAGTTCAATTATAATTACTAGAGTTCGCCCATTTCCTACCATTATATTAACCTGGGTTATTCACAAAATACTGGAAAACAAGTTACACAAAGCATTGCATCTCTGTACAATCTTCCCAACAAAAAATAGTGAAAGTGGTTCTTAACTGTTACCCCTCGCCTTTTATCTATAGAAGAATACATTTAATAAAAAAAAAGTGTTTTCCTTTATCGGTACAAAGGTATAAAACATTAAGCACGGTAAAGTATAAACAAAATGATAAGATGGTAATGGAACTCTTTTTTTCAGTCGGGACACTTTTTTTGGACTCTTTCTAAAAGTTTTCAGAGGTAACACTGTCTCTGATCACAAGACAATTTATCTTGTGAAAAAAAAAAAAATCTGACATCGCCTATCATATTTGCAACATCAATCAGCAATCAAGGTGCCAATGTTTTAATAAAATACTCACAGACAGACGCTTTTGTTATCAAGTTACGTAAAAGCTGCCTGAGCATTTAAATGGAGTTTGGGTTTGTAAATTCACAACGATTTGTAGATGTATTCAAATTGCTTAATGCCCTAGGGAAGGCTTTGTGTAATTCAAGATTTCAAATTTTGTGGGTGTGTATGGTTGGTTTCAACTTGAGGGATAGGACAGTTTTGGAACGGAGAGGTGGCGCTGTTGTCGATCTTCTAAAACACTTAACCGATTTCAATAACATTTTGTGGCTGTGTATGGTTCGTTACAGTTTGAAAGATAGGACTATTTTGGTTAGTTCTGGCTAGGATAGTTTTAAACCCGAGAGGTGGCGTTGTTGTTGATCTTCTGAACCACTCAACCGATTTCAATGAAATTTTGTGGGTGTGTATGTTTGATTGCAACTTAAGAGGTAGGATAGTTTTGCCGCTTTGCTGAGATATAAACATTTTTTTCAAATCTTTCAACCTAATTCTGAAAGTGGATACCTATATGGGCACGCAGAGCCTGGGGGAGTGGGGAACGGATAAAGCTAGGCCTTACACAGGCACTACACCACTGAATCAGTTGATTAAATTAAAGTTTAGTTGCAACGATATGAAAACAAAATGCAACCAGAAACTCTCTGGTGTGTGGTCACAAACACACTCATGTTTTTATTTCAAGATAACTTTTGTACTACTGGTAGTATATGAATATGTAAATGTTGCATACAATGGGTCATATGAATAAAACTTAGCAATTGCTTTTACTCAAGAGAAATGTCAAAATCGAAGTATTCGCTACGTTTCGTATGAATAAAAACCAATTTGAATTAATACCAACTTTTGACATGTTCGAAAAGCCTTTTACTCAGATCGGTATGAATAAAACATATGAGACAAAGTAAATGTAAGAAATTCTGAGTCTGCTATTTAGTTGACTCAGACCTTTTGCTAAATATTGTGTACGCACATTTTTATATAAAAAAATAAAGCAATGTGAATTTTCGATGGTTTGTCTATACCAACATTAAGTTTTGTTCGTGCAGGAAAACCAACAAAAATACCCGTGAAAAAATCAATTATTTCTTGTCACGCGAAAAGTATTGAGTGTGGACTATTTATGGCTAATATTTCGTTCAGATGCAAATGTTTAGAAAGAATCATTTCTAAGGTATATAAGAGATCCGGACTTTTAGGTTGACAGTTCAAATGATTGGCGTGTCAACAAATATTTCCAACAAACCTATATGATTTGATACAATTCTCGGCATCTGAAGAAGAAATAAAACATCAACAACCTAATTGGTAAACAAATTCATATTTCCAGGTGCAATACGAGCTATAGATTGCAATCATATTTCTGAATTCATTTTTTTTAATTTCAGTTTCCACAAAAGTCGTTAGAATCTCAAGGAAAATTCAAAAATTCAAATTTACTGGTCAGGTTTGACAGAAATTGCAAGGCAAGTACACGTGCAGCGAAGTAAAAGCTATGTTCGAATTTTCGAACTTATTTTAGCAAGCTAGGTTTTTGTTCATACGACCCAATATTTGTTATTCATATTCAATTTTCTATAGTATGAACTATGAACTCGGTAAATATTCAATTCCCTTAAAATATTTCGAGAGAAAAATGCTGTAAGGTACATTTGAGATCACAATTAATGATTAGACAAAAAAAAAACGTTGTTATTATAACGTTTCCGAGCGCCATTTTTAGGCAGACTTAAGCCTGTCTGGCCCTTTCGGACCTGATCACTTACATTAGTGGTACAACATAATATTTTTAAATATTATCAATTACCAATATTCTAAAAATTACTTTACAGAATCGTTGATTTTTGTGTCCATTGTATTAATTTTAGCTTTACTAAAATGAAGTTGCACAAACGCTCAGCAGCTCTCAGACTATATCGTTTAACTGAGGCGAAAATATGACGCTACCGGACGGCCCAAAATCCGCACCAACCAGTTACTTCTTACCACCTTGATCCCAGTGCGGATTGGCGTTGTCCCATTGGACTTTGATGAAAACCCATGTTTTTCATAAAAATGTATTCATTCATTCATTTTCAATGGTCCCGGATGTAGGATGCCTAAGTGGACCCTCCATAGCTCCTGATCTTCCGCCACCGACTCTAGATCATCAGTGGCAATCCCCATACGGGCCGAGGAGAGATTTTGAACTTGATCTAACCACCTCATCCTGGGTCTTCCTAGGGGACGTCTGCCTGATGGCACGGATTCCATTGTGGTATTCTGGTGTTCCTTATACGATCTCTGCGAGTCACACCAGCAATACAACGAAGGAATCTCATTTCGGCAGCTTATATTCGCGATCCTATTCTTTCGGTCACTACCCAAATCTCACGACCATAGGTAAGAGTAGGAACAAACACCGAATTAAAGACCGACAACTTAGCTTTGACACGGAGTACGGTCCTCCAGATAACAGATTGACCTAGTTCCAGCCTGCGGTGAAATGTATTGATTTAAGGCCGTTGACCCGAACGCAGCTTGTACAGTTTATGTAAAGAGATTGAACCGCTCTGAGAAGTGAACACTCAATTCCATACTCCTGTAGTACACTCCAGGGTTTACCTCGAGGGACTCGGTCTTATGCCTTTTCCAGGGGCCGAATTACCGCATCCGTGATCGAGCCATACGTCACTGAATTTTGTGGATTTTACAAGCAAAACAATAACAACTTAAGTCACGTATTACTCGATCACGGATGCGGTAATTCAACCCCAGGTCTAACAAAACATGTGTAGACAGGTGTAGCATACTCCCAGGCCTTCCCAAGTACCATTCTGAGAGTGAACAACTGGTCGGTTGTGATTCTGCCCGGAGGAAAGTCACACTGCTCATCCACCAACCGTGACTCGACCACAGCTCTGCAACGCGATTGCAACACATTGGCAAACACTTTTTCGGGAAGACTTAAAAGTGATATACCCCCATAATTGGAACAATCCCTTTTATCCCCTTTTTTTGAAAAGGGGCACAATCACTACAGCGATGAAGCGCACTTTTCGTTAAATGGCTTCGTCAATAAGTAAAACATGCGTTAGTGTAAGAGGAGCGAGATTGAACGAGAAATAGCGGCCGAGTCTTTTTGCTTTTTATTTAAAAAAATAAGCTATCAAGTCCTTAATGAAAGACCCTTTATATACGTATATATTCTCTCTTTACAAAAAAAAAAGGATTTTTATTACAACTTTAAAATAGTCTGGCACAAGTTTTGAAGCGCTTAAATGACCTACATATTTGCAATGAAATAATAACCTTCTATATAATACACGTATTTCCAGAAAAAACATGTGTTTTCAACATTGAAGTATTTACTAAAGCGGCGACCATTAACTGCAAGACTTTGGTTTATAGCATCAGCCTTATATCATCCTTGAACTCATCCACTTTTTTCGGTTATATTTCGCACCTAAAGCTGCAATCCTAGCGTCTCGATCCGTAACTTATCTGCACAAATGGGAATAAGCATTCAACCACTGCAGGCAATTTTGCGCGGGGATTTAAACTTATTTCCAAATTAAAATCAATTAGCAGCAAATTAATTGGTGCAGAATTGCCGGTTCACAGTAATCAACAACTTTTTGATAAGATTTCGCACATGTGTCACCGAGCGTGTGGCAATGTATTTTTAAAACTCGTAAAAATTGAATTATCTTTCAAAACGAAATTAAAAATAAATAAAATTAAGTGCACGACTGGGTCGAACAAAACTGTCTCGTTCATCAAAAGTGTTGTTGGTTGTTTTCTTATTTTATTAGATAGGTAGGTAAAGATCTGAGAAGCAGCAGAATGAGTGAATAGTGTTAAATAAAATTCATTCTTGGTTTATTCATCTGATATGACAGAACATATAACAATGTGAGTTTTTAAAAGTTTAAGCTCTCAGTCGAAGGCAATTGTCGCAAGTTCTGGTTATAGAGTTATAAGCGCCTACTGTACTATTTTTATTTTATAGCTCATATACTTAACAAGATTTTTGAGTATGAGAACAAGCGTAGTAGGAGTTTCTGATTTTTGATCTGTTAGGGAATGATTTTATTTTTGACTGGAATATATTAATGACGTTGGTTAAAGTTGTCAATGATTGGAACTTATAAGTAGTGTTCGTGATAGATCATATCGACTTTACATACATACATGTAATGTAAATATGTAAGAGTTCAGAGATTTGTTTTTGAATTTGCATTAGCAGTTATAAACTGAATATCCCGATGGACGTGTGTCAATGAAGTGAGATTTTCTGATTGGTTGAAAAAAAGAAGAAGTGGGTAATATTTGCTAAAAATATTGTAACACAAAAAAGTACAAATGACGTATAGGAAGAATACCGGGATTAGGCAAAACTAGATGTTCTACGGGATACCTTAGAGGAATGAGTACCACCCCAGCAACAAATTTCATACTGAATATTAGATTGTACAAGGCCACTATGAGCAAGTTTCAGGATTGATTAAGGGCAGTACAGATTAAGGTAGTAGATCTGTCTGACAGCTTTGTTAAGATAAAGATTTAAATTAGTGGTATGTTTATTCCAACTCAGCTTCTTATCTAAAGTAATACCTAAGTATTTAAATTATCAACACATTCAATATCAAAACAGCCATTAACACAAGATAAATCAGAGCGAAATGTTGACGGAAATAGTTGGAACCTAGAGCAGCAAGGAGAATAATAGCTTAAAGAAAGACCTTCAGGAACTGTCCCCATTAAGTTGTTGCTAAAAACTAGCTTGGGAAACAAAAACCAATGTCTGAGAATTTCTAAATCATAATTCATATTACCTGAAAGCCGAGTATAAGTTATACTTCGGCATATAGGCATTGTTTGGTTTTTAAAGTTTTACCGAAATCGAAAATGGTGTTTTCGAGATATGAACAGTTTTTAAAATTAGCGTTTTCGATGATTCAAATTGCTCTTAGTTGCTGTTTTGCTCAACATTTTTATTGGCGTTTTCAGGTAAACTAAAGAAAACTATAGATATTTCTAAAAAAGTACTTTTTCAAAAATCCATTTTACGATAATACAGAGAAAAACTGAGTTTGCCATTAAGAAATGACCATATTACCTCAAAAATGAATTTTTGTTACAATTATATGGACCGTTTTTCAGATATGTTCAAATTTCAAAAGTACCGTTCTAATTCGTATTTTTAGACAAAAACTGGGAATTGTTTTCGAACAAAACAAACTGGTATCAAAAAAATAAACGGCCCCAAACTGTAGGCCACAAACTCCAAATCTGAAGTTTGAACCAAATTAGGGCAGCCCTTTAGGCTGAATGCGTCGGAAGAATTTTGCGACCCACTTCTTTGACTTCCCTTATCATCGAATGTCAGAATTGATTATCATCTCGAGTTCGAAATTTTGTGCCAATACAATATGTCTCTTACTACGTCATCGAGAAAATAAAAATCAAGCGAATACATTGTGTTTAAGGCAGCGAAAGTTGTTCTTGACTATTTCCCTTCGCCTATTTATGTATACGATTTTTAGTTCCTCGATCGCCTCAACAGGAACAGGGAAACTGGAAAGTGGTTCCTTTTATCCGATTTAAGAACTTTTTCCGGTGCCTACTTTTTATCCAGAAACGAAAGTATGGTATGTCTAATAATATTTTTTTATTTATGTTTCGCAACCATCAAACTCTTACTATTAATATTATTATATCGTTGTGTATCTTCTTACACAGACGGGATAAAAGCAATAAATAGTTGGCGTAACAGCTCCGTAGGGAAGGGACCCTAGGTCTAGCTTCTCACAACCATTGGTTTTGAATTTTTGGGACGAATGGAAGGGTTTTACAATTTTGTGCCAAGCTCACCGATGTTATATATCGACCTAGTTAATTCGAGAAATAAGTAGCTCCGAAAATTCAGGGGTTTAGCGGCATTGGGTTTAAGGCTTTCCAACATTTCTTCAACGTGTGTTATGTAATGACATTAGTAGGTTGTAGGTTAAAAAAGTTATTGTTATTATTGATGGAGAATTAGAGCAAGCTTGTTACTTAAATGCAGCATGTAAATAGTTAGAAGTTAAACTATTGGCTTTAAATCTGCGATTTTATGTTTAATAGGATAACTAGAGGAAATTTTAATAAATTAGTTGCCGGCAAGAAAGGCCTCATAATTTTATTTAACAAGAAGTTGAAAATTAAACTACTTACTTACTAACCAGTTTTTACCTTGTTTATGGAGGCAATAAAATTCAACTAATTTAATTCATTTCTAAAATCATCAACACGTCACCTGTGAAATAAAGGGTTTTCTATTGCGTTTGTCGTTTTTTTGCATAGTCAGGTCAGTACCTAATAGAACAAGTCAATGTGCAAGTTTATCGATTTAATGAATAACTACTCTTGTGTATACCTTTTCCGGTATTTATAGGCGACTTTTACGTCACTGGGATGTCACGAGCACTATTATAAATTTACGACTTGGTAGATAACGAATCCAAGATAATTTTGTTGTACTGTTTCACAACTAGTATATGAGCAGTATACTGGTACTATTAAACACAAGGTTTTTTTTAAGAGCTTCATAATTTTTAATGAACCAAATAAAAAGTAATGGAAATATCAATATATTTTAAATTTTGTTTTATTTAACTACAACAAAAGTGGGTCACAACTATTCCTCTGCGTGAGTTTTTATTCTTTTTATGACGAGTGAAAAGTAGATCCCTTTTCATTTTTATGCCGAGTTCAAACGGCTGAACTTAGAAACTCTTCCAAGGAAGGTAATACTCTAGAGTGATTTTACGAATTTTTTTACTCAATGCCGTGCCTTGACTTGAAAAATTCGTAAAACAAAGAGAACGTGTCTGGAGGATGCTACTTTGGTAAGACTTAAGATATGGCAACAACAGTGGGAATATGTAAATTTTGACATTTTTAATGTTAGTCGTACTCAGAACGTTTTGTGTTACGAGTGCTATTTGTATTGTTTAAATACAGTTACTTGAAACCTTCATCTTGATCAAAAAATTAAATTTTCGTGCAATGATTTTTTATGATTTTCGACGTGAATCAAACCAACAACAGTGTACCGATCAACTCGCTTTAACTTTTGGTAATGAAGCACCTTGAGCACATCTTGAGCCACCGTAATTTGCTTATTTTCAGAATTCAATCGTGATCGCTACAGGACGAATTTCGTGAAAGACAATCCATTAAAAAAAACAGGCTCGTGTCGAGTGTTATACAAAAATATTCAATATAGTGGTGCTTCAAAAGAGGTTTATAAAATCGTGACAGGTAACGAATCATGGATCTATGTATATGAACTCAAAACTAAACAATTGACTGTATGGGTCTTTCAAGACGAGCCAAATCCAAGAAAATATGTTCGTGCACGAAGAACTTTGAAGAAAATTGTCGCCTCTTTTTTGGAATAATTGGGCATGTCACCACAGTGGCATAAGATTGACTAATTTATTTCGCAATTAAAACTTAAAGGATATTTTTTAAAACATCTGAATTCAAATAACAAACGATTACAAAAACGACAAGCATTCAAAACGGAACTTTTTATGCCCAACCTTAATTTTCTTAGCACACATTTTTGTACTGTCACTTTTAAAAAGTGACGCTGATGACTTGTAACGATAATGACAAGCTTCTTCTATATATGTATATATATAGTTCTTTCGGGGTGTAAATCGATGATGATATAACTCGATAACCCTTGGGACGATTTTCATAATTCTTTTTTTGCTTTGTTCGTATTGCTGTATATCAGGTTTATATTTACTTTTTGTCGCGAAAACAAGACTTTGAGGGGATGAAAGAGGTTATGAAAGTTTGTATGGGGAAATACACTTTGAAAAAAAAGAAACTGGATAGAAATCGAGTATTGACACTCCAAATAAAAAAAAAAATATTTTAAATTTGATAAGCAATTGTTGTTGTCAATTTATTTTCCCAGCAAATTGTTGTTGTCAACAATTTTGATTATTTCTTTTTTTTTTTTTTTAAATATACCTAGGTACCTAAAAAGTTTGTTCTAATAAATTATGTTTACTATGTTACATTAATTAACTTTTTGAAATGAAGCAGATACTTTGATTATACAAAGATGATATGGCCGACGATATTTTGCATCGAATTCGCACTGTGACATCGGAAAATGAACTGGACATGTCAGATGAAATGCGCAACAAAACTTTGATTTTGATCGAGGATATGTGTCTGCTCATGAGCGGCAATTTGTTGTGCAAATTGGGGATGCCACAGCCAAATCGTTCAATGCAAGACGCATTTAATCGAGAATCGGAGCGAGAAATTGACCTCGATCGAATCGCATTGAGTCAAGCTGTTCGAACAAATGTGCCAATGTTGAATCAAGAATAAAAGAAAGTGTACGATGAATTGATGCAAGCAGTTGATAACGAAAATGGCGGAATTTTCTTCCTTGATGCACCCGGTGGAACTGGAAATACCTTCCTGATTTCACTGATTTTGGCTACAATTCGTTCGAGATCTGAAATCGCTTTGGACCTAGCCTCTTCTGGGATAGCGGCTACTTTGTTAGAAGGCGGTCAAACAGCATTGAAATCGCCATTGAATCTGCAAGTGGATGAAGAACCTACATGCAACATTTCAAAGAACACTGCGATGGCGAAAGTACTGCAGCAATGTGAGATTATCATATGGGACGAATGCACAATGGCTTACAAACGCACAATGGAGGCCCTGAATCGTTTACGTAATGATAAGCGACCTTTCGGTGGAGCAATGATCTTACTGTCAGGCGATTTCCGTCAAACGCTGCCTGTCATTTCGAGATCAACTCCGACATATGAATTAACTGCTTGCCTGAAGGCGTCTGCTTTATGGCGATACGTGAAGAAATTGGTTTCGAAAAACAAGAACGTCAATCATTTTAATTTCGCCATTCAAAACCAAATCGCTGGTGAGTTGCATTCATACAAATCAGCGACTCCGTGATGGATGAAAACGAAGCCACCCACTATCCCACTTTGTTGCGCAACCTAAATGAACCAAAACTTTGTAACGGTACGCGTTGGATTGTGAAGAATTTAATTTCAAATATTATTCAAGCAACGATTTTTATTGGAAAATTCAAAGGCGATTAATAAGTCGCAAGGACAATCGCTGGATGTGTTTGGCATAAATCTTGAATTTCACGTGTCGGCAAAGCTCTCGCTTTGTACGTGTACGCACCCGATAATAGAAATAGAACAAAAAATGTTGTGTACCATAAAACACTTTAGTGAAAAAGCGGTAGATTGGCCGACAAGTATTTGATTTTTTTTACCTATTTATTTAATTTTAATATAACTTTTGAATAAAAAAATTTAATTGACCGAATTACATGAAGCAGAATGAAGCGAAAGCTCGAAATTAGTAATTACATTACATTTACATTAATGAATTTGGGCGAAAAGAAGTTCGCCGGGTCAGCTAGTTCACAATTCTTTTGTTCCTTTACTTTTGTAAAATGGCAAAGACTGTCAAAGTAGCAGTTGTGAGAGACACTTACGAAAATGTTAGGGAACACTCTTGTAGTACCTAATTTATGAAAAGTGACAGATACCTAAATCAAAAATTCAAAAAAGTTGTACAGAAAAATCTTTAAAATGTCTGATAAACTCTAAGAGTTTGGCTAATTTTAGTTTATCAACAATATAAGTTGATCCAACTAGCGATGAAAGTTATTCGGAATGAACCGTACTTATTATGACTCCGGTTTCGAAAAACATCTTGTGGTGAACGTTCAGTTTCATTTTGCGGCCTCTAGATACCATTTTAATGCGCAAATAAATCACAACAAATTTACGCATATGCCAAATAGTACAACAAATTTCAAATCAGCTGTCAATAGTCAGCTTTTCCACTTCTTACACCAAGACATTTTTTGAGTGAAAATTCGTAAGATTCTCAGTGGAGGGGTAATATCTTGTTCTCTCGATGACGCTCTCTTTTACGAATTTTTCGAGTTAAGGAACGGCTCTGACTCTGAGTAAAATAATATAGAGCGGTTACCATTTGCAAAAGAATGTGAATTTAAAATTCAAATTTTAACGGAAAGCAGTTGCGTGACGCGAATGACGAAATATAGGGACACGTTTTTCTTGTTTAAAAAAGTACAACATAATGTTATTCTTTATTTTGATTCTTATATTGATTGAACAACACATAAATCTTGTTTGCTATTGATATTTAATCCGGAGATTCAAATTAATGCGTTGGGAACAAACGATATTTAGTACAAAAGCTTTTGTAAAGTGTTTATTTAAAAAAAAAATTTAAATTAAAGTAAAATTAATTTAAAGCTATGCAAATTCAATTCCAATAAATACAGCTTCTAAGTAGTGTTGAAGACATAAACAATATTTAATAAATGTGGTTTTAAAAAGCAAATAGACTTAGGGGCATAGCTCGAAAATAACTCTTAACCTTTATTTTCAATTGGTTTCTCACTGAGAGATATTACATTCGGCTTCAACATTAAGGTCTTGCTCTGAGATATATTTATATACTCTTGGCTTTTTGCTCTTTGGTTGATCGTTATTTTAAAAATTTGGATATATCTCTCATCAGTTAACTTTTAACATAACATTTTAATGGAATTGATCAACCAAAGACCTCATTTGTCGAAAATAAGTAAAAAAAAAACTCAAACTTGTATTGAATTCAGTTAATTCCTTTGTTTAGCATATAGCAATATTAAGAATAATTTAAGGATAAAGTTTGACTAAAAGTAAACTCTCAGGGGTTTAAGTACTTAAGCTATACCTTTTCTCACTTAAAATTAAATTCAAAACGGAAAAAACTTTTTCCACGGTTACTTACTGTATTCAACTTCCTTAGACAAGTGTTCAACAATGACTATTCAAACCACTAATGCAATTTCGCATGCGCTGCTAGCTAACGGTAATAGTTAGCGAAAAATGTTCAAATGAGATTTATTTTTTTCTGTCAGTGATATCTCTCAGCGGTCGACCGAAACGATAAAAAATCAAAATAAAGGTTTCGCACTGAGCATAACAGAAAAAAAATACTGTGATAAAAAACTGGTCATTATGTGATCCTATTTAAAAATCTCAACAACTGAGAGTAATATTAAGACCTTTGAAAAGGTTGAGAGATATTTTCGAGCTCTACTTAAGGGGCATTTAGTTGCGACATTTAAAAAAACAGCCCATATAAGGATTATTTTGCAAATCAGATCAAAAAATTATAAAAAACTTAACTTCAAATGACGAAAAAACTCGCAAGTTTTTAAAGACAATCAGTGATGAAAAAAATAAAATATGTATGTGCTTTAATAAATTTTCATCGTAAACAAATCAATTTAATTTAACCCAATTTAAATGTTCACCACTACTCTAATCTTTCCATTGCAAACCAAAGTACGTTCTTCAAAACATCAATAAAAATAAAGATGATGTGTATGTGCTCTTGGAACACCGATTTGTTTATAAATATACTCACAAAATGACCGAATTCACTTTAATTTTACTATTTGGTCTAGCAATGTTATAAATTTGTAAACAAAACAGACGTGTGCTTTAATAACTGCTGTTCTTGTTCATACTGCCAAAAGGCAAAATTTTATGATATACTTGCATAGACTAAGCCAATTTTTATGACGAATTCGTGTTTCAAATTCACATTGTCAGGAATTGTAATTGAGTGGAAAATAATCTCGTGAATTTTTCGAGCAATGCCAAAATATTTCGCTGTTTAGTAATTAGGTCGGCTGTGGTTGCAGTTACGTTGGTGGAACGTGAGTACTACATTAATTACCATAATGAAGGCGGAATTCACTAAGACCCTAGTGATGTGAATTTTTGATGCTGAAACGACACACGCTTGTGAAGAGCTGATGCATATTAGTTTTTAGTTGAGTTCATAACTAAGTATTATTATGGATTTGAGAGTTATCCATATGCAATAATGGGAGTGTTCTCAAAAATAAAGCAATAAACGATTAAGAGAACTATTATTTCTGAATGGTTTCCATGTAAAGAACAATCATCTGCATATTGCTGTCTTTATTGATGCGGCGTAGTAAATATTTTTATAAGTTAAGTTTTCTCATACAAAAATACAATCATGGATAAGGGATAAGATATTAACTTTTCAGATTGTACTTTTCACAAGTTAAAATTGTATCTTTTAGGACCGAAGTGTAACTTTGGCATTGTGGAAATTCGTAGCTATATGAATTTTTCAATTTCAATTCAATCAATATTGTTGCACTAAGCATGATTTTAAATATTGAATTGAATTATTGGGAATAAGTATACTTTTGCTTAAAATATTTATGAAACATTGTCACTGCAGAATGTTTGTAGGAGTATGAAAACATTTTGACCAATTTTTCTTCATTTAATTAAGAAAAATTTACTCATGAAATCGAAGTTAATGAATTCGAAAGCGGAAAGTACACAACCATGTTTGTCCTAATATATTTCTAGTATATAAAACATCTCAATTAGGTAGTTTTATTAACCAAACAAATTATATTAATCGCCTTTTAAAAATATATAATAACCAACCAATAGCATTCGGTTATGTTAAAATGTGGTATTCCCGAACTCTATCACACTCCCCCACGGTTGGCAGCATTGATTTTATATTTTTTGTATGTTTTTGCATGTCACACAAAATTGAGGGGGCCAGAGAGGCAAGAGGATCGCGAATTGGGTGTCTCAGTATGTCTCTGCTGAAAATTGTTGCATGATGTTACTTAGGAACACTAAAAATCCAAATCCTTTTCAGATTTAAAAGCGAAAGACGTATTAATATCGGAAAGCAAAATCGTAAAAATACGAGTATGTCTTAAACTCCTAACAAAAAGACAATATAATGTGGTATTTAAATGGATTCTGCGATTTGATTTCCGATTTCAGATTTCGCGTATTCAATCGTGAGAATCCAAATTATTTCGTTCATTGTTGGTATTCGCATGTTCTGTTTTGTTTTCTATAGACATAGTAGAACTATTAACAAATTTCGGTCTCGAATTTAAATTTTCGAAAGCTCACAATTGCAAGATTCGTATTGGAAAATATAAAATTGGTAAAGTCCATATTCTTTTACAAATATTAAGACAATGTATTTTGATATACAACTGATATTTTGATAAACGTGTATTATATTTAGACTTTTCTAAATTGAATGTGTTGCTGAAAAATCGTTTTCATCTACATTCAACAAATCAACGAGGCTATAACCGAAAAAAACAAGTAGTATCGAATGTTCCTTTTAAGCATAAAAAGAGCAGATGCAACTTATGTAGAAAGGAGCACATGTACACGCCGATTATGCAATTTTATGTGATACGATTGTAAGTAAGTATGAGTAATGCAGTATACGGAGAATATCTGCTTTCGGACACTTCTCACAGATGCAAGACACATGAAACATGATTTCTACGAAATCTAAAATAGCTTCAGCTTTTCGTGCAAGAATCTGCCACAATCAGTCCTCTTTGACCAGTCAGACTGACTGTTAAGCTCAGTATTACGGACCACGTGGAGATTCCACAAAATATACGATGAATAATGTATGCACGGACTACAAACGTTTTTGAAAGATAATTTGTTACTTCATTTCCTAGCAGTGAAGGATGATAATAAACAAGGAAACAACGAATTAACGACACCCATCTACACGTTTGGCTTCGAAGTGAAGAGAATCTTAATACCGGCCTTTCTAACTA
Organism: Cheilosia urbana; assembly: GCA_946477585.1. Lineage (NCBI taxonomy): Eukaryota > Metazoa > Arthropoda > Insecta > Diptera > Syrphidae > Cheilosia > Cheilosia urbana. The sequence continues at coordinate 44,200,107 of OX297856.1, forward strand.
CAGCAACGTTTTCAAAGACACTGGCAGTGACATGTACTAAACAGGCTGCACGCAGTCTGATATTCACATTTTCATAGACAACCAAGCGGGGATAAAAGTAATTTGGGCTATAGAAATTAAATCAAAGCTTATAGTCTCCGTCTGGAAGAGCTATACAGGTTGTTGACGCACAGCACCACGAAAGGCCCTGTTGAGTCGGGCCATTTGGCGCTCTGTTTTTTTATTTTGGCCCAAGCCCGGGCGCCCGTCATAATAATTCGATTTCGTATTTTTTGTCTTGTATCTGTCACTTTTTTTTAAAGTTTTCTCTGAAAGGTAGCCCGTACTTTTTGTAAATGGCCTTCAGAAATGCTTCATATTCTTTTCTTTGTGGCAACGTTGGTCTTCGCCCCAAGCGGTGTGCTGGGAAATTGAAAGGCTGCGATATACTGACAAGAAAGAAATCTTTCGTTGAAAATGAAAATAAACAGTCATGATATGTAACAAACATAAGCTCCTCCTACTACACTCTTTATTTGCCATAGCCCCTGATGGCCAGAAAGAAAAATATTGTCACATCCTATTGTAAGCGGCACCCCCGCAATGCATACTGGGAACATTCCTGCATGTTCTCGGAGTTTGATTTCGAGTTTGTCTACTCGAAATCGGATTCCGCCTTTTCCAGGAATGGCCCACGCGAATTCTTTTTCTCGTCTTGATCTTTGTGGGAAGATCGAGATAAGAGAAACTGAACTTCGCATTAGTTTTAAGCTATATTATTCAGTTGGAATAAAGTGCTCAAAGCGAAACGTGGCTTTAATTTAAAGATTATAGTTTACTATATTTAAAGGCACTTTTTTAGGGAACTCGTAGATAGTACGATATGGCTCAAAACTGCATAGTTTTTCACAGTCTTTTTCTAAACGCCTACAGCATAACAATAGATCTGCATTGATCTATGCTCGACGGTCGAGCTGGACTTTCTTGTCCCATCAGCCGTTTTTTATTTTTAGAGGTCTGTTTTACAAATTGGCCATATTTTTCCCAACAACAACTAAAACCAATTTGAAGTCTGCATTCTGCAACTGATGTGTGGTTATTTTGCTTTGCCATTTAACTCATTTTTAAGGTTCCGTACCCAAAGGGAAAAAACGGAGCCTTATTAGTTTTGCTCTATTTAAACGACAAATACAAATTAGTAATTTGGTGGAAAAAAAAAATTGTTCATTCGTACAAAAAATTGCTTATTTCTTGATTCACAAAAAATGGATATTACTCTTTTGTAGATTATGCTCGTAGCTATATATGCTAAAAGAATGTTTTGCCGAAAAGTTAATATTTAAAAAGATATTCACAAAAACAGTCAATCACTATACAAAGTACGCCTCTTTTAATCATTTTTTATTCGTTATTGGTGTGTCCTCTTAATCGATTCCAATTGGAACTCTAATCATGTTCATTCACACACCGATACCACACTCCATCCAGATACCAAATTCCAGACTTCACAGTTCACCTTGCACCTTCACAATCCACTTCCACTTCCCGTTCCCGTCCACAGTCTACACTAGTGTTTGTGCATTGTGTTCTCGGTCTCGGTGTCGGTCTCCATTCTCCAAATTTTCCCTTCATTTAACCAATTTCTCTTTCGATTGAAATTCATTCTCATGCAAAAATATATATATATACCTACAAGATATTAGACATTAATTTGTGCACAAACGTGGCCATTTCATTCTTAGAGCGTGTTCTTTGCTCTTACCCTTCCTCCAACGCTCCAACTCTAAATAACGGAACCTTCGGTGCGCGAATTACACTCGCACTTGGCCGGTTTTTTTAGATTTTTGTTTGCAGGTGCATAATTAGAATGATACACAGCTCTAGACTTAGACTTCCAGGGATGTGATTCATGTGATACTACAAGTCGCTATTTACTAAACGTACTTAACCAGTAAATATCGTTGCCATGAGTTGTAGGTATGTGTTTTATTTGATTCAAATGATCTGTATTTCTTAAAACAAGATAACAGCTATTAAAAACAATAGCTATAAAAACAAATTCCTTGCCTTAAACTTATTCCTTTAGGTTTGCGCGTGACTATAATGAAAGTAGTGAAGAGATAATGTATGTAGCTACCTAGATAAGAATTTCCAAAAAGTTCTGCAGGCAATCAACTTTCATATTTCAAAGAATAAAAGGAATATCATTTCGGCACCAAAGACAAATGAACAGACAGCCGACAAACTTTAAGCTGAAATAAAATAATATGTAGGTATGTATAAGTATACCTATGTATACAATAGAACGAAAAAAGATAAAAAAAAACATTTTTTAACCTAAAAGTGACAACATCCGTGCATTTTATGATTTTATAATCACATCGGTTCATTGCACAATCAAATGATGTGTGAGCATCTCCCCGCAGTTTGATGAAGTTCAAGGTGAACCTATGTAAACTAAGTTCATATAGATATAGCTATATATAACAAAGGGAGAGGCAATGTTTTACATTTATAAAGTGCTACTCGTGCAAGGTAAGATAAACAGAAAAACAAATTATTGACAAAAGCTAAAATTATATTAAAATTGCATTGCTGCACCGGAAATGGCATTTCCTTCCTCCATTTACACTAAAAATATCGATAGGTGAAGGAGATGGTGCGTCAGACAAACACAATCAGCAAAAATATCGTTCGTTCGATATGAATATTTTCAAGGTTCACTGTTAGACGATTTGGCGCCCGACAAAAAATAACATTTTAAAACTAGACGATGTCGTAGTCGTGTCCTAGATTGCGACCTGCCTTGAGATAATGCCAATCGGGAGGAATATATTCACTTCTTGTCCTCCAACTGCCATCACCATTGAAAAACAGCCACCTCCTCAGCTACGTATGGTATAAGCAGTAGGCGTTCCATTTTCACCCCTAGTCGCTGTCGTACCAATAGGTCCCACTTTATATGATGATTGATTTAAATCGAATTGTTTTCATAAAATAGCTCCCCACTACATAACAGTTTGTGTGTGGTTTTCGTAAGTCAAGTGCTTGTTGGAATTTAATTTGATGAATTGCCAGAGCGCCAAACCGAAAATAGGCACCTTTTTTCTATATATTCAATTTATTGGCGGCAGTCTTAATTGGCAATTCTCCTCCTCGACGTAGAACAAACGTTTTAAATCCACAAATTTGTCCAAAGTCTAATTATAGCACTTCGCAGTAGCAGTGGCATAGCAAAAGGGCAAATGAATATTCTTAAAATCTCGAACTAAACGAAAAATCATAACCGAATCAGTAGAGGTAGAGGCAGCAAAGATAAGGCATTTTTTGTTCGACTAGGAAAGGGTTGCAATTTGCAATGAAGGAGTTTCTGAATGAAATCTGAAATGAGTTCATATGACAATAAAGCATTCTTCTATCTAGGTACTTACCGCAAAAAATGATTGACATTAAAATTGTAATTCACTATAAAATGTTGTTATTTGTTCTATTTGATTGAGATTTCCGCCTTTGTCTTTCGGTTGAAAGTGCCTGTGGGTGGGTTATATTTTTTTCTTTTCTGTTAGGGGAACGATTTTTTTAGTTTATATATATTAAAACATAAGCACGATTTTTTTATTCTTTACACAGTCTACAGGAGAACAGACAACTTGAATTCTAAATTGGCACAAAATACTGCAAATAGGTTCACTTGTCGTCGAAAAAAATAAAACAAAATCAAAATTTAAAATGAAATAAAAACGAAAAATTGTTCATGGAATTTTTTTCTATCCACTTTTCTTATTTCACACACACACTACAATTTGCTTTGCTTTGCTGTTGGACACTATAATGAAGAAATTTTGTGAATTTTTATTTGATTTCACAATGCACTTTGTGTGGTTTTGTTATGTTGTTAGTTGCACTTAATGGCTTTAGTGTAAAACACAAACAATGAACAAAACGAAACATCCAATTAAAAATAAAAATAAAACACTTTTCTCGCGTTTTGATAGCTCATAGCGAATTGAGGACCGAATTTTGGGTCTTATTTTTTTGGAGAATTGCTAAATTGACAGCGGTGAAGGAAGACAGCTGACTGCGATGTTTGTTTAGAACTGTCAAATATTCTTCATAAGAGGTGGTAGCGGCTCAGCTAGTGGGTAGGAAACATAGAAAGTGCAATAGGTTCGAAATGGTTTCTGTACGGGGTGTCTACGGTGTGTGGAAATGATACACGACAGAGATGGTACTGGAATGGTTTTGCTTGTTGTTCGAAAATGGTCTGTCTGTGCGGGGTGTGTACTTGTGTAGACGTTATGTTATATTTTTATCAAATAAGGCCTCCATAAAGGTAAGATTAGACGGTATGCCAAGTGGTCATAAAATGCCAATTTCTGACAGTTCTTCTGTCAAAATATGGTCATACAATGTAATGGGCATATGCCCTAATGACCTAAATGCCACATATGACCACGCTGATTTCGACAGATAAAAATGCCCAAATAGCATATAGTGTAATCGGACAATAAGCACGAATGCCAGCATAAACCTTATGTGCCCATATGCACTTTATTGAAATTTCGTTGTGGCATTGCTGGCATTTATGATCGAACAAGAATTATTTTGTTGCCATCGGTGTTTGAGTTCGTGGGATTGTGATTTATTTTCATTTTCGTTCTCTTTTTTCTGGAAAAATAACAAATATGAAATGAAAAAATAGCAAATGCCTTAAATGACCACCAAGGCATATATGACCATATTGGTAATTTGTGTCATATAGTCTAATATACAGTTTTGATAATCCTGGCATTTTGGTCATTTGACAGCTAATCTGGTCATTTGCCTGTTGACATTCATATGCATAATTGGCATACAGTCTAATCTTAGCTTGAGGCCAAGTTTTCACCATTTTCCTGGTGAACAGGATAAAACTTACGTTAATCCGGAGTTTATTTTTATTTTTATTGGACGCCCCGGTTTGTGCCACATCGGTCCATGCAAAAATAAAGATTCCAACCGCTACAGCGACAGAAATATCAAATTCTGAAGATTGGTCCATTTTTTTTTTTTTTTTTTTTTGTAGGACTTAAAACAAGCATCCTATCTCAGCGAAAGTAAAGTACAACAACTAATGTCACCTCCTTCAAGTCAGTCTCACATTATGCAAGCGTTTGATTAAGTGCTAGTTAGATATCTCTTTTTGCTTTTTTATCTCAATTTGGGGAGAAATCTCGTGAATCGTGTCCTTAGGGCCCGATTCTGTGTCAAATTATCCGGGTTACTGGTAACGGCTGCGGCTGCCCGGATTTCAAACTTCAGATTTGGAGTTTGTGGGGCACGTTTCGCAATACCAACATCAATACATCAATTTTAATTAATGACAGTAGCTGATGCATGCAGTACTGTATTGCGCGCTTCACTGCGTCCAGAAATCCTACACATGTGTTTTGGTCATTACAGATTCTACCCGTCATTTAATGACTTCTCAGACCGCTGAAAAAAAAACATGTAAGGTAGGTAACAAGAAGTAAGAATGAATTAGGGCGTACCTAAAAATATGATCGGACGATTGCCAGATCTGACAATTATTGTCAGGGGTACAAATGGAAAAAATTGTCCCAAATGTCTGCCAACCGTGTAAACCGGCAATTTTGTCTACCAATATTTGAAGAAAAGTCATTGTGAAATAATTGCCAGACCGCCATCGGACAAATTTTATCATTGTCAGACCTTTGCCAGACGTTGCAATGAAATGAAGTGCTTTTTTTCTATTTTATTTGTCACTCTTATTTCGAATCTGAGAGCTTTTGTATACCAAAGTTAGGATATCATCGAATTGTTTGGAATCCATACGCAAAAAATTGCGATACAATTCTGGCCTCAGCTCTCAATTCCACGAGTGATTTTGCGTAAAGACCCTCCTGCTGTCGGCGGGCCTCTTTTGCAAACACGCCGACGTTTGCGTGGCAATTCATTGTCCTCGCTGCTCTCAGATACGACACGCAGCCAAAAGAATGGCAATTGCATCTTCTTTTTTTCCTGCAAACGGATCTGCACATATTTTGTAGACAAACATCTGCCACCGTGTGAACTAGCAACTTTCTTCCTGGCAGCGTTGTCAGACAAATTATTTGCAGGCAAACCACCTGCAAATGAAATTGTTTGGGATGAATGAGTTTGGGATAAAATCTGGCAACCGTGTGAACTGGAAATTTCGTATTTTAAAGTATTTATTTGTAGATCTGACAATATTGTCAGATCTGGCAATAGTCTGAACATAGTCTAATACTGATTTGGTTATATACTCTTTGTGTGGTTTATGTCGTTTTCGATTTGGTTTTTCAGATTTTGATCTGAGACTTCAGATTTTTGCTTCCAAATCGAACATGTCCGAATTTCATTGGTTCTTGTCTGTATTGGGTTGGCGGCAAAAAAACATTTTCATTGAGGCATTTCGAAATAATTTAATATAAAAACTCGGCTACATGAAATTTGGCCCCAATGAAAAATTGCCCCAAATAAAAAATGAAAAATTGCCCCAAAATTGGGGCGTTTTTTCATAATGAAAAATGGCCCCAATTTCAAAATGGAAATATCGCCCCAAACAAAATGAAAAAAGGCCCCAAAATATAAAAATTAAAAATCCAAAAATTAAAAATAGCCCCAAACTGCATTATATAGCTTGAATATTAGTTTTTATTAGAAAATAATTTATGAATACACTTCAATAGTATCGTCAACATTTTGTCTACAACAAGGACCACTATAACTGTCATTTCCTTCCTAGGACTACAAAATCGAATTTTGTAGTCCTAGGAAGGAAATGACAGTTTTTTCATAATGAAAAATCACCCCAAAATTTAAAATGAAAAATGGCCCCAAAATATGAAATATCACCCCAATAAACAAAAATTTTATATATTCATTTTTGTTGTTGGTTTTCATATAAATTTTTGGGGCAATTTTTCATTTTTGTTTTGGGGCCATTTTTCATTGGGGCCAAATTTCATGTAGCCTAAAAACTCGCTCCCACACGCGTAAATTCAATAATTCAGCTAAAAAAACAATTCTTCCAAAGGTAAACAATTCGTAACCGCCAGCTGTGTGTTATAAACATTGGTGTTAGTGAAAGTATGTGTAGATCGAGGAAAATACTAATGTGGTATTCGTTTGGGCGCTCTCAGATCACTTTTTTTGCTCTCAGATCAGTTCTTATGTTCGTTTGGTACAAAAAAAACAATCTTTTTCAGATTTCAGAGCACTTTTGCGAATCTAGATATTTTCTCAGATTTACCAACACAAGTGCGTTTGAGTTTGACAACTGGTGGAGTGCGTTTAGGTTTTCGTGAATTTGTTCTACAGCAAAGAAAGGCATTGCATCGGGTGAATTTATTTTAGTAAATTGGTTATGTATAAATATTTAAAAATGAATTGAGACGCAAATTTCGAATGTTTTAATTTAAGACCTAAAGGCTAGTACGCTGCTCAAGTGAAGTGAAATTTTCACTGCTCTCCAAGAAATGCTGTGAAATCGAAAGTGAAAATTTTTGTTGGAGATTTTCGTGGAGAAATTATTGCAGGGTGACTGAGATGAAAAATTATTTTTTCTGTGAATTCCATAAGATTAAGGATAGCTATAGTATAAAACAAACATATTTTGTTCACTCTTATTTTACTTCAAATGAAAACAAATGGAGGAAAGGAATTGCGAATTTTGTTTTATTGTAGTTCATAGGTTCTAGAAGTGTTTAATTTTGGCAATAATATCTGATTTGTACATAAGACCAAATGTAAAACATTTTAAGAATCAAGAGTGCATAGAGAGTATACCGCACCTTTTGAAAGATCCGGAAATTGATGTGATTACTGAACCTCATTGTAGTAGAACATTCGAATACTGCTGTATTCTTATTTGCAAATGTTTCTTATGTGTTATTTGAATATTCTTCTTCAAATTCGCTCTCAGATTTCAGATTTCGTATGGCTAATCGAACATAAGAACATCACCTGCCCTTTTTTGTATTGACATTCGTGCGATTGGAATATTTGTGTAGCCTTCAACACTTTTCAAAGCGTTTTCCATTCACTGGTTAAATTTTATATTCAAACATTAAAACAAGCGTCCCGACTGATTTCTAAATATTTATACATAAATAAATTACACAAATAGATTCACCCGATGTAATTACTTTCTTTGCTGTAGAGAAAAAAACAAACTGAAATGCACTTGTATTGGTAAATCTGAGAAAATATAAGCTTGCAAAAGCGCGAACCTTTTTTTTTTTTTTTTTGTTTCAAACGCACATAAAAAGTGCTCTGTGAGCTTCCAATCGAATGCCACAATAATATTTAAGGATTTATTATTAATTAAAGTAACTCTCATTCATTCATTAGTAATAAAAATACGCATTCGAAACAGAATAGTTAGGCATTTAATTTTTAAATAAAGCTTAAGTAAACAAATTAAAAAATAAAAGAACAAAGAACATTAATGCATTTAATTTATTCAAAATTATTTTTTATTTATCAGTGGTTGGAGCAACTCATCCAGTTGTTTATTTATGTTGTTTTGGATTTCATTGTTTTCCTCCGTTAACATGATTTTCTTTTTCTTTAGCTTGATTTTCTTTCTCTAAACTCACGTTTTCACACTTCTTCACACACGAAACTGTGATAAAAAACTTATCATATGAACAAATTATGACAATTGTTTTCATTTTTTCATAGATCGAGAACCGAATTCAGCATGAACTTGTTAAAACTCTTTTCATTTCACAGTATCACGGAGCGGGAATTTACCCCCAGCTTGCATTTGCCAACTGTTTTTCGATCCGCATAATCTTCCGGTTGTTTTTCTAAATCATCAGTTATTCTTTCATCTAAATTTCCCACGACAGCAATCATTTGAAACAATAGCTACATAATTCGTCTGTGATTAGTAGCGAACTCACCGGTGAACAAAAATAGAATCGCCTGGCTTGCAGGGCATTCGTGATTCGTGAACTATCTCATGTCTATATCAAAACATTAGACATAAAATTGACTGGTGTGTATCCCTTTTTTGGCTGCCACTTGAATTATTGTCAGTTTAGCACAACAAGCATTATTCTGAAACCTACAAGGGCAGTGACGATGCTTCTCGATTTTAGGAAAAGGCGATGGTGTAACGTGTTTGGAGTTTTCGTAGGACTCTCTGGATTTCTCCAGAGTTCTTCCCTGGGCTCAATTCCTAGTGTTAACGCTAGCATCTGTTTATGGGAGATCTGTTTCATCGACTGGGTCTCGACCCAACCAACACCGGACATTGACACAGTATATGTGCCGCTGTCTCAGATTCCTCCAGGCATAGTTTACAGGTATCATCCTCTCTAAGGCTTATAGTTAGGATAATGTCAATTGGACTTTTGTATTACTTGTTCGTCGTGACCTACCCATCAAAGCTCTCTTCACTGTATTTTTTGTTGTCAACAGTCAACACTTTCAATTTGTTTTTCCAAATAAGCCAGTTAAAGGCTGAAAACGTTTTCTTCTAACACTTTTTTTTCTATTTGGAACGAATGGATCTACAATTATATGCCGAATACGAACGATTTAAAAAGCTATTCAGGACTATAATGCTCATATAAGTTTTACAGACGTTCCCAAGGGGTACACGAATGGGAAAAATATGTAAAGTGTATTTTTAAATAGCCTTTTATGCACTGTTCTTATTTTATTTAAATTCGAATGAAGTAGTAAATGAGTTTTCTCGAATTAAACAAATTGATACACACAAACCCAATGGAGTTCATAGATATCCCGCTGCAAATTACCAGTAAGACCGAAAGGTACTGATTGTTAATGTTCGATTATTCGTAGGTATGGATTTATAATGGCGTTTTGCATAACCTTTTTGCTAGACCTTGGGATGCATCACTCTCTTCTGAAGTACAATTCATTCCAAATGGAGAAAGACTCACAAATTTAATTAATTCGACTGCGGAATATTTAAGAATAACAACAAACAGTGATGGTACGCTTATGTAATGTACGCTTTCTTTGTACTAATCCGTTTTTTATTCTAAGGTTATATACTTTATTTCCTGGACGAGGGTCTTCAAGAACTGTACATTTGTCCAACTGCGGCTACTGAAAACGATTGTTATAACAGCCGTTATAGATGGAGCATTGGTATACTCTACTCATCTATGCACATCTAGTACAACATTTACTAATCAAAAACTCATCTAGATCGAGATGATACAATAGCGGTGTATGCTCTGAAGCAGAAGACTTCGATATTGGTAGACACAAACACTTCGGCCGACTTACACTTTCCATACCTTCAAGCACTTCCAAGCCTGTACCCAAGGTATATTTTATCCATACCTTTGGCAAATAGGAACAAATTTTGCTTCGGTGTCGTGGAATTCTATCGCAATAACGGCGGACAATACAATGAGGTAATTTGTGAACCAGTGAACCACGTCATTCGGGAGATTTAAATTTTTGCTCATTACCACGCTTTATTTTATTTTTTCTACGGCAAAGAAAGGCATTGTGTGAATCTGTTTTTGTAAATTATTTATGTTTATAAAGATTGAGAAATCAATCGGGACTCAAATTTCGAATGTTTTAATATAAAATTTAACCAGTGAATGGAAAACGTTTTGAAAAATATTGAAGGCTACACATTAGTGTTCCTTAAACATCGATAGTCTATCGATAGTATCGATAGTTTTTTACTACACATAGTTTTTTACTATCGATACTATAGATGGTTTAAAAAAATTGGTAATAAATAACAAATGCCTTTAATGACCATATTAGTAATTTTGGTCATATAGTCTTATATACAAATTTGATAATCTTGAAATGTTGGTCATTTGAGAGCTAATCTGGTCATTTGCCTCTTGGCATTCATATATGCGTAATTGGCATACAGTCTAAACTTAACTTAGCTTAAACTATGATAAAATATATACAAATGAGAATCCTTTCATTTCTTGACCACAACTGCTTCGGTATTTTATTTAAATGTTTTTTATTAATAAATTATGGACAAATTTACAACCCGTCCTTAGAAAATCGTAAGCATATAAAACTATCGATACTATCGATAATATCGATAGTTTTATTCCAAAACTATCGATACTATCGAATTGTAAAACTATCGCAGCCGTATTAATAATGGTCGCATAACTACATGTTAGGCCTAACTAATGGCAAACACATTCGTTAAACTCAAATTCTTATTAATAAACATTTTTAGAAGATAACTAACGCTTCGTAACTATCACATAACGAACTTACGGTAGGAGGTCTGTTAGCGAGTCAATAACTCTAATATGCTATTCACACCGAGCCGAAAACATCGTTTTCGCGAAAACTTCATCGAAAACTGATGTTTGCCCATACATATTTCAGTTTTCAAAACGAGTCGTTTGAAGTCAATTTCCACGAAAACACTGAATAAATGTCACAACTCACAACTTAAAATCATTTTCCACGCTCCACGGAAGCGTACGCAATACTCAAAGCTACAGAAATAGCTATCACCATAGCTAAAAACGTGGTTATTTGTACTGACAGCCTGTCCACCCTAAATGCCATCAGGAATATCAAAAACCGCACTCCATCGATAACCAAAATCAGACAAAACATCCTTAAGAATAAAAAAAAACTTATGATCCTCTGGGTTCCAGGACACTCAGGTATCAAAGGGAACGACCTTGCAGACCAAGCAGCCAAAATCGCTTCCGAACATACACACACAACTCTACTGCCACCTACGAAAAGAGACTTCCTCAATGTAGTCAACAATTACTGGGAACACAAAAGAAAAGAAGAGTGGAACACATACATCCACCACTACTCGTCCTTAAATCCTCTGGCTGAAAAAATGTTGTACCCAACAGAAACGTCCATCAAGATGAACAAATGCTTCCTACGTCTTCGCCTCGGTCATACCCAGCTAACACATAGTCATCTCCTCAAAAAAGAAAACCCTCCAGCCTGCCATCTCTGCCAATCCAACGATATCTTGACAATTAAACATCTTACCTCAGACTGTACCAAAACAAACGATCTGTGTAAAGCACTCTTCAATAGGCGTTTTTCTTTTTTAGTTCAGAGCTGAGCACTGAACTGAGCTCGAGCTATATGAGCGCGCTCTGAACTGAGCGTGCTCAGATCGTTCTGATGATTTTCTGTTTTTCCCGTTTTTCTTTTCTCTCAAATAGGACTGGAAGTGTGAATGTATATGTGTAATCAGCATTTTACTCAGCCTGCTCAGTCAATTAATTCTGAGCTCATAGAGCGCGCTCTGATCATGCTCTGAACGAAAAAAGAAACACAAATTCGAGCTCTGATGTATCTGAGCTAAAAAAGAAACACAAACTTTTTGTATAACAGTTCAGGTTGTGCTCTGAACTAAAAAAGAAAAACGCCTAATAAAAAACTAATTGACCTTCTGTCAACCCCTTCTATTATAAACATCAAAAATGTATACGAAATTCTAACAAAAGTCAAAATTGAATCTTCCATATAACAAAATGCTCAATAAATGTATGTGAGGGGCTGTCGGGATTTTTTCGGTCTACGAAACATGGCCCAAGTTCCCCCGACGGCCCCACTATCTATTATCTTTATTTTTACAACTACTTTTTCATATATATAAGCCGAAAGCCCTGGTAGCTAGTGCTTGTAAACTGTATTATTATATAAATTTATTTATATTGTAATAAATAATAATAATAATAATAATATTATTTTGAAATGCTCTGAATTAATTTTATTTATTAATGCGATCGAAATTTGTAAACAAAATAGTCTTACAGCCGGTTGAAACCGCAAACGAAAACTAGTTATTTTTCGGCGTGAATGCAATTTCGATTTTTCGACGAAAACACGGTTTTCGCTGCGGTGTGAAAAGGGTATTAGAAACATGGTTCCTGTCAAAATAAATTAAATTTAAATTTGAAAAAATTGGGGAACAAAATGGCTCACCGTTATTCAGTGTTTTTGAATAATACAAATATTTTAGGGGAGGATTCGGTTACCATCGCTCCAACTCGAAAAAAAGTGTACAAAAAACGAGAAAAACCTATGAAAATGTTTACAAATTACATTTGTTTTGATTTTTTTTGCTCGATTTTATTTTATTTTCTTGTTTTTTTTTTTCACTTGGCACAATTGAAATGTATTAGCCAGCCGTGATGACATAATGTAATAGTTTTTAGTACAATCAGTTAGTTATTATATGAGTTATTTTCATTTATTAATAAAAAAATTTAACTAACGTGTTATTTATTTAACTAGGTGCTAGGTAACATATGAGTTAGAGAGCAGTTATGGGTTTTTTATTAATACGGCTGTCGATGTTTAAGGAACACTACTACACATATTCGAATCCCACGAATATCAACACAAAAAAGAGCAAGTCACGTTTTTATGTTCGATTAGACACACGACATCTGTAAGCTGAGAGCGAATCTGACGAAGCCCAGTGGAATACCACATACATCGGTTGAAGTTGGAGGCTGGTTGGAGGTTTCAGTATGGTTTGTCTATGAATTCAGTTTATCCCTTCTTACAGCGAGGCAGAATTTTGGCGCCACTTTCGAAAAGAATCTTGAGGAGAACATTCAATTTTATTTTGCCACCTGTTGAAACCATTTTAATACGCAGGAAATGAAAACATGCCCTACTATGCGAAATAGGACAACAAATCTCAAATCATCTGTCAATAGTCAGGTGACTGACAGCTTTTCCAATTCTTACACCAAGAATTTATTGGAGTAAAAACTCGTAAGATTCTCTTGCAATCTCGATGACTATCGAGTTAGGAACGGCATTGAGTAAAAATTCGTTAAAATTCGCGAGGGCTAGAACAAATTCTTAAAATGTAAAAGTAAGGGAACCTATGATAACTAGATTTTTAAATATGCCCATTATAGCAGGGAATGGAATGTGGACGCTCATTTCATATTTTGTACAATTCTTATATCAATTTTTAACAACTGAAAGAACAAACCTAAAGCTTTTGCTCTATAATTTTTATAATTTTTTGTATTTCTTCATTTAATTTTTTTCAAATAGGTTGATGTTGAGAAGTGTCAATTTCTTTTACAAAATTGCGCCGAAGCCTTGAAACAAAATGAAAACGCTATCTTTTTTACTAAATATAATGAGATACAGTTGAAGCTGCAACACTTTTTAGAAATATTTGCATCTGGAGATGAAGATAATGGGTCCTACAGTTTCTTAAATCAAGTAGTGGTACGTATGCGATTTTTTTATAGTTACTATACTCACAATCGTTTAGTCAACGCCACCGATCATAAACTAATGTCGTTTTCCATTGGACGCAAAAAAGAAAAACATTTTTTTTTGAGAGTCAGAGCAATTTTGCGAATCTCGATATCCGAGCGAGATTCACACCCATTTACACTAACACCAAAACATTCGTCATTTGTCAAACTTTAAAGTGTGTTTACTTACGTTGTTAGATGAGAAGTCTGTGAAAAATAGAGAAAAAATTACATTTGGCCGCTGCAATTCATATTAGCAATAATTGAATGGATTCTTATAAACACAAATTACAATTTAAAAACAGCTGAGTCTTAAAACACGCACCACACCAAATGCAAAGGAAGAAAAATCTCGTTTTATGTTCCATTGGGCACGAAAAATCTGAAATCTGAGAGCAAAATCTGTAAATCCCAATGGAAAACGACATAAGTATTAAATAGATCGTCAGCTCCCGCGCATCTACCATCTCAAGCAGCTCTTTCACACCAAATAAACCGAACCGATCAGTCACTGTGTCATTTCCGTATCCAAACTGTCATTACCACTGTAAAAGTAAAGTACATTGATTCGAGAGATATTCGAATCAGACCACCTCTCAAACCTAGGCCTAGCTTCTCGCAACCATTCGTTTTGTGTAAGTTTTTCAAGTTTGAAACGCATGGAAGGGATCTAAAATTTTATGCTGACTCCAAACGGCCAATTGAGAAGCTATTTCAAGACAGTTATACTCTCGGATGTTTGTCAGACGTTCGCGAGAGGTGGCGCAGTGGAAAGAATCCTAAGTTGGAATTGTTTTGTTTTTTGCGGGATTCGAACCTCGGCCCCTCGCTTAGTAGTCCAACACACTTACCACTAAGCCACTGCGCCTACCATTTATTTAATTTTATTTATTGTATTTAATTCTTTATTCCAATTCTTTACGAAAAATACTTACATAACAAACATTAAATAAATAGATAAATACATAAATTTCATAAATTAAGAAAAACAAAGATTAATTACATTATAATTTATTTCTGTTATTACTAATTCTTTAACCGTGAGTTGTTATCTATTTAATATATGAATTGGAACGAACACTTTGTGGTTAGAGGAACCAGTGACAAGTGTTAAAGAAGGTGAGAAGTGTAAATCCGCACAAAAAGGAAAAAAGAGACGCATTTAAGACAAGAATCACGTGATATGGATAAGATTGATGAGGGTGTGAATGACGAATATTGAATGGAAACTATTATGTTACTACATGCGTTAAAAATCCAATGTCTGATGTAAAGAGTAGCCAATTTCGTAAAGATTTAAAGAATCTGGATTTTGATCCTATTTGATTGCGTATATCAGATGGCAATCTGTTGTAGATAGAGGGAGCTATATTGGTTGCAAATCGGCGGCAATGTTCCGTTCTAAATTTATGAACTCTCACAGCGTTAGACGAGCGAATTGAATGCAGGTCATATAAACTTGTTTGGGTATAACCACCTCGAAGATAGAACAACCTCAACACTTTGAAAATATATAGGTATTGCAGAGGCAATATCTTGGTTAATTGAAACAAAGGACGCGAAGGCTCCCAACTAGGTTTGAACAGCATCAACCTCAGTATCTTCTTCTGAGCTATAATAACCGGTTGTAAATTAGTTTTAAATGCACTGCCCCAGCAAGAGATACCGTACTCCAAACGTGAATTGACCAAGGCATAATATATTGTTAATAAAAGATTAGGCGGTACAAGCTTGCGAAGATGGTATAAATTATTTAAGCCTATGTAAATAGTTTTCCTTAAAATGTCTATATGAGGTTTCCAGTTAAGTCTACTATCAAGAGTTACACCTAGGTATTTAAATACAGAGACTGATTCTATAAGTAAGCAATTATCGACGCAATTAGAGCGATCACATCTAATGTTATGAAGTGCAATCCCATTTATTGGAAACTGATGTGTTAGACTAAAGGACATTACTTTTGACTTATTGCTAAGGACCATTTGATGATACCTGAACCAGTCATTCAATAAGAAGAGGTCGTTGGTGATTTGCTCAACTAAGTCATTATGACTAAGGGCAGCATAAGATAGGGCTAAGTCATCAGCAAAAGCGACCATTTTACCATGTAAAGGCAGCTTAAAGATAGAGTTTATGTAAATAACAAAAAGCAGTGTGCCTAGGACAGATCCTTGGGGTACTCCTGCTGCAGTGCAATGAACTGAATCGCTCAAATATGAATTAACCCGAACATGCTGCTTTCTGTTACAGAGATAGGATGTAAACCAGCTATGAATGTTATCTCTGAAACCAAATCCATACAGAACCTTCAATAAAATGCTATGATTAACTAAATCAAAAGCTTTAGTTAAGTCAAGAAACAAACCAGCTGTTTTTTTATTTTTGTCGACTGAATGATAAATATTTTCTAAGAATGATACTATCGCATCCTCAGTTGACTTGCCTTTTCGAAAGCCAAATTGAAGAGAGCTGAGAAGTTCATATTTATCAATATACTTGATCATACGATTGGTAACTATTTTTTCGAAAATTTTTGAAAAAACCGGGAGGATTGAAATTGGTCTATAGTTGTTGGGATCACATTTATCATATTTTTTATAGAGGGGTACAATAATAGATGTTTTAAGACACTCGGGAAAAATTCCAGTTGCAAAACTCCAATTAATTAAATACGTTAGTGGACTTATTATTGCACAGCAAATCCTTTTAACAACCAAGTTACTAATACCATCGTATCCACAAGATTGCTTAGGTTTCAGTCGAGAGATCACATTACCACTGTATACCACGGAAACTATGGAAATGACACCGAAAGGTATTTTCCTATAATAAAACATAACGTTACTGATGTTTTTTTTTAACTCTATCTCTATCTATTATTAAATTTTATGAAAAAGGCAGCAATTTTGTATTTTATTATTAAATTATTATAATCAAAAACACTTACCACGGTAATGATAACTTCGGCTAACGAACACTTGAAACATTAACATGGAAGAAAATTCACTCAAATTCATATAGGTACATAAATAATGGGCTTATTTGAAAATGTTCAGAAAACAATTAACAGGTCCCGGTAATAATTATGGAATCAATTGCTTATTCTGCGGCCGTTAATTCAGATTTTTTAAAGATTTATTTTTTGCTACGGAAGTGACAATTTTGTTGGGGACAATCACGAAATACCTCTCAGATAATTTTGTGTATTTTTTAAAAACAAATTTACTAGGCTTCCTTTCATCTTCAAGGCTTCATCAACAAAATCTTCTTACCGACTTATATTTTATAAATAAAATGCGTTTGTTGAAGGAAGGTACAACTTGGGAGAAAACATGACATTTTGTATGTTTTGAGTTAAATTTTCGGCATTACTATAAATTTATATGTATTTTTTTTATGTTTCCATGTTAAAAGAGTTTCTGCTGAAGCTTATCTCGGTCAAATATTTTAAAAGAATATGTTTTTTTAGCCTATAAATGCTTGACCGCAGAATATTAATGTTTGGAAATATTGACCCACACCAAAATATTAATATTATTGGTATTGCAGTTTTATAAAGTCAAGCTTGAAACAATAAGATACGGATAGATATGCATGCACATCTCGTAGAATTATAGGCCGTGATGTTTCACTTAAGCGTTGTTAAAAAAATCGTTAAGAAAAAGTACTAACTGCAAAGTTAAGCACCACCAATAAGAGTTGCACAATCGTTTCTTATTACATGTGAATGGAGTATTCTTTCGTTTAATGTGTGCGATTTATCTGTTTCCATAATAGTCAATAGCTCGGGATAACACCCAAGCCAAGTCATCGTCCATGTTCTTAGCAAAGCAGAGTGAGTTACTAAAAATTGTAAGCACCGACGAAGATAGATGCTTTCGACAAGAACAAAATGAACAACGTGAATATGGATCCATTATGCGAACAGTGGCATCAGCTGACTTCCAAGCAACTTTAATGAATCGAAAAATACACGGAGTAATCAATGTCTGCAATAAGAAATGCTTTTCACAATTTTCAACACTGGACAAACAGATTTTGGAAGCGTTTGCCAAAATGTGTACGCTTTGGTGTTTAATTGAATATACTGGCGGTTATGTGAAGAAGCAGGTGATTTGTACATTTTAAAATACCCAAAGCTTTGCCAGATGGATTTTGTCTTCTAGAAAAGTTTAAACGAAAACATCATGAGCTTGATTAACATGCAACTGCAAAATGCCGGAGATTTTGGAAAAAGGCTTCTGGTTTTGATTCCATCGGACCTATCAGTGCTGAATTCGTCAGTCAGAAAGCGATGCTTATATTTTTATTTTTCAAATGTTATCTAGTTTCTTTTTTTTTAAGATGGTATTACTCCATACCGGCATCTTTTGAACGCAAGAAACTGTCAAGCGAACTAGTGGATATGATAAGTCGTTTAAAAGGGCGGACTCCGGTTGCAGAACAAGCTCTTCGGGACTTTATTGTGATGGTAGAACAATGCCACCCTAATGGTGAAGAATACGACTATCGGCACACGGTATTGTCTGTTCAATGCTTATACCAATTGCTGCAAAGCTGCAAGAGTGTCGCCACTGAACAAGAGGTAGTTAGTTGTATAATCGAATGAATACTTTGAAAACAAATTGAGCCCGTTAGAAATACTAAAAAATTGTTAAGACAATTTGTTGACAAAATGAACTAAAACCCTATTCACACCGCACCGAAAACCCGAAATCACACCGAACAAACTAGATTTGGTTACAAATTTCGATCGCATTAATGAACATATAAAATGAATTCAGAGCATTTAAAAATATATTAGCCCATCAATTAAGTGTGGAAAATGATTTTAAGTTGTGAGTTGTGACATTTGTTCGGGCAGCTGTTCTGCTGGGGCCGGATTCTGTAAGGCGAAACGATCAAACGTTTTCGTGCGCACGAATGATTTGCTCTATGTTACACATGCAAATTTCTTCTCTTTTCGCCTTACAGAATCTGACCCCTGAATTTGCTGAATGTTGCACAAAAGGTTTGTTTGTTTCAACAACACACCGATTGGAAGTATTTTTCGTGGAAGTTTTCAGCTTAACCCGATTTTCGGGTTGGCGTGAATGGGGTATTATACCCTTTCCACACCGCAGCGAAAACCGTGTTTTCGTCGAAAACTCGAAATTGCATTCACAGCAAAAATAACTAGTTTTCGTTTAAAGTTTCAATAAGCTGTGAGACACTAGCCGCGGAACTTCTGTGTAAACTATTTTGTTTACCAATTTCGGTCGCATTAATTAACAAATAAAATCAATTCAGAGCCTTTAAAAATAATATTTGCCCATCAATTAGTGTGGAAAATAATTTTCAGTTGCGAGTTTTGACATTTTTTCGGTCAGATGCTCTGCTGAGTGTTGCATACGATGTGTTTCTTTCAACAACCCAACGATCAGAAGTCGTCTTCGTGGTGTTTTGGTGGAAAACGACTTTGAACAACTCGTTTTGAAAACTGAAAAATGTATGGGAAAACTTCTGTTTTCGATGAAGTTGTTGAGTGTTTTCGCGAAAATCCGGTTTTTGGCTCGGTGTGAAAAGGGTAGAGAAAAAGGTAGGTGCCTAGTGTCTTTTGACCGTTCTCAAAACCGTACTTATAACCTAACTAGCTTAGTTCAATAAATTGTTCCAACTAGTAAAAGCGATGCGATGTAGACGAACCTTGACCTTGGCCTTACCCAATACACATTTCCACATCTATTTACAGTCGTTCGCGATGATAATTTCAAGCCTTTGCTATAATATTGCTGTAAATAATTCACCAACCGCAAAGAGCCTAATTTTTGGTCGCTACAACTTGTATGCGAATGAATTGATTCGATTTGAAATTGTTCACTTCCTTATTCAGGTATAAGATTATTACAAAGTTATTACTTAGGTTCCTTAAACGACTTCTTTCGTTTCAGGAAACGGAGCTACTAAGTCAACTCAATACAGACGACCGAAACTTAGTGCTTCATATGATCAAAGAATTCATTATTGACATGAGCTTATCACGTTTTAAACTAAACACAGTAAGATTTAGTAAGCTCAGTCAAAACGATAATTTAAAAAAATTGGAAATGCAAAACGATATTGAACTTCGTTCCTTGATTCAATCGATCTTGCCCGGGCTGGGAAATATTTTAGGACATTTTAAGTCGCAAATATTTCTTGAAAACTTTCCTAATTTTTCAGTATTTCAATATTTACAGGCAAATAATCTAAGGTGTATTGATATAATCTTGGCTATAAGTCCTATATAAATTTCTTTAAATATATTTCTAAACGAATTTTCCTATGATTAACATTGGTTTGTTCTAAATAATGAACAGCAACAACCGTTGGAAGTTAAAACATTGTGCATATTAATTGGAGAAACAGATTAACACAGCGACTTTGACAGCAACAGCAACAGCAAATTAAGGATTAGCTCTAACGTTGATGTCGCTGTCTATGTTGCTTTGCTAATCAGCGCTCTCGAAGCACTTTTTTTGCTCTCAGAGCAGTTTTTATGTTCGTTTGTTACAAAAAAAAAGCAATCTTTTTCAGATTTCAGAGCACGTGCGAATCTAGATATTTTCTCAGATTTACCAACACAAGTGCGTTTGAGTTTGACAACTGGTGGAGGGCGCTTAGGTTTTCGTGAATTTGTTCTAAAGCAAAGAAAGGCATTGCATCGGGTGAATCTACTTTTGTAAATTGTATAAATATGTATAAATACTTAAAAGTCAATCGGGACGCTAATTTCGAATGTGTTTACTTAAAATTTAGCCAGTGAATAGAAAACGCTTTGCAAAGCGTTGAAGGGTACACATATTGGAATCCCACGAATATTAGGTCTGTTCCTTTACTTTTAAATCTTACGAATTTTTACTAATTCTTACGAATTTTTACTCAATGCCGTTCCTTAACTCAAAAAATTCGTAAAAGAGAGGGTCATCGAGAGAGCAAGATATTACCCCTCCACTGAGAATCTTACGAATTTTTACTCAACAAATTTCTTGGTGTAAGAAGTGAAAAAGCTGTCAGTCACCTTACAACTAACTAACAGCTGATTTGAAATTTGTTGTCCCATTTGGCATATCCGTTGATTATTTTTTGACTTCTTGCTTATTAAAATGGTATCTGATGGTATCAACAGGCGGCAAAATAAAATTGAATGTTCTCTTTAAGATTCTTTTCGATATTGGCGTCGAAATTCTTCCTTACTGTAACAAGGTACAATCCCTTCCATGTAAATCATAATGCAGTGTCGCTTTTTCCTCTTCTCGAATGCTTGTAGTTCAATCAGTACAAACTCTTCAACATACTCATATTCATCAAAATAAAGTTAAAAATAAATGATAGAACTAATTTTCTTACTAAATTAACAAATTCCTCGAGTTTATCAGATATTTTAACGACTTTTCGTAAATTTTTTTGAATATTTGGTTTATGTATCTGTCATTTTTCATTAATTACTACAAAAGCGTTCCTTATCTTTTTCGTAAGCGTCTCTCTCTGTGAGAGAATTTATCCCCACTACTGCCATTTTGACAATCTTTTCCATTCTTACTACAAAAGTAAAGGAACAGACCTATTATCACAAAAAGGAGTAAGTGACGTTTTTATGTTCGATTACTTTACTTACTTTAGGTGGCGCTACAGTCCGGGGTGGACCTGGGCCTCAACCAATACGCCTCTCCAGTTAGAGCGATCTTTGGCTAACTGCCTCCAGTTGCGCACTCCAAGTTGGTTGAGGTCCCCTTCAACTTGCGCGCGCCACCTAAGGCGAGGTCTTCCTCTACTGCGTTGTCCCTCCGGGTTAGAATCGAAGACTCTTCGGGCCGGAGCGTTGGTGTCCATTCGCTCTACATGTCCCAGCCATCTTAGACGACTGATGCGTACTTTTCTGACTAGGTCGATGTCGCTGTACAGCTCGTAGAGTTCGCTGTTAAATCTTCTCCTCCAAAGCCCGTCAACGCAAACGGGACCAAAAATCACTCGAAGAATTTTGCGTTCGAAACGACCAAGGAGATCTTCATCCGCCTTTGATAGCGCCCATGCTTCTGCACCATAAAGCAGGACTGGGATGATGAGGGTCTTATACAGAGTTTCCTAAGTATTTCTCGACAAGGCCTTACTTATCAGTTGCCGTCTTAGGCCAAAGAAACAGCGGTTGGCAAGTGTGATTCTTCGTTTGATTTCTGATGTGATATCGTTATCAGAGTTTATAGCGGAGCCGAGGTAGACAAAGTAACTAACTACCTCAAAGTTATAGCTGTCTATCGTGACGTTCTGTCCAATTCGTCGATGTTGTGTGTCCCTTCTTGTTGACAGCATATATTTTGTTTTACCCTCATTCACCACTAAACCCATTTTTGCCGCTTCTGTACTAATACTTGCAAACGCACCAGTGACAGCTCGCTGTGTTGTACCAACAATGTCAATGTCGTCAGCGTATGCAAGCAGTTGCACAGACTTATAGAAAATTGTGCCTCTGGTGTTGGCTTGTGAGTTTCGCACAATCTTCTCAAGAATGATGTTGAAGAAGTCACATGACAGCGCATCACCTTGTCTAAATCCTTTTTTGACATCAAAGGTCTCGGTGAGATTGTTTCCGACCTTTACGGAGCAGCGAGCGTTCTCCATCGTCATTCTGCACAATCTGACAAGTTTGGCAGGGATGCCAAAACTAGACATGGCTCTGTATAGCTCGTCTCTATAAATGCTGTCATATGCGGCCTTAAAATCGATAAAAAGATGGTGAGTATCGATCTGGACTTGGGTTTTTTCTAGGATCTGCCGTAGTGTGAATATTTGGTCTGTTGTGGACTTACCGGGCCTAAAACCGCACTGATAGGGTCCAATCAGTTCGTTGACATATGGTTTTAGGCGTTCGCACAGTACGGCAGATAGGATGTTATATGCGATGTTAAGGAGACTGATGCCTCTGTAGTTGGCGCAGTTTAGAGGGTCTCCTTTCTTGTGGATCGGGCAAACAATGCTGAGGTTCCATTCATCAGGCATACTTTCCTCTAACCAAATCTTGGAGATGAGTTGGTGTATGCACTCTACCAAGTCATCTCCGGCCATTTTATGTTCGATTAGCCACACGAAATCTGAAATCTGAGAGCGAATCTGAAGAAGCCCAAACGAATACCACATATATATGGACTGCTAGTGAAATGTCAGTTCCATACAAGCTCTGCGCAAAAAACTACGCCAACATAACTAGTGCTCTTGGTTCACAGCGAATAAAAAGTGTAACAAAATTGCAACCATCTTGGATTTCTCCATAGAAAGCTATAGTCCGGGAGGCAGGGGTCCATTTTGAGCACTGTTTTTATGCCAAAAGATTATTACCTTAACTCATTGATAAGCTTTGGTTGATAAGTAAACTGAAGGTCAGCTGACGCACCCACGGTCTGTGCGGTTGTGGGAGGACATGAAACTTGTCGAAAAAAAAATTTGTAAGTTATTTTATGCCGACTGATTTTTTTTTAAATAAATTATTGACGTCATGTAGTGTTGAAAAAACATAGTCAGCTGCGACGTGGAGGGGGGACTATACGTCAGCTGGTCGTATGAACTTGCAAAAAAATTAAAAACGTAAAACTCATTTCAAGCCGATCAAATTTTGTTTACATAACTTCCGACACATATAGGGGAAGGTCGTGTACCTCGGAACGATTTCAATAATCTAGCATTTTTCTCTTTTACTTCTTAACCTGTGCTAAAAAAAAGAATTCACGCAGCAACAAAAACATTTTATCTCCCTAAAAAAGGTTTGAACTTATTGTTGAAGTGCATAGTTTTTAAGTAAAACATTAAAATTAATTAAGTTTGCCATCGTTCCAAGGTACACTTAGGTAGTGTACCTTGGAACAAGGGGGTGTGTACCTTGGTACGGTTAAGATAAAAGTCTCAGTTATTTAGAAAACAAACATAACTCAAGCTTTATTATTTAAAATTAAGTTAAAAACGTTCACACTGCGGCAATGAAAGAAAAAACGTAGATGAGTCATGGCGAAATAAAATCTCATTTTGTTTTTAGTAGAGGAAGTGCACCGATTATGGAATACCTAACGAAAAACTCGTCCTTCAAGACTAAAAAATATTTTTGTTCTCAGTATTTGTAATATATATGAATAAAAATAGTATTTGTTAATTAAAAAAACAAAAACAGAACTTGAAAACATATTACACTTCATTAAATTAACAAAAACGAAAAATAACACAAATGGAACTATTGAAAAAAGTGGTCCTAATATGGACTACTTATGATTATGATCTCTATATGAAATTCTACAGTGTTTACTTGGAACCATTTACGGCAGGGCATACACTGTATCCATTCAGTGTTTGCAGGATCACGTGTTTGCAATGAAGATGGCAAGTCAGTTGAAGAATCTGATTGAAACGAAAAGTCATCAGAATCATATTATTCCTTTTTTTTTAAGCCAATTTCTTTTGACTTGACGGCTGCGATAGCTACCATGTTCGATTTGTCCCAGGCCTTACGCTTTTTTTTTGATTGATTTTGA
This sequence comes from Cheilosia urbana, assembly GCA_946477585.1. Lineage (NCBI taxonomy): Eukaryota > Metazoa > Arthropoda > Insecta > Diptera > Syrphidae > Cheilosia > Cheilosia urbana. The sequence continues at coordinate 44,224,891 of OX297856.1, forward strand.
ATTGTTAAATTACCTAAAAACAAAATTTCAATAAACTTTTTAGCTGGTTTCCAATATGGAATACTATTCCATATTAGGAACAAGGCAGCATCAAATAAAGTAAAAATTACCTTCACTTTTTAACTTAGCTAACTTCAATATTCACACTAATTCAAAAGTTTGTTATTTATTCTAATAATGGGTAAAAATATGATTGGATAAAGTTAAATTGACCTTGAAATATATCGAATACACAATTTGCAAAAAATAGTACGCACTTAACCAATAAACTTGTTTTTTAACTACTCACGTCTGCATTGATCGCAATGCACAAGGGTTCTGACAATAAATATGCGCATGAAAGAAAAGCCTTTATGTGAAATTTATGGACACATACGTTACGTTTGTTCTTAGATATTGCAGTATTCCATATTAGGAGCGTATTCCATAATCGGTACACTTCCTCTAATGTGATTGTACCTTGGAACGGTCCAAGGTACAATTAAAGTGCCGTTCCAAGGTACAAAACATTGATATTTTTTCTTTAATCACTTTAATCTTTTAAATTCGCACTAAATCGGGCTTACCGTTTCTTATTCACCAACACAATATTATGCCTTATTCTCTAAAAGCGCAATAATTCGATTCCAGCTGCTCTCAGCTGTACTACACGTTTCACAAAAATGGTTGAAAAAAAACTTTTAGTCTGCGAAAACCGGATTTTCTTGTTTTTTTGCACGTCCGTCGCTAACCGAGTATGATGACAGAACGAAACAAGCTGCAACATGAATGCCCTTCAGACGTTGTGGAACCTTTTTCTTAGAATAAGATAAAAATTCAAAAAACAGCAATCGTTCCGAGGTACAATCGTTCCAAGGTACATGACTTTCCCCTACAAGTATGAAAATATTAGTCGGCTATGTGCATATCCCGTTCTCCTCGTCCTGATCTCCTCCGCCCCTCCGTGTGTTCGCTACTGCAGCCTGGGTGGAAAGACCGTCAGCTGAAGCAAAAACGTATGGTTGCGCTCATAAATTCAAAATACGCACGCACAATGGTCCAACTTAGCTTTGTCCCAATATATGCATTCAGCTGATTCCAATCAACAAAAATTAATTGTTTCATCTGCATAGGGATGAAAGTGATCTGGAATTAATCGAACTTCTTTTTGATGAATCCGAGTAAGTGAAAGAGTTTGTACTGATTAAACTACAATCATTCAAGAAGGAAGGCATTGCATCGGGTGCATCTATTTTGTATTAACTTTCGAACGTTTTAATATAACAGTCAATGGAAAACGCTTTGTAAAGGGTCGAAGGCTACACGTATTCGAATTGTACGAATATCAGCAGAAAAAGAGCAAGTGACGTTTTTATGTATAATTAGACACACAAAACCTAAGATATGAGAGCGAATCTGAGGAAGCACAATCGAATACCACATTGCATTTCACCGATAACAAAACTAAATGGCAGTATAAATGATAATGCAATGTTCCTGAACATTCTACCACTTGGATTTTATAAATGTATTGCCCTCTTATCACACACGAAAGGCATAACAAAATTTATCCAACCTCGACCAGCGAATTTCATGGTATGTATTAGCTTTTACTTTAATCTCTACATATCCTTCACTTATTCTAAAAAATAATGAATTGCCCAAAACCTGAGATTAGCATAGTTTATTAGGTCAGGTATTACCAAAAGAAAAGTAACATTCATTCGACTTTCTGCGTTAACAAAAAATAAAAATTTAAACCGGAAATAAATTTAATATCTATTCCTTGAGCGGCTACCACCGAATCCTCCACCATCTCGGCCACCGCCGAATCCTCCACCATCTCGGCCACCGCCGAATCCTCCACCATCTCGGCCTCCGCCGAATCCTCCGCCATCCCGACCACCTCCGAAACGTCCCCCACCACCTCTACCGCCACCTCCGCGGCCACCAAACTGTTCCATTTCATTGGCACGCTTCTCCTTCATTACCTGAAAACGACGGGCCATATCTCTTAGCTCATCGGGAACTTCTTGGTCAGCCTCTTCCAGGATCTCAATCAGCTCCTTAGCTGATCCCCAATCAGAACGTGTTAGGAAACTTAACGACGTACCAAGTCGACCGGCCCGACCGGTACGCCCAACCCGATGCACGTACTCTTCAATGTTACGCGGAAAATCATAGTTAACCACATAGCTAGAGAGTGATGGATAGAATTATAAATATATGTGTCTTTGACCAACAAACTCACGTTATATCCTCGATGTCAAGGCCGCGTGATGCAACGTCAGTTGCAATGAGAAGCTTCACCTCACCCGATGAGATATCAGCAATCGCTTGCTCTCGATCGGCCTAAAAGGAAAATAGAGAACAAAAATTGAGAAAAATGCAAAGAATGAGCTTTAAAAAAGCGTTACCTGATCTCGAGATCCATGAATACATTGACACATGACGCCCTCTAAGGAGAGATCACTGGACAAATCGTCAGCTCGAACTTTCTTGCCGCAAAAGATGATTGCCTTATCATGAGGTTCCATCGATCTGATGAATTCGCGAATCTAAAAATCAAAAGGAGTAGATGTAATCAGACCGGCTCCAATGTAGCCATTAAACTTACTCTAAAAGACTTATCGTCGTCGTCCATAATTTCAACCACTTGTCGAACCGTGTGCACAGCAGCCAAATCCAGTGTGCCGACACACACTTGGATTGGGTTTTTCATGTAGCTTTGGGCCAATCGGCGTACCCCAGGTGGCCAAGTGGCACTTGTCATCACAGTTTGTCTATCTGGACGAATGTCGAGTAGAACTTTACGGATTTGCGGCTCGAAACCCATGTCAAGCATACGATCGGCTTCGTCCAATATCAGGAATGTTATGCTATTAATATTGATAACATTGGCTTGAACAAGATCGTTCAATCGGCCAGGCGTCGCTATGATAATTTCGACTCCGCTCTTAATATTTCCGATCTGTTCGCGGCGATCGCCACCTCCATACACGCACACACTAAAAATGAATCAATTATTATGATGACTTATATAGACGAACTATAATTACGCTTTCATTCCACGGAAAGAGTACTTTCCCACTTCTTTTTCAATCTGGAGTGCCAACTCTCTGGTAGGGGCTAATACAAGAACATTGGGCCCGCCACGTTCTGACCTCGGTACTGGTTGGTACTCAGTGTGAATCATAGCAGGCAAGAGGAAAGCCAGCGTTTTTCCGGTGCCAGTCTGGGCTATGCCAATCATATCTTCCCCACGGAGTAGAACCGGCCAAGCTTGCGACTGTATAGGCGACGGTTTTTGGAAGCCCTGCAAAGTATTGGTTAACAATTAGATTGACTCTTCATATAATTGTATTCGACTGTATTGAAGATCATTCCGCACTCAAATTTCCGCAAATACAACACATATCAAGTTTAAAGCTCTACATATTGACTACCTGTGAACGCCTTCTTTTTGTCGGTAAGATTTCTCCATTTCTGCTTGCAATGCCAGATTCTTTATATGAAAACATCTAAGTAGGATACGATCCCCGAATTTAGTGGATTTATAAAAAGTTAACCGCCGGTAAGTTCATCTACCTTTATCCGAAGATTGGGCACCTTGTCGTGGTGGGGCGGCTTAAGTAGAGGAACAGGACGTTATATTAGGGTAGTGAACCAACTGCTCTGGTATAACTGAATGTGAATTGAAGAACCAAGATCCAATCCGATCAATCGATCAACCCTTAAACTCCAAGATGACTAGTCTGCAATGTCGAGGGAGCTGTGATAAGGTAGGTAAAACTACTGGTTGACAGGGTTCAGGGGTAATTGAACCGCTAATGGAGACTCCTCAGGGGCAGCTCAATCCTCTGTTGTAATTCAGTTGAGTAGGATAGGTATTGGGGATCTCTGCCTATTCGGTCTGTATAAACCTCCCCTACTCGTGGGTACATTATTTACATGAACCAAAATAATAAAAATAAAAATAAAATGCCATCGGAAAACGAGGCGGAAGGCTTGGAAGGGGTCGAGAAGGTGCTGGAAGGCGCTGGAACGAACCCGAATAAGCTCGATGGGTCAGCGGACTCTGATGGGAAACCAAAAGATTTAGCTGATCAATCGTCAGTGGAGGTGGACAATGCGGAGCAGAAATGCGACAAGAGGTCAGCCGAAACTGCGGAAGCCGAATTGGAAGAGGAAGGACAACTCGATTCCGCGCGGAAGTTGCACAAACAACTGAGGCAAAGGATGAAGAGGGTCAGAAGGAAACAGAGATTGGCCTTGGCCAAATCTGTCTCCGTGGAAGGCATAAACAGATCGGTCGATGAGTTGACCGAAATGGTTGCCAGTATGACGTCAACCGAAACCTCTCCAGAGGACGATGGATCTAGGAAACGGTTCAAATGTTCCGGGACCATGAATCCACCCGCAACTGAGAAGCAGGGGACGGATGGCGGAGGGGAGGACAGACAGTCTGCTCAACATGGGGTCAGTCTACAGGTACCACACTGCAGTGGTTATGTCGATGGACAACATGTACAGCGGAATATCAGTCAGCCCGAAAAGCATAAATTGTGTAAAGCCGAGCAACCTGGACCAAGCAAGGTAAAGCGAAAGCTGAACCAAGTTATGGGAAGAAGAGCAAAGCAAGCCGATAATGCTAAGCCATACACTAGGAGTGAGAGAACCAAAGTTGGCGGGGGCGTAAAAACCTTTGCTCAAACAGCGGCGAACGATCTCCAAATGGGTGTTGCCGACATGAGTCGTGAGGGGGGGATAGATGCATCGCATTTGAGTATTTTTAGAAATGCTCTTCTGGGGGCTCTAGACTTACTTCCGACAAATGCAGGTGATATCGGTGTTAAGGAGGTAACCTTGGAGGAAGGGATTATAGCTATAAAATGCGGTAACCAAGAAACCAAGGATTGGCTATGTGAGACTGTAGGGAAGATGACCGACCTATGGGAGGGAATCAACCTTAAAATAGACAGGCTTCACATACTAAAGGATGTGGAAAGGTTGATAATCTTCGTTCCCGCACAACCCGTGAGCAGGGATGTCATCCTTGCCAGACTCTGTCGTCAAAATTCCTGTGTGAAGGACACTTCTAAATGGAGGGTTATTCATGCCGGAAGATATGACGACCACAAAATTGGTGGAACCAAGCTGACGATCTGGTGCCCGAGGGAGGAAGCGAGGCTGGTTAGACAAGCAGGAGGTAGACTCTTTTGCGGGTTGGACATAGCATTCGTGAAGTTCCAAGGATCATCGGAAAAGACTCAACATGGAAAGCCACCCGGTAGGGCGACGAAGTGATAGACACCATGGATATGGGATCAACACAAGTCGGGCGGGAGGTGGGCCCGTACCGGGAAAAGCTCAGGGTGATTCAATTGAACCTTCATCACAGCAAAGCAGCATCAGCAATGATGACTAAATGCTTTGATGGGGATTCGTTTGATATAGCCCTCATACAGGAGCCTTGGATCTTTAGAGGAAAGATTAGAGGACTCCCAAATAGCATGGCTGAATTGCATTATGCGCAAACCAGCAAAAGAGTTAGGTCCTGTATCCTGGTGAGGCGCGGAGTTCAAGCATATAAATTGCCGGATCTGTGTGCCCCAGACCTTGCAGCAGTACGAGTAGGTTCAGGTGCGGGAACTTTTGTTGTAGCATCTGCATACCTGCCGTATGATTCTCCGGATCCTCCTCCGACGAGAGAGTTGGAGTCTTTGGTGAATGCATGCAGGAACAGGAATGAGGACTTAATAATTGGTTGCGATGCCAATGCACATAACACAGTGTGGGGCAGCACCAACGATAATTACAGAGGAGAAGCATTATTCGAATTTGTATCATGCAAGGATCTGGCTATATTAAACAGGGGAACAGAGCCAACCTTCGTGGATGTGAGGCGGAAGGAAGTGATCGATGTTACCCTGTGCAGTAGCCAGATAATTGAAAGAATATCAAATTGGAGGGTAAGGGATCAGGCTACATTGTCGGATCACAGAGCTATTTCATTTGATGTTCGCTACGGGTCTAAAAGAAAAAAAGATCGGAAATACATCAGAATTCCGAAGAATACGGATAGGACTAAATACCTGGAAGTATTGGAGGAAAAACTGAATGTAGCAGGATTCGGAATACCGAAAAACACTTGGCATGTAGAATCACAGCTGAAGCATCTGCAATCGGCTGTTGAAGATGCGTATCGAGTGGCTTGCACACCTACCTTAGTGGAAAAACAAGATTCAGCGCCTTGGTGGTGTAGGGAACTTGAAAAGCTAAAGAAGGATGTGAGGAAGGCCTTCAATCACGCCATGAGGAGGGGAGAACCCGAAGCATGGGATGAGTATAAGGCGAAAAAGAAAGAGATGAATGTTACTCTGCGACGACGTAAAAGGGAGTCATGGAGGGACTTTTGCTCGAGTATGAGGAGTACGTCTGAAGTCAGTAGACTACAGAAAATTGTCTCCAGGGATCCAGTTTCCAAGATCGGACTCGTTCGTAATAGAGATGGGGAGATGTTGGAAACACTGGATCAGACAAATGAGGTCCTAATGGAGGCACACTTTCCAGGAAGCTATAAGTCAGATCAGCCCTGGGCTCCAAGGAAACAAGGAGCGAACAGGATGGATAGGACGGAAGCAGAACGGATCGTAACACCAGAAGCGGTCAAGGGTGCGATAGCAACATTTTCACCCTTCAAAACCGCGGGGCCGGATGGTATATTTCCAGGTCTAATGCAATGGGGAGTAGACGTAATTGCACCAAGGCTCAGGAATATATACGTTGCATGCCTAGCAATAGGCTATATCCCGATTACATGGAGGGAGACAAATGTGGTCTTCCTTCCAAAGCCGGGGAAAAAGGATTACACCGAGGCAAAGGCCTTCAGGCCAGTTAGCCTAACATCCTTTCTGTTGAAAACAATGGAAAGGGTGGTGGTGGACTACATGGAGAGTACTGCGCTTAAGATGTATCCTTTAAATAGTAGACAGCATGCCTACAGGACAGGCATGTCTACAGAAACAGCGCTACATCAAGTAGTACGCGTTGCAGAAGAAGAGCTAAATACCGGGGGCATTGCGATGACCACCATAATGGACATTGAAGGTGCCTTCGATAAGATATGCTTTGAAAGTCTGAAACAAGCCTTGGAAAAACGTAGGGTTAACCCATTGGTGGTAAGATGGGTGGACAATATGTTGAACAAAAGGGCGATAAATATTCAGACGGGAACCTCAAAACTCAGAGGAAGGGTTAGCAGAGGTTGCCCACAAGGAGGTGTTCTCTCACCTACACTGTGGAATATCACTGTGGACTCTCTTCTCGACAGACTTGAGGCGACTGGCATTCACACAGTGGGATATGCCGACGACATAGCAATAATGGCCAGAGGCAGTTTCATAGACGTCACCGCAGATATCATGAGGAATGCGCTCAAAGTGGTGGAACGGTGGTGTCTGGAACAAGGGCTTTCCATTAATGCGGAGAAAACAGATCTAATAATCTTCACAAGGAAGTTGAAAAATCTGGAATTTCGACCCTTAACACTTTTCGGATCGGAACTAAAAATGGCCAAGAAGGTTAAGTATCTCGGAGTCTATCTAGATACTAGACTTACTTGGAACCACCATGTTGAGGAGAAGGTCAGGAAGGCAAAAAGGGTACTACATCAGTGCAAACGTGTATGTGGACAGCGGTGGGGACTCTCGCCTAGGTCAGCATACTGGATGTATACGATGATAACTAGACCCATTATTACCTATGCCTCGGTTGTATGGTGGGCGAAAGCCTCCCAGAAAACTGTGAGGAAGCACCTGGATAGGGTCCAACGTTTAGCATGTATAGGAGTTACAGGTGCAATAAGGACAACACCAACATGCGCATTGGAAGTGATCCTAGGGATCTTACCGCTAGACTTATTTATTAAGAAAACAGCGGCCCTAGCGGCACTTCGTTTGCATCGAGATGCGAAATGGCACAATCGTGGTACCATCTATGGACATAGGAAGATCCTGGAACTTGTCAAAAACGAGATTAGGGAGCTGAACATGCCTATGGATGGGATAACAAGGGTGCGTATTATGGAAAGGAATCACAAAACTCGTATTGAGAACGGATTACTTCCAGAAAAAAGGAGTGGTGAAATAGTGATTTTCACAGATGGATCCATGATGGATGACGGAGCGGGTGCCGGCATCTATTCAGCAGAGCTGGAACTAGCCCGTCACGTCAGCCTCGGGAATTACACTTCTGTATACCAGGCTGAGATGATTGCATTGCTGCATGCGTTGGACTACTTGCTTGAGAGTCAGGTGGAGGGAAGAAACATCCTTATAGCACTGGACAATCAGGCGGTGATCAGATGCATGGAACAAACAAACATCACAACATCATTGGCATTGGAATGTGTACTTAAGCTCAATAAGTGTTCATCTAAAAATGAAGTAACACTGACTTGGGTACGAGGACACATAGGGATCGAAGGCAACGAAAAGGCGGACGCCCTTGCAAAACAGGGGTCAACTGAAAAGTTGCTGGGACCAGAACCATTCTCTTCAATTGGCAAAGGAATGGTAGAACAGCTCATTCACAAATGGATCACGGCGGAACATCTGAGAAGGTGGTCAACCGTGGAACAGTGTAGACAGGCTAAAATGGCAATTAAGTGGCCGACCTGCTCCACTCAAAGAAGGGTTCTAAGCATGAGTCGAGGAACATTGAAATGGGTGGTGGCTTTGTTAACAGGACATGGTAATTTCGGGTATCACTTAAGGAAGATGGGCCTTAGAGAGGATGATACCTGTAAACTATGCCTGGAGGAACCTGAGACAGCGGCACATATACTGTGTCAATGTCCGGCGTTGGCTGGCAAACGAATGAAGATCTTGGGACATCATTGGGTCGAGACCCAATCGATGAAACAGATCTCCCATAAACAGATGCTAGCGTTAACACTAGGAATTGAGCTCAGGGAAGAACTCTGGAGAAATCCAGAAAGTCTCTCTGGGTAAGATTTATAGTGGTAGAGAGACGAAAAGAGACCCGACAATGGTGGTCTGATTCGAATATCTCTCGAAATCTATATATATATATATAAAAAGTTATCTCTGTCATCATTTAAATACGGACCCGAAAGTGAACTAACTGACTTAGATTAGATATTTTCTGAGATTGAGTTGGGTATGAATTTCGGAATTAAGGAAGGTTTTTTTTTTATAACAGACTATCTGTACCCTGGGCACGTTGCAACGCCACCAACTAAAATAAATTTGAAGGAAAGACACAAATATTCAATTCATTGTGACCATTTTTTTTTGATTTTGTTCATTTCGAAAAAATTGCGACATTACAGCGTTTCAATTCTATATTTATTGAAGTACTGTGGGATACACAATATTTCTTGTTTTTCCATCTGGCGCGTAAACGAATAAATCAGAAGGTTTTCCGACGCGTGAGCAGGATACATAGAGCTGCCCATGTGAGAAGCATGGATTCTCCAAATTTAATCCACACACTTGCAAGGATTATCCTTTTGCCTTGTTGATGGTCATTGCGAAATCGAGTCGCACCGGGAACTGCAAACATTTGAATTCGAATGGCATATCTGTCAGTATCATTGGGAAACGCGGCAACAGTACGTCTTCACCCCTGAATTTTCCAGTCAAAATTGTTGACTCGATAACATTGTTCATAATTTTCCTGACTAAAAGTCAGGTGCGGTGGCATGCCAGGCAAATCAAGCGAATTCAAGTATTTAGTTGGATAGTTGACAACTTCGTCTTGATTCACCACAGTATGGCTGGATTTATATGTTATCGTTTCGGAGAGTATTCCATTCTGAATGGTGAAGTTGATGGTATTGACATCGATGTTTTTGGCCGCTAATATAGCACGCGTACTGAGCCACTGATGCTTTTGTTTTGTTCTGCGCAATTTTTTGGAAAACCTTTTGCACCAATTCGTCAATGCTTTCTGTGATCTTACAGAAGTTTACTGGCAAGGTAATACATTGCGTAGATTCATCAATTTGCATTCGCCCATTTCCAATATCCATTAACTATTTTGCAATTTTGCAAAATTTCCAGCCGATGCATTCCGTTGGAGTTGTACACGCATTTTGGTTTTCAAAGTCAATTTTTGTAAATGACGCCATAAAACTGATGATTAGAGACATGCATTAAGTTCATCAGCGGGTGTTGAACGTGGTATAACCGGCAGTACTTATCGAAAATCACCAGATTTTAAAATGAGTGCGCACCAAAGATCCGTGCGTTTCCTCTCAAATCTTGCAGTGTACGATCAAGCACTTCCAATGCTTTCTTGTGAGACATTATACATCCGTCCCATATGATAATTTGACACATTTGATCTGATGTTGCATATTGGTGCTTCAGTGTTTTGCAAATTCAACGGCAGTTTCAATGCTGAATGCGCTGTTATGTGTAAATTTAAACTCAATCAATTCGGTGGCTTTCAAAATATACGATTTTTAATGTTTTTTTTTTGTTTTTTGTATGGGCTGTGCCACGCCCCTTTGCCCAAAATTGGTCGTACCAACTCAGAAACCTTCGTGGACTCATGCACAACAACTTTGCTAAAGATCATCACATGATCAAATGCACAGTTGACGATTCTATAGAGGACATACAGACAAACTTTCATTTTTATATATATAGATCAAGAACTTTCTCCTAAATCGGATTGCCTGCCTAAAGGGTTGCCGTCGGGAGTGAGGAATGTAATTAATACCAATTAATACTGTTCATGCGTTAGTATAAATACTATTACAAAGAATTCAAATATACATCTTAAAAAAAGGGTTTCATGTTACTGATAAGGCCGGTGGCGCCAATACTACCTTTTTTTTGAAACACAACTCCTGTTAAAATTGAATTTCTTTTAGTTTCCTTGACCCTTACTTATGCTTACTTATTTGTGCATGTTCAGCAGTTTGGCGCGTACATTGTTAATGCAAGAATGCAGCACCATTGATGTGGTATAGGTATGGAAAATGAATTAGAACAGTACAATCAACGCTCATATTTCCGGTTCATATAACTATGAAAAAAATACCAGAACGCATGACGTGTCATTCGACCTATCACTAAAAACTCTTCACACGTTTAAATAGATTAAGCTGATAGCTCTGCTTAGATGATAATTTATTCTGTATTACATACATGCAATTATTAAAATAAAATTATTTGGGAAAGATTTTGGTTATCGCGACAAAGCGTTTTTGAGAATTCAATCAATTGACATGTCAAGTGATGTCACTTTGACTGGCATCGGCGGCCTTACAAAACACTCACCTGTTTACGAATTTCTTCCATCAAATCGCGGTACTGTCCAAAGCACTGCTTGAACTTCCACACCGGATTCGGTATAGGGTCTGATGATTCGGCATTCTCCTTGAACAGCCTATCCACCGTGGTGTTGTTGTTCTCAGCTCTTATACGTGCGATCTCCTCTGGAGTCAAATTGGTAACCTCTGGTGCTTCCTCGTAAAACTTCTTAATCAATGGTGGACATTGCGCCCAACGTTTAGCGCGCTCTTCTTCCTAATTACAGAAACAATTGCCTAGTGTACTTCATCACAATGTTTTTTTGTTTACTTTGTAAACTTACCGCAGTTTTGTTTAGCTTATCCCAATCAATAACTGGCATCTCCTCTTCCTTTGCAGTAACACCATAGCCACAAACGAACTCAACTTTATTCGATGACTTGTCTAGCTGTTTGTTAATAAACTTTACAGCGTCGTCTACTGAACTCTGTTCATCTCCCGATACAGTTACTGTGTTGGAATTTCGATCAACATTAACACGAACCGAGAAGTCCGCTTGGATTTTCTTAATATTCGCCCCGGCTCTGCCAATTATAGCTCCAACATCTTCAGAAGATATTGATATGTTCTCGGAGCACTGCGCCGACCGACCCCTGTTGTAATTCCCGTCCCCATCTCGGGTATCCCTCCTTCGATCACTGTCACGTCCATTACCGCCACGATTACCGCCATTGCGGTCATCATCACGTCGACGATAATCCGAAGAACGGTTATTATAATCGCGATGATCATGCTGATCGCTATAGCCGCGACGCCCTCCACCTTGCCGTTCTGAACGTGGTTCTTCGTTGTAGGCTTGCGATGAATAACTTGCTGTCTGATGTTGCGAATGTGAAGATGTATTGTGACCAGTGTCGTTATCCCAATCCTCTTCGTAACCCTCGTGTGTTGATTGATAACGCGACATCTTATATTGCTATTGGCTTTTTTCTGTTTACTTTCTCGAATTATTTTAACAAATCGACTGAAGTCAAGCTTCAGTGATTTAAATACGAAGGGAAATCCCAATTTACAGCTATTTAGCTATTTTGTGCCGGCTAGACAAGTTGTATTGTAATTTGTTCGTCTTCTTCACACAACCCAAAAAAAATCCAGCACTTCACAAATATTGGAGATAAATCTACCGCTTACGTTATTATTACGATTACGACTACGATTACGTTGCCAGCGTTGCCACTTTGCTGCAATAGCAGTAGATCTACTGCACTTTTCGCAAAAAACAAATCTGCTGCCACTAAATCCAATCTACTGCACTTTTTTTGTTTGATAAACCTTCTCTTGGATAGCTGTACAAAACTGTCATTCAAAATACCGCTGCAAAGAACATCTGAACGAAGCCAACTTATTGTGAACTTGGCCACATTCTCTTTTGAAATGAGTTCACCTTGGCTGCTTTCATTCAAGATATCATGGATCATGAAACCAATCTCTGTCTCTGTCTGTATTTCTATTATTTTCTCGTGTTCTACTTAACTAACGGGATTTTGATCTGATAGGTTTTTTGAAAATTAAATTCTTGTATCGCCTATCGTGTCAATGTGGAAAACCCTTATTTTACAAGAAGAAAATTATTTAAAAAAAAGAATAAATATTTATTGAAAACCACAAACAAAAAAGTTAAAATAGTTCCGACCATAGTAGCGCTGCTGCAGAGCGAAAGTTTTCGATTGTAAGACATTTAAAAAATAAACTACAAAACAAACTTAACGTAAATACTCGTGAAAATGTAATTTTTTATAGGGAAATGAATGTCAGAAACAGAGACTCACTCTCCTGGGCTTTAGTATTTCCAAAATGTTAGCTTAATTAATGGAACGTTTATAAAAACCATATTAAAGTGATTATTTATATAGCAAAAAAAAAATCTGCTGCGGAAAGATCCAATCTACTGCATATTTTTTAATGATCTACTGCGCTCCTCTTTTTTTGAAGTGGCAACGCTAGTACGTTCTACGCTGTGACGAATTGTACAGCGGTTGGATTTCATCAAGAAATTGAAAATTTTATTTTAAAGACGAACCGCTGCACTCAATATGCATGTCAGAGTTCAGAGATGAATGATTAATGTCGTTTTCCATTGGGATTTTCAGATTTTGCTCTCAGATTTCAGATTTTTCGTGCCCAATGGAACATAGAACGAGATTTTTCTTCCTTTGCATCTGTAGTGGTGCGTGTTTTAAAAGTCACCTGTTCTTAAATTGTAATTTGTGTAAATAAATATCCATTCAATTTATTTTAATAAATATTGCAGCGGCCATATGTAATTTTTTTTTTCTATTTTTCACAGACTTCTCGTCTAAAAACGTAAGTAAACACACTTTAAAGTTTGACAAACTACAAATATTTTGGTGTTAGTGCAAATAGGTGTGAATCTCGCTCGGATATCGAGATTCGCAAAATTGCTCTGACTCTAAAAAAAAGTGATTTTTTTGCGCCCAATGGAACATGAAATCTGACAGCCAGCTGATTTCGAGAGCAGAAAAACTGCTCTGACTCTGAAAAAAAGTGCTTTTTCTGTCCCAATGGAAATCGACATAAAAAAGAATTAATTATGAATAATTATTGATGTCATTCGTAGGTACGACTATCCCCCCAAAACCCATATGCTTACATTGTCGACTGTGAATATGTGTGGGCAACAAAAAAGCATCTTCCTAATGGCCGACCGCTAATCATCTTGATTTTATGGGCATCGTGGCTTTTAATTGTTTTGTTTCGTATTGAATTTATTTGCTTTTTGCGGAGGCTTTGATTAAATCGAAGAAAACAAGAGAAGTGCACATTAGAGAATACCTAATCCTTGCATTCAATTCCAATTCATGAATTCACAATTCACATATCCTACAAAAGAAATGATCAATTGTGCGTGACTTCCTGAATTTTCTGGAAAACGGCTTATAGGTAGCCCCCTTTCCACTGGAAATTTATATATCTCTGTTGCACGGGAGTTAGTTGGCTCTCTAGTTTGGATTCTCTTTGGTATTTAATGTGGTTTTCCATTGGGACCACCAAATCCTTTTCAGGTTTTTGTAAATGGATTAGTGCGTTAATTGACAACAATATCAGCTGTTCAAATTTCATTCGTTTCTGGCAAAATCGCAAGTGGATTGTGGATATCGACCTCAAAAATGTTTTCCTTGTTGTAGATACAAATGAAGTATTATTGGTGGTTTATAGTCTTCAGATGACGAGGCACGAGGGAGATAACGAAGATAATAATAAACGAAATCATATCCATAGCTATTTGTGTATTTTGCTATTTTGGTTTTCACCAAGGTATATAGAATACATGGTATGATATTGCGCATGTGCTTATCCTATCTCTGTCTCGCATCATACGTCATCGGGTGACAATTCTTACTGTGGCATTTTACTAGTGCTTTGTTTGTTAATTTTTCGCGCTGTTAAGAATAATGCTTTGATCGACGAAATTTAAGAGTTGTATATTATGCTATATAATAAGTAACGTAATTTCAAACAACCAAAAAATATTTTATCTTCACTAATAACCTTTGCCTTATCCATTTGTTTATGATTCCGAGAAAGGATCTAGAATAGTTTTATTATCCTTTTTGAATACGTACAGTACTTCTTTACGTTTATGATGCTTATAAAAAACCTAGACTAGTTTATTATCCTGTCCGAATACTTTCGGTATTTCTTTTTGTTGATGAAATAAACAACCAAACGGCAATACTGTCAACTGTCATATAGAAGACACAACCAAAGATTATAGAATTAAAAGAGATGGATATCTTTCGTACGTCTATCCCCCCAAAACCCATTTGTTTACATTGTTGTTTTTGTAATTTCAATCCCTGTCTGTGAATACGTGTGAGCTTTGAGCTACAAGAAAAAAAAAAATCGACCAATGACCGGCCACCATTCAAAATTCAGTGTGGTGAGTTATATTTGAATAATATTCAAATATATTAAGGCCAGGATTATTCAATCTTGGGCATCTTTTTAATTAACCACTGATTTTCTGCAATTTTGTTTGTTCAAGATTTTTTAAGGACTATGTAGGTATTCATTTTGACGTAGCTGATATACAAAAACTTTTTGTATAATATTGTGCCAACAAAAAGAAAAATGCAAATAAAAGAATGAAGGAATGTATAACGCAAGACGGAGTGAACCAATAAAATCTTTCACATCGGTTTCTTTGACGTTTTCAACTGACACATAAGTATAGAATAAACAACATGCCAAAATAATGGATGCAAAGGATGAAGTAAGATTATTTTCAACATTTTTTGGAATAATGACAGTTCTAATAGATTGGGATAAGGCACAAGAGTTAGGAAAAATATTGTGAAAACGATAAAATTGCGATTGTCGTTGATTAAGTCAACATGTGGCCTGTTAATTTGTACTATATTTTAGTGGTTTTGGCTTTATTTCGGTTTTGTTCACAAAAAAATTGCTTATTGACTCACAAATTCAAAGTTTCATTCTTTAGTTCTAAAAAAATGCCTGTATTATTTGGTTATGACAATAATTTTTGTGTTTATCAAGTTTACAAAAAATAAATACATTAAAAAAATTCTTACCTAAATAATTAATTTTTAAAAAACAAACAGACCCGAAGAAAAAAACAAAAAAAAAATATATATTATAACCATGGATTCGGTCAATGACTAAATGGAAAAATGGAACGGTTTGTTGCAAAGATATGGTTTGATGACCGAAGTGAAAAAACGGTCAACAGATACTCATTGGTTATCGCTGATTTATAATCTTGGGTTAACCTAAATCCGTGGTAACTAACCTAACCCAGGGTCTAACCAGCTGTGAATAGACCGGCCCTTAATGTTGTATTCACCATACGCGGTGCCACGTCATATAGGTCTGTTCGTAAGATATACGATTTTTCGTATATCTCCATTGTATTAGTCCGACTGGAAGGAACAACTGCTTTTATTTGTGAAATTATTTATTGACAATACTTAATTTTTTACAGGAATGGATTTATATATTTTAAGAAGTGGTTGGTGTGCTAGGGTTAAAATTATAAAAATGTTGATAATAAACATTACAAATTGCGATATTTAACCTAAAAAAAATATAATTTATTTCTACGTGCAGTACTAAAATGTAGAAAAACGAAGTATTGAGGTCTTGAAATTTTGAAATAATAAATAATAAACAATACAAACATTTTATGCCGAATTATAACAGCCTTGAGAGATTACTAATTGACTAAAACGTTATCCATTTTGCATTTAAAATTTATATGCAAATTAATTGAATTTGAATTTGCTTGTGCTCAGTTTTACGAGAAACTTTTTTAATTACTCTGTTAATAAAAATTGAATTTGAATTCTTATTCGTAACTGTATTGACCATGCTTGATAAAAGGCAGTGTCAAATTGTTAGAAACGTATTGATTATATATTCACTGCAAGCAAATTAACTGCCAACCGTCAAAATTCAAATTTTCCTAGTGAACATGCCCAAACCAGTTTTCCAGGATATTTGAAAATTTTATGAATTTCGGTGGTGAGTTCACCAACTTTCCGCCATCTTGCGGGTGAATTCACGAACTCACTTATACTATCATAGAAATGAGCATGTATGCGTGACTTTATGAATTTTTTTGGAAAACAGCTTGTGGGCAGCCGCCTTTCCACTGGAAAGTTATCCATCTCTTTTAAATTCCATTATCTTTGACACAACTCTAAACTGAAGAGAGCAGATGCATACATAGATACTGAATATATCTATCCTTTGTTTTTCGTTTTAAATACAACTGCTTCTCTGAATTTCGTTCTCTGTAAAAACAACGCGTCTTTTGTGAATTCCTTAAATAAAACTTACTTTTACTTTTTACTCTTCTAAAACATTTATTTCACTTCACTTTTTATGTTTATAATGTTTTGTAAAATGATCTAATTACCTACTTCCGTTCATGATGCTTGTAAAACGATCAACAAAAGTTTATGATCCTCTTGTCCTTTTATTGCTTTCTAGCATACCTGACATTAAGCATTTCGAATATATACTTTGTCAAATGCGAAAAGTATAAAAGGAGGATCTTTCGTGAACGCCAGGGAGTTGGAAAAGTGTTCTTGAGGAATTTGGTTCTATAGGTATACAGAACAAAAGTGAAGTAAAGTGCATTAAAAGTTTAAATAATTTAAAAAATTAAATTCAAACACGCGCGGAATTTAACTTTGCAACTAAATATGGTACAATGTGCAGTTTTCGGTTGCAAGAGCAATAATAATAAAAAGCTTAAGAGAAATCAAAGTGAAAATTCTGAGAAGTTCAAGTTTTTTAAATTTCCAAAAGACAAAACCATCGAAAAAATATGGTTACATAAATGTGGTCGCAAAGACAAAATAAATGTAAAAAATGCTGCAATTTGTTCAAGGCATTTTTCTGCGGAGTGTTATTATCGTAATCTCCAGCACGAGCTCCTAAATTATTCACCCAAAAGTAGCAAAAAGCTTAAAGAAGACGCCATACCAACAGAAAACCTCCCGTTTCCTGAAAAACAGTCCAAAGGGCGGGAACAAAGACAAGAAAAACGAGAATCAAAAAAAGTTCTACGTGAATTATTGTAAGTTCTTGAACTGCATGAAAAGCAATAAATAAAATGTTCCTTCTGTAGAGAAAGTACAATTTCCGACGAAATTGTTCCTGATAGCCCCAAGAGTCCTGAGCTATGTATTGCCCCAACACCACTGACAATTGATAAATCAACAAATACAGAAGATGATTATGAAAGGTAATATAAATATTTACTCCGTTCATCTTTCAATTTCGTAAGATATCTTAATATATTTAGGCTTCTGAAGACACAAGCAGACCTGGAAGAGCTACGCTTAGAACACAAGAGAGTTCTGGCCGAAAACTACATTTTAAAAACAGAAAATGATGCTGTAAACAAAATCTTTACACCAGGCCAACGGAAACTGTTGCAAAAAGCTAAACGTGTTAAGTGGCAAATAGACGATTTATCTCAAGCAATTGCCATATACGCAAGTGGCCCAAAAGCGTACAGGCTTCTTCTTAAAAAAAAATATCCACTTCCTGCCGTGTCAACTTTAAGAGCATGGGCAAGAAAATATCGTTATTAGCCCAGGCATCTTAAGAGTTGTTTTCAAATTGATGAAAAACGCTGATTTGACTCCGTATCAAAAAGTTTGCGTATTGATGGCCGACGAAATGAAAATTCAGAGATCATATCGTCACCTCAGTATTTGAGTGATACATTTGCATTTTTGCCATTTTTGAGTTAGGAATGATTTCTAAGAGACAAAAAGGTGATCTTTATTTTGGTGTAATTAAATCTTTCCTATGTCCATTATTGCCAAAGATATCAGTGTTACAAATGATCTAAACGCACTTTTGGGAATTAATGGTCAGTATTGGTCTGCCACATAAGCCTTCATATGGGAAGGTCACATTTTTGTATGAACTTTTCTTAAATTTCTTAAACCTTTTAAATGACCTATACATACAATTGAACAAAAATTATGCTTCATTGACAAACACCAATTCAGAGCTTAAATGATCTAAACATACAATTCTCCCTCAAAAGTGCTTCATATGCATAATAATTTTTCAATGTTTAAGTGATACATACAAACAAAGCTCCAAGTCAAATTTGTAATTCAGTGCATAAGTGATACATACAATACAGTCGGCTTCATAAATTCCTTATAGACAGTTACTGTTCAATTTATGTTTGATTTTTCTGCATTATAATTATTTAATAATATATTCTGTACAAGTATGATCTGAATTTAAAGTTGGATAAAACAGATATTTTATTTTATTGTTTTCCTTTTTTACCCTTTGAAGGCACTAAATTAATTTAAAAAAGACCTGAAATATTGGATTTTTAGATCCCCGATATAAACAAACGTTAGTATACTACAGAATTATTTTTCTTTGAAACGATAACTAACCTTGTTTTTTACATAAAAAAATAAGTTTGCCATAAAAAACGCCAAGAAAAATAAAATAAAATAAAATAAAATAAAAATGCTTTTATTTCAACTTTTGTATGAATAAATGCCACATACGCATTCAAAAGTCACAATGCCGCTCAGTATTTAAATGCCACATAGGTTGCTCAAAAAGTGCCTCATACCATACAAATACGCATTATTTCGAAAAAAAATCATGCCACATGCAGTTTCCTTTTTTTCAACTTGAGATTACAAAAAAACCAATTGTCCAATTGAAACAAGAACTAAAGTGTAAGTAGAACTAAATAGCCACTAAATTAAAAAATTTAGTTAATGGTTGTCTTACTGAAGGTTTTTGTTTTATTCGTTTTCAAACTTAAAACGTCGTTTTCTCGAAACTATGTTTTTGTCGTTTAGATCACTCAAATACTGAGGTGACGATATGAGTATGACCAAAAAACCGACACTTTGTTGGCCCCTACAAATTATGTACAGGTTATAATGGCAAGAGGTCTATTCGAGAATTGGAAGCAACCACTGTTTTATAATTATGACTGCAATCTTACACCGATAATTTTTACAAAATTAATTCAAAAGCTCCATGCAATCGGATATGATGTTGTGGCTATTGTGTCCGATTTGGGTGGTAGTAACAGATCACTCTGGAAAACTATGGAAATAACTGAAGACAACCCGTTTTTCAAACATCCCTGTGATCTCACCAAAAATATTTATGTATTCAGTGATACTCCACATCTAATAAAACGTTTAAAGAATCATTTTTTAGACTTTGGGGTCCTAATCGAAGATAAACTTTTGACTAAAGAACCGCTCGAGGAACTGCTGGCACTTCAATCGAATGCTGACCTCAAAATTGCGAGTCGTTTAACTCCTACGCATCTTTCAGTACAACATGGTAAAAGACAGAAAGTAAAATATGCTACTCAGCTATTTTCACATACGAACCATAGTGCTCTCGAAAGAATCGGATCATGTGAGAAGGCAAAATCAAAGTATTGGTCTGAATTATCGACTTTGTTGAAAGTGGTAAGTTTTGTAAATTATGTAAGGCTTAAATCCTAAGACTAAGTTTTATTTTTTGTATAGGTAAACGACTGGTTTGATTTATTCAATGTTAGAGTTCCAAGAATCGACTTTCGGGAAAGAATGGCGGCATACGGATTAGAGCTGGAAAGACAGAACATTATCCTTTCTCAAATGGAAGATACAATAAGAAAGATGCGCATAGGAAAACACAAGTATCTTCTTCCATTTCAGAAAGGAATACTGAGCAACAATAGTGCCATAAAAACTATGTTTGACGATTTGAAGCTACGGTATAACATCACATACTTGTTGACTTATCGGCTAAACCAGGACCCCTTGGAAATGTTTTTTGGTGTAATGCGAGCTAAAGGAGGCCTTTACGACCATCCAACAGCCTTACAATTTAAATACCGGCTAAGAAGTTATCTGTTGGCTCGCAATGAGTGCATAATATCCCAATCTGCAAATATCGAGTCAGATAGTTGTGAAGATAAAAAAATCGATTTGGATAAGTCGATAATAACCGATGCTCTTGGTGAGGATGATGAAGAAGAAGGGGAAATATACGCAGTACACGAAGATTATTCAGAAGAACTCCTTACTAGCACTTTACTCTCGGGATTCGCTGATGACCCCGACACACATTGCAACGATCCAACCGAAGATATGAGTGACCTGGAATACGATGCGCTGGAACTCGTAGCCGGTTACATAATATATCGTTTGAAGTCAAAAATCCCGGATATGTTGCAAAATTATTCAGAAAGCCAGCCAGCAAGCTCATTTTCTTGGACGGATCAGCTGTCTGAAGGAGGACTTCAGAAACCGAATGACAAGTTTCTTCAAAGTCTGAAGTACCTTGAGGACGTATTCAATGAAATAAATGGAAAAACACTTAAAACTGGTCAACATTTCATTCAACAGTTAATGACCGCGTCGAAAAATAGTACATTAGAGCACGAGATACAAAAATTATTCTTTCGTTGCAAGATGTTTTTTAAAATCAAAATACTAAATGCACAGTCACATTTAAATGTAAATTCAAAAAAAAGGAAACTGAATAAAACAATCAATTAAAAAATATCAAGTAGATCTTCGTTTAGTTACAGAAATAAAAAGCAACACTTCTTCTTTTCTTATACATATATAGCAATAGCAAGCTCATAACAACTTTTAACCAACCAACAAAACCAACAAAATGAACTTAAATGCTCCGCCGATTGCATTATTTCACTCGTCAAGTGCAATTTTATAAACATATTTCTTTTAATTTATTCCACTGAAAAGTGACAGCTGATTTTGTTGTCATTGAGTGACGTACATGCGCAGAACGAAATAAAAATTCAACGCGGAATATCATACCATGTATTCTATATAGGTAGGTACCTTGGGTTTTCACGAAACTTTGCGCATTTCTCTCAAAAGCAAACTTCTTAAAATGACATAAAACAGCTGTGCAAATTATATTGGTGTGTGTAGATCTGGAAAAATATCGAGATCTGCAAAAAGTGATCCGAATCGAAAAAAAGATTGATCTTTCTGCCCAATGGAACGCGAAAAGTGATTTAGATAAAAAAAAAGATTGACTTTTGGTCCCAATGGAAAACCACATAAGAAAGCGTCGAAGTTAGAGCTCTAACAATTCATTCACATTTGATGCTTTATTTACAATAAAACAGAACACACCAGAAACAAAGTTTGCATGCACTACTTAGTATTATCCTCCTTCTCTGTTTTCCATTGGGTATAGTGCATCTTCTTCTTATGGGCAAACATATTTGCACCGGAATTGAATGTTTTCGTACAAAAGGTACATCTATACAATACTTCTCCGGTATGGAGCGTCATGTGTTCCTGAAACAGAATTAGTGACAACATGATCAACAACAGACTTTTCTTTTACCTTTAGTGATACTTCTCGCTTGAAAGCCTTCTCACACAAGGTGCACTTAAACTTGCGTTCGCTAAAGTGCACATATCGCTTGTGCTTGAGAATGGCATTTCGCGAGGGACCGGTCTTGCCGCACAATTCGCATTCGTGCACTGTGCCCTCGTCATCATGCAGCCGCATGTGGGCTCGCATTGTGTGCTCGTTCTTCATCCACGCATTGCATATTTTGCACTGCACCCTGGGCAACGATTGTCCCATATGCTCTAATTGGTGTTTCTCAAAAAACACTCTACTCTTGAATATTTTTGCACATATTTCACACATATGCGCGTAAGACTTCATGTGAACCACTCGAACATGAACACGCAATAGAGCTTCTGTTGCATATCTAATGGGATAATTTTTGTTTAATTGAAATGCAAGTCATTTGCAATTTACTTACGGTTTTCCACAATCGTGGCAAATGTACTTCTTCTCTTCTGGGCTCAAATGGGTCAGCTTGTGCTGATCATAGCGATATTTTTTTATGAACGTTTTCTCACAGTACTCGCATTGGAACACACTAATGTTCGAGTCAATGTGAGTCATCATATGGGCTTCTAAGTGTTTTTTATCAGGAAACACTTTCTCGAGATTACATTTTAAACACCTGGAGAGATTAACTGTCATTTTACAATCACACAATCTGTTGTATGGCTCACCTAAAGAGTTCTGGTTTCTTGTGCCATAGGACGTGCTCGGCAATCTTTGAAGTTTTGAAGAACTTCTTTCCACAACACATAAGGAAACCACGGATTTTATGTGTAACTTCGTAGTGATGGAAAAGTTTAATGGAGCAAGTGTATTTCTTTTGGCATATTTCACAGTTCAGGTTAAAGAAAGCATTTATTAGTTTTTCGTTACTCTCTTCCTCCTCAGATACTTTTCGACGATTTCGCTTGGTTAACGCTTTCCGATTCGCTGTAGGTTTGGGCTGTTTTTCAGGTTCTTCCTCTGATATCAATTTATTATTCCCGTCAGTCTCACTTATCACATGTGCCACAGCTTCGGGTTCAGGTATATCTACTAATATTGCCGTTTCAAAACAGTTCTGGTATAAATAAATGCTTACCTTCTTCATCACATGTTACTTCTTCGGCAGTCAATAGCACCTCCTCTTCCGTCTTCACGATAAATGTTATTTCATCCTTCTCATCAGCCTGTCGGTGAATATCAGCAGCATCATTGCACACACTGGTAAGAACACCTTCATTTACATTGCTTTTGCTGTCTACGTAGATGATGGAACTAATGCTTTCTTGAATTTTTTGCACTCGCAAGCAAAACTCGTGAAAGTCAAAGACACTGCTCCAACAGTTGCAACATATCTTGTTGGAAATTTCGTCATCAGCTTTTAGCTTAATAAAAATAAAAATTATGTATAAAGAAAGGAATACACTGCAATTTTATGGTCCATTCTCACCCACTTTAAATACCTACCTCTATTATGGAATAGTGAGTTAGAACATCATTGATTTTTAATACATCTTTTTCTTCTGGGAATATATCGAGCAGATCGTCATTGTATTCCAAACAGAGACGGCATATAGTATTATTCGCCATTTGATATTACAACATATGTATTATTATTTGAGAATTAGATAATAAACGTTATACTCAATTTAATTGCATTTGAATTAAGATAATATGATTACAACTTTTGTTTTGTATCAAAATGCATATTTTGATTATATCTCATGTCATTCATAAGTTTATTTGACACTTATACTTGTAAACAAAACAAATCCAAGAATCATTCAGCTGACTACAGCAGCGAATCTAAAATGGTAGCGTCCAGTTCTTTAAATTGTGTACCTATTGTCTGCTAGCAGCGACAATACTTGGGATTGGTAGGTACCTATTGTGTTCTATTGTCTCCGGTTGCTAGTGTATGAGGCTGGTATGAGGAGGAACAGGACAGGTCGGGTAAATCTCGCAAACCGTATAGCTATGTACCACACTGCAGTGTTTAAACCGCATTTACACTATCACGCACGCGCATTTTTGCACGAGACGGGACAGGGAGATCCGTTTGTCCGCAGTCAATGTTAATAAAGGCGAAGGAATGAGATCACAAATCAGACGCCTAAGGTGTTATGGATGTTCTAACCATAATTATAGATACGTAAAGCGGAAGTTCCGGCGACCAACATTTCTGCAATCACATTAATACATTTCTATTTTAAACACGTTTTTATTTATTAATTTAGAGGATTACACTCGATTAAAATCTTTATTAATAACTATCAACTTATCCAAGAAAACGACGGCGTCCAACAACTATTTAAATTCCCAACAGCTGTCATCCCACCTTCGTCGTTAAGTTGGGTGCAGCTGTTGTCGTCGAAATGGGTGCGTCTGACAAGTAGTCGTCAATGGGTGCGTCTGGCAAACACCTTCATACGTTGAAAGCACAGATGGCGCTTTTACATAAGTTTACAACTCGGCCAATCTGACAATTGATCGACCTCGAACAAAAGATAAACTAAATACTTATCAATAATCTCTACATATTACTCCAAACTTATATCTACGGCAAGAGGGTCACTTGGACTCTCAATAGAAACAGCCTCTTCATTTCGGTCTAACAACCATTTTCGCATTCTATTCGCCTCAACAACACCATCGTACGGAAGCTGAGTCAACTGGCAGTTTTCAATATCCCGCAATACATATCTGTCATGTCCGAGAATCTTACATACGACATAAGGGCCACGAAATTTCGGCAAAAACTTTTTATTCGTCCCGACGGCAGTATCAACGTTACGCATAACAACAAAATCACCGACTTTATATTCTTTAACTTTTTTACTGTGCCTAAGAAAATAGTCTAAATTATATTTCTGAGACTTATCAATCTCTCCTGAAGCTTCGGCACGAATTTGATCTAAATTACGGCAGCTCTCGGAAGCCATCTTTTCCTCTAGATGTTCCGTCATTTCATCTATTATTTCACCCCTTTGGCTAACACCAAACAATAGCATACTAGGTGAGTTCTTCGTCGTGCTATGAATAGAATTATTAATAGCGTACTCCACCTTTAGTAACTTACTCGACCAATCGGCATGATTTACCGGCTCACTCAATTTTCCCAGCATAGACTTGATAACCCGATTGACTCTTTCGACTTGCCCATTTGCCTGGGGTGAAGCCACGGCAACCTTTACATGTTCTATATTTCGTTTTATTAGAAAGTCCTCAAATTCGAAAGAGGTAAAGCATGTACCTCTATCTGACACAATGCGTCGCGGTCTGCTATAATACTGAAAGTATTTATCTAATGCGGAAATTACTTCTATTGTACTCGTCGAGTTCGTAGGATATAGCTTTACGAATTTTGTAAAAGCATCTATTACTACCAAAATATGCTTCCTTTTCGAACTAAGGGACGGCAAGGGACCAAAGTGATCCACATGAATTGTGTCAAACGGCAGAGGGTTTTTAGGAATATTATACAAGTTCCTCTCGCTAGAACGGACCGGCATAGCGTACATAATGCACTTAATACAATTTTGGATAAATCTTTCAATCTTTCGTCTTATGCTCGGAAACCAGTAATGCATAGCAATCTTATCGTAACATTTCTCCAGCGCCTGATGACCTAGTTTTTCATGAATCAACCGTATAACATTATCTTCCATTTCATTCGGCACGAATAATGCCTTTCTTCCACTTCTCTTCACTCTATATACAAGTCCATCCCTCAATTCAAAGTTTTTGACTTCTTCAACCTCCATTCGATCCCGTAATTCCATAATTATTTTGTCCCGTCCTTGCGCAATTTGGATTTGAAAATCCGTATCATCAACATCCCAAATTGCAGCAACCTGGCACCTGCTAAGGGCATCCACATGTCCCATAGATATACCACTACGATGCTGAATTTTATAATTATAATTTTCAAGTTCTAAGGCCCAGCGGGCAATCCGTGGATTAACTTGTTTCTTTTCTAATGTCATCGTCAGCGAGCTACAATCCGTAACTATTTTGAAGGGTATTCCTTCCAAATATACCCGGAATCGTCTCAAAGCATAAATTATAGCAAGCGTCTCTAGTTCAAAGCTATGATACCTAGATTCGGCAGCGGAAGTTGTCTTAGAAAAGTAAGACACCGGATGAAATTTTCTATCATCTTGCCTTTGAAGCAAGACAGCACCAAAACCAATTGAACTGGCATCACAATGCAGTTCTGTGTCCTTTATAGGACTATAAATAGCCAAAATCGGTGCTTCAATTAGTCTGCATTTTAACTCATTAAAAGCGTCCAAACATGGTTTGTCAAAATCATAGTCGGCATTTTTCTTTAATAAATTTTGCAACGGCTTTGCAATTCGGGAAAATGACGGCACAAATCGTCTGAAATAAGAGAACAACCCAATACAAGAATGCAATTGTTTCTGATTAGTCGGCACTCGATATTCTTTAATAGCGGCAATATGAGAATCACTTGGCGCAATACCTTGCGAAGAAACGGCGTATCCCAAATACTCTATTTCCGTATGACCGAACCGGCATTTCGAGAGATTTAGTTTAAGATTCCGTTGAGTTATACGTCTCAAAACGGTTCTTAGCAATAATTTGTGTTCCTCAAAGTCTGCTGTAGCAATCAATATATCGTCCATATAAGCAACTATTTTACCCGAATCAATTAAATCTCGGAAAATAACATTAATAAACCGCTGAAAAACGGCCGGAGCATTTTTCAACCCGAACGGCATTTTTAAATACTCCCACATGCCATTTGGAGTAACGAACGCAGTAAGAGGAATAGATTCCTCAGAAACCCTAACTTGATGGAATCCGCTTTTCAAATCTAGGAGCGTAAAATATTGTTTTCCTTCAAGATACTCTATACAATCTTCTATAAGCGGCAAAGGTTGATTATCCCTAATGGTTTTTTTATTGAGACCACGATAGTCCACACACATTCGAAGTTCTCCGTTCTTCTTTTTTACTAACACAATAGCAGACGCATACGGCGAGTTACTTTGTCTAATAATACCGTCTTTTTCCAACTGATTCACTATTGCCTGCACTTGAGTTCTTTCAAAGTAAGACAGTCGTCGGGGAGAACAGTGGAACGGAACATTATCAGTCAGATGAATCTTCATTTCATAATCTAACGGTTCTACTTCAATATCTTTCGGCAACACATAAGCATCTATAATTAAACTATTCAGTTCGGCACAGCACAATTTACCCAATTTATGATCAATATTCAAATCTAATTCGTCAGACACAACTTCAATATTAAATATATCCGGCATTTTATAGTACTCGTAATTAGTCTCAGTTGCCTCAACTTCCAATACCATTTCAAATCTTTCTGGTTTATTACCAACTAGCGAACACTTATTCCCGATGAGGCTATATCTATTAAGAGTTGTAAGAAGTTCATTTGGCAAAACAAATTTATTATTTCTATTTATAGCAACCAACTTTTCTTTAGAGTATCTAACCTTTACTCTTGTCAAATGGATACTAAAAGCATACAAAAAATTACGTCCAAAAATAATCGGTAGAGCCATACTTTCATCTGGGACAATATTAATTTTTATCGTCTTTATTTTATTATGAAATTTTGCTTTACATTTCATTTCTCCTAAAACATTTAATTTGTTTCCACCCACCCCGTAAAATGAGGATTTCGGAATTTTCAATCGTCGCAGCAACTTAACCGGGACATACGAAGACTTTATAAAACTAGTTGGGCTGCCCGTATCAAAAAGAGAAAGGAACTTCATGAATTCTACATCTTTTGCCAAATCAACTTCAAAAGCGACACTCACCCAATTTACAGCACCAACTACTTCGCTTAAACTTTCATCGTTATCAGACCCTACTTTCGAAACGGCAGCAACTTGTTGATTACGCTTCGGAACGGCAGCGGCAGACAGCATCTTCTTCGGGTTCGGGCACGTCCTGTGGTCATGTCCCATCTCCCAACATCGGAAACACGACCCATTTCGGCGCAAAGGGTGTGGACAGTATGGTTTAATATGCCCCGTCTGTGAGCAATTAAAGCATAGTACGGCATTTCTATTAACATTCGGCTTGGTTACAGCGGCAGGTTTCGTCGATACGGCATTAGAAATACATCCTGATGTACTCGTAGCACTTTCCATCAAATATTTCTGCTGATAGCGATTAACGAGTTGTTTCAGTTCGTCGATGGTACGAGCACCTAACAGCAGATTAACATTGGATATGTTACTACCCATCCCGTCTATGATGAAGTCAATGATCTCCGTTTCACCAATGTCGGATCGTTTGGCAATCGCCTGCATGTTTAGAATGTAGCAATGCAGCGACTCTTCTTGTTTTTTCCACTTCCTTAGGGCTAGCATTCTGTACACATCCTGGCGAGACACAGCTATGTCGAATTCTTTTAATAGTGCTGCCTTCAGTTCGCTATAATTAAGCGCCACCGTCGAGAGTAGGAACACTTTAGCAGTTCCTATTAGTGAACGTCTCAAGCTCAATAATTTAAACCTTTCATCGGCATTTACCGTCTGCATAATTTCTTCAAAATCACGGAAAAAATGTTTTACCGAATGGCTTACGTCATCGCCATCAAATTTTGGAATGGCGTGCTCAATTTCGCCAAATTCCGATCGTCGTTCGGCAGGAGGGGCGGCATCATTCTCCAACTCTTTAATCTGCTTCCGCAGCTTCAGCACTTCGAGACGCTTACGTAGCTCGCTTAATTCCTCATCCAACGCGGCACTTCTCAGTTCCTCGGCATCGTCGGCTTCGGTATCAACGTCATCGGCAACGTCATCGGCATCGGCATCGGCATCGGCATCTTCCTCGCTTGCCGCAGATAAATTGTTGCTTTTGTTGACTTCACTGTGGTGCAGTCTCTTTAACTGGGCCGTGGTAGCTGTTTCGGGGAATTCTACGCCAGCTTCCCTGAGCGCTTCTACCAACTGCTGTTTTGACAAGACACGCGGCATTTTAACACGTTTAATGTAATTATTATCAGAATTTTTAATTAAATTTTATTTTATTTCACAGGCCAGTGATATTCTGACCCCACATCTGAGTTTTAAACACGTTTTTATTTATTAATTTAGAGGATTACACTCGATTAAAATCTTTATTAATAACTATCAACTTATCCAAGAAAACGACGGCGTCCAACAACTATTTAAATTCCCAACAGCTGTCATCCCACCTTCGTCGTTAAGTTGGGTGCAGCTGTTGTCGTCGAAATGGGTGCGTCTGACAAGTAGTCGTCAATGGGTGCGTCTGGCAAACACCTTCATACGTTGAAAGCACAGATGGCGCTTTTACATAAGTTTACACTATGTACGATTTAAAATATGTGAAATGAGAGTGTTAATTAGTTTCAGTAAATTAAACCAATAATTCATTAATCATTTATACGAAATTAATAAATAAATGTACCTTCATCCCTTCCGGAAGCCATTTTGTTTTATAGGAAAACGAAATTTCGTAAGCCATCGCTATAAAAATATCAACATGCATAGCTTTCCCATAATTCCTACCACGCAAACAAGATGGCCGACCAAAAAACGTATCACGTTTTTTTGCGTGTTAGGTAATGCTGTCCCTTTCAGTCAGACGGCTGTTTAGTATTGGGCATCCCTTTAATTTTCCGTGGTAGGAATGTGTGACCGTGTAAATGCCCCATTATTCAATTCTTCTATCGTTCTGCCAGCGTTACAATTTGAATGAGGTAAAGGGAAAAGGAGGTCCTAAATTCACTAAAAATTGATAAAGAAAGGTAATTATCGCGTAAAAAATAACAATTTGAACATTAATTTTGACTCTTCTATTGATACGACAAAACATTTTATTATTATTGTCGACGAAACCCGTCGCCTTGTGAAATAATAAGCCGATTTAACTCCTCTTTCTTAATGACAAAGTGTGTGAGAAAGTAAGTGAGTTTATTCTTTGTTTTTTTTTTTTTGCTTGGCGTTGGCGATGGTTCGGGTTCTGTCGGGTCGGCGAAATGAATAAATGTTGGTCCTACTTCGCAGCTGTCAAATGGCAAATGCCTGTATTCCTACGCCAATTTGGCGCGCGTAAAAATAAAATGAAATTAAATTTCTGCCAAGTGGTATGTTCGATTGGAACCCGAATCATCGCCCAGAACTATAGTTGACAATTTTATAATATCCCACCCCCCGTGAGGCGCCCTGGTCTCACCGAAGCCTCGCCAACTCCAACATCCAGCACTGCCAGTTTCACTGATGGTCTCCGGACGATTCCCGATGCAGTCTTGATATCGACTGAGCGAACTTGACCATCTTGTCCGGGAAACACCCTGATGACCCTTTCTCGTTTCCATTGGCTTCTGGGCAAATCAACGTCGCATACGAGTACCAGGTCTCCTACTGTAATGGGTGGCACTTGCTTAAACCACTTACAATGTCTCGTAAGTACCGACAGGTTCTCCTGCATCCACCTTCTCCAAAAACGATCTTTGATCTGTTGGCTAACGCGCCACTGCTTGCGAACACACAACGTTCTATCATTAACTGGACCTGGAGTTTGGGCTGAGTTCATTGCTCCCAACAGGAGGTGATTTTGTGTCAATGGTTCCTCTTCTTCGACTGACACTGGCAAGTGCGTTAGCGGCCTGCTGTTAATAATGTTCTCGGCCTCGATTAACGTGCTTATGAGGGTTTCGAGCTTTGGAGCTAGCTCACGTAGGGTATAGGTACACCAGAACTCTTTTTACTGACCTAACAAGTCGTTTCCAACACCCGCCAGCATGTGGATTAGATGGACAGTTCAAAATCCACTCAATCCCCTTTCCAGCGAGCTCGGCCTTGATCGCTTCGTTGTCGAAGATTGTGTTGTTCAGCAGTTCACCTTTGGTACCATTGTCGCTTCTGATACGTACTGGAACCCCTCTCCTGTTGACGAAGTTGCGAAGGCATAATATGAAGGCGTCTGTTGATAGGTCTGCTGCGACTTCGAGATGCACGGCTCTTATGGTCATTAATGTGAAGAGCGCTATCTACCGTTTCTTCCTATGGCGCCCATTTGTTATCAAGACTGGCCCAAAGTAGTCCAACCCGGTGTAAGTGAAAGGCCTCATAAACGGCGTGAAGCGATCTTCGGGAGCTGTCCCATCTGCGGCGGCAACGGAGGGCTTAACGTATGCGACAAAATTGGCAGTCATTTTTTGTTCGCCGTACTATGGTTCGGAGGCTGGGAACCCAAAACTTCTGTCGAACTTCATTGGCTATCAATTCATCATTCTAGTTATGGAGGTTACGGTGAAAATGATCCACAATTAACTTTGTTAGCCTGTGGGTTTTTGGCAGTATGATGGGGCGTCTGGCTGCCAATGGTATAGTGGTGGCGGCATCTATTCGTCCATAGACGCGCAAAAGACCAAAGTCGTCCAAGTAAGGACTGAGTTTGTAGATGTTGCTGGTTTTCTCGACCTGTTGTTGGCGAATAAGTTGGGCGATTTCATCGGCGAAAATTTCGGATTGGGCCTCCGAACAGAGCACCAGTTCAGCATCATTGAGCTCGGCGGCTGAAAGCTCTCTCCTCTCTCGGCACTTCCGTTGGCATGCTTTGATGAACCTTATGACTCAAGCTGTGGTTCTTTGCAGCTTCGAATATGTTGAAAACCTTGAAAAGTCGATAACAGGGCTACTCACCAGGCCGGCATGTAAAATGTTTTTGGGTCAGATCTCCTCTTCGCAAACGTAGTTCGTGTCGTCGTCCATAGGGACAGGCCAATATCCTCAGATAACTGAAGAAAGGAAGGTCCGGATAACCACTTGTTGTCCACAGCTGGATCGAGTTTGGTTGGCACTCAACGCCATTCGTGACACTGGATACTCTCAAGAACTTCCGCTAAACGGAATGCGACGAATGACTTGTGGCGACGAGGGTCTGATCGGAGACAACTTAAAACTGTCCTGAAGTCACTCCAGAAAACCCGACTCTCCAGCGACAACCTATGATGCTCACATATCATGTCACATATGCGTATACCCAATACAGCGGCTGACAGCTCTAGGGTTTGGATGGACATGAGCTTCCTCGGAGCTGTCTTGAATGTAAAATTGTCTTCAGTGTGTATCCAGCACATCCCCAACACCTTCTCCACCGCTGCTTCTTTGTTCATGTCGACCTCCTGTCTCTGCTCGTCCTCTTTGTCCATACCACATACTACAATATACAAGGCCTTTATTCGGCCTAAGCTTGAGTACAACGCTCATATCTGGTCAGGTGCACCAAAAACTTCATTGCACCCACTAGACAGAATTCAAAAGCGCGCGATAAAACTTATAGCTGATAGAAATATAGCGGAGTCTATTGACCCGCTGGAACATCGCAGAAATGTTTCTTGCCTTTCCTTATTTTATCGATATTTTCACCACCGATGCTCTGATGAAATAGCTAACTGCATTCCGCCCCTTCAACAATTCTCTCGCAACGCCCGTCACACATCGAATGCACATCAGTTCACCCTTAAGCCTACCTTCGGACGTACTGTAAAATATAGAGATTCTTTTGTGAGTCGAACAACACGCATGTGCAATGCATTGCCTCACACGGTTTTCCCCTCTCATTACAGCCCACAATTGTTTAAGACCAATGTGCCCCAGTACCTCTTCTCTATCCTCCCTATTAACCCTTCCACTCGTGTCGAACCCACCGTTTTTGTGGATAGAGATAACAGCCTTGGACCCTTGGTAACCTTCGATGCTTCTTCTTCGCCGTCAAAGCTGTCGACATAGTCGTCCACGTAATGGTGGTGCTCCTTTATGAATATTATTGCGATGAGGTTCTTGATGAAATTGGCCGAACATGGCGAACTGGCACCAAACGTCATAGACTGCATGACGTAAACATCGATCGGCTGATCTCTTCGGTCCCTCCACAGAAAGCGTTGCGAGTCTTAGTCCTCTCGTCGGATTGAAATTCGCAGAAACATGTCCTTGATATCCCCAGTGACTGCTACAGGCTGCATCCGGAAGTTGAAGAGGATAGCCACCAATGGCTTGAGATTGTCAGGACCCCTGAGCAAAAAATCATTTAATGACGTGTCACTCTCCTTGGCCGCTGCATCGAAGACCAGTCGAACCTTTCCTGGTTTGTTCGGATTCTGGACCCCGAAATGAGGAAGGTACCAAGTCCTCGAAGTACCTACTGGCACCTGCTTCTGTGGCTGTCAACTTCCTCGCATAACCGCTTTCGATATACCTTTTGATTATTTCGTGGTAAGCTACACCGAACTCTGGATTTCTTGCCGTTTTTGAATCCAGGCAGCGTAGTCTTTGCTTCGCCATTTCGAAGCTTAGTGGAACTGCAAACTCGTCACCCCTCCACAAAAGTCCTGTCTCATACCGAACTTCAACTCTCTTTGTTGTTTGGGAAAGTATCTGTAGCGCTCTCTTTTCATCGGCTGAGGGGGGCTGTTCTGTTGGCTTTTGGATACCAAAATTATCCAAGTCGCTTGATTGATCATTATCTTCAACTGCTTTGCTGTGAAGAACAAATTCACCATTGTGCCTAACCTAACCCTTTCCCCAGACGACCTGCCCTAGACGACCCATCCAAGTTTCGTTTCTGTGACAAGTGGCTGATCCTCTGTGAATTCAATGACTTGAATGGGCGCTCCCAGATGCGAATGATCGAGTCCGATTAACAGTTGCGACTTGGCGTTGTCATACTTGGCAAGTGACATCAAAATCGAGTGTGGAAGAAACGATTCTACATCGGCGGCAGTAAGCGTTTGAGTTGGCAGATTCAACCCATTGATTGTGTGAACTCCCTTCAAGAAGAACTTCCTGGCATTATCTTCGTCCGCGCTGATTTGAAGATCAACTGCTATAGAATCCTTGGTTGATGTCTCCTTGCTGAACCATTGTAGGTTAAGAGACCTCTTTTGACCGCTTATGCGAAGTTTGGTTGCCAAATCAGAATCCATAATTGTCACGGACGAACATTCGTCCAAGAGTGCAAACGGTGCAAACGTCTTTAGCATGATGTTGTCATTGTAGAGTCTCACTGGTAGTATACCAAAGAAAATTGCTGGGCTTGGATTTGTACTGCAGGTCGACAGTGTTTTGCATTCGGGCTCGATCTCATCTGAAGATGGCGTTGGTGTATGCAATAGCTTCGACTCATGTAGCGATGGGTGGTGAACTCTGGGACAGTCATCAATTCCACAGACCTTCCGTTGTCGACAGGCGCTGACGTTGTGTCCGTACTTCAAACACGAGAAGCACAACTTATTCTTCTTGACGAAGTTCCACTTTGCTGCGATCTTCAAGTTGAAGAAACTCCTATAGTTATTTAAGGGTTGTGACTTCCCTTTGCAATGGCGGCATACATCCATCTTTGCGGCGGATGTCGAAGATTGTTCAACAGCGTGTAGGAATTTCGCTGACGATTGGTCATTTGAGTTGCATTGACACCGTTTTCCAACAGGCGCCGAAGCTTACAGCAGATTTTTCGGTTTCATCCTGTTTTCCGTTTTGGCGAGTGGTTGCAGCGAGGAAGTAGTAACGATGCACAAAAGACGGGAGACGAGAGATTTTGTAGGCTGGTGGCAAACGGAATAAGCATTTCCAATCTGCCTTCTGAAATCGGAGCGATCTCTCTCACCTTAGATAATTGGCTGTGTAACAAGCACTCTGGGCGACCAAAACGAAATTCCAGAGCTTCTACGACGAATCGCATCCCCTTTCATGCTTTTCTGCAGACGGAATAGGTTTTCCACATCGGAGTACCCAAACATAGCGGTGGACTCCAAAAAGGCAGTGCAGAACATCGGCCACTCCTCAGGTCGACCGGTGAAAGCAGGTAGGTCATGAAGTTCTTCTTCTTCCATTTCCATAATGACTTGCTTGTGTTAACGTCTGGTCAGCCGCAAACATCGGCGACGTAAATTGTTGTGATTGGCTGATTGGCTGGAACGTGCTGACAGGTGGCAGAAATGTTGCTACTCTCTGTGTTGACGTAAACGTTTGTGGCAGCATAGGCTGTGACTGCGGCTGTAACTCCTGCTGAATAGCCCCAACACTTGTGGGAGCATTTGTTGTTGACTGTGCTGGCTGCGACTGTGGTCGCCAAGACATGGGTGCGTACTGAGCTGTTCCAACACTGGTACACATAGCTGTCGTTGTGGCTGTCGGCATAGGATTTGATTGTGGCGGTAACAAATACGTATACTGTGCGTGCTGGGCTGTTCCAGCACTCATGCATGTGGCTGTTGTTGAAGAACTAGTTCCGAAGTCTTGGCTTGTTGAAAACATCGTTGCAGTTGACGGTTCTCCTTTAGAGAAACTGGAAGTGCTGGCAGGCTGATGACTGATTAGTAATTGTTCAATGCGGAGGCGTTCCGCTTTTTCGGAAGCAGCGTTGGCTGTAGCTGCTTCCAATTGCACTCGAAGTTCCTCCATCTGCTTCTGAAGCCCCTCTAGCGCTGTCAATGGAATGCATGGCTGGTTGAGATTTTCGGCTCTGCGAAATAAGGCCCCAAAGAATTATACAGGAAACAACAACAACGATTTTTAATAGAATTTGGGGTGTTATTTCCCTTTTTGGGGCCTTATTTCTTAATGAAAGTCGGGGTCTTATTATGAAATAAGAATAAGAACCCAAAAGAAGAAATGAAATAATTACCCAACATATTTTTTTTTATTATTAATTGTAACACTTCCGATATGAATGCCCCTGCTTGGGTTTACTGTTAGATTGCGGCGTGGGTGCGAGGTTGAGTATGTAAAAAGTTCCTTTAATATAAACTAGTTTATCCAATATAAACAATATTAAATAAAAAGTAGATTTCATTATTTTTAATTTCATTATGAATTAAACCACAAATTTGGGCCCTTATTTCTTTTTATTTTTGGGCCTTATTTCATCGCAGTGGGGCCTTATTTAATTTTCTCTTTTGGGGCCTTATTTCCTACAGCCGAGATTTTCTCTTATGGAGGCATTCATGTCGGAATCACTTTCACCCGTGTCGGAATGTTCTTGCTCTTCTTGCTGGTAGAAGTTTTTTTAATAAGACGAGAACTTCTTCTTTCCTGTGAATTGTTCGGCATGGACGACAGTTTGATCCGGATTGCTTGCTTGCTGTTGAAAGGCGAATGTGGCTTCTTCACATGTGTCGCTGGCTTCGACGATAAACCTATGGCTATCTGTGGCGGCAAATGCAGTGTAATTCTCCTTTGATTGACCTTCAAAGGGATGCTGGCTATTACAACTGATTTTGGCTCTTATTCAGGCTCTGGCTATGATTCAGACTATTTAGACTATTACGGAAATCAAAGAATGAAGATCCGGACTATTACGCAAATCAAAGAATAAAGATGTCGACACGGTTGCCTAAACGGTACATTTGGGACAAAGTATTTGTCTTTGCCAATGTTTCTTTGCCCTTTGTCCTTCCCGACGATTCAGTCCGAAAGTTAATTTAATTCAACAAATAACTAAAAAATAGGGCAATGTACACAAATAACCTTGCTTATGGAAAACATATTTTTTAGGTTATTTTAAGGTAGTACGTTTTGAGGTGTACTAAAATACGACTTGGGTGAATAGTTTATAAAACTTTTAAAATTTGTTATTTCAGTTGGAAAATTAAATCTTTGAAATGTCTTTGTCCCAATGTTGATTTCTCCGTCCCGTATATTTGTCCGAAGTTATGTTTCAAGTTGGCAAGCCTGGATGTCGACGAAACCCGTCGCCTTGTGAAATAATAATAAGCCGATTTAACTCCTCTTTTTAATGACAAAGTGTGTGAGAAAGTGAGTGAGTTTATTCTTTGTTGTTTTTTTTTGCTTGGCGGTGGCGATGGTTCGGGTGCTGTCGGGTCGGCGTAATGAATAAATGTTGGTCCTACTTCGCAGCTGTCAAATGGCAAATGCCTGTATTCCTACGCCAATTTGGCGCACGTAAAAATGAAATGAAATGAAATTTTTGCCAAGTGGTATGTTCGATTGGAACCCGAATCATCGCCCCGAACTATAGTTGACAATTTTATAACAATTATGGTGAAATAACCAAAAAATGCGCCTAGTTTTCATTCGTTTGTTGCGGGTAAGAGCAAAATAATAAGAATTATAACAAGTAATGTTACCATAGCTAGCTCACGGTTTCCTCACCTCCTTTGTGAACATGGCGGTCACCTGATCATCAAACCGTCAACCAAATTGATCACGTTGCGATCGACGCAAGGCACTCCTCCAGTATTCTAGATGTCCGAACTTTCCGAGCGGCCAACATAGACTCGGACCACTACCTTGTTGTAGCCAAGGTACGGATGCGGATATCCAAGACGCCACAACAACGAGAAAATACTGTGAGGAGATTTAACGTTGGACGACTACAAACGCAACAAACCGCCAGAACCTTTGCCGATCGCGTATCCCTCAACCTCTCGAGAAGTCCTATGCTGCCAGCATCAAGTGCCGAAGACCAGTGGCGCCGATGCCAAGAAGCCATCAAAAACGCCGCAACTGATGTGCTCGGTTACACCAGTCCACCCCCCCGAAACCCCTGGAGAAAAAAGAGAGAGCATGAGAAGCGCGCGATCGAGGATATAGAGAGGTGTTACTCCAGGAACAATGTTCGGAAGTTTTACCAAAAGGTAAAAAGAACGTGTCATGGCAACAAGACCCGAACGGAGACCTGTAGAGACGAGCAAGGAAACCTTGCAGTAGAGTCACAGTCGGTGCTGAGGACATGGAAAAACCATTTCTGCAGACTGCTAAACGGCGAAGACGACACAAATTCCGCTGTTAGGCAGAACGATCTATTCAACCTGGACGATGACAGCCAAGATTTCCGTCCACCTGACCAAAATGAAGTAAGGATAGCAATATCTAAGCTTAAATCCAACAAGGCTGCTGGTCCAGACGGCTTACCTGCCGAGCTCCTCAAGGCAGCCGGAGATGACTTGGTAGAGTGCATACACCAACTCATCTCCAAGATTTGGTTAGAGGAAAGTATGCCTGATGAATGGAACCTCAGCATTGTTTGCCCGATCCACAAGAAAGGAGACCCTCTAAACTGCGCCAACTACAGAGGCATCAGTCTCCTGAACACTGCGTATAAGATCATGTCTGCTGTATTGTGTGAACGCCTGAAACCATTCGTCAACGATCTGATAGGTCCCTATCAGTGCGGTTTTAGGCCCGGTAAGTCCACGACCGATCAAATATTCACACTACGGCAGATCCTGGAAAAAACCCAAGAATACCAGATCGATACTCACCATCTTTTTGTCGATTTTAAGGCCGCATATGACAGCGTTTATAGAGACGAGCTATACAGAGCCATGTCTAGTTTTGGCATCCCTGCCAAACTTGTCAGATTGTGCAGAATGACGATGGAGAACGCTCGCTGCTCCGTAAAGGTCGGAAACAATCTCACCGAGACCTTTGATGTCAAAAAAGGATTTAGACAAGGTGATGCGCTGTCATGTGACTTCTTCAACATCATTCTTGAGAAGATTGTGCGAAACTCACAAGCCAACACCAGAGGCACAATTTTCTATAAGTCTGTGCAACTGCTTGCATACGCTGACGACATTGACATTGTTGGTACAACACAGCGAGCTGTCACTGGTGCGTTTGCAAGTATTAGTGCAGAAGCGGCAAAAATGGGTTTAGTGGTATATGAGGGTAAAACAAAATATATGCTGTCAACAAGAAGGGACACACGACATCGACGAATCGGGCAGAACGTCACGATAGACAGCTATAACTTTGAGGTAGTTAGGGACTTTGTCTACCTCGGCTCCGCTATAAACTCTGATGACGACATCACATCAGAAATCAAACGAAGAATCACACTTGCCAACCGCTGTTTCTTTGGCCTAAGACGGCAACTGATAAGTAAGGCCTTGTCGAGAAATACTAAGGAAACTCTGTATAAGACCCTCATCATCCCAGTCCTGCTTTATGGTGCAGAAGCATGGGCGCTATCAAAGGCGGATGAAGATCTCCTTGGTCGTTTCGAACGCAAAATTCTTCGAGTGATTTTTGGTCCCGTTTGCGTTGACGGGTTTTGGAGGAGAAGATTTAACAGCGAACTCTACGAGCTGTACAGCGACATTGACCTAGTCAGAAAAGTACGCATCAGTCGTCTAAGATGGCTGGGACATGTAGAGCGAATGGACACCAACGCTCCGGCCCGAAGAGTCTTCGATTCTAACCCGGAGGGACAACGCAGTAGAGGAAGACCTCGCCTTAGGTGGCGCGCTCAAGTGGAAGGGCACCTCAACCAACTTGGAGTGCGCAACTGGAGGCAGTTAGCCAAAGATCGCGCTAACTGGAGAGGCGTATTGGTTGAGGCCCAGGTCCACCCCGGACTGTAGCGCCACCTAAGTAAGTAAGTAATAACAAGTTGAGTTAAATGAATAAGAAATGGGACTCATTTTATATTAATGAATGTATATAACTTCTTCTTTCTGTAATTAATCTGAGGGCAAAGTTTGCACGACGATGTACGGAATTTTTTTGAAAACCTTTTCAACAGCACCGGGTTTTATAATTTATTTTGAAATCTTCAATCACAATTAAACGTGAATATGTATTGACGTCTCCTCAAATTGGAAACACAATCGTATATCAACAATAAAAAAAATTACACTTTTTTTTTTTTGCATTTACAAATAAAAAAAAATGGCTCCCAACGCGGAACGACGACGAAATTTGTTTCCAAAATAAACACATTTAGAGTTTGTACAAAGATTTGTATTTTATTCGGCGAATACATTTAAATATATAAGTTTCTCTCTTGTTTGTTTATAATATACAGTCTGACTCTATACACAACACATACTTTGATGTTCAATTATATACAGAGTGGAATCCTTTAATTTTAAAATAAACCCCTTTTTCTGAGCATTAACACTTAAAATAGAGTTAGAGAAGACAACAAGAAATATAAAACGCAAAACATTGAAAATCCAAACAACGTAATCATGCAAATGAAAATTTAAAGCGAATTCAATAAGAAAAAAAAATTTACATCGATAAAATATGATTCCACTGATAATTTTTTATGAAAATTTCTATAGCACCAAACAAATTCGTTATTCTCGTTTCCTTTTTTTTTTTTCTTGCTCTTAATTCTATTGCGAATACATTATCCAATTTTTGTATAAATTACTTTCGGTTCGCGTTAACCTTGTTGTCGGATGTCCCAAGTGTTGGGAAACTGTTACGCATAGTGTGCAGTTTGAAGTGATTATCTGCATCGGAAGCTAACAAAACCTGTTTACACGTTGAGCATACTTCCAATTTAGGGAGTGCTTTTTTTTTGTCGCCCGATAAAGACTTTAGATGCTGAGAGTGGACTAAATAGAGTGCCTACAAAAATAAAATTAAAAACAATTTCGTTTAAATTGCTTCAGGTATTATTTTAGAAGTAAAACGGATCACCTGTTGTTTAGTAATATCTGGCAAGAGTGCTAATAGCTCGGGGAAAATGTTATCAAATTTATCCTTAAGGGCAGCTTGGCAGTGTTCGTAATAAGGTTGAGCTTTGTAGACGCCTTCGCGGAATTTTAATGATATTTGACGAAATTCTTCTAAGGCTTCTGGAGTGATGAGGGCTTCTTTAAAGTGACCAACTAGTTTCTGTAAAAACAAAACACAACAAAGCATTTTAGGCGAAGTAGTTTGTGTTCTAAGTTGCTATTGATGCCGCTTTAACAATAAGAAGCTCAACCAGGCCACCTATCTATTTTTAAAATCTTTGATGTGATGTAAAGAATACAACTATCATTGACAACAGTGGTTTATCTTATTCTAAAACACTTAAGACAACATCTAGTCAGTACTTGGCTGACATGAAATGGTTTAAAACATTTCCAAATATTCGAAAGTTAAAATAGTCACCCAAAGCTCACCTGATTCCTAGTTATAGATTCCGGTGGTTGAATGTAGCTGTGAGTCGGCACAATATTGTAACTCTCGCCCAAGGAACTCGTAAATGTAAGGCTGTTGGGCGATTTAGCCACTGAGTTCAGTGTGACATTTTGGAAACCAGGCGGTGGTTTGATTGGTGTTGTGAAACCTGGTGGCGGACCAACCATTCGTTGTACAAATTCAACTCCATAGTCATCGCTTACATTACTTATATCTACATGTCCATTGGCATGCGCTTCTGGATTTCTATTTTCATTCACTGGCTTGTTCTCGTTGTTGGTCTCCTTCTTTTGTTTGCCACTATTTTTTTCTGGCGACTTCTTCCCTTCATTTCCTGCCTGTTTGATCTTCTTATCCTTTTTATGGTTGTTCTCTGCGGCTGTAGATATGCTATTATTATTATTGCCACTGCTGCCGTTTTGTCCATATTTATTTATAGTTTTCTGCTTTGAGCTCATATTGAGAAGTGGCGCTGGCGCCACCTTTGACTTGCGATTCTCAGATTCTCGTTGTTTTTGCGATTTTGTCCAACTTGGCGCAGCTGGGGCCGGTGGCTTACTGCCTAGTGCGAGCGCTGGAAAGTCTGGTGAATCCAATTTCGGTGCACTTGCTTCGAATGCAGCCTTTTTGTTTTTTGCCTCTTCAGCTTCCTTTTGGACAAGTTGGATTTTGTGGAAATTGCTCGGATTAGCAACGGATACGTAGTCGTCCATCATAGAACGATGCTTTGCCGACACATTGTTGAAATTTATGTTGGCGTTTGATGCAATCATGTCTTCTCGGAAAGCAGCAGTAGCAGCAGCCTTGGACGTACCGGGCAGAGATGGGAAATCACTCTTTTTGGAAGGATTTGGCTTCTTAGTAGCCGCTACACCAGCGCTTGTACTTGGACGATTGGAGACATGAATAAGCATGCTAGGTGGCGTCGATGAGGGGGGATTCTTTTTGATAATCGAACTTATTGATGATTGTTTTGGACGACTTGAACCTGCCATTAATGGATAATAATTTGTTTTTAGGGAGAGGTGAAATTATAATTTTTACTCACCACCACC
The DNA here is from genome assembly GCA_946477585.1 of Cheilosia urbana. Classification (NCBI taxonomy): domain Eukaryota; kingdom Metazoa; phylum Arthropoda; class Insecta; order Diptera; family Syrphidae; genus Cheilosia; species Cheilosia urbana. Next base: position 44,267,065 of record OX297856.1, read on the forward strand.
ACCACCACCACCACTCTCACCACCGCCTAATGCTGGAAAATTCTCTTTGGTTCTAGCTAGACCTGCTGAGCCTAATTTCGTACGCATTCCGATTGGGGGAGGCAAAGTCAAACTTAAAGTCGATGTAGCTCCACTGCCCAATGAGGGAAAATCTTGTTCATTGTGAGCATCAATTGGTGGCGCCCTCTGAGGTTGTACTGTGTATGAACTTTCAGGTTCTTCTTCTTCGCGGTTACCGTGGCTAGTGATAAAATATAGTTTATTGATTTTTTGAAAAGTTCTGCTAAAAACTTTTGTAGATATAAGAACACTAAGGCCCGAGTTTTCTAATACTAATAATAGCGATTTAAGTTCTACTTTAATAACTTATGTTCTACTTTTTCTATGTCATGGAACTGAGTAGTATCAGCAACAGGGCTTAAGTCTTACTAAAATCGACCAACACGTGAACAACTATAAACTCACCCTCCCCTTGAACGAAGGTTGGCAATATGAGGCTCCGTTTGTCCGGAGCGTCCCCGTGGTCCCAATGTTATCTCCAACTTTAGAGTTCGTGCTTGCTTGGCTTGTTGTTTATTCAATGATTTGCCATGCACATTAGCAATGTGAGCTTTGTAATCGATTTCTGTTCGAAAAGCGCCCGTAAATTCTTCAGTAGCACATCGGCCCTCCTCACAAAAGTAGTGGTCTTTGCGGAAATGTTCTCTCAAAGATTCATAGTTTCTGCAACACAAATTTAAAACAAATGCAAAAAAATATTCAGAAACTAAATTCTTACTTGTAAAACTCATTGCATCCATCGGCGTCACAAAAGTGACAAAAGTAATGATCTCGCCGCAAGTGGCGAAACAGTTCATCACGATCTAGATAACGCTTATCACAGTACTCACACAAGGGATGACCGCGATGAGACTTATTATCTGGATCACCTTTTCGCCGATGCAGAGCTAATTCAGCTTTTGTATAGCAACGCCGTTCGAAGGAGAAAATTTTCAAATTATCCGTACACAAGTCACAGTAGTAGAGGTCATGTTCCTTGCGGACGTGATCGCGTAGTGCTGTGAATTTTCGAAAACATGGATGATCACACCTGAAAGCAACAGAAAGTGTTCATCATTTTTCGTATTATGAGAGCAAAACATTTGCTCCGCATACTTAGGGCAGGGGTGATCGAGCAGATTGTAGAACGCTTGTTGAATTGATTTTGTGTAGAAACAGATCTTGTACTTGGTGTTGTAGTATTCTGATCGGTTTTTAGCTTCCAACTCACGGTACAAAAATTTGTTGAACGTGAAAATTACCTGGAAAACAAAGAAAAGACGCAATAGGATTAGAATAACATCTGGCATGAAATGGCAAATGGTTGGCGATAATCCGACTAATTGCAATATCAAGTTTATTAATTTTTGCGGATAGAAAAACGTGTCTACCTAGCTTTATATTCGTGTTGTTCTTGTTATCATGGTGTACACTTCCTGATAACTGATGTGATGTCACGGACTGATTAAATCCGACATCTCACTTGCTAGGTCATTTGTGTCTTGTGTTCGATGTGATTTTTTGTTCGAACTTCGAAAACATTTACGGAAACAGCACAACAGTAGTTTTTGACGGGTCATTCAATAAGTCCTATGACTTTTTGAACAAGTACCTATGGAGATAAGATAATTGGACTGCGAACCATGTGTGCAGGGATTATTGTGAACAGCATTTTTTTGTCCTTCGAATGCTTGGTAACATTTAATTTCTGTTACAGAATATGGTTTTGTGTAGGCGCAACGATTTCTTGTAAGCTCACAGTCACAATGTTGGCTGCAAATATAGCCAGAAGAACGTACATCTAAATCAGCAGCTATTCCAAGATGATTTTAGTACAATATTGGTTATACATTTCCAAAAGTGACAGTGAAATGCGCAGTGCAATAGAAACGACATACTGAGATCTATCGGCGTGGATTAGTATAAGCTGCAGTTTATTTTTCTATTACAATATATCTCTCGTCTGTATTATCGACATTTGGTGTCGCAATAAAGTGGTGTAGATGCAATTTAGGAATGGCATAAATATCAAGCATGCGCACAATATAGAATAGACAAGGCATATATTTATTTATAGTTAAAATGGTATATAGATATATACAACTGCGGTCAAACGCAAACGCATTGAAAACTCCATGAAAAACCAAGCTCGTCAAGTGACGTTTGAAAATAAAAACAAATCAATAATTCATATGCATCGACGAAATATACGTATACGTGTATCAATAAAGTATTCTAAAAGGGGTTGCACTAGCTCTTTACTAGACAAATTACATAGATGTAGATATGTATTTGGTTTTTCAAAGACTTGAAAGCTGATGTGCAACAGTGCAACCGGCAAAGTTGGAGTTAATCCCATTCTTAAAAAATTTAACCAAAAACTGTACCTATATTAAAAATGGAATATTATAAAAACTAAATACGAAGTAAATTTAAGGATTTCAACCTATTTTAATAGATCGTTAGAATCGTCATAGTCTGGCAGCCATAAAAGTACACGAAGTACCAATAGTTAGAACGGGTTACCTACGATATCTCGAAAAAAAAAATCTCGAAAGCTAAAATCTCGAATGCAAAAATCTCGAAAAAAAAATCTCGAATTAAAAAAATCTCGAAAGCAAAAATCTAGAAACCAAAATCTCGAATAACAAAAATCTCGAAAAAAAAAATCTCGAATTAATATTAATTTTTGAGACAATGGTAACATTTTGCGCGCGCAAAATGTTACCATTGTCTCAAAAATTAATATTAATTCGAGATTGCTACAATTATTAGGTGTCTTGTTTTTTTATTTTTCCCAGGTAATCTATATAGATCATTGGTTTACATGCAACACAAAAATTGTAAATGAACCCATAGTTGTTGTAATGCATGAAAATCAATAATCTCTATACGTATATCATCTGAGGAAAATAAAAAACGCCTATTCTCTCAACAACAATCAACCACGTGCAGTACCTACTTTGTCCATGATGGGCGCTAGTTATCAGCTGTTATTTTTATTTTATTTAGTGATTTTTTTTTATGAGTTTTTTTTGTATTGTTTTGATATTTTTTACTTTGTATAGTTAGTTATATTTATGTATATATTCGATTTTGAAATTACTAATTGGTTATAATGAATTATCTGTTAGTTTTGTTTTGTTAAATTTTGATATTTTGTGATTGTTTTTTCAAAGATGAATAAATTATTTAATAAACAGAACATACGATTTTATGTTTTATACGAATTTTAGCTCCTAAACTAGAAGCAAAAAAAAAATCTCGAATTCACTTTTTATTTTCGAGATTTTTTCGAGATATAGTCTTTCGAGATTTTTGTACATTCGAGATTTTTGTACATTCGAGATTTTTGCATTCGAGATTTAAAAAAAAAAAATTCGAGATTTTTAGCATTCGAGATTTTGTCATTCGAGATTACGTCATGATCCCAGTTAGAACCCAATGGGTCAAGCATTGTTGTAAGTCTCTGAATGACATCTCAGATAGGTGAACGCTAACGCTGTGGTGCTTCTGTATTCCTGGTCATAGCGACATCCTAGATAACTGTAAGGGAGACGAACAAGGTCGCGCTAAAGAGGAACTTTCGACTGAATTTCCATGTGCCAATAGAAACGGCAACAAAATATTTCATTAGCGCTGCAACGAAAGACGCCGTGATCTTGATAGTTGAATAGAAACTTCTGCCGGGGCTATGTATGGATAACCGACACGGAATTGAACTTGTAGCTAAAACAAGAAGAACCGAACACTTCTCTTAAAACTCACTTCAAGTGAATCTAACAAGAGGATCAGTCTGACAGCGGTATATTTAGCAGCAAACTTAGCCGCTGTCTTGCAGACAAATTACCTTTTTTGCTAGTTGATGGTTTATTGGCCCTATGCGATACTACTGCCCAGAGACAATACCTTGGGCCTTGTCATCAACTATGTATAATAAAAAGTTTGTATGGTGTTCGACTCTTGTAACTAAACAAAAAAATTTAAAGAAAAACATTCCAATTTCAATGAAACCAAAACTTTAGGCGATTTTAAAGCTACAGCAAAAAAGTTTTTCTTTTTCTATGAAATCAATATCTTTCTTTCGCAGATTTGTACACAAAATCCAGGCAATACATCACTCCTCCCGTGCGCCCCAGATATAAAGATCCGAAGTGTATAATTGGCATGTTTTAGGGCTCGTGACCCGACCCACTAGTTGATCCACTTAAATGTGCTAGATAAATGCACAACAAGCGTTAGTTAACAAAAAACAGCCAGGAATTCGAATTGACTTTTTTACTAATTGGACGCCAGCACATTTCGTTCTCCACAAAGATGTTGAATGTTTTTATGCAATTTGTTTTGTGAATACGACACTTCCGAGTTATCACTAACCCCACCCATCATGATGACTTACCTTTTCCAATCCTTGTCTACATATCGGACATTCAAGCTGTTCGCAGAGTACACGCATCCTGGTTGAACATTCATAGCAGACGGGATGATCACACTCGCCAATGGAATAGATTTCGACATCCTTGAAACAGACTACACAAGCGTTATCTGGATTTTCAATACCAGGCGATTGTGATTGGGATTGATGCCTACGAAAATTGGTGACACTCATAGTAATTTTATTTTTATCTTCTTCCTTTTGGTAATATTATGTGCTATATGTCGTCTTGTTGTAAACTGTGGTAAAGATATAGTTTCAACCAGGTTTCAACTGCTTTTTAATGTACGACGAATGCTTTGTAAAATAGTTGCGGTAAAACTAAATTGAATGGAACTGAGACTTTTTACTACTGAATTTCACGATCCAATTTAACACAAAATTATAGGATGAAGGGAAAAGGTGTCCGACTTCGAGTGGTAGTTTTTCTTTTCTATTATGAAGTTAGCAGAAAATTTCACTTTTTGACAAATAACGTGGACTGCCATGCCAATGCCAAAGGGTGACATATCATATTCAGCAAAATATTACACAGTGAAATCTAAAGCGGTATAGACACCATGCTAGACGCTTTTTGTTCGATTGGGAAAACATGAAATAATATTTTGGTCTATTTGTGATGGTGCGTATTTATAGAGACAGCTGTTCTTAAATTGTAACTTGTGTTTATAAAAAATCTATTAAATTTATGTTAATATACATTGCAGTGGCAAAATGAAATTTATAATTATACAGACTCAATCGTCTATAAACGTAAAAAAAGACACACTTTAAAGTTTGTCAAATGAAAAATGTTTTGGTGCTAGTGTTAGTAGATGCAATCTCGCTCAGAAATCTAGATTCGCAAAATTGTTCTGACTCTGAAGCACAGTGAAAGTGCTTTTCTGCCCGTATTGTAAAAATTTCGAGGTTTATCACTCAAATTCATCTCGATAATAAACCGGGTCATATCGTGCATGTTGATAAAATATTAAGTGGAAAGATGCAGAGCGAAGTTAAGAAAAAGGCGAACCACTTGCCACGAGTTATAAATCCAGAAGAAGGTATTTTATTTGACGTTTAAATAGTTCTGTTCGAATGATACATAGTTCAGTTCTGTTTAACATAATTAAAATACCTTAAGGGTTTGTTCAAAAGTTAATTTACTTATACATTCTACTTTAATACTTTTAACACATGTAAAGTTCGGTTTGTGAACACACTTCCCAAAAAAGCACAAACAGAGCAACAAATGACATTATTTTCATTGCGTGGTGAAAAAAAAAAAAAAAATAATAAATAAAAATACCAGTTTATAGCTGGGGTTGGACTGCAGCTATGCATTCATCTACTTTAATTTTATAAAATGTATGTTCAAAAACGCGCCTATCGTTTGTGCTTAGAATAAATATTTGTGTAGCAGTCAACCCTAACTTATGTATGTATATACATTTTGTATTAGGTCTGTATAGTTAATCTGAGTTCTACAGTAATGCACTGAAAAATGCAGCTTTTCGCTTTCTGTGAGTAGAAGCACTATATAAAATAATTTATTTCTTTTGTTTTGTTTCATAATTTCTGAATTAATATTTGCACCAAAAAAAGAAAAAAAGAAACACCAAGAAAACTCGTTCTAATATCCACTTCCCATGAACAGAACGTACTATCGAAATAGCGAATAAAATTCAATTTAATCGAGTACAACAATTTGCCCATCTCTATGACAGCTGTCAGTTTTGTTTCCTTTTCGCATTTGTCTTCCTTCACGCATTTGCATTCAGCAAAAGTTTGACGATTCAATTCGTATATCGTAGGTATCGTATCGTAGCTTCGCAAAGGACGTGCAACTGTGTGTGAGAAGGCGACGAGAAATATTTCTCTGCTTTCCATTCTAACGCGGAAATTCAGAAAAAATATACGAAGAAAAAACTAAAACAATCAAAATTTTGCCGGACAGTGTTTTGTACATTAATTAGTTCTGCAAATTATCTATGCAAATGTGATTGATAAGTCGATGGCAAAATGAATTCTACGAAATGCGCTGTGAAATTTCATCAATCGTGCTGTTTACACGGGGAAGTTTGACACAGTCTCTCATCCACCACCTAAGTGCGGAGTAATTTTTTTTTCTTGAATAATTCTGTTCTGGCCACTCACGCGCCTGTATTTGTTGCAAAATTAATCCTTGCGATTTGTGTTTTTTAATCTGTTTCCTTGTATTAAAATCAATTGTGAAATTTTTGTGTAATTTTGTTCGGTAAAAGGAACAACATTTTCGTATGTATCGCGTGTAAAGCTGAAAATATAGTTCCCAGCAGAGCCAAAGTGCGATCGCAGAAAAAAATGGGTGTCAACAATTTTCTCTACTCCGAAGTCCGTTGATTGTGAATAGTGATGATGAATTTGTTGTTGTCGCAAATGAAGATGATGATGATGATGGTGCTAGTGGTTATCGCAAAACAAACGCAATTAAATTCTATTTTATTTTCCTTCTAAGTGCAGCTGAAAATTATTGTAAAGGATGTTTTGTCGCTCGTACTGCTGCTCAGGGTAGTACGCTTCTTCTTCATTGATTTCGTGAGTGAATTTCTTTTGTTTTGGTGGCATTTTACGGTGTGTACTCGGTGAAAGTTTATTGTAGTTAGTGCTCAGTGTTGGTGTCAGTGCAAAAAATCGCACAAAAATAAAAAAATAAAAATAAAATAAAAGTGCAAAACAAAACAGTGGAGAGACATTTCATTATCCTTGCAAAATGCCTGTGCTAATAGGAATCGCGGATTTCGTTGAGGAAACCAGAGATGATTACAATTCACCAACGACATCGACATTTGCGTCACGGATGCCAGATTGTCGCCAGACAATCTCAATTCTGGAGGAGGTAAGTGTTGAAACCAAAATATTGCATGTGTACCTATCGTAAGAAATTTTCTCTACCTACAATATGATAGTATCTACACATTATAGTCCTGGGAATTTCAAATATATTCAGTGTGAGGAATCACTTTTGCCTTGCTGGTGGATATGTAGGTACCTACCTACAGAATGTAGGGTAAATACATTTCCAAATAACCTGGACATTGTTCATTGCTGATTTTATTGAATTTTAATTTACCTTGTTGATACTGAAAGAAGATTTTTGTAAACATTTCAAATGTTTTGATGAAAGAAAATATGCATAGACAGAAGCGATTATCCAAGCATTTGCTTTTGCATACCTATATGCTAATTTTATTATCATAAATCTTAATTAGGTACCTACCTAGGTAGGTTCTAGTTCTTTACGAATAGTACGGAACACAGACCAAAATTATAACATCTCTTAGTTTTAGGAAAATATGTACGTCTAGTTACCTATACGTTTTTTGCAGGATACATTTTTTTTTTCTGTGATAACTTGTAGCTTATAGCTCATATCTAACGACCGTATCTCTTTTCATGCCAAAAACAGTATATTTCAGCAACAAATTTAAAAAAAAAAACAGTAATCGATTTTCTACATCTACATTTGACAACAAATTGACAGATGATGATTTTGGTAATTTTTAGCTTCGTTTTTCTTCAAAACCGATAGAAATGAAAAAATGAGCGCAAATTTTGTGTTAATTTTGTTCATTATATTCCTTCACAAATATTTTCTAACACGCACAGTGAAGTGACATCGAACAGTCGTTCAACGGTTCAACTTGCACTCACACCAATTTATTTTGCCCGCCTTTTAATTTGACGCAAGCCACAAAAGACAATAGGGACATTTAAGTTCATATCTAGTTTACAAAGTTTGTCAAGCCACCTATGCCCCGTAAATACTCCCGGAACAAGGGAGGCAATTAACTCTATTGAGCGATATTTTTACTATTATAATTAGTTTTATAGTCGCCCGCGCAGAATTATAAGTGACCGAGATACAAGTTTTACTTTTCATGAGTCTCTTAATTTTACGAAAGAACGTAATATTGAGCACGATTGAGCTGTGGCATCTCCATAGTCGAATGGCCAAGTTGAGCATGTTAACGGCGATATGAAGGCAGTGTTAGCAAAGTTGACAAAGTCCCCCGGACCCCCGAGCATGCTGACTGTCGGCAAAAACTCGAAGAGGTAGAATATGGTTAATACACTAACCACACAGGCACCAGAGTCTCTCCGACCAAGTTTGTTGTTCGGCGTTGATAAAAGAGGGCGTATTGCCGATGAGCTAACGTAGCACTTGGATGAGAAGTATACATAAATCGATAGGGTGGATTTAGTTAAGATGCGAAGTGAAGGATCTGAAGCAATCAAGAAGTCCCAGCTGTACAACCTGCACTAATTCAATGAACATCGCATCCTAGCCAAACAATTTGAAGTCGGTGATTTTGTTGTAATTAAGAATGTAGATACCTCCATTGGAACTTACAAGAAATTAATGTTCCATTGCTAACAATAAACTGCACACCCCTCATAAAACCATGGTTCTCGCGTCATATTCGTTCGCTCATGTTTGAGCGTGAAGAAGTGTATATCCGCTGGAAACATTTCCGCTTACAAGAACACCTTCGCAAATTCCGCTCGCTTCGAAACCAAGTCGTAATGGCAATAAGCACCGCTAAACGGCGAATATATATGCGAATCGATTAAATCCTTCACTAAGTGACTGAGTGGAGGAGACCTTTGGAAAAAACTTCGTAAAATAGGAGTCGCAAAAAGGTTGAAACAGTTGTGCTGACAGTATGGACTGTAATGCTATCAACAAGAAACTTGTTTCCTTGTCCGCACCCCCATCAGACCTTGCTAGTTCTACAGTGGCTCTTGCAATCAATTCCACTCCACATTCAACTTTCGCATTTAGAACAGTGGATAGTACCGAAGTGGTGGCAAGTCTACTATCGAAAAAATCAAATGCTGTTGGAGTAGATGAGATGCACCCAATATTTCTAAAGATAATATTACCAATCGTGTTACCCTTACCCTATATAACAAATATTTTTAATAATATTTTAACAACAGGAGTATAGCCAGAGTTGTGGAAAGTAGCTAAGATATTACCCGTCGCAAAAAACAAAAACTCACAGGGAGACGAATTTAGACCCATTGCGATCTTACCTTTCCTATCTAAACTTTATGAACGAATCCTGCAAAATCAAATGACATGTCCTCTCGATTCTTCGAATTTATTAACTTCTAAGGAATCTGGTTTCCGAAAAGGCCATAACTGTACAACCGCTCTATTAAAAGTCACTGAAGATATGCGACAAGCTTTGGACAATGACAGCATCAATTTTCTAGTCCTCTTAGATTTCTCCAAGGCGTTCGATATGGTCGACCATTCTATTTTATGTAGTAAACTTCATCGAAACTTCAGTTTCTCATCTTGCGCCGTGAAGCTTCTATCATCTTATCTAACAGGCCGATCACAGACTGTCCAGCTTAACAATATTCTGTCAGACTTCCTTCCAAGAGGAGTTCCACAAGGTTCAATTTTAGGGCCTTTTTTGTTCTCTCTTTATGTCAATGAATTATCATCTATAGCTAAACACTCTTCAATTCTCATGTATGCAGATGATGTGCAAATGTATCTCAGTTGCTCACTAGGTCTTATGGAACACGGTGTAAACTGTGTTAGAGAAGACCTTGATGACATCGCTCGTTGGTCGCAGCAGAATGGTCTTATTTTAAACCCTATAAAATGGAAGTGCCTTGTGATATCAAAGAAAAAAGTCAATCTGGTGTTTAATCGCACTCTAGGTTAGGTTAGATTTTTGGGCTGATGAAGCGGGTGACCCTCGCTTCACCACACTCAGGTCCTTGTGGACCCATTGTGATACCCTTTATTTGTGGGGTTTAGCCGCGTTGTATTTTGGCCTCGTTTCCTTCTCTTTATTCGATGTTGTCCAGCCATAATCGCACTCTAACATGGAATAACTATATCAATAGATATACTTGTGGGTAGAACATATGGTATTCTTCAAGCTCTCTGGGCAACACAATCCTACACCCCCATAAGAGTAAGTATGCTGCTGGCAAAAACGTTGGTTATACCCACTCTGATTTATGGTTGCGAAACATATTCACATTGTGACTCTGTAAGCAAAAGAAGGCTGAATGTATCATTTAACAGCATAATACGCTATACTTTTGGACTACGTAGATATGACAGGGTATCCAATTTGACTAAAAGTCTGCTAAACATGACCTTTGAAAACTTTCTCAAGTATCGGGCCCTAATCTTGCTTTCAAACATCCTCTTAAACCATCAACCGCAATATTTATATGAAATGGTCACTATGACATCTTCGCAAAGGTCGCGGATGCTAACTCACCCGCGACATGCCTCCTTTACATCCCACCGTCAATTTTTTGTTCCCTTCCGCGTTTTATAAGAGAAGTGGATGACTTATCGAGATTGAAGAACAAAATTAAACTTTTCTTTTCCCAGTAAAGTAAAGATACCTGCTACTTAATTTTATGGAATTTTTCTAAAACTTTTTCTCTAATCGCTCACTCTGTTCTTTTTATTATTATTTTTTTTAGTTTATATAATATTGTAATATCAATTAATGAAATTTTTGTACAAAGCACTTGAAATTGTTTGTTTTTTTTTTTCTTGTAATAAATCTGTGAAACCCTAGCTCCCATAATGTTAAATTTAATCAAGTCACTAAATTATAAGACAACTTGTCTCAATGTGATTTTGCATTTCTTAAATAAATAAATAAATAGGTACTACCTAAATATCGTGGCCCATATGAAGAAAGACATTGAAGGGTTCCAAGTCACACAGATAACATATATCATGGCGTCTTAGATTCGAGTGGATTAAAGAAATGGGCTGAGTTCGGTAAAAATGTTGAGCAAAGTAGTTTGGATCTTGAATGTAACACCAGGTCTATTATATAGTACGTATATGTTAGGCACAATCGTAGTCGATTGTATGGTCAGAGCGCTCGAACTGTAAAAAATTAATCAGATAGACATAGAAAATTTTAATTTTTGAGTTGTGGCAACAGTTACTTTCAACACACGACAAACTTCATTTTGCCACCAGCCATATTGAAAACATTCTGTGCAACGTGACGTCACACATATGATGTCAATTGACATGACGTTTCACTTGTTTGTCGGGGGTGTTACCATTTGAATCAAATTTGCCTAACTTTTATTTTCGATATTGTTTTTAAAAACTAATTTAAAATTATATGTTTAAATATGCAACAAATAAACAATATTTTGCTACTAGTATTTCGGTTTTACTTAACATATTAGGGTGTACCTATCCACCTTTGCGAAATATTCGTTTAATTCTTTATGAAATGTTTTTGATTTTAACTCAAAAGGGTTACGCGTACGACTATTAGCAGCAGTGTGTTCGGTTTCTCAACATAGTTAAGCCCGTTACGACCGCACCATAGCTCTTTCTCCGACTTGACTTATTACTGTTCTGTCACCATCACCCTGCTCTCTTTGTCAAAATTAAATCGTAAAAAAAAAACTCGCCGAAAACCGTTGCAACTACATTTTTTCTGTAATATTTTGTGATAAAAAAGAAATGTGTTTGCTAATAGGTTATTTTTATGAAAATAATTAAAATTTATGCAGTCTGCTAGTTTCCAGCTTTCATTATTCCAAGATTTTTAGGATATTTATATTTTATGTTAAAGGAAAAAAAAAAAAACAAAAAACAACTCACACCTTTGTGCAGGGAAACTTGTGAAACGATAATTATTTACGATTGGGAACTGCGAAACATTTCATAAATATTTTTTGTTAAACAAATGTTTATGAAATATTTCGCGGATCTCGGCATACTTTTATAGAATGAAAAAGCAACATCTCGAAATGTGAATGTGAAAAAAATGATTATTGATTTTTTGTGTTATGAATGGTGTTGAATACTTTAGTCTGGCAATGTGACTCTTTGATTGGACTATCGTTTACAGGCTCACCAACATTTAAGAATGAAACAAACAACGCCAAACTACACACCGAGAAGTAGTAGAATACATTTTCAGATCATGATTTGTGATCTCGATGAAAAGCAGGATCATTTTTGCGGTTGTTGTAAATGCATGTAAATCGATAATCTATATGGATCATGGTTCAAGGGATGGCTGATAATAGAAAATGGCTTTTGTTCCATTTGAGTTTTGTTGTTCTATTATTACGTGGTTCTCAATCAAGAGGTAAAAAAATACAACTTTTAATTTGTCTGACATCGCCTGCAAACGGATCTGAAAATAATTTGTAAACAAACATCTGCCAACCGTGTGAACTGGAAATTTTCTACTTGACAACATTTTCAGACAAATTATTTGCAGACAAACCATCTACAAGTGAAATTGTCAGAGTTTGCGACAAAACCTGCGGCAACCGTGTGAACTGGCAATTTGGTATTGTAAGGTATGTAGTTCGCTATTGTCAAATCTGGCAATCGTCTGAACATAGCTATTATAAACAATAACAAACTCCATTGCGTATTGCTCGCCCACTGATTTGTTTTTTTTTTTTTCTTGTTTTGCCAAATGTTACTACGGGAAGAACATTTTCGTCTTATATGGTCACTCAAAATTTGAAAATGCTTTTATTTTTAGTCACAAAGAACAGATCAATGATCACATTTCTGGTTTTGGAAAAGTCAATTTTTGTATTAATGGTATAGGTAGAACATTATGATGTTTGGCAAACAAAACTTAATCGCATTCATTGGTATTCAAGTTTTAACTCAAGATGTAGAATTTGTTGTGGGTTCTAAGTTTACTCATGATACAAGGCACCTTTTTGATTTTTAATATGAATTTATTTTGCTTTTAAGCAAGGTATTGCTAACCGATGAAATGGATTTCTTGAAACAAATCCAATATTATATCTTCAGAGCTCGGTTATGTGAAGATACATAAAGTAGCTGTACCTATTGTAGTACAATAAGTTTAAAATTTTGGTTTTAGACATGGGCCAAATAACGTGGGAACAAATAGCTGCTATAAAATAGACTGTTCCCGAAAGACGTACAGCGCTATTAATAATAAAAAAGTTAATTTAAAAAACTAAAAAACCCGACTGACTATAAAAAAGATTTAAAAAGATTAATACAAGACACTTTCAAGTATAAGTAATTGGCAGTCGGAGGCTGTGCATATTTTTGTCAGTTTGTGTAGGTAGTCTCCGATTGTCGATTAGTTATACTTGAAAGTGTCTTGAGTCGAAAACTGAACTTTTGGGAAAACACTCGAAAACTTCATGGAAAACAGAAGTTTCCCCTTCCCATACATATTTCAGTTTTCAAAACTAGTCGTTTAAAGTCGTTTTCCACAAAAACACCACGAAAACCAATACCAATCATTGGGTTGTTGAAAGAAACACACCTTTTTCATTATTCAGCAAATTCAGCCTGATTAATTAATTTTATTTGTTAATTAATGCCATCAAAATTTGTAACCAAAGTAGTTTAAACCGATACCTAACCACTAGTATATCACAGCTGAACGAAACGTCAAACGAAAACTGTTGGTAGGCTTCGCGCAACAGGAAAAATAATAAAAAACTAGCTATTTTCTGAAATCGTTGAATCCCTGTTTTATTTTACCATGTACAGATGGGATAAGGATTGCCTCCAATGGCGTCTTCGCGAGCAACAATTTTGTAAAACGGAATGCTGCTCTGAAGAGAATACGCGTTGAGAGCAGAGAAGGAAGAGTAGTTTACGTGAGGTAAGGAAATCTACTCAATTCGCTACGCGTAGTGGTAGTACACCGAGTAAACTAATAGCGCATAGATGGCGCAATAGGCGATCGGTAGAAAAGAAAAGGAAGTCAACCATTTTGTACCGATCAGAAGAAGAATTATGCCTGTGACACACATAGGGTTTCGATACCATGGTATCAATACTATGGCATCGTCAATACCATGCTAGGTGACACACTATACAACGTAGTATAGGCTGACAGTTGCCATTGGTTACCATGCTGGGGCAGACAATAAAACATGTGTCACACTCACACACCTAGTACAGACACTCTGTTGGGAATACTAAAGCATTTTCTAGGAAATTATTGGTACTTTAAGTAAAACTAATCTCCACTACATGAGAGTGGCGCTGTTTTCGCTAGGAGGATAGCTATACCACGCAAAAAACCCTAGTATCGATACTACGCTCAAACCACATTGCTCGCATGGTATGACCGTAGTATACCCTGACAGACATGTGGTTCATCTCGATACCATGGTATCGAAACCATATGTGTGTCACAGGCATTAGAATTGTCAGTCAAGTAAGAGGAACGTGTGCGACGACATTCGTCTGCCAACTTTACATTTAACAATCCATTAATTAGAACTCAAGAATTAAATAAAGACTCGTGAATTTGTAAATATTCAACGCACATTTCATTATCCAAAAATTTTGTACCGTAGTGTGAAAACAAGGCACCACAGGTAACAATAGAGCCAAAAAACAAACTTAAACTTATGACAAACTAATAGTTCGGTTTGTTTTTTGGCTTAAAACACAAATTCAGACATTATCCCTCGAAATGCAACTTTTGGGCGCCCAACAAGACAGGCTGCTAACGCTCATGACCATACAGTACACTTGACAACCGCGAGGACATCAACTTTCAAAAACTCCTTCTGTTACAGGACAAGCAAACTTTGGAACTCGCTTCCTGGGGATATATTTCCAGAAGACTTCAATTTGCAGCAATTTAAGTGCAGAACAAACATACATCTGCAGGCATCTCTGGGCGCTGTTGAAGCGTTATAGGTTCGCCTTTCTCGGGAGAAGTATACGAAAAAAAAAAAAATTCAAATTTCAAGTCTACACCTTTTTTTCTTGAACCTCTCTGTAATTTTTATGGACTTAATATTTTTTATAATTTTTAATGAATTGAAAAATCATCCTCCAAAATACAAGAAAATCATATGACAATATATCAAACCAAAAAACAACCCTAATGCGAATACCAGATCCTTGATTAATATTTTTCCTCCAAAAAATCTAAAGAAATCAGCAGTTGCTCCACTAAAAAAAAAATATATATTCGTCCTTTCCACACACTGAATTAATTAATTTGCATTGAAAAAACATTACATATAGCTCCTTAAAACTTGAGTGTGATAAACATTAGCGTGCCACTCTGGGCAACTCTAACTATGAACGTCACACTCTATGACTTCAAATCGAACAATTCGAAATTCTAAAGTTGTCAAACGCGCGTGATAGTAGAACGTAGGTCTACTCGGGCATTTTGTGAAGTGATAAATTCGTTCACCAATTCACGGCAAACGCGATTTTGGTTGTATGATAAAATAAAAAAACACCTCAATTTTTTTTTGTATGATAAGGATAACCATTTCATCACAAGCTATTTCTGCAGACTGTTAAACAGCGAAGACGACTAAATTACGCTGTCCGGATGAATCATCCAACCTGGGCGAAGAAAGTCAATACTTGCGTCCACCTGACTAAAATGAAGTCAGGATAGCAAAATCAAAGCTGAAATCCAACAAGGCTGCTGACCAGACGGCTTACCTGCCGAGCTCTTCAAGGCAGCGGGAGATGACTTGGTAGAGTGCATACACCAACTCGTTTCCAAGATTTAGTTAAAGGAAAGTGTGCCTGATGAATGGAGCCTCAGTATTGTTTGCCCGATCCACAAGAAAGGAGACTTTCTAATCTGCGCCATTTATAGAGGCATCAGTCTCCTTAACATCGTATATATTAGATCCTATCTGCCGTACTGTGCGAACGCCTGAAACCATATGTCAATGATCGATTTTCCTTGCCTAACTTGTTAGATTGTACAGAATGACGATGGAGAACGCTCGGTGTTCCATAAAAATCGGAAACAATTCCACCGAGACCTTTGATGTCAAAAAAGGATTTAGACAAGGTGACGCGCAGTCATGTGACTTTCTCAACATCATTCTTGTGAAGATTGTCCGAAACTCGCAAGTCAACACCAGAGGCACAATTTTCCAGAAGTCTGTGCAAATAACGGGTGATTTTTTAGCTGGTTTGGTTTTGGCAACACTGGTTTTGACAGCTGACGTGTGTTTAGTACCTTATGTCACTGTCAAACAGCTTCAGTTTGGTTTGCAATTTAACCATGGATCGTCTTACAAATGAACAACGCTTGCAAATTATTGAATTTTACTATCGAAATTCGTGCTCGGTTCGAAATGTTCATCGCGCGCTGCTTCCATTTTATGATCGGCATTCTCGACCTTCTGAGCAGTCTATTCGGAAGATTGTGACCAAATTTCGCACCAAATTTACTTTGTTGGACATTAAACCACCAACACGTTTACGTACTGTGCGTAGTGAAGAAAATATTGCGGCCGTATCAGCTAGTGTGACAGAAGACCGCGAAATGTCGATTCGGCGCCGTTCCCAGCAGTTAGGCCTTTGTTACAGCACTACGTGGACAATTTTGCGGAAGGATTTGTGCGTAAAGCCTTTTAAGATACAGCTTGTGCAAGAACTAAAGCCAGCCGACCTACCACAACGCCGAATTTTTGGTGAATGGGCTCTTGGAAAGCTGGCCGAGGATCCGCTTTTTTATCGAAAAATTGTGTTCAGCGATGAGGCTCATTTTTGGTTGAATGGGTACGTAAATAAGCAAAATTGCCGCATTTGGAGTGAAGATCAGCCAGAAGCATTGCAACAGCTACCAATGCATCCCGAAAAAGCCACTGTTTGGTGCGGTTTATGGGCCGGCGGCATTATTGGGCCATATTTCTTCAAAGATGATGCGAATCGCAGCGTTACTGTCAATGGTGAACGCTACCGAGCGATGATAACAAACTTTTTTTTACCCGAAATGGAAGTTCTTGACTTGCATGATATGTGGTTTCAACAAGACGGTGCCACATGCCACACAGCACGCGAAACAATGGCGCAATTGCGAGGCGAGTTTGGTGAACAGTTAATTTCACGTTTCGGGCCGGTCAATTGGCCGCCTAGATCGTGCGATTTGACACCATTAGATTATTTTTTGTGGGGGTATGTTAAGGCTAATGTGTATAGGGACAAGCCCGCTTCGATTGACGCACTGGAAGCCAACATCCATGCATTCATTCGTGAGATACCGGCCGATATGTGTGAAAGAGTATGCCAAAATTGGACTCAGCGGATGGACTACCTGAGACGCAGCCGCGGTCAACATTTGCATGAAATTATCTTTAAACATTAAATTGCAAGGTTCAAACTATCGATTCAAATAAATATTTCATTCATTTTTTCGAATTTTTTGTGTTTTTTTTTTAAAAAAAGTTCTAAGCCTCTTAAAAAATCACCCGTTACTTGCATGCGCTGACGACACCGACATCATTGACAGAACACAGCGAGCTGTCACTGGTGCGTTTGCAAATAACATTACAGAAGCGGCAAAAGTGGGTTTCATGGTGAATGAGGATAAAACAAAATATATGCTGTCAACAAGAAGGGACACACAAAATCGACGAATCGATCAGAACGTCACGATAGACAGCTATAACTTTGAGATAGTTTGGGACTTTGCCTACCTCGGCTCCGCTATTAATTCTGAAAATGGCATCATCTTGGAATCAAGCGAAGAGTCACGCTTGCGAACCACTTTCTTCGGTCTAAGAAGGTAATTGATTGGTAAGGCCTTGTCGAGAAATACTAAGGAGACTCTATATAAGACCCTCATCATCCCAGTCCTGCTTTATGTTGCGGAAGCATGGACGTTATCAAAGGCGGATGAAGATCTCCTTGGTCGTTTCGAACGCAAGATTCTTCCAGTGTTTTTTTTTTTCTGTCCCGTTGCGCTGATAGGCTCTGCAGGAGGAGATTTAACAGCGAACTCTATAAGAGCTGTACAGCTACATCGACCTAGTCAGAAAAGTACGCATCAGTCGTCAAAGATTGCTCTAACTGAAGAGGCGTATTGGTTGAGGCCCAGGTCCACCCTGGACTGTAGCGCCATCTAAGTAAGCAAGTACATAAGTAAGATGAGTATCACAAAATACAAAAAATAGCGTTTTGAATGTTGTCAATCAACATTTTTCAAAGTGACTTTTTATAAGCTTAGCATTTTAAATACGTAAGTTGTTTGCCTCCTTAGGTACGCACGTGTCATTGAAAGACACATTTAACATTGTAAAAAAAAAAGATAGTAGAAGTAGAAGATGATAGGCAATGGTAAATGTGGGACAAATAGCAAATCTAGTTGAGCTTATATTAACAGATCATCTGGTTTGACCAAATCGTTACACTTTGATAATAGTTAACTTTTGCTTTGTTGTAGAGTAAAACAGCCTTAAAAGTTATTCCATAGTCACCTTGAAAACAGAGACAAACACATTACTGGACACCTGGATATACGAAATAACAAAATCTAACCAACTCATATAATTTATTACCGTCTAAAAAAAACAAAACATTTAACTGCATTGGGTATCAGTGTAAATAAAATTAAAAATTATCGTGTTCGTCATATTACAAAAAAAGCAGCAACAACTGAAAAAAGAACTAAACTCAGCGCTATTATCAGGAAGCTTCCGGTTACGTCTTTGTGACTAAATTAACTATTGAATTCTCTTTCAAGTTTCCATACTTATACCTACCTCCCTTAAGTTTATAACTACGTTTCAAATTAACAATCTAAGCTGTGAATAACCTAGCAACAATTTGCAATGACGATTCATTCAACTCGACTCATCCACGTCGTATATTGATTCGAAGAATTAATTTTAAGTAACAAATCAAACAAACGCACAAAATTAACCCGTCCCAGATGGTGTACGATGTACGTATACATAATGGACTGCTGTGCGCTGGCAAAAGTGGCAATATGGCTGTAGCAAAAGTCAACTTAAAGTCATTTAGCCGATGCCGTACGAAAATAAGGTCAAAACTTTGTTGACAAACATTTGTTTGCCCGACTGTTTCTGTATAGAATGATTCTTTTTGGCTTCTTTTTAACAGATATTCGTACATAGCTATTAATTTTCCTGCCATCATGCCTGGGAGCACTGTGTGTAAATAGATTGCTTAAAAACTGATTTTCTTGGCATTTTTGTTTTTTGAATTAATTAGTGATTTAAGATGTTTACTCGGGGGCTAAAAACAACGTGGGCTTTAAATACCAACTTGTTTGTACGTAATTTTACAATTATCCTACACATTTGTTGTACATTGTATAAGTTCAACAGAGTGAAGACATTCATTATTCAGAGTTCGTACATAATTGTTGATAGAGGGTGATTGTTTCGGTTTTAGATATCCATTCGATTAGTAGTTGGATAGCAACAACATGCCCCCATTGCATTTGTTGTACTCGAATTTTAATTTATGATAAACTAAAACTGAATCAACAAATTTGATTGACTATGTAAGTTATAAGCCAACCAGAGTTCTGAAGTGATTTCCGAGTGGATACCATCATTTGTTATACGGCTTCTCGTTCGGAATTAGAAAATCACTTATGGCTTACGCGCACGATGTACATTTTTGATTACTCCGCTAGTCAAAAGTTTGTACACTGCGGTTCAATAGATTATCAGCAGATGCTTTTTGATACATAAATTTGATCGGTCTCCCGTCACGCTGTTCGTGAAATGGTAAAGTAGTTCGTGTCGTGTTTTCGATATCGCCAGACAACGAGACTCGAACATACAAGTGCTGCCATGAAGTCAAATTTAGTGACGCATAATAGTGAAATAACACATACCATAACATTATATGAATTATATTCCTCTCCTTTGCAGGAAATTAGCAATTTCTTAAAAATTTTCGTTTGCTACAAATAAATAAAACAGAATTGAAAAGTTTGCAAGTTTACCAACTTTCTTTAGAGTGATACTTGTTGCATAGCAGCAACAGTTCGCTTCTTTTTTAATTAACCAGCAAATAAATAAACGTCAAGTCAATGGCCCTTTATAACTGCAAATGAGACAAAATGCGAATTTATTTCTTAAATAAAAAGGTTTTTTTTTTGCATTACCCTTAAAATAAAGGGTCATTCCGTAGCTGTGGAAAAATTTGACAGCACACTGCGGCCATATTTAAAAATATTTTTCTGTCATTCTGTTCTGTCATAGTCACCATTTTACCATGGAGCTTACCAATTCAATAACGCATTGAAATAATTTGGTTTTCTGGTTATTATCGCGTTACAAAAGTCGAGATCTTCCCTTTTGTTCACTTGGATATATATTAAAACTGTCTTGACCAATTTGATGGTTATGTGTAATTTGTGGACATTTTTTTTCCGTCAGCTTTTTTGGTCATAGGTGTTTGAATGAAACTAGATTAGCTCATTATTTTTTCCCGACGTTTCGGCAGGGGTTACTGGGTTCCTCAGGGTTTCTATTTATTTATTGGGAAACATTTGTTGAAAGATACAAAAATGGAGATAACGTGTAACTTACAGTATTTTAGTCAAACTGCTTTAACAAAAAAACAATACATAATATGAAATTAAATGAAACAATTAAAACAAAAGAAGAAATAAAAAAAATTAACAAACTTCAATTGAAGCTTAGTCTAATAAAGATTTCTCCTGGTGTTATTGTGAATGACCCGCTATTTCGGTAGCTGTCACTTTTGACGCTTTTATTCTTTGACATTTGACAAGTACAAACTACGCCATTACTAAAAATGGAACGATACACGCTTCAACAACGCATTAAAATTAGGCATTTTTCTTTGAATACCAAAATTACACCTCTTATTGAAAAACCCTTTATTATGTTTTTCCGTCAACTAGGGTAGGGAGCTATGCATAGCAGATATATTTTGGATGCCTTGTTTTCGATTCATGTTATTGCTGTTTTTTATTATTTATTATGTGTAGCGTCTCGAGCGTATACGGTTTCGAGGTATGTCTCTCCGTCTGACGCACAGTTGCGTTGTGAAATTCTGGGTTATGATTAGCTTGAATCGAGTGGTTGGCCAGTGCGGTTTTTTCCCCGTTCTTCGATTTATTTTCCGACCGGTGATTAGACCTTCTTTGGGACAGGAATTGTTTTCTTGTACCGATGTGGCGAAGGTTAGAACCGATAAAGTTAATTTTGTACATGACGTCAGTACGTTTTTGCTTTTAAAGTTTTTGGATTTAAATTAAATTAAATTAGTTGGCGCAACAGGTTCGGAAGGACCCTAGGCCTAGCTTCTCACAACCATTCGTTTTTGTGTGAGTTTTTCATTTTTGAAACGACTTCTACAATTTTATGCCGACTCCAAACGGCTAATTGAGAAGCTCTTTCAAGACAGTTATACTCTCGGATGTTTGTCAGACGTTCGCGAGAGGGGGCGCAGTAGAAAAAACCCTAAGTTGGAATTTGGGTTTTTGCGGGATTCGAACCTCGACCCCTCGCTTAGTAGTTCAACACACTTACCACTAAGCCACTGCACTTTGGTTTTTGGATTTAAATTTGGATAAAGAGGATGACAGAGTCTGATTCGACTTAAACGCAATGTGAAGGTCCTTAGAACTGCTAATAATCATCTGTTTAAAGTCCTTGGCTAGTCTGGGAACATAGACAAAACTTCTGTAAGCACGCAATGTGTCTTCTGTTCCTTTATCATGTGGAACCTTGTAATTTTTAATTTTTAATTATGTTTCGTATGAAATCATCCGGGTTATTGTTGTTTTTGAGAATTTTTATGACTTTTCGTTCATTTGCGATGTGGAACTTCTCATCACTCAACGTAAAACTCTGGACAAGATTCGAAGCAGTATTTGTTATGATGTGCTTTACTTGGTTAGAATTAAAGTTGATGAGTCTTCTTTGTATATTTTGTATGCCTGTTGATCGTCGTGGAAACTAGTGGACATATTTTGATATAAATATGTTCATAGCTTTTTGTTTTTAAATGTTTCTTAAGCATCGGAGAAGGCTGTAGGCCACACCTATATTTCTGCCTTACATGCGTTTAACTTGTCATTACTCAAATAGGTCTTATACTATATTGCTGCGACGGATCTGGCAACGTCGGAAGCAGTGATGGTGATGACTGATGAACTTTTCAGATTGTACTTTTCACAAGTTCAAATTGTAACTTTTAGGACTGAAGTGTAACTTTGGCCTCAGTTATAGCCATACTTAAAATGCAACCAAAAATTTGGAACAGTATGAAAATGAGTTTTTTTTACGTTTAAGCAGTCATAGCAAAAAATCTGTCAGAAAAAAATTAACTACAACAAACAAACCACCACTGATTGGATTCCATAAGAACCAAATTTCGTCACAGATGGAACATTAAGGAAATGAAATATTTCAGTGGAATGATTTGTTTTTTTTTTTTGTTTTTTGTGGAATTGACAGAGAAGTTGATCGAAAAAAGTTGTAGGTAGGTATGTATGAAAAAATTAATAAATTAGTTTTTTTAGAAATAATTAATAATTAATAAATTAGTTTTTTAGAAAATTCTAAGATCATTTGCATATTTTTTTTTTTTTTTTTGATAAATCATCCGGCCAGTCGTTTAAGCTGTCGGCCTCTCGAAGAACGGCAGAATTTTGCGACCCACTTTTTTGAGTTTCTCTATCATCGAAATGTCAGAATTGATTAACATCTCGAAACTCGAGTTCGAAATTTTGTACGAATACAATATCTTTCTCTTACTACGTAATGGAGAAAGTTAAAAATCTTTATGGATCCAACTAATGAGGGAGAAGTATTTTCTGGGGGATATTTTGAAATATTTCGCGTGCCTCGTTCTTTAAACATTAAATTAATTTCCCTTCAATTATCTAGGCAGTTGTTGACAACTTTGCGATATCTTTCATGACGTAAACTGCCTACTCGAGATATCAGACATTTTTAAATGATTTTTACTATCAAAAAAGCTGACATAACCTGTCGGAGTTTTCGTAATTTCTAAGAATTTGGCTGTGCCGTTGAACCCAGTTCCATTAAATTCAGGTACATGCGAGCTTATCAGAGAGAATATTTTTAACCCAGGAGCTTCGTATGCGATGGCGCTTTATCTAAAGTAATTCTATACGACAGCAAAATGGTACACCTCCATGTGGGTCATCTGTTCGTATCTATATTTAAGGAAAATCTTGCCACAACAAAAGAACAAGCTCCCGAAATTCCTCTAAAAAGCGCACCTGCGTCCCTACATCATCCCAAACATTTTCTTGAATTATGGTCTCCTTAAAAATAATCCCATTAAAACAAGAAGACAATAAAACAAAAGAAAAAAAATCGATTTCACCTTGAAAATGCCACAGCACGAAACATAAAACTATTTTCGTACGAACAACAGCATTTCATGCTTGTCATTTTTGACGACGACGACAGCATCAGAATCTTTCCGAAGGTGCATGCCAACGACATCATGGCTCGCTCGCCTCTCTCTTACATAAGGATAACTATATTTGATTTTGTGACGCAAGTGCTCGCTCTCAAATACTAGAAGAATACTAACCAACCTCCATGCACGTTGCACAATCTATTCAGGTACAAGGCAGGGGATGCATATCAAGTGCAGTCCATCCCCTGACCTCGGCATCAGAGACTGTTTTTATTTTTAAGTGTTGTTTTCAAACAGCGAAAACAAGCCACCCACCTTGAATACCGCACAAGACATTTATGTGCACCCAATTTGCTCGCCTAATGTATGTATTTTTTTTTATGGAGATTTTTTTTTTTAATTTTATTCACGTCCCTGTGGACCTACACGTTACATCCCATGACGAGTCGCGAGATGGAAACATAGTTATAAATTAACACCCCATTAGGAGACGATGAATGACCTCTGATGAGTGGCCGCTAATTGAATTCGATTTAGACGATATTGTCGACACACAGATTCGTTCTGTTCTCGCTGCTAATTGAATCATTTTTGTGCGATGAGATTGTATTTGTTCCTCGGACAACAGGGATACATTTCAAAGTATCTCAGTGAGCTGACAGTCGACAGTGCGCGGGGTATAATATGACACATGAAGATTTTGAAATCTTAAGATTGCTCTTCTAATGTCTAATTAGATGTAATCGGGGTGGCAAGTATCACTGAGAGATTTTTGAAGATTGAGAGACATTTTGTTGGTTGATTTATGTGAAGGGTTGTATTGTTGAGTGTGTAGAAGTAGATGATGCTTGTGTGGATAGGATAATTGACTTGAATAGGTGGGGGATGGTCCGGAAGGTCGTAGTGATGTTTGATTTTAAATGGATGGAGATAAACACTGAGACTGAGACTGAATGGTCGTCTCAAGAAGGGCTGTTCAATGTGCTTGGCATGAGCTGGAAGATTAAGGCGGATGGAGAAGTTGAAGTGTCTCGGGGTCTTATTCACATATACTGTCGAAAGGACAAAGTGGAGTTTTTTTTAATGTTGCTCCATTTTGAATCCGCTGTATTGAGTTATTGTCATGGAAGAGGTTTTCAAGTTAGCTATCGCAATTTACCCCACTTTTCGTTTCGAATTTGCCAATTTTAATACTCTATACATCTGTTTTAGTATCAAAAACTCACCGATTTAAGTTGTAGTTTGATTTTCAGTTCTTTATTTTCTGATTTTTGAAACGTGCTGCACATATGCGTGAATTATGAATAAAATATATCAATTATTGTTTTAAGAGAATAACTTTTAACAACAACTCGTAGACACATAATAATAATAATAAAATAATAATTCATCATCAGACTTCTTTTAAGTGGTTGTTTGTTTGAATAATTTGATTTCTGAAGGTTCATCAGTTCGCGACAAGGATGCTGCTTTTTAATTATGACATTACGATGATAGATGAATTAAAAGAAGTGGGTCGCATAATTCTGCCCGTCTGTCTGCCTGTACGTCCGTCTGTTCTGAGGCCTACAGCCTTAACATCTGTCCGGATTTCATCCCAACTTCGGATTTGGAATTTTGGGGCTTACAGTTCGGGGCCGTTTTTTTTTTTTCAATGTAACCTTAATGGTACTTCCCATATAACATTTTCATACCAGTTTGATTTGTTTGAAAACGGCTCTAACGATTTCAACCAAAATTGCTATTTGAGCTTAAGTAGATGGGGTTACCATGACTGCATAACCAGGTTTTTAGTAAAAAAAATCGAATAACGGTACTTTTGAAATTGGGACATATCTCTTCCAAACGGTCCATACGATTGTAACAAAAATTCATTTCTAAGGTAATATTATGGTCGTTTATAACTTAATATTGACTCAGTTTTTCTCTGTATTATCGTTTAATGGATTTTTAATTTTAATTAATTAATTTAATAATTTAATTTAATAATTAATTTTTAAAATTTAGTTTTCTTTAGTTTACCTGAAAACGGCAAAAACGATTTTGACCAAAATGCAAACTTAAAGTTAAGTTTTTTTTTTTTTTTCAAAGTCTTTAATTTTCAATTCGAACCACCGAAAACGCTAATTCTAAAAACTGCTCATACCTCGAAAACCGCATTTTCAACTTCGATAAAACTTAAAAACCAAGTAATGCTTACATATCGAACAATAACTTATAATCGGTTTTCAGCTAAATAGTTAAGCAATACTATATTTCAAACTGAACATTGCAAAATTTGGTATGGTTTTGTCTGCGTAATCTTACAAATACCCTTAACGATTTTGATCAAAATGCATATTAAAGATATATAAAGATCAGTGTTCTAAATAAGATTTCGTACATACTAATTTTTGCTCATAGGCCTAGGCGCTTTTAACTCTAACCAGAACTTGCGAGTTGCGACAATTGCCTTTGTCTGTGAGCTTCAACTTTTAAAAACTCACATTTTTATATGTATAATATAACAAGGGTTTCCAGATTTTGCTCGCAGCTCGACAAGATAAATAGAAAAAATATGGAAAAAACCCGGGATTTCAAAATTCTTCCCGGGACAAAATAGGAAATAATTTGTATTTGAATGACAGCTATCAATTTGCAAAAATTACGTTCTAAAATGCTAGCTGTGCTTGATTGAAAATTTTAACGATAGTTTTTTAAGCCCGTTTGATTCTACATTTTTGTCTCATTTTTCCTCTTTTTTTTAATTAAATCATGCTGAAAGGACATCTGCAGGTAAGAGACCCGAAAGAGTAATACCACAAATTTTGAAACATATTTATTTTAAAATAATCTTGAAATGTAAAAAAAAAAAAAAGGTGCTAGCTGGTATATCTACATTAATAAATTTGGGATGTACACACTCACTCCTATCGGGAATGTTCGTTGTAATTTCCCGTACTGTTCCTGTTAATTTTGAAAGTCTAAAAAATGCAAAAAAAAAAAATGTCGTGTCATTCGAACTTAAGGTTAATTTATAAAGCAGTGAGTGTTTTGTAAACAGTAAAAGACTTTCCAGATTTTTTTTTATTGTGCATTTTAGTCGTAACCCGGGACAACCGAAATTCTGCCTTAAATCTGGTATGTCCCGCGCAAACCTAACTATATGGCAACGATAAATATAGCCCAAAAGTGAATTTTATTTAATACTATTCCTTTTTCTATATCTTATGAGCCATTTCTTTTATTTTGCATTGCTTCTCAGGCCTTTACCTATACCTACCTAATAAAATAAAAAAACATCCGACCAAACTTTTGTCACGAGAAAGTTCGTTCGACCCAGTCGTGGACTTTATTTTTAGAACAAGCATTCCAAATTATTGTATGCTATCTGAATTTTAGCTCACTAACTTGTGGACGGATTCGCTAAGGTGTGGAAATATAAATATAATAAGATGGGTTGAAGAAAATAAGATTATTCCGGACAACCAGTTTGGCTTTAGAGCGGGGCATGACACTATTCATGCCGCGTCGAAACTGGTTTCCGACATTCAGTGGAATAAAAGTAAGAAGCAATGCACGGGTGCATGTCTGGTCGACTTTGAGAAGGCCTTCGATACCGTATGGTTGGAGGGGCTCTTTTATAAGCTGACCAGAATGGGCATTCAAAAACCTTTGCTATATATGATTTATGACATGATTATGGGAAAGAAGTTCGTTGTCAAAGCTGGCAACGTGACTTCGAGCAGGGTTTTCGAAATTAAAAACGGCTTACAACAGGGAGCAGTGAATTCTCCGGTCCTGTTTAATATTTACACAAGTGATCTGGTGGGTTCCCTCAGACACGCTATAGCGTACGCAGACGATTTAGTGGCGTACAGGTCAGGACCAAAAATCGAGGTCATCAACATCCTTCTGCAGCGTGACTTCGAGCAAATTAAGAGGTATTGCGATGATTGGAAGTTGAAAATCAATTTCCAAAAATCGGAAACAATCCTGTTCAGAACTCCATTGGCTGGGGCCTCTAGGGACACCAGAAACAACTGGAGAAAATTAACAATTATTGGACAGCAGGGACGACCATTGGTGGTGAAAAACGTGGTCAGGTATCTCGGCATCCGGCTCGACCAGTATCTGTATTTTGACAAACATATAGATGCTTGTCTTGCTGGAGCTAAGAGGGCCTACGCTCTGACAAGGAGACTGTTTCGCAGCAGTCAACTTGACTCCAGGGTGAAGGTCATTTGCTACGTGGCCCTTATAAGGCCTATCATTGCTTATGGCTGTCCTATGTGGTTCAATATAGCGCCGTCCTATATGGAAAAGATTCGGGTGTTTGAGAGGCAATGCCTCAGGGCCTGTCTAGGGTTGTTTAGAACTCCTGAATCTCAGTACATAAAATACTATCCCAACCGGACCTTATACAATGGGGCCCGACTGAATAGGATTGACAATTTCCTTATTAAGGTGATTCGTAGGCACGTTGCTAGGGCGATGGCCAGTGATAATAACCTGATCTCAGGGGCTTACTACCCCAATTTAATGTACCACGAGAGTGCGCTTCGGTCTGGCTTTATCCCGCCTGAGGCATTTCTTCATGTAGATATGAAAGGGTTAGTCCAGACAAAAGATGGTGTGCCGGTATTGTACCACAGCCACCGCGGCGCGAGGGATAAGCGGCTCATCTACGACGGGTACGCCGCCAATGCTCAGGAGCTCCTCCGTTTTAGTACCGCAATTGCGGAACGGGACAAGGTCGATACGGTAAAGCAGTACACCGAATTTTGGTGGCTTGACGAAGACGTGAGAGTCGATACGCTCTCCCGGGCCGGTGCGCTACTTTTGTAGCATTGCTCCTTAGTTTTAAGCTAGATATTAAGTTAGTAGGTTTATAGGTTTAGAGTAGGGGGTCTTTGGGAGGCGGCGGGCTAGCCAACATGAAAGAGTGCTTCCGAGACTTGACCGACGCTTATGGCCTCGATCGAGTCTCGGCGGCGCAGATGAACCCCTGTTGGCGGCCGTCAGGCAACCAAGGACGCGATTAGGATGATGACCAATCGATAAGATTGCTCACCACCCTGATTACAGGTAATGTAGGTTAAGTAGCTTAGGTAGATTTAAGTAGTCTTAATAAAACAAATAATAAAGTATCCAAGTTTTCCAAAGTTTCTTGGAAATTAAAAAACAAAACAAATCATAGATATAGATAGATTTAAGGCCGAAAGGTAATAATTTTAAGGATATTGTTAAGTTTAGAGCGCTCGCTAAGAGCCAGTAAGCTAGAATAAGAAAAATGTTAGTTTTAAATTAGATTTAATCGTTTTTGTCTAGTATGTAAGTTAAAAAAAGAATTAATAAAAATGAACTTAAAATGAAATGAAATGTGTGGAAATATAAACCCTCTAATTACGATATTATTTCCACAACGGTTGCCGTCAGTAAACCTTTTCGTTTAGTCGCAGGCTTATAGCGATTCGCAGCTCAAGTACATTCAATTGAACAATCAATCGTACAAACTCTTCATTGCGCTGACTGGGTTTGTTAAATATAGGTACTCCGATTCCGATAAAATCATAGCCCAGATTACCAATAACAAACCGTTTGTTATTGCGTACCAAGCAACCGACATTAAAAGCAAATCATAAATTTCTCGATAAAACTGGGTAAATAGCAATAAATTCTAAAATATTCCACTAATGGCCACTAAAAAGAAAGTAAGTACGATTGGCAAATTGAATCGCCGACCACACCTTGCCATGCAGTTCGGTCCCAATCAAGTTGCAGTCAGGCGTTGAACATTCCACGGTTTACAGTGGGAGTAAATTAAAAGAGATGTCGTAGGTCACAGCACTAAGAAGGCACTCTATTCCCCCATCGCATTAAGGTCAGGGGCCGAATGAACGCATCCGTGATCTAGCCATACGTCACTGAATTTTGTGGATTTTGCAAGCAAAACAATAACAAATTCAGTCACGTATTATTCGATCACGGATGCTGTAATTCAACCCCAGGTGTCACTTCTCCCTCGAAAGAGGGAGCTAACCTATATAAACCTACGTGGTCTATTGAAATCTAAAATGCATAGGAATGCAAAAACGATTGCTTATCAAAGTTCCCTTTAATAACTTATTAATTGCTCTCCATACCTCCTATATACCTAGTCTTCCACTCCATCAGGCAAGGAAATTGCTTTTGTTGACTTTGTGTGTGCGCATACTTACAGTATGTGCAATTGTGCATGTGCACACACTTGATTAGAAAAAGAGGAAACCTCAATCATGACATCAACTTCATCTAACTAACTAACTGACTGACTGTGGTGACTTTGTGCCGTCATTGTTGTTGTTGCAAACTGATATCTTAACCAATTATACAAACAAAGGAAATTCAGTTCAACCTCTCTGTCAAGACATCGAACCGGACAGCCCCGAATGCCCTCAAAAGTGTGTAATTCCAATTCCACACGGGAACGAGTGCACGAGTGTAAAGAACCTTTTTTGTGGTGTTGATAACACAAAGAGAGGGAGTACAACGAAATAAAACAATGCAACAGAAATACCCTACCTCTGATTCATTTCAAGAGGCGGTGGCCGCCGGCCACTTTGTTTAACCTCGTTGATATGCATTTTTTTTTTTTTTAAATCTCTGCTACCTCCAGCCCCGTACCTGACTTGAGCCATTTACAGAATTCCAGCTTCAGTACGCTGAGCAAATATTTGTGCGATTTGCAATCGCAACTCGTGAAATGTTGCTTCGTAATGCGGCGGTGTGCTGCCGCGTTGCTATTGCAAATCTACACATTAAGCGCAGCGTATACATACGAGCAGATGCACATCTCTCATAGTTGCAAGCAATATAAAAGAGGATCGTAAAAAATAAATACTAGCGCGACCAGTGGTCATTCAAATCACTCGAAAGAGGTGAGAGGGGCGCACTGTGGTCCAAAATTACTTTTTTTGGTTGCAAAAATTATAATATGAAAATATTTTACTTAAATGAAATTTCCAAGTGATTTTTAAGAAAATTGCTTCACAGGGTGTTGCTAAATCTTAGGCTGAAGTAACTTTTTGTAATGTTTAAATCAACTGATCGCTTTCTCTTGGCAATTTAAGCCATGTTTACGTATACTTTAAGAAAAATTATTTAACATAATTTAAGTAATTCGAAGAAACTCAGTTACAGCATTTCTCAAAAAACCTTTTGGTTTAAGAGGATTTTATTCAAAAAAGAGTCGTTAAAGTGAGCGGATTACAAAAAACAATTGGAATTTATATAAAAAGGGGCTTGGAAGTGTAATAGTAGAAACAAAACTATTTTTAATTGATACTTTTAATTAACAAACAAATTAAAAAAATATCCTCTTAGGGCCAAGATGTTAGCACTGGGAACACGACTTTTTTTAAGCAAATTACAATTTCTCCGAACATTGCAAATATTTGCAGCTAAAATTTTTCATATCGTGGTCAATTTTCCGCTGTACTCAAACCAAAAAAAAAAATTGTTAAAAAATGTGTTTTTTATTTTATTTATTAAAAAACATTAGGTTTTTTTTTTGTTTGTTTACCAAAATTTAAATTGCAAAAAAGAAAAAAAAAAATGTTAAATTTTCCTGTTTTTTTCTATTAAAAATAAAAAATAAAACATCGAATTTAGTATTTTTGCCACTAGATTTGCCTTTTTGGACCACATTGCGGGGTTGTGGTGCTGGTTCTGTTCTGCGTGTGCATTGGAAGCAAAATTATCATTTGAATTGGTGATGTGACGTAACCACACCACTTTAGCGATTCCGCGCAAACAAACGAACAAGTGGAGGCTTTCATTTCGATACCAAGTCACATTTGGAAGCAACAAGTACAACAGAGTGTAGAGATATACTGGCCCGTGAATAATTTGTTCTAATCAATTGAGTGCCACTTGCATTGTTACTTTATTGTTGTTGTTGCTATACTGGTGATGGTGAATGACATAATTTCCAAATGCAATTTGTTGTTCGAGCTCGGCATTCAAACACAAGGTCATGCCGGTCGTCGTCATTTGTCAGCGATACCGCTTGAGCTACGATATGACAGATAAAGAGTTGAAGTATTTTTCGTGAAATGTTTAAATGGTGGTGCTGATGTAGGTATATAGTTTTAGCGGACAGAGGAGAAACGACCATTAATTGTGTATGGGGAGTTTTTAAAAATGAAACAGAAGACTTCAACAAGCGGATGTGGCTGGGGACTATCGAAATCGTTTAATTTTGTCACGGTTTTTTTTTTTTTTTATTCTCCATTGATTAGGCCAACTATTTTTAGGGCGGGGAATGAGTTAAATTGTTTTATTTCTAATTATCTGGGTTTGTTTGAATTTTGTATTTTAACAGCTTAATAGTCGTTGGAGGGTGGACATACTTTCGTCAAGATAGCTCGTTTACTAATCTAATGCTGATTAATCTGTTGATAATGCAGCTTGTATAGCTGCGGGCGGAAATTGCTAAGGTTTTTAGAATTGTTTTGATTATGTCTTTCTTATTTATTAAAACATTTGGTTGATAATTGCGCCTTGTAAAAAGAGGGAGATAACGAAATGGTGGAGACGGGAAATACTTGAGCCTACCTATTTAAATCTATATACCTAATATATAACAGAGACTGAAGTCTTAGTGTGTGCGCTCAAAACTCGAGAACTTATCGTTTGATTTTCACAATCAACAATCTCTGATGGATTCGCATTGGCCCAAGGAAGGTCTGAGACTACTTTTTGTCGCGAAAAGGAAACTTTAAGGGATAAAAGCCTGTATGGGGAGTGTCACTTCAAATAAATAAAACAAAACTATTTCAAATTTCTTAAATTATATTACTGATCGAATTTGGGCGGAACGAAGCTCGCCAGGTCTATTATATTAATTAAGTAAATTTTAAATTAAACAGTCAGACATAAATACGTATATACAGAGTGAATTTGGTTAGGGTAGAAAAATCGAGCTGTCACTGGTGCGTTTGCAAGTATTAGTGCAGAAGCGGCAAAAATGGGTTTAATGGTGAATGAGGGTAAAACAAAATATATGCTGTCAACTAGAAGGGACACACGACATCGACGAATCGGGCAGAACGTCACGATAGACAGCTATAACTTTGAGGTAGTTAGGGACTTTGTCTACCTCGGCTCCGCTATAAACTCTGATAACGACATCACATCAGAAATCAAACGAAGAATCACACTTGCCAACCGCTGTTTCTTTGGCCTAAGACGGCAACTGATAAGTAAGGCCTTGTCGAGAAATACTAAGGAAATTCTGTATAAGACCCTCATCATCCCAGTCCTGCTTTATGGTGCAGAAGCATGGGCGCTATCAAAGGCGGATGAAGATCTCCTTGGTCGTTTCGAACGCAAAATTCTTCGAGTGATTTTTGGTCCCGTTTGCGTTGACGGGTTTTGGAGGAGAAGATTTAACAGCGAACTCTACGAGCTGTACAGCGACATCGACCTAGTCAGAAAAGTACGCATCAGTCGTCTAAGATGGCTGGGACATGTAGAGCGAATGGACACCAACGCTCCGGCCCGAAGAGTCTTCGATTCTAACCCGGAGGGACAACGCAGTAGAGGAAGACCTCGCCTTAGGTGGCGCGCGCAAGTGGAAGGGGACCTCAACCAACTTGGAGTGCGCAACTGGAGGCAGTTAGCCAAAGATCGCGCTAACTGGAGAGGCGTATTGGTTGAGGCCCAGGTCCACCCCGGACTGTAGCGCCACCTAAGTAAGTAAGTAAGTAGAAAAATCGTTAAGATTAAGATGGTTGCTCACCTGACAGAATACTTGTTGGCAATCTGAAAAGTAAGAATCAACTAGATAGGAGCGATCTGAAAATGTTGTTAATAGATGGTTAAGATTTTTTTTTAATAATGTCATAATAAAACCTTACTTTGGGTCAAAGACTATCCAAACTAGACGGCCAACTTGAGTGCATCTACCCGATTTTCCCCGCAAATTTTGAAAGAAACCCCTCTCTCGGTCTTTTTTTTTTCCTGTCTGTGAATACGTGTTATTAATGACCGCCGGTTAATACTTTTTCAATAAAAAACAATTTGTAAATGAATTTATAACAACAAATGTAAAAAGTATAAATGTAGAGTATGCTTTTTTAGACAGCTTTACATCTTTGGCGCCAAAAAATGTTCATCCATTCACATTTCAAGTTTTTTTTTAAATGTTTAGGTGACGCGAGTATCCTATGTACTTTCCTACGAGCCGCCCTCTAGCCCAAACGGCTTGACCGATTTTGAAGAGTGAGGTGTCATTAAATTGGTATTCTTTCCTGGAGTGTCATAGGCTAAACAAATAAATATAAAAATTTAAATTAAAAAAAAAAAAAAAAAAAAAACAATTGTCACACAAATGTCAGTGAGATCTTTTACACCAGTCAGTCGTTTTTATTTTTAAATTAATTACTATTATATTTATATGAATTACATTTTTGAAAGGAGAATTCATGCAGCTGCCTTAATGTAAACCTTGGGAGTCGTTTCAAAAATAGGTTAACATCTTGCAAGTTCAACCCAAGTTTGCACTAGGATAAAAGTGAATTTCAGAAAATATTCTATTATGCTTGGTGCGTGTTTTCAAATTCGTTTATGAATAGCACTTAACAGTGTTTAATGATGTAAAAATTAAAGTATATAGATTCGAGAGATATTCGAATCAGACCACCATTGTCGCGTCTCTTTTCGTCTCTCAAACGTAGGCCTAGCTTCTCACAAACATTCTTTTTGTGTGAGTTTTTCAAGTTTGAAACGAATGGAAAGGATCTACAATTTTATGCCGACTGGAGTCAAAACACAAAAAACGGCCAATTCAGAAGCTATTTCAAGACAGTTATACTCTCGGATGTTTGTCAGACGTTCGCGAGAGGTGGCGCAGTGGAAAATGAAAAAAAAAACTCAGAAACAGTAAAAATGGAAATGCTATACATATTTAAAAAGAAAACATATTAATATCGGAAAGCTAATTCCGAAAAATATGAGTATATGATTAAATTCCTAACAAAAAGACAAAATAATTGGGTAATTAATTGGATTCTACGATTTGATTTAATATTTTATCCAATCGAACGTAAGAACCCAAATTGTTTAGTTAATTGTTGGTATTCGCTCTATTTCCTTTTCTATGATAACATTCTTTTACAAATTTTAAAACAATGCATTTTTAAATGCCCACTTATATTTTTATAAACCTCTCTATAAGATTAATTAACAAATACAAGTGCACTTTATTGCCAATACACATTTTTAGTTTCGACTCTTAATGTTAGTAGTGTTACAGTGGCTTATTTTCCATACAAATTTCACAATTGTGACTTGTGAGCTTCCGTAAACTTAAAGTCGAGACTTAAATTTGTTATTAGTACGGCGCTGTGTTTTTGGAGAACAAAAAGTGATCAAAACATTTTTTTTACTGTTTTTAGTATTTCGTATACTTATGTATATAAATATAAAGGGCGATCTACAAGAATTTTTGTATTTTGGCATTTACCAGAAAAAAAAACAAAGACATAGCTAAATTTAAGAGTATATACGGAAAAAAAATATTGAATTAATTTTTTGGAATTTAACAAATGCATAGGTACTATTATGCATATATGATTATTGTGCAAGTATGAATTTTACATACCAATTATAGATAATAAATTATACTGAAACTGAAATATATTTTTCCACGACATAAAAAAATTTTTTTCCTTAACTGTGTTAAAATATTGTCATAATATGACGTCAAATATTTAAATATTTTCTTTTAAATATACAACAAAAGTGCAAAATCGTGTAAGTTCATTTTTTCCTAATTAATATCATAGATCGATTTCTGCTAGATATGGACAAATCTTAATATATAAAAACGTTCGTGCGTATGTATGACCGACGATAACGGCTGATTCAGATTCGCGCGTAAAAACAAAAAAAAAAAAACGCGTAAAAACCAAAATACGCGCGTAGAAACTAAAACACGCGCGTAAAAACAAAAAAAAAGCGCGTAAAAACTAAAATACGCGCGGAAAACTAAAATACGCGCGTAAAACCAAAATACGCGCGTAAAACCCAAAATACGCGCGTGAAAACTAAAATACGCGCGTAAAACTAAAATACGCGCGTAAAACCAAAATACGCGCGTAAAACCCAAAATACGCGCGTAAAAACTAAAATACGCGCGTAAAACTAGAATACGCGCGTAAAACTAAAATACGCGCGTAAAACTAGAATGTAAAACTTAAATACGCGCGTAAAACTAGAATACGCGCGTGAAAACTAAAATACGCGCGTAAAACTAAAATACGCGCGTAAAACCAAAATACGCGCGTAAAACCCAAAATACGCGCGTAAAAACTAAAATACGCGCTTAAAAACTAATATACGCGCGTAAGACTAGAATACGCCCGTAGAAACCAAAATACGCGCGTAAAAACTAAAATACGCGTGTAAAACTTAAATACGCGCGTAAAACTAGAATACGCGCGTGGAAACTAAAATACGCGCGTAAAACTAGAATACGCGCTTAAAAACTAATATACGCGCGTAAGACTAGAATACGCCCGTAGAAACCAAAATACGCGCGTAAAAACTAAAATACGCGTGTAAAACTTAAATACGCGCGTAAAACTAGAATACGCGCGTAGGAACCAAAATACGCGCGTAAAAACTAAAATACGCGTGTAAAACTTAAATACGCGCGTAAAACTAGAATACGCGCGTGGAAACTAAAATACGCGCGTAAAACTAGAATACGCGCTTAAAAACAAATATACGCGCGTAAGACTAGAATACGCGCGTAGGAACCAAAATACGCGCGTAAAAACTAAAATACGCGTGTAAAACTTAAATACGCGCGTAAAACTAGAATACGCCCGTAGAAACCAAAATACGCGCGTAAAAACTAAAATACGCGTGTAAAACTTAAATACGCGCGTAAAACTAGAATACGCGCGTGGAAACTAAAATACGCGCGTAAAACTAGAATACGCGCTTAAAAACAAATATACGCGCGTAAGACTAGAATACGCGCGTAGGAACCAAAATACGCGCGTAAAAACTAAAATACGCGTGTAAAACGTAAATACGCGCGTAAAACTAGAATACGCGCTTAAAAACTAATATACGCGCGTAAGACTAGAATACGCCCGTAGAAACCAAAATACGCGCGTAAAAACTAAAATACGCGTGTAAAACTTAAATACGCGCGTAAAACTAGAATACGCGCGTGGAAACTAAAATACGCGCGTAAAACTAAAATACGCGCGTAAAACCAAAATACGCGCGTAAAACCCAAAATACGGGCGTAAAAACTAAAATACGCACAAAAGACCCAAAATACGCGCGTAAAAACTAAAATACGTGCGTAAAACTAAAATGCGCGCGTAAAACTAAAATACGCGCGTAAAACTAAAATACGCGCATAAAACTAAAATACGCGCGTAAAACTAGAATACGCGCGTAAAACTAAAATACGCGCGTAAAACTAAAATACGCGCGTAAAACTAAAATACGCGCGTAAAACTAGAATACGCGCGTAAAACTAAAATACGCGCGTAAAACCAAAATACGCGCGAAAAACTAAAATACGCGCGTAAAACTAGAATACGCGCGTAAAACTAAAATACGCGCGTAAAACTAAAATACGCGCGTAAAACCAAAATACGCGCGTAAAAACTAAAATACGCGCGTAAAACTAGAATACGCGCGTAAAACTAAAATACGCGCGTAAAACTAAAATACGCGCGTAAAACTAAAATACGCGCGTAAAACTAAAATACGCGCGTAAAAAATAAAATACGCGCGTAAAAACTAAAATACGCGCGTAAAACTAAAATACGCGCGTAAAACCCAAAATACGCGCGTAAAAACTAAAATACGCGCGTAAAAACTAATATACGCGCGTAAGACTAGAATACGCGCGTAAAAACCAAAATACGCGCGTAAAAACTAAAATACGCGTGTAAAACTAAAATACGCGCGTAAAACTAAAATACGCGCGTAAAACCAAAATACGCGCGTAAAACCCAAAATACGCGCGTAAAAACTAAAATACGCGCGTAAAACTAGAATACGCGCGTAAAACTAAAATACGCGCGTAAAAAATAAAATACGCGCGTGAAAAATAAAATACGCGCGTAAAACTAAAATACGGGCGTAAAACTAGAATACGCGCGTAGAAACTAAAATACGCGCGTAAAACTAAAATACGGGCGTAAAACTAGAATACGCGCGTAAAACTAAAAAACGCGCGTAAAACTAAAATACGCGCGTAAAACTAAAATACGTGCGTAAAACTAGAATACGCGCGTAAAACCAAAATACGCGCGTAAAAACAAATATACGCGCGTAAGACTAGAATACGCGCGTAGGAACCAAAATACGCGCGTAAAAACTAAAATACGCGTGTAAAACTTAAATACGCGCGTAAAACTAGAATACGCGCTTAAAAACTAATATACGCGCGTAGGACTAGAATACGCCCGTAGAAACCAAAATACGCGCGTAAAAACTAAAATACGCGTGTAAAACTTAAATACGCGCGTAAAACTAGAATACGCGCGTAGAAACTAAAATACGCGCGTAAAACTAAAATACGCGCGTAAAACTAAAATACGCGCGTAAAACTAAAATACGCGCGTAAAACCAAAATACGCGCGTAAAAACTAAAATACGCGTGTAAAACTAGAATACGCGCGTAAAACTAAAATACGCGCGTAAAACTAAAATACGCGCGTAAAACTAAAATACGCGCGTAAAAAATAAAATACGCGCGTAAAAACTAAAATACGCGCGTAAAACTAAAATACGCGCGTAAAACCCAAAATACGCGCGTAAAAACTAAAATACGCGCGTAAAAACTAATATACGCGCGTAAGACTAGAATACGCGCGTAAAAACCAAAATACGCGCGTAAAAACTAAAATACGCGTGTAAAACTAAAATACGCGCGTAAAACTAAAATACGCGCGTAGAAACTAAAATACGCGCGTAAAACTAAAATACGGGCGTAAAACTAGAATACGCGCGTAAAACTAAAATACGCGCGTAAAACTAAAATACGCGCGTAAAACCAGAATACGCGCGTAAAAACTAAAATAAGCGCGTAGAACTAAAATACGCGTGTAAAAACCAGAATACGCGCGTAAAAACTAAAATACGCGCGTAGAACTAAAATACGCGCGTAAAACTAAAATACGCGCGTAAAACTAGAATACGCGAGTAAAAAATAAAATACGCGCGTAAAAACTAAAATACGCGCGTAAAACTAAAATACGCGCGTAAAACTAAAATACGCGCGTAAAACTAGAATACGCGCGTAAAACTAAAATACGCGCGTAAAACTAAAATACGCGCGTAAAACCAAAATACGCGCGTAAAACCCAAAATACGCGCGTAAAAACTAAAATACGCGCGTAAAACTAGAATACGCGCGTAAAACTAAAATACGCGCGTAAAACTAAAATACGCGCGTAAAAACTAAAATACGCGCGTAAAAACTAAAATATGCGCGTAAAAACTAAAATACGCGCGTAAAACTAAAATACGCGCGTAAGAAACAAAATATGCGCGTAAAAAACAAAATACGCGCGTAAAAACCAAAACACGCGCGTAAAACTAAAATATATTAGTTTTTACGCACGTATTTTAGTTTTACGCGCGTATTTTTGTTTTTACGCTCGTATTTTAGTTTTACGCACGTGTTTTAGTTTTTACGCGCGTATTTTGGTTTTACGCGCGTATTTTAGTTTTTACGCGCGTATTTTATAGTTATACACGCGTATTTTAGTTTTTACGCGCGTATTTTGGTTTTACGCGTGTATTTTAGTTTAACGCGCGTATTTTAGTTTTACGCGCGTATTTAAGTTTTACGCGCGTATTTTAGTTTTCACGCGCGTATTTTAGTTTTACGCGCAAATTTATTATGGAAAAATATTCGATAAACCAACGTGCTTTAATCGTTAAAACATTTGATCAAAATCAATCATCGATTACTGTGACGATGACAAAGTTACGTGAAATATTTGGGAGAAACAGCGTGCCAACACAACGCACTATTTATCGTGTAGTGAATGATTTCGAAGAAAGAGGGTCTGTAGGTGCAATGGAAACCCTCAAATTATTCATCAGTCACCTTTGCTTCCATTAAAAGTTACAATCTGGTGTGCAATTTGGTCAGGAGGAATCATTGGACCTTACTTCTGAAGCACTGAAGCTATCCCCCTTATATTCACACCATATATTTGTGTGGTGCTCCGGATGGTTTATGTTTATTTTAGATCCTATAGGGGGCGCTGGGGTCGCTTTTTTGAAAATTCTTATTTATGGACCGATTTGGCTCAAATATATACCAAGTTAGATTTCCCTGAAAATCAATATTGTATCAACAACACTAAATTTAATTGTAATAATATAGGTGGCGTTGGTTGTCCAAACCTTTTAGAATTTGACATTTCAGTAATTCATATTTCATTTAGCTGTACAATTCTTCGAGGAAAACTCCAAATTAGTTTTTAATCAATTTGAAATAGGTAAATAACATTTCCATTCGATGTTCTTACTGGCCAAATTGTATAATTCTTCTTTTGTTTTGTTCGAATTGGTGTATTTCAGGCAGTCTTAAAAGATCAAATTTTGGACCCGATAGGTGGCGCTGTCGTCGATCTCCGAAACCGCTAAATCGATTTCAATGAAATTTTGTGGATGTGTACGGTTGATTCCAGCTTGAAAGATAGGATACTTTTCGACCCGATAAGTGGCGGTGTTGTCGCTTTCCGAAACAGTTTTATTGAGACGATTGAAATTTTTGGGATGGGTATGGTTGCTTAAAGTTTGACAGAGAGTATAGTTATGGACCCTATATTGTTGGTACTTTACAAAAACAGGCGGGAAAGGAAAACGTGTTGCGGCACTTCTCATTCAAAAATAAAACCAAACGCTAGGAAGGACATACTATGCTACTCTTTGTCGTGAAAACAAAACTTTATGGGGAATAGTTGCATTTTTGAATTCTTTGGATGTTCCGGGCAGTTATAATTTTGCTGCGCAACGTCAATGCACCGAAACTTTGTAACGGAACGCGTTTGATTTGATGGTGAAAGATCAAATCAAATGTCATCGACGGTTTCGAGGGGAAATTTTAAAGGCAAACGTTCTCATTGCTCGGATTCCCCTTATTCAGAACGATTTGTCATTCGTATTTAAGCGTCTTGAATTTTCCGTGCGTCTCCTTTTCAATCTCAGAGATGGTAACGCCTACCACAAAATTTTTCATATGAGGGAACTCGAGAACGGAACTTCCGATTTGAGAAAAGAGTATTGGATACTCTTTGGATTTGAGCTATCTTTTCTTTGTTGTGTTTGTCTACGCCTAAGGAAGATTCATACGACGAAAAAAAAAATGGAAAATTCGAAAGGGAAATTGGAGAATTGTAGAAATTTTTTTTCCATATATTTTGTACGGGGAGTGTTATTTTTAAATGTTTTTTTTTTGATTTGATCGTAGTATATACAGTGAGACCGCATTTGTCATAAGATATTTTGGATCAAAATAATGTATTTCTGGTGGAATAGTGAATGCTCCAAATTCAAATAATTTCAGTCAAAAAGTCAATATTGGGCGGGACGAAGTTCACCGGGCACGCTAGTAATTATTATATTAAGGTATTTGGCATTTTGACTATACATACCTATATAAAGAATTCCAACTTCCAACAATTTCATAAACTTTAAAAACGTTTAAACTGAACTGCGATGTAAACGCCGTGTAACTGTAACTGTAATGGGCACCAAAAATGACGAACGCAGTTAAAATTACACAAAAAAAAAAAAAAAAAAAAAACGCACAGGACAAATCAGACAGGACAGGCAGCTTGTAGGCAAATGTACCGTTTCTGCTCCCAGTTTGACCATCTAGTTTGTATTATCTTTGCTTTGGGTATTGCGCTACAATTTGATCACTTTTCTGTCAAGGTTCGATTGAGAGACTACAAAAAATGCAAAATAGGGCCTTGAGAGTTTTGCTGAGGTGCCGTCGATTCACACCGATAAACTGGACGCTGTAAAAGTTAAAGTGGATGAATATGAGGCAGCCGATGGACTTGGATTTGTTAGTTTTTATATTCAAAATGAAAAATCGGATCACTCCGCAATGCTAGTCAGGAACGGTATCATTGGTCTCAGAGAACCAACCCTATCAACTGAGGATATTCGAATCGGTCTTGTGACCAGAGCAGCGA
The DNA here is from genome assembly GCA_946477585.1 of Cheilosia urbana. Lineage (NCBI taxonomy): Eukaryota > Metazoa > Arthropoda > Insecta > Diptera > Syrphidae > Cheilosia > Cheilosia urbana. Next base: position 44,308,937 of record OX297856.1, read on the forward strand.
GACGCGAAATAGTTTGGTATTTAAGGTGAAGGTATACTACTTCGTTTTGCTGCCATTTTGGTAAACATTAGTCTTGACAGTTCATATTTGGCAGTCGTGAAGTAGACACGTGGCAAATTTATTATGGAAAAATATTCGATACACAAACATTTTATCAAAATCAATCATCGATTACTGTGACGATGAGAAAGTTACATGAAATTTTTGAGAGAAACAACGTGCCAACAAAACGCACTATTTATCGTGAAGTCATTGATTTCGAAGAAAGAGGGTCTGATAGGCCCAAGCATAGCCCACAACGTACTGCATCCATTAAAAGTTACAGTCTGGTGTGCAATTTGGTGAGGAGGAATCATTGGACCTTACTTCTTTGAAAATGAAAACGGCGTAACGGTAACTGTGAATGGGGATCGATATCGTGATATGATTGAAAACTTTTTAACGCCCCAACTTCATGCTTTGGGCTTGATTAACATGTGGTATCAAAAAGACGGTGCCACATCGCATACAGCCAGGATTACAATGGAATTACTGCGAGACCTCTTTCCACAAGAAGTTATTTCAAGAAATGATGATGTTGATTGACCTCCACGGTCGCCTGATTTGTATGCTCCAGACTTCTTTTTGTGGGGATATCTGAAACAGAAGGTTTATGCAAACAAACCAGAAACGCTTGAGCAACTCAAACCAAATATTCGTGATGAAATTAATGAAATAACGCGTGAAATGTGTGAGAATGTAATGATAAATGTGCTCACAAGGGCTCCCATTTTTGAGACTAACAGAGGCGGACATTTACCAGATATTGTATTCCATACATAATTGCCGACATTAAATAAAACATTTATCAATATAAGATCCATTCTCTTTCATTTAATTAAAAATTATAAACAAACGAAGTAGTATACCTTCCCGGCGGACACTCTGTACAAAAAAAAAACAGCCTACACTTCCGGATGTCAGGTAGCCTGAGGATTAACAAGTTTTCTTTTAAGACAAATGCGCAAAGTTTCGTAAAATTATTATCTAGGAATTATTGTTGATTACGAATCACCCAAAATACTCCATTTGTATCTGCAACAGGGGAAACATTTTGCAAGTCGATATCCATTTGTAATTTTTCCAAAAACGAATGCAATTTGAACACCTAGGGTCGAATCGTCACTTCCGTGAACGAGCTATCCGTTCACGGAATTAAGTTGGTTTTACATGTGAAACAAAAACAAATTCCGTCACGAAATGCTCGATCACGGAGGACGCGATTCGACCCCTGATATTGCTGCTAAAAAACGCACTAAATTCAAAAAAGCAGATCAATTTCGTTGCATGTTCTACGAAGAGCGTAAAAAAAAAATCTGGAGGTCCCAATGGGGAACGCCATAAGTCATATACAAATATCGACTATGGGTGTTTTATCTATCTATCTATCGCCTAGCTTTGACGGTTACCTTTCCTCAGCTCTTGAGAACGTCTGACAAACTTTCGAGAGTATAGCTGCCCTGAAAAAGCTTCCTTATGCAAATTTTGCGACCCGCAAATTTCGTTCCGTATTTCCTAGGCAGTTGGCGGTATTAATAATTTAACGATATATTGCCCTAGACACGGATCAAGAGTGTTTTGTAACATTTTCTGAATTACTTGGTTCATTTTGTTTTAATGTTCAAATGTCCAAATATCCACCACGGGTTTGTTTGGACTGATGTGCACGCAATCACTCCTGTTTGGTCACTTCATTCTTTGGTGGAAAACGTTGAGCACCCACAATTGGACTCGACGTTTGGTAATACATTTTAATAGTTTCGTAATGGTGAAAAAAATAAACCGCGATACTACTTAACATTTTGACTCCTGAAAAGAAAACATGTATGGAGCCAATAAATAAATCTTAATTTAATAAAATGACACTTGTTTTTTTATTTTTTATATTGTTTCGACATCTCTATCTTTGTTTACTATATACAAATTTATTTCTATTTGCAGCGACTTGAAATTGACAGGGAAGGATTAACAAAACTGAAAAAGGCAGTCAAAGCCATTCACAACTCTGGAAATAGTAAGCGTACTAAAAAAAAAAATAAATCTCTAATTTCACATATTTATTTGACAGCGCATGTTGACAATGAAATGTTCCTGGTGCGTGCCCTCGAACGGCTCGGAGGAAAAGTGATCGACCAAGACGAGCCTGACATCGGAGCTGCATTCTTAAAATTCTCCGTCGTTACAAAGGAGTTGAGTGCCCTCATGAAGACCTTGGTAAACAATCCATTCCTGCTGTGCTGCTCAATCAAAACATAACTAAATTTCAATTTCAATTTCAATCTCTCTTCTCTTGAATGCAATTTCAGATGCAAAACATAAACAACATCGTTATGTTCCCTGTTGACTCAATGCTCAAAACAGAACTGCGTGGCGTGAGAGGCGAAATGAAACGGCCCTTTGACAAAGCAGCAAAAGACTACGAAGCAAAGTTCATAAAGATCGAGAAAGAGAAAAAGGCTCAAGCCAAAGAGGCTGGCTTGCTGCGAACCGAAATCGATGCTGCTGCCGTTGCCGAAGAAATGGAAAAGGAACGACGAATATATCAGCTTCAAACGTGCGAGGTAAATGACATGCACTTACAATGGCTGCATTTGTTGATAAACAAAGGAAATATATAAAAAAAAAACGTCCCTCTACCCACCACCACCTTGTTTCTCTTTACTTCACAGTATCTGCTTAAGTATAAGGAAATCAAAACAAAGACTGGCATCGAGCTGCTGCAGCATTTTATTGAGTACTACCACGCGCTGAATAAGTAAGTTGAAAAGGAAGGGTGTCATTTAAGATATATGCGCTGTAAGGTGATATCTGTTATTTTTTATTTATTTTTTTTTTTTTTTTTTTTGCATTTCAGCTACTTCAAGGACGGCTTACAAACCATAGATCACTTTGGCACATACATCGCCGACTTAAGTGCTAAACTCCAAAGCATTAAACAAAAGCAAGACGACGATCGACGTAGCTTATTGGATTTGCGAACATTACTTCGCAGTACGCCCGACTTTGAGCGAGTGGAGAACGTAACAACGGATAAGGGAACTGGTTATTCCCTTCATCAGTTGCAGGGCGATAAACATCATGGCATCACACGATCTGGGCATTTGCTCAAAAAGAGCGAGGGCAAAGTGCGCAGGGTATGGCAAAAGCGACGATGTCGTGTCACTGCCGATGGCTTCTTGGATATTTGTCATGCGGACGAAACGAAAGCACCGACACGAGTTAATTTGCTGACATGTCAAATCAAGCCGGTGCCAGATGATAAGCGAGGTTTTGACCTAATTAGCTGTAAGTGCAAACCGTTGTGCGTTGAATAGTTTTGAAAATTGTTTTATTTCGCAACAGACAATCGCCCATATCACTTCCAAGCCGAAGATGAAGCCGATCAAAAGGCATGGATGGCTGTTTTAGTTAACTGTAAGGAAAAGGCACTAACAAAAGCATTCCAGCATGCGAACCCACAAATGAGTCCTAGTTTAGTTGAGTTGCAAAAGACTGTTATAAGGTAAGAATGAGCTTTTATTTTACAATTAAGTTGGTTTTATTGGTAAACGTTGATATACGTAAAGCTCATTGTTTTACGAGACTGGCTATCGTCTATTTTTCTGGTAAATCAGCAAAATAAGAGTAAACAGGCTTCGGCTTTAGGAGACGACCTCCTGTTAGTACTTGGAGTTTTAAAATGTTTCCCTTGACTAATTAGGGTCGTTAAGAAGTGAATAACGCTAGTATAATTTAAAACGTCTTATAGGCTTAGACAACTTCTGAAAACAAGGGACAACCATTCAATATACATATTTGCAACACGAATAATCGGACCAAGGTTTCTTCTTATCCTTTTTTCTGTTCTCATAAATCTAATACCTACCGGTGCCGTTTATTAAGTTACGTAGATTATTTCGTATATGATGGTTTTTTTTTTTTGAAATTAACCAGTAATCATAACCTACCTCACCGAAGTTATGGTAGGTAGGTAAATGGATGCTCTTGAGGCGGTTGCCACAGCTTCACTTAGACCATCAGTTGGGTCCATTGTGTCCAATTACGGGAACCATCCAGTGTAGCCTGTCGAGAAAAAGAAATATACCGCTTTGTATTGGTGACACATAGATTTAGTATGAATCTCATGGGTTCTTAAAGCTCCGTTGTAACCTGATCCTCTAGTTCTTCCTACGAGTTAGTGACTACTGATAAGAAGTCTGTCTATCTCCTAGAACCACCCAGATTTAAGTATGAATCTCAGGAGTACTTTGAGATCAACATTCTTCAGATCCTCTAGGTCATCGAAGAAGTAACTATTGAGAAGTTATAACCTGGTACATTATAATTACCACTTTTCAGAATTCCTGGAAAATTGCAAGAGTCTTATCAATTGCCAACAAATCAAACCCTGCCTCTCCTGCTGCTTTCCGACCATTTAGCACCCTACCGTGTTTGTCTAAGGTCATTGACAAATTAATATCAAAGCAGTTATTTATTATTTATTATGTGAAAAGGGTTGTTGTACTGCGACCTTTTGGTCTATTGTACCCCCTGCTTACGCCTCAGAGAGGTATAATCCCTCATAAGAGTTTCCCTCACAATATAATTCCTTTCGGAATCATTTTAGAGGTTTTTGCACTCTTCTTTCTCCTTGGCGGAAGAAATCCGTCCTATAGCACTTTCTCCAGTCCAGTTTCCTTTAGGAATCTAAGGATGAGAGCTGGCTCCAGGGACAATATTTCCTCATCAGATAGTTGGTACTTGCCCAAGTATTTCAATCTTTTATGGTTCAATGCCCCACATGATCCCAGCAAGTGTTCTGGGATTTCACTGGACTCATCGCAGAATCTGCAGAGACCTTCTTCAGATATACCCAGTTTCCTGAGGTGTTCCTTGAGTCTACAGTGCCCCGTTAGGAACCCCGTTAGGATACGGAGGTTGTTTTTGCTCATGCCGATGCAAGCTTGGAATCTTTTCTGGTTGTATTGCCCTAGAAGTTTCTTAGCCTGCCTCATGCCCTGAGTGTTATGCCAGGTTCTTGCCCTGTTTTCTTTCTCTAGTTTCCTAAATTCTTCGTTGAGGGTGTGATCCCCTATTCCACAGAATGGTTCAGGACCTATGAAAGTTTCTGATGCTCCCTTTCTTGCTAGGGAGTCGGCTATTTCATTACCCTCTATTCCTACGTGGCCAGGCACCCAGCAGAGGGTTATTTTGTTTCTCCTACCCAGTTCATTAAGTTTTTGTAGGCATTCCCACACAAGTTTGGATTTAATGATGTAGGAACTAAGTGCCATAATAGCAGCCTGGCTGTCTGACATTATAGCTATATCACAGTTGATTTTGTTTCTGTCGAGGTTGATTTGGATGCATCTGTCTATGGCATAGATTTCAGCCTGGAAGATGCTGGTATTTTTGCCCATTGATTCAGAATATTTGGTTCCAGGCCCAAATACTCCCGCTCCAGTTCCCTCTTCAGTTCTCGATCCATCTGTGTACCACTTCGTTGTATGATTGCTCAGTCTGTGAATTGTGGATTCGTTGCTCCAGTTCTTCTTATTGCTGAGCTTAGCAACAAAGTTCTTTTGAAAATCAAATCTTTTGATGATATCGTCTCTAGGAAAGGCTAATAATGGATGTTTCTTGAGTAGTGCGTCAATCTGTCTCGGTGTGATGCACTTTTCTCTTCCTACTCCTTCTTTGGCCATTCTTAGAACCGCTTTACTTGCACATTCCTCAACCACGAGGTGCAGTGGAGTTAGCTCCAGTAGCACTTCCATAGCTGCGGTTGGGCAAGTTCTCATGGCCCCTGTAATACATAGGCATGCCAGTCTTTGCACTTTATTGAGTGTCTTCCTTGTGGTGGATAGACTGGTTCTTTTTGCCCATGCAATTGCGCCATACGTGATCATTGGTCTCACAATAGCAATATACATCCATCTGAGGATGGGCGGGCTGCATCCCCAGGATTTGCCAGCTAGGCTTCGACAGATCATTAAAGCCTGCGTTGCTTTCCTGGTGAGCAGTCTCCGTAGATCTGCCCGCTCTGTAGGCATGCTGACGATGATGAAGAGGCGATATACTCAGTACATCTTCTCTTAGGTAGTTGTCCACAGCCTTTTCCATCGTTTTGAGAAGGAACGAAGTAAGGCTGATTGGTCTATAGGACTTCGGTAGACTTGGGTCCTTTTTTCCCACTTTCGGAATGAACACTACCTTCGCTCGTCTCCACTGGTTTGGTATGTAGCCCAGTGCCAGACTGCTTTTGAAAATTCTTGCCAAATGTGGAAGTAATTTACCTTGCCCTTTTTGTAGTAGGACTGGCGTAATTCCATCCACCCCCGGTGATTTAAAAGGTTGAAAGGAGTCAATTGCCCATTGTAGTCGCCCTCTCGAGAAGATTTCGGTTGATATTTTCCAATCCTCTTTCCGAGGTCTTTGAATATTGGTTGTGCTCCTATTGTCCGTACTGGGATGGCTGCCAGGAAAATGAGTTTCTAATAGAAGTCGTGCCCTCTGTTGCTCATTTTCTGTAAAGCTGCCATCCGGTTTTCTGAGAGACATTGATATTCCTTCTGTTTTTGCTAGTGCTTTATGCACTCTGGCCGCAACAGGAGTGTTCACAATTGTCTCACAGAATTGTCTAAAGCTTTCTCGTTTTGCTTTCCTTATTTCTTTGTTGTATGAAGTCAGTGCCATTCTGTAGCTCTGCCAGTCTCCAGTGCGCTTAGCTGTGTTAAACAGTTTACGCGTCGTTGACCGAAGTCTTGACAGATTGTTGCTCCACCATGGAACCTTATTCTTCTTTCCACTTCTGCTTATTGGGCAGCTAGTTTCAAACGCACTTGTGATGGCTGATGTTATGCCCTCCACTGTGTGTTCCAATTCCAGATGATAGCCTGGAGCTCTCCTAATATTTACTTGCTCCAGACTGCCCTCAATAGACGATTCAAAGAGATCCCAGTTTGTCTTCCTTGGATTTCTAACTGGTTTAGTTGTGATACAAGTGTTGTCTAGATTAAAGGTAATGATCCTATGATCAGACATAGATGGCTCACTAGATACTCTCCAGTCTCTAACAAATCTACTCATACTATGGCTTCCTAGTGTAAGATCTAGTACCTCTTGCCTAGCTCGAGTTACAAAAGTGGGGGTATTACCTACGTTATAGATATCAAGAGAAGAGCTTAGGAAAAATTCTAATAATGACTCACCTCTGATATTAGTGTCAGTACTCCCCCAAATGGTATTGTGAGCATTGGCATCACATCCTATAAGCAACGGCAGTTGGAGCTTATTTGAGTGCTCCACAAGGCGTTGTAGTTCCATTGATACTGCTGGTTCGTCCCCAGCACAGTAGGCAGATGCGATGATGATGGTGCGGTACACTCCTTCCAGTTCCAGAGTTACCTGTAATGGCACCAGGTCTCGCGTAGCATATTCTGAAAGTAGAATAAAACTTAGTTTTTTGTTAATAAGAATGCAAGCCCTAGGGTTAAGTACACGAGTGTCCCAGATTACCTTTGCATTCTGGCATGCGAGTCCTTTGACTGCTCCTCTCAGGATCCGTTAAGTACACGAGTGTCCCAGATTACCTTTGCATTCTGGCATGCGAGTCCTTTGACTGCTCCTCTCAGGATCCACGGCTCCTGAATCAATACAATGCCCAGTCCATTAGTTGTGAACATCCGTGCTATTACGGCTGATGCCGCTATAGCATGGTGGATGTTCACCTGGGCCATTCTTAATGTGGGGATCATTGGTCTTGTGGGGCTATTGCCCCATCATCCCCCCGAAGTAGGATGTCCTCGTCCATCTCAACAACCGTCGTGTCATGTTCCTCGTCAGAGAGGGAACTCTCCGAGAGGGACATGTACTCCTCTAGTCTCTCTCCCTCAGTTACCTGTTCAGCAGGAGGAGGAAGTGATACAGCCTGCTGCGGATCAGAATGCTCCACTGCGGCTTCAGTTCTCTCCAAAGTTGGATTCGAGGGGGTCGTTTGCCCCACACTCTCCTCCGACTTCTTGAGTCCAGACACTACAACCCTACCAAACCTGTAGCTGAGAGAATTGTGTTGAGCCCGTATGGTATCATAGGACTGTTGATCGATACCGAGGCCCAGTACTTGCCCGGTTCCCTCTTTCCGACCATTCAAAATCTTCCACGCTTTGATGTTCAGGCCATCGTTCTGCGCTTCGAGGAGTGCCAATGTGGTTTGGTGCTCCTGATCAGCACTTCGTGGGAAGTAAATTGTTATTGAATGAGCACGTGGTATTTCCTTCCCGCACATTGCAGTAAGGCCCACTCCCTTCCAATTACTTAGTTTGGGTGCCACTGTCTTCAGCCATTCCACAGTCTGTGGAGTCTCGCAGTCGACTAGTAACATTCCCATCCTGAAATGTATGCCCTTGAACTTGAGCTTATGCTCCCATCCACGGGCCATTTCATCTACTAGAGCATTCTCCAGATCTTTGAGCTCGTCAGTGCTCAGCATCTCCCTAGGATAATCGCAAGGGAGAACCGCCACCTGGTCGGCCGCCGCCGTCGTGGCCCGACATCCACCAGCCGCAGCTGCTTTTGCAGCCGCGGCATAGCTTTTGCCGTGTGAAACAGCAGCATGCTGAGCAGGTTTTGCCCGCGACCTCTCCAGTTTCCCAACTACCTTTGGCTTCTTCTGCGCGTTACCTACAGAAGGTGAGATGGTGCTGCTGCACCTCTTTGCCGCGGGTGTCGGACCCGAACCAGGCTTAGCCCTGTGTTCTTCAGCCTTCTTCCTTGCCTCCTCAGGTGCAAAGCCCTTTTCGAGGTAGCGAAGGTACCATCTAATGCCTGCACCGCTTAGCCCCTTCCGAAGAGGGTCGTCCTTACCACCAGGCTGGCCCGGTGGTGGCATCGGTGGGCATAGGCGCCCTTTCCTCAAAGCAGTTAATGAAATACATTAGCAACATTTTTTTTTAAGTTCGCGACAGTCTTGTTTTAGAGCTAACCACAGCTGTTCCTCAGCTATGTATGGTCAACTTACCTGAGGAAAGAGGCGAGACCACGATTAGATTTTTCAAAAGCTTTTGATAAGGTGAACCATGAAATTTTGCATTGGAAACTAAAATAAATAAACTGATATGCGAATCATTCTCTATTAAAAAAAGTTCAAACAGGGAGCAATATTAGGACCGATCTTATTCTGCATTTTAATAAATGACCTTCCACATGTTTGTAAACATACATCTGTTCACTTATACGCTGATGATGTGCAACTTTATGATGAACCACATGTCAATGAAGATTTACTAGAGGGAATTCACAGATGGCCTGTAGAGAATGGACTACAACTAAATCCAAAAAAGGTCGCAAGTTATTTCTATGTGTTACAAAAAGTTCAAGCTTGATTTTTTACCGGATGTTTGGCTAAATGATAAGGTTTGTAAGAAACCGTAGCCTATCTAGTTACAACCATTGTCGTTAGACGAATCTATAGATGTCTTCGTAAATTGTGGTCTCTGCTTATTTCACCCCCACTGTAATTTCATTTCATTTATTAAATGGTTTGTACATTAAGATATGATCTTTTATAGTACTTAGTAAGTTACACATCAGTTATATAAATTCAAAAAAATACTTAAATCTAAATCGGAATAACAATATATCTAAGTCTAAGTGAGAATAGGAATAGAAGCGGGCTTAAAGAGAGAAAGAGAAAAGAGAAAAGAGAAGGGAGTGGATAGTCAGGGAAAGAGTTTAAATGGGCAAGTAGGAGAAATGTTGCAAGATTGCACTTTTAAAACTGGTTGGATTCATTGAAATATTCTTCAATTGAGAGGGTAAGGAGTTCCAAAGCCTTATAGCATGAATGAAAAATAAGCGTGATGAGTTAAGATTATTGTGACGATAGGGAATTAGATTGATGGTTCTTGAGGAGCGAGTAAAATTGAGTCTGTTATATAAATAAGACGGACTTTGAGTTGAAATAATTTTGTGCAAAAACATACAATTTCTAGCGTTGATATATTCTTCCAAGGTACAACCAAGCAAACTTCTAGCAAACACCGAAATATGGTCATATCTACGTATGCCATAGATATAACGCACTGCGTCGTTGAAAGCAACTTGCAGTTTTCGCTGGGACGAAGAGTCAAGACTGCTATAGACCACCTCAGCATATGTTATGAGGGGTAGGATTAGAGACAGTACCAGCTTTCGTCTTGTTTCCTGAGGAGTAAAGTATGCACTGATCCACAATTTGCGCAAACATCCGTAGATGCGACCCACTACCACGTTTATGTGATTGTAACCGGACAATTTACGGTTGATAATATAGCCTAGACTAGTGACTGAGTCCACAGCTTTAATTTTGTCATTATATAGGTAAACATCAGGAAGGAGGCAAAGGTCGAAATTATTTTTTGAAATGGGTATTATTTGAGATTTTGCTGGGTTAAGAAGCAGCCCATTATCTATAGACCAGGTTGTTATATGTTTTAAGTCCTCATTAATGAGAAGAACAAGTTCATTGAGGTTGCTAGAAGGCTTCCCTAAATGAAGTTGGACATCGTCAGCATACAGATGTACTGAAGTATGTTTACAGACTGTCGGAAGATCGTTGATAAACATGCAGAAGAGTATCGGACCTAATATTGAGCCTTGAGGAACTCCCTGCTTTATTTCTTTCAACAGTGAAAAACGTTCCCCAGAACTAACCCTTTGCGATCTGCCAGAGAGAAAACTCCTGATCAATTTTACTGCTCTTTCACTGAAACCAAAGTAATTCTTAAGCTTCCAACACAGAAGTTTATGATTAACTTTATCAAAAGCCTTAGAAAAGTCTAACAAACACAGCAACGAAACAAAACCCCTGTCATACTCCTGCCTTAATTCTTCAAAAAGATTAACCATAGCTGTAGCACAACTGTGGTTAGCTCTAAAGCCAGATTGCTGAGCATACAACAATTTGTTTAGTGACAAGTGCTTCGCTATCTGCTTTGCCATAAGCTTTTCGAAAACCTTTGATAGACAAGGTAGAATGCTAACCGGTCTAAAATCAACAGGGGAAGCTGCATTTGTTTTCTTTGCTATTGGCAAAACTCTTGCAAATTTCCAAAGCTGTGGAAAAGTCGACGTAATTATGCACCAGTTAATTACATGGGTTAGATGGGAGACCATTTCAGGTAAAATTTGTTTAACAAATCGAATTGGGAAGCCATCCTCACCTACCGAATTGGACTTTATGGCTGTAACGCATTGAGTAATTTCAGCTTCTGTTGCTACTTCAAAACTTTCAAACATTGGTACAGAGCCTACACAGTCTACTGGATTTGAAGTAGAGCCACCAGCAGTGGGATCATCACCCAGAAAAAAATTATTCAATTCATCTGGATCCAGAGCACATAGAGAGTTATTCCTTCCAGCAGACATACCGATTGTCCTGAGGTTGCTCCAAAGTTTCTTAGCAGGAAGGGAAGAATTTAGTTTAGAAGCATAAAAGTTTCTCTTTGACGTACGCAGGACGTTGGTTGAGTAATTACGAGCCACTTTGTAAGCGGACCAATTTACATCAGATGGTCTATGCTTCCATTTACTGTATAATTTGTTCCTCGTCTTGATAGAGCGGACCACCTCCGAAGTAAACCATGGACATGCTTTGTTCTGAACTTTCACTGTTTTCGTAGGCACACATTCATCATACAATTTTAGTAGTATTGTCTGAAACAGTCTTACTTTTTCGTTTGGATCACCAGTCAGGCGGCATTGCTCCCAAGGAGCTGATAAAGTCGCGGCTTGAAGGACATTAGCATCAATAGAATTAAGGTCTTTATAAGTAAAAGTGTCAGGGATGGCGGTTTTCAAAAAATTGATGTCATAACAACAAAAAAGTAGATCATGGTCTGAAACATCAAGTGAAAGTTGGTCAAACAAGAGAACGAGCGACGAACACGAAACCATTATAAGATCAAGAAGACTGTGTATTTTATTCATCGCAAAACGTGTAGGGTAAGTTGTGTTTACTAGATGCATTCCTACTGAAGAAACTGAGTCTTTTAATTGAAAGGCCAGTGAGTCATATCTTAGAAGATCCACATTAAAATCCCCACAAATGATTAAATGTTCATAGAGGGCGCAGTATTCAGAAATGGCTGAGAAAAATGGCATGACGGAGCTACTTCTATTATTATTATAAGCACAAGCCACTAAACATTTGGTATTACAGTCCCGTAATTCAACTAGAATGTATCCGATTCCACTTCCAGTAGACTTAGTAACAATATCACATTTAATATTTGATTTACAATAAATAGCAACCCCGCCACCCGTAGTATCAGTAACTCGATCGTTTCGGAATAGTTCATAATTGGGAATCTTGTAGAGCAAGTCGCTTATATCTGGCTTAAACCATGTTTCACATACACAAATAACATCAACACAGGAATTGGAAAACAAGTACTTTAAATAATCTAGTTTCTGATTGTTTAAGCTCCGCGCATTTAAATAACAGACCCTAAGTCCATCACAGTATTTTGAAAGAATATTTACCATAATGTACGTTGATTTTTCATTCATACTGTTTTGGTGTCCCAACATCATGGGATTTGTAATAATTTATGAACAACAAAAAGAGAAGTGCAATCAAACTGACAAAGGGTGAAGAGAGGATGAGTGAGAGTGGCAAAAACAAAGGAAAAGACAACAGAATTACAAAATAAATATCTTATTCTTATGTGTTGGTAGCAGCTAGCAGGTCCAAGAACGAAAATTACGATTTATTGTGTCGCAGCAGCAGCAAGCAGATCTTCAGTGCTTTCGATGAGAAAGCTTTTTCCATTCGCAGGTTTCTTTACATAAACAAGTCCATGCATCGTATAGACAGAAAAAAGTTGTTTCTTTCGTCTGAGGCCGAGAGCACTGTTTAAGAGAAAGCGAGCCTGTTTTGTTAAACTCTCGTTGAGATAACAGCTTTTTTCCGATGCAATACCCATATGTTCGAGACGTAGTTCAGTTGCATTTTTCTTCCGGTAGTTGACAGCTGATAAGAGAACTGCATTTCTTTCAAGAGTGTTGTTAAATTTTAGCATGATGGGAGTTGTGTTGGTGTTGATATTGCGGTTTCGTTTTTTTATACGAAAAATGTTTTGTAATGGAGGCGGCTTACATTCGATAGTGTGACAGAGTTGCACAAATAAACTTTCGAGGTTCTCGTTTGGGAGTTCAGGTATTCCGAAGAGCACTGCATCACAGGCAACTTCCCTCCTTTCCAAAGCATTGCAACGTCGTTGAAGAGCAACAATCTCAGCGTTTTGCGACTGTAGTGCTGTGTGAGTCTCATTTTCAAGCTCATCAATGCGATCGTTGATATTTTTTTTCATTTCATCGAAACGTTGATTCCAAATTGCATTCACTTCGTCTAATTTGCATAGAAATTCCTTCTGCAATTTGGAGATTGCATTAGTGAACCCATGCTGCAATGTGGCAGCCTGTCTTTTGAGATGTTCTTCTAGAATTTTGGCAGTGAGAGGAGCATTACAATCACTCAGCTGTTTTGGTCCAAATGAAGCTGATTGTACAGGTTGAGTGGGCGTTGATGGCAGGCCTTTTGAAGATGTCTGTCTGGTTTTAGGAGCGGACATGATTTGAGAGAAATCCCGGTTAGATGATGGTGGTAGTGGTAGGGCAATGACAACGCAGAATCAAAATGTTAGCGCGAACTGATTTTCACTAAAAAGTCAATAAAATCAAGGAAATGGTGGATTTATAGCCTTACAACACAGTAACCGGAAGAAAACACAAATTTAAACCAATAGTCCCGAGGTTTTTAGAGTTTATTTGTTAACTATAGACACTATTTAGCAGACTTTTGCTGGACGATCATAAAATCGCTTCTAGTGATTACTCATCTAAGTGCAAATTAAGTTAAAAAAAAAGAGATTTACTTCGACAAGCTAGACCTGGGGTCCTATGTGGACTTTTGAGAGGTGTACAACCGACTAACCGTAGTAAGTAACCGTAGTACTACTTCTGATTACATATGCTAAGACTTTCTATAGCACACTCGACTCTTTATCGCAAAGTAAACTGCAAGTTGCTTTCAATGATGCGTAGCGATATGTTTATGGTCTTCGTAGAAGCGACCACATCTCTATTTACTCTCGGGAGCTACTTGGATGTTCTCTACAAGATCACATCAACGCCAGGAACTGTATATTTCTTCACAAAATCATGTCCAACCATTTCCCAAGCTATTTCGCAAGGCTCAACTTTGCTCGCTACAATTGGACGGAAATACGTGCACCTCAATTCCTCGCGATTATACTCTATCCACACTGTCAGACTATGGATCTCGCTATCTACGCGGATTAAAACAATTTCTAATCTCACAAGTTTCTAAAGCGCCATTCTTCTTTATTTCTCATCGACTATTTCTTATAACCATCCCATATTTAGTCGCAGTAGCTTAGCGGTTAGTGTGTTGGACTGCTATGCGGGGGTCCCAGGTTCGAATCCCGCAAAAAACCCAATTCCGACTTAGGGTTTTTTTCCGCTGCGCTACCTCTCGCGAACGTCTGACAAACATCCGAGAGTATAAATGTCTTGTAAGAGCTTCTCAATTAGCCGTTTGGAGTCGGCATAAAACTGTAGATCCCTTCCATTCGTTCCAAAAATGAAAAACTCACACAAAACGAATGGTTGTGAGAAGCTAGGCCTAGGGTCTCTCCAGACCTGTTGCGCCAACTATTTATTTATTTTTCATCCCATATTTTCGCTCCGCAAACCATCTGCACTATTTTGTAATTTAGTTTTAAGTCAATTTAATTGGTATATATTTTATTATAAATATATTATCTAAACGTACACACCAATCAAATAAATAAATTGAATTGAATTGAAAACAGCAGCTTTTCTGTCTGCTTTTGAAAAAGTGTGATCCCACGAACATAAATCTATTTTCGTTAAAATGCTTAATTTTTATCGGGGTACCAACCTGAACTTCTACGTCTATTAATTCTTTTCTAATCATCAAAATCTTCTCTGTAGATACGTCCAAAACCTACCAGGAAACGACCAATGCTGTGATTGTGGTTCCCGTAATGATGTCACATGGATAAGTTTAAATTTCGGCGTCTTAGTCTGCATTCAATGTTCGGGCGTTCATCGGGACCTGGGTGTGCATCACTCAAGAATACAGAGCTTAACACTGGACAACCTGACCACTGCGAATTTGCTAATTGCCCGTGCAATGGGCAATAGTACACTCAACGAGATTATGGAAGCGACCCTTGGCAAGGGAAAACTTTTACCAGATAGCACAATGTAAGTATTTGCAACTTACCATTCGAATAAGATACTAATTTAATTTTTTTTTTTTTTTTTTTGGTGTGAAGGGAGCAACGGTATGATTTTATCCGAGCGAAGTATGTTGCAAAACGCTATGTGATGCGAACATGTGCCGATGACAACGATCTGAGATGCGATCTCGAACAGGCGATAGTAAACGCTGACATGAGTCAACTGTTGCAAGTGTGGGCCGAAGGAGCCGATCTGACGTGCTGCCTTCCCTCATCAGATGATGGGGAGACTGCCCTCCACTTGGCCATTCTGCGTGAAATGGGCTCCACACTGCACATAGTGGATTTTCTAATACAAAATATGCCACCAAAGGGCCTGAATAAGGCGACTAATCCTCCGGATGTTCTTGACATGACTGGGAAGAACACCGCCTTGCATCTTTGTGCGCTACACGATCGTCGCGAATGCATTAAACTGTTGTTACGATCTGGAGCTGACTATGAGCTAAAGAATTCACAACTTAAAACTCCTTTAGATATTGCCAAAGACATGGGTCACAATGCGTGCCTGGAATTGGTAAGATTAGTGGTTTCGCAGCTGATTTCAGACTGGTGATCGATTTAATTTGCAGATTGAGTGTGCCATAAGAAGAGAAAAGAGTGCTTTCGATCACATAAACACTGATTGGAATTTGCCAAACGATGACGGTTCGACAGATTTCTCCGACGATGATACGGTCATCGATGAGCGGGTGAGTTTTTGGTGTCTACCTTAAGCGAACACATACCTGATGACAATTTGCTTTTAGAAATCACGATCACGTCCACCAAGTTTCGCCGGAGGTGATTCGCCCATACTACGGTCACGTTCCTCGACATGTGATTCCATTCAGAGTGGTTCTAGTCCGATATCAAATTGTCCGAATCGGCAATTTCAGTTGCCCGCGACAGCTGTACCCTTTAATCAAGCGGGTACCAGTCCCAAGCAACACATTCCCATCGGACAATATCTCAGCGGAGGAAGTGGTTCTAGTCCCAGCTCAACATCGAGCAGTACCCGTGGACTCGTTCAGGGAGCGAGGAAATCCACTTCAACCGGTGAGCCCTTCAAATCAGACATTAATGTCATATTTTGCGTCTAAAACATTGCATTTCCCGTTAGCAAACATGAATTCGCTGAAAAAACGAACAGCACCTGCCCCGCCACCAGCATCCAATTCATTCTACGGTACCTTACCTCATGCGCCCCGACATTCCCAGAACTTTGAAAACAATGACATACGCACAATTAACCATAAGAACCAATCAGATGTGGTCTACAGTACTCTACCGCATTTGCGAAGTGTGGACAGTGCCCGGGGCACAGTATTCCATTGTGATAATAAGGCGTATGAACGATTTGAACCGCACATGGTACAACAGCCACTAGCCGGTGGTAAGTATGATAAAGCAGCTGGTTTGCATGACGTCGGCGGTGGCAGTAGTACCAGTCTCATACAAATGCCAACTTTTGGTCATAAACGCTCGCCAAGCGGTGAGTCATTGAATCGGAATTTACATTTAGCCGGAGCGAAGTTGGTCTTACCGCCGACAGGAGAATTTCCACAGCTGAAACACGTGGATAAGTCTCTGTCGCGACCCAAAATACCCCCACCAGGCCCACCCCCAGGTAAGTGCAATTAGTTTTACCTGTATAAATGAGATGAAGTACGATATATTTTCTTGTCATGCGATTATAGAACGCGAAATATCAAATGGACAATCAAATGAAAGTATTAGTTCTATGGACGAAGGACCAGTCGCACCACCAAGAAAGGTAAGCTTTTCGCCTAAATAATCCTTAGGCATTCTAATTTATGAATGACTGTGTACATAACTAAGCATCGAACTAAGGTGGACTAGGGTGTGCATCAGAAAGGAAACCTTACAACTAGGTATGTTTATTTGTGTTCAAGTCGCCAAGCTTAAGTGTCCAATATTTTCGTGTATCCTCATTTACTGCTGGAAGCGCATAAATGTCATTCATTATAATATATATGGAACTCCATTTGCCAACAGTTTGGATATGAAATCATCTTCACTTAAACCGCGTAAATGCATGTCCTACAGAACTCTTGTTCTATTCTGTGAACAACGCTTCCGGAATTTTTTTTTGTAAAATATGCGATTTCTTTCATCAATTTTTTGGAAACTTTTTATTATGTTAGGCAAAATTCCTTTTTTTAGAAAGCAATGCTACAAATGTTCTCTGGAAGAAAAGAACGTGACCGATAATCAAAGGAACCACTGTTGAAATGTTTCTCATTATTCATCACTTGAAATGTCTGTAAGTTCATCTTTTCATTAGCTTTTATAATGAATGGATGAAATAGGTTTCAGGGAAACGTCAAGGCTGGTTGCAATTCAAAAATCTGGTAGAAATTATTTTAACGGTGTCTTGAATTGTATGACTTGTGCGTTACGAGGGGTACGACTATGAATACTCCCTGTCATTGCAGGCGGAGCTTTTTCTCATGAATGTGGGGTTTTCTTACAAAAAATAAAAGCTACGTTAGTGAATTATACATGAGCAGATAAAAATAATGATGATCCAACGCAAAACGTCATCATATATGCTTAGGATAAAAGCTTATGGCTGATGTATATTTGGCTTATGATGATTCAAACACTTAAACATACTTACATTAACATCTAATGCATCAAACCTAGTGTGGTGGTCTCTCTCTCTTTAGTTTGGCTTTGAAGAGTCAGTTGTAAGTTGTCACTCAATAAAGAACGATTATTAACAAGAGGTTAAAGCGTTTCAACTATTATACCCAGCGAATAGCACAATGGCTGGATGTATTCCCGTTCAGTGCAAGTCCAAGTTCCAATTCTTTTAACCCGATCAGCAGATGTCGAAAAAAAAACAAGCCCCTATATCGGCAATATCTTTATAAGTTTAGTAACAGTTTTGCAATGTTCTCATTACAGCGAAGAATTGAGAAAATAATGAAATTATCCAGTCCTAGCGAAGAAACGGTATAGTGTTTAGTGTTGTTTAGCAATATTTCTAACAAAATAGTGTTGTGTGCCTTTTTTACCACATTTGCAATACTAAACGAATCAAATCATTTAAAAGATAATATAAAAATATGGTTTGGCCAATGCCAATTATTGTCAATACATTATGGTTCCATATCAGCTGCTTTACATTGTTTTCGGTACCTATTTTAATTGTGTGGATTTTAAAACTTCACGTCGTAATTGTTTGCTGTGATCTCAGATTGTCCGTTGTAAATATTAAATGCATTTTTCCTTTCTATTGCAGTTACTCAATCAATCAAATTACTCTGAATATGAACCATGGATAACGGATATGGATTCGTCAGCGGGTCTTGATCATTCAGCCGACTCAAATGTATCATCAAACGACAATGATAGACTAAATGCATCACCAGATAATAATACAAAAGGAAAACAATATAATAACTATGTAAGTACCTATATCAGCAGCATTTATTTGATTATGTATGTATTTTTTACCCGACTGGACACAGGGAACATTATGTGTTTTGCGCGTATCCTATGTACGTTCCTACGTGGAATTTTCGTCGGGCAACTATATATTAGGTATCAGAGACACTTGTATTATTGGGGTTGGGGTCAAAATTCTGGACGGCTCAAATTTCTTTTTACAAAATTCTGTTTTCAAAATTCTGCTTTTCAAAACTCTGCTTTACATAATTCTGCAAACAATACAAACAACAATAAAAACTTTTTTTATTGTTTGATTTAAAAAAAAAAGAAGTTTTTTTATTGTTTGCAGGATTTCGTAAAGACAATCCTCTCACTTATTAGAGCATAAAGTGTAGAGACTTTTTTTTTTCAAGATTGCAGTGTTTTTTAGACGTTACTCTTCTAGGTAGTGTTTTTGCTATCCCTTCATAACGTGTGCTGATAGTGTTATACTCATAATGAATGTTTTCAATCGTTAAATCCAATTAAGGAAAAGATAAGTTGTGGGTGGATGAAAGGAAAATTATTTTTTTAAACAAACAAATAAGAAGAATTATAAAAAAAAAAAACGGCTAAGTTCGAGTGTCACTGGCGGACCGAAGGTTCCGTAAATTTTTAGAGTTGGAAATTGCGAAGTTTTTGTTGCAGATGATGCAAACTACACGAAACATGAATGTAAGCACAAGAGTAAGCACATTCCGTAGCCAATGGCAAAAATCGGAACCCTATTAAATTCGTCATGTCTGTCTGTCTGTCCGTCCGTATGTCACAGCCACTCTTCTCCGAAACTATAAGAGCTATACCGTTGAAACTTGGTAAGTAGATGTATTCTGTGAACCGCATTAAGATTTTACACAAAAATAAAAATTAAAACAGGAAATTTTGGGGGTCCCCATACATGGAACTGAAACTCCAAAAAATTGTTTTCATCAAACCCATACGTGTGGGGTATCTATGGATAGGTCTTCAGAAATGATATTTAGGTTTCTAATAATTTGGTAAAATGTTGGTTCCCCCACCCCCCTAACTTCTAAAATAAGAGAACGATAAAACTAAAAAAAAAAATATATGATGTACATTACCATGTAAACTTCAAACGAAAATTTTTTGAACTAGATCTAGCGAGTAGTTTTTTTTTATACGTCATAAATCGTAAACCTCAATTTACCTTTAATACAATTAACTCAAAAAAAAAAAAGCAAAACAAAACATTTAATTTCATAAACATAAACCTTATACATAAACACTGAACCATTATTTCCTAATAATAAATGATATAAAAATGCACTATTATTAAAATATCTATCAAAGTTACAACGAACTACAAGAACTTTTATGTTATGTTACTTGCTGTTTCGGAACCCTTCATCAGCGAGTCCGACTCGCACTTGTCTTACTTTTTTTTTTTTTAAGCAGAAAAGCAGAATTTTATTGTTTAAAATTTGAAAAGCAGAATTTTGTAAAGCAGAATTAAAAAAAACAGAATTTCCTGAAGCAGAATTTTAGTTTGAGGAGACAGACTTTTTAATTAATTAAATTTAATTTATTATATTATTAAATTTAATTAATTAAACTAAAAAATTAAGTCATTAATGTTTATTTATGTAAACGTTTATTTATTATTATTATTTTTTTTTTTTATGATTTTAAAAATAAAATATTCACTTTTTTTATACGAAAAAATGTTTTCAATACAATTGGCTCCATTTCAGTACAATCTCACAACCGTTTTCAGTATATAAATGTCATTTTCCATCCCTGCTATAAAAAACATTAAAACAAAAACCTTGAACTCAATTTCTATATACACCACCATTCCACCATACGACCGTCAGCGCACGTCATCAGCCATTTGCGCACTTCCTCAGAAACATTGTCGCTGTTGATTACATACACATTCTCGTCCCATACTTCTCTTTCGTTTCACTTAATTTGGAGAAAACACCACGCAGTTTTTTTTCGCGCCACCCAACCACCCCAAAGCAGAACAACGATCAAGAAACGCGGCTGCTGATAATGTTCGATTTGAGAAAATAAATTTATTTTTTTCATGTTAGATTTTAGGTTGTAGCTCAGCTTTTAGAGGACATAGAAAGCTGATTGATGGCTTGAAATAACTATAAAAGTGTTGGCTCTCCCAAGTATTTTGTTTTGTTTGCATTGATTAAGAATTGTTTAAGTAATGGTGAGTAAAAAGCAGTAAAGTTGGTCAAAAGCGCTCCAAAAAATAGGCATGGCAATAAAAGGAATATCCTATGTGTTTCTCAGAATCTTAAGGAACATTTCAAAAAAAGTTTCATCGAAATCTGTGCAGTAGTCTTCACGCCATTAGGTAACAAAGAAAATGCCTACAGTTTTATAATATGTATAGATGTGATGTATTTCTGGAAGCTGTACTGATTCACACTAAATTTTTATTTAAATTTGTGAGGTTCGGGTCTTTGCTCTGTCCGATATCAACGATTAAATAAAAACGGCATATAACCTAGCATTTAGTGAAAAATGAAGAGCATGTGGAATACAGTTAAAAAAAATAGCAAAAATCCGAAGTAACGAAGTAGGTAAAATCATCAAAAGGTGAGTTTGACCTCTTAATGCTCCCACTACGGAGCTGATTCTATTTCTACTTATAGAGAGAAGTCTTCGAGTCCTTTTAGCATCTAGTTTTGGCCAGATTTGCTTGGGTGTGACGCAGGTATTTATGCTGTTCCACTTATTGTTTGCGACCCTTATTGCCTCCTTGAATAAGAAGAATTTGATAGACTGCATAGAATTCACTGTTGTTGGTTGAGTGAAGCCCGCTTCCTTATCTGGCTAGTTCGTCCGTTTTGTAGTTGCCCGGAATGTCGCTGTTACTTCGAACGCAGCACAGGGTTACTGAACTGTCCGCAATCTCGTAAAGAGATTGCATTGTTTTACTAACTTTGATCTGGTTGTTGCTGTAATAGGGTCAAAATTGACCCATTGTAATACCCGTCGGGGGAAGGGTTTTATCCCTTACCCGTAGTAACCTATTCTGCCTGTAAATTAATTATTTAATTACTTACTGTGACGTTGCATACAAACCATCTTGAGGATTTGATGAAGTTCATGATTTTGATCGTTGGTGTGCTAGATAGCTCGTTCAGATTGTTGAAGAAGAATTTTCCAAGGACTCTGTATCTGAAGTGTTGAAAACCTGGACAGTGACATAGGAGGTGGGTTGTATCCTCTATAACTCCCTCGTCACCGCAGCCTCTGCAAAGTTCTTCCTCGGTCACTCGCATTTTCTTCATGTGGTATCGCAAGTGTTGTGTCCCGTAAGGATACCTACAAGCGTAGAGAGACATCTCCGGTTATTCCGCATGATTCTCTCTGTTCTGGATTTACAGAAAGATGGCCATAGTTTCCTTGTGTTTTCGCACGTATCCATGGATTTCCATCTAGCGTTTGCCTCATCTGTGGCCTTTTTCCCTGCTTCTAGCTTTAGTGTACAAAGCGGGATGCACTCAGAGGGGCATGTTTGTTCTAGAGCATAAGCCGAGCCCTGTCGTGCTAGTTCATCCATTGCCTGGAATGCCTTCATGTCCAGAGACCCAACACAGTAATGCCTTGTGCTGTGTTCCAAGAGCTCTGAGCCCTTCGCGACAACTCTTCACAAGCTTCGATTTTATTTCTGGGTCAGTTAAAGCTTTTATAGCTACCTGGCTGTCGATAAAGAAGGTGATACCTTCCGGAGGTATTACCTTTATCGCAGACTCATGGGCGGCTCTTGTTACTGCCACTTCCGCTTGGAATACACTGCAGTGGTCTGGGAGGCGTATTGATGTTGAGATGCCCAGCGGTTTAGAGTAGATGCCAGACCCCACGCCGTTGTCCATTTTAGATCCGTCTGTGTACACGGGAATGGATTGCGTGTTAGGTACAAGTCCATTTTTCCCTGCTGTGGTAGGCGCTAGAGAAGGGTCTTCTGAATTCCAAATAAGGCGTTATGTAATCCGTGTTAGTTACATTGCCAGGGTACTTCTGTAGGATCGTTGAGTGACCCTCTTCATCGTGTCCGGCGGTTGGAGTTGATCTCATCGCGCTGGTGACCCCGATGCATGCTAGTCCTTGCACTTTTGTGATAGCCTTTAAGTTAAGATAAGATTGTAAGACGGGATAGCTTTCAATGAGCTCTGGCACTGCGGCTTCTCAGAGGAGCCTATTGTGCCTTCCCTGGTAAGTTCTTAGAGCCATTTTCACTCCAGAAACAGTCAGAAAGACCAGGATCTTCTCTGGGTGTATACTAGCAAGAGATGCTGAATCAATGATTTCATCACCAAGGACGTTTTTCCTGAGACGACAAAGGGCCGGGCATTCTGTGATTATATGAAGAGATGATTCTTCACTCTCGAGACAAAGTCTACAGATGGGATCCGGTGAGACGCCAATGCGGTGATGATGTTTTTTCACGCGGCCGTGGCCATTGATTAGTCCTGTTAGTATTCTCAGGTTGTTTTTATCCAGGTTAATCAAGAAGAGTGATTTTCTGGAGGAGAATTTGGGGAAAAATGTTCTGGTGCAATTCTGCCCAGCTGTGTTTTGCCAGATCTCGTTAGACTCTATACGAGATTGGTTCTTGATGTAGTTCCTGAAATGGTTTTTGCTGACTCCGCAGAAGGGTTCAGGTCCGATGAGTGGAGTGGTTGCTCCGACTTTGGCCAGAGAGTCAGCCGATTCGTTACCCTCGAATCCTCTATGGGCTGGAATCCAGTGGAGGATGACTAGGTTTTTCTTAGAAAGTTCATAGATGTTTGAGTATGTTTCTAAGACAATTTTGGATTTGATGACAGATGAGTCAAGAGCTTTGAGAGCTGCTTGGCTATCTGAGAATACAAATATGTTTTTTTCCACGTGTTTTAGAACTTAGATTTATTCTAGCGCAATGGTTGATTGCAAGGACTTCAGCCTGGAATATGGATAAGTTTTTCCCAAGGCTGACTGAAAAGTTCACCTGGTTTGACTCACCGTATATTCCAGAGCCAGTCCCTGATTCCATCTTAGAACCGTCTGTGTACCAGATGATATCAAGTCGAGATTGTGTGATAGCCTTTAGGTATGTAGCCTTTTTCGTTGCTGGCCACCATACAAGACTGCCATATGTCAGTATTGGTCTTACAAAGCTGTGTACAACCAGAGATTGATCTTCGGAGATGGTCCCCATGTTTTCCAATTAATCTTACTGTTTAATATATGGTAAGATTTTAAGGCCAGATTAGGTAAAATGGGCAATCGGCTCCTTTAGACTTTATCTTTAATCCATAACCTTAAAAGGCACTATTTTGAGTTACTCCAATGAAGTCAAATATCTTGGAGTAATCCTAGCTAAGAAGCTAAACTGTAACACACACGTCAGGTCTGGCACAGAACGTTATACAGGAGCCATGTGGGCCAGTAGGCGACTGTACGACAGAATTTGGTTTCTAGGTAGGTTGGTTATGGAAAATTGTAAAATTTTATTGACCGTTCAGAATGGGCCAATGGTTTATCGAAACTAGACCCAAAAAGTTTGGTTTGGTACACTGACGGATCAAAGATGCAGTCTGGAGTGAGTGATGGCGTCTTTGGTGCTGGTGCTGGCGTCTTTGGACCCAATACTAAAGTCTCAACATGTCCCCCTAGAACCATATTGCATCGTCGGGCTTATTAACGAATGGGAACAACAACTCCGACAAAGCCACTGGGAAAATGTCCCGAGTTTAAGACAATCTAAAAGATTAATTAGGTCCTACTGCTATAAGAAAATCCTAAAATTCAATAAGGAATTATTTTTTTTAGAAAACTAGTGGGGTTTCCACTGTGGCTTGAGATATCATGTTAAAAAATTGAACTTGTGTCCGGAGACAGATTGTAGATTCTGTCTAGAGGATAAAGAATCCTCTGAACACTTATTCTGTAATTGTGCGGCACTTCATTGGTTAAGAAGACGTACCTTTAACAAAGAGATACTCTCGCAAGCAGAACTAAGAAACTCTGCTAAAAGACATATTGGCCTACACTAGCGAGGTCAATCGTCTCTTAGTCTAATGCCCCTATTATGGAAGACAACAACAACCAAACTAAGGTTGTCTTTCTCCAATTAGGATTATCGATTACAACAAGTTGTCTGCCAAAGGACAACTATCATCCTATGAGTAGACAACTTATAAAATGGTTGGCTTTTCAGTTGTGTGTATGTATTATAGAAGACAACTGAGTTGTGTTGGAGACACCAAAAAATAAATCAAAACTACTTTCCATTGTTTTTATTTTTTTTAATTTTTTCGTTTCAATTGCAAATCTTTTACTTCGTTCGATTTCAATTTCCACAAATAAATTCACAAAATTGACATTTAACAGCTGATTTCGATTTTCAATATGCTCCTAAATGATGGCAATTTCTTTCTTAAGACAACTGAAAGTAGTTGTCTTGCATAATACGAAAAATTTGTTTGGCATAAATCAACCTCTTTGATACAATACATGTTTTAAGTCGCAGTGTCAGCCCTTGGGCAGGGAATTAAAAAAAAAATACTGTCTAATTATACCTAAATATTTGGCATGAATACTAAGTTTTAGTTCCTATTTTTTTAATTTCGGAGGAGTTATATTGTTAATTTTGTATATGTTTGTAAAGCAGATTAGCTCTGTCTTGGATGGATTGAAATCAAGTTCAATCGTCTCCGTCCATTTAACTAATGTGGTATCCGTTTGGGCTCCTTCAGATTCGCTCTCAGATTTCAGATTTCGGGTGGAACATAAAAACTTCACTTGCTCTTTTTTGTGATAATATTCGTGCGATTTGAATATATGTAGCCTTCAACACTTTACAAAAGGTTTTCCATTGACTGGTTAAATTTTAAATTAAAACATTTGAAATTGCGTCTCGATTGATTTTTAAATATTTATACATAACCAATTTTCTAAAATAAATTCCCCGATGCAATGCCTTTCTTTGCTGCAGAACAAATTCACGAAAACCTAAACGCCCTCCACCAGTTGTCAAACTCAAACGCACTTGTGTTGGTAAATCTGAGAAAATATCTATATTCACAAAAGTGCTCTGAAATCTGAAAATTATTGCTTTTTTTTGTACCAAACGAACATAAAAACTGCTCTGAGAGCGCCCAATTGAATACCATATAACAAGCGTTGCCACCTCAAAAAGAGAGGAGTGCAGTAGATCATTAAAAAAAATGCAGTAGATTGGATATTTCCGCAGTAGATTTTTTTATTATACACAAAACAAAGATCAATATTGCTTTAAACTACGTATATAAATAATCACTTTAATGTTTTTTATAAACGGTCCATTAATTAAATTAAAATTTTGGAAATACTATAAAAGCCAAGGAGAGTCTGAGGGTGTCCAGACATTATTCATTTCCTTACAACAAATTACATTTTCAAGAGTATTTACGTTCAGTTTGTTTCGTGGGTTATTTTTGACTTGGCTTACAATCGGAAACTTTCGCTCTGCAGCAGTACTATGGTCTAAACAATTTTTTTTTTTTTTTTTTTTGTGGTTTTCAATTAGTATTATCATGTTTAAAATTTTTAATAAGCTCTCAGAGACAGAATCCCGTTAGTTTAGCAGAAAACGAGAAAATAACAGAAACATAGAGCCAAGGTCAACTCATTTCAAAAGAGAATATGGCCAATTTCACAATAAGTTGGCTTCATTTAGACGTTTTTTGCAGCGGTTCTTTGAATGTAAGTTTTGTACAGCTGTCTAAGACAAGGTTTATCAAACAAAAAAAGCGCAGTAGATTGGATTTAGTGGCAGCAGATTTATTTTTTGCGAAAAGTGCAGTAGATCTACTGCTATTGCAGCAAAGTGGCAACGCTGTAAAATACAAAGCAGATTCCATAGTAGTAGTTTACTTGCCCCTGTTGTGACTTGAGAATGTGACAGAGTCTATGTGTCCATTAACCTTTGGTTGTGGCAGCACACATATTCCGCTTATATCGCTTCCATGGTGAGTAAATCCACCATGTTCGACGTTCGAAGTTCGACTTCGCATAGACTTTTTGGAAGAAATGGAAGTTGTAGAAATTCTCGAGAATTTGTCAGGATGTGTCACAATGGAAAACTATTTTCGATATTTTATTTTCGAAACATTTGCACTAAAATATTAAAATATTTTTTATCTAAAAGTAGTAAAGAACAAAATCAAAAAAATATGTTGCTCTTTTTAGAATGGCCATCGAAGATGCCGCGCTCTTTACGACTGTGTAGCCGACAACGATGATGAGCTTGAGTTTAAGGAGGGCGAGATTCTGATAGTTCTTAATGAACGAACTGATGATGAAAATTGGATGGAGGGCGTCATCGAAGGCAATCCGGGCAGGCGTGGCATGTTTCCGGTTAGTTTTGTTCATATGTTGCCCGATTAAAAAATACTCACCCATGATCGGGGTGCAGGTATTTAACCAATTTGAACAATTTCTTCTCCTATGTGTATAGCTGTTTTGAAAAATATCTATTTTTTCATAAGCCTGTAATATAGTAACACTAGTATATTATGTACGTTTTACTGTTACCTTATTTTTATTTCTTGTGTATGCATATAAATTATTATTACTTGACGTATTAAATTATTTTCATCATTGGTATTTTGTATTAGGGTAACCATAACCCTAACGGTATTAATATTATTGCACAATATTTTCCTCAGCTTAACTAAGTATGATATAGTTTTAATAAAAAATATTTTTTATACATTCATAATTATTTCCATGTGTAACTCAAACTATTGTCTAATTTTATAATTTAACTGTATAATCTAAGACCTCTATTTAGTATTATATATATAAATAAATGCATGACTATAAAGCTATGTATAACAAAAACCTCGACTACATTATTGATATGCTGTTAATAAAAAGAAAAAGGAAAAATTAAACATTAAAACTAATATATAAAGTGAACAAATAAAAAATTGTGTTACAGATTATATGTAAATCTAATATATGAAAATAAAGTGGAGCAGAACAAAAATACAATTAACAAATTAACGCTGCCATACAGAAGATGAGTTGAATGTGTTACTGATAAATACAGAGAAGAAAAATATGGAAACATTTAATTACAGTTGAATAATGCTAGAGTTTCGACGTTACACTGAGAGTTATATATATATATATATATAAATGCAAAAATATAAAAGTTATTATATACGAACAAAATATGAATCGAAAATATTTTAAACCATTTGAGCAGTTGGAGTTATATGAGAAAAAAAAAATAAAAAAAAATCAAAAGCAATTGCAAAGATTAAGTCATTATGAATTGAATACACCACATATAAAAGCAAAATCTTCTTTATTTTCTATTAATTTATGAACTTTAATTTTTTTTCAGTATTCGTATTTATTAATAACATTTACAAAATAAATTCTTCATTAATATCAGCAAAAAAGCATTGAAGTTTGTTTATAACAATTTTGAATTATTGTAAACGAAATTTATTCAATAAACGCCAATGTATTATTCAATAAAACAAAAGGAATATACCTCATTAAGGTTCTATTATTATTAAATGAATTGTTTTTATTTGTTAAACGCATGCGTAAGGACTTCTCAGGGCAGTAAATGAATAGGTACCTAATAAATTAGGGCGATAAACTTATTTGAAATGCAGCGGTTACAATGTCGGTTCCTAAAGACCACCTTCCCAAACACATTAAAAGAATGGGAATTCATTTATAACAACAAACACCACGCTTACGACATAAACTCCAAGCACGGGAGAAGGGAATCGCTGATACAACACAATGACGTCAACTAAAATACAAACTGTATGAAGCGGAAATAAAACACTACGACTTGTTTAAAGTCGGGAAAAATATATAAAAAAACCCGACTATCGATTGTTCTTTATTCTATACAATTTCTGCCCTGTACATTGTGCGACCTTATTCCTGTACCGTCTGAATGTGACTGAGCTTGCCTGGTTGCTTCCAATAATTCGAAGAAGAGAACCGCAAGCTCATGCATATATTATCGTAAGAGAAAAAGATTCATACACGAGCGCAACAATATGCCCATGTGTGAGTTATTCGATACAGTGCCAGCAAAATTTATAATTTTCTCTACAATCTTTTATACATTTATAAACACGAATCCTTCGCTTGGTAGGCACCTTGACGTGTGTGTCCCTGTGAAGACATTGTCTTTGCAAGGGCGCCTGGTGCGGAGGCTTCGTATCGCAATGAATCAACGGGCTATGCTGTCGACGACATAGTCGTCAGAAGGGCCACCCATGGCAGACAGGCTGTTGATGAGCGATCAACTAAGAACTACCGAACCCCCCCCCCCCCCCCCCCCCAAACAAACATGAAAGGACAACGAAAAGATTTAACTACTCCAGGTGGAACGCACAAAAGTGAAAATCCACTCGCGAAAGCGGCAGGGTCACGGAGTCTGGAGGACCCAACTTTCATGGAGGACCACACTGATAGCCAAGGGTGTGGAGGCAGACTGCTACTTGACGGTAAAAAGATCATTAATCGACAGGACGCGAGAGACTCGGAGGAAGTTGAAGCTCTGTCAGAGAACTCTTGGCCGGACATGACCGTGCTGGGGGAGTTATTCTCCTCTCAAGCCAGTAACAGTTCGTCCATTGACTCTGAGACGGAGGACAGACTTCTGGAGAACACTCTCGTACCTAGCAAGAGGATAAGAGCTCCAAAAACATCTCAGCAAAAGAAAAAAGAGGGCTATAGAAGCTCCCTGAGATTCCTGAGAAAGTTGAAGGACCGTAACATGGCTGAGCTCTCGGAAAGAGATAGAGCGCTGGTGAGGAAGCACACCAAGCTAGTCAAACAGTACGAGAATCGTCTTGGCAACAAGACACATCTCGCACCCGCGACTATTGAGGATTCGGTCTCACCCAAATGCCAAACAGAAGAAGCTACAGGATCCGAGAAGAGAGAGGAACAGCCCGCTTCGGAGGCAATCCCCACCCCATCGACCTCAAAGGCGAAGCTTCCCGCCGTCCTACCACCACGAAAGCCGGGCACTATTCGGAAGGAAGTCAATGCCAAGCAATCCCTCCAACGGTCGGAAAAGTTCAAGGACTCGACGGCCGCGGGTAAGGAAACAGCTAAGCAGGCTCCCAAACGAATCCGCTCAGCCGACGAGGTAACAGGGAATTCGGCGAAGAAAGCTAAGCTTAAAAGCAGCGAAGACCTCACCCTAGCCATTATTGACCGCAGCAACCCTGATGGGAAACTTGCGACCGATAAATGGCTCAAGGTTGAGGCAAAGATCCTGGAGGCCATGATATCAGCGGGAGAATCTGCTGACATCAATAACACCTGCAACTTCGATGGGGCAGGTTGGCGGAAGGGAGTGAAGGTCGTCGGATGTGGCAACAAAGAGTCACTGGACTTTTTAACGCGCTGCATTCGTAGCCTAGGAGAACTGTGGCCTGGTGCCAAGCTAGAAGCCATTCCTGCTTCAGCCCTACCACTGCGGACCCTAGTACACGTATGGATACCTCCTCCGGTCCCGGAGGAACAATCCATACTTAAACTGGTAGGTCTGCGGAACAAAGAGCTGAACGTAGGAGAATGGAGAATCGTGGGTTCCAAACCGCGGGAGAAAGGTGGCGGTAGGGACCTACGCATTGTGGTAGACCCAAAATCCGCCAACTACATCAGATCTGCAGCAGGGGTCGTCAAATTTGGGTTGGGGAACATCAAGTTCTCCTTCCCCAGTAACGATGACCAGCGCC
This sequence comes from Cheilosia urbana, assembly GCA_946477585.1. NCBI lineage: Eukaryota > Metazoa > Arthropoda > Insecta > Diptera > Syrphidae > Cheilosia > Cheilosia urbana. The sequence goes on from OX297856.1 coordinate 44,339,463, forward strand.
GGAAAGCTAAGGGTGGTGCAGATTAATTTGCACCACTCTCAAGCTGCCACCGACGACCTGCTGCTCTTCATGACCGATGAGAGTGTGGACGTGGCCCTAATCCAGGAACCATGGTTATACAAAGCCAAAATCCAAGGATTGAGGTCAAAAAACTACACACTCCTGCATTCCAGTGGTGAAGGTAAACTTAGGAGCTGTATTCTGATAAAGAAATCAATTAACTTTCTTTTCTCTTATCGTTTCAGCAACAGCGATCTGACAGTGGCGATATGCGACCGCAAGAACGAGCCCCAACTCATTCTTGCATCCGCATATCTGCCCTACGAGGAAGAAGACCCCCCATCACCACTACTAAGGGACCTGGTACAGCATGCCAGCAACACTAGAGCCAACTTAGTAGTAAGTATGGATGCCAATGCTCACCACACTCAGTGGGGCAGCAGGGATATAAATAAAAGAGGTGAGTCTATACTTGATTTTATATTACTTTCCAACCTACATATTTGTAACAGGGGTAGCCATCCTACTTTCCACAACAAAATTAGGGAAGAGGTAATTGATCTAACTTTAGCGCTCCCAGTGGACAGATTCAGGGTCGATGACTGGAAGGTTTCCTCGAAGTGCTCCTTCTCTGACCACTTCAGGATTACTTTCACAATTGACTTTGAACTACCAAAAGAACTCCCCTTTAGGAACCCTGTAAAGACTGACTGGAGTAAATTTTCTGAACTGGTCGAACGTCGACTTCCACCTAACCCCATAGGTACATTGTCGAAGGCGACACTCGTTAACGAAGCAGTAAATTTTCTCACCAAGACCCTAACCGACTCCTTTAAAAAATCCTGTCCTATTAGTCGCCCTCCCAAAAGAACACACGCGGCTTGGTGGACTAGGGAACTACGACTTCTCAGGTCCAAAACCAGGAAACTTTTTAATAGAGCAAAACTGACAAAAACCGATGAAGACTGGAGTATATATCGCAACAGCTTCAACGAGTTTAAAAAGAAAACTAGAGCAGCCAAACGAGTGTCCTGGGCAAACTACTGCTCCGACATAGAATCCACCACAGAAGCGGCAAGACTCCGGAAAGTTCTTGCCAAAACTCCCTCTCATATAGGGCACCTCTGTAAGGAGGATAATTGTTGGACAGCTAGTAGTCAGGAGACTCTTGACCTGCTCCTCAGAACACACTTTCCGGGATGCACAATCCCAGGAAGGCTGCTACACAGTTCTGATGGCAGCCTCTCCTCATTTCCGGTTGAGGAACTGGCTACCATAAATGACTGCACTAGCACAAACAGAATAACATGGGCTCTTCAATCCTTCCAACCGTACAAGTCGGCGGGACCGGACGGAATTATACCTGCCATGCTACAAAGAAGCAGTAAAAGGACCGTCCCATGGCTGCAGGCAATCTTTCGTGGTTGCCTGACACTCGGACTTGTTCCTGACTGCTGGAAAGAGGTGAGGGTGGTCTTTATTCCCAAAGCAGGGAAACCCAGTCACTCCACACCCAAGGATTACAGACCAATTAGCCTCTCATCTTTTCTTTTGAAAACACTAGAAAGGTTATTGGACCTGCACCTTAGGAACACTCTCGAAACAAGCGGTACTCTGTGTAGTGCACAACACGCATATGTCAAAGGTAGATCCGTGGAAACAGCGCTGCATGAAGTAACGAAAACAATCGAGAAATCCCTAGGAAACAAGGAATTTACGTTGGCGGCCTTTCTGGACATAGAAGGTGCATTCAACAACCTGAACACAAGAACCATTATATCCTCACTTGAGGAATCAGGTTCAACACAGTTTCTGACAAACTGGGTTAAGACTATGCTTAACAGCAGAGTTATTAACAGCAGCCTAGGGGACTGTGCGATTAAGAAAAGTACTAATCGTGGAACACCACAAGGGGGAGTCTTATCTCCTCTACTGTGGAACATCTCGATTAACAAAATACTTACATCCCTTGTCAACAGAGGTATCAAGATAGTCGCCTACGCGGATGATATAGTAGTACTAATAACAGGAAAATACCTTTCCACCATTAGAGATATTATGGAATCTGCGTTAACAGAACTATCCAAATGGACGGAACACAACGGGCTTGCGGTTAATCCGGAAAAGACCGAACTAATTCTGTTCACCAGGAGATATAAGGTACCAAAATGGGACCCACCGAAGCTTAAAGGTGTCCGACTTAATCTTTCGACCGAGGCCAAGTACCTGGGCGTGATATTCACCTCCAAACTTAACTGGAAACGGAATACTGAAGAAAGAATGAAGAAAGGACTTAATGCCTTTTATGCATGCAGGAAAACCTTTGGGAAAAACTGGGGCTTGCAACCGAACATTGTGGACTGGATGTACACCGCGATTGTGAGACCCATTCTTACCTACGGCTCAGTTGTTTGGTGGGAGGCGGTTAAAACCAAATCCCATCTTAAGAACCTGAACAAGGTGCAGAGAATTGCTTGCTTGGGAATAACAGGCGCAATTAAATCCACACCACAATTAGGTCTGGAAACACTATTGAACCTGCAACCCATTGAGCTATTCACTAAGAACTTGGCAGCCAAAGCCGCTCTCAGATTAAGAGAGAACAAAACTTGGAAGCCTGGTTACTGCGGACACTCAAGCATACTTGAAATCTTCGATCGGAAGGGACTCACGTCACTCACCGATTACGAGAAACCCAGATATGACTTCGAGAAAAATTTTAGAATCACTATACCCAAAAGGCAGGACTGGAAATCACCCAGTACCATCATTAAAGGTATAGCCGTCTACACGGATGGTTCAAAAACAGAAAATGGAACAGGAGCCGGCATATTCTCAGAAAGGCTTGCTATTAGCCAGTCGTTCCGACTGACTGACCACTGCAGTGTCTTCCAAGCTGAGATATATGCGGTTAAAAAAGCAGCACAGACTATCTTTTCGATGGGACTACCAGCAATGGAAATAACCATCTGTGTGGACAGTCAAGCAGCACTTAAAGCTATCGGCTCCAATCTTATCAATGCGAAATGTGTCACAGATTACCTCGTGGCGCTCAGGGCTATACGTCATCACTCAATTCTACTCTGCTGGGTTCCGGGACACGTTGGGGTGGAAGGGAACGAAAAGGCGGACGAATTGGCCAGATACGGCTCTGATATGGACCCTCAACTTGCGGACGGAGAGGTGCTACCGCCTTTCAACACTGCTAAGACTTTTATTGAAGATGTCACCACACAACTGGCTAAGGAACAATGGAGCAACACCACCGGTTGCGTCATAACCCGAAGTCTGTGGCCTGTGGTTGACACCAAAAGATCAAAGCTCCTAATCTCCCTAAATAGAAGCCAAATCCGGATGCTCGTCGGGGTTTTAACCGGACACTGTATCATAGGAAACATGGCTAAAAGGCTGGGACTTTTCGCAAATGACTTCTGTAGAAGCTGTAGAGACGAGGAGGAAATAGAGTCCGTGGAACACCTTCTATGCCACTGCCCAGCTTTACAAGAACGCCGCTCATCCTGTATGGGAACTAGGTTCTTCGAAAGTTTGGACGACTTGGCAAGGGTACCTCTATCAGACATAAAACTATTCCTCAACAGAACGAAGTGGTTTTGTTAGCCACATGTCCTTACATGTACAAACAGGGTACTCACAATGGGCCTTCATGGCTTCTGGGTGAAATTTGCATTGGTTGCAAAACTGCCCTCCCAACCTAACCTAACCTAACCTAAACACGAATTACTACTACACATTCTACTGGTTACTGCTGCTTTCCACTGGAACTACGCAGATCTTCTGCACTGGACGTTACAGCTTCCCTGTCTCCGTCTGTACAACTACGGATCTTACCAGACCGTCCTTGCTGGTGATGAGTTCACACACCCGTCCTAGGGCCCCGTGTGCCGGTGGAAAACCTTCGCTAGCCAATGTGACCAGTTGGCCCATCTTCAACGTCTCCTTATCTCTACTCCACTTCTTCTTTTGCTGAAGAGCGGTCAAATAGTCTGTACTCCACCTTTCCCAAAAGTGGCCTAACATTTTCTGACGATCCTTCCACAGTCTTACGCCTACTGTACTTGGTTGGTGACTGGCATCGAACGGACCCGAAGTATCTTCGGTTCATCTGTACATCCTCCTGATCATTACTCAAGGGATAAATATGTCTTGAGTTCAGTTCCATCCTGCATTGTACCTGTACCTGTACTAACAGTGTTGAAGGTTGCTCGTTTTTGCTCCCGTTCAACCTGCCACCTTCTCGGATATATCTGTCCTGTTTTTTAACGCTGACATCTCTTTACTGTACATCTCTTTTGTGATTTACGCAAGCTATAAAACGTTGCGTACGCCTTCTCTTCCAACGTTGGTTCTTTTACTCCTGTACCAATAGCCTTTCTTACTTCTTGGAATATTCCAAAAGTGAGACCCTGTACTCTAACACTTTCATCTCTTTCTGTACTTGTATTGATTGTCTGTACTTGGATACTAACCCTGTACAAGGATGATGGAATTGACCACCTGCACCTATAAACTAATTCTGTACAAAAATGATCAGATTAATCGCCTGTACTTTAAAAATACCAAAAAAAGGTAGTAACCTCTCCTAGTACTTCTAGTGATGTTGGATGCGACTTGTTTTACAAACCGACCCTGTACAAATTGATCAAATTAACTGTACCGCTCTGTGATCTGCATAATGGTTCAGTTTACAAGCATGATTTCTGCATTCCATTCTCCCACTCAGCATCCTGGCTTCTTGAGGTAGCTCTATCGAGAAGAATATCCTCTACCTGTACTTCTACTCTGCACTCTGTACTCTCGTTTCATATCTCATATCTGTACAGATCATTCACCAATGTTCAAGATCAAACAAGTTCTATACTGTTCTACCCTGTACACTGTACAAATACCTATAGCGCACTACACGCTCTTATCTTTAAAGGTCGGCCTCATTGCCAGTCGTTTATAATCCGGACCATAAAGCTGACTATGTTTAACAGCTTCTCCAATCTTCCTGTGTATTCTAACAATGATACTCTACTGGCTGAACGCCTTGCACCTATACACAACATTTGTTGAACTGACATGACTGCAACACTTTCTTCTCACTCTGTACTTCTGACGATTTACCCTTAACTGCGACCATCTCTGGCCACTCTGCACATGGAAGCCGAACCCATTTCGGTCCCTCTAACCTTAGTTTATTGTCCACCAACGCAGACGCCTGTACAACTCTACTCAGCAAATCGGCTGGGTTCTCTTTCGTGTTGACATAGTGCCATCTCACCTCCGTGTCCAACTGAATCGATGAGACTCGATTCGCGACGTATGTTTTTAAATCACATGGGGGTTTCCTTAACCAATACAACACGGCCATTGAATCGGACCATAGGAAGTAGTCCACATCTTGCAACTCCATTGACTCTCTCACCTGTACTAGTAGCCTGGACAACAATTCCGCTGCCGCCAATTCCAACCTTGGAATCGATACTGTCTTCAACGGCGCGTGTCTTTGACACTTATAACTTGCATGTCACTATACCATCTGTATGTACTGTACGAATGTAAATGGCTGCTCCATAATCTGTACTTGAAGTATCACAAAATCCGTGTATCTGTACGTCTGACTCCTTTGATGTACCTAACCATCTGTCTATACGGAATTTTTCCAAAAGGGTTATCTCTTCCCATAACTCTTTCCACCTGTACTCTATTTCTGTGGGTATGCGATCATCCCAACCTGTACTCAACCTCCAAATGTCCTGTATCAAGATTTTGCCCATGATGGTGACTGGAGATATATACCCATTTGGATCATAAAGCTGAGCAATGCAGCTAACGATCTTTCTCTTGGTGAGAATGCCGTCTAACTGTGGTGTTTTCACTTCACACGTAAACTGCTCCGCACTAATAGCCATTTAAGTCCTAGAATGGATGATTTCCCTTCCCCCGAAAACACCATTGATGCCTCACCAGTGCCAGCGTTCATCTCCCTCGTGAATCTAGAGGAGTTATATTTCCATTGACACAACTCGAAACCGGCACCTTCTAATATCCTGTACATGTCTTTAGCTAACTTTATTGCCTTAGCTTCGTCTGACTCGCCTGTAGTGCAATCATCCATGTAATAGTCATTCTCGATTGCATTGGCTGCTTCTAGCAATTCTGCTAGCGCTTCTCCTGCCGCCTGTACTAATGATCTGACTGCCAGCTGTGCTGACGACGTCAACCCGAAGGTGACGACGGTCAACCAATATTCCTTTAGTGGCTCCTCCTTGCTTTCTCTCCAAAAGATGCGTTGCAGGTCCCATTGATCTGTACTGAGGTTAACTTGATTGAAAATCTTATTTATGTCCCTGCATATTGCAATGCTATGCCTTCTAAAACGCATTATTATCTCATGCAGATTCCTCTACAGCTTTTCACCTTACATCTGTACATCGTTTAACGAAAAACCTCTATCTGTACGACAACTGGTATCACAAACTATACGAAATTTCTTTTCTATACAATGATGCGATATGTGATGTAATACACCATCTGTACTTGTCTCTCCTTCTACAATCTGTACATGACCTAACGGAATACTTTCACGTAATTTTCCTTTTTATCTGTACGTTCTTTTCTAATCTGTCCTCAAGGTACCTAAACCTGCGCAGTGCTAATTTACTCGAACTACCTATCTTCTCAAAACCTTCTTTCTGTGGCATCTTCACTACGAATAAGCCATCCTCCATACGATGGTATGTCTGTACGAAATGATGATGCTCTACAATCTCTTCTTTTCCTGTACGGCTCGAATATATCTTTACCCGATTCATCCGCTGCAGGTTCTACAACAGCAGGTCCAACTGGTCTTCTTCTCTGTCCTAATAACTGTACAAACACTGACTGCGTTGTTGTAATTTCCGCTATTGCCACCTAGAACAACTGTACTTAACGATGTCTTCAGCGATGTGGTGCCATCTGACTCCGGCCTGGTCTGACATGTCTCGGATCGGCATACTTGACTGGAGCCGTTCTCGTTCTACCTTTCACCTGTACTGTACCGACTGGCAGAAATGGCTGCTATTGACTTCCTCTGGTATGAACCAAACAGAACTGACGCGTGTGTCTCAGATACACTTGACGCGAGCCATGGTAACACCTTGATTGTATCCTTGTGTATAATTGTAAACGGAGCGTAGTCAATGCCGACTAGCCCACCGGCGGCTCTCTTGGCAGGAAACCGTAGTTCTTTCTTCAACCTATCTACCATCCGGTTTAGATGGGACCCTGTACATAACATTGCACGAATGGTCTGTGCATTAAATCCTGAATGTAATCTTTACCCTGGCATTTGGGATCAAAGAATCCTCATGCACTGAAAAACTAATATACTGTACACATGTGTTTCATAATCCATCATTTTTTTTTTTTTTTTGATTTTTATTTAATTTCCACTATACCTACGGTGACCATCCGTCCTTTATTTAAAAGGACAGTCCTTTCTTTTTAACCCCTGTCCTCTTTTATTTTCTTTTTAATAAAGGACGGATTTTGTCCTTTATTTTTGAAACTGTCCTCTAAAACACTGACTAAAAATTTGTTTGCATTTAGTTCAATTAAAAATATTACGTATAATGTACATAAATTACATGAAATTGGGTTTACACCCTCAGAATGTATTATGCTGTTAAAGCTATTCTTATAACTAAATGTAGTTTGGGAAAACCCTACTTAGAATTTAGAGGTTTTCGTTATGAAAATGAATATGTTTTTAAATCTATCCACCCATCTCAAAAATACGAAAAACTAGACTGGCTTTACCTTTCACACTCTTTATTCAATGAAAAAATATATTTTATATATTTTTTTCCTATAGACCTAAATAATAGGTAATGTTAATGTTTTTTTTGGCAAATCGAACATAAAGAGCAATACCGATCACAAAGGAAATTGATTTTTTTCTCCAAAAAATGTATCTTTTCGGCGAATTGAAGACGATGACTTATCAGTCCGCTGACTAACAAAAGAACAAAAAAACAGTTGTCAACAAATCAATTCTTTCAAGTTATTCAAATTATAAATATGGATCGTAAAAGTTATTCACCCCTATCGTGGAATACGACGTATTTGAGATTCACTTCACATACTCGATTCACTTTCACTTTCCATATGCATCGTGAAATCCGCCGGGTGAGACTGTCTTATCGACAGGCATTTTCGTTCAAAGTTGGTCGGAAAACCAGCTGTTTTGCATTAAATGGCAGCAGAGATAGAGCAAAGCAAATTAGAATTTATTTTACAGAAATCAAATAAAAAATAAATGGATAGTATATTTGAGTAGAATATATTTAACAATGTGGAGCAAAGAGCATCCAACGAAAACAAAATGCATGCATATTAAGAGGAACTACAAAGGACATAATGGAACTTTTGGATTCGACGTGAGTTTTCTGAAATACAATTGTTATTCAAATTGTTTATAAAGTTTATTTATCTCTCAGATTTACTAAGTGCTTTCAGTTAAATAAAGTAACATTTTCATGTTTTTTTATGATGTGTTGAACTTACAATTTTACAACAAACGATAGGATACGCAATGAATTAGCTGCGTATTTGAAATGTCAAAGTTTGTATGGGGAGTTTCACTTCGATCGTTTTCTACGATCGTGTTAAACGCATTCACTTTACCGACTGGTGAATCTTTCACTTCGAATGTATTCTACGATGCCAAGTATTGAATTTGGGTGAAACGTTCCCCCCGGCGTATTCCATGATAGGGGTGATTATAATAAAGAACAAGGAAGTGGTTGCATACCTCTATATTGAGTCCAGCAATATATTTTTAATATGTCTGTATTAGCACTTAAATTCATTATTACCTACATTAATATAGCATAAAAAAATAAATTCTTTAGATTCAACCATTTCCGACTTATAAACAGAAAAAAGATCAATAATCAATTCTGAAACTAACTGTCATTTGAAATGTTGAAGTTTTAGTGGGAACACAAAGTCGGATTTCAGAATTTTTTTTCCAGAAATGTTGAATTTAGGTGCGGTGTAGTGTTCGATTTAAAAAATAAATAGTTGGCGCAACAGGTCCGGAGGGACCCTAGGCCTAGCTTCTCACAACCATTCGTTTTGTGTGAGTTTTTCATTTTTCGAACGAATGGAAGGGATCTACAACTTTATGCCGACTCCAAACGGCTAATTGAGAAGCTCTTTCAAGATATTTATACTCTTGGATATTTGTCAGACGTTCGCGAGAGGTGGCGCAGTGAAAAAAAAAACTTAATTTGGAATTTGGGTTTTTGCGGCATTCGAACCTGAGACCCCTCGCTTAGTAGTTCAACACACTAACACTAAGCCACTGCGCCGATGTTCGATTTGGCAGCAGAAATTTTAAATCTCAGCTCAACATCTGAAAAGCCAAATCGAAAACGACATTAAGGTTTTTTTTTTTGTAAACAAATAAATAATAACAAATACAAGAATATTGGAAGCAAAGTAATTATTGTCCTTTATCTGTTTTCGGCGAATATGGTCACCGTAACTATACCCTGTACATCTCCTCTATGCTTTTCTGTACCTTTCTGTTCTTACTCACATTTTTTAAATGCTGACGCAGTCCTGACTCTTCACCTTTTAGACGCTTGATTTTATTGTCCTCAACTCTGTCTTAAACAAAATATGACTCTGTCTGACAATTACCTCTACACCTGTACTGTTGCTCTGTATCTCTATACCGCGCAAGCTGTTGCTCTCCTGTACGTGTCTGAATTGTCTTTCCGTTATTCCTCCTTTGCCCTTCCATCACCTCGCCTCCTAGCCTTTCCTCGTTTAGAGGCCTGTGCTAGGACTCTGTACCGGCATCTTTCAAGGCCCTCACTTCCTCCTTCCGCTATTCGCATTTCCTGTACTTCTATGTTCGGCGTTGCGTCCTTTGCCGGGCAGAGATAGATATTATGCTTGGGAGCACCTGGACAGCGAACACAGCCTCTCTGGAAGCAGTTGCTTTCCTTATGACCATGCTTCAAACAATTTGGGCAGATTGCTCGCCTGTCCACAAATTGTTCTCTGTCTCGGATTGAAAGCGCACTAAAATCTGGACACACCCAGATCTGATGATCCACCCAACATACCTCACATGGGGGACGCCCTGTTTTCCTCGAACTACCTCCAGAGGCGGTTGAACTCACCTGTACTCGACCTCTGGGTGCTGGACCCGCTCCGGCTGCATCTTGTTTAGCAACCACTTCTGTTCCTGTACGCCTGAAACCTTCTTCTGTACTGCTCTTACGGTCACCTTTTTCTGTACGCTGCACATCTATACCCTTGCAACGGGGCGCAGTGCTTTCTTCCTGTCCTTCAGCCATGAACCTGCCTTGAAGTAGTCAGCTTTGACTGACTCCTTGGTGTTTAAACATGCGACTACTGCGTCACCTTCCGCTACAACCAGCAGTTCTTCTTGCAGTTTGCAAAAGTTTTGCCAGTCGCCCTGTACTTCTTCCAAGCGCAGCTTGGCGTTGTTGTACGAAATCGTTTTTGCCTCCTCTGATCCTACAAATTCCTTAGCCATGCTAATTGCATGAGCTGCTGCTCTGGCCAGATTGGATGCCATCTTTCTTACTTTAGCTGAATCACCTGGAGAAGAAACAAAGACGGCTCAATTATAATCTGTACCTGTTCTGATATAAAATGGCCAACACACTAAACTTGAGTGCATTATGGTCTGTACTTTAAAGATCTCGTGCTCTAACATATGCCTGACGCGATTTGGCGTAAGCAAACCTTCTGACAATTAACTGTCCAACTTTCTCTCGGGCATCGTTATGATATCTGTACATGTACTTATTTGCACATCTCTCTAATTTGTATTGTAACGTGAATGATTTTATTTCACTAAATCTGTGCATTTTTCACAATCTGTACTTTATGGGAAGACACCCTTTCGGAGTGTATTATGGTCTGTACTCATATTCTTTAGTATTTCTGACTTGTTCTAGTGGATGCAAATTATTTAGCGGAATTATTCTTCGTGAGACTGTGACTCTGTGAGCGTTTGCCTTAAACTTGTGCATGGTTTCGTTTGCAACAACCTGTGACCTGTACGGCAATGTTCATGAACTCATTGCTCTGACTCTATACGTTCGCTCAACCTGTACACCTTCACTGACATGTCATAACCTGTACCCTTTCCTATCACTCAGCATCTTGCCAACTTGTGCTAGCTTTTTAGAGTGTGGAATTCTATACCCTTTAACGGCCAACTATTATTATTGTGGCCACCTGGCAAGCATGCTTTCTAATTTCTTTACCCTTTACACCTGACACTTGTTCTTTCCTCTTTACCCTTTACACCTGACACTTGTTCTTTCCTTTCAACTCGGGTTCCTTCCCCCCGTCCTCACTCTAAACTCCATCTTTCACTCTTGGCGTTTTTTTTTTATCCAAATACAACCACCCTTCTATACACTTATTCACAAAAATAAACCTCACTGTACTAGCGCCTATACATTTCCCTACCTATAGTGATCACTATAAACTTTCTGTACATCTATACGTCCTGTAAAACCTATATTCCACTGTACACTTACTCGTATATACACGAGTATTCCTCCGTACTACACATGCCCCAGCAGTTCAGTACGTACCCCAAAAAAAATAAACACCAACAAAAAAAAAAAAAAAATAAATAAATAAAATATTCGACTGTCATTTACGCGCGCCGACAGCACTGTATGTACACATACTGATACTATGTTTCACATCTCACTGAATAATCCAATAATTTGCACCACTCTTCTGTACTTATTTATCTCCTGTACACTGGACATAACCTATACACTTCAATTAAATATTCTGTGCTCACCAGTTGCTTGCACAAAGTTTTTTAGAAAAGATATGAATTGTTTAATTATTTGTTGTTTTGACAATTGTGTCCCGCTTTCTTTTCCTCTTCAATACTCAACTAACAATGACTGTACGATTTGCAATATGTAATCACTTACCCTGTACGCCACTGTTGCCACTTTAGCGATTTTTTCGCTATTTCTAGCGTATTTTTAAAGCTTTCGGCGATTTTTAATAAAATGTTGTCGCTAAAAAAATAATTGGCGATTTCTAGCTACTTTTCATTACTACACCACCACGTACACGAATCCCGTACTCATTCGAATATAATTTTTCAAGTACAAAAATGCTGCAGGTGTTAATAATTTGCAAGAACTGGCTGATTTGGCAATTACTGTGCTATCTTTTCCCCACTCAAATGCTGAAGTTGAACCAATTTTAAGTGCAATGAACCATGTACAAAACAAACTTCGGAATCAACTTTCAACCCTGACGTTGAATTCTATAATATTAATTAGAGAAATCACCTAAAAGTGATGAACAGAAGTTGCTGTAACTACTACCTGCCAGACCAGGTTATAAAAAAAATAGGAGAAACAAACAAATCTAAATCTGAAGACAATATAGCCGAAGCCTCTACTTCAAACTCGGAAGAAATGGACAGCCAAGAATTAGATGATTCCATTTTTGAGTTGGAATTTGATTTTAAATTTCAATTTATTTATTTTTTTTTAAAAGTTTTTTTTTTTTTACTTCACATTATTTTGTTGTTATCTTGAATTTATTGGTTGTTTTTTTTTTAATTAAGTATTTAATTTGATTAATATTTATATAATTAACAATTTATTTTAAAAATAAATACATATTTTTGTGAACTTACATTCAAATTTATATTTTAGCGATTTCTAGCGGATTTTCGCAATTCAGAAACTAACATTTCTAGCGGATTTTAGGTTATGGTCTAGCGACAATTTTTTTTCCTCAGCGGCAACACTGCCTGTGCCTCCCGTCGTTTCTTTTTGCTTTGTTTTTTCTGTACCTCATTGCGAACCGGTTGCCGTGGCTACCGTCGGATTCCTTTGCCTGTTGCTGTGCTATACCTCTTTTTCCCATGTGCGTGTGTGTACCCACAGAAGGTATACTCGCTCGCAGCCTGTATCGTTTTTCCCTTGTGCGTGTGTATACCCACAGAAGGTATACTCGCTCGCAGCCTGTATCTTTTTTCCCTTGTGCGTGTGTTGTAGACGGCGGCAGCTGCATGTATTTGCAGCAATGGCGACTGAATTTGGTGATGGGCGACTGACTGAAACTTGCTTCCCAAATAAAAACGTCTTCCTTTGGTGTTATAATTTTATTTCGTTGTTTCGTTGTTTTATATCTAAATAATAATAATAGTAATAAATAAGTACCTACTGATAATAAATAGTTCACAAAAAATATATTTACTTTTTGGTTGCACGTCTTATCTTTCCAAATTCATTCCCAAAAGTACAATGACAAAAACTATAAAGTTACAACCTACGAGATAAAGTGATACCAATCTGCTGCAGTTGCATTCCCTCGACGATGGGCGTGTTCACTACAAATGCAGCGCAGCCGGTTGGTGACAGCGTGTGTATACCTCAGAAGGTATACTCGCTCGCAGCCTGTATCTTTTTTCCCTTGTGCGTGTGTATACCACAGAAGGTATATTCACTCGCAGCCTGTGTCTGGCGACGACAATATTTTGTTCGGCATGAATCTGCCTGCACGCTGTTGTTGCCTTTTTTGTTTTTCCGTTTGATGGAGACAAACTGCTTCTCTGCGTGTTGAGAGTTGAGACCTGTACAACGTGGTAGTGGCATCGTCGCACTTTGTAATTTTGTTCGTTGTTGTTTTTTCTGTCTTTTGGGTATTTTATTTTTATGCCAAAAGGGAACACATATGTATAAATATAATTCACAGTTCCTTTACTGATAGGGGGGCCTTTACTCTGTACTATTTTCTGTAACACTTTTTATGACCTGTACCTAGCACTGACACTATACACGAACACAAATTACAGGTTTTATTTCTTTTCACACTTTCAGCTTTAATATATTTTTTACACCACCGATTCTAAATCCGGCTCGATCGGACCAATGTATGAAGCGGAAATAAAACACTACGACTTGTTTAAAGTCGGGAAAAATATATAAAAAAACCCGACTATCGATTGTTCTTTATTCTATACAATTTCTGCCCTGTACATTGTGCGACCTTATTCCTGTACCGTCTGAATCTGAATGTGACTGAGCTTGCCCGGTTGCTTCCAATAATTCGAAGAAGAGAACCGCAAGCTCATGCATATATTATCGTAAGAGAAAAAGACTCATACACGAGCGCAACAATATGCCCATGTGTGAGTGATTCGATACACAAACGATGAAAAAATAGTGTGTGTCGTTTGGCGTAAAACTATGCATTACATTGACATATTTATGATATTCAATCCTCTATGCATACAACGGAGAGAAAAGGCGATGGTGACAAAGGTAACAAGGAAAAGTGTATAAAATCTTATAGTCTAAGAGCTAGCAACGTTTTTGAGAGAGAATTTCAGCAAGGCCAGTTCTTAGATATGTTATCTCTCTCACTCTCCCGGACGTCATAAAGGCTATCTGGCTGGCGATAGCGGTAGAGGTTGCGTTCATCAGTGCGCATCGTACCTGTACAGGTAATCGATCTGTAAATGTAATCAATTTTTCAAATAATTTTAAGATTTTGTTTTTGTTTTTATTATTTTTATTGAACTTTTTGCAATATAAATCTATTATTGCCAGACATTTTTATTGTTGTTTAAACTGTGCCAAACAATAATTTTGAATTAAAAAAAAATATCTATCAAAATATTTTAGTATGGCTGAAATTTATATAGGATGTTATTTAAGTACCTATCTAAAAACCTAAAATGAATTTGCCAAGCAATGTTTCGATTGTTAAACCTCAACCAGACCGATCTAAAAGTGAAAAGTGATGTGGTATCATTGTGCTGTACAGGTACGATGCGCACTGATGAACGCAACCACTACCGCCAGCAAGACAGCCTTTATGACGTCCGGGAGAGTAAGAGAGATAACATATCTAAAAACTGTCCGTCTTGAAATTCTTGTTTTTCCGACGTTGCTAGCTCTCGTACTATTAGGACAACGCCCCGAGTAAACCGGTACCGGGGTATACCGCGAATGGCCAGAATATACCATGGTCATACATAACCTTGCTTTCCGTTCACAAGTTGCTTTTTAACGGACAAACTCCTACTTGTCGGTGATCTTTCAATCTCAGATTAGTAAAATTATAAAATAAAGTTAATTTAGATAAAATCGGTAAACCTGGAATTTACTACTGGTATATCTCAGCTGCACAAGACTAGCGAAATTAACTTCCTGACATTAGGCTTGGTTTATTGTTGCAGTCACTTTCTCCGTGTATCGACTGTAATGCAGTATTCGATTGGGCTACTTCAGATTCGCTCTCACATTTCAGATTTCGTGTGTCTAATCGAACAAAAACGTCACTTGCTCTTTTTTAACCTTCTCGGTTACTTATTCATGCTTATTGTGACATTCGAACGAATAGCCAATTCATACGAAGTCTCTATTCGTTCGAATGAACTTGTGTGTATTTTGACAGACATTCATTCGAATTGAATATTCGTTCGAATGTCAAAATAAGCATGAGTAAGAGAATATATTCGTACTTTCCATATAAAATGTTCATACCAGTTTGATATATACGAAAAAGTATCTAACGATTTCAACCAAAATGGATATTTTGATATTTAGACATCTTTTAAATTTGGACATTGAAAGCTGTCCATTCGATTGTATCAAAAATTCATTTCTAAGATAATATGGTCATTCCTAGCTTAAAAGCAAACTCTATTTTTCTATATATTCACCCCTATCGAGGTATCCGTTCGGAACGGAATTTTCCATTCGAGATATTCGTTTCGATAAAACTTTCGGACAAAATTCTCCGATGACATATAGCGCACCTTGTCGCATTGCGTGAAACTGTTATACCACTTACTTTTGACAGCTACACGGCACATTTTTTCCGAAGCTCTCCGATAACTAATTGCTGCGGAATATTTTAATGAGAAATGAACCCGTTTTTTATGCATCTTTTATTTTGTTCCGAAACGAATACTTCGAACTCAATTTGAGTCGATCGGATTTGACATTCGTTTCAGAATTCTTTTTGAACGGATACCTCAATAACTAGTTCAATGAAGTTTTGAATAAAGTCATTATACACAATTTAGTTTTCTTTAATTTACCTGAAAACGGTAAGAACGATTTTGACCGAAATGCATACTCCAAGTATGATGTTTGCAAAATTATTGTGTCAATAATTTTAAATTCGAATCACCAACAAGATTAATTTTAAAAACTGTTCATATCTCGAAAACCCCACTTTAATTTGGGATAAAACTTTGAAAACCAAGTGATTCTTACGTCCCGAACAATCGGCCCTAGCGAGGTATCCGTCGGAGCGGAAAATTCTCCGATTTTATACGATTCGGAGAATTTCTGCTGTTAGGTATTCTTCGGAACAACTGTTCGGAGAATTGTTCCGACATTTTGTAACGCATAAAGGCGAAATTACGTTGAAGTGCGATGAAGTGCATTTTTTTTTTTTGCTAAATTTTTGACAGCTTCCGATATCCTCCGACAGAAATTGTTTGCGAAATTTGTTTACGATTTGGAATGTGTGCGGTGCGCCATCGCAATTGTTATTTCTCTTCCGAAGTCGGACACATCGAATGGTATTTGAGCCTCCGTTCCAACGGATACCTCGCTAGGGCCGAATGTCTAATGTTCAGTTTTTAGCTAAATAGTTAAGCAATAGTATTTTTCAAACTAAACATTGCAATATTCGGTTTGTCTGCGTAATTTTACAGAAACCACTCTAAGGATTTTGATTAAAATACATATTAAAAATTAAAATTAAAGTTCTCAAAATACTAAACTAAACTAGAATAATTTAAATTTCAAGTTTTTCAATTATTTCTCGCAGTCGCCCAAAAGCCGATCTGTGTTCATATATTTTTTTAAAACTCAACTCCGCACCGCACTATTAAAAGTTCAGTAACAGCAACGCAATATACTAAACAAAACTCTGAATTCTTACATATTCATAGATATCGATCTAACACGATTAACACGAGAATTATTTGCAATCATTTCCCGCGTTCCTCTGCCCGCTTGATGAATAGTGGCATGTCAAACTCCATATAAAAGAACTGACATTTCACAAAAAGTGCCAGACGTTTAGCGCAAATGGCGAAATTTCACTTTTTTTTTATATGGAGTTTGACATGGCCGCTACTCATTTAGCGGGCAGTGGAACGCGGGCATTGACAACTTATACCTGCGTCATTAATCTAAAAAATAAATAGTTGGCGCAACAGGTCCGGAGGGACCCTAGGCCTAGCTTCTCAAAACCATTCGTTTTGTGTGAGTTTTTCATTTTTTAAACGAATGGAAGGGATCTACAATTTTATGCCGACTCCAAACGGCTAATTGAGAAGCTTTTTCAATACAAGACAGTTATACTCTCGGATGTTTGTCAGACGTTCGCGAGAGGTGGCGCAGTGAAAAAAACCCTAAGTTGGAATTTGGGTTTTTGCGGGATTCGAACCTCAACCCCTCGCATAGTAGTCCAACACACTAACCACTAAGCTACTGCGCCCACTAATCATTAATCATTAATCTATTCCCGTCAAAAATAAAATCATGCTCTAACGTGTCTAAAGGCTGGTACGCTGCTCAAGTGAAAGTGAGACTAAGTGATCCATTTTTTTTTTTTTTTTTTTGGGAGCAGAGCCAAACTTGCATGCCGGGATTAGCATTTACTGCTAAAAAATATTTATACCTTGTCGGAAGTTCTGTGGCTTCTGAAACACTGGTTTCAACATTAAATGATGTTGTTTCCGATGAGAGGAGTCGACTCACAGACCCACACATCATCGAAAGGGTTTTTATGAATAGGTTGGAACAAAAATATTGGCCAACTACAAGCCGTTAATTTCTTAAATGTTTTTTAAATACCTACAATTTTTAATAAAAAATGTTGTATATGTAATTTTAAATACTATGTTTTTTTCGTAAAAAAAACGGAATCCGGTTCAACCGAAAACCGATTATTTTAAGCGGTTAAAGCCGCCCGGTTTTTTTTTTGTGATAAATAAAACCGAAAACCGGTTATTTTGTAAGAACCGCCATCCCTGGTGTGGACGTCAGCTTGCCTCACCACACCATCTGCGCCCTGGTAGACTCTTACCACTCTTCCTCGGCATGTTAGTGTCACAGATGAATACAAGGTCTTCTTTCTTCAACGGCTCTGTCATTCGGCACCACTTGGCTCTGCGTGTCAAGGTTGGCAAATACTCCGAGATCCAACGCTTCCAGAATCTCCTCTCTGGCCTCTGGCAGAGGTCCCATTAATGGAGCAGCGGGCTTGACTCGTTCTAACCTGCATAGGCAACATCTGCTGATAATCTTGCGCAAAACTTGTCGAAGGCGTGGGATCCAATACAGGCGACGAATTTCGCAGATAGTAACTTCGACGTCCTGGTGTTTCATCACGGAATGATAGTGAGTCACGACCAGTTCAGTGAGCATGTGATCAGGCGGCAATATAATCGGTCTTCGGGTGTCATGCGGAAGCCAGCTGGCTGCGTCTATCCGACCACTGACACATAAGACCCCTTCCTCATCGACGTACGGCACTAAGTTGTACAAAGGACTTCCCTTGGCCAAGCATTGACCCTCTTTGATTCGGCTGATGTCGGCAGCAAATGCTTCAGCTTGTGCTTGGCGGCATAGCACAACTTCAGCTGCGTGGAGTTGTTGTACTGTCAAACCATTGACATTGGTTAGTTTGCGTAGTCGGAGAACGAAACGTATTACATATGCGATTGTTCTTTTAAGCTTTAAAAGGGAGGAGAATTTGGAAAATTTAATGAAGTCGTAACTTACGGTATATAGAATGAACTTTGGGCGAAGTTCTTCGTCTCCATTATCGTTATGGCTGATGTTGGCATGGTCAGCCACAGGTTTTCATTTTGTTTTAAAAAACCTGGTCCAGTCAACCATCTTGACGAAGGGCTGAAGTCGATCTGGCAATTCGATCGAGTGGCTTCATCGGCGACGTTCTCCTGGGTAGGTCCACCACCTCCAATTGTACACCTCAGTTGCGGTGAGGATCTCGGCTACCCTGTGTGCCACAAAGGGCTAGTAGCGGCGGTTTTTTTGAGTCAATTCATTTCAGGACTGTCTTGGAATCAGTCCATAGAACACAACGGCTGATATCTAAGGTGATGTGTTCTTCCATGATCGTCTGCATCAGGCGAGTTCCAAGAACGGTAGCATGGAGCTCAAATCGCGGAATGGTCATCGGCTTTAAATGTGCGCACTTGGTCTTGGCCCAAACAAATGCGATGACTACTTCTCCCTCCAGACTCTCGGATCTCTAATAGGCTACGGCGGCAAATGCTTCCTCGGTCGCGTCGACGAATATGTAAAGCTGGAGTAGCTTTGGCAAAGCGTTAAGAAAGTAGTAGCGTGGTATCTGAATTTCGACTGCTTGGCTCAACCTTTCACACCACTTGTTCCAGGCTGCATTGATGCTGCTCGATAATGACTCATCCCAAAGCAGATCACACCTCCATACCTCACGCATCAATAATTTTGCACTGATCAAGAAGTTCGCCAGGAACCCAAGTGGATCAAAGATCGACATGATAACGCTTAGGAGCTCCCTTTTGCTAGGACATCTGTTTCCGGCAATGATGTCTGGATCAACTCGGTGAAACTTAAGCTGGTATCTTAAGGTGTCACTCAATGACTGCCAAAACATTCTAAGCACCTTTTCCGTGGCCAAGCTCCCTTCAATCGTCGGCATCTTCGCAACCGCAACCATCGTTGATTCTGTTGTGATCCGCACAACCATACCCTACTCATGACCTACCCTAATCATCACCTTCTCACTAGCAATCCATTCCATACAACAAATACATAACCAGAGCGCACGGCTATTAATAGGTCATTTGCTTTGTTTTCATTTGTTTTTCCATTAACCCAAACGCCACCCAAGCGCAATGAGTCAAGTGCATACCTACCCAATACGAATACACATGCACATATGGTAATTTTTAAGGAAACCATGGTGCGTGGAGGGGGAAGATAGGAGATGGGTCATGAACAATAATAGTATAATAGGCGAAGGTTGTGACCAGGAAAAGGCAGAGTTAACTTAGGAGCCATTTAGATTAGATAAATATATAAATACATATTAAATAAATAACTCAAAGTCGCAGCCCTGCTAAAGACAGCGGGCTTTGAAGTTACAAAACCTACAAATATCTGTTCTTTCAATTATTAAATCTCCAATCGACACTCTTCCCTCTGGATAAGAGGAAGCACGGTGTCAGTCGTAACAATTCTGATCCGTACTCCAAGGCCCTCAATACCTCTGGTGAATTTGAACTAAAACCGCGCAGCTCTAATCCGGCTTTCTTGTGTATTTCGCGAACTTGGTTGGAGACTCTGATATCCTCATCCGATGACTCGAAGTTATCCACGAAGTCATCAACGTAATGGTGTTCCAAGATAGACCTTACAGCTCGGTGCTCCAGGGCGTTGATATACTTGACATACTGGGCTGCGCAAGGCGAACAAGCAGCCGAAAATGTCATAACCATCATTTCGTAGACATCAGGTGGAGCATCTTCAATGCCATGTCGCCAAAGAAACCTCTGCAAGTTCCAATTCTCTGGTCGAATGAGCACTTGGTGGAACATTTCGCGTATATCACCACAAACGGCAATGGCTCCCACTCGAAAGTTTGATAGTACTGATGGCATCGGTTGTTACCTACTGCTATGGTCCTTTTAACAAACAATGATTAAGTGATATGCCATCGCTACTGCTTTGGGCTGCGTCGAAGACCAGGCGGAGTTTGCCCGGCTTGTTGGGATTGACCACGGCAAAGTGTGGAAGGTACCACGTCCTAGGACCTGTGATGGCGGCTTCTGCTGGCTGCAGTTTGCGGGCGTACCCCTTGGTGACGTAAGTGTTCATGATCTCGTTGTAGGCGGCGGCAAATGTATCATCCTTCTTCATCTTACGCTCAATAGCAGTGAGTCTCTTCTTGGCCATACCCAACCGAGCTCCGTGTTAGTAGCATATGGTCCTCCTTACCGAAGCTGTACTATCTCACTTGGTAGACCCAAGTGGCAGTGGTCTAAGCCAGTGAGTATCTGTGGTGTGACGTCAGTATAGGAAAGATCTGGCAAGCGCTTAAGGCATCTAGTATCCCCACGGATATCACACTCATTCAGGCTCTGCAACGGCAAACGATGATCGGAGACACCATAGACGTTGCGAAGCACACGTTTCTTTTTCTTATTTGCGCCACTGATGTGAATGTTGACCACAGTTGCAGATTCTTGTGCGGTTCTTCCCCCTAACCATTGGAGATCTAAACTGCGTTGATGGCCATTCAAACCAAGATCCTCAATAAGGTTGTTGTCTATCATCGTTATTGAAGAGCCTTCATCTATGAGCGCGTACGTATCGATTCTCTTCAAGGGTCCATATAAAGTAACAGGCAGCACTCGGAAAAACAGTTTACCTCTTTTATCTGGACTGGATGTACAGCTAAGAACTGCTTCTCTGATGGTTTCGTTGACCTCATCTTGTTGCTGTGTACGTAGAATTGGTACATCTATGGAAACTGGCTGTCTCGGCTCGTGTAACACAGCTGGTGGTGACTCCTTTGGCATCCGTCAACGATCCGATCTTCGGCGACGGCGGCAGTTCCGAAGATCATGTCCCCCTTCCAAGCATGTGAAACATAGTCGGCAACGTTTGGCTTGAGTCCACGTTTCACTCACACTGTATTCTAAATATCGTTTGCATTCAACTATTCTGTGACGACTTTGACAGATTGGGCACTTGAATTCATTTGTTTGGTGTCCCTCGGCTGCGTGAAAAACTGAACGGCGTTTTGGTTCTTTAGCGGCATGACTCGTGGTGCTTCTAGTATATTGTACGGCTGAAACCAAACTTGCAACTCCACTTAACCAATTGCTGAAGTCGACCATCGTTGGATGCTGCTGCATCTGTGCTGCATATCCAGCCCACCCAATCCGTTGGCTCATGGGAAGTTTAGATATGAGCTCCTTCAATAGAGTGGGGTTGGCGAAATGATGTTGGCCATTGATGGATGATAAGAATACGGCAAGATTTTTGGCCTTCACTGAAAACGGAATCAACTTACCCAAAGAAGATTCGTTAATCGGAGCTATTTGCTGAAATTGTTGAAGCTGGCTGTCTATCAACTGTTCAGGGCGACCGAAACTAGCACGAAGCTGTTCCATCACAAGATTCACATTATCGGATATACGGCAAGATTTTTGGCCTTCACTGAAAATGGAATCAACTTACCCAAAAAGATTCGTTAATCGGAGCTATTTGCTGAAATTGTTGAAGCTGGCTGTCTATCAACTGTTCAGACCGAAACTAGCACGAAGCTGCTCCATCACAAGATTCACATTATCGGCGTGAATCATTATGCACCTCGCCGCATTTCGTGCATCACCTTTCAACGATTTTTGTAGGCGCATACTGTTCTCCAAATTACTGTAATTGTAAGCTGCAGTTGACCTTGCATACGCAGTTGAAAACATGGGCCAGTCTCTGGAGCACCGTTGAATTCAGGCAGGTCTTGAAGTTTTCGAGGCGCAGTTAATTGTTGCTATGATGTGGTACAGTAACTTCCGTTAACAGTAAAATTCGGAGCAGTATGCTGTGTGTGAGGATGCGGAGGAAGCCATGAGGATGATGATGTTTGTGTTCTAAGATTGGCTGGAACCAGAGACAATACTGAGACCGCCAACTCACAATCCTCTTGCCGCTGACCCCCTCAGATTTTTTTTTTCAAATTCGCCATTTTGTCTTCCTATCGGTGTTATGTCAATTTAGAATCCGTGTGACATGTAAAAACATACAAAGAATATAAAATCAATGCTGCCAACCGCTACCAACCATAATAGCGATTATATTAATATAATTTAGATAATAATACTATCTAAATGAGTTGTTTTATATACTAGAAACATATTAGGATAAACATTGTTGTGTATTTTCCGCTTTTGAATATCATTAACTTCGATTTCACGAGTAATTTTTCTTAAATAACTGAAGAAAAATTGCTCAAAATGTTTTTATTTTCCTACAACTATTCTGAAAAAGTGTCCTTATTCCTAAAATAAAATACTATTCACGCGTAACGAATAATTTCAAATTTAACGGACAAAATTCTATGAACGCTGGCAGCAACTTTGCCGACACCGGAAGTCACCGGAAGCTGTCGATATTTTTTGAGGGTGTTGAAGTTTCGTGACAAATATTGTCAATACGAATTTCTATGTATCAATACTAGCGGACTAAATTGTGTATAGTCCGTACAAGTATTGCTTGTAGGCAAGGTAACGGGAAATCGACCGAAGTTGGGGGTCTGCAGTCTCTGGCAGAGACAATACTGAGATCTGAGACCCCAATCTTCGGCCGATTTTCCGTTACTTGCCTACAAACTATATTTTTATGGGGTGGGACATGCTAAGTGCGTTAGTATTGTTACATAGAAATTGGTATTGACATAATGACACGTAACTTCAAAAAATCCGGCTCACCAACGCACGCGCGCCTTGCGTGTACCAAAAAATCCAAAACTTAACATCAGCTAGGTATAACCAGCAACTGTACACAAAGCATAAAAAAATCTCACTCCATTTGAATCCAATGGTTCTAAAAAAAAGTCAACTCTTCCTTTTTGCTGTACACGCTCATTGGAAAGACCATGTGTACTTTTTGTACCTAGTATATAGTTTAAGGACCAGTAACTCGGATAATTTGACACAGAATCGGGCCCTAAGGACACGATTCACGAGATTTCTCCCCAAATTGAGATAAAAAAGCAAAACAGAGATAACTAACTAGCACTTAATCAAACCCTTGCATAACGTCAGACTGACTTGTAGGAGGTCACATTAGTTGTTGTACTTTAGTTTCGCTGAGATAGGATGTTTGTTTTAAGTCCTACAACAAAAACAAACAAAAATGGACCAATCTTAAGAATTTGATATTTCTGTCGGTGTAGCTGTTGGAATCTTTATTTTTGCATGGACCGAAGTGGAAAAAAAAAAAAAAAAAAAAATCCGGATTAACGTAAGTTTCATCGTCTCCACCAGGAAAATGGTGAAAACCCTGACGGATGCGGCCTTACTTCGCCGTCAACTCTTCCATTTCGCACTGTACACGCTCATTGGAAAGATTTTCATACGAAAAAACTTGGCATCACTTTGCAAATATTGACGTTTCAACGCTGCCATCTATCGATGCATTCGCAAAACATACAAAAGTAAAATTACCCAGCACGCTCTATATTGTCGTGTGTTTTGTTTAAGACTTTTCTTCCTTTATTTTCGAGATTTTCGTCATCTTAATAATTGTGTACGCTTTTCAGTAAACCCCAATGTATCTTTGAATTACAGAGAGTCGCTTAATATTCGCGTAGCGCATAGCCTTGAGAAAAAAAAAACAACAATTTGGCTGCTAGTGGTGGTGGTGCGGTACCTCACAGTTGTCAAACACAATACTTCGATGTTCTTATAACTTCGGACAAAAAGAAATCCATAAATAAAAAAGAAATATTTCTTTTAAATTTATTTCTAAACTTTTGTTATCCTATTACAGTTTTTGGGGTGCGAATAAGGGTAAAAAAGGAACTTACAGTTTGGACTGGGCGTAGTTCCCCCGACCAATAAAAAGAAACTAGGCAATTACCTAGGACTCTGATTGCCCAACATTGCAGAGGAAACATACTATGAGCGCTTCGAAAAAATACAAACAGATGGATACAGCCGAAGTTGAAGATACCGAGAATCTAAAGCAAAAAAAACTCGCTTCTGAGGATGGCGGCAATAACAAATTCTTTGGTCGACAAAATAATAGTGGCAACAACAATTCGCAGCAAGTCCCATTTGGATCGGCCAATGGTGAACGACGACCAAACTTTTCAATGCTAAACAACGCGAACACGACTGATCATCGGTCGTCTTCATTTGTAATGAATAACATGTCCGCGAATAACATGTCAAAACCAGGCGATGTAAAAAAGATTGTAATTAAAAATTTCAAATGTAAGTATACACACTTGTAGGGCGAATAACCTTTTAATGTTCACGACTGTGGGACAATTGCAATTTGACCATCTATTATCAGAATAACGTGATTGGGGATGACCATGAATCTCGTTTGATTTGTCATAAAATATGCGATTATTGGGGGTCATTTGCTTGAAATAGTAATGCGCAAAGGAGCATGCTTCTGAATTTGATTCTAATTTTAGTTGTGCGTTGCAGTGTGCTGTTGTAGCTAATCTAATATTTTTCGTTTTTTGTTCTTTTGTTTATAAAACATGCTATTTATCAGCTGAATTTCGAAAGTTGAAATTAAATTATACACAGTCATGTTCCTTAAATTTAAATTATCAGTTTGTACAGCGACTAGGAAATATAATTTTGACACACTGCAGATTGTATTTAATATTAATACTATTACTTTTCAAAGACTGTTCACCTCAAATCGGTTGCACATGTAAATACCTGCACTCAACAGTGATGAACATA
The DNA here is from genome assembly GCA_946477585.1 of Cheilosia urbana. Taxonomy (NCBI): domain Eukaryota; kingdom Metazoa; phylum Arthropoda; class Insecta; order Diptera; family Syrphidae; genus Cheilosia; species Cheilosia urbana. Next base: position 44,365,021 of record OX297856.1, read on the forward strand.
CATCGCTGAATATCGCAAGATATCGATCGGAAGGAAGCCTTTGGTCGTTTTCTTTCTGCCTTGAATTCTACTCCAAGCAATATAATAATAAATTACTAGCTATGATTTATATTAATTGCGTAAAGTGGTCATCTAATAAACATCCATTGCATTTCAATTATCATAAATCTCAGTTGGGGTAGCTGAATAAGTAAAATTGTTTAATGTACACGAGTAACCCTCTCAGCAAACGGAAATTCTCTTCAAAGGACTATCGGCAGGTGCTTATAAATGTGTGACATATTTATTCATTAAAACCATCCACTGAAATTATAAAAAAAAAACTTGTCGGCCAGAGTTGGTGTTTATTAGTATGTGCAAGGTGTTGTTGTACTGCGACCTGTTGGTCTATTGTACCCCTGCTTACGCCTCAGAGAGGTATATTCCCTCGTAAGAGTTCCCCTCACATTATTATTCCTTTCGGAATCATTTTAGAGGTTCTTGTACTCTTCTTCTCCTTGGCGGAAGAAATCCGTCCTAAAGCACTCTCTCCAGTCCAGTTTCCTTTAAGAATTTAAGGATGAGAGCTGGCTCTAGTGACAGTATTTCCTCATCAGATAGTTGGTACTTGCCCAAGTATTTCAATCTTTTGTGGGTCAGTGCCCCACATGATCCCAGCAAGTGTTCTGGGATTTCACTGGACTCATCGCAGAATCTGCAGAGACCTTGTTCAGATATACCCAGTTTCGTAAGGTGTTCCTTGAGTCCTTGAGTCTGGAAACTTCTGTCTATGGCATAGATTTTAGCCTGGAAGATGCTGGTACTTTTGCCCATTAGTTCAGAATATTTGGTTCCAGGTCTAAATACTCCCGCTTCAGTTCCAGAGTTGGTAATAATTGTCGAACTAGTCAAAATATTTTATTTTTTGTAGACCCTTTTGTAAAGGTGTTTTAAGTCCGACACTAATGCAATCCACAGGTAATAATACATAATATTGACAATTTTTACAAACATGAATGCTTTTCCAATCGTACTTATTTTCCTGTTGTTTGATTGCTGTTGTATTCTTGATTTATTTGTTTTAATAGAAACACGTTCGTACGTTATGCTGTCTGTCAATGGAATGTTTTTATTTTCTATAATCGATAATACCGGTTGCTATCTATAAACTCGTACAGTACCGGTTGCTACCGATACTACAATTGCTAGTCTTAAAAACGTAGCAGTTGCAGTTTTATAAAAACTACCAAGTGACCATTCCAACTAGATAATTCTAGGAGGAGGATGCATACTTCGACGATAAATCGATATATCCACTTCATCACAGTTGGTTGTGGTGTTTTTTTTTTTTTTATCAAATTCCCTCACTCTCCGTCCTCACTCCGCCTCACTTTCCGTCTTCGCGTATTCCAGATGCTAAAAGAAAGGTAGTGCCACTACTTTATGGGTGCACTCACTACTAGGAAAGCCAATCATACCTTGACACTGTTTCCGTTCTGGTAGATGGTTTAACGGCAGATGATCATTTCATAATCAAAGAATTCGCTTTTCATGATACTGTCCTTTAAGACATGTCAGTTTGCAAGTTACTTACTTACTTACTTACTTAGGTGGCGCTACAGTCCGGGGTGGACCTGGGCCTCAACCAATACGCCTCTCCAGTTAGCGCGATCTTTGGCTAACTGCCTCCAGTTGCGCACTCCAAGTTGGTTGAGGTCCCCTTCCACTTGCGCGCGCCACCTAAGGCGAGGCCTTCCTCTACTGCGTTGTCCCTCCGGGTTAGAATCGAAGACTCTTCGGGCCGGAGCGTTGGTGTCCATTCGCTCTACATGTCCCAGCCATCTTAGACGACTGATGCGTACTTTTCTGACTAGGTCGATGTCGCTGTACAGCTCGTAGAGTTCGCTGTTAAATCTTCTCCTCCAAAGCCCGTCAACGCAAACGGGACCAAAAATCACTCGAAGAATTTTGCGTTCGAAACGACCAAGGAGATCTTCATCCGCCTTTGATAGCGTCCCTGCTTCTGCACCATAAAGCAGGACTGGGATGATGAGGGTCTTATACAGAGTTTGCTTAGTATTTCTCGACAATGCCTTACTTATCAGTTGCCGTCTTAGGCAAAAGAAACAGCGGTTGGCAAGTGTGATTCTTCGTTTGATTTCTGATGTGATGTCGTTATCAGAGTTTATAGCGGAGCCGAGGTAGACAAAGTCCCTAACTACCTCAAAGTTATAGCTGTCTATCGTGACGTTCTGCCCGATTCGTCGATGTCGTGTGTCCCTTCTAGTTGACAGCATTGTATTTTGTTTTACCCTCATTCACCACTAAACCCATTTTTGCCGCTTCTGTACTAATACTTGCAAACGCACCAGTGACAGCTCGCTGTGTTGTACCAACAATGTCAATGTCGTCAGCGTATGCAAGCAGTTGCACAGACTTATAGAAAATTGTGCCTCTGGTGTTGGCTTGTGAGTTTCGCACAATCTTCTCAAGAATGATGTTGAAGAAGTCACATGACAGCGCATCACCTTGTCTAAATCCTTTTTTGACATCAAGGGTCTCGGTGAGATTGTTTCCGACCTATACGGAGCAGCGAGCGTTCTCCATCGTCATTCTGCACAATCTGACAAGTTTGGCAGGGATGCCAAAACTAGACATGGCTCTGTATATCTCGTCTCTATAAACGCTGTCATATGCGGCCTTAAAATCGATAAAAATATGGTGAGTATCGATCTGGTATTCTTGGGTTTTTTCCAGGATCTGCCGTAGTGTGAATATTTGATCGGTCGTGGACTTACCGGGCCTAAAACCGCACTGATAGGGACCTATCAGATCGTTGACGAATGGTTTCAGGCGTTCACACAATACAGCAGACATGATCTTATACGCAGTGTTCAGGAGACTGATGCCTCTGTAGTTGGCGCAGTTTAGAGGGTCTCCTTTCTTGTGGATCGGGCAAACAATGCTGAGGTTGTATTCATCAGGCATACTTTCCTCTAACCAAATCTTGGAGATGAGTTGGTGTATGCACTCTACCAAGTCATCTCCGGCTGCCTTGAAGAGCTCGGCAGGTAAGCCGTCTGGACCAGCAGCCTTGTTGGATTAAAGCTTAGATATTGCTATCCTCACTTCATTTTGGTCAGGTGGACGGAAATCTTGGCTGTCATCATCCAGGTTGAATGGTTCGTTCTGCCTAACAGCGGAATTTGTGTCGTCTTCGCCGTTTAACAGTCTGCAGAAATGGTTTTTCCATGTCCTCAGCACCGACTGTGACTCTACTACAAGGTTTCCTTGTTCGTCTCTACAGGTCTCCGTTCGGGTCTTGTTGGCATGACACGTTCTTTTTACCTTTTGGTAAAACTTCCGAACATTGTTCCTGGAGTAACACCTCTCTATATCCTCGATCGCGCGCTTCTCATGCTCTCTCTTTTTTCTCCGGAGAAGCCGATGTTCGTCCCTCCTTTTTTGCTCGTAGAGCTGACGAGCTGCTCTCGTCCTTCTATGCAACGACGCTTCGTAGGCACTTTGTTTTGCTGCATGTGCTTGCCGGCACTCTTCGTCAAACCAGGGGTTTCGGGGGGGGTGGGCTGGTGAAACCGAGCACATCAGTTGCGGCGTTTTTGATGGCTTCTTGGCATCGGCGCCACTGGTCTTCAGCACTTGATGCTGGCAGCATAGGACTTCTCGAGAGGTTGAGGGATACGCGATCGGCAAAGGTTCTGGCGGTTTGTTGCGTTTGTAGTCGTCCAACGTTTAATCTCCTCACAGTATTTTCTCGTTGTTGTGGCGTCTTGGATATCCGCATCCGTACCTTGGCTACAACAAGGTAGTGGTCCGAGTCTATGTTGGCCGCTCGGAAAGTTCGGACATCTAGAATACTGGAGGAGTGCCTTGCGTCGATCGCAACGTGATCAATTTGGTTGACGGTTTGATGATCAGGTGACCGCCATGTTCCTTTGTGTATATTGAGGTGAGGAAACCGTGAGCTAGCTATGGTAACATTACGTCCCGCAGCAAAATCAATCAGCCTAAGTCCGTTTCCAGACGTGGTGTCGTGTAGGCTATGTTTTCCGATTGTGCTACCAAAGATGTCCTCCTTTCCTATTTTGGCGTTAAAATCACCCAAGACGATTTTAACGTCATGCTTAGGACATTGCTCATATGTTTTGTCGAGGAGCTCGTAGAAACATTCTTTGGTAGCATCGTCTTTATCTTCTGTGGGGGCGTTAGCGCATATCAGGCTGATGTTGGCGAATTTAGCCTTGATGCGGATAGTTGTAAGGCGTTCACTAACGTGTCGAAAGCTCAAGACTTCTTGCCTAAGTCTGCCGCTTACAACAAATCCGCATCCAAATAGACGCTGCTTATGTTCTCTGTAGCAGTCACCGTAGTAAATGTCACAGTTTTTCATCCTCCTTTTGCCCGGCCCATCCCACCGCACTTCCTGGATGGCGGTGATACCTGCTTTGTAACAGTCTAGGGCCTCCGCTAGTTGTTCGGCTGCACGCGGTTTGCAAGTTAAACTTCGCTAATTTGAAAGTCTGTGCTATACGTTATTCTCTAATAACAGTACTTTTATTTGAACTTTTATTTACTACGAAAGCAAAAAAATGTAACATTAACATTTATTTTTTTATTATTTTAGTAAAACCAACTCTACCTGAAAACTATTCAGAGAAAACATGCGAGAAACTTCAAGAAGCAGTAATTGCCATCCAATTGTCCAAACCAATTCAATACTCTCTGGAAGAGCTATATCAGGCCGTGGAAAATATGTGCAGTCACAAAATGGATGCTCAACTCTACCTTAAACTGTCAGCTTTAACAGAGGTACATGTCAAAAGAAACATTGATGCATTCACTGGCGAGAGCATGGACAAACTGGTAAGTCACAAACATGATGAACGCCTGTCCATAAATCACTAGGTCAACTGTTACATTCCGCTCTGCTTCCAGGTGTTTCTAAACAAAATCAACGCATGGTGGCAATCTTTTTGCCAACAGATGATAATGATGCGTAGTATTTTTCTGTACCTCGATCGGACTTATGTTTTACAAAATCCCATCGTTCATTCCATATGGTAAGTACAAAAGCACACGCATTTTTGTTACCGCTCCCACTGCTGCTGATACAGAACAGAAATATAGAACTTCTCTATAAGTAAACAATTGCTATATAGTCGTTGTGTATCGTTCTCGCTGAGGTGTAGTTTTCAGCTCTTGAAAAGCTATTTGTCTATTTTTTATCGGTTCTTTACAATACAAATACAAATTGGAACGCATGATGATAGTTTAATGATTTTTCTATGTATCATGAGTTCCTTTGTGTCCTGAATGCGTTCGAGACATTTGTTTATTTACGGGCCTGTCACGCAGCAGTCCCTCTACATCTGTCCTTCTAGTTATAACAGGCTATTGTTGACTTTGCAGTATTTTGCCATCAGGAAGTAGACGGAATTTGTTTGTAATTGAAATTCTATGATATTTTAAATTTGTTTTGTAACCTTAGGGACATGGGACTGGATCTCTTTCGTACCCATATTGCGCTTAACAGCTTGGTACAAAAGCGTACTGTCGAAGGTCTCCTATTGTTGATTGAAAAAGAACGAAATGGTGATGCCGTAGATCGAGCACTGCTAAAAAGTCTTGTTCGAATGCTGTGTGACTTGCAAATTTATTCGTGCGCTTTTGAAGATAAATTCTTAATTGCGACAAAGCAGCTATATCAAGCAGAGGGTCAACGTAAGATGCAAGAGCTGGAAGTTCCCGAATATCTCCAACACGTTGATAAACGTCTTGCCGAAGAGAATGAACGATTGCTCCACTACTTGGATTCCAGTACAAAGTAAGTTCTCTTTAACCATGTATGAATTAAGTTGATTTAAATTTTCTACTAGGTATCCACTAATTTACACGGTGGAAAAAGAACTACTCGCTGAACACCTAACACAGATTTTACAAAAAGGTTTAGATACGTTATTAGAGGAAAATAGACTGAACGATTTGACATTGCTTTATAGTTTATTAAGTCGTGTCAAAAACGGTACCACAGAGCTGTGTGGCAACTTCAATGGATACATTAAGGTTCGTCTGCTTTATTTGCTCCTAATAAAGCTAAAGTGTCCTTTTGCTTTGTAGAAAAAAGGACGAACTATTGTTATTGATCCAGAAAAGGACAAGAGCATGGTGCAAGATCTGTTGGACTTCAAAGATAAGATGGATATTATTGTGCGTTCATGCTTTGAACACAATGAAAAATATACAAATTCATTGCGTGAAGCTTTCGAATTCTTTGTCAATCAACGAGCCAATAAACCAGCCGAATTAATCGGTGAGTTGTACAGAACTTATAGTTCCCTGGAGGAAGGTGTATAACTATATTTTTCAGCTAAATACGTCGATATGAAACTGAGAGCAGGCAACAAGGAGGCCACCGAGGAAGAACTGGAACAGATTCTTGATAAAATCATGGTACTGTTTCGATTTATTCACGGGAAAGATGTATTTGAGGCATTTTATAAGAAGGTAAGACATTGTTCTCTGCATGGAATGAGCGCTAACAATTCCAGCCATTTGCACTTGTATTTATAGGACTTGGCGAAACGACTACTTGTGGGGAAATCAGCATCAGTTGATGCTGAAAAGAGTATGCTATCCAAACTTAAACAGGAATGTGGTGGGGGTTTCACGTCAAAACTCGAGGGAATGTTTAAAGACATGGAACTAAGCCGTGACATAAACATCGCATTCAGGCAATATGTTGTGAATCTGGACCGGGAATTCACGAATTTAGATTTGACTGTTAATATCCTGACCATGGGGTATTGGCCAACATACGCACTCACAGAAGTAACAATGCCACCACAACTTGTCAAGCCGCAGCAAGTATTCAATAAATTTTACCTGGCCAAACATAGTGGTAGGAAATTACAGTGGCAGCCAACTCTAGGCCATTGTGTTCTTAAGGCTCAATTCGATCATGTAAATCCGAAAATGTTTACCATTCTTCAGCTCTGTAATATTAATACTTTTGCGTTAATTTGTAGGGTCCAAAAGATCTTCTAGTTTCGTTATTTCAAGCACTCGTCCTATTACTGTTTAACGATAAGAATGTTCTTAATCTCGAGGAAATCAAGGCAGCGTGTAACATTGAGGTAAGTGTGTCGTTCCCTTCTCTGCACTCCAGCGTTAATTGAACACTCATCTAGGATGGAGAACTGCGTAGAACGTTGCAATCTCTTGCCTGTGGTAAAGCACGCGTTTTAACGAAAATTCCCAAGAGCCGGGAAGTCGAAGACAATGACCAGTTCCAATTTAACAACGAGTTCACAAACAAGCTCTTTAGAATCAAGATCAATCAAATTCAAATGAAAGAAACGGTAAGCTCGAGGTGACTCAAATATATTTGCAACGTTTATGTTGACGGGTGTTTTTTTTTTTTCCACAGACGGAGGAACAAAAAGCAACAGAGGAACGGGTATTCCAAGATCGACAGTATCAAATCGATGCCGCCATAGTTAGGATAATGAAAATGCGAAAAACATTAAGTCATAATCTCTTAATAGGGGAATTGTTCAACCAATTGACCTTCCCCGTAAAGGTAAAAGAAAAAAATAAGCTTAATTTGTTGCATTACTATATGTGAAAACTGTTTGTACTTTTTTCAAATAGCCTGCTGATTTAAAAAAGCGAATTGAATCACTCATTGACAGGGACTACATGGAGCGGGACAAGGATAATCAAAACCAGTATAACTATGTCGCTTAAAATTGTGTTTTTATTTTGTCGGTTTTTTTAACGTCAACCACTGTAAAGAAGGTCACTCATATTGGAGCAAAACAAAAAAATGTGTTTAATAATTAAAAATTGTACGAAACGAGACTAGTTGCATAGAAGAATAAAATAAAGAACAGAACCCCCTATGAATATCGATATAATAAAAATAAACGAAGGAATTAATAAAGAAAATTCATAAAAAAAAAAAACCTAAAATAATGTTGCGCTTTGTTTATTTTATTATATGGCCATGTGTACTTGTGCGTGGTAGTTCTGTCGGGCAAAATACTGCCAGTAAAAAAAGTTGGTGGTTGGGTGTTGATGAATAGGGTAGACACTGATTGGCGTCAACTTGGCGATGCCCAGCTGTTGCAACTGTTCAGATACACCAATTGCTTATTTTACCTCCTAGTGGTCACCACCGGGTACTGGTCTATGTCCATCCGGAATTGACTTGCTGAACTTATAAGTGCGAGTGTTGAACACGTAGAAAATAGCAACACTATAATGCTCTGTTGGAGTTGACTGTCTGCTCGAGTCTCAGAAGTCTTACATGAGCCCCTCAGAAAGAGGACGTACGGCGGATGAATTCACATGGTTGAATCAACGGTGGCGTCAGCGAGCTGTTACTGGAGCGTTTGCTAGTCATGGTTATTTTGACATTCGAACGAATAGCCAATTCTAAGGAATGTCTCTATTCGTTCGAATGAACTCTTGTGTATTTTGATAGACATTCGTTCGAATTGGATATTCGTTCGAATGTCAAAATAAGCATGAGTATTAGTACAGAAGCGGCAAAAATGGGTTTAGTGGTGAATGAGGGTAAAACAAAATATATGCTGTCAACAAGAAGGGACACACAACATCGACGAATCGGACAGAACGTCACGATAGCTATAACTTTGAGGTAGTTAGGGACTTTGTCTACCTCGGATCCGCTATTAACTCTGAAAATGACCTCAGAAATCAAGCGAAGAATCACTCTTGCCAACCGCTGTTTCTTTGGCCTAAGACGGCAATTGATTAGTAAGGCTTTGTCAAGAAGCACTAAGGAGATTCTATGTAAGACTCTCATCATCCCTGTCGTGCGCTATGGCGCAGAAGCATGTACCCTAGCAAAAACGGATGAGGATCTTCTTGATCGCTTCGAACGCAAAATTCTTCGAGTTATTTTTGGTCCCGCTTGCGTCGACGGGATTTGGAGGAGAAGATTTAACAGTGAACTCTACGAGCTGTACAGCGACATCGACCTGGTCAGAAAAGTACGCATTAGTCGTTAGGTTAGGACATGTAGATCGAATGGACACCAACGCTCCGGCCCGGAGAGTCTTCGATTCCAACCCGGAGAGACAACGCAGTAGAGGAAGACCTCGCCTTAGGTGGCGCGCGCAATTGGAAGGGGACCTCAACCAACTTGGAGTGCGCAAATGGAGGCAATTATCCAAAGATCGCGGTAACTTCAGAGGCGAATTGGTTGAGGCCCAGGTCCACCCCGGACTGTAGCGCCACCTTAAGTAAGTAAGAAAGTAAAAAAAGTTTCTAGGAAGGAACACAAGGTGTAAACATCAGCAAAGCAACGTCCAATGATTTGCCGTAGCCTTTCAGTCAAATTCTGTGGATATACCCCGTGCCCGATCAACCTTCTCAGGCTGTATATTTTTGTGGTTAGAATAATGATCACATACGTTGCAAATACATGGCCAAAAAGAATAAATCGTACTAACACGCGAGAGACCTTAAATAAAGTGCCTATCTGATTATGTATTACAGGAGCATGAGAACTTGCCCATTTGTAGCCATGAAGGTGCACCTGGAACGCCTTTGCACCTGTTGGTTAAGGAATCTACAAATAAAACCACAAGTGTTTCAAAGACAAAGATCGCGCCTACTGGACGTATTGACTATTCAGGCCCAGGTCCACCACAAACTGTAACGCTACCTTAGTAAGTATGTTGAACCAAACCGTTTTCTCGCTTTTGTGAAAAAAAGAAAACACCAAGTCAAACGATGATTGGGAAGATTCGCTTTCACAAATGGACCACTTTTGGATTTCCAACAAAAACTTTTCTTCAAATAAATAACGCATTGCAACTTTAAAATCATACTATATTTTATTGCTTATAACTAGGGATCGGATTTCCATGCAAATGCATGTTTTTTTATGAACACCTTGGATGCAAGGCAACTTATTATGTATACGTATCATGAAATTTCCTTTAAAATGGCATTTAACCGTTAGTGCATATTTTTGCATATTTTACTATAAATGCATATTTTGCAATTTTTGTGCATATTTTACTATATTTGCATATTTTGCATATTTTTTATAATATTAATTCATATTTTTGAAGCAATGACGAAAATTACACGAACAACTTTACCGGCGATGAGATTTGTTTTTTTCAAAAATGCTCCACTAACTTCAGTTGACGTCGAGAGATCTTTTTCGTTGTATTATAAGGCATTCTTAAGACGTTTCGACGAATCGCCAACGTTTTGAATTCGAAAATTAAAAAAAAAAATTTCATGATCTATGCAAATAAAACTTTTCAAAATGAATTAAGGCATTAAGCAATTTATTTTAAATTGTTTATTTTTATTAAACAAAGGAAGATGTTTATGCTTACGTTAACTGTATTTTTGTTTTTTTTTTATTAAATGTTGATCTCGTTTTAAGTTATTATTTTATTAAATAATAAAAATAAAAAATTGATCGTATTGTTGTAGACTGAAGAAAATCTGTATTTAAATTGAACCGAAATTAAGTTTAACTAATTTAAAGTGCATATTTTAAATGCATATTTTGCATTTTTAAGCGCATATTTTAAGCGCATATTTTGAGATCTTTAGTGCATGAAAATCCGAACCCTACTTATAACCAAATGAAATTTACGACAAAATGTATACACATAAATATGTACAGTCCTTACAAACTTTATTTTGGTTATATTTTTATACTTACATAGTACATGAGCGTCTAAATAATAAAACTTAAAACTATGAATAGAGATATATTAAAACTAAGTGTAGTGATTTGTATTATAGACTATTGTGGATGCAGTTATGAATCTTAAAATATTGATTGAAATAAAATTATATAATTGAAGTATACAATATCTGTGTGTTCAACAGTTTTACAATAATCACTTTCCTGTTTGTATTTTCAAATTAAGTCTTGCATTGTTTGATTCGTTTCTATTTGTTTTACAAAATTCATCAAATGTAATATCTATAATCATTTGCCAATTATTGGTTTTCGTGTAAAGTAAACAGTTAAATAAAATACAGAACCAAACAAAATAAAATAAATTCCTATAATATACTTAAAATTCTATTTAAATAATGGCACTTGAGTTGAATTTGTAAATTTTGACAAAACTCGAAATATATATTTTTTTTGTTTAAGGCGCAGTAAATTACCTACATAAGGCACGCATGCAAATAAGACATAAAAAAATTGTTCTCAAAACAAAAACAACATAGTTCTACATAATATAAGCTTTAAAATTGATTTCTTTCTCTGTGATCAAGATCGTGTTATTTACATTTGCAATTTGTTAGTTGTTGCTCACTTTACTTTTACTACTAACGGTCAACGCCACATATCTGTGGAAGTATAGACATTCTGCTTAGTTATTATATGTATTTAGTTTCGTTATAAATGAATTATAATTTAATCTTAGAAATGAATGTGTAATTTCCGGATTACACCATATTTTGTTTTTTAAGTAATTTACACTCTTTGTTACGCACATAACGTGGATTAAGTCATACGTTAAAATACCAACGTACAATCGACCTGCCGTTTCAGTTGTTGTATTTAAAAATAAAACGATACTAGACACATACTTCGTCGTATTGTAATCTGAATTTTTCATCAGAGGAAGCTAATTTGTGTAGAGTCTTTTTAATACGTAACGCTGGCAAACGGACGTTTGCATTTTGATGCCAACACTCTTTCATTAGTTTTGACATTCCGGCAAGTAGCTGTAATTGAAAAGAAGACGTTAACGACATAATAAATTTGTTGTACACTCATGATAGATATTCGGAATGTAAAAAAAAAAACTATTGTGGCTTTCGTTTTAAAATGTTGCTCCTGTGTAACGGATTAGATGTTACCACCTTACAATTGGGCGACTGGCGGGTTGTGAGGTGGGCGCCTGACAACAAAGTGCGAGCAGGCATGCTTGCGAGATGCGCGGCCTTTAGCTCGACGGAGGCGTGTGTTCTTGCACTCTCTGCCAGACTACCGTACAATTAAAACATGCCTTGATAAAGTAACAAAAGAAAATTAATGTGGAGCGACCGCACCAATCATCAACCACATATCTTTAACATTCAAACCGGTTCGAATAATATTTTTAGGGGACTTAGGTCGAAGCCGAGAAATATTTGGGAAACCCATGATGTAATTGATTTCCTGGGCATAGCCCTCCCACATTCTATGCTTATGTAGCACAGAATATCCGTGGTTATCACTTTGCCTAAATCCTTGCGATAGCCCCTAAACGAAAAAAAGGGACACAAGTAGCTTTTTATGGCATACTTATGCAACCGCCGACATCCTTGTCCCTACCCTTACAAAATCCGGACTACAAATGCCCGAGATCCAAATTCCCGAACAACCAAAAACCAGCACGACAAAATCCCGAATTTCATTGACCCGAAAATCATTGAATACGATTGCTGTATAAAATCGTGCGACTGCAGACACCAATCATATTTAATGATTTTCGGGACTTTGGTTTTACCCAGGCAAAAGCATTGACTATAAATTTTGAAATAAAATTGAATTTTCATGTAAAATATCGCAATACATAGAAAATTTGTCGTCCTTAAAAGAACGCTGTTATGCGCACTCCTACGTTAATTTAAAGTGTTCCGATTTCTGAAAAAAGTTAACACTTTAATTCTCATTAGTTTTCTAGTGTAAGTGATTACACGAGTTAATTTACTAAAAAAAAACACGATAGAAGAACTCGTTAGCTAATTTTACTTAATGAAATTTCAGTCGTTCGCTTTTGTGAGAACCACAAAGAACGAACAATGTTTGCTTATGTGGTATTGGTTTGGGCTTCTTCAGATTCGCTCTCAGATTTCAGATTTCGTGTGGCTAATCGAACATAAAAACGTCACTTGCTCTTTTTTGTGATAATATTCGTGGGATTCGAATATGTGTAGCCTTCGACACTTTTCAAAGAGTTTTCCATTCACTGGTTAAATTTTAAATTAAAACATTCGAAATTTGCGTCTCGATTGATTTTTAAATATTTATCCAATCGGCTTCTCCGGAGAAAAAAGAGAGAGCATGAGAAGCGCGCGATCGAGGATATAGAGAGATGTTACTCCAGGAACAATGTTCGGAAGTTTTACCAAAAGGTAAAAAGAACGTGTCACACCAACAAGAACCGAACGGAGACCTGTAGAGACGAACAAGGAAACCTTGTAGTAGAGTCACAGTCGGTGCTGAGGACATGGAAAAACCATTTCTGCAGACTGCTAAACGGCGAAGACGACACAAATTCCGCTGTCAGGCAGAACGAACCATTCAACCTGGACGATGAAAGCCAAGACTTCCGTCCACCTGACCAAAATGAAGTGAGGATAGCAATATCCAAGCTGAAGTCCAGACGGCTTACCTGCCGAGCTCTTCAAGGCAGTCGGAGATGACTTGGTAGAGTGCATACATCAACTCGTCTCCAAAATTTGGTTAGAGGAAAGTATGCCTGATGAATGGAACCTCAGCATCGTTTGCCCGATCCACAAGGAAGGAGACTCTCTAAACTGCGCCAGCTATAGAGGCATCAGTCTTCCTTAACACTGCGTATAAGATCATGTCTGCTGTACTAAGTGAACGCCTGAAACCTTTCGTCAACGATCTGATAGGTCCCTATCAGTGCGGTTTTAGGCCCGGTAAGTCCACGACCGATCAAATATTCACACTACGGCAGATCCTGGAGAAAACCCAAGAAGTCAAGATCGATACTCACCATCTTTTTATCGATTTTAAGGCCGCATATGACAGCATTTATTGAGACGAGCTATACAGAGCCATGTCTAGTTTTGGCATCCCTGCCAAACTTGTCAGATTGTGCAGAATGACGATGGAGAAAGCTCGCTGCTCCGTATAGGTCGGAACCAAACTCACCGAGACCTTAGATGTCAAAAAAGGATTTAGACAATGCGACGCGCTGTCATGTGACTTCTTTAACATCATTCTTGAGAAAAGGGAGCGTATCGGAATCACACTTTTCAAAAATCCCAAAAAAAAGTTTTAAAATCCTGTCTGCTAAAAAACTGTTTTTTTTAAATCCTGTCTTCTAAAATCCCGCTTGTTCAAAATCCCGAACTATTATAATCCCGCTTTTTAAAATCCCGCCTATTCCCGCTAATCCCGTTTTTTTTTTGCAAAACATTGTTATTGTTCTATTATTATATATTTAAAAATATTAAAAACAATTGACCAAAAAGAAAATGCATCCAAATGTTTTTAGTTTTTACTGTAACCACATATTTGTTTTTGCTTACATATTCAACATTGTTTTTACGCATTGCGAAAATAGTATATAGTGCACATAAAAACCTACCTCTTGCTAACGGTTTTACCCTTATCATTTACTGCTGTAATAATAATTGGAGTTTACGCCAATTTATATTGTGTAGAATATCATATAACATTATTTTGTATATTTTTTTTTAATTATTGAAAATTGTCATATTTATTACTTAAAAATGTATTTTGATATTATTTATTTATTTTGTTACTTCCTCTAAAAATGATAAATGTTCAGAAGCGGCAAAAATGGGTTTAGTGTTGAATGAGGGTAAAACAAAATATATGCTGTCAACAAGAAGGCACACACAACATCGACGAATCGGCAATTGATTAGTAAGGTCTTGTCAAGAAGCACTAAGGAGATTCTATATAAGACTCTCATCATCCCTGTCCTGCTCTATGGCGCAGAAGCATGGACCCTAGCAAAAACGGATGAGGATCTTCTTGGTCGCTTCGAACGCAAAATTCTTCGAGTGATTTTTGGTCCCGTTTGCGTTGACGGGATTTGGAGGAGAAGATTTAACAGCGAACTCTACGAGCTGTACAGCGACATCGACCTGGTCAGAAAAGTACGCATTAGTCGTCTAAGATGGTTAGGACATGTAGAGCGAATGGACACCAACGCTCCGGCCCGGAGAGTCTTCGATTCCAACCCGGAGGGACAACGCAGTAGAGGAAGACCTCGCCTTAGGTGGCGCGCTCAAGTGGAAGAGGACCTCAACCAACTTGGTATGCGCAACTGGAGGCAGTTAGCCAAAGATCGCGCTAACTGGAGAGGCGTATTGGTTGAGGCCCAGGTCCACCCCGGACTGTAGCACCACCTTAAGTAAGTAAGTACATAATCAATTTACAAAAATAGATTCATCCGATGCAATGCCTTTATTCTTTGCTTTAGAACAAATTCACGAAAATCTAAGCGCCCTCCACCAGTTGGTGTCAAACTCAAACGCACTAACATGTATTGGTAAATCTGAGAAAATATCAAGATTCGCAAAAGTGCTCTGAAATCTGAAAAAGATTGTTTTTTTTTTTGTACCAAAGGAACATAAAAACTGCTCTGAGAGCGCCCAATCGAATATAACATTTCTGAATAAGAAACAATCATTAAACATTGCGACTTTTTAAAATATTGGCTCTAAAAACGCTGAAAAAAAATTGCTTATATATAAACAAAGTAAAAAAATATTGCGTGGAGTCCCTCCGCGCGGAAGAAGTGAAACTTCGTAATGTACAAAAAAAAAATAGGAAGGGGAAGAAATTCATTTTTAGTGAAATCGTGTTGTTTCTTTAAGACAAACTTTATTAATATTGCTTGCAATTCATAATGATCGCATCTTTTAATTATCATTTTCGAGTGGAGAAATATCCAAATCTATAACATTTACAATGGGATTATGACAACTAAAGTAAGATACGAAATATTGGAAGTCGCAAACGACCCTATTAAATTATATGTGTATCAAATCAAACTAAAACAAGTAAATGAAATAATGAGGACTCTACTCGTTGCTAACGCTCCCGCTGGCCTGTAACAGGTATACTACTTCTACGCGCATGCGTTCGAGTGCCACGCATTCACTCTCGGTCTGTCTCCTTCTATTCCCCCTCCCCAGCAGCGTTGAACGTTTAACGCAACCTTATTGGAAGTCGCACTAGAAGTTTCACTTCAAAAAAAGACGTTGACCCGCACCCGACACAAGTCAGATGCTCAAAATGGAATTTGCAAACAGATGAACGATTGGTTTCTGTTATGCATTGACGGTCATTTGCAATTGCAAATTACTTTTTTTTACATTTTCAAAAAACACCCCAGGGCTATCGTTCTACTGCAAAAGCAGTATTTGTACTGCTGTGATGCACAGCTACTTAAAATCATGCTTTTTAAAAAATATGCGCATTTTGTTCTTAAAATCTTCCAAGATTACTATGAATTTTAAGCATCTGAAATACAGACGCACCCTTAAAGTATAAGTCCTGCATCTGCTTTACAAACATACCCAGACATCATGCTCCACAGGACAAGGAAGAAAGATGCGATCAACTTTTCGTTACTTAGGCTAAAAAATACTCTTAGTGAGTGTGAATTTTAAGATTTGTACAAATTTTCCCTGCACATTGCAGCCCCTGCCCCTGTGACAAAATTTAGATATTTCCAAATAATGCGGATGGTTTTCTTTCTTTTTGCAAAAAGAAGTTCTCGAAGGGAAGGAATTTAAAATATTCAGCGCCAAGCTTACTACTCGCTTTTTAATAAATTAAATTGCTGTCACAATGAAATAGAAATACATAGGTACTACCTACATTGTTGGGGTTTACAAGGACTGTTTACTCAGCAGCGGCTGGGCACAATTTGGCAAAGACAAGATTAATGCATGCAGAACTGCATCAAAACAAGACATTAATTGCCGATTTAGTCATTATTTTTGGAAATTAATCTTCACCACAGAACAATGCTCTCCCAGCATTTGTTGCCAATAAACTCACTCAACATTGCATACTCCGAAGCGTGAGCGATACCCTCACACCTTTGAGTATGCAATGCTTATAGTAGCATTAAGCATTTAAGAAGTTTCACTTCAATAAATCAAACAACATAATTCACCTAGGTATATCGTCTTTACTTCTTGAATTCTTCAATTCTTTACTGTATGTATCAACGTACGTAGGTATGTACTATAACAACCATTAAAACAAAAACCTTGAACTCAATTTCTATATACACCACCATAAGTTCATCATCGCACGTCAACAGCCATCTGCGCATTTCCTCAAAAAATTAAAATATGACGTAGACGCAGTGGCTTAGTTTGTTATTGTGTTGGACTACTAAGCGAGGGGCGAGGTTCGAATCCCGCCTAAACCAAATTCCAACCTAGGGGTTTTTCCACTGCGCCACCTCTCGCGAACGTCTGACAAACATCCGAGAGTATTACTGTCTTGAAAGAGCTTCTCAATTAGCCGTTTGGAATCGGCATTAAATTGTAGATCCCTTCCATTCGTTCCAAAAATGACTCACACAAAATTATGAGAAGCTAGGCCTAGGGTCCCTCCGGACCTGTTGCGCCAACTATTAATTTAATTTTTTTTATGACGTCAGCAACAATAATTTTTCAAAACAATGTAATAACACTCCATTATGTATGTTGTGTTTTTAAGGAATTAAATACAAAAAAAAACCTGAGGATATTGGCAAGAACCGACGAAACCAAGTTCGCAACGATGAATAAAAAGTGTTGTAAAGTTGCATAAAAAATAATAAGATAATATTATAAGATAATAAGACCGTTAGGCTGAATTTCAACAAAAGGTAAATAATAATAACAAAAATTGGTTGAAAAACAACATATTAATAGAAAATTTTAAATGATTTTGTTCATGAACATAAAACAAATAGATGAAACACGATACAAATTGGCGACTAGGTGAAAATTCTAATCTAAGCGAACGATCAAAGAAGATTCAAAGTAAAACAACAAATTTCCGTTCTAATTATTATACTGAATAATGAACCTATACTGCGCAGATGCAGGTTCGAGAAAGAAGAAAAACTTTACATTTTAAATGTGATAAAAATCATAATCTTTTCAACTCCTTCGCACGCTGAAAATACCACAAATGTTACAAAAAAATGGACCAGGAAAATACTCCAATTTATACAGCAGAGGAAGTTCTTTCAATAGTTGTTGTTGCAGGAAAATGATCTAACTTCCAATAAAATTTGATTAGATTTTCTGCATTAAAACATAATCTTTACATCTTTACATATAAATAAAATTGGTGTAGTTCTGTTCGACTAAAATTGAATTTGACTGCATGTTTTTAAATGCAAAAATCTTAGAAACTGCTAAATATATTCTGGTGCATTTTTCACACCTTTATAGAGGATACCTGGGCCTACAATCTCCACTTTGTTTTAACTCTATATCTCTATAAATTCCGGAAAAAATTGGACAAGAGTAATTTATTTTTTCGATTCGTTTCACTTTTTTCTTTGCAACGCTTTGCGTTCGAAAATACTGGTAGCATTTTAATATACTAAATACCAGCTTATAGAGGACATCCGCAGGTACAACTTAGGATATCCATTATCTCGATAACTTAAAAGGTTTTCAAATAAATAGGAAAAACTTGAAACATTTCTACGATTTTCGCCTCGGTGAGTGGATATGCACTTCATTCTCAAATCAAACATACTAACCGCACAATATATTGACATCTCTTTTAACCTAAATTTACTCCTGTGACGGAGAGGGAGACAGTATACTGTTTGGTTTGCTTGGAAAAAAAGAAACACATAAAAGAAATGTCAAATCAGTGTTGGTATATGTAGGGTAAAAGTCCCTACACGTAGGGATCTAAAAATGATACCGTAAGGAAAAAAGGACAGATTTGTATAACGTAGAAATTTTTTTGGACGAAACATTTTCATCTTTGCTCAGTCAAGAAATATTTATTATTTTTTTTACTTTTTATATTTTGCTCTTACATTCGTCGATATTCGCTAAGGAATGAAATGAGATGACATGATTTGAAGAGTCAACAAAAAGGAAAAATTCATTTGTGGTTGAGATTGCGTATAAGAAGTTTGATTCGATTTTATTCGTATGGATAAAACAGTTATGTAGAGAGATTGTATTAAAAATCATTCGACGGTGTAGGGAAAAAGTAGGAATTTTCTTTGTGCACTGTAGGGTTTTTTTGTTTTGTATGTACATAAACTTTGTTAAATATGTAGGAAAGGTTTGTTTAACTCTGTTTTGCTTACAAAAAAAAGGAATATCTATGAAAGAATGTCAAATAGATATAGGTATGCATTTTGTATTTAAAAAATTAAAAATATACATTTAATTCACATTTTGTTCGATTAATATGTACCTATAAAAGCGGAACACATGGAATACCCAGTGCGTGGTATTTAAAAGAATAGCCAAAGGGCGAATGCACTATGGCTAATAAATTACATATCAATAGAAGCGGTTAATAGGACTATGCAAGATACGCTAAATAAAAACAGATTTGTCGGTTGAGTTACATATTTGTTCTCTGGTGATTTCAGATGAAGATTAATTATTAAACAAACGTTCAGTGCTTCGGCGATACTTTAGAACAGTGCACTTGACTCAGAATATAAGAGCAGTATCGGGGGATTCTGATATTTCCAAACTTCTTTTTGAGAGTGATTTCGTTGCAGAAAAAGGTTATTGGGGCGTTAATTTTAACTGGTTGTGGTAAAGGAGATACGGTTTATACCAAAAATATCAATAATTCCCAACAATAACCCTATTCAGTTTCAACGGATTCAATTTCCTTTTCTTTTCTTTTTTTTGACAATCAATAAGTCACAGGCTCAAACTTTAAGAAAAGCGGGATGCGGGAGTTGATTTAAGCAAGAATTGCTTCACGCACGGGCATTTATGTGTAGCGTGCAAGAGGATAAGCAATGCAGAAAATATCACAACTGTTATGAAACCACATTTTGCACGTGCGAAGCCGGGCGGGTATATCTAGTAACCATATATAAGGTGGGCCAAAAGAAGTCATCCGATGTTGTTTGGCTCTCTTTTTTGTTTCTAAATGAAAAACTTCGTTTCTGTTTTTTGATTTTTTATTTGAACCTCGTTTTATGTCATTTTTCATCACTTCGGCGAGAACTTCGGGCGACAGATTCTCGCACTCATGTCGAATGTTGTCCTTGAGGGCTTCTAGGGTCTCGGGCTTGTTCACGTAAACACGCGACTTCACAAAAACCCCACAAAAAAGTCTAGAACGGTTTAATCGGGCGATCTTGCGGGCCAGTGCAAATCGCCAAAACGAGAGATGTGGCGACCCAGGAACGTCGCCTGCAGAATATCGGTTGTGGCTCGCGCAGTGTGTGCCGTAGCTCCGTCCTGTTAGAACCACCTCCAATCCTAATTCGTCCAATTGCGCAGAAAAAAAAATCGGTTAACATGGACCTATAGCGCGCACCGTCCACTGTTGTCGTTTGACCAGCGGCGTTCTCGAAAAAAAAAAAAAAAATGGCCCGATGAACAGCGCACCATGCAGTAATTTTGAGCGGGTGTAATGGCTCCTCGTGCATTACTCTAGGATTTTCGGTGCCCCAGAAGCGATAGTTTTGCTTGTTCACGTACCCGCTGAGGTGGAAATGAGATTCATCAAACTTTTGATGAACGAGAAAGATTCGTGCGACCCAGTCGTGCACTTTTTGTTTTATAGGATTTTATATCGTCATTGAATTACTAATTCATTTTCCAACTCTTTCACGAAAGTAAAAGGTTAAAAAATCACGTTTCAAACGTTCGTGATTGGTGGCGCGGTGAAAAAGCCCTCAAAATGTAATTTGTGTGTGTTTATTTTTAAAGTAATCAAACCTGAGACCACTCGGTCTTAAAGTTGATTGCAATGTGACTCGTTTTTGGTTTATTGTTTTCTCTTTACCATGTGGCAACCATAACTGAAGTCACTTTTTAAAAAAAAGGCTTACTCTAGTATTGATTTCAGTACTATTTGACTTTCCCGAGTACGCAAGTACCACTTCTCAATTTTGAGTACTATTCCTATTTTTTGAAATAAATCGAACATAACATGAGGTTATTTTTCTTACGACCATGTTATTCACTGCAGAAATTAAACCCAAATCCATAACTTACAGGCATTAAACCCAAACATAAACTCAGTTGATTTGATTGAATTTAAACGGTACTCAGTTTAAGTACTTTAACTAGGATCAAAACTCAATTTAAAAGTGAAATCACTACATAGTATAAAACAAAGTCGCTTTACCTGTCCCTATGTGTACTTAAATCTTTAAAACTACGCAACGGATTTTGATGCGGTTTTTTTAATAGATAGAGTGATTGTAGAGGAAGGTTTATATGTATAACTAGCTGTACCCACCCGGCTTCGCACGTGCAAAATGTGGTTTCATAACAGTTGTGATATTTGCTGCATTGCTTATCCTCTTGCACGCTACACATAAATGCCCGTGCGTGAAGCAATTCTTGCTTAAATCAACTCCCGCATCCCGCTTTTCTTAAAGTTTGAGCTTGTAACTTATTTAATAGGAAATTGAATCCGTTGAAACTGAAATGGGTTATTGTTGGCAATTATTGGTATTTTTGGTATAAACCGTATCTCCATTACCACAACCAGTTAAAATTAACGCACCAATAACCTTTTTCTGCAACGAAATCACTCTCAAAAAGAAGTTTGCAAATATCAGAATCCCCCGATACTGCTCTCATATTCTGATTCAAGTACATTGTTCTAAAGTATCGCCAAAGCACTGAACGTTTAATAATTAATCTTCGTCTGAAATCACCAGAGAACAAAAATGTAACTCCACCGACAAATCTGTTTTTATTTAGCATATCTTGCATAGTCCTATTAACCGCTTCTATTGATATGTAATTTATTAGCCATAGTGCATTCGCCCTTTGGCTATTCTTTTAAATACCACACACTGGGTATTCCATGTGTTCCGCTTTTATAGGTACATATTAATCGAAAAAAATGTGAATAAAATGGATGTTTTTCATTTTTTAAATACAAAATGCATACCTATATCTATTTGACATTCTTTCATAGATAGTGATAGATATTCTTTTTTTTTTTTTTTTTAAGCAAAACATTCCTACATATTTGACAAAGTTTATGTACATACAAAACAAAAAAAAAACCTACAGTGCACAAAGAAAATTCCTACTTTTTCCCTACACCGTCGAATGATTTTCAATACAATCTCTCTACATAACTATTTTATCCATACATACACGAATAAAATCGAATCAAACTTCTCATACGCAATCTCATCCACAAATTAATTTTTCCTTTTTGTTGACTCTTCAAATCATGTCATCTCATTTCATTCCTTAGCGAATATCGACGAATGTAAGAGCAAAATATAAAAAGTAAAAGAAATACTAATTATTTCTTGACTGTGCAAAGATGAAAATGTTTCGTC
Organism: Cheilosia urbana; assembly: GCA_946477585.1. Classification (NCBI taxonomy): domain Eukaryota; kingdom Metazoa; phylum Arthropoda; class Insecta; order Diptera; family Syrphidae; genus Cheilosia; species Cheilosia urbana. The sequence goes on from OX297856.1 coordinate 44,387,298, forward strand.
CGAAAAAATCTCTACGTTATACAAATCTGTCCTTTTTTCCTTACGGAATTATTTTTAGATCCCTACGTGTAGGGACTTTTACCCTACATATACTAACACTGATTTGACATTTCTTTTATGTGTTTCTTTTTTTCCAAGCAAACCAAACAGTATACTGTCTACCTCTCCGTCACAGGAGTAAATTTAGGTTAAAAGAGATGTCAATATATTGTGCGGTTAGTATGTTTGGTTTGAGAATGAAGTGCATATCCACTCACCGAGGCGAAAATCGTAGAAATGTTTCAAGTTTTTCCTATTTATTTGAAAACCTTTTAAGTTATCGAGATAATGGATATCCTAAGTTGTACCTGCAGATGTCCTCTATAAGCTGGTATTTAGTATATTTAAATGCTACCAGTATTTTCGAACGCAAAGCGTTGCAAAGAAAAAAGTGAAACAAAACAAAAAAATAAATTACTCTTGTCCAATTTTTTCCGGAATTTATAGAGATATAGAGTTAAAACAAAGTGGAGATTGTAGGCCTAGGTATCCTCTATAAGCCTGTGAAAAATGCACCAGAATATATTTAGCAGCTTCTAAGATTTTTGCATTTAAAAACATGCAGTCAAATTCAATTTTAGTCGAACAGAACTACACCAATTTTATTTATATGTAATAGATGTAATAGATGTAATAGATGTAATAGATGTAATAGATAACATCCATTAAATAGTTTAGAAATACCTTTATTTTTGAGGTTTCTAATGTGATGTCGTAAATAATTACATTTTTTCCGCTTAAACGCAGGCTTAACCCTACGAGATTTATCAAAATAATGTACTAAGTATTGTACACATTGAAAAGGTCTACAGAAAACTCCGCGATGGTATATGTCTATCTCTTATGGATAACCCACAATAACATTTTTTTTCATTTACTTTTTACGACAAATAATGGCTAAAAAATTCAAAAAAGGAAAATGTTTGATTGGAGTTAGATCGTTGGATTTTCCCGGAGTTCAGTGGAGGAAATTTCGTGTGCGTGTGAGCCAAATCTGTTTCTCTCTTTCTACACTTTCTGCGGTGCGCTTTTTCTTTCTCTTTTTTTATGCACCTTTTGGGCTTTGTGTTGTTTTTTTTTTTTTGCTCACGTTTTTAAATCAATTAATGTATAATGACTAGTGATGTGTCGACTCGGTTTGGTAAACCGGTTTAAACCGAGTTACTACTAAACCGAGTTAAACCGAGTTGCTTTTATTTCAAACCGGGTTGGCGAAAACCGATGGAACGAAACGAACCAACCGAATAATAAAATGCCACGCATAAGCCGATTTCAACACACGACTCGGTTTCGGATTTCGGTTCGGTTGCGTTGATGAGGTAGAAGAAGGTAGGTGTGAGAAAAATAAACACAATGTAGGTACTACAAATACAAACACATAAATGAGCATGTAAAATTGTAAAGTCCAATTGGAAAGCTGTGCTCTTCTCTTTACTCCTGTTTTCTCTCATGTTCATGTATTATGTTCATGGTTGCCGTTTTAGTGACTTTGTCGCTATATCTAGTGGAATTTTCAAAAGTTTAGTGACAAAAATTTATTTTTTGTCACTAGAAAATTCTAGTTACTTTTCTGGTAACTTTTTGGAAAAAATGTTACATCCCTGGTATTCGAGTTTGACACTTGCAAATTGCAAAATTCAATTTGACTTTTTGCTTCCACATTCAAAGGCCTAAGTCGAACGCATTTTTAGTATGATGATCATAGTTAATAATAAGTTGAGAAATAAAATATCAACGAAAACTTTGAACTCAATAATACTCATCAAGAGTCAGTCGGAATGACTCTTGACACAAAATTGAAATGGAAACCGCATGTAAAGAAAAAATGCGAAGACCTTAAAATCATATATAGAGAACTTTATTGGTTAATCTCCATAGAGACCTCGGAATTCCCACCGTTAAGGACGAAACAAAAAAATGCTAACAAAAGCATAGAAATCGATTTAGGACATATCATATTAATAGCTCGGTCCGTGAAATTCTCGATGAAACAAATTTATTCCGGCGTCTACAACGAACTAAACCTTCGGACTTAGCCCGATACTTATCAACCGCGTCAAAATTGCGGAATGAGCAGGAACTTTCGCCGGAATGTTGCCTGCCAAACATGTAAAACAACTTCGTGATTAAAAATTGCTTGAGAAATTTGTAGGAGGTGGTTTTAGTGAGTAAAAATCTCACACTACTATGAGCACGCGCCGAGTGTCCTTATAGTGTCTTCCATTCCATCTACCTCGGAGAAAAAAAAAAAAAAAGCTCATCAGAATTCAACTTAAAATACAAAAAAAAAAGTTGTCACGAATACGACATTCCCAAAAAATTTAAAAATGCCTCCGATATTGAGAAATTGAAATTGTTTTTTTTTATAAGTTATAATAAATCTATTAACATATTGCATGTTTTTGACTAATTGTTAAAAATAAAAATGTTGTTAAAATTGAATATTTTTTTTTTCATTTGTTGGTAGGGAACATTTTTTTCTAGTGACTTTTTTAAAAATTATAGCATATCTGGTGGATTTTTAGGTTCGAGTTAGTGACTTTTTTTTTGAGTTAACGGCAACCCTGGTTATGTTATGATTATGAGGGTGGTTTTTGTCAATAATTGAGTGAGTCTATAGGTAAATCGTAATCGGTTTGAATGAACCGTATACGTACGTATACCCGTTCGTAAAGTCGAGTTGGATTTCAATTTCTTAATGAGTTGCAAATCAAGTTGACTAACTCGGTTTGCAGCTCGGTTTGCAAACCGGTTTGCTTCAATTCTAAACCGGTTTAACTCGGTTTGAGAAATTATCGGTTTGGCACATCGCTAATAATGACAATGAGTTGAGTAGTAGAGTGAATGTGGTGTATGGGATTGAGAGAAATAGGTATGTAATTGAGATTAAGGGAGTCACACTCAGTTGTGATTTGTGATATTTAAAACGCGCTATAGTGCATTTCAAAACCTGTTTGTGCAGTTGCAGATTTTTTGCTATATATATTATTTTTTTTATCTCTCTTTTTTTAATTTGAACTTGAGGATGTTTGTGTTTGAGTAGTAAGTGAGCGAGTGTCGCTGTGGCGCATATGGGTTATTTGATTGAGAGAGATGGAGTATAAAATGTAACAACTTACAAGTGGAATGTAAATGAGATTGAGAGGGAATAATAGAAGTTAGCCTACCTAGGTATTTCGTTTGGATTGTTTTACTGGCAGTTTTTCTCTTTTTTCGGGTAAGTTACGTAAGCTACGTTGTATAGTGCTAATTATTTTATTTTAAATTTGAGAAGTGGAACTCTGGCGAAGCAAGGCGAGCACGGGTCAGCTAGTAGAATATATGAAGTAGATAGCAAGAAGACAAATTTAAGAGCTGATAGAATAGACGATGGTGAATCAGCGATTGCTTGTGTCAGTCATTACGATGTCGTTGATTTTTGAAAATATTTCCGGCTACAATAAGATATATTTTGGGGGCTGAATTCATAATTAATACAACAAAAATGCAACTCTGAACACAGCAAATCAAATCAATTTCAAATTGACAAAAAATATATCATTTTACGTCAAATTTGATATTATGTAAGTTTAAAAAGGGTTAATATCGTTTTCAACTGTTTTAAATCGGCTTTTAAATGTATCTTTATTTAGTGGGTTTAATACATGTTTCTGAGTAAATATTATATGGAAATAGATAAGGTCGTCGGGCTTAAAAAAATTCGGATTAAATGGATGGATGATGGGTGTAAAATTAAATTAAACCTAACTTTCACTTGGAGTGAGTAATTATGGCCGTTACATACATATGTATTTAAGTTATGGCAATCAAAAAAGTTATTTACTTTTTTGTACGTTTCAGTACTATTTCTTATCGATTTTCAGTACAATTGAGAAAAGTCGATTTGCATCACTGACTCATGTATTTCGTTTAATCGTGATGAATTAATGATAGTCGGCTTTGTGTTCTCACTAACAAGTCGACCAAGCCCCGAACAAGAAACATATACATTTTTAGAAATCTTTGTCCATAGACATACTTATGTGGTATTCGATTGGCCACTTTAGATTCACTTTCAGATTTCGGGGGGCTAAAAGAGCATAAAAAAGCTCTTTTTTGTGTTGATATTCGTGCGATTTAAATATGTGTAGCCTTCGACACTTTCCAAAACTATTACCTTTACTTTGTTTTCCGCTACTCTAAAACAGTAGTGCGTCAGTAAATTTGCGGACGCTCACAATTGCGAAATTTGTATGAACTTTGTCTCTTTCGATTATAACTTGAAATATGTCGAACCTACTCATTTTCTTCTCCACTGCCATACACATACAATCGTAGCAAATCTAGTCCCTATTTACACAGCGCATGACAAAAAAAAGTTTTATGTACCTATATCTGTAAATAAAAATGGTTGAATTAACTTTGTTTTGTAACCTACCGGATCTGAACTCCAGCGGTTTGGTATCGATGGCCGATAATTGTCGCTACAAACGACCTTCTTCATATCTTCAAAGCTTGGATCTGATGGCACAACATCATAGTATGGTACTTTATATTCCTCAGCGATCCCACAAGATATTGTTCTTCTGCACACCTCCCATAACACTAGGCCCAATGCATAGATATCCGCCCGTCGAAGTGCTTCAAAGCAGTGCATATTTATACTATAAAAACAGATTACGTGCTTGGGTTATTTCAACTTTGGTTATATTTATGTTCAACTCACCTCTCGTCAAGAACTTCTGGTGCCATATAACGTTTGGTTCCCACTTTTGGATTGTTGCCAAGGTCTAGTTTGCCGGTGACATGTGAATGAGTGACTGCTAACCCAAAGTCAGCTATAACACAGGTTCCATTTGGTTTTACTAATATGTTCTTCGACTTCAAATCGCGATGTGCAATACCCGGTTTGCCCTTAAAGAAAATTCACTCGTTAGTTAAATCCTGGCAAATAAAATAATTTAGAACCGGCACCTCCTTTCCAAAAATTTCTGTGTGCAAATGGACAAGACCATTTGCGATAGACAAACATATCAATATCATATCGTTGTGACTGAGGGCATTTCTATTCAAATGATCAAACAACGATCCGGGTGGGTAATAGTGTGTCAGCAACCACAATTGAGTACACGAGTTTCGTGATATCATGTCAGATCCTATGTAGCCAAGAATGTTGGCATGTCGCAGAAGAACAGTACTGAAAGAAATTAGATGGTAAGATAAATTCAAAATTTAGACTTAAACTTGAGCGTACCTGTAAATTTCCGTTTCTCTTTTCCATGATTCTTCGTCGCGACTGAAGAATATTTTCACAGCAATACTCTCACCATGCCAAATACCACGCCATACTTCACCATACTTTCCGCGTCCGATGCAGTCCACCAAAGTGATTTGTTTTGCCAAAGTCCTCTGCACCAATAAGGGAAGACCACTTCCAGAGCCCGAAGTAACCGAATGTTGAAAGTATTCCTAATAATATTGCCACATTAAAGGAGATTAAATAAATTTATTGACTTGAAAATTTGATAGTTTGTTTGTAGTTAATGCCCTGCCCATTGCCAGTAAACTCATTTTAGTTGCCGATCATGGGTATTCACAGTTATTTTTTAGCGCCGATTGAGAATTACCTTAAGTGTACTATCGCCAGCGCTTGTTGCCCTCAACATATCGTCACTAACCATATACGATTCTGGATCCTGTTTGTTTCTCGATGCATTTAAACTTTTCTGATGTTGCCGACGTAAATACAAGATCACAGTTAAACCGAGCACGAAAATAACACAAACCAATCCCATTATACCAACGGATAACTTGACCACACCATTTCCCACTGCATCCATTCGTGCAACTTCAGCTGAAAATATTTTCATTAAAAATAGTTTTAATCGGTGGTTTCATTTGACAACAACTTCTTCTTACTTTGAACGATGGGAGGCAGTTCGGGAAAATCCCCCCCATTGCAGTAGTCACCCGAACAGCACATAACATTGATTTGCACTACAGCGTGTCGTTTTCTGGGTCCTAGATTGTTTAGTGTATTCTGGTTGCAAATTAATGGCAATTGTTCTGGAGATGTTGTACAACCACGTGAGACATTTTCTTCGCCATATGCATTGCGAGTTCTTGATTTCCAACACTAAAAAAGAAAATTAATCTTTTTGTGTTAAATTACCGTATACGGAGTTTTTTTACTTACTTGTATAGCGTTCTGGCACATGTGAGCATCGTGGGTAGCATTCGTGCAGGGTGACTCGCAAGAGTAGCATTTATATCTGTACACAAGCAAAATAAAGGATATCAATACACAAAATAAGATGGTTTTTGGCAAATTCACTGGACATGCGAAAACCAAATGTCATGTTGCAAAAAAATAGTACACAAATGTGTTTTACAAAAAGAGAAGAAAACAAGGACAAAACGAAGCGGCACACCACAAAAAAGCATCTTCACCAATCACGATCGATTCTCATCGAACACGACTTTTACCTTCTTCTCATTCTTCTTTTAGATTTTGAATGCCTCCTATGGCTAGCATATGCAGGGAAATATATATTGGGATGCGTTAAGTAATATAAAATTTATAATGTAGTTGTATTACTAAGGGATTTTACCAACGCCATAAATGTTTGTTCAATGACAATGTAATCACAGTTGAAATAGTTTTGCTTAGTTCAATAATTTTAGTCAGCAAAAGGCGCAGTAACAAAACGGGAACTAAAAGTTGTTTACCATACCAGACCAAAAGATATGTTCACTGAATTATCAGAAGAATTATAGCACTTCGAACAATTTTATGTATAAAATAAGTACATATATATCGTTTCTCCATGGATTCAAGATTTCGCTCACAGCGCAAGAGATCTGTGTGGTAGTCGATCTAAAGTTGTCAGCTCAGAAGTAAAGGACAACATTATTATAAGGTTATTATTAGACCTCAAAGACAAACCCGCCGTGCGGAGGTTAAAGTCTAGGCTTCTTATTGAAAATTGCGAATGAGCAGTGTTTGTTCCAACTTGTAGGGCAATTTGAGGGCTCTCTAGAGCAGGCATATCCTTGTTCAGGATAGGCGGGACATTAAAAATAATAATGATCTTTATCAAATAAAACGTACGCAGAACCGATCAACTGCGTTAATGTACGTAAACAATTTAGGTACACATTGTAGATATTTACAACCAATGCATATCCTTAAATACAATTTATAACTACAAATCTATTTCCCCCTTGTGTGACCAGCCATAGGTACCTATGTATTATAGCGAATACAAATAATACAGCTACACCATCCTCCGAGTAGGATTTTTTTTATATTATTATGATATTAATTACCATGTATACTGTGTACATTATTTAAATTTTGATTAAAATGCCATTTTCCAGATCATTGTGATTGTGATTACTTTGACTTGAACAAACATTCATCATATATTTTAAAACGGCTATCAAACACATACCTCGGGTGCTTCTGAATTGAGTTTTGTAGCGGAAATTCTCGGCCATTTGAGTGGCTCACTTCGAGTTCCATATTTTCATGAGTTTCCTCTAATAGCCGCCCATTTATTTCGCCTGAAATTTATCACCAAAAACAATAGTTACTTCAAACGAATATGATAGCTATTTTCAGTAACACTTGATTAGCGCATAACAGATGTTTTTTTTATAAATATACAGTTTTGATTTTGGTAACTAAATATTTATACAATCAGCAGCTGGAGTGTTATGTCGTCCACAAAAATGTTTCCGATTTTCTACGTCAACAATTTATAGAAAGCACATAATTTATACATTCACAAGAGCACCATGGATTGCAGAACAAAATAAATTTAACAAACTTTGGAAATTTAACTAACCTTTGACGATATTTTGAGTGAAAATACAAATCAAAAATATTATAAATACAATGGCAGCCATTGCAGTTAGCTATCAAAAATTCTAATCAAAATAACCAACGATAAACTTTCGATTTGTTTTTGTGGATGGGTGGTGAAAAAAATGCATTCAGTGCTAAATTAGGGACTCGTACAGAAAATAGATATTGGGAACGTTCAGTCACAGATTGATTATTGTTAAGAAAATTTCAGAAGAAATCACTGTCGGAATTTAATACTTTACTAAAAAGAAATATTTATAAACTAATTTAGTAAATATTTATTTATTTCTACAAAATTCTAAATTTCAATTCATTCGTAAAAAAACAAGAAGAAAATTTACTACAAAATTAGAGTCTTTATTTTTCAACAATCTCAAAAATTTTATTTTAACTACGAAAATATGTTTTCAACGCCACCTCCAAATGTAATCTTGAGAAGAAGAAATATGTGTCCAATATGTGATGAACAATATCAAGACTTCAACATGGTGCAATGCTCAAGCTGCACAAAATGGATCATTATGCATGTGCCAATGTGGGGGAGGAAATAGTCAACGTCAGGAACTGGAAATGCGTTAATTGTATGCAATTATCTGCTACATAAACCAGCCAGACACCAACGAATTCCAACATACGTTCAAGGCCGAATTCAGATGATCCATTCCACCAAGAGGAATCTAATTTAAAAGTATTGTCCAACACATTATACGGAACCTAATGCAAGCAATCATAATCTGAAAGAACGAACGAACGAAAGCTCCGACGGTATGCAGTTCTTCACAAACGAAATATCCTATATAAAAGTGACACAACGAAATCATGAACGAAAAATTTCGCTCTCCTTTTCGTTTCGCAGTAGGTACGCGGCTGCTGCGAAATGATGGCAGAAAAGTGGGTAGTTGTAGATTCCTTGGTACAATTATCCACTCTCTTTTCGCACACGTTTTAATGTCCGGGACATTAATTGCTTGCGGAATTTGGCATTTGTGCTGCAGTGTTGCCAGCTTCCATGAGAGGGTGGAGCAAAATGAGAAATTTTGAAGCCGCACATACCTGCTCTCCAAGTTGCGCTCAATACATAAAAAACGAAAATGCCTTAAAGTTCATCAAAAAATTTCCCAGAGCTGTAATATGTATTACACCACTACGTCGATGATTTATTGGACAGTGTCAACACCGACGAGGAAGCCATACAATTAGCGGAAGAGGTAATAGCAACACATAAGAGAGTTGGTTTTGAAATTCGAGGGTGGAAATCCAATTCAGATGCAGTTATGCGCATTCTTAACACCGATTTTAAAGAAGTAAATAAAGATTTGAATAGGTATGAATCCAGAGGCCTCAAAACAAAAAGTACTGGGCAAGTGGTGGTGTATAAACTCAGATGAATTCACTTACTCCTTACGATACAATAAAGGTAATCTTAATGTACTAAAAGGCAAAAAGAGACCTACAAAGAGAGAAGTGCTAAGGATACTCGTGTCAATCTACGATCCGCTAGGATTGATCGGACATTTTCTGGTATACCTTAAAATTATTTATTTTACAAGAAATTTGGCGAAGTCAAACTGAACGGGGTAACGAAATTCAAGATGAACAAAATGCTTTATGGATAAATTGGCTTAAAATACTTCCATGGGTCGAACAGTTTAGGATTCCACGTTGTTATATGAAAAATCTTTTAAATTGGGACAATGTTACAACTCAGCTGCACATTTTTGTAGACGCTAGTGAGCAAGCATGTGCTGCTGTATCTTACCTGAGGATTGCAAAAAAAACTAGAACATGGTTCTAAAACTAAAGGTGCACCATTAAAACTACGCTCCATTCCAAGATTAGAATTGGATGCAGCAGCTATGGGTATTAGATTCGCCAATAGCATTCAAGAGCAGTTAACCGTTCATATAGAGAAAGTTTGCTTCTGATGTGATTCAAAGGTTACATTAACCTGGATAAGAGGAGATCCAAGAAAATACACTAAATTCGTTGCCTTACGAATAGCAGAGATTCAAGAAAACTCCAATGTAAAAGACTGGCGGTATGTGACAACAAAAAAAACGTGGGAGATGATGGAACGAAATGGGTAAAACCTCACAGGCTTGACAAAGCTGATCGCTGGTATAAAGGTCCAGATTTGTTGTATCTAAACGAATCACAATGGCTCGTAGAAGTGAGGACCCTTGACGGAAGAACTTATAAATCTGCATACACCAGATTTGACTGTTATAAAATTTACTAAATTTTCGAAGTGGAAACGACTACTCAATACCATGGCTTATGTAGTTAGATTTATTCAAAACACTAATATAAACAATAATTCGAAAAGCAGAGCAAAGAACTTCAACAAGCAGAGATCATAATATTAAAGTCTGCAAGACGTTTATAAAAACAAGATAAGTTATATTCGTAAACAAACTGGAATGAAACTACAAGAACTTCAAGCTACAGTTGCTCATACAAGCTCTACATACCATTTTTCCCCATACCTTGATGAGGGACTCTTAAGAATAAGGGGAAAAACTGATGCTGCGATTTGCATTACCCACGATGCAAAAAGACTAATCATTCTCCCAAGAAGTCATTGTATTACCCAAGTAAAAGTGTGCATGAAGAATTCTTGCATCGGAACAATGAAAGTGTTGTAAATCAATTGCGACAGCAATATTGGATTCCGAAACTAAGGTGCATTGTAAAGAAAATTAACTTAATTTGTCAATGGTGCAAAGTTCGAAAGGCAAAACCACAAGAACCACAAATGGCTCCACTACCACCTGCAAGATTAGCTGTCTTTGTTCAACCGTTCTCTTTTGTGGGAGTTGATTACTTTGGACCGTTCAACGTTTCTATTGGCCGTCGCACCGAAAAAAGTTGGGGTGTGATTTTAACATGTCTTACAATAAGAGCAGTACACGTGGAGATTGCACAGAAATTGGATACAGATGCATTTATTTTATGTTTCCGTGATTTTATAAATCGACTAGCTCTTTACTTGCCATAGATGTTAACAAGATAGCTCAACATTTCGTTAGTCCGACATTGAACTGGAATTTTAATCCACCCGCATCACGACATATGGGTGGATCATGGGAAAGACTCGTCAGATCATTCCAAATAGCTTTGTATGACTCCCTATCAACAAGAACACCTTCAGATCCTCTTCTAAGAAGTTGCCTTATTGCCGCTGAAAATATTATTAACTGCAGGCCACTTACCTACATGCCGCTTGAAAGTGATCTGCAAGAAGCTTTAACTCCTAATAATTTTTAAAGATTGACATCTGGAGCAACTAAACAAATAGGAGTACTCAATGACAGTCGAAAGATTTTAAGATGTGCTTTTCAATATGAAGATCGATTTGCTGATAAGTGTTGGAAAAGGTTCTTGACCGAGTATGCACCAGAATTAACTTTGAGAGCTATCCGAAGGGAAGAGTCATCAGTGTCCGAACGGCACAAGATGGGCAAGTGCGTAGCGCTGTTATTCAAACTGCTGAAGGGATATATTAGAGAGACCGACCGTTAACATTGCATTAATTGATGTGGGAAAATGTGAGGATACAACGACACCTAATGCTGATATCACTGTAACAGGGGGAAGTGTTAAGAAATCATCAGAAGAAATCCATATCGGAATTTAATACTTTACTAAAAAGAAATATTTATAAACTAATTTAGTAACTAAATATTTATTTATTTCTACAAAATTCTAATTTTCAATTCATTCGTAAAAAAACAAACCTGAATTCACTAAAATTTTTGAACCATTTTTTCTTATAATAAATAATTCTAAATTGTCGTAAGAAAATTTACTACAAAAATTAGTGCCTTTAAATCAAGCATTTTTCAACAATTATGGATGAATGTCAACCCCCGTCTTTTCTTATGCGTTCCTCAATTGCAACTGTATGAAATATTATGACGGGCATTAAAAATAAAGCTTTAGCAATGGGGATGTAATAAAAAAAAAATCGGTTTGACTTCTCAGAGCACTTTTTGCTCTATGTCACTTCCTATGTTTGATTGGTACACAAAAAGCAACCTTTTTGAGATTTTGGAGAACTCTTGGAAATATTAGAGTTTCAGAGACGCTTGAGATTTAACAATTAACACAAGTGCCTTTAAGTTTGACACCCTGTTAACGTTTTCTGAAAATATTTCCACATGCGATTGGAAGTGGAAGTTTAGCCTACAAATAATATATTCAAGAAAATCGTGTCTAAATACTCAGTTGTGTTGATATAAAACTAGACCACGCAGTTAATCAAAAAGGAATAATAAAAACGCTTACGATTGTACGTCGTTAAAAAAAAGAGAAGTTTTATTCAGAGACAAACCATACTGAGACCCCCAACTCGCTCCTGCCTGCATACTCAGTTGATATTTCGAAGAGTTAGATTTAAAATAAACAGAGTGGCAGGGGCAGAGTTCTGAAGAGTTAAAAAAAAGGGCAGGTGAGAGAAAAATATGTCATTTCTATAGCTACTCTGCAAATTTAAAAATTTCGCACGATATTTAACAACCATAAGTTCGCAAACCATTATAATAGTGTTGTGACAGGCAACTGTGTTACATTTTAAATGTACTTATTTGAAAATTGTAGTCGCAGTGGCATATAGTGTTATACCATGTTCCCACCAACGTGATTTAGCCGAAGTGATTTATAAATCACGAAACGCGTCCCCACCGAACTTTAACTGATTAAATGTGACATTTACGCCAACTTTGCCATATCAGTGATGGGACTTATAACACTTAAGTGGTATTTCAATCACTTTTTACTCTTTCGGAAATCCTACCAGAACTCGAAATCTATCAACTTTTAACAAAGCTATTCGGTAATAATATTTATTTTCCTTCATTTAATTGAAAATTGTACCTACTATACCTACTGCTACTACTTACTTTTACCCATACACACTCAGCTATCAGTATTTTTTTCGAAGAATTGCATCAGCAAAAACTTTCAGTCCAGTATACACCATTTACTGCGCCATTACTTCATTATATACTGAATTATTTATCATGGACAATTTTTTTTTCTACCACTTTTCTACCACCGTTTCACTTTCCTCAAGTCCCATCACTGACTTTTCGTTTGCTGAATGAAGTGCTGAACATAATAAAGGTATGTTCGATTTTATTTTGTGTGGACAGATACGTAATTAAAATTTAAACACGTCTAAATCACGTAATTAGTAATCACGAAAATGTATGGTAAATCACGTAATTTATGAGATGATTTAGCTAAATCAAGTGGATTTAGCTAAATCACGTTGGTGGGAACATGGTATTAGTGTGTTGGACTACTAAGCGAGGGGTCTCAGGTTCGAATCCCGCAAAAACCCAAATTCCAACTTACGGTTTTTTTTCCACTGCGGTACCTCTTGCGAACGTCTGAAAAACATCCGAGAGTATAAATGTCTTGAAAGAGCTTCTCAATTAGCCGTTTGGAGTCGGCATAAAATTGTAGATCCCTTCCAATGGTTGTGAGAAGCTAGGCCTAGGGTCCCTCCGGAGCTGTTGCGCCAACTATTTATTTATTTGAAAATAACAATTTTTGAAAAATTGATGTCGGCCTTTTCCGAATAAAAAAGGGCAAAATCAAACAAAGGTAACGCCGACAGCGAGAATACAAAAACAATTCAAGTTGCTAAGTCAATGCGTTCGGATTCCTAGTCACGACGAATCTAGTTGACGTTTTACATAAACTAGGTATCCGAACGTCCGCAATCCTCTTGCCCACCTCTGGCCCCCTCAATTTTTTTTCAAATTCAAATTTTGTTTTGCTATCGAAGTTATGTCATTTTAGAATCCGTGTGATACCTATGCAAAAACATACAAAAATATAAAATCAATGCTGGCAATCGCTGCCAACCGTGGGGGAATGTGATACGAGTTCGGAAATACCACATTTAACATAACTGAATGCTATTGGTTGGTTATTATATATTTTTAAAAGGCGATTAATATAATTTGATTGGTTGATTAAACTTTCTAAATTAGATTTTTTATATACTAGATATATCTTAGGGAAAATGTGGTTCTGTATTTTCCGATTTTGAATATCATTGACTTAGATCTCATGAGTGAATTTTTCTAAATAACTAAAGAAAAATTGCTCGATATGTTTTTATTTTCCCTTTTTCATAAATATTTTCAGCAAAAGTACACATATTCTTAAAATAAAATACTATTCACACGTAAAGAATAATTTCAAACTTAACGGACAAAATGCAATGAACGCTGGCAGCAGCCTTACAGACAGTGGAATTGGTACACGCAAATTGCGAGTGTGTTGGTAAGCCGGAAGTTACGTGACATTTGTCAATACGAGTTTCTTGTAACAATACTAACGCACTTAGCATGTTCCACTATATAAAAATATAGCTTATAGGCAAGTAACGGAAAATCGGCCGAAGGCGATGGGGTTCTCAGTATTGTCTCTGGTTTTATTATTTCAAATATGACAGAAAGTAAAAAGCAAAGATAATGGAAGGCAGAGATGGATATATTTCCAGTGGAAAGGCGGCTGCCTACAAGCTGTTTTCCAGAAAAATTCATGAAGTCACGCATCCGTGCTCATTTCTATGATAGCATAAGTGCGTTCGTGAATTCAACCGCAAAATTTTCAAATATCCTGGAAAACTGGTTTGGTCATGTTCACTAGGAAAATGTGAATTTTGACGGTTGACAGTTAATTTGCTGGCAGTGAATATATAATAAATACGTTTCTTACACTTTAACACTGCCTTTTATCAAGCATGGTCAATACAGTTACGAATAACAATTCAAATTCCATTTTTATTAACAGAGTAATTAAAAACGTTTCTCGTAAAATTGAGCACAAGCATATTCAAATTCAATTAATTTGCATATAAATTTTAAATGAGAAATGGATAACGTTTTAGTCAAGTAGTAATCTTTCAAGGCTGCTATAATTCGGCATGAAATGTTTTTATTATTTGTTATTTATTATTTCAAAACCTCAAAACTTCGTTTTCTACATTTTAATACTGCACGTAGAAATAAATTTTAACTTTTTTGGGTTAAATATCGCAATTTGTAATGTTTCTTATCAAAGTTTTTATAATTTTAACCCTAGTACACCAACTACTCCCTAAAATATAATAAATCCATTCATGTAAAAAAATTAAATATATACATAATATAAAAGCAGTTGTTCCTTCCAGTCGGACTAATACAATGGAGATAGGTAACCAAAACATCGTATATCTTACGAACAGACCTATATAATGTGGCACCGCGTATGGTGTATACAACATTAAGGGCCGGTCTGTTCACAGCTGGTACGAAAGATATCCATCTCTTTTAATTTCATTATCTTTGGTAAAAAGTACGAGTAGGTAGTGCTTAAGGCGTGTTCACAAAAAGAAATCATAGGAAGTTTTACATTCAAAAAATGATTCAATATAAAAACTAATAAAAAAACAAATTTAAGTTGGCTAGTCAACACGCTTGTATATTTAGTCCAAACAAATAACCTAGGTTACGATTTACATGAAAATCAATCTTCTTTTTTTTTTTTGTCGAATGTCGTTTTCGATTTTTCGATTTGGCAAAAGTTCAATTTTTTTGATCGAGATTGCTTTTCATGTTCGATTTGCCGAAAAATTTAATTTTTTTTTTTATCTGAAGCACTTTTGAGAAATCTCGATATTTTCTCAGATTTATACATATTTTCACTAATGCCAATGTAAATTATTTCGAAATGCGTTGTTACAAATAGTATGTGAAAATTAATTGATATGGATTTTCAGTGCAAGTAAAAGAAAATATTTTATGCCGCCAACCCAATACCTACCTACATACAACAACCAAAAAAATTAGGATTTCATGTTCCGAACGTCCCGAATTGCAGGGAATTCATGGGTGTAACATACTCCTAATTATACTATACCTTTGAAAAAATGACGTCTACACTACCAGCTGTCATCTGACTGTCATTCTCTGTCCAAAAAACAAAATACTGTCAAACACTGCATTCTTTAATATTTAAATACTCTCGATAATGTACAAAATAAATAGGTATTTCACAAAACACCGTATTTCAACACAACATTTTAAGAGTCCAACTGTCTCGACATGGTCTCCATTAGCGACCGCTTTTAATTCCCCACCATACAAAAAAATTAACATCACACGCAATGATGTGGTAAGCTTTAAAAGGTTAACCTACTTCATAAGCTTCTGATCACCCATTATCTTTAGGGTTTATTCAATTTAGCTGAATTAAAGTCTTTTGAAGGATTCTATCTCCTCAAGGACAATGTAGCAAATAAAACGGACAATCTTATCCAAGAGGCCATCTCACAGAATCGGTCCAGAAAAATGGTATGTAATTATTTCGGATGCGAAATATCTTAGTTAAAATAATTTAAATTTAGGTTGAGATATTTGACGAGCTTTCTGATTCCCTGTGCAAAGTAGCGGACTTGGCGGAATTCATAAGGATTGCTCACCCAAAAGCAAAGTATTCTCATGCGGCTGAAGAAGCTTGCATAAGCATTAGCGGCATTGTCGAGAGGTAAGTGGACACGGGACATAGAATAACCGAATTTTAATATTTTTTTCTTTTTTAGTTTGAATACCCACAAACCGATATTTAAAGCTCTGCAGGGTGTAGTTGAGAATGGTGACATTAAGCCAACGACAGGGATCGATCAACATGTTGCAAAGCTTTTTCTATTCGATTTTGAACAGTCTGGAATTCATTTACCAGAATCAGAGCGTCAGAAAGTAGTCCGATTGAATGATTGCATTCTCCAACTCGGTCAGAGGTTTATGAATGGTGCCGTACATCCTACAGCTATACCAAAAAAAAGTGTTTCTGACTCCGTGGCTCATTTGTATGTTGTATAGATGTTGGCGATTTTAATGATAAATAATGTTCCCTTTCAGCTTTCCATCAGATAACGATAACATATACATCTCAGGACTTTATACAAATGCGGCTAGTGCGCAAGCGAGAGAAGCTGCCTATAGACTTTTTTTGCGTCCTATTAATAACCAAGAAGATCTGCTATCCGATCTCCTTGAATGTAGATATCAATTGGCCAGGACTTGTGGCTTTGAAACATATGCCCATCGAGCGCTGAATTCTAGTACCGTCGAACATCCAAATATGGTGAAGGAGTTTATCGACGAACTTTCCAAAGATCTTCGACCACGTGCTGACGACGACTTCAGAATAATGGAGAAAATGAAGGTTTGCATCTGGGAACGTTTCAAAAATACCTACTATTAACACAAGGGTTTTGTAGAAAAAAGACTCCAATGAGCCTAGTACTCGCCTCGCCGCTTGGGACACACCATACTTCACGTCATTGGTCAAGAGTCAATGGCTCAATGCAAGCTCAAACGAGTTCCTGCCATATTTTAGTTTGGGCGGCTGCATGGAAGGCTTGGACAACTTAATGAAGTCCCTATATGGAGTCAGTTTAAAGAACACCGAAGTGGAGCCTGGCGAAGTTTGGAACAACGACATCTACAAGTTGTCTGTGGTCCATGAAACAGAAGGCATCTTGGGGTATATATATTGTGATTTCTTTGAACGTACAGGCAAACCCAACCAGGATTGCCATTTTACCATTCAGGGTGGAAAGAGACTATCTGATGGTAGTTACCAGTTTCCAATAGTGGTTGTTATGTTGAACTTAAGTCCTGCCCGATGGACTGGTCCGACACTTTTGTCTCCGTCGCGTGTAGATAACCTCTTCCATGAAATGGGTCATGCAATGCACTCGATGTTGGGTCGCACCGAGTACCAGCATGTGACTGGAACTCGCTGCAGTACAGACTTTGCTGAGGTGCCATCAGTTCTTATGGAGTATTTCGCCAGCGATCCAAGGGTTAGTATTCAATCAGCCTTACAGAGGCGTCTTTAATTAAATTTGTTTGTAGGTTCTAAGAACTTTCGCAAGGCACTATCGGACGCACGAGCCTATGTCTGAGGATATGGTGCAACGATTGTGCGCATCTAAAAACCTTTTCTCTGCTAGTGAAACCCAATTGCAGGTAATCTCCCTCCTTTTTTAATAATCCTCCTCATAACAGTGTTTTACAGGTTTTCTATTCAGCTCTCGACCAAGCATATCACTCGGACAAGTCGGCGCAAGAGCCAAACACTATGGAAACATTGAAAGATATCCAAACTAAATATTATAGTCTACCATACGTAGAGGATACGGTTAGTTTTAGTCTTTCTTTGCAAATGGATTATCAACTTTTATCTCGTTGTAGGCTTGGCAACATCGTTTCTCCCATTTGGTAGGCTACGGTGCGAAATACTATTCCTACCTGATATCGAAAACTATAGCATCTTGGATATGGCAGACGTATTTCGAGGCGAATCCTTTTAATCGTGACTCTGGTGAGAAATACAGACAGGAGGTGTTGTCACATGGTGGTGGTATACCCAGCAGGCAATTGGTAGCAAACTTCTTGCAGAGGGATGTAACGCCGAAAGCACTTTCTCAAAGTTTGATTAATGAAATCGATGCAAATAATGAGAAGATTAAGGAGATGAGTAAAAGAATTAATTCCTCCTTTGATCTGTGAAAAGGAATATTGCCAATTACAATAGTTTTACGTGTAGACAGTATAGTTTTTGTTTTGTTAACTGGGGTATGTACATTGATTTATTAAATTTTATTTATGCTGATAGTGGCTGTTTTCGTATCCGAAATTTTTCGGCTAAACCGAGGGCGCTTACAAGAATTCTGTTACGGACGCTGGCACGGGATGAAGGAATTTCTTAATGTCTAACCAAAATCGAAAATATTAAAGGACGCACTGTTTGGCTGAGGATAGGCTTTCAATTCAGAAATTCAAACTCGGCATCCAATTATAGGTCAACGTCATTCGTCCCAAAAATGGTTCTGAGAAGAGATAAATGTCGAAATCTAGTAGACCACCGAGTGAAATTTCCGAGAGTATGGTTGCAGTGATTATTGTTTTTGACAACGAACCCAGCCTTGGGCATATCACAAGATTTTGATCGGTTAGATATTCATAACCAGGTCATAACTATACAAATCAGATAGGTGTATGCCATCTCTGTGAGATAGTAATAAGACATTAACCTGTGGATTTGTAAATAATAATTTGTTTTTCATAAAAATATACATAAACTTATGTGGTAATCGTTTAGGCGCTCTCAGAGCATTTTTTTTACTTTTTATGTTCGTTTGGTACAAAAGAAAAAACAATCTTTTTCAGATTCCAGAGCATTTTTGCGAATCTAGATTTTTTCACATTTACCAATACGTGCGTTTGAGTTTGACAAACGTTGGAGTTTTTTAAGTCTCGTGAACTGTTTCTACTGTCTCTGAGAATTTACATTTGAGATGGACTGATTCTGAGAAAAAAAAAGTACGTATTTTCAAAATGGAACTTTTGAAGGAAAATCTCATGGGCCAATCACCAGCATTTATACAAACAATTCAACCCCAATGGTGAGAGGTATATTTACCCATATAATGCCTCACGAATAAGCTTAAAACTTACATAAGATTAAGGACATTTTTTCACCAAAGATCCACCACCACTGTGCCAGTGCCAACTATGTGCCGATCAAACTTCGTTGACTTTCGATCATCTTTTATGGAATTTTCAGATTTTGCTCAGATTTCAGATTTTTCTTGCGCAATGGAACATAAAAACGATATTTTTCTTCCTTTGCATTTGGGGTGGTGCGTGTTTTAATTTAAAAGTCAGCTGTTCTCAAATTGTTATTTTTTGTGTTTATAAAAACCTATTCAATTTACGTTGATATCTATTGCAGCGGCCAAATGTAATTTTTTCTCTATTTTTCAGACTTCTCGTCTAAAAACGTAAGTAAACACACTTTAAAGTTTGAAAAAGGGAGCGTATCGGAATCCCGCTTTTCAAAAATCCCGCCTGCTAAAATACAGATTTTTTTTTAAATCCCGCTTGTTAAAAATCTCGATCTATTATAATCCCGCTTCTTAAAATCCCGCCAAATCCCGCTAATCCCGTTTTTTTTAGAAAACATTGTTATCAAAAAATAGATGTTGGTTATATGCGCTTTTTTATTATATTATTATATATATACAAATATTAAAAATACTCGACCAAAAAGAAAATTTATTTTAATTTTCTTACTATCCCGCTTTTACAATCAAAAGTAGTTGTTACTTTTGAAAGTAGTTGTTACTTTTGATAATAATAAGAAACGGGATTATAAGAGGCGGGATTTTAAAAAAGCGGGATTTTAAGAATCAGGATTATAAAAAGCGGGATATCGAACCCAACCCTTTGACAAATGACAAATGTTTTGGTGTAAGTGAAATCTAGATTCGCAAAATGGCTCTGACTCTTATGTGGTATTCGATTGGGCGCTCTCAGAGCACTTTTTTGCTCTCAGAGCAGTTTGTATGTTCGTTTGGTACAAAAAAATCAATCTTTTTCAGATTTCAGAGCACTTTTGCAAATCTAGATATTTTCTCAGATTTACCAATACAAGTGCGTTTGAGTTTGACAACTGGTGGAAGGCGTTTAGGTTTTCGTGAATTTGTTCTAAAGCAAAGAAAGGCATTGCATCGGGTGAATCTATTTTTGTAAATTATTTATGTATAAATATTTAAAAATTTAAATAAAAGAGATGGATACCTTTCGTACGTCTATCCCCGCAAAACCACTTTGTTTTACATAGTAATTTTAACCCTCGTCTGTGAATACTTGGGAACAACAAAAAAGCATGGGTCTAATGGCCGAGCGCTAATAATCTTGCTTTTATGGGCATCGCGGTGTTTAATTGTTTTGTGCTTCATATTGAATTTGTGCGGTTTTTGTGGAGCCTCTGATTAAACCGAAAAAAAATAGTCAAATGCACATTAGAGAATACCGAATTCTTGCACTAAAGTCCAATTCATGAACTCACATATTCTACAAAAGAAATGAGAAAATGTGCGTGACTTCATGAATTTTTCTGGAAAACAGTTTGCAGGCAAGGCTTTGCCTTTCCACTGGAAAGTTATCTATCTCTGTATTCCATTATCTTTGATCTAGGTAATAAATTGGCACTACTTTTGTGAGTGTCAAGTGTCAATTGAAATGTCAACCGCGTCCGCGTCGTAGAAAATTCGCAGTTCCATATGTTAGCTGTCATCAATTATGGTGAATTTTTAATAAAGTGTTTTTATTCTAATATTTTAAAATTTGGTGAGTGTTTCAACAGCTAAATATCCGTAAATCAATATGTACATCGTACCAGTGTTAAATTAAGTGCATTTTGGAAAGAGCATACGTTTTCATTGCCAATTCACAATGCAAAATGCTTCGCCCTTTTCTAATAATATGTATCATGCTTCATGCACCATCCTACGTCTAATATAATTTTTTAAGAATATTCTCACGATACAACTTAAAATTGTAAACATCACCGAACAAAATAATTCGACATAAATCCATTTTAGTGAGGGGGCGGGGGGCTAACAACAATAATGATGATTCATCCAAATACAAGCAATCAAAAAACCTGAAATAGTCAACGCTGAAACACCGATTGGTGTCGTGTTTTATCTACAAAATTACTATAAATCATTTTTCGAGTATTTCGTTTTGTGACATTATTCTAGAAATTTAGGAATACGAAAATCGTAAGCTAAGTGTTATAAAACTATTATTATGTTATTTGTTCGCTATTCGTATTTTTTTGGTTTGCTCTATATATAGTTACTAGTGAAATCAAACAACTAAATCCATAGACCCACATCTGATGTATTATGATTGCTTTTCTCTGAACTCTTTACTGCCCAAGGCAAAAAAGAAAGAAATTTCCACTCGTTAATCGTTATCACTGTGCTTCTTATGTCGAAGTGGCACACAATGAAAAACGTTGATTGCGTTCGCCACCGAGGGGTTGCAATATCTTATTCACACAATTTATGTGTCAGTTCAGTGAAAAGATGCGTTGAATAATTAATTTATTTTCCCTTAATACAGCCATGGAGGTGTAGGTATATACTTTCGGAATAAACCCTTCAATTAGGTACATTTTTGGCTAGCTAACTATCTATATACTGTATACTATCGAATATAATAGACTTCTGTCTTCTGTGCATACATGTAGTAGTTCAATAACTGAACTCGTCGTCACTTATATTTGAAGACCAAGGTTCTGCTGGTCGAACCACAAGTAGAGTGGTTTCAATTTCAACCGCATTCAAAAGACAACTCAGAGGTGAAGTGATAGGCATATTCTTTTTGCTGTTTTACTTTGGTTTAAGTTTCATAAAACTGCTGCCGCCTAGCACATATGAGTTTGCATCAGAGTGTGTAGTTATCTAAGCAGATAATTTGTCTTTGCTTGCTTGCATACCTAATTTTGTAGTAAAACTTGATAACTTTAAGCAGCTTTTGGCCATGACTTAATGCTCAATGAATTTGAGTTTGTCTGGCTCGTGTGTTTTGTATCTAGATAAGAGCTTTGACATTTTGAATTAAACGCCGAGTTAACTTCTTACACACTGTTTGATTACTCAAAGTCCTATGCTTAAGAATGTACCGGTAAAAGTAAACTCGTTTTTGTAGTAATAGTTTAATGCAAATTGAGTGAACCTATAATTTAAAGACGAGTCCGAACGGCTGGATTAAAACGCTTTCTCAGGAAAGTTGTACTCTCGGATATTAGTCAGGCGGTCGCAAGAGGTGGCACTACTAATTTGTGTTTTTCCGGTATCGGGCCTGAGTCCCCACACCGAGCTTGGGCAAGAAATAACGAAACTAGTATACAAAAGCTCCAGGAAAGAATAAACCAGCAACAGAAAAAAGTCCATCCTTGACCAGTTCATATTGGAAACTTTCTGATGATGAAATTGTTACGAAATTGCTTTCAGCTCAATTTTCTTTTAAACTAGGGGAACCTTAAATCAAACTTTAAGTCGAGACACACCGAAAAATATACCAGCTTATGCCAGTTTAGTAAAAATGCGACTGGAGCTGTTGCGAATTTGTTAACTTAACTTTGGTTTCCTTTGCTGAGACAGTTGCTTCATGAAACAGGTTTTATTTTCTAAAGTGGATTTTCGGCCCATTTTCTATTCATCCTCGTCTCTCTGGTATATTTCTAGCACTGAACTCAGTTTGTACCTATTAAATCACTAACCCTAATCTAAACAGTAATTTGAACTGCAATAAAGTGACGAGAGTTTCTAAATCATGATAATTGCCCATTCACACAAAATTAAACTGAAATACTCTAAGCAATTTGTTTCGAATTATTATTTCAGATTACCAATTAAATAAAAACGGATCCAGTATTAAGGCAGCCTTCTGGTGCACAAAATGTTCAGCACGTGGGAGGATGACGACAGCTATGGCTGCTCTACACTACCAAACAAGACAAGTATCATCTTCACAAATGCCTATAATGGAATACCACAAACGCTCATACTTAACGTTGTTGCATGGTTGCTGTTGATAATACTATTCACAACGTTAAGACACCAGGCGGGCGACTTTGGCCGTTTAGCTCTCGTCAACAATAGTGGCAATAAAAAACGCTGGACAGAACTTTTCTATTCACAACGTAGCGAACCGGTGCAGACGCCCTCCAGTGATCGTCAGGGATCGATAACAATCAACCACCACCTTGATCATGGACTCTTCTCTTGGGTGAAAATAACATGGCAGTTAAAGAAGGAACAGATATTGTTGCACACAGGACCAGACGCAGTGCATTATTTGTCTTTTCAGCAACATTTGATGCTTGTCATGGCTGTGGTAACGGCAATATCGTTGATTGTCATATTTCCGGTAAATTTTTGGAACGGCTCTGACCGCAATGGGACTTATGCTGTGAACGCATTTGGTCATACGACTATGGCTAACCTGGAACCGGACTCTTCATGGCTGTGGGTGCATGTGATTGTTGCGATTTTGTATGTGCCGCTCGTTGTAATGGTGATGCGAAGATCATCTGGTCGTAATGCCTTCAAGAAGGCTCCAACTCGCACCATTATGATTACGAACATTTCAGCAAACGATCGCAACAGAACGGTTATTCGAAATTACATCCAGGAGCTGTTTCCTGATGTCACCATTGAAGACGTTCAGGTGGCGTACAATATTTCAAAGTTATTTACAAAGAATGACGACTACGAGAAGGTGCTCGACGCTCGTATTTATTGTGAGAACCATCGGGATAGAGACTCGATTTTGGTCAGGCCAGAGGCGTGCTCATGTAGGTCAGAGAACGCGTTTGAGTACTACCAGCGAGAGGAAAGAAAATTATCTGGCGATGTTGCGCGTCTGCGAGCAGCTGCCTTGAATGAGCCACTGGGAATTGCTTTCATAACTGTTTCCACAGTTTTAGAGGCGCAGAACATCGTGGGACACTTTACACCAGGAACATATCGGCAGTGGGATCTGACATTCGCTCCATCGCCGGATGATTTATTCTGGGAGAACCTCAATGTAAGCACCAGCCGCTGGTACATCAAATGGACCATCATCAACATCATCCTGTTCACCGTGCTATTTTTCCTTACCACACCGGCTATCGTAGTGAATATGTTGGACAGTGTATCGATTGCGAACGGAGACATTAGCAAAATTAGTCCCCTCGTTTCTGAATTTTTGCCAACATTGATGCTTTGGACACTGTCCGCCCTCATGCCCGTCATCGTGGCGTTCTCCGATAAATGGCTATCCCACTACACCCGATCACTGCAAAACTACTCAATTATGACGAAGTGCTTTGGGTACTTACTCTTCATGATCCTCATTTTGCCCTCGCTTGGTTTAACCAGTGCTCAGGCATTGCTCGAATGGACCGTCAGTGACGATTCCTATCGTTGGCAGTGCATTTTTCTTCCCGATCGTGGTTCGTTCTATGTGAACTATGTCATCACCGCCGCCTTCATTGGTACTTCTCTGGAGCTGTTACGCTTCCCTGAGCTGATTGTGTACATTTGGATGTTGTGTACAGCGAAGTCCAAAGCGGAGACCCCACATATTCGCAAGTCGATTCTGATTGAGTTTCCCTTTGGCACGCACTACGCCTGGACAGTGTTGGTCTTCACCATCAGCGTGGTGTACAGCGTGTTTTGTCCACTAATAATGCCGTTTGCTATGGTATATATCTGCTTCAAGCATTTTGTCGATCGGCACAACCTGTACTTTGCCTACGGGCCCAGCAACATGATCAGTCGCAATGGCGGTAAAATACATTCCACAGCTGTGACCATGACAAAGTTCTCAGTTGTACTTCTCTTGCTTATCATGGCAGCTATATCAGCGGTTCGTGGTCAAGGCATGGCACGTGCCATAGTCCTCATCATTGCACTCTGCCTCACGGTTATCTTATTCACGTTTATGTCGCCGATTAAGCGCTGCACGCAGGCACGGCGACCGAGTATTGTTGAAATGGCTGGGCCGGCTCCTCTATACGTCGCTGATGTGCTCAAACCTCCATCGGCGGTTCCCTCTCACAGTGCGACAGCGATGGCTAGTGGTATCCCAGATTATGGATCAGACAGTGTATCAGATTTTGATATTAGCTCGCAGGGTAGTGTAGAGGCTTAAGCTTGGTTTTTTAATTCCTAACGCCGATTGATTTTAGTCAGTTTTACGACACTCAAACTCAAAGTGAATCTGTGGTCGTACAAAAAATTAAATTAAATTCCGGTTCAACCCTGAATTAAAGGAATATCGCAGAGAGAACATGTCAAAAATAACTAATCCTCTACATAATTGAGCAATTTATCGGTACATCCAGGTTTATCTATAAACTAATACACAGTTAACTGCATTGATACATTTTTATCGCCTTTTACCAAAATGTGATAACGTTAGTAATTCAAAATTTGTTAGCAATATTGTGTTCTAATTAAAATTATTTTTAAAATATTTTACTAGCAACTTGTTTGCTAAAAAATACTATCACATTCTATTGTACATATACCTAATATAATATTTATAATTTTTATTTGAAAAAAATAAAATTAAATGTAGAAGTGAACAGACTATTTTTCTTCTTCTCTTTAATTTAAGTTGTATTAAGTTTTATTTGCAAATTTTATATCTTTATACAGCAAATTTTATTAATACGTATTTATATATTTCTGTTTCAATACAAATTTTGTTCAACTAAACCTGTATTATGTCTACATATTAATAAGAATACAGTATAAACATTTTTAATCAATGAATGCTGTGTTTTAGTTAGGAACATGGAAAGTCTTCGGTAGGTAATTCCGGAAAATAGTGGTTCGTTAAGCCACTATAGCCACCTTTAGCGATACTGAACTGGGAGAAGGGACATATAACTAACCCTCTCCAAATCCTCAATATTTGTGTCAGACTTGTATGCTAGATCAAACAGAGTTATAAGGTAATTTGCTGCTGCAAGGGGTGAAAGGCTACGGAACGCGGAAGCACTGACTTCCCCAAATCAATCGGCCTTAATTAAATAGAACATGTTTTGGCTTCTCGGACAGTGCCAAATACCTAGTACTGTTTCTGCATATTAAAAGGCCGCTGCCGCACTCCTGCAGTAGGATCTTGGCCCTTATATGGTTCAATAGTCAGAAAACTATGCATTCGGAAGTAAATATTATGTTTTCCATTGGGCAAAAAGAAGCGTCCGGGAGAGCCCGGAATCGAAAAATTCGCTTCTGAAACCGTTCCATTGGCACAAAAGATACTCATCTGGTGATTCTGAGAAGAGAATTTTGCTTCTCGATTTGAAGTCAGAATTATGTATTTTATACAAGTCAGCAGCTGATAGAAGCCGTACCTAGATTATTTGTTGGCATTTCACCAAATCTTTTGTGACTTCAATCAGAAGCAGTTTTCTTCGTTATCTTATTCCATTGGATTACAGAGGGTGGATTCCCGAGTGAAACCAATGGAAAACGAAATTATTAGACCAATTATTGTACATTGTCCGAAATACGATGCAAATGCATACTTTTTTTAGGCAGCCCCAGAAGCAAATGAATCAGATAGTTTTAGGAATTTCGAAATTTGCCGCATATACAGCATATTTTGGTATAAATGACTATTTTGGCTTTTTAAAACTTAAAAAATTGATTTCACCGAAATGCAAACGGACCATAAAAATTCTACCTCTCATCTGGAAAACAATTATATTGCCCGCGTTCCATGCCCGCTAGATGATTTGCCAAACTCCATACAAAATTTCGCATTTCAACATTTGAGCTAGACGTCTATCACTTTTTTGTGAAATGTTTAATTTTCGCGGGCATGATAACTACTTGGAAGAACAATTCCAGCTGTCATTACAGTTGAATTCAAATTGTAAACAGCTAGGGCCAGCTATCTATAGGCAGGCAGATCGGTTACCAATGAAATTCTGAAAGACTGCATTTTTTGTATATTTGTTTTCATTTACTTATTGAATATTTTTGCAATGTTTTGGATTTTTTTATAGAATATTTAGTCATTTTAAGTGCATATTTCTCATGTATTAAATAAGCTTCCTCCTTACACTGAATAAAATCGAAAGAGCGTCTTACTTCTATGAAAATATGCTGTTACCGCTGACGTGAAAAAAAACCCAATTTTTGAGTATGGAACAAAACTAAAAATAAAGTTTATTTATTAAATTCAATGGCGATTACAAATAAACCTTTTTACCTAAAAATTATAGGTATTTTTTCTCTATGGTTTCTTCCTCCGCGGTAAGTTATTTATTTTCTCCCAAATTAGTGCCAGTGTCGTTTTTTTAGCATTTATCGAAGTGTCATCGTGGATTGTCGATGGGTGCGTTCAGCATCTGACCTCCACTCATCTTTCAAATTTCGTCAGCAACACTTCTCCCCCCCGGTGAGGCGGCTGCTATGCATGATGTATCTGCTGCTGCTTCACCTTCATTTGACTTGCTGACATCCAGCACTGCCAGTTTCACTACCGGGCGATCATACACCCCACTTGCGGTTCTGACTGTGGCTCTTCTTATTTGACCATCCTTCGCCTTCACCGTGTTGACAACGATTCCTTTAGGCCAGGAACTCTTTGGAAGATTCTCATCGACAATTATGACCACATCACCCTCTGCGACGTTCCTTACGGGCTGAAACCATTTGGTCCTCCGGGTGAGGGTTGGCAGATATTCCCGGATCCAGCGCCGCCAAAACACGTTCGATAATTGCTGAGCAACTCTCCAGCTTTTGCGAAGAAGATCCTTTTCGTTGAACGTTCCTGGTGGTTTACTGCCGCTCGATGACCCAAGCAAAAAATGGTTAGGTGTCAACGCTTCTGCATCGGCTGTCTCTAGAGCAACGTAGGTCAGTGGGCGCGAGTTAACTATGCCCTCAATTTCAATCAGAACGGAGCGCAATGACTCTTCTTCCAAACGCTGATTCCTGGTGATTTCCTTTAGAACACCTTTAACCGTTCCAATCAGTGGTGGATTAAAGAACCACTTGGTTTCAGCACTTGTAAACGTGCTCTGAACGACGTCACTGTTCATCTCATGGAACGCTTCGCGAAGCTCCTTCTCGGCTCCCTTTAGGTTAGTCCCGTTGTCCGAATAAATTTCCCTTGGAGTGCCTCGCCTCGACATAAAATTTCTGACGCACATAATGCACGAGTCTGAAGTGAGACTGTGTGCCACTTCAATATGAATTGCTCTTATAGTCAAACACGTGAATAGGACTCCCCAGCGTTTTTCCACTTTTCTTCCGGATTTAATCAGGATCGGTCCAAAATAATCGATTCCTGTAAACGAGAAAGGTCTTACATATGCCGATAATCTTGCCTCAGGAAGTGGAGCCATCTGGGGTTTCGCTGGTACTGCTCGATCATTTCGACATTGCTGACATCTTCTGCATACGGATCTCAATAGTCGTCTCAAGCTTGGAATCCAAAACATTTGACGCATCTCATTGATCACGGTTTCTTGACATCGATGATGAAAACGAGTGTGGAAATCGTAGACTAACAAAGAAGTTATGTAGTGGTCTTTCGGCATGATTATTGGTCGTTTGGTATCTTCTTCAACACACCAGGCACCATCAATCCTTCCCTTTCACCGCAGCAGTCCATCGTCGTCATGGTAAGGTGAACATTTAAATAGGGAACTCCCTTTGGGAACAATCTTGTTGTTCTTTAGTACTACCAATTCGCTTGCATACCTTTCCTTCTGTGCCATATGTAAGAGGTATGTTTGCGATCGTTGAAGCTCGTCCGATGACAACGTCTTACTGACGCGTCTAGTCCTTTTGGAATTTACGTTGTTTGAAAACCGAAAAACCCATGCCATTGAACGAAGCAAACGACGCCAAGATGAAAATCTAGACACTTCTATTAAGGGTTCAGCATCGTGTCCAACCGTCTGCAACAGGAACTGTGGTCGTACTTCCTCATTCTGAATTTCAGGTTCTTTATCAATCGGGACCGGCCAGTCCCTCTCTTCATCGTAGAGAAACTCAGGACCTTTGAACCACTTCTCGTCTTGATGGAATGTTGGTGTCCTATTCCATTTTGTGGCAAGGTCGGCAACGTTAAGCTTTGTCGGGACCCATCGCCACTCCTCCTGCACCGTAAGTTCCAATATTTCAACGACCCGGAACATAACAAATGGTTTATATCTCTTGGCGTCTGATCGCAGCCAGCAGAGAACATTCCTCGAATCGGTGCATAGAAATCTCTTCTGGATCTTAAAAGTATGGCTCTTTTCAATTGCCTTTGCCAATCTGGATCCAATCAGAGCGGCCTGCAGTTCTAGCCTTGGAATCGACAAAGGCTTAAGTGGTGCCACCTTTGACTTTGCACCAACGAGTACACAGTCCACTGAGCTTCCATTCACAAATCTGAAGTATGCCACTGCTGCCATGGCATTCTCACTCGCATCCACAAAGACGTGCAACTGGACCAACGCCTCCTTGTTGAAACCTTCAGGCAAGTAGCACCTCTGGATTCGCACATCTTCAACCCTTGGCAGCAGGACACGCCAACTTTCCCATTTGGTCTGTAGGTTGGTTGGAATTATTTCATCCCATCCTATTGCTGACTTCCACACCTCCTGCAGAAGGATCTTAATCTTGACTAGATAAAACGACAGAAATCCCAGGGGGTCGTAGATCGACATTAGCACTCGCAGAAGTTCACGCTTCGTTGGCATTCGCTGTCCTTTCAAAACATCTTCATGAGCCTTTGTGAATTTCAGCGAGAAGGTAAAGATATCGTCTGAAGTGTTCCACCAGAGTCCCAAAACCTTTGCCGTGCATTTCGTTTCTTCAGGATGTTCTTGAAATGTTTTTCCTTTACGTTCAGGTTGATCGAGTGCTTGCAGAACCTCCTTAGAATTTGACAGCCAGTTTCGGATATTAAACCCTGCTCTAGAGTGTATATATTTGACTTCATTTGCTAGACGGATTGCTTCCCCAACTGTGTCCACACTATCCAGTAGATCGTCCACATAATGATGCTGAATAATTGCTTCCGATGCTCTGGGAAAGTCAAGTGCAAACTCCCTTGCATTCGTATTTTTCACATATTGAGCAATACTCGGGGAGCATGTTGCCCCAAACGTTAGCACCTGCATTACGTAGACATCTGGCTTACGGTTAGTATCCCCATCACGCCACAAGAACCTCTGCGAGTTCTGATCCTCCTCTCGTACGCCAATCTGATGGAACATTTCTGCAATGTCACCGGCAATCGCTATTCGTCTTGTTCGAAACCCATGCAGTACTTCAGTTAATACTCTTAACTCGTCTGGCCCTTTCAACAGCATGTTATTTAGTGACACTCCTTGTGTGGAAGCGGCTGCATCCCATACTAATCGTAGCTTTCCTGGTTTATTTTGGTTTC
This sequence comes from Cheilosia urbana, assembly GCA_946477585.1. Taxonomy (NCBI): domain Eukaryota; kingdom Metazoa; phylum Arthropoda; class Insecta; order Diptera; family Syrphidae; genus Cheilosia; species Cheilosia urbana. The sequence continues at coordinate 44,418,009 of OX297856.1, forward strand.
TTACAATAAATATTGGTAGATACCAAGTCTTTGTGTTAAAATCATTAACCTCCTGCTCACTTAACTTCCTTGCATATCGTTTCACAACCAAATCCTTTATCTGCTCACCGATTATTTCACACAAAGAAGTATCAACCGTCATCTTCTTCTCCAAACATTTAAGCCTTTTCAAAGCCATTGAAAAGCTATCAGGCAGAACTACGTCATCATAACGCCATAACAATCCAGTACTGAACGAGTTACCTTGTCGCCTAACAGTTGTACTAAGAATACTTTTAGCGCGTACCTCTTCAGCTGACTCAATGTGTCTCCTGCTAATTCCATGCTCCTCAAGTATGAAGTGCTGCCGAACCATCTCGTGAAGATCCTTATTACAATCACAAGCTTCGTATGCGTGATACACTCCATTCACCTTGGCATCCTTAACGCAGCTCCCGCTGACACACCAACCCAGCCGAGTCTTCATTGCAACTGGATCATTCCATCCCCCTTCTCTGATTCGTTGTGGCAATAATAGTCTTTGGTTATTAATTCCAATTAATATTCCACATTTCGCATCTTTGTATGACTGTAGGGGTACACCGTTAAAATATGAGTACTTACGATTCATTTCCTCTTGATCCACGGATTGTACCGGCAGAGCTAGCCGTTTAACTGTGCGCACATCTCTAAGCCAGTATTTTGTCAGCTCAATACCTTCATATCTTGCAGATATCTCTAGAGGAACAATCTTAGATTCCTCTTCCAAGCGCGTAGTATCCGCAGTCCATTTCAAACATATGGTTTGTTTACTCCTTTCAGTCCTAGATTGTCTGCGAAGCTTTCCTCCACCAACGTTAGCGACGATCCACTGTCCAAGAAGGCATAAGTTTCGACAGACCTTCCATTTCCATGAAGGACCACTGGCACAATGTTAAAGAGCGTATTCGTACCATTGGCTTGCTGATGAGCATGATGATTGCCATCAACAGTCGGCATCGGCTGATGAAGCACTTCTTGATAGTTGTGCAAAGTTGGATGGTGAAAGTATACACAGCCGTTGACTCCGCATGCGCGTGCCGCTCGACATCGGAAACGTTTCGGATGCCCTAAACATACCTCACATACACCTTTCTCTCTCAGCAGCTCCCACCTCTGGTACAAAGTCAACTGTCTAAAATGTTCGCATTCAGCCAACTTGTGACCTTGGTCACAGAGATAACATCCTCTTCTTGGCTGGTTGGGTTGCGTTCTCCTTCTTGGTGTCCGGTCTTCGGTGTGTGTATGTAAGGATATTTGTCGTCTCTCATTTCTCCCGTCTATTACTGCACACGATGTCGTAACGGTACTTGCGGCCTCTGCCACACCATACAACCATTTGCTAAACTGCGTTAGGTCTTGTTCCTTTTGTCCATTATGCAACGCCCAATTCAGCTTAATTGATGCTGGCAGCTTATCAACCAGTTCTTGAAGCAATGTTGGATCACTAAGATGGTTTGTTAATCCAGATGCCTCAATCGTACATTGCAGACTTCGTACAGATAAAGCGTACTGTATGATGGTGTCCAACCGATCTGCTTTCGGTTGTGGTTCCGCTCGTATTTTCTTAAGCATAGTATGGACTATGTATGCTGGTCTACCATACAACATGCGCAGCTCCGAAATTATTTCGGGAACTGTTGATGGCAACATAAGACGTGAACCCACTGCTCTAAGTGCACTGCCCTTTAATGCCCGTTGCAGCCTGCATAAATTTTCCTCTTGAGAAAAGCCACACAACTTTGTGCTATTCTCATAGCTGCTTATAAATAGCGGCCACTCTTCCGGGTTTCCAGAGAACACTGGCAGTTCTTTTGCCAAAACTTGCCGCGCTGCAATTTGACGCTGGTCCAGCGAAATAGGTTCGTTAACAGCTGCAGATAGTTCCTTGAGTTTAACCTCTTTTTTTTGAACGCCCTCTTCCGCTTTTGTTTCCTTCGCAGTTGTATGTTTTTCGTCATTAATCCATTCTGCTACTCGGTCTCTTGCTAAGCTTCTGTCGTCTTGCAAGTTCTCTTCTTCCTCTTCTTCTTCTTCCAATGCAAGTATCTCGTACTTCTTGCGAAGGTATTCGTCATCTAATTTCTTTTGTTCATTTAGGCGAAGCATCTCTAGTTTCAGCATTCGCTTACTTCTACTCGTGGACGCAACTGACCGCCTACTAACACTCAGCCTTTCTGACGGTTGATTCAAATCAATGACTCTTGACTGTGTCCTTACGGATGCACTATCGCGACACTCCTTTTCAGCTGCACTCTGGTTCCGAACAGTAGCGTTGAGTTTGCTGCAGGCAATGCACTCAAAACTCGTCTCCGCTACACCAGCATAGTGTTGTGTTACTCATACATGAGGCAATACAAATGTCCCATACAACTGTTCTAAATGTCCCAACACCTCAAAACGAATATTTGTACCACCTCTCAAATTTGTCACGTCCAAGAACACAACACAAAATTTCATGAAAATAATACAAGCACCACTTATGTGATTTGAAAACTATATCCAACCATAACCCATACATATAACATTACCATCAAAACCATATTCCATATTAATAATGTGTATGTGTCACTCTCTCTCAGCTCTCACTCTCAATTCAAATCAGTCTCAGAGTTCAGAAGAGATCACAGCAGAGTACGCCAAATCTCTCAACTTAACTCCTTTTATGACTATGAGAAAGAGAATACACAAAAATGTACCATTCATGATTCATAATTAATTTGAGGATTTGAGATGCCTCATTTTCTTCCAACACCTCATATGAGGTGGGATTGTACCACTAACCACTTCATTCTTGTCTAAATGCATGTCCTATGTGCTATGTCCTATCCCCTACTCTACCCAACACTTATATCCATATTCCATACCATTGCCAAAAAGGAAATAGGAATGTGTCTGTGTCTCTCTCTCACGCTCAATTCAACTCACTTAAGAACAGTACGCCAACTCTCACAACTCAATTCCTTAAGACTAAATACTTAAGAGTTATGAGTTATATGAGTTGTTTATGAGAATGCCTATACAAAATGTACCATTCATTTGAGGATTTGAGAGGCAAAACAATTGAGGCCTCATTTTTGGTTTTGGTACAATATTGATTTCAGATCAAAATCTCATGTGAGGTGAAAGAGCATACCAACTCATTTGATGAGATTTAAAGTAACACCTCATTTGAGGTGGGACATTGTACCACCTCATAATTCGAAATGTAGGCCTCATACAAACTCATTATAAATACGTGTCCTACCCAACACTACACCAGCATCCACTCCAGCACAGTTGAAATGCTGCCATTTTTGGCATCCATCGCATTGCACCATATCTTCGGCGTCATTATTCCTATTACAAGAGATACAATCTCCTTTTCCCTGGCGCTTCGACATCTCAAAATGGAGGCCACTATAATTTTTAGAACTGTTACCGCTGACGTGAAAAAAAAACCAATTTTTGAGTATGGAACAAAACTAAAAATAAAGTTTATTTATTAAATTCAATGGCGATTACAAATAAACCTTTTTACCTAAAAATTATAGGTATTTTTTCTCTATGGTTTCTTCCTCCGCGGTAAGTTATTTATTTTCTCCCAAATTAGTGCCAGTGTCGTTTTTTTAGCATTTATCGAAGTGTCATCGTGGATTGTCGATGGGTGCGTTCAGCATCTGACCTCCACTCATCTTTCAAATTTCGTCATATGCCTATAATCGATGCTTTTTTTTTAATAAATAAAATAATTAACGATAGCCGCATATATTTTAGGTAGGGTTTATAAAAGTGAATCAAGAGTTTTGTGTCAGACTGTAGCCACCTACATTACCGCAGTCAAAACGAACAGTTCAAATGTTGGTAAACAAAACTTTGACATTTTGCGGGCTGTTCGTAATGCTGAAGTTTTTGTTCACAAAAGTCTGGTTAACTCGACTGTTCTCGGGGTGCTCCACTAGTGATTCCAATAATGAATACCATAACAAAACTCTGTCGCAGGCAACAGTTCTTTTCTCATATCAAAGGAAAGTGTAGCACATTTTCGGTTGCTTGCCATATCAGTCGATTATTTGCCACAAGTGGATCACCATGTCTCAGATTACCTACATGTAAAAAACCGCAAAACAGTTTTAATAGAAAATCCTCTAGCAAACCTGGTGATGAGAAGCCCCATTGTAATATTGGAACCATTGGTCACGTTGACCATGGTAAAACAACTCTGACAGCAGCAATAACAAAAGTTTTATCAAAGAAAGGTCTAGCGGATTATGTGCCATATGACCAAATCGACAGAGCCCCTGAAGAGAAAGCTCGAGGTGAGTATTTTAAAAATAAGCCAGATTTAAAAACAAATTGAACTCTGTGTTCTTTTAAAAGGTATTACCATAAATGCTTGTCATATTGGTTATGCAACTAATTCAAGAACCTACGCTCATACCGACTGTCCAGGACATGCGGATTACATTAAGGTTAGTCTTGCTTTATTTGCAATCGTGACATAATTTTTAAATTGCCAACAGAACATGATATCAGGTGCAACACAGATGGATGGTGCTATACTGGTTGTCGCAGCCACTGATGGTCAGATGCCACAGACAAGAGAGCATCTGCTACTGGCCAAACAAGTCGGCATCAAAAAAATCATTATCTATGTGAACAAGGCGGACTTGGTTGATAATGATGTCCTCGAGCTGGTGGAGATCGAAATGCGTGAAATGTTATCTGACTTCGGCTTCGACGGGATTAACAGCCCAGTTATCTATGGTTCAGCGTTATTGGCCCTGGGTGAAGATCAATCCAAATACGGAGTGCCATCAATAGAAAAGCTACTGTCTTGTGTAGATAGTTTTGTTCCTACACCAACGCGGGATTTCACGTCGCCGTTCATTCTGCCAATTGACAATGCATTCACAGTGGCAGGTCGCGGAACTGTTGTCGTTGGCACCATTAAACGAGGGACACTATTGAGAAACGACGAAGCAGATCTACTGGGTTTCAATCAAAACATAAAAACTACAATTGGTGATATTCAAATATTTAAAAAGAGTGTTTCACAGGTTAGCTGTTAAATAATTTGTTGTTCAAGACACTATTTCCAATAGTCTTCTTCTTGTACAGGGAATAGCTGGTGAAAATGTTGGTGTGCTTCTGCGAGGAGTCAAAATAACTCGAGTTGAACGTGGGATGTTGCTTTGCGCGTCTGGCACAGAAGATATCTCTAATCACTTTGAAGGATCTATGTACTTATTATCACGAGCAGAGGGTGGTCGCTTTAGGCCGATGACGTCAAAGTATATTCAGCAGCTGTTCAGCACAACATGGAATGTTCCAGCGCGAATTGATTTGGGTAGACCATTTATCTTTTATAAAACTATTTACTTGATTTGTTTTTTTTTTTTTAGTCCCTTCAAGTGGAATGCTCATGCCGGGCGAACATGGAAAGGTGCTAATTACCTTGTTCCGAAAAATGGTGATGACACCTGGTCAAGCATTTACAATACGTGAGAACGGTATGACAGTGGCGACCGGTATTATTACAGAGAGAAGGCCAGCGATAAATCTGCCTCGAAACAAGCTTTCTAATGTCATTCTTCAAGAGGACGTTGCTTAACAAAGTAGAAGCAAATAAAATTGTAGATAGAAAACTACTTGGTTTTTTTAATGGGTGTTCTGTTCACTTTGAGAAAAACAAATAGAAATTCACAAACAAATAAATAAATTAAGGATTTCAAGTATGTATACTATTTCATAGGAAACAAGTTTAATTTGGAGTAAGAGATATGTTAAAAAAAAAATTGGTGCGACTGTATCCAACAGTCCCAAAATATGTGTATGTGTAAACACCGTGCGTGCGGTATGTGTGTGGCTTGATACACGTCATGTCATTGAGAAAAGAGGGAATTGTAATAACCGTATTCTTGATATATTATGAAATAACAATAATTTATTTGTTCTGTTCTAGTTTCGGTAGAATAGATACAATCGGATTGTGGTAGCTGAAGTAAGATATGTACATTCGAGACTGTAATCTATCTAGATTACGCTGGAAGACAGCATCGATGGTTGTTCCATATCATGTTGTTGAAATTTTCCGGTTGGAGTTCATTTGAAAATTAAATTTATCTTGCATAAAATCAATAAATGGTTGAGCTTCTGGAGTTGCAAAATTGATATTTAAGTCCCCGCTTATGATCATTGGTAAAAGATGATAATCTCCCTGCAGAATTCTTGAAATTTCTTCTGAGTACGGTGCAAAGACGAAATGGAGAAATTTTATTTCACAACAACTAAAAGCTGAAATTAATATGCCCCAGCTCCTAAATTTATGCAATGATAAAAACGTATGCAATGATAAAATGTATGCAATGATAAAACACAATTTTATTTCACATCAACAAAAAGCTGAAATTAATATGCCCCAGCTCATAAATGTATGCAATGATAAAACACAGTGACGCATTCCCTGTCCCCGCAAGTTAAATGTGTGGAATTACTCCACCAGATTCCCAAAAATGTATGCAATGATAAAACACAGTGACGCATTTCCGTCCACGCAAGTTAAATGTGTGGAATTACTCCACCAGATTCCAACAACGCGCGCTTAGATGTTTACACATCAAAAACAATCCAATTGTAATTTTTATTTCGCTAGCGCTAAATTAAATTAAATTTAATTTGGTTGATGCGGCCCAATCGAGTTACTGACGAAAGGTTCAAGACACTGTACAGCTAATATTAGACGAGGCATTTAGGAGACATAAGTCTACAGTTAGCACAGTTCAGAGTACCTACACATCTCCTTTCTTGCGGATATGGTATGCTGTAGGTAAATTCATCGGCCAACATGAAATTTGGCCCAACCAAATTTTGTAAATAAGTTTGTTGCTCCTTACCAAGACATTTCTGACTGCTTTACGAAACTGGGCCTGTAGCTTCGTTAAGTTGGGATAACGGCTACCCTCATTTCGTAGATGTTGGGGAAAATTGTTTACTTTGCTGTCTTCGTCGGCAAGTAGTCTGAAGCAGAGACAATACTGAGACCCCCAACTTCGGCCGATTTTCCGTTACTTGCCTACAAGCTATATTTCTATGGGGTGGTACACGCTAAGTGCGTTAGTATTGTTACATAGAAATTCGTACTGACAACTGTCACGCACCAACACACTCGCACCTTGCGTGTCCCACTTCCGCTGTCGGCAAAGTTGCTTCCAGCGTTCATAGAATTTTGTCAGTTAAATTTGAAATTATTCGTTTCGTGTAAATAGTATTTTATTTTAGGAATTAGTGCACTTTTGCTGAAAATATTATGAAAAATGATTACTGCAGAATGGTTGTATGAAAATAAAAACATTTTGGGCAATTTTTCTTCAGTTATTTAAGAAAAATGTACACATCAAATCGAAGTTAATGATATTCAAAAGCAGAAAATACACAACAATATTTGTCCTAATATGTTTCTAGTATATAAAACATCTCATTTATATCGCATTATTAACTAAACAAATTATATTAATCGTTTTTTTTAAATTTATAATAACCAACCAATAGCATTCAGTTATCTTAAAATGTGGTATTCTCGAACTCTGTCACATTCCCCCATGGTTGGTAGCGGTTGGCAGCATTGAATTTATATTTTTTGTATGTTTTTACATGTCACACGGATTCTAAATAGACATAACACCGATAGGAAAACAAAATGGCGAATTTGAAAAAAAACTGAGGTGGCCAGCGGCAAGAGGATTGTGAGTTGGGGGTCTCAGTATTGTCTCTGGTCTGAAGAAGCGTTGTTTTTAAATCCTGTATTCCACCATACACCCATTCCTATGCTTATCTCCAAGGACTTTCGTTCAAACATGGAAAGAAGCAGAACGCTACTTCTGGAACCCGTCAATAAAATGGGTCGCACGCTTTTCGTGCATTATCAGTTATCACCCCAATCGAGGTATCCGTTCGGGAAAAAATCCGATACGATAGTCAAATCAATCCGATCTCAAATTGAGTTCGAAGTACCCGTTTCGAAACAAAATAAAATCTGTCCCTTTTTGCCTACGGCGTCATTTTTAGATCGAAAATCCCTACGTGCAGGGATTTTTACCTACATGTACTATCACCGCACTCACTACCCGCAAAATATTGATACAACGACGCGATATATATCGCTTTTCAACATGCGCTGTGTATCGCCAGCAATAATGTTGCCGCAATCAGCAACATTTTTCGTTCAACCGATATTGAGTTGCTTTAATGTGAGACGTCTAATTTGATTCAATGTAAAATAACTGTTAGCGATAATATCGCATGTTTCCTATTGCCAGTTGCTTGTTGCTTGTTGCTTCAGTGGGAGAGCCGCCTAAAAGGCACATTCTATACTTCAAATCGAACAATTCGAAACAATTTGTCAAACGCGCGCGATAGTAGAAAGTAGCTCTACTCAGGCGTCGCGTTGAACTTTACGATATTTACGATCTAAAGTCGAGTCAACGCCTGAAGTTGTATTTTGTGTGGCACCATTTTTTTTTTTTTTTTTTATTATTATTCCCATGCCCAGTTAGGCTGACACTGCGACCTAAAAGATCTATTGTGTCAGTGGGGAAAATTTAATCTAAGAGACGTGAGACCTCCCTAATGAAGGTCAATAAGTCCTTAGAAGCAGAATGTGCTATATCTGCTGGTGTGCGGGTCTCTCTATTGAAGACACGTTTTCTTAACCAATGAAAAGCCGGGCAGTCGCAGAGAATGTGTTCAGAGGATTCAACATCCTCTAGACAAAATCTGCATTCTGCTTCCGGGCAGAGGTTCATTTTGTTGAGGTGATATCTAAGGCCACAATGACCCGTGAGGAAGCCCGCTAGCTTTCTTATGTTTTCCTTACTGAGTCTAAGGATTTCATTATAGGAGTAGGGCTTAATTAAACGTTTGGATTGTCTTAGACCAGGGACATGTTCCCAGTGGTTGAGACGAAGTTGTTTTTCCCAAACATTAATTTGTCTTAACGCAGAGGTCCAATTGACTGTGCAGTATGGTTCTGGTCCGCACAGAGAGGATTCGGAACCAGCCCTAGCTAGTTTGTCTGCATGCTCGTTGCCTGCAATACCCTGATGACCCGGCACCCAGCCAAGTCTTACCTTGTTGTGTGTCGCAAGGGTTTGCAGAGCATCGTGACAACACTTAACTGTTTTGGAGTCAATTGTGTGGGACGCCAAAGCTAGTAGAGCTGCCTGACTGTCTGAGAAAATTTGAATAATTGCACCTTTCATACCTTTTTAGAGATTAGATTAGCGCAGGTTTCGATCGCGTGGATTTCCGCTTGAAAAACCGTGGGACTCATTCCCATAGGTATAGATAGTTTGGTGTTGGGTCCAAAAACACCAGCTCCAACTCCGGAGTCCATTTTTGATCCGTCAGTGTACCATACTATGCTTTTCGGGCTTAGTGTTGGAACACCATTGGTCCAAATAGCGCGTTCGAGAATTTGTACCTCATATAGTTTCCCGAAGCTGTACTCCCTAACCATAGTGTCTGGGACCGTACAGAACATGTCCAAGTTTGGGATTTGTTTAAGTATTTCCAGGTGCCCCACATGATCAGCTGGTTTAAACTTATATTCTAGTTGCATTTTAATGGCGCATCTTGCGGCCGTCTTCATGATGAAAAATTGCAATGGTGAGAGCCCAATAATGGCCTCAAGTGCTGTTGTTGGGCAGGTGCGCATAGCACCCGTAATGCCGAGGCAGGCGATTCGTTGAAGCTTCTGAAGCTTATTTGCCGTAGTTCGTTCACGAACTTTCGGCCACCAGACGATTGCCGCGTACGAGATAATGGGTCTTACCATCATAGTATATAACCAATGTATCACACTGGGATTAAGACCCCATTTTCTGCCATACAGACGCCTGCAGGCCCACATGGCTCTATTAGCACGCTCTGTGACGGATTTGATGTGTGAGTTCCAGTTTAGTTTCTTATCAAGGATGATTCCGAGATATTTAACTTCGTTGGAGTAGCTTATTGTCGTTCCATTTAGTATGATGGGTTCTAGATACACCAGTCTCCTTCTAGTAAACGGAACTAGTATGGTTTTGTTTGGATTTATGGATAAACCTTCTGTATTACACCATTCTGAGACGTGTGTTAGAGCATTACTCATTCTTCTAAGAATGTTATCGCAATGCTTTCCAGTTATAATGATGGCCAAATCATCGGCATATCCAATGGCGTCATAACCTATGTTATGTAGACTGCTTAGTAGGCTGTCTATGACGAGTGACCATAGCAGTGGGGAAAGCACGCCCCCTTGGGGGCAGCCTTTGATTGCTGTCACCGACACAGCCACTCCTCCTGACGAGGATGTTATGACTCGATTTACCAGCATGGCTCGGATCCATCGGTTTGTCGAGTCTTCAATACCTTTACTTCTGATCGCCTTAGCAATCGAATCGTAACCGGTATTGTCAAAAGCACCCTCAACATCTAGAAAAGCGCCCAGGGCAATTTCTTTGTGATGAAAGGCGTTTTCTATTTTTTTAACGAGATGGTGAAGAGCACCCTCAGTGGATTTGCCCTTTCTGTAAGCAAACTGCTTTGGGTGTAGAGGGTTAGATATTACTATCCGGCCTCTGATATGAACATCAATTAATCTTTCCATGGTTTTAAGAATAAAAGATGTTAGACTTATAGGTCTGTAAGATTTAGGTAGCTCGCTTGGCCTGTTGCCATTTTTAGGAATGAAAATTACGTTCACCTGTCTCCAAGTAGACGGAATATGTCCCCAATTGTAGCTAGCTCTAAATAGAGTTATGACTGCTGGCAGTATGACGTCAATAACCCTCTGAAAGAGCGCTGGAAAAATGCCATCACCCCCAGGGGCTTTAAAAGGTTTGAAAGAGCCAACCGCCCATTTAACCTTATCTGGACTGAAAATCTTACCAGATAGACTATTAACTCGTCTAGAAACAGTGATCCTAGAATCAATGTCGTGTGAGTTTTCATGTGATTCACATATGATCGAACCCGGGAAATGAACCTGAAGTAAGGTTTTGATAGTTTCCGTTCGGTCCGTCGTGTAGGTTCCGTCTGTTTTTTTGAGCAGACCTACACCGTTAGTATGATCTTTACTTAGAGCTTTGTGGATACGAGCTGCCACTGGCATATCTAATATGTCGTCGCAGCACTTTCTCCAGGAGGCCCTTTTAGATGTTCTCAATTCGAGATTGTATTCTGTGAGAGCGGATCTGTATTCGTCCCACAATTTGTTTATTTTAGCTCGATTGAAGAGTTTTCTAACCTTCCTTCTAAGTTTGGCAAGTTTGTCATTCCACCAGGGAACCTTACGTTTACTCATAGTGGTTTTATTGACACAGCTGCCATGGTAGGAGGTTATTAGTACGTTATTAAGCTGATAAGCAGCCTCATCAATGTCCCATATGGATTCAATTGGTGAGACTAACATATTAGTTTTTGAGATTACGAGTTCTCGATACAAATTCCAGTCCGTCGACTTGGGGTAGTATCTGTTTTGTGCAAGTGTAGATTTACCAGGTATATCAAACCTTATATGTTGGTGGTCTGATAACGAGGCTTCGTCAGACACATGCCAATTTACTACGAAATTAGATATATATGGACTAGCAAGAGTAAGGTCAAGTACCTCCTCCCGTATCGCATTTATAAAGGTAGGCTTAGAGCCTTTGTTTAGGATATCAACATTATTACCAACTAGAAATTCTAAAAGACACTCACCTCTTTTGTTATTGTCGCTGCTGCCCCATGCCATGTTATGTGCATTTGCATCGCACCCGATGATGTAGTGCAAATTGTTCTTTTTGCAGTAGCGGATTAGGTTTTGGACTTCTGTGGGCGGAATGTTGATGTCATCGCCGGGGAAGTACGCTGAGGCACAGACGATGTTATGTGTGCCCTGTTCATTTGGTACTTCTACTATCAGGGTCGCCAAGTCTTTTGTGATGAATTCTGGAATTGGAAGAAAGTTGATATTTTTGTCGATTAAGCAGGCCGCTCGTGGCACTGTTTCGTCTCGTTTGTAAATAAGCTCACCTGCTTTATTTCCAAGACCCTTTATTTGCCCGCTGATAACCCATGGTTCTTGGATAAGGCCAAGGGCTATCTTTTCCTCGGCGAATCTTTTGTTAAGGGTAGCGGACGCGCCCTTAGCGTGATGTAGATTCGCCTGTAACACCTTTAAGGTGTTCATTGGTCCTCTTTGGAGGAACCGGCCTGCCGGAGTAGTTGGGCTTTTTTCGGGCCCTTTCCTCTGCGACAAGCAGTCTGATCAGGACGACCTGTTGTCTTAAACCTGTCAGACTTGTCATGTTTTTTAGAGACAACGCGCCCAGAGACTGCGTTGCTCTTTAGGTAGTCGGCCATACTGCCGGTCTTGCGAGCCTTTACGCCCTTTGTAGGTGAGGAGTGGATTGGTTTAGCGCCGATCGCTGTCACAGTTCTGCACCCAGAACCACTGGGAGTGGAGTGCCCAACAGCACTGCCACTGCCTAATTCTCGGGTGCCTTCCGCAACAACTTCCAACGCCTTCATCTTTCCGATGTTGTCCCCACTTGGATTGGACGGTATGGTGGACGTTTGGGAGGGCACGATTCCTTGGGAAGGTGCCGAGTTGGCCTCCACATCTGCTTTGGGAGCACCGCTGTCAGACGCAGGATTCTTGTCGGTGTTCTTAAGAATTAGCTTAATCTGACCAAAGCGGTATGAAACTTTGCCCCTCAGCTCAAGGAGTTTGGCCATGGAAGCATCGTCAATAGCCAGAACTAGGTGAAGGGATGCACCATCCTTTACCCTTTTGACGACTCTCCAGGTGTTAGCCTTCAATTCGGCATTTTGGGCCGTCAGGGTGGCAAGCACTTTCTCATTTGAGAGTTCCAGGCTATGTGGGAAGAAACCTCGGACGATGTGTGGCTTTGGAAATGAATCCTCTTCCACCAACATCAGGTCCAGGCCACATTTTGCTCTGATGCTCCCAAAATTAGAGCGCATCCAACCTGCGGTAGCACCATCTGTGCAGACAAACATTACCCACCCCGATTTTGGAACTGACCCTGAAAACTTGGGCCATACGCCACTATTGGTCAATTCAATCGAGGTGTCAATGACCGCCTCTTGTACAAGAGTCATTTGCTCAGAGGATAGGGGTTGGTTTACCAAGTCGGTCGGAACGATACCCAACCTAACTAGGTTAGCCACCTGGCTAAAGGTGGGGACCTCAGGTGTGGGACCTTTCCTAACTTTCTTGGCGGCCGATGCTGGCGGAGTGTTGTCTTCCGATCTAACTCGTTTAGTGACCGGCCTTTCTTTGGGATCTGCTTTGGCAAAGATGAGAGCATTCTCTCTGTCTACGCCTTGTCGCAGCGCGTTTTTAAAACGTCTCTTTTCGAAGCCCCGCAGCTTAACGTATCCACTTTGTTGAACCTTAAGTCCAGCCAAACACTTCCCTATGGATGAGCAGCCCGATTTCTCGGATATTACGCTGCAGGAGTCAACGATAGTGGACGTGTCGGAATCAGATGTAGAGGATTCCCTGTGCTCAAAACTGGCACGACCCTTACTGGTAGATGGAGCCCTCATGACATCATCATCTATTTTCAGGGATATCGGTTGCCTGTCTGTCATGGGTGACCCTTCAGACGACTACCGCCTCCGACAGCTTAGCCCGCTGAGTCTTTGCAACATTAAGCCTCCGCACCAGCGCACTAAAAAAACATACGCCCTCGTCAAGGTGACTACCATCGCGAAGGTGTGTGGCACCATAACCTAGTGTCTCCACGAGCAATAGTTCATAGCTTGATATCTGTCAAATTTGATAGAAAGAAAGAACGATAGTATGCAATAAAATGTAGGGTGGGCATTTCATAGCATACTATTTCATTCGTTCAAATGCCGCTGAGCAGAGCATGTCGTTGCATTCTCGCATTACATGCCTTAATACACCGTCCATTCGCTACTCAGCCATCGTAAAAAAAGGGATACAAGTGTCAAACTGCACAGAAATGACAGCTCATATCATACTATCGATATCATTCTATGAGCTGAGCAATATATTTCAAGAAATTTTTTATATCATACTATTTGTGGTCTCCACTGGCAATTTTCATAGTATGATATATTGCAAGATATGAAATATTGCTCGTGGAGACACTAGGTAAGAACGCTTTGTTTCTACATAATCTGTCAACGCACGCGCGCGTCAACGCGACATTGTGAATTGGGCATTAAAATCGTAAAATTTCGATAAAGCGTGTCAAAGCGCGAGTTAAGTATCCATAGCAAAACATATTGAGAAAAAAGATAACATTATTTGTATTCAATGATATCTTTAGTCTCTAGTACAGTCTTGCACACAACGCTACAATGATAACATATGTAAGAGAGATAATATCGTTTGTATACAATGTTGGAATATTATCTCTTCTTCATTATCAAGCAAGACGATTGTACGCTTGGGTCTCCTTGTAGATAGATAAGAAAAGTATATAAATACGACTGTATGATGAATTTATCAACAGTCTTATTGTAACTACATAGTAGCCTTAAGCTCCTTTTAGAATTAGTAAAAAGTATTTCAATAATAAAGGACATAGTTCCAAATAAATATTGTTTAATTTTAAAAGTAAGAAACAAGTGTTTTAATTGGCGATCCTGCCAGGAGGTTAAATATACTTTTTAACTTCAATCGAGCGGACCTCGGGAACAAGTAGTGAAATCTAGTATAAACAGAACACTCGCGTTACCGGTTACAAGAATTACCTAGCATAGCAGGTACAAATATAGCTTCTTCGTACGAAGCAGCAAAGCAATTCAGTGAAAGTGTATATGTGGAGAAAAAAAACACACAAATTCGACGACAACAGACACGAGTTCAAAATGGAACAACTCGCAGTATTAATGGCAAGATTAGAAGCTTTAGAAACCAGGAGCAACACAGTAACACAAACCCTAGAGCACACACGCACAGAGAATGCAAGGTTAGCAGCAATAATAACTAACCAAAATCAAATAAACACTAATTTAGAAACAAAACTAAATGAAGTAAAATCTGGATTAGGCATAGTACCAAACATACCTGTGCTAGAGGAAATAAGAACCACATATACAGATGGTAGTGAAATACAGTTAGACGCATTTAAAAGCCTACCTATTTTCAACGGCGATCAATCAAATTATCGGTCGTGGCGCGAAGAAGCATCCAGATTAATGGACAGCATTAAAAACTTCAAAACACACAGTAAGTACGCAGCAGCATTGACTATAGTGAAAAGTAAAATACAGGGTGCAGCCGCGAATGTGTTAACTAATTATAACACAATTTTTAATTTTGAGGCGATACGTAACAGATTAGATTATACGTACTCTAATCAAGAACCTCTATACGTGCTACAAGACATGATGAAAGCCATCACGCAAAAAAGAAGCACACTGTCTGAATACCACGACGAGATAAATAAAAATCTCAATTTAATAATATCAAAAATCACTATGTCAGGTGATCCGCCGAATATAATCGACAGACTAATTAAAAATGCTAACGACGACGCAGTTCGTATATTCATTGATGGTATGAGTGACAACTTTACAAGAGGATCATTATATTCAGCTACAATAAATGATCTAGAACACGCATTCGCAATTGCTCGCAGAATAGAACATGATAATGTGCACAGGCATTTACATCTCACTCAGGATAAGCACCACAAAAATATGCCACATGAACGCAGAAACGAAAGAAGACCAAATTATTCGAGCCAAACAACGAATTATCAACCCCAGAAGCAATACGATAATATGCAGCAACACAATCAAGGACCACAGCCGATGGAAAAATCATTACAGATAAAACAATTGCCTTATGTAACCAAACTTATTTAAGAACAAGAAATTGTCAAAATCATCTAAGTAAAAACATTTGTGAAATTAACTTTGAAGAAGAAAATTGTCTTATTCCACTTTTAAAGAATATAACTTCAAAATGCAACATTAAACAAGAATACGATTACGACTTAGAAATCGAATCCGGTGTTATGTTATTAAGCGGTAAGCATAAGTTAAATAATCAAACAATTAATGGTATAAACTTAGTTACTTATGAAAATACTATAAATCTAGACGATAAAATATACAAAAACATGCATAAGCAAATTAAAGAAGTTATATTAAGAAATCATAATTCAGAGTCTTACATCGACCAAATAATTAAAGAAGATACAATGTACAAATTCGATAACATAGATACTTTAAAAAAACTAATTATTCCTTTTGAAGAAAAACCGATATTATCAACTATATACACAATTGTAACACTGATTGTTATTCTAGCATTTACGTACGTAATGATAAAAACTATACAATGTATAACAGATCGTCAAAAACAAAAAAAGATTGACGCATATAACAAAACTTATGAAAGAGAAATGTTAAAAATAGCGTCGAAAAATCGGGACGATTTCGTTTAACAAGGGGGGGAGTTAAGTATCCATAGCAAAACATATTGAGAAAAAAGATAACATTATTTGTATTCAATGATATCTTTAGTCTCTAGTACAGTCTTGCACACAACGCTACAATGATAACATATGTAAAAGAGATAATATCGTTTGTATACAATGTTGGAATATTATCTCTTCTTCATTATCAAGCAAGACGATTGTACGCTTGGGTCTCCTTGTAGATAGATAAGAAAAGTATATAAATACGACTGTATGATGAATTTATCAACAGTCTTATTGTAACTACATAGTAGCCTTAAGCTCCTTTTAGAATTAGTAAAAAGTATTTCAATAATAAAGGACATAGTTCCAAATAAATATTGTTTAATTTTAAAAGTAAGAAACAAGTGTTTTAATTCGCGCCGACGCACGCACGCGTGCAACGCCGAATTGTGAATTGGGCATTATGTTTACGCATCAGTTCGATCAACTTTGCAATAATGAACACTTGACGTTAAAAGTGATGCCAATAGTTTGCATTAATGAACATGATGCAAAGCATCATCAGCATCATGATGCGAGTGATGCGTTACTGAATTTACACTTATAGTCTGTTGCAAAAGATACGCTCCAGGATTTTGACAGCCGTATCTATTAGACAGAGTGGAAGGTGGTTTATTGCCATTGAAAGGAGCGTGCTGTTGTTTTCATTGTTCTGAAAAAAAAAAAAAAAAAACTACTTCTCCCATGTAAATATTTGGGTGTTAATCCCGTATGGTTGGTGTCACATCAATTAAATGACTCGAGTATGAGATTTCGCCAGCTTTTATTGTATTTTGTAATGTTGTACCTAATTCACTCGATGCACTGTATCAGGAAACGGCTTAATGCCCAAAACACATGTGCAGAATTTTGCATGCAATGGAAATAGAACCCACACGTTTAAATGGGAGTGAACACATGTAAATTCAGCATGCGTTGCAGTACTGGAAGTTTCTAAATCCACTGCAGAAGACAATGCCACCACAACACAGAAAAATAAAAAACTAACTAAGCGGATTTGGCATCATTGCGTTTAGAATTTTTTAGAATTTTCAACGAAAACATTATTTCAGCTAATCGACTAAGGTATAAAAACTTCCTGTACGACTGGTAAACCGATAAAAGCAATACAATTTTGTTTAAAGATCTTCTGAAACAACAACGTCTGAACTGTGTGATCTCAAAAGTTGAATGTATTTAAAGTTGGAAATAATTGAATATAGAACAAATAATTTCTCAGTACATGAAAACTAAATACTATATAATAAAACAAGTAGAAGTAGGTCTACAGTGAATGAACATAATTTATATTTAACACTCCTCCTCATTCATTTAAGACCGCAAGCTTCACGCAGTTTTTTTATTCTGGATGCTTGTAACGGTTTTGTCAGTAAATCTGCCAGCATTATTTCAGTTGGACAGTATTTGCAATGTACTTTCCCTTTTGTTACAAAGTCTTTTACGAAGTGATATCTGGTGTCAATATGTTTGGTTCGGTTTGACAACTTTTCTTCTTCAATAAGCTTGAGGCAGCTTTGGTTATCTTCAAGAATTGTTATTGCACCGCATATTGATTGTTTCATATCAATTAATATTCTATCGATCCAAAGAGCTTCCTGACAAGCACAAGACAATGCGATAAATTCAGCTTCAGTTGTCGATAGAGATACACATGTCTGTTTCCGGCATGCCCAACTAATAGTTCCGCCATTGATTAAAAACACATATCCGCTGTTTGATTTTCGATCTTTCCTGTTTTCAGCCCAATTAGCGTCTGCATAGCCAATGACGAAACTCTCAGCGTCCTGCTTTCCAAGTGTTAGTTTAAGATTTAACGTACCGTTTAAATATCGAACAACCCTTTTAAGCTCATTCCAGTCTTGTTGAGTTGGCTTACTGACCTTTTGTGCCAAAATGGAAACTGCCGCTGAAATGTCTGGACGAGTATTTACAGAAATGTACAGCAAGCACCCAATTAAACTTTGATACTTGGTATTATCCAGAAGAATGTCCGAACCTTCATTTGATTTCCCATATCCTGGATCAAGTGGTACATTTGAAGTTTTTGCATTGCTTAAACCAAATTTTTTAGTGACTTGTTTGATATATGCCACTTGATCAAGTTGATAAAATCCGTCTTCACTCTTTTCTATCTTTACACCTGTATAATGATGAACTTCTCCCAGATCTTGCATTTCAAAATATGAAGATAATATATCTTTCACAGCTTCAATTGCCGCTTGTTTTTTAGCTGCTATAAGTAAATCGTCGACATAAATGAGAAGAAAAATCCATTCATTTTTGTGCTTTAGTGTGTATAAGCATGGATCAGCATTTCCTTGTTCGAATCCTGAATCGATCAAAACCGAATGAATTGCTTCATTCCATGCTTTCGCTGCTTGTTTAAGACCATACAAACTTTTTTTAAGAAGACATACATGATCCAATTTGTTTTCTTGTTTGTAACCCGGAGGCTGTTGCATGTAAATTGTCTCCTTCAATTCTCCGTTAAGAAAAGCTGTTTTAGCATCTACATGTTGTACCATAAGACCTTCTTTAGCTGCTATTGTGAGCAAAATTCTTACGGTTGTTTGCTTAACAACTGGGGCAAAAACTTGGTCATAGTCCGTTCCGTATTTTTGAGAAAATCCTTGAGCAACCAAACGTGCCTTAAAGCAATGTAAATTTCCATCAGCATTTGTTTTCAATTTAAAAACCCATTTACATCCGATTGCTTTCCGATCGCTTGGTAGTTGACATAAATCCCATGTTCTGTTTTTCTTTAAAGAATTCATCTCATTGTTCATGGCCTTAATCCAATCTTCTTTTTGAACACTTGCCATAGCTTCCGCTAATGTCTTTGGTTCAATTACCTCAGAAGCAACGGCATTAATTTCTTCGATTAATCGTAGGCCTCGTAACCCTTTGTTTGCACGTAGAGACACGCGCACTTGATCTTGCGGGTTAGCTGAATTTTCATCATCTTCACTTGATTGTGATGAACTCCCTTCTAATGACTCGTAATCAGATTTGTCCTCGCATTCCGTATTAATATTTTCAGGAGCATCATCACTCATTTGTTTTGGGGTTTCTAATTGAATTTGAAGGTATTCAGGGCTATTTCGAAATTCAGTGCAGTTCTGAATATTATTGGTATCCTTCTTATGATCAAAATTTTCAGTAAATTTAACATCACGACTTACCACCATCTTCTTTCGTAGAAAATCATAGCACCTGTAAGCCTTAGAGTGCTCATCATATCCCATAAAAATCATTGGTTCAGCTACATTGTCGAGCTTTCTACGTTTCTCCTTTGGAATATGTACGAAACATTTAACACCAAAAATTGCAAGATGCTTTGTGCCTGGTTTACATCCGTGCCACAATTCATATGGAGTTCTTTTGACCGCTTGTGTTAGTGAACGATTTAAAAGATAATTCGCGGTTTTTACAGCCTCAGCCCAAAAAACTTTTGAAAGTTTTGCTTCAAGAAGTATACATCTCGCCATTTCAATGAGCGTTCTATTCTTTCTTTCAGCAACGCCATTTTGTTGAGGTGTATATGGAGCCGAATATTGAATTTGAATTCCGTTTGATCGCAAAAATGTGGTAACCTTTTCCCCAGTATACTCTCCTCCTCGATCCGATCGAATTATTTTCGGCTTTCTACCAAAAACATTCCTCACCAATTCTATGTACTCCTTAATTTTACTTTCAACTTCTGATTTTTGTTTTAACAGGTAAATTATTGTGTACCGTGAAAAATCGTCAATAAACGTAAGTACATAGCGCTGTCCGCCTAATGAAGGTGTCTGCATTGGACCGCACACATCTGTATGAACCAAATCGAGAACTGCAGTTGATTTAGTAGATGATTGCTTTGGTAATTTGATACGCGATAGTTTGCCTTGAGCGCAAGTTTGGCATATGTCCTTAGTGCCACAGTCTTCAATTACCAAATCATCAACCAAACCTCTAGAAGACATAAGCTTAATTGCCTCTGGGTCCCGATGTCCAAACACTTTATGCCAATGATGAATGCAATTAGGTTTATGTCCATTAATTGCATATACTGTGTTAGGTTGACGTAATCGGAACAATCCTGATTTTAGTTCCGCAACTCCGATTTTTTGATTTTTGAATATAATTTCACATGCATCTGGAATGAAATTAACTTTAAATTTCTTGTCTAATAATTTCTTTACCGATAAAAGGTTTCCCTCAATGGATGGGGCGTAAAGGACATCTGTTACTGTTGCAGAAGAAACTTCTCCTTTTTCATTCATGAACTCGATCTTGCATGTGCCTTTACCTTTCACTTCCACTTTTGAACCATTTGCCACATTTAGGTGACAGCATTCCTTACGGTCAAGTGAATCAAAATATTGTTCATTACATGCTACATGACAAGTGGCTCCTGAGTCAATAATCCATCCTAAGGGATTGCCACTTGAAAACATAAACAAAAAATCTTCCTTTTGATTCACATTATTTAGTTTTTCAACTTTTGAAAATCCCTCCTTTTTTGAATTATTTACATTGCCCTGTTTTTCTTTCCAGATTTTATATGACGTGCAATTTTGTTTGACATGGCCGGGTTTCTTGCAAAAGAAACATTTTATCCCCTTCTTTACTATTTTGAGTACTGCTTCCCCGCATTCGCCATCAATATCTGATTCTTTACGGCGATGATACTCGTTCAATAGCTTGGACTGTACCAAACTTAATGTCAAATCCTGTTCTGGCCTTGTTTCCAATGCAGTAACTAGTGTGTCATAGCTTCGAGGTAAACTACTTAACATCATTCCGACGATCCAGCTTTGTTTCGGTTCTTCACCCAGATCGGTCAGTTTTTGGAATAGATTTGTTAAAGCTGCAATGTGCGTTTCCATATTTCCAGTATCATCAAATTTTGTACAACAAATACGTCGAATCAAGGAAACTTTATTGCTCAACGTATCCTTTTCATGGTGGAGTTTTAATGCTTCCCATGCTTCCTTTGCTGTTTTCGAATTCCTTATGTGACATAACTGGCTATCAGCTACCAACAGACCTATCCAACCACGGGCTTGATCATCACGTTCCTGCCAATGGATTATTTCCTTTTCATTGGAATTAGTTGGAGTTAGTGTTGGCTTGGCTTCACGTAATACACTCCACAACTTTTCTTTCATAAGCAATAACTCCATTCGATACTTCCATACGAAATAATTTTCTCCATTTAGTTTTGCAATGCTGGTTGTCGTTGTCGTCATTGTGCCTGGGTCCATAACCTGTTTAAAGATCTTCTGAAACAACAACGTCTGAACTGTGTGATCTCAAAAGTTGAATGTATTTAAAGTTGGAAATAATTGAATATAGAACAAATAATTTCTCAGTACATGAAAACTAAATACTATATAATAAAACAAGTAGAAGTAGGTCTACAGTGAATGAACATAATTTATATTTAACAAATTTAGCGAATTTTATTCAATTTCTCAATTTTCATTTAATTACAAACAAAAACAAATCAGCTGCTTATTCGGCGAATGACATTAGGTGATGAATGCATGTCAAACAATTTTCTGCACATGTGTTTTGCTTGTAGTACTGCATGTTTCACTGCGTCCAGAAATTCTGCACATGTGTTTTGGGCATAAGACTTCTGGAGTATTTCTTCAATCACAAATACGCATCAAAATAGACGGTGATATTGCTCCTTGTAGCACTATCTTCATAAAAAAAACATACATTTTTTGTATACTTGTCCAAGGTTTCTGCGAGTTGTGTGCATTGTCATCAACCCACTTCGGGGACTTGAAAGACTTCACTCCCCAACATCTCACTTTCAGCTCCTGATCAATGTCAAAATTGAAACACAAAATAATAGCCTTCATGATTCAATAAATTTATTTTACTATTCAACGAAAAATCGACTTTAGTCGATTTGTATAAATATATTTTTTTCTAATTTTTCTTTGTTTTAAATATAGTATTTATAAATATGAATATTCATACATATATGCATAATTTAGATATTATATTTTTTTCATCAACATTCTGAGAAATAATCATCACTAACATTATATAAAGTTTAGTTAATATACAAATATTCACTCAAATAAATGATGGTAAAATGCATTTAGTCATTTAAGGTTTGCTTAAAACAAAAACATTTTCGATGTAAAAACAACTTTTTTACATCTCATTTTGTTAAATAATTTTTCAGTAAATATTTCTTCATGGCATAAATAAGACTGAACGTCGTTTTACCGAATACAATACGATTCAATTAACCACGTTCAATTCAAGTAATATTCTATTCTTAAAAGTTAACATGTTTTCCCTTTTTTTAATATTTCCGTACTAAATAATATTATTATTAAATTTATAAATGTAATACAACAATTTTCCTTCTCATTCTATAACAATTAGGGTACAAAAATATTTAAAGAAAACGTTAAATTAAATTACTGAACTTTTATTCTAAAGGAAGTTTTTTTTAATTAGTATAAAATGTTCAGGGCATCAGAACAGTGAGTGACGGTTATATAAAGGACACCTCCTCAATAAAAAAAGTTTCTCAGATGTTTTTGTAAAATAAAAAGCTTGGAAGACGTTTGTTCTAAAGTTGACCTGCAAGGGCTAACAATGCAGGCTATTAAGATACGATTACACGTGTCATTTTTCGTGGCATATTTTGATATGCTGATGTCACGAAAATTCTGTCATTTTGTGGTCAACCGTGTATCTTTTGTGAGAGTGCACTGCGACAGCCCGCGTGACCAAACGGTTGACAGGCGAGGCGATCACATGTAGTGGCAAATTCAGAACAAATGAAATGAACATCTCGTTTACATAATAATTATACAAGACAGTAAGTGCTTATAAGGTTTGGATGCAAGTACAGAAGAGTAGCAACTTACATTTTTGTTTAGCGGTCAACGAGAACGAGTCCAAACAGGGTTGCCAAAATTAAGTTTGCTTTAAGCGCCTACACCTTAAAAAAAAAGTTAGCCCAATTGTTGCGCAGAAAGAAGCCCAAAAAAACTTGGTCTTTTTCTTTTTCGCACTAACCCTCTCACTTTTGCGCGCCACGCAAATTGTGCAATTGGCTTTTGTGGCTTGTGTCAAATCAAAAGGCATACAAAATAATTGGGTGTGCATGCAAGTTGAACGACTGTTTGATGTCACTTCACAACAAGAGTACTGCCAAGTTTTAAAAGTGCGTGTTTGTTTGAAAAAACAATTTGTTTTATTTAGTTTTGTAAAGGAATAAAAAAAACAAAATTAACACAAATTTTGTAAAACGATATGTAGCCCAAATTTTGTTGGGCGCCTATTTCTTTATTTCTATCGTTTTTTTAAGAAAACTGATGCCCAAAATACGACAAAGCTCCGAATCTGGCAACCGTGGACCAAAACCAAATACGTGCTGGCAACAAGAAGAGTAAGGTACGCAACATAAAAGAATACAATAGACAGCTTAAAATCTGAAACATGGAATCTACCAAAAGCGAGCGCAGGGGCCGAATTAACGCATCCGTGAACGTCACTGAATTTTGTAGATTTTACAAGCAAAACAATAACAAATTAAGTCACGTATTACTCGATCACGGATGCGGTAATTCAACCCCAGATATCATTGGTCGTTTTAAGAGAAAACGAATCCATAAAATAATCGGTCTCGTTTGTGTTGACAGTGAAATCGATCAAAAAGTGAAAGATGTTGTCATGGTCTTCATTACATTTATTTTTTTATTGTTTATTCAAAATGAACAAGGATTCTAAAACGAGTATGAAAAAGCGAAGAAGTGAATTAGATCAAAGTTGAAGACAAGATAAATATGTAACGAGCAAAATAGTAAAAGGCCTGACAGACTGAAACAGAACATTGGCATTGAATAACAGACTTGGAACCTTCCAACGAGTTCGGCCGAAAATAAATTTTAAAGCGATATTCCCGACAGGGCTTTACAAAAAAAAAAAAACTTGGGCATGTCTGTTTAAGCATTATCAATAATTATGGCCACTCGCTGTTTCCAAACAAGTACCTTGAAAAAAAAAAACGTTTGATGCGAAAACTTTAAACCATGAAGTTCAGTTAGAAGATATGTGTATTTTAAGCAGTCTTTAGAAATAACAAAAGGCGCCACTCAGGCCGTTTTCTTTACTTATGACGGGGTTCAAATACTTACACTTAACTCAAACGGCGACTCGATACAACAAGTTCTTGACCCCGTTGAATTTATTTCTAAACAAATCTATCCCTCGTCTATTTATTAAGTACATAATGCTTAATAAATTTATTTAAATTAACTAAAGAGACTGGAAAATTATTGCATAAACATGCCTGGAAATAGAAACTTTAAATAAAATAATTCGTTCAAGAAAATGATTTT
Source organism: Cheilosia urbana (assembly GCA_946477585.1). Lineage (NCBI taxonomy): Eukaryota > Metazoa > Arthropoda > Insecta > Diptera > Syrphidae > Cheilosia > Cheilosia urbana. The sequence continues at coordinate 44,442,886 of OX297856.1, forward strand.
CTAATGCAAATTTGTAAGAAATCATAATTCAAATCACTTCTACCCGACTTTCCTTATTTATAAATGCAAATTGTTAACATTCTTAGTTTACACTCGGACGTCAAAAATTAAGAAAGAATTACCGTTAGATATTTTCCTTGTCTTGTGCATGTCTGGAAAAAATAATAATAAATGCATAGGATTTACCTATTGCTGATTGGTGTATTGTAGAAACCATTTAGTTATTTAATTCAATTTAGAAAAATAATCAATTTTAAAGTTTCTTTCTTAATTTAAGACTCCATATACAAACCTATATTGTCTTTGTTCATAGAAAAAAAAAAAAAAGAAGAAGTATATTATTCATTCCTTATATGTAGTTAGACCAATCACCATTTATATCCTAATTTATCTATTTAAGAGAAATTATTGCTTGTTTAAAACTTAATTGGAATATTTCATATCACATATTGTTCATCTCTTTCTACGTTCACTGTTAGGATTTCAAAATATATACTTTAAATATTTTTGTTTCTACTCGAAAGGAAAAAAGTTAAACTTTCTTAAGGCATTTCATTAGCAATCTCATTTCTAATACAACAAATTTGTATCCAATCAGTTCTTTATATTATTTAGTTTGCTCACTTTATCTCACTCATCTTTCAGTTGTATTGCATATCATTCATTAAAGTAAACAGTGTTTCTTTTGGTTTTAATAGAATTAAAAATGCTATATCGTCATACGTATTTATATTTTCTACATTAACATAATTTTATTCTACAAAAGGAACGGACAATTTTCTGTTCTCGACGTTCTTAAACAAAAAAATAACGAAAAAAAAAAAAAAACAAACAAATTGGTGGTAATAATTGCAGGTTTTAAATAAATTCTAAAAATAAGAAAAATAAAAATATTCTATTTATATATGTATAACAAAAAAGGATACATGCATAGGAATTTCTACGATATCAAGGAGAGGTACATTCATTTGCACTATAATCATAAAACTACGGCAAAGCAAGAAATATTATTTAAGTACTCTTACGATAGGTAGGTATTTGTATGTTTGTAAAGGTTCTCAGTAACGCAACGATCAATAATGTACAAAACAGGCTAAAGTCAAAATGGCAACAAGCTAATATGTCTTTCTTATCTTATGTATATATACGATTAATGGGTTTATGTATTTGCAGTTCCAATGGGGGCGGTATACTTCCCTTTAGATTTTTGTGAGGAAATCCTCGAGATGTAACTGTTTTGGAATATCAATGTCTTCGAGTTTAACATTGCTGTAGTTGTAGACCACCTTGAGCGGATGGATGTGTTCTTGGACCATTGTAAACTCCGTGTTACGTTCCTGGAAAGATTAAAAATATATTTTTAATATGTTTATAGCGGCAGGCGGAAAATATTTTTTTATTGGCGCCCAACAGAATGCGGAATGGCGGAATGTTTTTAATTGTTCCTATAGGGTTTTAAAAACAATTTTAAAAAATGGTGATGTTTATCTTTTATATCTATGTATATCTTTTATTATTAAAGACAGTCTTAGGACGACTCTGGCTGGCTGCATAAATCTGGGCAGAATTCCTTCATCCTGGACGATGGTTAAAGTTGTTTTCATTCCCAAAGCAGGCAAGGCCTCACACACACTTCCAAAGGACTTCAGACCAATAAGTCTGTCCTCCTTTCTGTTAAAAACACTTGAGAGGATCATCGATCTTCACATCAAACGCACTGTTGACCAAGCGCTAATCTCTAGCTCTCAACATGCATATCAAAAAGGCAAGTCCACCGAGACCGCACTTCACTCAATCGTCGGCTCGATTGAAAGGTCCCTCTCTTTCAAGGAATATACTATGGCTATCTTCCTGGACATAGAGGGGGCCTTTAACAACATAGAGACCCGTTCGATTATCCAAGCCTTAAAAAAGCTAAACATTGGTGAACAAATATGCTGCTTAATCGGCCACATTCTCACCTGCAGAAGGGTGACAGCTACGTTCGGCAGCAGAGCTGTCGAAAAATTTGTGCACCGAGGTACCCCCCAAGGAGGAGTGCTATCTCCACTACTATGGAATCTAGTTCTCAACGAACTTCTGATTTCGATGGAGCTTTCCGGTTGCAAAGTTGTGGCCTATGCAGACGACGTCGCCTTACTCACTTCAGGAAAGTATCCGCAGACTCTTTCCGATATCCTGCAACTCGCCTTACGTAAACTAGTAGTCTGGACCAACAGTTGCGGTCTAAGCGTCAATCCGACGAAAACAGAACTAGTTCTTTTCACTAGAAGGGTTAAGATACCTCTTATCACCCCCCCCTAATCTCAACGGCACTCCACTCGAGTTTGTCAAAAGTGCCAAATACTTGGGGCTGATATTAGACAGCAAGCTTTTATGGAGGGAAAACATTGCCGAACGTGCTAGGAAATCCCTAGTGGCACTCTACTCCAACATAATGCATTGGCTTTACACTGCGGTAATCAGACCGATTATCCTTTACGGCATAATAGTATGGTGGCCGGCCTTGGACAAGATCTCCAATCTAAAGGCCCTTGAGAAGACTCAACGCCTAGCATGCATAAGCATCACGGGTGCACTGAGGACATCTCCTACCGCCGCTCTACAGATAATGCTCAATCTTCTTTCTCTGGACATCGTCAGCAAGGAATACGCCGCCAACGCGGCAATCAGACTAAGGGAGGGTAAACACTGGAGAGGACAACCAACTGGACATGCCAGCATCCTCCTGCAGACAAGCCCCTTACCTAATACAACTGACTACCTGCCTACAAAAATCGTTTTCGAAAAAGGCTTCACAAAGGAAATACCGAAAAGATCCCAATGGGACTCACGGAATGTCCTACATGAAGAACTGAGCTTGCGCCTCTCCTTCTCCCTTCCGAAACACTGTAGTGTCTTCCAAGCCGAAATCACAGCTATTCGTCAAGCCGTGGCGTGGCTGTCGATTAATAGTATATCACACAGGGATATTGTTATTTATATTGACAGTCAGGCTGCAATCAGATCCTTAGTCTCCAGCGAAATAAGATCTAAGGCGGTGGAAGATTGCCGCGTATCTCTTAACGAGATAGCTGGACAGTACAACCTTACCCTTTGCTGGGTTCCGGGACACTGTGATATCCCAGGGAACTGTGCAGCTGACGAACTTGCAAGATTAGGCTCCTCCGGTGTTGATAGCGTTAGTCTGTACAACGTACAGGCACCACTAACGCACGCTAAACAAATCATTAACGCGGACGCAACAAGAATTGCAAACCATAGATGGAAACATCTGGGATATTGCGACGTTTCCAAGCTCACCTGGCCGACCCTGGATACTAAAAGATCCAAGGAGCTTCTACGACTAAACAGAACTAGCATCTCGCTGGTTGCTAATGTCATTACCGGTCATTGTATTCTGCCATACAATGACTTTTGCAGAAGCTGCAGGGATGAGGAAGAGGATGAGTCCGTCACTCACCTTCTCTGCAGCTGCCCAGCTCTATCCAATCTTAGGATGGCGTACTTAGGAAACTACTTCCCCAATGATCTTAGTGATCTATGCGACACCAGCGCTGCTAACATTCTTGGCTTTATCAACGGAAGCAAATGGTTCACATGAGTAACCAGATAAGGAACCCCTAAACACCAGTGGTATGCACAATGGGCCGATCAACGGCCTAAGTGTTTCTCTCATCGAGAGCCACTTTAACATAACATAACATATCTTTTATTTTATTTATTTTTTGTACTGAGATGTTTTTAATTCCAGTTGATCGGAAACCTGGTTAGAGCCACTAGGGTTACAATCAGGGCTATTGGCGATTCCGAGCTAAAAATTCCCCCTGAATATTGTTTGTTCCACGGAAAAGATTCCTCCTATCGCGAATCTCCATTGGAATTAATTTCCCCCGGAATTTTTCGAAAATATGTTCGAAGTTCGAATGTTTTGACATTTGTCAATTGTTATTTATTAAATTGACAATTAAGCTCATATCTGAGAATATTTTGCAAAAATTAGTTTTAAATCAATTAATTTCGTTAATTTGAGCAATTGCAAGGACGCGAATTGGATTTATCCGTATTTAAATGACGAAAATGTTGGATTCGGTAAAATAGAAAACATTATATGAAGCTTACGAAATTCACAGCGCAACCTTTAGATTGCTGGCCGAGGAATAAATTCAACAAGAAAAAAATGTAGTGAAACTGAGCAGAAGAACTTTAAGAGATAAATCCAATCCCTTAGTGTGGTTACCACAGGCGTTATTACATATTCCTTCCGTATTAGATTTCACAAGTACTACAGGCTCAATAAACCAACGTTCAAATATATACATATCTGCTGGATTTTATCTCAGACAACCTGTCAACAATCAAAAAACCATTCGCCGCTCCTGCCATCGTCAAGCTGTGTGCATGCCTGCGGTTCTTTACAGAAGATTCTCATCGAATAAAATTACCGTCATTTCAAATTTTGTTTGATTAGTTGAGTTAAGCTTCACCCTACATTCTGGAAATAGGACTTTAAAAAAAAAAAAATACTTCCATGATTAAAAATTGTTGCTCTCTGTTGTTTGAAGTATACAAATCCTATGCCACTTCTATTTTCTCGGTTTAAATCAACTAAATTAAAATAAAAAAAGCAAGAGACTTCAGTATTGTCTCTGCTTCTACCTCCCATAGAAATTGCTAACGTTTTTAATTTCTACCTGCTAATTTATGGAGGAAATATTTCGGGGGAATCCCATCAAATTTTATAGGGGATTTTTGGTTACAATACCAATTTATTCCGGTGGGAATTTGCACCCTTTTCGAAATTCATTGGCAATACCTATTTTTGAAAAATGGGAAATATTTCTAGGGGAATTTTGGTCTGAATATAGAGTTCGTAATCAAGTTCTTATACTCCGTCTAAATATATAGAGTCTTATTTATAAACGTACCTATAGTCTGCTTAACTATACGCAACACTTAAGATTATCTCACGCAGAAAAACGTGATTTATACATTTACATACACATATACAAAAAAAAGCCCTATCGAGGTATCCGTTCGTTTTCTCAGATTCCATTCGAGATATCAGTTCTGATACAACTTTCGGAAATATTCTCCGATGGCACGTAGCGCACCTTGTCGCATTGCGTGGAACTGGAACGTTATAGGCGTTTTTCTTTTTTAGTTCAGAGCACAACCTGAACTTTTAGCTCAGATACAAGTTCAAGTTCAAGTTATTTTATTGAGACTTATAAAAACATTTTAGTACATATTTGAAACTTGTAAGTACGAATGTACTTTTGCGCTTAAGGAATGTATATAATTGGAGGCTATAATGTATGGCTCTCTCTTATGATAGATAAAAAGCTTTACCTTGCCGACATGGCTCAAAGTGTCTAAAAGAGAAACTCTCGCTCAAGGAGTTATATATAAGTTCATTTCGACGCGAATGTCACTAACACTACCAGAAATATAAAATACAATTAATAGAGGAAATAGCTCAGATACATCAGAGCTCGAATTTCCGTTTCTTTTTTCGTTCAGAGCATGATCAGAGCGCGCTCTATGAGCTCAGAATTAATTGACTGAGCAGGCTGAGTAAAATGCTGATTCCACTTATGCATTCACATATTTGACAAAAAAAAAAAAAAAACAGGAAAAACGGAAAATCATCAGAACAATCTGAGCACGCTCGGTTCAGAGCGCTCTCATATTATAGCTCGAGCTCAGTTCAGTGCTCAGCTCTGAACTAAAAAAGAAAAAACGCCTATTAATGTGGTATTCGATTGGGCGCTCTCGGAGCACTTTTTTTGCTCTCAGAGCAGTTTTTATGTTCGTTTGGTACAAAAAAAAAAACAATCTTTTTCAGATTTCAGATCACTTTTGAGAAACTAGATAATTTCTCAGATTTACCAATACAAGTTCGTTTGAGTTTGACAACTGATGGAGGGCGTTTAGGTTTTCGTGAATTTTTTCTACAGCAAAGAAAGGCATTGCATCGGGTGAATCGATTTTTGTATAAATATTTAGAAATCAATTGGGGCGCAAATTTCGAGTGTTTTAATTCAAAATTCAACCAGTGAATGGAAAACGCTTTGAAAAGTGTTGAAGGCTACACATATTCGAACCGCACGAATATTATCACAAAAAAGAGCAAGTGAAGTTTTTATGTTCGATTAGCCACACGAAATCTGAAATCTGAGAGCGAATCTGAAGAAGCCCAATCGAATACCACATTATTTTATTCCGAAACGGATACTTCGAACGCAATTTGAGTTCCGATCGGATTTGATTTTCGTATCGGAATTTTTTCCGAACGGATACCTCGATAGGGGTGATTGCTTAGGAGCTGCGTAACACTCAGAATCTACAAAGAACTGATAACAGAAAGAAAGTGGCGATGCAACCAATAAGAACGTGCGGTATACCGTCAAAAACTTGCAAATTTTAATACAATTTTTGTATTGTGGTATAGGTACTAACTTTACCTAAAGAACAGAATTGCATTACGATGGTATCGATCCCAGTAGTCTGTCTTCCAGAAAGGATTTTCCAGATCAATAAACTCTTACTACTTTTCCTGGTTAAGGCAAACCTATAACGCTCTAACTTACAAGCATGTCAAACTCGCGGCCCGCGGGCCACATGCGGCCCACTACGAATAATTGTGCGGCCCAGCCGGCAGTATTTATAGTTTGGAGGTTAAGTTATTAATTTGTTTTTCGAAATGTTTTCTAAAAATTATACGGCGCTAGCGAGGCATCCGGAACGGAAAATTCTCCGGTTTTATAGGATTCGGAGGATTTTCGCTGCGAGGTATTCTTCGGAACAACTGTTCGGAGAATTGTTCTGACATTTTGTAATCCAGAACTGCGAATCACATTGAAGTGCAATGAATTGCATTTTTTTCTTAAATTTTCTCCGACAAAAATTGGTTGCGAAATCTGTTTACGATTTGGAGTGCGGTGCGCCATCGCAATTGTTTGTTTCTCTTCCGAAGTCGGACACCTCGAATGGAATTTGAGACTCCGAAATAGTATATATGCGTTGCATAGAATTTACCGTTCCGACGGAGCGAATAAAGTAATCTTATTAATAAGGAAAAAGTAAAAGTGGATCTTGTTTTCTTCTTCTTTTTTTTGCGGCCCATACAAATTTATATCCTGCTGGGTTGGCCCCTTGTGGCCATTGAGTTTGACATGCTTACAGATTGCGGATTGGGGTAGGGATGAAAAATGAACGGTGTGGACTGTAATCAAAACTTATTTCCGATTGTATTTTTTCCAACTAAATTGTATTTTTTACTTTTTCGTATACGTAGTAGGAGAAAGATGATCGTTGTAGTACAATTCTATCCGTTTGTCTCTCTGTCTATCGGCTTCTAAAGCCTACAGCTGATAGGAGGGTTTGTTTCAAACTTCGCTTTTAGAGCTTGTGGACTCATTTGTTATTTTGAACAGCAAATTAAAAATGTGAATTTTTCTCGAGAATATACAATTTGAATAAAAATTTATTTTATATGGTCAACTTAACTCGATGCCAAACACTGTTTGTTTTTTTAATAACGAATAAATAACTCAAATCAAAATGCACGGTTACAAAACTGTTATCCAGTAAGCAATATTATAATATAATAATATATATATAAGCAATATATATTGAATAAGCAATTTATATTTTTAAAATGATTCCGTCTTTCGTTTTCCACACGAATTCAACAATGGGTAATTTAAGCAACTGCTGGTATTTTGAATACCACATTTTCGATTTTGATAAAAATGTTTACATTCTCAACAAAACGTTGTATTTGCTTAATTTTTAACATAACAGTTGAAGAAGAGTAGTAGTAGTAGAAGAAGTAGTAGATTTGGCAAAAAGATAAATTTTTTGAGAAAAAATCATTTTATTTTTGATCGAGATTGCTTTTTAAAAATCAATCTTTTTCTGATCTGACGCACGATAAATCTCGATATTTTCTCAGATTTAGACATACTTTCACTAACGCCAATGTTTATGACACACAAATTAAATTATTTCGAAATGCGTTATTACAAATGTGTGAATATCAATTGAAATGGATTTTCGATGCAAGTGAAAACTTTTTTTTGCGGCCAACTCAATGCACACAAGAACCAATAAAATGCGGATTTCATGATCGATTTGGCAACAAATATCTGAGATCCCAGATTAAAATCTGAAAAGCCAAATCGAAAACGACATAAGTGTAAAACCTGAATTTGGCTTTTAATTTGTTTATCTGCAAAATAATGAAATTTCACAAACACCATTTCACAAAAACAATTTCACTGAAAAATCTTATAAGATGCAAAACTTGCAAAAATAAAACAAAACTCGACTCTAAATTTTTTTTGTTAGTGAACTCTAAATCAGATTTTTCGTGATCATGAAACGAGATTTTTCTTTCTTTGCATTTGTGGTAGTGCGTGTTTTTAAAAGTCTGTTGTTCTTAAATTGTAATTTGTGTTTATAAAAGTCCATTCAATTTATGTTGATATGTAAATGTAAATTGTTCTCTATTTTTCACAGACTTGTCGTCTTAAAACGTAATAAAGTTTGATAAAATGACAAATGTTTTGTTGTTAGTGTAAGTAGGTGGAAATCTCGCTCAGAAATCGATATTCGCAAAATTGCTCTCACTCTTTTCTCGCTTTTGTTGCGGCCAATGGAACATGAAATCTGACAACCAGCTGATTTCGAGGGCAGAAAAACTGTTTTTTCTTATAATTAATTTTTTTGCCAAAAGTCGTAGGTATATAAAGTAATTTATTACAAAGGGCCATGAGTGAAATTATGCGTTTTTTTCAAATAAAAAAAAAAACTCTTTGGGGTAACTTTTTCGGGACGATTGTATTTTGTATTTTTTTTCAATGAAGATATTATCACCCCTATCGAGGTATCCGTTCGGAGAAAACTCCGACACGAAAGTCAAATCCGATTGGAACTCAAATTGCGTTCGAAGTATCCGTTTCGGAATAAAATAAATGAAGCAATTAAAGGCGTTCATTTCACATAAGAATATTCCGCAGTAATTCGTTGTCGGAACTTTAATCACACATCTAGCAAAGTTTCACAAGAATAAGTATTTGGACAAATCCCATCGAATGCCGAATAGGAGATTTCCCACTGTTTCTTGCCTATGTTAGTCACTAAAGATTTGACATGTGATCTTGGATCTCTACATTGATATTTAGTTTAATTAAAATGTTAGTTAAATGAGTTTTCTAAATAAAATCCTTTTTTCATGGTATAATCACTTTAAGTCAATATTGTCCTTTATTGAACTTGTCTCCAAACTCCTGATCTACAAACTGCAGCGAACATCTCATGGTTAACTTTTCGTGTGCCATATTCCATATAGCAGGTCAGAAATGATTAAAGATCTCATGCCACGTCTGCTTAGTTATCCGTAAGACGTACTTGCAACGCGATGTCATTGCTGAAGATTACCGCAAAGCCTAAGTAGAAATTGGGTTGGATGCATAACCAATCGCTCAAACTCAACTCTCAGTTTTGATAGCATAAGCTCGGCTTCAAATGTAAAAACTGGCATTGCGTTTAAAACCAAGTTTTTACTCCTCCCAGGGATATTTTTAGACCGGTTTGTGACGATTTGTGTGTGGTTAAACCCCCGCCAATACCCCATAACTTCTGCTATTCATCGGGGGGAATTTTTCTTCAATTTTCACTGAACACTATTCTACTTGTTTAGGAATCATAAATATTAAAGTTTTTGTTTCATTTATTATGTATAATTGTTATAGTTTGTATAAGGTACAAGTCTTTACTTAATGCGATGTTTTTGTTATGTTAATTAATTATTGCCAATTGTTCATTATTTACCCTATCTAAACCAAGTGTTAATATTAGCCGTTATCGTTCTCTCTTTGATTATTCCTTCTTCGTTTTTTTGTTATGTCACCGTCGCTTCACAAACATATTAACGGAGTGCACGGTCTTTTTTCGCTTTGGTCATTCAACGAGGTAACACTTGCATAATAAAATCTATTATAGCGTTGATAAGAAATTCATTGGTTTTGGCGTTGGTTTTTTTTGTTCTCGTCGTCGATGCTCGGGCATAAATTCGCTGCTGTACAACCAATTGCCTTTTAATTCAAAACATAAATTGGTCCTTCGAGCCGGATTTTGAACATTAATCGTTTCGGTACGTGTAAAACCAATTTACTGAATATTTCTTGTTTGTGCGAAAATATGTAATGAACTTTAATTGCAAAGCACGTGGTGAAAGTCATTTGATTTCCCCACATAATATAATTATTATTATAATCATTACAAATTATTCGTTTGAATCAAATACCTAAAATCTAAAATTGCTTAATTATGAATGCTATTAAGACAAAACGGGGTCATGCAAAAGGGTTACTTTACAACATTCGCGGAAAGCATCGACGATCGTGTTTCGCTTGAGCTGCTTGAATTGCGCTTGCAGAAATTGGAAGAAGCGTGGACGGATTTCGATTCATTAAGCAATCAGCTTTTTGAATTCTCTGGTGAAGCGGATTATTTTGATCCCGAAACAGATTTTGCGGAATATGAGTCCAAGTATTTTGTGGCTCAATCGACTCTTGCGAAAATTATCCGCGAAAGGAAGGTTACCAGCACACCTGTCTTGGTCGAATCTTCCATCGAAAAATTAGCTACCCAGCAAGCATCCTTTCTCGAAAAATTCTCGGCGCCGAAGGAATCGTCTTCGATTACATTGCCTAAGTATAGTGTTCCGCTATTTTCTGGAGACTATAAAGAGTGGCCATCCTTTCGGGATCTATTTCTTGGTTCCATAGATAGCAATAAGAATTTATCTATAACCGAGAAATTTCACTACCTCAAGTCTTTTTTACGCGATGAGGCAGCAGATTTCATTCGGCACATAACCGTATCGGAAGCCAACTACGTAGATGCATGGGATCGGTTAGAAAAGCGGTATGACCGCGCCAGCCTAATAATTCAATCGCATATACAGTTTTTTCTATCGATACCCAGTGTAAGTTCAGGCAATAATAGTTCCATCAACTCGCTTCGGAAAGTAACCGACTCTGCCGACGCTACAATACGAGGTTTGAACGCTTTAGGATCTAGCAGCAGAGACCCTTGGGTAATCTACCTGTTGCTGCAAAAGCTCGATTATGATACAAGACAAGCGTGGGCAGAGGAGGTAGGATCAAGGGATGATTGCACAATTGATCAGTTGATATCTTTTCTACAATTACGTTGTGATGCTTTGGAAGCTTGACAATCGCTTTCTCGTCCAAATCATTCGCGCGGTAAGGTATCCAAGGCCATACACTCCCATTTCGTTGAATCTAAGAAAACGTGCCCTAGTTGTAAATCGGATCATACGTTATCGAAATGTCCCCAGTTTTTATCGCTAGAAATCAATACACGTCGTACCTTTGTAAAGGAAAACTCTTTGTGCTTTAACTGCCTACGTCATGGGCATTCTTCGAATAGGTGTCGCTCGAACTTTCGTTGCAGAACTTGTAGCTCGCGTCATCATTCGCTCGTCCATTCACAGTCTTCTCAACCTTCGTCGACAAGTCCTGAAAATGTTCCTGAAAACTCATCGTCATCGTTAGATAACATGCCAACGACGTCACAAACGGTATTGCCCACTGCTGTTGTTCGTGCTTATGATAAGCAAGGTGCTCTACAAAATATTCGTTTGTTGCTGGATTCCGGATCACAAGTATCCTTTGTTACCGAACAGACAGTCCAGCGGTTGGGAATTACTCGGAAAAATGCTCGTATTCCTATCGTCGGTGTTGGTGCAACATCAGCTGGTACAACAAACGGTGTTGTAACCTTGAAACTGTTTTCTCGTTTTGCGCAGGAGTTTGTGGAAGATAATTGTTATGTTATATCTAAACTTACGTCACTAGTACCTTCCTCGGTCGCAAACATCCCTGATGCTAGTATGTTCTCTTCATTTACATTAGCTGATCCGAAATTTAATGTTCCTGGGCACATTGACGTGCTCATCGGTGCGGATATGGCTTTCAGCGTATTTAGTGGCTCTGCCATACAAGGCCATCGGGGAATGCCCAATCTTATACCAACTATTTTCGGCTTGGTAGTTTGTGGAAATATGTCAAATCTCATTTCATCAAGGAATAATAGCATAGATTCCTTCTGCACTCAATTAGAGAATGTACCATCTTTCGATCTCGAACGCTTCTGGCGTCTCGAAGAAATTCAACCTGAACATAGGATGTCTGTTGAAGATCAACGCGCCGAAGATATCTTTGTCAAGAGCCACTCACGTTCACCTGACGGCAGGTACATCGTAAAATTACCTTTCAAATCCGATGAGGAAACAGATTATGGCAGCAGCTTAAGACTCGCGTTAAACCGTTTTCAATCCATCGAACGTAGGTTCGCGTCCAATCCGTATTTGAAAGATAAATACAAGGATTTTATGAACGAATACTTGAGTCTAGGCCACATGGAGGCGGTACCCGTCGATGAGGTTGATGTGTCGTCAAGCAGGTGTTACTATCTGCCACATCATGCCGTCATGAAACATGATAGCAGCACGACCAAGGTTCGTGTAGTTTTTGACGGTTCGGCTAAATCCTGTGGCAATCCATCTCTTAACGAATCTCTTCTTGTTGGCCAGACTTATCAACGTGATCTGTTCTCAATTTGTATTCGATTCCGTCGACATTTGTATACCATATCTGGAGATATCGAAAAAATGTTTCGGCAAATTCGTGTGTCTAAAGACCATACAAATTTTCAAAGAATACTTTGGAGAAATTCGAATGACCAACCTATCAAACACTACCGGCTTCTGACCGTCACTTACGGCACTGCGTGCGCTCCGTTTTTGGCAGTACGCACACTCTATCAACTCGCACTTGATTCGAGAGATTCATATCCTCGCGCAGCAGAAGTACTGTTAAATGACTTCTATATCGACGACGTGATGACTGGTGCTGATTCGATAGAAGAAGTCACGTCTCTACGGTTAGAGCTTGTAAGCTTACTTAGATCGGGTGGGTTTAACCTTCGAAAGTGGACCACGAATTGTTGGCCACTACTTCTTAGCCTACCGGAAGATCAACGCGAGCAATCTCCAAGGGAATTTGAGGAATACAGCTCCGTAAAGTTACTCGGTCTGCAGTGGTCGCCGGCAAAGGATTCTTTTTCTTACAAGGTCAACTTAAGCGATAACTTATCGTTAACGAAGCGGCAAATTCTATCGGAGTCTTCAAAAATATTCGACCCAATTGGGTTTCTAGCTCCAGTCGTAATTGGGATCAAGATCCTCTTTCAAGAGCTCTGGCGAAATAAGTACAAATGGGATGATGTTATATCATTAGAGCACTCTAAACAGTGGAGCTGCATTCGTCAAGAGCTTCCGGTGCTAGAAACTTTGACTATACCACGAGCCATGTGGACTTGCAAGACTAACGTGGAGCTTCACGCCTTTTGTGATGCATCTCTAGACGCTTACGCAGCCGTGGTATACTGCAGAAGTGTGGATGAATTTGGTAACATAACCAGCACGATCGTTGCTTCAAAAAGCAGAGTAGCACCTCTCAAAGTCGTTTCCCTCCCTCGTCTCGAGCTCTGTGGAGCAGTTCTACTAACCCGGTTAGTAAACAAACTTAAAACTTCTTTACAATATAAAGAAATACAAGTTTTCGCGTGGACTGACTCCGCCATCGTTCTTCACTGGCTCTCGTCATTGCCAAAGAGATGGTCGGTATTTATAGCGAATCGCACATCAGAGATATTGTCGTCAATACCAAGGAAATCATGGCATCATGTGCGATCCCATCATAACCCTGCTGACTGCGCCTCTCGTGGTATTCTACCTACTCATTTAATTAAAAATGAGCTATGGTGGTACGGACCGTCATGGTTGCAGAATGAACGAGCTCAGTGGCCAAATATGGAGTATTCGACTACGGACATCCCCATCGAACAGTTGGAAGAAAGAAAAAACCCTCCTGCCACCGTATTAGTATCGAAATTTAACACTTCAAATATAATCGGTGCTTTAATAAACAATTCGTCGCGATACATTCATCTTATTCGTGTGCTTGCGCGTGTATATCGGTTTATTACAAACTCGCGTATGAACTCTGTTTCAAGACACCAGCGGTGGTTGTCTTCCGATGAACTGATAAACGCAAAAACGAAACTGATTAAATTTCATCAATCACAATGTTTCTCATCTGAAATAAACGCTATAGTGAAAGGTGAAGTGCTTAAAAGGGGCAATAAGCTTGCAGCCCTAACTCCCTTCTTGGATACTTTCGGAGTCCTTCGCGTCGGTGATCGTATCCAGGATTCAGACACTTATTATTCCGCCAAACACCCCATTATAATTAATAAGAACACTCGGTTCGCGAAACTTATCGTCGAACACATTCATAATCGCCATTTGCATGCAGGTGTATCTCAAATGTTTGCTCTTCTTCGACAGGAATATTACATAATCGGGTGCCGTAATCTCCTACGTAAGGTGGTTCAAGAATGCGTTACTTGTTTTCGATTTCGAAAGACTTCTTCCGCGCAACTCATGGCTAATCTACCAGCTGAGCGTGTTCAGTATTCGCACCCTTTTAGTAGGGTAGGTGTAGATTACGCTGGACCCATAACTCTACGGTTGGCCAGGGGACGAAACCCTAAGTTCGTAAAGGCCTATATTGCACTTTTCGTTTGCTTCACAACCAAAGCAATACATTTGGAGTTGGTCGGTGACCTTTCTTCGTCCGCCTTTCTCGCTGCTCTCGATCGTTTCGCGTCGCGTCGGGGCAAACCGGCAGAAATCTGGAGCGACAATGGAACAAATTTCCATGGTGCAAAGCGCAACCTCGACGAAATGTTCCAGTTAATCATCAGCCAACAACATAATGCTATTGTCGCAGATCATCTTTCCAGGGACAGCATCGCGTGGAGGTTTATTCCCCCTTCCTCTCCTCACTTCGGTGGATTGTGGGAGGCGGGAGTGAAGTCTACCAAATTCCACCTAAAGCGAGTTATTAAGGATCATCGCCTAACCTATGAGGAGATGTATACGTTCCTTACTCAAGTGGAGGCACTATTAAACTCACGACCTATGTGGCCGACCTCGGATATGGATCCCATAGCCCTAAGCCCTGCTCACTTTTTGATTGGTGAAACCTATACATGTGTTCCTCACACTCAAACAAGGATTTTGGAAGAGGTGGCATGCTGAGTATTTGACTTCTCTACAACAGCGCCCAAAATGGCAAAATGTGAAGGCAGACCTGAAGGTTAATGACGTGGTAATGCTCAAAGATCCGAACCTTCCGCCATCTAAATGGATTCTCGGACGAGTCAAGGAAATCCATCCTGGTAGAGATCATCGTGTTCGAGTAGCTACTATTTCTACACAAACTGGCGATTATGTCCGACCCCTTGTTAAACTAGCACCGTTACCCTTTTCTGAAAAACCTGCGTCTTCCAGGGGGGGCTGAATGTTTAGGAATCATAAATATTAAAGTTTTTGTTTCATTTATTATGTATAATTGTTATAGTTTGTATAAGGTACAAGTCTTTACTTAATGCGATGTTTTTGTTATGTTAATTAATTATTGCCAATTGTATCTAAACCAAGTGTTAATATTAGCCGTTATCGTTCTCTCTTTGATTATTCCTTCTTCGTTTTTTTGTTATGTCACCGTCGCTTCACAAACATATTAACGGAGTGCACGGTCTTTTTTCGCTTTGGTCATTCAACGAGGTAACACTTGCATAATAAAATCTATTATAGCGTTGATAAGAAATTCATTGGTTTTGGCGTTGGTTTTTTTTTGTTCTCGTCGTCGATGCTCGGGCATAAATTCGCTGCTGTACAACCAATTGCCTTTTAATTCAAAACACTACTATTCATTCGAATTGAATTTGGATTCACCTCGTCAATGTCGTTAATACTGCGTGGTATTTCTTATTCACGTGAACGCATACATCCTATACAATGCAGATCCGCATGTCAAATGATGCGGATTTGAAAGTAAATGGATCGTTTGTCTTGTTGGTGGTTGATAAAATGTAAGTAAAAAATAATTTATTGCGGGATTATTTGCTTATGAATAAAGTTTATTCATTTTTAGGGGTAGAACAACAAACAGAGACCAATTTACAGCAATAATTTCCACAATCAATATCCATATCTGTTTGTTTATATTTTTTATTTTTAGTTAACCAAAATACTTTATCCAACCTCCAAAGATTGTCATAAATAGAGATCAAATTGAATACATATATTTCAATTTCAAAAATAAAATTCTAATGATTTTCACATGAAGACGTGCCAACTTGTATGTCAAATTGGTTTTGATAATGTAGTTCACCCGATGGAAAGCAGAATGGAAAGGCAGAGTCAAAGGGAATCGAGTGGTGAATCGAATGTACGATTCACGTGAATAGCAGAATAGGGCTGTTAGATAGGGTCCTAAATTGGTCAATGTATAGATCTGGTGACCCGTAGACGAAGGATTACCAAAGATTATAGCCCTCACCTATTATCCTTCGACATCTCATCAAAAGTACGAAGACTGGTTTAGAGCATACGCTATACAGGGTATATTGAGTTGGTCAAGGTGGATGTGACCGGTTGATGATCCATGATCGGGTAGGTAAGTGGTGACCAAAGCTGTCAAACCTTCAACTATAACCTCCACAGCCTGTCAAATGGGCGGAGATTAAATGCGGGGTGGTAGTAGTGGTTGGAGCGATCGCAACCATACTGATATACAAAACATTTATGGGTCGTACTAAGTCAGTCAAAACGTGAATGTAACTGGTTGACGATTTATTTTGGATATACGAAGGGTGACCGAAGCAGGCTTCCCCCCACTTGTAGTCTCTAACATATCGTCTAGGAGAAGAGAATAATGCGGGCAGAAACGGGCGAGTAAATCAATAAGACCTACTGCTTAAACAGTATGTTTTACTTGCTGATACAGAGAACGTCCGTGCAAGACAAGTCGCTAAGGTCTTTGAAGATGTAACCCCTAAGTTGGTCTTGTGCAAGGTGGTAAGAGCTGGACAGGTGCAAAGAGGGTGAACAGTGCTTTATTCTTCCTCCTTATCCATACTGGTCCTCATAGTATAGTACTCCCATTCTTCATATCAAACAGTGTCCTGCAAATGTTCCTACTTATCATTGTGACCTGAAGCCCAGCACAGGGTTATAAAACACCTCTTCGCAATATCGTTCAAAGATTCCCGGCATTTTTTCCATCTTTGATCTGGTTGTTGGTGTATTCAGGGCTCTTATGGCTGCTTAACGTCTGTGTAGAAGACGATAGCTTTCCCGTGCATCACATGCAAGTCAAGTCTGCAGGCTACCTCGCGTAGCCATCATTTCCGCCTGAAAGACACTGCAGTGGTCAGGGAGACTTAAAGGCAACTGTGTTCGGGTGCTCAAGAAAAAGACTCCCGCCCCGTGCGTTCCGCCATTTTAAATCTACTTGTGTAAATTTCGAGTGCAGAATTATTGTCTAGGTACTGTGCAATTCTTCCATTTGAAATGATGTCGGGATATTGCTTTATACTATGTGTAAAAGTCCTCGAAAGAATGTAGTTTGTTTTATTCGGGACTGTGCTAGGTAGAATGCTCATTTGGACGGTCTGAGGCCTGTTACACTACGCGACAAGTAGTTGTAGGGACAAGTGAATTTCGACAACTTGTAAAAAATTGTGTAACACAAAACGACAAGTTCATGAACACTGCGAAAATTGTCGTGATGAAAGATGACATGTGGGATATATAATTTTTCTTTCTCCTTCTCTTTCCAGAACACGACAAATGTCAATTAACAATTATAGCATAGAACTGTGGTTCAATGGGGACAGGTGATTTGAATATTGCGAAAAGCTGACAAGTGTACTTTTTTTTTTTATTCCAACGACGATGGTAGTGAGAACAGTGAACTTCGACACAGATTGAAAGTTTTTAAGCCATGAATCAATTTTGATGTCAGTGATCATCTGTAAAGGGTGGGCCATCTAGTAGTTTCTTTTTAAATCATAGGTTATTTTGACACTGACAGCTGACAGAGCGGGACAGAAAGTCAGTTTCATAGCTCCGCGGAATGAAAGGAGTCGCTTTACGCTTGAACAACGTTGGGAAATATTGAAAACTTTTTTCTTTTTTTTTATAATTCACTAGTGCTCAAAGGGTTTTTGTTCCCTTATAATGCTAATGCACAGCACGAGTGGAAGGGTTAATAGGGAGGATAGAGAAGAGGTACTGGTGCACATTGGTCTTAAACAATTGTGGGCTGTAATGAGAGGGGAAACTTATTTCCAAAGTGAAAGCTGTGTAGCCCAAAAAGTGCGTTTTTTGAAAAGAATACCGAAAAGTCAAGAAAATTTAATTCTTTTGACATGACATGTGCAACGGTTTACGTTCTGTTGGACAAATGAATTTAGACTTGTCATGTTGTGTTATATGCGCCTGGAAGCTGGTCCATTACTGCGATTTTCTTAGTCTTAAGCCTGCTTTAGACGCAACTAGTTTTACGAAAATCTCGATAGGAAGGAGGTGAGATATAGATGTCCGAGTTCTTCCAATTTCGTACAATTCATTTAATTATGATGTAACATTATTCACATATCACCCTGTCTAAGACCTTTTCCAACCTCAACCAGTTCTTACCAACTTTTATGCGAGAGTTCTCGTAGGTCATCATGCACAAACCGAGAGGTTTAGTGGGGTTTCTAAAACATGTACAATTCATCTCTATTTATACACTATCAAAGGCAACCTTAAGATCGATGAATCGCAGTGGCTTCTGAGCCTTGAAGGATAATGTAGCTTTGTGGATTTTCCTGACATTTATTCCTCATGGCACGTCCGTTTGCTTTGACCATTGGTTGGTTGGTTTGAACGGCTGTAATTCCCTGTAACCTGGTGAGGGAAAGACACGATAACGCATTGAGCGCCGTTTTGATACCACCAGTAAATGGAACATTAAGAGAGAGAGAGGGAGTAGGATGTTAAAGAAACTCAAAACCAGCCTGTGGGGTTGAGAAATTTGATGATGTTATTGAAAGGGATACTTTGGATGGCCGAAAGGTCATCATAGAAGGGATTACCTAGTGCACTGTGTCTGGTTTAAGATAGGGCCGGACACTCACACAGAAGATTGAACACTGTTTCACTCTTTTTTGTGTCCGCGCTGCTACGGCAGTGGGGGATACCAAGCTTGGCTGCGTGATTTCCTAACGGCAAATGGGCCGTGCTTCTTCTTAAGGTGGCGCTACAGTCCGGGGTGGACCTGGGCCTCAACCAATACGCCTCTCCAGTTAGCGCGATCTTTGGCTAACTGCCTCCAGTTGCGCACTCCAAGTTGGTTGAGGTACCCTTCCACTTGCGCGCGCCACCTAAGGCGAGGTCTTCCTCTACTGCGTTGTCCCTCAGCTCGTACAGCTCGTAGATTTCGCTGTTAAATCTTCTCCTCCAAATCCCGTCAACGCAAACGGGACCAAAAATCACTCGAAGAATTTTGCGTTCGAAGCGACCAAGAAGATCCTCATCCGTTTTTGCTAGGGTCCATGCTTCTGCGCCATAGAGCAGGACAGGGATGATGAGAGTCTTATATAGAATCTCCTTAGTGCTTCTTGACAAGGCCTTACTAATCAATTGCCGTCTTAGGCCAAAGAAACAGCGGTTGGCAAGTGTGATTCTTCGCTTGATTTCTGAGGTGATGTCATTTTCAGAGTTAATAGCGGATCCGAGGTAGACAAAGTCCCTAACTACCTCAAAGTTATAGCTGTCTATCGTGACGTTCTGTCAGAAAACGCACCAGTGACAGCTCGCTGTGTTCTGCCAACAATGTCAATGTCGTCAGCGTATGCAAGTAGCTGCACAGACTTATGGAAAATTGTGCCTCTGGAGTTGGCTTGTGAGTTTCGCACAATTTTCTCAAGAATGATGTTGAAGAAGTCACATGACAGCGCGTCGCCTTGTCTAAATCCTTTTTTGACATCAAAGGTCTCGGTGAGATTGTTTCCGACCTTTACGGAGCAGCGAGCGTTCTCCATCGTCATTCTGAACAATCTGACAAGTTTAGCAGGGATGCCAAAACTAGACATGGCTCTGTATAGCTCGTCTCTATAAATGCTGTCATATGCGGCCTTAAAATCGATAAAAAGATGGTGAATATAGATCTGGACTTCTTGGGTTTTCTCCAGGATCTGCCGTAGTGTGAATATTTGATCGGTCGTGGACTTACCGGGCCTAAAACCGTACTGATAGGGACCTATCAGATCGTTGACGAAAGGTTTCAGGCGTTCACATAGTACAGCAGACATGATCTTATACGCAGTGTTAAGGAGACTGATGCCTCTATAGTTGGCGCAGTTTAGAGAGTCTCCTTTCTTGTGGATCGGGCAAACGATGCTGAGGTTCCATTCATCAGGCATACTTTCCCGCTGCCTTAAACAGCTCGGCAGTTAAGCCGTCCGGTCCCGCAGCCTTGTTGGACTTAAGCTTAGATATTGCTATCCTCACTTCATTTTGGTCAGGTGGACGGAAATCTTGGCTTTCATCGTCCAGGTCGAATGGCTCGTTCTGCCTGACAGCGGAATTTGTGTCGTCTTCGCCGTTTAGCAGTCTGCAGAAATGGTTTTTCCATGTCCTCAGCACCGACTGTGACTCTACTACAAGGTTTCCTTGTTCGTCTCTACAGGTCTCCGTTCGGGTCTTGGGGGGGTCTTCGGCACTTGATGCTGGCAGCATAGGACTTCTCGAGAGGTTGAGGGATACGCGATCGGCAAAGGTTCTGGCGGTTTGTTGCGTTTGTAGTCGTCCAACGTTAAATCTCCTCACAGTATTTTCTCGTTGTTGTGGCGTCTGGGATATTCACATCCGTACCTTGGCTACAACAAGGTAGTATTGCCAGTACTTCTGCTTGAAAGACGCTGGCTGCGTAGGAAATGTTTATTTCTGCTGAGAAAATGCCCGCTAACAGTTTATTTTGGAACCATCTGTGAAAATGGGTATGTCGAATTCATTTACGACCGCATTCTCCTCCCATTCTGATCTAGACGGGAATCTTTCAGCTTTGACCATAGGTCATTTTGCTATGACAACTATGACGCGTTATAGCCGATCTTTCTCCATTCCATTCGGTTGCATTCGGGCGAGTGAAGAGTAGGTAATACCACAATCCATTTCCTACATTTGTGTTCTAATCATACGACCGACGTAACAGATAGCAAAGCTGCGTTGCTGACTTCTCCATAAGTGATCTGAAGCAAACATTTCAAAATAGCACATAGCTTACCTTATTCCGTTTGTCCAGCTTCTCAGTTAATTTCTCAACAAATGAACTGCTAATCTCCCGCTCACAGTCATCTGAGTTGTACGAATTTATCATCTACAACAAATTTAATGAAAAAACATTAGCAAATACAAAACAAATTTTGTTTTAATTTTACCTTAAGAACTTGTGCCGTGGTCAGAGAATTGCACAACTCGTACACACTGTCAACGTCCTGTTCGGATTTTCTTGATTGCAAGAGTTGTGATACGTCAATAAGTGGTGCCAGTGGTTTTGTCACATCAACCGACTAAAACATAAAAATATAGTGGCGCCGAACTAACATTGTTTTTACACAAACTCACCATTTTCTTCTCGCGCACCCAACCCTCTAGACAAGTGACATTATAGCGAATTTTCATGCCAGTTTCCCACATGCAAATATCACCACGCAACATAAGTGTGTTCATGGCGATGGCACAGATATAGTACATCAGCTGATAGAAGATTTGCTCTGCATAGCTGAGGTGGAGCCCAAAGTAATGGAATTGCTTATAGAAGTGCTCCAGTTGGTTGACGAGCAACTTGGGTGCTGGCACCTTAGCGTGCTCGGGCGACGAGTCTAATGACATGGTTCGACGATTACCATTATTCTGTCCGTGTTGAATCTCGTCGTGATCGAGAACAGCCGGAACAATATACGGCTTTATTAAGCCTTGTACTTGCTGCACAAGGCTTTGATAGAGGTTTACAATAATCTCGTAGATGACTCTTCGATACTCGGAGAGATCAAAGTTCTTCAACTGCTGTTGATTTTGCTCGGGAGTATTTAGACTGATGTACTCATCAATGCCACCATATTGTTTGAGCAGATTGTGCAGTCTGCAAATGGAAAGAAAGATTAGAGAGTATTCCGAAGAGCAGTTTGGCCAAACATACGTAAGTGAATTGACCAGCCAGAGCACACGGGTTTCGGAAATATTAGGCATTCTATGGATTTTTCTTATTTGAATGACGTATTTGGTCAGCAAGTGCTTCACATTCTGATCGCTGTTCGTAAGGTCAGTGTATCTGCAAACAAAACGTAACTGTACATCTTTCTCTCAGGGCTTATAACCACTTTACATACCGTATACACATAAATATAATGTAAGCTGGTAAACCTGGCAGTAAACCAATGGCAACACGTGGCGTCAAGCCTGTTATAAGGCGTTGGATTATTTTATCTACATCTTCGTTGTTATATTTAAGGATACCTAGGAAAAAAAGCGTTTTGCCACCATCTCTATAAATAAAAATAGAAAATCGTACCTTGGTATTGCTGAGCTTTTTTCTTTACCACGGAAGCCACACACTTGGAATCATCGTCAGTTGGCGCATCAGTGGAGATACCATGCTCATGTAGGCGAAGAGTCAACTTGATGTTGGCACGTTTTAGTTCTTCGTGCTTCTTCGTCAAAGCGTTCAACTCCTCCTGTAAAGTACTCAGTGAGGTCAAATCTAAAATTAGAGCATTGAAGAAGACCAACCTGTAACTGCGTGTATTCCAGATATGACTTCTCCAGCTCATAACGCAAGTAGCGATCATTTTGGCGTAAGGATTCAAGGCTTGTCTCATCTAAGTCTTCAACACCGCTTTGTAGAATGGATTGAAGTTTGGCTTTTTCGCTACGCAGTTCATCGAGTTGCCTAGAAAGCTCCTCCAGATGGGCATTGTTCTCTTCGGTTAAGGCGCTTAGTTCCGATTCCAGTTGTCTAAAAAGAAATTTAATGTATAAATTGTATAGCATAGGTGGAATCATTTGGGAAAGGGCCAGACATTCTACATTCTTGGTCAATTACTGCAAAAGCATAATATGATTGTTTACATTTATTATTTAGGACAGATCGTCGTAGATTTATGAGGTTCATAATCATATTGCACAAGACCAACAACCAATAAAAATACCAAAAAAGGTGAACACTGAGAAATTTTGTTAAATTGAACAAGATTTGTTTGAAGTAAAGTAAGAGTCGACGTTAAGGTATCTTCAGAGATAAGGAAATAAACGAAAACGGTCTTACGATTGCAAAACTACAGGCGAGCGACCAATGGAGAATAGTTATGAAATATCACGGAATAATAGAAGCCCGACCAACAAACTATTACAGTCTGACAGGTCATCACTATCTAAGTTAGTAGGGCTTCTAACTGGTCATAACTTCCTCAGAAAGCACGCAATGAAACTAAATCTCAAAGATGACGATATATGTAGAGGCTGCGGAGACGAGGAGGTCCAAGAGGACACACCTTACTTTCTCTGTCATTGAACGAGTCTATGTCACTTGAGGAACAAAACACTTGGAAGCTCGTCGATTAACTACAAAAGAGAAGAGCTGAAGAACACCGATGCAACACCAACGGCCGACCCCAACAAGGGCCTTACAATGCTTCCACGAGGACATAAGTGAGGTAGCATAGGGTTCTCCCTGCTCTACCTACCTAGAATTATGTAAAAGATTCGGAAAAGTCAATCCCCATTTATCGTTGATATACAAAGGCAAAGAGATTGCCAACAGCCACTAAACAGTAGATGGAGTGTCGGACGTAATGGCAGCGATTACCGTCCTTTGCTAGACATGAGAATGCAAGATCGTTGCTGAAGTAGTTATATACTTCTTCCGCTCAAGCACTGCGGCTTCTTAAAGGAACCTATTGCGCCTTATCCACTTGAAATTACTTACCGATTTACAAGTTTCTGAGCTTGGAACGCCTCCAACAACTCAGAGTTCTCTTGCATGGTATTATCAGGGCGCATAGGTAGGCTGGTATTGCCAAACGATCTTAGTGATTGACTCTGCTGTTGTAGTACCGCCTTCAGCTGTATACATTCATCACGTCTCCTTCGGAGTTCTTCTTGCAGAGCATTTTGTTGCGCTATAAACAAATAAAATAAATAGTGTTATGTCACCACTTTTCTTGCATAATTTCTTTGCTCACCTTCAAGCTCTTGCATTTCAACTCCACGCTGTATACTACTTCGCAGCAAGCTATAGTCATGACGTAGCTTTTCATTTTCAACCTCCAACTCCGATACCCTGAGAGGGAATCAAATTTGTAATTGCAATTGGATCTTTGAACAGGGTAAAAGATAATACCTTAACGAATCCTCAGTGGATTTGTTTTTGTTCATCAGCTTTTCCATTTGGTCAACCAACACCTTGTTCTTTTTCTTCTCGTCCTCGAGAATACTTCGCAGCTTAAGAATCAAGCTGGTTTGTTCACTCTTTGGTGTTGAAGTTACTTCTAATAAAACAAAATTGTATATATATAAACGAATAAATGCCAAAAGCTACATTGTTCAACAAACCAATCTTTGTAAACGATTCTGGTGGCGTTTGATTGTTATTATCAAAAGCCAACGCCTGATTGTTTCGTTTCGATTCAAGTGTGTTCTTTGCCGAAGCATAGCCAAAGTCTTCCTCATTTTGACTAGAGGCATTGCTCATAGATCGAGAATGATTTGCGTATTCGGAGGCGTTGCCATTTGGCTTTTGCAAACGATTGAGTTCCTCCTTGAGTATGAAGTTCTCTCCTTCGAGAAAATCCTTCTCCTTTAGTGCGCGTTGATATGCCTCGTGAACGTCATTTGTATCCACTTCGGAGAGAATCCGAGAACGATATAGCGATGTTTTCTCTTCTTTTTTGGCCAATTCGATCATTTCATCGACTTGCTTGCGTAGTTCTTCGTTCTCAATGCGCCATGTTTGTTTCTGTTTGTCCCAATCTTCGGTCTCGTGGTCTTTTTCTTCGAGCAGTTGCATCTTCTCGTCACGTTCAGTTTCCAGCTGCTTGGTTAGTTGCATTATGCTGTTATCCTTCTCAAGCAACAACAACTTTAGTTGCTTCATTTCGTTTTCGAGGTTCCTCTTCAAATCCAGCTGGTTTCTAGAAATATACAAAATTAAGTCACCCCATGTACGCGTACACAAATTTGTGCATAACCCACTTAAGAATTGGTATCGCAGTGGTCTTCAGTTTAAGCTGAGTGTTATCCTTGTTCAGCTCGTCTATCCTCTGTTGCAATGATATGATTTTATTCTCTAGCCCTTTGTACCTATTTTGTATATGCGAAATTGTTTTGGCCTCTGCTTTCATTTTTTTGAACAAACGGCGTGCGAGGAATCTTCGTATAGCCGATTGACAAACAATAATATTGTGCAACCTCTTCTTGTAGGCCAATCGCGCCAAGTAACCGCGAACAAATCGTTGAATTTGGGTAGCCTTGTAGCTATCCAAGGCGAATTTGAATCGCTGTCGTGCCAGCATACCACGTGCATACTGTTGAATTCCACAAACAGAATGCCGAAGCTGGACAAATCGTCGTCGACACAAATATCCACGAGCGTACTTAGATATAATGAGCGCTGCTCTCGCTTCGCGTAGTGCTCTTGCCTTCTTCCTAGCCATATAGCCACGTGAGTATGTTTGTATGCCAAGCATAACTCTTCTCAGTCGGAGATATCGCCTGCGATAAACAAATCGTCGAACTACAGACTGGACGACTATTATGTACTTCTTGCGAAGATTGGCACGTACTTGCTCCAAATAAGCGACCTGACCAGCTCGGAAGAATATCTGTGTGTTTCCAAACCGAAATTTGTCTTCATCGTTAATCCACTTCGTGACAATATTCTGGCACGAGCGTTTCATGTCGCTCTTACTGAGATCTTTTCTATGGCACAGCAGTTGGTAGCGAGTGTAGAAGTCATAATATGACCAGCGGGAAGGAAAGCCTGCAGCAGATATACGTACTGTTTCTAAGACACCGCACGCACGAAGCTGTTGGACAATTTTCGTCGCTTCCCATTTAAAGGATAACTTGTCATCATTTGGCTGTGTATGATAGAAATTTTAAATTTGTTGCTTAAGTCGATACGTATATTTTTGCAGTGGAAAAGTGATACCTTAATACACCGAACATAGTGCGGAGTTGTGGAATGTAGAGTTGATATTAAAAGTGACAAACTGTCTCGAAACTGTGAGCCCACTGATCGTCTATGCTGTTTGGATGGCGTTACCTAGACAAATGGGGTTACTCAGTTAAAAATTGGAATTTTCAATCAAATGTTTTGTTTAAAAGAAGCAAAACACAAAATAGAAAGCATGTTATAAACAAGTGAGGAACAGAGAAATACATTTTTTAAATTGTTGGATTATTTGAGGTTATGAATTGGTTCTATCACATTACAGTTATAGTACATACAAAGACGAAGACTCGATGGTTGAGCTCAGAGCCTAAAAGAACAATATAAAGGAGAATTTTTAGGAACCACGTTATAGCTCGTAAAGCAATATGTTCGATAAAGCCGATATATACTCGTATGAGCCAAATTGAAGCATTTTATACAGCTATCTAAAGAAAACAAGCCACTTTGGGCAGGGCACCAGCTAAAAATGTCTGTACATAGACTTTACGAAACCGCAGATGCCTACAGCAGTAGAAATAACTCTCCAGTCCACCGCTTCTTCTAATTGATATGGTGAAATCGAGAGACGGGTGGACGGAAGTTCCAACACAGTTCTAGTAAAGGATCTTTCATTAGCGACTTGACAACTTCAAACTTTCAGTGTGAACGCACCCTTATGGCGTTTTCGATTGAAGAAAAAAATTGCCCTTTCTATCAAAAGATCAAATCTAGAAGTGATCTTTCCATGGTTTCTATGTTTAATTGGAGAGAGAGGGCACTTCCAGGTCAATTCTTAATACGACAGAAGTGTCCGGGATACTTTTAAAGAATTGCCCTGAACTCACCAACATACACTATCCAAATGTCATATTGAAATGTTTGTTGTGTTGTTGGAAACAAATTTTGCGTTTTGTGATCCGAAAATATGCCATTTAAGCGTGCGAATGTAAACTTTAATTGAAATAAGTTGATTTCGCTCATTAAAACATTAATATTTATTTAAGAAACCAACAAAAAAGTAGCAACAGAAAACCAAGTCACAAATATTTGCATTATAGCTCTAAAGAATTTCATTTAAAAGAGCAATTCTGAATTTCGGGGCAATTCTCTCGGATTTTCGATGAAAAATACCATTAAAACGATTACCGAACTCTCAATCGCAAAATATTCAGTAAAATCAACATTTTCATCATGGTGAAGTACACGTAGGAACAAAGTTTACAAATAATTAAAATTTACTACCGAAATTCCGATTCGGTGGTAGCAACTTTAAGGCCCAAGATAGAGTACCTATGTTTTTAGATTCTAATCGAATAGTTAGTTTGTGTGATTAAATAGAATTTTATTGTGCGTATCTATACTATTGTTAGTCCGGTTAGTGTACTAATATCGAAATACAAAACATATAAATAGAAACAAATGCAACTAACTCGTTTACGTCCGACCACTGGCAGCTATATATATGATGGGGAAAAATAACAAATTAAACAATCACAATACATACAAGGGTAACTAGCAATAAAAGCACTCTAAACCCATACTTACTTGTTGCTTGGAAGCGCTTATAACCACTCGCCCGCCCACCGCTGACATTTTACCATCACTTAGGGTGTCAGTTTCTTCCAAATCCATTAGCTGTTTGCAGAGGTCCATATCAGATTGAGCAACTACACTGACCAGC
The DNA here is from genome assembly GCA_946477585.1 of Cheilosia urbana. NCBI lineage: Eukaryota > Metazoa > Arthropoda > Insecta > Diptera > Syrphidae > Cheilosia > Cheilosia urbana. Next base: position 44,470,780 of record OX297856.1, read on the forward strand.
TCCTTGGAGACGGTGTCACGATTTTTCTCCAAAAAGCCATTCACATCATATTGCACAGTGTCCGAAAAATGCTTTACAAGGAAACCTGCAAACATAAGTCGTAGTTGATAACATAAAAAAAAGAGTAAAACAGGAGCAACCCTTACTTGTCCTGCCGAAACGTGGCTTATCAAAATGCGGAAATTTTGTACATTTTTCAATCAATTTTCCCGCCCACGACTCATCGGATCCTTTGGGCATCTACAATAACACACAATATTTATCAATAGTGTCTATTAAAGACCGCAGCACAACTCACTCGACACTCTTCATCTAAGAGATCCAGAACCCCCAGTTTCGCTTCAATCAAATCGATGCATGGCTGATTGTCATAAAAATCAATCATAGTCCAAATGATGCCTTCTTTCAAGTACTCCTCTTGCTCAAGCTTAAAGACATGCTGATTAAACTGCTGCTGCAGTTTTTCATTTGCATAGTTTATGCAAAATTGTTCGAATGAATTTGTTTCGAATGTCTCGAAACCGTAAATATCGAGAACACCAATAAAACAACTCTGCTTGCGTCCGGTATTCAAGCTTTTGTTTATCACAGCAACAATGTATTGAAAGAGTTTCGCATAGATGTGTTTGGCTAGCGCGTCCTTAGCCGATTCAGCTGCTGCTATGCTATTGGGAATTAGCACGTTCTCATTGACTGATTCAATTTGGCGAGTTATTAACCATTTGCGGAGATCATCGGCTTTGACCTTTAGCATTTCACCGGTAATATGCAAATGCAAATCGTTTGGCTGTAAAATGTGGGAACAAGTAAGAATGAAGGACAGTCACAAGTAACTGGTTTCCTTACAATTATATCACATGCATCTGGGTCGATTTCTTCCGAGTCTTTTTTTAACTTGTGTGTAAACTGGATATTGCCCAAATGCAATATACCGGCAAGAATTTTGAGTATTTCTGAGATCTGAATGAAAAACGCTCGTTAAAAATATAAGGTTCTTGTTTTTTGAGTTGAACATTATTGCAATAGCTTACCTGTACGTTGCCGAATCCTAGTATGGCCATTGCTGACACTGTGTCTTTGAATTGATCAACATCGGAAACCCGATCAATGTCTGGGGATTTACCCTTATTTAGATATTTGAATTTATCTTGATGGTCTGAAATTTGTAAAAACGATTAGTTTGGGGGGAAGAAGTACCCAACAGTCCTTATATTAAAATCTAAGCAACATACGGTCGCTCAAAGCGCGCCGCAGCAGCACTTTGAAATGAAGACGTTTACTCAAATACGGGGAAAAAAAACATAGGTAACAACAGTCTTACCTAATATCAATTCTGGATGCTGCTCCCTAGCCGAGCACAATTGATAAAATATATGATAGTTTCTCTCGCCCAGTGATTGAAACACAACTCGTGATTTTTCCAACAAGTACGTCTGCATGGTGGCTCCCGTCAAATTCATTACTCCCATATTATTCTTAAACAAAAGTTTCGTGAATTTTCCAAATCTCGAACTGTTGTCATTTCGTGTCGTCTTCGCATTACCAAAGGCCTCCATAATCGGACTCGACGCCAACACCTTTCGCTCCACTTGTGTCTCTGATTCACTACCTCCAACGGCGGCAAAATATCTCATCGCATATTTAGCGGACACTGTTTTGCCAGCACCCGATTCTCCACTCACAATGATACTTAGATCGCATTTCTCACGCTCCAACTTAGTGTACGCCTCTTCGGCAACGGCAAATATGTGTGGTTCCAACTCACCCATGGAATGACCACGATACGCACGTATAATATCCGGTCCATATAGAGGCAGATCAGCGTACGGATTAATGGCAACTAATATAATTCCGCAATATGTGTAAATCGATTGTCGTTCACGAAAGCGTACTTTCAAGTTATGCAACACAGCTGGCTCATGCAGGTACGACAATGCTGTTAAATCTTTTTGGCCAATTAAAATACTTGGATTGCGGAGCGGAGGCAGGTCATTCGGAGTTTTTAACTTTATTGATAACTGGCGACCGGTATCTTTTTTAATATTTAATTCAGTCACACATGCAGTGTAGTCCTCCTGTAGGACAGCACCCTCCCAGACATCTTCTGCGTGCGGTATCCAGATTCTGGCACCCTGCGATAAAGAATAAAAGTCTTCGTTAGAGAATTATGCAAATAAAGCAAGGTCATAAGCATTTTGCGTTACATTTATGTGGATGTCTGTATTGCATTTTTTTTTTTGTGCTATTCGTAGAGAAAAATTAAAAACTGATTGCCTATCGCTTTCGGTGTATGAATTCATAACACATTTATGTTTTTCTTTACATTTAATTGAGACGAAGATTAGAGGAGTCTGAAAAAGCAAGATGAGTGAAGCTGAGACTTGGTGTAATTCATCTCTTTTTATCCGCTTCCTTACAATGAATATAATTCTTCCTTCATACCAAGGTTTTGTTTGAAGGATTCCAAAAGCAAGAAGTGCAAAAGTATTTATAATAAAGGTTGTAGGAAGTAGACTCCTTCAGTAACCATCTGTCTTGCTCTAGAAAAACCTACCTACCTGATTTCCCAGTTATATTACAAATCTACAAAGTAAAATTTATTGGAACTTATGTGGTATTCAATTGAGCTTTCAGATTCGCTCTCAGATTTCAGATTTCGTGTGGCTAATCGAACATGAAACCGTTGCAAAGCGTTTTCCATTCTATTCGAAAGTTGCGTCCCGATTGATTTCTAAACATTTGTAGATAAATTATTTACAAAAATAGATCCACCCGATGCAATACGCTTCTTTGCAGTTGAAAAACTTCACGAAAACGTAAACAAACTCCACCATTTATTGTCAAACTTAAACGCACTTGTATTGGTAAATATAAAGCAAATCTGAGAAAAAAAAAATCCAAATTCGCAAAAGTGCACTGAAATCTGAAAGATTGTTTTTTTTTTTTTTTTTACCTAACGAAACTAAAAAGTGCTCTGAGAGCGCCCCATCGAATACCACATTAAATTGGCAATATAATCCTACGAAAAGAAGTTTCTCAGGTGATTTCTTTGTTATGTTGTTATCAGTAGAATGCATTTGTAAATTTAAATCATGACGCACCGGCAGTGAACATGAATAATTTCAAATAGCTTTAGAAAATTCGACGCCCAACGTACGATTCTCTTCAGTCCGTAAGATATGTATTGAAAAAACAAAAATAATTCGCATCCTGATGTGCTCAATAAAACAAACAGTGCCAACAGGACTCCACAAAGTTCCACTTTCTGATGCTTCTCCAAAGTTTGTCGTGTAACATTTTCAGCAAATTTTTAATTTTTTTAAATAAACCCAGCCCGGAAATGCGGAATATGCAATGCCCAATTTGGTGAAATCACTAGCATTCTACCTTAACTAGGTAAGCAAGTCTGTAAACTGCAAAAAGCATTAAGACACGTACAAGCACGACAAGAACGTGACCAAACGATAAAAGAGTTGATCGATCTCATGAAGTGTTGATGTTCTTTATTTTCCACATAGGTATAATTTCTTTGAAGACAGCTTCAGGGTCAATAAAAAAAAAAGAGAAGGTAGGTATACCTAGCAAAGAAAACTCTGAATGCAGATGAAACCTTATCGCTTTCTAAAGCTAAAAACGACTTTAAGGACGCGAAGTATTTAGTGCTTACGAATAACTCATCATTGCTCTCCTATCAACAGTAATCATAACCATTCTTCAAGCTGATAAACGTATTACGTGAGAGTATAGTAAAGTAAAGTATATAGATTCGAGAGATATTCGAATCAGACCACCATTGTCGGGTCTCTTTTCGTCTCTCAAACCTAGGCCTAGCTTCTCACAACCATTCGTTTTGTGTGAGTTTTTCAAGTTTGAAACGAATGGAAGGGATCTACAATTGTATGCGGACTCCAAACGGCCAATTCAGAAGCTATTTGAAGACAGTTATGCTCGGGTGTTTGTCAGACGTTCGCGAGAGGTGGCGCAGTGGAAAAAAACCCTAAGTTGGAATTTTGGTTTTTTTTTGCGGGATTCGAACCTCGGACCCCTCGCTTAGTAGTCCAACACACTAACCACTAAGCCACTGCGCCTACACGGTAGAGTATACAAATATAACTCTTTTTTTGCTTTAGTGCTATCTAAATTCTTTGTCCAATAAAACCAATAGAAGGATGGAACAGTGTCATGTTTATTGCATGTGTTAGGACATGACATGCTGATAATTCTTGTGTATGACATACACTATACAGGAAGCTAACATAACATGATAACATTAAGGGGTTTAGGAGAAGGAAGAAGAAAACATAGAATTTGAATTTAGGCTGGTTCTTCTGTTCTATACACAGCACATAACCGGAGCATAATTACTTATAGTAGTAATTGATGACAATATGGTCAAATAACAATTTTATAGGTAGTACCAACAATTTTTAAATGCCGAGACACCCACGAAAGAAAACCAGGCCCATCACCGCACAATTGTTCCTCGTGGCAATATTTTGTTTATCTAAACAAGAAACTGAATCATCCGTTCTAATTCGAAATAAACAAAAAACAAAAAACAAAAAAGCAGTTTTTATCACCCATACTACTTATCAGCGACGTAGTCAAAGTGCTAAATGCAGCCAAAGAGCAAAACAATTTTTTTTATTGCTGGTAGGTATATCGCACACAGCAATGCACGACAAAAAAAAAAGCAAGGAAAAGCAATACCGTGGGAACTTATTGTCCGTTAAATTTGTTGTATTTTCCCAAGAAAATTCGATAATTCGCGACCGTCTTCATCAGATCTTGCAACAAGGAAATAATATGTAGATTGAACAATTGGAAAATTAATAAAAGTCCTATTGGATAACTACAAATTCAAATTCATTTTCAGGAGAATCAAAAATTTGCTTTAAAACTTAAAAGCTGTACAATTTCCAAAAGGAATCCATAAAAATACCTTCACATAGAGCAACTCTTCACTTGACATAGTTTTAGTTGTTGCTGCTGTTGGTGTCGATGTCGATTTTTCTGATCAATTTTGAAAGCTTCTTAATGTTTCACGGAAACTCCGATTCTATTTCGCGTATTTGAAATATTTTCCTGTTATGCCGGAGGTTCTCATATTATTTTGTATGAGTTTGACCGTAGAACTAATTTGATGTTTATTAAAAACGAAAAAATAAAATAAAACTTCTTCACAGCAAATTTTCTGACGTCGTCCAACGTAGACGAAAAAGCAAAAACCTATTCCCTTCTCCGTTTTGCCAAGGGTTCTTGATTCTGACAGGTGATTTTAAACTTTGGCGTTTTGTTTTGTCGTGGGGGAAAACCTTCGATAAAACAAAAGAAGATAACGGTTCAGGTGTCAGCAACCTTTTAGGGTTCTGCTAAGTGCGTGGATGAGGTGGAAGATCTGTTTGTTAGGAAAAAATGCTTCCTATGCTTTTTCGGGTGAGGTTGAATTCCAATAATAGGTAATGAAAATAAAACCCACTACTTATGTAATTGCTTTAAAGTAAACTATTTAGCCAATTCTAATAAATAAGGCGGTTTACCTTTCAAATGAATTCATTAATTTATTTATTCATAGCCTACACAGATAACTATAATCTTATAAACTAGTGCAAGTTTTAAATATAATTCACAAACAACAAGCTATATAACGTTTAAGCATCACATGAATAATTATTGTTTTCTCTCAAACACAAAAAGTTAAATATACAGTAAACAAAATACATCTCTCTTTTTACAAGCAAAACTAATATATTACCTAGTCATAAGAATTAAGAAACTTTATAATTATAATTGTCTGGAAATAAGACTGTAACCCATTCCGAAACCGCGCGACGGTACTTGAACTTTTTAAATCCATGGAACGAGTTCCAAAGAACTGGCGCTCCGATGTAAGATAACGGTACCGTGGATGAACAAGTTCTTGGGATCGATTAGATAAAAAAAAACTAGTCCATTAAATAAATAATTTTTTTTTTTTTTTTTGTTATTGAAGGTGAAAATCTCGAAAGACACAATGGAGTTAGAAACCCAGACTAGTGTGGGACTCTAACCGCACTATAATCATGACCAATAAAAGAAAGATCGACAAATGATTTTAGTTTCAACGTTCAGTTGCGTTTGAGAAGGTGTTACAATTTGAATACGGGTTCTCATTATTTAGATTATAAGGTCGTGAGGTCGTCTGGACAAGAAGAAAAAGCGGGGACTGCAACTACCACCTCACGCAGTTCCTGTCCAGGCACGGCGGCTATCGAAGTTATCTTCACAGATTCGGCCACGATAGCTCGCCTCTATGCCCCGAATGCCCAGATGAAGAAGAGGATACGGAGCACGTAATGTTCCACTGCAGAAGATTTTCAGGAGGAAGAGTGAACTTACCCATTCCACAGCTTCTCATAGAGCGTATGATGAGCTCAGAAGACGACTGGCTGGAAATATGTTCATACATAACGAGCGTTAAAAATGAGCTAAGAAGAGCCGAAAGACAAAGAAGGGTCGAAGTGGCAGACGTTGACGTTGCTGATTTAGCATGAGTTGCTAACCAGCCCCGCGAAGTAATACCTAACGGCAGTCCCGCGGGGAGACTGGTAGAAGAGTACATGGGTGTGGTTTAGTACGTGAGGCGCGAGGCACTTCCGTTACAAGATCAATCTGCAAATCACGATGCAAGTCATTATATCTAATATACCTACCATGGGGCATTTACCATTTCCCGCAGGACTTTGTTTTGGAATGTCTGTAGGTATAATTTTTACATTTTGTTTTCTTTGTACAACCTCATAATTGGATAGCATAATGTCCAAACAGGCTTCAGTATCTGGTTATATAATAAAATTGTATCCTCAATGGACATTTCCGAATTATGTCCTAGCAACTAATAGAGTTTTCTATATTTGATATTTAGATCTTCTACTTCCTTTATCACATGTTCCTTACATTTGAGTTTAGATTCATACCCAGATACTTAGCTCTATTTGAATAAGGAACTATTTGGTTATTAATAACCACGGGAACTTTTGTTATTTTTTTTTATTAGTAAAATCGATATGGGTGGACTTTGACTCGTTAATGCCCAAAACATATGTGCAGAATTTTTGGACGCAGTGAAGCATGCAGTACTGCAAGTAAAACACATGAGTGCAGAAAATTGTTTGACATGCATACATCAGCGCTACTGTCATTCGCCGACTAAGCAACTGATTTGTTTTTGTTTGTAATTAAATTCGGCATAACAAACGCATAAATTGTTCAAATTTTGTAACAGCATTTCTGTACGAACCGTAGAGGGAAAGCAAGGAATGAATGAGCTCTATAGATTTTCAAGCTCACTTGCGTGTGTCATATTTAATAAACAAACAGTCCTAAGAATTAACGTTTTGTTTCGCGCCTATTTAAACGTCAACTTTCTCGCGCGCTAGATGTAAACATTCGCGCGCTACATTTAACTTGCATCGTATGCATCTTTTCGCAGCAATTCACCTAGTTTTAATATCCAAACCGTGTTAATAATTTTAAATTGCTGACAAGCCAAGAGAATAGTAAAATAAAACAATAATATTGCAATTTTTGCGCAATGGGAGTTAAACAAATCGCGAATGAGCCCATTGTTGACTGGATCGGCAGACAAGAAACGGGCATTCACGTTCCCTATTTGGAGCATAAAATAGTATACTTTTACAGGTAAGAGCACCTGAAATATAAAAGGATCCCACAGACGTGATTAAACATTGTCTACTTTAAATAGAAAATGTATTTTTGGTCCAATGACTATTGGTATTGGTGACTTTATACTTGTATCCAATGCTGATGCGGCTGAGCCGGACACTGACAGTGGCTGTGATATCGCAAAAGTGCTTCATTTATATGAGTTATGTGAAGATTCCGATAAGGATCCATATCGTGCCGTTGTTCAGTGGTATTCAAGGTAAGTTGAAAGTTAAAATAACTGCATTTCGTACAATCACTGATCGACCGGACTTTCCTTCATCTTACAGACCCGAATGTGTTCCAGCAAAATATTTCGATAGGGACGATTTGTGCATTGACTTTAACTGTGAAATCATTGAAGAACATCGACCCTACGATTCAGACATTTCAATTGAAACAATTTTTCGCAAATGTTATGTCGTTACAGGAAGCGTAGCTGACTCTGCATCTGGTTTACTCGACAAATTGAAGAAACCTAAACACCGCCCGATGTTTGTGTGTCGATATAAATTTATTAAAGTAAGAAACTCCTATACACTGATTCCGCTACAATACTTTGACGAAGAGACTCGCGACGACAGTGTAAAAAGGACACCAAGTGGACGTAAGAGTTCGACCAAAAAAAGTCTGACTGCAACAACTCCATCGTCCAAAAGATCAAGTACAAAAAAGAAAATGTTGAGCGAAGTTGAGTTCGTTGATGTGAGTCGTGTTGACGAGAATAAAGTTTCACCGATAAAAATTGTCGGAGGTAATAGTGTTGTCAAACTATCTTCAAAGAAAATGAGTTCCTCTGCACACAAGGAAATCAATGCAAATTATTTGAGCTCACCGCTTATTGAAAATAACTACCGTGCGTTAACACCGACTCATGCTAAAGCCATTGCCGCTAGAAGAAATCTAAATATTAGCCTAGAGGCAGCGAACTCTACAATGGACTCAGATGTTATGAATTATTCGATTATTCAGAACACTCCTGACCGTGAATCGAAGGATATAAAGATCAAGCTTCGCCTTTCTGAATCACAGAAACGGTAAGCACATTGAATTTACAGTTGAAAATGTCTACATCTAAAAATTGTCATATCCTTACCTTCAAAGTACAGCTTACACTCACTACTTATTTTTACTTTAATTTGTAATGGCAACTCCCGACTCCTTGTTACCACTGTACTTCCTGATGGCAGTCCGTTTTGCGATCAATTTTAAATTCCTCTCTTATTGTCGTCTTTTTTTAGTCCATCTACACGGCGCTCCTCACTCCGCATCTCAATTGATGATCCCTTGGAAGTTGCCGACAGTACGATTGACAAGCAAAAGGAAACTAATCGAAAGCGATTGGCTGGCGAAAGTGTTTCGTACATTGACATCTATCATACTCCTAAGAAACCCAAAGAAAATGATAACCAAATGACTCCGACTACGACGCGCAGGAAGAGCATCCTAAAGTCGGCCACTAGCCGTGTTGGTGAGTTTTTCCTTACCTTCAATACTTATTCCCAATCAAATTGAGTTGTTCTCTGTTTTAGCTGAAGGAACACCAAAACGTAGCATCCAACTATCGAACATCGTTGAAAGAAGGATCTATCAAAACGATGAAGCCGTCAACACTCCCAAGAGGGGACGACCAATTGGTGAAGACAACAGTACACCGAAAACGCCACGTTCCCGTAAGAGTTCAACAACTAAACAAACCTCACCGGAAGCAGGTCAAATGACTCCATCACAAAAGATGAAGTTAATGCGTTCGGGCAGTTTGAAGCCCACCATCGATAGTCGTCAAGAGTCTAAGTCGGACCGTCGAAAATCTGACTTGCACATAGCCCGAGAAAGGCTTCATGTATCATTGGTTCCAAAAAGTTTACCGTGCCGTGAGACAGAGTTCCTAAACATCCACACATTTTTGGAGGGCAAAATTCAAGACCAGTGCGGTGGTTGTATGTATGTTTCGGGAGTGCCTGGCACCGGTAAAACAGCCACTGTCACCGGAGTTATAAGGGAGTTGCAACGTGCTAGTGCTGAAGAACAACTGCCAGAATTTGAATTCATTGAAATAAATGGAATGAGACTAACAGAGCCCCGACAAGCGTATGTACAGATTTATCGTCAACTAACTGGAAAGACAGTATCCTGGGAGCACGCACATTCATTGCTTGAGAAACGGTTTACCACGCCTGCTCCCAGGCGTACAACTACAGTGTTGCTGGTGGATGAGTTGGATATTTTGTGTAATAGGCGTCAGGATGTTGTGTATAATTTATTGGATTGGCCCACAAAGGCTGCTGCGCGGTTGGTGGTTATAACAATTGCTAATACAATGGATTTGCCTGAAAGACTTTTAATGGGTAAAAATGCATACAATTTTCTTCAAAATGGGGTTTTATTCTTTTTTTTTGTTTTTTTTTTTTTTTAATTTAGGCAAGGTTACCTCTCGGCTAGGTCTTACCCGTCTTACATTTCAACCGTACACCCACAAGCAGTTGCAGGAAATTGTTATTGCGAGATTAAGCGGCTCGGAAGCATTTAAAAGTGATGCTGTGCAACTGGTTGCAAGGTAAGTTGATGTTGGTGTTATCCACTCATTCTGTAATCCAATTAAACAAGAAAACTGCTTTGCTTATGATTGAATTAACAAAACTATTGGTAAAATGCCAAAAAAATTATCTACGGCAGCAGCTGTCAGCTGAATTGTATAAAATACATAAATTACACAGTGGATTCTGACTTCAAATGGATAAGCGAAATTGAGGGCGTTCAAGTATCTAGTTTAGTAAGTCTGACTAGATCTATCTCGGTTGTGATTGGTTTAAATCGGTCACGTGGGCACCTGTGACATTTGACGTTTATGGAGGGGTAGCCGACGAATCTAGTCAAGAAATTCGTGACTGAGTACTAATGTGGTATTCGTTTGGGTGCTCTCAGATCACTTTTTTTGCTCTCAGATCACTTTTTATGTTCGTTTGGTACAAAAAAAATCAATCTTTTTCAGATTTCAGATCACTTTTGCGAATCTAGATATTTTCTCAGATTTACCAACACAAGTGCGTTTGAGTTTGACAACTCGTGGAGGGCGTTTAGGTTTTCGTGAATTTGTTCTACTGCAAAGAAAGGCACTGCATGGGGTGAATCTATTTTTGTTAATTGGTTATGTATAGGAATATTTAAAAATCAATTGAGACGCAAATTTCTAATGTTTTAATTTAAAATTTAACCAGTGAATGGAAAACTGTTTGAAAAGTGTTGAAGGCTACACATATTCGAATCGCACGAATATTATCACAAAAAAGAGCAAGTGACGTTTTTATGTTCGATTAGCCACACGAAATCTGAAATCTGAGAGTAAATCTGAAGAAGCCCAAACGAATACCACATAAGTTGACAGTTCGGGTATGTGGCTGACGTAGAAAAAGTGACGTTCCCGACCAATCTAGTTTTTGCGTTCAGGTTACATCTTATCCAGACCAATCTAGTCGACTTAAGATAACTAGATTCTTGAATGCGGCCATTCTCTTCTCAGAATCACCAAAAGAGTGAGGGCGTTCAAGTATCTAGTTTAGTAAGTCTGACAGCTGTCTGACTAGATCTATCTCGGTTGTGATTGGTTTAAATCGGTCACGTGGGCACCTGTGACATTTGACGTTTATGGAGGGGTGCCGACGAATCTAGTCAAGAAATTCGTGACTGAGTACTAAGTTGACAGTTCGGGTATGTGGCTGACGTAGAAAAAGTGACGTTCCCGACCAATCTAGTTTTTGCGTTCAGGTTACATCTTATCCAGACCAATCTAGTCGACTTAGATAACTAGATTCTTGAATGCGGCCTATTTTATGTGCCAATTTTTTTTTTTTCGATTCCGGACTCTCCTTTGTCCAATGGAAAACGACATTGGAATTCGTACAGATTTTTATTGATTCAGTGGCAGTTCTACTTTCACATGTAAATACCGTGCTCATTTTGGCCTGACCAAAACTACCGTTAAGTTGTGTCTACTAACATTGGCCAATTTTTTTTTATCTGAATTTTTCAATAAAATTTCGTTTCCAATTTCAGAAAAGTCGCTGCAGTATCAGGTGATGCACGACGCGCTTTAGACATTTGTCGTCGAGCTACAGAGATTGCAGATGCACAAATTACAGAACCGAAAATCGTCAACATGGTGCACGTGCAGCAAGCCCTAGGTGAAATGATATCCAGTGCAAAAGTGTTGGCGATTAAAAAATGTTCCAGACTTGAGCAAATTTTTCTGCAAGCAGTCGTTGCTGAGGTCAATCGAACCGGAGTTGAAGAAACAAACTTTATGGGTGTTTATTCGCAAATCGAAACGATATCTGCCTTCATGGGTGCGCCGGTTCCTACTCCGGGTGAGTGTCACCATCACACTGATGTTAGAAATTTTAATACTCATGTTTTTACAATTTTTCGTACAGGCCTTGCCTTAAGAATCTGTTCAAAACTTGGTGCCGAAAGACTCGTCATCTGTGAACATTCACGAACGGATATTTTTCAAAAAATTCTCCTCAATGTTAGCATGGATGATATACACTATGCGCTAAGAGTTCAAACGAATTAATGGACTACCATTAGGTTAAGTTTTAACGTTATTTTTTCGTCATTAAATGTATTTGTTTTTTGTTTTTTTTTTTTTTGTTATATAGACGCTAAAAACTATTATTTATGATATAATTATATTTTAAAAATTTTATGTAACACACTAAAGTACAAATTTGTCATAGAAAAGTTAATGTAAAATAGAAATATTGCAAAACACTCGTACAATACTTTTGGTGAAAATACCGTGAATATGAATAGATGATGTCGAAACGCTATCATCAACATAAGATATACACAAGTGGTTGTTAGTTTTATGGCCGCCATTAGTGTCGTAACGTGATTGTAGTTGTTTTTCACCGACAGATTGTTTGCGAATTCATTTGTCTCCGTTACGGAGATTTCGTTTTGTTTTTCGTATATATTTAGCAGCAAATGTAAGAAGCCGAATATTTCGGAAAAATATGTATTAATGGTTACCATTATTCCCACAAAGATTGCATTGTAGTGGGTTAATCCTATAAATCCGGGGTTGAGATCGATTGTCGCCAAGCTGTTTGAATTGCCCTGCAAATAAATATAATAGGAATTTATCTCAAGTTTGGTAGGAAAGACAACAATAAACTGAAACGTGTACAACAATAACAAAAATAGATTTGACAGCACTTCCCATGCAAGCTCAAGCTTGGGGCTTGGAAAAAAACCACAAGAGAGGCGAACAGCCACGGAAACTTGTACTATTACAAGGGAGTTACAGATGTTTCAGAACAGAAGTCACTCTGTATGACATAACTGACATAACATACTGTGAACTAGCGGCCGCCAGCGGTGGTTGGATTAAGAATTAATTAAAAACAAAAATGTTGTATTTCTTCTTCACTTACCTGATAAAAATAGAACATTCGTGATACACAAATAGTCACAGCCACCTTATAGATTAAAACGATTTGCGCCGTTAATACTTTCTTTGGTCCTCTCAAATTATCACACAGACTATATCCGCATTTTAGCAAAAAATTCATTGCATAGACTAAAATCACATTATGTGGCTTGTGCAGAAGAGCCGATATTAAAGCAAATGCTGTTAGATTCGTGCCTAGCAATTGGCACACACTTGCATTGGTTTCTTTCTTATTCTTCTCTCCACATATCACAGGTAAGTAGCTCGACACTAAAATATATATCACACTTGTCCAAAAGAAGGGAAGCACCAAAAATGGACTAAAAAAAACTTCTGAATATAAATACAGTACAGTATAATCATTCGGCTTACTTGAAATGCTTAGCATGGAAAAAGACTACAGCATTCACGACACCGCGGTAAAAATAAATCGACACACAAGCAATTATACAAGCCACTGTCTGAAGTGGTGTCATTATTTGCTTTAGCTGATGAATTAACAATAAAAGACCTGTAAAGTCACTGGTAACAAAGAGTACAACTAATAAACCAAGTAAATACTTACTAACTGCAAAAAATACGCTAAGATAAAGTTTATGGTCTGATACCGCAAACCAATCGCCAATATCTGGAATACGCATCCATTTGTCTCCAGTTTGGTTAAGTCTTCGAACGAATATTGTGATTGCCAACGCAAAAAATGGCTTTCTTAGCGGTCGAAGGACGCTGAAAAAGATCAAAACATCTCGCTCTATGGACGAACTATTAAACGTTATAGCCTTTAAGCGGGTCTTTGAGATGTTCTTCCAAATGAGACTTAGCAGAAAGCTTGTTCCCAAGTAGTACCATGTTTGGTGTTCTTCTTCAATAAACGACGAACTAGCTAAGGAGAATGTGTGGAAAATAATTCCAAAACCGATCGTCACTGGAATGTCCATTGAAAACTGCAAAGAAAACCGTTACAATCACATAGGGTCGACCTGTGGCTACTACCTACATGTTTCTGACTCTTCATTGAAATTTTAAACAGTTCGACTCCGAAAATTACAATAACATATATTGGAATGGTTATCAGGCACATCGACAGCAGTGTGGTTGTGTTCAGGTAGTCAAAGATGTGGCAGAATATATTTATAAATATAGCTGTAACGAAGTGTATTGCGAAATACATTGCTGGATAGTTCGTCTTTCTAAATTTGTTGGTAATACTGAAGTACGTCATCAGTACTAAGTCCGTTGCCTAAAAAAAATCATTAATTATAAAGAAGACAAATTTAATTGGAAGATCGCTTACTATAGTGGTCACTATAACTCCCAAAACAATCATTTCGAAGTCAAACCTAGTGTATGAACTAGCAAATAGGTGTGAAACTTGCTGCGCCGAACGAATGTAGTTGAGCTTGGATTGTTCGAAGAGATATGCACTACTGGAGTTTTTCTCCATCAGAGACGTCAAGTAGTCCTTGTGGGCTTTGGTTGCCGTCTCATACCATACATAATAGTCTAGAGGGTTGGATGTAGTTAGAACTAAAAGAGGAGATTTCGAAGAAATTACCTTCCTTTTCGACGTTTTCTTTGTTATATTTAATGATTGCCTTATCAATTAGGAACTTCGTGTTGTAGTATAGCGCATATAGTTTATTCTCGTCGGTCATGTCAGACAACAGCTCTGGTATAACACAGCCGATACTTGTTGAAGGGATGGGCACGTCAAGCAGTATAGCTAATGTTGCGGCGATGTCGACTTGATTGTATTCCAGGGTCATCCTAAGATTCACCATATGTATGGATTGCAATAGGCGTTTTTTCTTATATCCACATGATCCATGTGATTTCCATGGTTGACTACATTAATACGAGATCCAACTGCTGTGGTAAACCATGAAAATCAATGATCTAGGTATATAGATCATGTGGGCATAATAAAAAACGCCTAATATGGGATTCTTAAACTTACCTATCTTGTCTTGAGCAATTTCGGCCTGTCACAATAAGAGGAATATAAATCTCCTCTAGTGAACTTCCACCATGACCGCCGCCATTCCGCATTCCATGATCAGCCGTTACGAGTAACAACGGTTTTGGTTCTAAAATCTAAAAAAAATGTTAGACAATCAAATTTTCGCTCAACCGATATCTCGTCTACTTTGCTTGATAAGGATTTATCTATTTTTTCGACTACGTCATCCATTTCCCGTAGTTTTAAAAATATTTTTCCGCCATCTGAACCTTCCACGTGGCCAATACGATCCAAGCCAAGGTAATGTAATATAAGAAAGTCCCAACTATCCAAGGCATTTAGTTCTGAGTTCAGGTTATTGGTTATATTGGTATCGCCCTGAAGTGTTTTTTAGGATAAGCTTAAATTTCTGTATCAAGTAAGTTCTTCTTACCTGATGGAATTCTTGTAGATAAAACGAATCCGTATTGGACTCATATCTTTGGAATTTCTTCGAGAACAAATCCACCCAAGTGACATCACCATAGAACACAATTCTGTCTCCGCGTTTGTGTAGCTTATGAAGGATAGAATCTTGAAGAGGTTGTGAATTGCCTAGGTTTAGAATAACATCGATAAAGTTTGATATTGTTCCTGATGTAAGGCTCTTAATGCGGGGCATTGTCACAGTTGGTATGCTAACTTTGAGCTTGATTTTGCAATGTTCACTGGTATAGGGCATTTGCGTTTTCGAGACGAAGTCATATCGAAGAGCATCCACAACCATGAGGACAATGTTTGATACTTGCTTCGATGGATGCTTTAAGCTGCAGTGAGGCCAAATTTATATACATTAAGGAAATTAAAAAAATGAATAATCACGCCAAACCTACCTTATTCCATCCAAAGTGCTGGGTGGCTCTGGCGAGGGCGGAACATCTCCTTTTTGGAAATCGACTGGGAAGAATCCCACTAGGAAAAGAACACAACCAAACACGAACGCGGAAAGAACGTAAAACAGAAACCAATCATGTTTGTTCATTTTTTTTTTTTTTTTTTCTTTAATTCTTTTTACATTTCAATTGAACACAAATTGAAATCCTATTAGAAAATAACTTCAATGACTATTCTTTCTAGCAAGCAAGAATTTAGGAACCCTCCCTTTCCACCCCCTGTTTTTGACAGTTAAATTTTGTAAACAGCGAATGAGCTGAGCAGTGTTCTTATATTATGAGATTCCTCCCTTTTTGTTGAATTCGTAGTTTATAACAGTTTATTAATCTGACTAAAAGCATTCAAACTGATTCAAAGTATACATTTTTGCTGAAATTTCAGTAAACTTCTACATTTCACCAAGATGATCAACACACAGAATTACCATAAGAAAGAGCTCAGCAAAATTGGATGGTTCCAAATAATAATAACAAACTGAGAAAAGGGAAAAATTACCACGATTCGTGGGAAAAATGAAAAGAGAGTGCTGTGGCACTGGAGCACTTTAGGGCCAATTTAGAGGAGTGTTCAAAGCCCAACAAAAAAGGTTTTCAAAATAAACAAAATCCCGGTTTTAAGTGTATTCGATTGGGCTTTTTAAGATTCGCTGTGATTTCAGATTTCGTGTGTCTAATCGAACATAAATATGTCACTTGCTCTTTATTGCGTTGATATTCGTGCGATTCGAATACGTGTAGCCTTTGACCCTTTGCAAAGCGTTTTCCATTCTAAATAATTTATCTACAAAAACAGATTCCCCCGATGTAATGCCTTTCTTTGCTGTAGAAAAAGATTCACGTACACCTAAACAAACTCGGACAGTTGTCAAACTCAATGTATTGGTAAATCTAAAGCAAATCTGAGAATAAATCTAGATTCGCAAAAGTGCTCTGATATCTGAAAAATATTGCTTTGAACGAACATAAAAAGTGCTCTGAGAGCCTCCAATCGAATCCCACATTAGTATTTTTAGTACTGCCATCATGTACGTGACATGCATTTATGACGTCAAAATGATTTCTTTCTAAACAACTTATGTCGTTTTTGATTGGCCAAAAAGATACATTTTTTGGAGAAAAAACTATTTTCATTAATCGAAATTGCTTTTCATGTTTGATTTAATAATAAAATTCGGATTTCATGTTCGAATTAGCAACAAAAATCTGAGATCTCAGATCAAATAAAAAAATAATTTTGTTGGCAAGTAGAACATGAAAATCAATCTCGATAAAAAGAAAAAAAAAATTTCTCAAAAAATTTGTCTTTTTGCCAAATCAGGGGATTGAAATTACAAAAACAACAATTTAAACAAATTGGTTTTGGGGGGATAGACGTACCAAAGATATCCATCTCTTTTAATCATTTATCTCTGATCGTTGCACTCTTTCCTGTAAGCACAGTATTTATAACAGTTTCAAGCAGCACAAGAGGATGTCAATAGGCGCTACTGTAGTTAAGAAGAATTCAAGTTTAACTTTTTTACCGCCAAATTTGTTGATCATTTTCATCGTGTGGTTGTTGTGCATTTTCCAAGTTTACTATTTTTTTTTTATTGCTTATCTACAAATACAAACACGCCGAAATTGTTTAATTAAATCGATATATCTTTCTTTGTCTACAATCGATTTATAAGTAAATAATGTCCAGTCCCGCAAGAACACCAGGAAGAAATCCCAACAGGGGTCAGAGGACCCCGACAAGAGGTAAGTTCATCATAATTTAATCAAAATTACAAATCAATTGCATGATATAAATTCACAGGAGCAAATACTCATGAACCCGATACTCCGATGCGTATGGGTGCACGTGCAGCTGTCTCCGACAATGTTAGCTTGCCACCAACGTCACCGGGAGGCGTCAGCGTACCTCCAACAAGTCCAGCTCGTGGTATTGCCGTGAATATGAGTGAAATCGACTTGAGTTCACCGCTTAATTATGGCACTCCAAGGTAAGTTAATTCCAATTTGTAAATAATCTTCATTTGCGAACCTTATTTGTTTATGTTCAGCTCCATGGGTTCAATTCGGACGCCGCGGTCCGGCATACGTGGAACTCCGCTACGTGCTCGTCCTGATATCCGCACAGACAAACGCATGAGGCAAGTCGCAGTTGGTGGTGAATCGGTAAGCGGTTTATTATTTGATGGGTGATTCCAAAATAGGACTTAATAGTAGCTCTATGAAGCTGTTGTTGTTTAAGTCTAAAGCTATTAACACAGCTGAAAAGCTGATAAAGATGAGGCCAAATACTTTAAAGTAAAACCACTTCGTTATATTCTGGAAATGTTTATATTGCGTAAGGGTATGTGCTTAGCCAATTTGCAGATAACTTACTCTTTTTCTAACTAATTTGGTACGGCAAAGAGGACATTTGCTTCGAATTTCTCTATATGTCAAGTATGTCAAAATGCACTCCTCGCAGAATGAGTGGCTGCAGATAAGTACTATGGGTAGCTTTTTTTCCTCCAAGCATATCGCGCAAATGTCTTTGTCAGGCTTAAAAATAAACATTTTATCAAAATACTAAATAGAATATTTGATTGACTTTAAAAAAAATAATAAAATGACATCGCGTGTAGAATTAAATACTTTGTCAGAGCTCCTAGGTACTGAACATATTACGTGATTTGGTTTCTAAGTAACAAGTCTGCTACGTCTTTCTCAGTCTTCATCGCGTATTGGAAAGTTGAAAGTAAGCGCTCGATTCTTGTTTTCTTTTTGCAGATCTTGCATGTGTCGACATAATAAATCGAATCGATTATAGGTAGGTAGGTAAATGAATGTCCTTGTGGCGGTTGCCATTGGTTGGGTCCATTGAGTCCAGTTACGGGAACCAACCAATCGATTAAAAGAACGATTGTGCACGATATCCGTCTTAAACATTGTACATCAAAAACACGAACTTTATTGAACATATTTATATTCAAGCCCAAGTCGCAGCGATAAACTTTGCTTCATCGACGTGATCTGTTCCGAAGGCATGAATAACATCAAATTGATACAAGTACGTGTACAATACAAAAATTAAATAGATTGCTATTGAATAAACACCAATGCTTCTTCTCAAGTTGAAATTCGTAGTGATTGCTGCGAAACTGAAAAGCATATGATGGATGATCGTGAACCATATTCCGCTGGTTCCAGTATGCCCAGGCCGTGTCTATAAACAAAAACAAACGAATTAAAAGTGAGTGCTATTTGCATATTAGATTTGCGTACAATAACAACTATGTCCCGGGCCTTGATGCTTTTAAGTACCGTCGTCAATCCCATTGCGAAAATCATATCTAAAAGACACCCAATGAGCAGCGCTATGGTTTTTCTCGTTTAAATTGTATTCATACTTAACAGAGGAGCCATAAGGAACTCGACCAGAGGCAGCGTTTTAAGGTTCCATCGCACCAGTGTGCACCAAACGATAATTTCTGAAAAAACAAAAAACAAAATTAGTTTCAAAGTGTCTTCGGTTGTACCGGTTGTACGTCGAACACACCCGGAATTGTATTGCCCCACGCTAGAAAGGTAGTCCCAACAATTGGTCGTTTAACACCAAAAATATTTCCAAGAATCGCCAGAATCGACAGTATCTCCGAAGCAAGTATGTTTGTTATAATCATTTGAATTGTTAGCCCGTACAAGGCTATGGCCTAAAAAAAAAATCGTGTGTGCGAGCATAAACTATAAGTGCACACTTACGAATTGATATTTTGGTGTCCTTGTACTCGTGCAACAGAAGAATAAAGCTGACATAGCCAAACCAACTCCCAGGCAAGGTAGAATGTGTGTAAAATTAAAGAAAGGGAGTAATATCAAAGGAGACAGCAGAAAGTTGAGAGACAGTAGAAGTCTGGACCAGCCGTGGCCAGGCATCATCAGATCCACAATGGGTACTAGTAGTTTCACGGGAATTGTAAAGAAGATCTAAAACGGTTTTACAGTGTTTAATCTCATGTAAGTGAAGCAAGTGAGCAGAGGCGTATATTAGGTTTTCATTCCACTTAGTGCACGTTTAAGTTAGGCTCATGGATCCAGCTAAGTAGTCGTGCTTCCAAGTAATTGGCATTATTGTAAAACGAATAACGAAATGCAAACAGCTTTGAAGGAAGTCAATCGTAAATGTAAGAAAAAAACTCGCCCAGTAAAGCCGTCCTGGTTTTCTTTATTTATTTATTTATTTGTTTGTCAACAAAGCACTAGGCCTTTTTTAGACAGGAGGAAATTTGAAATTAGTAGCATAACAAATGAAATGAGAGACAACAATTAAAAAAAAAATAATAATAATTAAATAAAGATAATACAGAAAAGAAGCAAGTACAAAACTAATTAAAACTAGGGGTCGCCCCGTGGTCGAAACTGGACCAATTTATTCTATAAGTTCATGTTTGCTTCAATGGCGCGAAATTGGAATTTCCACTGGTGACTTCTCTCTCTCTCTATCTCTATATATATCTCTGTCTCTATCTCTCTATCTCTGTCTCTATCTCTGTCTCTCTCTCTCTCTCTCTCTCTCTCTCTATCTCTCTCTCTATCTCTCTCTCTCTCTCTCTCTCTCTCTCTCTCTCTCTCTCTCTCTCTATCTCTCTCTCTCTCACACAGTCGTTGAATTTTTTTGTTTAGTTTGTTATTTTTCACTTAAAAAAAAATTAGAAAACATAGCAACAAATCTCTGATTTTCCATGATATAAAATGTTCCCCTTCCGATTAGCAGATTGTTGCTCATTGGGGACGTTCGGATTCATAGTTTAGTAAGTTGACAAGCTGTCTGACTAAATGTATTCAGTTTTGATTGGCCCAGAGTGGTCACGTGATTAGTTTTTGCAGTTGACGTTTATGGAAAGGAAGCCGACAAATCTAGTCAAGAAAATCCTGCCTGCATACTCAGTTGACATTTCGAAGAGCCAGATTTAAAATAAACAGAGTGGCCGTGGCAGAATTCTGAAGAGTCGAAAAAAGGGCCAGTGAGAGAAAAAGGTGCCATTTCTAAAGCTACTCTGCAAATTTGGAATTTTCGCACGATATTTAACAACCATTAGTTTGCATAACAGTTTAATAGTGTTGTGATAGGCAACCGTGTTACATTTTAAATGAACTTATTTGAAAATATCAATTTTTGAAAAAAATTGTGAGGGGTCTCTCCGAATAAAGAAAGGGCAACTCAAACAAAGGCAACGCTGACCGCGAGAATACAAAAACAATTCAAGTTGCTCAGTCAACGCGTTCGGATTCCTAGTCACGACGAATCTAGTTGACGTTTTACATAAACTATGAATCCGAACGTCCCCATTTTCAAGCGTTTCCATATTTTCATTGCTATGGAGCTATGAAGGGGAAATGAAGGGGAAATATCGGAGCGCTTAAAAATAGCCAATGGAAACCATTTCAGGCCTCCCTGGAATTGCGAATAAAAAGTGTCCAGTATGCGGGCTGTCTTCTATTTTATGTCACAGGTAGATATTGTTAGATTGGTACAATTTGAATTTTTTAAGATTAGTAATGTCGAATACTTTTGAAAATAGAAAATTGTATCACTTTGCTTGCTGCGGTTTCAGAGATAACACGGTTTTAAGGGATTGCGATTTTTTTTTCAAATGGTTCTAACTTTCTAACGGTTGAACTACAAACGAAAAGAATTTCACTACAAACCACTACAAACGATTGTCTATCGAACTGCATTTTACGTTTTTCATTCTAGATAAAGTGCGAGCTAACTTCACGTAGGTGCAATGTTGTTGTTGTTGTAATTTCATCCAATTCGCTTAAATTTACCCGCTGTAATTCATTATGTGTGGATCATTTTTGTATTGTGTACTTCTGTGTATTATTTTTTTTTTTCCTGTTGTGGGGAGGAGAAATGCTTTACGCACCATAAGGAGGACTATTTGCGTTGACCATCCCCGTGTGTCCGGCTCTCTCCGCATGCCTACGGGGCATACGGACTAAAACTCCTCCCAACCCTATGGTTTCTGACACACCCCCCTGGGACCGCTCTTCGCATTGCTTCAAGGGGGCTGTAATCATACGCCCTTTCGGGCTCACGTGCTTTCCCGGTATCGTTCTTTTTCTCTTCTTTCTTCTGAGAATATCTTCCACATACTGGCAATTGTTTCTCCAATTCGAGTCGCTCGTAATCATTTTGCGACTATGTTTTGTGGAATGAAGGTACCAATGCTGCTTTCCAGGACTGTGCGTTGTGTTTCCCATCTTCTGCAGGCAAAAAACGTGTGCTGTGCGTCGTCTGTTGGAGAGTCACCGTACTGGCAGGCTGGGCTATCCTTTTTACCAATCTTATGGAGAAAGGCATTGAAATTTCCGTGTCCTGGGTGACAAAGTAGTTGACCTCACCGTGTTTCCGGTCGTTCCACTCAGCCACGTTTCTTATGAGTCTCGCTGTCCAGCTTCCTCTGGTTTCCGAGCTCCAGCGCTCTTGCCACTTCCGTATCGTCTGTTGCGCTGCTTGATCGATTTCCAATCCAATTTCCGAATTTTTGTCGTGGACGTACTTCCTTTGTGCCGCTAGGAGATCAATGGGAGTCACTCCTGCGATTACAAGGACGGCTGGTTCGGACACTTCTATGTTTTGTCCCCTATTCAAATATATATAGTGTTGGCATATCTATGTGACGTATAATAGCAAAAATGGGTGGAAACACGTTATAGGAAACTATATTTTATATAGATTTGAGCAGTACAATTACAACTGGAAATAATTAAACAAGATGGATTTTATTGATGGTATTGTCATATTAATCTGAATTAAAGACGCACAATCGTTATAGAATAACATTAAACCATTTAAAGAGGAGGATGTACCGTAATTTGTACGAGAACGAGGAATATAAAATAAGCTTCCACTAATACAAGTTGGTAAAACCCCCACTTCCGCACGTTGCGCAGATAAGAGACAACGTTCTTAAATCCCAAGGCTTATGTGTATCCAAGGGCACGTAGGTATCCAAGGCAATGAACCAGCTGATGTTGCTGCTAACGCCGCCAAAAAAACACCAGCTTACAGCTTGAACATATACCCAACAACTGTTGCAAAATCAAAAATCTTCAATTACGTGCGACTACGGATGGGTCATACTTCGGGTACCCTTCAAAATTTACTCAAATAGGACAACCTCCCTGTTTGCCAATCATGCACCACATATTAGATTAATGCATAATAGTTAGAAATAAGTTTAAAAACACTTCAATCTATGTATTGCTAAAAAAACAAATCATGAAAATATCAACCAAATCAACAAATTTTTAAAATCCGAAGACATAAGAGTGTAAAATCAAATACAATACCATAGAACTAATAGTCCTCGCAACTATGCTCGTTAATATTAGTATTAACATGTAATTTTATCATTACTTGTTAATAAAACATAATAATAATAATATTAAAAATAATCTGTTACTACGCAACTTAAGTGATGGAACGGCTCTGCGAAATAAGGCCCCAAAAGAAAAATGAAATAAGGCCCCAAAAAATTATACAGGAAACAACAACAACGATTTTTAATAGAATTTGGGGTGTTATTTCCTTTTTTGGGGCATTATTTCTTAATGAAAATTGGGGTCTTATTTCATTATGAAATGAGACCCCAAAAGAAGAAATGAAATAAGTCCCCAAAATATTTTTTTTATTATTAATTGTTACCCTTCCGATATGGAATGCCCCCCCTGCTTGGGTTTACTGTTAGATTGTGGGGTGGGTGCGAGGTTGAGTTTATAAAAAGTTGCTTTAATCTAAACTAGTTTATCCAATATCAACAATATTAAATGAAAAGTAGTTTTCATTATTTTTAATTTCATTATGAAATAACACCCCAAATTTGGGGCCTTATTTCTTTTTATTTTGGGGCCTTATTTCATCACAGTGGGGCCTTATTTCATATTTGAAATTGGGGCCTTATTTCCTACAGCCGATGGAACATTCTGTGGAGAAAAACAACTCTTGACACCTTTCTCTTCACCTCAAGAGACTCGAATCCGAGGAAGATCCAAGGAAGACGTCTGAGGGCATACCTGGGCATACTCACTGTAGTATGGCCACCAAACTATAGACGCATATTCCAACAGCGATTGAACAAACAATAAATATAAAGTTTTTAGCGCAGGGGTCGGTGAACACCCTAGCATAACGCTTAAGCTTTCCCATGCTCAATTGGCTTTATTTGTGATACATTCATAGTGTTAAATGTAGGATAGTTTACTATCTAACATAACACCTAAATCTTTTCAAAGATACACACGGAACGACATTACTGTCGAAGGAATAAGCGTGAACGAAAGGCGAGGTACGACGGAAAAAAGTAATGACTGAACATTAACTAACATTATGGAAAAAGTAGTTTTTATTGCACCACTGTAATGCCCCAAATATGCATAAATATGTAAACAAAAACAAATGTAAGAGCCATAGCTAACTAAATCGTAATTGCGTCAGTGAAATAATCGGCCCTAGCGAGGTATCCATTGGAACGGAAAATTCTCCGCAACGCATACTCCTTCGGAGGCTCAAATTGCATTCGAGGTGTCCGACCTCGGAAGAGAAATAAACATTTGCGATGGCGCACCGTACCGCACTCCAATTCGTAAACAAATTCCGCAACTAATTTCTGTCCGAGGATATCGGAACCTAGCTGTCAACAAATTTAACAAAAAAATGCACATCATGGCACTTCAACGTAGTTCGCCGATATGCGTTCCAAAACGTCAGAACAATTCTCTGAACAGTTGTTCAAAAGAATACCTCGCAGCAAAAATCCTCCGAATCGTATAAAATCGGAGAATTTTCCGTTCCGACGGATACCTCGTTAGGCCCGATTATTATAACGAGCGATTTTGATAGTTTTTAATTGGGTTTAGTTGAACAAGTCCAATCGATTGAAAGCAGTCGATTTCAGCCTAAATGGGTGAAAAGGTATTGGCAAATGGCATGGGTAAGATACTGTTGCTAGACCGTTCTTGCCATTGGGTCGTTGCTGGCATGCAAGTTCCCATTCTTAGCTCGTCGGTGGGTGTGGGACTTGACCCTTGGTCCGTGCAACCAAAAAAAAACCATGCCAGTCTTTCGCGTCGAGGTGATGTTGACGCTGCGAGAAGTTTGCCTCTACCCTCCCTACCTTGGCTACTATACTCGCCTAAGTAGCCCCTTAATTCGCCACCTTTCACTTCCTGTTCCGCATCATCCTTCCCTATCCGCACTCCCTCATCCTATTTTGCCCTTTTTAAATTAAACTCATTGTATTTTCAATTGCATACTCATACAAAAAGTTTATTCATATTTATTGGTTTTACGTTACTTAACTTTACTTTACTTTACCTTATTATACAAGAAAAACAAAAAGAAAATAACAAAAAAAAATCCTTATATTCACTTGAACTGAATATTCACTTTACAAATGGGCGTCTTTGCCGTCTTTTCGCAAAATATCTAATTTAAAATTATGTGCGGCAATGGTCCCCTTCCCCTCTCGATTTGATTTTGATTTATATATCACAATTAAAAATTAGGTCCAAAAAGACTCACCTTTTTAACAGCAACTGGCGACGTTGTGGCCACAGCATCCAGGTTGCGCGTTGTACTGCGTTCGTTGTAGTACCTGTATCACTAGGGATTTAATTCACTATGTGTATATAAAACAAAAAAAAATCTGTTATGATTAATCCTAGGTAAGCTACTCTACCGAAATATAAATTTAAAGCAAATTTAAGGATTTTCCCTATCTTTAACATACAATAAAAAAAAACTAAAAACAGAATTACGTTAAATTTACGTTAAACAAAAAAAAAATAAGCGAATAAAAAAATACAAAAAAAAAAGAATGCTTCGCCCTATCGGGACTTGAACCAGCGCTTGCTGTTTTAACGGCGTTGATTTGTCGATGCCGCTAACAGTTCCGCCACGTAGAGGTTCTTGGTTGCGGCTTCCTTGTACCGCTTTTCTATGGCTTCTCTGATTCCGCAAGTAAAACGAAGTATTGGCTATCCCGGATTTTATTAGGGATACAGCAACGAACTTCAAAATCGGGTTGGCACTCGTAATTTTGGACGGACAACCTGTTTATGGTTGCCGTCCCTACGTGTGAATTTTCCAGCACCTCACTTTCCTGAATAAAAAAACCTGTTAATTCGGTCTTTATTTAACACTGTCCCCACGTACCTTTGCAATTCTTGTCTTCCCTTTGCTATCACTATTTTTCAAGGATAATATCCTTTTATTTAAATGTTCACTTCACTTTTTAGTATAATTACAAAAAAATTTTACTGACTTTACAAGAAATAATTGTGCTGCGTGTACTCTATACACGTCAGCTATATTCAAATTATGACCTTTGTATGTTGGCTTTGAAAGGAAAGAATTCTAAAATTCCCTTTTCTCACTTTGGCCAGCGTTAAATTAACAGCTTTCTTTTTCAATTTCTCGTTACAAAGTTTTCTCTTTTACGAGACTCAAATGCTGTATATTTGCTGACGTATAACTCTTTTGTATTGCACCCTCGACACCAACCCTGCCGTGACAGCTGATTTGTTTGACAAGCTGTGGATTGTAGAGGATGCAACACAGGTCATCAAATTCGAATTTAATTTCGTAACAATACGTATAGTCCGTTCAAAAGGAGTTGAAACTTCCCTCCATGTGCAGTAGCAATTTATTTAAGGGAATATTTTCTGTTCGACTCACTTTTGATCACATGAAATTGTATTTTTTTTTTTTCATTTTTTAATTGTAGGCGCAGTAGCTTAGTGGTTAGTGTGTTGGACTACTATGCGAGGGATCGAGGTTCGAATCCCGCAAAAACCCAAATTCCAACTTAGGGTTTTTTTCACTGCGCCACCTCTCGCGAACGTCTGACAAACATCCGAGAGTATAACTGTCTTGAAAGAGTTTCTCAATTAGCCGTTTGGAGTCGGCATCAAATTGTAGATCCCTTGCATTCGTTCCAAAAATGAAAAAAACTCACACAATACGAATGGTTGTGAGAAGCTAGGCTTTAGGGTCCCTCCGGATCGCGGCAACTATTTTTTAGATTGTTCTCAAACATTACATAAACGGAAAAGAACAACTCAAATTTTAAGAAAACTAGTAATTTTAAGAATGCCTGAAATGAATCGCAGCATTCTGAAAGCTAAAGGATGTTTTCGGGTAATAGAACGTCTTTCTGATGACGTATTCCGAAGTCATTTTCATTTCATTTTCAATAAAAAGAAATTAAAAATCAAATAATCAACAGCGCAATGGTTATGCAAATGCAATACGATTCTTACATCTGCACGATTTCGCTCAAAATTGCTCAACAAATAAAACCCTCCTACATTATGAATCCTCTGCTTAGCAGTGATGCCAATTCATGCATTTGTGAACTCTATATCTTGCGCAATATAACGACTCACGAGGACTCAGCAAATTAACAATATGATCCTTATATTTTGGTAATTGTTGGTGTAAGGCGTTCTCAATATTAGCAAAACTATACTGCATCATATCATCATTTGCAGAATCAAAAAAAAGGCCTAATTAAGAGTGTTATAATCAGTTATTCAACTTAGTTTGGTAATGGCAAGATAGAGACCTATCGCTTTAGTTTGCTATTTGACATTCTATTTGCTTTAAATGCAAATGCAAATTATATGCTGGTCTAAGCAGGAAGAGAGCCTGCACATGGTCAATGCTCATGATGGTGAAACAACTTTCTGTATATACGCCTCTGTGTGTGGACAAAAATATAAGCTTACTCCAATAACTAGAAGCACTCTCTGCCATTTGCACGCGTTATTATACAATTCACTTCTTAAAGGATGAAATACAATCAGAAACTGCCTGCAAATACCAACGTCCAGGGGGTCTTCCTCTGAAGTACCGGCCAATTCAATAACTTCTATTTCCTTAGTCAGTTCAAAGTGAATTTGCATTTCGTCCGATATTTCCCTGTGGTCTGCTTTTTTCCTCGCTAAATTTCACTGCGTAATTTAATGCTGTGCAAAAATTAAATTTAATAAAATTACCATCGCGGGCGGCAACATGATGAACATAAACTACGAAGCAGAGTGCTGGATAGAATACCATCGCAAGTATGCCTTCAAATACGCTCGTATCCCGTTCCGAGATTATGTTAAAGAGAACTAGGATTCCCAAAAGATATGCCGTTGCATCGCGAATGTAATAATTTCCATATAATGTTGTGGGGTACAAGAGCATTAGTATGCCGCAATGGAAAGCTCTCAGATAAAGTGAGGTACCAATCATTTCATTGACCAACATCTCTGTATCGCCGTCAAAGAAGAAAAACGCTGATATGATGTCGGGCAGCCCATTGACTAGTACCAATATAGTAACGCCAGCATTATGTTCGCTCATTTGGAAGTACTTGACGATTGTTATGATGTTTGGAACTCTTGAAAGTAAATTTAAATAAATATAAACGAATGAAAACGCATGAAAAAGTTCTACATTCACTTACGCATTGTATGCCAGTGTAGCTATAACTAACATTAACACAGACGCTATAGACATAAGTATAACTGAGGCTGAAGTAAACGAAACATCTATGTATTCAATCAGCACACAAAATACAATATGCAGATAGTTGACCATATTCTGCGCCTCATGGCAGGAGGGGGTAAACGTAACAAATGCACACACGTCCTTGTCTTCGCTTAGCTCTGACATGAAGCGACATGTTGCCTTCAATAAAAAGAAAATCCTTAAAGTTCTACAAGTCTTTGTTACTTTGGAAAGAAGCTCACCTCATCTATTCCGCGAATATAGTTTTTATGCGCCTCGTAGTGATGGGATGAGTTCATTTTGTCAACAATCTGTTTTATCTTGAACGCACGCTGTCAATTAATTCTTGAGATTGCTTATTGTGTTTCGTTTTTTGTTTTGTTCAAGCCTGCTAAAACTTTGCTTAGGCAAAGTGTTGAAAACTCTAGATTGCACTGACTCATTTTGGAACTATACGCGAACAACATTAAATTACATCAGCTCAGGTCACTGAACCATCATAAAACAGTTTTGGTTGAAGTACTGCATTCTATCAAGCACACAGCTGCAGTCCCAAAAGTCTGAGAATCTTTGCATCCGCTCGAATGTATATCACCTTCTAATGGGTATTTTTTTTTTGTTAATTTCTTCAGCTCGAACCGATTCCCGAACGTCAATCGGAAACTTCAGAAGCATCAACTGGTCCACAGTTGGTCATCTGGGGCACAAATGTAGTCGTCAGCCAATGCAAGACAAAATTCAAGAATTTCCTTATGCGATACATCGATCCAGACGCAGAGCAAGATGAAATCTCCGAGAACATTGATGTCAACGAACCGTTGTACTTGCAAAAACTGGAAGAGATCCATACCCTTGAAGAGCCCTATCTCAATGTTAATTGCTCACATTTGAAGACTTTCGATGAGAACTTGTACCGCCAGTTGATATGCTATCCGCAGGAAGTCATACCCACCTTCGATATGGCAGTGAATGAGATGTTCTTTGAAAAATACCCAGCAGCGGTATTGGAGCATCAAATTCAAGTGCGTCCCTTCAATGCAGAGAAAACGCGCAATATGCGCGCTCTAAACCCCGAAGATATTGACCAGCTCATCAGTATAAGTGGCATGGTGATCCGTACATCGAATGTCATCCCGGAAATGCGTGAAGCATTCTTTAAGTGCATCATTTGTTCATTCTACACAACCGTGGAAATTGATCGTGGTCGCATTGCTGAGCCAACACTGTGTACAAATTGTAACACAAACCACTGCTTCCAGTTGGTACACAATCGATCACAGTTTACTGATAAACAGCTTGTTAAACTTCAAGAGTCGCCGGATGACATGGCTGCTGGTCAGACGCCGCACAATGTGCTGCTATATGCTCACAATGATTTGGTGGATAAAGTGCAGCCAGGTGATCGAGTTACGGTGACGGGGATCTATCGTGCGGTGCCAATACAGGAGAGCAATCGGGCAAGAAACGTTAAGAGTGTATACAAGACGCATGTGGATGTGGTGCATTTTAGGAAGGTGGACAATAAGCGATTGTATGAGGAGGAAGATGGGTAAGTTCGTTATGGGACAGTTGGCGATATGACGATATGATCTAATTTGTCTTTTCTATATTCTAGAAAGGACCACATTTTCCCGCCGGAGCGTATTGAGTTGCTGAGGACGCTTTCTCAAAAGCCAGACGTCTACGATCGCCTGGCAAGGGCATTGGCTCCTTCGATCTATGAGAATGCTGACATCAAGAAAGGAATATTGTTGCAGTTGTTTGGTGGTACTAAAAAGAAGCACGTGACAGCTGGCAGACAGAATTTTAGGTAATACGATACCTTCTTCATAGTATGTCTATGCTTCCTGGAAGGCATTGTAGTTCCAGCTTTATAAACGTATAAATAATATTCTATGGTAACCGGTGTTTTACTGTTTTTGTTTGCCAGATCCGAGATTCACCTCCTGTTGTGCGGTGACCCTGGTACGTCAAAGTCTCAGCTCTTGCAATATGTTTTCAATTTGGTGCCAAGATCTCAGTACACTTCTGGCCGTGGCTCTTCAGCCGTAGGTCTCACGGCATATGTTACAAAGGATCCCGAAACACGTCAATTGGTTTTGCAAACGTAAGTCTTATTCGAAATAATTGGCCACACATGAGCTACGCATGATTTTACCTTGAATTTTGCTTGATTGTAGTGGTGCACTGGTGCTCGCTGACAATGGTGTATGCTGCATTGATGAGTTCGACAAAATGAACGATTCAACACGAAGTGTCCTTCACGAAGTTATGGAACAACAAACACTCAGTATCGCGAAGGCAGGTATTATTTGCCAATTGAATGCTCGTACATCGATTCTGGCAGCAGCAAATCCAGCTGAATCCCAGTGGAACAAGAACAAGAATATCATCGATAACGTTCAGTTGCCTCATACCCTGCTCTCCAGATTTGATTTGATTTTCTTGGTGCTGGATCCACAAGATGAAGTCTTTGATCGTCGATTGGCGTCACATTTGGTTTCGTTGTACTATGCTTCGCGACAGGAAGAGGAAGATACAATGTTCGATATGAGTGTGCTGCGCGACTATATTGCCTACGCTCGGGAGCACGTTTCACCAACACTTTCCGAGGAGGCGCAACAGCGGTTGATACAAGCATACGTTGACATGCGTAAAGTTGGAGCTGGACGAGGACAAATTTCAGCATATCCACGTCAGTTGGAGAGTTTAATTCGTTTGTCCGAGGCTCACGCTAAGGTGCGTTTGAGCACAGAAGTCACCATTCTGGACGTTGAGGAGGCTTGGAGGTAAGTTTTAAATCCGAATGCAATTATTTAAACATAAGTGAATAAAATGGATTTCAGGTTACATCGGGAAGCGCTGAAACAGTCGGCAACAGATCCACTCTCGGGTAAGATTGATGTGGGCATTCTAACAACGGGATTGTCGACGGCGGCTCGTAAAAAGCGCGCTGAATTAGTGTCCAGTATCAAGGATAACCTGAAGAAGCGAGTGAAAGTACCCACAATACCGTACCAGAAATTATTTAACGAGATCCGAGAGGCGTCACAAATTGTAAGATTTTGGTTTTCTTCTCTTGTTTTGTGTTAAATGGTGGGTGGACAAATCTGTGGGAGTAGTTTCATTTAAGAATAGGTATGATCTATGGTAGTTTTGGCTTCCAAAACTTTAGGCTTAAGTTAAACCTTTGGCCGCAGCCATAAACCGAGTACCTATTTACGTACCGTAAAATGGGGTGACAATCAAATTTTTTTTTTTTTGGTTTGGTTTTATTTTCTGAAGTTTTTATTCTAGCTTCAATGTCAGTACACCTTAATATGAGTCATGGCTCCTTTTTTCATTGCTAGTCTCCTCGTTGCTGTACAACAAGCGTTTCTATTATATTTTAAGCAAAATACACCATGTTGCGAGTCACCCAGCCAAAAAATATGTAAGTTAAAACTATTGACTAATACTCATTGCTTAATAGAGTTAATCACTTACTTTCGGTCTTATTTCTTTCATAAACAAATAGGATTTGCCACAAACACAACTCCAGTATCAAAACTCTACTTTTTAACACTGAAATACATAAGGTTTTAACATGCCTAAAAACACTTCAAAATACATCGATACTTGAAGGCGATTCGGCTTGAAAGCAGATTTGCTACTTGGTACTTTGGTACTAGTGCTGCCAATTTGCTACACCAATACCTCCTTTGTCGATATAACTCATAATTGTGTAATTGTGGAATGATGTTGAGCATATAGTAACATTTAACTCTTTCCTGAAGATTGTTGCTAGTCACCCCGCTGTTGCTAGTCACCCCATTTTACGGTAGCAAGATCTATAAACTGTAAACATTTACGATGATTTCTGAGCTTATTGACTTACATAACTGAACGTTGGACATAAGCTCTTGAGTCATCAAAGACCCAAATTGCAACTATCTGAGGGTTCTCTGTTAGTGTGTAAAAGAACCGAATTTTAAATCCAATCCTCTAAAAAAAAACCAACGAGGATATCAGCACCATGGACATGGAGTGGTTTCATTCTTTTTTAGTGGCCAGCAACTTATAAAAAGGAGAGCGTGAAATAATTATCAACTTAGTTGATTTACCGTGCAATGTTTAAATTTTAATTACGTATCTGTCATCGCAAATCCACACAAAATAAAATCGAACATACCTCTATTATGTTCAGCGCTTCATTCAGCAAACGAAAAAAAAAAAATTAAAAATCAGTGATGGGACTTGAGGAAAGTGGAACGATGGTAGATAGCCTTAAAAAAAAGTGGTAGAACAAAAAATTGTCGATGGTAAATAATTAATTTATCCATACCGATGAAATAGTAATAATAACAAAAAAAAAAAAACGGAAATAAAATAAATATAAATTAGTCATTTCCAATTATTAATATAAATTATTTTTCAAAATCACATTTGTTGTTCAAAACAAAAAACTTAAATATTACTTCGTATGGCAACCGTCTGTGAATTTATATTTTGAAGCATATTTTACCAATAATTTCGGAAGATCTCCAGAAGTTCCTTGGCAGCTTTTAAGTTTTGAATTCAAATTTGGAAAGAACTACAGAAAAAAAAATGGCGTAGATTCAAATCATCATCAAATACAAAATATCAAAACCTAGCAAAACACCCTCGCACTAATACAGTCAAAATGGCGCAGTAAATGGTGTATACTAGACTGTAAGTTTTTGCTCATGCAATTCTTCGAGAAAAATACTGATAGGTTAGTGTGTATGGGTAAAAGAAAAGTAAGGCGAGTAGCAGTAGGTATAGTAGGTACAATTTTCAATTTAATACAATGATGGAAAATAAATATTATTAGCGAATAGCTATAAGTAAAAGCTGGTAGATTTCGAGCTTAGGTTGGTAGAATTTCCGAAAGTGTAAAAAGTGGTAGAAATACCACTTAAGTGCTAAAAGTCCCATCACTGATATGGCAAAGTTGACGTAAATGTCACACTCGGTGGAGATGCGTTTCGTGATTTATAAATCACGTTGGTGGGAACATGGTATTAATTCTGTGCGATTTTTTCCGCAATACGGATGCGGAAAGGAGGGTTCACGTATAGGCGGATTCTATAAATGGCTGAGTGGTATCGAGAACTGACAACTTATACCATGTTCCCACCAACGTGATTTAGCTAAATCCACTTGATTTAGCTAAATCATCTCATAAATTACGTGATTTACCATACATTTTCGTGATTACTAATTACGTGATTTAGACGTGTTTAAATTTTAATTACGTATCGGGCCACACAAAATAAAATCGAACATACCTTTATTATGTTCAGCACTTCATTCAGCAAACGAAGAGTCAGTGATGGGACTTGAGGAAAGTGAAACGGTTCTAGAAAAGTGTAAAAAGTGATTGAAATACCACTTAAGTGTTAGAAGTCCCATCACTGATATGGCAAAGTTGGCGTAAATGTCACATTTAATCACTTAAAAGTTCGGTGGGGACGCGTTTCGTGATTTATAAATCACTTCGGCTAAATCACGTTGGTGGGAACATGGTATTAGGCCCTAGTTATAGCTACATGTAAAACGAAATCGTAAAAAGTGTCTTTTGCTTTTTTGACCACTTAAACCTAATTGTTGAACTCAAACTTGGTCTTAAAATGTTGCTTACGAATTATTAAGCTAGTTTATCAAAAACAAATAAGCAAATGATCTAGAAAAATATTTTTTTAATTTTTCCGTACGAAAAACTTTTTCCGATCAACTTTCCAGTCAATACCACAAAAAAAAAAAAGAATTCCACTGAAATATTTCTGTTTCATATTTAAATTTACTATCTGTCAGGATTTTTTTTTGATGGACTCCAATCCAATTTTTCTGACAGAATTTTTGCTATGACCTTCTTCTTCTTCTTATCGGGCTCCCGACCCGTGAAGAGTCTCTGCCTGAGATACTGCAGCCTTCCATCCTCTACGATCCCGGGTACGCTGCTTCCAGATGTCCAGACGAAGCGCTCTGGCATCCGCGATGGCTTGGTCTTTGAAACGGAGGTTCGGTCTTCCTTGTCTTCTCGAACCTGGGAGCTGGGATTCGAAGATCCTCTCAGCCGGAGCATTATTGTCCATTCGCTCGATGTGGCCGAGCCAATGTAGTCGACGTGTTTTGGCTTTTTGGACTACATCCACATCTTGATACAGCTCATAAAGCAGTCTGGCAAGATAAGGGTCTTGTAGAGCACACATTTCGTCCTTCGAGTTAGGAGTTTTGAACCCAGTTGTTTTGCCAAACCGAAGTAGCAACGGTTTCCTAGGGTAATTCTTCGCCAGATCTCCACTATGGTGTCATTCGAGGAGTTTATGTTTACTCCGAGGTAGGTGAACTCCTTAACTACCTCGAAATTGTTGCTATCAATAGTGACGTTTTGTCCTAGCCGGTGGACAGATGCTTGTTTGTTTGTTGATAGTATGTACTTGGTCTTGCTATGACCGCCTGGACGTAAAAAAACTCATTTTTACACTGTACCAACTTTTTCGGTTGTATTTTATGTATGGCTATAACAGAGGCCTAAAAAAGGTATGAACAAAATAGCACAGATCATACAAAATTATCCACGCATGTAGAAGGGTAGTTACTATGACCAAATAGCCTACTGAAGTAACATCATATTGTCTGAACATATTGCTGTCTAAGCTCTTCGAAAAGGAGAAATAACACTGATTTCATATAATCAATTATGGATTTAGAAATAGATAGGTTTGAAATCACTCTTCCGATCAGGATCCCCGGCCGACCGAAGGGAATGAATTTGCCAGTCGTGGCTTCTCTCTATTCCTTGCCTATGCGAAGGAAGTATACCCTCCACTTGGATACGTAAAGAGACAAATTAATATTCATCCACTTCACCTCAAAGTCGGAGACTATGTAGGTAGACGAATCTGATCAACTCCGTTTTTGCCAACCAACAATACTGTCAAAACAAAGAAGCTCCTAGCCAGAACGTGTGCAGATGTTGCTAGACTAATAACTTTAGTTCGGCCCACTGGACTTTCGGAACTCACGCAGTAAAGCTTGCCATACCCCATAACACCCACTGTCGCAGCTGCGCTGACACAAACAGCAGTGAAATAGTATTTAATTTTCTTTTTGTGTCCATCTCTACCCAAAAGCAGACACCGCGCACTATCAATATCAACAGTTCCCGTGAGTTGTGGTCTCAAAACGGTTCGCAAGCGTTATTTGTGTTCCTCCTCGCCTGGTAATTTGGTTATGGTTTTTCGATTAAAAAAAAAAAAAAAAACTAAAATACCATACTTCTATGTAACAAACTGTGTCAAATACCAACGTACCATTCGTATTAATAAACAAATTTACACCAACAAACGACAGATAGCTTACCCGCAATTTACATACCTTGTAATCCTAGGCAAAGGTTACCGAGATCTTACTTCAATAACAAAAAACAAAAAAAACATTCCTGAAAACCATTGGACATTATGTACCCACAGCCCACAGGTAGTTTTAGCTTGAATGTACTATTCCGCAAAGCCAGGATTCTTCAAAATGATTCCCGCTGATTTTGATCCCAAACTACCTGTCTGCCACCTGCGTTTTTTTTTCTCTTTCAATTTTGTTTTGCACTATTTAACCAAATTTTTGTATTCGTTACAGCTTATTACCCGAGAACAATTCGAAGATGCTCTTAAGGAGATCCAAGACGAAGGCATAATTGTTGTCATGGGAAAGAACACAATAAGGGTCTGTTAACTATACGATCTTTTTTTCTCTAATCTGTATTGCTTAGGTTATAGTTTTGTTTTCTTTTTTTCTACAATATTGTTTATGTTACACATTTAAGTTTTGCTCTTTTTAATAAATGAAGTAAATAAGAAATCCTGGGTTTTCTATGCTCTGTGTGTGCTTTTGCAAAATTCCTCAGAGACTATTATTACTATCAGCGTCTCTGACATTGACAAATCATTGCAACGTTGTAGGTTATGTCTTGTCTGCACTTCTAATCCCCAACGAGTGTATTTGCACAGAGTACACGCATATTTTATTGTTGTTTTAATGGACACATTTGCAGGTAATTCCAGAGATCAAACACAATTGTTTAAAATTCGCAGGTGTGTAGGTTAGGTGAGGTTAGGTGTCAATGGCTGCTGACAAAAAGTCGACGCACTCTTGTATTACCACATGCATCTAATTTCGAAAGTGTGTAGCAGATGTGAAACTTGCATTTCAGCCCAACATGTCGGATTTGAATTATTTTGTACACTTTGACCTATTCATGGATTTGAGAGATTATGTGGACGTATGCTGTTTGAAAAACAGACTTCAATATAGAAGAAACCTTTATTTAAATTATTTTCGAAAATTGGATGACTGGCGCCCAACGCAAGGCAATTTTTGGAAACCTTTTTCATAGTCAAAATCATGACATAACCTGTAAAATTAAGTTGGGTGTAAGTAAGTTTAGATGGGCCGCCTCCAGTTTTTGTTTTTATCGCGGTCTTCATGGAAGACCATTTAAGGGCCTCTTTTATGCGAACGCGCTATCGTTTTCTGGAACTATGCCTAAGCGCATTCTTTCTTGGAATACCGAGTTTGTGTCTGTCTTCGATATTTGTGTCTGACTGTTGTTACTGCCATTTACGTCATCGAATGGTTAACATCTATTGATTTCTTTTCCAGCTGTACATTCCTTATAGGAAATACAAAACTTGGGACACAAACAACTGCAACAATTTTCACAAACGAAACCAACCAACAGCTGACCGAAATTGTAAGTGCTGCCAATAACCCAAACATTTTTAGTGATCGCTTTACACAGAAGAAAGAATCGTTTCAAAAACGATGGACAGTAAGCGGCAGTAAGCTACAACTTAGCCGATTTTACCCCAGACGGTATTTTTGCTGCCAAAATCCAAATGACGTTGAATATTGTAGAATGGAACCTGTACGTATGTATTCTGAAAAGCTGACAAACATTGGTTACTGGACTATTGCCTGGTCTAAGGTAAAGGTGGTCCTTACACCTAAAGCAGGTAAAACCACGCAGTCATACTCAAAATATCTTATACTGATCTGTCTAATATCTTTTATGTTATGAGAAAATTATAGATTCGATTAATAGTGTCCTACTACCAAAAACGCGATTCTACTCTGCAGCTCTTCATTCAATTACACACCCCATCAAACATGCACTTTCTTTGATATTGTTGAATTCCAAAACGTCAAAAAATGCACCGTGTGAATTAATCGAACTTCTTTTTGATGAATCCGAGTATATGGAAGAGTTTTTACTGATTCAACTACAAGCATTCGAGAAGAGGAAAAAGCGACACTACAGGATTACTTAAAATTCAAGAATTACATGGAGGAGATTGATCCTTTTTAAAGCGAGCAAGAACTTCGTCTCCACTTTCGAACATTCCATTTTATTTGGCGCCTGTTGGTACCATTTTAATACGCAGGAAATCAAAAAATAATGCACGCATATGCCAAATGGGACAACAAATTTCAAATCACCTGTTAATTGAAAGGTGACTGACAGCTTCTCCACTTCTTACACCAAGAAATTTGTTGAGAAAAAATGTGTAAGATTCTCAGTGGAGGGGTAATAATATATTGCTCTCTCTCGAGGACGCTTCTTTTACACCCAGTCCCCTCGAGATTTAATTTCAGTCAAGACTTCAGTCATGACAACAATATTTCTCGTGTAGACCGCGATTTTGTGGACATGACAGAAATCCAGACTTTTCAGTCTGACTTTTTTTCCTGACATCTCTGCAGACTGGAAAATTGGACTGAAATTTGACATTTGAAGTCTAGACTAGCGTTTGACAGCAAAAAATATTTTTCTTTTGGTAATTCTCGGGAATATACGTGCGCGGATTCAATTATTGTTGATTTTTTACTTTCGCAAAGTGATACTTTAAATTTAATAGATATGCATATTTATGAATATATTTTGTAAAATTTGAAATATAGCAATTGCCTTGCTAAATGATTTTTTTCAGATTTGCTTCAATGCAAGGGCGTTTGAGTTGGACAACAACTTGTGGAGATTGTTAACGTTTTCATGAAATTTTTGAACTGCAAGCAAACGCATTGCATAGGGTGGATCTATTTCTGTTAATTGTTTATGTAGGTACAAATGTTTGGAAATCGATCTGGCTGGCGAACGCATATTGCAATGTGAGAGGAAGTGATATTTTTATGTTGGATTAGATACACGAAAATTTGAGCGAACCTGAAGAAGCGAGTCGCGAGTGCCACCTTCACTTGTTTCTTCGTTGATGACATCTTGTGAAATGAAAAGTCATAACACGATTTGCCCAACCAAAGCAATGCCCGCTTTAAAGAATCTAGTTATCTTAAGTCGACTAGATTGGTCTGGATAAGATGTAACCTGAACGCAAAAACTAGATTGGTCGGGAACGTCACATTTTCTACGTCAGCCACATACCCGAACTGTCCACTTAGTACT
This sequence comes from Cheilosia urbana, assembly GCA_946477585.1. Lineage (NCBI taxonomy): Eukaryota > Metazoa > Arthropoda > Insecta > Diptera > Syrphidae > Cheilosia > Cheilosia urbana. Next base: position 44,509,828 of record OX297856.1, read on the forward strand.
CAGTCACGAGTTTCTTGACTAGATTCGTCGGCTACCCCACCATAAACGTCAAATGTCACAGGTGCCCACGTGACCGATTTAAACCAATCACAACCGAGATAGATCTAGTCAGACAGCTGTCAGACTTACTAAACTAGATACTTGAACGCCCTCAATGCAAATGTGGCGGACAAGAATTCTGAGTTATAAGTCCGACATAATTCAGACTCGTGGAGACGAGGTGCTACGAATTTTTCTAGTTAAGGAACGGAACTGAGTAAAAATTCGTAAGAATTAGTAAAAATTCGGAAGATTTAAAAGTAAAGTAACAGACCTACATATTATAGCGTACCTTGTCTATTGCGTGGAACCGCGTTATAGATAGGGGAGGATAGTGTACCTTGGACCTAGTGTACCTCGAACCAATAGCTATAACGTGAGCATTAACCATTTTAAAATTAGTACTCCCGCCAAAACTATACTTGACATGCTATTTCATGTCAGCTCAGTCATTCGCCCACCTTCTCTTCGCAGTAGTTGGACAGAAATTCTCAAGATTTTTTTTTATGTAGGAAAAGTATTTTTTTCAGAATTTTAGGAAGTCTATTACTTGTGTATGAGCAACTGGAAGGCGAACAGGTGTTTTTTTTTTACCTTACAATTGATATTTTTTGTATAGCTGTGAAGTCGGTGAGTTACATTTAATGTTTCTAAATAAATAAGAGCCACTTTTATAAAAAAAAGAAAGAGTGTGTGGTGTACCTTGGTCCATTTTTTTTTCTGTGTACCACGGTCCGGTCCAAGGGCTCGAAGGGCCCGTGAAGTAGAAAGTGTTAGATGAACATCTGAAAGTGACGATACCATTGAGCTGTTATTAAAGCCCCGAACACCAAAACCACTAAAAGTGAACCAAATAAAAAAAACTGTATAACAATATGATGAAAGCAGCGAAGCAGACTTTAGTGGAGAAGATGACATCTACATTGACGAAATTTATAGGCTGGCCAAAGCGAAACATTAGGTCTGTTCCTTTACTTTTGTAGTAAGAATGGAAAATACTGTCAAAATGGCAGTGGTGGGGATAAATTCTCTCACAAAGAGAGACACTTACGAAAAAGTAAGGGAACGCTTTTGTAGTAATCTTTAAAAAATGACAGATACATAATTCAAATATTCAAAAAATGGTAGGTATACGAAAAGTCGTTAAAATTTCTGATAAACCCGAGGAATTTCTTAATTTACTAAGAAAATTAGTTACATCCACTAGCTGACGAGAAATTGATTTGGAATTAATCGAACTTCATTTTGATGAATCCGAGTATGTGGGAAATTTTGTACTGATTGAACTACAAGCATTCGAAAAGAGGAAAAAGCGACACTGCATGAAGAATTAGATGTAGGAGATTGTTCCTTACGAGGAAGAATTTCGTCGTCACTTTCGAAAGAATCTTGAGCAGAACATTCAATTTTATTTTGCCGCTTGTTGATACCATTTTAATACGCAAGAAATCAAAAAATAATCCACGCATATGCCAACTGGGACAACAAATTTCAAATCAGCTGTTATTTGTAAAGTGACTGAAAGCTTTTTCACTTCTTACACCAAGAAATTTGTTGAGTAAAAATTCGTAAGATTCTCATTGCAGGGGTAATATCATGCTCTCTCGATGACGCTCTCTTTTACGAATTTTTTGAGTTAAGGAACGACACTGACTAAAAATTCGTAAGAAATCGTAAGAATTAGTACAAATTCGTAAGATTTAAAAGTAAAGGAACAGACCTATTAAGACCATTCAAAACGTTTTAATTATTGTAGCCTGTTAAATTGTTTTCTAGTTTGGTTTAGATTGCATATTTACTGTGAGCAGTCCAAGGTACACACTGGCTTGGTTCATGGTACACTTACTACGTGTACCTTGGAACATCGGGATGCATTTTTCTTAAACTGCATTTAAACATAACATGAACATTCTAGATAAAATCTGAAATGTGTTTTTGCTATGAAAATATTCCAATCTATGGTGCGTAGCCTTTTTAAACTGATAAAACAATCAAACAAAAGGAAAAAAATACGTATATAAAATTTGGTCCAAGGTACGCTATCCTCCCCCACCACTTACTTTTGACTAGGGATGTTACGGAGGTGGTTTTACCGGACTCGGAGTCGGAAGCGTCACACCAACCTCCGCGGAGTCGGAGTTGAATCGGAGTCGGAGGCGGAGGTCGCACGCAGACACAAATTATTAATATATAAAATTTGAAAATATTAAATTGACGCACGCACTCTCAAATTCAATGCAAATCTCGGCTAGTTATGTAAAATACATAAAAGAGTGAAAAGACAGTCGTATTGTAAAATGTCGCAACTCGATAATTCTTTGTTGTTCATGTTCATCGGTCGCCTCATCACTCCGATAAACCTCCGATGTGATTATATCGGAACCGAAGCCGGATTCGGAGGTGCAATTTAAACCGGAAGTTCCGACATATCGGATTCGGAGTCGAAGCTCCGTATCATCCCTACTTTTGACAGCTACACGGCACATTTTTTCCGAGTCTCAACAACAACTAATTGCTGCGGAATATTTTAATGTAAAATGAACGCGTTTATATGATACATTTACTTTGTTCCGAAACCTATACTTACTTTACTTTACTTTAGGTGGCGCTACAGTTCGGGGTGGACCTGGGCCTCAACCAATACGCCTCTCCAGTTAGCGCTATCTTTGGCTAACTGCCTCCAGTTGCGCACTCCAAGTTGGTTGAGGTCCCCTTCCACTTGCGCGCGCCACCTAAGGCGAGGTCTTCCTCTACTGCGTTGTCCCTCCGGGTTGGAATCGAAGACTCTCCGGGCCGGGCGTTGGTGTCCATTCGCTCTACATGTCCTAACCATCTTAGACGACTAATGCGTACTTTTCTGACCAGTTCGATGTCGCTGTACAGCTCGTAGAGTTCGCTGTTAAATCTTCTCCTCCAAAGCCCGTCAACGCAAACGGGACCAAAAATCACTCGAAGAATTTTGCGTTCGAAACGACCAAGGAGATCTTCATCCGCCTTTGATAGCGCCCATGCTTCTGCACCATAAAGCAGGACTGGGATGATGAGGGTCTTATACAGAGTTTCCTTAGTATTTCTCGACAAGGCCTTACTTATCAGTTGCCGTCTTAGGCCAAAGAAACAGCGGTTGGCAAGTGTGATTCTTCGTTTGATTTCTGATGTGATGTCGTTATCAGAGTTTATAGCGGAGCCGAGGTAGACAAAGTCCCTAACTACCTCAAAGTTATAGCTGTCTATCGTGACGTTCTGCCCGATTCGTCGATGTTGTGTGCCCCTTCTTGTTGACAGCATATATTTTGTTTTGCCCTCATTCACCATCAAACCCATTTTTTCCGCTTCTGTACTGATACTTGCAAACGCACCAGTGACAGCTCGCTGTGTTCTGCCAATGATGTCGATGTCGTCAGCGTATGCAAGTAGTTGCACAGACTTGTAGAAAATTGTGCCTCTGGTGTTGGCTTTTTTTTTTTTTTTTTTATATACTTCTCCCGGGAAAGGCGAACCTATAACGCTTTAACAGCGCCCCGAGATGCCTGCAGATGTATGTTTGTTCTGCACTTAAATTGCTGCAAATTGTAGTCTTCTGGAAATATATCCCCAGGAAGCGAGTTCCAAAGTTGGCTTGTCCTGTAACAGAAGGAGTTTTTGAAAGTTGATGTCCTCGCGGTTGTCAAGTGTACTGTATGGTCATGAGCATTAGCAGCCTGTCTTGTTGGGCGTCCAAAAGTTGCATTTCGAGGGATAATGTCTTTGAGTTCCTCAGAACATCTACCATGGAAGTACCTATAGAAGAAGCATAGGTCAGCTTCTTGTCTTCTGTGCACCTACGGTTGTAGATTCGATGTGAGTGTAGGGTCTCCAATGAGTCGAACTGCTCGTCTCTGTATACTATCAAGCAGGTTAAGTGAATGTTTTGGGGCCGAGCTCCATATATGGGAACAATATTCCAAGCCTGGTCTAACCTGTGCTTTGTAGAGAAGGAGAAGTTGCTTGGGGCTAAAGTACCTCTTTGCTCTAAATAGGTAGCTCAACTTTGCGGACGCCGACTTTGCGATATAGGATATGTGGTTCTGCCATGTGATTCCTGAATTGACTGTGACTCCTAGAAGGTGCATTGAGTCCTTTTGATGGATTGGAAGGTCATCCATTTGGATCTGAGGAACTGTTGATGCATTTTTTCTGGAAAATGTTGTGAGCTGTGTCTTGTTTGCATTAAATACAACCAAATTGTCCTTTCCCCACTTCAAGATTTTGTCCAGATCATCATTTAGAGAATTAATTTGTTCACATCTCTGACTGTGCGATGTAGCCGTATTCACAGGCCCATTGTTCGAGATGGAGGATATAAGAGTGCTGTCATCTGCAAAGCTGTAGATATTATTATTTGTTGATCCAAGCAAATCGTTGATGTGGAGAAGAAACAGAGTTGGAGAAAGAATAGATCCTTGGGGCACTCCTGCATTTATAGCAAACGAATTGGATGATACACCATCTACAACAACTTGGATCGATCTTCCCAGAAGAAAATTTTGCATCCATCCGCTTGTGAGTTTCGCACAATCTTCTCAAGAATGATGTTGAAAAAGTTACATGACAGCGCGTCACCTTGTCTAAATCCTTTTTTGACATCAAAGGTCTCAGTGAGATTGTTTCCGACCTTTATTGAGCAGCGAGCGTTCTCCATCGTCATTCTGCACAATCTGACAAGTTTGGCAGGGATGCCAAAACTAGACATGGCTCTGTATAGCTCGTCTCTATAAATGCTGTCATATGCGGCCTTAAAATCGATAAAAAGATGCTGAGTATCGATCTGGACTTCTTGGGTTTTTTCCAGGATCTGTCGTAGTGTGAATATTTGGTCTGTTGTGGACTTACCGGGCCTAAAACCGCACTGATAGGGTCCAATCAGTTCGTTGACATATGGTTTTAGGCGTTCGCACAGTACGGCAGATAAGATCTTATATGCGATGTTAAGGAGACTGATGCCTCTGTAGTTGGCGTAGTTTAGAGGGTCTCCTTTCTTGTGGATCGGGCAAACAATGCTGAGGTTCCATTCATCAGGCATACTTTCCTCTAACCAAATCTTGGAGATGAGTTGGTGTATGCACTCTACCAAGTCATCTCCGGCTGCCTTGAAGAGCTCGGCAGGTAAGCCGTCTGGACCAGCAGCCTTGTTGGATTTAAGCTTAGATATTGCTATCCTCACTTCACTTTGGTCAGGTGGACGGAAACCTATACTTCGAACGCAATTTGAGTTCCGATTGGAATTGACTTGCGCATCGCAATTTTTTCCGAACGGATAGCTCGATAGGGGTGAACGGTGTATGATTCACGATCACGACCCTCTATTTGCTTTTCTGCGCAGTTGATACGTTCATACACGCACTTTTGCGAATCTAGATTTTTTTTTTATAAACTAACTTTATAATTCGTGAACAACATTTTAGACCGAGATTGATAACTGGGGCCTACCTATTCTACTACGAGGACGAGGAGGCAGGACATGCTAGAGAATAACTAAAATAAAATAAATAGTTGAAACAACAGGTCCGTCTAAACGGCTTTATTTTGTTGAACATCTTAAAGTAAGTATGGTTGCAATTACAAAAAAGGCGGCTAGGTATTGTGCGGTTAAACAAGTTTGAACTCATGCCACAAATAGAATAAGAACAAAAACAAATTCATTTGTAAAAAATACATCCTTTCGAACCTAATCTTACTTTGTATTTTTACCTGTCTGCCAAAAGGGTGCACAATGCACATCGCACTTTGAACGGTACACACAGGATGGCCCGTGTATTGATTTACAACCCAATATGATGAAGAGCTAAAATTACAAGAGCAAAAGGCCGGAGAAGGTGAAAATAGAAACGCAAACTAAAGATCGACCGACTGCCTCTTTTTGTTTATAGAAAACGGTATTAATGCAAGGTTATGCTTCAGGTCTACCCCTAATTTATTTTCGGCTTATCACCAGGTATTTGAAAGTTGAAATACACCAACACAGGTACACTGAAAATGCAGATGCATTTTGGTGTTGCTTTGTTTTGCACCATATATCCGGTTTTGAGGACAAGTTTAGGTGGCTACAGGGACATTGAGCACTGGATTTTTTTATTCATAGAAGAACAAATAGAAAAACGATAGGGATAGAGATTTTTATGGGATTACAGAGTATTTTCGTGTATCGTTGGAGGCAATTCAAATGTATGCACTTACTTTCCATCCATGGCAGGTCAAATTGCAATTTGTATATGGTGAGAGAGGGTTCAAACCGGAACGCAGTTCATAAAACTTTATGAAATGTTTGACTGATATGTAAAGTGTTGTACAAAATCATTGATGCATATATGCAGCTGCTTCAGAGAATTTGATTTATGTGGTATCTGATTGGGCTTTTTTATTCGCAGATTTCAGGGGGCAGATTCCGTATATCAATGATCGTCTGAACGATATCGTTTTGGAAACTTTAATCACCATTAGAAGTTATAATCTGCTCGAATTTTTTTGAATATCGTCAGCTTTCATTACATTTGTGGGAAATGAACTGGATTAACCTCTCGAACTTGTAATTTTAGCACTTAGTTGATAGTTTTGGGTTCTATCGTTTCGACGATAATCGTCTGAAAAGTTACGGAATGAGTGCCCTGATTTCGTGTATGTAGAGACAATACTGAGACCCCCAACTTCGGCCGATTTTCCGTTACTTGCCTACAAGCTATATTTTTATGGGGTGGTACACGCTAAGTGCGTTAGTATTGTTACATAGAAATTCGTATTTATATATTTTTTATTTATATTTGAAATTATTCGTTTCGTGTAAATAGTATTTTATTTTAGGAATTAGTGCACTTTTGCTGAAAATATTTATGAAAAATGATTACTGTAGAATGGTTGTATGAAAATAAAAACATTTTGGGCAATTTTTCTTCAGTTATTTAAGAAAAATGTACACATCAAATCGAAGTTAATGATATTTAAAAGCAGAAAATACACAACAATATTTGTCCTAATATGTTTCTAGTATATTAAACATCTCATTTAGATCGCATTATTAACTAAACAAATTATATTAATCGTTTTTTTTTTTTAAATTTATAATAACCAACCAATAGCATTCAGTTATCTTAAAATGTGGTATTCTCGAACTCTATCACATTCCCTCATGGTTGGTAGCGGTTGGCAGCATTGAATTTATATTTTTTGTATGTTTTAACATGTAACACGGATTCTGAATAGACATAACACCGATAGGAAAACAAAATGGCGAATTTGAAAAAAAACTGAGGGGGCCAGCGGCAAGAGGATTGTGAGTTGGGGGTCTCAGTATTGTCTCTGGTTCAAATCTCCTAGAGGTTAAGGTCGTCTTTATTCCGAAGGCGGGGAAATCTAGCCACACCACCGCCAAAGCCTTCAGGCCGATAAGTCTGACATCATTTATTCTAAAAACTTTCGAAAAACTAATGACCGTTATCGGCTAGATGACAGTGCGATCTCCTCCGCCCAACATGCTTATATTAAAGGTAAAGGGGTGGAAACCGCATTGCATGAGGTCGTTAGCACGGTTGCCACTTTGGTAATAAATTACCAAATCTGGTAATTTTTTTCTTAGTTCATGATTTTTGGTAATTTGGTAATTTGTATCTGGTTTTGGTAACTTTTTGAACAGGAGCATCAAAGAGACGAACTCGATATCATCACATGGAAATGCTGCCTTACTTTTCCTGCCCACTACGTTTAAGGTTTAAAAGTATTATTAAAATGTAATGCGACTGACAGTAAAACCCAAGTGTCTGCCATATCAGTCTTTGAAGTAACTATTTTTCACTCGAACTGCGTACTGCCTACTCATATTTTCACTTGGAAAGTTAAATTTGACATTTCGTGGACAAAAATTTGTATTAAAAATTGGATTCCACTTGAAAGGCTTTACGTGTTCTGCATAAAGTGCATACTAGGCTTAAACATAGGTGCATTTTTCTACTACCATGACATTTTTTTATATTAAGTTCGTCAGAGAAAAATCAAACGATACCAAAAAGTCATATTCATACTGGCTCAAGACGATATGCACGATTTTTTCGTGTTTTATAATTTTTCCAGATTTTTGGTAACTTTTAGCTGGGTTTGGTAACTTTTTTTTCCATTTTTGGTTGCTAATTTTTTTTGCAAGTGGCAACCATGGTCGTTAGCACCATAGAGAGGTCATTAAAAGATAAAGAATATACACTGTCGGCGTTCCTGGATATTGAAGGTGCCTTCAATAATGTTAAAACGTGCGCATAGTAAAGAGAGCACTACAGAATTCAAATGTTGACCAATCTCTCACTAATCTGATTATAAACTTACTTAGGGAGAGGAACATCAACGCGAAAATAGGTGACACTGAACTTAGAGTAACTGCAGCTAGGGGCACTCCGCAGGGAGGGATCGTTTCCCCTCTACTCTGGGATGCTAATGAGATCTAAGAATATGGGTGTCAAGGTGACTGCATACGCAGATGATGTAGTCTTGCTTGTACAAGGAAAATTCCTACAAACCATAAGTGACCTGTTAGGGAGCTCTCAGTAAGTGGACAAAGCAATGCGGCCTTGGGGTTAATCCTCAAAAAACCGAAGCTTGTACTTTTTATAAACAAAAGAATAATACCACAATTCGAGCCACCAACTCTTGAGGGAAAAGCTCTAAAGGTGACAGATGGGGCAAAACACCTAGGTATGATCCTCAATAGGAAACTAAATTGGAAGCCGAACGTCAATGAAAGAGTGTAGAAAGCAGCTAATGCTAATGTGCGAACTATCTACAGCACCAACGATCAACCCCCAACAAAGGGCATCACAATGGGTCCACAAGGACCTAAGTGTGGTATAGTAGGGTTTACCCTGCTCTATCAAACCCGTTAACCTAACCTAACCTAATATATAGGCGAGGGCAAATAGTTAAGAACTACTTTTACACAACATATTCGCTTGAATTTTTTTTTGTTGGGAGGATTGTGCAGAGACGCAATTTGTTTTCCAATATTTTGTGTACAAAGTGGGCCAAATACAAGTTTCTTTTTAAAAATGCAATAAAATGAACAAATTTTTTTTTTTTTTTTTCAATGCATATTATTGGTTTATTAGTAAGACCAAACGTTTCCATTAATTATGAAACGCAACGTCGCGTCGTTCAAGTGGCTGCCTGTAGGTACTACACAGTAGCGCATTCTGTCACTCCAATTTTCCAACCTTGTTGATGGTTTCGGGCTGCAGCTCACGGATTGCTTAGATGGTATTGGCCTTAAGTGCTTGAATCGTTTCCGGATTCTTGGCATAACATAAGTCCTGCACGGTTCCCCAGCAAAAAGTCCAAAGGGGTCATATCGCAGCTTCGAGGCGGCCAATTCACATTACCAAGACGGCTGATAACACGATTTATCAATTTGGTGTGCACTTAGTGGCGTAGCGTGGGTTAGGGCAGACCCAATTTATACCGCCCCTAAAGTAATTTTTTTTCACACAGAAAAAAGAGAAAAAAAAAAACTGTTGTCTACGATTTCAGCCAGTTGTACCTGCACATATGTATGTCATTAAACTTGGTAAAATTTCTTGTATCGAATAACGGTACTTTTGAAATTTCGAAATACATATCTCGAAAACGGTCCATACGATTGTAACAAAAATTCATTTCTAAGGTAATATGCTATTTTCTAACTGAATAGCAGGCCTGTTTTTGTATATATGTATATCTATTATCGTGAAATAGATTTTTGAAAAAAGTATATTTTTTTTTAAATTGGCTTACCGGCTTACGGTGATAGCGATAGATGCATACTTAGAGTAAAATTGACGTTTTCAAAATGATTGTTTCCTTAATTTCAATTCGAATCACCGAAAACGCTTCTTGAAAAACTGCTCATATATCTCGAAAGTCCCAATTTCGAAACATTTATTTGGTACTTTTTTGTCTGCGCAATTTTACAAAAACCGCTCCAACGATTTTGATCAAAATACATAAATAAATCAGTTTTTTTAATTATTTCTCAAAAATGACTACATAGGTATTTTTTATTTTTTTTTAAAAACTCCACACTTCCATTAAAAATGCAATAACAGCATGCGGGTGGCCATGGCGCAGTTCTAGAGTGTTCGCTTGTTGAGTGGGAGGTTACGTGTTCAAATCCGAGCCAGTACCACGAAACATTTTTCACAAATAAAAACTGCGAATAAGTTTAAGTGAATAATAAGCGAACACAAATATCAACAACTCTCCCCTAGCTATTAGGACGCCACTCGTGGAGAATATCCACTGCGCCACAAACTCTTTCCTATCCCTCTTTCTCTTTCTAAAAACTTGAATGCCGCGCTGTGCCCCGCATTATAAGGGTATTCATAACCCCTTGAGCGCGAGTAAAATTATAAAAAAAAAAGCAACGCAAAACTTATGTTTATCAAATATTACCCACTTCTTCCTTTTTTTCAACCACATTTAACATGCAGCTTGAAAAAAATTCTAACCACTTGGAGCCTTACACAATCAGAAAATCCAACTTCATTTACACTCCCACACAGAGACAATACTGAGACCCCCAACTTCGACCGATTAACAGTTATTTGCCTACAAGCTAAATTTTACGCTCCCAAAAAGTTTAGGTGCGCTAGTATTGTTGCATAGAAATTCGTATTGACAAATGTCAAAAATCCTCTCAACCAACACATTCGCACCTAATCTTTTTACATTTCACTGTGGGCAAAGCAGAACGGATAGGAATTGGTGTACACGGATAGGACAACAAAATGGCGGATTCCTAGCAAAAATTGAGGGGACCAGCGGCAAGAGGATTGTGAGTTGGGGGTCTCAGTATGGTGTAAGAGCTTATAAAATAATACAGCAATAGTAGGCGCTTATAACTCTCTAACCAGAACTTGCGAAAATTGCCTGTTGTGAGCTAAAACTTATAAAATCTCGCATTGTCGTTTGACATTTACCTACTGCCATATAGAATGAATAACCAAAAAGTGAATTTAATTTAACACCACCTATTCTTACTTTTAATGTACGGTTGCTTCTGAATTTGTAACCTACCTAATAAAAAAAAAAAAACGTTTGAAGGACGATCAATTTTCGTGCGACTATATTTCTTCTAAGGTACCTGGGTAATTAATTTTTAGTAATAAAGAGCATTTTCGCAGTAATAAACAAGAAAGACAAAACTGCAACTTCTATTTCCAACTAGAATGTTTGTTTACGTTTGCAAACTTTACTTCGTTTGATCAAAACCAAACTCAATTACACGAACTCAAAAGAAAAGTATACCTGCGATGTTAGCACGCATCTATATAGTAGGACTTGCATATATTATGTAGAGAGAGTGTCTCTATTAATTATATCAGACCTCTAAGCAACAAAAAAAAAAAAAAACGTATTCACACGAACTTCAGTCTCCAGCGTTCAGCTATACCCTATACTACATCGTTTACACTACATACCTACGCATACACACACAACTTCTAGCGAGAAAACAGAAAAAGAATATTTTCAAATGCAGTTATTGTTTACTATTTTATAATTATTTTTGTTTAGAATTTCTGATAAAATGTAGTTGCATTGCATACTAGAGAGCAGCGTTCATTGGATTTTGTTGTTAAGCAACACAAGGAATTTCTGATTACTCCTACTGTGAGAAGCAGTGTTAATGCTCGTAAACTTTGTAGATAAATTCTTCGGACTGAAAAAAGAATCTGTTTTTAAATTTTATATATTTAAAAAAAATGTAACCGCTCCGAATTGCCGCCATTAGCAAAGTGCCGCCCGGGGCCTGTGCACCCCCTCGCCCCCCCCTCGCTACGCCACTGGGGCGGTCTTACGGATGCAACTTTGTTTTTTATATACTTACTAGCGTGCCCGGCGAACTTTGTCCCGCCCAAAATTGACTTTTTAACTAAAATAATTCTCACTTCCACGTTCCACCTGAAATTATTTTTTTTGATCCCAACTATAGCTTTTGAAAAATACGATCTCACTGTATACTACGATCAAAATTAAAATAAAAACTCTCCGTAGAAAATGTATGGAAAATCAATTTTCACAAACTTTCCAATTTTCCGTTCAAATTTTCCAATTTTGTCGCCGTAGACAAACGCAACAAAGAAGATTAACGTGTCGGCCAACCTTCCGCTTTTTGACTAAAATAGTTTACAGTACACGACGTACAAATTCGTTCTCAATAAGCGGATTCCGTGGAATGAGAATGTTTGTCTTTGCTTTTTTTCCTCAAAACCGTCGCTTGCATGGCATTTGATTTGAGATCCTTCACCACCAAATCAAACGCGTTCTGTTACAAAGTCTCGGTGCATGGAGGTTGCGCAACAAAATTATAAGTGAGCCCGCTTTCAATTGTATAGATGTTAGCCCGGAACATTCAAAGAATTCAAAAATTCAACTAATCCCCATAAAGTTTTGTTTTCACGACAAAAAGTAGCATATATCCTTCCTTGGACCCATGCGAATTTAAGACAAAAATCATAAAAAATGAAGGATTGGTTTCCGAGTTATGAGTGCGCACATACGGACGTCAGTCTTTTTTATATGTAGCTGTACCCACCCGGCTTTGCTCATACCTTTCGTATTAAGTCCTGCTCACATTTAGCAAAGTCCTTTATTTGGAAAATCTCGATTAATAATTTTAATGCTGCCACAACCCGTTTTCCTATCCCGCTTATGCTTTGCAAAGAACCATCTATAGGGTCAGAAACTATAGTATATTTCAACCTTGAGCAACCATACCTACCCATCCACAAATTTCAAGCAACTCGGTAAAGCTGTTTCAAAGATCGGCAACAGCGCCACCGATCAGGTCCAAAAGTATCCTATCCTTCAAGTGGGAACGAAGAATATACATCTAAAAAATTTTATTGAAATCGGTTGAGCAGTTTCGGAGATCGACAACAACGCCACCTATCGGGTCCAAAATTTAATCTTTTAAGACTGCCTTAGCCTGAAATACACCAATACGAACAAAATAAAAGAAGAATCATAAAATTTGGCCCAGTAAGAACATTTTCCTTGGTTATGTTATTTGTTCCGGAAATCGATTGGAAATGTTATTTACTTATTTAAAATTGATTAAAAACTAATTTGGAGTTTTCGTCGAACAATTGTACAGCTAAATGAAATATGAATTGCTGAAATGTCAAATTCAAAAAAAGTATAGACGACCAACGCCAAATATATTATTATAATTAAATTTAATGTTGTTGATACAATATTGATATGCAGGGAAATCTAACTTTTGGTAAATATCTTCAAGCGCCACCTATCGGGTCCAAATTTTGGCAAAAACTTTCTTTTTTTTAAGTGTTATATGGTGTAAATTTGAGCCAAATCGGTCCATAAATAAAAATTTTCAAAAAAGCGACCCCAGCGCTTCCTATAGGGTCTAAAATAAACATAAACCATCCGGAGCACCACACAAACATATGGTGTGAATATAAGGGGGATAGCTTCAGTGGCTCAGCCGTTATGGTCGGTCATACATACGCACGAACGTTTTTATATATTAAGATAGATTATATTTTTCTATGCGCTAAATTAAACAACTTTGACAAGTTTAATTCACTAAATAGCTTCAATGGACAATTGAAAAAGGCTATTAACTAATTTCAATATCGATATAGTAATAAAATAAATATAATAAAATAATATGAACTCATACTTTCATCACATACTGTTCAATAGGGAACGATATCGACCCAACGGCCAACAGACCGACTTCCATAGCCTGAAATTTTATTTTTTCAAAGATGTGTTCCACTGAAGGGGGAGGACAACTACTTAATCTCTGTTTCATAATTTCGTTTCACTTTAGTCGGTGCTTCGCATCCTTTTCCAGGAAAGAATTCTATGTATACACACACACTTATGTATACGTTTTGTGCCCTGCTCCTTACTATGTGGATTCGTTGTGAGCTGCGAGGATGTTATCCAAATGTTTTTTAATTTTGTTATGTTTGTAGATAATTTACGATGCTACAGGATGCTGGACCATCAATGAGTTGCAATTCTCTTGTTATTCCTGCTGTATACGTGCATTTTATTTATTTATTTCCTTTCTTTTGGATTTTCGTAGGCAGGGAGGATTCAGATATTGGATTTCGTTGGTTTTCTTTCATGGGCGCACTGTCACTGATCTGATTTCACGGCATTGCCTCTATAGAACAAAAAAAAAAAAAAAAAAGAAGAAGAAGAAGGACATAGGGTTTTCCGAGTTTCCATTACTTATAGTTCGTGTCCTCGCATAATTAGAGGAAGAGTTTCGTAAATTAAAGGTCAATGTGGTGGTAAAAACTTGAACATACACTTCCAATAAAGAGGGTAGGTAGATATATAGATTGGTGAAATTATATTTTCTTTTAGATCATCACATTGTTCAACCTGTGTGTGGTAAATATTTACAGATTCTTCCTAAAATGACTCATGCATTTAAGTGACTTGTTTTAGGAACAGATTTCTCCTCTTGTGTATATCGACATTTGAAATAAAACTTCCTGACCGGTTAGAGAATAAGCTATTATACAATTGGGTCCCTTAGGTGGGTTAAGGTAGACTACATAAAAGATCTAGCTATAAATAAGGTCCTAATGTTCATAATGTTTATGGGTACTTATCATGCATGGCAAGGTCACGGTCATTCAACGATATACAGTTGCATGACTCATCATTAACTTTTCAGGAGCTTAATATTTGCACCTTTAATCGCGCCCGAGATAGCGGTAGCATAACAGATGTTCCACAAATCTTATGTCGTTTTCCATTGGGACAGAAAAAACACTTTCTTCAAATTCAGAGCAGTTCTTCTGATCTCAAAATCAGCCAGCAGTCAGATTTTATGTCCATTGGCCGCAAAAAAAAAAAACAATTTTCAAAAAACAATCATCAGGTATTCCAGCTGGTAACCATCGAAAGTGTTTGTTCAGCAAAATATTAACCAGCGAATCAGTGGTTTGGTTAGTTAACCAGAGAAATCGATAACCAGCCGATTTTGAGCGGTTAATGAGATTTATCCACTGACTTTCTGTAATTTCGTTTGTTAAAGATTTGCTACACGAAGTCTGTTTTTAGTAGAGATTTAGTAAAATCTGTGAATAGTAGAGAAAAATTTACATTTGGCCACACAAAGAAAGAAAAATCTCCCCGTCCCCGAAAACAAATTTCGGGACTTCTGTTCCACTAAACATAGATATTTTCTTAAATGAACACCTAGAGACAAATCACGCGTTTTTTTTTTTTTATTTTAATTTGATCAAATTCTCAAAAACACCAATTTCAGAAATAGACATAGATAAGTACTGAGAAAATTCGACAATCCTCGAAACATACTTTTACAGCCTTGTAATAATTTTAAAGTTTGAAGTTGCTGTTTCTCGAAGCTTTCTAATCTAATCTACCTCGCTATATATGGGTAGTAGTTTAAGTATCGCCTGTCAGGCTGTTAGACCCAAGATGTACCTATGTCTGTCTGATATCTTACTTAATGAAATGACTAATCATATGATCATAACGCTATAGCGAACCAGTATTTCGCTAGTAAAATTCATAATAACAAGTGAGTCTCGCAAATATTGTCACTTGCTCACAAGTCACAACTGATAATGGCACACTCAAGCATGGGAAAACGGAAAATTATAAATGTTCAAATCGGTTAACGTAAATTTGGAAAATCTTGTCATCATTTCGTACCATGTGTTACCTATGTGATTTTAGAATATTTTCTTACCTACTTCCACTCGCTTACTTCTTTTGTTGGTGGCCCATATGATTTTAATTCCAGCCGAAGATCGTCCCAAAACTTTTTCACCTGCTCTGGCGGCCTTTTGCTCATATTTTTGGAAATGTCTGGTGATTCTTTCATTAAGTTCACCATTGCTCTAAACTGAAGTCTGCTTGTAGTTTTTTTTCCTGTATGTAAATAAATACGAATTGTTTTTTTTTGTTAGGTATATACATATCTTTCTTTTTTTATTAATTTCACTTACATTTTCTTAAAAATCAAATTCTATCGACGTGCAGCAACCAAGATTGAATGAAATCCGCAATGATTTTGATGTGGGTAAGAAATGTCATTTTGCGCGGGGAAAACCCGATTCGAACGTTTACGACGATACAGCGGAACTCATTCACATAACCGATACGGGGAACTGTTCACTTTGCGGATTTGACGATACTGAAATATTTTTTTAGCGTGGTTATTAAATTTGAAAAGTTTATCAAAATTGACGCCCAGGTACTTAAGTTTTTTTTTGAAATGTATGACGGTACCATGTACGTCAATGTTTAAGTTCGTACTCTCTCTTACCGCTCCATCCATGCCTTTGCCACTGGCATTTCTTATGCAGATGCCCTCAGATATCATATTGATGTAAATTCCCCATTTTTTTTTATAAAAATCATTGATAACGACTAGGTGTTCCTTAAGCTGCCTTAGCGCTACGAGGGGAAATTCTGCACTTGCATATGCGAATGTATCGTCGGCGTATAGTAAGGCCTGGGAAGAAATATTGCCATTCACGAAGTTGGTTTGTGGAAAATCTGAAATTTTTCAATGTCTAAGGAGCAGGCGACCGTACATTTCTTTTCTCTTAGGTTGGGACTTGAGTGTGGCATCGTTGTGTAATTTTAGAAGAGCGTGAACGGTAGAGTGCTCCTTACGGAAGCCAAATTGGTAATCTGGGATAAATTCAATATTCCTATCAATATGCGCGTCTAACTTCACGATTATAATGCGAAAAACATATTAACACACCGACAGCAACAGCGAATTTAGGATTGGCTCTAACGTTGATGTCGCTGTCATGTTGCTGTGCTAATGTGTTCAAAGTAATTAAAATACATTGGCTCTATATATTCTCCCGTTCTACATAAACTGTAACAAATGGACTGAAGACTACGAACAGTTTAACAACATTATGCTACAATTATCAAACAAAAGTATTCTTACTATAGGTGACTTCAATTCAAGAACTAACAATTCACAAGTAACGTCAATTCGCAGCACAAATAACTCTACAATAGACCTCAACAGCAGAAACTCCAAGGATAATGTACACAATCAAAATGGTACAAATCTTTTGGAAGTGTTACAGATGTATGATTGCATTATTTTGAATGGTTGTACTAACGGAGATATTGAAGGTCACTATACTTTTATAGGAGGTCAAGGTAAATCTGTAATTGATTATTGTGCTGTAAATAATGATTGGGTTGATCTTATTCAAAAATTTGAAGTACAAAGTAAAAGTTACTCAGATCACTTGCCAATTACTGTTCAATGGACAGAAGAAACAACTACAAAAAGAAGTAATCTTCAGCTTATTCCGCGACTCAAATGGAAACAGGATGACGTATTGATATACCAAAACAAACTAGATATAAATCTTTCGGCAGTAAGTGCGGTGGTTAATTCAGCCGAAGAACGTACACATCAACTTGTAACTTGTATAAGGGAATCCGTAACAAGAGTACCCGTGAACATTTGTAAATGTTTTAAACAAAAATGGTTTGACAGAGAGTGCATGAACGCGAGAAAAAAGTCATTTAACCTTTTGAATGCATTCCGGAACTTCAACTGCCAAAATTTGAAAAATTGGTACATCGAAGCAAATAATCAGTTCAAAAATCTATGTGTCAAAAAGAAAACTGAGTTCGAAAACCATCAAGCTTATGTACTTGGTCAAACAAGAGATTCGAAAGAGTTCTGGAAGGTGACAAAAGAAATTAATGGTGCGAGCTTTAAAATAGGGTCCGGAGTATCTGCTGACGATCTTGCCACCCACTTCAAAAACACTCTTCAAAACAAAGCAGAACTTAATTTTTCGTATGCTGAATCTCTATTCACTGATGACTTTTTGGATTGCGAAATCACCATAGTCGAAGTACAGCTTGTTCTTCACAAAGCAAAAAACGGAAAAGCTCCAGGAGAAGACGGGATTCCATACGAATTTTTCAAGAACGCCACTCCAGCCTTTATTAACCAACTAACATCCCTTTTCAATGAAGTGTTTGCAAAAGAGGATATTCCTGTGTCATTCAAGAAAGCTGTGATTTTCCCTATTCACAAAAAAGGAGACATTAATAATGTGGAAAATTACAGAGGCATATCGTTTATGAACATTATCTCAAAAGTGTTTTGTGGTGTACTTGCTAACAGGCTTGAGACATGGGTGGAAACCAATAATATACTGACCCAATTCCAAGCTAGTTTCAGAAAAAATTTCTCAACCGTTGATCATATTTTTGTGCTAACCTCCGTCGTTAAAGCATTCCAAGCAAAGAAGAAGAAAGTTTACGCATTTTTCGTTGACTTTAAGTCTGCTTTTGATCTGGTGAATCGTAATGCACTTTTCTACAAACTATCCCAACTAGGCATATCTACGAAGTTCATCCGTATAGTAAAGGAATTGTATGCAGAATCAAAAGCAGCTGTCTGGGATGGATCAACGTACTCGGAATGGTTTCAAACGGACTCCGGTGTTAAACAAGGATGCCTTTTAAGTGCTCTTTTATTTGCGCTTTTTATTAATGATGTAGAAGCTCACTTACCTGGAGGTCTCCGGATTGCTAACTTGACCATAAATGTTCTTCTATATGCCGATGATCTGGTTTTACTATCTGAGTCGCCAGACAATCTCCAGCTGATGATCAATCGCCTAGCAGAATACTGTAGTAAATGGGGACTTGTCATTAATGCAGAAAAATCAAAAATAATGGTGTTCGCAAGATCCGCCCGGAACCAAAATGTATATAACTGGCACTTCAATGGAAACCCTTTACAGATAGCTAATGAGTACAAGTACCTGGGAGTAACTCTTAATAAAACCATGGATTTTAACAAACACGTTAACATTAAAACAAAAACTTCACAAAGTCTGTTAAATATTTCCTGGAGAAACATATTTTTTAACCAGCGAATAGTGCTATCAGCGAAATACAAGATATTTGATGCTGTTGTTAAGAGTTCGCTTTGCTATGCTGCCCAGGTGTGGGGAAACAACGAATACGAAGCGATAGAAAAGTTTCACAGATGTTTTTTGAAGAAACTTTTCAATTTGCCTCTAAAAACTCCAAACTATGCCTTGTATCTGGAAACGGGTCTACCTAAAATGTTTACCAGCACGCTTAAGTTACAAGCTGACTACATTGTCAAGGTTTTATCCCATCACGATGACCGACTGTCAAAACAAATGGCACTCTATGAGCTAAGAAACGAGGACTGGTGGGTATCGAAATGGAAAGCTTTGGGAAATTCGTGTGGAGAAATTGTATCGCTAAATCCATTAAATCTGAGACATGTTAGGGATCAACTCTACAGAATAATACAAAGTCATGAGAATTTTGAACGCGAAGCACTTATAGACGAAGCCCGAACATCTCAAAGCAGACTACTTTACTCCCAACTGAAACTGAATCTTATGGAAAAAAACTACTTCAATGATGCACTAAATTACAAAGAAATATCTTTAATATTCAAAACAAGATGTGAAGTCCTTGGCCTAAACGGATCACCATACAACGGCAGTTTTAACCAGTTTTGCACCTTATGCAATTTGAAAGCAAAAGAAGACTGCTTCCACTTCATGAGTATATGTCCCATTTTTGCTGCTTTCAGAAAAGCAACATTTGGAAAGAAAACCATGACGCTGCAAGAAACAATCACAGTGCTAAATGAATTCGACTGAAAAAAACTATATTATTTTTTGAAAACCATATATAAATATAGGATGTTACTTATAACTGAATTTGTCTAAAAGCATTAAATTTCTTCTAAAAATTTCATTCATACCAATAATATTATATATTCAATTTGCTAACCGAGCTGACGGCAATGCCATAGCTACAAAATTCATAAAAATTATAAACAATGTATCCAAGGAAAAAAAACGAAAAAATAAATGAACGAATTACTTACTTACTTACTTACATTGGCTCTAAAGGTTCTGTCAAAGTTGCTGTTGCTGTGTTAATCTGTTTCTCGCATAATTCTTTCAAGTATTTTGCCCACGTTTGACAGAAGGGAAATGGGTATAAAGTTATCTATGGCATAGTTTCCTGTTTTTTTAAGAATTGTAAACACTCTAGCCACCTTCCATTCCTTCGGAAAATATCCATTGTTAATACAGTTGTCGTAGATGGTAGTAAAATATTCAACAGCCACATCGGAGAGTTTCTTTATAATGAAGCTCGAGATGTTATCGGGTCCAGAGGATTTTTTTGGGAGACTGCGCCAATCCCGCAACTTCTTCTGCGTTGGTGTAAAAACTGGTGTGCGTTGGGTTCGTAAAAGGTGGTTAAGTTTTAAGGGCCGATGTTGATTTTGAATAAAACACAAATTATTTAGGAAATTATTGTCATTTCTTTTTATTATGATAATATTGGTATGGCTAAATTATGTATGGCTGACGCGACCACGGCGGCACACCTCCATCCGATGGTCCAAATTTTCGATGAAGCTAAGGCATAATTGAGGTTCTATCCTTTAGCTCTTGAATTGTTGCTGGCTTATCAACGTACACCTTTTCTTTCAAATAACTCCAAAGAAAGAAGTCCAACGGTGTCAAATCACATGATCTTGGCGGCCAATTGACATCGCCACCACGTGAGATAACACGGTCATTGAATTTGTCGCGCAAAAGAGCCATTGTTTCGTTAGTTGTGTGGCAAGTGGCACCGTCGTGTTGAAACCACATATCGTCCACATCCAAATCTTCCAATTCGGGCCATAAAAAGTTCGTTATCATCTCACGTGAGAGGTGCAATTGTTTGGCACGACGACGAGTTGAGGTGGACGGCTCTTCAGCCACACTATCGCGAACAGCAGCAATATTTTCTGCAGTACGAGCTGTATGAGTATGTACTGGTATTTTCACATCTCCTATTGACCCGGTTTGCTCAAATTTTTGCACGATTTTTCCGATTGTACGCACATTTGGACGATTAAATTGACCGAAAAATCACGAAGTGCACGATATGCTTTTTTATTTGAACGCCCATTTTCATAATAAGCCTGAATAACTTTAACGCGTTGCTCGATTGTGTATCTTTCCATGGTTCAAATTGAGTTAGTCTGAAATTGAGAAATGTCAAAAGTGAAGTATGATCAAAAAAGACACTGGTCTGAGGGGGGGAAATAAAAGGACAGTCTAGCGTAAAGGTCGCTTCTGAAAACTTCCCAATTTACGTTTTTAAAAGATTTGGAGCAGTTGGTTTCCGCCACTGGAATCTCGACATCTCCTATATCAATCCTAAGCAGCAAAGGAAAATGATCTCCGAAGGTGGATAGTTTCTGAATGTAAAAATTGGGTTCTAGTCTATTGACCATGTGGTTGGAGATCAAAAACTGATCCAGGAAGGATCCACTACTGGGAAATTTCGGGCTGTTGGATGTCAAATTAATCAGATATGGATTTGTTATAGTATAACCAGTTTTCAAACAGTCTTCCATTTTTATTGTAGAAGGAGTCCCCCATCCCGGATTACGAACATTGAGGTCTCCTAAAACCACCGTCAAAAGCGTTATTTAAAGTGTCAATTTTGCGTAGCTCCACCGAGAGAACAGAAGAAGAGGCATTCGATGGAATGTAAATAGTACCAAAAAGGAACACTTTTCTATTGCGGTTCTTATTTATTTTTATTGAAATGAACAAGCAAGGGAAAGCGGGATTAGGAAGGTCAACGAAGTCAAAACGAATGGTGGATAATTGCTACCCCTTGATTGCGATCATTGCGATGGATTCTATATGAGTCTAGCTCCACGTGGTGTTTGCTAAGGTGAGTTTCCTGAATAAAGGCTTTGAAACAATTACTGGCAAGGAGAGTTTTAATGAGTTCGACTCTCCTCCTATGACTTAATAAGGACTGAATGTTGATTGTTATGAGGTTTAATATCATTATTTATCATTTAACAAAATTTGGTTGAGAAGGTCTAAATAGGCCGATCGCTTTTGCTGTATGGAACCAGAGTTATTTATATTCTTCATGAACAGTTCGATCTTTACACAAGTAGGTCAGAGAAAAGTATTTGAAAGGTCGAAGAATTAGTTTCAAATGTTATTATTAGATTTGTTTGGTAAAGCAGGAAGACCGGGGTCTACGCTTTAAAGAAGGCTGGCAAAGGTCGCCTTTGCACTGGCTTTTGCTTTAGAACGTATGGATCTTGTCGAATTCTTTGTATACCGGGCAACCTCGATAGTAAGCCGGATGATCATTGCCACAGTTTTAGCACGATGCCTTCGAATCGGGACACTTCGTTAAAGGGCAGCCCCCGGGAAGATGATGGTTATTGCATTTTACACAACAGTAATCGCGTGCACAATTTTAGGCGAGATGCCCAAAAGCTTGACATCGTCTGCATTGCAATGGTCTCTTGTAGCCCTTCGGCTTTTCTCATTTGACCTTGGTGTGGCAAATGTATTTGATTTTGGTGATTTCCCTATCTGCTACACCAGGACGAAGTCTCACCAAAAACAAATCGTAGGGGAGAGGTGGTCACCTTAGGACACTTTTTACAAAAATCGCTCTAGATCCATTAAAAAGCGGAGTATCCCTTCGGATCTTGAAAATTATTATCACATGTTGTTTTATCTTTGAATCTTTCATCCAAACTTATATGTATAGTTATTATTTATAGATTTTTTATTTATTTTAATAATCTCTTTAAAGTGTCCCATTCTGCCCCTCTGGGGGGCCCCTTAGGACAACCATGGGACAGTTTTGGGCATGTCTAAAAAAACGCTCATTAGGAGCGGTTTCCTTCTTTTTCTTGCAATTTCTGACCATTAGTGCAGAGATAAACCTAAACAAATAAACCAAAAACAATCACACTGAAATAGATTGTTCAAAGTGATAAAACGGGGTAGATTAGGACATGCCCAAAAGTTCCCCTCGCGCATTGTCCAAAAGTGCCCCGAGAGGGATAAAAAACTTAAAACTTCATATTTTTTTAGAAACAATGTAAATTGTTAATATTTTGGTTGAATAACATCGCTACACATATAAACATTATACTTGAACACTTTTAATTTGTAAATTGAGCATAATGTTAGAATAATATGCTTACGTCTAGGAATACAAAAAATTACAACCGTCATCTGGAAACACACTTTTCTTTTTATTTTATTTTTTAAAGTTGGTATCGTCTCAATATCCATCAGATGTTTGTTTAAAGTGGATTTGTCACTGTAAAATTTTATTAAAGTATTAAAAAGTTTTTTTTGTAGTACTTTTTCTTAAGTTCCTAAAATGCCCCCCTCTCCCCTACTTTAGATTTTCCCTCATAGAGGTTAACGTTTCAAACCGTGACACCTTTTCAACCGATTCCGGGATAAGGTACTGCAGTTTCTCCGGTCTTAAACTCCAGACCAATGTGTGTGATGTCCAACGACGAGCAGGTGCTCACTCCGGGCCATTTCCTTATTGGGACACTGCTAAATGCAATCGCTGAACCACTGGTGATAGACTGCAAGATGACGTCGTTGAATAGATGGCGACTGCTTTCGCAATTGAAGCAACATTTTTGGAACCGCTGGTCGAAAGAATACCTTTTGAAGTTGCAAAGGCGGTAAAAATGGCAAACTTCGTTCGAAAAGGTCAAAATCAATGCGGTAGTGCTAATATGGGAGGATAAGACACCACCTCAACTATGGTTGCTTGGGAAAGTGGTCAAATTGGTTGATTCTTCGGACGGCAAAGTAAGAGTTGTCGAAGTAAAAACGAAGAAACGGATCCTGCGACGGGCGATTCATCGATTGGCGCCTTTACCGACTGAGGATTGAAGATATCTGATAGATACTTCAAGGCGTGCAGAATGTTGATGCATGAAGATTAATAAACTAAGAATAAATTGAATTAAAGCATATTTAAATTAGTATTAGTATTATAGTAATAAATCTCTATTTTGAATTAGTGTTTTTAGGACAACCTTAAGAAAAGGAAAGATAGATTTTAAGAAACACACGGTATTATGAGAGGAGAATGCCTCGAAAATGATGAGTACTGTTAGAGTAATTGAAGAAGGCATCAGACACGCCAAGAATTTGTCCAACATTTTCAAATAAATTTATAACGTTTCACGAAAAGTAGTATTTTAATAAATTCAAATAAATTCGTGCAACAATACAGTAATTGACCAAGCACAAACAGCAAGTGAGACAGAAAACTACTAACGAGAGACCATCCAGCCAGCGGCGAATTTGTGAAAACTCTCACAATTAACCACTCGTAACTTGGCATCCACAGGTGGGAACGTTTTAACTGTGATACGTTAATTGCAATAATGAAATATGTATTAACAATATTTCACAACAATTTTAAAAATTTATATGGATTTTACGTGAACCAAATAATTTTTTTTTTTTATGAAAAAAAAACTCTAACCTCAAAATGAATCTTGTCTGCTTGGCTGCTATAATCAGAAAAATAATTTTGACTCCACAAATTTCTTGGCGTAAGAATTGGAAAAACTGTCAGTCACATTACTATTGACAGATGATTTGAAATTTGTAGTCTTACTTAGCATAAGAGTGCATAAGCATAGGCGTCAAAATAAAATTGAATGTTCTCCTCAAGATTCTTTTCGAAAGTGGCGACGAAATTCTTCCTCGCTGTAAGAATGATCAATCTCTTCCATGTAAATAATTAAGGCAGTGTCGCTTTTTCACACATCACACACTCTTCCACATATCTACTCAGATTCATCAAAAAGTCGTTCGATAATAATATCAAATCACTTTCTTCGATATATAATAATCAACTATTGTCGTTCATAAAATCGAGATTCGCAAAATTGCTCTGACTCTGAAAATTTTTTTTTTTTTTTGCGGTCAGTGGGACATGAAATCTGACATCCAGCTAATTTCGAGAGCAGAAAAACTGCTCTGAATCTGAAAAACAGCTTTTTTTCTGTCCCAAATGGAAAACTTCATATTTTTTTTAGCTGGATGCATATAGCGGTAGATTGCAAAAAGAGTTGTCTATGATATGCGTTAAGGCCTCCCAAAAAAGTGTTTGGATCCAGTGCTTAAAATAAACGGACATTAGACTTGAAAATAAGCATTAACTGCATTGTTAAAGAACTAGTCAAAGGAAATCATAAACAGTAAATAGCAAATATTATAGGTACCAAATCCGAAATCACAGATTCCAGGTGCATAACTTGCAGCTATGTGCTATATTCAGTACACGCTGTGGCTGCAAATATATAAACTGCGTACCTCTTAAATTGTGCATTTTTCGAAAAACAAAACAAAAGGAAAGAAAAAGATCCCGCAACATAGTGCATGATCCCACACTTTTATGACCCACTGTGAAGCTGTAATCCTAGGTAGGCCAAAAAATGTACGCGAATTACCATCCGCTCCGCATCCGTCCGTCTGCCTGTGAAGATGAAACACTGCATTTCTTATATATACGAACAACAACAACAACAATGTACCGGGGTAATTGGAGAGGGTTTTCGTCGGTTTTTCCCAATTCCCCTCACAGTGTGGCACCAAAGTCAGGGAAAACGAAAACGAAACGAATGCCTGCCTCTGATGCCTGTCCTATGCGCTATACCATAAGTGTGTGCGTTTATTGTATGCCATTCGGATTACGTTCTTTCATTTTTGTTCCTTCTGTTATTTTCCTAAAGTGGCCTACAGACATCACACTTGTGCGCACACCGGTGTGATGACACCGGTGTGACATTCCGCCACACACGCCACACCAAATCATACACACTTTAGTGCCATTCCAAAAAACGGCCGAATGCCGACGTTCAACGCATATCAACGACTCGGATGCAACTGAGAACTGAAAGTGCGCGTGCATCCCCCCACACATCACACCGATCGAGACACCGACACCAAAAATCAAAAAGTTTTGATTTTTACTCGCACCGTGTGTGACACCAAAAATCGGTGTGCACACCAGCCCACAGACGGCACACATTAACGCACACCGCACACCGGTGTGCGCACAAGTGTGATGTCTGTAGGCCACTTAAGCCCGGCCGCTTCTTGCGGGCGGCTGTGTGCATTTTATGTGTGTATTTGAGGGTTGTTTACATATATTTTCACATTTTAGGAATTTCGGGAAACTCTAAGGGAAACACAAATGAAAATCAATTCAGTGTCATGGCCAAAGTTAAGCAGTGAGGTGCCATTTTTTCGTGGAAATACTTTAATGAGGGCATTAAATGTCGCTCCGTCTCGCTCTAAATATACATATATATAAAAATACTTCTTTTTGCAAAAATAAACATTTCAATATCAACTAATATATTAACTTATCATCGACGACATCTCAAGACAGTTGCAATCTTTCGGTCAAACTGAAAGGATCATAACTCTCGGGTTTTTTCCATTCTTAATTTTAAAATACCTGCCTAGTGACCATCAAGAAAAAAAAAAAACTAAAAATACATCAAACAGTGTATTGGACATTTTAACTTTGCCACCTTGTTTGGATTTTCGTTGACTAAATTCAGTTGGATATTTTGTCTCAAATTAATCGGGCCAATTTAAAATATCGCTGTTGTGTGTTCATGTTTTCACTCTCGTTCGTCTACGCATGCTGAAAACGCACTCGCCCCAGAGAGAAGGCGTTTTTATATAACTGGGTCACTGGATGAACAACACGAAACAACGGTGCCGACTCGATTTGCGTTCTATTCCACGCAACGCAGCGCATCATCGTCATCATCATCATCATCATCTTCATCCTCGTCAACATTCAAGGAGAATTAAGAAGTGGAGGAGTCCCCAAAGTCCATCGGTTAGACTAGACTTTAGACGTTGGAATTGGAATAGAAAAACAACAACAAAAACAATAATTGGAGAGAGAGTTCGATGTTTCGTCGTGTGTTGTGGTGGTGTTTCCTAAACTTTTTCCTCAAAACAGTCGAAATAAACATTTTCAAGTGAAAGAACACAAGATGTTGTAGCATTTACAAAATTAACGTGCCGTTTAGTTTCGTTTTATTATGTGTTCCAAATGAAATTTAATTCCGTTTAGACACTGTTCATACGAAGCCGTTTTTGCTTCTTTATTTTTTTGTTTCGAGTGCGCGCCCGTTTAGTCCACAGTTCTGTATGTAACTTTTTTTGTTTCGTTTTTTTTTTTGTTATTAGTTTCTGTGTTTGTTTTTTTTTGTTATTTGTTCAAAATCAAAAAGTAATTAATATACCTCGGTCTTTTGGAAAGAAAAAACAAAAAACAAAATAAGACCCACAGTACAAGGATTTAAAATTCAACGAAACAAATTTCGCTTTGTGGACCGGATCTATTCTCGAAATATTTTTACCGGTAAGTAACTGGAAACAGTTTGCCTTAGCACACTTTTAATATGCCTTCCTTCTCTGAGTCATTGTTCAAAGGGGTTTGTGAAATTTAAATTTTAGCAATACAAAATTATAATCTCGGCGAAGGACGACAATTTGTAGAAAGAAGCCCCATTTCATTAAATATAAGATATTATGTGTGTGTATACCTACTCGTTGTTGTTGTTATTATTTGAATTTATTTGTTATCCTGAAGGGTGTTGAAGTTGATGGGGCGGTGCGACGACGGAGGGAAAGTACGCAGTTTGCTATTGCTATATGCTACGTGAGCCACCCTCCCAGGGTGCGTTTACGCAGGACGCATTTTCCTCCCTTGTTGTGTGTTGTTTGGGGAGGGTGTTTTTTTTTTCTTGTCAGCTTCTTCTTTAATAATTGTTAGTGTTGTTACTTGTTATTATTTTTGTATAGCACAGCACGGGAATATAAATTTGTGTCCCATAAAAGGTAGGTAAGAAACGGAATTTAAGGGCGACGAATAAGGGGAGAAGATGTTGCCCGAGAGAGGGTGTTGGATTGTGGGGGCACCGTAGTCGTTTCAACTTATGGATGATTGGGATTGGGATGCTTAAATTTACGATTCGAAATAAAGGGGGATCCTTGAAGGTGGTTGACCTTTTGAATGGTTTGATTGTGTAGTGTATATACGCAGTTTTTAATGTTTAAACAAGTTTTCCTTGTCAGCTATTCAGCATCCCTCAAGATAGAAACAAGGAAGTGACTTTAAATCGATTGGTGGATGGTAGGTTTTTGGCTAGATATTTATTTGACAACGTAGGTGACATGGTGCTGATTTGAAGTATCGATTTAGGTACGTAAATGGTGGTTGTGACTTGTGAGTAGATGTTAAGACGCAAATTCGAAACGACTTATTGATAAAATGACGAAGATTTTAATAAGTTCAATCATGTGATTGATTTCAACATAACAAAATTAAATTTAAAACAAATATAAAAAGAAATGTATAGCATATTTTAAAATAACTAATTATTATTTTTTTTAAATACCTACCTACATACATATTTATAATTGATTAGGTAACTGTGGCTTTAGTAGTTAAATAATAGATAAATAAATAAAAAGAGTTACTGACGCCATTAAGGGGTTGAAACTTGACTTTTTGAAAGCCTAATAGTTTTGTTTTACATACTTTGATAACGGACTTAGAAAGTCTAACAGATCTAAATTACTTTGATAGCTGATTTTCAAGCTTCTGATAAAGGTTCTTAGAGGGCCATTGACTTAATGTTTGACTGAGAAATTGCAGTATTTCTCAAATGAGTGTTCAGTCTTATTTGACGCGTTGATTCTTGTTTCTGGGGACTCATCTCATCTTGCGTTAGTGTCTATTCTGCAATTTCATTTTCAATGGACAGTGAGGCCAAACTTGTCAATCTTGTTTGACACATTGAAGACCACAAGATATTTTTTTATCAACTTTAGTTTAGAATAATTTAAAAAAATTTGGTTTTTGTTTTTTAATCATTTTCTTTTCTTTTCTTTTTTCCTGTCATTATTTTTCAAGTGTGGGTACAGAGCTCCTTTTCACAATCACAATGTTATAATACCTACTTCTATAATAAATAAAAAAAATATTTATAAGAAAATAATGTACCTACCTAACCGGAATAACCATTAAGCATGCAACTGAGGAACCCGACAAAAACACAAAAATGTATGTTACTAAAAAATAAGAGCATTGTTCGCACTTACCAAAAATTATAAATAATATCACGGTCACGACACTCGCTTCGTTCATTATAGGTACATTCAACATTCCTGATGCGTAATTATAAAACAACCACTTTATGTTAGTTTTAAGCACCAGCCATTGTTGATGTGTAAACATCTAAGCGCGCGTTATTGGGATCTGGTGTAGTAATTCCACACATTTAACTTGCGGGGACGGAAATGTGTAGCGGAAATGCGTCACTTGGTTTTATCATTGTAAAATTTTTTTGGAATCTGGTGGAGTAATTCCACACATTTAACTTGAGGGGACAAATGTGTAACGGAAATGCGTCACTGTGTTTTATCATTGTAAAATTTTTTATCATTGCATACTTTTAGCTGGGGCATATTCATTTCAGCTTTTTGTTGATGTGAAATAAAGCATGTTTTTCATATAAATGATGGTCATACACATTTCTTCCCTGTGACGGACATCTCGAGGAAATTCAGTGCCAAATCTTTCGTGAATTACCAGGCACGCAGAAATCACAGCTGGACAACAACTAACAAAAATGTCGTAGACCAGAACCTTACAATGTGCAATGCAAGCCGAATGAAATTCCAATGACACTTTCATTTACTGTGTAACAGCAAACGGGTATTTTACACTCCATAATGTTAGGAGTGTTTGTTGATGTGTAAACATCTATGCGCGCGTTTTGGTATCTGGTGGAGTAATTCCAAACAGTTAACTGCTGGAACAGAAATCAGCCCAACAATATGCAATGCAAGCCGAATGAAATTCCAATGACACTTTCATTTCCTGTGTAACAGCAAACGGGTATTTTCCAGTGCATAACATTAGGAGTGTTTGTTGATATGTAAACATCAGCAACAGCAACAGCGAATTTTTGACAGCTTTAACGTTGACTTCGCTGTCGATGTAAAAGTAATAAAAATACATTGGTTCTAAAAAGTTGTGAAAGTTACTATTGCTGTTGCTGTGTTAATCTGTTTCTCGCATAACGAAAATGTCGTAGGCCAGCGCCCCTACAATATGCAATGCAAGCCGAATGAAATTCCAATGACACTTTCTGTGTAACAGCAAACGGGTATTTTCCACTGCATAATTTTAGGAGTGCTTACTGATAGGTAAACATCTAATTGCGCGTTGTTTCACTGTTCGATTTCACTGTTGAATACATGCGTTTCAATAGTAAAACGCAGAAAAATACAGGAAAATAAGTAATTGGTACAATTCCATATTTCTGTCAATAATGCAATGTTTTGCCGTCATTGAAGATGCATTAAAATATTTTTAGATATGGGAAAGCCAGATGCAGAACGTGCGAAATTACAGGGCGCGTTTACGTGCAAGTAAACCTCTGAAAGTCGGAAAAAAGGTTGGGGAAAACGAGTACTGAACGCTCGCGTGAATGGAGAACTCGTCTCGCAAACCAAACTGGAGCGACTTCAAATGAACTCCAACCGAAAAATTTAAACAACACGATATGGAACAACCATCGATGCTGTCTTACAGCGTAATCTAGATAGATTACAGTCTCGAATGTACTTATCTTACTTTAGCTACCACAATCCGATTGTATCTATTCTACCAAAACGCAGCACAGAAAGAATAAATTATTGTTATTTCATAATATATCCAGAATACGGTTATTACAATTCCCTCTTTTCTCAATGACGCGTATCAAGCCACACACATACCGCACGCACGGTGTTTACACATACACATTTTTCGGGACTGTTGGATACAGTCGCACCAGTTTTTTTATCTTTCTCTTCCCCTTTTATATTTATACATAACTTTCTTTTTGCTTAACTATTTTATCTGATGAAGATTTCTGTTGCGCGCGAAGTTCAAATGATAGGCTAGATTATAACAGGAAATTTTCAACTTTAAATTGAAATTAGTCAAATCAGTTTCCAAGTTATTTGACGAATTTAAAATAAAATACAAAATGTTTCTTAAGAATGAGTTTAGTTGGTTTCTGCATAGGTATATATAGTAAAGATGTTTAGTGCCATATATAATATATATATTTTTTTTTTGTAATAAATCCCATGCCCAGTTGGCTGACACTGCGACCTGAAACATATTATATTGTATCAATGGGGAACGGTTAATCTAACAGACTTACAACCTCCCTGATGAAGGTCAATAAGTCCTTAGGAGCAGAGTTCAATCTGCTGGTGTACGAGTCTCTCTACTGAAGATATGTTTTCTTAACCAATGAAAAGCCGGGCAATCACAAAAAATGGGTTCAAAGGATTCAACATCCTCCAGACAGGGTTGCCGTTAACTTAAAAAAAGTCACTAGCTCGAACCTAAAAATCCACTTAAAATTTAAAAAAAAAGTTAATAGAAAAAAATCTTCACTACCCACAAATGACAAAAAAAAAAAACATTTTAATTTTGAGCAATAAATCAAAAACATAGGTACAATATGTAAATACATAATGTTAACTTATAAAAAACAAATTCAGTCTCAAAGTTACAATAAAAAACAAACTAGTTCTTAAAATCAATACAAATCAGAAATAATTAAATAATAATACAAAAAAACATGTTATTCCAAAAAGTCACTATAGGTACAATTTTTAGTGACAAAAATAATTTTTTAAAAATTTAATTTTGTTGAGGTGGTATCTAAGGCCACAATGACCCGTGAGGAAGCCCACTAGCTTTCTTATATTATCCTTACTAAGCGTAAGAATTTCTTTGTATGAGTAAGGCTTAATTAATCGTTTGGTTTGTCTAAGACCCGGGACATGTTCCCATTGTTCAAGACGAAGTTATTTTTCCCATTCATTAATTATTCTTAGCGCAGTAGTCCAATTGACTGTGCAGTAGGGGTCTGG
The DNA here is from genome assembly GCA_946477585.1 of Cheilosia urbana. Classification (NCBI taxonomy): domain Eukaryota; kingdom Metazoa; phylum Arthropoda; class Insecta; order Diptera; family Syrphidae; genus Cheilosia; species Cheilosia urbana. The sequence goes on from OX297856.1 coordinate 44,541,765, forward strand.
TCCACAGAGAAAAAATTCGGAACCAGCCCTAGCTATTTTGTCTGCATGTTCGTTGCCTGCAATATCCTGATGAACCGGTACCCAGCCAAGTTTAACCTTGTTGTGATTGGTCCATTGGTCCATTGGACGCCAAGGTTTGTAAAGCTGCCTGAATATCTGAGAAAATTTGTATAATTGCGGCTTTAGTACCTACCATCTTTGAGATGAGGTTAGGTTTCTAGTTTCGACTCTAAATTTTAGTAGTTAACAGTGGTTATGTTTTTAATACAAATTTCGCAATTATGAGCTACCGTACATTTAAAGCCGGGATTTAATATCTTTAGTTTTAAAGAACATTGTATTCAAATTAAGAAATATAAACAGGTATGTACTACCATTGACAAATTATAATTTACATAGTATAATTTATCGACAGATTATAGTTAATGTATTAATTTGTCTATGGTACTGCCTACAGTTTTTCGGTTCATGTAACTTTTTAATTATATCATACAATTGCGTAAAGCCATTTCCTAACACAGACATTTTGCAAACAAACAGTGGCAACGATGGAACTAGTAGCTTCCCCCAAATTATTTTGTGACTAAGTTTATTTGCTTACAACAATTTGTTTATAGTAGGAAACTATTTGTTTATTAACACACTCATTAGTTTTAGTTTATTAAACACTGTCCGCGATACTAATAATGATCTTTTTTAGTGTCCCAGCTAAATTTTTTGAACTCACAATGACAACATTTTCCACACAGAATCCCGTATTGTGTTCTATAAAATATTTCGGCTTCGACGATTCTCTACTGAACAGGGTGGGTCTAAAATAATAAAAAAAAAATTTAAAACTAAAATAACTTTATTTTTTTAATAATTTTCCGCAAAATTAGAAGAATCTTTTCAATTAAATTTAATTAAAAAAAAAACCGACTGACTGTAAAAAAAATATTTAAAAGGTTCAAGACACTTTTAAGAACATATAACTGATTGACAATCGGAGACTTAATACACAATGTGACAAAAATATGCGCAGCCTCCGACTATCAAACATTTTCTCCACTTTCTTAACTTTCCGCTTCCGGACAGCGGATATTGGTAAAACATATCCTATAATCTAATCTCGACGATTATCAATGCAACTGTGAAAATCGCAATCAATTTCGTACAGTACTTTTTTTTAATCTATTCTTAACGAACACCTTACAGCCGGAAAAAAAGTTAGTTTTATTATAATTAAGGAATATTCATTTTACGCTTTTGGAACCGAGTTTTTATATTAAATTATTTCGAAATGCGTTATTATAAATGTGAGAATGAATTGAAATGTATTTCCAGTGCAAGTGAAAAAACAAGAACCAAATTCGGATTTAATGTTCGATTTGGCAGCAGAAATCTGAAATCTCTAGATCAAAATATGAAAAGCCAAATCTAAACTGACATTAAATATATAATTAAAATGGCGCAATGTGTCAATTTTTCGAAATTATTCGCACAATTTTCGAATATAATTCGTCGTATGTGGAGCTTTATGAGCAGTTGCGCCATCTTCTTAAAACCATTTGTGGTGAAGATATAGGATGTACACTATAAATGTATTTTACAATTTGTTATAATATCCTCCTTTAAGTATCACATTCAAATCAAGGATAAGTTACAAACCGAACACAGTACTCCAAATAAATGGACTTGCATTTTTATTTTTCCATTGCATTGAGACTTAAAGTAAGTATACTAGGTACATAATGTATACCTATAAGTAAATAGTTGTGTTCTCCTCGATTTTTCCTCTTGGGATTTACAAACGCTGCTCATACTATTCAGGGAAAAGAAAGACGAAAGAAAATTGTGCGTCCCATAAAGGGAGAATAAAATAAAGATAATTGGAAATCTGTCCCTTCTTAGAGAGGGGTGCACGCACTTGCAAAAGGGCTGGGGCAATAGAAATGGGAAGCGAAAGGTATTTACTGCCGACATTTTGAAAAGCGTTTGTCAAATGGCATTAGAAATGAGGAAGAATTATTGCAAAACCAAATGATGCATGTGTTCGTACCATTTTTCGAATGTCTGTATCGTAATTAAGTATTGGTTTGGTTTACCAATGAGAGATGTTTGAAATACAATGCAAGCAGATGGGGAGCTAACGAAGGATGCGAGTGCGAAAATAATTCCCTCAATTTCGAGAGCAATGAATTTTAGTAATTTGCGCAACTAATGCTATTATTTATGGGTGACATGCTGTGCTCAAGTTATTGCACAGACTTTGAGGGTCTTATTCGAATTTAGTTTGTTAGGAATCTTACTGAAGTTTGTCGGGACAATTAATCAATCTCAGTAGAACAAATCGGGTACATGGAGGTACTGTCAGGACTTACGTACTTCTCTGTGAATGCCGAGCATTTGCTCGGAGTAGAAGAAAGTACCTGGTAAGGGACTTCTTTAACAACTTGGAGGAGGTTTGCTTCTCAAACAAGATTGAGACCATATTCAAATTCTGAAATTCTGAAAATTGAGTGTTTTTATGGTGTCCTCGGAATGGCCATAGGCTCACCATGGTGCCTAGTCTTTTGTGACGATCTCACAACCCCAGAAGTTTCGACAGAAGTTTCGCGACTAGTGTCTCACAACTGATTGAAACGTCAAACGAAAACTAGTTGGTGTTTGGTGTGAACGAAACAGTGCGGTGTGCATAGGGTATAAGTGTGTTTTGGTTTTAAAATATGTAGGTATAGTAACGTAAGTTTTTCATTTCTCGTTCAAAGCAGATTACTGAATACAGCACATTGAGTACCTATGCTCTCGCTCTGAACCGAGTCCATTCAGAGCGATGATTTTTTTAGTTTCTTCACATTTTTACCATCGATAACGCTGATCGCAAATTCTAGGGGTGCCACCTCAACCCAACCCAAAAATATTAACATGCTAAAGTTTCGATAACCTACAGAAAAATTGTTTATCGCTCATGCTAGTCTCAAACAATTACTCATCAGTCATCACATTTAATGATTTGGTTAATGAGCTAGACAACTTGGCGAGGGTTCTCAGGTTGAAAATCAATAAAAACTCTGTCTTTTCAAGTGCAACGTCTAGAATCCAGATCGCACTTAAAAATATTCGTTTTTAATTCATTGTATTGACGGACACAGTTTGTGATAAGTATATCCATATAATAAGCGTTTATATCGAACAGTAAACTCTAATGTCCTTTACACTCTTGATGTTATGTTTGTTTATTTTCGTCCATAATTCCCAATGCAACGCCAATCGTGAGGCCTATCAACTTCAATACCACAAAAAGTGGAAGACGACATTTTCGATTTCGTTCTATTTATGGGAAAATTGTATATTACTTTTTAGTTGTTTAACTTTCTCGTTTAAGATAAGAAATGGGAAAAGGAATGAGGAATCGTAGACGGTTTCTCTTCTTTTTTTTCTCGAAAATCACAACAGTATTAGTGTCTATTGCATTGAGTATGAGTATAGTCAAGTGTATCACATTGGATGGATATACCTAAATACGCTTCCACCTGTCATGATCATCGTAAACGAGTAATACCACCTAATCGAAAAGCAACAGATGTTTGAGGTATTTTCTGAGGTTTGTTTCGGGCAGATGTTTTCGAAATGAAAAAAGGTGGCGCGAATTAAAACACTTGTTTCTTACTTTTAAAATTAAACAATATTTATTTGGAACTATGTCCTTTATTATTGAAATACTTTTTACTAATTCTAAAAGGAGCTTAAGGCTACTATGTAGTTACAATAAGACTGTTGATAAATTCATCATACAGTCGTATTTATATACTTTTCTTATCTATCTACAAGGAGACCCAAGCGTACAATCGTCTTGCTTGATAATGAAGAAGAGATAATATTCCAACATTGTATACAAACGATATTATCTCTTTTACATATGTTATCATTGTAGCGTTGTGTGCAAGACTGTACTAGAGACTAAAGATATCATTGAATACAAATAATGTTATCTTTTTTCTCAATATGTTTTGCTATGGATACTTAACTCCCCCCCTTGTTAAACGAAATCGTCCCGATTTTTCGACGCTATTTTTAACATTTCTCTTTCATAAGTTTTGTTATATGCGTCAATCTTTTTTTGTTTTTGACGATCTGTTATACATTGTATAGTTTTTATCATTACGTACGTAAATGCTAGAATAACAATCAGTGTTACAATTGTGTATATAGTTGATAATATCGGTTTTTCTTCAAAAGGAATAATTAGTTTTTTTAAAGTATCTATGTTATCGAATTTGTACATTGTATCTTCTTTAATTATTTGGTCGATGTAAGACTCTGAATTATGATTTCTTAATATAACTTCTTTAATTTGCTTATGCATGTTTTTGTATATTTTATCGTCTAGATTTATAGTATTTTCATAAGTAACTAAGTTTATACCATTAATTGTTTGATTATTTAACTTATGCTTACCGCTTAATAACATAACACCGGATTCAATTTCTAAGTCGTAATCGTATTCTTGTTTAATGTTGCATTTTGAAGTTATATTCTTTAAAAGTGGAATAAGACAATTTTCTTCTTCAAAGTTAATTTCACAAATGTTTTTACTTAGATGATTTTGACAATTTCTTGTTCTTAAATAAGTTTGGTTACATAAGGCAATTGTTTTATCTGTAATGATTTTTCCATGTTTTGAATTTAAAGGTGTTACTTTATACAATTTACATGATTTAATTAGAACTGGATATTTATATATTGTGATGAAGAATTCATCAGTTCTAGCTAATAATATTTTAGAGTACTCAAGTATATTTATTATGGGTACTTGAATTATTTCATGTTGAATAATATTTTTAATGTCATCTAAGTCTAGGCTTTCTGATAAATATTCATTATTTTTTGCTGCATTAATTGTTCTGGTCAATAATAATAATTGTTCGTACACTTGTTCTATTACTAAATGTTCTTTAAGGCTCTGACCTTCGAATTGTTGCAAAATTTGTTCAAATCTAGAATTTATAGTTTTTTGTTTATTATTGTTTTCTATGAGATTATTTATACTCGTTTCTATGTTAACTAAGTCATAATGGTCAGGATTACCAAACACATATTTGAAAGCTGTTCCTAAAAAGTTAATTGATCTAGTATGCCTAGTATGTTCTTGTAATTGGTCTGCTAAATTCTTAATTTTACTTAACCAAATTTTTTCTTCTTGTGTAGGTTGATATTTACTAGTTACGATATTTACGTAAGGTTGAAATATCGAAGTCAGGTTGGTGGCATGTAACAAATAAGTTTGTTCTTTGAATAAATACACGTCATCTGTTTGCGTAAGTATAAACTTCTTGTTTAGTAACTCAGTTATTTGAACGTTTCCTTGCCCTTCTTGACTCTGTACAATTCCTAGTAATGTTGGGAATATTAATATTTTCGTCATCTGAAAAATGATAATTCTTTATGTTATCCTTGTGAATTTTTATTCCTTCTTTAGAGATTACAGTGTCTCCTTTATCTTCTTCTACTATTCTTGTTATGTATCTGGCGTTAGATTTCTTTCTAAGACCTGTGATTCTTACCATTATCTTATCTCCTTTTTTATACTCTCTGTGTCGAGTTCCTTTATTTAGACGTTCGATCACTTTTTTGGATGCTGAGTTTAGTTTATTTATTATAATTTCACTATTGCTATATTTATTTTGATTAAAGAAAATGTCTCTAGGTTTCAAACCGGTAACTGAGTGTATAGAATTATTTAATTCACGCACTGTTCTAAATATTTCTTCGATAAGTCTTGTTTTATTCTGAATTGTGAATATTCTAGACAGTTCAGTTATTGTACCGTTTACACGTTCTACCTGACCGTTCGCTGTCGATCTGTATACTGGAGTTTCTACTTTAGTTATGTTGTATTTCAAACACATTTGGTTCACCATTTCTGTTTTGAATCCCTTCTCGTTATCTGTCATGAGTCGTTCACATTTTGGGAAATAATTAGATAAGACCTCTTCCATAACGTCGTACAGTCTGTTTCGAGTTTCGATTTCCCGAAGGATTGTATATTTAGAATACTTATCTACTGTTACAAGGAAAGTATACTTGTCGTTGAAGTATATGTCCATATGAATGTGTGTTCCCACATGTGTTGGTATTTCTGAATTATTCAGAGGTTCTCTGATAGGTTTTCTTTCATATTTTCCAAATAGACATGCTATGCATTTTCTGTTGAAACTCTTTGCTTGTTTATTTAGATCGGGCCAGTAATATTTCTCTGAGATTTCTTGTATATTGTTACGTAACCCTCGGTGTGCTCTTTCGTGAGTTACCCTTACAAGTTTTAGTTGTTCCTCCAAATTTGTCACGTCTTGAAGTTTTCTTGGTGTGAATATAAATCTTACTAGTGGGAATTCTTTTTTTATGTTTTCACCATATTTGTATATGTTTTCAAATTTCGTATGCAAAGCTACAATCTTTTGGGGTTGTATAACTTCTTTCATCTGCCTTAGTAAAGAGTCTTTGTCCTTAAACTTTATTATGAGTCTTATTTTGTTACTAAAATAGATTTGTGTTTCGATATTATTTGTTATATCTTCAATAAGTTCGAACTGTGCAGTGTATGCATTAAAAGGCTGATTCACAGTTTTTATTATATCATTAGAAGAACTTTCAGCTGAATGTGCTGTTTCTATGGTAGAAGTATTTATGCGTTGACGTGATAATGCGTCAGCTACAAGATTTAGGTTTCCTGGTTTATAAACTAATTTTGCTCCAAAGTCTTCAATGATTCCCTTCCAACGTTTCAGCTTTGTGTTGGGATTTTTTTCTGATACAGAATATATAAGGCTCTGGTGATCGGTATATATGGTTAAGTCTGCTATACCATATATGTAGTTTCTGAGTTTTTGTAAGGACCATATGATCGCTAATAGCTCTTTCTCGTTTGTGCTATAGTTCTCTTCTGTCTTACTCAGTGTTCTTGACAAGAAGTGTATAGGTTGCTTATTCTGACTTAGTACGGCTCCAATAGCTATGTTGGATGCATCAGTAGTAAGCTCGAATGGTTTACTATAATCCGGTTGAAAAAGTTCGACTTGTTCTTTCAAATAATTTTTTAAAATTCTAATCGCTTCTAATGCTGAATCATTCAGATTTAACTTAATATTTTTACTTTGTTTTTTGTTTACTTTACCGTTATCTCCTCGTAAATATAATGTCAGGGGCTTGGCTATGCTTGCGTATCCTTTTATAAACTTACGATAGTAACCTGTAAGACCTAAAAATCCTCTCAAATCCTTTACCGTTTGTGGGACTGGAAAATTTTCTATAGCTGCTATTTTCTCAGGGTTCGTAGTGATTCTACCATGTCTGATTATGTGACCTAAGTATTCTACTTCTTCTTGAAAAAACTTACTTTTCTCATCAGATATTTTTAATGTGGCTTTATTGAGTACGTCGAATACTTGACTTATGTGCTGTATATGTTCTTCCTCAGATGAAGAATATATCAATACGTCATCAATGTAAACGTGTACGAATTTACCTACAAAGTCTCTCAAAATGTCGTCCACGCATCTCTGAAATATGCTTGGTGCATTTTTGAGCCCGAAAGGCATTCGTTTAAAATGATATTTTGCGCCATTTATAGCAAAAGCTGTTTTTTCTTTATCATCTGTTTTGATTTTAATTTGGTGGAAACCTGACTCCAAATCTAATGTTGTAAAGTACTTGGCTTTACCTAAATTTTGAATTGTCATGTTGACATCCGGAATGGGGTATCTGTCTGTTACAGTGTGAGCGTTAAGTTTTTGGAAATCAACAACCATGCGCCGTTTTGGTTTTCCTTTTTCGTCCAAACCTTTTTTAGGTACTGTCCATATGGGACTGTTATAAGGACTATGGCTTTTTTCTATTATATCGTCATGTAAGAGTTTCTGTATTTCTTTGTTTACGAATTCGTTATCTGCTATGGGATATGGATATTGTTTAACATAAACCGGATTATCATTGGTCGTCCTAATGCTTGCTTCTATAGTATCTGTAAAGGGTAACGGTCCTATGCTGTTATTAATCTTCATCAGTCTATCTATGTCTGCTTTATAAATATTATTTTCCCCAATTATGTAATTAATTTTCTGAATAGATTCGACACTGCTTATGGTAGTTAGAGTCATATTACTGAAATTTATTTCCGCGTTTAGAACTTTAAGTCCTTCATATCCTAATATCATATCAAAAGACTGAATATCCTCTAATTCAAAAAATGTTATATTTTTCTTTAATATCCTAACTACTTTCTTTGTATCTACCATAGAATAACCATGCATTGTTTTTATTTTTATAGGTTTAATTTTAATTTTTTTGCTAGAATCGCATTTTCTATTAATGTAATTATGGGTTGCACCAGTATCAATAAGAATTTTATAAATTTTCTTAGAAATAGTACTAGTTAAATTTAAGCAGGGCAACCCGTCTACTAGTTTAAATGATCTATTCTTATGTTATTATTTACCATACATTCCGTTTCATCTGCTTCTGCATATGTACTGCTGACATCGTCTCTGCGTTGTTGTCGGGAGTTATTTACTCTCTGCTGCTTGAAGTTCTGCTGATAAGATCGTTGCGGTCTGTTGTGTGTGTTGAAACTCCCGCTGTGTTCACGTTTCGCTGGTGGATTATATACATCGGGTTTGTATTGATTCCAATTTTGTCGCTGTGCATGTACAATTTGTCTCGAGTTTATCTCCATCGGCTGTGGTCCTTGATTGTGTTGCTGCATATTATCGTATTGCTTCTGGGGTTGATAATTCGTTGTTTGGCTCGAATAATTTGGTCTTCTTTCGTTTCTGCGTTCATGTGGCATATTTTTGTGGTGCTTATCCTGAGTGAGATGTAAATGCCTGTGCACATTATCATGTTCTATTCTGCGAGCAATTGCGAATGCGTGTTCTAGATCATTTATTGTAGCTGAATATAATGATCCTCTTGTAAAGTTGTCACTCATACCATCAATGAATATACGAACTGCGTCGTCGTTAGCATTTTTAATTAGTCTGTCGATTATATTCGGCGGATCACCTGACATAGTGATTTTTGATATTATTAAATTGAGATTTTTATTTATCTCGTCGTGGTATTCAGACAGTGTGCTTCTTTTTTGCGTGATGGCTTTCATCATGTCTTGTAGCACGTATAGAGGTTCTTGATTAGAGTACGTATAATCTAATCTGTTACGTATCGCCTCAAAATTAAAAATTGTGTTATAATTAGTTAACACATTCGCGGCTGCACCCTGTATTTTACTTTTCACTATAGTCAATGCTGCTGCGTACTTACTGTGTGTTTTGAAGTTTTTAATGCTGTCCATTAATCTGGATGCTTCTTCGCGCCACGACCGATAATTTGATTGATCGCCGTTGAAAATAGGTAGGCTTTTAAATGCGTCTAACTGTATTTCACTACCATCTGTATATGTGGTTCTTATTTCCTCTAGCACAGGTATGTTTGGTACTATGCCTAATCCAGATTTTACTTCATTTAGTTTTGTTTCTAAATTAGTGTTTATTTGATTTTGGTTAGTTATTATTGCTGCTAACCTTGCATTCTCTGTGCGTGTGTGCTCTAGGGTTTGTGTTACTGTGTTGCTCCTGGTTTCTAAAGCTTCTAATCTTGCCATTAATACTGCGAGTTGTTCCATTTTGAACTCGTGTCTGTTGTCGTCGAATTTGTGTGTTTTTTTTCTCCACATATACACTTTCACTGAATTGCTTTGCTGCTTCGTACGAAGAAGCTATATTTGTACCTGCTATGCTAGGTAATTCTTGTAACCGGTAACGCGAGTGTTCTGTTTATACTAGATTTCACTACTTGTTCCCGAGGTCCGCTCGATTGAAGTTAAAAAGTATATTTAACCTCCTGGCAGGATCGCCAATTAAAACACTTGTTTCTTACTTTTAAAATTAAACAATATTTATTTGGAACTATGTCCTTTATTATTGAAATACTTTTTACTAATTCTAAAAGGAGCTTAAGGCTACTATGTAGTTACAATAAGACTGTTGATAAATTCATCATACAGTCGTATTTATATACTTTTCTTATCTATCTACAAGGAGACCCAAGCGTACAATCGTCTTGCTTGATAATGAAGAAGAGATAATATTCCAACATTGTATACAAACGATATTATCTCTTTTACATATGTTATCATTGTAGCGTTGTGTGCAAGACTGTACTAGAGACTAAAGATATCATTGAATACAAATAATGTTATCTTTTTTCTCAATATGTTTTGCTATGGATACTTAACTCGCGTCGGTATTTTCAGGTATGTAAATTTAAAGCACTACCATTTGAATGCAGTACTGAAGGTCATCTGGTGTATTGTGACAAATCAATACATCGAACTTGTGTTGGTATACGAGTTTTTAAGCCTAGTATTAGCTCGCACTAAATGTTAGCGTCCCTAGTCTCCACTTCGTTTCTCCAACCAACGATAAACGGTAGCTAAATTATTAAACATGATGTAGATGGGACAAAAACCATATTTACATTTTATTTAATTTTTGCTAATTTAATCTAATTTTTACATAAAAAAAATCAAAAGCTCTCATTTATTCGGAATTTTTTTTCCGAATAAACGAGTTTTCCGAATTAAAGAATTCAGAATTAACGGGCTTTTACTGTATTCGTTGCGGCTTCTCCAAAAAATCCAAAGTAAACACAACAAACACTTATTCCTCCGTTTTTTATGTCAAAATTTACCTTCGATTTAATGTACGGGACATTTATTTCGCGAGCTAAATAAGTGGAGACTTGTCATCTGCCCATCTATATGAAGTTAAGAATTTGGCGTGCGAACAGGATGCATTGCTAACTGTCTCGCTAAATTTTATTTTTGTAGGCATTTTTGGATGAGAGATAAGACTTAGCGGGCGCATGATACTGATACTAGGCTTTAACAAGTAAAAATGCACGCCAGAGTCTAGATGTCAGCCTACCTACTGTTCTTTTGGTTCGTTCTTCGTTGGCGTACAGTGCTAACCAAATACCAATGATATGTTAAAAATACTGTATTATACCCATTGTGACTTACAAAATATTTAGTGTGAAGGTTAAAAATTATTATTAGTAGTAGCTTAAAATGACCAACGTAATTTAATTTCCAAATATCTGTAAGCATAGAACAATCAATTCATTGCCTACATTTATTTAACATACTGCATAGGTTGCATAGATATTATTAAATTCGAGTTCTTGTTTCTTTTTTCCATTTCGTAAAAAATAACAAAATGGAACAAAAAATAACAATGTGACCAATAGAAAAAATATAGATTTTTGGTCATAAATGACCAGTGTGCTGAATAAGAAAATGACAGCATACAGCGAAATCAAGTGCGCAACAAATGTTCAGATTTGTTAAAAAGAAGAAAATGTGTTATTGCGGATGCAGACAAAATCTGAAGCGCAGATTTCTGGTTTTTAAAAGTCTGCAGCTAGGTTCAAAATCTGGAAAATGTACACAAATCTGCATTTATGACAACGCTGTAAATGACCAATGTGGCAACCGTGCATAGGCACGCGTCAAGTCAAAAATTAGCTTTCTCCCCAAACTAAACGAAATTAGATGCAGCAGATTATTATGCTCGCGATAATTTTTCAGTTCTGCATTTTCTTGCTACAACTTTTTTTTATTTTTCAACTTTTCCACAAGATTTTAATTTTTTTCTGGTGTGGAAATGTCAAAAACTTATGTCGTTTTACATTGGGACAAAAAGTCAATCCTTATTATTATTTTTTTTTGATCTAAATAACTTTTCTGCGCAAATTTTTGTGCAACCAAAATAACAAAATGCATAAATTGCTATAGATATCATTTTGGAGGAATTATTAGTTCTGTTCCTTTACTTTTAAATCTTACGAAGTTTTACTAATTCTTACGAATTTTTACTCAGTAGCGTTCCTTAACTCGAACAATTCGTAAAGAGAGCGTCATCGAGAGAGCAATATATTTCCCCTCCACTGAGAATCTTACGAATTTTTACTCAAAAAACTTTGTTGGTGTACAAATTGGAAAAGCTGTCAATCACCTGACTATTCACAGATGATTTAAAATTTGTTGTAATATTTGACATGAAGAAGAACAAGAGCTGCTCGTGAGCTCTACGCGCAGAAGAGAAGAGACGAACACCGGCTTCTGAGGAGGAAAAAGAAAGAGCATGAGAAGCGCGCGATCGAGGAAATAGAGAGATGTTACTGCAGGAATGAGGTTCGGAAGTTTTACCAAAGTTTAAAAAAAAAACACACAAGGCTACATACCCCGAACCGAAGCCTGCAAGGACGAACAAGGGAACAACGTAGTAGAATCGCAGTCGATGCTGAGGATATGGAAGAACTACTTCTGCAGACTGTTTAACGGCGATGTCCCAAATCACCAATTTGGATTTAGAAACAAGTACTCTACATGATATGAATGTCAACCTGTAGCACACACTGTACTCTCGTTACGGATAACGTTTATCACTCTCTTTCTAGTATATAGATTATATGTAAGTAGCATAAGTTATTTAGAAATAAACTGAGTCTTAAGCCGACTGCCGTGCAATTCATTTCCTTCACCGAATACACAAAACTGGCGACGAGGATGGGATCTCACGACTCCCACTAGCAACTGGAAATTGAAAAACATTTTGAGTATGATACAAACAGGATGGCCAAATAGCGTCCCAGAGAATTTAAAGACATTTTTTTATAAGCGGTTTTTACTTTCGGAAGAGGAAGGATGTTTATTTTATGGTGTTCGGCTAGTGGTACCAGATACGCTACACCAATCGATTTTAGGTCTTCTTCATGAGTCGCATGTTGGTATCGTTCGTACGAAGCAATTGGCCAGAACATATTTCTGGTGGCCTGGTATTGATTATGATATTGAGGCTTTTGTCTCCTAGTGTAGAGCATGTAATTTTGCGAGCAACAAACCATTGTCCAATCATCACGAATCATGGCCAAAATCCAAATCGTTTTTCGAACGCATACACATAGACTTTTTTTATGTGAAAGGGCTTACTTATCTGATAATAATTGATAGCTGTACCAAATGGATTGATGTCAAATTAATGAAAAAGACAAACGTTGAAAGCCTGATTTCGACTTTAAGACCTCTTTTCGCATACTTTGGATTACCTTCCACATTAGTGTCAGATAACGGCCCTCCTTTTAATGCAGAAATTTTCATAAAGTTTTGTCAGAATAATAACATAAAGTGCATTAAGAGTCCGCCATACCATCCACAGTCAAACGGGGCTGCGGAGAGAGCTGTGCAAACAGTTAAAACGGCGTTAAAGAAAATTCTGATGATCAACAACAACAAATTGTTCCCCAAATGAAATTATATTTAGAGTAAAACCGCGAACGCTTTTAGACGATGCTAATCCCAAGACTCGAAATATTACACATGAAAATAAAAAAGTTGAAGCGGAGAGAAAAACAATGAAAAATTCCAAAGAGCGATCCTTAAACGTCAGCCAAATTATTAAGAACAGAGTATTGAAGCCAGGTGATAAAGTGTTATATAAAATGAAAAACGGTATGGGTTACAAGTGGATTCCTGGAAGTGTAGAGAACCAATTAGGAAACGTTATTTATGTCATAAATGTTGATGGTGTACATTGATCGGCACATATATCACAATTAAAAAAGGCTAATTTCAAGGTTGTGTCGTTTGCACCCTCGAATATCGTTAAAGATGGAGTTAGTAGAAGACGCGTACAATTGAAAGTCTCATGTAAGAAAAAAAGATCTATGTCATTATCCAACGTACCGCGCAGATCTGAAAGATTAAAGCAGAAAAGTAAATCCAAAGAATTGTAACATTGGTATTCCAATAATGTAAAGAATTTACAAACTATTAAAAAAAAAATATATATATATATAACGGGTGATTTTTTAAGAGGTTTAGAACTTTTTTAAAAAAAAAACACAAAAAATTCGAAAAAATGAATGAAATATTTATTTGAATCGATAGTTTGAACCTTGCAATTTAATGTTTAAAGATAATTTCATGCAAATGTTGACCGCGGCTGCGTCTCAGGTAGTCCATCCGCTGAGTCCAATTTTGGCATACTCTTTCACACATATCGGCCGGTATCTCACGAATGAATGCATGGATGTTGGCTTCCAGTGCGTCAATCGAAGCGGGCTTGTCCCTATACACATTAGCCTTGACATACCCCCACAAAAAATAATCTAATGGTGTCAAATCGCACGATCTAGGCGGCCAATTGACCGGCCCGAAACGTGAAATTAACTGTTCACCAAACTCGCCTCGCAATTGCGCCATTGTTTCGCGTGCTGTGTGGCATGTGGCACCGTCTTGTTGAAACCACATATCATGCAAGTCAAGAACTTCCATTTCGGGCAAAAAAAAGTTTGTTATCATCGCTCGGTAGCGTTCACCATTGACAGTAACGCTGCGATTCGCATCATCTTTGAAGAAATATGGCCCAATAATGCCGCCGGCCCATAAACCGCACCAAACAGTGGCTTTTTCGGGATGCATTGGTAGCTGTTGCAATGCTTCTGGCTGATCTTCACTCCAAATGCGGCAATTTTTCTTATTTACGTACCCATTCAACCAAAAATGAGCCTCATCGCTGAACACAATTTTTCGATAAAAAAGCGGATCCTCGGCCAGCTTTCCAAGAGCCCATTCACCAAAAATTCGGCGTTGTGGTAGGTCGGCTGGCTTTAGTTCTTGCACAAGCTGTATCTTAAAAGGCTTTACGCACAAATCCTTCCGCAAAATTTTCCACGTATTGCTGTAACAAAGGCCTAACTGCTGGGAACGGCGCCGAATCGACATTTCGCGGTCTTCTGTCACACTAGCTGATACGGCCGCAATATTTTCTTCACTACGCACAGTACGTAAACGTGTTGGTGGTTTAATGTCCAACAAAGTAAATATGGTGCGAAATTTGGTCACAATCTTCCGAATAGACTGCTCAGAAGGTCGAGAATGCCGATCATAAAATGGAAGCAGCGCGCGATGAACATTTCGAACCGAGCACGAATTTTGATAGTAAAATTCAATAATTTGCAAGCGTTGTTCATTTGTAAGACGATCCATGGTTAAATTGCAAACCAAACTGAAGCTGTTTGACAGTGACACAAGGTAAAACCAAACCAGCTAAAAAATCACCCGTTATATTATTGAAATACATACACAACAATGTAGTCGAATACTCAAATACAGCCAATTATCTAGGCATGACCAGTGATGTTACATAAAATACAAAGAAATCCCTACAGTACACAAAGAAAATCCCTACTTTTTCCCTGACCCGTCGAATAATTTTCAATACTATCTCCCTACATAGCTATTTTATCCATACATACACGAATAAAATCGAATCAAACTTCTCATACGCAATTTCAACCACAAATGAATTTTTCCTATTTGTTGACTCTTCAAATTATGTCATCTCATTTCATTCCTTAGCAAATATCGACGAATGTAAGAGCAAAACATGATAGGTATAATAAGATGAAAATGTTTCGTCCGAAAAAATCCCCATTTTCTACAAATCTGTCCTTTTTTCCCTACGGCGTCATTTTTAGATCGAAAACCCCTACGCGTAGGGATTTTGTCCCTACATGTTTTATCACTGGGCATGACTCTAGACGCTAAACTGCGTTGGAAACGTAAAGAAAAAGAAAGACGAGTTGAACATGCGATACGGTAAAATGTATTGGCTTACTGGGAGATACTCAACCCTGTCCAACTACAATAAGCTATTGCTATACAAACAAGTTCTAAAGCCAGTATGGACCTACGGGCTCCAGTTGTGGGCATGCACATGCCAAACAAATTTACAAAAAATTAAAATCTTCCAAAATAAAGTACTTAAGGAACATAGTAAATGCACCTTGGTTCCTGGTACAGATGCAACGCTGATCTACATAGAGATGTTAATATTGAAAAGGTTGAAGATGAAGTTAAAAAAGTTGCTCAAAGGCATAGAAGTAGGCTCAAACATGTTAACATAGAAATAACAGAACTGCTAAATACTGACAATGTAATCAGGAGATTAAGGCGGGTAAAACCTTTTGATCTATAAGAGTTAGCTAAGGCCAAGAAATTATTTTCAAACAATAATGTTTCTTTTAATTTTTTCGATTACATCAAATATAAATTGCCGATTAGTCAATCGACTATGTGCAATCTCATTCGGGATGACGAAATTCAGTCCCCCCGGGGAGGATTCCGATTGTGTAGGTATCACAAGCTGCTTCAGTGTAGATAATAAACCCAAGTGTAAACCTGGTGTAAACCAATGAAGCAAAATACATAGCTTCATCAAAGCAAATGTCTTGCTGACCGGCCCTTGAAATTCTACTTTTATTGAATTTTTATTTCCTAATGAACATTGAACTTAATTGAAATAATAAGTGAATTTAGCTAAAAGCTTAGCTAACAGCTATTTGTTCATAAATTAGCAAATTCTTCGAGTTTCTGATACTTTAAAGACTTTTGAATTGTGAATCCGTCATTTTTCATAGATAATTACTACGCCACTGTCATTTTGACACTCTTTTCTATTCTTATATAATATCTCGTTAGATATTTCATAGTTATATCCGTCTGAAGATAGAAGCAGGATAGAAGTGTTCCATCTATAATAGGTCTTTTCCTTTACTTTTAAATCTTACGAATTTTTACTAATTCTTACGAATTGTTACGAATTTTTACTGAGTGCCGTTCCTTAATTCGAAAAATTCGTAAAAGAGAGCGTCATCGAGTGAGCAAGATATTACCCCTCCAGTGAGAATCTTACGAATTTTTACTCAACAAATTTCTTGGTGTAAGAAGTGAAAAAGCTGTCAGTAACCTTACAAAAATAACAGCTGATTTTAAATTTATTTAAATTTGTTATCCTATTTGGCATATGCGTGGATAATTTTTTGAATTCTTGCGTATTAAAATGGTATCAACAGGCTGAAAAATAAAATTGGATGTTGTAAAGTTTCTTTTCGAAAGTGGCGAGTTCAAATTCAACAATCTCCTCCATGTAATTCTTCATGCAGTGTCGCTTTTTCCTCTTTTCGAATGCAGATTGAACTACAACAGTCGGTACATACTTTTCCACATACTCGGATTCATCAAAATGAAGTTCGATAAATTCCAGGGGTCGAATCGCCACTTCCGTGAACGAGCTACCCGTTCACGGAATTAAGTTGGTTTTACATGTGAAACAAAAACTAGTTCCGTCACGAAATGCTCGATCACGGAGGACACCATCCGACCCCCGATAAATTTCCTCGCTAGCTAGATGATATAACTAATTTTCTTAGTAAATTAATAAATTCCTCGAGTTTATAAGACATTTTAACGACTTTTCGTACCATTTTTTGAATATCTGAATTATGTATCTGTCATTTTTTAAAGATTACTACAAAAGCGTTCCCTAACTTTTTCGTAAGTGTCTCTCTCTGTGAGAGAATTTATCCCGACTACTGCCATTTTGACAGTCTTTTCCATTCTTACTACAAAAGTAAAGGAACAGACCTAATATGAAGTTACGAATTTAACCTGAAAATAGAATACTACTTTATCAAAGACTCGCTTAACTTTACCCTTGTATAGACAGTTTTGGTATTTCTATTCAAGTCAATGTTTCCTTTTCTTCCGCTGAAACCTGAGACTAATAATGTGTTGTATCCTTGAAATCATGTTTGCAATAAGCCAACCAAGTGGTGGTTGGATTTAACCTGGATACCTACTGATGTGGTGCAGATTCATGAAAAGGGGAGTCAGGAGTAAAAAGGACTAATGTCGTTTTCCACTCATTCTGTAATCCAATGGAACAAGAAAACTACTTGT
This sequence comes from Cheilosia urbana, assembly GCA_946477585.1. Classification (NCBI taxonomy): domain Eukaryota; kingdom Metazoa; phylum Arthropoda; class Insecta; order Diptera; family Syrphidae; genus Cheilosia; species Cheilosia urbana. Next base: position 44,559,607 of record OX297856.1, read on the forward strand.
GATTGAATCACATTCGTTATTTTTGTGAATTGAATGAGTCTTTGACTTCAAATCGAGAAGGGAAATTCTCTTCTCAGAATCACCAGATGTTTACGACTCTCGCGGATGCTTCTTTTTGCCCAAAGGGAAAAGGACATAAATGTATTGCTCCGTTTGAACTAAAGTAGATGCTCTTAGATAAAAAATATTGCATTCAAAATCAGTAAAGAATGATGTAATCCACTTCTTTGCTTGGGTTGAAACTAACGTAGTTGTTTTTTTTTTTAATTTTCATTCATAGACTGACGCACTAATAATAATGGAACTTGTGGCTAACAACCTCCCACATGGCACAAAGAATGTACCATCTTCCTCAAATATGAACGCTTCTACCGAAACACTATTAGCCGGAATTTTAGAGTCGTTCCCCGCTTGGGATTTGAATAGTGCCCTCATTCAAGGCGCTCAAATGTAAGTACATATAATTTAAACTGACACGTTTTCGTATTAATAAGCTCTTTGTGTTACAGATCTCCGCCAGGACCACATGATTACCTTTCGAACAGAATGTTCTCATCACCATCGACATCGCAAATGATACCACGCAGTTCAAGACTTTCGCCCGGATCAAGTAACTCGAGCATCAACTGTGGTGGAGGATGCGACACCAACGCATCGACTCGTTGCCTTGATTGTAATGAGTTCATGTGCACGAACTGCTTGCGTGATCACCGCAACAGTCCATTATCATCGAATCACTCGGTGATCTCATTGCCATCACCGATTGGAACTTCGCCGACTGGCAGTATTCCGGCGGCAGTCCTGCCACCGAATATCATGTGCGACTTGCACAATGAAGTCTATCGATATGTATGCGAATACTGCAAGAAGTTGGTATGCCAATGCTGCACATTGCGCGAGCATAAGGATCACGACTACACCTCGATCCAGAGCTTTATTGAGGAGGCTAAGGAGAAGATCGACTTGGCGATGGAAAGCAGCCGTATGGGCACCAAGTGTGTCAAGGGCAGCATTGATAAGGCTCTGGCATTTATTCGTCTTATTGAGCGTAATTGCACCGACTTGTCTGATCAAATAAAGAAGTCCTTCAGGCAGTTCATGATCGCGATTGAAGATCGCGAACGCTTTTTGTTGGACTATGTCGAGAAGCTGCGTCAGAGGCGTTTGGCTATGCTGCACGATCAAATGGCGGGTCTCAAGTCTACTCTGTCTGGTCTATCCGAAACATCAGAAATGTTGCTGAAAGTGTACGAGACTGCCCACCTTATGGAACAAATCGAAATCGCCCTCAAGATAACCAATGGTCAACGTCAATTGGAGCAGTTTGCTGCTATCTTCAAGGATCTTCAGCCACGTCAGGAGGTGTTCGCCTTCGTTGCCCCCGATTTCACTCTACTAGGCGATATTCGCAGTCAGGGAAGCGTTATTGTCGTTGATGATAAGAACATGCCCATTGAACCAGGAGCATTGGTCCCGGTTACTCTTACACCAGGGTTGCCCGTCCATTCGACAATGACTGTTGCCAGTCGTCGTCCGATAGTACGTGATGCAAACTATCGCATTCCAACGCCAGTATCACAGCGCATTTCTAATCCAGGACTAGACTGGGAGTTAAGCTTGTTGCGTGCATCACCAGCTCTACAGTTTGGAGCACCAAGAGTCACTCAGTGCATTGCCGGCAGTTCGGATCACATCAAGGTGCGCAACTCGAACGTCTTGACAATGTCGTTCGCCACCGAAGGTCATGAGGATGGTCAAGTTAGCCGCCCATGGGGTCTATGTGTTGATAAAATGGGTAATATTCTCATTTCCGATCGTCGCAACAATCGCGTTCAGGTCTTCAACCTAGACGGAACCTTCAAATTCAAGTTCGGCCGTAAAGGTGTTGGCAATGCAGAATTCGATTTGCCAGCTGGAATATGCACAGACTGTGATAATCGCATCATTGTTGTGGACAAAGACAACCATCGTGTTCAGATTTTCTCAGCCAATGGAGTTTTCCTATCGAAGTTCGGAACCTTCGGCAAGGAATACGGCCAGTTCCAGTATCCATGGGATGTTGCAGTTAATTCTAGACGACAGATTGTCGTTACCGACTCGCGTAATCACCGTATTCAACAGTTCGACTCCGAGGGACGTTTCATCCGTCAGATTGTCTTTGATAATAATGGGCCAAGCAAGAGCATTGCCGCTCCAAGAGGCATCTGCTATACACCACAGGGCAATATAATCGTTTCGGACTTTGACAACCATTGCTTGTATCTGATTGATCCCGACGTGAATGAGGTAAGTTGCATAATCCTTTTTGTAAATGTAAAATTATATAAAAGTAGGGAAGTTGAAGAAAAGCGAAGTATCTAAGTTCGAACCTGTCTTTTGTTTTAACCACAATGCAAAATTAGTACATGATAAGATCTTGGCCATCGAAATACAGATTTACCGAAAGTTGGTTTATAGTTAACCCCCCATCCTTAAATAAATTTGACGTTAACATAAATAAAGGTAGCTCCTTTGTGAAAAAACATGGGTTTTGTAAAGTACTATAATTTAGTTTATGTAGTTTCATCAGTTTAGTTTAGTACCTTTTACACAATTACGTTTCTTAAAAGATAGATAGATTATAGTCTTAAAATTGGGAAAAACGACATACACGAATGTTTATTAATTTTGCATCATTTAAAAATAAAATTGCGCAATCGTGTGTCCTCTCTTGCCGTTTTTTCCAGTTGTTGTGTTTACTTCTTTCTTTTTTGTTGCCTATTGCGAATTTGTCGGTCACTACGACCAATATTCAAACTTCGTCGTCCAGGCGTTTTATTATTTTTTCTGTATTATATCACTGCAATTTGTACACTTATGTATGCTAAAAAGAACATTTTCTTTGGTTATGTTATTTATGCCGGAAATCGAATGGAAATGTTATGTACCTATTTAAAATTGATTAAAAACTAATTTGGAGTTTTCGGCAAACAATTACACAACTAAATAATATTACTGAAATGTCATATTCAAAAAACTACAGACAACCAACGCCAACTATATTATTACAATTAAATTTAATGTTGTTGACACAAAATTGATATGCAGGGAAATCTGACTTGTCGTAAATATCTCCCAGCGCCACCTACCGGGTCCAAATTTTGGCAAAAACTTATTTTTTTTTAAGTGTTATATGGTGTTAATTTGAGGCAAATTGGTCCATAGATAAGAATTTTCAAAAAAGCGACCCCAGCGCCCCCTATAGGGTCTAAAATGAACATAAACCATCCGGAGCACCACACAAACATATGGTGTGAATATAAGGGGTATAGCTTCAGTGGTTCAGCCGTGATGGTCAGTCATACATACGCACGAACGTTTTTATTATATTAAGATACCTAAATAATTTACAAAAATAGATTCACCCGATGCAATGCCTTTCTTTGCTGTAGAAAACGGTCACTAAAACCCAAACAAACTCTATCAGTTGTCAGACTTTATTTGCAAGTTTAATCTTAATATAAACTAGCTGACCCGACGAACTTCGTTCCGCCCAAATTCGTTAATGTAATACAAATAATAATTCCGAGCATGCGCAATACATTTTGCACGTACTACCTACTTTATGCAATTCGTTCAATTCAGTTATATTAAATACAATGGCCCTTAGAAATAGAAACACCAACATTTTTAGAGCAGAGACAATATAGAGAAACTGAGACCCCCAACTCGCAATCCTCTTGTCGCTGGCGGCTGATCCCCTCAATTTTTTTTCAAATTCGCCAATTTCTTGGGTAGGTATTCGATTGGGCCCTCTCAGAGCACTTTTTTTTTGCTCTCGGACCATTTTTTACATCCGTTTGGTCAAAAAAAAAAAAAAAAAAACAATCTTTTTCAGATTTCAGAGCATTTTTGCGAATCTATTTTTTTCTACAATTTACCAATACAAGTGCGTTTCAGTTTGACAATCTGAAATCTGAGAGCGAATCAGAAGAAGTTCAATCAAATACCACATTAGATAGAGTTCGGGATTACCGCATTTTCATATACAGACATATATATTTTATGTCTGTCCGTCTGTCTGTCTGGCTGTCTGTCTGTCCGTCTTTCCATCTTTCCACAGACCTACAGCCTAAACTGCTGCCCGGATTTGGTTCAAATTTCGGATTTGGAGTTTGTGGGCTTAAAGTTCGGGGCCGTTTTTTATTTTGCAAGGTAACCTCAATATTAATAGAACTTCCCATACAAAATGTATCGTATCAGTTTGATTTGCTCAAAAACGGCTCTAACGATTTCAACCAAAATTGATATTTAAGCTTAAGTGGGTGATGTTACCATGACTACATAACCAGTTTTTGGCTAAAAATTTGGACACATCTCGAAAACGGTCCATACGATTGTAACAAAAATTAATTTCTAAGGTAATATGGTTATTTCAGTTTTGCTCGGTATTATCGTAAAATTGATTTTTGAAAAAAGTAATTTTTTTAAAATTTAGTTTTCCTTATTTCACCAGAAAACGGCAACAACGATTTTGACCTAAATGAAAACTTAGAGTAGCTAATATTGATGTTCTTAAAATTGTTGCGTCCTTAATTTTTAATTCGAATCACCGAAAACGCTAATTTTAAAAACTTTGACTTCGATAAAACTTAAAAAACAAGTCATGCTTGTATCGCGAACAATAACTTTTAATCGGTTTTTAGCTATATAGTTAACAAATAGTATTTTTCAAACTAAACGTTGCAATATTTGGTACTGTTTTGTCTGCCAAATTTTACAAAAACCGCTCTAACGATTTTAATCAAAATACACACTAAAGATATTATCAGTATTCTAAATAAGATCCCATACTTAGTTTTTCTCAAAAAATTCGAATAAATCCGTTTTTTTTTAATTATTTCTCAAAAACGGCTACCCAAAAGCCGATTTCTGTTTATATATATTTTTAAAACTCATTACCGCACTTCAAAATTAAAATTGCAACAGCCATTAGATATGTAATAACAGAAACGCAAAACTTATTTTCAGCAAATGTTAACCACTTCTACTTTTTTTCAACCCTTTTCAATATGCACATTAAAATAATTCCAACCACTTGGAGTTTATACAATCATAATATCCCTCTTCATTTGCACCCCCATACACATTCATCGTGATATTCAGTTTATAACTGCTAATGCAAATTCAAAAACAGCTCTCTGAATTCTTGCATATACATACACATATTTATATAGGTATGTTAAGATATACCGAACAAAACTTTCAATTATTGACAACTTAAGCCAGCGTCATTAATATATTCCTGTCAAAAATAAAATCATTTACTAACAGATCAAAATTGAGAAACTCTTATTAGGTATGCTTGTTCTCGTACAAAAATCAAAAATCTTGTATTGTAAGAGCTTATAAAATAGTACAGTAGGCGCTTATATTTCTTTAACCAGAACTGGCGACTGAGAGCTTCAACTTCTAAAAACTCACCTTGTTATTATGTACCTACCTACTGACATCTTTTACATAGCATTGCTTCTCAGATCTTCAGATCTTTACCTACCTATCTAATAAAATAAGAAGAAAACAAAAAAACAACCTTTGATAAACGAGAAAGTTTTGTTTGGCCCAGTCGTGCACTTTATTTATTAAGTCCCGCTGACATTTCGCAAAGTGCTTTATTCGAACTATGTCCATTAATAAATTTATTTATACAACTTAAGAAATAGTGTTTGCATTTTTTTTAGAGGCAGGTGGATACCACCTAGGGTCTAAAATTAGCTCATCTTTCAATTATTCTTTATAACAAACTTTTTCGTAATCTAACTAATTACCTTGGATGGGTGTGTTTAGAACAGAACTAAACAACTCTAGGGCAACTTTTCCTAATCAAGTTACTACTAAAAAAATGTTTCTAATATTTTTGTCTTTATTATAGATAATTTCGGCCAAAGGACAAGAAGGCTGTGGCTTCCAAGAGTTCAATCGCCCATCTGGACTATGCTGTGATGATGAGGGCCGCATAATTGTCGCCGATTCGAAGAATCAACGCGTCATTGTTTTCAGCCCTAACATGGACTATTTGTGGGATGTAAGTGCTTACGCTTCTAGAATTTTATATCTAAACAACTCGTTCAACCCGCCTCCGTATTCATATACTTTCAGATTGAAATTCGTCCATCTGTGAATCCCCAAATGCCATGCACACTAGATGAGAAAGATCGCACTTGCGATGTTGCTCTCATGCCAGATGGTAGAGTTGTCTTCTTAATTGAACTCTCTCCCGACTCCAAAGAAGGATCTAATCCTCACAAACGGTTTGTTCATGTTTATTAGAAACTGCCTGATTTAATTTCACACAAAACTAAGCTCGTGTCGTCAACGAAGCCCCAACGAAAGAAAAGTAGTCCACCCTAACCTCAATTTAAATACTTCGAAGTATTTAACAGACAAAAAAAAAAAAAAACATTCAAACATAAATTTTACTCTATTGTGAGTATATTCCAATTGTGAAAATCTATCAGTTAAATTTTGTATATCTCACCTTTCATCGATTTGTTTGTGGGTAGCACTTTTCAAAACAATACATAAAATCGATCGGTTGTTGTCGAAAAAAAAATAAAAAAAAGAAGATGAATAGACTTAAAATTTAAGACTGATTGTGGAAGACAGTTTAAGTAAAAGAAAAAAAACATAATAATATTAATGATAATGCAACAATCAAATCTGATTTGAAGGAAATTTTTAAAAATTATATTAGCTCAAAAATTGAGGTTAAGAAGAAAATAATAATAATTAAGAGAAACATAAAATACAAAAGATAGATTGAGAACATAACATTTTAGTACAATTTTACACTCTTACGGAATTGTGGAATTTAATGTGTTCATTTACATTTAGATTATACAAAAATATTATACATATGATTATACTCGTGTACCTATCACTGTTAGATGTGTTGTCCAATTGAGTGTGACGCAGATTAAATACTTTATTTAGATTCTTGATTAATTTAGCAAAATATTTTGTGTTTAATTTTTTATGCAACGGTAGATTAGTTCCTGTAATTTAAGGGATTGCTAGGACTATAACAGAAGTTCTGTAATGCATTTATTCTAATGCACATTCGTTACAATAAATATATAGCAGCAATAGGTGTATATTATTTTCTATTTTATTTTGTTTTATTTTATTTTATTTTATTTGTTTAGGCATAGTGTTGATCACAAGTGAACATGAAAAACACCTTTGTTACTATCATTTAAATACTAAAAATAAATAATAATAGGTGATCACCTTTCACATGATCTCTGAAGCGGGAATGGTGATTGTTAAATATTGTATATTTGTAAATATGACTGCGACTTACGATCATTATAACAACATATTTAGATTACAGATTTTAAAGATTTGCGATTGCCAATGTTTTCGTTTTAGAAAGTGTCGATTATTTTCTTTTGACAAGAAACTCAACCACAACATAGCTTGTGAAGAAACGTCAACGGTTTTTTTGAATAATTGAACGTTTGACACTTTTATGGCGATCTTATTGGCAAAATCCGACTGCTAAGACTGCACGTTTTGGTAATGAATATATCTGAAATAAACAGATGGTAACATGTTTTAAATTGATGCTATTCGCTTCAATGTCATTCATTTGTCATAATCAGTTTTCTTTTTCGAAACAGCAATACGAAATTCAGATTTTTTGTTATGGATCAATTTTCAAGGTCTGGGCGGAAGATCAAACTTTTACCGAAAGATGTCGCTGATTGTGTCCAACAATGTGAATGTAGCAACAATTTTTTGAAAATCACATTTTACGAAGGCAAAAAGAAGTTTTGCTGAACTTTTAAGAGCAATCCTTTTTTAATACAAATGTTACAGACAGTATTTACAGCTGATTACTTGTGATTGGACAAAAAATTGCTTGCTCTTCTTAAAATCTTCACAATTTTCCATGCGAAATTCGCCACTAATTAAAACTAAGTTGACAATGGGCCTTACTAATAGTCATTTTTAACTTTCACATGAAATATTTTTTAGGCTACAAAAGCTATTTGTCATTGTGAGTTCCTAAAATCAAGCTAAATATGATTGTTAGTATCAATTGGCGCTATGAGGCATTGACCAAACATTTACCATAATAGTAAGGGCCTAAATTATAAAATTGTCTCTGAAAATCGCTTATTGTGCATGTAACTTTCACAAATTCGAGCAATACTCATATTTTTATTGCATTAAATTGATGTACCATAGTGTGCACTTGTGACGCAAGCTGTGCTTTTTTTTTGTATTTATTTTTTGTTTATATATTTTTCTTAAACTAAAGCATTGTGAATGCAGTCCAATCAGGGTTAGTGTATATCTCGAAGAGAAGATTAGGGCTGTTTTTATTTAACAAATATAGTAGTAAAATTTAATTTAAAACAAACAAACAAAAAAAAAACGAAAGGTTTCGTAAAGTTATTTAAAGTGAACAAAATGCAAAATACTCATAGACAATTTTATATTACATATATACAAATGTTACAATTTGTTTTATTTAAATTTAAGTTTATATTTTTATCCGTGCAGAAGAATAAGTGTTAGTGTAACGAAAAAAAATAAAGAATTATTATTAGAAAATTACAGGCAAAATATGTAGATAAATTCTGTGTGTTTGATATTTAAAAAAATAAAAATAAATTGCTACATAAATTAGAGAACAATATGTATGCAATATATATATATAATGTAATAACTTTGTGACTGACATTTTAAAGTTAACAAAATTGGCGTATTTTCGTGTGTGTATCTTAAAACTGTACAAAAATATAAGTAGGTATAAGTAGGTATACCTAAGATCTACATTCACCCACCAATAGAGGAGATCTATTGCACAATTAACTGTGTACAAATAATGCGATAAGTGCAAAGGCATCCTCTTTAGGTTTAAGTTTTCAGACACATTTGTGTTGATGTATTGCATAGTGAAAATTAAAAAAGAAAAAAAGATAAGAAGAAATTTTCGGGACTAAAATAAAAAATGTGAAGTTTTTTGCATCGAAAAACGATATACATCTTAATTAAGTAATTACAAAAAGCCCGTTTGTCCAGGTCTGGTTAAATCCAGACAACTGTCTCATGGCATACGCTGTAAATCCTAGCAAAATATGCAACGAACGCCTGAGATCATCTGAAACGCACTTAAGTTAATAAAGACAAAAATCCTTCTTTTTGGTCTAGATCACTTTTTGTGGATCTAAATTTCTTTCGAGATTTAATTATACTTTTACTAAAACTTAGCGAACTGTTTCATACAGGCATATACATACAGTGTAGTGTGCAGCAGATAGAGCCATCTATCATCGAATGAAGTTATACAATTATTAAACGTTACAACGAGAATTAAAACAGCGACAAAAAAGTAAACTTTTTTAATAATCAACGTCATTCACTAAAACAATAAATTAGAGATAAAGTGAAAATACTTCAATTTGTGGTTCCCAAAAATTGGCCTTCAGGCTCCTGCCGAGTGTCATTATACGAAAGTTGACAGAATGGTTGCTGAAGTGTCAAGTAAATTCTCTAATGAATAAATTATAATTGGTATAACCCAACGAAAACTGTTTAGTAATTCAAACTCGCTTCAAAATTTATTCGAATTGTCCGCAAATATGATGTCAAAAATATGTTCTGGGCATATTTTTTTTTTAAATGCCATATTCAAGCTTTTGTAAACGTATGTACCTATATATGAAATGTAACGACTGCTTAACAAATAGCTGAACTGACAGACTGACCAACTGTTATTTTGCAGCCTGATTCATCAAATCGACGTTGAGTGCGTGAATATTGTTCAGAGTTGTATAAACTGTTCATAAAGATGGTAGCTATGATTGACAATCAAGAGAAGAAAATCAAATTTTCGTTAATTTGATTTCATTTTTATGAATTGCTCACAAAAGTGAAACTTGTTTCTAATGAAAACTGTCTTTAAAATTTTTCTTTTAAATTCAAAGTTTTCCAAAACCACATTAACATTGAATGTTAACCTCAATTCGTATCCATGTTTAGCAATAAACATGTTCAGGGTTCACTTTAAGGCCCGTTTGCTGATACTACTCATAGCAATTTAAGTTCCACTTAAAATCTTATGTGACAGATATAAAAAAACTAGCCCATAAAGTATTTAAATAAAACTTAAATTGTAATGAGTAGTATCAGTAAACGGTCCTAAATGATTTTCTCTGCCGAATTAAGTAAGTTGCAATGAAAATCAGAAATCGAGTTTCCACAATCTCGATTTTTGCGGGTATTGATACTTCCACTTGATGAAACTCAACTAAGATTCCTTTGTAAGGACAACTTCGTTTTGTATCCCTGAACTATCCACTTATTCGAATAAATTTGACAATATAAAAATTCATGGTGTCAAAACGACTCGGCGCTCTTTGTTTGACGCGAGTCCCGCGTCTTAGTTTTTAGGCCCGTTCCATAATTTGTTTTGATCTTGTAAATAAATTCCAGATATTTTTGTAGAAAATCTGAGGAATTTTCATAGCGTAAGGAACTCATACAAAAAATCAATAAAAAAAATCTTTACAACATGCAAACCAAAAATCACAAAATAAAAAAATTAAAAATCGAAAAAATGTATATGCTACGTATATACTACAAAAAAATTTTGGTGGAGGGAACTAATTAAGCAATTTCTTAATATTAATTTAAATTTAAGCATTAAATCATAAATCACACATTTACACACATCCAGGTAGACTTCATTTTGATTTTCGTATTTTCGTTCACTTTTTCACTCACTATATTATTTTCTGTTTGCCATACACTTTTTAAATTTATGACAATTTTCAAAATTATAAACAAAAACAAAATGTTTGTGATTACTGGTGCCAACCAGATACAATTTTCATTCAAAATGATATAAAATGCAGGATAGTTGATTGGCTTGCTAGCTATCTTGCCACTTATTTTTTTTTTGATTTCTTATAGCTGCCATTAAATTTTAAATTAAATTAAAAACAAAAACTAGTAATGTTTTTATATAGTTTGTTTCCTTCTTTTGTAAACGCCAAAGGCTTTTAATCAAAAATTTCCAGCATAAATGCTTTTATGATTTTTTTTTTTTTTTTCATTTTTCACTTTAATTTTTTTTTTCCAAACCATGCTTTCTTCAGGGATCACAAGTTAGACTTCTCAGGGAATTATAATGTTGTTCTGTTGTGTCCCATTTTTTTCTTTTCATTTCTTTTATCATTTATTCAAGAATAAATACAATTACTTAAAAATGTGTAAATAATATTTAAGAATTTATTTACTTACGGGTATTAAACTTCATTTTAATTCCTTACGTCTTTACGTAAATTAAGAGTACATTTCTATATTTAAGGTATAATATTTAAAAACGCTATAAAATATAGGTATATATAATATTCTGTGACTGTTCAAAGAAAAGCGAAATATTTTTATCCAAAATGTTTCGATGAAATACAATTTAAAAATTGTCTAAAAATAATACAAAGAATGAGGAGTTCTAATAAAACAAAAATCAACGTAAAGTGTTTTTTCCTTTCCAAAATAATATATCAAAGTGATCGTAAGTCATATAGTTTCTGATGTCCTTATGAAGATGGCAGAGAAACTATTGAGAAAAAAAAACATATATATTTTAGAAGATTGATCAAAATTTTCAAAATTTTGTATTAGATATATAATGAAATGAAAATTAATAGCTTATAAGACTTTTGTATTGCAAATTAAAAATAACAAACAAAAAACATATTCTTCATAAATCGGACTTGAGCAGAAATAAAAATTAAAAGAACAAAATTCTTCCTTTTTGTAAAATGAAATTACTATTCTTACACAATACACATACTATAGAAAATATTATACTCATATTAGTTATGTAAGTGATATACATTATACATGGGATGTCTTATTGTACAAATCATGAAATACAGAGTACAAGTGTGCAAGTACAAATTTTTTTAAACAAAAAGCATTTGATTGTGCAGGTGTCCTTTATAGTATTATATAAAAGTGTACAAAAAAATCCTCACACATCGTGCTGTTTAAGTACAAAATAATAATAATAACTAGATTGTAGAGTAGAAGTGTTGACTCACTGACTATTGTCAACATTTTCTTATTTACATTGTATTCGATTATTTTAATACTTTTGTATCTGACACTCGTTTGTATCTAAGTACTCTTAACATAATTTTACATTATTTTTATTATATTCATAGATTTTCAAGATTTTTCACATAAATAAACGTTTGCATGAAAAAGAAATTAACTGCTTTTTATTTTTCGTGCGGTGTACATATTTTGGGTACTTTTTTGATGTGTAAACATCTAAGCGCGCGTTATTGGATTCTGGTGGAGTAATTCCACACAGTCAACTTGCGGGGACGGAAATGCGTCACTGTGTTTTATCATTGCATACATTTTTTGGAATCTGGTGGAGTAATTCCACACATTTAACTTCCGGGGACAGGGAATGCGTCACTGTGTTTTATCATTGCATACATTTTATCATTGCATATCTACGTTTTTATCATTACATACATTTATGAGCTGGGGCATATTAATTTCAGCTTTTTGTTGATGTGAAATAAAATTTCTCCATTTCGTCCTTGCACCGTACTCAGAAGAAATTTCAATTTCTGCAGGGAGATTATCATCTTTTACCAATGATCATAAGCGGAGACTTCAATATCAATTTTGCAACTCCAGAAGCTCCACCATTTATTGATTTTATGCAAGATAAATTTAATCTTCAAATGAACTCCAACCAGAAAATTTCAACAACACGATATGGAACAACCATCGATGCTGTCTTACAGCGTAATCTAGATAGATTACAGTCTCGAATGTACATATCTTACTTCAGCTACCACAATCCGATTGTATCTATTCTACCAAAACTAGCACAGAACGAATAAATTTTTGTTATTTCATAACATATCAAGAATACGGTTATTACAATTCCCACTTTTTTCAATGACGTGTATCAAGCCACACACATACCGCACGCACGGCGTTTACACATACACATATTTCGGGACTGTTGGATACAGTCGCACCAATTTGTTGTTTTTCATATCGATCCAACATGCGTATTTCTAAATGTATTTCCTCCTCTTATAGGTCCAACGACTTTAAATGTTTGGATATTTTTTCTTTGCAAACATTTGGAAATTGGAATGAGGTGGATTTTGACGATAACGCATTTTGCACTTCGAAAATCTCTCGGGAGATTATACGGTAAATGCCAAATTTCTGCAGGGCACTCCAGAGCCGAGGGACTTTATTGCATGTCTTCTCCAAATCAACCACCTCGATTACCGTTGCCGTTTGTCGAAAACAACTTTTGTCGTTTCGGTTTTCAATCCTCATTACCTAACACAGACGATTTGCCGAATTTGTAGCAGATTATTGTAGACGAACAGAATGTATAGTCCTTCCAAAAGGAGTTAATACTTCCCTCGCAATTTATTTCAGGGGATCTTTTCTCTTACACTCTTTTTTGATCAAATGAAATTGTTAATGTTTTTCTCCACTTTATCATTTTTTACCATTTTTCAAACATAAACTATAAACACCCGTCAAATCTACCTGTTGTTGAATTGAGAAGAACGATTTTCTGGTTAGAAGTTTGCTAAAAAGGGATTCTACAAAGGATTTCTTCCAACCCATTTTAATAGTTCGTTTTAATGCTGTACGATACTTACCTACTATTAAACTAATACAAAACTGAAATGTTCATTCATACACATTTGAGAAGTGCAAATTTTCCCAAATATCACTTTTTTTAGGGTGGAAAGATGTGTATTCCTTGCACACGCCAGCGACGCGATGTTGGTGTTTTTTTGTATGACGGATGCCACGCCCATTTGTTCGACTTTTAGCTCAATCAGGTCAGTGGTTTCAGATTCCATAGCATAGGCAGAAAAAAACAGAACTACGTTATTTTCATTAGTTATAAGTTATAACAATAATTAATTGATGGAACTCGATGACAGATAAAACATGTTGTACATAATTCAACAATTCAATTCAATTATATTTTAATATTACAAATAATTAATTTTATTTTACAAATGGTAAAAAGAGATAAAGTTGAGAAAAGCATTAACTAGGTATTTCATTTGATCAAAGATGAGCCTAAGAGACCCCAGTTCGCACTAAAACTCTTTTGTTTTTCAAGGAAAAGAAAAAAAAAAAAAAAAAAAAAAAAAAAAAAAAAAAAATTATAGAAAAATTAGATTTAAAATGAACCCGTTTAATGTGCTATTCGTTTGGGCGCTCTCAGAACACTTTTTTTGCTCTCAGATCAGTTCTTATGTTCGATTTACCAACACAAGTGCGTTTGAGTTTGACAACTGGTGGAGTGCGTTTAGGTTTTCGTGAATTTGTTCTACAGCAAAGAAAGGCATTGCAACAGGTGAATTTATTTTAGTAAATTGGTTATGTATAAATATTTATAAATGAATTGAGACGCAAATTTTGAATGTTTTAATTTAAAACTTAAGCAGTGAATGGAAAACGTTTTGAAAAGTGTTGAAGGCTACACATATTCGAATCGCACAAATATTATCATAAAAAAGAGCAAGTGACGTTTTAATGTTCGATTAGCCACACGAAATCTGAAATCTGAGAGCGAATCTGAAGAAGCCCAAACGAATACCACATTAGTTTTACCACCTCAAATAACTAAAAATATGAGCATATTTTTAGGCTACTCCATTAATTCAGTTTTAGAGAATAAATGGGCCAAAGAGGGCTAGACATTGCAAAAATAATCATTTTGAAAAGTTAAAATAATATATTCCTTCCGAATTCTACTAACCCACATAGATCAGGATAACCGTGTATTCATTAGCTATCAACTAATGGAATAAAAAAAAATGTTCGCTCTTCTCTAAATGTGTCAAAAATTAAAAAGTTAAGTAATTTAAAGACTAGAAAAATAAGCTAAACGAAAATGAAAATTTAAAAGTCATACAAACCTACCGGTTTAATACTACTACGCCACATACCTCAAGTCTCAAGAGAAGCGTATAATCGGTAGCTCTAGCTACCAAAAATAAAAGAATTTGTCGCTCTTTTCAAAATACGACTACATATATGTCAAAAAGTAAAAAGATTAACAATTGTCATTTCTTCGGAAATCTAGTTCCAGTTTATTTATTTATTTCCATCTTACAAGCTTACCTTACTTTAGACTTAACAATATATATATTTTTTCTTACTTTAAGAGTTTTTTTTTTTAAATTATGTAATTATATAGTCTGTAAATTGTAAAATGGTAGACTTAAATAAAAATAGGTAAAAAATAAATAAATATATAATACAAAAATGTGGTAGGTTTTATAATTCATTTAAAATTAGAGATTTACAATGTTCCCTACTCATATTAAAATCAATTACTGTTTTGAGTTTATTATAATTCATGCAAGCCATAGTGATAGGATCATTTTGACCATAGTTTGTTCTGTGTCTAGGTGGCATAAAGAAAAAGTTTTGCCTAGGTCGAAGAACACGTGAGGGAGCATAAACATTAAATGTAGACAGTAAAAACGAACAATCAATATGGCCAGTTAAGACGTCATGAGCAAACATTACGGAATAATATATCCTTCTTTTGAAAAGAGGTTTCAAATTTATTAAAGAACATCTATCCTCATAGGTTGGAAGATTATTGTTCCAGTTGAATTTTCGTAGAGCATACTTGGTAAACCTTCTTTGAATTTTCTCTAAGAGTGATTCAACATTCCGGTTAAGAGGATTCCAAACAATACAACAGTATTCTAATATTAAACGAATTAAGGCATTGTATAGAGTTTTAAGTGTATATGGATCATTAAAATCCTTAGAGTTTTGAAAAATAAAACCTAGTATTTGATTAGCTCTTCCAACAATGTAATCAATATGCAATGAAAAGTTTCGCACAGTGTCAAAGATGACTCCTAAGTCTTTTTGGTCTGAAACCCGACTTAATGTCATGTTATCTATTTTATAATCAAAAAATATAGGGAACTTTTTTCTACTAAAAGTGAGTACCGAACATTTTGTAATATTAAAATAAAGGGCATTACGAATACACCAATTATTTAATCGGTTTAAAACATTTTGTAAAGCTAAGACATCTGACATGCAGTTTATTGTTTTGTAGATCTTTAGATCATCTGCGTACAAAAGACATTTAGAGTTTAATACGAAAGAGGGTATTGATAAAAAGAAGAAAAAGAAGAGGCCCAATATGGCTTCCTTGAGGAACACCTGACAAATTTTGAATTTCATTCGGAAAAGAGGATCCAATTTTGACAAATTGTTTGCGGTTGGAGAGGTAACTGCCTATCCATTTTAAAATGTTAGAATAAAATCCAAAAAGTTTAAGTTTATTTAAAAGAATATTGTGTTGCACACGATCAAAGGTTTTAGAAAAATCAGTATACACGCAATCTACTTGAAGACGTTTTTCAATATTTTCAAGACAGTAATTAGTAAAAATAACCAAGTTTGTTGAGGTCGATCTACCACTTACAAACCCGTTCTGAAATTCTGAAATATGGTTGTGAACAATTGAGTACAACTTTTTTTAACAGCTGCCTCGAATATTTTAGGAAACAGTTGCAACTTTGCTATAGTCCTATAATTTTCTATATGTCTCTTTGATCCTAATTTAAAAATTGGAGTTATGAGTGAATATTTCCAACAGTCTAGAAATTCACCAGAAGTTAAAGATAAATTAAATATAATCCTTAGTGGATTAGCAAGGCTTTGCAATTTTTAAATAACAATGGTGGAAAGTTATCGGCTGCTACGCTGACACTGGAATCAAGTAATGATCATTCCGAGAGGATTTCAGCATTAGTTAAGAAAATAAAACCGAGGGCTATTATATGCTCAGTTTGATCAGAGAAACTGCAATTCATTTGCTCACTAACAAAAATTCGACTGGAAAAATTTAGAAAACATACTATTACATATTTCGTTTACATTACTACTAGAAATTCCGATCAGCTGACAGTGGATTTAATACTGACAGATTAAATGAAATTAGCAATGCATTGTGGTGAATGCTATTATCAAGTTATGAAAAATCGGCTTCAGTGACAGTTGCTTCGATCTCTTCACTAACAAAAACTTATTAACCCCTATCGGGAATAAGATTTCCCCGGGAATATTTTCTGTTCAGCAATCTGACTTACATTGCTGACAAGGGAAACATTTCCCACGGAATTTATTCGCGATAACCCCTATTGTAAGTCTAATACATTTCCCACAGTATTGCATTTCATTTAATTGACGGAAATTACTAGCTGACATAGTGTCTACCACTTCAACTTCATGATCTCCACAAACATTGAATGGGATAATACATTTATCTTCATGAGAGAACAACCAACTAATATGAGGCAAATTAAAATCACCTAGCACTTCGGCAAACGAAAAGTCATCTAAATTTTTAATAATTTCTATAAATTTTTTCATATGAGCTTTGTAAATTGCAATCTGCTGCAAAGATCGCAAAATAATCACTCGTTTAAAATTTTAAAGCTCTGCGATGGTACCAAAAAAGTTTACCGGATCCAGTTTTTGTTGTGAAAATAGAATAAAGAAAAACCAGATTAGAGGAAAAGAACAACGTGCTTGTTAAGAGTTTTAAACAAGAAGAAAGTTTATTGAAATGACAGATGTCAGTATGACAAACATGACAAGTAAGTATCATTGCCAAGAGGCTAGTAAATTTGTTCTAATTTCAACAGCTTTACCCATGTCGCAAGCTCCAACATTCCAGATTGCATCATGTCTCCACCTGTGCTCGAGAGCGTCGAATATTTCATGGGACAAATACATTTCCGCACTCGCACAGTAGCAAGAGTATTAAAAGATCTTAACATTCACAAATCCGCTGGTCCAGATGGTATATCCCCCATAATTCTGAAGAGGTGTTCTTCCACGCTGGCAAAACCACTGCGTAAGCTTTTCCACTTGTCCTACTCTTCTGGACTCTTTCCGAGTAGATGGAAAACTGCATTTGTCCAGCCCGTTCCAAAAAAAGGCGATTCTTCTTCACCCACCAACTACCGACCCATTGCACTTACGTCCATTCTTTCCAAGGTCATGGAAACGCTGATAAACCGTCAGCTTATGAAATATCTTGAATCACGAAAACTTCTCAATGACCGGCAATACGGTTTTCGTAGCAGCAGGTCCACTGGTGATTTGATGACTTATCTCACCGAAAAGTGGAACCAATCTCTCCACCACTCTGGTGAAACGAAGATTGTTGCGCTTGATATTTCGAAAGCATTTGACAGAGTTTGGCACCAAGCTCTTTTGTCGAAAATGCGTGCCTATGGGATCGACGCGTCTCTTCTTCAATGGATTAGAAACTACCTTTCTGGCCGTTCAATTCAAGTTGTGTTGGACGGTTTCAAGTCTGCAATTCACCATATAAATGCTGGTGTTCCCCAAGGCTCTGTTTTGTCTCCGACACTCTTTCTCATATTCATCAATGATCTCTTGTCTGTTACTTCTATCCAATACATTCTTTCGCTGATGATAGCACCCTCAGTTTTTCATATTCGTTCCCTGACTCACGTCCCTGCTCTTCGGCCGTGGATCTGGAACGGCGACGTATGCTAAACACATTAAATTCCGATCTTGACAGCATTATAAAATGGGGTACAATTAATAGAGTGGAATTTAATGCTTCCAAAACACAATGCTGCCTTCTATCATTAAAGCGAAATCTGAACCCTAACCCATTATCCATGAATGGGACTTGCATCGACGAAACCGAACGACTTTCCATACTTGGTATATGTGTCAACGACAAACTTCGTTGGAATGACCACATATACGAAGTCGCCAAAAACGCTGCGAAATGTCTAGGTTTCTTAAATCGATGTAAGAAGTACTTTACACCCTTCGACTTAGCTACAATATACAAGGCCTTTATTCGGCCTAAGCTTGAGTACAACGCTCATATCTGGTCAGGTGCACCAAAAACTTCATTGCACCTACTAGACAGAATTCAAAAGCGCGCGATAAAACTTATAGGTGATAGAAATATAGCGGAGTCTATTGACCCGCTCGAACATCGCAGAAATGTTTCTTGCCTTTCTTTATTTTATCGATATTTTCACCATCGATGCTCTGATGAAATAGCTAACTGCATTCCGCCCCTTCAACAATTCTCTCGCAACACCCGTCACACATCGAATGCACATCAGTTCACCCTTAAGCCTACCTTCGGACGTACTGTAAAATATAGAGATTCTTTTGTGAGTCGAACAACACGCATGTGGAATGCATTGCCTCACACGGTTTTCCCCTCTCATTACAGCCCACAATTGTTTAAGACCAATGTGCACCAGTACCTCTTCTCTATCCTCCCTATTAACCCTTTCACTCGTGCTGTGCATTAGCATTATAAGGGAACAAAAACCCCTTGAGCACTAGTGAATTAAAAAAAAAAAAAAAAAAAAAAAAATATGCATTTTTATGCCATTGCCATGAGTACCTACCTAAAATAAGACGGTTGAATTTTTGAGCTTTAGTATTAAAAATAATATGAAGGAAGAAAAGACAAAAGAACTAAATCTCCATATTCAGAGTTAACCAAATCCAATCGACAGCAGAAAGAGATCCCCATGGACACGAAACCCCAGTCATTCGAACAAATGGATACAAATTGTGTACATAGTCGAAAAAGCATATTCTTAACAATAAACACATTTGCATAGGAATAAAGTGTGCGTATACGCAAAAATTGAACGTTTAAATTCAGTTTCGTTCTCTTTTGTCGGTGCTGTCTTTGACTCCATAAATAAATTACCGACCTGCAACTCAATACACTCGATTAATACATTTTATTTCAAGCGGTCATTATAAATGTCATTGAACCTCAATTTATTTTACACATCTGATTGTCAATTCTTGGTTGGATGGTTCAATTTTAGCAATAATAATACAAAGAAATATTATTTGTTAGCGAATTATTGTAATATTTATGTATGTATAGTAAAAAAAAGAAGATACCACATTATGCGAAGTTCTACAGAGTTAACATATTCCGCCCGCGTACAAAACAGAAAAATACTGCCTATTTTAATTGTCACTGTTAAAAAAACCTATTAAGATCTGGACGAGCCGAACGACTTCGATGATTTCTTTCTAGATCTATTTTTTTAAGTTTCTTCATTACGTAGGTAGTATAGGTTAGGTTAGGTTAGGTTAGGTTAGGTTTATGGGTGGATTCGGCAGAGTGAACCCTGCAGTACCCCACTTAGGTCCATGTGGACCCATTGTGATGCCCTTGTTGGGTGTTAGCCGACGTTGTTGGCGATGGTATTAGTTCCTTCTTGGTTACTCGACCTAGTCCAGTCATCCTGATGTATTTATGAACCTGTAAAGATTAGATAAATTAACATCTGAAAGTTCTTGTATGTCATGGAAGTGGTATCTTCCAAGTGTTCTCTTCCTCAAGTGACACAGACTTGGGCAGTGACAGAGGAAGTGAGGTGTGTCCTCATGCAGGTTCTCGTCTTCGCAGCCCCTGCATATGTCGTCATTCTTGAGTTTTAATTTCATTGTGTGGTTTCTCAGGAAGTTGTGACCTGTTAGGGCACCTACCAGTTTATGTAGCGACGTTCTATCAAACCGCATAAGCTTACTAGTCCGACTTGCATTATATTCCGGCCATAGCTTCTGTGAAATTTCGCAGGTAGTTAATTCCTTCCACCTGTTGTTGACTTTCATGCGAATCTTGTTTTCCACTCTCTCTCTCTCAGAGCAGATCCATTTCTTGCCAGTTTATCAGCCATCTCATTGCCGGCTTTGTCCCCGTGTCCAGGGACCCAGCAGAGACGCGTTGTATGCTGCGAGCAGAGAACCTTAAGCTCTTCACGGCAGCGGCGAACTAGTTTCGATTTAATTTTATAGCCGCCTGGCTGTCAATAAATATGGTAATATCATCATTTGGTATTGACATCATTGAGGCAGCTTCGGCGATTGCCAGAACCTCCACTTGAAAAACACTACTGTGTTCAGGCAGTCTGATCGAGTGGTGTATATTTAGCTCTTCGGAGAAAATTCCAGCACCTGTTCCACAGTCGATCTTAGATCCACCTGTGTAGATGGATATCGATTTCCTATTTGTGGGTTCATCTGTGTTCCATTCCTCCCTGCTGGGGAAATAGCAAGAGAATGGTTTATCAAAGCCAATGTTGGGAGACAAGTAGTCAGAACTGACAGAGTCTCCCACGTATTTGTTCAGAATCTGTGCATGTCCCATTCTGTAGGGTTTCCAGCTTTTGGTTTGGCTGATCCTGAGGGCACTTTTGGCTGCAGATTCTTGCATGTGTAGGTCTAGGGGTACGTAGGTAGTATAAGAGAAAGGTATTGTATATATTTGAACAAAATTTCGAACGATGATAGAGGAACTCAAAGAAGTGGGTCTAGAAATTCTGCTCGTCTGTCCCGAGGCCTACAGCCTAAACTGCTGTCCGGATTTCGTTCAAACTTCGGATTTGGAATTTGGGGGCTTACAGTTCGGGGGGTTTTTTTTTTTTTGCAAAGCTTACCTCAATATTAATGGTATTTCCTATATAAAATGTTCATACACCAGTTTTAATTTTTTTAACTGCTCTAATGATTTCAACCAAAATTGATATTTGAGCTTAAGTGGGTGAGGCTAGTATGACTGCATAGGCATACTCACTTTTCCCTGACAAATCGTAATATGGATTTTTGAAAAAAATCCATTTTTTAAAAAATTTCTTTATCTTACCTGAAAATAGCAATAAAAATATTGACCAAAATGCATACTTAGAATAACATTGATGTTCCAAAATTATTGTGTCCTTAATATTCGATTCGAGTCACCGAAAATGTTAGTTAAACAACTGCTCATATCTTGAAAACTTTAAAAAACCAAAAACCCGAGCAATAAATTATACTCAATTTTCATCGAAATATTTAAGCAATAGTATTTTAAAAACTAAACATTGCTATATTTGTTACTGTTTTGTCTGCCAAATTTTACAAAAATTGATCTAACAATTTTGATCAAAATGCGTATTAAATATGTTAGAGGTTTTTATTTTTCCGTTCTATCTATATGTCTACACTTGGCAAAATTCGAAAAGGAAGTGCCAGCCATTTGCAAAATGTTAAACGATTAGTAGTGCCATAGATGGCGTTGCTAAATATGTTACAAATATAATATAATTATTCTAAAACAGATCCCCTACTTAGTTTTTCTCAAAAAATTCGAAGAAATCATTTTTTTAATTATTTCTCAAAAATTACTACCCAAAAGCCGATCTGTCTTCATATATTTTTTTTTTTCATTAAAAAGCAATAATAGCAACGCAAAATTTTATTTTTAGCAAATATTATCCACTTCTCCCTTTTCAACCATTTTGAATATGCACTCAAAATAATTCCAACCCCTTTAAGTTTACACAACCAGAAACTCCCACTTCATTTCAGAGTAAAACTGCTGTATGCAAATTCAAAAATAAATCTCTAAATGCTTACACTTACATTCTATATATAAAATATATATAGGTATGTAAAAATATCGATCATTCATGAGCAATACTTGCAATAATTGAAAACCTAACCATCTTAGACGACTAATGCGTACTTTTCTGACCAGGTCGATGTCGCTGTACAGCTCGTAGAGTTCGCTGTTAAATCTTCTCCTCCAAATCCCGTCAACGCAAACGGGACCAAAAATCAATCGAAGAATTTTGCGTTCGAAGCGACCAAAAAGATCCTCATCCGTTTTTGCTAGGGTCCATGCTTCTGCGCCATAGTAGTACCAACAGTAGGTGCTTATAACTCTATAACCAGAACTTGCGAAAATTGCCTGTTACTGAGTGCTAAAACTTTTAAAAACTTACATTGCTTTTTGATATGCACTATGCATATCGAATGAATAATATAAAAGTGAATTTTATCTAACACTACCGATTCTTACATTTTATTTACGGTTGCTTCCACACTTTTAACCTACCTACCAATTGACTCAACCAAACTTTTGATGAACGAGAAAGTTTCGTGCGACCTAGTCATGCACTTAATTTTAAATGCTGTTCACAATGACGATTCTTTATCTTGAAGGCAACAAATTAAACACTCTTTCGCTTCGTGCAGTATATACACTGTATACAAGTACTTATTATAAGAGGCTATTTTATTACAAACGAACGTTAAAATCAACTTTAGATAGAGATAAATGCAAGTTATGCTGCATTAAGATCCCCCATGACAATCTTGGCTGTTACTAGACAAAGTCAAGACAACATATTTAAAATCAATTGCTGTTTAAACAACCAAGTTGAAGGTGAACAGTGAACACTCATAACAGTATCAAGTCTAGGTAACCACATTTATTCAGTAAGCAACGTTGTGCACTTCTGAATAATTATGACGTAAGTAATTAATTTAACACGATGTGCTTGAAACTGTTTTATAATTAGAACAAGTTTTTTTCTATTTATTTGCTTTGTGCCAGCCTTCGCTTGACCCAGAGTTAAAAAGTCTGTATATACAGAATCGCTTCTACAGTGTGAAAGTGCTGACTTTTTCAGAAGTTCGCATTCTTACGCAGTACTTTAGTAGAAAAAGTTAAAAAGAACACAAAGATCGCACCGAAAATACCCTAAAAAGACAATGGGCCTTAATAATAATAATTTTGAAGTAAAACTTCTTAGGTGGCACTCGTGGCAGTGAAATTTCAAGGCCATGTAACGATTTGAAGAATTTCAGTCAACTAGAGAGAAGGAAATTTGTAACGTAGTAAGAAAGAGCAGGAAAGTGACAACAACAAATTACACTATTCAAAGAAAAAATTTCAAAATTATTGACAACAACAAATTATACTCGTATTTCGCATACATAAAAAAAAAAAAAAAAAAAAAACAATTGGCTTAGCCTCAGATTAAAAAAAAAATAGAATTGGAAGAGACAGACAACTAGATAATAAAAACAATTTTGTTTTATTGAAATCGTTCAATTTGTTTGAAATAGGAAAAAATAAATGTTGGATAAAAAAAAATAACTATACCATTTATCCCGCAAAAACCCAGATTCCGACTACTTTTCCACTGCGCCACCTCTCGCGAACGTCTGACAAACATCTGAGAGTATAACTGTCCTGAAAGAGCTTCTCAATTAGCCGTTTGGAGTCGGCACAAAATTGTAGATCCCTTTCATTCGTTCCAAAAATCAAAAACTCACACAAAACGAATGGTTGTAAGAAGCTAGGACTAGGGTCCCTCGGGACCTGTTGCGCCAACTATGTGTATAGCCAATACTTCCCCGAGTATTTGGAGCTAAAATCAGATTGCTAAATCGAAAATTTTACATTTTTTCTGTGCTTTGGGGAGGCGTACATCACAAACATTAAAGAATATGCCTCGTATGTGTGCGTAGGCCGTACGGTGCATACCGGACCGCTTGGTAAAAAGAATGAGAGGAACTTTGTGTCATATTTTAAGCATATTTTAAGCGAAATATTAACCACTCGCTCAAGTAGTCCAGCATTATAAACAACACTCAGCCACTGTGTGTGTTATATCTACAATTCTATCGGAAAGTAAAGTGCAAAATAGAAATCACCAAAAAGAGTGATTTAGGTATTTCTAGCTAGATATGTACCTACTAATGAATTCCTTTAGTTAGGTATGCAGAAAAAAACACCTTAACCGATGAAATTTTGTGGGTGAGTATGGGGAATAGGACAGTTTCGGGTCGGATAGGTGGCGCTGTTAAAAATAAAAATTTACTATTAAATCTAAAATATTCATTTTTATGTGAAAACGCTTAAAATAAATATTATCACAATAATAAACTTAGGCATAGCTTCGGAGTTTTACTTCTGAAGATGTGTGGTCAAGCACACTCTCCTTTTTTCAACCTTAACGCTAAATTCGATAGGTTAGGTTAGGTTAGGTTGAAATGGCTGTCGGCTAACTAGTTAGGTTAGTCGACACACTTAGACCATTATAAGGTCCCTTGTGATACCACGTGAATCTATAATTCATTCCTCCTACTCGTTGAAACAATCGGAGCTTCTAATGAAGCGTAGTAGATTTCGGATGTCTATGTTTTTTAGATCGTTCAGATCACTAAAGTAGAAAGCTCCAAAGTGGAGTTTCGTCTCTGTGAGAGAGCCGGACAAGTACAGAGAATATGGAGAACAGTCTCCTCCTCCTCCTCGTCAAAACAGCTTCTGCAAAAATCGTTAGAGAATACGCCAAGCCTTTTTGCATGCCTGCCGATAAGACAGTGTCCCGTGATGACACCTGTTGTAGCACTAATATGCTTCCTATCGAGGGAGATCAGATGCCTAGAACGCTTTAGATCCAGATCTGCTTTGTCGCTAGACAAGTCGAGCCGGTTGACCACCTAAAATTTGTTCTTTCGATAGCGTCCAGCTTTATTTTGAGCTTGCAAGTAGCGAGTGGAATACCTAAGGAATCCTTAATTGGAAGCAGAGGTATCGTAGTTCCGTGTTTGGCGAGTTCATCAGCCCTGCAGTTACCTGGAATGTCCCTATGCCCCGGCACCCAACAAAGGTGTATGTTGAACTGCTCCGCCATCTCTCTGAGAGACGAACGGCAGTCTTGGGCTGTTACGGAATTCGTGGAGACTGATTCCAGGCACTTGATAGCGACTTGACTATCAGAGAAGATACGGATATCTTTAGCAGATATCACGTTTTCCCTTAGCCAAGATAAGACCTCTTTTATCGCCATTATTTCCGCCTGAAAAACGCTACAATGATCAGGACGACGGAAGGAGAGACTAAGATTAAGTCTATTAGAGAAGACACCGCCACCAACACCGTCCACAGTTTTCGAACTATCTGTGTAGAAATGGATCGATTCATCATCCACGGATGCTTACACCTCCCAGAATGATCTAGTAGGAATGGAGACCAGGAAGTTTTTATCAAATTGTAGTTCTGGTGTGGTGTAGTCGATGTTTTCTGGAAGGTTCCTAATGTTGTTGAGGATAGCGGCATGGCCAGTTGTTTTGCTTGTCCATTGTGAAATAGCTTTGAGGCGTATATGGCTGCAGAAGCTGCCGTTTGCCTGCTGAAGATGTCAATGGGTGTCAGATGAAACAGGATGTCAAGTGCAGCGGAGGGGGTGCTGCGAAGAGCTCCGCCGATGCACAAGCATGCCGTTCTTTGGACTTTGCTTAATTTATCGCGATTAATCGCTTTTTCTAAGGCAGTCCACCAGACAACCACACCGTACGTAAGTATAGGTCTTATGACCGAGATATATAGCCAGTGGGTGATACGAGGCTGTAAGCCCCATTTGTTCCCTATAGCCTTTTTGCAAGAGAAAAGTGCCACAGTGGCCTTCTTAACTCTTTCTTGGATGTTAGGCTTCCAGGTTAACTTTCTATCAAAAATAAGGCCTAAGTATTTACCTTCATTTGAGAACGCTAGTGCCATTTATAGATGGAGGGTCAATGTGTGGAATCTTATATTTCCTATAGAGAAGAGGACAAGTTCAGTTTTGTGAGGGTTTACGCCCAACCCACAACTGTTTGCTCATTTTATTAGCTTGTTAAGAGCGTGTTGTAGAAGTTCTTTTAAAGTGTTAAGGTACCTTCCTGAGACGGCAATAGCAACGTCGTCCGCATAGGCAATCACATTGTAACCTTCCGCTTCCAGGGATATCAGTAGTTCATTCACCTCTAAATTCCAGAGAAGGGGAGACAGGACACCACCTTGTGGTGTTCCTCTACTGACAGATCTTCTGGTAGATATCTTACTTAGACTTGAGTTGATAATTCGGCTATTAAGCATCAAATTGATCAGTTCGCCAAGTGAGACGTCAACGTTCAGAGCTGCCAGAGCACCAGTGATTGCAGATGAGTCGACGTTGTTGAAGGCGCCCTCTATATCCAGAAATGCAACGATTGTATACTCCTTAGCGCGTTAGCGTGTGTAGGGCCGTTTCTACTGATTTGCCCTTAGAGTAAGCATGTTGAGCTGTTGACAATCGATTTTTGTCAATGCTTTTGCTTAAATGGATTTCAATCAGTCGCTCTAAAGTTTTTAGGAGAAACGATGAAAGACTAATAGGTCTGAGATCTTTCGGACTCACGTGAGAGCATTTACCTGCTTTGGGTATAAACACTACTTTAACCTCTCTCCATAGCAATGGGATGTACACCAGATCTAGACAGCTTCTCAGGATTGTCATTAGCGTTGGCAGGATGATATCCGAGGTGTTTTGAAGCTCGGCCGGTATTATGCCATCTGGTCCCGAGGATTTGTATGGTTTGAAGCTATGCAGCGCCCAAAGCACTTTTTCTATAGTGATCAGACCTTGTAAGTTGGTACATTGCAAGTTTGATCTATTTGGATCTGTTTGGGCAATATCTTTACAGCTGCCTGGGATATGGGTGTCGAGCAGCAGATTAAGCGATTCTTCGCTAGAAGTCGTCCAAGAGCCATCTGTCTTTTTCAGATAGCTTGACATTGTTGGGTTTGTCGAGAGTATCTTTCTTAGCCTTGATGCTTCGGAGGATTCTTCTATCTTACCACAGAAGATTCTCCAAGATACTTGTTTGGCTTTTCTTAAATCTTTCTTATATAATTTAAGGGCTTCTTTGTAGGAGTCCCAATCAGTCGCTTTTCTTGTGTCTTTGGCACGATTGAAAAGTTTTCTGCAATTTGATTTACTAAGTCCCAATTCCGAGGACCACCAATGTGGTTTCTTCTTCCCTCTTGGAAGAATAAGGGGACAAGAGGAGGACATTGCCTTGTTTAAAGCCAACGTAAGATTCTTGACTTTAAGATCAAGCTCATTGGCATTACAGGGAGTACTTGAGAGCTCTGGGGTAATTGATTGTTTCAGAGTCTCCCTATATTTGAGCCAATCTGTTTTCCTAAAATTTCTGAAAGGAAGTTGGCAAGGAGGGTCATCGGCTAAATTGAATTGAATATATCGATGATCTGGAAAGGAGTGCTCAGCTGATACTTTCCAATTGGTAATCAGCTGACTAACGGTATTGGAGACAAGGGTGATGTCTAAAACTTCTTGTCGGTTTTTTGTAATGAAAGTAGGTTCGGTTCCTACATTGCTTACGATAAGGTTTGTTTTTAAAATGTAATCAAAAAGTAACTCACCTCTATCATTAATGTCAGTACTACCCCATACCGAGTGGTGAGCATTAGCATCACACCCGATTATGAGGTTGGTTTTGGTCCTCTCTGCTTCCGCGATCACTCTCTCTAGTTTTTCCCCAGGGAGAGGGCCCGTGTAGTCATGGGC
Organism: Cheilosia urbana; assembly: GCA_946477585.1. Taxonomy (NCBI): domain Eukaryota; kingdom Metazoa; phylum Arthropoda; class Insecta; order Diptera; family Syrphidae; genus Cheilosia; species Cheilosia urbana. The sequence goes on from OX297856.1 coordinate 44,587,911, forward strand.
CAGATATGCCGATGCTATCCAGTTTGCGCCTTTCGGAATCACTAGTTTAGCAACAGTTACATCTAGATCACTGAAAATAGGGAGTAAAAGTAATTTAAGGCTACGTTTCGCTAGTATACATGATCTGGGTCTACCTTCATCAGTCACATCCACGAACCACGCTGTTGTCAAACCATGGTTCATGTATCAAGACTATGTCTTCTCTACTCTTTGATAGGCGAGGATGAGGGCGGCCGAAGCCTCTATGGAGTGATGGAGGTTAATCTGCACTAACTGCAGCATTCTTGCTATAATCAGGCGGAGAGACCTCCACCACGGTGTTGTTAAGTTCTTCCGCCTCTGAAGATGAACCAAGAAGTTCATCCTCGCTCACAAGAATTTTATTGAAATCGTCCATGTCCATGTCCGAAAGTTCGTAATCCATGGTAGGAGTGATTGTGCTGGAGGCATCGTCATCCAGTGATGGAAATGAAGCCAATGCTCCAGGGTCTGAGGCTCCAGGTTCTGAACCCGTAGGATAGGGAGGCATGTTGCTAAATACGATAAGAGACATACAAATCGGTCATCCCGATATGTCCTTCATTCGTTTGGCGTGTTATCTGCGTCGTCATTTGTAATTGGTTGTCATTAGACGATACGACAATCCAGTTCTAACAGTTTTCATCCAGGAACTGATTTGAACGACTATGTAAGTAAGTATCATCGGTTTTTGGAAAGAACTGTTGAAGATCATTCTGAATGTAAAACTGCATTTTGGTTTTGACATCAAGAATATGTAAAACTAATGAAATATGTATCTAATTGTACTGGCAACTCTATTACGTTTTGTGTTTTTGGCTCACGAAATAAAATGGTTTCTTTTATTGCGTTGGAAAGTTTATTCATGAAGGGCTTACAGTTTGTTTAATTTACAGTATGAACTTCATTTTCGGACAGCTTGTTGTTACCACTATTGTTGTTGTTCCGTTCTTTTGATTTTTTTTTTTTAAGATAGATATATAGAGATATATTCTTTATTTTCATGTTCTGTGAATTTACAGTCATTGTGCCATATGAATTATGTTATACAGCTTGGCTTATTAGCCGTCTGCCATTTTAAACTTTAAATACATTAGCATTATACACATAAAAAAGAGAGAATACAGTTATTACAAATTAATTTCAAATCTAAGCTCGTAACATAACATATTGAGCTATATATATTGGCTTACTCCTTTCACAGTCCAAAACTTATTAAACTCCAGGAGAACAGATTCTTCCTATATTCCTATATTCTTCCTATACCTTTCCTTAATGACATTTATTTTTTTAATGATATTTCATAAAATATAATTCAATGACATCTCAATCATTAATACGGTGAGTTGTTTAATAAAAAGTACTTTTCAACTATAACATGTATATGTTGTATATGGGCGTTTAGTTTAGCTAAAACAAAAATTTAAAAAATGAAAACAAAATTTTAATTCTAGTTTGGCTTATGCAAGGAAGTGAAAGACGTTCTCGTCTGCAGTTTAGCTCTATCATTTCTGTACGAATTTTAAAAATCAAGCTCTTTCCAGAACTATAGCTTATTGCTAAAATAATTGTTTGTACCCTGTGGAATTTCATTTAGAGTCAGAGAAATTTAGCGAATCTTGATTTCTGAGCGCGATTTACACCTACTTACACTCACACAAAATATATGTCATTTATCAAACTTTAAAGTGTGTTATTGGCCGCGTTCCACAAAGTGCAAAGTCTGTGAAAAAAAAAACATTTGGCCGCTGCAATGCGTATCAACATAAATTGAATGGATTTTTATATATACAAATTACAATTTAAGAACAGCTGCCTTTAAAACTTGCATCACCACAAATGCAAAGAAAGAAAAATCTTGTTTTATGTTCCATTGGGCATCTAAAATCTGACATCTGAGTGCAAAATCTAAAAATCCCAATGGATGCAGCACCATGCGGCAGCATAGCATTCCTTTGATTAGTATAGGCACGAATTTTTAGGAAACCCTATACAGGACAGGTAGCTTGTACCATTTCTGCTCTCAGTTGATCATCTAGTTTGTATCATCTTTGATCAGACCACTGGCTCGTTATTATAAAAAAATATGCGTTCGACGTTAGCGTTATGGGCCCGAATAACAAATACAAATTGAGCAATTATAAATAGTTCTTTAAAAATTCTTGATTTAACATTTTTATAAATGTTACACTCTTATTTTTTAGCAAATTTCTTCTGATGGATATGAAGGCATCCAAAAATAAAGTGCACGACTGGGTCGAACAAAAGTTTATCGCTCGTCAAAAGTTTTATTGGTTGTTTTCTTATTTTATTAGATAGGTAGGTATTAGGTTAAGATCTGAGAAGCTACTAGGCTGCTAGGTAAAAGAAACATGAAATATAGAAAAAGGAACACACAGTGTTAAATAATATTCACTTTTAATTTTTAAACGTTGAAGCTCTAGAAACAGGCAATTCTCGCAAGTTCTTGTTAGAGAGTTATAAGCGCCTACTGTACTATTTTATATCACTTTACAAGTTTTTGAGTACGAGAACAAGTGTAGTAGGAGTTTTTGATCTGTTTGGAAATTATTTTCTTTTTTACTGGAATAGATTAATGAAGCTGGTTTAAGTTGTCAATGATTGAAAGTATTGGTCGTGATACATCGATATCTTTACATATAAATATATGTATTATAAACAGGATTATCGTGTGCACTGCGCGAACTCGTCAAGCGCCCTTGAAAGTCAGATACGAACTGCGATCTTAACTCAATACGTCTGACCCACTTGACGAGCTGCATTGTGCAGTCCTATACTAATACTATCATACCTTTGAGCAGGAGGGATTTCCCTGTTCAATGAAGCTATACCAAAACTACAGGTTAACAACTCGGCCATCCTGTATTGCACTGTCCTCAGTGCACCTAGCTACACTATTCTGTTTAAGCACTCAGCCCTTTATAGCACTCAGCCGTGGCACTCAGCCCTTTTTAGCACTCAGCCGTGGCACTCAGCCCTTAATCGCACTCAGCCGTGGCACTCAGCCCTTTATCGCACTCAGCCGTGGCACTCAGCCCTTTATCGCAATCCGCCGTAGCACTCAGCCTTAGGTTTAGAGATCCTCAGAATTACTCAAGGAACAGTCAGAACCAAAAAGTTCATCCTTATTCGGCGGTAGATTCAGGGTCAATACCTTGCCTCAGAGTTAATCGGAAAATTGTCAGAACTCCACTGTTCAGCCACTTCCCCAAAAACCTCTAGACCAATACTTTTGGGTTTAGAGATCCTCAGAATTACTCAAGGAACAGTCAGAACCAAAAAGTTCATCCTTATTCGGCGGTAGATTCAGGGTCAATACCTTGCCTCAGAGTTAATCGGAAAATTAGCAGAACTCCACTGTTCAGCCACTTCCCCAATAACCTCTAGACTAATACTTTCGGGTTTAGAGATCCTCAGAATCACTCAAGAAACAGTCAGAACCAAAAAGTTCATCCTTATTCGGCGATAGATTCAGGGTCAATACCTTGCCTCAGAGTTAATCGGAAAATTGTCAGAACTCCACTGTTCAGCCACTTCCCCAATAACCTCTAGACTAATACTTTTGGGTTTAGAGATCCTCAGAATTACTCAAGGAACAGTCAGAACCAAAAAGTTCATCCTTATTCGGCGGTAGATTCAGGGTCAATACCTTGCCTCAGAGTAAATCGGAAATTTGTCAGAACTCCACTGTTCAGCCACTTCCCCAATAACCTCTAGACCAATACTTTTGGGTTTAGAGATCCTCAGAATCACTCAAGGAACAGTCAGAACCAAAAAGTTCATCCTTATTCGGTGGTTGATTCAGGGTCAATACCTTTTACGTCACCTTTTCAATTCTTGTCTTCACTACTTAAAGACCATTTCAACACATTCTTCGTTTATCGTATAGGCATTGGAGGCAGCTATTCAGACGGCCCACCAATAATCAACCTTAATCAATGTCTGGCAGTTCTCGCAAATAACTCCACACTTTCCAAAATTGCTCCACCAATAAAAAAACACAGTTGACAGCATATATCCAACTCCAGGGCCAAATGTTAATGGCGAGAAAGACATGCTCATCTCGGACATTACCTAAATAAATCCTCCCCCAATGTCATTCTGAAGACGAGCACCACCCAACCGTCCAAAATCACGGCATCAAACTTCGCAATAGGAGCTAATTCAAACACGCTGTTGTTCAGCCTGAGTGGTTACAATTATAAAGCAAATTGTAAAGGATCTCCAACCCTACTCGTTGCGACACAAAAATGCAAATGGTTTCCAAGTCCAACAAACACAAATTCGCACAAATATATGCAAATAATTTTAAAATGTTGCACCCCTGTTTAACTTCCAAATACCTGAAGCATACACCTCTGTGTCTCTCTCTGTTCTATCCTGTTAACAGCTAGCTCATGTTTTTTTTTTTTTTCACCTAATCGTTTGCAAGCAACGAATGGATCCTCGCCACAAAGGCAATTTCGCATAAGTTTGGGATATTTCCAAGACCTTCTTGACAGTCGTCGCAGAAACAGAAACAGAATAAAACATCTGATTACTCAAGCTTGGAACGGCTTAACCTGAATACCTCCTCTTTTCAACAATTCTCAGAGTCGCCTAAGACTCAGATACATATGTGACTGCAACGAAACCCTTATCAAACTGCTTGCAAAAGGATCCCGTTTACCGAGAAAAAAGATCTCTGATAAATGGCTGGCGTGAAAAAGCCGACCTCACGCGAAATGCAGATATAAGTAAAGAATTGTCAGCGCTCAGCAAAATACAAAAAAAAAATTAGGAACCTCTGTAGGAACAACAGGTAGTATGTTTGAACTCATGTAGGGGGAAAAATGACAGCCTTAGTTCATATAAATGTGCGCCACAGCATTATATTTTTCTGCGAGCACCCAAAATTCTGTCGGTTTCTAAGTTTCCCAACAAGTAACCTAATCCACACATTCTCTCAAAAGATCAAACTCTATTTATTTTCTAACCTCCATTATACTTTGGCAAGCACTGTCCCGCTGCATACCGAAATTCAAAAACGGAAGTGATACGCTCCCAAAACGCCACGTGATATTTCTAAAATGAATTAGCAGGCCATTACTTTCTAAAATTCATTTTTACTTGGAAAAATTGTGATCTTCAACCACCAATAAGGTTTGATTTGCATCAAATTATTCCAATAAACAGTGTTCCGCTATTGAAAAACTTTAAAGGATCCTACAACGACACAAATGCAATCATCAATCAGTCATGAAGCATTAGAAATCAGAGGAAATAGTACTATATAAGGTACCGAAAACTGTTTCCGAATGAGCGACAGAGCACCACTGACCCGCACATGACACCCGACAGATCAGCGGATACCCCGTGGCCTCAAAAAAGCATTGGAAAGATATCCGTTGGGAAAATTCAACTGTAATTCATGCATTTCTTCCCCTTAGAAAAAAATCCTCGCTGTGAAAGAAATCGCACCAACCCTGCTCTTCACGAAAACAAACTATGAAGTTATCTTTCCCATCGGTTGCTTTTAATGTTTTTATTGCACATCACTTACCCAATCTGAGGTATAGCTCACTCAGATATTTACCTATGTGCGGACTTCCAAATATCTAACGCACAACTCAGGATGACCCTTTTTTTCCTTGCCTTAGCCACTCGATCGACAAGTTTTTTTTTTTTTTTTTTTTTTTTTAGGTATCTTGTACCTACACACATCTATTATACCCTTTTTTTTGCCAAGCACCGCACTAGCTTATTTTTTATTTATTTATTCTTTTTTTCGTGTGAACAACAATTATCGCGCACATTCGAACACAAGGGTTAACACGGTTTCTTAAAATTTGTATCTATTGCACTAGATACCACTACCAGGCGCTTAACACACACTCGGGAATCATATCCCACTTCTGAAAATATAAACAGGATTATCGTGTGCACTGCGCGAACTCGTCAAGCGCCCTTGAAAGTCAGATACGAACTGCGATCTTAACTCAATACGTCTGACCCAAGGTATAGAGAATAGAAGGTAATATATTCGCGCGCATTTTTTGGTGCATGTTCTGCGCATGACGTCACTTGAATTACAAAATGTTACTGCTGTGCAGTCCGAGTAGGCAGTTCTATTATTCCTTCTGCAAAACTTAAAACAAAAATAGGTTTTCTTATGTAAAATGACCTTCTAAACACGAAAATGAAAGTATTTTTTCGGAAAAACTTTTATTAATAAAGTTATAAGCAAATAAAATTTCGACAAAGACCTCTGAAATCACTCTTTTTTTCAGGTACACATGCAGGTAAATTGCAGTATTTCTTACATTTTCATTTCATAACATTATATTTATTGTTTAAACATTGCAAAATGCTTTGAACAAATTGTAATAAACAAATAAGCGCAATTGTGATAATTTCAAAGATTTTTGCTCGGATGCATGCAGCTAGGAAATAAACACACCCTGAAGGTATGCCATGGTATTTGTCGTAGTTGTAGTACAGTGGCTGCTTCCAATTGCTGAAAATCCCTCTTGCCATTATTACTTGCACATAATTTGCTGGGCCAAGTAATGTATCAGCTTTTTTGTCGTATTCGTAACAGGAGCGAATCTTCATCTCATCTGCCATTAGCATACAAACTTTATCCCTCTGTAAAAGAATAGCACTCCTCATCAATTTCAAAACGGTATTCAAAAATCCAGGAGCAACATCTATTTTTGATGCCCATTTTTGTAACGTGATTACTGCAGGAAAAGGGTAGCCGCTTTGTAGCAGGAACCGGTACGCTTTTGGACCACTGGCATGTACCTATTGCTATACACTTGGATATGTCCTCTATCTATGGTCCACTTTATCCGTGCATCACGTAGCCCAAGTTTTTTTTTTGTGTAGGAGTAAATATGGAATTAGTTGCACTACATTCTTGTTGCAGCTTATAGTTCTCCTTCGTTAACTCAAGGATTTTTGAGTGCTGGGATATTATTTCCCCCTCAAGCGATCTAATTTGTTGTTCGAGTCCTAAAATTGTTTCCTTCAACTCAACAATGTCAGTTTCTGCAGGTCTAGAGATTTTTAAAGTGTATTTAGAAGTATATTGTGTTTGCAACCAAAACAATCTTACGTGCTTCGCTCAAAATATTCTTCTTCATGTTCCTCTTCAAAATGTAGCATCATCTAGCCGTTCTTCCTCAAGGACGTGATTAGCCAGTAACACTGCCACCTCACTCTTACGCGGTCTTCTTTTTACGCGTTCACTTCGTTCATTATGTTGGTCATTTTCTTTATTTGTAGAAACGGGAAAAGGAAGATTTTCCGTGGGAATCGCGTCAATTTTCAATTTCTTGCAACTTTTTGGCGAGTATTTCAACAGTTCATGTTGCAAATTGCGTAAATATTGGTCGCGGGTAAAATGTTTTGAACAAATGTATGCTGTTTGCACATTTACCTACTTTATCTTTCCTGCCACATTTGCTCAGCCAAATATTTGCCATTGTCAAGTCTTTCGGAAAACGAAAAAGTTTTATTGGGTCACTGCTCACTTGTGTCGTTCTGTTTTTCCTTTTTTTATTGTTGTTTGTATCACAATTGAGCACTGAACAAATTGCCATATTTATATATTTTATATTTACTTCACTATCACAGCTTTTAAACACACAAAACACGTGCTACTTAATAATCGAAAGCAATGGATTGTTTACTCAAATAGGTATGTAACTGTCAAATATTAAAACATTTGTTATAAACAATCAAAAACAATAACAAAATAATAATTGGTAGTTGATAATAATACCCCTGGAGTAACGTGTGTGACACGAATAAAACATATTTAAAACCTTTTTGTTTACACTTTATTTAAATATCTTCAATATTATTAGAACACTATTTATTTACATTTATTTTTAAATGACATTTAATTTGGACAACTTAAAACTTTTACAATTATCATCTATCGATGGTCAAACTTGAACTGACCTAAACCAATAGTCTTGGCTCATATTTATACTTGGTTTTAAATAGCAAAACAAAGCAAAGAATATATATGTAACACACAACACACAACAGCTAGACAACAGAAATTAGACTCCTCGCTTGTACTGTTATACAGCTGCAGGCAGTGCATGCATATTATAACATGTTCACTGCTTCTTTCTATTAGTTCCGTTGTTGGAACATGACTTTTTGATAGGCAGCTGCAAGCTGGCTTGGATATGGTAAACACATTTACCACATTTGCTTAGTCCTGTTATACAGCCGCACTTGCTGATTTGCAGGTGCAGGCCGTGTGCAAAATTGGTAAATATGTTTACTGCAGGTGCAGGCCGTGTGCAAAATTGGTAAATATGTTCACTGCAGGTGCAGGCCGTCACGTGGCTTGCTCATGTTTCATAGATTCATGTTGTATGGATCTTGGGAACATGTAACTCCTCCAACCGTAGTATGGAGAGAACGTGTTGATAAGACGTGAATGTCCATACGTTATTATTATTATCATTATTTTTTTTTTTTTTGCAACGTTGATCAGATTTGTTTATAATTATTAATTGCCAGCATCGGTATTTATTATGTATACGGGCTACTGTGGCGTATGCGTAACTATTCTTCCTTAATTCTTTACTTTGCTTGCTATTGGTTTAGAATTTTATGTATGTTCTTAGATTTATTTGTATTAATATAATTGTTAGGAAATGCATGTGCTTAACTAATAACTCTAAATATTTAGTACGTAGTTAGATTTAAATTAAATTAAATTAAATTTTAGATATTATTCAAATAAAACGAATGTACACGGAAGGGTGTTAACTAAATTAAGTTTATATTCTAACAATAATAAAGGCTTATAGTATAATAATATGAGGCTGTTTAAAATCAAATTAATTTATTATTACAATTTTATTTTTTGTTTGCAAGAATTAAACAAGAATTACATTGTTATTATTATTTTTTTTTTCTTTTGGTGTAATCTCTTCCTGTAAGCCTTCTATCAAATTGTATATTTTCGATTGGATTCTCGTGTTTATAATTTCTTTTTACAACTTGCCTATCACGTTTAAATCCATCTTTATCTTCAAAATAAGTTTTGTCTTTTCGTTTAACATCTTTTATTATATATCGTGGTAAGTATTTAATGTTATGAAAGCCTAAATTCTTAACTAATTCACGATCTCTATACTGTGTTGTATCTACTCGTGTATTGTTAATTTTGTTTATTTTTTTTTTTTCTTTATTTGAATGAATTCTTTGTTTCAGTTCTTCCCATTGTGATTTGTTCAAAACTGGGCAGGTACATAAGAGTTTTTTAAGCTTGTTAAAAGACTCTATGTACTGCTTGTTTTTAACGTCTATTTTAATGCCTTTTTAAAGGTATTTTGTCATTGGGAGGACTACTTTTGAGTAGTCTTTAATGAATTTCCTATAAAATCCTGTGACTCCTAAAAACGATTTTATTTGTTTTATGGTCTGGGGTACTATTATCTGTTTAATCAATTTGATTTTATTAGGATTGGGCTTTATACCTTCCTCGGAAATTATGTGTCCCAGATACTCAGTTTCACGCTTTAAAAAGTTATATTTGTCGATTTGGACCTTAAGATTATATTATATATATCGGGTTTTTTCAAAATTAATTTCATTTTGACTGATGACATGAATCTTATCTTGTGAAAATGGAGTTGGAAGATTGCTAAAAACTAATGGTATTTTAGCTTCTTTTGTTATAAGCTGTGAATTAGAAAAATGGATTTTTGATTGTAAAGGCTTTAAAACATTACATCCAATTATGCCATCAAAATCACTATATAATTCTGTTTCAAGCATTTCGATTTTTGCTAAAGGTCTGTTGAACTCCTTAAAAAGTGGAATCGTTATTTTTGTGTTAATACACGACCTCGAACTGATAGACTTAAGTATCAGTGGCTTTTCAAGTTCCGTTTTGTAGGAACTATGAAATATACCTTTTTGTATAACCGATGTAGTTGCTCCGGAATCAATAAGCAATTTTAATGGACTTGAATTAGTTCTCACTATTATGCAAGGAAGAGCTCTGAGGTGGTTGATTGAAAATTTTGAAATCGTGAATCATTGAAATGTTCAGCTTGGATATTTTCTTGCAACTGACCTTCATGAGAGCTGTCTGTCTGTATGTGGTCTACTTCCATATTTTGATTTCTATTTCTAAAAGATTCTGAGTTTTTATTTGTGTATGGTAATTGTTATAAAACTGCTTAAAAAAAATTGTCAGTTTCAACAAGAATAGCTTTTGCTTCTGCTAAGTTTGATGGGTTCCTAGCATTGAGAATTAATTTTTTGTTCACAAGGTAACTTGCTAATAAATAGCTTTAAAACAATTTCCTCATTCTGTCCGCTATTAAACCACGTCGGGATATCCGAACTCAAAGAAGATTTTATATTCAACTTTGTTAAAAGATTTAAATTTTTTTCAAAGAATTCTTCAACTGAGTTTTCAAATTTTAAAACTTTTATTTCATTAACAATATTTTCGACACTTTCGTTTACACCACAGTTAGATTTTAACACATTTTTTATTAAAGGCCAATGAGTTGGATTATTATTATTAATTAAAATTAAATTGGCTTTGCCTTTAATTTTTTGTCGTATTCTTAAATCTAAAAAGCCTCTTGAATTTTCATCTAGAGTTTGTATAAATGTATAAATATAGTCAACTTACTTAATAAATAAATCTAATTCTTCTGCTAATCCCGTGAAATCCGCGATTTCTCTTACGAGTTCAAGTAAATTAAAATTTGCCATACCTCTGTTTTTATATTATTTTGCTTCTTAAAGGTGTTTCTGCTAGGCTGTTGATTCCGATGATGACTTTTCTTTGAAATGGAATGAGTTCTTGTTTTTTTTTTTTTTTTTTTCACTTATTGTCTTATATTTTTCACCATTTTTAAATGTTTTTTTTTTTTTTTTTTTCACTTATTGTCTTATATTTTTCACCACTTTAAAATGTTTTTTTTTTCACTTATTGTCTTATATTTTTCACCACTTTAAAATGTTTTTTTTTTTTTTCACTTATTGTCTTATACATATTTTTCACCACTTTTAAAATGTTTTTTTTTTTTTCTTCTTTTTTTTTCGTTTTTTCCGACTGCGCCAGTAACGTGTGTGACACGAATAAAACATATTTAAAACCTTTTTGTTTACACTTTATTTAAATATCTTCAATATTATTAGAACACTATTTATTTACATTTATTTTTAAATGACATTTAATTTGGACAACTTAAAACTTTTACAATTATCATCTATCGATGGTCAAACTTGAACTGACCTAAACCAATAGTCTTGGCTCATATTTATACTTGGTTTTAAATAGCAAAACAAAGCAAAGAATATATATGTAACACACAACACACAACAGCTAGACAACAGAAATTAGACTCCTCGCTTGTACTGTTATACAGCTGCAGGCAGTGCATGCATATTATAACATGTTCACTGCTTCTTTCTATTAGTTCCGTTGTTGGAACATGACTTTTTGATAGGCAGCTGCAAGCTGGCTTGGATATGGTAAACACATTTACCACATTTGCTTAGTCCTGTTATACAGCCGCACTTGCTGATTTGCAGGTGCAGGCCGTGTGCAAAATTGGTAAATATGTTTACTGCAGGTGCAGGCCGTGTGCAAAATTGGTAAATATGTTCACTGCAGGTGCAGGCCGTCACGTGGCTTGCTCATGTTTCATAGATTCATGTTGTATGGATCTTGGGAACATGTAACTCTGGGATGTATGCTACCGATGCACATGCATAAACATCATGCAATACCATGGCATACCTTCAGGGTGTGTTTATTTCCTAGCTGCATGCATCCGAGCAAAAATCTTTGAAATTATCACAATTGCGCTTATTTGTTTATTACAATTTGTTCAAAGCATTTTGCAATGTTAAAACAATAAATATAATGTTATGAAATGAAAATGTAAGAAATACTGCAATTTACCTGCATGTGTACCTGAAAAAAAGAGTGATTTCAGAGGACTGTGTCGAAACTTTATTTGCTTATAACTTTATAAATAATAGTTTTTCCGAAAAAATACTTTCATTTTCGTGTTTAGAAGGTCATTTTACATAAGAAAACCTATTTTTGTTTTTAGTTTTGCAGAAGGAATAATAGAACTGCATTCATTCTGCAATCTCTTGAGGCAAATGTAATTCAGGTGACGTCACTCAAAAGAAAGAGATAGGATAAGACATGCGCAATATATTACCTTCTATTCTGTATATCTTGCGTCTGACCCACTTGACGAGCTGCATTGTGCAGTCCTATACTAATACTATCATACCTTTGAGCAGGAGGGATTTCCCTGTTCAATGAAGCTATACCAAAACTACAGGTTAACAGTATGTATATGCAAAAATTCAGAGATTTTTTTTTTTTTGAATTTGAAATAGCAGTTATTAACTGAATAACGCTATGAACGTGTGTGGGGGTGCAAATGAAGTGGGATATTCTGATTGTTGTAAATATTTTAAGGTTGGTGCATATTCAAAATGGTTGAAAAAAAAAGTAGAAGTGGGTAATATTTGCTAAAAATAAGTTTTGCGTTACTGTTATTGCATTTTTAATACATAGCTGTTGCAATTTGAATTTTAGAGTGCGGTATTGAGTTTTAATAAAAATACATATGAACAGAGATCGGCTTTTGGGTAGTCATTTTTGATAAATAATTAAAAAAACAGATTTTTTCGAATTTTCTGAGAAAAACTAAGTACGGGATCTTATTTAGAATACTAATATTATCGTTAATATTGTGGTGGATCAGGCACTTAGGAATTGTGGTGAATTAGGCACTTAGGAATTGTGGTGAATCCGGCACTTGGTTTCCCTCCAAGTTCCACTTCCAATTGGAGACTGGAATCTGTCAAGTTAGCTAATTCTAGAACCATCTAGAGAAGAGTTGAAATCTACATCTGGAATATACTTCTGGAATATTCGCTGATAGGTGGCAGCGCGGATATAAAAGAGCGCGTTGAGAACAGAGAGACACAGTTGATTTTTAAACCGTGATTGGTAAAGTTCGAAAGAGTAATCGGTTGTGAGATAAATAAGTGTAAAGTAATACAGTGAATAAAGCGATTAGATTGAAACGTTTAAGTGTTTTATCTTTTCGAATTCCAGCCTGAATGTAACAATATGTTTTTTGATCAAAATCGTTAGAGCGGTTTTTGTAAAATTTGGCAGACAAAACGGTACCAAAAATTGCAATGTTTAGTTTGAAAAATACCGTTTGTTAACTATATAGCTGGAAACCGAATACAGGTTATTATTCGCGATAAAAAAATTACTTGGATTTTAAAGTTTTATCGAAGTCAAAGATGGGGTTTTCGAGACATGAGCGGTTTTTAAAATTAGCGTTTTCGGTGATTCGAATTGAAAATTAAAGCTGCAAAAATTTTAAGAATATCAATATTACTCTAAGTCTGAATTTTGGTCAAAATCGTTCTTGCCGTTTTCTGGTAAACTAAGGAAAACTAAATTTAAAAAAAAAAAATACTTTTTTCAAAAATCCATTTTACGATAATACCGAGAAAAACTGAGCTTGCCATTAAGTTGGAAATGACCATATAACCTTAGAAATTAATTTTTGTTACAATCGTATTGACCGTTTTCGAGATATGTCCAAATTTCCAAAGCAAAAACTGGGTACGTAGTCATGGTAACCTCACCCACTTAAGCTTAAATATCGATTTTGGTTGAAATCGTTAGAGCCGTTTTCGAGCAAATCAAACTGGTACAAACAGTTTGTATGGGAAGTACCATTAATATTGAGGTTACCTGGGAAAATAAAAAACGGCCCCGAGCCTTAAGCCCACAAACTCCAAATCCGAAGTTTGAACGAAATCAGCTCCGTTTAAGCTGTAGGCCTCCGGGACAGGCAGACAGAATTTTGAGACGCACTTTTTTGAGTTCGTGTATCATCGTAATGTCAGAATTGATTAAAATCTCGAGTTCGAAATTTTGTACGAAAACAATATCTTTCTCTTACTACGTATCTAATGGAGAAAGTTAAAAAGAGGAAAAAAATGCATTATCTTTACTAAAGATACCGAACAGATTTGTTTGAGTGTGAAAAGACGACGAGTAAGTCTAGTAACTCTACTTGTACTTGTGTACCAGCTGATGAAACTCTCCAATTTTCCGCTGCTTTTTCCAAGACCTTTCGCTGTCCATTTGACGACCACCGGACATTTTTTTTCCGGTGTTATGTGTAGTTGTGGTTTATTTATCGGATACATACTCGTAATTAATACCAAAATAGAACAACCAAACTTTTGACGACCCAGTCGTACATTTTAGTTTGTAGGAATCTTAGAGTAGAGGAAACTGAAAAAAATTGACCAACAAGTGTGAACCGATTGCAAAATAATAATAATTCAATCGCCATCGGTAAGACAGTAACACGTTGCTACAAACTTTATGCGAAGAAAGACTCGAATCGTCTGATTGACACGACGTGCGTCGTCTAACGATTGACGTAGTTTTGTCTAAATTTTTATGTCATGAGTGCTCAGAATTGCTAGAGAATCTAAAACGATTTGTCGCAAAGCTGTGATATTGCGACCAAAGCTAAAAAAAGTGAACAACCAGTCTTTATTTATCCCAGATTCATAACCATGGGCTTAGATAAATCTGCGGCATTACAATTACAGAGTTAACCAACTGTGAATAAACCGGCCCTAAGTAACGTAGGCAACTGGCAAGTCTGGGCGGGATGGTATCCCTTTGTGGTATCACAATATACCGCCCAGCATTGGACCTACTGTGCTGTGTCAACCACTCGAGCATTCGATTCATGAAATTGAGAAAGTCCCCTCTCGGGCGTGTTAACTCGCTAATGCGGTTTCCTACTACCACTGGTGTAAGTGTGTAACTTGCTAACCCGTGCAAGTACAAATGCTCAAAAGCTTAATTAACTTAAGTCGATGCTTTCTGTACCTAGTTATGTTTTTGCCAGCAAACATTTATTTCGACATAATGAACTTACACTGTCCTAGACAAAAGCAACCGAAAAACATGCGTCAAAACGTGCAATTCATCTCGTTTTAAGCTGTCTTCATGTTGCACAATGACAGATTGAAGCTAATGTTGTTAGGCAGACATAAAAAAAAAACGCTAACTAGTCTCGATGATAAATGTAGTGTTTTTTTCCCCCTTTTTTTTTTGTAAGTAAGCGGTGTCAAGGTCATTGAATCATTGCGTAGGTTTGGTACTAATGATTATTTAATCTCTGTATATATCTGTATTCCAGGAAAAAAAATCGAACGTAACACTAGTACCGCTAACGAGATGACAATAGTGATTATCACTTACGAAAAGGTTCTGCTCGTCTGGATTTGTCATTCTCGCCAAATAAGTCAATAAAAGCACCTACTCGCTGTCGACAGGACCAACGACATGCAATTGCAAATCGATTTACTTAATTAATTATGATTTTGTGCAAGTTGGAAGTACCTACCAAAGGTCGAAGCACGCCCTGTTGTCGTCCCCAACAGGGCGCCAACCGCCAACTCCACCAACCACCACACACACACTCGGGACTTCAACTCTTTATTGATGGTGCTGCTGTGCCATGTCCCACAGTCGTATTGTTTTTAAAGCTACTGAAGTGAATAGACGCGTTGTATAGCTGCCGGCGGTCGTTTATGTATTGTTCAAGTAATTCGCAGGGTATTACTTGTTGCCTCGTTCCAATATCGGAGTATCTGAGACTGAGTGCTGCGTGATATATTCACCTCAACGCATATTAACGAGACGTTTTTGAATATTAGCTTTGCAATTACTTGGAAATTGGAACTTCGAGCTATAGGTAGTGACTTACAGTCATAGTCGTTGGACATCACAATCGTTGGAGTAGTCCCGTCCGACTGTGGCCTCTTCGGTTCGTGTTATGCATCGTGATTGATGGACATCGCCTATTAACGTTTTGTGGTGCATGTTTTATTTGATGAAACGTAGTTTTTTCGTTTTGGGAATAAAAGTGGCGTGCCGTGCTCACGTTGAATTCGTATTTATTTAAATTTCGGATTCGATTACCTAATCCGGGTGACAAAACATAGTTGGCTCGTCGCACTTGAATTTGTTTTTAACCGCTTTTGGTCAAACAATAACAGTCATAAGTAGTACAGCGTAGAATGTCTTGAGAGTTTGACACACAAATTGTATCTGGCTGTAGTTCGGGGTAGTGGCGGTTGCAAGTGAAGTGTTTATTGTTTATAATGCATAACCTTTGACGGTCAATAGTTGTTTTCTGTGTTGAGTGAATAAATACGAGTAAGAATCTACTAATAATAGTGCAATTCAACTGATTAAGCCAAAGTTTCTGATACAGTGTGTGTACTCAAAGTGATGTCAGCCAGTAATATAGCCGCATTAATAAAAGGTTCGTTTCATTTTCAAGTTTTTTGCGTGAATACAATTTGCATGTGATTGGATATAAATAAATAAAGGGTGTTCGCGAAACAATTTTCGAATTTAAAATTAAATAATAAAAGATTCACAGGTTTTTATATAATCGTTTTTATTTTAAAATAAAACATACAAATGCGGATTTATGTTTTGAAAATAATTGAAGTTAAATGTTTACCACGGAGACGAACACACTCATTTAAACGAAACACAATATTTGTGAAAACTTTTTTGCAAGTTTCTTGCGAAATTCCTCTGATTTCGTTTCGAATATTTCTTTTCAGTTGCAATAAATTTCGCGGTTTGTTAACGTAGACTTTAGATTTAAGAAATCCCCATAAAAAAAAGTCCGCAGGTGTTAAGTCTGGCGATCTGGGGGGCCATGGGATATCACCATAACGACTTATGACTTTTTCGGGGAAAATGCGCCTTACAATGTTCATTGATGCTCGCGAAGTGTGTGGTGTAGCACCATCCTGTTGAAACCATGTCGATCCGTTTACCCATTCATTGTTCTCCAACTCAGGTTCCAAAAAGTTTTCCAACATAGACGAATAGGTTTGGGAATTTTTTTTCTTAGTGAAAGACGTGGATTTGCAATAACATCACGACGAACTGCTTCAATTGTTTCGTCAGTTCTCACAGTTCGCGATACACCTGGCCCGTGTCCCACTACAGGTCCTTGTTCACGAAAACTTCGCACCCACTTGCCAATAAGTTGCGTACTAGGACAATCCCGTATACGCCGAATATTGAAATGTCTTGCGAATATCCTGCGCGAGAATCGTTATTTTTAAAATATGCCTCTACAGCAAACGCACGATGCTCCGCCGACCAACGATCCATGGCTACTAAAATCCGCACGACGCGTAAGTGTAATGAATACGCCTCCCCCCTCCGCCGATACCCCGCTCGCCGTTTATTCAAATTCAAAGTCGAAAATTCTTTGGCGGACACCCTTTATTTCTAAAGCACTTGAAGTACTTTTCATGCGTACCTACAGTGGACGTCCAAGTGTTAGATCGACCTTGGTTTATTTGCTTCCGCAACATTTGAAAGAAAGCGATAAACAACAGGCCATACTTATAAGTTGAAAAAACCCCGGGTGTTTTTTATGCGATATGCCGGCTATGCAGTACCTAGATCTGCCATAGATGAAATGGTTCTTATTTGGTATCATGTCGACCATGCTGTGAAATGCTAAGGTTTATGATTTTACACTTTAGCCTCGATCTGTATCATAGGGGTGAGGTTAAACTAGAAAAACTACAAGGTATAGAGTAATGCGTATTCACTTAATTTCTGCCTTTTTAATTTTCTCGAATACGTAGTCAGAGACAAATATTGCATTAGTAAAATTTATAAAAAATTTCGAACTTGAGATGTTAATCAATTACATTACAATGTCGCGAGATTCTGTGCGTCTGTCTGTCTGTCCATATGCCCCCCAGGCCTAGAGCCTAAACGGCTACACCGATTTGGTTCAAACGTTGGATTTTGAGTTTTTCGGCCCACAGTTCGTGGCCTTTGTTTTTGCTCGATAGCCCCGATATTAATGGTACTTCCCATATAACTAAAGTAGGTGAGATATGGGCTGCATACCCAGGTTTTCGCTAAAAAAAAATCGAATAAGGATACTTTTTAAAATTAGACTTATCTCGAAAACGGTCCATATACGTATCTAATTGTAACAAAAAGGGATGAACCCTTAGGTAATATGTTCATTTCTAACTTGATAGCAAAATCAGTTATTTTTCTCTAAATTTTCGTACAATACATTTAAACGGCTCCATTTTTGAATAAAATGCATACCTAAGTGGAGTTAAATTGATGTTTTTCAAAATTAGTGCGTCCTTCATTTTCCATTCGAATCACCGAAAACGTTACTTTTAAAATATGCTCATATCGCGAAATCTTCATTTTCGATTTGGATAGAATTTTAAAAACCAAATAATGCTTACATCCTGAAGCCTAGTATCCTGCTCGCGCTAAATTTTAGCGCCCACAGTCTCCACTTCGTTTCTCCACACCAAAGATAAATGGCCGCTAAATTATTATTAAACATGATGTAGATGGGACAAAACCCATATGTTTATGAAGCATGAGTACTATGACAGATATCAGTAAACGTAATTTTAATAGAATTTTCGAATTTCAAACTTGAAAGACGTAAGAAACCTAGAAATTATAAGAAGTTCGACATATCGTGTCCTCAAGCTTTTCACAATCTCCTTACCATACTCCTTACCATGCAACACTTGTTACTACCAAGTGAAAGCATAAGCCCCCTTGAAATGCAATTCGCTTTATTTATGTTTATATCTCTGGTTTGGCTCTGTTGTTTGACTTTGCGTTTTCTTTTAATTATTACACAAACATTATCTGCGTTTCCCGCCAAAAAAAATCATAGCAAACACAAGAAAAACTCTTTCCTCCGTTTTGTATGTCAGACTTTATCTTCGATTTAATGTACCGGAACCGGACATTTATTTCGCGAGCTAAATGAGTGGAGACTTTTCATCGGCCCATCTATATGAAGTTAAGGATTTAGCGTGCGAACAGGATACTGCTTTGCAAAACTGCCTCGCTAAATTTTATCTTTGTAGACATTTTTGTATGGGAATTAAAATTTATCGCGAGCAGGATACTAGGCTTGAACATAAATTTCCTACTCCATTTTCACCTAAATATTTAATTAATGGTATTTTTCCAACTAAACTTTGCAATATTTGTTACTCTATTTTGTCTCATGATTTTACAAAAGCCACTCTAACGATTTATTATTCTAAATAATGTCCCGTTCTTAGTTTTACTCAAAAATGCAAACAAAACCGTATTAAGAATATTGCTAACAAATTACCACCAAAATCCTCGTGCTCAAATGCGATATATTTTAAATTTAATATAAATTTAATAGCGCACTGAAAATAAAAATGAAATTGCACCTAGGATAGGAAAAACTTCTTTTTACCCGTTCCTACGTGACGCCCTGTAGCATAAACGGCTTTACCGATTTTAAATAGTGAGTCGTCACTAGATTCGCATTCTTCACCGGAGTGCCATAGGCTTATAAGATAAAAATAAATAAGTTAATTTAAAAAATCAAATAAACCGACTTACTGTAACAAAATACAAAATAAATAAAAACATATGAACAAGACATATTCATGTATACCTAACTATTTTGCAGTCGGAGGGTACTCATATTTTTGTTAGGCTGTGTAGGTACAGTCTTCCATTGTATAATAATAAATAAATTTACCCGCCACAACCGATGGTTTTCTCGGACTTTATTTCTCTTTTCGTTAATTTCATGCACCCAAATTCTTTTTGCGAATTACGTAGCACGGCAGTTAGTAATATTAATTCTTCTTCCGAGCTGCTTGACATTTTGCAAAAAATGATAACAGCTGCAATTCTATTTGACGTTATCTAACGCTGAAGTTGGAACGTCGCGTTCAAATAATCTTAACGCAGCCTAAAAGAATCTCATCGCGGCATTAAAAATGGTGACGTTCGGATTCATAGTTTAGTAAGTTGGCAGGCTGTCTGACTAGATGTATTTAAGTTTTGATTGGCCCAGAGTGGTGAATAGTTTTTGCAGTTGACGTTTATGGAGGGGAAGCCGACAAATCTAGTCAAGAAAATGGCCGCCCTCCATAAACGTCAAATGTCACAGGTGCCCACGTGACCGATTTAAACCAATCACAACCGAGATAGATCTAGTCAGACAGCTGTCAGACTTACTAAACTAGATACTTGAACGCCCCCATTCCTGCCTCCATACTCAGTTGACATTTCGAAAAGTCAAATTCAAAATAAACAGAGTGGCCGTGGCAGAGCTCTTAAGAGTCGAAAAAAGGGCCAGTGAGAGAAAAGAGTGCCATTTCTAAAGCTACTCTGCAAATTTCGAATTTTCGCACGATATTTAACAACCATTAGTTCGCATAACAGTGTAATATTGTTGTGATAGGCAACCGTGTTACATTTTAAATGTACTATTTTGAAAATAACAATTTTTGAAAAAATTATGAGGGGTCTTTGTCGAATAAAAAAGGGCAAAATAAAACGAAGGTAACGCTGACCGCGAGAATAAGATAAGAAAAGATAAGATTGTGAGGCGGGAGAGCTTTCAATGAGCTCTGGCACTGCGGCTTCTTAGAGGAGCCTATTGTGCCTTCCCTGGTAAGTTCTTAGAGCCATATTTTCACTCCAGAGACCGTCAGGAAGACCAAGATCTTCTCTGGATGTATATTAGCAAGTGATGCTAAATCAATAATTTCGTCACCAAGGACTTTTTTCCTGAGACGACAAAGGACCGGACATTCTGTGATTATGTGAAGAGAGGATTCGTCACTCTCGAGACAAAGTCTACAAATGGGATCCGGTGAGACGCCAATGCGGTGAAGATTGTTTTTTCACGCGACCGTGGCCACTGATTATTCCTGTTAGTATTCTCAGGTTGTTTTTATCCAGGTTAATCAAGAAGAGTGATTTTCTGGGGGAGAATTTGGGGAAAAATGTTCTGGTGCAATTCTGCCCAGCTATGTTTTTCCAGATCTCGTTAGACTCTATACGAGATTGGTTCTTGATGTAGTTCCTGAAATGGTTTTTGCTGACTCCGCAGAAGGGTTCAGGTCCGATGAGTGGAGTGGTTGCTCCGACTTTAGCTAGTGAGTCAGCTGATTCGTTACCTTCAAATCCTCTGTGGGCTGGAATCCAGTGGAGGATGACAAGGTTTTTCCTAGAAAGTTCATAGATGTTTAAGAAAGTTTCTAAGACAAGTTTGGATTTGATGACAGATGAGTCAAGAGCTTTGAGAGCTGCTTGGCTATCTGAGAATATAAATATGGTTTTTCCACGTGTGTTAGAACTTAGATTTATTCTAGCGCAATGGTTGATTGCAAGGACTTCGGCCTGAAATATGGATAAGTTTTTCCCAAGGCTGACTGACAAGTTCACCTGGTTTGACTCACCGTATATTCCAGAGCCAGTCCCTGATTCCATCTTAGAACCGTCTGTGTACCAGATGATGTCAAGTCGAGATGGATTAGGTTTATATTTCTCCCACTCTTCCTTAGGGGGGATGATTATGGAGAAGTTTTTATAGAATACATATTTCGGTAGCATGTCATCAAGAGGCATGCTGAATGAGCTTGAAGGCTCAATGGTGCCGAGTAAGGACAGATGACCTCCATGATAGGTATAGGGGTCAAAGTTGTTCGAATGGAACAGACGGTGAGCACCCAGTCTGGCTTCCGTTTGAATATGTATTTGAAGAGGCGTTAGACCAAGGATGACATTGAGTGCCATAGTCGGTGTGGAGCGTAAGCAGCCTGTCATACAGTTTCCGGCTATACGTTGGACTCGTTCTAGCTTTTTAACTGTGGTGACTTCGTTAGTCTTCGTCCACCAGACCACGGCGGCATAGGTAACCGCTGGTCTTACGACGAGCGAATAGAGCCAGTACATCATCCGAGGCCTAAGACCCCAGTTTTTACCGCAGACTCGACGACAGATCCATAGAGATCTGGTGGCTCTGTTTACGGTACGTTCAATCTGCTTGTTCCATGATAGTTTACTGTCAAGGATAATTCCTAGATATTTGGCTTCTCGAGAGAATTCAATGGTTTCGCCAAACAAGGTAGGGCGAATCAGGAGATCAAGTTTCCGTCGTCTGGTAAAGGGGACTATGGTTGTCTTCTTTGGATTAACAGAAAGACCTTCTTTATTACACCATCTCTGAACAACAGATTGAGCGTGTTGAAGTATTTCTGAGACTGTGCTTTCGAATTTACCATTGACGACGATTGCAACGTCGTCGGCATATCCTACGGCATAGATCCCTTGATTTGTCAGGGACTGAAGTAGGTCGTCAATGACAAGGGACCATAAGAGGGGTGAGAGGACACCCCCCTGAGGGCACCCTCTGGTTGTGAGTGCTGATATTTCCACATCATCGATGCGGGACTGAATTATTCTGCTATTCAGCATTGACATTATCCATCTTCCAATAATGGGAGATAGATTCATATTGTTGAGAGTCCTGTAGGTGGACTCATAGGACGTGTAATTGAAAGCTCCTTCAATATCAAGGAAAGCGATAAGCGACAAGACAGATTTCCTTACAATTAATGGAGGATTCAATTTTTGTTACTAGGTCATTGAGTGCTGACTCGGTGGATTTACCTGGTTGATAGGCATATTGAGACTTACTGAGCGGAAACTGTTTCAGCGCTACATCCCTAATGTGTCTATCAATGAGTTTTTCCATGCTTTTGAGGATAAAGGACATGAGGCTGATGGGGCGAAAGGATTTTGGGCTTGAATCCAAATTCCTCCCTGCTTTAGGTAAGTATTTAACTGTTACTTTCCGCCAGGCTTCCGGTTTGTGACCGTAGGCTAGACTGGTGAATGTGGGTACCAGTACACCAATTCCCTGCTGTAGAAGTGCAGGAAATATGCCGTCTTCCCCTGCTGCTTTATACGGCTTTAGGGAGTTTATGGCCTATTTAATGGCGTTCTGGTTACAGATTTGTTTCGCAATTTTCCAGTCCCCTCTCGTCGGCAGACAAATCCGCTCGAGTTGGGGGGATAGGTTTGTTGTGAGGGGATCAATCGTAGTTGAACCGGGAAAATGAGTTTTAAGTAAGAGTTGAAGTGTCTCTCTCTTATTTCGTGTCTGACAACCGTTCTCATCGGCGAGTGTGCCTAGAGAGATAGTTCTATCAGAGGCAAGAACTTTATGGAGACGGCAGCTCGAAGGGATTTCAAAATCTCTCCACAGAACCGTCTAAATGATTCTTTTTTGGCCTTTTTTATTTCTTTGTTGTAGTTGGTGAGAGCACTAGAGTAGGTTCGCCAGTCATCATTGCGTTTTGCTTTGTTGAATAGTTTCCTTACTCTAGATCTTACCGCGAGAATACAAAAACAATTCAAGGTGCTTAGTCAACGCGTTCGGATTCCTAGTCACGACGAATCTAGTTGACGTTTTACATAAACTAGGTATCCGAACGTCCCCAATGTGTTCTGTTTGACGGAGCCTTTAGTTAAATAACTCTCCAATCACTGTCAAATCTCGGAAATGTCAGTAGGATTTTTGTTTGAACGTCGTTTTCTTGAATACAAAATTTCCCGCCAAATGAAAATATAATTTAGAATCCATCCTGTACGAAAACAAACCTTTTGGTAGACTTTAAATGGGGTAAAAAAAACATTATGGACGTTTATTCATTCATTTAAAATATTAACTACTTACAAACAATTTGAACAAAAATTGCAACTATGTGACTGGTTATACAATAATACAAAAATAAAATAACGCGCTAAAGTCCATGGAATTTTGAATTTTGAAAAATGGGCATTTTCAATAAATAAGTTTACCAGCCTTTCGTGGCACTGTTCAGTTGTTTTTGTTTTCTATTGTGAAATGTAAACTGGATGTAAAAACTCGCTTAGTGCAGTGAGCAACCTGTAGCCCAGACGATGTAGAGGCGCCTTGACTAAATGCTTCTCTGTTCGTGGTTGTCGAATTTTCTGTGAATTTAAAAGGGCTATTTGCAGTAGCATCAGCTTTTTCGACACCTCCGTCAATCTTTAATTTTTTTGCGGTACTAGCATTGCAAGAGTGATATTCATCTGTATCAGTATCGGAGTTCGATGGGCTTAATGATTGTGTCCCTATTACTTCTGATGCCTGACTAGTCGTACTAAACAGAAACTCACAATCATCAGTACTGGACGAAGATAGAATATTGTTAGCAGACTCATCAGTTACGGCACAGCTGTCCAGCTCCACTACCGAACCGGTTTCATCGCTGGTTTCATAATTAGTACTCTCAAAATCCAAGTCTTCTGATGATGAAGAAAATATTTCCGATGAGTCGGGTTCAAATTGTTGCACTAGATACTCGTCAAACTGATCAGGCGACTTAACATTGTATCTGATAACCGTCAACGTGTCCTTGCACAATGGACATTCGGGTTTCACCTTGACCCACTCCAGTAAACAGGTAAAGCAAAATTGATGCCTGCACAAATCAGCGAAGCATTTATTGCTGCATTGATCTAGGCAAATTGCACAATTTGGTGGCGGAGAATTTCTGACATCACCACCAGCCAGCCGAGTATCTTCAAAATCACATGAGGAATCCACTGATTTTGTAGCATAGAGTGTGGCATTCGATGGGACCTCGGAAATATGTTGTAAATGTTTGGTATTGGCACTGATATCTAGATCGGTAATCTCGGCCATAATAAGTGTAAACCTTGGAAATATACTAACAAATCAGTCTAAACAAATTGGAAAGTTTAAATATGTCCTTACTTGGTGGAGATGATGACGGCGATGTAACTTTTTAAATTCGTTCAATTTTTTTGACAAATTTTGATATACGAATTTGAGTTAAAAATTTATGGAAAACTTGATTGGAATATTTTTATGAGTTTTGACTTACTATTCGACGAGTAGTTAGTTGGAACAGAAGAAAGCGTACTATCGAGTGCTAATTTTAAAGAAGAATGTACTTAGTTACCAAAATATAAAAATTCAGAGTATATGAAAGTGCAAACAAAACAGCAAAATCTCATAGGATTGGTAATTGGTTATGCTATAGTTAATAGCCTGAGCCTCGTCACTTAACCGAGTATTTAGGGAACTGGTTTTACATTGTTGGTTGAGGTCCCCTATCATCTGGGGTGAAGTCCTCCTCGTATATTTTCTCGGTTCAAAATTTTTGTCGTATTTTCTAATTCTACGAGTACAAAAAATGCGTTTAAGTTCATAGAGGTCATATTGTACTTAATTTGAATAGTGAGAAATCGGACAGTTTCAACTTTACCTAAAATACGTTTGTATTATATTTATATATTAATGGGTTTGCGCCCTTAAACCCGAAATATCTATACTTATAATAAAACTGTAAGCAATTTTTTTGTTACCTAATGGCGTGAAAACTACTGCACAGATTTCGTTGAAACTTTTTTGAAATGTTCCTTAAGATTTTATGCAACACATAGGCTAATCCCTTTCATTGCCATGCCCATTTTTTGGAGCGCTTTTGACCAATTTTGACCAAAATGTGTTTTTTTTCTGACTTTACTGCCTTTAACTCGACATTACTCAAATAATTCTTAATCAATGCAAACAAAACAAAATACTTAGGCGAGCCAACACTTTCATAGTCATCAATCAGCTTTCTATGTCCTCTAGAAGCTGAGCTACAACCTAAAATCTAACACGAAAAAAATAAATTTATTTTCTCAAATCGAATTTTATCAGCAGCCGCGGTTCTTGATCGTTGTTCTGCTTTGGGGTGGTTTGGTGGCGCACATCGCACAAGCACGTTTATATGAAAAAAAAAAAAAAGCAGCGACAATGTGTTTCTGAGGAAATGGGCAGATGGCTGATGACGTGTTGTGTGGTTGGTGATGGACGTATGGTGCAGGTGGTGTATATAGAAATTGAGTTCATGGTTTTTGTTTTAATGGTTGTTATAGTACCTACGTTGATACCTACAGTAAAGAATTGAAGAATTCAAGAAGTAAAGACGATATAGGTGAATTATGTTGTTTGATTTAATTATTGTTGGTGTAGATACAAATTTCCGTTCAGGCTTTTGTTTTACCGGTTGTTTCGATATTACCTACGTTGTACCTACAGTAAGGAAGTGAAACTTTAGTACTTACGCTGTTGAATTTAATTTTCTTAAATTCGTGTTTTAGGTAAATAGATTTGTTTGATTTATTGTTTCACATTGACAATGTTCACCGCTTTGTTTTAGCTAGACTGTTGATTTTAAACAAATATGCCGTTGAGAAAACGGTCAAATCCCTTTTATTGGAAATAACACAGTCTCACGCCGCGTGCGAAGTTGCGGGCACAGCTAGTATTGGAATATGACTATTTTCTGTGGTAGGTATTTGATTAGGCTTCTTCAAATTCACTCTCATATTTCGTGTTATCTCAATCAAACGTAAAAACGTCACTTGCTCTTTTTTTGTTGTTGGAATATGGATATGTATAGCCTTCGACGATTTTCTAAGCGTTTTTTATTCAAGTCAAGTTTAATATTAAAAAAGTAAAAGTAAAAAGTGCTCTGAAATCGGAAAAAATATTGCTTTTTCGTACCAATAGAACATAGAAAGCAAAAAAAAAAAAAACACTCTGAGATTGCCCAATCGAATACATTGTAATTCTATGTAACTGCGTTTAAATTTTACCAATTTGAACCATTTATTTATCAACCAATCTGCAATGTATACAAAAAAAAAATACAATTGATTATATTCCCTTCATATCAGTATTTTCAGTTCTATTTGATAATGAATTAAATAACATCATACATACAAATTAAAATATTAATATATAATGCTTAGTACGCTGCTCGAGCTAAACTATATTTCATCTGGTCTCCAACTTTTCTCTCCAAACATCACCTAAAGTCCTGGCTAAATTTTTGACATAGAGAGCGATGTGGATAAATGTTACAAGAAGCTGTTCTTTGAAAATAATTTCCTAACAATTCAATTCAATTGAGCAAAAATTTTACTTTTATTAATTAAGTAACAGGTACTTATAACACAAATGAATTCAAGAAGACTTTAGCTGCAATAACACAACAAAAAATTCTACGGTATCCATCTGCAAGGTTCCACATCGATGGATGTTGCTCCACCAGCATCTCCATCTTCTTTTTCTTTCAGCTCTTGGCTAAATACTTCCTTCTGGGATCCAAATCCACGAACCCTAACGTTGGTAAAAAGTAAAAAAAATATACCAACCCCTTAAGCTTAGAACCGTATAAATAATTTATGGCTATGAAGAGGGTTTATAGTTGTTTGGAAAAAGGGCTCAGTACTACACGATTGTGCTTGGGAAGCACTGTTTGTTGCTTAATATCGATTATATGTCAACCAATTATGACTGAACTACAGCGAACAAAGTTCATTATTATCATTCATTATGGCGTTTTCGATTAAAGAAAGGAATTGTCATTTCCTCCCGTAACTCTATCACTATCGTCTCGTCTATAGTTTATTTTATACAAAGCGTGAGAGCATTGAATGTCTTTCAGAGAATGGCCACGTTCCCCTGCCCGCTAGATGACTAGTCAAACTCCATTAAAAAATAAATTACATTTTACCATTTGCGCTAGACAAATCTCTAGCACTTTTTGTTAAGTATCCCTTTTAGGGAAATTTCTCAATCTAGCGCGAAACTAAGTGCTGCAAGAAAAAAAAAAAGAAAAGAAGAAAGAAACGGACCTGTCAAAGGAAATCTATCAAACGTATACAAAAAAAAAAGTCTAGCGGGTAGTTGTACCTATACCGCTTATTTATTATTTAAGCATTGTCATCGTATTTCTCTACTTGATGCTCTAAGGCACAACGGTTTATTTCACTACTTTCAACTGCCCCCGTTCCCCGTCGCCGCCGAACACTAAGAGAATGAATTGTACTCCACCGATATGGATACCGCATTTACTTACTAAAGGTGGCGCTACAGTCCGGGGTGGACCTGGGCCTCAACCAATACGCCTCTCCAGTTAGCGCGATCTTTGGCTAACTGCCTCCAGTTGGGCACTCCAAGTTGGTTGAGGTCCCCTTCCACTTGCGCGCGCCACCTAAGGCGAGGTGGATACCGCACGTATAACGAAAATGTCAGCATACCACCTTTTCGCATTTCAAATTTAAGAAGCTTTTACACAATTGTATCTCGTAAATTATTTAACACGCTCCCTCCTGACATTCGAATCATTGGAACTTTGAGAATCTTTTTATCTAAAGTAAAACTGTGGCTTTTGAACATTGACCATAATGAAATCGAAATCTTGTTGCACTTCATCACCTAGGCAACTCTATAATTGGGATCATCTTAAAATTGTTTCACTATTATCTTTTGTTTATCATTGTTTTCTCCCTTTTCCTCTTGCTAAATTGTACTTACTGTTCACCCCACTAAATTAATTTAAATAATGTGACATTACCTCTATTTTTTTTTTTCTATAAAATATGTCACTAACTCTTCTCTTAATTTATGTTTGGATAAATTTGAATTTGTAACAATCACATCCACTATTTTAAACTGAATTTTGAGAATAAAGAATAAAAATGTATGTAACATCAAACTTAACGGATAAAATTCTATGGACGCTGCCAGCAACTGAGCCCACAGCGGAAGTGGTTCATATTTTTTGATAGTGCATTGGTAAGCTGAAATTTTTAAATATACGGAATTTTATAGATATATCAATACGATATTCTCTGAATCAACGCAAGCGCACCAAATCTTGGCCATTCCGTATGATATAGCTTGTAGGCAAACTTACGGGAAATCGGCCAAAGTTGCTGGTCTCAGTATTGTGTCTGATCTCACATCCATACATGCGAAAGGCAACACACCGACCGATGCCTACTTCTAAGGAGCGTATTTTTCCAATGGGAAATCGCGCGAATGTGAATTAATGAAGCTCTGTTTAACAGACCACTGCAATCAGCTACACTAATTGCACAGTTCTCATCGCCGTCATGCACTGCCATGGCATACCTATATTGTTCAGCTCTAAATGCAAGCAATATTTACAGCAAACAGTATCCGCATAGCCAACAGTTTCGTTCACTTAACTCTACTACAGACTATCCACTTTAGGCTGTTCATATGTTAGCGCAGCTGATTGTGTCACAAATACTAGTGTCCCAACTCGGTTAACCAACTGAAGAACGCAATCGTCATCATCGTCATAGTTTGCTCCACATCACACACGACATGCAGTTCCGATTCCGACACTTCCTCGAAACTATACAATAGTTCAGGATTTATGTGAATTCTTAATCATCAAAAATGTCCAAAAATGATGCTGAGGTTTGAAAGGTCTGGATATTATGCAGATCAAATAGAGCCGTACCCTACTATCACTGACTTTAGCAACTGGTTAAGCATTAGAAAGGCTGCAAATTCGATTTCCATTATGCAAGATAGTGGTGGTCTAATAATTGAAAAGCGAAAACGATCTAAACGTAATTTTCTCTCCTTTTTATTGATACGCGTTTAGTTTTATATTAAATGCGCCCTTGATTAATTTCTATTACCTTTGTAAATAACTTAAAAAAATAGATTCGCCATCAGTTGAAAAACTTGCAAATTTTTAAAATTTTCAAATACTTCTTAAATTTTCTCTTTTTTTATTCAACTTTATTTCAATTTTTCAAAATTTCTTAACCAATAACTAATCACTTCTTGCATTCTTCAGTCGATTGTTAATGTTTTCGAATCTCTTATCCAAAAATGGTTAGTCTGACCAAAAATTGTTTGGGGAGGGTTTGAAAACTTTGAACAACATACCGAGGTATTGTGGTGAAAGTCTTTAAATGGATATTATTACAAAATACACGCTGTTAACAAGAAGGGACACATAACATCGACGAATCAGTCAGAAAGTTACGAAAGACAGTTATAATTTTGAGGTACAGTACAGTGTAGTTAGGGACTTTGTCTAACTCGGCTCCGATATAAATTTTGACAACGACATCACATCAGAAATCAAACGAAGAATTACACTTGCCAACCGCTGTTTCTTTAGCCTAAGAAGGCAACTGAGAAGTGAGGCCTTGTCAAGAAACACTAAGGAGACTCTATATAAGACCCTCATCATCCTGGTCCTACTCTATGCGGCGCAGAAGCAAGGACATTATCAAGGGCGGATGAAGATCTCCTCGGTCGTTTTGAACGCAAAATTCTTCGAGTGATTTTCTGTCCCGTTTGCGTTGACGGGATGTGGTGAAGGAGATTTAACAGCGAACTCTACGAGCTGTACAGCGACATCGACCTGTTCAGTAAAGTGCGCATCAGCCGACTAAGATGGCTAGGATTTGTAGAGCGAATGGACACCAACGCTGCGGCCGGAAGAGTCTTCGACTCCAACCCGGAGAGACAACGCAGTAGAGAAAGCAGGGATGAAAAATAAACTTTGCGGACTGTAACTAAATCTTAGTTACGATTGTATTTTTTTGTATTTTTTCAATTCTCATTTCACGTATACAAGTATAGGAGAAACATATCGTTTTCGTACAAGACTTGAGATGTTTTTAAATTCTATGTAAATAATACAATATTCTATATAAACAATGTAAATATATATCATTTATGTATTGAAAATTATTGCGTTTTTCGTTTTCCTCATGAATTTAACAATAAACTGTTTGATAAAAATGTATTGGGAAGGTGAGGGTTTCATTTAGAACAAAAGGTTGTACTTACTCAGTTTTTAGCTCAATAGTAGAAGAACAATACTTTTTGAAATAAAAATTGCAGTAAGTGTCAAAGCAATTAAGACCCCACTTTCATTATTTTGTTATATTTCTTATTACAGTTTAAACCATGAATTTTTGCATATTTTATTAACGTAAACGCTAAATTCGAAATTTAAATTCCAAGAAACCCCTGGATTCGAAATACATTCGGTGTTCCTTTATTTCATCATTAAGTTATGTATTTACATTCATAAATGTATTTGAAATAGCTATAAACAAATTTCAAAGAAAATAAATTAAAAGTTCACCAAAAACCCTCAATTTGACTTTAAACTTTGGCGAAGATACTTGTTTATCTGCTTAATAATGAACTTTTAAGATCACCAATCTATTCCAATAACTATTAAAACATTTCTGAAAAGATTAACAATTTGGAACGGAAATGAACTTGTAGAATGTAGGTATCTATAAAACCTATAAAACAATAGGTATTAATTTTAAAGATAAAGGAAACTGTATTACTCACTTAATTCTTAATTAAGTCCGACGCCAAGCCCAATTTAAAAATTGTTTATGTAAAATGACAGAGATAACAGTAATACAGGGTGTCCGCCGGGAAGGCGCCGCCATTTTGGTAAACATTAGTCTTGACAGTTTATATTTGGCAGTCGTGAAGTAGACACGTGGCAAATTTATTATGGAAAAACATTCGATAAACCAACGTGTTTTAACCGTTAAAACATTTTATCAAATCAATCATCGATTACTGTGACGATGAGAAAGTTACATTTTCATGAACAAATCATAATGAGTGACGAGGCACATTTTCATTTGAATTTTCACAGAATAGTCGGTTCTGGGCAATGGAAAACCCCCAAATTATTCATCAATCACCTTTGCATCCATTAAAAGTTACAGTCTGGTGTGCAATTTGGTCAGGAGGAATCATTGGACCTTACTTCTTTGAAAATGAAAACGGCGTAATGGTAACTGTGAATGGGGAGCGAAGTCGTGATACCTTTGAAAACTTTTTAACGCCACAACTTCATGCTTTGGGCTTGATTAACATGTGGTATCAACAAGACGGTGCCACATCGCATACAGCCAGGATTACAATGGAATTACTGCGACACCTCTTTCCACAACAAGTTATTTCAAGAAATGGTGATGTTGATTGGCCTTCACGGTCGCCTGATTTGACTGCTCCGGACTTCTTTTTGTGGGAATATCTGAAAAGCAAGGTTTATGCAAACAAACCAGAAACGCTTGAGCAACTCAAACAAAATATTCGTGTTAAAATTAATTGAAAAATATGCTCAAAAGGGCTCGCATTTGTGAGACTAACATAGGCTGACATTTAAACGCAGTGTGAACTGTCAACCTTCTGTGGTATTCGATTGGGCGCTCTCAGAGCACTTTTTATGATCTTTGGTACAAAAAAAAAAAGAATTCTTTTTCAGATTTCAGAGCACTTTTGCGATTCTAGATATTTTCGCAGATTTACAAACAAAAGTGCGTTAGAGTTTGACAACTGGTAGAGTTTATTTACATTTTCGTGAAGTTTTTCTACTGCAAAGAAAGGCATTACGTCGGGTGAATCTATTTTTGTAAATTATTTATGTATAAATATTAAGAAATCAATCGGGACGCAAATTTTGAATGTTTTAGTATAAAATTTAACCAGTGAATGGAAAACGCTTTGAAAAGTATTGAAGGCTACACGTTTTTACGTTCGAGTAGCCACACGAAATCTGCAATCTGAGAGCGAATCTAAAGAAGCCCAATCGAATACCACATTAGAAACTTAAAAACTTCGCAAGTTTTATTGTTGGTTCACTTAATCTCACAGTGATGCCAATGATTTAGGCACAAACTAAGGTATAACTTAGCTGTTCCATCATTTGTATAATTTGTAAGATACCAACTGCAAAGCATTTCAATTGTTTGTATGTTTACGTTAGGTACGTTGTACAGTAGAATTAGGTGCGTTCGTAAATATAGCAATAATATGGATAAAAGAATAAAAA
This sequence comes from Cheilosia urbana, assembly GCA_946477585.1. NCBI lineage: Eukaryota > Metazoa > Arthropoda > Insecta > Diptera > Syrphidae > Cheilosia > Cheilosia urbana. The sequence continues at coordinate 44,620,638 of OX297856.1, forward strand.
AAACTGTAACAGGTCATTGTAATAAATATGCATTGAGTGTAATTTTTTATTTTTTTCAAAATAAAAAAATACCCTTTGAGGGTAACTTTTTCGGGGCGATTGTATTTTGTATTTTTTCAAATTTCATTGTAACTGAAAAGTTACGATCGTAACGCGTTTTTCAACCCTGAGAGAAAGTCCTCGCCTTAGGTGGCGCGCACAAGTGGAAGGGGACCTCAACCAACTGTGCGCAACTTTCCACTTTAGGCTGTATTGGAGAGGCGTATTGGTTGAGGCCCAGGTTGACCCCGGACTGTAGCGCCATCTAAGTAAGTAAGTTAAAGAGAACAGCGGTACCGGTATCAATAACAGTTTCGGTAATAGTAACAGTGTCGGTGTCGCGAGTTTATTAGTTTTTTCCCATCTCAAAAGCAAAGAAATTATTACTTCAAAAAGCCAGGGATTTCCGAATTTGGCCTGGAAAAAATAGAAACTCATAATATAAGATACTGTGGCAACGCTGTCAAAAATGAAAATTAAGGGAACAAGACGAGAGAGAGAGAGAAAATTTTACAGTGGCAAATCCACTTGAAACAAACATCTGATGGATATTGAAACGATACCAACTTTAAAAAATAAAATAAAAAGAAAAGTAGGGGTATTCACGATCACGATCCGGTGCAACTGGTCTTGTATCATTGCGAAAGTGCGAAAGTGCAACTTTTTTTCGCACCACAACAACAAAATATACTGACAAAAATTTCGCTACACTTTTGCACTTTAAGCGTAGTACGGACCTCTTCTGAAACGAAATTTTCCGGTGGTCTCCAAATGGACAGCGAAACGTCTGCGAAAAGGCAGCGGAAAATAATTTGTGTAGATTTCCATCAGCTGATACACAAGTAGCAGTGTTACCAGCACTGGCTATTTATTTCCAATTTGGCTCCTTAAAATTGTCATTTCGGATTTATCGTAATTTACGCTATTCACTTTATTTAAAGTTTGGCGATTTTTGGGACACTTAGGAATTTATAATTCTATTGCGAACGTACTCTTTTCGATTAACTAAAACTTTCTAAACAGTTATGTCTTTTTCGATTATTGGTCATTTCAGATTTTGATCTGAGATTTCAGATTTCTACTGCCAAATGGAACATTGTATCCGAATTTGATTTCTTTTGTGAGTTGGCCGCAAAAAAAAACATATTTTTCACTTGCACCGGAAATTCATTGCAATTGATTTTCACACATTTATACCAACCCATTTCGAAGTAGTTTAATGTAAAAACTCGTTTACATTTGCAAAATGGAAACTAAAAAAAGTCTCTCAATTACGAGTTTGTATTGTTTTTTTTTTTTAATTAATATTACAAAAAAATATGCAGGGTTAATTTTCATATTTGAGTTTGAATATTTTCGGCTTCAAAATTTCTCAATTTGACTCCACCCTCTTCTGAAAGCTGGCAACACTGCAGTACAAATGCCAAATTTCCGCAAGCAAAGAATGTCCCGGACAATAAACGTGTGCGAAAAGAGAGTGGAGAATTGTACCAAGCAATCTACTACAACTACTCACTTTTCCGCCATCATTTCGCAGCAGCTGCGTACTGCAAAACGAAAAGGAGAGCGGAATTTTTCGTTCGTGATTTCGTTGTGTCACTTTTGTATGGGATATTTCGTTTGTGAAGAGGTGCATACCACGCTTTAGCTATACCCTGACCCTATTGTAACCGAAAAATACAACAGAGTAGCGTTAGCAAGTTGACAGTTCGCTAAATTATGAATTCCTGTGTGCAGGTATCGGAAAAAAACAAAAAGAATGGAAAACAAATAGTTATAAGTGCCGCCGAAGGGAAAATCATAATTTTTGTTATGTAATATTAATTAATTAACATAATTTTGTCTCCATTTTCTTCCAATAAATTGAATCGTTTTTCTTTTTCGCTTTTTAAAAGATTTTTTTCAGAACAAATGTCAATTGTCAGACTGGGTCTGACTTTGTTTCAGTTTTGCTATAGATGAGAAAAAGTGTGTTCACGATCTGATAAAAAAGAAAAAAATTTCGCAATTTTACTATGTCTGTTACACCTAATCGTGAATACCCCTAGTGTTTTTCCAGACGACGGTTGTAATTTTTTTTATTCCTAGACTTAAGCATATTATTCTAACATTATGCTCAATTTACAAATGAAAAGTGTTCAAGTATAATGTTTATATGTTTAGCGATATTATTCAACCAAAATATTAACAATTTACATTGTTTCTAAAAAAATATAAAGTTTTTAGTTTTTTATCCCTCTCGGGGCACTTTTGCACAATGCGCGAGGGGAACTTTTGGGCATGTCCTAATCTGCCCCCTTTTATCACTTTGAACAATCTATTTCAGTGTGATTGTTTTTGGTTTTATTTGTTCAGGTTTATCTCTGCACTAATGGTCAGAAATTACAAGAAAAAGCAGGAAACCGCTCCTAATGAGCGTTTTTTTAGACATGTCCAAAACTGCCCCATGGTTTTCCTAAGGTGCCCCCCCCCCAGAGGGGCAGAATGGGACACTTTAAAGAGATTATTAAAATAAATAAAAAATATATAAATCATAACTATACAGTATACATATAAGTTTGGATATAAGATTCAAAGATAAAACAACATGTAATAATATTTTTTAAGATCCGAAGGGATACTCCGCTTTTTAATGGATGTAGAGCGATTTTTGTAAAAAGTATCCTATAAGGTGACCACCTCTCCCCTACTGTCGGTGTGTAGTAAGAGAGAGTGCAGTTGAATAGTAACGGAAAAGGACATGGCGAATGGTCAGTATCTTAAAACGTGTCATAGTTGTTAAGTGAATAAAGAAAATTAATATATAATTGCAATTAAAACAAATTTGTGTATATTTAGCCATCTCTCACCTATTAAAATTTTGTTTACTTTTGCTAGTCGTATTCCAATCCACATTACACCCTTTTTATCGAAATATTAATATGTGCACATATGTTTTCGTCTCGTAGTGTATATTCTTATTGCGTCTGCCATAGGCGGCAGGTGATAGGAATGCACTTTGTTTAAATGAATAATTTATTTTACAACAGCAGCATTCAGGGAACGAAAACAAAAGTGGAAAATTAAACCAAACAAATGTGTACGTGCACTTTTGATGGAATGTGTTATTTCGCAGGATTTTTTTTTCCAAGTGTGTAGGTACACTTGTAGATTCAAATTACAGCTTTCTCTTCGCTTCAGTAAGGATGAGTGGGCACACATAAAATAAAATGCATTGCACTTCATTAGGCTATATTTAATACCTTCAATAATTCTTTTAATTAATCCCTTCACTAAATAAGGACAACTGACAGGTTCTCAAGCCTGACACTTGAGTTTCAGAAAACTTTAGCGCAATTTCAGTATGCAATGCATTAGCAAAGTTTATTCACTCGTGCAAGTATTTTTCTTTTCAGTACCTAGATAAAATCAAAATGCATCTTTGGTCAGTAACTTTTTCTGGAAGCATATGGGTTGCATAGGGACTCCGCATCTATCTGTCAAGTTTCAAGTATATGTACTTGTTTGTAATCGAATCACGTCGAAATAATGCGAATGGAAATTAATGAAGCCTTCATTGTTATTTTCAATCGACTTATTGCAACATAATCAGTTACTGTGGCAGAGGGTGAATCTGCATAATTGATGCTTGTGTTGGAAAACGTAAGCAACATGGCAAGGTGAGCTGTATCTGTAAATGACAACATTACGACAGGTTACCGACGGAACAATTAAAAATAATAACTTGAGTTCTTACAGGCAAACGAGTTACTAACTTGTGCTATAAAGTAGCACTCTCTAAGCTCTACGACTGGGTTATACGAGTAAACAGATTTCCCGCGAGGAGAACAATGTGGCAGATAAAGTGTATTTATCAAGATTTCAAAATAAACATAAAAACAAACAAGTATTAAAGATGAATATATTTAGAACTTGTTTAAACGTTTACAGCAGGTACAGAGTTCTTTTTGTTGTACTTTGGAATTGTATAATGGGCGGTGATAATGTAGTTATAGTTCCGATTAATTTGATTGTACCTACAAATTTTATTTACCCAAAGTCATATTTTTGTTTCGGTCTTTTCTATAAATGACATCAGCAATTCAGCATACCAGCAGACACTGCTTATTTGCTTTTGAGCTAAGAAGGTAGAAGGTGTCTTTTTTATATTGTCCATCACAATTTAATGTCATTCTTTGGAATATTCTGCATGCGTTATGAAGCTAGACTAAATATACAGCTAAGCCCATCTAATCAAATGCTCAGTTTACTCATTTTGTAAGTTATCTGCGATGTAAGGAGTAAGAATTCTTAATGTCTTACAAATGAGGATGCTTGCTTACTAATAACCCTTTTTAACCCCTTCACTTACATAATTAGATAATTATTGCAAGAAACATTGCTCCATTGTGACATCACAAAATTTATTGACTAAAAATGCCACTGGACCTACTTGCCAAACAAATTTCGAAATCTATTTCGAATTTGTAATCTTTTTGAGATTTTATCTTCAAACAAACAAAAAAAATGTGTTAAGCTGTAAATCATACTTTTGTATTTCTAGAATACACGCGTAATAGAAATTATTTTGTTAATCAATGGAAAGCGAAAAAAAGGGGTCTGGGGTGAAATTTTTTGTTGGGGTTCCGTATGTAGTCTGATAAGCAATACTGAATGTGTAAATACTATTACATTTTACTAAACTAAGAAAAAAAAGTTTATTTGTTACGTCATTTTTATGGTATATCTTTAAGTCCAGAGTCGTTCGATTCGATTCGTTTCGATTCTCATTTTACGAAAATGTTTTCACAAATTGCTTTTACTCGGAGCTAAAAAGCGATGCTCGTTCAATAAGTGAAACTATCGTGGTGAATTCAATATCGCACACACTGTGTTAGAACTCGAAACAATGCAAGTGAGCTCTGTACAGGTCCAATATCGAAACGCATTTTTAAAAATATCTTCTATCTACTGCCCACCACGATGCAAGATAGACAAAAATGATTATTTGAACCTAATCAATTCCCTCGGACAACATTTTATAATTGGAGGTGATTTTAACGCCAAACATAGTTTCTGGGGATCTAGATGCATATCGCGAAAGGGAAGAATACTTTACGAAGTGTGCATGCAGTACAATTGCGATTCTCATTCGACAGGCAAACCAACGTACTGGCCGACTGATGTCGCTAAAATACCCGATTTGATTGATTTCTTTATTACAAAAGGACTACCCGCCAATCGTATTAAAGTTGAAGAATGTTTTGATCTTTCTTCTGATCATTCTCCGGTAATTTTAACAACGACTGAGACATTTATAAAAAATGAAATACCGCCAAGGCTAACAAATGGCAAAACAGACTGGGAAGGCTTCAAAAAAGATGTCCAGAACAATACTGAACTGCGTGAATCACTCAAGACGCCTTACGAACTAGAAGTTGCGGTCGACCGGTTCGTCAGTATCGTGCAGAAAGCTGCATGGAATAATACTCCTCACCAGCAGAGAACGTCGAACTATAACTGCGTCAAATACCCGCAGGAAATAATTAATATGGTCAGAACAAAACGAAAAGCGCGAAAAAGATGGCAACAAACTCGAGCCCCGCAAGATAAAGCGAACTTAAATCGACTTACTAACTTGCTAACAAAGTCTATTAAAAATTTTAAAAGTGAAGAGGCCAGAAATTACCTCGAAAGCCTAACAGCTGAAAAAGAATCAAATTACTCGCTTTGGAAGGCTATTAAAGCCACAAAAAGGCCGAAGATCGCAGAGCCGCCTATTAAGATAACCCGAGATGTTTGGGCAAAAAACGACAAAGAGAAGGCGGACGTTTTCGCAGCTCATTTAGAAGAAACTTTTAAGCCGTTCGATGGTCAAGTGCTTAATCGAAATACTTATGCATCAGACAGACGAACATCTGAAAATAATATAGTTGTAAACGCTACACTCACCGAGCTCGGGCAAGTTATAAAGAAACTTAAGCACAAAAAAGCTCCGGGATACGACCTGATCACGGGTGAACTACTAAAAATGCTACCTCGGAAAGCATTGACTAAGCTTCTTCACATTATAAACGCTGCGATCAGATTACAATACATTCCGAGTCAATGGAAAGTCGCGGAAGTCATAATGGTTCTAAAACCAGGCAAACCACCGAATGAAAAAAAGTCTTATAGACCCATCTCGCTTCTTCCAATTATTTCCAAAGTTTTTGAGAGGATATTACTCAGACGCTTACAACCAATTATAGAAGAAAACCGTCTTATACCCGATCATCAGTTCGGGTTTAGAAGCAAACATTCGACAATCGATCAAGTGCATCGGATAACTGACGTAATAGAGAAAGCTCTAGAAGAAAATAAAATTTGCTCTGCCGTGTTCTTGGACGTCTCGCAAGCATTTGATAAGGTTTGGCATGAAGGCCTCAAGTGCAAATTAAGACAAGTTCTCCCCGAACGGTTATGGAAAATTCTAGAATCGTATCTAGAGAATAGACTCTTTCGTGTCAAACACGGAAACGAATATTCGGAATTTAAGGAAATAAGGGCAGGTGTGCCGCAAGGAAGCGTCCTTGGGCCACTCCTGTACCTGTTATTTACGCGAGATATTCCGCAAACAGAAGGTACTACCGTAGCCACCTTTGCCGATGACACTGCTATACTAGCAGTTGGTTCAACGACCAAAGAAACAAACAAAATATTACAAGGCGCGCTTAACCGGGTCTATGAATGGACAAATTCATGGAGGATCGCTCTTAACGAAACGAAATCGGTTCACGTGGATTTTACATATAAAAATACAAATAATTTGCCTGTATTTATAAATACGGTACAAGTTCCTTTTGCGAACGAGGCCAAATATCTTGGAATGACTCTCGACACAAAATTAAAATGGAAACCGCATGTAAAGAAAAAATGCGAAGAACTTAAAATCAAATATAGAGAATTTTATTGGTTACTCGGAAAATATTCCAAGCTTACCCTCGAGAACAAGCTTTTATTATATAAGCAAGTGATGAAGCCTGTATGGACATATGGTATACAGTTATGGGGCTGTACCAGCGATTCAAATCTAAACATTTTACAAACTTTTCAAAATAAAGTGCTAAGATCATTCGTCAGTGCACCGTGGTACATTAGAAATGAAGATCTCCATAGAGACCTCGGAATTTCCACCGTTAAGGACGAAACGAAAATATGCGCTCGAAAGCATAGAAATCGATTATTAGGACATATTAATAGCTCGGTCCGTGAAATTCTCGATGAAACAAATTTATTGCGGCGACTACAACGAACTAAACCTTCGGACTTAGCCCGATAATTATCAACCGCGTTAAAATTGCGGAACGAGCAGGAACTTTCGCCGGAATGTTGCCTGCCAAACGTGTAACTTCGTGATAAAAAAATTGCTTGATAAGTCATAACTTAGTTGCAGTACAAAACGAATTTGCAGGAGGTGGTTTTAGTGAGTAAAAATCTCACACTACTATGAGCACGCGCCGAGTGTCCTCATAGTGTCTTCTAGAAGATTTCCACCTACCTCGGAGAAAAAAAAAAAAAAAAAAAAAAAAAACACACTGTGTTGTATTTAATTAGGTTCTCAATTTACAAACTCTCACTGAAAACATCCACTTGCAAATGAGAACGTGAAAAAAAAATTATTCATATACAAAGTTTTTTAAGTTAAGTTTCACATTTTCGTAAAACGAGAACAGAAATTACAGTGAAAGATTAAAAACATTTTCATTTCACTTTTTCACAGAACGAGAATTGACCCCCTGATATTTATTTATTCATGGCAAGGCATCCGCCAGATTACTCATAAAATTTACTTCCTTGGAGTAACTACGGATTGTCTCAATATAGGATTAAGATATGCACGCTACATATACCCCCGGAAATATTTCTTGCAATATTAGCCGTATTTTATTATCAGCGTGATCTGATCCGGATCAATAACAATACGGATCATAGAAAAAAAATAATTTTTGTGTTGTAGCAACAGTTGCTTTCAAAACAAGACAGATATCTAACGTAAATGTATGAAGCGCCCAACCCATAGAATCCGTCGCGTCCGTTGCGGCAACGTTTTCGACTGACAGTTTAGTAGAATACACAGTAGCTTATGAAGGGTGACCCATAAGCACCGCACGTGCCGGATCGACGGATAAAGTGAGTTTCCTTTCAACTTTTCTGTCCGTCACACCTCACACCCGTTGACAGTTGGCACAGCGTGAGAAAAATATTGAGAGAGAGAGAGAAACTGTCATCGGTTGTCACTAGTGCTCTTATATCGTGAGAGTTCTTCCTCTATTTGGGATTTTCGGTGTCCGAAAAGCCTTCCGTGAGAAAAAAGAAAATGTTGCAATAAAAACTCAAACTAAAATTGTTTTTTTTTTTAATTTCATAAAAATATGTGTCTATATTTCACAATAAACACCACATTAAAAAAGAGCTTATTTAACTCACCTTTTAGCAAGATTTTTTAGTATCACATTTTCTTGTACAAAAAGGTAATCATAATAATACTAACAAACTGTGATTTTTATACCAAAGGAAACTTAATGTGATAGTCTTTCCGTAAAATATGAGTTTTACTTTTAAAAGTTAGATTTTTTCACAAAAAAACACTTATCAAGAGAATTATGTAAAAGGGAATTTTAGTATGGTGGAAAGAGAAAAATTACCACTTTTCGTGGGACAAAAATTGATAAGAGTATTTAAAATACTGCCTGTCACCGTATACGACGGATTCTATGGGACTGCTCGTTCCGTCGAATACGTCAATATCGACGAATCCGACGACGCGACGGATGCAACGGATTCTATGGGTTGGGCCCTTGAGTACAGCAAACTTCATATTGCCACCAGCCATATAACAAACATTCAGTGTAACGTGACGGATAACGTCATACTTTGAGTCAAAATTGCATAGTTTTGATTTTCGATATTGTTTTTTAAAAACTAATTTAAAATATTATGTTCAAATGTGCAACAAATTTGTATTGGAATATTAAGGTGTATCCAGAGCAGCGAAAGATTTGTTTAAATGTTTGTAAAATGTTATCGATTACTTCAGAAACATTCCGTAAACATTTCTAAATTTCTGTTATATGTTTATGATGTATTTTTAATTATTATCACGGCCAGAGGCTTGAAAGCTACAACACCGTTTCCGAATTATGGTTCGTTTTATTTCTAAAAGGAAATGTACAATCAGTTTGAAATGTAATGAAAATATAACCGCAGTTTGCACCTCTGGTCCGCAATTGGAATTCTTGATGAAGTAAATGACAGCGGCTTTAACGCGAAAACCAAGAAGAACAAACTGAAGTTAGTTATAAAAACCTCGGCGAAAACAGTTGCAATTACATTTCTTTTTACTATTTTGTGATAAAGATTAAATGTGCTTCCCAATAATTAGTTTTGAAAATAATTTGAATTTATACAGCCTGCTAGTCTCCATCTTTCATTATTCCAAGACTTTATTGGACATTTGTTTTTTATGATAAAAGAAAACAACTCTCACCTTTCTACAGGGAAACTTGGGAAAATGCGAAATATTTCGTAAACATTTGCTTATTAAATAAATGGTTATGAAACATTTACTTAATTGCTTGTGAAATATTTCGCTCTTTCTCGAAAAAAGGACGGGAAACTTATTCGCATATGAAAAATAATCTAATTGATGGTTTGTATTATAAATGGTGTTGAAAATTTTAGCTTGGCAACATGACTGTGTGACTTGACCGTCATTTACAGGCATACCAACATTTAAAAATGAAACAAATAGTGCCAAACAACGCAGCGAGAAATAGTAGAATAATATTTACAGATCATGATTTGTGATCTCGATGAATAGCAGGATCATATGCTGTTGTTGTAATTGCATGTAACGCGATGATATATATGGATCATGGCTGTTAAAATACGGCTATTATAGGCATTATGGAAAAGCTGCGTCATCTTGACAAAGATCAAATAGGTAACATACAAAAAAAGTAGGCAATTTCGGCAACGTTCATAAGTAAGTTCATTTACATCAATCGGGAACCTGAGTCTCGCACTACGATCTATGATGAGACATAATCGACCATCCGAGTCAGTTATTAAATAAAACATTTCAACTTTTAGAGGACAGCAATCGATGAGCGCATAGTTGCGCATAGTGGACCAGTTAATGTCTGTCGATCATTTACTGTAAGTTAAGTGATGTTTCTACTTCGCGCCGATTAATCACATGTACGACCACTTGAAATTCAACATTTGCCGGACATATAAATATTTTTTTTATATAATCCAGAACAGTGACCACTGACATTATTTGTTTTTTGTTTAATCCATTATAAAGTTCATACCCTCTAAAAGACACATCTTATTTGTAAACAAAAATTACGCATACGCCACAGTGAACATTAAGAAATTACATGTTAAATGTTAGAATGTTTTTATTTAAGGTGATATACAAACAAATAATAACAGTGTTAGTTTAATGCCACGTTTTTGACTATATAAAGCCATTATGGCTTTTTGTAACGTGCGATGCGTTCGCAATTTGTGATAGATTTCCTTTGAAAACAACTAAACAACAATGACTAAATAACGAGTGTTAAATGACTCAGCAAATTAATAGAACGATGACTTGATACCCTAATGAGATACTTAAACGAGAGTGCAGATTAAACTTGACGTAGTCTTGACACGCAAGCTATAAACACTCTTGTATATGTAATTTGAACTTAAAGCGACAAGATAAAAGTACCATTAAAATGCTGATGGTTGTATACTATATACGTACATTTCTATGTTTACTACTTGTTTTTCTTCTTTCTTGTATAGGCTAGATTTCACAACCTCACAATGGCAACATTTTCAATGTGTAATTACCCATTGCGATCTACGAAATATTTAGTGTGAAGGTTAAAAATGATTATTAGTAGAGTCCATTGTGGAGTGGAATCCGCTAAGGCGATAGTTGATAGTCACTTTGGCTCTATGCAATTACTCCTAACGTATTTAATTGTAAAACAGATGTATACCTTTTAAATAAGTACTATACAAGATGTATCTCTTAATGTACCATAATATTTTATAATAATAAATTGAATTGAATTGAAATTTGGTCCTAACAAAAAAATGAAATAAAAACTAAAGTTTTAAATATAAAGTTAGGATTTAATTGCATGCTTTAGTATTAGAAAGTATTTCATCATGAAATTAATCCTAAATTCAGTGAATGAAAATAAAGTGCACGACTGGGGCGAACGAAACTTTTCGTTGATCAAAAGTTTGACTAGTTGTTTTCTTTTTTTATTAGGTAGGTACAGTGCCGGTTTTAGCAGTACCAGCGCCCTGGGCAAGATTTCTACGGCGCCACCTCATTGCAATTCAAACCTATACAAAAAAAAGCGAAGGATATAACAAAATAACCATTTATTAAAAAAACCTAATAAAATTTGACCTCTAGCCTTTCGATCGGCGAACTCTTTTATTAAGTTATCAAAGTAAATGTTTTCAGCAATGTCATTGTGAAACTTTTTTTTTTGGACAAGTTATAGACTCATCGCGGGCATTTAAACCCACCCTGACGCTTAACACGTCTAATTCTAGTTGTGGCTCTAAACACAGGTTCAATTTCAAGTTCTTCAGCCAATTACTTCGTAGTTGAAATTGCGCTTTTAACCTCATAAGAATGTGCAGCATTTTTCAACATTTCTGTGAATTTGCCTGCGGTGCCCCTTTATGTTTTCTTTTCAGTTAGGGCATGTGTTTATGTTTTCTGATTGGAATAGTTAACACTATTTCTACCATTGCTTCTCAGATTTACCTACTAGATTACCTACCTACCTAATATATTAACATAAGAAAACAACTAATCACACTTTTGATCAACGAGAAAGTTTCGTTCGACCCAGTCGTGCACTTTGTATTATTCACGCGAAGTATCATACATCGTCTATCTGACCAGCTCCTGGAAAATAAAGTTTATTTTAAGAGATGCATATAATATTTCTGAAAAGAGGAAAGCGGGTAACAGAAATTTAGAATATTAGCTATATGGACAGTAAATAATTAATCCCAAGTAGAAAACAGGAAGTATATCTAAGAGCTCCTTGAGGCTGAATGCAACGAGTAAGTTACCGCGATCTTTGGCTAACTGCCTCCAGTTGCGCCCTCCAAGTTGGTTGAGGTCCCCTTCCACTTGCGCGCGCCACCTAAGGCGAGGTCTTCCTCTACTGCGTTGTCCCTCCGGGTTGGAATCGAAGACTCTCCGGGCCGGAGCGTTGGTGTCCATTCGCTCTACATGTCCTAACCATCTTAGACGACTAATGCGTACTTTTCTGACCAGGTCGATGTCGCTGTACAGCTCGTAGAGTTCGCTGTTAAGTCTTCTCCTTCAAATCCCGTCAACGCAAACGGGACCAAAAATCACTCGAAGAATTTTGCGTTCGAAGCGACCAAGAAGATCCTCATCCGTTTTTGCTAGGGTCCATGCTTCTGCGCCATAGAGCAGGACAGGGATAATGAGAGTCTTATATAGAATCTCCTTAGTGCTTCTTGACAAGGCCTTACTAATCAATTGCCGTCTTAGGCCAAAGAAACAGCGGTTGGCAAGAGGTGATGTCATTTTCAGAGTTAATAGCGGATCCGAGGTAGACAAAGTCCCGAACTACCTCAAAGTTGACTTGAATTACTATCAAAACATTTATGAATGGAATTCAACTTCGTACTATATCCACCACGGGCACGTATGCAGTAGCGGTACCTTAAATCCAATTTTCGGCCACACATTTCTACCGGTACGGCCGCTGTTTCTTATTCAATTTTGCCTCTGAGCTCCTCTAACGTCGGCAGTTTGTTGGCATAGACCAATGATGTAATGAAGCTCCATAAAAAAAAGTCTAGAAGGGTTAAATCATGCGATATCGGCAGCCAATCGAGGGGTCTGTTTCTCGAGACAATATATTCACCGAACTGAGACTTCTAACTCGATTATTGCAACCGATGTGTGGCTTGTAGCATCGTCTTGTTGGAACCACATATCACTGATGTCCAATTCATGCAATTGCTCAAAGAAATAAATTTCCAACATGTCTCTATAGAGAATACCACTTACTGTAACGTGACGGTTATGTATTTGCAAATTGGCGTTAACGCTTTTAAAGTTACGACCACCGACTCGGAATTTCGTTAGTAAATTTTATTTATTTGTAAACGTTGCTCCTTCGTGTAATTCACCATGATATCAGTGTTGATTTTACTGAATACTTGGACATTGGCAGTTCGGTAATCGGTTTAAGGATTCGTTCACACTGAAATTTTGAAGTTGTCAAGTCGCTTTTATATAAGATCCTTATCAAGTTTGCGTGAGTACTTTTTATTTAGGAACTAAGAAGCATTTCTCATGACAGTGTTTCAGTCTGAAAAATCGTTGAAGTTCTTAAGCTATACTATCAGACGGTTTGTGTATACGCCAAAATTTGTGAATGAATTTATGTATAATATACATAAACCGTCTGAACCACAAATTTTATAGCAACAAATGGGATACACAAACGGTTTGTGTATCATTTGTGAATAGCATATACAAATCGAATTTGTGTATAAACATAAATCGTCTGATCGGGTACACAAATTTATTTATGCTTATTTGTTTGCATTTGTGTATCATTTGCGTACCTCATTTCATTTGTGTGTTCCTAAAATTAGAACATGCACAAATCATCATGCGAATACACAAATGGTTTTAGGAGTTCAGTTGAAAAAACGATTAAATGAGATTTTCCTTTACGAGAACTTGGTAGGTATGTTGATGAAATATATGAAAAATATACTGGTTTTTATTTGAATATAAAAATATCCTGCAACCTGCAGTTGCACAATCACGCATTGCTTTTTTCTTTGTGTTAAATAAACAAAACTATTCTTTTGGATTTCTCTTTTTTGATATGTATAGTTGTATACGTATGTATTTATAAATTAAATTAATATAGTTTAAAATTTATTGCTTTTTATGGTAGATTATTATTATTTTGAGACCCCGTTGGCCGTTGGCTATATGGCTTCACGATGTTTGGCCGCAGAGCAAATGCATCATCAGCGACGAGAACATACGGAACGGGTATTTCACGGCCGGGTAGTACTTTCGGCGGTGGCAAGCAAAGCTGTTGGGTGTATATCGCTTGTTCAAATCCAGCCAACATCGACGTAAATCAGTTTATATTCGGTGTTTGCGATACCCATTAGTACGATGCTGTACGTGTCCTTATAATTATAAAAAACGCTACCCGAATTGGTGGTGCCACCATAGATTAGATTACATTGTAGGGCAGGAGAGCTCTCAATGAGCTCTGGTACTGCGGCTTCTTAGATGAGCCTATTGTGCCTTCCCTGGTAAATTCTTAGAGCCATATCTTCACTCCAGAGACCGTCAGGAAGACAAGGATCTTCTCTGAGTGTATATTCGCAAGAGATGCTGAATTAACGATTTCATCACCTAGGATGTTTTTCCTGAAACGACAAAGGGCGGGACATTCTGTGATTATGTGAAGAGAGGATTCGTCACTCTCGAGACAAAGTCTACAGATGGGATCCAGTGAGATGCCAATGCGGTGAAATTGTTTTTTCACGCGACCGTGGCCACTGATTATTGCTGTTAGTATTCTCAGGTTGTTTTTATCCAGATTAATCAAGAAGAGTGATTTTCTGGAGGAGAATTTGGGGAAAAATGTTCTGGTGCAATTCTGCCCAGCTGTGAGAAATGATTTTTGCTGACTCCCCAAAATGGTTCAGGTCCGATGAGTGGTGTGGTTGCTCCGATTTTTGCCAGTAAGTTAGCCGATTCGTTACCCTCAAATCCTCTATGGGATGGAATCCAGTGGAGCATGACTAGGTTTTTCTTAGAAAGTTCATAGATGGTTGAGAATGTTTCTAAGACGAGTTTGGATTTGATGACAGATGAGTCAAGAGCTTTGAGAGCTGCTTGGCTATGGTGCCACCATACCGACGTGCTTGCCCTCGACAGTGCCGATGCAGTTGGGAAATTGCCACAGCTCATTAAATTGCTGCGCTATAGCTTCCCAATCAGCCGCTGTTGACAAAGAGTGTTAAATAAGAAGTTTCAGGTAGTCGTCTAAAAGAACTTTATATACTGCATCCAGCACTTCCGGAATAATGGTAGAAATTGTATTTTGTGGAATCCGAAAAAGATACTGTAGCGATCGGAAACTCTCCCCAGAGGCCAGAAAGCGCAGCGTCAATATCAGTCCCACAGATGCAGGAATGCTGGTGCGCATAACTGTATCGGCCTTTTGAATGTACGGAGTTACCAATTGAAGCAAATGATTGAACCGAACTGCAGTCATTCGGCCAAAATTCTGATACAATTGCGGCTTTTCGGCACGCAATTCTTAAAAGCCGTCTGTCTCGCAGTGGCCGAGCCAATTTTTTCTCCAACACGAACGGTGCTTGCGTGGTAACACGACGACATTTTGTTGGCTTTCGTCTTCCTTGTCGGTACCAAGTAAATACGCAGCCAAAGCAATTGAGGCACATTTTTTTAACTCTCATTTTAACGAATCGAAACGATGGCAGTAGGTATATACGTCAAAATCAACACAGGAAAATAAAAACCAGTTTGATAAACATATACACAAATTCCATTTGTATAGAAATTTACAAACCGTCTGAACCATAAATCTGTATACACAAAATAATTTGTAGATGCCGTATTTGTGTATGGGATTAAGCAAATGAAATTTGTGTATTTTTCTGAAAATACACAAACCGTCTGAACCACAAATGTTTGTTGAATACATAAATGGCATTAGTGTATGAATTTGTATAAAATCAGTGTATGCGATATTCAAATGAAATTTGTGTATATCTACAAACCGTCTGATAGTAGCTTTACACCTTATATATAATTCCCCTATCTTCTTGACTGCCTCTGGAGTGAACATATGTCTCTAAGAATTTACTAGGGAAGGCACAATAGGCTCCTTTAAGAAGCCGCAGTACCAGAACTCCTTGAAAGCTCTTCCGCTTCATGATCTATCTACATCGTACACCTTATAAGCTGGAAAATCCTGCATAATGTAAAACAAACCTTGAGAACCATGTGACATAATATACTGGAATTCATTTCAAATCATACGTTAAGACCAATCCGCGACACTTATACTTCAGATTCTATAAATTCATCAAAATATTGTGATACATCATGTTGGAAACGCCGCCAGACGATTTTCGAATACCAAAAAAGCGCCGCCATTTAATGAAATTGAATGAGGCGAACAAATTTAAAACCACGCACTCAAAAAGGGGGAAAAAACTAAAATTTATATATTTATATTTCTTTGCATTATAAGGAAGGAATCCTTTGCAGGAAATTTGTACTTCTTCGATAAAGAAAGTTGGAAAATTGGCAAATTGGAATTCACTTTTTTTTAGAGCGATTTATGTTGCAAATTTAAATTTTGAATGTAAATTTTTGTTGCTATCTCTTTATCTGTCTGATTCAACCGAAATATAAATGTTTAGGCATATTGTAAGAAATAATGAATGAATGTTTCCGCCTAAAGCTAGGCTCCATTTACGGGGGTAATTATAAATTTTGTTTTGGCATGGACTTTTGTATTTTTGGAAATCGCATCTATTTATTTTATTGATTTTAATTATGAGTTCCCTTTATAGCTTATTGTAAATATACCTTCCTTGAGCGAACACGCACGTCGCCGTACGTCTTGTAGGTTATGGTCATATTAAACGCGTTTTCCCTAATAGCAAAGACCATTATGCTTAAGGTTAAGAGGTGTGTCTTCATAAACTTGCGCTAATATTACATCCTTAACGATAAGAAATAACGTCAGAGTAACCCAGATCAATAATTAAGTATCAGACGGGAACTGTTGGCATGGGAGTCATTAGATATGTGGGCTGGCGTTCCAATAACCTTTAACCAATAAACAAATATAGTTGCCATACGGTCTGGTCCGGAAATGGCGCAATTGCCGATGTAAATTCTCACCTGTTCGTGAGTAAAGATGAACTCTGGTGCATCTTTGAGTCACTGAGAAACAAAAAGTCGGCGGGAGTTGACGGTGTCCCAAACGTCGTATTAAGACGGCGCAGTGGAAAATATCGGTAGTACACCCTATCCCGAAAAAGGATAAAGATAGGACTAACCCTGCTAATCTGCGGTCATATATAGTTTGCTCCCGAAAAATTAGCAAGGTATTCGAGAAAGTCGTCAATAGATCTCTTTTAAGATGGGTTGAAGAAAACAAGAATATTCCGGACAACCAGTTTGGCTTTAGAGCGAGCATGACACTATTCATGCCGCGTTGAAACTGGTCTCCGACATTCAGTGGAATAAAAGTAAGTGGCAATGCACGGGTGCCTGCCTGGTCGACTTTGAGAAGGCCTTCGATACCGTATGGCTGGAGGGGCTCTTTTATAAGTTCCCCAGAATGGGCATTCAAAAACCTTTGCTATATTATTATGATTTATGACATGCTTAGGGAAAGGGAGAAAAGGGAGCAGTGAATTCTCCGGTCCTGTTTAATATTTACACAAGTGATCTGGTGGGTTCCCTCAGACACGCTATAGCGTACGCAGACGATTAAGTGGCGTACAGGTCAGGACCAAAAATCAAGGTCATCAACATCCTTCTGCAGCGTGACTTCGAGAAAATTATATCAATTTCCAAAAATCGGAAACAATCCTGTTTCGCAGCAGTCAACTTGACTCCAGGGTGAAGGTCATTTTGCTACGTGGCCTTATAAGGCTTATCATCGCTTATGGCTGTCCCATGTGGTTCAATATAGCGCCGTCCTATATGGAAAAGATTCGGGTGTTTGAGAGGCAATGCCTGAGCGCCTGTCTAGGGTTGTTTAGAACTCCTGAATCTCAGTACATAAAATACTATCCCAACAGGACCTTATACAATGGGGCCCGACTGAATAGGATTGACAATTTCCTTATTAATGTGATTCGGAGGCACGTTGCTACGGGCGATGGCCAATGATAAAAACCTGATCTCAGGGGCTTTTTACCCCAATTTAATGTACCACGAGAATACACTTGGCTTTATCCCGCCTGAGGCATTTCTTCATGTAGTTATGAAAGGGTTAGTCCAGACAAAAGATGGTGTGCCGGTATTGTACCACAGCCACCGCGGCGCGATTTTTAGTTCATAAAAGCTTGTCCTGTAACAGAAGGAGTTTTGGAAAGTTGATGTCCTCGCGGTTGTCAAGTGTACTGTATGGTCATTCATGAGCATTAGCAGCCTGTCTTGTTGGCGCCAAAAAGTTGCATGTCTTAGAGTTCCTCAGAACATCTGCCATGGAAGTACCTATAGAACAAGCATAGGTCAGCGACTTGTCTTCTGTGCACCAACGTTTGTAGATTCGATATGAGTGTAGGGTCTCCAATGAGTCGAACTGCTCGTCTCTGTATGCTATCAAGCAGGTTAAGTGAATGTTTTGGGGCCGAGCTCCATATATGGGAACAATATTCCAAGCCTGGTCTAACCTGTGCTTTGTAGAGAAGGAGAAGTTGCTTGGGGCTAAAGTACCTCTTTGCTCTAAATAGGTAGCTCAACTTTGCGGACGCCGATAAAAATATTGAAAAGTTGAACTGACAGCACTTTTTTCTTTCGAGCAAACTTCTACCAATTTCTGTCAATGTATTTGTTTGTTTACACAGACCAAAAGTTGTGCAAAACGTTAAACTGCGAGTGGGAATGGGAATGGGAGGGAACAAGAAAATACATCAATATTTTTCTGTCTCGCCGCGTCGCCGTTGACAATGTTCTACATCTCGTGGTAAATAAAGTTTGTGAAATAGAAATTGAAATCTACTTCGATGGTCTACTTCGTTCCTCTATTTTGGAACCCAATCGTTTCACTGATGTGTTCGATTCTCTTTCTGTTCTCAGCTTTCAGTTTTGCTTTCAATGATCAACCCCAACCTCGAAACCTGAAATTGTTTATTGCGAGCTGTTCTTTTGTACTGTAACTTTTTTTGTTTTTTATTAAACTGAGCATTTTCAATAATAATGATAACATTTTATTACATTTTATTTCTTTCATGCAATCCCATAATTCCGATTATTAAACAGTCTTACTTGCTTTCCGATTTTTGGAGTTTTCTCTGTTTAGTTTCACTGACAGGTCCTTCAAACTTGTCAAAAAAATTAAACCATTATTCCACTGATTTATTCCAATGATGCATTTCAATGATAGCTATAACTTATGCCTTACAATTTTTTTTCCAGCTTGTTACATTTTTTATCCATTTGTTACACTTTTTGAACAAAATTTACACTTTTAAAAAAGCTTGCGGCAACACAACTTGTGGTAGCTGCTATAGGTATTTTATACAATTATTCATTTCCATTCTGGTCCTCTGAATGTATAAATATGGAATTTAAATAGAGGTCAGTTACACAGATTGACAACAACTGACAAAATAAGAATTCGAATATTTGAATTTGCAACTAGTTTAATTGAAAAGCTACTTGCGGCACCATTTTCACAGCGGTGTTCAGCTGATAAATTGAAAATAATTTATTATGATAGAACGACACCACTTTTTCCAAATTAAATTTAATCTTTTATTAGGTACTTTCATGAACAAAATGATGAATCCATATCCAAGCTTTGGCTGTATGGTTGCCCTTCTATAAGCAAAGTCTTCTGTTAGCCTTGCCTGCTTTTTTTCAAATTATCTGACTATTTTAGTGTTACTTTAAATAAGCACACTGTTTCCCAATAGAAAAAAAGTGAGAAACAAAAAAGAAATATGTATACCTGTAAAACATGTAATAGGCCTAAATGAGGATTAATCGAGGGAGCTAGGAGTGAGAAAATGACAGGAAGCAAGGATGTGGATGGGACTTAAGGAAGTGACAGGAAAAAGAAAGGGAAAGAGAGTGCAGAGAGTGAGGAGCATGGCATGCTTGCTATGCACGGCTTAACTCGTCGGACGGGGAGGTCCTTGTCCTCACTACTCCACGAACCTATTACAAAACATAAAACATGCCATAAAAAAAAATAGGTACTTACTTTGGCATTTGTACCGGAAGCGGACGGACTTCCACCACTCTGTAAGGCGCTGCGGATGTCATTGCAACGAGGCCATATCCCACCCCACCTGGAAATCCGATGGCCCTATGTGAGGATTTCCCCGAAATGGTAATCCGCCTCAACCTCAGATCATCCTCACCTTGGACTTGGATCCACCTTCCGCACCCCTGAAATAATGCCTTAGCAATTCATGATGATCTTAACGATCACCATAACAAAGAAAATTCCGAAACACCAAATTTTCATCATATGGCGTGAATTCACAACTTTTTATTCATATCATTTTTTTTTATATCAAATAAAATAAATAAGCAAAAAAAAAATGTAATAACAACAACAAAAAGGATTAACAAAAAAATTATGCAACAACAAAAAAAAATTTTAGCAAAAAAAAAAATTTATAATAATAATAGGTAAGTTATTAATTTAAAGTAGGTTGATTCTCACCGCCCTCGACTGTAGATAATTATGTGCAGATATGACTTTGGTTTGGTTATCTACTTATTGAAAAGCTTTATCAAAGTTCCTACCTAAAAAGAGCTCTCTGTAGGAGGGATATTTGGTGACTTTAGCGAAATATCGCGACTAAAGTAGGGGCACAGGGAAGGCGACAGAAAACCTAATATAAACCAAAAAAAAAGGAAATTTAACAAACAAAAAAATTAGGAAATCGTTAACCTATCCACGCCAAAAAAAACTTAACTTAAAATCACAAAAAAAAATTAAACAACAAAAAAAACACAGAGATGATCTCGATTGTATAAATTAAATTGGCAACTCAAAATGTCTTCAGCTGTCACTTATGTATGTGAGCTATATATGTATTTATATATGTATGTATATAAATATTTTTTTTTTTCTTTTTATATATGGCTATATGTATATAATTATATAACTCTTAATTTAATCTGCGTGATTTATATATAATTTGTATTTTTCTGCTAGAATTATCCTTCTTTTTGGTGGATTTTTTTTTTAGCTGAGCTCGCTTTGAGGTATATGGGTGCTCAGGGTCACCCGTACAACAATGGAGTCTCCTGGTCGTCTGTACTCTGACAGTATTCCGGGAAAAATCTTGAATTTTCTTCTTTAATATAATTATCAGAGTATCGATATCACTGAATAGCGAGTATTTGGCGGTACTAATCTGTACGCACTCGTGGTACAAAAAAAAAACGGGGCGGTCACGACTTCGTCGTTGACCGCCAATTTGAATTTCCGCGATGGACGTCGCCTATTAATACATAATTATTTACAATCACTTCCACACACTATTTCCTATATATAGCACTTACCCCAAACAACTGTTGGCCACACAAAAAAAAATTCCAAATTTATGGTGAGTGTTAGGTAAGTACACTGCCTTTTTTTTTTTACTTTCAAAAGGTCTTTATAAAAAAACTTATTTTCACCGCACTAAATACTAAAAATCTTGTATGGCACCGACTGTGTGCCTCTAGTAGTGACTGTACGAATGATTTGAAATTGTTCGTTGCGGCTCGTGGGTGGTGTGACTCGCTGCCAACAATGCCCCACATACTGTGAATTGTTTTTGTTGTAAAAAAAAACCGAATTCTTTGCCGCTATTTGAATTGAGAGATTTTCCTCTTATTTCTTTCCCTTTCTTTGAGTACCTATTAAAACCTCATCTAGCGGAGACAACAATCTGTGTTCACCTTACGGGGAACAATTGGGAACAAATTTTTGACAAACATAATGACAACCACCATAGAGACTCGACAACGACGATGACATTTTACACCCAAAACGCATTTTGGACATGGCAGGGTAAGTTGGTTTGTTTGTTTTCAATTTAATTTATTTAATTTGTTTTCAGGTGACCATAACAAACAACTAAGAAGTGGGATCGCTTTCTATAGGAATAGAACTAAAGATACACTACCTTGCTATTCAAGAAAATATAGTGGACACCCTACTGAAAGCACCACGGCACGCCACTGGATTGTGGTTAGGGTTACCATAAAAAAATCAAAAACCTGGTTAGTTAGGAGAGAAAAGTCTGACTATGGAGCAAAAAGCCTGACAAAAACACATTATCTTAGGTTTTTGCATGCAAAATTGTAGACAGCTAATCCGTAGATGTTAGGAATTCGCCTTGAAAACAGACTTGCATTTCTATTAAAATACTTTTACGAACTATAGTGTGTATCCTCTTACCGTATAGGGATCGAACACACTATGTGGCCAATTTTCAAACATCTAGAGCAGCTCAAAATTCCAAACGCATAACCGGAAAGAAGTCCTACAGTAGACTGTAGAAACGAAAAACAGACGCCTTTGCACCAGCCCAGTTAGTGCCGTTGGCCTTACAAAATAATAGGATCATCCCTCACCATGCTTTAAATTCCAAAATTGGCCATTGTCTATAGCTTATTTACTTTTAAGTTTGGTTACCCAAATCCAAAGACAAAAACTACCGCTTGCCCAAGTTCATGATGATGATTTTGTCCCTTCTTCAAATTCTATGATTGATTGACATTTCATTAGACTCTCCAATGATTTGGAAGACAATTTGTGACAATGAGCAGCAGTTATTTTCAAACATAGTTGTAGACCTATATGAATAATCTTTGTTCAAAAGGGAATTCCAAACATATGTATGTGTACTGTATTTTTTTGCAGCTGCTTACGAATGTGCGAATTCGTAATGGCGTCGAAACCGTTTCTTAAATACAAAGTATATCACATACAGACACAACCTCTCACATAATAAACCAGAAACACTCATTCGTACATAATATGAGGCATATCTTTCAATACCAACAACAACACACACTTCGACATGGAGTCCTTATTCCTTTTGTACGCAAGTTATGTGCGTGAAAGGAAACAGATGTAAGAATGTTAATTATATTTTCGCACTTCATTGATTTAAAAATTCGATTAAACTTTTTACTATGCAGAACGTTGAAGTCTTTGTTTGATTTTTTATTACAGAAAACAATATGTCTGCCCCAAACGAAAGTAAGGAAATTGAGCTATTCGGTGAGGTACCGCACACCACCATAGACATTGGACCGGACGTGAACATGAGTCATCTGATAGAAGTTTTGCCTGCTCTAAATGCAAATGGTATGGATTAATAAATCATGTACGAATATTATTGTTTATATTAATTGAGCTGCATTTCCTTAACTTTATATAGATGATGCTAATAAGAGGATGTCACCAATAAGTGATGTGGCTGTCATCGACATTGGTAAGTCCTGCACTGGACAGCACTATATTTTATTTTTGAAAATTTGATGTTGTTTTATTTAAACTTTATGGTGCAAATTCAGGTTTAACAATATTTTATTGGGTAACATAAAGAGTCTTTCATTAGCGACTTGACAATTTCAAGCCTTCGGTGTGAACGCACCCTTAAATCGATTACCGAACTGTCAATGTCCAAATATTCAGTAAAATCAACATTTTTTATAATGAAGTAGGGTAGGGTCGCCTAACTTCGAACACGTCCAGTAGTCGAACACTTTTTGTCAAAAGTCGTTGGAACTGTTTGTTTTTCAAAAATTCAAACTTCTACAAATGCAAAATTATTCCTCTGCATACACGCATTGTTCCTAAGGTAAAAGTTCACTAATACCATCAAAGTTCAATGCCAAAAAAGGGTAGTTTCTGATGTGCCTTGAAGGAATACGCTCGCGTGTGGTTTTGTAAATAAAAGAAACTGTTGAAGTGCTCCGGGAAAGTGTGTATAAAGTCTCGTCAAAAGTCTAGTAAGTAGTTTTTTTACTTGTTTTGTGTAGAATAATATTAGACCGTTCGGACTTAGGAAACTAAATTTTATCAAGTTTCCGTCTCGAACACTTGCGTTCGGTTTAAGGCAACTGCGTTTTTTTTTTATTTTTTCCGATTACACACTCAATACCGTAGAAAAGTAAATTCATTGGCCTTTTTTGTATGAATTATGTGTATAACAGCATTGGGTCCAGTATCCGAACACCCTTTTCTTCAGTGTTCGGATAAAGGCAACTCTTAATTTGTGGGTTCCTTAGTCCGAACAGGCTTTATTTTTATCGATTGGAAATACCCATTCACCATGAATATCCACTTAATGAAACGTTCCTACCAAAGGTATAACGAAGCCTCATTGGCGGCTGCTTTAAATGGGATCCGTAACGGTACCATGAGCTTCCGCAAAGCAAGTTCTGAGTTTGGCATTTCTATCACCACCCTTTATGACAGGATCCATGGTAAGGTTGGAGACAAGCTTATAAGAATGGGGCCTACTCCAGTCCTTGCTGAGAGTGAGGAACTTAAGCTTGTTGAATGGTTAATAAAAATTGCAAAGTGCGGATTCCTACAAAAGCCTAACGAACTCTTGGATGTGGTGCAAAAAATAGTTCGTGATGACAAGCGAAAAACCCCTTTTAAGGACGATATGCCCGGTGGTAAAGTGGTATATTATTCATTTTTGAAGTGCCATAAGGAGTTAACTTTACGATGGCGATGAGACTTCATTTAGCATGGCTCCCAAAACCGGAAAGGTTATCGGTCCCAGGGGCTATCTTGCACCGCTTTGTGAACAAAAACATTCTGGGAAGCTCAATTTGAGGACTTTACTTGTACTTTTTGCACTTTTTTTTTTCGGAGGTTGTTACTATCCGATGGAGCACTCAGACGCAACTACTGGTCCATTGTACTGCCAAACAGACACCTTACATTTATGTACTTAGTTTTCCCGTCTTTCGAAGAAAGATGAGAAGGAGCTTCAGTGATGAAGAGCTAAGATGTTCGGCACTCACCACGTCAGCCCCAAAGATCCGCCACCTCATGCGAGCAAAGGCAGGACAGCTACAGAGGAAGTGCTCCGCTGTATCGTCATCCTCTCCACAGGCAGGGCAGATGGTGGAGACGCTCAAGCCCAAAACATTTAAGTGTTTGGCAAAAGCTTGGTGGCCCGAAAGGACGCCCACAAGCAGTCTACAGTCGCTTCTTCTGAGAGACAGAAGGAAGGCCGCCGACCTTTTGCAGATGTCCGGACGCAGTCGTTTGGTCTGTCTACACCCAGCACAGCCACGCCACCGACACTCGTGTTCGCGAGAAATCCAAGTATCAATGGATGACTTAACCACCGATGAAGGCAGACCCAACGCAGGTTCAGGTCCAAAGAATTCTTCCTCTGAACCCAGCCTGGCAAGCTCATCAGCTATCTCATTTCCAAGGATACCAGTGTGACCTGGGACCCAAACAAGATACACTGTATTTAGCCTTCCGACCAAGTTCAGAGAAAGCTTGAGTTCGAGCACTAATTTAGACGAGGTAAGAGGGTTGAGCAGCGCTTTTAATGCAGCTTGGCTGTCGCTGCAAACGCATATACTCCTAGCCCTCCACCTGTTTGTCACAATATAGCGCATAGCCATAAGGATAGTGAAAATCTCCGCTTGGAAGACAGACGCATGGTTTCCTAAGGGGTAGTGAAGTCTAATGTTCTCGGTTTCCACGAAGATTCCAGAACCAGACCCCTGTCCGGTTTTGGTGCCATCCGTAAAAATACGATGGCATTCTTTCCCTGGCTCAGAGTCTGGCCCAAGCCATTCCGTTGCCTGAGGAAAGTTGACGTGGTAGTTTTGTCGCAGTAGAACTTCTGGAGTCATTGCGTCAGAGGGCATATCCATAAGACAGGATATGAGACGCATATGAGAGGAGTGGTCTTACCATTGCCGTATAGATCCAAAGAACCCTTTTGGGAGATAAGCCCCATGTCAGTTTAACCCATCATTTATAAAATCCGATTAATTTCGGACCCACCACTAAGTGTTCGACTACTGGGGACATGACCCTACACGAAGGAGCAACGTTAACAAATAATTAAAATTTACTACCAAAATTCCGAGTCGGTGGTCGCATCTTTAAGAGCGTTAAGGTCAATTTTCAATCTTCATCGATGAAGTGCATCTTTCGTTAAACGGCCTTGTAGTAAATACGCAAAATATCCATTAAAATAGGTGAGAACCCACATGTGCTTCCATGAAACAGCACTTCATCCGCAAAAAGGCACCGTTTGGTGCCGTTTTCATGCCGGTGGCGTCGTTGGGTCGTTTTTTTTTTTCGTTAATGAAAATGACCGTCACGTTACGGTAAATGATATTCACTGCAGAGTTGGAACGTTATTTCTTTGAAGAATGGCATGAATTGGACATTGGACATGATATGTTGTTCCAACAAGACGGTGCCGCAATCCACACAATCGAGACTTTAATTCTCAATTCGGTGAACGTGTTATCTCGAGAAAAGGACCCATCGATTGGCCACTTCTACATCTACACTTTTTTATGGGGCTACATTCAATCATTGGTCAATGCCAACAAGCCGGATACGTTAGGGGAGCTCAGAGCTACTTACTTACTTACTTACTTAAGGTGGCGCTACAGTCCGGGGTGGACCTGGGCCTCAACCAATACGCCTCTCCAGTTAGCGCGATCTTTGGCTAACTGCCTCCAGTTGCGCACACCAAGTTGGTTGAGGTCCCCTTCCACTTGAGCGCGCCACCTAAGGCGAGGTCTTCCTCTACTGCGTTGTCCCTCCGGGTTGGAATCGAAGACTCTCCGGCCCGGAGCGTTGGTTTCCATTCGGTCTACATGTCCTAAACATCTTAGACGACTAATGCGTACTTTTCTGACCAGGTCGATGTCGCTGTACAGCTCGTAGAGTTCGCTGTTAAATCTTCTCCTCCAAATCCCGTCAACGCAAACGGGACCAAAAATCACTCGAAGAATTTTGCGTTCGAAGCGACCAAGAAGATCCTCATCCGTTTTTGCTAGGGTCCATGCTTCTGCGCCATAGAGCAGGACAGGGATGACGAGAGTCTTATATAGAATCTCCTTAGTGCTTCTTAACAAGGCCTTACTAATCAATTGCCGTCTTAGGCCAAAGAAACAGCGGTTGGCAAGTGTGATTCTTCGCTTGATTTCTTGGTGATGTCATTATCAGAGTTTATAGCGGAGCCGAGGTAGACAAAGTCCCTAACTACCTCAAAGTTATAGCTGTCTATCGTGACGTTCTGCCCGATTCGTCATTCACCACTAAACCCATTTTTTCCGCTTCTGTACTAATACTTGCAAACGCACCAGTGACAGCTCGCTGTGTTGTACCAACAATGTCAATGTCGTCAGCGTATGCAAGCAGTTGCACAGACTTATAGAAAATTGTGCCTCTGGTGTTGGCTTGTGAGTTTCGCACAATCTTCTCAAGAATAATGTTGAAGAAGTCACATGACAGCGCATCACCTTGTCTAAATCCTTTTTTGACATCGAAGGTCTCGGTGAGATTGTTTCCGACCTTTACGGAGCAGCGAGCGTTCTCCATCGTCATTCTGCACAATCTGACAAGTTTGGTAGTGATGCCAAAACTAGACATGGATCTGTATAGCTCGTCTCTATAAACGCTGTCATATGCGGCCTTAAAATCGATAAAAAGATGGTGAGTATCGATCTGGTATTCTTGGGTTTTTTCCAGGATTTGCCGTAGTGTGAATATTTGATCGGTCGTGGACTTACCGGGCCTAAAACCGCACTGATAGGGACCTATCAGATCGTTGACGAATGGTTTCAGGCGTTCACACAATACAGCAGACATGATCTTATACGCAGTGTTCAGGAGACTGATGCCTCTGTAGTTGGCGCAGTTTAGAGGGTCTCCTTTCTTGTGGATCGGGCAAACAATGCTGAGGTTCCATTCATCAGGTATACTTTCCTCTAACCAAATCTTGGAGATGAGTTGGTGTATGCACTCTACCAAGTCATCTCCGGCTGCCTTGAAGAGCTCGGCAGGTAAGCCGTCTGGACCAGCAGCCTTGTTGGATTTAAGCTTAGATATTGCTATCCTCACTTCATTTTGGTCAGGTGGACGGAAATCTTGGCTTTCATCGTCCAGGTTGAATGGCTCGTTCTGCCTGACAGCGGAATTTGTGTCGTCTTCGCCGTTTAGCAGTCTGCAGAAATGGTTTTTCCATGTCCTCAGCACCGACTGTGACTCTACTACAAGGTTTCCTTGTTCATCTCTACAGGTCTCCGTTCGCGTCTTGTTGCCATGACACGTTCTGTTTACCTTTTGGTAAAACTTCCGAACATTGTTCCTGGAGTAACACCTCTCTAGAGAGGAGAACGAAATAGTACCCCGCAAGGAGTCTGTCTGTTTCTATACAGATGGGTCCAAAACTGAAACAGGAGTAGGGGGGGGGGGTGTTTTCTCTTATGATTTAAATTGTAAAATCTCATTCAGCCTTCCTAATCACTGTAGTGTATTTCAGGCGGAGGTCATGGCGATCAAAGAGGCCCTGTCGTGGCTTCGGTATAATGTAATATCTGTAAAGGATATCACCATCTTTACCGACAGTCAAGCCGCGATTAAATCCCTGGATTCTGTCGTCTTCAATTCAACAACTGCCCTCAATTGCCGACTATCTCTGAACGAGATGGCGAAACAATTCAAAATTCACCTTATATGGGTGCCGGGCCATAGAGACATTCCAGGTAATTGCATCGCCGAAGAGCTCGCCAGACAAGGCACTACTATGTCGACTCAACCAGAAAAAAGGAGTCTCTATATGCCTCTTGCTACGTGCAAGCTCCTAATTAAACAAAACGCATTAAGCGCTACTAATCGCAGGTGGTCTAGCTGCTTAACGTGCCACACCTCGAAACAGATCTGGCCTCAGCTGGATTCCAAGCGCTCAAAAGGTCTCATTACACTGAAAAGACCCATAATAAGCACTCTAGTAGGTGTCATCACGGGACACTGCATCATAGGGAGACATGCTCTCAGATTAGGCCTCCCTTCAAATGATTTCTGCAGAAGCTGTATGGACGAGGAGGAGGAGGAGACTGTTCTTCACCTTCTCTGCACGTGTCCAGCACTGTCACTCCGTAGAAAACTATACCTCGGAGAATATTTCTTCGACAATCTCAGCGAACTCGCAAACATAGGTATCAACTGCCTCCATCGCTTCATTCTTAGCTCCGGCTGGTTCAACGGGTAGATAAGGAGTCGATATCGATCCTGTGGTAACACAATGGGCCTAATTTGGCCTAAGTGAGGCTGCACTTGAGGCGGCCTGCCACTCTAACCTAACCTAACCTAACACCTCTCTATATCCTCGATCGCGCGCTTCTCATGCTCTCTCTTTTTTCTCCGGAGAAGCCGATGTTCTTCCCTCCTTTTTTGCTCGTAGAGCTGACGAGCTGCTCTCGTCCTTCTATGCAGCGACGCTTCGTAGGCACTTTGTTTTGCTGCATGTGCTTGCCGGCACTCTTCGTCAAATCGTCAAACCAGGGGTTTCGGGGGGGTGGGCTGGTGAAACCGAGCACATCAGTTGCGGTGTTTTTGATGGCTTCTTGGCATCGGCGCCACTGGTCTTCGGCACTTGCTGCTGGCAGCATAGGACTTCTCGAGAGGTTGAGGGATACGCGATCGGCATAGGTTCTGACGGTTTGTTGCGTTTGTAGGCGTCCAACGTTAAATCTCCTCACAGTATTTTCTCGTTGTTGTGGCGTCTTGGATATCCGCATCCGTACCTTGGCTACAACAAGGTAGTCCGAGTCTATGTTGGCCGCTCGGAAAGTTCGGACATCTAGAATACTGGAGGAGTGCCTTGCGTCGATCGCAACGTGATCAATTTGGTTGACGGTTTGATGATCAGGTGACCGCCATGTTCCTTTGTGTATATTGAGGTGAGGAAACCGTGAACTAGCTATGGTAACATTACGTCCCGCAGCAAAATCAATCAGCCTAAGTCCGTTTCCAGACGTGGTGTCGTGTAGGCTGTGTTTTCCGATTGTGCTACCAAAGATGTCCTCCTTTCCTATTTTGGCGTTAAAATCACCCAAGACGATTTTAACGTCATGCTTAGTAGTAGTAAATGTCACAGTTTTTCATCCTTCTTTTGCCCGGCCCATCCCACCGCACTTCCTGGATGGCGGTGATGCCTGCTCTGTAGCAGTCAAGGGCCTCCGCTAGTTGTTCGGCTGCACGCGGTCTGTTCAGAGTTCGAACATTCCACGTGCAAATCCGAACGTCATTGTCCTTTTTTCGTTTTGCAGGGTCGTCAACAGTGAATCCGTCCTTATCCGAGGCTATTGGTTGCTTCGCAACATGTTTGGTTTTCCGTGGTAGGGTAGTTAACCCCACGCACAACCCCCAACCTGGAGGACCAGGCCCTTTCTGCTCAGAGCTACTATTGAACGAGAATTAGCAACCGTATCGGTCGAAATATGCAGCCGAGTCAACAGAAATTGGGTTTAACGTATCGACCGCTGCATACGTTCCTCCGGTGGACATATGAACGAAATCGAATTCCATTCATAAATGTTTTGATAGTAGGTAATTCAAGCCAATCAAAATGTTTTTGAGATATCTCAAGTAGTTGGCATTTTATTTAAAAAAGAAGTTATTAAGTCCTAAATGAAACACCCTTTAGTTAGATTTTAGATTTAGATTTAGATTTAGATTTTTATTGGTAACTTCATAATTTTAACAAAATTTACAATAAAAAGTAAGCATGGCTTTGTCGTCTGCCTGGTTGACAAACAAAAAAAATATTAAGCCAATGAAATAAAAATACTAAAATAATAATAATAAAAAAACGGCAATTAACGATTTGATTTGAAGATTTGTATGGCCTTTAATTCATTCATTAGAAGCATGAGCATTTGATTTTCTGATAAAACATCAACTCCAAGGAAATGTCTTCTTGTTTCACGAACGATAGGGCACTTACCCAGAAAATGTAGTATGTCTTCGGGTTCTTCCAAATTGCACATACCGCAGAATATAGGCAAATCCCCCCTATGTGGTATATAGTTAAGTTTAAGTAATTCAGCCCGTAACTTAAACATCATAGATATTTCGGCCACGCTATATGGCTAAGTTTGCTATAGACCAATCTTTGTTGTGAGTTCTTCCAATTGGTGACACCATCCGCAACCAGATTCCATTCCATATCACATTCCCGAGTGAGATCTAGCCACATTTTAAACCACCCGGTTCTGCTCCGTATTTTCTCGAGCGCCACTTTCTTTGGCAATCTATTGTCTGGCATATTCAACACCTTAAGCATCACGTACTTAGTCCACTTACAGCCTTAGTGATTTTATGAACAGGGGCGATAATCCGGTTTCTAACATTAGCATGTACCTTGGCGTGCAGGGTGGCAGGTGAAAGGTTCTGTTTAAATAATATCTTAACAGTTTCTCAACTGTATCATAAGCCCTTCCTCCCCATACCTGCGCTGCATATACAACATGATTGATTCCGAAACCGCCACAAATACTTTATATTTACTGCTGTGTGCAATGAACTTATTACTGACGCATTTGCTCTATGCTACATTGATAGCAGTTTTCGAATATGCCAGTTTTGCCCGAAGAAGTTTATCCATGTTTAAATTACTCGTGAGTATAACTCCAAGATATTTGTACTCCTTAACAACTTCTATTACACTACCATGGATATGTCACTTTTCGTTGAAACAGTTTCTGCCTCCTCCTTTTTTAAAAATCATCACTTTTGATTTTTCCAAGTTAACGGTTAGAGTCCACAATTTGCAGTATTCCCACAGTCGGTTAATCATTAATTGTAGCGACTCCGGCAAATAAGCTAAGAGTACAATATCATCCGCAAAGGGAAGCGCTTTGATATTCACCCCCACGAAATCGACCCCTCCTGGCAGAATATCAATTATGTCATCCATGAAGAGCCCAAACAGGCTTGGGCTCAGAGCACATCCTTGCCTTACTCCCGACAATGAATGAAACCATTACGTCAATGCCTCGCCACACTGCTGTACTCATGCCTATCGAGTACAATTTATAGAATAAGGCGTGTCTGTCCACAGAGTCAAAGGCTGCCTTGAGATCCACGTTAAAGACATATAATTTTTTCTTCCTTGCGAGAAAGGACTCCGTAATACTCTTTAATACAAACACATGGTCAATTGTAGAGTATCCTGTTCTGAGGCCGGCTTGAAATTCTTTCAATAAATTGTACGTATCAATCCAGGATGTAAGTCGACGTTGCAGGACGGCAGTACAAATTGTATAGGAAGCATTTAGGAATGATATACCCCTATAGTTTGATGGGTCTAGTTTACATCCTTTCTTGTGAATCGGAAAGATCAACGATTCTTTAAACCACTGGGAGGTAGTCCAGTTTCTAATATTATATTCAACAAGGAGGTAAGTTTACTCAATAACTCAACTGTCCCATATTTGTAAAATTCGGTGGGAATCCCATGTGATCCTGCATAGTGATGTGCCAAACCGATATTTTTTCAAACCGAGTTAAACCGGTTTAGAATTGAAGCAAACCGAGTTGCAAACCGAGCTGCAAACCGAGTTAGTTGACTCGATTTGCATGTTGCAAGTTGCAACTCGTTAAGAAATCGAAATCCAACACGACTATACGAACGGGTATACGTACGTATACGGTTCATTCAAACCGAATTACCACCTATGGACTCGCTCAATTGACAAAAACCACCCTCGCTCATAAAAATCATAGCACATACATACACATTGCAGATGCGAGAAAACAGGAGTAAAGAGAACAGCACAGCTTTCCAATTGGACTTTGCATCTTGCATGCTCAATAATGTGTTTGTACATTGTGTTTATTTTTCTCACACGCACACCTACCTAACCAATCGAACCGAGATCCGAAACCGAGTCGTGTGTTGATATCGGTTTATGCATGCGTGGCAATTTATTATTCGGTTTTCGGTCGGTTCGTTTCGTTTCATTGGTTTTCGCCAACTCGGTTTGAAATAAAAGCAACTCGGTTTAACTCGGTTTAGTAGTAACTCGGTTTAAACCGGTTTACCAAACCGAGTCGACACATCACTAATCCTGCATCCTTTCCATCCTTTAGAGGATGTAGTGCCTCTATAGTACATCTTCCATATAGTTATGATGACTCTATCCAAAATATCATTCTGGAAATTTGGTTCGGCGTAATGAAATGTAAATGCACTTCCAGTGGGATTCAAAAGCATTTTGAAATGTGCAAAAGTATTTCCGGGCTTAGCTTGTTGCTTGTTACATATTGACTGCCATTTAGTTTTTTCACCAACTTCCAAAACACTGATGCATTCCTACAGCTTGCTAATCAGGCCTCTGCTTCGAAGTGATTCCTCCTTTTTTGCACGCATAATGCTTTGTAGTCCTTATGTATTCCTCTCTCATAAACCCTTCATTAAAAAGACGAAAAGGTTTAAGCCAAGCGAACGAGAGCTGCCTTGCCATTTTACATTCCTCATCAAACCACATTTCCTTATAAGTCGTTTTAGTTTTAGAACTTCGGTGTCTAATGGGGCAAGCTTATTTTATTGTAATTTGAATTAGGTTAAAGTCAACGCCTCCGCGTGTTTTAAGTAGTTAATCCAATTTCCTTGTATAAGTTCCTGCTTTGGAATTGTTCCACACAAGCTTTGGGATAAGTCTCATAATTCGCATGTCTTCTCTAGGTGCTGTCAAATGCCCGAATCCTATGACAATCGGCAGGTGATCTGAATATGGGGCCTGCTCTACTTTCATATCAGTTACTATGGAACCAAATTCTCCCCCGACCAGGCAGTAATCTATAACAGAAGTTCCATGACTTCCCACAAAAGTGAATTCACAGAGCTCATCACTCCTACTGGTTCCGTTCACCAATCGCAGACCAAATGAATCGCATAGTTCCAACAACTTCGTGCCTCTAGAATTACAACCCGATCTTTCGATTTAGGATGAAAATTAATCTAAATAGTCTAAATAATTATGGAGTTTGAATTAATAGTCGTCTGTGGTTTCGGTTAAAATAAAATTAAACGAAAGTAATTTTTTTTTATAAGAAGTGTCGCTTTTGGCCAACATTTCTGCAATGAATTTTTGGAAGGTCATAACCACAATACCCTTACCTAGTTCTTCAAGGCCTGGCTATAGCAACTGTCTCCAGTTATGTAGATTAAGTTGATTGAAGTCGCTGTCAAATTGTGCGCTAGTTATGTTGGGTTTAAATAAAAATCCAGAATTTCAGAAAGTTCATATTATTCTTTTATTTTATACACTTCATAAATTTAAGGTTTTAAATACATAGGGCCTTAGAAATAAACATTTTTAGTTTCGACTTTAAATTTACGGAAGCTCACAATTGCAAAATTTGTATGAAAAATATAGCCACCGTGAACTATTAAGATTTAGAGTCGAACCTAAAAATGTTTATTGCTAAGGCCCATAGTTTATTTAATTATATTTTTTTTTATATTTCGCACATAAGTTTTTTTAGCAAAAGGGAAAACATACATGTAATTCTTTGTAATCTATGTATACTTACCTATAATAAAACTTTAGGCAATTTTTCTGTTACCTAATGGCGTGAAAACTACTGCACAGATTTCGATGAAACTTTTTTTGAAATGTTTCTTAAGATTCTGTGCAACATATAGGATATTCCTTTCATTGCCATGCCTATTTTTTGGAGCGTTTTTGACCAAAATGTGTTTTTTTCCCGACTTTACTGCCTTTAACTCGCCATTACTCAAATAATTCTTTATCAATGCAAACAAAACAAAATACTTAGGAGAGCCAACACTTTTGTAGATATTTCAAGCCATCAATCAGCTTTCTATGTCCTCTAGAAGCTGAGCTACAACCTAAAATCTAACATTAAAAAAATAAATTTATTTTCTGAAATCGAATATTATCAGCCGCCGCGGTTCTTGATCGTTGTTCTGCTTTGGGGTGGTTTTTGGTGGCGCACATCGCACAAGCAAGTTCATATGAAAAAAAAACAGCCACAACGTGTTTCTGTGGAAATGCGCAGATGGCTGATGACGTGTGGTGTGGTGATGGACTCATGGTGGAGGGTGTGTATATGGAAATTGAGTTCATGGTTTTTGTTTTAATGGATGTTATAGTACCTACGTTGATACCTACAGTAAAGAATTGAAGAATTCAAGAAGTAAAGACGATATAGGTGAATTATGTTGTTTGATTTATTTATTGTTGGTGTAGATACAAATCTCCGTTAAGACTTTTGTTCAAGTGGTTGTTTTGATATTACCTACGTGGTACCTACAGTAAGGAAGTGAAACTTCAGTACTTACGCTGTTGAATTTAATTTTCTTAAATTGGTGTTTTAGGTAAATAGATTTGTTTGATTTATTGTTTCAATGTCGACAATGTTCACCGCTTTTTTTTTAGCTAGATTGTTGAGTTCAAACAAATATGCCGTTGAGAAAACGGTCAAATCTCTTTTATTGGAAACTACACAGTCTCACGATGCGTACGAAGTTGCGGGCACAGCTAGTTTCTCAATAAACGTTTTGGTCCATGGTCAACACCAGACTGATACTCCACCAGCAGAATACTCGCATCACCTCGTATTACCCATGCCAAGCCATACAGCAGGTATTCATAATATTCCAAGGCCAATCTATGAGTTGATAACAGCAGATAACGGTAGGCTGCACTTGATTACGCGTCGAATTTCGGTGGATGGTACTCGACTGGTTATGGCTGCTTTTGATGTTGTTGGTATATGTGCTGTTGTCAAGCAGATTTTTCACACTTGTTTACAAGCCGTCTTTTTTCCGGCGAGTTTAGCGGTTGTGTTTTATAATGATTATGATGGGGATGGTGATGCATGTAACTCGCTCCACCTGATGTGGGATCCTTCTTTTCTTGGTTCTCCCTCAGGGCGGAATTCAAAGACTCGTTGGACTGATGCGTTGTTGTCCATCCGCATCACGTTTTTATCCCGTAAAGTGCGCCGTTGAACTTCCTTTTTCAACTTCATCGATACAAACTGAACCTCCTTCTCCCAAGAGATTTCCAGCCATTTTCGATGTCGTCTATGCTTCTGTAGTATCTAGTATACAGCAGAAGCGGTTTTGTTATTCTTCAACCGTCTAACTTTCTTAGGCCTACACAATATCGCTTGATAAGAGTGATTTTGCCTTTTTCAATTGAGGTCCACTATTATTTCTATTAGCAAGTAGATCCATCTTTGTTGTCTCCGTTTCAATGCTTGCACCACTGACAGCTACAGAAAGCTGAATACCGAGATTAATTTAAAAGTAACTATTTAATTTTGCACGTGTCTCAAAAGGTTTAACTTTGATCTAATCACTTATGTCGTGAAAAATGTTACACGCGTCAACTCGTCTTATACGTTTCTCGAAATCAAAGGGATCGTTATTTTTGAACGGGTTTGAGGAGAATGCTGAAAGCTGTGTTTAGGTCGTCCTTACATACGATTTAAAGTCAATACAGAGGTGGGTCTGATTTGTAATTCCTGCGTTTTCTTTAAAGATTTGTTGAAGTGTAAATATTTGATCGATGGTTGACTTTTCTGGTCTAAATCCGCCCTGATATTGTATTGTTACATTCAGACTGGGATTCGAAAAGATAAAACACTATTCTGTTCAACTTTTCTAATAATATCACTTTATTTACACTTTCTACTCAATCACTTATTTAGTACCAAAACAATATCACTTAAATCAATTCTTAAACGTTTCAATCCAATCGCTTTATTCACTTTATTACTTTACACTTCTTTATCTCTCAACCGATTACTCTTCGAACTTAACACAATCGCTGGCTAAAAATCAACTGTCTTCTCTGTTGTCAACGCGCCCCTTTTATATCTGCGCTGCCACCTATCGGCAAATTTTCCAGAAGTAGATAGATTCCAAATGTATACTCCATATCTTCTCTAGATGGTTCTAGAATTAACTAACTATTATTTTCCAGTCTCCAATTGGAAGTGGAACATGGAGTGTTACCAGGTGCCCGATTCACCACAATTACTAAGTGCCTGATTCACTAAGTGTCTGAATCACTAAGTGCCTGATTTACCACAGTATGAACAGGTTATTGGGGAAAGGTTTTAGAAGTTTGCACGGGCAACAGGATCTTATATGCGACATTCAGTACCTATGCTACTTACGCCTCTGAAATTGGCACAAGAAAGAGTTTCTCTATAATGGATAAGGGCCATAGATTTAGGGTTCCATTCATCGGGCATTTTGTTCATCTAAGAACATTTTGCAGATTACTTTGTATCAGGGTTCTTACCAGATCATCTCCCGCTGCTTGGATAAGCTCGACCGATAGGACATAAGCTCCAGCAGCCTTGACTACTTAAGTTTGTAGTATATAATCTTCGTTTTGGTTGTTGGGGCTGTTATCGCCCAAGTTAAACGGATCGTAATAATCAAAAAAGGTCTAAAAAAAGTGACACAACGAAATCATGAACGAAAAACTTCGCTCTCTTTTTCGTTTTGCAGTACGCAGCTGCTGCGAAATGATCTCGGAAATGTGGTTAATTATAGTAGATTGCTTGCTACAGTTGTCCACTCTCTTTTCGCACACGTTTATTGTCCGGGATATTAATTGCATGTTAAAATTTTACATTTGTACTGCAATGCTGCCAGCTTTTATAAGAGGTATGGAGCCAAATTGAAAAATTCTGCCAAAAATACCGAAACTTAAATATGAAGATCAAAAATGCTCATTTTTTCAGGAACACTTATTCTGATTAAATTGTTGGGGAGAGCACGATAACTTCGGCGCCAAAAATTGATAACGCTTTTTTATACAGGGTATAAATACATGTAAAGGGGGTCTATCTCGCTTCGTTTGGGCTGTACTAGTCGGCATAAGTATTTTGACGAAATAAAAATAGTGAATTTTTACGTTTGACTTTTAAAAGGCTTGGTAAAGAATTCTTTTTTTTTCCTTTTTATATATGTAACTAATTCAAACTTAAAAATAAAAAAAACAAGATTTTTTCATAGAAACGTAAAAAGATATAAATAAATTTGTAATTTCATGTGTTTGCATAAGTATTTTGACAAGAATGTAAAACTAAGAAAACATTGTTTAAACTTACCAAAAGTAAAGAAATGAAGACTAAGTTAGTAAAATGTATATCCTCCTTTAGCTTCAATAACTTTTTGAAGGCGTCTTGGTACCGAATCCACTAAATTTTGGAGAATCTCTGGAGATATCTCTTCCGAAAAAGAAGTGATCTCAGAAATTGTCTCCTCCCTTGTTTTATTTAACGAAACTGTCCTTTTGCGTTTCAAAAGAGACCAGACGTTTTCTATAATATTAAAATCCGGACTTTGAGGTGGCAAGTCCAAAGTGTTAACACCAACTTCTTTCAAAAATGTAGAAATCTTCCGCGCTTTGTGGCACGGGGCGTTATCCTTTTGCAGGATAAATGATTCCCCAATAAGCCTATCTCCAGAAGTAAAGGCGTTATCATTTGGGATCAATAAATATTGGTTTTGGTTCATCGAGCCGGTGATAGGAACCAAGTCACCCAAGTCCATTATACGCCACACATCCCCAGAACATGACAGAGCCTCCACCATGGCTCACTTTTTGACAAACGGGTCGTTTTTTTGCCTTACTACCTTTGGCAATCTCACAAAAAATTTGTTCTTTGATGAGTTATACTCAAAGGAGCTTTCATAGAACGCTTCTCCAAAACTCCTTTGGCTTGTGCAGATGTTCCTTTGCAGACGCCAGTCTTTTAAGCTTGTGTGCCTTTGATATATATGGCACGTCCTTGGCGTTAATTGTCTTAAAATCTCCTTTCTTCAAACGTCGTCGGACAGTGTGCTCACTGATTGGGTTCTTGGCCGTCAAATTACATTGATGTGCAGCAGATTGAGGCTTCAGAAAAATATTTTTCTTAAATTCACGTAGAAGGACTCGGTCTTGAGTGGGCGTTGTTTTGCGCTTATCTCCTGGTCTCGTTAAGTTACTTATGTCGCTATGTTTTTTAAACTTATTAATTTGATAGTGCACAGTTTGACGCGACACACTGAACTCTTTTGCAATATCTTTTACTGCCGTTCCAGCGTTAAACTTTGCTACCATCAAAGTTCTGGTAACCAAACTCAACTCTGCCGTTTTACCCATGATTTATAACACCTTTTAATCAATATGTGTTTTTTATCAGCGTTTATGAGCAATTGAAGTTAAATACAAAAGTTGTTTGGCCTTAACGTGCTCAAAAGTGCGAGCATAATTTACTCAAAGGTTCCGTCAAAATACTTGTGCCGCGCAAAAATTTGTTGTCTCCATGAATTCTTATCAGCAGAAAGAGAATGCAAAAGGTAAACGGTACAACATTGGGCTTGCATAAAGCTAAAAATAGATTCTTTCATTTGCGCATCATTTTCGCCCCGTTAATTAACGATACTAAGCTAAGCTTCATTCAATAGCCAGAAAATGGTTTCGTCAAAATACTTATGCCGACTAGAGTAGGGGTAATTTAAAAAAATAAAAAAATAAATATATTATAAAAAGAATGGCAACTCTTAAAAAAATAACTTTACTATTTCTGAAAGCCAGGAACCTGTTCTTTCAAAATAAATATTTTCAAACGAAGTTATTGATATTTAAAGAAAAAATGTTGAATGCTGATTTTGTGAAATTGAAATTGATTCGAAATTGTGAACTAAGACACTAATTGTTTCCGTAATATTTACTGCCCCTAGTATTTCCTAAAATTCAAAATAACTAAAACTACTTTTTTATTATATTTTAATTTAATATTGTTCATATAACTGTAATTTAGATCAAGGATTCCCAAACTACTTTGGGAAGTTCTATCTCTAGTTTTTTTCCTATTGATATAAAATACTTACTTAAGTGAGTAAACTTGACATAATTTTCTTATAAAAATTTAACAAAATAAATAGACATATAATTCAGTAAGTATGAGTGTAATCAATAATTACTAATACAAATTAAGTAAAAATACTTAAGAAGCTGGTAATTATTTTTTGAAAAAAACAAAATATAAAAAATTCAGTGTGATGGATGAATCTGATGACTCTACCAATCTAGCTAAATCCGTTTCAATATTGGTGAGTTGCAACCTTAAATCCCCCTGTTCGTTGATTTTCAAACCGTTTCATTTTTTTGTCGAAAAGTTTTGTAACCACACTGAAGCCTTTTTCGACTAGGTATAATAATGGAAAAGCGGAAGGTATTTTTCAGCAATTTCATTTGTAGTCACGCTCGAACACATTATCTTGCACAAACGCAAATTGACTTGCCGAGTTTTTTTTATCTTGTTCGAACTTGTGCACGGTTATCGACTTGTTGAGTTTTTGAAAAGTACTGATATGTATTTCCTACTAAAATATTGGTCATTCTTATCGATATCGACACCTTTGGCAATTCCTGATTTAGATTAAAGGAACTTTGCATACACTCAACCTCGCACCCACCCCGTAATCCAACAGTAAACCCAAGCAGGGGGGTTACAGGGGGCACCATGCCTCCCCATACATAACATATACCATGTTGAAAGCGTAACAATTATTTGCGCGCGGTAGCTGCTGTTATGTTATCCAAGAAATCTTTTGACATTGCTGCCTGCCAGGCGGCTTTAAATATACCTACTCTAAGCGGAGCAACATATAAAAGTAGTTTTCCATTTTCTCAAAAGCTAACGGGTGGTTAAATTTTAAGGGCCGATGTTGAATGTTAAACGTCAAGATTTTTTCTATATTTCATTTGACATTTCTCAATTTCAGACTAAATCAATTTGAACCATGGAAAGATACACAATCGAGCAACGCGTTAAAGTTATTCAGGCTTATTATGAAAATGGGCGTTCAAATCAAAATGCATATCGTCAATTTAATCGTAAAAATCGTGCACAAATTTGAGCAAACCGGGTCTGTAGGAGATGTGAAAACACCAGTGCATGCTCGTAAAGCTCGTACTGTAGAAAATATTTCTGCTGTTCGCGATATTGTGACTGAAGAGCCGTCCACCTCAACTCGTCGTCGTGCCCAAAAATTGCACCTCTCACGCTCGTCGTTGATGAACATTATGCATAAAGACTTGCATTTACGCGCTTACAAGGACTCAAGAACTAAAGCCTCTTGACCATTTCAAGCGTCGTTAATGGTCAGAATTGTGACAAGAAATGGCAACAGTGGATGTTAAATTTTCGAAGAAAATCATCTTCAGTGATGAGGCCTCAGTGGATTCGTCAATAAGCAGAATTGCCGCATTTGGGTGAATGATAATGAATGAAAGAGTGATTGTCGAAAAACCAATGCACCCACAAAGAGTGACTATTTGTTGCGGTTTATGGGCTGGCGGCATCATCGGGCCGTATTTTTTCCAAAATGAGGCCGGTCAGGCAGTTACTGTAAATGGTGTTCGCTATCGTGAGATGATAACGAACTTTTTATGGTTTAAACAGGACGGGGCCACTTGCCACACAGCTAACGAAACGGCTCTTTTGCGCGACAAATTCAATGGCCGTGTTATCTCACATGGTGGCGATGTCAATTGGCCGCCAAGATCATGTGATTTGACACCGTTGGACTTCTTTGGGGTTATTTGAAAGAAAAGTTGTACGTCGATAAGCCAGCAACAATTCAAGAGCTAAAAGATGAGATAATTCGGCACATTAACGGCATAGAACCTCAATTATGCCTCAGCGTCATCGAAAATTTGGACCATCGGATGGAGGTTGGCCGGTATTTTGTTCCATACATAATTGAACCATACCAATATTAGCATAATAAAAAGAAATGACAATAATTTCCTAAATAATTTTTGTTTTACCTATTCAAAATCAACAGCTGCCCTTAAAACTTAACCACCCTTTATAAGACATAAATTCTTCAATATGGTTTTTAGTATTTGATTAAGAATTACAAGGGGCAGTAAATACTGGAAACAAATTTAGTATTTTTGTTCACAATTTCGGAAAAATCAGCATTCAACTTTTTTTTTTCTGAATTTCAAGCTTGAAAGAATTTTCCCCAAAAACTGTTAACTAGTACCTGGCTTTAAAAATTGTAAAGTATTTTATTGAAAGTGCTGAAGTTGTTTTTAAAAACATATTTTTTTTCATTTTAAGTATTTTTTTTTAATTACCCCCGCCCGCCAAAACGGTAGGAGATAGACCCCCTCCCATAGTAAACAATTTTTGTTTTTGACCCGTTTACAGAAAACCGTTATTATTGGCGCCAAAGTTATTGTACTGAGGTGTCAAATTGTTTTTAAAGAACACAATACTAAATTAAAAAAAAAAAAACTATATACCTGTCACAAACTCGTAATTGAGTGACTTTTCTAGTTTCTATTTTACAATGTTAACAAAAAAAATTGTAGCTGGAATGGGGGATGGCTCTGCGAAATAAGGCCCCAGAAAATTATACAGGAAACAACAACAACGATTTTTAATAGAATTTGGGGTGTTATTTCCTTTTTTGGGGCCTTATTTCTTAATGAAAAGAAGAAATGAAATAAGTCCCCAAAATATTTTTTTTATTATTAATTGTTACCCTTCCGATATGGAACGCGTATGGGGGGCATGCTGCCCAAATTTGGGGCCTTATTTCATTTTCTCTTTTGGTGCCTTATTTCCTACAGCCATGGGGGATTACGGCAAACCGCATACTTGCATTACTTGGACAGTGTGTTTTCATATTCATGCATATCTGGTGAGATGATTTTACTGCTGAGATGTGAGAGTATGTTCGCAATTGAAGTACGCATTTTTTTATAAATAGGTACCTAAAACGCCTAAAAATCGCCAAACTTTAAAGGAAATAGCCTCAATCAGGATAATTCCCAAATGACAATTTTAAGGAGCCAGTGCAGAGTTCGAGTATACAAATCGGAGATACGTAGCTAGTGCTGGTAACACTGCTACTTGTGTAACAGCTGATGGTACTCTCCACAAATTGTTTTCCGCTGCCTTTTCGCAGACGTTTCGCTGTCCGTTTGGAGACCACCGGAAAATGTTGTTCCGGAACAGCTGCGTACTAGGCTTTAAGTAAGGGTCTTCCGTATCTGTGCTTTCCGACGTTGACAAGTGATAGCCACACAATCAAAACCAAAACAAACTTCATTATTAATCAAACTATTTACTTATGGTACATAATAGTAGTTGCATAGCTTTGTCTATATCTATATAATACATCAACAACTCATACTCGAATACTGTCTAGAAATCCTTATCGCACGGCATGCTTCGTTCGTATGTGTTTATAACAAGTAATACATATTTGTTTACTTTCTTTTCCAATCTAGAAACGCTTAGTTTCCCTTATATATGCCGTATTAAGCCGGTTACAGATACCATCATATCTGACTACAATATGAAATGTTTCATTAATGTTATAGCTGCTGCTGCTTTTGCTGTTATTTATTTGTCAGTTGAACCGCGACTTTAAGTGCAGGCAGTCTTGACTTATTCTGCTTTCAACTAAACACACAATTGCAGACTAAAGTTGAAGGTACATATTCATCATAAATTATTATCAATTAACAAATTACCTCAAAAGCTTTGTAAAGTGCTTATTTGGAAAATTTAAACTGTTGATACAATACGGTTGCATGTTCAGATCCCTGTAGTTTTATTTTTACAACTACCATCATTTTTCGAACATAAAGAAATCTTTTGTTTAATTTATTAACGAGGTTTTATTTTAAATTACTTAAAAAAATATAAAAAGTATGTATTAAATGATCACCACAGATCACGCGACATAATTAATTAGCCTGTCTAACAAAGGTAATGGTATCACAGTTCACAGAGTAACAATTAAAAAAAAAAAAACGAAGTTGAAGAGAACGCAATTGTCATGTTTAAGAACTAATCATCGTCATTAAAAAAAAACTCATTATCTGATGTGTGATATAAGTAATAGATAAGTGGCTCGTCTAGGTTATTATAGTTGCAGCGATAATTATTTCAATATCATTTCTATATTATTTTCTTATGAAAAAAACAATACTTGCATTTTGTACCTAAAAATATCAAGTACATAATATCTTCCTACTATCAGCTGCAGATTGGGGTTTCTTAAAATATTATCAATGGACTATTGGATAGGGTGAGGCCTTAGATTAGAAACAAGTACAGTATTCAATTTTTGTTGTTGTTGATAATGCGATTTTACGTTAACGATTATTGAAAATATGCTTAAGCAGGACAGTTGCCAAAACAAGATCGGGAGATATTACCTTATAAACGATGATAGTGTGTTGGATTACTAAGCGCGGGGTCTCAGGTTCGACCCCCGAAAAAAAAAAAAAACACAAATTCTATCTTAAGGCACTTTGTCAACTGCGCCACCTCTCGTGAACGTCTGGCAAACATCTGAGTAGGTACTGAGCAGTGTGACCACAGTGGAATATTTTTAAGCTACTAAGAATATATTTTTTCCAAATAATATTCGCATATAAAATTGGAATATTTTTTTCTCCAAAAGAAATTTTTAATAACAAAATATTCTCCATAATTTAGAATTCAATTCTTAACTGAAGTTGATTTTATTACTTTTAAATCGCAAAATTCACGAAGCTTTGAGATCTGGTACCACTAATGGTAGTTTGCCCATTCAATTATTTTCAATTCAATTAATTCTTTATTCAAGTATGTACAAAATATGAAAAATTTACAAGAATACAAAGCAAGATTTTAAAAATAGCTAATACACACAGAATAGTTAGTGACATCTATATTTGAGAAAAATAGAGATGATGTCTCATTAGATATACTTAGCTTTGTGGGGTGTACAAAGGTTGATAAAAAGAAAGGACGAAAGTTAAGATTATAGAATTACAGTAATTTAAGAAAGAAAGAAAGAAAGAAAAACAGC
Organism: Cheilosia urbana; assembly: GCA_946477585.1. NCBI lineage: Eukaryota > Metazoa > Arthropoda > Insecta > Diptera > Syrphidae > Cheilosia > Cheilosia urbana. The sequence goes on from OX297856.1 coordinate 44,665,410, forward strand.
AATACAAGAAAGAAAGAAAAAGCAATTTTCAACAAATGACAAAAGTAAATAAAAGAGGATAAATTAAAACAGTATCTACTACAGCTACTTAATCAACTAAAATCTAGCAAATAAGCAATTCTTTTTTATATATTATGTAGGTATACATTATTTTTTTTATTACTATGCAGTATAGAGTAACTGCGTTTCGATTTCATCATGGTTGAATCCAAAGAGTCAAATTTTCGTTAGTTTTGTAAACGTGCGGTAATTTCTTATGGACCGAATTTCAAATGGCAAGGAGTTAAAAAGTTTGCGAGAAACAATGGAGTAGAAGTTTCTGTAACTTGTAGAACGAAACGAAGGTAAATTCACAACGAAGTTCGAATAGCTTCGTAAGCAGCGAAAGTCAGAAATCGGACTTTCCAGATACCCACCTCTCATAAAAAACACCTTAAAAACTTTGAAATAGTATAAATGACGCAAAGGAAGAATTTTCAACGTCCTAAACAGGTCCATAGTGTGAGCTAAACGACGAGAGCTGCAAACTTTACGTAGAGCAGATTTTTGAATAACTGTTAATTGCTGGAGCTTATTAAAATATGCGCCGGCCCAACTGCAGAGTACATTTATTGCAATATAGAATGGAATAAGCCATAATAAACCATTTTCATTGTGTCAGAAGAGCAGTACTTTCTAAGACAAAAAAACAACGAGTAGAAGAAAGAAGATACTTTTTCAAAAGAGAAATGAGCGCGGACCAGTTCAAATGTTGGTCAATAGTAACACCAAGGTGCTTAAAACTATCAACGCTATCAATTTTGAAGCAGTTAGGACTGCAATCTGTATTTCTATTAAAAGACGGATCATTTTGGAAATTGCAAATTTTATTCGGTAGCTTATGATTAACATAATCATAGGAATGAAAAACTATTTCTGAGTCGGGGAACTCCTGTTCAGTTAGACTGAAATACATCAGTTTGGTTTTATTACTAACATAATAAGCCTGTTTTCTGCAAACCAGCATCTTAGTAAAGATACGTCATGGTTTATGTTAGATATTAAATCTAAGGGACTTGCTGCACAGTGCACAGTAAGCAATACCAAGGTCATCAGCAAAGGCCTTAGTTTTACCCAAAAATGGAAGTAAAAATAAGGAATTTATATATATTAGGAACAAAATTGGACCTTGGGGTACTCCCAGGTTATTCGTTTTAGGACTACTTATACTGCTTCCAACTTTAACTCGCTGTGTTCTATCTTTAAGATATGACTCAAACCAATTGTAAATGAATCCTCTGAAACTGGCCTTGTATAATTTATCTATCAGAATTGCATGATCAACCATATCAAACGCCTAGGTAATATCGACAAATAGGCCAGCGCAAAAAAGTTTGTCATCTAAGCCCTTATATAAAATAGAGCAGAAGTCCAATAGAGCATCCTCGGTGGAATGACCAGCCCGAAAACCAAACTGTAGGGGACTACAAAAATCTAAATTATTGAGATAGGCTAAGATTCTCTTTTTAACTACTTTTCCAAAAACTTTGGAAATAGTAGACAACAACGAAATTGGTCTATAATTGGATGTGTCTGATTTATTACCCTCATATGTATAGTCTGTTTCATGTCACCATGGAATAATATTTTTTGTTGCAATTATAGTTTTTTAACTTTCGATTCGGCATAAGTAGATCACTCCCAGTCGTCCAATAAATGAAAAAAAAATACACAAAACAAATAGTTGTCAAATATTTTTTTATTTATTTTACCCTCCAAATAAGATAAATTAGTTAAAAGGTGTTGGTTTTTAGAAAGTACAGCTAATTTGACAGCTGATAGTGCTTTTGTGCACATTTTAGTTTATCATTTCATCAAGGCTAGACCTAATTTTTGCTATTTTGACTTGAGTACAGACGATTTTAAAGCCCTAGGTGCTCGAGAGTGTTGTCTTGCAAAATAATTTACATGGTATTCAATTACAAAATATTTTTTCTAGTACATACCTAATGTTGAATGTTTCCAGCTTCAATGACTGTACGAATAACTACCTTTTCTCTATTTATTTTATGTCTGTATATTTTACATCCAATTGACACGAAACCAATCAGATTGAATCATATTATGCATTGTATCCCGTCATTCCGGTTAATATGATTAGATTATGATTAGGAATTTAAGTCAGTCGTAAGTAGGCAACGAATTTCAGTTTCAGCTCTTTCATCTGCCGTATAATGCTTGAGTATTTTGTAGTGCCAAAATTAATGTAATTTTTTTAATACATAATAAACGATTCACTTTCTATGTTTTAATTATGAATAACACAATAAATATTGTTTTTGTAATATGCCCCATTTGGAAAATGATGTACACGGCCTTATAAATAAATTTTGTTCAGCCATTAAATTGATTTTTTCACTATAGCCGTATCACCCCCAATAATAACAATCTTTCCAAAACATATCACCCTGTACTTAACCATCAAATGCAAAAGCTTTTATCACAATTAGATTTTCGATACTCGAACCAGCATCTGTTTCAATCAACCTCGATGACGACAACTTTCCACCTGTCGCGCCATCCTCTTCTGTAGCATACAAATATGAGTGAGATAAGCAGCTTCCAAGCAGATAATACGTCATAAAGTATTTCATTGTTTTGACAGTTTGTTGGAAGCTCTGTAGAATATAATTACTCACAAAAACAATCACAAATCACTTCACTTCTTGTCGTCAGCCAGCTGATGAGGATGCCATTCGTTTCCATTTAATAAATTTTTGTTGTAGTTCGGTCGTGTTTAACTAGAAATGTCGTGATTTTCTTGTCGACAAAAACAAGTAGAACCGGATGAATATCGAGAGTAGAATTGAAAATAAAAGTGAATTCGGTTTTCTATTTAATATTGATATATCTTTAATCCAATTAGAAAATTTACTTTTATAATTTCCATTTGGAATTTATCGAAACGCTTTCGTCTTTTGACCAAACCGCCGTAACTTGACCACTTGATATTTTTGTTGTTTTTTTTTTTTTTTAATTTCGACGGGTTTTTGCTGTGGGAATTTGTGTGAGAGTGTGATGATTTTATAGCGCTAATAAATTTATTCAGTGACTTTCTGCTTTGTGCGAGATCAATAAAAGTAATTCCATTCTATTGACGTGTTCTTTTGCAGATAGCTATCATCAGACCGACATTATGGCTAACTACGACGATGTGAGTATTCAATATCGAAAATAATTGCCTGGAATCTATTCCAAAATGTTGATTTTGCTATGTAATTTGATGATGTATCGTTTTTTATGTTTTTTTCTTTTTTTTTTCTATTTTGATTTGGACCACAGGTTATGCAAAGAGCCAGAACGGCATTCGCAAGTGGAAAAACCAGAAGTTATGAATTTCGGTAAGTTGCGTACTGTTATTGTAATCTTCTTTCTTTTCCCAACAGCTAGTTAAATGCATAGCTATGTAGATACGGACCTACATATTTTAATAATCACACAGAGTGGAAAGCCAAACAACAAATATTTCGTAATAACTTTCGAGTGAAATTGGTTGCAGTAGTTATGTACGGGAGAGATACAGGCATTTAACTTTCTGCAAACTATAGGTAACAACTACCTAAGCGTACAACCGCGAATCACCGGCCCGGCTTAGTCGATGTCTTCTTACTTGTATTTGCTAGTTTAATGAATCGTGCTCGCAAAGTTTAACTATGGTACATCTATTATTTAGCGAAATGTCATTGAGTGGTTTGGCTGGGTATACTATGTCAGATGGTACTACCTTTTGTCGAAGTTGAAACTAACTAGGTTAAAACAACATTTTTGTCGAATAAGGCAACTTGTCGTCTTAGTTACTTTGTTCAAGTTTTGTGGTGAAATAAGTAGGTATACCAGTTATGCCAAGATCGTCATAAAACATGCATAAATAGCGTAAGCGAAGAGGTGTCTTACGAAATCAGTGCATGTAAAGCTAAAGTTACTACTGAGTTACTAACCTGTCGTATCATTATCTTTGCATATCGTTCGTATTTAGTACGCATAGATTTCAAAAGCAGACAAGCTATGTGGACTTCCGATCAATTATTGCATCAATGAATAGGCGGCTTATAACTAGAGATGTTACTTTTTGTAGTTAGTACTTAAGTTATGAACGTACCCAGTTATTTGCTTCAGTCGTTAGCTACCTACTACCAGGTACATACAAAACGTAAGCAGGTGAATTCTAATTAAAGAAAAAAAAACAATAAAACAAAGCAGTTTGGGCTACCCTTTTTATGTAAATATGTATGTTATTTGTTTTTTAATTAGTCAACTTAAATAATGTTACAATAAAAAATAGTTATCCTTTATCCAGTTTTAGAGCGGCCTTGGTGAACATTTTTATAAGATCACGCATGGGAATTGATATGGACTTGGTGCAGGCGATACATATCTATTCAATTAATAAGATTTGGTGTAACCAGGCAAACCAAAGCGAAACACTGACACTTTTCACATGCGTTTTCCATTTGTTACCTACAATATTAGTTAGGTAGTTGTTGTTTTTGTAGCAGATTCACTCGTCATTCGACGATTTGTCTCTAGTTCCGAATCCGAGAAACGGCGCCACTTCAGTTGGGTGGGTCCATAGCATTTCTGGGGTTACTTGTTCGGTGTTCCTCTGGTTGGGCTTTGTGTAAGATTGACAAATTTTTGAATATTGACGGGTGTTGTACAGCTACAAGGAAATAAAAGCAGTCTCTTGTTTACCTCTTGGCGTTAACGCTGCTGTTTCAATGCTTCTTGAACGTAATTCTTATAGGTAGGTACCTAATTCATGTCTAATTGCATTTCAAAGATATTGATTATTGTCATTACGACTTCCAATGTTTCAATCGTTAGGTTGTTGAAACAAACACACCTTTTGCAATATTCAGCAGAACAGCTGACCCAACAAATGTCACAACTAGCGTTGCCAGACGTCCCGGTTTGCCCGGGACGTCCCGGATTTAAGACAGAATTTTGGTTGTCCCGCCGGGACAGCTTTTGTCCCGGGTTGCGACTCAAATTCATAAACAAAAAAACTACTGCAAACATCTTTAATTAAATTTTTCAGTTTTAAAATTAAACAGGAGCAGTACGAGAAACGACAACGAAAATTCCCGATATGGAGCGAGTGCGTGCACCCCAACCTTATTAACGTAAACATATCAGCTGGCAGATTTTTTTGTTGAGATTTCAAGATTATTTGAAAATAAATTTGTTTGAAAATTCGTTCTATTACACTCAGCTGTCTTTTTAGCCTGATTTAATGTAAACAAAAAAAAAAGATGAAAACATGAGAGAAAAATTGCGTATCATACGGGCTTAAAAAATTCTCGTTAAAATTTTCAGCCAAGCACACCTCGCATATAGGAATGGGGACGTTCGGATTCCTAGTTTCTGTAAACCGTCAACTAGGGGCCTAGGTATAGGTATCCGAAAGCGTTGACGATACAACTTGAATTGTTTTCATATTCTAGCGGCCAGCGTTAGCTTTGTGTGATTTTGCCCTTTTTTATTTAGAAAAGTCTCTTCGTATATTTTCAAACATTTTTATTCTGAAATTAATACATTTAATATGTGACACGATTGCCTACCACAACACTATTATACTCTTATGCGAACTAATGGTTGTTAAATATCGTGCGAAAATTCTAAATTTGCAGAGTAGCTTTAGAAATGACACCTTGTTCGCTTTTTCTCTCACCGGACCATTTCTCGACTCTCCAGAACTCTGCAGCGGCCACTCTGTTTATTTTAAATTTGACCCTTCGAAATGTCAACTGAGTACGCAGGCAGGATTTTGTTGACCGGATTCGATTCCCCTCCATAAATTCAAAAACTATACACCTGACCACTCTAGGCCAATTAAAACTCAAATCCATCAAGTCAGTCAGGTGTCAGACTTACTAAGCTAGAATCCGAACGTCCCCAATGTATTTTTTTCAAATTGACAGCTGTCATTCAAATGAATAAAAGTTATCTTTTATTTTGTCCCGGGAAAAATTTAGAAATCCCGGGTTTTTTCCACATTTATGCAATTTGTCCCGTCGAGCTGCGAGCAAAATATGGCAAGCCTAGTCACAACTTAAAATCATTTTCCATACATTGATGGGCTAGTATTATTTTTAAATGCTTTGACTTAATTTTATGTGTTAATATGCGTTCGAAATTTGTAACCAAAATAGTTTATACCTACCCTTTTCACACCGCAGCGAAAACCGTGTTTTCGTCGAAAACTCGAAATTGCATTCACACCGAACAATAACTAGTTTTCGTTTGACGTTTTAATCAGCTGTGAGACACTAGTCGTGAAACTTCTGTAGGTGTTCCCTTATGTGGTTTTCCATTGGGACAAAAAATCAATCTTTTTTTTTTTATCTAAATCACTTTTTGCGTTCCATTGGGACGAAAAATCAATCTTTTTTTCGATTCGGATCACTTTTCGCAGATCTCGATATTTTTTCAGATTTACGCATACCAATATACTTTGTACAGCTGTTTAACGTCAGTTTAAGAAGTTTCATTTCGAGGCAAATGCGCAAAGTTTCGTTAAAACCAAAATAGCAAAATACACAAATAGCTATGAATATGATTTCGTAGGAATTATTATCTTCATTATCTCCCTCGTCATCTGAAGACTACAAATCACCAATAATACTTTATTTCTATCTACAACAGGCGAAACATTTTTCAGGTCGATATCCATTTGTGATTTTGCCAAAAACGAATGCCATTTGAACAGCTGATATTGTTGTCAATTAACGCACTAATCCATTTACAAAAGCAGATCAATCTCGTTGCGCGTTCCATGAGCACAGTAAAATCTGAGATCTGAAAAAGATTTCTGGTGGTCCCAATGGAAAACCACATTACTTTCTGGTTCAACATTGGCAATATGACACATTTGTCTCATTGCAAGAGAATTCGAAAAGATAAGGAACGCGTTGAACCACAAATTTGAAAAATGTGAATTTTTACAACAAACAATACAACAAAGTTCAAATTTATATTTAACAGCAAGATTAAAATTGCTTTTATTGCAGAAAATAAAAAGTTCATTTCTTTTGCTTCGTGCATCTATTTTAATGCTATACAAGGACCAAATATAAATAGAATAAAATAAAAAGTCAGTTACAATCTGGCATTTGAACCATTTGACAACCATCTGTCAGCAATAACCAACTAGCCTAAAGAAATTTCTTGGGCTAATATTTGCAGTATTTTTATGGAGGGGAAATGTTTTGAGGAAGAAAATGAAGTTTGACTAAATTTGGCTAATGTGTTCGAATGCATTATCGTTAGGGAACAGACCTTGTTTAACCTGTTTTGTTTACAAATTTCGATCGCATTACCTATATAACAAATAAAATTAAATTAGATCATTTAAAAATAATCTTCGCTCATCAATTAGCATATTCACGCTGGAACATTTTTTTGTGACGTCAGCATGTCAATATTTGGCACGAAAATGACACATGTAATCTTAGCTTCGCATTTAGTGCTCTCGAAGTGAGGTCATGTTATAACCCAATGGACATTATAATCTCAAATGATCTAATGAATACAGATGACCAGAATATACTGGTTTTGATACATTTATATAAATTTGATCAAATTAATTTTAGCTAATCGGCACAGGTAGGTACAAAAACTTCCATTACGACTGGTAAACCGATAAAAGCAATTCAATTTTGCGAATTTTATTGAATTTCTCAATTTTCATTTTTAACGAATTTAATTACAAACATATTTCCAAAAACACATCAGCTGCTTAAGGGCCCAACGCATAGAATCCGTTGCATCCGTCGCGTCGTCGGATTCGTCAATATTAACGCATTCGACGGAACGAGCAGTCCCATAGAATCCGTCGCATACGGTGACACGCAGTATTTTAAATACTCTATCATTATTTGTCCCACGAAATGTGGTAATATTTCCCTTTCCATCATACTAAATTCCCCTTTACATAATTCTTTTGATTGGTGTTTTTTTTTTTTTTGTGAAAAAATCTAATTTTTAAAAGTAAAATTCATATTTTACGGAAAGATTATCACATTAAATTACCTTTGGTATAAATATCACAGTTTGTTAATATTATTATGATTACCTTTTTGTACAAGAAAATGTTGATACTGAAAAATCTTGCTAAAAGTCGATTTAAATAAGTTCTTTTTTAATGTGGTGTTTACATTGTGAAATGTAGACACATATTTTTATGAAATTCAAAAAAAAATTCTAGTTTGATTGTTTGTTGCAACATTTTCTTTTTTCTCACGGAAGCCTTTTTGGAAGAACTCCCACGATATAAGAGCACTAGTGACAGCCGATGACACTTTCTCTCTCTCTCTCTCAATATTTCTCTCACGCTGTGCCAGCTGTCAACGGGGGCGACGGACAGAAAAGTAGAAAGTAAACTTATGTCGTTTTCCATTGGGACAGAAAAAGCAGTTTTTCTGCTCTCGAAATCAGCTGGCTGTCAGATTTCATGTTCCATTGGGAGCAAAATTTTTTTAGAGTCAGAGCAATTTTGCGAATCTCGATATCCGAGCGAGATTCACACCTATTTGCACTAACACCAAAATATTTGTCGTTTGTCAAACTTTAAAGTGTATTTACTTACGTTTTTAGACGAGAAGTCTGTGAAAAATAGAGAAAAAAATACATTTGGCCGCTGTAATGTATATTAGCATAAATTGAATGGATTCTTATAAACAAAAATTAGAATTTAGAACAGCTGACTTTTAAATCACGCACCACCACAAAGGCAAAGAAAGAAAAATCTCGTTTTATGTTCCATTGGGCACGAAAAATCTGAAATCTGAGAGCAAAATCTCGAAATCCCAATGGAAATCGACATTACTTTATCTGTCGCATCCGGCACGTGCGCTGCTTATGGGTCACCTTCCATAAGCTACTGTGTATTCTATTAAACTGTCAGTCGAAAACGTTGCCGCAACGGACACGACGGATTCTATGGGTTGGGCCCTTTAGTCGGCGAATGACAGTAGCTAATGCAATACCCATAGCAAACAATTTTCTGCACATCTGTTTCAAAGATGATAGAAACTAGATGGTCAACTGAAAGCAGACACGATACATTTGCCTACAAGCTTCCTGTGAGCTGTGACCTTGTCTTGCATAGGAATTTCCTAAGTATTCGTGTCTGTACAAATCAAAGGTGCGCCAAAGCGCCATTTCTGCGGCACGCGTACTTAGGAAATTCACATGCAGGGACTTCATGTCAATCGGGCGGCCATTATTAAGGTGGAATTTTAAGTGGGGGCGACTGTGTTCGTCATTTTTGGTGCCCAATAGTTACACGGCGTTCACATCGCAGTTCAATTTAAACATTTTTAAAGTTTATAAAATTGTTGGAAAATCGAATTTCGTATATAATATCTAGATATACATATAATGAAACTTTAGGCATTTTATTTGTTACTTAATGGCGTGAAAACTACTGCACAGATTTCGATGAAACTTTTTTTGAAATGTTCCCTAAGATTCTGAAAACACATAGGCTATTCCTTTCTTTGCCATGCCAATTTTTTTGGAGCGTTTTTTACTAAAATGTGTTACTAAAATTGTGTCTGTTGCTCGCCATTACTCAGATAATTCTTAATCAATTCAAATAAAACAAAATACTTAGGAGAGCCAACACTTTTATAGTTATTTCAAGCCATCAATCAGCTTTCTATGTCCTCTAGAAGCTGAACTACAACCTAAAATCTAACATGAAAAAAAATAAATTTATTTTCTCAAATCGAACATTATCAGCAGCCGCGGTTCTTGATTGTTGTTCTGCTTTGGGGTGGTTGGGTGGCGCACAAGCACGTTCATATGAAAAAAAAAAAAAAACAGCGACAATGTGTTTCTGAGGAAATGCGCAGATGGCTGATGACGTGTGGTGTGGTGATCTTGTATCTACACCAACAATAAATAAATCAAACAACATACATACATATGTACATACGTATGGGGGAGGTGTATATAAAAAAATGAGTTCATGGTTTTTGTTTTAATGGTTGTTATAGTACCTACGTTGATATCTACCTACAGTAAAGAATTGAAAAATTCAAGAAGTAAAGACGATATAGGTGAATTATGTTGTTTGATTTATTTATTGTTGGTGTAGATACAAATTTCCGTTAAGGCTTTTGTTTTAGTGGTTGTTTTTGTTTTGTTATTACCTACGTTGATACCTACGTCCTACAGTAAGGAAGTGGAACTTTAGTACTGGCGCTGTTGAATTTAATTTTCTTAAATTCGTGTTTTAGGTAAATAGATTTGTTTGATTTATTGTTTCACATTGACAATGTTCACCGCTTTGTTTTAGCTAGACTGTTGATTTTAAACAAATATGCCATTGAGAAAACGTTCAAATCTCTTTTATTGGAAAATACACAGTCATCACAATGTCAAATACCTTATAATCATTTGTCAATATCTAGCAGAAATCCATCTCATGTTATTAATCAGAGAAAAATGAACTAACACGGTTTTTTGCGCTTTTGTTTTTATTTTTTTTATTTTAATCTATTAATTTTTAACTTAAACACAATGTAGGGGAAACAAATTTGTATGCTGTGGGAAAAACATATTTCAGTTTCAGCATAATTTATAATCTGTAATTTATACGTAAAATGCATACTTACACAATATAAATATGTGCACGGGTGCATTTGTTAAATTCAAAAAATTAATTCAATATTTTTGTTCCGTTTATAGGTACCTACTATTGCTCTCAATTTTAGCTTTAACTTTTATTCAGAGTCAGGGCAATTTTGCGAATTTTCATGTCTGAGCGAAATTCACACCTACTTACACTAACACCAAACATTTGTCAAACTGAAAGTGTGTTATTTTACGTTTAGAGACGACAAGTCTGTGAAAAATAGAGAACAATTTACATTTGATATTAACATAAATTTAATAGATTTTTGTTAACACAAATTACATTTTAAGAACAGCTGACTTTTAAAACACGCACCACTACAAATGCAAAGAAAGAAAAATCGCATTTTATGTTCCATTGGGCACGAAAAATCTGAATCTGAGAGCAATTTTTGAAAATCGCATTGGAAAATGACGACGAAAATGAAAACGAAATAGAACATGAGAATACCAACAGTAAACAAAATTATTTGAATTCTCACGATTGAATACGCGAAATCCGAAATCGGTAATCATATTGCAAAATCCAATAAAATACCACATTATTGTATTTTTGTTAGGAGTTTAAAGACATAACTACTTGTATTTTTACGATATTAATACGTCTTTTTTTGAATTATGAAAAGCATTTGGATTTTTACAGACTTTACAGACTTTCCAATCGCACTTGATTGTGTACAAATATGGTGCTAAATAAACGAATTTGAAAACACCCACCAAGCCAAATGGAAATATATTTTCGGGAATACAATTTCTAAAATTTACTATTGCAGTAGAGGAAATTTGGGCTTAACTTGCATGTTGTTAACCTTTTTATGGAACAACCCTAAAGGTTCAGGTGTATGAATTCTGCTGTCAAAAATGTAATTTATATAAACAAAATGTTAAAAAACTGAAATGTAAATGGATGAACATTTTTTGGCGCCGAAGATGGATAGAGAACAAGTAAAGCTATCTAAAAAAACATACTCAACATTTATTCTTGTTACATTTATTGTTTGTAATTCAAAAAAGTGCCACCGGGCGGCCATTAATTACACGAATTCACCAACAGGAAAAATAAGAGCGCGAGTTAAGTATCCATAGCAAAACATATTGAGAAAAAAGATAACATTATTTGTATTCAATGATATCTTTAGTCTCTAGTACAGTCTTGCACACAACGCTACAATGATAACATATGTAAAAGAGATAATATCGTTTGTATACAATGTTGGAATATTATCTCTTCTTCATTATCAAGCAAGACGATTGTACGCTTGGGTCTCCTTGTAGATAGATAAGAAAAGTATATAAATACGACTGTATGATGAATTTATCAACAGTCTTATTGTAACTACATAGTAGCCTTAAGCTCCTTTTAGAATTAGTAAAAAGTATTTCAATAATAAAGGACATAGTTCCAAATAAATATTGTTTAATTTTAAAAGTAAGAAACAAGTGTTTTAATTGGCGATCCTGCCAGGAGGTTAAATATACTTTTTAACTTCAATCGAGCGGACCTCGGGAACAAGTAGTGAAATCTAGTATAAACAGAACACTCGCGTTACCGGTTACAAGAATTACCTAGCATAGCAGGTACAAATATAGCTTCTTCGTACGAAGCAGCAAAGCAATTCAGTGAAAGTGTATATGTGGAGAAAAAAAACACACAAATTCGACGACAACAGACACGAGTTCAAAATGGAACAACTCGCAGTATTAATGGCAAGATTAGAAGCTTTAGAAACCAGGAGCAACACAGTAACACAAACCCTAGAGCACACACGCACAGAGAATGCAAGGTTAGCAGCAATAATAACTAACCAAAATCAAATAAACACTAATTTAGAAACAAAACTAAATGAAGTAAAATCTGGATTAGGCATAGTACCAAACATACCTGTGCTAGAGGAAATAAGAACCACATATACAGATGGTAGTGAAATACAGTTAGACGCATTTAAAAGCCTACCTATTTTCAACGGCGATCAATCAAATTATCGGTCGTGGCGCGAAGAAGCATCCAGATTAATGGACAGCATTAAAAACTTCAAAACACACAGTAAGTACGCAGCAGCATTGACTATAGTGAAAAGTAAAATACAGGGTGCAGCCGCGAATGTGTTAACTAATTATAACACAATTTTTAATTTTGAGGCGATACGTAACAGATTAGATTATACGTACTCTAATCAAGAACCTCTATACGTGCTACAAGACATGATGAAAGCCATCACGCAAAAAAGAAGCACACTGTCTGAATACCACGACGAGATAAATAAAAATCTCAATTTAATAATATCAAAAATCACTATGTCAGGTGATCCGCCGAATATAATCGACAGACTAATTAAAAATGCTAACGACGACGCAGTTCGTATATTCATTGATGGTATGAGTGACAACTTTACAAGAGGATCATTATATTCAGCTACAATAAATGATCTAGAACACGCATTCGCAATTGCTCGCAGAATAGAACATGATAATGTGCACAGGCATTTACATCTCACTCAGGATAAGCACCACAAAAATATGCCACATGAACGCAGAAACGAAAGAAGACCAAATTATTCGAGCCAAACAACGAATTATCAACCCCAGAAGCAATACGATAATATGCAGCAACACAATCAAGGACCACAGCCGATGGAGATAAACTCGAGACAAATTGTACATGCACAGCGACAAAATTGGAATCAATACAAACCCGATGTATATAATCCACCAGCGAAACGTGAACACAGCGGGAGTTTCAACACACACAACAGACCGCAACGATCTTATCAGCAGAACTTCAAGCAGCAGAGAGTAAATAACTCCCGACAACAACGCAGAGACGATGTCAGCAGTACATATGCAGAAGCAGATGAAACGGAATGTATGGTAAATAATAACATAAGAATAGATCATTTAAACTAGTAGACGGGTTGCCCTGCTTAAATTTAACTAGTACTATTTCTAAGAAAATTTATAAAATTCTTATTGATACTGGTGCAACCCATAATTACATTAATAGAAAATGCGATTCTAGCAAAAAAATTAAAATTAAACCTATAAAAATAAAAACAATGCATGGTTATTCTATGGTAGATACAAAGAAAGTAGTTAGGATATTAAAGAAAAATATAACATTTTTTGAATTAGAGGATATTCAGTCTTTTGATATGATATTAGGATATGAAGGACTTAAAGTTCTAAACGCGGAAATAAATTTCAGTAATATGACTCTAACTACCATAAGCAGTGTCGAATCTATTCAGAAAATTAATTACATAATTGGGGAAAATAATATTTATAAAGCAGACATAGATAGACTGATGAAGATTAATAACAGCATAGGACCGTTACCCTTTACAGATACTATAGAAGCAAGCATTAGGACGACCAATGATAATCCGGTTTATGTTAAACAATATCCATATCCCATAGCAGATAACGAATTCGTAAACAAAGAAATACAGAAACTCTTACATGACGATATAATAGAAAAAAGCCATAGTCCTTATAACAGTCCCATATGGACAGTACCTAAAAAAGGTTTGGACGAAAAAGGAAAACCAAAACGGCGCATGGTTGTTGATTTCCAAAAACTTAACGCTCACACTGTAACAGACAGATACCCCATTCCGGATGTCAACATGACAATTCAAAATTTAGGTAAAGCCAAGTACTTTACAACATTAGATTTGGAGTCAGGTTTCCACCAAATTAAAATCAAAACAGATGATAAAGAAAAAACAGCTTTTGCTATAAATGGCGCAAAATATCATTTTAAACGAATGCCTTTCGGGCTCAAAAATGCACCAAGCATATTTCAGAGATGCGTGGACGACATTTTGAGAGACTTTGTAGGTAAATTCGTACACGTTTACATTGATGACGTATTGATATATTCTTCATCTGAGGAAGAACATATACAGCACATAAGTCAAGTATTCGACGTACTCAATAAAGCCACATTAAAAATATCTGATGAGAAAAGTAAGTTTTTTCAAGAAGAAGTAGAATACTTAGGTCACATAATCAGACATGGTAGAATCACTACGAACCCTGAGAAAATAGCAGCTATAGAAAATTTTCCAGTCCCACAAACGGTAAAGGATTTGAGAGGATTTTTAGGTCTTACAGGTTACTATCGTAAGTTTATAAAAGGATACGCAAGCATAGCCAAGCCCCTGACATTATATTTACGAGGAGATAACGGTAAAGTAAACAAAAAACAAAGTAAAAATATTAAGTTAAATCTGAATGATTCAGCATTAGAAGCGATTAGAATTTTAAAAAATTATTTGAAAGAACAAGTCGAACTTTTTCAACCGGATTATAGTAAACCATTCGAGCTTACTACTGATGCATCCAACATAGCTATTGGAGCCGTACTAAGTCAGAATAAGCAACCTATACACTTCTTGTCAAGAACACTGAGTAAGACAGAAGAGAACTATAGCACAAACGAGAAAGAGCTATTAGCGATCATATGGTCCTTACAAAAACTCAGAAACTACATATATGGTATAGCAGACTTAACCATATATACCGATCACCAGAGCCTTATATATTCTGTATCAGAAAAAAATCCCAACACAAAGCTGAAACGTTGGAAGGGAATCATTGAAGACTTTGGAGCAAAATTAGTTTATAAACCAGGAAACCTAAATCTTGTAGCTGACGCATTATCACGTCAACGCATAAATACTTCTACCATAGAAACAGCACATTCAGCTGAAAGTTCTTCTAATGATATAATAAAAACTGTGAATCAGCCTTTTAATGCATACACTGCACAGTTCGAACTTATTGAAGATATAACAAATAATATCGAAACACAAATCTATTTTAGTAACAAAATAAGACTCATAATAAAGTTTAAGGACAAAGACTCTTTACTAAGGCAGATGAAAGAAGTTATACAACCCCAAAAGATTGTAGCTTTGCATACGAAATTTGAAAACATATACAAATATGGTGAAAACATAAAAAAAGAATTCCCACTAGTAAGATTTATATTCACACCAAGAAAACTTCAAGACGTGACAAATTTGGAGGAACAACTAAAACTTGTAAGGGTAACTCACGAAAGAGCACACCGAGGGTTACGTAACAATATACAAGAAATCTCAGAGAAATATTACTGGCCCGATCTAAATAAACAAGCAAAGAGTTTCAACAGAAAATGCATAGCATGTCTATTTGGAAAATATGAAAGAAAACCTATCAGAGAACCTCTGAATAATTCAGAAATACCAACACATGTGGGAACACACATTCATATGGACATATACTTCAACGACAAGTATACTTTCCTTGTAACAGTAGATAAGTATTCTAAATATACAATCCTTCGGGAAATCGAAACTCGAAACAGACTGTACGACGTTATGGAAGAGGTCTTATCTAATTATTTCCCAAAATGTGAACGACTCATGACAGATAACGAGAAGGGATTCAAAACAGAAATGGTGAACCAAATGTGTTTGAAATACAACATAACTAAAGTAGAAACTCCAGTATACAGATCGACAGCGAACGGTCAGGTAGAACGTGTAAACGGTACAATAACTGAACTGTCTAGAATATTCACAATTCAGAATAAAACAAGACTTATCGAAGAAATATTTAGAACAGTGCGTGAATTAAATAATTCTATACACTCAGTTACCGGTTTGAAACCTAGAGACATTTTCTTTAATCAAAATAAATATAGCAATAGTGAAATTATAATAAATAAACTAAACTCAGCATCCAAAAAAGTGATCGAACGTCTAAATAAAGGAACTCGACACAGAGAGTATAAAAAAGGAGATAAGATAATGGTAAGAATCACAGGTCTTAGAAAGAAATCTAACGCCAGATACATAACAAGAATAGTAGAAGAAGATAAAGGAGACACTGTAATCTCTAAAGAAGGAATAAAAATTCACAAGGATAACATAAAGAATTATCATTTTTCAGATGACGAAAATATTAATATTCCTAACATTACTAGGAATTGTACAGAGTCAAGAAGGGCAAGGAAACGTTCAAATAACTGAGTTACTAAACAAGAAGTTTATACTTATGCAAACAGATGACGTGTATTTATTCAAAGAACAAACTTATTTGTTACATGCCACCAACCTGACTTCGATATTTCAACCTTACGTAAATATCGTAACTAGTAAATATCAACCTACACAAGAAGAAAAAATTTGGTTAAGTAAAATTAAGAATTTAGCAGACCAATTACAAGAACATACTAGGCATACTAGATCAATTAACTTTTTAGGAACAGCTTTCAAATATGTGTTTGGTAATCCTGACCATTATGACTTAGTTAACATAGAAACGAGTATAAATAATCTCATAGAAAACAATAATAAACAAAAAACTATAAATTCTAGATTTGAACAAATTTTGCAACAATTCGAAGGTCAGAGCCTTAAAGAACATTTAGTAATAGAACAAGTGTACGAACAATTATTATTATTGACCAGAACAATTAATGCAGCAAAAAATAATGAATATTTATCAGAAAGCCTAGACTTAGATGACATTAAAAATATTATTCAACATGAAATAATTCAAGTACCCATAATAAATATACTTGAGTACTCTAAAATATTATTAGCTAGAACTGATGAATTCTTCATCACAATATATAAATATCCAGTTCTAATTAAATCATGTAAATTGTATAAAGTAACACCTTTAAATTCAAAACATGGAAAAATCATTACAGATAAAACAATTGCCTTATGTAACCAAACTTATTTAAGAACAAGAAATTGTCAAAATCATCTAAGTAAAAACATTTGTGAAATTAACTTTGAAGAAGAAAATTGTCTTATTCCACTTTTAAAGAATATAACTTCAAAATGCAACATTAAACAAGAATACGATTACGACTTAGAAATTGAATCCGGTGTTATGTTATTAAGCGGTAAGCATAAGTTAAATAATCAAACAATTAATGGTATAAACTTAGTTACTTATGAAAATACTATAAATCTAGACGATAAAATATACAAAAACATGCATAAGCAAATTAAAGAAGTTATATTAAGAAATCATAATTCAGAGTCTTACATCGACCAAATAATTAAAGAAGATACAATGTACAAATTCGATAACATAGATACTTTAAAAAAACTAATTATTCCTTTTGAAGAAAAACCGATATTATCAACTATATACACAATTGTAACACTGATTGTTATTCTAGCATTTACGTACGTAATGATAAAAACTATACAATGTATAACAGATCGTCAAAAACAAAAAAAGATTGACGCATATAACAAAACTTATGAAAGAGAAATGTTAAAAATAGCGTCGAAAAATCGGGACGATTTCGTTTAACAAGGGGGGGAGTTAAGTATCCATAGCAAAACATATTGAGAAAAAAGATAACATTATTTGTATTCAATGATATCTTTAGTCTCTAGTACAGTCTTGCACACAACGCTACAATGATAACATATGTAAAAGAGATAATATCGTTTGTATACAATGTTGGAATATTATCTCTTCTTCATTATCAAGCAAGACGATTGTACGCTTGGGTCTCCTTGTAGATAGATAAGAAAAGTATATAAATACGACTGTATGATGAATTTATCAACAGTCTTATTGTAACTACATAGTAGCCTTAAGCTCCTTTTAGAATTAGTAAAAAGTATTTCAATAATAAAGGACATAGTTCCAAATAAATATTGTTTAATTTTAAAAGTAAGAAACAAGTGTTTTAATTCGCGCGAGAGAGGGCTGTCATTCAAAATTTGCGGGGGAAATCGGGTAGGTGTAGGTGCACGGGAGTTGGCTTGAGTTTGACAACTGGTGGAGGGCGTTTAGATTTTCGTGAATTTGTTCTAAAGCAATGAAACCAATTGCATCAGGTGAATCTATTTTTGAAAATTATTTATGTATAAATATTTAAAAATCAATCGGGACGCAAATTTCGAATGTTTTAATTTAAAATTTAGCCAGTGAATGGAAAACGCTTTGAAAAGTGTTTAAGGCTACACATATTGGAATTCCACGAATATTATCACAAAAAAGAGAAAGTGACGTTTTTATGTTCGATTAGCGATTAGCCACACGAAATCTGAAATCTGAAATCTGAGAGCGAATCTGAAGAAGCCCAAACGAATACCCCATTAGTACCAACTGCGCGCTTCACTGCCATTGCGAAGCCTATGTTTAGGTATCGCAATTTTTAGTTGTTTTTTTCACAAAAAACCGCAATATTACAAAAAAAATTATCGCAAAAATGGCAAAATGCTTAAAAATATAAATTAACATATCAAAATTGATTTTCACTTGATTTTTAATATTTTTGGGTAGGTAAAAAACAATAATAAAGAAAAATTAACAAATTAGTATTAGTATTGCAGCAAGATCAAGTTATGTAACTCAGTTATTTTAAAACTGAAGGCTTGAAGCATTTCTGGGGTTGGTTCAAAATTGTTGCAGCAAATGTTTTTTTACATTTGAATGAATTCTAATGCGCATCAAAGGATCGAAACATTGTATGTACTTCGATCTTAGAACGGCTTTTTATTTTAATTATTGAGAATGCTCTCTCCACTACGGTATAACTTGCTGGCAAAGAAAGAGCACTCAAAGCAAACTGACTTAGCTCTAAAAATTAAAGTTAACCAATGGAATTTTTTACTACAACTTCGTTTGGTATTGGTTCGGGATGAAATTCTTCAACCCAGTTGAAGTTGAATGTCATACATTTTTTTCATTGTGTTTCTAAATTTTCAAGGGAATCACATCGAGGTAGCAGAACGAGTGGTAGCATTTTGAAGTCTGGGTGAAGCTGAATTTAACATAACCTAAGTATCCAAACAAAGTATCCAATTTTTGTAAAATAGCAAAATAGGACAACTCTGATGAAATTGGATAATATCATCATCATAGACATATTATGTCTTTATTTATTTCTACTTCACAATATGTTGAGTGTTGATACCTTCGCATATCTTACAAAATGCCTTGGATACATTTGACTTTTGCAACCATCCTTTAAATAACAATCATAAGTATTACTTAACAAAGTCTAAAATAAACTAAATTTAAAGGCAACGTCAAGAAAGAAGAAATATGAAAATGAGTGCGTTTAGCACATAATTTTGATAAAGCAATAATGGTTTTATTAAGTGTTTTCAAATGAGAAGAATTTTATTGAATTAGAATTTTGTTTTGTTGTAATAATTAATGAAACAAAATATCGCAAAGATCGCAAAAAATAAGAGATATCGCAAATTCGAATTTTACACCACAAAATGGAAAAAAAATATGGCGCGTTTTGCGATATATCGCACAATCTGGTCCACTGCGTCCAGAAATTTGGCACATATGTTTTGGGCATTACAATTTCGAATTCGAATTGTTCGATTTGAAGTCATAGAGTGTGCCGCTCGTAGTTGGAGTGGAACAGATCCACTAATGTTTATCACTCACAAGTTTTAAGGAGCTATATGATGTTTTTTAAATGCAAATTAATTAATTCAGTGTGTCGAAGGAACGAATACAATTTTCTTCTGTAGAGAAACTACTGATTTTCCTAAATATTTGAAAGACAAAATATAAATCAAAAGTCTTGTATCCGTATTAAGAGTTTTTTTTTTTTTTTTTAATATATTGTTATATTTACATATATTATTTTCTCGTATTCTCGAGAATCGTTTTTCAATTCGTGCATACAAATTACAGCTACATACAAGAAAATAAGGAGTAAGACTTGAAATTTTAATTCTGCTCTGAATTTGTATTTTTCAACCAAAAAACCGAACTGGCATACTCAACCCTCTCAATGCGTATTCGCTTCAATGCAGCATTTCCGTTAACGAAATTCTCGCACACACGCGTTCAACGCCGAATTGTAAATTGTGTGACTCTATTAAAATTTACTTTTTAAGGAAAATTTTTACTAAAATTTGGTTTCTGTTAATAGCAAGGAAGTGTCCTTGGGCCCCTTCTCTTTTTGTTATATACTCGCGATATACCAAGAGAAGATGGCACTACTCTAGCTACGTTCGCCGACGACACCGCTATCGTAGCAGTAGGTAATACAATTGAAGAAACGACTGCAAAACTTCAAATCGCACTGAATAAGGTAAATGAATGGACGAGGGACTGGCGGATCGCTCTCAACAAAACTAAATCTGTTCACGTGAATTTCACGTATAAGAAAACTTATGACTTGCCAATTTTCCTAAACTTGGCCCGAATACCCTTTGCAAACGAGGCCAAATACCTGGGAATGACACTCGACGCAAAGCTGAAATGGAACTCGAACGTGAAATTGAAACGTAAAGAACTCGATATCAAATATAGAGAAATGTACTGGTTACTCGGAAAACATTCCCAGCTCAGTACCGAAAACAAACTGCTTCTATACAAGCAAGTGCTAAAGCCGGTGTGGACCTACGGTATACAACTCTGGGGTTGTACCAAGAAAACAAATGTCAATATTCTACAAACTTTTCAAAATAAAGTGCTTAGAGAAATTGTACAAGCACCATGGTATACTAGAAACGACGATATCCACAGGGATCTCGGAATTCCAACAATTGAAGCTGAAACTAACGGGTGATTTTTTAGCTGGTTTGGTTTTGGCAACACTGGTTTTGACAGCTGACGCGTGTTTAGTACCTTGTGTCACTGTCAAACAGCTTCAGTTTGGTTTGCAATTTAACCATGGATCGTCTTACAAATGAACAACGCTTGCAAATTATTGAATTTTACTATCAAAATTCGTGCTTGGTTCGAAATGTTCATCGCGCGCTGCTTCCATTTTATGATCGGCATTCTCGACCTTCTGAGCAGTCTATTCGGAAGATTGTGACCAAATTTCGCAGCAAATTTACTTTGTTGGACATTAAACCACCAACACGTTTACGTACTGTGCGTAGTGAAGAAAATATTGCGGCCGTATCAGCTAGTGTGACAGAAGACCGCGAAATGTCGATTCGGCGCCGTTCCCAGCAGTTAGGCCTTTGTTACAGCACTACGTGGAAAATTTTGCGGAAGGATTTGTGCGTAAAGCCTTTTAAGATACAGCTTGTGCAAGAACTAAAGCCAGCCGACCTACCACAACGCCGAATTTTTGGTGAATGGGCTCTTGGAAAGCTGGCCGAGGATCCGCTTTTTTATCGAAAAATTGTGTTCAGCGATGAGGCTCATTTTTGGTTGAATGGGTACGTAAATAAGCAAAATTGCCGCATTTGGAGTGAAGATCAGCCAAAAGCATTGCAACAGCTACCAATGCATCCCGAAAAAGCCACTGTTTGGTGCGGTTTATGGGCCGGCGGCATTATTGGGCCATATTTCTTCAAAGATGATGCGAATCGCAGCGTTACTGTCAATGGTGAACGCTACCGAGCGATGATAACAAACTTTTTTTTTGCCCGAAATGGAAGTTCTTGACTTGCATAACAAGACGGTGCCACATGCCACACAGCACGCGAAACAATGGCGCGATTGCGAGGCGAGTTTGGTGAACAGTTAATTTCACGTTTCGGGCCGGTCAATTGGCCGCCTAGATCGTGCGATTTGACACCATTAGATTATTTTTTGTGGGGGTATGTCAAGGCTAATGTGTATAGGGACAAGCCCGCTTCGATTGACGCACTGGAAGCCAACATCCATGCATTCATTCGTGAGATACCGGCCGATATGTGTGAAAGAGTATGCCAAAATTGGACTCAGCGGATGGACTACCTGAGACGCAGCCGCGTTCAACATTTGCATGAAATTATCTTTAAACATTAAATTGCAAGGTTCAAACTATCGATTCAAATAAATATTTCATTCATTTTTTCGAATTTTTTGTGTTTTTTTTTTTTAAAAAAGTTCTAAACCTCTTAAAAAATCACCCGTTAGAAGCTTCGCGAGAAAGCATAGAAACCGACTAATCGGACATGTCAACAATACAGTCCGACAAATTTTGGACGAGAACAATTTATTGCGCCGGCTACAAAGAACGAAACCATTCGACTTGGCAAGATAAGATTAACCGCGTCTAAGTTGCGGAGCATGCAGGATCCTTCATTGGAAAGTAGCCTGTCAAAAGTTGTTATTTCGTTATAGAAAAATTGCTTGATAAGTTATATCTTAGTTGCAGTATCTAACAATCTTTCGAAGAGTGGTGTTTTTAGTCAGTAAAAATCTGACACTACTATGAGCACGCGCTTGCTATTCTCATAGTGTCTTTGGAAGATTTTCACCTACCCTCGGTTAAAAAAAAAAAAAAAAAAATTGACAATGTTTTTAATTTTTTTTATTGGGCGGCAATAATATTACCAGACTTGAGGGTGAACTAACACGTGACGGTAAGCAAGCTACCTAAAACTGACCGTGAGTGAAGCAATCTTCCCTTAAATCTATACCATCGTATTCCGTATTTCAATGATTGGCACTGAGACTCATTGATAGTCAAGTCGAAGCACACTTTGAGGAGAAATTGTAATCTCTTATGTGGTTTTCCATTGGGACCAAAAATCAATCTTTTTTTTGTTGATTTAAATCACTTTTCACGTTCCATTGGGACGAAAAATCAATCTTTTCTTCGATTCGGATCACTTTTTGCAGATCTCGATATTTTTTCAGATCTACACATACCAATATAATTTGCACAGCTGTTTTACGTCATTTTGCGAAGTTTGCTTTCGAGGCAAATGCGCATAGTTTCGTGAAAACCAAAATAACAAAATACATAAATAGCTATGGATATTATTCCGGAGGAATTATTATCTTCATTGTCTTCCTCGTCAACATTTTTCAGATCGATATCCATTTGTGATTTTGCCAAAAACGAATGCCATTTGAACAGCTGATTTTGTTGTCAATTAACGCACTAATCCATTTACAAAAGCAGATCAATTTCGTTGCGCGTTCCATGAGCAGCGTAAAATCTGAGATCTGACAAAGATTTCTGGTAGTCCCAATGGAAAACGACATTAAAGTTAAAAGGGAAGTCATTAGGTATAAGAGGAATGCGCGGCACGAATACTTTTTTCCCTTGAGCAACCCCGGTCAGTAAAATAGCTTCGATTCATTTGTATGCAAAGCTCTGATTTGCAGTCTAGTGCTATTACATAGATTTGGTGGTTTTAAGTTCCGAAGGAGCATTACGGGTGTGCCCTTCCGTAGAGTTAGTCTATGGTATGGAATACCCGATGGTTTAAGGAAACTACAAAAGGTTAAGATAAACCCATTCTCACTCAGACTTCACCACTACAGTCTACAGCTAACACCAAACCACCGCGCAGGCCACAGCAAATAACAATCTACGCATTGGTTGCTATGGACGTGGATTAGGCTGCGAACTGCGATTATTATTTATTTCAGTCACACTTGCATGCCCGCCGCACACACACACGACACACAACCCAGAACCCAAAGTCCCAAACCGATACGGAATGGAATATGGAACGTCAACTCGTAACAATATTAAAGCGTAGTACGGACCTGTTCCGAAACGAAAAATCCCATTCAAAAATCAATAGTGACACAACGAAATCATGAACGAAAAATTTCGCTGTTGTAGATTGCTTGGTCTCCACTCTCTTTTCGCACACGTTTATTTTCCGGAACATTAATTGCTTGCGAAAATTTTGCATTTGTACTGCACTGTTGCCAGCTTATAAGAGAAATGCACAATTTGTTTGTAATTCATAGGCACACTTATTCTGATTAAATTGTTTTTAAAGACGACTCTAGGCATTTTTTTTTTTTAAGCAAAATTATGCAGGATTTTGGGCACGCAATTACAACAGCAACTGCGTGTCTTCAAAGTGTCAAGTAGAGCGTGGTTCTTGTAATTGCGTGCTGAAATCCTAATTTCCTTTGTTTTGCTTAGATCGAAGCTCAAAAAACAGGTCTGTTTAATTAAAAAAAAAAAAAACAACACAAACTCCTAGTTGTGAGATTTTCTATTTTCCATTTCGCAATGTTAAAAAACCAAAAAAGAGAACGCATATGTAAACGATTTTTGATATTAAGCTATTTCGAAATGGGTTGATATAAATGTGTAGAAATCAATTGCAATGGATTTCCAGTAAAATTGAAAAATATATATAAACAGTAAAATTCGGATTTAATGTTCGATTTGGCAGCAGAAAACTGAAAACTCAGATCAAAATCTGAAATGCTCAATAATCGAAAAGACATAACTCTTTAGAAAGTTTTAGTTAGGTACACGAAAAGAGTACGTTAGCAATAGAATTATAAATTCGTAAGGATCCTAAAAATCGCCAAACTTCAAATAAAGTGAATAGCGTAAGTTACGATAAATCCGAAATGACAATTTTAAGCAGCCAAATGGGAAATAAACAGCCAGTGCGAATTAAAAAAAAAGGCGAAATACGTTTTCGATGATTTTTTGTTTTCTATAAACCTACAAAATTTCAAGCTTATGCGACAAACGGTTTCTGAGTAACAGAAAACCCCTCTACAAAGGGCAGGGAGGGTCGTATCGAAAAATCCCTTCTTAGTGCGCGAATTAAAACACTTGTTTCTTACTTTTAAAATTAAACAATATTTATTTGGAACTATGTCCTTTATTATTGAAATACTTTTTACTAATTCTAAAAGGAGCTTAAGGCTACTATGTAGTTACAATAAGACTGTTGATAAATTCATCATACAGTCGTATTTATATACTTTTCTTATCTATCTACAAGGAGACCCAAGCGTACAATCGTCTTGCTTGATAATGAAGAAGAGATAATATTCCAACATTGTATACAAACGATATTATCTCTTTTACATATGTTATCATTGTAGCGTTGTGTGCAAGACTGTACTAGAGACTAAAGATATCATTGAATACAAATAATGTTATCTTTTTTCTCAATATGTTTTGCTATGGATACTTAACTCCCCCCCTTGTTAAACGAAATCGTCCCGATTTTTCGACGCTATTTTTAACATTTCTCTTTCATAAGTTTTGTTATATGCGTCAATCTTTTTTTGTTTTTGACGATCTGTTATACATTGTATAGTTTTTATCATTACGTACGTAAATGCTAGAATAACAATCAGTGTTACAATTGTGTATATAGTTGATAATATCGGTTTTTCTTCAAAAGGAATAATTAGTTTTTTTAAAGTATCTATGTTATCGAATTTGTACATTGTATCTTCTTTAATTATTTGGTCGATGTAAGACTCTGAATTATGATTTCTTAATATAACTTCTTTAATTTGCTTATGCATGTTTTTGTATATTTTATCGTCTAGATTTATAGTATTTTCATAAGTAACTAAGTTTATACCATTAATTGTTTGATTATTTAACTTATGCTTACCGCTTAATAACATAACACCGGATTCAATTTCTAAGTCGTAATCGTATTCTTGTTTAATGTTGCATTTTGAAGTTATATTCTTTAAAAGTGGAATAAGACAATTTTCTTCTTCAAAGTTAATTTCACAAATGTTTTTACTTAGATGATTTTGACAATTTCTTGTTCTTAAATAAGTTTGGTTACATAAGGCAATTGTTTTATCTGTAATGATTTTTCCATGTTTTGAATTTAAAGGTGTTACTTTATACAATTTACATGATTTAATTAGAACTGGATATTTATATATTGTGATGAAGAATTCATCAGTTCTAGCTAATAATATTTTAGAGTACTCAAGTATATTTATTATGGGTACTTGAATTATTTCATGTTGAATAATATTTTTAATGTCATCTAAGTCTAGGCTTTCTGATAAATATTCATTATTTTTTGCTGCATTAATTGTTCTGGTCAATAATAATAATTGTTCGTACACTTGTTCTATTACTAAATGTTCTTTAAGGCTCTGACCTTCGAATTGTTGCAAAATTTGTTCAAATCTAGAATTTATAGTTTTTTGTTTATTATTGTTTTCTATGAGATTATTTATACTCGTTTCTATGTTAACTAAGTCATAATGGTCAGGATTACCAAACACATATTTGAAAGCTGTTCCTAAAAAGTTAATTGATCTAGTATGCCTAGTATGTTCTTGTAATTGGTCTGCTAAATTCTTAATTTTACTTAACCAAATTTTTTCTTCTTGTGTAGGTTGATATTTACTAGTTACGATATTTACGTAAGGTTGAAATATCGAAGTCAGGTTGGTGGCATGTAACAAATAAGTTTGTTCTTTGAATAAATACACGTCATCTGTTTGCGTAAGTATAAACTTCTTGTTTAGTAACTCAGTTATTTGAACGTTTCCTTGCCCTTCTTGACTCTGTACAATTCCTAGTAATGTTAGGAATATTAATATTTTCGTCATCTGAAAAATGATAATTCTTTATGTTATCCTTGTGAATTTTTATTCCTTCTTTAGAGATTACAGTGTCTCCTTTATCTTCTTCTACTATTCTTGTTATGTATCTGGCGTTAGATTTCTTTCTAAGACCTGTGATTCTTACCATTATCTTATCTCCTTTTTTATACTCTCTGTGTCGAGTTCCTTTATTTAGACGTTCGATCACTTTTTTGGATGCTGAGTTTAGTTTATTTATTATAATTTCACTATTGCTATATTTATTTTGATTAAAGAAAATGTCTCTAGGTTTCAAACCGGTAACTGAGTGTATAGAATTATTTAATTCACGCACTGTTCTAAATATTTCTTCGATAAGTCTTGTTTTATTCTGAATTGTGAATATTCTAGACAGTTCAGTTATTGTACCGTTTACACGTTCTACCTGACCGTTCGCTGTCGATCTGTATACTGGAGTTTCTACTTTAGTTATGTTGTATTTCAAACACATTTGGTTCACCATTTCTGTTTTGAATCCCTTCTCGTTATCTGTCATGAGTCGTTCACATTTTGGGAAATAATTAGATAAGACCTCTTCCATAACGTCGTACAGTCTGTTTCGAGTTTCGATTTCCCGAAGGATTGTATATTTAGAATACTTATCTACTGTTACAAGGAAAGTATACTTGTCGTTGAAGTATATGTCCATATGAATGTGTGTTCCCACATGTGTTGGTATTTCTGAATTATTCAGAGGTTCTCTGATAGGTTTTCTTTCATATTTTCCAAATAGACATGCTATGCATTTTCTGTTGAAACTCTTTGCTTGTTTATTTAGATCGGGCCAGTAATATTTCTCTGAGATTTCTTGTATATTGTTACGTAACCCTCGGTGTGCTCTTTCGTGAGTTACCCTTACAAGTTTTAGTTGTTCCTCCAAATTTGTCACGTCTTGAAGTTTTCTTGGTGTGAATATAAATCTTACTAGTGGGAATTCTTTTTTTATGTTTTCACCATATTTGTATATGTTTTCAAATTTCGTATGCAAAGCTACAATCTTTTGGGGTTGTATAACTTCTTTCATCTGCCTTAGTAAAGAGTCTTTGTCCTTAAACTTTATTATGAGTCTTATTTTGTTACTAAAATAGATTTGTGTTTCGATATTATTTGTTATATCTTCAATAAGTTCGAACTGTGCAGTGTATGCATTAAAAGGCTGATTCACAGTTTTTATTATATCATTAGAAGAACTTTCAGCTGAATGTGCTGTTTCTATGGTAGAAGTATTTATGCGTTGACGTGATAATGCGTCAGCTACAAGATTTAGGTTTCCTGGTTTATAAACTAATTTTGCTCCAAAGTCTTCAATGATTCCCTTCCAACGTTTCAGCTTTGTGTTGGGATTTTTTCCTGATACAGAATATATAAGGCTCTGGTGATCGGTATATATGGTTAAGTCTGCTATACCATATATGTAGTTTCTGAGTTTTTGTAAGGACCATATGATCGCTAATAGCTCTTTCTCGTTTGTGCTATAGTTCTCTTCTGTCTTACTCAGTGTTCTTGACAAGAAGTGTATAGGTTGCTTATTCTGACTTAGTACGGCTCCAATAGCTATGTTGGATGCATCAGTAGTAAGCTCGAATGGTTTACTATAATCCGGTTGAAAAAGTTCGACTTGTTCTTTCAAATAATTTTTTAAAATTCTAATCGCTTCTAATGCTGAATCATTCAGATTTAACTTAATATTTTTACTTTGTTTTTTGTTTACTTTACCGTTATCTCCTCGTAAATATAATGTCAGGGGCTTGGCTATGCTTGCGTATCCTTTTATAAACTTACGATAGTAACCTGTAAGACCTAAAAATCCTCTCAAATCCTTTACCGTTTGTGGGACTGGAAAATTTTCTATAGCTGCTATTTTCTCAGGGTTCGTAGTGATTCTACCATGTCTGATTATGTGACCTAAGTATTCTACTTCTTCTTGAAAAAACTTACTTTTCTCATCAGATATTTTTAATGTGGCTTTATTGAGTACGTCGAATACTTGACTTATGTGCTGTATATGTTCTTCCTCAGATGAAGAATATATCAATACGTCATCAATGTAAACGTGTACGAATTTACCTACAAAGTCTCTCAAAATGTCGTCCACGCATCTCTGAAATATGCTTGGTGCATTTTTGAGCCCGAAAGGCATTCGTTTAAAATGATATTTTGCGCCATTTATAGCAAAAGCTGTTTTTTCTTTATCATCTGTTTTGATTTTAATTTGGTGGAAACCTGACTCCAAATCTAATGTTGTAAAGTACTTGGCTTTACCTAAATTTTGAATTGTCATGTTGACATCCGGAATGGGGTATCTGTCTGTTACAGTGTGAGCGTTAAGTTTTTGGAAATCAACAACCATGCGCCGTTTTGGTTTTCCTTTTTCGTCCAAACCTTTTTTAGGTACTGTCCATATGGGACTGTTATAAGGACTATGGCTTTTTTCTATTATATCGTCATGTAAGAGTTTCTGTATTTCTTTGTTTACGAATTCGTTATCTGCTATGGGATATGGATATTGTTTAACATAAACCGGATTATCATTGGTCGTCCTAATGCTTGCTTCTATAGTATCTGTAAAGGGTAACGGTCCTATGCTGTTATTAATCTTCATCAGTCTATCTATGTCTGCTTTATAAATATTATTTTCCCCAATTATGTAATTAATTTTCTGAATAGATTCGACACTGCTTATGGTAGTTAGAGTCATATTACTGAAATTTATTTCCGCGTTTAGAACTTTAAGTCCTTCATATCCTAATATCATATCAAAAGACTGAATATCCTCTAATTCAAAAAATGTTATATTTTTCTTTAATATCCTAACTACTTTCTTTGTATCTACCATAGAATAACCATGCATTGTTTTTATTTTTATAGGTTTAATTTTAATTTTTTTGCTAGAATCGCATTTTCTATTAATGTAATTATGGGTTGCACCAGTATCAATAAGAATTTTATAAATTTTCTTAGAAATAGTACTAGTTAAATTTAAGCAGGGCAACCCGTCTACTAGTTTAAATGATCTATCTTATGTTATTATTTACCATACATTCCGTTTCATCTGCTTCTGCATATGTACTGCTGACATCGTCTCTGCGTTGTTGTCGGGAGTTATTTACTCTCTGCTGCTTGAAGTTCTGCTGATAAGATCGTTGCGGTCTGTTGTGTGTGTTGAAACTCCCGCTGTGTTCACGTTTCGCTGGTGGATTATATACATCGGGTTTGTATTGATTCCAATTTTGTCGCTGTGCATGTACAATTTGTCTCGAGTTTATCTCCATCGGCTGTGGTCCTTGATTGTGTTGCTGCATATTATCGTATTGCTTCTGGGGTTGATAATTCGTTGTTTGGCTCGAATAATTTGGTCTTCTTTCGTTTCTGCGTTCATGTGGCATATTTTTGTGGTGCTTATCTTGAGTGAGATGTAAATGCCTGTGCACATTATCATGTTCTATTCTGCGAGCAATTGCGAATGCGTGTTCTAGATCATTTATTGTAGCTGAATATAATGATCCTCTTGTAAAGTTGTCACTCATACCATCAATGAATATACGAACTGCGTCGTCGTTAGCATTTTTAATTAGTCTGTCGATTATATTCGGCGGATCACCTGACATAGTGATTTTTGATATTATTAAATTGAGATTTTTATTTATCTCGTCGTGGTATTCAGACAGTGTGCTTCTTTTTTGCGTGATGGCTTTCATCATGTCTTGTAGCACGTATAGAGGTTCTTGATTAGAGTACGTATAATCTAATCTGTTACGTATCGCCTCAAAATTAAAAATTGTGTTATAATTAGTTAACACATTCGCGGCTGCACCCTGTATTTTACTTTTCACTATAGTCAATGCTGCTGCGTACTTACTGTGTGTTTTGAAGTTTTTAATGCTGTCCATTAATCTGGATGCTTCTTCGCGCCACGACCGATAATTTGATTGATCGCCGTTGAAAATAGGTAGGCTTTTAAATGCGTCTAACTGTATTTCACTACCATCTGTATATGTGGTTCTTATTTCCTCTAGCACAGGTATGTTTGGTACTATGCCTAATCCAGATTTTACTTCATTTAGTTTTGTTTCTAAATTAGTGTTTATTTGATTTTGGTTAGTTATTATTGCTGCTAACCTTGCATTCTCTGTGCGTGTGTGCTCTAGGGTTTGTGTTACTGTGTTGCTCCTGGTTTCTAAAGCTTCTAATCTTGCCATTAATACTGCGAGTTGTTCCATTTTGAACTCGTGTCTGTTGTCGTCGAATTTGTGTGTTTTTTTTCTCCACATATACACTTTCACTGAATTGCTTTGCTGCTTCGTACGAAGAAGCTATATTTGTACCTGCTATGCTAGGTAATTCTTGTAACCGGTAACGCGAGTGTTCTGTTTATACTAGATTTCACTACTTGTTCCCGAGGTCCGCTCGATTGAAGTTAAAAAGTATATTTAACCTCCTGGCAGGATCGCCAATTAAAACACTTGTTTCTTACTTTTAAAATTAAACAATATTTATTTGGAACTATGTCCTTTATTATTGAAATACTTTTTACTAATTCTAAAAGGAGCTTAAGGCTACTATGTAGTTACAATAAGACTGTTGATAAATTCATCATACAGTCGTATTTATATACTTTTCTTATCTATCTACAAGGAGACCCAAGCGTACAATCGTCTTGCTTGATAATGAAGAAGAGATAATATTCCAACATTGTATACAAACGATATTATCTCTTTTACATATGTTATCATTGTAGCGTTGTGTGCAAGACTGTACTAGAGACTAAAGATATCATTGAATACAAATAATGTTATCTTTTTTCTCAATATGTTTTGCTATGGATACTTAACTCGCGTCTAGTCTACACAGCTATACTCTGTCCAAGAAAAATTGTCAGTACAGGCCTTATGGGAAGCTCTTTTTTCTACCAGTGGTGCCTGTAGTACTCTCACGGCACTCAAACACAGGATTTGCCACTGAAATAAAAACGAAACCACTGGCATTCCAAAGCATTTTGTTGTTGTAATTTTCCTGAAATTCGCATACGTCCCTCCACAACCAGTCTGCCACACAGTCCCGGGCAGAATGAGCTAGAGATGAGCACAAAATCACTACCTGTGATTTAATCACAGTGATTTCAAAATCGCAATCACTACCTGTGATCGACTTTCAAATAAAGCGTGATTGCGACTTTTCACTCTTTCCTTTTTATATTTTTTCCCATCACAGTCACAGTTTGTAAATCACGACTCACGAAAAACAGAAAAAGTCGCAACAAATCGCAATCACAGGTAAAGCAGCGAAACAGTGAAATGAGGGTGGGTATACACACAAGAATCACAGTCGCAGTCACAGTTTGAAAATCACGACTCACGAGTCACGACAAACAGCAAAAGTCGCAATCACAGGACAAAGAGCGAAACAATGAAATAAGGTATAGGAGCAGGAGCCACGAGGGCGAGGGACACACAAGAATAAAGAATCAAAATCAAAGGGCAAATGAAGAGAATGCCGAACTGCGAATCAAAGTAGCAAGTAGCAATAAGAAAGTAGGCACCAGTGATGGGACTTGAGAAAAGCGAAGCGGTGGTAGATAGTATTTAAAAAAAGGTGGTAGAAAAGTGGTAGAACAACATTTTTTTCAATTGTATGGTATGGTATATAATTCATTTATTTATACAAATTAAATAGTTATAATAATAAAAAAAAAAAAACAGAAATAAAATAAACATAAATCAGGGCACTCATTCCGTAACTTTTCAGGCGATTATCGTCGAAACGATAGAACCCAAAACTAGCAACTAAGTGCTAAAATTACAAGTTCGAGAGGTTATTCTAGTTCATTTCCCACAAATGTAATGAAAGCTGACGATATTAAAAAAAATCGAGCAGATTACAACTTCTAATGGTGATTAAAGTTTCCAAAACGATATCGTTCAGACGATCATTGATATACGGAATCTGCCCCCAGTCTTTTCGTATTATTTACTTAATTTATTTTTAAAAATCACATTTGTCGTTTAAAACAAGGGGAGTAGGTCTGGGTATAGGTACAATTTTCAATTTAATTAAATGATGGAAAAGAAATATAATTAGCGAATAGCGATGAGTAAAATGTGGTAGATTTCGAGTTCAGGTTGGTAGAATTTCCAAAAGTGTAAAAAGTGGTAGAAATACCACTGATGTGGTGGAAGGCCCATCACTGGTAAGCACTCACAGGAAGAGGAAAAGGTAAGGACAGCACGCAGCAGCCAGCAGCAGAGGGGAAAGGGAAACTTGAAATAGTATGATGTATGATATTTATGATGGTAGACTAGAGGGAGTGGGAGTGATTGTAATTTTGTTTTGCTTATTTGTAGTGTATCTGTTTTCTGTTTATTTGGTTATTGCTCTGATTGATATTCCTACAGGATCTTGTTGGGGTAGTTTTAGCTGCGATACATTTATTTTATTTTTACGTATGCAGAGCTGGAAACGCTTCTTTAATTTTGTAATTTCAATGTGAAGGGCAAGGGAGAAGGGACAAGTGAGTAGTGTTCGCGAACTTTCGGGTGCGGTTAAGTTAAAATTAGCTTGGAGTTGCAGTATACAAAATACATTAAATTAAATACATACGTGTAAATCCTTAATTTGCTGTGACAATTTCGTTACATTAATTGAAATTTTCCCAACTCATTTTCCGACAAAAAGTAAACTGTCTAACAATTTAGGGCTTAGATATTTCTCTAAAACAGTCATATTATCAAAAATTGTCTAAAACATGACATTACAGTACTTACCCTGAGTTCGCAAGTCACAATCACAATCACAGGTTAAAATCACAGTGATTTGCAAATCACAGTCACAGTTGTACCTGTGATTTCGAAATCACGACTTAGCTCATCACTAGAATGAGCACGATCGCTTGTGTTCGCTTGCTATTATCATCAACCAAAATAAGCAGTGTGGTGTCGGTGTGAGTGACTGAAGCACATCAGAGAAGTGTTACCATATGGCAATGTTAGCATATCATTAAGGGTTCTTCTTTGAATTTTGTCAAAGAACTTTCGGGTTTGGTGCTTTTTGGAGCTTTTTGAAGCTTTTGAGAGCGGCATATTATGTGGGGTGCTGCCATTCGGTTTTAATTTGTTTGTGTTTCTGAAAGATCCAAAAATATTCAGTTAAAACATATTTTTGAATGTTGTCTTTTAGATTTAAGGTTTATTTGTGAGGTGTTTTTATGCATTCATTTCATTAACGCAACAAGTGATCATATGTGCGTTGTAGAGATATTGCAATAAATTAATAGTGATTACTAGGGCAACTCAACCGGATTCATGCAAAAGCATGGTATTTTTTGGGATAAAATTTGATTAAATATTTTAATACAGAAAACTGAGTTCAAATTTTCAGCCCTATTCGTTAGGGCATATTCTGAATGTTTTGGTAGGTATAAATTGATATTTCACTTTGTAGAGCATATTTTTCACACTGAATTATCAAAATGATGAAGCAGGTAAACCTATACTGTTTATTTTCGGTCGTTTGGTTTTACCACATCCGGTCACTCCTCCCCAGTAAAGCAAATGCCTTGAAAGGATTTTATGATCCTTTTTTTGCTACTGTTTCCGCGAAGTTCTGTAGAGCTGCACAAGTGCAGTCCTTTTACCATCTGTTTAGGTATATGGCATTGCGTCGTGGTTATATAATTTTGTCTAATTGCCTGTTTGTGTATATAAGGCGGAAACAATGGTTGTTATCTCAATAGCGGATAGTGCATCTAAACAAGTGGTTAACTTTATTGTGCATATGAATAAACAGAAACATGGCTACAAAGTCTTCAAAGGATCTAAGTGTAGAAAAGAAACAACAAATTGTTGATGCAACTGAAAAATGCTATGGCCTTTTTAAAAGTAAATCGGAAGCCGTAGGAAATGCGGCTACGGTTTTTCCTGTTACGGAACAAACTGTATACAGGGTTTTAAGGGAAAAAGCAATCAAAGGCCACAATTCACCATCAAAGAAGAAAAATAATTCCGGTATCAAGAGCAAGGTGGATGATTTTGACAAATGTGCGATTAGGCGGATAGTCCATCAGTTTTTTATGAATAATGACCTTCCAATGCTAGACAAGATATTATTGGAAGTACAAAAATATAACAAAACTAAGCAGATCCACTTTGCATACAATATTGCAAAAAGATCTCGTACTTAAATTCGTCAAACGTCAGCGAAAGAATTTTTTGTTGGAATTTATTTCGTTCAGCAATATTTTTATTTTAAATTGGAAGATGGTAACCCTAACAGTATTGCTCTCTGAGTTATGGCGAATTATCATACATACTACGGCAACCCTGTGAGAGCTTTAAAAAGGGACCGACGGAGAGACAAACATCCTATCTTCCCTGTACTTGGACAGAGTATAGTGGAACACATCCTGAAAGTTTCATTAACCTTCGATTAGCGGTTTGGCCTGTACGATATCTGTCAGCTCAATCACGCTACTTTTTTATGTATAAAAGATACATTAAACAAATAATTCTTAAATAGTTTAAAGTGAAAAAATTAATAAAAAACAATTTGAATTGAATTGGATTGGGAAAGGTTATTAAAACACGCGAATTTTATGACATTTACACCTTTCCAAAACGTTTAGTAAACACAATATTAATTCTGCAATGTTTTTAGGTAGTATTTTGCACTTGTATCATAAACTTGAAAATTATCTTCAAACGAAATAAATCATATCTCCAGCCATATAAAATTTGGTTTGTTTTCCTACATGTTGGTTTGACGTTTAAGTGAAAGAGAAACCACAGTCGTGAAAGGGATAGCTTCGCGAAATACTCTATTGAGGATATTTCTTTATTTTTTGATTTGAATGCTTGACACTACTGTGCATTTGACACTTTATTTTACTATTTGATGTTTTGGCACAATTATACAGGCTTTCGAAAATGGATAAATATTTAACAGTTTATCACTGAATATAAATAAATATAAATATAAATGAATAAATACTGTTGTCAAATAAGTTTGGTGCATTTGGCCTTAGTAAACTATTATTAATTTTGAAAAATAAATTGCCACTTATTTTTTGGGCTTTATCTTGTCAGTGCGATGGACTTGGACCAGGGTTACCGTTTGGCCACTTTTAAGCCTCAGGACCTTTCGCCCCCACTTTTTAAAAACTTAAAATTGGCACCGTTCTCAGTTTAAGTAAGAATATGTTCTTTATTGAACGAAAAAGACTGCAAACATATGAAAGAAACAAAATATTTTTTGTCAAAAATAAATGTCTTATCTTAGTGTTTTATGTGGAGGCCCCTTATTTCGACTAGGTCCCCGTTTTAACGGAACGCTGAATTGGACCGTCAATTCACATTTAAGAATGTCGACTGCTTGCTTCACTACGATCACATCAATTCTGATGATAACAAATAATAAAAGCAAATAGCTAAGCTCCACGTGCCGTAGCTGCATCCAAAATAATAATAAATTATCCCGTAAACGACTCACATCAATGCGACGATCACTATGCCAACTTCGAGGACTAATTTATGATCTTTGTTTATTGCAAAAAAAAAAAAAATCATAATAATACGAGACGTTTAGCTTCCTCTTCAAGAAATCGGAAAACTATATAGAAAAAAAAATCATGAATCCCCGAACACGACGGTTAAAAATATTTAAAAAAAATCAAGGTTGTCGGTATCTTTTACGAGTATTTGCTTCATGATTTTTGAACAATGTGCTGGCCCAAGTTATAGCCGCATATAATTAGTATAATTTAATTTTTGCGAAACGAAAACTTGTAATCTGTTTATTTTGCAGCATCGTGCGCAAGGGTGTGATTCAGCAAATTGCTAAGGCTATCAATTTTGTCTAACTTGTTTATGGATTTATTTATATTTTGTTTTGTTTTGATTCGAGATTTGCAGTAACTAATAAGTAGACTCGACTACCCCCGATCCCACTCCCACAGTCTGCAACTTATTTACGTTTCTCATTTGATTCATATCTACGATCGACGGCCAATGGAGTTGATTGTGATTGTAAATCAACTACATTGGCAGTCAAGTTAAATGAACGCAATATGACGGCAAGAACTGAAAAATTGTGTTCCAGCTGTCCCACAGCAGCAGCAAATTGCTTCTTTATTACTAATCGCTTATTGTTACATTAAAACCGCAAACACAAGAAATCAACGGAAGAGCCGATGTTGACAGCAAACAGCAATAAAAAGGGGGAAACGAAATTATGTTTTGTTTGTTTGTTGGTTACGGACGATGACGACTTTGACTTGAGCTCTGGCCATTGCCCTTGCTTTTGTGCGATCTGTAAGTCGTTTAGTTACTCAGCCTTGCAAATTTGAAAACAAATACAACTCAGGCGAGGTTGTAACATCTGTCTCCATCAGCAGATTCTCAGTTCTCACTACTTGCGACCTACGAGAGTAGAATACTGTTTGACTATACCAAGGTCAGCTATACCTATGACGACAACGTGCGAGCATATGAAATTTCTCCCAGTTGTCTTTAATGACAATAAATGACAAATTGGTGGTTTGCGGATCGAAATTTGTTGACCTTTGAACGCGCCTATGAAGACCATGAATTGGAGGTTAATTTAGTTTATTCTTATAATTATAAAGAGGTATGCTTGAATGCCTTCACAGCTGTATTATAATTGTCCACGGACAAGGTCGGTCTGAAAACGAAACGTTCGCTAAAAGTGTTTAAAAAGTGGCTTGAATATTTTATCAGCATTTCAATGCAATTATGACGTCGAGTGCTCTTTGAAAACGATTCAAAATTTAACTACATTGTGTAAGTTGTAACTGCGAAGGCTAACAGAAAGTGTAAACGAGTGTATATGATTCAAAAACTCATGCACTTCCCATTTATACAAACTGTTTACCTTTCCCACACATATAAAACTTTTTCAACGTTTTGTATCGGGGTATCGGGTGGTGCACGAACAGAAGGTTTTGTAGTTTCCGGCCGTTGATTTTTATGCAGCTGATTATTCATATTCCGATTTCCGTTATTCTTCTGTTTGGTTTAACTATTTTTAGTATACCCGAACCTATTTTAAGCTGTAGTTGGTGGGAAATAAATATGTATTTGGTATTTCTATCACTTCTTGCCTTCGTAGGGAATCTATTTTTTTTTATTGCGTCACGGTGAGAAATGGTCTTATGTTTCGGAACAAAATAAATGAAGCACATAAACGCGTTTATTTGATTTTATAATATTCCACAAAGATTGGTTGTCGGAGAGCTTCGGAACAACAAATGTTGTGTAGCTGTCAAAAGTAAGTGATAGAACGGTATCGGGTCAAAATTCTGTTTTTACACGAAAAAAAAATGCAGCTTTACGAACAGCGTTGCCAGGCGGTCCAAATATTTCACCCCAGATAAACCTGAAAAACCCCCCAGGACCCTAGTTCTCAAATTCCGCATAGGATAATTCGTATACGAGCAAATCCGCCTGAAATTTTCGCATAGCAGAAAAATTGGTATTCTCAAAGCAGTACGGGTTTTTTTCCCACCTATGCGAAAATTCTTTTCACCTCTCGAATGAGATAGAATCTTACGCACGTCAAGTAAACCATTTTGACATTTTGTGAAAAAAAAGAAAATGTAGTCCAATTGAAATTTGTTGGGAATTGTTGTTTTCCATTGACAAAAAAAGAAAAGAAAAGAAATACCAATATATGCACGTTTAATGAACATTTATGTTCTTCCATAGTGGCTACTTTGGGCGAAATGAGCTCAGCATTTGTTTGAAATATACCGAACTATCCGACAGCTTCAAGACTGCTTTGAACAAATGGAACTATATCCGAACATATGTACGCGATGGGATACCATTCAAAAAGTGCTTTCATTTAAATTTGATTCTTATTTTCTCACACACAAATCAAAAAACAAAACTTTTTATTAAGTATCAAACTCATAATTCCGTATACGAGATGCAAATCCGCATGGAAAACACAGACGAGTAACATTCGAAGAGAAATTCTCGTATGCGGATTTCGAGAATTGCAAATTTCAGGTTTTCGTATCGTATCGGAGATTTTGACAGATAAACATATGCGAACATTTTTGAGAATTGGGGTCCAGATTTTGTTATTTTGTCCCAAAAAAAAAAAAAACCCAACTTTTTGTCAATATTTTTTTTTTAAGTAAAAAATTTCCAATTTGAAATGCGAAAACCAAAGTGTGCGGGAAATACCTAAATACAACGCAATTGTTGCAGTTTGAAACCATCCTGAAAGAATTTACACAGTTCTTACGCAACTTTGTTGAAATTGTTGTTTATAAAATTTACATTTGAGCTGTAAAGAGGCTATTAGATTAAGGGAGTTGAGTTTTCGGTCTTACAAAGCCAACCCATCTGAGGAAACCCGAATGAAGCTTAAACGAGCCAGAAATGACTGCAATGTCCTCATAAAGCGTGTCAAATTCTTATATGATTAAAAGTTGAAGCAAAAAATACTACAATGTCCCAAGGGTAGTAGAAACTTTTGGTCATTTGTAAAAAATATTAAGAATTCGGCCTCGTCAGCAATCCCAACGCTCTTTACAATGACACTCCAGCTGTCAGCTCTTTAGACAAAGCTAATCTGCTCGCTGCACATTTTGCAGCCAGCTCTATGCTCCCAGATTGCGGTTTGTCTACACCTGTACTCGAGTGCGTAGAATTTACCATGGGACCAATCCATTTCGCACTCGTACAGTCGCAAGAGTACTTTACGATCTCAACATAAATAAATCCGCTGGTCCAGATCGTATCCCCCCCATAGTTCTGAAGAGGTATTCTTCCACGCTGGCAAAACCACTGCGTAAGCTTTTTCAGTAGGTGGAAAACAGCATTTGTCCAGCCCGTCCCTAAAAAAGGCGAGTCTTCTTCTCCCACCAATTACCGACCCATAGCACTTACGTCCATTCTTTCTAAGGTCTTGGAAACGCTGATAAACCGTCAGCTTATGAAATATCTTGAATCATGGAAACTCCTTAATGACCGGCAGTACGGTTTTCGTGGCAACAGGTCCACTGGTGATTTGATGACTTATCTCACCGAGAAGTGGAACCAATCTCTCCATCACTTCGGTGAATCGAAGATTGCTGCGCTCGATATTTCAAAGGCATTTTACAGAGTTTGGCATCAAGCTCTTTTGTAGAAAATGTGTGCTTATGGGATCGATGCGTCTCTTATTCAATGAATTAGAAACTACCTTTCTGGCCGTTCAATTCAAGTTGTTTTGGATGGTTTCAGTTCTGAAACCCACCATATAAATGCTGGTGTTCCCCAAGGCTCAGTTTTGTCTCCGACTCTCTTTCTCATTTTTATAAATGATCTCTTGTCTGCAACTTCTAATCCAATCCATTCCTTCGCTGATGACAGCACTCATAGCTTTTCATATTCTTTCCAGGACTCACGTCCCTGCTCTTCGGCCG
This sequence comes from Cheilosia urbana, assembly GCA_946477585.1. Taxonomy (NCBI): domain Eukaryota; kingdom Metazoa; phylum Arthropoda; class Insecta; order Diptera; family Syrphidae; genus Cheilosia; species Cheilosia urbana. The sequence continues at coordinate 44,705,800 of OX297856.1, forward strand.
TAGAACTGGAACGGCAACGTATGTTAAGCTCATTAAATTCAGGCCTTGACAGCATTTCAAAATGGGGTTCAGAAAAAAGAGTAGAATTTAATGCTTCAAAAACACAATGCTGTCTGCTGTCTCTAAGGCGAAACCCGAATCTACAGCCATTATCCATGAATGGCACTTGCATTTCCGAAACCGAAAGACTTTCTATTCTCGGTATGTGCGTTCATGAATCATGACAACCTTCGTTGGAATGACCATGTACACGAAGTCGCCAAGAATGCAGCAAAATGTCTAGGTTTCCTCAAATGGTGCAAGAAATAATTTTCCCCTTCTGATCTGGCTACAACATACAATGCGTTCATTCGCCCAAAACTTGAGTACAATTCCCACATCTGGTCTGGTGCACCGAAAACTATATTGCACTTACTGGATAGGATCCAAAATCGTGCGTTGAAACTAATCGGAGACACGAATATCGCGAATTCTATTAATTCGCTTCCCCTTCAGTAATTCAACCGCAATACTCGCCATGCTAGGAATGCCCATCAGTTTACCATCCAGCCTAGCTTCGGACGTACTATGAAATACAGAGACTCTTTCATAAGCCGTACAACGCGAATGTGGAATGCCTTGCCCAGCTCTGTTTTTCCTCCCCAATGCAATTTACAGACATTTAAGACCAATGTGCATCGGTATCTCCTATCTCCTCTATCCCAATTTCCTTAATACCTGCGCTGTGTAAAAACACTAAGAGTAGTCACAACCTCTTTAGCGCAAAAAACAGATGAGGTTGGTGCTTAGATGCGGGAAAAATATTTAAGGAACTATTAAAAAAAAAAACTATTACTTTTTCGTAATGAAACTGGCATTAGCTTTTTTTTAAATACTTGTTTCGTAAACAAATGTAGTCCAATATGTTCGGAAAAACAATTAATTTTCACTGCAGATATAGTTTTGGAGGATCGATCTATTACTAAACAAGATTTTAAAACAACACACATTTATTTCATCCTCGATTGTCATGCTTAATTTTGAATCATTTGGTTGTCGACAGAACAGAACGAAAAATCTCCAAGCTACCTCATTCTTAGGTTTAAGATTTAAGTCTCTAGTTGTCTTTAGTTTAAATTTTTCTGTGTAGGCATATTTTAAGGTTACCAAGAAGAATTATATTATGAAATCAAAATAAAACAAAATTAAAAAAAAAAAACTGATTTCCCCCTAAACAATTCCTACCTCAAGATCTCCCCCCGTCTGAACTGGCAACACTGTTAACGAGATTCAGCTTTTTTAGTTCTGCGTTACAAAATTCCGATTTTCAAATTAAAAGCAATAAAATTCTGCATAATCTGCGTTTTTCCAACTAACAAATGTAAACGACAAGAAAACAAAATAGATATTAAAAAACAATTTTAAATTTATAAAAAAATTGAAAATTAAAATTACAAAGAAACAAGAAATTTCAATTCAATTCAATTTCAATTTTATTTTATTCATTTCCACTTAATACTAATTTCACATCAGGTATTTTAAGAACATAATATAAATAACAAAAGAAGTGAAAAGGAATAAGTCAAAGCCAATCTATAGCTATAAAAGCTAGTGATGAAAGGCTACAAAATAATATTTAAAATAAAGAATAACTGACATGGGGTACTAGCAGCATTTCTTTAGTTAATTCATACTAAGTACATTAAACCTATTGTTAATCTTAATTCGTACGCCTAACTTATTTGCGTTTTTTCATTGAATTAAAAGATTAGTAAAAAACAAAAGAAGAATCTTTTATTTAATTGCTGATTTAAGTTGTAACACTAAATAACATTTCAACAGAATTTAAATCAATAGTAAAAAGCCATTTTTTACATTTTTTAGGAATGAATGAAAGTTGCGATTTGTTCTTATATAAAGGGGAAGTTTATTGAAAAGCTTCGGTGAAGTCACAGTATAAAAGTTTATAAAAAATGATTTGTGAGCAGGCGGAACGTTGACAAGTGCTAGATTGTTTATCCTTAGATTGTGTATTGTAGAATTCCTAGTTGGTATATTCCCACTTTGTTTAAAAAATTCTCTTAAAACTTTAAAGACATACAGATGTCGTAGCGGTAGGATACGCATATAACAAAAAAGAGGTCAGCTATTAGTGAAGCGATGCTTACCACATATAATGCGTATTATATGCTTCTGAGCTATCAACAGGGATCCAAAAGTGTTTTTGTATGAACCTCCCCAGCATGTAATTCCGTATTGTAATTTAGAGTTAACAAGTCCATAATAAATCATAGATAAAACATCACGTGAACAGTATGGTCTTATAAGATACATCTTTCTTGTTACAAGTTTCAAGTAAGCTTTAACTATACGAAAATGAACCTTCCAATTTAATTGATAGTCTATATTTATACCTAGATATTTAAATGAGTCGACAGTATCGATTTTAAAGCATTTACTCGAGCACAGGCTATAACTTTTAAAATTGTCTCTTCCACAAATATGCAAGGGTAGGTTAAATCTTGTACAATCAAAGGAATGATAAAAAACATCAAAATTATTTGTAAAACATCCTGATAGCTTGAAGTGCATAATTTTAGTTTTTTCACTCATAACTAACTTGTGAAAAGCAAACCAGATTCTTATTAATTCTAGATCCTCATTTATACTTGCAATGCATTCAAACAATGACGGTTCGGAATAGGTAAAAGCTATATCATCAGCAAAAGCTGTATGATTACCTTTGAAATTTTGGTGAAAGAGTGAATTAACATAAATAAGGAACAAAATAGGACCCAATACAGATCCTTGTGGAACTCCATTTTTTAACACAAGTGATGTACTAGAGAAAATTAGATTAATAATTGAAAAAAAAAAAAAAACAAATCTATTGAACAAGCGCTTTTGAACATTTTCCAACCCTTGTTTTACTGTTTGCAGAATTTAGAAATGCAGAATTTTGAAAACAGAATTTGTTAAACAAAATAAACTTATAAAATAAATAAATAAACGGAGGGACTAAGTTCCTACCTAGTGGGAAGTAAAACCACTTTCGTATAGTGGACTTAAGGATTCTACACATGAGAGCGAGCGAACGAATTGCTGAAATGCGAAAAAAACACTTGATGCATTTATGAACAGAAAATTGAACATTTTACTATTCCAAAAGGAGGATGATTAATTATCGCACCAATATGTATTAAGAAAACAAGGTAATAAACAGTTGATGAATAAATCGTTTGCGGAAAAAAGTTTGGAATTCGAAATTTCGTTATTTAAACTGTCTAATAATTTGTTTTCTAAATGTTTGACTGGAATAAACCCTGAAAAAAGCGAGAAAAAACGTATAGAAAAACCCGTCGGAAAAGCATGAAAAACACGCATTGAAAAACGCGTCGAAAAAGGAGTCAAACGCTTCAAACAAACACTATTTGAAATTTGTTCCTATTGTTACATTCAGGGTGGGATTCGAAAAGATAAAACACTATTCTGTTTAACTTTGCCAATAAAATAACTTTATTTACACTTTCTACTTATTCACTTATTAAGTACCAAAATAATATCACTTAAATCAGTTCTTAACTTTCTCTTTTCACTTCTTTATCTCACAACCGATTACTCTTTCGAACTTAACAATCGCGGGCTAAAAATCAACTGTCCATCTCTGTTGTCAACGCGCCCCTTTTATATCCGCGCTGCCACCTATCAGCGAATATTCCAGAAGTAGATAAATTCCAGATGTATATTCCAACTCCTATCTAGATTGTACTAGAATTACTTGACTTGGGAGATTCCAGTCTCCAATTGGAAGTGGAACATGGAGTGTTACCAGGTGCCCGATTCACCACAATTCCTAAGTGTCTGATTCACTAAGTGCCTGATTCACTAAGTGCCTGAGTTACCACACTATACTACAAAAATAAAGTAACAAACCTGTTAAGTGTGAGAGTCGCAAAAGGACTCATTGTCAGTAATACTCTCTCTCCCTCTATCTTGTGTTGAATTATCTAATTGCCAGTTTTACCTTTAAATCACAGTTATCTGCATGCTGTCTTAAGACGACGTTGAAACTTCTCCAATTATAACTGACATTACTACAGATAAAACTTTTTAAACAATTATAGTGTGATTAGTATCTAATATCTAAAAAATCAATTACAGTAAAAAACAACTCGAACAACTTCTCAAAATGTACGAAGACCAAGAGTCTGAGATGATTAGCGCCTTGGAAGCAGATCTGCGTCGTCATAAACAAGAAAGCGTTGTTGTTGAAACAGACTTTATGAAGAATGATGTCAGGCATAATTTATACAGTCTCAAGGATTGGATGAAACCAGAAAAGGTATACAGAACTTCAAATTCACCTAATAAACGATTGAATTTGTTCTTTGTCCAAATAGCCCTCAAAGTCGTTTGTCAATTTGTTGGACGACGTTAGCATTTATAATGATCCCTATGGTGTTGTCCTAGTAATTGGTGCATGGAATTATCCACTTCAACTATTGTTAGTACCTGTAGCGTCGGCAATCGCAGCTGGTAATTGTGTTGTAATAAAACCCAGCGAGATCTCGCCGAATTGTGCGAAATTCGTTGCCGAAACAATTCCCAAATATTTGGATAATGTAAGTAGTTCAGTTATTAAAGTTCTTGTTATTTATTACTGTTCGTAACTGTCTCCTCTCTCCAAGGAATGCTATCCAGTTGTTTGCGGTGGACCAAAGGAAACATCGGAGCTTTTGCAACAACGCTTTGACTACATCTTTTATACCGGCTCAACCAGAGTGGGAAAAATAGTTCATGCTGCGGCCAATAAATACCTCACGCCTGTGACATTGGAATTGGGTGGCAAGAGGTAGAAAATTGATTTTTTTGTTATATTTAAATTTGAAATTACATTGTTTTGAATTTTCAGTCCGTGTTACATTGACAAAAGCACAGATCTCAGAGTCGCCACAAAACGTATCCTATGGGGAAAACTTATAAATGTGGGACAGACGTGCATCGCCCCCGATTATATACTATGTTCGAAGGAAGTTCAAGATAAATTCATTGCCGAAGCCAAAGACGTAATAAAGGAATGGTATGGAGAGAATCCCAAGGATAGTCCCGATCTATGCAGAGTTATTAATTCAACGAACTTCCAGTGAGTTTTGTTTTTTTTTTTATGGAATTAATTTTTGTTCACGGTGTGATTTGCTGGGGAATTTTTCACCTTTTCTAATTCAATTCACAATCAGAAAGACGAATACCATCATTGGATTCGACTTATTCATTGTTTTAAAAAGGCTGTTGGCAATATAGCCCCTCACACACAGCGACAAAGCTTCTTCTATCTCGCCTTCTGATGGAAAATACTTCGCTACCAAGTGTCTAAGACATTTCATTTATACACGATACAAATCTACACCTATACATAATGAGCATTAGAAAAAAAGCATACATAGCAGCAAATATGAACTTCATCTATTAAAGCTGCGTACTTTGACTAGATTCCGTGCATAGACCAAGACCTGATTTAAGATGTGGAGTGAATGCCATTTGACTATTTCTCTTATTACTTCAGTTTTAGCAGGTATTGCAAATGCTACTCCAGAAAGTTGACAAAACCCCTTTGGTTTGAGGACAGTATCTTTATCTTATTGATAACAGCCTTACAGACAAGCTCCATATACTTTCCTATGGTCAAATGGATGTGTCCACTCTGAACAATTGCGTTGGCCACTTATATCGCCATTAGTGCGAAGCGCATCCCCTTGCATGATGGTTTGCGGGATCATTGATATGCTCTTATTTGAAAAACTTGTCAATCTCCGAGACTGCGTTAGGCATGTCTGGGTGAACCTTGACATGTTGCTCTCCATTCAACACGATGTCAGCTTTATAAGACAACAATTTTAACGTGTAATTTCTTTTAGCTCTTTTTATAAATCTTTAGTCTTTTTGTATGTAACAAGACTATTTCGTTAACTGTTAACAAAATGCTAAATATTCCAATTCTGATGGTATTCCTTTTATTTAGACGCCTGGTGGGACTGATGAAATCCGGAAATATTGCCCTTGGTGGAAAATACGATGCCGCAGAGCGATATATCGAACCAACAATTTTGACAGATGTCAAGCCTGATGATCCCATCATGCAGGAGGAAATCTTTGGCCCCATCTTGCCCATATACAATGTCGACAGTGCATACGATGCTATTAATTTTATCAACTCTAGGTAACATCATATTTAAACATTTGGTGGTCTATACAAGAAACCACATCATTCATTTGTGCCGTCGTATCGATACTCTCATCTATCATAGAACAGTGAACACTGCACAGATATAGTGATTTTGTTTTTCTTTTCTTTTTCAAAATTTGTATTTCAATTTGATTGTCAACACAAAATTTATATATTCATTCATAACCCCATCAGAGAGGTTCCTCTTGTCTCGTACATATTCTCTGCGGATAATCAGGTACAAGACTTGTTCGTTAATGGAACTCGATCGGGATCGATGTGTATGAATGACACAATAATGCAGTATGCTGGTAAGAATACATATGGAATTGGCTAGTAAAAAAAAGACAACAGTACAACAAATTCACACCTTCTCATAACATTGTTCGTACTTTCTACATATAGTATATGCATAATAATATTATGGTGAATTGGGCTCCAATATGAACGAATAGAGAAAGTAAACAATTCCACTGTAACTATAAAATTGCATAAAAAAATGTTATCTTAAATTAGCTGTATTGGTTGTGGGTACTATTTTTTTTTTTTTTTTTTTGCTTATTTCTTGTGTATACTGAAGCAGATAATTTGTATTGACGTTTCAGGTTAAATGTTAAACGTGGCTGTAAGATGTACATATAAATTTGTAACGAGTGTTGACCTTTGCGGTATCTATGATGCTCTTGAAGCTTTGTATTGAATAAATACGACTTAGTGTGTAGTTTTTCTATTTCGTTCTGCAGTGAACTTATTTGCTCTATTGTTAAGTACGTAGGCAGACATTTTTTTGATGTTAGTCGGTTCGTTTGTTATGTAGAAATGTAGATACAACAGTTTGAATCTATGTTGTTACGAAATATTTAAATATTATGTAGTTAATCTTGCCCGATTTCCTCCTTTTCCTTTCCTGTAGTAGGAGGAATAGAAACGTGTCAAAAGTCACCTTTTAGCTGTATTGCATTTTGTAATGTGTTGTTGGGTAGTAAGAAAGTTGAGAGAAAAACGAAAACAAACAATGTTGTTGAAATGGCAGTTTTGATTATGTCAACTGTGCTTGTGCTAGTGTCAATAACTGTCGAACGCCTGCTTGAGATTAATCAAACTGACAAACATTATCAAGTTATTCCCATAAAATCTCCCTATAATAAAACATAGCTTGATCTAGGTAAGTAAAGTAGGATTTTCAGCACGCAATTACAACAACTACTGTCATTCCTCGAAGTGTCAAGTAGAGAGTAGTTTTAATTGCGTGCTGAAAATCCTACTTTAGATTGCTTTGCTGAGATCGAAGCTCAAAAAAACACGCCTTATGTAATTCGATTCTATTCAAAAGTTATTTCCGATTCTACTTTCAAATAGAAGTATGTATGAAATTCGAATCGAACGTAAGTATGCCAACTTTTTGCCAAAAAGTGACCTAGTTTCGAATGAGTCTCGGATTGAGTTTTACACATAAAACAAAATCAAATAATACGAGTATACTCTAATTTGTGATAAGTGGCATAAAATGATAATGAGAACTAACATAAAACCGTAAACAGTTTTTAGGAAATTCTGGCTATCCTTTAGAGCCTTGGACTATGACTCCAGCTGAAGGATCTCCCGAATCGCGATTCAATGATCATTTTTCGATCGAAAGATCAATCGTTGACAGATTCAATAGAAGATATCTTGTTGGAAGATATGGCTAATTTTAACTTGGATCAACAGTCTACAACTGCTAATGAGGAATACTCGAATGTTGCTAAAAGGATAGAGAGACGATTGCAGACATGACAATAGGCCTACAAATCAAAAAAGTGTCCCAAATGTCTGCCAACCGTGTGAACTTGCAATTTTGTCTACCAATATTTGCAGAAAAGTCATTGTCGGATCATTGTCAGACCTGCATTTGAAAATTTAATTGTCAGGTATCTGCCAATCGTCTGAACACCCAATTTTAGCACTGTCAGACCATACCCAATATATTGCTATACAATTCTGGCCCCTCAGCTCTCAATTCCACCACCAATTTTGCGTGAAGTCGACGTTTGTGTTGCAATTCATCTTCCTCACAGCTCTCAAATACGTATTCGTCCAAAACAATTGCATTCCATTTGAATTTTGTTGTTCTATTATTACGACTTCTCAATCAAGACCAATGAAAAAACGGTTTTTAATTTGTCCGACAATGCCTGCAAACAAATCTGCAAATATTAAACAAACATCTGCCAACCGTGGAACTGGCAATTTCTAACTGCTAACGTTGTAGGACAAATAATTTGCAGGAAAACCATCTGCAAATGAAATTGTCTAGAGTTTCGGCCAAAACCTGCCAATTTGATATTGTAAGCTAGTTGGCTATTGTCAGATCTGGCAATCGTCTGAACATAGCTTAAAAAACAATATTACAAATGATTTAAGTAATTCATAAATATTTTTATTAACTTTCAAAACATAAGAAATAAATAAATTTTAGTTTCAGTCTTTTATGTTTAACAGATATATAATAATTTATCTATTTGTTCTCCGGTGTTTTCAACAATCCTTTGGATTAGCCGGGATGCCTTGTCATATACTGAAGAAACATTTTAATTGACAGTATTTTGTGTTTACGCATTTCTTAGATTCCCGAAGCATAGAATATATATGAATACTTTCACGCAATATTTAATGTAATTTGAATAAAGTTGTCGTTTTCCATTGGGACAGAAAAATCACTTTTTCAGATTTAGAGCAGTTTTTCTGCTCTTGAAATCAGCTGGCTGTCAGATTTCATGTTCCATTGACAGCAAAAAAAGCGGATCTCGATTTCTGAGCGAAATTCACACCTACTTACACTAACATCAAATCATTTTGCAAACTGAAAGTGTTTTATTTTAAGTTTTTAGAGACGACTAGTCTGTGAAAAATAGAGAAAAATTTACATTTGGTCAGTGCAATGGATAATTGAATAAATTTTTATAACACACAAACTACAATTATCGAATGTGAGCGCGGCAATAGAGTTACAGAGTACGGATCTTGCGAATTTGAATATTTTGATTGTAGAATCGAATTACATATTTGGCCTCCTGATCAAGAAGTTAGCATTTTGCTCTTACAAACTATCAATTTTGATTTTTCTCCGGAACAGCTTATATTTTTTTAATATTTAATAGAATTTCCATTGTAAGTTTGGGTCATTGTTTGCATATTAAACTTCCCACTTTTGCTTACGCATCTAAAAATCGATTCCCAAAACTTTGCTGTCTTGTTCCGTTTAAAAACAGTGCATCACACTAATCCTATTAACATTTGTTTGATTGTACACACGAAATAAGTGCGAAAACACTTTTAATCGTTTTCCCAAGTAAATTTCTGAAATCATGATCCTTACACAATCCACGTTTAAGCAGATAATAGGATGGGTGCGATTGCCCTGGAAAATCGTATTGACCCACAGCGCCTGAAAATTGAACATACGAGTACCTTTTTTTATTCAGTCAGTTAGTGTATCTAAAAACGTGTTTTCAATACGAACTCGTCCTTGATTGTTGTTATTAGTTTTCAGGAAATTCCTCAAGTGACAAGAATAATGTATGATGCTTTTTTGACTGCGTAATACGGCTTTTTTTTCAATAATAATTGATCTACATCGTCTAATTTTGCCACTTATTTTCCAGCAACTGTCGCACAGTAAAAGTGTAATCGCTTAATTTCAGATCAATTTCTCTTATCTACACAACAGATTAATTCTATATGGATCATGTGAGAATAACAAAAGAGGCCTAGTAATACTGGTTTTCAATTCCTCTGTCATCACTGCCTTTCACCAGAAAGCGCTGATTTGTTTTGTTTCGAATGGGTGGGTGGGTTTAATGCCCAAAACACATGTGCAGAATATCTGGACGCAGTTAAGCATGCAGTACTGCAATGAATACACATGTGTAGAAAATTGTTTGACATGCATGAATCAGCTACTGTCATTCGCCGACTAAGCAGCTGATTTGTTTTTGTTTGTAACGGGTGATTTTTTAAGAGGTTTAGAACTTTTTTAAAAAAAAAAAACACAAAAAATTCGAAAAAATTAATGAAATATTTATTTGAATCGATAGTTTGAACCTTGCAATTTAATGTTTAAAGATAATTTCATGCAAATGTTGACCGCGGCTGCGTCTCAGGTAGTCCATCCGCTGAGTCCAATTTTGGCATACTCTTTCACACATATCGGCCGGTATCTCACGAATGAATGCATGGATGTTGGCTTCCAGTGCGTCAATCGAAGCGGGCTTGTCCCTATACACATTAGCCTTGACATACCCCCACAAAAAATAATCTAATGGTGTCAAATCGCACGATCTAGGCGGCCAATTGACCGGCCCGAAACGTGAAATTAACTGTTCACCAAACTCGCCTCGCAATTGCGCCATTGTTTCGCGTGCTGTGTGGCATGTGGCACCGTTTTGTTGAAACCACATATCATGCAAGTCAAGAACTTCCATTTCGGGCAAAAAAAAGTTTGTTATCATCGCTCGGTAGCGTTCACCATTGACAGTAACGCTGCGATTCGCATCATCTTTGAAGAAATATGGCCCAATAATGCCGCCGGCCCATAAACCGCACCAAACAGTGGCTTTTTCGGGATGCATTGGTAGCTGTTGCAATGCTTTTGGCTGATCTTCACTCCAAATGCGGCAATTTTGCTTATTTACGTACCCATTCAACCAAAAATGAGCCTCATCGCTGAACACAATTTTTCGATAAAAAAGCGGATCCTCGGCCAGCTTTCCAAGAGCCCATTCACCAAAAATTCGGCGTTGTGGTAGGTCGGCTGGCTTTAGTTCTTGCACAAGCTGTATCTTAAAAGGCTTTACGCACAAATCCTTCCGCAAAATTTTCCACGTAGTGCTGTAACAAAGGCCTAACTGCTGGGAACGGCGCCGAATCGACATTTCGCGGTCTTCTGTCACACTAGCTGATACGGCCGCAATATTTTCTTCACTACGCACAGTACGTAAACGTGTTGGTGGTTTAATGTCCAACAAAGTAAATTTGGTGCGAAATTTGGTCACAATCTTCCGAATAGACTGCTCAGAAGGTCGAGAATGCCGATCATAAAATGGAAGCAGCGCGCGATGAACATTTCGAACCGAGCACGAATTTTGATAGTAAAATTCAATAATTTGCAAGCGTTGTTCATTTGTAAGACGATCCATGGTTAAATTGCAAACCAAACTGAACCTGTTTGACAGTGACACAAGGTACTAAACACACGTCAGCTGTCAAAACCAGTGTTGCCAAAACCAAACCAGCTAAAAAATCACCCGTTAATTGAATTCGTTGAAAATGAAAATTGAGATTGAGTTCACTGTAGAACAAGTGAGGGAAGAATTAGGATGTAGTACAGGATGTTTACCAGCCTTAATATGATTTATTTCTTCAAAGGAGTGTCGTAAAATACGCGGCTTAACTCTTTGAGGACGAAAATTATAGACTCAAGGCACATTATCCCAATTACATATTTATTTTCATAAACCTTTACACAGTCTGTCAAATAAAACACAAAATTATGAAAAAAAACGTTTATCTTACACACAACAAACTCATGCCCATAATATACATATTGTTAATCATGCTTATTTTGACATTCGAACGAATAGCCAATTCGAACGAATGTCTATCAAAATACACACAAGTTCATTCGAACGAATAGAGACATTTGTATGAGTTGACTATTCGTTCGAATGTCAAAATAAGCATGAATACTGTTTGTTTATTTATTTCGAATTTTTAATTTGTCATCTTTATAATATTTCAACGTTTATTAATTATTCACCCATATGTATATATGTATATGTATACCTATAAAAACCATAATTAGGGAGAAGCCTTTAACAATTTATATCTTCGATGCCTCAAAGTCTCAGATAAAAAATTTCATAAGAAACACAACAAGCGGTGGATTTGCTATAAATGAAACCCTAATGCACGCTGCAGGTAAAATATTTATATCTTGTGTAATTTTATTTTAGCTATGTCCGTATGTGTGTCTGCACGCTCATAGATATCGCTACCGAAGCACCTTAATATTATTTACTTAATTTACAATTTTTGTGAGATAGATGTGAATGATTGAGTTTTAAACGAAACTGCAACCAAACAAATTATATTATCTGGCATGGCAAAATTTTGTTTTACATTTAAAAAGTACCGCTATTAGGAATCAGGTAAAATTAAGAAATGTCTCAGATTATTTTGTAAATTACAAAAATTGTATATTTCTATATGTTCATCAAAATCATTTTTAACTATGTGCCGTTAATCATCATGTTTACACAGTGGTTTTATGTTACTTGTTCCTTTAAATAATAAATTGTGTTATTAACGAATGAATATTTCCCAAATTAACATCGAAAACAGAGAGAAACCATTGGCATTGTACATAATCGGCAAAAATAATAAGCAAAATGAACTATTTTTGAAAAACACTTCGTCTGGCGGTGTGTGCATTAATGAGTTGCTTTCTCATTTTCAAGGTAAACACATTTTATTGAGAAGATTTATAAGTACGAATTAAGAGTGTAAATGAAAGCTAGTTAACCCAATGAAACGCATAACTGATCAAGTAATAGATATCTAAATTTTCTATATGAAGGCTCTTTCATTAGCGACTTGGCAACTTCAAACTTTCTGTGCCAACGCACCCTTAATAACCGATTACCGAAATATTCAATAAAAATCGACAAAATTTTCATCATGGTGAAGTATACGAAGGAGCAACATTTAAAAATAATTAGGATATACTACCGAAATTCCGAGGCGGTAGTAACAACTTTAAGAGTGTTAACGCTAATTTAAATCGCATTTTTTGGTTAAACGGCTTCGTCAATAGGAAAAATATGCGTTACTGGACAGGTGAGAATCGCTGTCTCCGATCTGTACGAAATCGGAGAAATTCCACTCGATCTATCCGTTCCGATACAACTTTCGGAATAAATTCTCAGATGGCATATACCGCACCTTGTCGCATTGCGTGGAACCGCGTTATACCACTTACTTTTGACAGCCACAAGGCACATTTTTCCGAAGCTCTACGACAACGAATTGCTTTTAATCATTTATTTTGTTCCAAAACGAATACTTCGAACGTAATTTCAGTTCCGATCGGATTTGATTAGGGGTGAATATAGAATACATATTTAATTGCCTTTTGGCAGACAAATGCGTTACAACAATTGTTTTTAGATACATAATAATTAATTTATATAATCAAAACATTCATAATGCGACAATTTTTGAACACACTCTTTCAAAGAATTCTTAAAAAGTAGACAAGGCATATTTGAAAATGGTGATCACAAAATTAGGAGTGCGAGCTTTGTTTTCGCAGATTTTAACAACCATTTAATAATTGAACAATCTATTCCGCTTTCAAATAACATTTTTTGGAGTTAGTAATGCAATGTTTTTTGGTTTTGTATGGATTTAAAACACTTAAACTTAAGTTATAGATTTATATATGTTTTACTATCATTTAACAAATGTAAATATTAATAGCATGCCTTACTACACAAAACTGTATATCTTATTTATTTATTTGCTTTTTTACTTATAGTAATAAATTAAGGTATATCATCATATTTAATTATACATTTTAAATAGTTTTAAGAGAATTATTTGCAATGCTTGAAACCGAGGAGCTGAAGTATGCTCGTATTATCTTACACTGTCCATGTAAGAATTTAAAAACTGTTATGAGAGTTATCAATCGTTATAAAAAAGTTTAAACAATACCACGGGTAGAAAAATATGCCATTTTGGATTTGATCTTAATAGATAGAATTCTCGGACACTACTAGGTTAGGTTAGATTTATGGGGGGTACGGCGGAGCGAGCCCTGCCGCGCCCCACTTGGGTACATGTGGACCCATTGTGACGCCCTTGTTGAGGATTAACCGATGTTGTTATATTTATTTCTAACTATATAACCTAAGAGGAATTAAATGAAAACGTGACGACAAATAAAATAACGTTTTAAAATTCCGCGAATGTTTTGCCCAAATTGTCTGTATTGTTTTCGGTATACAGTCTTGTGTAATCTTTCACAACTTGTCAAAATTACTGAAGAAAAATTGCTCAAAATGTTTTTATTTTTCCTCAGATAATCTATTGTTCATTTTTATAAATATTTTATGCAAAAGTAGAATTAGCTATTCCTCAAAAAAATACTATCCACACGTAACGAATAATTTCAAATTCAACGGATAACATTTTATGAACGGATAACATGAACAGCAACTTTGCCGACAGCGGAAGTGTCTCATATTTTTGGCGAGTGTGCTGGTGAGCAGGAATTTTTGATGTTACGAAATGTCACGTAACTCAATGCGAATTTCTATGTAATAATACTAGCCAAATCAAATCGTGGCCACTCCGAAACTCGGCCGGGTTCGGTGGTCTCAGTATTGTCTCTGTTTAAAAGTAAAGGAACATGCATTTTTGGGGGAAATCTAAGCGTTTTTTTTTATAAACTTTATTTTATTTGTATTTTGTTGTCTTAAACTGTGCATGTTATTTTAAAATGCAGTTAAATAATCAGTCGATTACAAGATGTTTCAAAATGCAACATGCGTTGACACTGTGTTGTTTTTTTTTTTTCTTGGCGCCCACAATTTCGAAATTTTATGTTTAAATCATACAAAAAAAGTTTTAAAAAAAATAATGAAGAAAAGTTGGGTTTTTTTTTTAAAAAAAGAAGCCAAATCTGGGGGTTTTTAAGAGTTATCTGGGGGGAAATATTTTGACCGTCTGGCAACGCTGAGTGAAGAACGCCATTCTACTTTTGGAGTGCTACCAAATCGTTCAAGTTACCTAATGAAAAGTTAAGAGAGTTGATTGCGCTTTAAACATAGTTCATTTTACAGAAATATTTTAATCTTTCCACGCAGCGACTGCGACTATATTAAAAAACGAAGACCCATTTAAATAAATTTGTAGGTGCCGACATAAATAGAATAGCAGTTCTATTGGCGCTATAGATGTGGAGTACATTTTCATTTTACGTCACAAATATGAATGAAATTATAGAAGTAGGATATTCTCAGCAAATAAATAGGTACGAACAAAATAAAAAAATATGTTTAGGTAAAGTAGATTTTTTTGCAAAAATCGTATGCAGCTTAGAAACTACAGCACTCGGTTCAAGCATTAGCACTATGAACTTAACTTTTCCTGTCAATTCTGTATGATTAATAAAATATATTTTCTAGTTGATACACTTCCATTTGGAGGTGTTGGGAACAGTGGTATGGGTTCCTACCACGGAAAATACGGATTCGATACGTTCACTCATAAAAAATCGTGCCTTGCCAAGAAAATCAGTGGACTTGGCGAGTATTTGGCATCGTAAGTAAATAAATATATAAAACTGCATTTACACCATCACGCATGCACATTTTTGCACAAGACGGGTCAGAGAGATCCGTTTGTCCGCAATCAATGCTAATAAAGGGGTAAGAATGAGATCACTAATCAGACGCCGAAGGGGTTTAGGATGTTCTACCCATAGATACGTAAAGCGGAAAGAAACACAAGTTCCAGCGACCAACATTTCTGCAATCATATGAAAACATGTCTATTTCCGATTTAAAACATGTGTGAGTGTGTTATATAGTTTCAGTAAATTAAACCAACAATTCATTAATAATTTATACGATAATTGTCCATTCATCACTTCCGGAAGCCATTTTGTTTTATAGGAACGCGGAATTTGTTCAACCATCGCTATAAAAATATCAACATGCGGAGCTTTCCTATAATTCCTACCACGGAAACAAGACGGCCGATCAAAATACTTGTCACGTTTTTTTTGCGTGTTAAGCAATGCTGTCCCTTTTAGTCAGACGGCTAGGTATGTAGCATTGGGCAACCCTTTATTCTTCCGTGTTAGGAATGTGTGATGGTGTAAATGCAGCATTAGTCAGGTTTCTATGTCCTATAATAACTCAAATGAATGAAGAATTAAAAAAAAACAAAAAAAAAACATTTTTAATACATATTTCCTATTAAAAATGTGTTTTTATTTTAGTGGCCGTTATCCTCCCTATTCTGATCGGAAGACATCAATCCTATCGATGCTGCTCAAGAAACGAAAACCATTCCCAAATATCTACTTTTCACATCTGGTAGCACTTGGTGTAGGAGTCGGGCTGACATTTTTAGTGAACAGTTTTATACAGGTAAGATAATTTTGTATGCATTCATTTGTTCAGCACTCAATGGTTTTTACAGAATAAACCTAAAATGTATTTCAAGGGAAAATTATTATCACGCTAAGGTTGCATTTTGGTGTTGTGCACACATCCGCATCCACCTCATTGTAGAATGCATTTAGGTACCCAACTGCATTTTAGACTAATGTTTATTGTCACCATCATTTACCGTTATGAGAGAACAGATTGTCGTTGCTCTTGTTCCTTTTTTTTTATGATTATTTAATAGGCGTACATTTATATATGTTTTTAGTATTTATTGCCACGTGATTGTTGTATTGTTATTATCATCATCATTATATTAATACGTGAACATCCGAGCTTTCCGTACGCTTTTTTAGTATCTAAGGGAGAGTAAAACTTATGTTATTGTAAAGGTACTGTGCCGTAGATGTGCACAAACCCAAAATCGTGGGTATATGTCGCCGTTAAGCCTGGTAAAATTAAGTTATGAATTTCTCATACAAAACAGGTAATTGAATTTGTTTTGGTGACAATCACTTTGTCGCCGCCATAAATTACCATATAATTATTATTCTACTAACAAAACTTTCATTGTAGTAAAAATTTAATTTTGTACAATTTGAACGCATATAATGTGTGTAAAGTATATTATTTCATACTCAAAATATTGGTCTTAGCGGTGACATTGCATATTAATGAAAATAAATAGATACCTATGATTTGTTTGGGAACTAAGACTTAATTTTGCAAAAATATTTTCTTGTGTTTCAGGACAGCGACGAAAATTAAAAAGTGATGTATTGAGTTTTGTAGATAAGAGTGTTTTTTTTTATAGATTTGTTGTTAAATTAAAATTGCTTTGTTAATGTTTTTTTTATGAATTGGTGACTTCTTTTTTCTAAATGTATTTTTCACAATAACTATTGTAAAATGCAAATAAAATATATTGAGTGGAAACAAATTGGTGTATAATTGTCTTTTATATTTGTATAAATGAAATAGAGTTGTTGTGTACAAGGGTAAGTTAATAAAATTCGTGGTATGAGCACATTTACGTTAAAGGTAAGTAGTTATGTGGTTTTCCACTGGGACCACCAGAAATCTTTTTCAGATCTCAGATTTTACGGTGCTCATGGAACGCGCAACGAAATTGATCTGCTTTTGTAAATGGATTAGTGCGTTAATTGATAACAATATCAGCTGTTCAAATTGCATTCATTTTTGGCAAAATCGCAAAAGAAAATCGACCTCAAAAATGTTTTCCTTGTTGTAGATACAAATGAAGTATTATTGGTGGTTTGTAGTCTTCAGATGACGAGGGAGATAATGAAGATAATAATACCTCCGAAATCATATCCATAGCTATTTGTGTATATTGCTATTTTGGTTTTCACGAAACTTTGCCCATTTGCCCCAAAAGCAAACTTCGCAAAATGACGTAAAACAGCTGTACAAAGTATATTGGTATGTGTAAATCTGAAAAAAATATCGAGATCTGCAAAAAGTGATCCGAATCGAAAAAAAGATTGATTTTTCTGCCCAATGGAACGCGAAAAGTGATTTAGATCAAAAAAGATTGATTTTTGGTCCCAATGGAAAACCACATTAGATTTCCAATGAAAATAAAATGAATAGCTTCACCTGTCAGTTCCAATAATTATTAGTACATATTTATATTATTATTATGTATTATTATTATTGGACGCTCGCGAGATAAGAAAGGATACCACAGCCTGTAAGGAGAGCATCTCTGGTCTTTCTACATCTCTTGATTCTCTTAAATTACAGTTGTCCGAACATGGCGAGCGCGCTGACGAGATCTTAAGTGATCCTAACTTACTTAGCGATGAGTCGACATCGACAAGACATAATTTAAATGAAGTCGTCGAAGAACTAAAGCTTGTCTCATCTAAACTTGACACGGTCCCATTGGAAATTCATCCCTCTGCTAATAAATCCTTGCATGATGAACTGCTGATTTCTGAGGTTGATGTAGCATCGCCGCCATTATCTGGCTCACCACTCTCAGCTCACAAGAAACCTTCGTCTTTGGGTGAGTTCATAATTGCAACATTGTTGCACATGCCATGCAAAAAATATTGATTCAATGTAGTTATGAACAGAAATACTGCTGCAAGTTTGCAGCAGTTTTGCGTTTCCCAGTGGCGTAGCAAGGGGGGGGGGGGGCATAGGCCCCGGGCGGCACTTTGCCAGGGGCGGCAATTTGGAGCGGTTAATTTTTTTCTTCTTTTTTTAATTTGTAAAAAATCATAAAATTGACAAAACGGACACTGCTTCACAGTAAGTAATCAGACATTCCTTGTGTTGCTTAACAACAAAATTCAGTGAACGCTGGCTCCCTAGTATGCAACTACATTTTTTCAGAAATTTTAAACACAAATTAAACACTGTGTGCACATCTGCATTCGAAAGTACCCCCTTTATCTTTTCTCGCTAGAAGTTGGGTGTGTGCGTATGTAACTGGAAGCGATGTTTTGCTGGAAACTGGAGTTAGTGGGAATAAGTAATTATAATTTTGCTTTTGTTGGTATTAGAGGTATCTAATATAACATTGCAGGTGTACTTTAAGACCTCTGAGTTTAAAGGAGTTCTGAGCGAAACATTAGCATGGATCACTCGGGTTTGCGAATCGTGCATGCTAGTAGCACTCGGGTTACTAGTATCTATAAAGATTACACATCCTTGGCCAAGGCTATTCAAGACGTCAGGGAAATATAAATAAATTTTGTCATGGCTATATGTCATACCGAACTATGTCATCTTAATCTTGCTGTTGAACTTAATTTAAAAATATTCAAAAAATACTATTTATTGTTTTACACTATTAATTTGAATGTAGTTTTTGTTACTAACAAATGAATTAATTGAATTCACTTTGTTTTCATCCCTATGATTTGTGAATATTTTTATTTTGCACTTTAAAGAAAAAGTATGTCGTCTTAAGCACAATTCCCCTAGTCATTTTTGAGAAACAATTTAAAAATTGATTTATTCGAATTTTTTGAGGAAATCTAGGAAGGGGTCTTTTGTGAAATACGGATATTATCTTTAGTATGCATTTTTATCAAAATCTTAAGACCGGTTTTTGTAATTACGCAGACAAAACCTTACCAAATTTTGCAATGTTTAGTTTAAAAAATATACTATTGCCTAACTATATAGCTGAAAACTGACTACCTAAAAGTTATTTTTCGGGATGTAAGCATTACTTGGTTTTTAGAGTTTTATTGAAATCAGAATTAGGGTTCTCGAGATATAAGCAGTTTTCAAAATTAGCGTTTTCGGTGATTCATTTTGGTCAAAATCTTTATCGCCGTTTCCCTAAAAAATTAAAGAAAACCAAATTTTCAAAAATCTATTGTACGATAATATAGAAAAAACTGGATTTATTTATTTCGAAATTTCAAAAGTTTTAACAGCATATTCTGCCGATATGTGAATTAGTAAACCAGATGGATTAAACAAGTTTGCTATCATAAACAATAATACTCCAACCGAAACAGACGTTGCTGCTTTCTTCCTAGGGGGCTCCGAAACGTGCCAATACTTCCTGGGTGCGGAGTTTATTCAGTCGCAAATACTCTACTACCAATATTGATTGCCAGAAGGTAGCTCCTTCAAAACGGAAGCTCAAAACTTTCAAGATCTTCTTAGCCAGTAAATACGCCTGGATTTTTACATCGGGCGATACTCTTACCATCGATGGTATGGTGATATATAAATGGAATCGTCTCAGCTCTAAAATTGTCTTGCCCTAGATTTAGCTCTAATCCTAAGTTAAGTTCTATAACTAGCTCTAGTTCTATTAGCCTTGCCACACCTCCTCCTGTTGGTTACATCCCTAATTTCAATAACAATATCCCTAGCTCTATTTCCTTTAAAAGAGTATCTTTCACAGATCCAAGGCTATATCCCATTGACAATCCTGGTATTGATGGTCGGTTTGTCCTCTCCCGCTTTAGAGATACACCCCTGGTCGTGGTTACGACGCATCTGAATTCCCTATTCCCAACACCTCGAATCTCGAGCTAATCTGTGCTAAAGCCATTTTTCCAAAACCTTCTCTTTACATCGTGTGCTGCTTTATTCCACCCACACAGCCTTTAAGTCAATATCAGCTTCTTGTTGATTCTGTTGATTTTTTAATTATGGGTATGTGTCTTGAAGACGATGTAATCGTTGTTGGTGACTTCAATCTTCCTCAATTACGATGGGCCGAGCTAGAGGATAATACTCGTCCCAATTAATGCTACCTCTGAAAAGGAAATCACTTTCACAGATCGACTTTTGGCTGCTGGTCTTTATCAATTAAGCGGTATCCAAAACAACATAGGAAGACAACTAGACCTTATTTTTTCTACTGACTCCGAAAACGGTGTAGTGATTGAGAGTAGTCACCTTCTCTCTAAACTTGACAACCATCACCCTCCCCTGTTTTTATCTCTTATGTATGACAGTGTAAATTTTAAGATCGACTCGTTGACGCAGAGCAAATTTAACTTTCGCAAAGCTAACTTTGATAAGCTCTCCGATCTTATCTTATTTGGCTTTATCCTAGATAAAACAGTTAATGGTAATGTTGCTACCACCACTTTCTACGTACAAATTTATGAATGTTTCCTAAAATCTGTTCCTGTCACAACTCAAAAAAATATTACTTCTTCTCCTCCCTGGTATAACCGCGAACTGCGATCTCTTCGTAACAAACGAAACAAACTATGGCAAACATACCTCAGATGCCGATCTATGTCTAACATTTCAAACTGCTAACCCCAAACGTTTCTTTCAATTTATTAACACCAAAAGGAAATCGGATGGGTATCCTTCTAACTTAAAATTCGATAGTTGTTCGTCTGCTGATTCTAAAATAATTACCAACCTTTTCGCTGATTTCTTCAGCCAGGCGTTTGTGAATGAAGACGTTGAACCGAGCCCTAACTATTTCAGTAACATGGATGGCTGTGCCAAAACATCTTTAACATATATAAATTTAAGCCTATCTTCAGTAGTTGAAAAAATAAACCTTCTTATGGTCGACTATTCTTCATCCCTGCCATAGTTTTGAAAAAAATGTGTTAATAAACTATCACTGCCTCTTTATGCTCTTTTCCAGCTTTCAATTACACAGGGCGTTTTCCCTAAATTGTGGAAGGACTCATTTATTATTCCCATCCACAAAAAGGGCTGCAAGAGCGATACCTCCAACTATCCACCCATTGCTAAACTATCTTCCATACCAAAACTCTTTGAGAGCACCGTTTACGATTCAATGTTCTTCCATTGTAAATCAATAATCTCCCCTAAGTAACATGGGTTTTTTAAGGGCAGATCTACAACCACAAACCTTACGGATTTTGTTTCTAGCACATTATGTGCCTTGGAAAACGGTAAGGAAGTGGATGTTGTGGATATCGATTTCAGCAAAGCGTTCGACAAGATCTCTCACAAGGTCATACTTTTCAAACTAAAAGCGATCGGTTTTCCACCGCGGCTTATTTCATGGACTAAGTCCTATAATAATTTTTTGTCACTAGAAAATTTTAGTTACTTTTCTGGTGACTTTTTGGAAAAACATGTTTTTCTAAATTATTAAGCATCTGGTGATGTTACATCCCTGGTATTCGAGTTTGACACTTGCAAATTGTAAAATTCAATTTGACTTTTTGCTTCCACATTCAAAGGCCTAAGTCGAACGCATTTTAGTTAATAATAAGTTGAGAAATAAAATATCAACGAAAACTTTGAACTCAATAATGCTCATCAAGAGTCAGTCGGAATGACTCTTGACACAAAATTGAAATGGAAACCGCATGCAAAGAAAAAATGCGAAGACCTTAAAATCATATATAGAGAACTTTATTGGTTACTCGGAAAATATTCCAAGCTTACCCTCGAGAACAAGCTTTTGTTATATAAGCAAGTGATGAAGCCTGTATTTCAAAATAAATTGCTTGAAATGAAGATCTCCATAGAGACCTCGGAATTCCCACCGTTAAGGACGAAACAAAAATATGCGCTCGAAAGCATAGAAATCGATTTAGGACATATCATATTAATAGCTCGGTCCGTGAAATTCTCGATGAAACAAATTTATTGCTGCGTCTACAACGAACTAAACCTTCGGACTTAGCCCGATAATTATCAACCGCGTCAAAATTGCGGAATGAGCAGGAACTTTCGCCGGAATGTTGCCTGCCAAACGTGTAAAACTTCGTGATTAAAAAAAATTGCTTGATAAGTCATAACTTAGTTGCAGGACAAAAGAAATTTGTAGGAGGTGGTTTTAGTGAGTAAAAATCTCACACTACTATGAGCACGCGCCGAGTGTCCTTATAGTGTCTTCTAGAAGATTTCCATCTACCTCGGAGAAAAAAAAAAAAAAAAAGCTCATCAGAAATCAACTAAAAATAAAAAAAAAGCTGTCATGAATACGAAAATCCTAAAAAAAAATTAAAAATGACTCCGAAATTGAGATAAATGAATGTATTTTGTTTTTTTATTGTAACTTTGAGACTGAAATTGTTTTTTTTATAAGTTAACATAAATCTATTAACATATTGTGAGTTTTTGACTAATTGTTAAAAATAAAAATGTTGTTGAAATTGAATTTTTTTTTTTTTTTTTTTCATTTGTTGGTAGTGAACATTTTTTTCTAGTGACATTTTTAAAAATTATAGCATATCCTCGTCGTTTACGATCAATCCCCTTTTTCCGCCTTCCCCATCACCGTGCTGACTATGGCTAACACGAGCCTTTAACAAGAATGCTTTGCAAAGCAAACATGTCGCCCAATTTATTTGACCTAAATTGCACCAAAGCAACTCTTAAAAATGCGCTTCACTAAACTAATTATAATTACCCTAATCATAAACGTCTCATTTCCTTCTAACTAATAGTTTTTTGTTTTTATATTTAATAAATCATTATTCGCTTAAGTGTTATGTTTGTGATCTTACCTTCAATATTTGTATTTTGTTAGTCTTAAGTTTACTTTATTGTTTATTGTTAAGTCTTACATGCTAGTATTAAGCAATTAAATTAAATTAAATTAAACTTATAACTTAGCTGTATGGTGCAAAGCTTATATACCTACGTATATACATACTGACTTTATTTATTCGGATGCAGTACCTACCTCGAAAAGGCAACCACCAAATTACCTTAACTCTGCTAAATGTTCTTCCTCTCTTATTCGTCAAGACTTTTGCTCTTCAGTTCAAGTTACTTACTGTAGGAGATCTTCAGTTAAAAAACTGGTTTATGTCCAGATATCCGTAGCATTTTGAAATAGGTACTATGTAACATCACTAACAGTACCATTATGAATTATTTTTGATTAAAATGCAATTTACTCTCCGAATGGATTGGACAAATTAGAAATAAATAAAATAAATAGTTGGCGCAACAGGTCCGGAAGGACCCTAGGCATAGCTTCTCGCAACCATTCGTTTTGTGCGAGTTTTTTTCTTTTTGGAACGAATGGAAGGGATCTACAATTTTATACCGACTCTAAACAGCTAATTGAGAAGCTCTTTCAAGACAGTTATACTCTCGGATGCTTGTCAGACGATCGCAAGAAGTGGCACAGTGAAAAAACCCTAAGTTGGAATTCGGGTTTTTGCGGGATTCGAACCTCGACCCCTCGCTTAGTCCAACACACTAACCACTAAGCCACTGCGCCTACAATTGGACAAATTACCTATTTTTATAAACGACTGATGTGTGCGAAAAATAGAACATCTCTGTCAAAGAAATCAAACTTAACAGTTAACACGGATTCTTTCAGGGCCACAAGGTTTGGAATTCTATACCAAAAATGTGAAACGAGATGTATAAATAAGTTTTAATTACCAACTTAATAGTTAGGGTTTTGTGGAATGGCATTGGAAGCAATATTTTTCAGATTTCAGAGCACTTTTGCGAATCTGGATTTTTTCTTTAGCTGGATACGATTTTTGTTTGAATGTTTTGAAATGTTTCCAGTCATTTCTTTTCAATCAATCAGTATACATTTTAAAACTCAACGTGAACCAAAAAATATAAATTAAAAGATGAACAAAATTTGCTTGAATTTCATATTTTTCCTCTGAGTTGGAAAAATATCCCACTAATGCAATCAACAATTTTATAGGTTTGCATTGATACAACTTTGCTAATGAAGAAGATGATGAGGAGATAATTGAAGCGCTCAGATAAATTACTATGTAAAGTTAATTTATGAGTTGAATTAATTAATTGATTTTACTATTACTGTTAATACTTTTAATAGATTTCACCTTAATACGTGAGAGTAAACGCGTATTTCTTTTCTTTTTGTTTCAAATATATATATATTTTTTTTTTTGTGGATTGATTTTGGCTGAATTTTTAGCTTGAATTTTTTATTGTTTTACACAGACAGGGGAAGGCTAAAGACTAAAGATACTAAAAGTGTCCATGCGCCACTTACGACGATAGCCAGGCTGCACTCAAGGCATTATATACTCAGAGTTGGGTGCCAGGACACTGTGGTATAACAGGAAATGAGGAAGCTGATGAGCTTCCGAGGAAAGGAGGTACGGAAGAGGAAGTATATATTAAAGCATCACTTTGACCACAACTCGACATCAAGAGATCTAGGGAAATTCTAAAACTATGTAACTCAGAATACTGTTAGGAATCCTCTCAGGGCACTATCTTCTAAGACAACATGCAAAAAGACTTACACTGATAGACACGGACACATACTGTGTGAATACGAAGCAATATATCGCAACCGAATGAAGTTACTTTTTTAAAACAACTAGAGGAGATAGATCACACAAACTTTAAAGAGGGCTACTTAATTTCTGTAAGGAGATTAAGGGAAAATGTTTAGGTTTTTGTACTTTCATTGTGGTTCACAATCGGTTCCCTAGGGATCGCGATGGGCCCCTCATAGTACCTAGTGCCTTACGAGACCTACTATCTCACACCCCTTTTTTAAATAACCTAACCTATTAGGTTATTGTAGTAGGTACAACTGAATTCCTACTACCATAACCACCCGCACGAAATAGAAAGACTGATGAAGATGATTGATTTCAAAAAGGTAGAATATAGAAACTCCGCCCTACTAAAGAAGGGAACTTTTGTAACATCTTCACCTTTTCATCCCTATCGAGGTATCCGTTAGGAACGGAATTTTCGCCTATCTGTACCAAATCGGAAAAATTCCATTCGATTTGCCCTATGTAAGGCGCTAGTTATAGCAATACGTAAAACCAAACCGTAAAAATTGTCTTTTGCTTTCTTTTTTTGACCACTTAAACTTGATGGTTAATATCAATCTTGGTCTTAAAATGTAACTTTTGAATTCTTTATAATCAACAAATTAATTATCAACAAAAAAAATATGCAAATGATCTTTGAATTTTCTAGAAAAATAATATATTCATTTTTACGTACGAACATTTTTTTCTGATCAACTTCTCATCTCGGTCAAGTCCACAAAAGAAATATTATATAATATAAGAATTATTCCACTGAAATATTTCATTTCTTTACTGTTCCATCTGTCAGGATTTTTTTTTTTTTTTTTTCTGATTGAATCCAATCAACGGGTGTTGGTTTGTTGTAATTGTTTTCATAGGGAAACGTTTTTCTGACAGATTTTTCGCTATGACCGCCTAAACGAAAAAAAAAAACTCATTTTCATACTGTTCCAACTTTTTCGGTTGCATTTTACGTATGGCTATAACTGGGCCCTTACACAAGCAAATCACCCCTATAGAGGGATCCGTTCGGAAAAAAATTCCAATACGGAAGTCAAATCCGATCGGACTCTAGTTGCGTTCGAAGTATCTGTTTCGGAACAAAATACATGAAGCATAAAAACGCGTTCATTGCACACTTAAAATATTCCGCAGCAATTCGTTGGAACGCTTCGGAAAAAAAGTGTCGTGTATCTGTCAATCTCACTTACTTAACGGGCTGCCGACCCGTGAAGATTCTCTGCCTGAGACACTGCAGCCTTCCATCCTCTAGGATCCCACGCACTCTGCTTCCAGTTGCCCAAACCACGCATTCTGGCTTCCGCGATGCATTGTTCTTTGAAACGGAGTATCGGATGAGCTACTTCCAAATTGCACGTAGCAGCGCGTGGGTTCCAGCGTCACGCGACGTCCCGAATTCGGCCATCGTCATATAGAGCTCCTGACGACGAATGCAATCATATGCGGCTTTGAAGTCGATAAATAGGTGGTGAGTCTTTCTTGGTCTTTTCCAGGATTTTCTTCAGGTGAAAATTTGGTCTATGGTCGATCTGCCGGTCCAGGAGCCACACTGATACGTGCCGATATGCCTCGATAATTCTTGCAAGACATAGGATCGCCCTTTTTGTAGATGGGGCATATGGAGCTGATAGACCAGTCACCGGGCATGCTTTCTTCCGCCCATAATTGGTTGATGATTTGGTGCATGCGTCCTACCAAAACATCACCACCGTATATAAAGAGGTCCGCAGCTAACAATAAGCCAACTTCCTCTATACTGATGGTGGAACTGGTTCTTCATTGACTGGACGTGAATTTTCTTCTTGCCCTTTCACTCTCTCTATATGATGCCAATTTAGCAGCTGCTGTAAGAGCTGCTTAAAAACATCTACTATTCCCTGCGTGACTAGATTTCCTTCGCCGTTCCGAAGAGTCTGCGTTCCGGTCTTAAAGCCAGCATTAAGTTGCTAGGCTTTCTTGTAGAACCTCCGGATGTTGATTCATCATCATACCACGGGCTTTTCCTCTGGGGTAGTTTCGGCTACCTCCTTGATTATGTCGCGCTACTGAGACCTCTGGTTAAATGCACAGTGGAGAGTTTCTCACTCAGACGCTCTCTGAAGACGGGCTCTCAAACAAGCAACAACGAAAATGGTCAGAGTCGACGTTTGCCCCTCGGAATGTGTGTACGACGAGGGTTTTGGATGCGTGCCTAGCATCGATTACCACATGGTCGATTTGGTTGGCGGTTCGACCGTCTGGAGAGCACCAGGTTGCTGTGTGGATCCTTAAACTTGGAAACCTAGTACTACTTATCACCTATTATAAGCTGCTGCAAAGTCAATTAGTCGGTCCGTTGTCTATTGTCGTTTCGTGGATTCTGTGCCTACCAACTAACCCGCCAAAGATGTTTTCCTGTTCGACTTTGGCATTGAAGTCCCCGAGCACAACTTTGACGTCATACTCCGGACAGGCTCCGTAGGCTCCATCCAGGAGGTCATAAAACTCTTCCTGATAGGGTCTTCAGCCTAGTCGGTAGGGGCGTGTGCACATATAAGGCTTATATTTTGGAAGGTAGCTTTGATGCGGATCACAGTCAAGTCAATATACTCTTGTCCTAAGCCGATTTCCCAGGACGAATCCGCATCCAAATACATGCAATCTCTTATAGCAGCTGTAATAAATGCCGCAATGTTTTCTTTTCATCATACCTGATCCTATCCATCGTATCTCCTGGATCGCGGTAGTCGTAGTCCGTTGACATTCCAGGTCTTGTTGCCATTTGAGTAGTACCATTATCCAAGGCTGATTGTGTCTCTCCCATAACTGCTTGTTTTTTGCATGGTCGGGAAGTTAACCTAACAGCACAACCCCCAACCTGGAAGGCCAGGCCCTTGTTTTGACCCTAGGATAGCCGGATATTCTGATGCCAGTATACCTCGATAGGGGTGATATAGTTCTGTGGAACACATCTCCAGGAAGTTCCAAAACTTGTTTGTACCAGAAGATTCTTTTTTACAATAAAGTAATATGGGCACGATTCACGAAAATATTTGAAACAACTTAATTTCATTCGCATAGGTGGCATTTGTCTTTGCTACCAAAAACATAAAACATTTTTTTAAATTATTATGTACCAACTAAAGACTTTTTTCTTAATTGGGGTTCGTTGGAAGGAAACTCATCGAAAGACATTGCAGAGCTGTCACGCGATGGGTGCTTCTGTAATAGAGAGGAACTTTAACCCATCTACCTCCCTGGAGGACTGACTTTCATCGTCCCGGATGTGATTGCACCTAGTTGCTCAACTAATTAGCAATTTATTTTTTAACTGTTGGAAAATTTAAAAAGAAAAATTCGACGGTTTTCGGATTTCTGAACTTTCTTGGTAGAAATTAAAACCTAATATCTATTTTCAGTTAATTTTTATAGATCAAGCGTATTTAACTGCCTTAATCTCCTGATGACATTGACTGTATTGTTACATTCAGGCTGGGATTCGAAAAGATAAAACACTATTCTGTTAAACTTTTCTAATAAAACCACTTTATTCACAATTTCTAATTATTCACTTAATAAGCACCAAAATATCACTTAAATCAATTCTTAAACGTTTCAATCCAATCACTTTATTCATCGTCTTACTTTACACTTTTTTATCTCACAACCGACTAGTCTTTCGAACTTTAACAATCACTGGTTAAAAATCAACTGTGTCTCCCTCTTCTCAAACATGCCTTTTTATATCCGCTCTGCCACCGAGGTGTTAGGTATTCCAACTATTCTGGATGGTTCTACAATGAGCTATAGAGAGAGTGGTTCTAGAATTAACTAGAAAGTTCACTTATTTGACATATTCGAGTTTCCAATTGGAATTGGAAATGGAACTTGGAAGGTGACTAAGTGACCGTTTCACCAATTTAGGCTCGACACTCCACACCACAGTATTTTATAATTCTATTATTTCTAAGCTAACGTGGTTAAGAAGCCTACGTTTTTGCATTTGAGAAACATTTTTAACTTCGTCTTCAAAAATTTCAATATTTAGATCTGTATGTAGATCAGCTTAACGTATGTACCAAGTTGACTATGTTCCTTAGTACTTTATTTTGGAAGACCCGAATTTTTTGTAAATTTTTAAGGCATGTGCAATTGTGCATGCCCACAACTGGAGCCCATAGGTCCATGATTTGAGAATTTTCTTGTATAGCAATAACTTATTATAGTTGGAAAGGGATGAATATCACCCAATAAACCAATAAATTTTACTGTATCGCATGTTCAACTCATCTTTTTCTTTTTTACTTGCGCTTTCCAACGCAGTTTAGCGTCTAAAGTCATGCCTAGATATTTGGCTCTATTTCAGTATTCCACTACATTGTTGTGTATGTACACTGGGATGTGTGTTACGTTCTTATACGTAAAATTAATATGGACAGGTTTTAGATCATTTAATCTAATCTGCCACTTTTTAGTCCATTCGGAGATATGGTTTATTGCTATTTGGAACTCATTTGTTGCTATTTCAACAGTAGCTCCTACAGCAAGTACAGCAGTGTCATCTGCAAAACTTGCTATAGTGGTTTCTCCGCTTTAAGACAGATCGACTTTATCGAAAGGGACCTTTCACATGCTTGGCACATACCTACCTTAACTTAAATGCAGCATTTATAATCTGCGCTAGTTTTTTAGACCTTTTCGTGGGAACTGTTTTAAGCTTTTCCCAGTAATTAAATCAAACCCTGGGGCGTTTTTTGTATTTCTTACCGGTTGTATAGGTCGATCTTGTTCGCACCTTTCTTTGATTCCTTGGCAACTTTTATCTTCATAGCGTTTGAAGACGTCCTGCAAAAGTGTTTGCTTTCTCTTGGCTGCTTTTTGCCCAGTTACCTTCTTTGATTTTTACTGGAGGAATGTGAGCTATTGGTCGGTAAGACTGCTATAAGGAAAGTTTTTAACCCTAGCCTAGAAAGCTAACGTTACCAGACTTCCATGAAAAGCTAACCATTCTTCTTTTTGACGACCATTTAAAAACATTTTTTTTTTTAAATAAATTATTAGATTTTATTCAGTTTCTTACCATAAATAAGAAAAATAGGATATAGGTAAAAGATAATTATAAAACAGAGAGTCCACCGGCTCACCCCTATCGAGGTATCCGTTCGGAACGGAATTTTCTCCGATCTGTACGAAATCGGAAAAATTCTATTCGAGATCGAGGTACCTATCCGTTCCGATACAACTTTCGGAAAAATTCTCCGACGACATATATAGCGCACCTTGTCGCATTGCGTGGAACCGCGTCGTACCACTTACTTTTGATAGCCACGCGGCACATTTATTCCGAAGCTCTCCGACAACGAATTGCTGCGGAATATTTACATGTAAAATGAACGCGTTTATATGCTTAATTTATTTTATTCCGAAACAGATACTTCGAATGCAATTTGAGTTCCGATCGGATTTGATTTTCGTATCGGAATTTTCTCCGAACGGATACCTCGATAGGGGTGAATAAGGAAGGGAGAGGAAAAAATTTATTTTATGTTCGTCGTTTTGACGAACGTTAGCTTGCTAGGGTTAAAATCTAATTCTTCAATTCTTCTAGACTTTCTGTGCTTATTGTTTAAGTGGTTTAGTGTGGTTTTGTCCCTTGGTGCCCTTGTCTGTCAAAAGTAATTCCAATCAGTCAGTATATTAATAAGACTTTTATCATTATTTTATCGCCAAATGTAAGAATTACTGAAGAGTGATCTGATTGAAGATCAGGACCTACTTCAACATTTATTTTATTTAAAGATATATTTTTAGATATCAAGAAGTTGACAAGATCTGGGGTTTTACTCCTATCTGTTGGCCAATACTAAAGATAATATGCTTATTTTGACACTCGAACGAATAGCCAATTCGAACGAATGTCTATCAAAATACACAACGTTCATTCGAACGAATAGAGACATTCGCTAGAATTGGCTATTCGTTCGAATGTCAAAATAAGCATGAATTTGCTTTAGGGAAGCATCCGCCGGCCGCATCGAAAAATTGACCGAACTGACGATTTTTCCTTCGATGTAATCTTGTGAACCAAAAAACTTTTTTGTTTCTGCCCCTCGCTGTCAGATCAAATTCAAACGGTTTTTGTGTAAAACAAATACATCTCATATGTAACCATCTCATCTATTCTCTATATTTTTGGGAGGATAATCTTGTTTTTGAACCAAAAATTTCAAAAAACCTCCGAACCTCCTTTCTCGCTTTGAATCCTCCTTTTACCCTTCTTCCTATCAAAACTATAAAACGAATTTTTTCACCGAAGAATCAATTCAAATTCTGCCGCTGTAAACACCACAGTGAGTCTTGGCAAAACGCGGCGAAAATGAATACACAAACCGGACCAGAAACTATCTCTCTCCGTTTAAGTTCTGGTCGCGTCATTATGTTCTTGGGGTCTCGCTGTTTTTTTTGCCGAAAAATAAGTGTGCATTTAATGCGAAACCTGTAAAACAATATCCGTTCCTTAAAACAGTAAAAACTGAAAGTGATGCGGTCATCAAACGCCATTTGAAGACAAGCAAACAAGCAGCAAACCAATCGATTCGCACTTTCCATCGGAATTCGACTCCACAATCGCTGCAATGGTAGGTACTTGGGCCTACGACGTCCTTAATGCCAATCACAGTTTGCAGTCCTCAGTCTGTGCGACAAAAATCTTCCGCACTTGTTTCTGTCTAGAAAAATCTTATCAAAAACAAAATATAATGTGGTCAACGACGAACAGACAGTGGACGAAGAATAAGATACAGATATTGCATATTTTTTATTCAGTTCCTTAATGAAAAATTAATTTAAAAATGTTTCTCATCGTTAGCTATTCAGGGCGATCATGTAATCCGCCGGATGCTCTGCGGATCCGCAGTTGATCAGTTCCACAAGTGAAAAAATCATTGAAAACGGCGGATGGACTACATTATCGGTCCGCAAAACCGCATTACCGATTGGTTGTAATCCAGCGAGTCAGCTGTCAAATGAAAATCTTTTCTTTTTCAATTTTGTTCTTATAAAGTGTACGAACACGGTTAGCATTGTATTTTTCTTAAATTTAGAAGAAATTGCTAGTAATAGTGATACTAGGAGCATTAGAAGAGGTGTTAGAATGCGAGGAAAAGATGTCTGGATGTTTTTTCATCATTTTCACCATTGCTTGGAACTGAGGACGGGTTGTTTGTTTTCTAAATCGGAAAGATCAATTAACTGTTCGTAAACTTTTTAAATTTATCCTTTTTTTCGAAAAATAAAACTTTTATTGCGTGTATGTGTGTTATCTCTTCGAGATCCGCATCGATTTTGATGCGGATTGAAAACAACAACATTTGTATGAACCGCGGATCGGTTGCGTTTTCAATGATAGGCATGAAATGTGAACTTCGCTACCGACATCCGCTCACTTACCTACCGGCGTTTTCAATGATAGGGGAAATGTTCAAAACAGGTACTACTCCCTCCGCAGAGCATCCGTCGGATTCAATGATTGGGGTGATTATCCTCCTTTCACCCCCCTTTTGGAAAAAAAAAAACTCCTTTTTTGTAAAATTTGAGAGAAAGCCCTCCTTTTTGACAAAATTGAGATGGGATGGTTACGATATGCCTAAAAGGATTAAACACAGCAGAATTATGTTTACTTGCACAGCTGTAAATTTATGGCAAGGGCCGAACCTTTGTGGATCCGATTCTCGTTTGTCAAAAACCGGTAAATGTTTTTAGTAAAGCGATGTTAAAGCAGAAGTCAATGCAGGTGCGGCGTAAATAGATCCAACTAAGTAGTGCACGCTGCTTTGTAAGTTGGACTTTCCTAGCAAGTTCAGGTTCATATTTATTTAAAAAAAAGCTGCTTATAAATTCTGCAATGGTTAAAAATTAAAACAATGAATTTCAGATTCGAAAATGCTTTCTCGTATAGTCATTTTATTCAGAATGAAAAAGCGTCGCAATATTCAACCAAAGTGTGTAACAAACAAAAGTAAGTAGTTTTCTTATTCATGGGCAAAATTTAGAATTTTATGCAGTCCTTCAAAAGGGAAGAGAAAATATGTTCACTCCCTCAAAGGTAAAAAACGAATTAGATGGCACGTTGGTGGGCGAAAAACAAGCTTCCAAAATAACACGCAACCAAAGTATATAATACAAAATGATAATTTATTATTAATTGTTCTTCATTTTTTTTCTTTTTTTTTCTCTTTCGTTTTTTGTTTGTTTGTTGAGAAAACACTTAATCCAACTTTTCAAAAGCCAACAACAACAACACAAGAAAAATAAAAAAACTAAAGACTGTGCTAAGATAACAAATTTATTGCTCGCTGATCATCATTGTAGACCTCGTATTCAATATTTCTTTCTCCAGCACTTTCGAAACCCTTTGCTGTATATTCTTTGTTTTTCAAACAGTTACAGATACAGATTTCATACCATATTCTTAGCTACACTCTTGTAAAGTACATATATATTTTAGTAGATATTATATTTTTTTTAATTCATTACTTGGCTAATGCTAAATAGGTTGGTGTTTTCCTTTATGGGTTGAATTTTATTTTATATATAATTCAGGGATTGTATTAATGTTTGAATATTTTTTTTCTTTTATTTGTTTGTTCATGATTAGCTTTAGATATTTGTTTTATTTTTAACTTGTGTTTCATATATTTTTTACAAATAATTTAATTATGTTAAGAGGGTTTCTGGTTTGATATCTCGTGTGGAGAGACTCAGCTGCTGATGTGAATGCCTTTCCAGACAGCCAACGAACAACTACTACATAAAATCATTTATATTCATAGATGCACTATAGATAGATAGTTATTTATTCTAATCTAATAATTAATTATTTCATGTTTGTATGTATTCTTTCTTTCTTTTCTTTTTCTTTTTTTGCTCTCTTATGAGTAACGTGGTTTGTGTGTGTGGGTTTTCTATTCTCTTTTTGGTGAAAATAAATAAAAGGTGAGTGGGAAGAGGGCACAGGTCAACAAAATAATAAAAAAATCTGTGAATTAAAAAGAAATCTCTTCGTGATTGGCATATATTGCAAACTATAAAAAGAAACAAAAATATTATTATCTGATTGCATAAAACATTTAAAAACTCTTAAGGTGTACACAGCTTTTGGATTTGTGAAAGTTAAATTAGAAATAATGGAATTTTCTACAACAATAACAAGAACATAATCAAAATCGGATTTTATACTAGGTATGTTTGTTTGTTATGTGACTCTGAACGACATATCATCAAATGAGACAGATAGCTTTAGCTGTTTTGTTTTCCAATAGTTTTCTTATGTTTCTCTGTAGATGAATGTGTGCATAAACTAGCCCTTTGTCTAAGGCAAAAGACAAACGACCAGAAATGTAGGCATTAAATCACTATTTTTTGAAAATTCTCTTAATTTTATTAAGTATATAAATAGTATTGTTGAAAAGTGTATTTTATCTCAGCCATGGGTGCTTTAAACAATCGCCAGCTGTTGCTCGCTTCTTAGGGTCGAATTCAAGCATTGGCCGTAAGAAGTCAGCAAACGATTCGGCCTCTTCGCGGGGCCATTCGTATTTCTCATTGAGAACATCGACTAAGCCCCATGGCTTGAGACCGGTTATATTCCGAAGTTCGCCTTTGCGATTGAATGTGCATTGGTGGTAGGCACCACGGGCTATAATATGAAACGGTATCGGGCCCAACAGCTCGATTATATGAGCAATGTGGTCCTCATCGCGTGAGTAATTCTCACCAGAATGTGGTTCGAAGAGATAATCTCCAGTTGCTAGCTCGAATGCCATGCAGGCAGTGCTCCAAACGTCGGCAGATGTATCGTAACCAGCACCCAGAATAACTTCAAGTGAACGATACTGGCGCGTTTGTATGTCCTCGGTGAAATGCTGGTGCACCCAACATGCGTTGCCCAAGTCGGCGATTTTCACATCAAAATCACATGGTTCAAGGGCCGGATCTTTCTTGGGTACAGCTGGTAGAGTATTGTTAGGCGGCGGAAGAGGCGGTCCATTAGTGCCATTGTAGGGGTCTGAAGGACCTGAGATTAACTGATTGTTGTTCGGTAAGTTATGCGATGGTGATGTATGGTTTTTATTTTCAACAGACGATGACCGTTTGACGGAGTCTTCATCTGGCGTTTCGGATTTATCGTCTTCCGGCGATTTGGGCTCATCCTTATTGTCTAGGGCTTGGTTGTGTTGGATGGAATTATCTGTAACAAATCAAAATTTACATATTACTATTGAGAACTAAGAGACAACGAACTTAAGCGGCTGGCAGTATGAAAATTATATTATATAAAAAAAAACGTGAAAAGTAATATGATAAACAGAAAGCATAACAAATTCAGTAAGTTAGAAGAATCCTTCTCAGAACAGACGTTTCACAAAGGCCGAGGATGAAACAACAATTAGTGCCAACTCAATGCTTTGCACAACATATACACATACAGAACCGTAATAACCTTAACTATGTGAAACTTATGAATAAATAAATAACTTACTTTTACAATTCTTATTATTGGCGACTTCCTCCTTCTTAATTGTAGGAGAAGAGGCATTCGACTCATAATTCAAATGATCCTCATCGTCGGCATCTTCGTCGTTATCTTTATCATCGTCGGTAGCGTCCCCATTTACAGTGGTGTTATGGTTAGTCGCGCCTTCACCTTGAATTTGACCCTCGTCAACATCGCCAGGGCTTACTTCGCCATTGTTCAATGACTTTTCGTCCGGTTTAGCCGCATCACCGCCCCCACTCTGTTCCAAGTAGTCCCATTGTTTCTTGAACAGTTCCAACCTCTTTTTGGCCTTCTTCTTTAATTTTTTCTTCTTATTCTTACTCATTTTGCCAGTTATGGGTGGTTCACGATACTCCTTAGGTGCTCGGCTCACAAATGAAGGAAACATTTTAAAGTTCATTACATACAGTTCGGTAGCTTCATTGGCTAAGGATCTAATGTACTGTTCGTCGACACAGAGTAGCACGTTCTCTGGCTTGATGTCGGTGTGTATTATTTTACAGCAAGAATGCAAGTAGTCCAGCCCTTCCAGCACCTGCCGCGTAATCGATTTAACATTCTCGATCGGTATACCACGGTAATTCGATTTACGAATCAATTTCAGGAGATTATCGCCCAACACTTCAAACACCATGCAGAAGTGAGTCCCATTGACGCCAGTAATTTTGAAGTCGTCCAAAAGTTGAACTGTTTTGTCACGACGTGGATTGGAAGGATCACTGTCACGCACCGATTTCAGTATTTTAATCTCATCTTTGGCTGTTTCGGCAAAGTGTCGAGCGGATTTGACAATTTTTATAGCAACATAGCGCTTCTCTTGCAGGTCCCAACATAGCCATACTGTCGAGAAATGACCCCAGCCAAGTTTGCGCACTACATGATAGCGACCTGCAAAAAATAATTGGACATTTTTAATCAAATACGAACAATGTAAATACATATATAGCAAATAATGAATAGCACATTGTTAATTTTAAAGTTTCAGCACTAGGTTTACTAATGTGGTACCTATTCGATTGGGCGCTCTCAGAGCACTTTTTTTGCTCTCAGAGCAGTTTTTATGTTCGTTTGGTTTGGTACAAAAAAAAGAAATCTTTTTCAGATTTCAGAGCACTTTTGCGAATCTAGATATTTTGTGCGTTTGAGTTTGACAACTGTGTGGAGGACGTTTAAGTTTTCGTGAATTTGTTCTTAAGTAAAGAAAGGCATTGCATCGGGTGGATCTATTTTTGTAAATAATTTATGTATAAATATTTAAAAATCAATCGGGACGCAAATTACGAATGTTTTAATTTAAAATTTAACCAGTGAATGGAAAACGCTTTGAAAAGTGTTGAAGGCTACACATATTTGAATCCCACGAATATTATCACAAAAAAAGAGCAAGTGACGTTTTTATGTTCGATTAGCCACACGAAATCTGAAATCTAAGAGCGAATCTGAAGAAGCCCAAACGAATACCACATAAGAGTGCCGGCAAGCGCACAACAATTGCTCTAAAAAATGGCGCTGCAGATACGACGAGGAAAGAATTGGAAGCCATTGAGGATAAAAAAAGGTAAAGAACATGCAGGATCGAGTCAATAAAGAGATGGTACTCCAGGAAAAATGTTCGAAACTTTTACCACAAGGTAGAATAAAACATGAAAATGTAACTAAACCCGAAAAGAATGAGCAATCCTAGCAAAAACCTGGGTCGGGATTCTGCGAGGCGTGTGCACAAAGGATTTACTTTTGCAACTTAGAGCAAATTATTTGTGCGCAAAAACGTTCCATCGTTATTGCCTTAAAGAACCCTATTCCCGGTAGTCGGTGTAGGGTATATGAAAAAAAAAAAAAAAAAAAACTGGACCACATAATTGAGGCAGCGGAAGACTACTTAGTGGAGGGCAAACACCAACTTGAGTCAAGTCTAGTTTTGTCATTCATGCCAAACTGGTGGAGCTGTGCAGAAAGCTGAACTAAAATCCTCGCTCCTCCAGAAAGGTAGTAAGCAATCTCACCGAGATTTTACCAAGGTGATGCGCTGTTACGTAACTTCTTCAGCATCAAACTCGAGAAAACGTGATAAACTCACAAGCAAACACCACGGACACAAAATGTTAAATAATGTTCTGAAACTTTGCCTTAGTAATAAAAGTACGTCTTGTACTATGGGATCTCAAAAGTTTATTAAAAACAGAAAAGAGTGAAAATAGAATTAAAAGTAGAAGTAGAGTCTAAAGAAGTAGTAGTAGAAGTAGTCTAAAGTGAATGTGAACATAATTTAACACTCATCCTCATTAGGGTGGTCCAAAAATTTTGTTTTTCTTTTTTCAGATTGGCCACCCCGTAAATTTGTAACACGTGTCTAAAGTTGGCTATCTTTAGTGGAAGAGAGTGCTCAATCGAATGCTATTTTTGATTTTTTTTGGAAAAAATACTTGGACTTAATTTTTTTTTTTACAGGTCAGTTCAAGTGCAAAATTTATCTTATCTGGTTTGATGTTTAAATAATTTATTACATTTTTTAATTACGATACTTTGAATAAAGGTACCAGTGCAAACCATGAATTTATCAACACGTAAAAAAGATGTTGTATTCTTACTTGGATGCCAGGACCTTGAGCCACTGTAAAGGTCAAATCAAATTCCAACTCTACGGCAAGTTTTACTACGTTTTCACCAGCTCTTGAGTGAAACCAAAAATGTGAAAACCTCTGCGCATATGCTCATTCAAGAAGTAATAGAGGTGTGAAAAAAAGCACCATTCGAAGAGCCAGAAAAAAAGCTAGGATAGAAGTCAGCGCACATCTGAAGGAAACATTCAAACCATCATATCCACTAGTAATAGTAATACATTGGGATGGACAAAAAATATTACTTGATATTACGGATAATAAGAAGGTTGACCGCCTATTCAGAGATGCCTGGGACACGTTCCAGTTCCAGTACGAAACAGTTTGCTGAAAGTACTTTTGAAAGTCTTACAACTGCTTTAGCTGGAGAAAAACAAGTCCGGGATGATTACAACGAGCTGATAGAGCTCACAGTGATTGTTCTGAACAAGCCACCTGTGTTCTCCGGGACCAATACATCGGGCTCGTTGGATGGCAAAACTGCTTTATGCTATTAAGGCCCGTTTGCTGATACTACTCATAGCGATTTAAGTTCCACTTAAAATCTTATGTGACAGTTTATGACATGGAAAAAGGAGCCCATAAGGAATTTAAGTAGAACTTAAATCGCTATGTGCAGTATCAGCAAACGGGCCTAAAATTTGTCTTTTTCGGAGTAATTCAGAAATATTCAAGCTGACCAAAAGAGAAGAAAAGCAAATTATTAGATTTGTTACTTTTGGTGCACTCATTTACACAAAGATTTGGATTGAACCGCCTATGGCAGCAGATGCGCCAATAAATGACTTACAACTTTGGAAGAGGTTGAAATCATATGAAGCAATTGATGCCGAAGTTGATGCAGAAGCGAGGGGTGTTTTAGAGCGTCACTTGTGGTACTTATCCGATGATCTATACTCTGTTCAATTTATATTTTCAGTACAGGGAAGATAGGCTATTTGCCTTCACCCTTACTATTATGGATTTTATTAAGCTGTCTCCATTTTAAAGCTCTCACATGGTTGCAATAGTGAGCACTATAAATTGGCATAATTCTCTCACAAATATCGGTAGGGCTACCAAATACCAACCCTTTATTAAGAAAAAATGGTTTAACTGCATGTTAACAGATCCTTCAGAAATACAAAATAATTAAAGGACTACCTAAAAACTGTATGGCAACATCCCACATAATCAAATTCATTTATTCGCTCTCAAAAGCTTTTAAAAGCACCAAAACCGAAAGTTCTTTGACAAAATTCAAAGAAAAACCCTTAATGATATGCTAAAATTGACATATGGTAACATTTCTCTGATGTGCTTCAGTCCTTCAGTCACTCACACTCAGTGATGCCAACCCGAAACGAAGTTCTTATGCCTAAATTCGAAAATAATTATGCCTTTTTCAGAAAAATTATGCCTTTTTGGTAAAAAGGATAAAAATTTCATATTTTCAAACGAACCTACAATGTGATGAACATTTTTTAACAGAATGTAGGTCGATCGATAGGTAATTAAACTTTTTTTATCTCTGTAATCCAAAGCTTGGGTTTCTTGAGTAAGTGAAGTATAGAATTAGAATATAAGCATGACGCACAAGTTGTTACTAAAAATTACTTATGCCACTTTGATCAAAGACCGTACCAGATTTACCAAATTCAAATTGCATTTCCATGAATTGATGGTAAAAAACAATTCATAAAAAATTATGCCTTTTACCTAAAAATTATTCCTCAATGCCTCAAGCATCGGAATTATGCCTAAAAGGCATAATTATGCCTCAGTTGGCATCGCTGCTCACACTGCTTATTTTGGTTGATGATAATAGCAAGCGAACGCAAGACGATCGTGCTCATTCTCCCTGCGGCTGTGGGGCAGACTGGTTGTGGTGGGATGTATGCGAATTTCAGGAAAATTACAACAACAAAATTCTTTGGAATGCCAGTGGTTTCGTTATTATTTCAGTGGCAAATCTTGTATTTGAGTGCCGTGAGAGTAGCTACAGGCACCACTGGTAGAAAAAAGAGCTTCCCATAAGGCCTGTACTGAAAATATAAATTGAACAGAGTATAGTAGCCTTTGCCCTATTTTCCGACAAGGTGTGTTGTGATGAAAAAACGGCTATTGTTCAAAGAATTGATGTTAAAGACATGAGAGACTCGTTCTTGAAGCTACCAACCGAGATTTGGGGTATGATGATGTATGATGATGATTACCTTCGAGGCAAAAGTTACATAAGAAGTTTGGGTGTGGTGAACGATACTGCGGAAAGAGGCGTAAAATTGTTTGAAGATTACAATACGATACTCAGTAAAAATGAGAAAGAAAAAGAAAAACAATTTATACTTCATGTTGGTGGAACAAAACCGGAAACCAATTTCTACTGAGACATCAAAAAGAGCGTTAACAAATTTGGTTTTTGGTTGAAAAAAATATAACTGTATTAACTTTAATTTATGTTCTGCTTTGTTTCTATAATATTATTTACGTTTTAAAATATTATTTTTTTAATAAAAAAAATTTATATTTAAAAACTAAATCGCATTATTCAATTCCCAATTTTTTAGGGTTTTTTCGTAGAATCAACATATTTCAAGGTCGATGAGCACCAGTGGCGTGGCGTGAACATTTTCAAATGGGAAGTCGAAACAAAATTAATCCCATACAAATGTAAAAAAACATTACATCTGTGTACCTTGAAACAAAATCATACATTGAGCATTTGCAAATATGGTTCACAATACTAAACTCACTTTAAGTCACGCACTGCAATCTGCCAGCCAACTGAATTTTTAAACCAAAACACACCCTTACCTACCTCAACAACTACCTGTAATTATTCACACAAGAGACAATAAGAAAAGAAGAAGTAAAAGAAAATCGAATAACTCGAAGAAAAGCGCGTTAATTTTTTCATATCATAACCAAACAAACACATACGACATACCCAAAACACAACCCAGTGGCCATGCCCATGACCAGTACCAGTAACAAGCTCTGGCTCTGGGAAGAAAAAAAGAGATACAAACATAATGTTCACTCAGTACTCAGCAGTCAAAATGAACTTTGTGAGAACCGCGAATAACTCGAAGAAAAGCGGGTTATTTTCTACAATGGGTGTTGAACAAAGAGGTGTCAGAGTCAGACAAAAAACTCAGGGAAGAAAAAAAGAGATAACAAGCAAATTTTCTCTCAAAATGAACTATAAAGTGAGAACTTTAATAACCCGACTTATTATGGGTTACCTTCGCTTTGTCGCCACGAGACGATGAGGACGTTGTATGAAAATGGATACACACGATTTTTATATGAGTGCTTTTGTGTGTGTACCATTTGGTGAGTATTCACATTCATTTGGTAGTGTTTCATGTATATTCGGTTTTTGGTAGACAGATAGTGTTGCCTGGTGGAGATTTCAAAAGGTAACTCGGCAGGAATCGAGTTATATGGACGCCACGCCACTGATGAGCACCCCCTTTTACTTAAGGTAGGAGGCTGAAATTTTAAACAGGTAATAGGAGGGGCATGTGTACAAAATAATGGGGTGGCGGGACTTCTTCTTGAAAAATTTGTTTTTTTCATATAAATGTGGACCACCCTAATCCTCGTTCATTTATGACCGCAAGCTTCACGTATTTTTTTTTTATTCTTGATGTGTGCAATGGTTTTGTAAATAAATCTGCCAGAATTATTTCAGTTGGACAGTATCTGCATTGAACTTTTCCTTTTGTTACAAAATCTTTTATGAAGTTTGATAACTTTTCTTCTTCAATAAGCTTGAGACAGCTTTGGTAATTTTAAATTTAAAAATTGTTACTGAGCCACATATTGACTTTTTCATATAATTTAAAAGTCTATCAATCCAAAGAGCTTCCTAACAAGCACAAGACAATGCCATATATTCAGCTTCAGTTGTCGATAGAGATACACATGTCTGTTACCGGCATGCAAAATTAATAGTTCCGGCATTAATTAAAAACACATATCCGCAAACTCTCAGCATTCTGCTTTCCAAGTGTAAGTTGAAGGTTTAACGCTCCATTTAAATATCGAACAAGTCTTTTCAGCATATTCCAGTCCTGTTGAGTTGGCTTACTGACCTTTCATGCCAAAATGGCACACTGATACTTGGTATTATCCAGAAGAATGCCCGAACCTGCATTTGATTTCCCATATCTTGGATCAAGAGGTTCATTTGAAATTTTTGCATTGTTTAAACCAAATTTTTTTGACTTGTTTCATATTTATGCCACTTGATCAAGTTGATAAAATCCGTCTTCACTCTTTTCTATCTTTATGTCTGTACTTTTCCCAGATCTTGCATTTCAAAATATGAAGAAAATATATATGTTTCAATTGCCGCTTGTTTTTTTAGCTGCTATTATTAAATCGTCGACATAAACAGGAAGAAAAATCCATTCATTCTTATGCTTAAGTTTATATAAGCATGGATCAGAATTTCGTTGTTCAAATTCTAAATCAATCATTTCATGCTTCCACTGCTTGTTTAAAATAATACAGAGTTTTTTTAAGAAGACATACATTATCCGACTTGGTTTCTTATTGGTATCCCGGAGGATGCATGTAAATTGTCTCCTTCAATTCTCCGTTAATAAAAGCTGTTTTAGCATCTGCATGCTGTACCATAACCCTTCTTCTATGCTATGCTATGCTATTATGAGCAAAATTCGTACGGTTGCTTAACAACTGGAACAAACATAGTCCGTTCCGTATTTTTGAGAAAATCCTTGAGCAACCAGACGTGCCTTAAAGCAATGTTAATTTCCATCAGCATTGATTTTAATTTAAAAACCCATTTACATCCGATTGCTTTCCGATCGCTTGATAGTTGATCATAACATACCATACCTTCCACTAATGTCTTTGATTCAATTACCTCAGAGGCAATGGCATTAATTTCTTCGATCAATCGTAGGCTTTGCTTGCACGTATTAATATTTTCAGGAGCATCATCACTCATTTGTTTTGGGGTTTCTAATTAAATTTGAAGGTATTCAGGCTTATTTCGAAATTTGGTGGAGTTCTGAATATTATTGGTATTCTTCTTATGGTCAAAATTTTCAGTAAATCTAACATCATGCCTTACCACTGTCTTCTTTCGTAGAACATCATAGCACCTGTAAGCCCTAGAGTGCTCATCATATCCCATAAAAACCATTGGTTCAGCAACATTGTCGAGCTTTCTACGTTTCTCCTTTGGAATGTGTACCCAACATTAAACACCAAAAATTGCAATATGCTTGGTACCTGGTTTAATCCTTGCCAAAGCTCATATCGGTTCTTTTGAACACTTGTGTTAGTGAACGATTTAAAAGATAATTCGCCGTCTTTACCGCCTCAGCCCAAATACCTTTTGAAAATGTTGCTATAAGAATTATACATCTCGCCATTTCAATGAGCGTTCTATTCTTTCAACGCCATTTTGTTGAGGTGTATATGGAGCCGAATATTGAATTTGAACTCCGTTTGATTGCAAAAATGTGGTAACCTTTTCCCCAGTATACTCTCCTCCTCGATCCAATCGAATTTCTTTCAACTTTCTACCAAAAACATTCGTCACCGCGTCTATGTACTCCTTAATTTGACTTAATTGTCTAGCGTGAAAAAACGTCAATGAACGTAAGTACATAGCGCTCTCCACCTAATGAAGGTGTCTGCATTGGACCGCACACATCCGTATGAACCAAAAGAACTGCAGTTGATTAAGAAGTTTTGATAGGCGACAATTTGCCTTGAGCGCATGTCTGGCATGTCTTCAGTGCAAATTATTAAATCATCATCAACCAAACCACTAGAAGACAAAACTTTAATTGCCTCTGGGTCCCGATGACCAAACACTTTATGCCAATGATGTATGCAATTACGTTTATGTCCACTGA
Source organism: Cheilosia urbana (assembly GCA_946477585.1). Lineage (NCBI taxonomy): Eukaryota > Metazoa > Arthropoda > Insecta > Diptera > Syrphidae > Cheilosia > Cheilosia urbana. The sequence goes on from OX297856.1 coordinate 44,750,006, forward strand.
TTGCATATTCTCTTAGGTTGGCACTTCGAACTTTCGATTCTTGATAATTTCACGTGCACCTGGAATTAAATTAACTGTAAGACCCTTGTCTATTAATTTCTTAACCGATAAAAGGTTTCTTTCAATAGCTGGGGCGTAAAGGACGTCTGTTACTGTTGCAGAAGAAACTTCTCTTTTTTCATTCATGAACTCGATCTTGCATGTGCCTTTACCTTTAACTTCCACTTTTGTACCATTTGCCACATTTAGGTGACAGCATTCCTCATGGTCAAGTGAATCAAAATATTGCTCATTACATGCTATATGACAATTGGCTCCTCAGTCAATAACCTATACTAATGCATTTCCACCCGAAGAATAAACAAAAATCTTAACTTTGATTCACATTATTTAGTTTTTCCCCTTTTGAAAATCCTTCCTTTTCTGAATTATTTACATTGCCCTGTTTTTCTTTCCAGATTTTATATGATGGGCAATTTTGTTTGACATAGCCGGATTTTCTTGCAAAAGAAACATTTTATCCCCTTCTTTACTATTTTGAATACTGCTTCCCCGCATTAGCCATCAATGTGTGATTATTTTCGGGGATCAGCTACCAACAGACCTATCCAATCATCACGTTCCTGCCAACGGATTATATCCTTTTCATTGGAATCGTTTGGAGATTTGTATTGTATTGTAAGTGGTAGGCCCTATACACTGCGACCAGAAGAGATCTATTGTGTTGGCCTTTATTATTTTAACCCAGGGAGCTATTGAGGCTCTTTATAAACCTCAGCACCCTTCTTGGTTCCATGTTTCCAATATCTGCAAGACTTAAAATCGCCCTTTGCATATGGATCGCTCTGCCCCTGGCCACAGCAGGACATTCGCAGAGTATGTGTTCCGTTGTCTCCTCCTCTTCTCCGCAGAGTCGACAGGAGTCATCATCGGAAAGTCCAATTTTTTTTGAGATGATATCTTAGTGGCCAGTAAGATAACCTGTTAGGATCCTTAGATCTTCTTTGCTTAGCTCAAGTAACTTTTTTGCTTTACTACGAGCTGGGGTTATGAATCTTTTTGGCTGCCTCTGTCCCTTTGATTCCGTCCAGTATTCGGCAAGTTGATCATCTTCCCATTTCCTGAATTTTGAGTGTGTGTAACTCAAAGGTAACCCGAAGTAGGGTTCAGGACCGGTGAGCAGGCATGATGCACCTCTTCTCGCCAGACAATCTGCTCGTTCGTTGCCCTCAAATCCCTCATGGCCTGGTATCCAAGCAACAGTGACTGTGTTGTCCTTTGCCAGTTCTTCGAGGAGATTGAAACATTCCCAGACTAGCTTTGATCTGATCGAAAACGATCCCAGGGCCTTAAGGGCTGCCTGGCTGTCTGAGAGGATGTAGATATGGGCACCTTTAGTGCGCCTCCGTAAGCATTCCCGGACACATATCTCTATGGCATGTACCTCCGCTTGAAAGATGTCTGGTGATTTTCCTAGTGCTACGGCTCTTTGGAACCTAGGCCCATAGACCCCAGCACCGGTGGCTTCATCTTCCATCTTTGAACCGTCGGTGTACCAGATTTGTGATCCTGGTCGTGTTACGAATTGGTTGGTTTTCCAGGTATTCCTGTCAGATATGACTATCTTAAATTTTCTGGAGAAGCGAAGTCTTTTAAGCATGGTGTCTGATACTTTGATCACAGGATCATCTTGAAGCATTTGTAATACTCGAAGGTGTCCTGTCAGATTTCCTGCCTTAAGATTTGATATATCAGGAAGCCTGAGGGCACTGAGACACGCTTCCTTCTTTACAGAAATATGTAAAGGCAGAAGGCTGAGCATTGCCCCTATGGCTGCAGTTGGACAAGTCGTTTGGAGATAGTAGTGGCTTGTATTCACGTAATACACTCCATAACTTTTCTTTCATAAATAATTACTCCATTCGATACTTCCACACGAAATAATTTTCTCCATTCAGTTTTGCAATCTTGGTTTTCGTTGTCGTCATTTTGCCTAGGTCCATAACCTGTTTAATAATGTTCTGAAACTTTGCCTTAGTAATAAAAGTACGTCTTGTACTACGGGATCTCTAAACTTTATTAAAGTAAGAAGGAAATTGAAAATAGAAATAAAAGTAGAAGTAGGTCTATAAGGAATATAAACATAATTTAACACAAAATCTGTACAACTTTATTGGGACAACTTCTGCCAAAAATGGATTCAGTTTTGGAATGAGGGCAAAAATCAGACTATATGCTGTCAACAAGAAGGTACACATTGATTGGTCAAGACGGAACATCTCAGTTTTGTGGGGGTGGTCGGGTAAAGCTTATCACATTTGTTTCGGTGTCTGAGATGATTTCTTGGCTTCGCTATTCAAAATTCACATTGGACCTTATACTAAATATTTTTAGTTTCGACTAAAATATAAGTCGCTGACTCTTTTGGAGGATTGTGGACAGTAAATCCATCATTAACCAACTGTCATGGTTGCTTAGTAGCGCCCAAGCACTTCGACAATGTACTGACGGTGAAAAACATTTCTTTTAGTTGAAACCAAAAAGTTGCAGTTAATTTCACTGCCACCGCAGCCATTCAAAAAGGTTAAAAAGATTATTTAATACATAGATTAGATTATGTTCTGTCTGTAGAAGCTAGATATAATAGGAATGTGATCGCTGGTTTTCAAAAAATATCATAAGGACATTTTTTTTTTTTCTTAATAAAATGTAGGCGTTAAGAAAAGGCTTTTTTCGTTATACATTTATGGTAAACAAGAAATATGCAATTGCATGTATCTACATATATATACAGTATTTTTGCAATGCGGGGGTAATTAACGTCCCCGAAAGTTGTGCGACAGTAAGAGAAATTAGTTCCATTTGGCATGCATGCGTGTAGTTCAGTTTTGTTGCGGCGGCACCTCATAATCTCTGCCGATAAACTTACTTATGACACATCCTCCGATAATATGAAATAACCTACACTGTGTACTGCTGCTGATGGCGTAAAAAATAAATATGTGATTGTATTTGACTCAAAACGCACAAAATGAACAGAAACCGAAATGATTGCTGGCAACAGCTTTGTGCAGAGATAGTAACAATGGCGGAGGTTACATGAATGCATAATTCCATCATTGCTGTGAGGGCACTTGACATTTAATTAAATAACATCGGTTACATGGAGGACCACAAAAGAACTGACAGAAGTCATCAACCCGCAATTAATGTGCCCGACCACTTAAACTAGCTGGAATGCTTGTCACAGCTGGCGTGATTTCTGCTTCTCTTCCACCTCTTAACCAATAGTATTGTACACGCGAATACAAGTGTTTTTTCCCTTTCAGTGATTTTCTTTTGTTGCAATTTTAATTGATGCGCAGATTGAAAATTGATGTCACAAAGCACTAACGGTAGCCCAGATACACCATACTCTGCTCATTTGCCGGCTGAATAAATTCAATCTCCAAATTTATCGATTCACTTCAAGGGAGTTGTGAACACTTTGGGTACCTACGTACGAGGAGTTGAGGACGCTATTAATATCAAAACTAGCTAATAATTATAAAATGGGTCATCGACTTTGCTGCGCACATACATGTGTACAGTCAAATTTAAAAAGAAACCAATGCCTCTTCTGTCGACTCTGTACAAATAGGGGGCTTATGCTTATTCACAGGTGGTTGTGATGATCGCCAACTATGCCTAGCAATCGCTAAAGATAGCTTCAACCTGTTGGCAATTCTTGTAAGGTGTTTCCTCAAGCTAAATTCAACTTACTTATCTGAGATACGATGGCAGTGAAATTATTGATTTTCTAGGAGTGAGAGGGTAGGTAGTTACCGAATCAATTGAAGCACCTTGCAGTGGGATTAGTTTTGTTTATTCAATCCAAACAAATAAGTAGAATTTAAGGGACGATTAGCAGTCAATAAATGCGTACTAACCTTGGAATAAATCACCAATGTTAACAGGGTGGTAGCCACCTTTACAGTAGTCTTCCTTGGGTTCTTGCTCGTCGTTCTCGCTATTAAGTTCCGACTCATCAGATTCATTTGAGGAGCTCCTTGGTGGATACTGGTAGTCTTTGTTGTTGCCATCGAATTTCTGGTTGTTTAAGCAGCGATTCATTGATTTTACCATTACTGCCGGAGTTGTAGAGTTTATGTTGTCCAAGTTGGTTGTACTTGTCGCAGATGATCCAGCTCCACTTGATGGTGCCCCTGAAACATTTTGCGAACTGGGTATCGATTTATTTTTTCCAGTGTTACCTGGAGGGTTGTTCGGTATCTGTGATGCTACTGATGCAGCAGCTGCTGCTTCCGATGCCGGTGGAGATTGCTGATTATTTGGGGCAGCACCATCAACACCACCTCCACCATTACCACTATTATTAGAATTTCCCGGTGCACTGGGTTTGTCGCCTGCGATCCCATTAGGTTTTCCCTTTTTCTTATTAGGCTTATGACGTTTTTTCTTAGCTTGAATAGCCAAAACTCGTCTGTTGACGTCAGCCTTTGTATTCATATCCGCCAGGTGATTAGTTTTTTAGTTCTGCTGGGTTTATTTTCTATAAATTCGTAACTTGAAAATGATTTCTGGAACAATTCGATTAGAAAACCCAGAAAAAATTAAACACCTTTCAGAATCCACACCGTGGTGAGAAAAATTTGCAGAGAAGACAAACTACCGAAGAGAATTAAAAAAAAAAAAAAAGAATTACAAATTTTGTCTCCCTCTGCGCGTTTGTTAACAGTGTGCAAGAGTAGGTAGCACTGCGGTTTCTTCGCCTTCTTTCCTTTTGGTTCTAAAAAGGATGATTTTTCAAGCAGCAGCCAGAAAAAATATCTCACAAAATACGAATTTTCTCCATTACACAATCTTTTTGATAGAAGGCGACTAGATTTACTTAGATTTGTGCAATTTAGGCATAGTTGCTGCTGAATTTGAAAAAAAAATAAAGCAGAAAACAACTTTTCGACTCGCGACGGCCACACGGTTATAGAAGGAAAATTTTGTTGGGCAGAGACAATTTATTATTCACAATAGCAAAAGTAAACTTTTGCGCAATAAGCCAGTGTTCGTAGATGTGGATTATATCCAACGAGATCTATGGATATTTTATATATATTCTAACACAGTGCGGAATCTTGCATGCAGTGGAAAGAGAACCCGTTTAAATGGGAGTGAGCACTCATGTTAATTCAGCATGCGTTGCAGTACTGCAAGTTGTCGCTATTTCTAAATCCACTGCAAAAGACAATGCCACCACAACACAGAAAAATAAAAATAAATTTGAACTGATTTGGCATCATTGCGTTTGCCGTTTGTTTCAAATATTTAGCGGCTGACACAAAAATGGAAGAAAAACTAATAGAATTTTCTACGAAAACATTATTTCAGCAAAATTCATGCAAAATTGCTTATCAACTACAAAGTTAAAATAAATAGTTGGCGCAACAGGTCTGGAGAGACCCTAGGCCTAGCTTCTCACAACCATTCGTTTTGTGTGAGTTTCTCATTTTTGGAACGAATGGAAGGGATCTACAATTTTATGCCGACTCCAAACGGCTAATTGAGAAGCTCTTTCAAGACATTTATACTCTCGGATGTTTGTCAGACGTTCGCGAGAGGTAGCGCAGCGGAAAAAAAACCCTGAGTCGGAATTGGGTTTTTGCGGGATTCGAACCTGGGACTCCCGCATAGCAGTCCAACACACTAACCACTAAGCTACTGCGACTACAAGACTAGACTAACTACAAAGTTAGTTTATCAAAAAAAAAATTGAATTTTTCTCCAAAAAATTGATCTTTTTGCCAATTCGAAAGAGACATTAGTCGTGTTTTTTTAGCTTCGATCTCAGCAAAGCAAGGTAAAGTAGAATTTTCAGCACGCAATTACAACAACTACTCTACTTGACACTTCGAGGAATCACAGTAGTTTTTGTAATTGCGTGCTGAAAATCCTACTTTACTTTGCTTTGCTGAGATCGAAGCTCGAAAGAACAGGTCTCTTAGTAAAAATAAATCTTCCTCGTATCATTTCGTCATTTCATTTTTGTAGGAGATTTTTAGTTTTGCAGGAACACCGTATGGCTTATAGGATTGTGTAAATTTACCTATTTAACGAAACAAATAGTTTACTTTTCTTTTGCCATCCCTGCGGAGTGCTGAGCCAAATATTGACAATGTCAAGTGCGCAGTGGTAATACCTCACTTTTTCCTATTGCTTCAAGTGATTATAAAAGATAGAAATATCTAAAGATTTATACTTAACCTTGCTTTCCTAATTTTATAAGAATAGTGTTATTGGTTAACGTTCCCACAATTTGTTCACGTGATTTTGTCATAGCCCACCAGTAAAATGAAAAATTTATTAATTGCTGCTCAAATATCTTCATTTCGTATACCATCACCATGTTTATAAATCATCACACTTTCTCTTTTCCACAGTATTTAATGTGCGAAAGAGACAGTTATAGTTTTCTTAGTGAATAATGACACTACGACGAATATCCCGTGAAAGTGAACATATTCAAAATATCCCAAAACAAAAACGCGCGAAAAAGTTTCGTTCAATATAACGATTCTCATTCGACGGAATGCAGTACATACGAAAAGATAATTTTGGAGGGAAATCGCTGAGCAGAGTAGACGTGACAGAATAATAGCGCGCGCTTTTAAATCCAGTGACTAGTCGGAAAACTTATATAAAATTAAATATTCTAATTATAAAAGTTAACAAATTAGCACTTTTTCATCATGTCGCAACCATCAGTAGCATCATTTTTTAACACAAGAAAACGGGCAGGCGCAGAGGATTTACATTTATCTAAAATTAGGGTAAGTATCTGCAAGGACATTCTCCATTTTAAATATCGGTGGCGTCTCTTGATAAGATTTTATTGCATTATGTAGTCAAATGCTTAGTTAATTTGTGTATTTGGGTTTAATTAGGATGCATCAAGCCAGCCAGATCCATCACCAAAAATTCTGGATCATGATGATATATCCTCCTTGAAGCAAGGAATCAGAACAAGGTCTGGAAGAACTATAAAACGAATTGGCATCAATGGATTAGAGACTTGCTCAAAACTTCCAAAGGTTGAAGCAACGCTAAAGCAACAAAAATTGGTGCAGTTCGTTAAGAAAGGAAATATGTCGCCTCGGAAAAAGGCACCCACACCTCAAAAACACGATCCGGAATCTTTGTCAATTCAAGCAGCAGAGACTACGACGCTGTTCGCCACAAAAGCAAACATCACAAATGTAGAACGGGGAATGAAGACACCAGTTAAGCAAATAATTAAAGATCCCCATAGTAGGGATCAACTTAAATCTATGGTCAAAAAGGAGCTAAACTTTGATGAGGTCAAGACAAAGGTATCTCGCCATGAGAAACTCGCAGAACTAAAGGAGTCACTTAAACGCATCCAAGAGCTCGAGAAGACGCGGAAAGCACAAGAGGAGAAAAACAGACGGCTACGAGAGCGTGGCCCAGGATCATCCAAGAAACCCAATGTGGTTAGTCTAAAGGAATTCAAAACAATCGAATTGGAAGTACTGACAAGGTAATTGCGTTTGGTTATATAATTTGTTTTGAGTACTCAGTCGGCCTCGAGAAACCCGGTTATAGAAACTGTCGTGTTAAATTGGGTCGCCTATCTAGTTTGCTTGGAACAGTTGTGTAGTTGGGCGAGCAAATAGTGCATATTTAGCAGTATATTTATATGAATTATAATGTACTGTCTCAGTCGATTGGTCATCAAGAAATATTTATATTTGTGCATTGCTGAAGGTTTTTGTGCAGTATGCATGCATGTGTGTTTCTCTTCTAGACGAATTGTATTTCTATTTTGTTGGTGTTACGTGGGCAAAACATTTACAGAAAGTAAAGCAAATGTTACTTTCTATTATATTGAGTGTCCATTCCTTCTCCGTAGAACAAAACATTGCAAGCGTTTGTAAGGTGTGCATTTTTAAAACAATTCTCTTACCTATCGACACAGAGATATGTTAAAGCTAACGTAGTTCGCTTAGGATCTATAAAACATGTGATTTGCTTGCCCGAACAAGAAAGTTTGTACTGAAAAACAAAATACGTTTTTATGTGAACCAATTGTGTTTTATAACTATTGAATCCATTTTATTGGTTTGGTTACGCAACTTAATATGATTTCTCTCTCATTTGTTTACCCGCTATGGGTTTAATTCCGCTCATTTGCCCACCCACAATTAAGGAATGTGGTCAACCTTTGTTTTATAACTATGTATATCCAAATAAAACACTGACTCATTAAAATTCAACGACTTCCGACATATGGTTCTCTAGTTGGGTATAAAATATGAGCACCCCGCTTTGTGTATTGAAACATTACCAAGGGTGACAGAAGAACTATGTGCAATTAAGTATAGGTACCTTGTGTGTTTGTCGTATCTCCTATTTAATGTTAGTTCAACAAAATTTCTCAACCCTCAGATCCGATAGGGGGTCAGAATCTCAGATTAGCAACTGCATTAAGATGTTTGCTGATACGATTCACAACGATCCATGTTCTACTAAAATGATTATGTGCTACTTCTTGTACAACGAACTCTCGGAGAAGAGATAGGCTATGAGTCGTAGCAGCAGGTAGACGGGACGATTTATTCTTTTGTGCATAAGGCAGGTATGAAAGAGAGGACACAAAAAGCATAACCAATTGAAATATGATATGTTCTCGATTGTTTCGTGTTTAAATTTAACTGGAGACTCAATTTTTTGGAAGCAAAATATTTCCGCGGCAGCGAGATTGGGACTTTGCTTCATCAACAAAAATACTTATTAATTTGATCAAGCCCGGACGATGTACTTTGCTGTATCAACAAAAAACAAATTCCAGCAAAAAAATATTTTTTTGTTTGCTACGGTGACAACAAAAATCATTGGCGCAGACAGGAGTCATTAAACTGCGGAAAAATCTGTTAATACATACATTTAAAATTATTAAAAATAAAATATTTTAGCCTCTACCTGGTAAGACTACTGCCGAGCTCACCTGTTTCTGGCACATATCTGGGCTTGAAAAATGCTCATATAATTTCCACTGTCTCCACTTCTTTAATAGTTTTTTTTTTTTTTTATTTATTTATTGCACGATCCTTCATCACTTCTCTATCCATATCCACTTTATTAGTTTAAGGACTATATTGCTGTGCTGCGTTTTGAAATTATTTTTTAAAAGTGAACATTTTGCCAGTTATTCATCTCGTTTTGAGCGAAGGTTTTTTTTAATGATATGAAGAGTAGTATTGCTGCAATGCGATCATGACTTATGTATATCTCTTGATTCGACTCGGCCATGTTACCACTCCGTAGCATTTGAGGCAAGAGTTATTTTCGCCAAGTAGTTCCAGCTTTTTTAAATTTTTTTTTTTTCGCAATATATCGAAATTGCATTATCCTATTTGGAAGGTCGTTCCAATCTTGTCGGTTTTGTGCAAGTTTCATTCAACTTTTTAAAACGTAAACTTGAATGTAGATATGAGTTGGTCGACCAACAGAGAATATAGCGTCTAACTCATTTTTATTATAAAGGGTGGTCCAACGAAAACTCATGATGGTAATCTCTTCTTCTCTATAAATATAAAACAAAGAGGCAAAAAGTAAATGTTAGTAAAAGTTTTGAACGTCGGTAATTACGGTGTTCCATTGAAAGACCAAACAAATTCTATCAGAGTCTGGCGAAGCCGGCGGGGTTCAGCTAGTTGTAAATAAAACAAAAAGTTTTCAGAGAATTATCTTAATATTTTTAATTATGATAGAAGGATCTATGACAATTATGTGTGAAACAAAATATCGGCCAAATGCCGCCTATTATAGGCGTTTTTCTTTTTTAGTTCAGAGCAGAAGCTGAACTGTTATACAAAAAGTTCGTGTTTCTTTTTTAGCTCAGACACTTCAGAGCTCAACTAATGTCGTTTTCCATTGGGCAAAAAGAAGCGTCCGGGAGAGTCCGGAATCGAAAAAATCACTTCTGAAACCGTTCCATTGGCACAAAAAATACTCTTCTGTTGATTCTGAGGAGAGAATTTCGCTTCTGGATTTGAAGTCAGAATCCAATCAAGAAGCACTCACACAAGTGCAATTTATGTATTTTATACAAGTCAGATGACAGCTGCCGTAGATTATTTTTTGGCATTTCACCAATACTTTTGTGGATTCAATCAGAAGCAGTTTTCTTGTTCCATTGGATTTCAGATTGAGTCGATCCCCGAGTGAAACCAATGGAAAACGACATTAGGATTTTTTTTTCACTGCGCCACCTCTCGCGAACGTCTGACAAACATCCGAGAGTATAACTGTCTTGAAAAAAGCTTCTCAATTAGCCGTTTGGAGTCGGTATAAAGTTCCATTCGTTCCAAAAATGAAAAACTCACACAAAACGAATGGTTGTGAGAAGCTAGGCCTAGGGTCCCTCCGGAACTGTTGCGCCAACTATTTATTTTTACTTCAGAGCTCAAATTTGTGTTGTTTTTTTTTTCGTTTTCGTATGAGCTCTGAATAAATTGACTGAGCAGGCTGAGTAAAAAGCTGATTACACATAATGGAAACACACTTAAAGTCACATTTGACAGAAAAAAAAAAAAAAAAAAACAGGAAAAACAGAAAAACATTCAGAACGCTGTAAAGCACGTTCGATTCAGAGCGTGCTCATAATGCTCGAGCTCAGTTCAGTGAACTAAAAAAGAAAAACGCCTAAAGATAACAAGTAGCTTTGTATATGAAAATATAGTATTCTCTTATACTGCAGTGCCTATGAAAGTCTATTGTCAAAAATGGGAAGCTGTGAGGAATGAATACATAGGGGAATTCTAATTGCGCAGGAGGCTTTGCATGAGGAATTTCTTTGCCATTTGACTAACGGATTTTTTTTTGTTAATTAATTGCTGACCACTACTATTGTAAAAGAATTTCCCTACCTATTCCCTGTAACCAATACTCACTGTCCCTATTAGATATACTCTGGTGGTGATAAGTGTTTATTTATTTTCTAAATTGTGTTTTTCTTTTTCTTCCAATATAGTCCAGGATCCCTGGTACATTTTTGTAAAATCTTAAGATTTAAAAAAACACAATCCAGTTAGTAATAAATATTTGAGAATCATCAAATCGACATATTTTAGCCTTGCTAGCTCTGTTAGCTACCACAATCAAGAATTTTCGCAAAGAAAATTGTGGGCGTCTTATCAAAATTAAGCTACTCACGAAAAATTAGCTTGATAGTAATCAAGTTAAAAAAATGTACTAGGGATCCTGGACTAATATGGACAAAAAAAAAACGGCTAGGTTCGCCCCTAGGTTTGTTGAATCCGATAATAAAAAACAAAGCAAAATGTCCTCAAATTTTAAAAACGTAGCTAGGAACATGCAGATGCGGTAAATGTAACTTATGCAAGTACAGATGAATCCCTCTAATTCGAATTTTCACGGAAGATAAAAATTAGTTCGAGTTAGAGAGATTTCCGGAAAAATTAGAGTAGAGGTTTACTGTATTTTTTCAAGCAAATTTATTTAAGGTAACAAATTCGAAGTACGTACATTTTAAACAAAATTAGTAAAAAAAAATGTTATTTTTTATTTTAATTTGCTACTCAACCAACAACACGAATAATTTTGGGCACCTGTATTTTTTTTTTTTTTTTTTTTTTACTTTTTATTTTCATCACTCTAACTAGAACATTGACACAAGTATTGTTCATTTAATTTTAATATCAAATTGCATATCAAATATTGTATGTAGAAACACAACGTATCGTCACGACGAAACACTTGCGGGAGGGAGATCTTTTCCTTCTTTTTTTTTAGACGAAAAATTCGACTTAGAGGAATTTTTTAATAGGTCAAGAATCAAAAGAATATGTTCGTGTTAGCGGGATTTTCGACTTAGAGGATAACTTTTCTATGTAAAATTGAAGGGAAGGCAAAAATTGGGTCTAAAAATTCAAGTTAGAGTTCGAGTTCGAGTTAAGGGAGTTCCGACTTAGAGGGATTCGACTGTAATTTAAATAATGTCGATGAGATACAGGTAGGCAACACATTAGGGCCAGGAGAAGAGTTATCTTTATTTCTGTTCTAACGGATGATTTTTTTAATGATCCCAACAATTGGGAAAATTAGCTGATGAGTTTTATAGAGAAAAGTTTTAAAAGGTCCAATCTGAATTCGGAATCGTAATTTTCCAAAAACAAATAATAGCAAATTTTCAATTACAAGTTATCAACAAACATTTTCCAAAGGCAAGGTAGTTCCGCAAAATTCTTCGAGTGATTTTTGGTCCCGTTTGCGTTGACGGGCTTTGGAGGAGAAGATTTAACAGCGAACTCTACGAGCTGTACAGCGACATCGACCTAGTCAGAAAAGTACGCATCAGTCGTCTAAGATGGCTGGGACATGTAGAGCGAATGGACACCAACGCTCCGGCCCGAAGAGTCTTCGATTCTTACCCGGAGGGACAACGCAGTAGAGGAAGACCTCGCCTTAGGTGGCGCGCGCAAGTGGAAGGGGACCTCAACCAACTTGGAGTGCGCAACTGGAGGCAGTTAGCCAAAGATCGCGCTAACTGGAGAGGCGTATTGGTTGAGGCCCAGGTCCACCCCGGACTGTAGCGCCACCTAAGTAAGTAAGTAAGTAAGGTAGTTCCGAGGACTCAAACGCATTGAAAGTCTACCTCCTGGGTGATGTGGAAAATACCTTACATGCGTGCAAATATGAAATAAAGTGCACGACTGGGTCGAACAAAACTTTCTCCTTTAACAAAAGTTTTGTTCGTTGTTTTTTTATTTTATTAGATAAGTAGGTAAAGATCTGAGGATCTGAGAATCAAGGCTATATAAACAAGCATAGTAGGAGTTTCTCATTTTTGATCGGTTAGGGAATGATTTTCTTTTTGACTTATTAATGACGCTGGCTTAAGTTGTCTATGATTGGAAATATTGTTCTTGATAGATCGATATCTTTACAAATAAATATATATGTATATGTATATATATAATATATGTATATATGCAAGAATTCGGGGATTTGTTTTTGAATTTGCATTAGCAGATATAAACTGAATATCACGATGAACGTGTGTGAGGGTGCAAATGCAGTGCAGGATATTTTGATTGTTGGAATTTATTTAAGGTGCATATTCAAAATATGTAGTTGAAAAAAGTAGAAGTGGGTAATATTTGCTAAAAATAAGTAAACATTTTAAAGTGCGTTGTTGAGTTTTAAAAATATATATGAACACAGATCGGCTTTTGGGTAGTCATTTTTGAGAAAAAATTAAAAAAACTGATTTATTCGAATTTTTGGAGAAAAACTAAGTACGACATCTTATTTAGAATACGAAATACGAATATTTTGATCAAAAGCGTTAGATCGGTTTTTGTAAAAGTTGTCAGACAAAACAGTACCAAATATTGCAATGTTTAGTTTGAAAAATACTACTTGTTAACTAACGGGTGATTTTTTAGTTGGTTTGGTTTTGGCAACACTGGTTTTGACAGCTGACGTGTGTTTAGTACCTTGTGTCACTGTCAAACAGCTTCAGTTTGGTTTGCAATTTAACCATGGATCGTCTTACAAATGAACAACGCTTGCAAATTATTGAATTTTACTATCAAAATTCGTGCTCGGTTCGAAATGTTCATCGCGCGATGCTTCCATTTTATGATCGGCATTCTCGACCTTCTGAGCAGTCTATTCGGAAGATTGTGACCAAATTTCGCACCAAATTTACTTTGTTGGACATTAAACCACCAACACGTTTACGTACTGTGCGTAGTGAAGAAAATATTGCGGCCGTATCAGCTAGTGTGACAGAAGACCGCGAAATGTCGATTCGGTGCCGTTCCCAGCAGTTAGGCCTTTGTTACAGCACTACGTGGAAAATTTTGCGGAAGGATTTGTGCGTAAAGCCTTTTAAGATACAGCTTGTGCAAGAACTAAAGCCAGCCGACCTACCACAACGCCGAATTTTTGGTGAATGGGCTCTTGGAAAGCTGGCCGAGGATCCGCTTTTTTATCGAAAAATTGTGTTCAGCGATGAGGCTCATTTTTGGTTGAATGGGTACGTAAATAAGCAAAATTGCCGCATTTGGAGTGAAGATCAGCCAGAAGCATTGCAACAGCTACCAATGCATCCCGAAAAAGCCACTGTTTGGTGCGGTTTATGGGCCGGCGGCATTATTGGGCCATATTTCTTCAAAGATGATGCGAATCGCAGCGTTACTGTCAATGGTGAACGCTACCGAGCGATGATAACAAACTTTTTTTTGCCCGAAATGGAAGTTCTTGACTTGCATGATATGTGGTTTCAACAAGACGGTGCCACATGCCACACAGCACGCGAAACAATGGCGCAATTGCGAGGCTAGTTTGGTGAACAGTTAATTTCACGTTTCGGGCCGGTCAATTGGCCGCCTAGATCGTGCGATTTGACACCATTAGATTATTTTTTGTGGGGGTATGTCAAGGCTAATGTGTATAGGGACAAGCCCGCTTCGATTGACGCACTGGAAGCCAACATCCATGCATTCATTCGTGAGATACCGGCCGATATGTGTGAAAGAGTATGCCAAAATTGGACTCAGCGGATGGACTACCTGAGACGCAGCCGCGGTCAACATTTGCATGAAATTATCTTTAAACATTAAATTGCAAGGTTCAAACTATCGATTCAAATAAATATTTCATTCATTTTTTCGAATTTTTTGTGTTTTTTTTTTTTAAAAAGTTCTAAGCCTCTTAAAAAATCACCCGTTATATAGCTGGCAATCGATTATACGTTATTATTCGCGATATAAGCATTACTTGGCTTTTAAAGTTTTATCGAAGTCAAAAATGTTTCTTTTGAGATATGAGCATTTTTTTAAAATTAGCGTTTCCGGTGATTCGAATTAAAAATTCAGAACGCAATAATTTTAAGAATATCAATATTACTATAAGTTTGCATTTTGGTCAAAATCGTTATTGCCGTTTTCAGGAAAACTAAATTTAAAAAAAAAAATACTTTTTTCAAAAATCCATTTTACGATAATACCTTAGAAATTAAGTTTTGTTACAATCGTATGGACCGTTTTCGAGATATGACCAAATTTCAAAAGTACCGTTAGTCGAATTTTCAGCCAAAAACTGGGTATGTAGTCATGGTAACCTCACCCACTTAAGCTTAAATCTGTGGCCACAAGGAAAAACAACATAAGTCGACTTATGTCGAAATTGAGTTTTTTACACCATCGTATGCGAAATATTCCATTCTTTTTGCCATATTTTTTTTGTATTTTTATCTATTACGGTTTTTGAATTATAGAAGAAAGAAAACCACATGCGCCATACAACGCACAAGGAAAGGTAAACATTCAAACCGCTCTCCTGAAAAATTGCAAAAAGTGACTTATGCTGTTTTTCCTTGTGGCCACAGAAATATCAATTTTGGTTGAAATCGTTAGAGCCGTTTTCGAGCAAATCAAACTGGTACGAACACTTTGTATGGGAAGTACCATTTATATTGAGGTTACCTGTAAAATAAAAAAAACCGCCCCCAGCCCTGAGCCCACAAACTCCAAATCCGAAGTTTGAACGAAATTCGGTCAGCCGTTTAGGCTGTAGGCCTGCGGGACAGACAGACAGACCGGACAGAATTTTGCGATTCACTTTTTTGAGTTCGTCTATCATCGTAATGTCAGAATTGATTAACATCTCGAGTTCGAAATTTTGTACGAAAACAATATCTGTCTCTTACTACGTAATGGAGAAAGTTCAAAAGGGCACTTTCTCTAAATCTTGCATAGGGCGCTAGTTTTTTTTTTATAATTTTACTCGCGCTCAAGGGGTTATGAATACCCTTATAATGCGGGGCACAGCGCGAAATTCAAGTTTTTTTAAAGAAGAGAAAGATGGATAGGAAAGAGTTTGTGGCGCAGTGGATATTCTCCACGAGTGGCGTCCTAATAGCTAGGGGAGAATTGTTGATATTTGTGTTCGCTTATAATTCACTTAAACTTATTCGCAGTTTTTATTTGTGAAAAATGTTTCGTGGTACTGGCTCGGATTTGAACACGTAACCTCCCACTCAACAATCGAACACTATCACTGCGCCACGGCCACCCGTCAGTTTGGCTAGAGCCGGCACTGGTAGTAGGTATGTAGGGTTTACAATATTTAATTAAGTTTTAAATTGATTTCAGAAGATGCAAGCATATGGTTTTCTTTTAATATTTCAAAAGTTAATACTAATAATAAGGATAAATGTGCGAAGACTTAATATAGGGTGGAAACGGTATTTCTTAGAAATAAAATATGTTTAATTTCCTGAACTAACAAATGCAGAAACAAGAGCGCGTAATGTTTATGAAAGAAGGTAATCTAAACGTTTACTAATTCGTTTTGAATTGCGTGGTTAGTGGTCTTACCTTTGATCCCTGAAAAATCGCAAATAACCTCTTAAGGTTTTCCCACTGCGCCACCTCTCGCATGCGTCGAGAAAAGCCTGTTTCGAAAAATTTGTCTTGTATATTCTTCCTAACAAAATAAAAATTTGCAGTGCTTATATGGACCTATTGAGCTAAACTATTTATTCATTTTTTAATCACTGCTCTTATCACACTCCAATAAATGCCTGAAGCGTTAACCGAGGGCCACGAACGGGCACGTGGCAGTGTTTTGACCCCCATCATCCACAACCACACTAAAAAAAAAATGTATTCTATATTTTTAAGTTTTTGTTTTTAATGTTCCGTACCCAAAGGGAAAAAACGGAACCTTATTAGTTTCGCTTTTGTCCGTCTGTCCGAACTCACTAGACCAATTTTATACCTAGGTCTATCTCAGAAACTAATTGACGTAAATATGCACACAACATCGGGTATAACCTCTAGCTAAACGGCAAATAGCAATGGTAGAGATACATCGACTGGTTTTGGAGTAATTAGTACTATACTCTGTCCAAGAAAAATTGTCAGTACAGGCCTTATGGGAAGCTCTTTTTTCTACCAGTGGTGCCTGTAGTACTCTCACAGCACTCAAACACAAGAATTGCCACTGAAATAAAAACGAAACCACTGGCATTCCAAAGCATTTTGTTGTTGTAATTTTCCTGAAATTCGCATACATCCCTCGACAACCAATCTGCCACACAGTTGCGGGCAGAATGAGCACGATCGCTTGTGTTCGCTTGCTATTATCTTTATCATCAACCAAAATAAGCAGTGTGAGTGACTGAAGCACATCAGAGAAGTGTTACCATATGACAATGTTAGCATATCATTAAGGGTTTTTCTTTGAATTTTGTCAAAGAACTTTCGGTTTTGGTGCTTTTTGGAGCTTTTTGGAGCTTTTGAGAGCGGCATATTAATTGGGGTGCTGCCATTCGGTTTTAATTTGTTTGTATTTCTGAAAGATCCAATAATATTCAGTTAAAACATATTTTTTATTGTTGTCTTTTAGAAATTAGATTTATTCGTGAGTTGTTTTGATGCATTCATTTCATTAACGCAACAAGTGATCATGATGTGCGTTGTAGTGATATTGCGATAAATTATTATTCGTTCGGGGAATATTTCTGCATGTTTCGGTAGGTATAAATTCATATTTCACTTTGTAGAGCATATTTTTCACACTGAACTATCAAAATGATGAAGCAGGTAGACCTATACTGTTCATTTTCGGTCGTTGGGTTTTACCACATCCGGTCACTCCTCTCCACTAAATCAAATGCCTTGAAATTTGATGATCCTTTTTTTGCTACTGTTTCCGCGAAGTTCTGCATTGACGGGTAATAATTTTTTAACAAATATGTAATCTAGGTATATATGTCTATATTAAAAAATGTATGTAGAGCTGCACAAGTGCATTCCTTTTACCATCTGTTTAGGTGTATGACATTGCGTCGTGGTTATATAATTTTTCTAATTGCCTGTTTGTGTATATAAGGCGGAAACAATGGTTGTTATCTCAATAGCGGATAGTGCATCTAAGCAAGTGGTAAACTTTATTGTGCATATGAATAAACAGAAACATGGCTACAAAGTCTTCAAAGGATCTAAGTGTAAAAAAGAAACAACAAATTGTTGATGCAACTGAAAAATTCTATGGCCTTTTCAAAAGTAAATCGGAAGCCGTAGGAAATGCGGCTACTGTTTTTTCTGTTACGGAACGAAATGTTTACAGGCTTTTAAGGGAAAAAGCAATCAAAGGCCACAATTCACCACCAAAGAAGAAAAATAATTCCGGTATCAAGAGCAAGGTGGATGATTTTGACAAATGTGCGATTAGGCGGATAGTCCATTAGTTTTTTATGGATAATGACCTTCCAACGCTAGACAAGATATTATTGGAAGTACAAAAAAGTGAAAATATAACAAAACTAAGCAGCTCAGCTTTGCATATAATATTGCAAGAAGATCTCGGACTTAAATTCGTCAAACGTCAGCCAAAGAATTTGTTGTTGGAATTTATTTCGTTCAGCAATATTTTTATTTTAAATTGGAAGATGGTAACCCTAAGAGTATTGCTCTCTGAATTATGGCGAATTATCATACACACTACGGCAACCCTGTGAGAGCTTTAAAAAGGGACCGATTTATGTAAGTCATTGCAACCAGACTGAGAGACAAACATCCTATCTTCCCTGTACTGACAATTTTTCTTGGACAGAGTATAGTACTTTTTTGAAAAAAAAAAAAAATGGATAATATACTTTTTTGTAGATAATGCTCGTAGCTTTATGTACCGAAGAATGTTTTGCTATATAAAGTACGCTCCTTTTAACCATTTTTCATTTGTTATTGATGAGTTCTTTTAATCGATTCCAATTGGAACTTTTAAGTCATACTCAACTCGACTCATACTCATTCACACACCGCCACCAAACTCCATCCAGATTCCAGACACAGTCCCATTCCCCGGTCCCTAACTCCACACTAATGTGTGTGCTCTCGATCATCTTCATTGTCCATTGCCATTCATTAAACCGTGTTCTTTTTATCGTTTTCCATTGAAATTTTCTCATGCACACAGCATACATATTGTTGTCCACAAATATATACATCTATACATCTATACATATAATAAAACTGTTGACATTTTCTTTGTTACCTAATGGCGTGAAAACTACTGCACAGATTTCGATGAAACTTTTTTTGAAAGTTATTCATAGACTACCTAATAAACACACTTTCTGTTGTCCGCATTATTGAAAATCAACTTTAAATTCTTTTCTTTCTCTTCACTTCAGCCCTGCTAAAGGTTTCAAAACTCCCACTAAGGTAGTGCCGCCAACACCTGACAAAAATGAGTTGATGTCACCGAAACACACGCTAGTAGCAAAGCGTGTGCTTTTCAGTCCGGCCAAAGACGGAAGCCCATCAAAAATGATTGTGGCGCCAGCATACCAGAAGTTCATGCACTTGGTTGAGACATCCAAAACTGTTTTGCACTTGCCCTTCAAATATCGGCAGCTAATTGAAACATTCAAAAGCCTGGACTCGGTGTGTGCAATGTTTTTCAACCGGAAAGAGTGCATCACATTCAAGAAACTTAAGCCAGCTGTCCAACGTATGCTGCGAAGGAATTTCACAGAAACCCATTTAGCTCAAATAAAGCACCTATATCCGGAGGCGTTTGTTTTCACTCAGATGAAAATGCGGAACTACGGATCAGCTTCAAAGCAGGACTATTTCCAGTTGGTTGTAACACCAAATGTTGATGGCGTGCCGCACAACAAAATGCTGCACATCGATGAGGATAACGTCTTGCAGTCAGCACTTTCGAACGCGATGAATCCAAACGTTATGACCGAGCGTCTTCAGAAATTCCAAAGGATTCTCCTTGAACGAGTCAAGGATGAGCACGATAAGTTCCTGCAGTCACTGGATCCGCCGATTTTTTTGGACAAACAGAAGCTTACACGTTGGCATCCGTCCTTCGATCTAGAGAACTGTTCAGATATCGAGTTAGGTCACTTGCCGCAGCCTCCAAATGTTGAAAAGTATTCGTCAGCTAAAGATATTCTATCGACGGCAAGGAATTTATTCAATTGTGCCACTCCGTTGGAACGAGCCATGCAGCGTTACGATTCAAAAACCACTGAAGAGAAACAAGAACTGATGCATCCAACAAATCGACCACCGCCTACTGAAACGGAGATAGCTGCCAATAAAGAAGTTGAGAGTTTGTTGAAAGGAGTTCCCAAAGCATTGCTGGAAAAAATTCGTGCAAAACAAGCGGCAAAAGCTTTAGATGCCATGACGCGAAGACCCTCACAGGACGAGGAGGCAACTATGTACAGTCGTCTGCCGGAGCTGGCTCGTCATCTCAGAAACGTGTTCATAACAGAGAAGAAGGGTGTTCTGACATTAGAGATAGTAATTAAGAAGATCCAAAATAGTTTCCGGACGTCGTTAACATGCAAGGATATTGAGAACCATCTCAAATTGATCTCGAAGGTATGCCCACAGTGGATTGGATTTCATGAAGTGCGCAAGACAATGTATTTGAAAATTTCCAAAGACATGGATCTGGCGAAAGTCATCGAGAAGCTGGAGTCTGCAGCCAATGAAAAGTCTAAATGATATCTGCTATCCTATTTTCGCTAGAAGAGGTTTAGTGCATTTAGTTGTTAGAAAATTAAAGTTAAGCTGTTTCTTTTTTGTTGTGTTCTACCGAACGCGTTACGTTTGTCGATTTTGATAGTACAACTGATACTCATTCCTATATAGTTTATTTTGTTTTCGTTTAGTATTCATTGTTAATAACATTTATCACATTATTATAAAATTCTTCAATTATTCTTTTTGTAGGCAGCCTCTGTTTGAAGGAATTATCATCTCATCACTATCGTACTAGCAAGCGTAATTTTTATATTTAAAACAAATAAATGTTCGCCATTTCTAAAAGCTTTGTATTTTTGTTAATCGATAGGATTCGATTCACCTAAAACGAGTATACTGGAACATAACATGCGATCGTAGGGATGTTCGGAAGACCGGCACCATCCACATTCTTTACAGGTCCGTTATAACCAGCTGTTTTTCTTTAGCTGCGGAGAAATATAGCTGCACCACATGGTATACACAAATTAGCTTTAGGGAAGTGGTCCTCAGACACAAAACTGGTAAGCAGGTACACCAATGGGAAGAAGTCCAAGCGTATTTTAAGCAGAGCTCCATGCCTTTAAAGCATACGCAAGCCTCATCTACAACTCGGGTATCAAAGGCGCAAACATCCATATATTCACGGATTGTCAAGCAGCTATAAATGCCCTTAACTCAGTCACCATTGGCTGCAAATCAGTCTTATACTGCTTCAATACCGTCCAAACAATATGCATCCCAAATAAAACCAAGATGGGGTGGGTTCCTGGCCACGAGGGAATTGAAGGAAACGAAAAAGCCGACGAACTAGCCGGAAGATGTTCGGAAACACCTTTCACAAGACGATCTGCATAGTAATCTAAATGTTGAATTGGTTGAGAAGTAGGCTTCTCAACCACGTAAACACAAAAATAACAGAACTTTTAAATAATGACAATGTAATCTGGAAATGGAGACCGATAAAACCTCTTGATCTATAACATTTAGCTAGGGCTTAGAAATCGGGTATTGTTTTCAAATGAAACAAGCTTAGAAATCTGACAAACGGCGGATATACATATTTCTTAAATTCATTTATAATTTAAAAATGTGAAAAAATTAATATAACGACTTCAACAAAAATTGATAAATTTGTCTTTCAAAAGCATAGTAATCTATTGACAAAAATGTTTATTTACTTATTTTTCTTTCACTTCCGGCATTTTTCTTACTTTTTTGCCGGCGAATCAACAGCGCATCAGGTACCTATTTCTGTGATTCTTTTTTGCGTTATGTTTTTGGCATCAGTTCGATCAGCTTTGCACTTGACGTTAAAAGTGATGCCAATAGTTTGCATTAATAAACATGATGCAAAGCATCATCAGCATCATGATGCGAGTGATGCGTTACTGAATTTACACATTAGTCGTACAACTAGATGCAATCTTATTCGGGATGGCGAATGTCAGTCCCCCGGGAGTTTTTTTTTAGATGTGTTAAAGTCCATCACTATTGCAGAAGCATCCCTCGCGAACTAGCTCTGCAATGTCTTTCGATGATTTCTTACTTCCACCGAATTCCCAACACAAAAGAGAAAAACATTTCACAGGACCTGAACCCTACTGTGCAATCTCTAAATCAGCGGAAAACCTCACTATAAAAAGCTGGGAACACCGCCTATTTCTTGAAGAAGACGAAACCATTGAGCATATATTATGTGAATGCCCAGCCCTTTGTGGTATTAGAACTAGAAGGAATTTCTTCTTCAGAGAAATAACAAGTCCAGAAGAAGTAAACACATTCTCTGCTGAAAGCATCATCAGCTACAGGCAGGAGCAAATTTCAATGGTTTTTTTTTAAGTGCGTCGCAAATTGCATACCTAAAAAATGAATCGGTAAAAACTGATTAACATGATGTATTAAGGACGCACCACACATCCTTCCCCAACGTCAACATAACCTAAGATGATTGGCGGCTGGCCATTGGGAACATGCTTTTTTGTAGCAGCCATGGATTGAAATTACAAAAACAACAATGTAAACAAATGGGTTATGTGGGGATATACGTATGAAAGATATCCATCTCCTTAAAGTCATTCATCTCTGGTATCGGTATTGGTGAAGGATTGAAGTCCCTTTAAAAAAAAAATAAATATGTATTTTTTCATTCAGGCTGGGATTCGAAAAGATAAAACCCTATTCTGTTTAACTTTTCCAATAAAATCACTTTATTTACACTTTCTAATTATTCACTTATTAAGTACCAAAACAATATCACTTAAAATAATAAATTCTTAAACGACTCAATCCAATCAATTAGTTCACTGTATTTATTACTTTACTTTGACCCCTATACCTATCATGGAGGTCATCTGTCCCTACTCGGCACCATTGAGCCTTCAAGCTCATTCAGCATGCCTCTTGATGACATGCTACCGAAATATGTATTCTATAAAAACTTCTCCATAATCATCCCCCCTAGGGAAGAATGGGAGAAATATAAACCTAATCCATCTCGACTTGACATCATCTGGTACACAGACGGTTCTAAGATGGAATCAGGGACTGGCTCTGGAATATACGGTGAGTCAAACCAGGTGAACTTGTCAGTCAGCCTTGGAAAAAACTTATCCATATTTCAGGCCGAAGTCCTTGCAATCAACCATTGCGCTAGAATAAATCTAAGTTCTAACACACGTGGAAAAAACATATTCATATTCTCAGATAGCCAAGCAGCTCTCAAAGCTCTTGACTCATCTGTCATCAAATCCAAACTTGTCTTAGAAACTTTCTTAAACATCTATGAACTTTCTAAGAAAAACCTTGTCATCCTCCACTGGATTCCAGCCCACAGAGGATTTGAAGGTAACGAATCAGCTGACTCACTAGCTAAAGTCGGAGCAACCACTCCACTCATCGGACCTGAACCCTTCTGCGGAGTCAGCAAAAACCATTTCAGGAACTACATCAAAAACCAATCTTGTATAGAGTCTAACGAGATCTGGAAAAACACAGCTGGGCAGAGTTGCACCAGAAAATTTTTCCCCAAATTCTCCCCCAGAAAATCACTCTTCTTGATTAACCTGGATAAAAACAACCTGAGAATACTAACAGGAATAATCAGTGGCCACGGTCGCGTGAAAAAACATCTTTACCGCATTGGCGTTTCACCGGATCCCATCTGCAGACTGTGTCTCGAGAGTGACGAATCCTCTCTTCATATAGTCACAGAATGCCCGGCCCTTTGTCGTCTCAGGAAAAACGTCCTTGGTGACGAAATCATTGATTTAGCATCACTTGCTAATATACATCCAGAGAAGATCCTGGTCTTCCTGACGGTCTCTGGAGTGAAAAGATGGCTCTAAGAACGTAACAGGGATGGCACAATAGGCTCCTCTAAGAAGCCGCAGTGCCAGAGCTCATTGAAAGCTCTCCCGCCTCACAATCTAATCTAATCTAATTACTTTACACTTAATTATCTTCACAACCAACTTTATTTCATTTTAAAAATCAACTGTGTCTCCCTCCCTCTTCGCAAACATGTTTTTATATCCGCTCTGCCACCTATCGCGAATTTTCCAATTATTCTGGATGGTTCTACACTGAGATATAGTGGTTCTAGAATTTGAGTGTGGTGAGTTACACTTGACAGATGACACTGCCATTTGACAGATTGGAGTTTGCTCGAACTAGAAGTGGAACTGTTTGTTCGTTCGTTTTAGGTTCGACGCTACATTCCACACCACAATATAGAGGGCGTTCAAGTATCTAGTTTAGTAAGTCTGACAGCTGTCTGACTAGATCTATCTCGGTTGTGATTGGTTTAAATCGGTCACGTGGGCACCTGTGACATTTGACGTTTATGGAGGGGTAGCCGACGAATCTAGTCAAGAAATTCGTGACTGAGTACTAAGTTGACAGTTCGGGTATGTGGCTGACGTAGAAAAAGTGACGTTCCCGACCAATCTAGTTTTTGCGTTCAGGTTCCATCTTATCCAGACCAATCTAGTCGACTTAAGATAACTAGATTCTTGAATGCGGCCATAATTATATATAACATTTTATTAAGTGACGAAGTTCTTAAGTACAATAATGACTAAGAACTAACCCATTTACCTAGATTCTTCTGGGTACCACTCACTCTTGTGTCACTTGTCACTCATCGTGACAGTATTTTCAAAAAACGAAGTTCAATAAAGATTAGTTCCACAGCATTTATGCAAGTGATTTTGTCATCATAGCAAACTGTAACACAAGGAATTAGTTTATTTTTCTGCTGGCTAGAGCTACAGCGGGCTTAGGATTAATTATGAGCTAAGCGTTTAAGTATTTACTTAAGCCGAGAAAATATAACAATTTTGTGCACTTTATTACAGATGCAACAAAAAATGATAATATTTTACTTTGATAGATGTTCTATAAAACAGGCCCATCAATAGAGCTTCACCTTTAGCAGTCGACTTTCAAGTTCTTCAAACAAACATACCAATCAGAAATGACAGTTCTCAAATGACACATTTTCTGACAGTCTGATTTGACTTGGATTCTTTTTAACAAAGGCTTTATTTGTTTTATTTACAAATTTATCGCTTCGTCTGATTAATAACGATTTGAAAATTCAGCAATAATGTTAAAACCTAAAGCCCTCACACAGGTCTTGAGCCAGGCCAATACCGGTGGTGTTGAAAATACTTTGTAAGTAAATGTCACGTTTGAGTTTGATTGAATATTGATAAAACACGTATCTATGCAGACTTCTTAGCCAGGAAGGTGCACTCCTAGCGTACTCAGGATATGGAGATCGTGATGCCAGAGTTACTGCCGCAATAGCTAGCAACATATGGGCGGCATACGAGAAACATGGACGCAAAGCTTTCCGTGAAGATCATCTCACTTTTGTCCTTTTGGATTGTGAAAGTGGTCATGTTGCGATAACTCAAGTAAGTAGATCCACTTCCTTAAATGTGCGCAAATCATATTGTCTCTGTCATAATAGGTTGCAAGCATATTGCTATGCTTGTATGCAAAGGAAACTGTTGGACTGGGATTGCTAAAGCAGAAAGCTATGGCATTAGCTTCGTATCTTGAGGGTCCGCTAAAGCAAATAGCGACCTCCTGATTGTTTTAGAAATTTTTTGTTTCCGATTTATTAACCCTTTGTTCATTCAAAAATAAAATAAAATATAAGTGCTTATAAGTGTAATACTTTGATTTTATTGTTGTTTACATTCGTTCATTAAAAGTAATTCGATACGCTAGCTGCGACCGGCATTTTATTCGATTGCATATAACTTAAGAGTACGGTCCATGCTTGTAGATGCAAGATATTGGGCATGCTTGCCGAACCGAACTCCAGTAGCAAGTGCTGTGTGGTCGTTGAATATTTTTAAATCTTGCCATTGTTTGCACAGGTAAATCCTAAAAATCAGAACACAGTGTTTATGTTTAATGTACTCTGAACTGAACTTTTAAAATATGAATGTATTCAATACCTGACATCAGTTCCTGCAATCGCCAAGTATGTTCCACTTTGGTCAAAGCAGAGATCCCTTACTTCGTAGCCGTCGTCCAGTTGAATCGTCTTAAAATTCTTCAATTTGCGCAAATCCCAAAGTTTGACGCATGCATCATCTGCGGCCGTTGCCAAGTAGTACCCGTTTTCAGAGAAAGAAATTGCAGAAATGGGTCCAGTGTGTCCAGGGAAATTGGCCACATTACTTTGTTCTTTTAAGTCCCAAATTTTAACTTGCGAATCGTCAGTACCGGTGCCGAAAATCAACCCGTCAGGATGAAATTGTGCAGTTGTGAGGCCAACTTCAGCAGTGTCAATCACCTAAATTATGTCGAAGTGCAGATATTTTTATAATTAAAATTAAAACGATACGGTGATGAATGAACATAATTATACTGAAGTCACATCGTACCAGAGGTATAAATAAACTATAAAGAATTAACATCTAGGATCTGAGGAAGGTTGATCTTAACAAATAAGACGGTGCTTAAAAGTGTTTTTTTAGAAGTACCTACATCAATTAGCACATTTCGCTTTCACCTCTTAAATCAAATCTTACCTTTGTCAATAATCTTCCAGTTCGAATGTCAGAGAATGCCCAGTGTTTGTCTGAAGATGTTGACAGTACATAGTCACCAGTTGGATGAAGGGAGAGACCGGTCACCGGTCCATCATGGCAGCGTAGCAAAAGTTGTGTTTGGCTTGTAGGTACATTCCAAATACGAATACACATATCTGGTGAAGTTGTAATCACTGTGTCTTCATCAGGATGATATATAACTTTAGTTATTTTCTTTGTATGTCCTTTAAGTATGGCTACAACTTGTTCCGTATCTTTGTTGAATACAGTTGCATTCTTGTCATTTCCACCAGTCAAAATTTTACTGTGATCTGCACTATTAATGTCTAGCGCTAGAATGCCAGGCACAGAAGCCGAATGTAAACCCTAAAATCAAAACAAATTAATTAAACAAGTGGCTTAGCATGTAATTGAAAAACAAAAAAATACCGGATGTGAGCCGACAGTCAAAAAGGTTTTAATTTGATCTTGAGTAACCAACTCCTCAGGAACCGTTCGACCACGTTTTTTACGCTCTTGGGTAAGCACTGTGGCTTTGTCCTGTAATTTTTGAATAACATCTGCGCTCATGCCAGCTTGTTCAACTGGCTGAGTGGCAACGCCAGCTGCTTCAGCAGCAATAGCAGGCTGTGGGATAGTCGAAGGTGTTGCAATACCAGCTTGAGGCTTTAGTGTGGCTAAAGCTTCTCTGGCAGCAGCTACCTCTTTGGTTAGCCTAGAAACTACACGACAAGCTGCGTCATGCTGATAAAGAGCGTGGCTTAGTTCTTGACGAGCAATTTGTAATTGCTGTCGTTGAGTGAATGAATGCAACATGAGCGCATCCCATTCATCTTGCATTGTTTTCAGAGTCGCTGGAATGCTAGTGGCGCTTGGCGGCTTTGGCTTGACTATTGGGGGTGTTTTGATTTCAATCAAATCTTCAATCTTAAGATCCTTTCCGGTAATTGGGTCGCAGCCATTTTCAGCAATGTATTTTTCGATTATCCGTTTTTCAAAAATTGCACCAGACAGGGGGGATATAACAGGTGTTTCAGGCACTTCGTTTGTAACTTGAATGAGTAAAAGTTTTGAAAAATAAAAGTTGTAGTTGCAATGCAAAAAAGAAGCTAGCAACTGACATAACCTAAATAAACGCAAACGTTTCTGATTGGATTTTTTTCTTCTTTCTTATTATGCTATTAAGTAAAATAAATGTGAGTATATTTATTATAGACTTACTAGCACAAACTAAAGCCATTTTATTTATCGAGGAGTAGTTATTTGCACCTTAAAAACTAAACAAAAGTAGTTAGTTAAAATCTGGTTAAAATTCGGTGTGAAATTCTGAAAACTGAAAATGTACACCGCTTCGACATCGACATCGACGCTAGTGTCACTAGGCGGGTTGTTCGATTTCTATAGAGTAGTTCGCGACAACGTCAGTGTCAAATGAGAAAAAAAAAAACAAAGTGACAGCTGAGCAACTTGTAGGAAAACAAACGAAATTTTATATGGCGGAAGATAGGAATAAATTTGAAATTTAATAAAAATTCACGTAAATGCTCTGAAATCGGGAAAAGATTGTTGTTTTTAAGTAGCAATCAAACATTAGAAGTGACCAAGAGCAAAATAAAGTGCTCTAAGAAGTCCATCGAATAGCACATCAGTGTTGATTAAGTGTTAAAAGTAACTTAGATCTCGTATTTTTCTACTTGATCTTCTGGCAATGCGTTGTTTGTGCCGCTGGAATCTTAAAGGTGATAGAGATGAGTTAAATTTACCGGCGTACCCCAGGTGGAGGCTTGGAAACCAATTCGGACTCAAATCGTCCACAGTTTGTCACATTTACCTAAACATAATATCTGTCACAATGGTTACATTATTGTAAATATATCAACATACCTGAAATAAAATGCCTGGAACAAACACGAGCTATTTTAGTATTAATTTTCTTTAAATTTATAGCAGCTAGCCATCGTTTGCGCCTCTCCTTAGACAGATTTCGAATTTCAGGTTTTGTTCTTAATTGTGGAAATATATAAAAACGTATGTCTTCATTTTTCACTGCGTTGTTCGTACAGTTTTTAATGCAACAATTTGTCGGCATTTTTTCTTATTTTATTATGTTCATTGCCGCCAACACTTTTAGCAAACACAATATTAATTCCGCAGTGTTTAAAGATAGTGTTTTGCACTTTATCATAAAATTTTAATCATACAAAAAACAACTTATTTTATTTTGTTATTGCCGCCGCCACAACACGCGCGATAAGGTTGTTTTTTTTTTAACTATAACTCTTCCAAAACTTTTAGCAAACACAATATTAATTCTGCAATGTTTTTAGGTAGTATTTTGCACTTTATTATAAACTTTTAATCTTCAAACGAAACAAATCATATCTCCCGCCATATAAAATTTGGTTTGTTTTCCTACAAGTTGGTTTGACGTTTAAGTGAAAGAGAAAGCAAAGTTCTGAAAGAGATAGCTTCGCGAAATGCCCTATTGCATACAAATTTTTTTCGCGTTTAGGCGTTCAGGAAAAAAGGCAGCCATTCAGAGCTTGCGAGTGAGGACTGTTGACTGATGTGGTATTCGATTGGGCGCTCTCAGATCACTTTTTTTGCTCTCAGAGCAGTTTTTATGTTCGTTTGGTACAAAAAAAGCAATCTTTTTCAGATTTCAGAGAACTTTTGCGAATCTAGATATTTTCTCAGATTTACCAACACAAGTGCGTTTGAGTTTGACAACTGGTGGAGGGCGTTTAGATTTTCGTGAATTTGTTCTACAGCAAAGAAAGGCATTGCATCGGGTGAAATTATTTTTGTAAATTGGTTATGTATAAATATTTAAAAATCAATCGAAATGCAAATTTCGAATGTTTTAATTTAAAATGTAACCAGTGAATGGAAAACGCTTTGAAAACTATTGTAGGCTACACATATTCGATTCGCACGAATATTATCACAAAAAAGAGCAAGTGACGTTTTTATGTTCGATTAGCCACACGAAATCTGAAATCTGAGAGCGAATCTGAAGAAGCCCAATCGAACACCATATTAGCTACCTACAACATAATGTAGGTACCTACGTACAACTAAAATTGTCTAGAAGTGTTATCTGCACCTTATTGTTTGTCAACTGAACGCCAAAACCAAATGTCATTTATTAAAAGTTAGGTTACGAAATTTGTGTTTTCACTTTTCACATTTTAGCTGCATAAGACTATAAGTAAAATAAAAATGTTGAAAAAAATAATTATACTTAGAGGCTTGGATAAAATTCTCCGCTGGCAAACAACTTTTACATGCAACAGCTACTTTCCACTAAATGTTCGCGGGTTGACAACAAATGATAATCTCTTACTAAGTGCGGGTAAAAAAGGACCTAATCCATTTTCCAATGAGAGACCCATGAAACCGATTCAACAAAATACACTAGAAAACATAGCCGATGACCCGGAAACTAAACTAAAGATAATTAAATTAGAAGTAGATATATCGCGTCAAGAAGGCCGCCGTGTTCCAGATGATCAGTCACTAAAAGGCCATCACTGGGATTATCTGCTTTCATTGCCCTCTAAATCGGCTCGACGAAAGTACCTTACCTACCTTTGGCAAATTGAAAAGAAGAAAGAACATAAACAAGAAAAAAAAATTGAAAAACAGTTTGAAATAGCTCAGCGCAAAGCCAATTTAATTGAAGATTCGAAAGAAAATAAGCACATCATATATGGTCTCTCGCACACAACGTTATTCTTAAGGGTATACGATTCTACAATTAACAATTTTAATAACTACAGGTAATAAATATTTAATTTCATCTTATGGTAAAGGAATTTCAATATTGCATTGTTTGTATAGACTAATAAGATCCATGTTGTATGGCTCTAAAATTGTAATAGACTGTTCTTACGACGAACACATGAACGACCGTGAGGCCGTAAATGCTGCAAAGCAGTTAATGCTCTGTTTTGCAGAAAATCGAATGCATGATGACCCCTTTGATGTGCATCACTGTAATGTAAATTTAAATAGTACCACGATGAAGAGTCTAAAGCGGCACATTCCAACGATGTTGAACCCGGACTTCCCCATGAATGTCCACAAGCAATGCTTTACGGAAATATTCCCAAAGAAAAACCTTGTATATCTCACACCTCACTGTCGAACCGATCTTCACGAGTATAACCCAGACGACATCTATATCATTGGCGCAATGGTGGACAAGGTAAGTAAATGTTTATCAATTGTTTAGAAAGGTTACTTAAATCCTGCTATTCTTGTAGATGAACAACGAACCACTGTCTTTGGCTAAGGCCAAAAAGTTAGGCATAAGAATGGCCCGCTTACCATTGGATAAATATCTACAGTGGGGAGCTGGTTCTGGAAAATCACTCACCCTTAATCAAATGGTAAATATTTTGCTTGACATAAAGTCAACAGGTGACTGGGAAAATGCACTACGACATGTACCTCGAAGAAAAATAGTTGATTTCGATGAGGAACAATCCAAGAAACGCATTCTTCGCAATCGAGCTGATGAGTTGAAATTTAATTTAGATACGTGGGCAAAGTCAAAAAAACGCCAAGGATCCTAAACTTAATATTGTTGATTAAGAAAATATAAACGCTACCTATTTAATAACTTATCATGTACCTAGTAACTCTTTTACAGGTTCGAATGAAATTTTCTTAAGCATATTACCCCCGCATTAACAAGCACATAAACATTTAATTATGTTCTGAACTTAAAGGAAAATTTAAAAATCCCATACTCCGGATATTCGGGCTCTCAATTGTGTTCGTGTAAGTCACCACTAGCCAGACAATTTTTGGAAATGGTTAGTGACAAGCTTTTTATCTCGTATACGAAAACAAATATTTGTGGTGGTATCTCATTCGTAGATATATTGACATGCTGGGTTCTATAACGAATCGAAAAACTTGTCTATTCCATTAGGCTTGTCATGTGCTGGTTAAATCTAGTGCGGCAAATGATAATATGTTCCCGTTATTGATTGTCCTGGTGGACTAAATATGTGGCATATTGTGCTCAGCACAGTGTTTCAGGTATTTTTACTTCTTTCTATGAATAAAATCAACATTCTTTTCAAAAAGATTTTTAAAAGTATCCGTTTGATTAGCTTATACGGCACCGTACCTGGAAATGGACACTCACTGAGTCATATTGGATTAAACCACCACCTAAGCGAGTATGCCGCTCTGACCTCCGAATATTTAAATTCACTTTCAAAGTACACCAGATTAAAAACAACCCACATAATGAAGTGCAAAAACCGATGCTAAGTTTTCTTCGTTACACCTTGAAAAATGAATATTGAAAATTACTTAGCAACAGCTAAACAAACTAATTTGTTAGACAGAATTATTTTCATTATACGAGTTTCGTTCTATTAAAAAGGAAAGAAAATAATAATAGTAAAGAAAAATGTTCTGGGGTATTAGCGAAGCTTTAGATTTTATGGAAGAATACCAGAAAATTAACAATGTTGGCCCGGATGGCCTAAATCTTCTTCTTTACGGTGCATGTGATCCAAGGCATATAATCAAAACAGCTGCAAAATCATACAAACACAATACCCAAATAAATTTTTTTGTCGTGGATGGTTGCATTGAAATCGTTGCAAGGAACATTGCTCTCCTAGCCATAGCTTTCGAGAATTCTCAATCGTTGAGTCTTTTACAGAAAACGCATCTTTTTATGGATGTATACGGTAACTCGTTGCTTCGTCCGTCATCATATCAATATTTGGCAAGTAAAGCAAACACCCTTTTAAAAATATGCACTGATCAGGATGTAAGAGAACATCTAGCACCAATCTTTGACATTGAGTCACTTAAATATCGTGAACGAGACGGTTTGGAAAACGCTTTAAATTTTTGGCTTCCAAAAGAAACGAATCAGTTTAACATAGCAAAACACTGGGAGGAACGCAGTAGGCATCTACTGAAGACACGGTACGATTATAGAGACGGTGCTTTTGACTGGGATCTTCAGATGTGTTTAAAAGAACGTGGAGCTAAACAACTCTGCCCGCAAGAATATAAAATGTGGCGACAGACAGGAATTGCTTTCACCTATCCTGAATATGAGCAGTGTCAAGCGAATCGGACACTGGCTGCCGGCCTTATACGTAATGGAAGTACCTACCAGCATCGCGGTTATGTGGGTGACATTCAAGTTGGACCATTTTGTGCTTTTGGACTGAAATCGAGCGATGAATCTATGTCTAGGTCTGTGCATGGTGAAAACGACTTTCGATCAACTGAGGTGACTGAACGAAATCTTATGGAACTGTTTCATGAAATTCAAACAAAGACAGCTTACACTCATGACAAGAGTGTTTCACGCAAATATGGCAACGTTATTCTACAAGCTGGAAAATGCTTTAC
The DNA here is from genome assembly GCA_946477585.1 of Cheilosia urbana. Taxonomy (NCBI): domain Eukaryota; kingdom Metazoa; phylum Arthropoda; class Insecta; order Diptera; family Syrphidae; genus Cheilosia; species Cheilosia urbana. Next base: position 44,783,076 of record OX297856.1, read on the forward strand.
AGGATATGATAATGAATTGATTAAAGTCTCCGCTTACAATCAGCCAATTATTGCTTTGCCCAGAATAAAGATTTATTTTCTTTCTATGGATGAGGTTTTTGGTTTGCAAGATGATAAAAAATGGAATGCATTTTTCGATATGGCATTTATATCGCAGAACTATTTCCGTTTCCTAAAACCATCCTTTGTGGATAATTTACGCTACAATTCATTGGTATACTTTGAAACGAATTTGTATACAATTTGTCGGAAGGAAGACTTGGCAGAATTTAACGCAAAAATTAAGAGTTATGCTTCAACTGTACCGCTGGATAGTGTTACAAATTTCAATATTAATGTGCATCATTCAATACTTAAATACAAATTAAAATAAGTAATTCGAAATAATCAATTTGTTGCTTTATTCTAAACTTGGCCCTTTAAATATAAAATAAAATTTTGGGCGCAATAGCTTCACATTCGACACTAGAACTAGCCTAACCAAGCCTAACTACCATAGAGGAACCAAACTAGAGAGCCAACTCCCGTGCACCTACCCGATTTTCCCCGCAAATTTTGAATGACAGCCCTCTCTCGCGCGCTCTTGTTTTTCCTGTCGGTGAATACGTGTAATTAATGGCCGCCCGGTGGTACTTTTACAATTATAAATAATTTGTTACTGCATTTTTAACAATAAATGTAGCACGAATAAATGTTGAGTATGGTTTTTTATATAGCTTTACTTGTTCTCTATCCATATTCGGTTCGAAAAAATGTTCATCCATTCACATTTCAGATCTTTTTAATTTTGTTTATATGAATTACATATTTGACAGCAGAATTCATGCAGCTGAACCTTGGGGGTTGTTCCATAAATAGGTTAACAACATGCAAGTTAAGCCCGGGGTTCCACTAGGGCAAAAGTAAACTTTCTGTGGTATTCGATTGGCCGTCTCAGAGCCTTTTTTTTTTGCTCTCAGAGCAGTTTTTATGTTCGTTTGGTACAAAAAAAAGCAATCTTTTTCAGATTTCAGAGCACTTTTGCGAATCTATATATTTTCTCAGATTTAACAATACAAGTGCGTTTGAGTTTGACAACTGGTGGAGGGCTTTTTGGTTGTTTTCGTTCGTTTATTTAACACCATATTTGTACACAATCAAAGTGCGATTGGAAATTCTGTAGTTGAATAACACTGAACAGTGTTGAATGATGTTACAGAAGGACAAATGTTTTTTATATTAAAAAAAACAGACATATTAATATCGTAAAAATACAAGTAACTTTGTCTTTAAACTCCTAACAAAAATACAATAGGCCTGTTTCTTTGAGCTTTTATCTCAGCAAAGCAAAGTAAAGTAGGATTTTCAGCTCTTCATTACAATCACTACGCTCTATTTGAAACTATGAGGACTCTTAGTAATTGTTGGAATTGCGTGCTGAAAATCCTACTTACTTTGGTTTGCTGAGATCGATGCTCAAAAAAAACACGCCACATTATGTGGTAATTAATTGGATTTTGCGATATAATTTCCGATTTCGGATTGTGCGTATTCAATCGTGAGAATCCAAATAATTTTGTTTATTGTAGGTATTCTCATGTTCTATTTCGTTTTTTTGTAGATATAGCGCATTACTTTTAACAAATTTCAGTCTCAACATTAAATTTATGGTAGCTCATTATTGCAAATTTTTTTTTTTTTTTTTTTGGAAAATAGAGTTTATTTTGAATTACCAATGTCATTTTCCATTGGAAATTTCAGAATTTGTTCTCAGACTTCAGATTTTTGTGCTCAATGGAACATAAAACGAGATTTTTCTTTCTTTGCATTTATGGTGGTGCGTGTTTTAAAAGTCAGCTGCTCTTAAATTGTAGTTTTTGTTTACAAACATTTATTAAATTTATGTTAATACCCTTTGCACTGACCATATGTAAATTGTTCTCTAGTTAAAGCTAAATTTGAGAGCAATATAGTACCTATAAACGGAACAGAAATATTTAATTAATTTTTTGAATTTAACAAATTCATGCTTGCACATATTTATATGGTGTAAGTTTGCATTTTACGCATCAACTACAGATTGTAAAATATTCTGAAACTGATATATGTTTTTCCCACGGCATACAAAATTTTTCCCCTACATTGTATTTAAATATTGAAGTTAAGAGATTAAACTCAACAAAAAAAAGGCAAAAGTGCAAAAAACCGTGTTAGTTCATTTTTCTCTGATTAATAACATGAGATCGATTTATGATATTGACAACTGATTATTAAAAGGTATTTGACATTGTGATGAAATTATATTAGGTATATTATTTCTGAAATTCAATTTTCCAACAATTTCATAAACTTTAAAAATGTTTCAATCGAACTGCGATGTGAACGCCGTGTAACTAATCGGTACCAAACATGACGAACACAGTCGCCCCCACTTAAAATTCCACCAATAATGGTCGCCCGATTGACAGTCCATTTCCTGCCTAGGAATTGCCTCAGTATGCGTGCGGCAGCAATGGCGCTCCTTTGATTTGTACAGGCACTATTACTTAGGAAATTCCTAGGCTGTACGAGGTCATAGGAAGTTTGTGGGCAAATGTACCGTTTCTGCTCTCAGTTGGCTCTCTAGTTTGGTTCCTCTATGCTAACTACAACCATTCGTTTTTGTTTTGCCAGTTTTTGAATGAATATGACATATCTACAATTAATGTACGTCAAAATTGTTTTCCGGATCTTAACGGCTGAATTGAAAAGCAGAAATTGGGTTCATCATCTACGTGTCCGGATGAACACCGACTATTTACTCGGGCGTTTGGTTGTCTGGCGCATAGTCGAACCTTAATGCACCAGGATATGACACGGATGGCACTTGATCATTTTTATTTTTTCTTTAGCAAAAGATCGATTTCGATTGGCAGATTTACACAGGCACGCATCTTTTTCCCAAAAAGATGTGGCCCAGTTATTTATTGTCATACTTAAAACGAAACCGTAAAAATGTTCTTTTTAAAGATAATTCGCTAACTTTTTTAATTCATAAGCAACATTTAAAAAAAAATTAAAGAAAATGTTTACGGTTTCGTTTTATCTATAGGTGTATATAACATCTAACACGCAAAACTTGGTGACACGTTGGCCATCATGTTGGATTCCGTAATACGAATCTGGTACGAATTATGACAAAGATCTGCACGCTTTTGATGTATTGACTCTGCTTTTGACCATTGGCTGGTCATCGGACTATTTATTTATTTCGTAGAATTTACTAATTTATGGTTAACATTTCGTAATGATCTCATAATACATGTTTTAAATTAGTAAATGGAACTATTCTCAATTAATTGACAAACTTTTGTTCGCCGACATTGTTGTTTCCTTCGGTTTAACATAAATCTACAAAATTTAAAATCCATAATGGGACATTACATTACATTACGGTACGGATCACGCAAGTAATTTCTTAAGGCACCAAGTGACAAAGAACAGAAACAGGAACAGAAACAGAATCCCATACATTTGCAACAGAAACAGAACTACGAACAGAACTTTTTTTTCTCAGCAACAGAATTTAGCGGCAGAAAAATGGCTGTTTGACGACAGAACGTAAACAAGTCTAAATTGATTGTTTCTGTTGCTGCCAGCAACAGAAATGACAATTTATCGTGGGGGGAGGTTTTTTTTGTTTGAATTTTTCATCTATCATCTGGCTGTTCGTTTCGCATCGAACTATTGTATATTATATCAGTGGCGTCGCGTGAATTCAAGATGGGTGTGCATTTCTTCAAGCTCATCGAAGTAAAGCGATTTTATGTACGGCGTGCGGGTGACGAATGATAATGGGGATGAATATAGGGATAATCTTGTAGGTTATAGTTTGGATGAATAAATGAATTTGTGTGATGAAATAACAGAAGACTTGCACAGGGAAATTACGTGCGAGTTTATTTATTTATTTATTTATTTTTTCTCAACCATGAAGGAATTTTGAACGAAAAATTAGGAACGATGAATATGGTGTAGGCTGTGTGATGGAGGTTTTATGAATTGTGGAATATTGTGCATATCATATTTGTGAGTGTTATTATTATTACACAGTGTCTGATGAGCACACCTTGCACACTGTGACGAGACGCCACTGATATATACAAATACAGGCGGTAGACATGTTTTTATGGATCTGTTTCTGTTTCAGTTTTGTGTAGCTGAGCGAGCAACGTAAACAGAAACAGAATTTACTACAGAACGAAAAAACTTTCTGTTCTGTTTTAGTTTCTGTTCCTGTTTCTGTTCTTTGTCACTTGGCGCCTTAACACGAGAAAAGGGAGTGAGAAACATTTTATCGTAGTCAGAATCGTAAGAGAGAGATCACAAATGAGACGTGTTTCGGTAAAACAGTGTCACCCCCTGGAACAATTCTTCTCAATCCCAGGTCCCAGCTCTAGATTATTTTTTTCAAGCTAGCGCAAAATTACCTGCTAGAATAAAAAAAAGGGGATGGAAAAACTTAACTGTCAATTAAATTTAATTAGAAGAATCAAAAGGAATGTGTTAAAATTATGCTTTTTCTTCATGCGAAAATTGCGATATTTATGAGTTAAAAATTCGTTAATAATATCACCAAAGGTAATTTTTGATTCGCTGGCACTAGAGCTGTTCCAACTTCTGGTACGTTATGTTCAAGAAATCCAGTGGCCAATGCATCGTGGCCAATGTATTCAATAATTTGACCTCAAAATGTAAAAAGGAGATAAACGCCGTATTTTATTATCAGCGTGATCTGATCCGAATGAGATCACGATAATAAAACAATCCGCAATTGGAATTCGTATGTGGTTTTCCATTGGGACCACCAGAAATCTTTTTCAGATCTCAGATTTTGCGGTGCTCATGGAACGCGCAACGAAATTGATCTGCTTTTGTAAATGGATTAGTGCGTTAATTGACAACAATATCAGCTCTTCAAATTGCATTCGTTTCTAGCAAAATCGCAAATGGATATCGACCTCAAAAATGTTTTCCTTGTTGTAGATACAAATGAAGTATTATTGGTGGCTTGTAGTCTTCAGATGACGAGGGAGATAATGAAGATAATAATTCCTCCGAAATCATATTCATAGCTATTTGTGTATTTTGCTATTTTGGTTTTCACGAAACTTTGTGCATTTCTCTCGAAAGCAAACTTCTTAAACTGACGTAAAACAGCTGCAATTTATATTGGTGTGTTTAGACCTCAAAAAATATCGAGATCTGCAAAAAGTGATCCGAATCGAAAAAAGACTTATTTTTCTGCCCAATGGAACGTTAAAAGTGATTTGGATCTTAAAAAAAATGGATTTTTGGTCCCAATGGAAAACGACATTAGACGAAGTACCTACCTAAATGACAGCGGCTTAAACGCGAAAACCCAGAAGAACAAACTAAAGTCAATTATAAAAAACTCGGCGAACACAGTTTCAATTACATTTCTTTTTATTATTTTGTGATAAAAAAGAAATGTGTTTCCCAATAATTAGTTTTGAAAATAATTTAAATTTATGCAGCCTGCTACTTTACATTTTTCAACATTCCAAGATTTTCTGGACATTTGTATTTTATGTTAAAAGAAAACAACTATTTCCTTTCTGGAGGGAAACTTGTGAAACATTAATTATTTACGATTGGCCAAATGCGAAACATATTTTTTTGTTAAATTAAATAAAAATTACTTAACTCTTTATGAAATATTTCGCTGGTCTTCTATACCTTTAAATGAAAAAGCATCATAACAAAAGAACGTAATGAGAAAATTCTTATTGATTGTTTGAGTTATGAATAGTGTTGAATATTTCGTGACGCGTTTCGTGATTTATTATAATCTTTTTGGCTAATCACGTTGGTGGGAACATGGTATAAATTTAAGGTAATTTTTTTTTATGATAATTGTAGAGAAAGAAAACTTGTACCTAACACTGATGACTCTGTGCACACCTTTAATAGTTTCAACAACTGTCACATACGTATCAGCTGATTTGGCAGCAACTGTCAGTAGCTGAATATGCATCTCGTCTCTCGTGCACTATGTAATTTCCCAAATCCAACCAAAATTTCCCTTAAGGCTGTATAATAAAAGAATTTGACTTTTTAATTTATGTAACATTCACTGGTCATCATTCGAAGTGGTAGCAGTGTTAAACAGAAAGTTAAATATTTCTTCTGAAGTAATAATTTTTTATTGTTATTAAAATTTCATTTTGCAAGTCATATTACAGACATTCCCCAAAAAAGTGCATTGAACCTGATCCCAGTTGTCCTTTTTGCTTAAAAAATCGTGCAAGTGTGAGAAGTGAAAGTGGCCTAAATTTACGTAATTTTAGCCTTTGATAAAAAAAAATTCCAATTCCATTCCAAGTTAATTAATTTGAAGTAGCTAAACCGATAATGCCGTGCCCATTTTTGAGTCGACTAAGTGCTAATTATGTACGTAATTATGCAGATGTTCTTCTCCAGTCATATGGTACTCAGTGTCCTGTGATGGCCAGAGGAATTTTCTCTGTTGGAAATGCTGGCGGGGTTAACCCTCCTAGTGGTAATACTGAGGGAGCAGCTAATGAGACACCAACCCAACCTATTCGGGAGATGTCAACGTTGCAGCAGCATGCCAAGGTTGCAGAGGCTCCATTGGAGGCCCAAGTTAAAACTTCATTGGTACAGGCAGCTCAAAAGCAGAAAGCGGAGTGCAAATCGTCAGTTTTTCCGTATGAGGACTTTTTCCATGAGCAAATTATGAAGAAAAAGCAGGATCATTCGTACCGTGTTTTCAAGAAGGTCAACCGTCTAGCTGGGGAGGGAATGTTTCCCAAAGCGTTGGAGTACTCAGTAAAGGAGAAACCAATCACTGTGTGGTGTTCCAATGATTATCTTGGAATGTCATGTCATCCGAAAGTGAAGAAAGCTGTTGCTACTGCCCTAGAGAATCATGGAGCTGGGGCTGGTGGTACTCGCAATATTTCGGGTAATTCGATGCACCATGAAAGATTGGAAGCAAGACTTGCTGAACTGCATAAGAAGGAAGCAGCACTACTCTTCACCTCTTGTTTTGTTGCCAACGATTCGACTCTGTTTACACTGGCCCGGTTGCTACCGAACTGCCACATTTTCTCCGATGCTGGAAACCATGCATCGATGATACAGGGAATCCGAAATAGTCTCGTTCCCAAGCATATATTCAGGCACAACGATGTTGACCACTTACGAAGCTTGCTGCAGAAGCTAGACAAGAACGTTCCAAAGATTGTGGCCTTTGAGACAGTACATTCCATGACAGGGGCTATCTGCCCCCTAAAGGAGCTATGTGAAGTGACCCATGAGTACGGCGGTATATCATTTGTCGATGAAGTGCATGCGGTCGGCCTGTATGGTGAGCATGGAGCAGGTGTTGGAGAACGTGAAAATCAATTACATAACATGGACATGATTTCTGGCACTTTGGGGAAAGCGTTTGGAAATATAGGAGGATATGTAGCTGGATCAGCTAAACTTATCGATATGATTCGCTCGTATGCTGCTGGATTCATTTTTACCACTTCACTACCACCGACTGTCCTCTGTGGAGCTCTGGAAGCGGTCAACATTTTGGCTTCGGATGAGGGAATAGAATTACGAGAGCGTCATCAGGACAACGTTCGCTATCTACGTAACTTGTTGCAACGAGAAGGTGAGTTATCCATTGATTCACACGCCCTAGTTTACATATTCTTAAATAGATATTTCATATCTGTGTGTGTTTTATTAGATTTTGCCTTGTACCTAGCTACATACTAGGTGCATATTTAAAGAAATAGCAAATGACAACAGTATTGAAAAAAAAAAAAACAAATAGGTATCGTAAAATACCATCGATTGTTTTTTTTTTTGTGTTTTTCTTGTTCCGACAACCGGATATAGCATCTGTATTTTGTAGTTGCATTAACTGCGGTTTTTATTCGCTAGAACAAATTAGAGTATGCTTGATAACTAAAAATGAATATGTACATAAATTGTCCGAAATATCCGTTTAACAGGAATTTTCAAATGCCCTTGAGTACCAAGGTTAATGGTGTTTTCGATTGAAGAACAGACTTGCACTTTCTCTCCAAAGATTTAAATCTAGAAGTGCTCTTTCTTTTATTTCTATGTTTCATTAAAGAAAAAAGTGCACTTCAATGTCAAATTGAATGTGTTGTTTGCAATTAAGCGTGCGAATGTACCTAAGTTTCAGTTGAAATAAATTGATTTGGCCTATTAAAACATTTATAATTATTTTGAAAAACAACAAAAAGTTAGAAACAAAAAAAACAAATCTCACATATTATGGTGTCTACCACTATAATTAAAGTCCTCCAACAAATTTGATTGTAAACAAATTTCATTGTAAAGAGCAATTCTGCATTTCGTGGCAGTTCTCTCAGATCTTCAATGAAAAACGCCATTAAATTAATAAAATTTAAAATCGAAACTAAAAATGTTTATTGTCGTTCTTAAATAATGTATGACGAGACGCCACTGCAATATGGACTTATTATTTGATGCAGCTCTTAGCATTAGGTTTATACTAATGACTTAATAACCAAGAGTTTTAGGACTCGTTAGATGCGTTGATTGGTGCAAGTTACGGATGCTGATATTTTCGACAGCTTTGGTTGAGAAACACACAAAGACGGCAATATACGATTTGTATGGCTGCTTTCCTCTGATTTTCCACGACGTCAATATGGGCCCGCAAAAGTCCACCCCACAGATCTTGAAAGGTCTGTAAGTCTTGGCTTTTTATTTGCCATAACTAATACTTTTGACCAAAATGCAAACATAGAGTAAAATTGATGTTTTCAAAATGATTGCGTCCTTAATGTTTTATTTGAAACACCGAAAAGGCTTATTTTAAAAACTGCTCATATTTTGAAAACTCCCCCCCCCCCCCCCGTATTAATAAACACAGTGTAAAAGTTATCAACTTGTTACTCAGCAGTTATATCCAATTTTTGTATGCTATCTGACGTTTGCTAGCTAACTAACTTGTATACATTTTTTTATTAATAAGAGGGTCCCTTTTTTGATTTCGATAAAAACCAAAAAATGCTTACATCCCGAACAATAACTTACTTCAGCTAAATAGTTAACCAATACTATTTTTTAAACAAAACTTTGCAATATTTGGTACAGTTTTGTTCATCAAATTTTACAAAAACCAGAAGCAGAAACAAATAAAGCAAAACAGCTATTACTAACCCACACCAGAGAAGGCAAAACAAATACGTTTTTTTTGATTTGCCTATTTTGGTGTGGGTTAGCTTTATTCGTTTCTTCCTAGTATGTAGCATTCACTTGGTTTTTTTAATTTCCTCAGCAATTTCCAAAAATGAGTTTTCATTTAAATTAAAATTAAATAAATTTCAGTTAAAAAATGGAAATTTTTCGACATCACACATATTGATGCTGCTCTTCACAGAAAATGATTGAATGAAACATAAATACCGATAGTCGTCGCTCACATACTTCAAGCATTTTATTTTGTTTTGCCTGTTTGACTAGTTTGGTGTGGGCACTCTCATTTGATTGCGTGTGTTTCTCTCCTAAACATGCCTTATCTGTTTGATAGTGTTTTTGCCTAACTCGTTTGTTTTGCTTAAAATGATTTTTTGCTTATTCCGGTGTACGTTGCTCCATAAGCACACGTGTAATGTTTGACATAGGCAGTGGAACAAAACGTTTTTGCTTTCCTTGTTTTGTTTTGCCTTATTCAGTGTGGGCGCGCGTATTTAAATGTGTGTATTTAAATTTCAAAAACATACAGAAAAACAGTTTTGTTTGTCTTAGGCGTTTTGTTCCATCCGGTGTGGAAGCAGCCTAACGATAATTCATTCGAACACATTCGCCGAATTTAGTCGAACTTGGTTCCCTTACGCAAAAGTTGGGCAGAAGAGAGCCAAAAAGAGAGAGCACAACATTTCCCTTACATAAAAAACCTGCAAATATTAGCCCAATAAATTTCTTTGGGTTAGTTGTTTATTGCTGACAGATGGTTGTCAAATCGTTCAAATTCTAGTTTGTAACTGACTTTTTATTTAATTTCATTTATATTTAGTGCTTGTATAGCATTAACATCGATGTAAGAAACAAAGGAATTGTACTTTTTAGTTTCGGCAATAAAAGCAATTCATATCCTGGTCTTAAATATAAATTTGTGTTTTTTTCTACTGAAATTTGAATATTCCCGCCAAGAAAAAATTCACATTTTTCGAATTTGTGGTTCAACGCGTTCCTTTTCTTTTTGGTTATATTTAATTTCAGTGAGCATATTCTCTCACAATGTAATTAGTTTTTCTCAAAAAAAAAAAAAAAAATTGAATAAATCAAATGTTTAATCATTTCCCATGAACTACCAAAAGCCAATCTACATAAATGTTCATATGTCATGTTGAGGTAAACTCAATGCCGCACTTTAAAATTTTGTTATTTGATATAATACTACCATATCAGATGAACGACTCAAATATTTTACAAATATTTTTTTTTATTTAACTTCTCAGATTTTGACCTACCTACATAATAAAATAAGAAAACAACTAATCAAATTATTAATCAACGTGGAAGTTCCGTTCGACCCAGTCGTGCATTTTATTTGTTATTTCGTTGCTATATCAGGGAGAAAATTATACCCTATCCAAGCAAACTATAGCAACGGTAATTTTTTTCCAAGACAACTGGAAGATTTTTTTATTATTCTCCGCTATATCCGGAAGACATTTTTTAATTCATGCAAAAAACAGACGCTATACGAAATCGTCGTTATATCCAGTCGGAGTGATGGGCACTATCGAATGAATTCGCCTATCTATAGTTAGTAATGGTTAGTAACTGAATGATTTAGAATATCGAATGATTTCATTCATTCAGTAATTCAGATCATTTTTGAGACCTTTTTTTTTTTTTTCTTAAGGTAGTCGGTTGGTAATTCGTTAGAGCCATAATAACAACTAAAAATCAGAAATTTATAGAAATATTTAGTTTTTTTTAAAAGTGTGTGTTTGTAGTTACATATTTTAAATTTTTGTTTTTACCTAATGTCGTTTTTGATTTGGCTTTTAAGAGTTTTATCTGAGATTTCAGATTTCTGCTGCCGAATCGAACATGAAATCCCAAATTTATTGCTTCTTGTGTGTATTGAGTTGGCCGCAAAAAAATTCTTTACATGCACTGGAAATCCATTTCAATTGATTTTCACAAATTTATATTCGAAATAATTGAATATAGAAACTAGGTTCCATACGCGTAAAAATGAATATTTCATTTAAAAAGCAATCCTTCCAACAATAAAGAACTCGTAACCGCCAGTTGATTGTCATAAACATTGGTAGTAGTGAATGTATGGGTAAATCTGAAAAAAAAATCTAGATTTCTCAAAAGTGCCTCAGATTAAAAAAAAAAGATTAATTTTTTTTTTTTGGCAATTCAAACATGAAAAGCAATTTCGATCAAATAAAAAATTGATTTTTTTCAAAAATTTTTTTGTCAAAAAACGACATATGTTTGTGATTTCGCCATATTGGACAGCGTGCCATTCTAAGTCTAATATCTGGGAAGCAACAAGATGAAAATGTAAAATAAGTAGCTATGTAAATACAAACAAAGCTTTTAAAAAATAAAGTGCACGACTGGGTCGAACAAAACTTTCTCGTTAATCAAAAGTTTTGTTGGTTTTTATCTTATTTTATTAGATAGGTGGGTAAAGATCTGAAGATCTGAGAAGCAATGCTACAAAAAAGACGGCATTAGATACATAATAATAATGTGAGTTTTAAAAAGTTGAAGCTCTCAGTAACTGGCAATTGTCTTCAGTTCTGGCTAGAGAGTTATAAGCGCCTACTGTACTATTTTTTTAGCATTTACATTTTACAAGATTTTTGAGTACTAGAACAAGCATAGTAGGAGTTTCTCATTTTTGATTTGTTAGGGAATGATTTTCTTTTTGACTGAAATATATTAATGACGCTCCATATAAATATATATAAGTATATGCAAGAATTCAGAGATTTGTTTTTGTATTTGCATTAGCAGCTATAAACTGAATATCACGATAGACGTGTGCAAATGAAGTGAGATTTTCTGATTGTGTAAACTGTGGTTGGAATTATTTTGAGGTGTATGTTCAATATTGTGGAAAAAAAATACAAGAAGTGGGTTGGTAAAAATAAAAATAAGTTTTTCGTTGCTGTTATTGCATTTTTATGGCTGTTGCAATTTTGATTTTAAAGTGCGGAATTGAGTTTTAATAATATATCCGGGTGGCCGTGGCGCAGTGATAGAGTGTTCGCTTGTTGAGTGGGAGGTTACGTGTTCAAATCCGAGCCAGTACCACGAAACATTTTTCACAAATAAAAACTGCGAATAAGTTTAAGTGAATTATAAGCGAACATAAATATCAACAACACAAAAAATATCCCCTAGCTATTAGGACGCCACTCGTGGAGAATATCCACTGCGCCACAAACTCTTTCCTATCCCTCTTTCTCTTCGTAAAAAACTTGAATGCCCGCGCTGTGCCCCGCATTATAAGGGTATTCATAACCCCTTGAGCGCGAGTAAAATTATAAAAAAAAAAAAATATATAAATGAAGATAGATCGGCTTTTGGGTAGCCGTTTTTGAGAACAAATTAAAAACAGATTTCTTTGATTTTTTTTGAGAAAAACTTAGTACAGGATCTTATTTAGAACACTGAAATTATCGTTAATATGTATTTTGATCAAAATCGTTAGAGCGGTTTTTGTAAAATTTGACAGGCAAAACAGTACCAAAAATTGCAATGTTTAGTTTGAAAAATTCTATTTTTTAACTATATATGTAGCTAAAAACCGATTATAGGTTATTATTCGCGATATAAGAATTACTTGGTTTTTAAAGTTTTATCGAAGTCAAAAATGGGGTTTTCGAGGTATGATCGGTTTTTAAAATTAGCGGTTTCGGAGATTCGAATTGAAAATTAAGGACGCAGCAATTTTAAGAACATTAGTATTACTCTAAGTTTGCATTTTAGTCAAAATCGTTAGCCGTTTTCTGGTAAGCTAAGAAAAACTAAATTTAAAAAAATGATTTTTCAAAAATCGATTTTACGATAATACCGAGGAAAACTGAGTTTACCATTAAGTTGTGCTTAACTATGCGAATACACCAGTAGTTTTCGGTGCAGGGAAATAAGTCCTAATGGGAAATAAAACCAGAAGTGGACTTAGTTCATATGTAGGTAAGGTGGGAAATAAATTACGAAAACTCTGAGTGGTTTTGTTTCCCTTTTAATGTGAAGTAAATTCTCACTGTCGACTAAGAACAAACTAAAATTAAAGAGTCAAGTTAGTACTTTGCAATTTTTAGCAGAGTAATATATATAGGTACAAAAAATTCTAAAATCGAAATTCGGCTTGCAAGACTCTAAAAGTAATCAAAGAAAACTCCACGCACATCAAGACCGGTCGTGTTTCTCAAACTTTCGAAGGTTAAAAATGCCAATTTATTTTCTCAAACAACTTTTTTGTTTTAGCTTTCGAAAATTTTAGAAAATCCATACTTGTCTTAAAATTCGAATTAAATAAAAGGCCCTCACCAGGCGATTTCGTGCAACTTAATATTGTACTCGTCGGGTTGATAAATGAATTAAAATCGAACAGTCATTGGAGATAAGGCCCAAAAAAAAAAAAACATTCGAGATTCACTAACCACGCGATTTTTTCACCGTGATAATACAAACACGTTCGTGTTTTTCGTAGACAAAATTGTTCATTAATTTTAATACTTGACCTCAAATTAATGATATCCTACCATGAATCGAAAAAATATTATAGTCGTATCTATTGCACGCGAATTTCGCATCGATTACTAGATATTGCTCCCCAATTAAACTGTTGTCATGCGATTACGTTACCAGCTTAGCTATCCAAGTAAGGTTGCACAAAACTAGTTTTCCACTAGATGGCTGTATAACTATTTTCGTTGAAATTAAGAGCACTCGACCTAAAATGAAGAATGAGGCAATTGAATCAAGTGTTGTTTGAAATTTAATGTGGTCACATGATTGAATTTGAATTAACACCTATATACATTAGGCCTGCATTTAGAGTTTTGTGTTGTCAATAGATTTTACAAAGCCATAAATGATAAAGGACACTTAATGAACTAAAGTTTCTCTTTTGCTTTGCAAATAACGTCTCACTGTTTAATTTCCACTTATGAATTTACGATTACCAGCTTGTTTGGGTCAGTGCTGTATACATATGCATACATATATGACTTGCGATGCAAATCTGGTTTTGATTAAATTGGAATGACGTGTCGACTGAAACCCGTGAAACCATTTAACATCAGGTAGAAATATGATATGCGAAACAAGAATTTCATTATATTCAACAGAAATGTACAGTAGCTTCTAATTATTCCAAAATCAGTTGGCATATACAATTTTAATTGAAAACGTTGAACTTTGGTATTTGGTTAGCAATTCGTTATTACGTGTGTATTATACCTGATAACGAATTGCTAATCAAATGAAGTAGAGTAAAATGTTAATCTATTTATAAATTCTTGTGTTTATTGTTGTAATTTCGGAAAAGCTATAGGGACTGGTTTTGTATGGCCTCTCGCAGAGCTGGTATTCTATTATCCTTTTTTATAAGGTGTGACTTATTATCGCATATGTAGAATCCAATCGTTCTATCGATTTGGGGTTTAAAATAGTGACTTAGTATTTAATGGGTATTACAACCTTAAAAACATACGAAAAATCAGTTTCAGATATGTTAAAGACGCATTGTCTCAATCTTCTGTGGAATTTGTAATGTAGGTACACATACGCATAAATGTTTTCACTAAGCGCTTAACTCAAGAGCGGCTTTGCAGATAACAAAATATATTATTTAAATTCTTTTCCCTCTTCAAGGCTCGAGATAAAAGTAAAATTGAATCGTTTTTGTTTGAAAGTTGCTTTGTAAGACCTTGCGGCGGCGTTGCCGCTAAAAAATTACAAGAAGGGGACTATGAAGGAGCCCGAACTGAAAAAGGGGCCTCCACATAAAATACGAATACAAAGACATTTATTTAAAAAGAAAACAAGTTTCTTCATACGAAACACTATTTTTCATATGTTTGCAGTATTTTTCGTTCAAGACTTTTTTTTTAAAAAAGTGGGGGCCAAGGGTCCGGGACTCAAAAAGGGGCCATTAAATTCACAAAAAAGCTATCTTTTTCCGATTTCAGACATCAGGATTTCAGATCTGGATTTTTTCTCAGATTTTCTTCAGATTTATCAATACAAGTGCGTTTGAGTTTGACAACTGGTGGAGTTTATTTACGATTTCGTGAAGTTTTTCTACTGCAAAGAATAGCATTGCATCGGGTGTATCTATTTTTTGTAAATTAGTGAAGAAGTGACGTTTTTTGTGCACGAAGTCTGAAATCTGAGAGCGAATCTGAAGAAGCTCAGTCGAATACCACATTACATTTTGCTGTTGGTGAGTTCAGGGCAATTCTTTTAAAAATATCACGGACACTTCTGTCGTGTTAAGACCTGGAGACCTTTTTTCTTCAATGAAACATAGAAAATGTAGAAAGAGCACTTCCGATTCTGCCGTTTCCCGCCTTCCTTAGTTTTTTTTTTTTTTATATACAAATATGTATATTTCTCGAAATGAAATGTCATTTTCGGGTCATTAAGTATGTGGAAATAGGTTACCAGTGCCATCCAATGCAAATAATTATTGTCGCTTATGAGCCGTTATGACTGGTTTTAAATTTTATGACCTGGGCCCTATTTCACCAACACTATTCACTTGCATTTTGCAAAAAAATAATTCTTGCAAAGTACAAGTGCAATGTGTTTCACCAAAAATGCAAAGTTCTCACGACTTTGCATTTTGCACTTTTTCAGACTTTTTTGCGAAGTGAAAAGTATAAGTGTTTTACCAATTAGAAAGAGAACTTTACATTTATAATCGTGTTTTGCAAATTTGCAAAGTGGAAAACATATGCGTGTATGTTTATATATTTAATTGGACCCAACACGTAATAGAGAGCAGTAATCAATAATCAGGCCTATTCGGCAAAATCTTTTATTCATTTATTCTGTTATTCTGTTCTGAATTTTCATACAAAAGTTCGAACTGTCAAAAAATCTTTTACGGGCTCTAGAATTGGTATTCTGTGTAGACAAATCTGTAAGGAATTCTTTTAAAAATCATAACAAAATAGAAGAAATAATTTTGTGACATTTATTACAAACGATTTTTATTAAATAAAAAGATTTGGATTGAAATATGGATCTATATATAATTCTTCGTCAAAGAAATGCTTACAAAAGGAAAAAGCATGTAATAAATGTGTTTAAAAAAGTTTAATAATTGAAGTAATTTATAAATTTATGTTTTTTATTCAGCCGAAAACATTTTTCACTTTTGCTGGAACTAAGATGTAATAGTAATCCATTTGATCTTCCTGATGTGCGACCTTCCACCACAATGCGACCCCAGCAAAACATTGCTCTTTCCTCTAACTTTTCAATATCCTTTTTCTTTGGAGATCCACCACCAATCTTTTTTAATACCGCTTTTTCTTGACGTAGTTTATGCGTCACAAAGTAGCGCCAATTATCAAAAACCTAAATAAAATCTCCACAGAACTTTAAACCCACAAAAATTCAGCAAAAAATATACCGTTTTCCATTCTTCTACAGAGTGTGAGACACCGCCAGTTCCATTTATAAGCAAGGCAAGATCCTGCCAACAAAATTGTACCGATGCATCGGAATGCTTCTCTGACAGATGATTGGATTTTGCTCCATGTAGGAGCAATATATTAATACGCTTTGCTCTGTTGTGATTTTTTGTTGTCTTTTTCCTAAAAAGATGTTAAGTACCTATTACACAATTATTTAGTTTCCAATAACTAATTCAAAACTTACTCTTTTCAGCCGGCATTTTAATATGTTTTTTGCAAAGATTTTATCAGGTGCCAACTTATTTATTTACAAAAAAAATGTATTTATTTGCATTAAAAACAAAGCTAGCTATTTGTCAAAGCTTCGTAACAGATTAAAATTTTCGAAGTTTCATAACTGAGATTCACAAAAGTTCGAAACCCAGAATACGATTTATGAAAGATCTTTTATGATTCATAGCAGAAATTCATAATAGAATAAAAGATTTCGCAGAATAGGCCTGAATATGATATATCTTAAAACCTCCAAGACAGCTAATTTTTTGTTGTTGCTTTCACCGCGACTCATATTTATTGTTTAAAAATATGTAAAGCAAAGCAAACTTGCAAACACTAATGTTTTTATCAATGCATAGTAAATTACAGTTAGTATAGTACAGTACAAATGAAGGAGTGAAAAGTTAAGTAGGCCGGTGCCAAAAAAAAGTACATGACTGGGTGAACATAAGTACCTATGTCGGATGTCATAAAATCGCCTTTACCTACCATTTGTACTAAAAATGAAACCGGATTCGACTCTCATTGTTGAGAAAAATATGCACAGGCACCGACGAAAAGTATCAGAGTTTTTGAAATAACCGCACCAAGTAAAGAAATGATGTCGGCTCCAAAATTCCTTTGAATAATATTGTCAATGTGCAGGACAAAAGGCACAGTTTTACTATTACCAAAATCAAGCCTGCCAGAAATCTTGGGACGCATGGTCGTCTTGCTTTTGCATTAGGCTGCAGCTGTTGAAGCACTACCAATATCTATGGCATTGGAAATTAGTCTCACTTTCAAGATTCGTACCAGAACTTAATCGACTTAATCGTGGGGAAAGTTATAGCGTGCAGCATATAATAACAAAAAAGTACAGCTTTTGCAAAATTTGTACAGAATATGCAATTAATAAAATTCTGTCGTTCATGTTTTTCAAAGTTGCTTACTCATTTTATTTGCCATCGACACGCTAATTTTATAATAATTACCCAAGCGGCGTTCTACCCATGTAGTTATTTTATTAAACTTCTTATTTCTTTGCACGATTATCATTAACCCCAATTTGTATTCCGAACATACACAAGCCAACATATCATTTTCCATTTACACATTCAAACAATAAAAAACTCAACTCATAATGTTTTTTTTTTTTCAGGTTTCCCGGTGGAACATACACCTAGTCACATAATCCCCATTAGGATTGGAGACCCTCTTAAATCTTCGCAAATATCCGACTTGCTGATGCAACAATATAGCCAATATGTACAAGCAATAAATTATCCAACCGTTGCACGTGGCGAAGAGAAACTTCGTATGGCACCAACTCCATTCCATACACATGCGATGATTGATACTCTCGTGACCGACATGAAGAAAGTTTGGAAACAACTGAATCTTCCACTAAATGGACCAACTTGCTCGCAACAATGTTCCTTCTGCAATAAGCCGGATCTTTTCGACTACTATGAAGCCAGGTCCAGATCGTGTGCGTCCACTATGATGGCCTGTGCTATTCCAGACTGCCCCCGCATGTCTGCTGCCACTGCATAAGAAATTACCAAGCCCAAAGGCTAGTGTTTAACTATAGATAATAGCCAATACGAAATACAAATAAAATATATCTGCTTGTTTTCCGCATACACAAAGTAACTTGGTGTACTTGAGAGTTCCATTTTGGTGCCTATAAAAAACTAATAATATTGTAAATGGTGTATGTTTATTTTTTGTCAACATTCTTGTTTTTTTTTGCAAATAATAGACCAATTGTTAAACATTTAAATGGGTTACTTGTTGTTTTATTAACTTCCACTTCGTTAGTGGAATGTATTTGCTGCCAATAGTGTGCCATTGTATGTGTCCAAGTATTTATATGGCCTCTGTTTATGAAGACTTACACACTGTTAAGCTTACCTAACGAGTATGTATATGTATAAGCCGATTCACTAATTCAAGGGTAATCTTGATATGATAAGGTATAGCAGCGCATGACAAAAGAGGATTCTTGTTCAATCAGTGCTAAGGCTAACTATTTATATCGATATTTGTCACACAACACATGTGAACACAACTTTTAGATTTGGATCTGTAGAATACCTAGTGTGATCTGTGATGTAATAAAGAACTCAGTTGTATAATACAACATAGGGTAATGATTATCTGTTATCGTAATAGAGCTCAAAGAATAAGATTGATTAATTAATGTGTGCGTGAAGCATTTCGTAATAATAGCTTTTGTCGCACTTATTGTGATAAGATGGAGAGCAAATGGAGAGTATGACTTTGTTTCAGTAGTAATCTAGTACGTACATAACGATTGGATCATTCTCTAGAATAACTCGACAACCGATTATTAATACAGGGTGGCGCGAAAGTAACGTTATGATTTAACGAATATTTTGCCCTTTCTGATTTTATTTGACTTTGGTATTTATTAAAAATTAGATTATAGTTTGGAAATATGTTCATATTATATTCTGAAGATATAATCTCTCAAATGGTGCCCATTGTTTGTTTCGATATGGCATGCTCTTCCCAGAAAATTCTTCATCAATTTTTTTATTGTGGTGTTCGATTGGGCTTCTTCAGATTCGCTCTCAGATTTCAGATTTCGAGTGTCTAATCCAACATAAAAACGTCACTTGCTCTTTTTGTGTTGATATTCGTGCGATTCGAATTATGTAGCCTTTGATACTTCTCTACGCGCTTTCCATTTACTGCCTATTTTGTATTAAAACATACAAAATTTGTCTCCCGATTGATTTCTAAATATTTATACCTAAATAATTTTAAAAGCACCTCAATTGTTTATCTATGGTTTCTAGCGTCAGTTGTGAGCATGATTGGCAACGTGAAATCCCAAGCACTGGCAAATTTGGGAGTGATTGAAACAAATCCTTTACCGACTGAAGTTCGTTTTTGGGTATTACCTGTCTGTTTTGTACAGATTCTACGAGTATATGATAAGCAAACCTGTTGGTGAGAGGATAGAGTGAAACCGCAAATACATTCGGGTCTATCACAGAATCCGTCGTATTCGGAATTTTGCTACGAACCCCGAAAGAACTGTTACAGAATCCATCGTAGGGGAATTTTGAAATTCGTAGAAAGTGGTATCACTGAATATACCACGTTCTACGAATTTCGAAAGCAAAAAATGTACCCTACGACGGATTCTGTGATAGTTCTTTCGGGGTTCGTAGCAAAATTCCGAATACGACGGATTCTGTGAAAGACCCGATTAGTTTTACCCTATTTAATATGGAAAGTAATAAACCGCTAACCGCTGTGTGAAATTTTGTGGGTCATCATTTGAAACCGCAGTTTTGTTCTTTGACGTAACACAAACGTACGCTCTTGTCTGAAATAAATCCAGTTTTTATTTTCCCTAATAGTTAGCTTATCAAAATAGTTGTGTTGGTTGGAAAAAGCCATATAAATAAGATAAATATATACGGTCTGTTCGTTTACTTTTGTAGTAAGACTGGAAAAGACTGTCAAAATGGCAGTGGTGGGGATAAATTCTCACATGGAGAAAGACACTTACGAGAAAGTTAGGGAACGCTTTTGTAGTAATCTATGAAATATATTTCAATTTTAGTTTACATTTTGCACGCATAGTTATATATTTTCGGAGCACATTGCGAAAAAATTGTTTCAAATAACACAATAAACATTTAAATCTGAAATTTTTCTTGTATGTGTTGGTGAGTTCAGGGCAATACATTAAAAATATTCCGGACACTTCTGTTGTGTTAAGAAAATATGAAATAAATGAACATGAAAAATAGAAAACATAGAAAGAGCACTGGATTTGCTCTTTTTATTAAAAGGACAATTCTTTTCTTCAATCGAAAAAGGCCATTAGTCTCAACTTTAAATTTACGGAAGCTCACAATTGCGAAATTTGTATGTAAATATAGCCACTGTGAACTACTAAAATTTAAGGTCAAAACCAAAATGTTTATTGGTAAGGCCCACTGTGTACTGCTCAAATTAAAAGTCAACTCTAAAAATGTTTATTGGTAAGGCCCACTGATTTAGCTCTACGTCTACCTATATAGCAATCTGGGGTAATAGATACAACAGCGTTTTTAACTCTTTTTTTTTACTCGTTTGGTACCTAAAAAGGCACTAGGTTTGTTTGACCTTCATCATTTTTATCAGGGATGGATTTTCTATTTTTTTAAAGCTAAATATTTGGTTATGTCAAATATTCGTAAAAACGATTTCTTACGATTTTGAAACAGTCTTGCCGTACTTAAGACTTCTTGGACCTATATGTTTGCGATGAAATAATAATATTCTGTCTGTATAATGGAACAAACATTAACTGGTTATACAGTGGACGGCCATTATAACGAATAACCGATACGGCGAATTTGCGATATAACGAACGCTTTTCAGATATACGTCCGTAGCATATAAATAGCCTCACACATAACTTATTTCTAAATTAACTGTTTTGTGTACCTTTTTGATCTGTACATCTATGTAGATGTATATTGGGTTGAAAGGTAGGATTGAGTTCTTTAGACTTAGAAAATGGAAGAAGAAGTTTCGAATAGTTTCGAAAAGCTAACGGAATTTTCTGAGATTATTTCGTTTTGCTTCACTAAGATGCATTTATTTTTTGTAACATAAGAATAGAATATCCTTGTTTATTTTTGTTAAAAACCAAATATTTGTTTTTTCTAAGAAAAGTATTTTTAATTGTTTACTATAGCTTACACCATTATTTTAGTACTTTGTATAACCTCCCTCCTTATTTTGAATTACTTCAAAAATGCGGTCTTTAAATCATGCAATGATTTTAAAAGCCCAAGGGAAATACTGGCCCACACATTTTCGATGATGTTCAAATCTGGGGAGTGGGGTGGCCAGGAAAGTTGTTCTATATTTTGGTCTTATAACCAAGTCTTAATTATTCCAGCTGTGTGAATTGGCGCATTGTCCTGATAGAAATATATCTTTCCGCCAATCGTTTGAGTGACTACTGCTATCAGTGTTCCAAGCCATGTACGATCTTGCAAAACTAAGCCGCTGTTGTTTTCGCACTTCGTTAAGTGGTGTTTTTTTTTTTTCATACGCTTTAGGTGTCCGGCACTCTTAATTACGCTAATTATGGTCATTTGACTAACTTCTAGCCCAGCTTCGTGTCTAATCTTATGAGTATGGGTTGAATTGGAAGCTAACCTTACAATTTGTAATTTTTTCTCTATAGCGTGATTAGAGAGATTTTGCTCATGGTAAACATCTATTTTAGCAATTTCCTTTACATGTAAAGATTTTTTTGTACCCATTTAAAACTATTAAACTATTTTATTTTTATTTATTTAAACAGATCATAAAGACAAGAAATAAACCGTTTATCATAATTATCGCTTACAACGAATGAGAAAGTTAGTTTAGTTTAATGTTACCAACAAAAAAAAAAAAAAAACTAATGCATACAAAACTAGCTTAAAAAGTCCCGTTAACTTATCTCAGAAACTCTCGCTCTTAGCTTGTCACCCAATGCATATTTCCTTGGGTACACATCAGAGAGCTCTCAAAACAGTTATATGGTTTTCCATTGGGACCAAAAAACAATGTTTTTTTTTTATCTAAATCACTTTTCGCGTTCCATTGGGAGAAAAATCATTTTTATTTTTTTTTCGATTCGGATCACTTTTTGCAGATCTCGATATTTTTTCAGATCCACACACACAGCAATATAATTTGCACGTTATATAATTGTACGTCAGTTTAAGAAGTTTCCTTCGAGAGAAATGCGCAAAGTTTCAAACCAAAATAGCAAAATACACAAATAGCTATGAATATGATTTCGGAGGAATTATTATCTTCATTATCTCCCTCGTCATCTGAAGACTACAAACCAACAATAATACTTCATTTGTATCCACAACAAGGAAACCATTTTTCAGGTCGAAATCCATTTGTGATTTTGCCAAAAGCGAATGCCATTTCAACAGCTGATATTGTTGTCAAATAACGCACTAGCCCATTTACAAAAGCAGATCAATTTCGTTGCGCGTTCCATGAGCACCGTAAAATCTGAGATCGGAAAAAGATGTCTAATGGTCCCAATGGATAACCACATTAGTTAAAAAGCAAATAATATGTGAGGTTATCCAATTGTTACGGCTGTACATTAGTATCTCTGTATAGCGAATGGTGCCCACCGATTTGCTATCCTATATAAGGAACGTGTATACAAAAATTACGTTAAGAACCCTCAAAGCATTTAAATGACGAACCATCATCTTTTCAATAAATCAAATAAAATCTTTTAAAATACACATATTTTTCAATGACTTATTTTTTTTTTTAATCGGGTCTATCACAGAATCCGTCGTATTCGGAATTTTGCTACGAACCCCGAAAGAACTATCACAGAATCCGTCGTAGGGTACATTTTTTGCTTTCGAAATTCGTAGAACGTGGTATATTCAGTGATACCACTTTCTACGAATTTCAAAATTCCCCTACGACGGATTCTGTAACAGTTCTTTCGGGGTTCGTAGCAAAATTCCGAATACGACGGATTCTGTGATAGACCCGAATAGTATAAAAAGTCGATCGATATAAAGGAACGCGCTCGATATCGTGAATGACATCAAACATTATAGTACGAGAGCTAGCAACGTCGGGAAAACAAGAATTTCAAGACGGCCAGTTTTTAAATAGGTAATGAATTAAAGAAGTTGTACCCTTTTGTAAATCAAGAAAGAAAAATAAAACAACATTTTTTGAAAGAAAGTCAAATCTGCAAGTGGATGAAGAACCTACATGCAACATTTCAAAGAACACTGCGATGGCGAAAGTACTGCAGCAATTTAAGATTATCATATGGGACGAATGCACAATGGCTTACAAAAGCGCATTGGAGGCCCTAAATCGTTTACGTAATGACCTTTCGGTGGAGCAATGATCTTGCTATCAGGCGATTTTCGTCAAACGCTGCCTGTCATTTCGAGATCAACTCCGGCAGATGAATTGAATGCTTGCCAGAAGGCGTCTGCTTTATGGCGATACGTCCAGAAATTACATTTGACAATAAACATGCGAGTTTCTTTACAAAATGACCAGTCCGCTGCAGAGTTCTCCAGGCAATTGTTGGCGATGGGCAATGGTGTGATTCTAGCAAATTTAATCACCGGCTTGATTGAGTTTCCACAAAATGTTTGCAACTTTACAACGACACCGGAAGAACTAATCATGAATGTTTTCCCGAATATCGCTCAGAATTATTGTGAATAACAGAATATTATATTACTGACCATGATTGGCTACTATCCCACGGAATTCTTAAACTCTTTGGATGTTTCTGGCTTGCCTCCACACAATTTGAAACTAAAAATTGTCTCAGTAATAACTTTGTTGCGCAACCTTAATGAACCAAAACTTTGTAACGGCACGCGTTTGATTGTGAAGAATTTAATATCAAATATAAACGATTTTTATTGGAAAATTCAAAGGCGAAGATGTTCTTATTCCGCGGATTCCACAGAACGATTTGCCGTTCGTATTTAAGCGTCTTCAATTTCCCGTACGTCTCGCTTTTGATATGACAATTAATATGACGCAAGGACAATCGCTGGATGTGTGGCATAAATCTTGAATTTCACGTGTCGGCAAAGCTCTCGCTTTGTACGTGTATGCACCCGATAATAGAAATAGAACAAAAAATGTTTTATACCATAAAGCACTTCAGTGAAAAAGCGGTAGGTTGGCCGACAAGTATTTGATTTTATTTAATTTTAATATAACTTTTGAATAAAAAGTTTGAATTGACCGAATTACATGAAGCAGAATGAAGCGAAAGCTCGGAATTATTAATTTAATTACATTAATGAATTTGGGCAGAACGAAGTTCGCTGGGTCAGCTAGTCCTATATAAATTTCAGCCATACTAAAATATTTTGAAAACAAATTTTTTTTTTAAATTCAAAATTATTGTTTGGCACAGTTTAAACACCAATAAAAATGTCTGGCAATAATAGATTCATATTGCGAAAAGTTCAATAAAAATAATAATAAAAAAATTCTTAAAATTATTTGAAAAATTGATTACCTTTACAGATTGATTACCTGTACAGGTACGATGCGCACTGATGAACGCAACCACTACCGCCAGCCAGACTGCCTTTATGACGTCCGGGAGAATGAGAGAGATCATATCTAAAAACTGGCCGTACTGAAATTCTCTCTCAAAAACATTTTTAGCTCTTAAACTATTATATCATTCGTTATATTGGACGTCCACTGTATCAATTATTTCAGTTTTTTTAAAACATGGGTTTTCAACATGGTATTTCTCACTAAAGCTGCGACCATTAAATGCAAGTTTTTGAAGTGAAACTTCTTATGCGACTTCCAACTCAACACTCAAGGTCGCGTTAAACGTTTAACGCTAATAATTGGATACTCAAAGGCGTGAGCGAGGGTGAGGGTAGCGCACATTGCACAGCACAAGCACGTTCATATGAAAAAGAAAAGAAAAGTGGTGGTTGTTTCTGAGGAAATGCGCACATGGCTGTTGACGTGCGCTGATGGACTTATGGTGGTGTATATAGAAATTGAGTTCAAGGGTTTTGTTTCAATGGTTGTTATAGTACATACCTACATACGTTGATACCTACAGTATATAATTGAAGAATTCAAGAAGTAAAGACGATATAGGTGAATTATGTATGTTG
Source organism: Cheilosia urbana (assembly GCA_946477585.1). Taxonomy (NCBI): domain Eukaryota; kingdom Metazoa; phylum Arthropoda; class Insecta; order Diptera; family Syrphidae; genus Cheilosia; species Cheilosia urbana. The sequence goes on from OX297856.1 coordinate 44,808,727, forward strand.
TTTGATTTATTGAAGTGAAACTTCTTAAATGCTTAATGCTACTATAAGCATTGCATACTCAAAGGTGTGAGGGTACCGCTCAAGCTTCAGAGTATGCAATGGTGAGTGAGTTTATTGGCACCAAATGCTGGGAGAAGAATATTCTGTGGTGAAGATTAATTTCCAAAAATAATGACTAAATTGGCAATTAATGTCTTATTGAAGTGAAACTTCTAATGCGACTTCCAACAAGGTTGCGTTAAACGTTCAACGCTCCTGGGGAGGGGGAATAGAAGGAGACAGAGCGAGAGTGAATGCGTGGCACTCGAACGCATGCGCGTAGTATACCTGTTACAGGCCAGCGCGAGCGTTAGCAACGAGTAGCGTCCTCATTATTTCATTTACTTGTTTTAGTTTGATTTGATACACATATCTATAATTTAATAGGGTAGTATTTTTGAAGTGAAACTTCTAATGCGACTTCCAACATATCGTATCTTACTTTAGTTGTCATTATCCCATTGTAAATGTTATGGATTTGGATATTTCTCCACTCGAAAATGATAATTAAAAGATGCGATCAATTGTGAATTGTAAGTAATGTTAATAAAGTTTGTCTTAAAACCTAGTATCCTGCTCGCGCTAAATTTGATCTCCAATACAAAAATGTCTACAAAGATAAAATTGAGCGAGGCAGTTTAGCAAAGCATCAGTATCCTGTTCGCACGCCAAATCCTTAACTTCATATAGATGGGCCGATGAAAAGTCTCCACTCATTTAGCTCGCGAAATAAATGTCCGGTGCATTAAATCGAAGATAAATTTTGACATAAAAAAACGGAGAAAAGTGTTTGTGTTGTGTTTGCAAAGAATTTTTTGTGGCGGAAAACGCGTTTGCGTGATAAATAAAAGAAAACGCAAAGCCAAATAACAGCTCCAAAACAGAGATACATATACATATAAATAAAGCGAATCAATTTTCAGGGGGACTTATGCTCTCATTTGGCTTCATCTTTTGGGTAATAACAAGTGTTCCACTATCTTAAGGAGATTGTGGAAAGTTTGAGGACACATGTTGAACTTCTTCTTATAATTTCTAGGTTTCTTACGTCTTTCAAGTTTGAAATTCGAAAATTCTATTAAAATTTCGTTTACTGATATCAGTCATGGTACTCATGGTTCATAAGCATATGGGTTTTGTCCCATCTATATCATGTTTAATAATAATTTAGCGACCATTTATCTTTGGTGTGGAGAAACGAAGTGGAGACTAGGGGCGCTAGAATTTAGCGCGAGCAGGATACTAGGCTTAAAGAAACAATATGATTTCACTAAAAATCAATTTCTACCCCTTCCTATTTTCATTTCCACATTACGAAGTTTCACTTCTTCCGCGCGGAGGGACTCCACGCACTATTTTTCGTTTATTGCATCAGCCTTACCATCCTTCTAGTCATCTACTTTGTGTGTAACTTTCTAATGATCATGAACCATAATGCTGATGCTGAACAAAACAAATAACAATAACAAAAACAGATCCAACTAAGTATATTCTTTTTCTGTCTCGCTTGTCGCTGCCGCAATTTTGAATTTGATCAAAGTAATATCTCGGTCGTATAATTAATCAACTGGAAAAATAATATTGCCCAAAAATACAAAAATATCGCCTGTCAAAATATTTTACCTTTGCCAAGATTTAATTTATTAAAGAAATATTTCAGTAAAGGGCTACTCACATGAGAGGGAATTGCGAATAGGCGAATTGCGAACAAATCAATTTAACTGTATTTATGAATTGAAAATTGTTATTTTTTCTATCACAAAACCATCATATTTAATTAATCTAACATCTAATCTAAAAAAAAAAACATGAATGTCAACTAATTTAAACAGCTTAATTAAAAATTTAAGCAATTTGCCGCGAGATTTTTCTTCCTTTGCATCTGTGGTGGTTAGGGTTGCCAGATTAAAAAATACGAAAAGAGGGACATCGTGAGTTTTCTAGGGGGACAAGGGTTCAAAAAGGGGGACAAACATTCCTTTTTTATTTTTGAACACCAGAGTCAAAAAAAAAAAGTGAAATAAAAATAAGTTTCATTAGATAAATGGTTTTTTCCCAACACTGGTTATATGAACACTCTTCTTTTGTTGGTTTTTTTCTTTGGGTTCGGTCATTTTACCAAAGTAAACTTTGGTTTCAAAACAAAAACTGAAAGAGAGAAAGATTACGGTACAAAACAAAAATGTGCACGAGAACAACTTTAGCACGTGCACTGAAATGTAATTCGTGAGTGGTTGCATTCATCTTTGAAAGTTTTCTTGCACTTCAAATGGATGTGTTCACAGAGAATCTTGTTAAAAATAGAAAAAGAAAGTATTTTCAAAGTTTGAATTTAATGTTTTCTTTTATTGAATTTTGACTTAATAAGGGGGACAGTGGTTTGTACAAGGGGGACAAACAGCATTTTTGTATTAAAAAAGGGGACTGTCCCCCCTAAAGGGGGACGTCTGGCATCCCTAGTGGTGGTGCGTGTTTTAAAAGTCAACCGTTATTAAATTGTAATTTGTGTTTATATAAATGCATTCAATTTTTTTTAATAACTTTTGCAGCGGGCGGGTATAATTTTTTTTTTATTTTTCACAGACTTCTCGTCTAAAAACGTACGTAAACACACTTTAAAGTTTGACAAATGACAAATGTTTTGGTGTTAGTGCAAATAGGTGAAATAGGCAAAATTGCTTTTTTTCTGCCCAATGGAACATGAAATCTGACAGCCAGCTGATTTCGAGAGCAGAAAAACTGCTCTGACTCTGAAAAAAGTGTTTTTTCTGTCTCAATGGAAAACGACATAACGCCCCAGTTATAGGATAGCCATACGCAAATTGAAACCGTAAAATTTTCTTTTGTTTTTTTGTAACCACTTAAACTTTATGGTTGAACTCAATCTTACGAAAAAGTTTTTACGATCACGAAAAAATATATAAATTCTTTTTCTAGAAAATTGTAAGATAATTTGCTTATTATTATTTTTTTTTTCTTTTGATAAACTAAGTTTATAATTCATAAATATATTCAATTTTAAGACCAAGATTGGGTTCAAGCATCAAGTTTAAGTGATCAAAAAAAGCAAATGTTTACGGTTTCGTTTTACGTATGGCTATAACTGGGGCCTTAAGCTTCTCTGCAAATTTAGAATTTTCGCACAATATTTAACAAGTATTGGCTCGCTTAATGTTATAATAGTATTATGATACTCAACCGTGTTACATTTCAAACCTATTTATTTGGAAATCACAGTTGTTTAAAGAATTTGCGCAGTTCCTTTTTCAACTAAAAAAAGGGAAAAAGTACCAACAAATTGTATTAGAGAGTCCTCGAAAAGTGTGAAATTTTCGCACAACGGTCACGCTAGTCCAGCACGCGGTGCACTCACACATTCAAATCCGATTCGGAACGTTCCCTAGAGCAATTGCGGGAAAAAATAGCACAAAATCAAGGCACAGAAATGAAAGTTTTTAAACAGTAGTTTTTATGAGCTGTTTTTTTTAACAACCGTTATAACAAGCATTATACACAGTTTGTAATAGGCTTAAACATTTTTTTTCAATCTTTGTATGGATGTACCTTGGGTTACTTACAGTTTTCCAAAAAGTATTTGCAAGGATTTAAGATTCGGATTGTCAGTGGAAAAATAAAACAAGCTGTAATTTTTGTGGGTTTTTCTGAAAACTTTCGCCCCTCCAGCACACAAACCACTGATGACTAATCCACTGTAACGTGATGTGAATCGCCGAGTTCAATTGAGAATAATAGCTGATAAATATTTGTTTCTAGTTCACATCGTATTGCGGCATAGGTGGGTATCGGTTGTATAATGCAAACATTTAGAAGACGCCTTATGCGAAAGAAAGAGTATTCAAACAAAACAATATGCAAATCTTTGATCTCACGGGAGAAAAGCATAAATCTGTATAAATAAAATTGAAACAGCATTTTACCTTTAACAAACAAATGTTTTCGGGCATTTAACGTACAGTTTCAACCCCGCAAAAAACCCAAATTCCAACTCAGGGTTTTTTTCACTGCGCCACCACTCGCGAACGTCTGACAAACATCCGAGAGTATAACTGTCTTGAAAAAGCTTCTCAATTCGCCATTTGGAGTCGGCATAAAATCGTAGATCCCTTCCATTCGTTCCAAAAATGAAAAACTCACACAAAACTAATGGTTGCGAGAAGCTAGGCCTAGGGTCCCTCCGGACCTGTTGCGCGAACTATTTATTTTTTTTTTTTCAACCCCGACAAATATCACACTGTTTTTTTCAAGCTGGGGTAAAAGTAAGACTGACATGGTAGTTTAAACAAAAAATACAAATATCTCTTCCGGGATAGCATTTATCTAAAGGAAAGCTTTAGACAACTTGTTTTCTGGGTTAACCCTTTCATTATTAAGTTCGGATGTCAACTGGATTTCGTACGAAACGGTTGCTTGTAGAGCAAGCAGGGCTTGGGCACAAATCCTCATTCTTCAGTCCTTCTCGTGGGCGCCCGCCTGAAAATGGCTAACCGGTCAAACGGTTAGTGTCAGCCAAAGATTTACGCTAACGTCTCAATTGTTCGTCGTGATCCATTTGTTTGAGGTAGAAGTAAACCTTTAAATCAACCTAATTCCAGTGGTGGTGTGAGCAGATAGCAAACCGTACCCAAGGATCCAGGTCGACGAGTTAGTCAACCACCAAAATAATCCGAGGCAATCGCAACAGAAAAAAGAGAGCGTGAAAAGAAACAGGTCCCAAGATGAGACCTCTCATGCCTCTAAAAAGTCGAAGATTGGCCCTAGACTAACGAACTTTCACGGCCCACCCACTGCCCAGGCTATCAGAACCTTCACCGAGGTGGTGAGGGACCATCTGCAGGTTGCCATTGTAGACGTGATGTCTAAGAACGGCAAAACGGTGATGGACCGCTGGAGCAGCATTGAAGCTAAACTATCTGAGATGGTTGTGGAACATGTGCTCTCCGGAATTGATAGCCGACTACCCAGTTTCGACTGCGCGGACGTGGCGTGAGGATATCGGGTGATCAAATGGGTGGACCAGTACTCTAAGGATTTCCGTGGCTCATGCATCGACAAGATTGCCGAAGCTTGGGAAGACTTAAAGCTTAAGCTGATCCCTGCCAAGGATATCCCCACGAGACCTAGGGCCCGCATTTGGTTACCCGTGATGAAGATAGACTCTGAGAGTCTACTTAAGTGCCTCAAACTACAAAACCCGACCATTCCTATGGACGACTGGACTGTCATTAAGGCAGAGGAACCCCAGAAAAACAGCCTATCCTATCTGCTGTTAATCAACGAGGAGTGCCTAGGGGCACTGGAAGCAGCTGATTTTAAGGTACGGTTTGGCATAAGGCTCGCCAAACTCAAGATCTTCCGATCTCCAGTACCTGAGGACGACACGGACGATGTCGCCGCTGCAAACAAGTTGTTGGAGGATCTGGCGATCGCCTCTAACGCTTAACAAAGATGGTTCGTTGGATGTACACAGCGGGGGTACGTCCCATCCTCACCTACGGGTCTCTGGTATGGTGGCCCGCCTTAGGCCCCAGTTATAGCAATCCGTAAAACCAAACCGTAAAAATTTTCTTTTGCTTTTTTTGACCACTTAAACTTGGTGGTTTAACTCAATCTTGGTCTTAAAATGTTGCTTATGAATTATAAAATTAGATTATCAAAAAAAAGTATGTAAAAGATCTTTAAATTTTCTAGAAAAATAATTTATTCATTTTTACGTACGAAAAACTTTTACTGATCAACTTCTCAGTCAATTCCCCTAAAGAAAACCGAATCATTCCACTGAAGTATTTCATTTCTTTACTGTTCCATCTGTCAGGAACTTTTTTTCTGAGGGAATCCAATCAGTGGGGGTTGGTTTGTTGTAGGTAATTGTCTTAGGCCCGGTTTCTTCAATCTTGGTTATCTTTAATCATCGTTTATTCCAGCTTATAACCATCGAATGCGTTTGTTCAGCAAAATATTAACCAGAGAATCAGTAGTTTGGTTAGTTAACCAGTAAAATCGATAACCAGCCGATTTTGAGCGGTTAATGAGATTTAACCACTGATTTTCTGTAATTTCGTTTGTTCAAGATTTTTTTATATATTGAGAGAACGAGAAAATTGCGATTGTCGTTGAATAAATTAACATGAGGCCTGTTAATTTGTAATACATTTTATTGGATTTAGCTTTATTTCGGTTTTGTTCTCAAAAAATCATTGACTAACAAATACAAAGTTCCATTCTCTAGTTCTTAAGAAATTCCTGTATAATTTGGTTATGATATTAATTTTTGTGTTTATTAAGTTTAGTAAAAATAAATACAATAATAAAATACCTACCTAAATAAATTACTTATCAAAAACAAACGGACCCGAAAAAACATAAAAATATAACCATGGATTCGGTCAATCACTAAATGACAAATAAACTGGAAAAATGGAACGATTTTCTGCAAAGCTATGGTTTGGTGACCGAAGTGAAAAATCTTTCAAGACACTTATTTGTTATCACTGATTTATAACCTAAATCTGTGGTAACCTCCCAAGGCTTTAACCAGCTGTGAACAGACCGGCCCTTAGTACGGAAACTTTTTTCTGGCAGATTTTTCGCTATGACCGCCGAAACGAAAAAAAACTCATTTTCATACTGTTCCAACTTTTTCGGTTGCATTTTACGTATGGCTATAACTGGGGCCTAAGTAAAGCCTATAACATCATTAAATTCAGTAGAGTACAAAGAACAGCTGGAATTGAAATCACGGGTGCCCTATGATCAAGTCCGACCGAGGCGCTCAATGTGATTCTCAATTTTCTGCCAGTGGATCTGCACATAAAAAGTATTGCAGCGTGTAGTGCAGTTAGATTGAAGGAATCTAAATGTTGGTCCGAAAGGCCTTATGGCCACACCAGCATCCTACTTTCCCTTCCGGACGGCATAGTTCGTATATCTACGGACTACACTATACCCCAACTCAACTTCAATAAAAACTTCTCTGTTAGATTCCCCTCTAGATCAGAATGGGAGGAAATGCGGTCGTAAACGAATTCGACATTACTATCTTCACAGACGGTTCCAAAATGAACAGTGGAGTCGGAGCAGGCATTTTCTCAACAGAATTAGACATCTCCAAAACTTTTCGCCTTCCCAACGCAGCCAGTGTCTTTCAGGCAGAAGTACTGGCAATTAAGGAGACGTGTAGACTGCTACTTAACATAGCGATACCCAGGAAAAAAATAGGCATCTTCGTCGACAGTCAGACCGCGATTAAGGCTGTCGGTTCGACTAAGTCAACGTCCAAGCTTGTGGTGGAATGCAGGGAGACACTCTCCAGGGCTTGTCGTCGGCTTGAAATCACTCTCGTCTGGGTTCCCGTCCATAGGAACATTGAGGGGAATGAGAAAGCTGATGAACTTGCCAGACGAGGTTCTGCTCTGTGCGTGTCTCGTGCGGAAGATGTTTTCCCTCCGCTGGGATACGTAAGGAGAGAAATCCTCCTGCACTTCACCACATGAACTAACTAGTTGGAGGCACCTGACGAACTGCGTCACTTCAAGGAAGATCTGGCCAGCCTACGATGAAGCCAAAACAAACAACCTCTTAGCCAGAACACATGCAGATGTCGCCAGACTAACGGCAATTAGTACAGGCCATTGGCCTTTAGGAACTCACACGGCCAGGCTTGGTATCCCCCATAATACCCACTGCCGTAGCTGCGCCTACACAGACAAGAGTGAAACAGTGTTTCATCTTCTTTGTGAGTGTCCGGCCCTAGCCAAAACCAGATGCAGTGTACTAGGTCACCCTTTTTATGATGACCTTTCGGCCAAAGTATAAGTAAAGTATAAGATCATAAAATTTCTCAATTCCACAGGCTGGTTTTGAGCTCCCTTTACTCCCTTCTCCTCCTTTTTCTTCAGGTTCCGTTAGTTGTGGTCTCAAAACGGCGCTCAATGCGCTATTTGTGTTTCTCCTTGTCAGAAGACGGGAATACTGCCACTTAAACCAACCAACCAGAGCAAGCAAACTAGACGGCGAGGCATATTTTCTCATCAAAGCAATTTCTGTTGTTCGAGGAGGCAGCAGACAATTTCTAGTTGCTGTTTCTATACTACAGCTACAGGCAGTAAATCCGATTTTCGAAACTCTGATGAAACACAAAAGCAACAGGTCCTTGACCAGAAATTCCAAACTCATGTGAAACGAGAAAGCTACAGACAACAGGTTGTGTTTGGGGTACCGCGTACCGCACGTCGTGAAGCAGCTCAAGGAGAATGAGATATAGGAAAGAAACAAAAAAGCGTCTGACTCAGCTCAGACCTCAGAGCAGGGAACAAAAATAATAGTCCGCACCGTAGGTGAGTGCAAAACGCGCCTGGGATATCGATGCTCTATCTCGTATCCGTATTATAGAACCGTGTAATATATTTATGTGTAGGAGATTAAAGCCATGGCTGGCTGGCTTCGAATAAGTATGACGAGTTATCATGAAAATGTACATGGGATGGGAACCACCTCACCTATGCTGTAGAGTAGCTCTAGCACGTGTCATCATCATCAATAGTAAAACAAATTGTATTTCTTGAGTTTATGTGTCGAAGTAATTAAGGTTATAAAAAGTGAGAAGTACTGTAGACATTATTTGGATATGCAAAGCAATACTATATTTCGAGCTTTATGAAGCTATCACCTGTCTTCCTCAGCTGACCATAAGACAAGTGGGTAACAATTTTCTTGCACACTTGACACAATGCTTAGCTAAGGTACCTACAACGTACTCGACTATGTCATCTTTCATCAGCGATTGGTGTTCTTCTTTTTTTTTTTTTTTTGTATGGACATCTTGTACGACAAGACTTGTTCCCGACTTACTAGATTTAATAATAGTAATAATTAATAACATAAAATACATGTAGGCAATCATTCAAAAGGCCAATTGAAAAAATTTGCCCCAATTCTGTAGAAGACATTTACCTTAGCCTTCATTTCTATATAAGCAAAGTAATTCAAATCTATTTTAGCACTATTCAAATAGTTTTAAGTAAACACAAAGATACTGAAATGTTGCCAGTAGTGGATCCGTTTTCTGAATGTGCCCCTAATGAACTTATGCAGATGTACATTGACCAAAGTTTCAATTTCAATGAATAGACGAATAGAAAGATATTCGGTTTATTTGTGTTTCACTGCCAGAAATGACGACAGTATGGCAACGGCAACGTTAGCCTTTTTCGTTATATGTACCTATGTAATAATTTTGCTTCAGTGCCGATACACAGGGACCGCATTTGTTATCAAAATAGAATGCAATTCATGAAGCAGCTCGTGTAGGTTATAGCTATAGCGCCTATATAGTATACCTACTCGTAGCTATCTTATCATGTCTGACTTGTATGTTTAGTAATAAAAATGCATTAAACTGGTAATTTTCGGCTTAGAAAGTTCGCTCACATTAAACGATAAGTATCGCTATCAGCGGCCACCAAAAATGGCATTTCCTCGTGATTTTCGTTTTCTGGAATAAGTGCAACCAAAGTGTGCAGTTTAAAATGAGTTACTTTTTGTTTTTTATTCTAATCTACAGCATGCAGCCCCTCAGTTGGGGGATGTTATAGTTGCTTGCTATCATTTCCTCACTTGATATGCGACAGATGACGATGGCGTAATTGCGTAGGGATTTTTTTTTATATTATTCGCTCACGTGTAAATTTGTGTTTATCTGTTTATAGGTTTACGTATATCATGTATTTGCAGTTTAAATAGCTACATAATAAACTTTCATTTGCCTGATTTACAGAACTAGGATACAAATTCACGTTGCCTTAATTCTTTGCTAAGCTAAGACCATTTTCGGGCAACAGGTCCATATATTCCTTCTTGAGGATGATATACTTTACTCTTGGTTACTTACCTCATTTGAGGGAGCATAAGTGACACCGCAACAAGGTAGTAGGTATTTAATAAACAAAAAATATTGTCTCCTACTCGTTTTGTTTTATCTAAAGCAAATACAACAACAATTATTTCCATTGAAAAGAAGTGCCAACACACATTAGTTTCTTCTTCGTCGAACTCTTGATATTCTCCATGCATTCGGCTCTTCGTATTTGTTATACAACGGCTCGAGACGTTGATTCTTCTTGAATTTACTGAGTTTGGTTGGATCCGAGAACCTAAAGAATGACGATGCGAATTCAACAAGCCATTTTGGATCGATAGTGGTAACTTCACGCATATATTCCTTGGTGGTTTGGACAAGTTCGTGATAAACAACCCATTCGGGTTGACGGTTAAAGAGCGCACTAGATGGATGTATATACACAACTTGGGAGTCAACGAGAGTCCTATATCCCTCCTGAGGATCTTTCTTCGCCGCATTTCTAAAGAAACCCGAACAGATTGCTTTTTGTATTCGTACAGTGTTTTTGCCAGCCGAGACAACGTCCAATTTATGTCGATCCATTATTCCCAACAATTGTTTGCGTACATCTTGTGACCGTTTTAACGTTCTTATTTGCACAAAATTCTCGTAACACCAGGCATTGGAGAATTTATTATTCTTCCAACTGTTGAACACCGCCAGCAGGGTTAAATGGTCGCCCTCAGCTTGATTGAATTTAGCTTTCTTTTGATCGGCTAATGATTGTTTGTCTTTGGGGCGATAGAAGACGTTCTGTACACTCAGCATGGATACTATTGTTAGGATCTCATCAGAGCATTGAAGAGCCACCGACATAATGAGCATTTTCGACAGATTCGGCTCCAATGGGAATTCCGCCATTCTGCGTCCCAGTCGAGTCAGTAGGCCCTCGTCATCGAGTGCCGACAGCGAGTGTAGTTGTTCTAGAGCCATCACCAGCGACTCAACTGGAGGTGCGTCCATGAAATCGAAGTGCAGTAAGTCATTGATTCCCATAGTTTTCAATTGCAATACAGTTGTGGCTAAATTTGTTCGTTGTATCTCTGGAACGGGAGTTGGCAGCATTTCGTCGCGATATGCCCGTTCCGTGTATAAGCGGTAACATTTTCCTGGTCCAGTACGTCCAGCGCGACCTGCTCTTTGCTTGGCTGCTGCTTGTGAGATTGGTGTTACCACCAAAGAATCCATTCCGGTCTTTGAGTTGTATACTTTTTGCTTAACGAATCCTGGATCTACTACGTAAAATATTCCATCGATGGTAAGGGAGGTTTCTGCAATGTTCGTTGCGATTACAACCTTCCGGCTGCCGGCTGGAGCAGGGTCGAAAATTCTCGTTTGCATTTCTGAGGGCAGTGCTGAATAAACTGGTAGAATAATCAATTCAGGTACATCGGGACCGAGGCTTTTCATTCGCTCATATAAAATCTCACAAGCGGTGTCAATCTCCTCCTGACCAGTTAGAAAGAGCAATATATCCCCTGGTGGTTCTCTAAGGTGAATCTGCATAACAGTGATAAGAGAGGCATCCAGGTAATCGGTTTCAGGTTCCTTTGTGTATAGAACTTCTACGGGGAACGTGCGGCCTGGAATGGTGAAAATTGGAGCTTCGAAGAAATACTGTGAAAACTTGACGGCATCCAACGTCGCCGACGTTACGATGAGCTTTAATTCGGGACGCTTTTGAACAGCCTAAATGAAAGAACAATTAATATGATGAACTTATAAAATCTATGGGAGTACATACCGTTTTGAGTAATCCGAACAGTACATCTGTGTGAATAGTCCTTTCGTGGGCTTCGTCCAACATGATAACCGAGTAGGATTTCAGGTCGAATTCCATGAGACATTCTCGCAACAACATACCATCTGTCATGTATCTAAAGGAAAAAAGTTATTGATCATTACCGTCATGTCAATTTGGATCCTAAGAGGTCAATATAAAACAGGATATGTTAACATAACAGCTCAATAGGCTTCAAGATTGGGAGCAATAGTATAAATGGACAATAGACCAAATGTTCCAAAATACCTGTGCTACAGTTTTAGAAATGGTCACTAAGACACCATCTCAAAAAAATTACTCTGCGGAGAAAAGGAGGAAACAACGGAACACATACTCTGCGAATGCCCTGCTGTAGCAAGGAGCAGAGCGATCCATATGCAAGGGGCGTTTTTCAGTCCTGCAGACATAGGAAACATGGAACCAAGAAGGGTACTGAGAAAGAGCCTCAACAGCTCCCTGGGTTAAATAAAAGAGGCCAACACAATAGATCTTTTCTGGTCGCAGTGTACTGTACAGACAGGGCCTGTTACTTACAATACAATACAATACCTACTCTTTTAGAACGGATTAGCAAACAAGCACAATGCCGCCGACAAGTTTAAATTTCCGTAGTAACGCGTAAACAAAAGACCGTCATATATTCAAAAGATGTAAAGCTACAAAGGGTGATTTCAAATTAATTCTGGGATGTTTATTATTTTGAAAAATAAAACATAAACTAAGAACAAAAAAGCCTACATGTATCTTCAATGTATCGTTAAGTCAAAGTCAATATATCGCAGGAGGTAAATCTTCGGTGGAATTTAAATTAGTTCCATAGTAAATCGTACAGGCGTCTTTCTTTTTAACTCTATCCCACTTAAATGTGTTTGCTTATACATCCACCATGAGATATGCGACTAGTATCTTATTTTTTGTTTAAAATGTTTTGAGATCTAATACATCCAATGACTTTTTAGTGAATCCAGCCTTCACTTCAATTTTAGAGTACCATGATCTAAGCTTTAATATTTAGCGCAGCATAAGCCATAGCTTCTTAAAACCATTCGTTTTGTGTGTTTTTATTTTTGTGACGAATGGAAACGACCTACAATTTATGGCGAGTCCGAATGACTGAATTATGAAGCTCTATAGGTAAATAAATAATTAAAAAACACTTACAAATCCTATACGCTATACTCGTTCCCACTCTCTCAACGCATATACCACATGCAAATTTGTAATGAAACTAAACTTGGTCATTTGAAGTTTTCTTTGTTTTCCGCTGTAAAACACTAGCAGTCCATTACCTTACTATAATAAAACTGGAACTTTTTTTTCCGGCTGTTTGCTATGAATTGATTCGAAAAGCACTGCACGAAATTGATTCCGGTTTTCACAGTTGCATTGAAAATTGTCGACATTAGGTTATAGGATATTTTTTAACCATAATTCGCTGTCCGGAAGCGGAAATCTAAGCTGATATCTAAGAAAAGTTGTAATTCTCGAATGCCTTCTAGCTCTTAGCTTTGGAATGACACATCCAGATGAAATAGGATTTTTTTTAAACATAAAGTTCAATTATGTACAAAGATTTTAAGATATAAATCATCTTTGTACGTTATCCTGAAGTCGAACAATAAGAAATAAACTATACATTTTATACAATTCAAAAAACTAAAATGTTCGATTGAAGCTAGATCGGTGGACTTTCCCAGCATTCAGTAGAGGAAATTTTGTGTGTGTGTGTGTGCGCGCGGCAAAATCTGTTTCTCTCTCTTTACATTTTCTGCGGTGTGCTTTTTCTTTCTCTTTTATTTATGCAGCTTTTGCGCTTTGTGTTGTTTTTTTTTTTTTTGCTCACTTTTTTCAGTTTAACTGGATACTGGTACTGGAGTATTAATCAGTTGAGTTGAGTAGTAGAGTACTCAAGAGAGAGATGGGGTATGAAGTTGATGTATGAACTATGAAGCAGGGTTCGGAGCGGACTTTACTGCAATTGCAGTAGATCTACTCCTATTTTAAGAAAAAAAAATAAATTCTACTGCACCAGTGCGCTCGACCGACAATCTACTGCAATTTATGTGAATCTCGGAAATATTAAATCAAAATTGAATATATCTACAAATTTTTGATTCTTTATCTCTCGTTTTCACTGCATTTGCCTTGCATGAACTGATACTGAAGTCAAGTCTCAAGTGTGTCTTTCTCTTTCTCTGTTTCTAAATTTATTTTTGTTGTTGTTCTGCTCTGCTGTCAGCTGTAACTTTTTTTATGTTTAAACTATATAATACATTTATAAAAAATATTTCAAAACATAATTTTTATCGCATTTTTTTCTAAATTCAAAATTTATTGCAAAAAAAGTGAATCTTCTGCACTTTTTTTGTAAGATCTACTGCGAAATTTTATAACTGAAGTCCGAACCCTGCTATGAAGTGTAACAAAACAAGTGGAAGGTAGGTAAATGAGATTAAGAGGGAATAATAGAAGTTAGCCCTTAGCCTACCTATTTTTTTTGGATTTTTTTACTACAAGGTTTTTCTTTTCTTTTTTTTCGGGTAAGCTACTGTTTGTACAACGCTAATTATTTTGTTTTAAATTTAAGAACTGGAACTCTGGCGAAGCAAGGCGAGCACGGGTCAGCTAGTGTTATAATAACAGAGACAATACTGAGACCCCCAACTTCGACCGATTAACAGTTATTTGCCAACAAGCTAAATTTTACGCTCCCAAAAAGTTTAGGTGCGCTAGTATTGTTGCATAGAAATTCGTATTGACAAATGTCAAAAATCCTCTCAACCAACACATTCGCACCTAATCTTTTTACATTTTACTGTGGGCAAAGCAAAACGGATAGGAATTGGCGTACACGGATAAGAAAACAAAATGGCGGATTCCTGGCAAAAATTGAGGGGGCCAGCGGCAAGAGGATTGTGAGTTGGGGGTCTCAGTATGATTTGTTTATGATAATAAGTCAATGATGTGTTTAAAACTACTAAATGAAAATGTTTCAAAGCTACTCGTTTCAGTAGTCAACGGAGAAATGAAAGTTACAATGATTTGACAAAAATTCTCTGCTCGGTAATGAAGGCACATCACATCAAGGCACATTGGTATTCAGCGGTCAGCACATTTTATTAAAGCAAACAGAGAGTGAACACTTTATCATAAACCGTAAATCGTTGCGGATAAGAAAGTGGAGCGCGCCACGCTCGCGATTTCTAGACTCAGTTAGCCACACGAAATCTGAAATCTGAGAGCGAATCTGAAGAAGCCCAAACGAATACCACATTAGATACACACTTTCGGTTTAAAAACCGATCGAAAAGCGAAGGTACTCCCCAAACAGCATCGCCATACAAAAACAAAACTCTGTTTAAATATCGTTCGATCAAAAATTTTCAAAATTAACTTCAAAAGTATAAAAATTCTTTACGCAAACCAAGCAACAAAGAAAAAAAAAAACAGCTGGCCAGCTCATTTTTTTTCACTTTCGCCATTTTGTTTACCTATCGGTGGAATGTCATGTGGTATTCGATTGGGCACTCTCAGAGCACTTTTTATGTTCGATTGGTACAAAAATAGGCAATCTTTTTCCGATTTTATATTCGACCTGAACTGATAAATACAACCTACACACTTTGTGTTGCGAAAATATTTTTCAGTTATTGTCATATAGCTGCGACAAGCTAAAAGAGGGCATTCTTTAATTTAAACCGTTTCACATTTTACTTTTTGAATAGGAAAAGCTTACCCCCGTATTAATAAACACTGTGTAAAAGTTATCAACTTGTTACTCAGCAGTTATGTCCAATTTTTGTATGCTATCTGACGTTTGCTAACTAACTTACTTGTGCACATTTTTTTATTAATAAGGGGGTTAATGTTTAAATCTGTTTTTTAGTTCCGAATAATACTCGTAAAAGATTATAATTTTCGAACGACGTCTGAGTCAGAGAGCTCGAAAATAACTCTCAACCTATATTTTCAATTGGTTTCTCACCGAGAGATATTACATACGGGTTCGACTTCAGCATTAATTTATAGACACTTACCTTTCGTTGATCGTTATTTTTATAATTTGGATATATCACTCCTCAGTTAACTTTTTCCATAAATATTAAATCAAATTTAATCAACCAAAGACCTCATTCTTCGAAAATAAGTAAAAAAAGGACTGAAATTTGTATTGAATTCAGTTGTTTTCCTTATTTAACATATAGCTATATTATCAACAAAGAAAATGGCTTTATACATAGAATATCATCATCTGAATGGCTAATAAAACATATTTTAAGAATTAAGTTTGACTAGTTAGCATGCGCTGCTAATGATAATAGTTAGCGAAAAATGTTCAAATGAGATTTATTTCTGTCTGTCAGTGATATCGCTCAGCGGTTGACCGAAACCATAAAAAACAAAATAAGGTTTTCGCTCAAAGCGTAACAGATAGAAATATTTTGATAAAAAACTGGTCAGTATGTGATCATATTTAAAATTCTCAACAACTGAGACTAAAACTAAGACCTTTGAAAAGATTAAGAGATATTTTTGAGCTCCATACGTCTGACCAATCTAACAACCGCTTTCTAAATTTGTTTCAAATTCTCAAAATTATAAGGATATAGCGAGAATTTTCTTTATTATAAGAAGTGCCATGTGGAATAGGACGGGAAGACCTATGTTCAAAATCATTCGTATGGAGACATCTGTTTGACTATCGATATCAACAAGGCGACCCCAATTTGCGGTGAGTTCGCACTGCTTGCATGAAGTCTCTGATGGCAAGATGCTTATTCTTATTCCGCGATGCTAATAATACTTTTTGGTGTCCAGGCTAAACCAACAATGGCAAAATTGTCCATACATTTTTGGCATGCACACAGATTGAAAAACAAAATAAAGGTAATATTTTATTTTAAAAATTGATTAGATCAGACGAATTCCATTTCCACACCAACGGGTCAGTAAACAAAAATATAAATTTCTGGCGTGCGAAAACACACATACGAGTAACTCGGGAGCAACAAAAAATGCATTCGCTTCGAGTCACGCACGTTTGCCGTGGTCTTTCGGCTGAAAAAAAAAAATAATTTTAATAAATAACTAGCTGTGCCCGCAACTTCGTACGCGGCGTGAGATTGTGTAATTTTCAATAAAAGAGATTTGACCGTTTTCTCAACGGCATATTTGTTTAAAATCAACAGTCTAGCTAAAAAAAAAAGCGGTGAACATTGTCAATGTGAAACAATAAATCAAACAAATCTATTTACCTAAAACACTTATTTAAGAAAATCAAATTCAACAGCGTAAGTCCTAAAGTTCCACTTCCTTACTGTAGGTATCAGCGTAGGTAATGTCAAAACAACCACTAAAACAAAAGCCTGAACGGAAATTTGTATCTACACCAACAATAAGTAAATCAAACAACATAATTCACCTATATCGTCCTTACTTCTTGAATTCTTCAATTCCTTACTGTAGGTATCAACGTAGGTACTATAACAACCATTAAAACAAAAACCATGAACTCAATTTCTATATACACAACCTCCACCATACGTTCATCACCACACCACACGTCATCAGCAATCTGCGCATTTCCTCAGAAACACATTGTCGCTGTTTTTTTCATATGAACGTGCTTGTGCGATGTGCGCCACCAAACCACCCACCCCTAAGCAGAAAAACGATCAAGAACCGCGGCTGCTGATAATATTCGATTTGAGAAAATTAATTTATTTTTTTTTTGGTGTTAGATTTTAGGCTGTAGCTCAGTTTCTAGAGGACATAGAAAGCTGATTGATGGCTTGAAATAACTTTAAAAGTGTTGGCTCTCCTAAGTATTTTGTTTTGTTTGCATTGATTAAGAATTATTTGAGTAATGGCGAGTTAAAGGCAGTAAAGTCAGAAAAAAAAAAAAAAACACATTTTGGTCAAAAACGCTCCAAAAAAAATGGCATGGCAATGAAAGGGAATAGCCTATATGTTGCACAAAATCTTAAGGAACATTTCAAAAAAAGTTTCATCGAAATCTGTGCAGTAGTTTTTACGCCATTAGGTAACAAAAAAATTGCCTACAGTTTTATTATAAGTATAGAAGACGATGTTGGGTGTTTGCAAAAACCAAAATTGAAGTTACCCAGAGGGCAACATTTTTCATTATTACTTACTTACTTAGGTGGCGCTACAGTCCGGGGTGGACCTGGGCCTCAACCAATACGCCTCTCCAGTTAGCGCGATCTTTGGCTAACTGCCTCCAGTTGCGCACTCCAAGTTGGTTGAGGTCCCCTTCCACTTGCGCGCGCCACCTAAGGCGAGGTCTTCCTCTACTGCGTTGTCCCTCCGGGTTAGAATCGAAGACTCTTCGGGCCGGAGCGTTGGTGTCCATTCGCTCTACATGTCCCAGCCATCTTAGACGACTGATGCGTACTTTTCTGACTAGGTCGATGTCGCTGTACAGCTCGTAGAGTTCGCTGTTAAATCTTCTCCTCCAAAGCCCGTCAACGCAAACGGGACCAAAAATCACTCGAAGAATTTTGCGTTCGAAACGACCAAGGAGATCTTCATCCGCCTTTGATAGCGCCCATGCTTCTGCACCATAAAGCAGGACTGGGATGATGAGGGTCTTATACAGAGTTTCCTTAGTATTTCTCGACAAGGCCTTACTTATCAGTTGCCGTCTTAGGCCAAAGAAACAGCGGTTGGCAAGTGTGATTCTTCGTTTGATTTCTGATTTATTAACGTTATACAAAATTACGAATAATGTTAAAGTTTTTGCATATTCTTCCAATTTTGTTAATATTACTCTTGAAATATAAAAGTCGCAACATGACATGCCAAAACAAACAAATTGTATATTTTAAATTTTGTTTGTTCCCGGTGAATTTTAGATTTTCTCTTTTTTTCTCTGGTGTGCACTTCCAGGTCAATTCTTAACACGCGACATAAGTGTCCCAGTGTCCGGGATATTTTTATAGAACTAGTCTCTATATACAATGCACTAACTCACTAGTGTATTGTGTTGTTACAACAAACAAAATTTTCAAAAGTGTTCCAACGAATTTCATTGAAAATCGCAATTCTCTCGTCTAGTCAGTGTCAAATCTGTACCAAAATGTTTTGTGATGAAATAAACCGTTTGAAGTTTTATATGAACAAGTAACCCACGAAGGTTCGTCGTAGATTTGGTGTACGATGAGCTCTCTACAAATCTTTAATATTAAATTCTGTAACTGAAACATTCCATAGTCACAGGAACTCCGCTAAAAATATATCGTAATGGTATTTTAAAATTGTTGGAATCAAAAAGTGTAATTATGATTTCTAATAACCATTTTTGTAACCTTCACACTAAAGTTTGTAGGTCACAATGGGTAATTTTGAATGGAAAATGAGTTTGCGAAATCTAGCCTGCACACTTAATATGACTAGGGGTCGCCCCGAGGCCGAAACTCGACCAATTTATTCTATAAGTTCAATTTTGAAGGGGAAATGAAGGGGAAATATCGGAGCGCTTAAAAATAGGCAATCGAAACCATTTCAGACTTCCCTTAAATTGCGATAAAAAGTGCCCAGTAATGCGGACTGTCTTCTATTTTATATCACAGGTAGAGAAGGGTGCATCGTTTAGTTCAACAGTTTTAGAGTTATGAGGACCTTGAGTTAGAAGCCAACATTTTGCTTCAATTTTATATAAATCATGAACCGTTAGGCCGATTGGTACGAATTTTATTAGATTAGTAATGTCGAACACTTTCGAAAATAGATTTTAGAAATTTTATCACTTTGCTAGCTGCGGTTTCAGAAATAAGACGGTTTTAAGGGATTGGGATTTTGTTTTTTCAAATGGTTCTATCTTTCAAACGGTTGAACTACATACGAAAAGAATTTCACTATAAACAACTACAAGCGATTGTCTATCGAACTGCATTTCACGTTTTTCATTCTAAAAAAGTGCGAATTAACTTCACGTAGATGCCATGTTGTTGTTGTAATTTCATGCAATTCGCTTAAATTTACCTGCTATAATTCATAATTTGTGGATAATTTTTGTATTGTATTGTGCACTTCTATGTATTGTCCCCTACCCAGGTATATATAGTTTTGGCATATTTATGTGACGTATAATAGGAAAAATGGGTGGAAACACGTTAAAGGCAACTCCGTATTAATATATAGATTATTAGTACCGCGCATTGTGTTTTACATTTGACCTCATTTCAAATGATCTAACAGCACATTGCTTCATAAATTGGCCTTGGGTAAAATGAGGAGTTCTTAATTCATAACAAACCGTACTTCTCATCCTCGTATCTATTGTTGTTATATATTCCAAGTTATCGTTTCGAAGAGGTCCATAAATTGTTTGTTTTTATTTGACAACTTCATCCAGTATCTATAGAATATTTGTCAGACATTTTAAGACGAACAAACTTCAAGATAGGAAGTCTCATAGCTTCTATATACTTCTTTTAAGCAGTCGATTAAAACTGTATTTCAAGTACATGTACCCGAACTCACCATTTGCGTTTTAAATTTTGTTTATAAAGGTAAACACATTTCTTATTGGCTTACAGAGGTTTGCTTATTATTATTTTTTGAGATGAATAATTCAAACTTAAACTGCGCATGTGAATACGAAATTAGTTGCTTTTTAACGTTGGCAATAAATACTTCAATTGAAGAATACATTTGGTTGGCAAATCAATTGTTTATACATTTTAATATTTAACAGAATAGAGGTAGCATGAGAATTACTCTAGGTATGACGATTAATATTCGACAAAAGTAAAAATAAATAACAGACAATTCCTTGAACTCATTGAATTGTTATTACTAGTTTCGCTTGTGGTCGAAAATCGACCCTACCTTTTTGAAGGATGTAATACTAAAAATCGTACCAACATTTCCGATATTGTGGTGTCAATCGTACATAAATCACGATAATATCTTTATGTAAAGGGTATTTTTGTTTTAGAGGTATATAACTTTGAAATGGAATAAAACAAAGACAATTTTTTTAAATTGACATGAAATTTACTTTATTCGAAAGATAATCTTCTGGCATTATAATTCAAATATGATTTCTGGCATATGACCGTCACGGCTGGCTCGGACGTAGTCTAATCTAGAGGTACAATTTTCGATGACTTTTTCCTACATTTAGACGCAGTGGCTTAGTGTTAGTGTGTTGGACTACTAAGCGAGGGGTCTCAGGTTCGAATCCCGCAAAAACCCAAATTCCAACTATGGGTTTTTTTCCACTGCGCTACCTCTCGCGATCGTCTGACAAACATCCGAGAGTATAACTGTCTTGAAAGAGCTTTTCAATTAGCCGTTTGGAGTCGGCATAAAATTGTGGATCCCTTCCATTCGTTCCAAAAATGAAAAACTCACACAAAACGAATGGTTGCGAGAAGCTAGGCCTAGGGTCCCTCCGGACCTGTTGCGCCAACTATTTATTTATTTATTTTTTCCAACATTTGTGGCCGTATATCGGCAATAACGCGGCGAATGTTGTCCTCCAAGTGATCAATCGTTTCGGACTTTTCGGCGTACGCTAGCTACTTCACATATCCCCACAGGAAATAGTCAAGAAGCGATAAATCGCGCGATTTTGGAGGGCAATTCACGGGTCTGCAACATGAAACTATGCGGTTACCAACCGTTTCCTTCAATAAATCAATTATGGCACGAGCTGTGTGACATGTAACATTCTGGCCAGCATGGTTTTTAAAGAAGTGCGGACCAATTATTCCCCTAACCCATTAAGCACATCAAACAGTCAGTTTTTGTGACATACACTTGATGATTATCATCACTCCAAATACGACAGTTTTGTTTATTGACGTATCCATTCAACCAACAGTGGACTTCATCGCTAAAAATACAAAATTGACGTAGTGCGCGAAACGTATTTCGAACAGAACCATGATTTTCAAAATAAATTTGCACAATTTGGAAGCGTGGTTCAGGCGTCAGTCTATTCATGTTGAAATGCCAGCCAAATCAAACTAAAAATAAATCACTTGACAGCTGACAAAATGGCCGCCAGTTAAAATAGTGTTGCCAACTTAAAGTCTTATACCTTTAAAAAAAATTAAAATTTAGAGCAAAAAATGTTTGCCGCAAAATCTTCGTTTCCATAGTAACATCATTGACGGTGGGGTGACATAATGTCCATGGACGTTATTTCTGTCCCAAAAGGACATTATAGGTCTGTTCCTTTACTTTTAAATCTTACGAATTCTTACGAATTTTTACTCAGTGCCGTTCCTTAACTCGAAAAATTCGTAAAAGCGAGCGTCATCGAGAGAGCAAGATATTACCCCTCCAGTGAGAATCTTACGAATTTTTACTCAACAAATTTCTTGGTGTAAGAAGTGAAAAAGCTGTCAGTCACCTTACAAACAACAGCTGAATTGAAATTTGTTGTCTCATTTGGCATATGCGTGGATTATTTTTTGATTTCTTGCGTATTAAAATGGTATTTACAGGCGGCAAAATAAAATTGAATGTTCTCCTCATGATTCTTTCGAAATTGGCGACGAAATTCTTCCTCGCTGGAAAAAGTAACAATCTTCTCCATGTAATTCTTCAGCAGTGTCGCTTTTTCCTCTTTTTGAATGCTTGTAGTTCAATAAGTACAAACTTTTCCACATACTCGGATTCATCAAAATGAAGTTCGATTAATTCCAGATCACTTTCTTCGCGAGCTAGATGATATAACTAATTTTCTTAGTAAATTAACTTATTCCTCGAGTTTATCAGACATTTTAACGACTTTCAGAGAGTGATTTCAAACCGACGACAAACCCTAGTCAGTGTCTCCCTGCATTCCACAATAAGCTTGGACGTTGGCTTAGTTGAACCGACAGCCTCAGTCGCGGGCTGACTGTCTACGAATATGCCTATTTTTTTTCTGGGTGTAGCTGTGTTAAGGAGCAGTTTACACGCCTCCTTCATTGCCAGTACTTCTGCTTAAAACACGCTGGCTGCGTTGGGAAGAGTTATAGAGATGTCTAATTCTGTTGAAAAAATGACCGCTCCCACTCCACAGTTCATTTTGGAACCATCTGTGAAGATAGGTATGTCGATTTCGTTTATGACCACATTTTCCTCCCATTCTGATCTAGAGGGGAACCTAACAGAAAAGTTTTTATGGAAGTTGAGTTTGGATACGGTGTAGTCCGTAAATATACGACCTATGCCGTCCGGAAGGGAAAGTAGGATGCTGCTTTATTTGACCACTTAAACTTGATAGTTGAACTTGATTTTGGCCTTAAAATGTTGCTATTGAATTAATAAAACATTATCAAATTATATTTAAATTCTCTTGAGTATTTTATAAATTTTTCCGTACGAAAAACTTCTTCCGATCACGGAAAAATTAATACTTAAATTCTTTTTCTAGAAAATTGAAAGATAATTTGCTTATTTTTTTGTTATAAATGAACTTTAGAATCCATAAGCAACTTTTTAAGACGACGATTGAGTTCAACCATCAAGTTTAAGTGGTCAAAAAAAGGAAAAGAAAATTATTACGGTTTCGTTTTTCGTATGGCTTTAACTGGCGCCTAATATGTACAAGAAAGTTAAAAATATATACGCAGTAAAATAAAAGGATTAATAAGGAAATCAATACAGTTTTGTTCGTCTATTTTTTACAAATAAGGTTTAAAGTAACGTTTCTGAGGTTTCATTCGAAATTAAATGCAATTATCTTCGAAAATTCTTCGAAACAAAAAATGAATTGCAAAAGTTTTTACCGGCTTAATATTAAAAATAACTTTAATTGTGCAAAAAGTGAACTAAATGTTCTAACAAACGTATTTGGTCTGTGTCTGCGTTTATGTTGTGTTGTGATTGCGACTTGTGAGTTGTGAGTGTTAACAATGAAAAATTCAGTCGGAGAAAGTGAGTGCGGCACAACTAAAATGTTATACGAGACTTCAATCTTAACAATATTAACCATTGTTAAGAAACCGAACGCACTCCGGAAGTAGTACATATTTTTGATTCCGCTTTCGAAAGTACAAAACGTTCAAAAGATTTGACTTTCGGAACGAGATACAGAGTATGGCGTAGGGCCTGGTTGGCGAAAGATAGTGAGTGGAAAAAACGTATATCGCTGCAGTGTGAAAGAGGCGAAGTCGAGCCCCTAAAAGAACAAACGCGTAAAGTACTGCAAGAAAAACAACTCCGAGGGCATATTCGCGCACCGCCTCCAATAAACGTCGTTGGGGTAACAGCTGTAAAGCTGCTTCGATAACAGCTAGGTCCTCTGAAAGACCGATAGAAAGCAGCTCTTCAAGTCTTATTACCAAGACCAAAATTCTTTGGGCCATTAAAGGATTTAAGCCATTTAAATCTCCTGGACCGGATGGTATAATACCGGCCGAACTTCAGAGGAATGTTGACCTAATCCTCCCTTGGGTAACTGTAATTTTTAAAAGTTGCCTGGATTTGGCTCATATTCCCAAGTTGTGGACAGAAGTTAACGTGGTGTTTATACCTAAAGCTGGTAAAAGCTCACACGTTAACCCCAAAGATCTCAGACCAATTACTTTGTCATCATTTCTTCTAAAAACCTTAGAGAAACTGATAGACATCCACATACGTTGCAGTGTCAACTCAAATCTTTTGTCAAAGGCTCAACACGCGTATAGTAAAGGGAGATCGGTTGAAACGGCCCTTCACTCACTTGTATCTACCATCGAAAAATCTCTCGATTGCAAAGAATTCACATTGGTTGCTTTCCTGGATATTGAGGGAGCGTTTAACAACGTCGAAGCAGAGGCAATTCTCGGCGCAGTGACGGGCCTTGGAATTGAGAAATCGATTGGCGAATTGGTCAACCAGTTGCTCACCAACAGGTTTATCAACTCACAGCTGGGCGATGCATCGGTCCGGAGGTTCGTTAGTAGGGGTACGCCTCAAGGTGGCGTTATCTCACCTCTTCTTTGGAACCTAGTAGTGAATGAACTACTACTAATACTGGAGGGGGAAGGGTGCAAAGTAATTGCCTATGCGGATGACGTTGCCATCGCTGTCTCAGGAAAACACCTAAACACGCTTAGAGATCTCATGCAGAATGCCCTCTCTAAGCTCTTTAAATGGACTAAAAAATGCGGTCTGGCGGTTAATGCCCAGAAAACTGAACTGGTCCTCTTCACAAGAAAATACAAAATTCCCAATTTTGTACCCCCAAAACTAAACGGCACACTCCTGGTGCTCACCAATACGGCTAGCTATTTAGGCCTAGTTTTAGACAGCAAATTGAGCTGGAAACCCAATATCCTGCGGAGAGTTCAGAAAGCCACCACGGCTCTGTACTGCTGTAAAAAAGCCATTGGAAGCAGATGGGGACTCCAGCCTCGAATTACATATTGGCTATATGTATCCGTTATCAGACCTATACTCACTTATGGCGTTATTGTATGGTGGACTGCCCTCGAAAGAGCCATCCATCATAATCAGCTTAGCCGCGTCCAAAGAACGGCATGCATATGCATAAGTGGAGCCCTTAGAACCACTCCAACAGCGGCCATGGACGTAATGTTCCACTTGCTACCGCTGGACATCTATTGCAAACAAGTGGCAGCAAATGCAGCCACTCGGATGAAAGCAATTCAGTTGTGGACCAGTCGCCAAACTGGTCACTCATCGATTCTAAATACATTGGAATGCATTCCAAAAGATACTGATTACACCCTCCCTCAGTTTCAATTCGAAAAGAACTTCGAAACTTACATACCCTCCAGGAGTGACTGGGAGAACGAAATAGTACCCCGCAAGGAGTTTGTCTGTTTCTATACAGATGGGTCCAAAACTGAAACAGGAGTAGGGGGGGGGGGGGGGGAGTTGTTTTCTCTTATGATCTAAATTGTAAAATCTCATTCAGCCTTCCTAATCACTGTAGTGTATTTCAGGCGGAGGTCATGGCGATCAAAGAGGCCCTGTCGTGGCTTCGGTATAATGTAATATCTGTAAAGGATATCACCATCTTTACCGACAGTCAAGCCGCGATTAAATCCCTGGATTCTGTCGTCTTCAATTCAACAGCTGCCCTCAATTGCCGACTATCTCTGAACGAGATGGCGAAACAATTCAAAATTCACCTTATATGGGTGCCGGGCCATAGAGACATTCCAGGTAATTGCATCGCCGATGAGCTCGCCAGACAAGGCACTACTATGCCGACTCTACCAGAAAAGAAGAGTCTCTATATGCCTCTTGCAAGCTCCTAATTAAACAAAACGCATTAAGCGCTACTAATCGCAGGTGGTCTAGCTGCTAAACGTGCCACACCTCGAAACAGATCTGGCCTCAGCTGGATTCCAAGCGCTCAAAAAGTCTCATTACACTGAAAAGACCCATAATAAGCACTCTAGTAGGTGTCATCACGGGACACTGCATCATAGGGAGACATGCTCTCAGATTAGGCCTCCCTTCAAATGATTTCTGCAGAAGCTGTATGGACGAGGAGGAGAAAGAGACTATTCTTCACCTTCTCTGTACGTGTCCAGCACTGTCACTCCGTAGGAAACTATACCTCGGAGAATATTTCTTCGACAATCTCAGCGAACTCGCAAACATAGTTATCAACTGCCTCCATCGCTTCATTCTTAGCTCCGGCTGGTTCAACGGGTAGATAAGGAGTCGATGTCGATCCTGTGGTAACACAATGGGACTAATTTGGCCTAAGTGAGGCTGCACTTGAGGCGGCTTGCCACTCTAACCTAACCTAACCTAACGGAGTATAATAAATTGCACAGCCTCCTTAAAGGAACGATAATATCGAAATTAAAGGTTACATCTTTGAGGAATAATGCGTGGAAAATTAACGTCGAAAACCACGAAGACTACCGGGCAGTGTCGCAAAAGCTAAATACTGAGAAGATCCAGTGGTATACTTTCGAAATAAAGTCAGAAAGGCCACATCGTTTTGTGGCAAAGGGACTCCACCGCTCATTCAAAAAAGAAGAGGTTATAAACGACCTTCAAGCCAAAGGGTTTAAAATTCTTGATGCCGTTAATATCATCAAGAAGGAGAAACAGAAATCAGAAGAAGATAAGGATGTCCTGGTAAGGCGTGAACTTCCGCTCTTTATGCTTACCTTCGATAGGTCTGATAATATTCAAATTATCTACCGAATTAAAACCATAGTAAATATCGTAGTTAAAATCGAGCCGATGCGCAGAAATTTGAAAATAATTCCACAGTGCAAACGTTGCCAGGAATTTAATCACACGCAAATGTATTGCAAAAAAGAGCCGCGATGTGTGAAATGCGCCGGAAATCACTTCTCCGAAAGCTGTGCAGCAAATAAACAATCCTCCGCTACTTGTGCTAACTGTAAGGGAAAGCACCCTGCAAATTATAGAGGTTGCGAAGTAGCTAAGGAGTTGCAAAAACGGAGAGATGCTCTCCTTAAGCCTCAAAATAAATAAACAAAGCCGCTAACGAAGACAAAGCGTAAGACCGTCCAGGAGGTAGTAGGCAACATAAAACCTCCGGTTCAAGAGCGTAATAATGTCAGAGAAAGCGAGACAACAGAAAAGCCCTCGACCTATGTTGTCAAAAGATACGCTACCGAAAAGTTACCATCAGGAAAGCCATGGAATAGTGGCCCTCGGACAGCCAGAGTAGTGCAGACCTACGCTCAGGCCGCGGCATACGACGGAGCAAAAAACCTTGAAACTTCGCCGGACCCTGTTTCTCATGTTTTCTCAGTTGTTCTCCAGAAACTTGAAGAACAAAGCAAATTAAATAAAACTCCCACAAGTGTAACTTATGTATTTTATACAAGTCAGCTGACAGTTGCCGCAGATTATGTTTTTGGCATTTTGCTAATACTTTTGTGGATTCTCTGCGGTTGAAATTAAATCTAAGCTTGGAAGTCGCCGTCGCGAAGACCTACGGGTTCTTGGCGCTCAGCACAATGTAAGAATCTGCTGGGTCCCCGGACACACAGGAGTGCAATCTCAAACAGAAAATTGAGAACAAAATTCTGGCAGTGGCCAGAAAGAATTCTACAAATCAGAAAATAATCGTTATCCTCTCTTGTAGGCATTATTACAGGACACAACATGCTGAAATATCACACCAAGAAAATGGGAATCAAACTGATGACCTGTGCAGAGGATGCGGTGATGAGGATGTGCATGAGGACACTCCACACTTTGTTTGCCACTGCCCGGCACTCTGTTCCATTAGATACAGAATTCTTGGACGACACTATTTCGAAGACTTACATAAATTTGTATTATCCTTGGGATGACTACCCGGTTTCATAGGATTCCACTGTATTGAACTAAGTGTGGCGGGTGCAGGTTCACCCATGTCTCGCCAACCCACTAATCTAACCTGCTACCACAAATCTGTGGAGTTCTTAACCTCACACATCGATTTAAAAGTGGTTAGTGGGTGAAAGAGCGTGCAGCTTAGCTAGCTTTACAGATGCATATGTATTTTCCCCCGGTCGCACCCTCGAATCTCCTTTCTGGTTATAGTTCCGGCAGAAGCCGAAATGAATGCATGAAAAGTCAATTGTATAGTTTCTTCGCAATAGTATTTTTAGGCGGACTACGTCAGTATGTCCATGGGATGTCGATCGTGGGATATTCCTATTGCCATATTATCTAAACTCCAATGCGAGTAGCATCAAAGGCCACCGCTCTCCTGAATCAAGAGATATTTCTGAGCGCGTAACTCTTAATAAATATATCAAGAGGTGTCACTATTCAGAAAATTTAGAGCAGATTCAAGGGTGCTCGGGAATTTCCTAAGCAGATGCGACAAAGAGTTCTCGGCAAAAAATGGAAGACCGTAGTGTCTCAGGCGGAGATTCACTGGCCCGGAGTTCAGTAATTACACCCGACATGCGTAAATACACGCATTAGCGTGGAAGACAACTAGCCCATGTAGATAGTATGAAAAACAGAATTATTTTAAATATTATACCGTAAAAACAAATAAACTAAACAAAAATCATTACGAATTTTGAAAATAAAAACTTGGTTAACTTACTTGATAACGGTTTCTGGGCTAGTACAATCTTCGAAACGAATTGTATAACCAACTTCCTGTCCCAGACGACAACCGAATTCTTCAGCGACTCGTTTGGCCACTGACATCGCAGCCACACGACGGGGTTGTGTACAACCGATTTTACCTCGCGCTGTGAATCCGCATTCGGCCAAGTACTGTGTGATTTGAGTAGTTTTTCCCGATCCAGTTTCACCAATTACAATTAGGATTTGGTTCTCCGTTACAGCCTATAAAGAGAACAAGATTTTAATGCTGTTTCAGGAAAGCATTTCTTTGGGATACATACCTTGATGAGATCATCGCGCAACTTGTAAATAGGAAGGGAATGGCGCTGTTCGACAAGTGTCATATCGGTTTTCTTACCAAATGATGACTTTTTACCACCGATGACGTGCTTTTTCCATTCGGGAACTTCCACAGGTGCTAGGCCAACACCCCGCACATTGGCAGCGAGCGCACGACTATCCTCTAAAAAAAAGTTGTTGAACGACAAGACGTTAAATAAAATTTGATTTTGGTTACCTTCTGGGAGAGGATCAATCCAGTTTTTATTCAAACTCGTTGGAATCGAATCCATTTCCTGCTCACGTTGTAGCATCTTCTGTTCGCGTCTCTCCTTTGCCAAGGCAGACTGCATCATGGCGGCTTGTGCTAACGAGCCATCCGGATTCTTAACAATTCTAACTGGCGACAGATCATGCAATGCTCGCCCATGGCCAGCAAGAAAAGGTGGTTCTTCCTCAACAATTTCGATCTCGATGTCGGCCTCGTCGTCTTCATCTTTTGGCAATAATCTTAAACGAAAATACAAAAGTGTGTCAATAACTAGTAGAACGTGGACCTAGCGCAACGGATGGCTTCGAACAAAACACATGTTAATACCAAATAACAAATCTCTTTAAAGGACGTTGAAGGAAGTGTCAGTAAGTTAAAAAAGTTAAAATTTGAACTCTCCATTTGGTTGATTACGGTAGTTACTTACCCAGTCTCTTCATCGAAATCAGGCAACTCGCTGCGGTCTATAACTCCCGATGATATCATTTGTTTGATCTCCCATCTCTCAGGGCTGGAGATTCTAGTCACTCTCTTTCTGCTTTCGTCTTCCTCCCCATCGACATTGCCCTGCAACTGGAGCATGGACGTTCCTCCTATTGGTCTGTCCGGATTTCGATCCTTCAAGTCGCCGTCTCTTGTAGGAGCATGTGAAAGTGGATTAAGATCTTTACCGTTGGCTTGATCGACTTCTTTCATTGACAGGGAAACTTTTTGTCCAGTTATGGATATGACCTTTACTTTCACCATTGAACCACGACTCACTACTTCGGTCACATCAGTTACACGACCCTCCGAACGCAGTTGTGATATATGAACCAATCCCTCCCAGCGCTTACGAAGTCCGAAAAGTTGAACAAAACATCCAAACGGAACGATATTTGCAACTTTAGCTGTGTAGATCTTTCCTGGCTCGGGGTCATCAGGCATCGGAGTTGGACTACGCCGCTTATCTCGTTGTGGAGTTCTGTTGTCTCGGTCACTTCTTCTGTGACGCTCTGGCGTTGGCGACCGTCGACTCCTGTGCCGATCTCTTGATGTGCTTCGCCGTGATCGACGGTCTCGGGATCTGTCACGATTACGATGGTGTCTATCCCGAGATCGGCTACGCTTATTTCTTGAACGACTGCGACGTCGATCTCTTGACTTACTGCGCCGCCTGTCTTTTGATTTACTTCTGTGCCTCCTACTGCGATCTTTCGAGCGACTACGTGATTTTTCCCGTTTGCGTTCACGTGGCTTTGATCTGGACCTACTCCTCCTCGCAGACTTCTTTTGTAGTTTTGTTTCGGCTTGATTTGCGACATTACTTGGAGCCATTGCTTCCAGTTCTGCCATAGCATCATCCACAACACTGTCCAGATTGTCATCATCACATTCTTTTTCAACTTTTTTATTTTCCTCTTCAGGCAATGGCTTTTCATTTGGGATGGCGAGCCCTGGGAACATGTGCGTTAATTTGCTCTTTTTGTCACCATCGTCATATGCTTTGGTGTCAGACGACGAGTCATTTATGGGATTCATCAACTGTATGATTCGTAGTAAGTTGGTAACAAACGAATCTGGAAATTCTGCCCCATTTTCCAAAAGGACATTTTTAAAGGAGTCGAAGGTTCTGTTTTGTTCAGCTAAGTCGATTATGAACTCCGCTGCAAAAATGAATAACATATTTTTTGTTTACTTGGTGCTTGGTGAGAAATAACTCAGTAACTTACCTAAATCTTTATCATTTATTCCCAAATGGTTGTCCAATTCTGTGCAGATCTTCGACACCAGGGAAAGGTGCTCTAATTTCTTCAATTCATCCATTTCTAGTGCATAATTTCGTAAATAAAACCAATAAAACTTGAATGCCTTGAACGTTTACAGCAGCGATGGGTCTGACAAGTGACAAACGCAAAATGCCCACATCAGAGACGAGACATGTCATCCCAGGTGTCGGCAATGTAGTGTCAGGGGCTGTGTTCCAAGCGTTAATCTTTTTTTTTAGAGAAAAAATGCAAAATTCACAATAGTGTATAAATTTTATCGTTTCATTTTCCTGGTGAAGACGATAAAACTTACGTTAATCAGGAGTTTATTTTTTTTTTTATTGGACGCCGACGTTTTTTCCACTTCCGTGCAAAAATAAAGATTCCAATCACACCGACAGAAATATCAAATTCTGAATTTGTGTATTATGCGTGCGTGAAATTTTTTGGATTTTTGTTTGTTTTTGTTGTAGGACTTAAAACAAACATCCTATATCAGCGAAAGTAAAGTACAACAACTAGCGTCACCTCCTCCAAGTCAGTCTGACATTATGCAAGTGTTTGATGTGCTAGTTAGATATCTCCGTTTTGCTTTTTTTATCTCTATTTGGGGAGAAATCTCATGAATCGTGTCCTTAGGGCCCGATTCTGTGTCAAATTATCCGGGTTACCTACGGTGAAAATAAAATCTTTATGTAGGTACTACAAAAAATGAAATACTGTGATCTACAAAATTGGGTCCCGCATCAAAAAAAAGTTGATACTCATTGTGCCTCATTCGCATTGGGGACGTTCGGATTCATAGTTTAGTAAGTTGACAAGCTGTCTGACTAGATGTATTTCAATTTTGATTGGCCCAGAGTGGTCACGTGATTAGTTTTTGCAGTTGACGCTTATGGAGGGGAAGCCGACAAATCTAGTCAAGAAAATCCTGCATACTCAGTTGACATTTCGAAGAGTCAGATTTAAAATAAACAGAGTGGCCGTTGCAGAATTCTGAAGTGCCGAAAAAAGGGCCGGTGAGAGAAAAAGGTGCCATTTCTAAGACTACTCTGCAAATTTCCAATTTTCGCACGATATTTACCAATCAATAGTTCGCATAACAGTGTAAAAGTGTTGTGATAGGCAACTGTGTTACATTTTAAATGTACTTATTTGAAAATATCAATTTTTGAAAAAAATATGAGGGGTCTTTTCCGAATAAAAAAGGGCAAACTAAACAAAGGCAACGCTGACCGCGAGAATACAAAAACAATTCAAGTTGCTCAGTCAACGCGTTCGGATTCCTAGTCACGACGAATCTAGTTGACGTTTTACATAAACTATGAATCCGAACGTCCCCATTGTCTGTTGTACCGAAACTTCAAATTCAGTTATACCTTTTATCTTTTCGATTTGCCGAAATCGTTATTGACACTTCTTATCCGCGGCGTGCTCTATGTCAAAATTTAGCTGGGATTTTGGCTAATGTTTTGAGAGAAAAGCTGGAGAGCAGATCAAATTTAGTTTAGCTTGAAGAGCGTTTTGCCTACGTTATAAATAAATAACGACTATTTTCATGTTTTGGGAACACAAAAGCGTAAACATTTTTTCTAGCGAAACAACTACATGCATTGAAATTTTTTTTTCTATTTCTCACAGACTTTTGGTCTAAAAACGTAAATAATAACACCCAAGACTGTGTCAGCGAGTTGTTGTTAAGAGTTTTTCTCTCAAACAATAATTCACAAACTGAAATTCGACATAATTTCCCAACAGAAATTGTCAGGGTAACTCCCAAACAAACGAGAATCGTTGTTACTCCTCGCTTCCCCACTCAATACGCTTCAAGGTTTGAAAAATTTCAAATGTTATGATTTTAGTAAAAGTAGGTGTAAGTCCCGCTAAGCAATCCAGATTTACAAAATTTCTGTGACTTTAAAAAAAATTCGTTTTTTTGGGCCAATGAAACATGCATTTTGACAACCAGCTTATTTCAAGCGCATTAAAACTGATCTGAATCCGAAAAAGTGCTTCCTCAGTCCCAAATGGAAAATGACATTACTTATGTCGTTTTCCATTGGGACAGAAAAAAACACTTTTTTTCAGATTCAAATCAGTTTTTCTGCTGTCGAAATCAGCTGGCTTTCAGATTTCATGTTCCATTGGTCGCAAAAAAAGCTTTTTTTGAGAGTCAGAGCAATTTTGCGAATCTCGATATCCGAGCGAGATTCACACCTATTTGCACTAACACCAAAACATTAGTCATTTGTCAAACTTTAAAGTTTGTTTACTTACGTTTTTAGACGAGAAGTCCTTGAAAAATAGAGAACAAATTACATTTGGTCGCTGTAATAGATATTAGCATAAGTTGAATGGATTCTTATAAACACAAATTACAATTTAAGAACAGCTGACTTTTAAAACACGCACCATCACAGATGCAAAGGAAGTAAAATCTCGTTTTATGTTCCATTGGGCACGAAAAACAGTGTTGCCGCTGAGGAAAAAAATTGTCGCTAGACCAATACCTAAAATCCACTAGAAAAATGTTAGTTTCTGAATTGCGAAAATCCGCTAGAAATCGCTAAAATATCAATTAGAATGCAAGTTCATACAAATATGTATTTATTTTTAAAATAAATTGTTAATTATTAAATTATTAATCAAATTAAATACTGAATTAAAAAAAAAAAAAAAAAAAAACAATAAATTCAAAAAATAATGTGAAGTAAAAAAAAAACATTAAAAAAAAAAAGTAAATTGAAATTTAGAAATCAAGTTCCAGTTCAAAAATTGAATCATCTAATTCTTGGCTGTCCATTTCTTCCAAGTTTGAAGTAAAGGCTTCGGCAATATTTTCTTCAGTTTTAGATTTTGTTGTTTCTCCTATTTTTTTATAACCTCGTCTAACAGGTCGTAGTTACAGCAACTCCCGTTCATCACTTTAAATTGATTTATAGAATTCAACGTCAGGGTTGAAAGTTGATTCCCAAGTTTGTTTTTTACAATGTTCATTGCACTAAAAATTTGTTCAACTTCAGCATTAGAGTGGGGAAGAGGTAGCACAGTGATTGCCAAATCAACCAGTTCTTGCAAGTTATTTACACCTGCAGCATTTTTGTACTTGAAAAATTATATTCGAATGGGTCGGAGATGCCAAGTAATGAAAAGTAGCTAGAAATCGCCAATTTTTTTTTTAGCGACAACGAAAAAATCGCTAAAGTGGCAACAGTGACGAAAAATCTGAAATCTGAGAGCAAAATCTGAAAATCCGAATGGAAAACGACATTAGGTAGGTACCCAAGGTATATAGAATAACATGGTAAAACATTGCGCATGTCCGCATCCTATCTCACTCGCACACTGTTACGTCACGTGTATCACACTGTTTTGACATTTCAGTGCAAGTTCGACGTTCTCTTAAGGTTTTTGTGGAATATTTTTTAAACAAATTAAAATAAAATGGTTATTTGTGCGATATTCGGCTGTAATAATAACAACGACAAGAAACGAAAGCAAAACAAGGTTCCCGGGCGCGAAAAATTGTCGTTTTTCAGATTTCCCAAGGATGAATCTATGAAAAAAGTGTGGTAGAAAAGACAAGTTTAATGCAAATAATGCATTTGTTTGCTCGAAACACTTTAATGGGGCATTTACACGGTCACACATTCCTATCACGGAAAATTAAAGGGATGCCCAATACTAAACAGCCGTCTGACTGAAAGGGACAGCATTACCTAACACGCAAAAAAACGTGATACGTTTTTTGGTCGGCCATCTTGTTTGCGTGGTAGGAATTATGGGAATGCTATGCATGTTGATATTTTTATAGCGATGGCTTACGAAATTTCGTTTTCCTATAAAACAAAATGGCTTCCGGAAGGGATGAAGGTACATTTATTTATTAATTTCGTATAAATGATTGATGAATTGTTGGTTTAATTTACTGAAACTAATTAACACTCTCATTTCACATATTTTAAATCGGAAATAGATATGTTTTCATGTGATTGCAGAAATGTTGGTCGCCGGAACTTCCGCTTTACGTATCTATAATTATGGGTAGAACATCCATGACACCTTAGGCGTCTGATTTGTGATCTCATTCCTTCGCCTTTATTAGCATTGACTGCGGACAAACGGATCTCTCTGTCCCGTCTCGTGCAAAAATGCGCGTGCGTGATAGTGTAAATGCGGTTTAACAGTGACCAATATGCGCGAAACTTGAAACATGAGCTGCTAAACTATTCACCCAAAAACAGTAGGAATTGCCTTTCACTTCCAAGGACTCTGACAATAAGCGCCAGGAGAATTATGAAAGGCGGAATACAAAACAAAAAATTGTGCGCGAAATTTTGTGAGTTTTAAGTGTGAACAAATTATAAATATGTACGTAATTAGTACCTATAATTTAAAATTTGTATTTTCAAAGGAAAACCCTTCCAAGTGAGCAAATTACCCAGGACACCAATGAACCTACTGCAAAATTATGCTGAAGAACAACCGACCGGATCCTTCACATGGACAGATCAAGTCAGCGATGGTGGACTTCGAAAACCCAACACTATTTTTATCGAAAAAATACGACTTCTTGAAAGTATTTTTAATGAATATAACTCGACTGGTCTAAAAACTGGACAAAATTACATAAAAACATTGTTAGACCTTGCCGAACCTATTGATTTAGATCGCGCGATCAAAAAGTTGTTTTTCCGGGGCAAAATGTTCTTTAAGATTCGAATTCTTAACAAAACACTTATTACGAACTAGCTGTACCCGCCCGGCTTCGCCCGTGCAAAATATGGTTTCAGAACAGTTGATGGAAAAAAGAATTTAAGAAATTTGCTTTCTTGTATGGGGCAGTTTTTTTTTTTTTTTTTTTGATAATCGCTGGAAGGAAAAATCTTCGAAAGACATTGCAGAGATATAACGCGAGGGAAACTTCTGCAATAGTGAGGGACTTCAACCCGATCTAAAAAACCTCCCGAAGACTGAGTCAACTCTGTCCTCATCTTCATGACATTTCACCTGGTCGTTGGACTAATCGGCAATAATTTAATATTCCTTGGACAATAAAAATAAAAGAAAATAAGTTTCTACCTAATATTTAATGTAACGCTTCTTTGTAAACTATATTAGCGGTTTTGTTTCTATCGGCTAAGATAGTGATATTTTCTGCATTACTTACCCTGGAGCATGCTACATATAACTGCCCGTGAGTGAAGCAATTCTTGCTTAAACCTTTTAAGGTATCGAGTTAATGGATATCCTAACTGATACCTGCAGATTTCCTCTATAAGGTGGTATTTACTTTATTTAAATGCTCCCAGTATTTTCGAACGCAAAGCGTTGCAAAAAAAAAAGCGAAGCGAAACGAAAAAATAAATTACTCTTGTCCAATTTTTTCCGGAATTTGTGGAGATATAGACTTGAATCAAAGTGGAGATTGTAGGCCTAGGTATCCTCTATAGGCCTGTGAAAAATGCACCAGATTATATTTAGCAGTTTCTAAGATAATTGCATTCATTTCGCACATAGATATTTTTTTTTTGTTTTAAAGCAAAAGATAAACAAACCTTTCCCACATTTTTGACATTTCTTTTTTTCTTGGCAAACCAAACAAAATACTGTCTCTGTCTCTCTCCATCTCCGTCACTGGAGATGTCATTATATTGCGCTGTTAGTATGTTTGATTTGAGAATGAAGTGCATATCCACTTACCTAGGTGAAAGTCGAAGAAATAATTTAAATTTTGCCTTTTTATTCAAAAACCTTTTAAGTTATCGTGTAAATAGATAGCCTAACTGGAACCTGCAGATGTCCTCTATAAGATGGTATTTACTTTATTTAAATGCTCCCAGTATTTTCGAACGCAAAGCGTTTCAAAGCAAAAATCGAAACGAAACAAAAAAATAAATTACTCTTGTCCAATTTTTTCCGGAATTTGTGGAGATATAGATTTAAAACAAAGTGGAGATTGTGGGCCTAGGTATCCTCTATAGGCCTGTGTAAAATGCACCAGAATATATTCAGTAGTTTGTAAGATTTTTGCATTTAAAGACAGGCAGTCAAATTCATTCTAAGTCGAACAGAACTACACCAATTTTATTTATATGATATCACTGCAAAAAAAAAGAATAAATAATAAAACGCTGAACTACATAATTGTAAAACTGATATGTACTTGTTTTTATTTCTAATATTTTCGCAGATTATAAAGGACTATTTATACATTATGGTTATGAGATTTGATTGATGAATAAAACTGCGAATAACAGCTGTCAACATTAGATTTCTTTGTTGTATTGCTGTGGAAACAAGTGGTATCGTACCACCATCAGCTCACTTTAAAACAATTTCGCCACTATATCTTGCAAATCACATTTTTATTAATTTAAAATCCACAACCCTAATATAAAGCACATGAATGTGAACTAATTTGTTCTGAAGTGTCAAAATATGTGATACACGTGACGTACATGCGCAGAACTGAACCAATATTTTCCTCCGGAATATCATACCATGTATTCTATATACCTTGTTGGGTACCTAACTAGCACTGTTGTCACTTTAGCGATTTTTTCGCTATTTTTAGCGTATTTTTAAAGCTCTCGGCGATTTTTGATAAAATGTTGTCGCTGAAAAATAAATTGGCGATTTCTAGCTACTTTTCATTACTACATCACCACGTACACGAATCCCGTACAAGTGGCATCTCCGACCCATTCGAATATAATTTTTCGTACAAAAATACTGCAGGTGTGAATAACTTGCAAGAACTGGCTGATTTGGCAATCACTGTGCTACCTCTTCCCCACTCAAATGCTGAAGTTGAACGAATTTTTAGTGCAATGAACATTGTAAAAAACAAACTTCGGAATCAACTTTCAACCCTGACGTTGAATTCTATAATTCAATTTAAAGTGATGAACAGGAGTTGCTGTAACTACGACCTGCCAGGCCAGGTTATAAAAAAAGTAGGAGAAACAACAAAATCTAAAACTGAAGAAAATATAGCCGAAGCCTTTACTTCAAACTTGGAAGAAATGGACAGCCAAGAATTAGATGATTCCATTTTTGAGCTGGAATTTGATTTCTAAATTTCAATTTACTTTTTTTTAAATGTTTTTTTTTTTACTTCACATTATTTTTTGAATTTATTGGTTGTTTTTTTTTAATTCAGTATTTAATTTGATTAATAATTTAATAATTAACAATTTATTTTAAAAATAAATACATATTTTTATGAACTTACATTCAAATTGATATTTTAGCGATTTCTAGCGGATTTTCGCAATTCAGAAACTAACATTTCTAGCGGATTTTAGGTTATGGTCTAGCGACTATTTTTTTTCCTCAGCGACAACACTGCTAACTAGTATATACTGGAACGTCCCCAATGTTGTCAGCCTCACACCCGAACAGAAAATCCACAGCGTCACTTTTTGCGACCGATCACACCGAATACCACTTGAACCCTTTCACTCATCTCACTTTCAAGTACGAAATTGAAAAAGATGTTATTAAAAAAAACGGTTTTGGTGCTCAAGAGGTCAAAATTAATACTGACAAGTCACAATTTAAAAAACGGTGCTCAAACGCCAGACTGACTTGGCAACGCTGTCACCTCACCCTAATGCAGTAATGCCAACCCGAAACGAAGTTTTTATGCCTAAATTCGAAAATAATTATGCCTTTTTCAAAAAAATTATGCCTTTTTGGTAAAAAGGATAAAAATTTCATATTTTCAAACGAACCTACAATGTGATGAAAATTTGTTAACATAACATAAGTCTATCGATAGGTAATTAAACTTTTTTTATCTCTGTAATCCAAAGCTTGGGTTTCTTGAGTAAGTGAAGTAGAGAATAATTAAGCCGGCACCAGACTGGTATCGTGTGGTGTGTTGTGGCTTGTGGGTGGTGTGGTCTGTCGTTTCGTGTTCTGTGCACACTTATCTAGTGTGCTGTCATTTTTTAAATGAATTCAAATGTTGTTTGCTTTGCTTTTTTGACGTTATTGAATTCCTAGTTCATGTGTACTCTTTCTTTCACATATGCAATTTCAGATAACATATATGTCTCGTTTCATTGCGCCATAGAGCGTTGTGGCACAATCGGTACAGGAGCGATTTCGACACAACGCGACACACTGCAACACAACACACAAGAAATATATGTTTCTACGCATATGAAATCCATTGGAGTGATAGCGACACGCCACTCCACATCACAACACACTTTACAATTGTGGTTCCGGCTTTAGAATTTAAGCACTTTGATCAAAGACCGTACCAGATTTAACAAATTCAAATTGCATTTCTATGAATTTATGGTAAAAAACAATTCATAAAAAATTATGCCTTTTACCTAAAAATTATTCCTCAATGCCTCAAGCATTGGAATTATGCCTAAAAGGCATAATTATGCCTCAGTTGGCATCGCTGCCCTAGTGTATTCCAATAAGAGAAAAACCACCCTCAGATGGATGTGGTGTGGTGCTGGTGACGGTGGGTGGTCGTGGTGGTTCTGGCTCAACTAAATATTTGTTATTCCAACCCATTATTCTGTTGCAGCGTGGTGCTGGTGCAGAGGAATCGCTACTCGAGCAAATTCAAAGGCCAAGTATCTCCTCTGTAATCTGTAAACTACGTCATTCCTTCCAGGCCCTGATTCTTAGCGAAAATCACCCCAATTCGATTCCATGTACGACCAACTGCCGTAGCAGGACCTCGTGGTACATCATACATCACATAATCAACTACACAAGCAAAACCAAACGACGCCATCGAACATAACAAATACGTCTGGAAGTCTTCCAGTGGAAAGCGCTTCTGTTTATTTGCGGAGTAGCACCTAGCACGTAGCAGTAGACATGCCGGTATTGTTGTTGGTCCAACATCTTTCCAATCGTTCACAGTTCCAATCAAATGTATCTATGTTGAATGTTGTTTGCCTGTGGCGCTGTGGCAGAAAACTCAGCAAGCTTGCTTCAGCAGTCAGCCAGCAGGATGTTTTTGTTTGCGCCTTTGTCAGGGCCATCGTGTTGCGTGTTGAGGCTTGTGTTAGCTAGTTGTTGGTTATGGAATGGTTTGTGCTCGTTTCAGTTCAGTTACGCTTGGACAAGTTGGCTGATGTTGGTGGCTTGGCTAGGCTAGCTATTTTCTGCAAGTGGTTCTGCAGCATTTCTTTTCAGGTTTTCTTTTTAGTTGACCAAGTGCGTTTGTGGAGTTCAGAGTTGTCTTGATATATGGTTTTGTCGTTGTTGTTGCCTGTATGGTGTATGTTTGGTTGAACCGAATACAGATACAATTTTTTATTGGTGTGTGGGGGCCTGCTGCATACCATCATAAAATCCAAAGAAAAAAATTGTGCAGATTTCCAAACGGATGTTGATGGGAAATTATTGTTTGATGTTGATGCAGTTGCATTTTTAGTGTCGCGGTAGTTCAGTGATTGTGAATGGTGGCGAGCGAATCAAAGTTAAAACAGAGCACCAGCTGCTTTATTAGATTGAAATCGAAATCGAAACACGAAATGCGAATGTGGTGCTGAGTTGGAGAGCATCCATCCCAAATCACATATGTGCGGTATGAGTAACTGTGTGCGTTCTTAAGGGTTAACGAATGTACTCACTCACCTATGTTCGAGCTCGGTTGTCACCTTACTTGATCCTTGTCGTTGTCGCATCATCGAAAGTGAACTGATTACACTTTTTTTTTTCTTTTGTCAAGTACACATTTTTTGCGTCGTTCCAATCGCATACTCACTGCGAAGTTCCTTCAAAAAATTGTAACAAAAAAATATATACCTACATCAATATTGTACAATTTTGTTTTTCTAGTATTGTTGTGAATTTGTAAAGTAATTGCTTAAAAAAAAAAATTGTTTGCAGTGTGAGAAATCCAACATCCAAGTGATGTGTTACGTTTCAGAGGCTACAAAACGGTCTTGCATTATAACAGAAAGAATGGTGTGAATATTCCTTCTTGTGTGTACTCGTTGAAAGTGTATTGAGTTTGGTAATCCTAAGGTAGCAGCAGGGACGTGCTTTTCTATTTGGCCAACGGTAACGCCGCAGTGAAAATAAAAGTGCAAGAAGACGGCGAAATAGAGCAAAATATCGGCGTCCTTACAGTGTCCTTCGGGTGAGTGTATTACTGCGTTGTTGGTGCTGCCGTGTGCGAGAAGCTATCAACGATACCGTAATGGCTTTAGCTAAACGGATTAAGTGCTTCAAATATCTAGTCTACAGTTACGTCGTCCTATTAACGGTAAGTGAAAGTATCTATTTGAACAAAGTCTATATTCAATGTACTCAATCGAAGGCGTTACGAGCCCATAGCATAGGCAGGGACTGGCAAAAGTCCTTCTACTCGTCCTTGCTTCTCTCATCGGGCTTCGCATTCAATCACACTCATACTCGATGCACTCTCTCCTTTGCTATTTGACCTAAATTCTGAGCTTGCCTGCACGTAAGAACAAAATACGTAAAAGTATCTATCGTGTCGGTGTCACACATAGCTGTACATCGTACATGTACAAGTACATGCCTAGGTGCAGTTGCAGTCCATGTACCTATATACCTACTGGGCAATGCGA
The DNA here is from genome assembly GCA_946477585.1 of Cheilosia urbana. NCBI lineage: Eukaryota > Metazoa > Arthropoda > Insecta > Diptera > Syrphidae > Cheilosia > Cheilosia urbana. The sequence continues at coordinate 44,850,389 of OX297856.1, forward strand.
TATTTGTTTTGGATTATACCCAACACAGTAGTGCAGTTGTAAAGGTTTGCTCGCGTGCTTCTTTTTTTTGTCAGCATTTTTAGGTAGGTAGGTATACCACCGTCGAATTTGCAGCCGGACTCAGCTCAAAAGTTGAAGTTGAGAGGCAACTTAAAGTATCTATCCTCATTATGTATTCACATCTCGCTTTGAAATCGCTGTATTTTTTTTTTCTGCGTTTCACCAACACAGAGTTGAAAATGAAATGAATATTTTAAGAACTTGTTTTGTATCTGTGTATCTAAATACCTATCTACCTAATTGTATGACGATGTCAATATAGAATTGCATTCTGTATCTGACTGAGATTTTTTTGTAACCAAAACCCCCTCCCTACAGTTGGGCAATGAATAATTCCAAGAAACCACAACACAAGACAGCGCAGCGTGTTATGTAATTAAATAGTTTTCAGTTTTCACGCTCGAATTACAATCGCTCTTCCCCGCATTCACATCATCGTCATCATCGCTTCGGTATATCTCCGCACAGATGTGGTGTATAATGTGCTTGATACTCGTAATGCCCCGACCCGACCTATCCTACCCCATCCCATCCCATCCACCTATCTAGGGATATTTATTCGAAACACACACACACACTCTGGTTGTTCGGTTTCGGTCGTCTATATACAGATGCTTGACCTTGAAAACCAGGCTGCGCAGGTTCTCTTGGAAAATCTCATTGGAAAATGACGACTTTGTGTACTCGTACACGAGCGGTGAGGCTTCGTTCTGTGGACCATTGTTAGGTAGGTAGGTACCTACGTACATAATTGCATTGCATAAAATTGTAAATGCAATATTGAGGACGTGGAAGGGACATACATTTTTTTTTTACTATATGGGGCACTAAAACCCGTCCAATCTCTTCGCTGTAATATTTGTATATATATGTATTGGCTTTAATTAAATTGAATTCTCTCTATTTTCCGGGGGGTCAGGTCAGTTAAGTGTGAGGATATGTAACAGTATCTCATACTCGTACTCGTATGTTGCAAAATCGATAGATGATAATAATTTAAAAGCATCAGTTTTTTTTTTTTGTTGGTGCCAATGCTTCGTGGCCTTTTGAAATAAAGTTTTTCCTCTTGTCCTCCACAGATTACACGAATGTGTACTTTTGTGTGTAAGAGATGTGTTTGGCAGTCTTTGGAAAATTCGATTTCTCGCTCAAGGTCCTATCACAACTTTTCGTATATTCGTAGGGCACACACAACACGACGACGAGAGCGATTCACACGGATAATTTATGGCACAACTGAGAATCTGCAAGGACTCTGGTGATGTGATAAAAAGTTGCTTGTGTTGTCAAACGTTTTTGGGAACTTGCTATTTTTATGACTTGTACATATACGATGTATGTGAGATGAATCGAAAATGATTTTGTTTCCTTTAGTGAGTGCTTGTGGATTAGATTTGGCTCCTTTTTTTTCGGACTTGAATCAGATGTACCTATCCATTCGTTTTAGGAAAAGGTTTCAATTATGTTCCAGCGATTAAGGTACTTATTGCGTCTTGGGTGCGTAATGTGAAACTTAGATGTAACCGACATTTAGGAGTTTTACACAAACTAGAGTTCGCCCAGTGGTAGAAATTCGACCACTTTAGTAACCTGGATTATAATCAAAATATAATGAAGCAAATTACATACAGCATTGCAATCTCTGCACAATATTTTCAACAAAATATGAATATGTTTTGTTTAAGGCGGTAAAAGTGGTTCTTACTTCTTAACTCTTTACCTTCGCCTATTCATATATAAAATATTCAATAAGTAGTTAGTTAGCTAGTTATATAAACGATCGATTAGTGTTAGGTAGAGCTAATAGTCATTAATTAGAGAAAAAAAACAACTGACTGTAAACCAGGGCCCTATTTCACCAACCACTTTTCACTTTTCATTTTGCAATTTTGCAAAAAAAATAATTCCTGCAAAGTATAAGTGCGAAGTGTTTCACCAAAAATGCAAAGTTCTCACGACTTTGCATTTTTCATTTTTTCAGACTTTTTTGCAAAGTGAAAAGTATAAGTGTTTCACTAATTAGAAAGAGAACTTTGCATTTATGATCGTGTTTTGCAAATTTGCAAAGTGAAAAACATATGTGTGTATGTTTTTATATTTAATTGCATCCAACGCGTAATATAGAGCAAGTTTTAATGAAGTGATCCTGGGGATCTTACCGCTAGACTTATTTATTAAGAAAACAGCGGCCCTAGCGGAACTTCGTTTGCATCGAGATGCGAAATGGCACAATCGTGGTACCATCTATGGACATAGGAAGATCCTGGAACTTGTCAAAAACGAGATTAGGGAGCTGAACATGCCTATGGATGGGATAACAAGGGTGCGTATTATGGAAAGGAATCACAAAACTCGTACTGAGAACGGATTACTTCCAGAAAAAAGGAGTGGTGAAATAGTGATTTTCACAGATGGATCCATGAATAATGACGGATTGGGTGCCGGTATCTATTCAACAGAGCTGGAACTAGCTTATGTTCACCCAGTCTTGTACTTATTTTTGGCATCGGCCTACTTAACTTTTCACTCTGCTCTTCATTTTCCCTGGGTGCATCAATGTTGATCATCGTACCGTCAACGCATCCAGCTACACAAGGGAATCCACCTTGAGCAAAAATTTGGATAGCTATTTCCGAATTTTTTTGTGGGCAGCAAATGGTGGTTGCAAGCAATTCCTCGATTATTGCGTCCGAAACTCGTTGTACTAATCTGCAGACTGTAGCTTTACTTATTCCGTGCATAGCAGCGTCTCCATGATATTGCCCTCCATTTTCCATCCAACGTAGTGTGCATAGAATCTATTGCAAGGGACTTAAGCAATTATTTCGTTCGCTGTCAAACTTTAGCCTACGTCCAATTGTTGACAAAACACGTTCAATACTCGTCTTCGTTAAACGAAAGCCTTTCAGGGTTGAAAAATGATCTCCAATTTCAAAATGTGTCCTTTAATTTTACAACCCTTTGTACATTATTTGTATCCTCTTCGTCTTCAAAGAGTGCTTCGAAACGGTTCATTGTATTTTTTGTTAATTACATCACCAACTGTTCACAACGAAATCTCAACTGCAAATGATTTTTTTTCTTTGCATATTATTGACAAACTTTTCACGATTTTAAATGAAAAGTGCAAATCTAATTTGTTTGGTGAAACGATATGGACGATTTATTTGCAAATTGGCAAAACTTTGCAATTTGCAAAAACATGCTTTGCACTTTGAAAATTTGTGTTTGGTGAAACGAATTTTGCAAAGAGGGAACATTTTCAAATTTGCAAAAAAATAATTTCCTCTTTGCAAATTTGCGTTTGGTGAAACGGAACTCGCAAAGATAAAGTGAAAAATTGCAAAATGCAAAGTGGTTGGTGAAATAGGGCCCAGATCTCACTGACATTTTTTGTGTAAAAATTGTTTTTTTTTTTTTTATTTATATTTTTATATTTATTTCTTTAGCCTATGACACTCAATACCCAAATACTCACTCTTCAAAATCGGTCACGTAGGAATGTACTTAGGATACGCATAACCCTCCCTGTGTCCAGTCGGGTAAAAAGCCACAGTTACAATAGAAGTAGGTACCTGATTTGTTATAGACGTTTTTATTGATTTTTTTTTCGTTGTTATCGCCGTCTTAGATTACGATATTTACCCGCCAGGTGTAAATGAACGATGTGTCTGCACCCTAAAATATTTCTTAAATAAACAGATCCACCTATCTGTCACATTTTTCCACGTTTTCGTGGGATGCATTTCCTGGGTCTTTTTTCTTTCAACATTTTCTCATTGTTAATTTTATTTGGAATTTCTTTATTAAGCTAATAAACTTGGGTTACAACCAGCGCTGCCAACCAATTTTGACGAAAAAATGCCTAACTTGAAAAAAAGATGCCTTTTTCAATAAAATAATGCCTAAAATATTTTTTTTATGTAAATTGGAACAATAAATCAAAATATAAACACAAATATAAAAAAAATAACAAAAACAATTTTTATTTCAAAAAAAAAAAAAAAAAAAATTTAAATTATGTATAAATTACAGAAGAAATAGGAACAAAATTCATGATCATGACTTTTTACCCGACTGTACACAGAGAGGGTTATGTGTTTCGCGCGTATCCTATGTACGTTCCTACGTGACCTCCTGTAGCCTAAACGGCTTGATCGATTTTAAAGAGTGAGGTGTCACTAGATTCGTATTCTTCCCCGGAGTGTCATAGGCTAAACAAATAATTATAAAAATATAAATTTAAAAAAAAATAAAAAAAAAATTATTGTCACACAGTAAGAAATGTCAAGAGATGGAATACACTGAACTGTGGAATAAATTACTTTCTGTGGAGTGTTAGGCCCGATTCGCCAGGGTGTTCACCATTTTCCTGTGAAGACGATTAAACTTACGTTAATCCCGAGTTTTTATTTTTATTGGACCGGGGCGGTTTTTTCAACTTCGGTCCATGCACAAATAAAGATTCCAACCGCTATAGCGACAGAAATATCATATTGGTCAATTTTTGTTTGTTTTTGTTGTAGGACTTAAAACAAACATCCTATATCAGCGAAAGTAAAGTACAACAACTAGTGTCACCTCCTCCAAGTCAGTCTGACATAATGCAAGCGTTTGATAAAGTGCTAGTTGATATCTCTGTTTTGTTTTTCTTATCTCAATTTGGGGAGAAATCTTGTGAATCGTGTCCTTAGGGCTCGATTCTGTGTCAAATTATCCGGGTTACTGGTGAATAAATCCTTAAATATGTACTACAAAAAAGTGAACTACTGTGATCTACAAAATTGGGTAGGGCATCAAAAAAATGTTGAGACTCATTGTGGCCTCATTTTCGCTGTTTGTAACACAAGAGACTGCGAAAAACGTAAAGGCTGCCCGAATTTCGTTCAAACTTCGGACTTGGAGTTATGGGCTTACGTTTCACATTAAGGAAATAGGTACCTACTCGTTTACCATAGAGTGTCTGCAGTCATGAACTCAATTATTTTAATTGAAATATTATTATTTTTATTGCATAAACATGTCGAACACTATTTGAGACCGGTAAGAAATAGATAGCTACAATCCTAAAACACTGACAAATAAATATACTGCACACCCTTCACAAAAGAAACTTTTTTTGTGTATTCTTCTAAGTATATTAAACTAAAAAGCTAGAAATAAAAAAGTTAATTTAAAAAACCAAAAAACCCGACTGACTGTAAATGTGAAAAGATTAAAACAAGACACTTTCAGGTATAACTAATTGGCAGTCGGAGGCTGCGCATATTTTTGACAGATTGTCTAGGTAGTCTCCGATTGTCAATCAGTTATACCTGAAAGTGTCTTGTTTTAATCTTTTTAAATTTACAGCCTTAGCTAATGAAATAATGCCTAAAAGGCATGAAAAAGCCTAGGTTGGCAGCGTTGGTTACAACATTCGTCCTTAACGCATTCCAACAAGTTATTGTGGAAACATTTCTCGTCCGTATATTTGTGGCAAAAAGGAAAAACAGAAAAATATATTTAAGCTACTTTTCAGAGGCGTAGGTTAAAGGTTTGACTTTATATGTGGGAAGACGACTTATGCATTTTTTTCCTGGTTCATAACCCAGCAACCCTAATAGATATTGGAATAAAAAAAAAATATTTAAAAATTACAAACAGGGTACGGTCTACGGTGCGTCTGGACGTAACATTAATCCAATTTTGACTTAAGTCGACTTCTGCTGTTGCCACAGATATATGGAGAAGGACATTCGAAGTCGATAATTGATCTAAGCGCTCTAAGACCTTTTCAACCGAAATAGCATTGTAATCAGCTGCTCATAAACTATTTTATTGTTCATCGATTTCCAAAAACCAAAAATGCATAATGGGATCATTAGCCAACATGGACTCTGGCTTTTATAAATAATAAAACGTTTGCGGACTCAATTTAATTCTTAAATATCGAAATTAAAATATCTTCCTAAAATGCACCTAAAGGTGCGGTTCCTCGTATGTATAGCTCGGGTTAGCACCGGCCAGGGATACAAAATGATCGGTGTGGACTGTAAGCTAATCTTAGTTCAGATTGGATTTTTTTGAGCTGAATTGTATTTTTTACTTTCTCGTATACGTAGTAGGTGAAAAATATCGTTTTCGTACAAAATATCGAATGATTGTGAGATGGTTATCCATTTTACTATCACACAATTCTGTCCGTCTGTCTGTCTGCTAATCGGCTTAAAGCTAGTTTAAGGAGTTTGTGGGTATACGAGTTGTTGGCCGAACACATCCTATTACTTAATAATAAAGCAAACAAGACGTTTTTAAAGCGGTCTCTAGAACAATGAAAATCAATATGTCCACTTATTTCATTGAAAGATGCAAGAGCTCTTGAGATTGGCTCGTTACAATCATAGTTTGTTCTATGTCTCGATTGAAAGAAAACATTACGAGGCCTTAGACGCCTTTCTGGCGCATAAAAAGGCACTTTAGATAACAGGGCAGGGCTTTGTATGTGGTAACACGCAACATCTCTAACGAATATAATATCGTGACTTCTTACATTAATTTTCAATACACCCAGTAACTTGCATCGCGCGCTACAGGATGGTTCAAAATTCCAATGCATTTTAAAGAATATAAATTTGGTAAAACGCCTCTGGACCCTCTCAATACGATCTGAATGACTTTCATAAATGGGATTCCATATAATATCGGCATGTTCAAGAATCGATCTAACCAGGGATATGAATAAAGATAACAGAGTGTGTGGATCAGAAAAATCTCTCGAATTCCTTTTAATAAAGGCAACATGTGAGTTAGCCTTATCGATTATATATTCAACATGAGGAACGAAGGTTAGCTTAGTATCAATAATGACACCAAGATCCTTGATTTGATTAACTCTATTTAAGCAAGTCATTTCAAGATAATAGTCGTGAGAATAATACGTCTGTGATCTTGAAAAGGAAGTAGCCATATACTTTTGTTTGTTCAACTTTAAACAATTTAGTGTGCACCAGTTTTGTAGATTTTTAAAGTCAGACTGAATCTTTCTACAATCATTTGTGCAATTTATCTTTCGGAATAATTTTCGATCATCAAATAAATACAAACATTTAAAGAAGAGTAGGTATTCTTGGGCAAACAAATGTTAAGGTAGAAATCGAATTTTGAATTCAGGACAAGAGGCATGTAGCAAGATCTAAAATCTTGCAAAAGACATCTTTGGGAAACTAAAAAATAAATACAAGTTCTCGTTAATCATGCTTATTTAAATATTAAAAATACCTACATTTACAGCAAACGGTCTTAACTATTGAAAATCTGTCCTTTTCCCCTAAGGAGTAATTTTTTAGTCGAAAATACCTACATGTAGGGATATTTCCATACACAATGTTCTGCGATTTTTCGATGTATTTTTATAAGCTCGGAATAAGTTATCGACTACTGGATAACTGGGTCTCGGTGAGATTGTTTCCGACCTTTACGGAGCAGCGAGCGTTCTCCATCGTCATTCTGCACAATCTGACAAGTTTGGCAGGGATGCCAAAACTAGACATGGCTCTGTATAGCTCGTCTCTATAAATGCTGTCATATGCGGCCTTAAAATCGATAAAAAGATGGTGAGTATCGATCTGGACTTCTTGGGTTTTCTCCAGGATCTGCCGTAGTGTGAATATTTGATCGGTCGTGGACTTTAACGGGCCTAAAACCGCACTGATAGGGACCTATCAGATCGTTGACGAAAGGTTTCAGGCGTTCACACAGTACAGCAGACATGATCTTATACGCAGTGTTCAGGAGACTGATGCCTCTGTAGTTGGCGCAGTTTAGAGAGTCTCCTTTCTTGTGGATCGGGCAAACGATGCTGAGGTTCCATTCATCAGGCTCTCTACCAGGTCATCTCCCGCTGCCTTAAACAGCTCGGCAGTTAAGCCGTCTGGTCCAGCAGCCTTGTTGGATTCAAGCTTAGATATTGCTATCCTCACTTCATTTTGGTCTGGTGGACGGAAGTCTTGGCTTTCATCGTCCAGGTTGAATGGCTCCTTCTGCCTAACAGCGGAATTTGTGTCTTCTTCGCCGTTTAGCAGTCTGCAGAAATGGTTTTTCATGTCCTCAGCACCGACTGTGACTCTACTACAAGGTTTCCTTGTTCGTCTCTACAGGTCTCCGTTCGGGTCTTGTTGGCATGACACGTTCTTTTTACCTTTTGGTAAAACTTCCGAACATTGTTCCTGGAGTAACACCTCTCTATATCCTCGATCGCGCGCTTCTCATGCTCTCTCTCTTTTCTCTGGAGAAGCCGATGTTCTTCCCTCCTTTTTTGCTCGTAGAGCTGACGAGCTGATCTCGTCCTTCTATGCAGCGACGCTTCGCAGGCAATTTGTTTTGCTGCATGTGCTTGCCGGCACTCTTCGTCAAACCAGGGGTTTCAGGGGAGTGGGCTGGTGAAACCGAGCACATCAGTTGCGGCGTTTTTGATGGCTTCTTGGCATCGGCGCCACTGGTCTTCGGCACTTGATGCTGGCAGCATAGGACTTCTCGAGAGGTTGAGGGATACGCGATCGGCAAAAAATAAGGAAATATGCTTTTATTTAAACTTTATCATAGGTAGTGACACTCCGCAAAATTCGGATTTGCACCACTTTTTCGAAAAATCGACTGCATACCAGAGTCTGCAGAATTCTGAGAACAACAAATCTATTTCAAGCTGTACAAAATGATTTCCAATAAATACAGCTTCCAAGTAGTGTTTCTAGACATAACAAATATTAAATATATGTGGTTTTAGAATTCAATTAAACTTAGGGTCAATTAATTGCAACATTTTAAAAAGCGGCCCATATATCACTTTCGATAACCACATACCCAGTTTAAAGCTTCTAAATTGTTTTTGTACTTACAAAACATACCACACATTGTAAATATATGTCTAATAGTTTAGTCTTCGTAGGAAGCTATATCACCGCATATATGGTAGTAAATGTTTTTCCCAAAATTATGAAAACGAAAGCCATAGTTTATTTATAGGTCGCTATACAACTGGAAGCTTGTGCAATCAGGTGAATACGATTTGCTAATTACTAAATAATTATGTATGATTTGCATTTCTATTGAATTGCGTATTCTGAATAAATAAAAATTAATTAAAAACGTAAGTGCGTAATTACGCTTATTGTTTTGTTGAAACATTTTGCCATAGGTAAGGTCTCTTTGTTTGCTTTGCACTCGTAAGTCGTAAGCATTGAACTGATACATTTGCGAAGAACTTCATATTTTCAGTTGACGACACTATAGGAAGGTAGATTTATGAAGTTTGCACCAGTACCTATACGCAATTAGTCGATTTTTTGTTACATGCCAAGTTTAAAACTGCAATATTCTATGCTTAGGGAAGGGTGGAGCAGATTCAATACTTTTTTCGCAGATTTGGAACTTCTGAAGAAAAACTGTCATAGGTCGTGTATGATTTGAGAGAGCAGTGGGGCACGAGTTTCCATCAAATATTTTATTTAAAAAGTAAGCGTCTTTCCGTAATAGCGAAAGCCAACAGGAAAGTGTAGCCTATTTTGGTGATTAATAATGCTGTTGTTTAAATTTGCTATAATTCCAAGTGTTTGTTTACCTTTGTAACCTTTTTAATGTATACAAGTGGCACATTGAAAATAAATGAATATAAATAAAACCTCTTAACAATAACATGATAGTCCATCTAGTTTATATTCGTTAAATACGTTTTTAAGGTTCCGTAAACAAAGGGGAAAACGGAACCTTATTAGTTTCGCTTTTTTCCGTCTGTCCGAACCCACTAGACCAATTTCGTTCCTAGGTCTATCTCAGAAACTAATTGAAGTAGAGGCTGAAATTTGCACACAACATCCGGTATAAGTATAACCTCTAGTTAAACGACAAATACCAATGGTAGCGATACATCGACTGGTTTTAGAGTAATTGGTAATTTGTTTGAAAAAATATTTTCATTCGTACAAAAATCAGTATATTTCTTGAATTATACAAAAAAGTTTTTTGTAGATCATGCTCGTAGCAATATTTTTGTCGAAGAATGTTTTGCCAAAAAGTTTATATTTTAAAAGATATTTACAAAAAAACAATGAATCACTATATATAAAGACTCTCGGTCATTAGAGCGTGTTCTCTATTCTTGCGCTTACATTCGTATTTCATGCAGTGTTCCTTATCTGCAAAAAAACTTCGCAATTTCCAACTCTAAAGATGTACGGAACCTTCGGTGCGCGAGTGACACTTGAGCTTGGTGTTTTTTTTTTATATGTAATTGACAGATAACTGAAATTTTATTATTTGCTAGCTTCCTTGATACTCAAGGGTGTAAAAGATGTGACTTTTTTTGTTAATAGTTCATTAGATTTGTATGAAGAGCTATGTCAGGAGTTCACTCAAGTACTGTACAAATTGTGTCTTTAAGGTATTTTATTCTTGCTTGAAATAACTTTCGACTTTAGTACGTCGTAACACGTCAACAACAACATACCCATTTTGTATAAAAGGAGTCAGTTGACTTCATTCGAGAAGCACGCAGGCAATACTACGTACCTATACAAAATATAAACAAATTTTAATCCACGCAAGCAAATTGTGAAAATATGCAAGCTATATGAAGGGTCTTTCATTAGCGACTTGACACCTTCAAACTTGCAGTGTGAACGCACCCTTAAACCGATTACCGAACTGTCAATAGTCAATGGGTCAAAATATTCAGTAAAATAAACATTTTCATCATATTGAAGTACACGAAGGAACAGCGTTTACAAATACATTAAAATTTACTACCGAAATTCCGAGTCGGTCGTCGCAACATTAAGAGCATAAACGGCTTCGTCAATAAGCAAAATATGCGTTACCGGACAGGTGAAACTCCTCTTGTGCTTCATGAAACAGCACTTCATCCGCAAACAGTCATTGTTTGGAGCGGTGGTCATGCCGGTGTCGTCATTGGGCCATGGTCACCGCCACGTTACGGTATATGGTATTCGCTACAGAGACATGTTGAAACGTTATTTCTTTGACCAATTGCATGAATTGGACATCAGTGATATGTGATTCCAACAAGACGGTGCCACAAGCCACACAGCAGTTGCAACAATCGAGTTATTAAAGTATCAGTTCGGTGAATGTGTTGTCTTGAGAAACGCACCCGTCGATTAGCCGCCGAGATCGTATGATTTAACGCCTCTAGACTTTTTTTTATGGGGTTTAATTACATCATTGGTGTATGCCAACAAGCCGACGATGTTAGAGGAGCTCAGAGACCAAAATTGAACGAGAAATAGCGGCGGTATGGTTCGAAATGTGTGGTCAAGTCATCGAAAATTGGGTTAAACGTATCGACCGCTGCACGTTGTTCGTATGACCGTGGTGGTCATATGAACAAAGCCGAATCCTATTCATAAATGTGTTGATAGTTATTCAAGCCAATCATTTTTTTTTGAGATATCTCAAGCAGTTTGCATTTTATCTAAAAAAGATTTTGTCAAGTCCTTAATGAAACACCCTTTACCACAGACTACACAAAACTCCGCACTAATAACAAATTTTAGTCTCGACAAGGAAGCTCACAATTGCGAAATTTCAATGGAAAATGTAGCCACTGTGACCTACTAAAATTTAGCGCCGAAACTAAAAATGTTAGTTGATAAGGCCCAAAGCTCTATACTAATAGATAATCATATTTCGTGTGCAGGCCAAATTTTTCGAGCATACAATGCGAAATTTTCCATAAAAAGTTACATTTACATATATAAGGCGAAGGCTTAAAATTATTATTAGTAGGTATCAACAAAAAGTATAAAAGTGGTTGATTTTTTGTTGATTTTCATGTATAGGGCCTTTGAACGGGCATCAAAAAAGTCAATTGGTTGTCTATTGCTGCTGGTTCATTTATCAGAAAAAAGGTAGGTAAATAAAAATATTCGTTTGTTGAAAATATCCTAGTTTTCTATGATACTTTTAGTGCGTCAGGCAAGCCTATCACAAAATATTAAAGGGATGCACAATACTAAATAGACCTCTGACTGAAAGGGACAGCACTAATGAGCGCACGCAAAAATACGTGACTCGATTTCTGGTCGGCCATCTTGTTTACGCGATATGAACTTAACGAAAGTTCAGCATGTTGATATTTTGCAATTTTAATTTAACATAGAAATTGTTTTTTTTTCTTTCTTCGAGGTAGGTGGAAGTGAATAATCCAATCGCTTAACCTTGATATTTACTAGGTAGTATGGGAAAGCTTATGAAGTCGGTTTGCCTATTTTTTTTTTACAAAGTTGAAATGCGTAAATTTTGTATGACGATAATCATTACGTAGAGTTTCCAAAATGCTGAGGAATATAATGATTAATGAGCTTAAAGAATTTTTCCTAAAACTGCCGGCTGGCGTTGATATTTGTCTGAAAAGTTGCCGGATAAGGTTAAGGTTATCTGGGTTTTGCCCTTATACGAACTGTAATTCTTATAGAAAATTGTTTACAGTGACTATCTGCGGATATCCGTTTTTAAATAGCATTTATTTGAACTACTAAGGATTGAGGATTCCAATGTGATCTAAATATCGGTGTCAACATAACCTTCTACAGACTTAAATGTAACTAAATACAAACAACACCTTCGACCTTCGACCTACTACCGTTCTATAATTTTCCTGAGCTGCAGTTTGTATACAATTTTCCCCGCACATGCCTCAATATAGACATCGTCTACTGTTTCATGTCAATCTTCATTTACGTTTACGCCAGGGTAACGTTGGAAAGAGGTCTTTGAACTCTGATAATCACAACTAAAAGTTGAATCAGGCGTTTACCAATCGCATGCCAACTCAAATTGAAAGCTGAACAGAAAAATCAACCACTAGGTACCCAGCTGAATACTATCCGGAAGCTTACCTCTTTTGATCCACTCCAATTAGTTCATGCCAAACCTCGTATTCGAGTAAATTACACGCGGTACGGTTGCGCAACACCCTTTCATATTTCGTCGAGTATATATAGAAAAACCACTGAACCGGTAAAATATTGCTTTTCAAGTTTAGTAAACAAAACAACATTAGGTATTCAAGAGAATCTACCATCTACCTGCGCTCAAAATGAGAAATGTACGAATGTACCTGTCGGCTCAGTTTGACATATTTTAACAGAATATAAAAAAATAACTAAAAATACAAAAACAGAAAACAAATGTTGTGTTTTTTTTTTATTCAATTTCGCTAAATTGAACTCACTGGTGGAAACACAACTCGCCACATAATGGACGCTTTTATGACGCTCAAGTCTGACAATCAAATGGTAGAAAATCCCATCAACTGATACATTGTTGAATTCATATTTGATGACGCACTTTTCATGGCAATTCTCGGTCTGTTATTTCCATCCATTTCGAATGGATATTGAGATTCTGTTCACCAACAAAAAAGCCTCATTTCGAAATTTTCTTAGATTCAAAGTGTCGTCATACCACAAAAAAAAAAAAAGAAGAAGAAAAAAGACGTAGATTATAGGTACACCGCACACAATATATCCAAGGTCTATACACTACACGTGAAATACAAAATTTACTGGAGCGTGAATTCCGCAAAAATAAGAAAACAAAACTAATTGAGTGGGAAAAAAAAAACTCTCAGCATTTATGTAGCCATCCCACGAAGAGTTCAACGCCTGATCGTTAAACATTTTACATACGGATACTTCCTTGGGGGGGCCCCCACTGAATAAACTTACAGCACAAGGTGATAAAGGTTTTTCTTTTTTAAATTATATTTACAAACAGTAAATGGTATTTAGTTTTCCATCAATCAGAATTTAAAATTGACTAAAAGAATGCCCATTTGATATTGAATTTAAGTTTTTTATTCGGTTGCTTTCTGCAAATAAATAACGTGTAGATATTATTTTTAGACATACAATGTGCACGGTGAGCGAGAAAATGTATTCAATGTAAATGTAGTGTAAACAATGTATTTGCGTGATGACATGTGATGGATTTAGTTTTCCATCTGACGGTTGACGGTTCCGCATTGTCTACGCTATGTACATGAAAATCGTTTTAAGCCGACTATGCTGTCTTTCCAAGTAAATGTCGACTGATATTAGGCAGAAAAAAAAATGAAATGTCAGATAAAAAAATTGGAGTGACTTTCAAAAGGGCGTCTTGTAAAGATTTAAATTACCAGGCAGCGTAAAAATACTTCTCCAGTGGAGGTGAAGGATTTCATATTCAAACAGAGCATGATTATATTAATTTGAATGCAAACTAAGAAATTGAAAACACAAAGCTCTAGCTTTATATATAAATGTATAGAAACCCCCAGCCCATTGTGCTCATTTTGTTTTCGCAAGGATCAACGGTATGTTGATAGAGGTGTCGCCTATATCGGATAGTATTAAATGTCACCATAGAGCCACTTAATGTGATGTCGTGGAAAGCGAATATAAATATAAAACAATCGACGCGTTACGAGTCCTTAGGGGAGCCGGCACGTGACTAGTGGGTGGATAGGATACATGATTTCCACCGCCCCCACCTAATCGAATCATCCTATGTGTGCAAATCGATAAACTTTCAGTTTGCAGTACTGCGTAGGATGGCTACTTAAATTTAGCCGATATAAGTTGTTTGTTAAGTAAACTGAGGACATGTGTGGGTTAGTGTGCGTGATTTACAGCCTTACTCATTAAATTCTCTTAACCAATTAAATTATAATGAGATAATTTGCCTTTAATCTTCTTTTCGAAAATGTTTATTCATAAAAATAATTTTGCAATGGAGTAGCTAATCTATTAATTAATCAAAACTGCTTTGAAAATTTGTGTAAACTCCAAGGGGTTGGAAATTTTTAATGGCTGTTACAATTGCAATTTAAAGTGCTGTATTGAGTTTTAAAAATATATATGAACACAGATCGGCTATTGGGTTGTCCTTTTTGAGTAATAATTAAAAAAACTGATTTATTCGAATTTTTTTAGAAAAGCAAGTACGGGATTTTATTTAGAATACTGGTATTATCTTTAATATTTTTTAATTGGTTAACCATTTAGCTGAAAACCGAGTATAAGTAAGTGTGCGGGATGTAAGCATTACTTGTTTTTTTTTTTTAAGTTTTATCGAAGTCGAAAATGGGGTTTTCGAGATATGAGCAGTTTTTAAAATTAGCGTTTTCAGTGATTCGAATTGAAAATTAGGGAAGCAGTCATTTTTAAAGCATCAATTTTACTCTATGTTTGCATTTTGGTCAAAATCGTTATTGCCGTTTTCAGGCAAACTAAAGAAAACTAAATTTAAAAAGAAAATGTTTTTCTGAGTTTGCCATTAAGTTAGAAATGACCATACAGACTGTTTTCGAGATATGTCCAAATTTCAATTTTTAGCCAAAAACTGGGTATGCAGTTGTGGTAACATCACCTACATACTTTAACTTAAATATCAATTTTGGTTGGAATCGTTAGAGCCGTTTTCGAACAAATAAAACTGGTACGAACATTTTATACGGGAAGTACCATTTATATTGAGGTTACCTTGCAAAAAAAAGGCCCCGAACTGTAAGCCCACAAACTCCAAATCCCAAGTTTGAACGAAATCCGGCCAGCTGTTTAGGCTGTAGGCATGTGGAAGAACAGACAGACAGACAGACGGACAGAATTTTGCGACCCACTTTTTTGAGTTGGTCTATCGTCGTAATGTCAGAATTGATAACATCTCGAGTTCGAAATTTTGTACGAATACAATTATTTCTTTTACTACGTAATGGAGAAAGTCTCAAGTCTCAAAAAAGTGACAAATTGCAACTATAGTCGCACAGAGGTCACACTGGGCCTTACTACTTATTTTATGGCAAGAGAAGTTTTTATTCTCTTGACTTCTGATGTAATGCCATCTTAAAAATATTTTGTATATATACATTATATCGAAGCTAGCTGACGCAGTTAGAGTACCCCCTACTGAGGTAAAGTTATATCTGTCGGCTATGACGTTCCGGTTGTGTGGCAGTTTTTGTTGGCACAAGCCACCTACTTCTTAATATGTCAGCTCGTTGAATTCTGGTAATGGAGTCAATGTCATACACGCAGTGGTCCCAGATTAGGGGGGAAAGTAGGCAATTTTACCGACATACATTTTATTTAAATAAAGTCTTCGAAAGACTACACTTTTTTTAAAACTCATTCAATGATCATAATCTTAAATGGGCCTATGTAACGTCCCACTTACAAGTCCACGTTGTCTTAATAACAGAAATGTTCATTCACTTTGCGAATTGTCTAAATATTTCGGACATATTTTTTCATCTTCAAATTGGGTTGAAATGTTTAGGGAGTATAGACTACTAAGAAATTTAAACATCGAAAATATTTCAACTGACAATGTTCAAGAATTTTGAAGGGATATATTAAAAACAAGTCTTGAAGAAGACGATATTACGTTTCCGAACATGAAAAAACGCATGGAGTTTATTTTTTGTCTTCCTCACAGCGGGGCCAATGCTGAAAGAATTTTTTCAGCAATAAATGTAAATAAAAGAAAAACACGGAACAAAGTTTCTACTTCCACTTTGGCTGGGATTTTGTACACAAAAAATTTATTAAAAAAAAAAAGAAGATTGTTATGACTTTGTGGTAGAAAAAGGCTGCTTAAAACTTCACAATAGCGCAATATACAAACTTTAAGATAAATATGTATTTTTAAATATAACCTGTTTATTGATTTAAACATGAATATGTGACTTTAAAATTAATAACTACTTAGTTATGTAAGTTTTCGTTTTTTGTTTTTTATTAGTATTTCATAATAATGACTGAATTCAATGCATTCCTATTATTTTTTTGTTTGCTAAATTCTAAGATATTTAAATAAAACATAAAATGTTGAAATTAAACTTAAATAAGTATTTTTGTTTTTGGGGGAAAAATGGGATTTTTATTTTAAAAAAAGGGGAAAAAATCTCATTTTGGCATTAAAAAAGGGGGATTTTTTTGTTATTAATCTGGGATCCCTGCATACACGTATACAAGTCGAACATAGTTTTAAAAAATTGTACCCCTTGTTTGGCTTACGGATTTTGCACGATATTCTCAAGTATAATGTCTTTTGCAAAATTCCATCAAAGGTCTCCTTGCAATTGTTTAATGAAGCAACCAACATCCTCAATCACATTCAATCTGCACAAAGTTTAACGAGTTTAGTACAGGTGTGTCCAAACTACATGTGTCCGTAAAAGTCGTCTCTATAAATGCTGTCATATAAGGAAAAAATTATTTACTCAACAGGTGCGTATAGGTAGGTAGCCTAGTTCTAGCTTCTCACATCTATTCATTGCCATTTTATGCCAAGTAATTCGAACGGCTGAATTGAGAAGCTCTTGCATGAGAGTTATATACTTTCGGATATTTGTCAAAAGTTTGTGCAGTGGAAAAACCTTACAATGTATTTTCTCGGGTATCAAACCTGAGACCCCGCGCTCATTACTCCTGCTCACTACACACTGAGCCATTGCTGTCAAATATTCGACCTTAAAATCGTTAAGCAGATTTTTGATTTGTGAAGTTTGCGCAAGGAACTGTTGTAGTCTTAACATTTGGTCAACCTATTTAAAAAAAACCTTTGAAAAATAGTTCAATGAGTCCACACTTTATCGCAGATTGGTCTTGCATGTAATTTTAATTAAACTGATGCCTCTGTAGTTTCATTCTATTGAGGGGTCCATTTTTTTCGATGGGGCATTCGATGCTCCGGCAATTAATATTAATTCAACTTTTTGTTTATATATTTTCTGCTAAAAGGGATATTTTTCGAGCTAGATGTGTCTTACAAAATTGTTGTAATTGCAGTAATTGTAGCAAAGTGGCAACAATGGTGGACGCATATCTTCTTTTAGACGACATTGAAAAACTATAGCGGAATTTCCACACCTTCGTAGTCTTTAAAGGTATAAGTGGTGTTTCCATTCAACACCAACTGTGACTTTATGCTACAATGTTTCCTTTCTCCCCACGAAGGGTTTCGGTTCGCGTCTTCAGGTAAAATAAGCCTGAAGACGCGAACCGAAACCCTTCGTTCTTTTGAACTTTTGCTAAGGCTTTCAAGAACTGGTTGCTTCTTGGCGTCGATGCCACTGTTCTTCGGCACTTGATAGCTTCTTGCTATACGTTTAGGGATATACATATACAACCTTTACGAAATACATCCCCATACAGTCCATAGAGTCAGTGGTAGATTTGAAGCATTTTCCTCAGCAGCTAAAGCATTTATATTTCATAGAAGTACGGCCTCTCCTTTTTTTTTTTTTTTCATATTCATATACTATATACATACAGCAAATGTTTATTGTGTTTTAAGAAAACTACATAAGTATCGTGAAATCTATTTAATGGCAGATTTAGTTTAAACTTGGCATTTTATGCTGTTTTTTTTTTTTTTTTTTTTTGTGAGAGAAATTAGGTCCAAATCGCGTTTCTCTTTGCTGTTGTATGTTTTGTAGGTAAAATTGTTTGGAAGCATACAAACTAAACAAATAAATAAAAATACAATTTACCAATCCACTTTGGTAAGAATCAGGATCGAACCGACTGATAAGTTTAAAATTGAGTCGCCTGGTGCAAATTTGATGAAGATAAAACAGAATTCAAGTTATAGACGACACGACAGTCAGAAGTGTCAAAAGAACTCCCATAGAAAATACTCGTGCAACCAAACAAACCACTATCTTTCTACGGACGCTGATGGCAAAATATTATTAACTTGTGCGCATTTCTTCGCCAGTCAGTTAAATGATGTAGAAACTCCTTCGTCCCAAGAACGACAGAAATTCGATGATTCGACTTTGTTTCGATGTTCCTTTTCTTAAATAATCTTTTCATATCCTTTAGCAATGGTATTTTTTTTCGTCGGTTTTTGTTGCAGTTTCTTATGTTCACCCACTATAGTCACTAAACCCAACAAAAAACGCTTATCACTGAATCTCGATTGTTTGGCGCTGAAGCTGAACCCTTAAAGAACAAACAAAAGCCCAGAGCGATCGTTAGATGAACTCCAACGGCAATACCATCGCATGAACCATCACCTACACCAGAGAGTAGTTTATTATGTGCTGTAGGGCTGGGCCTGCATGGGTAAATACAAATAAAATAAACATTCAAAACAAACACACACGTAAGCAGATCCCCAGCCGAATGTTGGAATACAGAAAAATACCTACCCAACAAAAACGGGCATGCTTTGTTGTTGTACTGATGGGATGTTTATCACAAATCACTCTTTTCGCTTCGATTCGATTTCCAGTTGCTGTGCGATTTCCTTTTTTGAATTAAAATAACGACACCGAGTGAATTGTTTCGATGGTATGACAATCTAACAGCGACAACAGTTTCAGCTGCGAGTAATATATAGCCACCGCAGATGCAACTGTATTTTTGAAGTCTAGAACCTAAGGCTACATTTGATTGGTAACTCCTATCTGATGTCGCACTGCGTCACATGTATATTTTGTTTTGATATGCTAATGAGTAACCTTTTCCGTGTAAGTCATCTCGAGGGAATGTTCTTGGTTTATTAAAGTTACCCAGGTGCTTTTAGCTTAATCACTACAGAAAGGTTCATATATATTCGTAATGTTTCTCCTTGTATTCAGATACATTTGCAAACAATTGTGTATGCAATAATAAAAAATACATTCAGCGCCATAGTCAAGTGGCTAAGTGCAATAATCTTTTGCGGTTTATAATATTTTAACTAAGCAGAGGTGAATATTTCTGCATGATTTTAATGCAATAGTTAAATTATCACTTTAAAAATGTAAAAACTTCAAAATCAGTTTTCGCACTCTAAAAAACTTTAAAAAAAAATCACGTAAATCGATTTTGTTTGTATAAAATAAAACCCTGGTATATTTGATATAAATGAGGCTTGATTCAACAACTTTTTTTTTGTCAATCAACGTTATCTACTATCAGATTGACAAAATATTTGTCCTTACAAATCTTATCCTGTCTTACAGTCTTATCCTGTCTTAAAACTTTTTTTGTGATAATGGGCGTTTTTTATTATTATTTTTTTTTTATATATACTTCTCCCGGGTATATAACGCTTCAACAGCGCCCCGAGATGCCTGCAATGATCTACATAAATCATTGATTTCCATGGTTTACAACAACAGTTGGATCCTCTTATCATTGTTCTAAACCATGGAATCTTTATGGATCATAAATAAATAAAAAAAAAAAATGTCTGTGTTAACAAAAATCACTTCTTTTGCGTATAAAAAATATTGTTAAATTATTCAAAATTTGCCAATTCAACTATTGCTGTTTTGTCAAATCAACAATTATTAACTGTTGCTTTTACAAAGAAATGTATCAGTTTATTCTTTATCTTTTTGCCAAATTAACGAACATTTTTTTTAATAATATCGAAGTAAGGGGTTGTCCAACCATAACCACGATGTTAATTGTAAAAAAAAAACAAAGAATTATTTTAATATTTTTAATTATTAACGACATTGCACCTCAATTATGTCTCAGAGTCATTGAAAAAATGGACCATCGGATAGAGGTATATCACCGAAGCCGTGGCGAGCATTTGTCCGATAGTTTGTTTCACACATAATTGTCATAGATCCTTCTATCATAATAAAAAATAATAAGATAATTCTCTAAAATGTTTTTGTTTTATTTACAACTAACATCGTGCATTTTCGTTGGACCAGCCTTTAGTTTGTCAATCTATTGTATTTTATTATTTATTTCTACTGCCGTTGTGTTTTGTTGATTCTATAAACAGATTGTTGGTTACATAGCAACATTTTGTCTGCTCCAGCATTTTAATTTGTTGATTCAATTCCAGTGATGGTACAGAAAATACTGAAAAATCCCTACAGTACACAAAGAAAATCCCTACTTTTCCCTACACCGTCGAATAATTTTCAATACAATCTCTCTACATAACTATTTTATACATAGGTACATACACGAATAAAATCGAATCAAACTTCTCATACTCAATTTCAATCACAAATGAATTTTTTTCTATTTGTTGACTCTTCAAATTATGTGATCTCATTTCATTCCTTAGCTAATGTCAACGAATGTAAGACCAAAATATAATAGATAAACAAAAATAATAAACATTTTTTGACTGAGAAAATAAATATAATTTATTTTAAATCCCTACCTTATACAAATCTGTCCTTTTTTCCCTACGGCGTCATTTTTAGATCGAAAATCCCTACATGTAGGGATTTTTCCCTACATGTACCATCACTGCATCAGAATTGTTGAGTGAATAGAAATAATATGCCAATTCCTTATTTATTGTTCTGTTGGATGAACTTAACTATGTTGTCGATGTGATTAATAGTCACTTGCAGTTGTGGTTTTACTTAACTTTGAAGGTATGAAATAAGTATTTATCTAAATAAGGAACTTATGTCCAAAATATGTCTACAATACCCTTGCAAAATAAATCAGGTGCCTATTAATAAATGATATGCAAAACTAATAAGTTTAATAACTATGGGTTTATTAAAAGAGTAATTATGCAAATTAAATTAATACAAAATATCAAAATAATAATAAACAAAATTATAAACAAACAAAAAACCGTATAGCATGACTTATAAAAAAACACTTAAGTCATATTAAAACACCAGGTTTAATATACACAAATGTTGAATATACATGTTAATATAAATGCCGTTGAAACAAATTCTGTACTCCCAATGGTATTTCCTTATATTTACATTGAGAAAATTGTTTCCAATTGTTTTGGCGTTAGATATAATAAGCCGATCGATTTCACAGTCTAAAAAAATATCCAAATTTGTATTTGGTACCTACCTAGAAAGGTAAGAAAGTGTATTTGTATTGTATATGTATGCAAATGTCTTTTTTTTCAGGCAAATCCTTTTTTTTTTAAGGACATCTGTTTTGTCTTCAATATACATAACACATACTTACATAATAATATCGCACTAATTTCTTGTACTTACCTAAGATAACTAAACACATGGCTTTGTTTCCTGCTGAGAATGGGTTTCGACAACTTACAGCGTCTGGCAAGGACTTCGCTGCGTGTAAAACGTCTTGAACTTACATTTCTGTGTTCAGCGGAGTCTGCTCTAGACACAGGCAAAACAAATTGGGTGGTCATGTAAATATTAAAAAAAAAATGGGTTTAATCCGGTACTTTGGTCAGGTCTGGCAAGGACTTGACTGCCCGAAAAACGTCTTGGACCCATATTTTCATGTTTAAGCTGATCTACTCTGTAGGGCTATAATCAAATCTTAAATCAAGAGATCAAACTTATCATTATCACTGTGAAAAATGACCCATATTCAACGCGCTTTGATGCCAGACTGCTATTTTCGATATGCTCTCTGCTTAGGCTATCAGCGAAATATCGTTCGGTTTGTTCTCAGACCAAAAACTTACTTCGGGCTCTTGGTCTATAGGTACGAATACTAACAAATAAACTATTGTCTAAGAGATCTTCCTTAACCTTAGTAAGATAGGTATTCAGGTCACTTGGTTTCCAGTGGGTTATATTGCACTCATTTTTGAAAAAAGTACATACATAAAGGCCTCTTCTGCGGAATATAAAATGAGTTTCAAATCATCCCTGCTTGTAAAAATCGTTTAAATCTAAAAATAAAAGTAGTGGACGTAGCAGACAACCCTGTTTTCTCCTACATTCATTACAAATGCGGGCTTTTATCTTACTTAACTACTTCGAACAGGTTTATCTACACAAATGATTATCAATACTCAATTTGAGTAGGGAATCCTTACAGGGTACCTATCAGGTGATCCGTTTTGGTTGCGTTACAAAAGGTCTTGCTTAAAAAACACGATTTGAGACATCCCTGATCGAAATGCTGTTAAGTTGGCGTGATGATTAAATAGGTAGATCGTTTAAATGTTAAAAGAACACTAAATTCATTAAAGAAACCAGATTTATTTTTTTATAATGATACATTTAGTTTTGCAACTCATAAGATCTTTATGGCGTTTTAATTTTTTACTTAACCTGTCCTAACTCAAAGAAGTGACAATCGGTAATTTTGTATTTCGTTTGTATTCAATTAAGTGTTCAGGCTCACTTCCATTGTTCAAAATTGTCTACCTTATGGCGGTTAAAATTTGGTAAACAAAAATTACAATTACTTATCGTATTCCAATTGCCGCCGCACTATACATTTAGATTATACATTTCAAATACCAAAGCAATCTTTCCTCTACAGTTTACCACCAGGTGAAGATCCGTTGCTGCCGCCTGCCGCATGCATTAAGACACGTTTCAAACTCAAACAAGTTTTTTTTTATTGTATTGTTTATGACTGTGAGTTCGTTTTAAAATGGTCGGACATACCGGTTACGAGCCTACGACCTCTCCAGCTCTTTTTTCTTTACACCTGAATAAAGAAGTGCACGTTTTTGTTCAGATAGTAGTACGATGCGGGTGTGTTTGTGGTTCTACTTTTGTGTGGGTTTGCTTTTTTTTCTTTTTGTTAAGTAAGGCTCATTAAACGTAGTTTCTGTACGTGTGTGCATGAACGAGTAAATGTCTTATATAGTTGGATTGGAACGTACAGGTAAAAAGCATTTTTTTTCTTGGAAGGGAGTGCAAGTCATGGACGATTTTCGTCAGCCTTTATATTCGTATGACGGCAAAACTATCGAGATGCATTTTACAGGGAAAGGCACATGATGGATATCCACTTACTCATCTATTCGTTTAATGCTGTGGTGATCGTTTTGAATTACATGCTGGTGATAAAAGTTACGAATATGTAGGTAGGTGAATGAAATATTTATATACAGGGTGTCCGCCGGGAAGGTATACTACTTTGTTTGTTTGTTTATAATTTTTGATTAAATGAAAGAGAATGGATCTTATATCGATAAATGTTTTACTTAAAGCCGGCAATTATGTATGGAATACAATATCAGGTAAATGTCCGCCTCTGTTAGTCTCACAAATGCGAACCCTTTTGAGCACATTTTTCATTACATTCTCACACATTTCACGCGGTAGGTATTTCATTAATTTCATCACGAATATTTTGTTTGAGTTGCTCAAGCGTTTCTGGTTTGTTTGCATAAACCTTGCTTTTCAGATATCCCCACAAAAAGAAGTCCGGAGCAGTCAAATCAGGCGACCGTGGAGGCCAATCAACATCACCATTTCTTGAAATAACTTCTTGGGGAAAGAGGTCTCGCAGTAATTCCTTTGTAATCCTGGCTGTATGCGATGTGGCACCGTCTTGTTGATACCATATGTTAATCAAGTCCAAAGCATGAAGTTGTGGCGTTAAAAAGATTTCAATTTCAATGATATCGCTCCCCCTTCACAGTTACCGTTACGCCGTTTTCATTTTCAACGAAGTAAGGTTCAATGATTCCTCCTGACCAAATTGCACACCAGACTGTAACTTTTAATGGATGCAAAGGTAACTGATGAATAATTTGAGGGTTTTCCCTTGCCCAGAACCGACTATTCTGTTTATTCGCATATCCATTCAAATGAAAATGGGCACGTTGTTTCTCCCAAAAATTTCACGTAACTTTCTCTTCGTCACAGTAATCGATGATTGATTTTGATAAAATGTTTTAACGATTAAAACACGATGGTTTATCGAATATTTTTCCATAATAAATTTGCCACGTGTTTACTTCACGACTGCCAAATATGAACTGTCTAGACTAATGTTTAAAAAAATGGCGGCAAAACAAAGTAGTATACCTTCCCTGCGGACACCCTGTAGCTTACAGTGGCATAAATCATTTTACTGAATGAATATGTTATTGATATGCACAGAAATTACTATAAGTAATTTATTAATTTGAAAGTCAGAAAAAAATTGGTATAATACTCGTAGCGAATAGAATAGGGGCTTTTCTGAGGGCCGTTTCCAAAAAGGTAGGGATACTACCCAAAACTTTTCAAAAGAAATGAAAAAAAGCAATTAAGCAACAAAAATAATTGTTTTCTTTGCTCTGCAGTTATTTAATAATTTGAATTGAACAGTGGAGTCTATAAAAGAATAAAGAACATTTTATTAATCCATAATATAATTAGTACAATAATTACCTATTAAATACTTAATATATTTCCAAAACTACGCACAAACAACTTCCAGACAAACAACAAACAATAAAAGAAATGACAAACAAAAGTGGCAGGTACAAGACAAAAAATACGAAGTCGAAGTATTATGACGGGAACAAACGAAAATTAAACGTCAGTCAGAATGAATGAATTACTTGTTTATGGAGGAAATACATTCGGGTCTATGACAGAATCCGTCGTATTCGGAATTTTGCTACGAACCCCGATTGCTAGTTTTTGTTTTAGGAATATAAAAAATAAGATATGCGGACCATTTCTTGCCCGGGCCAAGGGCCAAATAAAAAACAGGTCCAAATGGCCCGATTGGGCACATTATGGCAATGCTGTTGGGAAGCATCTGTTTCCAGGTGAAGTCGACCGGCACCGGCAGCCAATCGTGACACTCCAGCTGTAGAGCGCGCCCTAATATCACAAACTTGACAATATCCAAACCCCGCTTAATTCGCCTTGTCTTGTCATCTTAGGTATGTTATGCATGTTTCTTTCGTTTCTGAGAGTACGTACCTATATAGACATTGTGCTCTCCCAAATTTGTCATTTTCTCAAGAATTTTTCTTACCTTAACAAAGCCAGGTTTTTCAGTCCCCAGATTAAAAGTGCAATTACTGTTGATGTAATATATAATGTATGTGTAATGTGTAATGTAAAATGCTTAAACCAAGTTCAGTCCGCGAGCTTGTCAAATGTACATAACAGTAAGACAGTCGTCCGCCTCATTCAATGAATAAAACATTTTATTTATTGAGTTACTCCGACATTGTAATGACTGACACAACTTTTGGACATTCGTGTGTGTCTACAATTTTATTTATTTGCGTTTCTACTTATGCCTCAAACTATTTATGTTCAAACCATTCAATTTGGTTTTATGGCCTGTTAGAAAATATGAAAAATGGTTATGGTTAACACTCAGCTAATTGCTAAATCAAACATTTGCCTTTAATTTGTCACCTTTCGTCAAGCATTTTGGAACTAAACATACGATTGAATTTGGATTTAGTGCGTGCTGTTGTTGAAGAGTATCTGAATATACAGTTCATGACGTTTATTTAATGAGCCTTACAGCTGCTGACCTGGTCCAAAGAACTGACTTTTCCTTTTCATATGGGTTAATTTTTGTAGTTTGCATTTTATGAATTTTTCCTGTGTGTGAAATGAGTTTAATTCTGACAGTCAATGAGCAAAATGCTTACTGTGTGGGTAATGTTTAAATTATATCAGAGTGTTCTACTCACATGCAATATTTTGCACATAAAGAGTCTGTTTCCGTTCTATAATGCATTCGGGCAATTTATAGTGACTTCCAAATCACTATCGACTTTTAAAGGTTCGCAGTACTTCAAAATTCACACTTCAAGGATCTGACAATTATCTGCAAATGATCTGACAATAGCGAACTATCTTACAATACCAAATTGTCAGTTCACATGGTTCTAAGATATGGTATAACTTTTTCACTGACGTATCTGAGAATATTGTCAGATCTGGCAATCTTTTGAACGAAGCTTCCCACTAAAGTCAAATGTAACCTTTTTAACTTTCTCAATTACGTTGTAAGAGAAAGATATTGTTTTCGTATAAAATTTCGAACATGAGATGTTAATCAATTCTGACATTACGATGATAGACGAACTTATAACAGTGCGTCTCGAAATTCGGTTTGTCCATCCGTCTGTCGTTCTGTCCCGAGGCCTACAGCCTAAACGGCTGCTCGGATTTCGTTCAAAATTTCGGATTTAGAGTTTGGGGCCTTACAGTTCGGGGTTGTTTTTTAACTTTTTTTTTTTTTTGCAAGGTAACTTCAACATTAGATATTTTCCATATAAAATGTTCATACCAGTTTTGTTTGTTCGAAAACTGCTCTAACGATTTCAACCCAAATTGATATTTAAGCTTAAGTAGGTGAGGTTAACATGACTGCATACTCTGTTTTTTGCTAAAAAAAATCGAATAACGGTAGTTTTGAAATTTGGACATACAGTAAAAGCTCGTTAATTCGGAATGGTTGGGGGGAAGGTCAGTCCGAATAAACGAATTTTCCGAATTAATGAGAGATTTTTTTATGCACTAAAACGCGTTCCTATTGATGAAAAAATGCAAGAACTTAAAACGAAAAGTTATTTCTTTAACACAAGATTGAAAATAATACATAAAATTTAGTATTGTATACTTTTTCCCGATTTTTATATATGAATTTCCAGTACACCCCCAAAAGATATTTTGATAATTTGTTCCGAATTCTATATATTTGAGGTATATTTGCTACCTACACGTGTTCAATCATTGCGTTATTTAATTTTTGCCCATTTAATTTAATTTTTACATAAAAAAAATTAAAACTCTCATTTATTAAAAAAAAAAAAAAAATCCGAATAAATAAGTTTTCCGAATTAAAGGGCTTTTACTGTATCTCGAAAATGGTCCATACGATTGTAACAAAAATTCGTATCTAAGGTAATATGGTCATTTCTAAGTTAATAACAGACTCAGTTTTTTTTATTACCGTTGAATGGGTTTTTGAAAAAAGTAATTTTTTTAAAAAAATTTTTCTGTAGTTTACCTGAAAACGGCAATAACGATTTTGACCAAAATGAAAACTTAGAGTAAAATTGATATTCTCAAAATTATTGCGTCCTTAATTTTCAATTCGAATCACCAAAACCGCTAATTTAAAAAAACTCTTCATACATATCTCGAAAACGCCATTTTTGACTTCGATAAAACTTAAAAAAAAAAAACGTATGCTCACATCTTGAATAAAAAATAATAATTGGTTCTTAGCTGCAATATTTGCAATGTCTGCATAATTTTACAAAGACCTCTCTAACGATTTTGATCAAAATACATATTAAAGATAATAACGGGTGATTTTTTAGCTGGTTTGGTTTTGGCAACACTGGTTTTGACAGCTGACGTGTGTTTAGTACCTTGTGTCACTGTCAAACAGCTTCAGTTTGGTTTGCAATTTAACCATGGATCGTCTTACAAATGAACAACGCTTGCAAATTATTGAATTTTACTATCAAAATTCGTGCTCGGTTCGAAATGTTCATCGCGCGCTGCTTCCATTTTATGATCGGCATTCTCGACCTTCCGAGCAGTCTATTCGGAAGATTGTGACCAAATTTCGCACCAAATTTACTTTGTTGGACATTAAACCACCAACACGTTTACGTACTGTGCGTAGTGAAGAAAATATTGCGGCCGTATCAGCTAGTGTGACAGAAGACCGCGAAATGTCGATTCGGCGCCGTTCCCAGCAGTTAGGCCTTTGTTACAGCACTACGTGGAAAATTTTGCGGAAGGATTTGTGCGTAAAGCCTTTTAAGATACAGCTTGTGCAAGAACTAAAGCCAGGCGACCTACCACAACGCCGAATTTTTGGTGAATGGGCTCTTGGAAAGCTGGCCGAGGATCCGCTTTTTTATCGAAAAATTGTGTTCAGCGATGAGGCTCATTTTTGGTTGAATGGGTACGTAAATAAGCAAAATTGCCGCATTTGGAGTGAAGATCAGCCAGAAGCATTGCAACAGCTACCAATGCATCCCGAAAAAGCCACTGTTTGGTGCGGTTTATGGGCCGGCGGCATTATTGGGCCATATTTCTTCAAAGATGATGCGAATCGCAGCGTTACTGTCAATGGTGAACGCTACCGAGCGATGATAACAAACTTTTTTTTGCCCGAAATGGAAGTTCTTGACTTGCATGATATGTGGTTTCAACAAGACGGTGCCACATGCCACACAGCACGCGAAACAATGGCGCAATTGCGAGGCGAGTTTGGTGAACAGTTAATTTCACGTTTCGGGCCGGTCAATTGGCCACCTAGATCGTGCGATTTGACACCATTAGATTATTTTTTGTGGGGGTATGTCAAGGCTAATGTGTATAGGGACAAGCCCGCTTCGATTGACGCACTGGAAGCCAACATCCATGCATTCATTCGTGAGATACCGGCCGATATGTGTGAAAGAGAATGCCAAAATTGGACTCAGCGTATGGACTACCTGAGACGCAGCCGCGGTCAACATTTGCATGAAATTATCTTTAAACATTAAATTGCAAGGTTCAAACTATCGATTCAAATAAATATTTCATTCATTTTTTCGAATTTTTTGTGTTTTTTTTTTTTAAAAAAAGTTCTAAACCTCTTAAAAAATCACCCGTTATAAGCAAGCACTGAAAATTCGAATAAATCAGTCTCTTAATTATTTCTCAAAACTGACTACCCAAAAGCCGAGCTGTGTTCATATATACCTAGGTATTTCTTCAAAACTCAATGCCGCACTTGCATTAAAAATGCAACACAGCAACGCAAAACTTATTTTTAGCAAAGCTACCTGCCTAAACCTGATTAAATGTAAGTGCTTATAAAATAGTACAGTAGGCGCTTATAACTCTCTAACCAGAACTTGCGAAAATTGCCTGTTTTAAGAGTTTAAACTTATAAAAACTCACAGGTTGTTTGAAATGTACCTAAATTTTATTTTATTTTTATTTAGCACTACATATTCTTACATTTTATGTACGGTTGCTTCTGAACTTCTTACCTACCTGCCAATAGACTCAACCTAACTTTTGATACCCGAGAAAGTTTCGTGCGACTTTATTTTTATTTTTATTTTATAAACAATCTAGTTTCTATAATTATTATTTCTTTTTACGATATTTGGAACTCTCTGCCGAACAGTATGATGGATTAATGAGACATTTTTTTCTTAAGGTGGTCGATTTCGATTCGTAATTCGTTTGAGCAATACTAACAACTAAAACTCAGAAATTTCTACAAATAACGAAAAGCTGAATGAATAAATGGAATCGTTCAAATTCACTATCGAGTGAAAAAAAGTAGTCACTATATTTTCGTTTAATTACTATATTTTCATTCGAAAGCAGTATGAATAATTTTTCAGTTACCATCGAATGAATGAATTTTCAACTCCTGTCGAATAATTCGATAGTTTTTATTCGATAGTCGCCAATACTAGAGAAGTTCGGTTCTCTGGTGATCGACCCAACTGGATTGCTTTCGCGTTTAGTCTTTTTTCCTCTTACTAACACCCAAATATTTTCCAAGCCAAAGCAAAACTAAATTTAACATGATTTTTTGTCTTCACATCTAAAGTTAAAGAGCTTCTCACTTCAGCCGCTCCCCCCTCCGTCCGTAAAAATTCAAGCCTAGGTATCTTAAATGTCGCGTTAATAATTATTACTGCAGCAATTAAACAAACTTTTAATAACGCCAAACTGGACTTTATTATCTGACAATATAAGGCGAATATTTCAGCGTCGTGTTGTGATAGGCAACTGCGTTACATTGAAAAGGTAACATTTTGAAGCGGCTTCTTCAACTCAAAAAGGGCCAAAATAGCAACAAAAATTGCCACAAAAAAAGTGTGAAATTGCATCATTAGTCATCCAACGGTCACGCTGTAAAGTGGGCTTTAAAATAAAAAAAACTACAACATTGCGATACCGGTATTTCATTTCAAGTTCCCATAAAGGAATGATTCACCAAGAAAATAATATAAATAAGTCTGCCTCAAACCTAACCTTACTTGGAATTTTCAAACAGCATATTATGCGTACCGCATAAATAAATTGCAAATCACCATGGGTGTGTGTTTGCTGTTCGGTGACAACCTAGGTAAATATTTCTTGAAAAAAAAAATCCATACACACAACCATGCTTGGGAATAGATTTGTCCCTGAATAATAATAAGCAAATGACAAGAACTCGCCGATGTGTGATATGAGTTTAATGGGTTGACAAAAAAAAAAGAAAAGAAAAGTTTAGCACAATCGGGGTCATTGTTGACTGTGAAACTTCTTAAATTTGGCACAAAATTGCTGTAACCTTATGAGATGCTGACGCAAAAGTACAGACTGCTTTGGATGTTTAAGGGCAAATTGCACTCAGGTAATTGTAGGTGCAATTAACCTGTGTACAACCATAAAGGCATTGCGGATAATTTAAGCACTAAATTGAATATTTATATAGCATGTTATTTGAATTTTTAAAAGGAAACCTTGGTAATGTAATGAAAGTGGCCTTGATTTTAAGTCGAGTCAAGTCGTACCCACTGAACCCCTGTGGTTAGTATTTAACTTCGAATGAGTTCCTGGCGTGATGACGGAAATCATGCGAGCACGTTAGATGACCAATGGAAGTTTGTTTAAAGTCCTTTAGATTTAACAGGCCTTTTGTGTAGAACACACGGTAACTCTAAATAGCGGGTGATGGTATTTGTGTGGTTAAGGTCCGTTTGTTATTGTTACTCATAGCGATTTGAATTCTACTTTATTATGGGATACTTTTTCTATATCACAAACTGTCACGTAAGATTTTAAGTGGAACTATGAGTAGTATCAGCAAACGGGCCTAAAAGGTTTCTCAACTGGTTAACTTGGTCTATACAAATAACATATAACAGGCAACACGATTTCTGTTACTTATAGGGACTTATGACGTAAGAGTAGATTTATTTGAAAAAAAGATATCCCAAAAGTAGTTTATTTTCAAAATGTTAATATTACATTCCGAGAATTCATTCATTCATGATGAAGTAATGACGCAACAAGCGGTTCGACCTCGAACCAGGTCGGTCACTAAATATTTGCCTTCATAATCATGCACGCAATTTGGTTAAGGTCGCTCTGCAACTGTGCGTGCCACCAAAGATGTGTTCTACCTTTGCTGCTTTGCCAGACGTCACACCGTCGTCTTAAATTCATTTACCTTCGGGTCGGGCTAATGCGCTTTGACAGACGTCTATATTTAAAGCGCGATATACTAAAGCTAAGATTACACGTGCCATTTTTCTTGGCAAATTTTGACATGCTGTACCTACTCATGCTGTTTTTTTTTTCTTTTTTTTTAACAATCCAAAGTAAAAAACGATCTAGGGTAACTAAAAGTGGTTTAAGTTCGAAAGATCGGTCATTTTCACAGACAACAAAAACAACATGGAAAAAATGTATCAATTCAGAGACGCGTGACAATGCAGAAATTTGTAAAATGTCACTGAAAATCCGTGACATTTTATTGGTCACTCGGTCTCAACAGCGTTTAACAGCCGATTACACGGTAGGTAGTTAAAAATGTTCACTTGATCGTTACATTTTAGCTATGTCACTTGTATCAAGCGCTGTGACAGCCCGCATGAACAGACGCTTAACAAGGGATCACACGTAGTGACAAATTTAGGACAAGTGTTTACGTTATAATGACGTCGGCATAACAAAATTTTCCACGAAAAATGGCACGTAGTTTAATTTAGTCTTAATGTCGTACTAAAAGTGACGCCAGATGTCAGACAAAAATTACCCACCCACGCATATTTAGCACGTGAAAAAAAAACCTGTCAATTGATTAAAGCACAAAATCAGAGTACTATCTACACTTTCAAAAGCACAAAATAAAAGTGCTCATAATTAAAGCCCATATCCGCAGCGAATTGGTCCGCAACTAATGGCATTCAGCGCACAAAGTTGCAACACAATGGGAGGGAAACGTCAGTTTTCATGCCATTATGCTTAACGAAAACACAAAAAAAAAAAAACACCGAAGAGGAATAGTGGCACACCACATGCAGGTCGAGTCACCAGGTACATGATCCGCATAATGTGCATTTACACATAACAGTTGAACTCAAACATTCACACAAATGCACAAACACTGCGGCGCACATTTTTGCCCAAGCCGAGCTATTTTGCTTCCTATCCTATATAGAGCTGTTTGGCTAGGATACCTCCTTATTCGCTTTCCAACTATTCACTGCAAATGCCGCAGTATTTCCAAACAGGATGGGTACTGTCCGCATTATCCTGTCCCACTAAATGTCCTCATAGCGCTTCATTCATAAAACGGAAATAACTTTGTTTTATGAAAGACGACGCCAGAAAATATGTTCACCAATTACGAATTATTATTCCCAAACGTTGAACTGTTACGTCGTCGTCATCATCATCGCATTAAATGTGCCTGAAAGGACCCAGTGGACTCTTTTAGCTCGGTGTGCTGAGCGCGGGTGGACTTGCAGGTGCTGTTTGGATCGCTTTTAATTTAAATAGGCGACATTTGCACGTTCTTTGTGACAACTACGAGTATCTGCTTCATATCAGTTTTGAAATCCATCACAATTTCACAACTGTCTGTACATATGTGTGTGTGTCAGTCGACTTGAAACCGATGCAAACGGCACACAATGCGCTGAAAGGAAGAGTTGTTACAACGTGCGCATACAATGGTTGCCAATTCGGTAACGTGTCCCACTTGATTGTTATTCGGAATAGATAAATGCATTCAGTTGCACTATTAATGGTGCCATCGAAACGGTGGAACAATGCAGGCGTTAGTGTGGAACGGAAAAGTTGCCTTACACTTTTTTCGTTTTTTTTTTTTGCATCATAGTTACAAGAATATGATGTACTCACTTCAGACGACACAGGCTGATAATGTGCTGTGACATATTAGCGACCTAAAAAGAGATGCAAATCCGCTTCCTTTCTGCATTGCACTGGAAATTATATCCCCGTTGATTATCATCACAGCGGATCAAAGTCACATATACCGGGAGCAGGCAGGATACAGCTAGCACAAGAAGACGAAGGGGACAGGATGCATGCATGCAGATACGGCACAATGGCATAATTTAAATGGGAGTATTCCATTTGCAACACAATAAAGATATAGGACAATCTGCGCCTGGTGTACTACCTAATTTCAAAGGGAAAACGAGCAAAACGAACAGCAACGCCTAAGCTGACATGAATATGCATTCGCGATTGGCGGGATGACACATCTCCAACGAATGAAATTAGCCAGCAGTGTTTCCCATTTGCAGTTGCCTGGATTGTTCTAGTTTTCTCGTTATATCCCGATTACAGAACTTTTGCATTATTAACTGAATATTTGAGAACCGCAGGGCTGGCAATGATGGGGAATGTAAAAAGCTTAGTAGGTTGAATTGAGTGTACAATATTTTAGTGAGCACTCAAACTCATTGCTTTATGGCCGTAACAGATTATAGGAGTTCCGTCTTTATACACTTCGAGTTGCGGTTGTTGTCTGTAGGAGAACAATTACCGTCTTTTGTTCGACTCTGAATGGATGGCAAATTCCGATATTATTGAATTACTGGGTTTTAGACGGTCAACTGATCTTTAGATGATATTCAGAAATCAGTATAGTGTCTAGATGAACGCTTCATGTTTCTTGGGCTGGTAATACAGCTGTGATGAATCCCTTAATGAAATTTATTTATTTGATTTGAATTCCTGCACAAATAAAGAGCGTTCAAAAATTGTGCGCAAAAGTGGTGCCAATGAAAAAAAAAAAAAAAGTAACAGCTGACTGTTCAGAGTTGTCAAAAATAAAGTGCTACATAAAAAAAAGAGCGTTTCCATTCTTAGAAAAAAATGACAGTTTGGCAGGTCGTCATTTTTGTATCTCAGCTCATTTTCATATTGGTGGCTTTGCTAATCGCCAAAGTTATCGAACTTGGGCTTTAGAATGTTGAAAAACGAATGCATTCACAACGTACCAATGTTAAGCGCGGATTTGGGGCTGCAGCCTGGAGGCATCATTTGACCGTGTTTTCTTTGAAAATGCAGCAATAATAATTAAATGTGCTCGGTACCTACCATTTTACGTTCCAGTTGTTTGTGCACAAGACCTCTTCCAGTCGATGATGATACTTTGACATATTCTGAAGGTAAAGACGAAGATGAATACAGTGCAAATACAAAGTAATAAATTATATTACAAAATTATCTTCTTAATATATAAAAACGTTCGTGCGTATGTATGACCGACAATCACGACTGAACCACTGAAGCTATCCCCCTTATATTCACACCATATGTTTGTGTGGTGCTCCGGATGGTTTATGTTTATTTTAGACCCTATAGGGGGCGCTGGGGTTGCTTTTTGAAAATTCTTATTTATGGACCGAATTGGCTCAAAGACCATATAACACTTAAAAAAAAGAAAGTTTTTGCCAAAATTCGGACCCGATAGGTGGCGCTGGGAGATATTTACGACAAGTTATATTTCCCTGCATATCAATTTTGTATCAACAACATTAAATTTAATATTGTATTAATATAGTTGGCGTTGGTTGTCTATACTTTTTTGAATTTGCCATTTCGGTAATTCATATTTCATTTAGCTGTACAATTGTTCGACGAAAACTAAAAAAATTGTTTTTTTTTATCATCAATTTTAAATAGGCAAATAACATTTCCATTCGATTACCGGCCCAGTAAGAACAGAAAATGTTCTTACTGGGCTAAATTTTATGATTCTTCATTGGTTTTGTTCGTATTGGTGTATTTCAGGCTTAGGCAGTCTTAAAAGACAAAATTTTGAGCCCGATAGGTGGCGTTGATGTCGATCTCCGAAACTGCTCAACCGATTTCAATGCAATTTTGTGGATGTATATTCTTCGTTCCCACTTGAAGGATAGGATACCTTTGGACCTGATAGGTGGCGCTGTTGCCGATCTCCAAAACAGCTCTACCGAGTTGATTGAAATTTGTGGATGGGTAGGTATGGTTGCTTCAAGATTGAAATATACATACATCTGCAGGCATCTCGGGGCGCTGTTGAAGCGTTATAGGTTCGCCTTTCCCGGGAGAAGTATATATATATAAAAAAAAAAAAAAAAAAAAAATACTATTGTTTCGGAACCTATAGATGATACTTTGCAAAAAATAAGCGGGATAGGAGAACGGGTAGTGGAAACATTAAAATTATTAATGGACATTGTCCAAATAAAGGACTTTGCGAAATGTGAACAGGACTTAATACGAAAGGTATGAGCAAAGGCGGGTGGGAACAGCTACATATAAAAAAGACTGACGTCCGTTTTTGCGCACTCATAACTCAGGAACCAATCCTTCAATTTTTATGATTTTTGGTTTAAAACCGCATGGGCATAAGGAAGGACATAATGCTACTTTTTGTCTTGAAAATAAAACTTTATGGGGATTAGTTGAATTTTTGAATTCTTTGGATGTTCCGGGCCTACATCTATACAAATGAAAGTCGGCTCTTTTATAATTTTGCTGGGAAACCTCAATACACCGAGACTTTGTAACAGAACGTATTTGATTTGGTGGTGAAGGATCTCAAATCAAATGTCATGCAAGCGACGGTTTTGAGGAAAAAATTCAAAGACAAATATTCTCATTCCACGGAATCCGCTTATTGAGAACGAATTTGTACGTTGTGTGCTGTAAACCATTTTAGTCAAAAAGCGGAAGGTTGGCCGACACGTTAATCAAACACGCAACAAAATTGGAAAATTTGAACGGGAAATTGGAAAGTTTGTAAAAATTGATTTTCCATACGGAGAGTTTTTGAAGTGAAACTTCTTATGCGACTTCCAACTCAAGGACGCGTTAAACGTTTAACGCTAATAATTGGATACTCAAAGGTGTGAGCGAGGGTGAGGGTGGCGCACATTGCACAGCACAAGCACGTTCATATGAAAAAAGTGGTGGTTGTTTCTGAGGAAATGCGCAGATGGCTGTTGACGTGCGCTGATGGACGTGGTGTATATAGAAATTGAGTTCAAGGTTTTTGTTTTAATGTTTGTTATAGTACATACCTACATACGTTGATACCTACAGTAAAGAATTGAAGAATTCAAGAAGTAAAGACGATATAGGTGAATTATGTTGTTTGATTTATTGAAGTGAAACTTCTTATGCGACTTCCAACTCAAGGTCGCGTTAAACGTTTAACGCTAATAATTGGATACTCAAAGGCGCGAGCAAGGGTGAGGGTAGCGCACATTGCACAGCACAAGCACGTTCATATGAAAAAGAAAAGAAAAGAAAAGTGGTGGTTGTTTCTGAGGAAATGCGCACATGGCTGTTGACGTGCGCTGATGGACTTATGGTGGTGTATATAGAAATTGAGTTCAAGGGTTTTGTTTCAATGGTTGTTATAGTACATACCTACATACGTTGATACCTACAGTATAGAATTGAAGAATTCAAGAAGTAAAGACGATATAGGTGAATTATGTATGTTGTTTGATTAATTGAAGTGAAACTTCTTAAATGCTTAATGCTACTATAAGCATTGCATACTCAAAGGTGTGAGGGTACCGCTCAAGCTTCAGAGTATGCAATGGTGAGTGAGTTTATTGGCACCAAATGCTGGGAGAAGAATATTCTGTGGTGAAGATTAATTTCCAAAAATAATGACTAAATTGGCAATTAATATCTTATTAAAGTGAAACTTCTAATGCGACTTCCAACATATCGTATCTTACTTTAGTTGTCATTATCCCATTGTAAATGTTATGGATTTGGATATTTCTCCACTCGAAAATGATAATTAAAAGATGCGATCAATTGTGAATTGTAAGCAATGTTAATAAAGTTTGTCTTAAAGCCTAGTATCCTGCTCGCGCTAAATTTTATCTCCCATACAAAAATGTCTACAAAGATAAAATTGAGCGAGGCAGTTTAGCAAAGCATCAGTATCCTGTTCGCACGCCAAATCCTTAACTTCATATAGATGGGCCGATAATTTCTAGGTTTCTTACATCTTTCAAGTTTGAAATTCGAAAATTCTATTAAAATTTCGTTTACTAATATCAGTCATGGTACTCATGGTTCATAAGCATATGGGTTTTGTCCCATCTATATCATGTTTAATAATAATTTAGCGACCATTTATCTTTGGTGTGGAGAAACGAAGTGGAGACTAGGGGCGCTAAAATTTAGCGCGAGCAGGATACTAGGCTTAAAGAAACAATATGATTTCACTAAAAATCAATTTCTACCCCTTCCTGTTTTCATTTCCACATTACGAAGTTTCACTTCTTCCGCGCGGAGGGACTCCACGCACTATTTTTTTTTTGTTTGTTTTAATTTTGATCGTAGTATACAGTGAAATCTTATTTGTCAAAAGTTATAGTTGTGATCAATAAAATTAATTTCAGGTGGAAGTGAAAATTATTTTAGTCAAAAAGTCAACATTGGCTGAAAATGAATTATCTAAAATTGAACACATAAAAACCAGAGTTAATGGAAATAAATATGAATTGCACAACAAATATCTAAATTAACAGAAAAACTTATAATTAAACTTTTCTTAATTATAACTTTCCTCCACTTAAGGGAAAAACATAGACTTAGAACACGTGCGTCACAGTCGTACGTTGGATCGGTTTAATCAAAACAAGCCAAATGCAAATGCTCGTTCTATTTCGTTTCCAAGTGTAATCGATCTGGCAGTAAATTTGCTTTGAACTTAAACTAAACTGCGCATTACGAAACGGACTGTTGTATAAATAAACGAGCTTGAACTTGTACTGCTTATTTCTGAGTAAAATTGAGCCTCAATTGCGTAAAAACGTCACAAAAAAGTGCACGACTGATTCAAATGAAACTTTCTCGTTCATCAAAAGTTTGGTTGGTTGTTTTTCTATTTTATTAGGTAGGTAGCAGTGGCGTGGCAAAATTATTAATCCCATACAAATGTAAAAAAAAACCTTGGGTTCACAATACTAAATTCACTTGAAGTCGTGCACTGCAATCAGTCAACTAAATTTTTAATGTAAACCAAAACACTTACCCTTACCTACCTCAACATACTACCTGCCAGGACAATGAAATCGAATATCGAATAACTCGAAGAAAAGCGTGTTTTTTTGTTCATAGACACATCAAGCGATGAAAATGGAAACACACGTACAATTTTTATTTGATGGCTTACGTGTGAGTACCATTTTGTGAATATTTATTTATTTATTTATTTAATTTCATCTACAAGCATGATTAGATAGCTAACAGACGTTACAAATTTACAAAATCTAAAATATAAATATACATAATAATAAAGATTTAAACTTGTCTCTAGATAAAGATACATCTATCTCCCTATAAACGCTGTTGAAAGCAAGTATAGCTCTAGATATAGGTTCGTTTTGACCATAATTAGTTCTGTGACTTTGCTGAAACAAAAGATGCCTTATTCTTAAGAGTCTAGATGGAGCATATATGGGTACCATCGACAGCAGAGTAGGGCATCTTATATGGTAGCACAGTAAGTCCCTCACAAACATTACATCATGAATCTGTCTTCGTGATTTCAGGGATTTAATTCCAAGTAGAAGACATCTTGCTTTGTAATTGGGCGAAGGGATCCAATGCTTTTTATAAAAAATATATTTTGTGAAACGCCTCTGAACTTTTTCGAGTCGATCTGAATAGGTAGAATAGTCAGGATTCCAAATGACATCGGCATATTTAAGAAGCGATCGAACTAACCCCGTGAAAAGTGATAACAAAGCAAATGGATCTTTAAAGTCCGAACCGTTTTGTTTTATAAGTCCAACAACTGAATTAGCTTTTGCAACAACATATTCAATGTGGGCTTTGAAAGAAAATGAAGAGTCAAGTATTACACCTAAGTCCTTGATTTTCTCTACTCTGTTCAAATGAGTTGAATGAATTGAGTAGTTAAACTCGATAAGAGACGAAGATCTGGTAAAGGATATCGCATTGCACTTACTTATGTTGAGTATCAAGTCATTGGCGTTGCACCATTCAGTAATACTGTTAAGATCCGATTGGATCAAATGACAATCTTCTATACGCTTAATGGTTGAAAAAAGTTTTAAGTCATCTGCGTACAGTAAACACTGACTATTTCTGACGACAGAAATAATGTCATTAATAAAAATAATAAAAAGTAATGAGCCTAAATGGCTCCCTTGCGGTACGCCGGAGGTACAGTTTATCATTTTAGATAGGGAAGTTTCAATTTTTACTCGTTGAGTGCGACCAATGAGAAAAGATGAAATCCAACGAAGAATTTCAGAATGAAACCCAAAATATTCTAATTTTTCGAGAAGAATTGAATGCTGAACGGAATCGAAAGCTTTACTAAAGTCGGTATATATGACGTCGACTTGACTTCTGTTCTCCATTTCATTAAGAATGTAAGAAGAAAAAGAGACCAAGTTCGTAACTGTAGACCGTCCAGATACGAAACCATGTTGAACTTCGGACAAACATCCCTTCGTCAAAAACTCAAGCCGATTTTTAACGATACTTTCAAAAAGTTTAGGAATCGCTGACAGTTTACAAGTACCTCGATAGTTCTCGACATTATTTTTAGAGCCGGACTTATGAATAGGTACCAAAAATGACATCTTCCAAACAGTGGCGTCTCGTCAGGGTGTGCAAGGTGTGCATTGCACACCCTGATCTAACGAAAATAAGTCCCTCATCAAACACTGTGTAATAATAATTACACACAAATAATGATATGCACAATTCGATAACCCATAAAACCTCCATAACACAGCCAACAGCTACAGCCTACACCATACCTATTCATATTCATCCTTTATAAATTATAAATCTTCTTTCAAAATTCCTTCACCGCTGAGAAAAAAAAATTAACTCGTACAAAAACTCGCTGTGCACCATTCTGTTGATTTCATCAAATAAATTCATCCAACTCCAAACTATATCCCTCTACAAGATTTCTCCAGTATTCATCCCCATCGTCATTCGTCACCCGCACGCCGCCGTACTTAAATCGCTTTACTTGGATGAACTTGTAGTGAACTCGTGCGAAGGTTTTCTGTGCACGGGCTGTATTCATTTTCTCTTCTTTTGCATCTGTTCTGTTCTGTTTCCGTAAAGCGTCATAAGTCAAATACACAATGTATTACGGTTACGGTGGAACGG
Source organism: Cheilosia urbana (assembly GCA_946477585.1). NCBI lineage: Eukaryota > Metazoa > Arthropoda > Insecta > Diptera > Syrphidae > Cheilosia > Cheilosia urbana. The sequence goes on from OX297856.1 coordinate 44,891,292, forward strand.
TTGAACTTAGCTTTTCGTTTAAGTGGTTGGGGATTGGGGTTGCAGTTTCGTGCGGTGCTTTTGATTTTGTATGCGAAAGTTTTATTTTTCTATATTTTATTTTGAAAACAAAATAAGATATCAAAAACAGCAAAACAATGATTGAGAAAACAATAAATGGGACGTGTTTTCAGGCAATTAATTGATATTTCTAAAAAATGTATAATTTTAAAGAATTTGCACACCCATCTAAATAATTCACGCGACGCTGCTGCTTCCAAACCTCTAAGAAATTGCCTTCGGAAAGAGAACGGTTAAAGATATTGAGCAAAGGAGTACTAAGAGAATTACTACAATATTTTAGTATAATGGCAGGTATACCATCAACACCGCAATTTGGATTTGGCTTGAGAGATTGAAGAGCCAGGAGGACTTCTTCAAAGCCTAGTTGTAATGACCCAATGTTGACACAATTAGTGATTTGACTTCTCGAATTGGTATGAGAATTATTTTTTGTGTAGACAGTTTCGAAGAAGGTAGCGAAAAAGTCTAAGGTTGATTCAACATTAGACGATTCCACGTTTTTGTAAAGCATTGTATTTGGAATTCCAACAGATTTTCTTTTAGAGTTGATATATTGCCAGAACGATTTACTATTCTGTTTAATGTTGCATTCAATAGACATGATGTAACCTTTGTGAAGAAATTTACTAAGCCCTATGAAGTCTCTCCGCAGCTTGCTAAAGTTCTCATAATGGTTTTGATTATTTGACTTTTTAAACAACTTAAATGCTTTATTTTTCAAATTCTTTAAATAAATTAATTTTTTATGATACCAGGGAGGTTTGGATAGAACCCTTCTTTTAGAAAATGGGACAAATCTAGCAAAGCCCTCGCACAAAATTTCAACAAAGCGTTTGTACATACAATCTAAATTCAATTTATATATTTCATTGAACCAATCGAAGCTATCAAAAAAGTTATTAAGACCCAAAAAATTTGTCTTTGAAAAGTTAAAACGATAATCATCGTGCTTTACGTTAGGTTTTAAATACGTATACGTTTCAATTTCCATTAATAATTCTATATGGTTCATAGATTCGTTCAGTAAAGAGAAAGGAACTAGTGTAACATTAGCTTTAAGTTCATCACAACAAACAAAAATTAGATCTAATATATTAGAAAAAGAGTTTTGGATTGGACTGATTTGAATTAGATTCAGCGCGTGAATAAAATCTACAAAATAATACTCATGAGCATATTTAATATTACTAGCAATAAGCATTTTATCCGACTCAGACCAAATCCAATTAATACCAGTAAGATTAAAATCACCTAATACGCAAAGCTTATCTGATATAGAACATAAGTTATTAACAAATTCGATATTATACATGTGTTTTTCATAACAATCGAGTTTACTATTGGGGGGGACATAACTTACTACAAAATACATACGATCCTTGTTAAGGGCGTTTATGATGATAGAGAAACCAATTTGCTCCACATCTGCAACTGGTAGGCTGAGCTCTTTTTTTTTTTTTTCTTTTTGTTCTGATACCACTGGCATTATGGAAGTAAATTTGCAAGGTATCCTTACACGACGGCAAAGCGATTTCTTTTAGGCTCTGCCTGCCGTCGTTTCGGCAACGTTTTTTGACATCTCCTCGTTTTTAGCTTTAAAGACAAAAGGCCTTATCTTAACACCACTTGGCCAGAATATAAATTTCATTTGGTAGGGTTTCATCATGTATAGATACCTATTTGGTTTTTGGTAGATAGTGTTGACTGGTGGAAATTAAAAAGGGAAGCCGGTAGGAATCGGGTTATATGGACGCCACACCACTGGTAGGTAGGTAAAAATCTGACAACCGATGCTAGGTAAAAGAAACGGTTCATGAAATATATGAATAGTATTAATTAAAATCGACTTTTGGGATATTCAACAGGCTATTGTAGCAAATTCTAGTTAGAGAGTTTTCTTTTTCTGATCTATTTCGGGCATGATTTTAGTTTTGACTGTAATGTATTAGTAACGCTGGCTTAAGGTGTCTATGAATAGAAGTAGGGTCCGTATTAGCCCGATATCTTTACATAGATATGTATGTAAAATGTGAGAGATATGTTTTTGAATTGCCATTAGCAGTTATAAACCGAAATTGCCGATGGACGTGTGTGGGAGTGCAAATGCAGTGCTCTTTTCTTACAAAAGAAGAAGTGGGAAATATTTCCTAAAAATGTGATTCTTGTAGTTGTAATCGCATTTTTATAAGCGGCGCGGTATTGCGTTTAACAAAATAATACGAAGACAGATCGGGATTTGGGTAATTATTTTTGAGAAATAACGGATTTATAATTTAAAAAAAAAAAAAAAACTAAGTATTGGATCTTAGAATTATTTATTATAGAGCGAGATTTGTAAAATTACGCAGACCAATTTTGCAACATTTAGTTTAATAAAGTAGGCGCAGTGGCTTAGTGGTTAGTGTTTTGGACACCTAAGCGAGGGGTCGAGGTTCGAATCCCGCAAAAACCCAAAATTCCAACTTAGGGTTTTTTTTTCACTATGCCACCTCTTGCGAACGTCTGACAAACATTCGAGAGTACGACTGTCTTGAAAGAGCTTCTCAATTAGCCGTTTGGAGTCGGCATAAAACTGTAGATCCCCTCCATTCGTTCGAAAAATGAAAAACTCACACAAAACGAATGGTTGTGAGAAGCTAGGCTAGCTAGGGTCCCTCCGGACCTGTTGCGCCAACTATTTATTTATTTATTTAATAAATACTATTACTTAACTCTTTAGCTGAAAACTGAGTAAAATAATATTATTCGGTATGTTTAACCATTAGGTACTTGGCTTTTAACGTTTTATCAAAATCGAAAATGGGGTTTTCGAGATGTGAGCTGTTTCAAAAATTAGCGTTTTCGGTGATTTGAAATAAAAATTAAGGACGTAATAATTTTGGAAACATCAATTTTAATCTATGTTTGCATTTTGGTCAAAATCGTTAGTGCCATTTTAGTTAAACTAATGAAAACTAAATTAAAAATACAAAAATCCATTATACGGTTATATCGAAAAAACTAAGTTTGTTATTAAGTTTGAAATTACCATATTACGTTAGAAATGAATTTCTCTAACAATCGATCCATTTTCGAGATACCTATGTTCTCAAATTTTCAAATGTACCATTATTTGATTTTTTTTACAAACTTGATAACTCTTTATTGCATGACTGCCGCATTTTCTAATAAAGGATGCAAAGACCCCCACTATGATGGGGCCTATGTTTTCCTTGTATATTCCTTGCACTCACAACCTATGTCGTCCAAATATATCGCATTGTAGGCGATGCCTGGATACAACTTGCATATTTTACTCGTATAGACTGTTTATGCTTCTTGAGAGGATTTAGGTACGAAGAAGAGCCCCTTGAAGCAGGCAAACATAGTCGGCGGAAATGCAATTTACACATCCGTAGTCTGTTGAGCAGAAATAGGCGTAAATTGGCAGGTGACAACTTAACCGAAACAATAAACCCTTACAAGGAGTGGATATGAATAGGCCACCGTGCAGCAATATATTGTACAGAACAAACAAGTTTGCAGCAACGATTGCTGCTCTTAGTACTGCCGGACACCAGATCGGAAGTTTACTGCTTGCAGAGGCGGTGATAAAAATCAGCAATCACCATTAACACCGCTCTCACCTGCACTTTGTGGGCCATAAATGGCCTGCAGTATATACACTTATACATCATAAGAAAGATCCAAGTATTTGTGCAATGAAATCGGCCAAGACTGGCCCGACTGGCGTTTCTGGCAAAGAAAATGCTCATACCATTCGATTGCATTAATGAGAGCTTGCCGTTGCATTTCATGACACAGAGATGGAATGGAGCCCGTAGTGAAATCCGGTAACCCAAGACCGAAGCCCGAAGCATAACGAGTCGGTACATTGCCTTCTGTAAACACATCACAGATACTATTGAATTTAATTATTATACATTATTGTGTTTGCAACCTATTAGTGAGTATATAGAAAACAAATACCGGCCGTTATTTGCTATTGTTTTTTTTTTATGGTGAACACTAATCAAATTTGCCAGGGGACACATGTCGTACATTCACTGTACCAGACAGATTTGTAATCGATTTGCCGACCGGGATGCGGAAGAGTCTTTTTATAGCCGGCCATATTGAGGCCACCACATGTTTATAATAATTTGCGATTCAACCCGATATTCCCCGAGCTTATTTATTTATCGACGTCGTAACTCATGACTGAATCTTAAAAAGGTCACTACTTCCATATTATGCATTCATACGAATACTCGTGTACGAACGCAGTTCACGTCGTGTTATCGCCTCGCATAAACCCTTCGAAAAATTGCGTTAATTCCAGTGCCCCACATGGTGCTGGTGCGTCTCTGTATAAACATGAATTAAATATAAAAGTTAGCTCCTTCCTTCACTTTGCAGGTCAGAGTCACCAGACCACCACCAGCAAACCAGCAACAGAACGAAAGAGCCCATGAATTTATGTTTTTCGCTTTATTAACATAGAAAGGACTAAGGACATGTGTGCTGAGCAAAGTATCCCTTCTGCGAGTTGTATACACAATGATGCGGAATTTATCGATTTCTTTCCCAGGGTTTTTTTTTTAAACACATATTTCCCAGTTGGATGGAAGTCAAGGAAGGCATTGAACAAAAACTGTGTTTATAGCTGTTGGTGGTGGAGAGAAACATGATCAAGTAGACGGACTGAAATCCAAGCCTTTGCCATGTCAATTGCCAAATAAAGGGAAATTTATGCCTGCAAGCCAAAACGTTTCATTGTACTGGGCACGACTTGGGCAATGATGAACAGAGTTAGGGGATTGCAGTGTACAGAAAAGCAGACAGACAAAAATCGTTGGTTGGTGTTATTATTTTGTCCATTGACTGTCGATGAAGATGTCCGAAACGAATGTCGGAATAGAGAGTACTCCCCACAATAATGGTGAAACAAAGGATTTTTTTTTTGTTTCGTTTTGTTTTTGTGTGCAATCGTCGAAAATACTCGAACAACATTTTCATAGCCGAATTTGAAAGGAATGTGCTTCTTCGTTTCTTCGTTTATGGCATGTTCCATATGGTTTAGATTTCACTGACGCTGGTTACATATGGGGGAGGGTATGGCAATCCGTTTTGGCGTCTTTAATGGCGTCAGCTATAGAATTTCATTCAAGCTGTTTTCATAATTTAAGTCGCATGAGTGCTTATTGCGCGTGAGCCCTAGAAGTCAGCATGTATATCAAATTTGCATATTTAGATGGTTGGAATGGTAACAACAACCTTATGTACGCACTAACTGATTTGAACATTTAGAATAGCGAACATGGGAATTTGATTTCTACTTCGTATGGGAATGAACAGTTCTTTCGATTTAAGTATACCAAGTCGCTACATTGTTCGTTTTATTTGTGACTCTTTTTTCCAGAAAGGCTCATGATCAGGGCTGCCAATGTTGAGCACAGAAAGTGTAGCAAATCGCTCAAAAAACGAAGTAGATTCGAAAGAAAGTGTAGAAGAAAAAAAAAAAAAAAAAAAAAAAATTTATTATAAATGTATTATTCGTTGAACAATTACAGCTTTTAAAGACTAAAGTGCCTATTATGGATGACAACTCAACTTAGTTGTGTTGTCTTCATGACACCTCAACTTTGAGGCAACCAAACAAATTTTTCGTATTATGCAGACGACTCTTTTCAGTTGTCTTTAGAAAATAAATTGCCATCTTTTAGGAGCATATTGAAATTCGAAATCAGCTGTTAAATGTCAAATTTGTGAATTAATTTGTGGACATTGAAATCGAACGAAGTAAAGTATTTGCAATTAAAACGAATAAGTTAAAAAAAAAAACAATGGAAAGTAGTTTTGATTTATTTTTTGGTTTGCAGTTCTAATGCCTTTTGTATCTCGACCGTTTTTTTGTTTAGAACATAGTTTCTGTAATTCACTTTTTCGATTTTCCTTATTGTTTTTAGCATATTCGTTTGGTGCTGAGTTTGAGTTTTGAGGTAGGCAATTCGCTCGTCTTCAATAGTTACCAGTATCCTCGTGTTAGGTGCTTTTAAAGATTGTGCGGATGTAGATGCTATCGCAGGATCTTTACGATCACCTTCCGGTTGCACATTCTCTTCGTCGCTTGCATTCTCGTCTTCGAAGAGCTGGCTTGTCGTTGACTGGTTAAAGCCGAAGGTCGAACCAATTGCGTTTACCGCATTTTGCAGCTCCACCAACCCTATGACCACCCCCGCTTGTTTCAATACTTTGCTTATTCTTGGACAGTTTTCTTTTCAAGTTGGCTTTCTAATGTACCCAAACTTGCAAAAATATTTTGTATGTAGAAATTAATTAATTATTTCGCATTATTACTGAACCCTTTTCCATTCTTTTCCTCTACTTGAAGGTGGCCAGATACTATTCCAAAGTTATTTTTTGCCAGTCTTCAATATTTTTTTTTTTTTAACCAAAGTGTCCTTTACCCCTGGCCAGATCAGGTTGTTCTTGCAAAATTCCTATTAGCCGATCAAATTGCGCTGGTTTTGTGACTTTTAAACTTTAAAAACATACATTCCATTATCCATTTTTTATTCTAATTCTTACTTACATTTTTTTGTCCACTTTTCATTAAAAAAAAGCTGATTCTTTTCGTTCAACAAATCCAACACAACTGATAAAAAGCAGTTGCCTGGTTTTGATATTCTGGACAACTTTAACACATTTCAGTTGTCTTCTATAATAAATACACACAACTGAAAAGACAACCATTTTATTAGTTGTCTACTCATAGGATGATGGTTGTCCATTGACAGACAACTAGTTGTAATCGATAATCCCAATTGGAGAAAGACAACCTTGGTTTGGTTGTAGTTATCTTTCATAATAGGGGCATAAGTTTCACACATTAACACATTAATAGGTATTACATAGTACATTAGCTTATTTTAAAATAAATAGGAACTTCTTGTTCCATTCAACTCAATTCAATTCAAGTGAATTCTCCTCCACGACAAGAAATTTGACAGTTTGGGAAACTGAAGGCAAATTGTAGTAGATTTTTGCGATGATTGCATTCAGATCACGCAAATGACTTTTTTGATTTGCAAAAATGAATCAATACAACATATTGAAATTAAATTTTGATAGTTACATAAAAATGAGTCAATCGAAGTAGAAATAAGTTGCTAATTAGCAGATCCATACAAAACAATAAATGAAGTAGATCTACTACATATGAAGTACATTGGTAGCCCTGCTCACGATACACATTCAGTGCTGCCACAAGGGAGCAAACGCTACGCAAATTTGAGTATACCAAAAATTAATTTGCGTAGCAAAACTCAAAAGTCAAAAATATAATTTTTTTTTCGAAAACAAAAAGCAATAACAAACTCTGACAGCAAGAACATGGACAAGTACGTGCATGTAGATTTGCTACTTTTGTTTTCCATTACAATTTTGCAATGTACCTAATACCAGACCGATTCCAGATTCCAGTCAAATTCAAAGAAATGGGTACCTACTTGTTGGGTATAGTAGAAAAGAATATAAGTTGGTGTGTGAGTAAAAATTGAATTTACTTTCGCTTGTTTTTTTTTTTTTTTTTTTAAGAAAAATTCCAAGATTTATGTTGACATTTCGTGCTTTAAAAAAAAGTAGCAAAATAGACGTTTTTAGGGAGAGTGCGTAGCAGATTGGAAATCGCGTAGCAGTTTTGCTACGATCGTAGCAAAGTGGTAGCGCTGTAACACAGTTTTGCAATACATTTTCGATAGGTTGGAGCTCTATCTCACGCTGGACTACTATCTCTCTTAAGTGCCTGAATCGTTGCTGGACTGTTGGCATAACATCGACCATTAACCGGTGTCACACAAACTATATGTACGGCCGCAGTGTTACCTTCGGGACGCTTTAGAGTCATTTTGACTCCCTGGACTCCGGACCCATCTTTTTGAAAATCAGTGAATTCGGACTCTTTTTAAAAAAAGTATGACGTTTTTGCTGTAATTCACAATTATTTAGTCTATTTAGTTAAATTAGAAAGATTTTGTTTTACTTGATTTTAATTGAACAGTGTGTTTCTTTAAAAAAATAAAAGAAACTATTAAAATTGGAATGGGACTCCTTTTTTCATCCAGGACTCTTTTTTTTGGACTCTCTCGAAACATTTTCAGAGGTAACACTGGCTCCGGCGTCGTTAGTTCCGCGAAGAATAAGCGAAGTCGCCAAAATGACTGATTGCATATGATGGATTACTAAAGTTGTGCGAAAGATCGATTGATTAACAAGGAATATTCGTTTTTTTTTTTCAACAGACTTAGTTAATTTTAACCCTTTTTTTTTTAGTTATATATCCAATTTCTGAACGCCTTTCTTACACAAAAAAGCCAATTTTAAATTCTATAGAATCGTTAACAGAGGATTGTCTAAAACAATTTCTAGTGACACTTGCATTAGAAAGAATGCATTTAATAATTTCTTGACAAATCGCTAACTAAGCTCTCGCCATTTGCGATATATCCTGTTAGCCTTTAACCTACACCAAATACATTGTCATTCTGTTGAGTACTTAACAAAATTTGGCGCGATTGGACAATGAGGCGTTGCACTTAATTTAGCAGTTATAGGCGACACACAGCCATGTTAAAGCATCATTCATCCGACTGGTTTTTATTTATTAACGAACGTTACGCAAGACCAAATCAATTCAGCTGTAATAGAAAGTTGTATCACAGATCATTACCCAATAGTATACTTCCCACCAATGAAAAAATCTGCTGTTAAAGAAAGTACAGTCAGCTTGTCCTATATATCTAATGCAAAGGTTAACGAATTAATTACAGAATCAAATTGGGAGGAAGTCTTGAAAGAAAGTGATGCTGGTTCACTTTATCAGAAACTTCTAGATAAAATGACATATATTTATGATCGAGCGACATCTAGCAAGCAAATAAAATACAGAAGAAAGTTTAACCCATGGATGTCTACTGAAATAATCGACAAATGTAGAAAAAGGGATAAGCTTTACATAAGGTGGAAAAACAATCGACTGAACAAATCTTATGAAATGGAGTATAAGTCTTTCAGAAACAAACTTAACAAGGAAATAACGACTCAAAAATCCTGTTTTTATAGAACCAAGTTCAGCCAAATCAGGCATGACCCTCGTAAAACATGGAGTCTTATTAACGAAATACTGGGAAGGAAAAAATCTGGACTTGATGAAACTGTAACAAAGAACTTCTCTGGCAAAATGTGTCTGAATAATCTTGCTAGTGCATTTGCAAACAATTTTGGCACTCAGATAAAAAACATTATTCATCAATGCGACACTGTTACATCGTCACATCAGAGTTCAGCATTAGCCAGATCTGTATTCGTACAAGAAACAAGTTTTTCGGAAATACGAAGAATAATTCATTCACTCTGTGATAGAAAATCGCCAGGTTTCGACGGAATAAGAGCCGTTGATATAAAAAGACACTCGGACATATTTACTCCAATGCTGTGCAAATTCGTTAACCTTAGCTTAAATCAAGCAAAAATTCCTGCCACTTTGAAAACAGCTGTAGTCAGGCCAGTATATAAAGGAGGTATCAAAAGCGAGCTCATAAATTACAGGCCTATATCAATATTGCCGATAATTGAAAAGTGTCTTGAAGAGGTCGTAACAAAGAGGCTTCAAGATTTCATAGATAAAAATTCTATCATACATACAAGTCAGTACGGCTTTCAGAAAAATAAGAGCACTGGTAAACTTTTAGGGGAATTTGCCAATTGTGTTAACGAAGGCCTAAACAAAAGCTACCATATACTTGTGTTGTTCGTGGATTTCAGCAAGGCTTTTGACACAATGAACCATGATAAACTAATAGATGCACTTGAAAACATTGGAATAAGAGGTCTGATGGCAAACTGGCTAAGAGAATACTTAAACAACAGACAATTCTGTGTCAAAATCAACCAGACATATAGCCAAAAGGAACGCGTGCAATATGGAGTCCCTCAAGGTTCAAAATTGGGTCCGCTCCTCTTCATTTTATACACCAACGAGTTGTTAAAAGTATTCAAACAGGCCATCCCATTCGCGTATGCAGACGACACGGCGATAGTAGTGCGGCACAGGTCCTTGCATACGGCAACATCAATTATGCAGGAGGAGTTTGATGACGCAGTGAAATGGTGTCATGATCACGGTCTAACGATCAACACCTTAAAAACGAAGATGATGCATATACGAAATCCGCAGTTCAAAGCTACTCATCAACAAATTTTTTTTAGAAATGATTCCTGCAGTAACTCGGTTAGCTGCCCGATTGAGATAGTAGAGAGATACAAATATCTTGGAGTCACTGTTGACAGCAATTTTCTGTGGGACACGCATATTGACGAGTTGCGCATGAGCCTTAAAAAAGCCTTATACGCCCTTACCCATCTAAAGTTCCATGCCACCACGTCTGTGTTAAGACAAGTATACTATGCCTTAGTAGAATCGAAATTGAGGTATGGAATACTTGCATGGGGAAACGCATCGGCAACACACATAAACAAACTTAAGAAACTACAAAACAAAGCACTAAACAATATAAGTGTAGACTATCGGCGAAATGTTGTGGAACAAGTAGGGGCCAAAGTTCTCCCAGTTGATGATATTTTTAAGATGACCCTTATACTGGAGTACTATGAAGATACTAGATTCATCACACCAATTCAACATGGGATCAACACAAGAAGACGGGCACAAGGTATGCTTCAAGAACCTCTATTCTACAACAACTACGGAAGAAGACAGCTGAAATGTAGTGTACCAGAAGTTCTCAATACACTTCCACAAGAGTTAAAAAACATCTCAAACTTAAAAACGAGGAAAAAAAAAATAAAACACTTTTTTCTAAACAAGAACTCAAATATGTAACTAATACAATATCAACTAAATCTCATTCTACTCTTTATTTATTTTTTTTTTTTTATTTTCGTAAATATTAATTAATTCTTACTTGAAATTGTTTTCATTTAATGAAATGTAGAGATTCATTTAAACTAAGCTTTCTACCTAAAGATAAATACATATTAAATTTTGAAACTCAGTCTTCTGCAGAAAAGCCTTTATAAGGCTTCGCGGAAACGCATATCCATTGTAAAATATTCTCTGAAAATAAAAATGAATTGAATTGAATTGAATTTATTGTCAACGCGCCAACCAAATGTGCACATATATGCTGGCCATTTCTTCTATAAATAATGGAGAACTGTAAAAATTGTATACCCCGATTCCGATTTTTTCGTAAGTCAGTGTAAAACGTTTATTTATTTAGTTATTCATTTCTGTCCATTATCATTATTTAACGACTTATTTTGCTGAAAACTTTGCCATCAAAACAAACTCCGCCATTTGATTTGTCACTCGCTTTACTTTTTGTTCTCATTTCTAACAGCAACGCCCTCTCGATGGTAGGTGGCTAAAAATATTTGTTTTAAAATAGTTTTGATCGCATAAAAAATCGGTCTTCGAATGGCATTTTACTTCACCAAATGCCAACAGATTTCCCCCTTAATCACTTCAACCCTTATCCGAAAAATAGGTATCTATTTGATTTTCCCAGCACAGCTGCGACGTAAATTGTAAAGTCAATCGAAACCGACAGCTACTACTTTAATTACACTTGAAATGCATTAGTATGGTTCATATCTATTTCCAGCATAAAAACATGTAAGCGATGAGAAGTGGGGATTCAAAGAACACTCGGTCCCACTGAATCTGATGCACTTGGTCTTTTCAGTGCGGGGATCTTGTCTTGTAATGTAATTCTCATGCATAAACCCGAAGTTAGGTTTCCTTTGAAAATACCCTTACTTCGGATGGCATCTTCAGTTAAAAGGAAAATCTTATCACGTGTTCAGTGTGCACTGACGTCTTTCACAAAATAGGGTCATATCAGCCCATTTCACTTAATTGAGTTCCATTGTTATCTGAGAAACTGACGAAAATGTAGAGGGAAAACTACTTACCATATTATAACGCATAAAAGGATATATGGGTTTTGGGGGTCCTGTTAACCGTTTGAGTATAGTTGCCAAAGCTTTGTGTAGAACATTTTCGTTTTGTTGGGCTATTTTTTATTAGCAAAAGTGTTCTACCTTTAAATATATAAAACCATGGGACTGGTAACCTTATCTACTTGAGTTACTTTGGGTTTGCAAAATAGTCAGACGTAATTTTTGTTAAAATCGTATGGACCGTTTTCGAGATTATGTCCAAATTTCGAAAGTACCGTTACTTAATTTATTTAGGAAAAAACTGAGTATGCGGTCATATTAACCTCCCCTACTTAAGCATAAATATCAATCGTGGTTGAAGTCGTTAAAACCGTTTTCGAACAAATCAAACTGGAATGAACTATGTAATTATATGGGAAGTACCATTAAAATTGAGGTTACCTCGCAAAAAAAACTCCGAACTGTAAGCCCACAAACTCCAAATCGGAGTTTGAACTAAATTATGGCAGCCGTTTAGGCTATAAGGTGCGGGAGCATACGGACAAACAGACAGACGGCACAGTATTTTGCGACCCGATTTTATAATTCCTCTATCATCGTAATGTCAGAATTGATTAACATCTCGAGTTTAAAATTTTGTTCAAAAACAATATATTTCTTTTACTACCTACTTAATCGAGAAAGTTAAAAAGAAAGTTACAAATCATCCAATTTTCCGGACCTCACAAAGTACGGCTCCAACTGACGATGAGCACAAGACTTAAGTCGGCACTTCGTTTTATTTGGATAAAGAACTTTCCCCAAAGCCTTTTTGAAACATTTAAAAAAAAAAATGTATTTTTAAGTCTACCGCACAACATAAAACTGAACCCCTTGAAGATTTTTTACGTCTAAGCAGCCAAGATAAACGAAGTTCACTAAAAAAAAAAAACCCGTATTATACAAACTTTCTTCCCAAAAAAATCAATTGACTAACTCTGTCCCATAATTCAATAATAACAAACTAACAAAATTGACTCTATAACCAATAAAAGGGAAATGCTACCGGGAGTCTATAATTGTGTCTGCGATTTGCACGCAAAGAAAACCTACACAAATCAAACTATATGCCCAACAGGACTGCTTCCGCCACCCGCTCGCAATACTCGATTAAACGAGTTCACCTAATTCAATACACACCCCCATCGAGTCTGAGTAGCTATTTATCGCATACCAATCCAACACGAGGAGTATTTATTTAGGGCATAGCTCCTTATTAGCACTTAGAGAAGTCGGGAGAATAAGCGATATGACTGACCTGATTCACGAAATTATTAAATACCCTGTCAGGGCTCGTTTCAATAATATTCACCCCCCACCTACCCACCGTAACCAAACCGAATCAGGCCAACTCCATGCCTGTCGTGGTTTCCTAACTCATTTGCACCTACCAAGGAACCAACGCGATGGTCTAGCATTTAAGCTAGCGCCCGATTACAGGTCGAACCATGCGGTATTCGGTACAGCCCTTGCATTTGTGATGAGCTCGCGCTCCTCATTCAAAGTCGTAATTTAACATTTGCAAAGTTACGATTTGGATTACTTAATCTACTCAGCAGTACATATGTATGGCAGAAGCAATGTGTACATATAGTGTGCCTTTTGCAGGTAGGAACGAGCTTATTCGAAATGTCTGTCATTCCGTTGCTTCCGGCGAGTGATGCTCATTCCTCCTCTGTGTGGGTTTTATCCTGCAGAACTTGTTCAAGGATCGAAACGAACAAGAGGGTACAAAACCGAAAAAATAAAATAAAAGGAACCATGGCACACCTTAATTGGGTCATGTCGAGGGAAAATGTTTCAGATACCAAACAGTTGAAATTCAACGCTTGCTTGCCTGCCATCCAAAACCAGACGACGATGATGACGACGACGACGACGACGACGACGACGACGACGACGACGACGACGACGACGACGACGATCCAGAGGAACAAATGACGTGCACAAATATTGATGCTAGGAGGCAATCACAGAGCAGCCCTAAGGAGCTACCGGTATTTATCTGTATATGCATGTGTCGCACACACACTCAGCCATTGCTTATTCAAGGGACGAACTATGATCTGCAATTTCGTATCGTACAGCATCAAAGGATGCCTTTTTAACTTAAGCACATGGCACGATTCTTTTGAATTGCCACCGCAATGAGAAACGTACCATCAATGTGCAGCAATGGTTATGGATGGCTCATCCTTCCGGGTATAACCATGTTTAATTCAAGTGAAAAAAAGGAAAATATTAAATATGGACACACAGACGACAGTGATCCGCAAAACCGCACCGCCAATAACGTTGCGCATAAATAAATCTGCATACATAAATTTAGCATATATACAATTATACATATATCTGTACTCTTCTCGCACATAATCAGTCGTAATCGTAATAGGTCTGTTACTCTCAATCAACTCCGGCCGAAGAATGAAATTTATAATTAACCCACCCGATTACTTGGTATGGAACTTCAAAGAGCGCAGAACGCAGAACGCAGGTGCGTAATTTATGATACACTCGATATTTATAATACATACCTACTTGAATGTTTATTGACGATTATAGGTGAATCTGCTTTAGAAGCGAAGATGTAAAGATACGTTGTTAAAAAAAAAAATCCATTCCAATCTCATTTGCAAGTACGTTATACGCCATTGCGGAGTGATTAACATTTACACATATTATCTTGATTTATTAACAGTGATTATCTCATTATACTGCCATAGGCTGTTCTTTTTAGCCCAAGGATGAGGTCATTGATGTTCCCTTGAGTACTATATTTACTTTCCTTTTTCTGAATCAGTAACACCGATCAATCCCCCTTTATGAAAATTGTGCCAGAAGTGACACCTTTAAAATTAACTTAACCAGAGTGAGTTACTTATTCAACATCTTCGCTCTGTTTGATGGATGCATTCGCGTGCCGAAGCAGGGAACTTTTGTTTACTCTATACGAGGAGAAGTCACATTCCCTCGTAGGTAGATCATTTTCTTTTATGCCAGAAGTGTGTGGACAATCACGGAACACATAGAATTCGGGGGCGGCATCATAATCTCTTCAAGGGTAGGTTAGGGTAGGTTTTTGGTTAGGCAGTGCTTCACTTTGAATTCTTCTTTAACGGTGACCATATTTTAGAATTCCAAATAATGAACAATAAGAAAAGACACACATTTTAACACAATTTTTAATTTGTCAACTCTTTTTCATTTGAGAAATAGGTTTACATAAAAAAAAAACAAAAAAAAACTTAAATATAGCACATTTTTAACTTTTAAGAGAAAGTTATTTGTTACTTCAAAATTAACCGCTAACTTCGCAACGTTGATTCAAAATCACAAAAACAATTAAAGAATACTGCTGTTTCTGTGGTGCAGGGAAATAAGTCCCCGGGAACTAAGTCCACTGAGGGACTTAGTTCCCACCTAATGGGAAATAAAACCACTTTCGTGAAGTGGACTTAGTTCCCATGTATGGTGGGAAATAAATTCCGAAAACTCTGAGTGGTTTTATTTCCCTTTTAATGTGAAGTTAATTCTCACTGTCGACTAAGAACAAAGTTCGGAAATTCAGTTTGCAGGACTCTGAAAGTAATCAAAGAAAAATGACCGGTCGTGCGTATTTTTTTATTTTATTTTCTTAAATGTTCGAAGGCTAAAAATGCTAATCTATTTTCTCAAACAACTTTTTTGTTTTAGTCTTCAAAAAATTTTAGAAAATAAAAGTAATAAATTCGCGCGAATTTCGTACTTTTATTTTCTAAAATTTTCGAAGGCTAAAAATGCCAATTAATTTTCTCAAACAACTTTTTGTTTTAGCCTTTGAAAATTTTAGAAAATAAAAGTAAAAAATTCGCGCGAATTTAGTCTTGTCGACTTATGTCCCTGCGCCAAAATAAATTATAAAATTTATGTTTTGATCGAGTTTGCTGTTTTTCAATTGTCGCTGTAGGGACAGAAACAGGTGCAGGGAAATAAGTCCCCGGGAACTAAGTCCACTGAGGGACTTAGTTCCCACTTAGTGGGAAGTAAAACCACTTTCGCGAAGTGGACTTAGTTCCCATGTAAGGTGGTTCACTTTCTTATGGGAACTTAGTACACATTCAAAAATAAGAAGAGGGAACTAACTTCCAACATTTAGAATTGGATACAATTTTGTTTAAATAATCACCGCAATTTTTCTTTGATTATTTTCAGAGTCTTGCTAACTGAATTTCGAAGAGAGTATTTTGTCATACAGAATAAAACTTAAGAAACTCAGCTTACAAGACTCTGAAAATAATCAAGGAAAAATCGCCGTGATTATTTAAACAAAATTGTATCCAATTCTAAATGTTGGAAGTTAGTTCCCTCTTCTTATTTTTGAATGTGTACTAAGTTCCCATAAGAAAGTGAACTTAGTTCCCACCTTACATGGGAACTAAGTCCACTTCGCGAAAGTGGTTTTACTTCCCACTAAGTGGGACCTAAGTCCCTCAGTGGACTTAGTTCCCGGGGACTTATTTCCCTGCACCTGTTTCTGTCCCTACAGCGACAATTGAAAAACAGCAAACTCGATCAAAACATAAATTTGATAATTTATTGTTCTTACAGCAACAAGTAGAAAGAAATTTTACATATTCTGCAATTGATGGACAAAGTAGCGGAATAGACAAATTACATTTAAGAGAAAATTAACAGCTAGTAACAATTTTAGAGTATTTAAATGTCAACACCAAAATTTAGGGTAAATTGTTTTATGTTCGACAAAGTGTGGAACGTAAATTAAATTGATCAAGAAAAACAATTTAAATACAAAAGAAAAACAATAATGAATATAATTGCTAACAATAATATAAGGAAAATAAATTAAATGATGGAGGATAAATACTAAACAATATTGCTTTCGAACAAAATTTTGAACTCAAGATGTTAATCCATTCTGAAATTACGATGATAGAGGAATAAAAAGTGGGTCCCAAAATTCTGTCCGTCTGTCCGTATGTCTGTCTATCTGTCTGTCTGTATGTCTGTCCGTCCCGCGGCCGACAGTCTAAACGTCTGCCCGGATTTCAATCTTCGGATTTGGAGTTTCGGGGCTTACAGTTCGAAGCTGTTTTTTTTGCAAGGTTACCTCAATATTAATGGGACTTCCCATATACTATTTCCAGTCCAGCTCTAACGATTTAACCAAAATTGATATTTAAGCTTATATAATGAGGGAGACAGACTGCTGGTATTGATACTATGGTATAACGAGTACCAGTACCCCCGGCACACAGAGTTTCTTAGCATAGATTGACAGTAGTATACTTTCGACATTTGTTTTGTCGCAAAAATAAGTATACATATAAATATATTATGAAATTAAATTTACTTTTGAATTTTTTTTATAAACTCTCAAAAGCTGAAAATAATAGAATTTGAAAGCTCACGACTGAGAATTGAAGCAGCAAAAAGCAAGAGAAGATTCGATTTTTACATATTCGCACAGGGAAAGCCGATTTCGTAGTACTTGGTCCGTGGTCGGCCTTTACGATTGTGCGTTTTTCTGAAATGTAAACATTTTTTTCTTTTATGTGGAGTTAGCTTTAAATTGGGAACCAGTTTGCAGTTTTCAAAAATTGTTGATTCTTGTTTAAAAAGGCTACAGAGACTTCCCTTTAGAGATAAATTGGCGCTGCAATCAATAAGAGCGTAGTATAGGTACCACAAACATTTTGTGGATTTTAATACTAGCTATGAAATGTAGTATTTTATAGAACGTAGTAATGCAATATTATAGTATCAATACCAGCAGGTCTCCGGCATAAGTGAGGTTAACATGACAGCATACTCAGTTTTTCGCTAAAAAAATCGAATAACGGTAGGTACTTTTGAAATTTGGACATATGTCAAACTTTGTTTTTCTATACATTATCAATGGATTTTTTAAAATAGTCATTTTTAAAAATTTGCTTTTCTGTAGTTTACCTGAAAACGTTAAGAACGATTTTGACCAAAATGCATACTTTGAGTAAAATTTATGTTTCCACAATTATTGTGTTTTTAATTTTCAATCCTATTTACCGAAATCAAAATAAAATAAATAAATAGTTTGCGCAACAGGTCCGGAGGGACCCTAGGCCTAGCTTCCCACAACCATTCATTTTGTTTTTCATTTTTGGAACGAATGGAAGGGATCTACAATTTTATGCCGACTCCAAACGGCTAGTCGAGAGGCTCTTCTAAGACAGTTATACTCTCGGATGTTTGTTAGACGTTCGCGAGAGGTGGTGCAGTTGAAAGAACCCTAGGTTGGAATTTGGGTTTTTGCGGGATTTACCGAAAACATTAATTTTAAAAACTGCTCATATCTCGAAAACCCCATTTTCGATTTCGATGAAACTTTGAAAAAACAACTAATGCTTATTTCAGACAATATCTTGTACTCAATTTTCAGCTACATAGTTAAGCAATATTATTTTCCAAACTAGACATTGCAATATTTGGTATTTGTCTGCCAAATTTACAAAAAAAAAACAGTTCTAATGATTTTGATAAAAATACATATTAAAGATAATAATTATAAGTATTTTAAATAAGATCCCGTACTTAGTTTTTCACAAAAAAAAATCGAATAAATCAGTTTCTTAATTATTTCTCAAAAATTACTACCCAAAAGGCGATCTGTGTTCATATATAGGTATTTCTTTAAAACTCAATACCACACTTCGATTAAAAATGCAATAACAGCGACTTATTTTTCAACAATATTGAGTATGTAACTTCCAATAATAATTTCAACCAACTGGAGTTTACACAATTAGAAAATCCCCTTTCTTTTGCACCCCCACACTCGTCCAGTGGGATATTTAGCTCATAACTGCTAATGCAAATTCAAAAACATTTTTTTTTTGAATTCATACATATTAGGTCTGCTCCCTAACGATAATGCATTCGAATACATTCGACAAATTAAGTCAAACTTGGTTCCCTTACGCAAAAGTTGGGCAGAAGAGAGCCAAAAAGAGAGAGCAAAACATTTCCCCTCCATAAAAAACCTGCAAATATTAGCCCAAGAAATTTCTTTGGGTTAGTTGTTTATTGCTGACAGATGGTTGTCAAATCGTTCAA
Organism: Cheilosia urbana; assembly: GCA_946477585.1. Taxonomy (NCBI): domain Eukaryota; kingdom Metazoa; phylum Arthropoda; class Insecta; order Diptera; family Syrphidae; genus Cheilosia; species Cheilosia urbana. Next base: position 44,910,447 of record OX297856.1, read on the forward strand.
GTTCTAATTTGTAACTGACCTTTTATTTAATTTCATTTATATTTAGTGCTTGTATAGCATTAACATCGATGTAAGAAACAAAAGAATTGCACTTTTTAATTTCTGCAATAAAAACAATTCAAATCCAGGTCTTAAATATAAATTTGTCCTTTTTTCTACTGAAATTTGAATATTCTCTCCTAGAAAAAATTCACATTTTTCAAATTTGTGGTTCAACGCGTTCCTTTTTTTTTTTGGTTATATTTAATTTCAGTGAGCATATTCTCTCACAATGAGAGAAATGTGACATGTTGCTAAAAGTGAACCAGAAGGTAAGGGAACAGACCTATTATATATCTATACGGTCTATCACGAACCCTAATACTAATCATAGACACCACTATAGTTGCTAGTCAAAAATAAAATAATATAACGAAACTATGATTGTACTCTTACTCAAAAACTTGTAAGGTGTAAGAGCTATATAATAACAGGTGATTTTTTAGCTGGTTTGGTTTTGGCAACACTGGTTTTGACAGCTGACGTGTGTTTAGTACCTTGTGTCACTGTCAAACAGCTTCAGTTTGGTTTGCAATTTAACCGTGGATCGTCTTACAAATGAACAACGCTTGCAAATTATTGAATTTTACTATCAAAATTCGTGCTCGGTTCGAAATGTTCATCGCGCGCTGCTTCCATTTTATGATCGGCATTCTCGACCTTCTGAGCAGTCTATTCGGAAGATTGTGACCAAATTTCGCACCAAATTTACTTTGTTGGACATTAAACCACCAACACGTTTACGTACTGTGCGTAGTGAAGAAAATATTGCGGCCGTATCAGCTAGTGTGACAGAAGACCGCGAAATGTCGATTCGGCGCCGTTCCCAGCAGTTAGGCCTTTGTTACAGCACTACGTGGAAAATTTTGCGGAAGGATTTGTGCGTAAAGCCTTTTAAGATACAGCTTGTGTAAGAACTAAAGCCAGCCGACCTACCACAACGCCGAATTTTTGGTGAATGGGCTCTTGGAAAGCTGGCCGAGGATCCGCTTTTTTATCGAAAAATTGTGTTCAGCGATGAGGCTCATTTTTGGTTGAATGGGTACGTAAATAAGCAAAATTGCCGCATTTGGAGTGAAGATCAGCCAGAAGCATTGCAACAGCTACCAATGCATCCCGAAAAAGCCACTGTTTGGTGCGGTTTATGGGCCGGCGGCATTATTGGGCCATATTTCTTCAAAGATGATGCGAATCGCAGCGTTACTGTCAATGGTGAACGCTACCGAGCGATGATAACAAACTTTTTTTTGCCCGAAATGGAAGTTCTTGACTTGCATGATATGTGGTTTCAACAATACGGTGCCACATGCCACACAGCACGCGAAACAATGGCGCAATTGCGAGGCGAGTTTGGTGAACAGTTAATTTCACGTTTCGGGCCGGTCAATTGGCCGCCTAGATCGTGCGATTTGACACCATTAGATTATTTTTTGTGGGGGTATGTCAAGGCTAATGTGTATAGGGACAAGCCCGCTTCGATTGACGCACTGGAAGCCAACATCCATGCATTCATTCGTGAGATACCGGCCGATATGTGTGAAAGAGTATGCCAAAATTGGACTCAGCGGATGGACTACCTGAGACGCAGCCGCGGTCAACATTTGCATGAAATTATCTTTAAACATTAAATTACAAGGTTCAAACTATCGATTCAAATAAATATTTCATTTTCATTTTAACAATTAACAATGGTTTTTTTTACCACAAAACTACAAGTGAATTTAACAATTAACAATTGTACAAGCAAACTTTAACAAAGTGGGAAATTCTAATTTTCCCCGCTTTCTGTACCACAAAGCTATGAGTGTCGACAAAATTTATCAAAAGTCTCGGAAGCACTTGTACAAATGACTTAGAATTGAAATTTGCATATTTAACAAGTGGTACAGGCCCCAGATCATGCGAAAATTGCCTTTTACTGAGAGTTTCAACTTTTAAAAACTCACAATGTTATGTACTGCCATAGCAGATGAAAAACCCAAAAGTTAATATTATTTAACACTACTCCTTTTCTATATTTCATGAACCGTTTTGTTTATCTAGCATTGCTTCTCTGAATTTTAACTACATACCTGTATAATAAAATAAGAAGACATCCGACCCAGTCGTGCACCTCATTTAGTACTAGATTAGTTATTCATTCAGCAAGTAATGGTACGTTAGCATTATCAATTTGTAAAGGGTGTCCGCCAAAGAATTTTCGACTTTGAATTTGAATAAACGGCGAGCGGGGTATCGGCGGAGGGGGGAGGCGTATTCATTACACTTACGCGTCGTGCGGATTTTAGTAGCCATGGATCGTTGGTCGGCGGAGCATCGTGCGTTTGCTGTAGAGGCATATTTTAAAAATAACGATTCTCCCGTGGCTATTCGCAAGACATTTCAATATTCGGCGTATACGGGATTGTCCTAGTACGCAACTTATTGGCAAGTGGGTGCGAAGTTTTCGTGAACAAGGACCTGTAGTGGGACACGGGCCAGGTGTATCGCGAACTGTGAGAACTGACGAAACAATTGAAGCAGTTCGTCGTGATGTTATTGCAAATCCACGTCTTTCACTAAGAAAAAAAATTCCCAAACCTATTCGTCTATGTTGGAAAACTTTTTGGAACCTGAGTTGGAGAACAATGAATGGGTAAACGGATCGACATGGTTTCAACAGGATGGAGGCATCAATGAACATTGTAAGGCGCATTTTCCCCGAAAAAGTCATAAGTCGTTATGGTGATATCCCATGGCCCCCCAGATCGCCAGACTTAACACCTGCGGACTTTTTTTTTATGGGGATTTCTTAAATCTAAAGTCTACGTTAACAAACCGCGAAATTTATTGCAACTGAAAAGATATTCGCAACGAAATCAGAGGAATTTCGCAAGAAACTTGCAAAAAAGTTTTCACAAAAAATATGGTGTTTCGTTTAAATGAGTGTGTTCGTCTCCGTGGTAAACATTTAACTTCAATTATTTTCAAAACATAAATCCGCATTTGTATGTTTTATTTTAAAATAAAAACGATTATATAAAAACCTGTGAATCTTTTATTATTTAATTTTAAATTCGAAAATTGTTTCGCGAACACCCTTTACATTGAATGTTGGTTTTCTTAATGTTTGTGTTATTGTTTTTTAAAAATTCAAATTATATACAAAAACAAATAATGAACAACTTCTAAAATAAATAACATTTATATGTTTTTTTTTTGGGTTTGCCGTTTTAATGTTTCACTGAATTGTCTTATCTTCCTTGTGGTTACTCAACTTGTCCAACCTATAAAGATGAGGCAATATATATTCGAAAGTTCTTGTTCGTCATGGAAGTCGTGTCTGCCGAGTTTTTTGTTTGACAGTTGTAGTGATGTGAATTTTTTTTTTTTTTTGTATGGTTTGTTCCTAGTGGCTTAGTGGTTACAGCGCTCTAACTACTGAGCAAAGGGTTTCAAGTTCGATCTTCGAAAAAACACAAATTACATCTTAAGGTTTATTTTTACAGCACTACCTCTCGTCAACGTCTGACAGACACAGCGTTGATCCGAACAATTTTGGAGTTGAGCTATTTTCCTAGCCATTCCACACAAGTTTGAGCCATTCATTAGTTAAATGAAAAGGAGGATGGAGTTTTTTTTAATATCTTCAAAAAATTAACGCTAAATTTATGAGTGAAAATTGGTGAATCTTTTAAACCAGCTATTGTTTTCATTCAAATAAATTCTCATTTCCTGATTAGTTTTTTTTTATTTTTCAAATTATGTTTAAGTTTTGAGACAAAAGTGAGCCATTTCTCTTCGGCTCGGAGCATTGAGCCAAAGCAAAAATACTTACCCAATTGGGTACTATAACGCTTTACAGACATCCAAGAGTATAACTACCATGATAGAATTTCCCACCCTTAGCTCAGTCTGAGCTTTTATAGGTACTCAACTAGCCGATCCCCGTCTATTTACATGTACAACTACACATTTTGCTTTGGTGAGTCGAGAGGAGCTTCGATAGAATGGTAATTGATATGGATTTCTTATTCAAAAACATAAAATCGCTTATGGCAATTGGCAGGCTATTATTTCTGTTCCTAATTTTTGTTTTGGCCTTTAATAAGCCACAATAATCATTTCAAAGATGTCTGTTGGGCGAATTTAATTGCAATTTTTATATTCATTTTTTTTGAGAATCAAACCCTCAAAATAAGCCAATGACCTTGTTATCCACGAAAACAATAGGTTAAACAAAAATATCGCACTAGGAAATGTGGAGGTCAAATGTTTATTATTACCTGGCAGTCAACCAATCGTCGACATTCGTGTTTGATTATTAGTAAGGCCGAACTTATGTGCGTGGCAAGTAATTGCTGTTTTAGAAACCAAATCCGAATGCTCGTCGGGGTAACAACTGGACACTGCATCATTGGAAACATGGCTAAAAGGATGGACATCTTTACAAATGGCTTCTGCAATAGTTGCAGAGACGAAGTGGAAATTTAATCTGTGGAACATCTACTGTGTCACTGCCCAGCCGCTACTCATGTTTGGGTGCACGGTTCTTCGAAGACTTGAAAGATCTAGCAACGATACCTCTATCAGCTCTAAGAAGATTCATCAACACAATAGGCCTCTATGGCTTCTGGGTGAAATTGCATATAATGAAAACTGCTCCTCTAACCTAACCTAACCTAACTAACTAAAGGTTGTTGCCTTAAACAATATTGAGACCATACTTAAATTCTGTAGGGAAGTTCATTGTTTTGGCGATTCTGTTTTTAACCGCAGTGGTACCCTGGGGTTGGTGATGGGATCGTTATGGTGCCTTGTCTTTTGTGACAATCTCACAACCCCACTCAAGCTAACCTAACCTAACCTAAGGCTGATTCTGATTCACTCCACTGTATAGCAACAGATGAGCAGTCAATGACACAAATGGAACTGAAATGCGAAATCTGTTTCTTTTTTTTTTCCAAATCCAAACAAAGGCGAAGAATCCTCGCCGATGGGAAAGCTGCATTGTCCGTTAACCTTTATCGATTTGTATACCTGCATATAAGTGCATGCAATCAAATCTAAACTCTTGACACGTATTTCGGTGCGGTAGGTTGACAAGACACACTCACCGCCCACGCCTCCAAAGTTAAGTCACTTTGTAAAATATAGCTTCTCGTTCAGCAGCGACATGTGGCAGCGGTCAACAACATTAATCGTCGATAAAAATGTTCCCACCGAATTGCAGTTTTGGGTCAACGATTACAAAACACCACAATCTGGTAACAAGAACAAGAAGTTCATTCTCCCCGGAGCTATCGGCGGAGCGATGTATACACTTGTGCACGACGACGCGGAGTCTCCCACAATTGGCAGTTGCGTGACGGCAAAGTCCAACTCGAACTCCAGAGGAAAACATCGCATGTCTAGGATGTGATTGATAGTGGAAAACGTTTACAGCATTTCTGTGGTTTAATCGTTTTACAGCTCAGCGTTTCTCGGCATGCGAGTGGGTATTATAACAAGTCCACCTATACGCTTGACTTTAAATCCAATTGATAGACATTCAGGATAATAAATGGGTCAGCATGCGTAGCGTAGCCTGTGACCATTTTTGTTTTAAATTGCCAGGATTATCTTTGCCAGACTGTGCTTGAGGAAATCTCTATAACGAAGTTCGAGTATCACAAAGGCCCCTAGTCATAATATTGACTAAGAACTTCCGAATTCGCAATTTTAAATCAATTCTGCAATGTGCTTTTCCGTGGTGTGCTAATGGCAGTTAGCTCCGCGTAAAAATCTGTACAAAGTTTGTTTGCTCCACTTGTGCAGCCGTAGCCCCGAACGTAATGCAAACGAAAAGTGTCTATATGGTGAAAGGCATTCCTCGGTGGGAGTGTTTTTTTTTTTTTAGTCGGGTGGTATTTTGTTGGTATAATGCAGCAGTGAGAGCTTCTCAATCTGGGTCGCATCCCAATAATAATTTGTGTTGGCTAAACATTGAGGTTGCGGCGGATGAGAGGGATGGTTTTCCTTGCAAGGCGCACGGCCAGCAGGATTTCGCTTGCCGCATTCGTCTTCTCTGTGTTTGTATGTCTACATAAGAATAAGAAGAAGAAAGGAAGTAGGCAAAACCGGGTTAATGGACCTTTGGATTTGCAATCAATTACTTTGTAAACTGAGTAATTTTTCTGCAAAGATTATCTTCGGTTTGAAGGAGCTCATTAAGGCATCGTCTAGCGTAACCGCACAAAGACAAAAGTGCTTGAGATCGGAGCATTCGCTTTGATGGCTACTTGAGATGGCTCTAAAGTTCGAGTTTTCCAAACGAGAAATGGATAGAAGTAAGAGAATTTCCTCCAGTTAGTCAATCAACTGCAGAGCATGTTCACGGTATAACGGATGATTGGATTTGAAGTCGCTAATTGACAAATCGATAAAGCAGAGGAACAAATCTCTGGCGCTAACAGCGTTGCTAGACAGTTAAAATATTTCGCCCCCATATAAATCTTGAAAACCCCCAGATTTGACTATACATTTTTTTTAAACCCCAACTTGTTTTTTTTTTTATTTTGTTTAACATGTTTTATGTACGACTTAAAATAAATAAATAGTTGGCGTAGCAGGTCCGTAGAAACCCACGGTCTAACTCCTTGCAACCATTCGTTTAGTGTGTTCATTTTTGAAACCAATGGAAGGGATCTAAAATTGTATGCCGAGTCTAAACTGCCAATTGAAAAGCTCTTTCATGCCAGTTATACTCTCGGATGTTTGCCAGAGGTGGCGCAGTGGAAAAAAAACCTTAAGATATAATTTAGGGTTTTTTTGAGAATCGAACCTGAGACCCCTCGCTCAATAGTCCAACACATTTTTTTTTTTTCATTTTATAATCATTTTTATTTATAACTTTAATTAAACTTACATACTAGACGCAGTGGCTTAGTGGTTGTGAGAAGCTAGGCCTAGGGCCCCTTCGGACCTGTTGCGCCAACAATTTATTTACTAGACAAAAACGATTGAATATAATTTAAAACATTTATATTATTCTAGCTTACTAAACTTAACAAAATCCTTAAAATTATTGCCTTTCGGCCCTAAATTTATCTATATTTAATTTGTTTTGTTTTTTTAATTTTCAAGAAACTAAAAGAAAACTTGAATTCTTTATTATTGTTTTATTTAAAACTACTTAAAACTACCTAAGCTACTAAACCTATATTACTTATAATCAGGGTGGTGAGCAATCTTATCGATTGGTCAACATCCTGGTCGCATCCATGGTTGCTTGTCGGCCGCCAACAGGGGTTCATCCGCGCCACCGAGACTCGAGTGCTAAAACGGAGGAGCTCCTGAGCATTGGCGGCGTACACTGAAAAAAAAAAGTCGGCGTCGTATTGATGAATGGCGTTCATCAACATGATATTCATTGATATGACGTACTTTTCATAAATATGATGAACAAATTCATGAAAACTTTTTGACAATTGATGAACTGTTTTTCAATATGATGAAAATGAATTCATCAATTGTTTCAACAGGATTCTGAAGAGAATTTCGCGTATGTTCTTATGAACTACGTTCATTATTCCATCAAAACATTTCATTAATATGACGAAAACACTTATTTTGATGAATTTAGTCATTTGTTCATCCAGTTGATGATTTATTCGTCTTATTGATGAATGGAATCATCATATTCAAGAACGATTGCCAAGTTTTAAATTTTTATCATATTGATAACGACGTTCATCGTTTTGATGACGGCTTTTATTATATAGATGACGGGCATACCCGTCGTGGATGTGCCGCTTATCCCTCGCGCCGCGGTGGCTGTGGTACAATACCGGCACGCCATCTTGTGTCAGCTCTTACGCAAACTTGATGAAATTGTTGTTTATAAAATTTACAGATTAGGCTAGTGCCGAAATTCTGTAAAATATTTCAGGAACTTTTAAAAAAAAAACTTTTTCCTAATGTAACTGGCATTAGCTTGTTCAAAAATGAAAATAGTCCAAATATATTAGAACAAAATAATAACAACTTTGGAAGTTCAATCGATTATTCAACAGTATTTTAACGTAACACATATTTCATTTAGTTGTGAACAGAACGAAGCATCTCTGCGCTTGGTACCTCGTTCTTAAGTATAAGTTACGAGGCGTTTCTTACGTTTGTAGAATGCATAAACAATTTTCTGCGGAAGCTCATTTTAAGGTTTAAAAAGGTTATTATAACGAAATACAAATAAAATATAGTTTTAAAAAACTCCAGATTTGCCCCTGCGCTATATCACCCCCCAGATTTCCCACCGTCGAACAAAAAAAAAAACCTACGTCTGGGGAGAAAACTCCCAAACTGGCAACGGTGGTCGTTCAAGATGTTTTGTTTCAACATATATTGTGCAAAGATGACTTCAAAGATTTGGAGGAACGTGTGGACATTTGTGACATTTGGCAGGCTGCTTTTATTTAGTTTTCCGGGTGCGTGGAGTCGACCGTATTGAATATATGTACTTCCCCGCATGTGCGTTTGAAATCTGTGAACCTAATCGCTCCAAATAGGTTTTTGTCATCTTAGTTGACTGCGACAGCAAGAAGATGGATAATGTTCTTGTTATAGATGGCAGTGAGTTGTTTTACTTTGTTTTGGATTCTCTTAATTTATCCATATATATTCATTGAGATGGTAGGTTAGGCATGCAGGCCAAGGAGTTTTCGTTAAGAAGCCATGGGGGTCTTCGGGATTAATAGATCGTTAATATTTTTCAATCTGTGTAGGGCTGTCTTTGCCAGATTGTGCATTATTTGCCTTTGAAAACCTTACTCGTCAGTCCAGCAGCTTTGACGGATTTGTTTCATTTCAGTATACATAGCTATGACTACCCTTCCTTCATTTTGGGACCCACTTTTTTGAGTTCGTCCATCATCGTAATGTCAGAACTGATTAACATCTCGAGTTCGAAATTTTGTACTGAACGAAACAAAAATAGGTATTTAAACCACATACGGTATTAAAAATATGCCTCAAAAAAAAAGAAAGGAAAAAGGATTCATTCGAAAAAGGACTGCGAAAGTGCGAGGATCTATTGAAGTAGAAAATTATAAAGAAAGGTAATAAAGAAAATGAAAGGAATAATTATCTTTTACAGCTCTACCGCTCTACCAAATTTCTAGAGATGAGCACAAAATCACTACCTGTGATTTAATCACGGTGATTTCAAAATCGCAATCACTACCTGTGATCGACTTTTAAATAAAGCGTGATTGCGACTTTTCACTCTTTCCTTTTTATATTTTTTCCCATCACAGTCACAGTTTGAAAATCACGACTCACGCCAAACAGAAAAAGTCGCGACATAAACCGCAATCACAAGACAAACAGCGAAACATTGAAATAAGGGTAGGTATACACACAAGAATCACAGTCGGATTCACAGCTTGAAAATCACGACTCACGACAAACAGCAAAAGTCGCAACACAAATCGCAGTTACAGGTAAAACAGCGAAACAGTGAAGCTGGTAGGAATAGGAACATTTTGCAAAAGAAAACTTGAAAAAATATCATGAAGTACAGGGAGTCGGACTGTCGAAGTAATTTTTGTTATTTTCATTAATTTTCGAGTACATTTTTTATAATTAGGTATATGTTTGAGTTTATTATTTACAAGAATAAATGCGGGTGGCCGTGGCGCAGTGATAGAGTGTTCACTTGTTGAGTGGGAGGTTACGTGTTCAAATCCGAGCCAGTACCTACCACGAAACATTTTTCACAAATAAAAACTGCGAATAAGTTTAAGTGAATTGTAAGCGAACACAAATATCAAAAATTCTCCCCTAGCTATTAGGACGCCACTCGTGGAGAATATCCACTGCGCCACAAACTCTTTCCTATCCCCTCTTTCTCTTCCTAAAAACTTGAATGCCGCGCGATGCCCCGCATTATAAGGGTATTCATAACCCCTTGAGAGCGAGTAAAATTATATAAAAAAAGTGGTGATGGTCAAATGGAACCTATCTAGCTAATTTGGTATAGAGTGCGACCTCAATAAAAGCAACTAATAGAAATTTGGGCAGTTGCTTTTATTGAGTTTGTTGCAATAATCGAGTCAAATAATTGTAGGTGCCGAAAAAGAGGCAACAAGTTAAACACCTGATAATAGTAAAAAAAACGTGTCTTGCACTGGTAAAGAGACCAAAACTGATCATTTATGTCATAGAAAGTGGGTGGATAGTGATACCAAGCCCGAGCCCCCTTATAGAAAGTGCCAGAACTTGGCTGGGCACTACCGTGCCCTTTGCTAAACGGATATTTATATACGTCCGGCCAAGGGAGTGTCAACCAGAGGCAATGCAAAGTCTGAAGTACGGAAGTATTGGTTGGGATAAATTGAGTGTCTTAGGGATACGTCCGCTGTTGGAGATTTCACTATATATATTATATGCTAAATAATCATAATAAAAATAAAAATAACAATGTCTTCCTTTTTTCATTTCAGGTAAGACAAAGGCCATAGATACTTAAAATGTCTTCAATCATCAGCCGTAAGTGTTCAGCTTTCAAAAGTTTCCACATAAAGTCATTCTATACCCGTGTAAGAGCATCACTTAGAAAATTGAGCGTAAAAACAATTCAAATTAAAACGCGCCATAACATATCAATCACTTTCAGCGTATTCCACCCCAACCGTATTTCGTCGCGACGTTTCACATTACATTCCTCATTAGCAAAGAACAGATATAATTGCTGGAAATGAAATTATCCTCTCCTATGGTGTGTGCAATGACCTTCTAGTTGCTCGGTCGTACATGAATGTATTTATATTTTACTTATATTCGCCGCTCCCTTGAAAACGTCCTCCTCTCCCTCATTCTCAAACTACACATGTTTAGAGCTCTGCTCTGTGTTGCTACGCATCGCCTGTGAGCATGCCTTAAAGCACTAGATGCAGATCGAAAAATCGTATGGCAATGGCGCGCCGGCGGCGGCGATCCTCTCTACATTTGAAACCAAACACTTTAATTTTATGCCATATGGGTATTTTTTGTTCTGCTGTTTTATGTGTTTCCCTTCCGGACGTGGAAAACGACGACTGAAGCGGACAAAAACATGGAAGAAGAAAAAAGTTGGGGAAAATCTCAAAAACCTATACTTCTCAAACTCATCGCAAAAGAATTTCAAATTCAAATGTGAAGTCACCAGCAAGTGGATTAATGGGCCCAGCTTCCGTGAAGACAGTTCCAAAAAGTGAAACTCGGTTGCATTCAAAGTCAAACGCGCCCAAATGGCAGCCAAAGTATGCTGGCCTTCCGGTGTGTATTCAAATTGCAACAAAATCCTTGCCAACACAGTTACTCTGTATGCACATGCAAGTAGGTATAAAAGGATAGTGCATACAAAGGTCGATAAATAATACACTTGCTGCTAAATATACGACGATGCTAAGGAGACTAGAAACGGGAATTAATTGCAGTTATGTTTCTGAAAAGTAGATGGAAGAAAAAAAGAAACGAATTTCCGTTTTGGTAATCGTCCAATGGCACCGCACGAAAACAGCATTTTTAACTTACAATGAAACTCTTTTGTGTGCTTTTTCTACTCGTTCCTTTTGTGTGAGGACATGGCGGAATTTCAAGTGCCCATAATGAAGTATCTGGAATTCATAAATTCCCGTCTTGTGCATACACGATTAAAGATTATTTTCGCATTCATTAGAATTAACGGTCACAATTGAAGTGGCGGTGCGCGGTGGCAGATTCATTAGTCACGTACAATGGTCCACCAGAAAAACGTTTATCGTTTGTAGAATATTGGCCTACGTGTGTGTGGGTGTGTAATTTCATTGGATAAAGTCGGATATGGTGCTGGAAATACTGCTCGAAGCGTCAGCTTGCCCGTGGCATGTTCTCTTAGGACAGGATGGCCTATTACTGTTAGTCCCAGTCCCCGACAAGAGTTCCAATACTATATCTCTGTTGACATTTAGCTGACTTTTTTGTTCTATGTCGACTGAGTCCTGACCATGCATGTACTACATGGCTGCAACTGCAAAAGCTACGCTACGTCTTTGAGAAGGTGTTGCCCTTTATATTTTTAATGCGTAGTAAGAGAAAGGTATATTTTTTGCTCAAATTTAGAACTAGAGTCAAAAAGTAGAACTCGCAATTCTGTCCGTACGTCAGTTGTTCAGGAAGTTTGTTGTATTTTTCCCGAAACAGGCGAAAGTCTTCTAAAATATATTGTGAGAAGGACCATCGACGTTATCTTATATTACCTGATGTGTTTTTTTTTTTTTTCGATTGCACAAACAACCTTGTTCAACGCGATTTTGTTTTCATTCGCAACTAAGGTGTGACTTGTCAAAGAATTTTTTTATCGAGAAGTTGTAAATGTATGGTAGGAAAGGTCCTGCTAGTTCCGCAATTTAATCGCGAAAAATAATTCACTCACGCACTAAGTGGGGCGTTTTAGTTCACCGTCATCGCCACAGTAAATTTGTTTCGTTGAGATTTTTAAGGACCTACGCGAACCTTAACTGTTATATGTGTCTAAATAATTTGTTTTCTTTAGCCGTGGAAAGTCCGAGATCTCTATAATGGTGATCTTTATCCAAATAGGCGGACAGCATCTTTTCCTTGCGCATTCACATTTCACACAAACAGTGGCTAATGGCTATTGCCTTGGCTTTGGTTCTCATTGATGAGAAATATTTTGCGTTAATTTGATGAAATGATATTGGTAGAATATTGTTCCTATATATTTTCCGAATGAGCTGGTCGATAGCGATGAAAATAAAGTACACGACTGGGTCGCGCGGAACTTTGTCGTTCATCAAAAGTTTGGTTGAGACAATTGGTAGCAGTTTTTAAAATTAGCGTTTTCCGTGCTTCGAATTGAAAATTAAGGACGCAATGAATTTGAAAACATCAATCTTACTTTAAGCATGCATTTTGGTCAAAATCGTTATTGCCGTTTTCCGGTAAACTAAAGACCACTAAATTTAAAAGAAATACTTTTTTCAAAAATCTATTGTACGAAAATATAGACAAAAATTTAGTATGCTATGTAATACGTTAGTAATGACCATATTGCCTTAGAAATTAATTTTTGTTACAATCGTATGGATCGTTTTCGAGATATGACCAAGTTTCAGCTGCTTTCAGACGTTTGCCATGACACCTCCCTATATTGCAGCGGGTATGTTGTGGAATTTCAGGTCTTAAAGACTCTTTTCATGCTGACTGTCGCAGCTTACTTTCGCGAGAGACATGAATGACAATATATTGAAACTGCGAATTTTTGTGAAGTCAGCATGTCAAAATTTGCGACGAAAAATGACACGTGTAATCTTAGCTTTAGTCCCATTCAACAAGTGGTGGAAAACAAATTCCAGGTCTGAATTTACTGTCCATGTGACCTAATTTTGTTTGAAAACCAGCATTGCGATTTCAGATGAATGCATACGACTTTGATGCTATTTTCGGGGATTGGTGTCAGCCCAGTGGCGAATGTTCTATTTTCTGATGCATCCCCTCAGGTGCAAATGGACTCAATCATTGAAAATAATCATAAGACTTATGGAAATTCTTCGACTAAGTCCAAAACAGGATTGTGGTATGTAAATTGAGAACTGACGTTTATGGAAAAGGAAGATAAAATTCAGTGAGTGCCAACGTCAGCATTGGACAATAAATGTAAAAAATTCAGGAGGAAACTGCAACTACCGGGCAACGTCGACAGAGAGCGGGAGCTCTGTTACGACTTCCTCAAAGAGCATTTTAGTGGCAAAATCTATATCGTTCGATTTGTTGTCCTTGGGGGTGCAGGGAAATAACTTCACGGGCAATAAGTTCACATGGGACACAACTTTACATCGAGTGGGAAATAATTTCAATTTTTTTATATGAAGTTATTTCGTACTGTAATTGAGTAATAAATTCACTTTTTTTTATGGGAAATAATTTTTCAAATATAATAATTTCCCCTCGAGTGGAAAATAAATTCACCTTTTCTTATGTGAACTATATTCCGTCCTTTAAATTCTCAACAACCGAATGTGGAAAGTAAGACCGAGCTAAGGTTTACTTGAACCCAAAATAATAATCAATATCAACTGTTAACGCCTGATCATTCACTTAAAACAAGAAATAATGATGAACAATGAATTCATTTTATTATTTCACACCTTTGAAATATAGTAGTACCAGTAGTACTACTATATTTCAAATTTAAGTATCTTATATCGATAAATAGTAGCACATTGCCTAAATCTCCTGTAACAGTTGAACACACAAACACATATTACAGGATGTTTTCTTTCGAAATCCAGTTCATAACTCTGCCCAAGTATTTCAAAACATTTCATTTGCCATTAATAAATAAAATTTTCTCAAAGTTAAAATGTTCCAAAGAACCAATTTACAAGTGACATCTTTGCTCTCTCTCTCTGAACACTAATTTCAACAGCTTTTGACTTTTAGTGAAGTGTTGAGTTGCAACTGTGTTTGCTTGATAAATGAACAAAAGTGTGAATGGCAGATATATATACGTACAACAAACATTCTGGAAAGGAAAGCGAAACAGAAGTGACAGTGATTTAACATTTTTAGTACTATGTAGACAGGAGTTTGAAAAACATAAATGAAAGAGTTGTAGCTTGTAGGACTGAGTGCTTAATTGCTTTGACAAACATTATGAAACGTTTTTGGTTTTTGTGGCATAATGGTACAAAAATGTACGTTCAATCGCGTTGTTATCACCTGTTTTAAATAACGGATGGATTTTACAATATTGTTACAAAAAAGGAGGAAACCAAGTCTATAGTTAGAAAGAAAGGAAACACATGAGGCGGTAAAAATCTATTTACATGTTGCAATGGAGTAAAAAAATAAAACGCATGTCGCACGGAACTTTTGCATTCATTTTCAAGTTTTGCCGAAACAATAAATTAACACGTCAGCTTAAAAGTTAAGAAATAAATAAGTGTGAATAAACAAATAACAACAATGCACCCGGTATGTTTTATATCTAGAAGGAGTTTGTTGACAAGAGTCCAAAGTTGTGAAGAGAGGAACTCCCTGAGAACATAGCTGTTTCCAAATTAATTTGCTCCACAATGCAGCAGACGAATTTGTGTTCTTGAATCATGAGTTGACAATAAATATTTCAACTGTTTTCAATGTTAATAAAGACTCCTTCGACATCAAGAAAGTTCGTTTATTATGGCGCTGAAGATTGATTTTTCTATAGATTTATTGATTGAAAGAAGAGCTCTATCAAAAAATGTCACTTAAATAGCAAGGCACTATCAACCGAAGATATCTCAAATCTCTGTAAAGCTTTTGTGATTGGTCTGACTAAATCTGCTGTAGGTATGAAGATAACCATTAGCTTGGACCAGTGACCAGTCTCCAAAATACAAGACAGATTATATCTTATAATTCTGACCGCCATCTGAAGTTGAACATTGTTAATTTCTCATTACTGCTAAGGCCGGCACAGATCTGCTGTCGTGCGGTCAACCCCGTGGCGGGTTTTTCTTCAGGAATAAGCGTACAGCCAGAAAAGCGAAACTCCAATAGTAGAAAGAGCGACTAGTTTTCCGATTCAATCCACTTTCTATACATTTTCAATAGGACAATCGATCTGGAAGGTTTTTTGAAAGACCTTTCTGTACCCTAGCAAAATGATAAATGAGAAACGGCGTAATCAGTGACGCGAACACTCAGAAAAAACATTTTAATGCCAAAAATTCGTCGTCATAGTGGCTTAGTGGTTAGTGTGTTGGACTACTAAGCGGGGGGTCCCGGGTTCGAATCCCGCAAAAACCCCAATTCCAACATAGGGTTGGCGAAGGTCTGACAAACATCCGAGAGTATTACTGTGTCTTGAAAGATCTCAATTATTCGTTTGGAATGGGAATAACATTTTAGATCCCTTCCATTCGTTCCGAAAATAAAAAAAAAATCGCACAAAACGAATGGTTGTGAGAAGTTAGGTCTACGGTCTTCATACGGACCTGTTGCGCCAACTAATTATTTTTTTATTTTATAATGTCAAACATTTTCATTTGTTAAAATGAACCAAAATATCAAAATTTAAGTAAGAATCTTGGCAAGAAAATATTTATGGAGAGCATATTATTCTTACGTTGAATACCTACTTGGTTCTTCAAAATTTTCAAATTTAAATCTCATAATTCATCGCTTAACTATTCTATTTTGTTTCTGAGTGAAAAAACCTAGGTAAATAAAGCTAAAAGCGAGGCACCCTGTTACTGATATTCAGTCGATTCAAGATTATAACTTAAAACAAGCAAGTGTGCTCTGTCAAATATAGACATGAATTTTTCAATATCTCGAGGTATGAAGAAATATTATTTTGATTTTTTGCCTAGCTACCTTGATCGGCTCCAAAAAATTATGCCCCAATGAAAAATGAAAAAAAAAGACCCCACAATATATAGTAACCAGGAACAACATTTAATAGTCTGATTCGGGTCATTTTCATTATTTTGGGGCCTTTTTTCATTGATAATTTGGGGTGAAATAAAATGTTTGTTAGTGAAATAATACTTCAATGTAATATTATTGTGTTTTTTTAAGTATGAAGGAAATAAATAATTCGCAAAAATGAAATATCGTTCCAAAGTAATGAAAAATGGCCGCAAATTACAAAAAATATTCAATAAAAAGAAACAAACTGTTTGTAAAGCTGTTATCCACCGTTACTGCCTCGGCCATTATAATTTATTTGAAATCCTGAGCTGAACTTTAATTTCTTTTTAAATTTTCTAAAGCTTAAAGTCAGCTCAAGTTTTCAAATAACTTTGAGAATTCGCGCGAATTTTTCACTTTTATTTTCTCAAATTTTCTAAAGTTAAAATTAAAAGTTATTAGGTTTTCAAATAACTTTTATAAGAGCTGACTCGTAATTTTTATTTTTGTTAAATTTTCTAATTTCTTTGTCAACACGTTACGTTACTGCACTTTCGTCACTAAACTGATCGATTTCTACTCACAAATTCAATTCTCAACAAGTTATTTTGTCTTTGAAACGAGTGTCGCCGTTTTAACAACGGTATACTTCGAAGTCCCTGAAAGTCGTCTTCCACCCTACATAAGTCGATTAAAGTTGTTGAATCTTCAGGCTTTGGAAAAACGAAGAGAGACATCCAATGTTATATTCCTGTTTTGCGTTCTGTCTGGTAACGTCAACTTCACATATGTTTTCAATTCCGTAAACATCAGTACCAGACCGAGGACAACAAGGAACACAATTTTTCTATACCAAAAGACGTCTCGATGTAACTATGGGAGTAATAGCCCCATCAATAACCTGACGTAGGAAGCTTTTTTCATTTTTGTTTCGGGCCATTTTTCATTGGGGCATAATTTCATGGAGCCACCGTGATCAACATTTTATTACAGACAGGGATTTTAACGCCACATCTACAAAATTTATAGGGATCTAGATGCATTTCCAGGAAAAGCAGAATGTTTAACAAAACATATGTGGACCACAACTGCGACTTTCACTATTGTCTCTACAATACCTGATTTCACTGATTTTCATATCAGATAAGGACTTCCGCCTTGAATTTGAAGAACATTTAAATACTTTTTCGGATCGTTCTCCGGACATTTTAATTCAATCTGATGAAAAATTAAAAACCACCCTGGTTAACAAGCGACAAAACTAACTGGGAAAGCTTGAAAAACTATGTCTGGAGTTATACTGAACTAGCTGGCCCGGCGAACTTCGTTCCGCCAAAATTCGTTAATTTAATGAAAATAATAATTCCAAGCATGCACATGCTGCTTTATGTAATTCGGTCAATTAGAAGTGTCGGCCAACCTTCCGCTTCTCCACCAAAGTGCTTTATGGTACACGACGTACAAAGCGGAAGGTATGCACACACGTGAGTACGTCTCATACAATTGACCATGTAAGTAACATTGGAATTCAAGGTTTATGTCACAAATTTCCAGCGATTGTCCTTGCGACTTTTTAATAATTGTCATAGTGAAAGCGAGACGCACGGGAAGAATCTTAAATACGAATGGCAGATCGTTCTGAAGAAGCGGATTCCGCGGAATGAGAATGTTGCTGTGCGATCCGTTACAAAGTTTCGGTGGATTGAGGGTGCGCAACAAAATTATAACTGAGCCGAAGCCGACTTTCAATTTCCAATTGTGTAGCGGTATGCCCGGAACATAAATTTTAAATATATATATATATTTTTTTTTGGATTGGAAGTGTCACACTCGTTTTTCTATACAGTCTATTTTAATTGCGTTTCTCCATACAAAGTTCTATCATCAACCTCATCCCCTTAAACTTTTATTTTCACGACAAAAAGTAGCATAAATATATCTTTCCTTGGTCAAATATGAATCCACCAAGCCCACAATCGTAAAAATCTAACGATTCCGAGTTTTGAGTGCACATACGGACGTCAGTCACTTTTATCTACAGCTGTCCTGCCCATATTTTGCAAAGTGATTTGTTTTGACATTTTTGTAATGGGAGGTGCCACAACCTGGGGTCGAATCGTCACTTCCGTGAACGAGCTATACGTTAACGATATTAAGGTGATTTTACATGTGAAACAAAAACAAATTCCGTCACGTAATGCTCGTTAACGTACGACGCGATTCGACCCCTGTTCTCCTATATTTTATGAACTGTTCTTTATCTAGCATTGCTAGATTGTCTGAGATCTTTACCTACCTCTCTTATAAAATTAGAAAACAACCACAAACCTTTTGATGAACGAGAAAGTTTTGTTTGACCAAGGCGTGCACTTTATATTTTGTATTTAAAGTGTCACACTTCGATTTCTATCCAGTTTATTTTTTTGAAAGTGAATTTCCACATACAAACTTTCATACTTTCATCCCCTTAAAGTTTTGTTTTCGCGAAAAAAAAGTAGCCTATGTCCTTCGCATTGTTTTTCTGAATAGTTTAAAAGAAAAAAAAGAAAAACAATTAAGTTGGTTGAAAATTACGTGTCTAATACTTAAACTTAAAAGAAAATATTAAGGTACTAAAAAAAAGATTGAGTGCGTTACTCAAGACTAAAAACACCGACTCGGAATTTCGGTAGTAAATTTTAATTATTTTGTAAACGTTTTTCAATATGATGAAAATGTTGATTTTACTGAATATCTTGACACTGACAGTTTGGTAGTCAGTAGTCGGAAAGTTTGAAGTTGTCAAGTCCCTAATGAAAGAGGAAAGACCCTTGATATACCTGTTGGTACGATTTGGTACCAATCAGTAGAAAATTGTCGTGAACTCCCACGACGCAACGAAAAGGAAAGCGATAGCCTCGTGGTTAAGTTACAACCTTTATTTGATTATAGATAAGAAATTAATAATACAATTTTATAATACAGTCAACTCTCGATTAACCGGGGTGCTCGGGACCGAGCTCGTACCGGAAAATCGAAATTCCCGGATAATCGAAAATTATATTATCAACGAATAAACCAACTTTTTACAATATTTTTCCATTTATTTGTAATAAGATTTTGTACTTTGAAACAGTCAACAACTAAAAAACATAATAAGAAAGACAACACCTACAGATACGTCTGGTTTCGTTTGCAAAAATTAAAGAAAGTTATAAAAAATGATCACGGATAATAGAGTGAATCCCGGAAAATCGATTTCTAAATTAATAAATTTTTGAAAAAAATGTCCCGGTTAATAGAGTTGCCGGTTAATAGAATGCCGGATAATCGAGAGTTGACTGTAATTCGTAATTCGTTATTCTACTTACAAAGTCTTTTCTTCTAATTACAAGCTTAATTCTATTCTTTCACAATGATTAGTGGAAAGCCGGGAGGCAATACGGCGCAACTTGTTACGAGTTGAAAGTAAATGTCAAATGAACGAAGCAGACAAAAAAAAAAACGAAGAGGCCGGATACGAGTAAAGATGGCCGTCTAGCGCACTCTAGTACTAAGGCAGGTGCCTACCGTAGTAGATTATGCGGCGTTGCCAACAATACTTACAAACCGTGATAATTATGTTTTATGTGCATTAACGATGTATAAATAAGCTTTCCGAATTTTACTAATATGATTTCAAGTTAAAATATGTCTTCTTTGTGCTTAGTATAATACGGCAAGAGTGTTTATCGAAAACGAGTGGCGTTTTTATGACAGGGGTCAGTGTTGTCTCTATTGTTCACTCAACAGTCTAAAGAGCGACAACCAAAACCAATAAGGACCATCTACCATACAATGAGGTTCTTGTTGTGTTCCCTCAAGCAGACAATGACATATCTGTATTGAAAATTGTCTTAACATTTTAGCTGCTCGCAAACAGTGACGCGTATTGTATTACGTAACAGCTCATCCTCAATCATAAATCTACGTACGGTATACATTGTGTTCTATTACATTTGAATTCTTTAAAGCGTTATGCGTCACAAGACTTTGTCTTCAGCTTAAGGGCAAACACACATTTGCTCTGACGAAATACAGAATAATGATCGCTACACATAGTGATAAATAACAAAAAGATTTCTGGTCTAACTAAACGTTGTCGTCTCTGTCGATTGTATAAATCGAGTTTCAATAAAAATACTGATACTCCCTGTCCCTCCCTACTCAGTGGCAAAACAACAATCGTTTGGCGAACAAAATAACCACCGCTGAATATGACTTTACGCCGAGACAACATACGTCAGCAAAATGGTAATACTGTGCATTT
This sequence comes from Cheilosia urbana, assembly GCA_946477585.1. Taxonomy (NCBI): domain Eukaryota; kingdom Metazoa; phylum Arthropoda; class Insecta; order Diptera; family Syrphidae; genus Cheilosia; species Cheilosia urbana. Next base: position 44,931,172 of record OX297856.1, read on the forward strand.
GATTGATATAAAAAAGGATTGTGACATCCGTCGCCAAACCGAATCGACCACTGAGATAAATGCTTTGTTTGAAGCACATTCAGCACTCATCAATAAATACAGAATACATTATTTATGGGGTTACATGACGCAAAATAATAGTTGAAACGGAAGTGGCCCCTTTTTTCATTTTCTGTGATTCTCCGAATCGCAAACAACTTGTGAATTTTTTTTATATACAATGTAACAGAGGACCATCGAAAAGTTATTCCTTGGGAAACAAATGAACCATTTTCCGGCAATTGACTTTATGTGTAAATTGAAAAAGGGAAAAGAAAAGGATAAAACGTTTGCGATTATTGACTTTGCTTACTATTTACTGAATAGGCTATTGCCATCACTGACGGCAGGGGAGATACTTTTTTTTTTATTAGCAACTAAGTGTAAACATTTTCATGCAAAGTTTCGGGCAAACTATTATTTTGCAAATATATTGGGTTGTTGAATTTTCAGAAATTAGGAAAAATTATAAAATTGCAAAAACTTGTAAGGTATCTTACTGTTTTTAAGCATTCCAAATAAATAAGTAAAAGTACCTACGACCTACGTGCGTTTTTTAGCCTGGAGTCATCAGAGTGTGCTTGTGACCACACACAAGATGTGAAACTGCTCTCGCGAAATGTTCAATTGTATTGTATTGTAGTTGAATTATATCAAGAAATTTAATTAAAAAAAAAAAAAAGGCAAATCTTTATAATACAGCGCAGTAGATAAGTGCATTCTTTCATTTAAAAAGTTTTCATCAATCCAATCCAACGTTTTCTATTTGTAGAGTTCTTGTTTGCATTTAGATTTAATTTAATCAACTGATTCAGTAGTCTAGTGTCTGTGTAAGATCTAGCTTTATCAATTCACTCCCCAGGTCCAGGGTGCTCATATAAGTATTCACTTTAAGAATTAGGGTGTAATAATTGATAAAATCTTTATATTTCTGTAACAGCGGCACCTATAGGGTCCAAAACTATCCCATCTTTCAAGTCGCAAGCAGCCATACACACCCATAAAATTTCGTTGAAATCGGTTGAGTGGTTTAGGAGAACGGTGGCGTAGTGATGTCGACAGGCCAACTTCTGCCGTCACGCCGGAATTTCCATCTCATTGGAGTCGATTTTACTCACAAGTCGCACCAAAAGATGTTTTACATTAAAAACTTAAATAGAGCAAATTTTTTTAGTACTAGATTACTTGATCACTCGTTCAGAAAGTTATGATACCTACTTCAGCATTATCAATTTTCAAATTTAATGTTGGTTTTGTTAATTTTAACGCTATTGTTTTTCAAAATTTAAATGAAATATAGAACAAAATTATGAACATCTTTTAAAATACAGAACATTTATATTATGTTTTTACATCGGCTTAAAATACAGATTTATTCATTATTATAATGAACGAATGGTCACCGTACATGTGCAATACGAAGTCTAAGATTTTCGAGCTTAATAAGTCGTATGAACATAAACCAGCATTTACTTTGAGCAAAAGGTTTATAGCAAATTAAAGCCCTTAGCAAATGCTTTGAATCGGTATGAATAAAAAATTCATTTGCTAAAGTAAGTTCGAAAATTCGAACATAGCAATTACTTCGCTGTACGTGTACTTGCCTTGCAATTCCTGTCTAACCTGACCAGTAAATTTGAAATTTTGATTTTTTCTTGAAACTCTAACGACCTTTGTGAAAATTGAAATTGATTAAACAAAATTCGGAAATAGGAATGCAATGTGTAGCTCCAATCAGAGACAATATTGAGACCCCCCAATTTCGGCCGATTTTCCTTTACTTGGCTACAAGCTATATTTTTTGGGGTGGCAAATATGCTAAGTGCGTTAGGATTGTTACAAAGAAATACGTATTGAGATTGACAAATGTCACGTAACTTCAAAAATTCCGGCTCACCAACACACTTGCACCTTGCATATGCCACATGCGCTGTCGGCAAAGTTGCTGTCAAAATCCATAGAATTTTATCCGTTAAATCTAAAATTATTCCTTGCGTGTGGATAGTATTTTTGTTTTAAGAATAAAGTGTACTTTTGCTTAAAATATTTATGAAAAATGAAAAATGTAAATTAGTTGAAGGAAAATGAAAACATTTTTGAGCAATTTTTCTTCAGTTTTTATTGATTACACAAGAAATCGAAGTTAATAATATCCAAAGGCGGAAAATACACAACCATGTTTTGTTTGTCCTTATATGTCTCTATCTCTAGTATATAAGATATTTCCTATATATGTTTTTATTAACAAAACAGATTATATTATTCGCCTTTTAAAAATTTATAATAACATTAACAACTAACCAACAGCATTCGTTAATGTTAAAATGTGGTATTCCCGAACTCTATCACATTCCCCCACAGTTGGTAGCGATTGGCAGGCAGTATTTATTTTAAATTTTTTATTTGTTTTTGCATGTCACAGGGATTCTAAATTAATATAACACCGATAGGGAAACAAAATAGCGAATTCGAAAAAAACAGTGGCACGAGGATTGCGAGTTTGGGGCCTCAGCTTTTTTTTTTTCCAAAAAGTCGATGTTTCATTTCTTCGTCAGGTGCCGATCATAGGCTTGTTGGAAATATAAATGGACACAAAAATTGGTTAAAGAATAATAAAAACCCTGAATTACCGATAGGTTTTTAAAATGTAAACCTAAAAGCCCTATATGCCTAGAAATGATTCTGTTTAAACAAAGAAATATTAGCCAAATAGTCCACAGTCCATACATCGCGTGACACGAAACCATTGCTGTTTTCGTCTATTTTTCTGTACCTAAACACAATTAAACTTAACTATTTATGATATGGAAGCGGCGTGTATGGTGTCAATGAAGGCAATACCACGTAATGATATTACCATATTCATTGATAGCCAGGCAGCCATTAAAGCTATTTCGGCTACTGAAATCAAATCAAAGCTAATTCGCAGCTGTCGCGAAGAGCTCTAAGCTCTTGGCTCGCAGCATAATATAAATCTCTGCTGGGTTCCTGGACACAGGGACAAAGCCGGCAATGAGATGGCAGACGAACTGGCAAGAAAGGGGTCTGCAATAGACCATGATCAGGCACTACAATCTATCAAACCACCACTCTGTAACCTCAGAGAACGGGTGGAAAACAAGATCCGAATGAAAGCCAATAACAGGTGGAAGACACTAACAACCTGTGAAGTATCAAGGAAGCTTTGGTCTGAATATGACAAAAGTCGGACCAACAAACTCTTGAAGTTTGACAGATCATCACTGTCTAAGTTGGTAGGTGCTCTGACAGGTCATAACTTACTAAGAAACCACATAAATTAAACCTCATAGACGACATCTGTAGAGGCTGCGGTGATGAGGAGACGCATGAGGACACACCTCACTTCCTCTGTCACTGCCCGAGCCTCTGTCACTTGTGAAATAGAACACTTGGAAGATATTACTTCCAAGACATTCAAGAACTCTCAAATATCTCACTCTTTAATCTTCACAGGAGGACATCAAGATGGTTGGACAACATCGAATAAGGAGAATGAAACGAGGCCAAAATACAAATGAAGGGTATCACAATGGGTCCACAAGGACCTGAGTGAGGGTCACCCTCTTCATCAGCCCAAAAACCTAACCTAACCTAACCCAACTATTTATAAAAGAAACATTAAAATTCACAATACGTATGCCCGGTTTGTTCAATCTTGGTTATCGTTAATCATCGGTTATTCGAGCTGGTAACCATTGAATCTGTTTGTTCAGCAAAATAGTTATTAACCAGAGGATCCATGGTTTGGTAAGTTAACCAGAGAAATCGATAATCAGCCAATATCAGCTGGTTATCTTTATTTAACCAATGATATTCTGGAATTTTGTTTGTTCAAATTTGTAGCATTTTGACGCATCAACAGCTTTCTGTGCACAATATGGGTAGTGTATGCATAGGACAACCAGTCGCGAATGTCTGCTGCACCTTTGACAGCATATATATGATAGCTTTCTTATGGAGCTGGATATAAGCTTTTTGGATACGATAATAAATTGAAGGTCCAGGTTTCAAAAAATAAACGCTAATGGATTGGTATTTTGTTATTTTAACGCTTTTGCTATTCGGATATAGAATATACATAGGTATTAAACCAAAAACCATAACAGAACATTTACTTTGTTATTAGGAGATGCACTGAATTGTTGAGCAACTCTTTCCCATCCCAAACATCAGTTTTCATATTTTCAAAAATTTCTTTCCTCACCAACACCAATTTCACTAGCATATGTGCTAAAAGCAATTTTATTTAAGTTAAAAAGAAAAGGTAACTAATAAAGTTTGTAATATACATACCGAAAATAATCACGTCCAACCAAAACAAAATTGATCACAGAATTAGTTTGAAAATTGATTTGACAGAAAAACTGGAAAAATGGAACGCTTTGTTGCAAAGCTATGGTTTGGTGACCAAAGTGAAAAAAACGCTCAACAAACACTGATGGGTTATCATAGATTTATTATCATGGCTTAACCAAAATCTATGGCAACCTATAACCATGGACTTAATCATCTGTGAACAGACCGGCTCTAAGACGGTTTATGTTAAAAATGTGCGTACAAAATATGTAGCAAAAGCTCTGAGTCAACTAAATAGCGGACTTGGATTTTCGTAGCAATTACTTTGTCTGACAAGCTGTATACGATCTGAATAAATGGTCGATGGCGCCTTTTTTTGAACATGTCAAAAGCTAGAGTTAAATCAAATCAGTTTTTATTCATTCGAAACTTAGCGAATGCTTCGATTTTGACATTTCCTTGGAGTTAAAGCAATTCCTAACTGTTGTGACCGGAGTTTAATGATACGCACGAGATGAGACTTTACACAAGACTGAGTAGTTTGATTATAATTTAGAGATGAAATCTATATTAAAGTACAGGGTGTCCGCCGAATGGATATGTGAATAAACAGAATAGTCGGTTCTGGGCAATGGAAAACCCTCAAATTATTCATCACCTTTGCATCCATTAAAAGTTACAGTCTGGTGTACAATTTGATCAGGAGGAATCATTGGACCTTACTTCTTTGAAAATTAAAACGGCGTAACGGTAACTGTGAATGGGGAGCGATATCGTTATATGATTGAAAACTTTTAAACGCCACAACTTCATGTTTTGGGCTTGATTAATATGTGGTATCAACAAGACGGTGCCACATCGCATACAGCCAGGATTACTATGGAATTACTGCGGGACCTCTTTCCACAACAAGTTATTTCAAGAAATGGTGATGTTGATTGGCCTCCACGGTCGCCTGATTTGACTGCTCCGGACTTCTTTTGTGGGGATATCTGAAAAGCAAGGTTTATGCAAACAAAGCAGAAACGCTTGAGCAACTCAAACAAATTATTCGTGATGAAATTAATGAAATACCGCGTGAATAAATGTGATAATGTTATGAAAAATGTGCTCAAAAGGGCTCACATTTGTGAGACTAACAGAGGCGGACATTTACTTGATATTGTATTCCATACATAATCGCTGACATTAAATGAAACATTTATCAATATATGATCCATTCGCTTTCATTTAATCAAAAATTAGAAACAAACAAAGTAGTATACATTCCCGGCGGACACCCTGTATAATAGTTGACTTAATTATGCGACTAATTGTGATCGCCAACCTAGATAGAGCATATTACAGGGTAGTGAACAGGTTGTTCGGTACATTAATTATTATTATTCATAACATTTTATTAATTTTAAATTCTTACATTAATGCGATTATTAAATAAATTAACAACATTCAACAAAACTGCCAAAAGTGGTTAAAAAACGCAAACTAAAAATTTAATTTTTTTTGTTCAAATCGACACCTATTATCGAATGTTATGCTTCTTTAAAATTATTGCAGAGTCTTCATAAGTGCAGTTGATATAAAATGATTTTAAAATTTAAATCCACTTAACTATTTGGCAGATATTTTCTTATGAATATCAGTACGAAATTATCTTATTTGTTCGTGCCCTGAGCACACTCAATGACTGTGAAGAGCACCCACTTCTGTGCACTACTGAATTGTATTCCTTTTTATTTGTTTGCAAATTGCTCAAAAGGACGATTTCACTTCCGACTTTCGAATTCCCAAGCGCAAAATTATTAGAGCAGAGAGAGAGAGAGAGAGAGAGAAACCACAACAATAGCGTACAATAAAAACTTGTTACCTAACAAGGCAAGAATAAACACAAATTGCCAATAAAACCCCAAACTATACTAAAAATAAGGGTATTTTAAAGTCAAAACAGTTCGCTACCTCTCCACCCCTCCAACAAACTCAAATACATAGCAAACACAGCTACCTTATGTACATATAGTATAAATACACATTACCGAGAACAAACGAAGATTTTAAAGGATTATTCCTGTGGAGTTGAGTTGCTCTTTGTTCTTGCCCGTATGCCGTGCGAAACTGTGTCAAGGCTTTAAAGTTCCCAGTTCGCTATATGCGCACGGCACGGAGCAAAAAGCTCTTGCCAGCTAGTTTTACCTAGTTACGAAACGACAGAGCGGCAAATTGAAACCCTGTCGGTTAGAGCAGCAACAGCAGCGAACTTTTATCTAATTATGCCAACATCCTTTTACAAACACATATACTGTGTATAGTGTATGCCACGCGAACCGATTTTGCACCCATAATGCAACGGCAGAAAGTCGTACAAATAGGAACAACTATTCGCTGGGATTTGTATTTGCGCCTTCCTCTTTCTCTTCCTGTACGATTAGAAATGTTGTTCGCTGCAGATAGACAAGTGCAGATTGAATGCCACATTGGAAAAGCGAAGCCCGAGAACAATGTAATTGACGTAGGTGGTAACTGGCACAAGTCGGTGGTGTGCTGATGCGGAAGGACACAAAGTTGATTTGCTCTATAAATTGGAATGAAAAATTATGTCATTCAAGTTGCATAAATGTCTTCTCGTCAAAAAAAAAAAAAAAACACGACAAGACGTCGAAAGGGCCAAAGTACTCTGTGCGCATTTTCGTTCCTTTTTTTAATCCAATTATTTTTTATTGAAAGTAGGTCAGCCAGAAATAGGATGTATTATTAAGAAGGATATTTCCATTCTTGGGATTTGATTAAAAATGCAATAAATGCATGAATATGTAATGGAAATAGTGCCTCCACTATTCGTGCTCGTTACAGGAACAAGCCCAAGGTGAGGGTAATACGAAAATGTTAAAAAAAAAAACGAAACGATTCGCTGTGCTAACAGTGCAATTAATGCTGTCCTTGCGCGTCGTGACCCGAAATATTTCAGCAAGTTGGACGGATGCTTGGCTTAGCTAAATTAGTGGAGTGGGAAGCCACGTGGTAATAGCCTGATTATTAATTCGGTTATATTTTAAATGGATTACGCGAAAAGGAAAGTTATACACGCCTAATGTGGGCTATGGAAAGTTTTATGGGCAATTGTGGGTGACAAAGTTTGCCGTTATTGCAAATAGGAACTGAAATTTAAAGCTTTTGACGTGGAGCAAAAAATATAGACCTACATTTGAGTAAAAGTATATAAAAGTATTGAGTGAGGCTCGCAGCTCGACGGGACAACTAGCTAAAGTAAGGAAAAAAAAAAAAAACGGAATTTCCAAATTTCTCCTGGGACAAAAAAAAAAAAATATTATTCATTTGAATAACAGCTGTCAACTTCCCAAAATTACATTAGGTCTGTTCCTTTACTTTTAAATGCTACGAATTTTTGCTAATTCTTACTAATTTTTGCTCAATGTCGTTCCTAAACTTGAACAATTCGTAAAATAGAGCATCATCGAGGGTGCAAGATATTCAGGCCTTTTCGGCAAAATCTTATCTTATCTTATGAATTTGCAGAAGTTCGAACTGTCAAAAAACCTTTTACGGGCTCTAGAATTGGTATTCTGTTCGGAAAAATATTTTATGAATTCTGTTAGATATCATAACAAAATATAAGAAAGATTTTTGTGACTTTTATTATAAAAGATTTTTATTAAATAGAAAGATTTGGATTGAAATGGATCTCTATATAATTCTATAGCCATTTGTATTGTTTAACCAGTGGGAAGATTACTAAAAGGCGCTTTTATAGCTGCAGAAAATCAGCGATCGCATATTATTGGTACTAACAATTACAACCACATATTTATGTGCATATTTTTTGTACGTTTTTCTGTTTCATTTGCTGCAAGGTAATTTTGGCTTTCATGGTTTTCTGGTTATTTGCCCCAATAAATAACCCACCAGAACGGTCACCTCATTCGAATTTTAATAAGCGCGTCTTGTTCACATTTTGCAAGTTAAAAACTATCCTATCTCTCAAGTTGGATCAAACTGCAACCTGTGACACGTGATTTTTGTATATAACTAGCAAACTCATACCCGCTTCGCTGAGCACATTTCCAAGTGGCTGTTCCCTTAAAAAAAAGTAACAAAAAAAATTTAATTTAAGAGGCTTAAAATGCTTTCAATTCTTCAGGCTTCAGAAATGCTGAAACCTAAGAGAGCAGTAAGAAAACTTTGTATAAAGTTGGTTTTTATAAATACCTTACATTTTACTCTAATATGCTTTTTTATAAACAACATTGGTTTTTCCATCTTTTGCATAAATAAAGGGAAGACCGGTAGTTTGAAACGATCCAATAACAATTTTTATTTGTTGAGTTGATTTTCAACTTTTTAAAGCAGCCGAATGGCCTGATGATGCATGGTAAGTGCTTTGCGAAAAATTCAGAGATTCTTGCGATGCGCTTGCCGATGCATTTTTCGATAAGCCGCGCATTTGAGAAAGTCTTTCCGCCTCATCGTATAGCTTAATCTGAAATATAAGAACAAATAAAAATGTATGTTGCTGGATTTATTCGATAAAAAACGTATGATTAATCCAAATAACGTTACAGAATTATTTATCACTAACTTCAAGTGGCTATTCATCCAAATCTATCAAATATAAAAAAAAAAATCTTCTTTCTATTCTTTAAGAATACCCAAAATATGACAAAGGCAAATGAATTTCAAACCAAAATCGTTGCCGCTTGTATCGCTGCGACGTGACGATGATAGGTACCTATTACACTTTTTGTTTCATTTTCGGTTTTATCGTTGCGAGACGACGATTTTAATGCTTCCAAAGCAACATTATTTGCTGCAAAATTCACTTCAATTATTTGAACATGTTTCAAAAATCTTAAATCTAAATTTTTTCTTTTTTTTAGTTCTTTGAAGGAATAAAACGAACAAAATTAGGACAACTATTTGTTTAACGATATGTAGCCCAAAATATTGTTGGGCGCTCATTTTTCCATTTCCATCTCTCAACCCTGAATTCGCTCCTAGCAGAGATGCTGCCTATACCAATGAGTGCAAACATTCACTCGAATGGAGTTTGAATGGTAGAAACAAACGCCAAATAAAGAGATTATTTGCAAGTAAATTGCTAATTACTGCATAGACTCCAAAAGAAATATGGAATACTCAAATATTATGCACGCACTCGACAACACTAACCGTGAACACACAAACACACTTCACTTGATTTAGATTTACACAAAAGAAACACAAAAGCTGCCAAACTTAAATTGCATGCAACACGCACAGGGCTGCCATCATTTTGTTTGCTTTTAGCGTTGACCAGCGCCGCGGATTTTATTTGACTTATATTTTCTGCAATTGCCTTTTGTGGTTTGTGTCAAAACCAAAGTATGTTGAACGACTGCTCGTGTCACATCACAGTCCTGCCAAGTTTTAAAAGTAGCGAAAATATTTATTTTCTTTTGATTTTGTGAAACGAACAAAATTAACACAAATATTTGTAAAACTATATACAGCCCAAAAAATTTCCATTTCTATCGCTTTTTGAAAAAAGATTAACCAAAAAACGACAATATCTGGAAACCCTGAATACCCCCATAGCAGATATGCTGGCTATACCAATACCAATGTGTGCAAGCAAGCATCCACTCGGACGGAGTGTGAATGGTAGAAACGGAGAAATGATGTTCTTTCTCCATTCACTCACTTCATTGGCTAAACAATTTTCGATTTCTATGATTTTTTCTTTGGAAAGTTATTGTTTTTTTTTTTAACGTACAAACCTGCTACAAACGAATACCTTTTGAACAAAAAAAGAATCATAAAATTCGGTGCTGCCAAACTCGAGATATCGAGATATAAACGGTCAACATAATATCCAAGTCATTTTTATATATAAGATATATGATGTATTAAAAAAAAAAAAACTAGAGGCACTCCGGGAGTGCCGACAGAAGTGATAACTTGAAAAATTACGTGCGTATTTTTTGAATCGTCAGGAAATATTTTATTGCGCAGGAAGTACTTTTAAATAAAATGTTTTTTTTTATTCATTACAGTCACAAATAAAAAAAAAATCAAGTTTTTGTTTTTATTGCTCTAAATCGAATTTTCTATAATTCGATTTTTTTTTCTTATATTTTGAGAGTTCAACTTGAGGAAGTGTATCAGTATTATAAACTACTACTACAAAAATTATGTTACATTTTTCATTTTCATTTAAGTTATGAATTCCCCAAACAAAACAGGTAATTGAAATAATTTTGGTGATAATCAGTTTGTCGCCGCCATAAATTACCATAGTAATGTAATATTTAAATAAAAATCATAGTAGATTAGAATCTGTTTATTTTTTCGATATCTAGATGTCGCTCCTTTCGTTAGAGAGAATCATTTACCCAAAGGTATGCAATGCAATTACCCCTAAATGTAAGTGTCGCATATGCAAAAATATCGATCTATCACGAACAATAAGTTATCATTGACAACTTAACCCAGCGTCATCAATCTATTCTAGTCAAAAAGAAAATCATTCCAAACAGATCAAAAATCAGAAACTCCTACTACTCCTACTTGTTCTCGTACTCAAAAACTTATAAAGTTTATAACTCTCTAACAAGAACTTGCGACACTTTGTCTGTTTTTAGAGTTTTAACTTTTAAAAACTAAAAGTGCATTTTATTTAACACTATGTATTCCTTTTTCTATATTTCATGAACCGGTTCTTTTACCTAGCGTTGCTTCATGAATATTACAATTATGTATTTATATAGTATACCTACTCTTAGGGTGGCAAGTTTACCACAGTTTTCTATTTCTTGTTTCGGTAAATATAACACAAGCTACTGTGCCGTAAATGTGCACAAACCCAAAATCGTGGATATAAAATGTCGGAATTAAGCCTGGTAAAATTAAGTTATGAATTCCCCATACAAAACAGGTAATTGAAATAATTTTGGTGACAATCAATTTGTCGCTACCATAAATTACCATAGTAACGTATTCAAATAAAAATCATCGTAGATTAAGCTATAAATTACCTACCCCTAAAAGTAAGCAATAGTATAAAAGTTTACAACTAAAAGTATGCAATCGGTGTCGGTGTCGGTGTCGGTGTCGCGAGTTTGCTAATTTTTGCCCATCCAAATAGTGCCCAACGCGCCTAAAGAAGTTATCACTTCAAAAAAAAAAAGCACCGATTGCATTGCGCAATTCCAATGCAGAATCACCAATTTTCTTGTAATTCAGTAAATGGGTCATATAGTCCTTTACCAATTGATGGTTTAACTGGGCTTTGAATTTCACGCAACCATCAACAGGGACATTTTTGCGACCTTCCATCACAATGCGATTTATTTATTTATTTATTTAAATAAATAGCTGGCGCAACAGGTCCGGAGGGACCCTAGCTTCTCACAACCATTCGTTTTGTGTGAGTTTTTCATTTTTGGAACAAATGGAAGGGATCTACAGTTTTATGCCGACTCCAAACGGCTAATTGAGAAGCTCTTACAAGACATTTATACTCTCGGATGTTTGTCAGAAGTTCGCGAGAGGTAGCGCAGTGGAAAAAAACCATAAGTTGGAATTTGGGTTTTTGGGGGATTCGAACCTCGACCCCTCGCTTAATAGTCCAACACACTAACCACTAAGCCACTGCGACTACTTATTTATTTATTTACATTAAAAACAAAGCTATTTGTCAAAGCTTCGTAAAGGATTTCAATTTTCGAAGTTTCATAACTGAGTTTCATTCAAAAGTTCGAAACTCAGAATAGGATTTATAAAAGATCTGTTATGGTCGAAATCTTTTATGAGTGGCGACGAAGTTTTCGGCGCTGGAAAAAGTTACAATCTCCTCTACGTAATTTTGCTTGTAGTTCATTCAGTACAAATTCTTCACATACTGGTATTCGATTAATTCAGAAATACTTTCATCGCTAAATGAATCAACTATAATATTGTTAATTATTTAAAATTAGTCAACTCTTCGAGTCTATCAGAAATTTTAACGACTTTTCGTACAATCTTTGAATTTTTGAATTGTGTAGTATCTGCCAAAAGAATTGTGTAGTATCTAGAAAAGCTTTCCCTAACTTTTTCGTAAGTGTCTGTCTCTCTCTGTGAAACTGCCATTACTACAAAAGTAAAGGAACAAACCTATTCGTATATGCTAGGTGTGCTCGATTGAAAATTTAAACGAGAATTTCATAAGCCCATATGATATTGTTTCCACATGTTTTTTTTTTTTAACACTAAATCATGCTGAAAATACAGCTGTGTGTAAAAGAGACGTGTGTAGTGTATGACCACAAATTTTCAAACGAATTTATTTTCAAATAATCTTGAAATGTAAACAAAACCTGTCAGCTGATATGTCTACGTTAATAAGGTTGGGATGTACGCACTCATTCCTATAGGGAATTTTCTTTGTAAGTTCTCGTACTGCTCCTGTTTAATTTTAAAAGTCTTAATAAATGTTAAAAAAAAATAAAAATGCAGTGCCATACGGACTTAAGGTCAATTTAGAATGCAGTGAGTGTCATGTAAACAATATAAGATGTTTGCAGTGGTTTTTTTGTTTGTGAATTTTAGTCACCACTCGGGACAAAAGCTGTCCCGGTGGAACACCCGAAATTCTGTCTTCAGTCCGGGGGCCAACCGGGACGACTATTACTCGAAATATACAAATAAAAACGCAACAAGCTCTGTTGGCATTTGCTTGGGCTCGATAAACTGAGTTCAGGATTTAAGCATTACCTACCATATTATCATCACCATTATATTAATGCGTACTACACGTTTTTGAGTATTTATTATAAAATAAGGAGAATGAAATTGATATCTTTCGAGAGGTACTGTCCATGCAGGAGCATAAACAAAAAAATCGTGGTTATACGATTAAGGCTGGTAAAATTAACTTAAAAAATCCCTAACACAAATCCTATATTCATCAGTTAATAATAGAAAGTATTTTGATGACATTCAATATGTCACAGCCACATTATGTATCATATAAATAGAAACGTATTCAATCATCTAAGATAAGAACCTATTTTCGACTAGCTGTGCCCGCAACTTCGTACGCGGCGTGAGATTGTGCAATTTCCAATAAAAGAGATTTGACCGTTTTCTCAACGGCATATTCGTTTAAAATCAACAGTCTAGCTAAAACAAAGCGGTGAACATTGTTAATGTGAAACAATAAATCAAACAAATCTATTTGCCTAAAACACCAATTTAAGAAAATTAAATTTAACAGCGTAAGTACTAAAGTTCCACTTCCTGACTGTAGGTATCAACGTAGGTAATATCAAAACAACCACTAAAACAAAAGCCTTAACGGAAGTTTGTATCATTTCACCTATATCGTCTTTACTTCTTGAATTCTTTACTGTAGGTATCAACGTAGGTACTATAACAACCATTAAAACAAAAACCTTGAACTCAATTTCTATATACACCACCATACGTCCATCAGCGCACGTCATCAACCACCTGTACATTTCCTCAGAAACAAATTGTCGCTGTTGATTACATACACATTCACGTCGCATACTTTTCTTTCGTTTCACTTAATTTGGAGAAAACACCACGCATTTTTTTTTTCATATGAACGTGCTGGTGCGATGTGCGCCACCCAACCACCCCAAAGCAGAACAACGATCAAGAACCGCGGCTGCTGATAATGTTCGATTTGAGAAAATAAATTTATTTTTTTCATGTTAGATTTTAGGTTTCAGGTCAGCTTCTAAAGGACATAGAAAACTGATTGATGGCTTGAAATAACTATAAAAGTGTTGGCTCTCCTAAGTATTTTGTTTTATTTGCATTGATTAAGAATTGTTTGAGTAATGCCGAGTAAAAGGCAGTAAAGTCAGGAAAAACATATTTTTTAATGAACATTTCAAAAAAAGCTTCATCGAAATCTGTGTAGTAGTTTGCACGCCATTCGGTAACAAAGAAAATGCCCACAGTTTAATTATATGTATAGATTTTGGCATGTTTCTAAGCATTACATATACTTATAAAAGGTAAGGTCGATTTTCGACCACAAGCGAGACTATAGCTTTTAGAAAAACCTTTGAAAGCATCTATTTAAATTAATGTAGACTTTGTGTTGAATTTACATTCATATGAAATTTTATATCGTCTGTCATTAGCATTACCTACCCTTCGAAGATGGGATTTTCGAGGACAGACGGAGCTTATTGCGAGACCCACTTTTTTTGAGTTCCTCAGTCTTGTCTTTATCTTTCTTTAATTTGAAAGTTTAAAAAGTAACTTAGTACCTCGTTTTTGAATGGTTTCCGATTCGGACTTTACTTGATAATAGTGTTTTTTGTTAACTGTCAAACAAGCTATTATGTAGGGTTCGATTTTTGACAATTATCATTATTTTAATTTGTTAGGATATTCGGAATACTATCGCTAAAAAATTACCCAAACTTATATTAAAAACCACAACATTTTGTGCAGCGGTGATGCTTAATTTGGCTTGCTAATAAGTTAAATTCTCGCAAATAAAATGAAATCAAACCACATGAGATGCTGGAAACTTCATTTTACCCAGAAAGCTGCAGTGGCCGTAATTTGCCAGTTGATTGTATAATCAAGAAACCACGTACTTCTGAAATTCACATTTCGCAAAATGGTACCGTCTCCGGTACCTACTCTAAAATGGTGTCAGTGGGTGACTACGCAAAGTCACTGGTTGATGCTGATGCACCATCAGTACACGAAAAAGTGAACGTTCAAACTACCCTTTACCAAAAACTTCCGTGGTGGCCGAAATTACTTTTAAACCTCTTGCCACCTGAAGAAACAAATTAAATATCACCAATGCAAACAAACTTCACTTTGCCGAGTGCAATTGGAGTATGTAGTTCTGGATGACACTTATATTGCAGTACATGTTTTCTTTTTCAACTTCGTTTATTCACGTTCAACTTTCCTCAAAATTCGTTAAACTCGCATGGGAAATTAAAAAAAACTTAAATATACTGGTTAAGTTTGACAGAAATTGCAAATCGAAACTCCATATAGTGATATAGTCTCAGGGTTGCATCACAGATAGGGTTCGAGATCAAAGACCAAACTTTTATGTGTTATGTAGGTACACCAGTCTTTCTATACCTTTTGGCAGATATAAATCTATGGTATAAAAACCACTTTTAGCAATCACCATGGCAGTGGGTTGGTATATAGTGAGAAAGTTCGTTCCTGTTTGTCTGTTAGCTATCCAATTTCCGAAAAAGTGAGAAAAGAGATGGATGGCGTGAATGTACCATCAGATCTTTTGAGTGAATCATATTTCAGTGGTTATTAGCTCCCAGTACTCGATTTTCTTCCAAAACTGTGCAGTTTTCGACCTCCGAATTAGCATCTCATAGTCGCTTCGCTTCATTTTCATTTTCATTTATTTTGAGATACCTATACACATTAAGATATAATATCCTATAAACTAGTGATAGGCTATACATTTGACATAATAGAGCTTAAACCTAAGAGAAGGAGAAAAGAAGATTTACGACACAATTTTCAGACCTTAGCGAAAAGAAAAGAAACAGAAAAAGAAGGGACAGTGGAGGTAGAAGATAGAAGGGGTAGATATTGTGAGACAGAAATAAAAGGAGGAGGAAAATTAAAGAAAGACATGATAGAAAGTTTAGGAAATTGAAAAATAGTGTCTTAATTCAGTTTGAAATTTTGATGGATCAACTATTCTTTTAATGTGGCGCGGCAAAGAGTTCCAAATACGAATAGTGTTAATGAAAAATTGGCGTTCGGATGTCAAGGAATCATAACAAGGCTAAATTAATTGGTCGGACCTTACCGAAGAAGCCCGCGTAAATCGTTCATGAAGGTATGACGGTTGGTGGGTAAGAAGTATATTAGAAAGCGACGTTAAAGTTCGAAGCGTAAAGTAGCTCTCAAGCGGCATATTGAGAAGACGAATAGGAAAATTCGACACTCTATCGTATCTAGGGAGCCCAAAAATATAACGAGTAGCGCTATTAAAACAACATTGAACTTTCTTTTGCATACGTAACTGCAACTAGTAAAAATTTCACAGCCGTAGGCCAAGATCGGTAAAATTAAGGACTTCACAAGCATAGCACGCGTTTTTAAAGGGGTAGACCGCTGGGATACCCAGAGAGCGTAGCACTCCATATGCCTTTCCTACAGTAACGGAAATGTGCTGGTCCCATGTGAGGTTACGGTTAAAGACAACTCCGAGGTTCCTAGCCGTTTCGACATATTCAATACATGCATTATTTAATATAATGCGAGGGAAATAAGATAAGTCGAGTTTACTTTTGGATATAACCAAGCACTTAGACTTAGATGGGTTTATTGCGGTACCATTAAGTTGAGCCTAGTAAGCTACTTTGCCAAGATCCTCGTTCACGCAACAAGCACCATTTTCGATGAGACCAAGATTAAAGCTGCAGTACATCTGTACATCATCAGCATACATATGAGCCGAACAGTTTTTGAAGATAGATGGAATTTCATATACGTACAAGGAAAACAATAAAGGACCTAGTATTGAACCCTGTGGGACACCATTACTAGTTGGAAGATAGTCTGATAGGCTATCACCTAATTTTACAGCTTGCATTCTGTTTGTAAGATAGGATAATAAAAGCTTTACGGCTTCAGGCGAAAAATTGTAATCCCGATGAAGTTTATCTGCAAGTTTGCTATGTACCACTGTGTCAAATGCCTTCGAAAAATCAATAAGAATGAGGAAGCTTACCATGTCCTCGTCGAGTGCTTGCCGAAGATCTTCTACGACATTCCGCAGAGCAGTAACACAGCTAAGTTTTTTACGGAAGCCGCTCTGTTGTAAGCTTAACAAATTATTCGCCTTAAGAAATTCACTCATCTGCTTTTCTAAGATGCGTTCGAAAACTTTCGAAAGAATGGTAAAATGTTAATTGGTCTAAAATAATTGCACTTTGCATTTTTGGGTATTTGCAAAATTTTGGCCAATTTCCAATCGTCAGGAAATTCTCCAGTTGTTAAAATGGTATTAAATAAATGTGTAACGTACGGAAGAACTAACCAGAAGAATCAGTTTCAGAAAAGTAGGGTGCATATAATCCAGCCCAATGGCGCTAGACTTAACCGAAAGTATACTTTCGACAATATCCTCACATCGAACCGTCACAAACCCAAAACTGGGATGATGAAGCTCATGTTCTATCAAGGTCGAAGAGGCAAGCAAACAAACTTCCTATTTAACAGATTACCATCAACATTTTCAATATGATTATATTTGGGCTATCCGCGCCCCAGGCTGCGTAAGTTGTTCCACAGCTGTTTACCATTCCCTGAAGATGTACTGAGTCTGCTAGAAAATATCCGAGTCTTCGCAGCGCGAATTTCCATAACGACTTTATTGCGGAGCGATTGATACAGTTGCCTGAGCTCAGGCAGACGATAGGATTTTCACGAATTTTATGCTCGGTCACGTTGCTTCATTAAGACGCGTATTTGGTAGGTGAACCAGGGGGAATTATCGAAATCACAGGACTTGGTTTAAACAGCTTTGTGTCTATTAAAATTACAGGATATTTTCATTAAGAAACTAGATATATCTGCTCACTAGGCGAATGCATACAAAAAATATTTTCCCAAGCTATGCTTCTGACATCTTCTTCAAGTAAGTATTGGTCAATATGTTTAAAATCACGATAGCTATATGTGGAAACTACATGGGTGAAATCAAAGCTAAAAATAAGAAAAATAAGATCATATTTTGAGAAACCAGGCGCAGAAAGCTGATCATAAAACAGTACATTATTAGTGTCGCTGACTAAGAACAAATCCAGGAGCGTCGGAACACCGTCAAAGAAGTGAGTAGGAGTTATTACTTTGACAGCACAATCGCTTGTAAAGGTTTCAATCTCCTGGCAAAATCGTTTTGAAAGATAAATTTTAAAGGTTTTTGATGTATTCATCGGAAATCGGCAAAAATCAGGGGTCAGATTTTGTAAGGCGAAAAGTTTGAACGGGAGCTTCCACACCGGATGGAACAAAACGCGTTATTTTGTTTTCTTGCTTTGTTTTGCCTTACTCAGTGTGGGCGCGCGTATTTAAATGTTTGTATTTAAATTTCAGAAACGCACAGAAAAACTGTTTTGTTTGTCTAAGGCGTTTTGTTCCATCCGGTGTGGAAGCACCCTTACCGAATGCTGACACAGGGTGGTTATTCCCAAATGCGCGGCGGATCATTTCAAACGCGATACCTTAATCTCGACCGTGTTCGCTTTTGCTTATTCTCAAATGCGAACGGGGCGAAAATTATCTTTCCAGCGCTTTCCAGTTATTTCCATTCTCACTTCTAGTTTTTCATTTATTTTTCCAAATATATGACAGCTGTTTCCCGACACAATAATTTTGTTTTGTGTTGCTGTTCAAATTGATTGGATTTAATTTGTCTATATTTGTATTCGGAAAATGAAGGTGAAATGGAAGAAAATGTAAACA
This sequence comes from Cheilosia urbana, assembly GCA_946477585.1. Taxonomy (NCBI): domain Eukaryota; kingdom Metazoa; phylum Arthropoda; class Insecta; order Diptera; family Syrphidae; genus Cheilosia; species Cheilosia urbana. The sequence continues at coordinate 44,950,012 of OX297856.1, forward strand.
TAGATGTTCAAAGAACATTGTTGAGTGCAGCAAATAGTTCTTTTTGACTCCTTTATTTAAAAAAAATATGTACATAATAAATTCAATGAATAAGACATTTTTTGCTGCACATGAATGTCTCAGCAATTTTAAACTTCTCGTTTTATTGAATACTTACATTTTTATTAGGTCCGCAGACAATCTACCAGCAATCCTTCACCTAAACACCTATCGCTTTCAATGCAATGATAACATTATGTTGGGAATGTGCTTCCATATGCTCAAATAGAAAGCGAATCGATCTTCGAAATACAAAAAATCAAATTGGCCATCAAAGGCGTTCCGCCTCGCTTTCTGGAATAGGCCCCCAAGTTTTTACACAAAGAACTCTTTTTCACATTGCAAATATTTGAACTGACATTTTTGGTTTCGTTCAGAATTTAGCCCAGACTTCAACAAGTTTATCTTACTTCTTCAAAGTTAGCCATCTTAAGATTTTTTCTCTTTATAAAAATAAACACTTCATCCTCTATACCAAGGCTGCTCAACTTTTTTAGCAGTCGGTCCAAACGGACGATTCAGACATTTTCGGTGAGCCGCTGACGGTTCCTATTTTAATTACTTCTCTTCTTTTTTTATAATAAAAAAAAATCAATATTATGAAGAGTAATTGTTGTTTATTGAAATAAGAAACACTTCAAAAAAAGGCATTTAATGCCAAATAACGAAACAAAACTGTACATAATGTAGGTATCTTAAATGAAAATCTTAATAAAATCAATGTGATTTCTGACATTGTTTCTGATGTAATAATTTACCTATGTTAGACGCCAAATCGTATGTCGATAGTAACAACAAGTCACAAAAAAAGTGATGTGCGGTATTTTTTTTTTTACATAATTAAGATTTCAAAAAACAAAAATATATTTTGTGTTGATCTACTTAGGAACTTCGAGGCCAGTTTTGTTATTGCAGGAAAGTGCTCTTTTGGTATTAATTTCCAAAAAATCTGCTACATCTTCTGAGAATTTTGCGTTTTGGAAGATAATTCCTCTACAAAAAGGTTTTGTTAAGTGAAAATTGATTTTGCAGTTCAGGGAGTTACTACTGAATATCGATAGGATAGTAATTTTTTCACTCAACGTGATAATGAAGGGATTTCTAAGAAAATTGTATTGCTTGTGAGCAGATTTAAGTACTTTGAGGGTAAAGTAAAGTATTTGTAGGTACTTAGAAAAATTGATAGCGGCAATATTGAGCTTCTCTTTCTAACCTTTGATTGTGGGAAAAAGGTCAATATTTTCTCTAGCTAAATTAAATAATAACAGATTTAAATTACCTTTGAATTCATAGCGCTGAAAATGAATTTCCCGCAGTAGCAAAAAAAATCTTCCTAAAGTGTCTCTGGCGAAAATTTGTATGGAAGATACATTTTAGCGTGTTGTGCACACTATACTTTGGTGGAAAATTTTAAAATTCTTCCGCGGGCTGGCTTTGAACAGCATTATTCTATACAAAAGTACGATTCACCGGACAAACTTTGCAGCTTGATGATGAACTTTAAAAGGCTGTTGGATTGAGTTAGATCAGTAACCTCTTCTCTTCTAGACATAGGTTAGGTTAGGTTAGAGTGGCAGGCCGCCTCAAGTGCAGCCACACTTAGGCCAAATTAGGCCCATTGTGTTACCACAGGATCGACATCGACTCCTTATCTACCCGTTGAACCAGCCGGAGCTAAGAATGAAGCGATCGAGGCAGTTGATACCTATGTTTGCGAGTTCGCTGAGATTGTCGAAGAAATATTCTCCGAGGTATATTTTTCTACGGAGTGACAGTGCTGGACACGTACAGAGAAGGTGAAGAATAGTCTCCTCCTCCTCCTCGTCCATACAGCTTCTGCAGAAATCATTTGAAGGGAGGCCTAATCTGAGAGCATGTCTCCCTATGATGCAGTGTCCCGTGATGACACCTACTAGAGTGCTTATTATGGGTCTTTTCAGTGTAATGAGACTTTTTGAGCGCTTGGAATCCAGCTGAGGCCAGATCTGTTTCGAGGTGTGGCACGTTAAGCAGCTAGACCACCTGCGATTAGTAGCGCTTAATGCGTTTTGTTTAATTAGGAGCTTGCAAGTAGCAAGAGGCATATAGAGACTCTTCTTTTCTGGTAGAGTCGGCATAGTAGTGCCTTGTCTGGCGAGCTCATCGGCGATGCAATTACCTGGAATGTCTCTATGGCCCGGCACCCATATAAGGTGAATTTTGAATTGTTTCGCCATCTCGTTCAGAGATGGTCGGCAATTGAGGGCAGTTGTTTAATTGAAGACGACAGAATCCAGGGATTTAATCGCGACTTGACTGTCGGTAAAGATGTTGATATCCTTTACAGATATTACATTATACCAAAGCCACGACAGGGCCTCTTTGATCGCCATGACCTCCGCCTGAAATACAATACAGTGATTAGGATGGCTGAATGAGATTTTACAATTTAGATCATAAGAGAAAACACCCCCCCCCCCCTACTCCTGTTTCAATTTTGGACCCATCTGTATAGAAACAGACAGACTCCTTACGGGGTACTATTTCGTTCTCCCAGTCACTCCTGGAGGGTATGTAAGTTTCGAAGTTCTTTTCGAATTGAAACTGGGGGAGGGTGTAATCAGTGTCTTTTGGAATGCATCCCAATGTGTTTAGAATAGATGAGTGACCAGTTTGGCAACTGGTTCACAACTGAATTGCTTTCATCCGAGTGGCTGCATTTGCTGCCACTTGTTTGCAATAGATGTCCAGCGGTAGCAAGTGGAACATTACGTCCATGGCCGCTGTTGGAGTGGTTCTAAGGGCTCCACTTACGCATATGCATGCCGTTCTTTGGACGCGGCTAAGGTGATTATGATGGATGGCCTTTTCGAGGGCAGTCCACCATACAATAACGCCATAAGTGAGTATAGGTCTGATAACGGATACATATAGCCAATATGTAATTCGAGGCTGGAGTTCCCATCTGCTTCCAATGGCTTTTTTACAGCAGTACAGAGCCGTGGTGGCTTTCTGAACTCTCCATAGGATATTGGGTTTCAAGCTCAATTTGCTGTCTAAAACTAGGCCTAAATAGTGTGTGCCGTTTACTTTTGGGGGTACAAAATTGGGAATTTTGTATTTTCTGTGAAGAGGACCAGTTCAGTTTTCTGGGCATTGACCGCCAGACCGCATTTTTTGGTCCATTTAGAGAGCTTAGAGAGGGCATTCTGTATGAGATCTCTAAGCGTGTTGAGGTGTTTTCCTGAGACAGCGATGGCAACGTCATCTGCATAGGCAATTATTTTGCACCCTTCCCCTTCCAGTATTAGTAGTATTTCATTCACTAGACATAACAAAAGTTGGGTTGGAACCACATTGTCAATGGTAGGGTGAGCTGACAGTGTTATACCATGTACATTTTCGTGATTAAGATTTACGTGATTTAGACATGTTTAATTGTTTAATTACGTATCTGTCCACACAAAATAAAATCGAATATACCTTTATTATGTTCAGCACTTCATTCAGCAAACGAAAAGTCAGTGATGGGACTTGAGGAAAAGTGGTAGAAAAAAATAATTGTCCATGATAAATAGTTCATTTATTTATACCGATGAAATACTAATATGTAATAAAAAAAAAAAAAAAAAACCGAAATAAAATAAATATAACTAAGTAATTTTTATTTATTCATGCTTACTTTTAGATTCGAACGAATAGTCAATTCTAACGAATGTCTATCAAAATACACAAAGTTCATTCGAACGAATAGAGACATTCGTTAGAATTGGTTATTCGTTCGAATCTCAAAATAAGCATGATTAATTTCAATTATTTTTAAAAATCACATTTGTTGTTCAAAAAAAAAACTTAATTATTACTTCGTAATGCAACCGTCTGCGAATTTATATTTTGAAGCATATTTTACCAATAATTTCGGGAGTTCAAAATCTTCCCCGTTCTCCAGAAGTTCCTGGCAGCTTTGAGATTTTGAATTCAAGAACTACAGAAAAAATGGCATAGATTCAACTTATCATTAAATACAAAATATCAAAACAGTCAAATAATGAAGAAATGGCGCAGTAAATGGTGTATACTAGACTGGAAGTTTTTGCTGATGCAATTCTTCGCGAAAAATACTGATAGCTGAGTGTGTATGGGTAAAAGTAAGGCGAGTAGCAGTAGGTATAGTAGGTACAATTTTCAATATAATGATGGAAAATAAATATTATTAGCGAATAGCTTTGTTAAAAGGTGGTAGATTTCGAGTTCAGGTTGGTAGAATTTCGGAAAGTGTAAAAAGTGATTGAAATACCACTTAAGTGTTAGAAGTCCCATCACTGATATGGCAAATTTGGCGTAAATGTCACACTAAATCACTTAAAGTTCGGTGGGGACGCGTTTCGTGATTTATAAATTACTTCGGCTAAATCACGTTGGTGGGAACATGGTATTAAGTCTAGTAGACGGTAACCTCTTAAGTTGCACATACAACTGCCTAAGAAAATCTTCTGAAAATAAGCATCACATCATCTGACCAGGCCTATTTTCCTTGGCTTTATAGTACTCTACAATTTGAAGCACAAATGTGGTTAATGGTCATCGTTTCGCACTTATCAAAACAGGCGTTGAATTTCCACATCTGTGATAGATTAATACGTGACTAAATTTGTAAATTTGTTTGGCTTGTAAAATCCACAAAACTCAGTGACATATGGCTCGATCACGGATGCGGTAATTCGGGCGACCTTAGTAGCCTGTTAAATTTGTGTGTAGTGGGGCAAAAGCCATGTCACAATGGAAATTGGCTGGCATTTTGGATAGAAATAAATCAAATTGAGCTTTCTTTTTACGGTAATTAGAATGGATGACATTAAGTTGGACAAATTGTATCAGTTGAATGATAGCCTCCTGAGTTGATGTACAGTTTTGGTCGCTTTACGGCATTTTAAGTCATTGTTTTTTTTTTTCCAAATTGGTGAATGCGATTGTAAAAGACCCCTCCTCCATATGAAGGTATCACTTGAATTGCTCAAAAGCTTGCGGATCATGCACAAAACTTCTTTATTCATTATGCATTAAAACTTTGCAACAAATTTTATGTTGCCTTCCTGAGCACAGAAAAACAAAAAAGAGAAAATTTCAACTAACATGATAGCGTGATTCTTGGTTACACCACCCTTTCAGTTAACATGTGCACATAAACCACGAAAACTTTCCATAGAGTTCACTCTATATTTTTTTTTTGCGCAAAACTTTTGGACAGAAATCCATTAGAGTTATTGAATGAAACATCGACCGTTCTCCAGTTGCTGTCATGCACACAGCCAACCGAACACTGACTGAAGTATGTCAACAACAGCGTGTAATGCTTTAAAATACCCCCCACAATAACGTCAGTTTGAAACAATATCTGAAAATCAGTGATGTATCACAGCACTTGCTACAGAGCTTGAACCCCGATTCATTAAAGGATTCATTAACCTAATTTCACAATGCATCCTGGCTCTCCCATTTTCGATTATCGGTTTATTTCGTAGCTCATCAGATTATGCATCCCAGCCGGGGGAAAAGTTTACCAATCTGATGTTGTGTGACGAGCACTCGGGCCATTGTTTTATTTCATAAGTACATCGTGGGGTTGTTTTTTTCTTCTTTAAAGCTCATTGCTTTAGTGATACCACTGAAATATGTATACACACTGCTGTTTAAAGCTTTGAGTTATATTATGTCGCTAAGTTTTCACAACTCCTTGGTATTTAAATTGCGTCCTTAGAGTAAAATGCACTAGAGAGCGTGAATTGTTGGGTCTACCATCGTGGAGCGATGCTTAGCGTAACGTGCTCTTACAGCCAGTTGGTGTGTCTACTCCGGCCGGAGAAGTACTTTATGAAGTGGTAACAACGACAAAGTCTGTTTGCGGGACTGACGTCTATGGCCCTTATGGGAGTCTGGTAACATATCAGAACGAACAAGGTAACCGAGTAACTGCGACTGCGAATCCCTGCGGTGCACTTAAATAATTTCTTTAACCAGAAAGGCGTAAATTAGTTTTAAAAAGTATGCAATGGTTTTTCCTATATCTGTTTTAGATGTAACTTGTACATGCAACGGTGAGCAATAGAGACTGTGCATCAAGGTGTTGTAAACAAGTTTTTTCTTTCAAACTGAATAAACGAAAAAATGGGAGAATGGAATGCGACCTGACAACAAAAACTGTATTGATGCAAAATGTACTTAAGTCGCTAGAGACAATTATAGACCTTCCGAAACTCCGAAACAAATCCAGACTGCTAATTTGAACTATTTGTAGCTGGATTTTCAAATTGAGTAATTTTTCTACCAACTTGACATGAACTAGTTTCCTTAGTGCAATGCAGAAAATTGAAGTTAATTATTTTGTCAGTTTTTTTATAATTGTGAACTGCATTTCAAGTGGAGCTATGCGAACGTGACTATCCGAAAGTTTGCATCGCAATCATACACTTTCATATTGAAAAACTAAAATTCCTCTAAGGAATTACTGGCGCAAAAACTTTCCCTTAACTAATCAACATCATGCAACAAAAGGATCTCTCTGCTTGTACCTGTACACTGAGAAGAATGAAATCTAAGGCATTCCTATTTCTATTAATTGGATTCTATGAGCTTGAACAAGTTTTAAAACTACGCTTATCAGTGATCCAAAATTTTTTTAATGTTCCATGTATAATCCCTTATTCTCTTCATCGGGTCACTGCTCATTCTCCGTTTGTGTCACACTTAAACGTATAACGAATAAGCAAATTAAACACCATATTATGCTCTTCTTTAATCTTCGACAATATTCATTTATCGAATATTGTTCAGTGTTTCCGTATACAAAAGAATGTTGCCGTTGATGGGAGGATCCACTGAACCTATGAGGGGGTTTGTAACGGCATTAAGAACCTTTACAAAAGGGCGCTCTTCTACAAGAGCCCTCTTCTCTGATGCATTTAAATAGAGTTAGATCAATTATAAAAAACTAGCTGACCCGGCAAACTTCGTTCCGCCCAAATTTATTTATACATATAAAAAGAAAGCCTTAAATTTGTGTTCGTTTGTCTCCGATTCACGCCTTAACGCATTTACCGATTTTAACCAAACTTTCACACGTCTTTGGTATTGGGTCTATATATGATTTTTGTGAAGTTTGGTTGTAATTGGTTAACGTATGTATGTTTTGTATTTTGTTTACAAGAAACGGTGCAAAAAAATATTTGTACTGTAAAGATGTTTTTTTTTTTTTGGTCTTTTGAGAAATACATTTTTGTTTTGTCAAATCACTTTTTTTGAATTTCCAGTCGGTTTTTTTCAGTTTTCTAAACATTTTGTAAATTGTAGTTGTACGGTTCCTACGCTGAAATCGGAAAACTTATGCGTTCGTGAAAAAAAACATGAATTTGAGTAAATTTTTGTTTTTTTCCGGTGGCGCTGTTGTCGATATCCTAAACCACTCAACCGATTTCAATTAAATTTTGTGGCTGTGTATGATTGATACCTTAATGTCGGCATAAAATTATCCCTTATTGTATTTGTTGCTCCAAAAGATGTCATTTGGAAGCATGAATTGTACATTTGAATGTTATCCAAAGAATGTTTTGATTCAGGTGTTGTGCCAGAAAGTAATGATCGTAATGGTTCAGGTGGATATTGTAATTCTGGTAATCAAACTTTCGAAAAAACGTATTTTGCAGCACAACAAACATTTTTTTTCCACCGTTTTTTTGTAAAAAAAATTCTCAAAATCTTCCAACTCGTAATTTTCAACTTCTCGAACGACATCTTGAGACGTCAAATCAATATAAAAGGCCATATAATCTTGATGAACGCCAAAACCATCAAAATTTCTTGAAAATATCTTTGTGTCATCATTTTGGACAACAAATTGCCACTAATGAACATGAATGATGAGAATTGTTGCGCTTTTCATCTGACATCTCCAGTTCATTATCCGATGTCACAGTGCGAATTCGATGCAAAATATCGTCGGCCATAGCACACAACACACCGTCAACAATCCACAGCGCTTCGAACGAAGTAGGACCATAAATATTGACCAAAAGCATTCTCAAATAGAAGCTTTCGTCGTTTTTCGGGTGAACTGTATATATTCTACCAATTGCATCACTTGCATAAACACCACGGAATCCGGGAACTACTTCGCCTTGTTTCCGCCGCTGGAACTTCTTCGAAGACGCATTCCAATATCGGGGCATTTCGCAATAAGTAAGTGTTCGTTCAAACTCGTGGCTTCGGCAAGTGTCAAAAAATTGTTGGTTAATGTTTTTGCAGGTGCCATAATCCTACTCACGAGTGAGCCAACCCCTATACGTGAAAACTCAAAACGCTGAACAACAACATTGTCCACGTGATCTCAATCACCCCTACATTTCAACTTACTCACTCATACTAATGCAAGGATCCTGATAATAATGGATTCAAACACCATCAAGCAAATATCTTCTCCATTTCAAAATGTTACTTAATGTAACATATTTAAAAAAAATGTTCAAAATTGTTCACAACAACAATTTGCTCTGAAAATAATTGAAATAATTGACAACAACAATTACTTTTAAATATTTTTTTTTTTTTTGTATTTGAAGTGTCACTACTCGATTTTTATCCAGTCTTCTTTTCTTTATTTTGTTTCAAAGTACATTTCCCCATAAAAACTTTCATAACCTTTTTCATCCCCTCAAAGTTTTGTTTTCGCGACAAAACTTCACAGAAATCATATATAGACCAATAGCATATATTTTTGAAAGTTAAGTTCCAATCGGTAAATGCGTTAAGGCGTGAATCGGCGACAAACGAACACAATTTTAAGGCTTTTTTTTCTGCAAAATTGTAACCTTAGTCGTTTAATCAGCGCTACGTTTGGTAGCAGCTCTCCGAGTAGAAAACTGAAAGAAGGTGTATTTCAACGAGAAGCATTTTTGCAAAGTAGTAGTATCATTCTTCACCTGATTTTACTAAAACTAGGGCTTACTTTACAGACAGCATTGCACCTCTGCAATAACTTCCCAACATTCCCAATTTATGTATAAAATAGTGCCATTCAACCAAAGTTAGACGGCACTATTTTTTACTTTCGGTTATTTAGTAAGAGAAATATATTTTTTTTCGTAAAAAATTTCGTACTCGTGATGCTAATCAATTCTGACATTACGATGATAGAGGAACTTAAAAAAAAAAGTGGGTCGCGAAATTCTGTCCGACTATCCGTCTGTCTGTTTGTCTGTCTGTCCGTATGCTGCCGAGGACTACAGCCTAAATGGCTGCCCTAATTTGGATCAAGCTTTTTTCTGTTTTCTTGCATGGTAACCCCAATATCACCTCATGGTACCTACTTCCCATATAAATTTTTCATAACAGTTCGATTTATTCGAAAACGGGTCTATTTTAACGAAAATTGATATTTGAGCTTAATTAGGTGTGGCGCAGTGGCCTTGTGGTTATTGTGTTGGATCCCGCTAAAACCCAAATTCCAACTTTGGGTTTTTTTCCACTGTGCCACCGTACAAAGGATTTTTGAAAAAAATGAGTTTTTTTTAAAATTTGGTTTTATTTACAGCCCTATTCTGCTATTCACGTGAATCGTACATTCGATTCACCCACTCGATTCCCTTTGACTCCTGCCTTTCCATTCTGCTTTCCATCGGATGAACTACATTATCCAAACCAATTTGACATTCAAGTTAGCACGTGTTCATGTGAAAATCATTAGAAGTTTAGTTTTGAAATTGAAATAAATGTATTCAATTTGATCTCTATTTATGACAATCTTTGGAAGTTGGATAAAGTATTTTGGTTAACTAAAAACAAAAAATATAAACAAACAGATATGGATATTCATTGTGGAAATTATTGCTGTAAATTGGTCTCTGTTTGTTGTTCTACCCCTAAAAATGAATAATCTTTATTCATAAGCAAATAATCCCGCAATAAATTAGTTTTTACTTACATTTTATCAACCACCAACCAGACAAACGATCCATTTACTTTCAAATCCGCATCATTTGACATGCGGATCTGAATTGTATAGGATGTATGCGTTCACGTGAATAAGAGAATACCACGCAGTATTACGACATTGACGAGGTGAATCCAAATTCAATTCGAATGAATAGTAGAATAGTGTTCAGTGAAAATTGAAGAAAAATTCCCCCCGATGAATAGCGATAGAGTAAGATAATGTTTTCAAATTTAGTGCGTCCTTGATTTTCAATTCGAAGCACCGAAAACGTTCATAACTGATCATATCTCAAAAAGCCAATTTTAACAACTTAAAAAACCAAGTAATGCTTATATGCCGAACAATAACTTATACTTTCAACTAAATAGTTAACTAATAGTATTTTTCAAACTGAAGTGAACTGAACTTATGAAGTCCCACAATTCAAGGAAATAACTTCAATAACTTGTCAATGAACTAATGCCAGATCCATTTTAAGACAAGTGAAAAAACAAACAAATGTTAACATGATGATGCAACATGGAACCTAATACATTTCATACAAATGTTGTCCACAATTCTTATACCAAAGTTGCTCTTCAAAAAGTGGAACAATAGGCAGACTGATTGCCTCATACAGTCGGCAATCATCAGAGTTTACGAAGTTCTTTTTGGTACATTTTTAAATTTAATTTAAATAAACTGTTTGTCATGCTTGTGTGATACTATGGTACTTTGTTGAACGTATTGTTGAATGTAAGAATATTGTTCGATATGAATGTTATTGGCAATTTGTAATAACTATGTTGGGGAATCGTGTCGTGCTCATAAATGGTGATGAGTTATAAAAACAGGTTTTGCTGTACAACTACATTCGAGCGTACTTAATGACAGATGAAAAAAAAATAACAAACAAACATCCTATATATTTCGACAAAATTCAATTGAGATTCAAACAATTTATCTTCTTTCAATTATTGTCTCCACTCTTGGTAGTCTAACCAGACATGTCGCTTGTAGGTAAGAACTAATCAGATTTATTTCCACGGGGATCGTGATGGGTCCATTGACTGCCAAGTTTTGTATTAAAGTCTCCATACACTGTAACCTAATCATACGTTCAGTTATTCAAATAAGCAAGTGGTTCTTTCAAAATTCGAATAATCCGCTTCTACTGTTCGTTTTGCATTCGCTTGCTGTATTATTCCTGAATCATTAACCCCATTGCTGACGTCATTCATTTGCTTTGTATTCCACACACATGTCGGTAAAAAAGTTTTAATCCGGAAATTCAAATACAGCTTACCGAATTTCTTCAGACTTCTTCTGCTGTATAGCTTGAGCCAATGACTCATCCTTATCTATCGTTAGTGAGTAAATCTCAATCAATCTCAACTCCGTTTTCAGCAAAAATATTTACTTGTCTCCATTTAAGACTTGAGTTAAAATTTTTTAACGCCATTTGACATGTATCAGCATGTGTACATTTGTTTATTAACACGTTAGTTCAGAGATATGGGTCGCAATCATTCCTATATAGTCAGGTCCTCAAAAGTCCTGTTCAAATTCGGTATAAAACTGTTCTAGGTCCCTTCCATACGTTTCAAAAGTAAACATTTCACACAGGGGAATGATTATGAGATTTGCAAACCTGGTGCACCCACTTATCTTCTAAGTAAAGAAATGTCAGGATAATAAGAACAAACACCGAATTAAGGACCGAAAACTTAAGAACTTTGACACTTTTTATAACAGTTTGACACAACTGTCTCAAAATCGTTAATCAATAGTTTTAAAAGATGAGTGGTCTGCTTTTGGAAATTGCTAGAAAATAAACACCGTTCAATACTGTTCAAAGTTCAAGGTAGATTTGTTGAATTGAGTAAACCTACCGATTAGCTTTGGCATGGAATACAAATTCACTCCCACGATAGCTTGAAATGGCAGCAATCCATCCTGTGTGGATATGGCTAATATCTCTATTTTATGAATAGCTAGGCCAATATTGTAGGAAGTGTCTGAAACGATACTATAGATTGATGATGTATTATCCATTTTTGGTTATATCTGACAAAACGCATTCCAAAAACATTAATTCGCAGCTCTGCGGAGGCCAAACGACGTCACAAAATCATCGGTTAATCATACGCGACTATTGAACTAAGTTTGTGTGGAACATATAAATTTTTGCACGGCTTGTGTGGTACCGTAGAACCCGATTTATTTCAATATAGTTGGTTGCTAATTTTCTGTTAAACGTACCTATGTTGTTCGTTTCAAAAATGACGCCGCTCTAAAAACCACGCCAAGGAGCCACACGCTGAGAACACACTTAAGTACTAAGCATAAGCATATAATATACTTGATGTTAGACCTGGGCCTCAAACAAATCGTCTTTTGTCTTCAGTTGCTTACTCCAAGTTCATTCCGTTCCCCTTCCAGTACTCGCTATCGCAATCTAAAACGAGGTCTTGCTATACTGTGTTGTCCGAGAATTTTCGGGTCGGGACGTTAACGTTTGCTCTACATGTTCTTCAACACGCAATTGATTAAATAGATCGAAGTCGTTATACAGTTCGTGTAGTTTCTTCAAAACCCATCAAAGCAGACAGTATCATATTTCTTACGAAGAATTTTTCTCTTGAAACAAGAAGAAATCCGTAGAGTAGGGATGAAGCTTTTATAAAGAGTGTCCCTTGTTAAGCGTAGTACGGACCTGGTCCATATCAACATGTTCTGGTGGTCTCCAAATGGACAGCGAAACGTCTGCGAAAAGGCAGCGGAAAATAATTTGTAGAGAGCGCCATCAGCTGATACACAAGTAGCAGTGTTACCAGCTCTGGCTATTTATTTCCAATTTCGCTCCTTAAAATTGTCATTTCGAATTTATCGTAATTTGCGCTATTTACTTTAAAGTTTAGCGAATTTTAGGATCCCTTAGAATTTCCAATTCTTTTAATTCGATTACTAGGCATTTCACATTTGGATCTGAGGTTTCTGATTTCTGTCGCCAAAACAAACATTAAATCCTAATTCTACTGGTTCTTTTGTGTATTAAGTTGGCCGCAAAAAACATATTTTTCACTTGCACTGGAAATCCATTGCATTGCAATGTGGCTCCATAGCTCTTATAAAAGCTGGCAACGCTGCAGTACAAATGCCAAATTTTCGCAAGCAATTAATGTCCCGGTACAATAAAAGTGTGCCAAAAGAGAGTGGAGAATTGAACCAAGTAATCTACTGCAATTACCCACTTTTCCGACATCATTTCGCTGCGTACTGCGAAACGAAAAGGAGAGCGAAATTTTTTCTGTCATGATTTCGTTGTGTCACTTTTGTATGGGATTTTTCGTTTCGGACTAGGCTTTATTTGCGAATTGTGAGACTTATCACAGAGATACCAAGCGTACGCTATTTTTTTTTTTTTTTTGTTTAAATACATCTTTTACCCACCATATATGTTTATTAAAAGTAACCTTCTATTCTCAATTGATTTCCCACTTGCATTCCAAAGTTTTCTCCATTTTGAGAACCTAATTCGTCAACCTAATGGATTTCGCTCAGTGTACAATCCTTCCATATAGGTATTCAAATTGTGCTTTTACGTAACTAGTTACCAGAGACAGTTTAAAATGGTACTCCTTTCCTTAGCCTAGAGAGGTATATGCTTGAATTTTCAGCGTCAGGTAGTAAGGGTAGGAATTTGTTCAAATTAGCACTTCTGACAGTAACACTTGATGCACAGAAACTTTTCAATTTTGGAAGTTTCCTTTTTAGTTGCAGCCATTTTGCATAATAAAGATATAGTTTTTTATAGTTTATACACTTTTGTTGAGAACCTTAACTAGTAAACGAGTTCCCTTAACTTGTAAAAGTAAATCCAGTTTAAAAATAATTCTTCAAGTGGTAGAGCAATTATGTTTCAAAAGATGAGGACAACACAAACACCTCTATTATTCCATGCCTATCTTCCAACGGCAACGTTCCGTAGGGTATTCGACTGATTGTTTTCGTTCAATGAAGGACAATCTCGGACGGCACAAGCATTGCTTGTGTATAAAATCTCCCCTACTCTCTGAAGTTGGCTCCAAAGTAAACAATACTCGTGCTTCCAGGAGACAATCCATTGAACTGGTTCAGAAAACCATTATGGACTTATTATGAACTTACTACGTGTTGTCATTGCGATTAAAATCGCAACCTATTATATTGCGGGGTGTACGTGCACGTATTTATATCCTTGTTGAGTAATTGTCATTATTCCTGTGCCTACAGCCTCAATTCATTTTTGACGCTGTTTTTTAGGTCAATTGCCAAACACAAATTGCTCTTCTTTTCTTCTTTTCAATTGCATCTATTGTTGTTGAATACCACAAAGATTGCATCCTGAAGACCTTATTTGCTTTTATACTTTTCCACGCTACACAAATTAATTAAAAGAGCCACCTCTACCCCACCCCTCCTTTAAGACTTGTTTCATTAGCCGCACCTAAGTTACCTAAAATGTTTGCCTTGCCAAAAGTTAATTAGTCTAAACTATCGCTGTATTTGCTCGCTTTCCCGAAATGGCAGTTAATAACAAGGCTGCCCTTTTCAAAAGCTTCAGCATTAAAATAGGTACCTATCCTTTGTTTGTCATCTCGCTTGAATATTTTCCTCGTTATAGGAGCACAGCTAATTCGTGTTCTTAATATCAAGAGGACCACTCAAAAAAAAACACACAACAAGCTGAATCTGTTTACTTGAATGCGAGCAAAACCTAATCCCTTTTCGCCACAGCAACAATTTTCGTTATGCAAAAAAAATCTTAAATAAGATAAACCATTTTTTCGTAGATTATTATTTTTTAAACTTTTTGTGTGCGCTCTCGTTTACTCAAAAAGCAGGAGCTACTTTGCCTGTGGCGAATACATTCCTGCCGTTGTATGCATCGAATTAGTTATGTGCACATAAAGTAAAAGAAACATGCAGGAACGACGCCATTGCCATGTGAATGTGTCTGTAAATTGGGACACATTCCTTCCAGCTTTTGGTGCTGCGCGTCTCATGTGCAATTTGAATTCACGACAGAAAAGGCGAGCAAATTAAAATATGCCTGTGAACACACCCAAATTTGAAACACTCATTTTTTATTTATTTTTCTGGTTTGCTATGTTACTAGCCTTTTTCGATTAAGTTGCCATAACCCCTCTGATGCGAGGCATACGATTTAATCCAATTTCGAAAAATGTGTCAACCTCAAGACCAGATGAAGAACTTTGCACACTTTTGTGTGATATCGATCGGTAGACGAGTGTGCATAGTCCTTTCAGTGTAATTTAATTCGCATTTTTAAATTGTAAGCCGAGGAAAATCTAGGCCAACAATACACATGCCGAAGGTCACTTGGCTTTGTGTATCTGCATGTAGACGGATTCTTTTCCATAAATAAATGTTGATTTATTTGAAGTTTGCCTTTGTGCAGCGCACAGAGAATGATGATGAATTGGATCTGAAGATGTGCACGAGATTGATTGAATAGAAATGTCAAATACGAATGTGTTGTCATTGTCATATATATCTATTGTGAAGCAGAATGTCCTTAAGCGATTCTTGTACATTGAATATTTTAATCTTGTATACAGACAGATGCAACTGAATATAATTGGGGCTTTATGTTCATGTGAAGTTTGAGTTACAAATAGCTGCTGTGCTATTGAAAGACTTCCAAATCTTGACACAGATCTTCAGGGTGTTTTGTGTACAATCTGGGGAGTATTTCCTTAGTTCCATGAAAAAAAATACCAGCAGGCAGGCTGAATTTTAACATTTGCAGAGTTGTGTTAGGGCCGTTTTATTCACTCGAAGTTGAACACAACTTGGGGATTTTTATATATCCAACTCCCCAAGATGGGTTCAACTTCGAGTGAATAAAACGGCCCTTAGTCTGTTTGCAATTTCTGTTGCTGTATACTTCTAGCAGCTATGATTCGTTTAATACATGAAAGCGTGAGAAGAATGTGATAACTTTAACCCAGGTGTGGGAGCTTGAGGAAATCATTATTTCTTTCAAGTTCGTTGAAAATTTCGTTCAGATCTATTATGTTTCATATCCTTCCACTTTGGATGTCATGGCCGTAGACGACTGATTCGTTCTTTTCTAACCATTCGACCTTGTCGCTGTACAGGTAGTAGAGTTTATTGTTAGTTCCTGTTCTCAAAGTCTTGCAAACGGACACGAAATCGAAAGTTACTCGATCAATTTTTTGTTCAAAATGACGAAGGATATATACCTTCGTTAATGTCCACGCACGTGTCTTGCAAGGAGTATCCTTGTGTCTCGATAAGGTTATTTTCTGATGCGTTGCCAATCTCCGAGTTCGTAGCGACACCGGAATAGGTTAAGTTCTCTACACCCAGTCGCCTCACCGCGGCAGACCGTCTATAGTCCTGCAGTCTTGACTTGAAGTTAGATCTTATAATTCTTTCTTTATTCTGGTCGAGTGAAAGGAAATCTTCTGTGTGTTTGATGTGAAACATCTATTGGCGCGACTTGGGAGTAAAATCGACTCGACCGAGAAGGAAATTTCGTGGCAACGACGACGGAAATTTGCATGTCGCCATCACTACGCCGCCGCTCTCGACTCCTAAACCACTCAACCGATTTCAATGCAATTTTGTGGGTGTGTGTGGTTGCTTGCAACTTCAAGGAAAGGATACTTTTGGACCCGATAGGTGGCGCTGTTGTCGATCTCCGAAACTACTCAACTGATTTCAGTTAAATTTTGTGATTGTATATGGTTGGTAGCGGTTTAAAAGAGAGAATGCTGTTGCCGAGATATAAACGTTTTTTTGCTCAATTCTTTCAAATTAGTTTTTAAAGTTCTTATATGGGCACGATGGAGATAAAGCTAGGGCTTACACAGACACTAAATGCAAAGAAGAACTCTACAAATAAAAAACGTTGGATTGGATTGCGTTATGAAAACTTTTTAAATAAACGCATTCACTTTTCTACTGCGCTGTATTAATATTGTATTACTAGCTGACCCGTGCTCGCCTTGCTTCGCCAAAGTTCCACTTCTCAAATTTAAAACAAAATAATTAGCGCTATACAAAAAGTAGCTTACCCGAAAAAAGAGAAGAAAAACTGCTAGTAAAACAATCCAAACAAATACTTTGGTAGGCTAACTTCTATTATTCCCTCTCAATCTCATTTACATTCCACTTGTAAGTTGTTACTTGTTACATTTTATTCCCCATCTCAATCCCATAACAACTCGCTCACTTACTACTCAAACACAAACATCCTCAAGTTCAAATTAAAAAAAGAGAAGCAAAAAAACTGCAAATGCACAAACAGGTTTTAGCATGGACGTGAATCAGTATCACTAATAAGATCAGAATCACTATAGCGCATTTTAAAAATCACAATCACAATTAACAACTGATTGTGAGTGTGACTCCCTCAATCTCAATTACATAGCTATCTCCCTCAATCCCATGCACCACATTCGCTCTACTACTCATTGTCATTGTTCACTAATAATTTAAGAACGTGAGCAAAAAAAAAAAAAACAACACAAAACCCAAAAGTTGCATAAAAAAAGAGAAGCACACGGCAGAAAATGTATAGAGAGAGAAACAGGTTTTGCCGCACACACACACAAAATTTCCTCCACTCAACGCTGGAAAAATCCAACGATCTAGCTTCAATCGAACATTTTGATTTTTTCAATTGTATTAAATTTATAGTTTATTGCTTATTGTTCGACTTCAGGATAACGTACAAAGATGATTTATATCTTAAAATCTTTGTACATTATTGAACTTTGTATTAAAAAAATCCCATTTCATTTGGATGAGTGATTCCGAAGCTAGGAGCTAGAAGGCATCCGAGAATTACAACTTTTCTTAGATATCAGCTTAGATTTCCACTTCCGGACAGCGAATAATGGTAAAACATATCCTATGTTCAAATCTGAACAATTTCCTATGCAACTGTGTAAACCGAAATCAAATTCGTGCAGTACTTTTTGAATCTATTCCTGTCTCACAGATTACAGCCGGAAAAAAAGCTACAGTTTTATTATAGTAAAGATTATATTATAACGATTTTTTTGTTAATTATATTTCTTGATAAAATTCAACTACAATACAATACAATTTAACATCCACATTTAGCGAGAGAAGTTTCACATCTAGTGTGTGGTCAAAAGAACACTCTCTGTTTTTTTTTTTTTTTTTTTCATATCCCTCAAAGCTATGACTTTGACTGCACCTCAAGGTTGTCTTGCTTATCTTATGTATAAATAGGCATAAATGGTAATAGTTAAGAACCACTTTCACTGCCTTACACACAACATATTCGCTTAATTTTTAGCTTTCTCGACTTTGTAGTAAGAGAAAGATATTTTACTCGTACAAAATTTCGAACTCGAGATGTCTGTCTGTCTGTCCGTATGCTCCCGCACTTCCTTCAAACTTCGGATTTGGAGTTTGGGAGCTTACAGTTCGGGACCGTTTTATTTTTTGTGAAAGGTAACCTCAATATTAATGGTACTTTCCATAGAAAATGTACATACCAATTTGATTTGTTCGAAAACTACTCTAATGATTTCAACCAAAATTGATATTTAAGTTTAAGTAACCGAGGTTAACATAACTGCATACTCAGTTTTTCGCTAAAAAAAAATTAAATAACGGTACTTTTGAAATATTGACATTGGACATATCTCGAAAACGGTTCATACGATTGTAACAACAATTAATTTCAGGTAATGTGGTCATTTATAACTTAACAGCAAACAATTCAGTTTTCAGCTAAATAGTTAAGTAATACTATTTCTTAAACTAAACATTGCAATATTTGCTACTGTTTTTATATAGAAGAACTCGGCTCTTTTTTTGTAACATTTATGTTTTTGGTCTGATCTCACTCCTTCTTGCATTGATTTTAATATTTGTCATGTCAAATCTTGAAAGATGGAAGTCTCTACTTAAGTCAACTCAGTTTATACCGAGGGTTATATTAATAAAATATTTTTTCTTGGAAGCGAAATGATTTCTAATTTTAAAAATAAATACATTTATTTATTTTTTAAAATTTTTAAAACACACAATCCATAAATTAAACTGGTGGGGGGGTTAAATCCTCTTTAAATTTGGCTTAATACCATCTCCACATGTTTTAAAGAAGAAATGTTCCTTAAGAACATCAAGGTCAAGGAGGCTATAAGTTTACTTTTTGGAGACGTTTTTGACCAAACAAATATATTCCCCTGACTTCAATTGATCTTAATCAATAGAAAATAAAAGAACAGAATACTTCAAGAGGCCAACACTTTTATAAATATTTTCCACGCGGGTCTTTTTCATTTTCAGTTGCCGTTCAGGCCACACATCTTAGCATACGAATCGAGCACTTTCTATCTCCCTACACGTTTCGGTTAATTAAGTGCACATTAAGGTTCGCTACCACAAAACCACACTGTTCTTTAAAATCGTTCTACAATTTCCAACCCAATTCGAGCAAGCCACTCCGTGGTACGAGCACGAGCACTTTCCTTGATCTAAATATTCCTGCTACTTTCAAACTTTACACAAGAGTCCCTTTTTTTAAAGTCTCACACAACTCAAACAAAATACCCACAAGCAATTGTGTCTGTTGCGAAGTAATTGCACATTCCTAGTAAACACTGCCCACACCCATCCATGAAGGCTACGCACATCAATGACAACTAAATAAATAAATAAATCATTATAACACATTTTGACATTTACTTTGTAAAACATTAAATATGTACAAACAAAAGCTATTATATATTATAAGACAAAGAACTTGAACATATAAATAATTGGTTTAGTGTACGAGTAGAGTGTACAATCAATTTCGAGACATTCTAATAAAATCTTTATAACGTTGTGAACGTTCCAGTCTTTTCTTTCCGAACAACTTTGGTTTCTTTGTTTGACCACTAAAAATACATGTCGTTAACATTTGGTCCTTTTCGCGTCTAAATTAATGTTAATTGTTAATTGTTAATTATACGTATTGAACTTAGACGATTAATTCAATATAAAAGACAATTTGACAAAAAAAGTGGGGTTAGAACGTGCAATACACAGTGCAATTCATTTCTTGACGTAAAACTTATATCTAATTTTAACAATATTTAACTAATTTAAATCTTAAATCTATTGACATTTGGTGTGTGTAAATCGTATTCTACGCGTCGTGTAACGAATAAATCGCCAGATATAACATCCAGAACCTGAAGGATTGAGGAAAATTCGCCTGTGCCGCCTACAACACATACGTGCATACGAGCATCATCAAAAGCAAGTAAGTTTTTGCTTTTATAATTACTCTTATACTTAATATACATATATAAAACCTAAATAACTAAATTTACAAAATGGATAAGGGTAATTTTGATTGCGGTAAGTTGCAAAAGGGCGTTTTAACCGTACTGGTAAACGGCTTCACTAGCTTTAAAAATTCAACAAAGAAGCGTAAGCAGCAATCCTATGTTACAAGTCACCTTGATATACTAGAGGAGAATATGCGCGTCGCTAGACAATATCACGAGGCAATCGTCGGGGGCGGAAGGCTTGAGGACGACCTGCAAATGGAAGAATTAATGGTTGTGTATGAGCAAATACAGGAAATTTACCTGGAATACCGCAGCGACTTGCTGGAAGCGCTAGAAAAATTCTCTCAACCAGCGCCGGCTGTAGGTGCATCATCAGGTGAATCAGCGGCATCCAGCAACAAAATCCGACTTCGAGAAATCGATATTCCCAAGTTCAGCGGCTCGTACACAACATGGAGGTCTTTCCAAGGTCTGTTTCAATCCCTGGTGCACAACAATGCTTCGTTGAGTGATGTGGATAAAATGCATTACCTCAAATCGTGCTTGAAGGGTGAGGCGGAACGACTGCTACAACATCTACCTTGTGATACGGGCAACTACGCAAAGGCATGGGATTTGCTAATTTCGCGCTATGACCACAAACGTGTTCTAGTTAACGCCCAGCTGAAATTGCTTTTCGGACAATCATCATTGTCTAAGGAATCAGCGAACGGACTGAAGGAGTTGTTGGACACATCTCAGGAGTGTGTTCATGGGTTGGCGAACCTCGGCTTGCGAGTAGAACACTGGGATGCTATTTTAATATACGTCCTACTGCATAAATTGCCAAATTCTACTCAGCAGCTGTGGGAAGAGAAGTTGGAGAACCTAAAGGAGCTGCCGACATACAAACAATTCACCGGATTTTTAGAAACACGCTTCCGCACTCTTGAGGTAGTCGACCAGCAGGATCTGAAAGGGAGTTCCAGGCCTTGGATGAAGGGTGAGTCAGCTGTCAACACGAGGAACCGGTCGTACGCAGAGGCACCGAGGGTTCTTTTGGCGAAGGCATCTTCTCGGGAGATGATTTCCTGTAAGTTGTGTCATCAGGGGCAGCATGCGCTGAGGAAATGTCAACGTTTTTTAAATTTGAATCCCATACAGCGAAAACAGACCGTCAGGAATATCAAAGTATGTGATAATTGTCTTGGTTACAACCACATTATGCGAGAGTGCCCTAGCCCGAAGTGTTGTTATTTTTGCCAACAGCGTCATCATTCCCTTCTGCATGTCCATGATATGCAGACAGGTAACAACTGCCAGAGTAACAACAACAACAACAACGGCTATAGCAACAATAACCAAAATAACAATTTGCCGACAACTTCACAGGCAATAACGACATCATATACTCAACACCCCAGATCAAATAATTTGCAGTCATATCAGGCGGCCGTGAATCCAAACGCACCTGCATTTCATCCATCGGAGGAACCACAGCCATCGACAAGCAGGCAAATCAATACCTTTTACTCACTCTCGCAACGGTCCAAGGTACTTTTAGCTACAGCGATGGTTAGAGTGAGATCGGCTGATGGACGCTTCCACGATTTGCGCGCTTTAATCGATCCTGGATCAGAAGCGACTTTTATTTCCGAATCTGCGGCACAGTTGTTGAGGTTGAAAAGGCATCGTGCATTTGTCGAGGTATCTGGGTTGGGGATGGTCAGCAGTGGCACAGCACAAAATTATGTTGACATAATGTTTGCGTCGCAGCATTCGACATTTGAGAGCGCCGTTAGAGCGTTTGTTTTCAAGTCACTGACTGGGCTTCTTCCGACCCAACGGATGATACCTGACAAATGGCAACATCTCTCTGGGTTACATTTGGCGGATCCCGATTTTTATGTTCCTGCGCCAATCGATTTACTGTTTGGAAGTGACGTTTTCGCCGAAATACTTCTTCCAGACATCATGCGCTGTGAAGACCATTTAGCTCCGATAGCGCAGAAGACAAAACTTGGATGGATAATT
Organism: Cheilosia urbana; assembly: GCA_946477585.1. NCBI lineage: Eukaryota > Metazoa > Arthropoda > Insecta > Diptera > Syrphidae > Cheilosia > Cheilosia urbana. Next base: position 44,972,362 of record OX297856.1, read on the forward strand.
TTTGGCAAGGTTCCAGTCGAGGATACGCAACATCTACGTAGCTTTGTGCAGTTTACGGATCTGAGTTCCCAGTTGCAAACGTTTTGGGAAATGGAGGAGCAGCCTTTCCAGACCAGGGATCCTGAGGAAGACGTCGTTTGTGAAGCACATTTCGACAAAAATACCAAACGTTTGTCCAGCGGGCGCTATGAAGTGATGCTGCCATTCAAGGAGATAAATCGTCCAGCGATGGGGTCCAGCAGGGAATGCGCTTTTCGTCGTTTTGCCCATTTGGAGAAGAGGTTTGTGTCGGATTCGAAACTGCATGAAAGCTACAGCGCCTGTATCCAGGAGTATAATACGCTTCAGCATATGGAGGAGGTAGATCTGGTGTACGATGTGACACTCCAAACTCCGTACCATTACTTCCTGCCACATCATGCTGTGCTTAAGGAGGCTAGTTCCACGACGAAATTGCGGGTCGTATTTGATGCGGCGGCTAAGACATCGGATGGTACGTCTTTAAACGATCGCTTGCTCGTGGGTCCGAAACTGCAAACAAACATTGTAGATTTAATTCTGCGTTGGAGGACTCATCGAGTGACATTTACGGCAGACATCGAAAAAATGTACCGTCAAATTTTGGTAAGTCCCCGTGATAGTTACTATCAATTATTCTTCTGGAGGGAACATCAAGCCGCACCATTGAAGGCCTATAAGCTGAAAACGGTCACCTTTGGTACTGCGAGTGCACCCTATTTAGCGATTCGTATCCTACAGAGATTGGCAGAGGACGAAAAACAAAATTTTCCTATAGGAGCAAAGGTAGTTCGTGAGGACATGTACGTTGACGACCTAATAAGTGGAGCAGACTCCATAGAAGACGCTAGGCAAAAGCGCAACGAAGCTCGGCAATTGTTAGCCTCTGCAGGATTTCATCTGCGGAAGTGGACAAGTAACGAAAGGGCGTTGGTGGACGATATTCCAGAGCGAGATCGGGAAATCGATTTTGAAATTCCGTTTGGAGCACTGAATCATGTTAAAACGCTGGGTATTAAGTGGTTCCCAATCAGTGACTCATTTTCTTTTCAGAATTTTCAACCAGATACCAAGGAAATAACAAAAAGGTCCGTGTTGTCTGCTATCGCCAAATTGTTTGATCCACTTGGCTGGATTTCGCCGTGCATCATCACTGCCAAAATTATGATGCAACAGCTTTGGAGCATGGGTTCGGATTGGGATGATCCCATTCCTATGCAGTTGAAGGCTCAATGGGAGGCTTTTCGTCGAGAACTTCCTATGATCGAACGCATCAAAATTCCAAGGTGGATTAACACGATGCAGACAAATAAAGCGGTTGAGTTGCACGGATTCTGCGACGCTTCGATGAAGGCTTTTGGGGCAGCGGTATACATTCGAGTTTTGGACGGTGACGATAACATCCACGTTCACCTGCTTATTTCAAAAACCAAAGTGGCTCCATGTAAGAGGACCGTGTCGCTTCCGCGTCTCGAACTTTGCGGAGCAGTGGTTTTGGCTACGCTACTACAATACGTCGAAAAAACCTTGGGTGTCAGAAAATTCTATGCTTGGACAGATTCCATGATTGCGTTGGCTTGGATTCGCTCACCAGCCTCTAGATGGGACACTTTTGTAGCCAATCGTGTTTCCGAAATACAGCGCCTTACCGACATCAATGCATGGAGACACGTACCTACGCATCATAATCCTGCTGATTTGGCATCACGAGGTGTTTCACCTGGAGCTCTAGAGTCTCTGGCATTTTGGTGGCAGGGACCTCGATTTTTGCAATGCCGATGGGAGTTTGAAATTCCTGAACAACCTACCAGCATCGATACAGAGGAGGAACAAAGGCGAGCCGTCAGGATACATTGTGCTCAAAGTAAGGACTACGACTGTGTCAGCGAAGTGGTTCACCATTTTTCTCAGCTTTCAAAGGTGGTAAGGGTCTTAGCAAATTGCTTACGTTTCGTCAACAACTGCAGAGCCATCAAAAAAGAGAGAAATTCGCAGCCACTGAGCCCACAGGAGTTAAAGGCAGCAACTGTGCTCGCTGTCAAAGCAGCACAAAGGGAGATGTTTTCATCAGAGCTGACGGAACTTGAGACATCCGATGGAATCCCAAAGCATCTACGTTCATTAAACGCATTCATCGATGCTCATGGAGTACTGCGTGTGGGAGGTCGGTTGCAAAACGCGAATCTACACTATGACGAGCAACATCCGATAATTTTAAAAAATAGTCACCACTTCACCAATCTTGTTGTACGAGATGCTCATAGCAAAACGTTTCATGGTGGAATTCAGCAAATGGTTGCGTTTATAAGACAGACATACTGGATCGGACAAATTAAAAGAGTCGTTAAGTATCACATCCATAGATGCAAGGACTGTTTTCGGCAAAAGGCTAAGGGGATGCAACAGCTTATGGGCAGTTTGCCAGCTGCTAGGGTGCGAATGGCCAGACCATTTAGCCATACCGGAGTCGACTACGCAGGGCCGATCGAAATAAAATCATGGAAAGGTCGGGGCGGTAGAGTTTATAAAGGATATTTCGCATTGTTTATCTGTTTAGCGACGAAAGCGATTCATATCGAAGTGGTGTCTGACTTAACAACGCAGGCATTTTTGGCAGCTTTTCGGCGTTTTACGTCACGACGTGGAGTATGCAGTCAGGTCTACAGTGATTGCGGGACCAATTTTGTGGGAGCCAACACAGAATTACGAAAGCTATTACGAGATGCTCACCACGATTGGAAAGAGGTCGCTGGCAAATTGGCGAATTTAGGTACCGAATGGCATTTCATTCCTCCCGCTTCCCCTCATTTTGGAGGCTTATGGGAAGCCGGGGTGAAGTCGGTCAAGTACCATTTGAAAAGGGTTGTCGGCAATGAGAGGCTTACCTATGAGGAACTCACCACGCTTCTGACACAAATAGAAGCGTGTCTGAATTCAAGGCCCTTATGCCCTCTGTCCGACAACGTCGATGACCTGGAAGTCATCACGCCAGCACATTTTTTGATTGGTGAGCCATTTCACACAGTTCCGCAAGGGGACAACACATTGCGAAAAATTGGCTACCTCGATCGTTGGAAACGATTGCAATCATTTTTGGACACGTTTTGGCATAAATGGAACACTGAATATTTATCGCGACTTCAACAACGCCCAAAATGGTTAAAAAGGGAAGAGGAACCGAAAATTGGAGACTTAATTCTAATCAAGGACGAACGTCTTCCACCGTCTCATTGGAGTCTAGCGAGAATACACGAAACACATCCCGGAACGGACGGACTAACTCGGGTCGTGACAGTAAAAACGAAAACAGGCTTACTCAAAAGACCGATCGCGAAAATATGCCCTCTTCCATCAAACAAAAGCAACGAAGATAACACACTACTATGAACAATAACTTAAACTGCAAAACTTTATACCCTAAACAAAACATAAATATCAGCATCTAAAAAAGAAACAAAAAACAAAAATTTCATATAAAAAATATAGTATATAATTAACAACTAACTAACCAGTAACCTAAACACATAATTTAATACAGTCCACATTCAATTAAAAAAGATAACGTTCACAAACAAATTCTGAAATGCACTGTGCCAAGCATGCCATTTCGTTCACATTTCACAAAAAAAAAAAAAAAAAAAAACGCGTCGTATCAAAAACATATTATCACTATACAACAAATATTTCTATTTAATTTTGCATAATAATAATATTTTTAATCAATATCGAATATACACAAAATAATATATCGATATCATACACAACTACGTTGTTATCGATTTTCGATAGTTATCGAACCCATCGCAACCCTAACCACTCTAATCGCATAAATGCAAAAACAAAATGCACTCGTCAAGTTATGAATCAAATTGTTTGCGCGAACACACACACACACACATACTAATATAAATTCTAATGATAATAATAATAATTAAGTACATGCTACGAATCTACGAAAAACAAATAATCTCATTAAAATCATAACAACGGCATGCAATTTATTTATACAATTATTTTACTTACCTGTTGTACACCAATTCATCGTCATCGTTATCATCGTCGTCATCAGCGTGGGTATCATTGCATCGGGCTCGGTGTCGGCAGCGGCATAATTTTATTTGTCCAACACAACAATAATTAAACACAAACACTATGCATAACAACACTATTTAACAATTATTTAAACAAAAATAAAATATCACCGCCACAGCGCGCGATCGCCATTCATTGAGAAAAAAAAAAAAAAAAAATACACAAAATAAACCCGGAACTGGATTTGGAGTGGAGTACGAGACACTCAGTGCAAGGGAGATGCACATTGCATTTTTGCATCAATGTTTGTTTTGTATTGTACTTTGTGCTTTGCGTTGTCTTTGTCTACCTTATTTGGAAAGCTTGTTCTTATATGTCAGAATATTAATGGTTTCTCTCTTTACATGTAAATTGTGGAAGTGAAGAAGGTCGGCAAAGTAGTCAAAATTGACGGGGTCGTTATTGAGGTGGACGAATCTCACCAGGCCATCGATATGAAGGATGTCTTGCGAACTACGTTCACGGGCGGGGAGAATGTTGCGAAGTAATTGCACATTCCTAGTAAACACTGCCCACACCCATCCATGAAGGCTACGCACATCAATGACAACTAAATAAATAAATAAATCATTATAACACATTTTGACATTTACTTTGTAAAACATTAAATATGTACAAACAAAAGCTATTATATATTATAAGACAAAGAACTTGAACATATAAATAATTGGTTTAGTGTACGAGTAGAGTGTACAATCAATTTCGAGACATTCTAATAAAATCTTTATAACGTTGTGAACGTTCCAGTCTTTTCTTTCCGAACAACTTTGGTTTCTTTGTTTGACCACTAAAAATACATGTCGTTAACAGTGTCACATCCATTTTATTCTTTAGTGCAATTATACGACGAAAAAGCATTCGTCATCCTTCAACCAGCAGCAGCGTTCGAGCAACGAACCACTTCGACCATGAACTACTTTTGTTCTTGTTGTTTTTGTTCTTACTGGCAAACGAGATTGTGCATACGGGATACGGCACACCGTATACAAAAAGAAGGGCACTAATTCATATGCGGAATGTGGTGCTGTGCACGTTCACAGTATCAAAACAATAACCAAAGGTCAAATGTGGGGAATAGAAAACTCGCGAGCATCCCGCCCACATGCATGCACACTTTCAATGCCAAGCAAACTAATCTCGTGCTCGTGCCGTCCAAGGATTCTGCCTCGAATCAAGTGCTAGAAAACAACATGAAAGGTCAAAGGATATTCACACAAATACGCACGCATGCGAGCAGTTTCACAGCAAACAGAGGCCCATTGTGCTAAACTATGGAAATTAAAACCGAGAGCAAATAATAGAGAAAGACAATCCTTCCATTTAGATCCTTTATTCCACGACAATGGCAGAACAGAAAAAGAATTCCAAGTCAAGGGATATGCAAGAATAATTTTCCACAATACTATCTTGTGGTATCACTTAAAGATCTCAGAGGCACGGCACGAAATGTGACACACTTCACAATGCATCCCGATGTGGGCTCTAGTTTGTATGAACAGGAACTCCCGCTCTGTCTGCTGTCCCCCCTGTGGCTCTCCATCAAAGGAGCGCAAACAAAAGATGGGAAGAAAAAAAATATGCCAAAACCAATTAGCTCCTGGGCATGGATTCTTTTCTCTGTAACTGTGACTGTGAGTGCGGGCTGTTTAAGGTTGGATCTCTCCGCCAAAATAGTTACAAGATTATAATTACGAAACAGAGTGGCTGGGGCAAGTTTATGCCTGTACACCGTTCACGGAACAGAGTGCTCCCTGCTAGCTCTACGAACAGCATGTTGACCCAGAACGAAGTGCGCTTCATGGCTTCCTTTGCTGGCTAAATACAATTGCATGGATCTGCTGAAATCCTATGGCAATAGTGTAAAAGTTTCATATTTTCTAAGCGAAAGCCCTCTCCCCGTGTGCGGGTGTATTGGAAGCTGTTTCACTTTTTTCTTGTTTAGGGTATATATATTCGATGGTTAGCTATAGGTACATCCCTTGCAGCTGTATGCAAGCCAGCGTCCTTGACCGTGACCCTGTAAATGCAATCGCATGATATTTTCTCTGTTTTCATATCCCAGTCGAGAGTCCTCCTCTCGCCCCACATTCGCTTCTTTCTCATTTGACGTTGGCTGTCATTGCATTTCACATCTGGGTGGATGCCAGTTGCCAGTATGGCCGTGTATTTTATTCGAGGATTTATCCTGGAAACGTTTGTTAAATGGTGTGACGCTGTTGATTGTTGGTAATTGCTGAGCTTTCGGAATTTTAATTATACACACATTTCCATTTTGTAAATTGACGCGCAGACAAACTGAGACTGAGAATGAGAATCACACTCGGTGCTAGGGGGAGGACGGAGCGAGATCTATAGCACGTGCAGCTCATAAACTATGCTTCGGACTTGGAATTGCGTCAATGCATAAATGCACCTCATGTGCATAACCAATTTCAGTGTAGTGCTTCGTTATAATTAAAACAGGTAGATGCTGGTATTCTGACGGGTTTCATTCCAATTGCAATATACACTTCAAGGCAAACGGTAGCATACTCATAAGTACATATCTATCTATAAATTTGATCGTGTTGGTGTATTTGAGAATTTGAGATTGCAAAAAAAGAAAAAAGAAAAAAACTGAATATAACTCGAAATTATAATGGACTTTCAGCAATCGGGTTTCATCGGTCTATATCTTTTATTAGCGCTATGCAAGAATGCGATGTTCTCTAGAATAGTATTTAAATAACACGGATTTATATTTTGTAGAAGAGGCGACTGGGACTCTAATAGGACGAAAGGGTTCAATCGTTTTCGCTTGCATGGACGTTTTGCTTTATGTAACTTCGAAAACGCTACTTTTCGCTTCACCAAATACAAATTTTCAAAGTGACAAGTATACAAATAAATCTTGCATTTTTCAATAATATGCAATGAAACAAATTCATTTGCTGTTAAGAATTTGGTTAAAGCAATTAAAATCTGTTTCAGAGCATATTTAGAAAACGAACATGATACTAATAGTGGAAAAAGAGTTGTCAAATTGAGAACGAATTTTAAATTTGGAAATAATTCAATTCTAAGAAGCGTCCGTTTAACAAAAACTATAATATTGAATGTGCTTTGGACATAAGCTGTCATTTAACAGGCAAAGAAATAACTGTTTAAGAGCCTTACAATACCTTAAGCATTAATGCTTAATCTACATTATCTACGTTATCTACATCTGTTGAAGAAAAGTGCACAACTAGGTCGCACGTAACTTTCTCATTCATATCAACAGTTTCGCTGATTATTGCTTCTTGTTTTATTAAGTCCTAGCTGACCCGTGCTCTCCTTGCTTCGCCAGAGTTCCACTTCTCAAATTTAAAGGTGCCTGTCCATTTGAGAGTACTTACGCTAGTAAACCTCTCGAGTTACTCTCGGTAAAAAGTTAACTCTACGCGAACTACTTTTTAGGCTATGTCCACTTGCGAGTTTGCTCCCTGCTTGAGAGCTGTTTTACACACACACAAAATTTCCTCCACTGAACGCTAGGTAAATCCAACGATCTAGCTTCAATCGAAAGTTTTACTTTTTTGAATTGTATAAAATGTATAGTTCAATACTTATTATTCAACCTGAAGGTGCAAAGATGATTTATTTCTTAAAATCTTTAAGCATATAATTGAACTTTTATATTAAACAAATTTTACTTATTTCACCATATTAAAATTATAATTACAAAATTGTCATTACATTTACTAATTTCTTTACTGATTTTCTGTTTCAGAAAAATTAAGGGAAATTCTATTATTTTACAAATATCTATCGAAAAAAAAACCTTTCACCGTTTATTTTTCCGAATTATAAACAACAACAACTTTTTCATAATTTTTTAAGTTCTCTAACTGATAACATAGAAGAAAAAAATGAATAAACAGAACTAAGTTTTTATTGTGCAAATTTTTTAATACAATCGGCGGCCCTAGCGAGGTATCCGTCGGAACGAAAAATTCTTCCATTTTATACGATTCGGAGGATTTTTGCATTTTTGCTGCGAGGTATTCTTCGGAACAACGGTTCGGAGAATTGTTCCGACATTTTGTAACTTTTGGGAGTTAGGTTCCAATACAATCAGAAAAAAGACGAGCTAAAATCAATAATATCAGTGATATATTAAGCCTATTCGTTGACGAGAGTCTGGTAAACTCGAAAAATCTTAACCCAAGTACAAAAATCGAATTTTAAGCTCATTTTCAATTAACTTCACATTCTTACTTCAATACTATTTCGCTATTATATTAAGAATGTGGGTCTTAGATTATGTCTGAAACAAGTTTATTTTAGGAATACAAAAGCTACGTTTTGGACCATTGTTAACTTAAATTAAGCTCGAAAACGCCGGGAATGAGAATGAATCCACCTTAAAATGAGTAGAAAATTCTTTAAACAAGAGCAAAAATCTAAATTTGAGATTGTTTTTAGTAAGTCGGCTTGTTTCAATACTAATTCGCGATTATTTTAAGAATGTTTTGTGTGAGTTTTTCATTTTTGGAACGAATGGAAGGGATCTGTAATTTCATGCCGACTCCAAACGGCTAATTGAGAAGCTCTTTCAAGACATTTATACTCTCGGATGTTTGTCAGACGTTCGCGAGAGGTAGCGCAGTGGAAAAAACCCTAAGTTGGAATTTGGATTTTTTCGGGATTCGAACCTGGGACCCCTCGCTTAGTAGTCCAACGCACTAACCACTAAGCCGCTGCGACTACAAACGAATATCATGATCGTTTAGATCTTATTTGGTAGGCATGTACTTTTCCGTCATGCAAGTTTAAGATTGTTTCGGCTTGATTGGAGAGTATTTATTCTTATTCGATCCTGCATTTGTGTGCAAAAATAATAATTCAGATAATATGATTCCGATTTTAAAATTTTGTAGGCTTGATTTAATAACAAAAAGCTTAAGTTCAGAATTTTTATCTTGCTCTAAGATTCATTCGATTTATTTTGAGATTGACCACGTAAGAATGAAGAAAACTAAGAATAAGCCTTATCGGACTAGAACTTAGTGTGTATACTCCGACAGAAATTGGTTGCGGAATTTGTTTACGATTTGGAGTGCGGTGCGGTGCGCCATCGCAATTGTTTATTTCTCTTCCGAAGTCGGACACCTCGAATAGAATTTGAGCCTCCAAAAGAGTATGCGTTGCGGAGAATTTTCCGTTCCGACGGATACCTCGCTAGGGTCGAATAGCATAATATAATAATCGTAGTATAATGATTCAAAAAACAAACAGAATAAAATGCGGTAACTTTTTTTTTTTATTTATTATTTTAATGAGTAGTAGGTATTATTTCAAAAATTCTCATTTCAAACAGAGCGTATTCGACGAAGTGGCAACTCTCCCTTTGACAGTAGCTCTCCTGAAAAGATACAAATAATAACCCATGAATATAATCACAAACACAGGCAACGAGTTAATCCTAACTCTCTTAAATTGCATGACACTTCTTAACTCCAAACTAATACTACTACTACTACTCGTATTATCACTACACAGGCGGCCGTCACACAACGGACTTACACCATTTATAAAAAATATATACCTTCGCCAGGCGACCACCTCACACACCGTTGAACATCTCGCTCGCAGGGGAACTGGTGGATGTTACACCAATGCAAGTATAGAAACAAAAGCCAGGCGACCATCGCATGCACCATTGAGTATCACACTCTTAGGGCAGTAGATGGATGTTACACCAATGCTTAATTCGAGAGCCAGGCGACCACCTCACACACCATTGAGTATCGCTCTCGCAGGGGAACTGGTGGATGTTATACCAATGCAAGTACAGAAACAAAAGCCAGGCGACCATCGCATGCACCATTGAGTATCACACTCTTAGGGCAGTAGATGGATGTTACACCAATGCTTAATTCGAGAGCCAGGCGACCACCTCACACACCATTGAGTATCGCTCTCGCAGGGGAACTGGTGGATGTTATACCAATGCACATCGTGAACCAGGAGACCAACACACATACGATCGAGTTTACTCGAACGTCGTATGATGGATATTATACCAATGTTCATTAAACAAAAAGAACTACGCACTGTATACCAAAAACTACTAATCTTTCAAATACAACTACTAATATTATTCTACAAATGAAATGATTATTATTCAGCGAGACAAACTCACCTCTCATTAAACTCCCGTTGCCTTCTCAATATGTTTCTATTTTTACACACTTAACACCACGACTGGAGCCGTCAACAAATCACAACTGAATGAGAAGGACAACATGGACATGAAGTGAGAGGGTTGCCAATGTCACAAAACATGACCAGTTGTAGCTCTGTGGCATTGCCAGATTAGAGCATTGCCAGACAGAGCAAATCTTCAAATAATATCAGCACTACAATACAAAAAATTTTATTTTATTTCTACTTTCAATTTACCTGACCTTCTTATAGTCGTCCATCCTGATCTTGACTCGCCTCGAGTCCTTCATCTTCGATAATTTCATCATCACTTCCCTCGCTTTCAGTATCAGAGATACCACCTGGCGGCACCCAAGGTCTTATGCTGTCAACGGCAATAACCCCCTCATAACTTGTTCGACGAGTTCTGCGATTATTACCTTCCATATCCTTGACCACATAACGATCATTTGGAAGCACAGCTTTTATTATAAATGGCCCCTTAAAAGGTGGAACCAATTTCTTGCTCGTACCGGTTTTTAGTTCTTGTTTCTTAATAAGTACTAAGTCTCCTACTTTGTAATGTTTAGGACTCCTCCTACGTCTATCGTATTCGTGTTTCTGTTTGTCTTGCTCTTTTCTTATGTGTTCTGATGCTTCTTTTCGAATTTCGCAGAGATCCTCAATTAAAATTGCAGTGGTGTGCACGATTTCATCTTTCAAAGCCATGTCTGTGCCAGATCTCGGTTGCATTCCAAAAAGCAATTCACTTGGTGTCTTACCCGTACTTTTACTAACGATATTATTCAGAGCAAACTGGACTTGGCGTACATTGACATCCCAACGGTCTTCTTCTAATGTTGTAGTCATCAGAGCACTCAAAATTGACCTATTGAGGCGCTCTACCTGTCCGTTTGCCCTTGGAGTAGCAACTGCATTTAAGATATGTTTTATGTTGTTTTGTAAACAGAACTGTTTAAAATCGTTAGCTGTGAACGCACTGCCACGATCGGATACAATAATTTTAGGTATACCGTAAACAGCAAACACATCTTTGAAAAATTCCAGTACTAATTTGGTCTTGGTTGATTTGACTGCCTTTATGAAAGAAAATTTGGTAAATCCATCTATAAGAGCAACGATGTACAAATTTCCTAACTTAGATTTCGGAAAGGGACCTAAATGATCCACATGAAGCATTCCCATTGGCTCGTTAATCTTTGGGATAGGGTGAAGGTACCCTTCTCCTTTACCAGCATTTCGTTTATTGAACAGACACCGTATACAACACGTCAAATATTTCTCCACGTATTTGCGCATATGTGGAAACCAGTAATGTTCACATAGTCTCTGGAGCGTCTTCTCTATGGCAAAGTGCCCTAATTCATCATGTGCTGCGTGAACTACTTGTCGTTTCATTCCCTTTGGAACTACCCATTGAAAACCGTTTCCGGTTTTTCGATAAACTCGGCCATCAAGTAATGAATAACCCTGGCAAATTTTCTCCTCTTGTCCTGTCTTAGGTTTCCTCGTTAAAATTTCATGAATTTCCTTGATTTTATCATCAGTAAGTTGTGCTGATAGTACCCAGTCAGCTTGTTTAATTTGCATTATAAGTTCTTGACAGGGATTTCTACTGAGGGCATCAGCGTGTAACATTCTGTTGCCTGGTCTATATTTCACATCAAAAGTAAATTCCATTAACTGTAACCACCATCTAGCTATTCTAGGAAGAAGGTGTTTCTTTTCATTGGATGTCTTAAGTGCGTTACAGTCAGTCACAACTGTAAATTTTACTCCTAACAGATAGCAACGGAACTTCTTTAGAGTTTCAACCACAGCAAGTGTTTCAAGCTCGTAAGAGTGAAACTTGTCTTCCGGCTGCCTTGTCTGCCTACTATAGTAAAGAACTGGATGGAGTCTGCCGTCATCTTGTTGTTGTAGCAAAATACAAGCCAAGCCTTGTGAACTCGCATCGGTGTGTACTTCAGTAAGGACATCTGGTTGGAAAATAGCCAGTACCGGTTTTTCGCATAATACTTTCTTTAGCATACTGAAAGCTTCATTCTCTTTTTCTGTCCATTGCCAATTTGTTGATTTTCGAAGTAAGTTAGTTAGGGGTTTAACTATTTGTGCATAATTTTTGACAAAGTGTCGAAAATAACCCGTAAGCCCCAGGAGTTGTCTAATGTGATGAATTGTTTTAGGTGCAGGAAAATGTTCGATTGCTTTAGTTTTGTCCGATCCTGGCTGAACCCTACCATTTTCTACCTCAAACCCTAAAAAACTTACACTTTTCATAAAAAACGTACATTTTTTTATATTTAATGTTAATCCTTCTTGTTTAAATATATCAAGTGTAGTTCGAAGCATTTTAATCAATTCGTCGGGTGATTTTGCGTGCAAAAGTATATCATCGAGGTATACCGCGGCTGTATCTAGTTGTCTAGCCAGTATGTTGTTCATAAGTCTCTGAAAAACCCTAGGAGCATTACAAAGCCCGAAGGGCATACGTTGGAATTCAAATTGTCCTTCTGGTGTTACGAAGGATGTGAAATGTTTTGAGTTCTCTTCCATGGGGATCTGATAATAACCAGATTTCAGATCAAGGCTAATGAACCATTTGCTACCCCGCAATTTATCTATTTGATCATCTATTCTAGGAAGGGGGTGACTGTCTTTGACGGTTACTAAATTTAGTTTTCTGAAGTCAATGCAAAGCCTTTTTTCCCCATTCTTTTTCGTGACCAGTAAAACAGGAGATGCAAATTCAGAATTAGACTCTCGTACTATGTTATTTTCAAGTAATTGTGTCACAATATCTCTCACCGTTTGTTGTTCCTTTAGAGCCATTCGATATGGACGAAACGAAAAAGGTCTCTCGTCATTAATTTTAATTTTCATTTCGGTGCTCTTTGCACAACCAAGTTCATTTACGTTTATTGAAATGCATTTTCGAAATTCGTTGAGAAGATTTAGAAGTTGTTCTTGCATGACTTCTCCGACGGGCCCAATTTTCAAGTCCGTTACTTTGATTGGCTCATACTCATGGTGTTGCATCTGCAAGACTTGTTCTACATCACCATCAGTTTGTACACAGGTCCACCCTCTAGCTACGATTTTGTTTTCTTTAATAGTTATGTCACGGTCGGATAAATTTATTAAAGGTACATGTGTAATGCCCAGTTCGTTAATATGTAGAATAGCTCTTGGTATACACGATTCTTCACCTTCTTTTGGTCGTAGACTGATGTCCAGAAAGATGTCTTGATTTGCCTGTTCCGTTTGTGTCTCTACGAGCTTTATGTGATTTGATGGTATAACCGTTCTTTCTTTTGATACTAAATTAATTTTTTTAGAGTTTTGTACATCTGTTGCTATTTGGGAATTTTTTTGGTCTTCCAAAAAGAACTTAAGTGAATTTTGGGTTTTCAGAACACAAATATGGGGTAGTTCGGAAAACGTGCGGCCGACCAATATTGGAACCTTCTGAGCATCGTTGTTCACTAAAATCAATTTCACATCAGCTTCGACACCGTCAATTTCAAGTTTTGCATTTGCAGAACCTCGACTAAGTACAAGACCATTTCCATAGCCCTGTAATGGTACACAGTCTTCTCCGTCTATTTCTAATCCTAACTCTATTGCCTTTTTTTCTAATATAAGTGTGCACGAGCTGCCAAAATCTAGTTTAGTTTTTAGTTTAAAAGACTTTTTATTGAAATATTTTAAAAATACGCAGTAATACAATGTTTCAATGTAATTTAAAAAACAAAGTCGTATAGTTTGGCTGAAAGCCGTCTACTAGATTGACATGTTTTGTATTAATAAACAAGATTTTAAAAATAAGGTTACTTGATAAGCTTAAATAAAAATTAAAAATTCTCTTCTCTGATTCGCTTTCTGTACTCAAGAGCAGTTTTAGTATACATATAAAGAACACTCCATCCACGTTCGCCATTCAGAATACGCTTCAGCTCATCTGCTTCAAGTGTCCTTACACCAAAGTGCAGCCTTCGGCATTCGCTGAGTATGGGACACACTGCAATAAAATGATATATGTCCTCCCTTTCATTTCGGTTGCAGAGATCACAAATTATGGGAAGCTCAGGTCTGTGGGGCACATAGTTTAACTCGAGCAATTCTCCTCTTATCATGAAGATGATTCTTATCATTTCTGACTTATTCCTATTTAAAAAGTATGTGTTTTCCTGCAGATCGTATCTTATCGTGCTGTAATACATCCTGTGCTGAGAAGATTGTGCTTCACATACATAACTGTTGTATAGATAAGGTGCTGCTTTTGCGATGATGTTCTCGAATTTATTTTTCAGAGAAGCAGCTCCTTCACTAGGATAGAAATTAAAGTCACATCCATAGCAGTTCGCCATATCTTGCCATTCTTTGACACAATATCCGTCAGTAGCTAGAATGTGTTTGAGAGCCAGTTTCGGAAGGCGTGTTTCTTTCATGTCCATAACTTTCAGTATGTAGTCAAAGTGAATCCTTAGGGTTTCCAATATTAGGGGGGAACAGCCTGTTTCGAGGTATATCATATAGTTTGGCGCGCTCTGAGGCAATTTAAATATGCGCTTTATACAGAATCTTTGAAATTTTTCTACTGTATTTGAGCTCGTGTATCCCCAAGCTTGCGCAGCGTACAGAAGAATAGCCTGGGCAGTTGATCGGATGACTTTTTGTTTAGAGCTATGTGTTAAATATTTGCTTTGCATACAAGTACACCAAACTGAATTGATTGCTCGCTTTGCTTCGGCCAGTTTCGTTTTCAGATGTTTTTCAATATTTAGGTTTGCGGTAAACAAAACACCCAAATACTTGTACTCACGCACAACTTCCACCCGCTGTCCCTGGTATGTCCAGGTTTCATTTCTTGCAAATCGCCCACCACCATTTCTGAATACCAAAATTTTTGTCTTTTCAAGGTTTACGGTTAGATTCCAGACTTTGCAATACGTTTCAAGTTTATTGATCTTAAGTTGCATACTATTAATTGAGTCTGCTAGGAAGACAATATCGTCAGCATACATAAGACCTGGTACTGGTACTTGATTTACTTTAACTCCACCCGTCATATCGTCCGTTATATCATTGATGTACAGTATAAAGAGTAAAGTGCTCAGCATACAACCTTGTTTGACGCCCATCGTCGTTGGAAACTCTTCTGACAAGAAAAGTCCATCCCAAACTGCAGCTGTGTTTTTATCGTATAGGGCTCTTATGATCTTAATCACCTTACTGCTTATACCCATCCTAAATAGCTTGTAATATAGTGCTTCACGTGGAATGGAATCAAAAGCTGATTTGAAATCTACAAACATGGCGTAAAGTTTTTTATGCTTGCGCTTGTATATTTGTGCAATGCTCATCAGCGTAAAAATTTGATCTACCGTGGAATATTTTTCTCTAAATCCAGCTTGGAATTCATGCAAGATGTTTTTGTTTTGAATCCATTTCGTAAGTCTGTTAAAAATTAGCGCAGTAAATAGTTTGGATGCAGTATTAAGGAAAGATATGCCTCTATAGTTTGCTGGGTTTGTATAGTCACCTTTCTTGTGAAGCGGAAATATGATGGCTTTTTTGAAACTTTGTGGAATGTCTTCATGTTCAAAGATTCGGTTAAACTCATTTGTAAGGGCTTGCGTGAATTCCGTGGTACAGTTTTTGTAGAATTCGGAAGGAATTCCATCTTCTCCTGGTGCTTTGTTGTTTTTAGCATTTTTGATGACTTGGATTGTTTCTGCGAGACTGAATGGTGCATCTAGGTAATCATCAAAAAAGCGGGGCTCTGCATACTGAAATTTTGGAGATGTCTGTGTGGTGTTTAGAAGTGCTCTGAAGTGCGTATGAAGATTTTGGGCTTGGAGTCCTGTGGAAATCCGGTTTTTTCTTTGGTTCAAGACTTTGACTGCTTTCCAGAAGTCCGCAGAAGATCGGGCAGTGTTAATCTTCGCAATGTTCTGCTGCTCGAACGATGTTCTTTTTGCTTGGCATATACTTTTAAATTCTTTGTTCGCTTCAGCATAAAGCCGTTTAAAAACAAGGGTGTCGTGTTTACGAAGTAGTTTAAGGAACGCAAACGACTGGTTTCTTGCCTTCATGCAGTCTTTATCGAACCATTTTTGTTTGCTACTTCCGTTTTTCCTCGAAAACTGTTGCGTTGGTGCAGCTTTCCTGATAATGGCTGTTAGCTGGTCTAGGCTTGGAGTTGACTCGACTGTGTAGAGATTGACCAGTTCGTTATTTAAATTTGTTTGATAAACATTTGACTTATTTTCATTCCAAAATAGTTTGGGTAAGGGAGTAAGTTCAGCTGTACTGGTCATAACCTGATTTTCAACCACTTCAAACACGATTTCCAGTGGCATATGATCTGAGTATATCCTATTTCCTATTCGGAAGTTTGTAAGTATATCGTGCCAAGCTCCAGTTACAAAGCAGTAATCTATTACTGAACATGAAGTGCCTCTAATAAATGTGTGCTCGCCACGTAAATCACCATCGCAACTTCCGTTCAAAACTTGACAGTCAAAAGCATCCGTGAGTTCGAGTATTTTACATCCTTTGGTGTCGCATAACTCATCTTTGGATTGGCGATGTGTGTTTAAAAGTGTAGAATTTGTTCCCGAAGTGAAGTCGTTTTGAGAAAGTCCTATTCTACCGTTAAAGTCTCCAACGAGAAGCAGATTTGTTGAGCTCAATTTGTTAAGTAAATCATTCAGAACATCAAAATCACGTTGCCACTTGTTACAGTTGATATAAACGGGAATTACGTATAAATCATTTGCGTTTAATCCAAATTTGAGTACGTGAGAATCACCTATCTTTTCAAATACCAAATCCAAACCAAGATGTTTACGGTATGCGAAAAGCTCACCACCACTAGCTCTTCCAAATATGTTTGTTTTCACAGCGGGTACCCATTTAATCTCGTAGTTTATAAAAATATTTTCAAAATTAATTTCTTCAAAATTTAATAAATGTGTTTCAAACAAAAAAAATATATGAAATTCTTTTAAATAGTTAAAAAATTCAGCAAAATATATTTTATTTTTAATTCCAGCAATATTATAACTTAAGATCTTATATGTTGTGTTTTCTTGGATCGAGTAGACGGCAGTTTCTCATACCATTGGCCCATCAGAATCCCCAGTTACGTCATGCACAGCGGCTGATCTATTGCTCATATGTTTAACTCTTGCCACCCCTGTACTTGAAGAACTCTCGTTTGACAGTTGTACATTATTATTTCCATTTCCATTCATAAGATCTCGTATAGTATTTTTTACACCTGTTGATAAATTTCCTACTGTTTGATATAAAACTTGAATTCCATCTAAATTTCCGCACTTTAAACCTCCTGACGTATCCCATGTGAATATTTTATCTTCAACGTGTAATCTATCGTCTCTCAAAACGATTTTCTTCTTTGGATGTTCAATTCGAAGTGGCTTCATTAGTGCAATTAATTTTGACCTCCTTTGGCGTACATTGAATGGCAAATCTTTGTTGATGGAAATGCCTGTTTCCTTGAGTTTGGCAGAGTTTCGTAGAACACTAGTAGCATTTTCTCGGGATTTCATTTCAACAACAATTGTGGCTTTTTTATGATCTCGGTTGTGTACTTTAAAGGCGCTTTCAATTACATTGTTTGTATTGAGGTTAAGTAGCCCTGAACATACAGATTTGGCCTTTTCTGTCATGTCAACATTGTTTTCCACCGGCAAGCGTACGATTAGATTTTTTTCCGTGTTTTTTAACATTAATTTGTCGATTTGGCTTTCCAATTGTTTGTTCTTTTCTTCCAATTGCAGAACTTTGGCTGAGATTTCATCATGTCTCGTTTTAAGTGATGTGATTTCTGTGAAAAGTTGTTGAAATTCACTTTTGGAGGGAAGTTCTTTGACAAGTTCGGTGTTATTTTCTCGAAGGATTTCCTTCAATAACTCCCTATCAAAACCAATATTATCACTGGACCTTTGCATGTTGTGGTAGTAAATAGAGCCTCTTTTTTCGGTGTCGAATTTATCTGGCGAAGTTTCAGCCAATCCCCTCTTACTCATTTGTTGAGGTTAGAATTCTGGCTTTCGGGTGTTCTAACTGGCGATTCTTTTTTTTTTTGTCTTATTCTATAAAACTTACTCAGAATTTTAATTTATTCGCAAAGCAGATGTTATTGACAATCAATCTTTATTAAAAAAATATTTTCTATACAGGTTTTATTTTACTTTTTGCCTTTTTTCGGTAAGCCCTTATTTTCACAAGTTACTTGACAATTCGAACAAATGTCAATCCCTGCCAAAATCTATATAACCTGTCATTTCCGAATCGTTTACCTTTATTTTTTTGAAATACTTTTCATTTCCTTCATCCATATGAGTTGTAGGTAAAACAGCCAGAGTTTTTATGGATTCTTTTCGTGGACAGAATTTATCTTCGTGGAATTTGCCTCTGCATAAAGAACATCGTTTATTTTCTGGTAATTCAATTGCTGTGCAAACATTTGCAAAATGTCCTTGTTTTCCGCATTTAAAGCAAACAATTGTTTTATTGGCTTGTTTTGATCGCTCAGGTTCACGTTTAGTCCATTGTTGACCCTTGCTTCGATTGTTTGCAGAATATGTTGATTGTCTTGTGTATGATTCACTTCCGTTCACTTGGCTCAAATACTCGTAAAGTTGCTCTGGTGTTTTATATGCCCCTGATTTTGCACTAGTTTTTACAACACGATCTTCAATGCCTCCTAGGATACATGAAACAGCCTTTTCTCCTTCCAACTCACAAGCGTTTAGCATAGCAAGTTTTTCGTGAAAATATTTAATATAAGTTTCATCCACCTGTTTTTTCCGCTTGAGCATTTCCGTCAATTGTTCATAGAAGTCTCTCTTTGAGGGAAAAGCTTCTTGAATCTTGACCTTCCACTCATCCCATGAAAATTTCAGACTTGGAAGTCCCTTATACCAAAGTTGTGAAATACCTTTTAGTTTCGCTAAAGCAAAGTAAACAGTCGCTTCCTCAGACCACCCAAATATTTCCTTTAATTCGTCAACCTTATTACACCATTTAATTGCTGACTGATTTTTGTCTTCCGGATTGAAATCTGGAACTGTATCACCTTTGAAGTTTGGGGCTTGATTCCTAACACTGGTTCTTTCCATTACCGACGTTAATACATCCGTTAGCCTATCTAAAGAATCAACTGTCCCTAAAGATCTCGAATATCGTCCCCTATCTTTCCTGCTCCTCTTACGCTTTGACCTGTGACGTTCATTTTCATCTGAACTTCTGCTCGAGCTCCGCTCTCTGCGTCTTTTATTCCTATTTCTTCCCATTTGTAAATTTCTTTTTTACGAAGAAAAAGGAAATGAGAAAAAAAAAACAAACAACGCAAATCAAAAACAAGAGAAAATAAAATGTAGACAATCATAAAAAAAAAGAAAAAAAAAAAAAAAAAAAAAAATAAATCAAAAAAAAAAACAAAAGATGAGAGTTGCCACCACTAGTGAGTCTTGATCCCACTTCTGAATTATAATAATCGTAGTATAATGATTCAAAAAACAAACAGAATAAAATGCGGTAACTTTTTTTTTTTATTTATTATTTTAATGAGTAGTAGGTATTATTTCAAAAATTCTCATTTCAAACAGAGCGTATTCGACGAAGTGGCAACTCTCCCTTTGACAGTAGCTCTCCTGAAAAGATACAAATAATAACCCATGAATATAATCACAAACACAGGCAACGAGTTAATCCTAACTCTCTTAAATTGCATGACACTTCTTAACTCCAAACTAATACTACTACTACTACTCGTATTATCACTACACAGGCGGCCGTCACACAACGGACTTACACCATTTATAAAAAATATATACCTTCGCCAGGCGACCACCTCACACACCGTTGAACATCTCGCTCGCAGGGGAACTGGTGGATGTTACACCAATGCAAGTATAGAAACAAAAGCCAGGCGACCATCGCATGCACCATTGAGTATCACACTCTTAGGGCAGTAGATGGATGTTACACCAATGCTTAATTCGAGAGCCAGGCGACCACCTCACACACCATTGAGTATCGCTCTCGCAGGGGAACTGGTGGATGTTATACCAATGCAAGTACAGAAACAAAAGCCAGGCGACCATCGCATGCACCATTGAGTATCACACTCTTAGGGCAGTAGATGGATGTTACACCAATGCTTAATTCGAGAGCCAGGCGACCACCTCACACACCATTGAGTATCGCTCTCGCAGGGGAACTGGTGGATGTTATACCAATGCACATCGTGAACCAGGAGACCAACACACATACGATCGAGTTTACTCGAACGTCGTATGATGGATATTATACCAATGTTCATTAAACAAAAAGAACTACGCACTGTATACCAAAAACTACTAATCTTTCAAATACAACTACTAATATTATTCTACAAATGAAATGATTATTATTCAGCGAGACAAACTCACCTCTCATTAAACTCCCGTTGCCTTCTCAATATGTTTCTATTTTTACACACTTAACACCACGACTGGAGCCGTCAACAAATCACAACTGAATGAGAAGGACAACATGGACATGAAGTGAGAGGGTTGCCAATGTCACAAAACATGACCAGTTGTAGCTCTGTGGCATTGCCAGATTAGAGCATTGCCAGACAGAGCAAATCTTCAAATAATATCAGCACTACAATACAAAAAATTTTATTTTATTTCTACTTTCAATTTACCTGACCTTCTTATAATAATAATGTTAAAATTAACGAGTGGCAACAACATTTTCGGTTTCTACCTTAGCACGTTTCATCCGAAACTGTTTGTTGAAAACAAAGGAATCTAAAATTTTGTAGTTAATTCGAAAAAATTGTTTTTCCACAAATTTGTTGAAAAAAATGAAACATCAATTTGTAAGTTGGTGAAATAGACACTGGTCGTAGGCTCGAAAGTTTATAGTCGAAAGGAAACCACACTAACGTTCGAAAACATATTATTTAATAGTGTTGTGTGTTAACAACATTTGCTACTCGTATCAGGGATGGAAAAGAATGAGTTTGCTCAAGTACAAAAGTACAATTTGGCTTTTGTCGATACATATCTAAATCTTTCAAATTCTTTAGCAATTTGTATTTTTCCAAAAATAGAAAATCAAGTTCAATAACGATCTATTTGTTTTAAGTTTTCCACAGAGCGTCGACTGGATTCTACTTCTCATTAGAAACTCGTCCTGTTATGAGTTTCAAGCTCAGGCAGTGCGACCAATTTAGCATATTTTCTGCTAAATTTAGTTGCATTACTTTTTTTTTAAATCATGCAAGCATTTTTTTTTTCATTGATTCATTCTGTATCAGAAAAAAATAGCAAGATTTTGCTTTAGCCAATTTTTTATTTTTTTTTATTTTATATTTAAATATTAAAATAAAAACAAACTAGACGACGCTTAGTGTGAACAAGCCATTAACAATTCTTATTTCACAGTGAACACGGCCATTTAACGAATTCAGCAACCACGAAGAGATTATTAATATCTTATTTTAAATATGAATGTGGAAAGTAAGAGTTGTAAGACTTAGGTTAGGTTAGGTTAACGGGTTGGTAGAGCAGGTAGACCCTACTATACCCCACTTAGGTCCTTGTGGACCCATTGTGATACCCTTTGTTGGGGGTTTATCGTTGGTGCTGTAGATGGTTAGCACATGTCTCTCCTTCATATATCTACCCGACGTTGTCCAGCCATCCTGATATCCTCAAGAACCTGTAAATATCAGAGAGTGTAATATCAGAAAGTTCTTCTAAGTCATGGAAGTAATAGCTTCCAAGTGTTCTCTTCCTCAAGTGACAGAGGCTCGGGCAGTGACAGAGGAAGTGAGGTGTGTCCTCATGAACCTCTTCGTCCCCGCAGCCTCTACATATATCGTCATCTTTGAGATTTAGTTTCATCGTGTGGTTTCTTAGAAAGTTATGACCCGTTAAAGCCCCTACCAGCTTAGACAGCGATGACCTGTCAAACTGTAGAAGTTTGATGGTTCGGCCACTGTCATATACTGGCCATAGCTTCCGAGATATTTCACAGGTAGTTAGTTCTTTCCACCTGTTATTGGTTTTCATACGAATCTTGTTCTCCACCCGTTCTCTGAGATTACAGAGTGGAGGCTTGATCGACTGTAGTGCTCTATCATGATCCATTGCAGACCCTTTTCTCGCCAGTTCGTCAGCAATCTCATTGCCGGCTTTGTCACTGTGTCCAGGGACCCAGCAGAGATTGGTAGCGTGCTGCGAGCAGAGAACCTTGAGCTCTTCGCGACAGCTGTGAACTAGCTTGGATTTTATTTCAATAGCAGAAATTGCCTTTATAGCCGCCTGGCTGTCAATGAAAATGGTAATATCATTGCGTGGTATTGCCAACAATGACACCCTTCGGGCTGCTTCCGCGATTGCCAGAACCTCTGCTTGGAAGACACTGCTGCTGTCAGGAAGCCTAATGGAGCAGTGTATATTTAATTCCTCACAGAATATACCGGCACCGGTTCCACAGTCCATCTTTGATCCATCTGTGTAGATGGATATCGATTTCCCCTTAGTGGGTTCGTCTGAATTCCATTCATCTCTGCTCGGAAAAGAGTAGGAGAATGGTCTATCAAAGTTCAGATGGGGAGACATATAGTCAGAAATGACGACGTTCCCAACGTATTTACTTAGAATATGTGCGTGGCCAAAATTGCATGGGTTCCAGGTATTAGTTTGACTAATCCTTAAGGCACTTTTGGCAGCAGATTCTTCCATGTAGAGGTCCAGAGGAGTCAAATTGAGGATTGCCTCCAATCCAGCTGTGGGTGTAGTTCTCATTGCGCTGGTTGTCCCTATACATGCTAGTCTTTGTATCTTTGTCATTGCCTTGAGATTGGTTGCCTTGCCAGCGGCTTGCCACCAGACTATGCTGCCATATGTGAGTATTGGCCGCACGATTGCCGTGTACATCCACAGGATTATTTTGGGGTTTGGTCCCCACCTCCTGCCGAAGATACGGTTACATGCATAGAAAGCATTAGCTGCTTTCTTCACTCTTTCATTGACGTTCGGCTTCCAATTAAGTTTCCTATCGAGGATCATACCTAGGTATTTTGCCCTATCTGTCAACTTTAGAGGTATTCCCTCAAGAGTTGGTGGCTCGAATTGTGGTATTATTCTTTTGTTTGTAAAAAGGACAAGCTCGGTTTTTTGAGGGTTAACCCCGAGGCCGCATTGCTTTGTCCACGTACTGAGAGTTCTTAGTGAATTCCCTAACAGGTCGCTTATGGTTTGTAGGAATTTTCCTTGTACAAGCAAGACTACATCATCTGCGTATGCAGTCACCTTGACACCCATATTCTTAAATCTCATTAATAGCTCATTAATGACAAGTACCCAGAGTAGAGGAGAAATGACCCCTCCCTGCGGAGTGCCTCTAGCTGCAGTTACTCTAAGTTCAGTGTCACCTATTTTCGCGTTGATGTTCCTCTCGCTAAGTAAGTTTATAATCAGATTAGTGAGAGATTGGTGCGCACGTTTTAACATTATTGAAGGCACCTTCAATATCCAGAAACGCCGCCAGAGTATATTCTTTATCTTTTAATGACCTCTCTATGGTGCTAACGACCTCATGCAATGCGGTTTCCACCCCTTTACCTTTAATATAAGCATGTTGGGCAGAGGAAATCGCATTGTCATCTAGCCGGCAGCGTATAAAGACGTTCATTAGTTTTTCGTTGTAAGACTTAGGAGCTCATAGATTAATATTATAAACTTTTTTTTGTTTGTAGTTTTGTACAGTTTTTTTTCTATGAAGTCATTAATATTTATGTATGTAAACGTTTAGTCAAATTATTTTTGTTTATGATTTGAAAATAAAATATTTAGGATTCCTTTTTATATACGAAAAAAATGTTTTCAATACAATTGGCTCCATTTCAGTACAATCTTACAAAAGTTTTCAGTACAAATGGAATATGTCATTTTCCATCCCTGACTCGTCGTACTTGGTGCTCTGACAACCCATGGGAAACCCATGAAAAACGCTTCCATTGTCCGAAAACGGCAGTGTGGTGTGAAATGTTTACTCGTGGGCATTTTGGCCCTTGTAAATTGTAATTTCCAATGACTAGTTTTATGGTACTGGTACCGCAAGTGGTCCCAGATTGAGAGGATTATTGAATAAATGAGAGGAAAAAGAGGGACAAGCTGAAAAAGTGGAAAAATAACAAGTCTCTGTGAAACGTGAAATGTTTAAAAATAAAATTATGTAAAACGTATTTTCATTACGCAAAAACAAAAATCAAAGAATAAATTTCATTCACTCGTTTTATGTCTAGTAGAAAAGGAAAAATTATTTTAAGCTTGTTTCTGAAAACAGTTACAGTTTTTAAGTTTTTCTTATGAAAACAAGTGCAAATTTCACTTAGAGGTGAAAAAGAGGATTTTTTATGAAATTTAGGGAAACCAGTCTTCAAAGTTGGGTACCGCAATTATTTTCCGGATTCAACAATAGAACAACATTTTAGACTGCAAAGTTCGTTTAATTAGGAATGCTTTGCGGCTTCGTTTTTTTTTTATTTTTCATTAATATGACAAATATGACGACCAGTAAACAGAACTAAGTTCCAAATATATCCTGCTGTTGTTGAAATCTTATAAAAATAAACTTTCGAAAGCTGCACGATAAATGCCTACTTCATTTAATTAAACCACCCATTCGTCACAACAAACATAAGGGAAAGAAAAAACACTTTTGAATATTGTATGTCATGTTTTTAAAGCACGACTAAATTTGTATTTTATTTAATTTTTTTTTTTGTCATTTGTATCCTTGCAGATAACTGGAGCTGCACAAATTATAATAGGAACTTCTTTGCTCTGGGGACATGTCGGCTACTATGGCATCGTGCAAAATAAATTGTGGGCACCATCCGCGATTCTCCTGGCTTTGGGTCCTTTCACATTCATCTTGTGCTGGATGGGATGTCAAGCAACGAATCAAAAGAAACGCTGCCTCCTAGGAATGGTGGGTATTTTATGAATTGAAATCCAAATTGGGTTTTGCAATTTCATGACAAGCTGCGCAGCAGGAAGATCATTAATTTTGTCACTTTTTTCCTCTCGTTTGATATGATTACAGTTTAGCGCACTATTAGTGGCTGCAATCTGTGTTCAGTTTATTGTGTGTGGCTGGGCTTTGGCTATGCGGGAAAATCTACCGACATCCGTTGAGATTTTCGTTGATGATTCGTTCGTGGACTTTTTGGATAAGTTTTCACGGACCAAAGTGGACAATTTACATCTATGGAATCGAATGCAGTCACAGGTAAGGGTCAACCATTAAGAGTTTCATTTGGGGTGTGCTTATGGCGTTCTTTTCTTTTGTCTGTTCCAGTTGCAATGCTGTGGTGTAGATGGACCTTTGGATTATAGACGCCTATCATTGCCATGGTCATGTTGTTCACGTCCAGAACACGCGTATGAGTCAGCATGTGATACGCACTACAAGCGGGGATGCCTTGCTGTACTCTCTGAGCAAATAAAGGTTCGACTACTTTTGGCTTGTTTTGCTGCTGCCGGTATTGCACTGGTTCAGGTGAGTTCCATGAGAATCTAGTTCTGTGTTATGTAGTGGCTTAGATTACACCGAAAATATTTCACGCTAAGCTGTGCACTATGTGTGTAGCTTCTTATATAATGCAAACTGGCTTAGTTTCGGCTATGTAGCCAGCTTGATTATGGTTTCGATAAAGTTACACATATTCAAGGAATTGCAATGGCACGCTTACGGCCCCTTCTTACCACCCCCCCCAATTGGAATAAAGAACACGATTTTGTTTCAAAATTTAAGTAGTGTAGCTTGAGAGAGTTTGTGTGAATTTTGATTTTGTAGATGACCTAAATATTTAATCTCTACCATCATCAAAGTGAACAATTTGCCGGAAGTGGTGGGATCTGCGAGAAGGAAAACAACCACCGATAACTGTGTCTTCAATGAGTTTTGCGAGACCCAAGATAGTGAGGTCGTAGCTAAAAATTTAAGTTAGCGGACTGATCTTGAGCATTACAGCTGTGAGTTGTTTGAGGCGGATAGTGTTGATAAGTCAAAGTTGGCTTGTGAGACTGACATTTGGTAAGTTCCAGATGAACTCATCAATAGTTGTGTTCTGTTGAGTTTATTTGTATGAACAAGTAAATATATCAATCCGGCAGGAGTTACATAGCCTGTGGAAACAACCTCTTGGGCCAACTAAGCGCTAAGAACTAGACCACCAATTTTAGAAGACAACAGAGAGGTTGGCCACTATATTGAATTTTTGTTGCTTACAAAGTTTTTGTTAAAGTTTGACTAACATCTAACTCTATAGTTAGAGATTTTCGTCCCATTCAGTTTGACTGACGGAGGTTTTTGTATGTTCAGAGTCTTTGCGTTAGCAGTCAGGCTGAATTTGAACTTTGGTAAAACCAATTCAGGTTTAACAATTTCCATTGCATCTGGTTCGAAGGAGATGCATCAAACTTATTAAATTTACTTGACAATTGCGACCGACAATCGTATGGTCTATCTAGCACATGTTGGTTAAATTTGACACTCGTATTGGAAAATTGGGTTCTTAAGTAATATCTCTCTTGCAAGGACGTTAGTCTTGCGTCATATATATAGAATTTATCGCCATTACCTTCTCTTGCGTACTACATAGGTAATGGAAATTAGGCTAAGCGCATTTAACAACAGCAGGTTCTACTGATGAAGTTGCCAACTAATTTGTGATTCATATTTTAGCATTCTCAAACTCGCTAATTCTTTTGAGTTCGTTGAGTGACAGGTACAAGACCAGCTATAAAGAATAAGTACTGTTTATAATTTTGAGAATTAGAAACGAAATATTAAAATTCGAAATTAAAAACGAAATTTATATAATACCTATTGATTCTATTTATATTTCGATAGTAAAAGTATGTATAGCTACTTAATATAAAACAAAATGTTACAATTCCTGTTTGTTAACCCTGAAATATTTGCCTTTGGCGAGTAATTCCTTTCTGCCGACGTATATGAATATAATCGTCTTCGACTTTGCTCTAAATAAAGTTTCAAGATTTGTAATGCCTTTCAAGGCTGGTTATAGTATTGCTTCTTAAAGGAGTGTGTACTAGATATCCGTCCGTATTTTATAACTGATCTAAAGGGTGTTCGCGAAACAATTTTCGAATTTAAAATTAAATAATAAAAGATTCACAGGTTTTTATATAATCGTTTTTATTTTAAAATAAAACATACAAATGCGGATTTATGTTTTGAAAATAATTGAAGTTAAATGTTTACCACGGAGACGAACACACTCATTTAAACGAAACACCATATTTTTTGTGAAAACTTTTTTGCAAGTTTCTTGCAATAAATTTCGCGGTTTGTTAACGTAGACTTTAGATTTAAGAAATCCCCATAAAAAAAAGTCCGCAGGTGTTAAGTCTGGCGATCTGGGGGGCCATGGGATATCACCATAACGACTTATGACTTTTTCGGGGAAAATGCGCCTTACAATGTTCATTGATGCCTCCATCCTGTTGAAACCATGTCGATCCGTTTACCCATTCATTGTTCTCCAACTCAGGTTCCAAAAAGTTTTCCAACATAGACGAATAGGTTTGGGAATTTTTTTTCTTAGTGACAGACGTGGATTTGCAATAACATCACGACGAACTGCTTCAATTGTTTCGTCAGTTCTCATAGTTCGCGATACACCTGGCCCGTGTCCCACTACAGGTCCTTGTTCACGAAAACTTCGCACCCACTTGCCAATAAGTTGCGTACTAGGACAATCCCGTATACGCCGAATATTGAAATGTCTTGCGAATAGCCACGGGAGAATCGTTATTTTTAAAATATGCCTCTACAGCAAACGCACGATGCTCCGCCGACCAACGATCCATGGCTACTAAAATCCGCACGACGCGTAAGTGTAATGAATACGCCTCCCCCCTCCGCCGATACCCCGCTCGCCGTTTATTCGAATTCAAAGTCGAAAATTCTTTGGCGGACACCCTTTAGAATGTGAAAAAAACTATGTGCTCACGATACATACTTGCAATCCCGTATTGACTTGTCGAACTCAGCAGATTTTTCTTTCAATGCAATTTTTTTTTTTTTTTTAACCGAGGGTAGGTGAAAATCTTCCAAAGACACTATGAGAATAGCAAGCGCGTGCAAGTAGTGTCAGATTTTTACTGACTAAAAACACCACCCTTCGAAAGATTGTTAGATACTGCAACTAAGATATAACTTATCAAGCAATTTTTCTATAACGAAATAACAACTTTTGACAGGCTACTTTCCAATGAAAGATCCTGCATGTTCCGCAATTTAGACGCGGTTAATCCTATCTTGCCAAGTCGAACGGTTTCGTTCTTTGTAGTCGGCGCAATAAATTGTTCTCGTCCCAAATTTGTCGGACTGAATTGTTGACATGTCCGATTAGTCGGTTTCTATGCTTTCTCGCGAAGCTTCTGGTTTCAGCTTCAATTGTTGGAATTCCGAGATCT
This sequence comes from Cheilosia urbana, assembly GCA_946477585.1. NCBI lineage: Eukaryota > Metazoa > Arthropoda > Insecta > Diptera > Syrphidae > Cheilosia > Cheilosia urbana. The sequence continues at coordinate 45,001,212 of OX297856.1, forward strand.
CTGTGGATATCGTCGTTTCTAATATACCATGGTGCTTGTACAATTTCTCTAAGCACTTTATTTTGAAAAGTTTGTAGAATATTGGCATTTGTTTTCTTGGTACAACCCCAAAGTTGTATACCGTAGGTCCACACCAAGCACTTGCTTGTATAGAAGCAGTTTGTTTTCAGTACTGAGCTGGGAATGTTTTCCGAGTAACCAGTACATTTCTCTATATTTGATATCGAGCTCCTTACGTTTCATTTTCACGTGCGAATTTCATTTCAGCTTTGCGTCGAGTGTCATTCCCAGGTATTTGGCCTCGTTTGCAAAGGGTATGCGGGCCAAGTTTAGGAAAATCGGCAAGTCATTAGTTTTCTTATGCGTGAAATTCACGAACAGATTTAGTTTCGTTGAGGGCGATCCGCCAATCCCTCGTCCATTCATTTACCTTATTCAGTGCGATTTGAAGTTTTGCAGTCGTTTCTTCAATTGTATTACCTACTGCTAGGATAGCGGTGTCGTCGGCGAACGTAGCGAGAGTAGTGCCATCTTCTCTTGGTATATCGCGAGTATATAACAGATAGAGAAGGGGCCCAAGGACACTTCCATGCGGCACGCCGGCCGAAATTTCCTTAAGCTCAGAGTATTCGTTTCCATGTCTAACACGGAAGAGTCTATTCCCGAGATATGGATTGGATATAACTGGAAGAAGGGAAATTGGTCTATACGACTTTACTTCATTTGGCGGTTTTCCTGGTTTTAAAACCATTATGACCTCCGCAACTTTCCATTGGCTCGGCACGTGTTTTAGCCTGAGCGCGGCATTTATAATATGAAGAAGCTTAATTAATGCTTTTCTTGGTAGAACTTTGAGAACTTCTCCCGTGATCAAATCATAACCTGGAGCTTTCTTAGGTTTTAGGGATTCAATTTCACGTTTTAGTTCCCTAAGCGTTGCACTTGTGAGTGTTAAATCGTCGGATAGTAATTCCGTCCAATAACACTGTCGTGAACCACCCGACCATTGTACGGTTTAAAGGTTTCTTCTAAATGGGCGGCAAAAACGTCCGCTTTTTCCTTATCTTCCCTTGCCCATTCATTTTGATTTATTTTAATTGGCGGCGCGGGGATTTTGGGCCTTTTGGTGCCTTTTACAGCTTTCCAAAGTGAATAATTGGAATCTTTTTTCGCCGTTAAACTTTCAAGGTAAGAACCTATCGCACGATTTTTAAAGTCCTTAATAGCTGTCTTCAACAAATTGCACAAATAATTAAAATGTGTTTTATGTTGCGGAGCGCGACTCTGTTGCCATTTTTTACGCGCCTTCCTTTTTTCGTTGATCAACTCTTTTATTTCGGGAGGGAGGGAAAATCGCCGCCAATAATGAAGTTTGGTTTGAGCGATTTAAGCAAGTTAGTATAATCAGTTTTTTCAAGCGCGGAACGCGGTGGACAGTAGATAGATGAAATTCTAAGAGTACGCTGACTATTTTTTACTCGAATCGTACACAGTTGCATAGTTTCAAGCTCTATCTTCAGGTCTTCGTATTGTTCAATGCAGTCTTTAATAAACAATGACGATCCACCTCTCGCGTTTCCCGAAGGGTGACAAGCGTGGAAGTCATTATAGCCTTTTATTTTAAAGCTCGATCCCTTTTTCACGTGAGTTTCAGAAATCAAGCAAATGTCAAGATATTTCTCGCGTATGTATATTTCCAACTCGTCGAGTTTTTGCAAAAATCCGTTTGCATTCCAAGTGCATATTTTTAACATTGGTTTTTCATTCATATTTTATTTGATGTACGCGCTTTCCGTGAATTATTTTTGAGCTTAACCAAGCGATCGAGAATAATTTTATTTATTTTACTTTGTTCTTCAAGTTTCTGGAGAATAACTGAGAAAACATGTGAAGCAGGGTCCGGCGAATTTGTGCAATTTGCAATTTATGGACTACAAAAACGGTTGTGCCGCTATCATAGAATCGTCCACCAACGTGCCAGTAAGCAAGGGCTTCTGCCTATATTCGCCTATGAATGCGTATGCTTTTCAATAGAGCTTACTCGTGTTCTGCAAATTTAATTCTAATTTATGGTTCAAAATATTCAATGTAGTTCGAAAATGTAGCATTCAGCATATGTAATCCGTTTAGAAATCATTTAAAAAATATAACCGAAACTAACTCAAATGTTATTGCTCAACATTAGTTCCCCAATTGGTTGCACCAGCTGTGGTGAACATTCGAACACAGTCCATAGTTCAAGCATTAAAGTATAGTAACAACTAATTTGATAAATTATACCGTTGTTGTTTTTAACTTTCTGGATTACGTACTAAAATAAAAGAAAGATATTGTATTCGTACAAAATATCGAACTCTAGATGCTAAATCAATACTGACATAACGATGATAGAGGAATTCAAAAAAGTGGGTCGCAAAATTGTGTCCGTCTGTCTGTCTGTCTGTCTGTGCCGAGGTCTACAGCCTAAGCCACTGCCCGGAATTCGTTCAAACTACGTGTTTGGAGTTTGGGGGCTTACAGTTCGGGGCTCTTATTTTTGTTTGCACGGTAACCTCAATATTAATGGTACTTCCCATACAAAATTTGTACATCAGTTTGGTTTGTTCGAAAACGGCTCTAACGATTTCAACCGAATGCCCCTATTATGGAAGACAACTACAACCAAACCAAGGTTGTCTTTCTCCAATTGGGATTATCGATTACAACTAGTTGTCTGTCAATGGACAACCATCATCCTATAAGTAGACAACTAATAAAATGGTTGTCTTTTCAGTTGTGTGTATTTATTATAGAAGACAACTGAGTTGTGTTGAAGTTGTCCAGAATGTCAAAATCAGACAACTGCTTTTTATCAGTTGTGTTGGATTTGTTGAATAAAAAGGATCAGCTTTTTTTAATGAAAACTGACAAAAAAATGTAAGTAGGAATTAGAATTAAAAATGGATAATGGAATGTGTGTTTTTAAAGTTTACAAGTCACAAAAACAGCGCAATTTGATCGGCTAATAGGAATTTTGCAAGAACAACCTGATCTGTCCAGGGGTAAAGGACAGTTTGGTTCAAAAAAAAAAAAAAAAAAAAAAAAAATTGAAGAATGGCAAAAAATAGCTTTGAAGCTCAATAGAATCTAGCCACCTTCAAGTAGAGGAAAAGAATGGCAAAGGGTTCATTAATAATGCGAAATAAGACTTTTTCTACATACAAAATATTTTTGCAAGTTTGGGTACATTAGAAGGCCAACTTGAAAAGAAAACTGTCCAAGAATAAGCAAAGAATTGAAACAAGCGGTGGTGGTCATAGGGTTGGTGGTTCTGCAAAGTGCGGTAAACGCAATTGGTTCGACCTTCGGCTTTAACCAGTCAGGGACAAGCCAGCTCTTCGAAGACGAGAATGCAAGCGACAAAGAGAATGTGCAACCGGAAGGTGATCGTAAAGATCCTGCGATAGCATCTAGATCCGCACAATCTTTAAAAGTACCTAACAGGAGGATACCGGTGAAAACTATTCAAGACGAGCGAATTGCCTACCTCAAAACCCAAACTGAGAACCAAACGAATATGCTAAAAACAATAAGAAAAATCGAAAAAGTGAATTCAGAAACTATGTTCTAAACAAAAAAACGGTCGAGATACAAAAGGCATTAGAATTGCAAACCAAAAAATAAATCAAAACTACTTTCCATTGTTTTTTTTTGTAACTTATTCGTTTTGATTCCAAATACCTACTTCGTTCAATTTCAATTTCCACAAATAAATTCACAAATTTGACATTTAACAGCTGATTTCGAATTTCAAATGCTCCTAAAAGATGGCAATTTATTTTCTGAAGACAACTGAAAAGAGTTGTCTTGCATACGAAAAATTTGTTTGGTTGTCTCAAAGTTGAGTTGTCATGAAGACAACACAACTAAGTTGAGTTGTCATCCATAATAGGCACTGAAATATACTCAGTTTTTCGCTAAAAAAAATCATATAAAGGTACTTTTTAAATTTGTACATATCTCGAAAACATTTCATACGATTGCAACAAACATTAATTTTTAAGGTAATATTGTCATTTCTTACTTAATAGCAAACTCAGTTTTTCTCTATATTATCGTACAATGTATTTTTGAAAAAAGTATTTATTTTTAAATATACATAGTTTTCTTTAGTTTACCTGACAACGGCAATAACGATTTTGACCAAAAGGCAAACTTAGAGTAAAATTGATATTCTAAAAATTAGTTCGTCCTCAATTATCAATTCGTATCACCGAAAGTTAATTTTAAATACTGTTCATATCTCGAAAACCACAGATTCGATTTCAATAAAACTTTAAAAACCAAGTAATGCTTACATACATATGCCGAACAAAAACGTATACTCAGCTTTCAGCTAAATAGTTAACTACTATTTATTTTTCAAACTAAAAATTGAAATATTTGCTACTGTTTTGTCTGGGCGATTTTCCAAAAACCGCTCTTACGATTTTGATCACGGCAGATATTAAGAATAATATCAGTACTCTAAATAATATCCCGTACTTACTTTTCCTCAAAAAAAAAAAAAAAAAACAGTCAATCACTATATAAAGACTCTCGGTCATTAGAGCGTGTTCTCTACTCTTGCGCTTACATTCATGTTTTATGTAGTTTAAATCATCTGCAAAAAAAAACTTCGCAATTTCCAACTCTAAAGATGTACGGAACCTTTGGTGCGCGAGTGACACTCGCACTTGGCCGGTTTTTTAAATTATTTCTCAAAAATAACTACCCAAAAGCCGATCTTTGTTCATATATGTTTTTTTAAATCTGAATACCGCTCAAAACTCCTACTGCGCTTGTCCTCGTACTCAAAAACTTGTAAAGTGTAAAACTATAAAATTGTACAGTAGGCGCTTACAACTCTCTAACCAGAACTCGCGACAAATGAATGTTACTAGAGAGTCAACTTATAAAAACTCACATTGTTATTTTATATATCAGATGAATAGCTCAAAAATGGATGTTATTTCCATCATTACTTCTCAGATTTTTAGATTTTAATCTAGCTACCTAATAAAATAAGAAAAGATCCACTCAAACTTTGGATCAACGAGAAAGTTTCGTTCGACCCAGTCGTGCACTTTATTTTTTTTTTTTTACTTTGCTAATAACTTAATTTAGACTGACCAATCTTCTTTTAAACAAAAACTGGTTTAGTATGTTGCTTTGATCGCGACAATTTTCGATCTCTGCATTGAGTGGGGACTGCGTTGGCCCTCGTTGGCAAAATCTTATTTCATTTCTTTCTTTCGGTTAATTACTTTTGTTTTGCTAATCGTTGTTTTGGCATGTGAGTCTTCTTTCATCTTTTCACAGTCGTTTTATTTGGCGTTTTGACAATCTAAATTAAAATGAGGAGAAAAGCTTTTCGCCCGGAAATAGTGGTATCATTAGAATATAAACACGACTTAGACGCCGCACTTTTTCATATCCAGACCTATCCTTTGTACAAAAGCACAAAAACGTACTTATAGGAAGTAATTGGATAGCCCTTATATCGTTGTTTTTTTTACGTCAGTAAAGTCTTTCGACAATGATATGAGTGAAATTAGTTGACAGATTGCGCGCCAATTTATATTTTTTTAAGGTTTGCACTTGGGTTCAGTAAACTTTGCCAAATCTTCGAGAACGAACGTTTTAAACCCGAGCAAATTTATATTTTATATTATATTAATATAACATAATGAACCCCTTCGCAACATTCACAATACACCTACCCAGGCATAGAATCAGATCAGGCTCACTGTCTGTAATGCTGTATTGTACCAGATGCACCTTCAGTAAGACATGGTAATGTGTGATCATTTGGAATGTGCTATGCTTATGATATTTTAAAATATGTTTAGCAATAAGTCGTCGCCTTGTATATAGTTTTATTTCAATAATTACAAGTTTTACCACGACCTATAAAAGGGTAGAATAATATGTTGCGTATACGCCCTCATGAACTGAAATCTACTGTAATCGGGTCTCTGTTCTGATTTTCAAATAGGAAATGGAGAGTATTAGAGATTCGTTAATGTTCTTAAACACGGATTGTATTTAAAAACAAAAACAGACTTCATATAACGTAGTAAAAGTGGCATGTTTGTTGAAATAAAGATATATGCTGGAGCCGCGGAGATGAGAAATATGAAGAGACAGTTGTGCACAAGTCATAACCATAAGTCATGCAGGTTCCAGTTAGTGGTAGCCTTTATCTTGGACTTACTTATCTTTATTCCCGGTAGCGGCACAATGAATATTCTATGGTATAAGTGCACCCCATAGAGGACCACCTTAAATCAACCGTCCAAACCGTCACAAAAGTGACACTAATGAGTCATTAGTCATTAGTAATAATGACAAAGCATTCGCTATTCACCCCGAAACTCAGCATTGATATTTTCTCATTGTGGCTGTATGTGTAACTACTAAGCGCAGTGGCTTAATGGTTAGTGTGTTTGACTACTAAGCGAGGGGTCCGAGGTTCGAATCCCGCAAAAACCCAAATTCCGACTTAGGGTTTTTTTTTCCACTGCGCCACCTCTCGCCAACGTCTGACAAACATCCGAGAGTATAACTGTCTTGAAATAGCTTCTCAATTGGCCGTTTGGAGTCAGCATAAAATTGTAGATCCATTCCATTCGTTTCAAACTTGAAAAACTCACACAAAACGAGTGATTGTGAGAAGCTAGACCTAGGTTTGAGAGACCCGACAATGGTGGTTTGATTCGAATATCTCTCGAATCTGTATACTATACTAAACACGTTATTGATCATTTTCAATCCTTCCAATATCCAAATTCAATATATTCAATTAGTAAAGGCCAAACATATCGCCCGTAGTCTACTCTCTACTACAATAAACACTGTAAATAGTCGTCGTCCTGAGGAGTATTTGTCCTACTGTCAAACCCTCGCCTGTTTCTATGGTAGGAAACACATAATACCTTATTTTGCATAAATTCCGAAAGACCCAACAAATTAACTCGACTGTTCCCCGAAGTGCGCGATTTATTGTTCGCTATTGTGCATACACACATAACGTGCAAATATTGTATATCGACCACTCTCATTAATTTATTGTTTTCAGGATGTTTTTGTCAATAAATTGCATTAATAAATCAAAGCGGTGTATTTCTTTGTCGCCTTGTTAAACATATAAATAATATTATTGTTATTTTTATTTTAATTTTTTGCTAAATGTACTAAATAACACTTTTATTTAATAGAGCTTTGGACTATTCTGTGCAATACACTTAACCGTGCTCCTGGGGCGAAGTGAAAATGGTGAGGATATTAACCGCATTGCTAAACGACAGCAAGAATTTTTACCACTGTCCATTCAAGATAAAGGACGACGTGATCTGCCATCGCCATTGAGTTTATCTCCATCGGCACCTGGCCATCGACTTATGAAGACTGCTCCACCACCGCCACCCACCATGCCCAAATGACAGACAATTAGTTTCTAAATAAATAAATATATATATATATAAATATACGTATTTAAAGATTTTCAAATTATACTTAAATTTACTAAATAATTTATCAAAGAAAAAAATGCAAAAAAAAAAAACAAAAACCTGCAAAAATCAACAAAAAAAAAAAAAAAAAAGATAAAACAAAATCTTATTTAGAAATCTTAAACATTAAAAAAAAAAAACAAGCCCACTGCATTCCGGCACAAAGTGGTCATCCATTAACGTAGTTTGTGATAGATTTTTTGTCTGGCGATCTCTAAGAAAATAATAAATAATTGTAAACACTTAAACACTCGAATTGTAAAGTTCCAGCGAATATTTTTCAAAAAAAAAAAAGCAAGTAAAAGAAACTCACAAACATCAAAATTGCATAGTCACAGAACGCGCAGAAAAGGACATTATATATTCTCAAACACAAACAACACCCACACTCTCGTTGGAATAGGGCGCTAGAAAAGGCTGAAACAGTAAATGTCATTGAAGACAAACCAAATGAATGGGCATCATCGTCCAAAAATCACTCGAACTGAATACTAAGACGAATGCCAATAAAGCTGTCACCACCTACTATACATTTTGTAAAAACGAAAAATACAACATTTTTACTTTTATTTTTATTTTACTGTCATAATTTTTGTATACGAGATAAATGCAAACGAATCTGATCAAGAAAACACAAACGAAAACGTTGGAAAGCACACAGCCTCGACAGAGGAATCGAATCGAAGTTGGAATGGAAATAACCGAAAGCCTTTTTAGACATTTACAAAATAGACTAGGTAGGAAATGTTATGAAATAATTTATATACATCTCATATATAAAAACTCACTTAATAAAAAAAAATAAGTAAACTGCCAGTTGAGTAACTTTTTCCCAAAAATATTATTAAATACGAAATTTACTACGATGGAAAAATATAATCAAAAATATATAGATATTTTTTAATTTAGGCATAAGAGACACTTTTTGAAAATGCGCGCATGTTTTATCCTACGGATATCGAAATCAAATAAACACACAACTGCAACTGAGACAGGACACGTATGAGGGCACGCTGATGTAAATCGCATAGTTAAAGTATCGAAATGAGGATATGAAGGTATCGTTATCACACAATAATACAAAATATAAAATTTTAAATTCATTCAAATATTTATATGTAACACGAACACTGCGAATATATACATATATAATTAAAAAAAAAAAAAAAAAAACAGCCCTTGAAGTTAGCTCACCACGTTAGTAAAAGTACACTTTATTGTATCAGGTCTCGGCTGGCTTCATAAGTCAGTTAAAGTCAGATTGGTAGAATGCAAACAAGTTTTTGTATCAATGGAATCGCAATGGATATTTCAATTACCAACATTAGTGATAACAGGAAAAAAATTGTCTTGCTATCGCGTCAGCTAATGGTTTTCATAGCTCTGTACGCTTGGGCGAAAGTATTCTTCTAGTTTAGCACATGAGAAGGAACAACGATTTCAATAGGCGACCCATACACGGTCGAGTTATTTTACACCACGACACTTACAGCCACTGACACAAAATTCTTAAATAATCAAAAGTGGTTGTCAATATCTAAATCCAACAAGGCATCAGCTTTAGACCTTAAGTCCTGCATTAATTTCACCGATTTTCTAACATCAACTACAGACAATAAATCAGATGTTACATACCTACGGTGCACTGTACTTATAACCATTTCTGGTTGGTAACAGTTTAATTTTGTATTCACAGTGGCAAAATTGTTCATATATAATTATCTGCAATATGATTTAAGTGAAAGGCTGGTTATTTGGTCCAATGACCTATCACCCAAATGTGTCTGTCATTGGACTAGTATTTTGGAAGCCAGTCAATGTCCTGCGGCCCAAAAGACGAGTGTACCTTTTTGGTAAAAATAAAACCTTGAAACTTGAAATGACGTCCGTAGATGTTTTAAGATTTTAAGTTGTCAATATGACAGGGTTTTTTTCATGTGACTTTTATTTCCTCATTGCTATGTCGTAATGAGGTTTTTTTTAATGGAAACTACAGACTTTGTTTTTCTTTGTAATTAACTGGACAGATGCACAAGTCTAGACATTTTAAGTCGACTAGATTTCTCTGAAAAAGATCTCCTTTGAACGCAAAATCTTTAATAGAGACGCTTTATTTTGTACACTTATCCACTGATTTAGAAGAAAATAAGAGTTTTCGAAAGACGTTTCTATTTCAAACGTTTAGACCTTTTCTTTGGTACGATCATAAATCGTTCAGAACCGAAAGTGTAGCCAAAAAAAATGTAAAAAAAAAAAATTAGATGCGGTAACCCTACAGCTCTAAATTATAACTCCTGCAGCTACAAATTTTCCGAAAATTTAATTTAAAATTACAATTTTTTTGAATAAACTATCAAATTAAACTATCGTATAATAAAAACTAAAACACCAATGTTTTCAAATTAAACAAGTAGATCGGAGTCACTAGGTATATGAAGATCTCCAATTTCGATGCATCGCCGACGCATCACACTACAAATGGGTAAACCTTTCACTACAAGTTTAAACCGCCATTTTTCAACTTAAAAGCCGATATATATTTTAAAATACTCGCTTTTACAAAATATTTTTATCTACAAATTTCTCTAGTCGGCAAATAATAAGAAATTGAAAGTGTGATTCCTTGTGATACAAGAACTGCAAACAAATTGTAAAGATAAAAAATAATAGAACTGTATAAGTACCTATGGCGAATTAGAAAATTTATGACGCATGTAAATAAGCTAAAATTGAATAGAATAGAAGAAAAGACCCGATGCATTATAAAGCAATAAACACTGATATGGATTATGGATTACGGACATAAGAAAATACATACAAAAAATATTTGCTGGGATTAAGTTTACCAAGATCGCTCGGTTTATTTGTATTATTAATTAAATTTATTAGTTTATAAGAGAACCTTAAAGCAAAAACTGTAGTTGTTGAATAATTAAAAGAAAATATAAAACTAAACAAAAAAATCAATGCGGCACTGTTGTTGTTCGCTCTTAGTAAAAGAAAAAAGAAACAAAAAATACAAATTAAAAATTAAAAATTTCAATGTATAATTATATGAAAGATAAATAAAAAAATGTATTTTTCTAATAATCTAAGGTATATATTGGGAGATGTCTCTGACGCAGAAGGATACGAAAACACCCTGTTTAAATTATTTTTGCCAACCTGTACTTAGTTTAGTTTTAAATATTTTTTTTCTTATTTTCAAACTGACTTATCTTTTTGTTTTGATTTAGTTTGTGTTTTTTTCATAAACTCACCTCCAATATACATAATACATATTGCTTTCCTTCACTTGTTCCGCTAAGCAGTACCTACATTAATATTTAGGAAAGAAAGGAGAAACCATTTTGAAGGATGTGAATATAAAATTGATCAAAGTGAACATTTATTTTAAAATGTACTTAATATTTTTGGGTAGCTAGTAATAATAATACAGAAACAAAATAAAACATATTTAACATTAAAAGAATACACTTAGTAGATTTTAGCTTCACTATTATTGACCAATTTCATCATTATAACAATGAAAAATTAAATTTAATTGAAATTCAATATAAACACTAAATACCTATACCTTTCAAAATTCCAAAAAAAAAAAAAAACGAAATGACAAAAATTAATAAATGAAAAAATGTTCAAATTTAAAAAAAAAGAAAGAAAAATAATAAATCCCAAGTGTTTAAAGTTAAATTTTAAACATATTAATGTTAGTTGACATTTCTATGTTTTAGATGCAATACACGTTGTTTTATCATACAACCATACATATTTGTGATTATTTATATAGAAAAAAAAAAAGAAAAAAAACTAAATTGTTAACCTTAGTCTTTTCCATAGAAGTTTATTCGTAATATTAACCTGCAAAAAGAAATAATCATGTCAGACTTTTGTATTTTTTTTAAGCCTCATGTCAATCATCTCAATAAAACATATTTATTTGACTTCATACAACTGTAGTGTATTTTTAATTGATATCATTTTGTTTTAACATTTTATTTTTATAAGTCTTTTTCTTAGTTTTTAATTTACACTTATTTTGTGTACTTATGCATTATTTGAAGGAAACTAAAACTTTTATCTGTCGTTTCATGTATTTTTACAAATTTTACGAATTTTAAGGTCAATTAAAGAAAAATATACAAAATGATATAAGTTCTTTTAATTTGATTTTATTTTGGATATTTTTTGCGATAGTGAAAGAAAATAGAGGTTAATCTAACCAATTCGACGTCAATTTGTTTCCTCTCTGGTTGATCGTAATATCTGGAGCAAGGGATTATAAGTGTAGTTTCTAATTATATAGTATGTAGACCTCATGCGATTCCCTATTTAAATTAACTAACGCCTACTGGAGTTTCCGTTTTAGTATTCGATCCGTTACAGACCATTTGGCGAACTTCAAACTTTTGGTTTCGTTACCATTATATTTTATTATTATTGCATAATTATGTATTATATAATGAAATGTTATTGTGTCGAGCACAAAAAACAGCGATTGAGATGAGAATTTAATGACTCAATGTAATAGTGCTTAAAACGAGTGCAAACGCCTTAACAAGATGCATACTGTAGATCAATGTCCAGCCGTTCGCAGAAGTTTTTCTTTGCTTGTTTTAAAAGTAAGCACGAATTGTCAATCCACACACCATGAAATCTTTGGTTGCCACCCCTTCGAAACACCTGATAACATACAAAACACTGATACATATTCTGCCCTAGCGAGGTATACGTCGGATCGGAATCGGTTTTTGTATTAATTTGTTGAGGGATATCGGAAAAAAATTGTATGATTTTGTCTGTCAATGGCATACAAAAATGCACTTGATCACACGCAACGCGTGCGTTACATATAAGACAAATTCAGAAACGTCAAAGATTTGTGGCATCACTACCTATGCGATGCTGATGCGTTGCTGATTGAGCGACCCGTCTGTAGTAGATCTACTTCATTAATTTTTTAATTGTATGCATCTGCTACGTAGCAACTTATTTATACTTCGTTTGACTCATTATATAACGATCAAAATTTCATTTAATATGTGTTGTATTGATTAATGTTTGCAAATCACAAAAGTAATTTTCTTGATCTCAATGCACTCATCACAAAAATCTACTACAATTTGCCTTCAGTTTGTACTTTGGAAGAAGATACGCTTATGTGGTATTCGATTGGGCGCTCTCAGAACACTTTTTTTGCTCTCAGAGCAGTTTCTATGTTCGTTTGGTACCAAAAGGGAATCTTTTTCAGATTTCAGAGCACTTTTGCGAGTCTGGACTTTTTCTCAGATTTGCACCAGATTTACCAATACAAGTGCGTTTAAGTTTGACAACTGTTCTACCAGTTTATTTACGTTTTCGTGGAGTTTTTCAACTGCAAAGAATCTATTTTTGTAAATTATTTATGTATAAATATTAAGAAATCAATCGGGACGCAAATTTGGAATGTTTTAATATAAAATTTAACCAGTGAATGGAAAACGCTTTGCTTTACACATATTGGAATCGCACGAATACCAACACAAAAAAGAGCAAGTGACGTTTTTATGTGCGATTAGCCATACGAAATCTGAAATCTGAGAGTGAATCTAAAAAAGCCCAATCGAATACCACATTAATGTGTTGCCTGACTATATGCTTACACTAGCTACTCCTACTCTACCCATAGCAGTGCAGCAGCCGAAAGACGATTTTCAGAATTTAACAATGTAAAAATAAATAATCTTGATTATCTGGTACACTTTTATTCAAACCTAATTCGTTTTTTTTTTTTTGTTGGGCCAGTTGCCACACTTTCTGGGCTCATCATTGGCAGCCCTGGCTATTCGACTTACTAAACTAGATACTTGAACGTCCCCATTGTTTACATCAAACATTTAAATAATACGATGGAAGTTTCGGTAATAAAAGTTTTAGTCGATAACTACATAATCGTAAAGACGATAAGATAAATTTATTTTAAGTATGTGTGAGGCAGAAGAAAGCGGTCGAAACGCGTACAGACTTTAATAAGCAGATATAAAAGAAGGAACAATTCAACAGACTATTTCAAAGTTCTAGGTGAATTAAACGTTTGTCAGAAAAATTAAAATAAAGAAAAGTTATATATATTTCTGTCAAAAGCATAGGTATGTTTTATTGATAAAAATGTTTTTTTTACTTAAGGTAGGTAGTTACTATTCTTTCTCTTCCGACATTTTGCTTACTTGTTTGCCAGCGAATCACCATCAGGTTATCAGTTATTTCTGTGATGCCTGTTTTTTGTTATGTTTGCGCATCAATTTGATCAACTTTGCAATAATGGGTCGTATTAATTTAACTTTTTATAGACAAACCATCGAAAATTCATATTACTTATTTTTGTTTGTGTAAAAAACGTGCGTACAAAATATTTAGCAAAAGGTCTGAGCCAACTAAATAGCAGACTCAGAATTTGCATAGCATTTGCTTTGTTTATTCATACCGATCTGAGTAAAAGGCGCCGCTTTTCGAACATGTCAAAAGTTGGAACTAACTTAAATTGGTTTTTATTCATACGAAAAGTAGCAATTGCTTCGACTTTCACATTTCTCTTGAGTAAAAGCAATTGCTTCGCTTTATTCATACGACCCAATGACCGCTTGACATTGAAAATGATGCCAACAGTTTGCAGTAATGAATTGTTTGCAAAGCATCATGAGCAGTGTTGCCATAAAAATATTTAGACAAATCTGCAACTATGTATAAAAAAAAGAAAAAAAAGTTAATTTAAAAAACCAAAAAACCCGACTGACTGTAAATTTAAAAATATTGAAACAAGGCACTTTCAGGTATAACTGATTGGCAGTCGGAGGCTGCGTATATTCTTGTCAGATTGTGTTTTGTGGTGTCTCTCAGTCAGGTTTTTTTGGTTTTTTACTTGTTTATTTGGTATGATTTACATATATGTTTATATTTAATAGTTTAGCCTATGACACTCCGGAAAAGGGTACCAATTTAATGACACCTCACTCGTCAAAATCGGTCAAGCCGTTTGGCCTACAGGGCGTCACGTAGGAACGTACATAGGATAGTCGGGTAACTAGACAATCTGTCAAAAATATGCGCAGCCTCCGACTGCCAATCAGTTATACCTGAAAGTGCCTTGTTTCAATATTTTTAAATTTACAGTCAGTCGGGTTTTTTGGTTTTTTAAATTAACTTTTTTATTTCTAGTTTTTTAGTTTAATATATTTAGAAGAATACACAAACAAAATTTCTTTTGTGAATGGTGTACAGTATATTTATTTGTCAGTGTCTTAGGATTGTAGCTATCTATTTTTTGCCGGTCTCAAATAGTGTTCGATATGTTTATGCAATAAAAATAATATTATTTCAATTAAAATAATTGAATTCATGACTGCAGACACTCTATGATAAATGACTAGGTACGTATTTCCTTAATACGAAACGTAAGCCCATAACTCCAAATCCGAAGTTTGAACGAAATCCGGGCAGCCGCTACGTTTTTCGCAGTCTCAAAAACTATTCTCGCTAGTAATCTTGTGTGTTACAAACAGCGAAAATGAGGCCACAATGAATCTCAACATTTTTTTGATGCCCGACCCAATTTTGTAGAACACAGTAGTTCACTTTTTGTAGTACATATTTAAGGATTTATTCACCAGTAACCCGGATAATTTGACACAGAATTGGGCCCTAAGGACACGATTCACGAGATTTCTCCCCAAATTGAGATAAAAAAAAAAACAAAACAGAGATATCAACTAGCACTTTATCAAACGCTTGCACAATTTCAGACTGACTTGGAGGAGGTGACACTACTTATTGTACTTTACTTTCGCTGAGATTAGGATGTTTGTTTTAAGTCATACAACAAAAACTATTTATTTTTTTTTAATTTATTCCTCAGTTCAGTGTATTCCATCTCTTGCGTTTCTCACTGTGTGACAATTATTTTTTTTTAGTTTTTTTTTTTTTTTTAATTTATATTTTTATAATTATTTGTTTAGCTTATGACACTCCGGGGAAGAATACGAATCTAGTGACACCTCACTCTTTAAAATCGGTCAATCCGTTTAGGCTACCGGAGGTCACGTAGGAACGTACATAGGATACGCGCGAAACACATAACCCTCTCTGTGTACAGTCGGGTAAAAAGAGATTTCTATGGAAATATCCTACTTCACATCATTTTCTTTATTTAAGTTACAATACGATACGAAAATGATAGCATACAGCGAAAGCAGTGTGCTAAAAATGTTGAAATTATTAAAAAAAAAAAAAAAAAAAACAAATTACATTGCGAATGCAGGCAAAATCTGCAGCGCAAATTTCTAGTTATTAACAGTCCGCAGCTAGGTTCAAAATCTGCAAAATGCAGACAAATCAGCACTTACGGGAACGCAGCGGAGCAGCGGTGTTTAGGTTTTCGTGAATTTGTTTTACAGCAGAGAAAGGCATTGCATTGGGTGAATCTATTTTTGTAAATAATTTATGTATAAATATTTAGAAATCAATCGGGACGCAAATTTCGAATGTTTTAGTTTAAAATTTAACCAGTGAATGGAAAACGCTTTGAAAAGTGTTGAAGGCTACACATATTCAAATCGCACGAATATTGTCACAAAAAAGAGCAATTGACGTTTCTAGCAAACGAATACCACATAAGGCTCCAAGGGCCCCTTGATAGAATTTGCTACAGGCCCCGCGCTGTCTTAATTTGGCACTGCGTGCATATTAAGAGGAGCTGCCAAGGCCATAATGATACTTTTGGATTCGACGTGAGTTTTCTGAAATGCAAGTTATTTATCTCTCAGATTTACTAAGTGCTGTCGTATAAATAAGGCAACATTTTGATGTTTTGAATTTACAAAATTTTAAAATGTCATCACGAAACCGCAAAACAAACGATAGAATGCGCATGAATTAGCTGCGTATTTGAAATGTCAATGTTTATATAGGGAGTTTCACTTCGATCGTTTTTTACGATGGTCTTAAACACATTCACTTTACCGACTGGTGAATCTTTCACTTCGAATGTATTCTTACGATGCCAAGTTTTGAATTTGAGTGTAACGTTCCCTTCGGGTATTCCACGAACCACGATAGGGGTTATTGTTCCGAAAAGCTGTTCGAAGGATTCGAACGGGGGAATTTTCTGTTTCGTCGGATACTTCGCTAGGGCCGATTATATTGTATGTAAATAAATACATCGCAATTCGACGAATTTTTGCCTTAACTTCACCGAAAAATTTGTCATGGTGGTACGTACGAACACAATAGGCATATATTTCGCGAGTCCTGGAAATTTCTGCGTATTGCCGTACATAGTACAGCAAGAAACTGAAACATTTCTTGGAGACCCCTTCGAAACCCTAATTTGGAAATATTGATGCGAACCTTCTGCCAGTAAAAAGAACTTCGCAGAATGTGGATGAAATTTAACAGCCACACGTGATACTCCAAATATGAAAGCTTTAGTCTTAAAACGGTAAATGGAAGTTTATTTCCAGTTGGAAGTATACATATTTTCCAAAATTTAGACAGTATGTTCGATTTTTGGACAATGAACTTTGTATGCAACAAAATTACAAGAAATAGTACGTAGGTATGGTAATAACAGAACCGGTTCTTTTTTATAGAGCGAAACCAGTAAAATGAAAACAGCCAGAGATTGCTCTCGCCTATCTGAGAAAGCTGTTTTTAGAAGGAGAAGAGCAGTGCAGCCAGTTCTAACATTATTTATTAAACCTTCCAGCTTTCATACTCCAATGCTCCCATCTTCGTTATTAGTACGATGCTTGGCGTAGCTCTCAAAACGTGCAAAGTAATTATGTATTTGGAGCGAGTGTTTCGAGAGAAGTTACAAATATATCTCAATCTTAAGCTCTTCACTCAGCCCTTTAATAGGCAGACACAGCGTGACCGTTATGCGACTAAAGTTGCAATTTGGCACTTTTTTCGAGAGCCTGGCACGATTTGTTGCTATTTGGCCCTTTTTTAATTAGAAAATGCGCTTCGAAAATTTACAAATTGCTCTTATTTCCAAATAAAAACCTTTAAAATGTACCGCAGTTGCCTATAAAAACACTATAGTTGTGTTAAATATGGTTACTAAATGTCTGGTTCAAATAAATTTGAAGAATAGCTTTAGAAATGACACTTTTTTTTTCTCAGCGGTCCCACTGGGCAGACAGTGTTTAGCGTTACGGAACAGACAGTTATGGTGTTAATATAACCGAATTTTGTACTTAAACTTAATACAAAACTTTCAACAATTGTCCAATTGAACTCGTTCCAACTTACTTTCCTCATATTTGTTAATTCTGGAGAGCACTGTAGAATTGGTTCACCACAAATCTTTTCAACAAAAAAGGCAACCATATCAGTGACCCCATAGCAAAATAAAATAAATTAATATAAATATATCTAGAAGTCTTTAAGACTAGCTTCCGACAAGTATTGTGTGATATAACAATCGCTTGACAACCTAATACCATGGTTTGATTACCTGATCGGGCACTACCTACTTGCGTAGTTTTAAAATAGGATCTCCGATAATACTTATATGGAAAATGTTTCAACATCAGCCTTGCAATGGAGCTAGAGCGGCGATTGGTTCCACGTGCTACATTTACTAAAAGGAACAGCTGAGCAGAAGTCGTTTTTATTCAATCCAAACCGAAACTTCTTCGGACATACATATCGCTCAAATCTTTCTTCGGGACAAAAACTGTATATTTCTCCCCCCCAAAAAAAAAAAGTAGATCGATTCAAAAAAGCAGTATTTTGCGCAATACTAATAATCAATTTAAGCCTCGCCTTTAAAATTAATGGAAGCTCACAATTGAGAAATTTGTATGGAAAATATTGCCACTGTGAACTACTAACAGCCGAAGCTAGCCCATTTTGTTCAATTGAAATTGACAAATATAGCAAATTAGCCACCGAGCAATTCATTTCCATCATCGGCATCGTCTTCGTTTTCCATTTCTATACCTCCTTCTGTGATTGTTGTTTTTGATTTATCCTTTGAAGCAATTTTACGAAGCAATTCCTGTTTTGTTTTGAGGTATATTCAAAGAAATCAACGCACAAATATCTTAATTTACATTACGGAGTATTTTCAGAAGACAAGCGGTATGCATTTTTGGAGTTTAAAAAACAGTATAAAACTGCGAAAAGTAGTATAGTATATACATATATAGAACGAGCGTTAGACATACAGTTTTTCAACCGATTGCAATTTGCAGGCGGAGCAGCAAGAACATCAGAAAAAATAAAAGGTCTGGAGATGCGGGGCATCGATCCCCGTACCTCTCACATGCTAAGCGAGCGCTCTACCATCTGAGCTACATCCCCATGTACGAACGGTGTGTATAAAACACTTCAAGTTTTCAAGTAAGAAATTATTGTGAATTGACAACGTAAATGATTTGAGTATGAACTAAATTCAACGGCGAATTGAATTAGTCTTTTCAACAACCATCCGCACGTATTCTCCGCCATAGATGACGCTGTATTTAACGGAAGATTTGAGATTGAAAATGATTAATTTTCTCGAGAATTTTCTACAAGATTTTTCAAACGAACAGAGTAAAGTAAGTCAAATATAATTGGTGACAATAAATGGGAACGTTTAGGTATCTAGTTTAGTAAGTCTGACAGTTGTCAGTTGACGTTTATGGAGGGGTAGCCGACGAATCTAGTTAAGAAATTCGTGACGGAGTACTAAGTTGGCAGTTAGCATACTGTGGCCACAAACAAAAACCGCTTAAGTCTGAATATGAATCTATCGGAAAAGCACTTTGAAACTTAATTTCAAGCTCGGAACAAATCTGACACATTTAAGAAAAAAAAACTACAGATTCTGACAGAAGGCTTTAATCGTAATCTTTTGAACAATTTTTCATTTTTTTAATTGCTTTATTTTATTTTTCATTGAAAAAAGCGTTCTAACATTTTTGTCTTAAGTCGACTTAAGCGGTTTTCGCTTGTGGCCACAGTATGTGGCTGACGTAGAAATAGTGACGTTCCCGACCAAGTTTTTGCGTTCAGGTTGCATCCTATCCAGACAAATCTAGTCGACAAGATAACTAGATTCTTGAATGTGCCCAATTATTTGAATGTGTCAAAAAATATTACCGACAAATTTGCAATAGAAAAAATGCAATGCAATGTAACAGCCATATTCATACGAGTATACATATTACATTCTCGCTGCGTTGTTTGTTTCATTCTTGAATGTTGGTGTGCCTGTAAACGATAGGCAAGCCACACAGTCTCGTTGTCACGTTGCCTAACTTAAATATTGATTACCATCATAGACTAATTAATAATAAAGACGCACCGCTTCATATAAAGAAAAAGTCACCACTTTGAGATTGCCTCCACGGAGATTGCCTCCATCTCATGCATGTTCTGTTGCTTGCTTGTGTTGCAGAAGCACAAATGTTGTTACAATCGAACACAATATAGCATACTTGCTGCGATGACTGGTTATTGTTTTTTTCTTTGTTTTTTTTTTTTTTTTTTTACTTTACAAGTGGGTATGTAGGTATTTCATGCGTTTCGAATATTTTTCGTGAAAGTATCTACCTAGGCCTAGGTATTCTGCTTTTCAAGGGTGGGTGATTTTTTCATATTTTTGCTATGATCTCAAGGGAAATGTATGTACTAATTATTTATGTATTTGATAGCTGTTGATGTTGTAAAGGGTAGTCCAACGAAAACTCACGATGTTAATTGTAAATAAAACAAAAAGTTTTCAGAGAATTATCTTAATATTTATTATTATGATAGAAGGATCTATGACAATTATGTGTGAAACAAAATATCGGCCAAGTGCTCGCCATGGCTTCGGTGTCATACCTCTATCCGATGGTTCATATTTTTAATGACTCTGAGATATAATTGAGGTTTAATGTGCCGAATTATCTCATCTTTTAGCACTTGAATTGTTCTTGGCTTATTGACGTACACTTTTTTTTTAAATATCCCCAAAGAAAGAAGTCCAAGAGTGTCAAATCACATGATCTTTGCTAACAGATTTTGATTTATGAATTATAAAACACATAGAAGTTAGTTACTTTGTATATTTTGAATATTAATCAATACTATAATAGTTAAACATTAAATAGAAAAGAAAAAAAAAAAAAAAAAACAGATCATTCACTAAGAAAATTACAAATTTATAGATTTTTCAAACCAAAAGCAAAAAAGGAAAAGATAGTTAAAGTAGCTAGGTATGTCAATTGTGTTCCACTCCATGGTTGAATTTGTCAAAAACAGAAACAAAGAAATGTCGAATTAATGTCTATTTCCATTGGGACCAAAATCAATCTCTTTTTTTTTATCCAAATTACTTTTCATGTTCCATTGGGTAGAAAAATCAATCTTTTTTCGATTCGGGTCACTTTTTACAGATCTCGATATTTTTTCAGTGCCTTGATTTTGTGCGGTTTTTGTCGCAATTGCGGTTGCGGAAAGGGTTCACGTATAGGCGGATTCTGTAAATGTGTCAGTGATTTTCGCGATTCCCTTTTCAACTAAAAAAGGGAAAAAGTACCAACAGATTATATTAGAATCCTCGAAAAAAGTGTCAAATTTTCGCACAACGGTCACGCGAGTCCAGCGCGCGATGCACTCACACATTCAAATCCGATTCGGAATGTTCCCTAGCGCAATTGCGACAAAAACCGCACAAAATCAAGGCACAGATTTAAACTTACCAATATAATTTGCACAACTGTCAGTTTAAGAAGTTTGCTTTCAATACAATTGCTCAAATCTTCGTGAAAACCAAAATAACGAAGTATATAAATAGCCATGGATATAATTATGAAGGAATTATTATCTTCATTGTCTCCCTCGTCACCTGAAGGCTACAAAATAATTCATTTACAAACGCAGATCAATTTCGTAGCATGTTCTTTCATCCCCTCCAAGTTTTGTTTTCGCGACAAAAAGTAAATAAAAACCTGATATACAGCAATACGAACTAAACAAAACAAAGAATTATAAAAAACGTCCCAGGGGTTATCGAGTTACATCATCATCGAGTTACACCCCGAAGAAGAAGATAGATAGAAGATAGACAAAAGTGTACAGGTTATAGTATAGATATTTTTTTTTTTAGATTTTTTTTTCTTTTTTTTTTATATAAATATACCTATTTATTAAGTATCCATATTTTTCATAATTTTTTTAAGTAGAGTAATGGGTACATGTATATTTAATTTTTTAGGTGTAAGTAGTTTTTGTTGGGAGTAATTGTGAGAATGTAATAAAAGTTATTCCTGAATTATTTTTAGCTTAGGGTGTTGTTTCGGTACCTTTTGAGAAGTTGCAAGCTTTGCACTTTCCCAAACACAAAATTTCTTTAAAAGAACAGATTGATGTAATCTAGAACTGCGATGTGGTGGGATCTACAAACATTTTCATCCGAAAACCAAAAAGTAAACTTTGGAATAAGATTCGTTTCTATTATGCAACTTTCTATTATTCTATTTTTAATTTTTTTCAAGTGTGGAGTACTTTTTATATAATTTTTGAAAATTTGTATATGAATCTTACATATTTCAAAAAATAAATCAGTAGGAGCAATTATGCTGCCAAAATCGGATGTTTTTGAAAAGTTTTTGTGAAAGAGGAATGTTTCAGAAGCCATTTTCAATTTAATAGATTCCCCAGATCTTTTCATATCGGTGTCACATAATTTGCAAGGTATTTTAGTTTTAGCCCTTAATACTGCAGCACCGATGAAATACCTAAGGGAAAGATCCTCTACTAAAAAATGTTCTTCCAATATTTGCAACTCGGGAAGCTCAGTTTCTTCATCTTCTTCCAATATTAGAGCATTGTCCGAAAAGCTTAGATTTACCCTATCATTTTGCAAATAATCGTCTTGTTTCGATTGGGAAAATAAATTTTCTGACAAAAATTCCTCTGTGTCGTTTTCGCAATTTGATGAATAAGTGCTTAAGGATGAGAACTTATGTGACATTATTTTTGCAATAATATTATTGAAGGTATATACAGATGGATTTGGATCAAAACCCCCCCTACTTCTTACCAATGAAAAACAGTTTTCAATGGGATCTTGGTTTATCTTATATGTAAGAAAGTAGTGTTTTTCTGGATGGTCCTCAAACAATTCGGAAGATAATTGTAAAACTGCTCTTACAACTTGTAAAAAGCCTTTTACCCAAAAAGTCTTATTTTGACCCTCAAAATTTAAAGCTTCGAGGTAACTACAACTTTCTTCTAAAAATGATCGAACCTTATTGTTTCGTTTCAAGCCACTCCTATATATATTCTTGTTAAAAGGTGCCTTAGAATTCAAGCAGTCAAACAAATTGTTAAGGAATTCAAAAAAACTTGCTGTGGACAAAGCACGTGGAGCTACTTCCGAGCTAAATATGTCCATTTCAAACGCAGTTTTTATCGATGCACTAACAGTATGACTAAAAATTTGAGTAGCGTACCTAACTTTCATTTTTTGCCAACTGTTTGGCCTGACATGCTTAAAAGTTATTTTATGTGACATTTTTGTTGTTTTATTTAGCTCGGCTTCGAAAAGACTTTCTACAACTTTCCAGCTTGCAATGCCCTCAACACATTGAATTTCCTTTTTCAATAATGTATTACGCGCGCTTTTAATGAGATGACAAGGGTCATACAATGCAAAAATACGTTGACAGTTGTGATAAAAAAAAGGCTTTTCTGGTGTTATACCCAGGCAATTGAAGCAACTTCTGTTATTCGAACCCTGGTCACATGTAAGGCTTCTGACTGGTAACCCTATGTTTTGGCAATAGTTAAGGTTATCAATAAGTTTGTTCTTTAATTTTTTAGCGCCCATTGGTTTATCAGTCACAAAGTAACTTATTATATATTTCCAATTGGAGAAAATACCTCTTACCATAAACAATAAGATATATTTTCCGATTAAATTTTCCTTTTCCCTGCCATCGTCGATGTACCCAACTATTTCATCATAAAAACCATCAAAAGTCAAATTTCGTTTTATGGCAATTTCATCAAACACTAAGGAAGTTTCTTTAGTGTCTGGGTTCCATTTTGATACCAATTCGGTAAGGTTTTTAGTTATTTCGTCGTTGAACCCTGGCCTTGTTTTTTTGATGATTTGCCATCGACGAATGGAGTTTTCAGAAGGAAAATTTATTTTAAGGGCATCTCTTATATATCTATAAACTGTAGGTGATTTGTACATCAATTCAGATGCTAGATCTTTTTCACTTTTTCCCCAGTGAGAATATTTCGATTTCTTGCACAAAATCATTTTGGCAAATATTTTTGCATTCCGACTTACAAGGATTCAATTACAGAAGACAATGGAAGAGCATTTTTCTTGTTTAAATATTTGTTTTTACACTTTGCCATCTTAGTTTGTCTGGAAGATCTTTTTGTCATCAATGAAGCGTTTTTAAATTTTCTCATCAATTGATTGTATTTTTTTTTCAATTTCAATGTATTTGCTTTTGTAGAAAAAACAGTTTTTTTCTGATTTTAAGCAGTTTTTACATTTTACATTTTCTATATCTATGGTATTACCACTAAAAGACGACATAGGCTCCACATCATGTAACTCTTCAAATGAAAGCTCTTCTGTATCTGGTCTTTTCCGCTCATATGTTCTTCCTTCAAAGCGAACGGGTATGTGATCCTGGTCAGAAGCTGTATTTTTTTCAAGCAAAATATCACCTGAAAAAATTGAAGGTACTGCTGTTTTTTTTAGTTTTTTTTTACCTATATCATTTTGGCGAAAATGATTGGAACAAATGTATGAGTTTTTAGCTGGAGGATGTTTTTCTAATGAACATGCATCCATCCACGTTTCAAAAAAAATCGAATCCTCATTGGGAAATCGAAAAAAAGATAGGGTTGGATTGTCACGCTTTGATTTTCGACAAGAAGGGACAGCGCATCTTACACCCCAACTTTTTGTGCGAAGAGCCATCTTATAAAAAGAGCAGTAAAGCGAATAAATTTGAAATGATGTACTCTCTGTATCTACCTCCTAAACATATGAAAAGAATAATTCCACATACATATATATCTCGCATCAACCCTCAACCACAACGAACGATGATCGAATGGCTCTGGAGTCTGGATGACGGTTTTTCTACAGTGCGAAGCGACCGACCGAAATAGAACTGCAACTGATTTGTGTTTGTGTGTGTTGGTTGCTTTCGAACGTCATGAATTGCGTCGTTTCGCCGATCGTACTTTGAACAGTGTCTGGTCTGGAGATACTCTGAGTCTCTGATCTGAACTGAATATGAATTGCGTTCTTGTAGATCGGTACAACTTGCAACACAGAAATATATTAGGCCAACATGAATGATAGTAACCGCAACCCGGTGCAGGAAATTAAAAAGTGGCGACTTTTTCTTTGTATGAAGCGGGGTGTCTTTATTATTAATTAGTCTATGTTACCATTCATAACACAAACAATTTATTTTTTATTCACTTTTTCTAAAAAACTTTCGAAAAACAAAAGAACATCTTTATACGTGGTCGGCTAGATGACAGTGCGATTTCCTCCGCCCAGCGCATGTTTACATTAAAGGCAAAGGGCACTTTCCTATGTACACGAGGGCCACTAGGGCTGTTCCAGGATGAAGCAACTTTCACGGCGGTATATCTGGTTCCCCGTAATGGACAGGGTGATCGAGAAACTGGCAGTCGGGTGTAAAATTTGTCAATCAGCAGCCGTCGACCCAAAAAGGGAATATGTTATCTAGCCCCCACCTGAGGAGGATTATTTTTCAAAATTTCCATTTGTGGTGTCAACGGTCTCGGTGACGTCAGAGTCCACGATCAAGGCGTTGCAGAGGATTTTTGCCATCGAAGGTCTGCCGAAAATGACTATGACTGACAATGGTACGCAGTACACGGCGCAGATTTTTAACGATTTTTGTACCTATCACTCCATTTAACATTGGAGAATAGCACCATTCGACCCAGCATCAAACGGTCAAGCAGAAAGGTCTTAAAAATTGTATAGCTTATATAACTTGATTCGGGAAATTTATAAACCGACAACATTTTAAATTCTTTCAGGAAAATATAAAGCCGTGGACATTTTTGTACACGAAAGCTGTCATGTTTTCTCGTCTATGAATTTGCAAATTCTACTACCTGCTATTCCTACGGAAGTTTCTGATTTTTTTATTTCGCTTGTATTTTGATGAATGCTGAAAACTCTTACGTCCAAATATTCTGCATCATCAACCTTTTCAACTACCCAGGACTGTTGTCTTAGAGATTCTCATCCTCGGCGAAAAAAATGTTTTTTCAAAGAGTTTGATAAGGGTTTGGAATTGTTCAAAAAATGTATGCAGGGCCTGTAATTATCACATCGATATTTTTATCACGTCCAAAGCCGTCCAAATTACTTAATTATTCAATTATTTAATCGAAAGTGCGTTAAAATAATAATTGATTACGAACACGCAGTTTTTTGTTTTAATTTTATGATATTTTTCAAACCCTTCGCTAATATGAAAAAAAGAAAAAAAAAACAATTTCCCAGGAATGAAATGGGATTAAGTTGATAAATGCAACTTTTATGACGCTTTTCTTCAAAAAGGTCATAACATTCACCTGTTAACAGTGGCGTAGCAAGGGGGGGGGCAAGGGGGGCATAGGCCCCGGGCGGCACTTTGCCAGGGGCGGCAATTTGGAGCAGTTAATTTTTTTTTTTTTTTTAATTTTAAAAAATTATAAAATTGGCAAAACGGATACAGTAAGTAATCAGACATTTCTTTTGTTGCTTAGCAACAAAATCCAATGAACGCTGCTCACTAGTATGCAACTACTTTTTTTCAGAAATTTTAAAAGTAAATCAAACACTATGCACATCTGCATTCGAAAATACCCCTTTTCTCTTTTCTCGCTAGAAGTTGGGTGTGTGCGTACGTAACTGTAAGCGATGTGTTGCTAGAAACTGGAGTTAGCGCGAATAAGTTATTATGGTTTTGCTTTTGTTGGTATTAGAGCTTAGAGGTATCTAATATAATTAGTTCAGACACACTCTCTACACACCCACACACACAAACAACATTGCAGGTATACTTTTCTATTGCTCAAAAGAAGTGAATCGTTGGAATTATTTTATGCTGCATATTCAATCAAAATGATTGAAAAAAAAGAAGAAGTGGGCAATATTTGCAAAAAATAAGTTTTGCCTTGCTGCTATTGCATTTATAATGAAAGCGTTGAGTTCTAAAAAAAAAAAGATATAGGTATACACAGATCGGCTTTTGGGTAGTCGTTTTTGAGAAATAATTTAAAAATTGATTTATTCGAATTTTTTGAGGAATTCTAAGTACGGAGTCTTATTTGAAATACGGATATTATCTTAAGTATGCATTTTGATCAAAATCCTTAGACCGGTTTTTGTAATAACGCAGACAAAACCGTACCAAATTTTGCAATGTTTAGTTTAAAAAATATACTATTGCCTAACTAAAGCGTGATTAAGTTTTAAGGGCCGATATTGATTTTGAATAAAACACAAATTATTTAGTAAATTATTGTCACTTCTTTTTATTATGATAATATTGATATGGTTCAATTATGCATGAAACAAAATATCGGCCAAACGGCCGCCGCGACCTCGGCAGCACACCTCTATCCGATGGTCCAAACTTTCGATGACGCTGAGGCATAATCTTATCGATGTACACCTTTTCTTTCTTTCCGGGACGGCTCTTCAGCTACACTATCGCGAAAAGCAGCAATATTTTCTGCAGTACGAGCTGTACGAGCTGGTGTTTTTACATCTCCTACAGACCCGGTTTGCTCAAATTTGTGCACGATTTTTCCGATTGTACGCACATTTGGACGATTAAATTGACCGAAAAAATCACGAAGTACACGAAATGCATTTTGATTTGAACGTCCATCATAATAAGTCTAAATAACTTTAACGCGTTGCTCGATTGTGTATCTTTCCATGGCTCAAATTGAGTTAGTCAGAAATTGAGAAATGTCAAATGAAATGCAGAAAAAAACTTGACGTTAGGTGTGGTTCACATTCATTATGTAATTATATAGTCTGTAAATTGTAAAATGGTAAATAGACTTAAATAAATAAATAAATAAAACATTCAACGTCGGCCCTTAAAATTTAACCACCCTTATATAGCTGAAAACTGACTACCTAAAAGTTATTTTTCGGGATGTAAGCATTACTTGGTTTTCAGAGGAGTTGGGGTCGAAATTTCTGGCGAGGGCAAAATTCTTTTTTCAAAATTCTGCTTTCAAAATTCTGTTTTACAAAATTCTGCTTTCAAAATTCTGCTTTACAAAATTCTGCAAATAATAAAAAAAAGGTTTGGAAAATGTTCAAAAGCGCGCGCTTTTTAACATTTTCCAAACCTTTTTTTTATTATTTACGTAAAAGTCTACCTACCTACTTACTCACTTCTTATAGAATTATAGAAAAAGAGGTAAAAGGAGTTTTTTATTGGTTTTAAATTTGCTCTCTTGGTTTAGACAAATATTCTGTTAGTATACCCTTGTGAGTGAACGTGTGCTTCTAAAGTGAAAATGAATATATCTGTAATTAAATCCAATAAAGGAAAAGATAAGTTGTGCGTGGATGGATATAATGTATTATTGTGAAAAATTAAGTAAATGTGAAATATCGGTTTTCTTAAGAGATTATCAAAAAATATTGTTCTCTCTGGCTTTGTTTAGTTTCTTAGTGCTTAATGCAATTACGAAATAATTTGTCATTTTTTGGCTGTTTTTTTTTTTTTGTGTTATTGGTACCCACCTGTGTACCTTCTTTATATGAAATATACTATAATTTGTTGATAAAGTTGAAAAATATTTGTTTTCTTTAAATTTTTAAATTGGAAAAAAAAAACAGAATTAGCAGAATTTATTTGTTTAAAATATTGCCTGTCAGAATTTTAAAAAGCAGAATTTTGAAAAGCAGAATTTTGTAAGACAGAACAGAAAAAAAAACAGAATTTTGAAAAGCAGAATTTTTGTGTTAAAAGTCAGAATTTTGCAAAGCAGAATTTTGAAAGCAGAATTTCGACCCGCTCCCTTTCAGAGTTTTATCGAAATCAAAATTAGGGTTCTCGAGATATAAGCAGTTTTCAAAATTAGCGTTTTCGGTGATTCATTTTGGTCAAAATCTTTACCGCCGTTTCCCTAGAAAACTAAAGAAAACCAAATTTTCAAAATCTATTGTACGATACTATAGAAAAAAAACTGAGCCTGCCATTCAGTTAGAAATGACAATATTACCTTAGAAATGAATTTTTGTTTTCGAGATATTTCGAAATTTCAAAAGTACCGTTATTCGATTCCAGAAATGTTACCAAGTTTAAAAAGGTCTTTTTAGTGTATGAAAAAATTAGGGGGCGGCATAAATTGGGTCTGCCCCGGGCGGCTCCAACCCACGCTACGCCACTGCCTGTTAAGGCAGTGATAGTGGTTCTTGCCTTCGCCTATCTTTATAATAAACATTGCTCCTTTTACTCGTGAATAAAACCCAAAGCTACTTAAACTTATTGGCGGGTTCACTTACTTACAAATTGCTATGTAGATACGTCATACGTGCGATCTAGAGACAACTATGTATTGTATATGCCTACTTTCATCAACTTTGCTATTAATAATTAACGAGAGATATTTCGAAAATCTATAAGAAATGCTTTGTACCTACCACTAGGTATATAATTCCTATGTCCCAAATCGAATGGTAAACCAACAGGTTATCACTTATCAGTCATCAATCCGAACGGCGGTTTTTTCTTTTCAATTTCATTTCAAGTATTAGGTATTCCACTCTCAGTTTCTATTTCGTGCTCATAGAGCTTTCACAACTAATTAGATTTTACATTTTAATATATTCAATTCAAATGGCCAACAGCCAAAGCTCTTTTTCTCCACACACCAGCTGTATCCATTAGATTCAATGGCACAATTTTTCGTGAGTCGTATATCTCAACCACTGCTACGTTCGTATTTGTAGGGGCACATCCCGTATAGTGATAGACTCCGACAAAATACGTTACGGCTTTGGAACTTGGAAATAAATTCGTTGATCTCAGTTTCATTCGGCTTGCTAGCGCTGTACAACGTTCTATTCAGTAGTCCGGAGATCTTTACATTCTTGCCTCTTGCATTTTATTTACTGCATCGCCTTAAGGTAGTTCATCTATAGCTATACATCTATCAAGTCAATAGATTCACCCACCACCACTCGATCGTATAATCGGAACGCGTTGTAGCATCTTTATAAACAGCTACTTCCTCCACGTAAATAAGAAAATAATCTAAAATAGAAAAAAAAACCCAAGACTCATTGGAGTATATAATTAGATTGTTCTCTCGGAAAAATTCAGATAAATCATATTTGTAAATACCATTGACTGTGAAAGTGAAACCGTGCTTACCACCTTACTCATATCTGCGTTTGTTTTTTGTTCTCCAATTGTGTTCTAAAAAAGTATAGTTCATTTTTATTTCTGTTTTTTTTTTTTGCATCTTTAGTGATTATCTTGCTAGAGTTACGATCGCAAAACAACGTTCAACATGGGGTGCGGAATCTCGATGATTAAATATATTCTAATCCTCTTCAATCTACTGTGTGCGGTAAGTTCATATATACGAGTAAAGATGATATTTCTTAGAACTGAATTCATTTGCATATACGAGTCACCTATAAAAAAAGCTTTAAAAATGCCTTAAAGACTCCAATGTGGGTGACGCGACGCGACGAATGATTTCATATTTCCGAAAGAAAAATATCTAAAAGCGTCCCCAACCCATATCCGAAAAGTTCAAGTAAAGAAAACTGTTCACTTTCAAACTTGGCTTTACATTGTAGATACTCGCGTTCGTGTTCATGATCCCCTATAACGCTGAGTTTGGCGCTCAAATGCCCACCATATGTGCGTAGCGTACCTGAAAACCTCCAAATCCGGTTGGACTTCTATTCGAATTCAAATACCTATACCTACGTATATGTGCAGTAACATATTTAAATATTTATGCGGATGTACATAAAGTGGGTTTTGCTTTGTTGTGTTTACGACCGTCCTGCCGTCGTGCACACTACTGCAATGCCAATGACTACATCAATGGAATTGAGATATTTTTTCGCTGCCATGACGTCACCTGCGAACATGACACAGTTGTTATTGTAGGATTTATTTTTAATCTTATTAGTATTTCTCTGTTTTCCGATCACTGAGAGACCGGGAGCCAACATCTAATATGCTAGAAAAGCTGTTTTCATTGCGAACGCGTATTTTTACGCACGAAAATCAAAATGTATGCCTATTAAACACAGCAGTCAGACAAGCACTATACACTCTACTATAGTGACTTTAGCAAATACAGTTCAAGAGTGTGATCTTGATGATACTGCTGCTTACGAAACAATCAGCGTGTTGTTATAGGTAGATGTATTTGGGTATTTTAGCTAATGACACAGCTATGCTTCAAGGTTTAATGAACGTATATGGTGGGCTTTAGACGACGCAGATAGAAACCAGTTTTTCTTTTCCTTAGTTTTCCTTCGTGATGAGTAATACTTTTGGAGTTTATGAATTTTGCGTTCTAAGTTAAGCGATATTTAACGATTTTTGAGAATCGTGGGCAAAACGAATGTCGATTTATTGGTAACACACTCGTGACTGGTGACTAAGACCCGTTTGCTGATACTGCACATAGCGATTTAAGTTCTACTTAAATTCCTTATGGGCTACTTTTTCCATGTCCTAAACTGTCACATAAGATTTTAAGTGGAACTTAAATCGCTATGAGTAGTATCAGCAAACGGGCCTAAATGTCATGGGTTACGTTGTGATACGTTGTTGTCGTTTGTTTGGTTTGTATCATGTCAGCCATAGGTACGGGTACGGTGACCATATTCGTCAAAAAATAATTGTGCTTCCAAATTTTTTGTATTTATTATGTAGGTACCTACATATTAAAAAAACAATAATGTTTGCTTCTGGCTTTTCGGATTTTGATCTGAGATTTCAGATTTCGGCTGCCAAATCGAACGTTAAATCCGAATTTTGAAGTGAAACTTCTTATGCGACTTCCAACTCAAGGTCGCGTTAAACGTTTAACGCTAATAATTGGATACTCAAAGGTGTGAGCGAGGGTAAGGGTGGCGCACATTGCACAGCACAAGCACGTTCATATGAAAAAAAAAATGAGTGTGTTTTCTCCAACAAAAGTGAAACGAAAGAGAAGTATGCGAGGTGAATGTGTATAATCAACAGCCACAATGTAATTCTGAGGAAATGTGCAGATGGCTGTTGACGTGCGCTGATGGACTTATGGTGGTGTATATAGAAATTGAGTTAAAGGTTTTTGTTTTAATGGTTGTTATAGTACATACCTACCTACATATACGTTGATACCTACAGTAAAGAATTGAAGAATTCAAGAAGTAAAGACGATATAGGTGAATTATGTTGTTTGATTTATTGAAGTAAAACTTCTTAAATGCAATGCTACTATAAGCATTGTATACTCAAAGGTGTGAGGGTACCGCTCACGCTTCAGAGTATGCAATGGTGAGTGAGTTCATTGGCACCAAATGTTGGGAGAAGAATATTCTCTGGTGAAGATTAATTTCCAAAAATAATGACTAAATTGGCAATTAATGTCTTATTGAAGTGAAACTTCTAATGCGACTTCCAACAAGGTTGCGTTAAACGTTCAACGCTCTTGGGGAGGGGGAATAGAAGGAGCCAGAGCGAGAGTGAATGCGTGGCACTCGAACGCATGCGAGTATTATACCTGTTACAGGCCAGCGCGAGCGTTGAAGTGAAACTTCTAATGCGACTTCCAACATATCGTATCTTACTTTAGTTGTCATTATCCCATTGTAAATGTTATGGATTTGGATATTTCTCCACTCGAAAATGATAATTAAAAGATGCGATCAATTGTGAATTGTAAGCAATGTTAATAAAGTTTGTCTTAAAGCCTAGTATCCTGCTCCCGCTAAATTTTATCTCCCATACAAAAATGTCTACAAAGATAAAATTGAGCGAGGCAGTTTAGCAAAGCATCAGTATCCTGTTCGCACGCTTAATCCTGAACTTCATATAGATGGGCCGATGAAAAGTCTCCACTCATTTAGCTCGCGAAATAAATGTCCGGTGCATTAAATCGAAGATAAATTTTGACATAAAAAAACGGAGGATAGTGTTTGTGTTGTGTTTGCAATGATTTTTTTTTTGGCTGACAATGTTTGCGTGGTAAATAAAAGAAAACGCAAAGCCAAACAACAGAGCCAAAACAGAGATACACATAAATATAAATAAAGCGAATCGATTTTCAGGGGGACTTATGCTCTCATTTGGCGTCGTCTTTTGGGTAATAACAGGTGTTCCACTATGGTAAGGAAATTGTGGAAAGTTTGAGGACACATGTCGAACTTCTTCTTATAATTTCTAGGTTTCTTACGTCTTTCAAGTTTGAAATTCGAAAATTCTATTAAAATTACGTTTACTGATATCTGTCATGGTACTCATGGTTCATAAGCATATGGGTTTTGTCCCATCTATATCATGTTTAATAATAATTTAGCGACCATTTATCTTTGGTGTGGAGAAACGAAGTGGAGACTAGGGGCGCTAAAAAGGGGCGAAGTGGAGACTAGGGGCGCGAGCAGGATACTAGGCAAACAATATGATTTCACTAAAAATGAATTTCTACCCCTTCCTATCTTCATTTCCACATTACGAAGTTTCACTTCTTCCGCGCGGTGGGACTCCACGCACTACTTTTTTATTGGTTGTATACCTATAGATATTGGGTTGGCCGCAGAAAAAAATTGTTCACTTGCACTGGAAATCCATTTCAATAGATTTTCACACAGTTATAATAACGCATTTCGAAATAATTTAATATCGTAATTTAAGTCGTTTCCATAAGCGTAGAATTATTATTTCAGCTAAAAAAACAATCCTTCCAACGATAAACAATTTGTAACCGCTAGCTGGCTTTGATGTTAGTGAAAAAATGTGTAAATCTGAAAACATCGAGATTTCTCAAGAGTGCCGCAGATCAAAAAAGAGCCTGATTTTTTTTTGGAAAATCGAACATGAAATGCAATCTCGATAAAAAAAACATACGTTCGACGCTCACAGTGAAAATATTGATTTGAAGCCGTTTATCCCAAACACAGCTTGAACAATCTGTGTAAAAGGACAAAATGGCTCTCAATAGGTAACAGTAGTACACATTCGAATACACCATCTTTACTAAAAATTTTTTGTGTTGTGTTTACATTCAATTGGTACGTTGCTAAATGGTCGTCATATAGAGGGAGTGATAGGGCAAGAAGGAATCACACGTCCAGACAATGAAGAACGAGTTCCACCACCAAGTACAGAAAAAGTTGGCTTAGCTATAAAAAAAGCTTGAGAACAATAAGGCCGCAGGCTCTGATGGTTTACCAGCGGAGCTCTTCAAATACGGCGATGTTTTGGTAGGACGCACGCATAGCGTGACCAGCTTATGTTATTTGGAAAACGGGACGGTGTACCTATTTAGGGTTTATGGATTGGTGTTGGATGAAAGAAAATAAAAAAAATAAAAAGCAAGCTTTTTTTTTGTGGACTGTATTTGTCAAGGTGAGTTAAAGAGCGTGAAAACTAGTAAATACATACAATAGGGATGTCATAACTGAGAACATTGCATTACACAATGACGTCATCGTGTGTTGGAGTGGCATCATTGCTACTCGTTGCAATGCATGTTATTGGATACTTATTTTTAATCATCTGTGTGTTGGCCCAAAGCGGGACTGATGAAGTCTGGGGAACAGCGGGACACACGATCTAAAAGCGGGACTGTCTCACTTTCTGGTCACGTTACGAATGCACCAAATCATCAACCAAGTATATTGGTTCGGAAGAAAGCATGCCCAATGAATGGATTGTCAGCTCCATATGCCCCATCTACAAAAAAGGCGATCCTATGTCTTGCAAGAACTATCAAGAAGGCATATCCCTGCTTAAGTCGCATATAAGATTCTATCCAACGTACTTTGTGAATGTCTCAAGCCGTTCTGTTACACATTAATCGGCATGTATCAGTGTGGCTTCCGGCCCGGCGGAACGACGATAGGCCAAATTTTCACACTGAGGCAAGTCCTGGAAAAGACCAAGAAATTCCAAGTCGAGACCCACCACCTTTTTCATCGACTTTAAAGCCGCTTTTGATAGCATTCATCATCATGAGCTCTATACGCCGATGGCCGGTTTCGGGATCCCGGCAAAAATGATCCAGTTGTGGCGCATGACGCTGGAAAACACGCGCTGCTATGGGCAGTTCGGAAATAGCTCCGAACACCGGATTTCGGAGATGCGCTATCATGTGACTTTTTCAATCTCGTTCTGGAGCAGATACTGCGCAGGGCAGGTGTCAACACGGAAAGCCCTATCTTCAACAGATCCGTCCAGCTACTATGTTATGCGGACGATATCTTCTGCTGGCCTTGAAGTAAATGAGGACAAGACTAGGTATAAGTATATACTACTAACAAACAAACAAGCATCTGTCCACCGCATAGGAAAAAGAAACCTCACTGTTGATAGCAAAAATTTCGAGATAGTAGAAGGAAGGTAGATGAACACCTCGGAGTGAATATGAACTCTACGAATGACACCCTAGTGGAGATCCGACGAAGAATTACGATAGGATACCTTTGGCAAAAACAATTGGGTTCAAAACTTCTGTGTGCTCTACAAAACCTTTATCCTGCCAGTTTTGCTTTATGGCGCCGAGTGCTTGACGATAAGCAGGAAAGGAAAGCCAAAATTCGTCGACTACATTGGCTCGGCTACCTCAAACAAGTGGACTGCTCCAGCTAAGAGGATCTTCGAATCCCAGCCCCCTGGTTCGAGACAAAAAGGAAGACCGAAACTCAGTTTTAAAGACCAAGCTGTCGCGGATGCCGACCGATTGGTATAGTTAACTGGAGTTAAAGAATGAAAAGCTGCAGTGTCTCAGGCAGAGACTCTT
This sequence comes from Cheilosia urbana, assembly GCA_946477585.1. Taxonomy (NCBI): domain Eukaryota; kingdom Metazoa; phylum Arthropoda; class Insecta; order Diptera; family Syrphidae; genus Cheilosia; species Cheilosia urbana. The sequence continues at coordinate 45,036,773 of OX297856.1, forward strand.
CACTGGTCGGGAGCCCGCTAATTAAGTAAGTTAGGATGGCTAATCCTTTTAGGACAACAATGTGGCTATACCAAATAACCTTGTTAATGGAATATCAAAGCTAAATCAGAGCAGTGGAAAAAAATATAGGCCTCCTAACAAAGTACTAGTTACAGGTAGCCTGAAACACATCTTATCCCACGAGATCGAATCATATTTTATATTGCCACCTCTGCATAAACATAGTCTGGTGGAACAATATGTTAAAGCAGTAAGCAAGGAGGACGAATGTTTCAAGCACACATATTTCAATTAAGTTTCGAGATCTGAGTTCAGAGCAAATCGGCATGTTTAACGGCCCACAAATTCGTAAATTGATCCTGATTTCAACAGTTCAATGTCAGAAATTGAGGAAAATTAATGGAATTCGTTTTTTTGGGTTATTCAAAATTTCTTAGGCATTGAAGAGATGTTGCCTCACTTCCAGCGACTTGAATGTAATATGCAACTTCAGGATCAAGTCGCCCAGCCATTTAAATCGTTTTTCTGCAAATCTAGGTGAATTAAGCGAGGAACAGAGCGAAGGAGTCCACCAAGATATTCGGACTTTGCAGGAACGTTTCCAGGGCTGCTGGAACGCACACTTGATGGCTGATTTTTGCTCGAGTATTCAGATTAGCACTTCGTCATTCAACAACCGTAGAAGAAGAAAATTTCAGAGTCTGTAGTTTTTTTATAATTCAACATTTTTGTACGGTTTTTCTCTCTCTAAAAAAAAACGACCCTCGTTATTGTTCAAAACCTAGAATTGATACAGAAAAGATGATAGCATATTTGAAATCAGCGTCTAAAATTAACTCAAAATCATGTAAAATATTTTATTTTACATGCAGCAGGCTTGCCAATACGCGGTGATTCATTTGGGCAGCTATAATAATTAATATGAAGTAACTCCTTAATTACCAATACTAAAGTGTACACCAATAGCGTGTAATCATGTGAAGTAATTTTCTTCTCATTTTCCCACATCTACAAATGCATAGCATATTATAATCAGTTACCTAATACATATAAATGCACCTTAACGTATTAAGTCATTCGCAATTTCAGTCATCGTTCTGAAGTGTACAATCATATAAAATATAAGTTTACGAACCGATTAATTAACATTTTTATTCTTCGTTAAGATGAATTTTATGTTTGCATTCACTGCGTAGGAATATTTTTCTCTCGGCAATCAAATTGTGAAAATGCGGTGATATCATCTTTTGATATTTTCAGTGCACGTTAAGCGGCAACAACGTATCGTCATCGACAATCTTCTCATAGGAAAAAAGTGCTTTTCGCAACAAACGTAAACAAACATTCCAACATTTGATATTTCCATAGCATGAAAGCACGTAGTACTAAAATTGGACAACTGTTTTTCGCAAAAAGTCGATTTCAAGGCACGCGTTCAAATATTTTATAACAGAAGAAATATTCAAACGCTTTATGATAAGGAAATGTAAAAATACGGTAGAATTTTGTCGTAGAAAGATTTTTTCCATAATCGGATGAACATGATCTCGTCACCTCTCCCACTGAATATGAATGGCACGAGTACGATAACTTTGGCGCCAAAAATTGATAACGCTTTTTTGTAGAAGGGTCAAAAAACAAGCTTTTTTTTTTTGCTATAGAAGGGGGGGGGGGGGGGGGTCTATCTCTCACCGTTTGGGCGGGAGTAGTAGAATAGTTTTTTTTAAAAAAATACTTTCAAACTTGAAAATCAGCCAGCGCAATTGGAAAATTTGATGATGTTTTTGAAATGAATGTCTTGGATTGCCGAGCCTTAGTCAGTGTCAGTCAGTCAGAGACAACTTAAACTGCATGGCATTCTACTACTGGCTACTGGATCCCTCGATAATCCGAGTTTCAGTGACGCCTCAAAATACTTGGATATTTCGATGGGGTTTTAAGGGCGTAAGAGCTTTATTAAGCCACAAAATAAAAACAAAATTAACTACGGAAATGTTTGGATCGATCTCTTCACCAGAATTACGTCTAAGATTTATGCAAAATCTGTTTAGTTTTGTCAACCTTGAAGCATCAATAGTCAGTTGTCTAGCTTTATAGGTTAGCTAGGTCCGCCACAAAGTCTATCAATTCCTGAATTAAACATCTATTACACTTTGTTTGGCGAAATCCCAATGTGTGGGACGCGGCTTTATACACATCAGTTATTTTGCATGACTGATAAGAATTCGAGCTGACTGCACTTATATGCTATCCATTTTTTCACCAAATCGAAGGCAGCTAAGAAGTAAACAAATTTTCAAAAAGACGGACACTTATTTCTCCTAGCAGCATCTAATTTTATCTTCGAACATTTAAGATATTAGATTTATATTTATTTGATTTGTATCTATTTTCCGGTAGCTAAGCTCTTTAATTGTATTGTTCGTAATCTCTCTCACAGTTTATCAAAAGTCCTCAAAGTTTCTACTTTTTTAATTTTTCATCTTGATCTTAGCTATCTATTAGAAGCTTATGAATTTGTGATAAAGATTTTGAACTCACGGTTTCAATGAGTTCCCAGTGTTGTTATTCAAACTTTGCAAGTAAGTTGCTTCCTTCGGCTCTAAAAGTCATAACTTTTAATCTAGTCACGTTCTAGTGTCGGTTTTGCTTCTTCTTACCTTCTCCGAAACCATAGCAGTAGTAAAATAATTTCGTGAATAAGAACTCTTTAAAGTTATCAACTCTAGACTCTGCGCAGCCTGGTCTACCTTCCCGAGTCAAATTCATACCTCTGAAAACTATGTTCTTGTACTTATTTTTCTTAGGCTGCGCTGCTGTTCATAGTATCCAGAAGCTCAACTAACAAGCCTCTCCAGTTAGCCCAGTGATCCCTTCCATATTTATTTGAACTCTGCGAACCCGTTGAGGCACTTTTTTACTCGAGCGTGTCATCTTTGCAAGGTCTTTCTCTAATTCATTAACCCGTTGGCATCAAAGACTCTGTTGACCGGAGCGTCGATGTTCATTCGTTCTATATGGTCAATCAAACACTCAGTGCCCATTTTTTCTTTTTTTTTTTGACAAAGTCAATGTCGTTACTGCACGTAGAAAACTCGTGAATGCAAATTGCCAAGGGTATCTTCATCCACTTTTGAACGAGTTCAAGGCTAAAGGCTTAAACTGTTTGGTATTATAAGGACTATTTTTAAGATATTATAAAGAGTCTCACAATAGTTCAAAATATGGCTCAATAATGTAATTGCGTGTATATTAAACTTTTTGAATATGACTTTCGAATTTGTAGTCCGGTCAATTTAGACATTCGAAGCTAAATAAATTCCCACCAAGCTGAAAATCAGTAAAATTGTTTTGAATATAAATAAAAATAAAATTTGAAAGTTCCCCATCATTCCCGTGTATGGAAAAAATTTTATTCAAGGTCAAAGGTCAAAAAATGGTTTTTCGCGATTTCCAGTAAAACGGTAGTTTTATCATAAAAATACCTCAGACAAAAATTGTAGATCATAAAATTATCTACAAAAATGTTTTGTTACTTTTTTTTTCTACGAGCCATCGTTTTTGAGATATAACGATTCAAAAAGTTGTAATCGTCATAATATGCACACGTTGCCACGCCACCTATGAGGTAGTGTACTTAGCGCGTTTTATAATGTGGTTTACCCAGTAGGCCTATTCCACGGGTTAGTTGTGATCCTGTTTAATTAGAAACTATTGCAAAGTAATGGAAATTAGCAGAGATTTAAAAGATAAAAGCGATTTGAATTAAAAAAAAAGTAGTGAAATTTAATCGCGCGAGTCGTAACTTTCAAATTCTTCTTCTTGATCTTCTTCATCCTCATTCTTAGTGCATGTAAATTGCGTCAATAGTGATATATCGCATGTAGCCTCGTTGGAATCAAACGGATCCTCCACTGTTGGTGATTCAATACTGGAGTAAGACCAGCCTTGACAATGTGTACATGCCCGAGAACAAAACAGTTCGACTTTTTTGCAACCACATTTAGCACGGCATCCCTTTTTGCAGTTGCAAAAAATTGTGTTCAGCAGTTTTTCTGGCGCAGGTGGGAGTAAAGTTTGAACGGGTTCTAATGTATTATTGACCAACTTCCAACCCCAGTCTGTAGGGTATAGCTGATAACCAAGCCACACTTGAACTTGGTAATATACCCGATGAGCAGCAACTGAGGTTGGAGGAAGGCAAGCTTGTTGAACTAGATTTTTACTTTAACTTCTTGTCAAATTAAATTACTGTTTTTAAAAACTTCAGCACATTTAACCAAGTCTTGTTTTTCAAACATTTTGCAAACTGTTATTAATTTTACCCCTCCTGTAAAATGCAGATGTCGTGTCACAGTCAGTTATTGCGTGTAAAAATAGTACATAATTTTGACACTTTGTAAAAGTAGATAAACTTTTTGATGAATATATTTCCGATTGATGTTGAGCTTTTCCTGGTTTTAAGAAGAAAATAGTTTTTTTTCAGTTGGAGTTCGAGCAGTGAGTAATACGAGTAAATCTATATCTTCACCAACAACAATAGTTGGATTTGTCAAATTGAATTGCTCTATTGCTGTTTCAATAATCAATACATCGGCATCATTATTAGCTTGTTTTACCAATATATTTTCAGCAGTAAACTTTTCTTTCAACATTGAAATGAACCGAGACTTGTTGTGAGTATTTGTAAGAAATTTCTGTTGACTGGTTGGAACTGTCATAAGTTCATCAAATAAAAATCAAGTTAAAAAAACGCGCTAAGTACACTACCTCATAGGTGGCGTGGAAACGTGTACATATTATGACGATTACAACTTTTTGAATCGTTGTATCTCAACGCAGTGGCTTAGTGGTTAGGGTGTTGGACTGCTAAGCGAGGGGTCGAGGTTCGAATCCCGCAAAAACCCAAATTCCAACTTAGGGTTTTTTTCCGCTGCGCCACCTCTCGCGAAAGTCTGACAAACATCCCAGAGTATGACTGTCTTGAAAGAGCTTCTCAATTAGCCGTTTGGAGTCGGCATAAAATTGTAGATCCCTTGCATTCGTTCCAAAAATGAAAAACTCACACAAAGCGAATGGTTGTGAGAAGCTAGGCCTAGGGTCCCTCCGGACCTGTTGCGCCAACTACTTACTTACTTACGTATCTCAAAAACGGTGGCTCGTAGGAAAAAAAAGTACAGAAACATTTTTGTAGATAATTTTATGATCTACAATTTTTGCTTGACGTATTTTCATGATAAAACTACCGTTTTACTGGAAATCGCGAAAAACTATTTTTTTTTACCTTTTGACCTTGAATACATTTTTTCCCTACACAGGAATGATGGGGAACTTTCAAATTTTATTTTTAATTATATTCTAAACAATTTTACTGATTTTCAGCTTGGTGGGAATTTATGTAGCTTCACTCTTATTTTTTGGTCTAATTTGACCGGACTATTACCCCAGTTCTTTCAAATTTAATGCCAAAGAATTTGGATGACAGAGTGCCACTTTGCCTTAAGCTCTTTTTGCACATTCAGTGTTTCGGTGGGTAGGTATTGCGTGTTGGTACTGGAGCAGCGATATTTCTCTCTTGTGATCCTCCACAGATGGGCGAGTTTGGCAGTAAGCCAAAACCAGACATGGTTCGACAAAGCTTGACTGATGCCAACTGATTTGGCCTTCTTGAATGTTTTCAGGGTCTTAAAATTCGAATTAAAACAGTTGCCTTTTCTGACCTAAGCCCGCGTTAATAGGGGCCATTCGATTAGTAAGTAGGGCTTTCAAGAGTTCAGCATATGACATTTGTTTATGATTTTGTACACGGCTTCAGTAATGGAAACTGATGTCTTTTTGGTATCATTCATTGGTAATTTGTCCAAGCTCTTGCGACGGTGAATTTGTTCTATACGACCGGCAATGATTCTGGCAGTCTTTTACGATTGCATCTTTTAACCCTAGAAAGCTAACGTTCGTCAAAACGACGAACATAAAATCAATTTTTTCCTCTACCTTCCTTATTATTTGACTTACGTAATCGTGCTTTCGCGCCAACTCAGTAGCCGGTGGACTCTCTTTTTTATAATTATCTTTTACCTATATCCTACTTTTCTAATTTATGGTAAAAAACTGAATAAAATCTAATAATTTATTTAAAAAATAAAAATGTTTTTAAATGGTCGTCAAAAAGACGAATGGTTAGCTTTTCATGGAAGTCTGGTAACGTTAGCTTTCTAGGGTTAAAGATCATAAGTTCTAACAATATTTCCTTGTCCTAGTCGATTTTACATTCAGAATTCAGAGGCTAATCCGATTGACAGTTCGTTGATCGGAAGACTCTCATCGCAATCCCTTAAGAATTTTGAAATGTTAAAACGCATGCTTGTAAACGTTCCATTCCGCTCAGCAGTAAAGCCAATTAGACTAATCCCGTTTGCCAGAAGTGGTTTCATGTGGGCTGTTCTGCTACTTTCCTCTTCCGGATTTTTCTTAAATGTAGAAGCGAAACGCTAATCTTTCCAAGTTTTCCAAGGTTATTGCTGGAAAATATTTTGGATCAACAAAACATTCATTGCTAGCAGTACGGTTTGTAGGGTGATTTGATGAATTATGTATCTCTTCAAAACGTAATACCAATCGTGATTTTAAAATTCAAATTTAAAAATTTTCTGCAATTAATTTCTTCTAAAAAAACATTTGACAGAATTTGGAAACTGGCCCAATTCGGTTTTTCATCAATTCACTATCACTACTATTTGCTGACGATTTTCAGACACAATCACAATCTCTATGCCAACTTTGAACAACTGCTGTTTAGTTTTATTTGTTCCTTCATTATTTATTGTGACACATTTTTATCTTTGCAAACCACAAACTTTTCCAAAAAATAATACCTACTTACCTACAAATAGGTACATCCTAAAATATATTTTTGAAAATAGAACAAATGTTGTATGTTATAAGAAAATATGTTCCACACTTTGGAAATTCTTTGCATTTTTCACTGAACTAATAAACAGTGGACCGGTGGATATATATGACGCATATAAACACGGTTCAAGGCAACACGGCTAAAAATAATATAAAAGCAAAACCATGTTACCTGATCCTACCTGTTGCTTCATTTGTTGTGCCCCTATCGACTCTAACAAACACAATTAGGAACACATAATTAAGATTGACACGCGTTTAATTCATCGTCAGAATAAAACTACCAATAAAAATGCGAGGAAGTGTTATATTTCAAAGTAAAACAGATAAGGAAGCAATTTTGTTCTGCTGTCCTGTACTTTTCGGAAACAAATTATGATTATTTGCAAAATGTTGATGTAATTATTGTTGGCATGTTTAAACAGCTTTCCGCATCTGTGTCGAAAAGGCTTGTTAATAAGTGTGTGTTGTTTTTAGAATTTGCTACGGAAAGCGGTTCATGTTTACCAATAACTTTTGTTTAAACCTTTATGAAGTAGGATTAAAATAAACTGCGTACAGTCACGCGACTACATGAGATCATAAGCGTTTTCACTTGTGCTGATTACTGTTGATGGCATGGGTGGGGTGGTGGGTTCTGCTGTGTAGGTATTTCAAATAGAATATTCAATCGCATTGACCTTGGACTCTTGGAGGTTGGAGCTTTGGAGGGCGGAACTTCTAGTGAGGGGCAGTATAGGCTATAGAGTAAAATGCGTCTTTTTTTTTTTTTTTTATATACTTCTCCCGGGAAAGGCGAACCTATAACGCGTCAACAGCGCCCCGAGATGCCTGCAGATGTATGTTTGTTCTGCACTTAAATTGCTGCAAATTGTAGTCTTCTGGAAATATATCCCCAGGAAGCGAGTTCCAAAGTTTGCTTGTCCTGTAACAGAAGGAGTTTTTGAAAGTTGATGTCCTCGCGGTTGTCAAGTGTACTGTATGGTCATGAGCATTAGCAGCCTGTCTTGTTGGGCGCCCAAAAGTTGCATTTCGAGGGATAATGTCTTTGAGTTCCTCAGAACATCTACCATGGAAGTACCTATAGAACAAGCATAGGTCAGCGACTTGTCTTCTGTGCACCAACGGTTGTAGATTCGATGTGAGTGTAGGGTCTCCAATGAGTCGAACTGCTCGTCTCTGTATGCTATCAAGCAGGTTAAGTGAATGTTTTGGGGCCGAGCTCCATATATGGGAACAATATTCCAAGCCTGGTCTTACCTGTGCTTTGTAGAGAAGGAGAAGTTGTTGCTTGGGGCTAAAGTACCTCTTTGCTCTAAATAGGTAGCTCAACTTTGCGGACGCCGATTTTGCGATATATGATATGTGGTTCGGCCATGTGATTCCTGAGTTGACTGTGACTCCTAGAAGGTGCATTGAGTCCTTGTGATGGATTGGATGGTCATCCATTTGGATCTGAGGAACTGTTGATGCATTTTTTCTGGAAAATGTTGTGAGCTGTGTCTTGTTTGCATTAAATACAACCAAGTTGTCCTTTCCCCACTTCAATATTTTGTCCAGATCATCATTTAGAGAATTAATTTGTTCACATTTCTGACTGTGTGATGTAGCCGTATTCACAGGCCCATTGTTCGAGATGGAGGATATAAGAGTGCTGTCATCTGCAAAGCTGTAGATATTATTATTTGTCGACCCAAGCAAATCGTTGATGTGGAGAAGAAATAGAGTTGGAGAAAGAATAGATCCTTGGGGCACTCCTGCATTTATAGCAAACGAATTGGATGATACACCATCTACAACAACTTGGATCGATCTTCCCAGAAGAAAATTTTGCATCCATCCGCAGAGTTGTTGTGGTAATCCGTAAGACGCTAACTTGCCTAATAGGGCTCTATGACAGACTCGGTCAAATGCCTTTGATATGTCCAAGGCTACGGCTCTGGATTCGCCGTGTTGTTCAATTGATTGTGTCCATAAGTGCGTTACGTAGCTTAGCAGGTCACCAGTGGAACGACGGCTCCGAAATCCGTATTGCCTGTCGCTTATTAATCGATGGCCTTCTAGATATTTGATTATTTCGACATTTATTGCCTTTTCCATTACTTTAGAGAGCATTGAAAGTAACGCTATTGGACGATAGTTTTGTGGCAGACATTTCTTCCCTTTCTTTGGAATAGGTTGAATGCGAGCGGTCTTCCAGCAAGAAGGAAACGTCTTCTGGGAGTACGACATGCTAAACAGCTTACAGAGTACAGGTGCAAGTTCTGGTGCACAGTTCTTGAGTACTATAGCCTTTGCTATAGGTGCTGTTGCTAGCGTGCCGTCTTCTTTTACTAGAGTTGGAAAAGAAGAGCAACTAAAGTTATTACTGATTGCCTTTGCCATGGACCAGAATGCGCGTGAGCCGCTAGGACATCCAATCACTTTGTTACTGATTCTTTCGCTGTAAGTTGTCTTCGCCGATTCAATAATTATGTTGCATCTATTTCGAAGAATTGTAAATTCAGATCTTTTTAGTTCTGAAGGGTTTGACCGCCATTCACGGAAAGCCTTGTTTTTCGCTGCGGTAGCTCGCTTGCATTCTTTGTTAAACCACGGTTTATTTGAAGCTAATTTTTTGATGCAATGTGGAATATAAAGTTCCATACCGGGTAAAATATTTTCGGTTACGGCTTCTGCGCACATATTGACATCAGTATCTCTGAAGCACATATCAGCCCATGGCAACGAAGCGAAGAAATTACGCAGCTCGTCCCAGTTAGATTTACTATAATTCCAAATCGAACGATAACGATCCTTTTTCGCTCCTATTGGTATCGGTATAGAGAGGATAGCAGATATAAGAGCATGATCCGAATTCCCTAAGGGAGCAGACACTTTTATTTCATAATTATCTGGCTCTGTTGTGAGAAACAGATCGAGAGTGTTTCCATAATTTGTTGGATTGTTTGGAATTCGCGTGGGCTCATCAACGAGCTGAGTGAAATTGCAGCAAATGGCGAAGTCTTCAGCTTATTTCCCTGCCTCGTCCGTTCGGTTAGAATATCGTAGCCAATCCATGTTATGAGCATTGAAGTCACCAAGTATAATAACTTCAGTGGTTGGATGATGAATTTGTATCCAGTCTACCTTATCGGATAAATGACTAAATAATTTAGATGGTTCGTTATCGTTTGGTGAGCGGTACAGGCAGCAAACGAATTTGGTACAACTTTGTAGAACGACCTTTAGCCATATTATGTCGAGATCCGTAGGTTCCATCTCTTCTTCTCTTACACACGCCAGATCTTCTCGGGCAAACCCACATAGTCCCCCCTTATATCGTAAACGAGGATGTAGTTCGTATTCTGGACATTGAAGATATGTGTAATCAGTTATTGAGTTTATTTGAGTCTCTGTTAAAACTAGGACGTCTGGCTTTTTTTCTTGCAGATGCTGTAGCACACAGCTGACGTTGACATTGTTGAGTCCTAGACCTCGAATGTTGCAGAAATCTGTTGCTAGTTTTCTTCTGTTAGTGTTTAGTCTCGTTTGTCTTTGTGTTCGTTGATGTCTGACGTCATGCAAGTCTTGTGGGTGATTATTTGCATGTTGAACCCCCTGAGATAGTCCCCCCCGGAGATCCGAATGGGAGACTAGTTTACCTCCGGAATTCTTTATCTCAGGAAGTTGCATCATGGCTTTTGTGTCCCATCCGTGTTGCACCGGCCCATCTGCCAAACTCCGAAACGTAGTCAAGACTACTTCACGGAGCCTATAGCATGATGTGGTGGTATCTCATCGGGCTACTACTCAACAATGCGCATATTTCCCCTTGCCCTTCCACTTGATAAATGGGTATACCTAGGGTATTGAGTACTGACTACTGAGTAGCCAATTTTCGGGTTTTGATGGTTTTAGTTCCATTATCTTTGACATAATGCTCTTTTACAGGTAAAAGTAAGTGAGCAATTTCCAATGCCTGCCAAATTTGTTTCATTATTTTCCCTTTTGTTTTGGTTGGAAAAGGCACTTTGAACATTTTATACTTACTCATTTACTTACTAAGATGGCGCTACAGTCCGGGGTGAACCTGGGCGTCTACGCCTCTCCAATAAGCGCGATCTTTAGCTTACTGCCTCCAGTAGTTGTGCAATCCAAGTTCCCTTTCCACTTGTGCGCGCCACCTTAGGTGAGGTCTTCCTCTACAGCGTTGTCCCTTCGGGTTGGAGTCGAAGACTCTTCGGGTCGGAGCGTTGGTGTCTATTAGCTCTACATGTCCTAGCCATCTTTGTCGACTGATGCGCACTTTTCTGACCTCCTCCTCCAAAGTCCGTCAACGCAACCGGGACCGAAAATCACGGGAAGAATTTTGCATTCAAAACGATCAAGGAGATCTTCATCGGCCCTTGATAGCGCCCATGCTTCTGCGCCATATAGTGGGACTGGGATGATGTGGGGGTCTTATGTACAATCTCCTTCTAGTTTCTTGACAAGGCCTTACTTCTCAGTTGCCTTCTTAGAATTCTTAGGCAAGTGTAACTCTTCGCTTGATTTCTGATGTGATGTCGTTGTCAGAATTTATAGCGGAGCCGAGGTAGATAAAGTCCCTAACTACCTCAAAAGCATAACTGTCTACCATGACGTTCTGTCCGATTCTTCGATGTTGTGTCTCCTTTTTTATAGTTGCAAACGTACCAGTGACAGCTCGCTGTGTTCTGCCAATGATGTCAATGTCGTCATCGTATGCAAGTAGTTGCATAGACTTTTGGAAAATTGTGCCCCTGGTGTTAGCGTTTGAGTTTTGCACTATTCTTTCAAGAACGATGTTGAAGAAGTCACATGACAGCGCATCGCCTTGTCTAAATCCTTTTTTGACATCGAAAGTCTCGGTGAGTTCGTTACCGACTTTGATGGAGCAGCGTGCATTATCCATTGCCGTGCACAATCTGACAAGTTTGGCAGGGATGCCAAAACTAGACGCGGCTCTGTATAACTCGTCTCTATAAATGCTGTCGTATGCGGCCTTAAAATCGATGAAAAGATGGTAAGTATCGATCTGGATTGGGTTTTATCCGGGCCTAAAACCGCACTGGGACCAACCAGATCATTGAAGAAAAGTTTCAGGTGTTCACACAGTATGGCAGACAGGATCTTGTATGCGATGCTAATAAGACTGATAACTCTATAGTTGGCGCAGTTTAGAGGGTCTCCTTTCTTGTGGATCGGGTAAACGATGCTGAGGTTCCATTCATCAGGCATACTTTCCTCCGACCAAATCTTGGAGACGAGTTGGTGAATGCTCTTTACAAAGTCATCTCCCGCTGCCTTAAAAAGCTCGGCAGTTAAGCCATCTGGTCCAGCAGCCTTGTTGGTCTTAAGCTGGGATATTACCATCCACACTTCATTTTGGTCGGGTGGAAGGGAGTGTTGGCTTTCATCGTCTAAGTTGAATGGTTCGTTCTGCCTGACAGCGGAATTTGGGTCGTCTTCGCCGTTTAACAATCTACAGATAAGACTTTCGAACATATTTCCTGGAGTTAAGAGCAGCACCTCTCTATTTCCTCGATCGCGCGCTTCTCATGCTCTTTCTTTATCTTCAGGAGAAGCCGATGTTCTCCCCTCCTCTTTGGCTCGTAGAGCTCACGAGCTGCTCTCGTCCTTCTGTGCAGCGCACCGCTTTGTATGCGGTTTGTTTTGCTGCGTGTGCTTGCCGGCACCAGTGATGCCAGATCGGGGGATTTTTCCCTTTTTGTGGGATTTTCTCACTTCAAATAAGCTAAAAGGGTAAAAGGGATTTTTCAAACCTCATAGTACAAAAAAAGGGATATTACTTTTTGGTCAATTTTTGTTCATAATTTGCTAGTTTCATTAAGAATAAAAAAAATTAGTCGACCTACGATCAAATTAAATATTAACATGTTTAAAAAAAAAGTCATTGAAAACGTATCTTAATATGTATTTAACTTTGCATAGTTAGGTAATGTATAATGTAACTTGTATTTGGTAATAATAAAAAAGACTAAAAGATTCTGGCAAACCTCTCTGATACTGATACGTCACAAGTGACAAAACCCTCACAAGGTGAGGTGAAATTTATTTTATGAGGTTTTCGTATTCTGTCAGCATACTCTCAACTTGCGAGGCTCACAAAAACAATCGAAACTGTGATCTCCTATGGAGCAGGTCACAAAATTTAAAACCAGTCATAACGGCTCATAAGTGACCCGAAAATTCCATTTCATGATGTATGTATTTGTAATCATTTCGTGAAATATAGATATTTGTTAGGGAATTATTGATTTGTGAATTATTTTTCTTTAGTTCTTAAACATTTCTGTGTTAATATTTCGCGTATTCGCGAATCACAATAAACCTCACAGGAAATCAACCTCACACGGTCTTGTGGTTGACTTGTGAGGGCTCACAACCTCAGAATCTGGCTGTAAATTTAATGAAATACATGTTTTTTTAACTTTATATTTCGTGGGATGAATTTGGGATTTTTGAAATTTTGGCGAGGGATAAAAGGGATTTTTTGGGTTTAACCGTGGGAGAACCTGCTTCTAAAGTCTGGCATCACTGGCCGGCACTCTTCATCAAACCAGGGGTTGCGTGAAGGTGGTCGGGTGAAACCCAGCACATCAGTTGCAGCGTTTCTGATGGCTTCTTGGCATCTATGCCACATGGTCTTCGACGCTTGATGCTAGCTGCATAGAACTTGTCGAGAGGTTGCGGGATACGCGATCGGCAAAGGTTCTGGCGGTTTGTTGCAATTGTAGTCGTTTAACGTTAAATCTTCTCACAGTATTTCCCCGTTGTTGTTTAGTCCGAGATATCCGCATACACACCTTGGCTACAACAAGGTAGTGCTCCGAGTCTATGTTGGCCGCTCGGAAAGTTCGGACATGTATAATATGGAGGAGTGCCTTATGTCGATCGCAACATGATCAATTGATTGACGGTTTGAGGATCTGGCGAACGCCATGGTGAGGAAACCGTTTGCTAGCTATAGTAGCATTACGCCCCGCAGCAAAGTCAATTAGCTTAGGTCCGTTCCCAGACGTAAGTCGTGTAGGCTGTGCTTCCCGATTGTTCTACCAAATATGTCCTCTTTTCTTATTTTGGCGTTAAAATTACCTAAGAAAATCTTAACGTCATACTTAGGGCATTGCTCATATGTTTTGTCGAGGAGTTCGTAGAAACACTCTTTGGTAACATCATCTTTTTCTTCTGTGGGGGTATGAGCGTATATTAGGCTGAGTTGGCGAATTTAGTCTGGATGCGGATCGTTGTGAGATGTTCACTACCGTGTCGAAAGCTCAAGACTTCTTGCCTAAGCCTGCCGCATACAACAAATCCGTATCCAAATAGACGCTGCTTTGTTTCCCTTTAGCAATCACCGTAGTAAATGTCACAGTTGTAGTAGTCTAGGGCCTCCACTAATTGTTCGGCTGCACACGGCCTGTTAAGGATGCGAACATTCCACGTGCAGATCCGAACGTCGTTGTCCCTTTTTCGTTTTGCAGGGCCGTCAACAACAGTGAATCCGTCCTTATCCGAGGCTTTTGGTTGCTTCGTAATCATTGGATTTTTTACATGGTTGGGTAGTTAGCCCCACGCACAACCCCCAACCTGGAGGGTCAGGCCCTTTGCTGGAACCCTTGGACAAAAGGGGCCGGATATACCGGAGTCAGTAACCCGCTTCGGGGATTTGAGCGCTGCCGTTGACCCATGAAGTGCTCTTCGGCCACCAAATCTAATTCAACACTCTGACCAGTATTGAAAAATCCTTAATGACCTCAGCTCCAAATACGTCGAAGTAGCTCAAAGGTATCTGCCATGTTGACTGTAGACGTTGATGAATTCATCCGCCGTACTTCCTCTTTCTGAGGTACTCATGTTAGACTTCTGAGGCTCGAGCAGACAGTCACTTCCGACAGAGCATTATATTGTTGCTATTTTCTACGTGTTCAACACTCGCACTTATAAGTTCAGCATGTCCGGATGGACAAGACCAGTACCTACCCGGCGGCTACCACTTGGAGGTAAAATAAGCGCAATTGATGCGTATGAGAAAGTTACAACGCTGGACATCGCCGTGTTGACGCCCATCAATGTCTTCCCGATTCATACACACCTACTCACCATTTGAACATTTTTTACAAGCTTATATTTTCAAATAAATATACTTTTAAAACACCTAGTACCTAATACCATAAAGTTTGAAACAAAAGTTTTTGGTAAACATGAACCACTTGCCACAGCAAATTCGAAAAATAACACACACTGACTTATTATAACAACACTTCGACACAGATGCATCGTCTGTTACAGATGTATTGTGGTGCTAAGTGAGCCGAGGCTTGTTAAATATCGTGCGAAAATTCGAAGTTTGCAGACTAGCTTCAGAAACGGTGCTTTTTCTCCCACCGGCTCCTTTTTTCTCGGTACTTTACTTACAGAATTCTGCAGCATTCACCCTGAAAGTATGTGTCGTTTGTTCGCTTTCTGTGTTAATGTTTTGTTTTTGTTTTTGTTCAGTCTACAATGTCAATTATCTATTAACAATTGTTAACTGTCCCTATTTTCGTAAAGGCCCTAACTAACATTTTCACACTTTCCAGGAAGTTTTTTTTAAATATTGATGCATAACTTTTGTAGTTAGGGCTTTTATAAATTGTAATTTTCAATCGAACTTGAAGAAAAAGCGTTTGAGATAAATATAATAAAATCGGAGACAAAGCTTTAACTCCAAATATGTATGAGTCTTTACGAAAATAGGGGCAGAATAGGCGTCGTATTGAATAATTGCTATTTTTCAATTCGTTGGTATGTTTTTAACAGTGGGTATATTTTTTTCCTAGAAATAAACTGGCGATTTTGCGATCGAGAATGTCATAACTACATACACCATATTTTAGAATTCCAAATAATGCACAATGAAAGAGCATATTTCTTAGTTATTATTAATTCTCGTTCAGCAAGTTATGGTACTTTAGCAATATACATAATTTTTGTTCATTTAATTTTGTTCTTCATAATGTTTACGTTATTGCTTTTCAATGAAATACACAACAAATCATTTTTTTTTCTCCTAGAAGACACTATGAGGACAGTATGCGAGTGCTCATAGTAACCACATCCCACAAATTTCTTTTGTACTGCAACTAAGTTATGATATGACTTATCAAGCAATTTTACAAACTAACGTTTTACCCAACCCAAGTCGGCAAAATTGAGGGTACTTATTCAAGACTTTTTTGTGAAAATGATTTGTTAATCGAATGACAACACTTTTCTAGCGACAACCAATGTGACAGTTGGCTGACTGTGTTTAAGTTTTTTCTCATTTCACTATCCGCCATAATAAGAAGGTTTAGTCTCGACTTTTAATTTACGGCAGCTCACAATTGCGAAATTTGTACGGAGAGTATAGCCACTGTGAACTATTAAAATTTAAAGTCGAAAGCGAGAGCATTACCTAAACGGAAAAATACGTGACACCCATTTTGGTCCGCCATCTTGTTTACGTGGTAGGAATTATGGGAAAGTTCAGCATGTTGATATTTATATAGCGATGGCTTACGAAATTTTGCTTTCTCATAAAACAAAATGGCTTCCGAAATTGATGAAGATACAATTATTGTTTATATATTTCGCATAACTGATTGATGAGTTGTTCGTTTAAGTTATTGACACTAATTTGATCACTCTCATTTCACATGTTTTTCAGAAATATTTTTAAGTGATTGCAGAAATATTGGTTGCCGGAACTTGTGTTTATTTCGGTTTTATGTATCGATAATTATGGTACAATATCCATAAAAATGTAGGCGTCTGATTTGTGATCTCATTCTTACGCAATTGTTAGCATTGTTTGCGAACAAACGCATATCTCTGTCCCATCTCGTGCAAAAATCCGCATGCATCACATCTCGCGATCACATCTCGCGACCGTCTGACAAACATCCGACCAGTATAACTGTCATAAAAGAGCTTCTTAATTGTCCATTTGGACTCGGCATAAAATTGTAGATCCCTTCCATTCGTCCCAAAAATGAATGGTTGTTCGAAGCTTGGCCTAGGATACCGATCCCGAACAACCTGTTGCGCCAACTACTTATTTTATTTATTTTTTTCTTTTAACACACACTGACAGGTGACAGGTCACCTTGTTCTCATAGTGGCGGTAATTTTGTTTTATTGAACATCTATTTCAGCAAAGTAAAGTGAGGCGGATAAATACTTAATAAAACTTTTCAGAGTGTCATTTCGAGGAAGATTTGGCTAGTTATCCAACGATATTTGCACGCGTTCTGGTGCAGTTACTGCACTAGGTGTTATATGCGATGTAAATTTCGGGTGCGTGAATTCCTAAAGGCAACTTGCCCGTACGAAATGGTATCATTTGCACACTTTCTGGCTAGATAATTTTGGTCCTAGAATTCAACAAAAGTTACTGTCATTATTTGCATAACGTTCATTATTTTCTATTCCATTAAAGCAGCCTTGACTGACTACGTGGTCCTTGTCCGACATTCAGCGTTATAACCGACAAAATGTTTTTGCGCCCCTTCTGTATCTCTGTATTGTCTTTTTATTTAAAATATTGTTCCGTGACATTCAACGTGCATGTGGCGATGTGTCCCTCACGGTTAATTACAAATAATCAACTGATTCACTGTATTCCCAACATTAATGAGAAGTCTCCTCCACTTAACTATAAAAACAAAGCTAACAATGAGCTTGTTTACGGAAGTTTAAGCTTTCTTTTTTTTTACCTGATCTATATATCAAATTTTATCAGTCTGAAAATTGTTGTAAATTTATTTTTAGGAAAAAACAAGCTAATCCATTTTTTTACTATTTCAGATATGCGGCATACTCATGATAGTATCTGGCTCATTGCTCTTCAGCAATGTCCAGAACGTTGATGAGCTATCGGAGGCAGTCAAGGTACAACAGATTCCAATTACTCTGGTCGTACTGGGATCTATAATATTTATTATAGCATTCTTTGGATGCTGTGGTGCTATGCGCGAATCATATTGCATGTCGATGACGGTAACTAACGAGTACTTAAATTTGCTTTAATGGTTTTTATTATACAAATTTCTATTTTTACATTCACACAGTATGCCTGCTTGTTGTTTATTTTGATGGTTGCTCAATTGGCTCTCGTTGTGTACGTGTGGGTATATAAAAAAGATTATCTTGTAAACATGGGTCAAGTTGTTGACAAGGCATGGAGTCGTCGTACACAAAAGGCCGATTACATGGATGGCTTGCAAGCTGCAGTATGTAAAATATTTTATTCTATTTTATTAGGGTTTCTGAAAAAATATTTATTTTAATTATTTTATTTACAGTTCAAATGCTGTGGCAAGAACGATTACAGGGATTATACTTATCAAGGATATTTCCCGACGTCTTGTTGTGATAATGTTAACAATTGCACATCGGAAACAGTTTACAAAATCGGTTGCAAAAGAGCATTTGTTGACATCTGGGATTCGAACAGTGATATCATCAAGTATGCTGGATTAGTGGTTGCAGCGATTGAGGTAAGTCAAAGGACTACGTTTCAAAGACAACACATTTACGTAGGTCGTAACAACGTCGAACAAGACAAAAAATCGTGTATTTATAAAAATCATTAGGTATACTAACATAGCGCATTTTTTCCATATCTATTTGCTGCGTTTAGACCAGTGTTGACAGTTTAGGGGTTTTCCCCCTAGATTTAGGAGTTTTTTTTTTTTTTTTTGGTCGGGGGGGCAATATGCTTTTTTTTTAATTCTATGCTTCGCTGCATGTGCTTGTCGGCTCTCGTCATCGAACCAATGGTTTCGTCACGGTGGTTGGGTGACACCCTGCACATCAAAGGCGGCGTTTCTAATGTCTTTTTGGAAATGTTGCCACTGGTCTTCAATACTTGATGCTGGCTGCATAAGACATGTTGAGAGATTGAGAGAGACTCGATCGGAAAAGGATCTGTAGATCTTTTGCGATTGTAGCCGTCCGACGTCAAACTTCCTAACAGTATTTACTTGTCTTGGCGGTGTTCGGGATATCCGGAGTCGTACCTTGGCTACGACAAGGAAGTGGTCCGAGTCAATGCTGGTTCCTCGGAACGTTCGGGCATCCATAATACTGGAGGAGTGCCTTGCGTGGATCTCAATATGCTCAATCTGGTCGACGGGTGATTGTTCCGGAGATCTCCATGTGCCTTTGTGAATATCGTGATGCGGAAACCGCGTACTTGCTACAACAACATTTCGCACTGCCGCGAAATCGATCAGCTTAAATTCGTTATCGGAGTTGGTGTCGTGTAAGCTGTACCTACTTTCCGACGATACTTCCAAAGATGCCCTCTCTTCCTAACTTTGCGTTAAGATCGTCTAAGAAAATTTTAATGTCATAGCTAGGGTACATTTCGTAAGTTTTGTCCAAGAGCTCGTATATCCTCTCTTTGGTGTCGTCGTCTTTATCCTCCGAGGGCATGCGCGCATATTAGGCTAATGTTTTCGAATTAAGCCTCGATGCGGATTGTAGTGATGCTTATGCGCTCGTTCACATGTTTGAAACATACACTCCTCGCCACTTGAATAGGACACCCTGTAGACTCTCTACGCAATTGCTCTTAACTCGAAAGCGGAATAACAAAATAACAGTATTTTTGCAAGTTTTCTTTGTATAACTATTTTTCGCTCTCTGTGAAAAATTACAAGTTCTGGAAAAGAGCAGTTATATGTTTTTTTCCACTTTATGTTACCTAGCATCTGTTGGGATTTAGACAATATTTTTGCGCCAAAGAATAGAACAGGCATTCAGTTTGATCGTTATCTTTGGCACGCGGATACATATTTTTCATTGATTAAATTTGTTTGTTAATTTCGACTATTTAATTTAAAAAAAAAAACAAACATAAATTGGGTCGAGGGAAAGCCTTAACCGAAGCGGAAAAAAGACAAATCAAAGTTTACAAGGACGCTGGTCTATCTATTGCCAAAATAGCTAAAAAAAATCGAAAGGAGTCGACACGTTATATCCATATTTTCAAGTAATGAGACTAAATATGAAAACAACATGAAAGGCCGCACACACAGTGTTCTTACTAATGCGGAAAGGCGACTTATATTAAGAAAAGTGTCAAGTTCTCACGAATCTTTGGCAAAAATCAAGGAAAAATGTGATGTTAAGGCAAGTCTCACAACTATGCGTCTCGTTATTTCGAGTGCTAAGCACAAAAAAAAACTGAAAATCAAGAAGAAGCCACCCCTTAACCCGGTTCGAAAAGCGCAACGTCTCAGTTTTTGTCGCACACATGTGATCTGGACTTCGAAGTGGAATCGCGTAGTCTTAAATTTAAATTTAAATTTAATTTGGAAGGCCCCGATGACTATAGCTACTATTTTCATGACCTGCGCAAAGAAACTCATCATTTGGACCAGCTGCATAGCAGAGTTGGAGGTTTGATGGTGTGGGGGCCATTTCTTATTATGGCACCTGCAAATTACGATTTTTGTCAACCACAATAAACGCGATATCTTACAATGGTATATTGAAAGAGTCATTTCCATTCTTTCATAACCTTTTTGGACCTCTGCATTGGATTTATCAACATGATAATGCGCCCAAACATACAGCCCGAGTTGTATATAGAGGGTCCAAATGTGGAGCTATTAAGCTTCACCGGATTTGAATATCATCGAAAATATCTGGGGATGACACGTCAAGTATATGGATCAGGACAGCGATACTCGAGTATACCCGAACTAACCGAAGCCATTGACTTAGCTTGGAGCTCGATTTCGCTAAACTATTTGACCATTTTGTATGCATCCCTTTCAAACCGGATGTGTGAAGTTTTGGAGCAGAAAGGTGGCTCAACACACTATTAAACTTCTTTTTTTTTTAAATATACTCCAATTACCTAAAATTTAATATCTAAATATTTGTGTTCAAAAGAATCGGAATTCCCTGAATCGTTTTTTTCATTAAAGTGTCCTATTCAAGTGGCGCAAAATTACGATCTCGTATTTTGTCAATTTTTTAGTCGCAGTGGCTTAGTGGTTGGTGTGTTGGACTACTAAGCGAGGGGTCGAAGTTCGAATACCGCAAAAACCCAAATACCAACTATGGGTTTTTTCCACTGCGCCACCTCTTGCGATCGTCTGACAAACATCCGAGAGTATAACTGTCTTGAAAAAGCTGGAGTCGGCATAAAATTGTAGATCCCTTCCATTCGTTTCAAAAATGAAAAACTCACACAAAACGAATGGTTGTGAGAAGCTAGGCCTAGGGTCCCTCCGGACCTGTTGCGCCAACTATTTTTTTTATTTTTATTTTGTCAATTTTATGTTATTAATATTTCGTTAATACTCAAAGCTTTAGTATTAAATCTTTTTCGTGGTCAAAATTTAACTATTTAATAAACTCAAATAACAAAAAAAAAAAAAAAAAAAAAAAATGAGTGTCTAGCATGCTTGGTTCGGGAGCAGTGGGCGATACAAAACAGAAATAAGGGGTGTCCTATTCAAGTGGCGAGGAGTGTAAGACTTCTTGCCTAAGTCTGCCGACAATGATAAACCCACATTCGAATAAGCGCTGTCTTTGTTGCCGATGGCAGTCGCCGTACTTTTTTGCCCAGCCCATCCCATCGCACTTCTTAGATGGCGGTTAGATCTGCTTTGTAGCAGTTCTGGGCCTCCGATAGATGAGTAAGACTGTTAAGGGGCCTAACATTCCACGTACAGATCCGAAATTCGTTGTCCTTGTTACATTTGACAGGTTCGTCAACTGTAAAATCCGTATCCGTATCCGTATCCGACGCTTGTTATCGCTTCATAACTATGTAACTTTTTCTGTAGTCGGGCAGTTACCATGGCGTACAACCCCCAACCTGGAGGGCCAGATCCTTTGTTGGACCCCTTGGACGAAAGGGGTGCAGGGAAATAAATCCCCGGGAACTAAATCCACTGAGGGACTAACTTCCCACCTAGTGGGAACTAAAACCACTTTCGTAAAGTGGACTTAGTTCCCATGTAAGGTGGGAACTTAGTCCACTTTCTTTTGGGAACTTTATACACATTCAAAAATAAGAAGAGGCAACTAACTTCAAACATTTAGAATTACTAGAATTTTTGATTTTGTTTGACAAAGTACTCCATTCGAAACTCAGTTTTCAATACTCTGAAAAATAAAAGAGAGAGAGAGAGACTAAATTCTCGCGAATTTTTTAGTTTTAGTTTCTCAAATTTTCGAAAGCTAAAACAAAAAAGTTGTTTGAGAAAATAAATTGACATTTTTAGCCTTCCAAAATTTGAGAAAATAAAAGTACAAAATTCGGGCGACCAGTCTTGGTGGGCGTCGATTTTTTTTGATTATTTTCAGAGTCTTGCAAGCCGAATTTCGATTTTGAAATTTGGTGTATATGTATTTTATTACTCTGCTTCAGTTAGAATTTAATTTCGCTTTAGTTAATACAAACTGCAAAGTAGGTACTAACTTGACTCTTTAATTTTACTTTGTTCTTAGTCAATAGTGGGAATTTACTTCACATTAAAAGGGAAATAAAACCACCCAGAATTTTCGGAATTTATTTCCCACCTTACATGGGAACTAAGTCCACTTCACGAAAGTGGTATTATAACTATTTCCCAATAGCTTATTTCCAAGTACCTACTAAAAGAATTCGAAAAAGGTTTAAACAAAATGAACAAACTTCCCAACATAAATCTGTTTAAATAAGGATAGAACTAAATAGACCATCAGGGCAAGCTGTTTTCCGTGTTAATATAATATGCAGATAAATTAGCCGCACTCATACAGTAACCTGTCAGTATTTTATTATACCACCGCCATTTTGATTATATTTTTTTGTGCTTCATACGTATTCACAGATAGGAAATTAAAGAAAGAATTTTATTTTCCAAATTCATTCAATTGTGCCTATATAATAATAACTATACTTTATCGCTCCTAACTATTAATGTGTTTTATTTTATTCTTTCAGTTCATTGGATTCGTCTTCTCTTGTTGTTTAGCCAACAATATCCGCAACTATAAACGAAGATCGGCGTACTAAGAAGGGAAATTAAGGTGCTAAACTTATTCGAATTGTCCCTCCTTAAATCCATAAGTCTTTATTTTACTGAAAAAAATTTTTTTTCTTTTTTTTTAACGAACATAAAAAGAACGATAAAATATTTTTGTGCTAAACTGTGCATTAACAAAGCTTACATTTAAAATTTGTATTTTATATGTAGATATTTACAACATAAATAAACTATTTTTAACAACAGAGTAGTATAGATTTTTCATTTCCAAGAAATTGGAAGATCCACAGAGAAGCGTACCTATGTCCTTTTTAGAGTGCTTTCTCAGAAATGGAAAGTAATTTTCATATAAAATGTAAATTTTGGATTGCATTAAGAAAAAAAACCAAACATATTAATGAAATAGATGACCTGGCGAACCTGGTTCCGCCCAAATCCAATTATTTATATATATAACTAGCTGACCCGGCGAACTCCGTTTCGCCTAAATTCGTTAATGTAATGAAAATAATATTTCGGAGCATGCACACTGAATGTTACTTTATGTAATTTGGTCAATTCACATTCGTTATTCCAAAGTTAGCTATAGGAAATAAAATAGAAATAACTGAAGTAGGTATAGTAATCGATGTATTTCCGCTTTTGCACTAAAGTGATTTGCTCGCACGTGAGCACGCCACATGGAATTCAAGATTGATGCCATAAATATCCAGCAATTATCCTTGCGACTTAATATTTGTCATAGACGTTTAAACGCCAATGACAAATCGGTCTGAATAAGCGGAGTCCGCGATTTTAAATTTTAAATAACTTTTGTTGTATTGGAATTGACACTACCCGTTTTCTATCCATTCTGTTTTTTTTTTCAAAATGCGGTTCTATTATCAGGTTTGAAGACATTGTCTGAGCTCATTTTCTCCATAGCCGTTTTAAACATCGTAACCAAAGCGTTGTTCTAGTTTGCATTAAATAATTGTTGCAATTGTCGAATGACGTTTTTTGTCATTTCTGTTTGCCCTCTGCACAGCCCAGTACAGCCTATCGACTTGATCATCCCCCGACAAAATAAAGTACACCAATATTGGTGTACGTCCTCATTTACTGGCAAGAAGGCACCCATCCGATGGTAAATTTGAGTATAAGAGAAAATATTGCCCTGCAAGTCGGCATGAAACCAGTTTTTTTGAATGATTTTTGTTCCTGTGAGCCGGAAATGAATTTCACAATTTACATAAATACTTATGTCACCCACAACTCAGCATTAATCGTCACGTCATTAAATTTGAACTCTATCGATGGTGGCTTTTGAAATAAAATATTTTTTTTTGTATGGGCGGTGCCACGCCCCTTTGTCCAAAATTGGTCGTACCAACTCAGAAATCTTTGCGGGCTCATGCACAACAACTTTGCTAAGGATCATCACATGATCGAATGCATAGTTTAGGATTCTATAAAGGACATACAAACAGACATTAATTTTTATATAAGAGAAAACAAGGCGTTTTGTATTCGAAATTGATGTTCCCTGAATTGCGTGAACCGATTTTGTTTCTGGAAACTTACCAGGGAAGGTGACGTAAATACCAAGATTCGTATGTACAAGGTGGGCTAAAAGAGTTCACCCTATTGGAAGATGTTTATATTTTTGCAAATGGCCGACAATGTCAAATCTATTTTGACATTTGTGGACTAGACAGATGTAGAATACAAGTGAACAAGCCATGGAGCGCCGTTGAAGAGTATGGGACCACACGAGGCGTTGCCAAGAGTGGCGGCCCAGGAGCGCCCGTTGTGCCGGTAATATCACCACTGTTGACGAGGATGTCGAGCTGTCGCCGGAAACATCGACCAGACGCCGTGCCTCGCAATTAGCCATCAGCCGGTCGTCCCTAAAGCGAATATTGGTCAAAGAATTGCGCATGTTCCCGTACAAAGTCCAGTCCGTGCATCAGCTGCTGCCTGTCGACCGCCAAACGCGTGTAACCTACGCCCAAGCCATCCTCAATCGAGAGGACGAAATGGACGATCTTTCGACCAAAATCATACTGAGCGATGAGGCTCATTTCCACCTCAGCGGTTACGTGAACAAGCAAACCTATCGCTTCTCGGGCACCGAAAATCCACGAGTAGTGCACGGGGAGCCATTACACCCGGTAAAAGTGAGTGCATCGTGCGCTGTTTACGATGGAGGAGTCATCGGGCCATTTTTTTCTAGAACGCCGCTGGTTAAATTGCGAACAGTGGACGGTGCGCGCTATAGGGCCATGTTAACCGTGTTTTTTTTTTTGCCGCAGTTGGACGAATTAGGACTGGAGGACATGTGGACGGAGCTACGGTACACACTGATGCGCTAGCCACAACCGATATTCTGAAGGTGGCGTTCCCGGGTCGCCTCATCTCTCATTTTGGCGATTTTCATTTGGCCCGCAAGATTTTGTGGGGTTTTTTGAAGTCCCGTGTTTACGTGAACAAGCCCGAGACCCTAGAAGCCCTCAAGGATAACATTCGACACGAGTACGAGAATCTGTCGCCCGAAGTTCTCGCCGAAGCCATAAAACGAGCCCGTATGGCAATCAATTGTGACGGCGCCCATGTGGCCGATATCATCTTCTCGACTTGACTAATAGAATGGACTCTAAGGGTTGAACCCTTAAACATAATCAAAAAACAGAATCGAAGTTTTTCTTTTAGAGAAAAAAAAATGAGAACCAAACAACATCGGATGACTTCTTTTGGCCCACCTACATTTAAGAACCCACCTACATTAAGAACGTCTTTACCTTGAAAATAAAAAGATCCGGTTTATCCTTCAATATTCGTCAATAAGCGATTTTTGGACCCGTTTTTATGGATATAACAAAAACTTTCTTACAACAACAAGACAAATATTAAATTTGTGTAAAATATCGATTTCCCAATTTTATTTAACTGAAAGTTGTTTATCAGACAAAGAATAAAACTTAAATTGTATTGAAAAACTTCATTTATGATTACAATATTTTTGCAGTTGAACAGAAACGCCGATGGGTGACTTCAATGCTCACGTGGGTGTTGATGTATCGACTTGGGGGAGCAACTGTCAACCTTGTGCTGTGCAAATTGTATCTCAACGAACAAATATCTGTCCTGCCTAAGCGTAAACCAAGGAGGGTTACAAGCATTCGGCGGGTGGGGTACGGGAAGAATATGCAAGGTAGGTATCTGAGATTTTTGAACTCATTCAAACTGTTCCATTGAATGTACAGGAAGACTGGCAGTTGTTTTTAACAGCAATCATTGCCTCTGCAGGAGGCTGGTGGTGAGAAAAGAACAGCGTGGTTTAAAACTCCCGGAGTTCAAGAAGCCATCAGAAAAAGAAGGCCTTCAAGGTGTGGATTCACTTGGAGGACTCAGCTTCTCGAAACCGGTACGCGGAGGCGCGAAGAACTTGCAAATTGACTGTTAAGTCAGCAAAAGAACAGTCTTGGAAGGAGTTTTTGCAAGCAAGGTGATTTGGCAGACTATCCGTCGACGAAGGAGAAGGAAGTGGAATATCATCGAAGGAGTTAAAACCAAAGATGGTACACTTCTTTCCGATGAGAAAGACATCATGCGAAGATGGAGCGACCACTTCCCCGAATTGCTTATTCCAGAACAGGGCAGTGATGATGAAAGATTCATAGCTTTGAACAGGGCGGAAAATAGTTCCACGGTAGAGGAAGTCACTTTTGCGATTAAATCCCTAAAAGTTGGCAAATCTGCAGGAATGGATGAAATTCGGCCATAAATGCCCAAGGCTCTTGGTGAAGAGGGAGTTCAATGGCTCTCTCGTGTCATTAAAGTGGCCTGGGAATGCGGTGAAACACCCGGTGATTGGCAGACTGGAGTGATTGTGCCTCTTTTAAAAAAAGGGAATAAAAGGGATTGTTCCAATTAAAGGGGCATGTGGTCTATTGCCACAGTAATAAAAACACCCGATCAAAACTTGAATTCACTTTTTATTTTGGTATTTCAATAACTCTTATTACTATGATTTTACAAAGGTTTTTTATTTCGTTGCGCACGTTCGAAAGAAGAAAAGGAACTAGTTACGTTAATCAACTTATTTTTCTGTTCTCTGTTAGTTTTGTCGTCAAGGTCAATGTCAGCCTAACTCTTTCGTTGTGTGTAGGTGCATTTGCAGTTGCGCGTGTGTGGTGGTGTGTGGTGAATTACTTGGAGAACTAAAGCTGTCTTTTGTGTAAGTCGCCACACTACTCCCCTTCTAATGAAAGCGTTGTGGTCGACGGACTAGTCTGCCTGATTTTGTTACAATAGGTTTCGGGGTGGTAGTCATCCTTTCCTCTCGGGGTTTCGACGGTCCAGGTTGCTGATCTTCCGGTTTTTCAGTTGATTTGTGTCTGGTTTCTAATGAATCGTTGTCTTCCCCCTGGAAAATGAAAGCGGGTTTCAGACGATCGATTGATATCTTCCGAGGTTTTCCATTAACGCGAACACTAAAGTATTTCTCCTTGCGTTCTATCACTGCAAATGGTCCTTGGTATGGTGGAGTGAGCGATGGTCGGAGGGCATCATTACGAATAAAAACATGAGAGGTGTTATTTAAATCCTTGTGGACAAATACACGATCGTCGCCATGTTTCGATGCCGCCGTGGGTCTCAGCCTTTCCATTTTCTGCTTTAAGTTTTTGAGAAAGTCGGAATGGTTTACGT
This sequence comes from Cheilosia urbana, assembly GCA_946477585.1. Classification (NCBI taxonomy): domain Eukaryota; kingdom Metazoa; phylum Arthropoda; class Insecta; order Diptera; family Syrphidae; genus Cheilosia; species Cheilosia urbana. Next base: position 45,064,420 of record OX297856.1, read on the forward strand.
CTTCACGTGACTCTACAAAGAACTCGCCTGGTAGTCGTAAAGTTGTTCCATAAACTAACTCCGAAGCGGAAGCCTTTATATCGGGTTTAAATGCTGTTCGTATTCCCAACAGTACAAAAGGGAGAACCTCGGTCCAGTTAAGCGTCTCATGACACATCAACGCAGCTTTGAGGGTTCGGTGCATTCGTTCTACTATACCATTCGCCTGTGGGTGATAAGGCGTCGTCCTAAGGTGTACTGTCCCTAACAGTTTAGTCAGTTGGTGGAAAACTGCAGATTCGAATTGTCTCCCGAGATCTGTGGAAATTTTCGTCGGCACACCATATCTCGAAATCCATCCCATCACCAGATTGTGGGCTATTGATTCGGCGGTGATATCACACATAGGTATAACCTCCGGCCAACGTGTAAACCTATCGATTATGGTGAGACAGTATCGGAAACCATTCGATGGCTGTAAGGGTCCAATAATGTCAACATTGATTTGGGAGAATCTCTCGTCCGGTAGCTCGTACGTACCCAGCGGACTTTTGGTATGCCGACCAACTTTCGCGAGCTGACATTGTTTGCACTGCTTGACGAAGGTTGCACAGTCCTTCCTGAGGCCGTACCAAACATACCTGTCGCTTACTAGCTTCGTGGTAGAGCGCACTCCAGGATGTGACAAACTGTGTATATTAGACATCACAAGCCTTCTGCAGCTTTTTGGAATGTATGGTCGGATTATTCCGTTCGAAACGTCGCAATAAATCAGTTTGTCCGAATTGGGGATTTTAGAATGGGCTAGGCGCAATGATGTTTGCGAAGAGTGGTCGTTCAGCATCCGTTGTAACTCCACGTCGGAGTGTTGCTCGCTAGCTATATGTTCGTAGTCAATATTTTTGGATTCGGCCCTTATCTCGTTAACTCGCGACAAGAAGTCCGCAACCTTGTTCTCTTCGCCTGGAATATGTCGAATATCACTGGTAAATTGTCCAATTAAATCCAAATGTCGCATTTGGCGGGGCGAAGCTTTGTTAATGTCCTGTTTAAATGCAAATATTAACGGTTTATGGTCAGTGTAAATACAGAATTCGCGTCCTTCTAGCATATACTTAAAGTATTTTACCCCGTTGTACATCGCCAAGAGCTCGCGATCATACGTGCTGTACTTTATTTGTGCCGGGGTCAACCTCTTTGAGTAGAAACCTAACGGCATGGTGTCCTTGTCTATCGTTTGATTGAGAACAGCTCCTATTGCCGTGTCCGATGCGTCTACCTCCAATGACAATACTGCATTTTTAGCGGGATGGGCGAGCAAAGACGCTTGCGCTAAATCGAGTTTGCATTGTTCGAAAGCGTTGGAAGTTTCTTCGGTCCATACCAATACCGTCCGATCGTTCTTTTTGTTTCCTTGTAGCATGGCCTGTAACTTGATCTGGTTTTTCGCCGCGCCTGGTACAAAACGTCTATAAAAATTAATTACCCCCAAAAATCTCTTTAATTCTTTTGCGATTTTGGGCTTTGCAAAATTTACAATGGTTCGAATTTTTTCGTCGAGTGGCCTAATTCCCTCTTCAGTTACCGTATGTCCCAAAAACTTGACTTGACTTTTCCCAAAGACGCACTTCGATGGATTAATGTGCAAGTTGTTTCGTTGAAGGCAATCGAAAACCATTCGTAGGTGCACCTTGTGTTCTTCTGCCGAACGAGATGCTACGCATATGTCGTCTATATATGGGAACGCAAAATCCAAATCTTTCAAAACTTGATTGATATGCCTTTGGAACGTTTGCGCGGCGTTGCGTAGTCCAAAGGTCATGTACAGGAATTCATAGAGACCAAACGGGGTCGTGATCGCAGTTTTGGGGATGTCTTCCGGTTGTACGGGGATTTGGTGATACGCCTTTTGCAAATCCAAAGTTGAAAAGATCGATTTACCATATAAAATATTAGAGAAATCCTGGATATATGGGACTGGATATCTATCTGGAATGGTTACCGCGTTAAGACTTCGGTAGTCGCCGCAAGGCCTCCATTCTCCGTTCGATTTTTTTACCATGTGTAACGGACTTGCCCAGTTACTATTTGACGGTCGGCAAATTCCCTGTTCCACCAACTTTTTAAACTCAGCTCGTGCTGCCTCTAGTTTATCCGGCGGTAATCGTCGCGGTCGTGAAAATACAGGGGGACCCTTCGTTAGGATTTGGTGCGTGACAGCGGAGTCGGTCGGTTTAAATGCATTGTTTGGATACGTTATGTTTTTGTATTCGTTCAATATTGTGGCAAACTCATTGTTCCTGTCGATCGTTGTGATACTCGTCGTTGCGTATTCGTTGGTTTCGTTCGACCCATATTTCCCTAACCTGTTGTGGACTAATTTTTTTCGTTTGCTATCAACCATCAATCCATAATGAGCTAGGAAATCTAGGCCTATAATAGAATTTTTAACATTGGCAATAGTAAAATCCCATTCGAAAGATGCATTTTTTCCAAAAAGCAATTTCATCCTTCGCTTTCCAAATGTCTGAATAATGGTGCCGTTCGCAGCGTAGAGTTTCAATTTCCTTGGGTTTTTCGTATCGTCTTTAAATGAAGGGGGAATGACCGAAATGTCAGCCCCGGTATCAACTAAAAAATCTGTAAAAGTTTTTGAATCGGTGACATAAATTCGCTCTATACAAACGTTAGCCGATTCGTCTAACGTTTGATCCATTAGTTTCCCCTCGGCTGGTTTTCAAAACGGCACGGGGGACGGCACTTGGTAGCATTTCTGCCATGCTGGCGATGATACCAACACGCGTCGGAGTCGTCACCTCGTTGTGCATTGTTAGTAGCTGCAGCTCTCGGTGTGTTCGTATTTCCTTCTCTAGTTCTGCTTCTTTGTCTGTGACGCTCACTAAATCCTCTTTCCAATCTAGCAATCCGATTTAGGATGTCGTCCATCTTTGCTTCCAACGTGGAACGCTCGTCCTTGAACCTCGCCTGTCGTGAAGTATCTGCTGTTCGCGCTTCGGCTATCTGTGAAAACTCTCCTACCTCCATAATCTTGTCGGCTAGTACGGCCAGATCACTCAATTCGGTGTTGCTTGCCTGCAAAATTGCTTGTACCTGAGTTGGTAGCCTCTTTAGCCAAAGAGATTTCAAAAAATCATCGTTGATTTTCCCTGCAGCTAAATTTTTTAGTTCCATGTACAGTTGAGATGGACGTCTTGTTCCCAACTCTACCTCAGACAGTAATTTTTTAATTTTGGTTTGCTCCGTATCTGTGAAAACTGCAAGTATTCTCTTCTTCAAGTTGTCGTATTTGCCTACAACCGGAGGTTCTAAGACTGCGTCCGAAACTTGTGTGAGTATGCGACCTTCCATACTGCCTACCACTATGCTAAATTTTGCGCGATCGGATGACACCTTGTGTGTGATAAACTGTGCCTCAACTTGTGCAAACCATATCTGCGGAGATTCCGACCAGAACGGGGGAATTTTCGTAGAGATCCCAGTAACAATATTTTCGTTTTCTTCGAGATTCGCCCTGTTACTAGAACTGCCTGCGTTCGCAGCGGCATTTCTCCCAGCTACAACCCCTGGCTCTGTCTTCCTGGTCACCACGCTTCCTTCGTCTTCGCTGCTGTCTACGTCCGAGTTCGTCATAGTCTATTGTTCAGTCAGTTAACTAAAACTATTTACAGAATTTATTTCATATACCAAATGTGTTATGTATATTATAAGCCCTATTCGTATGTGTTATGAGAACAGAATTGTAAAAATAATGTAATGGAAAATATTATCTACGTGCGTTTGTTCAGCAACTCTTGTTTCCCAGACTTCCAGTACTGTGCAGAACGACTCCCTCGCCGCCGTCAGAATAGATATGCATGTGCTTGGGTGCTTGTACCCTTAACCTCAAAATGCGTTCGCTTCGCTTCTCGCATGCGTATGTGCTCGTTGCACAAAATGGTAGGTATTCGTATACGTTCGTCGAAAAATTATTTAATTAAATGTTCTTTTCTAGCGGGGTCACCAATTGTGGTCTATTGCCACAGTAATAAAAACACCCGATCAAAACTTGAATTCACTTTTTATTTTGGTATTTCAATAACTCTTATTACTATGATTTTACAAAGGTTTTTTATTTCGTTGCGCACGTTCGAAAGAAGAAAAGGAACTAGTTACGTTAATCAACTTATTTTTCTGTTCTCTGTTAGTTTTGTCGTCAAGGTCAATGTCAGCCTAACTCTTTCGTTGTGTGTAGGTGCATTTGCAGTTGCGCGTGTGTGGTGGTGTGTGGTGAATTACTTGGAGAACTAAAGCTGTCTTTTGTGTAAGTCGCCACACTACTCCCCTTCTAATGAAAGCGTTGTGGTCGACGGACTAGTCTGCCTGATTTTGTTACAATAGGTTTCGGGGTGGTAGTCATCCTTTCCTCTCGGGGTTTCGACGGTCCAGGTTGCTGATCTTCCGGTTTTTCAGTTGATTTGTGTCTGGTTTCTAATGAATCGTTGTCTTCCCCCTGGAAAATGAAAGCGGGTTTCAGACGATCGATTGATATCTTCCGAGGTTTTCCATTAACGCGAACACTAAAGTATTTCTCCTTGCGTTCTATCACTGCAAATGGTCCTTGGTATGGTGGAGTGAGCGATGGTCGGAGGGCATCATTACGAATAAAAACATGAGAGGTGTTATTTAAATCCTTGTGGACAAATACACGATCGTCGCCATGTTTCGATGCCGCCGTGGGTCTCAGCCTTTCCATTTTCTGCTTTAAGTTTTTGAGAAAGTCGGAATGGTTTACGTCTTCACGTGACTCTACAAAGAACTCGCCTGGTAGTCGTAAAGTTGTTCCATAAACTAACTCCGAAGCGGAAGCCTTTATATCGGGTTTAAATGCTGTTCGTATTCCCAACAGTACAAAAGGGAGAACCTCGGTCCAGTTAAGCGTCTCATGACACATCAACGCAGCTTTGAGGGTTCGGTGCATTCGTTCTACTATACCATTCGCCTGTGGGTGATAAGGCGTCGTCCTAAGGTGTACTGTCCCTAACAGTTTAGTCAGTTGGTGGAAAACTGCAGATTCGAATTGTCTCCCGAGATCTGTGGAAATTTTCGTCGGCACACCATATCTCGAAATCCATCCCATCACCAGATTGTGGGCTATTGATTCGGCGGTGATATCACACATAGGTATAACCTCCGGCCAACGTGTAAACCTATCGATTATGGTGAGACAGTATCGGAAACCATTCGATGGCTGTAAGGGTCCAATAATGTCAACATTGATTTGGGAGAATCTCTCGTCCGGTAGCTCGTACGTACCCAGCGGACTTTTGGTATGCCGACCAACTTTCGCGAGCTGACATTGTTTGCACTGCTTGACGAAGGTTGCACAGTCCTTCCTGAGGCCGTACCAAACATACCTGTCGCTTACTAGCTTCGTGGTAGAGCGCACTCCAGGATGTGACAAACTGTGTATATTAGACATCACAAGCCTTCTGCAGCTTTTTGGAATGTATGGTCGGATTATTCCGTTCGAAACGTCGCAATAAATCAGTTTGTCCGAATTGGGGATTTTAGAATGGGCTAGGCGCAATGATGTTTGCGAAGAGTGGTCGTTCAGCATCCGTTGTAACTCCACGTCGGAGTGTTGCTCGCTAGCTATATGTTCGTAGTCAATATTTTTGGATTCGGCCCTTATCTCGTTAACTCGCGACAAGAAGTCCGCAACCTTGTTCTCTTCGCCTGGAATATGTCGAATATCACTGGTAAATTGTCCAATTAAATCCAAATGTCGCATTTGGCGGGGCGAAGCTTTGTTAATGTCCTGTTTAAATGCAAATATTAACGGTTTATGGTCAGTGTAAATACAGAATTCGCGTCCTTCTAGCATATACTTAAAGTATTTTACCCCGTTGTACATCGCCAAGAGCTCGCGATCATACGTGCTGTACTTTATTTGTGCCGGGGTCAACCTCTTTGAGTAGAAACCTAACGGCATGGTGTCCTTGTCTATCGTTTGATTGAGAACAGCTCCTATTGCCGTGTCCGATGCGTCTACCTCCAATGACAATACTGCATTTTTAGCGGGATGGGCGAGCAAAGACGCTTGCGCTAAATCGAGTTTGCATTGTTCGAAAGCGTTGGAAGTTTCTTCGGTCCATACCAATACCGTCCGATCGTTCTTTTTGTTTCCTTGTAGCATGGCCTGTAACTTGATCTGGTTTTTCGCCGCGCCTGGTACAAAACGTCTATAAAAATTAATTACCCCCAAAAATCTCTTTAATTCTTTTGCGATTTTGGGCTTTGCAAAATTTACAATGGTTCGAATTTTTTCGTCGAGTGGCCTAATTCCCTCTTCAGTTACCGTATGTCCCAAAAACTTGACTTGACTTTTCCCAAAGACGCACTTCGATGGATTAATGTGCAAGTTGTTTCGTTGAAGGCAATCGAAAACCATTCGTAGGTGCACCTTGTGTTCTTCTGCCGAACGAGATGCTACGCATATGTCGTCTATATATGGGAACGCAAAATCCAAATCTTTCAAAACTTGATTGATATGCCTTTGGAACGTTTGCGCGGCGTTGCGTAGTCCAAAGGTCATGTACAGGAATTCATAGAGACCAAACGGGGTCGTGATCGCAGTTTTGGGGATGTCTTCCGGTTGTACGGGGATTTGGTGATACGCCTTTTGCAAATCCAAAGTTGAAAAGATCGATTTACCATATAAAATATTAGAGAAATCCTGGATATATGGGACTGGATATCTATCTGGAATGGTTACCGCGTTAAGACTTCGGTAGTCGCCGCAAGGCCTCCATTCTCCGTTCGATTTTTTTACCATGTGTAACGGACTTGCCCAGTTACTATTTGACGGTCGGCAAATTCCCTGTTCCACCAACTTTTTAAACTCAGCTCGTGCTGCCTCTAGTTTATCCGGCGGTAATCGTCGCGGTCGTGAAAATACAGGGGGACCCTTCGTTAGGATTTGGTGCGTGACAGCGGAGTCGGTCGGTTTAAATGCATTGTTTGGATACGTTATGTTTTTGTATTCGTTCAATATTGTGGCAAACTCATTGTTCCTGTCGATCGTTGTGATACTCGTCGTTGCGTATTCGTTGGTTTCGTTCGACCCATATTTCCCTAACCTGTTGTGGACTAATTTTTTTCGTTTGCTATCAACCATCAATCCATAATGAGCTAGGAAATCTAGGCCTATAATAGAATTTTTAACATTGGCAATAGTAAAATCCCATTCGAAAGATGCATTTTTTCCAAAAAGCAATTTCATCCTTCGCTTTCCAAATGTCTGAATAATGGTGCCGTTCGCAGCGTAGAGTTTCAATTTCCTTGGGTTTTTCGTATCGTCTTTAAATGAAGGGGGAATGACCGAAATGTCAGCCCCGGTATCAACTAAAAAATCTGTAAAAGTTTTTGAATCGGTGACATAAATTCGCTCTATACAAACGTTAGCCGATTCGTCTAACGTTTGATCCATTAGTTTCCCCTCGGCTGGTTTTCAAAACGGCACGGGGGACGGCACTTGGTAGCATTTCTGCCATGCTGGCGATGATACCAACACGCGTCGGAGTCGTCACCTCGTTGTGCATTGTTAGTAGCTGCAGCTCTCGGTGTGTTCGTATTTCCTTCTCTAGTTCTGCTTCTTTGTCTGTGACGCTCACTAAATCCTCTTTCCAATCTAGCAATCCGATTTAGGATGTCGTCCATCTTTGCTTCCAACGTGGAACGCTCGTCCTTGAACCTCGCCTGTCGTGAAGTATCTGCTGTTCGCGCTTCGGCTATCTGTGAAAACTCTCCTACCTCCATAATCTTGTCGGCTAGTACGGCCAGATCACTCAATTCGGTGTTGCTTGCCTGCAAAATTGCTTGTACCTGAGTTGGTAGCCTCTTTAGCCAAAGAGATTTCAAAAAATCATCGTTGATTTTCCCTGCAGCTAAATTTTTTAGTTCCATGTACAGTTGAGATGGACGTCTTGTTCCCAACTCTACCTCAGACAGTAATTTTTTAATTTTGGTTTGCTCCGTATCTGTGAAAACTGCAAGTATTCTCTTCTTCAAGTTGTCGTATTTGCCTACAACCGGAGGTTCTAAGACTGCGTCCGAAACTTGTGTGAGTATGCGACCTTCCATACTGCCTACCACTATGCTAAATTTTGCGCGATCGGATGACACCTTGTGTGTGATAAACTGTGCCTCAACTTGTGCAAACCATATCTGCGGAGATTCCGACCAGAACGGGGGAATTTTCGTAGAGATCCCAGTAACAATATTTTCGTTTTCTTCGAGATTCGCCCTGTTACTAGAACTGCCTGCGTTCGCAGCGGCATTTCTCCCAGCTACAACCCCTGGCTCTGTCTTCCTGGTCACCACGCTTCCTTCGTCTTCGCTGCTGTCTACGTCCGAGTTCGTCATAGTCTATTGTTCAGTCAGTTAACTAAAACTATTTACAGAATTTATTTCATATACCAAATGTGTTATGTATATTATAAGCCCTATTCGTATGTGTTATGAGAACAGAATTGTAAAAATAATGTAATGGAAAATATTATCTACGTGCGTTTGTTCAGCAACTCTTGTTTCCCAGACTTCCAGTACTGTGCAGAACGACTCCCTCGCCGCCGTCAGAATAGATATGCATGTGCTTGGGTGCTTGTACCCTTAACCTCAAAATGCGTTCGCTTCGCTTCTCGCATGCGTATGTGCTCGTTGCACAAAATGGTAGGTATTCGTATACGTTCGTCGAAAAATTATTTAATTAAATGTTCTTTTCTAGCGGGGTCACCAATTGTGGTCTATTGCCACAGTAATAAAAACACCCGATCAAAACTTGAATTCACTTTTTATTTTGGTATTTCAATAACTCTTATTACTATGATTTTACAAAGGTTTTTTATTTCGTTGCGCACGTTCGAAAGAAGAAAAGGAACTAGTTACGTTAATCAACTTATTTTTCTGTTCTCTGTTAGTTTTGTCGTCAAGGTCAATGTCAGCCTAACTCTTTCGTTGTGTGTAGGTGCATTTGCAGTTGCGCGTGTGTGGTGGTGTGTGGTGAATTACTTGGAGAACTAAAGCTGTCTTTTGTGTAAGTCGCCACAGGCATATTACTTTTAAGTCTCTCCGGAAAAGTGTTTGCCAAGATGTTGCAGAGATGTGGTCGAGTCACGGTTGGGGGACGAGCAGTGTGGCTTTCGTCCGGGCAGAAGCACAACCGACCAGTTGTTCACTCTCAGAATGGTACCTGAGAAGGCCTGGGAGTATGCTACACCTGTCTATCCATGTTTTGTAGACTTAGAAAAGGCATACGACCAAGTCCCTTGTGATTTGTATTATTGTATTCGGACTAATACCTTTGGACCCTACTGTTCAAAGTATATATACTCCGAATCTTAAGGGGAACGGCTTAGCATAAGTTTAGTATATAATATGAATATTAAGGTGTTTAGTCGTAAACTGAGCTCGATGCGTTTCACTTGGCCGCGTTGAATACGTACATATTACCTTGAGGTAAACTCTGGAGTGTACTGCAGGAGTATGGAATTGAGGGTTCACTTCTCATTCTCAGAGCGATTCAATCTCTTTACAGAAACTGTACAAGCTGCGTTCGGGTAAACGGCGTTAAATCAATACCTTTCACCGTGGACGTTGGACTTTGTCAGGTGTTTTGTTTTCTCTCCTTTTCATTACTTATGTGGACTGGATGTTACAGCGCAGCCTTGACGAAGAACGATTTCAATTGGGAGACCTAAGAATAAGTCATTTCATTCTTGGGGCCTCCCAGACGGAACTTCAGCGCACACTCGATAGGTTTGTAGCTGTATGTGTTGAAGCTGGGATGAAGGTGAATGTAAACAAATCTGAGGTAATGGTGGTCTCCAGAACGCCTGTTCAATGCACCCTACATGTAAGTGGAGTCCCATTGAAGCAGGTGGAGAAGTTTAAGTATCTCGAGGTCTAATTCACAAGTGATGGAAGGAGAAATGCTGAGTTTTCCTGTGGAATTGGCAGGCTGGATCAATTCTGAGACAGCTAGGCCATTCTGTTATCAGGAGGACCGAACTTGGTGTCAAGCTAAATTGTCGGTCTTGAATTCGGTGTTCGTTCCTACTCGTACCTACGGTCATGAAATTTGGGTAATGACCGAAAAAATAAGATCGCGAATACAAGCTGCCGAAATGAGATTCCTTCGTTGTATTGCTGGTGTGACTCGCAGAGATCGTCTAAAGAACACCAGAATACGTGAAGAACTGAATGTCAAGCAGCTACTTCTCCGGACGGAGCGGTCCATACTTCGTTGGTTTGGTCACGTTAAACGCATGCTTCCAACTCGGATCCCAAGACGTGCTATGGAATTCGTGCCATCAGGTAGGCGTCCCCTAGGAAGACCCAGGATGAGGCTGTAGGAAATAAGGCCCCAATGAAATAAGGCCCCAAAAGATAAAATGAAATAAGGCCCCAAATTTGGGGTCTTATTTCATAATGAAATAACACCCCAATTTCAACTATGAAATATATATATAGATTTCGAGAGATATGCGAATCAGACCACCATTGTCGGGTCTCTTTTCGTCTCTCTACCACTATAAATCTTACCCAGAGAGACTTTCTGGATTTCTCCAGAGTTCTTCCCTGAGCTCAATTCCTAGTGTTAACGCTAGCATCTGTTTATGGGAGATCTGTTTCATCGATTGGGTCTCGACCCAATGATGTCCCAAGATCCTCATTCGTTTGCCAGCCAACACCGGACATTGACACAGTATATGTGCCGCTGTCTCAGGTTCCTCCAGGCATAGTTTACAGGTATCATCCTCTCTAAGGCCCATCTTCCTTAAGTGATACCCGAAATTACCATGTCCTGTTAACAAAGCCACCACCCATTTCAATGTTCCTCGACTCATGCTTAGAACCCTTCTTTGAGTGGAGCAGGTCGGCCACTTAATTGCCATTTTAGCCTGTCTACACTGTTCCACGGTTGACCACCTTCTCAGATGTTCCGCCGTGATCCATTTGTGAATGAGCTGTTCTACCATTCCTTTGCCAATTGAAGAGAATGGTTCTGGTCCCAGCAACTTTTCAGTTGACCCCTGTTTTGCAAGGGCGTCCGCCTTTTCGTTGCCTTCGATCCCTATGTGTCCTCGTACCCAAGTCAGTGTTACTTCATTTTTAGATGAACACTTATTGAGCTTAAGTACACATTCCAATGCCAATGATGTTGTGATGTTTGTTTGTTCCATGCATCTGATCACCGCCTGATTGTCCACTGCTATAAGGATGTTTCTTCCCTCCACCTGACTCTCAAGCAAGTAGTCCAACGCATGCAGCAATGCAATCACCTCAGCCTGGTATACAGAAGTGTAATTCCCGAGGCTGACGTGACGGACTAGTTCCAGCTCTGCTGAATAGATGCCGGCACCCGCTCCGTCATCCATCATGGATCCATCTGTGAAAATCACTATTTCACCACTCCTTTTTTCTGGAAGTAATCCGTTCTCAATACGAGTTTTGTGATTCCTTTCCATAATACGCACCCTTGTTATCCCATCCATAGGCATGTTCAGCTCCCTAATCTCGTTTTTGACAAGTTCCAGGATCTTCCTATGTCCATAGATGGTACCACGATTGTGCCATTTCGCATCTCGATGCAAACGAAGTGCCGCTAGGGCCGCTGTTTTCTTAATAAATAAGTCTAGCGGTAAGATCCCTAGGATCACTTCCAATGCGAATGTTGGTGTTGTCCTTATTGCACCTGTAACTCCTATACATGCTAAACGTTGGACCCTATCCAGGTGCTTCCCCACAGTTTTCTGGGAGGCTTTCGCCCACCATACAACCGAGGCATAGGTAATAATGGGTCTAGTTATCATCGTATACATCCAGTATGCTGACCTAGGCGAGAGTCCCCACCGCTGTCCACATACACGTTTGCACTGATGTAGTACCCTTTTTGCCTTCCTGACCTTCTCCTCAACATGGTAGTTCCAAGTAAGTCTAGTATCTAGATAGACTCCGAGATACTTAACCTTCTTGGCCATTTTTAGTTCCGATCCGAAAAGTGTTAAGGGTCGAAATTCCAGATTTTTCAACTTCCTTGTGAAGATTATTAGATCTGTTTTCTCCGCATTAATGGAAAGCCCTTGTTCCAGACACCACCGTTCCACCACTTTGAGCGCATTCCTCATGATATCTGCGGTGACGTCTATGAAACTGCCTCTGGCCGTTATTGCTATGTCGTCGGCATATCCCACTGTGTGAATGCCAGTCGCCTCAAGTCTGTCGAGAAGAGAGTCCACAGTGATATTCCACAGTGTAGGTGAGAGAACACCTCCTTGTGGGCAGCCTCTGCTAACCCTTCCTCTGAGTTTTGAGGTTCCCGTCTGAATATTTATCGCCCTTTTGTTCAACATATTGTCCACCCATCTAACCACCAATGGGTTAACCCTACGTTTTTCCAAGGCTTGTTTCAGACTTTCAAAGCATATCTTATCGAAGGCACCTTCAATGTCCATTATGGTGGTCATCGCAATGCCCCCGGTATTTAGCTCTTCTTCTGCAACGCGTACTACTTGATGTAGCGCTGTTTCTGTAGACATGCCTGTCCTGTAGGCATGCTGTCTACTATTTAAAGGATACATCTTAAGCGCAGTACTCTCCATGTAGTCCACCACCACCCTTTCCATTGTTTTCAACAGAAAGGATGTTAGGCTAACTGGCCTGAAGGCCTTTGCCTCGGTGTAATCCTTTTTCCCCGGCTTTGGAAGGAAGACCATATTTGTCTCCCTCCATGTAATCGGGATATAGCCTATTGCTAGGCATGCAACGTATATATTCCTGAGCCTTGGTGCAATTACGTCTACTCCCCATTGCATTAGACCTGGAAATATACCATCCGGCCCCGCGGTTTTGAAGGGTGAAAATGTTGCTATCGCACCCTTGACCGCTTCTGGTGTTACGATCCGTTCTGCTTCCGTCCTATCCATCCTGTTCGCTCCTTGTTTCCTTGGAGCCCAGGGCTGATCTGACTTATAGCTTCCTGGAAAGTGTGCCTCCATTAGGACCTCATTTGTCTGATCCAGTGTTTCCAACATCTCCCCATCTCTATTACGAACGAGTCCGATCTTGGAAACTGGATCCCTGGAGACAATCTTCTGTAGTCTACTGACTTCCAGACGTACTCCTCATACTCGAGCAAAAGTCCCTCCATGACTCCCTTTTACGTCGTCGCAGAGTAACATTCATCTCTTTCTTTTTCGCCTTATACTCATCCCATGCTTCGGGTTCTCCCCTCCTCATGGCGTGATTGAAGGCCTTCCTCACATCCTTCTTTAGCTTTTCAAGTTCCCTACACCACCAAGGCGCTGGATCTTGTTTTTCCACTAAGGTAGGTGTGCAAGCCACTCGATACGCATCTTCAACAGCCGATTGCAGATGCTTCAGCTGTGATTCTACATGCCAAGTGTTTTTCGGTATTCCGAATCCTGCTACATTCAGTTTTTCCTCCAATACTTCCAGGTATTTAGTCCTATCCGTATTCTTCGGAATTCTGATGTATTTCCGATCTTTTTTTCTTTTAGACCCGTAGCGAACATCAAATGAAATGGCTCTGTGATCCGACAATGTAGCCTGATCCCTTACCCTCCAATTTGATATTCTTTCAATTATCTGGCTACTGCACAGGGTAACATCGATCACTTCCTTCCGCCTCACATCCACGAAGGTTGGCTCTGTTCCCCTGTTTAATATAGCCAGATCCTTGCATGATACAAATTCGAATAATGCTTCTCCTCTGTAATTAACTATGAAATAAGGCCCCACTGCGATGAAATAAGGCCCCAAATTCGGGGTTTATTTAATAATGAAATTAAAAGTAATGAAAACTACTTTTTATTTAATATTGTTGATATTGGATGAAATAATTTAGATTAAAGAAACTTTTTATATACTCAACCTCGCACTCACCCCGTAATCTAGCAGTAAATCCAAGCAGGGGGGTTGCAGGGGGGCAGCATGCCCCCCCATACGCATTCCATATCGGAAGGGTAACAATTAATAATAAAAAAAAAATAATTTTGGGGACTTATTTCATTTCTTCTTTTGGGGCCTTATTTCGCAGAGCCCCAGGATGGGATGGTTAGATCAAGTCCGAAATCTCTCCTCGGCCCGTATGGGGATTGCCCCAGATGATCTAGAGTCGGTGGCGGAAGATCGGGAGCTATGGAGGGTCCACTTAGGCATCCTATACCCGCGACCCTATTAATGGAAGAGCGTCCATTGAAAATGAATGAATGAATGAATGAATGAACAGAAACGCTTTTGTTAACATTTTACAAAAGAATTTTGTCAATATTAACTGGTGTTATTTTTTTTAATGCAACGCTCCTTAGGGCTGAGTACGCAATTGATATGCAAAGTCCGCTCAAAAGAGACCCAGAAAACGTTGTCCCGGTCCTGATATATACTGCAGACCCATGGACTATTCCAAGATCAAGTGGAAGCTTATTTGGTATGTACTCAACGAACCATGTTCCGCTTTGTATAGGTAGACGACGACAAAGTCTGTCGAAGAACATCGAGTTGCGGTGTACAGAATCGTAGGCATATAGTCCAAAAAAAATATGTATTCAACGGTTACGACCGATGGGTCATATAGGTTCTATAAACTTCGACGATGATCCAACCCAAAACGTCGTCAAAGCCATGAGAGAAAAGCCAAAGAAAATTCTAACGTATACAAGAAGTACCCAGCTCACAATTTGAGGATATTGAACTTCATTTATGATTTCATACCATTTAAACGAGTATTGTTATCAACACAAAAACAAAAGATATAATATCACGTGCACAGATTTTTCGATGTAATCTTAGTTAGGTACCTACTCTCAAGTTATCTGGAAATAAAAACCGTCCGCCACTAGTTCATTTGATAACATTTGTTTATTTATAAAAGAATACAAGGGGGTTTTTCGATATTTAAAAAAAAAAATTATTGGAGCATAGTATAACTGATGAATCACAATCTACCATCACGAAAATACAAATCCCTATATGTTTAAACGTTGATATTGAAGTACCTACATAGCACAATTGCTAAAAGGCTACCTAAGCTAAAAACATTATACCTAGATGTGAGTACATTCGAGTTTCGAGTAATAGGTATCACACTAGTCCATCAGCACTATGACTGGTAGTCGTTATCTTGATGGGCCAGTTTTGAAATGATTATTTTATACACACTGCCAATTTATTTATTGTTCTAGGATATATTTTCAATCATCGCATGTTATAATTATCTTGTTTTGATACTTCGGTTCTAAAGTGATAATGAGTTGGATTTCTTATATAGAGAATGTTGTCATGTCGATTTAAAGTAATTTTTTTTTACAAAAATCATGATATCGATTTAAAGTTTATTTTTGTTTACAAAAATCGTTATTGCGTTGTATAATTTCGGTCATTCCTTGCTTTGTAGTGCTTTATACTTCGTGAATTGCGGAGTTGTCCAATGTAATACCTAATACGGATGAGGCCGAAAGAAATGTTAGAACTCCCTTAAATAAAGGAATGCTAACCCTGCATCCAGTAAAACACCAAATCATTTCCTAAGTTGTGGAAATAAATTCAAACCCAAAAATAGAAATTTAATTCGAATATTTTGAAAACGAAGAGAAAGAAATGAGCAGAACATCTGTGTAACATTAAGTGATTTGTGTTCAATGTCAATTGCGTTATTTGGTGGATAAGAAATAGCACATTAAAGAATTGTATATAAATCTTCGCTCTCCTGGAAACGGCCTTCACGCTTGTTTATTTGCATGAGCAGACCTGGGGTCAGGTTTTGAAAGGCGAAATTTTCAACCGTTTTCGTGTGTATGGAGAAATTTTGCTTTTGTAACATAGGGCAAATCTTTTGTGCGCACTAAGACGTTTCATCGTTTCGCCTTACAGAATCTGACCCCTGGCTTATTAATAAGAAGCTTTGATGGAGCAAGGTGTTGTCGACGTTTTATATGGACACGGAGGCCAGGGGCGATTCCTCTCAGTTAGCTAGTTTAGCGGCGCTAAACCAAGAAAATAAGCCAAGAAAATGAATTCTTTGAAATAAATTTTATACGCAAAATATAACAAATGACGAGGTTAAAATTATTATGAAGATTAATAATTGCAACAAACAATGGAATACTAAATAATAAAACTATCTACATTATTTCCAAATCATATTTTCCTACCCAAATACACAATACATTCTCCCATACAAAAATGTTCTTTAGCGTTAAAATTTGCGATACACTCGACTGAAAAGGTAAAACATCTTAAGTCGACTTAAGATGTTTTACCTTTTCAGTCGAGCCATATTCCCTGCATACACAGTGCACACGCACAATCCAAAACTCCCTTAAAAAATGTCTCCCGCTTGTAGGATTTTAGCGTAAGAAATTGCGCTACCAAATTTCATACAATCTATATAATTGTGTTTGACTACCAGTCGTAAGCAAAGCCCAGTTAAATAAGCAGAAGGGATAGCGCAAACAAATGCGATAAATCGAAAGTGGATTGTATTGTATTGTAATGTGTTAGCAAGCACAGTGTTTGCGTTCTCTTTTCTTCTTTTTTTTTTTGTACTTTCGTATGTTTCTCTTTCTAGGGAAATTGCAGTAAGCTAAGAATCTCAAAAGTTAAGTGCGAAATTTTGTAATTTATTATTTTATACCTATTTGCGTGGATTATAAATGTAAGTAAATAATACATTTGTGGTGCTTTCTTGTTTTGTTTTTTTTTTTTTTTTTTTCGTGAGAAGTGAGATGGAAGTAATGCAAAGGGAGAAAAGTAATTTTATATAGATCATAGTGAAATATTCATAACTTTGTTTTGTGCAAAAAGTCCCCACAGTAGCAACGGCTAATGTGACAGTTATTGTAAGATAGGCATTAGTTTTTTTTTCATTCCATAGGTAACAAATTTTGTCGATAAATAAGGGAAAATTACTTTCTCATATTTCAAAGCAAATGCTATGTTTTTATTTGTTTGTTTCATATTATTTGAATAGGAACATGTACCTAATTATTAAGATAAATAATAGGTTAGAAATAAAATGGAATCTGCAACAATAACTGCTAAAACAAAATCCATAATTGAAGATCTACAAGGTGGGCCAAAAGAAGTCATCCGATATTGTTTTTTTTTTTTTTTTCTAAATGAAAAACGTCGATTCTGTTTTTTGGTTATGTTTATTTGAACCTTTCGAGTTTTATTAGTCAAGTCGCGAAGATGATATCGGCCGGCACAAATGATTGTCATACGGGCTCGTTTTATGGCATTTTTCATCACTTCGGAGAGAACTTCGGGCGACAGATTCTCACCCTCGTGTCGAATGTTGTCCTTGAGGGCTTCTAGGGTCTCGGGCTTGTTCACGTAAACACAGGACTTCAAAAAACCCAACAAAAAAAAAGTCTGCAACGTTAAATCGGGCTATCTTGCGGGCCAGTGCAAATCGCCAAAACGAGAGATGAGGCGACCCGGGAACGCCGCCTTTAGAATATCGGTTGTGGCTTGCGCAGTGTGTGCCGTAGCTCCGTCCTGTTGGAACCACATGTCCTCCACTCCTAGTTTGTCCAATTGCGGCAGAAAAAACTCTGTTAACATGGCCCTATAGCGCGCACCGTCAACTGTTGTCGTTTGACCAGCGGCGTTCTCGAAAAAAATGGCCCCATGACTCCTCCAGCGTGAACAGCGCACCATGCAGTAACTTTGAGCGGGTGTAATGGCTCCTCGTGCATTACTCGTGGATTTTCGGTGCCCCAGAAGTGATAGTTTTGCTTGTTCACGTACCCGCTGAGGTGGAAATGAGCCTCATTGCTCATTATGATTTTGGTCGAAAAAATCGAAAATTCGAAATTATTCCGCGTTCTTGGGGAGTACATCGCATGGCTTGTTCACTTGTATTCTACATCTGTCTAGTCCACAAATGTCAAAACAGACTTGAAATTGGCGGCCATTTGAAAAAATAAGAGCATCTTCCAATAGGGTAATCTCTTTTGGTATTAGAGAAACCATTTGGAACGCGATCGTGCCCAAAGCTATCAGGTTTAAAATCAACGCATAAGGACCGTAATAGAGAGTATAATAGAAACTTTAATGAAAACCAGTATTCCCTGTCAAATAGTGATAGCCGTAATCGATAAAAGCGATGTAGATCGTTCCATCGCTCCAGATAAATGGAAACACATCCCAGCTAAGTTCTCAGTTTTTTTTTTCTGGAGACAATGAAAGAGAACCCTGGCCCAGTTCCGATTTGTGGCGATGCAGGACGGCACCAAGGCCATACAAATATGCAGCGACCATAGATATTGTGATCTATACAGCAAAGACATAGGTAGGTAAATTAAGGGAAATATGGCCAGGTGCAAAAATTGAGGTCTCGCACCTCGATCCCAGTCGAATCTTCCAAAGAGGATGAAATGCTCCAGATAATTAAGATTGGCAGCTCAACGCTTCCGACACACAACTGGAAAGTCGCTAAACTGGAAGAGCAAGGATGAATTTATAGATGCGCGCTAATTGTGATCAACCAAGAATCTCCAGCTCCTGTGGCGAAGAATCGAATGGGTACAGATTAACCTCCTCAACTCCATCACGGCATCTGCCGGCCTTCTTCTCCGTCTATCCAAAGATAGGGAAGATATAGACTTGACCCAAAAATCATGGATTGTTAACGAATCTGTGTGTGGATTTGCTTTACAAAAGTAAACCTAGATCCTGCATATTGGTAAAAAGTAGCATAAAAGTAACATTACTTCCTAAATACAGCGCCGAGACATAACGACACCCAAACTGGATAGTTACCCAAAGAGGCAGCTGTTATGTGGTGTCGGCCTACCTTGCACACGATAATACGGACTTTATTTTGGAGATAATCTGTAAAGATTGATCGCTGTAGCAGTGAGAGGCAGAAGAATGGTCTCATAATCGGATGTGATGCAAATGCCCATCATACTGTGTGGGGCTGTTCAGATATTAACAAACGAGATGAGATACTTTACGATTATGTTCTAAATTCCAACCTTATTGTGCGTAACTTACATAGGTAATGATCCCAAATTTATTACTAAAAACCGATTTTACTTTTTACTTTTGCTGGCGCTTACAGTCCGGGGTGGACCACGGCCTCAACCAACAAGCCCCTCCAGCCAGCTCGGTCCCTCGCTAGCTGCCTCCAGTTACGCACACCAAGTTGGTTGAGGTCGTTCTCCACTTGTGCGCGCCACCTAAGGTGGGGTCTTCCTCTGTTGCGTTGTCCCTCAGGGCAAGTTTTAAACAAGTTTTAAACATTACACTTGTCTCTGATACAATATATTAGCTACTTAAAAACTGGAAGGTATCGAGTGAGCACTCCTTTTCAGACCAACGCTACCTACACAAGACGATCATGCTCATTTTGCCCGCGGTTGTGTGGCAGACTGGCTATGGTGTATGCGAATTTCAGGAAAATTACAACAACGATTCCTTGGTATGTCAGTGGTTTGGTTTTTATTTCAGTGGCAATTCTTGTATTTGAGTGCCGTGAGAGTAGCTACAGGCACCACTGGTAGAAAAATAGCTCCACCATAAGGAATGTACTGACAATTTTTGTTCGACAGAGTATAGTCGTGAAACTTCTGTGTAAACTAATTTGGTTGCAAATTTCGATCGCGTTAATTAACAAATAAAATGAATTTGCAGCATTCAAAAATCCTATTAACCCATCAATTAAGCCTCGAATAATATAAAACTTTTATTCTGCCAGTAGCGAGAAGGATGTCGGATGATAACAACTGATAGCTGCTTACAAGCTGTTTTCCCAAAAAAAATTCATGAAGTCACGCAAACATACTCATTTTTAGTATATTATGTGAGTTCATGAATCAGACTTTAATTCAAGAATTCATAGCGATAGAGATGCGATCCAGCTCACACGTATTCACAGTAACAACAATGTAAACAAATTGGTTTTGGGAGGATAGATGTACGAAAGATATTTATCGCTTCTGCCAGTTAAGTAAGTACGTTTAATTGACATCAGTACGGTACAATTTTTGTCAGATACCTTGCCCAACTTTGACGTAAGTGATATTGTAACCGATTCGTGCGTCTCAGTCATCTTTAATGAGTTTCTTGATGAGGTCAAAACTCTATTTGTTCAATATTTTCAAATTTAATAATTTATTAGGCATTCTTTGGTATGTACAGGAATTTTCATAATAATTTTCAGGTCACTGCAGCTCCTCAACGGCTTACTTTTATACTGCTTGCAAGGAACCATCCAAAGATCAACGCAGTGAGCTACAATAATAAAAAAATGTTCGTTAGCTTTGAACAATTTTGTTAATAACGCAAAATTAAACTCACCTCAATAAAGGCCACCCCTAATCCGGCCCATTTGATTACATTGAAATTCGAAGACCAAAAATTTAAAAACTCGTCTCGGCAACCAAGTTTGGTTGCTGCATCTTCCACCGAACAAGCGTTGTTTAATGACCCACAACATGAGTTTGGAATATTTGAATTCGAAAGCAGGTAGTCCGTGGAAGAGTGCCTGCCGCAACATTTGAACTGCAAGTTTTAAGGTATTTTCAAAATTGCCTTTACAATTAAATCTCAAAATGACAGATGTAACTTACCGTCACCTGTAATACGTCCATGTAGGCTGGCTGATCGTGATGAATATCCCATGCGCTGTCAACTATTGATCCCATAGTGTTCATAAAGCTATTCTTGGCAACCAACGCATAGATAAACAGTGCGATTTGCAATAAAAACAAAATCAGCATACTGACGCAGTACTAGAAATAATTAAACATTATTGTCGATAATCGAAAGCTTAACGCGCAGTTGCTTACACTTTTGATTAAGCATATGTTGGTCTTAATTGATCCACAACATCCTAGGAATGACACAAGGGACACAAAGCATCCCAGTGCAATAATAAGGATTGGAAGAGTGCTAGTTACGGATGCTTCAGTCAAGCTGAAGAAATCTCGCAAGGATGTTAACATCAACGATCCAAAGACGATTAGTAATATGCCGCATACCTATTGAGTAGTCAAATAATAATTTACTCGTTTTAAATATTTTAAATAATAATTACAAAAATTATTCAGGAAATATGTACTTAGTATTAAGTTCAATGTAGCTGATGTAGTTTGTTAAAGTAGAGTCAAAATAGAGACAGCAACTGCAACATAAAGAAGACAGTTTTAAGGGTGCACGCATAAAACTAACTTTTTTAAAATCTTCTTTTGTCCTTGTAACTTCCTCAAATCTTAAAATTACATATTATATTTACTTATTTAATTCTTTTTTATTTTTATTTGATCTGTTTAAATCTATACATTAAATTTTTGCTACTTCTCTTGTAATATCTCGTTTTCTCTCTCTGTTTCCCTTTGTTATTTATGCCAAATTTAATGGACCGAGATTCGGATATTCAGCGGTGGGATTCTCCAGAGACCGATGGTAATACCATAATGCGTTCTATGATTAGAGTATTTTCCAAGCAAAAGAATGGCCTTCAGATTTGCCATATTAATGCACAAAGTCTTCGGCCAAAAATAGATGAGTTTCGTTATCTGTTTGTAGGTTCTGGGGTCGATATTATTTGCGTTTCAGAAACCTGGTTTCCTTCAGACTCTGACTTAAACGATAAATTGTACGGTATGGAAGGTTATAATATTTTTCGTGGTGACAGAGTCGGTCGTGTTGGTGGTGGAGTCGCTGTTTATATTAGAACTGGTATTTTTCGTAATGTTAAAATAAATTGTGTGTCTAAAGGTAATAGTGATATGGATTTTTTGTTTCTGGACCTAACAAGCGATGCCGATACAATTCTTCTCGGAGTGGTCTACAGACCAAATAAGAATATTAGCCTTTGCCACCTTGCTTCATTGTTAGAAGAAATATCTGTCAGCTCGCCCAACGTCATTTTATGTGGTGACATAAATAGTGATCTTTTGTCAGAACGTAATTTGATCGATAGTATGTGTTCAATTAATCTTTTTCCCGTTAATTCCTCTACACCCACTCACTTTAACGATACTTGTAGCACCTTACTTGATGTTTTCTTTGTAAGCGAAGTCCAAAAGGCGCTCTTCTATGACCAATTGTCTGCGCCGGGGTTTTCAAAACACGATCTGATCTATGTTACATTTGATTTTAGTTATCATGAATTACCTAATTCATTTGAGTTTAGAGATTTCAGACACATTGACTACGTGGTTTTAGATAATGATGTGCGCAGCATTAACTGGGACCTAATATACTACATGTCTTCTTCAAACCAACAAGTCGAGTTCTTACAATCGAATGTTAATCAGCTATTTAATATCCACGTCCCCCTTAAAACTAAGGTAGTGAGACATACCGCTAACTCATGGTTTACAAGTGATATCCGAGAGCTAATCCAAAGGCGGGACGAAACGTATAACCTATGGAAGCGCTTTCGAGTAGAAGAGTACTATAGGTCATACTGTACTTTCCGTAATAACGTGGTCTGCAAAGTTCGTGCTGCCAAAAGACGATTTTACTCTGAACGGTTAAATGCATCATTCTCTGGTAAAAAATTGTGGAAGAACTTGAAGGAAATTGGTGTAGGGAATCAACAGAACCGCCTCCTTGATAATGTTGACGGTGATGAACTAAATCGATGCTTTGTGTCCTGCACTCGTCCTACTATTTCATCTTCCTCGCATGTATTTAACCTCGATAACAGCACCATTTGTCCCAATGAAGCTTTCGAGTTTTCTCTCGTGGAACAGGCAGATGTGGTTGAGTGTATTCTCTCGATCAAATCTAACTCTGCTGGAATCGACGAAATTGACCCTAAGTTCATAAAGGTTATTCTGCCCATCATACTACCATATGTCACCCATGCCTTTAACCACATACTTACAACAGGTGTGTTCCCTTCAGTCTGGAAGAAATCTAAAATCATACCAGTTCCCAAGAATCGTACTGATAAAGATTTTCGTCCCATTGCTATACTATCTTTTCTTTCTAAAGTCTTTGAAAGAATTATGCAGAAGCAAATTAATAGGTATCTTAATTTGAATAATTTATTGTGTTCTCATCAGTCTGGTTTCCGTGCTAAGCATAGTTGTACCACTGCACTTTTAACTGTGGTTGATGACATAAGACAAAACTTAGATAAAAATCATATAACGTTTCTGGTGCTCCTTGATTTCTCCAAGGCATTTGACACCGTCAATCCCGCAATACTATGCAATAAGCTTACAAGTATATACAACTTCTCTTCTTCCGCTGTTCGTTTAATATCCTCTTATCTTATTGGTCGTCAGCAGGCAGTGTTTGTGAAAAATAGAATGTCGGACTTTCTTCCCATAACATGCGGAGTTCCCCAAGGTTCCATCTTGGACCCCTACTCTTTTCCCTATATGTTAATGAGTTGCCTTCCATCGTCACTAACTCCTATGTTGAAATGTATGCTGACGATACTCAGCTACACATGAGCTGTTCACCTGACACAATTGATCACTGCGTCAGTTGCATAAATTCCGATTTGAATAAAATCTCTAATTGGTCGCAACAGAATTCGCTTGTGATAAACCCTAAGAAGTCTAAATGTATTGTCATATCAAGGAAAACCTTAAGCACAGCATTCTTTCCACCTATCTGCCTTGATGGAGATCCGATCGAGTATGTTGACACCGCTAAAAATTTGGGTATGGTATTTAATAAAACTTTAACGTGGAGTGATCATGTTAACTTAACAGTTGGCAAAGTTTATGGTATTCTTCGTTCTCTTTGGACGACTCAATACTTTACTCCCATGAAAACGCGGGCCCTGTTAGCTAAGACATTAATTATACCAGTTTTAACATACGGTTGCGAAGTTTTTGGAAAGTGCGATTCGATTAGTTGCCGGAAACTTAATGTCGCCTATAACAACACTGCTCGATATATCTTCGGTCTTCGAAGATACGACCACATTTCACTTTTTTCCTACCGGATCTGTAATATCTCGTTTGACAGACTTTTACAATACCGTACCATATTAATATTGCATAGTATAATTAATACACGTCAACCCCGCAATCTTTTTAACCGATTAACGTTTTGTGCATCTATCAGGACTAGACTAATTTTATCCCCGCGCTATTCTTGTTTAACGTCTGGAACTCCCTACCGCGCCAAATCAGAGAAATAAGACTGAAAAAGAGATTTTCAATTGAATTAAGATCTTTCTTGTCTACCAATTAATATAATTTCTTATTTGTAATTTTTAAATTTTTGTAATTTTTTTTTTTTCTCTTTTTTTAAATTTTTTGTAACTTGTTTTAAATATTTATCATGTAACAAATTCTAATTGTGTTTGTGAATTTGTATTAGCAGTTCATATTCTTATATTTTTAAATACTATAATTTATGTTTAATGGTAGTTTTTGTTTTTTGTAAATCTATAAATTAGCTTATCACTATTTTAAAAGATATAAAATATCTTACTGTGTAAGCCTTCAAATATCTACTTAAATAAATTAAATTAAATTTCCTGTGTTTATTTGAACATTGATCCGGATCAGATCACGAAAATAAATACGGATTTCCAGCCGTAAGCTTTGGAGCTAGCGCTGTTATTTTTAAGATTAACTTGTGCATTTATGTTTACTGGTTAATAAATAATAATAATAATAATCATAAATACGGATCATAGAAAAATTGAATTTTCGAGTTCTGGCAACCAAAAACAATACTGAAACCCCCAACTTCGGCCGATTTTCCGTTACTTGCTTACAAGCTTCATTTTTATGGGGTGGTACATGCTAAGTGCTAAGTCGTATTGTTACATAGAAATTCGTATTGACAAATGTCACATAACTTCACTCACCAACACACTCGCACCTTGCATGTGCCACTAGCGCCGTCGGCAAACTTGCTGCCAGCGTCCATCTTCCGTTAAATTTAAAATTATTCGTTATTTCATTTCATTTCATTTCATTTAATTTATTGATTTCTATTACATATAGACTTAAAGCCTTTAAAATTGTAAAAGTTTAAATAATAGAATAATTCATTTTGAGAATAAGCATTGAAACTAACGTTATATTCTGTTGAACGAAAGAGAAGCTTTCGATTCTTCAGATGGTTGGTAGCGGTTGGCAGCATTGATTTTATATTTTTTGTATGTTTTTGCCTGTCACACGGATTCTAAATTGACAGAACACCGATAGGAAAACAAAGTGGCGAATTTGAAAAAAAAAAAAGGGATTGCGAGTTGGGGGTTTCAGCATTGTCTCTGGTGGCAACAGTTGATTTCAAAATACGACAGATACCTAATGTAAATGTATGAGTTTAGCAAACTTCATGTTGCCACCAGCCACATTGCAAACATTTGGTGTAACGTGAGGTCACAATATGATGTCAATGGACATGACATTTCACTTACTTGTCGAAGATGTTAACATTTGAGTCAAATTTGCATAGTTTTAATTTTCGATACTGTTTTTTTAAAACTAATTTAAGATTTGATGTTCAGATATGCAATAAATAAACGATATTTCGGTGTTTCTTGGCATATTAAGGTGTATGCAGACCAGCGAAAGCGAAAGAGTTGTTTAAATGTTTTCGGTTACTTCAGAAACATTTGTCAAACATTTCGGAAATATTTTTGCTGGTGTAGACGCCGATGAAGTATTTATTATAAATGTGTATCGAACTGCATGAGTATTGAAACTCTGCGGTCGATGTATTGAGCGAAGATATAAAACCTAACGAAAGACCGAGAACTTCTAATTGGTATGACGAAAGTCAGTCTTATAGCAGGCACCAATGGGAGCAGGAGCAAGTATTTTGAGAAGGAATAAATAAAAGTGTTTTTTTATAACATTTTTCCACTGTAATTATCTTGTGTTTTTTGTTTATTCTGACGTGTATTACTTTTGTGACGGTCTGTTTTCTTCTCTTTCTACTAATTTCCCTGAGCTACGATACAAAATGTTTATGAAATGTTTTTAATCACGCACGGCCCGAAAAAAACAACACCGCTTCCGTAACATGGTGCGTTTTATTTCTATAAGGAAATGGTTTACAATCAGTTCGCAATGTTATGAAAATCTTACCGCAGTTTGCACCTCTGGTCCGCAATTGGAATTTTTAGACAAAGTAAATGACAGCGGCTTAAAAGCGAAAACCCAGAAGAACAAACTGAAGTTAGTTACAAAAATCTCGACGAAAACAGTTGCAATTGCATTTCTTTGGACTATTTTGTGATACAAATGTATTTCCGAATAATTAGTTTTGAAAATAATTTAAATTTATGCAGCCTGTAAGTTAATTTTTTATTATTCCAAGATTTTCTGGACATTTGATGATTTTATGATAAAAGAAAACAGCAAAAAACAGCACTCACCTTTCTACAGGGAAACTTGTGAAAAAATAATTATTTACGATTGGGAAAATGCGTAAATTTTTTTTTTTAAATAAGTGGCTATAAAACATTTACTTAAATATTTATGAAATATTTCGCTGGTCTGGGCATACCTACCTTTATAGAATGAAAAAGCAACATATCCAAAAACGGACGGGAAATTTATTCGCATGTGAAAAATTTGCGTATTGATTGTTTCTGTTATGAATGCTGTTGAATATTTTAGTCTGACAACATGACTGTGTGGCTTGGCTATCGTTTACAGGCGCACCAACATTTAAGAATGAAACAAACAACGCAGCGAGAAA
This sequence comes from Cheilosia urbana, assembly GCA_946477585.1. NCBI lineage: Eukaryota > Metazoa > Arthropoda > Insecta > Diptera > Syrphidae > Cheilosia > Cheilosia urbana. The sequence goes on from OX297856.1 coordinate 45,091,126, forward strand.
TAGTAGAATAAATTTTCAGATCATGATTAGCAGAGACAATACTGAGACCCCCAACTTCGGCCGATTTCCCGTTACCAACAAGCAATACTTGTACGGAATGTACACAATTTAGTGCGCTAGTATTGATACATAGAAATTCGTATTGACAAATGTCACGAAACTTCAACACACCAACACACCCTCAAAAAATATCAACAACTTCCGGTGACTTCCGGTGTCGGCAAAGTTGCTACCAGCGTTCATAGAATTTGGTCGATTTAATTTGAAATTATTCGTTACGTGTCAATAGTATTTTATTTTAGGAATAAGTGCACTTTTGCTAAAAATATTTATGAAAAATGATTACTGCAGAATGGCTGTAGGAAAATAAAAACATTATGAGCAATTTTTCTTCAGTTATTTAAGAAAAATATACACATGAAATCGAAGTTAATGATATTCAAAAGCGGAAAATACACAACAATGTTTGTCCTAATATGTTTCTATTTAGTATATAAAACAACTCATTTAGATAGTATTATTAACCAAACAAATTATATTAATCGACTTTTGAAAATTTATAATAATCAACCAATAGCATTCAGTTATCTTAAAATGTCCTATTCCCGAATTCTTTCACATTCCCCCATGGTTGCGGTAGCGGTTGGCAGCATTGATTTTATATTTTTTGTGTGTTTTTACATGTCACACGGATTCTAAATAGACATAACACCGATAGGAAAAAAAATGGCGAATTTGAAAAAAAAAACTTAGGGGGCCAGCGGCAAGAGGATTGTGAGTTGGGGGTCTCAGTATTGTCTCTGATGATTAGTGATCTCGAGGAAAAGCAGGACCATATGCTGTTGTTGTAATTGCATGTAAATCGATGATCTATAAAGATCATGGCTGATAATAAAAAACAAATGCCGCGGAGTATAAATATGCCCCATCCCCATAACATAAGTTATGGCTATAAAGAAAAAAGAACATTCATCTGGTTCAGCTTTCAGTAAAGTCTCAATCTGTCGAAGCGGATTACATTTTATTTAACGTAAATATTTAAAAGTATGTACCTATGTATATGTCAGATGTACCGTACCCAAGGCGAGTTACTGGCAACAATTCATGTGAGTTTTATTTTTCGCACGAATGGACGAGGTATCTACTCATTTAAGTGGCGATCACAATTTATTTTCGTTACAACGAATTTTTTATGCAAGTTTGTTTTTTGGAAGATCTGTTTTCTTAATATTTCCACTCACCAGAAAGAACAGATTGGCAACGTAAAGAATATATTTCAAAATGTGAGCGAGGCAATTCATAGTGATTGATTTATTGTTCGCGTTTAGTTCGTTCTATTCGAAGTTAAAACAATAACTGTAGTTAAGCTCTGGGTTCTAACGCCAATGCCTATGGACTTGGCTATCACTGTCTATCTAGCGATTAGGATCTGTACACTATATTCCTATGGCATATCTTATCGTGATTATATATACTCAACCGGGTTATCTATTGAAGTGGACTTGGAGTTTTGCGAAATGGGGAAATACTCGAAATAAGTTCGATAACCATCTATACGAATAGAGGTAATTTTGTTTTTAATACACCGGATGGCAGATTAAATTTTAAATTCAAATTTGTAATGAATGCAAGAGCAACATGAGCTAAGAAATACAAAATTTGAACGATAAGTGAGTAGCACTTATTTGTCAAATTTCAAATGTGTCATGGGTTTGTTTATCTGCCTAAAAGTGAAAATCAAGTTTACAATCAAGCAGTTAAGTAAGTACTCATAGGGGTGCGTTATGAATATATAAATAAATATTGAAGGTAAGCACTCCGAGAACAGTTAGGGGGACATTTCCCCATATGATACAATGAACACTGAACTTATCATTGCGAGTCACACTAAAGGTTTTCGATAACTCCCAGCTAATTAGTAATTCCACCTTGCATATTTGTAGGTACTGTTTATTTATTGGCAAAATGTTCGTTTTAGTTTTACGCTTGCAATTGGAAGTTCATTTTTTACACCTAGAGGTGGAACATTTTTCAATAAGAAAATTGAGGAATGTATGAAGGTTTTTGATACCTTAGGGAGCATTGTCTCGAAACCTCTCGAGGGCTTTCGACTAGAGCTATTTTATGTAACAAGCTTGGGCAATAATGGGTGTGTTTTATTGGATGGCTATCTCGGCTACATAAAGCAAAAGATTTGTGTAAACTAGTACAATTTGCTGTGTGAACACATTTGAAATAACATTTATATAGAGCTGAAAGTTTTCTGGCAGTCGGAAACAAACTTTTACCAAAAAGGTTGTAAAACGAACTATACTCCTAGACCGGTTCTAAAAATAAAATAAATAGTTGACACACCAGTACCAAAAAGGACCGGAACGGCTGAATTAAGAAGCTTTTATAGGACAGTTATATACTCTCCGCTATTAGTCAGTAGTACACGAGTGGATGCGCAAGAGAAGAAACCTTATGATGTACTTTGTTTTGTCCAGGGATCAAATCTAAGAAGCATCACACTTACCACTAACTGAGCCAATTGTTCTTGGAATAAATTCTGACAGCCATATTATTGACTCCGGGTTAAAGTAATCACCCGGATTTAAGTGAGTTTAGCCCAAAAATCAATCCAGTTTTTTCTTTTTTAATTTGACAGCGTTTAATCCGGTGGATTTAAACCTTGCTCCGAACACAATTTAAGTACTTTCACTGGTGTAATATTGTCATTTTATTGCTTACCAGGGCGCAGGAAATAAGAAAAGTGGAAGACCGGAATAGAAAAAAAAAAAAAAAAAAAACGAGCTGTAGGCTCACAAACTTCCAAACCGAAGTTTTAACGAAGAACGGAGACACAGACGGATAGAATTTTGCGACCAACTTTTTTGAGTTCTTATCTCAAGTGCGCAATTTTGTACGAATACAATATTTTTCTCTTACTACGTAATTAAGAAAGTTCAAAATGTAAAAAGTATAAACGTATAAAAAAATTATTAAAAATGAGCTGACCCGGCGAACTCCGTTCCGTCCAAATTCATAAAAGTAATGAAAATAATATTTCCAAGCATGCACAGCGCATGCTACTTTATGTAATTCCGTCAGCTCAAATTCTTTATTCAGAAGTTATAACGGGTGATTTTTTAGCTGGTTTGGTTTTGGCAACACTGGTTTTGACAGCTGACGTGTGTTTAGTACCTTGTGTCACTGTCAAACAGCTTCAGTTTGGTTTGCAATTTAACCATGGATCGTCTTACAAATGAACAACGCTTGCAAATTATTGAATTTTATTATCAAAATTCGTGCTCGGTTCGAAATGTTCATCGCGCGCTGCTTCCATTTTATGATCGGCATTCTCGACCTTCTGAGCAGTCTATTCGGAAGATTGTGACCAAATTTCGCACCAAATTTACTTCGTTGGACATTAAACCACCAACACGTTTACGTACTGTGCGTAGTGAAGAAAATATTGCGGCCGTATCAGCTAGTGTGACAGAAGACCGCGAAATGTCGATTCGGCGCCGTTCCCAGCAGTTAGGCCTTTGTTACAGCACTACGTGGAAAATTTTGCGGAAGGATTTGTGCGTAAAGCCTTTTAAGATACAGCTTGTGCAAGAACTAAGGCCAGCCGACCTACCATAACGCCGAATTTTTGGTGAATGGGCTCTTGGAAAGCTGGCCGAGGATCCGCTTTTTTATCGAAAAATTGTGTTCAGCGATGAGGCTCATTTTTGGTTGAATGGGTACGTAAATAAGCAAAATTGCCGCATTTGGAGTGAAGATCAGCCAGAAGCCACTGTTTGGTGCGGTTTATGGGCCGGCGGCATTATTGGGCCATATTTCTTCAAAGATGATGCGAATCGCAGCGTTACTGTCAATGGTGAACGCTACCGAGCGATGATAACAAACTTTTTTTTGCCCGAAATGGAAGTTCTAGACTTGCATGATATGTGGTTTCAACAAGACGGTGCCACATGCCACACAGCACGCGAAACAATGGCGCAATTGCGAGGCGAGTTTGGTGAACAGTTAATTTCACGTTTCGGGCCGGTCAATTGGCCGCCTAGATCGTGCGATTTGACACCATTAGATTATTTTTTGTGGGGGTATGTCAAGGCTAATGTGTATAGGGACAAGCCCGCTTCGATTGACGCACTGGAAGCCAACATCCATGCATTCATTCGTGAGATACCGGCCGATATGTGTGAAAGAGTATGCCAAAATTGGACTCAGCGGATGGACTACCTGAGACGCAGCCGCGGTCAACATTTGCATGAAATTATCTTTAAACATTAAATTGCAAGGTTCAAACTATCGATTCAAATAAATATTTCATTCATTTTTTCGATCTTTTTGTGTTTTTTTTTAAAAAAGTTCTAAGCCTCTTAAAAAATCACCCGTTATTAAATACAATAGAAATAACTGAAGTATAGCAATATCGATGTATTTGAATAAAACCGCAATGATTGACGAGGCGGCCAACCTTCCGCTTTTGTACTAAAGTGGTTTGCCCACAGGTGAGCACGCCACATACAATTGGACCATCTGAAAAACATGGGAATTCAAGATTGATGGTACAGATATCCAGCGATTATCCTTGCGACTTATTATTTGTCATAGACGCTTAAATGCCAAATCGTTCTGAGTAAGCGGAGTCCGCGATATGACACTGTTTGCCTTTAAAACTCAAAATCTTCCTTGCGTGACATTTGATTTGAAATTCTACACAATCATATCAAACGCGATCCGATACAAAGTTTCGGTGCATTAAGGTTGCTCAACAAAATGATAACTGAGCCGACTTTTAATTTTAAACTGTGAAGCGGTAAGTCCGGAACATCCGAATTAAAAAATTAAAAATTTTAAATAATTTTTTTTTGTATTGGAAGTGACACTACCCGTTTCCTATCAATTCTTTTTTTGTTCCAAAGTGCGGTTCTATTATCAGGTTTGATAACAAATCTGCGATCTTCTAAGTTCATTTTCTCTATCGCCGTTTTAAACATTGTAATGAAAGCATTGATTGCAATTGTCGAATGACGTTTTTTGTCACTCCTGTTTGCCCTCTGTACAGCCTATCGACCTGATCATCCCCCTACAAAATGAAGTACACCTGCGAATATTGCTGTGCTGTACGTCCTCATTTACTGGCAAGAAGGCACTCATCCGATGGTAAATTTGGCCTTGAATCTGTTAATCCGAATTTTGCGGCGTAGAATCCCGTACCAGTGTTAGAAAATGTGTGTTTTCATGATGTATAAGAGAAAATATTGCCCTGCCAGTCGGCATGAAACCAGTTTTTTAATGATTTTTGTTCCCAATGAAGTTATACGAAAACAGATTTTGTACTGTCAAATGTTCTTTAGAAAATCCTCCGATTCAAATGGCTTCGCTGCTAATTTCACTTTGCCACTCGCACAGCAGTTTTTTTTAGCGCGTTTTAATGGTGGTACACAATTATAGTCATCGCTCCAATATCGAAAATCGCATCACCGAACACCGACATAATTTTCTGTTCTTTCTACTGAAATTCCAGTCGTTCGAATGTCAGCAACGACGCGCATCTTGCCACTCCGATTTGAACTTGTTCCCATCCCAGCAGCAGTAGGATTTGACGCAGTTCCCATTACTTGCACTCCACGGTTGCCAACACGGTACATTTTGGACAAAGTATTTGTCTTTCCCAATGTTTCTTTGACCTTTGTCCTTCCCGACGATTTCTCAGTCCGAAAGTTAATTTAATTCAACAAATAACTAAAAAATTGGTTAATGTACACAAATAACCTTGGTTATGGAAAACATATTTTTTAGGTTATTTTAAGGTAGTACGTTTTGAGGTGTATTAAATTACGAGTTGGGTGAGCAATTTATAAAATTTTTAAAATTTGTTATTTCAGTTGGAAAATTAAATCTTTGTCCCAATGTTGATTTCTCCGTCCCACTCTTTCGGTAAATTTGTATTAAGCCTGTTGCACTCTCAATTTTCTTGACTGTTGATCTGGTCTTATGCCATGCGATGTCCCACTTTTCGCTTTCTTCTGTAATTTGGCTTCGTTGATATTTGTTGTTGTTGCATTCGTCTTGGCATTTTTTTAAAGTCACTGAAATTTGCTTTTCAATAACTATTTGATCCGCCGTTAAACGTTTTACCTTATCAAATGTATAAAAGAAATGAAACTTTTGGAGCGATGCACAAAATCAAAAACAAACCATCACTGTTGACCAACGTATAATACCTACATTAAATTTATCTCGATTTTATCAATCTACTTTTTGAAAAAAAAAAAAAAAAAAAAAATCCACACATAGTAGGTACGCAGTTTTCTAATTAATTTTTTTATATAGAAAAGTCAAAATAAATAGTGCAGGAAATCAAAAAAAACTAAAATGGAAAAATTGAAAAATAAAGTAGCCTATCGCAATACTCTATCCCGTAGCTTTCTATTAGTAAAATAATTTTTGAAATCGGTTCGGTAATTCCGGAGATTACCTCTTTATATAAAAGTGTGATGTGATGTGATGAGTACATAAATGTATGAACATTTGAATCAGATAGTTTTGGCAATTTTAGCTGATTGTGTGAAGAGGACTAACCTATCAAAATTTTATGTTAGAAAAAAAAAAAAAAAATTTAAAAAACAAGGGCTAAGATCTTTTTGACTTTGCAAAATTCATAACTGTTTCTGCATTCACTTTTGTATTATAATACATATAGTTTTATTGGTTAAAACTGCTTAGCACTGTTTTGAAATAAACAGGGAAAACAAAAATTACCTACTTCATTGCCAAATGCGAATAGAGGCATATCATTCCTTGACATTTCATTAAGAGTTAAGTTAAAAAGAAGTTTAAGAATAAGGTTTTCTGCAATTAAACCGATAAACTGAAATAAGCTATAATTAAATGTTATAACTAAGGCTGTTGGTTTTCTGACACAATCCTCACTGTCACGTCTCGAAAAAATTTTTTTGTATTTTATCTTACTATTACTTTATTTCATGATCATAAACATGACTTCAACTTTCTTTTTTTTTTGGGTTTTGTTTAACTACATAAATGGAGCGAAGCACAATTGGTCTTAGGGCCTTCTTCTTAGCTTAACCTAACCTTATTTCAAAAATTTCAAAGCGAAACATTAGTTCTTGATCTATAAATTATTATAATAGAGAGAAAATAAGCCCTACATTCTATCGGTAGGTACATCGAATTTTGAGCTGCATGAACACAAATTCACTTTATTTGATCTAGGTGAACACACTAGAAAAGAAAATTTTATATTTTTACCGGAAAATCGTGAAAACCCGAAATTATATTTTTCAGTAGTAATATGGGCGATGTCTAGAAATGTAATTTTGTATGGAAGAAGAAAATATCGATTCAAAGGAACGACAAACTCTTCGCAATTGACAATCGTCTAATTTTGCCCAAAATAAGAGGCAAATCGTGTAGTGAGAGCCACCCCTCGTTCAAAATATGATTAGGATTAACGGAGCCTTATTCGACGTGAAGATCGAAGAACACGTGCATCACCTAATATTGGTCCATTGAATGCCGTCTGTCAATATTGCAATGCATTGAATGCATTAAATTAAACGTTTTGGCATCCCCACTGTAGCAATTGCAATTGCTTCTGCATTAGGTTAAGCCCCAATCATTTCCTCACATACACCTAACAATGCAACGGCTTCTTCAAATGACGTTATATGTGGATCAGTTGTCTTATTCCCCTTCCACTTTTCATATCCAAATCAACCATCGTGTGGGAGATCGTGATTTGCTTTAGTTTCGTCCATGTTCACCTGCAATGTGGCTGACATATAGGAAAAGTGAATCTAGTTTTTGCGTTCAGGTTATATCATACCCAGATCATTCTAGCCAACTTAAGATAACTACAGATTCTGGAATGTGTCCATTCTGTTTCTTTCGCAAACGTACTGAATTTCATTTCTGTTTCTGTTCTCTGACCAGATCTAGATGACTTAACAGTTAACAACAATATGCACAGTTTCGAAATAATGTACGTCAGACTTCAGGGCAACTACAAGCTACAAACTAAAGATCGAAGTCCTGATATTCTGTTTATGGGCGGGTATATACGCTCATGAGTCATGTATGACACAAACTGGAGTTTGATAAAGTAAGGTGGCATACTCAGCGATAACACATGCCATTCTTCATTGCATACATTTGATATTTATGAAACTTACACTGTCGGTTGTCTGAGTCATTTCAAACAGGAAATACATAGGTATCACAATCTTTCTCCTACATATACGAGTACAGGCTACAGCTATCTATATTTTTCATACACTTTGCACCAGAAGCGGCCCTAGGTGATTCCGATAAGAGTATGTCAATCAGTTGATGAATTGGTGTTTTGTCTTTAAAAGCTAACCGACGTTATTTTATTCACTCATAATAAAGATATTAACGGTGAAATATCCCTTTCAACAATAGTTGTAATTTTGACTTCGAAAAGAAAGAACGAATCGCGAAAATTAAATAATTCAAAATGAATTGCTTGGCCAATATTGTAAAATATATCCTTTATATTTTCAATCTGCTATTTTTGGTGAGTGGAATAAAAATGTGAATTAAGAAATTAAGAATTAAAACTCTATTCAATGTTGAGTCAAACTTATAACAAGAGTGTTCAAATTGGAACGCTTTGTTTTATTTTGTATATATACCTAAGGAAATATGGAAAAAGTGTTAAAGCTGTTGCTATGTCTGTGTCAAAATTGAACTAAAGACGGAGATTATTTTCGGTTTATTGTGAACAAAATATTATCGCTTATCAAATGATGCATAATAGCACCTGTTGCACAGTTTTTGCCAAATCATTGAAGTGAACGAATTAACTTTGATATCTCCACAATAATAATATATTACCTATAAACTATAATACAAACAAAAAGCTACAATATTTTAACCATTGACCAAGTTTAAAAATAACCAGTCCTTGTCGGAAAATTGAAAGAAAAAAAAATCCTATCAAAGTTGTAAGAATGTATAAATAAACAAATTGAATAACAAATTTCTGTTTTATAAACACTTTCAAAATCATTGTGTGTGATTTTATTTTTTTGCTCTAACATCAAATTTTTGTAGTGAGTATTTAGCACTGTTTAGCTGCCAACTTACAACCCAGAGAAATATGGAATGTTTGAAAGCACGACTTAGTTTCCATTAAAACTAAATATTTAAAAATATGTTAATAGAGATGTTTAAAACTTACCTACTTGTGAAATTAACTTGTTAACAAAGCACAAAATTAGACGTTTTTTATTATGCCCGCAAGATCCATATATTGGTAGATCATTGATTTTCATAGTTTACAACATCATTTGGATCTCGTATTGTTGTTGTTGCAAACCATGGAAATCAATGATCTAGTATTTAGTGCTTCAGTGCATGCTCACCTTAAATTTCAGTTTGTGCCTACCAGGTTCTAATCTTCTAGTGCACCAACTGAATGAGTATTTTCAATCATGAATAACGCTTGGAGTAGACAAATCACAAACAAATGTATAAATACTGTTAAAGCTATTCTTTTTAACTAAATGTAGTTTCGAAAACCCCTACTTAGAATTTAGAGATTGTCGTAATAAAAATGAAGATGTTTTTAAAACTATCCACTCTTTTCAAAAATCCGAAAAGTTCGACTGACTTTTAAATATGTTTTAAAATTATTTACTACCTTCCTTTCACACACTTTATACAATGAAGAAAGACAGTTAATATTTTATTTTTCTGTAGACCAAAATAATAATGTTAATGTTTGTTTTGAAAATCTAACTTAAAAATCAATCCCGATCACAAAAAAAAAGGTTTTTTCTTAAAAAAAAAAAATAATCTGTTTGCCTAATCAAAAATTACATTAATAACTTTTCAGCCCGCTGACTAACAAAAAAAAAAGAAAAACAGCTGCCAACAAATCAATAATTTCCAGTTATTCAAATTATAAATATGGACCGAAAAAATTATTATAACAAAGAAGAAGGAAGTGGTTGCATACCTCTATGTCTATATTGATTCAGCAATATATTTAACATGTCTGAATTAGCACTTAAAATCATTACAATAATATAGCTAAAAAAAAAATTATTCTTTAGGTTCAACCATTTCTGATTTCTAAACAGAAAAAAGATCAATAATCAATTCTGAAACTAGCTGTAATTTGACTTTCCTGAAACGTTAAATTTAGGTGCGGTGTAAATGTAGGTGCTATAATGTTCGATTTGGCAGCAGAGATCTGAAATCTTAGCTCAACATCTGAAAAGCCAAAATTGAAAATGACATTTACGTTTTTTTTTTTTAAACAAATACATAATAAATACAAAAATATTGGAAGCAAAATAACACGAGTGCGCAGATTAACTACGCAGTGACACGGAGCAATTTTGGTTTCATCCCAATAGCCCAACTCAAGAGTCAAAATATACAAACTTTTACGTCCAACCCCAAATCTGAAACTAATTTCAAAGTATTACCTCACGCAGATCATCTTGTTATCTTTTCTGACAATCCCTATACTCTCCAGCTCCAAATTAATAAACTAAGGACCTATTGCGATGTCCAATTCTTGCAAATGCTCGAAGAGATAACGTTAAAACATGTCTCTGTAATGCCCAATTCACAATTCGGCGTTGCACACGTGCGTGCGTCGGCGTGCTTTGACACGCTTTATCGAAATTTTACGATTTTAAATGCCAAAGCGCGCGACCAACAATTTTGTAAAACAAAATGCTGCTTTGAAGCGAATACGCGTTAAAAGGGAAAAGTTTGACAAACTAAAAGTTCTGTTTGTTTTTTGGCTGAAAAATAGAAATTCAGAGCAGAATTAAAATTTCAAGTCTACTCCCTTTTTTCTTGAAGCTGTAATTTTTATGCACGAATTGAAAAACGATTCTCCAAAATACAAGAAAATCATATTTAACAATATATCAAAGCACACAACAACCTTAATACGGATACAAGACCCTTGATAAATATTTATCCTACAAAAAATCTAAAGAAATTAGTAGTTGCCCTACAAAAAAAAATGTTATTCCTCATTTCCACACACTGAATTAATTAATTATGCTTTGAAAAACCATCATATAGCTTTTTAAAAGTTGTGTATAATAAACATCAGCGAATCTGTGCCACTCCATCTATAAACGGTACATTCTATGACTTCAAATCGAACAATTCGAAATTCTAAAGTTGTCAAACGCGCGTGATAGTAGAAAGTAGCTCTACTCACGCGTCGCGTTGAACTTTACGATATTTACGATCTAAAGTCGAGTCAACGCCTGAAGTTGTATTTTGTGTGACACCATATGAACGCTTTGTTGGTATTTGTGAGAGTATTATGCCAATTTATAGTGCTCACTATGGCAACCATGTGAGAGCTTTAAAATGGAGACAGCTTATTAATACATATCCATAATAGTGAGGGTGAAAGGCAAATAGCCTATCTTCCCTGTACTGAAAATATAAATTGAACAGAGTATAAAATCATATGTACCTACACATTTCTTGCTTAAGGAAACATCAGAAATTCAAGTTAATTTCACGTTTTCCTATATAAAGTATGAATGAAATGTCAGAAATTTAATGCGACTGACAATAAAAGTGTCTGCCAAATCAGTTTTTGAAGCAGCTAATTTTTACTCGAAAATTAATTTTGAAATTTCGCGGGGCAAAATTTGTAAAAAATAAAAATAATAATAATAAACGAAAGTATATTCAATCTTTACTCACTTTTCCACACCAACTTATATTCTATTCTACCATACGCCATATGCAACAAGTACCCTTCGGATGGGTTAGTGTTTGAATTTGACTGGAATCTGGCAAGCCACTGTTTTTTAAAGTTTCCAATTTAATGAAAAAAATGTCTCATTCTTCCACATAACAGCGCAGCTGCTGAAAGAATTTTTTTTCAGATTTAAGCTCAACAAAGAACAAGAATAGGAACTCATTTAAAATAGAGACAGTAGATAAAATAATGGCTGTAAAATGTTTGGTGCAAAAGAAACGAAATATGGGTGTCGAATCTTTAATTTTTTCTAAAAGGTACTTAAAAACATAATTTTTGAATTATTAAAAAAAAAAGTGTATTAATCTAAAAGACTTGCCGGAATTTTTATGTGATATTAATTCTCCTATTGGTACAAAGATCCTACATTTATAGTTTTGTGATATGAACTATTTTCTTTTTAAGGCAATGCGTGCATGCAAAGCAGTGAAGTTTTTAATGTTTTTTTTTATGTTTTATAGTTTTGTAAAATATGTAGTTTACCAACTATACTTGTACTAGTCCTTAAAAACACATTTACTTTGAATAAAGAAATAAACAATTAAGTGTTTTGCTACTCAAATTTGCTACGCAATTTTTTTTCTTTGTGGCAGCACTGACTATCATCGGCTGTCACCAGGTCTTTTGTATCGAGGGATTTCTTCCTTTTTTTGGGAATTTCGATGAAAAAGATACAATTTACCAAAAATTTGTTTTGCTTCAAAAGATACAAAAGACGCACTTCTAGAATAAACAAGTAGTTGCATGTTCCTAAATACTCAAGTGAGACTGAACTATTATTTACTACGTTATTTTAAAAGTCCGAATTTCTTCTTTTTCCAAAACAATAAATATGTTATAAAATGTATTTTAAGCCACAACCACAACGAAAAAGTTACACTTCGGCGCTAAGATCTACAATTTCAACTTGTGAAAAGTTAATTTCCCATCGCCTTTTAGCAAGATTTTTAAGTATTAAAATGTTCTAGTACAAAAAGAATTATAATAATATTAACAAACTGTCATTTTTATACCAAAGGTAATTTAATGTTATAATCTTTAGGTAAAATATGAATTTTACTTTTTAAAGATCGATTTTTGTCACAAAAAACACCCATCAAGGGAATTATGTAAAAGGGAATTTTAGTATGGTGGAAAGAGAAACATTACCACGTTTCATGTGACAAATAATGATAGAGTATTTTAAACACTGTTTGTCACCGTCAGAGACAATACTGAGACCCCCAACTCACAATCCTCTTGCCGCTGGCCCCCTCAGTTTTTTTTCAAATTCGCCATTTTGTTTTCCTATCGGTGTTATGTCAATTTAGAATCCGTGTGACATGCAAAAACATACAAAAAAAAATATAAAATCAATGCTGCCAAATGCTACCAACTACTGGGGAATGTTATAGAGTTCGGGAATACGACATTTTAAGATAACTGAATGCTATTGGTTTATTATTATAAATTTTCAAAAGTCGATTTATATAATTTGTTTGGTTAATAATACTATCTAAATGAGTTGTTGTTTTACATACTAGAAACATATTAGGACAAATATTGTTGTGTATTTTCCGCTTTTGAATATCATTAACTTCGATTTCACGAGTAAATTTTTCTTAAATAACTGAAGAAAAATTGCTGAAAATGTTTTTATTTTCCTACAACCATTCTGCAGCAATCATTTTGCATAAATATTTTCAGCAAAAGTACGCTTAATCATAAAATAAAATACTATTCACACGTAACGAATAATTTCAAATTTAACGGACAAAATTCTATGAACGCTGGCAGCAACTTTGCCGACACCGGAAGTCACCGGAAGCTGTTGATATTATTTGAGGGTGTGTTGGTGTGTTGAAGTTTCGTGACATTTTTCAATACGAATTTCTATGTATCAATCCTAGCGCACTAAATTGTGTACACTCCGTACAAGTATTGCTTGTAGGCAAGGTAACGGGAAATCGGCCGAAGTTGGGGGTCTCAGTATTGTCTCTGGTCACCGTATGCGACGGATTTTATGGGACTGCTCGTGCTCGTTCCGTCGAATACTTCAATACTGACGAATCCGACGACTGGGCCCTGGAGAAATGTGACATATTGCCAATATTAAACCAGAAAATAAGGGAAGAGACCTATTTTAATGGTTCTGCAATCGCTGTATAACTTGTATATGTTTTTGTGTTCTACAGAAAACAGAATTTATAAATTTAAGACTACAAATATATTCTAGCAACTTCTAAAGGCTCTTACATAAAGACCTACCAAAATGAGACAAAAAAAAAAAAACAGCATTTTTCTGGGTTTCAAACAGAACAATCTCATTAATTTTTTAACTTTATTCACAATTAACAGGATCCAAACATTTTCTAACCCTACAGGTCTGTGGAATATTGCTTATTGTCTTCGGATCACTGACACTTACAACTTTGGGAAATTTTCTAACCTTCTCTGAAGCCACTTCAACCAACGCTCTTCCAATATGCATTATTGTCCTGGGATGCGTTGTGTTTCTAGTCTCATTCCTTGGATGTTGCGGAGCAATTAAGGACAATAAATGTTTGGTCCACAGCGTAAGTAATTCTAATTAGTTTGTTTTAATTTTCCGATCATCTATTTGCGCTCCCTTTAAATTAGTACTCCTTAAGCGTGTTTATTCTGTTCCTGCTGCAAATTGCCTTGCTTATCTATGCGTTTGTGGCCAAGAGCGACTTCTTAAAAAGCATGGAAACAATTGTTAACCAAGCTTGGGATATCCACAACAATCAGCCAACGTACATGGACGCGTTGCAAATAAGCGTAAGCTCTCACCGTAATTTAATAGTTTTAATTTCGAATAATAATAATTGTTATTTGCAGTTTAAATGTTGTGGCAAATATTCTGTTGACGACTACACAAATTCGGGAAGTAACATTCCAAACTCGTGTTGTGGATCATTGACATCTGCATGTACAGCTGAAGTGGCAATGTCTAAGCCAGGATGCGTGTACGAGTTCGAAGACTTTTGGAGTACAAACTTCAGAATAATAAAATGGGCCGGATTGGGTGTGGCGGTTGTCGAGGTGAGGTCTAATTTTGGGTAAGAAAATTTTATCTATACATTAATATTTTGTTTTTGTTCCAGCTCATTGCAGTGTTGTTTGCTTGCTTCCTGGCAGACAGTATAGGCAAAGGACGAACGGTGTGAAAAAGTATATTTATAGATTTCGAGAGATATTCGAATCAGACCACCATTGTTGGGTCTCTTTTCGTCTCGTGTGAAATAGTAAAAAGATGGAAGGATTTATCTAATCCAGCCTATTATAATATAAAGAAAAAGCTCATGTATATAATTATTATGTAGAATAAAAGTAGATAAATTATTTAATTTCTAAATACAACAGAAGGAACGAAATAATTTTATGCGGCCTGATCTCTACCAAACAAATCGAGTAGATACCTATGTTGCACCCTGGAACTCCACCGCCTGAGGTCAATGTATGGGGGTTGTGACTTGTGAGGCGCTGTAATAATTTGAAAATGTTTTCTTTTTAGATGCATTGGTTATGCCATAGACAAATCATACGAGAAGTGAGAACCCCAAATCGCAATCTTCTTGCCGCTGTCCCCCTATCCGCATGTCCTTTTTTCCCAAATTCCGCCATTTTGTTTTTCTATGCCAATTAGTATCCGTGTGACGTCGTACAATAAATAAACAAAAATGCTGCCAACAGTGGGGTCATTTGATAGAGTTCAGGAATACCACATTTAAGCATCACTGAATGATATTTGGTTAGTTATTATATGTTGTTAAAAGGATAACATTTTCGGCTAGGAAAATGGCGGAACAAATAACCTGAATTTTGTGCCATTAAAATGACCGGACAAATGACCAAACTTTTTGGCGGTTGTGTCATTTAAATGCCAGCCTCCAAGAAATGACCAGCCACGAAATTCATGCTATGCTATTTTATTCAAGATGATACCTATCTGAGCTTTTATTTGGTGTTTTTCTCGTGGCGAAAGGACGTGTCGCATTCGCAGGTGTGTGGCTGCTATTTCGGTAAAAAATAAGAAACTGTTTTTTATTTGCTGTGTTTTTCGGTATTGAGAGAAATCGAATCGTCGCCGACAATTTGGACTATTTCTTTAACTAAGTATGTTTTGAATTTGAATACACAAAGTACAACATAGTCAAGAAAATTAAGCAAATCTATTTATTTATTTGTTAAATAAGTTTCATGATATAGATTGAAATTGCTTTTAATCTTAATTTTGTTTAATCATAGGTAGGGGGAAAGCGGGAGAATTGAACATATGGGAAACTTGAACCACTCTCAATAATTCACTCAAATTCCACTCAAACCCTCCAAAGGTAAACTCAAATGTCGCAGAGCATGATCCTTTACTGCCACGCAAAAATAATTCAAAATTGTCAATTGACTTTGGCTATTAGAAGAGAAAATGCGTTTTTTGGTTCAAAAAGTTAAACATTTTTTTTTTTTTTTTTTGTGATAACCTTTTTCTTTAACGTGGTAAGTAATATAAATTAACATTGTGTTATAAAACAGTTATTTGACTTTGTAGATATTAAAACAAAATCCAGCTAGCTTGTATTTCACAAATGTTATTAGTTTTTAATTGTGAAAAAATGTGAACGTGAGACTTGAGCCGGTTTCGAAGGGAAGAGTTGATCAG
Organism: Cheilosia urbana; assembly: GCA_946477585.1. Classification (NCBI taxonomy): domain Eukaryota; kingdom Metazoa; phylum Arthropoda; class Insecta; order Diptera; family Syrphidae; genus Cheilosia; species Cheilosia urbana. The sequence continues at coordinate 45,107,580 of OX297856.1, forward strand.
TAGTTATGATGATATAATGGATATGCGTCTTTGAGTCTTAGTAACAAATATGTGCACGAGATATGTGTTGGACTGACCAAAGGGGACAATGAGATCCTTAAATGCCCTAACTGTGATACCAATTAGAGGCTATCCCAAACACATGGCTAAAATACCTTAATGATAATGGTAGTTTATTAAGAAATGAAGTTATTTACTTATTTTTGTTAAGTTTTTGAAGCTTTTTTTAAGTATCTACTGTTTCTTACTTTTTAGTCTCTAATATATTATTAATGTTTGAAAATCCAATAACTTTGAGTTCTTACATTTATTTAAATTATATTATATAGTTATGTTTTTGAGTTTATGAATATTAATTTGTTTTTTTTTTTCTTTATAAAAAACGGTAAACAGTTTTTTTGTTCTTTCATAGTACCAAAATTATAATAAAAAAGAATTCTAATAAGATGTGAACTGATTAAATTATTTGTTTTATTGTTTTACCCGAAGAATTTGAGTAAGTATGTTCAAGTCTCCCCAACTGGGTGCAAGTCTCCCGGCTTAGCTTGGCAGATGAATTTTAAGTCCTTATAGTGGTAGTGTTTATCGAGCTGAAACCCATGAGTTTTTTTTACTAAATTGTCGTGAATTGGATGTCTTTCCTAGCCTACCCTAAAACCTTCCGCAGTTATATTTAATGTTTATATATTCCAAAGTGATTTGCGATAGTTGATAGCCACAATCAATTTGTTTGCTCTACTTAAGGTGATAATCACTGTGACTTTCGCTTTTTTGCAATCGTTTTCATTTGACAGCTGTTTATGTATCACTTCCATATCAATTTCACCAAAAGTTTATACATATTCATGTTCGCCACGAATGTTTACTCATTCAAGAGATAGTGAAGAAGATAGATTATTCAAATGTGCGAATGAACTTATGACGGACCAAATCAAATATTTTTCAACTTCCAATAGTGTAATGTGAGTTTCCTATTTTCGTTACGGTATCCATAATTATTAAAATCTATTTAAAAAAACGTTCGTTTATCAAAAGAAGGTTTTCTAAATGTCTTAAGGATATGCTTGACTTGCCAGATGTGTTAGATCGACGCATATTTCACTAATTCTGCAACTACAGTAGTAACCGTTTAAAGCGAACCCGGTTAAAGCGAACTTTCGGTTATAACGAACCATTTCATGAAGTCCCAATCAATGCCCCATAAGAATTATGAATTTTAATTTCGCATATAGCGAACCCGCCTAAAGCGAACTTTCGCATATAACGAACCCATTCTGCGCGTAAAATAAAGAAAATGTCCGGTTATAACGAACCAAAAATCTGTCGCTTTACATTGTCATCCAGATTTTCCCAACTTTTCGGGACTTCCCCGAGAACTGTATAGCTTCGTACGAACCAACATTCTCAAAAGTCAAAATTTTGTCCTTCAATATAATTTGCTCGGTACTTCCCCGAGTAACCCTATGTTTACAACCGAAAGGTTGATTGAAGTGACGCGCTTAAAAATCATTTAAGTAAAATGGGAGATTTATAAACAAATAAAAGAAAATGTTTCACATTAAAAGACAAATACGACTTAACAAAGCATTTAGAACAAGGCGTAAAACAAAGCGATATATGGACTTGCAGACGTCGAGTTGTTTTTAAGCGAATTGAATCTTCTCAAACAAAACAATCTAAAATTCATGACTTTTTTAAATAAAAAATTTAATAAAAATAAAATGCTTTTATACTGAAATATTTACTTATTTTTTATGTGTTTTGAACCCTTTCCCTTTTTTTTGTATTGATTTTCAAAACAAAACTCTATGATTTTCTTAGCGTATCACTTATAACGAACTTCGGTTATAACGAACCAATTTGGTCAGTCCCTTCGAGTTCCTTATAAGCGGACACTACTGTAGCTGTAACGTTAAACCTTCTCGGAGGCGACGGTTACCAAAGGCAAGTTGGAGCTGACTAGGCCGCACCAATGGGTCACAGTACTGTAGCTAAAATTACAGCCTGAGTCATAAGAAAAATGCGGTTAAAACTATGCTAAAATTTGTACCTTTGGTATTAACCAAAGAATTTTTTTTTCCAAAAGTACAAAATACCTGGAGTTCATATTATGAAAATTATATTTATTTACAAAGGTATTGTAGGTACAATTATTGTGCAGTCCTAACAAATTTTTTTTTTCTACATATCTTAGTTATATGCTGCATTGATGGAATTCATATTATGATACTTCGGCCCAACAAAAATGAACAATGTTCACAAAAAAAAAAAAAAAAAATTTCTTCATTTTTTCATTTCAAAAATTTTGAAACTACCTTACATTTTTCTCTAAGACGATTTAAAATTGTAAGCTGGAAAGTATGAAAAATAGACATAGGCGGTTATGGCTTGTGGCCACTGTATAACACTGTTGTTTGATAAGTCAGTGACTTTTTGGATAAAACATTTTTTTTTGGCCAACAACTTTTTTATTTCTCAACATAATCTCCTTTTAGCTCGATACACTTAGCCCAGCGTTTTTCCAATTTTTTTATTCCCTCCTAATAATAGGTTTTCTCAAAACTCTCAAAATAGGCATTTGTTTCAATGATGACCTCTTCATTGGACCTAAATCTCTTACCGCCCAGCCACTTTTTTAAGTTTGGAAACAGGAAATAGTCACAAAGGACCAAATCTGGAGAATATGCTGGATAGGGTAGCAGTTCAAAGCGTAATTTGTGGAATTTTGCCATGCCGACTGCACACGTATGTGCACCTGGGCATTGTCTTGATGAAACAGCACATTTTTCTTTGCCAAATGCGGACGTTTTTGCTTTAATTCAGTATAAAAACTATCCAAAAGCTCTGAGTAATAGACGCCGGTGATTGTTTTACCCTTTTCAATGTAATCGTTGTGAATGATACCGCGTGCATCCCAAAATACTGTGGCCGTGACCTTGTTGGCAGAAAGACCCTTCTTCGATGTTTTGATTGTTCCTTGGTCTCTGGTGTGTTGTGGTAGATCCATGTTTCATCAACGGTTACGAAACAGCGCAAAAACTCCTCGGGATTAAGGCTAAACATCGTTAAACAATCCTTTGATATGGTCACACGGTTGCGTTTATTGATTGTGAGCAATCGCGGCATCCATCGCGCTGATGCCTCAGCCATCTCACGAATTTTAATTCTCCGATCGTCCAATATCATTCCATGGATTTTATCGACGATTTCTGGCGTAACGACCTCTTTGGGGCGTCCTGAACGTTCGGCGTCATTTGTGCTGGGCTCAAGGAAATTTCGGCCGGCGTACCGCAAGGAAGTGTCCTTGGGCCCCTTCTCTATCTGCTATATACTCGCGATATACTAAGAGAAGATGGCACTACTCTCGCTACGTTCGCCGACGACACCGCTATCCTAGCAGTAGGTAACACTATTGAAGAAACGACGGCAAAACTGCAAATCGCACTGAATAAGGTAAATGAATGGGCGAGGGACTGGCGGATCACCCTCAACGAAACTAAATCTGTTCACGTGAATTTCACGTATAAGAAAACAAATGACTTGCCAATTTTTTTAAACTTGGCTCGAATACCCTTTGCAAAGGAGGCCAAATACCTGGGAATGACACTCGACGCAAAGCGGAAATGGAATTCGCACGTGAAAATGAAACGTAAAGAACTCGATATCAAATATAGAGAAATGCACTGGTTACTCGGAAAACATCCCCAGCTCAGTACTGAAAACAAACTGCTTCTATACCAGCAAGTGCTAAAGCCGGTGTGGACCTACGGTATACAACTCTGGGGTTGTACCAAGAAAACAAATGTCAATATTCTACAAACTTTTCAAAATAAAGTGCTTAGAGAAATTGTACAAGCAACATGGTATATTAGAAACGACGATATCCACAGAGATCTCGGAATTCCAACAATTGAAGCTGAAACTAGAAGCTTCGCGAGAAAGCATAGAAACCGACTAATCGGACATGTCAACAATTCAGTCCGACAAATTTTGGACGAGAACAATTTATTGCGCCGACTACAAAGAACGAAACCGTTCGACTTGGCAAGATAGGATTAACCGCGTCTAAATTGCGCAACATGCAGGATCTTTCATTGGAAAGAAGCCTGTCAAAAGTTGTTATTTCGTTATAGAAAAATTGCTTGATAAGTTATATCTTAGTTGCAGTATCTAACAATTCTTCGAAGGGTTGTGATTTTAGTCAGTAAAAATCTGACACTACTATGAGCACGCGCTTGCTATACTCATAGTGTCTTTGGAAGATTTTTCACCTACCCTCGGTAAACTCAGTAAACCACTTTTTAACCATTGAAATTGATGGTGCAGATACCCCATAGTATTTATCTAGCATTTCCTTGGTTTCGGTGATGGGTGATGGTTTTTTTACGTAAAAAAGAATGCTTAATCAGCACACGAAATTCCCTTTTTTCCATTTTTATTAAAACTGTTGAGGTTTATTGCTTTAAATAGCTGTCAAACACAAAGTAAATGACGCCGGCTACTCAAAATTTCACAGTAGTATAATAGGAGATGACAGTTGACGACAGTTAAATAAAAATTTACAGTTACTGAGCAAAGAATTTGAAATGTCACTGACTTATTTTTTTTGTTTTCTTCAACCGAAGGGGCAGGCATAGTAAAGAATGTATGTTGGTTTTAAATCTATTTATAACAATGAAATAACATTGGTACATTTGCCAATTAAAAAGTATGTCTGGTAGTTTAAACATGTTTATGCATTCACATATATCTGATGCAAATTTGTTTGCCTAGCTCGATGGTGTATAATATTGGAGGAAAGAATGTGTAGGTACGCTCCGCCCAGGGTAGGTTAGATCATTAACTCAAGCTCTTTCTTTTTCATCGCCATCAACACCGCCCTATTTTTCCTTTTTCTTTCTAAAATTCCCTTATGACATCTCTGATTTTAACCAACTATTTCTTTATTTGGTTCTCCTGTTCTACCTGTGTTGCAAAGAAATTATCCTGCAATTCTATTTGCTTCTTTTAAGCATCATCATCCGATTTTTCACAATTCTTTGCCATTTTCTTTCGTGGTATAGGTTACTTAAGAATTATTGGGAGTCACATTCAGCACATAGTCAAATTCGTTTTCAATTTCTCCAGTATCAATGCTATCTGTTAATATTTTTGAAAAAAGTATAAAGTCTATTATGATGACAATATGTATATACCGACATCAAATTTACCCTTTGCACTGTTAAGGTTTCGTCAAATGCTTTCACATTGAATGGTCCTCCACCAGTTTTCTTCAGTGAATTTTGGTTTTGCATAAGCTCCTTTTTTATATTATACTGTCGAAGTGACCAAACTCAGTTCATAATTCGAATTCTTATATACATACCAACATTCAACTAAAAAGTATTCTCACCCGTTTCCACTCAGCAACGTTTTTTGATGGTGGACCCTTAGTTTTTCCCACTTGTGTTTTTGTTTATGCCTTACCTTCCCGAGGCTTGAAAGCGGATTACCTATACGATTTGGCCAAATCCGGGTTCTTCTCCATAAATGCACATAGTATTCGCTGCTGATTTTTTTTTGCTGTGTCCTTTAAAAATGAATCCCTAATCCCTAATAATATAAAACAAAGTGAATATTTCTTTGTCTGGACCTACACAAGAAACGCGTGAACGGATTTTGAAAATTGTTTAAAAATATTTGATTTTGATTGTGGAAGTCCAAGAAATCCAATAATTAAACTTTGAACACAAAAAAAAGTGAACTTCTCCTTCGTCTATTTAAATGGAATTAGTTCCAGTGTTTAGATATGTAAAACGCGCATATTTTAAGTCCAAAATTTAGTTTCTATTTGCTCTATCAGCTGAGCAATATAAACAAATCCTTTGCGAAATTCCTTTTTTATCAATTTGTTAATTGACCAAGATTTTCAAATCGATCTCAGTGGTGGTTTCTTTTTAGTTTTCTTTCAAGGTATATTCTTATTTTTTGAGAGAGCAGGAGCATTTTTTTTTAATAGAAATACTCGGAATAGGAACTGGAGTCGAATCTCGAATGGATCTGGTCTGCTCAAGTGCTCATGCTCTTAAGGTTTTACAGAGTGATTTTTTTTTTTTTTTCAGTTGGGAAGATGTAGATTTGATGTATATGAATGTGTGTATATACGACCTCATACTTACAAATTACATACAATATTTGCATTCCAAGCCACCATGGATGGCGGTGGAGTGCGAGTGTGCTGTGCGTTTGACTGGGACGGAGGATGGGACGGAGAATCGAGATCGAGTGAGATAACAGATAGGATAATGTGATATGTGAGAGAGAGAGAGCAATTTGCGAGAGGAGAGAAAAAGAGTCACATACACACAAACACAACACTTTATATTACCAGAAATTGAGTTCTTCTCATAAAGTTTTCTATGGCGCAGCGTTCTGTTTTCATTTTCTGTATCTGTTCTTTCATATGCTTAACTCAAAGCTCATGTAATTCAGTTGGCAATTATATTTCATTGAAATAAGTCAACTTTTTTAGAGAATATGAGCAAGCGATCTTATCGGCCTGATATTGGGCAAGTAAGTAGAGCTACAAAACTAAGGAGATTGACGCGATCAAATCAAACCCATGCATCAAGCTCGGTCATCAATGTATTCAATTTTAGTGGTAGTCAGCACAATGCTCAGCATGTGTATCCTATAGCGCGGCCATGGACCCGAAAGAAAAATTCCGCCTTTCAGTATGATGTATGTATTGAATACGGGAACGAGGTCAATATAGGTGCAATGTCTAAGGTTTGTGGCTTTTGTAATGCACAAAAGTGGGCAAAGGAATCTGCTGGATTGTGCTGCTCAAACGGAAAGGTAATGCTACGTGAATTGGTTGCACCACCGGAACCAATTAAAAGCATTCTTCTGGGTAATCATCCGTTAAGCAATACTTTTCTTGAAAATCCAAGAAAGTATAACTCAGCTTTCCAAATGACATCATTTGGTGGTAAAAGAATAACAGAAGGGAATTTCATGCCTACTTTTAAGGTCCAGGGTCAAGTGTACCACCTAATTGGAAGCCTTATGCCTGAAAATAATGCAAGTCCAAGTTTCCTTCAAATTTATTTTATGGGGAACACGGAAAATGAATGTCGACGCAGGTCTGAGGTGTCGGGAAATTCAAATATAAGCGTCATTCGAATTCTTCAACAAATGTTACATGATCATAATCCCTATGTTCGTGATTTTAAAACAGCTATTGAAACTAATGTAGCGAACGATTTCAAAGTTGTAATTCACGCTGACAGGCGCCCTGCCCAGGAACACATTGGTAGGTATAATCGCCCTACTGTTGAAGAAGTTGCAGTTTTGATCGTCGGACAAGAATTTGGAAGACGCGATATAGTTCTAAAGTCTAGATCTGACATCAACCACCGAATTAGTGAAACCCACAGGTCATATGATGCATTACAGTACCCGCTTATGTTCACCTGCGGAGAAGATGGGTATAATATTACTATACCGCAAGCAAATCCTGTCAGTAGAATTTTGGATAGCACAAAAACTGTATCTGCTATGAACTTTTATGGGTACCGAATGATGACACGACAGGGAGAGTTCAACCCTTTACATTATTTTAGGACACTCTTAAACCAATTCTGGGTTGATATGTATGCTAAAATAGAATCCGAGCGACTGCAATTTATAAGGGCTAATCAAAGCACTCTAAGAGTTGAAAATTATATTGACCTCCATGACGCAGTGAATAATAATGAAAACGTGGCGAATTTAGGCCAACAGGTTATACTGCCTTCATCATTCACAGGAGGCCCAAGGTATATGCATGAGCGCACCCAAGACGCTATGGTTTATGTCAGAACATTTGGTCGGCCAGATCTTTTCATAACATTTACGTGCAATCCTAAATGGCCAGAAATAAGTGAAAATCTTTTTCCCAGACAAAAGGCACAGGATCGCCATGACATAGTGTGTCGTGTATTCCATCTAAAAGTAAACAAACTTATGAATCTCATTGTAAAAGATACTATTTTTGGTGAGACATTGGCGAACATGCACACTATAGAATGGCAGAAAAGAGGTCTTCCACATGCTCACATATTAGTTTGGTTGAAAGACAAAATAAGACCAACCCAGATTGACTCCATTATAAGCGCAGAGATACCAAACGCTAATCGTGACCCTCAATTGCACGAAATTGTAAAAAAAAATATGATTCATGGACCCTGCGGTCCATTAAATCCTAATTCTCCTTGCATGAGTAATGGTAGGTGCAGCAAAAAATTTCCGAAGCAGTTTCTGGCCGAGACGCAAACAGGTAATGATGGCTACCCAAAATATAAACGACGATCACCAGAAAACGGCGGGGAATCAGTTCAACTGAACACGCATGTTACGGTTGATAATCGTTGGGTTGTACCCTACAGTCCCGTTTTGTGTAGAGCCTTTAACGCCCACATTAACATTGAATATTGTCACTCAGTCAAATCTATTAAATACATATGCAAGTACGTCAATAAGGGCTCTGACCAAGCCACCTTTTCGTTAAATGGAGGGAGCGATGAAATTAACACTTTCTTAGCTGGTCGGTACATAAGCACATCCGAGGCAATATGGCGTATTTTATCGTTTCCCATTCACGAACGATCACCTGCTATTGTTCATTTAGCAGTTCATTTGGAAAATGGACAAAGAGTATATTTCACACCTGGAAATGCCCGTGAAAGAGTTCAAGAACCGCGGAAAACGACACTAATGGCGTTCTTTGAATTGTGTAGTCAGGATGATTTTGCAAAGACTCTGTTATACCATCAAGTGTCCAGCTATTATACTTGGAGCAACGGTCGATTTGTTAGAAGACGACAAGGTGCTCTGGTAGAAGGCTACCCTGGCATAAGAAAATCAAAAGCGCTAGGAAGAGTATACACAGTTCATCCCAATAATTCTGAATGCTACTACCTGAGAATGTTGCTACATACAGTTCATGGACCTCAATCGTTTACTGCTTTAAAAACCTTTAACAATGTACTCTACCCGCAATTTCAAGCCACTTGCCAGGCAATGGGTTTGCTTGAAGATGATCAGCATTGGGACAAAACATTGGAGGAAGCTGCATTGGGACAAAATCCGTCAAGAATACGCGAACTATTTGTAATTATTTTAATGTTTTGTTGTCCGTCGCAGCCCATTTTATTATGGGACAAATACAAAAATGAACTTTCCGAAGACTTTCTGTTGCGGAAAAGAAACCTGTTGCCAGATGTTGAAGTTAGTTATGATTCAACCATTTACAATGAAGCCCTAGCTGCTTTAGAAGACATGGCAATTAAGTCAAGTGGCAAAACTCTTTCACTTTTAGGGCTACCTTCTCCGAACCGGAATAATTTTACCAATGATCGTGAATATGTCCAAGAGACTTTGTACAATATGTTGCACTTAGAACAATTTGTTAATGAAAACGAACATTTATTAATAGAAGAACAACAACATGCATACAACGTCATCTTACAAAGTGTTCATAATGAAACCGGAGAAATGTTTTTTTTGGATGCACCTGGTGGAACAGGAAAAACGTTTCTTATCAACGTTCTCTTGGCAAAACTGAGAACTGAAAGGAAAATCGCCCTTGCAGTTGCGTCGTCAGGAATTGCCGCAACATTATTGCTCAATGGTAGAACAGCTCATGCAGCATTTAAGCTCCCACTTAATTTAGGCCAGAATGAGAATTCTGTTTGTAATATATCGAGCCAAAGTGCAACTGGAAAACTGCTTAAAGATTGTAAGCTAATAGTATGGGATGAGTGCACAATGGCGCACAGAGCGTCTTTAGAAGCACTCAACAGAACACTTAAAGACTTGCGGGCCAATGATTTAATTATGGGTGGTCTAACTGTATTATTTGCTGGCGATTTTCGCCAAACCTTGCCAGTTGTACCCAGAGGGACAAGAGCAGATGAAATAAATGCAAGCCTCAGGTCTTCTGGTCTTTGGGTTCAAGTAAAACGACTTTCCTTGACGACGAACATGCGCGTTCAACTTGGTGGTGATACGGCTGCCGGAAGGTTTGCTGAAACATTGTTAAAAGTGGGCAATGGACATTTTTCAAGTGATAGAGATGGAAACATCACCATCGTACCCGAACTAGGAACTGTGGTTAGCAGCATTGAAGACTTAATAAGTAAAATCTATCCGGAAGTGTTGAACATTGCGAATAAACCGACTTCTTGGCTGAAGGAACGTGCCATTCTCGCTCCAAGAAACGATAGAGTTGCACTCATCAACAATTTAGTCTTATCAAAATTTGAAGCTGACTCTTCCATTTATAATTCGATCGACACGATGAGGGATCCCACCGAAGCCGTTCATTACCCTGTTGAGTTCTTAAACTCACTCGAACCACCAGGGGCCTGTAACAGAACGCGACAAGTAGTTGTAGGACAAGTGAATTTCGACAACTTGTCAAAGATTGTGTAACACAAAACGACAAGTCCAAGAGCACTGCGACAATTGTCGCGATGAAAGATGACAAGTGGGAAATTATATATTTTCCCTCTTTCTGTAACAGAACATGACAAGTGTCAAGACACACTTGTCGAACTGTGGCTCAATATGGACAGGTGATTTGAATATTGTCAAAAGCTGACAAGTGCATTTTTAATGTAATACCTATAGGTATTATAAGCAGAAAACAAATAGTGAAATACAATAGTAGATATATACTTAGTTAAAAATGTACTTTTTTGTTTCCGACTTTGATAGTGACGGTGATAGTGAGAAAAGTGAACCTCGGCACAGGTTGAAAGTTTTTAGGCCAAGAATTAATTTTGATGTTAGTGATCATCTGTATATTGAAAAATTTCGCATATCAAAATGAACTGCACACAATCTTGCTGCAAGACTAAGAAGAAAAATACAGTGCACTACAAATAAAAGTTATTCATTAACCGTTTACCAAAAACTGTTGATTGCTCTACATTGGTTCGGTTCGGGCTCACAGTACCATGTTATAGGTGACATGCACGGCGTTAGTAAAATGACAGTGTGTCGCTGCATTCGAGAGATTACTCAGGCAGTAAATGACATCGAATTCGACAGCCAAGTATGTTGGCCAGATGATATTTTCGCCCAACGATATCGAGCACAATGTTGTCGCAAGTTGTTAAGATGCAGTTTTTTCCACCCGCAGAACCCGTTTTTTTCTAGTTGTCCACTTTTGCCTATCATTTGATTTGTGTAATTAACATATTAATTCTAATGTTACTTATTAAGTTAGTACTTACAATTGTGCGTTTCTTAACATTTTGCCAAAGTACGTCCCTTACATACGTCCAATTCTTATTCTGCGCAACAACATTTAGGCTTTTTGCCAGGCTGTCTATTTCCTTCCACTTTGTACATTTATTTTCTTTTGTTAGGACACCACTGAAAGCACCAAATAAGATATCTTTTTTTTCTCTTATTTTTGTTAAAATAGCACTTTTTTTGTCTTCCGTGATTTTTGCCATCTTCACATATAAAACACTTGTCGAAGAATGCCGACAAGTCAAGGGAATTTAATTCTTTTGACAAGTGCAACGGTTTACGTTCTGTTACAGAATTAATTTGTACTTGTCGGACAAGCATAAGTGGACAAGTGAATTTAGACTTGTCGACTTGTCGCGTTCTGTTACAGGCCCCAGGCGTACCCCCTCATATGCCTTAAATTAAGATTGGTTCCCCTATTATACTTATGCGCAATTTAAATTCACCAAAACTTTGCAATGGGACGAGGCTACGTGTGCAATCCCTTCATCCAAATTTAATTGAAGCGGAAATAATAACTGGATGCGCAGCAGGAGAAATTGTATGCATTCCCCGAATTCCAATGATACCTACAGACTACCCATTTAATTTTAAGCGCTTACAGTTTCCTATTAAACTTTGTTTCGCTATGACAATAAACAAATCACAGGGACAGAGCCTTAATATTGCAGGTGTGGATCTTGAAAATGCGTGTTTTTCTCATGGGCAGTTATATGTAGCGTGCTCTCGAGTAAGTTCAGAAAAAAATCTATTTATACACGCACCTGAGAGCACAACAAAAAATGTTGTGTACATGGAAGCGCTACAATGAATAGAAAAAAAAATCCAAATTACAAAAACTAAATAAAAAACAGTTGGCGCAACAGGTCCGTAGGGACCCTAGGCCTAGCTTCTCACAGCCATTCGTTTCATTTTTGGAACGAATGGAAGGGATCTACAATTTTATGCCGATTCCAAACGGCTAATTGAGAAGCTTTTTCAAGACATTTATACTCTCGGATGTTTGTCAGACTTTCGCGAGAGTTGGACCACTTGAAAAAATCCTAAGCTGGAATTTTGATTTTTGCGGGATTCCAACCTGGGACCCCTCGCTTAGTAGTCGAAGACATCTTTTACATTTTGAATTAATTTTTTATTGTATCTTCAATTAAACTTACATACTAGACAAAGACGAAACTTAATAATATCCTTAAAATTGCCGTTCGGTCTTAAATCTCTCCATAACTATGATTTGTTTTGTTTTTTTATTTTCAAGAAACTTTAGAAAACTTGAATTATTTATTGTTTGTTTTTATTTAGTAGTCTAAGATACTAACCACTAAGCCACTGCGCCTACGTAATTTCATCAACTAGATCCTATATAGCTAGTCTGTTAATATTTTTGAAAAAAGTATAAAGTCTATTATGATGACAATATGTATATATTGACATCAAATTTACCTTTTGCACTGTTAAGGTTTCGTCAAATGCTTTCACATTGAATGGTCCTCCACCAGTTTTCTTCAGTGAATTTTGGTTTTGCATAAGCTCCTTTTTTATATTATACTGTCGAAGTGACCAAACTCAGTTCATAATTCGAATTCTTATATACATACCAACATTCAACTAAAAAGTATTCTCACCCGTTTCCACTCAGCAACGTTTTTTGATGGTGGACCCTTAGTTTTTCCCACTTGTGTTTTTGTTTTTGCCTTACCTTCCCGAGGCTTGAAAGCGGATTACCTATACGATTTGGCCAAATCCGGGTTCTTCTCCATAAATGCACATAGTATTCGCTGCTGATTTTTTTTTTGCTGTGTCCTTTAAAAATGAATCGTTTTACAATTTGTTGCGATAATTCTATATTGTATAGAGAAAGAGATGGGTTCTGGGTACAGAGTTCTTCAGTTAAACAATCAAAGTCAGTTTTAAGAACAATTTATTTTAAATTTAGGGACAATTTATTTAATTTGTTTAGGAAACTTTACCCATTTACGCCCATAGTCAGACAAATGGTTATAATTTTTAAATATCATTATTGATCATATAAAGGAATAGTTCTAATAGATTTTAGAGAAAAAAATACTTAAAAAATAATTCAGAAGTGCATTTGGGAGGTGTACCCTTTGTAGTACATTGGGCCACTTATGAGTGATATATTGCAAAACAATTTTTGTCAATGGACAAAGTTTTGTCACATTTATCACACTGGGTGGGTGGTGAAAATAATACTTTACCATTGATTCATCGACTGATATTCTTCGTGGCCTATGCCTATGCCCCATTGACAAAAATTTTTCAGTAAGTCGCATAAAGGCCTCACTTTGAACATTGTTTTATCACAAGACTTCTCGACAAAGGTGTTATCAACCAAATGGATGTTTTTCTTTATATCTAAATACCTATTTCACGACATACAATCAGCTATAATAGAGACTCTAACATATTCATCTAAGCTCCAGTACATGCGCTCTCGAGCTATTTTATGATAAGCAGACAAAAGTATCTAATCCCCAAAATCCACGCAAATCGTCCTTAGCTGTAAGCTGTTGCGTATAATCAGGTCATACACCTTTTCATCAAACAACTTCTCAAATATATCCACAGGAGTAAGGTTTAACGAGCGGTTCGTCACCACTATCCCCCCAGTGACTATCACCATCTTGTGCCATATACTCGTATGTTGGCGCATTACCTGCAAAGTACCCGGCACGTCTCTAGGCAAAGCGAACATTTCAATGTCATCTTCATCGCCTTCCTCTTCGTCTGTGAGAGCACTAGATTCCGGTGGCATAGTCACCACTCACCAGATCAAACTCATTGTCATTTTCTTCATCAAAGATAGAGTTGATAGCTTCTTGAAGTCCTAAATAGTTATTTTTCGCCGTGAATTTCGACAGTTTCAATTCCCATGCCTAACAAAAAAAAATCTACTTTTCTATACAGTTGGGCCCATTGTACTAAAAAACGACACTTTATACATAAACAGCTCCCCAAATACTGTAGATGAGTTCTGAATCACAGAAAAAGAGTAACCACAATAAGGTTGTCCAGTATACTTTCTATTTAGTTCTAAGTCATGATTTGTAAAAACAGCAGTTAATTACAGTTGTTATAAAACTCACCCAACCTAACTATGAAAACTTAACTTAAAAAACTGTCAACAATAGGCGCCAAGTTTTATGTATGGTACTTTCTTTTGACATATAAATGAAAAAATAACCGCCTACTGTCAATTTTAAGAAATAAATCGAGAATTCAAATGATTATTTGTTATTTTTAACCTTCACATTAAATATTTTGTGGGTCACAATGGGTCATTTTATATGGAAAACTTCGGCATTGTGTGTTCGTATAATTTAACCTGGGGGTCAATTCTCGTTCTGTGATAAAGTGAAATGACAATGTTTTCACCCTTTCACTGCAATTTCGATTCTCGTTCTACGAATATATGAAACCAAACTTGAATCTTTCACAGAACCAGAATTGACCCCCTGGACTAGTACAGATTTAAGACAGAATTTCGGTTGTCCCGGGTTGCTATGCTACTAAGATTCACAAACAAAAAATCGACTGCAAACATATTTTATTTTTTACAACACACTCGCTGCATTCTAAATTGATCTTAAGTCCGTTTTTTTTTTTTTTTTTTGCATTTTTCAGACTTTTAAAATGAAACAGGAACAGTACGAGAAATTACAACGAAAATTCCCGAGTGAGTGCGTACACCCCAACCTTATTAACATATCATTCAAAATTTTTGAAAATAAATTCGTTTAAAAATATGTTCTATTACACTTTAGTCTCTTCTACATGCAGCTATCTTTTCAACATGGTTTAATGTAAAAAAAAAAAATTAGAGAGAAATGTGTAGTATCATACGGACTTCACAAATTCTCATTAAAATTGTCAATCAAGCACATCTAGAATATAAGAATGTAATTTTTGCATGCTTTGTAATTGACAGCTGTCATTTCAATGAATTAAGATTATTTTTTTAATTTGGAAATCCCAGTTTTTTTTTCATATTTTTACTATTTGCCCCTCGAGCTGCCAGCAAAAATCTGGCAAGCCTACCCTGCCTGGACACTAAATATCATTCACTGAGCAGCTAGATAACTCCCCTTATCATTTCGTTATTCGTTTATTATCTACTCGGGTGGTGTTGTTTACACTTAATTGTAATAAGAAAGAGATCCAATTTTTGTTGCATCTGATTGGTAAGGACAATTTGAAAATAAATGTTAGCTTAGCTTCAAAAAGAATAGCGCAACGGACTTTCTTCATAGCTGCTACAATAATGAGCAATGCACATTTTATTTATTGAAGTGAAACTTCTTATGCGACTTCCAACTCAAGGTCGCGTTAAACGTTTAACGCTAATAATTGGATACTCAAAGGCGTGAGCGAGGGTGAGGGTAGCGCACATTGCACAGCACAAGCACGTTCATATGAAAAAGAAAAGAAAAGTGGTGGTTGTTTCTGAGGAAATGCGCACATGGCTGTTGACGTGCGCTGATGGACTT
Source organism: Cheilosia urbana (assembly GCA_946477585.1). Taxonomy (NCBI): domain Eukaryota; kingdom Metazoa; phylum Arthropoda; class Insecta; order Diptera; family Syrphidae; genus Cheilosia; species Cheilosia urbana. The sequence goes on from OX297856.1 coordinate 45,123,368, forward strand.
ATGGTGGTGTATATAGAAATTGAGTTCAAGGGTTTTGTTTCAATGGTTGTTATAGTACATACCTACATACGTTGATACCTACAGTAAAGAATTGAAGAATTCAAGAAGTAAGACGATATAGGTGAATTATGTATGTTGTTTGATTTATTGAAGTGAAACTTCTTAAAAGGTTAATGCTACTATAAGCATTGCATACTCAAAGGTGTGAGGGTACCGCTCACGCTTCAGAGTATGCAATGGTGAGTGAGTTTATTGGCACCAAATGCTGGGAGAAGAATATTCTGTGGTGAAGATTAATTGCCAAAAATAATGACTAAATTGGCAATTAATGTCTTATTGAAGTGAAACTTCTAATGCGACTTCCAACAAGGTTGCGTTAAACGTTCAACGCTCCTGGGGAGGGGGAATAGAAGGAGACAGAGCGAGAGTGAATGCGTGGCACTCGAACGCATGCGCGTAGTATACCTGTTACAGGCCAGCGCGAGCGTTAGCAACGAGTAGCGTCCTCATTATTTCATTTACTTGTTTTAGTTTGATTTGATACACATACCTATAATTTAATAGGGTAGTATTTTTGAAGTGAAACTTCTTATGCGACTTCCAACATATCGTATCTTACTTAAGTTGTCATTATCCCATTGTAAATGTTATGGATTTGGATATTTCTCCACTCGAAAATGATAATTAAAAGATGCGATCAATTGTGAATTGTAAGCAATGTTAATAAAGTTTGTCTTAAAGCCTAGTATCCTGCTCGCGCTAAATTTTATCTCCCATACAAAAATGTCTACAAAGATAAAATTGAGCGAGGCAGTTTAGCAAAGCATCAGTATCCTGTTCGCACGCCAAATCCTTAACTTCATATAGATGGGCCGATGACAAGTCTCCACTCATTTAGCTCGCGAAATAAATGTCCGGTGCATTAAATCGAAGATAAATTTTGACATAAAAAAACGGAGAAAAGTGTTTGTGTTGTGTTTGCAAAGAATTTTTTGTGGCGGAAAACGCGGATAATGTTTGCGTGATAAATAAAAGAAAACGCAAAGCCAAATAACAGCTCCAAAACAGAGATACATAAACATATAAATAAAGCGAATCAATTTTCAGGGGGACTTATGCTCTCATTTGGCTTCATCTTTTGGGTAATAACAAGTGTTCCACTATGGTAAGGAGATTGTGGAAAGTTTGAGGACACATGTTGAACTTCTTCTTATAATTTCTAGGTTTCTTACGTCTTTCAAGTTTGAAATTCGAAAATTCTATTAAAATTACGTTTACTGATATCTGTCATTGTACTCATGGTTCATTAGCGTATGGGTTTTGTCCCATCTATATCATGTTTAATAATAATTTAGCGACCATTTATCTTTGGTGTGGAGAAACGAAGTGGAGACTAGGGGCGCTAAAATTTAGCGCGAGCAGGATACTAGGCTTAAAGAAACAATATGATTTCACTAAAAATCAATTTCTACCCCTTCCTATTTTCATTTCCACATTACGAAGTTTCACTTCTTCCGCGCGGAGGGACTCCACGCACTATTTTTTTATTTATAAGTATGTGCTAATGTTAAATACCAATAATATACATTTTCCCTTTGTATGACTAAAATTGTTTGCTTTTCAATTAGCTGTCAACTGTCAACGAAAGCTTTACGAACGATACCTATTTTTTTTTTTTTTTTTTTCTATTCATTTTTGTAGAGTGAAATGAAATGACCTATGGTATAAGTAGATAAAAAATTACAAGAGAAACAAAATGGCGAATTTCGGAAAACATTTTAAGGAAGGCCGTTGCCTACAAATGTTCTATACCTTGTCTCTCGTTGGGGCTCTTGGTCTTCTTGCATATGTTACTGCGATAAATGAAACTCTCTGTAGTGCGGTGGATGAAAAATGTTACAAAATATAATAGATTAAAGATAACAAATGTTCTCAATATCCGATCCGATATTTATAGACGCAAGCGAAAAAATGTATAACTTCGTAAAATAAATAAATAAATAGTTGGCGCAACAGATCCTAGACCTAGGTTCTCACAACCATTCGTTTTATTTATTTATTTATTTATTTACCTATTTACTTAATGGTGTAGACTTATACGATAAGATACAATATCTTCTTAGACAGCATAAGCTTGATTAATATCTTTAAATAATGTGTTAGAAATGTGAGAATGTGTTGTGTGAGTTTTTTTTTTTTTTTTCATTTTCGGAACGTATGGAAGGGGGCTCTGCGAAATAAGGCCCCAAAAAATTATACAGGAAACAACAACAACGATTTTTAATACAATTTGGGGTGTTATTTCCTTTTTTGGGGCCTTATTTCCTAATGAAAATTGGGTTCTTATTTCATTATGAAATAAGACCCCAAAAGAAGAAATGAAATAAGTCCCCAAAATTATTTTTATTATTATTAATTGTTACCCTTCCGATATGGAATGCGTATTGGGGGGCATGCTGCCCCCCTGCAACCCCCCTGCTTGGATTTACTGTTAGATTACGGGGTTAGTGCGAGGTTGAGTATATAAAAAGTTTCTTTAATCTAAATTAATTGATCCAATATCACCAATATTAAATAAAAAGTAGTTTTCATTATTCTTAATTTCATTATTAAATAAACCCCAAATTTGGGGCCTTATTTCATTTTGTTTTGGGGCCTTATTTCATCGCAGTGGGGCCTTATTTCATAGTTGAAATTGGGGTGTTATTTCATTATGAAATAAGACCCCAAATTTGGGGCCTTATTTCATTTTCTCTTTTGGGGCCTTATTTCATTGGGGCCTTATTTCCTACAGCCATGGAAGGGATCTACAATTTTATGCCGACTCCCAACGGCTAATTGAGAAGCTCTTTCAAGACAGTTATACTCTCGGATGTTTGTCAGACGTTCGCGACAGGTGGCGCAGTGCAAAAAGACCCTTAGTTGGAATTTGGGTTTTTGCGGGATTTGAACCTCGACTTCTCGCTTAGTAGACCTACACACTAATCACCAAGCCACTGCGCCTACAATACTACAAATAACTTCATATTTGGCAAAAATATGAAGACCCCTTTACTCCAGAAAAAAAACTGTCATATTGTCGTTATTCCAATGACGGAGCGGCACATTCATTTTTATATAAGCTATAAACAGGCGAAATATTTGCATAAACAGAAAATTAAAGGTTAAGTTGAGATAAAAACTTAAAGAAAAATTTATCATAAACTATTTGGGAATACAAACCTCCTACGTGGAATGCATTGTATAGATAACGCACACATGTACAGCGGTTTTCAAAATAATCACAGATCAGGCGAATTGATAATATTATTATCGAGAACTAAGCAGATAACAACAGTACGCCATCGCCATTGCATTTCAATAATAAATAACTTAACAACGAACGCGTTGGTTTTAGTAAAGAATCAGAGTACGTCGAAGTCGAACACGGCTCTTATCTCGAATTTTAAACCGAACAAATATTTTTTCTGTGCAATTGAGGTTTGTAGTGGTTTACACAATAAGTGAAAAGTTGAAAAAGCTATTGACATTCAGTTTGTTGTGCAAAATTAATTCAAATTTAAAAATATCTGTCCTTAACGATTCAACTGTTCAAATTAAAGCTACAAAATGGATTGTGGTGCGACGTTCGTTAAATATGTCCTGTTTATATTCAATATACTATTTGTGGTAAGAGACAACAACTTGCTTTTAATAAATTGCTTTCAGTTTAATTGAATGCAGAAAGTGTTCAAAAGAAAATCAAACGATGAAAGCAAATTCATATTTCCGACCATGAGATCATCGATGAGTCAGCTTTGGGCTAGTACTCTAAAGTTTTTTTTTTTGTATTTTAGCGTATCAACGTCACCCTTATTTCACAACAACGCATTGAATCTGAAATATGACAATAGAGAAAGTGCATATAAATCTTAATTTGTTTCCCATTATGTGCGGCCCCTTGTGAATAGGTATTTGAAATTAAATATGGGAATTGGTACCAGCTATCAGTATCTTATCAGTGCTACGAAAATGTTCTCATATAATTACCTAACCTACCAATGTAGGTACTACCAAGCGGCGACAAAATTACCAACACACTTTGTTATCAGTTATCACTTTAATTAGTTCACCCGAATGTTTATCAGGAATTTGAAATGTTCATAAGGTAACGTTTATAATGCACACTGACTTAAGCTTGCTTCGTAAAAAGTGTCCAAATGTCCAGCAGAATTTTGCGACAGAATACCTATTATCTAGTGAAACTGTCGCCAAACGTATGACTTTTCATTGGAATTATGACAAATTACGGATTTAAGTATGATCATCGATTAGATAAAAACGTCAAGTAGGTTTGTACTATGTACATACGCACATTTGAATACATAAAATAGATGTACAAATTTACGTGAAAGTGTCCCCCAACCTCAATAAGCTTTTTTAGTGGATGGTTGCTGGATTTGGACACCCAGTCCCAGTAATTTTTTGTTAAAAATACGTTCAACCAACGCTATGACTTCTGATATCTGTCAAAATGGAATTTCAACATAGGTAAGCCTGTTTTTTTTTTTACTTTAAGTAAAATAGGACGAACATGCTTTTTCGAACATAAACAGTTTGATCTGCTGTCAAGCTAATGGGAACGTTCGAAGTCCATGACAAACGTCAACTACATAAATATTTGTCTGGACTAGTTTGAATTGTTTTTGTATACCCGCGGCATAATTTGAATTTTGACACTTCAAAATGTCAACTGAGTGTGGAGGCATGGAGGATTTTCTTGAAAAAATAATAATGATTGATGCGACTTGAATGCTCGCAAATAAAATAAAATAAACGTTATTTTTATTTTATTTTAATGGTTGATGCAACTTTAATGTTTGCAAAGAAAAAAAAAATTAGATGTGACTTAAAAAAAAAAAAAATAATATGACATGAAAAATTATCCAGCAGCACTGTGGCGGGGTGTCTGGAAAAGAAGAGCAACTAAAGTTATTACTGATTGCCTTTCCCATGGACCAGAATGCGCGTGAGCCGCTAGGACATCCAATCACTTTGTTAGTAACTCTTTCGCTGTAAGTTGTCTTCGCCGATTCAATAATAAGGTTGCATCTATATCGAAGAATTGTAAATTCAGATCTTTTTAGTTCCGAAGGGTTTGACCGCCATTCACGGAAAGCCTTGTTTTTCGCTGCGGTAGCTCGCTTGCATTCTTTGTTAAACCACGGTTTATTTGAAGCTTATTTTTTGATGCAATGTGGAATATATAAAGTTCCATACCGAGTAAAATATTTTCGGTTACGGCTTACATAAAAATATAACACCCGTAAATTGGCATGCGGTTTTCCAAACTTTCCTCTGGATGTTCGCAATGTGTTTTCGTTCGTGTAGATTTTGGCGAACATACAACGATTCTCCAATCGGCAAGACGACGTCCACCATTTACCACTATACATGTATTGACTGGAATTCCCAGATGAACTGCCGGCGAATAAAATCTTCTTCCGGGAACTCAAAGCGAAGGATATGCTAGTTTGTTATGCTTATGGAAGATCAAGATCCGTTTACAACTGACAAATGGGAGACTTAAGTCTTGATTGCTATATCTTCTAAAGACTGGGCGCTCGTTTACAAGCTATAAGAAATAGGCACATCAGAAATAGATTGCAACTCTCTCGATATTCAGTTGTTTAATCGCATGTTCTTAATGTTCACTTTAATGTTTAATAGTGCTAGAAAATATTTTCAGTAGTACATTGGTTTATTTGTTTAACCGAAATGCTGTACCCCTTGCTGAACGAGTGAAGCTTGTGATAAATAAAAAAAACAAATTGTTGCAAACGACAGTCGTTTTACCTAAGAACGGTCACAATATTTTAAGACTTCTAACTTAATAAGATTACAACAACAAGGACACTTAAAGAATCAAGGGCACGAACCGCTATCAGTTTGTAAAAATTATCCGATTCTGACCCATAGATGTGACAAAGGGCCTTACCAATAAACATTTTTAGTTTCGACTCTAAATTTTAATAGTTCACAGTGGCTATATTTTCCATACAAATTTCGCAATTGTGAGCTTCCTTAAATTTAAAGTCGAGACTAAGATTTGTTATTGGTACGGCGGAAAGTGTATAAGCTATAGCTTAGATTTACTTTCTATGTGTGGCTGTAATACCGATGACTCAGCAGTGCTTAAAACAAACAGCCAAGTTCTTAAATATATTAATAAATCATGTATGTATTTTCTTTTTAATTAAATATGCGTTTCTCTTTCATACAACAGATATGCGGCATTCTTCTAATCACCTTCGGTGCGATTATGTTATCGAGCATGGGAGATTTCCGAAACTTCTCAGATGCAGTAAACACCTCGAGTATTCCCATTGTTGTGATTGTGCTCGGCTGCATTATCTTCTTCATTTCGTTCCTTGGCTGTTGTGGCTCCATCAGGGAGGACACTTGTCTAACCACGACCGTGAGTTAAACGAAGAGTTATCACAGGAAGGTGCATAATATGTAACCGTCTTAAACAACCTTTCAGTATTCCGTATTTATGTTGGTTCTGTTGATCCTTCAAATGGTATTGGTTGTCTATATTTGGGTGGAGCGAGCAAATTTCCTTTCCGCAATGAACACTATTGTCGATAAAGCCTGGCAGCAGCGTAGAAATGAAGGAAATTTCATGGATGTTCTTCAACTAGGGGTAAGCTTGGCACTGGACAATGATTATCTTACATAGTCCTTTTGTAAATTATAATGAATATTGGAAATCTAAAAATCTAAAAATCTAATCTAATTTCCGGTTTAATTTGGATTGTATTTATTTCTTAAATAGTTCAAATGCTGTGGAAAGAATGGTCCCACCGATTACACTTTGGCTCTCGACAGTGTCCCGAATTCGTGCTGTGGAGCTTCAGCAACATCATGCTCAGTCATATCAGCAAAGAAACAAGGATGCACAAATGCTTTTGTAGGATTCTGGGAGAAGAATGTAAATATAACTCGTTATGCTGGTTTGGGCGTAGCTGCAATTGAGGTTGGTCTAAATATTTTACTCTAAATAAGAAGTGCTTTTTAAGAAACACAATTTTCCACCTTATAGATGGTTGCGTTCATATTCGCCTGCTGTTTAGCTAACCAAATTAGGAATGGACGTAGAAGGGCTGCATACTAGAAAGACGACACCCAACGACTTCCCTATTGAGAGTCTCCGCTAAATCGTATACAATAGGAATAATTTTTAAAATAAATTAAGCTGTATTCTCAATTTAATAATAAGAAATAGATTATTGTAACAATGGGAATTAATAAGAAAAAAAAATTTTTTTTTTTTTTTTTTTTTGGTTGCGCCAGGAGGTGAGTAATCTTCAAAAGATACCAGTGGCCCGTACCATTGGTTATGCCCGATTCAGATATAAATAATCTGCCTACGTGCTAAACCTCACCCCTCAGAGAGGCACTATGAGTTCCGGCAGCGCTCGCTCATAGTAGTATGAAATTCTTTCCTCTCATTTTTTCATTTTTGTGATGACTACGACTAAGTTACCTTAACAAGTAGTTTACGCTTCTGTAGTGTTAATCACGTTTGGTAGGTAGCTTTCCAGCGAACGCACCTACTAATACCGTCATTACATGCGGTTTCTTCTTATGGCGCTAGATCGAACGGTCTTGTTCTTTGTAGTCGGCGCTCAAGGTTTGTCACTTCCAGAGTACGGGTTATTTCATTATTGCAATGAGCATGAATACGAGTACGAAGTTTGCGAGCAAAGTTTGTTACCTCGTTACTCACGGTAGCAATTCCTAGATCTCTGTGGATATCACTATTTCTTATATACCATGGAGCATTCACGATTGCTCTTAGCGTTTTGTTTTGAAATGTTTGTATTATAGCCATATTGCTTGGTTTGGTACAACCCCAGAGTTGTATACCGTATGTCCAAGAAGGTTTTAGCACTTGCTTATACAGGAGCAGTTTGTTGTATACGCTTAGCTTCGAAAATTTTCCGAGAAGCCAATACATTTCTCTAAGTCTGATTTCGAGCTCGTCGCGTTTTTTCTTAACGTGTGGCTTCCACTTAAGTTTCGCGTCTAGGGTCATTCCTAGATATTTTGCCTCGTTTGCGTATGGTATTTGTACCGAGTTAATGGAAACGGGTAAGTTGTTTATCTTTTTGTACGTGAAATTGATATGCGTCGACTTGGTCTCGTTAAGGGCGATTCGCCAGGTCTTTGTCCACTCGGATACTTTGTTAAGAGCCCGTTGGAGTTTTCGCGTTGATGATTCGACTGACTCATCTATTGCGAGGATAGCCGTATCGTCTGCGAACGTTGCTACGATGGTCCCTTCATCTTGTGGTATATCTCTTGTGTAGAGCAGGAATAAGATTGGGCCGAGAACGCTTCCTTGCGGGACACCGGCGTGAATTTCTTTGAATTCCGAGAATTCAGTCTCATGTCGAACACGAAAGAGTCTGTTTTCCAGGTAGGATTTCAGTATTTTGTATAATTTGTCCGGTAGGATTGTCCTTAGCTTATACCTTAGGCCTTCGTGCCATACCTTGTCGAAGGCTTGCGATACGTCGAGAAAAGCGCTGGAGCAAATCTTTTTCCATTCTAGAGCTTTTTCAATTTCATTTGTTATTCGATACACCTGATCGATTGTGGAATGTTTGACCCGGAAGCCAAATTGATGATCTGGGATCAAGCGTCTTTCTTCAATTACTGGTTGTAATCGTTTTAGCAGAAGTTTCTCGAAAACCTTAGATATTATCGGCAGTAGCGAAATAGGTCTATATGATTTCTTATCATTTGTACTTTTCCCCGGTTTCGGAACCATAATGACTTCGGCTACTTTCCATTGCCTTGGAACGTATGAAAGTCTCAGAGAAGCATTTATAATGTAGAGCAACTTAACTAATGCTTTTTTCGGTAGTTCCTTCAGAATTTCGCCAGTGATTAGATCGTATCCTGGTGCTTTGTTATTTTTAAGCTTTTTTATTGTGATTCTAAGCTCGGGCAAAGATACGGCTTTTACTTTATAGTTGTCGGATGCCGTACTAGCATTTGATTCTTCGTTCAAAGGTCGTCCATCGAATGGCCTGAATGTTTCTTCTAGATGCTCGGCAAATAAATCCGCTTTCTCTTTGTCCCCTTTTGCCCATTCGCCGTTAGCTTTTTTAATTGGTGGCGAGTGCATTACGGGTTTCCTTATGGACTTTAAGGCTTTCCAAAGTGAGTAGTTTGAGCTCTTTTCAGCAGTCAAGCCCTCGAGGTAAGTAGAAGTTTCAAGATTTCTAAGATCCTGTAGCTCATTTTTAAGTTTGTTGCAAAGATGGTTCAGATAAGTTTTATCAGGGGGTGCGCGGGATTGTTGCCATCTCTTACGCGCTCTCCTCTTTTCTCGTATGAGGTCTTCTATTTCAGGCGTGTACTTGACTTTATTGTACCGTGTGGCTGTCTTCCGGAAGGGAGTATTTTTCCACGCTGCGCTCTGAATAGATTCCACGAGATTGTCAACTTCATCTTCTATTTCGAGGGGTGTCTTTAGTGGCACATTTAGAGCAATATTTTCTTTGCAATCTTTTCGGAAAACGTCCCAGTTGGTTTTGTTACTAGTTAACCTGGGTGGTCCTTCCTTTTTTGCTGCGCTTCCACCCATTTTCAGGGTGACTGCTGAGTGGTCGGAGCATAGATCGTAGCATTCTTCTACTTCCGTCAGATTTTTGTTTAGCCCTTTTGCTATAAAGAAGTCGACTAGGTCAGGGATTTTATTTTTGTCAGTTGGCCAATACGTTGGCTTTCCCGTCGAAAAAAAGTCCACACCATGCTTCATACTGGCTTTGTAAAGTAGTCTGCCTTTCGTTGAGTTGCATCTTGAACCCCAGAAAGTGTGTTTCGCGTTAAAGTCCCCACCGATAATAAAATTAGGCCCAATTGAGTCAAAGAGGCGGTCAAGGTCGTCGTCTGCCAGTCTATATCCTGGGGGAAAGTAACAAGATCCGATAAGGTAGTCTAAATGGTTTACTTTTACGGAGACTGAACTTATTTGCATAGAATCGAGTTCCATTTTTATGTCTGTTGAGTGCTTAATGAAATCTTTAATATAAATAGAGGATCCGCCTCTGGCATTTTCCGAAGGATGATGCGCATGATAGTCTCTGTAACCTTTTATTTTGGGTTCATGTCCCTTTTTAATGTGGGTTTCCGATATCAAGCATATATCAATATTGTTTTTCCGTAGAAATACTTCTAGTTCGTTAATTTTGTTTAGGAGGCCGTTGGCGTTCCATGTCAATATCTTAAGAAACTCTAGCATATTCATGTTTTGTTGTGTTGCTTTCGAGGTTTGAACTCGAGCTTGCTCAATTTGTCAAATATAACTTGATTAATCTTGCTTTGCTCCTCAAGTTTGTCTAATATCACAGTTAATAATTGGCGTATCGGATCTTTTGTATCTGATCTTGACTCGTCTCCATGTGTCGCAACTTGCGCGTACGATCTCGCACCAACCAATGTCGGATTTCCCTTTGCACTTGGACCAGCGACGTTCTGTTGCGCAATTTTTTTATTTTCTTGTATCGGTTTCGTCCTTTTGACTGTCCTAGCGGTCTTTGGATTATCGGTCTTAGGATATTTTGAGCTTGGGTCCGGGTTTACCGGTTTCTTAAGAGTGTCGCGTCTTTTTTGTAGTTCTTTCGCGATTTCGCAACCGCGATAATTTGCTGGATGGTTTTTCGTGCAATTTGCGCATACCGCTGGGACCTGCTTGTTTTTTTTGCACTCTCCCGAGAGATGTTTACCGGCGCACTTAACGCACCGTGGTTCTTTCTGGCAGTATGCCTGCGTGTGGTTAAAACCTTGGCATCGTTTGCACTGAGGTACCGTTCTTCTTCCCTTACGCAATGGCTCGATTTTGACCTTTATGTTTAGGATTGTCTTGATTTTGAAGATGTCCTCCACGTTCTCTGTTCTATCAAAGGTGAGCATAAAGAGTGGAAGGCCCCGTTTGACTACGGTATCTTTGTCTCCTTCCATGCATTGCTTTTCCTTCTTGATAATATTCACGGCGTCAAGAATTTTTAGGCCTTGGGTATGGACGTCTTCCATGATATCATCTTTTTCGCAGGTCGGGTGGAGTCCCCTAACGATTACTCGCATCGGTTTTTCGTACTTATTCTCATAAGTAAACCATTGGATATTCTCTGCGTTCGATTTCAGAGACAGTGCTCGGTAGGAATCAGAATCCTCTACGTTAATTTTCCATACGTTATCTCGGCGTGAGATTATGTTGTACTTTGTCTTCAGCGTATTTTTGAGAAGGCTATGAAGTTTTCCGTAGTCCTCTATTCCGACGACATTTATTGCGGGTGGAGGGTGAGGTTTCATTTGAGTTTTTGTCTTGTTTGGTTCAGTGGGCTCTTCTTTTTTCTGTAAGACTTCGGGTGAGCTGACAGCCTTACGCTTTTTGCTAGGCCTTTTTTTGGCGGCCGGATTGGTTTCGCGGGCAAGTTCTTCCTCGTCCGTGAAATATTCACTTGCTGGATGGTTCGGCGTTGTTTCGAGATCTTTCGGTACACGAAGGTTTTTAAGATCCTCGTTTTCTTTTCGCAGAGAATCTACTTCCTTTTTGAGCTCATAGAAGAGTCGCTCCATTTCATTAAGTTTAGCTCGTAGTTCGTTGTTCTCTTTTACGAAGCATTTCGTTTTCACTGAGTCCTGATTGACCGGAGGACTTCTTTTTCCGGAGACATACGATCTAGATGGAGATCCATATATCTTTGTTCTCTTTTCAGAGGGATTTATCGGCAATATAGTTGAGGTTGCCCTTGATGCTATCGGTGGTGATCTTTGCATACAATTTTTCCCTCTGAAGGGGTCTTTTAGAAGCAATAGTTGGTCCTCCCCAGAATCCGAGGGACCGACCTCCGAAGAGGGTGGATTTTCCAGTGTAACTGGTCTGCCACCTGGGGTAATAATTCCTTTTGTTTGTTCCATTGCATCTCTTCAATGTTGTATTTTATACCTTCTACCAGGTTTTAACACTGCCGTCCTTCTAGGATCAGACGCAGACCAGGAAGCCGCCTACTATAGGTCAGACGCTATTGGATTTCGATTTGCCGTTGGTTTTACCCTTCAACTATAAGCTGGCTGCCTTGGGTGGCCCTACCAGGAGAAAATACTCCCGACAGCATAGCTTATAGAATCACCAAGGCTACTCCCTCTTGCTTTAGATTTTAGTCGCCTCTTACGACAGGCATACATTACCTCAAGGCTATTCTTATCCCCGACCTTGAAGGGTGAGAAATGAATGAAAAATGAAAACTGTGTTGGCATGCATCTTCTTCAGTTATCGTTGAAACGTTGGATCTTCGACACTAGCAGCTTAATGTGAAAGTCAAGAGTTAAAGACCAGCAACCGGTTTAAGAAAATGTACCTACAATCGAAAAAAAAGTTGTTCAAATTTAAAAATTTATAACTTCCAGACGATTATGCTCCAAGATGATTTTCTCTATAAAAGAATTGATGGACGAATGTAATTTCTAATCTTAGAATATTGACACTTTGGATGGTTTTCATCGACCAATTCCAATTTAAACGCTGATGCCCACATAAGCTCTCACAGGCGGCACGACTTAAAAACAGCAAATATTTAGGTAGGTATTTTAAATTGAAATCAGATTCAAGGAAGAAAGAAAAACAAAGAAAGTTAACTTGTATACGCCTGAGAAAGGGAATTAACTAAAAAAAACTGTCAGGGAAATAGGTAGTAGGTACGCCACAATTAACTGCAAAAAAAAAAAAAAAAAAAACTGACAGCGTTAGTAGCGTTGAGGTATTCACGATGCGATGCAACTAGTCTTGTATCATTACGCGAGTGCAAGTTTTTTTAAGAAAATTCATGGAGCACAATCAACTAAAAGCCACCTGGGAGTTAATTCGATGGAAAATGTGAAGCTTGAAGCTTCCACGGAATAATAAACGATTGAAAGCAAAATTTGTCAGTTGCAGAAAATGTTTAAATTATTTTTTTAGAAGAAATGTCAATTTTCAAACTGGATCTGCCTTTGTTTCAGTTTTGCTAGAGACGAGAAAAAGTGTGTTCACGATCTGATAAGAAACATCAGGCTTATTCGGCAAAATCTTTTAACCATGCTGTTATATGAACAGCGAAACGTCTTCGATAAGGCAGCGGAAAATAGTTTGTGGAAAGTTCCATCAGCTGCTACACAAGAATACTGGCTATTTATCTCCGATTTTGATACTCAAACTTTTCACTGGCTATGCCTAATTAAAATTTTCATTGGGGAATGATCCTAATTTAGTCTATTCACTTTAAAGTTTGGCGATTTTCGGGCCACTTAGGTATTTATAAAAAAATGCATGCTTTAATATTGCGTTCTCTTTTCGTATCTATAACTAAAGCTTTCTAAACAGTTAATTGCAAATGAGCCAACTCCATTTTCCTATAGTTTTTGAACAGAATCTCAAATCTCAGCAGTAAAATCATCTCACAAGATAAAGGTATGCATAAATATGAAAAAATACATATGGAAAAATACAGAAAATACATGTGAAAAATCGCCCGAGTTTGTTTCTGTAAAAAGGGTGCAGTGCCAGAACTTGGCTAGTCACTACCGTGCACTTTGATATCACATCTGCTACTTCCTTCATTAATTGAACTAAGTGCTACACACCAACACCATACAAACACTCATCCCGCCATGACAAAGGACACTTTTGAGGCTTCCATCACACAAGAGATACCAAATGTAGCTCGAAAGACATCAGTCCATGATGACATCCTTCGTATTCTAATAGAATTCAGTTCACTACTGCGATGCTAATCATCCAGTCAACATAATCGCCCCGTATATTCGTATAGGCGAGGCGACTTCAAGTCCTGAACTATACATTTATATATATCTAGGTAGGTACTCATATAAATATAACTACGGCTTCCGTACGGTTACTTTTAGTTTAACACATTCTATCGCAGATGATATTACTACATTAAGTACGCCCAATTATCTGATAAAAAAAAAAAAACTTCAACTTATTTAACTTAGCACGCAAGGGTATGGTCACATTTTCATAAAAAAGTCAACAAGTCTCGAATAGCAGAAACTCTGGAAATTGCGTGTTATAAAAATAGCAGTTGTAAATCCACAACGCAATAGCGTCCATAATAAAATTGCTTGTCCTTCTTGCTTCTTGGTGTTGTCGAGTGCGCGTATGAGTGTCGTACTCGTCGCATAAAACCATTACCCAATTCGTCATCACCCCAAATTTTCATATACTTCTCAATTCCATGACGTCAGCGTCTGTATGGATCCCCTCAAGTTAAACGAAAGTGAAATTCCTTTCACTGTACTCCTATCAATTAAGTTCCCCTTTTTGGCAAAATTCGCAGCATTCTTTTATCCCGCCAAAGCAAGTACTCTTGTGTTGACATATTTAATGCTGGTACGTGTACCTATACATAGAATGCAGCATCTATATAGGTTGTCCTTTTTGTAGATTGCGCAGTAAAAGAGTACTTCTTTCTTGTTTGTAGTTAAGTTTCAATAACCTCGGTGCTCCCGTTTCGGATGGAGAACTTTAGATTCAGTGTAGCCATTGCTATTGTTAAGTTTGATACTTTTGGTTTCGGTTGAGTTCATAACAAAATATAAGGCATTACGGCGTGTCGCTGATTTGTTTTAAGAGACAGACTACGGCAAGAAGTCTTGAGCCATCAACTTGTTGATTCGCTTTTACTGCAGCAGACCTATGTCGTTTTCCATTGGGACAGAAAAGGTACTTTTTTTTTAGATCCAGAGCAGTTTTTCTGCTCTCGCAATCAGCTGGCTGTCAGATCTTATGTTCCAATCTCGATTTCTGAGCGAGATTTACACCTACTTACACTTACCCCAAAACAAATTTACATTTGGCCGCTGCAATGGTTATCAACATATGTAAATTGAATGAATTTTTATAAAAAAAAAACTTACAATTTAAGAACAGCTGACGCTGACAAAAAGAAAGAAAGAAAAATCTCGTTTAATGTTCCATTGGGCACGAAAAATCTGAAATCTGAGAGCAAAATCTGAAAATGCTAATGACAAACGACATTAACTCTTAACTGTTGCTTTGCTTGGATGTCGCCAGAGAAAATACTGAGATCCCCATCTTCGGTCGAGTTTCCTACAAGCTACATTTTTATGGGGTGGTACATGCTAAAGGCGTAAGTATTGTTACATAGAAATTCGTATTGACAAATATCACGTAACTTCAAAAATTACGGCTCACCAACACACTCGTACCTTGCGTGTACCACTTCCGCTATAGGCAAAGTTGCTGCCAGCGCTCATAGAATTTTGTCCGCTTAATTTATTGTTGTTTTAGGTTGTATAAAGGAAAATAAAAACATTTTGAGTAAATTTAATATAACAAAATTTTACTCATAAAATCGACTTAAATGATATTCAAAAACGTAAATTAGATAACCATGTTTGTCCGAATATGTTTCTAGTGTATTAAACATCGAATTTAGATAGTTTTACTAACCAAACAAAGTATATTATTCGCCTTTTCAAAATACAAAAAATGTGGTATTCACGAACTCTACCGCACATTCCCCCATGGTTGGTAGCGGTTGGCAGGATTGATTTTATATTTTTCGTATGTTTTTGCATGTCACTCGGATTAAAATTGAGGGGCCAGCGGCAAGAGGATTGCGAGTTGGATTTCTCAGTATTATCTCTGATCAACAAGGTTCATCAAGGTTGCCAAATTAAATTGAATGAAGATTCTTTTCGATAAAGTGCCGCTGAAGTTCGTCCTCTTCCACCAAGGGATAATCTGCTCTACGTAACTTTTAATGCAGTGTTGCTTTTTCATTTTCTCGAATGCCTTTATAGTTACTTACTTACTTACTTAGGTGGCGCTACAGTTCGGTGTGAACCAGGGCCTCAAACAACAAGCCTCTCCAGTTAGCCCGGTCCTTAGCTAACTGCCTCCAGTTACGCACTCCAAGTTGGTTGAGGTCGTTTTCTACTTGTGCGCGCCACCTGAGGCGAGGTCTTCCTCTACTGCGCTGACCCTCTGGATTGGAATCGCAGACTCTGCGGCCGGAGCGTTGATGTCCATTCGCTCTACATGTCCTAGCCATCTCAAACGTCCAATGCGCAGTTTTTTTTTTTTCTCTAGTTCAACCAGTACAAATTCTGCCATATACTGGTATTTATCAAAAAGAAGTTCGATTAACTCCAAATCACTTTAAATTAAAATTAGCCAAATCTTCGAGTTTATCAGACATTTTAAAGACTTTTCGTATCACTTTTTTGGAATTTTTGAATTATTTACATCTGTCATTTTTCATAGATTACTACAAAAAGCGTTCCCTAACTTTTTCGTAAGTGTCCCCCTCTGACAGCGAATTTATCCCCAACACAGCCATTTTGATAGTCTTTTCCATTATTACTACGAAAGTAAAGGAACAAACTTCACATCTTCGCCTTTGAATTTTTCCCCTACCTGAAATCATCACTTCAATGACCTTTGATTTGACCTCTTTCTTTTTGCGAGGAGGGAAAAATTAGCCGATTGTCAATCCTTTTGTCATTCCTTTGAGTTTGAATCGATATTTTCTTCTTTCCATACAAAATTACATTTTCGGACACCGCCCTCATTACAGACATTCGTTTGTAGTTGTTTGTAGTGAAATTTGTTTCGTTTGTAGTTCAACCGTTGGCTTTTTGAAATAAGAACTAGCCAGTTGCATTCAAAATCGTTTGTAGTTGTTTGTAGTGAAATTATTTTTTTTTAAATGTCTCATTTCGGAGATATAAGGACATTTGTGTTTGCACTTATAACTCCGAATTCGAAATAGATAGAAATTATTTAAATACTGGTGCATAAAGCACATCCTAACTTAAATAACTGCATTTAAAATTTCTGAATTCACTCAAGCGTTACTTACTAAACCGCAATCAAAAATCGCATCCCCTTAGAGTTGCATCCATCTATGGATTTCCCACCACCAACAAGACAACGGTAAACACATTTTCGCAAAGCATTTATCCCTGTCCATCGAAATGAGTTACTATTTGTCCATTGGCAATATCAACCATTGACTGGTTGAACCCCTATTTTATCCAACAAATTTTTCTATTCCTTCGACTAACATTAAAAACTAACCCCTCTTAAACAATATATAACAATAGAAATGCAATATTTGGAAAGTATGTACTCCTGGTTATCTAATACAATTCAAATTTTGTGAATTTATCAGAAAGACGAAGATTTAGATGCAACTTAAACAAACACTACTTTGTCATACAAACTCATATCAATATTTCCGTTACTAAGCAATTCAAAATAGGGAAAAGTGAGCTTTTATTAATAGATAATGATTGAATAAAGATTCAAGAAAATCGTTAAAATCGTCCGCGCAGACCGATTTAAGGGGATGGATATTTAAAATGCTGGACAACTACAAATGACAAAAACTAGTTGGTTGTTAGAAAGCATGTATGCTCTATCTAATAAAACCCAAAATTTCAAAATTGTACCAACCAAAAAGAATTTATATGCAATTTAAGCAGAAAAATAAAAATGGCGATATCTCCGAAACGGTAGGTACAATGCAAAGTGATGAAATTTTCTATTTTCAATAGATTTCCACTCCACCAATCTAATAAAATAAAAATTACATCTATCGGCCTAAAGGTTTATGATTTATATGAAATTTAAGCGAAATGGATGCTTAAATTTGCGTGTGAAGTTAGCCCGCACTTTTTCTATAATGAAAAACGGAGCTTGCAGTTCGATAGACATTCGTTTGTAGTTGTTTGTAGTGAATTTTTTTCGTTTGTAGTTCAACCATTAGAAAGTTAGAACCATTAGAAAAAAAAAATTAAAAGGCACTCCGGGAGTGCCGACAGAAGTGATAACTTGAACAATTACGTGTGTATTTTTCGAATCGTCAGAAAATATATTATTGTGTAGGAAGTACTTTTAAATAAAGTGTTTTTTTATTCATTATTATAAACTACTACTACTACAAAAATTATGTTACATTTTTCATTTTCATTTAATGCGGTATTTTACATCAAAAATAATACATATTATTTTACATACAAAATTGCAATCTATTGCTTAAAATGTATAAATTTACAGATACATGAAATATTAAATTTAAAAATTAATGGGTATTCTTTGAAATGAATACCAATGACACTTATGAAATTTCATCAACAACTTCAAACTCTTCCATCATCATCATCATTATTATCATTATATTTGAAAACGGACACTATAGGTTTATGGTAGGTAACTAAAATAGGAAACAAACAATTTTGATTCGAATCTATTTAAATAGGTATCTTGTAAACATGGCATCAATTGTAGTTTTATGTCTAGTCGTGCTAAGATTGCGATCATTGCTCATCGTTAAATCAAATTTGCTATTTAAAAATTCAATTAATGGTAGATTTTTATCATCTGCAAAGTTGATGTTGAAATCCCCACTCAAAATGATTGGAATATCATCAAATCTCTTCCCAACTTTATCTTGAAGTAATGCAGAATTATCTTTAGCATTTATAAGTAAATTTCATCGATGCTGTCTTCCAGCGTAATCTAGATAGATTACAGTCTCGAATGTACATATCTTACTTCAGCTACCACAATCCGATTATATCTACTTGTATTCTACCGAAACTAGCACAGAACGAATAAATTAATAATAATTATACTGAAGCTTAATTGAATATGAATTTCTTTCCGAAAAATACAAATTTTACTTTTAAAAGAAAAAGAACGAGAAAAGACAACAATATTTTTCTGTCTTGCCGCATCGCCATTGATAATGCCCTAGATCTCGTGGTACGGCATCAATTGTAGTTTTATATTCATTATTTTACACAAAAATTACTAATCATATTTTACAGTATACACTAAGGCGACATGAATATTACAATTATTTATATTTATATAGAATACCTACTCTTAGGGTGGCAAGTTTACCACAGTTTTCTATTTCCTGTTTCGGTAATTATAACACAAGCTACTGTGCCGTAAATGTGCACAAACCCAAAATCGTGGATATAAAATGTCGGAATTAAGCCTGGTAAAATTAAGTTATGAATTCCCCATACAAAACAGGTAATTGAAATAATTTTGGTGACAATCAATTTGTCGCTACCATAAATTACCATAGTAACGTATTCAAATAAAAATCATCGTAGATTAAGCTATAAATTACCTACCCCTAAAAGTAAGCAATAGTACAAAAGTTTACAACTAAAAGTATGCAATCGGTGTCGGTATCGGTGTCGGTGTCGGTGTCGGTGTCGCGAGTTTGCTAGTTTTTGCCCATCCAAATAGTGCCCAACGCGCCTAAAGAAGTTATAACTTCAAAAGTTTACAACTAAAAGTATGCAATCGGTGTCGGTGTCGGTGTCGGTGTCGCGAGTTTGCTAGTTTTTGCCCATCCAAATAGTGCCCAACGCGCCTAAAGAAGTTATCACTTCAAAAAAGTGTACAAAAAACGAGAAAACCTTATGACAATGTTTTCAAATAAAACATTTAAAAATAAATATAGATTTTCAAATTTTCTTTTATTTTCTTGTGTTTTTTTTTTTCTTTTCTTTTTCATTTGTCACAATTGAAATTGAAATTGTATTAGCCAGCCGTGATGGAAGCCAATTTGTAATAGTTTTTAGTACAATTTGGTTAGGTGATGCCACCTTTTTAGAGAAAACATCAGTTAGTTATGTCTGAGTTTTTTACATTTACCAATAAGAAAATTTAACTAATATGTTATTTATTTAACTAGGTGCTAGGTAACATATGAGTAAGAGAGTAGTTACGGGGTTTTTGTTAATACGGCTGTGGGTAATTAGTGAAAAAAAAACCCCCGGAAGACTCCCGGAATATCGGAGGAACTGGCAACCCTAGCTATAGGTGCTGCAATTGCAGTAGATCTACTGCAATGTTAAGAACAAAATAAAATCTACTGCACCACTGCGCTCGACCACTTACTTACTTACTTATTTAAGGTGGCGCTACAGTCCGGGGGTGCAGGGAAATAAGTCCCCAGGAACTAAGTCCACTGAGGGACTTAGTTCCCACCTAATGGGAAATAAAACCACTTTCGTGAAGTGGACTTAGTTCCCATGTAAGGTGGGAAATAAATTCCGAAAACTCTGAGTGGTTTTATTTCCCTTTTAATGTGAAGTAAATTCTCACTGTCGACTAAGAACAAAGTTAAATTAAAAAGTCAAGTTGATACTTTGCAATTTTTATTAACTAAAGAGAAATTAAATTTTAACTTAGGCGGAGCAATATTATGAAAAAAATTTTAAAAACGAAATTCTGCAAACCGACTCTGAAAGTAATCAAAGAAAAATCGAGGCTCACCATGACCGGTCTAAAATCTGAAGGCTAAAAATGCCAATTAATTTTCTCAAACAACTTTTTTGTCTTAGCCTTCGAAAATTTGAGAAAATAAAAGTAAAAAATTCGCGTGAATTTAGTCTCGTGGACTTATGTCCCTGCGCCAAAAATCACCGAAATTTTTCTTTGATTATTTTCAGAGTCTTCCTAACTGAATTTCGAAGAGAGTATTTTGTCATAGATAATAAAACCTTAAAAATTCAGCTTGCAAGACTCTGAAAATAGTCAAAGAAAAATCGCCGTGATTATTTAAACAAAAGTGTATCCAATTCTAAATGTTGGAAGTTAGTTCCCTCTTCTTATTTTTGAATGTGTACTAAGTTCCCATAAGAAAGTGAACTTAGTTCCCACCTTGCAAGGGAACTAAGTCCACTTCACGAAAGTGGTTTTACTTCCCACTAAGTGGGACCTAAGTCCCTCAGTGGACTTAGTTCCCGGGGACTTATTTCCCTGCACCCAGTCCGGGGTGGACCTGGGCCTCAACCAATACGCCTCTCCAGTTAGCTCGATCTTTGGCTAACTGCCTCCAGTTGCGCACTCCAAGTTGGTTGAGGTCCCCTTCCACTTGCGCGCGCCACCTAAGGCGAGGTCTTCCTCTACTGCGTTGTCCCTCCGGGTTAGAATCGAAGACTCTCCGGGCCGGAGCGTTGGTGTCCATTCGCTCTACATGTCCTAAGCATCTTAGACGAATAATGCGTACTTTTCTGACCAGGTCTTAGGCCAAAGAAACAGCGGTTGGCAAGAGTGATTCTTCAGAGTTAATAGCGGATCCGAGGTAGACAAAGTCCCTAACTACCTCAAAGTTATAGCTGTCTATCGTGACGTTCTGTCTGATTCGTCGATGTTGTGTGTCCCTTCTTGTTGACAGCATATATTTTGTTTTACCCTCATTCACCACTAAACCCATTTTTGCCGCTTCTGTACTAATACTTGCAAACGCACCAGTGACAGCTCGCTGTGTTCTGCCAACAATGTCAATGTCGTCAGCGTATGCAAGCAGTTGCACAGACTTATGGAAAATTGTGCCTCTGGTGTTGGCTTGTGAGTTTCGCACAATTTTCTCAAGAATGATGTTGAAGAAGTCACATGACAGCGCGTCACCTTGTCTAAATCCTTTTTTGACATCAAAGGTCTCGGTGAGATTGTTCCCGACCTTTACGGAGCAGCGAGCGTTCTCCATCGTCATTCTACACAATCTGTATAGCTCGTCTCTATAAATGATGTCATATGCGGCCTTAAAATCGATAAAAAGATGGTGAGTATCGATCTGGACTTCTTGGGCTTTTTCCAGGATCCAGTTCCAGTTTGGCGACATGCTCAAAAATGTGCGATTTTTGGCGATATTTTGTTTTCCAAATAAAATCTTACTATATTTCGATTTTCCACATAAATTACAAAACAAAAAGTCTCGGCTTCGAAATGAAATTGTCGATTTCCGATTTTTAAATTGGAAGTTGAATTAATCGAAATAAATAGCACATCCCTTAAATTAATGACATGCGTCAAAGATTCTGTCACAATAAAATTCCAAAGTCGGCCATGTGATTGTGAAAGTAAATGTAAATATAAAGTTTTTTTGTATTGGTTACAATTAGTTTCCATTTTAACACTATTCGGGAGTTGATTATATATGTTAACCCTTTATAAAATAATACATTTTGTGATTTCTTGTTTCTATAAAAGTTTAAATGAAAAATGTTGTTCGATCTCAAATCATGTGGCTGTATATTTGATCTTAGAATTAGTTTTGTTCAAGTATTGCGGCAACAGATTATTTTTTTATTTTGTTTGAATTATAATCCACTTAGGAAGACATTTTTTGCATTCCCCTGTCAGGAAGTGAAAGCATTTCGATTTTGTCAATGACTACCACTTGCGCCAACTGAGCGACGAGTACAAGCCTGCCAACTCATGATTAGAACCGTTGAGAAGACCAAACTCTGTGCGTTGTTGTTGCTACGAGTTGTTACAAAACAAAATTATTGTTATTATTTAGTTTTATTAATTGATTTTACATAACTTTTAATTTGGCTATTTTTGGCGACGGATATTTACTAATTTGGCGATTTTTGGCGATTCAAAATTTAAAATTGGCGATTTGGATTTTAATAACCTGACAACCCTGATGGTGGTGCGTGGTGATCTTTATCATAAAGAGAGTCTGTCAAACTCAACAGACAAATTCACCGAATTGTGGTGGCTTGATGAAAAGATGAGTGTGGATACGCTCCTTAGTTTTAAGCTAGATTTGAGTTAGTAGGTGTAGGTTTAGAGGCACTATCTTCCAACTGCAACTGCAACTGCAACTGCAACTGCAACTGCAACTGCAACAGCAACTGCAACAGCGACTGCAACAGCAACTGCAACAGCGACTGCAACAGCAACTGCAACAGCGACTGCAACAGCAACTGCAACAGCAACTGCAACAGCGACTGCAACCGCAACTGCAACAGAAACTGCAACAGCAACTGCAACAGCAACTGCACTGCTGCTTAAGACTACACAATAGCGCAATGTACAAACTTTCGGGTACATATATATTTTTAAATATTTATAACCTGTTTATTGATTTAAACATGAATATGTGATTTAAAAATTAATAACTACTTAGTTATGCAACTGCAACAGCAACTGCAACAGCAAGACCAACCTCTGTGCGTTGTTGTTGCTACGAGTTGTTACAAAACAAAATTATTGTTATTAATTAGTTTTATTAATTGATTTTACATAACTTTTAATTTGGCTATTTTTGGCGACGGATATTTACTAATTTGGCGATTTTTGGCGATTCAAAATTTAAAATTGGCGATTTGGATTTTAATAACCTGACAACCCTGCTTATAAGTTCAGCAAGTCAATTCCGGATGGACATAGACCAGTACCCGGTGGTGACCACTTGGAGGTTAAATAAGCACAATTGGTGTATCTGAACAGTTGCAACAACTGGACATCGCCAAGTTGACGCCAATCAGTGTCTACCCTATTCATCAACACCCAACCACCGCGCGCGACGACGACCACAGACAAGAGAAATATACAGATGTAGAATGATAGAACAAACGCATGTTCAAGAAAAATTATAAAACCAGCTCCAGGCCTCCAGCATACACAAATCGAGAAAACCAGGGGCCAGATTCTGTAAAAAACGAAACGAAAAACGATTTCGCTTTTCAAGAAACGATAGAAATCACGCGATAGCGAAAATTTGCTTCATGTAACTCCTTACGTTTTTTTCTTCACATTCGTTTAGGTTTGAGAAACTGTGTGACAGCAAAATTGTAGTTTGGCAGTCTCAGTATGTCGTTTTATTTTCGTTAAGTTGTTTTGACAACGAACAGCTGACAATTGAAAATATTTTTAAAGTGGAATTTGATTGTTTACGAAGCGGATCCTCCTCCAGCCAGTACTTCTAATGTTGCGGAAAGTTTTAAAATAGGAGGCACGTTTGTCGTTCGTGTACCTGTATGCAAATTAATATTGTCCAGCACATACTTAAAGGCGGCTTTGTTCAATCGAAAACGTTGCACAAAACTAAATAGAAAAACGAACTTTTTAACTAACTTATTAACTAACTTTCTAATCAAAATAAACCAACCTTTTGTCAGGTAATGTGAGAGGATTTGAACAATCCCGCAAAATTTTTCTAATTTTTCTTAAGTTCACATGTTCAATTTCAACTTCACTTTCTTCGCTGTCGCTGGTCAAAAAATAATAATTTGCTAACATATCTAATAAAATATTCAGCACAATCTTAAAACCACCAAATTCAATAAGAATAAAAACGAAAATGATAAACGTCAACAAAATAGCTGTTGTTTGTTTTCTTTCGTGGAGACGATAAAATCTGTTCGTTTTTAGGGTTACATGAAGCAAGAAAAGCGAAAACGTCAAAAAAAATGTGTTCGTTTGTTTTTTTTCGCGGCCACGAAAATTTCTTTCGTTTTTGATGTTACATGAAGCAAACCGTTCGTGCGCACGAAAACGTGTAGACGTTTTCGCCTTACAGAATGCCGGCCCAGCATAAACACAATACCTGGTATGAAGGGCCTGCAACATGAAGCAAGTCCATAAGGATTGTATGATTCGAATGAAAATCTATTTTGTGTTTTTTTTTTTCTCAATTTCCTTTTTGTGTGTTGACCTTGTGCTGACGATATTATTGTTGTACACATGTAGATACTGCTGTGGGTTTTTGGATTCGTTATGTTTTGTAATTATTGTAATTTTGTTGTCATTCATTAGTTCCATGGTTCCTGTTTTTTAGGCCATGTGTACGAACAAGAGAAATAAAACACTGAAATTCAATTGAAAGGTTGGTGAACTTCTATATTTCAAACACACACAGTAATGTCAGGAAATAAGCAAAAATCCATTGAATTTCTGTGTCTAATTTTTGTTATTTTAAACAATAATGTACATTTAAAGATATGAAGAAATTAGCATATCAGTTCAAATATTCGTTTTCCGACACGGTGGTGTATCTATGCATATCAAAAATGTTGTCGAGGATTTTATTTAGCGCAAATGCTTTTGCTCGCTAAAAAGTTTTTTTTTTAACTTTCTCTATTACGTAATAATTTTTCATATTGTTTTCGTACAAAATTTCGAACTCGAGATATTAATCAATTCTGACATTACGATGATAGACGAACTCAAAATTTTGTCCGTCTGTCTGTCTGTCTGTCCTTCCACAGGCCTACATTATTAACTATTTCTCAAAAATGACTCCAGCAGCACAAAACTTATTTTTAGCAGATATTACCCACTTCTACTTTTTCAACCATTTTGAAAATGCACCTTGAAATAATTCCAACCACACATGGAATTTACACAATCAGAAAATTCCACTTCATTTGCACCCGTCCATCGTGATATTCAGTTTATAAAATAACTGCTAATGCAAATTCAAAAACAAATATCTGACTTCTTACATATCATATATATGTATGTATGTATATCGATCATTTGCTCTCAATTTTTCAGGAGAGGTTTTTTAATTTTAAAAGTGTTATAGTTATTGTTAGGGGTGTTTAATAAGTACGAAATAATTGCCTGTTAAGAGCTTCAACTTTTAAAAACTCACTTTGTTTTATGTACTGCCATATCAGATGAATAACCCAAAAGGGAACATTATTTAACACTACTCCTTTTTCTATATTTCATGAACCGTATAAAATAAGAAAAACATCCAACCAAACTTTTGATGAACGAGAGAGTTATGTTCGGTCCAGTCATGCACTTCATTTTTTTGTAGAATCAATTTTGATATTATATATCACTTACGAAATAAAAAAAAATATTTTTTATGATTTGCAAATGGAGTTTTGCAGAAAAGTCGTAACGAACTTTGTTTGTAACATAACATAAAGTCAAAATATTTACAAAAATACAAATTAAAAAATTAATATAATAATAAAAACAAATAAAAACCAAATTCAAAGTAACTATAAAAGAAAGAATTCATAAAACAGCTGTTATTTGTTTTTAATGTAATAAAACAAAAAGAGTAACAAAAAACAAATTGTTGCTTCAACCGGACCTCATAAAAAAAAAACATTTTTACTGATTTCGTGGCAAATCAGGACAGTTCTTATAGGTTCATTAGATTTTCGAGTCGCTTGTTATTAGCATTTTTTGTTTGACCTTTTTGGATCGATTTTTTTGCGTTTTTGCTGGTCCAAATACAATTTTTTACAGAACAAGGACCATAAAAGAAAGTGCTTTCAAATGATGCTCACCACAAATTGGGTCCTCAAACCATTCGGAACAAAGCAACTCTGTCTCTTTAATGCACATAGATACTATTTGAGATTTGATGTTAATTATGTCTGGGCTATTGTTGTATATATTTTCAAAAACATTCGTT
Source organism: Cheilosia urbana (assembly GCA_946477585.1). Classification (NCBI taxonomy): domain Eukaryota; kingdom Metazoa; phylum Arthropoda; class Insecta; order Diptera; family Syrphidae; genus Cheilosia; species Cheilosia urbana. The sequence continues at coordinate 45,149,656 of OX297856.1, forward strand.
TGAAGTTTGCAAATTTCAAAAAAAATTATTTGAAGGCGGATATAATTTTCCAAAGTCAGATTCTGAATTAAGGTATGCCTTGTGATGAATAAGAAACTCAGAATTTTCAGTTTGCGCATTATCCTTTTTAATCAAAGTTCGACTACAATCCAAACAGGGATCTTTCATCGTTTTAAACAGTTTATAACAGCAGTAACCAGCAAAGTATGGGAAACAATTTTTTCTAGTGGATCCTGGCTCATTTTATTTAAATAGAAATAAAAAAAATCAGAATAATCCGTAAAAAGGTCATCGGCTAAAGAGAGGAAAGATGATATGGTCATTACCATTCCCTTAAGGCAATGAACTGTTGTATTTTTGCAAAGTCTTATGGATGAAAACAACTCTTTCATTTCAACCAAAAAATCCATGTTAATGCTGTTTCTTACTAATGGTGGATGTCCATTTAAAATGTCGAACATTTTATCCATTTTTTTGAAGAAAATTGAAGTAGATTTGGCCTTACTCTCAACATTTTGAGAGAAAACTGAAGCTTCTAGCATTGCCATTATTGCCGCTGAAACAGTATGTGAAAATACTTGTGTTGCTAAACCAACAGACATTTTTTGAAAATTTGTTGGATCCAAATGTGCTTGGCTGATTTTTGAGCAAGCACATAAAGGTAAAAAGCAATATCTACATTTTACCTGGTTTCGCTTATTACACGTTTATCTTGTACTTTTTTTCTGTATTTGTACGATTTGTATAATGTAGTGAGACATTTTACTGGTTAGTAAAAATCCTCTGCTCTGGCTTGGTTGGCATGGCAGACAGTGATACATTCTGGCATTTTTGATGCTAGATCTAGCATTTTCGAAGACTTGAAAGCATTTTTTTTTTTTAATAAAAATGGCAGATGCTATTTTAGCATTTTTTGGATTTTAGTATTTTTCCATATTTGCTCTGGAATTTTAGTCATTCGTTTAAGATGTTTCCCACCACTTTCCCATGCCTATGAAATGTGAAATGTGTGCGGATAATGTGTGAGTGCGATGAATCATATCTATAGGGTACGTGGAGATAAGTTGATCAGACCAAAAATATAAATGTTAAAAAAGAGCCAGAGAGTTCTTCATCTATGTTTTTAACAAAATCAGCCTCGAAAAGTACCGAGATCTAAAAGTACACCAAGTTCTTACTTTATCAAGGTTTTATACCAAATATTTAAAGCAGAAAAACACTGAAACAACTACAAATTAGGAGAGAAATTTTATTATTTAATCATTACTGACTAAAATTTGGTGGGTTCACTGATCAAGTTCTTAAAACCTTTGGAGTATGGCGTTGTAAAACGAAAACTTGCCAAGTAAGCCCACCGAATTTTAGTCAGTAATAAGTTCAGCAGAAACGTCGAATAAAAAATCTTAGATTTTCGAGCTCTACTGGTCAACCAAATTTCATTATTCTACAGCAATCGGAAGTCCTCAATATAATTCACAATAATTCTGAAAAAATGGGTGAATATCACGTCCCCTTATCGAGAAAACTCAAATTTTCGATTTAGTACTTTTATTGCACCACGAGACATACCGTTGTGCAAAATTACAAGATTCCACGATGTCGGGGAGTACTCCATTATTTTGATGATCTGTCAGTCAGTCAGTTACGGTTTTTGTGATTTTTGAAGCCCTATATTTCAGGAACGACTAATGCTTGTGCTTGATCAGCTTAGCAAATATTCCAAATTTGAAGTTTCTGGCTTCATCGGGACTGAAGATAGAGGGGGGTCGAAAATTGCCTGAATTTGTTCATGTAAAAATGGTGTAATGCCAGAACCGTTGATACAAGGGCTAACTAATTCAGACGTGTTGTGAAGGATTTATGTCTATCTACATATGGTGGACCTCAAACGTCAGAAAAATGCACCCACTGTAGTTACTGTTAATAGGTACTTTTTTGGTTTGTTTTTTTCTGAAGATGCTTTTTATTTTTATTATTTTCTGAGATATTTTTAGGGTCGAAATGCCTTACCAAATAAAGAGTTACATTTTATATTATATAGCTAGATAGGCAAAAAGACGAGATATTATAATTTTTGTTTTTAAAGCTGGTGAAAACACATAATTAATCTATCAAGTCCACCATTTTCGTTGCCTTAAACCACTACATTTGCACCATTAGAAATGAAAAAATCTTAGAAACCAGATTGAAAGTATCAGATTGGCCCTTTTTGCGCAACACCATCGAATTTGTTTTGTCTAGCATTTTTATTTTTTGACTTCATACATTCTAGCATTTTTTTGCAGTCTAGCATTTTCTTTTTTTAAATTGTGGCAACACTGATGGCAGAAATGTCTCTCTCTCACTCAGCAATGTAGAAGTGCAGCAGTGTTTCCAGATCGGGGGATTAATTCCTTTTTGTGTGATTTTCTCACTTCAAATAAGCTAAAAGGGTTAAAGGGATTGTTCTCCTCATAGTACAAAAAAAAAAGGTTTTACTTTTTGGTCAATTTTTGTTCATAATTTTCTAGTTTCATTAAGAATAAAAGAAATAGTCAACCTAAGATCAAATTAAATATTATCAGGTTTAGAAAAAGTCATTCAAAATATCTGAATGCATTCATTTTCACTTTTTCATTTCCCTAAACTGATTCAAAAACTGACATAGGTAGTGGTGAAATTCTCAACTCACCGCACACATACTAATGAGATGAAATTTCAAACGAAAACAACAATTTGACACTTCTTGTCGTCCTGAATTTATATGTGCGATTTGTTATTTACTTACTTACTTAGGTGGCGCTACAGTCCGGGGTGGACCTGGGCCTCAACCAATACGCCTCTCCAGTTAGCGCGATCTTTGGCTAACTGCCTCCAGTTGCGCACTCCAAGTTGGTTGAGGTCCCCTTCCACTTGCGCGCGCCACCTAAGGCGAGGTCTTCCTCTACTGCGTTGTCCCTCCGGGTTAGAATCGAAGACTCTTCGGGCCGGAGCGTTGGTGTCCATTCGCTCTACATGTCCCAGCCATCTTAGACGACTGATGCGTACTTTTCTGACTAGGTCGATGTCGCTGTACAGCTCGTAGAGTTCGCTGTTAAATCTTCTCCTCCAAAGCCCGTCAACGCAAACGGGACCAAAAATCACTCGAAGAATTTTGCGTTCGAAACGACCAAGGAGATCTTCATCCGCCTTTGATAGCGCCCATGCTTCTGCACCATAAAGCAGGACTGGGATGATGAGGGTCTTATACAGAGTTTCCTTAGTATTTCTCGACAAGGCCTTACTTATCAGTTGCCGTCTTAGGCCAAAGAAACAGCGGTTGGCAAGTGTGATTCTTCGTTTGATTTCTGATGTGATGTCGTTATCAGAGTTTATAGCGGAGCCGAGGTAGACAAAGTCCCTAACTACCTCAAAGTTATAGCTGTCTATCGTGACGTTCTGCCCGATTCGTCGATGTCGTGTGTCCCTTCTTGTTGACAGCATATATTTTGTTTTACCCTCATTCACCACTAAACCCATTTTTGCCGCTTCTGTACTAATACTTGCAAACGCACCAGTGACAGCTCGCTGTGTTGTACCAACAATGTCAATGTCGTCAGCGTATGCAAGCAGTTGCACAGACTTATAGAAAATTGTGCCTCTGGTGTTCGCTTGTGAGTTTCGCACAATCTTCTCAAGAATGATGTTGAAGAAGTCACATGACAGCGCATCACCTTGTCTAAATCCTTTTTTGACATCAAAGGTCTCGGTGAGATTGTTTCCGACCTTTACGGAGCAGCGAGCGTTCTCCATCGTCATTCTGCACAATCTGACAAGTTTGGCAGGGATGCCAAAACTAGACATGGCTCTGTATAGCTCGTCTCTATAAACGCTGTCATATGCGGCCTTAAAATCGATAAAAAGATGGTGAGTATCGATCTGGTATTCTTGGGTTTTTTCCAGGATCTGCCGTAGTGTGAATATTTGATCGGTCGTGGACTTACCGGGCCTAAAACCGCACTGATAGGGACCTATCAGATCGTTGACGAATGGTTTGAGGCGTTCACACAATACAGCAGACATGATCTTATACGCAGTGTTCAGGAGACTGATGCCTCTATAGTTGGCGCAGTTTAGAGGGTCTCCTTTCTTGTGGAGATTTGCGATTTGTTATAATTCAGGTAATTTGTTCTGATTGTTTTAAAAATGCAAAATAAATGAATTTATAAAATATTTGTTCCAAAACACCTAATGTCAGCAGAAAACTTAACGTAACGTTTCTAACGTTTTAAAAATTTATAAGATGTACCTACTACATTTCTATTTTTATATATACAAACGTATCTTAATATGTAACTATTTATTTTTGTTAGCTTGCATAGTTAGATAATGCATAATGTAATGTAACTTGTATTTAGTAATAATAAAAAAGACTAATAGCCCGATTCTGGCAAACCTCAGTGATACGTCACAAATCACAAAACCCTCACGAGGTGAGGTGAAATTTGTCTTATGAGGTTTTCGTATTCAGTCAGCACACCAACAACAACCTGCAGCTGGTCACAAAATTTAAAACCAGTCTTAACGGCTCATAACTGACAATATTTGTATTGAATGGCACTGGTACCTATTTCAACATACTTAACGACTCGAAAATGACATTTCATGCTAATAATTATTTTGGGAAATATGTAGGTAGGTATAGATATTTGTATAGAAAAAAAAAAACACTAAGGAAGGTGGGGAATTTGGTTTTACACAAATGTCGTAAATAGTTCATTTTCTGCAGTTCTAAAACATATCTGAGTTAATATTTCGCGTACTTTGCCCAAACAAACACCATTATTTTATATGTTTTCATTAACTTCGTGTACGATAGGTCGGGTTTTTAAGGAAAATTTTCTGTCAATTTGTGCCGAGGTGAATATTTTGTGAGGATTATCGTAGAATTCGGAAAAGGTATCGAATCATAATCAATAAACCTCACAAGAAATCAATCACATAAGATCTTGTGACTTGTGAGGGCTCACAATGGCAGAATCTGGCTGTAAATTTAATGAAATTAATTTTTTCTTAATTTAATACTTCGTGGAATACATTTTTTGGGCATAACCGTGGGATAACCTGCTTCTAAAGTCTGGGATCACTGATCGGGAGTCGGCACCAGCGTTGCCACTTACATCCTTAGCAAATGTAGTACATAAGAGAAAAAAAAGTACCATGTTCAAACAAAATTTAGTACATGTTTTTTTTTTAATTGAAATTAACTTTCTCTCATCAGAAGCAGTACTGTTTGGAAGACAGCATAAGTCCAGCATATATGCAGATAGTTCTTCAAATAATTAAGTTTCCTAAACTATTTTTTGTTTATTTAATTTGGTCATTTGGCTGATGTTGTTTATTAACGGCATACCTTCCTCTTTATTATCAAATAAACATCCGATCATTTGTCTCAAAAAATTACATTTTTCTTTGAATACCAAAATAACACCTCTTATTGGAAAACGTTAAAAAAAAACCAGCAAATATGTAGTACAAGTGGCAACGCTGGTCGGGACTCGGGACCGGGAGTCGGGAGATTGAGAACAAATCGGGAGAATCAGAAAAATCTCATTAATCAGAGTGACCGTTGTGCGACTAAAGTTGCTATTTTGGCACTTTTCGATAGCCAGCCGCAATTTTAGCCTTTTCTTAGTTGGAGAAAGAGCTTAGACAATTTTTCAAATGCTGTTACATATTTCCAAATAAAAGCCCTTAACGCAGTTGCTTATCACAAAATTCCTATAGCGAGCCATTGCTTGTTCAATATCTTTCAAAAATATGTACCTACTAAGTGTGCAGAATAGGTAGTTTCAGAAATGGTACTTTTCCCATTGGCGCTCTTTCTTGGGACTTTTGAGAATTCTGCAGCGGTCACGCTGCCACGTGATAGATGTGAATGTGATATGTGAATTGTGCATGTGCAATGTGCATACAACGATAATACTTGCGAGAAGGAAGTGACTTATATAATGTGAAGCAAGCTTCGGATTTACGTTCGATTCAGTTCAGTTTATTCGTAAACGCCGGTACCGACGTCGGTGTGCGGTGAAACAAGTGAAGTGAACAAAAAAAAAAAGAAGTTATGCGAGAAACAGATTCACACAACAACAGCAACAGCGAATTCAGGGATGAAAAATGAACTTTCTGGACTGTAACTAAATCTTAGTTACGATTGTATTTTTTTGTATTTTTTCAATTCTCGTATACAAGTATGTATAGGAGAAAGATATCGATTCCGGACAAAATTTTAGATGTTTTTAAATCTATATATATATAAATGAACCCCTATTTCCCTTGGTCCCAGCATCACGCACAAACGGCTGGACCGATTTCGTTAATTCTTTTTTTTGTTGTGTTTGTATTGTCAGGAGAACAATGTTATGAAAGAAAAAATTAAGAAAATTGCGCGGAAAATTAGAAAATTAAAGTTTGAATGGGGAAATACACTTTGAAAAAAAATTAACTGGATAGAAATCAAGTAGTGACACTTCAAATAAAAAAAAAATATTTTGAATTTTAAAAGCAATTGTTGTTGTCAATTATTTTAATTATTTTCCAAGCAAATTGTTGTTGTCAACAATTTTGATTTTTTTTTTTTTTTTAAATACCTATAGGTAGATATGTATACCCAAAAAGTTTGTTCTAATAAATTATGTTTACTATGTTACAACTTTGAAATGAAGTAGATAGGTACTTTGATTATACAAAGATGATATTATGGCCGACGATATTTTGCATCGAATTCGCACTGTGACATCGGATAATGAACTGGAGATGTCAGATGAAATGCGCAACAAAGCTTTGATTTGACGCATTTAATCGAGAATAGGAGCGAGAAATGGACTTCGAACGAATCGCATTGAGTCAAGCTGTTCGAACAAATGTGCCAATGTTGAATCTATATAGGTATATAAAAATGAATCCCTATTTTCCTTGGTCACGGCATCACGCGTGAACGGCTGGACCGATTTCGCTAAATTTTTTTTTTGTTGAAGAATCTTATGAAAGAAAAAGTTAAGAAAATTTCGCGGAAAATTAGAAAATTTAAGAATACTAAGCCACTATATTAAGTTATATCTAATGTAACCATAGCGCTTTTACAATTCAAACTTTTTTGATGTAACCTTATGGCGTTGGCATAAAATTGACAGAATGCGTGCTGCAAATATCGTCAACGAGGATGTAAACAAAATAAATATCGTTTAAAACAGATGCTTCGATCGGAGTTATTATATTGATAAAATACATATAAAATAATTAATTTATTATTTTAAACAAAAACTGAATTTCTTAGTGCACATGGTCGGAAAATCCTCAACATGTGGCGTTGTATGCGTATGTCGTTTTTCAGTTCAATTAAATTTTCTTTAATAATAATCTTCTTAATTCATACCTATAATTCTTTCGGGATGAAACTCGATGATGATGATATAACTCGATAACCACTGGGTCAATTTTTATGATTCTTCTTTTGTTTTGTTCGTATTGTTGTATTTCATCCGGTTTCAATGAAATTTTGTAGATTTATATTCTTCGTTCCCGCTTGAAGGAAAGGATACTTTTGGACCTGATAGGTGGCGCTGTTGCCGATCTCCGAAACAGCTCTACCAAGTTGATTGAAATTTTGTAAATGGATATGGTTGCTTCCAGTTTTAAATTGCGGATAGTTTTTGACCCTATAGGTGGTACTTTGAAAAACACAAGCGGGATATTTTCCCATTCAGTCCCATTCAAAAATAAAATCAAACGCTAGGTATTTCTAAAGTTGTATAATTAAAATCTTGATTTCCCATGTTTCTCATATTGTCAATTTAGTGAAAAAGCGGAAAGTTGGCCGACACGTCAAAATCATTGCGGTTTGATTGAAACAAATCAACATAGCTATTCATCATTTATTTATATTGCATTTAATATGACTTTTGAATAAAGAATTTTATTTGGCCGAATTACATAAATTAGGAAGTGCATTGTATTAAGAATTTAAGTGGCATGCATTGTGCATGCTCGGAATTATTAGTTTCATTACATTAACAAATTTGGGCGGAACGAAGTTGCCGGGTCAGCTAGTTCAATATAAATAATATAATATTCTACAAGCTGACCAGGCGAACTACGTTCCGCCCAAATTCGTTAAAGTAATGAAAATAGTAATTCCGAACATGCACAATGCATGTCACCTAAATTCTTTCGTGTCAGTCAAATACGAATGGCAAATCGATCTGAATGAGCAGAATCCGCGGAATTATAATGTTTGTCTTCGAATTTTCCCCTCAAAATCGTCAGTTGCATGATATTTGATTTGAGATTCTTCACAATCAAATCAAATGCGACCAGTTACAAAATTTCGGTGGATTGAGGTTGCGCAACAAAATTATAACTGAGCTGATTTCCAATTTCAAACTGTGTAGCGGTAAGCCCGGCACATCAAAATAGTTTAAAAATTTAACATTTTAAATAATTTTTGTTGTATTGGAATTTTCTATTTTTGTTTTTAAGTGCTGTTCTCCGTACAAAGTTCTATTCTCAATCCCACCCCCGAGTTATGAGTGCACATACGGACATCAGTCACTTTTATATATAGCGGTACCCACCCGGTTTTGCCCGTGCCCTTCGTATAAAATCCCGCCCCGATTTCGCAAAGTTTCAAATGTTCAATAATAATTTCAATTATATAATTTAAGATACCTATAACTAGCGTTTGAATTTTCTGTTTTTGATGTGTAAACATCTAAGCGCACGTTATTGGAATCTGGTGGAGTAATTCCACACATTTAACTTGCGATGACGGAAATGCGTCACTGTGATTGCATACATTTCTTGGAATCTAGTGGAGTAATTCCACACATTTAACTTCCGGGGACAGGGAATGCGTCACTGTGTTTTATCATTGCATACATTTATGAGCTGGGGCATATTAATTTCAGCTTTTGGTTGATGTGAAATCAAATTTTTTCGTCCTTGCACCGTACTCAGAAGAAATTTCAAGAATTCTGCAGGGAGATTATCATCTTTTACCAATGATCATAAGCGGAGACTTCAATATCAATTTTGCAACTCCAGAAGCTCAACCATTTCTTGATTTTATGCAAGACAAATTTAATCTTCAAATGACCTCCAACTGGAAAATTTCAACAACACGATATGGAACAACCATCGATGCTGTCTTCAAGCGTAATCTAGATAGATTACAGTCTCGAATGTACATATCTTACTACAGCTACCACAATCCGATTGTATCTATTCTACCGAAACTAGCACAGAACGAATAAATTATTGTTATTTCATAATATATCAAGAATACGGTTATTACAATTCCCTCTTTTCTCAAAGACGTGTCTCAAGCCACACACATACCGCACGCACAGTGTTTACACATACACATATTTCGGGACTGTTGGATACATTCGCACCAATTTTTTTTTTTTTTTTTTTTTTTTTTTTTGAATAGGAGTTGCTACAACCCGTTTTCCTATTCCGCTTATCTTTTACAAAGTGCCACCTATCGGGGCCAAAACTATCGAACTAACCATACCAAAATAGTGTCCTATCTATCCAACTGTAAGGAACCATACAGAGCCACAAAATTTCATTAAAATCGGTTGAGTGGTTTAGGGGATCGACAACCGCGCCACCGGAAAAATCCCAAAATTTACTGAAATTCATGTGTTTTTCACGCAATCATAACACACATATACCTGTGTTGTAATAATATTGATAAACGAATACAAAAAAATTGTAACAGGTCATTGTATTAAATATGCATTGAGTGTAACAATGTATGTATTTTTTCAAAATAAAAAAATACTCTTTGAGGGTAACTTTTTCGGGGCGATTGTATTTTGTATTTTTTCAAAGTTCATTGTAACTTAAAAGTTACGATCGTAACGCGTTTTTCAACCCTGAGCGAATTTAGGATTAGCTCTAACGTTGACGTCGCGGTCGATGTTGCTGTGCTAATGTATTCAAACTTCAAAGTAATTAAAATACATTGGTTCTAAAAAGTTGTCAAAGTTGCTGTGTAATCTGTTTCTCGCATTATTCCACTGTAATTTTTTGTGGGTGAAGAATAAAGACGTTTTTGAGCTTCTTTTGTGACAAATCCGTTCGTAGTTGTTTGGCCACATCCGGTTTAGATTCAACTACTCGTATTAATACAATTTCTATGTTGTTTTTTGTTTTTTTTTTTTTTTTGATTTTGAGGTTTTACGAGTGCGAACGATTTACAAGAAAGGAAACATTGCAAGATGGACTTCGGGACATCTATGGTGAAATATATACTGTGCCTCTTCAACACACTGCTTTCGGTGAGTGTAAACTGTAAATTGTTTATAATGGTCATGTTAAATTTCTCTCGAAAAAAAGTGACACTTCTGTACACATTACGTCGATTGTCTTACTAATCATTAGGTGTTATTAGGCTTCACTTCTTATCAGTTGTATTTTGTGGGGGTTTACTCGAATTAAAAAAATCTCGAAGAAAGTAATCTCAAATTAATATTATTTTTTGAGACAATGGTAACAATTTTTTTTTTATAAGCTTTTTGTTTTATTTGGACATTTTTTACTTTGTTTAGTTAATTGTATCTATTTATATTTGGTTTTGAAATTATTAATCTGTTATAATGAATTATCTGTTATTTTTGTTTTGTTAAATTTTGATATTTTGTAGTTGTTTTGCCAAGATGAATAAATAATTTGATAAACAGAACATCCAATTAGATGTTTTATACGAATTTTAGCTCTTAATCTAGATAAAAAAAATCTGGAATTTACTTTTTATTTTTCGAGATATACCTACAGGCCTATTCGGCAAAATCTTTTAAACTGCATTTACACTATCACGCACGCGCATTTTTGCACGAGACGGGACAGAGAGATCCGTTTGTCCGCAGTCAATGCTAATAAAGGCGTAGGAATGAGATCACAAATCAGACGCCTAAGGTGTCATGGATGTTCTACCCATAATTATAGATACGTAAAGCGGAAGTTCCGGCAACTAACATTTCTGCAATCACATGAAAACATTTCTATTTCCGATTTAAAATATGTGAAATGAGAGTGTTAATTATTTTCAGTAAATTAAACCAACGATTCATCAATCATTTATACGAAATAAATAAATAATTGTACGTTCATCACTTCCGGAAGCCATTTTGTTTTATAGGAAAACGAAATTTCGTAAGCCATCGCTATGAAAATATCAACATGCATAAATTTCCCATAATTCCTACCACGTAAACAAGATGGCCGACCAAAAAACGTATCACGTTTTTTTGCGTGTTAGGAAATGCTGTCCCTTTCAGACAGACGGCTGTTTAGTATTGGGCATCCCTTTAATTTTCCGTGATAGGAATGTGTGACCGTGTAAGTGCACCATTATCCATTTATTCTGTTATGAGTTTCCATACAAAAGTTCGAACTGTCAAGAAATCTTTTACGAGCTCTGGAATTGGTATTCTGTGTGGAAATATCTGTTATGAATCCTTTTAAGAATCACAACAGAATAAAAGAAATAATTTTGTGACTTTTATTATAAAAGATATTTACTAAATATAAAGATTTTGATTGAAATGGATCTCTATATAATTCTTCGTCAACGAAATGCTTACAAAAGGAGACAAAAAATGTAATAAATGTGTTTAAAAAATGTAATACATAATTGAAATGATTTATAAATTTGTTTTTTATTCAGTCGCAAACATCGTTCACTTTTGTTGGAACTAAGATATAAAGTAATCCATTTGATCTTCCTGATGTGCGACCTTCCACCACAATGCGACCCACCAAACCATTGCTCTTTCCTCTAACAATATCCTTATTCTTTAAACGGTTTTTTTTAATTCCGCTTTTTCTTGATATAGTTTATGCATTACAGAGTAGCGCCAATTACCAAAAACCTAAATAAAATCTCCATAGAACTTTAAGTCGTTAAAACCACAAATATACGGTTTTCCATTCTTCTACAGAGTGTGGGACATCGACAGTTCCATTTAAAAGTAAGGCAAGTTCCTGCCAAAAAATTGGACCGATGCGTCGTCATGCCTTTTCTGTCAGATAATTGGATTTTGCTCCATGTAGGAGCAATATATTTCTTTTTGTTCTGTTGTAATTTGTTTTTTGTCTTTTTCCTAAAAAGATGTTAAAGTATCTATTACATAATTATTTAGTTTGCAATACCTAATTCAAAACTTACTCTTTTCAGTCGGCTATTTAATATGTTTTTTGCAAAGATTTTATCAAGTGCCAACTTATTTATTTACAAAAAAACTTATTTATTTACCTACATTAAAAACAAAGCTAGCTACTTGTCAAAGCTTCGTAATAGATTTAAATTTTCGAAGTTTCATAACTGAGTTTAACAAAAGTTCGAAACCCAGAATACGATCTATAAAAGATCTTTTATGATTCAAAGCAGAAATTCATAACAGAATAAAAGATTTAGCTGAATAGGCCTGATTGTCTTTCGAGATTTTTGTCATTCGAGTTTACGTCATGATCCCACAAACCTTCCCTGCTAACATAACGTATAAGTAAGGTACACAGCGATCTTATATCTACCTTATAAAAAAAATCACTTTTCTTTAGTCTATATTAGTTAGTCTAATAATCTAACGAATTCAAAAATGTTCTTTTCCAGATATATGGAATCGTGTTAGTGGTCTTTGGTGCACTGCAGCTCGGCAATGTAGGTGAATATCAAAACCTTCAGGAAGTCGTACAAACTCATAAAATTCCAATTGCACTCATCGTTTTGGGATCAATAGTGTTCTTGATTTCAATGCTGCCATACGATGCCATAAGGAAAAGCTACTGCATGTCAATAACAGTAAGACAATATACTTGTTCTAGTAACCACATTTCTAATCGTCTATAATCATCAACATGTCTCTTTCAGTATGCAGTTATGCTTTTGGTGTTGCTGATCGTGCAACTTGTGTGTGTCGTCTACTTGTGGGTCGAGTTCTGGGAGAACTTTGTAAATTCAATGGGAAACGTCATTGACAAGGCATGGGAGAAGCGCAGCCTTGAGGTAGATTTAATGCACGCCATTGAAGTTGTGGTATGTATCACTTTGACTCAAATTATTAACGCTCAGTTTGAAGTTTTACTTACGCAACGAACTTGATTTTAACAGTTCAAGTGCTGTGGCAAGCACTCACCAACTGATTACTTGATCTCACTTTCACTGCCCCCATCAACATGTTGTAAAAATAACAACTGCAATAGGCTCTTGGATTTCTATATTACAGGTTGCAAGAGCAGCTTTACTAAGTTTTGGGCTGAAAACGGCGATCTTTTTAGGTTCGCTGGATTCGTCATTTTTGGCATCGAGGTAAGAGAAATCCTCTCAATTTGTTATCGTCATTTTTATATTTAATATTTATTTATTTCTAGCTGGTCGCTTTCTTCTTTGGCTGCCGTTTGGCCAACACCGTTCGTAACTATAAGCGCAGGCCGGACTATAAAATAGTATTGAGTCCTCCTGCATAGGATTTGACAATCTCGGAGACTACCTAATATATAAATGTTCTTGTTTCCAATATAGGGCATTATGTAGGTATTATAAAGCAAAGTTTAATTTAAACTTAATCTGTCAAACTGACAACCAACCACAAGTTAAATTGAATTAACCTAACCTTCATAATTCACATAAAATGTTAACCTTTTTACTTTTGAATAAAAACTGAGTTCCTGTAGATACATCAGGTGTGACATTGTTTTCCTTCTTGGGGATCCAGCGGTATTTTAATTAAACAATAATTACAAAAATAAGAAATATAATAACAGACACTTTCAATATTGACAAGAGATCGGACGTCGCTATCTAAGATGAGAATGGATGAGTAATCTGACCCTAAGAACGATGTTTGAATTTCAAAATTTTTCAGTTTTTCTGGAGCAAGTGGCGTTCTTACCGAAAGCCTCTTTGAAAGAAGTTGTGGTCGATACAACACAGACTGTAATTCTAAAGGAAGACGTTTCTAATTGTTGTTAATAGTTTCCTAGCATAGATTTCTTTCTTTTTTAGTTCACACCATAAACTGAAAGTCAAATGTGAATGAAAAATCTGTTATACTTGGTAACACGAACTACTAGTTTCCAGGCCCTCTTGCGTCGGCCTTCAAAATAAGGTGCACTACCTATATACCTAGTTACCTAAGGAGGCTTACATTGTTATACCCGCTTGAATACTAAATTACAAATATAAACATTCGATCAGAGCTCTTGTAAAAATAGTTAACAATGCTTAGAGGGCAGACATTGAATGCTGATATATGCTCTTGAGCTACCTTTAACCTTGTTCCGAGATCCGAGATCTAGGCGGTTCAGATCTTAGTGAATCTCCACTCAGACTGAAAGCGGTCTTTTTTTTTATATGAAAAATACATTTTTGTCACTCAACTTTTGAAAATGCCACTAAATATAGCGACAAAGTCACTGAAACGGCCGTGACCCGTGACTCATAACCTTACATTTGAAGAGAGTTTCATGATACCACTACCACCTTGTGCATGGGATGGTGATGTGCATTGGGCATACAACGATATAACTCGCAAAAAGTCACCAATTTGAAGCGAACCTGAACCTGGTACCAATTGTTAAAGATCATGTGACATAGATTTCCGCTTCCATCTTTGTTTGCGAACTGACTCAATGATGAAAACAAAAGTTGAATTGATCAAGTACCATTGAGGTAGTATGGCAATTCTAATTTCCCAGAGTTGCCCATACAAAACAAAAGTACTACATACTGTAGGGTAGGGGGTAGGCTAGCCAATAGCCATCGCCTTTCGCCATGTCGTGGTTTGGTTGCAGCCTTTAGGGGCCAAATGGACCCTTTTCGAGACTCGGGACCCTTAGCCCCCACTTTTCTAAATAATATGATCAAAATGGCCCCTTTTTCAGTTTAGCCCTCACACGACAGAAATTTAATTTTATTAAAGTAAAACTTTTTTTTTTTTTATATACTTCTCCCGGGAAAGGCTTCAACAGCGCCCCGAGATTCCTGCAGATGTATGTTTGCTCTGTACTTAAATTGCTGCAAATTGTAGTCTTCTGGAAATATATCCCCAGGAAGCGAGTTCCAAAGTTTGCTTGTACTGTAACAGAAGGAGTTTTGGAAAGTTGATGTCCTCGCGGTTGTCACTTGTACTGTATGGCTATGAGCATTAGCAGCCTGTCTTGTTGGGCGCCCAAAAGTTGCATTGATTATTAAACGAAAAAGAATACAAGAAAAGTAAAAAGTATAAATATTAAGAAAATAGTATGTTCTGGACCCGATGTTTCATTTTCGACGATAAACGTACCCATCTAAACCATCAAAAACCAGAACTCAACAAATTGACCGAAAAAAGAGAACACTATTTTCCAAATAAAAACCTAATACATATACGATTTCAGAAAGACTATTCTAAAAAAAATTAAATGTAAATACACACGGTTTGGGGACATTGTGCTGATGCTGAATGTCACATTAATAAATTACAAATCGCACAGAACAAATTATTAAAAATGATGCTTAATCTCCTATGGCATCCTTCTACGCTAGATCTACATGCAAGAGCAAATGTTGAAATGATCTCCTTCAGAATACGCAAACTAATCGACAAATTTAAGATCAGATGTGATATCACTGACAATCCTCTTATAAATCAACTAAATATTGAATATCACATACTTCACTGATATTAACTAACGCAATGTTCTACTTTTTGTTAATTTGGTTGTAAATCATCTATTAATCTCTTAATTACATTACTATAAATGTTTGTCAATCTGATATTATCTATTTATTTACTCATTTGTTTCTCCATTGTCAATTCATTTATGTTTTATTTGTTTATTTATTTACCTATTTATTCATGTATCTGTTTATTTATTTATTCACCGACCAATTTATTTATTTATTTATATTATTTATTTATTTATTTATCTATGCATTCATATATATTTTATTTTTTATTATTTTTTATTCTATTTTTATTTTATATATATATTTTTTTACCCCTTAATTTGAGGTTTTTTAGTCGTTGTTTTTCCTCAAAAACAATTTTTTTTTTTCTTGTTTCTTGTATATCGTAAACTTTATTCAGTAGAAAGACATAAATTTGTCATATCTCTGTATTTAAATTACAGTCAATTCTCGATTATCCGGCATTCTATTAACCGGCAACTCTATTAACCGGGACATTTTTTATAACTTTCTTTAATTTTTGCAAACGAAACCAGACGTATATGTAGGTGTTGTCTTTCTTATTATGTTTTTTAGTTTGTTGACTGTTTCAAAGTACAAAATCGTATTACAAATAAATGGAAAAATATTGTAAAAAGTTGGTTTATTCGTTGATAATATAAGTTTCGATTATCCGGGAATTTCGATTTTCCGGTACGAGCTCGGTCCCGAGCACCCCGGTTAATCGAGAGTTGACGTATGTAAATTATGCTATAACCAATTGTAAATTCTAAGCGAAATAAATTATATTCAAATTAAATACACAGACATTGTTACAGAGGGCCTTACTAATAAGTGTGATTATTAGTATTGTGCGGACATTCACGATTTTTTTTTTTTTGTTATGAATAGTCATTGTTTGGTTTTGTTATTAATAAATTTTTATAAAATGTTTATTGTTTTTCTGTATTAGTATTTAATATGGGCGCACCTTTTTTTTTTTTGCTCGGTTCCCTTTTTAAGACCCTTTTGAAAATTTTCAGTGGCAACACTGTTAGGATGGATTGAATGGAGGAAACTCATTTCTTCTCATGCGAGTTCGATTCAGTTTATTCGTGAACGTCGTTGCCGAAAGTAGTGGTGATTAAATTTTTTTCCGTAAGTTGTGTGGCAGTTCTTTGTAAACAAGTCCAAGTAGTGAACAAAAACAAAAAACAAGTTATTCCACTGTTTTTTTTTTTTTTTTTTTTTTGTGGGTGAAGAATAAAGATGCGATTGTTGAGCTCCATTGTGCTTCTTCTGTGACAAATCCGTTCGTTGTTGTTGCGCCACAGCCACATACGAACTAAATTCAAGATTCAACTATTGACACAATTTGTTTGAATAGATGATTACGAAGTCACGATGTCTTGTGCATTTTAATTTTTTGTTTTTTCCTATCTTGTGCTAGAACTTGAAGTACGACCCACTATACAGAATCTCTAAGCCTAAGCGAAGACTACTTTCCGAAGCGTTTGCTTCCGTGATTGAATTTGAATTTTTGAATATAAAGAGTTTCGTTTTCTTTTGTGGATTTATAGGTTTTACGTGTGCGAACGATTAACAAATAAAAGAAAAATTACAAAATGGATTGCGGGACATCTATGGTGAAATATATATTATTCCTCTTCAACACATTGTGTTCGGTAAGCATAAACTGTTTAATTATTATATTTAATTTTTCTGAAAAAAAAAAAAAAAAAAAAAAAACAACAAACCTCTGTATAGGTACCTACATTAAATATTTGTTCAACCTACTATACCTACTTGCCATTCGCATATTAACAAATTATCGGATGATGTCATGCATACATATCGAATCTGCACAGCTTCTCAAATCTTGAAATCCCATGGAGAGGAGAAAAAAAATACTGTTGGAACTCTGTGTACCTACATCGAGGGGGTATATGAAAATAACCTTGAGCAGTACATATACAACGGATTATGTGCTGATTTTGTATATATCTAATCTAACGCCAGACCCAGACAATAACTATATAGGTATGGCTCATTTCGCACTCAATCCAAGACGAGTTTTTCAAACGCTCATCTCCGAGTCAAGGGTGGATTGAATACTTCTGTTTTCTGTATGTATTTTGCTTATCCAACGACGTAGTTAAGTGAGTTACTTCCATTGTATGTATATACGTGAGCAAATTTCTGAACAATGGGTTTCTCACGAATGTCCAAAAAGAACGGGAAAGGGAAGTCTGGGAAATGACGAGTAGGTAGGTACTATTAATTGTTGCAGTTGCAGCTGTTCGATTTCAATTTGCATATCGAATGTTGTGTTTGGGAAGCCAAATCAACAACTGACACTGATACTTACACGAATAGTAAGTAGGTATAATTATTATGCTTAACTTATGTACCTACGCACAGTATCGCAGTGGTTTCGTTCCTTCGGCAGAAGACACGTTCGAAATAAAAACACATTGCTTCCTAAAAATGCTACATAACAACAAACAGTACCTACATCAGGTAACCAATTCAAAGGAAATAATTTGCACACATCTCGCCAACAACTTTACGAAAACAAAAACAATTTTAATTAAAAAATGCGCCAAGCAAAATAATACAAAAATAATGATGGCTGTGTTTTCCTTGGTTACTGTTACGGTTCCTTTTTGTTGCGCCAAAAACCATGGAAATGACCTATTTCCACAGCAACGACCAAAGGCATGGCACAATGCTTTCAATTTCGATATGATAAATGGAACATTTGCTATGGAATTTTAGTAAAGGAAACCTATGCATAGGGACCTCCCTATAGAGTGTGATTCTGTATAGAATGCAAATGATATACCTACACAATGGGGTGTCATCGTGTCCTATGTCATATCGCATTTGTTTATCAGAAAAAAAAGCGAATTCAAGTTGACGCCGGTTTGTTTTTATATAAAAAAGAAAAGATCTTCACATTTTGCATTTTTAACGGCAGTACAACTATTTGTTCGGTATTTGGCAATCATGAACAAAAAAAATCAAAATATTACTTACAAAGATGTTTAGGTAGCTATTTAACCAACAAATTAACGTATTAATATCTAAAATCTGCCAGTGGTAAGTTATGAGGGATGAACAATTTTTGTTTTCAGCATTTGTCGGTAGGTAGCAGAAAATTGCGTTTTTCATCATTTATTCCTTCTTCTGAAAACATCCGCTCACTATAGGTATACGCTGCTACTGGGAGATGATAAGATTCTTAGCGAGTTGTGAAAGGGTTGGATATTGTTTTGTCTTGTCACCCGCGGAAAGTACCTACTAATATGGTTTTCCATTGGGACCACCAGAAATCTTTTTCAGATCTCAGATTTTACGGTGCTCATGGAACGCGCAACGAAATTGATCTGCTTTTGTAAATGGATTAGTGCGTTAATTGACAACAATATCAGCTGTTCAAATTGCATTGCATTCGTTTCTGGCAAAATCGCAAATGGATATCGACCTCAAAAATGTTTTCCTTGTTGTAGAGACAAACGAAGTATTATTGGTGGTTTGTACGAGTAGTCTTCAGATGACGAGGGAGATAATGAAGATAATAATTCCTCCGAAATCATATTCATAGCTATTTGTGTATTTTGCTATTTTGGTTTTCACGAAACTTTGCGCATTTCTCTCGAAAGCAAACTTCTTAAACTGACGTAAAACAGCTGTGCAAATTATATTGGTGTGTGTAGATCTGAAAAAATATCGGGATCAGCAAAAAGTGATCCGAATCAAAAAAAGATTGATTTTTCTGCCCAAGGAACGTTAAAAGTGATTTAGATCAAAAAAAAGATTGATTTTTGGTCCCATAGGAAAACCACATAAGTTTTGCCGCCTATTCGGCGCATCGGCCACAAGCCTCACCGAATATTCGATATTCGGCCAAATAACTATTCGTGGCATCTCTAATAAGTTGTATAGTTTGCGTGTATCTTTGGAAATACAAATGTCATTAGAGCTTCATTGCATTTAGTTTAAGCAATTGAATGGCAATTGCTTTCTTTCTATTGTCTCCCTAGGGTTTTTGTAAAAGGAGATATTCTTTACTTGTTCATAAATAGTACCTGCAAAGAATTTCGAAAACGCTAAACGATTTTTAATTATTGGTCTGTGGTTGGTCTGAAATGAATCAGTAACGTATGATCCGTTATAGGTAGCAGGTATGGGGATATTGCATGCAGGTGGGATGATTTTTTTTCCAAATTAGTACATATCTTACTTACTTTACAGCATCGTTAAGAAGATCCACAAAGATCCTGACGTAAAAATAGGATACCTCCCCTTTTAGGGAGGATCGTCTCCCTTTTTCATGCCAAAATGCTGTTTGTCCCGCCTTATACAAACCAC
This sequence comes from Cheilosia urbana, assembly GCA_946477585.1. Lineage (NCBI taxonomy): Eukaryota > Metazoa > Arthropoda > Insecta > Diptera > Syrphidae > Cheilosia > Cheilosia urbana. The sequence continues at coordinate 45,169,703 of OX297856.1, forward strand.
TGTCCCTTTTATTAAATATTAAATCACAAACTTTAAAAAGAACTTGGTTAAATTCTGATAGTATTCAAGTTTCTATTATATTTTTCTAAATAAAATTGTTTTTTGTTTTGTTTCTAAATACTGTTCTCTAGGCCGAAGGGAAGAATGCGTAAAGGAATGTAGGTAATTAATAATAAAAGCGAACAATCAATATTAGCGGTTATTACATCATGTGCAAATAGTACTGAGTAATAAGTTCTTCTTTTAGCAAAAGGTTTCAAATTCATAATCGCACGTCTCGCTTCATAAGAAGGGAAATTTTTATTCCATTTTATTTTTCTGAGAACGTATTTAGTGAACCGTTTTTAATTTTTTTTAATCAGAACTTCACCATTGCGACAGTAAGGACTCCAAATACCACAATACACAACCATTTTCTAATATAGAAAGAATGAATGAATTCCAAATCGATTTAAGCGTGTAGGGAGCCTTAAAGTCTTTAAATATGGTGTTGCAGCTTGCAGATCTACTACAGTTTACTACAGTCGAACATGTATAAATGGAATACGGAATACCCCTATTACTGGGCCTAATTCTGGCGCACCTCAAGTTTTCTTAAAAAACTATCTCTATAAGATGAAACTATTTCCACCTCTGTATGAGTGAAACTTGTATTTTAACTTTTAGTATTGGAACAGACTTGCAAATTTATTTACCTATATTTGAACCTCTGTTACCATCATTACCAAATGTTACATAAACAATTTATGTAGATACGAGATACATTTATCAAATTATTTAAAGACATCCTTAAGATAAGCAAATAATGTCTCTACCTGGATAATTTATTTTCCTTTAAATATAATTTGCTATTAATTTGGAGTGGCAATGGTGGCAATGTTTAATGCATTTTATTTATTGTGTTTTATTTTGTCAAGTAATCACTAAGGTATTGTAACTTTGTTTGATGAATTAATAAACTAAACTAAACTATAAGTGAAAACTGGGTAACTGGAAAACCTCTACAAGTACATATAGGTAACTGATATAAATGGCCCATTAAATTCCAAGTATATGAATCAACTTAGAAGAAAATAAGGGCTGTCCGAGTCCATGTTTTTATACCATGGGTTAGAATCGAAGACACTGTGCGCCGGTGTGTTGATGCAGGGTTGCCAGATTGTGCGTTTTGCCATATTTTGGGGTTTTTTTTTTTTCTTAAAAAACAATAGAAATGAAAAAATGAGCGCCAAATACAATTTTGGGCTACATATCGTTTTAAAAATGTTGTGTTAATTTTGTTCGTTTTATTCCTTCACAAAACTAAAAAAAAATATTTTCGAACAAACACGCACTTTTAAAATTTGGCAGCACTCTTGCAGTGAAGTGACATCGAACAGTCGTGGTCGTGAGTCGATCAACTGCACCAATTTATTTTGAACGCCTTTTGATTTGACACAAGCCAACTACAGAAAATATAAGTCAAATAAAATATGCGGCGCGGATAAATGAGATGGGTAAGTGGAAAAAATACCAACATTTTCCACGATTTTTTGGGCTTCTTTCTGGGCAGCATTTTTTTTAAGGTTTGGGCGCTTAAAGCAAACCCTGTGTTGATGTGCATTCGCTATAGTACAGAGCTCATTGTCGAAACGTCACTTTTCAATCGGACTTTCACTTAAATCTTCAGCCACTCTTGAAAGAGTCAATGCTTTAAATCTGAAGAGCAGGGGAGGAAGTACTAAATTCTTAATAATTCTAAATTCTCTTCGGAAGAAGTCCTGACACCAAAATCGCAAAAAAGAGCTTCCTAGAATCATTCATCTGATTTTCCTGAGACTCGTCATGGGTAGGATATACGATATACCTACCTACATGACGGAATTTAGAAGCTTTCTCAGAACAATTATACTCCCTTGTGTTTGTCAGACGCTCTGAAGTAGGCCAGGGGATAAACCTTATGATGTTATTTGTGTTTTCCAGGGGTCTTAATATCGTATAACATTTCTTAATTCATCGTCAGTCTTAAATGACCCTGAACTGTGTTTTCCCACACAAACTCTTAGTCATGGCTTGATCAGTTTTCTCGGAAGTATAGCACGACGAGAATATAACTCATTTTCCACCGTATAATTGAGCCAAACGTAGGTTAGGTATTATTAAATTTTATGATTAATTGGTGCTGTCGACCGATTTCTCTGAAATTGGAATTATTTATCCAGTTGCCCATAAAATGTTTCTATATAAGCTTTAGCTTGATTGCGGAATTTCATATTCTTTCTCAAATGGATTTCTTCCAAAAGGTCACTAGTGCTGAATGCTTTCCGAAAATCTTTGGAGACGGTTTTAAAATTTATACCTGAAACAGAGGGGGTCAACTTGCGATTAACCTTGAGATCGACTACCGAATATTTGGCGCAAAGGGTGATCGAATTTTGTTTTAACAATACAGCAAAGTCGTTCAAACTTAATTAATAGTTTGGGGTTTTTAGTCACTTTCGAGCTGTGAATAAATTTGAATAAAGATAGATCGCTCAGATTAAAAAGATTAAAAAAAAGCCAGAATTTCTTATTTACAAAGCTTTAAAATTTCAAACCAATCTCAAAAGTTCGGCCTACAACTGCGTTTGTGAAGCTTTACTGAATACGTAGTTCATATATTAAATTAAGTGAAATCTATCAGATAATAGGCGTTGATCTATAGGGATCATGTGGGCATTGCTACAAAAGTTGCGTCATTAGCTTTGTGACTCCATCCGTTTAATAACTGTCACGTCTACAGCGGATCGAAAACTTCAAATATCATACAGGAAATAACAATTTAATAATAATTAATAGAAGTGGCCAATATCAGCAAACTATTACACTTAGTTTCAAATTGTTGTTTGCGCAATCGTGTACTTAAGCGGAATCGTATTCGGTGACACAAAAAGGCTGTCACCTAGTACTTGTATGTCGGCATCCCACCTACTTTCCTTATGCATTTATCAGGCGTTGACAAAAGACAATACCATGCAATGTTTTTCGGTTCTGAAGAGTCAAATATTTGTGATTACTTCGTGCAAACAATGTCACAAGATAAGGGCAAAGAGTCTGTCTTTGCGCTGAACGTCGATGAATATTCTTTTAGAGAATGTAAATAGGACAACACCGGTGTTCCCAGATTGAGGGGAAAAGTGTCAATTTTGACGCTTTTTTAAAGGAACAAGGACAAGCTTAAGCTTAAAAAAAGGGAAAATAAAAAATCTCTGTGGAACAAAAAATGTTTAAAAATAAAATAAAAACGTATTTTGATTACGAACAAATTTCAAAGATTGAATTATTCCTACACTGAATCAAAAATGTACATGATGCCAATGAAAAAATGCATAGACAGTATGAACAAATCATTGAAATTGAGCTAAAGTAGGAGTTCATTCAATAAATGTATCTCCGTTCATTCGTGTATGAAAATATTCATAAGGGTATGATTTGTCCATAAAAGCAATGGACAGAATTCATAAAATAAATACTACTTGTAATTATGAATATTTGTCAAGTCCGTTAGACCTTTAAGAAAACGTTCATTGGATTTATGTATTTGTTCAACAAACATATCAGGGTATTAAGTTTCATAATAGGAGGGAATTTAAATACGCTGTTGTTCAACCTGAGCGTTTACAATTATAAATTAATTTTAGTAAATTGTAAATGTTTTCTAATTTTATTCGTTGTAATAAAACAATGCTAATGGTTTTTAAGTCTAACAAACACGAATTTGTACAAATGTATGCAACAAATTTAAAAAAATATTGCAATTTTTTTTTATTTCTAAACGCTTGAAGCATTTATTTCTGTGTTTTCCTCTGTTTTGTCTTGTTTAACCGCTAGTTCTTGCTTTAAATTGATGCTTACTAAACAAAAAGATTTTATATAAGTTTGAGATATTTCCAAGGCATTCTTGACAGTCGTTGCAAACAGAATAAAGTATCTACTTACTAAGTTTGGACGGCTCATACCTACTTTTTTTCAACAATTCTCAGAACCTTAGGCGACTCAGGTAGATATTTGGTTGCAACCAAACCCTTATTAAACTCCTTGCAAAAGGAGGTTGTTTACCGAGAATGACGATCTCTGAGGACACAATGGTTGGTGTGAAAAGGTTGACTTCACGGAAAATATAGATATAAGAATAGAATTGTCACCGCTCAACAAAATACAAACAAATTTAGGAACTTCTGGAGGAATAGCAGGTAGTATGTGTGAATTCATGGAGGGGGAAACATGACAGGTTTCGTCCATAAAAATGTGCGCCACGGCTTTATATTTTTCTGCAAGAATTTATTTTTTTCGGTTTCTAAAAGATCAAATTGTATGTATTTTCACACTTCTATATACTTTGGCAAGCTCTGTCTCGTTGCTTGGCTCAAAAACGGAAGCGATAGGTTCTTAAAACGCGTATGGCTCCCTAAGTGATATATCTGAAATGGATAAGCAGGTTATCATTTCTATTTGCGAAGATTGTGATCTTTAGACCACCAATAAGGTTTGATTTGCATCAAAGCATTCTAAAAAAAACTGTGTTCCATTTATTAATAAATTTATATTATTACGAAACAAATGCAAATACAAAACAATCATAAAGTATTAGAAATGAAAGAAAATTGTCTATAAAAAGTACCGAAAATTGTGCCCGAACGAATGATAGGGCATTACTAATTTGCATATGATATTTGACAGATCGGCGGATACTTGTGGATTTTCTATTTTGTGTTTTGTTTTTTCTTATAATAAGCCTCAAAAAGGCTTTGAAAGATATCTGTTGGGCAATTTAATTGCAATTTATGTATTTCTTTTTTTTTTAGAATAATTTCACGAAAACAAATTATGAAATTCAGATTCTGCGTGACAACAAATGTAATAGGTAGATTCAATAGAAATACTTCGTACTAGTAATGGTGGAGGTTAAATTGTTTATTGGTACCCTTTCGAAATTTCTGTACATTTTATTGTAAACTGGCAGCCAAGTAATAGCCGACATTAGTGTTTGATTATTAGGAAGGCCGAATGGCTTTAAGTACATGAAGCCTCTCATTACCTTTACAAACGAATTCATTGTTTTTATGTACATTTCCATACATTTAAGTACAAAGTTATTTAAAGAGTAAGAATATTGAACCTAAAACCGTATTAGAAGTAAAACAGTATCAATTTTGCTTGTATTTGCTGTGCATTCTTTATTGTCTTATTAAACGTTGATACCGAAAATTATGAAAGTCTCCTGAAAGTTGTTCCAGTTTTGTCCTTTTTTACGGCCGAGATATGCGTGCAGGTAATATGTTGCCTTCACTGATGATGAGTTATCTATATTAAAAAAAAAGGAAATAGATATGGATTCAATGTTTGTCGTAATAAATAGAAAAAAACTATATTGTAGGTAGAAAACAAATTTCCACTATTAATATCTGCTACATCCATCGCGTAAGGATTCCTGGACGACTTTCAAAATCAAGTCCAAAGTCCTTGTCAATCTTATAAAAAATAGATAGATGTTATTATAGTTGTTCGTCTGTTTTTAGTTCTGAAATTTACCTCGATATAAAACAAATAGCGGGAGAAATGGCACTGTTGCTACATATCCCAAACTTTAGAGGTGCCATGTATCCCAAATGATGTTGTATTATTATTATTTTTTTTTTTTTTTTTTACGAAAATCAGACAATATTGAGACCGCCAACTTCGGCCGATTTCCCGTTAGTTTGCCCACAAGCTATATTTTTACGAAGTGTTCTCTATTTGGTGCGCTAGTATTGATACATAGAAATTCGTATTGAAAAATGTCACGAAACTTCAAAAATTCCGGCTCACCACCATCTCAAAAAATATTTACAACTTCCGCTGTGGCTGTGGGCAAAGTTGCTGGGAGCGTTCATAGAATTTTACCGTTCAATTTGAAATTACTCTTTACGTGTGGATAGTATTTTTTTTATGAATAAGTGTTCATTGGTTTACAATATTTATAAAAAATGAACAATGTAGATTGGTTGAGAAAAAATAAAAAAGCATTTATATCAATTTGTCTTCAGTTATTTAAGAACAATTTACTCTTGAAATCGAAGTTAATGATATTTAAAAACGGAAAACGCACAACCATGTTTGTCCTAATATGTTTCTAGTGTAAAAACATCACATTTAGATGGTTTTATTTACCAAACAAATTATATTATTCGCCTTTTAAAAATATGTAATAACTAACCAATAGCGTTCAGTGATGCTAAAATGTGGTATTCCCGAACTCTATCACATTCCCCCACGGTTGGCAGCATTGATTTTATATTTTTTGTATGTTTTTGCAAGTCACACGGATTCTATAACAATTACATAACACCGATAGGAAAACAAAATGGCGAATTTGATAAAAAATTGAGGGGGCCAGCGGAAAGAGGATTGTGAGTTGGGGGTGTCAGTATTGTCTCTGGTAATAACTGCACACACGAGACACGATACGCTTCTAATTTGTTTATAACAACGACAACCGGGCACCGAATGCTTTTCGATCTACACATCTTTCTAGGAAATATTGAGAGGTCGCCATATCTTCCGTGGTGTCATATCACCCGACTTGTTATACCCTATAGGTATTTGGTTGATTGCAGCTTCTGATTTCGAATATACAATATTCATGTTTGCGTCGCAGCATGGACCTAATAAGTATGTACATTTATTGTTTTCTTACACTTCATTCGTTCAGATTATTGGTGTGAGATATGTACATAGGATGATTCATTTCGTAAAGTGCAAGACGTTTGCCTCGAATATTTCACTTTAACCATTTCTCGTAAATTAAGAAGGTCATTCAGATCATACGTGTTAATTCAATTTGGTTAGATGCCTACTGGAACACAATTTTTACGACATATATTACTCGTAGGAACATTTATTCTTATTAATGGTATGGGCAATAAAATGACAATATGGCATCTCTCTCTAGCGATAAACAAGTGAGGCAGAGCTGTTCAAAAAACAGCAATCAAAGATGTTTTATAGACCAAATTTTAAAAATAAACACGAAAGAACCGGGCCAATGAGTCATTAGAATAATTTTTATTTTTCAAACAAGTGTTCTTTTAAAGTCTGCCGGCCGGTGTGGTGAACAACAACTGAATTGCGGTGCAGGGAAATAAGTCCCCGGGAACTAAGTCCACTGAGGGACTTAGGTCCCACTTAGTGGGAAGTAAAACCACTTTCGTGAAGTGGACTTAGTTCCCATGTAAGGTGGGAACTGAGCTCACTTTCTTATGGGAACTTAGTACACATTCAAAAATAAGAAGAGGGAACTAACTTCCAACATTTAGAATTGGATACACTTTTGTTTAAATAATCACGGCTGTTTTTCTTCGACTATTTTCAGAGTCTTGCAAGCTGAATTTTTTAAATTTTATTCTGTATGACAAAATACTCTCTTCGAAATTAGCAAGACACTGAAAATAATCAAAGGAAATTTTTACTTTTATATTCTGAAATTTTCGAAGGCTAAAACAAAAAAGTTGTTTGAGAAAATAAATTGTCATTTTTAGCCTTCGAAAATTTTAGCAAATAAAAGTAAAAAATTCGGGCGAATTTATTACTTTTATTTTCTAAAATTTTCGAAAGCTAAAACAAAAAAGTTGTTTGAGAAAATAAATTGGCATTTTTGGCCTTCGAAAATTTGAGAAAATAAAAGTAAAAAATTCGCACGACCGGTCATGGTGAGCGTAGATTTTTCTTTGATTACTTTCAGAGTCCTGCAAACCGAATTTCGTTTTTAAAATTTTTTACATATATTGCTCCGCCTAAGTTAAAATTTAATTTCTCTTTAGTTAATAAAAATTGCAAAGTATCAACTTGACTCTTTAATTTAACTTTGTTCTTAGTCGACGGTGAGAATTTTCTTCACATTAAAAGGGAAATAAAACCACTCCGAGTTTTCGGAATTTATTTCCCACCTTACATGGGAACTAGGTCCACTTCACGAAAGTGGTTTTATTTCCCATTAGGTGGGAACTAAGTCCTTCAGTGGACTTAGTTCCTGGGGACTTATTTCCCTGCACCCTGAATTGCATACAGCGCAATTACAGTAGGTACTTACAAATTTGTTCAAAGTCATGCATTTGCCAAGATACAAGGTACACATTGTATACAATATAATATGCAGTCAATTTGCGCAGATAGAGCCAGTGTATATTAAAGCGAATTATGTAGGTATACTGGATTAAGTTTGATTCGCTTTTGTTCGTCAACGGGCGCAATATACCTAAGCAAGTTTCATCATTTAAAGTCTCAATATAAAATAGAACTAAGCGAAAAAGCTCTTTATTGCATTTCACAGGATTTTAAAATTACACCTCAAAATTGATATATACGCACAAATACATTCCGAAATAATGCGATTGCCAGATACGAAAACGAACTGCGAACTTAACTGTTCGGCAACAGGTTGATATCGTCTCCTTAACTCTTAAACAATTTAGGTTAATTTGTAAACATTTGTTGTAGGTACGTTGATTGAAATTTGTTTTATATTGAATTCGTACGTGCTTAATCTTTATATACAAAATTGAGTCTGCAGAATTATATTTGTGCGATAAGTATTCGGTCGATTAACTAGATATTTTGTAACAATTAGTATTTGGATATGCGCGTGTTTTCTTAATTAAAATCTATTTACAAATGTGCGTGCGGGCATTATGCAACGTACTGTTTCATGAAGCAATAATTGACTAATTCGTTAAATAAAATGAAATGAAATAACAACATTTCACAGACGCTTTCCAAATGAACGCATGGGTGAAATCAAACAAGAACAAAACAATGTACAGTACTGTTTAGTTACATCGAGTTCAGACCAAAATAAATATGAAAAAATAGTGTTACCAGATTCTCTGTTCTCTGATTTAAAAGTAATTTTTATTTATGAAAATTGGTTTTTGTCTAAATATGTATTCCTTTTGGGGAAACATAGGCGCTAGTCACGAAACTTCACACCAACACACCATCAAAAAATATGAACAACTTCCGCTGCGGGAAAAGTTGCTGCCAGCGTTCATAAAATGTTATCCTTTAAATCTGAAATTATTCCTTACGTGTGGATGGTATTTGATTAGGGAATAAGTGTACTTTTGCTTGAAATATTTATGAAAAATAAACAATGTAGATTGGTTGAGGGAAAATAAAAACTTTTTGAGCAAATTTTTCTTCAATTATTTAAGAAATTTTTTAAATTTTATTAATGATATTCAAAAGCGGAAAAAAAGCCTTTTAGAAATATATAATTACTAACCAATAGCAATGAGTTATGGTTCTCGTTCTCATATCACATTCCCCCATTTTGGCAGCATTGGTTTTATATTTTTTGTATGTTTTTGCATGTCACACGGATTCTAAATTGACACAACACCAATTAGAAAACAAAATGGCGAACTTGAAAAAAAAAAAAAAAAAAATTGGGGGGGGGGCAGCGGCAGGAGGATTGCGAGCTGGGGGTCTCAGTACTGTCTCTGGTTAATACTGTCAGTGTCGGTCTTGGGTTTGTCATTAATTGTCATTTGTCAGGTACGACCAGCAAAACACTGCAATAAGACGAATATATAATTGAAGTCGCAAGTTTTGGAGACTGCTAATATTCGACCAAAAAATTGTTGTAGATAATTATACTGAAGTTATTTACATTAATATAGACACTGTATCTCTAACTAAGGTGCGAGTGGCATTTCGACTCCTTGGATATGTTTACGGCCTGAAAATATAAGACTATGTATAAGAGTGCAGACTCAGAAACGTCAAACGTGTATCAAAATCCCAAACCTATAGCTAATAGAATAAATGCGAAAGTAACTCTATCTTTTACCTTTTCACGCATAAACCGCTATTCCAATTTTTATGAATTTTCGCACTGAGATAAATGTAACTTTTGAGAAGGACATAGGCTACCTACTTTTTGTCACGAAAGCTTAACTTGGAGGGGATGAAATAGCACGTTTCTATGGCAAACCACTTATTTCTCAAGTTAGGAATATAAAAAATCTATACTTTGGTTAGCAATAAACACTGTTGCTGTGCTTCCATACTAAGGGCTGGATCCAGCTGGAAAGATTGGATTGTTTTGGACCCGGTAGGTGGGGCAGTTGTCGGCATATAAACATTTTTTTTTAATTTGGCTAATCGAAGTTGTAACGTATTTTCGGAAACATCGAGAAAGGTGAGATTATTTGGCGTTCTTTTTATGCCCGCATAATCCATATAGATTATTGATTTTTCATGGTTTACAACAGTAATAGGAGATCCAACTGTTGTCGTAAACCATGACAATCAATGATCAAAGTAGGCATAATAAAAAACGCATATTATTTCTTACCCGTAACCTTCCGCTTTGTAAACCACCCGTATAACCCATAACTACAGGACTTGATGATTCAGTCCGGGCAGTTAAGGCGGAAGGGCGTCAATTTGTTTACAGCATCAGCATGCTTGCATTTTGCACGACCTAGCTTGATCGATATGGTGGATTATTGCTGAAAACTCAACGAAGTGATGTTATTTACTTTCATGCTGAGATTTTCATAAAAGATTTAATTTTTCCTAATATTGAAATTGATTAGGCCAGAATTGTCTTATGATCTCTTAACATTTACATACTAAATACGATACTGATTCCTTTCATGGTGGCAAGCAAAAATGATTTATGCTTACCCAAGGTTAGCCCTCCCCTTGTCATCAAATATAATTTGAAGATACTTCCTTGCTATCAAAAAGCTCTGTGGATATTATTATTTGGCTGTAGGAAATAGGGCCCCAATGAAATAAGGTCCCAAAAGAGAAAATTAAATAAGGCCCCAAATTTGGGGTGTTATTTCATAATGAAATAACACCCCAATTTCAAATATGAAATAAGGCGATGAAATAAGGCCCCAAAATAAAAAGATTTGTGGTTTATTTCATAATTAAATTAAAAATAATGACAACTACTTTTCATTTAATATTGTTGATATTGGATAAACTAGGCTAGATTAAAGGAACTTTTTATATACTCAACCTCGCACCCACCCCGCTATCTAACAGTAAACCCAAGCAGGGGGGCAGCATGCCCCCTTATACGCATTCCATATCGGAAGGGTAACAATTAATAATAAAAAAAATAATTCTGGGGACTTATTTCATTTCTTCTTTTGGGGTCTTATTTCATAATGAAAACTAAAATTAAGTTGAATAAATTAAATGCTCAATGAAATTAATAAAAATAACAAAAAGTAAAAAATAACTCGAAATCAAGATTAATTTACGAAGTAAGAAATAACGAGATTAAGAAGGGAAGAATTACAATACCTAATTTTATTATAGTTTCAAAAATGGATCGTAACCAATATTATAAAATTTTAAAAAGAATTAAAAGAAATCACTGATCAAATAATCTTCAAAAGTACCCAGGGGTGAGGGAATATTGTGAACAATAACCGCTGCCCGTGTTGAATTTTGTATTTTGTTGACCTGTTCACTAAATTCAAAAGTAGAAAATTCAATTTTTTAAATTTTGTTTTTAGACGACACTTACAACACAAAATTTTAATTGAATTAGGTAATCAAAATATGTAGTTAACTTTAGCAATTAAAATAAAATAAAAATGTAATATTTAAAGCTCTTCTCTTTTTTTTTTTAAATCCTTGCTTAATCTTGATCTCTAATTATAATTAAATTAATTCATATTGTGCTCATAATTTATCCTGCTGTGCTTATTTTATTTATTTATTTTGTTCTTATTTTTATCTTTTGCTTTTAATTAAAATTACCATGATTGCTTTGAATTATGTAATTTTATTTAGATTTTCTCCTCTATCTTCTTTTCATTTTATTTAATTTTATTTCTTTATTGGTTTGCTGCCCAAAATGCTGTTATTTTCTTTTTCAGGAAGTAGTCTAGTTATAAATTGCCGCCTTGTATTTCGAATTAAATTTCTTAGTAATGAACTATTTTTTTTTTTTTTTTTTTATTAAGATATGTAATGTATTCTATTTCGTACCAAGACTTATCAGGAAACTTTTCTTAGAAAAAAACTATTATAAATATATTTTTCTGCTTCTGACATATTAATTTTTATTTTCCAAAATTTATATTTGCTTGATTTTTTTTAACAGTGTTATTTTGTAAAGTAGCAGAGAATATAAGATATAAGTTGCATGTCTATTAATGTTATAATTTATTAACTTATGTCGTTCCTTACAAAGTTCTATTTCCAAGCAAACGAAGCTAATATTTTAATAAAAAAGACTAACGTATTTTTATGAAAAACTTTAATTTTTTGCCATACCTATATAAATTGGTGTTAATGATTTTCCAACTTTTGGGACAGTCATATGAGGACGCAGGTTTTCTGCTTTCATTTGGCAGCTCTGTTGTGAAATGCAATGCAGCACCACTACCACAGCGGAACGGCGTGCTATGCTTGCCTGAGCAAAAACTCCTCTGCTCTGACTGTTATTATATACTACATAGGTATATGGATATATGCGAATACGATAGCCGGTCGGAGGGTATTTCTTTGGAGTGATGAGTGAAGCAATTAAATATCACTAAGTTCCTCTAGTTTGTTTAGTTTGCATGGAATATGATACTCGTAGCCCGAAGGGCTGAAGCTTGAGTGCAAGTGTAGAGACGGATCCAGATTATTATATACGCACACTTGTGCGCTACAAATTGAATTCAATTAAAAGGTCAGCTAAATTGCATTTGGAATAAACTACACAAACACGATCAGTCTTTATGTTTATATTCTTGGGCAGACATTTTAGTCAGACAATAAATTGATACCTATCTCTTGATTCATTTTTAATCTGTGGGTAGGTGTTTATTCAGTTATAAAAACTGCATATAAGCAGTTTGCAAATAGCTTGTGATAAACAAATGCGATCTCGATTTGATTTCGTTTACAATAACTAGTCACAAACCATCAGCAATGTGTGAGTTTAAGTATTTAGGGTGATGCTGAACGTTTCTATTGAAAATAACTGGATTATTTTTTTATTTGTATTTAATTTTAATTGAAACGTTAAAAAGATATTTTGCGACGTAGATAAATGCCAATTAAATACAGTCACCAGTGAAAACATTTTAAGCACCATATGACTCATATCTTTCACAAATGGAATGCGATCGCTATGTACATAGGTGCTCTCAGAAAAATTCAAAGAAATCTTGGCGCACTAAAAACCCCTGGGTACCTACTTCATTATATTAATTGCGGCAAGGGTGACGCGTTCGCACCTTCCGTACACGATTTGAATTCAACCGGTTTCCATCACGATTCTAAAAATAGACACTCCATCATCAAACTTTTCAATGTATAGACATTATTTGAATTCAAAACAAAAACTAATCAAGTTCTGCCAATCTACCAAATGTAAACATACTCTTCAGTGTGTAAACAACCAAAGAAGCACGCTCGCAGCCGTTATAGATGCTTTTGTTGGTTTGTTAGACCCTCGCCAGAGAAAATATAATAATTTATTAAATTTAATGAGAAGAGTGATACAGAAAGGCTTTTGATATTGGTAGATAAACGCTTGACCTTCTAAAAGAATCGAGATCGAGAACAATTTCAAACAACGTGACGGTGTTTTATTTTAACAGCCGGCTTTCATTGTTTGTTATTCTCCCACTACCAGCTTAGTAAGTTCGTTTGGCTGGCGCAATTATTGCGCTTCGCTCATAAAGAAATTTACTCATGTGTTGACGTTGGCGTTCTCATTTTGCTGATTGCTCCCAATGGTGACTCATTTCCTCTTTAAAACTCACAAGCACGACTGAGACTGAGTGCGGCTTTGAATTTGTTTGTGTTGATTTGATGTTGATAGAAGATAGGTAGTACCAGAAATACAAACTTGCATAAGGCTAGATAAATGGCGGTTGGCAGTGCCAAGCTAGAAATTAAAATTTCTCGTGGAATGACATTTGCAATCGATTTGGAAAAAAGTGTGTCTTTTATGACTAATTATTGAAAATTCAAAGTACCCATCACTACTGCACCAAGCAAAATGAAATGAGCATGAATTGTTGTTTTGAAGTACCTATCTGTGTGCTGACAGTTCGAAAAATATATAAGCATCTGTGCATATTGCAGTTTATCATGCGCTTGATGCAGCAGCAAGTTAGTTCTACCAGTGAAGTCAATATGAAGGTTTTCACTGTCACGCAGTGGTGAACAAGTTCGATTTCATTCTATGTCGTACCTATACTTCATTTGTAGCTTAGTAGGTATAATATGACTGGCGGTGTGAAATGTTAATGTATACCCACAAATGTCTAAGCAGTTATCTTGCAGCATGTAGGAATTCCGTAGTATAGTAAAGTTGTGGTTTGCAATGTGACTCCATTGTGGTTTCACAATTAGGTATGTAATACCGATAGATTTCAATGGTTTGGTTGCCCATATATTCCATTTTTGGCCTTGATTTAGGTATATTCACTTGTTACAATCTGTTACAGGCACCCGACACAAATTTATACAAAGGCAGCCATCTTTTTGAACTAACACACATGCTAACGAATAGAGATCTCTTGGCTGACAACTGACTACGAAAAATCTGTAAAAGTTTAAAAATTTGTTGAAATAAAAATGCGATCGGTAGGGTAAAAGGAGGGGCCTTGACACCCTAAGGGTTAATTAATTTCAAATTCTTAACAAAACAATATATTTATTTTTGCTTGCATTCGTTTAATGTAAATGGTTATTTGTTATAACATTAATTCCAATTTATGACTCAAAAAATAATTATGGCCAACATGTCGAAACCTCCCTTCGATTGGAAGGATTCGATTTGAAGGAGACTGCGACAATGCTGTCTATTTAATTATATTAAAAAGCAAATGCAAATACAACATATTTTTTAATTAAAAAAAAAAACGTCAATTTTATTATACATAAGAAAATGCACTTAGCGAACATCTAAGTTAGAAAAATTTACTAGGGCTATGTGCCATAGAAGTCCCTGCTGGATGTTGAGGTGCTGGTAAAATTGAAACTATGTCCTTTTTCACAAGCAAAGTTTTCTCCTCAATCAAGGGTTCAACAAAGCACTGTGTGTTTATCTGCTGTCGGAGAAATTTAACAACACACTTTAGTAACGTAGTAAAAATCATTTTTATCGGTAAATTTGCCAATACGGACATGGTCTTCTTTGAGGTTCAGTTTCGTTTCCATTTCGCAAATATCTGGGAGCTCCGAAGATTATGCCGAAAAATTTGAAGACCTATCAGAGCCGGCCAAAGTAAAAGCTTGACTTTCATTTGAAGATGAATCAAAAGACTCTTCTCCTTTGATTTGATTTCTTGTTCTTTTTTCGAAAAACTCTAACATCCGTAGTATTTCTCTTATTTCGAAACTGTTCTATGAGTCATGAGTGTCTTGTCTGGTGAACCAGTGTAAATTCTTGATTTGCCTTGGATTTTATAAGATCACCTTCCATTTATCTGGCCGTTTTAAATTGTTTGATCAGATATATTAAAAAAAAACGAACCTTCTTGTAAGAACCCATTACAAAAATTGGAACACTTTTTAAAATGTGCTGTTAATTCCTTTTCTTGCATCGATGTTGATCCTTCACTTGATTTGAGCAGAACTTACATAGATTGATATTCCCTGGGAGTACTAGAAATGTACTGCAGCATTTTCATTCTACATAAAATTTTAGTCCTTTTTAAATCATATTTATTGGCTGCACTTGACGTTCCTTCCACTTTTTGGCTTATAAAAGGTGTTTTTTTTAGAGATACTATAGAACTTTGAAATGGAATGTAACAAAGATAATTTTTTTTAATTGGCTGTATTCGAAAGATAATCTGGCATTATAATCTCAATATGATTTCTGGCATATAACCGCCACGGCTGGCTCGGAAGTAGTCGAATCTGGAGGTCCAATTTTCGATGACTTTTTCCAACATTTGTAGCCGTAATCAGTAATCATGGCTCTATAGCGGTCACCATTGGCTGTATATGTGTATGTCAACATACACTTCGTCGCTACAATGCAGAACTAAACTTATAGTCCAGGATCCCTAGTACATTTTTATAACTTGATTACTAACAAGCTAATTTTCCGTGAGTACTTTAATTTTGACAAGACGCCCACAATTTCCTTTGCGAAAATTCTTGATAGTGGTAGCTAACAGAGCAAGCAAGGCTAAAATATGTCGATTTGATGATTCTCAAATATTTACTACTAACTGGATTGTGTTTTATTAAATCTTAAGACAATTATCTCAATTACTTAAAAAAATATTTGTCCTACAAAATCGATGGTCTGGTCAAAGAGTCCCCCCCTTCCAACATGTATCGATAACGAGATCACCAAAACTGATTACTAACCAGCTGATTTTTTTTTTATTTATTAGTTAATATTTATATAATTTAACAGTCATATTGTCCTACAAATTCCGTGGTATGTTATCCCGGTCCTACGCTTAAAAGTTGTAGTACAGATCCTTGATGTAGAAATAATTACTATCAAGTTGAATCTTCGAGAATAGCATCGTTTTGATAAGACGCCCAAAATTTCCTTTGCGAAAATTCTTGATTGTGGTAGCTAACAGAGCTAGCAAGGCTAAAATATGTCGATTTGATGATTCTCAAATATTTATTACTAACTGGATTGTGTTTTTTTAAATCTTAAGATAATTATCTAAATTATTTGAAAAAATATTTGTCCTACAAAATCGATGGTCTGGTCAAAGAGTCCCCCCCTTCCAACATGTATCGATAACGAGATCACCAAAACTGATTACTAACCAGCTGATTTTTTTTTTAATTTATTAGTTAACATTTATATAATTTAACAGTCATATTGTCCTACAAATTCCGTGGTACGTTATCCCGGTCCTACGCTCAAAAGTAGTAGTACAGAACTATATAGCTTGGTAACAGTGTTACCTTTCGGGACGCTTAAGAGTCATTTTGACTCCTTTTTGAGCGCCTGGACTCCGGACTCATCTTTAAATCTTTTCATCGAGGACTCTTTTTTGGACTCTTTCTGAAAATTTTCAGAGGTAACACTGCTTGGTACGCTATCGCGGTGCTCCAATTGAATGTGTTGAATGTTGATGAGGGTGGGTTTTTTTTTTTTTTCATGTCTTCCTTTTCTGCCTTTTTGGTTCGATTTTATAATACGTTCAGCTTTGTTTTTGTTGTCTTTTGCTTTTATGAATGAGATGAGCAGGTACCTACGTTGTGTGTAGTTTGCATGTGCATTTCTTTTTCTGTGGAAGAATTTCTGCATTACGATTTACGAGATTTTTCAATTCTTGTTTGAGCACATATGAATTGAAATTTTGATTTCTAACTTCTATGGGCATATGACTCATTTACTCGGTCGGTGTGTTTAAAAGATTTTTTCACTGTATCTTATGTTACAAATAGGAAAACGAAAAAATGACAATTCTTGTCGGACTAGTGATATAAACCTGTTTTTTTTGTAGGACATTGTTTTATTTGGGCAGAGAACACACTCACCTATTATGTAATATTTTTGTCCTACAGTTAGTTATGATAAAAGTGGTCTTATGGTCTTAACAATTTGTGAGCGTAGGACCGGGATAACATACCACGGAATTTGTAGGACAATATGACTGTTAAATTATATAGATATTAACTAATAAATAAAAAAAAAATCAGCTGGTTAGTAATCATTTTTGGTGATCTCGTTATCGATACATGTTGGAAGGGGGGGACTCTTTGACCAGACCATCGATTTTGTAGGACAAATATTTTTTTAAGTAATTGAGATAATTGTCTTAAGATTTAATAAAACACAGTCCAGTTAGTAGTAAATATTTGAGAATCATCAAATCGACATATTTTAGCCTTGCTAGCTCTGTTAGCTACCACTATCAAGAATTTTCGCAAAGGAAATTGTGGGCGTCTTATCAAAATTAAAGTACTCACGGAAAATTAGCTTGTTAGTAATCAAGTTATAAAAATGTACTAGGGATCCTGGACTATTAGTCTTTTTTAAAAAATTCAGTTGAGCGATTTTTAAGTTTGAAAATGTATTTACTCCTAAACAATTTTATGAAACACCTTGGCGTGAAAAACATTTATGCATTATTTATTTGAGCTTTATTTTAACGGCACTAGATTTTTGAAGAAGCATTTTTATTTCTTATGTAAAACTCGTAAATTTCGAAATTTTGGACTTAGACTAGTTCTGCATTGTAGCGACGCGACGACTTGATGATTATCATCGCTCCAAAAACGGCAGTTTTGTTTATTAACGTATCCATTCAACCTTAAGTGAGCTTCATCGCTAAACACTGTAGAATGGACGTAGTGCGCGATACGTATTTCGAACATAACCATGATTTTCAAAATAAATTTCCACAATTTGGAAGCGTTGTTCCGACGTCAGTCTATTCATGTTGAAATGCCAAACCAAACTAAAAATAAATCACTTGACAGCTGACAAAATGGCCGCCAGTTAAAATAGTGTTGCTAACTTAAAGTTATATACCTCTAAAAATAACACCCTTTGCTTCATAAAACCTTTTCCATATTTGTCTCATCGATGGTCTTCTCGGGATATTTCTTTTTATAAAAGTTTGGCATTTCACCTTTAGGCAAAAAATTTGTTGATTAGAAGAAGTTAAAAGCGGATGGTTCGACACTTGTCGCAACCTCCTTTTATGTCGAAACGTCCCTCATGAACTATTTTCCCTGTATCCGAAAAAGGTCATTAAAATTATTAATTTATATTTAAAAATTGTTTTCTTTAGTTCTAAAACATTTCTGGGCTCTACGAATCAACTGCAAAGGAATTAACTCCAAGAAAATAAATTGAAATAAGTCCCAAGAATTTCCATATAAATTAAGAAGTCCAAAGTGTTGGGACTTTTTTCCTCAAGTTTTGCGTTTCTAACACCTTTTAATGTTAGGAGTTATTTCACAAAGAACTAATCTAAATTATTATTATGCACGCGGCCTTGGGAGCTACATATTTAATCTATGTTTGGAGTTACTGCATTTTTCTTGAAATAGAAATTTTGACGAATATTTTGCCTTCTAAAATGCATTTTTTTTTTTCTACCACTTTGGGACTCTTCATCATTTGTTATTAGCGATTAATTCATGATCAATTAACTCCTAAATGTTTGAACTTACTTCCACTTTGGATTGGGACTAATTTCAATTTGCTCTAGAACTTGTTTCTTTAAAAAAGTTTGGAGTTTTTGCATTTATTATTAGAAGCTCCTTCGTTCATTTTGGGTTAATTCCTTTGCAGTTAATTCGTAGAGTCACATTTCTGTGTTAATATTTTGCGTATTTTGCTTAAACAAATATTACCTTATATGTTTTTTTTATTAACTTTGTGTACGGGGTCGGGCTTTTACGGGAAATTATGTGTTTATTTGTGCTGAGGTGAATTTCTTATGAGTTTTGTTGTGAGGATTATCGTAGAATTCGGGGAAAATTATCGAATCACAAAAAACCTCACAAGATCTTGTGACTGGGGAGGGGTCACAATGGCAGAATCGGGCTGTAAAACTCAATAGCTGAAAATAATAATTTTTCTTTTATTTTCTTAAACATACCTGGCTAGGTACTTATTATTTATTTGATTGTCAAATTTAATATTACAACCATTGATTGTAAGATTGTAAATAAAAACAGTTACAACAAGTGCAAATTTCCCTGAGGGCAAAATAAGGGGATTTTTTTCGAATTTAGGGTAATACTTTGCTTTTGCGGATAAAAAAAAGGGCTAAAGTGGAAAACCGTCTTTTAAGTCTGGGAAAACTGATTGCAATACCTATTTATGTATTTCTTTTTTAAGAAAATTGCAAGTTTACTAAAACTTCTGAGCACTTCCTATAACTATAGGCCTATGCAGGAAAGAAAAAGAATTAATTTTCTTTAATTTAATTAATTTAATTTATTAAATAAATTGTTTGTTTCTTCCTCTGCCGTACGCAACGATACTGAAATTATTTAAAATACCCGCCAGAGTAATTTAAGAATTCGCGCCGGAAAGTTGTTAGGTTCGTATATTTAGGTTTACCTATATATTTTTATAAATACCTACCTCACAAAGTGCAGTACATTAACCTTCATTTACTAAGTTCATTCCGCTTTGAGATATAATCTCTTTTGAGCAATGTCTGTCGAAGGCCATTTGCCAATTTTCTGACTGAATCGCGGTGATTGAAATGTTAACCAATTACTGCTGATATATGCCTTAAGCTTTTGTTCATACTTCGGGCTTTGATTTAGATAAGAAGTTCAATTAGCCTTGGTCGAAGTCAGGAAAAAGCCAATGACCTTTTGGTACAGTAGTATAAATAAATGGACATAATTAAATAAATATTGCACGTGTTAACTAGCTTACCATTGTCTGAGATTTTACCAAAAATACCCAAGTTGACCGTACCTTGACACATTAAACGAGAATCGCGGCTTAAGAATTTTGTTAGCGAAATTTTATTAATATCATTGTGGGAAAATTTTAAAGTTACTTATATAAATTCTTTTATTACTTTCTTGTTTCTTTATTATTAATGATTTAGCGAGTTTCTAATTAAAAAAAAAAAGTTTCTAATTAACAGATAAATATCCGTCAAATAATTTGTGCCTTTAGGATTATTAATCGATTTTGTGAGTTTCTTTTTGCATGAATGGAAAGGGTGTACAATTTTATGACAAGACCGAACGGCTAAAATTTAGAATCTTTTCCAGGATACTGAACCCGTCAGATATTCGTCAGCCTTCGGTTTTGTATGCTTTTCGTCGATTAACCTGACCCCCTTCGATCAGTAATCCAGCACGCTAACTACTGAGCCAATGCGTTAAATGTACTCTAGTATCGTACTATGTATCTAGTTAGTTGTTTGTATATAGGAGATCGGGGTTTTTAGGTTGAGATTTGAGAGTGCAAAAACCTCTCGTTAAATCAGTTCTTCTTTATCCAATTGGCTGACATGTCAACAAATATCTCCAACGAGCCTATTATCTGATACAATCCCGACACCTGAAGAAGAAAAAAAAACATAAACAACTTATATGGTAACCAAAAATCATATTTCCAGATGCAATTGGAGCTATAGATTGCATTCATATTTCTGAATTTATTTTTTTAAATTGCAATTTTCATAAAATTCCGTTGGATCTCAAGGAAAATTCAAAAACCTAAATTTACTATTAAGGAACTGCAAGGCAAGTAGAGAGTCAATTTCACTTTTAGGGTCTTTATTTAATTTTTTCAATTGGGGCCCAATTTCACTTTTAAAATTAAAAAAAAAATAACGGCTGAAAGAATTGCATTACAGAATTGCTAAAAAACACGATTTTTGCAGCGCTGATGTTTTTCAATGTGAGGTTTACGTTTTAAGTGAATGCAAGCTACTACTATAATAACTGGAAAAATCGAGCGTTGAAAACCATTAATCAGAAATATAAGCCTCATTTCATTGGGGCCTAATTTCTGTTTTAAAAATAGGGTAAACTTATTTCATTTTCACTTTTAGGGCTTTATTTCCTGAGGTCTTAATTCGCTGAGTCTTTACATTCCTTCTTAAGCAGAAAAACGTATTCGAATGTAGAGTACAAAATCTTATATAAATGTTCCAATGGTAACCTTTAATATGCAACGTTCGATGCATTTTTCAGACTTTCTTAAAAATATAACTACATATTTAGCATCAAAATATTTATGAGTGCTGTCATCTGTCAAGATTAGTAAGCTGCAAATCCCAACATGATTATGACTGTGGGAACATTCAAAATTCCAGTTCAGAAACTCTGACATCTGGCTGATTTAATGAGTTGAAGTTCAAGTTTTTATCAGCCTATATTGGTCAGCTGAAAAGAGAGGTAGCTGGAATAGTAGATAGATAGATACAAACTTGTAATCACAAAAAGTTCTAACAAAGGCTTGGTTCTCGTTCTGTTAAAATTAAATTAGATGACAATAACTTTTTAAGTTGCCTGTGAGGTTGAAGTGTTAACTGAAGTAAATTCATTAAAAACTTAGCGATTGATTCATACTTTTAAGAATATTCATTGAAAATTAGGTTTCGGTATCGTAGAGCGTTTTTTAAGAAACTGTAAAGTTGACTATAGTTTTGCCCGTTGAGGATTTCGAAGAACTGGTCACGGTTAAGGCTTTCACTTCCAAGGAACTGTCTTTTGTATATCCGAAAACAAAGGATAAATGCCCTTGCATTGGAATAGTATCGTATGGTCATCTAGCACCAAATGTTCAGTCTGTAAATTACTACTCAAAAACAGTTAAAATTGTTATATGATTCCACTTGCGTATTTCTTATCAAAGTAATGTTATGCAGCCAGAGAATAAGGTGCTTATACAGGTTATTAATTTTACCCACTAAAATAAATCTTATTTATAAATTATGATAATATTGCGAGTCGCCGTTAAATAATTAAAACCATACCCACAGATAATTAAAATGTGAGCCACACCCAATTTGTAAAGTACCTATATTGTTACGTTTTGAATTAAAAAAAAAGTCAAGTGTTTTTCGGAAGCAGATATATGAATTTTCTTAAAAAAATAATCCAAGTGGAAGAAACCGAAACAAATTTCTGGTACCTATAGCTCATACAAAACTTTGTTCTACCATAACATAATCCTCTTCACAGTACATAATACATTCCTGCCAACTAATAATTACCAGTTTATTTCAAGATGGATAACCATTTGCTTAAGTATACTTGTTTCTTAGAAAAAAAAGAAAAAAAGAAATATGTTTAATTGGGCACAAAAGTAGAAAACAAAATTATTAGGCATAGTATCTCGAAAGGCATAAGTAGTTCCGCCTTCGTAGCATGGCAATCTCTTTTCGGTCTCTGAGAATAAAATTAAAATTTTGATAAAAGAAACAATTAAGCGCGTTCCACACGCATCCGCACAAGTCATGGCGAAATTAATCCCACAAGTTTTGCTGCCTGATACGTAATATGTCATACATGTATCAATTTTTGTATCTACTGCTATCTGCCTTTCACTTTTCGTTTCTTCATATATGATAAAATGGGTATTCTCGAGAAACAATATTTAAAACATTGAGGTTATGTTTTTCTCAGACACAGCCCAATGCAAAGTGGTTAATACTCGAATACCATAAATCACTTTGCACACTGTATAATGAAACAACTTATGATATAATGGCTTGCTTTTTGAAAAGTTGACAACAACGACGACGACTCCGGTTTTTACAGTGTTGCCGCTGTCTATCCGACTACTACGAGTATCATTAAACTACCTACTATGATTACGCAACTCGTCTGGCATGTTAATGCATTCACCGCACGTTGACAAACGTTTCGGTGCGTGAGTTTAATTGACCAAATTATAGCGATTTCAAAACTTGAATTAAAAGTCCGCCGGCCTATCACGTTCGCTCAATGAAATAATTCAAGTGAGGTACACTGTACACGGAAAAGGTTACTTCAAAGGTCGATGTAGTTTATAGAATAAAGACACTATACAAGCGAGTTTAAAAGTCATTGAGCCAAGCAACGAGCGCCGGCTGGGGAGCAGAGTTGACATATTAATATTTTAATAGAAATAATTGCACCGCCAAGTGTATTATTGACACTTAGTTAGGGCCGTTTTATTCACTCGAAGTTGAACACAACTTGGGGAGTTTGATATATAAAAATCGCCAAGTTGTGTTCAACTTCGAGTGAATAAAACGGCCCTTAGTAAGTCAGCCATCATGCAAGCAATAGGGCGTGTTCAGCATCGTCATCAGTTTTCATATTTGTTTTCCATATTTGTCAAGCACAGTAGATACTAGAGACATTTTAAAGCATGTATATGGGTCAAATTCGTTGTCACTTTCATCCAACAAAATGTGGGCATAACTGGAATTTGAATCGTGGTATGAAAACTTATAAATATTGTCACTGAACAAAACACAGCGTGGCTTATAAAATCACGGACCGCAAAAGCTTTAGAGAAGATTTAATTATACTGGACTACTGGATTTGAATGGGATTGCTTTCGAGATCTGCTTTGAACTCAACTTAGCTTTTTTTAACACAAGCGAAATACAGTAGACAGGGTATGCAGAGTGCCACAATTTAGAGGGCGATTTTTTAACAAAAAGAAAGAACATCCGTCTCTAAATTCAAATACGTTTTTTGCTACCGCTTGCAAAAAAAAAGGGAAACGCAAGATTAGGGAAAATGACAGTTTGTTTATAAATATTTTAGAATGAAAGTTTAGATATTTAAAATCGTAATGGGTCAAGAAAATTAGCATTTTCTTTCTATTTGCCGAATTTTTAGTTACTATTTATTTACCTGAGTGCGACGGGTTCAAGATTTGCTTGCCCTGTCTTGTCAGCCCCTTTGCCTAACTCAAGTGCCAACATCTACACAGTTGTGTTCTCAATTTCAAAACCACACAAAGGGCGGCAAACTTAGTAAACGTACCCAGCGGAAAAAAAAATACCTACAGTTCCGCCACTGAGCGCACAGAACGAGTACAATTAAGTTGATTGTTGATCGAGGTCATTTTCTGAGAATTTAAATGCTTTCAAAACGCAGCTGGTAGAGCCAGTTTGTTGAGAGCTTTTCTTGTGAAAAGATTGGCATTGGGTTGTAGTTTAGATTAAAATACTTCTGCTAACTTATACCCGTTACTATACTTTTTTGAGAACTGATTGAACTTTTGTTCAATTTCAAACGGCGCAGTTGCATAAGTCGTTTGTTTTTTTTTTTTTTTTTTTCTTATCTCTGCAGAATGTGTATTGAACAAGTTTTAAATTGGCATACTTGTCCGCTAACCAGGTCCTTGTGGCTAAAGTCATACAGATAAAGCTTCTGCAGTTCTTGGTCGTTGGTACAGATTGGACCATACATCGTTATTAAATTTATCTCCAATACGTTTGTACATGATCACTTTTGAATCGTGATTTATCCTTAAATAAGCGGCAAGTGAACCCAGCTACATTTACCTACCATTTAAAAAAAAACATCATTTCTCTATAGTCCAATCTTATAATCTAATGTATTCAAAAATGTTCCTTTCCAGATATGTGGAATCCTCTTAGTGGTCTTTGGTGCACTGCTGTTCAGCAATGTAGGTGAATATCACAACCTTCAGGAAGCCGTACAAACTCATCAAATTCCAATTGGACTCATCGTTTTGGGATCGGTAGTGCTCTTGATTTCACTGCTGGGATGTTGCGGTGCCATCAGGGAATCCTACTGCATGTCGATGACAGTAAGCCAATAGCCTTGTTCTAGCGACCACATGTCCAATCATCTAACACTCTCTCTTTCAGTACGCAGTAATGCTTTTGGTTTTGCTGATCGTACAGCTTGTGTGCGTCGTCTATTTCTGGGTCGACAAGGAGAACTTTGTAAATTCAATGGGAAAAGTCGTTGACAAGGCATGGGAGGAACGCACCCGTAAGGCAGATTTCATGGACGCCATGCAAGTTGGAGTAAGTATCACTTTGACATAAACTATTTACGTTCAATTTTCCTAACACAGCTAATTTGATTTCAACAGTTCAAGTGTTGCGGCAAGAACGGACCAAGTGATTATTTGACCTCACTTTCACTACCCCCATCAACATGTTGCGAAAATAACGACTGCTCAAACCCTTTGAACGTCTATACTACAGGTTGCAAGAGCAGGTTCATTGATTTCTGGGCCGGAAAGAGTGATATTATTAAATTCGCTGGATTAGTCATTGTTGGCATCGAGGTAGGACAACTCCTTTCAATTTGTTCTCTTGATGTTTATATTTTATATTTATTTATTTCTAGCTGGTCGGCTTCATCTTTGGCTGCTGTTTGGCCAACAACATTCGTAATTATAAGCGCAGGGCAGCCTATTAAATTCTGTCGAACGAATGATTTTTTTTTTTTTTTGGTTTGTACAAAATGCTAATAGCATTCCGTTTAAGTTAAAAAGAGAACGCACCCTTGTTTGTTCAAGGGCGCGAGTTGAATTGTTTCCAATTTCCACCAAATTGTTTCACAGTCATTATAAGCTTTTTGATACTTTCTATTTTTCTTGAAAATCCGAAGGATACATTGAACACGATATACCCAAAACTGTGCGATTAGTTTTTATGATATATGTTTATACTTTTAATATATGAATAAAAAAAAACGTACAATATAAACGAAGGAAATGTGTGTTACGTCTTTAAGTCATCCTTATGCTGAGACAAACAATCTGAACAGAAACCATTATAACCAGTAGAGGTGCCTGCACCAAGAAAAGAACTGATATCACCATCCACTTTGACCAATCACCGGATTTGCATACTTTGAGGTTTGGACATGGGGCTCAAACCTATACTGCTCAGTTCAATACCAAACACACAAACCAGTCCACCTCCACCATCATCGCCCAAACACATGATACAATGCTGTCAACGAAATAGTCAAAAGTATGAAAATGTTAAATGACTCTCCTCATTCCTCAAGGTAGTCTTCATATAACAAGTTTTATATCCAAAGATTTGTAGATACTCTGTCCAAGAAAAATTGTCAGTACAGGCCTTATGGAGGAGCTTTTTTTTCTACCAGTGGTACCTGTATCTACTCTCACGGCACTTATACACAAGATTTGCCAATGAAATAAAAACGAAACCACTGGCATTCCAAAGAATTTGTTGTTGTAATTTTCCTGAAATTCGCATACATCCCACCACAACCAGTCTGCCACACAGCCGCGGGCAGTGATTTACAGAAAATACAGAAAAATCCCTACAGTACACAAAGAAAATCCCTACTTTTCCCTACACCGTCCAATATTTTTCAATACAATCTCTCTACATAGGTAGCTATTGATATTTCTCATTATCAATTTCAAACACAAATTAATTTTTCTTATTTGTTGACTCTTCAAATTATATCATCTCATTTCATTCCTTAGCTAATATCGAAGAATGTAAGACCAAAATATAATAGATAAACAATAATAATAAACATTTTTTGACTGAGCAAATCAATTTACTTACTTTTTTCCCCACGGCGTCATTTTTAGATCGAAAATCCCTACGTGTAGGGATTTTTCCCTACATGTACTATCACTGGCCGCGGGTAGAATAAGCACGATCGCCTTGTGTTCGCTTGCTGTTATCATCAATCAAAATAAGCAGTGTGTATGACTGAAGCACATCAGAAGAGTGCTACCATAATATAATATATAACAATGAAAGCATATCATTAAGGGTTTCTCTTTGAATTTTGTCAAAGAACTTTCGGTTTTGGTGCTTTTGAGAACGACATATTATGTGGGTTGTTGCCATTCGGCTTTAATTTGTTTGTATTTCTGGTTTATTCGTGAGGATTTTTTAATGCATTAATTTCATTAACGTAACAAGTGATCATAAGTGCGTTCTAGTGATATTGCGATAAATTAATAGTGATTACAAAACTATGTAAATATTTTCAGCCCTATTAGTTAGGGCATATTTCTGCATATTTGGGTATAAATGCATATTTCATTTTGTAGAGCATGTTTTAGAATATTCGTTATATTTTTGCATATTTGTCTATTTTTTCATCAAATAGTTTTTCACACAGAAATATCAAAATGACAAGCAGGTAAACCTACACCTACTGTTTATTGTCGGTCGTTGGGTTTTACCAAATCCGGTCACTCATCCCCAGTAAAGATAATGCCTTGAAAGGATTTTATGATCCTTTTTTAGGGTTCCGTAGCCAAATGGCAAAAATCGGAACCCTATTAGATTCGTCATGTCTGTCTGTCTGTCTGTCTGTCTGTCCGTCCGTATGTCACAGCCACTTTTCTCCGAAACTATAAGAGCTATACTGTTGAAACTTGGTAAGTAGATGTATTCTGTGAACCGCATTAAAATTTTACACAAAAATAGAAAAAAAAACAGTAAATTTTGGGGGTCCCCATACATAAAACCGAAACTCAAAAAAATTTTTTTCATCAAACCCATACGTGTGGGGTATCTATGGATAGGTCTTCAAAAATGATACTTAGGTTTCTAATATCATTTTTTTCTAAAGTGAATAGTTTGCGCGAGAGACACTTCCAAAGTCGTAAAATGTTGGTCCCCCCCCCCCCTAACTTCTAAAATAAGAGAACGATAAAACTAAAAAAAATATATGATGTACATTACCATGTAAACTTCAAATGAAAATTTTTTGAACGAGATCTAGCGAGTAGTTTTTTTTTTATACGTCATAAATTGTAGACCTCAATTTACCTTTAATACAATCAACTCAAAAAAAAAAAAAAAAAAAACATTTAATTTCATAAACATAAACCTTATACATAAGCCCTGAACCATTATTTCCTAATAATAAATGATATAAAAATACACTATTATTAAAATAGGTATCGATCAAAGTTACAACGAACTACAAGAACTTTTATGTTAGGTATGTTACTTGCTGTTTCGGAACCCTTCATGAGCGAGTCCGACTCGCACTTGTCTTACCTTTTTTGCTACTGTTTCCGCGAAGTTCTGCATTGCCGGTCAATAATTTGTGAACAAATATGTAATCTAGGTATCTATGTCTATATTCAAAAATACCTATACATAACAAGTGCATGTGCAGTCCTTTTACCATCTGTTTAGGTATAAAAAAACGCGCATATTATCTTACCGGAAAAGGAAAAATATAAACGGGATTTATTTCGTTCAGTTATATTTTTATTATAAACTAGCTGACCCGTGCTCGCCTTGCTTCGCCAGAGTTCCACTTCTCAGATTTAAAACAAAACAATTAGCGTTATACAAAAAGATCCTTACCCGAAAAAAGAGTAGAAAAACTGTCAGTATAATGCGAGAAACAGATTAACACAGCGACTTTGAAAGCAACAGCAACAGCGAATTTAGGATTAGCTCCAACGTTGATGTCCCTAACTAACTTCTAACTTCTATTATTCCCTCTTAATCTCATTTACATTCCACTTGTTATTGTCAGTTGTTACAATTTATACCCCATCCCTCTCAATCCCATAACCCATATGCGCCACACTCGTTCACTTACAACTCAAACACAAACATCCTCAAGTTCAAATTAAAAAAAAAAAAAAAAACAGAAAGCAAAACATAAAGCAAAAAAGGTGCAATTGCACAAACAGGTTTTGGCATGCACATGAATCACTATGAAATCAGGGGCCAGATTCTGTAAGGCGAAACGATCAAACGTTTTCGTGCGCAGGAATATTTTGCCCTATGTTACACAAGCAAATTCTTCGTGCAAACGAAAGCGTTTTTCGTTTCGTTTTTTACAAAATCCCACCCCAGAATTACTATAACGCATTTTAAATCACAATTACAACTGAGTGTGACTCCCTCTCAATCTCAATTACAGACCTATCTCTCTCAATCCCATGCTCCATGCATCTCATTTACTCTACTACTCAACTCATTATTCATTAATGCGAGAAACAGATTAACACAGCAACAGCAACAGCAACTTTGACAGAACTTTAGAACCAATGTATTTGAATTACTTTGAACATATTAGCACAGCAACATCGACAGCGACATCAACGTTAGAGCCAATCCTAAATTCGCTGTTGCTGTTGCTGTCGCTGTGTTAATCGGTTTCTCGCATTAATCTGTTTATCACATCACAACACAAAGCCTAAAAGCAAAAGTTGCATAAAAAAAGAGAAAGAAAAAGCGCACCGCAGAAAGTGTACAGAGAGAGAAACAGGTTTTGCCGCACACACACACAAAATTTCCTCCACTCAACGCTGGAAAAATCCACGATCTAGCTTCAATCGAACATTTTGCTTTTTTCAATTGTATTAAATTTATAGTTTATTACTTATTGTTCGACTTCAGGATAACATACAAAGATGATTTATATCTTAAAATCTTTGTACATAATTGAACTTTGTATTAAAAAAAATCCCATTTCATTTGGATGAGTGATTCCGAAGCTAGGAGCTAGAAGGCATCCGAGAATTACAACTTTTCTTAGTTATCTGCTTAGATTTCCACTTCCGGACAGCGAATAACGGTAAAACATATCCTATGTTCAAATCTAAACAATTTCCTATGCAACTGTGAAAACCGAAATCAAATTCGTGCAGTACTTTTTGAATCTATTCTTAGCCACAGATTACAGCCGGAAAAAAAGCTACAGTTTTATTATAGTAAGGATTTGAAGATGGTAACCCTAACAGAATTGCTCTATGTGTTGTGGCGAATTATCATACACACTACGGCAACCCTGTGAGAGCTTTAAAAAGGCTCGATTTATGTTATGTCGTTTTCCATTGGGATTTTCAGATTTTGCTCTGAGATTTCAGATTTTTCGTGCCCAATGGAACATAAAACGAGATTTTTCTTCCTTTGCATCTGTGGTGGTGCGTGTTTTAAAAGTCAACCGTTCTTTAATTGTAATTTGTGTTTATAAAAATCCATTCAATTTATTTTAATAACTTTTGCAGCGGGCGGATATAATTTATTTTTTATTTTTCACAGACTTCTCGTCTAAAAACGTACGTAAACACACTTTAAAGTTTGACAAATGACAAATGTTTTGGTGTTAGTGCAAATAGGTGTGAATCTCGCTCGGATATCGAGATTCGCAAAATTGCTCTGACTCTCAAAAAAAGTGCTTTTTTTGCGCCCAATGGAACATGAAATCTGACAGCCAGCTGATTTCGAGAGCAGAAAAACTGCTCTGACTCGGAAAAAAAGTGCTTTTTCTGTCCCAATGGAAAACGACATTAGTCATTGCAACCAGATTGAGAGACAAACATCGTATCTTCCCTGTACTGACACTTTTTCTTGGACAGAGTATAGAGCTATAGCACTAAGGCCCGTTTGCTGATACTACTCATAGCGATTTAAGTTCCACTTAAAATCTTATGTGACAGTTTAGGACATGGAAAAAGTAGCCCATAAGGAATTTAAGTAGAACTTAAATCGCTATGTGCAGTATCAGCAAACGGGTCTAAAAGGGATAATTCTCGTTCATAAAAAATAAATAAGAGATAATGCTGTCATTGCAATTCGATCAAAGCCACACACATTTGGAAAACAAACACAAGTGAAAATGGACTTCAAAGAAAATCGATTTTTTTTTTCAAACCACCTTATTGGTACGACGCCATGTGCATAAATAGTAATTTATTTGTTTGTTTGTTTGTCAACAATGAACTAGGACTTTTTTAGACATGAGGAAAATAAAAAAAATGAGTAACATCGTACAAATGAAATGAGAGACAAAAATTTAAGAAAAATTAAGTAAATAAAGATAATACAGAAAAGCAAGTACAAAACTAATTAAGATTTGAGCAATACATACAACTGAAAATAATTAAACAAGATGGATTTTATTAATGGCCGCACAATCATTATACAATGGGTCGTATGAATAAAGCGTAGCAATTGCTTTTACTCAAGAGAAATGTCAATCTCGAAGCATTTGCTACGTTTCGTATGAATAAAAACCAATTTAAGTTAATTCCAACTTTTGACATGTTCGAAAAGCGGCGGCACTGAACTTTTACTCAGATCGGTATGAACAAACAAATCAAATGTTATGCAAATCCTGAGTCTGCTATTTATTTGACTCAGACCTTTTGCTAAATATTTTGTACGCACGTTTTTGACACAAAAAAAGTAAGCAATGTGAATTTTCGATGGTGTGTCTATAAATAGTTAAATTAAGTTTTGTTCGTGCAGGAAAATCATCAAAATATCTGTGAAAAAATCAATTACTTCTTGTCATGGGCACCTGAAGAAAAAATAAAACATCAACAACATATTTGGCAAACAAAAATCATATTTCCAGGTGCAATTGGAGATATAGATTGCAATCATTATCATATTTCTGAATTTCATTTTTTTTTAAATTTCAATTCCCACAAAAGTCGTATCTCAAGGAAAATTTCAAATTTAAATTTCAAAATTACTGGTCAGGTTTGCCAGAAATTCCAAGGCAAGTACACGTGCAGCAAAGTAAAAGCTGTGTTCGAATTTTCGAACTTACTTCAGCAAACTAGGTTTTTATTCATACCGATTCAAAGCAATTGCTAAGGGCTTTAACTTTGCTAAAACCTTTTACTCAAAGCAAATGCTGTTTTTTGTTCATACGACCCAATAACATTAAACCATTTAAAGAGGAGGAACTACCGTAATTTGTACGAGAACGAGGAATATGAAAGAATCTTATTACGCAAATTAATCTATTACTACGCAAATTAAGCGACTTTAAATATAAGGACAATGAATCTCCCCAATGAGTATTCTGTGGAGAAAAACAACTCTTAACATCAGAGACAATACTGAGACCCCCAACTTCTGCCGATTTCCCGTTACCTTGCCTGCAAGCAATACCTACTTGTACGGAGTGTACACAATTTAGTGCGCTAGTATTGATACATAGAAATTCGTATTGACAAAAATGTCACGAAACTTCTACACACCAACACACCCTCAAAAAATATCAACAACTTCCGGTGTCGGCAAAGTTGCTGCCAGCGTTCATAGAATTTTGTCCATTAAATTTGAAATTATTCGTTATGCGTGAATAGCATTTTATTTTAGGAATAAGTGAACTTTTTCTGAAAATATTTATGAAAAATGATTACCTTGGAAAGACTGTACCTACTAAAATAGCAGACCCTAATCAAACTCCTACCCGATCTATATACCAGATCTTTTGTACTATTACGTAAGAAATAGTTTAGGCTATAGATTTTCTGCTTTTCTAATAAAGAAAATAATGATAAAGGTATTTCTTTCGGCACTAGTACGAAAACTTTGGCGCCAAAAATAATTGATAACTCAAACTTGAAATTTAAGGAACAAAAAATGTTTTTAAATGTTGAATCTGATTTTTTTCAAAATTGTGAACAAGGACACTAACTTTAGTGGTAGTATTTAATGCCCCTAGTAATTCTTAATCGAACACTAAAAACCGGATTGATTTATTTTTTCTAGCTTTTGAGAAAATGGAAAATTACTTTTATATGTTGCTTCGCTTATAGTATGTTTAAGGCCGAATATGTAGGTATGGGTGGCATAATGCCCCCGTGCCACCCCCTGATTAAGTTTACTGTTAGATTACGGGATGGGCGAGAAGTTGAGTAAAATGCAAAGTTCCTTTAATCTAAATTTGTTTATCCAATATCAACAATATTAAATTAAAATCTAATAAAAAAGTAGTTTTCGTTATTTTCAATTTTGTCAAAAACTTAGAATACCTACATGAATGAATCTGGATTTCAGTGTTCGATTAAGAATTGCTACTATAAACAAATTTAGCGTCTTTGTTCAGAATTTTGAAAATACATATCAACATTCAACATTTTTTTATTAATTTTGTTCCCTTAAATTTCAATTTTTAAAGTATTTTTTTCAAAAACTATTATATATATATATAGGTATATTAAGGTGTTTCCAGACGAACGAAACATATCATAAACGTTTAATAAATGTTTCATAAATATTTCATAAACATTTCAAAAACATATTAAACAGAAAAAAATGTTTATGAAATATTTTGTTTGTCTGGACGCCAATGAAATATTTATTAAATGTTTATAAAATGTTTCGCAGTTTCCCATTCGTGACGGGAAATAATTTTTGTTTCACAAGTTTCCGGGCAGAAAGTAGGCATTGTTTTTTAATTAGCTTGAATATAAAAACAAAAATATCAAAACAATCATGGAGTAATGAGGAGGTTATTCTTTTAATTAAATAATTTGAACTAAATCGAGTTTTCTTAAATTTTTTGTACGATGATGAAGCACGCTGCTAGTAACCCTACAGCTTTAGAAATCGTCATTATTTAGTGCAAAAATGGATAAAAATTAAACATTTCATAAACATTTCGTAAATGTTTCATCGGCGTCTAGATTGAAAGAAACATTTAAGAGGTGTTAAATAAATATTTATGAAATGTTTCTGAAGCAAATCGGAAACATTTTATAAACATTTAATAAACGCTTATTAAACAAATGTTTCATTGGTCTGGACACACCTTTATATTATTAATGGTAAAGTACTTTATTGTTAGTGTTGCCGTTGTTTTTATAATATATTTATTTGCATTTTTACTTTTTTTTTTTTTTTGCTTAAATTAGGTACCCCTCCAGCCCAAACAAAGCGAGATATAACCATACTGGGCCTACGCTCTGACAAGGAGACTGTTTCGCAGGAGTCAACTTGACTCCAGGGTGAAGGTCATTTGCTACGTGCCCTTATAAGGCCTATCATCGCTTATGGCTGTCCCATGTGGTTCAATATAGCGCCGTCCTATATGGAAAAGATTCAGGTGTTTGAGAGGCAATGCCTCAGGGCCTGTCTAGGGTTGTTTAGAACTCCTGAATCTCAGTACATAAAATACTATCCCAACCGGACCTTATACAATGGGGCTCGACTGAATAGGATTGACAATTTTCTTATTAAGGTGATTCGGAGGCACGTTGCTAGTATTTACATTTGCTTTTATTAAACTTTTTGTACCTGTACACAATTTGACTTAAGGCTAGGTAACAAATGGTGGTGAATAGTTAATATTTAAAGGTGTTGGCTCAACAACAGGGGCCCAACGGTATACAATGTTTGTTTTCTTAAATCGATTTTACATATATTGTATTTGGCTTGTCGGTTTCATACTCGTAGTATGCATCGTTGTCAGGGTTGACCTCAGGGTGTTCAAGTCCGGGTGTTGATAGCACGTTGCTATGGCGATGGCCAGTGATAATAACCTGATCTCAGGGGCTTACTTCCCCAATTTAATGTACCACGAGAGTACGCTTGGGTCTGGCTATGTCCCGCCTGAGGCATTTCTTCATGTAGACATGAAAGGGTTAGTCGAGACAAAAGATCGTGTGCCGGTATTGTACCACAGCCACCGCGGCGCGAGGGATAAGCATGAAAGAATAGTTTCGAGACTTGACCGACGCTTATGGCCTTATAGTTTTTGCAGTTGACGTTTATGGAGTGGAAGCCGACAAATCAAGTCAAGAAAATCCTGCCTGCATACTCAAAATCAAACAAAGGTAACGCTGACCGCAAGATTACAAAAACAATTCAAGTTGCTTAGTCAACGCATTCGGATTCCTAGTCACGACGAATCTAGTTGACGGTTTACATAAACTAGGTATCCGAACGTCCCCAATACTAACGCACTTAGCATATACCACCCCATAAAAATATAGCTTGTAGGCAAGTAACGGAAAATCGGCCGAAGATGGGGGTCTCAGTATTGTCTCTGCTTATGGAGCACTCTACTTACTAACCGATTTAGTCAAATTCAATCGTTTGAAGCAGTTGTACCTACCCGTTTCATTGGTTGATGTTTTTTCATAAAAGTATTCATATCATAGAAAACGCCAACCTTGTGCTGTAACTGTCTATTTAATATTTCATTTCTTTGAAGAAGTTTTTAGAAACACCTTATCTCTACTCAGTGCCCTCAATGGAGAGCCATGTACGATATTATGACATGTACATTCAGGTTATATACCTATACTTACATTAATATTGTGTGATGTCTAGCAGCTGGAATTTTGTTAATCCTTCCACTGCTTACTGACAGCGATATTGTTTGTAATGATGGCACACGGAATTCCCCCCCCCCCCTGCTCATTTCGATTTTCATTCGCTTCGATTTATGTACAGGGTGGGTCAAATACAAGTTTCTTTTTAAAAATGCAATAAAATGAACAAAATTGTTTTTTTCATCATTTTTAGCATCGGTCCTTCATGGTTACCCACATGGAACCATGAGTGTTGTCCACTAGCATACTAGTCTCACGAACTTTTTTCACAAACTTGCGTACAGAAGCGCGGTGGGTGCCTCATTTTGGCCAAAACTTATTTTTAAAAACCGCACTATTTGGGCTACACATCACATTTTGGAAATAAGTTTTCAATATTTCCCAACGTTGTTCAAGCGTAAAGCGACTCATTTCGTTCACCGGAGGTATAACACCAAAAATCAATCTTTTTTTTGATCTAAATCAATTTTTTTTCGATTCGGATCACTTTTTGCAGATCTCGATATTTTTTTAGATTTACACTTACCAATCAACTTTGTACCGCTGTTTTACGTCAGTTTAAGAAGTTTGCTTTCGAGACGAATGCGCAAAGTTTCGTGAAAACCAAATTAACAAAATACATAAGTAGCTATGGTAATCATTTCGGAGGAATTATTATCTTCATTGTCTCCCTCGTCATCTGAAGACTACAAATCACCAATAATACTTCATTTGTATCTACAACAGGGAAAACATTTTTCAGATCGATATCCATTTGTGATTTTGCCGAAAACCAATGCCATTTGAACAGCTGATATTCTTGTCAAGTAACGCACTAATCCATTTACAAAAGAAGATCAATTTCGTTACACGTTCCATATGCAGCGTAAAATCTGAGATCTGAAAAAGATTTCTGGTGGTCCCAATGGAAAAGGACAGGACTTTCTGTCGAGATTTCGAGCGGGAAACAGCTGTCAGTGTCAAAATACCCTATGATTTAAAAAGAGACCATTACATTACATTTTTGCTTTTGTTGAACTTTTTGTATTTATATACCTACAATTTGACTTAAGGCTAGGTAACAAATGGTGGTGAATAAAGGTGTTGGCTCAACAACAGGGGCCCAACGGTATACAGTGTTTGTTTTCTTAAATCTATTTTACATATATTGTGTTTGTCTTGTAGGATTCATACTCGTATGTATAAAAAGAAGCCACTAGATGGCCCACCCTTTATACAAAATTGTATTTACAACAAAAACACTTATACGAGTACCTATATTCTCAAGCAAAGGAAACGTGCTTTAACATCCTTTTCTTACCACTTAGCTTGTGAAGGATTAGGTTCAATTTAGAGGCCATCAAAAAAGCTTTATGGCGTTCGCATTCAGAACATGCATATTTGGCCTGGTAGCGGTAGGTAATAAAGATAATATTAATTTACCTTCATTTTTTATTCGCAAATTATTTTATTGATTCAATTAAGCTGCCATCGAAGTGCCCGAATAATGTCTAGATAAGCACATCAGACTATATATCTCGCACCGGTTGTATTTTTGGCAAGTACCGCATTAAATGAGGATAGTCACGCAGCTCCTACCGTAGGTATGTTTTTTAAATTACTTCCGAACACATACGATTATAGTGTTATCATTCATCAACGTGCGAGGTAACTTATTTTAGAAACTGCTGCCGTCAGCGATATTCAAAGTGTTTTTGTTCTCGGAAGCCATGACGGAAACAACCAGAATGTGAGTGATTTGTGAACTTCAACGTTAGCTCATCAATATCTAGCGTAGACTTTGTATATCCTATATTCAATTGTTTATATTAAATACGAGTTTCCATATTAACCGGTGCCTACATATGATTAGGCTAGGCATACCAAAAAATCCTGATCAGAAATCGATGCCTAACAAAGTTATTTTGATTGCATATATCCATTTTGAATGCATGCAACACGAGACCCACTTGAAAGTTGGAAGTTTCCATCGTTGCACGTATGACTATGGAATTTAACAAATCGAACATTGTGGCTTCATTCGGGGCATCAGGAGGTCGTGCACTTTTCTTTCTAAATCGGTTTCATAAGTTAAGTGTAATTTGTTTTTGTTTACAAAAAATTTAAGCGGATTTATGGCTTCCTGGAGTAATTGGAAATCGCGGTAGGTTGAATAGTTTATACAAATTTTGAAATTCATTTTTAAAACCATAGATACTAAGTGTAATATACTCTCATAAGCGCAACATGAAATATTTGTCTTTGTCTTTTATTAATCCTTTCATATCGCACGTTGAGAACCAGAGGCAAAACATACTAATATAAAATAACCCTGTAACTCAAAATACACGATATTTTTCGTTTCTAAGACTTTATAGAATCCTAAAAAAAAATTATCTAACTTATTTGTGCGTTTTATTGAGACCTCAGCGTTTGTAATAAAAGACATTTTGAGTTGTGAGGTTATTATTCTTAACTTGCGACGTATATTTACTAAAGCGCTACGAATTCTACAGATAGTTTTCTTTCATTACAGACTTATGGCGTTTTCGATGAAAAGAGCAAATCTAGAAGTGCTCTTTCTATTGTGGTATTCGATCGGGCGCTCTCAAAGCATTTTTTGTTTTTTGTTCTCAGAGCAGTTTTTATGTTCGTTTGGTACAAAAAAAAAAAACAATCTTTTTCAGATTTCAGAGCAATTTTGCGAATCTAGATATTTTCTCAGATTTACCAATACAAGTACGTTTGAGTTTGAAAACTGATGGAGTTTGTTTAGGTTTTCGTAAATTTTTTCTACAGTAAAGAAAGGTATTGCATTGGGTGAATCTATTTTTGTAAATTATTAATGTGTAAATATTTAGAAATCAATCGGGCCGCAAATTTCGAATGTTTTAATATAAAATCTAACCAGTAAACGGAAAACGCTTTGAAAAATGTTGAAGGCTACACATATTCGAATCGCACGAATATCAACACAAAAACAGCAAGTGACGTTTTAATGTTTGATTAGCCACACAAAATCTGAAATCTGAGAGCAAATCTGAAGAAGCTCAATCGAATACCAGATTATGTTTCCTATGTTTCATTGAAAGAAAAAGTGCACTTTTTCAGGTCAATTCTTAATACGACAGAAGTGTCCGGGTAATTTTCAATTGCCCTGTACTCACCAACACACACTAGCAAAGTGTCAGACTTAAATGTTTGCTGTGCGTTGGAAACAAATTTTGAGCTTTTTGATCCGAAAATATACAATTATGCGTGCAAAACGTATACTTAAATTGAAAAATATTAATTTGGCCTATTTAAAATATTCATTATTTACTGTAAAAAAAAAAAAAGTAGCAACAGAAAAGCAAATCGCACATATGGTGTCTACCACTCGGGATGATACGGAGCTTCGACTCCGAATCCGATATGTCGGAACTTCCGGTTTAAATTGCACCTCCGAATCCGACTTCGGTTCCGATATAATCACATCGGAGGTTTATCGGAGCCCCATCGGTGACGAGGCGACCGATGAACATGAACAACAAAGAATTATCGAGTTGCGACATTTTACAATACGACTGTCTATTCACTCTTTTATGTATTTTACATAACTAGGCGGGATTTGCATTGAAGTTGAGAGTGCATGCGTCAATTTTATATTATTTTCTAATTTTATATCTTAATAATTTGTGTCTGCGACTCAGCGTTACCTTTGGGGACGTTTTAGCATCCTTTTGACTCTTTTTGAACGCCCGGACTCCAGGACTCATCTTTTTGAAAATCAGTGAAATCGGACTCCTTTTCTGTAACTTACTTATAAACTTCTTTACCTGAATTTGCAATATAATTATAACGAATAAAAATAATTGTATTCAAACTCGAAGGTCGAAGTCCACTGAGCGCGCATTAAGAAAGCCTAGATCAAAATGGGACTCTTTTTTGGACTCTTTCTGAAAATTTTCAGAGGTAACGCGGCTCTGCGTGCGAACTTCGCCTCCGACTCCGATTCAACTGCGACTCCGCGGAGGTTGGTATGACGCTTCCGACTCCGACTCCGGTAAAACCACCTCCGTAACATCCCTATCTACTACTATTAAAAAATTGTTCCATCCAATTTCTTTGAAAAGAGCAATTCTGAATTTCGGGGCAATTCTCTCGGACCTTCAATGAAAAACGCCATAAGTTTCAAGAGTTTATGGGGAGAACGCAGCGAGGCGATCTGACAGTGGCGTATTTGTTCTATAAGTACCTAATGAAAATGAGACACCGAATATTCGGTCTAGTCTGGATGGAGAAGTCTGTATGGATAAGGGGACTCTACAGCGAATTTTACAAGCTTTACAGCAACGTTAACCTACTCTAGAAGTTTAAAATAGAACGCCTGAAGTACACCAGTCCGACGAGCTTTTGAATCAACCCTAAACGACAATCCGACAATCGCGGATATGTGAATTTTCATTAGAATAGGGACTTAAGGCACATTCAAAGACATTTCAATGAGACCAATCAGTTTGACGGATAAGCTATTTATACAACAATATCTGCAAAGAAACCCAGATAGGATGACATCCTATCCTCAACACTTGCCATCAGTGACAGTACTTTCGCCAAAAATATTCCAATTTTTGAAATGAGATCTGATAACGACACCTTGAAAAGATTCATTGACTCATTCAAGACTTCATCAACAGTTCAGCCGCAATTCGAGCCACCAACTCTCGAGGGAGTACCCCTAAGGGTAGCGGATAGTGCGAAATACTTGGGAATTATCCTTGATAGGAAACTTAATTGGAAGCCGAATGTCAATGAAAGAGTGAAGAAAGCAGCGAATGCTTTCTACGCATGCAACCGCATCTTTGGCAGGAGTTAGGGACCAAACCCCCAAAACATCCTCTGGATGTACATGTACACGGCGATCGTGCGACCAATACTCACATATATTATGGCAACGTGGTCTGGTGGCAAGCCGCCAGCAAAGCGACCAATCTTAAGTTAATGACAAAAATGCAAAGAATAGCTTGTATAGGGACAACCGGCGCTATGAGAACCACACCTACTGCTGGACTAGAGGCGATTCTCAATTTGACACCTCTTGACATATACATGGAAGAATCCGCTGCCAAAAGTGCTTTAAGGATCAGACAAACTAACACTTGGAATCCTTGCAGCTTTGGGCATGCACAGATCTTATATAAATACGTAGGGAACGTTGTCACTTCTGACTATATGTCTCCCTATATAGACTTTGACAAACCATTCACCTGCTTCTTTCCGAGTAGGGAAGAATGGAACACAAATGAACCCACAAAAAGAAAATCAATATCCATCTACACAGATGGTTCAAAGATAGACTGTGGAACCGCTGCCGGCATATTCTCTGAGGAATTAAATATACATCGCTCCATCAGACTACCTGATAGCAGTAGTGTCTTCCAGGCGGAGGTTCTGGCAATCGCTGAAGCGGCCCGTAAGGCGTCAATGTTGGAAATACCTCGTAGCGATATTAGCATCTTCATTGACATTCAGGCAGCTATAAAAGCAGTTTCGGCCGCGAAGAGCTCAAGGTTCTCTGCTCGCAGCACACCACCAATCTCTGCTGGATCCCTGGACACAGAGACAAAACCGGCAATGAGATGGCGGATGAACTGGCGAGAAAGGGGTCCGTAATGGATCTTGATAGAGCAGAGCACTTCAATCGATCAAGCCACCAATCTGTAATCTCAGAGAGCGCAGTGGAGAACAAAATTCGAATGAAAGCCAACAACAGGTGTATAGAACTCACTATCTGTGAAATATCACGGAAGCTTTGGCCAGAATATAGCAGAAGCCGGACCAACAAACTACTAAAGTTTGACAGGTCATCGCTATCTAAATTATTGGTCATAACTTCCTTAGAAACCACGCAATGAAACTAAATCTCAAAGATGACGATATATGTAGAGGCTGCGGAGACGAGGAGGTCCCCGAGGACGCAACTCACTTCCTTTGTCATTGCCCGAGTCTCTGTCACTTGAGGAACGGAATACTTGGATGTCTCACTGTCTGGTCTTCACAGGTTCTTGAGGACATCGGGATGGCTAGACAAGGTCAGGTAACCACAAGAGGAGAAGGGATGGAGACCAACGGTTAACCCCAAAAAAGGGCATCGAAATGGGTCCACACGAGGACCTGAGTGAGGTATTGCAAGGCTCACCCTGCTCTACCTACCCGTTTACCCAACCTAACTTAACAGTTCATTCAGATCTGGGAGCATCTGTAAACGAAAGAGAAAAACTTAAGAATCACCGAAAGCCGTGTTCACTACTTTCTTGATATTGCTTGTTTGGCAAGTTTAACCTATAGAAGAGAGTTCAAACCAGGTTCAAACCATCTTTGTTTGAATTTTTGATATTCCGGAGTCCGGCCACCCGGCTAACCAGCAATTGTCAGATTTCAGGTTGGATTTTCTTGTAATTTGTATTACCTTTGCTTTAATACAATACAAAGAAGGGTTGCAACCCTTTCGACACTCGACGCATCTAAGATCGAGCAACGTTGCAAATTTAGTGATATTGCCCTACCAAAAACCCTTTTTATTTAATAGATATTTTATATCTAATAGCTCTCTGACAGAACCAGATGACAGACCAGCCTCAAGTTGAACCAAATTCTTCCTTTGACTTGGTCGGGGGAGAATAAACTGTTCTGAATTGATAGCAGAAATGTAATCCTTGATCGAGCGAAGCATGTAACAGAACAATTAACTCTATATTTTCAATATTTCTTTAAGTTATCCCGTGTTATTATTTCGAATGTGTCTCTTTTCATTATTTAATGAAATTACAGTATAACAGCATCAGTGCGAACAACAAATCGGATGAATGCTCTTCTTAATGAAGCAGTGGCAAATAGAAGAAAAACCATTTTAACAACTGCAAATGGAGACTCTACTGAAGCTGATGCCAAAGAAGAATCGCATCCGCGACTCGACATTCAATTTTTGCAGCATAACTTTTCCATGGAACGGGTGTATAAGTTGATAGAAGCAATTATCGACGAACGTCTTCTTTGGGATAGGCTGAGCCGAACATATGACTCGTGGCGTGCGTTACACTTGGCTGAAAACTTGGCTTCCGAAATAAGAGACAGAATCAAAGATCTTCACTACAAAAGGTTAGTATGATTGAATTATACTTGTAACATAAATATCTTAACAAATTTATCATTCGCCGTTTATAGGTATCGAATCGTATGTATCTTGTCTTTGATAGAGAAACAGAATCAGGGAATAAGTATTAAGATGAATTTCCTAATGGACGCCAAGTGCGATAACTTTACTAAATTTGTCTATGAGCGTCCAACGTACACAATTGTCGCTACTGTATTTTTAGTTCGAAAGGATTAAACTGTAATAACCTATTGGCACACCTCATTAGTTTAATATAATTGTTCTTGTTATTGTTATTGTTGTTTTTAAGATTCAGCTACATTTTTGTATGCTATTTTTCCCTTCTTCGTATAAACTCACACTGACAAAAAGAAAACGCAACGGAAAGATCCCGTCATCTGTTATCCGTTATAGTTTCTTTTATTTCGATAGAAAAGTGTGTTTTTTTTTTTTTGCGTTTTGCGCCAGGCTATCACATGCAAATTATTCTTTGTTGATCTTCAACAGTTGAAAGCGTATGACAAATAAGTTTTTTGTTGATGCTCAAGTAGTCTATTTGGTCGTTTTCCATTGGGCAAAAAGAAGAGTCCGGATTCCGGAATCGAAAAAATCACTTCTGAAACCAGAATTCAGAATCCACTCAAGAAGCACTAACACAAGTGTAATTTGTGTATTTTATATAAGTCAGATGACAGCTGCCGTAGATTATTTTTTGACATTTCACCAATACTTTTGTGGATTCAATCAGAAGCAGTTTTCTTGTTCCATTGGATTTCAGATTGAGTCGATCCCCGAGTGAAACCAATGAAAAATGACATTAGTCTATTTCAAATGGGTAAGGCTCCAGTTATAGCCATACGTTAAACGAACCCGTAAAAAATTTCTTTTGCTTTTTTTACCACTTACAGCCCTATTATGGCTATCAATTATCAATTATTTGATACTTATGTGGTATTCGTTTGGGCGCTCTCAGATCACTTTTTTTGCTCTCAGATCAGTTTTTATGTTCGTTTGGTACAAAAAAAAGCAATCTTTTTCAGATTTCAGATCACTTTTGCGAATCTAGATATTTTCTCAGATTTACCAACACAAGTGTGTTTGAGTTTGACAACTGGTGGAGGGCGTTTAGGTTTTCGTGAATTTGTTCTACAGCAAATAAAGGCATTGCATCGGGTGAATCTATTTTTGTAAATTATTTTGTGTATAAATATTTAAAAATCAATCGGGACGCAAATTTCGAATGTTTTAATTTAAAACTTAAGCAGTGAATGGAAAACGGTTTGAAAAGTGTTGAAGGCTACATATATTCGAATCGCACGAGTATTATCACAAAAAAGAGCAAGTGACGTTTTTATGTTCGATTAGCCACACGAAATCTGAAATCTGAGAGCGAATCTGAAGAAGCCCAAACGAATACCATATTATTAACATCTATCAATTCATCGATAATTTGGGATTATGAGTATCAATTGATAATTTTTACCCCATTGTGAATGCTAATCAAAAAATCATTGAGGAGTGGTTCTGTTTTGAGGTTTGACGTTTCTAATTTGTATTTGTTTTTTTTTTTTTTTTTTTTTTTTTTTTCAGCATAATCCCCTTCAAATAATAACTCTACCGATGACATTTCGGTCTTAAGTCGTTTTTTGAACAATAAAAACAAGGAAATAAATTTTATGATTTGATGTTAATAGATAATTTTAGCCGCGCGAGTAATTTGATACGTATCAACAAGAAATTTGTGGTTGATAGAAAATTTGATGAGTAGATATCAATTTTTTTGACAACCATAATACCAAGTTTATTGATAAAACTATTCACAATAGATCTTAAATCTTATATCATTCACAATTCATCAAAAATTTTGATAGGTTGATAACCATAATACCGATTCATTCATTTTGTTGACACGTATCAATTATTATCAAATATCGTGTTGATATTTGATAGCCATAATAGGGCTGTTAAACTTGATGGTTAAACTCAAACTTGGTCTTAAAATGTTGCTTATGAATTAAAAAGTTAGCTTCGTTTTACATATGGCTATTGGGCCCCCTAAAGGAAAATCGCTATCTGTGGAAGAAAATAAAAAATTGAAGCTTTCAAGGATTCAAGGCTGTCGGTAAATGAAATATTGAAAAAGATCGGTAGAAGTCGAAAAGTTATATGCGCATTCCTGCACAATAAGTCAGCATAAATGGTAAAAATAATAAAGTCTGTAATAAC
The DNA here is from genome assembly GCA_946477585.1 of Cheilosia urbana. Taxonomy (NCBI): domain Eukaryota; kingdom Metazoa; phylum Arthropoda; class Insecta; order Diptera; family Syrphidae; genus Cheilosia; species Cheilosia urbana. Next base: position 45,214,525 of record OX297856.1, read on the forward strand.
AGAGTGATTTTCAATGCAGAAAAGAGAGAAAGTTTGCGAGAAACATGGAACTCGTCATGACTGGGCCGCGAAGATCGCAGGGTAAATATAAATGTTAAAGCCAGCTTATCCACTATCCAAAAAATGATAAGGAATGCTCCAAATTTAAATTAATAGACTAAAATTGAAGAAAAATCCCTACTAAATATGACTCGAAATGAATTGCGCTTGAATTTTGCACGAGCGCACATGACATGGAATTCTGATTGGCACTACGTTGTCTTTTCAAATTATAAGGTCAATACAAAGCTTCATCGAAGCTAATACCCGCGTTTCACTGCCCGCTAGATGAATAGCGGCCATGTCAAACTCCTTATAAAAAAAAAAAAACTGAAGTTTCAACATAGACGTCTAGAACTTTTTTGTGAAATGTCAGTTTTTTTATACGGAGTTTAACATGCCGCTATTCATCTAGCGGGCAGTGGAACGCGGGCAATGTCTTGCTGACAGGCCACTTTACTTGATTTTTTTATTTTTATTTCCTAATGAACTATTGGACTTAATTAAAATAAAAAAATAAATTTAGCTTAAAGGTAATTCATTGACCGTTTGGCGGTACGAAGTTCGCCGGGTCAGCTAGTTTAAATATAATTGATGATTTCGGCTTCATTAATTGCGAGTAATATCGTAAGATTGGCGAATAGGAAATGCATTGCAACGAATTGATTTCATTACTACAAAAAATCTTTTAAGAAATAAAGAAATTAGAATTTCATGACCTCAACAATCCACAACCTGCAAAAATGACAAATGACACTCAAACCGATTGTAGAAAAATCAGCTGTCAGAGCAGATTTGGTGTCGAGGTTGCAACAAAAAAGGGTTATACGTCAACAAATGAACAGCCTTTGACCAAACGATGTAAAAGGAGCTTGACAGTGGAAGTGGAAGCCCATATCGGCCAGAAAAAGTAAGTGGCCACAATCGATACAGGTGCCACCGCTTCCATAATCAGCAGGTACTGTCTTAAAACAGCAACTGAAGCAACAGCCAAGGTGTATGGTGAAGTACTCTTGACGATAAATCTTGCAGGAAAAGTCTTCTCTATGTGACGAATGCATTAACGGAATCGACATTATGAAGGCGCATAATGTAAGTAAGGATGAAATATTACCACTTTCGTCAGAGACAGTCATTCGGAAGGTGATCCTGCCACCGATTCAAAGGGAGTCTAATCAACGAGTTCGCTGATATAAAGGGTTTTCCAATAAGAGGTGTTATTGTGAATGACCCGCTATTTCGGTAGCTGTCACTTTTGAAGCTTTTATTCTTTGACATTTGACAAGTAGAACTACGCCATTACTAAAAATGGAACGATACACGCTTCAACAATGCATTGAAATTAGGCATTTTTCATTGAATACCAAAATAACACCTCTTATTGAAAAATCCTTTATATGCTTCCCAGAACGGCGAGTATGGCCGAACACATCTAGTGCAACGCCGAATCGACACCAGGGATGCGAGACCAATTCTTCAGCCTTCCAGAAAACTACAATTGGCTAAGCAGGCGGAGGTTGCAGAAATGGTGTCGACGATCGAAAAGGAGGGACTGATTGAAAGCTCAAAAAGTCCGTGAGCATCGCCGGTCATCCTGGTCAAGAAGAAAGATGAAAGTACGAGATGCTGCGTGAACTATCGCCAGCTAAAAAAACGTTACCAAGAAGGACAGCTGCCAAGAATTGACGATACCCTGGACACACTGATTTGAAGACTTGCTAATCCATCCAGAAGACCGTGAGAAAACAGCATTCACAGCAGGCAACGGACTCTGGCAGTTTCCAGCAACTTTTGAACGTCTAATGGAGCGCGTTTACTGGGACTCACGTGGAAAATCTGTTCGGTCTACCTAGACGATGTCATAGTGGTAGGAAAAACGTTTAACGAACATAGAAATAACATAAAGGAAGTGTTCCAAAGGCTACGAAGCGCAATTGTAACTGAACTGGAAGAAGTGTGCCCCAGTTAGACCAGAAGTGAAGTATCTCGCGCACATCATCTGTTCCAAAGGAGTCAAGACTGATCCAGAGAAGGTCGATGCAGTGAAAAACTGGCCGGTTCCCAAAGACAAACATTAACTGAGAAGCTTCCTGGGATTTGCGACCTATTACAGACGGTTTGTAAGGGACTTTGTCGGGATCGCAAAGAGTTTGCTTCAACTGACAGAAAAACGCAGACAATTCAAATGTTCAGGTGGGTGTGACAATATCTTCAAAGAACTTAAGCGACAGTTGATTTTTTTAAAGTGATTGATAAAGTTCGATAAAGTAATCGGTTGTGAAGATAAATAAGTGTAAAATAATGCAGTGAATTAAGTGATTGGTTTGAATCGTTTAAGAATTTTTTTAAGTGATATTGTTTTGGTATAGGGTAGCTGATGAATATTGCTACATTAAGAAACTCAAATAACTTTTTTTAGTGTATGGAATTCATTTTTCTTTTATTCATGTTAAAGCTCATTCAATTTTATTAAATATAGCGTATAACTCCCGCAAAAACCCTAAATTTCAACTTATGGTTTTTTCCACTGCGCTACCTCTCGCGAACGTCTGACAAACATCCGAGAGTATTAATGTCTTGAAAGAGCTTCTCAATTAGCCGTTTGGGGTCGGCATAAAATTGTAGATCCCTTCCATTCGTTTCAAAAATGAAAAACTCACACAAAACGAATGGTTGTCAGAAGCTAGGCCTAGGGTCCCTCCGGACCTGTTGCGCCATCTATTTATTTATTTTTTATAGCTTATAGCTGCTCGTTGATGTATGTGCGGCATCTTACCAATCTTACCAAAAAGTTGTTCATTACTACTTGGAGAGTTGAGACAGGAATAGCCGCAATTTTTTCTCGAATGGATTGCTTTAGTTCATTAAAAATTGGTAGTTTTGCTTTGTAGACTTCCTGTTTGCAATAACCCCACAAGAAAAAGTCAGATGCAGTAAGGTCAGGTCACCTGGGGGGCCAGAGTAATGTGGAGTTTCTGGATATCAGCTTATTGGGAAATGTTCTTCGCAAATCTATAACAGGCCGGGCTATGTGAGAGTTTCACAACCTTGCTGAAACCACACTGAGTTGAATGAAATTCTCATTCGGCGTAATTCTGGATAGAAAAACTGTCTCAACATGCTCAAGTAACGGTCTCCAGTAACCGTAACTGTGACCGTTTTCTTCGAAGAAGTAGGGCCCGACAATGCAGCAGTTTACATCGGAATGGTCCTCCTCGTCAAACATAAAAAGACAGTTCAACATGTTTCCGTTCTCTTTCACCATTTGAAGCATCTTCTGGCAAAATTCCAAGCGAATCGGCAAGTCTGCTGCGTTCAGTTTGTTGGCCATTTGAATTTTATATGGGAATAAGTCCAAATCATTGTGCATAATTAACTGCAACGACTGTCTGCTTATACCCATTTGAGCAGATTAGCTTCTAGTCGAAACTCTTGGATTGGATAGTATGGTAGCAGCTACAGCAGCGATTGTTTCCTCCGTCCGAACGGATTTCGATGGTAAGGTATTTTTTCGACTGTCCCATGCTCGGCAAAATTGTTAACAAGTCTCATTATAGTCCATCTGCTCGGAGGATTGCCGCCAAACGTGCGCCTATACTATCTTTGAACCGAAACTACGGACTCCAGTGCGTGATAGCGGCGGACAATCCAAATTCTTGTTTCAGTGTCCCAGTTATCCATTTTTGTTAAATCTAAAAATCAATCTACAAAATAAAAAAAAAAATTTAACCAGATTCATTACATAGAAAAAAGTTATTAAATTTTTTTTTGGTTTTATCTTTTCGAATCCCAGCCTGTATGTAACAATACCAATAAATAACAAATTTACCTATCATAAAATGAATGAAAGCAGAAGGCAGGAATTATACAATTAAGGTGTTTTATTTGAATCGGAAAAATTATCATGGGCGGATATGTTGTACCGGTAAATCTAAGTTTATAATAACTGTGAAATAAATAACTAAGAACTATGCTGCATATGTCGTGTAACCTACAGATTACTCAAGTCCACTTGATGCTATTAGACTATGGCACAGCGGACAAGTTCTATGTCGAGTAATTTCCATTGGTGATGCACAATGATGACATCTAGAACACATCCAAACGTTAGTGGGCTGAGTAATTGGTTTTCCCGAAGAAATGCAGGCCGGAAAATGAGCACCACAGTTTGAGCAAGAAGGTACACTGAAAGTCGATACGTTACTTTACGGAACATAGATAAAAAAAAAATTACCTATCGGGGACCGCAGTTTCACATGAGTAACACTGCACCAGGTCCAAATTGTGGTCAATTGGTTCATTTTTCGAGAAAATGCTCACCGCCAGTTCTTCATATTCCTGTTTACATTTTTCGGTTAAGAACTCCAGAGATTCCAACTTAATGAACGCAATTGAGCACGTAGCTTCAGAAGGAGAAATTCCTCAATATGACTACAAATGTAATTTTCAGCAAGCTTACCAAAAGAACGATCCGCGCAGCTAGCGAGTGCTAGCAAACTGTATATGTCCTCAATATTAAGCACATCTTCGTAGTCTCGTAATCGCAAAGCTGTAATAACTGCACTATGGACAATTCCAAAACGCAGTTGCCGTTGAGCCAATAGCATAAAATGATACGCCTCGGCGCTGTGCCAAATACGTACAATCAGATTGGAATCTTCGGTGGACATGTCAGCTAGAACGTTTGTACGATCAAATCTTAAACTGGTGCGTGAATTTAATGATTTTAAATGCTCCTCTGCCAGAAGGCCTGCAAGGACATATAACTTCTTGATTCTCAGCAAGTTCGCCTTCTTGTTAACTTCACGCTCGGCTAGTTTGGTGAGAAGGTGAGCGGCATCCAAGTAGCGGCCAGCTTTTTTCTGAAGTTCAACAGCTTCTGGCAGACGCCCTTCCTGCAATAGTTGGGCAGCGTGTTTTGATAAAAGAACTCCGATTTGTGGCATTTTGTACTGCTGAGCCAAGTCAACTGCTTGGCCCCACTGACGCAGGTTTACACATATGTTTACAGCGGATTTGAAGTCGCCTAGTTTTAGATAAGCTTCAACAGCTTCATTGCACATTCCTATAAAAGCACGAAATGAATAGGTGAAAGTTATTGGGATTTATCTAAACTCACCAACGGAGGCCATCATTTCAGCGATTTTCGACAACAAGGGACTTCTGTCTGGCAGTTTGTCAATGCAGAGCTTTAATTCGTCGAATTGTTCTAAATGGTACAATGCATCCATCAAGCCCTCAATGTGATGGGCTTTCTCAAAATAATCCTTTGCACTTTCCCTAAATTGATTAAATATAATTGAAGGATTAATTACATTTTAAGTAGGAACGGTTAAAGTCTTACCACGAGCGGAGGTTGGCGAAATGATGGCCAATTTCCTTAAATGCAGTTTCCATTTGTTGATCGGATATGCCAGGGCCCATTCTGTACAGTTGTACTACTCTGAACCAATCGCACAGTGTTATGCGTAAGTCGATGGACAGATCTCTGTTGATAGATATGTGGGGCAAATAAAACGCCTTTAGAAAAATACCGACGATAATCAGCTGTGTAAAGCAGATCATTCATTCAATGAATTCAATGTCTGTCTCTATTCTGGCATACAGCATACATCGGGTAAAGTATCAGAATAGATAGCTTTAACAAAACAAGAAGTAAACAGCTTTGTCTACCTCGGGTAAATACAACTTGCCAACCGTTGTTTCTTCGGGTAACTAAGAACTAAGAATCAATAGGTCTGTTCCTTTACTTTAAAATCTTACGAATTTTTACTCAATGCCGTTCCTTAACTCGAAATATTCATAAAAGAGAGCGTCATCGGGAGAGCAAGATATTACCCCTCCACAGAGAATGTTACGAATTTTTACTCAACAAATTTCTTGGTGCAAGAATCGGAAAAGCTGCCAGTCACCTTATAATTAAGAGCTTTTTGGAAATTTGTTGTATTTGGCATATGCTTGCATTTGTTTTGATTTCGTGCGTATTAAAATGGCATCAACAGGCGGCAGAATAAAATTGAATGCTCTCTCAAGATTCTTTTTGAAAGTGGCGACGAAATTCTGTCGTCGCTGTAAAAATTAACAATCTCCTCCACGCAATTTTTGATGCAGTGGCGCTTTTTCCTCTTATCGAATGCTTGTAGTTCAATCAGTACTACTCTTCCAGATACTCGGATTCATCCAAAAGAAGTTCGATTAATTCAAGATCACTTTCATCGCTATGTAGATGATATAATTAATTTTCTTATGTGGTATTCGATTGGGCGCTCTCAGAAGTCAGAGTACTTTTTTGCTCTCAGAGTACATTTTATATTCGTTTGGTACAAAAAAGCAATCTTTTTCAGATTTCAGAAAACTTTTCCGAATCTAGATTTTTTCTCTGATTTACCAATACAAGTGCGTTTGAGTTTGACAACTGGTGGAGTGGAGAACAAACCTATTGATGCATCGGGTGAATCTATTTTTGTAAATAATTTATGTATAAATATTTCGAAATCAATCGGGTCGCAAATTTCGAATGTTTTTATATAAAATCTAACCAGTGAACGGAAAATGAAAAGTGTTCAATGCTACACATACACATATTCGAATCGCACTAATATCAACACAAAAAAGAGCAAGTGACGTTCTTATGTTCGATATCGATGAAATCTAAAATCTGAGAGCGAATCTGCAGACGCCCAATCGAATACCACAATAATCATGTCGATTACAGAATCCGCAAAAATTTATTCCCGGGGAGTTGATTCGATCCACAGCCTATTCACATCCGCGCAATGGTTATTAGTGCGTATTTTGGAGCGCTCATAAGACTTACAAGTGGTCCCGAGCACTTTTAAGTTGAGAGCAGTAATAACTTCGAAATTCGAAATCAGCTGTCGTTTTCAAAATATAAGGAAAGGGAAGGAAGCCAAATCTTTCCGATAAGGAAAAAGAGAAAATAATAATAATCAAACTCAAGAATAACTAATTGCAAAGAACTGACTGCATAAGCACAGTCGAAAAAAAGAAGTAGGTACTGCGAGCAATTTACGGATGAGTTTTATGCTTCCAGCAAAAGAAGTTCAAAACAATTGAAAGCATATTTTTTAAATTCCAAAAGTCAACTAAAAAAATATCTTGCTGCAAATAAAATGGAGGCATATTGCACCTCGCACTGGTGGAGGGACCTAAAAAAATGTAGATGAAAACAACCCTGGTCGTCTCAGAAACCACCACAATCTGCAACTGCAACCCATAATCTGCCAGCAGTTGCAGTTATTTCAACAATAAATTTAATCGGAGAATACAATTTATTTAAATCTAATTTCAATCATTAATCAATTGATTTTGACAATTAATATTTTCGAAAAAGAGTTCATAAATTCGTTTTAGAACGCGTTTGGAAATTCGAATTTTATTTTTTTCGCTTATTCGAAATAGCATGGATACAACCCTAATAGTGCTTGGTGAATACATCGGAAATACTCGCAGTTATGAGCCTCGTAAACTAATAATCGATTTAAAGACGCTTGATAAACACCGCCCTTAATGCCAAGAAAAAAAAAATAATCAATTTAAAATTGTTAACAAAATACAGAAAACAGGGTATTAAAGTAAATACAATTTTAAACAAAATAAGAAATAGAAAAAAAATGGATTCAATTTCCTTTCATTTAGTTGCTCGAGAGCATTTTTGTGGTGGAACGGGTGATGGGACAATGTTCGGGTTTTTATTTTCGTCATTGAATTCATCCAAAATGTCAATTTCAATAGTTTCATGTTCGTTTAACACATTTCCAGAACAGGCGGGTGCAGAAGAGTCATCTAACGTTTGAAAACGCCATGAACATCATCTCTTAAACTAACCAATCTTCTTCCAGTGGATTAAAAAATTGCTCTTCGCTGGCTATACCACCCGTCGCGTACAGCGATCGCTTGTTATTATACTCTGTTCATTTTATATTTTCAATACTACAGGCCTTACGGGAAGCTCGTTTTTCTACCAGTGGTGCCTGTAGCTACTCTCACGGCACTCAAACACAAGATTTGTCACTGAAATAAAAACGAAACCACTGGCATTCCAAAGAATTTGTTGTTGTCATTTACGAAAAACCCACCCAATTTTCCTCAAAGGCGCAAACATCCCACCATGACCAGTCTGCCACACAACTGCTGTCAGTCAGAATGAGGATGACGACGAGGGTGATATTCTCGTGTGCGGTTGCTAATTTATCGCAGCAAATAAAGATGTGTGGTGTTGGTGTGTGTTTTAAGCACCTCAGAAGAGTGTTACCATATTTATTTGCAAAAATAACATTACGGGTTTTTCTATGGATATTCTCACAGAACTTTCGGTTTTGTTGCTTTTTAAAGCTTTTGAGAGAGAATAAATGAATTTGATTATGTGGGATGTTGCCATACAGCTTTTAGGTACTCATTTAATTATTTTGTATTTCTGAAGGATCTGTTAATATGCAGTTAAACCATTTTTTCTTAATAAAGAGTTGGTATTTGGTAATCCTACCGATATTTGGGAAAAAGCATTTTTTTCAGATTCACTGCAAATTTTCTGTGAAAAATAGAGAACAATTTACATTTGGATGCTGCAATGGATATCAACATAAAAGGTCTGTTCCTTTACTTTTGTAGTAAGAATGGAAAAGACTGTCAAAATGGCAGTGGTGGGGATAAATTCTCTCACAGAGAGAGACGCTTACGAAAAAGTTAAGGAACGCTTTTGTAGTAATTTATGAAAAATGAAAGATACATAAATCAAATATTCAAAAATGGTAAGAAAAGTCGTTAAAATTTCTGATAAACTCGAGGAATTAGTTAATTTACTAAGAAAATTAGTAATGTCATCTAGCTGGCGAAGAAAGTGATCTGGAATTAATCGAACTTCATTTTGAATAATCCGAGTATGCGGAAAAGTCTGTTCTGATTGAACTACAAGCATTCAAAAAGAGGAAAAGGCGACACTGCATGAAGAATTACATGGAGAAGATTGTTCCTTGTTCCACCGAGGAAGAATTTCGTCGCCACTTTCGAAAGAATCTTGAGAAGAACATTCAATTTTATTTTACCTCCCATTGATACCATTTTAATACGCAAGAAATAAAAAAATAATCCACGCATATGCCAAATGGGACAAAAAATTTCAAAGCAGCTGTCATTTTTAAGGTGATTGACAGCTTTTTCACTTCTTACACCAAGAAATTTGTTGAGTAAAAATTCGTAAGATTCTCACTGGAGGGGTAATATCTTGCTCTCTCGATGACGCTCTCTTTCACGAATCTTTCGAGTTAAGGAACGGCACTGAGTAAAAATTCGTAAGAATTCGTAAGAATTAGTAAAAATTCGTAAGATTTAAAAGTAAAGGAACAGACCTAAACTGAATTGATTTTTATAAACGCAAATTACAATTTAAGAACAGCTGACTCTTAAAACACGCACCACCACAAATGCGAAGAAAGACAAATTTCGTTTTATGTTCCATTAGGCAAAAAACTGAAATCTGAGAACAAAATCTTAAAACCCCAATGGAAAACGACATAAATAAATTACCAGCTAATACAATCAATAAATGCGCATCAACAAAATGAAACATATCTTTCGAAAAATTAAACAACTAACCTTCTATCGGCATCCATGTACAATTTCTCAGCCTCCTCAAACTCTCCATAGAATGCGGCAACTTCTGCCTTTTGCAAAGTTTCCGATGGAATATTTCTCAGTCGCTTAATCAGTTGAATGCCAGGATAGTTTGCACAGCGCACGAATGCACTTTCGGCAGTGTCCATATCGAGTTTTTTCAATGCTGCCTCTGCCAGAAGTCGCCAAAGCCTTGGATGTGGATTATCTTCAATAAACTGTTTAGCGTCTTCAATTCCAACATGTGCAAGCAGATCATCAGTATCCCGCAACGACTTAACACGCAGCCGAACCATGTGATTTGTGGGATTTTGTGTCTCACCACCACTGATGATATCATCAAGCAGCACACTTGTTATTTCTAGATCCTCAAAGCAGCATATGTATCCCGAACAAGCAATGGGCTCTTCGGGGTCATTTCCCCGGAATACATACATGCGGGTCTTCTCCATTAGCGCCAAAAGCAACGGGTTGTCTTTGGCCCAAGATATTGCCCACACATCCTTGCGTTCCACACGGCTGAAGTTCAACTGCGTTTCCTTGTTTTCATCTAGGTCGAGCAGTGTCATAACGCCAACGTGATCGATTATAGCTGCACGACTGTAATGAAAGGCGTTATTAACCTAAGTCACAGCCCCAAGAAACAGACTTACGTAGAATTGCAGTTGATTGCCATTTTATAGACCAAATGCGCTGTATTGTGCCTCGTTCGCAGCGCTATATTTGGTACACTATACTCGTTGATGGCTCCTGAATTTCGAGACACCAGAAGAAGTTTCTCAGACAGCGAAATAGCGGTAATAGGGTCCTGTGTTTCCTTTGCCGTTTTTAGGCTCAAGTCTTTGGTGTCGACACCTGTTGGTGTTTCGTCAATATGAAATCGTTTTTCCTTTCTTCCTTTCACTCCTTGAATATTAGTGGAACTCTACAATTAAATTTATTTATTATGGCGCATAAAAGTTTAATATATATGGAACTACCTTGGGAGTGTGATACTGCCAGAGTAAGACCTCTTCATTTGAAGCAATGACCACATACGTAGAATTAATTGCGATGTAGTTCGGTCGTATGTCTGTATATTTGGCTGAAATAACGCTTAAAATCTAGAGAATCAGATTAACAAGTCCCAACGTGTACCTACAATCCACAGTGGTTCCAATTGAATTGCACAACAAAAGCTGATAACACTTTTCATCCCCCTTCCGCTCAACTCCCATGAGCGCAATATCGCGTATATTTGCATTCAAGCACTCAACTGCTATGACACAATGCTCATTGCAAGCAGCCATACACAGTGCAGGTTCCACTTCCTTCAGGAAGCTCTACAGCAAACGAAAAACTCTACACTGTTGGCTTGGAGGCGATTTTCACACTCACCTGATTTGAACTAGTGTTCCAAAAAGTGATCACATTCATAACGGACTCGTGAGCTGTGTTCAGGAACACAACGGTCTTTTCAAAATAACACCAAACATAGTCTGGTCGAATGTTGGCAAAGTAAATAAATGAATCAACTGCCATTGCGACTCGAAGTGATTGGCCTTCCCAGGCCATCGATGTAACTTGGTTACCTGGAACCTTAAGTGTTCGAAACACCTTGCCAAATGGAGAATAAAACGACACCTGATTGCCCTCCTTTGAAATAGGATCAGCTCTCATTCCACATATGGCCAGTACAGAGCCATCATGATTCCACTGTGCGGTTACGTTTTTCATGTCCGTATCAAATATGACAGGAGCTGTGAAAATACCGCACCGTTTTAAAAAGATTCTTGAGATACGTCAACACCTTACCATCGTCGTTTTCGTTTTTCATTATTTGCACTTTTCCTACTTCGTAGCAGATGGCTAAAACCGGACGTTTGGGTACTAACTTGCCATTGAACCAACACAGGTTGGCGATTTTGTAGATGCGATTGGTACTCAAGGACACACACTGAACATTCAGCTTAATCTATGAAATACAGAAATTATTATAAAATTGATAAAGTGGACAAATGAATTAAAGAAAATAGTGAGTGCAATAAGTTCGGACCATATGTGTAGCTTCCCACAAGCATTCATTATTTATGAGTTTATTTCGGGGAACAATGGAAGGGTCCTACAATCCTTCAGGATCACTCGAAAGATTCACCAGCGATTATTTTTGCAAGGCCAACTTCGAGCAGGTCACTAAAAGCTGTTTGAAAGAACCGTTATCAAATCTTACCGCAAAATTACCCTGGTTGTCGTACAGGTGGCACTCGCCATTTGCCAAACTAAAGAGAATGAGTCGGTTGTCGGGACTCCACTGAACCCCAGTCAAATGTGTATTTTTTAGCTCCTTTCCCCATATTCGGTTACCGTCAACAGAACCTGAAAGTAGTTGCTCTTGCTGTAATTACTAAATATAACTAACCCATAGATCCTTACCAACTATTATAGCGCCATCTTCATACGCAATACAGATCTTAGTACCATCAGATGTCCATGCCATTCCATTCACAGTGGACTTCTTGCGATCATTTGTCATCTCCTCGTACCATGATCCTTTATAAAGCATCCAAACCATAATAACACCGTCCACATCGGATGAAGTGAGTTTTTGTTGTGAGTCATTCCAAGTGACAACCTTTACTTCCGCCTTGTGTCCGTCCAGTGTTTGATTCATAGATAGATTGCTCACCGCTGCCAATCCTCCTTTGTTTTGTCCATTGCCGGTTGCTGTTTGGAAAATATGATAAATTGCCTGTTGGAAACAAATTTGTTTAAACAAAATATGTAATTTACCTTGTTCTAGTTTGAGAACTTTTAACAAGCCATCCGATCCAGCTACAGCAATGTATCCTTGATCCTTGTTCCAAGCAATGCTATTTAAATGCACATTGTTGGGAATAGCAATCTGATGAACGTGATTTTATAAAATATTACTGAATAATAATAAGAAATGTTAAATTTACCTTTTTACTTAAATAAACAAACATTTTTTTTTCAATTCGGTTTTGGATCTTTTAGGCGAAAAGAATAATCGGCTTTTATTTGTTTATATTTTTCGTTTCCATGGTGGTGGTGACAGGTGGTCGTGGTAGCACAGGGGCGCATCAGGCGCTTAAAAAGATTCAGGCGCAAGACTACATGCATTCATTGCATAAGGTCTGGACCCCAATTCTCAAAAATTCTCGCATACGTTTATCTGTCAAAATCTCCGATTCGATGCGAAAAGCTGAAATTTGCAATTCTCGAAATCCGCATATGAGAGGTTCTATTCGAATGTTACTCGTCTGTGTTTTCCATGCGGATTTGCATCTCGGCATCTCGTATACGGAATTATGAGTTTGATGCTTATTAAAAAGTTTTGTTTTTTTGATTTGTATGTGAGGAAATAAGAATCACATTGAAATGAAAGCACTTATTAAATGGTATCCCATCGCGTACCTACATATGTTCGGAAATAGTTCCATTTGTTCAAAGCAGTCTTGAAGCTCTATGATAGTTCAATAGTGTTTTTTTAAATCTGAATCTGAAATCCATTATTAGTATGTATTCCTGGTGCAGGGAAATAAATCCACGGGAATTATGTTCACATGGGAATTAAAACCTCCTTGTTTGAAATAGGTAAGTCGATTTAACTAAGGTGTACTTATGTCGTTTTCCATTGGGATTTTCAGATTTTGCTCTGAGATTTCAGATTTTTCGTGCCCAATGGAACATAAAACGAGATTTTTCTTCCTTTGCATCTGTAATGGTGCGTGTTTTAAAAGTCACCTGTTCTTAAATTGTAATTTGTGTTTATAAAAATCCATTCCATTTATTTTAATAATTTTTTCAGAGGCCAAATATATTTTTTTTCACAGACTTCTCGTCTAAAAACGTAAGTAAACACACTTTAAAGTTTGACAAACGACAAATGTTTTGGTGTTAGTGCAAATAGGTGTGAATCTCGCTCGGATATCGAGATTCGCGAAATTGCTCTGAATCTCAAAAAAAGCTTTTTTTGCGCCCAATGGAACATGAAATCTGACAGCCAGCTGATTTCGAGAGCAGAAAAACTGCTCTGACTCTGAAAAAAAGTGTTTTTTCTGTCCCAATGGAAAACGACATTAGTTCCCACTTAGATTTTTCCCTGCGCCCAATTTCTACCCACATCACCAAAAAGGCTCCAACTTATTAAACTGTTGTAGTCAAGTCACTTACACTCGGAATAAATACGTAGTGTGAACTTTTAATCTCAAAAATGTCAAATAGGATGTAATTAATAATTTTCACACTTTTATTCCAACCCATTTCGAAGTAGTTTAATATTAATGTGGTATTCGATTGGGCGTTCTCAGATCACTTTTTTTGCTCTCAGAGCAGTTTTTATCAGAGACAATACTGAGACCCCCAACTTCTGCCGATTTCCCGTTACTTTGCCCTTCAAGCAATACTTGTACCTTGTACGGAGTGCACACAATTTAGTGCGCTAGTATTGATACATATGTCGTTTTCCATTGGTTTCACTCGGGGATCGACTCAATCTGAAATCCAATGGAACAAGAAAACTGCTTCTGATTGAATCCACAAAAGTATTGGTGAAATGCCAAAAAATAATCTACGGCAGCTGTCATCTGACTTGTATAAAATACATAAATTGCACTTGTGTGAGTGCTTCTTGAGTGGATTCTGACTTCAAATCCAGAAGCGAAATTCTCTCCTCAGAATCAACAGAAGAGTATTTTTTGTGCCAATGGAACGGTTTCAGAAGTGATTTTTTCGATTCCGGACTCTCCCGGACGCTTCTTTTTGCCCAATGGAAAACGACAATAGAAATTCGTATTGACAAATGTCACGAAACTTCAACACACAAACACACCTTCAAAAAATATCAAAAACTTCCGGTGACTTCCGGTGTCGGCAAAGTTGCTGCCAGCGTTCATATGTCGTTTTCCATTGGTTTCACTCGGGGATCGAGTCAATCTGAAATCCAATGGAACAAGAAAACTACTGTCGTTTTCCATTGGTTTCACTCGGGGATCGACTCAATCTGTAATCCAATGGAACAAGAAAACTGCTTCTGGTTGAATCCACAAAAGTATTGGTGAAATGCCAAAAAATAATCTACGGCAGCTGTCATCTGACTTGTATAAAATACATAAATTGCACTTGTGTGAGTGCTTCTCGAGTGGATTCTGACTTCAAATCGAGAAGCGAAATTCTCTTCTCAGAATCAGCAGAAGAGTATTTTTTGTGCCAATGGAACAGTTTCAGAAGCGAATTTTTCGATTCCGGACTCTCCCGGACGCTTCTTTTAGCCCAATGGAAAACGACAATAGAATTTTGTCAGTTAAATTTGAAATTATTCGTTACGTGTGAATAATGTTTCTTTTTAGGAATAAATGTACTACGTCTAGCACTTTTGGTGAAATGTCTATTTTTTTTATATGGAGTTTGACATGGTGCTAGTCATCTAGCGGGCGGTGGAACGCGGCCAATGTGTTTTTCACAACTTATTTTATTTTAATCAAAACATCCGCAAAAACCCAACAAATTTAATACGAGACACAAAACAATTTAACACCGCGATTCCCATAAAAGCAAGATGATTAGCGGTCGGCCATTAGGAACATGTTTTATTGTTGCTCACACTTATTCACAGACTTGGGATGACATTAGAAAAACAAAAATGAAAACAAATAGGTTTTGGGGAGAGATAGATAGACATACGAAAGATATCCATCTTTTTTAATCATTCATCTCTGATTGTCGATTGCAATTTTGCAAACCTTCTGAACGCGTTCATTGTGTCCTCAACTTAAAACGTCAGACATACCATTTTCAAATTGTCATTTTTCAATCGGAGTATTTCCTAAAAAAGTGTCATGTAAATTTTAATATTTGGCTTGGAAAATAGAATACAATTCAATATGAGTATAAAGGTATTAAAGGACACCGAAATCATTTCAATTTATTAATTTCATTTGCTTTGAGAACAGAAAATTAATGAAAAGAAGTTGGAGGCCTTCACTATGGGCGCGATGGGAAAAAGACCACTTTCGCGAAAGGAGCTCGAAGATCAAAAAAAGCGTGAAGAAGAAGCGGCTGCAGCTCATGTATTTATTTTATTTTTTATAATTGAGAAAAAAAAAAAATGGATTGAAATCCTAAATATTCGATGCCATTTTAGGCTTTTAAAGAGTTTGTTGAAACCTTCCAAGAACCACCTACTTCGTCAAAAATTTGGATTAAAGCTGGAACCTACGATGCCGGTTCAAGACGTAAGTTATATTTATCAGTTGAGCGTATTCTGCTTCTAATGAGATGAAATAAATAATAAAACCCTAGGTGAGGACAAAAGAGAAAAGGGTAAGATCTATATTCCCGGTAAAGGAAGTGATGAAAAGACTACCGCAGAACGTGCACAAGAATATGCTAAAATGTTGGCAGCAGAATCCAAAAAGGAATCCACAACGCTCAAGAAAAAATCACAAGAAAAGAAGAAAAGTAATTTGGAACTTTTCAAAGAAGAACTTAGACAGTAAGTTATGTTTTCAAATGAATTTATTATGTTATAATGAGTACTTATTCTGTGGACTATGTAAGCAAAATTGAACTCGTAATATTCAAACGTTTCTTCCTCGTTGCTATATACAGATATGGAAAGTGATTGGGAACAAGCCGTGGGCTTGTATAAGCTTAAACTGTTGATATCGCAAGACAGAATCGAATTATAAGTAAATGGCATCACTCTGTAGAAATTCTTGTGTTCACAAAGGACACTAGTCCACTGAATGCTTAAATCATTTATGCTGCATCGGTGTGCTCTTCCGATTACGTGCATATTCACATCCAATAGTCGCTTGTGCGAACCCACATTAGCAGCTCCACTCACCAACATTATTTTTATCCTTTGTTTCAGAATACAAGAAGAGCGCGAGGAGCGTCACAAGTACAAACACATAGCTCGGCAAACAGTCGTTTCTACTGAGTCTGACAATCCGAAGGAATCAAACGAGTCCGGATCGTTTGACAACGGAGATCCAAACACCACAAATCTCTATTTGGGAAACCTGAGCCCAAAGGTATCAACTTTAAGAAACATACACTTTTAACTCATAACTTAAATTTGTGCTGTTGAAAGATTTCAGAACAACAGCTTATGGAGCTTTTCGGACGCTACGGTCCTCTTGCAAGTATCAAAATAATGTGGCCCCGCTCGGAGGAAGAGAAGTCCCGAGGCAGAAATTGTGGCTTTGTCGCGTATATGAGCCGTAGAGATGCAGAACGTGCCCTAAAGACATTGCACGGGCGTGACGTGATGGGTTACGAAATGCGATTAGGGTGGGGCAAAGCTGTCCCAATCATGAATCAGCCTATATTCATTCCACCGCCAATGCTTGAACTGACTCTGCCACCGCCGCCTTCAGGATTGCCCTTCAATGCACAGCCGTCACCCAATGAAACCCTAACAACACCCGAAGGCAATTACAAGGAGTACGCGGACGATCCTGAAAGGACAGAATGCATGAAAAAGGTTTTGTTTAGCGCTTTTGATTTCAATGTTTCACAGAGATATTTTGTTCACGCAGATCTTGTACAATGCTGTGGTAAAGGTCTTCATCCCAACCGAGAAGTATACACTCACATGGTGTAGTTGAAGTGCATCCTAATATTTTTGTCTTTTTAGAACCGTTCTTTGCGTCATTCATCGAATGATAGAGTTTGTCATCAGAGAAGGACCCATGTTCGAGGCCCTCGTAATGAGCAGAGAAATGGAAAACCCACTTTTTGCATTTTTATTTGACAACGAAAGTCCGGCGCACATTTACTACAGGTGGAAATTGTTTTCCTTGCTGCAGGGTGACACGCCAAACGAGTGGCGAGAGGAGGACTTCCGAATGTTCAAGGGCGGACCAATATGGAAACCACCTTTGGCTAACTTCTACACTCAGGGGATGCCCGATGAGTTGGTTGTGGACGAGGAAGCGCCAGAGCCGCACAAAGGTGCTCTATCGAATGCGTACGTTTTACTATGCAGAATGTGTTTTAAAATTTTACACTAACACTAAATTTACAGACAACGCGATCGTTTGGAGGATTTAATTCGTCATCTGTCGCCGGAACGATCCCGGATCGGAGATGCTATGATATTTTGCATAGAACACGCTGAGGCAGCGGATGAAATTTGCGAATGCATTGCTGAGTCACTCGCCAACTCGGATACTTTGTGCTCGAAGAAGATTGCAAGACTTTATCTGTTTTCAGATCTACTGCATAACTGTACGGTGAAGGTGTCGAATGCCAGTTTCTTTAGAAAGGCGTGAGTACTTGCCCTTTTTTTATATTTTAAACTTCAACTAGAATGGGACCGACAATCATGAGGGTCTTCTTAGGCTTGGTGTTTCTTACAAGGTTAAACAAACACCGATCATCGCTTGACTATTCAACTAATGTTAATTTTAAAGTCCCTTAACGTTTGTACTTGCTATTGTGACGTTCTCTCTGTCGATGTTAGTGTCGTTTTTCATTGTAAGTGGAGGGGCCTAAGGTTCAAGCCTTAAGTGTGTTCCACAGCGACACCACTAACAAACAACTGACAAACATCAGAGTAACTCTCCAAGGAAATCTTATTAATTCAGTCTATCAGTATAAAATTATAGATCGCTTCCATTTGTCTCAAAAACAAAAACTCTCTCAAACGAATGGTCGCGAGACGCTCGGCTCATGGTTAGGCTTGGTCAATTTTAAAACAGCTTGTAGGAGATTTGGATTACATGCAACATATCTGGTGTAGTGGATAGAGTCGTTATGGTTGTAACTAACTTTTCCGGAGGACTAATATTCTGAGTTTCTCCCCCTAAACCCAAACAGAGGTTTCTGGTGGTGGATGGTTTATTGTAAATGTTTTCGTAGGGAGCATTTTTTCTTACAGAAATTTCAATATGACTGCCTAGAGGTTGAAAAAAATCATTTTTACACTGTACCAACTTTTTCGGTTGCATTTTACGTATGGCTATAACTGAGCCCTAATTTGTTTCTATTCAAAAGGTTTTGTTATTAGGGTGGTTGCTTGTATCCGGCGAGTACTGTATTTCAGTGAATTGATTTGTTTTTTTTTTTAACTGACTGGGAAGTTCATCGGAAAAAGTTTTTCGTACGGAAAAACTAATAAATTATTTTTCTAGAAAATTTGAAGAAAATGTTTGCATTTTACATTTTTTCCAGGTATGATGGCTTTATTAGCAAGAGCAAACATTCCCATTAATTATAGAACACAACGTCGTTTAAGTAGCTGCCTCAGCTGGATTCGCAGTAGCGCATTCTGTCACTCGAATTTTCAAATACCTTTTTAATGGTTTCGGACTGTAGCTCACGGATTGCTTGGCCTTAAGTGCTTGAATCGTTTCCGGATTACATAACATCGGTCCTTCACGATTTCCCTCCGAGCTCCGAGGCGGTCAATTGACATCGCCAAGACGGCTCATAACACGATTTGGGAATTTGGTGCGCAAAAGATCGATTGTGGTTGTGGCATGGGCTGTGTGGTATGACGCGCCATCCTGCATAAACCAGATGTCTTCCAAATCCATGTCTTCAATAAGAGTAAAAAAAAAAGCAACATGGCTCTGTAACGCCAATCGTTGACCGAAACGTTGTTCCCAGTCTCATTTTCTAAGAAAAATGCTCCATTGCTGCCACCGTGAATTGAGTCTCACACTCTCGGCTACAGCAGCCACATTCTCGTCTTGGCGCACCGTACGACGACGGGGACCATGAGTGTTCTCCACTTGAATACTAGTCTCAAACATTTTTTTTGCAAACTTACGTACAACAGGCGCGGTGTGTGGTTAATTTCGGCTAAAACTTCTTTTCAAAAAATGCACTGTTTGTGCTACAGCACTGACTTCGGAATAAGTTTCAATATTTCCCAACGTTATTCAAGCGTAAAGCGACTCATTTCGTTACGCGGATGTATGATACTGACTAAGCGTTTTCCATTCACAGGTTACATTTTAAATTAAAACATTCGCAATTTGCGTCCCGATTGATTTCTAAATATTTATACGACCCAAACGCAAAATAGTTGGTCCACCCACTTTTTTGCACTTGGAAACTTCTATATTATTAGTTTAACATACATACATATTTAATTTTTACAAAAATAAAAAAAACTTCATAGACAATTATACTCTTTGATTGAATTACTGATACAAATAAGCAATATCACAACAAATACCGTTAAAACTGTGTGCTTTCTCATTTGTTAATGAGTGCAAAATAGTTGGTCTACGTCATTCGTGATGCAAAAGAGTTGGTCTACTCCACATCATCCTATGATTAAGTTAACCGTTAGGAAAAATTAAGTAAAAACAAGTGTGCTCTTGCTTTGACAGGTTATAGGTGTACTTGTGCAATAAGTTGAAATTCATTTGTTGGGTTATCATGGCACGTGGTGTTCCCTTATCTAAAGATCTTTCAGAGGCAAGGGTGAGAGCTGCAGAGTGGCGTCAGTATACATGCCAAACGAAGACGACACATCAGTACCCCCCGAACCGGTAAAGGCGCTAGTAACAGCGTCAGAACAAGGTAAGAAAAACTTAGTCTTAGGCTGTGATGCTAACGCCCATCATACTATCTGGGGTAGCTCAGATACAAATGCTAGAGGTGAGACTTTGTTTGATTATATCCTTTGCTCCAATTTGCTTATTTGTAATCGGGGAAATGATCCCACTTTCATTACGGCAAGTAGAAGGGAAGTTTTAGACGTGACCCTTGCATTCCAATGTAATTCTGTTCAAGTTGCTAACTGGAGAGTATCCAGCAAGGCATCACTATCGGATCACTGCTGGATACTCTATGACTTGCATATGGTCTCTCAAGGTAGGAAACAGTTCAGAAATCCTAAAAGAGCGAACTGGGAAAAATTCAACGAGAAAATGCAGGGTTACAGGAACCTCTGTCCGGTAAAAGACCTCACCTCTGCTGAAGAAGTAGACGCTGCAGTCGAGTCTTTAACAGACGTGCTCTCTAGGTCTTTTGAAAAATCCTGTCCGAAAAGCGGGACAAGTGGGAAGAAACGCCCCCCCTGGTGGAGTCCCAAGATCGCGGAACTAATACGAAGCTCAAGGTCTAGGTGGAATCTCGCAAAGGAGGGTCACATCGAGTGGTCAACATACAGGGAGAGCGTTAGAATCCTGAAAAAAGAGATCAGATTCGCAAAGAAAACCTCGTGGAGGACTTTTTGTGAATCAATTGAATCTACAACCGAAGCATCTAGGTTGAGAAAAGTCCTTTCAAAGGCACCGACACCGATATCTTCGCTAAGAAGAAGCGACGGCAGCTGGACTGAATCACACGAAGAGACGCTGGAAATACTGACGGAAACTCATTTCCCAGGATGTACTAATGTGTCTGATGGTTACAATGCAGTAACACCAGACGCGAGAGAGGGAATGAAGCAAGAAACAATCGCCGAAATAATAGACGAGAAGAAAATAGCCTGGGCAATCAACACTTTTGCCCCGCTCAAAGCACCAGGAATAGATAATATTCGACCCATAATGCTACAGAAGTCAGAGGAAGCTATTATTCCATGGCTCAAATGCATTTACACGAGCTGTCTAAGGCTATGTTATGTTCCCAGGGCATGGCGTGAGGTAAGAGTGATTTTCATCCCAAAAGCAGGGAAGGCTAGTCACACCACAGCCAAGGACTATAGACCAATTAGTCTGTCGTCATTTATGCTAAAAACAATGGAACGACTAATCGATTTGTACGTACGGCAAGTGATCGGCGATAACTATCTATCAAAATCACAACATGCATACATGAAAAGCAGATCAGTTGACACGGCGCTACATAGGGTAGTATCGGTAGTGGAAGATACACTACAACACAAAGAATACACACTGAGTGCGTTCCTAGACATTGAAGGGGCCTTCAACAACATCGAAGCTGACGCTATCTTACGCAGCTTGCGAGGGGCCCAACTCAATAGCAGCCTATGTGACTGGATTGGACTCATGCTAGGCACACGTATGATCAGGTCACAGCTAGGGGACGTGAGCACTGAACGGAGGGTCAGCAGGGGGACACCTCAAGGTGGAGTCCTCTCGCCGCTCATATGGCTCCTCGTAGTTGATGAACTTCTAAAAATACTGGAAAAAGAAGGTTTCATTGTGAGCGCATACGCAGACGATGTCG
This sequence comes from Cheilosia urbana, assembly GCA_946477585.1. NCBI lineage: Eukaryota > Metazoa > Arthropoda > Insecta > Diptera > Syrphidae > Cheilosia > Cheilosia urbana. The sequence continues at coordinate 45,236,356 of OX297856.1, forward strand.
CCATCCTCGTTCCAGGTAAATTCACTCCAGTTCTCAGCGAAAGACTTAGTTACGCACTACTACTTGTTAATAACTGGGTTACGGGCCGTGGACTTGGAGTGAACCCATCGAAGACGGAAATACTACTGTTTACGAGAAGAAGGTCGGTCCCCGCCTTCAATCCCCCAAGGATGGGGGGGGTGGATCTGAAAATCTCAAAGACAGCAAGATATCTGGGCGTAATCTTAGATTCCAAGCTCAGCTGGAAGGAAAATATAGAGGATCGCATCAAAAAAGCATACGTGGCACTTTACGCCTGTAGAAGAGCATTCGGTAATACATGGGGATTCAGGCCGCAAGTGGTGCACTGGCTATACACAGCTATAGTGCGGCCCATCCTAACATATGGTACAGCAGTGTGGTGGAAGGCCACAGAAAAGAAATACCATCTTTTAAGCCTCACCAAAATACAAAGGGCGGCATGCATCGGGATAACGGGTTCTTTAAGGACCACTCCCACAGCAGCTATGGAGGTGATGCTAAACCTTACCCCTCTGGACATCTACTGCAGCAGCAAGGCGGTTAAAACCGCGATCAGGCTAAGAGAGTCTGGATTATGGTCATCCAAACCCTACGGGCATGCCTCCATTGAGTTCCAATGGAGTGCGGCAAAAGAGAGGGTGACTACTGACTACCTACCCCCCACTCTCGTTTTTGACAGGAGATTCTCTACTAGAATTCCAAACAGAAGCGACTGGGACAACAAAGTAGTGACAATAGAAGATGAGCTAGCCCTATATACTGACGGTTCAAAGATGGATATCGGTACAGGCGCGGGAATCTTCAGCGAAGCACTGCACCTGCGAGAATCATTCAGAATCAGCGATGATTGCAGTGTATTCCAAGCAGAGGTAGCCGCTATCACCCAAGCGGCGAAGAACCTAAAGAGACGACACGTCGTCGGCAAACAAATCACCATCTACTCTGACAGCCAAGCGGCCATAAAAGCCATGGAGTCAGTCGTGGTGAAGTCAAGAGCAGTAAGTCACTGCAAGATTAATCTGGACGAAATATCACGAGCCAACGAGGTGACCCTATGCTGGGTACCAGGGCATATGGATATTCCGGGTAATGAACAGGCGGATGAGCTTGCAAGAAACGGGTCGAAAATGCATGCATCTATGGCCCTAAAATCAGTAAGAACTCCGCTAAGTACGCTTGCAAGGAAGATTGACATTGAATCCTGGAGTAGAACTAACCTACGATGGACCAATCTCATTACCTGCAGGCATACTAAAGAACTATGGCCAGAGGTGAGCAAAAAGAGATCTAAACACATGATCGCACTAAGCCGCAAAGATATTCGCATACTCACGGGGGTCATTACTGGACACTGTGCGATAGGCGTACATGCGGAACGGCTGGGGATACTGCATAATGATTTTTGCAGAAGCTGTAGGGACGTAGAAGAAATAGAATCTGTTCGCCACCTACTTTGCGAATGCCCAGCCCTTAAAAACAGCAGACAGAGAATTCTCAATAGTTACTTCTTCGATGACCTAGAGGATCTGAAGAATGTTGATCTCAAAGTACTCCTGAGATTCATACTTAAATCTGGGTGGTTCTAGGAGATAGACAGACTTCTTATCAGTAGTCACTAACTCGTAGGAAGAACTAAAGGATCAGGTTACAACGGAGCTTTAAGAACCCATGAGATTCATACTAAATCTATGTGGCTCCAATACAAAGCGGTATATTTCTTTTTCTCGACAGGCTGCACTGGATGGTTCCCGTAATTGGACACAATGGACCCAACTGATGGTCTAAGTGAAGCTGTGGCAACTGCCACAAGAGCATCCATTTACCTACCTACTATCTAAAGATCTTAGCGAATCAATTATAAAAGCTTTTGAAAATGGCTTTTCAAGCTACAAAATTTCAAAAAATTTTAATCTCCCTCGTTCATCAGTACAGAATATTATTTCGCTCTTTACTATGATGGGTAACATTAAAACCCGAAAGAAAACTGGGCGGCCACCGATAGCTACAGCCCGCGATTGTAGGGTATTAAAAAAAATAATTAAGGAAAATCGTCGTCAAACTGCTGCTGGGGTAACTGTAGAGTGGAAAAGTCGCATAAAAAAAGAAATATCTGTCGACACTTGTAAGCGCAACATGAAGAAAATGGGATATAAATTTTACAAGGTTTGTTTAAAAATCTTTTGTTTATCTTGCATTGTGATTTTTTCAACCTATATTAATTGGCGAAAGAAAGGCCTCTTCTTACGCCAAGGCAAAAGAAAAGGCGACTTCAATGGGCTAAAGAGCACACGAATTGGACCTTACATCAGTGGCGGGAAGTAATTTGGAGCGATGAATCCAGATTTGAGGTTTGTGTTGGCGATGAGCGAAAGCGTGTACTTCGCACCTCCAAAGAAGCTTTCCATAAAGACTGTCTGAAACGAACGATAACGTTTCCAGCATCGCAAATGATATGGGGGTGCATGTCTGGGCGTGGTGTTGCTAGCCTATGTTTTCTGTTTTGATGACGGCCTTGTGAATTCTGCGAAATATCGAAACATCTTGGAAGAGCATCTGCTTCCATCAATAACACAACTTCAGTCAACCGAGGGAGTCTACGTATTTCAGCAAGACGGTGCATCTTGCCATACGGCAAAGGCAACTAAAACCTGGTTATCTACTGAAGCCATTCCTTTAATGGAATGGCCATTCAACAGCCCTGATCTTTCGCCAATCGAAACTCTATGGCACAAAATGAAACAAAAGTTAAGACAGCAACTAGCAAGGACCCGCACAGATCTACGACCGACTATCAATGATATTTGGCAATCCTTTACAACCCATGATTGCCAAAAACTTGTGGACACAATGCCACAACGAATTCAAGCAGTGATAGCAAAGAAAAGTGATGTAACGCAGTGGTAAAAACACATTTTAAATTCTTAGACCAACTATTTTGCGCTCAAACAAAAGATGAAAAAAATATTACTTATGTTTATTCACTAATAACTTCAAGTGCTAATAACTTGTTGATTAAACTTTTGTTTTATTTGTAACAAAAATATAAATAAAATTTTTGTAAACAAAACTTTTTATTTTGAGAAACAAAACAAGTTTGAATTTCTAAACAGAATGTATTCGTAATTAAATAGCATAGACCAACTATTTTGCGTTTGGGCTCGTACATAAATAATTTACAAAAATAGATTCACCCGATGCAATGCCTTTCTTTGCTGTAGAACAAATTCACGAAAACCTAAACGCCCTCCACCAGTTGTCAAACTCAAACGCACTTATGTTGGTAAATCTGAGAAAATATCTAGATTCGCAAAAGTGCTCCGAAATCTGAAAAAGATTGTTTTTTTTTTGTACCAAACGAACATAAAAAGTGGTCTGAGCAAAAAAAAAAAGTGCTCTGAGACCGCCCAATCGAATACCACATAAGAAATGGGATAGTTGTCTACCACATCCACATCGTAGTGTCTTGGAACCTAGAATATAACTAAAAATACACTATCTTAAATCTTACTACGGTAGAAATGAACACCCTGCTGAAAGGATCACGGCACCTCACCCTAACTTAAGTTGTTTACATTTTTTATGGTACTGCGGACATTGGTCTTAATAGATTTGTGAGATTTTGTCAGGTTTTAATGAAATGGGTCCTTAAAGTAGAGACACATTCTGATCACATTGCCTGCTCACTGTATGTGAGATATAGGCTAGGTTAGGTTAGGTTTGGTGGGGTTGTGAGATCGTCACAAAAGACCAGGCACAAAAACGGGCCCATCGCCATCCCCAGGGAACCATTACGGTTAAAAACCTAAACCAAATCGCCCAAACAATCAATTTCCCTACAGAATTTGGTTATGGTCCCAATATTATTTGAGGAACCTACATCCTCTAAAGCAGCGGTTCCCAAAGTGTGCTCCGCGGAGCACTTGGATATCCAAATGCTCCGCGGAAAGATAAAAAAAAGAAATACCTAACACTATTCCATTACACTAGTCACTAGTGACTAGTTAATTTTGTGCTTCTGAACTTGTCATTTTGATCGCAGCAATCGAATTTTAAAAAAATAATTCTTGTAAAAATATGTGGAATGGGAAGATAATATCAACATTATGTAGGTATAGGGAATCCCTGAAAATAGCATACGTGCAGCTAAGTGCTCCTCGAGGAATTTTTCACCTAAAAAGTGCTCCGCGACTAAAAAAGATTGGGAACCGCTGCTCTAAAGAAGTACCTGCCTAGGTGCTTCCTTCTACTCCGAGCAATTCCTTGACACTCGCATAGAAGGTGGGAGATGTCTTCCGTTGCTTACAGGTCCTCACAGTACCTGCATGTATCCGTATTAGCTAAGCCTAGTCTCATGGCATACTTCCTTAGAAGGCAGTGTCCAGAGAGTATTCCTACCCTTAATCTTAACTTTGTTCTACTGAGATTGATTAATCCTTCAGATTTCTTCCGATCTAAAGCGGGCCACAGTGCCCTTGAGACCCTGTGCCCCTCTAGTTGTAACCATCTTGTGACTGCTTTATTGGTGGTTTTCTCAAAGATAACCCTTCTAGCAACGGCCATGGGTGGTCTGATGGCCTCAATCATTGTATTTACTGGGATTTACTTTCGTTACCCTCTTTGCTTTGTCTCGCCTTAATTTGCTTGGTATAGAACGTTTCGCCAAGTAGCCTTCAGATACTCATAATGCATATATAACTTTTTCCTTTGTCTCTGTTCTTACTTACTCCCATATATTAACACATGTGTCTTCTTTCCTTCTCTACAAAGGGTGGAGAAGCAACTCTTAGACGTGTTTAATAATTTGCATTCGTACTACACGTGCATGGATAGCCGATTGAAGGGAGAAGGCTTCAAAGCCCGAGTTCTAAAAGTGTTACGCGCATGGGAAGAATGGACTATTTATCAAAAAGAGTTTTTGGCCAGGCTAAAGGCGATCTTCCTGGGACTGCCGCCGGTAAGAACAATTCTCCCACACTATAATCAGAAATAACAAAATTTAAATTTACAGCCAAACGAAGAGAAGAAAGAAGAAGATGAAGATCAAGACATCGATGGTGCTCCGATGTCGGGTGATGAAAAAGACGACGAAGATTTGAATGGAGTGCCGCTGGATGGAGCTGCTCTTCTAAAGGGAGCGTTGATGCGTGCTTTGCCAGAGTCTATACCAATACAAAAGGACACGCCAGTTATGAAACGCCCGGATAGTAACTGCGACGACGACTACGATGATGATATTGACGGTATTCCGAGTGAGTATTCAGAGAGAAGCATTCAAATTACAGATTCTAACTCCATATGTCTGTTTTAGTGGACGATGATATTGATGGGATTCCGATTGACAAAATGGGAGATTCTCCAAAAAAGGGTGGCGCCTTTATACCCTCCAAGTGGGAGACTGTAGACCCCGAGCAAGTGGAAGCACAAGCTATAACAACCAGCAAGTGGGACACATTGGATCCAGTCCCACCAGAACCACCGAAATTCTACGACAGCAATGACAGTTCAGATGATGAGAATGCCGATAAGTCTCGAGATTTCAGTGAGCAAAAACGTGGCAAATTGCGAGAGATCGAAATGAAATCAATGCAGTATCAGGACGAACTCGAGTGTGGAAAACGTGACCTTCGTAGCGGGTGGACAATCGCACAGCAAGTAGAGCACTACCGAAAAAGACTTCTAAAGAAGGTAACATCTAACATCGTTGGCATGATAAAAATGACTAACGTCTAATGGTATTCTGTTCATTGTAGGACTTACACAGGGAAGAAGTTGATTCGCCCTCTTCGTTTTTACGCAAAGACACACGTCGAAGCCCCAGTCCCAATGGATCGTAAGTTTGTAGAGTGGTTTTGCCTAATAAGACACACTTATGTCATTTGCTTCCTTTTGTTTTTAGATCGCAATCGAAGAAGATTCGTCATGTAAAACGGTCACCATCTCCACAGTATTCCTCACGTTCAAGTCCACCAAGAAGCAAACGGCGATCACGATCGCCTTACAGTAAACGTGACTTGTCACCTGTAGCTCGTCATTCAAAACAACTGAAACGGAATCGTTCACGGAGTCTATCAGATTCACCCAAGCAGCGGTACCTCGATAGATCTCCATATATATCGAAATCATCAAAATACGATGATAGTCCTCCGCTAAGATCAAGGCGGTAAGTCTTCAGTCTTCAATTTGCCAACCAGGTGTCTAACTTCTCTTTTGACCTATAGATCCCCGTCACCGTCTCGCTTCTCCCCTCCAGCTAGGTCAAGACGTACCCCTGAAAAATCGTCCAAACTTGATGCGTCCCCCAAGTACAATACCAGTAGATCGCCTCCCACTCGCCATCGTAGCGACAAACACAAACACAAGCATAAACACTGAAACAAATTAGACACCTCCTTACCCGTTATAATTACATAGTCCATAATTATAATCATGTACTTGTACATGTTGTTTTTTTTTTAATTTGAGCATTTTGTATAAACACCAAAACTAAAACTAAACGTATACTTTTTTTTTGAATATTTTAAGAACTAGTGTAAGAGACGTAGACTCTATTTTTACTTCAATTTGCAACGTTCATTTAATTGTAAACAGAGCATCTACATTGCAACATAATAAATGCTCGGGAATATGTCGCCACAATCATATTTGTAATAAAGACTCTAAGTAGGCCCATCACAATGTAGTTTGGTTTTATAAATTTGGTATTAAACGTGACGATATTTTTAACTCTGCGCATTGAATAACCGTTTGTCGATTATATCGTGGCATTTGGAGCTGTATCGACGGACTGATGTTGTGTTTTGGGTTTAGATGAGGATAGTGGGCAATAGATTTTTATTACGTTACAAAATGACCTACCGAAGACTACCATTGACTTGGAAAAACCATTAATCCGTACCATTGCTTTGCTGCTGACATCTATTTTGCTATTTTCATTTCTTAAATTCAGCGGCGAGGGTATTGTAAGCTTTGTAAACTTAAACAGCGGAACTTAAAGCGCCATAAATCCTGATTCAAACGCCAACCTACCAACAGTCCCTGCGAAATTTAATCCAGGGGTTGAATAACCGCATCCGTGATCGAGTAATACGTGACTAAATTTGTTTGTTTTGCTTGTTTTATCCACAAAATTCAGTGACGCTCACTCACGAATGCGGTAATTCGGCCCCAGACTAACAACAAAGTGACCAAACGTCCCGAATCTTTGCTCACAGTTGGAACGCGCAATTAAAAGAAACATTTAATCAATTTTTAATGCAATGAAATCCATTTACTTAAGCGGTGTTATACAAAATGTTGAATATAAAAGAAAAGAAGAAACCATAAGATATAAAAAAACAAATAAAAATACGACAAAAGTTCTTGAACTTTCTGTACTGCCTGCGAACTCTTCAAATTGTTATCACAAACTAGGGATATTTTTTCAGTCGCTTTATGTTTCAATTTTCGAGTCCTACTTGGCATCAACCTCTACGTCATGGTTGTAAACTTCCATTATTTCCTCAATTATTTCCCAGTGTTTCTCTTTTGTAAGTCCAGTCACAAATACCTGCAAGGCGATAATCAGTTGGACTCTATATTGTGTCAAGTTGAAAACTTACATTGTACCAAGCTGAGTTTTCGTCCGACTCGCCTGTGAGCGGAACCTGTACCCCGTATGTTTGTAAGGCCAAAGAGAGACAGCAAATGGCAATGTGCGACGGATTGTGGTGCAGCATCTTGGGATTATGGTGAAAATCCTATATTTGTAATTAAATAGTTAATAAAGCCTGTGTGCGGAAAGAGTGAGAAATTACTTGTAAATATGATGCAGCCGTCTTGGCAATGGGCAGCGATCCCCAAATAGCAGGACCTATCCAGTCTTTGAGTGATTTCATATAATAAAGAAGAAACTGAAACATACGGATTAGAATAGTTACAAAGGTCAGTTAATCTTCGCACTCACTTTATGTGGATGTTCGATATTAAGATCGAATTTCAATGTCCTGGCAATCAAGAGCTCGGCTTGGACTATGGCGTCCCTCATGGACCAATATTCATCGCCTAAATCAAGGGGAGCAGTGCCCCTGTTCAATGTGCTATACGATACGTTTATGACATCACGAATTTTAACCGGATCATCCTTGATTTTTCCAGCCAAGTACAAACAACTAGACGCAATCAACTGCAAGAAAAACCCATGCTATTCCCATGACCTTAATCGAAAATTAAACCACTTACGTATTGGTCGTAGTCACTTCTCTGGACTTCATTAAAGAATCGGTGAAATATTACGGCTGCTGTTGCTGAAGTAAGCGGTTTCATCGATAGTTTGATCGAACACTCAAATAGAAAACGTGGCACCGCACCAGGTCCATCCTTTTTCCTTTTGCCAAGCAAAATTGTGATTTGTTATGAATGCTCTTGTTGTACATACACATTTAATAAGTGGCTTACCTGTAATCAGTTTGAATAACCTTAGACGCGTTTTGAACATTCTCCGCCCTTTGCTGAATCGACATAACATCAACAATAGTCTTCATGATTGGGGTCGCTCTTAACTTTTTGCACTAAAAACATAGAAACACATGTTTTTTTTTTTTTTTTTTTGTAGTCAAGCAAGTTTTATATGCAAGCATCTATGTATGTACATTGTTAAGTATTAGAAAGTTTAGTTTTATTGACACCGCAGAAAACAGTGCCGGAATGGCATGGTCAAATTAATACAGAAAATTAATTTGCAAACATTTTTGAATAACTTTTCAAACCAAATTACAATAACTTAGGATTACTCAATACCAAAATCAAATGCAACCAGTTGATATACAAGAGAACAATTATAAGAAAACTTCATAAATAACACGAATACAAGATTTGTTGAGTGAGGAAATTAGGGTGAAGTTTTTTTTTACTATTTCAAAGGAATGGCTGCCGAATATTTTGTGCATGGCAAGTAAAAAAAGTTCACCACGTAAGTATACATAAGACAGCACATTAGTTTATTAGGTTCTACTTCAAAAGAAAAAAGAAAAACACTCACAGATCCGTAGGTAAATAGAAAATATAAGTACCTAGTTAACAAACACGCGTCGCGTCCTTCTCCTTCCGTCAGACGTCAGTTATTAGAAATTGAATGCAGTCGGCCGACTACTACCAGTCTAGTTGAATACAGAGAAAGTATTCGACAGCTGAGGATTAATTATGGCCAGTGCAGCCAAGTTTTGCATTTTAACGTACTAGATTCGATAAAGTTTCTAATTAGGTCGTGTTCAACAAAAAATCAACTTTTATCAACCGTTTGTCTGACGCATAAGGTGTCATGGATGTTCTACCCATAATTATAGATACGTAAAGCGGAAGTTCCGGCGACCAACATTTCTGCAATCACATGAAAACATTTCTATTTCCGATTTAAAATATGTGAAATGAGAGTGTTAATTAGTTTCAGTAAATTAAACCAACAATTCATCAATCATTTATACGAAATTAATAAATAAATGTACCTTCATCCCTTCCGGAAGCCATTTTGTTTTATAGGAAAACGAAATTTCGTAAGCCATCGCTATAAAAATATCAACATGCATAGCTTTCCCATAATTCCTACCACGCAAACAAGATGGCTGACCAAAAAACGTATCACGTTTTTTTGCGTGTTGGGTAATGCTGTCCCTTTCAGTCAGACGGCTGTTTAGTATTGGGCATCCCTTTAATTTTCCGTGATAGGAATGTGTGACCGTGTAAATGCCCCATCATAACGAACTTTTGAGAAACCTCGATATTTGCTCAGATCTACACGTACTTTCACTAACACCAATGTGTATGAATCACAGCTGGTGGTTATGAATTATTTACCTTTGAAAGGATTGCTTTTTTAGCTGAATCGACGGCTGCAAATTAAGTTCCAAATATGGAAGTAAAGGACTATTCACATGTGCGCGAATTACGAATATGCGAATTGCGAACACATCAATTCACCTGTATTTACTTACTTTACTTAGGTGGCGCTACAGTCCGGGGTGGACCTGGGCCTCAACCAATACGCCTCTCCAGTTAGCGCGATCTTTGGCTAACTGCCTCCAGTTGCGCACTCCAAGTTGGTTGAGGTCCCCTTCCACTTGCGCGCGCCACCTAAGGCGAGGTCTTCCTCTACTGCGTTGTCCCTCCGGGTTAGAATCGAAGACTCTTCGGGCCGGAGCGTTGGTGTCCATTCGCTCTACATGTCCCAGCCATCTTAGACGACTGATGCGTACTTTTCTGACTAGGTCGATGTCGCTGTACAGCTCGTAGAGTTCGCTGTTAAATCTTCTCCTCCAAAGCCCGTCAACGCAAACGGGACCAAAAATCACTCGAAGAATTTTGCGTTCGAAGCGACCAAGAAGATCCTCATCCGTTTTTGCTAGGGTCCATGCTTCTGCGCCATAGAGCAGGACAGGGATGATGAGAGTCTTATATAGAATCTCCTTAGTGCTTCTTGACAAGGCCTTACTAATCAATTGCCGTCTTAGGCCAAAGAAACAGCGGTTGGCAAGTGTGATTCTTCGTTTGATTTCTGATGTGATGTCGTTATCAGAGTTTATAGCGGAGCCGAGGTAGACAAAGTCCCTAACTACCTCAAAGTTATAGCTGTCTATCGTGACGTTCTGCCCGATTCGTCGATGTCGTGTGTCCCTTCTTGTTGACAGCATATATTTTGTTTTACCCTCATTCACCACTAAACCCATTTTTGCCGCTTCTGTACTAATACTTGCAAACGCACCAGTGACAGCTCGCTGTGTTGTACCAACAATGTCAATGTCGTCAGCGTATGCAAGCAGTTGCACAGACTTATAGAAAATTGTGCCTCTGGTGTTGGCTTGTGAGTTTCGCACAATCTTCTCAAGAATGATGTTGAAGAAGTCACATGACAGCGCATCACCTTGTCTAAATCCTTTTTTGACATCAAAGGTCTCGGTGAGATTGTTTCCGACCTTTACGGAGCAGCGAGCGTTCTCCATCGTCATTTTGCACAATCTGACAAGTTTGGCAGGGATGCCAAAACTAGACATGGCTCTGTATAGCTCGTCTCTATAAACGCTGTCATATGCGGCCTTAAAATCGATAAAAAGATGGTGAGTATCGATCTGGTATTCTTGGGTTTTTTCCAGGATCTGCCGTAGTGTGAATATTTGATCGGTCGTGGACTTACCGGGCCTAAAACCGCACTGATAGGGACCTATCAGATCGTTGACGAATGGTTTCAGGCGTTCACACAATACAGCAGACATGATCTTATACGCAGTGTTCAGGAGACTGATGCCTCTGTAGTTGGCGCAGTTTAGAGGGTCTCCTTTCTTGTGGATCGGGCAAACAATGCTGAGGTTCCATTCATCAGGCATACTTTCCTCTAACCAAATCTTGGAGATGAGTTGGTGTATGCACTCTACCAAGTCATCTCCGGCTGCCTTGAAGAGCTCGGCAGGTAAGCCGTCTGGACCAGCAGCCTTGTTGGATTTAAGCTTAGATATTGCTATCCTCACTTCATTTTGGTCAGGTGGACGGAAATCTTGGCTGTCATCGTCCAGGTTGAATGGATCGTTCTGCCTAACAGCGGAATTTGTGTCGTCTTCGCCGTTTAGCAGTCTGCAGAAATGGTTTTTCCATGTCCTCAGCACCGACTGTGACTCTACTACAAGGTTTCCTTGCTCGTCTCTACAGGTCTCCGTTCGGGTCTTGTTGCCATGACACGTTCTTTTTACCTTTTGGTAAAACTTCCGAACATTGTTCCTGGAGTAACACCTCTCTATATCCTCGATCGCGCGCTTCTCATGCTCTCTCTTTTTTCTCCGGAGAAGCCGATGTTCTTCCCTCCTTTTTTGCTCGTAGAGCTGACGAGCTGATCTCGTCCTTCTATGCAGCGACGCTTCGTAGGCACTTTGTTTTGCTGCATGTGCTTGCCGGCACTCTTCGTCAAACCAGGGGTTTCGGGGGGGTGGGCTGGTGAAACCGAGCACATCAGTTGCGGCGTTTTTGATGGCTTCTTGGCATCGGCGCCACTGGTCTTCGGCACTTGATGCTGGCAGCATACTTCTCGAGAGGTTGAGGGATACGCGATCGGCAAAGGTTCTGGCGGTTTGTTGCGTTTGTAGTCGTCCAACGTTAAATCTCCTCACAGTATTTTCTCGTTGTTGTGGCGTCTTGGATATCCGCATCCGTACCTTGGCTACAACAAGGTAGTGGTCCGAGTCTATGTTGGCCGCTCGGAAAGTTCGGACATCTAGAATACTGGAGGAGTGCCTTGCGTCGATCGCAACGTGATCAATTTGGTTGACGGTTTGATGATCAGGTGACCGCCATGTTCCTTTGTGTATATTGAGGTGAGGAAACCGTGAACTAGCTATGGTAACATTACGTCCCGCAGCAAAATCAATCAGCCTAAGTCCGTTTCCAGACGTGGTGTCGTGTAGGCTGTGTTTTCCGATTTTGCTACCAAAGATGTCCTCCTTTCCTATTTTGGCGTTAAAATCACCCAAGACGATTTTAACGTCATGCTTAGGACATTGCTCATATGTTTTGTCGAGGAGCTCGTAGAAACATTCTTTGGTAGCATCGTCTTTATCTTCTGTGGGGGCGTGAGCGCATATCAGGCTGATGTTGGCGAATTTAGCCTTGATGCGGATAGTTGTAAGGCGTTCACTAACGTGTCGAAAGCTCAAGACTTCTTGCCTAAGTCTGCCGCTTACAACAAATCCGCATCCAAATAGACGCTGCTTTTGTTCTCTGTAGCAGTCACCGTAGTAAATGTCACAGTTTTTCATCCTCCTTTTGCCCGGCCCATCCCACCGCACTTCCTGGATGGCGGTGATACCTGCTTTGTAGCAGTCTAGGGCCTCCGCTAGTTGTTCGGCTGCACGCGGTCTGTTCAGAGTTCGAACATTCCACGTGCAGATCCGAACGTCATTGTCCTTTTTTCGTTTTGCAGGGTCGTCAACAGTGAATCCGTCCTTATCCGAGGCTTTTGGTTGCTTCGCAACAATTCTTTTTTTTCCGTGGTAGGGTCGTTAACCCCACGCACAACCCCCAACCTGGAGGACCAGGCCCTTTCTGTAACCCCTTGGGCAAAAGGAGCCGGAATATTCCGGAGTCAGTAACCCGCTGCGGGGATGTGAGAGCTGCCGTTGACCCATTAAGGGCTCTTCCGCCACCATCTCTATTTCAACACCCTGACTAGTGCTGAAAAATCCTCAATGACCTCAGCTCCAAATACGTCGAAGTAGCTCATTGAGGTATCTGCCATGTTGACTGTTGACGCCACCGTTGATTCAGCCATGTGAATTCATCCGCCGTACGTCCTCTTTCTGAGGGGCTCATGTAAGACCTCTGAGACTCGATCAGGCAGTCATTCCGACAGAGCATTATAGTGTTGCTATTTTCTTCGTGTTCAACACTCGCGCTTATAAGTTTAGCAAGTCATGCCCGGAAGGACAAGACCAGTACCCGGTGGCTACCACGCGGAGGTAAAATAAGCACAATTGATGTGTATGAACAGTTACAACGACTGGGCATCGCCAAGTTGACGCCAATCAGTGCCTACCCTATTCATACAACACCCAACCACCTGTATTTATGAATTGTAAATTGCTACTTGTTCTATCACAAAACCATTATATTTAATTAATCTAACATCTAATCTAAAAAAAAAACATGAATCTCAATTGATTTAAAAAGCTAAATTAACAATTTAAGCAATTTGCCCGCGAATTGAATATGCTTGCTGCGAACTGTCACACTTTATTCACAATCCACACAAAACAGTCGCGATCCACAAACCCGCGAATGAAAAATTCGTTCGAACTTCTAAAAAATGAAACTTGATAGGTACACGGCTATTTGCGACCAAAAACAGTTTTCATGTGAATGAAGTGTCAGAAACTACGAATATTCGCGTGTTCGTTAGATTAGATGTTAGATTAATTAAATTATAATGGCTTTGTGATAGAACAAGTAGCAATTTTCAATTCAGTTAAATTGATTTGTTCGGAATTCGCCTATTCGCAATTCGCTCTCATGTGAATAGTCCTTACTTACTTACTTAAGGTGGCGCTACAGTCCGGGGTGGACCTGGGCCCCAACCAACAAGCGTCGATTTTTGGCCAGCTGTCTCCAGTTTCGCACGCTAAGTTGGTTAAGGTCCCCTTCCACTTGCGTGCGCAACTTGAGTCGCGGTCTTCCTCTACTGCGCCGTCCCTCGGGTGTGGATTCGAAGATCTTCCGGGCCGGAGCATTGACGTCCATTCGCTCTACATGACCCAGCCACCTCAGTCGTTGGACCTTCACTCTTCTGGCTAGGTCGATGTCGCTGTACAGCCCGTACAGTTCGTCGTTGTATCTCTTCCTCCATTCACCGTCTATGCAGACGGGACCGAAAATTACTCGAAGAATTTTCCTCTCGAAGTAACCAAGAGTAGCCTCATCCGCTTTTGATAGAGTCCATGCCTCTGCACCAAAAATTAGGACTGGGATGATCAAGGTCTTATAAAGGGTCACTTTAGTTGTTCGAGAGAGGGCTTTGCTACTCAATTGCTTTCTTAGCCCAAAGAAACAGCGATTGGCAAGTGTTATTCTTCGTTTAATCTCAGCGCTGGTGTCATTGTCTGAAGTCATAGCGGAGCCTAGGTATACAAAGTCTTTACCACCTCAAAGCTATATCTGTCTATGGTGACATTTTGTCCAAGACGTCGGTGTTGGGTGTCCTTTCTTGATGACAGCATATACTTTGTCTTCCCCTCATTGACCGCCAAACCCATCCTTGCCGCTTCCATCTCAATGCTCACGAACGCGTCAGTGACATCACGTTACGTTCCGCCGATTATCTCGATGGCGTCGGCGCAAGCGAGTAGGTGGACGGACTTTTGGAAGATAGTGCCTCTTGTGTTAGCGTTTGAGTTTTGCACTATTCTTTCAAGAACGATGTTAAAGAAGTCACATGACAGCGCATCGCCTTGTCTAAATCCTTTTTTGACATCGAAGGTCTCGGTGAGTTCTTTACCGACCTTAATGGAGCAGCGTGCATTCTCCATCCTGCACAAACGGACGAGTTTGCCAGGGATGCCAAAACTAGACCTTGCTCTGTATAGCTCGACTCTATAAATGCTGTCATAGGCGGCCTTAAAATCGATAAAAAGGTGGTGGGTATCGATTTGGACTTCCTGGGTTTTCTCCAAGATCTGCCGCAGTGTGAATATTTGGTCAACGGTAGACTTTCCTGGCCAGAAGCCACACTGATAGGGACCAATCAGGTTGTTGACGAAAGGCTTCAGGCGTTCACACAACACGGCAGATAAGATCTTGTAGGCGATGTTAAGAATACTAATACCTCTGTAGTTGGCTCAGTTCAGAGGATCTCCTTTCTTGAGGATCGGGCAAACAATGCTGAGGTTCCATTCATCGGGCATACTTTCCTCCGACCATATTTTACAGATGAGTTGGTGCATGCTCCTACCCAAGTCATCGCCTGCCGCCTTGAACAGCTCGGCGGCTAGACCATCTGCTCCAGCGGCTTTCTTGGACTTAAGCTTAGATATGGCTATCTTCACTTCGTCCAGGTCGGGTGGACGGAATTGTTGGTCTTCATCGTCCAGGTTGAATGGTTCATTCTGCCTGACAGCGGGATTTTGTTCGTCATCGCCGTTAAACAGTCTGCAGAAGTAGTTCTTCCATACCCTCAGCATCGACTGCGATTCTACTACGATGTTCCCTTGTTCATCCTTGCAGGCTTCGGTTCGGGCTCTGTATCCTTGGGAGGTTCTTTTAACCCTTTGGTAAAACTTCCGAATCTCATTCCTGCAGTAGCATCTCTCTATTTCCTCGATCACGCGCTTCTCATGTTCTTTCTTTTTCCTCCTCAGAAACCTGTGTTCGTCTCTTCTCTTCTGCGCGTAGCGCTCACGGACAGCTCTTGTCCTCCTTTGCAACGCCGCGTTGTATGCCTCTTGTTTCGCTGCATGTGCTTGCCGGCATTCGTCGTCGAACCAGGGGTTTCTTTGCAGTGGTCGGGTGAAACCCAGCACATCAGAGGCGGCGTCTCTAATGGCTATTTGACAATGGTGCCACTGGTTTTCAATATTTGATACTGGCTGCATAGGACATCTTGGGAGATTGAGAGAGACTCGATTGGAAAAGGCTCTGGAGATATCTTGCGTATGTAGCCGTCCGACGTCAAACTTCCTCACAGTACTTACTTGTCTTGGCGGTGTTCGGGATAACCGCAGTCGTACTTTGGCTACAACAAGGTAGTGGTCCGAGTCAATGTTGGCCCCTCGGAACGTTCGGACATCCATAATACTGGAGGAGTGCCTTGTGTCGATCGCAATGTGGTCAATCTGGTTGACGGTTGATTGGAATATCGAGATGCGGGAACCGCGTACTTGCTACGACAACATTTCGCCCCGCCGCGAAGTCGATCAGCCTAAACCCGTTATCGGAGGTGGCTAATGTTGGCGAATTTAGCCTTGATGCGGATTGTCGTAAGGCGCTCGTTCACACAGCTGAAACTTAAGACTTCTTGCCTAAGTCTACCGCCAACGACGAATCCACAACCAAATAAGCGACACCGTTGATTCAGTCTAATGAATTCATTCGCTGTACGTCCTCTTTCTGAGGGGCTCATGTAAGACCTCTGAGACTCGATAAGACAGTCATTCCGACAGAGCATTATAGTGTTGCTATTTTCTTCGTGTTCAACACTCGCGCTTATAAGTTAAGCAAGTCATGCCCGGAAGGACAAGACCAATATCCGGTGGCTACCACGCGGAGGTAAAATAAGCACAATTGATGTGTATTAACAGTTACAACGCCTGGGCATCGTCAAGTTGACGCCAATCAGTGCCTACCCTATTCATACAACACCCAACCACCGTGAATAGTCCTTAAATGGGGAATAAATGAAAAATCTGAAAGTTTCTTCTGAGATTAAACAAAAAGTAATGTCATTTTGGGAGTTTGAGATTTTGTTCTCAGATTTAATGCAAATAGATTACATCTCGCTCAGAAATCGAGATTTGCCAAATTGATCTGACTCTGAAAAAGGTGATTTTTCGCGGCCAATGGAACATGAAATCTGACAGCCAGCTGATTTCGACAGCTCTTTCTGTCCCAATGGAAAACAACATTAGCGACATTTATACCTACTTTTACATTTGACGTCTGTCACTTTGAGATGTGTTATTATCTACTTTTTTAGGCGACGTGTCTGTTTACTCCACGTAATGGGATATTTAATAGAAAATGATCTCCCCGGGAAAAATGGTGTTTAAAAATCACTTCTCAAAACTGGTAATAGATCTCCTATTATGAAATCATTAAAATGGGAACCGTTATGAATACATGCGTCTTGCTGGTACGTATATTCAAGGCAAGATACTAATAATTATATTTAGGGTCCAAGCTAAATTTTACGAACTTACAATAGCGAAATTTTCCAACTTACCTATTGTGACCTACATACAAAATCTATTGTTACATTCAGGCTGGGATTTGAAAAGATAAAACACTATTCTGTTTAACTTTTCCAATAAAATCACTTTATTTACACTTTCTAAATATTCACTTATTTAGTACGAAAACAATATCACTTAAATCAATTCTTAAACGTTTTAATCCAATCGCTTTATTCACTGTATTACTTTACACTTATTTATCTCACAACCGATTACTCTTTCGAACTCTACCAATCACGGTTTAAAAATCAACTGTACATCTCTGTTCTCAACGCGCCCCTTTTGTATCCGCGCTGCCACCTATCAGCGAATATTCCAGAAGTATTTTCCAGATGTATATTCCAACTCTTCTCTAGATGGTTCTAGAATTAGCTAACTTGACAGATTCCAGTCTCCAATTGGAAGTGGAACTTGGCGAGAAACCAAGTGCCCGATTCACCACAATTCCTAAGTGCCTTATTCACCACACTATATATATATAAAAATATGTTGTATTGTGTTTGTATGGGATTCTGCAGAAGTTACAGCGACGAGAAGCTATCCAAATAACCTGAACCAAGGCGACGACGAATATATAGCGAAAAAAAATGTCGATGCTCCAATACCAAATATAATTTATTTTTTGATGTTACCACGGCTGTGTCCTCGATCCAAGTGAACGAGACAAACTTTTACTGTGTCAAAAATATATGAAGAATGACAATTAAAGAGGAATACAAAAAGAGAGAATTAGCGTTAGACATTAGAGACACTATTGGTATAAAACATAGGTGTAATTTGAGAAGGCAAATCTATGATGAAACTGTTCAAGAAATAGGGTAAGTTACGTTATGTGATTTACAATTAACAAAATAAACAAACAAAAGGAAACAATATTAAATAACAATAAAACTAGTTAATGAATATAAAGAGTGTTGTATAGCATTCTCAAACATTCCGCCGCCCCTGGAACAACGTTTCAGCCTACGGGTAGCACAGCCAGTTTATGGATTGGTCGCGTCAAGTTGCCCGCTGCAGTTCTCAAAGTGGCGACTCTAACATGACCGTCTTTACCCGCATGAACCTCCATTACTCGACCCATTGCCCACTTTCCAGGGGGTAGATTAGTATCCTTGATGACGACTAGATCGTTGACTTTGACATCTTTCTCGGCCTGCTGCCAGCGGGGCCGATGCTGCAGTGATGTTATGTACTCGAGGTGCCAGCGTTTCCAGTACCCTTGTATTTTTGCTTGTAGCATTTGCCAGCAGGATAGGCGATTTGTTGGTATGTCAAGTGTTGGCTCCGGGATGGCAGCGTAGGATTCACCTAGAAAGAAATGAGCTGGCGTTAGTGGGTCTAAGTCAGTGTCGGAGATTTGGCACAGGGGTCGCGAGTTTAGGATAGCTTCGATTTGGGTTAGCAGCGTATAATATTGCTCGAATGTGAGGATATCATTATTAATCACTCGGCGAAGGTGTTGTTTTACTGATTTAACCCCGGCTTCCCATAACCCGCCGAAGTGAGGGGCAGAAGGAGGAATGAAATGCCAAGAAATTCCATCGCGAGCTAACGTGTCGGCCACCAGCGCGTTATGTTGTTCGGATAATACGAGCTTATGCATTTCAGATAACAAACGAGCACATCCACGAAAGTTTGTCCCATTATCCGAATATACATGCGAAGGTTTTCCGCGGCGCGCGACAAAACGACGAAAGGCGGCAAGGAAGGTTTCTGAGGTTAAATCACTCACTAACTCTAAATGGATGGCCTTTGTAGCTAGGCACACGAATAGAGAAATGTAACCTTTTGTGTGAGTTGATTTCCGACCCGATTTCACCTTAAGTGAGATTGGACCCGCGTAATCACAACCACAATTCGCGAACGGGCGACTGGTTTGAATCCGTTGTGGGGGAAGGTTACCCATCAGTTGAGCAATAGTTGCCTTTCGTTGACGAAAACAGCGGATACAATTATGTGTGACTTGTCGCAATATGTTCCGGCAGCCGATTATCCAATACTCTTGTCGGATAAGAGCAAACGAAGTCGATATACCAGGATGCAGAAACCGAACATGTGCGTCGCGGACGATGAGCTTTGTTAACATATGTCCCTTGGGTATGATGATCGGGTGTCGGGTGTTGAATGCTAGATTCGCCTGTTGAATTCTTCCACCAACTCGCAGAATGTTATCTGAATCGAGAAAGGGAGATAGACTTATAATTTTGCAATTTTTTGGAAAAGAGCCATGTTTTTTGTAGTATTTGATGTGGTCACCAAAGTATCGATCCTGTAACCAAATAATGATCCTTGTTTTGGCGTCACGAATCTCCTGCGGCTTTAGATAGTGCGACGATGACTTCACCTTACTTGAGTTTCTGTCGAATAAACCATGTAATCTTGCGACTGTTCTAATAAACGTATTCCAAGCTGAAATCCGCGTCGATAGCACTTCGTATGGATGTTCGTCGTTGGTTGCAAGATACGACTGCTGTAAATGTACAACCTTCCTTTCCTCTGGCAAAGATTTAGGGTCTTCTTGGAAGTCACTTTCAATTGGCCAGTCGTCAGAAGCCTTTCCAAGCCAATGTGGACCATTCCACCAGATCGGATGCTCCAGGAGTTGCGATGGTGGTATACCGCGAGATGCACAATCAGCCGGATTGCACTGAGATCTGACATGGAACCAACGATTTCTGGGAATTGCGTTTAAGACCTCCGAAGTACGATTTCCTATGAAGACATTCCAACGTCGAGGAGGAGACGATAGCCATGATAAGACGACTTTTGAGTCCGACCATGCATAAACATTAGCAAATTGAATGTTTAGAGAATTTTGGACTGCGACGAGTAGCCGTGCAAGCAAAACGGCTCCGCAAAGCTCAAGGCGTGGTATGCTCAGTTGTTTGATCGGAGCGACTCGAGACTTAGCAGCAACAATATTAGTTTCGAAGCTCCCATTGGGAAGTTGGTAGCGTGCATATATGACTGCTGCATACGCGGATGCCGATGCATCAGAGAATCCGTGCAGCTCGAACGATGCATTCGAAAGACCGATAGATCGAGGTATTTGAATTTTGGTGAATAGCGAAAGTTCAGCGCGATATCTACTCCATTGAGCAGCGATGGGATATGGGACTTCGTCATCCCACTCCAGTTTTCTATGCCATAGTTCCTGGAATAGTATTTTCAGTTGTACGACTGAAGGGGACAAAAAACCGAGGGGGTCAAAAATGCGTGCTACGTCTTTAAGGATTTGGCGTTTTGTAATGGGCTCATTCGGAACGTAATTTAGGGAGAAACTAAATACGTCAGATTTTGAGTTCCAGTATAACCCGAGCACCTTCACCCACGAATCCGCGTCAGTGTCTAACGAAATGTTTTCCCGAGCAGAAGCTTCATCACTTTGAAGAAGATCACTACAATTGCTTTGCCATTTGCTTAATTGCATACCGCACTTAGACAAGAGTTCGATTAGTGAATTCCGTTTGAAAATGGCTTCAGCTAAGCTATCGGCTCCCGAAACCGCATCATCAACATAAAAGTCATTGAGTACCATTTCCGACGCTATTGGGAACTCATTTTGGTAGTTTTTCGCGTGTTGCTCTAGTGTCCGAACCGACAGATATGGTGCACAAGACGTACCGTACGTCACGGTATCTAGCCGAAAATGTTCGATTGGGTCCGAAGGCGATTTCCGCCAAACGATGCGTTGGAAGTCCGAGTCCTTCTTGGATACCCGGATTTGGCGGAACATTTTAACGATGTCAGCGGTAAAAACGAACCGAAAACGACGAAATCTTATGCTGACCGAAAAAAGGTTACGTTGAATAGGTGGTCCAACTAATAGAGTGTTGTTTAGGGAATTTCCGCAGGTGTCTTTGTAGGACTAATCGAAAACGACGCGAATCTTAGTTGTCGTACTGTCTGGCTTCAGAACAGCATGGTGAGGGAGATAAAACACGATTTCCGAGTTAGGAATTTTCGACATGTGTCCTAACGATAAATACTCGTCGAGAAAGTCAGAGTACATTTGCAACAGCTCTGGGGTTTTAGAGAATTTATGCTCCATTGACTTGAGACGAGAAACGGCCCCATTTAAGGTATCAGCAAACTGTGGCGGTGATTTAAATGGAAGATCGACAATATACCGTCCGTCTGAGTCGCGACGATGGGTATGACGAAAGTGGTCTTCGATTTGTTTGTCCTCATTTGACATAATCGATTTAGGATCAACCTCTTCGATTGTCCAGAAGGATTGCAATATTGAGTCAATGTCTACTGTGGAATGATGCGATATGACGTCCGATTCTGACTTGGATGGCAGTTGACCGGCTACAACCCAACCAAAGATTGTCTGCTGCGCAATTGGATGACCCTTTTCGCTATGGACAACATTGCCCAGCAAAATCTCCCAAGCCTTATCGGCTCCTAACAAAATGTCGATAGACCCCGACCGATTGAATGAAGGATCAGCTAAGTCCAATTGATTTAGATGAGTCCAGTCTTCGATGTTGAAGGAAGTTGTTGGTAAGTTGGTGGTAACGCTTGATAGTATATAAGTATCGACGATAATACTAAATAAATCACAGCGTGACGAAATGGAAACTGATACAAGGCCTCTGGATGTACCCGCACTGGTAGATCCAATTCCATTGATGGAAATTCTAGCATTTCTCCGTTTGAGCCCGAGCCGTTGAATGCAAGACTCGGTAACGAAAGAAACCTGCGAGCCTGAATCGATTAAAATGCGCACCAGTTGGTATTTACCGTTTACATCCAAGACCTTCCCGATAGCGGTGGGGAGTAAGGTGCATCTCACCGGATGCGCGACGTTGATTGAATGATGATTTTCCACCGAAGTCGAAGTTGAAGAATGATTTGATTCACGATCAAGAGTTAAGTCGCTGGTTGGCTGACCGATCGAGTAATTAATGCCCGAATTTAACGAATTATTGACTGGTGGTTGCTGATGGGGGTTGTTGACCCTATCATCATGAACCAAGCTATGATGCCTTGACTTACAGGATCTGCATCGGAATTTAGATGAGCACCGAGCTGCTGAGTGTCCACTTCGAAGGCAATTAAAACAAATTTTAGCGGATTTAACGAAATCTCGTCGAGATTGAACATCCAAACCGAGAAATTGTGGGCATTGAGGAAGCCCGTGAGTATCCTTGCACTTTGCGCAATTTAAAGACGGCGACACATGCATACTTTTTACAACTGAGGGCTGCCTATGTCTATTACCTTCACGAGTGTTAGTTTTCGCGCTTTCTAATGCCTCACAACGGTTTTCCAAAAAGGTTATAAATTGATCGATTGTGGGGTAATCTTCAGAAACACTTTGCGTAGACCATGCCTGTCGAGTATCAGGGTCCAGTTTGTTCAAGAGGATGTGAATGAGCCACGGATCCCTATTTAACGAGTTAAGCGAAATAAGACCTCTAACTATCTCATCTGCTCCGTCGGCTATTTTGCGCAGAAGGCTTACGTTCGAAACATGAGTGGATGGGAGCTCCATAAACGACTTAATATAGTTATTGATCACATACCGAGGCCTATCGTAGCGCTTCTCCAAGCGTTCCCATGCTTGTTC
Source organism: Cheilosia urbana (assembly GCA_946477585.1). NCBI lineage: Eukaryota > Metazoa > Arthropoda > Insecta > Diptera > Syrphidae > Cheilosia > Cheilosia urbana. The sequence goes on from OX297856.1 coordinate 45,259,405, forward strand.
GTAAGTAGCGTCACACAAGGGTAGATGGTTAAGCAGACTTAAAGCTTCGTTCCGCAGACACGATTTAAGGAAGTGGAATTTCTGCATGGGTGTTAGGTTGTCTTTGTTGTGGACAGCACCTTCGAACATGTCTCGGAAAGCCGGCCATTCCCGATAGTTTCCCGAGAATGGTTCGATTCGAATAGTAGGAAGGAAAAACTCGGAATTCTTTGATGACACATTCGTACGGTTTAGCGTTTCGATTAGAACTTGCTGTTGATCAGCTAATCTACTAACGGTGTCTTGATTTCGATCAGCACGCTCGCGTTCCCTGAGGGCAGACAACAAAATTGACTTGATCATTAAATATTTAGCCTCGAACTCCTCGAATTCAGGTAATGGATCCGTATAACCTTCTTTCTCGGCGAACTCGTAGACGCGTGTCTGAGAACAATTGAACTCATTCCATAAATCATCTGCTTTAAGGAGTTTTACTTCGAGCTCCGCTAGCGAAACAGAATCTTTTATGCTCTCTGTGTATGTGGCTAACTTTGTCAGGGAACCTTTTAAATGGCCACGTGTGAGCCGAAGAGCAGAAAGGGAGACTGTTTCAGTCATTTTGGTGTAAATATCACTGAACACAAGCAAAATGGATAGATTAATAAACGTAGGGGGTTTTCGAGAGAAATTCACGTGCAAAATAATCACCGACAGTTTATTTCTGTTCGAGGCGAGCGATAATATGAAAAAATGTTTCTTAACCTTTCAACGCGGGAAAGTAAATGCTTTGCACGTGGTGACACCGTGTACAACTAATCATACGATTATGTGTATACTTCACGTCCGAAAAATTGCCTTTTAAACACGATAATCAAACTTCAGAAAATCCGGCTCGAATTTGGACCAAAAAATGTATGGGATTCTGCAGAAGTTACAGCGACGAGAAGCTATCCAAATAACCTGAACCAAGGCGACGACGAATATATAGCGAAAAAAAATGTCGATGCTCCAATACCAAATATAATTTATTTTTTGATGTTACCACGGCTGTGTCCTCGATCCAAGTGAACGAGACAAACTTTTACTGTGTCAAAAATATATGAAGAATGACAATTAAAGAGGAATACAAAAAGAGAGAATTAGCGTTAGACATTAGAGACACTATTGGTATAAAACATAGGTGTAATTTGAGAAGGCAAATCTATGATGAAACTGTTCAAGAAATAGGGTAAGTTACGTTATGTGATTTACAATTAACAAAATAAACAAACAAAAGGAAACAATATTAAATAACAATAAAACTAGTTAATGAATATAAAGAGTGTTGTATAGCATTCTCAAACAGTGTTTGTCGCCAATGCTTTCTGTAATGCGTGAACCGATTTTGATTCCCATGAAAGGTGACGTTAATACCATGATTTGTAGGTATATACCTACGGTCTTTGTAGGTGTATTGATTTATTAGTTATAGGGGCGTAGCACAAAACATTGCAACGTGAATTACAATTAATTATCTTTTGGCTGATTTGTTGACGTTTCCTTTGGAGTTTTGTAAATCTCGCCTTTGAACACTCACACCTGTCTGAGAAATACAGGGTGGTAGACAGGGACCCATCCCCTTGTCGCCCGGTGAAATACCACCACATCATAGATCATAGGCTCCGTGAAATAGTCCTGACTATATTGACAACTACCAATATAATTGTTCGAGATTGACATTCACAATACCGATTTGTCAACCGACCATTGCTGCACGTTCACAGTCGATCAACACTTAATTGATAATTGATCGTCGCAATACCATTTAAAGAAATTTATTTTTGTTTAATTTAATTTGTTTTTATTTATTTATTTATTTTTATATTGATAAGTATCAACTATCAATTAATAGTTGATCTTCGCAATAGGGGTGTATGTTTCGGAGTTTGGCAGATGGGCCGGTGAAATCACGGATGGGAGAGCCGAGCTCAGGCTACTCTGGGGTCACATAGGTGGCGGATGGTGGACGGTCTACAGATATGTAGGGTAGCTGCGAATACTCAATAAGCAGTCCCCGACCAAGAGCGACAGAGAAGGAGGGCGAGGCTTATGAACCCCTATGAACTTTCTGTGACAAGACCTATAGGCGTCGTCTTCAATAAAGTGCCCCCCATCCGGCTGACGGGATGGCTACGATGGATACAGAAAATGTAAATGGCGAGATCCATATGTACCCGTCACACCGTAGGGATACACAAATATTTAATCGGCGAGACACAAGAGTAACTGCCTTCGGCGGAACAGCCGTGTCTATTAAATAACTTCTACCGGTTCGTTTAACACTGACATCGGTGTATTTATTTTTGGCATTAAGACCGAGTCCAGTAAGGTCTTAATTACGGCATACTGGAAATTGAATTTGAACAATAGCTTTGAGGGCTGACGCTGGTAGTATTCTCTTACTTGAGTAAGTAGGAGTGAGATTCTGCAGAAATGGCTTGCAGTCTAATGCGCCTCCGTCCCGTTAAAACCTTGGCAGGCCTCAAAGAAAGCTCAATATTTCGTCGCCATTAAGTTGGTGGTGTAGGTCCAGATGTAACATGTATAAACAGGATTAACGTGTGCACTGCGCGAACTCGTCAAGCGCCCTTGAAAGTCAGATACGAACTGCGATCTTAACTCAATACGTCTGACCCACTTGACGAGCTGCATTGTGCAGTCCTATACTAATACTATCATACCTTTGAGCAGGAGGGATTTCCCTGTTCAATGAAGCTATACCAAAACTACAGGTTAACAACTCGGCCATCCTGTATTGCACTGTCCTCAGTGCACCTAGCTACACTATTCTGTTTAAGCACTCAGCCCTTTATAGCACTCAGCCGTGGCACTCAGCCCTTTTTTGCACTCAGCCGTGGCACTCAGCCCTTAATCGCACTCAGCCCTTTATTGCACTCAGCCGTGGCACTCAGCCGTGACACTCAGCCCTTTATCGCAATCCGCCGTAGCACTCAGCCTTAGGTTTAGAGATCCTCAGAATTACTCAAGGAACAGTCAGAACCAAAAAGTTCATCCTTATTCGGCGGTAGATTCAGGGTCAATACCTTGCCTCAGAGTTAATCGGAAAATTGTCAGAACTCCACTGTTCAGCCACTTCCCCAATAACCTCTAGACTAATACTTTTGGGTTTAGAGATCCTCAGAATTACTCAAGGAACAGTCAGAACCAAAAAGTTCATCCTTATTCGGCGGTAGATTCAGGGTCAATACCTTGCCTCAGAGTAAATCGGAAATTTGTCAGAACTCCACTGTTCAGCCACTTCCCCAGTAACCTCTAGACCAATACTTTTGGGTTTAGAGATCCTCAGAATCACTCAAGGAACAGTCAGAACCAAAAAGTTCATCCTTATTCGGCGGTTGATTCAGGGTCAATACCTTTTACGTCACCTTTTCAATTCTTGTCTTCACTACTTAAAGACCATTTCAACACATTCTTCGTTTATCGTATAGGCATTGGAGGCAGCTATTCAGACGGCCCACCAATAATCAACCTTAATCAATGTCTGGCAGTTCTCGCAAATAACTCCACACTTTCCAAAATTGCTCCACCAATAAAAAAACACAGTTGACAGCATATATCCAACTCCAGGGCCAAATGTTAATGGCGAGAAAGACATGCTCATCTCGGGCATTACCTAAATAAATCCTCCCCCAATGTCATTCTGAAGACGAGCACCACCCAACCGTCCAAAATCACGGCATCAAACTTCGCAATAGGAGCGAATTCAAACACGCTGTTGTTCAGCCTGAGCGATTACAATTATAAAGCAAATTGTAAGGGATCTCCAACCCTACTCGTTGCGACACAAAAATGCAAATGGTTTCCAAGTCCAACAAACACAAATTCGCACAAATATATGCAAATAATTTTAAAATGTTGCACCCCTGTTTAACTTCCAAATACCTGAAGCATACACCTCTGTGTCTCTCTCTGTTCTATCCTGTTAACAGCTAGCTCATGTTTTTTTTTTTTTTTTTCACCTAATCGTTTGCAAGCAACGAATGAATCCTCGCCACAAAGGCAATTTCGCATAAGTTTGGGATATTTCCAAGACCTTCTTGACAGTCGTCGCAGAAACAGAAACAGAATAAAACATCTGATTACTCAAGCTTGGAACGGCTTAACCTGAATACCTCCTCTTTTCAACAATTCTCAGAGTCGCCTAAGACTCAGATACATATTTGACTGCAACGAAACCTCTATCAAACTGCTTGCAAAAGATCCCGTTTACCGAGAAAAAAAGATCTCTGATAAATGGCTGGCGTGAAAAGGCCGACCTCACGCAAAATACAGATATAAGTAAGGAATTGTCAGCGCTCAGCAAAATACAAAAAAAATTAGGAACCTCTGTAGGAACAACAGGTAGTATGTTTGAACTCATGTAGGGGGAAAAATGACAGCCTTAGTTCATATAAATGTGCGCCACAGCATTATATTTTTCTGCGAGCACCCAAAATTCTGTCGGTTTCTAAGTTTCCCAACAAGTAACCTAATCCACACATTCTTTCAAAAGATAAAACTCTATTTATTTTCTAACCTCCATTATACTTTGGCAAGCACTGTCCCGCTGCACACCGAAATTCAAAAACGGAAGCGATACGCTCCCAAAACGCCACATGATATTTCTAAAATGAATTAGCAGGCCATTACTTTCTAAAAATCATTTCTACTTGGAAAAAATTGTGATCTTAAACCACCAATAAGGTTTGATTTGCATCAAATTATTCCAATAAACAGTGTTCCGCTACTGAACAACTTTAAAGGATCCTACAACGACACAAATGCAATCATCAATCAGTCATGAAGCATTAGAAATAAGAGGAAATAGTACAGGGTGCGGCAGAGAAACTTACTTATTTGAAAAAATTCCCGCGCGATGAGTTGGGCGGGTAGAGGGGCGAGAGGGGGCGCATCTGGAGGGGGAAGTTCCCACATTTGTTGCTCGCCTACCAGTCAGTTGCCATCATGCTCTGGTCTAGAGAGCAGCGTGCCTTCGCAGTCGAGACCTTCTTTTCTACCGGTCGCTCAATTGTTGCTACGCAACGTGCCTTCCGCGCTCGCTTTGAAATTCCTCCTCACAGACTCGTTCCTGGCCGTAATTCGATTCTGTCGTGGGTTAACTCATTTCGGGAGTGTGGAAGTGTCGCTAAACCCAGAAATGGACTTCAACGGACCATCAGAACTCCGGAAAATGTCGAAAGAGTGAGGCAGTCAGTTGTGCGTTCTCCCCGGCGTTCGGCTCGCAAACACGCAGCTGCTATGAGAATTTCTGATGAAGACCTTCACTTTCATCCCTATAAATTGGCTGTTGTGCAAGAATTAAATGAACGCGATTTTGTTGCCCGTCAAAATGCATGTCAAAAATCGACTTCATCAGTGTATACGCAATGGGGGTCGCCATTTACCCGATGTCATTTTCAAGACTGTATGAAAAAAAATGGGATATTGTATTCTCAAATAAAAATAAAAAATTAAAACAATAATTGAAGTACTTTTGTTTTTATTGACCTTTCAAATAAGTAAGTTTCTCTGGCGCACCCTGTACTATATAAGGTACCGAAAACTTTTTCCGAACGAGCGACAGAGCACCACTGACCCGCACATGACACCCGACAGATCAGCGGATACCCCGTGGCCTCAAAAAGCATTGGAAAGATATCCGTTGGGAAAATTCAACTGCAATTCATGCATTTCTTCCCCTTAGAATAAAATCCTCGCTGTGAAAGAAATCGCACCAACCCTGCCCTTCACGAAAACAAAGTTATCTTTCCCATCGGTTGTCTTTAATGATTTTATTGCACATCACTTACCCAATCTGAGGTATAGCTCACTCAGATATTTACCTATGTGCGGACTTCCAAATATCTAACGCACAACTCAGGATGACCCTTTTTTTTTTCCTTGCCTTAGCCACTCGATCGACAAGTTTTTTTTTTTTTTTTAGGTATCTTGTACCTACACACATTACCAAACACTTGGTATCTATTATACCCTTTTTTTTGCCAAGCACCGCACTAGCTTATTTTTTACTTATTTATTCTTTTTTTCGTGTGAACAACAATTATCGCGCACATTCGAACACAAGGGTTAACACGGTTTCCTAAAATTTGTATCTATTGCACTAGATACCACTACCAGACGCTTAACACACACTCGGGAATCATATCCCACTTCTGAAAATATAAACAGGATTAACGTGTGCACTGCGCGAACTCGTCAAGCGCCCTTGAAAGTCAGATACGAACTGCGATCTTAACTCAATACGTCTGACCCACTTGACGAGCTGCATTGTGCAGTCCTATACTAATACTATCATACCTTTGAGCAGGAGGGATTTCCCTGTTCAATGAAGCTATACCAAAACTACAGGTTAACACATGCCTGGTTAGCTCCGGTTTGGCTCTGGCACAAAACCTCATAAGGGCTTGTGCCAACTCTCGCATGGCCTCACTGCTTGCATAGATAACCATGTGATCATAAGGGGGACTACACATCCGATATTGATAACAGCTTTGAGTGGGACCCAATAGAAATGGTGACTGTTAGGAATAATAGCAAGAAAAACAGCTCGACTTTCAACGTATCAGTATATTTTGGCAACTGTCTCTTAAATCTATTGTAGGTACATAGTTATAGTACATTTGTTTCAGTTCCAATCAATTCATTTATATATATACTCAAACATATGAGTGTTACCAATGTGAGCAACATTAAGTAGAATGGTACATATTAGAAGTATAGATTTGGATAGTATAAAAATTTCAACACAACTCCTCAAATGTATACTTTCTTAATATGTATATTGTTTTAAATCGCACAGTAATTATAGTAAGCCTAACTTTCGAGACAATGCGGTATGTTTGTTTTTATTAAGATTTTTCGTTAGTATATCCGCAATCATCTCTCCAGTTGGTACATAAGTTAATTTAATTAGATTAAGATTGAATACTTCACGTATATAATGGATTCGTATATCAATATGCTTACTTCTTGCATGATAAATAGGGTTCTTAACTAATTGTTGTGCACTCAAATTATCGCCATTTAGTTCAGTGGGTCCTTGTATTAGTTTTGAAAAACCAAGCTCCTCTATGAATTTTCTCAAATAGACAGCTTCCTTCGATGCGGATGAGAGCGCCATATATTCAGCTTCAGTGCTGCTAAGTGCCACGGACGGTTGCTTTCGAGACTCCCACGTAATTGGTCCACCAGCAATGAAAAATACAAAGCCTGTATATGACTTTCGATCATCGCAACTTCCGGCCCAATCAGCATCAGCAAACCCAGTTAAGCATTCATTGGTTTTTCTGAAAGATATATTAAAGCTCATAGTATTTGCCAAGTACCTAAGAACATGCTTCGCCGCTGCCATGTGTTCTGTATGGGGGTTCGTATTAAACTGCGCCAATTTGCTTATAGAGTGCAAAATATCAGGTCTGGTTGAAATACCTAGATACATCAACGAGCCAATTAACGATTGGCACAACTTCGGGTCCACTTTAGAGCAACTCGAACAATCTGCACACTTCTTCAGCTTGTATCCAGGATCTAAGGGTGTGCTACATTTTCTTGTCTCCGACATGTTATAGGTTTGTAGCAGATCACGAACAAATTGTTGTTGGGATATGCTAACAGTCTTCTCTTTTTCATCTCTGGTTATCTCCATCCCTAGGAAATAGTCCATTGGACCTTTATCGACTACATCGAATTCTAGACCGATGAAATACTTGATTTGATTTAAGTTGTGGTAGCTGGAACACGCAATTAAGATGTCATCCACATAAACAGCTATGATATTAATATCACCTCCTCGATTCATAGTGTAGACACAAGTATCGGAAGTGCACCTATTAAATCCAATACTGCTCAACACTTTGTCCAACTTCGCATTCCACTCCCGCCCCGCCTGCTTTAGCCCGTACAACGACTTCTTAGGTTTACATACCTTATCCGGATTATTGGGATCAATAAACTTCTCTGGTTGAAGTATGTACACATCCTCTTTTAAATCGCCGTTTAGGTATGCAGCGGCAACATCCATTTGATGTACGATTAAATCATATTCAACTGCTATTGCCAGTAACAACCGAATTGATGAATAACGTACCACTGGTGAAAACGTCTCGTTGTAGTCAATACCAAATGTTTGACTACATCCTTTTGCTACCAATCTGGATTTGTAGCGTTCAATGGCTCCAGTTTTTCCACGCTTGATATTGAAGACCCACTTTGATTTTATGGCCTTGCGATTTTTTGGTAAATTTACGAGATCCCAGGTATTGTTGTGTAACAGTGTGTTGTATTCAGATCGCATGGATTGCAACCATTTGTCACCATCATGTCGATTCAAGGCTTCCTCAACAGTAACTGGATTCGTAAGGATCTCATCGGAGTTTATGAAGAAATTTGTGGAACCTAATTTTTCCCTGCGCGGGCGTAATTTCATTGACCACTTACTTGTGCTAGGTTCTGGTACAGGGACTTCATCACCACCATCAGCATTCTTCAGAGCACCTTCGACGTGTTGGCGAGGGGTGACATCAACACTGGGTAATTTCTCGTCACTTTCATCAGCTTCAGCAAAATCGCCACCGGGTAAATCATTTTCAACGCTTCCATCAGCTTCAGCAAAAACGTCATTATTGTTCGAACTCAGATCACTTCCGTTGGATTCTTCTATTTCGAATGCGTCGATGAACGAACTTTCTGCACTAGAACTTAGGCTATCGTTTTGTTTGATAATAATGCCTTTCATATCTTCCTTCAGATCACGCGTTGTTTCGTTCGTTTCTAAAATAGAATTAATCTTTTTACATTGTGTATTCTCACCTACATGTTCCAAAAATCTAACATCCCGGCTTTTAAATATTTTCTGTGATTTTGGCTCGTACACACGATAAGCCTTAGACTCAGACGAGTAGCCTACCATGAAACACTCCAACGCTCTGGCTCCCAGCTTCGGCTTTCCTGGACGTTTATCCAGCATAAAGGCTTTGCACCCAAAAATCTTTAGATGAGACACACTTGGTTTTCGGCCACTCCAAGCTTCATATGGCGTTATATTATCTAAGCACTTGGTTGGAGACCGATTACGTAAATATGTCGCCGTATTAATTGCTTCCGCCCAAACCGAATTTGGAAGATCTGAATTCAGAAGCATGCACCTCGCCATTTCCACTAGCGTTCTGTTGGCTCGCTCTGCAATCCTGTTTTGCTGAGGTGTATACGGAACTGTCAGCTGTCTTTTTATGCCCGCACTTTCCAAAAAGCGATTAAATGCTCCACTCATATATTCTCCGCCATTATCAGTCCGTAGTGTTTTTATCTTTTTAGATGTTTCAAGTTCGACTGACGCCTTGAATGATTTGAACGCATGAAAAATTTCGCTCTTACTTTGTATGAAATACACAAATATCTTTCGACTGAAGTCGTCGATAAAGAGAGCAAAATATCGAGCACCACCAATTGATTTTGTACGCATAGGACCACAAATGTCGCTGTGTACTAGTTCCAACACCTCCCTACTGCGACCGAATGATTTGTTGGGAAACGATTTGGCACACATTTAGCCCTTCAAACAGGTTTCACATTCAACGGAATCAAATACATTTTTTACATCGAGGCCTCTGACCATATTTTGTTTCACTAATGAACTTAAACTTTTAGCATTTAAATGGCCATAACGCTCATGCCATTTCACAAACTGGGTGTCGGGGGTTTTCGTGGACAACCCAAATAACTGATGATTTCCAAATCTAAACAAAAACAAGTTGCCGACTTTATCGGCATGCAAAACTATTTCTCCTTTCATATTGCGTATGACTGCGCTTCTTTCGTTGAAAACGACTGTGTGTTTTTTATCCGTGACTTTGCTCATAGACAGGAAATTAGCCTTCAAACCTGGAACAAATAAAACGTTGTATAATTGGATAATATAGTTATCTGTTTCAATGAAAACTGTCCCAATTCCTTCAGATTCGATGAAATTTTCAGCTGCAAGCTCAACTCGTTCTTTATGTTCGTTCATTTCTGTAAACAATGAACTGTCACAACACATGTGACAGGTTGATCCGCTGTCAAGTACCCATGTTTCTCTATTTAATGTTGGTAAGTGCGCAGCATTCAACATTGCATATGATGACGTAGGCTTATTGTTTCCTAATGCACTTGTTGCGGCAACATTTGTAGCTCGACAGTCTGACGCATAATGGCCTTTCCTATTGCATTTATAACATTTCCCACGGAATGGTTTTTTATGTTGCTTGTTCCGTTGGTGCTGTACTTCATGCCGTTGTTTTGAGAAGAACGCTGCTTCACCGTTTTCGTGCACAATGTCACCTTCACGTCTCGTTCCTTCTTCGATTAACTTCGTTTTTAATGCTGACGAAGATGGCAATGCGTCTCTAGACTCAATAGCAATTATGAAATTTTCATAACTCTTTGGCAGACTTGATAACATTATTATGGCTAGAAATTCGTCCTGCATTTTAATGTCGAGCTCTGTCAATTTTTCAAACAAATCAAAAAATGTATTTAGATGATTCGACATGGATGCATTTTCTGCCATTTTTAAATTTATCAACTGCTTGAAAAGTGTTACTTTTCTTGCTGGTCCACTTGGGCGGTGAACTTCTTGAAGTTTTTTTCATGCCTCAGAAGAGAATTTACAATTTTTGACATGGAGAAGCTGCTGTGGTTTTACACAAAGTAAAATTGTTGCCAATGCCTTTTCGTCATTTCGCCTCCAAGCCGTTCTTGCTGCTGCTTCTTCGGTGCCCGCAGGCAAAGGCGTCTCGCCAGAAACATAACCCCAAACTTCACTATGAATGAGAACTGATCTCATCTGCACGGCCCATCCGTCGTAGTTGTCATCAGACAGTTTATCGATTTGATATAAACCCGAACCCATCGCTTTTAATCGAACAAAGAAAAATCTTTACCGCGTAATGACTGGGCCCATAACCTTTGTTAGGAATAATAGCAAGAAAAACAGCTCGACTTTCAACGTATCAGTATATTTTGGCAACTGTCTCTTAAATCTATTGTAGGTACATAGTTATAGTACATTTGTTTCAGTTCCAATCAATTCATTTATATATATACTCAAACATATGAGTGTTACCAATGTGAGCAACATTAAGTAGAATGGTACATATTAGAAGTATAGATTTGGATAGTATAAAAATTTCAACAGTGACAACAAACCAATTAAAAACCAACGAAGTAAACACCAACGAAGAAAATGGGGAGAACTATGTGAACCCCTTCCAGAGAAGTTCGACTTTACAGAGATCACAGATAGTTAAAGCGGCTGTAGGAAATATGGCCCCAAAAGAGAAAATGAAATAAGGCCCCGAATTTGGGGTCTTATTTCATAATGAAATAACACCCCAATTTCAACTATGAAATAAGGCCCCACTGCGATGAAATAAGGCCCCAAAACAAAATGAAATAAGGCCCCAAATTTGGGGTTTATTTAATAATGAAATTAAAAAAAATAATGAAAACTACTTTTTATTTAATATTGTTGATATTGGATAAACTAATTTAGATTAAAGAAACTTTTTATATACTAACCTCGCACTCACCCCGTTATCTAACAGTAAATCCAAGCAGGGGGGTTGCAGGGGGGCAGCATGGCCCCCCATACGCATTCCATATCGGAAGGGTAACAATTAATAATAAAAAAAATAATTTTGGGGACTTATTTCATTTCTTCTTTTGGGGTCTTATTTCATAATGAAATAAGACCCCAATTTTCATTAGGAAATAAGACCCCAAAAAAGGAAATAACACCCCAAATTGTATTAAAAATCGTTGTTGTTGTTTCCTGTATATTTTTTTGGGGCCTTATTTCATTTTCTTTTTGGGGCCTTATTTCATTGGGGCCTTATTTCGCAGAGCCAGTTAAAGCGTCCACGCCTCAGATTTCCATGGAGGAAGGTATTGCTCCCCAAAGGCGTGTGGCTTCGGAACCGCAACCAACCACCCAGCTGTCTGTCTTCCACAAACTGGGAAAACAAATTAAAACTCTGGTGGATATGTTAGAATGTTAGAACTGTGGAGTCGGAGCAGGGATTTTACTCAACAGAATTAGACATCTCCAAAACTTTTCGCCTTCCCAACGCAGCCAGTGTCTTTCAGGCAGAAGTACTGGCAATTAAGGAGGAGGTAGACTGCTACTTAACATAGCGATACCCAGGAAAAAAGATAGGCATCTTCGTCGACAGTTAGACCGCGATTAAGGCTGTCGGTTCGACTAAGTCAACGTCCAAGCTTGTGGTGGAATGCAGGGAGACACTCTCCAGGGCTTGTCATCGATTTGAAATCACTCTCGTCTGGGTTCCCGGCCATAGGAACATTGAGGGGAATGAGAAAGCTGATGAACTTGCCAGACGAGGGTCTACTCTGTGCGTTTTTCGTGCGGAGGATGTTTTCCCTCCCCTGCACTTCACCACATGGGCCGTAACTAGATGGAGGAACCTAATTAACTGTGTCATTTCAAGGAAGATCTGGACAGCCTACGATGAAGCCAAAACAAACAACCTCTTAGCCATAACACGTGTAGATTTCGCCCGACTAACGGCAATTAGTACGGGCCATTGGCCTTTAGGAACTCACGCGGCCAGGCTTGGTATCCCCCATAACACCCACTGCCGTAGCTGCGCCGACACAGACAAGAGTGAAACAGTGTTTCATCTTCTTTGTGAGTGTCCGGCCCTAGCCAAAACCAGATGCAGTGTACTAGGTCCCCCTTTTTATGATGACCTTTCGGCCATCCAAAGTATCCATTTCAATAAGATCATAAAATTTCTCAATTCCGCAGGCTGGTTTTGAGCTCCCTTTACTCAATTCTCCTCCTTTTCCTTCAGGTTCCATTAGTTGTGATGTATAAACGGTGCTCAATGCTCTATTTGGGTTTTTTCCTTGTCAGAACACGGGAATACTCAACTGCCACTTAAACCAACCAACCAACCAACATCACAATGGCTAAGATCGGCACTTGTAGATTAAAAAAAGGAGACCGGAATCCAACACCGAGCTTAAAACGCCGGCAAAAACCACCATCAGTCATTGGGAAAAAGGTAACCCGGAGCAAAGCGGACAGCAAAAACAACGGCGAAGTCAAAAAAGGTGATAATATCAAGATAATACATACCGTAAGTGACGGTAAAAACGACTGGTCAAGAGCCGTGAACAAAAAAAAGAGAGACTCCAAGAAGAAAATAGTCATTAAGGAGAACACGCGACCCGATGCAATTGTGGTAGCAGCCAAGGGAGAGCTATCATATGCGCAGATATTATGCAAGGTAAAGGCCGATCCCAAGCTTGGCAACTTGTTCAAGATGCTACTCGGGGAAACTCTCGGCGCTAACGAGGAGGTCCGGACGCTGGCACACCGATCCATGATATAAATCGACCAAGAACGATATCTGCGAGGCCATCAAATCGCAGTTCCAGCTGAAAGGGGTATGCGAAGCAGACGTCCTGAAATTAAGGAAGGCAAACAATATGCTTAAGTCGGGCAGGATTAAGATTGGGTGGGTAAACTGCCGCATACGAGTGCGTCACTGCAAGAGCGAACATGATCGATCTAACCAGTGTAGAAGAAGGTCACATTACCAAGGCTTGTGCAAAAAAAACTCTATGCTTCTGGTGTAAAGAGGACAAGCCTGAAAACGCTGGACACGTGGCTGATAGTGGTCAATGTCCAGTACTGAAGAAGGCCCTGACGAACAAAGTATGATGAAGATCGTCCAGATAAACCTTAACCACTGTCCGGCCGCGCAGGATTTGTTGATGCAGATGACAAGGGAACAAAAAGTAGATATTGGCTTGGTTAGTGAACCTTACAACTCTTTTAGCTGGATAGACGACATTTAAAAGAAGACTACGATAGAGACCTGTGGAAACCACGCTATGCGAAAAGTCGGTGGGCCTACGGACTACTTTGTAACCGCTAGGATAAACGGCATCCACTTCTATAGTTGCTATGCACCCCCTAGTCTAACAACTAGGGATTATCTGAAGCTGCTGGACGACATTGTAGCATACGCGCGAGGAAAACACCCAATTATTATTGCTGGCGATGTTAACGCATGGGCAACAGAATGGGGCAGCAGAATCACGGACCGAAGAGGACGAGCCCTCTTAGAAGCATTGGCAATACTAGATGTAAGTTTGGCGAACAATGGTGTGAAACACGCATTTCGGAAAGCAGGCAAGGGGTCTATCATAGATCACCTTTATGAGCAACTCACTCCTGCGCATAGCAAAATGGCAAGTGAGTGAAGAATATACACACTGCGATCACCAGGCGATCATATTTTCCTTTAACAAAGACAAGCCCAAACAGCGCCCTAAACTAACAGGGCCAAAGTGTAAAGACACCTACTCTGACAAAAACGCGTTTGAAGAAATGATGAATACTGACCTTACATTCAGCAGCGGAGACAATTTCACAGCAATTGACACAAACAATTACCACAGCGTGCGATGTAGCAATGCCTAGGAGATCAGCCAGTAAAAGAGGCGGACCGTGTTACTGGTGGAACGATGAAGTCAAAACGCTCAGAGCAGCATGCCTCCAGGCTAGACGCATAGATCCCAGCGATCCAGGGGAGGCCAGAGTTTCAAGTACGGCATCTATTTTCAGGCTAGCAAGACGAGATCTAGAAAAGGCCATCAAAGAGAGCAAGGCAAGATGCCTTAAATAACTCTGTGATGGAGCTGATCTTGATCCTTGGGGTATGGGCGTATGGCATATAGGATGGTGATGAAGAAACTTAAGGGCAGTAGGTCCCCACAAATATCCTGCCCGACAATGCTAAAAACAATAGTTGAGCAACTATTCCCACATAGACCGTTCACTTTGATCAACACCACAAGAGACACAAGTTCGGAAAACATCCCTGCAATCACGCCAAAGGAACTGTACGAAGCATGTAGAAAAATAGGCGACAACAAAGCACCCGGACCCGATGGCATCCCAAATGTGGCGGTCAAAGCGGCCGTTCGAAAAAGACCGGAGCTCTTTATTGCAACGATGCAAAGGTGTCTTGAGGAGGGTGTACTCCCTAAGTCATGGAGACTCCAACATCTGGTTTTACTGCCGAAAGGAAAAAAAGCCATACCAGACGATCCATCGTCATACCGGCCAATATGCCTTCTAGCTACAATGGGTAAAATCCTAGAACGGATCATATACGGCAGACTGCTCGAGGTGGCAGAGAATAAAGAAGCTTTGTCGGATGACCAGTATGGATTTAGAAAATCACGTTCTACCGTCGATGCCATAAAGGCGGTAGTAGATACAGCGGCTGAGGCAATTCTAGGAAAAAGATGGAGAGGGGGACAAAGACGCGTGCGGTTGTGACGCTTGACGTTAAAAACGCGAACAGGCTACATATAACTGTCCATTTGAGAAAACTGGATACTCTAAATTCACTTCACAAATTCCTAACGTTTGCCCTTGCGCTTTATTAATAGTAACCGCAAATGCAAGTCGTTAAAATTCAAATGGAACATCAGATCAAATAAGCCATTAATCTTTTAACAGAAAGTCTTGTACCATTACATAAACGGGGTTGATTAATATCCCGAAGCTTTCAAATGAAGATTATGCGGAGGCAATCCTGGTAAAACCAACGAATTCAAAAATTCTGTTGGACAATTCACAACATCTTTTTCATTAAAAACTGTATCCAGACCACAGACTTGTACGAAACCAAGTCGCCAGGAATCTTGGATTGTAATGTATAACCATGTTTAATTCACTGACACCTTTCTTCTTAGCAGCTAAAATTGCTTTATCACTCAACCACGCATGGCATTTATACTGTTGTGCTATGTTAGGGAAAAAACTTTAAATCAATTCCTCTTTTGACCGTACAAAACGGCAAAAATCATTTGGCAATGTTATCAATCCAGTTTCATTAACTGGCATCGCACTAATTCCAATTTTCAGCAATTGTGTTGGCAGTAAATGCCAACTCCGTATGAAGAGTTCTGAAGACTTTTTATTTTGGTATTTGAAAGCGTGCAATGGCGGCGCCTCAAATTCCCTGCAATTTTATTAAAATAAATGGAATTCAAATAGTTTTACAAAATGTTACAAAATTACTTTAGTTTTCTTCGTTCACCAAATACGGCTTCGCTTTCTTCTTCTTTTCTTTTTCGTTAGCAATAATTATGATATATGGCGGACGCACAATCCCAGCTGCCTCGCAGTTTTTTCGTATTTCCTCAATTTTTTCTCCATCTGTCCCTGTCAGATGGGCACTGCTCGTCCAGGGATGGCTTGCGGCTTATAGGGTAACATCAGTGTTACTGACACTCCCCCCCGGTATGAGAGACACATCCGTGATCGAAATACCCTTCGTATTATCCCGGATATCAAGCACAGCAAGCTTCACAGCAGGTCTCTCGAACACTCCAGTAACTGTTTGAACGGTCGTTTTTCTAACTTGGCCATCCTTCCCGACTTTGACTTCCAGGACTCTTCCTTTCGGCCACGAATTCCGTGGAAATTTGTCGTCTACTATGACCACGATATCCCCTTGGAGCTTGGCAGGCTGCAACCACTTCGTTCTACGAGTCAGTGTAGGTAGGTACTCCTTTACCCACCTTCTCCAAAACGCATTAGCATAGTATTGGGCTGTCATCCAGTTTTTTCGCAAAACATGTTTATCATCACTGAACTCACCGATAGGCTTGGATCCATTTGAAGAACCGATCAAGAAATGGTTAGGGGTGATAGCTTCGTGATTTATGTCATCCACTGGAAGGTACGTCAAGGGCCTGGAATTAATCACATTCTCCACCTCAATCAACATACTTTTTAAAAGCTCATCAGATGGATTGCGGCTTGGCATGATTGCATAAAGTGTTGTCTTCACAGAGCGGACAAGACGTTCCCAACTTCCACCCATGTGAGGAGAGGCTGGAGGATTAAATATCCACTTGATGGTAGTTGACTTGAGCTCACTGGCCAAATCGGTTGACTTCACTGCGGCAAGAGCCATTCGTAGTTCATTCTCCACTCCATGGAAATTGGTTCCATTGTCGCAATATATTTCATTTGGAATCCCTCTTCGAGCAATAAAGTTGCGTAAACACAGTAGTGTTGGGTAGGACACGAATTTAAAATGAGTTTGTATGAGGTACTCATTTCGAAATTTGAAGTGGTACAATGTACCACCTCAAATGAGGTGTTCGTGTTGCACCAAATCTCAATTCTCCTCAAAGCTCAAATGAGTTTTCTTCTGTATTTCACCTCATATGAGGTAGTGAGGTATTCCTCAATCTTTACCTCACTAACTCAATTGAAGTTAAAAATGCCTCACTCACTGAAAATCCTCAAATGAATGGTGAAGCGACGCTTTACCTCATATGAGGTAGTGAGGTATTCCTCAATCTTTACCTCACTAACTCAATTGAAGTTAAAAATGCCTCACTCAGTGAAAATCCTCAAATTAATGGTGAAGCAAGCGAGAAGCGACGCTTTTTGGATCTATACTCTGTTGTCTGTTCTCTGTGTTTCTCATAAAATGAGTTGAGAGAGAAAGCGTACGTTGAATTGAGTTTGAGAGTGAGCCTTTATGGATAATTGGAATATGGAATATGGATCATGCGAATGCAAGTGTGTTTGTTTACATTTTATGGTGTCTCTTTTTCTCAACCAAGAAAATGTATTATTGTGACAAAATTTTGTTTTGTGTTCCTCCATGCTCCATGTGACAAATTTAAGAGGTGGTACAAATTTTCGTTTTGAGGTGTTGGGACATTTTGTTCAGATGTATGGGACATTTGTATTGCCTCATGTATGAGTAACACAACACTAAAACACAGTAGACATGAGTCCGTCGATAAGGTGTGGGCCACCTCGATGTGTATTGCGCGCGTTGTTAAGCAAGTCACCAGCATTCCCCATCTTTTTTCAGCGCGTCTTCCGATAGCCACTGTAAACGGCCCGAAGTAGTCCATGCCTACAAATGTAAACGGACGAGTAAATGTAGCCAACCTTGCTGCGGGTAACTCGGACATTTGTGGTGGACATGGTTTGGCATCCCGGATTTTACAAACAGCGCATAACTTCCTTACTGCTTTTAGTAGTCCGCGTAACTGCGGAATGGAGTATAGCTGTCGCAATTCGTTAACTACAGTTTCGTTGTTGTGGTGATGGTAACGTCTGTGGATTGCGTCGACAACCAAACGAGTAATCTCATGTGATTTTGGCAACAGAATTGGTCGTTTTGTCGCGATAGGAATATTAGGTGCTGCATCTATTCTACCTCGTGAACGAATAACTCCATCATTATCCAAGTAAGGAAAGTGTTTGTATATGACGCTGGTTTTTTTCACAGGAATGTTTCGAGTTAGGGCTGCCATCTCTTCCACATATTCCTCCACTTGGGCCTGTCGGTAGATAACATTTTCAGCTGCCAGGTATTCTTCGCTTGTGAATGGTCCTCTGATCACTATATTTGGCCTCGACAAAATGTTGGTTACAGCACGCATTACATAAATAGTGGTTCTCAATAATTTTGTCCAGGATGAGAATCTGTTAACTTCAAGTAAACTGGAACGATTTGAACAGATGTGTAGCATGTTGACTCGTATTTCTCCTTCTGTTGTCGACATCAAGAGCGGTGGATTTCGTGGCCATTCATCTTCAGATCGACGAAGGAATTTCGGACCAGTAAACCACCTACCATCTTTCGTAAAGTCCGGTGACTTCTGCCATTTGGTCGCTTCGTCTGCTACGTTGTCTTTTGTAGGTACCCACTGCCACTCGGCTGCTTCTGATAAGTCCAAGAGCTCCCCAATACGGAAGGCAACAAACTGCTTATATTTTCTGTGGTCTGAGTTGATCCAAGCAATAACCGTTCTAGAGTCACTCCAAAAATAACGTTTACGGAAGTGAACCGAGTGTTGTTTTTGTCGAAACTGATAGAGCACAGCTGGAAGTGACGTAAGTTGATCCGGTCCCTTCATCAGCATTGAATTTAGCGAAGTTCCTCTTACTTTGGCTGCTGCATCCCAAACAATCCTAAATTTACCGGGTTTGTTAGGATTGGAAACCGTAAAGATTGGCAAATACCACGTTCGAGGATGGTTGAGATCCAACTCAGCCTTTGACAATTTGTGAATATAACCATTCATTTGATATTCATTGATTTTTTCTTTCAGCATTAAGGCGAAATCAGGTTCTGAACACATTTTCCTTTCCAGACAACGAAATCGATTCATCGCCATAGGCAGACTGTTCGGGAGGTTGACATCATCATATTTCCACAATAATCCGGTCTCGAAGCGGTCATCAACTTTAATGGTTTTCTCCTCAAGCATCTGCATGGATCGCTCATCTTCTACGGATAATAAATTCTTAGATGGAGTAACAACACCACAACTATCCAAAGGGAAATAGTCCTTAACTATTTGCTGCACTATGTTGTCGTTTGTGTGTTGACATTCGCACATATGGAATCCTTGGAATTTTTCTGCTTGAAAGGCCTCATCGTTATTATTTCCTATCGGTCCATAGATACCCCAGCCAAGTCTTGTTTTCGCTGCTACTGGTTCATTCTCCTTACCCTCACGGAACCTTAGTGGCATACCCAGCTTCCAATTGTCGAGTCCGATTAAAAGCCTAGGAACTGCGTCCTTGTAAGATTGTATTGGCAGTCCTTTAAGATAGTTGTATTTTCCTATCAGAGAGGCAACGGAAAGCGTTTGTTTCGGGAGATTAAGAGACTTCACCGTATGTGCATTTGAAATTGAATGCGTGGTTTGTGTTTTCGATCCAGAAATCTTAAACGAGACAAGTTGGGACTGTTCCTCCATACGATGGGTGTTGGCGGTCCATTTAAGGCAAAGTGGTTCTGGACTTCCCTTCAGATCCAATTGAACGGCCAGCTCCTGATCTATCAAAGTGATGGACGACCCGTCATCCAGAAACGCAAACGTCTCAACTTTCTGTTTGTTTCCATGTAGCACCACAGGCACAATGCGAAATAGGATGGATTGATTGTTCATCCGATGTGTATTGCATATGGATCCGCTGGCAATATTCACCTCTTGTCTATCCGGGTCAGGTATGGTATTGTGCAACAATGGATGATGCTTATAACTGCAGCCATTTATCCCACAGATTGCATTCGACCTGCAGCGACCTCGTCCATGTGATGATAAACATGTTCGGCAGAGTTTGTATTGGCGAACAGCGTCCCATTTGTTATTGATGGCCAGTTCTCTGAATTGATGACACTCTTTAACTGTTGGGCACGACTGCTGACAGATGCAACAATTTCTACTTGGTGGAGTTCGACGGTTGCCCGGTTGTTCTCGTAAAATTGGTTTTCCGGCATGCGTGCTTACGAAATTCTTTCTCTTTGATCCGTCTTGTCTTTCATAGGCGGATGACACGTTAAGTGAGACCTCGCTAATCGATTGAGCAAGTTGTGTCAACCAACTGTCGAACGTTAACAAGTTTGGTGAAGTTATACTCTGCCTGTAAACTGCCCAATTGACTTTTATTTGGCTCGGTAGTTTATCAGTCATCTCCTGCAATATCATCGGGTTGTTTAGATGATCGGTTAATCCAGTTGACTCCATTGTCGCGCACAGGTTTTGCACAGAAAGCGAAAAATTGATTAACGTGTCCAGCCTCTCTGCTTTGGGTGAAGGTTCGGAACGCACTTTTTGTAACAATGAGTTCAGGATCAACTCGGGTCGCCCATATAACATTCGGAGAGTTGAAATGATACCCGGAACATTTGAAGGTAGTAGCAGCCTGCTACGGACAGCTTCTAGCGCCTTACCTTTGAGGCATCTTTGCAGTCTTACAAGGTTTTCGTCGTTAGTGTAACCACAAATACGCGTGGTAGATTCAAAGCTGCTTAAGAACAACGGCCACTCCTCCGGATACCCAGACAGCGATGGCAGCTCCTTTGGCATTACATGCCGGGCCGCAATTTGATCCGAACTCAAACAAACGTTAAGTAGTGCATTCGGAGCAGTAGGAGCTACTGGGTTATTGGTGACGTATATGTTGTTGGTACTTCGACGTTCCTGGAACTTGACTTCCTGCTGGTACAATGGCTCTTGATGCGAGCATCGGTTTGGATTGTTCATGTGAGCACATTGCACTGTACACGGAGGTCGGGAAGCATTTGCAAATCCATTAGGCGCGACCGGCACGGTTGTGTTGGCTACTTGAGGTGCATTGACGTTTTGTGATTTAACCTCAGAATCAATTTGAGGCACTCTTGGCCCTTGAATCTGAACACCGTCAACTGTAGCACCTTGTTGTAACCACTGGCTTACCTTTTGATTGGCAACATCTTCCTCGTCCTCATCTATACTTGATTCAGACTGAGAATCGTTCTCCATGGCGATACGTTGAAGTACTTCGTACCGTCTATCAAGATATTCCTTGTTCAATTGCTCTTTTAGTGCACGTTCTTCATCTACGCGTTGTAGTTCAAGCGCAGCGAGCTTAGATGACTTATTTGTGTGCTGTGAAATTCGGCTTTTTTGGCTACCTCCACGCTGAGTCGGATTTAATTGCTTTAGCAAATTATGATGAGATGATGCGCAACGCGAGTGCGCTTTCTGGGGTGAAGCATGTTGCATTTCCTCGCAAACCGATGACGCTCGTGGAAACTGTTGCTGATGCGATGTATGGCGTTGCTCCTGAACGCTTTGCGATGTACTGCGCAGCGGCTGTGGATTGTGGGGAGTATGAGTTTGCGAAGCATCTGCTGCTTTATTTTGCGCCTGCATTGATGAGATACACTTTTCACAAACCCACTTATGGTCCTTAATCTTGCGAGAAACTCCGACGCATCGCTGATGGAACCAGTCCCCACAAACATCACATGCAACCATTGGTCCGGTGTCGTCCAAGTCGGTACAATTCTTGCAATTGTTTGCCGTGTTCACATTAGGAAATCCATTTCTTCCCCCAGGAGGCGTACGTGGCATCATTTTTGATTTTAAATCAATGTTATTCCTTTAAAGGAATTTGAAGAATGTTGGCAGTAAATGTCAACTCCGTATGAAGAGTTCTGAAGACTTTTTATTTTGGTATTTGAAAGCGTGCAATGGCGGCGCTTCAAATTCCCTGCAATTTTATTAAAATAAATGGAATTCAAATAGTTTTACAAAATGTTACAAAATTACTTTAGTTTTCTTCGTTCACCAAATACGGCTTCGCTTTCTTCTTCTTTTCTTTTTCGTTAGCAATAATTATGATATATGGCGGACGCACAATCCCAGCTGCCTCGCAGTTTTTTCGTATTTCCTCAATTTTTTCTCCATCTGTCCCTGTCAGATGGGCACTGCTCGTCCAGGGATGGCTTGCGGCTTATAGGGTAACATCAGTGTTACTGACACTCCCCCCCGGTATGAGAGACACATCCGTGATCGAAATACCCTTCGTATTATCCCGGATATCAAGCACAGCAAGCTTCACAGCAGGTCTCTCGAACACTCCAGTAACTGTTTGAACGGTCGTTTTTCTAACTTGGCCATCCTTCCCGACTTTGACTTCCAGGACTCTTCCTTTCGGCCACGAATTCCGTGGAAATTTGTCGTCTACTATGACCACGATATCCCCTTGGAGCTTGGCAGGCTGCAACCACTTCGTTCTACGAGTCAGTGTAGGTAGGTACTCCTTTACCCACCTTCTCCAAAACGCATTAGCATAGTATTGGGCTGTCATCCAGTTTTTTCGCAAAACATGTTTATCATCACTGAACTCACCGATAGGCTTGGATCCATTTGAAGAACCGATCAAGAAATGGTTAGGGGTGATAGCTTCGTGATTTATGTCATCCACTGGAAGGTACGTCAAGGGCCTGGAATTAATCACATTCTCCACCTCAATCAACATACTTTTTAAAAGCTCATCAGATGGATTGCGGCTTGGCATGATTGCATAAAGTGTTGTCTTCACAGAGCGGACAAGACGTTCCCAACTTCCACCCATGTGAGGAGAGGCTGGAGGATTAAATATCCACTTGATGGTAGTTGACTTGAGCTCACTGGCCAAATCGGTTGACTTCACTGCGGCAAGAGCCATTCGTAGTTCATTCTCCACTCCATGGAAATTGGTTCCATTGTCGCAATATATTTCATTTGGAATCCCTCTTCGAGCAATAAAGTTGCGTAAACACAGTAGACATGAGTCCGTCGATAAGGTGTGGGCCACCTCGATGTGTATTGCGCGCGTTGTTAAGCAAGTCACCAGCATTCCCCATCTTTTTTCAGCGCGTCTTCCGATAGCCACTGTAAACGGCCCGAAGTAGTCCATGCCTACAAATGTAAACGGACGAGTAAATGTAGCCAACCTTGCTGCGGGTAACTCGGACATTTGTGGTGGACATGGTTTGGCATCCCGGATTTTACAAACAGCGCATAACTTCCTTACTGCTTTTAGTAGTCCGCGTAACTGCGGAATGGAGTATAGCTGTCGCAATTCGTTAACTACAGTTTCGTTGTTGTGGTGATGGTAACGTCTGTGGATTGCGTCGACAACCAAACGAGTAATCTCATGTGATTTTGGCAACAGAATTGGTCGTTTTGTCGCGATAGGAATATTAGGTGCTGCATCTATTCTACCTCGTGAACGAATAACTCCATCATTATCCAAGTAAGGAAAGTGTTTGTATATGACGCTGGTTTTTTTCACAGGAATGTTTCGAGTTAGGGCTGCCATCTCTTCCACATATTCCTCCACTTGGGCCTGTCGGTAGATAACATTTTCAGCTGCCAGGTATTCTTCGCTTGTGAATGGTCCTCTGATCACTATATTTGGCCTCGACAAAATGTTGGTTACAGCACGCATTACATAAATAGTGGTTCTCAATAATTTTGTCCAGGATGAGAATCTGTTAACTTCAAGTAAACTGGAACGATTTGAACAGATGTGTAGCATGTTGACTCGTATTTCTCCTTCTGTTGTCGACATCAAGAGCGGTGGATTTCGTGGCCATTCATCTTCAGATCGACAAAGGAATTTCGGACCAGTAAACCACCTACCATCTTTCGTAAAGTCCGGTGACTTCTGCCATTTGGTCGCTTCGTCTGCTACGTTGTCTTTTGTAGGTACCCACTGCCACTCGGCTGCTTCTGATAAGTCCAAGAGCTCCCCAATACGGAAGGCAACAAACTGCTTATATTTTCTGTGGTCTGAGTTGATCCAAGCAATAACCGTTCTAGAGTCACTCCAAAAATAACGTTTACGGAAGTGAACCGAGTGTTGTTTTTGTCGAAACTGATAGAGCACAGCTGGAAGTGACGTAAGTTGATCCGGTCCCTTCATCAGCATTGAATTTAGCGAAGTTCCTCTTACTTTGGCTGCTGCATCCCAAACAATCCTAAATTTACCGGGTTTGTTAGGATTGGAAACCGTAAAGATTGGCAAATACCACGTTCGAGGATGGTTGAGATCCAACTCAGCCTTTGACAATTTGTGAATATAACCATTCATTTGATATTCATTGATTTTTTCTTTCAGCATTAAGGCGAAATCAGGTTCTGAACACATTTTCCTTTCCAGACAACGAAATCGATTCATCGCCATAGGCAGACTGTTCGGGAGGTTGACATCATCATATTTCCACAATAATCCGGTCTCGAAGCGGTCATCAACTTTAATGGTTTTCTCCTCAAGCATCTGCATGGATCGCTCATCTTCTACGGATAATAAATTCTTAGATGGAGTAACAACACCACAACTATCCAAAGGGAAATAGTCCTTAACTATTTGCTGCACTATGTTGTCGTTTGTGTGTTGACATTCGCACATATGGAATCCTTGGAATTTTTCTGCTTGAAAGGCCTCATCGTTATTATTTCCTATCGGTCCATAGATACCCCAGCCAAGTCTTGTTTTCGCTGCTACTGGTTCATTCTCCTTACCCTCACGGAACCTTAGTGGCATACCCAGCTTCCAATTGTCGAGTCCGATTAAAAGCCTAGGAACTGCGTCCTTGTAAGATTGTATTGGCAGTCCTTTAAGATAGTTGTATTTTCCTATCAGAGAGGCAACGGAAAGCGTTTGTTTCGGGAGATTAAGAGACTTCACCGTATGTGCATTTGAAATTGAATGCGTGGTTTGTGTTTTCGATCCAGAAATCTTAAACGAGACAAGTTGGGACTGTTCCTCCATACGATGGGTGTTGGCGGTCCATTTAAGGCAAAGTGGTTCTGGACTTCCCTTCAGATCCAATTGAACGGCCAGCTCCTGATCTATCAAAGTGATGGACGACCCGTCATCCAGAAACGCAAACGTCTCAACTTTCTGTTTGTTTCCATGTAGCACCACAGGCACAATGCGAAATAGGATGGATTGATTGTTCATCCGATGTGTATTGCATATGGATTCGCTGGCAATATTCACCTCTTGTCTATCCGGGTCAGGTATGGTATTGTGCAACAATGGATGATGCTTATAACTGCAGCCATTTATCCCACAGATTGCATTCGACCTGCAGCGACCTCGTCCATGTGATGATAAACATGTTCGGCAGAGTTTGTATTGGCGAACAGCGTCCCATTTGTTATTGATGGCCAGTTCTCTGAATTGATGACACTCTTTAACTGTTGGGCACGACTGCTGACAGATGCAACAATTTCTACTTGGTGGAGTTCGACGGTTGCCCGGTTGTTCTCGTAAAATTGGTTTTCCGGCATGCGTGCTTACGAAATTCTTTCTCTTTGATCCGTCTTGTCTTTCATAGGCGGATGACACGTTAAGTGAGACCTCGCTAATCGATTGAGCAAGTTGTGTCAACCAACTGTCGAACGTTAACAAGTTTGGTGAAGTTATACTCTGCCTGTAAACTGCCCAATTGACTTTTATTTGGCTCGGTAGTTTATCAGTCATCTCCTGCAATATCATCGGGTTGTTTAGATGATCGGTTAATCCAGTTGACTCCATTGTCGCGCACAGGTTTTGCACAGAAAGCGAAAAATTGATTAACGTGTCCAGCCTCTCTGCTTTGGGTGAAGGTTCGGAACGCACTTTTTGTAACAATGAGTTCAGGATCAACTCGGGTCGCCCATATAACATTCGGAGAGTTGAAATGATACCCGGAACATTTGAAGGTAGTAGCAGCCTGCTACGGACAGCTTCTAGCGCCTTACCTTTGAGGCATCTTTGCAGTCTTACAAGGTTTTCGTCGTTAGTGTAACCACAAATACGCGTGGTAGATTCAAAGCTGCTTAAGAACAACGGCCACTCCTCCGGATACCCAGACAGCGATGGCAGCTCCTTTGGCATTACATGCCGGGCCGCAATTTGATCCGAACTCAAACAAACGTTAAGTAGTGCATTCGGAGCAGTAGGAGCTACTGGGTTATTGGTGACGTATATGTTGTTGGTACTTCGACGTTCCTGGAACTTGACTTCCTGCTGGTACAATGGCTCTTGATGCGAGCATCGGTTTGGATTGTTCATGTGAGCACATTGCACTGTACATGGAGGTCGGGAAGCATTTGCAAATCCATTAGGCGCGACCGGCACGGTTGTGTTGGCTACTTGAGGTGCATTGACGTTTTGTGATTTAACCTCAGAATCAATTTGAGGCACTCTTGGCCCTTGAATCTGAACACCGTCAACTGTAGCACCTTGTTGTAACCACTGGCTTACCTTTTGATTGGCAACATCTTCCTCGTCCTCATCTATACTTGATTCAGACTGAGAATCGTTCTCCATGGCGATACGTTGAAGTACTTCGTACCGTCTATCAAGATATTCCTTGTTCAATTGCTCTTTTAGTGCACGTTCTTCATCTACGCGTTGTAGTTCAAGCGCAGCGAGCTTAGATGACTTATTTGTGTGCTGTGAAATTCGGCTTTTTTGGCTACCTCCACGCTGAGTCGGATTTAATTGCTTTAGCAAATTATGATGAGATGATGCGCAACGCGAGTGCGCTTTCTGGGGTGAAGCATGTTGCATTTCCTCGCAAACCGATGACGCTCGTGGAAACTGTTGCTGATGCGATGTATGGCGTTGCTCCTGAACGCTTTGCGATGTACTGCGCAGCGGCTGTGGATTGTGGGGAGTATGAGTTTGCGAAGCATCTGCTGCTTTATTTTGCGCCTGCATTGATGAGATACACTTTTCACAAACCCACTTATGGTCCTTAATCTTGCGAGAAACTCCGACGCATCGCTGATGGAACCAGTCCCCACAAACATCACATGCAACCATTGGTCCGGTGTCGTCCAAGTCGGTACAATTCTTGCAATTGTTTGCCGTGTTCACATTAGGAAATCCATTTCTTCCCCCAGGAGGCGTACGTGGCATCATTTTTGATTTTAAATCAATGTTATTCCTTTAAAGGAATTTGAAGAATGTTGGCAGTAAATGTCAACTCCGTATGAAGAGTTCTGAAGACTTTTTATTTTGGTATTTGAAAGCGTGCAATGGCGGCGCTTCAAATTCCCTGCAATTTTATTAAAATAAATGGAATTCAAATAGTTTTACAAAATGTTACAAAATTACTTTAGTTTTCTTCGTTCACCAAATACGGCTTCGCTTTCTTCTTCTTTTCTTTTTCGTTAGCAATAATTATGATATATGGCGGACGCACAATCCCAGCTGCCTCGCAGTTTTTTCGTATTTCCTCAATTTTTTCTCCATCTGTCCCTGTCAGATGGGCACTGCTCGTCCAGGGATGGCTTGCGGCTTATAGGGTAACATCAGTGTTACTGACAGTCCCCCCCGGTATGAGAGACACATCCGTGATCGAAATACCCTTCGTATTATCCCGGATATCAAGCACAGCAAGCTTCACAGCAGGTCTCTCGAACACTCCAGTAACTGTTTGAACGGTCGTTTTTCTAACTTGGCCATCCTTCCCGACTTTGACTTCCAGGACTCTTCCTTTCGGCCACGAATTCCGTGGAAATTTGTCGTCTACTATGACCACGATATCCCCTTGGAGCTTGGCAGGCTGCAACCACTTCGTTCTACGAGTCAGTGTAGGTAGGTACTCCTTTACCCACCTTCTCCAAAACGCATTAGCATAGTATTGGGCTGTCATCCAGTTTTTTCGCAAAACATGTTTATCATCACTGAACTCACCGATAGGCTTGGATCCATTTGAAGAACCGATCAAGAAATGGTTAGGGGTGATAGCTTCGTGATTTATGTCATCCACTGGAAGGTACGTCAAGGGCCTGGAATTAATCACATTCTCCACCTCAATCAACATACTTTTTAAAAGCTCATCAGATGGATTGCGGCTTGGCATGATTGCATAAAGTGTTGTCTTCACAGAGCGGACAAGACGTTCCCAACTTCCACCCATGTGAGGAGAGGCTGGAGGATTAAATATCCACTTGATGGTAGTTGACTTGAGCTCACTGGCCAAATCGGTTGACTTCACTGCGGCAAGAGCCATTCGTAGTTCATTCTCCACTCCATGGAAATTGGTTCCATTGTCGCAATATATTTCATTTGGAATCCCTCTTCGAGCAATAAAGTTGCGTAAACACAGTAGACATGAGTCCGTCGATAAGGTGTGGGCCACCTCGATGTGTATTGCGCGCGTTGTTAAGCAAGTCACCAGCATTCCCCATCTTTTTTCAGCGCGTCTTCCGATAGCCACTGTAAACGGCCCGAAGTAGTCCATGCCTACAAATGTAAACGGACGAGTAAATGTAGCCAACCTTGCTGCGGGTAACTCGGACATTTGTGGTGGACATGGTTTGGCATCCCGGATTTTACAAACAGCGCATAACTTCCTTACTGCTTTTAGTAGTCCGCGTAACTGCGGAATGGAGTATAGCTGTCGCAATTCGTTAACTACAGTTTCGTTGTTGTGGTGATGGTAACGTCTGTGGATTGCGTCGACAACCAAACGAGTAATCTCATGTGATTTTGGCAACAGAATTGGTCGTTTTGTCGCGATAGGAATATTAGGTGCTGCATCTATTCTACCTCGTGAACGAATAACTCCATCATTATCCAAGTAAGGAAAGTGTTTGTATATGACGCTGGTTTTTTTCACAGGAATGTTTCGAGTTAGGGCTGCCATCTCTTCCACATATTCCTCCACTTGGGCCTGTCGGTAGATAACATTTTCAGCTGCCAGGTATTCTTCGCTTGTGAATGGTCCTCTGATCACTATATTTGGCCTCGACAAAATGTTGGTTACAGCACGCATTACATAAATAGTGGTTCTCAATAATTTTGTCCAGGATGAGAATCTGTTAACTTCAAGTAAACTGGAACGATTTGAACAGATGTGTAGCATGTTGACTCGTATTTCTCCTTCTGTTGTCGACATCAAGAGCGGTGGATTTCGTGGCCATTCATCTTCAGATCGACAAAGGAATTTCGGACCAGTAAACCACCTACCATCTTTCGTAAAGTCCGGTGACTTCTGCCATTTGGTCGCTTCGTCTGCTACGTTGTCTTTTGTAGGTACCCACTGCCACTCGGCTGCTTCTGATAAGTCCAAGAGCTCCCCAATACGGAAGGCAACAAACTGCTTATATTTTCTGTGGTCTGAGTTGATCCAAGCAATAACCGTTCTAGAGTCACTCCAAAAATAACGTTTACGGAAGTGAACCGAGTGTTGTTTTTGTCGAAACTGATAGAGCACAGCTGGAAGTGACGTAAGTTGATCCGGTCCCTTCATCAGCATTGAATTTAGCGAAGTTCCTCTTACTTTGGCTGCTGCATCCCAAACAATCCTAAATTTACCGGGTTTGTTAGGATTGGAAACCGTAAAGATTGGCAAATACCACGTTCGAGGATGGTTGAGATCCAACTCAGCCTTTGACAATTTGTGAATATAACCATTCATTTGATATTCATTGATTTTTTCTTTCAGCATTAAGGCGAAATCAGGTTCTGAACACATTTTCCTTTCCAGACAACGAAATCGATTCATCGCCATAGGCAGACTGTTCGGGAGGTTGACATCATCATATTTCCACAATAATCCGGTCTCGAAGCGGTCATCAACTTTAATGGTTTTCTCCTCAAGCATCTGCATGGATCGCTCATCTTCTACGGATAATAAATTCTTAGATGGAGTAACAACACCACAACTATCCAAAGGGAAATAGTCCTTAACTATTTGCTGCACTATGTTGTCGTTTGTGTGTTGACATTCGCACATATGGAATCCTTGGAATTTTTCTGCTTGAAAGGCCTCATCGTTATTATTTCCTATCGGTCCATAGATACCCCAGCCAAGTCTTGTTTTCGCTGCTACTGGTTCATTCTCCTTACCCTCACGGAACCTTAGTGGCATACCCAGCTTCCAATTGTCGAGTCCGATTAAAAGCCTAGGAACTGCGTCCTTGTAAGATTGTATTGGCAGTCCTTTAAGATAGTTGTATTTTCCTATCAGAGAGGCAACGGAAAGCGTTTGTTTCGGGAGATTAAGAGACTTCACCGTATGTGCATTTGAAATTGAATGCGTGGTTTGTGTTTTCGATCCAGAAATCTTAAACGAGACAAGTTGGGACTGTTCCTCCATACGATGGGTGTTGGCGGTCCATTTAAGGCAAAGTGGTTCTGGACTTCCCTTCAGATCCAATTGAACGGCCAGCTCCTGATCTATCAAAGTGATGGACGACCCGTCATCCAGAAACGCAAACGTCTCAACTTTCTGTTTGTTTCCATGTAGCACCACAGGCACAATGCGAAATAGGATGGATTGATTGTTCATCCGATGTGTATTGCATATGGATTCGCTGGCAATATTCACCTCTTGTCTATCCGGGTCAGGTATGGTATTGTGCAACAATGGATGATGCTTATAACTGCAGCCATTTATCCCACAGATTGCATTCGACCTGCAGCGACCTCGTCCATGTGATGATAAACATGTTCGGCAGAGTTTGTATTGGCGAACAGCGTCCCATTTGTTATTGATGGCCAGTTCTCTGAATTGATGACACTCTTTAACTGTTGGGCACGACTGCTGACAGATGCAACAATTTCTACTTGGTGGAGTTCGACGGTTGCCCGGTTGTTCTCGTAAAATTGGTTTTCCGGCATGCGTGCTTACGAAATTCTTTCTCTTTGATCCGTCTTGTCTTTCATAGGCGGATGACACGTTAAGTGAGACCTCGCTAATCGATTGAGCAAGTTGTGTCAACCAACTGTCGAACGTTAACAAGTTTGGTGAAGTTATACTCTGCCTGTAAACTGCCCAATTGACTTTTATTTGGCTCGGTAGTTTATCAGTCATCTCCTGCAATATCATCGGGTTGTTTAGATGATCGGTTAATCCAGTTGACTCCATTGTCGCGCACAGGTTTTGCACAGAAAGCGAAAAATTGATTAACGTGTCCAGCCTCTCTGCTTTGGGTGAAGGTTCGGAACGCACTTTTTGTAACAATGAGTTCAGGATCAACTCGGGTCGCCCATATAACATTCGGAGAGTTGAAATGATACCCGGAACATTTGAAGGTAGTAGCAGCCTGCTACGGACAGCTTCTAGCGCCTTACCTTTGAGGCATCTTTGCAGTCTTACAAGGTTTTCGTCGTTAGTGTAACCACAAATACGCGTGGTAGATTCAAAGCTGCTTAAGAACAACGGCCACTCCTCCGGATACCCAGACAGCGATGGCAGCTCCTTTGGCATTACATGCCGGGCCGCAATTTGATCCGAACTCAAACAAACGTTAAGTAGTGCATTCGGAGCAGTAGGAGCTACTGGGTTATTGGTGACGTATATGTTGTTGGTACTTCGACGTTCCTGGAACTTGACTTCCTGCTGGTACAATGGCTCTTGATGCGAGCATCGGTTTGGATTGTTCATGTGAGCACATTGCACTGTACATGGAGGTCGGGAAGCATTTGCAAATCCATTAGGCGCGACCGGCACGGTTGTGTTGGCTACTTGAGGTGCATTGACGTTTTGTGATTTAACCTCAGAATCAATTTGAGGCACTCTTGGCCCTTGAATCTGAACACCGTCAACTGTAGCACCTTGTTGTAACCACTGGCTTACCTTTTGATTGGCAACATCTTCCTCGTCCTCATCTATACTTGATTCAGACTGAGAATCGTTCTCCATGGCGATACGTTGAAGTACTTCGTACCGTCTATCAAGATATTCCTTGTTCAATTGCTCTTTTAGTGCACGTTCTTCATCTACGCGTTGTAGTTCAAGCGCAGCGAGCTTAGATGACTTATTTGTGTGCTGTGAAATTCGGCTTTTTTGGCTACCTCCACGCTGAGTCGGATTTAATTGCTTTAGCAAATTATGATGAGATGATGCGCAACGCGAGTGCGCTTTCTGGGGTGAAGCATGTTGCATTTCCTCGCAAACCGATGACGCTCGTGGAAACTGTTGCTGATGCGATGTATGGCGTTGCTCCTGAACGCTTTGCGATGTACTGCGCAGCGGCTGTGGATTGTGGGGAGTATGAGTTTGCGAAGCATCTGCTGCTTTATTTTGCGCCTGCATTGATGAGATACACTTTTCACAAACCCACTTATGGTCCTTAATCTTGCGAGAAACTCCGACGCATCGCTGATGGAACCAGTCCCCACAAACATCACATGCAACCATTGGTCCGGTGTCGTCCAAGTCGGTACAATTCTTGCAATTGTTTGCCGTGTTCACATTAGGAAATCCATTTCTTCCCCCAGGAGGCGTACGTGGCATCATTTTTGATTTTAAATCAATGTTATTCCTTTAAAGGAATTTGAAGAATGTTGGCAGTAAATGTCAACTCCGTATGAAGAGTTCTGAAGACTTTTTATTTTGGTATTTGAAAGCGTGCAATGGCGGCGCTTCAAATTCCCTGCAATTTTATTAAAATAAATGGAATTCAAATAGTTTTACAAAATGTTACAAAATTACTTTAGTTTTCTTCGTTCACCAAATACGGCTTCGTTTTCTTCTTCTTTTCTTTTTCGTTAGCAATAATTATGATATATGGCGGACGCACAATCCCAGCTGCCTCGCAGTTTTTTCGTATTTCCTCAATTTTTTCTCCATCTGTCCCTGTCAGATGGGCACTGCTCGTCCAGGGATGGCTTGCGGCTTATAGGGTAACATCAGTGTTACTGACAAATTGCTTAAAGAATTTTTCAGCAGATGAATCATTCTGCAACTGAGCACGAACGTTGATAGTAGGTAAGTTTCAATGACTTAACAAATCTCCATAAATATGAACATGAAGACTTTAAGCAAGTGTTAATTTCATCAGCAGCTGTCGATCTAGGAATGACGGGCAATGTTTGTCTGAAATCGCCTGACAATAAAATCAATGCCTCGCCAAATAACTCTGAAATCTGAATTATCTCAAACATCTTTTATTGTTCTTTCCAAAGCTTCAACAGATTTCTTATTTGCCATAGTGCATTAGTCCCAAATAATGATATCGCAACGTTTCAATAATGTTACCGTTCCAGATGTTCTTGAAATGTTGAATGTGCTATCCGACCACAATCTAAAAATGTGGCTGCAACGCCAGAAAACGCCATTCCCAATGCAATTTTATTCTGGGATATTATCGTTGTCAACAACAATGAAATGAAAAATGTTTTTCCGGTGCCTCCAGGTGCATACAGAAAATAAAATCCACCGGCATCACAGCTTGCATAACAGTATCGTACGCCTTTTTTTTGCTCCGGATTCACTGTCAAAAGATTTGCTTGAACAAAAGCATTTAATTCGTTGCGATCATATTTATGAATGAACCGATGATCATTGTCTAGTGCAATTGACACAAGGCCTAGGTCTATGGGGCCTGGGCCTCAACCAACAAGCGTCTCCAGCCAGCACGATCTTTGGCCAGCCGTCTCCAGTTTCGCACGCTAAGTTGGTTAAGGTCCCCTTCCACTTGCGTGCGCCACCTGAGTCGCGGTCTTCCTCTACTGCGCCGTCCCTCGGGTGTGGATTCGAAGATCTTCCGGGCCGGAGCATTGACGTCCATTCGCTCTACATGACCCAGCCACCTCAGTCGTTGGACCTTCACTCTTCTGGCTAGGTCGATGTCGCTGTACAGCCCGTACAGTTCGTCGTTGTATCTCCTCCTCCATTCACCGTCTATGCAGACGGGACCGAAAATTACTCGAAGAATTTTCCTCTCGAAGTAACCAAGAGTAGCCTCATCCGCTTTTGATAGAGTCCATGCCTCTGCACCATAAAGTAGGACTGGGATGATCAAGGTCTTATAAAGGGTCACTTTAGTTGTTCGAGAGAGGGCTTTGCTACTCAATTGCTTTCTTAGCCCAAGGAAACAGCGATTGGCAAGAGTTATTCTTCGTTTAATCTCAGCGCTGGTGTCATTGTCTGAAGTCATAGCGGAGCCTAGGTAGACAAAGTCCTTTACCACCTCAAAGTTATATCTGTCTATGGTGACATTTTGTCCAAGACGTCGGTGTTGGTTGTCCTTTCTTGATGACAGCATATACTTTGTCTTGCCCTCATTGACCGCCAAACCCATCTTTGCCGCTTCCGTCTCAATGCTCACGAACGCGTCAGTGACATCACGCTTCGATCTGCCGATTATGTCGATGTCGTCGGCGTAAGCGAGTAGTTGGACGGACTTATAGAAGATAGTGCCTCTGGTGTTAGCGTTTGAGTTTTGCACTATTCTTTCAAGAACGATGTTAAAGAAGTCACATGACAGCGCATCGCCTTGTCTAAATCCTTTTTTGACATCGAAGGTCTCGGTGAGTTCTTTACCGACCTTAATGGAGCAGCGTGCATTCTCCATTGTCATCCTGCACAAACGGACGAGTTTGGCAGGGATGCCAAAACTAGACATTGCTCTATATAGCTCGTCCCTATAAATGCTGTCATAAGCGGCCTTAAAATCGATAAAAAGGTGGTGGGTATCGATTTGGACTTCCTGGGTTTTCTCCAAGATCTGCCGCAGTGTGAATATTTGGTCAATGGTAGACTTTCCTGGCCTGAAGCCACACTGATAGGGACCAATCAGGTTGTTGACGAAAGGCTTCAGGCGTTCACACAACACGGCAGATAAGATCTTGTAGGCGATGTTAAGAATACTTATACCTCTGTAGTTGGCGGTATTACAATAGCTTAAATTTGCAGATAAAATTCGAGCGAGTTCTGCATGTAAAAGCACCGCATCAAATGTATACAGATTTATTTATAAAACCATAAATTGACCAATCGATTGTCACTACCAATGCAACGAGTTTATAGGCGGCATTTCGATTTGTTCCTTTCTCAGAATCAACAATTAGTTGATAGTTTTTAACGACAGTGTATCGTGCGGAACGCGTGCACGAGGGTATCACTGAAGACCATGGAACTTTGACCCGGAAACGATCCACCCATAATTTAATATTCCTAGTACGTCAGTGCAGCGCATTTAAGGTACCTATATCTACTAGCCGTATAGTCCAAAACAACGCTAGAATGCGCGTTCATCAAGATGGAGCCACTGGCTATTTTTTTAAAGCCACAATCTATATTTATGGGGTTAACAATAATTGTGGCTTACACGACCTGCAAATGTTTTTATTTTTTATTTTTTTTTTGTTTGTATACACAATAATTTCGCAGTCAAATAAATAAAACCTTATTATGTTTCTTTCAACGAAAAGTAATGGAAACTTTTGGTGCTATGTGAAACCAGTATAAATCAACCGTACACTTGTTGATGTCAAAAGTAAACCCGTAACTGCTTAATGATAATGTTTCTTCTATTTTCTTTCTTAATATTTTTTAAAACAAACACTAAGATCATCAGGAATCAGCAATCGAAAACACCATCATCTCTGGAGCATTGTAGCTAATAAAACCAATTTATTTTTTATTGTTGTCATTTTATTTTCATAATGAATTTTTTTAAAATGGATTACATACTTACGTTACATAGTGTTGCCAAAGACTTCAAAATCAAATCTGATAACACCATCTTCTGTATTCAAAATCTATAAATGGACTTATCCTAAGAATTTTAATGTACGAGTAGATATTACACTGATGTCAATTATTACAATTATAAAAACAAATATAAATCTTACAAATTGAAAACTGAACAATTAGTTTAACACTTTTTGGTAATATGTTACAGATAAAAGCGGTCTTAGGTGTGAGCAAACATTAAATTACAAGATTCCATAAATAAATTACAAAATAAATAAATAAATAATAATATTACATCAGTCATTCTCTTTACCAACGAAAATAATCAATTTCTTAAATTTGATTAATTTCTCTTTTGTTTCCAAAAAGTGTACATAACATTTTATTCAAATTACATTTTATTCAGAAAGCTTTAAGTTCGTATTTTATAAATACGGTGACGACAAGTAGTTATGTACTCACGACTCACGAGTATGTATGTATTGTATATTATTTAAACAGAAAAATGTCTAGAGGTATGAAAACTGAATTACTTTTCATCGTGTCCAATGATTTCAATGTCATCGGCTAGAGGGCTCTCCAAGTCGCTTTGGGGCGACTTATCATTGTCCTGATGGTTGCCCTCCACTGCATCCAGATTAATAAGGGATAGTGTCATTTTACTACTGAGAATAACCTATACAAAATAGAAATGAATGGGAGTACCTTCTTTATTCTTTTAAGTTTGAGCTTACTGCTGGTTCCTCGGGAGATCCATTGAGCTCCTTATCGAAAACTTCTTCTGTTCGTGTTTCCGCATCTGACACCAGAATTTGAGAATCATGTCCCAAGGATCCTTCCAAATATATCGATTGGGGAACTGGGGGATCTTCAAGCTTTTCGATGGACTGAAATTGTAAGACAGTTAATTTAAATGAGTTAGGAATTTTAGTTGGAATATTTATAATGTTGGTGCCACTTCATGTTACAGAAATGTCATAGTTAGTTTGAAACAAATAAATATCTTCAATTGGGACTTTCAGATTTTATTCTCAGATTTCTGATATTACGAATGGAACATAAAATGAGATTGCTCCTATTTTGCATTTGTGTTGGTGCGTGATTTAAAAGTCATCTCTTCTTAAATTGTAATTTGTAATCCATTTAATTATGTTGATATCCATATCAGCGGCCAAATGCAATTTTTTTTTCTACTTATCATCTGTTAACGTAAATAATAACACACGTCAAAGTTTGACAAATGTCGTGGAACACCAAGTTAGCAGAAGTAGGTGTACCTAAATCTCGCTAAGAAATTGAGATTCGTAAAATTGCTCTGACTCTGAGTTGTTGGCGCAGGTTGTAGTCACTTGGTCAATTGGAGAAAAATCGAAATGCAAGTTCATTTCCTGACAGGGGAAAAACAGAAATGTCTTTCCAAATGGAATTATATACGGAGAATTGACTTTCAGAATTTAAAAACTATTCAAACAATGTGGACGTTCGGATTCATAAGGTCTGTTCATTAACTTTTATATCTTACGAATTTTTACTAATTCTTATGAATTCTTACGAATTTTCAGTCAGTGCAGTTCCTTAACTCAAAAAAAATCGTAAAAGAGAGCGTCATCGAGAGAGCAAGATATTTCCCCTCGAGTGAGAATCTTAAGAATTTTTACTCAACAAATTTCTTGGTGTAAGAAGTGAAAAAGCTGTCAGTCATCTTATAATTAATAGCTGATTTGAAATTTGTCGTTCTATTTGACATGAATGCGTGCATTTATCTTGATTTGTTGCGTATTAAAACAGGCGGAAAAATAAAATCAAATGTTCTTCTCAAGATTCTTTTCGAAAGTGACGACGAAATTATTACACGGCCCTAGCGAGGTATCCGTCGGAACGGAAAATTCTCCGATTTTATACAATTCGGAGGATTTTTGCTGCGAGGTATTCTTCGAAATAACTGTTCGGAGAATTGTTCCGACATTTTGTAACGCATATCGGCGAATTACCCTGAAGTGCAATGAAGGGCATTTTTTGGTTAAATTTTTGACAGCTATTCTTCGAAATAACTGTTCGGAGAATTGTTCCGACATTTTGTAACGCATATCGGCGAATTACCCTGAAGTGCAATGAAGGGCATTTTTTGGTTAAATACCTCGCAGCAAAAATCCTTCGACAGAAATTTGTTGCGGAAGCCTCCGAAAGAGTATGCGTTGCGGAGAATTTTTCATTCCGACGAATATCTACATAGGTACTTGGATTCATCAAAAATAAGTTCGATTAACTCATTTCGTAGTAAATTAGCAAATTACTCGAGTTTATCAGATATTTTAATGACTTTTCGTACCACTTTTTTTAATATTTGAATTATTTATCTGTCATTTTTCATAGATTACTACAAAAACCTTCCCTAACTTTCTCGTAAGTATCTCTCTCTGTGAGAGAATTTATCCCCACCACTGCCATTATGACAGTCTTTTCCATTCTTACTACAAAAATAAAGGAACAGACCTATAGTTTAGTAAGTCTGATAGCTGTCTGACTAGATGTACTTCAGTTTTGATTGGCCCATAGTGGTCACGTGGTTAGTTTTTGCAGTTGACGTTTATGGAGGGGAAGCCGACCAATCTAGTCCAGAAAATCCTGCCTGCATACTCAGTTGACATTTCGAAGAGTCTGATTTAAAATAAACAGAGTGGCCGTGGCAGAATTCTGAAGAGTCGAAAAAAGGGCCAGTGAGAGAAAAGGGTGCCATTTCTAAAGCTACTCTGCAAAATTTCGAATTTTCGCATGATATTTAAAAAACATTAGTGCGCATAATATTGTAACAGTGTTGTGATAGGCAAACGTGTTACATTTTAAATGTACTTATTTGAAAATAACAATTTTTGAAAAAATTATGAGGGGTCTTTTCTGAATAATAAATAAAGGGCGCCACAGGCGCAGTGGCTTAGTGGTTAGCGTGTTGGACTACTAAGCGAGGGTTCGAGGTTCGAATCCCGCAAAACCCCAAATTCCAACTTTGGGTTTTTTTCACTGCGCCACCTCTCGCGAACGTCTGACAAACATCCGAGAGTATGACTGTCTTGAAAGAGCTTCTCAATTAGCCGTTTGGAGTCGGCATAAAATTGTAGATCCCTCCCATTCGTTCCAAAAATGAAAACGCACACAAAACGAATGGTTGTGAGAAGCTTGACAAAACGGACACTGCTTCACAGTAAGTAATCAAACATTCCTTGTGTTGCTTAACAACGAAATCCAATGAACGCTGCTACCTAGTAACTACATTTTTTCAGAAATTTTAAACACAAATTAAACACTTCGAAAATACCCCTTTTCTCTTTTCTCGTTAGAAGTTGGGTGTGCGGGTATGTAACTGTAAGAGATGTTTTGCTGGAAACTGGAGTTAGTGCGAATGAGTAATTATAGTTTTGATTTTGGTGGTATACGAGGCATCTAATATAATTAGTTCAGACACTCTCTCTACACACCCACACACATGGAAGAGAATTGGACGGTAATAAGTGACTTCATAACTACTCTACAAAATGAGCTGCGGAGAATAGAAAGGCTAAGGAAAGCAACAGAAGCAGCAGAAGCCTCAGCAGCAGGTGAAACAGGATAAATAGCTTATTTGCTAACCAGCCCCGCAAAGTGATACCTGACGGCAGTTCGGGTTTGCGAATCGTGCATGTTTGTAGCACGGGCTACCGCATCCTTAGAAGATTACCACATCCATTGGCGCAACCAAAAAAAAAAAAAAACTTTAAGACCTCTGAGTTTACAGGAGTTCTGAGCGAACCATTAGCATCAATCACTCGGGTTTGCGAATCGTGCATGATAGTAGCACTCGGGTTACTAGTATCTATGAAGATTACACATCCTTGGCGCAACCAATAAAAAAAAAGCTATACTTTTCTATTATGTTTATTTTGCTCAAAAGAAGTGAAGTATTGGAATTATTTTATGCTGCATATTCAAAATTTGAAAAAAAGAAGAAGTGGGCAATATTTGCAAAAAATAAGTTTTGATTTGCTGCTTTTGCATTTATAATGGAAGTGCTGAGTTCTAAAAAAAAAATATGAATACAGATCGGCTTTTGGGTAGTCATTTTTGAGAAATAATTTAAAAATTCATTTATTCGAATTTTTTGAGGAAATCTAGGTAAGGGGTCTTATTTGAAATACGGATATTATCTTTAGTATGCATTTTGAATCAAAATGCATTGGTCAAAATCTTTAGACCTGTTTTTGATATCACGCAGACAAAACCGTACCAAATTTTGCAATGTTTAGTTTAAAAAATATACTATTTCCCAACTATATAGCTGAAAACTGACTACCTAAAAGTTATTTTTCGGGATGTAAGCATTACTTGGTTTTTAGAGTTTTATCGAAATCAAAATTAGAGTTTTCGAGATATTAGCAGTTTTCAAAATTAGCGTATTCGGTGATTTATTTTGGTCAAAGTCTTTATCGCCGTTTCCCTAGAAAACGAAAGAATCTATTGTTCGATAATATAGAAAAAAAACTGAGCCATTCAGTTAGAAAGGACAATATTACCTTAGAAATGAATTTTTGTTTTCGAGATATTTCGGAATTTCAATTCCAGAAATTTTACCAAGTTTACAAAGGTTTTTTCAGCGTATGAAAAAATTACGGGGGCGTCATAAATTGGGTCTGCCCCGAGCGGCTGCAACCCATGCTACTCCACTGAAAAAATTGAAAGCAGAATTTCGGTTCCAAATATCATAGGTATGTGAATGGCGTATACGTACTATTTTAGAATTGCATATTATAAAATTCAAAGGGCCTAATCTAGACTTTACTTTTATGCAAAAGTAGCAACCAATTAAATTTGCATATCAATAACCAATTTATCCTCTTGTAAAGTCTAAAGTCGACTCTAACTTTCTAACCTGAGTAAGTCGTGCATCACTGTGGTTTAAATAAACATCTCATCGATGTAGTGTTATTTGAAGGTTGGATGTCAGTTTTCCGTTACAAATATGTACTTCTAAATGCATAGCAATGAACTGATTAGCTTAAAAAATGTAAAACCAATCCCCGTGGAGATCATTATTTATTTAAAATAGAAAATGAAACCACCTCGTTATTTATATTCAATTTTAAGTAATCTCAAATGTCACATAAATAAATGGTTGAAGTCAGAATAAAATCAAAAGACTTAGCTGGAAAAATTTCACTTTTTGTGATTTTTGAAACCCTACATCTCAGGAACCACTAATGCTAAAAACGTTACATTTAGTGAGGCGTCTGTGCTTAGCATATATTCCGAATTTGAAGTTTCTGAATTCATTGGTACTGAAGATAGAGGGGGGTCGAAAATCGTCTGAGTTTGTTCCCGTAAAAAGGGTGTAGTTCCAGAATTTGGATGGGCACTATCATGCCCTTTGATTTTGTTATAATACGAGCATACAAAAATTGAATATTTACGCAGATCTAAGTCAAAAACAAAAGCTTTCTCAGAATCAGGACTTTTATATTTTCAGATGCTTGTCAAAAGTTTTTTGGGATTGCATGGGTGCATTCAAGAATCTATACTCTGTCCAAGAAAAATTGTCAGTACAGGGAAGATAGGATGTTTGTCTCTCAGTCTGGTTGCAATGACTTACATAAATCGGTCCCTTTTTAAAGCTCTCACAGGGTTGCCGTAGTGTGTATGATAATTCGCTATAACTCAGAGAGCAATACTGTTAGGGCTACCAACTTCCAATTTAAAATAAAAAATATTACTGAACGAAATAAATTCCGTTTATCTTTTTCCTTTTCTGGTAAGATAATAGGCGCGTTTTTTAAGGGTATCCACAGTAGGCCTAATCGCTTTAGTTTGTTTTCAAAAAAAAAAAAAAAAATTTTGTAAATCAAAATGAAAAAAATATAGGTACACAAACAGGCAATTAAAATACAAAATTATGTAACCACGACGCATTGTCATATACCTAAACAGATGGTATAAGGACTGCACTTGTGCAGCTCTACATACATTTTTTTAAAATAGACATATATATACCCAGATTACATATTTGTTAAAAAAAATATTACCCGTCAATGCAGAACTTCGCGGAAACAGTAGCAAAAAAAGGATCATAAAATCCTTTCAAGGCATTTGCTTTACTGGAGAGGAGTGACCGGATGTGGTAAAACCCAACGATCGAAAATAAACAGTATAGGTTTACCTGTTTCATCATTTTGATATTTCAGTGTGAAAAATATGCCCTACAAAGTGAAATATGAATTTATACCTATCAAAACATGCAGAAATATGCCCTAATATATAATGTACTAAGTTTTATATATTAAAATATTTAATCAAATTTTATCCAAAAAATAATACCATGCTTTTGCATGAATCCGGTTGAGTTGCCCTAGTAATCACTATTAGATAATTTATCGCAATATCTCTACAACGCACATATGATCACTTGTTGCGTTAATGAAATGAATGCATTAAAACACCTCACGAATGAACCTTATTTCTAAAAGACAATATTAAAAAATATGTTTTAACTGAATATTTTTGGATCTTTCAGAAATACAAACAAATTGAAACCGAATGGCAACACCCCCCATAATATGCCGCTCTCAAAGCACCAAAAAGCACCAAAACCGAAAGTTCTTTGACAAAATTCAAAGAAAAACCCTTAATGATATGCTTTCATTGACATATGGTAACACTCTTCTGATGTGATTCAGTCACACACACTGCTTATTTTGGTTGATGATAATGCCCAATTCACAATTCGGCGTTGCACGCGTGCGTGCGTCGGCGCGCTTTGACACGCTTTATAGAAATGTTACGATTTTAAATGCCAAAGCGCGCGATCAACAACTTTGTAAGACAAAATGCTGCTTTGAAGCGATTACGCGTTAACAGGAAAATTTTGACAAACTAAAAGTTCTATTTGTTTTTGGGCTGAGATATACAAATTCAGAGCAGAATTAAAATTTCAAGTCTACTCTCTTTTTTCTTGAAGCTGTAATTTTTATGCACGAATTGAAAAACGATTCTCCAAAATACAAGAAAATCATATTTAACAATATATCAAAGCACACAATAACTTTAATACGGATACAATACCCTTGATTAATATTTTTTCTCCAAAAAATCTAAAGAAATTAGTAGTTGCCCTACAAACAAAAATGTTATTCCTCATTTCCACACACTGAATTAATTAATTATGCTTTGAAAAAACATTATACAGCTTTTTAAAAGTCGTGTGTTATAAACATTAGCGGATCTGTGCCACTCCATCTATAAACGGCACATTCTATGACTTCAAATTGAACAATTCGAAATTCTAAAGTTGTCAAACGCGCGTGATAGTAGAAAGTAGCTCTACTCAGGCGTCGCGTTGAACTTTACGATATTTACGATCTAAAGTCGAGTCAACGCCTGAAGTTGTATTTTGTGTGGCACCATAAGAACGCTTTGTTTCTACATAATCTGTCAACGCACGCACGCGTCAACGCGACATTGTGAATTGGGCATTATAGGAAGCGAACACAAGCGATCGTGCTCATTCTGCCCGCGGCTGTGTGGCAGACTGGTTGTGGAGGGATGTATGCGGATTTCAGGAAAATTACAACAATAAATTCTTTGGAATGCCAGTGGTTTCGTTTTTATTTCAGTGGCAAATCTTGTGTTTAAGTGCCGTGAGAGTAGCTACAGGCACCACTGGTAGAAAAAAAACTCCTCCATAAGGCCTGTACTGACAATTTTTCTTGGACAGAGTATAGTTATCTTAAGTCGACAGATTGGTCTGGATAAGATGTAACCTGAACACAAAAACTAGATTGGTCGGAAACGTCACTTTTCCTACGTCAGTCACATATGCGAACGGTCAACTTAGTACTCAGTCACGAATTTCTTGACTAGATTCGCCGGCTATCCCTCGATAAACGTCAACTGAAACAGCTGCCCATATAATCGATTTCAGACAATCAAAACCGAGATACATCTAGTCAGGCATCTCACAGACTTTCTAAACTATAGATACGTGAACGTCCTCTATGTTAAAGCCCGTTTTGTTAGTAAGTTAGTCACTATCGCGACTTACATGTTCGGGATGTGAGAAAAAAACAGGCGTTGGAGGGCGACCGCTCCATTTTTGACCACCTTCACAACTAGCAGTTACCTCTAAGCCCAGCACCTACAGAAATCGAAATAACATAAAAACATCAAGTAACAATAAAGTTTTTTTTTTAAGAAAAACAAAATAAAAATAAAAAACGCATCAGAAACCAAACTTACCGCCACCGATCTATCAACGCTTCCGTCCCTCTTTTTACGATCAAAAGTTTCCGTTTTGTAATTTTCAGTTTTTAGTTCTTTTCGTTCCACAGCACTAGTAATTTGCTGGTCTTCGTG
Organism: Cheilosia urbana; assembly: GCA_946477585.1. Classification (NCBI taxonomy): domain Eukaryota; kingdom Metazoa; phylum Arthropoda; class Insecta; order Diptera; family Syrphidae; genus Cheilosia; species Cheilosia urbana. The sequence goes on from OX297856.1 coordinate 45,303,633, forward strand.
GGATTCATCTACTGATCTGTCTACAGAATTAGGATCTTCACTCTCGGTAATATTTGTATGTCCATTTGAAATGTTTCCATTATTCGGTGTCATCGTTTCGTCGTTTGTTTTTGTTTCCTATGTAATACAAAATTGTTGTTATTTAAAGAAATACTTGATCGTGGAATAAACGTGGTGAAATCTCGGTCACGTGATGTTTAACGGTCGAATTTTTGAACATCATGCAACCTTATAGAAAGTTTTTTTGTGATTTCACCAACGAACAAGCATGCACTACACGCGCAAAACAAAATTAAAGGAAAATTAACTATTTTTCTTGTTTTTATTTTTAAAGATATATTTAAAAAAAGGAAATTAAATTATGATTTGTTAGTAAACTTGAGTTATTGAAAATGTTGTAGTAATTAGATGGTTAGTGTATCGCTGGATGCGTTAGGTATTTGAATTATAGATCAATAGTGGTTAGTAGACAGGCACACACTCAAACACACGAAAATAAAGACGAAATTAACAGCAGCTATGTACAGAATTTCAATCGCCATTTTGTTTTCTCTATTGCTAACCTTATTTGAATCTGAAGTCGAATTTGTTTCTCGTACTTTTAATTGCTCATCGGCAGCATCAATTAAACCTTGAATAGCTGTCACAACTATATATATATATGTGATAATGATTAATTAAAAATATTAAAACATTACAAGAAGAAACAAAATATTAAGTGTTTGAAATATAGCAAAAAACCAAACTGTTCGTTATAGAGAGCAAAAAAGTAAGACAAACTTGTTAGGTTTGTGCTAAGAGCGCAGAAATTTGCTTCAAAGAAAATGATTTATATTTGATTGCTTACATCTTTTTAAAATATGTCCCCTTTTTTTTGTTAATATAGTAAGTACACATGCTTAACATACTGGAGTGCAAATTAATTAGTGCTTAGTGTGATAGATACTTTTGTATGAATAGCATTTTGAAATGGTACACGCACATGTGCAAACAAACACAAGAAACTTGTGATGGTGGTGGTGGTACAAGAAGAAAAAAAAAGCAAAACAAAGAAATGAAAAGGATATTCTCATGCTACATGAGGAAAGGATATCAAGAAACCGAATTGAAAAATGTATTTTAATTACTTATTTAAGAAAATGTATGCCGAAAGTTTGCCGCTTTAAAAAATTCATGGCGAGCATCTTGAAAAATGAAAATGAAAAATGACAAGTAGATTTTTTTTCCTTTATCGTTTCTTTATATAAATATGCCATGGGCCCTCCTATTGTGTTAAGTGTGTGTGTTTTTTGTTTTGTAACAATGGCTGTTAATTGGATATTTCTTTGAATGTTATCTTTCACCAGTGGTTAGTGTTTGTGTTTTTGAAAATCGTTTTGAATGTTGTTCGCAACGTGATACAAATTAAGAAAAATGTAATGCTAACCCAAAATAAAATCAAAGTTGTTTAAACAAAATTATAATAATTAATAATAGAAAATAAATCAATAAATTGTGCGCAATATGCGTTTCTTTGCAAACATTTTTCTCTAACCTTGGCTTGGAATTGATCTGAATTCATTTCGGCTATTAACTTAGCCATTGCCTTTTCGGTTTCCTCGAGTTTTTTCCTTAATTTCTCAATTTCCATTAATTGTTCAGATTCCTTATTTATTGGATGGATAGATTTTGCAAGTTGATAGCTTGATGTTTGACCAACGTTTTGTGAGCCGTTAGTAGCAACTACTATGTTAGATGATGCCACATCTCGAAGCCTTTGTTCAGGGCAATTATTCCGGCTACAGTGTTCTTGTTGCTGGTTAGATCCTAAAAATTTGTTACGAAACTTGATATTCAAACTCATACACCATGTACTGAACAAAAAATTACTTCCGTCAAACCAATTATTGTTTTTCATTTTTTCTTAATTTATGTTCACGTGAAATGTAATCAATTCAAGCATTTCTCTTTTACTATTCATTATAGATATATTCGGGATATTAGAATGATTTATAAAAAAAAAATAAGGTGCATCAAGAAAATAAATATAAGGGTTATGCTTAAAGTTTTTTTTTCGTATATTTAATAAACGATGAAAATATATAATGAGATAATAAAATGTACAACATTCAGAAAGTCTGGAAATATAGTCAGAAAATATTTTTATTTTCCACATTTATGTTGTTTGTGCTCATGCAAATGTTTTATGACAAAAATAACGAAAAGCATAGGTAGTCTGGTAATGGATTCGAAAATGTTGACGAAGTTGCATTAGATATTAAAAAGAATCGATGGTTCTACCAAGCGTTTCAATTTCATTTACAAAACTTCTGCAGTGGAACTAATCTTACCATCACAGCATCATTCAAAATGTAGGTACCCTAAAAAGTCAACAACCCGTACTACAAAAGAGCAAGTGACGTTTTTATGTTCGATTAGCCACACGAAATCTGAAATCTGAGAGCGAATCTGAAGAAGCCCAATCGAATATCACATAAGTTTACGTCTACGATGATATAATAATTAATTGTAAATTTTTTCGACGTATTCACCAAACACTATTAGGGTTGAACCTATGCTATTTCGAATATGCGAAAAAATTAAATTCTAATTTCCAAACGTGTTCTAAAACGAGTTTATCTCTTTTTCGAAAATGTTAGTTGTCAAAATCAATTCGTGTCTTTGAAATATTGTAGCATTGACATTTAATTAACATATTGCATTCTCCGATTAAATTATGATTAGACGAATGATAAATTTTTAAAATTGTGAGCCGATTTTAATTTATAAACATTTGTTAATCGCTCGTAAAACACTGAAATAAATCATCATTTAATCCGATTTTTTGAGCCCGTGAATTTAAATCTATATCCTTAATATTCACTTCAAAAAGTTTTATATATCAATTTTTTATAAAAGTTAATATGGACATAAGAAAAAAAAAACGATGATTAATCGCTGATCCAGTACACAATTAAAGAGCGTGACAGAAAGATCAATTGAATGACTAGGTATCATTCGCCCCATGAACGTCCTTGATATACACAAGAATGATGATTGGAAGGAACTACTTTTTGGTAAATAGGGGAATAGTAAACTCGAAAGACAAGTTCGATGGTAAAGACAAATCGAATTCCTCGATACATAAAACAATGATACCAAACAATAAACTCTTAAAAAAGGTACAAGATCTGATAAAAGAAGTTACTTGAACATTATAAATCTTATCATTATACAATTATTATTATAATGATTGATTATTAAACTCTTTAATAGCCTGTGTAGAAGATGAAACAAATACCATTAAAACCATTGCAACGATGTCAATTTACAAACTTTGAACAATTATTGGGAAGAACGGCTTCGCTCCAAAGGGGCTTACGTGTATAATTAATGCCCAATTAACCATGTCTCATTGCCGCGCGCGTGCGTTGACAGATTACGTAGAAACAAAGCGTTCATATTCTGCCACACAAAATACAACTTCAGGCGTTTATTGGGAATGGACATTAGATCGTAAAGTTCAACGAGACGCCTGAGTAGACCTACTTTCTACTATCACGTTCGTTTGACAACTTTAGAATTTCGAACTGTTCGATTTGAAGTGCCACTATTATCTATTACTCACAAGGCTTAAGGAGTTATATGATGTTTTTTGTATGCAAATTAATTAATTCAGTGTGTTGAAAGGATAAATACCATTTTTTTATTTTTTTGTTCAGGAACTACTAATTTCTTTAGATCTTTTGGAGGAAAACTATTAATCAAGGTGTTGTATCTTGGTCGCGCCGCGCGCTCTTTGGCATTAAAAATCGTAAAGTTTCAATAAAGCCTGGGCAAAGTTCGCCAACTCACGCGGTCAAGGCCGAATTGTGAATTGGGCATAAGTTTCAGAAATTCAAAAGTATATGGATGGAACTAATTTTATAAAATCTACCTGCTGCAGTAGTTGTATTTATTTAATATCCAAAGCAAACTAAATACATACTAAAACTAACAATAAAATTCAAATTGCAAAAAATGTTAATAAAATGTTTTTTATTTTTATAACAAAGCGTATGTATTAAAAGTTTGCATCGCGTATGCCAAAAATTCAATTTGACTGTAATAATAAAATTAAAATAAAGTACGAAAGAAGGACATATCTTAAAATTTGTAACTAATGAAAAAAATGATTTCAAATAAATATAAACTAAAAAAGAATAAAACGATTCGTGTCATATAGCGAAAATGTGTATTCACTACAATGAGCTTACTTGTCTGATGTTCTCTCCACCCTGATTTTTCGGGGAGTTTAATAAGATGATATGAATTTGGTTTGGGTTATAATTTTTACATTTAAATATGTAGTTTCTTAGCAACTATAATAAGGTACGCAATTTACCTAATTTGGAACCATTGACATCATCACCCTTTTTATCATGACCAAATACTTCTTTTCTGAATGTAGGATCAGCCGGTGCCGGGCCGTAAGGGGCATTGGGAACTGGTTTCTTCATGACAATCTTTAAGAATTACAAGCAATTTCACATAATATATTATCTGTAGATCTGTACATAATATAGTAAATACCTTCATAATAGTGTAAACGAAGAAAACTATTATGCCAATGGTGTACAAAGGCATTATTAGTCCCATACTGCTTCCTTTTGGTTGCGCCTGGTGAACAGATCCTGCCCCCATTGGCGGACGCATTCCGGGAATAGGACCAGGCTGTAAATAGGTGCAATTATTAATAGTTAAAAGTTTAAAGGTATTAAAAATCATAAAATCAGGATAACAATTTGTTCGTTCTAAAACTGATGTACAAATAGACTAGTCGTGGATAATCAAAATTTATTTTAGTAAATAATTTCGCCCTCCTTAATTTTAATAATATTTTTGATTGTAATTACAGCCCGTTCTCTAAAGATGACTTTTTGTAGAAAACTTCATATGCAATCGAATAACCGAATCAATGATGACCGTTCTGAGATCAGACATTTTTATTTTGAAAGTCATTATTTGATCTATAAATCACAACAAATTGCATTTTTTTTTACAAATATATATCGAAATATCGAAACATAAATGAAGTGCACTACTGGGTCGAACAAAACTTTCTCGTTTATCAAAAGTTTTGTTGGTTGTTTTCTTATTTTATTAGATAGGTAGTTAAAGATCTGAAGATCTGAGAAGCAATGCTATATAAAAGATGGCAGTAGACATTAGGTACATTATAACAATGTGAGTTTTTAAAAGTTGAAACGCACAGTAACAGGCAATTGTCGCCAGTTCTGTATTTGTATTTGCTGGCTTAAGTTGTCTATGATTGGAAGTATTGTTCGTTATAGATCGATATCTTTCCATATAAATATATATATGTATATGCCAGAATTCTGAGATTTGTATATGTAAATACTTCGTGATGGACGAAAAAAAGGTAAAAGTTGGTAATATTTGTTATTGCATTTTCAATGGCTGTTGCAATTTTGATTAAAAGTTCGGTATTGAGTTTTAAAAATATGTACGAACATAGGTCGCCTTTTGGGTAGTAATTTTTGAGAAATAATTAAAGAAACGGATTTATTCGAAATTTTTGAGAAAAACTGAGTACGGGATCTTGTTTAGAATACTAATACTGATATTATCTTTAATACGTATTTTCATCAAAATCGTTAGAGCGGTTTCTGTAAAATTTGGCAGACAAAACAGTACCAAATATTGCAAATATTTTTTAACTATATAGGTGAAAACATATTATAATATTTTATTGTTCGGGATGTAAGCATTACTTGTTTTTTTAATGTTTTATTGAAGTCAAAAATGGGGTTTTCGAGATATGAGCAGTTTTTAAAATTAGCGGTGATTCGAATTGAAAATTAAGGACGCAATAAATTTTAGAACATCAATATTACTCTAAGTTTGTATTTTGGTTAAAATCGTTATTGCCGTTTTCAAGTAGACTAAGGAAAACTGAATTTAAAATTTATATTTTTTTTTTTCAAAATCCATTTTACAATAACACAGAGAAAACTGAGTTTGCCATTAAGTTGGAAATGACCATATTACCCTAGGAATTAATTTTTGTTACAATCGCATAGACCGTTTTCGAGATATGTCCAAATTTCAAAAGTATAGTTTTTCGATTTTTTTTTTTTTTTTTTTTTTTGATCGAGCTTGTTTTTCATATTCTACTAGCTGACCCAGCGAACTCCGTTCCGCCTAAATTCGTTATTGTAATGAAAATAATATTTCGGAGCTTGCACAATGAATGCTACCTACTTTATGCAATTGGGTCAATTCAAATTCGTTATTCAAAAGTATTTATATTAAATAAAATAAAAATAACTGAAGTAGGTATAACAATCGATGTATTTCCGCTTTTGCACGCACGTGAGCACGCCATACACAATTGATCATGTGAAAAACATGGGAATTCAAGATTGAGGCAAATCGTTCTGAATAAGGAGGCAAATCTGCGATTTTCTGAGCTCTTTTTCTCCATCGCCGTTTTAAACAAAGCGTTGTTCTTGTTTGCATTAAATAATTGTTGCAATTGTCGAATGACGTTTTTTGTCACCTCTGTTTGCCCTCTGCACAGCCCAGTACAGCCTATCGACTTGATCATCCCCCGACAAAATAAAGTACACCTGCAAATATTGGTGTACGTCCTCATTTACTGGCAAGAAGGCACCCATCCGATGGTAAATTTGGCCTTAAATCTGTTAAACCGAATTTTGCAGCTTAGAATCCCATGCCATTGTTAGAAAATATGTGTTTGCATGATGTACATGTAAGAGGGAGAAGTGGTGGGAGGTGCCCGACGTGACGGCCCAGTGGTGGCATGCGCGTGAGCTGCGCGCGGTACTGGACAGTACTTGGACATTGCAACATTACTTTATTTTTCTTAAATAAAAGAATTTTTCTAAAATAAAAGTAGCCTAAGTTACTCCTTATTACATCAGCTACCTGCCAATAAAAGTCCCGTCAAAATCGGTCCAGCCATTTCAGAGATTAGCCGGAACAAACAGACAGACAGACAAAAATTGTAAAAAAATTTATTTTGGTGTATGTTCCAAAAACGGTTATTTTAATATTACAAACAGGCTCTCCAATTTTATTTCTATGTAATAAATAATGTACATATATAAGGTATTGCCTTCAATCAATGCTGCGAATGAAACTGGTCAAAACAGGTTTTAGTTTCACTTGGAGTACAGAGATGAACATCACATATTTTACATTTCAGTCTTGACATACCAGTGCAATTCAGTTTCTTTAAAAAGCTACTGAGAGACTCTTTCAAGGTGATCATCCATATCATCTTCACAGTCGCTGATGCCTGATTTGTCGAAATTCTCGAACACTTCAAGAATTTCGCCTTGGGTTCTAAGAACCTTGCCTCTTATTGGTGCTAAAAAATAATATTTGCCCACATTAGGACCTTTGAAATAGCCAAAATACAGAAAGCAAACGAACGAAAAGGGTGCAATTGAAATTTTGAATACAACTGGAAAAACAGAACAAAACACTTAACGATCTAACAAAACAATAATAATAATAGTAAATTTAAAAAAAAAATTTAAAATTAATTTGACTTTCTTTCAAATGTTGTTTTATTTCTCTGTCTTGATTTACAAAAGGGTACAACTTCTTTATCAGTACATTAGTTAATTCATTTACTAAAACCAATGTTTATGACAGACAGCTGGCAGTTACGATTTTTTTTCGTTGCAATCCTTTTTTTAGCTGAATTATTCATTTTACTCGTATGGAAATGAGTTTTGATATTTAATTATTTGGAAATGCGTTATTATAAATGTAAAAAGCACAAATTATACCTCAAGCTTTTTTCCATACTATGTATTTAGCCGTTCGGATTTAACCTATTAAAATTGTTTAATAAAGAGTCTTTTATGAAGGACTTGACAACTTATTTTTTAAATAAAATGCAAACTACTTGAGATATCTAAAAAAAATGTATTTGCTTGAATTACAATCAAAACATTTGGATGGAATTCGACTTCGTTCATAACGTATGCAGCGGTCGATTCTCTGAACCCAATTTTCGATGACTCGTCCGCACATTTCGACCGATACGGCCACTATTTCTCGTTCAATATTGGCTCTAAACTCCTCTAATGTCGCCGGCTTGTTAGCATAGATCAATGATTTAATGTAGCCCCATAAAAAACGTCTGAAAAAAGCTGTGTGATCTTGTTGGAACCACATATCAAAGCTTCATCGCTGAAGATTGAAAATTGTCGTTAACGCTCTTAAAGTCGGGACCACCGACTCGGAATTTCGGTAGTAAATTCTAAATATTTGGAAACTTTATTCCTTCGTGTAATTCAACGTGATGAAAATATTGATTTTACTGAATATTTTGACATTTATAGTTCGGTAATCAGTTTAAGGCCAAGTCGCTAATGAAAGACCCTTTATACACAATATATTGTGTAATCTTTATCTTTCGTTACATTACAGCCTAATTTAAGATTATAAATTGCAATTTGCATAAATAAATGCTCTTTCATCAGCCAATTTACAGAAATAAAAATCTTTCTTCATATAATAATATCACCAGCATTATGCGCTAAAATATTTTCTGTCTTTGAAATTGCATTTAAGTTATTTTAGCGTGATGCGCAACTAAAACAGTCCGAGTTTTATTTATAAAATCCATTAAAGTGACTTAAATAAACAAATAGCAAAATAATTGAGGCATTAGCTCAGCTGATTTGATCTCGATTCCCTCCATTCGTGGAGTGAATGAATATTGACCGTGAATTCGTACACCGAAAGCTTTCGTAGGAGGTAAAGGTCTTCTAAAAATAACTCCTTCGTAAATATAATTATTTTTATTAGTTTTACGCAGATTCCTATTCAATGTTTGCCTAATGCAGAGATAATACATAAATCTACCTATGAATATGCATTTGAATAGTCACTTGCACGAGTCCTTTGAAATGCTGACAGCAGTGGCCACTTTAATATGGCCTTTCGTAAATTTAGTTATTTATCTTAACCATTTCGCAAGAGTGTCGCACGACATCGAAAAAATCTTCTTGATTGACAAGATAATAAATATTTGCTTGTGCAATTAAAATGTACTGTAGGTACATGGAATGAAACTCGAACACAACCGGAGCAAATTAGCAAATAAATTGGCACAAGTTCAATATTATACGATGCCACACATTGTGGCTATTTTTAAAAACGAATGATACATCTGCCATGAAATAAATGCACAGTTTTTTGTTTTAAAACATGATTTTGTCTTAAAAATACTCCGCCAGCTTGTCTTCTAGATCTAGATCTATATGTAGGTGAACGTTATAATATATATATATTTATATTGCTTTACAAAGTAAACAGCTGTATAAATTGTATTTATAACTTACTCTTCCTTCAACAATTCTGGGAGGTGGATTACTGGCTGATTTTGACCTTTCAACGATTGGAACGGTTGGAATAGCTGGAATAGCTCGACCTCGTTCCTTCATTGATTGATAGATGGATTCTGGATGCAGGTGCGAAGGTCGTTCTTGTCGTAAGCCTAACAATATAATGCGTACGTTATTATTTGAATATCAAAAGCATAGTATACAAAGAAAAAGAAGAACATAAAAAAACGTTAGTATTAATCCAAAAATAAAAGAACACTGGATTAGATTATAAAATAAACAAACAAAAGAATATTCCACTAAAGACAAAAAGTGAAAGGCGTTTTCTTTTCGTTTTCTTTCGTCTATTTAATTTTCCGTGAATACAAATTTCACTTGTGTGTTAATGAATCGTAAGCGATATTCCACACCAACATCAGGTAAAGTGTTAACGTTACGGAAAAGTGAGCACACTTTCAAACCAAACTGTACTGCAAATGAGAAATAGAAAAAAACAGAAGAAAAACCTACTTAATTCGCCGGTAAGCAAATTCAGTTGCTTTCGATACAGTTGCGGTCCAACATCGAAAGGGGTGGAATTTAGGAATTTTTCCCTATCAAGAACGACATCACAACATCCTTTGATGTATTTTAAGAGAAAGTAACTTAAAATTTGTTTTTTTTTTCTTATACATTTGAATTAACTTACCTCCAGGTAGACGATGTTCTTTGGCTACCACAGGAGTTTTGGGGGGAGTACCCCCAAACATCATCGGATGGAAAACTTTCGGCCATAGTATCGCAACGCAACCAATAACGGTGACAATTATGAATGCTGTCTTCTTTGGACCTAATCCTTCATTTAGGTACACAGGACGACTTGGTGCGTTTCTCATGTTTGTTTTGATTTAATTTCGTTTAAATTGTTATTTGGTTTTAAATTTAATTTCTCGTTTTAATTGTTAGTTATTGTTATACATACTATTAATTATTACGTTTAATGTTTTCTTAATAATATTTTTGATTTTTAATGTAAAAATCATATGGTTAACATTACCTGAAAAGAAAGACACAAATTTTTACTGTCTATAAAGAATTATAGTTAAAAAACGTCAATGAGGCTTTGAAGCAATAATTGAAATGTGGCATGATTATGATTCTGTTTTAAGTGGGAAAGCACTCTGTCTTTGAGTGTCCCAAAGAAAAATTTGTACAGAACACAATTAATAGTTTGATGAGCCTATTATTAGACTGTTTAAAAATATATCCGATATTTTAGTAGTACATACTTAAGAAATGAAAATTAGTAATAAATTGGAGTAAAATTAAACCCTTTTAGAAGAAGAAGAAGAACTCTGTAGGAGCTGTGGTGATGAGAAAGCTCTTGAAAACACAACCCACTTTCTATGTCACTGCCCAGATCTCCAACACAACTGGCACAAATTCCTAGCGAGACACTTCTTCTTCCACGACCTAATCGAGCTTTCCAGCACACCAGTAGAGAAGATAATGTACTTTATCGAATCTGGACAAGAATGGTTTGTATACAACAGCACAGTGAGTAATGAATTGCAATTATTATTATGGGTTATTATGGGTAAGGGACAACCTTTTCCCCCATGGGCATCACAATGGGTCAATGTTGACCTGAGTATGGCACGGAGTACTTCACGCCAGCCTACGTACCTAATCTAACCTAACTAGACCCTCTTAACTTTGCTAAAGTACCAAATATCGCACCAGTTGTAAGGATTGGAAAAACCAGGTCAAAAAGCAACCTGGGCCAACTAAAGATCCAATTAATCCACTAAGAAGAAGGCTGGACTACAGAAAATCTTCTTCCACTTCTCCAAAGAGTAACCTCTATAATAGACAACTGTTGGAAAGGGGCTAGCAACCAGATCAAAGACCCTAACATGCTTTGATAAAATCCAATTCCAGGTGATCTTTGGGTTACTACTACACAAACAATTTATTACTGTATACAGGTCTAAAAGGCTTTAGAGTTTTACATTTATTCGGCAACTGCTGGAAAGTATACCCCTTCCTGAGCTAATATTCGAATTCCCTATTGTGAGAGTACTTGCAATGGCCGCTTTGGGTTATGGGTGCCGAAACTCAGATTAGGTTAGACATATTATAGTAACTATAATGGCATACTTTGATCTAAATCTTCTGCGGGATACTTACACAAAACTTTCAACTTTGAATCCCTTTCGTTTTTCGAAATAAAATGGGCTTTCACTCTCGGATGTCTATGTTCTCTGTAGGTATGTATGGCTGATGGTTAACTCGAACTCAGTGATGCCAACTGTGGCATAATTATGCCTTTTAGGCAAATTTCCGATGCTCGAGGCATTGAGGAATCATTTTTAGAAAAAAGGCATCTTGCATTTTGAGCATTGTTTTTTTACAACCAATTTTGAATTTGGAAATCTAGTACATTCCTTGATCAAAGTCGCATCACTTATATCCATTTGCAACTGTGCGTCACGCATTTTTTCCAATTCCCTTCTTAACTTACTCACCAAGCCCAAAACATGGATTAGAGATCAAAAAATGTTTAATTATCAATCGATCGACCAACTTTCTGTTAACAAATTTTAATCACCTCGTAGGTTCATTTGCACTTATTTTGTATGCAATTTGTATCTTTTTACAAAAAAGGCATATTTTTTTTGAAAATAAAAACTTTGATCCGGGTGAGCAATTGAGTATCCAATTTTGGTATCAGCAGGAATTTATATTTTGAGGAATATATAAACAGGCAAGGGCAAATAGTTAGAACCACTTTTTCTACCTTAAGCACAACTTATTCGTTTGATTTTCTTGTTTTTGGGAAGACTGTGCAGAGATGCAATGCTGTGTGCAGGGCCCGATCTAGGGGCAAGCTGGGCAATTGCCCGCAGCGGCACATTTTAGGGGCGGCAAAATTATTCTTTTAATTTAATTTTATTTCGAAAAAAAAAAAAAAATCGTTTTTATTCTGCGGAAAGAAAATCACAATAAATTAACCTTCAGTATAAAATTCGCAGTTTGTTAACGTAACGAAATTTTCGGTTAATACAAATCTCCTTTTTATGGACATTTAGTATGCTGATATTCATAGTAAAATGTAGTTTGAATGTTTTCCGACTATTGTTATTCCCACAATTATGATTTTTTTTTTTTTTGTTACGCACGGAACGCTTTTCGCAAATCGAAATTCCCACTAAAAGGCAGAGATACTACGATTTACATAGGAACACTGCTGAGTGCTGAGCAGAGACAATACTGAGACCCCCAACTTCGACCGATTAACAGTTATTTGCCTACAAGCTAAATTTTACGCTCCCAAAAAGTTTAGGTGCGCTAGTATTGTTGCATAGAAATTCGTATTGACAAATGTCAAAAATCCTCTCAACCAACACATTCGCACCTAATCTTTTTACATTTCACTGTGGGCAAAGCAAAACGGATAGGAATTGGCGTACACGGCAAAAATTGAGGGGGCCAGCGGCAAGAGGATTGTGAGTTGGGGGTCTCAGTATGATTTGTTTATGGTGCTGAGTGTCAGTTGATTATTACACTTCCCGACTTTTTTTTGCTGCCTCACACGTATTCACAGACAGTATAATTGGGAGCGGGAAGGAGGGGCTAATATTTAAAAAAAATTACGGGGGAAATCGGGAAAACGTAGGAACGCTGTCAGTCTATTTCATACTTAGTTTATGCCGAAAACCAACACAAAAATAACCAAAAAACAACAAAGAAAGTACAATTTTATTTTATAATAATCTTCCAGATTATTGAACACAGTAACCACTTTTCTTTTTTATATATTTGCCTTGAGAGAAAAGCCAAAACAAGAATTGATAGATAATTGAAGTGGCTTAACGCTTTCAGAGGAGTTATCAGTTTTAGCAATGATTTTATTTTATAATAATCTTCCAGATTATTGAACACAGTAACCACTTGTTGCCTTGAGCCTTGAGAGAAAAGCCAAAACAAGAATTGATAAAACAATGTGAAAATTATCAATAGATAGATAGATAGTTATCAATCTAATTTGGAAATTTTTAAATTTATAACAGAGTTACGATTGTTTTCAAATGTCAGTATTTTATTAAGAATTCTTTTAATATTACCTGTTACGGTAGCAAGCGGCGAAAGAAGTTTTTCGAAATAAAAAATAATAAAAAATGATCTATGCTCAACCGTGACGCAAGAGGACCTGGCCCTAATTGCAATCGAGCATAAAGTTTGCGATAAAATAAATTATTCAGGTATAATAAACGATTTCGCAAAACAAAAAGTGCGACGAAAAATTTAATTTAAATTTATATAGATTATTAATGTTCCTTATAATGTTTTCTTATACTAAGCCTAACTGCGACAAGTAATTCAAAATTTAATTGATAATTTTGTATCTATGTTTTTAATGTTAAATGTAAATAAGTGTAAATAAGAAATGAATTAAAATTTGTGTTTATTTTTATTCACATTGAAAGGGCGTCAAATTAAATTTTGCCCAGGGCGGCATAAATGCTGGATCGGGCCTTGGCTGTGTGTAATTTGTTTTTCAATATTTTGTATATAAGCCAAGCTACTAAATTGGAACATTTTTCTACTAGGTACTGGGCGAACTCTATATAGTTTTGAAAACTCTTCAATTGGTATTATTTGAATATAAAATTTCTACTATTGTAGTAAATACATATAAAGTGGCAGCAACCATGCCATTTCGCCAGTCGCCACCAAATCAACTTTCAAGTATAAGCTGCCACAGCTGCACAGGCCAATGACGAATCACTCAACCAAAAGGCGAATACGCAAAAGGGCTCAACTGAGTATCCATCCAAGGGGTATAAAAGCCGATGCTCCATCAAATTTCCTGACTTGATTAGCGACTCCCAGCACGAGCACCTAAAAATATCTGGTCTTGTCTGGCTTAAAATATTCCAATGTTCATAGTTCATATCTTAATATTTTTTTGAATAATAAAATAGTATTCGTTTTGAAAAAAGGATTTTAATTTTACTCTCTACACTATTAACTTTTATTATTTTGTCCCTTGCCACTCTTGTATTCGTAATGTAATGAAAAAAAAAAAGTTGGTGCGACTGTATCCAACAGTCCCGAAATATGTGTATGTGTAAACACCGTGCGTGCGGTATGTGTGTGGCTTGATACACGTCATTGAGAAAAGAGGGAATTGTAATAACCGTATTCTTGATATATTATGAAATAACAATAATTTATTCGTTCTGTGCTAGTTTCGGTAGAATAGATACAATCGGATTGTGGTAGCTGAAGTAAGAGACTGTAATATATCTAGATTACGCTGGAAGACAGCATCGATGGTTGTTCCTTATCGTGTTGTTGAAATTTTCCGGTTGGAGTTCATTTGAAGATTAAATTTATCTTGCATAAAATCAATAAATAGTTGAGCTTCTGGAGTTGCTTTGATTGAATGATATTGAAGTCTCTGCTTATGATCATTGGTAAAATATGATAATCTCCCTGCAGAATTCTTGAAATTTCTTCTGAGTACGGTGCAAGGACGAAATGGAGAAATTTTATTTCACATCAACAAAGAGCTGAAATTAATATACCCCATATATATACCTCATAAATGTATGCAAAGATAAAAACGTATGCAATGATAAAATGTATGCAATGATAAAACACGGTGACGCATTTCCGTCCCCGCAAGTTAAATGTGTGGAATTACTCCACCAGATTCCAACAACGCGCGCTTAGAGGTTTACACATCAATAATAATTCCCAGTATGCACATGCTACTCAAATTCTTCATTCAAAAGTTATATCAAATACAATAGAAATATTTGAAGTATAGCGATTTCGATGTGATTCAATCAAACCGCAATGATTGACGTGTCTGCCAATGTGTCTGTCGCGAAGAACTTCTTTTGGACAATGTCCATTAATGATTTGAATTATATAACTTTAGAAATAAAAAAATAAATAGGTGGCGCAGCAGGTCCGGAGGGACCCTAGGCCTAGCTTCTCACAACCATTCGTTTTGTGTGAGTTTTCATTTTTGGAACGAATGGAAGGGATTTAAAATGTTATGCCGACTCCAAACGGCTAATTGAGAAGCTCTTTCAAGACAGTAATACTCTCGGATGTTTGTCAGACGTTCGCGAGAGGTGGCGCAGTGAAAAAAACCCTAAGTTGGAATTTGGGATTCGAACCTCGACCCCTAGCGTAGTAGTCCAACACACTAACCACTAAGCCACTGCTCCTACAACTTTAGAAATAACGTTTGAATTTTTTTATTTTTTTTTAATGGGAGGTGCCACAAAATTGTTCTATCTTTAAAACTGGAACCAACCATACCCATCCACAAAAATTTCATTGAAATCGGTTGATTGGTTTCGAATATCGACAAAAGTGACAACTTTCGGTTCCAAACGTATCCTTTCTTTCAAGCTGGAACCAACCATATATATCCGCAACATTTCATTGAAATCGGTTGAATGGTTTCGGAATGAACAAAACAAAAAAAGAATCATGAAAATTGATCCAGCGGTTATCGAATTGTAACGTCATCGATTTTCACACCGAAGGAATTATGTATATTATATTATAAAAAATAGCTAGTTGATTTGAACTGAAAAAAGGAAATGTTTCCCTACAGCGACACCTGTTAAGAATTTTCAGACTTTTCTTCTTTTTTTTTCTAAACCTTCGCGTAATAAATACAAACAAACCCGAAGAAGGAATTATCCAATTTGGTCCAGTCGTTTTCACGTGTTAAGCATCCGAACACACCACGATTCATGTTTAAATATAAAAGGATTTAAAATAATTTTTTTTTCTGTATTTGAACTTTCCTAACTTTCATAACCTCTTTCATCCCCTCAATATTTTGTTTTCGCGGCCTTGGCCCAAACCAAAACCATCAAGACCAAAATCGTGAAAATCAAACGATCCGTTCTCGAGTTATGCGCGCACACCCGGACTTCATTCTCTTCTATATAAAATAGATACCTAATCTTATTACAGCGCAGTAGATAAGCGTATTCATTCATTTACGAAGTTTTCATAACGCAATCTAATCCAAAGCTTTCTATTTTACTAGCGTGCCCGCCGAACTTCGTCCCGCCAAAAATTGACTTTTTGACTAAAATAATTTTCACTTCCACCTTAAATTAATTTTTTTGATCCCAGCTATAGCTTTTGAAAAATACGATTTCACTGTATACTACGATCAAATTAAAAAAAAAAACTCTCCGTAGAAAATGTATGGAAAATCAATTTTCACAAACTTTCCAATTTCCCTTTCAAATTTTCCAATTTTGTCGCCGTATGAACCTTCCTTGGGCGTAGACAAACGCAACAAAGAAGATTAACGTGTCGGCCAACCTTCCGCTTTTTGAATAAAATGGTTTAGAGTACACGACGTATAAATTCGTTCTCAATAAGCGGATTCCGTGGAAAGAGAATGTTTGTCTTTGAATTTTTTCCTCAAAACCGTCGCTTGATTTGACATTTGATTTGGGATCCTTCACCACCAAATCAAACGCGTTCTGTTACAAAGTCTCGGTGCATTGAGGTTGCGCAACAACATTATAAATGAGCCCGCTTTCAATTGTATAGATGTAAGCCCGGAACATCCAAAGAATTCAAAAATTCATCCCCATAAAGTTTTGTTTTCACGACAAAAAGTAGCATATGTCCTTCCTTGGGCCCATTCGAATTTAAACCAAAAATCATAAAAATTGAAGGATTGGTTCCCGAGTTATGAGTGCGCACATACGGACGTCAGTCTTTTTAATATGTACCTGTACCCACCCGCCTTTGCTTGCTCATACCTTTCGTATTGAGTCCTGCTCACATTTCGCAAAGTCCTTTATTTAGACAATGTCCATTAATAATTTTAATGCTTCCACAACCCGTTCTCCTATCCCGCTTATTTTTTGCAAAGTACCATCCATAGGCTCCGAAACTATAGTATATTTTTATCTTGAAGCAACCATACCTTCCCATCCACAAATTTCAATGAACTCGGTAGAGCTGTTTCGGAGATCGGCAACAGCGCCACCTATCAGGTCCAAAAGTATCCTATCCTTCAAGTGGACACGAAGAATATACATACAACATACATCCACAAAATTTCATTGAAATCGGTTGAGCAGTTTCGGAGATCGACAACAACGCTACCTATCGGGTCCAAAATTTTATCTTTTAAGACTGCCTAAGCCTGAAATACACCAATACGAACAAAACCAAAGAAGAATCATAAAATTTGGCCCAGTAAGAACATTTTCCTTGGTTATGTTATTTGTACCGGAAATCGAATGGAAATGTTATTTACCTATTTAAAATTGATTACAAACTAATTTGGAGTTTTCGTCGAACAATTGTACAGCTAAATGAAATATGAATTACTGAAATGTCAAATTCAAAAAAGTATAGACAACCAACGCCAACTATATTATTACAATTAAATTTAATGTTTGTTGATACAAAATTGATATTCAGGGATCTTGACGTAAACATCTCCCAGCGCCAAATCTTTGGCAAAAACTTTCTTTTTTTTAAGTGTTATTGTTGTTAATTTGAGCCAAATCGGTCTATAAATAAGAATTTTTAAAAAAGCGACCCCAGCGCCCCCTATAGGGTCTAAAATAAACATAAACCATCCGGAGCACCACACAAACATATGGTGTGAATATAAGGGGGATAGCTTCAGTGGTTCAGCCATGATGGTCATACATACGCACGAACGTTTTTATATAATAAGATGAGTTTTTTTTTAAACATTTTGTTTTCATATCGTTACAACTAATCTTTCAAGCTGCAACCAGTCATACACATTACACACCCACAAAATTTTATTGAAATCGTTTGAGTGGTTTAGAAGATTTACAACGGCGCCACCAATCGGGTCCATACTCCATAACTATCCTATCTTTTAACTTACAACCAACCATAGGCTCTGCGAAATAAGGCCCCAATGAAATAAGGCCCCAAAAGAAAAATGAAATAAGGCCCCAAAAAATTATACAGGAAACAACAACAACGATTTTTAATAGAATTTGGGGTGTTATTTCCTTTTTTGGGGTCTTATTTCATTATGAAATAAGACCCCAAAAGAAGAAATGAAATAAGTCCCCAAAATTATTTTTTTATTATTAATTGTTACCCTTCCGATATGGAAAGCGGTTGCAGGGGGGCAGCATAATCATAATCGGATTATAGAAAAATGGTTTTAAACAAAGCCCGAACTCTTGAATGTCTTGTCCTTAAGATGGGACTTGTGTTTTTCCGGATATCAAACCCATAGCTTTGACATCCGGGAGTATATCCGGCAAGAAAGAGCTTGTCAGTTAACCGTTCAGACTCGGAATTAAATTGTAGGTCTCTTCCATTCGTCCCGAAAACTAAAATCGCACACGAAACGAATAGTTGTGGGAAACTATCCCTAAGGTAGACGAACGTGTTACGCCATCTTTTTTTTAATATGAATATGGTGGAATATGGACTAGGTATATACTAAAGACTATAATGATAAAAGAAAGTATCCAACAGGCCCAACAGGTTGATGATGATTGATTATCATAGCAAAAAGCACTAGGTTATCTCGAACTCCGCAGTTATAGACGAGATACCCAAATGTGCTAGAATTTTCTTGAATTTTTACAGATTTAAAACTGCGAAAACAAAAACATACGGTCGGAGTAGGTTTAAAATTAAATTTTGTCTGTGTGAAGTGGACATTTTATTCTGTGACAATGAATTTGTTTTTACTTATGCGCCAATAATAAAATAAACATGTAAACTTGGAGACAGCGTCAGCACTGCCGAAAGTCCTACAATAACAGTGTTCTACTCCTTTTTCCGTTTGCCGTACTCTGGTAATCCCGAAAAACAATTGTACTCCTATTTTTAATTTCAGATTTACCTAATTTCACTTGCCTTGATATTTCTCTACCTATAGTACATTGCAAAACGAATTTTACTTTCTGGATGCTCCATTAAAATTGTTTTCGTGTCCGATTTCGTTAAATTCTCATCAAACAAACTCTTTTTGATCCCGGAAAATCCTTTTCTTCTGCAACTATTTAAAGAATTTTCCAATTTTCCAATGGACGATGTTATAATAGCGGCTCCTTACGATGCGATGGCATAAATTCACATAGTCCAATTTTTGGCTGGTTGTTTACCTAACGGTTTTCTCGAATTGGGAGTTAGGGCACCAAACCAAAGGGCCATAAAATGATCGCAACGCGCGCAATATTTTCACTGACGAACACTCATTTAGAGTTTTATCATTTGGACGTACTGCTCAATCGTCTAACTTGGTGATTTGGCATCAGTGAATGAGTAATAACCACCAAATTAGACACATGCTACCAAGATAATATGGCTGATACAGGCTCCCAACTTCGATCCGTCCCAATTGAAAAACGCTTAGTTAAAAATAAGTTTCTTAATTTTTCTTCTGTACTCCCCGGTACTACCAAAAAAGCTATATTATACTCCGCAAGGAAAATATGAAACGGAAACCCTGGACAGCATTGTTCTGGATACATTTTGGAGTTGAGCCATTTCACAAAGGTTTGAGCCACAATGTTGGTTAAATGAAAACGAGGAAGGGAGCTTTTTCTGTAATTTCCATAAAAAAATAAATGCAAAATAAATCTAATATATAAAATTATCGTGTCACGGGGTGCGTTGTTGAACTCCTCCGAAACGGCTCCACCGATTTTCGTGAAACTTAGTGTGCATATGGGCTAGGGTTGAGAATCGGACAACATCTATTTTTCATTTTTTATTTTTTTTTATGGGGAAATACACTTTGAAAAAAAAGAGAAACTGGATAACACAAAGTAGTGACACTTCAAATACAAAAAAAAAATATTTTAAATTTTAAAAGCAGTTGTTGTTGTCAATTATTTTAATTGTTTTCCAAGCAAATTGTTGTTGTCAACAATTTTGATTTTGTATTTTTTTTTTAAATATATGTACCTAAAAAGTTTGTTCTAATAAATTATGTTTGCTTTGTGACATTGAGTAACTTTTTGAAATGAAGTAGATACTTTGATTATATAAAGATGATATTATGGCCGACGATATTTTGCATCGAATTCGCACTGTGACATCGGATAATGAACTGGAGATGTCAGATGAAATGCGCAACAAAGCTTCGATTTTGATCGAGGATATGTGTCTGCTCATGAGTGGCAATTTGTTGTGCAAATTGGGGATGCCACAGCCTAATCGTTCAATGCAAGACGCATTTAATCGAGAACTGGAGCGAGAAATGGACTTCGACCGAATCGCATTGAGTCAAGCTGTTGTTGTGTTCAGGTAACGCACAAAAAGAAAAGAAAGTGTTTGTCTCCCACCTTTCCACCTTCCTACCTATTCTCGATTTTTCGCCCTCGATTCCTTCCGCTATCATCTTGAGGAAGTGGCCTAAAAATGAATCCATATTTCCCTTGTTCACGGCATCACGCGTGAACGGCTGGACCGATTTCACTAATTCTTTTTTTTGTTGTGTTTGTTATTGTCAGGAGAAAAATCTTATGAAAGAAAAAATTAAGAAAATTGCGCGGAAAATTAGAAAATTTAAGAATACTTAACCACCATATTAAATTATATCTAATGTAACCATAGCGCTTTTACAATTCAAACTTCTTTGATGTAACCTTATGGCGCTTGGCATAACATTGACAGAATGCGTGATGCAAATATCGTCAAGGAGGATGTAAAAAAATGAATATCGTTTAAAACAGATGCTGCGATCGGAGTTATTATATTGATAAAATACATATAAAATAATTAATTTATTATTTCTAGCAAAAACTGAAACATGTGGCGTTGTAGGCGTATATGTCGTTTTTCAGTTTAATTCAATTTTCTTTAATAATAATCATCTTAATTTATACATATAATTCTTTGGGGACGAAACTCGATGATGATGATATAACTCGATAGCCACTGGGTCAATTTTTATGATTCTTCTTTTGTTTTGTTCGTATTGTTGTATTTTAGGTTAACGCAAACTTAAAAGATAGGATTTTTGACCCGCTATATGGCGTTGTTTCACGATCTCTAAAATCACTCACCCGATTTCAATGAAATTTTGTAGATTTATATTCTTCGTTTCCGCTTGAAGGATAGAATAGGTACTTTTGGACCTGATAGGTGGCGCTGCTGCCGATCTCCGAAACAGCTCTACCAAGTTGATTGAAATTTTGTAGATAGATATGGTTGCTTCCAGTTTTAAATTTCGGATAGTTGTTGACTATAGGGTCAGGGTAGGTGGTACCTACTTTGAAAAACACAAGCGGGATAAGAAAACGGATTTTGGCACGTCCCATTCAAAAATAAAATCAAACTCTATTTCTAAAGTTGTATAATTAAAATTATTTATGGACATTGTTCAAATAAATCAATTTGCGAAATGTGAGCAAGATTTAATACGAAAGGTACGGGCAAAGCCGGGTGGGTACAGTTACATATAAAAGAGACTGACCTCCGAATGTGCACTCATAACTCGGGGACGAATCGTTCGATTTTTATGATTTTTAGTTGGAAGGAAGGGCATAATGCTACCTTTTGATGTGAAAAATTTTTTATGGGGATTAGTTGAATTTTTTAAATCTTTGGATGTTCCGGGCTTACCTCTTCATAATTTGGACTTGAAAGTCGGCTCAGTTAAAATGCTGTTGCACAACATCAATGTATCGAAACTTTGCAAAGGATCGCATTTGATTTATGGTTAAGGATCTCACATCAAATATCATGCAAGTGATAATTTTGAGGGGAAATTTCAAAGGCAAACACTCTTATTCCGTAGATTTCGCTTATTTAGAACGATTTACCATTCGTGCGACTTCAATTTCCCGTGCGTCTCGCTTTCGCTATGACAAATAATTTATTGCAAGGATAATCGATGGATGTTTGTGCATTTGTGGCATCAATCTTGATTTTCCATGTTTCTCACATTGTAAATTTAGTGAAAAAGCGGAAGGTTGGCCGAAACGTCAAAATCATTGCGGTTTGATTGAAACAAATCAACATTGCTATTCGTCATTTAGTTCTATGGCATTTAATATAAGTTTTAAAAAAGGAATTTTAGTTGGCCGAATTACATATACATATTAGCAAATGCATATGCATGCTCGGAATTATCATTTTGATTACAGTAACAAATTTTGGCGGCACGAAGTTTGCCGGGTCAGCTAGTTTATGTATAAATTCCGTACCATAGTTTGTTTCAATAAATACACGCTGGGGTATTAACGTGGTGAATCGTTTTAACCAGCTATTGTGAAGTGACGGCGTTAGTCGAGTAAATTCTCATTTTCTAAATACTTTTTTTTTAATTTTTTTTTTAAGAAAATGATCTACCTATGTTCAAGCCTTGAGACAAATGTGAGTCATTTCTCTTTGGCTCTGAGAATTGAGCTGTTAAAATGAAATATGTACTAAAGTTAAATTGCCGAATTGGGGACGTCAGAACTCCGCTGGTCGTAGATCCAATTTAAGAGATGTAGTCGCTATAGAAGTCGACTGTTAATCGCCAATCGAAACAATGGTAGGTACAGATGTTAAACCTAAATCGTTTCAAAAATATAGGTACCTACTATCAGTTGCTTCCGGTATCGAAAAAGTAACGGTCGTATAGTTTAATATTATATTTATATATATAGGCATCAGTAAAGCACACATTTATCAGCCAATAATTTGGACACGGGGTAGACCGAAAGCAAGTTGTTCAGTCGCGTCTCCGCTTTTCGAAGCTCGAAGTAGGTACATACACAAACTACGAACCGGCAAGCAAATACTTTTCTGTCATCTCCCTGAAAACGTCAACATATACACCATTCACTCACTCAATACTCACCCTAAATATTTTGTAGACCACAATAAATCTTTTTATATAGAAAATATCGCCAACGTTCATAAAACATAACCTAGACGCTAATAAGTAGTGTTATTTCAACGAAAAAGGTCCTTGAAAGTGTTGTCGAATTCAGTTCTCAGTAGACAAAAACAGAAGTCGGTACAGATGGTAAGTATCAAATGCAATCGTGTCATTTGCAACATTTTCTAATTGTTCAACTTTAAAAGAGCTCATCTACACCACTATCAATGTGTCACTATTATAAAAGTGCTGAAGGTCAACTTTAAAAAATAACGTCTTAGTGCGAAATACTTTATTAAAAATGTGTAAAATGTGGTAAACATATTAACGAAATATTGCTTGCCTCCCGAAATATTAAAAATGCGCGTTTGTAGGGTTTTTCAATAAGAGGTGTTAATGAGAAGGATATGGTCCTGTATGCGTGCTCGTGGTGGCCATTTGGCTGATGTTATTTTTCATTATTGACGGCATACCTTCATCTTTATTATGAAATAAACATCCGATCATTTGTCTCAAAAAATGGCATTTTTCTTTGAATACCAAAATAACACCTCTTATTGGAAAACTCTTTATTATTAATAGTCATTTCGAACCATAATATTTTGGTTTCTGTATAACCTTAGCTAATTCAAAAATGTATTCGTTTTTCATTTACATGTATGAAATCAGCATAAATCCTTCGAAATATTTTTGGCAAATCTTATTACTCAGACTATTTGGGTCACAATTTCATGTCAACACTAAATTTAGATTTAAGGGAGCGCGTTTCGTGTACGTATGCATGCACGTATCAAAAGTATGAAATGCGACAAATAAGTAGGTACCCGCACAGTTGTTAGCCATATCAAGACCTATCTGCATGCAAAATTGCATTTATGTTAGAAGAATATAGTAAGAAATGCGAATCACCACACTTGTTTCACAAAACGACATGAGAGCAAATCCTGAGCGGTCTTATTTTTAGAGCTCATAAACTCGTTATATTTACACACACACGCACACACACAATATTGTTAAGAACGTTCTTCTGCACGTTCATATCTTAGGTATATTTAGATTTTTGCAGACCGCTAAAATATTGAACATTTTTGTGATTCTTCGCTGTTATACAGTCTGTTACGAAACAGTTCAATAATTTCGGGGCACAACTTCCGTAAATTTCGCAGTCCACAATTAAATGCGTTCAAACTGATTGAAATCGTAACGAACATTTGAACGTTTGCTTTTTGGATGCGTATGCAGAGTTCAAGGTACACGTATTCGTCGATTAAAGCATGAAAAGCGGAAAAGCTAAGCACTATGATGGGGAACCTTACGCAAATTCCGAGTAGCCCGTTCGAACTGGTCAAGCCAATTTCAATGACTATTAAGATCACCTAAGAATATATTTTATAAACCGTCACATACTACTCTACTCATCATATAGATTTATTCCATTTTCTTTTTCTTTTTGTGCCGTTTTCATTTTCACATCGTTTGCCAAGCGGCGAGATAAAACTTGGAAATATCATACAATTTCGCTACACAAAACACAATACTACTTGTATTTGTATCTATGACTGTGTATAGTGTACGTAGTACATTATTATAACGTTTTGTTTTTTTTTTTTTTTTTTTCTCCCTCTCTTGCTGCAGTGTTTTCTTTTCTGCAAAATTAATACAAACGTCGATCGGAGCTGAAGACTTTTCTCAGCTGTTGGATGCCTGACGCGAGAGGAGATGATTTTTGCTAGACTTCCATGAAAGCAAGTCGAAGAAGGAAATAAATAAATAAATAAATAATAGAATATATAATTTGTATCTGTGATCGCTTTGATGATAATCGGCAGGAGGTGGCTGTAAAGTGCGAATAGATATGAAAATAGTTTGGCGCGCAAACTTCATTCATTCATTGTTTGTTTCTGGTGGCCGGTGGGGTTCTGTATTTCGTAATATTCAGTAGGCTTGTAATTTAACGGCCGCATACTTGAAGTGGTAGCTCTACTGCATTTAAAAAAAATGCGCGTTTCTACTAGCTATTTGATGAATTATTGACGGATTGGCTCATAGCCAGTTCGAAAATATCGAAGCAGGTGATTCGCTACTAATACAGGGTGGGCCAAATACAAGTTTATTTTTAAAAATACAAAAAAATGAACAAAATATCCCATTAATTATGGAACACAACATCTTATTTAATTACTTAGTAACAATGGTTTCTATGTCCAAGGATATGCAGATGACATTGCGATCCTAATCAGAGGAAATTTCGAAGACACAATCTCGGAACTCCTGCAGAGGGCACTTAACCTAGTTACTGACTGGTGCAAAAAAGTTGGTCTAACTGTAAACCCCAAAAAAAGCACCATAGTTGCTTTCACAAAAAGACGAAATCGAGGAAAGCTAAGTAAACCTACCCTACTTGGTGAAACAATAGAGTTCTCAAAAGAAGTCAAATACCTAGATGTAACCCTGGACGAAAAACTCACTTGGAACTCTCACCTCATGAAAACCATAGACAAAGCCAGGATCTCTCTGTGGACCAGCAGAGGTCTGATTGGTAAAAGCTGGGGTATAAACCCCAAAATCATGCTACGGCTTTACACAGCCATAACAAGACCAATTGTCACTTATGCAGCTCCAGTATAGTGGCAAAAAACTAAACAAAAGTCAACACAAGTCAGGTCTAATAAACTCCAAAGACTAGCTTGTGTATGCACTGCGAGCGCAATGAGAACAACTCCCACTGCAGCGTTTGAAGTTATCCTAAATCTTCCACCCCTCCATCTTCAGATACAGAAAGAAGCTATGACAAATGCCTTCATGCTCATATCTGAAAACACCGAAAACTCCAAGCTCATCCTTCCAGACATCGTTATGGAACTGAAAAAAGATGATAATATACTTGGAATTACCATAATAGACAACTGTCTACGGAAATTCAACTTCAGCCGAAACTTCAAAGTTACATTCCCAAATCGACAGAACTGGGAACAGAAGAAACTCACATTTGCCAAAGATTCTCATGAATGGTACACAGATGGATCGAAAACAGATGAAGGAGTTGGAGCTGGAGTATACGGGGTCGACAAAAAAACGTTCATCCATAACAGCATGGAAAAATGCAACTCCGTATTTCAAGCAGAAATCTTTGCAATAGAACTATGTCTCAGAGAAAATCTAAAAAAATCCATAACAAACAAGAACATATATATTCTCTCTGGATAGCAAAGCTGCACTACTGGCTATCAATAGCTATGAAATCACATCAAAGCTAGTATGGGATTGCCTACAATTACTCACATCGCTAGCCAGCACAAACAGAGTACACCTCGTTTGGGTGCCAGGACACAGCGGACATGTGGGCAATGAAATAGCAGACATACTAGCCAAGAAAGGATCAGCATCTACCTTTATGATGCCAAGACAAGGGATTACCCCTTAGCACCGCTAAATTCCACATTAAAACCTGACTGAAAAACAAAGCAAATCATTACTAGACAAACACTGAAGGTAACAGACAAGCTAAAATGTTCATGCCAACTACTTCCCGTTCAAGAACAAAACAACTCCTAAACCTAATAAGGAGTCAGATTCGAACAGTCGCAGGGTTCCTCACAGGGCACTGCCAAGTCAAAAAACACCTCATGACTATGGGAATAATACAAAATAACACTTGCAGACTATGCAACGAGGACGAAGAATCAGCAGAACACATACTGTGTCACTGTGAATGTCTAGTCAGATTACGTCAGCACCACCTAGGTAATCCTTACCTTGGGGCAGAGGCCATATCTGACAGCGCGCTCAAAGATCTACTAGGATTCATAGCTAAGTCCATTATCATGAGCGAGCTCTAAGTGGAGCAAATCACAATAGGCCCACTCGTGGCCGCAGTGATATGGCAACTTGATTCCACCTCCCTCAAACAATCTAAATCTAAATCTAACCTGAACACAAAAACCAGATTTATCGGTATCGTCACACACATAATATGTACGAGTATGCGAACTCTGAACTGATTACTCAGTCACGAATTTCTTAACTACCCACCCATTCTCCACAAACTTCAACTGGCTGTCATATTTCATGTTTCATTGGCCGCAAAAAAAGCATATTTTTTTGTCAAAGTCAGAGCAATTTTGCGAAGATCGATTTCTGAACGAGATTTACACGTATTTGCACGAACACTTTGTCAAACTTTAAAGTGTGTTTACTTACGTTTTCAGACGAGAAGTCTGTGAAAAATAGAGAAAAATTTGCACTTGGCCACTGCAATATGGATATCAACATAAATTGAACGGATTCTTATAAACACAAATAACAATTTGAGAACAGTTGACTTTTAAAACACACACCACCACAAGAAAGAAAAATCTCGTTTTATGTTTCATTGGGCACAAAAAAATCTGAAAGCTAAACCTATAAATCCCAATGGAAAACGACATAAGTCAATCAAAACTGAGACACATTAGGTCAGACAACTGTCAGACTTACTAAAATATATGCTTGAATGTCCCTAAATTGAAGATGAGGTGCATATCGCATGATGCGATTCGCATCACATCACATCACGGCCGTAGACTTGCGATGAATTTTATAGGACTGTTGCATTTAAAAATAAAATACTTTCCGAGTCCTGTTGAGTAGTGTAAAAGCGTCATAAACTTTTGTCGGGTAATTTTCGTTCAAGATAGCATCGCTGGAGTGTGGATGATAAGATTCAACAACGAATTTTACTTGGCTATGCAACAATGTCGACCTGCTCAAAAGGCTTAGTAATCATCGGCCGAAATAACTAGGGCATATCTTCTTCTTTTATTTTTTTTTTTTAACCAACTTGAAGTTTCATGTTTTAGGCCCAAGGAATCTGTGCGAGTAAGCTTACATCAGTAAGTACCCAAAATGAACTGTGGATTTACTACGACCAGAATTTAAGAAAAAAAAAAACAGATTCTGTTTTTATGAAAAGGAGTTAAGATATAAAAGAGTTCCAAGTTAAACTAACTTTTTTTTCAAGGCACAATAAGCTCCTTTTGAGGAGCTGCAGTACCAGGGCCCCTTGAAGGCTGTCCCAACCACATGTCCCACCAACAAAATATTTTCACAGCTTACTAAGTAGAAATTTAAGAAGTCACATAAAAAGCAGCTCATTTTTCTTAGTTAAACTTACAAAGCCCAACCCGTTTCAATAGTTACAAAAATGGTAAGCTCAGCTAGTTTTGCTGAGCAGATCATTACACTAAAGACTACAATAATATATATATATTACACTACAATATATCGTATAACATAAAACAAAAAAGAAGTACAAAAGCAAAAGCTGGGATATGAAGATGAACTAGACATCCCTTGCTTTGAACACCAAACAGAGGTAGGTAATTAAATGAATTCGCTTGCTTTAATTCACTATTAAAGTTATTATTTCTCTAAAGTAAATTTGATTAGTGGCTAAGACTTAAGTTGCCTGTAACTACACCATCTTCTACGTTTTCGGAAACAGCTCTCGAACAAATAACGTTAATTAAATTGGATGATTTTAAAATTATCCCTTTTTTTTGCTTTCATTGTTATTGCACAAAGTTTAAAAATTAAGACAGCTTTCAATTACCTAATTTATTAATTATTTTCGTTTAGCTTGAAATTTTTGTTTTTGCACTATATAAGAGTAGTATCAACTCGATATACTATTTATCAATTGTTTTTCTTTTTACGAATGATTTTAAATATTATTGCTTTTACAGAAAGAATGGTTGTTTACCAAGTATATGTTTAAATGAGAATTTAATGTAGAGACAAGAAAAATCGATACCCCGAGGTAACAGCGATGCCAGCTGAGATGCTGGGAATGTATGCAATTTAAGTTCGCCATTCATGAATCTTGAACATGCGCCTTGATTAAATGTGTGCAAAAAAAAGGTGCTGATGCATTTCAGTATTTCAAGCTCAGTTTTTGTATACTACACTGTACCCAGAATATAATACAATTGGGAAGTGTTATAATTGATGCGAATAGCAACTACAGCATTAAACTGGTGATAGTTCTTTTGACTTGTGTGAGTCAGACTCAGCTGTGCTTGGTTTCAAAAATATTTGTTGCCGATAATATGATTAGGGTTGAAAAACATTTTACAGTCATAACTTTTAAGTTACAATAGACTTTGGAAAAAGAGTTCTTTTTTTATATTTCAATGGCCCTTTTGACTTTTGTTAAATTTGCTGCATTTGTATGAAATGCTAGGTGGGATTTAGAGTTCACTACACCTACCAAAAGGGGACTTTATAGTTGAATTTTATTTTTCCTATTCCTAAGGGCCAATATTTGATACACAATCACGATTGTTCATTACTATGCAGATACAAGTTAAAAGTAAAATGAAGGGCTTTTATTGAACGTATAGAACCAATAGAAAACCAATGTAAAAAATTGATTTGAATTATACGTCATATGAAGCTTTAGAAAAAAAACAACGGTGTTTGCCATCGAGTTAAATCGACCATATAACTTTTAAAATACTTTTTTTTTTTAAATCGTATTAACCGTTCTCCATAAAAATCCAAATCCGTCTACCTGTATAGGGTATAGGGCTCAGAAACCAACGAATAGACAGACAGACGGACGGAATTGCGCGTGATATTAAAACCAGCTGGCTGTCAGATTTCATGTTCGATTGACCGCAAACAAAAAACACATTTTTTCAAAGTCAGAGCAATTTTGCGAATCTCGAATCCTGACCCAGATTAACACCTATTTGCACTAACCCAAAACATTTGTCATTTGTCAAACCAATAAACGTCGTTAGGGTAACGAAGTATAATTACTTACAAAGCCTCCTTAAAGATAGCATCGAAATTTAAGGTTACATCTTTGAGGAATAATGCATGGAAAATTAACGTCGATAACCACGAAGACTACCGGGCAGTGTCCCAAAAGCTTAACACCTACCGAGAAGATCCAGTGGTATACTTCCGAAATAAAGTCAGAAAGGCCACATCGTGTTATAGCAAGAGAACTTCACCCCTCATGTACCAAAGAATAGGTTATAAACCACCTTCAAGCCGAAGGATTTAAAATTCTTGATGCCGTCAATATCATCAAGGAGGAGAAGCAACAAACGGAAGAAGATAAGGATATCCTGGTATGGCGTGGACTTCCGCTCGTTATGCTTACCTTATATAGGTCTGATAATACCGAAGATATCTAACGAATTAAAACTATAGTAAATATTGTGGTACAAATTGAGCTCAAGAAATTTTAAATTAATTCCACAGTAGTTGTCTAAAATTTAATCATACGCAAATGACTTGCGAAAAAGAGCCGCGATTTGTGAAATGCGCCGGAAATCACCTGTCCCAAGACTGTGGAGCAAATAAACAATCCTCCACTACCTGTGCCAATTGTAAGGGAAAGCACCCGGCAAATTATAGAGGTTGTGAAGTAGCTAAGGAGTTGCAAAAACGGATGCGCTCCTTAAGCCACAAAATAGAAAAACAAAGACAAAGCGTAAGACCGCTCAGGAGGTAGTAGGCAATATAAAACCTCTGGTTCAAGATCGTAATAATGTCAGAGAAAGAGAGACAACAGAAAAGCCCTCGACCTCTGTTGTCAAAAGCAACGCTACTGAAAAGTTAAATTCAGGAAAGTCAATAGTGGCGAGTAGTGGCCTTCGGAGAGCCAGAGTGCAGACCTACGCTCAGGCCACGGCATTCGAAGAAGCAAAAAACGTTGAAACTCCGCCGGACCCTGTTTCACATGTTTTCTCAGTTATTCTCCAGAAACTTGAAGAACAAAGCAAACTAAATAAAAATTATTCTCGATCGCTTGGTTAAGCTCGAAAATAATTCACGGAAAACGCATACATCAAATAAAATATGAATGAAAAACCAATGTTAAAAATATACACTTGGAATGCAAACGGACTTTTACAAAAACTCCACGAATTGGAAATATTCATACGCGAGAAAGATCTTGACATTTGCTTGATTTCTGAAACTCACGTGAAAAAGGGATCGAGTTTAAAAATAAAAGGCTTTAAGGACTTCCACGCTTGTCACCCTTCGGGAAACTTGAGAGGTGGATCATCATTGTTTATTAAAGACTGCATTGATCAATACGAAGACCTGAAGATAGGGCTACTGTCCACCGCGTACCGCGCTTGAAAAAAGTGATTATACTAACTTACTTAAATCGCTCAAACCAAACTTCATTATTGGCGGCGATTTTAATGCGAAACACACGTTCTGGGGTTCTAGATACATCTCGCGAAAAGGAAGAATGCTCTATGGGGCAGCAATGGAGTACAGTTGCGATTTCCACTCGACGGGCAAACCGACCGACCAACTGATACTTCAAAAATACCTGACCTGATCGATTTTTTCGTCGTGAAAGGAATATCTACCAACCACATTCAAGTTGAAGAGAGCTTTGATCTGTCATCTGATCATTCACCGGTTATTTTAACATTTAGCGTAAAACTAGTAAATGACCTTCAGCCAGCGAGATTAACTGGTAGAACAACTAACTGGGAAGGCTTTAGGAACGAAATTGAAGAGAATGTTGAACTGAGCGTTCCACTTACGACATCCTTTGAACATGAGGTTGAAGTAGATCGTTTCGTTGAGATCTGACAGCTCGCTTCCTGGAATAATACGCCTAATCCAAAGAAAACACCGGCCAAATACGGTCTACGATATCCTCCCGAAATAAAAGAATTGGTTAACGAAAAAAGGAAGGCGCGTAAAAAATGGCAACAGAGTCGCGCCCCGCAACATAAAACACATTTGAATTATTTGTGCAATTTGTTGAAGACAGCTATCAAGGACTTTAAAAATCGTGCGATAGGTTCTTACCTTGAAAGTTTAACGGCGAAAAAAGATTCCAACTATTCACTTTGGAAAGCTGTAAAAGGCACCAAAAGGCCCAAAATCACCGCGCCGCCAATTAAAATAAATCAAAATTAATGGGCAAGGTAAGATAAGGAAAAAGCGGACGTTTTTGCCGCCCATTTAGAAGAAACCATTAAACCGTGCGATGCGATGGTCGGGCGGTACACGACAGTGTTATTGGGACGGAATTACAATCCGATGATTTAATACTCGCAAGTGCAACGCTAAGGGAACTAAAACGTGAAATTGAATCCCTAAAACCTAAAAAAGCTCCTGGTTATGATTTGATCACGGGAGAAGTTCTCAAAGTTTTACCAAGAAAAGCATTAATTTAGCTTCTTCATATTATAAATGCTGCGCTCAGACTAAAACACGTGCCGAGCCAATGGAAAGATGCGTAGGTCATAATGGTTTTAAAACCAAGAAAACCGCCAAATGAAGTAAAGTCGTATAGATAAATGTCACTTCTTCCAGTCGTATCCAAAGTTTTCGAGAGAATTTTACTAACGCGCCTACAACGGGTTATAGAATACAATAATCTTATCCCTGACCACCAGTTTGGGTTCAGAACCAAGCATTCGCCGATTGACCAAGTTGATAGAATTACTGACGTTCGAGAAAGCATTTGAAGAAAAAAAGATATGCTCAAGCGTATTCCTTGACGTCTTACAAGCCTTTGATAAGGTATGGCATGACGGCTTTAAATTACGACAAGTTCTTCCCGTACGCCTATATGATATTCTAGAATCATATCTTGGGAATAGACTCTTCCGTGTTAGAAATGTTAGCGAATATTCGGAGCTTAGAGAAATTTTGGCCGCCGCACACTGGGGCAGAACACCACTAAGGTTTGCATTTAATAATATTTTAATTTAATAGCTTTTTATTATACAAAACAATTTTTTTTTTTTAATATTAAAAGAAATTTTTCTTCTCGTCCTCTTAATATGTGGTTAAAAATAAAAAAATAAACGTGAAAAAATGTGTTAATTTTTGTATTTAGTAAAATATCTAAGCGTTTTAGATGTGTTGGCCGTGACATGACGTTAAGTGGTAGGTATATCAATTTGTGACAATTGGTTTGTCTAGTTTTAGAGTCTGTAAAGTTTTTTGGGAACTATTTGCACCTTTTCGTACAGTTGACTTATTTGTTGGTAACGTCACTCTCGAAAAATATAGATTTCTTTTTTTCTTTCTATTAAATTTTAATTACTTCTTAAACCGAAAACCTTCCAAAACTTTGTCGATCACAAGGGAAGAGCTGTATACTATTATGAAAAGTTCGAATCTGAAGGAATTAGACAGTCAAATTGCGTCCGATGCAGCGATGCTTCCAAAGATATTAATGACAAAGCAGAGTTCAAATCGCGATCTAAATTACGCTGGGGAAAAGCTAAACGTATGGAAGCAACATTTTTGAAAGCAAACATTGCGTGGCTAAAAACACCTATACTTTTTAAATATTTTGTTTAAAAACAAAACAAAAAAAAAGTAGGCATTATTAGTGGGCATGTCCTCAATTTTTTTTTAAATGTGGCAACTATCACGCTACAAGTAATCGTACATAATTTGAAGCCCATAGATTTGAAAGTTGATTAAATGCCACCTTTAGTGGTGTTTTGCCCCAGTGTGCGGCGTACCGCTAGGAAGTGTCCTTGGGCCAAGTTGTACCAAGAAAACAAATGCCAATATTCTACACACTTTTCAAAATAAAGTGCTAAGAGAAATTGTACAAATACCATGGTATATTAGAAACGACGTTATCTACAGGGATCTTGGAATTCCAACTAGAAGTTTCGCGAGAAAGCATAGTAACCGACTAATTGGACATTATCAACAATACAGTCCGACAAATTTTGGACGAGAGCCATTTATTGCGCCGGCTACAAAGAACGAAACCGTTCGACTTGGCAAGATAAGACTAACCGCGTCTAAATTGCGGAACATGCAGGATCTTTCATTGGAAAGTAGCCTTTTAAAAGTTGTTATTTCGTGATAAAAAATTGCTTAATAAGTTATATCTGAGTTGCAGTACCTATCTAACAATCTTTCGAAGGGTGGTGTCTTTAGTCATTAAAAATCTGACACTACTATGAGCAGGAGCACGCTCGGGATGTATTTGTCCAACTAAAGTGTTTTATTACTTACGTTTTTAGACGACTTACTTACTTACTTATCGGGCTCCCGACCCGTGAAGAGTCTCTGTCTGAGACACTGCAGCCTTCCATCCTCTACGATCCCGGGCACCCTGCTTCCATCCGCGATGGCTTGGCCTTCGAAACAGAGGTTCGGTCTTCCTTGTCTTCTCGAACCTGGCGGCTGGGATTCGAAGATCCTCTTAGCCGGAGCATTATTGTCAATTCGCTCGATGTGGCCGAGCCAATGTAGTCGACGTGTTTTTTTTTTTTAAAGTTTTTTTGGACCAAAAATCCGCCGAAGAATTTTTCTTTCAAAGGAGTCCAGTATCAGCTCTCCCTTTTTGCCTATGGTCCAGCACTCGACGCCATAAAGCAGGACTGGCAAGATAAGGGTCCTGTAGAGCACACATTTCGTCCTTCGAGTTAGGAGTTTTGAACCCAGTTGTTTTGCCAAACCGAAGTAGCAATGGTTTCCCAGGGTAATTCTTCGCCGGATCTCCACTATGGTGTCATTCGTTTAGTTTATGTTTACTCTTAGGTAGGTGAAATCCTTAACTACCTCGAAATTGTTGCTATCAATAGTGCTTGTTTGTTTGTGGACGGCCCTGTTGAAGATAGTGCCTTCCGTGTTGACACCTGCCCTGCTCACCATCTGCTCCAGTACGAGATTGAAGAAGTCGTATGATAGCGCGTCTCCTTGCCGAAATCCGGTACATGTCTGCAATAGTTAGGAGGAGCTAATTCCAAACTGCACGCTGCAGCGCGTATTTTCCAGCATCACGCGACACAGCTGAATCAGTTTTCCCGGGATTCCGAATTCGGCCATCGTCATAGAGCTCCTGACGATGTATGCTATCATACTCGATAGTTCTTGCAAGACATAGGATCGCCTTTTTTGTAGATGGGACATATGGAGCTGATAGTCCAGTCATCGGGCATGTTTTCTTCCACCCATACTTGGTTGATGATTCGGTGCATGCACTCTACCAAAACATCACCTCCGTATTTTAAGAGCTCTGCTGGTAAGCCATCAGAGCCGGCGGCCTTGTTGTTCTTTAGCTTATTTTATAGCTAAGCGCACTTCTTCTATACTGGGTGGTGGAACTGGTTCTTCATGGACTGGACGTGGGTTCTCTTCTTGCCCTACATGATGCCCATTTAGCAGGTGCTGGAAATGCTGCTTAAACACATCTACTAATCCCTGCGCTTCGGTAACTAGGTTTCCTTCGCTGTCTCGAAGAGCTTGGGTTCCGGTTTTGTAACCAGCAGCCAGTTGCTTGGTTCTTTTATAAGACCTCCGGATTTAGTTTTTAGACGACAAGTCTGCGAAAAGTAGAGAAAAACTTACATTTGGCTGGTGCAATGGATATCAACATAAAGTAAAGTATATAGATTCGAGAGATATACGAATCAGACCACCATTGTCGGGTCTCTTTTCATCTCTCAAACCTAGGCCTAGCTTTTCACAACCATTCGTTTTGTGTGAGTTTTTCAAGTTTGAAGCGAATGGAAGGGATCTACAATTTTATGCCGACTCCAAACGGCCAATTGAGAAGCTATTTCAAGACAGTTATACTCACGGATGTTTGTCAGACGATCGCGAGGGGTGGCGCAGTGGAAAAAGCCCTGAGTTGGGATTTTGGGTTTTTGCGGGATTCAAACCTCGGACCCTTCGCTTAGTAGTCCAACACACTAACCACTAAGCCACTGCGCCTACGATATCAACATAAATTGAATTGATTTTTATAAACACAAATTGCAATTTAAGCTGACTGTTAAAACACGTCACCACAAATGAAAAAGAAAAAGAAAATCTCGTTTTATGTTCCATTGGGCACGAAGAATCCGAAATCTGACAGCAAAAATTTAAAAATCTAAAAATAACAATGGAAAACACATAACTCATTCATTAACAGGTCACTGAGGATGACAGATCCATCGTCTTGAGCAGGGAGAAAAATTGTTGATGAAGTCACTTTTGCGATCGAATCATTAAAAGTTGGCAAATCTAACGCAGAATGAATTCCGACAGAAATGTTTAATTCACAATTGTATTTTCCAATCTCTAAAAATTGTGGTACACAATATTTTTAGTTTTTCCATTCTCGGTGTAAATAACTGTCCATGTGAGAAAACTGGATACTCTTTAACTTACATACTAGACAAAAACGATTAAATCTAATTTAAAACTAACATTTATCTTATTCTAGCTTACTGGCTCTTAGCGAGCGCTCTAACTTAACAATATGCTTAAAATTATTGGCATTCGGCCTTAAATCTATCTAACTATATCTATGATTTGTTTTGTTTTTTAATTTTGAAGAAACTTTAGAAAACTTGAATTCTTTATTATTGTTTTGTTTAAAACTACTTAAAACTACCTAAGCTTCTTAACCTACATTACCTATAATTAGGGTGGTGAGCAATCTTGTCGATTGGTCACCATCCTGATCGCGTCCTTGGTTGCCTGTCGACTCGATCGAGGCCATAAGCGTCGTTCAAATCTCGGAAGCACTCTTTCATGCTGGCTAGCCCAGCACCTCCCAAAGACCCCCTACTCTAAACCTAAACCTACTACCTTAAATCTAGCTTAAAACTAAGGAGGATGCTACGTAAGTAGCGCACCGGCCCAGTATGAATACATCTTCGCCTTTAAATTTTCCTGTTAAAATAGTAGCTTCAATTACATAAGCCATTAATCTTTTAACAGAAAGTCTTGTGCCATTACACAAACGGGGTTGATTAATATTCCGAAGCATAATAATAGTGACTCCAACTTTCAATTGGAGATTATGCGGAGGCAATCCTGGTAGGTCCAACGAATTCAAAAATTCTGTTGGATAATTCACAACATCTTCTTCGTTAGTAACTGTATCCACAGACTTGTATGAAACAAAGTTGCCAGGAATCTTGGATTGTATAGCCATGTTTAATTCACTTACATCTTTGTTTTTAGCGGCTAAAATTGCTCTATTGCTCAACCACACATGGCATTTATAGTGTTATGCTATTGTGGTGAATCAGGCACTTAGTGAATCAGATACTTAGTGAATCAGACACTTAGGAATTGTGGTGAATCGGGCACTCGGTTTCCCTCCAAGTTCCACTTCCAATTGGAGACGGGAATCTGTATAGTTAGTTAATTCTAAAACCATCTAGAGAAGATATGGAATATACATCTGGAATATATCTACTTCTGGAATATTCGCTGATAGGTGGCAGCGCGGATATAAAAGGGGCGCGTTGACAACAGAGATGTACAGTTGATTTTTAACTTGTGATTGATAAATATCGAAAGAGTAATCGGTTGTGAGATAAATAAGTGTAAAGTAATACAGTGAATAAAGCGATTGGATTGAAACGTTAAAGAATTGATTTAAGTGATATCGTTTTGGTACTTAATAAGTGAATAATTGAAAGTGTAAATAAAGTGATTTTATTAGAAAAGTTGAACAGAATAGTGTTTTATCTTTTCGAATCCCAGCCTGAATGTAACACTATGTTAGGGAAAACACTTTCAATCAATTCCTCTTTTGACAGTACAAAGCGGCAAAAATCATTTGGCAATTTTATCAATCCAGTTTCATCAACTGGCATCGCAACATTTCCAAGGAATACTCCTGGGCCGATACCTAAGATTGTATGTATACCTAAGATTGTATTGTAACTCAATCGATTTGCTGGTTTTCGAGATACAAGATTTTGAATGTATTTTTTGTATGGGAGGTGCCACGCCCCTTTGTCCAATTTTAACCAATCTTCACAGGAATACTCCTGGGCCGATACCTAAGATTGTATGAACTTGATTTGAACTCAATCGATTCAGTGGTTTTCGAGATATAAGATTTTGAATGTTTTTTTTTTGTATGGGAGGTGCCACGCCCTTGGGTCCAATTTTGACCAGTCTTCACAGGAATACTCCTGGGCCGATACCTAAGATTGTATGTAAATTTGAACTCAATCGATTCAGTGGTTTTCGAGATATAAGATTTTGAATGTTTTTTTTGTATGGGAGGTGCCAAGCCACTTTGTCCAATATTGACCAATCTTCACAGGAATACTCCTGGGCCCATACCTAAGATTGTATGTAAATTTGAACTCAATCGATTTGCTGGTTTTCGAGATATAAGATTTTGAATGTTTTTTTTTTTGTATCGGAGGTGCCACGCCCTTTGGTCCAATTTTGACCAGTCTTCACAGAAATACTCCTGGGCCGATACCTAAGATTGTATGTAAATTTGAACTCAATCGATTTGCTGGTTTTCGATATATAAGATTTTGAATGTTTTTTTTTTGTATGGGAGGTGCCACGCCACTTTGTCCAATGTTGACCAATCTTCACAGGAATACCCCTGGGCCCATACCATATATATATATATATATAGATTATGAACCTGGATTCGAATGATTGTCAAATTGGGGTAATTGTGACACTTTCAAAAAAGAGGATTAAAGCGATGGCTTCAACACAAGAAATAGATCAATGTGAAGCATATCCGGTCAATGAAAAACATTTTAATGAGTTGTGTTCGAGCCATGGTTCGTTGAGAAGTAGTGAGGCTCACGACCGGGCGGAATCAAAACTAGTTATATTCACTCTAAAAAATCTACGGCACAAATTTAATTTGAAACCGTATGTCGGATTTTAACACTCTACTTAACAACGTCTGTGTCGCAGATAATAGCATCAGATTTTGTCCTGTGTATTCCGTAGGTCATATATGATCTGGAATTAGGGCTAACGATATAAGTCCTTGAATTCTTAAATTCATCAAACTGCAATCTTAAAACGGAGCTTTCTCTAAATTCATAGCTTATAAGCTTTCAAAATTCTTCAAAATTTAGTGATTTATTCCTTTTTAAACTCTTTTAAAATGGTACCTACCTAACAAACTAGCCTACAATTTTTTGACGTTGGGCAAAAAGGTCTTAAGTCAAAAAATTCATTTTGGGTTTTGTATTGGGTTTAACTCAATTTTTTTGTTTCGTTTGGTATTAACGACTTAAGTCTAGCACAACTTCTTCCCATCGAAATCATTTAGTCTTTAGGCAATAAGTCGGAGTAAACTAACTAAGTTACCTAAGACTAAACTAAACTATCTTAATTTGGCTTTACGAAAAACTGCAGTTTCTGACTTAAGACCTTTTTACCTAACGTCAAAGAATTGTTTGTATACTGTAATTAATTAAAACGTTTTAACATTTGATTTGAGTTTTGTAAACTTATTTTTTTGACATGTGTATTGTGTAATGTATGTTAGAAAATTAGCTGAAGATTATGCAACGCAATTCACACACGGCAATAACTAATAACATTGAGTTTATATACATATGTATATAAACTCAATGCTAATGTAATAACAATAACAAGAAAAAGTAAAGGTATAAAAACTGCCTTCATTTAGGAGCTCTTAAAACTATAGCCCTTAAACTGCGCATATTGTCCTAAAAGTATGCAATTTAATTACATATTTTCTTAAACTTCTGCGAATGACATAAGCTAGCCCAAAAATATATATGCAAACATCAGATAACAGTGCGTCCGGCCGTGGCTACGTTAAGTGGTGAATAGTAGATATACTTCAAGTA
The DNA here is from genome assembly GCA_946477585.1 of Cheilosia urbana. NCBI lineage: Eukaryota > Metazoa > Arthropoda > Insecta > Diptera > Syrphidae > Cheilosia > Cheilosia urbana. The sequence goes on from OX297856.1 coordinate 45,343,460, forward strand.
TATATTTCATTTAATTTCAAGTATCTATGCAATTTTATTGAGGCAAACATCTTTCTTTTCATATCGATTATCATCAGTTACAGCCCATCTATGGCATACTTAAGAGTTCGTGTTCTTGAACACATACCGTGTAATAAATTAATTTAGACAGCTGTCACTACGACAGTTGCTCCGTTGTTCGTTTGTCAAAAATTACGTAAAAAGTAGTAGGTTATCTGTTTTATTTGATTTTATAAAAAAAAATGCATTTTCAATACATTTCAATTAGTTTTAATAGTTACTAACATTTCGAATAAACTCACAGAACATCAAATCACCCACTGAATTCTCTTAATTACAGGAGAAACATGTCTATCCTAAAGGCCAACTATTATGACCAGCCCGATGGCAAGGATGCAATTGGAAAAATGATTGCAATCAACAAAATAGCGGCCAGTTGCGGCTTAGCTTGGTCCACAGTTGATGTTTTGATGATATCAAAAACTAAAGGATATCTCTCAACAATAGGCAGGTATGCTTATTTCACCGGGCCAATGGTTGGGATGGCTTCTGCCTTTGCACTCGGCTCCTATGCGGCAACAAACATTCGTGGTGTAGATGACAAGTGAGTTAGTTTTCATGGTGAAGTGAAATAGTTGAGGACATAATCTGACCAATTTCCAGATGGAATTACACCATCGGTGGTATTTTGGCCGGTGGAGTATACGGATCGTGGCAGCGGACAGTAGTCGGAGGAATGTCCATGGCATTGTTCTTCAGTAACTTATAAAACCTTATTTTTGGTACCGAGAAGTGATACATATTGTTTTTTTTTTTTTTTTTTTTGTAGGTATCGCTGCGTTCGCTAAGAAATTATCCATTGAAGAGGGCTGGGAATTCTTCCCTAAACTAGTCACTCGGGAACTCGGCTCCCTACATGGCGTCAATCACGATTACACTTTAATGGCAGAGAGACCCAAGAACTGGACAACGGGAAAAGATTAAAGTTGTCATAATTTGTTATAGTTCAACACTAAATGTAAAATAAAAATCGAAAACAACCAAAAAGAAGAAGACGAAGAAGAAGGTCTTGTCTACTGAGAGGTCCGAATGATCATGGTGTCCTATTTTAGTCCCGATGAAGAAAACAGCACATAAAATACTGTTAAAAAAATGTTAGGTACTATCGTGGGGGGCACCAGGTCATTTAGCAACTAGATTTATAAACCCAAACGATTATTCCTCTTTAAAAATGCAAACGGTATAAAAAGAATCTTTGTGTTAGGATCTGCCCCAGCTTCTGCAGATTAACAGTTACTTGCGTACAGGCTACAAGATACATTTTTACGCTTTGTGCTAGGATATTCTGCTCTAATAATGTTGCATAGAAATTTTGTTGTGTTCTAACACTTTCGCAACTAGTCCTCACACATTTCATTAAGATTGACGTTCACGGATAGGAAATTGACGGATGCTGAAAAAAATAATAATAATAATAATAATAATAAAGAGACCAGCAAGAGGATTGTGAGTTTTGGGTCTCACTGCCTCAGTATATCTTGTCTCTGGTAGTTAGGAGGGTGCTATACTAATAACCGTAAACTGGAGAAATCGGAGACAGCGGCATATTATATTGAGTCAATGTGCAGCGTTGGCTGGTCGAAGAATGAGGATCTTGGGACATCATCCCATAAGCAGACGTTATGGAAAACACTAGGAATCGAACCCAAAGAAGAAGTCTCGAGAAATCTATAGACTCTGCGTAAGATTTATAGTGGTAGAAACGAAAAGAGCCGACAATAGTGGTCTGATTATCAAAACACCTGTGCAAAGTATATTGGTATTTGTAAATCTGAAAAAATTGTATCGAGAGTTGCAATGGCATTTTCTTTGACTACCAAAATAACACCTCTTATTGGAAAATCCTTTAGATAACAATTTTTATTTCCAGCAGAAGATAAAAGGTAGTCGCAGTGGCTTAGTGTAGGTGTGTTGGGTCTCAGGTTTGAATACCGCAAAAACTCAAATTCCAACTTATGGTTTTTTTTTCACTGCGCTACCCCTCGCGAACGTCTGACAAACATCCGAGAGTATAACTGTCTTGAAAGAGCTTCTCAATTAGCCGTTTGGAGTCGGCATAAAATTGTAGATCCCTTCCATTCGTTTCAAAAATAAAAAACTCACACAAAAAGAATGGTTGTGAGAAGCTAGGTCTAGGGTCCCTCCGGACCTGTTGCGCCAACTATATTTATTTATAGAAGATAAAATAAAATATTTACATTTTAGTAAATTTGTTTACAAAAACCGGTTAACATAGCATTGCCGTCTGTCTGATTGGCAAAAAAAAAACTTGTAAATGATAATTTAAGTAGGTACTCAGAAAACACCATTAGCACAGTAAGTTATTTTGAAATCTAGAATATTTCAGTTAAAATTCTCACTGTGTATTGAAGAGCTATTTTGCAGTACCTGGTTAGTTTATAAGACATGGTTTTCCGATAAGATAATCACCCCAATCATTGAAACCGGCGGATGCTCTGCGGAGGGAGTAGTACCTATTTTGAACATTTCCCCTATCATTGAAGACGCCGGTAGGTAAGTGAGCGGATGTCGGCAGCGAAGTTCACATTTCATGCCTATCATTGAAAACGCAACCGATCCGCGGTTCATACAAATGTTGTTGTTTTCAATCCGCATCAAAATCGATGCGGATCTCGAAGAGATAACACACATACACGCAATAAAAGTTTTATTTTTCGAAAAAAAAGGATAAATTTAAAAAGTTTACGAACAGTTAATTGATCTTTCCGATTTAGAAAACAAACAACCCGTTCTCAGTTCCAGGCAATGGTGAAAATGATGAAAAAACATCCAGACATCTTTTCTTCGCATTCTAACACCTCTTCTAATGCTCCTAGTATCACTATTACTAGCAATTTCTTCTAAATTTAAGAAAAATACAATACTATCCATGTTCGTACACTTTATAAAAACAAAATCGAATAAGAAAAGATTTTCATTTGCCAGCTGACTCGCTGGACAACAAGCAATCAGTAATGCGGTTTTGCGGACCGATAATGTAGTCCATCCGCCGTTTTCAATGATAGGTTTTCACTTGTGAAGTGATCAACTGCGGATCGGATTGAATCCGTCCGCAGAGCATCCGGCGGATTCAATGATCGGCCTGAATACTTCCAAATATTGATCTTCCTCCCTCAAAATTGGGCACCTCCCAACAAAACGAAATATATCCTCTCTCTCCGCCAAATTACACAAACTAAAAACTATAGGTAGGTCATCTCTGTGTGGTACATAATTCCATTTGAGGAGTTCTCCACGCATCTTTAGCACCGTTGCTATTTCCTCTACGCTGTAATCATCCCTAAAATAGTTCTTCCCCTTGTTGTAACATAATCTACTGTTACATTCAGGCTGGGATTCGAAAAGATAAAACACTATTCTGTGCAACTGTTCCAATAAAATCACTTTATTTACACTTTCCAAATATTCACTTATTCAGTACCAAACAATATCACTTAAATCAATTCTTAAACGTTTCAATCCAATCGCTCTATTCACTTTATTACTTTACACTTATTTATCTCTTTAAATCAATTCTTAAACGTTTCAATCCAATCGCTTTATTCACTGAATTACTTTACACTTATTTATCTCTCAACCGATTACTCTTTCGAACTCAACTATCGCTGGTTAAAAATCAACTGCATTCTCTGTTGTCAACGCGCCCCTTTTATATCCGCGCTGCCACCTATCGGCGAATGTTCCAGAAGTAGATAGACTCCAGATGTAAACTCCATATCCATAGATGGTTCTAGAATGAACTAATACAAACTGCAATACAACTCCAATTTAGATTGTACTAGGATAACTTGACATTGGAGATTCCAGTCTCCAATTGGAAGTGGAACTTTAAGAGGGAAACAGATTGTTACCAGGTGCCCGATTCATCACAATTCCTAAGTGTGCGATTCACTAAGTGCCTGATTTACCACACTACTATAAACTGTTCTTTGGAGTGAGCCTGATGCTTCTTCTACAAACCTTTGTCGTATCTGCTGATACACAAATTTGTCCAGTGCTAGAGTTTAGGCTTCTAAATCCTTACTTCATCTAGATTTAGATCCATTTCACATCCTCTAGCCTAGCTGATACCTTCCGGTTTTCCCACGAATTGACTTAAGGGCTGCTTTCTTTGGCAGACGGTAGTCCGGCATGTTCAATACTTTGAGCACATAATCAATTTGCAGTTTTATGTCTTCACGAATAATGGTGATAAGCCTGTCTTCAATATAATCATATTAGCGGATTCGGTGGAAGGTGAAAAGTTATTTTTGGATAATACCTTAGTAATTTCTTCACGATATCATAGCATTTTCTTCTCCATAGCTCCGCAGCGTAGAACATAGTGGACTCCGAAACGGCTCTGATTAAGGCCCCAATGAAATAAGGCCCCAAACAAAAAATGAAATGAGGCCCCAAAAAATTATACAGGAAACAACAACAACGATTTTTAATAGAATTTGGGGTGTTATTTCCTTTTTTGGGGCCTTATTTCCTAATAAAAATTGGGGTCTTATTTCATAATGAAATAAGGCCCCAAAAGAAGAAATGAAATAAGTTCCCAAAATTATTTTTTTATTATAAATTGCTACCCTTCCCACATCGAATACGTATGGGGGGCATGCTGCCCCTCTGCAACCCCCCTGCCTGGGTTTACTGTTAGATTACGGGGTGGGTGCTAGGTTGAGTACATGCAAAGTTTCTTAAGTCTAAAATTGTTTAACCAATATCAACAATATTAAATAAACAGTAGTTTTTATTATTTTTAATTTCATTATGGAATAAACTCCAAATTTGGGGCGTTATTTCATTTTCTTTTTGGGGCCTTATTTCATCGCAGTGGGGCCTTATTTCATATTTGAAATTGGGGTGTTATTTCATAATGAAATAACGGCTGTAGGAAATAAGGCCCCAAAAGAGAAAACGAAATAAGGCCCCAAATTTGGGGTGTTATTTCATAATATTTCTTCTTTTGGGGTCTTATTTCATAATGAAATAAGACCCCAATTTTCATTAAGAAATAAGGCCCCAAAAAAGGAAATAACACCCCAAATTCTATTAAAAATCGTTGTTGTTGTTTCCTGTATAATTTTTTGGGGCCTTATTTCATTTTTCTTTTGGGGCTTTATTTCGCAGAGCCTGAAATAACACCCCAAATTTGGGGGTTATTGCATTTTCTCTTTTGGGGCCTTGTTTCCTACAGCCTTCCGAAACAGCTTCGAGTACTTTGAACTTAGCACTATGTACTATATCCATTCCTAAATTGTTTGATGAGTTGGTGACTGATGAGTTAAATTTTTTCTGTAAAAATTTAATTTGCAATAACCAACATGGCTTTGTAAAAAACAGATCCACTGCTACGAATCTTCTTCTTTTTACAAATTTTGTTATTAGTGAGATATCTAAGGGTAATCAGGTCGATGCCATTTACACTGATTTCAGTAAAGCGTTTGATCGAGTTGATCACAAACTTCTTCTTTATAAACTTGAACGTTTAGGGTTTCCTACAGTTTTTCTTAGATGGCTATCATCCTATCTAAGTAACAGATACCAGTTTGTAAAGTTTCGAGGACACTTATCCAAAGAAATCATTGTAACATCTGGTGTCCCACAAGGAAGTCATATAGGCCCACTCTTATTTATTTTATTCGTTAATGATGTTGTCATATTTGTTCCACATTGCAATATCCTGATGTTTGCCGATGACTTTAAAATATATTCTTCATGCAATGATCCGAATAGTTTTCATAGATTGAATGCACATCTCCAAGACTTCGTTTTGTGGTGCAATAAAAACTACTTGTCCCTTAATGTTAGTAAATGTTCGGTCATTACTTTTTCCCGTCGTTCCTCGCCTTTCATTCACGCGTATTCCTTCATAAGTAGTGTTATTCCGCGTGTATCTTTGATAAAAGATCTAGGTGTTATGTTAGATAGTAAACTATCCTATATTTACCACTATGAATACATCACAAATAAAGCCAATAGAGCATGGGGAATGCTTAAACGTTATGCTAGGGTGTTCACCGAACCCTATGCGCTGAAAACTTTATATTTGTCGTTTGTTCGATCGCTGCTGGAATATGCGTCTATTGTTTGGTGTCCATACTACAATACTCATATAGTAAGAATCGAAGCAATTCAAAAAAGATTTCTCAGGTTTGCCCTCAGACGTCTACCTTGGTCGGATTTTAATAACTTACCCCCTTACTCAGCCCGATTACAACTTATTGGGCTCGAGTCTCTTGAGGTTAGGAGAAAGGTATCAAGAGTTGTTTTTCTTCACAGAATACTTATTGGGGAGATTCACTGTCCTGATATTTTAAGTCTTGTGGGTCTTAATGTTCCATCACTTAATTTGCGTAATAACAGATTCTTTTATATTCCTCGTTCTCGTACGAATTACGGAAGATCCTCCTCTTTAAATGGTTTAATGTTATTGTATAATGAATGTGCGTCTTTAATTGACATTAATATGACAATACCATTAATTAAATCCATATTGTTTAATTATTTCCAGTTATAATTGTATTGCTCAGTTCGTAATTAGTTTTGTACTTGTTTTTTTTTTCTAAATTATATTTATTTACTTCATTTTTTTTCTTAATTTTTGTCTCTCATTTTATTATATTTTTTCATGTCTAAAAAAGGCTAGTACTTTGTTGACAAATAAACAATCAAATCAAATCAAAATCAAATATATACATTTGATGGCCCATTTTGATTTCGACAATTTTTCGCAGAGATGCTTTCCCATATTTAGATTTGTCGTAAGATATACTCCGAGATACGAGGTACCTATATTCTTTCACCACCTCAATAGTTTCCCCGTTGAAGTGCCATTTTTCGTTAGAGCAATATGTACCTACCTCCACCTTTTTTTAAAAACCATTCGGGTCTATCACGGAATCCGTCGTATTTGGAATTTTGCTACGAACCCCGAAAGAACTATTACAGTACAGAATCCGTCGTAGGGGAATTTTGAAATTCGTAGAAAGTGGTATCACTGAATATACCACGTTCTACGAATTTCGAAAGAAAAAAATGTATACCCTACAACGGATTCTGTGATAGACCCGATTACTTGCGACTTCCCAAGGTTGACCGTCAGATTCCAAATTTTACAGTAAGTACCCAAACAGACGATTTATCATGAGTTGCAATGATTCGGGTGAGTTCGCCAGCAATGCAATGTCATCGACAAACAGAAGAGCTTTGATCAGCTGTCCATGTAGTCCAAATTCGTAAGATTTCAATGTAAAGGAACAGACGTAAAATGTCTATGGCCTTCTATACCACTGCCAGTACTTTGTTTAGTAAGAAATAAAATCCTTAGAGGATATTTTTCGAGACCTTGAGTAGGTAGGTAGGTAGGTGTGGCGGTTTAATTTAAAAACCCAAGTAGCACTATGTGCCGTTTTGTTACCACAACTGGGAGAGTTTAGATCCAGTCTGAGGAATTCAAAAAGGTTATCAGGTTATCAGTTCCCCAATACTACTTTCGAGACCTCCTCAAGGGTTTCGAAAAGGGTTTACCAAAAGATCGCCGTCTGGCCCTAGCTAGTGCTGGACAGGCGCAAAGGAAATGAGTGAGTGTTTCCTTTTCGGCTGTGTCATTACAGCTGCGGCAGTGTTTATTATATGGGATGCCTATAAGATGCCTTCGAGACCTTATTGAAGTTCTTTCCGACAGGGTTTTAATTTATAAAAGACCTGTTTAGATTACTTAATGTCTCAGGATCGGGATGGTTTGTGAATCAGTTTCTTAGATTTTCTTAAGTATGGGAGTCATAAATCCCTAGGGCATCACATTGGATCTACATTGATCTCTTCTGTCTTGCCAACCAGAGTGCCCTTTTTTTCTTAAACGTCTGTTTTTTGCCTTTAGATATTCGTATATCAGACGAGAGTAACAAGAGTATAAACTTCTGCGGTGTGCCAGAGGATGATTCAACTTAAGCATGGCAATTGGCAATGGCAAAAAATTCCTAAAATGTTCTTTTTTTTTGTTTCGTGTGTAACAGAGGAGAATGGAATTAAAACGAAGACACAGAGAAATACTTTTTTTTATACATCCGTTCTTTCTGGCGACAGTATATAGAAAGCTAGATTTATTACGTGCCTGTGGGTTCATGGATGACGATTAATAAATTATATCCTACGGCATGTACTATATTTCAAAGGCCTGTTAGCAAGACGTTTACTTTGATGAAGATATGTACAGTGAAGTCTCACTTATATGAACTCTCAGTTATATTCCAATATATGAACCACAGAATTTTTGTACTGGAATTCAGTTATATGATCTGATACTCTTATAAATGTACTGCAGTGTCATATAAGTGAATTTGTGTTGAAATTTTTCTGAAATAAAAACACTTATTTTGTCTAGACAGATTTTTTTACGTTTTATTTTACTTATTTGTATTTGGACGTGCAAGTCAGTTCGTGCTCATTTTCGAAGAAGCAACATCGGTTTCGAAGAAGCAACATCGGTTCGGTGGTGATTTGTTTTTTTGTTTGTGTAAAAAATACTAACGTTATAATGTCGATGGTTGCGCGGAAACAACGAAAAATTTGTAAGTGTTTGAATATGGAGCAAAAGGGACAGATTATAATGGAATTAGAAAAGGGGCAGTCTGCTAAAACTCTCTCAAATAAATTCAACATTGCAAAGTCCACCATTGTTTCAATAAAATATATTTTTTGCTACATAGTTCCAATATATGAATTTTTCGGTTATATGAACTAGCCCAACAATCATTAGTTCATATAAGTGAGATTTCACTCTACTTTGCTTCATTGATTTACACTTGCTTCACTGAAACACCTTGTGATACACAACATTTTTCGTTTTGTTATCAGGCGCAGGAATAAATAAAGTGAATGGTTTGCCGACAGGGGAACATGCCACGTACAACTGACCATGATAAAAACATGTATTTTCTAAATACAGACCACAAACACTCAATTATTGACCTTGTGATTCGTTAATCGTCATTGTGAATGCAAGACAATTCGGAAATTGAATTCGTTTATACTTTAAGAGCATCGGTTGGGATCATCGGAATACTCGGAATGAGAACTTCTTCACGTCTGAATTTTCCTTTGAGTATCGTCGCGTGAACCACATTGATCATCAGTTTTCTGATCGCCAAACGCGTTCCGGATAGTTTTAGTTAATTAAGATTTCGAAGCATGATGAGGATGACTACTAGCCAACATTTAGTTGTAAATTGTGCGGTGGTAGGTAAGCCAGGCACATCCAAGGAGTTTAACAATTCAGTTCGATAGTTGGTTGCTTCATCTTCGTTTGGTATACAGTCCATAGATTTGAATGAATGCAGAGTACCAAGGATTTAATTCTGAATTACAAAGTTTAGGTAAGTCATCCACATTTTTATTCATAACCGGTAAAAATGCTCGCTAACCCAACCATTCGTTATTTTTTCCATATTATTAATGCAGCGTTCAGACTTAAGAATGTCCCTAGTCAATGGAAGGTAGCAGAAGTGATTATGATTTTGAAACCGGATAAATCACCAAATGAAAAGAACTCATACAGACCGATTTCTCTACTACCAATAATTTCAAAGTTATTTGAAAAATTATTCTTAAAGAGGCAAAGCAATAGCAATAATAGAAGATCGCCATTTAGTGCCAGCTCACAAATTTGGGTTTAGAAAGAAACACTCGACAATTCAACAAGTGCATATAATAGCGAGTATTATTGAAAAGGCACTGGAAACCTAAAAAGTTGGCTCGGCCATCTTCTTAGATGTAGCTCAAGCATTTGACAAGATTTGGCACCAAGGACTAGATGCAAATTGAAAAGGGATCTTCCAGAGGAATTCTATTGCATTCGTAAATCATATATTACAGACAGGTATTTCCGTGTAAGACATGAAAATGAGTACTCGGATTTAAAAAAAAAATAACGGCAGGGGTGCCACAGGGCAGTGTCCTGGGTCCTATCTTGTATATCTTTTGTATACAAGAGATTTGCCTGAACTAGAAGCAACTACCCTTGCCACTTTTGCTGATAACACAGCAATATTGACAATTGGCAACAATGCGGAAGAAGCAGCACACAAACTTCAAAGATCCATAAGATCTATAAGTGACTGGACGAAAAAATGGAGAATAAAACTCCATGAGAATAAATCCATTCATATTAACTTCACCAACATGAAAATAAATACGGTAAAAGTTAATGTAGATGGAAAAGAAGTACCGAATGCCAATACGGCCAAATACTTAGGTATGACGCTAGATGCTAAACTTAAGTGGAAAGAGCATGTCAAAAAGAAAAAAGAAGAGCTAGGTATTAAACTAAGAAATATGCATTGGCTAATGGGTAGAAGCTCCCAATTATCAATTGAAAACAAACTCCTGATTTATAAGCAGATCCTAAGAGCCGTATGGACTTATGGAATTCAGCTTTGGGGTTGTACGAACAAATCGAATCTACAAATGATTCAAACTTTCCAAAACAAAGTACTAAGAAGCAGTGTTAACGCTCCATGGTACATACGAAATGACAATCTACACAGAGATCTAGGGGTAGAATATGTCAAAGATATATTAAGACAATATGCGGTCAAGCATTATGACCTAATCCAGCACGAACATGCGAATACTGCAATACAGCACATGGTGGAAGAGAATAGAAATTCATTGAGAAGGCTTAAGAGATTAAAGCCAAATGATTTAGTTACTAATTATCTATACAGAATATGAATAACGCTCCCCAATTTTCCCGTGAATTTAATATTCTTGCCGCGAACTGTCACACTTTATTCACAATCCACACAAAACAGGCGCGATCCATAAACCCGCGAATGAAAAATTCTTTCGAACTTAACCTCTAAAAATGAAACTGATACGCGGCTATCTGCGATCAAAAAAAATTTTCATGTGAATGAAGTGTCACAAACTACGACCCGGAGGGACAACGCAGTAGAGGAAGACCTCGCCTGAGGTGGCGCGCACAAGTGGAAGGGGACCTCAACCAACTTGGAGTGCCCAACTGGAGGCAGTTAGCTAAAGATCGCGCTAACTGGAGAGGCGTATTGGTTGAGGCTCAGGTTCACCCCGGACTGTAGCGCCATCTAAGTTAGTAAGTAAGTGGCAAATTCAAGCCTTGCACGTCGATTCCTTTGTGCAATAAATGGCTTTTTTACTGCTCAATATGACAACCGCTCTTCGCCGAATCGTCCTGCTTGAAATCTGAGATCTTTAAACTTAATTCTTCTTGAAAACATGTCGACGATATGAAGGGGTCATTTTTGATTATTCTTTTGTCGTCGCGATTGGTCATTTTTCGGGGGGTCTACACTCTACATGTCATCATGGTTCAGACATCTCATCATAAAATCTAGGGCGCATGGCTTTAGTTTTGTCCACTTAGTTTTTAATGAAATCCTTTCTCTTTTATTCTCTTTTTATATAGTAAATTGAAGACTGATATACCTACTTACTGTTTTGCAAAAAAAAAAAAAAAAAGCTAGAAAATGATCGAACGTTTTTTGAATTTTCTTTAGTTTTTCCAAAGCGACATCTTTTTGTGCTTTAGTTTTGGCCAACATTACCTATAACTCCTGAGCATAAGTAATTTATATAAATAAATAAAAACTTACACCAGGAAAACAAATGACATATTATCTCCACAACTTTATAACGTAGGTACCTACCTATGCCAAACGTAAGTGCAATGTAAAATAATTTATTTTTCACTTATGCCGCAGCTATGAGTAATTACCTTATCTATGCATACGAGAACGTGCATACAACTGCAACCTCAACGCAGATGCATCATCTAGTTAGCATCTCACCATTCACCCATCTGACCGCAAAGTCTTAACTTGCGACTACAATAAAACAAATAAATAGGATTGAAGATGATCTCTGGCTTCGAAACCACTACCTTTGCGTTCAGAAAACCTCAACCACAGCAAGCAACTATTTATTCAAGTTCATTGACACCTCCGTTCAGAGTGTGAATGCGTTATTTTTCCTCAATTTACCAAGTACCTAGACCTCGGTTATGGCTCAAGAGAGGGCATTTTTTATTATAAAATTCGCGAAAATTTCTACATGCAATTGTTATAGTAACTAGCGACTGCCGCTGAAGAGCCATCAGCCATGTGCAATAAAAAACTGTACATTATGGCCAAGAGAGTTGAAATCGTATTCTCAGCATACATTCCAATTTAAGTGAGTCACGACAGCCGACCTACTCCACAAAGCTTGCATACGAAAAAAGTAAGATAAACGAATACAGGCAAACAAATGCTGCTGCAATACTGTCAGGTTAAGGAAACAACAAACTGTAGGTAGGTATAACGACGAAAAGCAGTTAAAGTTGCCTTATGTCTGATGCCGTCTACTACCACTAGCTATACTATACGTTTAAGAGCACTCATACCTGTTTGTGCCGAGTGTTTTGACCACATGAAATGTCTAAACAAAGAACTCCATGTCCATGCCCATGCAGCTTTGTTCGACGTTCGCGACGGTGTAAGTTCCGCATGCTAGCCGATAGGTTCAGCTATAATATCTGACCTCTTAGCATTACACAGATTTTTCTACACTTCTCCAGTCGTTCCCTTCAACATTTTTCAATTAAAAATAGCTGCGGGTGAGCGTGTCGCTGTTCGTTCCGAGTCTGGTTGCTGACTTTACTGGTGCTAGTCACTTATGCACAGCGAATGTCTCATACATTAGTATGCGGCAGTAAATCTTTGTTGGTACCTACTGCCTGGCTAAATGACATCATCGAACGTAAGACGGGAGTGTGTTCTTTTATTTTCTCCTTGATCTTCTTTTGGGTGAGAGAAACGTGAGAGAAACCAAAAACCTTAAACCGGAAATACTTTCTGTTCATTTTCATCTTGGCTTGGTAGTTTCGTTCGTTTAGCATCGCCATCACCATTTCATTTCACCATAAGCACAACCAGTTATTCTTTGTGGCAAATCGGCTGGAATGGTCCTTGAACTGATTTTTATTGCAAAGTCTAAAGTTTGTACATACTTACATACATAATGTAGATAAGCGGTAAGGTACGAGTATATGGCCAGGATTTCGTTTGCATTCCTTTCCATTATGCCTAATAACAAAGGGCTGTAGGAAATAAGTCCCCAAAAGAGAAAATGAAATGAGGCTCAAATTTCAAATATGAAATAAGGCCCCAAATTTGGGGTTTATTTTTATAATTAAAATAAAAATAATGAAAACTACTTTTCATTTAATATTGTTGAATTGGATAAACTAATATAGATTAAAGTAACTTTGTATATACTCAACCTCGCACCCACCCCGTAATCTAACAGTAAACCCAAGCAGGGTAACAATTAATAATACAAAATGAGTTTTGGTGACTTATTTCTGTATAATTTTTTGGGGCATTATTTCATTTTTTGCCTTATTTCGCAGGGCCATAAAAAAGGTCTATTACTAGACGTGTATACTACACTGAAAAGAAGTGAAAAATTGGAAGCTTACGGCCTCTTTTAGTTAATGACGTCCTATTGTCCGATTTTTCTGTCTATTAGGTACAGTGATCCCCGGATAAGTGACTCTCGCTTAATTAGCACGTCCCTCGTTTAATTCATCCGAAAACTGAGCAAATAAAGCATTTCATAAGAAATGTGCACAACTTTTCCCGTTTAAATGGGTACCGCTTAGATGCGTAACCCGGTTATTTGCGCTACTGAAAGTAAAGCTTCTCGTAAAACTTCATACAAAATCTCCCAGTTATAAGCACGTTCATGTATCTAGTTTAGTAATTCTGACAGCTGTCTCATTAGATGCATCTCGGCTTTGATTGGCTGAAATCGGTCATCGAGCAAATGTTTCAGTTGACGTTTATCTAGTCAAGATATTCGTGACTGAGTACTAAGTGGACAGTTCGGATATGTGGCTGACGTAGAAAAACAGCCTTATCGTGAATTCCGAGGCAATATTTCGTTCCCCCGAATTTGTGTGTTCCCAGGAATAAAATCCGTCTATAGCCAATCTCCCTCGAATTCGAATTCCCTCGGAAACCGAAATCTCTCCTCGAAAAGAAAAACAGCTAATTTCGAAAAAGTTCTGTCAATTATATTTGGATAGAATCCAAGATTAAAATTTTATTTCGGCGACACAAATATTTAAAAAAAAATATAATATTTAGCATTAAGCATTAAGAGTTGTGGCTGAGGAATTGGATGAAATGGAATTTAAGCGAATACGTTCAATTAGAAGACGCTTGAGATTGTTCAAATCCGTTTGAATGTTTTTTTTTGTCATTCCAACTCTTTTATTATTATATTACAATAGGGAATCATACAACAATTTACCTTTTTCCACTCAGCGGCCCTACACTGTTCAGTTCACTTTCGACCATTTTCCGAAATCGAGCAATTTCATCCTCCTTATACTCCTTCTATGAAATCCTCTGACAATTTCTGGACTCGCATCCATTAAATTAATTAAAACATTGAATTGGTGTTTATTTGTTGTTTTTGACATTCTATTCACTTAATTTTTTTAATTTTTGAGAACCAACCAACTTGCTTTTCATAAATTCTCCAACTAAATAATGACGGAAATATCGGAGGGAAAATCCAACAAAAATTCCCCCGAATTTTCATTCGCGATAGGTATTTTTTTTTTTTTTTTTTTTTTTTTTTTTCAGGGTATTATTTTCCCTCATTCGAACGTCATTTACGATAGGAGTATTGGGAATTTGGAAAAAATCCGAGGGAATGTTTATTCACGATAAGGCCGAAAGTGACGTTCCCGGCCAATCTAGTTTGTGCGTTCAGGTAATCAGGTTACATTTTCTCCAGACCAATCTAGTCGACTTAAGATAACTAGATTCTTGAATGTGCCCATTGAAAACTTTTTGAGCTTAAGTATACCTAATCAAAGACAGTTCTCAAGACAATTGTCAAATTGATATGACATTATGTTCAGAGTGCGCCAAAATAAACAAATATTCGCTATTGTGCCGCATATATGAACAATAACATGCTTACAAAAATTCTTTATTGCGGGGTTTGCCTTATTGTGTCGACAACACGGAATTCTCGTAATTGCGTTTCTCGTATAAATGCGCTGAAAATTGTACATTTTGCACGACGCAACAATCCGCGGATTACTGTGCATTAAAATGTATTCCTATTAAAATCTTTATAAATAAACAAATAGTTGGCTCATTTTATGACGAATCCAAACGGCTTATTAAGAAGCTCTTTCATGACAGTTATACTCACGGATGTCAGACGTTCCCGATAGGCGGCGCGGAGGGAACAAACTTAAGAATAATTTTTGTCTTTCCGGGAATCGTATTTGAAACCCCGCTAGCTAGTCATGGTCGACGGGAAATACAAATCATGACCTAATGGTTTTAGGATGAGACGGGCTGTGTTTCATTCGATGCAAAAGCCTCCACGGGCTTAAAAAAAGAAAAAAACTTTCTTTCAATCCGAAAATATCGGTAGCCTGTGTGCAGTACGTGGGTATGTACTTTCCTCTCGGTTCAGCAGTTATGGAGTACAAATAAAACAATGGCCAGCTTTTGTGCACCTACACGATATCGCCCGCAAATTTATTTATGTTAATTTGATCAGGAAAACATAGGCCTACGCATGGAGCAGAATTTACTTATTTTTTTCGTCGCAATGACGCGTTCGGAAGATTACGAGTTTAACTTGGAAAAATGTCATTGTCAATTTTATTTGATTCGATTTCTTAAAAGTTTAAGATTCCAGCTCATACCTACTTGTCTCTCATCTACGCACGGAATTAGTTTAAGCTCCCAATAAAACAGACAACTCTTATTTAAGTTAGAAAAATACATATATTATACATTTTCTACATAAGAAGGTTTTTTTTTAAATTTTGTATTTGTATTAAATATATTTTCACATTTAATCAGTTTACGTACAAAACTTACAAAATACGAATCACGATTATGTTTTCATTTAATCCTAAGTAATTCTTCAAAAAAAAAAAAAAAATAATAATAATAATAATAGGTAATGATAACAAAATAAAATCGTCCTCAACTCTTACTTAATCTTATTAATCGTAGTAAATTAAGAAGATAAATAATAATTAAAGAACAAGTTTTATTTAAATCTATCATTAGGTAGTATATGTCTTTAAATATTCTTACAAGTAAACATACTTTTTGTATTCTTTTCTTTTTAGTAAATTTAAATTTAAATCTAAAATTCAAAATATATAGTAGGTAGTCTTTTGTCTTTTTTTTTTTTTATTTTATTTTCATTTATTTATACTTAGAAAAATAGTTCTTTGTTTTTATACATAACACTGTAAGATATGTATACATTTAAGCAAAACACAAAAATATTTCGAGCCTAATGTTTCAAAAACATTTTAAAGAAAATTAAAACTTGATAAAACAAAATTATAATTTCTTTAGCTTCTCTAAAAGTGTATATATATGTATATAGGTATGGAAGTCCGACTGAAATAGTAATAAATATCCACCATTTTACATTTTATTACAAACAAATCAAATTCATATGGATGTAAAGTAAATTAATCACTTACTCAAATTAAAATAAATATGTGTAGGGTAAGTATGTATTTTTTTACACTCATGAAATTATGAAGAAATTTACAGTGTTAAAAATATTTGTTCTATACTTAATTGATATTTTTACAAGATCTTGTAATAAATGTTATACTTTCGCCAGCGACATTATACATAAAGATTCTAAAAAATAAAAGCATTGTTTGATTTAGAAAATATGACGAGGCTCTAAGGAATTTGTAACCTATGTTATCATTAGAGGCACAAGGTGATATATCCTAATGGCAGGACATGTTTCTCTATTTCTACTTAATCTGTAGCATTTAACTTGAAAAAAAAAAAACGTTATTCTTACTGTACTAAGTTTGTGTCTTTATATTCGTTTCTTAGATCAACTGTAATCTTATAATGTCCTAGGTATTCATAGAAAATTAGTTTCGACGTTAACCTTCAGCTAAACCAAAAACTGGTATTGTTAAGGTACCTTATCGTTGGGAGGCTATTTTTGTATTGTATTTTTTTTTTTTTCAATTCCAATGCCAATCTGTTCGACTGCTGTTCTTCAATTCATTTTAGATGTAGGTAGTTAAATTCATGTTGAGCGGTGAAATTACATTTTCCATGGGAAAAATATCTGAAATGAAGAAAAAAAATATTGCATTTATTATTTTTTTCGATTTCCCCTTAAAAAAGTAATTACTAATAATTTATTAAATTTTTAAAAAAGTAATTACTAATAATTTATTAAATTATGTAAGCAATGATCTTCCGAAATAGTTAGGTATTTTTTACAGATTGTTTAGACAATTAATTAATGCGTGGCATGGGTAAATAATTAACATGTGAGTAGTAATTCTTTTCGATCTGGAAAAGTTTTATTCGTTTTCAATAGTAAAAAGATCTTTTTTTTTTTTTTGAGAAAAAATCAATTTTTTTTTATCGAAATTGCTTTTTTATTCGATTTTCCAAAAAAAATCAACCTTTTTTTACGAATTGTTTACCTTTGGAAGGATTGCTTTTTTCAGCTGGATTATTCATTTTACGCGTATGGAAACGAGCTTTTATATTTAATTTTTTCGAAATGCGTTACATATCTATATATACATAAAAATAAGTTCAATTGTGTTAGGTTAGGTTAGGTTAGAGTGGCAGGCCGCCTCAAGTGCAGCCTCACTTAGGCCAAATTAGGCCCATTGTGTTACCACAGGATCGATATCGACTCCTTATCTACCCGTTGAACCAGCCGGAGCTAAGAATGAAGCGATGGAGGCAGTTGATACCTATGTTTGCGAGTTCGCTAAGATTGTCGAAGAAATATTCTCCTAGGTATAGTTTTCTACGGAGTGACAGTGCTGGACACGTACAGAGAAGGTGAAGAATAGTCTCCTCCTCGTCCATACAGCTTCTGCAGAAATCATTTGAAGGGAGGCCTAATCTGAGAGCATGTCTCCCTATGATGCAGTGTCCCGTGATGACACCTACTAGAGTACTTATTATGGGTCTTTTCGGTGTAATGAGACTTTTTGAGCGCTTGGAATCCAGCTGAGGCCAGATCTGTTTCGAGGTGTGGCACGTTAAGCACCTAGACCACCTGCGATTAGTAGCGCTTAATGCGTTTTGTTTAATTAGGAGCTTGCAAGTAGCAAGAGGCATATAGAGACTCTTCTTTTCTGGTAGAGTCGACATAGTAGTGCCTTGTCTGGCGAGCTCATCGGCGATGCAATTACCTGGAATGTCTCTATGGCCCGGCACCCATATAAGGTGAATTTTGAATTGTTTCGCCATCTCGTTCAGAGAAAGTCGGCAATTGAGGGCAGTTGTTGAATTGAAGACGACAGAATCCAGGGATTTAATCGCGGCTTGACTGTCGGTAAAGATGGTGATATCTTTTACAGATATTACATTATACCGAAGCCACGACAGGGCCTCTTTGATCGCCATGACCTCCGCCTGAAATACACTACAGTGATTAGGAAGGCTGAATGAGATTTTACAATTTAGATCATAGGAGAAAACACCCCCCCCCCTACTCCTGTTTCAGTTTTGGACCCATCTGTATAGAAGCAGACAGACTCCTTGCGGGGTACTATTTCGTTCTCCCAGTCACTCCTGGAGGGTATGTAGGTTTCGAAGTTCTTTTCGAATTGAAACTGAGGGAGGGTGTAATCAGTATCTTTTGGAATGCATTCCAATGTATTTAGAATAGATGAGTGACCAGTTTGGCGACTGGTTCACAACTGAATTGCTTTCATCCGAGTGGCTGCATTTGCTGCCACTTGTTTGCAAAAGATGTCCAGCGGTAGCAAGTGGAACATTACGTCCATGGCCGCTGTTGGAGTGGTTCTAAGGGCTCCACTTATGCATATGCATGCCGTTCTTTGGACGCGGCTAAGCTGATTATGATGGATGGCCTTTTCTAGGGCAGTCCACCATACAATAACGCCATAAGTGAGTATAGGTCTGATAACGGATACATATAGCCAATATGTAATTCGAGGCTGGAGTCCCCATCTGCTTCCAATGGCTTTTTTTCAGCAGTACAGAGCCGTGGTGGCTTTCTGAACTCTCCGCAGGATATTGGGTTTCCAGCTCAATTTGCTGTCTAAAACTAGGCCTAAATAGCTAGCCGTATTGGTGAGCACCAGGAGTGTGCCGTTTAGTTTTGGGGGTACAAAATTGGGAATTTTGTATTTTCTTGTGAAGAGGACCAGTTCAGTTTTCTGGGCATTGACCGCCAGACCGCATTTTTTGGTCCATTTAGAGAGCTTAGAGAGGGCATTCTGCATGAGATCTCTAAGCGTGTTTAGGTGTTTTCCTGAGACAGCGATGGCAACGTCATCCGCATAGGCAATTACTTTGCACCCTTCCCCCTCCAGTATTAGTAGTAGTTCATTCACTACTAGGTTCCAAAGAAGAGGTGAGATAACGCCACCTTGAGGCGTACCCCTACTAACGAACCTCCGGACCGATGCATCGCCCAGCTGTGAGTTGATAAACCTGTTGGTGAGCAACTGGTTGACCAACTCACCAATCGATTTCTCAATTCCAAGGCCCGTCAGTGCGCCGAGAATTGCCTCTGCTTCGACGTTGTTAAACGCTCCCTCAATATTCAATTGTGTTAGTCGCCAATGTTCTCTGGAACGCGTGAACCGATTTTGATTCTGTAAATTTCCCATGAAAGGTGAAGTTAATACCATGGTTCGTACGTATATACGTTCTTTGTAGGTGTATTGTTTCATGAGATATAACATTTTTAATGTTTTTTTTTTATATGGGCGGTGCCACTCCCCTTTGTCCAATTTTGACTAATCTTCACAGGTATACTCCTTGGAGAATAACTAAGATTGTGGGTAAATTTGAACTCAATCTAATTCATTAGCTACAAAGACCGTTTGTACTTACAAATTTAGTTAACATTTACACACAATCTGAGTAGTATTCCTATGAAGATTGTTCAAAATCGGGCAAAGGGACGTGGCACCGCCCATACAAAAAAAAAACAATAAAAATCTTTTTCTGTTTAAAGGTTAATGGCTTATGTAATTGAAGCTACTTTTTTAACTGGAAAATTTTAAGGCGAAGATGTATGTACCAAGCATCCCAATGATTCCGTCTGATATTCCATTATAATTTAAACGACTTCAGTTTCCTGTTTGCCTTGCGATTGCGGTTGCTATTAATAAGGCGCGAGGGCAAAACCTTAGGAATTTGTGAAGTGAATTTAGAGTTTTTCACATGGACAGTTATATGTAGCCTATTCGCGTGTTGACAAACCATCGGTTTTGTATATTTACACCGAATATGGAAAAACCAAAAATGTTGTGTACCACAAAGCATTAAAATACAAAGTATTTATCACTGATTTAAATTAGATAGATAGATTGATTGTATGTGCATTTATATACATAGTATCCTTTATTTGGTATAAAAGGAAAATGTAACGAATTGGGTTAAAATCTGTTAATATTCATCAATAAACTCTTTTCGGTACTTTAGTGTTTCTTTGCAATATTGGGCAAGTTGTTTCCAGTTTTTTTCCATTTAAAATACTTAAGCAATCTTTTTCACTTAGTACGGGCTTTTGTAAATTTACAAATCTTATTTCCTTTAGAATTGGGCAAATCGATATAAAGTGAAAAGAAGTTTCTTGTTCTAGTTGCTCTCCCCTTACACGAAAAATTATGGAGATTTCATGCAAACTCAGTTTGTCAACGAAGTAGTTAAGGCTATTTAAATTATGCTCCAGTTTCGGGTAAAGAGATCTACGTGTGGAACCTTTTGCCTCTTCTATTATATCTGCTCTTAATTTAATATCCAATAATTCAAGAAAACTCACTAGTTTATCCTTTAGATAAGCACCTTCTATATCTAAGGAAACCCATGAAACTCCACCAAGCAGGAATACATTTTTTTATTTTTTGAACCAGGTGATGTTTTTTCGTATG
Organism: Cheilosia urbana; assembly: GCA_946477585.1. NCBI lineage: Eukaryota > Metazoa > Arthropoda > Insecta > Diptera > Syrphidae > Cheilosia > Cheilosia urbana. The sequence continues at coordinate 45,364,512 of OX297856.1, forward strand.
CTATGCTTTGCAAGTATTTTTGGGAGGCGATAATCATCATATGTGGGCACCTTTATTTCATATTGAAAACGCATTTTTAATTTAAACAGAAATATGGGTGGAAGGACTGTTTCAAGAAGAAGCATGTAATTTGGCGTTGACTGTGGTAAACTAAATGTTTTTTTGAGGAAAAATCGTTGCAGTCTTTCTACCTCATCATACTGCTGGTGTCCCCATACTTGCGAGCCATAATCTTTACAATTTTACACTATGCACAATGTCTTTGTTCCTGAATAAGTTTTTCCAAGTTGAGTTTATTGCAGACACTGACTTTGTAAACTTATTCTGCAAGTGCTTTTTGGGATTAAGTTTGGAAGTAAGTATCATACCCAGATAATTGAATTCCTCTACTACTTCAATAACATCTCCATTTAAAACCCATCTCTCATTTCTGCAGTGCCTACCTCTTCCGGTTCTGAAAATCATTACCTTGGACTTCGCTGTATTTATCGTCGAATTCCACAGTTTGCAGTGGCTATTAATTTTATTTATCATAAGCTGAAGGCTTGCAGGGGAGTCTGCGAACAAGACTAAATCACCTGCGTATAAAAGGCATTTTATTATAAGTCCTGCAATTCGAATATCGTTTGGCAAGTATTCCACTATATCATTAATATACAAAGCAAACAATAATGGAGATAATAGACATCCTTGTCGTACTCCGCTTTTTGTTTGGAACCATTCTGATATCTTTTCACCATCCCGCATACTGCCGACACCGCATTCTCAAATAGATTTTTTAATAAATTTAAAATTTTAGAGGACATGTCTAATATATGCAATATAGTCCTCCTCGTCAAAGGCAGCTTTCAGATCTAAAAAAAATTACATACAACTTTTTCCCGTTTTCAAGATAGTGGTCTACAATATTTTGAATCGAGAAAAGGTGGTCGATCGTTGAGTAGCCTGCGCGAAAGCCAGCTTGAAACTCGCGCTGATGGCATTCTGCCGGCTATGCTTCAACGGGCTCCAGGTGCAGTTACGAATCTGATCGGAAATATTTTTATACACTGCCTTCGATTAGGCTATGTACCTAGGGCATGGAGAGAAGTACGAGTGGTATTTATCCCTAAGGCGGGTAAACCAAGCCATACTTCAACAAAAGACTTCAGACATATCAGTCTGTCCTCATTTATTCTCAAGGCACTTGAAAGGCTAATTGACATTCATTCATGTCTGCTTAAGGCATTGTGTTCGCCGAACCGTGTCAGATTATGTTGGGTACCTGGGCATTGTGATATTGAGGGTACCGGAAGTAAATACCAGTAAATACAATGATTGAGGGTATCAGACCACTTTTGGCCGTTGTCAGAAGGGTTATCCTTAAGAAAACCTTCGATAAAGCAGCCACAAGATGGTCACAACTAGAAGGGCACAGGGTCTCAAAGGAACTGTGGCTCGCTTTAAATCGAAAGTCTGAAGAATTAATCAATCTCAGTAGAACAAAGTTAAGGTTAACGGTAGGAATACTCTTTGGACACTGCCTTCTACGGAAGCATGCCGCGAGACTAGGCTTAGCTAATACAGATACATGCAGGTACTGTGAGGACTTACTAGTTACGAAAGACATCTCTCACCTTCTATGCGAGTGTCAAGCAATTGCTCGGAGTATAGAAGGAAACACCTATAGGCAGGTACTTTTTTAATAACTTAGAGGAGGTTGGTTCCTCAAACAATATTGGGACCATAATCAAATTCTGTAGGGAAATTGATTGTTTGGGCAATTAGGTTTAGGTTTTTAACCGTAATGGTTCCCTGGGCATGGCAATGGGCCCGCTTTGGTGCCTGGTCTTTTGTGATGATCTCACAACCCCACTCAACCTAACCTAACCTAACCTAGATCTTAAATGGATGTGATTGGTTAACAATCATTCCAACTGTCAACTTGACTATATTCGCTTCGGCTACCTCTCCATAAACGTCAACTGAAACAGCTGTTCATATGACCAATTTCAGTCAGTCAAAGCTGAGATACATCTAGTAAAACAGCTGTCAGACTTACTAAACTAGATAGGTTCTTGAACGTCCCCATTCACTTCGCTGTAGATGCGTACTTGGCTTGCAATTCCTGTCAAACCTGACAAGTGAATTTGAGATTTTGAAATTCGCTTGAGCGGAATAATTATAATAATTAAAGAAAACAAATTCTGCACTATCAGCCCCAATTGCAGCAGGTAATACAATTTTTTTTTTGGAATCTTATTTGCAGAACACAAACCAACATTGCCCCAAATTCGGTCATAAATGAGAGCTTTTATTTTATACGACGCGTCACCGCATTCCAGACACTGTAAATCCGAGAAGCAATCCAGATTTACTAACAATAGTATCACAATATCACTGCAACAGTGAGTACTTACAAGGATCTGTTGAGCCAACTGTTTATTTGAATTTATTTATTTCAGATACAGTCTTTCGCACATAATATAATATGCTTATTGGATGTTGGTCTGTGCAAAAATGATCGACAATTTTGCGTCTTGCTTTGAAGGCATACACAGAATGTAATCATGTCACTACTATCCCTAAATATGAACATCAGGCCTCTAAGAGATTTATTATTAAAACCGCATATATCAAATGGTCCACATTTCCGATACGAGCTGATACTGATTGAATGAAGATCAATTGATGGAGCAACTGATTGAAATATAAGTTCTGATTCCCCTTGCACTTAATTTCCTTTAATTCCCGTTGTGTGGAAATTATTTATGTGTATATCTACGCCCCGCTTCTAGTATCCGCAATATAAAAGACAGCGTGAACAAAGCGTGTTCTTAACAAAACGTCAATCACACATTTTCAATTCCCTTTTAATAATTGACTTGACGAATTGATTATTATAAATGGTGGCAAGCAGTTTTCCTACATCACTCCACCCTTAAAAGTACCAAAGAAACTCTTTCCAGTGCATCACCCCCTGTTTTCATTCTTTTCAGTGTGCGGCCACCGAGATTGCTCTCCGTCTACGACGCGTCACCGCATTCCAGACACTGTAAATCCGAGAAGCAATCCAGATTTGTTTACTAGTTGTTGCATCTTAAGAGCCAGCCTAGCATCTCAAATGAATAGCGCACCAAATATACGTACACAATGCACAATGACGGCTGTAACGTAATAAATCCGTCGTGTGGTACTTGAAACTGAGCAGAGTTGAAACTTGGGACTGAAGAAAAACCGCGTTAATTAAATATTACTCACAATCAGCTGCCTCCGTACGAACACACGCACAGCATTCCCGTACTCGTACTCGTATCCATCAGCGACAACACGAGTTCATTTGGGATGTATATTCAAAGCATGGCTTTGGATATTTATTGTTATTCACAATCCCGTAGAGATCTCGAGTTACAATCGGGGTCCCTGTCACATAAAAATTATAAGCGATCAGCGGAGGGTATACTGCAGCATTGTTACTGTGCTTCTTTCGTCAAAAAATAAAATGCTTAGCTCTACGAGTATGCTGGTCTGTTCAAATCACAGCCATTTCTTAGATTTCAGGAGCAGTGATGGTGATTTAATTATTGAATTTTGTTTTTGTAGTTTCGGGAGCAATAAAGTTAATCTGTGGGGTCAGCTATATACAAATTGAGGGTTTCAAATGCAGAGTTCTATAAGCATTTTTCACACATGCTTATCAAAAATAAATTGTTAACTATAAACCGATTGAAACGAGCCTTGAAGAGTGTTTGATAAGTTTAAAAAAGTCCAACATTGTTGTACCTTGTCAGTAAAGTGAAATCAATTATAGAAAACTGGTCAACGGCTTTTAATAGGACAGCATGATAAGTGATAGTGAAATGCCTATCATTGTGAGTTGTGACATGTAAATCAAATCTCAAGTGATTACATATTAGGTCTGATCCCTTACTTTCTGGTTCAATATTGGAAATATTCCACATTTCTCTCATTGCTAGAGAATTCGCTCACTGAAATGGAATATAGGTCAGGGATGGAAAAGTCGATACAATTGTATCGAATTCGATACAAATGAGTTTGCTCGAACAAAAAATACAATTTGCCTTAATTTAATACAAATTATTTATCTGTACCTATTTTTCAAATTCTCTTGCAATTTGTATTTTCCAAAAATAGAATATCAAATCAATTAACGAACTATTTGTTTTAAGTTTTACACAAAGTGTTGACTTTTCATTAGAAACTCATCCTGTTATGAGTTTCATGCTCAGGGCAATATTTTGAATATGAAAGTGCAAAATGAGAGTATTAAGCCTGAATAGCTTTATTTTGTAGGTTTGTACAGTTTTGTTATGAAGTTTATTTATGTTAATGTTTTGTTAATTTATTTTTGTTAATGATTTTGAAAATAAAATATTTTAATTTCACTTTTTTACACGAAAATTTGTTTTCAATATAATTGGTTCCACTTCAGTACAATCTAATAACAGTTTTTAGTGTAAATCGAAAATACCATTTTCAATCCCTGATATAGGTTCGAAAAGAGGGGAATGGATTTCTCTCTATCTTTTTTTTTTTTTTTTTTTTTTTTTTTTTTTTTTTTTTTTCAATTTTCTCAGTAGGTACGTGGTCGCATTCGCAAATTTTTAATAATTTTGTTTGCAAAAAAGTGCACGAACGAACCTATGTGCAAACTTGGAAAATATTTAAGAGCAAGAGTTGAATTGCTTTTATTGTGGAAATTAAAAAGTTCAATTCTTTCGCTTCTTGCATCTACAAGTACAAAATATAAATGAAATCAAGTAAAAAGTCAGTTACAAATAAGCATTTGAACGATTTGACAACCATCTGTCAGCAATAACCAACTAGCCCAAAGAAATTTCTTGGGCTTATATTTGCAGGATTTTTTATTACTGTACAAGGGACTATCAAGTGTGCTTAATAGCGTGTTTCGGGAAGCCTATCCTTCCATAAATGGGCTATGTTTTTGGTTCAAACGTCAAAAGAACTTGTACGATAAAAAAAAACCATTTATCAATTAATGTATTGGGCTAAGTTGCTGCCCAAAGCGAATTGAGTCCTTGCTTTGTTGAAGCAAAGGATAAGGAAAAGATATTGACCGTTAACAAAACGTTATAAAAAATTATTTTATTTTTCACTTTAAAATGAGTTTACAAAGAGTTGGTTAAGGCTGGTTGATGAATGATTAGCGAATTAATCGAGATTAGGTTGCATCCTACCAAGAAATCTACCTGTTAATGTTGATTTTGTGTACATGTATTCTTACATTAACATTTACAGTAACTTCCAACAAACATGAACAATGAACACATACTACTAGACGGTATTACATTTTTCCCATTGCGGCTGTTGGTTGGAGTGTGAAGCACTCATATCTTCAAAAGCTTACGATCCCGCTTTTCTAATTCGGCCATAATTAATTACCGATTTTCGGAACACTGAGTAAGCTGCTTGCAACTTCAATGTGCTAGAGGGAGCATGCTATATGCTTTACAACGTTCTTGCACGTTGCACATCTGACGTTTAGTTTTCTCGGGTTTTTCATCTTGTCCGGTGCACATTGGGTTAGACATTGATTATGTGCAAGCTGTGATTGCAGCTAAAACAGGATGCATATCAATGTCTATTCCAATGCACAACTTCGATGTCGCTGGCCACCAATTGCAGGTTTTGGGAACCAACAATGACCAGAGTAGTGTTTTGTTCAAATATTGTTAAAAAGCGCAAAGTTCCTGTTATCTACTTTAACTTACGGCTTTTAAATAAAAATAATTTTCAATTCTACAATGCTTTTATTCTGTTTTTTTTTTTTTTTTTTTTTTTTTTTTTTTTTTTTTTTTTTTTTTCACTTTATTTAAAACTTTTCAGTAATTTGTTAGCTTAATTATGCTACAGCCAAACAAAATCTGTTTTGTTTTGATACGAGTTTTTTTAGCTGTCACTTGTTTTTTTTTTCTGCTTCGTATTTGACTTTGACGTTGTAGCTGACTACCCTATACTCTAAAGTCTATAGTATGATCATCATGACTGACAACAGAAAAAGAAATTTCAAATCGGTGGATCTATTTTACGAAAAATATAGATGAATGAAAAAATGCAACGCGAAAACAGAAGTTTTCCCACAAATACAATTTTCAAAACGAATCGTTTAAAGTCGTTTTCCACGCAAACACCAAGAAAATGAAAATGGCTTCGAATCGTTGGGTTGTTGAAACAAAGACAAAAATAAATAAATAGTTGGCGCAACAGGTCCGGAGGGACCCTAGGCCTAGCCTCTCACAACCATTCGTTTTGTGTGCGTTTTCATTTTTGGAACGAATGGAAGGGATCTACAATTTTATGCCGACTCCAAACGGCCAATTGAGAAGCTCTTTCAAGACAGTCATACTCTCGGATGTTTGTCAGACGTTCGCGAGAGGTGGCGCAGGAAAAAAACCCAAAGTTGGAATTTGGATTCGAACCTCGAACCCTCGCTTAGTAGTCCAACACACTAACCACTAAGCCATTGCGCCTACAAACACACCTTTTGCAATATTCAGCAAATTCAGCAGAACTGCTGACCGAACGAATGTCACAACTCACGACTTAAAATCATTTTCCAGAATAAATTGATAGGCTAATATAATATTTAAATGCACTAAATTAATTTTATTTGTTAATTAATGCAATCGAATTTTGTAACTAAGATAGTTTGAAGTTTCACGACTAGTGTCTCACAGCTGATTGAAACGTCAAACAAAAACTATTTGCTGTTCAGTGTGAATGCATCGACGACTTTTTGACGAAAATACGGTTTTCAGTACGATGTGAATAGGCTATTAAAATTCATAAAATGATCTTATATCCACGTACCGGGTGTGAAAGCACATCTGTTTTTGTTTTCCATAATTGAGGCAGAAGCTCGCATTACCATCAATAGAAGACTGTAAGTGCCACCAAAAGTAAAGTAAGTTAAAACTGACCAATTGAAAAATCGAAATTTTTGTTTTTAGTATTAGTTCCAAATGAATATTGGAACTTTGACAAGAAACCTACCATGAGTAAAGGAACTATAATATCACTTAATTTCGCTTTACAGCTTTTGTTAAAGTTCTTACGATTACTTAAGCAAAAGAAACGGTTAAAAGAGAAAACATATGCATGGCATTATATTATGCTTACAATTCAGCCACCTGTGCCCTGATTTATTCGAGGGCAAATACGTCACAAAACAAGCGACGTTAGAATATAACCATACATTTAATCGGTCTCTGGATTATTGTACAGGGTGCCCCAAAACAACGTTCGTATTTATTAAAGCGATCCAATTAAAAGCTAGGGGTCCCAGGGTCGATTAGCGAAAAAACGCAAATTACATATTGCGGTTTTTCCACTGCGGCACCTCTCGTGAACGTCTGACAGACATCCGAGGGTATAACTGTCATGAAAGAGATTCTTAATTAGCCGTTTTGACTCGCCATAAAATTATTCGTCCGAAAAATGAAAAAATTTGTGCGACTGTATCCAACAGTCCGAAATATATGTAAACACCGTGCGTGCGGTATGTGTGTGGCTTGATACACGTCATTGAGAAATGAGGGAATTGTAATAACCGTATTCTTGATATATTATGAAAAAACAATAATTTGTTCGTTCTTTCACATCAACAAAAAAGCTGAAATTAATGTAATAATAATAATATGCCCCAGCTCATAAATGTATGCAATGATAAAAACGTATGCAATGATAAAATGTATGCAATGATAAAACACAGTGACGCATTTCCGTCCCCGCAAGTTAAATGTGTGGAATTACTCCACCAGATTCCAACAACGAGCGCTTAGATGTTTACACATCAAAAACAAAACGACGATACTACTTATAGCGATTTAAGTTCTACTAAATCTACTACCCTAGAGCTCCTTTTTCTATAACATACGATTTTAAGTGGAACTTAAATCGCTATGAGTAGTATCAGAAAACGGAGCTTAAAGTTGCGGTAAATGTTAATTATTTTTAAGTTGTTCCTTCGGGTACTTCACCATTATGAACATTTGGATTTTACTGAATTGACATTCACCCCTATCGAGGTATCCGTTCGGAACGGAATTTTCTCCGATCTGTACGAAATCGGAGAAATTCCATTCGAGGTATCCGTTCCGATACAACTTTCGGAAAAAATTCTCCGATGGCATATAGCGCACCTTGTCGCATTGCGTGGAACCGCGTTATACGCACTTATTTTTGACAGCCACACGGCAGTTTTTTCCGAAGCTCTCCGACAACGAATTGCTGCGGAATATATTCATGTGAAATAAGCGAGTTTATATGCTTCATTTATTTTGTTCCGAAACTGATACTTCGAACGCAATTTGATTTCCGATCGGATTTCTCTTTCGTATCGGAATTTTCTCCGAACGGATACCTCGATAGGGGTGATTGACAGTTTGGTAATCGGTTTAAGTATGCGTTCACACTGAAAATTTGAAGTTGTCAAGCCATGAAGTACTCTATTTATATATAAGATTCGCAAAGGTTAGCAGTGGAACGGTAAATAGCCAGAGAATTCATAACACCCTGCCTATCGTTTGATATTTCTCCCAGTCACTCAGATGGATTGCAATTGCGGACTGAAATTAGCAAATATGAACTTTTTTGGGACACTATGTATAGGATACTAGTTAGGATAGGGTGCTGTGTATCAGGACTGATTGAATCTGAATCGAGAGTTTTTCAAGTCGAGCGCTCATTCGAATAGTGAAATAGGCCTGGATATTTGAAACCAAAATCCTTTTTATTACTCTTCAAAAGGACGTCGTTCAGTTGCAAAAGCATTAAAACTCATTGCTTGTAAAAAATCAAGACAAACTGCACTCAATCGACGGGGAGCTTGTTATTCAAAATTGCAAAGTAAACTCTTTCGACAATAGCAATAGCAATCTGTCAACGGAAGCAGATGATAAATCGCTGCATTAAATAAAAGATAAGATAACACCTCTTATTGCAATTGATAATTTCACTAACTGCAAACCCTTTTGCATTTAGCACTTCACTACATAAAATGGATATTTGATATCATGGCAAATGATTCAGCTGTGCAAATGAAAAATCTTATCATACCAGACTGCAATATACTACATGCATCGATTTCAATTAGTGGTATCATTTAATTGTGTTCGAAGGGAAATGGATACTCCAAGCACATACCTATTTAAGCTTTTCCAGGCAAAAAAAAAAAAATAATAAGAAGCAGAGATAAGCAACGTTGACTTTGTGAAAACAATTCTGGGAATTATAAGGGAACACTAAAACTTAAAAACCATTTTATTGAAACGTGCAAAGTTGGACGTTCCAAACTCACGGAACGTCAGAACGGTAAAGAAATGAAATGAAATATGGAATGATTTATTTTTGAGCAATTTGCTGAGAAGTTGATCGGAAATAGTTTTTCGTACGGAGAAATGAGTATGTATATAGTTTTCTAGAAAATTTAAAGATCATTTGCTTATTTTTGAAGTGATAACTTCTTTAGGCGCGTTGGGCACTATTTGGATGGGCAAAAATTAGCAAACTCGCGACACCGACACCGACTCCGACACCGACACCGACACCGACACCGACACCGACACCGACACCGACTCCGACACCGACACCGACACCGACACCGACACCGACACCGACACCGAAACCGACACCGACACCGACACCGAAACCGACACCGACACCGACACCGACACCGACTCCGACTCCGACACCGACACCGATTGCATACTTCTTTAGGCGCGTTGGGCACTATTTGGATGGGCAAAAACTAGCAAACTCGCGACACCGACACCGACACCGATTGCATACTTCTTTAGGCTCGTTGGGCACTATTTGGATGGGCAAAAACTAGCAAACTCGCGACACCGACACCGACACCGACACCGACACCGACACCGACATCTACTCCGAAACCGACACTGACACCGACACCGACACCGAAACCGACACCGACACCGACACCGACTCCGACACCGACACCGATTGCATACTTTTAGTTGTAAACTTTTGTACTATTGCTTACTTTTAGGGGTAGGTAATTTATAGCTTAATCTACGATGATTTTTATTTGAATACGTTACTATGGTAATTTATGGTAGCGACAAATTGATTGTCACCAAAATTATTTCAATTACCTGTTTTGTATGGGGAATTCATAACTTAATTTTACCAGGCTTAATTCCGACATATTATATCCACGATTTTGGATTTGTGCACATTTACGGCACAGTAGCTTGTGTTATAATTACCGAAACAAGAAATAGAAAACTGTGGTAAACTTGCCACCCTAAGAGTAGGTATACTATATAAATAATTGTAATATTCATGTCGCCTTAGTGTATACTGTAAAATATGATTAGTAATTTTTGTGTAAAATAATGAATATAAAAGTACAATTGATGCCGTACCACGAGATCTAGAGCATTATCAATGGCGATGCGGCAAGACAGAAAAATATTGTTGTCTTTTCTCGTTCTTTTTCTTTTAAAAGTAAAATTTGTATTTTTCGGAAAGAAATTCATATTCAATTAAGCTTCAGTATAATTATTAATTTATTCGTTCTGTGCTAGTTTCGGTAGAATACAAGTAGATACAATCGGATTGTGGTAGCTGAAGTAAGATATGTACATTCGAGACTGTAATCTATCTAGATTACGCTGGAAGACAGCATCGATGAAAATTACTTATATATGCATTGGTACCAGCAATATAAAATGCCATAGCCTGACAGCGGATAACCTTACAGGTCGCTTGACATCTTCATTCAAACTGGTAACGACTCAACCAATTGGAAAACAGCTAGTCAACCCAAACTTTTGGCCTAAGGATATTCTTGTGAAGGAATTCGTGAGCAGACCTAACTCCAAGAAGACGCAACCAAAAAACCTTCCAAAAAACTCCAACCAAATATCTTAGATCCTACAGCCTTTAGTCTTTACTACCAAAATACTGGTGGTCTAAGAACTAAGCTCCGCGATGTCTTGCTCTTCTCTTCATCTGGTCAATATGATATTATTGTGTTAACTGAGACTTGGCTTACGCAGAATCATCACAACGAAGAATTGTTCAACAAGGACCAGTACGAAGTTTTCCGCAAGGACCGCTGCTCCGTTCTAACCGATTGCGAGAGAGGCGGTGGAGTATTGGTTTCGGTTCGGGCCTCTTTACGCAGTGATGAAATCAATCTACCTCCAACAGCAGCTGATTTATATGTCGACCAAGTAGCAGTCTCAATAAAATTCATTGCTGGAACTGAAGTTATTGTTATTGTAAGTTATATACCACCAAGGAGTCCTTACCTATTATATAAAGCACATATAGAGAATTGTTCCTTTATCTTAAATAATTTAAAAGATCATCAGCACGCTATTCTTCTAGGAGACTTTAATTTACCCAATTTAATTTGGTCATTTGACTGCGATGATTGTAGACTTTTTCCATTTAATGTTAAATTAGATTATGAGCGTGAAGTCGTTGATACTCTTGCCCAGCTTGATCTTCGTCAGATAAATCATTTTCCTAATGAATTTAATAATATCCTTGACTTGGTATTTGTTGATTCTGAGCTCGACATTAGTATCAACAACTCCAACATCCCACTTTTTCCTAATTCTGTTTTTCATGTAGCATTAGCCATGCAGTTTGAATTTTATGCATTTTTTAAACCAGGTTCCGGTGACACTTATTTTAAATATAACTATGCTAAAGCCAATTTCCGCAATATTTCAAACTATTTAGATAGCAAGAATTGGTTGGATATCTTTAAAAATTGTAATTTAGATGATTCTCTAAATTTATTTATGAATACTGTAAATATGGCAATTGATTTGTTTACACCTAAAATGAAGTCTGTCAAGGGTAATAAACCCATTTGGTTTAATGACAGAATCATAAATTTAAATAATAGAAAAAATAAGGCCTATAAGCGGTTCCGTAATAGTAATAACAACCCGGAACTTTTGAACGTTTACCGGATGCTGCAAAAACAATTTGATGTTTTAAATAAGTTTCTTTACAAACAGTATGTTCTTTCTGTCGAATCTGATTTAAGGACAAATAGTAAACGCTTTTGGAGCTTTATTAATAGCAAAAAACAATCTAATGATATTCCTAACTGTATGAGTCTAAATAACGTATCTTCGTCCGACCTTTCAACCATCTGTAATATGTTCGCTAACCACTTCCAGTCTGTATATTCTTATAGTACTGCAACACCGGCAGTTCCTAGTAATACCTCAACATCCTGTGATTACTTTAATATCGGGAACTTAGAGTGTTCAATCCCTGAAGTTCAAAATGCTCTTTCTTTATTAAATTTAGATAAAAATCCTGGTATAGATGGCATCCCGCCAATCTTACTTCAAAAGTGCTCCCTTGCATTTTCTGTACCTCTGTGTTTTCTGTTTAATTTGTCTCTCCGGTCTGGAAATTTTTCGACAAATTGGAAGAGCTCATTTTTAACGCCCATACATAAATCTGGATCGAGACATGATATTACTAACTATCGTCCTATCTGCAAGATTTCTACTATTCCTAAGTTGTTTGAAAAAATAGTTTGTGACAAAATTACACCTCTCTTGAAGAGATTTATCTCTCCGTTTCAACATGGCTTTGTTGCAGGCAGATCTACTGCCACAAATCTCTCAATTTTTTGTAATTCTGCCTTGAAATACCTTGAGAATGGCTTGCAATGCGATGTAATATATACGGACTTTGCTAAAGCGTTTGATCGCGTTAACCACAATATATTAGTTTCCAAATTAATTGGCTTAGGACTTCACTCCGATTTCATAAAGTGGATTCATTCCTACTTAACTGATCGTATCCAGTATGTTCGCATAAATGACACGTTCTCGTCACCAGTTTATGCTACCTCTGGAGTACCTCAAGGAAGTCATTTAGGCCCTCTGCTCTTCCTTTTATTTGTTAATGACATTCCTGACTTGTTTTTGAGCTCCCAGTGTCTTATGTTTGCCGATGATTTGAAGGTATTTCGACCTATACGTTCAGTTCACGACTGTATTCTTTTACAAGCGGATCTTGAACGACTTTCCATATGGTGTCACAATAATGACCTTCATCTCAATGTCTCTAAATGTCAAAGCCTTTCTTTTTATCGCAACCTCTCTCCAATTCACTTTACGTACGTAATTGATAATACCCCTCTGTCCAATATCTCATCGAAGAAAGATCTTGGAGTAGTTTTTGACGTAAAACTAAGCTTTTGTAAACACATTGAGTCTTTGGTTGCAAAAGGTAATCAGTTGCTGGGTTTTATATTGCGGAATTCGAAAGACTTTCAAGATCCACATACTCTTAACTGTTTATTTTTTGCTTTTGTTCGATCTCATCTTGAGTACTGCAGTATAGTATGGAATCCATTTTATGAAGTGCATTCTATTAGAATAGAGAAAATCCAAAAGCGTCTTACTAGAGTATCCGTTCGTAAACTGCGATGGGATATTGAAATGCCATCTTACGAGACGAGGTGCAAATTATTTGGTATCTTACCTCTTTTTAAGCGTAGGCAATATTTTTCAATTATGTTTATTCGTGATTTGATAAATGGACATATCGATTGCCCTTTCCTATTATCATTAATTGGATTGTATGCTCCTTCGAGAGCTCTTAGAAATCATCTTTTATTTTATATACCTTATCATAGAGTTAATTATGGATACAATGAACCAATTTCCAGATGTCTTAGAGAATCCAATAAATATTGTAGTATATTCGATTTTCATTTAAGTAGGGATTCATTCAAGATTAAATTAATTCTATTATTAGGCTTTGGTGGTAGTTTTTAAGTATATTCTTTGTTAAGTAATCTAGCGAGAACAGTTGATGTACTCATTTGATTGATTGAAATAAATAAATAAATAAATAAATAAATAAATAAATAAATAAATAAATATATGCTAAAGATAATTCTGCATTACTTCAAGATAAAGATGGGAAGAGATTTGATGATATTCCAATCATTTTGAGTGGGGATTTCAACATCAACTTTGCAGATGATAAAAACTACCATTAATTGAATTTTTAAATAGCAAATTTGATTTAACGATGAGCAATGATCGCAATCTTAGCACGACTAGACATAAAACTAAAATTGATGCCATCTTTACAAGATATTTAAATAGATTCGAATCAAAATTGTTTGTTTCCTATTTTAGTTACCTACCATAAACCTATAGTATCCGTTTTCAAATATAATGATAATAATGATGATGATGATGGAAGAGTTTGAAGTTGTTGATGAAATTTCGTAAGTGTCATTGGTATTCATTTCAAAGAATACCCATTCATTTTTAAATTTAATATTTCATGTATCTGTAAATTTATACATTTTAAGCAATAGATTGCAATTTTGTATGTAAAATAATATGTATTATTTTTGATGTAAAATACCGCATTAAATGAAAATGAAAAATGTAACATAATTTTTGTAGTAGTAGTAGTTTATAATAATGAATAAAAAGTAAGACAAGTGCGAGTCGGACTCGCTCATGAAGGGTTCCGAAACATCAAGTAACATAACTTTAAAGTTCTTGTAGTTCGTTGTAACTTTGATCGATGTTTTAATAATAGCATATTTTTATATCATTTATTATTAGGAAATAATGGTTCAGGGTTTATGTATAAGGTATATGTTTATTAAATTAAATGTGTTTTTTTTTTTTTTTTTTTTTGAGTTGGTTGTATTAAAGGTAAATTTTGAGGTTTACGATTTATGACGTATAAAAAAAAAACTACTCGCTAGATCTCGTTCAAAAAATTATCGTTTGAAGTTTACATGGTAATGTACATCATATATTTTTTTTAGTTTTATCGTTCTCTTATTATGGAAGTTAGGGGGGGGGGGGGGACCAACATTTTACCACTTTGGAAGTGTCTCTCGCTCAAACTATTAACTTTAGAAAAAAATGATATAAGAAACCTTAATATCATTTTTGAAGACCTATCCATAGATACCCCACACGTATGGGTTTGATGAAAAAAAAATTTTTGAGTTTCAGTTCTATGTATGGGGACCCCCAAAATTTACTGTTTTTTTTTTTTTATTTTTGTGTAAAATCTTAATGCGGTTCACAGAATACATCTACTTACCAAGTTTCAACAGTATAGCTCTTATAGTTTCGGAGAAAAGTGGCTGTGACATACGGACGGACAGACAGACAGACAGACATGACGAATCTAATAGGGTTCCGATTTTTGCCATTTGGCTACGGAACCCTAAAAAACACTTTATTTAAAAGTACTTCCTACACAATAATATATTTTCTGACGATTCGAAAAATACACACGTAATTGTTCAAGTTATCACTTCTGTCGGCACTCCCGGAGTGCCTTTTAATTTTTTTTTTGATAAACTATCTCTATAATTCATAAGCAACATTTTAAGACCAAGATTGAGTTCAAGCAGTAGATTTAAGTGTTCAAAAAAAACATAAGAAAATTTGTACGTTTTCGTTTTAGGTATGGTTATAACTGGGGCATAGGCTTGGCTTTTAGGCATAATTCGGAAGCTTAAGGAATTGAGGTATAATTTTTAGAAAAAAGGCATTGATTGTTTTCACAATCAATTCATACAAATAAATTTTGAATTTGTTAAATTTGGTACATTATTTTATCAAAGTCGTGTTTATTTTCCAATTCTGTACTTGACTTACTCACTAAACCCAAACCTTGGAATTGGATTACAGAGATCAAAAAAGTTTTAGGCATTGGCAGGCAACGATCGACCAACATTCTGTTAACAAATTCTAATCATCTTGTATAGGTTCGTTGCACTTCCTTTGTAAAATATAAATATAAATTTTTACCAAAAAGCTGTAATTTTTTCGAGTTTAGGCATAAACATTTTTTTAGTAATTTTGAGCCGCACTCAACCTTTCCGCCTTTTTACGGACAGTTTAACTTTCACGCACTAAAAGTCAAAAGATTGGATAAACAGCTCCCACAGACGCTTTTAATTTTGTTTTTATATTTATTTAGCCAAAAAGGGGTTCGGCGTATTAGCATTGAGCGACATTTTTCCCACTTTAGTTGTCATTCTTATTATGTACGAAAACGAAAAAGTGCAGCTCATATTTAAGATCCGTTTAATAGTCAGCAATTATCAGATGGCAATTACCAAATTATACACCAAAACAGTGTTTTTGTCACGGTGACAGTCTTCTAGACTTTTTTCTTGATACAGACATACGAGTATGACACGGTATCATCGTGAGTGAGTGGGCTGATACATTTAGCGTTCGTATCGCCACATTCCCCCCGACTTGTAACGAAAGAAGCATGACAATTCAACGAAAACGTGGACAAACAAACGTGAAAACGAATAGAAAAACACATCCACCGTAAAAGCTAATTATGTCAAATGACAAATGCAATTGAAGAACATTTTTCTTCTCTTAACTTTGTAGTTCAATTCGCTCAGTCAATGGCCTTCTTGTTCCACAAACGTCATGATCACACCGTAATGTAGCGTGAAGTACAAGTACCGAGTAGATATCGGTCTCTGTAGAATTGTTGCTTTCCTCCTCCAGAAAGTGTCGATATGAAAGAATCTATTGTCGTGGAATAACGAATATAAAGGCGACTTATGTGGGGGAGCTAATCACAGGCACCCAAAGTGCTATTGACTGAAAATAAAACGACTGCTGGTGGCTAGCTAATGCGCCAAGTGAACGAATGGGAGTTGTTGAACTACAATAACGGGGAACTCACCGTTTTCACCATTAACGGGTATGCTTAGCACGCTACAAAATGCGCCATATACCAACCCCTGGTTATTAAATCAGCTTTTGAGAGCCGGCTGTCTGTTGCATGTATTGACATTTTGACATGATACTGTGATGATGACGAAGTTGAGAGGCGCGAGGCTTATGTGTGTCTTTCAACAAGTTATCGATTTTGTTTATTCCAGAAGTTCACACTTTGCTGCATGAGCGGGATTTTAATTAAATCACATTGTTTCAAAAATTTAAATTGTATGACTTTGTTGTGTCGAGAACGGCAGTCACAGACCGAAAATTTATTTTTCTTTAAAACCCTTTGTTGACCGACGGTACTTGTAAGTACCACAATGTTTTACTTCAAATAAAATCTCTATATGAGAAAAATATGGCATTGGTGCCCAACGAGACTTTTAAGTACCATTCGATTTTCATGTATTTTGTTGTTTAAGATTTTTTTTTAGTTTTAGCCACGGTTATAACGGCTTTTTTTGACAGCTTACTAGACTTTGAAGCGATTAATTTTAGTTGATTTTGGTGTTTGCAGATCTAAGTAGCCATTGCGTTTTTCGTCAGTTTTTTTTTAACTATTTAGTTGCTTTGCATATTGACCTTTGGAAAACACGCGAAATCAATTGAAGTTACACGGATTTTTCATATATTTCCACTAAAAAACTACATTGGACTTGTAAGTACCGTTGGGCTGTGCGACAACGAGCGTTCGAATAGTAAATTTTTTCATCTTGCTATTTTTATGTATACATAAAGTGCATTATGTCGGCTGTTCAGAATATTTATTTGAAGGATGATGAGATTTTGGCAATGATTGAGGAATTACCTTTGGATAATAGTGAAGATACTGATCTCGAATCCGAAAATGAATTGGATCTAATAACAATCCGTTCAAAAATAAGAGCTGATGTCCCAATGAATGAGCAACCGGATAAAGCTGTGCTTCAAGAAGAACTTGAGCAGCTTTTGGATGATGGCGAGGAAATTCCCGAGAATCGTCCAGGATGCGGTCATTCGGAAAAAAAAAAAATCCGACGAACAACCAAATCGCCAATGGAGCTTTCAACTGTTAATAGAAGGGATAAATCGGGAGTGCAACACGGAGTAAGTTGTTCCAAAGTCGTTGGAGACTATAATTCTTTCATGGGAGGCGTGGACCATGCTGATCAACTTCGCGCCGCATATGGATTAGACCGCCGGTCGAAGAAGTAGTGGCATCGTCTTTTTTGGGGAATGCTCAACTTTTTTAAAAAGTTTTTAATAGCTTGGTCAACAAAGGGTTAAAGGTTTTAAATAAGCGCAAAGTAAACTAAAGTACTACTCAAAAATGGTTCAGTGCAATGTAAACTTTGTTTTAAGGGTGTAGAATGTAAAATCAAATAAACTGCACGACGGGATCGCACGAATTTTTCTCGTTCAAAAGTTTGGTTGAGTCAATTGGTAGGTAGGCAAAAAGATCAGAAGCAACGCTTTTAGGTTATTCATTCGATATGGAAGTAGGTTTTTATAAGTTTTAGCTCTTAATAACAGGCAATTTTCGCAAGTTCTGGTTAGAGAGCACCTACTGTACTATTTTATAGCTCCTACAACCTACACTTTACAAAAAAAAAATTTGAGTGCGGGGGCGAGGACAAGCGTAGTAGAAGTTTCTATTTTTTATCACATGATTTAATTTTTGACTGGAATATATTAATGACGCTGGTTTAAGTTGTCAATGATTGGAACTATTGTTCGTGATAGATCGATATATTTTATATAAAGAATTCAGAGATTTGTTTTTGAATTTGCATTAGCAGTTCTAAACTGAATATCCCAATGGACGTGTGTGGGAAATTAAGTGAGATTTTCTGATTGTGTAAACTCCAACTCCAAGTGGTTAAAATTAATTTCAAGATTGTTGAAAAAAAAGAAGAAGTGGGTTATATTTGCTAAAAATAAGTTTTGCGTTGCTGTTATTCCAATTTTAATGGCTGTTGCAATTTCATTTTTAAAGTGAGGTATTGAGTTTTAAAAATATATATGAACACAGATCGACTTTTGGGTAGTAATTTTTTAGAAAAACATAAATAAAAAAACTCATTTATTCGATTTTTTGAGAAAAACTGAGTACGGGATCTTGTTTAGAATACCTACTTATATTATCTTTAATATGTAGTTTGACCAAAATTGTTAGAGCGTTTTTTTTTAATTTTGGTTAAAAAAAAACAGTACTAAATATTGCAATGTTTATTTAAAAAAATAAAAAGTATTGCTTAACTATTTAGCTGAAAACCAAGTATACGTAAGTTATTGTTCGGGATGTAAGCATTACTTGGTTGTTATAGTTTTATCGAAAATGGGGTTTTCGAGATATGAGCAGTTTTTAAAATTAGCGTTTCGGTGCTTCGAATTGAAAATTAAGAACGCAATCATTTTGAAAATATCAATATTACTCTAAGTTTGCATTTTGGTCAAAATCGTAATTGCTGTTTTCAGGTAAACTAAAGAACTAAATTTTTTGTGTAATCCATTGTACGATAAAAAAAAAAAAGAAGAGAAAAATGGAGTTCGATATTAAGATAGAAATGATGGCATTATCTTTGAAACTAATTTTTGTTACAATCGTATGGACCATTTTCGAGATAGGTCCAAATTTTAAAAGTACCGTTAAGCTTATATATCAATTTTGGTTGAAATCGTTAGAGCCGTGAGGTTAGGTTAGGTTAGAGTGGCAGGCCGCCTCAACTGCACCCTCACTTAGGCCAAATTAGGCCCATTGTGTTACCACAGGATCGATATCGACTCCTTATCTACCCGTTGAACCAGCCGGAGCTAAGAATGAAGCAATGGAGGCAGTTGATACCTATGTTTGCGAGTTCGCTGAGATTGTCGAAGAAATATTCTCCGAGGTATAGTTTTCTACGGAGCGACAGTGCTGGACACGTACAGAGAAGGTGAAGAATAGTCTCCTCTTCCTCCTCGTCCATACAACAGTGAGGTTACCGTGCAAAGAAAAAAACCGCCCCAAACTTTAAGTCCCTAGACTCCAAATCCGAAGTTTGAACGAAATCCGGGCAGCCGTTAACACTGTAGGTCTCGGGACATACGCACGGATAGACAGAAAGACAGAAACTTTTTTGAGTTCCTCTATCATTGTAATGCCAGAATTGATTAACATGTCGACTTCGAAATTTTGTACCAAAATCAATATCTTTCTCTTACTACGTAATCGAATCGAGAAATTAAAAAAAATAGTGCGTGGAGTCCCTCCGCGCGGAAGAAGTGAAACTTCGTAATGTGGAAATGAAAATAGGAAGGGGTAGAAATTTTACACAAATAGATTAACCCGATGCAATTACTTTCTTTGCTGTAGAGAAAAAAACAAACTCAAACGCACTTGTATTGGTAGATCTGAGAAAATATATAGATTCGCAAAAACGCTCTGAAATCTGGAAAAGATTGTTGTTTTTTTTACCAAACGCACATAGGAAGTGCTCTTACGAATGCCACAACAATATTTAAGGATTTATTATTAATTCAAGTAACTCCTATTCATTCATTAGTAAGTAACTCTCATAAATTCATTAATAGTAGGTAATAAAAATGCATAAAAAGAGTATCGTGTTCAATTTTATAACGCAATTGCAGCAGCCGCCGTTTCGCCTTTACAAAAGGGAACTGCGAGCTGCGAACAAATCATTTTTTTATGAAAACACTAAATTGCCATTTTAGTATCCATAAAGCATTTTCTGTAATTTATCTGACCGCCGATTAATAATCTGTATGCTTATTTTGAGCAAAACAGTATACCTATAACAATTTACTGAGGCACCCTGCTCATCGAAAAGGTCATCCATGCCACCAACTTTTTGTACACCTAACTTTATGGTACTATATTCTATGCAAAAATGGTAAAAGAAGTTCGAAAAATGCAGTACTCTCTTTAAGAAACATCTAAAATTGTAATTAATTTCTTAACCGTCGTCCTACGAATCATTTTTCACGCCGAAATGTCAAAAATTTATTGCAGCGGACAATAAAAACCAAGTGAAATAGCTGTGGAGAGATTTTAGTATCGCCACCTACAGCTCAGTTTTTGAAGCGCAATTTTTCACTTGAGCTGCGTACTGCCAAGTGAAATTTCCATGTGAAAAGTTCATTTTGGCATTTCACTTGAGCAGCGTACCAGCCTTAAGCGTATGAACAGGATACTGATGCTTTGCTAAACTGCCTCTCTCAATTTTATCTTTGTACCTAGACATTTTTGTATGGGAGATAAAACTTAGCGCGAGAAGGATACTAGGCTTTCATACAAACTTTATTAATATTGCTTGCAATTCACAATTGATCGCATCTTTTAGTTATCATTTTCGAGTGGAGAAATATCCAAATCCATAACATTTACAATGGGATAGTGACAACTAAAGTAAGATACGAAATGTTGGAAGTCGCATTAGAACTTTCACTTCAAAAATACAACCTTTTTAAATTATATGTGTATCAAATCAAACTAAAATAAGTAAATGAAATAATGAGGACGCTACTCGTTGCTAACGCTCGCGCTGGCCTGTAACAGGTATACTACGCGCATGCGTTCGAGTGCCACGCATTCACTCTCGCTCTGTCTCCTTCTATTCCCCCTCCCCAGGAGCGTTGAACGTTTAACGCAACCTTGTTGGAAGTCGCATTAGAAGTTTCACTTCAATAAGACATTAATTGCCAATTTAGTCATTATTTTTGGAAATTAATCTTCACCACAGAATATTCTTCTCCCAGCATTTGGTGCCAATAAACTCACTCACCATTGCATACTCTGAAGCGTGAGTGGTACCCTCACACCTTTGAGTATGCAATGCTTATAGTAGCATTAAGCATTTAAGAAGTTTCACTTCAATAAATCAAACAACATACATAATTCACCTATATCGTCTTTACTTCTTGAATTCTTCAATTCTATACTGTAGGTATCAACGTATGTAGGTATGTACTATAACAACCATTGAAACAAAACCCTTGAACTCAATTTCTATATACACCACCATAAGTCCATCAGCGCACGTCAACAGCCATGTGCGCATTTCCTCAGAAACAACCACCGCTTTTCTTTCCTTTTTCATATGAACGTGCTTGTGCTGTGCAATGTGCGCCACCCTCACCCTCGCTCACACCTTTGAGTATCCAATTATTAGCGTTAAACGTTTAACGCGACCTTGAGTTGGAAGTCGCATAAGAAGTTTCACTTCAAAAAAGTCGTCGATTGATCGAGATCGGTGATCTTACGAATCTACTTATCACGAGTCTACCATGCAATCCACACCTAAGTTAAATATTGGTTTAATTGCAAAGAAACATATAGCCAGTGAGTAATACGCAGCGGTAGGCCTCATTTAATCCAAAATGCTTCTCTGTAAGCGAAAAGTGCAACAGCGTTTTTTTAATTTCTGAACTATTTATCTAAAACAAGACCGAAAGATTAAGTCTCATTTTGTCAGGATTGTGACACCGATAGAGGGAGAACGAATTTATTAGTACAAGTGAAAAGTCAGAAAAAATGATTGCCACATCTTTAAGAACTACTTGCCACTAAATATTTTGTTTGTTTCTTCTTTTGTTGCAATTTTTTTTAAGAAGAACCTTCACTGCGATCGATTTAAACCGCATATCAGCTTGGTATATTAATATTTGCTTTAATTTTATTTACGATCGATATGTGATATTTACTTCTGTCGGAAGGTAATAAATTCAGAAGAAACATATTCTTTCGACAATCTCCGTACCTTATTGCGAAAACACTGTGTACACGAGGGCTGCGTCTTGCTAAATAAATCACTGCAGATTCCAATTATTTCGTCATTGTGTGTACTCAGGCAACACGCGATTACACTAAATCAAATTGAAAATTGCAGGGGAAGACACGACTACTGCAATACTAGACCCCTTTTGTATGCTGCCTGAGTCAGTAAACGATTTTGGCTTTTCAGATCTTGCTTCCACCATGGGAATAAGTAAACAAAATTAGATTTTACCCTCGCGTCTAGATGCCGAAGGGATGCAGATGGACGTATTATATGGCATCAATAGAAAAGCTAGAATCCCTGTTATTCCCATTAAATTTGGAGTGTGCGAAACCTACCCGTAAAGTGCTTAATGAGAAGATAACAATAGCAGACGCACATTTTCTTCACCCCATAATAGAGGGGGGAATGAAACAGTTTGCATTTGCCTGCATAGCAGAGATAAGAAGTGACCAAGTCTCTTTTTGTATACTATTTGAAGTGTCTCTTGAAAGTTTAACGTCACTCAGTAGTTGAACCACAAGCACAGTAAAAGATTTCTCAGAAAACCGCCGAGTTGATGTTGTGGATAACTGCAAAGTAAAAGCACCCAGATGACGCCCTCAAGGCTGCATAACGACTTGTGGGAGGGCTTAACCCTAGTCCTACAACAAGATAAACATATGAGTAAGCCCATATTTTGGATAGGGCTTGCCTTCAAGTTTAAGTATCCTGAGAATAACAGCCTGACAGGGAATAATTAGTTAAAGCCCAGGAGAAATTTGGTAATGCGTAAAAGTGTTCAAGAATCACGTTTCGCTTAGAATGATGCATGGTTGAGTCAAACAATTTGTAACAGGAAACCCAACACACCTTGAGTTTCAGTTAAGTCTCTCGCTTTGACTCAGAATTCAGAAATCGAGGAAATAAACCGCAGAAATTGCAAAAACTGAGGTTGGTACCTACACGAACTTAGCACACTCAACCTCAACAGAGAAATACGCGGGGGAAAATAAAAATATCCACTACAATCCATAAACAACATTCACAGTTCAAAAGAGGTTGGGATGTGGTGCTTTTTTTTTTAAATAAGCCGGCGAGACGCGCGACCATTGCTCCGACAATGAGGTCAGCACACCGACATATGAATGTTTTAATTAATTGTGCGTTCGGTTCAAATTACGTAAGCCCTTGACATAGTAATAAAAGCCAATAATTATAGCTATACTTGCGCGGTACACAGCCAGTCCGCCGTTTTCCTGTAGAACAATTGAGCTGCAATGATTATGTACTCGCATGTCACGGTGTTCGTGCATAAGGCGAATGCTTTGCGGTAAGTTAAAATATGCAAACAGACAGTCGTTATTACACGATGAAAAGTATGATGTGACCTAGTTTATACCGAGGTGTCTTGTTATGTTCCTGGTGCGATCAACGGAATATAAGTATTTGACACATGGCAATTTGACATGAGGTTGAATTGCATTGCGTGCATATTACTGAATGTGTTTTATGACACAGTTTTAGTAGTGTAAGAGGTTGGAGGCCCAAACTGCAACGGAAAAATGGCGCCCTTATCGCCAGTAGATTTGCAGTTAAACACGATTTGGCCAGTTGGAGCAGCGTTGCCATGATGTGTGCGACCGGGCCATTTTGCGCTCTGTATTTTTATTTGGATCCTTGGCCCAGGGCCAACAAGAAGTGGCCCGCATATCTTATTAACTTTTTCAATTACGTAGTAAGCAGCGCTGCCACAATGTTACAAAGGTAACAGAAGTGTTACACTTTTTGATTATTTTATAATTTTGTTACAATGTTACTTTCTTTTTCGCTTTGTTACATTTTTTCCCATTAAAATCCTTTTTTGTTTTTCTCATTAAAAATATTGAAAAGCTGAACTGGCAGCACTTTTTTCTTTCGAGCAAACTTCTACCGATTTCTGTCAATGTATTTGTTTGTTTACACAGAGCAAAAGTTGTGCAAAACGTTAAACTGCGAGTGGGAATGGGAATGGGAGGGAACGAGAAAAGACAACACTTTTTTTCTGTTTCGCCGCGTCGCCGTTGACAATGTTCTCATCTCGTGGTAAA
The DNA here is from genome assembly GCA_946477585.1 of Cheilosia urbana. Classification (NCBI taxonomy): domain Eukaryota; kingdom Metazoa; phylum Arthropoda; class Insecta; order Diptera; family Syrphidae; genus Cheilosia; species Cheilosia urbana. The sequence goes on from OX297856.1 coordinate 45,389,106, forward strand.
TAAAGTTTGTGAAATAGAAATTGAAATCTACTTCGATGGTCAAAAATTTTGTTTTTTTTTATTTGTTAAACACAAAGTGGACAGGTAGGTTAAAAAAAGAGCTTTTTTTGAAATGTGATAAAGAGTTCCTAATAAAGATTTTTTTGAGTTGAAAAACGATGATTTTACTATTACATTTTTTTCCAGTTTGTTACATTTTTTTATCCATTTGTTACACTTTCTGAAAAAAATTGTTACACTTTTAAAAAAGCTTGCCGCAACACTGGTAGTAAGAGAAAGATACCTATTGTATTCGTACAAAATTTCGAACTCGAAATGTTAATCAATTCTGACATTACGATGATAAAGGAACTCAAAAAAGTAGACGTCTGTTGTCTTACCTTTCTGATCGGAGACAAGCTGTATTTAGTGGTGAAAACTTGTGCTGCTTTCTAAATTTATTGTCAGGAGTGCCACAGGGATCTATACTCGGTCCACAACTGTTCAGTCTGTTTATAAACGATCGTCCGCCTGGAGTCAGAAACTTTGCAATACATATGTATGCTGACGATGCCCAAATCCCTCATAGCTGCAAGCTTGGAATGATCAAGGATGGGGCCCTGAAACTTAACAGTGACCTTAAGGGCATCACTCACTGGCCCGAAGAAAATAAACTCTTATTAAACCCTAAAAAATCTCAAAGCATAACTATTTATAAAACTAAACTCGACATACCTAAGTTATTTTCCTATCCGTATCTCGGCAATTTTGTACTACAATATGTGGAGAAAGTTAAGAACTTGAGAATATGCTTTAACACTACCCTTAGCTGGGACCTTAACGTTCGGTCAAAAAATTGGTAAGATATATGGTTGCTTACGATTTTTTTCGCTTTCTTAACATTTCACATCCTAACATGTTGGTTCTTGGTTGGCTCAACTTAACAAAAGTCCATATTATACCGTTCATTACGTATGGGTGCCAGATTTTCTGTTACCATAACGATGAAACAAAACGAAACCCGGTTGTAACCTGTAACCAGAGCGCCAATTTTTTGTATATATCATCAGGCAATGGAACTCCTTACACCTTTTTATTAGAAAACTGCGAGAAACCAGGCAACTCGAGAGGTCGACAATTCGATTTTTGGCTGAAATTATTCTTAAGTAGAAAGTTTTTTTTTTCATTCAAAATAATGTAACGTTAGTTTTAATGCTCATTCTCAAAATGAATTATGTATTGTATTATTTTAACTTTAACAATTTTAAAGCCTTGTAATAATAAATCAATAAGTGAAATGAAATGAAATGAAAAATGAAATGTCTGTCTATCCGTATTTCCCAAGGCATACATTAGATTTGGAGTTTGTAGGCGTACAGTTCAGGGCCGCTTTTTTTTTTTTTTTTTTTTTTTTGCAAGGTAACCCCAATGTTAATAGTTCTTCCCAAATAAAATGTTTGATTTGTTCGAAAACAACTCTAACGATTTCAACCAAAATTAACATTTAAGCTCAGTTGTTCTCTGTGTTATCGTGCAAAGTATTTTTGAAAAAAGTACTTTTTTTTAAATTTTAGTTTTCTTTAGTTTACCTGGAAACTGCATTTTGCCGAAATGCAAACTTAGAGTAAAATTGATATAATCAAAATCATTGCGTCCTTAATTTTCAATTCGAATCACCGAAAACGCTAAGATATCGGTCTAATACGAACCCTTACCCCATAGAGTTACTTATAAACGGTGGTTAAATTTTAAGGGCCGATGTTGAATGTGAACCACACCTAAACATCAAGTTTTTTTCTGCATTTCACTTGACACTTCTCAATTTCAGACTAACTCAATTTGAACCATGGAAAGATACACAATCGAGCAACGCGATAAAGTTATTCAGGCTTAAAAATCAAAATGCATATCGTGCACTTCGTGATTTTGTCGGTCAATTCAATCGTCCAAATGTGCGTACAATCGGAAAAATTTAAGCAAACCGAGTCTGTAGGAGGTGTGAAAACCCCAGTGCATGCTCGTACAGCTCGTACTGCAGAAAATATTGCTGCTGTGCGCGATAGTGTGGCTGAAGAGCCGTCCACCTCAACTCAGGCAGTTTCTGAGAATGATGTTCGCTATCGTGATGTAACGAACTTTTTATGGCCCGATTTGGAAGATATGGATGTGGACGATATGTGGTTTCAACAGGCGACAAATTCAATGGCCGTGTTATCTCACGTGGTGGCGATGTCAATTGGCCAAGATCATGTGATCTGACACCGTTGCACTTCTTTCTTTGGGGTTATTTGAAAGAAAAGGTGTACGCCGATAAGCCAGCAACAATTCAAGAGCTTAAGGATGAGATAATTCGGCACATTAACGGCATAGAACCTCAATTATGCCTCAGCGTCATCGAAAATTTGGACCATCGGATGGAGGTGTGCCGCCTAGGTCGCGGCGGCCATTTGGCCGATATTTTTTTCCATACATAATTGAACCATACCAATATTATCATAATAAAAAGAAATGGCAATAATTTCCTAAATAATTTGTGTTTCATTCAAAATCAACATCGGCCCTTAAAACTTAACCACCCTTTATATTCCAAAAACATGCCCTACCAGATCATAAAACAGAAACTCCACTACACTTTGCTTTGTACTCAAAAATCTTGTAAAGTGTAAGAGTTATAAAATAGTACAGTAGGCGCTTACAACTCTCTAACCAGAACTTGCGACAGTTGCCTCTTACTGAGAGCTTCAACTTATATAAACAAACATTGTTAATTGATATACTGCCATATCAGATGAATGACCCAAAAGTGGATTGTATCCAACACTATTCGTTTTTTTGTTGAACCATTTCTTTTATCAAGCATCGGTTTAGCAAAATAAGAAAACTACCAACCAAACTTTTGATGAACGAGAAAGTTTCGTTCGACCCTGTCGTCTTTGTCTTATACCTACTTATCTCATACCCAATTAAAATTGAAAAAAAAAATGAACCAAAACGATAAAACGATTGAAAAATAGAACGATGTTATATTTAATATATTATAATGGGATATACCTACATGACCATTTCAAACAAAGAATTCCATCAATACCTCACAAACAGCTTGTTTTGTTCTACTTTAACATCGACCCGTCGTTATTGGAAAAATCTTTAAATAGTGGCAGAAGAAACGGAATTTACAGGAACTGCAGCTTAGGCATGTTTAAGGGAATGTGAAAATAAAAATGATTGGAACATCCAGAAAGTTAATTTTTTGTTTGCAATTTACTATGTAGAGAAATTTCAATGTAAGTAAAGTGTTTTTTTTAGAGGTATTGAACTTTAAGTTGGCAGCACTATTTTAACTGGCTGCCATTTGGCTCCATTTGGCCATTTGGTTGAATGGATACGTCAATAAACAAAACTGCCGTATTTGGAGTGATGATAATCCTCAAGTGTATGTTGAGACACCGTTACATCCACAAAATGAATTTCTTTCATGGGATGGAAATTACAAGTGGTGTAGGTGGCCAGTACGACAGTGTTTGGTGTGCTTTATGGGTTGGTGGTCAATTATAATTATAATTGAAAAACGATGCTGGCCAGAACGTTACAGTCAATGGTGACCGCTATAGAGCCATGACTACTTACTTTTTCGTTCATCAATTGAACAACCATGATTTGCAGGAGCTGTGGTTTCTGGTTTCAACAAGACGGCGCAACATGTCACACAACTCGTGCCACAATTGATTTATTGAAGGAAACGTTTGATAACCGCGTAGTTTCACGTTGAAGACCCTAGAATTGGCCTCCAAGATCGTGCGATAAGCCCCAAACGATTGACCACTTGGAGGACAACATTCGCCGCGTCATTGCCGATATACGGCCACAAATGTTGGAAAAAGTCATCGAAAATTGGACCCCTAGATTAGACTACGTCCGAGCCAGCCGTGGCGGTCATATGCCAGAAATCATATTTCAAATATAATGCCAGAAGATTATCTTTCGAATAAAGTAAATTTAATAAAACACCCTTTATAAATAGTTAAATCCGAAATTAAAAATAGGAGTAGAATATGTCTTTGGAGAGTACCGGAGTACGCTAATACACCTATTGTAGTACTTACGGCATCTCAAATATTTCATCATGCCGCGTCACAGTTACGAATAAATGAGCCACCAGATCTTGGTAATTGCGAACGGCCCATTTTCCATTGCCCTAAGCCATCAAAATAAGCGGCTCTAGTCACTTTTACACGACAACTTTATTCATGTATTGGTATAGCTAAACCATCTGTTCACCAATGCCGCAAACATGTCACCAGAATCCCAAACAAAGTTCGATGTACTTGAACTATCTTTTTGAGCTATGAAGTAAATTTGCAAAACGAAAAGCACCAGATGCTAGGGGTGAGTCAAGGTTTTAATGGAAAAATTGAAAGACGCTAAAAGATGACGAATGAAATGGCTAGTGCGTTGAATAGTTATCTACCTAAAATAGAATGGAAAGTACGAAGTATTACCTCTATTAGCTATCCATTATTGACGGTCCGACAATGCGAAATTGTCAAGTCCTGAAACAGAAGAATAATACAAGTTAGATAATAATGTCTACTATACAATAAAACAAATTAAATATAAATACAAAAATAGGAGCACGTCTCAGGCAGAGACTCCTTACGGGTCGGGTAATAAGTAGAACACGCCGTTGGAAAATTAATCGCCCCATTAAAAACTCCGACACATTACTGATTGACAATATATTCCAACAAGGCATCTAAGTTAATATTTACAAACTTCAAAGTGTCAACCCACAAATTTTGACTTCGGGAAAAAAAATATATATTTTTACTTCAACTGCCACTGAGATACTACAAGCATGTATTTATAGCTAAAGATCAATGTCATCAGCATCACACAAAATTAGAACATCCTACGCAAATCTTTGAAGATTTTTATTGCCACTTTTACTATCGCTACTGCATCAGATGTTACAACTCAAGCGTTCGTGATGCATGTACGTTAGCCATCGAAACACAACAAACTTCGAATGTAGTCCATAAATTACATATGTTTCGCCCGGCCCCGACTGCGATGTATTCACAAATGACGCCAAACCAACCGTGACGAAGAACGAAATATTTCCCATTAAAGGAAGGGAAACTCATGTCTGATTCTGACGTAAAATTAGAGCTTTGGAGTTTGAACTTTGGATTGATATTGTGGCGTGGAATGAAAGGAATGCGTGAGTTCTGTTTCGTAACATCGGGTGGTTCCACCAGCAATCAAATCGCGGTATTTAGGATGTAGTCGATGTTAGTTGAATTAGCATATTCATAACTATCCAGTGGTTTTTGTTAATTTCATTAAACATGATTTTTTTATGCCGGATTGATATTCGGTGAAGTGGTTCAGAGATAGTACTCCACTTCGTGAGAATGAATGCAGTTTTTTTTTTTTTTTATATCACATTTATAAACAAATACATTAAGTTTAAGTATCATAATGTTAGAGAGAGTAAGTGAGTGAGTTCGACAAAAAAAAAAAATCCGAACTACTACAAACCACAATCCTAAGTCATCATAACAAATAAAAAGAATATAAACTTTAATTTGGGGATTGCGTGTAGTGTAGTCAGTGAAAAGTAGGTGATATACCAATGGGTAGGGAATATAGTACTATAGAATCTTAATATATAAAAACGTTCGTGCGTATGTATGACCGACGATAGCGGCTGAACCACTGAAGCTATCCCCCTTATATTCACACCATATGTTTGAGTGGTGCTCCGGATGGTTTATGTTTATTTTAGACCCTATAGAGGGCGCTGGGGTCGCTTTTTGAAAATTCTTATTTATGGACCGATTTGGCTCAAATTAACACCATATAACACTTAAAACAAAAGAAAGCTTTTGCCAAAATTTGGACCCGATAGGTGGCGCTGTTCCCGATCTCCGAAACAGCTCTACCGAGTTGATTGGAATTTGTGGATGGGTAGGTATGGTCGCTTCAAGATTGAAATATACCTTTTACTTTGCAAAACATAAGCGGGAGAGGAGAACGGGTTGTGGAAGCATTAAAATTATTAACGGACATTGTCCAAATAAAGGACTTTGCGAAATGTGAGCAGGACTTAATACGAAAGGTATGAGCAAAGCCGGGTGGGTACAGCTACATATAAAAAAGACTGACGTGCGTATGTGCGCACTCATAATTCGGGAACAAATCCTTCAATTTTTATGATTTTTGGTTTAAATTCATATGGACCCAAGGAAGGACATATGCTACTTTTTGTCGTAAAAACAAAACTTTATGGGGATAAGTTGAATTTTTGAATTCTTTGGATGTTCCGGGCTTACATCTATACAATTGAAAGTCGGCTCAGTTATAATTTTGCTGCGCAACCTCAATGCACCGAGACTTTGTAACAGAACGCGTTTGATTTGGTGGTGAAGGATCCCAAATCAAATGTCATGCAAGCGACGGTTTTGAGGAAACAATTCAAAGACAAACATTCTCATTCCACGGAATCCGCTTATTGAGAACGAATTTGTACGTCGTGTACTGTAAACCATTTTAGTCAAAAAGCGGAAGGTTGACCGACACGTTAATCTTCTTTGTTGCGTTTGTCTACGCCTAAGGAAGGTTCATACGGTGACAAATTGGAAAATTTCAACGGGAAATTGGAAAGTTTGTGAAAATTGATTTTCCATACATTTTCTAAGGAGAGTTTTTTTTTTTTTTTTTAAGTGTAAACATCTAAGCGGGCGTAATTGGAATCTGGTGGAGTAATTCCACACATTTAACTTGCGGGGCGGAAATGCGTCACTGTGTTTTATCATTGTATACATTTTTTGGAATCTGGTGGAGTAATTCCACACATTTAACTTCCGGGGACAGGGAATGCGTCACTGTGTTTTATCATTGCATACATTTTATCATTGCATACGTTTTTTATCATTGCATACATTTATGAGCTGGGGCATATTAATTTCAGCTTTTTGTTGATGTGAAATAAAATGTCTCCATTTCGTCCTTGCACCGTACTCAGAAGAAATTTCAAGAGTTCTGCAAGGAGATTATTATCTTTTACCAATGATCATAAGCGGAGACTTCAATATCAATTTTGCAACTCGAGAAGCTCAACCATTTATTGATTTTGTGCAAGATAAATTTAATCTTCAAATGAACTCCAACCGGAAAATTTCAACAACACGATATGGAACAACCATCGATGCTGTCTTCCAGCGTAATCTAGATAGATTACAGCCTCGAATGTACATATCTTACTTCAGCTACCACAATCCGATTGTATCTATTCTATCGAAACTAGCACAGAACGAATAAATTATTGTTATTTCATAATATAAATTATTTATTGATACAACGCACATTTATTTTTACATAAACTTTATTGTAGGTATCGTAATAAGTTCTTATAATTTATAATTTGTATGCACATAGGTAACTCTTTTCCTCTATGAGGAACTTTTAGTTTTAGCTGCCAACGACGCGGTCCAAGAGAGACTGACTGCATCTACTATGATTCTCGCCATTCAACCACAGAATTCCGCTTGAATTTTACATAAGCGCGAGCTTCTCTGAGTTGACCTTGATTTTAATGAGATAACTAAGTGATAATGCTAAAAGAGCGTGGTAAATAGACACCGCTGGTAGATTATCACATAATGAAAGAATTTGTTTGTTTTAAGTTGTGACTTGAATTATTAGTCCATAACTACTCCCCTCTTCAAGTGAAGTTGTCCCGGCTTCAGTTTTACATAATTGTGTTATTTTAACAGAAATATTGCCTCGTTCCTATAGATACATAATTATGAAAGAGAAAAAAAAAATATTATTTTTTAGTTCTAGATTTACGTTTTACAATATTTTATCTTGTCAATTCTTTTGTTTTTGTCAATATTTATAACGCTTATTTCTTAATATTATATGTAGGTAGGTACAATTGTTTTGTTAAACACATATAGTTCACACTTTTCCCTTAAAATTTAAAATAATAATATACATAACGTTATTGGATATTATAATACAATGGGATTTCGAAAAAAAGTACAATATTCTTAGTATCAAACAAATAACCTTCCTCAAACTCAGGGAAGCGCAATTTGAATTCGGAAAAACATAAAAACAAATGTATTTTCCTCATTTCTTATATTAAACTCTGAGTAAATAATATTAACAAAGATCAGATTAATAGATGGTTAATATACCAATTATTATTTAAAGAATTTTCGAGAATAAGAGAGTCTAGTCCGTCTAGTCAATAAATTTATCTTAAGTTGTTTTTGTGAACCTTCTTATTGTCAATAAGAACCGTTGATCCCAGATCTTTCTGCACAATTTTTTCGACAAATAGCTTTCTAAATTTATTGCCTACACGTTTATTTGTTTTCACAAACACTTTTTCACCGGGCTTGAACATCCGCGTTTGCCTGTTCCTGTTATGATATTCTAGAAACATTTTTTGGTTGGTAGTGATCTTCGTTTTGATTTCATCCCTTAAAGTAGTGGGAATCGATTGGATAACATCAATGGGTCTATGGTTAGTAACTGAGTGAATCGTCCTGTTGTACTTGGCTGTAGCAAGTAAAAGGAGTTCTGCAGTTTCAGAGATGTTTTTTTCAAGTCTTATACACCTTGCTATCTCAGAGAGAGTACTATGGAACCTTTCGACCTGTCCATTTGTTATACTGTGAAAGGCTGGTGTAGTAAACATGGTAATATTGAAGTTATCTCTGAGCAATGCCCTTATGCTTTCTGAAACGAAAGATTTCTCGTTGTCAGAGACCACTGTTCTGGTGTTTTTGAAAAGGTTGAGGACTTCCAAAAGTGGTTCCTTTATATCAATAATTGATCGTGATTTGATGGGCTTTACAACTGCAAATTTGGAGAACTTATCTACACACGTTAAGAAATGAGCCCCCGCCGTTGAGTAAATATCTATGTGAAGTATTTCACCTGGATGACATGGTATGGGTGTTTCACCAATCTCAGCCCTAGGTGGATGTCGTTGATATTTGGCTTCATTACAAACCCTACAATTTGACACGATTTCTTTTAATCTTTTTTTTATGTTAGGAAAGTAATAATCTTTTAAAATTTGTTGTGTGTTTTCCCCAACAGATCGGTGAGCTCGATTATGCTCTGTTATCAGTATCTCCATTTGATCATTCGGGTTAAAAATGTCTGTAACAAATTTTTCTGTGTGACAGAACTTCACCGAAGGAAACAAGGTGATAAGTTTGCTTTGAATTTGTGCTAACAAGGGTAGGTCGCAATATATTGCGTTAACAACATTGGGGTTGACAATTTCTTTAAAAACTAGGAAAAGCCTATTTATGTCGTCAAAAGTAATCATGTGTCTCACCTGCTTCATGAAAAGTATCTTAGTCTTTTTTAAGGGCTCTAGTCCTTGGTTAAGATAGATCTGATTCCTAAAACAGTTCAATGGATTTTGAACAGTAAGTATTGTCATTGTTAGCGACACCTCACTATGAACCGTAATAGAGTCTAAATCCACAGATTGTTCCAACGCATTAATGTATTGCCTAGACAAAGCATCAGCAACAAAGTTATCTTTGCCTGGCTTGTAAAAGAATCTTGGTGAAAATTCCTCCACAAAAGCTCGCCATCTTTTAATTTTTGGATTAGCGTTTTTGTCTGAAATAGCGAAGGTTAGAGGTTGGTGGTCTGTATAAATATTTAATCTATTGACTCCATATAAGTAGTTTCTAAGCTTTTGCAATGCCCACACTATGGCCAACAGTTCTCGCTCATTTGTGGCGTAATTTTCTTCAGTAGGAGACAAGGTACGTGAAATCATTGTAATTGGCCTGCCTTCCTGAGAGAGAACAGCACCAAGTGCATGAGATGATGCATCTGTTGTGAGATCAAAGGGCTTTCGATAATCTGGATAAAGCAGTAAAACATCTTCCGATGCAAGAATTTTCTTAATTCTATTAAAAGCCTCAATTGCTTCACCATCCAAATTTATTTTGATATTTTTAGATGATGTCGTCCGTACCTGGCCATTTTCGCCACGCAAATACTTGGTGAGTGGTTTTGCAATTTGAGCGTAATCTTTAACAAACCGTCTGTAGTACCCAGACAAACCGAGGAAAGATCGCAAACTGCGTAGGGTTAATGGAATCTCATAACCCACTATGTCTTTTACCTTATCTGGGCATGTTTTTATTCCATTACTTGACACGATAAAGCCTAAATACTCCACTTCTTCTTTAAAAAATGTAGATTTCGCTGGTTCAACCCTCATGTTAGCCTCAAAGAGCAGCTCTAATATTCTCTGTACGTCTTCTGCATGTTTTTCATTTGTTTCCGAAAAAATAATGACATCATCAATGTAGACATAACAGGATCTGCCTATCTCGTCTCTAAGGATATCATCTAAAGCCCGTTGAAAAATGCTGGGGGCATTTTTCAACCCAAATGGAAGTCTACAGAACTCGAACTTTCCATTATTTATTGAAAATGCCGTTTTTTCCCTATCCCGCTCAGACAAATTTATTTGATGAAACCCGGATTTCAGATCCAAAGTTGTAAAAACAGAAGCTTTCCCAAGATTAGCAAGTATAACACTTGTATCTGGAATGGGATACTTGTCACTTATAGTTTTGAGATTTAATTTTCGAAAATCTATGACAAGACGTAACTTCCTTTTTCCCTCTTCATCAACACCTTTTTTGTCAACAATCCAAATAGGGTTATTATAGGGAGATCGCGAAGGTCTTATGATTCCGTTTTTGAGTAAACTGGATATTTCATTGCTAACGAAATCAGTCGCTGACATGGGGTATGGGTAAGCTCTAGAATACACTGGGTCGTTGTCAGTAGTTCTAATGTTTGCAACGACTTTCGTATTAAAAGGAAGTGCCTCATTGGGATCTGCAAAAACTTTACTGTGGCGTGCCTTTATCGACAAAATCAGCTTATCTACATTTGAAGGAATAGCTTCGTTTCCTAGAGAAATAGTGTTAACATTTTTACAAAAAAAATAGAATAATTTTTCATCACCCCCATTAAAGATTAAAATTCCTTTTTTGAGATCTAACGTTGCTCCTATTTCCTTTAAAAAATCAAAACCAATAATTCCATCAAACGTTTCGAGGCTTGGAAGTAAAAAAAATGTGGTGTTTCTATTAAATATATTTAATACGCATTTAGATGTGATGACGTTTGTACCGTTTATTGACTTGACAGAAAATGGCCGCGTAGGTATGATGCCCTTAAGTGTACATAGGTTTTTTATATAATTTTTAGCGGCACCAGTGTCCACTAAAAGTTTTATTTCCCTTCCTCCCCAACTTCGACTTACATATGGCAGGAGGGACCTTCCTCTAAAAAATTAATCTCATCAAGGGTCTCTGGTATGTCATTAAAGCTTGTCTCCCTACGTTCGATTTCATTATTTTTACCTTCAACATATTGCTCTTCTCTATCTCTATAGATCTGATTAGCATCATAATAATCATATGGACAAGGATAGTATTGGTTTTCTGAAGCTAATGGAACCTGACTCAATTGGTTAATTCTCTGCATTTTAGGAAGTGTTTGCCGATCAGATTCGCGGTGACGCTTAAGTTGGGTAAGGTTGTTCGAATGACCCTGGTAGTCATTAAAGTTTTGCATGCGTCTTTGGAACAGATTTGCTGTGCAATCGTTTTGTTGCGCCAAGCCTTGAAAATCGTCAGGATTCGATCTTATAGGTATGTGAGCCTTGTTATGATTCTGCCCCGAATTTCGGAAATTTGTGGGATTTCTAAATTGAGAAACGGATGGATCTATTTCCATTTGGGTTGGCCTAAATCGTATTTGGTCTGCAGAAACTTGTTTGTAATGGGGTGAGTTATATGGGTTGTACTGGCTATGGTTGCTTATCTGTTTGGATGTCTGGCGTTCGCTTTTACTAAAAAAGGAGTTTGCAAAATTATATCGAGCCTGGTTTGCTTCAAGCTCCTGCGCAAGTGCAAGTGCGCATGGCATATCAGTTGGTCGGGACGAAAATAAAATGTCGCACATAGGTTTTTGTAGGCCAGAGATGAAAACCCTTAGTGCATCTTGCCTATATTTTTGAGAAAGAGAGTCGATTAATCCTTTATTGCCTTCGTGAAGCATTATTGTTTTGTTTACTATCAGCGTCAATTTCTTTTCAACTTCATCGTAAAACTCCACAATTGACAATCTGCCTTGACGGAGCGTAGACATTTCTTGTTCTACAAGATAAATAGGCCTTTTATCGGAATATGTAAAGTCAAGCCTAGCTATAATTGCTTTAAAGTTAAGAACAGTGTTAAACGAAGACAAGACCTGATCAGCAGAATCAACGACTTTATTTCTAATTATGGCCACTGCCTGGTAATGTTTCGAACTTCCCTCATGAGATTCAAATAATTTATAGGCCGCAAAGGCCGCTTGCCGCCACGATATGTAACGCACCTGCTCGCCACTAAACTCAGGCAATGATTTCACTAAATCTAGTGACTCATCGCAGATTCTGTCGGGCTCAATGGTGACTGGCCGATATTCTTCAACAGACGTAGGTGTTTCTAATGCCCTAAGTCGAGTTGTCAGTTCTTGAATCGTATTCTCGAATGATTGTTTTGTTTGCTCAGTTGCAACTTGAACTGCAGCAGTAACTATTGCTCTTAACTGCTCTGCGTCCATCATTCACTCAGAAATCCAACTATTTAAAATTCGTTATAAATTGCAACACTCCTTTCAATATGAATAATTAATAACTTGTTTGATACTAATTAATTAAATGTGAACTAACTAACAGAACTTAATCTAATCAAAAAAAAATAAATCTGGTTATAAGTTGTAAAAATAACCTATATTGACAAGTTTGCAATTATATTTCAAATGTCTTTTGTTTTAATATTTAACTTTTTCATTTACAAAATTATATAAGTTCAAATATAAAGCAATTCAAAACATCATTAATACTTAGCTATTTAATCAAACAAAATATATGTATATTGTATACTGTGCGGCTCTCCACGCGTTCGGTTTTTTATCCTCCTCCAAGAGTTGTTGATGGCTCATAAAGATGATGAAGAAAAAAAATCAAATTCAGCTTCCTTCTTCTCTTTTTCAATGTCTATGTTTTTTTTTTTATTGTCTCTCTGTCCACTTTTTTGATAACAAAACGTATCGTTTTATATTAATGCACATTTAATGATTTGTTAATGTAGCAATTTCGATTTCACAAGTGATTTCTATGACCATTTCACAAGGTACAGCACCGGCCAAAATGTTAGTTTCAGTGAGTTCTAAGTGACGCGAATTTTTATATTATGCACATTTAAGCATTTTTTAATCACGTTCACACAAGTTGGGCGCCAATTATTTATTGATACAACGCACATTTATTTTTACATAAACTTTATTGTAGGTATCGTAATAAGTTCTTATAATTTATAATTTGTATGCACATAGGTAACTCTTTTCCTCTATGAGGAACTTTTAGTTTTAGCTGCCAACGACGCGGTCCAAGAGAGACTGACTGCATCTACTATGATTCTCGCCATTCAACCACAGAATTCCGCTTGAATTTTACATAAGCGCGAGCTTCTCTGAGTTGACCTTGATTTTAATGAGATAACTAAGTGATAATGCTAAAAGAGCGTGGTAAATAGACACCGCTGGTAGATTATCACATAATGAAAGAATTTGTTTGTTTTAAGTTGTGACTTGAATTATTAGTCCATAACTTATATCAAGAATACGGTTATTACAATTCCCTCTTTTCTCAATGACATGTATCAAGCCAAACACATACCGCACGCACGATGTTTACACATACACGTATTTCGGGACTGTTGGATACAGTCAATTTTTTTTTTAATTTTGATCGTAGTATACAGTGAGATCGTATTTTTCAAAAGCTATAATTGGGATCAATAAAATTAATTTCAGGTGGAAGTGAAAATTATTTTAGTCAAAAAGTCAATTTTGGGCGGGACGAAGTTCGCCGGGCACGCTAGTATATATATAAAAACGTTCGTGCGTATGTATGACCGACGATAGCGGCTGAACCACTGAAGCTATCCCCCTTATATTTACACCATATGTTTGTGTGGTGCTCCGGATGGTTTATGTTTATTTTAGACCCTATAGAGGGCGCTGGGGTCGCTTTTTGAAAATTCTTATTTATGGACCGATTTGGCTCAAATTAACACCATATAACACTTAAAATAAAAAAAATAAAAATTTGGACCCGATAGGTGGTGCTGGGAGATATTTACGACAAGTTAGATTTCCCTGCATATCAATTTTGTATCAACAACATTAAATTTAATTGTAATAATATAGTTGGCGTTGGTTGTCTAGGTATAATTTTTGGAATATGACATTTCAGTAATTCATATTTCATATATTATAGCTGTACAATTATTCGACGAAAACTCCAAATTAGTTTTTAATCAATTTTAAATAGGCAAATAAAACATTTCCGGCACAAATAACATATTGTTATTTGTGCCGGAAAGTGAAGTGAGCAAGTGACGATTTTGAGTGGAAAATCCAAATTCAAACACTCTCATTCCGCAGATTTCGCTTATTCAGAACGATTTGCCATTCGTATTTAAGCGACTTAGATTTCCTGTGCGTCTCGCTTTCACTATGACAAATAATTTGTTGCAAGTATAATCGATGGATGTTTGTGCATTTGTAGTATCAATCTTGAATTACCATGTTTCTCACATGGTCAATTTAGTGAAAAGCGGAAGGTTGGCCGAAACGTCAAAATCGTTGCGGTTTGATTGAAACAAATCAACATTGCTTTTCGTCATTTATTTCTATTGCATTTAATATAACTTTTGAATGAAGCATTTTAATTGGCCGAATTACATAAACTAGCAAGCGCATTGTACATGCTCGGAATTATTATTTTCATTACATTAACAAATTTGGGCGGAACGAAGTTTGCCGGGACAGCTAGTAGAATATATTATCTTCACGGATGGTATTAAAATGAACTGTGCAGGAGGTGCAGGCTTCTTTTTACCAGAATTAAACACTCAATCGCTGTTACTTCTCGTTTTCCATTCAAGAAGTAAATATATCCAAACATCCCAAAAGAAGTCAGCGTCTTTGGGGCAAAAATTTAGACAATCACGTGGAATGTGGACTCCTCATGATCAAAGTGACATATAGACAAAAATTATATATCTTCGTAGAAAACTAACCCGTGTTTTGTTTGTTGTGAACTCATTGATTCGAGATTGTTCTCGTCTGATTTCTCAGCCATTGCCATATGAAGACACAGGAAGGATGAGAAAGCCGATGAATTTGGCAGACGTTGCGCTATATTTTACGATGAATCTGCGGATGAAGTCTTTCCTTTACTACGAGACGTGAGACGTGAGGGAGAATATTTCGATCGAATTGCATCATTTCAAGGAAAACAAATTAAGAAAATACAACCTCTTTGCCATTTCGCGTGCTATTTTAACGGCAGTTAGTATGGGTTAATTGCCATAAGGAACTCACCACATCAAGCTTGACATTTCATCAACTCCGGATGCTGATTTTAAGATTCACTTACATACAGTTTTCCTTTATTATCTGCAGGTCTTGTGAGTTGTGGTCTGCAAATAGCGCTAAATACGTTTTTACCATCCAATCAAGGAATATAGATTTTTGTTTTTTGAAAATCATCAGATCGAAAAACAACTGTCAGCGTACGAATTTCCGTGTTTGCAGAGTAAGAGCTCGCAGTGGTTAGTGTGCTGGGTAAGTGAGCGACAAGTCTCATATTCAATTTCCGATTAGCGTTGCAGATAGTTAAAACTTAAAATATTTCCCCCCAGATCTGTCTAATTTAAAAAAAAAAAAAAAAAATACCAACTCTTTGGCATTTTTTTTAACATGTTTTACGTACGACTTAAAAGGAGGAATTTCGATTTTAAAACGCAAAAATTTAAGTTCGATCTTCCGAATTCAAAAGTGTGCGGCAAATAAATACATCCGATGATAATGTCAACACATGTTTCTTTTGAAACCATCTTGTAAGAATTTACACAGTTGCGTAAGGGCTTTGATGAAATATATATCTATAAAATTTGGTGCTCAAATCCGGGGAAATGTTTAAGGAATTTTTTTATAATTAACACGCGCTAAAGAGGTTGTGACTACTCTTATAGTGATTTGATTACACAGCGCGGTCATTAAGGAAATCGGGATAGAGGAGATAGGAGATACCGATGCACATTGGTCTTAAATGTCTGTAAATTGCATTGGGGAGGAAAAACAGAGCTGGACAAGGCATTCCACATTCGCGCTGTACGGCTTGTGAAAGAGTCTCTGTATTTCATAGTACGTCCGAAGATAGACTGGATGGTAAACTGATGGGCATTCCTAGCATGGCGAGTATTGCGGTTGAATTGCTGAACGGGAGGAATGCAGTTGGCAATTTCATTTGAGCACTGTTTGTAGAAAAAACGATAAAATAATGAGAGACACGAAACGTTTCTACGATGTTCAAGCGAATTAATAGAATTCGCAATATTCGTGTCTCCGATTAGTTTCAACGCACGATTTTGGATCCTACCCAGTAAGTGCAATATAGTTTTCGGTGCACCAGACCAGATGTGGGAATTGTACTCAAGTTTTGGGCGAATGAACGCCTTGTAAATTGTAGCCAGATCAGAAGGGGTAAAATATTTCTTGCACCGTTTGAGGAAACCTAGACATTTCTCTGCATTCTTGGCGACTTCGTATACATGGTCATTCCAACGAAGGTTGTCATGAACGCACATACAGAGAATAGAAAGTCTTTTGGTTTCGGTAATGCATGTGCCATTCATGGATAATGGCTGTAGATTTGGGTTTCGCTTTAGAGACAGCAGACAGCATTGTGTTTTTGAAGCATTAAATTCCACTCTATTTTCTGAACCCCATTTTGAAATGCTGTCTAGGTCGGAATTTAATGATCTTAACATACGTTGCCGTTCCAGTTCTACGGCCGAAGAGCAGGGACGTGAGTCCTGGAAAGAATATGAAAAGCTAAGAGTGCTGTCATCAGCGAAGGAATGGATGGATTAGAAGTTGCAGACAAGAGATCATTTATAAAAATGAGAAAGAGAGTCGGAGACAAAACTGAGCCTTGGGGAACACCAGCATTTATATGGCGGGTTTCAGAACTGAAACCATTCAAAACAACTTGAATTGAACGGCCAGAAAGGTAGTTTATAATCCATTGAATAAGAGACGCATCAATCCCATAAGCACGCATTTTCGACAAAAGAGCTTGATGCTAAACTCTGTCAAATGCCTTTTCGATTATATCGAGCGCAACAATCTTCGATTCACCGAAGTGATGGAGAGATTGGTTCCACTTCTCGGTGAGATAAGTCATCAAATCACCAGTGGACCTGTTGCCACGAAAACCGTACTGCCGGTCATTGAGGAGTTTCCGTGATTCAAGATATTTCATAAGCTGGCGGTTTATCAGCGTTTCCATGACCTTAGAAAGAATGGACGTAAGTGCTACTACAGAAAACTACAACTTTTTCCTAGTGAAATTGGCATGAGCTCTCTTTTGAAAGACTTGTTTTGTAACCGAAAATAGTCCAAAGATATTAGAACAAATTTTCACTGGCTATCTTTGCCAGGATGCTTTGGAGAATTGATCGATTATCTTTTAGCCATGTTCAATGTTGAATCATTTGACAGAACAGAAGGACGAATCTCTATGCTATCTCATTCATAGCTTCAAGTTAATCAGCGTTTCTTACGTTTGCGTTTGAATGCGGAAGCACATTTTAAGGATATCAAAAATGATATAATAAGGAAATACAAACAAAATAGAATTACAAAAAAAAGGTCAGATTTTTTTAAAGCGAAAACGTTGAAACGATGTGTCGACGATTGATTGGCTCTTAGTTACATAAGTTAATCGTTCGTGCACACGAAAACGTTTGAACTTTTCGCCTTACAGAATACCTTATTGCCTTAAAAATGTCTCCCGTCCTAGATCTGGGGAGAAAACCCCCAAACTGACAAACCCAGTGCCCGGTAAAACATAAATTACATCTTAAATCATTTTCCCACTGCATCACCTCTGGCGAAGGTCTGATAAACATCCGAGACTATAATTATGTAACTGTCCTAGAAAATCTTCTCAATTTGTTCGCTCGGACTCTGCATAGTATTGTAGGTCCCTTCCTTGGAATTTCGAAGGTTTCAATGCGATTTTGAAGAAAACTTTCTCGTACTACACCCTATATTACTTCCGACAGCCATAGCAACCAATTCAGTTGACAGATTTTAGTCAAAATTGACAATTGTGTACCGTAAATCATATTTCCACTTATTTATAATGTAATAGTTTTGTTCCCCAACACATTCGAAAACAATAGTGAAACTTTGTTCCCTTACATAAAAGTTGGGTAGAAGGCAACAACTTTTGACTAAATTTGACAAAAACACTTAACCAACGAGTGGAAATTGAAGTAATATTGCGGAGATTTGTGTCAAAAGTCGTAGAAATGTGTAATTCAATGTAAATATTGCTCAAGTGCAAAAATGTGAACGAAAAACCAAATTTGGCGGTTCGCTATAACTGGTGCTCTGTCCATTCCCAACCTGGGAAATTGGGCGCGAAGATTTAAATCTGCAGCTCCAAAATAAGATAAAGCGTTGAGTTTATAACGACAATAATTATGTACATATAGATATAGACAAAACTTTATTTAGAGTCGAGAGCTATTATTTACATAAATTTGTACATTAATAATTTCGCAACACATTTTTTAAAAGATTTTAAATTATTTACTGTCTTAATATTTGTAGGCAGTTATAACGGGTGATTTTTTAGCTGGTTTGGTTTTGGCAACACTGGTTTTGACAGCTGACGTGTGTTTAGTACCTTGTGTCACTGTCAAACAGCTTCAGTTTGGTTTGCAATTTAACCATGGATCGTCTTACAAATGAACAACGCTTGCAAATTATTGAATTTTACTATCAAAATTCGTGCTCGGTTCGAAATGTTCATCGCGCGCTGCTTCCATTTTATGATCGGCATTCTCGACCTTCTGAGCAGTCTATTCGGAAGATTGTGACCAAATTTCGCACCAAATTTACTTTGTTGGACATTAAACCACCAACACGTTTACGTACTGTGCGTAGTGAAGAAAATATTGCGGCCGTATCAGCTAGTGTGACAGAAGACCGCGAAATGTAGATTCGGCGCCGTTCCCAGCAGTTAGGCCTTTGTTACAGCACTACGTGGAAAATTTTGCGGAAGGATTTGTGCGTAAAGCCTTTTAAGATACAGCTTGTGCAAGAACTAAAGCCAGCCGACCTACCACAACGCCGAATTTTTGGTGAATGGGCTCTTGGAAAGCTGGCCGAGGATCCGCTTTTTTATCAAAAATTATGTTCAGCGATGAGGCTCATTTTTGGTTGAATGGGTACGTAAATAAGCAAAATTGCCGCATTTGGAGTGAAGATCAGCCAGAAGCATTGCAACAGCTACCAATGCATCCCGAAAAAGCCACTGTTTGGTGCGGTTTATGGGCCGGCGGCATTATTGGGCCATATTTCTTCAAAGATGATGCGAATCGCAGCGTTACTGTCAATGGTGAACGCTACCGAGCGATGATAACAAACTTTTTTTTGCCCGAAATGGAAGTTCTTGACTTGCATGATATGTGGTTTCAACAAGACGGTGCCACATGCCACACAGCACGCGAAACAATGGCGCAATTGCGAGGCGAGTTTGGTGAACAGTTAATTTCACGTTTCGGGCCGGTCAATTGGCCGCCTAGATCGTGCGATTTGACACCATTAGATTATTTTTTGTGGGGGTATGTCAAGGCTAATGTGTATAGGGACAAGCCCGCTTCGATTGACGCACTGGAAGCCAACATACATGCATTCATTCGTGAGATACCGGCCGATATGTGTGAAAGAGTATGCCAAAATTGGACTCAGCGGATGGACTACCTGAGACGCAGCCGCGGTCAACATTTGCATGAAATTATCTTTAAACATTAAATTGCAAAGTTCAAACTATCGATTCAAATAAATATTTCATTAATTTTTTCGAATTTTTTGTGTTTTTCTTTTTTTTTAAGTTCTAAACCTCTTAAAAAATCACCCGTTATTAGAGAGTTTAGAGTGAGTGAGTTTAGAGCCATTTCTTTTACAAAATTCGGTAAATATCTCGGCATTATATTGTTTTTTATCTCGAAAACAAAAATTAACAAATTCATTACAACTCTTTGTTTAACAGGCAACCAACGTAACATACTTAACATAGAAACTATTGACTATTAAGTGCAATTGTGGTCGTCACTTTTTCTTTTCATAAATCTAAGACTCAGATTAAAACTAGATCCGTCATTTAATATCATGCACTTAGCTTTATTGGCGTTTATTTTTAATCTGTTTTCGCAAACTCACTCGTAGATACTATTTAAGTCCTCTTGAATTTTGTGATGGCTGTCTTCAACATCTTCTCACTTCTCCATCGATAAAAGTAAGGCATCATCAGCGAATAGAGCAAGTTGACACGTTCCTATCATTGATGTAGGAATAGAAGTACCCCCAGAACTGATCCTTGCGGTACCCCAAGCACCACTTCTTTCGAATTTGTTGTTGAAACGGAATTTTCGCCCACAGCCGAATCATAGACATCTCATTTATAATTCAACTCCTCTTCAGGACAACTCAGCCATGTATATTCAATTCAACTCATATAGCGATAGGTTTTGAAAGAAAGAGTTCAGACTGTCTGTCTGATTTCCAAGATTAATCTTTCTGCTACTATTGCTTAGGTGAGAAAGGCGATGAGCGGCTAGATGCCGCCATTAAGCAGTTACTCTGTTAGTCCTTTTCTAAATCAAATTCCCTTTCTCAAATTTCCCTCATTCAAATATAAATTAGAGAATATAATTCTTTTTTTTTTTTTTTTTTTTGAATTAAGACTTTTTCATTTTTTTGTAACTTATGAAGGCGTAAGAACTCGCTCAATTATTGTGACGTAATTTTTTGTGAATTGATCTGAAATTGGATAGTTGCATGGTGCCGTAACATAAGGCCAAGCGTCATAAGGCCAAATCTCTAAATTTGGGCTTGTGACGCTTTGCGAAAGTGACATAAGGCCAATTTCTAGCGTTTGGCATTATGACACTTTGATAAAGCATCATAAGGCCAATTTGGGTTTATGACACTTTCGGAACTGTGCCTGCTAATAGAAGACCCAGATATTTACAATGAGAACGAAAAATGTAAGGCTCTATGCATCTATGTGAACATAGTTATGTAACTCTTCTTTTACTTCTTATCCAAGAGGACAAACAAGAATGGAAATACCTGTGGATATATAAATTACGTCGCGTCGACACGTTCGTCGCGTTCCGGCCGCGCCGCCCGCCCCCCTTCCCCCCGCGCCGATAAAACAGCTAATTTTAATATATTAATATAGTAATTTATATATCCACAGGTATTTCCATTCTTGTTTGTCCTCTTGGATAAGAAATCAAAGACAACTATGTTCACATAGATGCATAGAGCGAAAATTTGGCTTTATGTCACTTTTCCGATTTGGCCTTATGACGCTTTATCGAAGTGTCATAATACCAAATGCTAAAATTTGGCATTATGTCACTTTCGCAAAGCGTCATAAGGCCGAATTTCGAGATTTGGCCTTATGTCACGGCACCGATTTGCATGCAGGTAATCTACACCCAATCCTCAAATGCAGATCAACTGTCGCGTATTGTAAATGTCATGTATATAAATACAACATCATTTGATACTAGAAAGTCATCTCCAGAGGAAGGTTAATTTTAAGTGAGTAGAAAATTCACCAAAACCCAATTTTTGAAATAAATCTACCATGGGCATGAATGTTGAAGATGAAGAACGGCCAGCCGCTCTTAATACAATACAATTTGTTTGTGTTTTTCGAGAGCACTTTTAACCATCTGTAAAAACGTCTTCCTAGAATACATACATAAATCAAGTGTTCGTCGATATTAATATCAGATTCAATGGGGAACGTTAAGGATTGACATATTATTAAGTTTCAAATGAAACGACTGTTCAATTAGACTCCAAAATGATTTATGACTGCGATGGCTGAGAGCCAGAGAAGATTGGGTCATCGGAAGCTATATCAGTCAAATAGCTGGTTATAGCCCAATGAGACTAACAAGAGACATTCTTCAGTTAGTCTCAAAGCTCGAACCATTATAAACTATATCTATTAAATAGAGCACTTAACTCCAGCTAATTCTCCCGCATTATGAAAGCCTTAAATTAAATGTAGCCGAAAGGAAATAAATTTTCTATTCACTCCATTCCTCTTTTTGCACGCTTGAGTACCTTTACTCAACCTTTTATTCAAAGTGTGTGCAAATGGATCAGCGATTCCTTGCAACTCAATAAAGAAAAAACTGCGCACTCTTCCATGACAACCGCTACCGCAGAGTGAAGAAAATTCCCACAATTTTCCTGCACTCCTAAAAATGGTAATTTTTCAAACGCTGTGAAGGAGTGCCACTGCCTTCTCGTCTATCCACATCAAACAGTAGGACATTTTTCTTTTCAAGTCAAACATTAACAAATTTGTGGTTTCCCAATTGAAGCGATTGGATCACATCAAAAGGAAGGGTGTCTGCCCCTCTTCTTATAAACTTCTGGGATTGGTTGTATATTTTATTTTTATTTCAAAACCGAAATCGCAACGCTTCAATGACTCCGTGGGAAACAAAATTAGGGCAAATTTTATTTTGTACTGGTCATCAATTAGCAGTGTGGCTCATATCGACGATGAGGCACTCCTTCATTGTCCAAAATTGATGTTGCATTTCACGATAATTCACCAAATGTTCAAACATTTGAATATGCTAATCAATTTCTAATCGAATCGATTTGTTTTCAACAGAAAAAAAAAAAGTAACGATTTCCGGGGCATTAACAACACAACCACATTTCAATTGCTCGTATGACTGTGTGTATGCGAATGGATTCGTCGGAACAGCGGAGAATACCAACAAAGATCAACAAACAAAATTAACGACCGGCGCAACAGTCTGGTAAATGATGGGCGGCAAAATGGTTCTCAATTAATAAACAAAACCAAAAGTCGAAGTGGGTTCTTATTTGAGCTCCTCAAATAGTGAAAATGGACGCTGCGACTGAGTATTGTTTATCAGTTATCATTATCAATGTAAACATGGTCAGCCGAAATTTAAAAATCCCTATGGCACTCTCTCGAAGGATGTTGTTTTTTTTTTTTTTTTTTGAAGATATTTTTATATCACTAGATGAAATTGCGATACTAACGGTTAGATCTGTGTTTCGCCGAAGGGATTTTAATTAGATCTCTCCATGGGGGAGAAGATTCTCATTACATCCCGTTTCTGTTTTAGAAATAAACAACTTGTTCGGAGAATTTGCTACGTCAGAGTGTAGAAAATTGTTTATCCGGTGCTTCCGGAGGTTATATGGGAGAATTACAGGGAAGCCATCAAACGCTGAAAAATATATCTAGAAGATTTTAAGTTTCATAGTTTCCATTTAACTGCAAGAGATATACGAGTAGGTAGTATATGCGGTTAAGTACATGCACTTAGTCTATTACGCAGCACAGTTTTGTGTGCGTGCCACAAGCAAGTGCCAGGTGTGCAAAATAGGAATAGCAAGGGTACAGAATTTTTTATTATAGATTTATTGGCGTGGCGTATTTCCAAACCAAACAGCTGTACGTTGTACTCAATTCAGGATGCTATAAAAAATAAAATAAATAGTTGGCGCAACAGGTCAACAACAACCATTTGTTTTGTGTGAGTTTTTCATTTTTAGAACGAATGGAAGGTATCTACAATTTTATGCCGACTCCAAACGGCTAATTGAGAAGCTCTTTCAAGACAGTTATACTCTCGGATGTTTGTCAGACGTTCGCGAGAGGTAGCGCAGTGGAAAAAAAATCCTAGGTTGGAATTTGGGGTTTTGCGGGATTCGGACCTCGATCCCTCGCTTAGTAGTCCAACACACTTACCACTAAGCCACTGCGCCTACCATTCGGGATGCTATAATTAAATGTATTTCAGGATCGGCTAAGAGGGGAAAAGACCGCACAGTGCTTGTGTAAACATGAAGAAATTACATTTATACGGTTCGTTTTTCAAACACAAATAAATCGATATACCAAATAAGTTCCACATTGGCATTGGAGAACATTGACGGCCATTTAACGTTTCATAAAAAAAATGTTTGCAAAATTTACAAGAATTTCTATGTTGCAAGGAAAAAAATCGCACTCTTTGGATAAAACCCTTTTGGTATGGTAATGGATAACGTAGATAGAATTCTTGAACAGTTTGATGTTTATATGTTAGCTATATGGAATTGGAAAAAACACTTTCACAAAAAACAGGTAGGTAATGGATAACTTCAAGCAGTGGTGCCAGATCGTGGGTATTTACTACCCATTTCGGGGGCATTTTGCCTTTCAAAATAAGCTAAAAGGGCAAAAAATATTTTTTTTTTTATCGCTCAGAACAACAAAAAAATAGAGTATTTCATTGTTTTTTTTTAAAGTCGGAATGGGAAAAGAGGGCATTTTTGGGTATTTTTGACAGTCGTCGTGGGCAATTCAGTCCGAAAAGTCTGGCAACACTGACTTCAAGGCAGTGCTCCTGCTCCCAGACTTTGAAGACGGTTTTCCCATTTTTTTATCAGGAAAAGCCTTAGTTTACCCCATATATTCCAAAATAAAATTCATAAGAAAAACTTAAAAACTGTAACTGTTTTAATTAAAAATATTAAAGTAAGCATGTCACATATACATAACATATATAATTATATATATATTGCACAATATTTATTTTTTTCCTACTGAACATAGTACCAAAACGAGTGAATGCATTTAGATACACAAAAAGTCTTACGTAGACGTTTGATGGGCTGTTGGCTTTCATGTTTAATATGAACAATTCATTCTTTGAAAATTTTTCGCAATGGAAATACGTTTTTATTATATTTTTAAACATTTTATGTTTCACAGAGCTTTTTTATTGCTTCCGTTTTTTCATTCAAAATTGTCGCTTTTTCCTTCAATGGTCAATATGGGACTGCTCAAAGTCTACATTATTACACAAAAAGAGCGTTAGTGCCTATAGTACACATTTATTGGCACTTAGATGATTTTAAAATATATTTCTATACGTAAACTTTTTGAAGTACGTTTTCGCGCAAAATTCCAACTTTTCTATTATTTTTGTTTTTATACTTGTATTTCTTCAAACGAAACGGTCTCTTTTACTGTGTCATCGCAACTCATATCCTACCAAATTATCCCAAGCCACGTTTCCCCCCTAAGCGGCATATATTTACATCTCAACTCTACAGCTGGACACTCACATGCTCAGAGGGTGTCCCGTCGTTGTATGAAGAAAAAAATTTCGTGGAAAATCTCATCGAAAGGGGTATCAAAAGTTGGGTATTGACGAGAAGATTCCGAATGTGTACTTACTTTCTGATTACGGCATAACTTTTGGGCCTCTACCGACGATTAAAGGACAGGGAAAAGTAACTAAGACGCTAATATCTTTCAATTTTTCTATTTGTTCAAAATATTATTACTATTTCAAAAATATATACACAAATATAACTTGGTACTAAATTAAAATAATAAATATTCATTTGCGTATAATCAACAATTTTAAATTATTAATTTAAAAGAAGCTATTAAGGCATAGGTAAATACAAATTTTACATTGAAAATTGGCTTTTGAAATTAAGAGATGGCATCCGATTTCTAGATTCAATTTTGTTTTATATCTGGTATTCTGAGCTCTGTTGCATTTGCAAGCAATGAAAGTTCATCATCAGGCAGATCTTTTAAGATAGGTGGAGGAGTTGTCTGACATTGATTTTAAAAAATAATGTCTATGGCATGGATACTAATAATCATTTTTAACATTGGGACTGAATATTTTGTAGGTCACAATATGCAATTTTGTATTTCGAAAAATTCACCATTGTGAGTTAAAAAATATAGCCTGGACACTAAAAATGATAATTAGTATCGCGGTATGTAGCCCTTAAAAATTATAAAATGAATCTTTGAATTGCATATTTCTTCCCCTGTATAATATATCGGAGAAATATTGTTATGTTCTTCTAGGAGCTCCTTGCGAAAATAACGTTTATATTTTTGATCTGAAACAAGGGTTTTGTCTTTCTGTCCGTCAAAATAAATATTCTAAGGAATGGCATCATTGTTTTGGCTTCTTAGATGCTCTCTTGATTTTGACAAAGCTCAGTATCTGTATCTTATTTTTGTCGATTACAAGCCTTGTGTCAGTGTTATTTGCGAGTCCAGCATCGTGCAAAACCGCTGAAGCGACTGTTGGGGCAGATCGTTCCGATACTCCATATCGATCAAAAACTCTTGCTACAGATGGTTGGACCAGCAAATTGAGCTTATCTGAAAACGTGGAAGGATCTGAAGAAGACTTTGAAAGTTCTGAAGAACAAAGTAGTGACCTTACTGTCTTGACTGGCTCCACTCTTTCGTCTGTTTCGTTTGGATCTACTCTCTGGAGTAAACTTGGAGGGGCAAGATTATTCAATGCACTACGTTCTTTTCGATCTAGACGCTTTTGCATTTTAATCGTCTCTAGATAATCAACACTTATCCTCCAAAAATACCCTTTCATTACTAGGCACTTTTTTTCTTTGTACAGTGGCAGTTATCAAATTTACATGAGGCAATGTCAAAAAATGTTGTACTAGAAAATGTTATGAAATCTTGTACTCTATTGTGATAGTTTGCATTTTTTCATACTTGGGTATCTTTTTAGAGTCATATATTTATGGAAGTTAATTTTAATAAGTCTTAGTATTTGATTGTGGCAAACAATTGGAATTGAAGCCCTCTTCAAAATCTGTTCGATATCTGCATGCACTCACTATAATAAACAATTCGGAATTAGAGGGATTTTTCACCGTATTCTGTTTTAAGATTTCTTTGGATCAAAAGCATAGGTATACTTTTTTACATCTCTTACAGACGGTAAATGATTTTTTTTTAATTCACTATAAAGGGATCGAAAAGAGGACAGAATAACTCTCGGAGATGGAGTCCGGAACTCATTTTGCTTACATGTTTTAATATTTAAATTAAAAAAATAGAATTTACTTATTTTTGTGAACATATAGAATTTTGTGGTTAAGACAAAATAAATGTATTTTTTGATTCCAGCATTTAAGAGATATCAAAATAACCTCTCAAGTGCACAAATGCTACCAAAAACACATTTGATTTGAGAGAATATGCTATAACTTTACAAATGTAAGCATTATTAAAAAAATATTGAAAAAGAAAAATGTAGGGAAAACAAAATTTTTTTCCAAAACTTCAACGGCCGGTAGAGGCCCAAAAGTACCCTTGAATATTTTTTATGTCATTTTTCCTGTAATGAGCTCAGCAATACGCAACTTTTGCGGGGCCTTTTGTTAAGATACAACAAAAAAAAATTTGACGGGACACCCTACTCACTGCTCACCCTTATGGTTCGAGCTGAAGTCTATGCCAGCGCTGCTGAAAGTACTGAATTGCAAAACAAATTTATGCTTTCTGGATGTTCCACTAAGTTTTATTTCGTGTTCGATTTTATTTATATTCGTAGAGAACAAACTTGTGGATCATTGAAATTACTTTTTTTCTGAAACCATTTAAAAAGTGTTTTCAATAAGGACGGGTCGATGTTCAAATGGAATAAAACAAGCTGTATGTGAGGTAACAATAAAATTCCTTCTTTATTTGAAAGGACCAACAGTCAATAAATATCCGCAACGGTGACATGAATCCTAAGGGTCCGAACCGGTTGTCTCGAATTTAGCCACCAAAAGTTAGAGAGTCAACTTTGGAGAGCCACCACTTCTGCCGTAAAATAAGGCGCAGGTCGCACAACGTATGCGCTGACGAACACTCGATTTGATAATAAAGTTTTATCATTTGGACGTGCTGATCAATAGTATAACTTGCCATGGTGATTTTATTGCGAGAAACAGATTAACACAGCATCTTACTTAGAACACATTAGCACAGCAACATCGACAGCGACGTCAACGTTAGAGCTAATCCTAAATTCGATTTTGCTGTTGCTATTGCTGTCGCTGTGTTAATCTGTTTCTCGCATTAAGCATTATTGGCTGAATAATAAACACCGCAGATTATTCAAACAGATTACCAAGATCGACCTGCCCCAGTTGGAAAACACAACAAATTAGCTAAAAATGTATTTCTTGATTTTGTACTCCCCGGTACTCCCAAAAAAACATCGATTGTACTGCGGAACGAAATTATGAAACGGCAGCTCAGGTCTATGGTATTTGATTGGGAAATAAGTGTTACCATCTTAGGAGGCAATTTGTGTTCGAAGGATTAATATTCGGTCCAGTTTGTTTCAATAGAGTGTGGAGAAGGATATTTAACGACCAATTTTATGAGTTATACAGCGACATCAATTTGTTAAAACAGCTTAAGGTACATGGGCAGCAACACAGCAGCCTGATGAGGCTCAATAAAGCTGAGAAAACCCCTACTTCAGGCGGAGCGCACAAAACAGAAGAGTAGGTTCATGGTCCCTTAAAAAACGTCACTTCACAAAAAGGTTCAGTTTTCGCAGTGCGAGACAGAGACAATAGTGCGACCCCCAACTCGCATTCCTCTTGCCGCTGGACTCCTCAAATTTGTTTTCCAAATAAATGAGTTGTTTTATACACGAGAAACATGGTTGTGTGTATTTTTCGCTTTTAAATATCATTAACTTCGAATTCATGAGTAAATTTTAAAGTACACTTATTCCTACAAGAAAAATACTATCCACACGTAACGAATAATTTTAAATTTAACGGATAAAATTCTATGAATGCTGACAGCAACTTTGCTGACAGCGGAAGTGGCATAAATGCAAGGTGCGAGTGTCGGTGAGCCGGAATTTTTGAAGTTTCTTGACATTTGTCAATACGAATTTCTATGTAACCATACTAACGCACTTAGCATTTGTCAACCCATAGAAATATAGCTTGTAGGCAAGTAACGGAAAATCGGCCGAAGTTGGGGGTCTCAGTATTGTCTTTGGTGCGAGGTACATATGACTTTTGTTTGGCTGCATTGGATTCGTCATCGAACCGAGTAAAATCCATCACGTTGGAAGCAGCAGGATTTAACGGCCTGGCAGAACGAAAAAAAACACTCAACTTGAAACTAATGAGATTCACGCATTATGCACACATTCACGTGCACCAAAAAAAAAACACACACATGTACGAGCCTAGCTTAGTGCTTATAAATCCGTTCAAGATCAGAATTTACCTATTTAATTGTATTTAACTACCAACCAAACCAACACAACTTTATTAATTAGGTTCACTCTTTTCGTCACAATAAGTGACTTTACATTTAATAAGAATAAGTACATATGTAACATAACATCTAAAACAATGAAATGTCCGCCACAAAACACCTCTCTCCCTCTCATTTAGATCGCACACAAGGCACAACTCGCCCTTTAAGATGGTTTTTTACCTCAAAATAAATAAATCTATATACTCCATATGAGTGTATAAGCACCCTTCGGCAGATACAAATTCAAATAAAATGTTATTGCCTTTTGTTGTCTCTTGAAGTAACCTTTAATGGAACAGTTAATGTGTAAAGTCACGTTTAGCTTGAATCGGCAAGACCGGACATCGTTGAAAGGAGTCCAATGACTCCACCCAACAGCAGCACGACATCTATAACTAAGAAGCAGTCCTCCGCCCGCGCACCACGTCCTAAGCTCTTCACACACAGCTGCAAATGGTATGTTTGAGACTCTGTATTTATTGTGTTGTGTTGTGAATACGTGTCCAAAGCATTAAATTCGGAGCAAACAACTTGGGCATGGCTCGCTCTGAGGGTCATTTGTCTTGCTATTGCAGCAACATTTGTCTTTTATTTCTGTGTTACCTGCATGGCAAATGAAACAAAAGAACTAAATGTGGAAACCCAAATGGATGTCCAACCTTAGTCTTTTTTTTTTTTTTTGCATTGTAATGTTAGTGTAAGAACGCAGGGAGAGGTGGTGAGATGGTGAGGCGACCGTGCCTGGGGTAGCCATGCAGACACAACTGGAAATCCCTGTACTACAACTGCAATAGTGGCGGTGCCGATGACGTACGTGAACCACGGAGCACACTTTTATGTTGTTATAAATACGAGTTTTCATCGATAGATTCATCTGAACAGAGTATGCAGCTGCTCGTTCTGTTAAAATTTAACAATGCCCAGTCACGTTTATACCCTCGACTCTCAAGTACATCAATTTAGGGATGAATGTGCGTAGCCAGCGTATGATCAGCATTAATGGAAACGGAAAAAGAATCGCAAATATTTGGGACTGTGACTTGTTTCGAATAGAACCGCACTGGTGGACGGGAGAACACTCATATCTACAAAATTGAATTTCAATCAATTGCCGTTGATTGACATGTGGATAGCGGACCATTGTTTGGTTCGATCTGATAGTATCGTGTGCTGTATGCCAGCTTAGACCTAGCGAGTGTTAAATAATTAATCAAATTATGTGCCAGCAATATTTTGGCAACAGAAATATACTCGAACAAAAAGTTGTATAGGTTTGCTGAATGGTGAACGAGCGTTTGCCATTCCTTGCCTGTGCTGCATCTAGCAGCGCTATTGTCATTTCCGAAATTCGATTACCTACTTATAACAAAAAATGCTAAGCCCATGTTAATGTTGACAACAAAACGTTTTGCTAAATTATCTATACACACTCGTAGTTTATTTTATTTTTTTTAGAATATAGGTATCCCAAAATACCTTACAAAGTTGACGAGAATCCATTAAAGATTTCTATGTCAATACAAATACAAAATCGGCTTCAATTTCAAAGGCTGCATGAAATTTGGCCCCAATGAAAAATGGCCCCAAAACAAGAGTGAAACAAAAACAAAATTACGCAAATGTATTTTACATAACTGTTATTGTTCGTACCTCTATGCAAGGTTTGAACCAGAATGAAGAGTTTTGTTTTAAAGAATATTAACCAAGGATGTGCATAACCAACATACGAATAATTGTTAGTGCCATAAATAATTTTTTTCTTCACTTTTATTCATACTAATCGAATATTTTCTCAATAAATTGATGAAGCACGTGCTGTTGCGCCGTCTTGTCTTCGTCTTCCAAATATTTATGCCCTTCAATTGAAGAATGAAGAAGACAATAATCATGAATCTATAGCGTGTTTCATTGACAACGTTCTGGTCGTCATAGCTTTAAATGTAATATAAAGTAGTCATATGAGAACTGCCGCAATCAATTTTCAAGACTGCCAAAAACCCTATAGGAAGCTCCAGAATTATGGGCTCATAGCAAACACGAACATGTTATCCTCAACCCTGTCACTTTTAGTATTGAAATGCACCTATATTTACGCGTGCAGCACAAATCAGTAGTTCGAAAAATTTGGGGTTCACCCAAATGACAGCTATACGATTAACAGCGAAATCAAGCACTGAATTCTTGCGTCGAACCAATGCCTACCTAGTACTGGAGTACTGCGCAACAGGGCGCCCCAGTAATCATCTTGAACACAAGTTTTAATAATTGCCAGTGCAATTCTGGTGCAGTTTGTGCGGTTTGTGTCAAAACTTCTCCTGTTTCGATTGCTCCACAATAACGCTCTATGGAGCAATAAAACAAGACAGATGCTAGATAGAAGAAACGGTTTATGAAATAGACTCAAATAAAATCCAATGAAATAACAAACAAAAGTTGAAGTTCTCAGTAACAGCCAATTGTCGCAAATTCTGGTTATAGAGTTGTATAAGCTATACCGATATATTTATATAGATACTAGCGTGCCCGGCGAACTTCGTGCCGCCCAAAATAGACTTTTTGAATAAAATAACTTTCACTTCCTCCTGGAATTAATTTTATGGATCCCAACTATAGCTTTTGACAAATACGATCTCACTGTAAACTACGATCGAAATTAAAAAAAAAAACAAAAAAACTCTCGGTAGAAAATGTATGGAAAATCAATTTTCACAAACTTTCAATTTCCCGTTCAAATTTTCCAATTTTGTCTCCGTATGAACCTTCCTTAGGCGTAGACAAAGAAGATTAACGTGTCGGACAACCTTCCGCTTTTTGACTAAAATGGTTTACAGTACACGACGTACAAATTCGTTCTCAATAAGCGGATTTCGTGGAATGAGAAAGTTTGCCTTTGAATTTTTTCCTCAAAACCGTCGCCTGCATGACATTTGATTTGGGATCCTTCACCACCAAATCAAACGCGCTCAGTTACGAAGTCTCGGTACATTGAGGTTGCGCAACAAAATTATAACTGAGACGACTTTCAATTCTATAGATGTAAGCCCGGAACATCTAAAGAATTCAAAAATTCAACTTATCCCCATAAAGTTTTGTTTTCACGACAAAAAGTAGAATATGTCCTTCCTTGGGCCCATGCGAGATGCGAATTTAAACCAAAAATCATATAAATTGAAGGATTTGTTCCCGAGCTATGAGTGCGCACATACGGATGTCAGTCTTTTTTATATGTAGCTGTACCCACCCGGCTTTGCTCATATGTACCTTTCGTATTAAGTCCTGCTCACATTTAGCAAAGTCCTTTATTTGGACAATGTCCATTAATAATTTTAATGCTCAACCCGTTCTCCTATCCCGATTATGTTTTGCAAACTATCATCTATAGGGTCCGAAACTTTAGTATATTTCAATCTTGGAGCAACCATAGCTACCCATCCACAAATTACAATCAACTCGGTAGAGGAGTTTGGAGTTTTTGTCGAACAAAGAAATATGAATTACTAAAATGTCAAATTCAAAAAAGTATATAGACAACCAACGCCAACTATATTATTACAATAAAATTAAATGCTGTTGATACAAAATTGATGCAGGGAAATCTAACTTGTCGTAAATATCTCCCAGCGCCACCTATCGGGCCAAATTTTGGCAAAAACTTTCTTTTTTTTAAGTGTTATATGGTGTAAATTTGAGCCAAATCGGTCCATGAATAAGAATTTTCAAAAAAGCGGTCTAAAGGGTCTAAAATAAACATAAACCATCCGGAGCACCACACAAACATATGGTGTGAATATAAGGGAGATAGCTTCAATGGTTCAGCCGTGATAGTCGGTCATACATACGCACGAACGTTTTTATATATTAAGATATGTAGGAACCCATAAATTTGTTTTTCATTTGCATTAGCAGTTATAAACTGAATGTCCCAAACCCAATGGACGTGGGAGCAATTGAAGTGAGATTACCTGATTGAGCAAGCTCTAAGTGGTTGGAATTATTTTAAGATGCATATTCAATACGGTTGAAAAAAAATAGAAGTGGGTAATATTTGCTAAAAATAAGTTTTGCGTAGCTGTTTGTTATTTTAATGGTTGTTGCAATTTTAGTTTTAAAGTGTGGTATTGAGTTTTAAAAATATATATGAACACAGATCGGCTTTCGGTACCTAGTCATTTTTGAAAAATAATTAAAAAATATGATTTTTTTCGATATTTTGAATTATTATTATTTTGTATTTTGATCAAAATCGTTGGAGAGGTTTTTGTAAAATTTTGCAGACAGTAAAAAATTTACTAAACTTTAGTTTAAAAAATAGTATTGCTAGTATTGTTCGGGATGTAAGTAGGGCTGCCAGACATCCGGGACTTACCGGGATTGTCCAGATATTTTCAGCCGGTTAAAAACAATTTGTCCAGTCAAAAACTCAAAGGTCTCAAAGGGAAAAGTTTTTAATTTAAAAATTTCCGAATTTGATAGAACTCATCCACTTAACGAAACTTGAATAACTTTGAAAACGAAGTTGAAGCCCACTTTTCGATAGGTTAATTAATTTAAATGCCAAAACCGGTCATATGATTTTTTAACTTTCAATTTCCTGTTTTTCGACGTTTCTTTCTGCTAATACATAGTTGGTAGAAAACAAAAATAAATTCACATGAGCGTACGAAATGATTTTAATTGCACTTGCGGAATGAATGAATGAAACCGAATAGCATTTGACTTCATAAAGGACGAGTCGGTTCTATTTTTATGAAAACTGCCTTAGTTCTAAATCATTTTTGAAATTAAACTTGTAAATTTGGTGAAAGCAAACACTGAAGGTATCAACAGTCATCTACTTTGTAAAAGACATGCTAGCAATTTTTACTTTAGATTAGATGAAGATTTGAATGGACTTAGGTTAGGTTAGGTTAGGTTGGGTTAGGTTAGGTAAGGTGACTGTCTAAAAGACACACTTAGACCAAAATTTGTTAAGGTACGTTGTGATACCACATAAGTTAAGGGGAAAGGGGGGAGAAGACCAGAGAGCTAACTACACCGGACTCGCTAGTGGGCGCCTTATTGCCGTGTTTTTTGCTTATGACTTTTTGTCTATGTCTGAAGATTTCCTACTTCTCGTATTGAGAGTCGGGGCAGTTAATCTTCGGATAGGGAAAGGGTGACCGAAACAGTCTACCCCTCGCCTGTAATCCTCAGACAACTCCTTGAGAGAAAAGGGGCTGGGCGCAGGGGATGACTAATGGACGATATGTCTTCGGGTGCGCGACGGATAACCGAAACAGTGTGCCCTTCGCTTATAGTCCTGTGACGTCTCGTCGAAATGACGCAAAACCGGATTACGTCTTTGGTTAATGGCAGATAGGCCCTTTCGTTATGTACCTTGTTAAAAAAGGTTTAATAAGGTTGGTCGAGGCGGAATTGACCGGTTGACAGCATGCCTTCGACGAATGCGAGAGGAAACCGTATCGGTTAGACTTTGAATCGACTTTGTTTATATAAAAAATTCAGGTTTACAATAATTTTTGTTTCGCAAGTATTTTATGAACTGAAAAGAAATGTGAATTTAATTTGTTTTGTTTTTGTATTCTCCTTTACTTCATAAAATGTTATTCTTATAATAAAAGAAACAAAATAATATTTTAGTTCATAAAAACATAAAATCGTCGAAATCTCAAATGTCCAGACGAGTCCCGGATTATAAACATAAATCCAGATATGTTTTCATTTCCAACTGGTAACCCTAGATGTAAGCATTAATTAATTTTCAAAGTTTAAAAATGGGGTTTTCAAGATATAAGCAGTTTCTAAAATTAACGTATCCGGTAATTCGAATTGAAAATTAAGGACACAATATTTTGGTGAAACGTTTACATCTTACAGTATCCCACCCCAGAATAAGTGTGCCTATGAATTACTTACAAAAAAAATCGCATTTTTGATATTCACAATTGAGTTTGGGTATTTTTTGCTCCAAAATGTTTCAATTTGGCTCCATACCTATTACAAAAGCTGACAACACTGCAGTACAAATGTCAAATTTTCCCAAGCAACTAATGTCCCGGACAATAAACGTGTGCCAAAAGAGAGTGAAGAATTGTACCAAGCAATCTACTACAATCCTCCACTTGTCCTCCAAAGAGAGCCAAATATTTCGTTCATAATTTCGTTGTGTCACTTTTATATGGGACTTTTCGTTCCGGAACTAGGCTAAACAGCATTCAAAAGGAGCTGCTATTATGATAATATGGTTAATTGTTGATCACCAACAAGTACAATTCAAAAATTCGAACTGTGATCCTAAAATTATGCAATTTAAATTACACTGCTTCCGAAACCCGAAACGGCGAAAACGATTGAAAGTCTACACAATCTGACCCCTGAGTTATTTAGTTTTTTTTTAAATGCGAGCGTATTTTTTTTGGCGTTTCGTTTTTTAGAGAATCGCACCCCTGAATTCATTAAATGCTTTTAAAATGATTATGAACCCTTTTTGATACGGTTTTGAATTCGCGGAGGCGTCTGTTTTCAAGAAATTAATTTGGTACCTCCCGTTGCTTATTATCTGCCGTTAAGAAAATCTTTTGAACAACTCTATGGAAGAGTATTAAATATTAAACTTCGTTTATTTAAAAAAAAAAAAAAACTACTCTCGCAATTATTCAAACCCAAAAGAAAGGCTCTGTTTCCCTTGACAGCATTTTTCCAAATAGTTTTACCTTTAAACAACTACCTATGAGAAAGACAATAGACTCATGCAGTCGCCTAATGCAAAGCACCAGTTGTATTTTTTTTTTTTTTTTTTTTTTTTTTTTTTTTTCATAAAATAAATACTGCCGGTAAATATTTATCTTCCTAACAAAAAAGAAGCGTATGTCTCTAGGGTTCAACGTATTCCTATGCATTCCTTAACTTAATACCTGCATTTGAAAGAATTTCATTTTTATCTCTTTGATAACAAATACACTAACGTTAAGTGATTATTCCATATTTATGAGTAAACATCCACAATAAGATAAAAATACGAACGCCGCAGATAAGAAGCTACCAAGCTGAATTCTCTCATAGAATAATGAAAATAATTGTTGAGGACTTGCCTTGATAGATTCTCTTTCAGCGCACGGAAGTTGCGTTTCCCCTCCTTGACGAAGAATCACTATACACTATCATTCCAACTTCGGATGCTTGTGAAACGCCAGAGCAAAACGTTCATTTGTAAATCAATTAAACGTAGACTATATGAATTTGCATTCGTTCGCTCTGCCACAATAACAGGAAAATCAATAACTCGTGTATTTCAAACGAAGATTGTGGGGAAGGGGTTGTTGCAGCACATAAAGGAGCATGTTTATTTATAGAGCGCCACTGTTTCTGTTTTTTTCTTAATTAATCGATCGGATGGAAACGAGACCAAAGTGACCCCGAAACAGCTCGATACTCTTTGAGTGTAAACAACATTCGGTGGGTACGCTTACGAGTGTAGTGATAATAAGCCCGCATTGGGTTTAAGGCGCGAAGGCGTAAGAATAGTGAATAGTGAATAGTGTCTTTATATTTATGCACGCCTGTCAACACATGTGTGCATGCACACACAGATTTTAATTAAGATTTAAAGTCCGTCGAGCATGCTTCTCTGTTAATGTGTTACTCTACTTATGTATGTTGTGTTCTTATCTGACAGCTGCAAGTTGATAATGAAAAATTATCATTTTACATATGAGCTATACGCTTATGATTGATTGACGGGAAAGTATTTAAAATTTAACGGAAACACTCGTTTAAATGCCATCCACTATATAAATAGCTAATCTGGAATTTTCCAAAAAGAAATATGTACTTCTATAAGTTGGTATGCATCCACTTGGAAAGCTCTGGAATTTTCAAGTATGAATTCTTGAGCTATGGAGTAAAATCTGTGCAGGAAGTTTAAATATCTATTTAAATGCAAACATAGTTTTCTCATTTCGAAATCAATTCTGACATTACGATGATAGAAGAACTCAAAAAAGTTCGTCTGTCTGTCTTTCACTATGTCCCGAGGCCTACAGCCTACCCGGCTGCCCGAATTTCTTTCAAAACTTCGGATTTGTAGTTTGGGGACCTACAGTTCAGAGCCGTTTTTTTTTTTTTTTTGCAAGGTACATAACCTCAATATAATGGTACTTCTCATATAAAATGTGCATACTAGTATGATTTGTTCGACAACGGCTCTATCGGTTTCAGTCAAAAATATATTTCAACTTAAATAGGTGAGGTTAACATGATAACATGACGGCGTACTTAGTTTTTCCCCAATTAATCGAATAAAGGTATTTTTTAAAATTGGACACATCTCGAAAACGGTCAATACGATTGTAACAAAAACTCATATCTAAGGTAATAATGGTAATTTCTAACTTAATGCAGTTTTTCTCTGTATTATCGCAAATTGATTTTTGAAAAAAGTAATTTTTTAAAAATGTTGATCTCTATAGTTTACCTGAAAACGGCAATAACGATTTTCACCAAAATGCTAAAAGTAAAATTTATGCTTTCAAAATTATTGTGTTAATTTCCAATTCGAATCACCGAAAACGCAAATTTTAAAAACTGCTCATATCTCGAAAACACAAATTTCGATTACGATAAAACTTTGATTTTGATCAAAATACATAATAATGATAAGACCAGTTTCTAAATAAGATCCCGTACTTCGTTTTTCTAAAAAATTCGAATAAATCAGTTTTTTTTATTACTTCTCAAAAATGACTGGGTACCCAAAGCCGATCTGTGTTCGTATATATATTCTTAAAACTCAATACCGCACTTTAAAATTAACATTGCAACAGCCATTAGCAGCTTCCTCCCGGCTTTGCCGGTGATACAACTGATTCAGTAGTCTAGAGTCTGTTTAAGACCAAACATTATCAGTTCCCTCCCCAGGATTACGATAAAACTTTCATTTTGATCAAAATACATAATAATGATAAGAACAGTTTCTAAATAATATCCCGTACCTACTTCGTTTTTCTCAAAATTCGAATAAATCGGTTTTTTTTATTACTTCTCAAAAATGACTGGGTACCCAAAGCCGATCTGTGTTCGTATATATATTCTTAAAACTCAATACCGCACTTTAAAATTAAAATTGCAACAGCCATTAGCAGCTTCCTCCCGGCTTTGCCGGTGATACAACTGATTCAGTAGTCTAGAGTCTGTTTAAGACCAAACATTATCAGTTCCCTCCCCAGGATTACGATAAAACTTTCATTTTGATCAAAATACATAATAATGATAAGAACAGTTTCTAAATAATATCCCGTACCTACTTCGTTTTTCTCAAAATTCGAATAAATCGGTTTTTTTATTACTTCTCAAAAATGACTGGGTACCCAAAGCCGATCTGTGTTCGTATATATATTCTTAAAACTCAATACCGCACTTTAAAATTCAAATTGCAACAGCCATTAGCAGCTTCCGCCCGGCTTCGCCGGTGATACAGCTGATTCAGTAGGTAGTCTAGTCTGTTTAAGACCAAACTTTATCAGTTCACTCCCCATGGCCAGCGTGCCCATATAAGTCTTCACTTTAAGAATTAAGTTAAATGAATTGAAAAAATGTTTATTCCCTATCTTTCAACCAATCATTATAGGTACTTCCACAAAATTTCATTGAAATCAGGGGTCAGATTCTGTAAGGCGAAACGATCAAACGTTTTCGTGCGCACGAATGATTTGCCCTATGTTACACAAGCAATTTCTTTGTGCACACGAAAACGTTTAAACGTTTCGCTTTACAGAATTTGACCCCAGTTAAATAGTTTCGGAGATCGACAACAGCGCCAACTATCGGGTCCAAAACTATTCCTTCCAAGATGCAACCAAATATACACACCTACAAAATCTTATTGAAATCGGTTGAGTGGTTTAGAAGATCGACAACAGCGCCGCCTATAGCGACAGGCCAAAGTCGCGCCTATGCCTATAGATGTTTCACATCACATAAATTCATGTAGAATTTTTGCCGTACACGATCTCACTGTATATTTCGATTAAAATTTAAAAAAAAAAATCCCAAAATCCCAGTAAAAATGTATGGAAAATTAATTTTTCCTTTTAAAATTTTCCAATTTTCTAGAGGTATAAACCTTCCTCAGGTGGAGACAGACACAACAAAGAAAAGATAGTTCAAATTGGACGATCCGTTCTCGAGTAGTGGGCGTTCTTACGGATTAACAAACAAATTTTATTATTCGCCTTTTCAAAATACATATATACATAATAATAATAACTAACCAATAGCATTCATTAATGTTAAGCAAACTCTCCTAAGTTGGCGGAGTTGAGGGTTTATTTAATTCTTGTTTATTGTATCAAAATAGGTAATATGCTAATATCATATATCACAACTACCCAAAACAAAAACCTCAAACTCAATTTATATTTACACCACTACACGTCCACATCGCGAGTCATGTTCCCCTCACTTGGCTTTTGGCTTTACAGTATAATTCCTTTCGGAATCATTTTAGAGGTTCTTGTACTCTTCTTTGTCCTTGGCGGAAGAAATCTGTCTTATAGCAGTCTCTCCGGTCCAGTTT
Organism: Cheilosia urbana; assembly: GCA_946477585.1. Taxonomy (NCBI): domain Eukaryota; kingdom Metazoa; phylum Arthropoda; class Insecta; order Diptera; family Syrphidae; genus Cheilosia; species Cheilosia urbana. The sequence goes on from OX297856.1 coordinate 45,429,047, forward strand.
TTTTTTTTAAGAATCTAAGGATGAGATATCATTGATTGATATGGAATTGGACATTTAATGCAAAAATTGGTAGGAAGTAGATTAGATTGTGAGGCGGGAGAGCTTTCAATGAGCTCTGGCACTGCGGCTTCTTAGAGGAGCCTATTGTGCCTTCCCTGATAAATTCTTAGAGCCATATTTTCACCCCAGAGGCCGTCAGGAAGACCAGGATCTTCTCTGGGTGTACATTAGCAAGAGATGCTAAATCAATGATTTCATCACCAAGGACTTTTTTCCTGAGACGACAAAGGGCCGGACATTCTGTGATTATGTGAAGAGAGGACTCGTCACTCTCGAGACAAAGTCTACAGATGGGATCCGGTGAGACGCCAATGTTGTGGAGATGTTTTTTCACTCGACCGTGGCCACTGATTATTCCTGTTAGTATTCTCAGGTTGTTTTTGTCCAGATTGATCAAGAATAGTGATTTTCTGCCCAGCTGTGTTTTTCCAGATCTCGTTAGACGCTATACGAGATTGGTTCTTGATGTAACTAGTTCCTGAAATGGCTTTTGCTGACTCCGCAGAAGGGTTCAGGTCCGATGAGTGGAGTGGTTGCTCCGACTTTAGCCAGTGAGTCAGCCGATTCGTTACCCTCAAATCCTCTATGGGCTGGAATCCAGTGGAGGATGACTAGGTTTTTCTTAGAAAGTTCATAGATGTTTGAGAATGTTTCTAGCGCAATGGTTGATTGCAAGGACTTCAGCCTGGAATATGGATAAGTTTTTCCCAAGGCTGACTGACAAGTTCACCTGGTTTGACTCACCGTAGATTCCAGAGCCAGTCCCTGATTCCATCTTAGAACCGTCTGTGTACCAGATGATGTCGAGTTGAGATGGATTAGGTTTGTATTTCTCCCATTCTTCCCTTGGGGGGATGATTGTGGAAAAGTTTTTATGGAAGACATATTCCGGTAGCATGTCATCAAGAGGCATGCTGAATGAGCTTGAAGGCTCAATGGTGTCGAATAAGGACAGATGACCTCCTTGATTGGTATAGGGGTCAAAGTTGTTCGAATGGAACAGGCGGTGAGCTCCCAGTCTGGCTTCCATTTGAATATAAGTTTGAAGAGGTGTTAGACCAAGGATGACATTAAGTGCCATAGTCGGTGTGGAGCGTAAGCAGCCCGTCATACAGTTTCCAGCTATACGTTGGACTCGTTCTAGCTTTTTGACTGTGGTGACTTCGTTAGTCTTCGTCCACCAGACCACGGGGGCATAGGTAACCGCTGGTCTTACGACGAGCGTATAGAGCCAATAAAGCATCCGAGGCCTAAGACCCCAGTTTTAACCGCAGACACGACGACAGATCCATAGAGATCTGGTGGCTCTGTTTACGGTACGTTCAATCTGCTGGTTCCATGATAGTTTACTGTCAAGGATAATTCCCAGATATTTGGCTTCTTGAGAGAATTCAATGGTTTCGCCAAACAAGGTAGGGCGAATCAGGAGATCAAGTTTCCTCCGTCTAGTAAAGGGGACTATAGTTGTCTTCTTTGGATTACCAGAAAGACCTTCTTTATTACACCATCTCTGAACAACAGATAAAGCGTATTGCAGTATTTCTGAGACCGTGCTTTCGAATTTACCACTGACGACGATTGCAACGTCGTCGGCATATTCTACGGCATAGATCCCTTGATTTGTCAGGGACTGAAAAAAATCGTCAATGACAAGGGACCATAAGAGGGGCGAGAGTACACCCCCCTGAGGACACCCTCTGGTTGTGAGTGCCGAGATTTCCACATCGTACATGGTAGGAAGTAAGGAATAACGCCTCTACTAGTATCGAGATGCAAGTGAAATGTTAAGTGAAAGTTCACGCACATACGCAGATACCCAACAATGTGTATAGGAACCGACCGTAGTGCAATGGACTTTGGAGGGAAATTTTAAAACCATAATAAATATTGGATGATGAACTGTCTACGAACGGGTAGGAAAAATTGCAACAATATGTTTCGCCTGTTGTAGATACAAATGAAGTATTACTTGTGATTTATAGTCTTCAGATGACGAGGGAGACAATGAAGATAATAATTCCTCCGAAATCATAATATACATAGCTATTTATGTATTTTTTTTTTTTTTTCAAGAAACTTTGCGCATTTGTCTCGAAAACAAACTTCTTAAACTGACGTTAAACAGCTGTACAAAGTATATTGGTATGTGTAATTCTGAAAAAAATATCGAGATCTGCAAAAAGTGATCCGAATCGAAAAAAAAGATTGATTTTTCTGCCCAATGGAAAACGAAATTAGTTAATCTTTAAAATCGATAACCAGCTGATTTTGGGCATTTAAAGGCATTTAACCTGCGATTGTCTTGATTCGTATGTATCAACAAATAACTCAAACACTTTGGTTTTCATTGATTTTTAATTATGGGTTAACCTAAATCTATTGTAGCCTAATTACGTATATAACATGCTGTGAACAAATCAGACCTAATCTTAGTAAAACCGTTCAAATTTAAACATATGAACGACAAGTGAAAGTCTAAGCCCTTCTAATACACTCCTCGATCTATAAAAATTAAAGATAAGTTCGAATGTGTATCGCCACCCTATAGACTAAAAAAAACTCCTCTGCCGACATCGCTGACATAATATAAAAACGCAACAAAATCGATCAAATTTATAGCAAAGGTTACGAGTTCTATGGATTATAAAACTGGGGTAGCGACCAATTTGCTAGCAGTCTTCAACCAAATAAAATCAAATTCACTACCTTACCACACATAGTTGCCACCGCCATACGCCATCACCACTATTGGTGTAAGTTCAAGCAGATCAAATCACCTGGTACCCTCTCTCACTCTCGCTTTCACCTGGGAATTTGCGGCTGTGGCTGCGTTACCATAATCCTATTTGAAATTTGAGTTAACAAATCAATTGTCTGGTTGTTTTTTGTGTCTCCCTAAGGTTGGCCCCCTTTAGACCTAAACTGCACCGCATGTTTGTTCAGTAGAACAATCCTCATAACACAGCTTGTTAAGTGTGTGTCATCATTTTTTTTTTTTTTTAATGTTAATGCGAGTCTTGTGAAATTTAAAACTAGGTTGTGCTTTATTTTAGAATGAATGGCTGTGTTGGTTCTATCGAAATGTGCATGCATCATTGAAAATTGTACACTTTTCGTTTGTTGCGCTGTGTCGTTGTAGTTAGTAGTTGGCTTGGCTCTTTCGCTTGTTTCACTTAGTTCAGGGCTCACAGGGGACAGACATTCTGACCGCTTACCCAGTTTCATTGGAAATGTATCCAAGTGACCCAATCAGACTTAAGGCGATTACCTTCGGTGTTCTTACAACTAATGTAGCTAATGTTTTCAGAATATATTTTTGATAAAAATAAACTAAAACGGAAATATTTTGCTGCAACTTGGCGATGAGTGGTGTGGCAACTGCAAGGGGATCTCCCTTTGTAGACAGAAGCAGAGCGGGGAATGGGATGGGTAGATAATTTTGCAAGTGTGGCTTCATTTCTGTAGTACATACACTTGAAATATGACTTTTTGCCATTTCGTGAGAAATTAACTGAATCATTGTAATTACCGTTTGTTTTATTACGAAATTCGCATTTTTGTCTTCCAACGCGATACAGTTACTTCTTAAAATGCTGGAAATATGTCTTTGTTCAGGTTTTCTACTGCGGCATGAGAACTGTGCGTCACTGACACTTGTAATGGATTGCAATGCAATTGCTTTACTTGATTAATTTCGATATTATGGCGCCGCTGCCGGCCGTGCACCGTCTGACCCGATTATGTTATCAAATGTGTCCAGATGCTATTACATTGTATGCATGTTTGCATGTCATATGATATTGACAATGTACGTCCAGGAATACTTTGTGGAAACAGCAAAGTAGACATTCAGAAAGATATGAACCTTGTAAAAGATAAAGTCGAGTGGGAAAGCAAAATGCGCGCTTTTTTAGTACATAATATACCATTGAGAATGACAAGAACACACCAAATAGAAACAGAATGCATTTGTCAGTGCTTTGACCTTTGCAACATTCTATATGCTTTTACTAGTGGTCGGTTGGCTTATGGCAAACAATTACTCACGTATTAATTTCGGGCCGACAATTTTATATCGTATCCGAACGGCTGAATCGAGCACATTTTTCGTAAGAATTTTACTTCAAAACTTCAAATTCATTAAGGTAATCTAAGCCGTGGAAGGGTCAAAGGAGTTCCGTAGCAAAAACATAATTGTGCCGTCGCGTCGCACCGAAATGCATCATCAAACAAATTCATACATCTAGTCATTAGTATTTTTTGTTGTACAATAAATTTTAATATATAAAAATCACGTGTCACAGGTTCCTCCGCGATGGAATCCTAAACTTCTGAACCGATTTCACACTGTGTGCACGTGCAGTTTGATCTAACTCAATTTATAGTCGCATTATTATAATTATTTTTATTGCAAATTATTTGTTTATTATTTAACAAAGAGTTATAATAATAGGTATATAGAATTTTTTCGGGGTGATATTCGATGACGTTATAACTCGAAAACCGCTGGGTCGATTTTCATCACTCTTTTTTTTTCGTATTGTTGTATTTCAGGCGGACTTTTAAAAGATAAGATACTTTTGGTGGCACTGCTTTCGATCTCCGAAACCACTTTAACAATAACATTTTGTGGGTGTATATGGTTGTTTCCCGTTTGAAAGATAGACTGCATTTGGACCCGATAGGTGGAGCTGTTGGCGAATTCCGAAACCACTCAACCGTGGTTTGTTCCAGTTTGAAAGATATGATAGCTTAGGACCATATAGGTGAAACTTTGCAAAAGATAAGCGGGATAGGAAAACGGGTTTTGGCACATCCCAATCAAAAAAATAAAAATTCGAACGACCTTAGCCATGACGGATTACTAAGTTCACATTTCGTAATTCGTATATGTAACTGACGCCACGTAGAAAAAGTGACGACCAATAACCTCCTATTCCAGACAAATCTAGCGACCTAAGATAACTAGCCCAGAGTTTCTTGCTATGCAAACGTAAATTGTTTAATTTTTTTCCGAAAATATGAAAAACAATGACAACATTCTCGGGTATCTTTTCTTTCATATAAAAATAGGTATTATTTAAGGAAAATGTTTTAAAATGTTTGTGTGCTGATTTTTGGCGCCTCATTCACTTAGAAGCTGTACTTTTCTGTTCTGACTGCATGTACATAATTGCCTTTTCTGTTCTGTCCTACCCTGTTCATCTACATTAGAACTAGTTTCAGTTTATAATTGTAAATAATGTTACCCAACCCAATTAGTTCATAATTGCATATACAGGGTGGGCCAAATAAAAGTTTCTTTTTAAAAATGCATTAAATTAACAAAATTCCATGCTTTGTTAGTAAGCAAACATTCCCATTAATTATGGAACACAACGTCGCATTCTTGTTGATAGTTTCGGTCTGCAGCTCACGAATTGCTTGGCTGATATTGGCCTTAATTGCTTGAATCGTGTCCGGAATGCTTCATTTCGTCCAAAGCTTTCTTTTCAAAAAACGCACTGTTTGGGCTACGCAGCACTCACTTTGAAAATAAGTTTTCAATATTTCCCAACGTTGCTCAAGCGTAAAGCTACTCATTTCGTTCCGCGGAGGTATGATACTGACTTTCTGTCAAGATTTCGAGATGAATTAAAAATTAGATTAATTAGATGTTTACCAAACTTTACAGGAACACACCAGAGTCCACAGACGATTTTGACTGTTTTCCAGTTAAATCTGACTGGATTGCTACGCATTTAGCTGGAAGATTTTGTAAAAGAATTCAAATTTAACGGATAAATTTCTATGAGCGCTGATAGGAACTTTGCCGACAGCGGAAGTGGCTCATATTTTTGGCGAGTGTGTTGGTGAGCCGGAATTTTTAACAGCCCTATTCTGCTATTCATCGGGGGGAATTTTTCTTCAATTTTCACTGAACACTATTCTACTATTCATTCGAATTGAATTTGGATTCACCTCGTCAATGTCGGTAATACTGCGTGGTATTCTCTTATTCACGTGAACGCATACATGCTATACAATTCAGATCCGCATGTCAAATGATGCGGATTTGAAAGTAAATGGATCGTTTGTCTGGTTGGTGGTTGATAAAATGTAAGTAAAAACTAATTTATTGCGGGATTATTTGCTTATGAATAAAGATTATTCATTTTTATGGGTAGAACAACAAACAGAGACCAATTTACAGCAATTATTTCCACAATGAATATCCATATCTTTTTGTTTATATTTTTTGTTTTTAGTTAACCAAAATACTTCATCCAACTTCCAAAGATTGTCATAAATAGAGATCAAATTGAATACATTTATTTTAATTTCAAAAATAAACTTCTAATGATTTTCACATGAACACGTGCTAACTTGAATGTCAAATTGGTTTGGATAATGTAGTTCACCCAATGGGAAGCAGAATGGAAAGCCAGAGTCAAAGGGAATCGAGTGGGTGAATCCAATGTAAGATTCACGTGAATAGCAGAATAGGGCTGTAAAGCTACGTGAGATTTGTCAATACGAATTTCTATGTAACAATACTAGCGCACCAAATCGTGGTTACTCCGCTTGTAGGCAAAGTAACAGGAAATCGGCCGAATCGGGAGGTCTCAGTACTGTCTATTCTAGCGTTGCCAAGACGTCCCAGATTTGAGACAGAATTTCGGTTGTCCCACCGGGACAGTTTTTGTGATAGGAGTTAGTGCGTATAGCGTAGTGCGTAGACATCAGTTGGAAGCTTTTTTTTACATTTCCAGATTATTTGAAAATTTGTGGTATTACACTTTAGTCTCTTTTACACGCGGCTGTCTTTTCAGCATGATTTAATGTAAAAAAAAAAAAAGAGTATCAAATGGGCTTAACAAATTCTCGTTAGAATGTAATTTTTGCAAATTGACAGCTGTCATTCAAATGAATTAAAATTATTTTTTATTTTGCCTCGGGAGAAATTCGGAAATCCCGGGTGTTTTCAATATTTTTGCTACTTGTACCGTCGAGCTGCGAGCCAAATCTGGCAACCCTAGTCCTTGTCCGAATCAATGCCTGAAAAATGTTGACAGACTTTCGCGAAACGTTGCGCAGTGCAAAAAACCATAAGAAGTAATTTTGTTTGTTTCTGTGCATCGAACCTGAGACCTTTCGCTCAGTGGTGCAGCAAAGTAACCCCACTATTTTACATTTTTATCCATTAAATTAATGTTAATAACTACTATTTTTGGTAGACATAAGTCCATAATCGGATTTGAACTAATGTCCTTCGTATGCCAAATGTAGGTACGGCTATGGCTACGGTGACCATCCGTCCTTTATTTAAAAGGACTGTCCTTTCTTTTTAACCCCTGTCCTGTATTATTTTATTTTTAATAAAGGACGGATTTTGTCCTTTATTTTTGAAACTGTAATTTAAAACACGGACTAAAAACTGTTTGTATTTAGTTCATAGTTAAAAATATTACGTATAATGTACATACATTACTTGAAATTCTATTTACACACTCAGTGCCTTAGTGCATGTATACCTAAAATTTCAGTTTGTGCCTAACGGGTTCTAGTGCATCAACTGAAGAGTATTTTCAATCATGAATAACGCTTTGAGCAGTGACAAATCACAAATGAATGTCTACGCTGTTAAAGCTATTCTTATAACTAAATGTAGTTTCGGAAAACCCTACTTAGAATTTAGGGGTTTTCGGAAAATGAAGATGTTTTTAAATCTGTCCAACCTTCTCAAAAATATGAAAAGTTAGACTGGTGACTTAGCATTCACACTCTTTATTCAATATAGAAAGACAGTTTATATTTTTTTTTTTTTCTGTAGACTTAAATAATAGTGCTAATGTTTTTTTTTTTTTGGAAAACGAACACAAAAAGCAATACCGATCACAAAAGAAATTGATTTTTTCTCAAAAAAGTTAATCTTTTTGTCAAATCGAAAACGATTACTTATCAGTCCGCTGACTAACAAAAAAAAAAAAACAGCTATCAACAGATCAGTCCTTCAAGTTATCAAGTTATTCAAATTATAAATATGGAACGAAAAAGTGATCATAACAAAGAAGAAGGAAGTGGTTGCATACCTCTATATGGAGTCAGCAATATATTTAATATGTCTGAGCTATATATAGTACTTAAATTCATAACAATAATATAGCAAAAAAAAATGAATTCTTTAGGTTCAACAATTTCTGATTTTTAAACAGAAAAAAGATCAATAATCAATTCTGAAACTAGCTGTCATCTAAAATGTTGAAGTTTCAGTGGGAACGCAAAATAGGATTTCGGAATTTTTTTCCAGAAATGTTGAATTTAGGTGCGGTGTAAATGTACTATGATGTTCGATTTGGCAGCAGAAATTTGAAATCTCAGCTCATCATCTGAAAATTCAGAATTGAAAACGACATTACTGTTTTTTAACAAATAAATAATAAATACAAAAATATTGGAAGCAAAATAATTATTGTCCTTTATTTTTTTTCGGCGAATATGGTCACCGTAGCTATGGCGCATCAAATAATAAAAAATAAAAGCAGTTACACCTTCCTGAAGTAAATGCAGTTTTTACAAAAACATTTTCAATTTGTCTTTAAGTAATTGTTGGCATCTACTTCTTTAAAGGAACTTTTTTAAAACACCCTGTAGCTTATCGATGAATCAGCGCCCAAAATACCTCCACCCAAACAGGGATCACCCTGCATTAATATTTCTTCGGAAAACTACTTAAAAGTTAACCTTATCTTTTTTTATTCTTATTTTTACCCCCAGTGTTTTTGCCAGTGGGTTACCTTAGTCTCTTGTATAAAACAGTTGTCTCCTGACCTTGCCTACAATATTCGGTACGCGATTCTCAAACTTAGTAAAACGGTGGGTTTCGAAACGTTAACCGCGTTTCATTTCTATTTGAAAAAAAAACACAAACTCCGCGCGTCACCTTGTACCTATTTAAGTACTGTGACGAATTTGTTAACTCAACGTCAACCTTCATAATTAATTGAAGTACACAATTATTACATTCTGCCACCACAAACTGCAGTACCAGCCTATACTAGCTCCCACTATTTGTAAACAATAAGCATATCTACTACTCTCTGAGGCGTGATGAGGAAGTACAGAGCCTAATTTACTGAAATCAACACCCATGCACACTGCACAGTCGCAATTACTTACATTCGAAATCTATGTCACCAATTAAGAGTTAAAATGCGGCGGCATACTGTTTTAAAAAGAAACACACACGCACACACAAATAGTCTTAGAGTTCTGATAGTTGTAGGTCCTCAATCCTCATAGTCATAGATCAACCCACCGTTGCATAGTGCAAGCATACAAAAAGAATAACATTGAACCAAAGTGCTTTTCTTTACATTGGCAGCAGATTTACGCATTCTAGGGCACATGACACGCTTCAATTATTATTATTCCATGTGACATCGATTCAAGTGGACAGGTAATTGCCTCTTGCGGTACTTGGTTCGTTTCTTGTGTAACTGCATGCAATAATTATTGTTGGTTCCATCTTGGTACCGCATGGTGACACTTGAAACATCAACGCATATGCACATTTGACTTCTAAGGGAGAAGAGAACTTGTAAGTCTCGCAACCCTTTATAACTTGCTGCATACATAAGTAGATGCACCTGCACAGAATACCCAATAAGGGTAAGTGGACATTTTCATGGCAATCTATCAGCAACACTGACTTACGTAAAGTACACAGCTACAGCACAGTGCACACCTCAAACAAATCAAAGGAATCTCGCATGAAAGAATCAACTAATTGATTCCGAACACGTTTCGGAATTTTGTGCCTTTTGAAGCTTTACACCACACCACCTGATTGTTATTCATTCGGATGAATGAATAATGGAATGTTTGTTGTCGCAAAAGGGGCATTTATACTCGTATATAGGTATACCTGAGACTGGGAGAAAGTTGGAACAAATTGCTGTTATCTCAACAATTTAGTGAAGCTTAATCTGTAAAACAGGTTTCCACTCGCCAAGGATGTATCGTTGTAGGTATGTGTGAAAGGAACTTGTTCTTTTTTTATCACATCCTTGGTTTTCGCCTTAGAATAATAAATTGCATTTCGTGAATTGATTAAGGTTTATTGATAGGTCTGTCATTTCTTGGACTTTTCGCAGAACTCTTAAAATTTCGTGAGAGTTGGGACAAGTTTGCAGCCAATCGCTGCGGCAACGATTTAACAAACAAAATCTGATAAAGGCAACCGCATACGCGAATTTAAATTCAATTTACGTTCAACATATTTGACAGATGTCATTTGATGAATAGGTGGTAAATAATTTTTTTTTTAAAGGTTAGGTTAGGTTGGTGGGCTGGCGGGGAGTGTCCCGCGCCACACTCAGGTCAAAATTGACCCATTGTGATACCCGTCGGGGGAAAGGTTTTATCCCTTATCCGTAGTCACCTATTCTGCCTGTAAAGTTAATTAATTAATTACTTACTCATGCTTATTTTGACATTCGAACGAATAGCCAATTCGAACGAATGTCTATCAAAATACAAACAAGTTCATTCGAACGAATAGAGACATTTGTATGAATTGGCTATTCGTTCGAATGTCAAAATAAGCATGAATGTGTCGTTGCATACAAACCATCTTGAGGATTTGATGAAGTTCATGATTTTGTCCGTTGGTGTGCTAGATAGCTCGTTCAGGTTGTTGAAGAAGAATTTTCCAAGGACTCTGTATCTGGAGTGTTGAAGACCTGGACAGTGACATAGGAAGTGGGTTGTATCCTCTATAACTCCCTCGTCACCGCAGCCTCTGCAAAGTTCTTCCTCGGTCAGTCGCATTTTCTTCATGTGGTATCGCAAGGTGTTGTGTCCCGTAAGGATACCTACAAGCATAGAGAGACATCTCCGGTTGTTCCGCATGATTCTCTCTGTTCTGGATTTACAGAATGATGGCCATAGTTTCCTTGTGTTTTCGCACGTATCCATGGATTTCCATCTAGCGTTTGCCTCATCCGTGGCATTTTTCCCTGCTTCTAGCTTTAGTGTACAGAGCGGGATGCACACAGAGGGGCATGTTTGTTCTAGAGCATTAGCCGAGCCATGTCGTGCTAGTTCATCCGCTTTCTCATTGCCTGGAATGCCTTCATGTCCAGGGACCCAACACAGTAATACCTTGTGCTGTGTTCCAAGAGCTCTGAGCTCTTCGCGACAGCTCTTCACAAGCTTCGATTTTATTTCTGGGGCAGTTAAAGCTTTTATAGCTGCCTGGCTGTCGATAAAGAAGGTGATACCTTCCGGAGGTATCACCTTTATCGCAGACTCACGGGCGGCTCTTGTCACTGCCATGACTTCCGCTTGGAATACACTGCAGTGGTCTGGGAGGCGTATTGATCTTGAGATGCCCAGCGGTTCAGAGTAGATGCCTGACCCCACGCCGTTGTCCATTTTAGATCCGTCTGTGTACACGGGGATGGATTGCGTGTCAGGTACAAGTCCATCTCTTCATTCTTCCCTGCTGGGGTAGGCGCTAGAGAAGGGCCTTCTGAATTCCAAATATGGCGTTATGTAATCCGTGTTAGGTACATTGCCAAGGTACTTCTGTAGGATCGTTGAGTGACCCTCTTCATCGTGTTTCCAGTCTATTGATTGGCTAATTCTCATGGCACTTGTTGCTGCCACAGACTGTACAAAGATGTCTAGCGGAAGCAGGTTGAGGATAGCCTCAAGTCCGGCGGTTGGAGTTGATCTCATCGCGCTGGTGACCCCGATGCATGCTAGTCTTTGCACTTTTGTGATAGCCTTTTTTGTTGCTGGCCACCTTACAAGACTGCCATATGTCAGTATTGGTCATTTTTTTTTAAATAACTCTCACGAAAAAATATATCGTGCGAACAAGAAAGGATTGCACACAGCACGACTGGAAGTGGTGGTAGCCTTATTTACTTTGGTGCGGCAATCGAAACAAGACAGTGCAAATGCAGCAATCGCATAGAGTTCGCCAGAATCATCACCGAATGCGAATCTCGCTGATGCAAAAAATCAGGAAATGCAAATTTACTCGACCGAACGCTGTCACACTAAAGCAAACGCTGGTTAAAGGATTCACCAACCCATAAATTTTGCTTTCATTATTGAGATAAGATTCATTTTACGAGATTACAAAAAACTCCCGGGTGCGTGAACTTGGCACCCCAATGTTAATTTGTTTTTAGAGTTCCGGGTGGCTTAGCAAGAGTTCTATTGAAAAGTTCTGTTCATTTATTATTTTATTTTAATTTTTTTAAATGTGCATTGCTAAATTCACGGAGCCCCTTTGTGAAAATATTAAATTTTTCCTTTTTCTCCGCTTAGAAACAACATAGTTCTAGAGTTCTTTCTTTTTTTTTCAAAGAATCTACAAGAGCAACCCAAAAAAAAAGTTGTTTATTAATATAATGCACTACACCAAGAGTTGTGGTTATACCTAAACAAGAAAGATTTGAATACATATAAGCAAAAAAGTTATAGAAATTTAAAATGTAAAAAAAAAAATAGATTTATTTTTTTTTTAAGTTAGGCCAAATTCAAAAAAAAAAAAAAAATTCGGAGTTCCGAAAGAGTTCTAATTAGAGTTCCATACTTCATTGTTTTGTTTTTTTTTTTAACTTTTTATTTATTATTTTCGCAAATACCTCATCTTTCGTGAATTTAGCAACCCATATTTAAAAAAAAAACATTTAAACAAAAAAACACTAAACGAACAGGTTTTCAAAATGTTTAGAAAGAACTTTTGAGCTCTTGCTTCCACCTGGAACTCTAAAAAAAAAAAAAAAACATTCCTTCTTTTCATTTCACTAATGTGGCTCAAACTTGTGTGAAATGGCTCAGAAAATGGCTCATCTCAAGAATTTCTTCGGATCAACGCTACAACAAGAGTTATATGTTTCCCGCACCACCACGAAAGCGTTAGTTTGACAAACAACGTCGACTAGCAAAGCCAAGCTGCATTTAAAACAACGCTGCATAGACTAGAGGAGCTCGAAAACTTCGTATCAGGTACTCAGAAAGAAAGAGATAGAGCACCAGGACTAAAAAGACGGGCCGGTGTGGTTAGTTATGTTGATGTTCTGGTATACTAGTGGCAAAAACCGCTCGTCTGACAGATGCTTCACTATCGGAAACAATGTACCGACGTTTTAACAAACTAAAAATCACCTGACCAAGACAACAACTCACGTACAGAAATGAACAATTTTATAGAAAGTTATTTAAATCAGCTTTATAGATGCAACAACCTATGCAACAACTTATTTCTAAGACAAGGCCAGAGAATAAATCAATCCCTGAAGAAATTTTAGCGTTGTTTAGATAAGACACAAGACCTCCTAAGCTGCGCCAACTAAAGAGGAATCAGTCTCCTCAACAGTCTCCTCAACGGCTAAGATCTTTATTTGATCTGGGAAAGTACCTATTGCATGAACTCTTTCGTCCACAACCTTATAGGTGCAGGGAATGGGAAAGTGTTCTACTTCACTAAAGTTGTTGACGATCTCAGTGAGACCTTTGATGTCAAAATATAGGTTTAGTGGCTAACAAGAGGAGACAAGTATATGTGTTGTCATTAAGACGAATCACTCTCGTCGATCGCTGTCTTTGAGTTCAGAATGGGATTGTGTACACATTTAGTGAGGCACTCTTCCAAACAAGGCTTTTATCGGACACAGCGCTGCCATAAGTGCAGATTTGTCTGCATTTTGCAGATTATCAACCTAGCTGCAGACTTTTAACAACCTGATCAGAGTCTAAGTATGCGTTGACGGACTTAGGGCCGGTCTGTTCACAGCTGGTTAAAGCCTTGGCTAGGTTAACACATTTTTAGGTTAACCCATCATTATAAATCAGTGATAACCAATGAGTGTCTGTTGACCGTTTTATCACTTCGGTCACCAAACCATAGCTTTGCAGCAAATCGTTCCATTTTTCCAGTTTATTTGTCAATTAGTGATTGGCCGAACACATGGTTACATTTTTATTTGTTTTATTTCGGGTCCTTTGGTTTTTGCTAAGTAATTTATTTAGGTATATATTCAAGGCCGTATCTAGGGGGGGGATCACAGGGGTTTTATTTTCCTCAATTGCTTTCAACCTATAAAATAAAAAGCTATTTTTTGAAGATCATATCCCCCCCCCGAAATATTTTTCTAGATACGGCCTTGTATATATTTTATGATTTTTTTTTAAGAACTGAAGAATGAAACTTTGTTTTTGTGAAGAAAATGTTTGAGAACAAAACCGAAATAAAGCCAAAGCCAAAAGAAATTTTTACAAATTTATAAGCCTCTTGCTATTTTATTCAACGACAAACGAAATTTTCTCATTCTCTCAATATTTTTCCTATCGCATGTGCTTTATCTCAATTTATTAGAGCTGTTATCGGCAAAAAAATAATCGTACTTCATATTTTGAATCCATTATTTTGGCGTGTTGTGTATTATATTTATGTGTCAGTTGAAAACGTCACCTTTCGTTCATTCTATTATTTTCATTTTTCTTTTCGTTCGCACAATATTGTACAACAATTTTTTTGTTCAGCAGCTACGTCAAAATGAATACCTACGTAGTCCTCAAAAAATCTTGAACAGACGAAATTACAGAAAATCAGTGTTTAAATCTCATTAACCTCTCAAAATCGGCTTGTTATCGAATTCTCTGGTAAACTTACCAAACCACTGATTCTCTGGTTAATATTTTGCTGAACAAACACATTCGATGGTTACCAGCTGGAATTACCGATGATTAAAGATAACCAAGATTGAACAAACCGGGCATTAGGGGAACCCAATTTAACGAGGAATTATACGAGGTGTGCCTGCGATATTGACCTGCTGAAAAAAAATGCAAATTCAAAGTGTGAAATTGCAAATAACGAGCAAATGTATCACAGCCCCGAGCCCCCCGACACGCAAGGTCTTTGATTAACCGAGAGAGCGAACGCAATACAAGAATGACCCACCCCCCGAAGGATTTGCATAGGTAGTCAGTGTTGCCAGATAAAAAAATCTGAAAATCTTGTTTTTCCGAGATCAAATATCTTTTTTTCAAGATTTTTTTAAAAATAAAAAAAATACGAAATATGTATACAAATAAAGCTAATATTTATTTTTTCGACAAAATTATAGCACCTATGTTAATATTTACATAACTAATACATAAATGACAAAAACAAATTATTGCTCATAAATTATTGTTATTGCTTTGCAAATTGATGGAACATATTTAATTATACATATTTGAATTAAAAAGAGTTACAACTTCATTGCTGACATTAAGATCATATCAATTTACTTCACTAAAGCGCAACAAATGTTTTGTGAATATTAAACTTTCAACTGTTTCAGTATTCAAACGATTACGAATTTTAGTTTTATTTAAATTTGCAGCCGAAAATATTCTCTCAACATTTGCGGAGGAATGCGGCTGCGATAAAATATTGAAAATAAACACTTTTAATATTGGATATGCGAAGTTTCCGTCCGCTGTTCTTACTCCTAAAACATTTTGCCAAAAACATACTACATCAGTTATTTCATCAAATTTACTGAAATCCATATTTCGAAATTGACGAAATTCCATGTCTGCAGCTTGTACTTGTGCTTGTTGTGAGAGTAAATTTTGAAAATGTTTGTATAGGTCTGCGAAAGATTGAGTATTTTGTTAATAATGTTACTTCGATTAATTAGAGACAAACTTTGTACAATTTTATTATTAAAATCAAATCTTTTTAAAATTTGACGTACTAGCTCCAAATAAAACTCCAAGCAACTATTTTTAAATGTGTTCACCGCACTATCACATAAACCTGCTATTTCTATTTCTTGCTGAACTTCCACCCCTAGATAAATGTCATTTAAGCTCAAACTATTTTTGCGCAGATTATATTCATCTGTAAGGGTTTGAAAGTTAAGCGTTTTCAAAAAAGCTGGTTTTAGAAAAAAATCTAAAATGGTCAATGTTAATTGCTGCATATAACTATACATTTTGTGAATTTGTGGCTCTTCACTTTGGTATACTTTAGTTAGTTTATTGATTAAAGGTAAAATAAATTTTAAAAAACAAAGATACAACTTGGTAATGGGATTACACAAATTGTCAAATATGGCTTTGGCATTTTCAATCTCGTCTACATTTCGAGCAAATCCAAAAAAAAAAAATTTAAGGGCTCATAAAGCTCATGAACTCTTATAACAACAGGTAAAATTGACAACCACCTCGTTTGAGAAGGGTGAGGTATTTTTTTCGGTTTAATTTCTAATGGAACAGCAATTTTTTAAAACTGGTCAGTGCGCTTAGGACTGTGAAATGTAATTATATATGCTCCGCAACAAGCTACAAGCATATGAGGAGCAAAGAGCGAATGAATGGCACAAACATTTTAGTAGGTACAAATAAATTTGGACAGTCTTTAGCAACAGAATTGTTACTTCCCATCATGTTACTTGCGCCATCTGCAGCATATCCAATTAAATTCGATTTATAATTTATATTTTCTTTATTGAACACTTCCACAATAGCAGTATAAAGCGAAAGCGCATCTGCGGCTGTAGCTTTTTTTAACGAAAACAAATAATCTTGAATTTTAAATTTATTAGGAAACCTAACTACTATTGTTAAAAGTTTCGTTGTTGATATATCGGTGGACTCGTCGACACAAATCGAAAACTTTGTTGTCTTTAAAATTTCAGAAATGTGTTTACAATGGGATGCGCCCAAAACATTTTTTACAATTTCGGTGTCCTTGGTCCTGAACACAAGAAACCAACAAATTTGATACCGTTGCCTAGTACCTACACGAAACACGAATGGTGTTTCGTGTATTGGTGACATCGAGTTCAATGGAGTATCGTTCGTAAATGTCAATTATCACCTTCATACGACAAATAACTTCCTTACTTTCGAGTTGATGGAAATGTTAGTAAAATTGAAGTTGTGCATGGGCTCTGTTCGACTCACATATGACATTATACATAACAATGGAATTAATAGAAAACATTTTCTTCAATAAAACAAGTTGTTGTGAAAAATCTTGAAATTTGATGAATTTGAGGTAAAAAGTCTTGTACATATTTTGGAGCTCAAAAATCTTGAAAAAAAAAGATAAATCTTGTAATCTGGCATCGCTGTAGGTAGTTTAAACAAAAAATACCTCAACCAAATTGGAGGGAGCAAATGAAAGCAGTTGGCGAGTGGCCCGCCGACAGCAGGAGGGACTTTACGCAATATTGCTCGTAGAATTGTGAGGAGTCAGAATGTATCTGCAGTTTAGTTATGTTGTAAATGGACTACATGCGATGGAAATGAATCGGTTGCTAAGAGTGTGCATTTTTTTAATTTAATTCAGTAAAACTTAAAAAAAAAACTGTTAAACTGTGTTAAAGGATTGTCATAAAAAGTATATAGATTCGAGAGATATTCGAATCAGACCACCATTATCGGGTCTCTTTTCGTCTCTCAAACCTAGGCCTAGCTTCTCACAGCCATTGGTTTTGTGTGAGTTTGAAACGAATGGAAGGGATTTACAATTTTATGCCGACTCCAAACGGCCAATTGAGAAGCTATTTCAAGACAGTTATACTGTCGGATGTTTGTCAGACGTTCGCGAGAGTTGGCGCAGTGGAAAAAACCCTAAGTTGGAATTTGGGTTTTTGCGGTATTCGAACTTCGACCCCTCGCTTAGTAGTTCAACACACTAACCACCAAGCCACTGCGCCTAAAGATTGTCATACAATCTTCGTCCTTCATTGGCTAACTCGAAAAGCGTTCTTTTTTTTTTTCCTTATTAATTAATAATTTTATTGTTACTCGAAAATTAACCACCCGCGCAGCACACTTGCGATTGTAAATGATAAAGAGCATTTTTGTTTTTTTTTTAGAACACAAAATAAGAAACATTGATGATGATAAATACCTACGACATCAAGAACAGAAACTATCTAGATCAGTGGTTCCCAGCCTTTTCAACAGCATGCCGTATGTATGGCGAATTGGAGAGTCGCATGCCCAAATAAAAATTCCAAATGTTCATTGAAAAATATATTTAATGCAGCGAAAATTTTAAATAATCTTGCTTGTATACATTTTTGTAAATTGATTTTGAAAAACGTATTTTTATTTATTAGTAATGTAAGATGTTCGATGCGACTTCTGGGGTTGCATTTTCTTCACCCGCTCTGAGATTCTGGGTGCAATTTTCATCAGTGCAATTCTCATGACAGCTGAATGGTTGTTTTTAATTAACTTGAAGAAGAGCCAAAAATCCTTGTTCGCATAAATACGTTTTTGGAAAGAGTACCAAAAATGGAATAGCAATGTTTTGCAGACGCTTTTGATCTAGAATTCTTCTAGTTCGCTTGTATCGTATTTGTCCTTCAGTGTGCGTTCATTTTTCAAATCGATCACCTCCTCTTGTAAATATAAAGTAGGTAGGTAGCGCACCATCGTTTTCTATTCTGCAACGTCTTTTTTGTCCTCCGGAAAGTACTTCGAAAATTCTTCAGTAAGGTTTTGCAAATGTTGAATTATGTTATTTCTTAGGTCGTTGGTGGCTTCTTTTCCGGTTTTTTTTTTTTTTCATTTTTGCAACGTTCATAAATGACGGAAAACTGTTTGCTATGATTTTTTTCTTCCAAAAACCGATTTTTTTAAACGAAAGCTCTTCATACCTGCCTAAAAATATTTGCGGACACTTTTTCTTTTCCCGACCCTTGCAAATGTAAATTGAGCTTTAAGATGCTCAAATATATCAGACAGGTACGCCAAGCTCAAAATTGTTTGCATCAAAAATTTACAATTCAAATTGTGTCCACGCCTCCCTTTTACAATTCCCAGGCCACCCCCTGGGAGCCGTGCCCCACCGGTTGGGAACCACTGATCTAGATTGACAGAAATATGATTCACTCAACAAATGAGTGTATGTTCTGAGTAAGTAAGTTATTTTATATCGAATATTATACAACCACAAGTGCAATAAATCACTTCAACATTTAACAACTCAGATCGTTGATAAAACAAAAATGTTTCGCAGAATCTTAATATGCCAAAAAAGGGAAAGCCCCTAAAGTATATAACTAGCTCAACGACTCATAATCAACTGCAAATTCGGCAGTTCATACTCGATTTAACTTGAAGTACTCTCCTGAATCTACCTTATACCTATGTTTATATTTATATGTTTATAGAGAAACCCTCAACGCAAACCCATATAACTTTCGTTTTTCGTTACATTTACCCCTAAAAAAATAATTTCATTGCATGTGCATGTGCCTGATGGTCATATTGCTTTCGTTGTTTTATAAATATTAATAAATATTTAAACATTCATTTGTTCGCGGAATTCCTTCCTTCCCTTCCCTTTCATTTCGTGTATATACACATGTACAATTCACTGGAAACCCTTCAAGTGAAATATGAGCCCAATAAGAACCTCCCCTGAATAAAGTGTGGCCGAGACGGGACATTGTAGTGTTTTCTTTTGTCTTTTTTTTTTTTTTTTTTTTTTGAAAGAAAACACAATAACACTACACCAAATGCATTTACAATATCCGTACACCGCCAAATGCCAATGTGTACAACACACAAAAAATAACTCCCTTTATTCTGCTATAAAACACACCCTGTACTGTACAGTATCATAAAAATGAAATACCCAAATCCATGCACACACGCGACGTGCACAGTAAAATAATATGTACACAAACCTGCACACCCAAATAAAGTATTATAGCAGAGCGGACTACATATTGTACTCAAGGACTAGTCCCGCCGGAATGAACATATGGCGTGCAATGTCAAAATGGATAATGATTCGGAAAGTATTGAACAAAAAAAATTAAATAGGGAAGAGAAAACATGAAACGAACCTTCTTCTCATCACGAAAATTGCATTCCCTTCTTTGAGTAAAAATTAATGTTTTCGCCTTTCTGCTTAACAAAAATAGAACCCGCCAGACGAAGAAGATCGATGCAAAGGAGAGAGAGTTCAACAGGGCACGTTGCCTATATGAGATCTGGATAAAAGTTGGTTTGGGACGGCATTCTGGATTTTGGTTTTATTAGCGCGCCAAAGTAATGAATCACTTTAGATATGTGAGTATATACAAGCAAGAACAAAGTCTGGATGGAACTGCAACAATGCGATCACAGAACAGCATCGAATACGAACATTCGAAAGATGCATAGATCGCAAATCGTGCATAGAGAAACATAACCATAATGAGGAAACCGAAACCGCAAGTAAGTGCCCCTTCCCAGACTAAGTAGCTCCTGAAGTGAGTTGGGAATGCTATGGCGGAGGTTACAGAAATAGCTATTCAAAAATAAGCAAATTCCTTGTCGTTTCCAGAAGTTGCAAATATCAAAGTTATGGATTATGAATGAAAAGAGATTTGACGTAGAGGTGGTCTGATCCTTTAGTGAAGTATGGGTGAAGATAGTCGTATTTCGCGCGGTACTAATGATGAATTTACCGAACTCATAATGGCAAAGTTTTCTAATCAAAACTATCGATTGTGGTCTACACGAAATATTTATTATTTTAGTGTGAAGGTTGAAGATCGTCATGTACAATAATTATAGCCAGCCATATCAAAGCTTCCTGTTGTATCCTAATATATAGGGTTAATAAAACCTCTCGAGAGACCTGGAAAGCCCACATTAGGAGCTATCAAAGGCTATTAAGAGTTTTCTGGCCCACATCATAGAGCTACAACTAGAAGTGGAAGAAGAATACTTCTAAATATGGCAAACCAAACAAAATAAGATGCTAACTAGAAATATACAAAACCAGACAAATAAACTTTTTGCTTGCAACTCAGAAAGTCAGGTGCAAAAGTATTTTAATTTCAAGCACAGCCAAAACCGAAAAATACTAACCAGAGAGCCTTATGGCCAATGTCACAATGTCGCCTTCATGCCCAATTCACAATGTCGCGTTGACAAGCAGAGACAATACTGAGACCCCCAACTTCGACCGATTAACAGTTATTTGCCTACAAGCTAAATTTTACGCTCCCAAAAAGTTTAGGTGCGCTAGTATTGTTGCATAGAAATTCGTATTGACAAATGTCAAAAATCCTCTCAACCAACACATTCGCACCTAATCTTTTTACATTTCACTGTGGGCAAAGCAAAACGGATAGGAATTGGCGTAAACGGATAGGACAACAAAATGGCGGATTCCTGGCAAAAATTGAGGAGGCCAGCGGCAAGAGGATTGTGAGTTGGGGGTCTCAGTATGATTTGTTTATGTTGACAAGCGCGTGCGTTGACAGATTATGTAGAAACAACGCGTTCATATGCTGCCACACAAAATACAACTTCAGGCGTTGAATCGACTTTAAATCGTAAATATCGTAAAGTAAAATGCGACGCCTGATTATTCCCATTTCCCACTTTCTACTATCACGCACGTTTTACAACTTTAGAACTTCGAATTATTCCGTTTGGAGCCATAGAGCGTACTGTTCATAGTTGGAATATCACAGGACCACTAATGTTTATCACTCCCAAGTTTTAAGGAGCTATATGATGTTTGTTGAACGCAAATTAATGAATTCAGTGTGTGGAAAGGGCGAATATATATATATATATATGTATATATATATATTTTTTTTTTAGCAACTAATGATTTATTTTTTTTGGAGCAAAAATATTAGTCAAGGGTCTGCAGGTATCCATATTAAGGAATTTGTATTTTTTAACCAAAAAACAAACCGAACTTTTAGACTGTCATACTCTACCCTCTCAACGGGTAGTGTAAAATGTGATGCAGTTTAAGCTGATGCGTTGCTGATTTAATATGACGTTTGAGTTTTAGAACGCATTGTTTCTAAGAAAAATTACAGTAAAGAATTCAACACATATTTAGGTATCAATTTTTCTATCAAAAGCGTAGTACGCGACAAAACGCCGAATATGACCTTGCGTCACTTTGTGAAAGTTTCATAAGACCTTATTTCAAAATATGCTCTTATGTCGCATGGCCTTATGTCACGGCACCTTACTTAAATTTCGAAATCCAATTTTGCGTTCCAACTGAAACCTAAACATTTCAAATGTCAGAATTATTGATAACTGATCTTATATTAGGTCCGTTCCCTTACTTTCTGGTTAAATTTTGGCAAAAACTCACATTTCTCTCATTGCGAGAGAATTCGCTCACCGTAATGAAATACATATAACCAAAAAGAAAAGGAGCGCGTTGAAAAACAAATTTGAAAAATATGAATTTTTCCAAGGCGGAAATATTCGAATATCAGTAGAACAAAACAGAAATTTTTATTCAAGACCAAGATTTGTATTGATTTATTGCAGAAATTAAAAAATTCAATTCTTCTGTTTCTTAGATCTATTTTAATGCAATACAAGCACAAAATTATAAATGAAATCAAATAAAAAGTCAGTTTGAAATTAATATTTGAACGATTTGACAACCATCTGTCAGCAATAATCAACTAGCCCAAAGAAATTTCTTGGGCTAATATTCGCAGGTTTTTTATGGAGGGGAAATGTTTTGCTCTCTCTTTTTGGCTCTCTTCTGCCCAGCGCTGCCAACCTAGGCTTTTTCATGCCTTTTAGGCATTATTTCATTAGCTAAGGCTTTAAGGCTCTTTTTTTCCAAAAAGGCATCTTTTTTTTTATTTCAAATATATATATTTTTTGGATTCAACGTATACTGACTTTTTATTTTTTTAAACATTATTAAAAAATCTTGACAAAAAAAGTCATGATCATGAATTTTGTTCCTATTTCTTCTGTAATTTATACATAATTTAAGTTTTTTTTTTTTTTTTGTAAATAAAAATTGTTTTTGTTAATTTTTTTATATTTGTGTTTATATTTTGATTTATTGTTCCAATTTGCATAAAAAAATATTAAGGCATTATTTTATTCAAAAAGGCATCTTTTTTTTTCAAGTTAGGCTTTTTTTCGTCAAAATTGGTTGGCAGCGCTGTTCTGCCCAACTTTTGCGTAAGGGAACGAAGTTTGACTAAATTTGGCGAATGTGTTCGAATGCATTATCGTCAGGGTTGCCGTTAACTTAAGAAAAAAGTCACTAACTCGAACCTAAAAAAACACCAGATATACTAAAATTTAAAAAAAAAATCACTAGAAAAAAATGTTCACTACCTACCTACAAATGAAAAAATATATACATATATATTATATATACCTACATCTATATATTCAATTTTGACAACAAAAATTTGTTTGGACCTTAAATCAAAAACGTACAATATGTAAATACATAACTTATAAAAAAAAAAAAACAAATTCAGTCTCAAAGTTACAATAAAAAAAACAAAATCGTTTTTAAAGTCACTACAAATCAGAAATAATTAGATCGATTTCATCTTCATCACTTTCATTTATCTCAATATCGGAGGCATTTTTAAAATTATTTCTTAAAAGAACATTTTTAGGAATTTTGTAGGTATTCATCACAAATATTTTTTTTGTATTTTTAGTTGATTTCTGATGATTTTATTTCTCAACTTATTTTTAACTGTGTTCAACATACTAAAAATGCGTTCCACTTCGGCATTTGACTGTGGAAGTGACATTAAGGACTATTCACATGAGTGCGAATTGCGAACTGCGAACACGCGAGTTTCGTAGTTTCTGACATTTCATTCACATGAAAACATTTTTTGGTCGCAGATACCCGCGTATCAGTTTCATTTTTAAAGGTTAAGTTCCAACGAATTTTTCATTCTTGGGTTTGTTTGTGGATCGCGACTGTTTTGTGTGAATTGTGAATAAAGTGTGACAGTTCGCGGCATGATTTTTCAATTCACGGGAAAATTGCTTTAATTGTTAATTTGGCTTTTTAAATCAATTGAGAGTCATGTTTTTTTTAGACTAGATGTTAGATTAATTAAATTTAGTAGTTTTGTGATAAAACAAATACCAATTTTCAATTCATAAATACAGTTAAATTGATTTGTTCGCAATTCGCCTATTCGCAGTTCGCTCTGTGAATGTACCTTTACAGTTCGAGCAAGTTGAAATAATATTGCAATTTGCAAGTGTCAAACTCGAATACCAGGGATGTTACATCACCAGTGGTGTAATAATTTAGAAAAACATTTTTTTGCAAAAGGTCACTAGAAAAGTAACTAGCATTTTTTAGTGACAAAAAAATAAATTTTGACTTTGATTTATCGTTAGGGAACAGACCTATTAATATAAACATAAATTTAAGTGCTAAGTCAGGCGTATGAAATATATTGCTGACTCAAAGAGGTATGCAACCACTTCCTTCTTCTTTGTTTATAGCTTTTTCGTTCCATATTTATAATTTGCATATGTAACTTATGATAATATGATTGATTTGTTGAAAGCAGTTTTTTTTTTAAATGACGTGCGGAAATGGTCCTGAGTTCTAAAGAAGGTAAATTCAACTCAAATCACTCTCTGACTTCAACTATAACAAAGGTATCTCGCAAATAAAAAAGAATTGGGGAATTGTTCCTGTTATTAAAATAAATTGCACGTCTGGGTCGAATGAAACTTTCTCGGCGAAGGGACATAAGTTCTAATTTTAAATTTTGGGACTTATAACCCACTTAAGTGAGACATAAATCCCAAATTCGATTTGGGACTTTTTTCAAAAACTCATTGTACTTACGATAATACAGAGAAAAACTGAGTTTGCTATTCAATTAGAAATGGCCATATTATCTTAGAAACAATTTTTCGTATTCGTATAGTCGAGATCAGTGTTGCCATTCTGACCGAATTCCGGTCATATTTGACTGAAAACTCCTCACCTTGACCGGAGCAAATTTTGAAATCCGGTCTAACCGAATTTTTAACCGAAACAAAAAAATTCTTTTACCGGAAAAACCTTTTTTGACCAGAAAAATAATATTGTTCTATGACTAGAAATAAAGGAAGATTTCTATAATTTGAAAAAAACTTGGCCATACTTAACGAACACGCTCACAATTTCATACAGAAATCAATTTATTGTGAATAATCCTAGAAAACAGGGGCTCCACAACCACGCGGCAGTCTCAATCTCATTTGAATGCTCCCACCAAACTGTGACTGGGGGTATGCAGTGCATGCAAGATTTATAGGAAGTGAATCTGAATATGAACCGCTACGTTTTTGCAAATATTTCTCTGAAGTTTGGTTTTTGTCACTATATTGCATTTGTATTGTAAAATTTAATTTTGAAGCTAGAAGAGAAGAAGAAAATAATGAAAAAAGGTTTTGCTACAATAGCCTTATTCCTAATAAAATCATAAGAAAAATAGGAGTATATAAATATTTTATTTTTTTTTTATTATTATTTTGTTCTATTTTCGACCGGACTTCTGGTCAAAAACTCTTATTTTAATTTTTGACCGACTTTAAAAAAAAAATTCAGTCAGATTCACTTTTTTTTAGTGGCAGCACTGGTCGAGATATGTTTAAATTTCAAGAGTACCGTTATTCGATTTGTTAGAGAAAAACTGAGTGTGCAGTCATGTTTACCGCACCTATACTTAAGCTTAAATATCAATTTTGGTTGAAATCGTTAGAGCCGTTTTCGACCAATTCAAACTGGTGTGAAAATGTTATAAGGGAACTACCATTATTATTGAGGTTAACTACCGTGCAAAAAAAAACTGACTCGAACTGTAAGGTCCCAAACTTCAAATCCGAAGTTTGAACGAAATCCGGGCAGTCATTTAGACAGACAGACAGACGGGCAGAAATCTCTTACTACGTAATCGAGAAAGTTAAAAACAACGATTATTCGAAAACAGCGAGGGAAGCGTGGGAATACCCTTTTGGACTATAAATGTTGGCCGGATTTTCTTGACAGAGGAAGCCGATCCATATTCGTACATATTGGACCGACCGACTTGAAGCACTGCCACCGAAGGGGCACACAAAATGACATGAATGTAGCTTCAAAATAAAGCCAAAAATCAAAATATCACACCGTTTTTGTTTTATTTTTTGTTCCCCTATATTTCTCTTCTTTACTACAAGGTACTTTGATTTATACAGAGCTAGCACAAACTATACCAAGCCATAAAAAGTACCTGGTGCCCACTCTGTCTCCGACTCTCATCTCTCATGGTCATGTGTCCACTTCCACTCTCAAGACTCAGTTAATCGTAGAAAGAAATTTAATTACTTATATCCTGCTTTGCATTGCACTGAATCTACTGTTTCTTCCTTGCGTTGCACACATTTTACCTCTGAGCTCAGGCATATTTCCGAAGATATTTTCCAATTTTACCTTATGAACCTTTTTTCTCTCTCTCTGTCTTTGGTACACAAAAAAATGCACACAAAATAAAAATAAAAACTTAAAGAAACTCATGCGGGTTGTTGGTTGACAGGTAAAAAAACTACCTGTCCTGGAAGAAACCGGTCGACAGACTTATTTTCATTAGAAAACAAAATGAACAGATGGCATTGACAAAATAGGGACATAACATACAATACCAAGGTGAAGCAATATCCAAGAGCTATAAGCGCAGCTAAGAAGCAGGTGTATTTTAAGCATCACATGTTCGAAGTATTTTATTTGTTCGCTCACGCCCGGATGTGGATGGGACAGGAGATAAAAGAACAAAATATGTCTACGGACGCAGCTCAAGCCATTGACCAGTCATATATAAATTTTATTTGGGAATTTATTTTTTGGTCTCTTAAAAAGTTAAATAACTGAACCAATTAGTGTGATTTGCGGAGAATTAATCAATTTATAAGGTCATTAGTGCAGGCTCTATTGTGTCTGCAAAGATTTGAATACAAAAAAAAATTATATGCTCAAAACAAATTTAATTTAAAATGTTCTTTGTTTTCAATTGGGCATCTCAAAGACAAATAGTTCCCAGTTAAATTATACGTACATGTACATTTATGTAGATGCGTGCAGTCTTATCGCATTCAGTAGGTTCACTGCAACCGTCGAATTTGTGCAGTAGCGCACTACTGAACTTACACCATATGGGGTCACATCCAATAGATAATCCACTTTGACTCTATTTAAGATTACAAACAATATGAGGGACCGAAGGGAAAGCACTCATCCCCTTGACTTACATTTTTCCCTTCAACATATAATGATAAGGAAGGAACTTCTTTTTTTTTTCAAGCGAAACGACAGAGAAAAGACTAAAGAACTGAAATGTATTTGAAGCAGTTTAATTAAGCAAACGAATTGCATTAATCTGTGGCGACGGCAAGCGCAGGCGGCACCGTCTGACGTTTTCAAGTACGATTCATCTCTTTACTCAATTAAAAGTTCTTGATTGTCTGCGCCGACGCTTCTCGAAAGTGATGCATTAATTAAGGCAACATTCGGAGAAGGGCGCTGGACTGCCATTTGTAATTTGTTGAATGCAAAGAAACAGTCGAGAATAAACGAAAAAGGAAATGTGCGAAACCCTCTGCGTACGTTGCAAGGGTATAAATCACAGCTAATTTATCTACTTCAGCTTTTCATTTGGCTTCTGGAGGAGCAGGATAATCTGCGGTTCTTAATATGCACACGCCTTTGTGGGAAGTCGGAAATTTGGATTTTGGAGAGAAGAAAAGATAAGCGATGTAGAGATGGTAGGTATATTGAAAACGGCCGAAATTCTTACGGGTGATTTTTTAAGAGTTAAGTTTTTCAGGTTGGCAGCACTGGTTAGTAATGGAGTCCAAGCGTTATCTGTCAAAGTGAAAAGTTTTCAGTATGAGTATACTCTGCCATTTAATCATGGAAAAACTTACAAACGAGCAAGGATTGCAAATTATTGAAATTTATTATAAAAATTCGTGCTCTGTGAAAAATGTGCACCAAAGACGACCGTGGAAGAGACGTTACCGTCAACGGCAAACGATATCGAGCCATGATACGCGACTTTTTTTTTTGCCCCAGTTGGCTGAGTTTAACTTGGTTGACATGTGGTTTCACCAAGACGGTGACACTTGCCACACATCTCGTGAAACAATGGAAATGTTGAAGGATGAATTTGGTGAGCAGCTTATCTCTCGAAATGGCCCTGTGAGTTGACCGCCAAGATCATGCGATTTAACGCCTCTTGATTATTTTTTGTGCGGTTATGTAAAGTCGTTAGTCTATGTGGATAGCTGAACACGATTGAAGCCTTATAGGATAACATAACACGCGTAATTCGTGGAATACAGGCCGAAATGCTCGAAAAAGTGACTTAAAATTGGACGTTCCGAATGGACCATTTGAAACGGAGCCGCGGACAACATTTACATGAAGTTGTCTTTAAAACGTAAATGGTAAATTACAATAAATTTTTGGAATTTTTGATGCAAATTTGAGTGTTTTATTCGATTTAAAAAAAAAAAACTACGCTTACAAAATCACCCGTTTCTACTTTCCTTAAGTATTGATACTTAGTACCTGTTCTCCATTTAGGGTGTTTCAATGCTTCTCCCGTGTTTTTTTTGTTTATTAAGTTATATTATACAAAATACAAGTTTTTACTCTTTTGGCGCAAACTAGTTCCTGGCAATAGCTTACAAAACAAAATGTCTGCTCAGTGGGAAGGCAATTTTTTTTTTTTTTTTTTTTTTTGATAATAGAAGTCATAGTGTTGCCGAAAGTACTCATATAGGAGTATTGCACTATTTTCGACACCCCCGTACTCCTCCTTTCACACTGATAATCCTATTTTTGGAAAGACCTAAAATATCATTCACTTGCAGCAAAGTGTAATTTCAACTTTAATAAATTTAATTCACTTTAAATTTAATGCAAATTTGGCAGCTCTTTTATCTTCCAAACTGTCGTCAAAAATGGAATTTCCCTCTTTATAGTCTGTTTTTGTTTTTCGTTGGCTTCATGCAATTTTCATCTGTCAGTTCGGCATTTATTTTATTGTAACGTTAGGTATAGGTACCTGCACTCTTAAAAATAGTTGGCGGAACAGGTCCGGAGGGACCCTAGGCCTAGCTTCTCACAACCATTTGTTTTGTGTGAGTTTCATTCATTTTTTGGAACGAATGGAAGGGATCAACAATTTGTATGCCGTCTCCAACCGGCTTATCGAGAAGCTCTTTCAAGACAGTTATACTCTAGGATGTTTGTCAGACGTTCGCAAGAGGTGGCGCAGTGGAAAAAACCCTAAGTTGGAATTTGGGTTTTTGCGGGATTCGAACCTCGATCCCTCGATTATTAGTCCAACACACTAATCACTAAGCCACTGCGCCTACTCCTGCACTCTTACCTTATAATATTTCTCTCCGGCAACACTGACTCTTTATATTAATTTTTATCTCTGATCTATCAAATCAATTGAACGACTTTCAATTCCCCATACGACTTTCTACTTGAAAAAAAAGTGAAAAATACAAAAAAATGAAAAAAAAAAAAAAAAAAAAAAAAAAAAAACCTTTGCGTGAGGGCGACATAATTATTGTCACAAAACTTAAATGAAACAGCGACAGTCGACAATTCTTAAATGTATTGGGATGTGACAAAGTTGTTTTCCTGTGAATACATGAAATAGATATGGTGGTCGTTCAACTGGATTGGTAATTAAGTTAGCATTTTCTATGCGAAAAAGTGACGAGTTGTACTGGCTTTTGCCCAACTTTAGGGTTTAAACTAACTTGTGCAATCTCAAGTGGAGGCTACTTCTGGACGTGGCAACTAGAAGAGCTATTTTGGACACATATTTCATAACATCATAACTAACAAATTCGCAGATTTCAGATGCTATTTCAGCAATTCCATTTCAAATGGTGGCCTTAAGAATCAAGGTTGTGGTTGGTTCCTTGGTATTTACCTTTCACCTTCAAAAATAATTGCTGCTCCGCGTAATAAATTGTTGTCGACACCTCACTACGACTGTTGGGGACTTTCGATTATCGAGTTTATGTAAAAAGTCAATTAGATATATCGGGAATCCGAACGCATTGACTAGTCAACTTGAATTGATTTTTATTCTCGCGGTCAGCGTCACCTTTGTTTGATTTTTCCCTTTTTTATTTGGAAAAGGCCCTTCGTAAATTTTTCAAAAATTGTTATTTCATAAAAAGTACGTTTAATTATTAAAATGTAACACAGTTGCCTATCACAAAACTATTACACCGTTATGCGAACTAATGGTTGTTAAATAACGTGCGAGAATTCTAAATTTGCAGAGTAGCTCTAGAAGTGACACTTTTTTCTCTCAACGCCCCTTTTAAGGGTTCCGTAGCCAAATGGCAAAAGTCGGAAGATTCGTCATGTCTGTCTGTCTGTCTGTCTGTCCGTCCGTATGTCAAAGCCACTTTTCTCCGAAACTATAAGAACTATACCGTTGAAACTTGGTAAGTAAACCTTATACATAAACCCTGAACCATTATTTCCTAATAATAAATGATATAAAAATACACTATTATTAAAATATCGATCAAAGTTACAACGAACTACAAGAACTTTTATGTTATGTTACTTGCTGTTTCGGAACCCTTCATGAGCGAGTCCGACTCGCACTTGCCTTACTTTTTTTGACTCTTCTTTTCTGCAGCGGCCACTCTGTTTATTTTAAATTTTTAATTCTTCGAAATGTCAACTGAATATGATGGCAGGATTTTCTTGACTAGAGTTGTCGGCTTCCCTTCCATAAACGTTAACTGTAAAAACTATACAGTATATACGTGACCGCTCTGGGCCAATAAAAACTGAAATACATCAAGTCAGTCAGCTGACAGACTTACTAAACTAGGAATCCGAACGTCCTCATTAAAAGCACCCTGGCTAACAGTGCCAGCAAATCTATCTGTTTAGCATGTCTAACATTAAAATGAGTAGAAATAGAAGTGGAAACAGTGAAGAACCCGCAGGCACTCCTGAGTTTATACTAGCTGGTGTATGGAGTGACGCTTTCCAAAACGCGATGCAATATGCAAACTTTAACGTAGCTCTTTAACCTCAGTCAGCAGCAAAAAAGATTCAGGGCAGGTGGCAACGCGGAAGGAACAATCTTCAACAGATCCATCTAAACCAACAGAACTTATGTTTCTCAATGGTCAGATTCTGTAAGGCGAAAACGTTAATACTTTATCTAGTCTCCACCATTCGTTGCTTTTACCGTCGTCATTTTAATAGTGAAAAAAAATATATACTATGGGATATTTCATACGAAACTAGAGTAGAAACGGTAAATGTTGTCAAAGAAGTGGCTACTGAAAAAAAGTGAATACAATTCAGCCTCTGATTGTACTGTAGAAGTGTGTTATACTTCATAGCTAAATTTATATATGAGCAGCACCTTAGTCAGTTGCCACTTTTCGCATATTAGGTTTTTTTAATCTTTTGTCAACAAGAACTTTGAGGTAAGAACAAACAAATGCCCGCTAGTGTTTCCAACAAAAAAAAAAACATACTTACACTAAGGCATATATATACCAGTATGTACATATAATCTAAATCTACTTTCACCTTAACGACAGTAAATTAGTGTTGTCAAGTTAGAATCTGTAGGGCACGCAAGCAGTTAGCAAGGTAATAAAAGAGGTGCGCGTTTTTCTATGACAATGGCACGCAAATAAAAGTTTTCTATGAAAACATTTTGTTTAAATTATAGTACCAATTGCGACGACACAAGAAAATCCTGTTAGTTCTCACCCAATTAATCTTAATCACATGCATTTCAACTGTGATGTCAACAATCGTTTGTGTATTAGTAACGGGTGATTTTTTAAGAGGTTTAGAAAAAAAAACACAAAAAATTCGAAAAAATGAATGAAATATTTATTTGAATCGATAGTTTGAACCTTGCAATTTAATGTTTAAAGATAATTTCATGCAAATGTTGACCGCGGCTGCGTCTCAGGTAGTCCATCCGCTGAGTCAAATTTTGGCATACTCTTTCACACATATCGGTCGGTATCTCACGAATGAATGCATGGATGTTGGCTTCCAGTGCGTCAATCGAAGCGGGCTTGTCCCTATACACATTAGCCTTGACATACCCCCACAAAAAATAATCTAATGGTGTCAAATCGCACGATCTAGGCGGC
Source organism: Cheilosia urbana (assembly GCA_946477585.1). Lineage (NCBI taxonomy): Eukaryota > Metazoa > Arthropoda > Insecta > Diptera > Syrphidae > Cheilosia > Cheilosia urbana. Next base: position 45,461,096 of record OX297856.1, read on the forward strand.
CAATTGACCGGCCCGAAACGTGAAATTAACTGTTAACCAAACTCGCCTCGCAATTGCGCCATTGTTTCGCGTGCTGTGTGGCATGTGGCACCGTCTTGCTGAAACCACATATCATGCAAGTCAAGAACTTCCATTTCGGGCAAAAAAAAGTTTGTTATCATCGCTCGGTAGCGTTCACCATTGACAGTAACGCTGCGATTCGCATCATCTTTGAAGAAATATGGCCCAATAATGCCGCCGGCCCATAAACCGCACCAAACAGTGGCTTTTTCGGGATGCATTGGTAGCTGTTGCAATGCTTCTGGCTGATCTTCACTCCAAATGCGGCAATTTTGCTTATTTACGTACCCATTCAACCAAAAATGAGCCTCATCGCTGAACACAATTTTTCGATAAAAAAGCGGATCCTCGGCCAGCTTTCCAAGAGCCCATTCACCAAAAATTCGGCGTTGTGGTAGGTCGGCTGGCTTTAGTTCTTGCACAAGCTGTATCTTAAAAGGCTTTACGCACAAATCCTTCCGCAAAATTTTCCACGTAGTGCTGTAACAAAGGCCTAACTGCTGGGAACGGCGCCGAATCGACATTTCGCGGTCTTCTGTCACACTAGCTGATACGGCCGCAATATTTTCTTCACTACGCACAGTACGTAAACGTGTTGGTGTTTTAATGTCCAACAAAGTAAATTTGGTGCGAAATTTGGTCACAATCTTCCGAATAGACTGCTCAGAAGGTCGAGAATGCCGATCATAAAATGGAAGCAGCGCGCGATGAACATTTCGAACCGAGCACGAATTTTGATAGTAAAATTCAATAATTTGCAAGCGTTGTTCATTTGTAAGACGATCCATGGTTAAACTGCAAACCAAACTGAAGCTGTTTGACAGTGACACAAGGTACTAAACACACGTCAGCTGTCAAAACCAGTGTTGCCAAAACCAAAGCAGCTAAAAAATCACCCGTTATAAGGTACGGGTGGCAACAAAAAATCATTACGTTAAATAAAAAATTGTTGTCAGTAATACAGACGTGCCTGTTCAAGCGATAAGTTATAATTTCTGATTAATAGATATAAGTATACAAATATCTTGCAATTGAAATCGTAACAAAAATCGATTACTCATTTTCTGATAATAGAAATTAATTCATTCAACCAAGGTACGTGTCTCGATCGCAATACGCCAAAGAGGGAAATTGGCGAGTACAAATCAGATGTAGACGATGTATGGTCTTCTTTAGCCTAGGACGCCAAATTATTGATTTGTGAAACTGTTTATCAAATAAGCGGGTATAAACAGCTAAACTACTCTAGCTATGTCCTCATGCGAATAATAAATATATCAACAAAAAAAACTTCGAAGCGGCCCAAACAAATAAAATCAACATTTATTTGAAGTTTTAATCAGCTGCTAAAATTACTGCATAATGCCTGTGCAGACCAATGACTTTTAATTGTGTGTATGACCAAATGTTTTTGATATATAAAAAAATGCAAAATGGGTAGCAAGTCAAGTCAAGTCAATTTAAGAGATAAATTCAAAATTTCGACTTCATTCGGGCTGTAAATCTAGAGCTAACAGAAAAGAAGTTTGGTGCTGAAATCCGCTTATTCATTAACATCAAGTCATGCAATCTTTAAAATGCCTCTAAACGCAAAAACCGTATTTATAAAAAACTAGCTGACCCGGCGAACTTTGTCTAGCCCATATTCGTTAATGTAATGAAAATAATAATACTGAGCATGCACAATGCACATGTCCTTTACGATACACGATGTAAATATAAAGCGGAAGGTCATACATTTGACTTTAGGAGAAACGTGGGAATTCAAGATTTATTCCACAAAATTCCAGCGGTTGTCCTTGAGACTTACTAATTGTCATAGCGAAACGGGAAATTGAAGACGCTTAAATTCGAATGGCAAATCGGTCTGAAACTCTGAATAAGTGGAATCCGCGAAATAAGAACATCTTCGCCTTTGAATTTTCCAATCAAAATCGTTACTTGGATTATATTTGATTTTAAATTCCTTACAATCAAACGCGTACCGTTACAAAGTTTTGGTGCATTTAGGTTGCGCAACAATTATATTACTGAGCCGATTTTTAGTTTTAAATTGTGTGGAGGCAAGCTCGAAACATCCAATAATTTAAAAATTCCGTGGGATAGTTGGTGGCTTCGTTTTCATCCATCACGGAGTCGACTGATTTGTATGAATGCAAGTCACCAGCGATTTGGTTTTGAATTTATCGCCATAAAGCAGATGCCTTCAGGCGAGCATTCAATTCATCTGCCGGAGTTGATCTCGAAATGACAGGCAGCATTTGACGAAAATCGCCTGATAGCAAGATCATTGCTCCATCGAAAGGTCGCTTATCATTACGTAAACGATTCAGGGCCTCCATTGCGCGTATGTAAGCCATTGTGCATTCGTCCCATATGATAATCTTACATTGCTGCAGTACCTACTTTCGCCACCGCAGTGTTCTTTGAAATGTTACATGTACTTCATGGTTCTTCATCCACTTGCAGATTCAATCACCCCTATCGTGGAATACGCCGGGGGAACGTTTCACCCAAATTCAATACTTGGCATCGTAGAATACATTCGAAGTGAAAGATTCACCAGTCGGTAAAGTGGATGCGTTTAACACGATCGTAGAAAACGATCGAAGTGAAACTCCCCATACAAACTTTGACATTTCAAATACGCAGCTAATTCATTGCGTATCCTATCGTTTGTTGTAAAATTATAAGTTCAACACATAAAAAAACATGAAAATGTTACTTTATTTAACTGAAAGCACTTAGTAAATCTGAGAGATAAATAAACTTTATAAACAATTTGAATAACAATTGTATTTCAGAAAACTCACGTCGAATCCAAAAGTTCCAATGTCCTTTGTAGTTCCTTTTAATATGCACGCATTTTATTTTCGTTGGATGCTCTTTGCTCCACATTGTTAAATATATTCTACTCATAAATTCTAATTTGCTTTGCTCTATCTCTGCTGCCATTTAATGCAAAACAGCTGGTTTTCCGACCAACTTTGAACGAAAATGCCTGTTGATAAGACAGTCTCACCCGGCAGATTTCACGATGCATATGGAAAGTGAAAGTGAATCGAGTATGTGAAGTGAATCTCAAATACCCCGTATTCCACGATAGGGGTGAATGGCAATTTCAATGCAGAATGAGCTGTTCGACCACCTTCTAACAGAGTAGCCACTATCCCAGAAGAGGCTAGGGCCAAGGCGATCTCAGATCTCGAACGAATTTTAGCCGAAATCAGTGAAATCATGAATGTATTTCCAGTTCCGCAATTTTCGTTATCAACTGCTTGCATCAATTCATCGTACACATTTGTTCGAACAGCTTGACTCAATGCAATTCGACCGAAGTTCATTTCTCGCTCCAATTCTCGATTAAATTCGTCTTGCATTGAACTATTTGGCTGTGGCATCCCCCATTTTGCACAACAAATTGGCAATCATAAGCAGACACATATCCTCGATCAAAATCAAAGCTTTTTTGCGCATTCCATCTGACATCTCCAGTTCATTATCCGATGTCACTGCGAATGCGAACTCGATGCAAAATATCGTCGGCCATAATATCATCTTTGTATAATCAAAGTACCTATCTACTTCATTTCAAAAAGTTACTTAATGTAACATAGTAAAAATAATTTATTAGAACAAACTTTTTAGGTACACCTATTTAAAAAAAAAAAATCAAAATTGTTGACAATTGCTTTTAAAATTTGAAATATATATTTTTTTTTGTATTTGAAGTGTCTCGATTTCTATCCAGTTTCTTTTTTTTCTTCAAAGTGTTTCCCCCATAAAAGCTTTCATAACCTCTTTCAGCCCCCTAAAGTTTTATTTTCGCGACAAAAAGTATATATAAACCTGATATACAGCAATATGAACAAAACAAAAAAAGAATTATGAAAATCGTCCCAGGGATTATCGAGTTACATGATCATCGAGTTACACCCCGAAAGAATTATATATATAGAAGATGTTCAACGTTGTATAAAACGTGTATAATGCTAAACGCGTTTGGACTTTGTTTAGTGCCTGTATAGAGGTGGAAAAGTACCTATAGAAATGTCATTTTGACTTCACATTATTGAGCTTCCATTTTTAATTTGGACGCATTATTACCGACGTTTTCATATGAAATATTGACTTGTCCTTTACAGTACTTTTTCTGAAACAAGCCCTGTATTACGAATATGCATGGGAAAATGTTTTATAACTAAGTTTTTTTATGGAGCGTGTATAAAGGATGTATCATCACATCAGATCACACATCACACATTTATATAAAGAGGTAATGTTTGTTTGTGGGAGCTTATCTGCGGAACTACCGAACCGATTCTTCATTCTTTCACTAATAGAAAGCTACGGGATAGAGTATTGCGATAGGCTACTTTATTTTGAACGGCTATACCTGTTCAAATAAAAAAAAAGTACTTTGCTTCATTCATTCATTGGTTTTGCTGTGAGGAATCGTTCGTCGGTCGAAAAACATTTTCGCCTGTCGCCTGTGTTAAAAGAAAACTTGAACATTCGAAATAATTTCGATTAGGTGGCTCTGTCATCGATCTATGAAACAACTTAACCGATTTCAATGAAATTTTGTGGGTGTGCATGGTTGTTTGCAACTTGAAAGATAGGATAATTTTAGACCCGAGAAATAAAATCAAACGGTTTCTAAAGTTGTCTATTAAAGATTATTAATGGACATTGTCCAAATAAAGCACTTTGTGAAATGCGAGCAGGACTTAATACGAAAGATACTGGCAAAGCCGGGTGGGTACAGCTATATATAAAAGAGACTGATGTCTTAACTCGGGAACGGATCGTTCAATTTTTATGATTTTTGGTTGCAATTCGCATGGGCCCAAGAAAGGATATAGCTACCTTTTGTCGTGAAAACAAAATTTTATGGGGATTAGTTGAATTTTTAAATTCTATGGATATTCCGGGCTTAACTCTACATAATTTGAAATTGAAAGTCGGTTCAGTTATAATTTTGTTGCGCAACCATTCAGGTACCGAAACTTTGTAACGGATCAAGTTTGATTTGATGGTAAAGGATTTCAAATCAAATGTCATGCAACCGACAGTTTTGAGGTGAAAATTCAAAGGCAAACATTCTCATTCCAAGAATTCCGCTTATTCAGAACGATTTGACATTCGTATTTAAGCATCTTGAATTGACAAATAAATTGTTGCAAAGACAAGTATTTGTGCATTTGTGGCATCAATCTTGAATTCCCATGTTTCTCATATGGTCAATTTAGTGAAAAATCGGAAAGTTGGCCGACACGTCAATCATTGCGATTTGATTGAAACAAACCGATTACATAAAGTAATAAGTGCATTGTGCATGCTCGGAATTATTATTTTCATTACATTAGCGAACTTGGACGGAACGGAGTTGCAAGATCGCTGATACACAGTATAGTATAGCTATACACGTTTTTAGGGGCATTTTAGCAAATTCTAATAAGTAAGGCTGTTAAGGCTGGTAAGTTATATCAGATTTTCAAATATGGAAAAGTTACAAATTTGGGGAAAAATTAAGAACATTTATACTGCATCACGAACACGCATTTTTGTACGAGGCGGAACCGTAAATTTGTCCGCAGTCAATGCTAATAAAGGGGTTCACGAATGAGATCAAAAATCAGACGCCTAAAGTGTCATTAATGTTCTACCTATAATTATAAATACGTAAAACGGTAATAAACACAAGTTCCGGCGACCAACATTTCTGCAATTACTTGAAAACTATTGTATTTCTGATTTAAAACATATGAAATGCGAATGGTAATTAGTGTCAGTTATACGAAATAAATTAATAAATGTCCTTTCATTACTTTCGGAAACCATTTTGTTTTATTGGAAAGCGAAATTTATTATGCCATCGCTACACGCTGAACTATCAACATAATTCCTACCACGAAAACAAGGTGGTCGGCCAATATACGTGAAATAATATTTTGGGAAATTTTTTCCACATGCTCGGATTTGTTGCGTTTACAACTTGAGTGGACAGCATAAGTTACAATGAGGATTCTGTAGCAGAAGAGACCTTAAATTATATTTTGTAAATTAAGCGTAGAACGGACCTCTTCCGAAACGAAATATCCGATATAAAAGTGACACAACGAAATCATGAACGAAAAATTTCGCTCTCCTTTTCGTTTTGCGTACGCAGCTGTTGCGAAATAATGGCGGAAAAGTGGGTAATTGTAGTAGATTGCAAAAAAAAACAAATATATAAATTAAAGCAGCACATTTTTTGGTAACATTAGATAAATTCATGGTTGCCACTATTATTAAGAAAAAAATTCCCTGACTGTCCTTGACCAGTTCTGAAGTTTTCCCTGGCCTAATTTTACAAATATAGATGAAAAAAAAAAACACATTTAAACACTAGTCCTTGAGATCAATAAATTACATAGTTACATAAGGTATGTTCCTGTACTTATAAATCTTCCGAATTTGTACTAATTCTTACGAATTCTTACGAATTTTTACTCAGTGCCGTTCCTTAACTCGAAAAGTTCGTAAAAGAGAACGTCCTCGCGAGAGCAATATATTACAGCTCGGCAAAATAAAATTTAATGTTCTCCTCGAATTTCTTTCGAAAGTCGCGACCAAAGTCTTCCTCGCTGGAACAAGGAACAATCTTCTCCATGCAGCGTCGCTTTTTCCTCTTTTCGAATGTTTGTATAGTTCAATCAGTACAAAATCTCCCACACACTCGGATTCATCAAAATAAAGTTCAAAATAAATGCTATAACTAATTTTTTTAGTAAATTAACAAATTCCTCGAGTTTATCAGACATTTTAACGACTTTTCGTACCATTTTTTGAATATTTTGAATTATGCATTTGTCATAAATTACTACAAAAGCGTTCCCTAGAGCGTTCTGTGAGAGAATTTATCCCCACCACTGCCATTTTCACAGTCTTTTCCATTCTAACTAAAAAAGTAAAGGAACAGACCTATATAGTTTATTTTTTAGTTTGAAAAAAATCCCAATCAATAAATGTTGAGAGGTATAAAATTAATTGCCAGTCTCGTAAATACTTGACAGAACAGCTTTCATATTGCACTGCGATTTTTCATTCTTGTTGGTCGAACATGTCGATGTGGGTGTTCAGGCGCATTGATTTTTATATTTTTGCGTAAATCTGGGTAGACTTCAGAGCTCGATATAAATAATTATTTTAATATTAAAAAAAAAAAAACTACCCTGAATTTTCCCTGACTGTTCTCGAAATTCCCCGACTTTCCCTGACATTCCCTGACCAAATTTGCGTTCCCTTACTTTCCAGTCTAGTGGCAACCATGAAATTACAAAAAAAAAAAAAACATAAACTCCTAATTGAGATACTTTTTTAGTTTCCATTTTGCAATGTTAACAAACAAAATAAAACCGCAAATGTAAACGAGTTTTTGTATTAAACTACTTCGAAATGGGTTGGTATAATTTTGAAAATCAAATCAAATGGATTTCCAATGCAAGTGAAAAATATGTTTTTTTGCGGCCAACTCACAAAAGACCCAATATTCAGATTTAATGTTCGATTTGGCAGCAGAAATCTGAAATCTTTCATCAAAATCTGAAATGCCCAATAATCGAAAAAGACACAACTGTTTAGAAAGTTTTAGTTATACGAAAAGAGTACGTTCGCAATAGAATTATAAAATCTTAAGGATCCCAAAAATCGCCAAACTTTAAATAAAGTGAATAGCGTAAATTACGATAAACTCGAAATGACAATTTTAAGGAGCCAAATTGGAAATAAATAGCCAGTAAGACTGTTACCACACCAGTGATAACACTGCTACTTGTATATCAGCTGATGGAAATCTACACAAATTATTTTCCGCTGCCTTTTCGCTGTCCATTTGGAGACCACCGGAAAAATTCGTTTCGGAAAAGGTCCGTACTACGCGTTTAGCCTAGTATACGCAGCAGTATGTTCATTAAATGTTCGGTATTGAGAGAAATGGAATACGAACCGTCGCCGTCAAGTGCCGACAATTTGGACTATTCCGTCAACTATGTTGTAAATTTGAATACACGAAGTACAACAAAGTCGAGAAAATTAGGTAAAATGCAGAAAGCAGGAGTGAATCGGGATAGGGAAATTGGCCATTCGTGGAGCGACGAAGAGGAATCGCGTTTGATTGTGATGGCGGTGCAAAAGCAACGGGCGCTTTGGGATAGCTCAGTTCCGGAATAGAAACTTCAGTAAGTCAAACCCGATTCTTGGGAAATTGCTGTACTGGAGCTGGCCATCGACTTGATTGATTGGCTGACATACGAAGGACATTGTCACATAATTCAGGTTCTTCTTCCTGGAATTCGAGCAGTAATTCAGAACAAAATCCGATCTTCTCGCGACGGCTCAAACACTGCTTTTGCTCTTTGCTCTCGATCGTCGTCGCTGCTTTAAAGCATACACGCTGCCAAAAACACCGTCTCCGCAATTTCCACCATCATCGCAAAAGTTCTTTTCGACTACTTATTTTTTAATTATTACAATTTTTTCACTGATATTTAATTTACCTACTTAACTTTTCAAAACGCCATACCTACACACAGTGTTACCTCTGAATATTTTCAGAAAGATTAAAAAAGAGTCCTGGACGAAAAAATGAGGCAAAAATCACTGATTTTCAAAAATGTGAGTCCGGAAACCAGGCGCTCAAATGACTCAATGACTCAAAACGACTCTAAGCCGTCCCGAAGGTAACTTTGCGTACACACCACCACGTTGCAATTCTGAAAAGTATCGTAACGGATGCAAAGAAAACATCTGTTTTCCTGTTATCGTGTTATACTGTTATTTGTGTGTGTGTGACTGTAAGCGCCACCAAAAGTAAAGTTAACAAGCACCTCGATTACCGTTGGATAAGTGAGAACAAAAAAAAAAAAAAAACGAATAAAAACCAATCGGAAGTGCTTACTTCATCCCCTGCAACTTTAAACAGGGGATACTTTCGCCTCAAGATGAAGCTATTTTGAATTTGCTCTTCTTGGAAAAAATGTTAAATCCGAAAGGTGTGGCCATAGAAGCTTCAATAGTTCGGACACAATCGCCTGATATGAACTATCCGTAGACATGGCAGACAGTTTTCAAATCAATCCCATCACGTTAGCCATCGATCCCCTCAAAAACTCGTCAACACCACCAACCTTGTAAAATCAAATTGGACATAAAAAAGAATTACCAAACTAAGGACTCAAACTAGTTTAAAAGAAAATCGAGAAATCCTTTTAACCAAACAAACGTTCTTCTTCTTCTTCCTCACTATCTGAACTGTAAAACATTTCAATGGTATTCAATATTCATATTATAAATCTTTTGAAAACTTCTCTTGCGAGAAGTAAAAATGCTTTAACGAAAAATTATTTTCAGAATAAAACAAAACAGACTTTTTGACAGTTCCAACGAGTGCTACCTGCTACCATTCCTTGGAAGATTTTACTACATACTAGTCGTCTACAAATCTGCTACAAATTCGGCGGGTCGTCTGTGTTAGGTAATGAGGATTGAAAACCGGCACGACTTAATACAAAAGTCGTTTTCGACAAACTCAAGTACCGATGTAGGCCATATTGGCACTACGGTTCCATCCATCCTGTTGAAATCATGTTCATTCGATATCTCGCTCCGCCAAACATTTTCAGTTTCAAGCGCCACTCTGGTAATTTAAGACTTTTTCCATCTAAGAATAAAACGCTTACATATGTTCATCGTTCAAATTTGTGCCCCCAAAAAATTTAAATATCTATTTACAAGGTGATTTAAATAGTACTTACAGACAAACCGGGTGATGTCCAAACCACGTCAAACAGCACCGACGACAATCTTCACAAAGCATTGTTTGCTCCTGCCACCACCGAAGAACCGATCAACCGAAGAAATTAAAAACCAAGTGTACTGTCTTTCCAAAGATCGCAGGTAGGTGTATCCAAATTAAAAAAAAAAAACGTATTTTTGTATAAAATGTTAAAAAATAAGTTGATTTATTTTTCTGCATCTTCACTTGGATGGTAAATACTATTTGATAATATATTTCCACTCCGTTTAACCTAAATGTACATTGTTTACTGTTTGTTTTCTTTTGTTGTTTTCTTTTTGCTTAAATTAGTTTGTTTGTTTGTAAAAAAAATACGCTTAACATTCTTATGTCCTTAATGAAGTTAAATCAAAAGCTGCAATTCAACTATATCCGCCAGCCCTGGTCGTCGTCGACGTTCGAGTCTGTATCGGAGGGCTCTTCGCCGTACATGTCCGCCAATTTTCTAAACCGCGGCCCGAAGTTCGACAGATAGTCGAAATTGAGATCGCCGTCGTCTGTGCACGACGCTAAACTAGATAAACTACCATCACTGTTACCGTCGCCTTCGTACGCGTAGTGCCGCACATCATCGACGGGATACGCGCCCGAGTCTTTGTCACAGTTTTCTTTCTTATCACCTAGGAAGCCCCCAATGTCGGGGATGTCGTTGGGATCATGCATCGGATGCATGTTATCCTTGTAGATCTTGTCTTCGTAGAAGGGCTGCGAGCGCAGTACGTTCAGGTCGTAGTCGGTGTCACGTTCACCGCCACCTTCGTCCTCGTAGTTGATGATTGTTTCCCGGATGTCGTCGATGTCTTTTTCGTGCCAGCCGTTCTTCTGCTTCTTTTGTACAACAACGGCCAGCAGGATGATCAGCATTAGCGCTATGCAGGTAACAATGGCGATAATGAAATTGCGATCAATGCCAAATGATACAGCAACAGCTATGGCACGCTGGCAGCCTGGATCGACGTTCTTGAAGACTGATGGAATGCCCAGGTTGTAGGTGTACCCATCGACTGTTAGATTGCGTATGCAGCCAAAGTAGCCGGTTGTTTTTGGAATGTGTGTCCAATTGAGCTGTTTACCGAGACGCTCCAGGTCGATTGGGGTCCCACCCAGCTGCAACGGAGCATTCACGTTTAGGAACTCGTTGGGGCCTTGGGGGGCACCTAAACTCATGCATGTGGACAGTTTGCAGTTGTCGACTGTCATTTCGATGCTGGTCTTCTGCAGGATGATATCGAGAGCGTAGGTCTTGCCGCTCTGCAGCTGGATGTGACGGTGTTCGATGCGAATCGCCCCTGAGCCATAGTCGACTATTAGGATGGGGTATCCCTTGACGAGTTCCAGTGAGAGATAGTCAGAAATCGGCAGCAGCGGGTTGTAGTTGATGGGGCCGATATACATGATCAGACCGCTGTCCGTGTGCGTAGAGATTTCCATCGAAATCTTGGTGTTGTCGCATGGTGATATGGGCTCGTACATCGCATAGCCGCTGCCGTAAAAACCAATCGAAACAAGCTCACAGTGAGGACCGTTGAAGTCGTCAACGCATTGACATACATCATCGTCGTTGAGGGTGCCTCCATTGAGACAGTAGTTCTTTTGTTTATCCTCGCAGACACATTCGGCTTCAATGAAAGCGTTGACTCCTACAAAGGACGTCATATTGGAGTAGATCATGTACGGGATGCTTGACTTGTGGAGGGTATTCGTACAGGACGCCTCACATTTGTACTTCTCAATCAGGCATTCGTCAATGTTCACCATCAGCATATCCAAACCCAATTCGTTCTCGATCTTGCGTTGGTACTGTGCCACCATCCAATTAAGTTTCTCGGGCGCGTAGTACGGACTGCCATGGGCTGAGAACCGGACATCCAATGTACGGTTGGTGTGTTCCAAAACCGTAAACACATCCACATTCAGGACGGAGATATTAAACAACTTTGCCAGACTCGCTTGCAGGTTATCCTTGAGACTGAGTGCATCTGGGTTACCGTAACGCGGTATAGATATGAAGTCCTCTTTTGTGATATTTACGAATCTGATAGAACCGCTCTTGTCAACAGCTTCTTCAGGAATCTCTTTGACAACTATCGTCACATCTGCGTCGACTGAGTGCCGGGGAATGATTGTAGATTCTTCAGTTACTCTGAAAGTCAAGAAGTACTCGTCTTCCCGGATGCCCTCCAACATTGTTATCATACCGCTGCTGGGGTTTAGTCGGAAATATTCGTGCGGAAAGCCGTCCTTCCAGGCGAACGTCTTGTCATCCAAGTCCCAGTCATCTGGATCGTTAACAAACACTCGGCCTATTTCAGTATCTGGCGCCTCGCCCTTGTAGTTGTAGATGAATATGCGACTAGATCCTTCTTCCATTGCGTTGTCATTCACGTCGCCAATAATCAAATGCAATATACTGACGCTGCTTTGCTTCGGCTTTCCAGAGTCACTGATACGAATTGGTATGAAGTACTCCTTTTGTTCTTCGCGATCGAACTGGACAATCGCAAACAAGTAATCATTGTCGATGGAGAACTTTTTCTTGATATCCTGCGGCGCATCAGGGTCGATTCCGTATGTAAATGGTGGTCCATTTTGCGGCTCATCGTAATCGTTCGCTTGCAGTTGAACCACCTGACCTGGGTTACGATTCTCCTGCCATATGACTGGCATTTTGTTCGTCAGAAACGGCGCATTATCGTTGATATCCTGCAGGGTAATCGTGACCACAGTTGCCGACTTAAGGCCATTTCCATTCTCATCGACTGCTGCAATCAGTACCTGCCAGTTCTTGTGTCCATTTGGCAGGTCCCTGTCCAAGGGCTGGATCAAGCGCAGACACCCACTGTCGTCTATTGTAAGCAGCTTTCTTTGCTCGTCCTTCACCACAGAATACTTGATTTGCTGATCTGCCAACGGGTCCTTGATATCCGGATCGTAGGCCTCGATATCCAAGATGCAATAGTCGAGCACTTGCTCTTCCTGGATGGTCTTGCTGTAGGTCTCCTTGAACACTGGCGGATTGTCGTTGACGTCTTCGATTTTGATCGTCACCGTGGCGTAATCATCGTAGATCCCATCGAACGCTCGTATCTTGAGCACATATTCCGTGATCTTCTCATAGTCCAGCCTATTGTTGACAGTAATTTTGCCGGTTTTCTCTTCAATTCGGAACGCCTCGCCGACATTGCCACTCTCGATAGTGTAAACAATCTGCGAGGCATTATCCTCATCAACAGCCGTCACTTCGATGACCAAAAAGTTAATGTTGGCATCTTCGGGCAGTTTATCCGCCACATACTCTAGCCTCTGAAAATGGGGCTTGTGGTCGTTCTTGTCGGCTATCTCAATGCGAAACACTTGCTGTCCCCGATTCGGTTCTCCATTCTTGTACAACGCCGATGGCGAGTTGTCACTTGCGATGACCTTCACGTTGTAGAAGTCCCGCTCCTCTCGATCGAAAGTTGTCAGCGCTGTAATGTTGCCTGTGTGCGGGTCAATCGCAAAAAAATCCTTATTGTCGGCCAATTCGAACGACACTATGTTATTCGCCTCTGTGCCGTCCATATCGAATGCACGCACCTGCATCACGGGCGTCCCTGCCGGTTCGTTTTCCAATATCGTTCCCGTTTTCACCTCCGTGAAGTACGGAATATTATCGTTGACATCCTCAATTTTGATTTTAAGTACATGTTCGGCCACCAAGTCGTAGATATTACGCACCGACATCGTGAGTGTGTAATCGGTAATGGCCTCAAAGTCCAGCGTTTTACCCAAACTTATGGCGACGGTGTTGCCAATCTGATTGAACACAAAGGTTTTCTTGCTATTTGTTTGCTCTGTGCGGCCAGTGATCAATTCGAAGATAACTTCTGGCTTATCAGGTACATTGGAGACAGCTTGAAGTGTGATTATTGGCTCAGAGTACTCTTTGAAGTCTTCTTTGAGGTAAATTGGCACCTCAATAGGATTGATAAACGACGGTGGTTTCTTACTAGACTCAATGACGCGGATGCGCACCTCAATTTGAGCATCTTGTGGTGGATCTGGCGCTGTATTGTATGCCCGCACCGTTATAGCATAATACTGGCCCGGTCGCTTGTCTATTGGGCGATTTAGATATATAATGCCGGCGGCTTTGTCGATGCGAAAATATTGAAAATCACGTTCAGCCAGAATTTCATAAGCGATAATACTGTTGTCGCCGTCATCTAAATCTGTGGCAGAAATTCGCATTACGATAGCATCGGGCTGGAAAGATAAAAAAAAAAGAATCTAAATGAGTCACGGCGAAGAGACAGCTATGTGATATACATAAAACTGTAAACTAAAATGTATCAGTATCAGTATAAAGAAAATACAAACAGCCCGTTAAGAAAAATCATTCGTTCATTACTGCCAAAGCCTATTTTCAGAAGCTGTCATTACTAGATTTAGATAGTAACATGAGAGGTCTCTCGGAGCTCGGACCAATTTTGACTGAATGCAATATTAAACGTAGTGCTAAAGTATTTTCTTACCGCGATGAAAAATGACCAAAAAGTGGCGGAACGCTTAAGCCACCAACAAGCAAAGCAAAGTACGTATACAGATTCATATTTTTTATAAATGACTTTTCATGTTTGAAAATAAATAGTTGGTGCAACAGTTTCGTGTACCCTATAATTATTTGTTTTGAGTGAGTTTTTACTGTTGGGACGAATGAAAGTGACGTACAATTTTATGCCAAATTCGAACAGCTGAAGCTTTTTCAAAACAGTAGTTGTACCCTCAGATGTTTGTCAAACGTTCAAACGAGTCGGCGCAGTGAAAAAAAAACCTTAAGATGTAATTTGTGTTTTTTCCGGGGATAGAGCCTCAGACCTCTCGCTCATTAGTCCGGCGCATTAACTGAACCACTGTGCCCATTTGTGAATGGTTGCTTCTTTTAAAAAGATCATATTGTTGCATTCAATTTATCGCAAGAGAAATACATATAATAAATAAGTGAAGCACTTACTTCGATTATTCAAAATTTGACAGCCATTTCTTATAAAAAAAAACTAGCACAAAGAAATGTTGTCGATTAAAATTTGAATGATTTCTTATATATATATATTTTTTTTTTTTATATTTTTTTGTGTTGATCCAACGTTTGCGTATGAATTTGTTAAACTAGTTTATTAAAGGATGAGTTGAAGTATCAAAAAAAATATCAATTTAAAATGCTAATTTTATATATTTCAGTTCAAACGGATTCAATTTTCTTTTACTGTTTGTGTTCCATCACAATATGTATTTTTTTTCAAAAGCGAATTTTAATGGTTTAAATTGTTGGCGCAGGGTCATAAGTCCAAAGGCCAAAAGTCCACAATGGACATTTCATAATGTTAGGTTAGGTTCATGGGTGGATGCGGCAGACCGAGCCCTACCGCAACCCACTTAGGTCCATGTGGACCCATTGTGATGCACTTGAGGGGGATTAGCCGATGTTTGTAGCGGTGATGTGCGTTCCTTCGCAGTTACTCGACTTTGTCCAGCCATCGCGATGTCCTCAGAAACCTGTACAGATCAGATAGTGAGACATCAGGAAGTTCAGTACGTCATGGAAGTAATAGCTTCCAAGTGTTCTGTTCCTCAAGTGACAGAGACTCGGGCAGTGACAAAGGAAGTGAGGTGTGTTCTCGTGTACCTCTTCGTCTCCGCAACCCCTGCATATATCGTCATCCTTGAGTTTCAATTTCATTGTGTGGTTTCTAAGGAAGTTGTGACCTGTTAGGGCCCCTACCAGTTTATACATCAACGTTCTATCAAACCGCATGAGCTTGCTAGTCCGACTAGGATTATATTCCGGCCATAGCTTCCGTGATATTTCACAAGTGGTTAAATCTTTCCACCTGTTATTAGCTTTCATGCGGATCTTATTTTCCACTCTCTCTCTGAGATTGCATAGTGGTGGTTTGATGGACTTAATCGCCCGATCTTGATCCATAGCAGAACCGTTTCTTGCTAGTTCATCGGCCATCTCATTGCCGGTTTTGTGCCTGTGTCCAGGGATCCAGCAGATGCGAATGGTGTGCTGCGAGCAGAGAACCTTGAGCTCTTCGCGGCAGCGGCGAACTAGCATCGATTTTATTTCAATAGTAGACACTGCTTTTATAGCCGCCTGGCTGTCAATGAATATGGTAATATCATTATTTGGTATTGCTAACATTGACACCATGTGGGCAGCTTCAGCGATTGCCAGAACTTCCGCCTGAAAGACACTACTGTGATCAGGCAGCATGATTGAGTGGCGTATATTAAATTCCTCAGAGAAAATTCCAGCACCTGTTCCACAGTCCATCTTAGATCCATCTGTGTAGATGGATATCGATTTCCCTTTTGTGGGTTCGTCTGTGTTCCATTCCTCCCTGCTGGGAAAGTAGCAAGAGAATGGTTTTTCAAAATCAAGGTGAGGAGACAAGTAGTCAGAAGTGACAGAATCTCCCACGTATTTATTCAGAATCTGCGCGTGTCCCATTTTGTAGGGCCTCCAGCTTTTGGTTTGGCTGATCCTGAGGGCACTTTTGGCTGCAGATTCTTGCATATATAGGTCTAGCGGTACTAGGTTGAGGATAGCCTCCATTCCAGCAGTAGGTGTTGTCCTAATTGCGCCGGTTGTTCCTATACAATCATGCTAGTCACTTCATAATAAAATGGTATCAATTCGCGTGCGCCATTAAATTATAAAACATTCCCATACTTTTTGAGTTGTTTTAATTTATTTTTTATAGTCATATGGATAATTATGGAAATATGGCCTACTTTCATTTTAAGATTGTGAAGCTATGACCCAAATTATTGTGAACTTTTGGCTCACCTGGGTGGGTTATAAGTCCACAAATGATTTGTGGGCTTATAACCCACCTAGGTAGGTCAAAAGTAGATTGTGGACTTTTGGCCTGTGGACTTATGACCCTGCGCCTAAATTGTTACCTTCATGACATTGATTGGAATAATAATCTAAGACACTTATCCCTTCAGAGCCTATTTTCGATGGAGCGCCTAAATTATCTACAAAAAAAATGTTTTGTGAAATTTACCAACCCTTAAACGTATGAATGATGCATAGGTATATCTGGGAAGTGTTGACCAACCACTTTCGTTTCAATGATGTTACTATGTAAAGGAAAGTTTTTCAACATACATATTTTGCTCTAAATTTTCATAGCGACGTATTAAAACCTTAATCATGATTAAAACTTATTTTCAAATGGGCGTATTTTTTCGATATTAGATTTCACTTTTTTATTTAAAAAAAAAAAAAACTAAATATTGAAATAAGGCTGAAATTATCGGGAATTTTCTACATCGATTTTCCTTTTGTAAAAAATAACGCTATACGCACTACAATGTTAATATATGATTTAGATATAGATTGTTTGAGAATAAAGTTGCCATATCACTGCGGCCACGAGTGGGCCTATTGTGATTTCCTCCACTTAGAGCTCGCTCATGATACTGGACTTGGTTATGAATCCTAGTAGATCATTGAGCGCGCTGTCAGAAATGTCCTCTGCCCCAAGGTAAGGTTTACCTAGGTGGTGTTGACGTAATCTGACTAGACATTCACAGTGACACAGTATGTGTTCTGCTGATTCTTCGTCCTCGTTGCATAGACTGCAAGTGTTGTTCTGTATTATTCCCACAGTCATGAGGTATTTTTTGACTTGGCAGTGCCCTGTGAGGAACCCTGTGACTGTTCTAATCTGACTCCTTGTTAGGTTTAGGAGTTGTTTTGTTCTTGAACGGGAAGTAGTTGGCATGAACATTTTAGCTTGTCTGTTACCTTCAGTGTTTGTCCAGTAATGATTTGCTTTGTTTTTCAGCCAGGTTTTAATGCGGAATTTAGCGGTGCTAAGGGGTAATCCACAGAATGGTCTTGGCATCATAAAGGTGGATGCTGATCCTTTCCTGGCTAGTATGTCTGCTATTTCATTGCCCACATGTCCGCTGTGTCCTGGCACCCAAATGAGATGTACTCTGTTTGTGCTGGCCAGCGATGTGAGTAATTGTAGGCAATCCCATACTAGCTTTGATGTGATTTCATAGCTTTTGAAAGCCAGTAGTGCAGCTTTGCTATCAGAGAGAATATATATGTTCTTGTTTGTTATGGATTTTTTTTAGATTTTCTCTGAGACATAGTTCTATTGCAAAGATTTCTGCTTGAAATATGGAGTTACATTTTTCCATGCTTTTATGGATGAACGTTTTTGTGTCGACCCCGTATACTCCAGCTCCAACTCCTTCATCTGTTTTCGATCCATCTGTGTACCATACATGAGAATCTTTGGCAACTGTGGGTTTATTCTGTTCCCAGTTCTGTCGATTTGGGAATGTAACTTTGAAGTTTCGGCTGAAGTTGAATTTCGGTAGACAGTTGTCTATTATGGTAATTCCAAGTATATCATCTTTTTTCAGTTCCATAACGATGTCTGGAAGGATGAGCTTGGAGTTTTCGGTGTTTACGGATATGAGCATGAAGGCATTTGTCATAGCTTCTTTCTGTATCTGAAGATGGAGGGGTGGAAGACTTAGGATAACTTCCAACGCTGCAGTGGGAGTTGTTCTCATTGCGCTCGTAGTGCATACACAAGCTAGTCTTTGGAGTTTATTGGACCTGACTTGTGTTGACTTTTGTTTAGTTTTTTGCCAGCATACTGGAGCTGCATAAGTGACAATTGGTCTTGCTATGGCTGTGTAAAGCCATAGCATGATTTTGGGGTTTATACCCCAGCTTTTACCAATCAGACTTCTGCTGGTCCACAGAGAGATCCTGGCTCTGTCTATGGTTTTAATGAGGTGAGAATTCCTAATATATGATACAACTCGCTACATTTATAACATTGTGATTACAGTAAATATGTTAACCAGAGTATGTCCAAGCGCACATTTAAATATTCTCAAAATCAGTTTAATAATATTATTATTTCTGTTAGGTGCATGTTCTTTTTGGATCCATTATCGAACAAAAAAAATAGTCCCTTGGAAAATACAAGTAGCTTGGAAATAAAATTGAACTATTATAAAAACTCAATATTTCTTTAGCGCCTGAGTGTTTGCCACTACAACTTATTGACTTTCGTGGTAAAACTGATTTTAGTTTGAATATTTTCCTTTCGATACGAAGAAATTCAATTACATATTAAAATCACATAATATTGCCTCCATTACCATTTCCATGACATTATGTACCTACGTTTAAGTATTATATCATTCTTATAAAGTTGATAGGATAATGTTAACGATTTATATTGGTGTCAGTATTTTTATTTCAGGTTTTTATTTGTGTGAATAATCCAACAAATACATGAAAACGAATTTGACAGCACAGAAAGTGTGCATCAAATTGATGAACAAATTTGTCAATATGAAGAATACATTTATCGCATTATGAAATTAAAGAGGAATTTCGGTTCATCATATTGATGAATTTTTCATAATATTAATGAACAAAGTTGATGAATGATGAATTCCTTTTTTCGTTCATCATATTGATGAAATCCGTTTCATCGTATCAATAAAAAAGTTCACTGGACTAGGCTACTTTCCCTTTTTCAACCCTTTTTTTTTCTGTCGGAGGTTGTTACTATCCGATGGAGCACTCAGACACAACTACTGGTCCATTGTACTGCCAAACAGACACCTTACATTTATGTACTTAGTTTTCCCGTCTTTCGAAGAAAGATGAGAAGGAGCTTCAGTGATGAAGAGCTTAGATGTTCGGCACTCACCATGTCAGCCTCAAAGATCCGCCACCTGATGCGAGCAAAGGCAGGACAGCTACAGAGGAAGTGCTCCGCTGTATCGTAATCCTCTCCACAGGCAGGACAGATGGTGGAGATGCTCAAGCCCAAAACATTTAAGTGTTTGGCAAAAGCTTGGTGTCCCGAAAGGACGCCCACAAGCAGTCTACAGTCGCTTCTTCTGAGAGACAGAAGGAAGGCCGCCGACCTTTTGCAGATGTCCGGACGCAGTCGTTTGGTCTGTCCACACCCAGCACAGCCACGCCACCGACACTCGTGTTCGCGAGAAACCCAAGTATCAATGGATGACTTAACCACCGATGTAGGCAGACCCAACGCAGGTTCAGATCCTAAGAATTCTTTCTCTGAACCCAGCCTGGCAAGCTCATCAGCTATCTCATTTCCAAGGATACCAGTGTGACCTGGGACCCAAACAAGATACACTGTATTTAGCCTTCCGACCAAGTTCAGAGAAAGCTTGAGTTCGAGCACTAATTTAGACGAGGTAAGAAGGTTAAGCAGCGCTTTTAATGCAGCGTGGCTGTCGCTGCAAACGCATATACTCCTAGCCCTCCACCTGTTTGTCACAATATAGCCCATAGCCATAAGGATAGCGAAAGTCCGGTTTTGGAGCCATCCGTAAAAATACGATGGCATTCTTTCCCTGACTCAGAGTCTGGCCTAAGCCATTCCGTTGCCTGAGGAAAGTTGACGTGGTAGTTTTGTCGCAGTAGGATTTCTGGAGTCATTGCGTCAGAGGGCATATCCATAAGACAGGGGTCAAAGGATAATTCTCGCACAAGTTCTTCAAAACTCCAATGCGCGTGGTACCAAAAGCCACCTCTCTTTAACCGAGAGATGGTTTTCAGCGTACACCCCATGATAAAAATATCAAGGGGGGGGAGGTTCATCATAGCGTCTAGAGCGGAGCCCGGTGTGCTGGGGAAGGCCCCCGTGCAGCCGAGACAAACCGTTCTTTGAAGTCTGGCAAAAGAGGCAGTAACACGTTTCCGTGAAAGCCTGTTCCACCATACAACCGACGCGTATGAGAGGAGTGGTCTTACCATTGCCGTATAGATCCAAAGGACCCTTTTAGGAGATAAGCCCCATGTCTTGCCAAAAGCGCCTTTACACTGCCAGAAAGCTGACAGCGATTCGACATGCTTGAACCAAAGAAGCTTTCTATCGAGGATTACTCCCAGATATTTCACTTCATCGGAGATCGGAATAGTGACACCTTTTAACACAAGCTGAGTCAGACCAGTGACCTTCCTTCCTTTTTCAATCCACGGAACGGCTTTTGGCTACGTTTGCAGTTGTATTAACTGTTGTGTTTGATTCCTAATAAATGTGAACCGATTAATGATTAAAATTGATTAAGAATCTCTGACTTTGTAAAAGCTAATGACATTTTCAAACATTTGATAGGCTTGAGTATACCTACTCTTTTACATAAAATCCGCATACCTTAAATTTTATTTCTTTTCTGACAAGAAGGCCGTTTTAAATTGGAGTGTTTTCGAAGACGCAAAAACTCTTAATGTTTACGTTATTGTTTTAAAGAATTTGAATGAAAAACAAAACAAATAATGAACTACTTCTAAAATACAGAACATTTATATACCGTATGATTTTGTATACAAAATAATTCACAATGAACCTCGTCTTCAAACAGAGAACTGTTCACTATTATAATGAACGGTGGTTACCGTACTTTTACCTTCTTTCGAGACCGAAAATTTCCTCCAAAGGGAAATATTCCGTAAGTCTGGCAGCCTTGGCTATGCATATGGTTGAGTTTCGGTGACTAAACATTTTATTTTTTAGCGAAATATGATACATGTATATGAAATTATGCACAATATTTTACCAATGAACATAATTTCGTAGTAAGTTTATTTTTATCGTAGATAATTGTCAATACACAAATTCGAGCGCTAAAACTATTACTGCTATAAACTTTGAGACAATTTTCAGTAAAAAGAGTGATAATAGTTACTTACTTAAATTTGAGGAGTAAACTGTGTAATAGTTTCAGAGTATTCTCTGCAAATGACTTAATGTAGATCCATAGCACGAAATGTTTATAAACAATTTTACAGTCACTTCTAATAACCGCGAGTAAATCGGCCAATCAAAATGATTGACCAGTGGCGGCCTTATGCACTGAACGTGTTGAATGTGGTGTAAAGTACGTCCGCCTTATCTTGTACATCTTTGTGTAGAATATAATTATTCTCGCTAACGAGCTATCCATATAGTGCCATCGATCTAGTTAAACTGGCACACATTTAGAAACAGCTACGTCATGTGTATACTGTATACAGTAGGTCAACAGATATGCAATATTTCGAGGTGTTACTGAATCGCCGAAGCGATTCCGTCACAGATGAACCGATTCAGTTCCACATCGACTGCACATAAGACGAAGATATCAACTTCGATCTTGCGTGTCCAATTAAATAGTTGGTACGAAGGTTCACAGTTCATGTCAATTTGTTGTTTAAAAAACAAACAAAAAACAGAAAATTTAATAACTTAACCATATCTATATGCAATGCATATACCAAAATAATCAATGTTTCTTTAAGTTAAATTTCTTGGAGCTTAAATTTGCAGCCAATCTTCGGTGTTTGCCCGGGAACGTTTCCGTGATGATTAGCCAAAATTAGGCAAAGGGGGAGATGACAGCGAACATATGGAAGCTAATGCTATACAATTTGGAACTTTGCAAAAAATAGTTGGTAGGTGACCTAAATCATAAGGTAAGATGCGGGCAAAGCCGGGCTAGTTCTTTTTAACGTTTCAAAACAAAAATAAACGATAAAACGTTGAATTAATGTTAAACTCCATCATAAGCTTTGCAATTCACTTTGAATTTCGACGTGCATGCAATGTAGGATCAGCGTTGCCGTTTGACACATCTAGGAACCAAATGATCCTCAAGACCCGTGGCCCCAATCTTTTAAAAATGATCAAATGGCTCCTTTTGCAGTTGAGTAAGATTTTATTATATATGAAAAAAAAACGTGTCTTTTTTTTATTTATAAAAAAAAGGTTTGCTGCAGTTCTTTTTTTTTTTTGCTTTAGAATTTTTTGTGGAGGCCCCTTTTTATTTACCTTTTTAAAACCTTCCAAAGGCAACGCTGTACAGGATATGTCAGGGCGCGCTTTACTCTACCTACCCTATCCTATAAACAATGTGGCATAGTGGTTTCTTACCAGAAATAACCGCATTTTTTAGTATAATGACTTATAGTCATGACGTCATGAGTATAGTGAAATAAACATATTTACCAGGGTTGCCCTATATGAGCGCTTTGTCGTATTTTGGGTAATTTTATTTTTTTCTTAAAAAACGATAGAAATTAAGAAATGAGCGCCCAACACAATTTAAGGGTACATATCGTTTTACAAATTTTATGTTTATTTTGTTCGTTTTATTCCTTCATAAAACACGCACTTTTCGAACTTGGCAGCACTCTTACAGTGAAGTGACATCAAACAGTCGTTCAACTTGCACGCACACCAATGTATTTTGCATGCCTTTTGATTTGGCACAAGCCACAAAAGTTAATTGCAGAAAATACAAGTCAAATAAAATGCGCGTTGCGCATAAGTGAGATGGGTAAATGGGAAAAATACAAAAAATTTCCCCGATTTTTTTGGTCTCTTTCTGGGCAACGATTTTGAGCTGCCTTTTTTTTTGGGCGCATAAAGCAAACCAAATTCTGGCAGCCCTGATCGACCCTACAACCTCGGCGCAGGAGGCATAAGGCGTTTTAAATTTTAAATCGCTATCGATTTTTTTCGCGCGCCTTTGAATACCCACAATAATTTGAAACGCACTATACCGATGCACATTGAATGTCTGTAAATTGCAAAAGGGAGTAATTCCACATTCGTGTTGTACGGCTTGTGAATGATTGTCTAGTTTTTTCATAATACGACCGAAAAAATAAGCTTAGGGTGGACTAATGGGGATTTTCATTTTGACGTGGATTGCGGTTGAATGTTGTATGCTGGAGGAATGCAGTTGGCAAAATTCGTTTGAGCACTGTTCGTTTTAATAAATGATAGTGCAGAGAAAGACACATTTAATTTGTATGGTGCTTAAGCGAATTAATGATATAAGTTAACACATAATTTCCGCCCAGACAATGTTTTGGGAAACAATAGCGACGATGGCCCAATTCCGGGAATTGCATAACAAATCGAATTGCTGATTTGACCAGAAGTCAGCAACCCAATTCCAACGTTCAATGATGACACAATAAATAGCTGTAGAAAAGCAATGTATTTAGTTTTAGTTTTCGAATTCAATAAATTACAGGCAATCAGCGTGGAAAAATATTTTTTTTAGATTTTTATGCGTAAATCTTCATAACTTATATTTTTTATATAGAGATATCCAGGCGTAGTGGCTTAATGGTTAGTGTGTTGGAGTACTAAAAGAGACGTCCCAGGTTCGATCTCCGATAAAAACCAAATTCCATTTGAAGGTTTTTTTTTTCCACTGCGCCGCATCTCGCGAAGGTCTGACAAACGTCTGAAAATATTACTGTAATGAAAGAGCTTCTCAATTAGCCGTTTGGCCTTGGTATAAAATTGTCATATTTGCACGTGCTCCGTAGAAAAACAGGAAATGGCGTTTATGAAAATTCGGTTAGCACCTTAATCATCGGATGGAGCTCATTGCAGGTTCTGCTTGTTCCCAAGAAGAAGCTCATTTTGTATGGCAAGAGAAGTTAAATAATAAGAAGTGATAAATATGATTTTGATATGGTTACACTGTATAAAAACAAACAAGTTTTCAAGATGTAGGTATTTAGTTACACGAATAGTTTGTGATCTTTTCTCCTTCTCACTTTAAATTATTTCCACAAAAGACTTATTAATTTCCATCGAGGCATATACGTACCTATTGTGATTTAATAATCTTTGGAACAACCATTTGTGCGCACAAAATAGAGAAAGTACTGTACTTTTCTTTGTGCTCTTAAAGAATTTATTATTTCCGCAGCGACAGCATTTGACAATTACCTAGTTATTATTAAAGACGTGATGATGTAACTTTGAAGTTAATGGAGACTTTACATTGACCTGTATTCATCAGAAGTAATGCTTGCGGAATGTACTTTAGTGTGGACCAAACAAAAATGTCTCCATGCGAGAGAATTTCTTTTGCATTCAAGAAAGAACCAAACAAATTTACAACGCTGAAAGGGTTCGGACTTCAACAATCCATTTATGCAGTAGATTTTCCGAAAAAGTGGAGTAAATCCGAATTTTCCGGAGTAGATTTTTTGATTTATTAAAAATGTGTCACTATAATGTAGTTGGCGCAACAGGTCCGGTGGGACCCTAGTCCTAGCTTCTCACATCCATTCGTTTGGCGAGTTTTTTTCATTTTTGGAACGAATGGAAGGGATCTAAAATTGTATGCCGATTCCAAACGGCTAATTGAGAACCTCTTTTAAGACGCGCGAGAGGTGGCGCGAGAAGTGGCCCAGTGGAAGGTTAGGTTAGGTTTTTGGGCTGACGAAGCGGGTGGCCCAGTGGAAAAAACATTAAGTTGGAATTTGGGTTTTTGCGGGATACGAACCTCGACCTCTCGCTTAGTAGTCCAACACACTAACCACTAAGCCAATGGGCCTACCTTTTTTTTTTAATAAATATGTCCCTATATTTTGTTTTTTTTTTTTTTCATTATTTTTGTATTTATTAACAAGAATCAAGAACCTACGAATAAATTAAGTTTAAATTACACAATTCCAAATAAATAAAATTAAAGGCTGCAGAAAATATTTCATAAAGAAATAATACCCCTATTTCAAATATGAAATAAGGCCCCACTGTTATGAAATAGGGCCCAAAAACAAAATTAAATAAGGGCCCAAATTTATGTTATTTTTCATAATGAAATTAAAAATAACAAAACCTACTTTTTTATTAGATTTTAATTTAATATTGCTGATATTGAATAAACTAATTTAGATTAATGGAACTTTGTATATACTCAACCTCGCACCCACCCCGTAATCTAACAGCATGCCGCCCCATACGTATTCGATGTCGGTGGGGTAACAATTAATAATAAATAAATAGTTTTGGGGACTTACTTCATATCTTCTTTTGGGGTCTTATTACATAATGAAATAAGACCGCAATTTTCATTCGGAAATAAGGCCCCAAAAAAGGAAATAACACCCCAAATTTTATTAAAAATCGTTTTTGTTGTTTCCTGTATAATTGTTTGGGGACTTATTTCATTTTGGTTTTGGGGCCTTATTTCGCAGACCCAAAATTAAAATAGATCACGTTTCTTTCATTTCATCGTTCGCAATTCATTTTTGGTCACTAGCTAGCTGACCGGCGAACTCCGTTTCGCCTAAATTCGTTAATGTTATGAAAATGATATTTCGGAGCATGCACAATGAATGTTACTTTATGTAATTTGGTCAATTGAAATTCGTTATTCAAAAGTAAGCTATATGAAATAAAATAGAAATAACTGAAGTTGATACAGCATTCGATGTATTTTCGCTTTTGCACTAAAGTGGTTTGCTCGCACGTGAGCTCGCCACATACAATTGACCATCTGAAAAACATGGGAATTCAAGATTGATGCCATAAATATCCAGACACTACTCGTTTTCTATTCATTCTGTTTGTTGTTGTGTTGTTCTATTATCAGGTTTGAAGACATTGTCTGAGCTCATTTTCTCCATCGCCGTTTTAAACATCGTAATCAAGGCGTTGAACATAGGAGTATTTGCATGAAAAACCTGGCCAAAATTATTTTTGGTTACCTTTGTTACTTTTTCAACTTAAAATTAATATTTATTAAATAAAATACAATTTCTAATTGATTTGTATTAATTTTGGCATATATTTTTGAAAAAACACCGCGTTTTTTCTATTTGATTTTTTTTTTTTATTGTTCAAAAACTGTTCGTTAGATTTTTATCATTCTAGAGCCTCTGGAAGAAGCATTTCTAACGTCTCTTTTGAAAATGGAATTCTTATTTTCGGATGCGTCTTTCTAAGAGAAGTGATAAGAGGATCAGAGCTGAGCAACAATCGATTTGGGACGTCTTTGTTACAATCCTTTTTACGCTTTTTGAAGCATACTGTAACACGGAAAAAAATCTTTATTCGCTGCGGCCACAATTTCATATTGCTTTCGCGATAGTCCGGCTTCAATGAACACAGAAAGAGCCTTTTGTATAGGTAGGCAATTTTTCTTTTTTATCCGCAAGGCTGTTAGAATATGCCTCTTTGTACTTTTGCGCTCTTCCAGGAGATTAAAGGATTTCTGTAAATACTTTAAAAGCAACAGTGTGACCGGTTTCTTTTAACTTCATCTGAGTTGCAAAAGCTAGTTCTTCAGTTTGAACTGTTTCTCGAATATTTTCAGTTCTTCTTCTTTTAGTAGATTCTTCAAATGGCTTTGCAGGTCGCCCTGCTGATCTGACACTCATAACTGGAAGTGTGAAAACCCCTTCAAGCCACTCTTTGTTTCTTTCTACAAACAAATCTTTTCTTCTGCTAGAGGCTAACTATCTTTGCCTCAAATCGAAAACAATTTTAGATACAATTGATTTATAAGTTCGAAGGTTTTCTTTTGAAAAAGACATATCTAACAAAAACTGTTTTAAATAATTTAAGTTTTGGTTCATATCGACTTCTCCACTTTCTTCCATAATATTAAATAAATATTTTTTAGTCACAACTCTCGAACCAGATGATCCCAAAAAAATACGATGTATTAAGAATTGAACTTAAAAATGCTTACTTTTACACAATAAAAAGGCATAAGTATAAGTTGAGCGCCTCCCAGTCCCAACCCCTAACACACCATTTTTGGTGCAATTAAAATATATCAAAGTGTATGTTTTTATTCCGAAAACAATAAAAAATTAAAACAGTATAGTAAAATTGCAATAACTAATCTAATAATTTAAAAAGAATCCAAAGATGTTTTGGAACTATATTAATTCAAAGCGGAACTCTTCAAATTTTCCGAAGAATATGGAATATAATAATTGTGTGTCTTGTAATGACAATGAAATATGTAATATGTTTGCTGACTTCTTTCAGACAACTTATTCAAGGCTTGATTCGTTGACTCCGAGTTATTCCGGTGGTATTATAAAAACAAACTGTGATATTCCGAGCATAAGACTGACTGAAGATGAAATTGTGCAATATATAGAGACTTTAGATGATAACTGTGTTCCTGGTCCTGATGGTGTTCCGAGTTTATTTGTCAAATCGTCTGTAAATTTCATCTGTAAACCGTTAACATATTTATTCAACTTGTCGCTGTCCAGTGGAGTCTTTCCGATTATGTGGAAATCGTCATTTATCATGCCTCTACATAAAAATGGTAATAAACATCACATGGAAAATTATAGAGGAATTGCAAAACTGTCTTGTATACCCAAACTCTTCGAGAAAATTATTTGTAACTACGTGCAATTTCACTGCTCTAAAATTTTTACTGATGAGCAACATGGATTTTGTCCCAAAAAATCAACTGTAACTAATTTAATAGAATTTACTTCCCATGTCAATGAGAGCATGGTGAATGGGTTACAAACTGATGTTTTTTATGCTGATTTTAGTAAAGCATTCGACAAAGTCAATCATATTATCCTGTTAAAAAAACTTGAATTTTATGGATTCCCGCAATGGATTTTGAAATGGATTTGTTCATATCTATGTGATCGTACGCAAAATGTTAAACTCAATTACTGTTTGTCTAAAAATATTGTCGTCTATTCTGGTGTCCCTCAAGGCAGCCACTTTGGTCCACTCCTGTTCCTGTTATTTATCAACGATCTATGTCCTCTCATTACATATTCAAAGATTTTGCTATTTGCGGATGACTGTAAGCTGATCTATTCATATGGTAGCCAACAAGGTTATTTATTTTTACAACATGACATTGACACTATGCAAGAATGGTGTAAAAGGAACTATATGCAGCTTAATCTTAAGAAGTGTAAATGCATGACCTTTACGAGACGCCAAAATTCGAATGCACCAATTTATTTTATTAATGAGGAAGCTGTAGAAAGTGTTGATTGCTTTAATGATCTTGGTGTGGTCTTTGACAGAAAGCTCACCTTCAATCTCCATTTGGATTCCATTGTTAGCAAGGCAAGAAGCCGATTGGGACTTATAAAACGTTTCTCAAAGGAATTTAATGATCCCTATGTATTCAAAATTCTATACTGTTCTCTCGTCCGACCTGTTTTGGAATACTGCAGCCCTGTTTGGTGTCCGTCCTACGAATCTGGAATCTCAAGAATTGAAAGTATTCAAAAGCAGTTTCTTCTCTTCGCATTACGTGATTTGCCTTGGAACCCCGAAAGTCTTCTCCACCCTATATAAGTCGATTAAAGTTATTGAATCTTCAGACTTTGGAAAAACGTAGAGAGACATCCAATGTTATATTCCTATTTTGCGTTCTGACTGGTAACGTCAACTCCACATATGTTCTCAATTCCGTAAACATCAACACCAGACCGAGGACAACAAGTAACACAATTTTCCTATACCAAAGGACGTCTCGATGTAACTATGGGAGTAATAGCCCCATCAATAACCTGACGAGGGATTTTAATAAGTACTATCATGTGATTGATTTCAATCTTTCAAAATTCAATTTAAAACAAATATTGAAAGAAATGTAAGAATGTACGTTCATTATTGATTAACTGTGACATTATGTATAGTAGTTAAATAAATAAATAAATAAATAACTAATAAAACCATTGTATGGCGTATAAGAGTTTTTTTTCACATGAAATCGAAAAACTAAAACTGTCATAAAATATCTGGTAGCAGCTATACTCTGTCCAAGAAAAATTGTCAGTACAGGCCTTATGGGAAGCTCTTTTTTCTACCAGTGGTGCCTGTAGCTCTTTCACGGCACTCAAACACAAGATTTGCCACTGAAATAAAAACGAAACCACTGGCATTCGAAAGAATTTTGTTGTTGTAATTTTCCTGCAATTCGCATATATCCCTCCACAACCAGTCTGCCACACAGTTGCGGGCAGAATGAGCACGATCACTTGTGTTCGCTTGCTGTTATCATCAAACAAAATAAGCAGTGTAAGTGACTGAAGCACATCAGAGAAGTGTTACCATATGACAATGTTAGCATATCATTAAGGGTTTTTCTTTGAATTTTGTCAAAGAACTTTCGGTTTTGGTGCTTTTTGGAGCTTTTTGGAGCTTTTGAGAGCGACTTATTATGTGGGGTGTTGCCATTCGGTTTTAATTATTTGTATTTCTGAAAGATCCAATAATATTCAGTTAAAACATATTTTTGAATGTTGTCTTTTAGAAATAATGTTTATTCGTGAGGTGTTTTATTGCATTCATTTCACTAACGCAACAAGTGATCATATGTGCGTTGTAGAGATATTGCAATAAATGAATAGTGATTACTGGGGCAACTCAACCGGATTCATGCAAAAGCATGGTATTTTAAAGGATAAAACTTGATTAAATATTTTATTATAGAAAACTAAGTACAAATTTTCAGCCTTATTCGTTAGGGCATATTTCTGCATGTTTTGGTAGGTATAAATTCATATTTCACTTTGTAGAGAATATTTTTCACACTGAAATATCAAAATGATGAAGCAGGTAGACCTATACTGTTTATTTTCGGTCGTTGGGTTTTACCACATCCGGTCACTCCTCTCCAGTAAAGTAAATGCCTTGAAAGGATTTTATGATCCTTTTTTTTGCTACTGTTTCCGCGAAGTTCTGCATTGACAAGTAATAATTTTTTTACAAATATGTAATCTAGGTATATAAATAAATGTATGTAGAGCTGCACAAGTGCAGTCCTTTTACCATCTGTTTAGGTATATGACATTGCGTCGTGGTTATATAATTTTTTTCTAATTGCCTGTTTGTGTATATAAGGCGGAAACAATGGTTGTTATCTCAAACAAGTGGTTAACTTTATTGTGCATATGAATAAACAGAAACATTGCTACAAAGTCTTCAAAGGATCTAAGTGTAGAAAAGAAACAACAAATTGTTGATGCAACTGAAAAATTGTATGACCTTTTCAAAAGTAAATCGGAAGCCGTAGGCAATCGAAGGCCACATTTCACCACCAAAGAAGCAAAATAATTCCGGTATCAAGAGCAAGGTGGATGATTTGGAAAAATGTGTGATTAGGCGGATAGTCCATCAGTTTTTTTATGGATAATGACCTTCCAACGCTAGACAAGATATTATTGGAAGTACAAAAAAGTGAAAATATAACAAAACTAAGCAGATCAACTTTGTAAACAATATTGCAAAAAGATCTCGGACTTAAATTCGTCAAACGTCAGCGAAAGAATTTGTTGTTGGAAAGAAGTGACATTATTTCTTGGAGACGAAGATATTTACGCGAATTAAAAAAAATTATAGAAAAGAAAAGAAAGATTTATTTTACTGATGCGACCTGGCTAAATTGGAAGATGGTAACCCTAGCAGTATTGCTCTCTGAGTTATGGCGATTTATCATACACACTACGGCAACCCTGTGAGAGCTTTAAAAAGGGACCGATTTATGTAAGTCATTGCAACCAGACTGAGAGACAAACATCCTATCTTCCCTGTACTGACAATTTTTCTTGGACAGAGTATAGTAGCAGCCAAATCTTTTTGCATTACAATGACAAATATTCAATCTAACTAATTAAGTGCAAACAATCACAGAATAACACGGTATACTATACTAAAATTATTAAAACTTAAAAAAATTGAAAGAAATACGACATCTTTTTGCTGTATAGCGTTTTAACCCGTATTGAAACAAAAACACCTACACACGATTTCCAAAAATGCATTTAATATGTCAGTACATACCCACAGTAGAACTCCACATTAAAAAAAATTAAGATTGATATCACAAAAACTTGAAATCACTTACAGAGGAAGACTAACGAAATTGCATGAACTCAGTTTATCACAACAAACGATGAAGAAGAATAAAAAAAGCTGCAGCGCGTTGACCCATGTATATTTAGGTTACGCTATAGCAAACTTTTACTTCTTGATTTAACTTTTTAGTAAATTGAATTTTGACCAGTTTTTCGGTGCAAGTACTCCTATATGCGTTGTTCTTGTTTGCATTAAATAATTGTTGCAATTGTCGAATGAAGTTTTTTGTCACTTCTGTTTGCCCTCTGCACAGCCCAGTACAGCCTATCGACTTGATCATCCCCCGACAAAATAAAGTACACCTGCGAATATTGGTGTACGTCCTCATTTACTGGCAAGAAGGCACCCATCCGATGGTTAATTTGGCCTTGAATCTGTTAATCCGAATTTTGCAGCGTAGAATCCCGTGCCGTGAAACCAGTTTTTTGAATGATTTTTGTTCCCAACGAAGTCATACGAAAACAGTTGTTGTACTGTCAAATGAAATTGTTTTCCTTTTTTTCTGCAATTAAGTGTCAGAATATTCTGACAAATATTATCTTTTTTCTAGATCTTCGTATGTCCTATAGCATCATATGGACATCTGACAACAAAACTCTCCACGTTGAAATTTCATATCCATTACCATGTCCAGAAATATTTGCTGCCACATTCATTTTGCACACTCAAAGTTCATTGTTTTTCCTTGGCCTTACATCTTTCTTATATAAAACTAAAAAATATATAAGTGACGTTAATAGGTAACAGATGACAGGTATAGGCCCAGGAGTATACCTGGAAGATTAGTCAAAATTTGACAAAGGGGAGTGGCACCGCTCATACAAAAAATCATTAAAAATCTTATATCTCATGAACCAATACTCCTACAACGACCGTGTATACGTACGAACCATGGTATTAACGCCACCTTTCATGGGAAATTTTGAATGTTTTTGTTAGATTCCTGAAATTTCCACGATTTTGCTGCTTTTTCCCTTTATCCCAGGGAAGACTTTTCGGAAATCGAAATGTCAAAATAAGCATGAATGATGCTTATTTTGACATTCGAACGAATAGCAAATTCATACAAATGTCTCTATTCGTTCGAATGAACTTGTGTGTATTTTGATAGACATTCGTTCGAATTGGCTATTCGTTCGAATGTCAAAATAAGCATGATTAACACTGACTTAGTCTAGGAAGTGACGAAGAGATGACATGCCCATTTTTTTCGAAGCAAAGCTAGCTTACTAGATTGAAAATGTTCTGCCAGTAGCCGATTATTTATGACGAGCTTATAAAAATAGAGTCGGAACAAAAATAATTGAATGCTTTTAATTTCAGATGAAGGTTCAAAATACGTAAAATCGAAAAATCGCAATACCTAAATTGCTAGTCAAGCGGAGCAGCGAAGTAGATTTTAAAATGTTTCTAAAATCGCAGTAGATCTACTTTAATTGCAGTAAAGTTCTGTATACTCTTATTTAGTATTCAACTAGCTGGAATAAAAGACATGGCATGTGTCTATTAGGGTGTCCCGTAAAATTGTTTTTTTGTTGTATCTTAACAAAAGGCCTCGCAAAAGTTGCGTATTGCTGAGCTCATTACAGGAAAAATAACATAAAAAATATTCAAGGGTACTTTTGGGCCTCTACCGGCCGTTGAAGTTTTGGAAAAAAAATGTTGTTTTCCCTACATTTTTCTTTTTCAATATTTTTTTAATAATGCTTACATTTGTAAAGTTATAGCAGATTCTCTCAAATCAAATGTGTTTTTGGTAGGATTTAAGCACTTGAGAGGTTATTTTGATATCTCTTAAATGTTGGAATCAAAAAATACATTTGTTTTGTCTTAACAACAAAATTCTATATGTTCACAAAAAAAAGTAAATTCGAATTTTTTAATTTAAATATTAAAACATGTAAGCAAAATGAGTTCCGGACTCCATCTCCGAGAGCTATTCTGTCCTCTTTTCGATCCCTTTATAGTGAATTAAAAAAAAATAATAATTTAACGTCTGTAAGAGATGTAAAAAAGTATACCTATGCTTTTGATCCAAAGAAATCTTAAAACAGAATACGGTGAAAAAACCCTCTAATTCCGAATTGTTTATTATAGTGAGTGCATGCAGATATCGAACAGATTTTGAAGAGGGCTTCAATTCCAATTGTGTGCCACAATCAAATACTAGAACTTATTAAAATTAACATCCATAAATATATGACTCTAAAAGATACCCAAGTATGAAAAAATGCAAACTATTACAATAGAGTACAAGATTTCATAACATTTTCTAGTACAAAATTGTTTGACATTGCCTCATGTAAATTTGATAAGTGCCACTGTACAAAGAAAAAAAGTGCCTAGTAATGAAAGGGTATTTTTGGAGGATAAGTGTTGATAACCTAGAGACGATTAAAATGCAAAAGCGTCTAGATCGAAAAGAACGTAGTGCATTGAATAATCTTGCCCCTCCAAGTTAACTCCAGAGAGTAGATCCAAACGAAATAGACGAAAGAGTGGAGCCAGTCAAGATAGTAAGATCACTACTTTGTTCTTCAGAACTTTTAAAGTCTTCTTCAGATCCTTTCACGTTTTCAGATAAGCTCAATTTGCTGGTCCAACCATCTGTAGCAAGAGTTGTTGATCGATATGGAGTATCAGAACGATCTGCCCCAACAGTCGCTTCAGCGGTTTTGCACGATGCTGGACTCGCAAATAACACTGACACAAGGCTTGTAATCGACAAAAATAAAATATAGATACCGAGCTTTGTCAAAATCAAGAGAGCATCTTAGAAGCCAAAACAATGATGCCATTCCTAAGAATATTTATTTTGACGGACAGAAAGACAAAACCCTTGTTTCAGATCAAAAATATAAACGTCATTTTCGCAAGGAGCTCCTAGAAGAACATAACAATATTTCTCCGATATATTATACAGGGAAAGAAATATGCAATTCAAAGATTCATTTTATCATTTTTAAGGGCTACATACCGCGATACTAATTATCATTTTTAGTGTCCAGGCTATATTTTTTAAATCACAATGGTGAATTTTTCGAAATACAAAATTGCATATTGTGACCTACAAAATATTCAGTCTCAATGTTAAAAATGATTATTAGTATAAGGTCCATGCCATAGACATTATTTTTTAAAATGATGTCAGACAACTCCTCCACCTATCTTAAAAGATCTGCCTGATGATGAACTTTCATTGCTTGCAAATGCAACAGAGCTCAGAATACCAGATATAAAACAAAATTGAATCTAGAAATCGGATGCCATCTCTTATTTTCAAAAGCCAATTTTCAATGTAAAATTTGTAACTATTTATGCCTTAATAGCTTCTTTTAAATTAATAATTTAAAATTGTTGATTATACGCAAATGAATATTTATTATTTTAATTTAGTACCAAGTTATATTTGCGTATATATTTTTGAAATAGTAATAATATTTCGAACAAATAGAAAAATTGAAAGATATTAGCGTCTTAGTTACTTTTCCCTGTCCTTCAATCGTCGGTAGAGGCCCAAAAGTTATGCCGTAATCAGAAAGTAAGTACACATTCGGAATCTTCTCGTCAATACGCAACTTTTGATACCCCTTTCGATGAGATTTTCCAAGAATTTTTTTTCTTCATACAACGACGGGACACCCTAGTGTCTATATTAGGAGCACGTTCGAGGCCTGAGCCTGGGAAAACAAGCTAGACAGCTTGGGAAATATAAAAATAGGAATTATATCACAGGACACTATAGCTTACGATACCACCTACACAAAAAAAAATATTTTTTTTTTATTATTAGCAAATATTGGTTTTCGTTCCCATTTTTGTGACCTACTGTCTGTAAAAGTACAAATACATATTTTTAATTACAATAAATGCATATGTAACGGTCAAAGCTATTTAAAAACGAAAAGTACTAGCAGTAGGTAATTGAAAAAAAAAAATATATAGACGGAAATCAAAGCACTGCT
Source organism: Cheilosia urbana (assembly GCA_946477585.1). Classification (NCBI taxonomy): domain Eukaryota; kingdom Metazoa; phylum Arthropoda; class Insecta; order Diptera; family Syrphidae; genus Cheilosia; species Cheilosia urbana. Next base: position 45,496,687 of record OX297856.1, read on the forward strand.
ACTAACGTTTTAGTCAACTTTCCGATTCAGTAACACCAAGCAAAAATCAAATCATACAATTGATAATAATAGAGTCGATTGCCAACAGCAATGACTGAATGAGGCTCTCTTCTATGGTCCCCTTTCCCTGCTTGTAAAAAAAAAATCATAGATAGATCGCTTTAGCAACCTTTTCCTTAAATGCTCAGGAGAACTAAGACGGTCATTGAAAAGAATCCACTTGGCTAAATGGAAACATGAATTTATATATACAGTGAAATCCGGATATAACGACGGTGAAGGGACCGGGCTCAAATGGTCGCTATAGCCGAACGTCGCTATAAGCGAAGGTCAGACAAATTAAAAAAACTCATTCTTTACTAGTAGATATGTTACTACACAATGCTGTATTCATAGTTCTATTATTCAGTCAAAATTAATAAGAAAAACCTGTAATAACAAATGTAATTAAAAAATAAAAATGCGCAAATTATAAGGGATGCAACACTGGTCGGCATCTAATTCATTTCCTTGACAAAATCTGTAATATTTCGCTGCTTAAGGTTCCTTTTTTCAGCAAAAAGTTTTTCTAGCGGCTTCTCAGTTCTTATAAGCCACGACACTTTCATCTCGTTTTCCCCTTCACCAAATAGAGCAAATCGTTTTAAGACTGAAATAGCACCTAAAGCATCTGTGACTGTTGGAATTCGTTCTTCCGATTCCGGATCGTCAGACTCCTCGTCATCAGATAACACCTCATGCATATTTATTGCTGAAGCGTCAGTTATAGCTACGCTTTCAACAATATCTGTAGGGTCAACGGAGGTCAAAACGTGGTTATCTACATCAATGTAAGTCTCCCAGTTAGAGTAGTTTTCCTCGTTCGCCCAAATTTTAGCGAGTTGTGCCAATGGCAAACTATCCAGTCCATCATGGGTATTCTCAACATGAGCATCAGGTAAAAGTGAAGAGTTACAGAACCCTGCATGTGCGAAATATTTTCTTATAGTCTCGCTAAGAAAAAAATCGAATTTTAGCAAAAAAACAGGCGCTATTTAAGCAAACGAAACCAACGGTCGTTTTTTTCCACAGGCAGAGGCAACTAGTTAGATTATTTTTATTTCTTCGCTATATCCGGAGGAAAAAAATCAAATTGTTGAAAAAAAAGGACGCTATATACGGAATCGCCGTTATATCCGAGGTCGCAATATCAGGATGAATTTGTATGCAAAATATGGTGTAAAATCAAGGGATTCAGAGTTTGCGTCGTTATATCCACATGGTCGTTATAACCGAGGTCGCTATAGGCGAATTTCACTGTAGTTAAAAATTATTTTCATTCTTGTAAAAATATAAATAATGAAATAGCTTGAAATGGCTCGGCACTAATTGTAAGTATTGAACTTTCAAGTTACATAGATATGTGTTAATTTTTCTTAGATAATATACGGAGAATCCGTAGATAAATAGACTTTGCATTTAATAGAGAGTACACTTCGACTTAAGAGGTATACTTAAGGGACAAAAAAAATTTTTTTTTATTTCCAGATTAACGATATTCTCATCATCACTTTACACCGAATTTTGTTTTTCGCAGCTCATCTTTTAAAAATAGAAATTTTAAAGTCGAACCAAGAACACGACTCAATACCACTTATGAACAAATCAACTTTAAACCTTGCTATGTGGGCGGTTGCATTTTTACTGTACATTAAATACATACAAGTACCTATATATTTCTCACCTCTGATTCGTTTGCTATGCTTAAATCGACACACATTTTTATTGTTTACCATACGACTATGTATACCAATGAGAGGCGCAAAGTTGAAATATATTTCAGCTGCTTTTTAGCGGATGAAATAAATAACTGCTTTCACACTATTTCGAAGAACAGGTTTCAACTGAAGCGAGGTAATAATACAAAATGAAAAAGCCAATTGGCGAAATATAAACCAACAAGGGACGCTCAACAATGTGCTTAGATTGCGAAACGGCCAACGTGAGTACCCATTATGTGGGTACTTACATATATAAAAGGTAGTGTGTGCACCTTCGTCGGAAAAAAAATACAATACCTTGAAAAATTAACGGCAACGTTTACGTTTAGGCGACTGCGGGAATCGGGCGACCGACATTCAGAACGAAAATAATTTTGAAACACGTCATGGTGACATTTTCAACTTTCAAGCGTGGGCGCCTGTCGATTTCTTGTCCCATGAAGTGTTTGATTTTATTGTTTTTATGCCAAATAAACAAAAGCTTGCTGATGGTAACAAATTTGGTTGGAGGAGAATTTTCATTTCGAATGTATCAATAGTAATTACCCACATAATTAGATAAATTCAGCGGGTCGAAATTCCATAGGGAAATAAATACATTGGAAGAAATCGTAAGCAATAGATACCTAAAAAAGACTGGAATCATATTCGAACTATGTACTTAGCGACTTGGCGAATGATTCACTTTTTTGTTGACCTAACAATGTCACGTTGTGCAATTTAGAACACCGCCGAAACTTACCCAACTAAATGGTTGGTAAGGTGGGGATTACTTAGTTTCATATTAAACAAGTTGACTCAAGCTAATAAATAGTAGATAGCACTATATGTACGTGGTTTGTAAATGATTCGATCTGTTTCCATTACTATAAGACGGTTAAGCTTTACGTTCACAGTGGCCGCGTTCCATTGACCGATGGCCGCTAGACGTCTAGCACAAAATGTACTCGATTGAGGTAATCCCCAGTAGAGCACTAGCGCCAGCTGAAACAGAACGGCATTTCGCTTTTTGTATATTTCATTCATTGAGCGTTAATATTTTCAGTTTATCGATGAACCTTTTGTTTTCTGTGGAAATTTATTTACGATTGTACCTGCTGTTCATAGAACTTAATTTGTTCGCTGTGACGTTAACGAGTTCAGCTGAGAATCTCAAATGCGCACGGAATAACATAATGCATTGTGTGTCACTCGGAAGATTATGCAAATTGGTCAGTATGCGCTGTGCCTATGATTTCGATATTGGAAGTGAGGTGGCTTAATTTTCTCTTGTTTTTCAGTTCTCAGATTTCCCTTTTTTTTTGTAATAGCCTATTCACACCGCACCGAAAACCGTGTATTCGACTATTCGTCGAAAACGCGTCGTTGCATTCACACCGAACACCAACTAGTTTTCGTTTGACATTTCAATCAGCTGTGAGACACTAGTCGCTAAACTTAGGTGTAAAGTTTTTTGGTTACAAATTTCGATCGCAATAATAAAATAACAAAAAAAAATTTAGAGAATTTTAAAATAATATTAGCCCATCAATTAGATAAACGTGGAAAATTAGGTAGTGAGTTAGGACTTTTGTTTGGTTACCTAATTGCTTTTTGAACCTAAAATATTCAAATTCTTGTCTTAAGCGACTTAAATATGACCCGGGCAAATGAGAAGCATGCTAAGGACAAGAAAAAGCGCGTTATTCTGTAAAAAGGAGCAGATTTAGAATAAGCTTTAGATATTTGAAATCCGTGAAAATAAACAGCCATTTAGGGCAGCGGCAAGAAGGTTTAGGATTTCAAGAACGACTCTTCAGGACCGAATTCACAAAAGAACCTCAGATAACCTTGGGAAATTTGGACATTGCCCTGTGCTCTCTGCAGAAAAAGGAAATAGGCTAACTGGCTTTTCAATCTAGCAAAATGCGGCTTTTCTCAAACCCGTGAAAACCTCTTGAAAAATGTGCAATATACTCTCCAAGAAGAAGGCCGCAAATACCCTTTCAAAGCCAGAAAACCAGGTTAGAAATGGTAGGTACTACGATTTTATGCGACGTCATCCCGATTTAAGCCAACGATCCCCTGAAACTGTATATATAAAAGCCGCGCTCAAATTACAGAAGAAGGAATAAGAAAACGGTTTACAGAGCTCAAAGAATACTTTTCCCAAGAAGATGATTTAGAGGAATCTTTAATGCCGATGAAACGGGATTCAGTATGGCTCCAAAAACTGGAAATGTCATTGCCCCGAAAACGAGAATTTAACTGTTCTGATGACTTTCTCAGCATATGGAAGAAGAAACGATCTCAAAACTGGCTGAAATCAGTCTAAAGTAAGAAGCCTGAATATGTTTTTGGCAGGACGGAGAGCTGATGAATGCGGGGAGAAACTTTTCTTCAATATGTGAAAGAATGGTCTCCGTTCGAAGATTTTTCAAGGCTCGCAAACCGCCATTGTCAATTTCATTTCAGGCTTGGAAAGCCTTTCAAAAAGACGAGGAAGATGAAAAGAAATTAAGTTGCAAAAAGCAAGCTTGAGCAACAAAAAAAAAGAAGGAAAGAAAAAAACGGGGCGGGTTTCCATTATGCGCACTAAGCAAACATTTTTTTTTATTTTTTTTTTTTCTGGCTTAAAATGGCCTAAAAAACATAAATATAATATTTTTTTCCTGAGGAAATGAAATTTTTTTTTTAAATTTTTTTATTATTAAATTTTAATATTTTTTTTTTTAATGAAATCATGTTGACATGATTTATACACCGAGATTTAAAACCTTTTTTGCAAAATCTCCTGGTTTAATTAAAAAAAAAAAAAAAATTATTAAAATTTAATAAAAAAAAAAAATTTCATTTCCTAAAGAAAAAAAAATATTATATTTATGTTTTTTAGCCCAGTTAAATAGTTTAATAAGTGTATACCAAAAACTTTCAGGCAGGTGCCTGTAAGAAAGTATGGTGTATTTAAAGTAGGGGTGGAGGGCTCGCTTCGCTCGCTAACAGGATTTTAACCCTTTTTTTCGCAGGGTTTAGACGCTCACGCGACTTCGCCGCTCCGCTTAGGGTATGTCAACAACTGTCAGGCAGGCGCCTTTAAGAAAGTCTGGAGTATTTAAAGTAACGCGTCCATTTGTGCAGTTTGTAGACAGGCACTTTTCAGTGAAAACTGAAAACTTTAAAAATAAAAAAAAAATAGAAAAAAAAGTTTCCTCAAAAAAATTCTTCTACAGTACATCTTAGAACAAGTCAATTTATATAAAAAAAATAAAAAAAATGAATTTGCTTAGTGCGCATAATGGAAACCTCAGCCAAAAAAAATCCTACCTGAATTAAATTTAAGGATTTTTTTTTTTATTGATATAAATTACTTTTTTATAATAAAACATTAAAATGAAAAATACTAAATAATTAAAGCCCTTTATTTACAGGGTCGCCGAAGATGGGACACCAGCTGGTCGGAAATAGGAAGCAAGGAGCCGGACAGTGGAAAAAATTATATTTTTTTTTACAAAAATCTAAATAAATGTTTTGTTGCGAAAAGCATTTAATGTTCAATTCATTTTACCGATGAAGAAATCAATAAAGAATCATTTATTTCAAGAATTATTTAAAAATGTTATTTTATTATTTATTTTATTTTTTATTTGAACTATTAACAAATAATAAATTAAGTGTTAATATCAAAAAACATAGCGCTGTGGTATATTTTATGACGAAAAATCCGCCACTAGCGACGCTACTATGAAAATGACATTTCACTAGCAGTCCATATTTAGTATGTCTATGTTCTCATCGCTCCCATAACATTTCTTAGACGTTCGCAAGAGGCTATGTTAGGGTGTTGTCAAAAAAAAAGAAAAGCTTTAGGTGTGAAAACTGGAACGCCTGCTCACAAATTGTATTCAACTGGCGCACAACAGAAACGAATGGCTTACTCCGTGGCACTGGTGAAACATGCACGATCTATAAATTGCGGCATAATGTAGTGAAATAAGTCTTATCAGAAAATGCAAATTTTCGTATTATTCCAGCTCAAATTAGAAAGCTTGATGATTTCATTAACCAATTACAATCTTCAGGGTACTGACATCTACAAACTGGATTTAAAAACAAGCATATACCTAATACAATTAATCATTACAACCGCCAGCTACTTACTTGTGAGTCCTCCGACATGGATTCATCGTATTTAGCCTTATTAAAAACTGGTGGATTATCGTTTATATCCTCAATTGTCACCTTGAACGTGCACACGTCGTCCAAAGCCGGCCGCCCGTCGTCCGTTGCCTGCACAGTAACGTAAACGGCTTTCTCGTGAATCGGTTCGTCACGATCGAAAGTGTGCGCTGTCACGATCACGCCCGTATTCGAATTTATATGAAATTTCGGTCTTTCACTAGTCGATTGTATCAAGCTGTACTTGATTGTCTGACCAGGATCAGGATCCTCGGCTTGAACTAAAATAACAAATGTATTCTCGGGCTGCTCTTCTTTAACCGACGGAGCATATTCTAGGCAATTTTTAAATGCCGGCTTTCGATTGTCCACCGATTTGAATTCGTCACTAGCGCCGCCATTCCCGAAGAAAATGCTGTCGCCGCCATTTCGAGACGTAGGCGGATTCTGATACACCGAGTTCGATTCACGTTTCAAGCGGTCAAGTCGAGTGTCGTCTTTGTATCCGATTTCCGTGCCATCAGGCAAAAGTTCATCACCACCGACGACGATAGTGATGGCTACCACGCAACTTAAGACCGTTACTAGTAAATTAATCACTCTAACGACCATAATTTCACTCGATAAACAAAATCTGAATAAAATAAAAAAAATAAAATAAATCCACTTTAAGCGTACAATTAAATATTTCTCACTAAACTATGTAACGCTTTTCATCCAACAGTTGTTCATATATATATATACATATATTTAATGCACTTATCTACAAATACAATGGCATAGCATAGGTATGTACATAATCATCAATTAAGCAGGTAGATATAGGTAACAGATAGTGTAGTATTCCACAATTCCAATGCGATATTATATTCCGTGCGAGTGACAAACAAAGAAAATATGTAATCCTCTATCTATTTGCTCACAATAGAATTATTTTCGAGTGAATTTTGTAAAATGAGTCACAGTGTTGATGAGGATGCTGTTGCTGGATCTGGTGCTGAAGATGACGATCGTGTACGGTGAGCAGGCAACACGGCATTTTTGCTTTCGAATGCATTTCATGGAACGGAAAATCCGACAAAAACCTGAAATGCTACACACACGAACACACGCGAACGACCAGATGAAACGATAATTTCATTCTTCCTTCCCCCTTCTTTGCTTTATAATTATTTATTTATTACACAGGTAAACTCCAGGTAAATCCACGAGAGAAAAAGGGACGCAAGTATCGGTGAAATTATTGACACAAACTAGACGCGAAGAGAATGTTTGGCTTTAATTTGTTAACAACTATGTAAATTCGGTTTTATTTATTTTAACAAAAATTGGCAATTTAAATATTTCAAATAAATTATTGTTATTTGCAGACAATAAAGAAAACACTTTCAGTTACACGATCAGTTACAAACCGCCACGATTCGAACCCGTCGAAAGCCAAACTCGAACTCCAGCAGCAAGCAAGCAGCATTCCAAAAAACCAAACGAACAAATAACAAAACCGCACACACACACACTTAAAAAATAAAGCAACGTTGCTGTTTGCTGAACGTTGCTTAGGAACGCATGAAGTGAAACATGCACACAAAGCATACGCTACGCTTCCTATCTATGCACACCAATGGGTTTGGTTAGTGTTGTGTCTTGTGTCTTGTGTGCAACAGAAAAAGAATCCGTAGGTAGCGCCGTAGCGGTAGCCCCGTAGCCCGTACGTTACGTACCCCGTTTCCCCGTCCCGTACCCTTTGCGAGTCAAGTCCGTGCGCTAAAAACCGGTTGTGTTGTGTACACAGTACACAAAACAGGCACGGGCACCCCGACCCCGACCAGGACCTCTACCATTCCTTTTGGATTTCGTTTTTCGTACATTGCATGTATCGTAATCGGAATCGGATTCGTCGAGTAGGTATGTAGATGTACGCACAAAGTTAATGCAGTAAATTTAAGGGGAAATCTTTGTAGTGGTGTGCGACATTTACCACTTGTTGCCATCCATAAGCCGCTGTAACTCGAACAAACCTTTGGGTAAATACACAATGAATATTTTTTGAATTTTTGCCGTTGATTGTTAAACTAGTTTGTAACGATTTGTCTAAGCTTATTGCTAAATGCTGAATTATAAGAATTGTTTCTTAACACCGTGTCTTGACGATAAATATTTCATAGCTTGCTATCTGTCAATTTTCATAGAAAGAAAGAACGATAGTTTGCAATAAAATGTAGATTGGGCATTTCATAGTATAATATTTCAGTCGTTCAAATATCGCTAAGCAGAGCTAGTCGTTGCATTCTCTCATTAGATGCCCTAATACACCGTCCGTTCGCTACTCAGCCATTGTTGAAAAAAAAAAAAAAAAAAACTGCACCCGAAATAACAGCCCATATCATACTATCGATAACATGCTATGAGCTGAGCAATATTTTTTTTAGCATTGCGGTCTCCATTGGCAATTTTCATAGTATGATACATCGCAAGCTATAAAATATTGCTCGTGGAGATACCAGGTAACTGTTTTACATTCACGGGAATTTGTGTATTCAAATTGAGAAACCGCAAGATCACTCATATGGGATGCCACTTTTTGTACATAGGGCAATCGGCTCTGGGAAATACGGCCCCTACAAATTATACAGGTAACAACAACAACGATTTTTAATAGAATTTGGGGTATTATTTCCTTTTTTAGGTCCTTATTTCCAAATGAAAATTGGGGTCTTATTTTATTATGAAATAAGACCCCAAAAGAAGGAATGGAATAAGTCCCCAAAATTATTTTTTTATTATTAATTGTTACCCTTCCAAAATGGAATACGTATGGGGGGGGCATGCTGCACCCCTGTTGAGTATATACAAAGTATATACAAAGTTCCTTTAATCTAAATTAGTTTATCCAATATCAACAATATTAAATAAAAAGTAGTTTTCGTTATTTTTAATTTCATTATGAAATAAACCCCAAATTGGGGCCTTATTTCATTGCAGTGGGGCTTTATTTCATAATTGAAATTGGGATATTATTTCATTATGAAATAAAACCCCAAATTTGGGCCTTATTTCATTTTCTCTTTTTTTTCGATTACACTATATGCTATTTTGGGCATTTTTATCAGTCAAAATCAGCCTGGTCATATGTGGCATTTAGGTTATTAGAGCATATGGGATATGCCCATTACATTGTCCGGGTTCCACTGCCCGCTAGACGTCTAGCACAAAATATCTCAGATGAAGGAACGGCCGCGCTATAACACCAGCGGCAGTGGCAAAGTCCACACTACAATTAAAGAAATGATTCAAATATCATAAAAACAATATTTGAATTGCTATTTTATTTACATTATTACCAATTTTATCACAATTACACTTGCTCGGCATTCGTATTTATTTTTATTTTGTAAAGCTTAGTAGCCTACTCGAGCTAAATTTTCGCTCCCATACAAAATTCTCTCCATAATTTAGGTGAGCTAAATTTAAGCGAACCCATTTAGCTGAGTACCGCTGCTCGAGCTAAATAATCAAACTTTTGATTTACAATGTACTTCATGTATCTGTCAAAATTTAGCGTGCCTATTTAATGGGGCGGTACATTTTCTTAAGCTAAATTTTGGCAGATCGTTCTTTTCTGTTGTTTTGTTGCGTTTTTGTATTGCGGAGAATGGGAATAGTTAGCAAGGGTGACGTTTTTTTTTTAATAAATACCTCGACGACGAGTACCTACAATCAGAAATTGTTGAAATCAGGGAGTGTTGACATTTTGAAGTTAGTTATTTTGAAAGAACAGCTTTTTCCTGTGACACTTATCCGCGGCGTGCTCTATGTCAAAATGAATCTGGGGTGTGAGTTGATGTTGGGAGAGAAAAGTTGGAGAGCAGATAAAATTTAGTTTAGCTAGAGCAGCGTACTAAGCTTAAACGTTTGAGCGATTTCCTTTGACAGGTCGTTTTTTTTTTTTTTTTTTTTTTTTTTTCAATGCAGCAGTTAGTTTTGCGCTAAGGCCCCAGTTATAGCCATACATAAAATCAAACCGTAAAAATTTTCTTTTGCTTTTTTTGACCACTTAAACTTGATAGTTTAACTCAATCTTGGTCTTAAAATGTTGCTTATGAATTAGAAAGTAAGATTATCAAAAAAAAAGTATGTAAATGTATTGTAAATAATTAAAACACTCTAATTTGAAGTACTAATTATTGTTCTTTATTTTTTATAATATTTTACTTTCCCAATTTAGCACTCAAAAAATTTAAGTGTTCTCGTCAATCTCTGCTCTTTTTCCTTCTCCCCTTTTGTCTTCTTCCCCCCTTCGCACGCCCTCTGGGAATCAGCGAAGAATCTATTCAGGCAGGGTTGTTATCTTCTTCTTTATTCTTTACAGTTCCCCCCGGTACAACAATTCCGGGATTGGATGTTGTTGTACCATTGCTTTCACATGTCACCTCCAACAGCGCTAACTTGACTGACGGTCGTTGCAAAATACCACTTGATGTTTGTACCACAGCGCTTCGTACTTGTCCATCTGATGATGTCTTAACAGCAATTATTCTTCCCTTGGGGTATGTGTTTCTTGGTAGGTCCTTGTCAACGATTAGTACAATATCGCCAACTTTCAATGGTGGCACAGGGTCATACCATTTGGAGCGTAACGTTAACTCCGGTGTATATTCGTGTATGAAACGTTCCCAACATCTGTTTGCGAACCGCTCTTTATACTGGTACGTGAATTTGAGGACCTTTTGATTGTCATTAAGTTGTCCAATAGCTTTTTCTCCTCCAGAATTTAACCGCAAAAAATGATTTGGTGTCAAGGCTTCAGCTAAATCATCTTTTATCGGAACGTATGTAAGTGGTCGGGAATTTATAATGTTTTCAGCGGCTACTAAGCAACTTCTTAAGAGTGGATCGGTCGGCGTCCTAGTGGGCAGTGAACTGTACATTGCTATTTTGAACGAACGTACCAAACGTTCCCATGCTCCACCCATATGTGGCGATACCGGCGGATTAAAGCGCCATTTTAACGATGGACTAACAAATTTATTAGCGATAAGAAGTGGATCCACTGCTTCCAATTCTTGACGCAATAGCCTCTCCGCTCCAATGAAATTAGTTCCTCGATCACAATAAATTTCTTTAGGTTGTCCACGTCTCTGTATAAAATCTTGAAAGCACAAGATGAATGAATCGGCATCTAGCTTGTAGGCTATTTCAATATGAACGGCCCTGATGGTAAGACAGGTAAAAATAACACCCCATCTCTTTTCTTGACGTCGCCCTACCATAACTGTCAATGGGCCGAAGTAGTCAACTCCGGTAAAGGTGAAAGGTTCACAATACGGTGATAGTCGCGCAAGCGGAAGAGGTGACATCTCCGGCGGCCTTGGATTCGCCTTTCGAATTTTGCACCATTGGCACCTTTGGCAGACGTATTTAACTACTGGTCTTAATTTTGGTATTAAATAGGTCTGTCGCAGCTGGTTTACTACACTCTCTTGATTGGCATGTAAAAATTGTTCATGATATTTTTGAACTATGAGATGAGTAATTGGATGTTTTCTTGGAAGAATCAGTGGTCGTTTCATATTTATGTCAATAAAAGTGGCTGCATCAAGTCTTCCTCGTACACGCAGTAGTTGCTGTTCATCCAAATAAGGTGAAAGACATTTTATCGAGCTTGAACGGTGAACTGTCGGTTGAAGGCTATCTGCCTTTTGCTCGTATTGTTTCATAAGATGACTGTACTCCTTATAGTAGACGTCTCTCTGAGCTATTCTCAATAACACAGTCTCTGCTAACTTCAGTTCGTCACCGCTGAGAATTCCCTTTGTGGGTAGTTGTGGTTTCATCTTCACTTTGATGTTCAAGAATCTGATCACATAGGCTATGGTGTTAAGAAGCTTTGTCCATTTGGAAAATCTGGTAAGATCGACCAAAGGCTTAGCGACTAAATGTTCGAACAACAACTCTTCCGTTGTTACAGATTCGGTTGTAATGTCTTTCGGCCAGTTTTCTTGATCCAAAAGTAAGAAACTAGGCCCTTGGAACCATCGGTCTTTAATATCCAATTTCGGAGGCTGGACCCATTTGGTTGCTTCATCGGCAACATTTTCTTTAGATGAAATATATCTCCAAACTCCAGAGCAATTACTGTCTTGTATTTCAGCTACTCGAAACGCAACGAATTTGTTATACCGATGTGGGTCATTCTTTATCCATCCCAAGACTGTCTTAGAATCGCTCCAAAAAAATAATTTTGTAATATTTATTGAAAATTCTTCTGATATCTGCTTCGCAAATCTGCACCCCATTACAGCAGCATCCAGCTCCAAACGAGGTATAGACCGCAGTTTTATAGGAGCTACTTTTGTTTTCGCACCTATTAACGAGCAATCCACCTTATCTCCATGGCTCAGCCGAAGGTAAGCTACAGTAGCACATGCTTGTTCCCCCGCGTCGACAAAAACATGCAATTGGACCATTGTTCCAGTCCAGTCTGGTAGCTGCTTTAAGATGCATCTTGGAATTCTAATTTTCTCCACCTTAGGAAGAACTTTTAACCATTTATTCCATGCTTTAAACTGATCATCTTTTATTGTATCATCCCATTCAATTCGAGACCTCCAAATGTCCTGCAGCAAAATCTTAAGAAAAACTAAAAAATTAGCGATTAATCCTATCGGGTCGTATATAGACATTAAAACGCGAAGAACGTCTCTTTTAGTCGGTCGGCTTTCTCCACTCAATACCTTTTTGCTGCCTTTGTTATAGCATAAAGAGAATGTATACTCGTCGCTCTTTAAACACCACCACATTCCCAAAATCTTTTCTGTTGAGTGTTCTGGGTTGAGACTCAAATTCACACTATCGTCTGATGATTCAGGATTTAGTGCACTCATTACATTTGAAGAATTTGATTTCCAATTTCTGATCTCAAACCCAGCATTGGCATGTATTAAAGTCACTTCGTTGGCTAATTTTATCGCCTCGGCTTCGGTGTCTACACTTTCTAGCATATCGTCCACATAATGACTTTTAATTATACTTCTTACTGCTTTTGGATAGTCATCGGTGAACTTTACAGCATTGTGGTTCTTCACAAATTGAGCGCAGCTAGGAGAGCATGTAGCTCCAAAGGTCATGACTTGCATCACGTAAGTTGTGGGCTCCAAACTTTCATCATTTCTCCAGAGAAATCTCAGGACGTGTTGGTCTTTTTCGGGAATCTTCACCTGATGATACATTTCTTTGATGTCGGCTGAAATGCAAATTTTTCTTTCTCTGCTGCGTATAAGTACACCCAGTAATGAAGAGTTCCAGTCAATGCCTTTCATCAGCAAAGTATTCAAAGAAATACCATCGACCGTGGCGGCAGCATCCCAGACGATTCTCACCTTGTTTGGTTTATTAGGATTGTGAACTGGAAAAATCGGCAAGTACCAAATCCTTTCCTGCGGCTCTGCTAGCTCTTTGCTATTCAATTTACGTATGTAGCCTTTCTGTTCGTAATCTCTTATTTGTTTTTTTATATTTTCCTTTAAGTCTTTATCTGATTTAAGACGATTTTCGAGGCACATCATTCTACGAACCGCCATAGGTCTGCTGTCTGGCAATTTGAATTTTTCGTATCGCCATAAGAGCCCAGTCTCGTACCGATTTTCCAGATGCTTCGTTGTCTCGGATAGGATACACCTTGCTCGATCTTCTTCTTGTATTTGCCTTGAATCCTTTGGAGCGGCTATGCCCAAACTATCTACTGAAAAGAATTCCTTGATCATCCGATGAGTCTCAGCATCAGCCTCTAGCTGGCAATCACAAAAATGTAAATTTTCGACGAACTGCGAACCGATAGTTTCTTTTGCTTCGACGGTAGAAAATATGGTCCAGCCAAGGCGACATTTTGCTGCAATGGGTGCATCTTCAGCTGCTTCTATGATCTTCAAAGGCACGGCGACATGCCAATTTCGAAGACCTATCAAAATGCCTGCTCTAGCATTAAAATACGACTGCACTGGTAAATTTTTAAGATGAGGGTACCTTTTAGCTAAGTAAAGATAATCCAACGTTTGAATTGGCAAGTTAAGATTTTCCACCGTTCTGATGTTGGCGATACGAAACTCTGGCGCATTTTGATACACTCCGGAAATATTGGCTTGAACCCGTTTCGATTCTTTCTCCTGCCTAGATATAGATCCACTCCACTTAAGGCACAAGGGCTCACTTTCTCCTTGAAGTTCCAACTGATTAGCTATATCCTCATTTAAAAGTGTACTGGATGATCCTTCATCAAGAAAGGCATATGTTTTTACTGATTTCCCATTGTGAGACAGCAAAACTGGCAGAATTCTGAATCTAACGGAAGTAATGGAATAATGACTCATAATTGTTTCATCACTGATACTATTTGTATCATCCTTGCAGATGTTATGCAACAAAGGGTGATGTTTCTTGTCGCAACCTTCTTCGGAGCATGGCACTGGAGAATGGCATTTGTGAAAATGTCTTTTAAGACATTGTTTGCAAAGATTTAGTTTTTTAACGAAATTCCATCTCTCACTTACAGACATTTCTCCAAAACGATTGCAGGCTGAAACAGATTTACAATCCTCCTGGCAAACCTGACACTTTTTCTGATGATAAACTGCTTGATCTGACTTTTTTTGTAAGCCATCATGAACGTTTACAACTTCTTTCTTCTCCCTAGTCTTAGTTTCATTCGAACGAAACCAGGAAGTTGATGGCATAATACTGCAAATATCTGTGATAATATCATTGAGGAAATCACCAAATACGCAGATACTTTCAGCATCTACTTCTGTCCGCTTATGTGCCGCCCAATTTAACTTTAGTACTGGTGGTAACTTATCGACTAGCTCTTTCATAAGCATTGGGTTACGCATGTGATTCTGCAATTCAGATTGTTCAAAAGTGGCACATAGGTTTCTTACAGCCACTGCATACTCTACTACGCTTTCCATTCGTTCCATTTTTGGCGATGTCATTTTACGAATTTTTGTAATGTAGTGTTCCATTATAAGTTCAGGTCTACCATAGAACAATCTTAAAGTTTCCATTATCTGGGGAACACACGATGGTAAAGTTAGCTGGGCTTCTACCACTTCTCTGGCTTTGCCCTTCAGACAACGTTGTAGACGTATAAGATTTTCACTCTTCGAATAACCACACGCTGTTGTAGTTTGGTAAAAACTGCTTATAAATACGGGCCATTCGCCTGGATTGCCAGAAAAATTCGGAAGGTCTTTTGATAGCACATGCCTGGTGGCCAATTGTTGAGATGATAATTCAAATTTGTCTGCAATTGCTTGTGACTCGTATTTTGTAATAGGATTTGTTTCACCTAAATGCTTATTAGTTTGTTTTGGTAAATTTTGTAAATACTGTTTAACTGCATCGTTTGGTTTGATTGACTTACCGCACGGTGGGTCCACCAGTGTTTGTTTAGTTTTTTGATGGGCCTTGTCCTGTTGGGCAGCAACACCATGAGTGGAATGGATCTCCAACTCTTCATCCGACATTTCATTTATTAGTGCTTTACGTTGTGCAATTAGTTGTTGTTGTTTTCGCAGAATTTCTTCTTCAGCATCCAAGATTTTCATCTGTATACGAATTCTTTCAGCTCGACCTGTGGATTTTCCAGAAGAAACTGAAGAAGTTGCCCTTGGTGGTATTTCAGCATGTTGTACTACGATTTGTTTTTGCGTTGCATTCATTGCGCAAATTGGACACTCCCATTCGGGATTATTTTCTACTTCGTCCCCAATATTTGCACAATCGTAATGAATCCATTTTTTACATCGCGTACATTCCGCCATATTTGTTTCAGTATAATCATTTTTACACACTGGACATTTTTCCAGTGCATTTGACGACGACGACATTGTGCGTTATATTAAATTTTTTGAGAATATTGTAAATAATTAAAACACTCTAATTTGAAGTACTAATTATTGTTCTTTATTTTTTATAATATTTTACTTTCCCAATTTAGCACTCAAAAAATTTAAGTGTTCTCGTCAATCTCTGCTCTTTTTCCTTCTCCCCTTTTGTCTTCTTCCCCCCTTCGCACGCCCTCTGGGAATCAGCGAAGAATCTATTCAGGCAGGGTTGTTATCTTCTTCTTTATTCTTTACAAAATGATTAAATGATTAAATTTTCTAGAAAAATAATCAAAAAATAAAAAAAAAAAATAAAATCAACTTCTCAGTCAATTCCACAAAAGAAAACCGAATCATTCCACTGAAGTATTTCATTACTGTTCCATCTGTCAGGAACTTTTTTTCTGATGGAATCCAATCAGTGGGGGTTGGTTTGTTGTAGGTAATTGCTTTAGGCCCAGTTTATCCAATCTTGGTTATCTTTAAGCATTGGTTATTCCAGCTGGTAACCATTGAATGTGTTTGTTCAGCAAAATATTAACCAGAGAATCAGTAGTTTGGTTAGTTAACCAGTGAAATCGATAACCAGCCGATTTTGAGTGGTTAATGAGATTTAACCACTGATTATCTGTAATTTCGTTTGTTCAAGATTTTTTGAGGACTACGTGGGTATTTTGACGTAACCGATATACAAAAACTTTTGAACAAAAAGAAAAATGTAAATAATAGAACAAAGGAATATATAACGCAAGATGGAGTGAACCAATAAAATCTTTCACAAGCAAAGGAAATCAGTATCAAACAACATAAAGAACTTGTCATAAAATTTATGTTATAACGTTTTCCTATTTTCAACGTTTTTTTTTTTATATAATTCAATTAACCTTATTTAACGGATTTTTGAAGTCAACGTAAGAGCGAATGAAGGTATTATTATTTCCTGCCAGCAGAGGCAGACACTTTCTATAACAAGATTGAAATGATGTTACACAGTGGCACAGGTTATGTCGAAACATGGAACTACTTGTCTCGCGTTGTATAAAATTGAAAGTTTGCTGGCAGTTAATGAATAAAGTAGGTTGGTACCAATAGGTATACCAATGTTAAAAATATAGAAGTATACATAATACTGACTGCAAATTAATTTCTGTGCTGAACGCACTGGCGCAGTGAGCACGCTGAGCTCACTCACTACAGAATATTTCAGTTCCATATCATTCCAACAAGGAAGAATGCAAAATTAGTTGACATTTACATCGCATTTAAATAGAATAGCATCATCCGCTGCCGATTCTTTGTGTTATTATTTAATTTGTTGTTTAAATTAATATAAAATAATGACAGAAAATAGTAAATCATCTCTTACACCTGCGCAAATATCGCGCATTGAAAGAAACCGCGTTAAAGCGGAAAATTTACGTAAAGGAAAACTAGTAAGCCATCCGTATTCTGTGCTGAAAAAGTAGAATATTTCTATGTTGCTATTCATTCGGCTTTGTAACTGTAATAATATTTTAGGGACTTAAATATCCATGCGAATTCGGTTGTTAAGGTTCAAGGAACAAAATTCATTGATAGCGGTGGTGGATTCCTAATAGAAGCTCCACTTACTTCCAGTCAAGCATCCTTAATAGATGGTTTAGCACAGCCAACAACTACTGCATACGAACAACCCAGCCTTACCTTCCCAATCACATACAAAGAATGTTTGGAATGTGGTGATAAATTTTCCGATTCATATCTTTTGGACAATTTCGAATATGCTGTTTGTGACAAATGTCGGGACCCAGATGAGAAACATTCGCTTATCACTCGTACTGAAGCTAAAACTGAGTTCCTACTTAAAGATTGTGATTTCGATAAAAGGGAGCCACCGCTAAAGTACATCAGCCGGAAGAATCCTCACAATATTAGATGGGGTGAAATGAAGCTCTATCTTTTTTTGCAGGTAGGATGTCAGTTTGATGTAGTTCCAATGATTTTGTATTGATTTGTCGTATATAAAGGTACAAGAAAGAGCTATGCAAGTTTGGGGCAGCGAGGAGGAACTGGTAAAGCAACAGGAGAATCGAGAAGAAAAAAGGGAAGTTACAAAAATTAAGAAGTACAACAAACAAATGAAGCAATTGCGCATGGACGTGAGGAGTAGCTTGTATACAAAAACAACAAAAGCAACTCACGAACACGAATTTGGTCCCGAAACATACAACGAGGATGAAGATAACTATACCCATGCATGTGTAACTTGTCAATACTCTGAGACTTTTGAGAAAATGTAAACTGTCGTAAATATCAAAATGTGTGTTTTAATTAAAATAAATTGTTTGAAGAATATTGTAGCTACATTTTTGTACATCACTTAAGTGCCTATTAGGCGCCGTCCCGTAATCCTCCTTAGATCTCTCTAATTGTCTTGCGTTATGTTTTTATCGGTTGCTCAACTATTATCACATCTTGGGTTACATCATCTTTAAGATATGACACTGATAGTGACACTTTTTGCTGTTTATCGCATAATTTGAAGGATTTTGTTTATGCATGCTAGCTACATTAGAAAAAAATAGTGCGTGCAGTCCGAGGTGGACTCCCTCCGCGCGGAAGAAGTGAAACTTCGTAATGTGGAAATGAAAATAGGAAGGGGTAGAAATTGATTTTTAGTGAACTCATATTGTTTCTTTAAGACAAACTTTTTTAACATTGCTTACAATTCACAATTGATCGCATCTTTTAATTATCATTTTCGAGTGGAGAAATATCCAAATCTATAACATTTACAATGGGATTATGAGAACTAAAGTAAGATACGAAATGTTGGAAGTCGCATTAGAAGTTACACTTCAAAAGTACTAACCTATTAAATTATTATGTGTATCAAATCAAACTAAAACAAGTAAATGAAATAATGAGGACGCTACTCGTTGCTAACGCTCGCGCTGGCCTGTAACAGGTATACAGTATACTACGCGCATGCGTTCGAGTGCCACGCATTCTTTCTCGCTCTGTCTCCTTCTATTCCCCCTCCCCAGGAGCGTTGAAACGTTTAACGCAACCTTGCATTAGAAGTTTCACTTCAAAAATGCAGACCTTCATCGGTTGTAAAATAAAAGAATGCATTCCTTTATTACAAAATGGTTGGCGCAAAAATGTCAATATAGGACCCAAGGCCATTCGTTGGTTCTGCGAAATATAAATAACGGCCCCAAAAAATTATACAGGAAACAACAACAACGATTTTAAATAGAATTTGGGGTGTTATTTCCTTTTTTGGGGCCTTATTTTTTAATGAAAATAGACCCCAAAAGAAGAAATGAAACAAGTCCCCGAAATTATTTTTTTATAATTAATTGTTACCCTTCCGATATGGAATGCGTATGGGGGGGCGTGCTGCCCCCCTGCAACACCCCTGCTTGGATTTACTATTATTATTTTTTTGCTGGATTATTGCGGGGTGGGTGCGAGGTTGAGTACATAAAAAGTTCCTTTAATCTAAACTAGTTTATCCAATATCAACAATATTAAATGAAAAGTAGTTTTCATTATTTTTGATTTCATTATGAAATAAACCACAAATTTGGGGCCTTATTTCTTTTTATTTTGGGGCCTTATTTCATCGCAGTGGGGCCTTATTTCATATTTGAAATTGGGGTGTTATTTCATTATGAAATAAAACCCCAAATTTGGGGCCTTATTTAATTTTCTCTTTTGGGGCTTTATTTCATTGGGGCCTTATTTCCTACAACCCATTCGTTTATGAAATGAAAGAGACCGACCATTTCATGTGAGTAACGTGCAATTCTCATCTTTTTTTTTTGCTTTTTTTTTTTTTTGTTCCTCTGGTATGGTATACGGCTTCATCGTTAGAAATTTTTCATCCAACTTTGATTATTGCTTAGGAAGAGTTTAATAGAAAAGAGAAAAAGGTAGTTCTCAAAGACTTTTGTTATTCAAAATTCTTCAATTTTTGAAATTTAACTTAGCACGCCGCGAAACTAAAACACTAAAAAAAAAAAATAAAGATGAAGTACCTATGATTACAAAAATTAAGTCAGTTTCGTAAAACAAATCACGAGAAAAGACAACAAATGTGCATAATATTCTGTTATACCTATGAGCTATGACATCATTTTCTAACTGATTCGAAATAATTTTCATTCATTTTTAGATTACAGTCAAAAATCTGCCAATTGTTTTGTTGTAGATGCTGACGGAATTCTCCATTTATATTTGGGCATTTCACAAATTTGAATCCTTTATAAATTACCTTCACCTACAATTTTACGATATATTTTAAGACTTGTTTTATTTTTTACATTTGGAGACCACAAACATTTTTGTCTACAAAATCAGCGAACTAGGCCTTTAATTTGATAATTTTGACCAGGGATTTTGAAATTGTTTTAATACCTACTCGGAAGTTGAAATGAAAACGTAGTACGCACCCTGTACATTGTGGTGTCAATGCAGCCAGCATTCTGGTATCAAATACCAATCAACACCTCCTTTAATCTACTACTTATTTTATCTTTATTTCGTAGAATTTACACCGAGTTGACTGCCAATTGACAGCCGCTCTTCCAGTTTTTTTATTTCAGCATTCTGCCACAAGTAATAAAATAAAATTCGTACTCGTTAATAAAAATATCACAGCAGTGTGTAAATTTAATTGCTTCTATTCACGTTTTGCCTTTGTTATCGCTAAACCTAGGCTTATTAATCAGGGTGTTGGTTAACCCAAACTTGTTCAGCTTTTTATCTGTCAAGTTATTTTTTTTTTAATTTCTTGATTCATTTTGCTCTTATGTTTACTGAAAGCCCAGAATGAATCATATTTATGTATTCTAGTACATTTGAAATATTGAGTATCGTCACCTAAAAGAACAAAATACATATTAATTTGTTTTCTTGATATAAAAAATTATTTTAACACATTTTAAACGTATTCGAATCGCAAAATTACCTGTGTAAAACGATTTTGCAGCATCAACGAGCTATACGATGGAACAAACGAACATCAGTGATGCCGAAAAAGTGAGAATCGTGTCCGATTTCATTCTTCATGCACCGCCTGGAGAATTCAATGAAGTGTTTAACGATGTCCGTGAGCTGCTCAAAAACGATGGATTACTCAAAGAAGGTGCTAGCTCAGCGTTTGCTCAGTACAATAAAGATCAGTTGACCCCAGTGAGGATCGAGGGAAGCGAGCATAATGCTGTTATTTCGGAACACAATGATCTTGGTAAGATACATATTGCATGGGGCACAAGGTTTCCATTGCTACCATATATGGTTATCGTTACGAATACATTTGGTTGGATTAGTTAGTTGGTGAACTTTGAAATGTAACTCGTATGCTTATATAATTTTTGGAGAACATCGAGAATCCCTAGATTAAATTAACTTTAAGTAATCTCTTAAAATTTAATACCTCTGCAATGTGCTATCCAATTACTAGTTTTAAGGAATTTATTCCAGCTTATGTAATTTAATTACAATTACATGTGATACCTACCCGCCTTTTTTTTATTTTCCATTAAAAAGCTTAATTTCATTTTAAAAGTAAACTATAGTTGAATTTATAAGTATCACGGGGTAATGTAGCTTTTTAAACAGACACACTTCTGAAATGCGTCAGTTATTTATAATTTCTAAACTAGTTAGTCCCTAAATTTTCAACTCTCCGTAGCTTTCGTTCGATTAGTCATAAAACAGATATAAGTATCTAGTTGCATTAAACATAGAGTTGTATTTTACTTCGCCCTTATTTATTTACCTTTCGGACAACGTGACATCACCAATATATCATATTTCACCTATGTAGACTTAACTTTAACTCAAGGCATTAACAAATGGCATATCCCAAAATGTCATTTTTAAACGTACATATACACAAAACAGTTTCCTTTTAATTTACAAAAAATACTCCTGGGAAGTAAATTGAACTAAACACTAATAGTTATTATTC
This sequence comes from Cheilosia urbana, assembly GCA_946477585.1. Taxonomy (NCBI): domain Eukaryota; kingdom Metazoa; phylum Arthropoda; class Insecta; order Diptera; family Syrphidae; genus Cheilosia; species Cheilosia urbana. The sequence continues at coordinate 45,518,445 of OX297856.1, forward strand.
ATATTATATAGCTGCCGCTGTAGATATTTATAAACTCCCTATTTTAAGGTATATAGTTCATCAATGCCCTGTTGTGTTGTAGTTTAAAATTTTGTTTGTTTGTACAGAAACCCTTCATTTACAGTGCAAACTCTAATATAAGAGCGTCTCATAACATTCTAACATTTGATGAAATATGCAGGTAGCCCATAGTGAATGTAATAGTAATAGAAAAGGCGAGTCCAGCAGAAACACATGGTTGTAATTTAAACCAAAGAAGCACCTATTAACTTAAAATTGAAAGGATCTACGTGTTGTTTCATAATTTACGCAAACTTTTACTCGGATGAAGTTCGATAAGAAAGTGCGGCACGAGGTAAGAGTCGGCATTCTGTAAGGCGAAACGTTCTAACGACGTTTTTATGTGCACGAACGTGCTTTACAGAATCAGACCGCAGGCATCACATTCAGGACTAACCCTTCTTAACACCATTTTTGACGAACTGCGTCATTTCAAGGAAGATTTGGCCAGCCTACGATGATGACAGAACAAACAACTACTGGCAATTAGTACGGGCCATTGGCATTTAGCAACTCAAGCAGCCAAACTTGGCATCCCCCATAACACCCACTGCCGTAGCTGCGCAGCCACAAATAAGAGTGAAACAGTGTTTCATCTTCTTTGCGAGTGTCCGGCTTTAGCCAAAACCAGACAAAGTTCAATAGGTCACCCTTTTTATGATGACCTTTTGGCCATCCAAAGTATCCATTTCAACAAGATCATCAAATTTCTCAACTCCACAGGCTGGTTTTCAGCTCCATTAACTCCCTTTTTTCCCAATATCTTCAGGTTCCGTTAGTTGTGGTCTCAAAGTTGCGCTAATGCGTTATTTGTGTTTTTTGTTTTTAAACCAACCAACCAACCAATACGGACATACGCAGGTACTATGAGGACCTACAAGTCACGGAAGACATCTCCCACCTTCTTTGTGAGTATCAAGCAATTGCTCGGAGTAGAAGAAAGCACCTCGGCAGATACTTCTTTAATAATTTAGAGGAGGTTGGTTCCTCAAACAATATTGAGACTATACTTAAACTCTGTAGGTTAACTGATTGTTTGGGTGATTTGGTTTAGGTTTTTAACCATATTGGTTCACTGGGAATGGCGATGGGCCCGCATGGTGCCTGGTGTTTTGTGACGATTTCACAACCCAACTCAACCTAACCTAACCTAACCTAGTAATAACATATGAAATGGTCACCAGTTGTATAATTCTTTTTTTTTTCAATATAAGTAACCAAGAATAGTGTTTGGTCTGGGGCGTATAGGTGTACAATCTCTAATTGAGTCTACCTATAGACATGTTAAGGACTCACTGCATGCCAATACTTCACATTGAGTACAATCTCATTCAAACAATAGCTGTTTTGCAGGTAAAATATACATGCACAACATAAAGTGAATCTTCTCAGACGCTCTTTGTGCTGAACCCTTACTCCCTAAACTCCTACTTTCATAGGTCCTCAACCATTCTGCGGAATAGGGGATCACACCCTCAAAAAAGAATTTAGGAAACTAGAGAAAGAAAACAGGGCAAGAACCTGGCAACACAATCAGGGCATGAGGCAGGCCAAGAAACTTCTGGGGCAATACAGCCGGAAATGATTCCAAGATTGCACTGGTATTAGCAAAAATAACCTCTGTATCCTAACGGGCTTCGTAACGGGTCATTGTAGACTAAAGGAACACCTTAGGAAACTGGGTATATCTGAAGAAGGTCTCTGCAGATTCTGCGATGACAAGAACACTTGTTGGCATCATGTGGGGCACCGACCCACAAAAGATTGAAATACTTGGGCAAGTACCAACTATCTGATGAGGAAATACTGTCACTGGAGCCAGCTCTCATCCTTGGATTCTTAAAGGAAACTGAACTGGAGAGAGTGATAAAAAAACAGATTTCTTCCGCCAAGGAGAAAGAACCTCTAAAATGATTCCGAAAGGAATTATACTGAGAGGGGAACTTTTATGAGGGTTTATACCTCTCTGAGGCGGAAGCAGGGAGTACAATAGACCAAAAGGTCGCAACCCCTTTCAAATAATAATAATGATAATACTCCCTAAAAGCAGCAATCTTGGGAAAGTTTTTGCAGGTATCTTGAACCTAATATTGTTCGTTAGTTAAGAAATTTAGTAATGAATGCATTTCGCATGCAAAACAATTTGTAACATAGTACTTGATCACGGGTGCCGGAACTCGGCTTAAAAATAAGCCATTTTCATTTTTGTACGTGTAAACTGGAAATTATATGTTTTGTCGCCCCCAACCCGATTCTTTAGCTAAAAGCCAATCTCTACGAAAAGGATACTTGAATACGTCTGCAATGTTCGCCACAAGATCGCTTTATTGTCTTGGTATCGGAAGGTAGAAAATAACAAATAAAAACAAATCGCTATGCTCAGTAAAGTATGAAGTCAAATATCGATTGAGACCTAATCATATCTGTAGAGTTGTCGTCTTCAGAGTCACTTACTGCTTCAGAATTACAGCTGTCTATAGCGATGTTCTTTAAGTGTCTCACCCTACACATTTAGCATCGTCAGAACCATAAATACCGCACAACCAGTAATAAATACATAGCTGAGAGTATGCCAAGAAGGGAGACAAATTTTACCGCAGAATTGTACAACAGAACGAGTGGTATGAATAAATGATTAGGTTCATATTATCTCAATGTAGATTACTTTAAGTCGTTATGAGTCGTATCGGTTTGTTTGAACCTTTAGAATTTCATTGGTCAATTCGAGAAGATGATATCGGCCGTCAGAATTGATTGCCATACGGGCTCGTTTTATGGCATTTTTCATCGCTTCGGCGAGAACTTCGGGCGACAGATTCTCGCACTCGTGTCGAATGTTCTCCTTGCGGGCTTCTAGGGTCTCGGGCCACAAAAAAAGTCTGGAACGGTTAAATCGGGCGATCTTGCGGGCCAGTGCAAATCGCCAAAACGAGAGATGAGGCGACCCGGGAACGCCGCCTTCAGAATATCGGTTGTGGCTCGCGCAGTGTGTGCCGTAGCTCTATCCTGTTGGAACCACATGTCCTCCAGTTCTAATTCCTTCAATTGCCGCAGAAAAAAACTCGGTTAACATGGCCCTATAGCGCGCACCGTCTACTGTTGTCGTTTGACCAGCGACGTTCTCGAAAAAAAATGGCCCGTGACTCCTCCCTCGTGAACAGCGCACCATGCAGTAACTTTGAGCGGTTGTAATGGCTCCTCGTTCATTACTCGTGGATTTTCGGTGCCCCAGAAGCGATAGTTTTGCTTGTTTACGTACCCGCTGAGGTGGAAATGTGCCTCATTGCTCATTATGATTTTGGTCGAAAAATCGAAAATTCGAAATTATTCCGCGGTCTTGGGGAGTGTATCGCTCCATGGCTTATTCACTTGCATTCTACATCTGTCTAGTCCACAAATGTCAAAACAGATTTAACATTGGCGGCCATTTCCATCTTTCAATAGGATGATCTCTTTTGGCCCACCTTGTATAAGCGAGCCAATACTTGTTAAATATCGTGCGATAATTCTAAATTTCCAAAGTATTTAGTCCCCAGTTATAGCCATAAGTAAAACGGAACCGACAAACCTTCTTTTGCATTTTTTGACCACTTAAATTTGATGATTGACCTCAATCCTTGGTTTCATTATAGTATGCCAAATAACTAAAAAAGAACCTTAATCAGGCGTACTTCGTCAAAAGACGTATGGCTTAGGATATTCAAGACGTCAGGGAAAAATAAATAAATTTGCCCATGGCTTTGTCGTCTTACTCCGATCTATAACATCTTAAACTAGCTGTTGAACTTAATTTAAGGATATTTTTAAAATATTACTTATTGTCTTACACTATTAATTTAAATGTAGTTTTTGTTACTAAAAAATGAGTTAATTGAATTAATTTTATTATCCTTACTAGCTGACCCGGCGAACTTCGTTCCGCTCAAATTCATTTAGGTATGTAGGTAATGAAATTAATAATTCCGAGCTCTCGCTTCATTCTGCTTCATGTAATTCGGTCAATTCAAATTTTTTATTCAAAAGGTATATTTAAATTCATTAAATAAATAAAATCAAATACTTGTCGGCCAACCTACCGCTTTTTCACTGAAATGCTTTATGGTACACAACATTTTTTGTTCTATTTCTATTATCGGGTGTGTACACGTACAAAGCGAGAGCTTTGCCGACACGTGAAATTCAAGATTTTGGCCACACACATACCGCGATTGTCCTTGCGACTTATTAATAAGCGAGAAGTACGGGAAATTGAAGACGCTTAAACACGAACGGCAAATCGTTCTGAATAAGTGGAATCCGCGGAATAGGAACATCTTCGCCTTTGAATTTTCCCACAATCAAACGCGTACCGTTACAACGTTTTGGTTCATTTAGGTTGCGCAACAAAGTAAGATAGTTGGTGGCTTAGTTTTCATCTATCACGGAGTCGACTGATTTGTATGAATGCAACTCACCAGCGATTTGGTTTTGAATGGCGAAATTCAAATGATCGACGTTCTTGTTTTTCGCAGCCAAAATCGCTCTTACACTCAGCCAATCATGGTCAATATAATTCTGATCGATATTCGGGAAAACATTCATGATTAGTTCTTCCGGTGTCGTTGTAAAGTTGCAAGAACTTGGTGGAAACTCAATCAGGCCGGTGATTAAGTTTGCTGGTCTCACACCATTGCCCGTCGCCAACAATTGCCTGGAGAACTCTGCAGCGGACTGGTCATTTTATAAAGAAACTCGCATGTTTGTTGTCAAATGCAATTTCTTAACGTATCGCCATAAAGCAGACGCCTTCAGGCAAGCATTCAAATCATCTGCCGGAGTTGATCTCGAAATGACAGGCAGCGTTTGACGAAAATCGCCTGATAGCAAGATCATTGCTCCACCGAAAGGTCGCTTATCATTACGTAAACGATTCAGGGCCTCCAATGCGCGTTTGTAAGCCATTGTGCATTCGTCCCATATGATAATCTTACATAGCTGCAGTAATTTCGCCATCGCAGTGTTCTTTGAAATGTTGCATGTAGGTTCTTCATGCACTTGAAGATTCAATGGAAATTTCAATGCTGTTTGACCGCCTTCTAACAAAGTAGCCGCTATCCCAGAAGAGGCTAGCCAACATCAGTGAAATCATGAATGTATTTCCAGTTCCGCAATTTTCCTTATCGACTGCTTGCATCAATTCATCGTACACTGTCTTTTATTCTTGATTCAACATTGGCACATTTGTTTCAACAGCTTGACTCAATGCGATTCGACCGAAGTCCATTTCTCGCTCCAATTCTGGATTAAATGCGTCTTGCATTGAACGATTTGGCAGTGGCATCCCATTTGCACAACAAATTGCCACTCATGAGCAGACACATATCCTCGATCAAAATCAAAGCTTTGTTGCGTATTCCATCTGACATCTCCAGTTCATTATCCGATGTCACAGTACGAATTCGATGCAAAATATCGTCGGCCATATCATCTTTGTATAAACAAAGTACATATCTACTTCATTTCAAAAAGTTACTTAATGTAACATAGTAAACATAATTTATTAGAACAAACTTTTTAGGTACCTATAGGTATTTAAAAAAAAACGTTCAAAATTGTTGACAACAACAATTCGGTTTGAAAATAATTAAAATAATTGACAACAACAATTGCTTTTAAAATTTAAAATATTTTTTTTTGTATTTGAAGTGTCACTACTCGATTTCTATCCAGTTTCTTTTTTTTTAAACTGTACAAAAATGAATTTATTGGAATGGCGGTTGCGCCTTCTTTCAAAAATGTATCATACTAATATATTAACCTTCTCTGCATGGTCTATTAACCAACAAAAAAAAACTAAATTAAAATCGGATGTGTGTGGCAGTCGGTAGGCAGTCACACACACATTTATCAAGTTATTTTTATATAATATAGAAGATGATTTGTAAATATTTTTATTTTTCACTTTCAAAACAAAGTATGTCATCTTCAGCACAATTCCCCTATCAACTCATAGTTATGTCTCCATTTTAAGATCTCGTTTAATTTAGTTTTAAAATGTTGCACACAAAAAAAAAAAGTGCAAAAAAAAAAGGGCCTTTTCTGAAGCTCATCTGCAAATTTAGAATTTTCTCACAATATTTAACAAGTAATGACTCTTTTTAACCGAAAATAGTGTTGTGATAGGGAACCGCATTATATTTTAAACATATTTATTTTGAAATCACAGTTTTTGAAAACTTTCCGATGTGCCTTTTCCAACTAACAAAAAAGAACAAAGTAGCAACAAATTGTATCAGGCTCCTCGAAAAAAGTAGTAAGTATAAAGTAAGTAAGTCAGTTGTTCTCATCCGACATCCTTCTCGCTACTTAAATAGGTTGCGTATGCGAAAGCTCGCCTGGAATTTCCTGGGAAGTTATCATTTCTCGATATCACTCACACATTTATAAAATCCGCCTATACGTGAACCCTTTCCGCCACCGCCATTGAGGAAAAAACCGCACAAAATCAAGGCAAAGATTGAAATGTTTGTTGTGTTGTTCGAAACAAAGCTTGCGCTATGTGATCCGAAAATATGCAATAAGAGAGTGCGAATGTAAGCTTTAATGGAAATAACTTCATTTGGCTTATTAAAACTATATTATTTATTTTAGAAAACAACAAAAAAGTAGCAACATAAAACTAAGTCTCTCACATAGGTATATAAGGTGTCTACCTCAGTTGCAAAGGTGCTCCAACGAATTTCATTGAAAAGAGCAATTCTGAATTTCGGGGCAATTCTCTCAGATTTTCGATGAAAAACGCCATGAGACTTTACCTACGCGACATTCTGCGCGATTTATTCCAACAACCTACTTACTTACTTACTTAGGTGGCGCTACAGTCCGGGGTGGACCTGGGCCTCAACCAATACGCCTCTCCAGTTAGCGCGATCTTTGGCTAACTGCCTCCAGTTGCGCACTCCAAGTTGGTTGAGGTCCCCTTCCACTTGCGCGCGCCACCTAAGGCGAGGTCTTCCTCTACTGCGTTGTCCCTCCGGGTTAGAATCGAAGACTCTTCGTGCCGGAGCGTTGGTGTCCATTCGCACTACATGTCCCAGCCATCTTAGACGACTGATGCGTACTTTTCTGACTAGGTCGATGTCGCTGTACAGCTCGTAGAGTTCGCTGTTAAATCTTCTCCTCCAAAGCCCGTTCGAAACGACCAAGGAGATCTTCATCCGCCTTTGATAGCGCCCATGCTTCTGCACCATAAAGCAGGACTGGGATGATGAGGGTCTTATACAGAGTTTCCTTAGTATTTCTCGACAAGGCCTTACTTATCAGTTGCCGTCTTAGGCCAAAGTAACAGCGGTTGCAAGTCTGATTATTCGCTTGATTTCTGAGGTCATGTCATTTTCAGAGTTAATAGCGGATCCGAGGTAGACAAAGTCCCTAACTACCTCAAAGTTATAGCTGTCTATCGTGACGTTCTGTCCGATTCGTCGATGTTGTGTGTCCCTTCTTGTTGATAGCATATATTTTGTTTTACCCTCATTCACCACTAAACCCATTTTTGCCGCTTCTGTACTAATACTAGCAAACGCTCCAGTAACAGCTCGCTGTGTTTTGCCAACAATGTCAATGTCGTCAGCGTATGCAAGTAGTTGCACAGACTTATGGAAAATTGTGCCTCTGGTGTTGGCTTATGAGTTTCGCACAATTTTCTCAAGAATGATGTTGAAGAAGTCACATGACAGCGCGTCGCCTTGTCTAAATCCTTTTTTGACATCAAAGGTCTCGGTGAGATTGTTTCCGACCTTTACGGAGCAGCGAGCGTTGTCCATCGTCATTCTGCACAATCTGACAAGTTTGGCAGGGATGCCAAACTAGACATGGCTCTGTATAGCTCGTCTCTATAAACGCTGTCATATGCGGCCTTAAAATCGATAAAAATATGGTGAGTATCGATCTGGTATTCTTGGGGTTTTTCCAGGATCTGCCGTAGTGTGAATATTTGATCGGTCGTGGACTTACCGGGCTAAAACCGCACTGATAGGGACCTATCAGATCGTTGACGAATGGTTTCAGGCGTTCACATAATACAGCAGACATGATCTTATACGCAGTGTTCAGGAGACTGATGCCTCTGTAGTTGGCGCTGTTTAGGGGGTCTCCTTTCTTGTGTTTTTTCCCTTCCACAAGAAAGGAAAAACAACCTACTTAGATCTTTTTAATTCGTCCTTAAAGCCTAGTATCCTGCTCGCGCTAAATATTATCTCCCATATAAAAATGTCTACAAAGATAAAATTTAGCGAGGCAGTTTAGCAAAGCAGTATCCTGTTCGCACGCTAAATCCTTAACTTTATATAGATGGGCCGATGACAAGTCACCACTCATTTAGCTCGCGAAATAAATGTCCGGTACATTAAATCGAAGATAAATTCTGACATACAAAACGGAGGAAAGAGTTTGTCTTGTGTTTGCTAGGTATGTTTTTTTTGGCGGAAAACGCAGATAATGTTTGTGTAATAAACAAAAGTAAACGCAAGCCAAACAACAGATCCAAAAGAGAGATATAAACATAAATAAAGCGAACACTTCTTACACCAAGACATGGGTTGCTCTCTCGATGACGCTCCCTTTTTTGTAATGTCGAATGTTTTAATATAAAATCCAACCAGTGAATGGAAAACGCTTTGAAAAGTGTTAAGGGGTACACATATTCGAATCGCACGAATTTTCAACACAAAAAAGAGAAAATGACGTTTTAATTTCCGATTAGCCAAACGAAATCTGAAATCTGAGAGCGAAACTGAAAAAGTCCAATCGGATACCACATAAGCCTGTTCTGCTCAGTCAATTTATTCTTAGCTCAGAGAGCGCGCTCTGATCACGCTCTGAACGAAAAAATTCGAGCTCTGATGTGTCTGAGCTTAAAAAGAAAACGAACTTATTGTATACCAGTTCAGGATCTACTCTAAACTAAAAAAGAAAAACGCCTACAGTTGTTGCAAATTTATGATCAAGCCATCTTAAGTTCACTCACTCTCAATATGTCATAAATTGATTTGAGTGTTTGTTTTTTTTTTTTTTTCGTGGGAAGACAGTTAGCTGGCGATGCATTAATCTCGGCGGAACTGCAATAAGTGATTTAAATAAAATAAAATATTTTTCTGCAATTGCAGGAAGCGGACGCTTTTACGATCCCCGCACCAAGCAATCATTCAAGTATGACCACTTGCGAAAGGAAGCCACTGATTATCAAAACTTGGAAAGCGATGTCTCTGCTGAGTCATGGCGTTCTGCATTAGACATTGAGGCGATTGCATACACTTCCAACCATTACAGGCACGGCGTATGTACAAACTCTTTATCGTCTTACAAACCACAACAGTGCTTTTGATTTAAATACTTTCTCTGACAGGTCTGCTCTGTATTCGGCAAGTCACAGGGAAGTCAAATTACATTAACCATCTGTATTGAAGACCACCAATTTCAGCCGAAAAACTATTGGAACGGCCGATGGCGATCTCAGTGGCACGTTAGCTTTCAGTCAGGCAGTGGCAGTGCGGAACTAAAAGGTGTCTTAAAAGTGCAGGTTTGAAATTACAACATCAACAGTTCAGTTAACATGAGACTAATCGCTTCGCATTCATTTGCAGGTTCATTATTACGAAGACGGCAACGTCCAGTTAGTGTCATCCAAAGAGTGCCGCGATGCTCTCATTGTCACTAACGAGCAACAGACAGCCAGAGAGATTATTCGACTAATTGAAGAAGCCGAAAATGAGTATCAACTGGCAATATCCGAAAACTACCAGACAATGTCGGACACAACATTCAAGGCAATGCGCAGACAACTGCCAATAACACGAACTAAAATCGATTGGACCAAGATCGTGTCGTATAGTATTGGTAAAGAACTGAAAACGCAATAAGGCATAATTATATATATATAATATAAAAAAATTGTTCATTTTCTTTAAATAAAACAAAAGCTATTAAAACAAACAAAAAATAAAGAGAATTATCAATTTATCTATTTTGTTGTGCAAATACTGGCAATTTAACGGCTATATTATGCTAAATACAGAGAGTGCCGTTTGTTTTTAATAAAGATAAATGACATATACTAACCTTTATATTTAGTTTCTTTAATTTGTTTTCAATTATTTTATATACCTATATATTATATATTTTCTACAAAACTCGATTCCGTTTTATTTAGCCATCAGTAATAAATTACAATTTTGTTGAAACCATTATTTTGGATTCGTTTATAAAGTATACTATATAAATTTTTATAAATATATATATTTTTATCAGTAGATAATAAAGCAATTCTTCATACAACAAACAAAACAAATTAATTAAAATAAAAGCTAAATTTATTTACATTCAGTTGAATTGTTGGTGTTTACTTTGAATTGGTTTTAGGTAGAATTAGTGTGATGCCTTTTGATTCGAATTATTGTCCGAAATGCGTCCAGAATTCTAGACGAATTATTAAATTTAAAAATTGTCCCTATTTTGTAGGAAACACATTTGATAAAACCGAACAAAGGTGTAAGTAAAATACGTACATACTATTTAAAAAAAAAAAAAAGCCACTATTCAAAGTGAATCGAAAAAGAAAAATGTAAATTTTAAATTTGATAAAACAAATAATAAATTAAAAAAATGCTTAACAAGTAATAGTGAAAAAAAAGAGCTCTAGTAGATAAAGTCGTCAATTTGTTATTAAATATTTAAAAATAAAAATCTATACATTTATATTAAAATACATGAAGATGTTACCCCAATTGAAGCAAAACAACTCATATAAAAAGCGTAGTGTTGTTTTTTCCCAATAAAAGTAAATAAAAAAATAGAGAAATAAATTCAAATTGCTGTGTAAATAATCATTCCATAACGAGTCTAATGTAGCCCATTGTTGATCTTGAAAAGAAAATCCATGCTCCCAGATTCGGTTCGATTAAATAAACTTTTGTTTTTATTTTTAAAATATCAACTTCGGTGTAAAAGAAAAATTGAATAAAGATACACTTCTAAAGTGTTTATTAACATTTGGTTGTTTACTTTTATTGCAGATGAAGGACTAACTTTCAGCAGCCTTTTTGATAAGAAACCTCTTATCCGGGTGCGATTTAACCTCCAAGTCTAATCGGTCCAAAACCCATCCTAGTTCATCAGATCGTGTTGCCCAAAAGAAGACGGTACCTATTTTCAGAACACTGTTTTTAGTACTAATCCTTTGTGATAAAATCTGAAACTTCACCTTTATCTTTCGGTCCTCTGACTGAAACCTCAAAATGGGCGGTCTGCCCGTCGCAGTTGTTCTTCTTCTCGTCTGATAAGTCGAATCCTATTTCTTTAATTGGTTCGCCAAGGAGACTAACAGCACCTGTTAAATTAAATTCGTTTTAATGGTTTTATTGTAATTTATTTTCAAGACTTACCTTTGTGTTGTCGAATGGTCTGAAATGCAGATTTAAAGTATGGAGCGCTTCGTACCCGCTCCTGAATTTTATAGCGCATATACATGACAGCCGATATGGATGCAATAGCACCATAAACCAATATTTTGCCTAGTGTTTTATTAGAAGGAAATCGCATTTTACTATACGCTTTCCTTTAAAATAAGGCAATTATAGCGTAATGCAGGCGTAATGTTGTAGACAGTTGATTGATCAATTATCAATAGCCGGTACTGAAACAGCTGACTGTCAGACTTTCGAGTCTCGAAAAGTATTTTGGTCTGTTTGATGAAATACTTTAATGGTTTTTTTTAAAGCTGTCGAGTTTCTTTCGGTTTTCGTGTAGGTCTTTTTTTAACTGCAGCGAAACACATTTTCTCGACCTATTTTTGGTAATTTCTTTATGTACACTTTTTTATAAATAAATTTGGCCACGCATTTTATTTCATTAATAGGACTTTTTTTTTTACTCAAATAATATTATATAGATAATCGATTTCCATGGTTTACAACAACAGTTGGATCTCGTACTATTGTTGTACACCTGTGGAAAAAAAAACGCAAGTGTCGATGGCTACACCGCATTTTCCAATCAACCGAATGCCAACAAGAAACAAAAACAATTAGGATTTTTAAGTCAAATTGAACACACACACGAAATGATTTGTGAGAAGCCCAATCGAATGCATTAAATAGATTCCAATTGTAATTACCCTTTGAGCGTTCGCTTCACTACGATAAATATTTAACCACTTTTGTTGAAATTTGGATTTTTTTTTTATTTTTCACCGATGATCGATAGGTATAAGCCTATCTTGCAACAGAGGGATCTGGGTTGGACTACATACTAATGTGGTATTGGTTTGGGCTTCTTCAGATTCGCTCTCAAATTTCAGATTTCGTCTGGTTAATCGAACATAAAAACGTCGCTCTTTTCTGTGATAATATTTTTGGTAAATCTGAGAAAATATCTAGATTCGCAAAAGTGCTCTGAAATCTGAAAAATATTGCTTTTTTTTTGTACCAAACGAACATAAAAATTGCTCTGAGAGCAGAAAAAGTGCTCTGAGAGCGCCCAATCCAATACCACGTAACAAACACAGAATGGGATATTGGACTTGCAAAAATAAAAATTTATCACTTAAACCCTGAACGATGATAATGTTTTTGTTGGATGAATTTGGCGTCAAAATTTAAAGTGACAGCAGAAAATATAAAAATATCTTGGAAAAATTGAATTGAAATACGCCGCATTTTTTCTTTTTTTATTGAATTATTAAACTAAAATCCGTAAGAACATGAACATTTCATCAATTTCCCTTGCTTTTAATGTCCTAAAACAACGAATCTTGTTGCCATCGTTAATGGTAAGGAGTTATGCAAAACCAATGGCAGGTATGATATTTATGGTTATAATGTAATACTCTGGGATATGAACTAAAAAGTGTAAAATACATACAGCCTCGCCAATGGGAAAAAAGAAAAAGATTGGAAAACTAGGACCTATTGTTGAAAAGAAGGAAATTCCCGTCGAAACCGATGTAAATAAATTAGTTTCATTTGTTTGTGGTAGTAACATTAACAAATCCGGAACAGATATAAAGGTAAATAGATTGTTACCAAGCAAGTGTATTTCTTAACTGCTTCATTATCGTTCATAGATAAAGGATGATTCAGAATATCCTGAATGGCTTTGGAAGATAAACTATAAAGGGGTTGTGCCATTGGAAGAATTAGATCCCAACACAAAACTTTACTGGAGACGGATACGTAAAATGGCACTAAGGAGGAATAATAAATTGGCCAAGCTAAAGAAGTTTTAGCGAGGACTAAAACAAATCTATATACGTAGTTGTATAGTTCTATACTGTTTAATATTTTATCAGAAATTGTTGCCGAGGATCTAATAATACTGAGCTTCGAAACAGCAATATTCGACTGTAGTTCATAAAGCTAAGTTAGAAGCTAATGTACTCAAAGATTCAGACCCACAACTTAGCTTTAACAACAAGTTCGGTCCTTCTAAAAACAGGGGTCGAATTACCGCATCCGTGAGCGAGCCATACGTCACTGAATTTTGTGGTTTTTACAAGCGAAACAATAACAAATTCAGTCAAGTGTTACTAAAACCCCCGAGATACTTAAGACTTCTCGGCTTGTTTCGATAGGATTAAAACCCATGCAGAGTACATCAAAGAGGTGTTCTGTAGACGACCATCACTTCAGATTATTTCATGTTTCACTTCAGCACAGCTTCTACACCGATGGCTACAAACACATGGACCGCTTGCTGAAGTTCATTTAGTAAAGTAAAAATGTTTATACCTTTTAAGAAATAACGGAAATCTTGTATAGGTTAGGTTAGTGGGTTAGTGCGACATGTTAAATGTGTACATTGTACACGCCACACTTAGATCAATGTCGATCCCTTGTGATACCCTTGTGGTTTACGATGCCCGCACTATGGGAACCTATGAGAAACCTACGGTCCTCAAAAAAGTATTTTCCAAGGGCTTTGTTTCGGATATAGAAGAGTGCTGGGCAATGGCATAGGAAGTGTGGGGCGTCCTCATGCACTTTATCGTAACCGCATCCTCTGCATAGGTCGTCTGTGCTGATTCTCGTTTTCTTGGTATGGTATTTCAGCATATAATGTCCGGTGCTACGTCTACGAGAGAGGACAACCATTTTTTTGTTCATTTGTAAAATTCTTTTGGTGGTTGGGTGTTGATGAATAGGGTAGACACTGATTGGCGTCAACTTGGCGATGCCCAGCTGTTGCAACTGTTCAGATACACGAATTGTGCTTATTTTACCTCCTAGTGGTCACCACCGGGTACTGGTCTAGAAAATAGCAACACTATAATGCTCTTATGGAGTTGACTGTCTGCTCGAGTCTCAGAAGTCTTACATGAGCCCCTCAGAAAGAGGACGTACGGCGGATGAATTCACATGGTTGAATCAACGGTGGCGTCAACAGTCAACATGGCAGTTACCTCAATGAGCTACTTCGACGTATTTGGAGCTGAGGTCATTGAGGATTTTCAACCCTAGTCAGGGTGTTGAAATAGAGATGGTGGCGGAAGAGCCCTTAATGGGTCAACGGCAGCTCTCACATCCCCGCAGCGGGTTACTGACTCCAGAATATTCCGGCTCCTTTTGCCCAAGGGGTCGCAGAAAGGGCCTGGTCTTCCAGGTTGGGGGTTTTGCGTGGGGTTAACTACCCTACCACGGAAAACCAAACATGTGGCGAAGCAACCAATAGCCTCGGATAAGGACGGATTCACTGTTGACGACCCTGCAAAACGAAATAAGGACAATGACGTTCGGATCTGCACGTGGAATGTTCGAACTCTGAACAGACCGCGTGCAGCCGAACAACTAGCGGAGGCCCTAGACTGCTACAAAGCAGGTATCACCGCCATCCAGGAAGTGCGGTGGGATGGGCCGGGCAAAATGAGGATGAAAAACTGTGACATTTATGCGGTGACTGAACAAAAGCAGCGTCTATTTGGATGCGGATTTGTTGTAAGCGCCAGACTTTGGCAAGAAGTCTTGAGCATTCGACACGTAAGTGAACGCCTTACAACAATCCGCATAAAGGCTAAATTCGCCAACATTAGCCTAATATGCGCTCACGCCCCCACAGAAGAAAAAAACGATGCTACCAAAGAGTGTTTCTACGAGCTCCTCGGACATATGAGCAATGTCCTAAGCATGACGTTAAAATCGTCTTGGGTGATTTTAACGCCAAAATAGGAAAGGAATACATCTTTGGTAGCACAATCGGAAAACATAGCCTACACGACACCACGTCTGGAAACGGACTTAGGCTGATTGATTTTGCTGCGGGACGTGATGTTACCACAGCTAGCTCACGGTTTCCTCACCTCAATATCCACAAAGGAACATGGCGGTCACCTGATCATCAAACCGTCAACCAAATTGATCACGTTGCGACCGACGCAAGGCACTCCTCCAGTATTCTAGATGTCCGAACTTTCCGAGCGGTCAACATAGACTCGGACCACTACCTTGTTGTAGCCAAGGTACGGGTGCGGATATCCCAGACACCACAACAACGAGAAAATACTATGAGGAGATTTAACGTCGGACGACTACAAACGCAACAAACCGCCAGAACCTATGCCGATCGCGTATCCCTCAACCTCTCGAGAAGTCCTATGCTGCCAGCATCAAGTGCCGAAGACCAGTGGCGCCGATGCCAAGAAGCCATCAAAAACACCGCAACTGATGTGCTCGGTTTCACCAGCCCATCCCCCCGAAACCCCTAGTTTGACGAAGAGTGCCGGCAAGAACATGCAGCAAAACAAAGTGCCTACGAAACGTAGCTGCATAGAAGGACGAGAGCAGCTCGTCAGCTCTACGAGGAGGGAAGAACATCGACTTCTCCGGAGAAAAAAGAGAGCATGAGAAGCGCGCGATCGAGGATATAGAGAGGTGTTACTCTAGGAACAATGTTCGGAAGTTTTACCAAAAGATACTTGTCATGCCAACAAGACCCGAATGGAGACCTGTAGAGACGAACAAGGAAACCTTATAGTACATGGAAAAACCATTTCTGCAGACTGCTAAACGGCGAAGAAGACACAAATTCCGCTGTCAGGCAGAACGAACCATTCAACCTGAACGATGAAAGCCAAGACTTCCGTCCACCTGACCAAAATGAAGTGAGGATAGCAAAATCCAAGCTGAAGTCCAACAAGGCTGCTGGACCAGACGGCTTACCTGCCGAGCTCTTCAAGGCAGCCGGAGATGACTCCGGAGGAGACTCTCTAAACTGCGCCAACTATAGAGGCATCAGTCTCCTTAACACTGCGTATAAGATCAGGTCTGCTGTACTATGTGAACGCCTGAAACCTTTCGTCAACGATCTGATAAGTCCCTATCAGTGCGGTTTTAGGCCCGGTAAGTCCACGACCGATCAAATATACACACTACGACAGATCCTGGAGAAAACCCAAGAAGAAGTCCAGATCGATACTCACCATCTTTTTATCGATTTTAAGGCCGCATATGACAGCATTTATAGAGACGAGCTATACAGAGCCATGTCAGATTGTGCAGAATGACGATGGACAACGCTCGCTGCTCCGTAAAGGTCGGAAACAATCTCACCGAGACCTTTGATGTCAAAAAAGGATTTAGACAAGGCGACGCGCTGTCATGTGACTTCTTCAACATCATTCTTGAGAAAATTGTGCGAAACTCATAAGCCAACACCAGAGGCACAATTTTCCATAAGTCTGTGCAACTACTTGCATACGCTGACGACATTGACATTGTTGGCAAAACACAGCGAGCTGTTACTGGAGCGTTTGCTAGTATTAGTACAGAAGCGGCAAAAATGGGTTTAGTGGTGAATGAGGGTAAAACAAAATATATGCTGTCAACAAGAAGGGACACACAACATCGACGAATCGGACAGAACGTCACGATAGACAGCTATAACTTTGAGGTAGTTAGGGACTTTGTCTACCTCGGATCCGCTATTAACTCTGAAAATGACATCACCTCAGAAGTCAAGCGAAGAATCACACTTGCCAACCGCTGTTTCTTTGGCCTAAGACGGCAATTGATTAGTAAGGCCTTGTCAAGAAGCACTAAGGAGATTCTATATAAGACTCTCATCATCCCAGTCCTGCTCTATGGCGCAGAAGCATGGACTAGGGTCCAAAAACGGATGAGGATCTTCTTGGTCGCTTCGAAAGCAAAATTCTTCGAGTGATTTTTGGTCCCGTTTGCCTTGACGGGATTTGGAGGAGAAGATTTAACAGCGAACTCTACGAGCTGTACAGCGACATCGACCTGGTCAGAAAAGTACGCATTAGTCGTCTAAGATGGTTAGGACATGTAGAGCGAATGGACACCAATGCTCCGGCCCGGAGAGTCTTCGATTCCAACCCGGAGGGACAACGCAGTAGAGGAAGACCTCGCCTTAGGTGGCGCGCGCAAGTGGAAAGGGACCTCAACCAACTTGGAGTGCGCAACTGGAGGCAGTTAGCCAAAGATCGCGCTAACTGGAGAGGCGTATTGGTTGAGGCCCAGGTCCACTCCGGACTGTAGCGCCGCCTTAAGTAAGTAAGTGTAAAATTCTTTCTGTTTTCTGTTTGTTATAGAGTGGGCACATTTTCTTGGTAATGGTGCAGGTATCAAGCTGTCTCCATCTTTTATTTATTGCTGACAGTATTTTATTTTAGATCTCCTGTCTGAGATTACAGGAGGGAATCATTACTGTAGTATAGGCTTGGTTTAGCTCAAGTGAAGATCCCTTCAATCTTGGAAACAAGTTGCCATATCACTGCGGCCACGAGTGGGCCTATTGTGACCTAGAATCTCTTTATAGTTTCACTTTTGTGTGTAACCTTATATGAAGAGCCCGGGTGGGTGGATTTACATTTTTTTTTTGTAATGAAAGGGGACCATTTATAGATGGTTTAGAAATTAGAAAATTTTAAGTCCAGCCGATGTTAGGATAAAACTCTTTTCAATTTTTGACAAGTCTTTTTCTAAAAGCTTTTCTTATCATTGAAATATATTTCAAATAAATATTTCATTACAAATTTGTAAAGATGGCCAAATTCAGAATTTATTGATTATATAAAATGAGATAAAGTACATTGGTAAAGTAATAAAATTCGTATAATGCCACCATAAAACTTCCTGGTCAATCAACGAACGTCCTCCTTCTATCTCTCTCGTCGATCAAAACTCGTCTTCGTCAAGATGTTGCAGTGTTGCCGTTGACAGCTCGGCCTCTCCTGATACCTCATCCTCATTGGATGACACATTGTCGTATACGTCGCCTTCGCTTCCATCATCCCAGTCAATGTCCGGACTGAGTGCACACCATGGCTTCATGTGGTCGCTAGACACGACGTTACTGTAGCGCCTCCTGTTCAATGGCTGGTCCGGTAGATCTTCTACGACATAACGATCAAAAGACAGAACTTTGCTCACTATATAAGGTCCTTTATAACACGGATCTAGCTTGTGTGATTCGCCCGTGGCTTGGGGAACAAAATCGAGGACAACTAAATCACCTTCGGCGTAACGATGAGGAGCCTGATGTTTTCTGTCATACCTTATCTTCCATTTGCGTCTTTCCTCTGCGATGTTATCAGCAGCCTCTCGCCTTCTCAAATCGATGTCGACCACATCCAACGGTTCGTCTTGTATGGCTTGTATTATCCGATTATGGCTGACGTCCTTGAGATCAAAATTAAAAACGAGATCCACGGGACGGAACTTTGTCGTCGAGTTACGTTGTGTGTTTATACTCCATTGTAGATTTGTTAGCGTTACGTCCCAGTCCCTATCGTTTGCAGTGGAACATTTGAGTGAACTAAGCAGCGTTTTGTTCACCCGTTCGGCTTGCCCGTTTGCCCTTGGGGTCCTAACTGCCGTTTTCACATGCTGGATTCCATAGGAAGATACAAAGCTCTCAAATTCCCTCGAAGTGAAAGCAGTACCTCGGTCGGAAGTAATTCGCAAGGGTTGACCAAAGATCGACATCATTTCGCGTAGCACAACGATTACTGGTGCCGTCTTCGTATTTCTCAGGGCCCTCAGAATAGTGTATTTGCTGAAAGAACAAACCAGAACAATTATATAAACATTACCACGTTTGCTCTTCGGGAAAGGTCCTAAATGATCCAAGTTGATACATCTGAACGGAATTGGTAGCACCTCCATCACATGCAGCTGGCTCTCGGATTTACCACCTTTGACTTTATTAAAGCAGCACTCTGGACACGCCGCTATATACGATTTTACGTAACGCCTCATCCGAGGAAACCAAAAATCCTTGCTTATACGGTCAATTGTTTTTTCCACTCCAAAATGTCCAGCATCGTCATGGCATGCCTTCGTAATGCGCCAACGAACAAGTTGTGGCACCACCAACTTTCTTTGATCTCCAACCTTTCTGTGCAAACGGCCTTTCTGCATAGCATAATCCGTATTCGTCTGCTTCACCACATTACCTTTCTCATCGCTCTCCCCTTTCAGAATCATCACGATATCCTTTAGCTTATCGTCCTGCATCTGCATCGCGAAGATCCAATCGTCGTCAATCGAAGATACTTTCAAGATGTTCTCGGCTACTGATGACATTTCCTTCGACGGCAGCGTAGGAATTCGACTCATGCCATCTACGTGCTGCATCCTTGCTCCCGGGCGATGAACGCAGTCAAAATCGAATTCTTGAAGACGGAGCCACCATCTTGCTATACGTGGAGGTAATGGCGTTGTGGCTTTCGTAGTTGCAACCGCATTGCAATCGGTGATAACTCGGAATCGTGTACCCAACAAATAAACTCGGAATCTCTCCAACGTCTCTACAATGGCTAATACTTCGAGCTCGTGGCTGGCATATCTGCTTTCCGCTTCGCTGCAACGCCTGCTGTAGTACGAAACTGGCTTCATACCATCGTCTTCCCGTTGAAGTAGAATCCCTGACAAACCTACAGAGCTTGCATCCGTGTGTATCTCATGATACTTACTCGCATCAAACAATACCAACACCGGTTCGCTCGTGATGGCAGCTTTCAGCTTTCCAAATGCATCTTCTTGCTCGCTCTGCCAGCGGAATACTTCATCCTTTTTTAATAAATTCGTCAATGACCGTGCAATATCACTATAATTCTTGACAAATTTTCTGAAGAACCCGGTCACACCCAAAAACTGTCTTACTTCAGTGGCATTGGTTGGTCTCGGGAACTCCTCGATGCATTTCGTCTTATTCTCGCCTGGCCGTATGCCGTCCGAACTTACTACATGCCCAAGGAAGTTTACCGTTGTCCCCATGAAAACGCATTTTGACGGTCTGAGTGTCAATCCGGCCTGCTTCATCGCTTCCAAAAATTCTTGAAGTACCAACATTCCTTCTTCAACCGTGCGAGTGGCAATGACGACTTCGTCTACGTAATTCACTATCTGCTTTCGGTGTTTTAGGCGTCGTATTATTTGCGTCATCATTTCTTGGAAGTGCATCGAGGCATTCACCAATCCAAAAGGCATAACGTTGTGCTCGTACAATCCATCTGGCGTAAGAAAAGCGGTGAACTGTTTACTATCCTCACTCAGTGGAATCTGATAATACCCGGCTGTCATATCCAAAGTGGTAAAGTATTTGTTTCGGGCCAATTGTGACAACTGCTTTTCGACTACCGGTGCGGGAAACTGCTTCTTTACAGTGACCGCATTCAATGCCCGGTAGTCTACACACATCCGCATTTCTCCGTTAGCCTTAGCCACAAGTACAACCGAAGCTGCGTGAGGCGACGTGCTAGGCCGAACAATGTTGTATTTAAGAAGATTGTCTACAATCTCCGACAGCTTGTCTCTTTGTGCAAAGGGTACCTGATAACGTTTTCCAACTATGGGTTTACTAGTAGTCACTTCAATCTCCATATATGTATCCTTACAGCGACCAATGCGTGATACATCTTCAGCAAAGCAATCGGCGTAGTCGATAAGAATATCTGATATCGCTGTCTGATGAACATCGCTGAGCGTTTTATTGATGTTGAGCGCGTCTGGCGGTTCGGATTTCACCTGTAGAACACCTGATTCCAGGATCACTCGCTGATTTCTTCGGCATAGAACGTCACGACCCAAAAGAATTGCTTGCGACAGGAACTCATCTGGCACAATCTGAAGTTCTGCTTTTATCTCGTGTTCATCCATTTGCATATCGACCGTAATCATATCCGTTGACTCTACAACCGACCCTCCGAACCCTTTTAGTTGTTTGATGGACGTCTTCCGTAGGATATCCTTTGGTACTGATGATTCTTTTATCAACGAGTAGTCACTGCCTGTGTCGACAAACGCGGAATATGTTTGCCCTGCTAATCTGATTTGCTTCATTACGGGTGGAACAAATGCACCTTTCTCGATACTCTGTTCGACCTTCGCTACTGTTGACTTTCTCAAACGGCAATCCTTCGCGTCATGTCCTATTTTGGAACAATTGCTGCAGCGTGTCTTACGTTGGGGTTGTGTGCATTTCACCGCCATGTGACCTATTTCGTTGCAGTTAAAGCACTTTATATTTCTTCGCCCGCTCACGCTTCGGCTAATCTCATTGCTGCATTCCGCTACTTCCGATGGTCCCGCCGTGGCAGCCCGTGGTGGTATTGTCGAAAGCATTGACGATACATTCTCCAATGAGTTTAACAGCTCATTGCACGTTTGGAAGTTCAGAGCAAGTAGGGATCGTGTAAGATAGGAATCGTTTAATCCGTTAATTATGTACGAGTTAATGGAAATATCATCTAACTTACCTCGTCGTCCAATTGTGAGCATTATGTAATAATACTCGATTAGTGGTTCGTTTTGCTTTCGCCTGCGTTTCATCAAATCTCTGTGTATATCCGCCACGTTTACGGCGCTAGGAAAATCTTTCGAGAACTCGTTGACAAACTCTGTCCATGTTTTGAATACTGGCTGTGCATCCAACCAGTCCTTGGCGATGCCTTTAAGTTTGTGTTGAACTGCAAACAGGATCATTTCATCGCTCCACATATACAGCCGCTGCAACTGCTCAACCTTGCTGATGAACTGATGCGATGAAAGCGTTCGTTTCAAGGGATCGAAGTCCGGAAGGGATCCGATGACATCTTGAGATCCACTTGGATGTCGTAGCTGTGCCGCAAAGGGTGTCGCATGGCGCGTATCATGTGACGCATGACCATGAGAAGGAGTGTCTGTCTCACTTGAGATTGATCGTATAGCCGATGTGCTTGGAATATTTCGTTGGATGCCGCTAGAAGCTACACCCACTTGTGGTGCTGTCGTTGGATGAGCTAATCTATTTATGCTCACCGCCATTTCACTCACACTTTTCGCCAAGTTCGCCACTATCTCCCTCAAGTCTTCCATATCAGCATGCCAGGGTTCTAATCCTTCTGCGCCGTCGCCAACCAATTCTTCGGAGTCTATCTCGTCAGAACCATTTAGTTCCATCAGTTTTGCAATTTTATGCGCCTTATTGCCGACTATTGACAATCCACGATTGCGCAGTAATCTATTTAATTGCTCTACTTTTAGAATTTCCAATTTAAGCATGGCTGCGTTCGCCTTTTTGCAATGACTTTTTTTTCCGTCTGTTTCGTTCACTACCTTTGGTGCGTTTTTTTTTTCCTTTTTCTTCGAGACTCGTTGAACTTATTCGTTGTCTCTGTCGTTGTTCGTTGATGCGTTAAAATTCTATGTGGCCACGTTGATAGATTTCGTTTTTATTTTACTTTTCATCGGATACTTGCGATTTTTTGGGAGGATCCCACTTCTGATGTTGTAAAGATGGCCAAATTCAGAATTTATTGATTATATAAAATGAGATAAAGTACATTGGTAAAGTAATAAAATTCGTATAATGCCACCATAAAACTTCCTGGTCAATCAACGAACGTCCTCCTTCTATCTCTCTCGTCGATCAAAACTCGTCTTCGTCAAGATGTTGCAGTGTTGCCGTTGACAAATTGAATCATTTATCATCATTACTTGAATCTCTATATATTATCTAGAACCCGGGTGAAAGGGGAAATCAACGGATTTTCGGTGGTGCCCTGACATTGTAATCGGGTGATTTTCATCAAAATCGTCCTATTTGTGGAGGCATGTACAAAACTCACAATAACCACAAATATGCGCGTTCAATTAATAAACGATACAATAGCAGTCGAATTTTCTAATCAGTTATTGGAAATTGGAAATGGCAAATTGATAATTCAACTGGCTTAGTAACAGTACCAACTAATTTTTTTCGAATGACTCAATCGAAAGCAGAATTGATTGATAGTGTGTTCCCAAATATTGTACAACAATTAAATAATCATGATTGGTTGAGTGAACAAGCAATTTTGGCAGGAACAAATAAAGAAGTGAATGATATCAATGCAGACATTTTGAATAAAATACCTACTCAATTTTTTGCATACAAACACAATCTCACTGAATTTTTGAATTCTCTTGATTTGCTTGATTTGCCACCACATTCTGCCATTTAAAGTTGGCGTGCCGATAATAATGCTATGAATATATTAATCAACCTCAGCTTTGCAAAGCTGAAGTTGTTCTAATTCCGAGAATTCCAATGATTCCACTAAATTTATCGTTTGATTTCAAACGTCTTCAGTTTCCGATATGACTTTCTTTTGCCATTACCATTAATAAGGCACAAGGCCAATCTTAGGAACATGTGGTATAAATTTAGAGGTTCCTGTATTTGCACATGGGCAACTGTATGTAGCATGTTCATGTGCAGGCAAACTATCTGACTTAATAATTTTGACCGACGGAAAAACGAAAAATTTTGTATATAAAAAAGCACTTGAATAACATTGAATATATTGTTACAATTTAGGGCTGTGGGGATTCGAAAAGATAAAACACTATTCTGTGCAACTTTGCCAATAAAATCTCTTTATTTACACTTTTCAAATATTCACTTATTTAGTACCAAACAATAACACTTTAATCAATTCTCAAACGTTTCAATCTATTCGCTTTATTACTTTCACTTTATTACTTTTACACTTATTTATCTCTCAGTACAATATCACTTTATTACTTTTCTTAAACTCTCAATCCAATCGCTTTGTTCTATTACTTCACACTTATCTTTCTTCGAACTCAACTATCGCGCGCTAAAAATCAACTGCCTTCTCTGTTGTCAATGCGCCCCTTTTATATCCGCGCTGCCACCTATCGGCGAATATTCTAGAAATGGATAGTAGCAGATGCACTCCAGATGTACTCCATCTCTTCTCCAGAAGGTACTAGAATCACTTGACAGATTCTATTCCATTCTCCAATTGGAAGTGGAACTTTAAGAGGGAAACAGATTGTTACCAGGTGCCCGATTCACCACAATTCCTAAGGGTGCGATTCACTAAGTGCCTGTCACTAAGTGCCTGATTTACCACATTATCCCCCTCTTAAACTTGTTCGTCCCGAACAAACTCGCTAGCATTTTCACCATTATAGCGATGAAGACGATCCACATGAACGACTTTCAGTTTGCCTCTTCCTCGTTGGATGCGATAAACAACGTCGTTGATGCGCGTCACGATTTTATATGGGCCTTCCCAGTCTTGTTGCAATTTAGGTGATAGGCCTTTTCTTCGATGGGGATTATATAGCCATACCAGATCTCCTTCCTGGAATCCTGTAGTTGTCGTTTTAGTGTCGTACCTGGTTTTCATGCGGTCACTGGCTATCTTAATCTTTTCCCTAGTCCCTCGATGCACGTCCCTGATGATATCCCTGAGGTCTGCAACATAGTCTTCCTCATTCTTGGGTTCTTCGCATGGGGATCCAAACATCAACTCGCTTGGCAGGCGGACTGTTCGACCAAAGAGTACTTCAGATGGAGTATGCCCTGTGGTGTTATGTACTGCATTTCGATAGGCCAATAAAAACAAGGGAATCTGCTTATCCCAATCTCTTTGGTCATCGGCAACAATCTTAGAGAGGTGTTCATTTAGGGTTCTGTTGAAGCGCTCTACCATCCCATCTGACTGTGGATGAAGGGGTGTTGTCCTTGTCTTGTGAATCCCGAGTAGCTGGCACACTCCTTGGAAAATCTTGGACTCGAAGTTTCGTCCCTGATCCGAATGCAGTTCCATCGGTACACCGAACCTGCTTACCCAGTTATAGACAATTTGCTCCACCACGGTTTTAGCTTCTTGGTTAGGGATAGCTAATGCTTCAGGCCACTTACTGAAGTAGTCCATAACAACAAGGATGTAACGATTTCCATTGTTCGTTTCAGGAAACGGTCCCGCAATATCAATTGCTATCCTTTCGAAGGGAGCTCCAACATTGTATTGATGCATCTTGCCTCGGACTTTCACTCTCGGGCCTTTGCTGGCCGCACATGTTACGCATTTCCTGCACCAATTCTCAACATCCTCCCTTGCATGGACCCAGTAGTAGCGTTCCCGTACTTTATCGAGTGTTTTATTTACTCCCAAGTGGCCTCCAGACACTCCATCATGCAATTCCCTTAGCACTTCGATAACTTTCGACCTGGGCAAAACAAGCTGCATTACGAAAGACGTTCCATCCGAGCTCTCCCATCTTCTTTTTAGAATGCCGTCTTGTACATGAAGGGAGTCCCACTGCGCCCAGTATGCCTTGAGCTCCGGGCTCCTATTGGATATCTCCTGCCAGTCTGGTTTTCCTTCATGCTCCTTCCAGGCGAGAATCGGCTCGATATCCGGATCTTCCATTTGAGCCTCCCGTATTTCACGCGCACTCCAGCCACTGTTGGGGTTAGCTCTCACCCTTTGAATGGACACGACTTCTTTTTCCTCATGTCGTAAGCAATGTTTGCAGTCTGCTTTGCACGGTCGACGGGAGAGAGCGTCTGCATTAGAGTGAAGACTTCCCTTTCGATGTTGTATTTCGTAGTCGTACATCTGCAACCTTTCGATCCACCTCGCGACTTGTCCTTCAGGATTTTTAAAATGTAGCAGCCATTTTAAAGACGCATGGTCTGTGCGAAGGATGAATTTCCGCCCATAAAGGTACTTGTGGAAATGTTTTGTTGCCAATACCAGAGCAAGGAGTTCGCGCCTGGTAACACAGTAGTTCCTTTCTGGCTTTGAGAGCACTTTGCTGAAGTACGAAACTACCTTCTCTTGGCCATCGTGCACCTGGGAAAGAACGGCTCCAATTCCCACATTACTAGCGTCTGCATCCACAATAAATGTTTTCCCAGGAGTGGGGTACGCTAATATGGGGGCGTCGCACAACTGTCGCTTAAGTTCTTTGAAGCTCTTCTCGCACTCACCTGACCATTTGAATTGTTTGCCTTTTTCTGTCAGTTGATGCAGACTCTTTGCGATCCCGGCAAAGTCCTTTACAAATCGTCTATAATAGGTCGCAAGTCCCAGGAAGCTTCTCAGTTGATGTTTGTCTTTAGGAACCGGCCAGTTTTTCACTGCATCGACCTTCTCTGGATCAGTCTTCACTCCTTCGGAAGAGATGATGTGTCCGAGATATTTCACTTCTGGTCTAAATAGAGCACACTTCTTCGGGTTCAGTTTTAGTTGCGCACTTCGTAGCCTTTGGAACACCTCCTTTAGGTTGTCTCGATGTTCGTGAAATGTTTTTCCTACCACGATGACATCGTCCAAGTAGACCAAACAGGTTTTCCACGTGAGTCCCAGCAAAACGCGCTCCATTAGACGTTCAAATGTTGCTGGAGCATTGCACAGTCCAAATGGCATTACTGTAAACTGCCAGAGTCCGTTACCTGCTGTGAATGCTGTTTTCTCACGGTCTTCTGGATGGATCTGTACTTGCCAGTAGCCACTCTTCAGATCAAGAGTCGAAAACCATTTAGCTCCAGACAGTGTGTCCAGGGTATCGTCAATTCTTGGTAGGGGGTAGCTGTCCTTCTTGGTGACGTTGTTTAGCTGACGATAGTCCACGCAGAATCTCGTACTTCCGTCTTTCTTCTTGACCAAGACGACCGGTGATGCCCACGGACTTTTTGAGCTTTCAATCAGTCCCTCCTTTTCCATCGTCGACACCATTTCTGCAACCTCCGTCTGCTTCGCCAATGGAAGTCGTCTGGGAGGCTGTCGAATTGGTCTCGCATCTCCGGTGTCGATTCGGTGTTGTACGAGATGTGTTCGGCCATACTCGCCTGTCTGCGAAGCAAATATATCAGCGAACTCGTTGATAAGACTCCCTGCCCTGGCCCGCTGCTCCTGATCCAGCTCACACTCTCCGAGTATAGTCTTGTTTATTTCCGATACCTCCGTAGGCCTAACTGGTTTCGTAGGACTTTCCTTGGACAACTTTGTAACCGCAGTAATCGGTACGCACTTTCCGATAACTTCCCCTTGCTTCAGCTTCACGCTTTTATGCTCCACATTGAGGACACGAACGGGAACCAAGTTGTTTTTGGGTTCAACGAGCATCTTTCCCACGATATAGTTCTGATAATGTTTTTCTGGTTCTGGCTCGATTAGATAGAATCGGTGGCTCCCATGATCACCTTCCAGCCTTGTCCAAATCACTGTCTCTGACGAAGGTGGCAATATTTCGTCCTCACTTACAACTGTCCTTAGAGCTGCGACGTTCTCGTTCCCGTAAACCATCGGAATCTCGACGTTCCTGTACTTTAAAACTTGTAAACCGATGTCGAGTACTACATCGTGCGCCTTCATAAAGTCGATTCCGATGATGCATTCGTCACATATATCAGCCACTAAGAATGCATGGGAGAAGACTATTCCTGCAAGATTTATCGTCAAGAGTACCTCACCATACACCTTTGCCGTTGCTCCAGTCGCTGTTTTCAGACAGTAACTGCTGGTGTTATGCAGCCATGATTGGCGAACGATGTCCCTTCTGATTATGGAAGCGGTGGCACCTGTATCAATTGTGGCGACATATTTTTTCTGGCCGATATGTGCTTCCACTGTCAAGCTCCTGTTACATCGTTTGGTCTGGGAAACCTGAATTGTGGTCCTGGGGGCGTCGATTCCAGAAACCAGCTTCTGCCCCGCGAAGTTGGTTCTTACTCGTTTCCCGACTGACGGCTTTGTGAAGTTCCATCCGCCGAATGTTCAGGTGCCTCCTCGTTACGACTCCTAATTCTGCAATGTGGACAACTGCCTTGTCTACGTTCAGCTCTGCACTGCCGTTGTAGATGTCCAATTTTGTTGCAGTTCCAGCAACGGATCGGTCCCCTGCGAGAATTATTCCGGTCTACTACTTCTGTTCTCTGGCATGAGCATTCAACGGATGTTATTTCTCTTACACGGTGAAACCCTTGAGATGCTTGGTCAGCAGCTTTCATCGTTAAGGCAAATGCCAGTGCCTCAGGAAGAGTTCTCTTTCCAGCCATGCGTAGAGCCATCTGCAGTTGTCTATCTTCTATGGCTTGTGTAAAGGCTTCAATAGCCATTTCATTGATGACATCCTCGCCGGCATTGGGATATGACAAATGCGCTAGCCGTTCGATATCCGCTTGCAACTGCTGGAGTGTTTCTCCCCTCTTCTGGATTCTACTGCGCAGTTGCACTCTATATACTTGCTGCATATGGTCGTCACCAAATCGCATCTCAATAGCCTTCACCAGAGCGTCGTAGTTGCGTTGTTTTTCTTCTGAGACAGTTTGAAGCAATTCTGCAGCTGAACCTCGTAATGCGAGCGTTAGTGCAATCGACTTTTCCTCGTCGTCCCATCCATTGGTCGTTGCAGCTGCTTCAAACTGTCTCTTATAAATTGGCCATGATGTTTGACCATCAAAAACGGGTGGTTGCATCTCTTTCTTTCTTGGGCAGTCAGCAGAATATTCGCGAACCTTTTGTTTCTTAACTTTTTCTAGCTCTTTAGCTATGTTATCGATGTTTGTTTCGAGCTCTTTAGTTATGTTCTCATGTTTATGGAGCGTTTCATTAATTTCGTCAAACTTGGTATCATGTTTGTTTAATTTTTCGTCAATTACGTCGATTTTGTCTTCGAGAACATTCTTAAATTCTTCCACGGCATCTTTTTGTGCGGCGACAATGGAATTCTTCTGTTCTTCAAGAGAATTCTTCAGTTCTTCTTGAGAATTCTTTTGTTCTTCCATCTTGGCAAGAAGTAATTCCATCATAGCGCTCATATCAATGCCTGTACTTACTTGTTCTTCTACCACGTCGAATAGCATGGATTTCGGATCTGCTCCCTCGCATTCGACAGCTTCCTGCAGACGAAGTATGAGGTCACTTTTTCCTCCAGCTGTGGAGAGATTCCGCTTTTCTAGTTCACTTTTTAATTGAGGTATACTTAGATGTAGCAATAAACGACCCATTTGTCTTTTGTAATTTCAAAATTCAAAATTCACAAATTCACAAATTCACTTTTTTTTGTTTTTTTTTTTTTTTTTTTTTTGGTCTTACAATTAGTAGCACTTACACACTTAGCACAGAATAAGTTTTATCCCACTTCTGACACCAATGTTACAATTTAGGGCTGTGGGGATTCGAAAAGATAAAACACTATTCTGTGCAACTTTGCCAATAAAATCTCTTTATTTACACTTTTCAAATATTCACTTATTTAGTACCAAACAATAACACTTTAATCAATTCTCAAACGTTTCAATCTATTCGCTTTATTACTTTCACTTTATTACTTTTACACTTATTTATCTCTCAGTACAATATCACTTTATTACTTTTCTTAAACTCTCAATCCAATCGCTTTGTTCTATTACTTCACACTTATCTTTCTTCGAACTCAACTATCGCGCGCTAAAAATCAACTGCCTTCTCTGTTGTCAATGCGCCCCTTTTATATCCGCGCTGCCACCTATCGGCGAATATTCTAGAAATGGATAGTAGCAGATGCACTCCAGATGTACTCCATCTCTTCTCCAGAAGGTACTAGAATCACTTGACAGATTCTATTCCATTCTCCAATTGGAAGTGGAACTTTAAGAGGGAAACAGATTGTTACCAGGTGCCCGATTCACCACAATTCCTAAGGGTGCGATTCACTAAGTACCTGTCACTAAGTGCCTGATTTACCACAATATCTATATTTTCATATATATATAAAAATGGATCTTGGTTTGTTCGGATGCTTAAAACTCGAAAACGACTGGACCAAATTGGATACTTCCTTCTGCGGATTTATTCGTAATTGCTCCGCGAAGGTTTAGGAAAAAAGAAAAATTGAAAAAATTAAGAAAATTGCGCGGAAAATTAGAAAATTAAAGTTTGTATGGGGAAATACACTTTGAAAAAAAAATTAACTGGATAGAAATCAAGAAGTGACACTTCAAATAAAAAAAAATATTTTGAATTTTAAAAGCAATTGTTGTTGTCAATTATTTTAATTATTTTCCAAGCAAATTGTTGTTGTCAACAATTTTAAGTTTTTTCTTTTTTTTTTAAATATAGGTACCTAAAAACTTTGTTCTAATAAATTATGTTTACTATGTTACATTAAGTAACTTTTTGAAATGAAGTAGATAGGTACTTTGATTATACAAAGATGATATTATGGCCGACGATATTTTGCATCGATTTCGCACTGTGACATCGGATAATGAACTGGAGATGTCAGGTGAAATGCGCAACAAAGCTTTGATTTGACGCATTTAATCGAGAATTGGAGCGAGAAATGGACTTCGAACGAATCGCATTGAGTCAAGCTGTTCGAACAAATGTGCCAATGTTGAATCTATATATATATAAATGAATCCCTATTTCCCTTGGTCACGGCATCACGCGTGTACGGCTGGACCGATTTCGCTAAAAAAGTTAAGAAAATTTCGCGGAAAATTTGAACATTTAAGAATACTAAACCAACATATTAATTTAAGTATATCTAATGTAACCATAGCGCTTTTACAATTCAAACTTTTTTGATGTAACCTTATGGCGTTGGCATAACATTGACAGAATGCGTGCTGCATGCAAATATCGGCAACGAGGATGTAAACAAAATAAATATCGTTTAAAACAGATGCTTCGATCGGAGTTATTATATTGATAAAATACATATAAAATAATTAATTTATTATTTTTAACAAAAACTGAATTTCTTAGTGCACATCGTCGGAAAATCCTCAACATGTGGCGTTGTAGGCGTATGTCGTTTTTCAGTTCAATTAAATTTTCTTTAATAATAATCTTCTTAATTCATACCTATAATTCTTTCGGGATGAAACATGAAACTCGATGATCATGATATAACTCGATAACCACTGGGTCAATTTTCATGATTCTTCTTTTGTTTTGTTCGTATTGTTGTATTTCAAGTTAACGCAAAACAAAATAGGATTTTTGACCCGCTATATGGCGTTGTAATCGATCTCCGAAACCACTCACCCGATTTCAATGAAATTTTATGGATTTATATTCTTCGTTCCCGCTTGAAGGATAGGATACTTTTGGACCTGATAGGTGGCGCTGTTGCCGATCGCCGAAACAGCGCTACCAAGTTGATTGAAATTTTGTAGATGGATATGGTTGCTTCCAGTTTTAAATTTCGGATAGTTTTTGACCTATAGGTGGAACTTTGAAAAACACAAGCGGGATAAGAAAACGGATTATGGCACGTCCCACTCAAAAATAAAATCAAATGCTATTTCTAAAGTTGTATAATGAAAATTATTAATGGGCGCTGTCCAAATAAAGCAATTTGCGAAATGTGAGCATGATTTAATACGAAAGGTACGGGCAAAGCCGGGTGGGTACAGTTACATATAAAAGAGACTGACGTCCGTATGTGCACTCATAACTCGGGGACGGATCGTTCGATTTTTATAATTTTTGGTTGGAAGGAAGGAAATTATGATACCTTACCTCTACATAATTCGGATTTGAAAGTTGGTTCAGTTAAAATTTTGTTGCGAAACATCAATGTACCGAAACTTTACAACGGATCGCATTTGTTTTACGGTGAAGGATCTCACATCAAATATCATACAAGTGATGATTTTAAGGGGAAATTTCAAAGGCAAACACTCTTATTCCGCAGATTTCGCTTATTAAGAACGATTTACCATTCGTGCGACTTCAATTTCCCGTGCGTCTCGCTTTCACTATGACCAATAATTTATTGCAAGGATAATCGATGGATGTTTGTCAATTTAGTGAAAAAGTGGAAGGTTGGACGACACGTCAAAATCATTGCGGTTTGATTGAAAAAAATCGACATTGCTATTCATCATTTATTTCTATTGCATTTAATATAACTTTTGAATAAAGAATTTTAATTGGTCGAATTACATAAATTAGCAAGTGCTTGGTGCATGCTCGGAATTTATTAACAAATTAACAAATTTGGGCGAAACGAAGTTTGCCGGGTCAGCTAGTATAAATATAATATATATTAAATATTTTGTTTGTATTGCATTCCTAGCTCTAATTTTGATTGAAGAAACTTGTATGTCAATTGCAAATAAAGAAATATCTCAGTTGGGATTGATAGCACCTAATCGTTCAGCAGAAGATTTATTCAATCCTTGGAAATGGCAAATTACAAGTTGACTTAGTAACACCACCAACTAATTTTTTTATAGCGTATCGCCGGGTGCATTTCACTAGTCTTATATTTAAATGAGCAAAGGGAAAGAGTTAAGAACCACTTTCACTGCCTTAACCACAATTATTCGCTTGATTTTTTTTTTTTTTTTTTTGGGAAGATAGTGCAGAGATGCAATGTTCTCTGTAATTTGTTTTTCATTATGCTGTGTACAATCGAGGTCAATATAATGTAATAATATAATTTCTACCACTGCGCGAACTCTTGTAGAGAGTAATCTGATTAAATTCAAGGGCACAAATCGCAATACGTTTTGAAAAGGCGTCAGTCAGACATACTACTCTAAGCAATGAAGCAATAGAACACATCGCAAGGAGAAATTGCGTATGTATGAACGTTTTGCGAAACAATTCACCTCATTGCAACGGTATTCTCCGAATAAGAATTGTTTTCCAAACAAAATTTATTTATTTATCATTTTTTGAAATTCTAACCGTTATCTGCCATTGAATGCAGAAATTATTACGAAATATTAATGAATCAATCAGTGCGACGACATTGGCGTCCGAAAATTCTTTACCACTTAATAGGAGCAAATATTTACTTCGTGCCTTTTGAAGGCATTGACAGTAGCAAATAGTTATTGAGAACTAAGAGCCGGCTTGATGTGCATTGATTGTGGTGCTCTCGAAGATATACTCACTTAACGCAATCTTATCTCACCTTCCTATCGGTCCCCCTTTGTAAACTACCGAGACGAGACACTAACCGCAATAATTCTGGTATAAAATCAATCACTTCGCTTGATGTGTCTTCAGTTCCTCTGCGAGTCGTTAAATTTGATCGTAACAAAATAAGTACTCAAAAGTCATGGGAACTAAGTCCTTAATTACATTCAGTGTCCTAGTGTTGTTGTATGTTTGTGCCGTTGAGTCGAAAAGTAAGTTAACTATCCGGGACAAATTATTATTTTTTTTAACTATCATTAGGTGTTTGTGTCTGTGTGTGGTAATTAATTTGATGTTCATTCGCAAATGAAATGAAGAAGATAACCTCTTTACATACGATTAGAAGAACACTTCTTATCAAAAAAAAAAAAAAAAAAAAACAATTCCAGGCAAAAACATGAAATCCTCGAACAACTTTAATTGGAATTCCGGACTCTAGTAAATACACATGTTAACAACATACATGGCCTACACGAAACTGTTATTTTGTAAATTTCTTATCGCTGATGGTTCGAAATGGGTGTACCTATGTTAAACAAAAAAAACTCACAAGACGGATTTCCCGTAACTTTATTTTATTGTGTCATGTTCTTATAATGGCCCTTACCAATAACCATTTTTAGTTTTGGCTCCAAATTTTAGTAGTTATATTTTCCATACAAATTTCGCAATTTTAGCTTGCTTATATTTAAAGTTGAGACTAAACATTTTTATTAGTACGGTGCAATGAGACAACAAATCATTGTTCAGTTTTGTGTTCAAAAACATTTAGGCTTTTCCAACTTGGCTCCAGGTTAACATTGAAACGATGCAAAATTATAGATAATGGATATAAAATCACCGCCGCCAGGCCGTATATTTGTTAAATATATATATATCTTATACCTTTAAACGAGCTAATCTTGTATATATATTTCTGTGATCTCGGAATCTTATACCTTTAAACGAGCTAATCTTGTATATATATTTCTGTGATCTCGGAAACGGCTCTAACGATTTCGCTGAAATTTGGTATATGGGGGTTTTCGGGGGTAAGCAATTGATCTAGATTAGTCTTATGTTTGGGAAAACGCGTGTTTTCGAGTTTTCATGCGTTTTGAGCTTATTTTTCTGACTTTACTGCCTTTTACTCGCCATTACACAAACAATTCTTAATCAATGCAAACAAAAAAAATACGTAGGAGAGCCAACACTTTAATAGTTATTTCAAGCCATCAATCAGCTTTCTATGTCCTCTAGAAGCTGAGCTACAACCTAAAATCTAACACGAAAAAAATAAATTTATTTTCTCAAATCGAATATTATCAGCAGCCGCGGTTCTTGATCGTTGTTCTGCTTTGGGGTGGTTTTGTGGCGCACATCGCACAAGCACGTTCATATGAAAAAAAAAACAGCGACAATGTCTTTCTGAGGAAATGCGCAGATGGCTGATGACGTGTGGTGTGGTGTGGTGATGGACGGATGGTGGAGCAGCGTTGCCAACTAATTTTTACGAAAAAAAGCCTAACTTGAGAAAAAAAGATGCCTTTTTCAATAAAATAATGCCTAAAAAAATTTTTTATGTAAATTGGAACAATAAATCAAAAATTAAACACAAATATAACAAAATTAACAACAATTTTTATTTCCAAAAAAAAAACTTAAATTATGTATAAATCACAGAAGAAATAGGAACAAAATTCATGACTTTAGTTTCATGAGTAGGTAGGTAAATAGCATTGAACAAAACAAACACAGTTTTAGTCCATCAGATCAAAAAATAAATAAATATTTGAAATAGAAAAAAGATGCGTTTTTGGAAACAAAAAAGCCTTAAAGCCTTAGCTAATGAAATAATGCCTAAAAGGCATAAAAAGCCTAGGTTGGCATCGCTGGGTGGAGGTGCTGTATATAGAAATTGAGTTCAAGGTTTTTGTTTTAATCTTATACCTTTAAACGAGCAATTCGTGTATGTATGTATGTATATATATAAATTTATTTCTGTGATCTCGGAAACGGCTCTAACGATTTCGCTGAAATTTGGTATATGGGGGTTTTCGGGGGTAAACACTTATCTAGATTAGTCTTATGTTTGGGAAAACACGTGTTCTCGAGTTTTCATGCGTTTTTCTTTCCACGCAGAATATGGTCGCTAATTTCGTCCTTCCGGCCACTGTCCGTCTGGTTCATCGGTTTAAGACATCAGTACCTGGGCGATTATTAGTATTAATTGTAATTTCAAAAACAATACAAATTAAAAAAATATATCTAAACTTGAACATATATAAAAAAAAAAACAAAAGTAAGTCACCGAGCGGGATTCGAACTTGTAACACTCGTTTCTTGCCGTCCGCGCCATAGTAAAAGGAAAAAAGTAATCTACCGGCATTTAGGAGACTTAAATTTTTTTATATGTTCAAGTTTATATATATTTTTTTAAATTTTTATTGTTTTTAAAATTACAATAAATAGTAATAACCGAGCAAAGCTCGGTCACCCGGATATTTGTTAATTGATACAAGTATCGTGACATATAACTCATGCTTGCTCCGATCCTCAGATTTGTTATTGCTGTTTTGACTTTTGAATTGTTGACATGGCTCACATCTGTGGTCGAATAAATACTCAATACTTTTCGATATATTTACACTTCGAAAGCCTCTTTCTTATCGTTGTCCGTCGTCCATCCATAACTCCATATAAGTTCAACTCAACTATTTTGAGATACAAATGGAGCATTATCGTAATCCTATTTCAGTATTTTATTTAAGAGGTTAACTCTTCCTCAACTTTACATTGATTATTTTATACTAGGATTTGAAACATTATTGATAAATATTTCCGAGCAATTGGTGCTGTCGGCTATTTATATCGTTGTTATAACTTATAACCTTTTTTAACCATTGTGAAACTTAAGTCAATTGTGCCGTTTGTTCTTATAATAGTTTTAGTTTTGAAGGCAGTCTGAAAATGAATGCTTAAATTACTAAATTACTCCCAGAATAAAAGTACACTTTGCTTACTTACCACTTTGTAAATCAATTTTCTTCGCATTCATATCGTAGACGCAACAAAATGTTTTGTGTGTTATTAATTTATGAACGCAAGGGGGTAAATAAGGTTATTATACTCTGTTCAATTCGTATTTTCAGTACAGGCCTTATGGGAAGCTCTTTTTTCTACCAGTGGTGCCTGTAGCTACTCTCACGGCACTCAACACAAGATTTGCCACTGAAATAAAAGCGAAACCACTGGTGATTCCAAAGAATTTGTTGTTGTCATTTACGAAAAACCCACCAAATTTTCCTCAGAGGCGCATACATCCCACCATGACCAGTCTGCCAGGCAGTCGCGAGCAGAATGAGGATGACGACGATGGTGATATTCTCGTGTGCGGTTGCTATTTTATCGCAGAAAATAAACATGTGTGTGTTTTAAGCACCTCAGAAGAGTGTTACCATAATCTATTTGCAAAAATATCTTTACGGGTTTTTCTATGGATATTTTCACAGAACTTTCGGTTTTGGTGCTTTTTAAAGCTTTTGAGAGCGAATAAATGAATTTGATTATGTGGGATGTTGCCATACAGTTTTTAGGTACTCCTTTAATTATTTTGTATTTATGAAGGATCTGTTAATATGCATGCAGTTAAACCATTTTTTCTTAATAAAGAGTTGGTATTTGGTAGCCCTACCGATATTTGAGAGAGAATTATGCCAATTTATAGTGCTCACTATGGCAACCATGTGAGAGCTTTAAAATGGAGACAGCTTATTAAAATCCATAATAGTTAGAGTGAAAGGCAAATAGCCTATCTTCCCTGTACTGAAAATACGAATTGAACAGAGTATAGTAAATGTATATCAAAAACAAACCAAATAATGCTTGGATATAAGGGTATGGAACAGTTCACCTTTAAGTTTATTTCAATACAAATGCACCTACTTAGCTAAACAAGAAATTCGTAAAATCTATGGTATGTCATTGCCGCTTGTTGTGTTCTATATTCATACAAATTGCTTATAACTTGTGTATAAAAAGAAAGCTATAAAATGTACACATGAATAAACCGATATCACTAGGACATGTAAATGTGGCAGTCCTTTAGGCACAGGCGCATATAAATACAATAAAACTAACATAACACACATCATGCAGGAACCATGATAAAGGCCCTTGAATTTGTAAAGCATGCGGTCCTTGGCCATTGGCTCGACATCACTTATTAACTGCAGAACTGTTTGGTAAATTAACCACATCGCTATAAAAGGCAACGTCAATTTATCCTTTTCCAATAGTGGAAACATGCTCAACGTAGAAATCTGTAAAAACCATGTAACCAAAAAAGGCTCATAAGGAAATAGCAACATTGCTGGGAGGGCCGCAAGTAGAATCGATTTTTCGTGTACTTGAAATGAGAACAGGAAGAAGGTTATAGCTGAATTGAAGAGTCCATATAGGAAGGCTACTTTAGTTGGTTTTCTATATAGCTCGACGGCACTAGGAAGAAGCACAAGAGCGGTCACTGCTAGACATACCAGTGCCATATTTTCATTGCTAAATATTGTCTTGAATTTTATTAGAACATTTACTGCACACCAAACATTAGAAACCTTATCCTCGAATACACCTCGGTTGATGGGAAATATTCTCCGAACGACAGCGATGAAATTACTCCAAGAATGAATCCATGGCAGCCACAAAATAGAAAACGTAAGAATAACGCTAGCACCAATTTTTACAAACTTAAGGAGTCCTTTTTGAGAACTCTTCTCCCGAACACAACTCTGAAGAAGGTACACAAAGAATGGTACAGCATGATACAATTCCATTTGTTTGTAGTTGAGTGCGAGTGAAAAAAAAATTGACGCCAAAACCAGACGATCTCGCAATATCGCCACCACAGCAAATGTTGCTAAGCCCAATGAAATGTTGTTATACTGAAAGTGGCCGTTGTCGATTAAAATTTGTCCTGGATATAACAAGCAAACCGCTAAATGCTGAAGTCCCAAACTGGGATGTCCTTTTCTTTTAAGCAGAGTTTGTATTACTATAACAGCTATCAATATTCCTGGGATGTAGATAAGAACATCTGCAGCTAATACACTCAGTCTCATGAAGAACTTGTGATCATCTGATTCAAATCCTCGTGACGCTTGCAGCTCGATGTACAATGGATTAAGCCGTTTGGCCAACTTTCCTAAGTACAAACTATGATACCCCGTCAGTGGGGGATAGTCCAAGCCCCAGTAGAGTAAATCATTATCTGAAGAGTTGGTGTACCAATCAGATGGCGGTAAGTTTACACATATTTCTTGCCAGTGCCGCTGAGCTTCATAGTCTCCATACATTGGCGGTGTTGCTGCCCCCGAATATGAGTTGAGTGAAACGATGGCCCTTATAGCTATCGCAAAACTTATAATAGCAGCGTAACTTAGTTTTTTTACACTAAAAATCATGTTTAATACGATAATATTTCTAATTCACCAAAGGAAATAAATATATGAAACGTAGACCGTACACGAATTCCATCAGCTGTCAATGTCACTTATTAGACAATTATTAGTTGCACTGTTCGTTTTATACTCCATCAGCACGTTCCAGTACCACCAAGCCAACCTGTGAATATCAACCCTACCACAACTAGGCATCTAGTACACTACTAACTATTGTTTATTTTATTTAACTAAATACAATTCCATACGTTGAGATACGAGTCATATTTGTGGAATAATACTGAAGAGCAAGCCATATCTGACACTATCTTGCTATAAGTGCTTGGGAGATGTTGTATTTGTGTTTGATAATTACAATGCTATCAATTATGTTGCCATTATTGTTAATGCATTTACCGATGAAGTTTTTTATTTGCTATCAATCAAAATTTTTAATTAAGAATTGTAAATAATAAATAAATTACTCGCAGTATTTACCGAAAACGAAAGACAATTTACCTTGAAAGTTTATTTTAAAAACAATGTGATGATTGATTTTAAGAAATTATTTTCTTCAACTAAGGCACCGATCGGTATGAACTTCAGATTTCCCAAATGCGTTGACTAGATCTTTCTTTCCAAATAAACAATTTTCATGAACTACCTACCGATGCCAACATTAAAATATTTTAAATTGAATTCCACAAAATAATTCCTAGTATCGAGGCTAACATTTTTCGGCTTGATTTTGCAGCAAGAGTTCATGTTGTAACCATTCTAGGTATTTAAAAAGTTCTAGTAATCTGCTTTAGTGCACCTGCTTTACTTTCACCAAAAGGGAAGAATTCGAGACTCACAACAAATCATTTCAGTTTTTACGAATAACAAAATGTGACTGAAAATCTTTAATAACTTTATTTGTGTTTATTAATAGGTCGATTGTAGAAAAAATATATCGTCGAAACGATTGATCATATTTTTCGTTGTTACTCCTTGAATTTTTTTTTTTTTTTTTTTTTGTGCGATTATAAATATCCAAATCTTTAGTAAATTTTTGAAATTTAATTAAAAATATCAGTTCAATTTGCACAATGAATTTTATTCATTTCGATTACAGAATCCGCAAAAATGTATTCCCGGGGAGTTGACTCGATCCACAGCCTATTTACATCCGCGATAAATATAATTATCAAATCCGCCGGAGTTTTATCAAAATTTTATCAAACCGCCGGAAGAACAACATTTCCGACCCAATTT
Source organism: Cheilosia urbana (assembly GCA_946477585.1). Lineage (NCBI taxonomy): Eukaryota > Metazoa > Arthropoda > Insecta > Diptera > Syrphidae > Cheilosia > Cheilosia urbana. The sequence continues at coordinate 45,558,369 of OX297856.1, forward strand.
TGTAGATCACAGTAGTTCATTTTTTGTAGTACATAGTTAAGAATACCAGTAACCCGGACAATTTGACACAGAATCGGGCCCTAAGGACACGATTCATGAGATTTCTCCCCAAATTAAGATAAAAAGAGCAAAACAGAGATATCTCACTAGCACTTGTCAAACGCTTGCATATTGTCAGACTGACTTGGAGGAGGGTGACACTAGTTGTTGTACTTTGCTTTCGCTGAGATAGGATGTTTGTTTTAAGTCCTACAACAAAAACAAAGAAAAATGGACCATCTTCAGAATTTTATATTTCTGTCGGTGTATCAGGTAGAATCTTTATTTTTGCATGGACCGAAGTGGAAAAAACACGGGCGTCCAATAAAAATAAAAGAAGAAGAAAAAAAAAAACCTCCGGATTGACGTAAGTTTTATCGTATTCTCCAGGAAAATGGTGAAAACCCTAGCGAATCGGGGACCTTTGGATATGTGTAGTATAGCTATTGTGAACATTAATCATCCCATGCAAACGTGGTATATGCAATACTTTGACAATAGTTTGGCATCACTAATTGTCATTGTTGGAAACCAATTAAAGTTTACTGAAGGCTGCCACTAAAGCTGCAAATTGCGTCCAAATTTGTGTCACTCACTTTGCCTGTTTTTATTTATTTGTTTCGTTTAAATAAGTGATTAATTAGATATCGCTTTTGTAGAAATATAAAATTGTTTTACAAATAACAGATGTTGAATCTCAACCACATGAATCTAAGGATTTCTTAAATTGAATATCGAATTGCGAACAAGAGCTGAACTATGGACGTCTCTGAATACGATTGCGGAATACGCCAAGATGAAAATAAAAATAATAAATTAGGAGAATCTTATTCAATTGCGGTGGATTCTGGGTACGATTCTATTTACAATGGATGTGCCTCTGTATTGATGGAAAAAAGCTTCAGTAGAGAAAGTTTTGATATCTTTAGTCCAAACTCTACAAATCGAACACCAAGCAAGAAGTCCACGGCCTTAACATATCACATTTCAACGCCCAAAAGTAATGCATCTGTAAAAAGACATCTATACAGCACACTCAACAGCTCCAATATATCTAAGAGAATAAGATCCGAGAATGACGAAAATGAACCCAATGCTGCTAGCAAAAGTGACCAACAACAAGATATTTCGCATACACGAAAGACCCTCAATAGATTTCCACGCGATAATTTGCACACCTCAACGGCTAAGGTTCCAAAAAGTGAGCTGGTTGATAATGAACAAGTATTTATGCCGGGAAGGCCCATCAAGAGTCAAAGATACTTTACACCGACAGTAATACATTCAAAGAGAAAGTTAGACATAGTGCCATCAGATGAAAAAATTGTACGAACATACTGTAATGGAACCAAGTATTTAAACATTATTTTGAGATTAGAACGTTTTCCCGTAATCATTGATGATATATTAAAAAATCTCACCAGCAAGGACTTGCTCAACATGACACAGGTATCGAAGAATTGGCGCAGAATAGTAAAATCCAACTCAAAAGCTAACGCCAGAATACAACGATATTTAAGTGACTATCGGAACGTTAAAGAAAACAGCAAGGAACAAGTTAAGTCACCCATTGTCAATGTAGACCGGCATCCATTTGGAACGTTTAATCTAATATCTACTTCAAAAATAAATCCGAACACAACTCTGGTCAATAGCAGTTTCTACGAAAATCAAAACATTGTGCAACATTTGTGCAAAAATGAAAGACTGGTCAAGTGTCCGCGCTGCGGAAAGGGGAGCATAGTTTCAGACTCTCCTCAAAGGTTAGCTTCATTAACGCGAATACCCAATGCAACTTCCGACTCACATTGTGCCACTTATGTATCCCATCGCTTTGCATCGGACAGTATTCTTTCCATTACTAAGGAACCGGATGAGCCGAAATCAGTGCATTTTGGTGTGTGTACCAGTTTATCGTGCAAATTTATTTTCTGTCCGAAATGCTCATGTGATTATCATCCTGGAGAAAATTGTAAAATCTCGGAGCCAGAATCTCCATCGAAATTATTGATCTGCAAAAAAACTGTTAAACACAAAAAATCGAATAATTGTAAACCTAGCTCTAAGCGACAGTCATTAAGAAGATTGTGTTTTTCATAATTTTTAATTTTAATTATTATTTTATTTTGTCATATTATGCCTACTCAATTCAGTGTTTTTCTTTTAAATAAAATTTGTAAAATGTATTAATACTGCATTTGGTTCTCTTCGTGTGTCTTTAAGATATTTTTAGAATGGCAACGAACGACATGGAGTCGACGCGTGCCAAGTGCAAGATCTCTTATCTAACATCCTTAGATTCACTAACACTGCATGTTGGATGGCCTTGCACCTTCCATTGTTGACGATTTTGGTGAAAATGGTGGTTGGGACATCAGGTTGTGTTTTAGCCGTTTATTGTAGGACCAGAGGCTCTTTTTTTGTTTACTATACCTAAAAAAGACTACTAAAAAAACTTATAAACAACTATGTATATTAAGAGTCAATTTTGGTGTATACAACTTATCTTCTATGTTGTACCCATACATACAATCCGCTTTGCAAGGTAAATCATTTTCAGATTTTGTTGCTTATACCATCTTAATTATCACAGCATTGAAGAAATCGTATATGTCGTCCACAGAAACAATCACTATGTGATCTGACACATCAGTAACGCTCGTATATTTTTTCGGGCCAAAAGCAGTATACATATTTCACTAGGTAACAAATTAAAAAAAAAAAAACAGTAATTTGCGCAGTATGTATTTCATTTCTATCATCTGAATCGTCTTCCATTTCTATATCTCCTTCTGTGATTGTTTTGTATTCTTTGTCCTTTGAAGCAATTTGACGAAGCAGTTCCGGCTTTGTTTTGGGGTACGCATGAATACTACCTATGTGAAGTTATCCCGCAGTTTATTTAGAATGAAAAACGTCAAATGCGGTTCGATAGACATTCGTTTGTAGTTGTTTGTAGTGAATTTTTTTTCGTTTGTAGTTTAACAGTTAGAAAGTTAGAACCATTAGAAAAAAAAAATGTCATCCCGCACTTTTAAAATAAAAAAAAATAAATAGTTGGCGCAACAGGTCCGAAGGGACCCTAGGCCTAACTTCTCACAACCATTCGTATTGTGCGAGTTTTTCATTTTTGGAACGAATGGAAGGGATCTACAATTTTATGCCGACTCCAAACGGCTAATTGAGACGCTCTCTCAAGACATTTATACTCTCGGATGTTTGTCAAACGTTCGCAAGAGGTAGCGCAGTGGAAAAAAAAAACATAAGTTGGAATTTGGGTTTTTGCGGCATTCGAACCTGAGACCTCTCGCTCAGTAGTCCAACACATTAACCCTAAGCCACTGCGACTACAGCCCGCACTTTTGGCTTTTTGAAATAAAAACTAGCCAGTTGCATTTGTAGTTCTTTTTTTTTTTTTTATCAAAAATGTCTTATTTCTGAGATATAAGGACATTTGCGTTTGCACCTATAACTCAGAATTTCCAATAGGCAGAAATTATTTGAAAACAGTAGTACATAAAGCATATCCCAACTTAAATAACTACATTTAAAATTTCTGAGAATTTTGACAAAAAATCAATTTTTTTAAAGAGATTGCTTTTTGTGTTTGATTTTGTTTGAGCCAAAAAAAAATCTATCTTTTTTTCTTTACTTCCGCTAACACTAATGTTTATGACACACAGCGGGCGGTTACGAATTGTTTACTTTTTAAAGGTGTATTTTTTAATTGAATTATTCACTTTACGCTTGTGGGAGCGAGTTTTTATGTTAAATTATTTCGAAATGCAGTATTATAAATGTATGAAAATATAAAATGGATTTTCAGTGCAAGTGAAGGAAAATATTTTTTTTGCGGCCAACCCAATACATAGAGGAACAAAAAAAAAATCGAAAAAGGTGTAACCATCCCACCCTTTTTTTTTTACCAGATCGATACAAACCCTAAGAATGTTACTGTCAAGACGACTCAAGGTTTTCATCTGCACAAGCGGAGTGAGTAGGGCTTTGTAAAATATTATCTCCTTGGTTTTATAAGAGAGGTCTTTTATTTCTAAATGCATTCTTAGCCCAGAAGATCGGCGGTTGATTCTTTGCTTTATATGTACGCCGACGTCATTTTGGAGAGCTTTAACTATGTAAATAAAGTTTAACCCGCTTTCCTGAATAATGCCGACTTGATCTTTTAAAAAATGTAATCTCTGCCACCTTGTTTAATCTTTTTCGATTAAACATTGACGGAACAGGCTTTAAATTCGATTAAGATAAATTATGGTTTATCGATCTGCAAACTACTATTTTTAATAATCGTCACACTACTTACATGTCCGTATTCTTTAAAACTAATCTCATAGCATGTCCTCTCAGAAGGCAGATAATATCTATGCCGTTAATAACCTTGCTCTACTGAGCCTATATGGGTATTTAGTCCTTTATATACAAAATTTATGGAAATTCATTTACTAAGTCTAAAAATTTGATTTTAGATTTTTTCATTCGACTTTTTTAGTTTCAATTGGTTCACTAGCGATCGCATTTCTAACACTAATCGGATTTTTTTAACTGGGTCTTGTTGTGAGATTAGCTTTTACTAACTATTACTTGCTGGAAAATGCAGCAAAATGTTGCTAAAATTTCGAAGTAATAAAGAGCTTCGATGCATATCCACCAGAAAACACGAGCAACCAATCGCTTTACGAATTTGTATAAAAGGAAAACAATACAGTTTGCCCGAATATTATTGTATTGTCCTTCTAAGTTAAACATTTTTTTTTGGTTAAGCTTTCATGTTTTTTTAACATCACTAAAGAATAAGAGTGTTTTGTTTGATTTACAAATTTAATAAAAATGTTGCGTATACGACATGACGGCCGAATCATCGAAATGCCGAAACGATCTTATTTTAGGCAATTAATCAACTACGCTATAGGCTATGCACATACAAATTATTTTTATTATTGGGCAGGCGCAGCTAAAAATACATAATTTTTTGACCGTTGTCCTCCTCAGGTAAAAGATTCTTTCTGGTTAGTTGAAGAATAACATTCATAAATAAGCACTTTAAAAAAATTCAATAACATGAGGTTTTTGTTTCGAAATACTCTTCCAGAACTCATCGTTTGCTACCAAGGAACATGGGCCACTTATCGGCACTCATATGGAAAGTTTGATACGACTCACATCGATCCCAGCCTCTGCACTCATCTGATGTATGCATTCTTTGGCGTTGAGCCGGACGGAGATATTCGAATAATCGACCCATACCTCGATCTTGAAGAAAACTGGGGAAGAGGAAATGTTAAGAAATTTATTCAGCTAAAGAATAAGAATCCCGAGCTAAAGGTATTGGCTGCGATCGGTGGCTGGAATGAGGGTTCAGCAAAGTTTTCAGAAATTGCTAATGATCCAATTAGAAGAAGTCGTTTTGTTCAGTCCTCTCTTGATTTTGTGAAAAAACATAATTTCGACGGTCTCGACTTGGACTGGGAGTACCCAAATCAGAGGCACGAAAATTCAACAAATGATGATAAGGCCAATTATGTGACATTAATAAAAGAACTGAAAGAAGCGTAAGTCGAAATTAGAATACTGCTGGCGTACTATTTTTTTTAACGTGTATTCGTTTCTTAGATTGGGTAGAGAAAATCTTTTACTAACAGCTGCTGTTGGATCAGCCGAGTTTTCGTCATCTGTGTCTTACAACATTCCAGAGGTTTCTCAGTACTTGGATATTATTAATGTAATGGCTTATGATTTGCATGGCTCTTGGGATGAAGTAACTGGTATAAATGCCCCTCTTTATGAAGGACCACAAGACGTCAGTGATTTGGATAAACAGTTAAATGTTCATGCTAGTATTTCCTACTGGTTAAATAACGGTACGTGAAATTAATTTTAAATTTTTATCTTAACAACCAGCTAACTTCATAAGTTTAGGTGCTCCAAAGGACAAGCTTGTATTGGGAGTGCCATTTTATGGCAGAACATTTACGTTGGAAGATCCGAATAAAAATGGTATTGGCTCACCACATACTGGTCAGGGTTTGCCAGGCCAGTACTCTAACGAACCAGGACACATTGGCTACAATGAAATTTGCGAAAAAATGCGTAAAGAAGATTGGAATTATGTTTGGGAGGATACACAAAAAGTACCTTATGTATTCCGAGGAAATCAATGGATTGGATTTGAAAACCCGAAAAGCATTCAGTTAAAAGCGGAATATGCTGTAGATAATGGCCTAGCTGGTGTTATGGTTTGGTCACTTGAATCGGATGATTTCCTTGGAATTTGTGGTGAAAAGTACATTCTTCTGAAGACAATTAATTCAGTACTTGCGGGGAAAGGAGGTGTGTTACCAATGGAAAATAACCAAGTCCCTGTTACCGTAACTACACCTTCTTCAACTGGTTTGTGTAGTGGATCAACTGGATACTACAGGGACCCTAATGATTGTTCGAAGTTTTACTTTTGCAACCGATATACCAAGTACTTTTACCAATGTCCGCCCAGTTTAGTCTTCGATACCGCAATCAATGCATGCAACTATCCAGATGTAACAGTTTGTAATGTATGAGATAGAACTTAAGCTCGTTATTTGTTTTTAAAAATTATTGGCAACGTAAATAAAAAGTTTTATAAATGTTTTCCACTTTTTTTCGGTAATAGACGCGTGCGTCAACAGTTAGCCCCAAGAGATGTTTGGCTGGCTGACGGTACTTTTAAAACTATTCCTACAGTTTATAAACCATTATATTCCATCCATGGTTTGCTCGAAAAAAAAGTCTATCCGCTTGTGTATGTCCTGGCGAGTGATAAGAGTAAAATAAACTTAACAACTGATTACACATATCTTCAATATCCAGACATCCTCGTTTTCGATATAAGGGGGGACTATGTGTGTTTGCCCGAGAAGATCTGGCGTGTGTAAGAGAAGAAGAGATGGAACCTACAGATCTCGACATAATATGGCTAAAGGTCGTTCTACAAAGTTGTACCAAATTCGTTTGCTGCCTGTACCGCTCACCAAACGATAACGAACCATCTAAATTATTTCGTCATTTATCCGATAAAGTAGACTGGATACAAATTCATCATCCAACCGCTGAAGTTATTATATGTACTTGGTGACTTCAATGCCCATAACATGGATTGGCTACGATATTCTAACAGAACGGACGAGGCAGGGAAACAAGCTGAAGACTTCGCCATTTGCTGCAATTTCACTCAGTTCGTTGATGAGCCCACGCGAATTCTAGACAACCCAACAAATTATGGAAACACCTCGATCTGTTTCTCACAACAGAGCCAGATAATTATGAAATAAAAGTGTCTGCTCCCTTAGGTAATTCGGATCATGCTCTAATATCTGCTATCCTCTCTATACCGATACCAATAGGAGCGAAAAAGGATCGTTATCGTTCGATTTGGAATTATAGTAAATCTAACTGGGACGAGCTGCGTAATTTCTTCGCTTCGTTGCCATGGGCTGATATGTGCTTTAGAGATACTGATGTCAATATGTATGCAGAAGCCGTAACCGAAATTATTTTACTCGGTATGGAACTTTATATTCCACATTGCATCAAAAAATTAGCTTCAAATAAACCGTGGTTTAACAAAGAATGCAAGCGAGCTACCGCAGCGAAAAACAAGGCTTTCCGTGAATGGCGGTCAAACCCTTCAGAACTAAAAAGATCTGAATTTACAATTCTTCGAAATAGATGCAACCTAATTATTGAATCGGCGAAGACAACTTACAGCGAAAGAGTCACTTACAAAGTGATTGGATGTCCTAGCGGCTCACGCGCATTCTGGTCCATGGCAAAGGCAATCAGTAATAACTTTAGTTGCTCTTCTTTTCCAACTCTAGTAAAAGAAGACGGCACGCTAGCAACAACACCTAAAGAAAAGGCAGATCTTTTCGCTAGCATGTTTTCAAAGAATTCCACCCTAGATTCTGCACAGCTAGAGCCACCAAATATCCCGAGGATACAATCATCGATGGCAGAAGTGAAATTTCGGCCTCGAATAATTCAACGCATCCTTAAAGAACTAGATTGCAATAAGGCAACGGGACCCGATGGAATCCCGGCTATAGTACTCAAGAACTGTGCACCAGAACTTGCACCTGTACTCTGTAAGCTGTTTAGCATGTCGTACTCCCAGAAGAAGTTTTCTTCTCGCATTCAACCTATTCCAAAGAAAGGGAAGAAATGTCTGCCACAAAACTATCGTCCAATAGCGTTACTTTTAATGCTCTCTAAAGTAATGGAAAAGGCAATAAATGTCGAAATAATCAAATATCTAGAAGGCCATCGATTAATAAGCGACAGGCAATACGGATTTCGGAGCCGTCGTTCCACTGGTGACCTGCTAAGCTACGTAACGCACTTATGGGCACAATCAATTGAACAACACGGCGAATCCAGAGCCGTAGCCTTGGACATACATATCAAAGGCATTTGACCGAGTCTGGCATAGAGCCCTATTAGGCAAATTAGCGTCTTACGGATTACCACAACAACTCTGCGGATGGATTCAAAATTTTCTTCTGGGAAGATCGATCCAAGTTGTTGTAGATGGTGTATCTTCCAATTCGTTTGTTATAAATGCAGGAGTGCCCCAAGGATCGATTCTCTCTCCAACTCTATTTCTCCTCCACATCAACGATTTGCTTGGATCGACAAATAATAATATCTACAGCTTTGCAGATGACAGCACTCTTATATCCTTCATCTCGAACAGTGGGCCTGTGAATACGGCTACATAACACAATCAGAGATGTGAACAAATTAATTCACTAAATGATGATCTGGACAAAATCTTGAAGTGGAGAAAGGACAACTTGGTTGTATTTAATGCAAACAAGACACAGCTCACAACATTTTCCAGAAAAAATGCATCAACAGTTACTCAGATCCAAATGGATGACCATCCAATCCATCACAAGGACTCAATGCACCTTCTAGGAGTCACAGTCAACTCAGGAATCACATGGCAGAACCACATTTCCTATATCGCAAAATCGGCGTCCGCAAAGTTGAGCTACCTATTTAGAGCAAAGAGGTACTTTAGCCCCAATCAACTTCTCCTTCTCTACAAAGCACAGGTTGGACCAGGCTTGCAATATTGTTCCCATATAGGGAGCTCGGCCCCAAAACATTCACTTAACCTGCTTGATAGCATACAGAGACGAGCAGTTCGACTCATTGGAAACCCTACACTCACATCGAATCTACAACCGTTGGTGCACAGAAGACAAGTCGCTGACCTATGCTTGTTCTATAGGTACTTCCATGGTAGATGTTCTGAGGAACTCAAAGACATTATCCCTCGAAATGCAACTTTTGGGCGCCCAACAAGACAGGCTGCTAATGCTCATGACCATACAGTACACTTAACAACCGCGAGGACATCAACTTTCAAAAACTCCTTCTGTTACAGGACAAGCAAACTTTGGGACTCGCTTCCTGGGGATATATTTCCAGAAGACTACAATTTGCAGCAATTTAAGTGCAGAACAAACATACATCTGCAGGCATCTCGGGGCGCTGTTGAAGCGTTATAGGTTCGCCTTTCCCAGGAGAAGTATAAAAAAAAAAGAAACTCTACAAGAATGTGCTAGAAGTATTGAAGCGTGCTGACCCAGATTTAAATCCTAATCGGCTAATTGTTGATTATGAGTTGGCGTTTATTAATGCTTTTGATGCTATATTTCCTGACGCTGTGGTGCAAGGCTGTCATTTTCATTGCGGTCAATCTATATAGACATGTACAGAGTTGTGGGCTGCAGGAACGGTATGGCAATGACCTTGAGTTGAGTGAAACAGTTAATTGCATTGGCGTTTGTGCCGTGTAGCGATGTCATTGTCGCATATGAAGCATTGGTATCTAGTGATTATTTCGTCCAATATAAAGATGTTTTTTTTACAATTATTGCCATATTTCGCAAGTACATGGATTGGAGCGCCATCTCGTAATAATGCCCGTCGAAGACCGATATTTGATATTAAGATTTGGAATTGTTACGAATGCGTGTTACATGATTTACTTCGCACAAATAATAATGTGTAAGTTTATATCTTACGTTCGGAGCAAAAATCAACTGAGCAATTAATCGAACAACATAATGCTGGGCGTGATGTTGCGCCCAAAAGGCGTAAATTGTATGTGGATTATGATGAGCGGTTAAAAAATGTTGTTTCTAAGTACGATGAAAACAGAATGTTAGAGTATTTGCATAACGTTAGTTACAATATTCATCTTTAGCTGAAATTGTCATTATTTTCTTTGTTGCTCCGCCCCGGAACCCCAGGGGATTTTTTTTTTTTTAATTTGTTAAAAAAAAATATTCGAAAAACAATTAAAATAAACATTCGAAATTTACCATATCTTTTCAGTTTAAGATATTCTTGAACAGGATTTTATTGGCTGGGGAGATTATGGGAGGGGTTTTTGTGTGTCGGGGATATTTTTGGACCGGATATTTAGTCGTGCTACCCCTCCACCAGTTGTCAAACTCAAGCGCACTTGAATTGATAAATCTGAGAAAATATCTAGATTCGCAAAAGTGCTCTGAAATCCATTGTGGGCTTTTTACTTATTAACTTATGACCCTGCGCCGCCAAAGCCCGAGTTAACTATAGTAGTGTTACATTCTGGGCTTTGATTCGAAAAGATAACTTTTCCAATTAAATCACTTTATTAACACTTTCTAATTATTTACTTATTAAGTACCAAAACAATATCACTTAAATCAATTCTTAAACGTTTCAATCCAATCAGTTTATTCACTGTATTACTTTACATTTATTTATCTCACAATCGATTACTCTTTCGAACTTCACCAGTCACTGGTTAAAATCAACTGTGTCTCCCTCTTCTCAAACATGCCTTTTTATATCCCCTTTGCCACCTAGGTGTTAGGTATTCCAACTATTCTGGATGGTTCTATAATGAGCTATAGAGAGAGTGGTTCTAGAATAAACTAGAAAGTTCACTTATTTGACAAATTCGAGTTTCCAATTGGAATTGGAAGTGGAACTTGGAAGGTGACTAAGTGACCTTTTCACCAATTTAGATTCGACACTCCACACCACAGTAGGTTATTTGTAAACGTAGAGAAACAGAGCAGGTAGAATAGAAGCACAGAACGGGATATCAGTTCCTTCTATATTATTCATCTATACCGACGACGCACCGGGTTAAGATTGATTGGGTGCGGCTGAAACATAGCATGCGACCCATAAAACCACAACCGTTCCAGATGTTTTATTGAATGTGGAACATCATCTAAAATCTAAATCTAAATCAAAAGCAAATGAAACAATATTGAACTGTAGAAAAATTTGTTTATAAAGTGTTTATTTACATTGAGAATCATCTTAGATTCATGTACTAAAAAAGTTTAAAAAAAATACATAACATCCAAGGTAAAGTAGGAAAAATAAACTAAAATTTGTATTCAACTATAGTTGCTTTGATAAAAATTGTCAACTCTGCATAAGTAGCATTGGGTTACAATTTATATAAAACAGTTGTTTTTATTTTCTTGACTATTACGATAAATATCACTATTCATAAAAGAGAGTTTAAATTCCGTTTGTTTTCTGTTCTATTCTCGTCTTGTATTCCTTTTGTGTCTGGATAATTCTTTTATAACTAACCTTGCGAGCATTGACATCGCTATTACATTGGAAGCTATAAGCATGTAAAACACCTTCTCCCAGCCGTGACTCGATATCATCCCAGCTAACAAAGGCCCCACAGCAGCACCTACAAAGAAAATATCCCATTGAAAAGAGAAGCTAAATATTATTGAAATTGTACATACCAATTGAGCCTGTGCCATCTATGATTGCAGTAACAGTGGCTAATGCTTTTGCATTACCTTCCAACGAGCTATGTTGACCTAGCTCAGCACTGACAGAAGTTGTGATTAATGCGTATGGACCATTAACTAATATACCGCCTAAGAACAGCAGCACAACGCTGATCGAGAGCGAAACAGCCCCATATTGATTATACAAGAGCAGCTGAAAAGAACTCGGATTTAATTCATCTGTTATGGTATCATTACGGATATATTACTAACCACGGGACTAGCCAGTAAGAGCATTACTGAACACGTAGTTGCCGACATACCAGTGTAATCGGAAACCATGCCGGCAGCTATTGCACCAACAATGCCACCAACGTCGAATAATGTCGATAAGTCGGCACTCGAGCTGGCCCCCAATGTAGCTAAAATTAGGGGAGTTCAAAACCTAAATCGAGCACGTATGACAAAAATGGAATTTCACTTACTGGATGACTGTATGTATAATGGCAGCCAATATAGGAATGTGTAGCTAACGAGCTTAGAAAAAAATAAACACAAGGAAAAGTCAACAACACCTGGTATGTTCAGAGCACTGATGAGTCCGATTGGCCGCCTTTCTTCAGCAGATATTGACGGCCTTTCTAAGATAGGTGTTCTCTCGGTTGGACGGTAACTTACCTCCTGCCAAAACAGAAAATTACTTGTACCGCAAGCATAATTTAATATCAAGTTCAGTTAAAGACTAGATTGAGTTAGTAAGATTAAAATAATTAATTAAGTTCAGCTAAAAGGTATGATTAAATTCATTAACCGTTAGGCGGTACGAAGCTCGTCGGGTCAACTAATCCTTACTATAATAAAACTGTAACTTTTTTTCCGGCTGTAATCTGTGGCTAAGAATAGATTCAAAAAGTACTGCACGAATTTGATTTCGGTTTACACAGTTGCATAGGAAATTGTTCAGATTTGAACATAGGATATGTTTTACCATTATTCGCTGTCCGGAAGTGGAAATATAAGCTGATATCTAAGAAAAGTTGTAATTCTCGGATGCCTTCTAGATCCTAGCTTCATCCAAATGAAATGGGGTTTTTTTTAATACAAATTCAATTATGTACAAAGATTTTAAGATATAAATCATCTTTGTACGTTATCCTGAAGTCGAACAATAAGAAATAAACTATAAATTTAATACAATTGAAAAAAGCTAAATGTTCGATTGAAGCTAGATCGTTGGATTTTTCCAGCGTTGAGTGGAGGAAATTTTGTGTGTGTGTGCGGCAAAACCTGTTTCTCTCTCTGTACACTTTCTGCGGTGCGCTTTTTCTTTCTCTTTTTTTATGCACCTTTTGCTTTTAGGCTTTGTGTTGTGATAAACAGATTAATGCGAGAAACAGATTAACACAGCGACAGCAACAGCAACAGCGAATTTAGGATTGGCTCTAACGTTGATGTCGCTGTCGATGTTGCTGTGCTAATATGTTCAAAGTAATTCAAATACATTGGTTCTAAAGTTCTGTCAAAGTTGCTGTTGCTATTGCTGTGTTGATCTGTTTCTCGCATTAATGAATAATGAGTTGAGTAGTAGAGTAAATGAGATGCATGGAACATGGGATTGAGAGAGATAGGTCTGTTCTGTAATTGAGATTGAGAGGGAGTCACACTCAGTTGTAATTGTGATTTAAAATGCGTTATAGTGATTCTGATTTCATAGTGATTCATGTGCATACCAAAACCTGTTTGTGCAATTGCACCTTTTTTGCTTTATGTTTTGCTTTCTGTTTTTTTTTTTTAATTTGAACTTGAGGATGTTTGTGTTTGAGTAGTAAGTGAACGAGTGTGGCGCATATGGGTTATGGGATTGAGAGGGATGGGGTATAAATTGTAACAACTGACAATAACAAGTGGAATGTAAATGAGATTAAGAGGGAATAATAAAAGTTAGAAGTTAGTTAAGTTAATGGAGCTAATCCTAAATTCGCTGTTGCTGTTGCTTTCAAAGTCGCTGTGTTAATCTGTTTCTCGCATTACTGACAGTTTTTCTTCTCTTTTTTCGGGTAAGGATCTTTTTGTATAACGCTAATTGTTTTGTTTTAAATCTGAGAAGTGGAAGTCTGGCGAAGCAAGGCGAGCACGGGTCAGCTAGTAATAAATAAAATAACACCACAGACAAGGTCAAGGGGAGCTTATACACTTCGGGTCATTTTAATAGGGACAACGTATATTGGAATTATTTTACCTTATATGTTTCGTTCCTAATTTTTTACGATTAAAATTGTTATACGGTATAAAAGGTTACTTCATTGCCCTCTCAATAGCTCAAAAATGTTGTTCGTCATAGAATCGTATAGCGATTTTAAATAATCCAGGGAAATTTCACCACAAACTAGTTTGATGGTCTGAGGAATACGGGGGCCAGGTCATTAAGTAGACACTTTGAGCTTGGATCCAGGGTTTTATTATTCTGGCTGTATGGGTGGGAGCAATATACTGCTGGTATGTTCATCTAAGGGGGCCGTAATCTCTCATTCTCTTACTTTGGAAGTTCAATTGTATCGCTCCATAGCAGGAAACAGGTCCCCAAATCATGTCGAAACCTTCTTTACTGTAAACTGTGATACCTAGTCAAAAACTTCTCTTCCTTTCGCAGATCATGCAGATGTGGAGCACTCTTAGTCACTCGTTTAACGGTTTATAAACTAGCACCGACGTTTTCACTGATTTTTGCAGCTGACTTAGTCGAATTAGTGGGTTCTCGAGAGATCGCTCGCTTAGCTTGAGCAGTTAGTACTCCACATATGCCCTTTCATGATTTTGTATTAGCTTTTTAAATAATTCTACGCAGCCGATCCCGTTAAAGTCAAAGCAATGCACACCATGTTGAGGCATTTTGGAAACAAAAATCAGTGGCGGTGATATTTTGGCGCATCGGTAGCTGATAGATCATCTTTTGATATTCCTTGCTCGAAGTGAAGCGTTCCTTACTTCCGAGCCACTAAGACAGAAGTGAGGCTCATCACTGAACAAAACAAGGATGGAAAAGTCGATACAATTTTATCGAATTCCATACAAATGGGTTTACTCGAGTACAAGAGTACAATTTGCTTAATTCGATACACTTAATCCGAAGTGGGTAGGTAACTGAAACTGAAACATGTGGTCAGCACGTCAAAACAAGGACATGGTCCACCAGGTTGAGGGTTTTGCGTACGGTTAACTAGCCAACCTGCAATATGAAAAATGAACGACGTTCTTCCGATAAGCGGCAGACCTAGGTAAGAAGTTTTTAGATTTCAACATGTGAGTTAACGCACTATGAAAATCTGGATAAATGCTTGGAATAGAGTAAAAACGGGAGCGGGCCCTTAAAAATGATGACTGATTTTGACTTTTGAAAAATGAGTGTGAATGAGAATGAATGCAGAGGATGAAATATTAATTTGATATTTGTACGAAGTTCTTTCAGTGTATTGTGTAGTATATTGTTCGTAGTGCTATCTAATACAAAGTAATATCTGCTAAAAATACCATAAATTTAATATGTATACTGCTCAATCTAGCCTTTTGCAGAATTTTAACATAAAGATTAGAATTACGAGTTCTTTATAGCATCTTTGGTATTAAATTAGGTACGTTATTGACATTCATAAAAACCTACTTTAAAATATGATTCACGATTACACATTGAAATAATAAACGTAAGCAAAAATGTTAGCCATACTTTAGCATGCACTTACAGAGTTCAAAATGTTTATGTTAGGTAAATCATCGACACCAGCCTGATGCTAAGATAAAAAAAAATGTTACTTAGCATGCAAATTAATACTATACAAACAAATCTACACAGTTTTATGTTTTTGAATGAATAAAGAGCAAACTTACCGCATCTCGGATGTCAGGATTACCATCTTCGAGATCAGATGAGTTAGACGCAAGACGTTCACGTGTTGGTATCGGATGAATTCCCACTAATTCAGGTGAATCCACAAGAAATAAAAATATAACAAAGCCCAGTACAGCTATTATTATGCCAGGCACAACAAACGACATGGACCAATCTTTTTCAACGTAGTGAGCTGCAATTAAGGAACCCAATATGTTTCCAATGGATGTATGACTGTTCCAGATGCCAAAAATTAGGCCTCGTTTTGATTTACCAAACCATCGCCCGACGACAGTCACGACTCCTGGCCAACCAGTGGTTTGAGTAATACCAGCACATGCTTGTATTATAAGAAAGTACCACAAGTTGTGAATGTTATACGTTTTTGCAATACCGAAGAGATACGAGAAAATTCCCGATAAAATCATTCCAAACGAGAGAAAGTAACGCAAAGATACACGCTCGGCAACGAAACCGGATACAAACATCGCGGCCGCATAGGAGAACAGGAAGGCAGAGTCCAGAGCGCCAAAAAGAGTTTGAGCTTCCTGTCCATCTGAAAGTAAACAATTAACCGATATGAGAGGACATGCTGTGGTATTCCTTGCTGTGATAGCTTACCAAAAGGTGGATAGCCGCCTTCGGTTGTTGAGTTGTCTGGATTTGTGCAATTTGTGTGCAGGACAGATTTTACTACTGAAATTGGTTTCCTAGTCATGTGGTAACACGTATACGAAATATACGTGAGCACTAGAATCGATGATTTGAATCTGTGTGGAATATAATGTAAAATTAGAACGAAAAATGTACATTTCTGTTATTCATTCATCTCTTGATAGCATATATTACAAAATAATTTGGTCAAGCAAACATGCATTAAGTAGTAAATGATGTAGTTATATACCTATTATCAATAAATAAACCTGTAAGAAAAAAGTTCTTGAAAAAAAAACGTTTAGTAATATAGAGAAATTATTTGTCTTGATATAGGTATTTTATACTTTTTTAAGGACACCATCGTTTTTGTTTGGGCTTTGTAATGAGATCTACATAATCTGGGCATAATCAAAACATAAATGTTAAAACAAAAACACATATAAAACTGCAGAAAGTAAACATGAAAATAAATTTTAGTGTTTGTTAAAAAAACAAAGGAAGGTATAATAGCTACATACTATCCAAACAATAAACAAATCAAACCAAATGGGTATATAGATTGTCTTGTTTGGCATCTACTCAAGGTTATCGTGTGTCTAATTTTTTTTATCTCATCTCTGCAAGACTTTTTAAGCAGCATAGGTACTTCGTATCTTCTTTTAATAATATAACACATAAATAAGAAAAAACTTACAGAAAAAAATTTGGAAATAATGTTCGGGAACAGCATTTTCGTGACAGCTTTTGAATGATTCGTATGCCAAAGGGAACATCATTGTAATTTGTGCTCATCCTTCTCGATTTAAGCGGAATCATCAGTTCCACTTATATTATTGTAAAGAATTCAGTTTTGTCCACTTTTTTTCTTATTAAACCTAAAAAATGAACAATTCAGCTTATCAGTTAAAACTTAAACGTTACGAATTTTATTTTATATCCCGCATCAGAGTTACTCTGAATCACCGAACATTCCAAAGTAATATGATAGGACTGACTGTAATGTCTCTTATCTTATTTCTGATGCATTGTTGGCAATAATTTTAACACGCAATCTAACAATATTATTGGTCGAATCCGAAGTTGATAAATATTTTGTCTATTCCTAAGCTAATTGTTTTCTTCTTTTATAGGCATATTTAAGAAAAGTTTTAATTTAAATAAAGTTACCAATTCGAAATTATACTACACCAACCAAGGCGATAGGCGACATGACATCTGCCATACCTTTTGTTTTGACGTGCAAATAAATATTTTGGTTTCGGCCTGTTCGTTTAAGTATTCCAGGGGGTCGTTAAACCATACGTCAACATTTTTCATATGAACAATTTCTTTTCACGGCCCCATTTGCAAGCGAATGTTAGTGAGGGTTTGAAAATTGTGAATCCTCTTCATTCAACACAGTGTGCGGTATTGAATTCACCACAATATTTTCACTTACTGAACGAGATTTGCATGTAGTACAAAGTGAATCGAAAAAATGAAAGCAATGCGTGAAAGCGAATGTGAAAACGATTTATTCGATTCACTCTTTCACAGAACTAGAATAGACCCCCCCAGGCCCCAGGTCGCTTTCATTGCTTTGACGGTCTGTTGTCGTCAGAGGTTTTAGTACCGCTCTTAAAAATCGAGTTGACAAACAAGAAATATAGGTAGCTAGGTCCCCGTAACAAATTCGTCAACAAACAATTAGGTACACCTATTTTATCAAGAACCTCAGTAGGAATCAAAACTACAATCCACGTACGTACAACAAATGGCCAGGCACCCAATTCGGAAAATTTTGAATATAAGTCCAAATCAATTATTGTTGTGTATGAGTGTATGCGAAGAAAATGCACAATGGCAAAATAGCTGTTTTGTTATTATGGCGGATAATTTTGTTTTTTTGCTTGGCAGTTCCAGTACAAAAGAAGTATTCAACGATTATCAAAACTGTATATTAGACTAGATCAAAATTACCAATATGGTCATATTTGCCTTGGTGGTCATTTAAGGCATTTTTTATTTTTTCATTTCATATTTGTTATTGTTCCACAATGACAACAAAATCAAAGAGGATCCAAACTCTAGAGAGCCAACTCCCGTGCACCTACCCGATTTTCCCCGCAAATTTTGAATGACAGCCCTCTCTCGCGCGCTCTTATTTTTCCTGTCGGTTAATTCCTGTAATTAATGGCCGCCCGTTTGGATCCTCTTCGAACAAAATAATTCTTGTTCCATCAAAAATGCCAGCAATGCTACAACGAAATTTCAATAATGTGCATATGGGCATATATGGTTTCTGCTGGCATTCTTGCTTATTGTCAGATTACACTATTTATGCTATTTGGGCATTTTTATCTGTCAAAATCAGCGTGGTCATTAAGTGTCATTTAGGTCATTAGAGCATATGAGATAAGGTAAGATTAGACGGTATGCCAAGTGGTCATAAAATGCAAATTTCTGACAGTTCTCCTGTCAAAATATGGTCATTCAGTGTAAAGGGCATATTTCATATGCTCTAATGACCTAAATGCCACTTAATGACCATGCTAGTAAACTGTTTTCTGCGCCATTTACTTTCAGTGACTGGAATTTAGTAGATCGATGAATCATACTTTTCACAAATGATACTGAAGCAGATTTAAACCGCATTTACACTATCCCGCACGCGCATTTTTGCACGAGACGGGACAGAGAGATCCGTTTGTCCGCAGTCAATGCTGATAAAGGCGAATGAATGAGATCACAAATCAGACGCCTAAGGTGTCATGGATGTTCTACCCATAATTATAGATACGTAAAGCGGAAGTTCCGGCAACCAACATTTCTGCAATCACATGAAAACATTTCTATTTCCGATCTAAAATATGTGAAATGAGAGTGTTAATTAGTTTCAGTAAATTAAACCAACAATTCATCAATCATTTATACGAAATTAATAAATAAATGTACCTTCATCCCTTCCGGAAGCCATTTTGTTTTATAGGAAAACGAAATTTCGTAAGCCATCGCTATAAAAATATCAACATACATAGCTTTCCCATAATTCCTACCATGCAAACAAGATGGCCGACCAAAAAACGTATCACGTTTTTTTGCGTGTTAGGTAATGCTGTCTCTTTCAGTCAGACGGCTGTTTAGTATTGGGCATCCCTTTAATTTTCCGTGATAGGAATGTGTGACCGTGTAAATGCCCCATTATTGCACAATCGTCCACTGTGTTTTGCTTAAATAGATGTTCAACAAAACGCGTGTTATATAAACTGTTTGCCTGAATGCTGTCAAAATAAACTTCAAATTGACAGTTTTAATTTTGAACCATTTTTCTGCCTTCATGCAAACTGGGTTTTAAGTTACCTAGGTAGCAAATAATTTTGGTCCAGGACGAACATGCTAACATGGTTAAGGAAGTGAAGGAAAATAATGAAACCAACAATATCAATGAGCTAAAAGATACTTGGGCGGTAAGAATACCTTACATTCTTACAACAGCCTTTTTTGTTATAAAAAAAAATCACCGCAGATTCGCCCATGTAAAATGTATAAAGAGGAGTACAGTGATTGCACAAGCATCAAAGCAAGATTCCACCAATACTTTATTCATGGTGAAACTATTGACTGTAGCCAATGGCTTACCGACTACAATAATTGTGTTGATTATAACGACTCTAACGGAAACAACATCGCCGCCGGTCAAGCTGTCATACTAAGTGAAGAAGAGCGTAGAAACAAACGCTTAAGAGCTCATTACGCAAATACAACATGGAAAAAGCGCAGCAGTCCACCCGATGATTGGGCCAAGCCTTTGCCTGAATGGCTTGCGAAGAAGAATGAAAACACTTACTTGGAAATTAAGGCTAACGAATTAGCCGGTTTAGCACAAGGGGAGGATGAAAAGTCATTTTGTTCTATAATGTAGGCTATAAATCTGATAGAAAAGTTGTTATCAAATGTTTTTTTTTTTTTTTTAATTTATAGTTGATTACAAATAAAATAATATTTATAGTTGGCGTAACAGGTCAGAGACCCAAAGCCATAGCTTTTCACAGCTATCTGTATGAATGCTAGTTATGGGAGCAGCGTGCGTATTAAGAGTGTTAGAACAAACATCGAAACAAGATCAAACTTTGCTATGACATCAAGAATGGTTAAGTCATACAGGCAATCGTTGCTGTTAAATAATACCTCAAAACGGGTTACCTACGATATCTCGAAAAAAAAAAAAATCTCGAAAGCTAAAATCTCGAATGCAAAAATCTCGAAAGCAAAAATCTAGAAACCAAAATTTCGAGTAACAAAAATCTCGAAAAAAAAAATCTCGAATTAATGCGCGCGCAAAATGTTACTAATTCGAGATTGCTACAATTATTAGGTGTCTTGTTTTTTTATTTTTCCCAGGTAATCTATATAGATCATTGGTTTACATGCAACACAACAATTGTAAATGAACCCATAGTTGTTGTAATGTATGAAAATCAATAATCTCTATACGTATATCATCTGAGGAAAATAAAAAACGCCTATTCTCTCAACAACAATCAACCACGTGCAGTACCTACACTGTCCATGATGGGCGCTAGTTATCAGCTGTTATTTTTATTTTATGAGTTTTTTTGTATTGTTTTGATATTTTTTACTTTGTATAGTTAGTTGTATTTATGTATATATTCGATTTTGAAATTACTAATTTGTTATAATGAATCTGTTAGTTTTGTTTTGTTAAATTTTTGATATTTTGTGATTGTTTTTCAAAGATGAATAAATTATTTAATAAACAGAACATACAATTTTATGTTTTATACGAATTTTAGCTCTTAAACTAGAAGCAAAAAAAATCTCGAATTCACTCTTTTTATTTTCGAGATTTTTGTACATTCGGGATTTTTGTAAAAAAAAAAAAAAAAATCGAGATTTTTAGCATTCGAGATTTTGTCATTCGAGATTACGTCATGATCCCCCTCAAAACACCTACACTTAACTCTACTGGGTCTGGAACTGGAATGCCTGACATAACTGTATATAGCTATTATTCGGGTCTATCACAGAATCCTTCGTATTCGGAATTTTGCTACGAACCCCGAAAGAACTATCACAGAATCCGTCGTAGGGTACATTTTTTGCTTTCGAAATTCGTAGAACGTGGTATATTCAGTTATACCACTTTCTACGAATTTCAAAATTCCTTTACGACGGATTCTTTAACAGTTCTTTCGGGGTTCGTAGCAAAATTCCTATTACGACGGATTCTGTGATAGACCCGATTATTGGCGACTTTGTTGTTTTGACTGTTTTATTTTTTAGGTCTGCTGAGTGTGAAAATGTGGTCAACCGTGGACTTTCCTGGCTAAAACCGGTTGGCCGATGCTTGTTAGGTCTCATTCTGTCAGAGTTTCTGGTCCTTCTCCATACCATCGCACTTCCTGGAGGGCCGTTGACCACTAATTGCTCGGCTGCTATTTAAAGTCCAGACATTCCAAGTTCAGACCTGTAGTTCTTTGTCCTTATTTCGTTTGCTTGTCAACATTTGGGTAATCTTATCCACTTGCAGTTGCTTCGTAACTACTTGACTGTTCCGTGGCAACCCCCAACATGGAGGGCCAGGACCTAAACCCCTTGGTCAAAAGCAGCCGCATTTTCCGGAGTAACACGCTTCTGACACCATTTAAGCATCCTGCCTAATTCTGATAATATCTAACCCAAATAAGTCGAAGTACCTCTTTAAGGTATATGCCATGTTTGCGAGCAGCTATGATTGTAGTATTTAAATAAACTTTTTAAGAAAATAGTTTTGTTTAATTTTTAGCTTAAGATTATCTAAACAATGGATCTTATCATACTGGCGTTGATGGTATGTTGGGATTGGGATATAAAACTTGGGTTGCTGTCACAGGTGATCTGCCTAATTTATACAGAATGTTTATGTACAAACTAAATATTGAAGTTTTAAATGAGTTCTTCCTGTAGGAATACACTTTTAAAGTTTTAGTAAATTGTGCATCGAATTCCAACTTACACCAGGCAGTATTCGAATAATATCCTTCTACAAATCCAAAGCAAATGCCCAACTAGAGAGCTGTACTTATTATAAAGACATTTTTGAGCGTGACGTGCCATCAGTTTAGGCCGATCCACAACGTCGCCGTGATGGCGACTTATCGCCCGAATAGTATTAAGATTCCTAAAATAATTTAACCATCGAGCACGTATTAAACGATAATTCCATGATATATGTACCTAACAACAAACAGCATGTTTCTCGGCATCTCGCGTAGGGTTTGCATTATCCTGTTGAAATTTTTCCTCGCTACTTGTTGCATATATTCTATATCCTTTTCAGAGAGCTTTGTCTTCACTTGTCCCGCATTTATTTCAAATGGAACCTGAAACAGCACTTGCGCAAAATCTTTATATCCGTTTATATTTAGGGTTAAGGCACTTTGCTTCATTCGTTCTTCATCCTTAAGAATAGTGGCTTCCCAAAATTCGCACAAGGGAGTGCGAATATTTGCCGGTACTGTCTCATATAACCCATGATCAATAAGAACTAGTTCGGCATTGTTATTTGTTTTGCTCTTACGGACGAAAACTGTATTGAAAGCGTTGGCAATGGTAAAGAAAACGAATATGCTGAGTTATTGCACTTACTGTTTCCGGGATGCGGATCAGCATGCACGAAGCCGGTATTGAAGATTTGCTCTGCAAAAATTGTAAAGAGTTTCGTATCGATCTCTTTGAGATCCAATTTCTGAAGCTTTATGTCGATCATGTTTGTAATTTTGATTCCGTCAATCCATTCTAACGTTAGTACTCTCTTAAAAAACATATACAATATGTGGCATGTATTAAGTGAATATATACTAATATTTACCTGGTTGGTGTAGTCCCAGTAAACTTTGGGAATGTGAAGGAATTTGAATTTATGCATGTCTTTGGCACATTGTTCGGAATTTTTGCCTTCTTGAACGAAATTCATTTCCTGAACGAGATTTTTTCGCAAATCGCGCAGTATCCAACCGAAATTATAATCTTTGAAGAAGATCTCTACTAGATCTTGCAGAAAGATAATAGTGCCCAGGTCGCTCTTAAAACGTTTCTGTAAGTCTCCATACTGAACCTAAGAAACAGAGTGAGCATTTTTAGACATTTAAACCTAGAAAAAATAATTTAATTTAAACGATGCTTACCTTTACTGCAACATCTTCCCCCGTTTTTAGTTTTGCTCGAAAGACTTGCGCCAAACTCGCAGCTGCTATGGGTTTATAGTCAAAATCTTGAAATATATCCTCCGGCGAAAGTCCAAAATCGTTTTGAAAAACCCTTCGCACATCTTCCTCCTTGGTCGGCAGACACTGATCCTGCAATTTACTTAGTGTGCTTGTGTACTCAACTGGTAAAATGTGATTTATAGCAGCGACTCCTTGTCCGACTTTTATATAAAGACCACCGTTACGTAAACATGTCGCGAGAAGCCTATTTGCACTTTTTAAGTGAACATCTTTCAAAAGTTCGTTGTAGTCTTCACAGCCCTCCTTCCGTTCGACCAAAAAATAATCAAACGATACCTGTGTAGCAACTTTTAACGACCGCAAGAATCTGGTAACCGCTCCGCAGTATGTAAATTCATTGGCAAGATAGTCGTACGCAATAAACGCACTTATCACTGTTCCAGCACCGATTTTAAAGTATGGTATACTACCATGGTTGTTTTTGTTTCTACTTGTTGATAGTGTTATTGAATTGGTCCCAAAGCTCTTTGTTAAAATTGACCTCTGTATCGTTTAAAGACATTTTGATGAGAGTAAATTAATTTTACGATAATGTAGGTACTTACAGTAGTTGACAACATATTTCAAAGGAGTGGGTACAAAAATATAACATATATCTCAAGTAAAATTTAATTCTAGTCTAGTTGTGAAAAATATAATAATTTGCTAATTTGCTATATTCGCTAGCGCAAAGTTGTATTTGGTTGTGTTTTTATGCTAGAGATGGAAATATGTAATCAAATGTCGATAAAAGTAGTCTGTTATCGGCGGCATTTTTACTAGGCCTGTTCGCCAATCGTCCGCTACATTTTTTTTTGGCAAATTGAACGTGAAAAACAATAGGCGTGTTTTTTTGAGCTTCGACTTCACCAAAGCAAAGTAAAGTAGGATTTTCAGCACGCAATAACCATAATATCCGCATATCGTATACTGTTAGATTAAAATAATAAAAAAAAAAAAATTAAGAGATAACTAATTTTATTAAACAAAATAATTTTCCCGAATGAAACCAATGGAAAACGACATAATACAAATAAAACGCAAAGTAAACCTTTAGTGAGATAACATTCATCTAAATAACTCATTGCACTTTTAACGAAAATGCAAAATGAGTAAAAAGTGAGAAAAGGAAATGCGAAATTATTGAAGGGAGGTGATTGCAAAACAAAGTAAAACATAAACAAAATACGGTTTTACGAAGTAAACAGAAATAATTGTAAGAAAAGCGAAACAACAAAATGCGAAGTAAACAAAAACAAAAAAATAGGCACCCGGTTTTATGGTATTATTATTAAAAAACCTAATTCCTAGTCAACTTGAATTGTTTTTGCATTCTCGCAATTTATTTGGAATTTTGACAGTTCGAAATGTCAACAGCGTATGCAGGCAGGTTTTTTTTTTGATTTGATTTAATTTGGCTACGCCTTATAAACGTCGACTGAGTAAAACCGCATTTACACTATCACGCACGCGCATTTTTGCACGAGACGGGACAGAGAGATCCGTTTGTCCGCAGTCAATGCTAATAAAGGCGAAGGAATGAGATCACAAATCAGACGCCTAAGGTGTCATGGATGTTCTACCCATAATTATAGATACGTAAAGCGGAAGTTCCGGCAACCAACATTTCTGCAATCACATGAAAACATTTCTGTTTCCGATTTAAAATATGTGAAATGAGAGTGTTAATTAGTTTCAGTAAATTAAACCAACAATTCATCAATCATTTATACGAAATAAATAAATAATTGTACGTTCATCCCTTCCGGAAGCCATTTTGTTTTATAGGAAAACGAAATTTCGTAAGCCATCGCTATAAAAATATCAACATGCATAGCTTTCCCATAATTCCTACCACGCAAACAAGATGGCCGACCAAAAAACGTATCACGTTTTTTTGCGTGTTAGGTAATGCTGTCCCTTTCAGTCAGACGGCTGTTTAGTATTGGGCATCTCTTTAATTTTCCGTGATAGGAATGTGTGACCGTGTAAATGCCCCATAAAACATGCATGTGGCCAATATAGGCCAATTAAAACTGAAAAACATCAAGTCAGTCAGCTGTACGCTGTGTCCAGCGTAAGCACGGGCATGCGTTGCGATGCGGGTACTGCGGGCAGCTGTCAAATTCAAATAGATGCTAGCAAATATAGATGTCCAGCGTTAGCACGATATTGCGACAACGCGTGCATTGCGTTTTGCCCGTATATTTCGTCTGTACATTGAATATTTTTGAATGAATGAATGAATGTACTTTATTTAGCTTTAAAAGCCATTTAGATTACAATTTGAGTTTGAACAATATTTACAATTTAGTTTATAATTATTATATACTTTGAACATGAGTAATAAGTTTTCTTTTAAATTCATTTATGTTTGTTATATTTTTGATTTCTCTAGGAAGATTGTTAAATCCATTGAAGCCCATGTAGAAGATAGTCCTTTGACCTCTCATAGTCCTTGATCTCTCTATTCTAAGGTCCGCATTGTTTCGTAGGTTATATTCCATCATTTCATTAGTATGTACATTTTCACATAAATAATTAGGAAACAAATTGTTTTTAATTTTAAATACAAATATCATACACAACATAAAAAGACGTTGGTTTATATTTAACCATTTCAAAGCATTTAACATATATCTTATTGGTGTATATTTACTACATTTTAGGATAATTCGCATACATTTGTTTTGCATTATTTGTAGCCTATCTTTGTAACTTTGTGGACACATATACAATAAACTAGCACAATAATCAAAATGTGGTTTAACTAAAACATTACATATATTTACTGCAGTACTCATGGATATATTTCTCCTTATTTTTCTCAATACACCGACTTTTTTAGATATTTTTTTACATATATAATTTACATGATCGTTGAAGTTAAGTTGTTCATCTAATACAACGCCAAGATATTTAATTTGCTTTACTTTTTCAATTTGTTCATGGTTTATATATAAATTTATGTTAACAGACGAGCTTACAGGACTACATCCGAATATCATATATTTAGTTTTTGCAACATTAAGAACCAGTCTATTTATTCTAAGCCATGTATTTATTCTGTCTAGATCTTGATTTATTTCATTCATGCACTCAGCAGTAGTTTTCCTAGTGATGTAGAGTAACCCATCATCAGCAAACAAGATAAGTTTCGAGGATTTTATTACTTTGCTCATATCGTTTATAAACATTAAAAAATATAAATCAGAAGTGCAAAACGAAATATTTCTTATGGAGATTTCTCGACATTATTATTTAGGAAACTATGTTCCAATAGTAAAACCGAAAAAAAAAACTATTTTATACAATAAAATGTAATTGGACACACACGTATTCCTCGCAAACAATGGAGTGCGTAGGGGAATCGCATCGCAAGCGAAAATAGTGCCCGTGCTTACGCTGGACACAGCGTAGTACGAGAAACAGATTAACACAGCAACAGCAACAGCAACTTTTTAGAACCAATGTATTTTAATTACTTTGAACACATTGCCCGCGTTCCACTGCCCGCTAGACGAATAGCGGCATGTCAAACTCCATATACAAAAAACTGACATTTCACAAAAAGTGCTAGACGTCTAGCGTTTGACATGGCCGCTACTCATCTAGCGGGCAGTGGAACGCGGGCATTGGCACAGCAACATCGACAGCGATGTCAACGTTAGAGCTAATCCTAAATTCGCTGTGGCTGTCAAAGTCGCTGTGTTATGTCGTTTTCCATTGGTTTCACTCGGGGATCGACTCAATCTGTAATCCAATGGAACAAGAAAACTGCTTCTGGCTGAATCCACAAAAGTATTGGTGAAATGACAAAAAATAATCTACGGTAGCTGTCATCTGACTTGTATTAAATACATAAATTGCACTTGTGTGGGATGTGGGTGCTTCTTGAGTGGATTCTGACTTCAAATCGAGAAGCGAAATTCTCTTCTCAGAATCAGCAGAAGAGTATATTTTGATTCCGGACTCTCCCGGACGCTTCTTTTTGCCCAATGGAAAACGACATAAATCTGTTTCTCGCATAAGACTTTACTCCGAATGAACCACAATCATGCATATAGCATATACTAGCTCTTTCATGAAACGGAACTTTTTGAAGTAACTGTGGGTGTGATACCACAGGACAGTGTGACAGTGCTGCCACAGTTTTTTAAAAGGGTAACGGTTTTGTTCAAAAAGTGTAACAAATGGATAGAAAATGTAACAAACTGGAAAAAATTGTATCTTCTATCACATTTAAAAAAAGAAACTTTTTTGACCTACCTGTCCATTTTGTGTTTAACAAATAAAAAAAAATAAAAAAAAGTTTAATCTTAATATATTTCAACAATTCTTAGGATTAACACAGATTATAATAATATTCTTCTTTACAATATAAACACACCCGCACATGTCAGATACCAGAACAAGAAGAAAACCGAAAGCTGGTAATATCGATGGGTGCGTCCCATACATATTCTCATTGTGGGTTTCGCCCACGATTTTTATACTTTTTTTAAGAAGTATTCGTTGATAACAACTTTATTGAATAGAAAATAATGAGATACAAAATATTAGATAATTATGAACTAAAAGAAATACAAATTGCATACCTAAAAAATTAAGTATCGAAAAATTACGCTGCTTCTCCTTCTGCTGCTACGCCATTACAAAAACTTTATATTTCTTCCATCCAGCAATTCAATATCCGATTGGGTGCGTTCAGCTCGCCGCCATTCAATGCGCTC
Source organism: Cheilosia urbana (assembly GCA_946477585.1). Taxonomy (NCBI): domain Eukaryota; kingdom Metazoa; phylum Arthropoda; class Insecta; order Diptera; family Syrphidae; genus Cheilosia; species Cheilosia urbana. Next base: position 45,586,747 of record OX297856.1, read on the forward strand.
AGTCAGCAACATTTCTCCCCCCCGGTGAGGCGGGTGCTTCAGCTGCTGTCTCACCTTCTCCCGATTTGCTGACGTCCAGCACGGCTAGCTTAACCACTGGTCGATCGTATATTCCGTGCGCAGTTCGAACTGTAGCTCTTCGTACTTGACCATCTTTTGCTTGAACTGTAGTCACCACAATCCCTTTCGGCCAGGAAGCTCGTGGTAAGTTCTCATCAACGATGATCACTACATCACCAACAGCGACATTTTTCACTTGTGAGAACCACTTAGTTCTTCGCGTGAGCGTAGGCAAGTACTCACGGACCCAACGCCTCCAAAACATGTCGGATAGTTGCTGAGTGATTCTCCAGTTCTTACGAAGAAGAAGGTCCCTGTTGTCAAACTTTCCTGGTGGTTTACTTCCGCATGATGAACCCAACAGGAAATGATTAGGCGTTAATGCTTCCTCATCGTCTACCTCCACCGACACATGTGTTAAAGGGCGCGAGTTTATAATTCCTTCGACCTCAATAAGGAATGATAACAGTGACTCTTCCTGCAATCGTTGATTCCGGGTAACTTCCTTCAGAACGTTTTTCACCGACCCGATCAATCTCTCCCAGCAGCCTCCCATGTGCGGAGCAGCGGGCGGATTGAAGTACCATTTCGTTTCAGCACTGGTGAATTTACTCTGGATGACGTCTTTGTTTATAAGATGAAAGGCCTCCCTTAATTCTTTTTCTGCGCCTTTGAGGTTCGTGCCGTTATCGGAATATATCTCCCTGGGAGTTCCACGCCTTGACATGAAGTTGCGAACACACATGATACATGAGTCTGATGTAAGACTGTGCGCTACTTCAATGTGTATTGCCCGTATCGTCAAGCACGTGAACAAAACTCCCCAGCGCTTTTCCGTCTTTCTTCCAGATGAAATTAAGATAGGACCAAAATAATCGACGCCAGTATATGTGAAGGGTCTGACATAAGCAGCTAATCTAGCCTCTGGCAATGGAGCCATCTCGGGGGCTGTTGGTACCGCTCGAGATATCCGACAGTATTGACATTTTCGACGTACTGACTTGACCAGTGTTCGCAAACGTGGAACCCAGAACTTTTGCCTCACCTCATTCACAACAGTCTCTTGGCAGCGATGGTGGAAACGAATATGGTAATCATTTATTATTAAAAAACTTACATGATGGTCTTTCGGCATGATAATCGGGCGCTTGGTGTCCTCTTCTACGCACCATGCGCTGTCGATTCGTCCCCGTAGTCTCAGGATCCCTTCGTCATCCAAGTATGGCGAACATTGAAACAGCTGACTCGTTTTGGGTACGGGTTTTCCATCTTTCATTACAGCCAACTCATCCCCATATCTGTCTTGTTGAGTTGACCGAATGATGATTCTCTCCGCTCGTTGAAGCTCTTCTGTTGTTAAGTACTCTCCTCCGATGAACGACTCCTTCCTTCGTCCTTTGAAAATGTCGACAGCTCGAAGAATCCACGCCATAGATCTATGCAAACGCTTCCATGTCGAAAATCCGAGAAAGAACTCCTTAAACGGGTCTGCTTTAACGACATCTGTTAGCAGCAGGAATTGCGGTCTAAGCTCCTCGGTCTGAACGTCGATGACTTCTGATGATGCATCCGGCCAGCTGTCTTCATTATCATAAAGGAATTTAGGTCCTTTAAACCATCGATCACTATTGTGGAAAGTTGGTGTTTTCGTCCACTTTGTGGCTTCATCTGCGACATTCATTTTCGATGGAACCCATCTCCATTCCTTCCTGGAAGTATTCTCCAAAATCTCTGCAACTCTGAACATGAGAAACTGCTTAAATCTTTTCGGGTCTGCCTTCAACCAGCACAATACGTTTCTAGAGTCTGTCCAAAAAAAACTTTTTTCGATGTTTAACTTATGACCTTTAATTATAACCTTAGCCAATCGGGATCCCATCAAAGCTGCTTGTAATTCCATTCTGGGTATTGACAACGGTTTCAATGGAGCTACCTTGCTCTTAGCACTGACGATCACGCAATTCACAGAATCTCCATCCTTATACCGCAAATACGCCACTGCTGCCATTGCATCCTCACTTGCGTCCACAAACACGTGCAGCTGAATCGAGGCCTCCTTGCTAAATCCTTGTGGCAAGTAGCATCGCTGAATCTTGATATTCTCTACACCTGGCAACAGATAACACCAGCGTTCCCAATTGCTATGTAGGTTTGGCGGAATAACCTCATCCCAGTCGCACGTTGATCTCCATACATCCTGCAGCAACACTTTAAGCCTTACAAGATAGAAGGACAGAAATCCCAACGGGTCAAAGATAGACATCAGTACCCTTAGAAGCTCGCGCTTAGTTGGCATACGTTGTCCAGACAGAATGTCTTTATTGCTGTTAGTGAATTGCAACGAGAAAGTAAAGATGTCTTCTTCTGTATCCCACCAGAGACCCAATATCTTTGCAGCAGTTTTTGTTTGCGTTGGTTGCTCCTCAATCGTCAACTTTGTAACTCCAGGCTGACCAAGAGCTTGCAAGACTTCCTTCGAATTCGACAACCAGTTGCGTATATTGAACCCGGCTCTAGAGTGTACGTACTTAACATCTTGTGCCAGTTGGATGGCTTCTTCCACAGTGTCAACGCTATCCAGGAGATCGTCTACATAGTGCCTATTAATTATTGCTTCAACTGCCCGAGGATAAGTATTGGCGAAATCCCTAGCATTTTTATTTTTGACGTGCTGCGCAATACTTGGTGAGCATGTCGCTCCAAAGGTGAGCACCTGCATTATGTAGACACTAGGCTTACGATCTGATTCACCATTGCGCCACAAAAACCTCTGCGCATGTTGATCCTCACCACGAACACCAACCTGGTGGAACATCTCCTGGATGTCACCCGTTATCGCAACACGCTTTTCTCTAAAGGTGAACAGGACCTCCGTAAGAGCTCGTAATTCGTCTGGGCCTTTCAGTAGTACGCTGTTCAACGAGATACCCTCAGTTGAAGCCGCTGCATCCCACACTAGCCGCACCTTGTTTGGCTTGTTGTGGTTCCTCACTATAAACGTAGGCAGATACCATACCATTGATTGATGTTCTTCTAATTCCTGCTGGGAAAGCTTTCTGGCATATCCCTTATCCAGTAAATCGTTGATCTGTCCGTTGACCATTGGTAGCATCGTACTGTCTTTTGCCATCCTTTTTTCCAAACAAATTAGTCGTTTCATAGCCATGGGATAACTATCCGGAAGTACGAAACTATCGAAACGCCACAACAAGCCAGTACTAAATGCATTGCCTTCTCGTTTCACTGTCTCCTTCAGGATGGCCTTAGCCCGTATATCATCAGCTGAGTCGATATTTGCTTTTCCGATACCATAATTTTCCAGAGCGTAGTGACTTCGAACCATTTCGTGCAGATCCTTGTTGCAGTCACAAGCCTCATAAAGTAGTGATGTGCATAATCGAATGATTTCAATAATCGAGATGTTAGTATTCGAGTGATATGAATAATCGAATGATCATTCGAATGAAATGTTCCACACTCCATTCTATAATTTGCTTTGAAATTTTTTTTTTTTTTTTTTTTTTTTTCATTTTATCACTCAGTTCAGTATATTAAAAAAAATACGTATTTTATACATGGTATTTCATTTAGATATCTATATAAAAAGAAACACATGCTTACAAAAACTACAATAAGAAAATTAATAAATTACCATCAAAAAGAACGAACGGCTAATGCACACATCACATTATCGCATACAAATGTGAGTGAATGAATATCTCGATTTAAAGTTCTCGACTGTAGATTCTTTCAAAGAGTAGTAACAGCAATTAATAGTAGTAGTATACAATTTTTTTCATTCGAGTGATCATGCAACGAGTCATTTGTACCTACGAGATATAATGCCTATATCACTCATCATTCGAATGAAAAAAATAAAATACAAGGAAAGTTGGCATAGCATGAGTAGTAGTATACAATTTTTTTCATTCGAGTGATCCTATCACTCATCATTCGAATGAAAAAAATAAAATCCAAGGAAAGTTGGCAGAGCTTGAGATATTATTATTCTTTATTCATACATCATACTTCATGTTCATACTTCATACAGGTAGATATTCTTCCCGCACACCCAGACTCCATACACCCAAGGGTAGTTTTATAATACCCTGCACTGAGAGACTGAGATATTATTATTTATTATTCTTTATTCATACATAAAACATAATACTTCATGTTAATACTTCATACAGGTATTCTTCTCGCACACCCAGATCCCAGACTCCACACACCCAAGGGTAGTTATAATACCCTGCACACTGCACTGCAAACCAAGTAGGAACCTGAGTAAGGTATTGTTTGATTTATGGATGTTCGATGTTGGTTTTTCTACTAATTGTGTGTGTCAGTCACTCGAGAAATCGAGCGTACGACAAAAACAAAAAATAAAAAAATGAGACAAAGAGAATGAAAAAATCATTCGAATGATTTGAAATCAAGAATCGAGACATCTCGAGATACTGCGTGAATCGATTATAATCGAGTAATTCACTCGAATGCGCGCATCACTATCATAAAGATGGTACACTCCCTTCACGCTGGAATCGCTGACACTCCCTCCGCTGATACACCATCCAAGCCTCGTCCTAATCGCCACTGGATCGTTCCAACCTCCTTCTCTGATGTTTTGTCCCAACAAGAGCCTCTGATTGTTTAAGCCGATGAGAATTCCACACTGCGCGTCAGTGTATGATTGAATTGGTAGACCGCATAAATGGGGGTAGGTTTTTTGTAATTCCTCCTGGTTCACTGACTGCACCGGCAACGCTAATTTCTTGACTGTCCGAACGTTTGCCAGTCTGTACTTCGGCTGCTGGAGGCTCCCACCACATCCCGAAATTTCCATTGAAACGACCTTGGAATCCTCCTCCAATCGTTTGGTGTCTGAGGTCCACTTGAGACACAGTGGCTTTATATCTCCATTTAGACCGAGACTATCTGCAACACTTTCGTTCACTAACGTCAGCGACGATCCGTTGTCCAGGAAGGCATATGTCCTTAACGACTTTCCGTTTCCATACAACACTACTGGTATTACACTGAAGAGCGTATTATTGCCCTTAGCGTGCTGCCGTGCATGATGACAGTAGTTGTTTCCATTAAAATATGCTGGCGCACTTGACTGATGTACGATATAACGATGTAAAAGTGAATGATGTTGTTTACTATTACATCCATTAACTGCACAGGATCGTTCAGTTCTACATCTGAAGCGCTTCGGGTGGCCCAAACATATTTCACATATACCTTTACCTTGAATCAACTCAAGCCGTTGGTCAATAGATAGTTGCGTGAACCGTTCACATTCAATTAGCTTATGATCAAGTTCGCAGAGGTAACAACCCTTCCTTTTCTTTGGTTGTAACATCCTACCTTGTGTACGATCATCTGACTGAGAGTGTACGTGTACGTGCGCTTGTCGCTTTCCGTCTGCTGGTGCATATGTTGTTACGGAACTCGCTGCTTCTGCTATTCTGAATAGCCATTCGCTGAAAGCAGTTAAATTTCTCTCTTCAGACCCACATTCGATCGCCCAGTTGAGTTTCATTTGGGGAGGCAACTTGTCCACCAACTCTTGGATTAGAATCGGATCTCCCAGATGATTATTCAACCCTGAAGCAACGAGTGTACTATGCAAACCACGTATCGATAGGGCAAATGTAATTATAGTATCAAGCCGGTCAGCCTTCGGTGGTGGTTCAGCTCTAATTCTTTTCAGTAGCGTTTGTACTATAAACTGCGGACGCCCATACAGCATTCGTAGCGTACTGATAGCTTCCGGGACTGTCTTAGGCAACAACAGACGAGATCCCACTGCCTCCATTGCACTACCTCGTAATGCCTTTTGTAACCGCCACAAATTTTCTTCTTCTGTGAAGGCGCACAACTTTGTCGTGTTCTCGTAGCTGCTAATGAAGAGTGGCCACTCCTCTGCCCTGCCCGAGAACACAGGAAGATCTCGTGCTAGTATTTGTCTCGCTGCTATATGATGCGATTCAAGCACAACTGCGTTGTTATTTGCTGTAGTCAGCTGGTCCGGAATCTTCTGTTTTACATTCGCACTATCTGCCCTCGTCGCACTAACCCATTTCTTTGTGCGACTTTCAGCAACACTTTCGCCATCGTCAACCTCGCTATTTTCTGCTTGCTCAGCCATGATGTCGAATTTCTTTTGAAGAAACTCCTGTTCCTTCTTTTGACGTTCCTCTAAAAACTTTTCGTCGAGTTTTTTCTGCTCCTCTAAGCGCAACATCTCTATCTTAAGAGCCCGATTACTCCTTGTCGTTGATGCCACTGATCTTCTGCTGCTCAAGGTAGATATAACAGACTGTGCTTTGTTACTCTGTCGTTGCGTTCGATTTTGTGTGCATGCCGGTCCAGATTCTACATGCTGTGAGTTGTTCTTTATAGTCGCATTTAGTTCTGTGCAGGCAGTGCACTCCCAATTCCTATCTGCGACTGAGACATCAACTCCAGCACATCCATAATGAGACCATTTCTGGCATTGGTCGCACTGTACCATATCATCTTCGCTGTTTCTTCTATTGCACAAAGTACAATCCGATTTTTCCATAATGGCGGCTGTTTGCAGAAAACTATCCTTATTAATTTTTTAGAATTGTGGGTTTCGCCCACGATTTTTATACTTTTTTTAAGAAGTATTCGTTGATAACAACTTTATTGAATAGAAAATAATGAGATACAAAATATTAGATAATTATGAACTAAAAGAAATACAAATTGCATACCTAAAAAATTAAGTATCGAAAAATTACGCTGCTTCTCCTTCTGCTGCTACGCCATTACAAAAACTTTATATTTCTTCCATCCAGCAATTCAATATCCGATTGGGTGCGTTCAGCTCGCCGCCATTCAATGCGCTCAGTCAGCAACACTCATGTTTTAGATTGCAAAGCACAGATGGCGCTCTTATCAAAGTTTACAAAAGAAAAACTATTATTGACCATCGAAGTAGATTTCAATTTCTATTTCACAAACTTTATTTACCAAAAGATGTAAAACATTGTCAACGGCGACGCGGCGAGACAGAAAAATATGGTTGTCTTTTCTCGTTCCCTCCCATTCCTATATAAAGCGAAAGAGAAAGTAACATTGTACCAAAATTGTAAAATAATTACAAAATGTAACACTTTTGTTACACTTGTAACATTGTGGCAACGCTGAGTGTGACTTTGACTTTTGGTTGTACTTTGAGTAGTTTGACAGATAATTTGATTTTGATTGCATGTGCAGAAGTCAGAATTTTCATTTTATTTTGTTTGTTGCTGAATTTCGCAAAAGATACATTTATAAACTGCAATCATGAGCAATGATTTTGAGCCTTTAGAACCAAGCCTAAAAAATATCATCGAGCAATCATCATTAAAATGGATATTTGTCGGTGGAAAGGGCGGTGTTGGCAAAACGACATGCAGGTAATACAATTTCATTACCAAAAAAGTTCGATTTCATCAATTTTTCACTTTAGCTGCAGTTTAGCTGTTCAACTGTCTAAAGTGCGGGAATCCGTATTGATAATTTCCACAGATCCTGCACATAATATTTCCGATGCATTCGATCAAAAATTCACAAAAGTTCCAACTAAGGTGAAGTCCTTCGATTTCAATATTACCTATGTATTTCAACTTTTTTATGCATCACTCTGCTTTTAGGTTAATGGCTTTAGCAATTTGTATGCTATGGAAATTGATCCGAATGTTGGCCTTAATGAGCTTCCCGATGAGTACTTCGAAGGTGAAAATGATGCTCTAAAGTTGAGCAAGAGCGTGTTGCATGAGTTTATTGGTGCCTTGCCTGGAATAGATGAAGCCATGAGCTATGCCGAAGTAATGAAGTAAGTATAACTTTTGAGCACCTAAATATTTTCGACCGATTACATAGTATTCCAATCGAAAGTCGTGAAGCTGTTTGATGCACTGTATAGCACTTGCTAGTTATTGATATTTAAGAGGACTTTTTTAACTATGATAAATTAAAATATGATGAATTACATTATATCATCGCTTATTTTAAGTCAAAAGATCAAATGCTCTCTTTGGGTGAGCTAACTGATATACTGCGCAACATGTTAGTACATTTGCATACGTTTATAATTGTTGTATATATCTGTATATATATCGGACTGAACAGTTTACCGTTGAGCTCAGAGTTTCATCTGTCCACTTCTGTCTTGGCTCAACAGCGAGCTGGTAGATTGCTTGTAGATGATTAAGAATACCAACAAAAATAAAAACCTAATCGACTAAATAAAAGTAAAATACTACTTTTGCTTTTTGAAGACTTGGCCAATATTTTAATTTAATATGTTGTACAAATATGCTTTGGGTTACGGGACCCTTAATAAAAATGGTTCTCCTACTTTTAGGTTAGTGAAAGCAATGAACTTTTCAGCAGTTGTTTTTGATACTGCACCAACTGGCCATACCCTGCGATTGTTGTCGTTTCCCCAGGTAAGTATCACAAAAGATATGCAAGAATTATTGAACAATAAATAATTGTTTCCAGGTTGTTGAAAAGGGTTTAGGAAAATTGATGCGCTTGAAAATGAAAATAGCACCATTTATTTCTCAATTTGGAACACTTCTTGGTCTTCAAGATTTTAGTGCTGATGCATTAACAGTTAAGCTTGAAGAGATGTTGGCCATAATAAGACAAGTCAACGATCAATTCCGGGACCCGGTACGAAGTAATGTTCAAAATAGTAAACACACACATACTTATCTATGCAATTTTCAGAATCAAACCACATTCGTGTGTGTTTGCATTGCAGAATTCCTTTCTCTGTATGAAACTGAACGGCTAGTGCAAGAACTTACTAAATGCGGCATTGATACACACAACATAATCGTTAATCAGTTACTTTTTAGGAAATTGGATCAGGAGCCTTGTTCAATGTGCGCTTCCCGGTACAAGGTAAGTTGAAACCTACTCCTAACCACTGTCTTAATCGATTATACTTTTGTGCTGGTGGCAATGGTAAAGTAAATTTTTACTAATTTTATACATTTAAAAAAAAAAAAAAAGTCACTCAGACTTTTCATTAATGCAGTTACGCTGCTGTATTCAAATACAATTGTTTCCCATTAGTCATTTTGGTCCATTGTGATCCCTTATTGATTTCGTGTTTCTAAATCCAGCAAGAAGCACTACATGTTATAGCCGCTTTTGGTGAAGCTGGTTCACTGAAACCAACCAGTGTATTTACACACGTGCTTTTGGCTGTCAATTGTAAATGCGCTATGTCCTCTGAATGTATTTGACTTAATATTTTGATTGTTCACGAAGATTGTAATGTTAGAAGGGCTAATTGTTCCAGGACTCAAATTAAGGCTTTATTTATTCATTTGTATACAGATCAAGTTCGGATCTGTACTTTATCCAGCACTGCTCCGCTCTTCTCTGCTTCAATTGTGTCACCGTTGTTCGCCGCTTTCTAACCTCACTTAAAAAATACTTACTCAACCGCTGTAATCACTGATAACACCTACACTTGTGTGTTTTCTTTCAGATACAGGAAAAATACTTAGATCAGATTGCTGACTTGTACGAGGACTTCCATGTCATTAAACTACCTCTATTGGAGAAAGAAGTACGGGGAGCAAACAATATTAAGAAGTTTTCCGAATATCTAATTCAGCCTTATAGTCCCAATTGATGATACATCTACTGTTACATATTTAACTATAAATTCCATTTTGATTTTTCTTAACAACGCTTTTCTTATTAGAGATATCGCAATGAATATTCAAAAGCAATTAAAAGAAACAGTAACATACATACATAATATACATAATATTGTTTTATATGAATGAATTAAATATTAGAGAAAGAAAGGTATTTATTATCAAAAATATATATATATATATATTTCATAAACTTAAATCGATTGTTCTTGTGGCTTTGCATTCATTTTTTTGGGTATGATCAAGTCCGTTTTTAATAAAACTTCGTAACAATGTCGTTTTCCATTGGGACAGAAAAAGCAGTTTCCGATTCCGACCATTTAAATGGATAAATGGATTTTTATAAACATAAATTACAATATAAAAGCAGCTGACTTTTAAAACACGAATGCAAAGAAAGAAAAATCTCGTTTCATGTTATTGGGACGAAAAATCTGAAATCTGAAAGCAAAATCTGAAAATCCCAATGGAAAACGACATAATGTTTTAGCCAGAGACAATACTGAGACCCCCAACTTCGGCCGATTTCCCGTTACCTTGCCTACAAGCTATATTTTGATTGAGTTTACACAATTTAGTGCGCTAGTATTGATACATAGAAATTCGTATTGACAAATGTCACGAAACTTCAACACACCAACACACCCTCAAAAAATATCAACAACTTCCGGTGACTTCCGGTGTGGGCAAAGTTGCTGGCCGCGTTCATAGAATTTTATCCGTTAAATTTGAAATTATTCGTTACAACTAAATTTTGTGTGGACAGTGATTTATTTTCAGAATATAATGTATACATTTTTTTTAAATATAAGAAAAATAAAAAATAAACAATACTGAAGGATTGTGTGCAAAAAAAAAACATTTCTTACAAACTTTCGTAAGGCAGTTAATATAAATCGAGTAAAAAATGGTAATTATATAATATTTCTTATAGTTTAGTTACAACTTATAACTTTTAATTGATTACAGAAATGAAAGTGGGCCATATTCAAAATCAGAAAGTAATTTTATTCAGTAGTTTCTCATTCTACTCTCTCTAAAATTCTACAAGCTGCGACATATAAATACATACAATTGCAAAAAAAAAATGTGTCTTTATTCTAATCTTGTAAATATTTAAAATTTCAATATTAATAAAATTATTCATTTATTTATACATTCATTTCTGTTTTTTTTTATTGTTTAGCTAACTAAATTATCACTATATTATTATCATAAATATGAATATTAATATCGTTGTAGTTATTTACAAGTATAAGATAAATTAAGAGTACCTCCATTAGTCTAAATGTAATAAAAAAGTATTATTCGTTTGTATATTTGTTGTATTTTAAAATGTCTCGTATTTCATAGCTTATTATTTATATTTAAATGTCATATATTTGGGTATTATAATGGAACAATAAATCTGTTGATTACTTTCGTTGAATAGCAATACAGAACGTTATGGTATTTATATGATTAAGACTATGATTTTAAGATATTTTTATAAATGCGGAACGAAAAAACTAATATGAAATTGTACTGAGATAATATACCTACTTATTCACCAATTTCATGTTGAATTTCTAATAAATAAAAAGTTGTATTTCTGAACACTGTCTATCACAGCCCACCACGGTTGACTGACACATAGACCCACCACTTGTCAAATTGTTTATTTACGCGTTTTTTTGTTTGTCATATCTTATATTAGACGTAAATATAAAAAATCCATTGGATTTTGGATTTTGGATTCATGTAAGCGATAAGAAGTAATTAAAGGGTAAGCTAAACTAAATATTTTGATAATGTGTTTCAATTATTTATCTTCATTATAGAAAAATGAATGACGGACAGCTTCCCACAAAAAAAGCCAAACGGACGCAGAATTGCGTGATAGGATGCAGATACCCAAATTATGCTTTTAAGGCCCCGAAAGACATTGTTATTTGTTTTCACCCTATTAGTAAGTATTTAGTATAAGATATTAATTTGGTGATGTGAAAATATTGCCAATGTAAAGTTAAAGTGCGCCAACTTGAAACAGCTGCTGCCAGTAACTCGAGTGAAAACAAAATAATAATCTCTGAATCCGAGCACGTAATCCTGCTGATTATAAAGCAAAAAATAATTCATTTCAGTTGAACCTGCTAGAAAGAAGGCAAATTTAAGTGTTTAATGATTTTCTGTAAGATTTGGTATTACAAATAGGCCGCTAAGTTTCGCAAAACAAAATAATCTTGTTATACTGAACAAGTTTTACTTGTGTATTCTGTGTGAAGTGAAAATGACAGTGTTTTAAACGCATTTGGTACTACAAAATTTTTAAATAAAAAGATAAATGCAAAACAATATGTACCATTTTGTAGAGCATAGCTAGACGAATCCAGGGATACCAAATTCTTCGTAATAGCTAATACGGCTCTCAAGAGACAGGCGCGAATGTGTAGCTTTTTTTTGGTAAATGTGATAAGCGACTAAAAAAATCTAGACATACGCGCCTATCTCTTGAGAGCCTATTAGCTATTACGAAGAATTTGGTATCCCTGGATTCGTCTAGCTATGCTCTACAAAATGGTACATATTGTTTTGCATTTATCTTTTTATTTAAAAATTTTGTAGTACCAAATGCGTTTAAAACACTGTCATTTTCACTTCACACAGAATACACAAGTAAAACTTGTTCAGTATAACAAGATTATTTTGTTTTGCGAAACTTAGCGGCCTATTTGTAATACCAAATCTTACAGAAAATCATTAAACACTTAAATTTGCCTTCTTTCTAGCAGGTTCAACTGAAATGAATTATTTTTTGCTTTATAATCAGCAGGATTACGTGCTCGGATTCAGAGATTATTATTTTGTTTTCACTCGAGTTACTGGCAGCAGCTGTTTCAAGTTGGCGCACTTTAACTTTACATTGGCAATATTTTCACATCACCAAATTAATATCTTATACTAAATACTTTACTAATTAGGGTGAAAAAAATAACTATTGGCTTACCTAGCAATGCCCTTCGGGGCCTTAAAAGTATGATTGGGGTACCTGCATCCCATCACGCAGTTCTGCGTCCGTTTTGTTTTTTTTTTTCATCTTAAGAGGATCATCTCATCATCAAATGAAATTACAATAAAACTATATAAATAAATAATTTGTTGGTATTAATTTATTGAAATAAATGTAAATCACAATGTTTTTTTTATATAATGTTTTAATCATTTATTGCTCCTTCCCTTGCGATTAAAGATGGATAAGTCTTGCTGAATTAGGCCGACATATCATACGTTGATCGGGAACATTGAATTCCGCTTTGCAGTCCATTTTTACCGCTTTGGTCAATTGCTTAACAACACTGGTTGGTTCATATTGAGGTAAAATATCTGTAAATATATAGAATGTTATATGAGTGTCATAATCTGCTGCGTTCTATGCTGCAATACTTATCTCAGTTCATCTATTGATCAATTAATTTTGCAACCCTTATTGGCTTCTTTGCGATAGTGTGAATACCTGAAATGAAATAATTGAATAGGTACGATTAAAAAAATGTTCATTGTTGGTTTTGGTAATTGATGGTAGCATGTCATTGTCATTACAATTGGAAGTTGTTGATACCTATTTGAGATATGTATATACATAAAGATACCAACTACAGTTTGTCTATGATTCAACATTTGTATTGGAGCATTAATTGTTACTGCAAGACAAAATGTTGTTGAGTTTGGTATAGTTTCGATAATTGCAAAGTACTTACGTAATAGTTTTACAACGTTTAAGTTCCTTGCCTATTAAAGGAATCTTTATTTCATCCGCCTGCATTCCCAATTTCACAGTTTAAGTTTTCAAAAATTCTTCACGTCCTACTTCGGGTCTACTAGTAACTTCACAGTGAGCGGATTTCCATGTCACGAGATCGAGATGTAAGAAATATGTCATTTTGGCCAACTTCACGAACTGAAAAGGAAAATAATATTTAGCACAGATCCGATAAACACTTATGATTTTTTCTTTAGCCATAATCCAGTAGTTTTTGATTGAAATAGATTTTTATTTTTTGTACGGCATTCCGCAGGTAAATTATTCATTTCGATTTAACAAACCTTCAAGAGAGAATAGTAAATAAGCGTATTTTGAAACATATTTATTGAATAGTATGGCTTACTTATTCCGATTTCGATCGATATCTTTTTAGTCATCTGATATAAATAGTCGTCTCCAATACGACCCAATATATCTAGTAAAGTCGGCGAACACCTCAACATCGGCTTCTTCTAAGGCTGCAAGACAAATGTATTTATTTATTAATTTAAACACTTAAAAATATGCGAAAACTTACATTTTTTCAATTTGGTGGAAGAAAATTTCTGCATATTTGACGATTTTGACATTTATGTCAATCGACTTCTGTCAAAAGAAATTCACCACATTTTTTTTGGTTTGCTTTTTTTTTGTTGATGCTTACACCGATAGGAAAACAAAATGGCGAATTTGAAAAAAAACTGAGGGGGCCAGCGGCAAGAGGATTGTGAGTTGGGGGTCTCAGTATGGTTTGTCTCTGGTTTTAGCTATGATTATTTCTAAAGTTTTTTGAAGAGTTATTCCATCCTATTCAGAAATGTTGAGATACGATTAAACGATAAACAGAATGGGCAGCCAGTGGCAGTGTTTTGTGTTGACAAATACACGACTTGATCACCTTGGCACAAATTCTTACGTCGTAATGATGTCAGACAGTGGACGGTTTGATCGTGTGATCCTAGCTTGAAGCTAAAAATTACCTGCAAATCCCAAGCTCCCCTGATAAGCTCGGCATTTTATATCTTTTGCATTTATTGGCAAATGCATTATTTAATTACGTAACTAAGGTCAAGCATATTCACCCCTATCGAGGTATAGGTTCGGAACGGAATTTTCTCCGATCTGTACGAAATCGAAGAAATTCCATTCGAAGTATCCGTTCCGATACAACTTTCGGAAAAATTCTCCGATGGCATATAGCGCACATTGTCCCATTGCGTGGAACCGCGTTATACCACTTTTTTTTGACAGCCACGGAATAATTTCATGTGAAATAAACGAGTTTGTATGCTTCATTTTTTTTATTCCGAAACGGATACTTCGAACGCAATTTGATTTCCGATCGGATTTGACTTTCGTATCGGAATTTTCTCCGAACGGATACCTCGATAGGGGGATTATCACCTCATTGCGAAGGATTGCGGGTTTAAGGAACCCACATCACTTATGTGGTTTTCCATTGGGACCACCAGAAATCTTTTTCAGATCTCAGATTTTACTGTGCTCATGGAACGCGCAACGAGATTGATCTGCTTTTGTAGATGGATTAGTGCGTTACTTGACAACAATATCAGCTGTTCAAATTGCATTCGTTTTTGGCAAAATCACAAATGGATATCGACCTGAAAAATGTTTCGCCTGTTGTAGATACAAATGAAGTATTATGTGTGACTTGTAGTCTTCAGATGACGAAGAAGACAATGAAGGTAATAAATCCCCCGAAGTAATATCCATAGCTATTTTATGTATTTTGTTATTTTGGTTTTCACGAAACTTTGCGCATTTGCCTCGAAAGCAAACTTCGCATAATGACGTAAAACAGCTGTGCAAATTATATCGGTATGCGTAAATCTGAAAAAATATCGAGATCTGCAAAAAGTGCTCCGAATCGAAAAAAAGATTGATTTTTCGTCCCAATGGAACGCGAAAAGTGATTTAGATCAAAAAAAAGATTGATTTTTTGTCCCAATGGAAAACCACATTAATTTCTGAGACCAAAGATGATGTTTACAGATGATATTTCATTCGCACTACATCATCTAGTCATCTACATCTTAGACGACAGATTCAAACATCACTCGTTTGGTCTGTTGCTTGACACTTGAGAAATGTAGATGCTTTGAAATACAGTTCGTAGACTCGCGGAAATATTATAAAATCAGTTACATATTTACGTTTATTGTAGTGTATTTTCATTTACATTCTACAAGAGTTTTCTGGGGAATTGAATTTATTAGTAAATGTTGGGATTTAACAATATGGTAAACGTTCCACTGCATCAAAATTATTTGACTAATTCTAAAATATAATTCATGCAACAGTTGTTCATTAATCTCTACTCTTACTTTATAAAATAATTTAAAAAAAAATTAATATCAAGCAAATCGAATATTTAATGAGGGAGAATACTATGAGTCATAATGGGGTAAGATATAATAGGCTGTGTTGCATTTGACATAGCCAACGCCTGCGAAGTGTTTATGGTTAGGCCTTGAGCCAAGGCTGGAGTTAGTGTGATCTGGGAGGTTCCTAAGATCTGTTGAGCATGTGTTGGAGCCAACTGTTGTGTGGTGTTGGATAACGATGTAATATTTTGCTGAGAAATAGCCAACTGCTGTCCTTGCGACGTGGTTGCCGCAATAGCTAATGGGGTGGCGCTGCTCGCTATTATCTGTGTCTGTGGTGTCGCTATGCTAACAATAGGTGTTGCTTGCATCTGAACTGGAGCTATAGAGACTCCACCAATTAGTTGTGTTTGAGGCTGTGAAGTGGTTTGTGTCATGGTAACCGGGTTGACCACAGTTGAACACTGGACATTGGTGAGTCGTAGTTGAGCATTTTGCGAAAGTAGATATTCATTTGAGGCTCGAAGTTCGGCGATCTTTATTTCATTCGCTTCGACACGGCGCCTTAACATAACCTGTTCTTCTTCAAAGCGACGTACTAAGGCTACGATGTCAATACGCTCGATATCCTCACGGAACCTTTTGTATGCCGCTGAGCTTTCGAGAGGATCCACTTTTGAGGGACGCTTTAAAGAGGGAAATTCGTCCAGTTCTGGCCTATAACTATTCATATGAACACCCGGACGCATTAGCACTTCTCTATATTCTGCGTGATTCCATGATGGCTGCTGACGTTCAATACGTTCAACACGTATTGGCGGTGTAGAAGATCGTGAAGTGTCTGCCGTGTAACAATCTTTGTGACGACATCGTCCATACATTGCGTACTCATTGCAATGTGAGGAATTATCTTCGGGCATTTCTGGTGGAAATTCACCGTTTTTCTTATAGTATTCTTCTTCTTGGACTGTGTAGTGCAAAAACTTGCAGTTTTGTCTGGCGCATGATGAGTTTTGATAGTCATGGCAAAATACGACCAGATCTGGAGATACCACATGAGGATATCGGCAATGCTTTCGTCGGCATACTCCTCTCACAAAGTCTCGACATATACGATTCTTTGGTGCATTGTTTAAGTTGTTATTCATCAAAATATTAGGCCCACTACCGTCAGTTGCTTGATTCATTTCTCAACTTTCAGTGATGAAAAATACATAAGTTATTATGGATTAAAAAACTGTAGTCCAGGAACAGATACTTTATTGGATAAAATTGTGTACCACCTGGAAAAAGGACATAATATTCAGATTTACTCGACAGGTCAAGAAAGCCGAGTAGTGTATAAAAAATCGATTGTGGGACTATTTTTAGGACTCACTTATTTCTTAAGTCGAAAGCTTAATTTCTCTCGCAACAAATTGTTTACTTTTTATCAGTAATATGCTCTAATTACAGAAATATGGCGAGCCACCGCAAAATGAAAATACCAATTTTTCGAGTACGGAAGAAAATACGTCGACGCATGACATTTAAATAAAAAAAATGTATAGAAGTTAGCGTTGCCATCACAAATAATATGTGCTGTTCGATTTTACAATTAGAGCACAAACCCTAAGGACCGTTTTATTCACTCGAAGTTGAACACAACTTGGGGAGTTTGATATATAAAAATCCCCAAGTTGTGTTCAACTTCGAGTGAATAAAACGGCCCTAAATCCCCCATATTTTGTTTTTTGTCGATTAGGTAGAAGGTAGGTACCTAGGTACTTTTCCGACTCCTGTGCTTTGATTTTGTGCGGTTTTTGTCGCAATTGCGCCAGGGAACTTTCCGAATCGGATTTTAATGTGTAGTGCACCGCGCGCTAGACCAGCGTGACCGTTGTGCAAAAATTTGACACTTGATGGAAGACCCCAATCTTGGTCTTAAAATGTTGCTTATGAATTAAAAAGTTAGTTTATCAAAAAAAAAAGCACTCTATCTTTCAATTTTCTAGAAAAAGAATTTATTAATTTTCTTGTGATCGGAAAACGTTTTTCGTATGGAAAAATTTATAAATTCTTATTTTGGAAAAACGAATTTGATAAACTAACTTTATAATTCATAAACAACATGTTAAGATCAAGATTGAGGTCAACCATCAAGCTTAAGTGGTCAAAAAAACCAAAAGAAAATTGGTACGGTTTCGTTTTACGTATGTCATTTGGACCTTAGTAACATTGTCCTTTATTGTTTCACCGCCCTTAATGTTAGAGAAAGGTTTTAAATTATAGTTAAAAAAAAATTGATAATTTTCATAGAAATTTTCATGCATAAAAAAAACGTTCAGCTCTGCACTGGGGCGTTGTAGATGTCCGACTTTGTTGTAGTTCCAACAACGGATGGGTCCCCTTCGAGCACTGTTCCGGCTTACTACTTCCGTCCTCTGGCATGAGCACTCAACGGATGTTATTTCTCTCACACGGTGAAATCCTTGAGATGCTTGGTCAGCAGCTCTCATCGTTAAGGCAAATGCAAGTGCCTCAGGAAGAGTTCTCTTTCCAGCCATTCGTAGAGCCATCTGCAGTTGTCTGTCCTCTATGGGTTGTGTTAAAGCTTCAATAGCCATTTCGTTGATGACATCCTCGCCGGCATTGGGATACGACAAACGTGCTAGGCGTTCGATGTCCGCTTGCTAGAATGTTTCTCCCCTCTTCTGGACTCTACTGCGCAGTTGCACTCTATACACTTGCTGCATATGGTCGTCACCAAATCGCATCTCAATAACCTTCACCAGAGCGTCGTAGTTGCGTTGTTTTTCTTCTGAGATAGTTTGAAGCAATTCTGCAGCTGAACCTCGTAATGCGAGCGTTAGTGCAATCGACTTTTCCTCGTCGTCCCATCCGCTGGTCGTTGCAGCTGCTTCGAACTGTCTCTTATAGATTGGCCACGATGTTTGACCATCAAAAACGGGTGGTTGCATCTCTTTCCTTCTTGGGCAGTCAGCAGAATATTGTTACATTCAGGCTGGGATTCGAAAAGATAAAACACTATTCTGTTCAACTTTACCAATAAAATCACTTTATTTACACTTTCTACTCAATCACTTATTTAGTACCACGACAATATCACTTAAATCAATTCTTAAACGTTTCAATCCAATCGCTTTATTCACTGTATTACTTTTCACTTATTTATCTAAAACCGATTACTCTTTCGAACTTCACCAATCACTGGTTAAAAATCAACTGTCCATCTCTGTTCTCAACGCGCCCCTTTTATATCCGCGCTGCCACCTATCAACGAATATTCCAGAAGTATATTCCAGATGTATATTCCAACTCTTCTCTAGATGGTTATAGAATTAGCTAACTTGACAGATTCCAGTCTCCAATTGGAAGTGGAACTTCGAGGAAAACCAAGTGCACGATTCACCACAATTCCTAAGTGCCTGATTCACCACAATTCCTAAGAGCCTGATTCACCACAATATATAAAAAAAAAACAATGTAACTGCCCCAAATTGCCGCCCCTAGCAAAGTTTCGCCCGGGCCTGTGCCCCCCTTGCCCCCCCACCCCCCTCTTGCTACGCCACTGACTGCGCCCACTTTCTTTGCCTTTCTTGGCTGTAGAAAAAATTCACGAACACCTAAAAGTCCTCCACGCTCCACCAGTTCCTTTGCATTTGTGGTGGTGCGTGTTTTAAAAGTCGGCTGTTCTTAAATTGTAATTTGTGTTTATAAGAATCCTTAATGCTAATATCCATTGCAGCGACCAAATGTAATTGTTTTTTCTATTTTTCATAGACTTCTCGTCTAACAACGTAAGTAAACAAACTTTAAAGTTTGACATATGACAAAAATGTTTTGGTGTTAGTGCAAATAGATGTGAATCTCGCTCAGATATCGAGATTCGCAAAACTGCTCTGACTCTCAAAAAAACCTTCTTTTTTTGCGGCCAATGGAACATGAAATCTAATGTCGATTTCCATTGGGATTTCGAGATTTTGCTCTCAGATTTCAGATTTTTCGTGCCCAATGGAACATAAAACGAGATTTTTCTTCCTTTGCATCTGTGGTTGTGCGTGTTTTAAAAGTCACCTCTTCTTAAATTGTAATTTGTGTAAATAGAAATCCATTCAATTTATTTTAATAAATATTGCAGCGGCCATATGTAATTTTTTTCTATTTTTCACAGACTTCTCGTCTAAAAACGTAAGTAAACACACTTTAAAGTTTGACAAACGACAAATGTTTTGGTGTTAGTGCAAATAGGTGTGAATCTCGCTCGGATATCGAGATTCGCAAAATTGCTCTGACTCTCAAAAAAAGTGCTTTTTTTGCGCCCAATGGAACATGAAATCTGACAGCCAGCTGATTTTGAGAGCAGAAAAACTGCTCTGACTCTGAAAAAAAGTGCTTTTTCTGTCCCAATGGAAAACGACATAAAACTTGGTCTGAATCTGAAAAAAGTGCTTTTTCTGTCCCAATGGAAAACGACATAAGAGTTTTGGATTGGCATCACTTGTGGATTATAATCAAACAAAAAATACGACAGCTGCCATCAATCTGACGGAAAAATATTGGTCGTGTAATTTTTGCAGTTTATTTTATCAAGCGTACAAAACTAGTTTCAGTCCCGTGATTATTTTCCTCAAATTATTCCTTGATTGATAATATTATGCTAAATTGGTTTTCTTAAATAATAAAAAAAAAACATCAGCAACGGTGAGTGGAAGGATATCAATAAGCCAAAGCTAGAAGGACTTCGTTTGTAACCATCAGGTGATCAAAATTGGGCAAAATCAATAAAAGAGTAAACTAGTAAGGATAATTTTCGCTGTACTAAGGTATAACTGTCTAATATTTACTTTCGCTAGAAATTAGAGTAGGTAACTACCCATTTCATTTGTGCGTAGTCATACAAGGGTAGACAGGAAGTGTAATGACTTCTAACGGGGTAACGGAAGATTCGTTTGGAATGTTAAGTGTTATTAAGTGTTATATTAATTTAAAAATGTTAATTATTTACTCTATGCGTCGCGAAACTTAAGTTAAAGAAATAAAGGGCTGATAACGATTTCTTTGTTGAATTACTCATTGTATTAACTTGAAATGTCATTTTTGGTTTCTGAGAAGTATGGGGAAGTAGGATCTTCTAGGTCAATGCTAGATTTCGTTTTTAGTATTATGGCTGTACTATGCGTCAGGATGTGGGTTTATTTTTTTTTACTAGTCTGGTAGATATACCAGAATTAATGCATTCTCTACTATTAGCAGATTTAAAACGCTAGTAACAGAAAAATGACTTCAGCTGGAATAAGGCAGTATTTGCTCCTGTGGAGTGTGGACTATTGGAATTTGGAAGGTACCTGCTTTTCGTGGCCATCAACATGAATTATTACAGTTTTTTTTTTTGTTTAAATTCCCACCATTATCTTAACGTTTATTGTTTACACGATTTCAGTTGACCTTTTGTTTACTATTGATTAAGCACCCACTTGAGTTAGTAGCAAACATATAATTTGTTTTGTTAGTTTCTGTCTTGTTTTTGTTGAATATTTCTTTGAAAATCAATAACACTGAGTTTTGCAGTTATGACAGACAACGTCTTTAAATCCCGTGACATCGGCCTGCGAGCGCAGAAGAAAATTCTCTCTCGAATGGCTACGAAAAACATTGCAAAGACCTTTATAGATGGGACCACAGCTTCACTGCTGGATAACCTTTATAAACTTTGCAAGATGCACGTAAGTTTTAATATTATTTTTTGGCATTCGACTTGAAACTGATTTCAAACTATTTACAGACTGGAAACAAGAAGGAAGCCGAGAAGCTAATAAAGAACATTATTAAAATTGTGATTAAAATCGGTGTCCTGCATAGAAATAACCAATTCAGTCCAGAAGAACAACTAGCTGCCGAACAATTCAAACGAAAATTTCAAGTAAGTTTAATTTGTTAAGCACAAGCGAATGTTGAACAGACATAACTCGTCTCTCCATTTTGTGTTTTTCATTGAATATTCTGATTTGAGTAACAAAATCCCTATGCGCTCTTTGCATTGTCTCTAGATTTATTTCCTATATACCATCTCTGCATTCCCACTCGAATAAATTGCAAAGCCTTAAAAAGTATTGTTCTCCCCTTTAAAGTTCGAGGTCATTATTTCGATTAAAATTATCGTAACTCGTCCATTTCGGGCAGGCAAACGTAAGAGTTACAAATATGTCAGAGTAGCTTAAGTAGCGCACATGTCATAATGACTATCGCCGAAACCTTTAATTCAATTTATCCACCGTACGCCCTCCGTCTGAGGTCCTCAAGTTATTATGTTAGACTTCCGAGAATCATTCAGCCTGTTAATTCCGACAGAGCACAGCACTATAATTTATAGTACTAAGTATACGTTTTTTTTTTACTAAGTAAGTTAGGATAGCTTAAAAGCACAATTTATCTGTTAGAGGCTGTTCCAACGACTCGACACTGCCGAGTTGATGCCAACAAGGGTCTACCCTAGTCACGCATTCAATCCTATGCATCTACCAAGTCTGAAATGCGTCCAATGTCCTTATTTGTAATATTGTAGCATTTTTTATTTCTCTTTTTAGAATACTCAACTTGCTGTGATTTCTTTTTACGAAGTAGACTTTAGTTTCGATTTACCGTACTTGCAAAAGTCATTCGCCGAATCACACATTGCCCTCAATTCAATTGTCCAACGACACTTGACCGACAAATCGCTTAATCGCATCAACGAAGTATTCGAGTTTTTCAGTGATGCCAAACTCTTGGAAACAGCGTTCAAAGCCGACTCACCGTACCGTGAAGTTATGGGTAAAATCGTCGCCGACATCAATCAAGCCATGGACACCGGTGATATATAATGAACCATCATTTGGTGCATTGTAAGTGTTTTTTTTTGGGTAAAACAAATTGTTATTAGTTTGTAGGTGATATTTGAAACGTCCCATTTTTAAAAAAGTCGACTTTTACCAGACAAAAGCAACAAGAAGAAATTAGGGAATATTGTCTTATATTTATTAGTGCAGTGTTTTTTCGTTGTCGTATTATTGTTGTGTGCAACAGCAACAATTTATTTGTATATTGTGACTGTGCACATTTTTTCTGTATTTTCGATGTCTTCTGTGAAAGATATACTTACACAACTTTTTTATACCAAAAAAGAAGAAGAAAAAAAAAAAAAAAAAAAACTTTTCAAACCGAAAAATGAAAGCATATCGCACCGCATCAAAAAGTTTCTACTCTCTTTGACTAATCCAACTCTAAATATCAATCTGTGGAGATTTGTTCCAAAATTTCATATTTCGTAGTAAACTTTTCTAACGAAAAAGCAAGCAAATATTTAAATATATCAAAAAACACGTAAAACTGCGGACCAAATGCTGGGCAAAACACACTAATACACAAATCTAAAATGTATGCTTTGATATTAAACGAAACTGCAAATTTTGATATTAAACTACTTGTTCACAAATTCATAATCTACTTAGTGTTTATGAAGGATATTCCAAACAGGCAGAAAAATAAAATAAAAAAAAGCTTACATTCCCTTTTGTTTACACACAGTTAAGATCTACGTATGCCATTTCTATTGGATACTAATACTATGGTAGGCAATACCGAACGGAACATATCCGAGTGACAATAAATGGCACAATTTTATTATAACGATCATTGTACAATTGTATTTTATATATTTTTACTCTTATTATTGCCGATATACACAATTTATTATTATTACAATTTATTATGTTAAGTACAAAGTTTATATGCATTATGTATTTATTTATAAAGGGGTCTCAGAAGGCCAGTTAAATATTAGGTGTTGTTATTTTAGATTGTATTCTGGAAAAGTTTCCTAAAGTTATTTCTGCATTGCATGTTGCAGATGAAGCAAAACAAATATTGTTGCACTATTTGTTTATCTAGTTTTTGTTTCGAATAATCGTACATTTGGTGTGCAAAATCGTATGCTATGCTGCACTACAGTCTAGGTTTTATTGTTAAAATTAGCATTTTATGTACTTAATTCAGAGCTGATTAAAACACGCAAAAAAAAAAATGTATCCAATCAGAAGGATTTCTTTTCTAAAATAAAAACAAACACACGCAGATCAATGAGTTATATTGTATATTTTATTTCACATTATTTGTTGATAATTCTACTCTGCGCGGTTCTTATTCAGGGAGGAGTCTCGCTCGCTTCGAAATATTTCCAAGAGCTTATCGGTTGCCGATTTTTCAATGTCCAAGGGTTTGCAAGCTTCTTCGTTGGGATAGACGACCAAGTTTGAGTCGGGAGTCTTTAATAAAAATGGTGACCATGGTCCTTGAATGGAGGGCATATCTGTGTGCCACATTTTTCTGAGACGCAAAGAACTTGATGCACCGTTTTGTGTTCGTAACAACTGAACCCATTTTGAGATATCTTCTTTCGAGGAATTTCTACAATTGAGCCATTCTCGTTCGCCATTTACTGTTGAAACAGATTAAACAAAAACATATAATATGAATAAAACAGATACTGTTAAACAATCCCACAAACAATTCAATGTTATAATGTCAAGCTAGAAAATGTATAGGGTGATGGCACAATAGTAAATCCTTTCGTCCATCCTCCAAGCGAAAAATATTACTCCCTTGGCTAACATTTCTCCTATCTGTGTCCAAAAACATCAAACAATCCGCAAAGCAAAGAACACGAGTGGTACCTACTCCAAAAAAAAAAAGAGGACCTATAAGTGTTTATTTGAAAAGTGATACAATTACCAATCCATTCAACGTGTTTGCATTTTGTGATTATTTTTATGTTATTGACAGTTTATTTTACTTGTTTCTTAACTTAAAATGTTCAAAATTTATTTTGTTAAATAATTAAAAGGGAGGCTCACTTTATGAGACATTGCGCCTTATAACACATTTTTGTTTTCGACTTTAAATTTACGGAAGCTTACATTGCGAAATTTGTATGGAAAATAAGCAACTGTGAACTACTAAAATTTAGAGCCGAAACTAAGTCTTTATTGCTGAGGCCCATTATTTTTTTAATTATACTAGGCTCAGCCCCCTCCGCCGAACTACTGAAGACTACGTGTTTTTTTTTTTTTTTTTTGTTCCGTAACTGGGTAGGTAGGTATGCAAAATGAATGGAATTTCAATCTGTCGCAAAAAATTCCACCAATTCTCTTTGTTTTTCATTAGTCAGCCCTCCTGTACATTTACTAGAGAAATGGGGGCTGACTACTGGATACTTGCATGGTCGAATACTGGAACTAAGGGAAGGGGTTCGACTACTCGAAAATCATCCCTACTTCACTTATTTTGTAAATAGTTTACATTAGGTATCGAATATACCTAGTATGCTTAGTACTTTCCAATCGTTCCACTTCAAACATTCAGAGAAACCAAATACTTGATTAAAAATTTAAACACGAAATTTCACAAAAAAAAGTTAAAAATCTGACAACTGACTGGTACGTACCACCACCTAGACTAGAGAAAGCTATTAATTTGACTTGATTTGTTTAAGTTAGGTACTTACAGTATTCTCCAACTATTACTGGAGTTCTGTGACGCCTAGGTTTCACATATACTACTATACCCGGGTTTTCTTTGGCGAACCCAACAAGTTCATCCTCCAGAAACTCTCTGTAAAAAAAAATGATGAGCTTACACGACTTGGATAACACGATCAGCAAGTTACCTCATGCCTTTACTGGAACCATTGTTTTTGCAAAACTTGAGCGTTATTCTTTGCAATTGGCAAACATATCTCCCAACACCGTTTTGTAAAGGAGCCCTGGGAAAACCAGATTTCATAAACAGGTGACTATTGGACATGGTTTTATTTAAATATTTTTTAAAAAATAAATTTCCGAAAGAAATATTATGAACTAAAAACACATAACCACCAAATGTAAATTGACATTTAAATACTACAGGCAACAGGATTGTTAAAGAGTGCGACGTCAAATTCAGATAGTAGACAGAGACGAGGAAGGACATAAAATATGTCACGTATGTAGATACACCAATTTACGAATGAACGACTGAAATTTTTATTTTGTATTTGTATATATAATAAAAAATGTCGGCACAGTAGTTTATGTCGTTTTGGATTTGACAAAAAGATATATATACAACATTTGAATTCATTTAAAAAAATGACAGCACACTAGGTAAGTGTGCACAGAACACGAAACGACAGACCACACCACAACACACCACACGTTATAGGTCTGGTGCGGGCTTAAGGTGCGTTTTTTTGAGCTTCGATCTCAGCAAAGTAAGAAAATGTGCAAATAAACGGTTCCCAGCAATTGTTCAGAAAGCAGGTTATATCGGTGGAATGTTGGCAGCCTTTCCTATTTTTTGACTTCCTGACATATTGTACGTACAACACAACCAATCAAATCACAAGAAACATAGCAAGCGCAGGGGGGTGTTTGTTAAGTGAAAACTGACGAACAATATATTTGCAGTCAATTTTAAACTATTCATTTCTTTAAAGTTTGTAGAAATTGTATGGAAAGATATTTATTTGCAGACTGTATTAAATTTAAAAATATATAATACATGTAAAATGTTGCTAATATACATATATATTATATTATGTGGAAAATACTTATTTTGTTTTACTTAGACCGCTACAATTTTAAGTTGTGTAAAAAAAAACGTAAAGGTAGAAGTAAGGTAAGCAATTTTTTTGTAATTAATACTAGATACTTATTGTGAGAATTGGATAAGCATCTAAACGAGTTTAGATTGAAAAATTTTAAGTTGTGTAAAAAAAAAAAAACTTAAATAGAAGGTAGAAGTAAGGTAAGCAATTTTTTTGTAATTAATACTAGATACTTATTGTGAGAATTGGATAAGCATTGCTGTAGAAGTACCTTTTTCCCAACCAAAGAAAAACACTTTTTTTTTTATTAAGAAAGAATTCCTCATATCTGAGGATGTACTAATGAAATTGATCTCAACGATTAACACGACAATTATATTTAATGATGAAAGTATTAGTAACATGAATTTGTTTTAAACAATATTGCAGCTTAAATAAAAAAAAAGTTATTGTATATTTTATTAGTATCCCTAACACTTAGCTGTTATTTTGAAATTTAGTTTACGTACCTATGTACTTCTTTATGTATTTCCGCCAATCACAGCCAACGCCTAGTATGTACTATAAATAGAGACACTCTGCGAACAGATCCATACAATACAAGGTTGGCAAAATTGTTCTCCCCCTGTGCCTTGATTTTGTGCGGTTTTTGTCGCAATTACGCTGAATGTTCCGGATCGGATTTTGTGTGAGTGCACCGCGCACTGGACCAGCGTGACCGTAGTGCAAAAATGTTGACACTTTTTCCGAGGACTCTAATACGATTAACGTAAGTTTTATCGTCTTCACCAGGAAAATGGTGAAAACCCTGGCGATATCACCTTAATTCTGCTTGAAAAGTCATAGATTTGGCAGCACTGTTAATACTGCAATAAAGCCTGGCTAAAGCATAAACTTCAAAAACTGATAAAGTCTGCAAAAGTGAACGTCACAAATTCCGTGTCTCCGCTTCTGCAGTCGTTTGAATTTACTTTTTCTGATGTTTTGTGGAGTTTGATTAAGGTTTCTGTTAAAACTTAAAACGTTGATTTATTTTCGATTCAATGAATTCTTGTTTTGCAATTTGTGCTTATTTAAAACTCGCATAGAGTTTGATGCATATCTTTAAAATACAAAATGCGCACTCCGCAAACATGTACGAGCACATCGCGTGGTCCAATTCAAGAGCAGCATACCGAAGATGAAGGTTGCAGCGTTTTTGTATTTGCTTCGGATTAATTTTGTCATATAGCACATTCTGATTACAGGTGAATCCGTGGCGTCACATAAAACCGGACATTCAGCATCATCCTCCCCATTTAGTCTTCAAGAGTGCGTAAACGAGTTTAGATTGAAGAAGATTCACCTTTCATCTCAAAGTCCAAATACTGATGATGACTTGATAAACCAGAATAAATCAAATAAGCAGAACGAGCGAATTAGTAAACCCTGCAAGGACGGTTTCTGCTACTGCTTTACAAGTGACAGCGATGATTTCAGAATATACAAGTCCGACGATAAAAAGCGTTCTCGCAGATCAGAGACAACAACTCAAGAACAGGTTGGTGTTCGATTTTCACTTTGCGCTTGTATCGTATAGAGATGAATGTAATTTTATGATTTGATGCAAAAAGGTATTCAAGCTGTGTAAAGTGAAGCTGATTGTCTAATGCTGACCGATATTTATTGCATCATAATCTGGGAACTGGTATTTACTTAAAATGAGTATTTTTCCTTAGTTGTTTTTAGGTATATCTCTTGATTTTCATTTCTAACCAATCAATGATTCCTGCAATGTTTTACTAATGCGAAAGTGGTTTTACTCATTTTTGCTCATTGCTAGAAACGTTTTTTCTCTATAGTTTGCGTTTGGTAATATTTGTGTGCCTTTTTTAAATTGCCTTTTTAATAAGCAAAACCGCAACAAGATAATCTGTTAAAATGTGTAATATCAACATTAAGCTTGTCGTTTTTGGAATCAATTATAGATTAGACTGACATCCTGTTTTTTAAGTGGCGCACTAAGTGGGGAAATACTTCTATACAGATTTATTCGGAGTAGAAAGTAGACCAGCAATTTGTTTTGAATATCAGTATTACTTCTTTTTACATACAAAGTCATGAATAACTTCGTTAAATCAATTCGCATGCAAGGGACACCGCTATAGAAAACAGTTGTAAAAGCTATTTTGGTACAATATGAATATCTGATAGTATTTAAGCAAAATATGCAAATATCAACCAGAAGTATTGACATCAAATCCAAGGATTATTCAATATTAATTACATACATAGCAATCAGATCTTACTGTCCTAAGCTTAAAATAAACTAGTTAGTGGGTTTTAATGCTAATACACATACATAACTGGGATTTGAGAATAAGGGGATCATAACGTAATCTCGAATGACAAAAATCTCGAAGAATGCAAAAATTTCGAATGTACAAAAATCTCGAAAGACTATATCTCGAAAAAATCTCGAAATTAAAAAGTAAATTCGATATATTTTTTTATCTAGTTTGAGAGCTAAAATTTGTATAAAACATAAAATTGTATGTTCATCAAATAATTTATTCATCTTGGAAAAACAATTACAAAATATAAAAAAATTAACAAAACAAAAATAACAGATAATTCATCATAACAAATTAATAATTTCAAAATCTAAGAATCTAGCTAGGTTAGGTTAGGTTAGGTTGGGTGGGGTTGTGAGATCGTCACAAAAGACCAGGCACCAAAGCGGGCCCATCGCCATCCCCAGGGAACCATTACGGTTAAAAACCTAAACCAATTCGCCCAAACAATCAATTTCCCTACAGAATTTGGTTATGGTCCCAATATTATTTGAGGAACCAACCTCCTCTAAGTTATTAAAGAAGAACCTGCCTAGGTGCTTCCTTCTACTCCGAGCAACTGCCTGGCACTCGCATAGAAGGTGGGAGATGTCCTCCGTAGCTTGTAGGTCCTCACAGTACCTACATGTATCCGTATTAGCTAAGCCTTGTCTCATGGCATGCTTCCTTAAAAGGCAGTGTCCAGAGAGTATTCCTACCGTTAATCTTAACTTTGTTCTATTGAGATTGATTAATTCTTCAGATTTCTTCCGATTTAAAGCGGGTCACATTGCCTTTGAGACCCTGTGCCCCTCTAGCTGTGACCATCTTGTAGCTGCTTTATTGGTAGTTTTCTCAACGATAACCACGGCCATAGGTGGTCTGATGCCCTCAATCATTGTATTTACTGGGAGTTCCGCTCTTTCCTTAGCCAAAACGTCGGCCCTTTCGTTGCCCTCAATATCACAATGCCCAGGTACCCAACATAATCTAACACGGTTCTGCGAACATAATGCCTTAAGCATTGCGCGGCAATTCCTGACTAGTTCAGATTTGGTGGTATGTGACTCTAGCGCTTTAAGCGCAGCCTGACTATCAATGTAGATGGCGATATTCTTATTGGATATCGATCTCATCTCAAGTACCTCCGCAGCTTTGAGTACGGCCAGAATCTCTGCCTGGAACACACTGCATGTGTCCGGTAGTCTCAGGGCCATATGTAGGTCCAACTCGTTGGAGTATATACCTGACCCCGTACCCTCACTGGTTTTGGATCCGTCAGTATATACTGAGATCTCATTTCCCCTCGAAACTAAGTTCCTATGCCACTCCTGTCGGTCAGGGTACGACACATCGAACGGTGTGTCAAAATCAAGTGTACCGAGACTTTCATCAGCTTTTCCCGGGATTTCGGAGAATGTTTCCTTTAAAATAGTACTGTGTCCTATCCTACTATTTTTAAAAAGCCCTGCATTAGTGAGCCGTAGCGCACTATTACCTGCTATTGATTGTAATTGTAAATCCAGTGGTAAAAGATGCATAAATGCTTCCAGTGCAGCCGTTGGTGTGGTACGTAAAGCACCCGTAACGGCAATGCAGGCTGTTCTTTGTACCCTGGTTAACATATCCCGTACATACAGCCACCTCATTGCTGTCCCTATTAACTAAGGTGAGTGTACCAGCCAACTCACCTTTGCCCTGTTCAGTACTGGTGGGAGTACATGCCGTCCCACCGCATACCTTATCTACGGAAGTGAGATTACCAGCCACCTCACTTCCCGCTACGTTAGTGTCAGTGAGTGTGCAATCTGCATCCTCACTGTCACTAGCTAGCAATACCTCCTCTAGTTCCCTCTCCAGGCCGGAGATGGAAGACTGTGGTTCAGATTCGCAAGAATCCTCTCCCAGTTCCATCGCCGGCTTTGTGGAGTCTGTACCCTCCCTTTCTGGAATAATAATTCCTTTTTTTGTATTTTTTAGTTTAATTTTATTTACGTTTTTGTTCATATTGTTCCCACGAGTAAAGCCGGATAAAACAAGGTCGACCCAGGCAGCGCCGCTATACCTGGGCGGGGCTAAATACAACAGACCCTCGCCATGGCGTCTGATGGAGCTCGTACTCGACTGGTTTTACCCCCAGCCTTTCATCCTTGGGCACTGTTTGCTATCTGCTCACTCCACCACTGGAATTAGGTTGGATTTAAAGGTTTACTCCTACCTCAAACTAATGGATCACGACAAACGATTGAGACGTTAGCGTAAATCCTTGGCTGACACTAACCATTTGACCGGTTAGCCATTTTCAGGCGGGCGCCCACGCGAAGGACTGAAGAATGAGAATTTGTGCCCAAGCCCAAGAATCTAGCTAAACAAAGTAAAAAATGTCAACACAAAACAAAAAACTCATCAAAAAAAAAACAAAAAATAATGATAATAATAACAGCTGATAACTAGCGTCCATCATGGACAATGTAGGAATTGCACGTGGTTAATTGTTGTCAAGAGTATATAGATTATTGATTTTTATACATTACATCAACTATGGGTTCATGTACAGTTGTTGTGTTGCATGTAAACCAATGATCTATAATAGATCTGGGGGAAAAAAAAACATAATAATTGTAGTAATCTCGAATTAATATTAATTTTTGATACAATTTCAAAAATTTATATTAGTTCGAGATTTTTGTTATTCGAGATTATGGTTTCTAGATTTGTTCTTTCGAGATTTTTGCATTTGAGATTTTAGTTTACGAGATTTTTTTTTTCGAGATGTCGTAGTAAACCCGAGAATAAGAGCGTCTAATTTCCAACGGGCAGCACTGATAATATGTCCCAACTATAGAAAAGCCTTAGCATGATATTTGTCCTTATCAGGGAACATCACTTCCTATGGTACCTCATAGTTTGTGTTTAACTTTAATTTTAGTTATAATTGAAAATACGTACATTTCTAAGCATAATAGAATATTTAAATTAAATCTACTTACTAACATATGCACTAAAATTATTTATTTTCTTAAGACTTCAGATAATTCGGAGAGTATTCATAGGGTGAGAAGAAGAGAGACATTTCCCTTAAATCCAAGAAAGCGACCGAATGTCCACACAAAAACTATTTCTCCTCGCAAAGTGACAGCCATTAGCAAATTAGAGGACTCTAGTCGAAACTCAAAAGCACCATTGATTCATATTATCCAAGAAATACGCAATAACCGCGTAGTATCAGAGGTACGTGTAAACAAACAAAAGATACCAAGCAAGAGTTCTCCTGCAAAGAATCAAATAGTCACAGAACAAAAAATTATCAACGTGCAACCAGACGTCCCCATCATTCCGCGTTCTCCAGCCTACGTGGATCGTGTCAGCGAGATAGATAGTCTAACCGAACAATTTCAGCAATCCTCGTTAAATACCAGTTCAAGAAGCAGTGGTAAAAATGGCGGACGTTTGTTACAAAAACGTCTAAGTGGTACTCGAGTGGAGTACAAGCCAAGGAATTTGTCAACACCACCACGCAAGCCGCCCCGTAACATTCCAGCTTCGTACAGCGAACGAACATCCATTAGCACCGCTCCTTCCATACGAGAAGCAGAAAAAATACTCGATGAATTCCTCCGAAGAAAAGGTATTCCGGTTCCACAGATGCCATCATCGCAGAAAAAAAAACGGAAATCGTATCCATTGGGAAGAAGGTTCCCGATGGAACCAGGAACTGAGCAAACGATTGCGCATGAAAAACCATTGCCTTCCTGCCCATCACTGAGTGATACAGACGGCTTTGGTAGTGGGAAGTCATCCAAAAGTTGCGGAATCATACAAGAGCCCGTATTCACATGGCAAAGTCCAAAAATTCGAGAAATGCTAAACCTTGATGTAAGATCGAAGAATTTTCAGTCAAACAATCCCGAGTGTGGCCCTCAAGTAGGGTGGACAGTTCCACCAAAGCTCGACATTGACACTGTAGATGGGGCGTATCATAATCTAGTCGCGAATATGGAGTCCAAGATCACACCAGTTAAAACGGAAATGTTGAATAACAAAAATGAAAGTCAAAAATTTATTCTAACCGAACAATTGAAGAACTTTGTTTCTCATTCGCCGTGGTCAAGCAAAAAGACAAAAGACAAGCAAAACTTAAAGAAATCTAATTCCTTTTTGAACGCTTCGAAAAAGAAACTTCTTCGGTTTGTGACATCTAAATCTCCATCCACTAAAAGTCGGACGATTGGAGTACAAACCACTGCTCAACCCGCAAAAGATTTTCAAAATCAACAACATATTAATATGCAATCGCCGCCAGGAAGCTATTTTTCGAATACGCCCGCGAAAACATCGAAAAGCTCCCAAACCGAATTCGACTTTTCGCGAACAATTCACTCACCCAAACGCGATAAGATACCTTCGCGTAAACTGCTCTTTCCAACGTGTAATATTCTTAAAGAGAAACTGCCTCCAAAGACAAACATAGACAGAAACCAGAACCAAACATATCAATCATACAACTCTGACCTGGACAAGGATTTCACTCTAAGCAAGATGGGTCAAGTGCTTAGCAAAATACGAAATCGGTTAGAGGCAAGTGATGATCACGCTGTTGGAACGTTCCGTGATATCCAAAGAAAAGAAGAGAAAGCAGCTTCTGCTGGTGTTTTCAGCTACGACTGTGTCGATGGTTATGATTACCAAAAGGTTTATCATATGTCGGCTCAAGCCGATGTACATAACGAGGCGGAGCCTTCGTATTCGGAAATTGAGGAAGACAGTTTTGTGATCAGTGGCAGCCCTGTTTGTGATAACACAAATGGCATTGAACATTTTTTGGTGGACAACAATCCCAAGGCTATTTATGCCAAAATCAATAAAACTCCTAAAAAGTCCAAGCCACATTCGAGTTTATACAATAACATGATGGAACAGAATAGCCCACCAAAGTTGCGAAACGTCAGTAAAACAGATTTATCCGTGCAGAGTGAGATATTCCTGGAGAACTTGACGTCCGAAAATAACGCCTCGCTAAATCTTTGCTACGAAAAAGCGGAAAAAATTCCAAATTTACGGCACCAAGAGAGTTCATCAAGTGGGCCAGTAAGTATGAGTTATTTTGCTTACAAAATTATTAATTTGATGTTTTGTTATTTTTTTTTTTTATTTTTTTATTTTTTTCATATACGGAATTGTTTATATTTGTTGTATTGTTATTTGGCCAGACCAATATCTATAGGTCAGTTCCTTAACTCGAAAAAAAAAAAATCGTAAAAGAGAGCGTCATAGAGAGAGAGAGAGCAAGATATAACCCCATCCACTGATGTGGTATTCGTTTGGGCTTCTTCAGATTTGCTCTCAGATTTCAGATTTCGTGTGGCTTATGTCGTTTTCCATTGGTTTCACTCGGGGATCGACTCAATCTGAAATCCAATGGAACAAGAAAACTGCTTCTGGTTGAATCTACAAAAGTATTGGTGAAATGCCAAAAAATTATCTACGGCAGCTGTCATCTGACTTGTATAAAACACATAAATTACACTTGTGTGAGTGCTTCTTGAGTGGATTCTGACTTCAAATCGAGAAGCGAATTTCTCTTCTCAGAATCACCAGAAGAGTATTTTTTGTGCCAATGGAACGGTTTCAGAAGCGAATTTTTCGATTCCGGACCGGACTCTCCCGGACGTTTCTTTTTGCCCAATGGAAAACGACATAATGGAACATAAAAACGTCACTTGCTATTTTTTGTGATAATATTCGTGCGATTAGAATATGTGTAGCCTTCAACACTTTTCAAATCGTTTTCCATTCACTGGTTAAATTTTAAATTAAAACATTCGAAATTTGCGTCTCGATTGATTTTTAAATGTTCCTATACATAACCAATTTACAAAAATAGATTCACCCCATGCAATGCCTTTCTTTGCAGTAGAACAAATTCACGAAAACCTAAACGCCCTCCACCAGTTGTCAAACTCAAACGCACTTGTGTTGGTAAATCTGAGAAAATATCTAGATTCGCAAAAGTGCTCTGAAATCTGAAAAAGATTGCTTTTTTTTTGTACCAAACGAACATAAAAACTGCTCTGAGACCAAAAAAAAGTGCTCTGAGAGAGCCCAATCGAATACCACATGAGAATCTTACGAATTTGTACTCAACGAATTTCTTGGTGTATGAATTGGAAAAGCTGTCAGTCAGTCACCTTTACAATTAACAGCTGATTTGTTTTCATATCTTGCGTGTTAAAATGGTATCAAAAGGCGGCAACAAAAAATTGAGTCAGTTGAGTGAGATTTTTTTCCAAAGTGGCGACGAAATTCGTCCTCGCTGCAAGAAGGGACTGCGATAGTCAAGTAATTTTTTATGCAGTAACGCTTTTTCCTCTTCTCGAATGGTTGTAGTTTAATCAGTACAAATTCTTCCACACACTCGGATTCATCAAAAAGAAGTTCAATTAATTCGAAATCACTTTCATCGCTAGATGAATCAACTAATTTTGTTAATAAATTAAAATAAGCCAAATCTTCGAGCTTATCAGACATTTTAACGACTTTTCGTACCACTTTTTTGAATTATGTATTTGTCATTTTTCATATATTACTAGAAAAGCGCTCCGTAACAGCCTATTCATACAGAGCCGAAAACCGGGTTTTCCACAAAAACAAATTACAAGCGTTGGGTTGTTGAAACAAACACACCTCTTGCAGTATTCAGTAATTTCAGCAGAACAGCAGACCGAACAAATGTCACAACTCGCAAGTCACAACTCAAAATCATTTTCCACACTTATGTAGTATTCGATTGGGCGATCTCAGAGAACTTTTTATATTTTTGTGTTCGTTTGGTACAAAAAAAAAAAAAAAACAATCTTTCTCAGATTTCAGAGCACTTTCGGAAATCTAGATATTTTCTCAGATTAGCCAATACAAGTGCGTCTGAGTTTGACAACTGGTGGAGTTTTTTTTAGGTTTTCGTGAATTTTTTCTACAGCAAAGAAAGGCATTGCATCGGTTAAATCTATTTTTATAAATTATTTATTTAGAAATCAATCGGGGCCCAAATTCGAATGTTTTATTTTAAAGTTTAACCAGTGCGTATAATACACCAACTTGAAATAAAACACGGTACGACTTTTGTTGTGGGAAAAATATACAAAAAACCCACATTTATTATCTCGGGTTGTAATTGGTGTAAAACACGTCTCTCTCGGCCAGAGACGGATCGAGCACTAACTACATACAGGCAAAGAATATATAAATACCAAGAAGACGCATCTCATATAAATTTTTCTACTGAAAATTTTTGTATGGCGGGTTCCAATATTGCTGCCCGCTCTCACAGCTTTTGCTATTACTTTGCTTTATCAAGAACTTTTTAATCTTGCGCTCAGAGAAGTTCATAAAACAATCCAACGAGAAGTTACAACACATATAACGACAACGACACATTCATCCACAGGATAGTATGACTTACGAGTTACGATACCTCTTTATGCAGGTACGTGGTACACGCACATGTACCAACAAAATATTCTGCTTTCTGCATAACTGGTTCTTGATGAACGACGGGACGATGACGAGGATTGACAAAAGGCAAACGAAAACGATCTCTGTGCTCTGTGCACAGTGGCGATTTTTTCATTCGCTTCGTTGATGCGCTTGTAGAAAGATCTTGATGGCAAATTTATTTTATGCGTTGCGAAAAAATGAATGGAAAGAATTGCTTACGATCTGGCATAAAATGCTGTATTACTGGTTGTAATATTTCACGAAGGCAGAATCCAGAAGCCAAAATATTTAAATTTCCACTACTGGATTCTCCTATGGGTCAAATTTGGAGAGAAAAATGCGGAATCTTAGAAAATAATTTAAAAAAAAAATTATTTATATGTGACCGTCACTTTAATTCAGAGGACGTAGGAAAAAAAAATTGAAAAATGGAGCTGTGCCGACAATAAATCTAAACATTCATGTAGACGAGCACTTTGAAACAGAGCATCTTAATTTATTTAACATTGCAGAATTACCTAGAAGAAGGAATTCTTCGGAAACTTCTATGTCTGTAGAAGTTGTATGCACAAATTGTGAGAAATACAATAAATTAACTGCGTTTTACAGGAAAAAAAAATATTTTTCTAGACAAACAAAATAAAAAATTAAAAAAAAATCTTAAGGCGGCTCTGAATGAGAAAAAAAAAGGTTGAACAAAAGTGTCCTAATATAGGAAAAAGTAAAGTTAGCACAATCAAAACTTATATAAACTCTCTGAATATAAGTGAGCAATCTAAAATATTTTGCAAGTTACTCATAAGTACACGACCAAAAGAATACAGTCAAGAAGTCAAATGGCTTGCACAAAATATTTTTTATGTTTCCCAATCTACTTATTCATTTTTAAGAAATAGATTAAATTTGAATATGCCTCATATATCCACGTTGCATAGATGGGCTCCTATTAAATTTCTTCAACCAGGATTCATAAATAACGCCTTTGAAGAATTGAAAAACAGAATTTTATCTATGGATGAAAGAGACAAAGGACACGTTGTTTTACTATATGATGAAATTGCAATCAAAAGGGAATTGAGGTATAATTCGAAATTAGATTTAATCGATGGGTTCGAAGATTTGGGCTACAAGCGAAATGGGAAATTTAGTAAGCAGGTTTGTGTTTTCTTGGTAAGAGGATTATTTTCTAATTGGAAACTTATTTTCAATTACTTTGCGACACAAAACGGTTTATCAGGTGATGAGTTAAAAAAAATAATACTGGAAAATGTGAAAATTCTTTCTGAAATTGGAATCACAATTCGGGCAGTAGTATGTGATCAAGGGTCTTCCAACAGAAAAGCATATAGCCTCTTAGGAGTTTCGGATATGGAACCATATTTTTCAATTGATAACAGGAAAATCTTCTGCTTGTATGATTTTCCACATCTCATTAAATCACTACGTAATTGTTTAATAAAGTCCGATCTCAATACCCCTGATGGCTTGGTAAGTTTTGAAGTTGTCAAGGAGCTTTGGCAGTTGGAGCAGAACACAAAAACGAAAATGTGCCCGAAACTTACAAGTCAACATATATTTCCAACTGATTTCGATAAAATGAGAGTCAAATTTGCGACACAAGTTTTTAGCAGAACTGTAAAGGCTGCTATTCTTACAATTATAGAAAGATGTGGTTTTGAGAATTGCTCAAAAGAAGTTGCACTTTCTACAGCAACTTTTATTGCTAAAATTGATCACCTTTTTGATTGTATGAATAGCGGTTCCTTGAATTCGGACAATTTTTATAGATCAGCTCTTAAAAAAAATAATTGTGCACATGAATTTTTAAAATCCTTCCAATCCTATATCGCTCAAATTACTTTAGTTAAAAAAACGAAAACTGTATATCTTTTGAAAGGTATTGAGCAAACAATAAACGGTGTGCTACAACTTACTGAAGAATTATTTAAAGATGATTCTGAGAATTTTTTTCTACTGACCAAACGCTTAAATCAAGATTCACTTGAAAATTTGTTTGCAGTTGTTAGACAAAAAGGAGGAAACAATCAAAATCCGTCTTTATATGAATTCAATATAATAATTGCAAAAGTTATGGCCACTAATATAGTCCAATCCAGTTCCTTAAGCAATTGCGAAGAGGACAACGACCCCATACTAAACGTTATTGGATCGGACGAAAATGTTTCTGTGTCCATGCCCATTCTCACCACTCAACATGAGCAGCTATGTACCAATGAATTGACTGACCTCGATGTTCTAGAACAGTACCCTGATTTTTTTGTTGGTGATAATTTTGAAAGTTGTAATTCTGAAATGACCATTGATTTGGTATCAATGAGGTATTTTATAGGCTACGTTGCTTTTAAAGTTGCACCCAAAATAGGGTGTGATATATGCAGTGCCAGAATTAAGAAACCGTTTGAAAATTACGGAGAGCATCAGACTTAAAATTGTTTTTTTTTTTTAATAACGGTCGGCATAGGTAGACGATAACATTTTTTTTTTTTTTGTAATGTCTCAAATCTCAAATTCCGCTTTAGTTTAGTTATGATACAAGCATTTTGAGAATGAGAATGGTAGTTAAACTATTTTCTTCAGTTTCACGCATTTTACCTAGAAATTTACAACTTTCCACAAGAAAAGAGTCCCCTTCAGCTGCAAGTCTATAGTCGAGGTATCAGTCTCATTGGCACACCAGGTGTAAATAAGAATAAAGAATGAACAAATATTGGCTTTCCTTCATTTTTCACTATGCGATTGTAGTGGTAGATAAATATAAAACGATCAAATAACAATTTTTGTTTTCAAAATAATATTTTGCTAAGGATTGTTTCAACTGAAGTTCTATATAAATATGTTTTTTGTGTTTAATCGCATATGCGTAGTATTGGAGATTTCGATGGTGTATGGAATTATGGATACGTGGGGCTGTGGATCTGTATCAAGCATCAAGGTTGTATGAGAAAGAGCTTTCTCTCTCAATTATTTTTCAGTCGGTTTTTTTTTCCAATATTTAAAAAAAAGCTTTTTGTGTTCAATTTCATTTTCAGAGTCAGATAATACTTCTTGGTATTTATATATTCTTTGCTATAACTCAGAGAGCAATACTGTTAGGGTTACCAACTTCCAGTTTAAAATAAAAGATATTACTTAACGAAATAAATTCCGTTTATCTTTTTCCTTTTCCGGTAAGATAATAGGCGCGTTTTTTAAGGGTATCCGCTGTAGGTCATATACGTAAACAGATGGTAAAAGGACTTTACTTGTGCAGCTCTACATACATTTTTTAATATAGCCATATATACCTAGATAACATATGTGTTTAAGAATTACTACCCGCCAGTGCAGATATTCGCGGAAACAGTAGCAAAAAAAGGATCATAAAATCCTTTCAAAGCATTATCTGTACTGGGGACGAGTAACCGAATGTGGTAAAACCCAATGACCGAAAATAAACAGTGAGGCTTACCTGCTTCATCATTTTGATATTTGAGTGTGAAAAATATGCTCTACAAAGTGAAATATGAATTTATACCTACCAAAACATGCAGAAATATGCCCTAACGAATAAGGCTGAAAATTTGTACTTAGTTTTCTATATTAAAACATTTAATCAAATTTTATCCCAAAAAATACCATGCTTTTGCATGAATCCGGTTGAGTTGCCATAGTAATCTCTATTAATTTATCGCAATATCTCTACATGCACATTATGATCACTTGTTGTGTTAATGAAATGAATGCATTAAAACACCTCACGAATAAACCATATTTCTAAAAGACAACATTAAAAAATATGTTTTGACTGAATATTATTGGATCTTTCAGAAATACAAACAAATTAAAACCGAAAGTTCTTTGACAAAATTCAAAGAAAAACCCTTAATGATATGCTTTCATTGACATAAATGGTAACACTCTTCTGATGTGATTCAGTCACACACACAACACGGTGCTTATTTTGGTTGATGATAATAGCAAGCGAACACAAGACGACTGGTTATGGTAGGATGTATGCGAATTTCAGGAGAATTACAACAACAAATTCTTTGGAATGCCAGTGGTTTCGTTTTTATTTCAGTGGCAAATCTTGTGTTTAAGTGCCGTGAGAGTAGCTACAGGCACCACTGGTAGAAAAAAGCTCCCCCATAAGGCCTGTACTGACAATTTTTCTTGGACAGAGTATAGACATATTTGAATCGCACGAATATCAGCACAAAAAAGACCAAGTGGCGTTTTTATGTTCGATAATCGATAAGCCACACGAAATCTGAAATCTGAGAGCGAATCTGAAGAAGCCCTATCGAATACTATATAAGAGAAAATTAAGAAGCCAATTTAGAATAACTTCAACGACCACATATTCAAACCATGGCGGATTCTGAAGGAGACCCAAGAAGTAAAGATAAATTCTTATCATCTTCTAAGCAATAATTTATCATTTATAGATACAAGTAGCACAGATCAATCCGTAACTTTGGGGCCTCTGCCAAACCCGTCAGATTAGAATGCCGGCTGCCACGTGAAATGAAGGTTATGTTAGAAACAGATTAACACAGCGACTTTGACAGCAACAGCAACAGCGAATTAAGGATAAGCTCTAACGTTGATGTCGCTTTCGATGTTGCTGTGCTAATGTGTTCAAAGTAATTAAAATACAGTGGTTCTAAAAAGTTGTCAAAGTCGCTGTTGATGTCGCTGTGTTATGCGAGAAACACATTAACACAGCAACAGCAAGAACGTGTCATGCCAATAAGACCCGAACGGAGATCTGTAGAGACGAACAAGGAAACCTTGTAGTAGAGTCACAGTCGGTGCTGAGGACATGGAAAAACCATTTCGGCAGACTGCTAAACGGCGAAGACGACACAAATTTCGCTGTCAGGCAGAACGAGCCATTCAACCTGGACGATGAAAGCCAAGCTTTCCGTATACCTGACCAAAATGAAGTGAGGATAGCAATATCTAAGCTTAAGTCCAACAAGGCTGCTGGACCGGACGGCTTAACTGCCGAGCTGTTTAAGGCAGCGGGAGATGACCTGGTAGAGAGCATACACCAACTCGTCTCCAAGATTTGGTCAGACGAAAGTATGCCTGATGAATGGAACCTCAGCATCGTTTGCCCGACAACAACATCGACGAATCGGACAGAACGTCACGATAGACAGCTATAACTTTGAGGTAGTTAGGGACTTTGTCTACCTCGGATCCGCTATTAACTCTGAAAATGACATCACCTCAGAAATCAAGCGTAGGATCACTCTTGCCAACCGCTGTTTCTTTGGCCTAAGACGGCAATTGATTAGTAAGGCCTTGTCAAGAAGCACTAAGGGGATTCTATATAAGACTCTCATCAGCCCTGTCCTGCTCTATGGCGCAGAAGCATGGACCCTAGCAAAAACGGATGAGGATCTTCTTGGTCGCTTCGTTTGCGTTGACGGGATTTGGAGGAGAAGATTTAACAGCGAACTCTACGAGCTGTACAGCGACATCGACCTGGTCAGAAAAGTACGCATTAGTCGTCTAAGATGGTTAGGCCATGTAGAGCGAATGGACACCAACGCTCCGGCCCGGAGAGTCTTCGATTCCAACCCGGAGGGACAACGCAGTAGAGGAAGACCTCGCTTTAGGTGGCGCGCTCAAGTGGAAGGGGACCTCAACCAACTTGGTGTGCGCAACTGGAGGCAGTTAGCCAAAGATCGCGCTAACTGGAGAGGCGTATTGGTTAAGGCCCAGGTCCACTCCGGACTGTAGCGCCACCTTAAGTAAGTAAGTAAAGGCAGCACTGTTTGCAATTTCTAGACGACATTGAAACCCTCAAAAAATTACGTTTTTTAACAGAAAGGGAGGTATGTGCTCGAAAAAAAAAAAACGTTACGCAGTTACTTCTGCTACTGCTTTACTCCCCGCGAGCATACTTTAAGGTGAGAAATCTTTTCAAAAATACTCCGCACAACAGAGCCTGTGTTTTTTTTTTTTTAACTTGCCTTAACCCATGGGCGATCATTTGATTTTCGAGATCCAATTTAAGAAAATAAACTTAAGGCAAAGCCAACTACATTATTTATATATTTTAACTACATTATTTTAACGGATGTGTGCGCAATCATATCACTCTGCCATCATCTCTAACAACCACTGTTTCTCATTTTCAGAACAATCTCGACGATTCGTATGTATCTGTTGACAGTTACAGAGAATCACTTGCCAAAGAATTTGATGCGGTCTCCTATGAGCACCCTGATGACAGCACAAACCTAATAAATGCCGACAATATGATTGGCGATCAGAGTACACCAAAGAAGACAATTCATTTGTCTAAGGTAGAATTTTATATTGATGCATACTAACAATAATAAATATGTCATCTATTAAATCTGTTTTCCATCTTCTTCTTCTTTCCTGGCATTTATTAACAAAAACAAATCACGGTGTTAATTAATTGGTTGCTATTTTCCTCAATATAAAAACTGCATTAAATACACAACAAAATTGGCATCTTTATTCCTTTACTCTAAGCATATGTACTTGTTCTAAATACTGGTTCGAATGTCCAACAAAAATTCGTGAATTTAATTTCTATTATCTCCGAAATGTATTCTATTTAGTTTGGTATGAACATGATGAGCAACGATGCCCTTCACCAAACGACTAGCTGTCCGGCGACGCCTGGATGGTTGCTACACGATGAACAACGATACATTCCAGTGGATGAGGCTACGAGCTTACATGAACAGTCGACCACAACCAACGAAAAGGCAACAAATTCGAGTTTGTGGAAGTATAGAACTTTAAAGGATAAGTTGCAAAAATCATTTCGAAGAAGTAGGCATTTCCTCAAAAACGAAGGCAAACGCATCACGAATACGCTTAATGCCACGAAACCATTGAATTCTAATCAGTCCAACGAGCCATGGGATGCGTCTTCATTGTGTATTACAAACCTTTTCTCAATGGACGACAAGGCGCCGGTTGAAGATCAATTGACCCAAGCAGTCAACATATGTAGGTTGATTCCCGAATTGGAGATTTCCCCTGAAATGGTGGAAGCAGAAAGACTTTTATTGTTTTCGACTCTTAAAAAAGATGGGAGGAACCCCAATACAAGTGTATCTTCCCAAGATGATAAATTAAAAGGGGTTTTGACACTGAATTCAATACATTTGCCCATTAAGGCGAACAACGAACAAGAACTTTTCTTTAACTACTACTACATTGGAGTGTTCTCCAGTGGCAGACTCGTTAAGTCCACGCAGTCAGCTGACTGCAAAAATGGAGAGGCCATCTTTCGGAACTGCAACATTTCTTTCGATAACGTAAAGTCTGATTCAGAAATCCGTTGTGATATATTCATGTTGAGACTGAGGAAAATATCGACTAGCAGACATCCATCAAAGGTTGGTTTTCACATAAACAAACATTTTAACGTTTCCCCGACCCTTATATGTGTTTGAATTATTTTTAGCCGTTGTCACTGAACTCTGGATCTAGTGATGAAATTCTGTCCAGATTTCGTCCACACGCCTCGTTTGTGATGCAACCGCGTGATTTTGTGCCTTACCAGTTAATGGACAATTGTCAGAACAAGGACTCGGACTCGTTTTGCTTGCACGCAGCCAATTCGTGTAGATTCGCTATTGTTCCACAAACTCGAAGTTCAAATTTGCTCAACGAGGTGTATGTAGCAGGTGCGGTAGAGCTTCTGTTTCGAAAATGCTCAAAGAGAGGGTTCTTAAATGTACAGGATGCAAGTAAAAATCATAATTGGAACCTTCGATGGTGTGAGTTGGATACATTGCGGTTAAATGTGTGGAAGTGCCCAAACGATGTATCGACTAATGAACCAATTTACACAGTCGACTTATC
The DNA here is from genome assembly GCA_946477585.1 of Cheilosia urbana. Classification (NCBI taxonomy): domain Eukaryota; kingdom Metazoa; phylum Arthropoda; class Insecta; order Diptera; family Syrphidae; genus Cheilosia; species Cheilosia urbana. The sequence goes on from OX297856.1 coordinate 45,630,930, forward strand.
CAAGTGCATATCCTTTCCTGTGGAAAGCGCACCGAGGGAAATATGCGCTAGATCTCGATCATTTCGCCTGGAATTGCAGTCAACGGAAACGCCTTCCATATGCCTGTTCTCAGCCGATAACCAAAGCGATCTCAATTACTGGATAAGTGCCTTAAATGAAGTGTTACAGTTCATTGCAGCTTGGATGAAATGAGATTGCTGTGCAATAATATTTACTTAGTAAGACATTTTTTTTTGTAGTTATTTTTACGCTCGTATGTTTTTGTCACTTGTTATTTCTCAACATTGTTACCACTTTGATAATAAATTTACTAACTAACATTCCTATTCTAAATTTGTGGCTTAAAATTATTTTTATATTGCCCTATCATATCAGTAGTTTAGTTTAAAGCCCCCCCTAGCTGCCAACTCGAAGACACTTAAGCCAAATGGGGATTTAACATCATCAGAGTAACAGTTTTACGGCGGTTTTCTCAAAAGGCACGGATACTTTATTTCTAACAACCTTATCTTGATATCAGTTATTAGTAAGAAATGAGTTGCAATACACGAACAAGATCCCACAATTTTTTGACGCCAATAAGAAAGAAAAGTATTAACGCCATTTTCTTATATCTTTCAATAGGTATACAGTTTTTCATGACGCTTCGATGTTTCTCCAAAACTACTGCCGTTTGATTGCATAGACGGCTACATTCTTTTTATGCCCTTATAAAAAAGTGTTTCAAAGATACGAATATTGGAAATTCTTTAAATTCGCCTGAACATCGTGGAAACGTTTCCTACTTGTCTCTCACTGTGCTATCGTTATTTTTACAAACATGGTCATGGTAGAAATGCGTATCAGTTTTCAATCTTAATCCTATTTTCGGTCTTACTATGAATTAAAGAGACGTATTCATAAGCCGTACAACATCAATGTGGAATAAGAAAGCAGAACTGGGACTTTGAAGATCTCTTACAAAGTCTTTGTTTTGTGGATTTGTCATGGGCTCTTTCAATTTAGGAGAACGGACCTTGTGTTGAAGCCTTATTCTTGTTGTCTGGACCAAGGCACTCTGATGACAACTTACGGAAAAAAGTGAAGCGCGATTTCGAAAACCCTTCATTCATTCATTTTCAATGGCCGCTCTTCCATTAGTAGGGTCGCGTGTGTAGGATGTTAAGTGAACCCTCCACAGCTCCCTATCTTCCGCCACTGACTCTAGATCATCCGGGGCAATCCCCATACGAGTCACACGAGCAATACAACGAAGGAATCTCATTTCGGCAGCTTGTATTCGCGATCTTATTCTTTCGGTCATTACCCAAATGTCATGACCATAGGTAAGAGTAGGAACTGACACTGAATTAAAGACCGACAACCTAGCTTTGACACCAAGTTCGGTTCTCCTGATAACAGAATGGCCTAGTTTTCTCAGAACTGATCCAGCCTGACCAATTCTACAGAATAACTCAGCATTGCTCCTTCCATCACTTGTGAATAAGATCCCAAAATACTTAAACATCTCCACCTGCTTCAATGGGACTCCAGAAACATGTAGAGTGCATTGAACAGGCGTTCTGGAGACCACCACTACCTCAGATTTGTACACATTCACCTTCATCCCAGCTTCAACACATACGGCTATAAACACTTTATGTAAAGAGATTGAATCGCTCTGAGAAGTGAACCCTCAATTCCATACTCCTGCAGTACACTCCAGAGTTTACCTCGAACGGATCGGTCGTATACCCTTTCCAAGTCTACAAAACATGTGTAGACAGGTGTAGCATACTGCCAGGCCTTCTCAAGAACCATTCTGAGAGTGAACAACTGGTCGGTTGTGCTTCTGTCCGGACGAAAGCAACACTGCTTATCCCCCAACCGTGACTCGACCACAGCTTTGCAACGCGATTCCAACACTTTGGACAAACACTTTTCCGGGGAGACTTAAAAGTGATATGCCCCTATAATGCAACAATCACTCCAGTCTACCAATCACTGGGTGTCTTAACGCATTCCCAAGCCAATTAAAGACACCAGAGAGCCATTTAAATCCTTTTTCACCAAGAACCTTGAGCATTTCTGGCCGGATTTCATCCATTCTTGCAGATTTGCCATATTTTAGCGATTTAATGGCAAAAGTGACTTCCTCTACCGTGGGACTATCTTCCGCCCTGTTCAAAGCGATGGATCTGTCATCATCAGTGCCCTGTTCCGAATTAAGCAATTCGGAGAAGTGCTCGCGCCGTCTTCGCAAGATGTCTTTCTCATCGGAAATGAGTGAACCATCTTTGGTTTTGACCCCTTCGGTGATATTCCACTTCCTTCCTCTTAAGTCGGCGGATAGTCTGCCAAAACACCTTGCTTGCAGATCTGTAATCACTGTCTAATTTTTCACCGAACTCTTTCCAAGGCCATTTTTTGGCTGTCTTAACAGTCAATTTGCAAGTTCTTCGCGCCTCCGTCTACCGGTTTCGAGAAGCTGAGTCCCCCAAATAAATCCACACCTTAAAGGCTTTCTTCTTCTCTCTGATGGTTTCTTGAACTACGGGAGCTTTAAACCACGCAGTTTTTTCCACACCAAACCTCTCCTGCAGAGGCATGATTGCTGTTCGAAAACAACCGCCATTCTTTATCTACATTCAATGGAACACTTGAAATGAGTTCAAACCGTTCCTCCCAATCACGCTGCCCATTTCGATACATCAACACCCACGTGAGCGTTGAAGTCACCCATCAGGATGTAAGAATCCGAATCTACAACCTTTTCAATGCTCAACTTCATCTAAGAAGGCTACATACTCCGACTCCATATTCGGTGCATACACCTGCACTAAAGCTAGAGCTGATGTTTCAAGCTTAAGCTTTAAGATCGCAACCCTTCGTTCTAATGGTATCCACTTCAATACTCTGCCTGCCAGCCTGGGACTTGTGTATACCCACTCCCGCCTGAGCAGACATTGCAGGTGCTACTCCCGATATCGTAAATTTTTTATTTATAAATATTTAGAAATCAATCGGGACGCAAATTTCGAATGCTTTAATATAAAATTTGGCCAGTGAATGGAAAACACTTTGGAAAGTGTCGAAGGCTACACATATTCGAATCGCAACACAAAAAAGAGCAAGTGACTTGTTATGTTCGATTAAGACACACGAAATCTGAAATCTGAGAGCGAATCTGAAGAAGCCCAATCGAATAATAACATGTTTAATAAATGTTCAGGATGAATGGAAAGCGGTAAATTCTATGCTTAATATATCATCAGGGAACATAAGTATTACAGCAGTAGGAGTTGGAAACTCAGTCGTCTCAAATCCCTTTGACAGTTTTAATAATTATTTCGTTTCTGTCGCTAATGATTTGAAGCCCCGCAACCTGAAAATTGATTGCAACTGTTCTGCATATCCAAACATAATTGATGATGGGTTTCAAACGAATAGTTTTGTTTGTAGGCCGTGCACATCATTTGAATTCTACAAATGTACCTATGTAAATGTCGCTTAACAACAAGCGATATTGAGCACTGATGGAATATCTTGTTTCATCCTTAAACAAATTGCTCTTTTCTTCGATGACATACTAAGCTATCAGCCCTATTGCGAAGATCAACTATCAATCGGTTGACGATTGACAAATTTATCAATTAAAATTGATGTTGGTATTGCGAAAAATAATTGATAAATATAATATAACCTGTGAACATAACGCCAAAAATAAAGTTATTGTGAATGAAAACTCAACTTTGACAGTTCTAAAATATTTTTGATTTGAAGGGTGATCATTAAGGATTTTGCAAACAATTAAATTAAAAAAAAAAAAAAAAAATATGTCATCAGTGGAATTTTCGAATGGCAAATTTGTATACCTACATAAAGCCCTTAAGAAATAACAACAATAACTATTAAAAATGATGATGTTCAACATTTTCGTTTAAGATCCGTCCTTATCAAGCCCGAAATTGCGATTGATAGAAAAATTGACAACTACCAATAAAATTGTTCGAGATTCACATTCACAAAACCGATTTGTCAACCGACAATTGCTGCACGTTCACAGTCGATCAACACATAATTGATAATTGATCGTCGCAATACCATTTAAAGAAATTTATGTTTGTTTAATTTAATTTGTTTTTATTTGTTTTTATTTATTTATTTATTTTTATATTGATAAGTATCAACTATCAATTGATAGGTGATCTTCGCAATAGGGGTGATTTTCAATCTGAGTGTAAGTTGCGGTGTTTTTCCTATGTCTTTGAAAGCTGCCGTGGTGTTACCATTATTTAAAAAAGGAAACCGTAAATATATGTGTAATTATAGTTCAATTTCAAAAAAAAAAAAAAAAAAAAAATTCGAGAGGACGCATTATACACTGTTTTTTTTTTTTTTTTTTTAATAAAAACAAGTTTTTAAATAACGAACAATTTTGTTTTCGCAAAGGTTAATCTACGGAAGACGCAATCCTTAAAATTTGCAGTGAAATAAATAAAGAATTTAATAATGGAAACAGTAGGAGCATATTTGTTGATTTATCAAAAGTGTTTGATATGGTCAATCATGAGATACTTCTTGATAAACTATATAAAGCAGGTTTCAGAGGTGATGTCTATAATTGGTTTGCTTCGTATCTCTCAGGCCGAACCCAACGAGTAATGGCGATCAAAGATCAAATCTAGAAGTGCTCTTTCTATGTTTTAAATGTTTCATTGAAGAAAAAAGGGCAATTCCAGGTCAATTCTTAACATGACAGCAAATGTAGACTTCAATTGAAATAAATTGATTTGGTTTATTAAAATAATATTATTTATTTTAGAAAACAGCAAAAAAGTAGCAAGTAGAAAACCAAATATCACATATGGTGTCTACCACTATTCCAAAAGGCTTTTTTCCTTGTAGATCCGAGAGAATCCCCCCGAAATTCAGAATCGTTCTTTTCAATGAAATTCTCTTGGATCTACAATGAAAAAATCCATAAGTGGAAATTTTACTAATCCGCTGCAATTAAATGTTGGCGTACCCCAAGGTTCGCCCTTAGGGCCAATCTTGTTTTTTTTTTATCTAAATTAACTCTATCTTCAAACAGAATTTTAACTACAAAATGACAGCATTCGCAGATGACATAGCATTCACTTATGTCACCAATACTGTATTCAATTCAGTTATTAGGCTGAAATGGGGCTTGCAAATCCGTAGACAATGGTTTTCAAAGCATAAACATAAACTAAAAACAAACCTTATGTATTGTAACTTATCAGAATTTGAAACTCTTAAGTGTGATATTGTCTTTCACTCTAGTGGTTGCTCGAAACTCTGGTTTTCAACTTATTCATTCTTGTGGTAGAAGTAACTGTGTTGAGAACACAAACTGCAGTGCTGGATGTTTCAATATAAAATTTGTAGGATTCGTAGGATTTGTAGGTTATTTTTAAATATTTGGGAGTAATGATTGACAAAAAGTTTGAAGTGGAAGGCTCTTACATGCGAACTGAGAGCTTATATGATGATGGTTACACGAAATATGTTTTTAATTAAACAAGTTTGTTCTACGTAGCTTCTCACAACTATATATGTAGGTACTATGGACTATTCCAATTGAAACTGCAGTACGGTTTAGCCAGCTGGGGAGGTGCATACGACAATACCCTTGAGACTCTAGTTATGTCACAAAAGCATACTGTGCGTCATGTTTGTATAAAAAATAGATTGACTCCTAGCTGGCCTTTGTTCAAATATTTTAAAGTTTTTCCGCTTAAATATCTTTATGTATACAAGGTCTTAAAGGTTTTTTTTGTTGGGAACTGGATTTTGTTCGACACTCAGCGGCTCAGAATTTTATGGATTGCGACTAAATTCATTACTACTGGTAAACATGCCTCTAACAGAACCCACTTTTTAAAATTATATACTGTAACAGCACCAAAGCTCTTCAACCTTTAAGTATACGAGTTTTGATGAAAGTACGACATTCACCAAGGTAAAATGAATGGCTATTTTCATTGGATATTTCATCAGTCAAAAATTTATTTATTAATGTAGAGTAAACGCCTCACCAATTTTAATTTCATAATGTAGTTCACTTTGATGTTTCATATTTAAATATTGGTTTTAATCTCACTTATGTAAATTTTGTTCTTGTATTTGGTAACTACCATAAAAATATGAGGGCAAAACAAAGTACATGCTGTCATCAAGAAAGGACACCCAACACCGACGTCTTGGACAAAATGTCACCATAGACAGATATAACTTTATAAAGGACTTTGTTTAATGTCTACCTAGGCTCCGCTATGACTTCAGACAGTGACACCAGCGCTGAGATTAAACGAAGAATAACTCTTGCCAATCGCTGTTTCTTTGGGCTAAGAAAGCAATCGAGTAGCAAAGCCCTCTCTCGATTAACTAAAGTGACCCTTTATAAGACCTTGATCATCCCAGTCCTACTTTATGGTGCAGAGGCATGGACTCTATCAAAAGTGGATGAGGCTACTCTTGGTTACTTCAAGAGGAAATTTCTTCGAGTCATTTTCGGTCCCGTCTGCATAGCAGGTGGGAGATGTCCTCTGTAGCTTGTAGGTCCTCACAGTACCTACATGTATCCGTATTAGTCAAACCTATAGGACTATAGTCTCATGGCATGCTTCCTTAAAAGGCAGTGTCCAGAGAGTATTCCTACCGTTAATCTTAACTTTGTTCTACTGAGATTGATTAATTCTTCAGACCTCTTCCGATTTGAAGTGGGCCACAGTGCCTTTGAGACCCTGTGCCCCTCTAGCTGTGACCATCTTGTAGCTGCTTTATTGGTAGTTTTCTCAACGATATCCCTTCTAGCAACGGCCATAGGTGGTCTGATGCCCTCAATCATTGTATTTACTGGGAGTTCCGCTCCTTCCTTAGCCAAAACGTCGGCCCTTTCGTTGCCCTCAATATCACAATGCCCAGGTACCCAACATAATCTAACACGGTTCTGCGAATATAATGCCTTAAGCATTGCGCGGCAATTCCTGACTAGTTCAGATTTAGTGGTATGTGACTCTAGCGCTTTAAGCGCAGCCTGACTATCAATGTAGATGGCGATATTCTTATTGGATATCGATCTCATCTCAAGTACCTCCGCAGCTTTGAGTACGGCCAGAATCTCTGCCTGGAACACACTGCATGTGTCCGGTAGTCTCAGGGCCATATGTAGGTCCAACTCGTTGGAGTATATACCTGACTCCGTTCCCTCACTGGTTTTGGATCCGTCAGTATATACTGAGATCTCATTTCCCCTCGAAACTAAGTTCCTATGCCACTCCTGTCGGTCAGGGTACGACACATCGAACGGTGTGTCAAAATCAAGTCTACCGAGACTTTCATCAGCTTTTCCCGGGATTTCGGAGAATGTTTCCTTTAAAATAGTACTGTGTCCTATCCTACTGTTTTTAAAAAGCCCTGCATTAGTGAGCCGTAGCGCACTATTATCTGCTATTGATTGTAATTGTAAATCCAGTGGTAAGAGATGCATAAACGCTTCCAGTGCAGCCGTTGGTGTGGTACGTAAAGCACCCGTAACGGCAATGCAGGCTGTTCTTTGTACCCTGGTCAACATATCCCGTACATACTTCTTGTTTGCGGCTTTCCACCAGACAAGAGCCCCATATGTAATTATGGGCCTTACTACCATTGTGTATAGCGCAACATTGAAGGCCTCATGCCCCATTTCTTACCTGCTGTTCTCTTACAGATGAAGAGAGCATTGTGAGCCTTGCGGACTCTTTCCTGGGCGTTAAGTTTCCAATTAAGTTTCCTATCTTATACCGTACCAAGATATTTTGCGCTTTCTGAAAGAGCAAGTTCCACTCCAGCAAGCCTGGGCAACTTGAAGGGTGGTATCTTGTATTTTGTACTAAATAGCACTAGTTCTGTTTTCTCCGGGTTGACTCTTAGTCCACACCCTTCGGCCCATATTCTGAGCCTATTAAGGGCTGTTTCCATAAGTTCACTAATCGTGTTTAGGAATTTTCCTTGAACAATGATAACTACGTCATCCGCGTAAGCGATGACCTTGAATCCTGCACTGTTTAGTTCCTTAAGTATCTTATCTATGACCAACACCCAGAGGAGGGGGGAGATGACACCTCCTTGGGTGGTACCTCTAGTAACAGATTTTCTTATAGAACTGTTGCCGAGAGTGGAATTCATATTTCTCGTCGAGAGCATTTCGCATATCCAACTTGTAATGCGTTGTTCGACATTTATCTTTTCCAAGGCGCTCTTGATTGCATCTCTCCTGACATTATTCTTCTTATATAAATCTCAATAAGCCTTTCAAGTGTCTGTAGGAGAAATGACGAAAGACTGATAGGTCTGAAGTCTTTCGCTGAAGTATGGCTTGGTTTACCCGCTTTAGGGATAAATACCACTCGTACTTCTCTCCATGCCCTAGGTACATAGCCTAATCGCAGGCAGTGTATAAAAATATTTCCTATCATGTTCATAACTGTGCCTGGAGCCCGTTGAAGCATAGCCGGCAGAATGCCACCAGGGCCAGGTGCTTTGAACGGAGCGAAGGACTTGATAGCCCAACGCAGTTTCTTCCCAGTAATGATATTATTAACCCTCTCATCTATTCGTGCGCCAATGTTAGGTCCATAAGGTACCGAAGCCATTGGTGCACTGCTTCCTGGAAAATTGTCTTCAACTAGTGCTTCCAGAACCTCCTCGCTGCTTTCAGCCCACGAACCGTCCGATTTCTTAATGAAGCTAGGGACTGCCGCGTCTTTGGCTATCATTTTACGGAGTCTGGAAGCCTCGCTAGTATCTGCGATCGCTTCACAGAAGTAAGTAAGTAAGTATTTGGTAAATACCCAGTGCATTCAATTGTAGTTTTCTTTCTTATAAACTACAGAATGACACTTATTATTCGTTAATAACATTTTTGTATGTTTAACCATGTAAACCTCGTTAGAACTGGTACGTGCGTTTTAAAGTTCACACAGTTCCGTGTGTTCAGCGTAGTCAGGCTCAGCTCGTTGAGGTGACGATTTTAACCAACATGATAATGTAAATGAAAATTAGGGCCTCCATAAATTCCATTTGAAACGAATATAAACAAACGTTGCATTACATAAACCTTGTGTTTAAATAAATTAGGTTTATTTCAAATAATAATAAATCAAAGACAGTAATATCAACATCAAATATAACTTTATATTATTGAGGGATATATTTTCTATATTGATTACGTTCACACCACAGGAAGCCTATTACCCAGAATACACACACCTCTCTGCCCTTATATATTTTTATATTAATTTGTATTACTATACTGTGTGCGCTCTATGCAGGTATAATTGGAATAATTTGTTTGGGAAGTAGCGACATGTTATATTTATATAATGTAAATATATAAAACGATTATTATTATTTTGATATGGGCATTGTTATGAGGGCTATTTAGGTTTTATAGTTTTATTAATAGTATATTGTTATTCCAGTGAAACTGAACATTTTCTTAAACTAAAATAAATTTATATACTCTGTTGGTAGCCGGGCTGTCGCCTATTTCTGTAACATAAAGAGCAGTTCCGTTCGGGCAGACTGCTAACGAATGAGGGTTTTTAAACTCTCCCCAATGACCGATAATGGTTTCGGAACCAGGATCGATAGTGAATCCGCGAACTGGCAACATTGAAGTAGGTCCGTTAACAGCATATACAATATCGCCGTATGCAGCTACATCAAAGACGCGTCCCAAATCCGGCTCTTGGATGGTGGCAGCAGGTTGTCCTTCACCAAAAGAAGACTGCAAACCAGCTCTAAAATAAATAGAATATGTTTTTATTATGAATGGGCTCCATCAAGTTATCATACTTCGGGCAAACGACTCTCATGTTTTCTCTGTCAGCGATGCATAGCAAATCCAAATGTTCCAAGAGAGTTATTCCATGTGGAACTTGCAGGGACATAAATTCTGAAAAGGAAGTTATATTTATGTAAAATTTGGGCAGCAATGGCGATCGTATACATCAATCACAATGTGGTAGTAGTTATTTTATGTATAGAAGGGTATTACACACCAAACGCTTGTGGTAAGAAACTGCCAGAATGTGTTAGATCTCATCTTTGTTTAAAGTTAGACATTATATATTACATAGAGTCGATTAAATTTTCCAATCGGAAATATCACAGAATTCCTAAAAAAAATGCAGAGTGTGTTCACCAAACAAGAAGGCCGAAAAGTCCGAAACGAACTGAAGAATAGAGGGTAGATATATAAAAGGCGGACTATTAAGGGCATAAAATCACGCCTTGCGTATTAATTGCCATTTACGAAGAATTAAACTCGTCGAACGAAGATGAGCATGGGGTTTCTAAGGCACTCTTGCCACTTTTTGAATCTGAGTTTTTGGTGGTATGCATAAATAAAGGAAATATAAGAGTTCCATATTCGACGAGTTCATTAGTTTCTTGTAAGCTGTAAGCCAGGATAAGACCTCTTTTCCATCTTCTATTTTTATTTTGAATAAATTTTATCTGGAATACGATTAGAATGTGATCTGGCATTAGTCATTATTCGAACTATACCTGGGGAATAGTGTAGGATTTGTTGTTGGAAAGAAGCTGCAGATGTGGTCGAAAAGGTGTCACACATTAAACGGATAAATGACACTTTATTGAGGTCAACCTCCATGTCGAGTAGAATTTTTGAGTCAGTTTTAATAAAAACCGAAGAACTCATCAATACACAAATAATTACAAGGGTAATCCTTGCGTATATGGCTGACTGTGTGATGTAGAATGTCTTGTAGCTTGAAGGAAGTGCACAGCAAAAGGCTAGTAGATACATCATCATAGTGAAAGAGTTCTTTAGCTCTGTCGGCGAAAAGTGCTTATTGTGAAAAAAACGCCTTATCAAGCAATCTAGTGCAGAGAATATGATTTGAAGATTCAAGACAAATAGTCATAAGCACAAAGATAGCAATAGCATGTCCGGCCTAGAGCAATCTGGCATCATTTTTTTTTTTTTGTGTTGATGTATTCCAGGCAGACTTAAAAGATAAGATACTTTTGGACCCGCTAGGTGGCGTTGTTATCGATCTCCGAAACCACCCAACCGATTTCAATAAAATGTTGTGTATATGGTTGGTTCCCGCTTGAAAGATATGCTTTTGGGCCAGATAGGTGCCATTGTTGGCGAATTCCGAAACCACTCAATTGTGCTCTGAACTGTTATACAAAAAGTTTGTGTTTCTTTTTTAGCTCAGGCACATCAGAGCTCAGAATTTGTGTTTTTTTTTTCTTTCAGAGCATCATCAGAGCGCACTCTATGAGTTATGAATAAATTGTCTGAAGATCAGCGTGACCGCTGTGCGACTAAATTTGCGATTTGGCTTTTTTTTTCGAGAGCCTGCCACAATGCTGCACGTATTTTTGTCAGATTGTGTAGGTAGTCTCCGATTGTCAATTGGTTGTACTTGAAAGTGTTTTGTTTTGATCTTTTTAAATCTTTTTTACAGTCAGTTTTTTTAGTTTCTTAAATTATTATTTTTTGTAGGCGTAGTGGCTTAGTGGTTAGTGTGTTGGCAGTGGCGTAGCGTGGGTTGGAGCCGCCCGGGGCAGACCCAATTTATGCCGCCCCCCGTATTTTTTCATACACTTAAAAAACCTTTGTAAACTTGGTGAAATTTCTGGAATCGAATAACGGTACTTTTGAGTTTTCGAAATATCTCGAAAATAAAAATTCATTTCTAAGGTAATATTGTCCTTTCTAACTGAATGGCAGGCTCAGTTTGTTTTTTACATTATCGTACAATAGATTTTTGAAAATTTGGTTTTCTTTAGTTTTCTTAGGAAACGACGATAAAGATTTTGACCAAAATGAATCACCGAAAACGCTAATTTTGAAAACTGCTCTCGAGAACCCTAATTTTGATTTCGATAAAACTCTAAAAACCAAGTAATGCTTACATCCCGAAAACTTACTTTTAGGTAGTCAGTTTTCAGCTATATAGTTAGGCAATAGTACATTTTTTAAACTAAACATTGCAAAATTTGGTACGGTTTTGTCTGCGTAATTACAAAAACCGGTCTAAAGATTTTGATCAAAATGCATACTAAAGATAATATCCGTATTTCCAATAAGACCTCTTACCTAGATTTCCTCAAAAAAAATTCGAATAAATGAATTTTTAAATTATTTCTCAAAAATGACTACCTATACCCAAAAGCCGATTTGTGTTCATATTTTTTTTTTTTTTTTAGAACTCAGCACTCAGTGATGCCAACCCTAATTTTCAAAAGTCAGTAGATGAAAGATAAAAATTCTGTAGAATTCTGTATTTATGCCTGTCGAAATTCTGTAGAAATCCAGACTTCTTTTTTAACATAACAAAAATGCTAAAAATGTAAAATTTGAGTGGCATAAAATATCAGTCTTTAACTATATTAATTAATTTTGTACAATTACATAGGTAATTTTTATTAGCCGCTGGTATCGCTGGTTTAAAAAATAAACACTCCAAAATTTTGTTAAACGTTATGAATATTTTGTCGTACAGCAAGAAGAGTTTTTGAGTGCTCCGATTGGATTTGTTTGTCTAGATCAAAGAAATAATACCAACGCAAAACTAAGGAAATGAAGTTTTTACTGGAATCTGAGTTTCTGTATACTTTAGTTTGAATTCTGTATTTCTGTAGGCAAAGTGAAAATTCTGTAGATATACAGAAAATTCTGTAGGGTTGGCATCAGTGTCAGCACTTCCATTATAAATGCAATAGCAGCAATGCAAAAATTTCCCACTTCTTCTTCTTTTTTTCAATCATCTTGAATATGCAGGATAATTCCAACAATTCACTTCTTTTGATCAAAATAAAACACAATAGAAAAGTATACCTTTTCTTTATTTTTTTTTGGTTGCGCCAAGGATGTGTATTGTGTAATCTTCATAGATACTAGTATACCGAGTGCGACTAGCATGCACGACTCGCAAACCCGAGTGATCGATGCTAATGTTTCGCTCAGAACTCCTTAAAACTCAGAGGTCTTAAAGTATATTATTAATATATATATATATGATACCTCTTATACCAACAAAAGCAAAACTATAATTACTTATTCGCATTAACTCCAGTTTCCAGGAAAACATCGCTTAGAGTTACATACGCACACACCCAACTTCTAGCGAGAAAAGGGGTAGGTATTTTCCAATGCAGATGATTGGATTTTCTGGTTAAGCAACACATGGAATGCCTGATTACTTACTGTGAAGCAGTGTCCGTTTTGTCAATTTTATAATTTTTTACAAATTAAAAAAATAAAAAAAATTAACCGCTCCAAATTGCCGCCCCTGGCCAAGTGCCGCCCGGGGCCTATGCCCCCCTTGCCCCCTCCCTTGCCACCTCTCGCGAACGTCTGACAAACATCCCGAGTATAACTGTTTTGAAAGAGCTTCTCAATTAGCCGTTTGGAGTCGGTATAAAACTGTAGATCCCTTCCATTCGTTCCAAAAATGAAAAACTCACACAAAACGAATGGTTGTGAGAAGCTAGGCCTAGGGTTGATTCGATACCAGGTCAGTACTGATATCAGTACTATTTTCAGTACTTGCAACAGGGTATCGATACCCATGGAGTATCGAATAAAAAGTATCGATACCTACTCGTATCGAAACAAATAAGTCCTTCTTACTTTTTTCAACAACAATCAAAAACAACAACAACTATGTGATGAATGTTATGTTGTCTGGTGGCTGGATCACTTCATACTTAAACGGGCGGAATTAAACAACACAAATATTTGTAGTATATTTGTTATTCAGATAATAATTAAAATCAATGTATAGAAAAAAAATTCATTTTCAGGAATTTCGTTCAAAAATATCAGCTATTCCAAATGTTTGCCGCTTTGGATGGGTTTGAAAGATATAGAGTGTGAACTATAAATGGGATTGAGAGTGATAGAGTACTGTATTGAAATGAAAATGATTTCAGGTGTATATATTGGTGTTTTGGTTATGCATAAATGAATGAGAATGAGAAAACAAGCTACTGTACTAATTCGCACGTTAACGTGATGTACCGTGTACAGCATGTACATTGTAGCAATACAGAAACACACTCATACAAATAAAGGGCAAGCGTATTTTCGCATAAGGAGTAAAAATAATAATTTTGATTCGATACGAGTACTTTCATTCGATACCTACTTGAATCGAATCAGAAAGGTATCGATACCAATTGTACTTGTATCGAATCCAAAAGTATCGAGTATGTACTCGTATTTACTTGGATCGAATCAACCCTAGCTAGGCCTAGGGTCCCTCCGGACCTGTTGCCCCAACTATTTATTTATTTTAAATTAACTTTTTTATCTACTATCTGCTATAGAGAGGCTTAATATAGCTTGTACTACAGTGAGGCTTTTACCGATTGTTACGGCGAGAGTTTAGTGTCATATTAACCAACATTTTGGGTCATTTTTGTTTAATTCATCAATACAAAGTTAGGGAATGGTAATTGATAAATACATCTTATGCGTGTGTACTCTCGTAATAGATCGGATGTCAGGATGATTTAGTAAACGTTTATACCGTTTAACACTTTTTCGCGGTAGAAACCACTGATATAAAGTAAAATAATAAGTACGTACATAGAGAGCGATATGTAAGTAAAATTAAAATTAACTACCGTAGTTTTCAAAACCAAATTTTCGCACTTACCTGGAGGTTGAGGAATTGTTCGCAAAAGGCGACCAGCTGCATTAAACTTCAGAATTCGTTGATTGCAGTAGCCATCAGCGACGAAAAACTACAATCGACCGAAAATATAGGAACTTAAATGCGACATGATATATCTAAGACAATTACCTCGCCAGTAGTGGACACAGCTACAGCGGTCGGTTTGCAGAGATGATTCAAAGCGGAACCGGGCTTAAAACGTTTGCCAATAGTAATCTGTGGTGTTTCATCGTACGGCTTGAACTGAAAAAGTAATAATTATCCAATGCGCCACTTTAAAATCTGAAATAAACGCGCACTTTAAAAACTTGATGCATGGCAACATCTGTTATCCAATAGTTCCCATATGTGTCAATAGTCATACCATGTGGCATGTAAAACAACGACGCACCCCATCCCAACTGAACACTTCCGGTCTTCGAATCGAGCACGTAAATTGTGTTCTCCTTGATTGGCCCGTACTCGATCAAGTAAAATATGTTGCTGTCGTTGAACGTGCTACAAATGAAAGAGAATGAACGAATTTTCCAAAATACGTATGCCCCTACTCAAATTACTTTGCATCCCAGTATCTATCGCCACGATGAAAAATAACAGGATTACCATGGGGATCGACTGACACCGCAGTTACCTGACCAAAGGAATGCTTCTCCTGTGGCCAGTTTTCCACAAGAATCGGAGTGGGAACGTTTTGCGAGCGTTCTTCTTCAGAAGTTAGCTCGGGAGCTTGCTGCTGGATACAAATTTTCACACAGCTTACTCACATACGTAGAAAGTTTTACTTACGTTTTCCTTTAATCGTCGTTTTATCAGAGTTCGAACGTCATTAAAAAATTGGTCATTTAAAGACAAGGCGTCCCCACTGACCAGGTGTAACCAGCACCAAGCCAGCAAAAAATTCACTATCCAATTTCCAGGTTCCATATTGATTACGCTCGTTGATTTCGTAATGTTTTCTCTGGTCGAAGTTTTTGCAAAACCAGCAGATACTATTGAAAATGAAAACGTAAATGTAAATTTTATCCAACTTGCCTATCACTAGAACATCAAAGTTAAAGTACTTTGGTGAGTCTGCGTGCTGGCGAATCACTTTCGTCATTGACAACTCAGTGACCGGTGGCGCTTCCTGTGAGTCGCTGTACGAGCATTTGGAAGCTTTTTGTACACTTATCGATTTTCCAACGTGTTGCTCTTCCCACCCCCAAGTACATAACCGTGTCGCGCCAAAATAAAACATCTCAATTATGTATCTATTACTAGGCTCAGATTGTTTATTGAGAAACTAAGTGTGACTACACTTCAATGTCTGCTTAAAAACCTAACAAAATACAACACTTCAGCCGCCTTGGAACATCGAAGAACACATTAGATAAAATGGTAACTTGCATTGAGAATTGCTTGTTGAATTTGGCTAGGAAAAGGGGTGCATTGTTTGCTTACGGACCCCAATCCCACGTCGGTTGCGTCCATATGTAACCGGTGTTCGTCATGGAGCAGTAGGCATTGTAGTACCGACCCGGTGACCTAATAACAAAACGAATGTTAATCAAAGCTGATAAAGCCATATCGCACCCCCCCCCCCCCCCCTAACACTCGGCAAAGGCCACCCTCTTACCTGCAGTACGACCATTGTGGACATTTGCAACGAAACATGTTTTGAAACTCCTCCTTACACACCTCATTCCACCAGCACGTACGCTTTAATTTAGCACAAAGTTGTTTGGTTAATTTAAATTTGTAATTACTAAAATTACCACTTTTGGTTACCTCTGTCATGTAACCGTGAACGCTTTGGTCGGAGTAGCTTCGTTTGGTTATTCTCAGATGCGTTGAGCTAATCATCAGGGTGCATGTGAAAATCGTTAGAAAAATCTGAAAACAGGAACTTTATCTAGTTTAGTTTATAAATTTGTTGGTCAATGCGCTGCGGTTACCTTTTTCATTGCGCTCACTGTTTCGTTACGAGGTGCTGCACTTCCACTGCACTGCTTGCTTTGTATCGACAACGAATCTGCTCTCGTCCTGTGCGGTAAGCCAGCTCTATTCAAGCATAATCCTTTTATGTGTTGGGTTGTTTGTTTATAGCCCGTAGCTTCGGCCGTTTGCCGAAGTATGCGAGGATTCATTTTTGCGTCATTGGAAGCCCAATAGGGAGGAAAGGAACACCGTCATCCCTTGCAGGGTGTTCGTGGTGAGAAGTTCTTCTGGGTTTGGTGAAGTTTTTAAAAAGATGTTCAATGGTTTTCTTAAGCATGGTAGATTGTTGCGGCCCAGAGAAGGGAGAATGCCAGCTAAATTCGAGTACCAAAGGCTTGGAGTCTTGGAGATATGTGCATATACTCTCTTAAATCAGTTCATTGCGTAGAATAAGTGTTACTCTCACTAGCTTTATGTACTTAGGTATGCACAGTTAAGTTATGTAAACCAAAAATTATCAACCACTGTTTTATCTTAATTTGTATAAAATCACTAAATAATGTCTTAACATTTATTCGCACGGGCATTCATGATGTCCTTGACAAAGGAACTGAGCCCAATGCATATAATTTTTGCAAGGGAAATAGGAAATGTTTCGTCAGTTAAAAATTCTTTGATAGGTAAGGTCAAAAAATACAAAAGAAATTTCCAAAACTGTTATGCAGCTAAGATCTAAATAATGGAACCCTTCTCTATCAGTTATATACTCGCGATATACCAAGAGAGGATGGCACTACTCTCGCTACGTTCGCCGATGACACCGCTATCCTGGCAGTAGTTAATGCAATTGAAGAAACGACTGCAAACCTGCAAATCGTACTGAATAAGATAAATGAATAGACGAGGGACTGGCGGATCGCCCTCAACGAAGCTAAATCTGTTCACGTGAATTTCACGTATAAGAAAACTAATGACTCGCCAATTTTTCTAAACTTGGCTCGAATACCCTTTGCATACGAAGCCAAATACCTGGGAATGACACTCGACGCAAAGCTGAAATGGATTTCGCACGTGAAAATGAAACGTAAAGAACTCGATATCAAATATAGAGAAATGTACTCGCTACTTGGAAAATATTCCCAGCTCAGTACCGAAAACAAACTGCTTCTATACAACCAAGTGTTAAAGTCGGTGTGGACCTACGGTGTACAACTTTGGGGTTGTACCAATAAAACAAATGCCAATATTCTAAAAACTTTCCAAAATAAAGTGCTAAGAGAAATTGTACAAGCATCATGGTATATTCGAAACGACGATATCCCCAGGGATATCGGAATTCCAACAATTGAAGCTGAAACTATAAGCTTCGCAAGGAAGCATAGACACCGAATCGGACATGTCAACAATACAGTCTGACAAATTTTGGACGAGAGCAATTTATTGCGCCGACTACAAAGAACAAAGCTGTTTGACTTGGCAAGATACGATTAACCGCGTCTAAATTGCGGAACATGCAGGATCTTTCATTGGAAAGTAGCTCGTCAAAAGTTGTTATTTCATGATAGAAAAATTGCTTGATAAGTTAAATCTTAGTTGTAGTATCTTAGAATCTTTCGAAGGGTGCTGCTTTTAGTCAGTAAAAATCTGACACTACTATGAGCACGCGCTTGCTATTCTCATACCCCCTTATTAATAAAAAAAATGTGCACAAGTAAGTTAGTTAGCCAACGTCAGATAGCATACAAAAATTGGACATAACGGCTGAGTAACAAGTTGATAACTTGTACACAGCTTTTATTAATACGGGGGATAGTGTTTTCAGTTTTCACCTACTCTCGGTAAAAAAAATAAATATATATTCGGACATTATCTTTATCGAAATTCGCTCCGATCGTGGTGTGGACTCTCTCGTTTCTTGTATATCGGATGCTGCTGGAAACTTTCAACTGTCCGGAAGGTACAAGAGAAAACAACAATGGTATGACTGGGAGTGTGTAGCTGCGAGTAGAAAATCTTTTTCCTACTTACGTTTGGTCAGAAAATTAGGCACCAGCACGGAAAAATGATGTACCATGAAGCAAATAAGGCGTACAAAAACATCTGCAGACGTAAGCAATCACTTTACTTGGAACAACTGACAAGATCACTTACAGGAACAAAAGACAGTTACTCTTTTTGGAAAGTTGTCAGGGCCATTAACGGTATAGGTTTTGTAAGATACCTCCATCTTGAAATGACTGTACTTGCCTATCATTTCCAGTCATTATTGAATCCGCCGTGTAGTTCTGACTTGTTAAGTTTTGCTCTTCCATACACAAGAGTGGACTCTCTAGACAGTGAGATTTCACTGCGAGAAGTTTGCAATGTATTACATCGTTGTAGCTTAAATAAAGCACCAGGAGAAGACCGCATTCCCTACGAGTTTTTTTTAAGTTTGCGACAAATGGATTCCTTGAAAAACTAACCGTGGCATACAATTACATTTTCGAAATGCGTGAGCTACCAGGTAGCTTAAGAAGAAGCATAATATTTCCGTTGTTCAAAAAAGGAGACCCGAATGATCCGAACAATTATAGGGGTGTTTTCTTCATGAACACCGCTATGAAAATATTTACCGGAATCATCTTAGAACGCCTGACAAACTGGGTACGGGAAATGATTTACTGAGCGAGTTCCAGGCGGGTTTCAGAAAGGAGTACTCAACAGTTGATAACATATTTACCCTGACAAGCATCGCACGAGCTTACTTGGATAAGGGTAAAAAACTTCATCTATTCTTTGTCGATTTTAAGGCAGCTTTCGATACTATCGACAGAAATGCTTTGTTTTGCAAACTAAGCAATTTAGGAGTGTCGACGAAAATGCTTAGGATTATACAAAGCCTGTACAAAAATAACAGGGCTGCGGTATGGAATGGGAAACAAATTTACAATTGGTTTGAATCAGAGATGGGGGTTAAGCAAGGCTGTCTTTTGAGCCCACTCCTCTTTTCAATCTTCATTGACGACCTTACATCATTCCTACAGGGCGGAATCGTGTTTGATGGTATACATCTATATATTAATACGGAGCTGCCTATAACGTGTTTCCACCCATTTTTCCTATTATACGTCACATAAAAATGCCAACACTATATATATTTGGGTAGGGGACAATACATAGAAGTGCACAATACAAAAATTATCCACAAATTATGAATTAAAGCAGGTAAATTTAAGCGAATTGCATGAAATTACAACAACAACAACATGGCACCCGCGTGAAGTTAATTCGCACTTTTTCTAAAATGAAAAACGTGAAATGCAGTTCGACAGACAATCGTTTGTAGCTGTTTGTAGTGAAATTCTTTTCGTTTGTAGTTCAACCGTTTGAAAGTTAGAACCATTTGAAAAAACAAAATCCCAATCCCTTAAAACCGTGTTATTTCTGAAACCGCAGCAAGTAAAGTGATAAAATTTCTAATTTGTATTTTCTATTTTCGAAAGTGTTCGACATTACAAATCTAATAAAATTCAAATTGTACCAATCGGCCTAACGGTTTATGATTTATATGAAATTTAAGCAAAATGTTGGCTTCTAACTTAAGGTCCCCATAACTCTAAAACTGTTGAACAACAAACGATGAAACATATCTATTCTATGCACCCTTTTCTACCTGTAATATAAAATAGAAGACAGCCCGCATTACTGGACACTTTTTATTCGCAATTTAAGGAAAACCTAAAATGGTTTCGATTGCCTATTTATAAGCCCTCCGATATTTCCCCTTCACTTCCCCTTCAAAAATTAACTTATAGAATAAATTGGTCGAATTTCGACCACGGGGCGACCCCTAGTACATATAAAGCTTTTACTTTATGCGGATGATATTGTCATTATGGCAGAGTCCCCAACGATGATGCAAATGATGATGAATAAAATGCAACAATATTGTTCAACGTGGAACCTCAAAGTCAACCTCGCTAAATCAAAAGTAATGGTGATACGAAATGGACCTGGAAGGTACGCAAGGCAAGCACAATGGTTTGGGCAAAATGAGGAAGTTCAGATTGTTAAGACTTATAATTACCTTGGAGTAATTTTAACACCTACAATGTCATTCAAATACCACCTTAAAGAAAAACTAAAAGAAGCGAAGAGGGCAATCAACTGCAATTGGAAGGTGATACTTGGCAATAGAAACATCCCACCGAGTTCTAAATATAAAGTTTTTGATGCTGCTGTTCGGTCTATATTGTGTTATGCTACACAAGTCTGGGGTATCTCTCGTTATGAGGAAGTAGAAAATCTTTTAAGATATTTTTTAAAAAAAACCTTCAGGCTTCCAGAAAACACACCAAATTATATGTTGCATCTAGAAACAGGTCTGCCTCCTCTGTACACATTTACAATCAGGTTGCATATGCAGTATATATTGAATGTAATGACGCTTCCCAGCCACCGCCTTCCGCATATAATGGCAAAACATGCAGTGCGTGGAAACCTCCATTTTTACGAAGAATGAACCAGATTGAGCGCCGAACATGATGTCCCGATAGCGGAATATAATGCAGATGTATGGAAAGGAAATATACAGGAGCTGTTAAGGAAAATCGATGAAGCTCATCATGCGGAGTGTAGAGCCAAAGCACAGCAGAGTGAAAGCAGGTTACTTCCACGATCAAAATAGTATAGAAATTATTTCAACAATTTTTAAGGCTAGAGGGGAACTGCTTCGTTTAAACTATATGCCACACAGATCGGACAGCAATTCAGAATGCAACCTATGTAATCTACGGGTGAAAGAAGACGTGCAGCATTTGATCGGAGTTTGCCCTATACTAAGAAGTATCAGAAGAGCTCATTGGGGTAAGCCTACACTTACGGAAGAAAAAGTTGTTCTGTGCTTAAATGGTCAGGATTGGAATGTCCTTCAAGTTATGTAAGTTTTTTAGTTTAGTTTTTTGTGTTAAGCTCTAATAGAAATATAAATAGAATTTAAATTGAGTTTAAAAAAAATTTAACTTTTGTTAATAACAATATTGCAAATATTCTCTCTTTATCCGTCTGATGGCATCTGCCAATGCACGATATTGTGAATAATTTAAAATAAATATCTTCTTAATATATAAAAACGTTCGTGCGTATGTATGACCGACGATAACGGCTGAACCACTGAAGCTATCCCCCTTATATTCACACCATATGTTTGTGTGGTGCTCCGGATGGTTTATGTTTATTTTAAACCCTATAGGACTCGCTGGGGTCGCTTTTTTGAAAATTCTTATTTATGGACCGATTTGGCTCAAATTTACACCATATAACACTTAAAAAATAGAAAGCTTTTGCCAAAATTTGGACCCGATAGGTGGGTCTGGGAGATATTTACGAAAAGTTAGTTAGTTCCCTGCATATCAATATTGTATCATCAACATTAAATTTAATTGTAATAATACAGTTGGCGTTGGTTGTCTATACTTTTTTGAATTTTACATTTCAGTAATTCATATTTCATTTAGCTGTTTTTGTTCAACGAATTAGTTTTTAATCAATTTTAAATAGGTAAATAACATTTCCATTCGATTTCCGGCACAAATAACATAACCAAAGAAAATGCTCATAACCACTGAGCCAATTTTCATGGTTCTTCTTTTGTTTTATTCGTATTGTTGTATTTCAGGTTTGGGCAGTCTTTAAAGATATTTTGGACCCGATAGGTGGCGCTGTCGTCGATCTCCGAAACTGCTCAATCGATTTCAATGAAATTTCGTGGTTGTGTATGGTTGGTTCCAGCTTGAAAGATGGGATACTTTTCGACCCGATAAGTGGCGCTGTTGTCGATTTCCGAAACAGTTTTATTGAGACGATTGAAATTTTTGGGATGGGTACGGTTGCTTCAAGTTTGACAGAGGGGATAATTACCCTATTGTTGGTAGGTACCTTACTTATCCTTCAAAAATAAAACCAAACGCTATTTCTAAAGTTGTATAATTAAAAATTTGTATGGACATTGGACATTGTCCAAATAAAGCACTTTGCAAAATCTGAGCAGGACTTAATACGAAAGGTACGAGCAAATCCGGGTGGGTACAACTACATGTAAAAGAGGCTGACGTCCGGATATGCACTCATAACTCGGGAACGGATTGGTCGATTTTTATGATTTTTTGTTTAAATTCGCAAGTGCCCAAGGAAAAGAAAACTTTATGGGGATTAGTTGAATTTTTGAATTCTTTGGATGTTCCGGGCAGTTATAATTTTGCTACGCAACGTCAATGCACCGAAACTTTGTAACGGAACGCGTTTGATTTTATGGTGGAAGATCAAATCAAATGTCATCCAAGCGACGAATTCTCATTCTCATTGCTCGGATTCCCCTTATTCAGAACGATTTGCCATTCGCATTTAAGCGTCTTGAATTTTCCGTGCATCTCCCTTTCAATCTCAGAGATGGTAACACCTACCACAACATTTTTCATATGAGGGAACTCGAGAACGGATCGTCAGGCTTGAGCTATCTTTTCTTTGTTGTGTTTGTCTACGCCTAAGGAAGGTTCATACGAAGAAAAAAATGGAAAATTTGAAAGGGAAATTGGAGAATTGTAGAAATTTATTTTCCATACATTTTGTACGGGGAGTGTTTTTTTTTTTAAAACAATTTTGATGGAATAGTGAATGTTCCAAATTCAAATTATTTTAGTCAAAAAGTCAATATTGGGCGGGACGAAGTTCGCTGGGCACGCTATGTTATATAAAAATTGAGCCTTAAAATTGTGTTCTTTTGTCGCCGAATCACGCCTTAACGCATTTACAGATTTTAACCAAACTTTGTCACATCTTTGGTATTGGTCCATTTATATGACTTTTGTGAAGTTTGGTTGCAATTGGTAAACGTATGTTTGTGTAATTTGTTTACAAAAAACGGTGCAAAAAAGAAAACATATTTGTACTGTTAAATATGTTGTTTTTTGTTTGGTCTTATGGGAAATACATTTTACAATCACTTTTTTCGAATTTCCAGTCGGTTTTTTTTTTTTTTTTTTTCAGTTTTCTCAACATTTTGAAAAATTGTAGTTGTACGGTTCCTACGCTGGAATCGGAAAACTTATGCGTGCGTGAAAAAAAAAACATGAATTTGAGTAATTTTTTGTTTTTTTCCTAAATCACTCAGCCGTTTTCAATTAAATTTTGTGGCTGTGTTTGGTTGGTTACAGTTTGAAAGATAGATAGATATTTTGGACCCGATAGGAGACTCTGTTGTCGATATCATAAGCCCCAGCCGATTTGAATAAATACAGTTTGATAGATAGGACTATTTTGGACACGATAGGTGCTGTGTTCAATCTCCTAAACCACTTAACCGATTTCAATGAAATTTTGGGGCTGTGTATGGTTGGTTACAGTTTGAAAGATGGGACACTATTTTGGTATGGTGGGTACGGCTATATGCAAAAGAGACTGTCGTCCGTATGTGCACTCATAACTCGGGAATAATGGATCGTGCTTCGTGGATTCGTATTGACCCAAGGAAGGACATATGATACTTTTTGTCGTGAAAATAAAAGTTTATGGGGATGGGATTGGGGATGGAACTTTGCATGGATTCACTTTCATTCCTATAAAACACAAATAATATATTTGAACTTTTTAATAAAAAAAAAACCTTCATTTATTTTGGATAAATCTATTAAATTTCATTTATTTTACTTACATATATTTTCCTGCCATCTTCCTGCAACAAGGCAATAAAACAAAATTCAATGCAGAGTTGATCGTAGTTTGAATGTCATTTGGCTTATATGAACGCAATGCTTATTTGCCCTCATGCAAAGATAATGCAGTATTTTTACATTAATGAAGCCAAAAATTGCAGTGTTGCCGCATTTTTACTTTTTTTTTCTCAGCCTATTATTATTTTCATTACATTAACGAATATGTGCGAAACAAAGTTCGCCGGGTCAGCTAGTATAGTATAATATTAATATGTAATTCAATAAAATCACAATTTAATACAATACAAATTATCTTTTTGGACTAAGATTATTTACAATCAAGTTCCCCATGTTTATCTTTAAAATAGTTTGAAAACAAAAAACGTGTAGCTGTCTCAAGCGTAAGTGAGTAATCTAATTGACGGAATGATATTTTTAACAAAAATTGTGTTTAATGTCGTTTTTCACTGGGATTTTCAGATTTTGCCTAAATGGAACATGAAACGTGATTTTTCTTTCTTTGCATTTGTGACGATGCGTGTTTAAAAGTCAGCTGTTCTTAAATTGTAATTTGTGTTTATAAAAGCTCACTCAATTTATGTTGATATCTATTACAGCGGCCAAATGTAAATTTTTCTCAATTTTTCACGGACTTATCGTCTGAAACCTAATTAAAAACACACTTTAAAGTTTGACAAATGTTTTGGTGTTGGTGTAAGTAGGTGTAAATCTCGTTCAGAAATCGAGTTTCGCAAAATTTCTCTGACTCTGAAAAAAGTGTTTTGTTCTGTCCCAATGGTAAACGACATAACTGTCATAAAATAGCCTGGGGGCGTATCTAGTTTAGTAAGTTTGACAGCTGGTTAACTTCATATATCTTATGTCGTTTTCCACTGGGACAAAAAATCAAAAATTTTTTTTTTAATCCTAACCACTTTTTATGTTCCATAATTCCACTAATAACAATATACTTTGCACAGCTGTTTTACATTATTTTAGGAACCTTTTTTTAAAGCAAATATGTGCACAGTTTAGTAAAAAACAAAATACAGAAATACATAAATAGCCATGGATATAACTTTGGAGGAATTATTGTATTCTTCGTCATCCTCTTCATCTGAAGACTACGAATCAACAAAACTACTCTACTTGTATCGACAACAGGGAAAATATTTTTCAAGTCGATATCCATATTCCATATTTGTGATTTTCCCAAAAACGTATACAATTTGAACTGTTGATATTGACTATTTCTGTCAAATAACGCAATAATCCATATTGCAGATCAAAATCGTCGCTTGTTCCAAAGAACTTTGCTTGGTAGCAAAGAACGATGGTTTCGAACTCAGGAACGTTATGAGAAACTCGTCAAAGGTTCTAAAATTACTAATTATTAGAGAGTACTTCTCGACTCCTACAACAAACTCTTTGACCACTCGAAAAAGGTTCTCGGTATGTGGTGGTCATCATCCCAAGACTTCTTCTCATTTCTATGCTATAGATGGATATTTTCTTCGGAAGAGAAAGAGCAGCTCGCACCAACAAAAAGAAAGGTGTTTAAAATACTCATGAGTATTTTTGAACCACTTTTGGACTAATAACGCATCTTTAAAAATTAATAACAATTATACCCAGATCCATACTTAGCTTATGATGGAATTCTTAGACGTGCTTCATTTAACCTGCCGAATTTGGAAATCGAATCTCCGACTTCAAGACTCAGTTGATGCAGGATTTGCAATTCAATAATTCAGTAGTCTACATAAAGTTATTCGGTGAGGTATAATGTAGGAAGGTTTCAGTAAATTTGACAACATATTGCTTATGAACCCACTTTCACCTCGATATTCATGTCAATAAACAATGTTATCGATACTGGGAACAGCATAAACCAAAGCATACAAAATTGGTTTATTCCACAAAATCATTATTGAATGCAATCATCTTAACTAAACTCCTAATTGGTTATCCTATTTTTAGAAAAAGTCTTTCTCCAAATTACTTTTTAAAGTGCAAGATGAAAATGTCGACTAAAATTGGCTCTCCATAATAACATTCCATTCCTCGTAATCAGAAGTATATAATATCTAAACGTAAACAAATTTAATAAACAGAAAACAGCAAATACTTCCGACAGTGATTAGGCGATAGAAAAGTGTGTGGAATATCCTAGACGTTTTCCCACGCGCCTATCATAACGCAAACTTGCTACAAAAATTATTTCAAAGCGAATTTTTACTCTCATGCTTCAACACGAAAATACAGATTTCTATGGATCATTAAATGATCGCTGATGGTGACGTATCTTTTCTAAAAATATGTTAATGTTTTTCTCGCAATTTATTTCGCTTATTTCGAAAACAATATGTGGGTAGAAAAAAGTGATTTGTTTTCGATGACACAGGTACGAAATCGAATGTTCTTAAATTTTACACATACACAATATAAATAGCAACAACGTGGATAGGATATTATTAAAAAAAGTTAATAATTCTTATTTGTGTGACGAATACATTTATTTAAAATAAATTGCAGTGGGTGTATGCAATTTCCTAAAGAAAGCGTGGGCACATTCAGACTTGGACAAACTGAGGCGTATGCGCATTTTTTTGACAGACATTGCAATAGCACGTCGATATTGATTTTTGTTATTTATTTTATTGACAGTTAGGTTATGTTTTAAGAAATAGTAAACATTTCGCTTTTACAACAGGAGTTAGGAAATCTATACCTCCACTTTCATTCGATTGCCAGTATTTCAGGAATTATTTACGCGAAAGTCACTTACGTCTAGATACACTTTGAAATGCGATTCAACCACACGGTGACAATCTAAGCGAAATGAGTAAAGTAAACACGTCTGTCGAACAGAGCGTTCGTTTATTTTTAATGAAAAGCAAATCATTTAAATAAATGTCTGCCCAACTTAAACGCGACCTTTTTCACTATTATTATTAAAAGTAATTCTCTTGTCTGTCTCTAAAATGCATTTTTTAGTAATTCGAGACATTATCCGCATTCAATAACCTAGTTTCTTAAGTCGACTAGATTGGTCTGAGATGTAACTTGAGGGTCAATTCTGGTTCTGTAAAAAAGTGAATCCAATAAATCGTTTTCACATTCGCTTTCAAACTTTGCTTTTATTTTTTACTAAAAAGCAATTCTCGATCAATAAGTGAAACTATCGTGGTGAAAGGTGAATTATCACACACTATGTTGTATGAAATAAGGTTCTTAATTGTCAAACTCTCACTAAAAAAATTCATTTGCAAAAAAGAGCATGAACAAAATGAATCATATGAACATTTTTGAAAATTAGCTTCAAATTTTAGTAGAACGAGAATCGAAATTGCAGTGTAAGGGTGAAAACATTCTCGTTTCACTTTTTCACAAAACGAGAATGGTCCCCCTGAACGCGAATACTAGATTGGTCGGGAACGTCACTTTTCTTACGTCAACGTCAGCCACATATACTAACTGTCAACTTAGTCCTCAGTCACGAATTTCTTAACTAGATTCATCGGCTACCCGTCCATAAACGTCAAATGAAACAGCTGTTCATGTCAGCCTGCTGGCAGAATTACTATACTCTATACTTGGGTGTTCCCATTACCATATGAAAATCTTTGACGTGAGCATTATTAAATTTTCGTTAAAAATTTAAAAATTAAAAATGGTTCTAGACTATCTATTATTAAATAAACTAACTTTATAATTCATAAGCAACATTTTAAGACCAAGATTGAGGTCTACCATCAAGTTTAATTTTACAATTTTCGCACAATATTTTCAAAATTGGCTTGCTTAACGTTATTATAGTATTGCGATACTCAACCGCGTTACAATTTAAAGAATTTGCGAAGTCCCTTTTTCAACTAAAAAAAAGGGGAACAGTACCAACAAATTGTATTTTCCTCGAAAAAAAGTGTCAAATTTTTGCACAACGGTCACGCTGGTCCAGCGCGCGGCGCACTCACACATTAAAATCTGATTCGGAACGTTCCCTAGCGCAATTGCGAGAAAAACCCCACAAAATCAAGGCACTGATAACTGAAAAAAAAATGGATATATATATACCTACATAGGTATATATCTGGTGGTCCCACTGGAAAACGACATTAGTTACCCAATCTCTGCTCATAATGCTTTTCAATTAATGCGAGCTTAGGCTTTTCATGTTTTCATGCATGCCGACGCAAAACGAAGGGTTCTTGTGCAATTTAAATAAATAGGTTTGTTTGACGTGGGCCCTACCAAGTGCGCACTAGTGATATCGAGATAAAGGTAAATACAATAAATTTCATATTCAAAAGTGAATTTAAAAAAAAAAGTAGTGCGTGGAGTCCCTCCGCGCGGAAGAAGTGAAACTTCGTAATGTGGAAATGAAAATAGGAAGGGGTAAAAATTGATTTTTAGTGAAATCATATTGTTTCTTTAAGACAAACTTTATTAATATTGCTTACAATTCATAATTGATCGCATCTTTTAATTATCATTTTCGAGTGGAGAAATATCCAAATCTATGGATGGATTTGCAATTGCAAATTACTTTTTTTACATTTCCGAAAACACTCCAGGGCTATCGTTGTACTACAATAGCAGTATTTGTACTGTTGTGCTGCACAGCTACT
The DNA here is from genome assembly GCA_946477585.1 of Cheilosia urbana. NCBI lineage: Eukaryota > Metazoa > Arthropoda > Insecta > Diptera > Syrphidae > Cheilosia > Cheilosia urbana. The sequence goes on from OX297856.1 coordinate 45,659,878, forward strand.
TAAAATCATGCTTTTTAAAAATATGCGCATTTTGTTCTTAAAATCTTCCAAGATTATTATGAATTTTAAGCATCTGAAATACAGACGCACCCTTAAAGTATAAGTCCTGCATTTGCTTTACAAACATACCCAGAGAAAGATTGACATTCGAGACAACAGGAACAAACGGAAATGGCAATTGAATTGTCTTATAATATTTGTTTAATATAGAGTAAAAGCAATTTACATAAATGTAAGTGAAATAATTTCAATGTTGATAAGTAGTAGTGATGTGTCGACTCGGTTTGGTAAACCGGTTTAAACCGAGTTACTACTAAACCGAGTTAAACCGAGTTGCTTTTATTTCAAACCGAGTTGGCGAAAACCAATGAAACGAAACGAACCGACCGAAAACCGAATAATAAAATGCCACGCATGCATAAACCGATATCAACACACGACTCGGTTTCGGATCTCGGTTCGATTGGTTAGGTAGGTGTGCGTGTGAGAAAAATAAACAATGTACAAACACATTATTGAGCATGCAAGATGCAAAGTCCAATTGGAAAGCTGTGCTCTTCTCTTTACTCCTGTTTTCTCGCATCTGCAATGTGTATGTGCTATGATTTTTATGAGCGAGGGTGGTTTTTGTCAATTGAGCGAGTCCATAGGTGGTAATTCGGTTTGAATGAACCGTTTACGTACGTATACCCGTTCGTATAGTCGTGTTGGATTTCGATTTCTTAACGAGTAGCAACATGCAAATCGAGTCGACTAACTCGGTTTGCAGCTCGGTTTGCAACTCGGTTTGCTTCAATTCTAAACCGGTTTAACTCGGTTTGAAATAATATCGGTTTGGCACATCACTAATAAGTAGCTCCATACATAGCTACATCGTATACCTTATATGTACTGCTTTTTGTCGACTCGTCGCGTCGTGCTGCTGCTTTTTGCCTCCAAACGACAGCCCTGAAACACCCTCCCTATCTTAACTTACGTTGAAGTTCAATGTCTTCTCTGTTTTCTCATTCAAAATCAAAGGCTCTCTATAAAGTAAGAGGGTCATCCAAAAATTCCGACCGACAATTTGGAAAATCATCGACCGGGGGCTTTATTATAATGGGTGTCAGCATCAACATCAATGTCCTCACTAAACGTTCATTGGACATCATGCTCCCCAGGACAAGGAAGAAAGATGCGATCAACTTTTCGTTACTTTGGCTAAAAATATACTCTTAGTGAGTGTGAATTTTAGAATTGTACAAATTTTCCCTGCACATTGCAGCCCCTGTGACAAAATTTAGATATTTCCAAATAATGGGAATGGTTTTCTTTCTTTTTGCAAAAAGAAGTTCTCGAAGGGAAGGAATTTAAAATATTCAGCGACAAGCTGAATAGACATTTCTGTGCTTCTAGGTATTGTACTACTCGCTTTTTAATAAATTAAATTGTTGTCACAATGAAATAGAAATACATAGGTAATACCTACATTGTTGGGGTTTACAAGGACTGCTTACTCAGCAGCGGCTGGGCACAATTTGGCAAAGACAAGATTAATGCATGCAGAACTGTATCAAAACAAGACTTTAATTGCCGATTTAGTCATTATTTTTGGAAATTAATCTTCACCACAGAATATTCCTCTCCCAGAATTTGCTGCCAATAAACTCACTCACCATTGCATAGTCTGAAGCAGGAGCGGGACCCTCACATCTTTGAGTATGCAATGCTTATAGTAGCATTAAGCGTTTAAGAAGTTTCACTTCAATAAATCAAACAACATAATTCACCTATATCGTCTTTACTTCTTGAATTCTTCAATTCTTTACTATAGGTATCAACGTATGTAGGTATGTACTATAACAAACATTAAAACAAAAACCTTGAACTCAATTTCTATACACACCACGTCCATCAGCGCACGTCAACAGCCATCTGCGCATTTCCTCAAAAACAACCACCACTTTTTTCATATGAACGTGCTTGCGCTGTGCAATGTGCGCCACCCTCACCCTCGCTCACACCTTTGAGTCCATCAGCGCACGTCAACCAACAGCCATCTGCGCATTTCCTCAGAAACAACCACCACTTTTTTCATATGAACGTGCTTGTGCTGTGCAATGTGCGCCACCCTCACCCTCGCTCACACCTTTGAGTATCCAATTATTAGCGTTAAACGTTTAACGCGTCCTTGAGTTGGAAGTCGCATAAGAAGTTTCACTTCAAAAACACGTTTATGAACTAAAATTGTATATTATAAAAAAATGGAATGGAAAAAACTGTAATCAGAGTTAAATAAACTTTCATCTATATTCCAAACACTTTTATTAACTATTTGAATTATGGAAATCGCTCAGAACTAAGTGCTCTCATTTTTAACAATAAACGGAAAAAAATGTTATCTTTTTCATACTTCGTTCACTAAAAGATAAATATTTTTCAATTTCAAAAACTGAGAATCTTGGGCAACATAGGTATTTTGTGTTCGATATAGTAGCCGAATATTCAGGGATATTCTGTGCAGGATTTTTGGCAGACATGAAAATCAGCTGACACTTTTCAGTGCGCACTAGTGGGCGTTTTCGTTTGGAAAATATAGCCATTGTGAATTATTTAAAAAGTCGGAACTAAAAATATTTATTGGTATGGTGTTAAGTGTTTGCAATCGGATGCATTGCTCACTACCATTCAATTCCGTGTCGTGCGCTTTACTGCAGATAACGAAAAATCTACAAAATTTCAATAGATGCAAAAAACTCCAATGAAGTCATTCCAGTTAGTTTAGTTAAGCTCAACATCCTTCCTCTTTCTTGTGTTGGCGTTAGTTACGAAAGGAAAAAGTTTATTTTTCCAAGTATGTATCCTGCTTGCATCATATTTAGAGAAATTCTAATTTACTAGAGCAATCTTACTTATAATCAATTTTAACCTTCACACTCAATATTTGGTAGGTCAGAATGAATATTTTTATATGGAGAACCGTTCGCCATTGTGAGTTCGGTAAATCTAGCTTGGACAATAACTAGAATTATAAGTATCTTAGTATTTCTGAGTGAATAGGTATATTGTGTAACTTATATCCTACGAGATTTTAGTAGGTGCAGTAGCTTAGTGGTTAGTGTGTTGGACTACTATGCGAGGGGTCGAAGTTCGAATCCCGCAAAAACCCAAATTCCAACTTAGGGTTTTTTTCACTGCGCCACCTCTCGCGAACGTCTGACAAACATCCGAGAGTATAACTGTCTTGAAAAAGCTTCTCAATTAGCCGTTTTGAGTCGGCATAAAATTGTGGATCCCTTCCATTCGTTCCAAAAACGAAAAACTCACACAAAACGAATGGTTGTGAGAAGCTAGGCCTAGGGTCCCTTCGGACCTGTTGCGCCAACTATTTATTTTATTTATTTATATCCTACAAGATTTTATCGACTTGTAAAAAACAAACCCGACAATTATTGAACACTAGGGGTCGCCCCGTTTTCGAAATTCGACCAATTTATTCTATAAGTTCATTTTTGAAGGGGAAATGAAGGGGAAATATCGGAGCGCTTAAAAATAGGCAATCGAAACCATTTCAGGCTTACCTTAAATTGCGAATAAAAAGTGTCCAGTAATGCGGGCTTTCTATTTTATATCACAGGTAGAAAAGGGTACATAGAATAGATATGCAAAGTTTCATCGTTTTTCGCTTAAATTTACCTGCTATAATTCATAATTTGTGGATAATTTTTATATTGTGCACTTCTATGTATTGTCCCCTACCCAAATGTATATAGTGTTGGCATATTTATGTGACGTATAATAGGAAAAATGGGTGGAAACACGTTATAGGCAGCTCCGTATTAATATATAGATAACAGTTACTCATGAATTGCAATCCTCATGCAATTTTAATCACAAAATAGCCATCTGGGCAAATATGCTCGTGAGTGGTACCTATACCTATATTTGTTTGCAATCTAAATTCTAATGTTTTTGAACAAAAGAAGTTGTCCTCAACTTTAGAAAGCATTCCTTGTTTTGTTTACGAAGTCATAACCACAGAAACGCAAATACAATTCTCACTTCCTCCGATTTAGCCGCACAGATGCATGGAAAATAAACGTGTGAGTGATATCATTATAAATAGACGATTTAATAAAAACCACCTCATTGAGAGCCGAGAACAAATGCTCCATATGTGTCAGTACATATACCCTAAATCTTTGCAAGAGAGCTCAAAAGGTAGGCCCCACAAAATACACCGATGAATAATTTCCCCATATGATGTTTCTAAAATTAGAAATATTTATTTTTTTGTATTTTTAGACTGAAACCGAAAAGGTGGATATATAAGTGGGATCACTTGAATCTTATCCTCATACGTTTTCCAAATCCCGGCAAGCACAGTGCTGATTTCATATTACTGCTTTTCCGAAAGGTATAACTAGTCTTTAGACAATCCCCCGAAATAGTGAACTCATTTGGTTATTTTACAAAATTTTAGTGGTGATATTCAGTGTATTTCCATTAAATTTTGACTCGTTCGTAGATGTCCGTAGTTCCCCTAATGTTCCGTGACTGGTGGGATGACTTTGATATGCCAGTGCGCACTTCGCGCCTGCTGGATCAGCACTTTGGCACCGGTTTAAAGTATGTTATACTAACTTTGTTTTAAAGTGCAGTGCTATAAAAATGTCTGTTTGCTGTGTTTTTATAGACGTGAGGATCTGTTATCTTCGCTTTGGAGCTCGAATCCAACTGTTCTGCGGCAGGGTTATCTTCGGCCATGGCGTCGTAGTACAAACTTGCAGAAGCAGGAATCCGGATCAACTTTGAATATTGACAACGAAAAGTTCGAGGTTATCTTGGATGTTCAGCAGTTTTCGCCGAATGAGATCACGGTCAAAGTGACGGATAAGTTTATTGTTGTTGAGGGAAAACACGAAGAGAAACAAGATGAACATGGATATGTCGCCCGACAATTCTCAAGGCGGTATCTTTTGCCAAGTGAGTTTAGGAAAATACGGATGACATGTGCATCGTTGACTATAAATAAAATATAATTTTCTTTTAGATGACGTCAACCCAGACAATGTTTCCTCATCCCTATCCTCCGATGGATTGCTGACAATAACAGCACCGATGAAGAAGATCTCACCTCCAGCTAGTGAACGTGTTGTGCCAATCACACAGACTGGTCCTTCTAGTAAAGAAGATAATGCCAAAAAAGTGGAGACTACCAGTAACTAAAACTGCATCTAGACTGTTTAATAATTTTTTTTTTTTAATTTGATGCGATATTTATTAATCATTTTGTTTATATCTATATTTCGAATAAATTTTAATTTTTTTTGTATTTGCCTTAACTAAGGAAATATATATCCTTATACATTTTATCTTCACTTGGATTTCAATAACAGATCGTCAAGGGTTAAATTGAATTGTATCAAATTTGTCTGTATCCAACGATCATATTTTTCGTTAAGTTCCGGGGAAAAATCGTCCTTGTATCCACCTGCTTGACCTTTTCTAATAAACGGCGTTTGGTATGATGAGTCGCTGAAAGTAAAATTTGGTGTTAATTAAAAAAAAAACTATAATCTACATAATATACAGTCACTGTTGAAAAAAGGCTTACTATACTCTGTTCAATTCGTATTTTCAGTACAGGGAAGATAGGCTATTTGCCTTTCACCCTAACTATTATGGATTTTAATAAGCTGTCTCCATTTTAAAGCTCTCACATGGTTGCCATAGTGAGCACTATAAATTGGCATAATTCTCTCACAAATATCGGTAGGGTTACCAAATACCAACTCTTTATTAAGAAAAAATGGTTTAACTGCATATTAACAGATCCTTCATAAATACAAGGAGTACCTAAAAACTGTATGGCAACATCCCACATAATCAAATTCATTTATTCGCTCTCAAAAGCTTTAAAAAGCACCAAAACCGAAAGTTCTGTGAAAATATTCATAGAAAAACCCGTAAAGATATTTTTGCAAATAGATTATGGTAACACTCTTCTGAGGTGCTTAAAACACACATGTTTATTTTCTGCGATAAAATAGCAACCGCACACGAGATTACGAGAATATCACCCTCGTCGTCATCCTCATTCTGCTCCCTAGTGTTCCTTAAACATCGATAGTTTTACATTTCGATAGTATCGATAGTTTCGGAATAAAACTATCGATAGTATCGATAGTATCGATAGTCTTATATGCTTACGATTTTCTAAGGACGGGGTTGTAAATTGGTCCATAGTTTATTAATAAAAAAACATTTAATAACAAACATATTTTATTGGAATACCGAAGCAGCTGTGGTCAAGAAATGTTTTAAAAGGACTCGCATTTATATTTCATATTGTTTAAGTTAAGATAAGACTGCATGCCATTCACGCATATATGAATGCCAAGCAAATGACCAGATTAGCTCTCAAATGACCAAAATGTCAGGATTATCAAATTTGTATATTAGAGATCAAAATTACCAATAAGGTCATTTAAGACATTTTTTATTTATTACCAAAAGTTGTAGTAGGGTTCCACAAAAAAAGAGAACGAAATGAACGCCGATGACAACAAAATAATTCTTGTTCCATCAAAAATGCCAGCAATGCCATAACGAAATTTCAATAAAGTGCATATGGGCATTTATGCTGGCATTCGTGCCTGTTGTCCGATTACACTATATGCTATTTGGGCATTTTTATCTGTCAAAATCAGCCTGGTCATATGTGGCATTTAGGTCATTAGAGCATTATGAGATATGCCCAAGTCCATTACATTCGGCCCTAGCGAGGTATGCTTCGGAACGGATAATTCTCCGCAACGCATACTCTTTCGGAGGCTCAAATTCCATTCGAGAAACTTAGCTGTCAAAAATTTATCAATAAAATGGACTTCATCGCACTTCAACGTAATTCAATATACGTTACAAAATATCAGAATAATTCTCCGAACAGTTGTTTCAAAGAAAACCTCGAAGCAAAAATCCTCCGAATCATACCTATAAAATCGGAGAATTTTCCGTTCCGACGGAAACCTCGCTAGGGCCGATGGTATGACCATTTTTTGACAGGAGAACTGTCAGAAATTGGCATTTTATGACCACTTGGCATACAGTCTAATCTTAATTTTATCTACTTAAAGGCGCCTATTTTTATACGTAGAAAAGTATTACTCCTATTACGGAAGTATCTAATTTCGAAGTATGAATATCCGAACTTTACTTGAGTGTAAAGGCGCTACATTTTTAATAAGTAGGAAAGAGATGGTAGCTTCACGTATTCTTATCTTTTGTCAGTGGAAACGAAGTACTTCCTTTACGTACATGTTTCACCGGTTTTATCTTTTATCAGTACTTTTACGTTTACTTTGAATATGTCCTCATATAATGCGTTTCGATAGTATCGATAGTTTTTTTGAACTATCGATGTTTAAGGAACACTACTGCTCCCGACTGTCTGGCAGACTGGTCATGGTGGGATGTATGCGCCTTTGAGGAAAATTGGGTGGGTTTTTCGTAAATGACAACAACAAATTCTTTGGAATCACCAGTGGTTTCGCTTTTATTTCAGTGGCAAATCTTGTGTTGAGTGCCGTGAGACAGAGTTGTAAAAAATGAAATCTTTACAGTACTGCAGTCATTTGATTAAAAAGACGAATTTTGAAATCTTTTTACTTCACTTAACTACTTTTACTTCAAATTTTAAATCGCAGTCTATTTTGAAGTCTTAAGTGAAAAAATCACCTGATGCAGTCAAACGACTTGAAGTCAAAAGATTGCATTACTTTTTGATTGCTTGAATTCTTTTCCATTGGGACCACCAGAAATCTTTTTCAGATCTCAGATTTTACGATGCTTCTGGAACGCGCAACGAAATTGATCTGATTTTGTAAATGGATTAGTGCGTTAATTGAAACAATATCAGCTGTTCAAATGGCGTTCGTTTTTGTCAAAATCACAAATGAATATCGACCCGACAAATGTTTTCTCTTTTGATAGATACAAATGAAGTACCTACACAGAAAAGCCTTGATGTGATGATGTTTAAATTCGCCATTAACTTCTATATTGTTATACATAATTACATTTCAATATATGTAAGAATTATAGCTTTAATTTATGAGACTGCAGTTTTAAATAAATGGGTACGCATATTTATCGTAGGTATATTTAATTATGTTGTAGTTAAAGCTAATGAAAACATGTTCTTTATATATTGAAGAATGCAAATTTCTTGTTTAGTAAATAATTTCTGTCAACATCTTTTTCCAAAGCTAGCTACTTATATTTCAGAAAAAGGTTTTGAGGTACGTTACTTTTAGGGTCAGTTCAAGTTCAAGTTCAAGTTATTTTATTGAGACTTATAAAAACATTTTAGTACATATTTGAAACTTGTAAGAACGAATGTACTTTTGCGCTTAAGAAATGTATATAATTGGAGGCTATAACGTATGGCTCTCTCTTATGATAAAAAGCTTTACGTTGCCGACATGGCTCAAAGTGTCTAAAAGAGAAACTCTCGCTCAAGGAGTTATATCTAAGTTTATTTCGACGCGAATGTCACAAACACTACCAGAAATATAAAATACAATTAATAGAAGAAATAGGGTATGTACGAAATATGGTATAAAACGAAAGAGGGGGGGAAACCTGTTGAGGTCCTCCGCTCCAGACCATGAATAGGTTTACAATTTACGAACATTTGTTATGAAATTTTGAAAACATATATGTATGAGATTACTGGACAGATAAATTTGTTTTCTTCTTTTTTATAAATATGACAAATTAATTGAACGATTACATTTAATGACGTACAGATCTAAAGAGAGAGCTTATGTGAAATGCCGTACCTATATATTGGTCGAGTATCACGGCTGTTTTGAAATTTACAATAGATAATAAAGATAACATTAAATAATAGGCAATTAATGTAAGTTTTGCCAACCAAACAATTGCTTAGTTATATAGGTACTACCACTGAGAATACAAATTTTTTTTTAAATTTATTTCTTTATTTATATAGGTATATAAATATTTTTTTTTTATGCTCTATTGAGAAATGAGTAAAGTTCAGCGACGGGTGCGGCTAACCGCGATTTTGACCCAGTATGGCCTTTTGGTAAAACGTGATTGGGGGCCCATCGAGGGCGAGGCTTATGTCTTCATTTAAAATAATGAAGGGAAAAGGAAAAATGACTCTTATAGGAAATTTTGTGAGGAGGTCGAATCACTAAGTGCGACCAGTAGGCTTGTTAAAGTCCTCAAAAGGGACAGGATAAGTAAACTGGAATCGCTCCAAAAATCTGATGGTACCTACACTGAGGCAAAGGCGGAGACTGTCAGTCTCCTCCTGGAGACTCACTTCCCGGGAAATCAAGTTACTACATGCTCTTCAGTGGTACCGGAAACGGTGGCCATTCCTGATCTGTCAATCACCACGCGGCGTAGCTGGTATGTTGCATCCAGAGTAGTGACGGATGATGCCATCAAATATGCAATTGCATCGTTTGATGGTTTCAAGTCGCCTGGTCCGGGTGGCATTTATCCGGTTATGCTGAAACAAGGTTGTAGACAGCTCATGCCGACGCTGAAAAGAATTTTCACCGCTAGCTTGGCCTTGGCCTACATACCTTCTCCTTGGCGTATGGTTAAAGTCGTGTTCATACCAAAAATAGGTAAGACTGACTACACTCCCGCCAAAAGTTTCAGACCCATAAGTCTGTCCTCCTTCCTGCTGAAAAGTTTGGAGAGACTGGTTGAGCTGCACGTGCGCAATGTCGCTCTTCGATCGCACCCTCTTTCAGAGATGCAACATGCCTATCAGCGCGGAAAATCCTGTGAAACTGCGCTTCAGAACCTTGTTGGTAGGATTGAAAGTGCTCTTGATCCTTCTGTTACAGGACAAGCAAACTTTGGAACTCGCTTCCTGGGGATATATTTCCAGAAGACTACAATTTGCAGCAATTTAAGTGCAGAGCAAACATACATCTGCAGGCATCTCGGGGCGCTGTTGAAGCGTTATAGGTTCGCCTTTCCCGGGAGAAGTATATACAAAAAAAAAAAAAAAAAGGAGTACGCGTTGGGCATTTTCGTCGACATTGAGGGGGCTTTTTTTTGATAATGCGACTTTTGATAGCATGTGCAATACAGCCAGACATCATGGTATAGATGAAATATTAGTGTTGTGGATTAAATCAATGCTAATGTACAGGACGTTGATTGCCAAGGCGGATTGTGGTAAATGCGTCGTGACAGGGGTTAACAGGGGCTGCCCTCAAGGCGGTGTTCTGTCTCCCCTTTTATGGTGTATGGTAGTTGACTCTCTGCTAACGCTTCTCGATCTTCCTGGAACCTATGCTCAAGCATACGCGGATGATATCGCCGTTCTGTCTGTCGGTTCTGACCTAGGGACTGTCTGCTCTCGGGCTCAGAGATCCTTGGGCTTGATCGATGGCTGGTGCACAAGAAATGGGCTTTCAGTGAATCCTCTTAACGACTGTTGTTCTCTTCACTAGAAGAGAAGAAGGAGGAAGGTCACTGGTCTGACTCAGCTTGTGTTAAAAGGTGTCACTATTCCGAGCTCCGATGAAGTCAAATATCTGGGAGTAATCCTCGATAGAAAGCTTCTTTGAACCAAGCATGTCGAATCGAAAACCGATAAAGCGCTGATGTCAACTTTCTGGCAGTGTAAAGGCGCTTTTGGCGAGACATGGGGCTTATCTCCTAAAAGGGTCCTTTGGATCTATACGGCAATGGTAAGACCACTCCGCTCATACGCGTCGGTTGTATGGTGGAACAGGATTTCACGGAAACGTGTTTCTGCCTCTTTTGCCAGACTTCAAAGAACGGTTTGTCTCGGCTGCACAGGGGCCTTCCCCTATGGTCGGCGGCCTTCCTTCTGTCTCTCAGAAGAAGCGACTGTAGACTGCTTGTGGGCGTCCTTTCGGGCCACCAAGCTTTTGCCAAACACTTAAATGTTTTAGGCTTGAGCATCTCCACCATCTGTTCTGCCTGTGGAGAGGATGACGATACAGCGGAGCACTTCCTCTGTAGCTGTCCTGCCTCTGCTCGCATCAGGTGGCGGATCTTTGGGGCTGACGTGGTGAGTGCCGAACATCTAAGCTCTTCATCACTGAAGCTCCTTCTCATCTTTCTTCGAAAGACGGGAAAACTAAGTACATTAATGTAAAGTGTCTGTTTGGCAGTACAATGGACCAGTAGTTGTGTCTGAGTGCTCCATCGGATAGTAACAACCTCCGACAGAAAAAAAATCTTCATTGTCTCCCTCGTCATCTGAAGACTACAAATCACCAATAATAGGTACTATGTTTAATGTTCTTTTGTTTTCTAATAGGTAGTAAAATATATTCGGAAGATCCCACTCGAGATAACCCAAACCCAACATATAATTTCCAATGGAAAAGTCAGCACACAGCGAAACCGCACGAACACCGAAAAAAAAAAAAAAAAAAAAAACAGCGTAGAATTGTGGGGTGATGTCATGTGTAGTGTAGTTACCTAAAATGCTTTAAATGGATGGGGCAGATAGGTGAAGGTGAATGATAGCTCAAAATATTGAGGGAAGTATTGCCAAAATACGGCTTCAAGCTTTTTTTTTGTTGTATTGATTTAGGATGAATATAGTAAAATTTTAAAACTATTTCATTGGAATACGAAAACGGAAAATCATAAAATGGCCGGGTTCCACTGCCCGCTAGACGTCTAGCAGAAAATATCCCAGATGAAGGAACGCTCGCGCTAGAACAATAGCGGCAGCCGCAAAGTCCCCACTACAATTAAAGAAATAATACAAATATTATAAAAATAATATCTGAATTGCTATTTTATTTACATTACTACCAATTTTATCACAATTACATTTGCTCGGATTCGTATTTACTTTTATTTTGTACACGTTTGAACGATTTCCTTTGACAGGTCGTTGTTTTTTTTTTTTCAATGCAGCGGGTAGTTTTGCGCTGGATTGAGAAATTTGATTGAGAAAAACGCAGGTTTAAACCGGATTAAAAACGGGTTAAAGTTTTTTAAATCCGCATTTAAATCCATCTTTAATCCAACGGGCCTAATGCATGTTTTTCAGTGAATAATATGGACATAAGTTTAAATTGTCGGGTTTAAAAATTTGGATTAATGGTCGGGTGTAAAATTAACTTAAACCTGAGTTACACCCGGAGTGAATAATATGGCCGTAAACAAAAACAACCCAGCTGCCAAACTCCAAAGTATTTATAGCCGAGCAACTCTGAAAACAATGCGACATTGGGTTGTTACTTTTAAGAATCTAGTTATCTTAAGGCCCCAGTTATAGCTTTCATTGAAATGCATCATTGAAAATTTTGAATTACGAATTTAAGACGATTAGTCAAACAATATTGGCTTTAGTTGGTATCAAAATAAAGCTAATCAATTGTAGAATTTTTTTACGAAAAAAACAACTTAATTCTGATTAAAACGTTTCTTTAAATCCACTTTTATTATTTCACTGATTGAAATTGATTTCAATGAACAGCTGATTTTCGTTCCTCTAATTTGGAACCCAATCGTTTCACTGATGTGTTCGATTCTCTTTCTGTTCTCAGCTGTCAGTTTTGCTTTCAATGATCAACTCCAACCTCGAAACCGAATTTTTTATTGCAAGTTGTTCTTTTGTTGTGCTTTGTGTTTTGGTTGTATTTGGTAAATATGGAACAACGAAATTTAAAAGAATATAAAAATCAACAAAAAAGTGAAATTAGAGAATTTGAACCTAAATTAATTTTAGAACTAAAGAATCATTGCTGCGTTTACGCGAAAAATAGACCGGAATACAGCAACCGCAGTCCGCAGGAGCCGGGAAAATGAATGGGTGGACATTGCGCTTGTTTTTGGGAGAAGGGGTAAGAGTTATTTGATTTGCTGTTTAAAGTTTAAACAAAAGTTCATTTTTAGTTGCTGAATACAAAAAAAAAATGGAATTCCCTTCGTGACAGCTTTCGGTCACACTTCAAAGAGTCGTAACACCCCAAGCGGGTCTGCCACAACTGCAAAACCGAAAGTATTCATAAAACTTCATTGGAAACATTTCCAAGCGATGCATTAATGTTAAATATTCTCCCTGGAGTTTTCGGGCTCGATACAAAGGATGCACTTGGAACATTCGCTTTCGCGTACTGTAACTTTTTCTTTTTTTTAATAAACTGAGCATGACAATAGTAACAACGACATTTGTTTTCTTTTATGCAATCCCATAATTCCGATTATTAAACAGTTTTTCCTACTTGATAACCGATTTTTCTCTGTTTAATTTCACTGACAGGTCCTTCCACTGACAGCAAATTTTCAATGATTGCTATAACTGACTTGTCAAAAAAATGTAACCATTATTCCTCTGATTTGTTCCAATGATGCATTTCAATGATAGCTATAACTGGGGCCTAAGTCGACTAGATTGGTCTGGATAAGTTGTAACCTGAAAGCAAGAACTAGATTGGTCGGAAACGTCACTTTTTATACGTCAGCCACATACCCGAACTGTCAACTTAGTACTTAGTCACGAATTTCTTGATTAGATTCGTCGGCTACCCCTCCATAAACGTCAATTAAGACTGCTGCTCATATGACCGATTTCAGCCAATTAAGACCAAGATACATCTAGTCAGACAGCTGTCAGATTTAGTAAACTAGATACTTTAGCGTCCCCATTAATAGAACAATTACAGACCGCACCTAAGTTCAACATTTTGGGGCAAAATTTTGAAACCCAATTTTGCATTCCCACCGAAACTTCAACATTTTAAATGACAGATAGTGGCAGAATTGATGATCGTTTTTCCTGCTTAGAAATCAGAATGGCGTTGAACCTAAAGAATGAAATAAATAATGAATGGATAAAGTAATGCTTAGACGACCACTAACTTCTTCTTTGTTTATAACTTTTTTGTTCCACATTTATAATTTTAATAACCTGAAATGTTGGTGACAGCTGTTTTTTTTTTTTTGTCAGCGCTCTGAAAAGTCATTAATTGACGGGCAGAATCTGTAATGACCAAAACAAATGTGCAGAATTTCTGGACGCAGTGAAGCGTGCAGTGCAGTACTGCAAGAAAAACAGATGTGCAGTAAAATATTTGACAACCATTGCATCAGATACTGTCATTCGCCGACTAAGCAGCTGATCTGCTTTTGGAAATTTATTTGTAATTAAATTTGTTGAAAATGAAATGAGGAATTCTATAGAAATAGCGACAACTTGCAGTACTGCATGAAAAATTCTGCACGTGTAATTTGGGTATAAAAAGGTTTGTTCGATTTGACAAACGGTTGTATGGATGTCAAAGCATACGATTTAGAAACTTACTAAAAATGCAGCGACGAAATTCAAAATTTAGTTGATATTCAACTTTTGGAAACGTTGGAAAATATATGGCGAAATGCTGGACATTTGACATGAAATGTTGAATTTAGCCGAAACGATGAATTTAGGCGCGTTGTAAATGTACTATTAAGAAAAGGTAACAAAAATCATTCCCACGGTTTGTGTCTTCGTGTTAAGCATTCATATTTCAAGAAAATCCTCCCAAAAAGTAAATCCTTTTTCCTTTGTTGGGATAATACATACTTATATACAAGTACAAAAATGCTGAAGGTACATATTTTCTAACTAAAAAAATTAAAAAATAATTTGGAGTACACATCGTTGGTTGAGAAATCGAACGAACTTCCGAACACGCTGTTCTATTTAAATTTAGAAGATTCTGAACAAACCTACTTCTGACAGTTTGCCACAGTCGCGAGCCGCAAGCGTAGTTTTTTCATATAAACAATAAACAAAGTTGGGTATTCTTCTGTATTTCTTGTTTCTTCTTTCTTATCAGCAGTTTCGATTTGGATATTGTTTTAAAATTTGTTGTGCACTCTACCGTCGTTTAGCACAACGATTGTGTGGATAGCAAATAATCAAGAATCTAAAAATTGGAAAATAACAAAACAGTAAAATTAAAAAAGAATCATGCGAAATAATGCAAGATCAATTGTTTTGCAAACGAAGACTTCGCTGTCTGAAGCATATTCTAGTTCGAATCCAGAAATAATGTCCCAGATTAGGAGTCAATGTGATGATGATTTAATATTCTTGAATGAACTTCTGAAATGTTGTAATAATGTTTTGGACCAAAGAGCACTTATAGCGGCAATTGCTGAAATGAACGAATTGCGCAAAATAATGGAAGAAAAAGCAATGTTCCTGAACTCTAATCGTAATCTAGAAAACGAACAGATGACATCAACTTCAACTGCACATACAAATATAGTTTGTCAGGATGTAAATAGTGCCTTTGAAAACCGGTAAGTTTAATAAATGTAAGAAACTAATTTATATACCCACAACCTAAGTTTGTTTACATTTCGTTTTTTTGCCGATCAACTTTTTTTTTTTTTTCTTGGCTGTAATGGAATTTTTGTGTCAACTTACTTAAATGTATTCTCGTAAGTTAAGTTTAGGTACTGCGTTTTGTATATTATTTATAATGTACCAAGGGAAGCGGAAAGCGGTAGTCAGTACAGGTCGTAGTTTAGATTTACATACATTATAACAATCATCGTACGGAAACTAACAATTTGCAAATTTTAAAAGAAGGCAGGTATTCAACGTCTAAAGAGACAAATACAATTGATTTATTGGTATAAATGGACAAAAATCCTCTAGGATAACCCATCCTGAAATTACCCATAATGAAGCTGGCATTTCTGAATTACTAAATAAAACACATTCGCGGTTGCCTGCTTTTGAATCCAAAGACGATAAATAAGTAAACTTTTATTTCAAAATGAATCCGTTGTTGATTTATTTGTAATTAAAAAAAAAAAGGATATGGTACGCACCTTTACTACATTTCCAAGCCCCACTATACTGATCGAAGAGGTTAATGTATCATTTTAAAGGATTGTGGCGAAGTGAGTGAGACTTTCTTGCAACATTAATAAGTAAAACTTCGCTTCAAGGCAGAGACCACCTGTGTATTTTTTAAAACGTCAAATACCTGCATCAAATTTATGAAATATAATGTTATGTTTATTATTATTATAATACGCAACCAAGTTAAAGGACGTAATAAAACGATTATACCTATGTCCATCATTGACGCTCCAGGTCGTCTCGATATTTTTCATACCGCTGAGCGTAAGGATCTGTGTTTATGTCTATGGTTAATATTTGAAAGAATTTCCACATCGGCATATTATATAGAATTTAATCAAATCCCAATGTTGTTATTTTATTATTCCTTTCCTTAATTCTAACAACAAGGTAGGTAATTTGTTTGTTTCCTTCTGGCCATACAAATTGTTGGTTCTGTATTTCAAAAACGAATTGTATAAGTGTGGGTAAATGTTTTTTATAAGGAGAAATAATGGATACTTATCACGGGTCGAACCGGTGCTTTAACAAGGAAGCCACTTTATCTAGCCCGTCTTTAATGTAGTGTCTCGCCAGTTAAGGCCACTGCTGCGTTGTTTCTCTCTAGACTCGAACACTATGGGATGCTCTCCATTCATCCATTCATCCATTTTAGACGGCTGATGCGAAATTTTGTTTAAGTAGGTCCATCTCGCTGTATTGGTCGTTCAAGCTTCAGCGTCATACTTTTATACAGAGTCTCCTTAGTTTTACGGAATAGACTTATCTACATTTTAGTTATTTGCGATTAATTTCTGTTAGTATTTGTACGTTCTGTCCGATTTGTCGATGTTTGGTATTAGTTCTTGTTAGCAGCATTTATTTTGTTTCTAAACTAGCAAAAACCCCGACAGCTGTCTTCCACCTACTATGCCAGTTATCGGCGTATCCGTACGCAAGTAATGGAACAGACTTTTGAAAGATCGTAAGATCGTGCCTGTGAGTTTCGTACATTTATTGCAAGCATTGTCTAAATCCTCTTTTGATCAACGGACCGGTAATTTCGGATTTAATATTGATGCAGCTTCCTCCATCGGTCCCTTACACTGACGTACGAGTTTTTCACTACGTTGCTAACTTATGGCGTTTTTCATTGAAGATCCGAGAGAATTGCCCCCACATTCAGATTTCAGAATTGCTGTTTTCAATGAAATTCGATGGAACACTTTTGTAATAGTGATATACATCATATATTATGTGCGATTTGGTTTTCTGTTGTTTTAAATATTAATGTTTTAATAGGGTTTTAATAAATTGAAATACATTGATTTATATTTCAATTTATTAAAACCCTAGAGTATTAACAATAACAACCAAAAACATTTCATTTTTATAGTAATTTCTGTTTATTTTAAGCAAAATAAAAACAGTTAAAAAAAATGTCTATTAAGTTTGATTAATCACCCCAATCATTGAAACCGGTGGATGCTCTGCGGAGGGAAAATTTCCCCTATCATTGAAAACGCCGGTAGGTAAGAGAGCGGATGTCGGTAACGAAGTTCACATTTCATACCTATCATAAACGCAACCGATCCGCGGTTGATGTTGAATGTTGATCCGCGGTTCATATAAATGTTGTTGTTTTCAATCCGCATCAAAATCGATGCAGACCTCGAAGAGATAACAAACATACACGCACTAAAAGTTTTATTTTTTGAAAAAAAAAAGGATAAATTTAAAAAGTTTACGAACAGTTAATTGATTTTTCTGATTTAGAAAACAAACAACCCGTCCTCAGTTCCAGGCAATGGTGGAAATGATGAAAAATGATGAATGATGAAAAACATCCAGACATCTTTTCCTCGCATTGTAGCACCTCTTCTAATGCTCCTAGTATCACTGTTACTAGTTTTTTTTTTTTTTTTTTTTTCAAATTTTAAGAAAAATCCAATGCTTTCCATGTTCGTACACTTTATAAAAACAAAATCGAATAAGAAAAGATTTTCATTTGACAGCTGACTCGCTGGACTACAAGCAATCGGTAATGCGGTTTTGCGGACCGATAATGTAGTCCATACGCCGTTTTCAATTTATCAAGTAAAGGGCCCGATTCGCTAGGGTTTTCACCATTTCCCTGGTGAACACGATAAAACTTACGTCAATCCGGAGTTTTTTTTTTATTGGACGCCCCGGTTTTTTCCACTTCGGTCCATGCAAAAATAAAGATTCTACCTGCTACACCGACAGAAATATAAAATTCTGAAGATTGGTCCATTTTTGTTTGTTTTTGTTGTACGACTTAAAACAAACATCTTATCTCAGCGAAAGTAAAGTACAACAACTAGTGTCACCCTCCTCCAAGTCAGTCTGACAATATGCAAGCGTTTGATAAGTGCTAGTTAGATATCTCTGTTTTGATTTTTTTATCTCAATTTGGCGAGAAATCTCATGAATCGTGTCCTTAGGGCCCGATTCTGTGTCAAATTATCCGGGTTAGGTACTGGTAATAAATCCTTAACTATGTACTACAAGAAATGAACTACTGTGATCTACAAAATTGGGTCGGCAATGTTGTTCTTCCGGCGGTTTGAATTTGATTTGGATTTGATAATTATATTAATATTTCGTTATTTTGGTTTTCACGAAACTTTGCGCATTTGCCTCGAAAGCAAACTTCTTAAACTGACGTTGAACAGCTGTACAAAGAATATTGGTATGCGTGGATCTGAAAAAATATCGAGATCTGCAAAAAGTGATCCGAATCGAAAAAAAAGAAGATTTTTCTGCCCAGTGGAACGCAAAAAGTGATTTAGATAAAAAAAAAGATTGATTTTTGGTCCCAATGGAAAACCACATAAGTTTCGAGGGAAAGGAATTCATTACCGAAAGATTTCACTGGATGAATTTGATTTCTGAAATCAGCTGTTTGCAGTTTTAGCTGTCACATTGTAAATTGTTGTTGCTGCTGAAACCCTTTGCGATATCCGGATTTATCTCCATTAGCTTAATCAACATTTCAAATTGCCCGTGGTTCGTCCATTTCGATTGCGACCTGCGATTAATACAAATAAATTTTTTTTTACAAGAAACAGATGTTGCTTCCAAGTTCATAATATGCGTTTTATATACATTTTGTGATAAAAGTAGCAACATTTCTTTCAATTTATTAAAAAACAATTCAACTTACATTTTTAAATACAGCTTTCGTTCAGAAATATCCGCTCGAATAGAATTTGAAATTTAATTCAATGCAATCGAAACTGAGATTGAGGGGAGAAATGAACAAAAAATGAATCTCTATCGAAATCGAAAGTAGAAATGTCAGTTGGAGGAAATCGAATAACTTTCTATTCAATTCGAATCTCAGAATAGAGGTGACGTTTGCTGCAATAGGAACATGTGCCTCAGGAACTTGTTTCCAATACATAATATTCTCTTGCCTCAGAGTGGTAACCCGAAAACAACAGAATTCCAATGAAAACTCTGTAATCTTCTTCACTGAAAGCAAAGCTGTGTTGGTTTTTTGCGTACAACATGGTTTGGCTTACAATAAGTTGTCTTACCTCGGCATCAAACAGCTCTTCAGATACTTGAACTTTGTTGAGTCCAAGTAACTCTGAGGCACAGTTTTGGATTCTGTCCAAGTAAATTTCTTTTCCTTGGATTTCCTTTGTTTGGGGAAACAGACTTCGTCCGAAGTGGAGGAGCTATTGATTCTTTTAAATCAGACAATGGGATGCCAACCTCGCTGTCGAACCCATAATCACTTGGTACCAAAAAGGACTCTTCAAATATCTCGACTTCACCTAGAACATCTTGTGGTATTCCTAATGTCTTCATGTTGTCATCGGTTACATAGTCCACCGCTGGAGGAATCACAACGATGTCAGCGTTGACTAACTCTGTATTATTCGATAACTCGTCTAGAGCGGAATCGATATTATAGAAACCTTTTCCATAAAAATATTTACTAGGAATCGCTTTCGAATCCATTCTAAATATAGAAAATAAATGTGCGTGCATGAATCCACTGTACTTTTAAAAGTAAATCAGACTTTGGCTCTATTTACGTCCGTCTATATAATTAAAAGTGCATTGCACAACCTGATCTAACGAAAAAAAAAAAATCCCTCATCGAACACTCTGTAATAAATAATAATCACCCCTATCGAGGTATCCGTTCGGAGAAAATTCCGATAAGAAAATCAAATCCGATCGGAACTCAAATGGAATTCGAAGTATCCGTTTCGGAATAAAATAAATGAAGCATATAAGCGTTAATTTCACATGAAAATTTTCCGCACCAATTAGTTGTCGGAGAGCTAAGCAAAAAATGTGCCGTCTACCTGTCAAAAATAAGTGTTATTACGCGGTTCCACGCAATGCGATAAAGTGCGCTATATGTCATCGGAGAATTTTTCCGAAATTTATAAATGTAAATTATAGAACGGATACCTCGAATGGAATTCCTCCGATATCGTACAGATCGGAGAAAATTCCGTTCCAAACGGATACCGGGATAGGGGTGAATAAGACACACAAATATGATATGAGACCCCCAACTTCGGCCGATTTTCCGTTACTTGCCTATCAGCTATATTTTTAAGGGGTGGTATATGCTAAGTGCGTTAGTATTGTTACCTAGAAATTCGTATTGACAAATGTCACGTAACGTGAAAAACTCCGGCTCACCAACACACTCGCACCTTGCGTGTACCACTTCGGCATAGTTGCGGCCAGCGTTCATAGAATTTTGTCTGTTAAATTTGAAATTATTCGTTACGTGCGAATAGTATTTTATTTTAGGAATTTGCACTTTTGCTGAAAATATTTATGAAAAATGAAAAATGTAGATTGTATGAAGGGAAATAAAAACATTTTGAGTAATTTTTCTTCAGTTATTTAAAAATGTACTCATGAAATCGAAGTTAATGATATTCAAAAGCGGAAAATACACAACCATGTTTGTCCTAATATACATATTTCTAGTTTATAAAAAATCTCATTTAGATAGTTTTATTAACCAAACAAATTATATTAATCGCCTTTTCAAACTATATAATATAAAACCAATAGCATTCAATTATGTTAAACAGCCAGCTGATATTGTTGTCAATTAACGCACTAATCCATTTACAAAAGCAGATCAATTTCGTTGCGCGTTCCAGGAGCACCGTAAAATCTGAGATCTGAAAAAGATTTCTGGTGGTCCCAATGGAAAGCGACATAAGATCAATAAAAAAAAATACCACGCTGTTAGATTTAAAGCTAAGAATTTAAATGACCCAAACAATCGCAAATTAAGAAAAAAAAAACCCGGTACACAGTTTTCTTAAAAATACTAACATTGGTCCAGAATTTAAAAAATACTCGGAGCTATGACCAAACAAAATACATATTCAAAACCTCAAAAAATCGATTCAGTGGCGATGAACAACTATTTTCTTAAGTAAAAACGCGTGCTACTTCAATGGATAGTAAAGAACAAGAAGAATTTTATTTTCGTCCATATTGTTTTTTACTCAAAGATATATGTATAGGAGTGGCCAATTGGCAGATAACAAACAAATCATCTAATTAACTTCTAAATACTTTTGCTGAGAATTTGGTTTCGTAGCGAATCGGTGGTGGTCTAACAAAATTGAAATTCTTAGTTTTATTAGATAGAAAACATGAGTGCTAGTACTTCTCAAACTTATGCCTTCCTCTTTACAAAAAGTCGTCGACTTAAAGAAATGAAGAATGAACACCCGATAGCTCGCCCGCCTTCAATTGAAATACGATCGATTTTGCAGAATATATTTATAAGTAATGACTACACTACGACCATCTCGGCATTGTAAAAACTAGTAGCAAATAACATTTGCCTAGAGTTGCATAACAAATTAAAAACGAAAACTTCATTGAAACAGCTTCTTCACAAATATGTCTGTCCACCTGCAAGGGAGATTGTTACAGATGCACAATTTGTAGGTCAACAGCAGAGCTCGCTTCCTCTAAATTGGATGCTAGCATTGGTTAAAGCGGTACCTTTTCCGATATAGATCTTCAAGATTTTAAACAGTGTTCCTCCCGATTTGACGTGAGTTCAGAAAAAAATGCAATTCTCCGACTCCAAGACGATTCAGGTACAAACTCAAGAAACTCATGAATTGTGCAGACACTATTGTGCTTGGAATGTCGATTTTCAGGCTATGCGTCATACATTATATGAAACCTAAAGAATGACAAGAGTTTGCTACAATAAGGCTAAAACTGAAGAGTGAAAAGGAACAACAATGTTAAATTTAGAAATACGATTTTTTTTAATACGGATACTCTAATCAAGTCTGCTACTAAAAGCGTGAATGTAAACAAACTTAAACACATCAAACTATCAAATTAACCGCATTCATTCTAGGATTCAAAACTTCGTTGTGACAAATAAAGAACATGTCGATCCGTGCAAGTTTTTAGAAGACAGCTGTACAGTTCTGAAGCCAAAAGTAGATCTTGTTTTTCAAACTGAAGAAGTTTTAAAAATAAATGCCATCCTCTGCTGTGAATTTAAGCTAATCAAAGACGAAGAAGAAATATATAAACGCATCTGTACTCAATCCAAAGGTGCTTCAATTTTCAAGTTTGAAGATTTCAAAATTTGGTTTGCCAAAAATATTAAAAAGCCTATTGCTGCCGGCATGGAGACATTTGAAGAACAACATGGTGGATGGGCGCTATCAGCAGTCGTTCATTTGAAGATTAATCTAAATAAATACACAATGCTAACAGGTTCATCATATATCCCCTTGCCGCATGAAATACTGGTAAAAAAAGCATGTGTCAATATTCAGAATAGGGATAACGCGTGTTTCGCATGGGCAGTGTTATCTGGCCTTCTGTTGGTTAAGAAACGTGCGTACAAGGTTGCTAGCTATCCGCATTATACAGAAATTCTGAAATTAAACAACATTACATTTCCAATGACAATTGATCAGATCCCGCGTTTTGAACTGCAAAATAAAATATCAATTAACGTTTTCATTTTGAAATTGAATGAGGAGAAAAACTCAGACAAAAAATTCAATATAATACCAACATACGTGTCCAAGCAAAGAGCCGATAAACACGTAAATTTGTTGCTAATTCAAAGCGAGTACCCAGATGAGAAGAACTCACATGCAGTACGTGATGATAATTGCGAAGTGCAGCCATTGAGATATCACTATGTTTGGATAAAAAACCTGTCGCGTTTGCTATCAAGTCAATTGAACGCCAAAAGTGCCGCAAAATACATCTGCAACCGATGCTTACGTTTCTTTTGCACGCCATCAAAACTAGAACAGCATAAAAATGACTGTTCTCTAGAAAGAGTTTACAAAATTCGAGTGCCATCAATTAAATCTAAGAATATAGCGTTTAAGAATTACATGCGAAAGAAAAAAAACCCATTTATTATATATGCCGGTATTGAGTGTTTTCACCATACAGGGCAAGGTTACCAAAAACCCGTTCCATCTAATATAGGCTATTACGTTAAGTGTATGTATGACCCCACGCTTTCGTTTTACAAATCTTATCGAGGTGAGAATTGTACCGATTGGTTAGCAAGCGAGTTGGAACAATTTGCTGACGACGTTGAATCGGTGTTTATTTGTGATGTTCCCAAAGATAAAATGACGGCTAAAGAGAAGAAAAAGTTCAACAATCACAAAAGCTTACAACTGTGCTATGTTTGCGACAAGCCCATCAAAGACAATTCTAAAAAAGTTCAAACTAACTGTCGGTTCACAGGTGTATACAAGGGGCCATCGCACGAAATATGTAATATGAATTTCAGAGACAGTCGTGTTATTCCAGTATACTTTCATAATTCCAATGAGTATGAATCGCACTTGCTAATTAAGAGTCTTCAGGCAAGCTTTGCCGGTAGCATAAACCTAAATAAGACACCAAATAACGAAAGCTTTATAACCTTCACTAAATATAGCGATTGTCGAATAAAGTTTAGATTTATGGATTCCCGTCAATTCGCTGATAGTAGTCTAAGCAGACTGTCGTCATATTTAACTGCCTTTCCCATCTTGAGATCAGAAATGCCAACGCTCTATGATATGCAACTTGAGCTCTTAACTGCACCATCTGCATACCCGCAGGAGTACTTTGATGGCGCACTTAAATTTGATGAAACAACGTTGCCTCCGCTAGAAGCGTTTAGCGATGTTGCTACGTACACGCGGGCAAAACTAATTTGGAAACTATTTGAAATCTGCAATTTAGGCGAGTATTCCGATTTTTGTCTGAAAACGAAAGTGTTGCTCTTAGCAGATGTTTTTGGGGATTTACGTTGCAGCTGTATGGAAAAGTATGCATTAGATCCTTCACATTACCTAACGTTGTCGGCTTATTCATGGGACGTTATGCTTAGGCAAAGCAATATTTCATTGAACCTATTAACTGACATTGATATGGTAACGTTTATTGAGCGAGGTACTAGATACGGCTTAACCCAATGTTTAAGAAGGTACGCAGTAGCCAACAATAAGTATCTGGAAAACTGCAGTCCCACAGACATTCCGAAATATCTGATGTTCTTTGGCTTGGACAACCAATGGGATTGGGCAATGTCCCAACACTTGCCTTTTGGTCATTTTGAATGGGTTAAAGATTTTAATGATTTCGATGTTGAACTTATTCCTGACGATAGTCTAATCGGATATATATTGGAAGTCGACCTCGAATACCCAGTCTATCTTCATAACCGCCACAAGGATTTGCCATTCCTCCCCGAATATCAAAAGGCTGCGAATTCCGAAGAAAAGTTAAGTACCACATTGAATGATAAGGAAAAATATGTTCTCCACTATCGCAACCTGAAACAAGCTATCGAACACGGCCTGAAAGTAACTAAAATTCATAGAATTCTCCAATTCGAACAGTCACCATGGCTTAAGTCGTATATTGATTTGAACCGATCCTTGGGCATGTCAGCGAGAAACGATTTCGAAAGAAAGCTATTTGCACAGATGAATTATGCTATTTTCGAAAATTCAACAGAACATTTTACAGACGACTGTACAGCAAGGTTGGTAACCCATTGGTGCGGACGCTTTAAAGCCGAATCTTCTATCTCTAAATCCGAATTTAAACTCTCGACCATCATTAGCGAAGATGTGGTAGCTATTGAGTCATATTCGAAGGAGATATTTCTGAACAAACCAGTCTATATTGGAATGTGTCTTCTAGACTTGGCTAAGACGCGACTATATGAATTCCATTATCAATATATGAAGCAGAAATTTGAGCAGAATTGTAGTATCTGCTACACGGATACAGATTCGCTTTTATATGAAATAACAGCTGTCGATGTTTATGAGTCTATAAGGGAAGATTGTCAGCATCAATTTGATACGAGTGACTATCCGCCTGATAATATTTGGAACATTCCACGAGTGAACGCAAAAGCATTGGGTTTGATGAAAGACAGAAATAATGGTCGCGTTTTGAGTGAATTCGTAGGCTTGACATCGAAAATGTACGCATTGCGGATAGATGAACGGCATAAGCCTATGAGGCAAAGGGGTATTGAGAAGGAAATGACGGCAAGACGAATAACATTTGCAGATTATATGAATTGTTTGGTAAAAAAACATGCGTAAACACTAAACTCAAGATATATCTTTCTAGAAAAACACTGTTGAGTTTGAAATTTTATGAGCAGGTACTCTTTATGTGCCCATGTATATTGTTTTAAGTTAAATGTAATTTTGAAATAAGTATAAACAAATTAAATTCGTGTCTTCTACAACTTCAGAGATTTTGTCTGTTTTTTTTTTTTTTTAATTTTTTTGTAGGAGTAGTAGGTCTAGGTAGTTCATAAATCTTTAAAACAAAAGAGATTTTCTTTGACATTTGATTTTGTAGGCTTGTTTTACGAAAAAACAACGTGACGTAACAATATGATGTCAATGGACATGACTTTTCACTTGCTTGTCGAAGGTGCTACAATTTGAGTCAAATTTGCATAGTTTTGATTTTTTTAAAATCTAGTTTAAAATTGTATGTTCAAATATGCAACAAATAAACAATATTTTGCGGCTAGTATTTCGTTTTAGTAGTCGCAGTAGCTTAGTGGTTAGTGTGTTGGACTGCTATGCGGGGGTCCCAGGTTCGAATCCCGCAAAAACCCAATTCCAACTTAGGGTTTTTTTCCGCTGCGCTACCTCTCGCGAACGTCTGACAAACATCCGAGAGTAAAAATGTCTTGAAAGAGCTTCTCAATTAGCCGTTTGGAGTCGGCATAAAACTGTAGATCCCTTCCATTCGTTCCAAAAATGAGAAACTCACACAAAACGAATGGTTGTGAGAAGCTAGGCCTAGGGTCTCTCCGGACCTGTTGCGCCAACTATTTTTTTTATTTTTAGTATTTCGTTTTTTCTTGGCATATTAAGGTGTATCCAGACCAGCGAAAGATTTGTTTAAATGTTTATGAAATGTTTTTGATTGCCCAAGGCACGGCAGTGGCTCGAAAACAACAACACCGCTTCCGTAAGATAGTGAGTTTTATTTCTAAAAGGAAATGGTTTACAATCAGTTCGAAATGTAATCAAAATCTTACCGCAGTTTGCACCTCTGGTCCGCAATTGGAATTCTTAGACGAAGTAAATGACAGCGGTTAAACGCGAAGATCCAGAAGAACAAATGGCTCTGCGAAATAAGGCCCCAAAAGAAAAATGAAATAAGGCCCCAAAAAATTATACAGGAAACAACAACAACGAATTTAAATAGAATTTCGGGTGTTATTTCTTAATGAAAATTGGGGTCTTATTTCATTATGAAAATTTCTTAATGAAAATTGGGGTCTTATTTCATTATGAAATAAGACCCCAATTTTCATTAAGAAATAACACCCGAAATTCTATTTAAATTCGTTGTTGTTGTTTCCTGTATAATTTTTTGGGGCCTTATTTCATTTTTCTTTTGGGGCCTTATTTCGCAGAGCCATTTGTTCTTCTGGATCTTCGCGTTTAACCGCTGTCATTTACTTCGTCTAAGAATTCCAATTGCGGACCAGAGGTGCAAACTGCGGTAAGATTTTGATTACATTTCGAACTGATTGTAAACCATTTCCTTTTAGAAATAAAACTCACTATCTTACGGAAGCGGTGTTGTTGTTTTCGAGCCACTGCCGTGCCTTGGGCAATCAAAAACATTTCATAAACATTTAAACAAATCTTTCTTATTTCATTATGAAATAAGACCCCAAAAGACGAAATGAAATAAGTGCCCAAAATATTTTTTTTTATTATTAATTGTTACCCTTCCGGTATGGAACGCGTATGCAACCCCCTGCTTGGGTTTACTGTTAGATTGCGGGATGGGTGTTTTTAATGTCAGTATGAAATAAACCACAAATTTGGGCCTTATTACTTTTTATTTTGGGGCCATATTTCATCGCAGTGGGGCCTTATTTCATACTTGAAATTGGGGTGTTATTTCATTATGAAATAACACCCCAAATTTTGGGCCTTATTTCATTTTCTCTTTTGGGGCCTGTAGTATCGACAAAATCTGTACTGTACTATTATGAAAATGAGTACGATCAACATGTCGAATATGAATAATATGTTTGACAGATTACTAGCATAAAGGAGAATAAAAGGACTAAACAGTGAACAAGGACGTGTCCTACTTAGAACACTACAGGGCCTTATTTCATTCGGTCCTTATTTCATTGGGGCCTTATTTCCTACAGCCGAACAAACTTCTATGTACTATTTTGTGATAAAAAATAAATGTGTTTCGGAATAATTAGTTTTGAAAATAATTACAATCTGTTAGTTTCCATTTTTCATTATTTTCATTTTATGATAAAAGAAAACAACAAAAAACAACTCTCAAACTTGTGAAACAACAACTTTTTACGATTGGGATAGTGCGAAATACTTCATAAACATTTTCTGTTAAATACATAAATGGTTATGAAACATTTATATTTATTAAATATTTCGCTGGTCTGGGCAAAAAGCAACACCTCAAAAACGGACGGGCTATCAAACGCGTTCTGTTACAAAGTCTCGGTGTATTGAGGTTGCGTAACAAAATTATAACTGAACGGCCCGGAACATCCAAAGAATTAAAAAATTCAACTAATCCCCATAAAGTTTTGTTTTCACTACAAAAAGTAGCATTATGTCCTTCCTTGGGCCCATACGAATTTAAACCAAAAATCATAAAAATTGAAGGATTGGTTCCCGATTTATGAGTGCGCACATACGGACGTCAGTCTTTTTTATGTGTAGCTGTACCCACCCGGCCTTGATCGTACCTTTCGTATCACATTTAGCAAAGTCCTTTATTTGGACAATGTTCATTAATAATTTTAATCAGAGACAAATTTTTTTTTTTCTGTCGGAGGTTGTTACTATCAGATGGAGCACTCAGACACAGCTATTGGTCCATTGTACTGCCAAACAGACACCTTAAATTTATGTACTTAGTTTTCCCGTATTTCGAAGAAAGATGAGAAGGAGCTTCAGTGATGAAGAGCTTAGATGTTCGGCACTCACCACGTCAGCCCCAAAGATCCGCCACCTGATGCGAGCAAAGGCAGGACAGCTACAGAGGAAGTGCTCCGCTGTATCGTCATCCTCTCCACAGGCAGGACAGATGGTGGAGATGCTCAAGCTCAAAACATTTAAGTGTTTGGCAAAAGCTTGGTGGCCCGAAAGGACGCCCACAAGCAGTCTACAGTCGCTTCTTCTGAGAGACAGAAGGAAGGCCGCCGACCTTTTGCAGATGTCCGGACGCAGTCGTTTGGTCTGCCCACACCCAGCACAGCCACGCCACCGACACTCGTGTTCGCGAGAAACCCTAGTATCAATGGATGACTTAACCACCGATGAAGGCAGACCCAACGCAGGTTCAGGTCCTAAGAATTCTTCCTCTGAACCCAGCCTGGCAAGCTCATCAGCTACCTCATTTCCAAGGACACCAGTGTGACCTGGGACCCAAACAAGATACACTGTATTTAGCCTTCCGACCAAGTTCAGAGAAAGCTTGAGTTCGAGCACTAATTTAGACGAGGTAAGAGGGTTAAGCAGCGCTTTTAATGCAGCTTGGCTGTCGCTGCAAACGCATATACTCCTAGCCCTCCACCTGTTTGTCACAATATAGCGCATAGCCTTAAGGATAGCGAAAATCTCCGCTTGGAAGACAGACGCATGGTTTCCTAAGGGGTAGTGAAGTCTAATGTTCTCGCTTTCCACGAAGACTCCAGAACCAGACCCCTGTCCGGTTTTGGAGCCATCCGTAAAAATGCGATGGCCTTCTTTCCCTGGCTCAGAGTCTGGCCTAAGCCATTCCGTTGCCTGAGGAAAGTTGACGTGGTAGTTTTGTCGCAGTAGGACTTCTGGAGTCATTGCGTCAGAGGGCATATCCATAAGACAGGGGTCAAAGGATAATTCTCGCACAAGTTCTTCAAAACTCCAATGCGCGTGGTACCAAAAGCCACCTCTCTTTAACCGAGAGATGGTTTTCAGCGTACACCCCATGATAAAAATATCAAGGGGGGGGAGGTTCATCATAGCGTCTAGAGCGGAGCCCGGTGTGCTGGGGAAGGCCCCCGTGCAGCCGAGACAAACCGTTCTTTTAAGTCTGGCAAAAGAGGCAGTAACACGTTTCCGTGAAAGCCACGAAAGTTCCACCATACAACCGACGCGTATGAGAGGAGTGGTCTTACCATTGCCGTATAGATCCAAAGGACCCTTTTAGGAGATAAGCCCCATGTCTTGCAAAAGGCGCCTTTACACTGCCAGAAAGTTGACAGCGCTTTATCGGTTTTCGATTCGACATGCTTGGACCAAAGAAGCTTTCTATCGAGGATTACTCCCAGATATTTGACTTCATCGGAGATCGGAATAGTGACACCTTTTAACACAAGCTGAGTCAGACTAGGTTCCGAAACTATAGTATATTTCAATCTTCAAGCAACATACCTACCCATCCACAAATTTCAATCAACTCGGTAGAGCTGTTTCGGAGATCGGCAACAGCGCCACCTATCGGGTCCAAATTTTGACAAAAACTTTTTGTTTTTTAAGTGTTATATGGTGTAAATTTTAGCCAAATCGGTCCATAAATAAGAATTTTCAAAAAGCGACCCCAGCGCCCTCTATAGGGTCTAAAATAAACATAAACCATTCGGAGCACCACACAAATATATGGTGTGAGTGTAAGGGGGATAGCTTCAGTGGTTCAGTCGTGATTGTCAGTCATATATACGCACGAAAGTTTTTATATTTATTAAGATAGATACCTTTTATTGAGCATGTTCAGGTGGTTTTGATTTTCTATTGAATTTTGATTTGCTTAAGTGTTTAGGAACACTTTTTCAAAATTGCTTTAATCGTATTAAAACCAATATACTCACTTAACTGCCTCCATATCATTCTAGGATACAAACCGTCGTGCTGGTGAACAAGACGCAAATCGACCCGAAGCAGTTCTTGGCGAATAGTTGTGATGTTCTGAAAACAAGATTAGACAGCGTCTTCAAAACTGAGGAAGTTCTTAAAATTAGCACCATTCTAAGCTGTGAATATAAGGTAATCAGAGATGAAGAAGAAATATTCAAACGGATCTATACGTCTAGCAAATGTGCTCAAATCTTCAAAACAGACGATTTTCAAATCTGGTTTACTGAACATATTCAGAACGCCATACTTGTTGATATTGACAAATTTAATGAACCGATCAGTGGATGGGCTCTATCAGCAATCGTTGATTTAAAGGTTAATATAAATAAATACACAATGTTATTGGGCTGCTCGTACGTTGATCTGCCAGTAGAAATAAAAGCGAAGAAAGCCTGCGTCAATGTACAGAATGAAGACGATGCGTGCTTTGCATGGGCAGTGGTATCTGCTCTCTATCCAATAAAAGAAGGTTCAAACAGAACCACTAGCTATCCCAACTATAAGAATGTTCTTAACTTAAACGGTATTACCTTCCCAATGACAATTGAACAAATCCCCCGCTTTGAGTGGCAAAACAATGTATCAATTAACGTTTTCATTTTGAAGTTGAACACCGAAGAAACGACTGAGAACAAATTTAATATCTTACCAACCTACGTGTCCAAGAATACTGCTGATAAACATATAAATTTGCTGTTAGTCCAAAGGGACACACGTGAAAATGACTCGGATATAATATGCGAGAAAGATAGGGATATAGATCCTGTAAGATATCATTACGTTTGGATTAAACGTTTATCATCTTTGGTATCGTCCAATTTGAGTCATAACAGATCGAAGAAACACATATGCAACCGATGCTTGCATTATTTCAACAAGCCCTCGCTCCTACAGAAACATATGGAGGAATGTTCGCGGGAGAGGATTTGTAAAATTCGCCTACCACCAAAGCCGTGTAAAAATATTTGTTTTGAAAACTACATGCGAAAGAGAATGGCTCCATTTGTTATTTATGCTAATGTAGAGTATTTGTATGATAAAAGCAAACGCTACCGAATTAAAGTTCCATGTAATACTGGTTATTATGTTAAATGCTCTTATGATCCCACACTTTCGTTTTATAAATCGTATCGAGGTGA
Organism: Cheilosia urbana; assembly: GCA_946477585.1. Taxonomy (NCBI): domain Eukaryota; kingdom Metazoa; phylum Arthropoda; class Insecta; order Diptera; family Syrphidae; genus Cheilosia; species Cheilosia urbana. The sequence goes on from OX297856.1 coordinate 45,691,338, forward strand.
GAACTGTATCCATTGGTTAACGCGCGAGTTTCGAAAATTTGCCGAAAATGCTGCGCCCACATTTTTTGTAGACGTACCAAAAAATTCGATGACAGCTCGGGAAAAAAAACTGTTTGACGATTCCACTGTCTTGCAGCTGTGTTACATTTGTGAGAAACCAATCAAGGACAATACTAGAAAAGTGCGAACTAATTGTCGATTCACTGGTACATACAACGGCCCATCTCATGATATGTGCAACATGAATTACGTAGACAGCCGTACAATTCCAGTATATTTTCACAATTTAAGCGAATATGACTCTCACGTCTTAATACAGAGCTTTGAGTCAAATTTTGAGGGCCGCATACGACTTAATAGCACCCCAAAGAACCAGACCTTAATTAACTTTACTAAATATACCGATTGTCGAATTAAGTTTCGATTCATGGATTCGTTTCAATTTGCTGGTGGCGGTCTTTATACGCTGTCGTCTAATTTAAAACGCTTTTCCATCTTACAGTCAGAATTTTCGCACCTCACTAATGAGGAACTGGAGCTTTTAACAGCAAAATGTGCATACCCCCAGGAGTATTTGGACGACGCACTTAAATTTGATGTAACAACCTTGCCTCCAGTGGAAGCGTTTAGTGAAGTTACCGAATATACAAGAGCTAAGCGAATTTGGCATCTATTCAGAATCGGCAATTTGGGCGAATATTCCGACTTGTGCTTGAAAACGAAAGTGTTGCTTTTAGCAGATTTCTTCGAGGTGTTTCGTAACAAATGTATGGAGAAGTATGTATTAGATCCTACTCATTACCTAACACTGTCGGCTTATGCATGGGATGCCATGCTAAAGCATACCAATATTTCTTTGGAGGTATTAACAGATATTGACATGGTTATGTTTATCGAGCGAGGGACTAGGTGTGGCTTGAATCAATGCTCCAAGGGTTACTCGAAGGCTAGCAATAAGTATCTGGAAAACTGCAGTCCCACAGACATTCCGAAATATCTGATGTTCTTTGGCTTGGACAACCAATGGGATTGGGCAATGTCCGAACACTTGCCTTTTGGTCATTTTGAATGGGTTAAAGATTTTAATGATTTCGATGTTGAACATATTCCTGACGACAGTCTAATTGGATATATATTGGAAGTCGACCTCGAATACCCAGTCTATCTTCACAACCGCCACAAGGATTTGCCATTCCTCCCCGAATATCAAAAGGCTGCAAATTCCAAAGAAAAGTTAAGGACCACATTGAATGATAAGGAAAAATATGTTCTGCACTATCGCAACCTGAAACAAAGTCTCGAACACGGCTTGAAAGTAACTACAATTCACAGAATCCTCCAATTCGAACAGTCGCCATGGCTAAAGTCGTATGTTGATTTAAACCGATCCTTGGCCATGTCAGCGAACAACGATTTCGAAAGAAATTCATTTGCACTGATGAACTATGCTGTTTTCGAAAAGTCAACGGATGATTATAAAGGTGAACACACTGCAAAGTTGTTAATGAAATGGTCCGGCCGCTATGGAGCCGAATCCTTTATCTCCCAACCCGAATTTAAACTCTCATCCATTATAAGCGAAGAGCTAGTAGCAGTTGAGGCATCTACAAACGAGGTGTTTCTTAACAAACCAGTCTATATCGGTATGTGTCTTCTAGACTTGGCTAAGACGCGACTATACGAATTCCATTATCAATATATGAAGCGGAAATTTGAGCAGAATTGTAGTATCTGTTACACGGATACTGATTCGCTTTTATATGAAATAACAGCTGTCGATGTTTATGAGTCTATAAGGGAAGATTGCCAGCATCAATTTGATACGAGCGACTATCCACCTCATAATATTTGGAACATTCCGCGAGTGAACGCAAAAGCATTGGGTTTGATGAAAGACAGAAATAATGGTCGAGTTTTGACTGAATTCGTAGGCTTGACATCGAAAATGTACGCAATGCGGATAGATGAACGGCATAAGCCTATTAGGCAAATGGGCATTGAGAAGGAAATGACGGCAAGACGAATAACATTTGCCGATTACATTAACTGTGTTTCGGAAAAATGTCCAAGTACAGATCCAATAACAGGCGACATTTAATAGAAATAACGTTGGGATGCACTACCGAGGTATCATTACTCTTTCGTGAGGTACACTGTACAGATATTATTAATTTACATAATAGATTGGAATCACATTCAAATTACAAACAAAAAGTTAAATCAAATGAAAATTTCAAAACCCGTATTTTTGATACTGTTTTTTTTTTTTTTGCAGTATAAATCGCAAATATCCCTAGAACAAGTTCACCGTTGGTTTGTAGGTATTGACTTTCGGAATAACCGACATCAGAGTGTGGTGGATCTTAGGTAAGGAAATTATTGCCTTGTTAGCCTTAAGTAGCTACTATATTTCTGTGCCAACGAGGAAAAACAAAATAAGTCAGGCTTGGTTAAAGGCTTGACTTCAGATGTGCGATTTCGACCTATGCGTTTTTTCATGATCCAAATCCAAAACACAGCTACCGTAAGAGATATTTGAATGAACAAAAATAACATATAGAACAGGGTACGGTGCATATTGCAGATTTAATATTTTGCTTGCTAAAAGTTTTGAAAAAGTGTAATCATTAAACAGTTGTCATACAATTCGCGTGTTTTATCTTCTATCTTCTATATATATAAAAATAAATTGTATTGTGTTTGTCGCCAATGTTCTCTGTAACGCGTGAATCGATTTTGATTCGGAAAATGTCCCATGAAAGGTGACGTTAATACCATGGTTTGTAAGTATATACGGCCTTGGGTTGGTTTTCGAAACATAATATTTTGAATGCATTTTTTGTATGGGCGGTTCCACGCCCCAATAACTCATGAACCAATACACCTACAAAGACCGTATGTACTTACAAATTTAGTTAACATTCGCCAATCTAAGGAGTATTCCTGTGAAGATTGTTAAAAAAAAATTAAACATCTTATATTTCGAAAGCTACGGAATCGATTGAGTTTAAATTTATATACAATCTTAGGTATTGGCCGAGGTGTATACCTGTGAAGATTGGTCAAAATTGGATAAAGGGGAGTGGCATCGCCCATACAAAAAAAACAATAAAAATATTTTTCTGTTAAAAGATTAATGGCTTATGTAATTGAAGCTACTATTTTAACTGGAAAATTTACAGGCGAAGATGTATTCATACCACGTATCTCAATGATTCCATCTGATATTCCATTGAATTTAAACGACTTCAGTTTCCTGTTTGCTTTGCGTTGGCGGTTACTAATAACACGTAAGGGCAAACCTTAGGAATTTGTGGAGAGTTATATGTAGCCTGTTCGCGTGTTGACATCGGTTTTGTATATTTACACCGAAAATGGAAAAACCAAAAATGTTTTTTACCACAAAGCATTAATATAAAAACTATTTATCACTGATTTAAATGAATTTGAATTTGATTTTTTTTTATATTTCTGCTTTGCACTACGAAGTGTGCAGGGGGTCCGCTAGTATATTATATAAAGCATACATTTGGAATAAACAATTATCTTTAACATCTTTTGTTGTTCTATAAATCCTGAAAATCCCAGCTTCAATTGTATCCTATCCTTCAAGCGGGAACGAAGAATATAAATCTACAAAATTTCATTGAAATCGGGTAGTGGTTTCGGAGATCGATAACAACGCCATATACTTACTTACTTAGGTGGCGCTACAGTCCGGGGTGGACCTGGGCGTCAATCTTTGGCTAACTGCCTCCAGTTGCGCACTCCAAGTTGGTTGAGGTCCCTTTCCACTTGCGCGCACCACCTAAGGCGAGGTCTTCCTCTACTGCGTTGCCCCTCCGGGTTAGAATCGAAGACTCTTCGGGCCGGAGCGTTGGTGTCCATTCGCTCTACATGTCCCAGCAATCTTAGACGACTGATGCGTACTTTTCTGACTAGGTCGATGTCGCTGTACAGCTCGTAGAGTTCGCTGTTAAATCTTCTCGTCCAGAGCCCGTCAACGCAAACGGGACCAAAAATCACTCGAAGAATTTTGCGTTCGAAACGACCAAGGAGATCTTCATCCGCCTTTGATAGCGCCCATGGTCTGCACCATAAAGCAGGACTGGGATGATGAGGGTCTTATACAGAGTTTCCTTAGTATTTCTCGACAAGGCCTTACTTATCAGTTGCCGTCTTAGGCCAAAGAAACAGCGGTTGGCAAGTGTGATTCTTCGTTTGATTTCTGATGTGATGTCGTTATCAGAGTTAATAGCGGAGCCGAGGTAGACAAAGTCCCTAACTACCTCAAAGTTATAGCTGTCTATCGTGACGTTCTGCCCGATTCGTCGATGTCGTGTGTCCCTTCTTGTTGACAGCATATATTTTGTTTTACCCTCATTCACCACTAAACCCATTTTTGCCGCTTCTGTACTAATACTTGCAAACGCACCAGTAACAGCTCGCTGTGTTGTATCAACAATGTCAATGTCGTCAGCATATGCAAGCAGTTGCACAGACTTATAGAAAATTGTGCCTCTGGTGTTGGCTTGTGAGTTTCGCACAATCTTCTCAAGAATGATGTTGAAGAAGTCACATGACAGCGCATCACCTTGTCTAAATCCTTTTTTGACATCAAAGGTCTCGGTGAGATTGTTTCCGACCTTTACGGAGCAGCGAGCGTTCTCCGTCGTCATTCTGCACAATCTGACAAGTTTGGCAGGGATGCCAAAACTAGACAAGGCTCTGTATAGCTCGTCTCTATAAACGCTGTCATATGCGGCCTTAAAATCGACAAAAAGATGGTGAGTATCGATCTGGTATTCTTGGGTTTTTTCCAGGATCTGCCGTAGTGTGAATATTTGATCGGTCGTGGACTTATCGGGCCTAAAACCGCACTGATAGGGACCTATCAGATCGTTGACGAATGGTTTCAGGCGTTCACACAATACAGCAGACATGATCTTATACGCAGTGTTCAGGAGACTGATGTCTCTGTAGTTGGCGCAGTTTAGAGGGTCTCCTTTCTGGTGGATCGGGCAAACAATGCTGAGGTTCCATTCATCAGGCATACTTTCCTCTAACCAAATCTTGGAGATGAGTTGGTGTATGCACTCTACCAAGTCATCTCCGGCTGCCTTGAAGAGCTCGGCAGGTAAGCCGTCTGGACCAGCAGCCTTGTTGGATTTAAGCTTAGATATTGCTATCCTCACTTCATTTTGGTCAGGTGGACGGAAATCTTGGCTGTCATCGTCCAGGTTGAATGGTTCGTTCTGCCTAACAGCGGAATTTGTGTCGTCTTCGCCGTTTAACAGTCTGCAGAAACGGTTTTTCCATGTCCTCAGCACCGACTGTGACTCTACTACAAGGTTTCCTTGTTCGTCTCTACAGGTCTCCGTTCGGGTCTTGTTGGCATGACACGTTCTTTTTACCTTTTGGTAAAACTTCCGAACATTGTTCCTGGAGTAACACCTCTCTATATCCTCGATCGCGCGCTTCTCATGCTCTCTCTTTTTTCTCCGGAGAAGCCGATGTTCTTCCCTCCTTTTTTGCTCGTAGAGCTGACGAGCTGCTCTCGTCCTTCTATGCAGCGACGCTTCGTATGCACTTTGTTTTGCTGCATCTGCTTGCCGGCACTCTTCGTCAAACCAGGGTTTCGAGGGGGTGGGCTGGTGAAACCGAGCACATCAGTTGCGGCGGTTTTGATGGCTTCTTGGCATCGGCGCCACTGGTCTTCGGCACTTGATGCTGGCAGTATAGGACTTCTCAAGAGGTTGAGGGATACGCGATCGGCAAAGGTTCTGGCGGTTTGTTGCGTTTGTAGCCATCCAACGTTAAATATCCTCACAGTATTTTCTCGCTGTTGTGGCGTCTGGGATATCCGCATCCGTACCTTGGCTACAACAAGGTAGTGGTCCGAGTCTATGTTGGCCGCTCGGAGAGTTCGGACATCTAGAATACTGGACGAGTGTCTTGCGTCGATCGCAACGTGATCAATTTGGTTGACGGTTTGATGATCAGGTGACCGCCATGTTCCTTTGTGTATATTGAGGTGAGGAAACCGTGAGCTAGCTATGGTAACATTACGTCCCGCAGCAAAATCAATCAGCCTAAGTCCGTTTCCAGACGTGGTGTCGTGTAGGCTATATTTTCGGATTGTGCTACCAAAGATGTCCTCCTTTCCTATTTTGGCGTTAAAATCACCCAAGACGATTTTAACGTCGTGCGCGGGTAAAAAATCCTATTTTTTAAGTTTGCGTTAACCTGAAATACAACAATACGAACAACACAAAAGAAGAATCATAAAAATTGACCCAGTGAATATCGAGTTACATATATCATCATCATCGAATTTCATCCCGAAAGAATTATAGGTATAAATTAAGAAGATTATTATTTAAGAAAATTGAATTGAACTGAAAAACGACATATACGCCTACAACGATTTTCCGACTTTTCTTTTATCCTAAACCATCCCTGATTCAAGACGAACAAAACAAAACAGAAATCATTTAAATCGGTCTAGCCGTTCTGGAGCCTTTCCCCGACTAACGCACAGCAGTTGATATTTTAGTCTATCCAAACTTATCAAAACTCCATATTAAATTGAGCCTAATATTAGGCGCGAAAGCTATGAACTAACGGTGATGTGCACTAAGAAATTTTAGTTAGAAATAATAAATTAAATATTTTATGGGTATGTATTTTATCAATATAATAACTCGGATCGAAGCATCTGTTTTAAACGATATCCATTTTTTTACATCCTCTTTGACGATATTTGCGGCAAGCATTCTGTAAATGTTATGCCAAACGCCATAAGGTTACATCAAAAAAAGTTTGAATTGTAAAAGCGCTATGGTTACATTAGATATAATTTAATATGGTGGTTAAGCATTCTTTCATTTTCTAATTTTCCGCGCAATTTTCTTTATTTTTTCTTTCATAAGATTTTTCTCCTGACAATAACAAACACAACAAAAAAAGAATTAGCGGAATCGGTCCAGCCGTTCACGCGTGATGCCGTGACCAAGGGAAATAGGGATTCATTTTTATATATAGAGATAAGATGAAATAACAAACAAAAAAGACATTCATGTAAAGTGAAAGGGATAGATACTTATGTGTTATGTGGTATTCGATTGGGCGCTCTCAGAGCACAAAAAAAAAAAACAATCTTTTTCAGATTTCAGAGCACTTTTGGGAATCTAGATATTTTCTCCGATTTACCATTACAAGTGCGTTTGAGTTTGACAACTGATGGAGGGAGTTTAGGTTTTCGTGAATTTGTTCTACAGCAAAGAAAGGCATTGCATCGGGTGAATTTATTTTAGTAAATTGGTTATGTATAAATATTTAAAAATCAATCGAGACGCAAATTTCGAATGTTTTAATATAAAATTTAACCAGTGAATGGAAAACGTTTTGAAAAGTGTTGAAGGCTACACATATTCTAATCCCACGAATATTATCACAAAAAAGAGCAAGTGACGTTTTTATGTTCGATTAGCCACGCGAAATCTGAAATCTGAGCAGTGTTGCCACTAAAAAAAGCGAATCCGGTCAAATTTGACCGTATGACCGATTTTTATTTTTTTAAATACGGTCAAAAAATCCGGTCAAAAGTTCAAATAAGAATTTTTGACCAGAAGTCCGGTCAAAAATAGAATATAGTCATATATTTTTACGAAAAATAGAAAACAAAAATTAACTGATACCTATTATATATTAGGTATACCTATGTAGTTTCCTTATTTTTCCAAACTAATTTTATTAAACCTAATAAAACAAAAATCAAACAATTCATTGAAATGCTTTGCATCACAACGTTTTGCAGAAAAATAAACTTTCAATCTAATTCAGTGATAAAAATATTGCGAAATGTATATGTAGGTACATATTATTGGAAAAAAATGCACATTTATAAATTATTATTAAAAGATTCATCATCTTCAGCTATCGGAATCGCTTGAATTTTAATTTTTGTATAGGTATCTACCCCGTTTGTCCCTATTTTTATTACGATTTTAAGGAACAAGCCTTTTCAACGCGTTAATTCCCTTCTTCTCACTTCAATACGTCAAATTTTACAATACAAATGCAATATAGTGCAAAAACCAAACCCAATCACAGTTTGGTGGGGACATTCAAATGAATATGAGACTGAGACGCGTGGTCGTGGAGCGCCTGCATTCTAGGATTATTCGCCATAAATTGGTTTCTGTATGAAATTGTGAGTGTGTTCGTTGAGTATGGCCAAGTTTCATTCAAATTATAGAAATCTATCTTTATTACTAGTCATAGAACTATATATTTTTTCGGTCAAAAAAGGTTTTTCCGGTTAAAGAATATTTTATTTCGGTTAGAAATTCGGTTAGACCGGATTTCAAAATTTTCTCCGGTCAGGGTAAAGAGTTTTCGGTCAAATATGACCGGAATCCGGTCAGAATGGCAACACTGAATCTGAGAGCGAATCTGAAGAAGCCCAAACGAACACCACATTAATAAACGATAAGATAATTCATTTAACCGTGTTGACACTTTTGGGTATAACAACAGCCCCTCTCAACACGGTTTGTGGTTAATGTTAAGAAATCCAAAGCCATGACCAAACCTTTGGTCAAAACATCGGCGATCATATGTTGGGTAGGAACGTATTCTACATTTATTTCGCCTCGTTAAAAACCTTTCTGACATAATGGTGACGAATGTCGACGAATGTCGACGAATGTCAATGTGTTTACTGCGGGAATGGTAGGTTGGATTTCTCATCAGTTTTTGTGCCCCTTGATTGTCGCAGAAAATTGTTGTCTGGTCAGCTCCGTCACCCAGAAACCCCAATTCCTTAAGAAGATTTCGAAGGTAAACCGTGATGCTTCCGTCAAAGCTATGTACTCGGCTTCGGTGCTGGATAATGCAATTGATTTTTGTTTTATAGATTCCCAAGTTACTGCTGCATTTGCCAGTATGAGAACAAATTCGGTGAATGAAAATCTGTCATCGATGTTACCGCCCCAAGCAGAGTCGACAAAGCCTATGAGAGGACGATTTGTTTTCTTGAAGACCAATCCGTGATTCTCTGTTTCTCGGAGATACCTCAGCTCGCGTTTAGCTGCCTTCCAGTGCTCCTTTCTCGGGTCGTTATTAAATTGACTTAATGTGCTTACGGTGTGTGCGATATCCGGACGCGTAGATACTGCTAAATACATCAGCGATCCTATGAGTGATGTATATGGGATTGACTTCATCTCTTCCCACTCCGTTTCGGATAAGTTTGCTTTACACAATTTCGCATTACTATCCAATGGCGTCGATATGCTTTCTTTCGTCGATATGCTTCCTGCATGCCGTAATCACTCGTATGTATTATAGTTGAAGCATTGTCACAGTCCCTTCAGTAATATTTTGTTCAAATTCAATGCCTAAGCAGCAATGCAATTTACCTAGGTCTTTCTTTTTAAATTTTCGAGACAAATGTTCTTTTAAATTCTGATATGCACTTTTTCTATTGGTTCCGACAATGAGATCATCAACGTAAATAACGACTATCATGTAGACTTCGTCTGTTTGTAAAATATAGATGCACTTCTCCGTATTCAGCGGTCGCATTCCCATTGCTAATAGTTCTTGATCCAACTTCATAAAGCATTTTCTCCCAGATTGCTTAAATCCGTATAGCGCCTTCTTTCATGTAGATCTCTTCATTATCAAGATAACCGTTTATGTAAGCCATCTCGACATCTAATTGAAATAACTCGCAAGATCAAACTCAGCCGCTAGCGCCATAAGTATACGTATAGAGCTCTGCCTGGCGACTGGAGAAAAGGTTTCATGTAAATCGATGCCTGGTTGCTGTGAACAACCTTTTGCAACCAAACGAGCTTTTCTCCTCTCTACGCTCCCATCTCCATTGAACTTCGTCCTTAATACCCATAGGCAGCCAATGACCTTTTTGTTTTGTGGGCGTTTTACCAGTTCCCATGCTTTTATTTATTGAAGAGCATCAAACTTATCTTTCATTGCGGCCTTCCATTCGTCGACGTATGGACTAGCCATAGCTTTCTCCACTGTTGGATCAGGAATGTCGTATTTAAAGCTTGCTTCTTCCTCTGTCTATCTTTCTCCTTGGTTTTCGACATCAGCGTATTGTACAATTTTCGCGGTCTGCCTCTTTTGCCTGTTCTGAGAAATTTGGGTCTAATTGGCATCCTCTTAGAGGTAAGTGGTGTTTGTTGATACTCTGTTTTTGGATATAATTCGACGTCCTCATCTGTGGTACTGGTTTCGGACTTTGGATCTTGAAGTGCTTCTAGAGCTTTGGATTGATCCCAAATTTGGTTTATCTTCACGTCTTTATCATCGTCTACATCTTCCGTATTTGTTATTTCATTCTTAACTGCTTCAGAATTATTAAGTGGAATTTCGAATTCAACCACACCTTCGCAAGGTTTTTCTTTCGTTTCAAGACATGGTTCCTCGATAAATCGGACCTCTCTCTAAAGACCTCGGCTCAAATTTTCCTTTGCCTGGATTTTTATTTAGCGCAAATACTTTACAACAAAAAGTTCTCAAATAAAACACATCTGGCTTATATCCATATCTGACTTCAAAAGGAGTCATATCGTTTAAACTTCTTGTTGGGCAACGATTTCTTATGTAAGCTGCAGTTGCCATTGCTTCAGCCCAAAAGCTTGGTGGTAGTTTCGCTTGTAACATTAAGCATCTGGCCATTTCGACTAATTTGCGGTTCATCCTCTCCGCCGTGCCATTTTGCTGAGGGTTATGCTGTATGCTCTCGTCTAATAATTGCAGCTCGTTCTATCAGAATTGTAAAATTAGCTCCACAATATTCTAAACCGTTGTCAGTACGTAAGGTTTTGATTCTGCATTCAAAAAATAAACATCCACAAACTTTGATTTGTCATCAATAAATGTTGCAAATGACGTAGCTCCTCCCATTGACCTCGTTCTCATTGGCCCACAAACATCCGAATGGATTAGCTCCAGCAGTTTGTGACACTTTGTAACGTTAATATAATTATTTATAATATAAAAATAAATAATATTAATACCATGTATCGATATCTCGAAGGAATTTTTGATGTCATTAGCAGCCGTACGAACGTATAAATTCATGGGTCCCGCTTAGGAACCGAAAGGCGTTGAGATATCTAAATAAATGGGCCGAGAGTAACACAAAAACCGAAGATGACTCACGCGGCGATCTACAAATTTCAAAAGCACCGTTACTCGAATTTTTAGTCAAAAACTGTTTATGTAGTCATGGTAACCTCATCAATTTTGGTTGAAATCGTTAGAGCCGTTTTCGGGAAAATCAAACTGGTAGAAACAGTTTGTATGGGCAGTACAATTAATATTGAGGTTACCTTGCAAAATAAAGAAAAAACGGCCCTGAGCCCTAAGCCCACGAACTCCAAATCCGAAGTTTGAACGAAATCCGGTCAGCCGTTTAGGCTGTAGGTCTGCGGGACAGACAGACATAATTTTGCGACCTACTTTTTTGAGTTCGTCTATCATCGTAATGTCAGAATTCATTAACATCTCGAGTTCGAAATTTTGTACGAAAACAATCTTTCTCTTACTACGGAATGGAGAAAGTTAAAAATATGAGAAAACAAACGAAGCGGTATTCTCATACGATTTCTGTTGCCCAGCCAAGGTGACAAAACCAGTTTTCCTTACCCTTTTCCTCTGCTGTATTTGCATGGTGAATTCCTATACCCGATATGCAACCATGGCGCAGAGTGGTTGTTGGAATACCAGCCACGCCATAGACTTAACAGCCTTATTTATTAGAATTTTCCAAACGCCCCTAAAAACCTGTAAGTATTTATACAGCCTTTATACTCCCTCCCAAAAATTCTTATTTATAAAACATTTTCCCATGCATATTAGTTGTACAGGGCTTGTGTCAGAAAAAGTACTAAAAAGGAGATGTCTATTACATTTATCTGTCCAAAAATATAAAAAAAACACTAAAAACTACGAATTCAATTCAAAATGGAATGGAATTCAATTTAAAAAAGAAAAAAAAAAGGAAAATGATAACGGTCGGGGAATTGGTAGGTTATCTTATAAAAAAGTATTGACAACACACGTAATTTATAGCTATTAAAACAAGTATTTAAACACATTATCGAAGAAAAATTTGTAATAATTTAATATGAAAACGTCCATAATAATGCATCCAAAATAAAAAAGGATTTTTTTTTACTCAATATAATAGGTCTGTTCCTTTACTTTTAAATCTTACGAATTTTAACTAATTCTTACGAATATTTACTCAGTGCCGTTCCTTAACTCGAAAAATTCGTAAAAGATTGTGCAGAATGACGATGGAGAACGCTCGCTGCTCCATAAAGGTCGGAAACACTCTCACTGAGACCTTTGATGTCAAAAAAAGGATTTAGACAAGGTGACGCGCTGTCATGTAACTTTTTCAACATCATTCTTGAGAAGATTGTGCGAAACTCACAAGCCAACACCAGAGGCACAATTTTCTACAAGTCTGTGCAACTACTTGCATACGCTGACGACATCGACATCATTGGCAGAACACAGCGAGCTGTCACTGGTGCGTGTGCAAGTATCAGTACAGAAGTGGCAACAATGGGTTTGATGGTGAATGAGGGCAAAACAAAATATATGCTGTCAACAAGAAGGGACACACAACATCGACGTCGGGCAGAACGTCACGATAGACAGCTATAACTTTGAGGTAGTTAGGGACTTTGTCTACCTCGGCTCCGCTATAAACTCTGATAACGACATCACATCAGAAATCAAACGAAGAATCACACTTGCCAACCGCTGTTTCTTTGGCCTAAGACGGCAACTGATAAGTAAGGCCTTGTCGAGAAATACTAAGGAAACTCTGTATAAGACCTTCATCATCCCAGTCCTGCTTTATGGTGCAGAAGCATGGGCGCTATCAAAGGCGGATGAAGATCTCCTTGGTCGTTTCGAACGCAAAATTCTTCGAGTGATTTTTGGTCCCGTTTGCGTTGACGGGCTTTGGAGGAGAAGATTTAACAGCGAACTCTACGAGCTGTACAGCGACATCGACCTAGTCAGAAAAGTACGCATCAGTCGTCTAAGATGGCTGGGACATGTAGAGCGAATGGACACCAACGCTCAGGCCCGAAGAGTCTTCGATTCTAACCCGGAGGGACAACGCAGTAGAGGAAGACCTCGCCTTAGGTGGCGCGCGCAAGTGGAAGGGGACCTCAACCAACTTGGAGTGCGCAACTGAAGGCAGTTAGCCAAAGATCGCGCTAACTGGAGAGGCGTATTGGTTGAGGCCCAGGTCCACCCCGGACTGTAGCGCCACCTAAGTAAGTAAGTAAGCTCTTAGACTATAAGGTGTAAGAGCCTATAGACTACTATCTACATTTGTTGCTTAAAACTTTTTGTTATTGTTATTTGATATAACAGTTCAGAAGAGAGGATTGTCCGAAACATGACATGCAGTCAAATGTCACATTCACTCGTCTCTATATTGCAAATTTAATGATCATTTTGAAATGTACATTCTTATGAGCAGAATGCAGAAAACCGTGCAAAATTTCAAATACTAGAAATCGTGATACAAAAATGCAAGTGCGATGCAATGCGACTTACTTAGATTTTTCAATGCTGTCTGCTTTGCCAAGATACTTTCTTAGAAGGGAAGTTTCCTTACTATGGCTGCATTGTACGTTATCTGAAATATATTCTCACTTCAATGATTCATTTCAATACGTATTCCAATAATCTTACTTTTCATATTTTCAAATGACAGATGATCTAACATCCGAGACATAAGATACGGATCTATTGGGACGCTAAGAAAGTTACAAACGTCCTCAATTACGGCGGAAAGATTTGATTTCATTCTCTCATAGCTGGTGTAAAACACATTCGGTTCACTCCGAAGACTCCAAAACTCGTGCACATGCAGCCAAAATTGTTCGCTATCCTCAATGAAATGCTCCAAATATAGTTCCTTTGGTTTGACGTTTATAAAAATTGATCTAGAATGGTAGTATCTAGAAATTGCAACGTCCTTTGGATTCCGAAATACATAAATTATCTGTAAGTATTACAAATATAATAAAAATTATTTGAAAAAGTTGGTTCAGAAGGACAAGAATTAAAAAAAAAGCAATTGTTGTTGCACGATTTTAGACCTTGTTCGTTTATTACATGTTTCCGGTAAAATGTTCGCACAAACTTAATAAATGAACAAAAGGTTTCATATATAAATATTGCGCGAAAAGTATGTTATTATAGGTTTATATAATACACAGTAGCTACCTTCGGCCGTTTTGTCCACACCTGTAATGGCAATAAGGGCAGTGGAAGATGGGTTTTTATTAACCGCGGGGACTTTTGCTCTTCAGTCTTCTTAATGGAGTCAAAAACTCCTGCTGGCAATTCCCCTCCAATTCTATAAAAACAAAAACCAATAGAAAATGGTCTCTATTGCAGTAATCTATACTATATACTTAATTACGTAATAAATAAATCCAGTCCCAATTTTCATACTCACTCTAAAAATTGTGACCTGTCATCGAGATCTTCTGAGAGCGCCTTTTCGAAATCGAACGAGTTTAATATCAGCCACACCATCTCCTGCATCCAAGTAGTTCCACACTTTGGCAGTGTGACAATCCAAACGTCATCATCCCTTACTTCTAGGTTATGTATTCTTTCTAAATGCGCCTCACAGTTTTTGGTATATTTGCAAACACGGTTTTCCCAATCTTTATCAAGCCACATGGACGGCCAACATTTCGGAACAACTCTGGCTTGTTCCATTTGAAAGCTTAACTCCAAATGCAATAATAATTATTTTAAATGAAACTACAAATACTAATTGTAGTAAATGTTATCTTATCGGTTCGGAAAATTACAGAAAAAGAACTAGGCGGGCGATATAGAGCAATCTTATCTATGGATGTTTTTTTTTACTATTTGTAGGTAGGTACTTGAAAAGATTTTCTACACACACTTATTAAAAAAATATAAAGAATTTCCAGCTTTTCAGATGATGTCTTGTCTGGACCTTATATTTATTTTTATTTACTTAAGATAAGATTACTCAGATGTTGTAAATAGGCGGTTTAATGATGGTGCGTGCAGGTTTGATGCATACTCTTGAAAAATATTTAAAGTGGCGAAAGAAAACTTGGTCGTATTTAATGCACAGGAGACGCAGCTCACCGCTTGTACATAGGAAATGCAAATAGATGATAAAACCATTCATTTGAAGAAGTCCATGTACCTTCTTGGAGCCACAGTCAATTCGGAATAAAATGCCACGAAACGATTCCCAAAAGAAATCTTTGTGTGAGAACCTTGATGAGAGAGAATACTCCTCCGTAAATGTCTTCTTAGAGGAAGTAGAGCGTGCCAAAAGGTCGCAGTGCAACATACCCCATCTTCAAAAAAAGATGTAGGTGTTACAAAAATTGATAAATCATACTACGAGTATGATTTGGATAAGAACGCTAGGAACGCTTCGAGCGATACTTAAACTATTTCTTTGAGGACCGTTTGCTGATACTTCATTACATGACAGTTTATGACATAGAAAAATTAGCCCATAAGGTATTTAAGTAGAACTCAAATCGCTATGAGGAGTATCAGCAAACGGGCCTGAAAGATTAAACCAATCGTGTTGAATGTCATCTTAATATCATAACATAATTTGGTTAGAAAGAACTATTTTTTATGGTCTACTGAAAAACACCCGACGAGCGAGTTCTTCTAGATGAGTGGATAGCGATCATCGTTACTTTTTATCGGCTGTATCCTTTTTTAGATTTTCGGAATAATTACGACACGTTAAGCACGTCGGTTACTGTTGGATGTTCCAAAATTTACGCAAGAATAGCCGTATCATTTCAATTAAGAACATCATTTTTTGATGTATTTGACAGACGAAGAAACTGTGCTTGGAGAGGTGAGTAATAATATATGAGGAAGGTAACTTTGTAATTTAATTATGAATAATAACAATTTCATTTTTATAATAATAACTAGCGTGCCCGGCGAACTTCGTCCCGCCCAAAACTGACTTTTTAACTAAAAAAATTTTTCACTTCCACCTGAAATTAATTTTATTGATCCCAACTATAGCTTTTGACAAATACGATCTCACTGTATACTACGATCAAAATTTAAAACAAAAAAAACTCTCCGTAGAAAATGTATGGAAAATACATTTTCACAAACTTTCCAATTTCCCGTTCAACTTTTCCAATTTTGTCGCCATATGAACCTTCCTTAGGCGTAGACAAACGCACATCCATCGATTATCCTTGCAACAAATAATTTGTCATACTGAAAGCGAGACGTACGGGAAATTTAAGTCGCTTAGGTACGAATGGCAAATCGTTCTGAATAAGCGGAATCTGCGGAATGAGAGTGTTTGACTTTGAATTTTCCCCCCAAAACCGTCGCTTGTATGACATTTAATTTCAGATCCTTCACCATCAAATCCAACGCGTTCCGTTACAAAACTTCGGTGCATTGAGCTTGCGAAACAAAATTATAACTGAGGCGGTATCCTCGAAATGAAAACTTCTTTCTTTAAAACACATTGATCATCAGTTTTCTTATCACCAAACCCGTTTCATTCCATAGTTTTGGCTGGTTTAAGCGCTAAAATTACTCGCTTACTCAACCATTCGTTATTTTTGTGGTTAGCAATGATGTTCGGGAATACTTTGTTGATATGCTCGTCTTTCGATGAGACAAAATTGCAAAAATTGGAAGGAAATAAAATCAATCCGCTCAATTCGTCGAGATCAGGAACACGGACATTACCGATATTCAGCAAAAAATCTGGAGCTGATTGATCGTTCAGCAATGCAACTCTCATGTTTGCTATCAGCTGACGTTTCTCACATAGCGCCACAGATTTGATGATTTGAGGCAAGCAAAGTCGGATCTCTTACGAACACTATGTTCATTTGAACTAATGTGTCTAATCCAAGCCAATCATATTCAAAAGTAATATTAAATACAATAGTAATAAGAATAACATTGTCGTTGTTTTTCAATCAAATTGCAATGATTTACGTGTCGGTCAACCTTCCGCTTTTTCACTGAAGTGCTTTATGGTACACAACATTTTTTGTTCTATTAGATATATGTATAGTGCGTATGCGTACACGTACATAGCGGGAGGTTTGCCAACATGTGGCTCGCCACATACGTTTTTCATTGGGGCAAAAAATCGATCTTTCTTTTCTTTTATCTAAATTATTTTTCATGTTTCGTTGGGCAAAAAATCAAATCTTTTTTTGAAGTGAAACTTCTTATGCGACTTCCAACTCAAGGTCGCGTTAAACGTTTAACGCTTATAATTGGATACTCAAAGGTGTGAGCGAGGGTGAGGGTGGCGCACATATCACAGCACAAGCACATTCATACGAAAAAGAAGTATGCGAGGTGAATGTGTATAATCAACAGCGACAATGTTTTTCTGAGGAAATGCGCAGATGTCTGTTGACGTGCGCTGATGGACTTATGGTGGTTGGTGGTGTATATAGAAATTGAGTTCAAGCTTTTTGTTTTAATGGTTGTTATAGTACATACCTACATACGTTGATACCTACAGTAAAGAATTGAAGAATTCAGGAAGTAAAGACGATATAGGTGAATTATGTTGTTTGATTTATTGAAGTGAGACTTCTTAAATGCTTAATGCTACTACCTATAAGCATTGCACACTCAAAGGTGTGAGGGTACCGCTCACGCTTCAGAGTATGCAATGGTGAGTGAGTTTATTGGCACCAAATGCTGGGACAAGAATATGCTGTGGTGAAGATTAATTTCCAAAAATAATGACCAAATTGGCAATTAATGTCTTTTTGAAGTGAAACTTCTAATGCGACTTCCAACAAGGTTGCATTAAACGTTTAACGCTACCATGGAGGGGGTATGAAAGCACTGTTGCGTTAAACGTTCAACGCTCCTGGGGAGGGGGAATAGAAGGAGAGAGAGCGAGAGTGAATGCGTGGCACTCGAACGCATGCGCGTAGTACACCTGTTACAGGCCAGCTCGAGCGCGAGCAACGAGTAGCGTCCTCATCATTTCATTTACTTGTTTTAGTTTGATTTGATACACATACCTATAATTTAATAGGGTAGTATTTTTGAAATGAAACTTCTAATTCGACTTCCAACATATCCCATTGTAAGTGTTATGGATTTGGATATTTCTCCACTCGAAAATGATAATTAAAAGATGCGATCAATTGTGAATTGTAAGCAATGTTATTAAAGTTTGTCTTAAAGCCTAGTATCCTGCTCGCGCTAAATTTTATCTCCCATACAAAAATGTCTACAAAGATAAAATTGAGCGAGGGAGTTTAGCAAAGCATCAGTATCCTGTTCCCACGCTAAATCCTTAACTTCATATAGATGGGCCGCTGAAAAGTCTCCACTCATTTAGCTCGCGAAATAAATGTCCGGTGCATTAAATCAAAGATAAATTTTGACATTAAAACGCAACATTTGAAAACGCAGACAATGTTAGCGTGGTAAATAAAAGAAAACGCAAAGCCAAACAACAGAGCCAAAACAGAGATACATATAAATATAAATAAAGCGAATCGATTTTTAGGGGGACTTATTCTCTCATTTGGCGTCGTCTTTTGGGTAGATAATAACAAGTGTTCCACTATGGTAAAGAGATTGTGGAAAGTTTGAGGACACATGTCGAACTTCTTCTCATAATTTCTAGGTTTATTACGTCTTTCAAGTTTGAAATTCGAAAATTCCATTAAAATTACGTTTACTGATATCTGTCATGGTACTCATGGTTCATAAGCATATGGGTTTTGTCCCATCTATATCATGTTTAATAATAATTTAGCGACCATTTATCTTTGGTGTGGAGAAACGAAGTGGAGACTAGGGTCGCTAAAATTTAGCGCGAGGAGGATACTAGCCTTAAAGAAACAATATGATTTGACTAAAAATCAATTTCTACCCCTTCCTATTTTCATTTCCACGTTACGAAGTTTCACTTCTTCCGCGCGGAGGGACTCCACGCACTATTTTATTTTTTAAACGAAAGTTGATTTTCTGCTTACTTTGTTTGCAAGCATAAAAATCACTTTAAATAAAAATAAATTAGAGCTGTGTTGTCGCGTATTTATCACAATATTATGTAACTTTGACTTATTTGGTATGTAATATAATTAAATAATTTATTAAACAGCATCTGCATTATTCCGTTTGAATCAAGAAACACAAAGAGTCTCAGCATGAACTGTGCGATATGGAGTACAAAACGCAAAATGAATATTTGTCGGAAATTATTACCAATAAACCATGTGGTATTCATTGTTACATGTGCAAATGTCACCACTACTAGTATGGCTTGTTCTGGATATAAATACGTTTTATGCATATTCATATTCATAGTCCGAAATATACCGGCCACAGATAATAATATAGGTACCCATCAGCATGGCATTATTATTTCGGTGAATGATGAATTACAATCGAAAGAAAATTCCATCCAGACTGCTGGAGCTGGAGCTACCCTTTCATTCATTTAATAAATGTGGATATTTTAGAAATCCACGCGAGTTAATAAGCATGAAACCCTCGATAATGGGTTCTTATTCTGTTTCCCTTTCCGCTGTTCGGCTTTAACGCATCAACACACTTGTTCCCATAGAGATACAAAAAATAACGCTTTGACCGCCTAGCAGTGGTAATAGTAAATAATTGATAGATGGATAGATAAACAAAAAAAAAAATAGTGCGTGGAGTCCCTCCGCGCGGAAGAAGTGAAACTTCGTAGTGTCGAAATGAAAATAGGAAGGGGTAGAAATTGATTTTTAGTGAAATCATATTGTTTCCTTAAGCCTAGTATCCTGCTCGCGCTAAATTTTAAATTTAAATGAGTGGAGACTTTTCATCGGCCCATCTATATGAAGTTAAGGATTTAGCGTGCGAACAGGATACTGATGCTTTGCTAAACTGCCTCGCTCAATTTTATCTTTGTAGACATTTTTGTATGGGAGGTAAATACTAGCGCGAGCAGGATACAAGGCTTTAAGACAAACTTTATTAACATTGCTTACAATTCACAATTGATCGAATCTTTTAATTATCATTTTCGAGTGGAGAAATATCCAAATCCATAACATTTACAATGGGATAATGACAACTAAAGTAAGATACGATATGTTGGAAGTCGCATTAGAAGTTTCACTTCAATAAGACATTAATTGCCAATTTAGTCATTATTTTTGGAAATTAATCTTCACCACAGAATATTCTTCTCCCAGCATTTGGTGCCAATAAACTCACTCACCATTGCATACTCTGAAGCGTGAGTGGTACCCTCACACCTTTGAGTATGCAATGCTTATAGTAGCATTAAGCATTTAAGAAGTTTCACTTCAATAAATCAAACAACATAATTCACCTATATCGTCTTTACTTCTTGAATTCTTCAATTCTTTACTGTAGGTATCAACATATATGTAGGTATGTACTATAACAACCATTAAAACAAAAACCTTGAACTCAATTTCTATATACACCACCATAAGTCCATCAGCGCACGTCAACAGCCATCTGCGCATTTCCTCATAAACTCGTTGTGGCTGTTGATTATACACATTCACCTCGCATACTTCTCTTTCGTTTCACTTTTGTTGGAGAAAACACCACTAATTTTTTTTTCATATGAACGTGCTTGTGCTGTGCAATGTGCGCCACCCTCACCCTCGCTCACACCTTTGAGTATCCAATTATTAGCGTTAAACGTTTAACGTGACCTTGAGTTGGAAGTCGCATAAGAAGTTTCACTTCAAAAAAAATTGTTTTGACCGCCTAGCAGCGGTTATATTTCCCACATCTCCGGTCGATTTCTCTAATAATTAAAGCCCAAACACGGAAGTCAAATTACTCATATCGATCGACGCTGTAAGTTTCGTAACTTTAAACAATAGTTATTGTGAATAATTACGATACGAGTTTGAAATAGGTTTGAGGTTTAAGTTATTTCTTTTTAATTAACTGTAACGTGGTGGCTTTTTTTATATGGTAAATTGGGTTCCTTTACAATATTCGCAATCGATGATGTTAAGATTTCTGGATGACACAACTCAATTTATTATGTGCTTACAATAACAAGTGCATATTAAATACATAACTTACATTTGAAATTCAGAATATTGACACTCGAAACTGCGCCGACTCTATACGTGAGGCCCTGTAAGGCCGCAAGAAAATATAATATACACTAGGATAGCTGTTGGTTGGTTGGTAAATGTTGGAAAGAAACCAAAAAAGCCTAGATCGATACCCACTACCTGTTAATCGATTTTAAAACCGCATATACGAGTATGACATCATTTATGCTTCGTGGTGACGAGCTATGAATCGAAGTTTTGGCCTGTGTGCAAAACTCGTCCGATTGTACAGAATGACGATAGTAAACTCTCGGTGATTCATTTAGGTCGTCAAAAATCACACCGACACCTTTATCGTCAGTTTAGGGTAATAGCCCTTTAGTCCCATTTACAATGATTCAGTTGACAGTTAGTACACCAACGGGTACTTGATGTGTTGTAGAAGGATGTTAGAGTCTTTGGATTCTTTAGAGCCGACAGAGGGTCACAATTTGCAAGCGCAATTCTAATGTTCCCTATAGAAAAGTTTAACGCGACACATACCAATCAAGCTGAAATGAAAGCTGCTAGCACCTGTTTGTCAGTTTGAGTGCATTGAACAAGAGTAGAATCCCGTAAGGTGAAAGGTGAGAGTAAAATGGGATAGTCACATCATTCTCCTTCTACGTAAGGTGAGGTGAAGTAAAATAACTATATACAACTTTGGCATCACTTTGAAATTTAAAAAAAAACATACCTAGTTTTGGTTTCCGTTGTCATTTGCACAGAAAATTCAAGGTAGCCTTTATATAATCCCAGACGTGACTAATATTGGAAATGCGAAAGTAACTCTGATTGTTACCTTTTCACAGCCACTAATCCAATTTTTTTGAATTTTGGTACAGGGCTGAATGGAAAACAAAACGTCAAGGAGATGAAGTAGGGGATGACAGACCAATAATTTCTCAAGTTAAGGGATATACAAATTCATAATAGGTATCTATAAATTTTGTAAGAAATACAAATAGTTGCTGCGGTTTTTTACCAATAAAGTTTAATTATGAAGCGTTGGTTGGCTTGAAAGATAGGACCCGATAAGTGGTGCTGTTGTTGATATAAACAATTTTTTTAATTGAGCTACTCGAAGTACTTATTCTACGCAGACGAAGTCGCGTGTACCAGCACTATCATGTGTGCAATATTTTTGAAGTGAAACTTCTTACATATGTGACTTCCAACTCTAGGTCGCGTTAATCGTTTAACGCTAATAAAAGTATTGGATACACAAAGGTGTGAGGGAGGGTGAGGGTGGCGCACATTGCACAAGCACGTTCATATGAAAAAAAAAAACTGAGTGGTGTTTTCTCCAAATAAGTGAAACGAAAGAGAAGTATGCGACGTGAGTGTGTATGGAATCAACAGCGACAATGTGTTTCTGAGGAAATGCGCAGATGGCTGTTGAGGTGCGCTGATGGACGTATGGTGGTGTATATAGAAATTGAGTTCAAGGTTTTTGTTTTAATGGTTGTTATAGTACCTACGTCGATACCTACAGTAAAGAATTGAAGAATTCAAGAAATAAAGACGATATAGGTGGATTATGTTGTATGATTTATTGAAGTGAAACTTCTTATGCGACTTCCAACATTTCGTATCTTACCTACTTTAGTTGTTATAATCCCATTGTAAATGTTATAGATTTGGATATTTCTCCACTCGAAAATGATATTAAAAAGATGCGATCAATTGTGAATTGTAAGCAATGTTAATAAAGTTTGTCAGAAATAATATGATTTTACTAAAAATCAATTTCTACCCCTTCCTATTTTCATTTCCACATTACGAAGTTTCACTTCTTCCGCGCGGAGGGACTCCACGCACTATTTTTTTTTCGATTCCGATCACTGTTTGCTGATATCCATATTTTTTCAGATTTACACATACAACGACAATAACCACTAAAGTTTCGTAAAAACAAAAATAACGAAATACATAAATTAATAGCTATGGATATGATATGACTAAAAATCACCAAAAAATACTTCATTTGTATCTACAACAGAGGAAATATTTTTCAAGTCGATTTCCATAACAGCTGATATTTTTGTCAAGTAACGCACTAATTTACAAAAGCAGATCAATTTCGTTGCATATTCCATGAGCAGCGTAAAATCTGAGATCTGAAAAGATTTCTGGGGATTTGGGACCCAACAAAAAGACGCCTGTTGTTTGGAAAACAACATTAGAAACATTGGAATTCAAGATTGTAAAGTTGCAAAAATTTTGTGAAAACTTAATCAGGCTGCTGATTAAGTCTGCTGGAATCACACCATTGCCCATCGCCAACAGTTGTCTGGAGAACTCTGCAGCAGACTGGTCATTTTGTAAAGAAACTCGCATAGCAGACGCCTTCAGGCAAGCATTCAATTCATCTGCCGGAGTTGATCTCGAAATAGCAGGCAGATTGTGCATTCGTCCCATATGATAATCTTACATTGCTGCAGTAGGTACTTTCGCCATCGCAGTGTTCTTTGAAATGTTGCATTTAGGTTCTTCATCCACTTGCAGATTCAATGGCAATTTTAATGCCTTCTAACAAAGTAGCCGCTATTGCTTTTAAAATTTAAAATATATATATATATATTTTTTTTTTGTATTTGAAGTGTTACTACTGGATTTTATTCAGTTTCTTTTTTTTCAAAGTGTATTTCCTAATAAAAAAAAAATAAAAAAATTGGTGGTAGACCACCCTTAACATTTAGGGATATGAAAAATAGATGTTGTCCGATTCTCAACCCTAGCCCATATGCACACTAAGTTTCACGAAAATCGATGGAGCCGTTTCGGAGGAGTTCAACAACGCACCCCGTGAAACGATAATTTTATAAATTAGATAAATACGTTTTTATGAAAATAAGACTGTTTCTACAGTAAAATCCTTACAATACAATATAATGTAATGTCGTTTGGTTTGCTGGGACTTTACACAGCATTAGGTTAGGTAAGGTAAACGGGTAGGTAGATCAGGGTGAGCCCTGCACCCTATGTCGTCATCTTTGTTACACAGCATTAGCCTAAGTGAAATATTTGTAATTTCTGTTTAAAGCCTAGTATCTTGCTAGCGCTAGGTTATAATGTCTCCTATACAAAAATGTCTACAAAGATAAAATTTAGCTAAGCAGTAGATATCTGATGGGCTCTAATCGCGTAATTTATAAAACGATTAAACAAAACGACGTCGTTTTTAGTTTGCTTCATATAATATTCTCGTCGCATTGTTTATCGTTTGCATTTTTACCAGTTCGATCATGACTGTAAGTAAACAAACTCTGACACCTACATCATTTTTAAGAAATAGAAAGATATTGTTTTCGTACAAAATTTCGAACTCGAGATGTAAATCAATTCTGATATTGCGATGATAGAGGATTTTAAAAAAGTGGATCGTACAATTCTGTCCGACTGTCTGTCCGTCCGTCTGTCCCGACCACGAAGCCTACAGCCTAAACAGCTACCCGGATTTTTTTTTTTTTTTTTTTTTTTATAATTCACACGCGCTAAAGAGGTTATGACTACTCTTATAGTGTTTTTACACAGCGCGGGCATTAAGGAAATTGGGATAGAGGAGATAGGAGATACCGATGCACATTGGTCTTAAATGTCTGTAAATTGTACTGAGGAGGAAAGACAGAGCTGGGCAAGGCATTCCACATTCGCGTTGTACGGCTTATGAAAGAGTCTCTGTATTTCATTGTACGTCCGAAGATAGGCTGGATGGTAAACTGATGGGCATTCCTAGCATGACGAGTATTGCGGTTGAATTGCTGAAGGGGAGGAATGCAGTTGGCTATTTCATTTGAGCACTGTTTGTTGAAAAAACGATAAAACAATGAGAGACACGAAACGTTTCTACGATGTTCAAGCGAATTGATAGAATTCGCGATATTCGTGTCTCCGATTAGTTTCATCGCACGATTTTGGATCCTATCTAGTAAGTGCAATATAGTTTTCGGTGCACCAGACCAGATGTGGGAATTGTACTCAAGTTTTGGGCGAATGAACGCCTTGTATATTATAGCCAGATCAGAAGGGGTAAAATATTTCTTGCACCGTTTGAGGAAACCTAGACATTTCGCTGCATTCTTGGCGACTTCGTGTACATGGTCATTCCAACGAAGGTTGTCATGAACGCACATACCGAGAATAGAAAGTCTTTCGGTTTCGGTAATGCAAGTGCCATTCATGGATAATGGCTGTAGATTTGGGTTTCGCTTTAGAGACAGCAGACAGCATTGTGTTTTTGAAGCATTAAATTCCACTCTATTTTCTGAACCCCATTTTGAAATGCTGTCAAGGTCGGAATTTAATGAGCTTAACATACGTTGCCGTTCCAGTTCTACGGCCGAAGAGCAGGGACGTGAGTCCTGGAAAGAATATGAAAAGCTAAGGGTGCTGTCATCAGCGAAGGAATGGATTGGATTAGAAGTTGCAGACAAGAGATCATTTATAAAAATGAGAAAGAGAGTCGGAGACAAAACTGAGCCTTGGGGAACACCAGCATTTATATGGTGAGTTTCAGAAATGAAACCATCCAAAACAACTTGAATTGAACGGCCAGAAAGGTAGTTTCTAATCCATTGAATAAGAGACGCATCGATCCCATAAGCACGCATTTTCGACAAAAGAGCTTGATGCCAAACTCTGTCAAATGCCTTTGAAATATCGAGCGCAACAATCTTCGATTCACCGAAGTGATGGAGAGATTGGTTCCACTTCTCGGTGAGATAAGTCATCAAATCACCAGTGGACCTGTTGCCACGAAAACCGTACTGCCGGTCATTGAGGAGTTTCCGTGATTCAAGATATTTCATAAGCTGACGGTTTATCAGCGTTTCCATGACCTTAGAAAGAATGGACGTAAGTGCTATGGGTCGGTAATTGGTGGGAGAAGAAGATTCGCCTTTTTTAGGGACGGGCTGGACAAATGCTGTTTTCCACCTACTCGGAAAGAGTCCAGAAGAATAGGACAGATGAAAAAGCTTACGCAGTGGTTTTGCCAGCGTGGAAGAACACCTCTTCAGAACGATGGGGGAGATACAATCTGGACCAGCGGATTTATTTATGTTGAGATCGTAAAGTACTCTTGCGACTGTACGAGTGCGAAAGTGGATTGGTCCCATGGTAAATTCTACGCACTCGAGTACAGGTGTAGACAAACCGCAATCTGGGAGCATAGAGCTGGCTGCAAAATGTGCGGCGAGCAGATTAGCTTTGTCTAAAGAGCTGACAGCTGGTGTGTCATTGTAAATGAGCGTTGGGATTGCTGACGAGGCCGAATTCTTAATATTTTTTACAAATGACCAAAAGTTTCTACTACCCTTGGGACATTGTAGTATTTTTTGCCTCAACTTTTGGTCATATAAGAATTTGACACGCTTTATGAGGGCATTGCAGTCATTTCTGGCTCGTTTAAACTTCATTCGGTTTTCCTCGGATGGGTTGGCTTTGTAAGACCGAAAACTCAACTCCCTTAATCTAATAGCCTCTTTACAGCTCAAGTCGTACCACGCATTTTCTTTTGGTTTGATACTCTTTAACCTGTTTGGGATAAAGGATTTCATACCTAAGGTGATTATATTTGTTACCATATCAGCGGCGGCATCCACGTCGTTATCGAGGAAGCATAACGACCAGTTAAAACTCCTAAAGAAGCTGTTAAGTCCGCTCCAGTTGGCTTTCTCGTATTGCCATACGGTTCTTTTCGGAGTTT
Organism: Cheilosia urbana; assembly: GCA_946477585.1. NCBI lineage: Eukaryota > Metazoa > Arthropoda > Insecta > Diptera > Syrphidae > Cheilosia > Cheilosia urbana. The sequence continues at coordinate 45,718,239 of OX297856.1, forward strand.
TTTCTTTAACTTTGTGGTCAGAGTACGAGAAATTAGCTGATATGGTACAGTGGTCTGACGAGCCTAGAGGCGATAATACTTCAATGGAGTATTTATTAGGGTGGGAGGTGAGAAACAAGTCCAGTGTGTTGGCGCTTTGACCGTCAATGTCTGGTACACGTGTTGGCACATTTACAAGCTGGGTTAATTGGTTTACCTCAGCAAAGATCTGAACATAAATTCCTTCGGGTGTTGTCTGTCCAGAATGTCGAAGCCAGTCAGAATTGTGGATATTGAAATCACCCGCAATGACGATTTCAGTATGAGGATACAGGGAGACAATTCTTGTTATGGAATCAGACAGCACATCGAACTCGTTGCAAGTCGAGTTGCTGTCAAAGTTAGGGCTTCTGTAAAGAAAACAGTAATGAATAATTTGCCTACGGACATGGAATTTGAGCCATTTGAAGTTAAATTCCGGATTGGAACACTGGCCATAATCGACAGGAGTTTGGTAGGCTACATCATTACGCACATAGATGGCGAGACCGCGATGTAAGAAGAATAATGGCACCAGGCGATACCCAGGCAGATCAAACTCTGATATGTCAGAGTTTACACCTACCTGGGTCTCCCCCAGTGCCAAAACAGCTGGTTTATATTTAGCAACATGGACGTACGCAGAGAAGAGATTCGATCGCAGCCCACGAATGTTGCACATATCAACCCTAAAATTCATCCTCAAAACAAAAAACAGACACAAAAGACACAACTCCGACGCTACTGCTAAGCAGAGCCGTGAAGTGAAGATTCAAGTTAAGATTTCCAAAACAAACTACCGTAGGTGTTATGCCCATACGATAGTCAGCTTTGGTCCACCAACAAAACCTTCACTCACGACCCGCTATTCGCCAGATGCTGCACTCACTCAGTCATTGCAAACGCTTAAATGAAAAAAATATCATAAAGCGCCCGCAATGACCGAGTAAGGTTAACAGCAAACGAATTGGAGTGGGACAGGAGGGATTGCCCAACGCTAGCTAGACACAGCACGACCGTTTTTTGGTTATTGTTGTTGTTGTTTTTTATTTTGTGTTGATATTGCACTTTAGCGACACTGCACTAGATGTATATATATATATATATTTTTTTTTGTTTTTTTTTTTTTTTTTTGTTTTTTTAATAATCGATTAATTTGTGCGCGGCGCGCGGGAGATTAATTAGTCGAGCTGTTATTTTATTATTGTATTGCGTGGTGTTTTGTTTATTGTGCGCGATTTTACAAGGGACGGCCGATAGTGAATAGAGTTGCGTGCGTGCGCGTCGGGATGCAGATCGGAATGTTTGATTATGTTCAAACTTCGGATTTGGAGTTTATGGGCCTACAGTTCGGGCCCGTTTTTGTTTGTGGCACGGTAACCTCAATATTAATGGTATTTTCCATATAACATTTTCATACCAGTTTGATTTGTTCAAACCAGAATTGCTATCCAAGCCTAAGTGGATGGAGTTACCAAGACAGTGTACCCAGTTTTTAGCTACAAATTCGAATACCGGTAGGTACTTTGGAAATTTGAAAATATTCATTCGAAGGTAGGTAATGCGGTTATCGTACAATTGATTTTTGAAAAAAGATCATTTAAAAAAAAAGTTTTAGTTTACTTGAAAACGGCAATATCGGTTTAGACCAAATTGCAAACTTCGAGTAAAATGTATGTTTTCAAAATTATTGCATATTCGAATCACCGACGCTATTTTAAAAACTGCTCATATCTCAAAAACCCCTTCCTTCGATAAAACTTAAAAAAAATAAGTAATGCTTACATCCCGAACAATAACCTGTACTCACTTTTCAGCTAAATAGTTATCAAATAGTATTTTGCAGACTATACAATAAACATTGCAATTTGGTACTGGCCTGGAAATTTGTTTACAAAAAACCGCCCTAACGATTTTGATAAAAATGCATATTAAAGATACCCACTATAAGTATTCTAAATGAGAACCCGTACCTAGTTTTTTCTCAAAAAAATCGAATAAATCAGTTTTTTAACCATAGGATAGCAACAGGGGTGATAAAGCACCCCAGCGAAACAAAAAGCTATCCATTCACACATTCCCGCATTACCATCACCCTCTTCTTTTCCCTATTCTCAAATTGATAGCTAAACTTTCAGTTCCGGGCAGTGTTGTTAGCACTCTCTCTTCATTTATCCCACGAAGCGTGGTAATTTTTCCCTTTTTTCCCTTTTCACTGTACTCAAAATCTCTTTTAAATCCCACGACACTTTTCCGCCTCAAAATCCAGTTTTTAGAAGTCAAATTTGTTATACAAGGAAAGAAAATCACAGTTAATTAACTTTTAGTATAAAAATCACAGTTTGTAACATTACTACGACTATTTTTTGGTACTAGAAAATTTAGATAAAAGAAGATTTATATGGGCAGTTTTTATGCACATTCAGTGTGTTAAAACATCATCGTGAAATGTAGGAGTTTTCATGAAATTTTAGCAAAAATTTATAGTTTTAATGTTTTTTGTTAGATTCCTCAAAATCCCACGATTTGGTGCTTTTTCCCTTTATCCCACGAAAGGCTTTTCGGACATCGAAATTCCCACGAAATGGGATAAATCCCACGATATAACAACACTGGTTCCGGGTCTTAGCTTGCTCTGCGGTAGGTCGTACTTTTTGTTTTACATGCATGTCTGTCTGTCTGTTGCTATTTATGTTCTTACTTTTTTTGTTAGGTTTTGTTTTAAATATCATAATTTTTCTGTTTAAAATGGCTTTTCGATCTGTTAAAACTATGGAAAAGTATGTGCAATAGGTTAGCAGAAATATTTCAGATGACGATGATGAGTAATGCGAGTACCGCAGTGAAATTTGCATAAAGTGTTTTTAATTAAAAAAAAAATACTTTGTCGTAGATTATCCCAAAAATGTAGTTAAATTATTTTGGGTTTGAATTCAATAAAATGTTTTTAAAAATAAAAGTTAAATTTTTATTTAATTTCTTATTATTTATTAAAGTTGAATACGTGACAGCTCACCCCGTTGCTATTCGCGTATGAAAAAAGTGTGTTGCTATCCAAAGGTTAACTATTTCTCAAAAATCACTACACGAATCCCTATCTATGTATTTTCAAATATCTACGGTATAATTTTGTAATAATCACTTTCCTTTGCTGAGATCGAAGCTTAAAAAACACGCCTATCGTATTCGATTCACACAGTTACAGAACGCATAATGTGATGTTGGGGACGTTCGGATACCTAGTTTATGTAAAACGGCAACTGGATTTTAGCGTGACTAGGTATCCGAAAGCGTTGACTAGGCAAATTGAATTGTTTTAATATTCTCGCGGTCAGCGTTACCTTTGTTTGAGTTTGCCTTTTTTTATTTGGAAAAGGCCCTTCATAAATTTTGCAAAAATTGTTATTTTTAAATAAGTAGATACCTGCATTTAAAACGTAACACGGTTGCCTGTCAAACACTTTTATACTGTTATGCGAACTAAGGGTTGTAAATTATTGTGCGAAAATTCTAAATTTGCAGTCTAGCTTTAGAAATGACACCTTTTTCTCTCACCGGCCCTTTTTTCGTATCTTCAGAATTCTGCAGCGGCAACTCTGTTTATTTTCACTGCCATCAGCGCTGCCACTTTGCTACGATCGTAGCAAAATTGCTAGCACAGCTGCTGAAAGATTTTTTTTAGATTTAAGCTGGACAAAGAACAAGAAGACGAACTCATTAAGAATAGAGACAGTAGATAAAATAATGGCTGCAAAATGTTTGGTTTCAAAAAGAAACGAAACATGGGTGTCGAATCGAAAACTTAATTTTTGAACTTAAAAAAAAAAAAAAAAACGTATTAATGTAAAAGACTTGCCGGAATTTCTATGTGATATTAATTCTGCTATTGGTACAAAGATCCTTCATTTATAATCTTGTGATATGAACTATTTTTTTTTAAGGCAATACTTGCATGCAAAGCGCCTTTAAAGTGAAGTTTTTAGGGTTTCGTAGCCAAATGGCAAAAATCCGAACCCTATTAGATTCGTCATGTCTGTCTGTCTGTCTGTCCGTTGCATGTCACAGCCACTTTCTCCGAAACTATAAGAGCTATACCGTTGAAACTTGGTAAGTAGATGTATTCTGTGAACCGCATTAAGATTTTACACAAAAATAAAAAATAAAACAGTAAATTTTGGGGGTCCCCATAAATAGAATTAAAACTCAAAAAAAATTGTTTCATCAAACCCATACATGTGGGGTATCTATGGATAGGTCTTCAAAAATGATATTTAGGTTTCTTTTTATCTTTTTTTTCTAAAGTGAATAGTTTGCGCGAGAGACACTTCCAAAGTGGTAAAATGTTGGTCCCCCCCCCTAACTTCTAAAATAAGAGAACGATAAGACTAAAAAAAAATATATGATGGGCATTACCATGTAAACTTCAAACGAGATCTAACGAGTAGTTTTTTTTTTATACGTCATAAATTGTAAACCTCAATTTACCTTTATTACAATCAACTCAAAAAAAAAAAACAAAACATTGAATTTCATAAACATAAACCTTATACATAAACCCTGAACCATTATTTCCTAATAATAAATGATATAAAAATACACTATTATTAAAATATCGATCAAAGTTACAACGAACTACAAGAAATTTTATGTTATGTTACTTGCTGTTTCGGAACCCTTCATGAGCGAGTCCGACTCGCACTTGTCTTACTTTTTAATGTTATTTTTGTTTACAGTTTTGTAAAATATATAGTTCACCAACTATACTTGTACTAGTCTTTAAAAACATATTTACTTTGAATAAAGAATTAAGGGTTTTTTTGTTTGTTTTCGAAAAAAAAAAAATTATATTTTGAACTTTTGAGTTCTGCTACGCAAATTAAGTTTTGCTACTCAAATTTGCTACGCAAATTTTTTTCCTTGTGGCAGCACTGACTGCCATTCAACTCAGTCAACTGAGTATGCAGGCAAGATTTTCTTAAATGAAGATATTTTTCGGCTTCCCCTTCTTAAACGTCAACGGAAAAAACTATACACGTGACCACTCTGGGCCATTAAATCATCTCCTCAAACATCTAGTCAGCCAGCTGTGAGATTTACTAAATTAGGAACCCGAACGCCTCCATAATGACATTTTGTTTCAATTCATATCGTTTTTTTATAGATATATGGATGCGATAATTGCAGAACATGGGTACAGAACTTGCGACAATTGCCTGTTACTGAGAGCTTCAACTTTTAAAAACTCATTTTTTTATTTGATATGATAGGTACTGCCATATCAGATGAATAATCCAAAAGTGGATTTTGTATTCTTTTATCTAGTATCGCTTCTCAGATTTTTAACTACTTACCCAATAAAATAAGAAAACAACTCACTAAACTTTTGATCAACAAGAAAGTTTCGTTCCACACAGTCGTGCTCTTTATTTTTAATACAGTAAAAGCCCTTTAATTCGGAAAACTCGTTTGTTCGAAGAAAACAAAAAAAAAGATTTCTAAATAAATGAGAGTTTTGAATTTTTTTATGTAAGAATTAAATTAAATTAGCAAAAATTAAAAAACGCAAATTGAAATAGGTGGGAAATACACCTCAAATATATAGAAGACGGAACAAATCATCTAAATGTCTTTTGGGGGAGCCCGTCAATTCGGGAAAAAATCGGGAAAAACTATACAATATTTTTAACGTATTATTTGCAATCTTTTGTGATAAAAAATAATTTTTGGTTTTAAGTTCTTGCATTTTTTTCATCAATAGGAACGCGTTTTAGTGCATAAAAAGAAATTTTTCATTACTTCGGAAAATTCGTTTACTCGGACTAACCTTCCCCCCAACCATTCCGAATTAACGAGCTTTTACAGTATTGTGATAATTGCAGATTTGTCCACATATTTTCATGTTAACACTGAGAGTGAGGCTAATGATAGATTTGAAGTCGGAGCTTTATTGTTTGATCCATCTGTCAGGTATTATTTGGATATAGGCTTTTGATACAGTGTACCAAACCAGTCAAGCTCCACCCTCGTTTACGTTCAGTTTGCACTTCGCAACGAAACGCCCCAGCTTACCTAAGTCAAACGATTCTAAACCATTAAAAACGTATTACTAAAAAAAAGTTACTGCGTGTTATATTATCTATTTTAATTACTTATTGAAGCTTCTTAAAATTAATTATGCAAACGAATTTCATTTTAGTCTACTTTTCATATTTGCAGTAAGATATAATGTCATCTACTGTCAAATTATAATCACTGAGGTTATCTTCGGTCCATTCGTCGAATTCCTCAATGATTTCCTGTGCCAGCTCATCCTTATGACTTCCGACTATACCCCTTCGAACAAATCTACTGAACAAAAGTATTCATAGAAAAAGTAAATGTTGTTTATACAACCGAGTATTTTCACGCTTACCTGAATTCTGCAACCTCTACTCCAGTAGCTTGTTTGACACTTTGGAATTCCTTTTCGTGGTTACAAGCTGGATTTGTTTTCATTTTGTCAAATGACAAATGATCGACAAGTTCTTCCATTTTATCGAAAGAGATTTTCTTATCAAGAAACTGACATACATCGGATACAACAGCTCGAAGGTCGAATTTCATGCGTTCGTAACTAGTGAAATATATGTTTGGTTGATCACGTAAATGCCAAAAGTCTAAAACATGCGGCCAGAATGGATTGAAGTTCACATAGCCGTCCATGTACGTGTGCATGAATTCGTCTTTGCTTCCCTTGTAGCCGACCATGCCGCGCCAATGATGAAAATATGAAATTGCAGCATCTTTTGGATTTCGGAAGACGTAAATGATCTGAAGCGAAAGTAAGTTAGATATAGTTTAAGATGATTTGATATTAAAATATAAATGCAGGCCGTGCACGCTGCAAGTGCTTTTTACAAATGAGCTGATTTATATAAAAAAAAGATGAGAGCGTCGGAAAAGTTTACAATAAAATATCTCCCTCAGTTGGGCTTTGGTAAACCATTAACCATCAATTTTATTTGACTGAACTCAAAGATCTGATGCAATAATCTATACTTATAATAAAACTGTAGGCAATTTTTTTGTTACCTAATGGCGTGAAACTACTGCACAGATTTCGATGAAACTTTTTTTGAAATGTTTCTTAAGATTCTGTGCAACATATAGGCTATTCCTTTCATTGCCATGCCTATTTTTTGGAGCGTTTTTGACCAAAATGTATTTTTTTTCCGACTTTATTGCCTTTAACTCGCCATTACTCATATAATTCTTTATCAATGCAAACAAAACAAAATACTTAGGAGAGCCAACACTTTTATAGATATTTCAAGCCATCAATCAAAAAAAAAAAAAAAAAAACAGCCACAACGTGTTTCTGAGGAAATGCGCAGATGGCTGATGACGTGTGGTGTGGTGGGGGACGTATGGTGGAGGTGGTGTATATAGAAATTGAGTTCAAGGTTTTTGTTTTAATGGTTGTTTTGTTATAGTACCTACGTTGATACTTACAGTAAAGAATTGAAAAATTCAAGAAGTAAAGACGATATAGGTGACTTGTTGTTTGATTTATTTATTGTTGGTGTAGATACAAATTTCCGTTAAGGCTTTTGTTTTAGTGGTTGTTTTGATATTACCTACGTTGATACCTACAGTAAGGAAGTGAAACTTCAGTACTTACGCTGTTGAATTTAATTTTCTTAAATTGGTGTTTTAGGTAAATATGTAGATTTGTTTGATTTATTGTTTCAATGTCGACAATGTTCACCGCTTTTTTTTAGCTAGATTGTTGATTTTAAACAAATATGCCGTTGAGAAAACGGTCAAATCTCTTTTATTGGAATTTACACAGTCTCACGACGCGTACGAAGTTGCGGGCACAGCTAGTCGCTAGATAAAACGTACGAAAGTTATTCATTATGTAATTGAGAACGAAATGCATATAGACATAAAAAATGTAAGCACAAAAGATGTAAGCGTATAAAGACTCGTTGAAAGACAGATATTAAATCGCGTGGAAAAACGGATCCAAAAATATTTCAAAAAATACATCAAAGAACTTGTGGAAAAAACGCGCCAAAACACGTTTTAAAGAGTGCGCCATAAAAGGTTGTCAAAAGAGTGTCTAAAAACGCATGGAAAACGGATCTAAAATCGTGTAGAAAAAGGGTTAAAAAAAAAAAAAAATAGTTGGCGCAACAGGTCCGGAGGGACCCTAGGCCTAGCTTCTCACAACCATTCGTTTTGTGCAAGTTTTTCATTTTTGGAACGAATGGAAGGGATCTAAAATTTTATGCCGACTATCCAAACGGCTAATTGGGAAGCTCTTTCAAGACATTTATACTCTCGGAAGTTTGTCAGACGTTCGCGTATGGGTAAATATTAGAAGGTACAGAAGCGGAAAATTTTGGTTTAGTCATGCATTAGTGTAAAACCTAGTAAAGGGACGCACACCAATCGCAGTTTCTCGAATTGGAAGCTAATGCCGGTTTCCATTGGGATTTTTAGTTTTTGGTCTCAGATTCCAGTGCCTTGATTTTGTGCATTTTTGTCCGCAACCGCCGTAGGAAACGTTTGGAATTGGACTTGAATGTGTAATAGTGTAAGTGAGGCGAGCGCTGTGACCAGCGTGACCGTTGTGCGACAAAAGTTTCAATTTGGTACTTTTTTTGAGGACCCTTTTTAGTTTAAAGTTGGAAAAGCCACTTAAATTAAAAAAAAAACTGTTATTTCCAAATAAATACGTTTAAAACGTAACGCGGTCGCCTAGCTTAACACTATTATAGTGTAAAGAGAGCTTACTTACTTACTTAGGTGGCGCTACAGTCCGGGGTGGACCTGGGCCTCAACCAATACGCCTCTCCAGTTAGCGCGATCTTTGGCTAACTACCTCCAGTTGCGCACTCCAAGTTGGTTGAGGTCCCCTTCCACTTGCGCGCGCCACCTAAGGCGAGGTCTTCCTCTACTGCGTTGTCCCTCCGGGTTAGAATCGAAGACTCTTCGGGCCGGAGCGTTGGTGTCCATTCGCTCTACATGTCCCAGCCTGACTAGGTCGATGTCGCTGTACAGCTCGTAGAGTTCGCTGTTAAATCTTCTCCTCCAAAGCCCGTCAACGCAAACGGGACCAAAAATCACTCGAAGAATTTTGCGTTCGAAACGACCAAGGAGATCTTCATCCGCCTTTGATAGCGCCCATGCTTCTGCACCATAAAGCAGGACTGGGATGATGAGGGTCTTATACAGAGTTTCCTTAGTATTTCTCGACAAGGCCTTACTTATCAGTTGCCGTCTTAGGCCAAAGAAACAGCGGTTGGCAAGTGTGATTCTTCGTTTGATTTCTGATGTGATGTCGTTATCAGAGTTAATAGCGGAGCCGAGGTAGACAAAGTCCCTAACTACCTCAAAGTTATAGCTGTCTATCGTGACGTTCTGCCCGATTCGTCGATGTTGTGTGTCCCATTTTGTTGACAGCATATATTTTGTTTTGCCCTCATTCACCATCAAACCCATTTTTGCCGCTTCTGTACTGATAATTGCAAACGCAAAAGTGACAGCTCGCTCTGTTCTGCCAATGATGTCGATGTCGTCAGCGTATGCAAGTAGTTGCACAGACTTGTAGAAAATTGTGCCTCTGGTGTTGGCTTGTGAGTTTCGCACAATCTTCTCAAGAATGATGTTGAAAAAGTTACATGACAGCGCGTCACCTTGTCTAAATCCTTTTTTGACATCAATGGTCTCAGTGAGATTGTTTCCGACCTTTATGGAGCAGCGAGCGTTCTCCATCGTCATTCTGCACAATCTGACAAGTTTGGCAGGGATGCCAAAACTAGACATGGCTCTGTATAGCTCGTCTCTATAAATGCTGTCATATGCGGCCTTAAAATCGATAAAAAGATGGTGAGTATCGATCTGGACTTCTTGGGTTTTTTCCAGGATCTGCCGTAGTGTGAATATTTGGTCTGTTGTGGACTTACCGGGCCTAAAACCGCACTGATAGGGTCCAATCAGTTCGTTGACATATGGTTTTAGGCGTTCGCACAGTACAGCAGATAGGATCTTATATGCGATGTTAAGGAGACTGATGCCTCTGTAGTTGGCGCAGTTTAGAGGGTCTCCTTTCTTGTGGATCGGTAAAGAGAGCTAAGGCACAAAATCAAGACACAGATTGTACCGCTCAATTAGAAGGGAAGAATGTAGGTATAATAGAACTTTTTTGAGGATTAACGGGGGGAAAAGAACGAAAATTTAGAAATTTATTTCAAGCTAAGCGTTTTTCAAATGGGACGGTTTCGATGTTGGAAGCCTGTGGTGGTTATGTTGTTTTGGTAGAATCTCTGTAATCTGGTGTTTATTATTCAGTCATTGACTTTAGTATCAAAATAAGTGTTTGACAGTGAAAACGATTTCCAGGTTCCGCAAGAGTTTGTTCGACGCGAATGTAACAAAATTAAACACGCAAACAATTTTAATGAAGCATCCAGAAAGTAAAATTTGTTTTGCAATTTACTAGGTAGAGAAATTGCAAGACATAGAAAGATTAGATCGGCAGACGAAAAATGAGTACAATACTCCTATTGTAGTATTTTCGGCAGCGTTGCATGAAGCCAACGAAATATAAAAACAAACTAGAAAGAGCGAAATTTCCTTTTTGCCAACAGTTTGGAAGATAAAAGTGCTGCCAAATTTGCATTATATTTGGAGCGAATTAAACTTATTAATGTTAAAATTATACTTTTCTGCAAGTGTAAGATACCTATCTTAGGTCTTTAAAAAAAATTGGAGTACGAATGTGAAAGGAGAAGTGCGGGGAGTACAGAGGTATTGAAAGTAGTACGATACTCCTATGGGAATATTTTCGGCAACACTGTTATTCCAGCTAGGGATGTTAAACATGCGTTGATATGGACATGTTTGTCAAAGAGAGCACAAGTATGTATTATTGTATTAAAGGATGAGTTTTCAAAAATAAATTAATTCGAATACAAAACTATTTGTTCGCATACAAATGTTTATGGGGTATTTGGCTAAGAAAAAAATCACCCTGAAATTATTATTGTCTATTCTTTATCACCATGCAAAATTATAAATAGTTATGTTAAGTGGTTCGGTATCTATTGTTTTTTTATTAGAAAAAGTATAGACTGTTAGGAAAGGACTTTGAGTGGACATCTGCCTAATCATTTTGACCTTTTTACCAATTTGTTAAATAAAGGAGCTTTCGGTTTGTAGTTGTGTTTTTTTTATAAATTTTTGAAAAACCTTGCAGTACTTTTTCATAACCATTTTCTTTTTTAAATACATTATTCCCCCAATACATAAACTAGTACTTACTTTGGGCTTCTTCGTCCATAGCTGCTTCGGCAACAGTTGTATGGGCAGATGCGACTTAATTAATCGCGGTGAATCCATTTCATCAGCCAGTTGCATTGTATCGGTAGCCACATTTGACACCACCCCATTGAATCTGTGGTAACAAATTGAATTATTTATTCTGCCTTTGCCCTTGGTAATGATAAACGCCTCACTCTAAAAATGGCGATCGTATAGTAAGATCCACTTGTTTCGCCTTTTCGAAATCAAATCCATTCATTATTAACCAGGTCATTTCTTGTGCCCATGTTGTACCGCACTTTGTGCTCGTCACAATCCATACGTCTGAGTCTCTTACCTCAAAGTTGTGCACCCGCTCCAGTATGGGTATAAATGAATCAGCCAAAGTGCAATATCTTTTTTTCCAATCACCAACAATTGGCACAGATGGGGCCTCCTCTGTATACACTGACGTATACCCCCCTGTTAATATCATCTTGGGTATTAGTTGCGAGGGAACAGGCTCGTCGCGGAAAAACGATTTGGGCATCTGAGAAAAAAAAAAAAGCAACCAAGAATAAAAATTAAATGACACGAGAAATACGAGAAAGCGGAAGAAAATATTCATTCAAATTGACCCAGATTCGATTATCTCACTTGACCACAAATTTCACAATTTAATTCATTATACGATTTATGAATTTAAACTATGATCTTCATCTTGTGCTAATTTGTCATGAATTTCCTAGGATAAACGCCACTCACGTTTATGAATCCTTAACGTCGTCGTGCAGAAAAAATTCAACGAACTTGAAGACTCAATGGACACCGATCGACTGGCGTAGCCACCCAAACCCAAAGCAAGTAAGGTACACAAAGGCTCATTTTGGAATAATTTTACTCTCTAAGTTTGATTCGAAGAGTGAACTCTTTGTTGGCTGAAATTGCAGTTGCAGTTCGTTTTGTACTAAATCCTCAACCGCACCTAATTATTTAATTACATTATTCCAGAATCCAGTTAGATTGCAGTGAGTCGATTGAGTAACGATCGTACAACTGTAAAGAGGTCAACTTAAAATGAAAGTTTCGGTGAACAAAGCGCAACGCGCGTGTGTGAAGTGTTAACGTTTACACAGCTAAGAGACCACTTTCTTTTACGAGGTTACAGTCTACTCGTGTTTGATGTAAACAAATATTATACAACACTGGAAAGCGGAGGCGCAGGTGTTAGTTGCGACTATCGGCGGTCATTGATGAAAGTAAGAGCATAAATTTAAATTTGGTAGCGTCTATTATGTTGTTCTTTAATTATTTTTTATTGAATAATATGAATTTGAATATTTTTTGTCGCAATTCTTACCATCTTTTGGTTGAAATACATAAAATGAGATTTAAATGTAAATCTGAATTGACGGCAGAGTCATTGACTTCGCTGAGCTACACTCACTGATCAGTGCACCTACTTGCACTGTACTTTACTAACTATCGATTACATTTTCTCGACGAGATGGTACTCACCTATTCATATTGGTTTATCTGCGTTTTCTTTTTCCTCAGTTTGTAATTGTTATCAAAATTATATTTAAAAACGGGATAATCAGTTGATGTTGTCTTGGAAGTAGACAACAAAAGGCTTCATTATCAATCATCTTGCTTTGTGCGGCAGTATGGATGCAATAAGAATCCCATTAACCAGATTTACAGCTGAATGAGATAAATATAATTCTATATTAATCTTCTCTTTCGACTGATTACGAATTAATTGCTATTGCTATTCGGTTGCTCTCTGACATTGGATATGCTTCCAGTGAAGACCTCAGAACTCAGATTTGTAGGATCTTTAACTGAAGAAAGTTCTCACAAGTTACTTTTAATTATATTAATACGACAGTGTGTTTGAAGAGAAGGGGTGCAGTTACAGTAGGTTTGTAATTAAGAATCTAAACTCGTGGAACTAAAATATGGCGCACAACATCTTACATTAGGTTTGTTCCTTTACTTTTCTAGTAAGAATGACTGTCAAAATGGGAGTGGTTGGGATAGATTCTCTCACAGAGAGACACACTTGCGAAAAAGTTAGGGAAATCTTTCGTAGTAATCTATGAAAAATGACAGCTACATATTTAATATAATAATATATATTCAAATATTCAAAAAAGTGGTACGAAAAGTAGTTAAAATGTCTGATAAACTCGATAAATTTGCTAATTTACTATATAATGTACTAGCTGTGCCCGGAACTTCGTACGCGGTGTGAGACTGTGTAATTTCCAATAAAAGAGAATTGACAATGTGAAACAATAAATCAAAAAAATCTATTTACATAAAACACCAATTTAAGAAAATTAAATTCAACAGCATAAGTACTAAAGTTTCACTTCCTTAATCCTTACTGTAGGTACAATGTATAGGTAATATCAAAACAACCACTAAAACAAAAGCCTGAACGGAAATTTGTATCTACACCAACAATACGTAAATCAAACAACATAATTCACCTACATATGTATATCGTCTTTACTTCTTGAATGTTGACCGCGGCTGCGTCTCAGGTAGTCCATCCGCTGAGTCCAATTTTGGCATACTCTTTCACACATATCGGCCGGTATCTCACGAATGAACGCATGGATGTTGGCTTCCAGTGCGTCAATCGAAGCGGGCTTGTCCCTATACACATTAGCCTTGACATACCCCAACAAAAAAATATCTAATGGTGTCAGATCGCACGATCTAGGCGGCCAATTGACCGGCCCGAAACGTGAAATTAACTGTTCACCAAACTCGCCTCGCAATTGCGCCATTGTTTCGCGTGCTGTGTGGCATGTGGCACCGTCTTGTTGAAACCACATATCATGCAAGTCAAGAACTTCCATTTCGGGCAAAAAAAAGTTTGTTATCATCGCTCGGTAGCGTTCACCATTGACAGTAACGCTGCGATTCGCATCATCTTTGAAGAAATATGGCCCAATAATGCCGCCGGCCCATAAACCGCACCAAACAGTGGCTTTTTCGGGATGCATTGGTAGCTGTTGCAATGCTTCTGGCTGATCTTCACAACAAATGCGGCAATTTTGCTTATTTACGTACCCATTCAACCAAAAATGAGCCTCATCGCTGAACACAATTTTTCGATAAAAAAGCGGATCCTCGGCCAGCTTTCCAAGAGCCCATTCACCAAAAATTCGGCGTTGTGGTAGGTCGGCTGGCTTTAGTTCTTGCACAAGATGTATCTTAAAAGGCTTTACGCACAAATCCTTCCGCAAAATTTTCCACGTAGTGCTGTAACAAAGGCCTAACTGCTGGGAACGGCGCCGAATCGACATTTCGCGGTCTTCTGTCACACTAGCTGATACGGCCGCAATATTTTCTTCACTACGCACAGTACGTAAACGTGTTGGTGGTTTAATGTCCAACAAAGTAAATTTGGTGCGAAATTTGGTCACAATCTTCCGAATAGACTGCTCAGAAGGTCGAGAATGCCGATCATAAAATGGAAGCAGCGCGCGATGAACATTTCGAACCGAGCACGAATTTTGATATTAAAATTCAATAATTTGCAAGCGTTGTTCATTTGTAAGACGATCCATGGTTAAATTGCAAACCAAACTGAAGCTGTTTGACAGTGACACAAGGTACTAAACACACGTCAGCTGTCAAAACCAGTGTTGCCAAAACCAAACCAGCTAAAAAATCACCCGTTATTATATTCACGTCCCATACTTCTCTTTCGTTTCACTTAATTTGCAGAAAACACCACGCAGTTTTTTTTTTTTTTTCATATGAACGTGCCTGTGCGATGTGCGCCACCAAACCACCCCAAAGCAGAACAACGATCAAGAACCGCGGCTGCTGATAATATTCGATTTGAGAAAATAAATTTATTGTTTTCATGTTAGATTTTAGGTTGTAGCTCAGCTTCTAAAGGACATAGAAAGCTGGTTGATGGCTTGAAATAACTATAAAAGTGTTGGCTCTCCTAAATATTTTGTTTTGTTTGAATTGATTAAAAATTATCTGAGTAATGGCGAGTTAAAGGCAGTAAAGTCAGAAAAAAAACACATTTTGGTCAAAAACGCTCCAAAAAAATAGGCATGGCAATGAAAGGAATAGCCTATATGTTGCACAGAATCTTAAGAAACATTTAAAAAAAAGTTTCATCGAAATCTGTGCAGTAGTTTTCACGCCATTAGGTAACAAAAAAATTGCCTACAGTTTTATTATAAGTATAGATTTAGATTTCGACAGATATTCGAATTAGACCACCATTGTCGGGTCTCTTTTCGTCTCTCTACCACTATAAATCTTACCCAGAGAGACTTTCTGGATTTCTCCACCAACCATTTCAATGTTCCTCGACTCATCTTAGAACATTTCTTTGAGTGGAGCAGGTCGGCCACTTAATTGCCATTTTAGCCTGTCTACATTGTTCAACGGTTGACCACCTTCTCAAGTATTCCGCCGTGATCCATTTGTGAATCAGCTGTTCTACCATTCCTTTGCCAATTGAAGAGAATGGTTCTGGTCCCAGCAACTTTTCAGTTTACCCCGGTTTTGCATGGGAGTCCGCCTTTTCGTTGCCTTCGATCCCTATGTGTCCTCGTACCCAAGTCAGTGTTACTTCATTTTTAGATGAACACTTATTGAGCTTAAGTACACATTCCAATGCCAATGATGTTTGTTTGTTCCATGCATCTGATCTCCGCCTGATTGTCCAGTGCTATAAGGATATTTCTTCCCTCCACCTGACTCTCAAGCAAGTAGTCTAACGCATGCAGCAATGCAATCATCTCAGCCTGGTATACAGAAGTGTAATTCCCGAGGCTTACGTGACGGGCTAGTTCCAGCTCTGCTGAATAGATCTGTGAAAATCACTATTTCACCACTCCGTTTTTCTGGAAGTAATCCATTGTCAATACAAGTCTTGTGATTCCTTTCCATAATACGCACCCTTGTTATCCCATCCATAGGCATGTTCAGTTCCCTAATCTCGTTTTTGACAAGTTCCAGGATCTTCCTATGTCCATAGATGGTACCACGATTGTGCCATTTCGCATCTCGATGCAAACGAAGTGCCGCTAGGGCCGCTGTTTTCTTAATAAATAAGTCTAGCGGTAAGATCCCTAGGATCACTTCCAATGCGCATGTTAGTGTTGTCCTTATTGCACCTGTAACTCCTATACATGCTAAACGTTGGACCCTATCCAAGTGCTTCCTCACAGTTTTCTGGGAGGCTTTCGCCCACCATACAACCGAGGCGTAGGTAATAATGGGTCTAGTTATCATCGTATACATCCAGTATGCTGACCTAGGCGAGAGTCCCCACCTCTGTCCACATACACGTTTGCACTGATGTAGTACCCTTTTTGCCTTCATGACCTTCTCCTCAACATGGTAGTTCCAAGTAAGTCAAGTACCTACCTAGATAGACTCTCAGATACTTAACCTTCTCTCATATACTTAACCTTCAGATACTTAACTTGTTAGTTCCGATCCGAAAGGGTCGAAATTCCAGAGTTTCCAACTTCCTTGTGAAGATTATTAGATCTGTTTTCTCCGCATTAATGGAAAGTCCTTGTTCCAGACACCACCGTTCAACAACTTTGAGCGCATTACTCATGATATCTGCGGTGACGTCTATGAGATTGCCTCTTGCTATTATTGCTATGTCATCGGCATATCCCACTGTATGAACGCCAGTCGCCTCAAGTCTGTTGAGAAGAGAGTCCACAGTGATATTCCACAGTGTAGGTGAGAGAAAACCTCTGCTAACCATCCCTCTGAGTTTTGAGGTTCCCTTCTGAATACTTATCGTCCTTGCGTTCAACATATTGTCCACCCATCTTACCACCAGTGGGTTTTTCCAAGGCTTGTTTCAGACATTCAAAGCATATCTTATCGAAGGCACCTTCAATGTCCATTATGGTGGTCATCGCAATGCCCCCGGTATTTAGCCCTTCTTCTGCAACGCGTACTAGGTACTTGCTAATTTACTAAGAAAATTTGTTATTTGTGAAAGTGATCTGGAATTAATCGATCTTCTTTTTGATGAATCCGCGTACGCCAAAAATTGTGAATAAATGTATGTATAATATACACATAAACCGTCTGAACCACACATTTGAAAGCAACAAATGGAATATACGAACGATTTGTGTATCTTTCAAAATACGCAAACCATCTGAAACGCAAATGTTTGTAGAATACATAAATGGCATAAGTGTACGAATTAGTATAGAAATGCGATACTCAAATGAAATTTGTGTATATCTACAAACTGTCTGATAGTAGCTTAATTACATATTGCCATCCGGAAAAGTTTTGCTGTAAGTAAAGGAAAATATTGCGTGGAGTCCCTCCGCGCGGAAGAAGTGAAACTTCGTAATGTGGAAATGAAAATAGGAAGGGGTAGAAATTGATTTTTAGTGAAATCATATTGTTTCTTTAAGCCTAGTATCCTGCTCGCGCTAAATTTTAGCGCCCCTAGTCTCCACTTCGTGTCTCCACACCAAAGATAAATGGTCGCTAAATTTTTATTAAACATGATATGGATGGGACAAAACCCATAGGTATGCTTATGAACCATGAGTACCATGACAGATATCAGTAAACATAATTTTAATAGAATTTTCGAATTTCAAACTTGAAAGGCGTAAGAAACCTAGAAATTATAAGAAGAAGTTCGACATGAGTGTTCTCAAACTTTCCACAATCTCCTTACCATAGTGCAACACTTGTTATTACCCAAAAGACGACGCCAAATGAGAGCATAAGTCCCCCTGAAAATCGATTCGCTTTATTTATATTTATATTTATGTATTTCTGTTTTGGCTCTGTTGTTTGGCTTTGCGTTTTCTTTATTTACCACGCAAACATTGTCTGCGTTTTCCGCCAAAAAAAAAAATCATTGCAAACACACAAACACTTTCCTCCGTTTTTTTATGTCAAAATTTATCTTCGATTTAATGCACCGGACATTTATTTCGCGAGCTAAATGAGTGGAGACTTTTCATCGGCCCATCTATATGAAGTTAAGGATTTAGCGTGCGAACAGGATACTGATGCTTTGCTAAACTGCCTTGCTCAATTTTATCTTTGTAGACATTTTTGTATGGGAGATAAAATCTAGCGCGAGTAGGATACTAGGCTTTAAGACAAACTTTATTAACATTGCTTACAATTCACAATTGATCGCATCTTTTAAATGATTATCGAGTGGAGAAATATCCAAATTCATAACATTTACAATGGGATATTGACAATTAAAGTAAGATACGATATGTTGGAAGTCGCATTAGAAGTTTCACTTCAAAAATACTACCCTATTAAATTATAGGTATGTGTATAAAATCAAACTAAAACAAGTAAATGAAATAATGAGGACGCTACTCGTTGCTAACGCTCGCGCTGGTCTGTAACAGGTATACTACGCGCATGCGTTCGAGTGCCACGCATTCACTCTCGCTCTGTCTCCTTCTATTCCCCCTCCCCAGGAGCGTTGAACGTTTAACGCAACCTTGTTGTAAGTCGCATTAGAAGTTTCACTTCAATAAGACATTGCCAATTTAGACATTATTTTTGGAAATTAATCTTCACCGCAGAATATTCTTCTCCCAGCATTTGGTGCCAATAAACTCACTCACCATTGCATACTCTGAAGCGTGAGTGGTACCCTCACACCTTTGAGTATGCAATGCTTATAGTAGCATTAAGCATTTAAGAAGTTTCACTTCAATAAATCAAACAACATACATAATTCACCTATATCGTCTTTACTTCTTGAATTCTTCAATTGTTTACTGTAGGTATCAACGTATGTAGGTATGTACTTTAACAACCATTAAAACAAAAACCTTGAACTCAATTTCTATAAACACCACCATAAGTCCATCAGCGCACGTCAACAGCCATCTGCGCATTTCCTCATAAACATATTGTGGCTGTTGATTATACACATTCAACTCGCATACTTCTCTTTCGTTTTACTTTTGTTGGAGAAAACACCACTCATTTTTTTTTTCATATGAATGTGCAATGTGCGCCACCCTCACCCTCGCTCACACCTTTGAGTATCCAATTATAAGCGTTAAACGTTTAACGCGACCTTGAGTTGGAAGTCGCATAAGAAGTTTCACTTCAAAAACCCTAAGTTGGAATTTGGGTTTTTGCGGGACTCTAGGGTGCACCTAGATCTTTTTTATTGTAGCTTGTAGCTTGTAGGTATTGAAGACGATCTTTTCCTTTCTCTCATCATCACTTCTTACATAAATGTATCTTTTGAAAGATGATAATTTTTTACGAAACTAGAAAAAAAAAATATAAAGTACTATCCTTACTATAATAAAACTGTAACTTATTTTCCGGTTGTAATCTGGTTGCTAAGAATAGATTCAAAACGTACTGCACGAATTTGATTTCGGTTTTCACAGTTGGATAGGAAATTGTTCAGAGTTGCACATAGGATATGTTTTACCATTATTCCCTGTCCGGAAGTGGAAATCTAAGCTGATATCTAAGAAAAGTTGTAATTCTCGGATGCCTTCTAGCTCCTAGCTTCGGAATCACGAAATGGGATTTTTTTTAATACAAAGTTCAATTATGTACAAAGATTTTAAGATATAAATCATCTTTGTACGTTATCCTGAAGTCGAACAATAAGCAATAAACTATAAATTTAATACAATTGAAAAAAGCAAAATGTTCGATTGAAGCTAGATCCTTGGATTTTTCCAGCGTTGAGTGGAGGAAATTTTGTGTGTGTGTGCGGCAAAACCTGTTTCTCTCTCTGTACACTTTCTGCGGTGCGCTTTTTCTTTCTCTTTTTTTATGCACCTTTTGGGCTTTGTGTTGTTTTTTTTTTGTTCACGTTTTTAAATTGAACTGGAGTATTATGCGAGAAACAGATTAACACAGCGACAGCAACAGCGAATTTAGGATTGGCTCTAACGTTGATATCGCTGTCGATGTTGCTGTGCTAATGTGTTCAAAGTAATTAAAATACATTGGTTCTAAAGTTCTGTCAGTTTCTGTTGCTGTTGCTGTGTTAATCTGTTTCTCGCATTAATGAATAATGAGTTGAGTAGTAGAGTAAATGAGATGCATGGAGCATGGGATTGAGAGAGATAGGTCTGTAATAGAGATTGAGAGGAGAGGGAGTCAAACTCAGTTGTAGTTGTGATTTAAAAATTAAAATGCGTTATAGTGATTCTGATTTTATAGTGATTCATGTGCATGCCAAAACCTGTTTGTGCAATTGCACCTTTTTTGATTTATGTTTTCCTTTCTGTTTTTTTTTTTTTAATTTGAACTTGAGGATGTTTGTGTTTGAGTAGTAAGTGAGCGAGTGTGGCGCATATGGGTTATGGAATTGAGAGGGATGGGGTATAAATTTAACAACTAACAATAACAAGTGGAATGTAAATGAGATTAAAAGGGAATAATAGAAGTTATTTAGTTAGGGACATCAACGTTGGAACTAATCCTAAATTCGTTGTTGCTGTTGCTGATAGAGTCGCTGTGTTAATCTGTTTCTCGCTTTACTGACAGTTTTTCTTCTCTTTTTTCGGGTAAGCATCTTTTGTATAACGCTAATTGTTTTGTTTTAAATCTGAGAAGTGGAACTCTGGCGAAGCAAGGCGAGCACGGGTCAGCTAGTAGGTAAATAAAATCATATTACCTTTTACTTGAAATGATCGAAGGACTTTTATATGACTTTTTCGGTCATATAGGTATTCGGAAATAACTTTTGAGCAATGAAACAAGTTAGTTCATTTGCTTTCCCATCTGAAGTTTCGACAAACTAAAAGTGTTCGATATAGCACTGAACTCACCGTGGTACTGAAAACCAGCATTCGACATGACTTCTATGGCGCCCTAGTTGTGCCCTGAACTGACCCCAGTTAATAAGTCGGGGCAAGAACTCAGTGCTGAGTTTCACTATCATTTCGCTTGCTGTTATTCAATTGTTATGATGTGATAAAGGTAAATACAATAAATTTCATATTCAAAAGTGAATTGTTTGAAAAATCAACTGACACTTTTCAGTGCGCACTAGTGGGCACTTGTGCTAGCCACGTCAAACAAAGCTTTTATCAGAGATATACAAACATGAATAACAAATGTGTGAGGCCATGAAGATAAGATAGATTACTTACATTACAAATTGTTATTGTATAAATAGTATGGGAAAAATTGAAAGTAAATTAAAATAAACTTAGGATGATTTTTTGTATTGGTTAAAACATTAAAATAAGAACGGATGTAAACAAAATCAAAGAATACACGCACCACTCGAGCGAAGTTCAGTCTTTTGTTGGTATTGCATGGATAAAATTATTATTTAAAATTTCTTTGTGCAGGCGAGAGAGCTATAGACCGCTGAGATGTTGTGTGTCACTTCGTTTCTATTCATATTTTTGCTGTTTTTCAGTATAATGTAGAGTTTCTAGGGTATATCGTTTGTATGTTTGTTTTTCAGTTTGTAGTACTTTTACATTGTCAAAGTCTGGTTTATGACCACTTTCAAGAATGTGTAGGGCGAGTGCTGTTTTTCCAAAATTTTGAAATTTTTATCTTTGAGCGATATTTTGATATTCTGTTGGACAAAAACTGGCCTGTTCTTCCCACTAAGCAAAGATTGCAGCTTTTTCGGCAATCAATTTTGTAAAGGATGGTTAAGTTTTAAGGGCCGATGTTGATTTTGAATAAAACACAAATTGTTTAGGAAATTATTGTCATTTCTTTTTATTATGATAATATTGATACGGTTCAGTTATGTGTAGGACAAAATATCGGCCAAATGGCCGCCGCGACCTCGACGGCACACCTCCATCCGATGGTCCAAATTTTCGGTGATGTTGAGGCATAATTGAGGTTCTATGCCGTTAATGTGCCGAAATATCTCATCCTTTAGCTCTTGAATTCTTGCTGGCTTATCGACGTACACCTTTTCTCCCAAATAACCCCAAAGAAAGAAGTACAACGGTGTCAAATCACATGATCTTGGCGGCCAATTGACATCGCCACCACGTGAGATAACACGGCCATTGAATTTTTCGCGTAAAAGAGCAATTGTTTCGTTAGCTGTGTGGCAAGTGGAACCGTCGTGTTGAAACCACATATCGTCCACATCCATACCTTCCAATTCGGGCCATAAAAAGTTCGTTATCATCTCACGATAGCAAACACCCATCACAGTAACTGCCTGACCGGCCTCATTTTGGAAAAAATACGGCCCGATGATGCCGCCAGCCCATAAACCGCACCGAACAGTCGATCTTTGTGGGTCCATTGTGATATGTAGTATAAATGTATAGCCATCTCACTCCCTCACCATGTACATAGGAATTCTGAGTACCTAATGACATCTTGTGAACATGATGAGAGAGTCAGTGAGGTTTCAGCGTTCAAGCGATTAAGGAATAAAAAGTTACTAACATAATTTGTAATACTCGTGTTTTATTATAAACGAACATATTACATTTGTTTTTCGACAATCACTCTCGGATTATCATTCGCCCAAATGCCGCAATTCTGCTTATTGACTTATCCACTGAGGTGAAAATGTGCCTCATCACTGAAGATGATTTTCTTCGAAAATTGATCATCCACTGTTGCCTAGTTTCATAATAAGCCTGACTAACTTTAACGCGTTGCTCGATTGTGTATCTTTCCATAATTCAAATTGAGTTAGTCTGAAATTGAGAAATGTCGAATGAAATGCAGAAAAAAACTTGACGTTTAGGTGTGGTTCACATTCAACATCGGCCCTTAATATTACATCTGGCTGTTTGTTTTTCTCCGGTTTTGTTTTTAGTTTGGAGAGCATGAATCCCACAGTTTAATTTGATTTGTACGCAAAATTAACGTCCTTGGTATTTGTGGCAATGATTTCTTTGAAGATTTCAGAGAGCTTTGGAATACAAACCATGCTATTGTAGATACCATTTCCTTTTTTCTGTCTCATTGGAGGAGTGGAACTCAATGTCATTCAACGCAAAAACATTGTGTACCAAGTTGGAGGCGGTATTGATGATGACATGTCTGGGCTGATTCGACCGAAAATTGATCAATCTTCGAGAAGCAGTTTCTCTCTGATGGCAGTCAATCGAGAGGTTGTCTCTTCTTCTGTGGATTATTTAATCTAAAGAGGCATTTTCTACAGTAAACTGTATTTTGGGGTGATATCCAATCCATTTGGGTATCGCAGTATACCTATCATCTACGTTATGAGACGGTCTATAACGAAAAATAACTCGTCGAAATACTTGGATGCGATCAAGAAAGTTGTCAAGAACCATCTCGGCTTTGGTAGGGAACATCGAGTTGCCCATTGGCATTCAATCTAACTGTTTATAAACTTGGTCCTTAAACTGAAGGAAGTTGTTTTCGTTGAGGCAGAAGAAGTAAAAAACCTCAAGAAATTTGGTTTGTTTCAGAGTTGTATGTTCACTTAACAAATTCTATTTCTTTTTTACATTGCATTGCAAGTTGTAAAGAAACATTTGTGAACAGTGAATCTACGTTATACGAAACCAAAACATCATTCCCCCAAGTCTCAAATTTTTTACCCTTTGCATAAATTCGAACGATTTTTTTTACAGCGTAGACCGAGTTTGATGTCGCACAGTGCAGTCATTTTCCCATCCATTTGCTAAGCGCAAAACAAAGCATCTTCATAAGGCGTTTTTCGTTTTTACAGTTTTTATTCTCGAATCGAATTACAGAGTTAGGCCCCTGTTTACTTTAATCGTAGAGTAACGGTCAAGATTAATAATTAAAAAAAAAATGTGTGAGGAATCTCGAGATTCATGTCACGACCTAAGCAAATCTGGACAGTCGAGACTCGAGACAGATACAAGGTATCTTCTACGCTGGGAAGTTGGTTAAACCAAGGAGGAGAGGCCATCACCTCTCACCTTGAGTAAAGCCACTGAGGTGAAAAAAAAACCGTAATCCCAGGTGTCTAACAACCGTGCCTATGGGATGAATGGCACTACGTGAGTGTGTCTTAGTACGGTGAACTCCGGATAACAGGCGACCTCCGGTTTAAACTAGCCCTCCTGAGGTATGGAGCTCTGCCTCGAGTGACAGTCTTTCTCGCAATTTTCAAAAAACAAATGGAAATAAACAACACAAAAACAGAAAACAATAAGGAATGCACACCTTTCAAACTGCAACCAGAGGTTACTTTGGACCTCCCAGTTTCTACAGATAGGGCACTTGGTCCTGCTGCAGAAACTGAACACCATGACACCATGGTGATTGGTGAGGACTCGGTCGTCACTACTCCCATGGATGTCATATCGGCGGAAGAAGAAGCTGCTTTACTCGCTTCCCCGAAATCGTCAAGAGCTATCGACGAACCATCTGGGTCAGTTAAGCCAAAAGATGCGGGAAAAGTCAGGCTATCAGGTGCCGTAAACGCCTGAAGAAACTATTGGATGCGGGGTATCAACTCGAAAAGGCACGTTCAATGGTCTTGAAACCTGCACAGAGCAAGGACTTTCGTCACAAAAGACCTAGAGCTGATAGTGCAACACCAACGAGCAACACTCCAAAACGAAAGGCTACTGAGGCTGCACTTTCATCACCTCAGCAAGCACCTAGCTTCCGGGACGTTGTTGGATGCAAAAAGATTGGGGTAATACCAACAGACTACCCTGCTACCATATGGTCCACAGAACAACTAAAATTGGTGCAAAACTGTGTCCACGACAGTATAATAACATAACAGGACAATGCTACCAAACCCCAGTTCCGAGGTTGCACTTTCAAATCCGGTTGACTTGTATTCACGTGCAAGGACCAAACGACGAGCGACTGGCTGGAAAAAATAATACCAACGTTGGTACCATGGGAAGGTGCCAAACTCAGTGCTGTGAACGAGGAAGAAGTTCCTCGGCCACAAATCTTCGTCGGCTATTTCCCTGGGGAGGAAACCCCAACAAATAAAATACTGGGCCTCGTGAAAGGCCAAAACAACGGTCTGAGAGTGGATGACTGGAGGGTACACAACCGGGTGCGAAGGCCCAAAATGACGGAGCTCACCTTAGTTCTAGACCCAAAGTCGACAAGTACCCTTAAGGCCGAAAATGGCATTATTAGCTATGGTTTCGGTGAGGTACACCTACGGCCAAGAAATAAAGACGTCCGAAGACCAAGGGCCGAAAAGAAGGAGGCTGCTGTCAGAAGCGACGGGATCATTCAGGACTCAAAAGCTAAAAAACCTGAGGAATGGTCTAAAGATGTGGCCAATATATCAAAGGCCACAACGGACGGTATCCCTAGCTGCTCGCACATACGCCCGACGGCTACAGTTTACAAAAACAAAAACAAAACCACTGCAAGCCGAGAAAGACAGAGACAACGGGTATCTGGAAAACCTCGTAAATGCTAGAGACGAGACCCCGAAGAGGCGGCTCTACTAAATAGCAGCAGGGGTAAATGTGGCACAGAGGGGCCATCAAAGTAAATAATTATGCGCAAAAAACACCAGAAGGCAACTTAAGTGCCTTCAAATAAATCTCCACCATGCTAAGGCAGCCTCTAGTGTCCTAAGCAGGAGATTTGATATTTGATATTTGATATTTATTGTGCGTGTATTCTTTGTACAGATAAGATAAGTTAATCTTTTAAAAACTGAACAAGCTTATAATTATAAATTTACAAACGCTAATAATTTATTATATGACATCAATTACAGTAATAATAAATAAATAAATAAATAAATAAAGATAAAGCATAATGTAACCAGGGACAAAGGATATAAGAGAAAGAGGGAAAGAGAAAGAGAAGAAAGAGGGTAATCCATTAAAATTTATTTGCAAAATGTTGAAAAACTTCTTTGTTGAACGTAATTGCATTGTTCGTACACTTAATATTATGGGGCAAACTATTCCAAAGGTGAATCGAATGGACAAAAAATTGACGTGTGGTGACTAGAAACTTATGTGTTGGAGTAATTATTTGTTGAGTTCTTTGGGTTCTCGCGAATTTAATTTTTTTAAAAAGATAATCTGGTTCTCTTGTGACAATGATTTTATGTAGTGATAGCAAGGTTCTATATTTAAGTAGGGCTGTTAAGGAACAGCCAGCAATTAAATGAGTATACTCTGAAATATGTTCGCGTCTGCTAATACCGAATATATATCTCGCACAACTATTATACGCGACATTCAGCTTCCTTTTGGATTCATGGTCCATGTCGGCAAATAATTCACAACCATAAAGGACAATAGGTAATATGAATGACCGAACAAGCTGTAATTTCACATTTTTTGGGAGGTAATTGGATGTTGGACTAAGACCCCGAAGAGCGCCGTATATTTTAGAGACAATACTTTTTACATGTGTATCCCAACTAAAATTTTGATTAAAAATGATTCCGAGGTTTTTTAAATTATCTACGTATTCAATTGGGGAATTGTTGAGATAAATTGGGGGGAAAACTTCAACATGTCTGCTTCTGTTGATTACCAAGGCTTTAGTTTTTGTCGGATTGAGGTATAGCTTGTTTTCTTCCGACCAGGTATATATTGCATTTAAATCGCGATTTATATATGTCAGAGCTTCGCTTTTGTTCGATTTAGAGAATAGCAAGTACAATTGTACATCGTCAGCATAAATATGGTGTTTACAATTATTAAGACTCTCTGATATATCATTTATAAAACATGTAAATAATAGTGGTCCAAGAACGGAACCTTGTGGCACACCTAAGGGAACTAAAAGTCGGGACGAACATTTATTTTCACTTACAATGTACTGATACCTATTAGACAGATACGATAACATAAGAGTACATAAAGAACGATCAAATGAAAAATTAGTTTCTAACTTTTTAAGTAGGATACTATGGTTTACAGAATCAAAAGCTTTGGAGAAGTCAAGGAACACGATTAAACCCAACATATTACTGTCCAATCCAGCACGTATATCTTCACTTACTTTTAATAGAGCTGTGGTGCAGTTGTGTTTGGAACGAAAACCCGATTGGTATTTTGTGATTAACTTGTTATTGTTTAAGTAATGTTTAATTTGAATGCTCACTATCTTTTCAAAAACTTTGCTCAAAAAAGGAAGTATAGCTATTGGACGGTATTCCGAATTTGTTGAGGTAGAGGATTTAGGCAGAGGAATTATTTTTGCAATCTTCCAGTCATCGGGAACTTGTGAGGTCATTATGATCGTATTGAAAATGTGTGTTATTTGGTTTAATAGGACAGGAAGAAGAATTTTTATAAAATCAGGATGAATATTATCCGCACCCACTGCCTTAGATTTTATCTTTAAAATTTCCAAGCCGACATTTATTTCATCTGTGGCAGAAAGTGAGAAAGTTTCTCCTACACAACTGCCGATGGGAGAAAATCTAGGTGAATGTCCTGTATTCGGGACGGATTTGATGAATCTCTTATTAAGCTCGTCAAGGTCAGTATTATGAGGTAACGAGTTTTTGGTTGACCTAAGTCCGCACTGTCGAACATTTTTCCAAAATTCTGAACTTGAATTGCTAGCGCAAAATTTGTTAGTGAAGAATGTCTGCTTATTTCTGCGGATAAGGGAGGTTACAACATTACGCGCTACCTTAAATTCTTTATAAATAATTGGGCATTTGTATCTCCTCCATCTTTTATATAAAAGGTTACGTACTTTTATTTTCTCGCTTACTTCTGTTGTAAACCAAGGGAATGTTGCTTTTTTAGTCTTTTTTATTTTGATAGGAACATGCTTATTAAAAAGATGTTGAATGTTCATCTGTAAACACTCAGTCTGATTATTTACATTATTCGTTGTATAGATTGGAAACCAATTTAAGCTTCTACAATCGTCGAATAGGGCTTCTATATTTATTTTAGAAAAATTAGGGAATTTTCTGATTGTTTCAGTCTCGCATGATGCAGAAAACTTAAAAGTTAAGAAAAGTAGGTCATGATGAGAAAAAGCTGGTGCAGGTAGTTGGTCATAGTGCAGAATTAATCCTGGGTTCGATACCATAAACATATCTAATAAAGACGGTTCCTTATTGGGCATGAAATGTGTGGGATTAGTGCAGTTTGCGAAACTTAAATTAAACAACTCTACCATATCTTTAAAACGTTTGTTTTTGTTGTGCAAGATATTTAGGTTAAAATCCCCACAAAGTACTATTTTGTCATACAACGGGGCTAACTCCTCTAGTATGTCTCTTATGAGAACGTAATTAGCAATGTCGGGGGCCATGTATAAGCATCCGATTAATAGTTTGTCATCACCACCAATTATCTCAACAAATATATATTGTACTAAATCGGCAGGTGTTGATTCTTTAACAACATAAAACTTATAACCTTTTTTAACATAAATTGCACATCCCCCTCCAACTTTGTTGTATCTATCAGCGCGTTTTAATCGAAAGTCGTCAATCCTAAACAATTTATCCTTCATATCCGGTTTTAGCCAAGTTTCCGTAATACAGATAATATCCACCATGCTATCATCAAACAAGAGTCGCAAATCATCAATTTTGTTAACTACACTTTGTGTATTTAAGAGACACATATTTATACCCTTCTTTTGCTTACAAAGAATATTAAGTAAGATTTTCGATTCATCGATGCAATTACCCCATGATGAAAGGTTATTTATCATATCTAAAAAGTTGACTGAACATAGAAACAAGTGACGAACAACACATCATCAAATAAAAACATAAAAACTCACAATTGAAAATAAGGTTATTAAATAATGGAATACACTTAAATGAAAGGAAAGATTTGGATTGGGTGAGGGAACTAGAACATATACATAATAAAGATAAGTAAAAAATAAATAATAATAAGAAAAATAAATCTACTGAATTTATCCTACTACTGCATTTCTGCTTCACGAGAGTTGCCATTATTTACTGCTGCTACTGTTCCACATCTCTCGGCAATAAGATCGAGTGCTTCTTCGTTGTTTATGGTAATCTTCCTTCCGTTTTTATATTCTTTGACGATGACAGATCCAGATCTTGTGGAGACAGAAAAAAGCTTTCCAGTCCGTTTCATACGGGAAGCTTTTTGAAGAAGAATTCGATTCCTGTTTGTTAGACTTTCATTCAGATAAATGTTTTCACCAGAATCCAGTCCAACGTCACGTAGACAAAGCTGCTTTTTTTCTTTGAAGCGATGTTCTGCTATCAATTTCAGTACTAAGTTCCTATCCTTTGGTGTTCTGAATTTAACAATTATGGGCGGATCGTTGCTATTATTTCCTTTGCGGTCGTTCATACTGTTTCGTTTAACAGACCGAAAAATAGCTTTCAGATTCGGTGGTGGGTCACATTGGATGGTTAGACACAAGCGATCAAAAACCGTCGATAAGTTTTCTTCATGCAGCTGTGGCACACCAAAGAGAACAGCGTCAGCAACGAGCTCTCTTTTCTCAAGCGAATCACATCTTCTCTTCAGGTCGGCTAATTCATCATCACATCACTATGTTTGCTTAATTCATTTGAGTGCTGCAATTCAATTTTCTCCATACGTAACTGCAAATCATTGATAGACTGATCGACTTTTTGTATATATGTGGACCAGTTTTGTTCGATACGTACAATTTGGTTGCTGAGGTCACTGCGCAAGTTATTTATTTCATATAAAAGTCGGTTTGTTGTTGCTTCGGCGTGTAACTTTAAGCGTTCTTCCAGCTGCGTGAGGTTAATTGTTTTTGGTGTGCCGTTTGGCGTACTCTTAGAGTTTGGAGCTGATGTATGTTTTGGTGTTGTAGATTTGGAAGCTGTTGCTTTTGCATCTATTGCAGCTTTGGAGCGAGTATTTGGCGCGAGAGCGGGCACATTCGAGTTTGCGTTAGTGTACATGTTTACGGAGAGAATTGATGTACATAAGCAAAATTAAACGAAATTGTAAGAGCGGTGATTTTTGCAAAATGAAATTATGAAATGGGTTCTTAACATGTTAGAAAGCAGAATCATTAATCTGGAGTATGGAGGTTCACAAAAGACTGTTAAGGCCAATTGGGGCTGTCCTCAAGGTTGAGTACTTTCTCCCCTTCTGTGGACTTTATTCATAGATGAACTCCTATTCCACCTCACACAATCGGGGTACATAATACAAGGTTATGCAGATGATGTAGTAATCACTGTTAGGGGCAAACATGACTCCACGATATCGGAGATCATGCAAGGAGCCCTAAACTTAACCTACAGATGGTGTCAGAACAAAGGATTGACCATAAATCCCTCAAAAACAGTCATGATACCATTCTCAAGAAAGAGAAAACTAGAATTGAAACCGATCAAGCTGAATAACGAAGTTATTAACTTATCTGGGGAGGTAAAATATCTGGGAGTAATCCTGGACAGGACTCTCACCTGGAACTCACACCTTGATCAAGTCACCAAAAAGGCGACAAAGGCATTTTATATGTGCCAGCGTCTTTACGGCAAAACCTGGGGCTTAAAACCAAAAATGATCTACTGGTCATACAACACGATCATCAAACCAATAATCACCTATGCAGCGATATCATGGTGGCCAAAAACCGAACAATTAACGGCCTGGAAAAATTAAACAAGATATATCGCTTAGCGTGCGTTGGTATAACGGGGGCAATGAAAACTTGTCCAACTGCAGCCATAGGGGCAATGCTCCGTCTTCTGCCTTTACATATTTCTGTAAAGAAGGAAGCGAGTCTCAGTGCCCTCAGGCTCCCAGATATATCAAATCTTAAAGCGGGAAATCTTACAGGACACCTTCGAGTATTACAAATGCTTCAAGATGATCCTGTGATCAAAGTATCAGACACCATGCTTAAAAGGCTTCGCTTCTGCAGAAAATTTAAGATAGTCATATCTGACAGGAATACCTGGAGAACCAACCAATTCGTAACACCATCAGGATCACAAATCTGGTACACTGACGGTTCAAAGATGGAAGATGAAGCCACCGGTGCTGGGGTCTATGAGCCTAGGTTCCAAAGAGCCGTAGCACTAGGAAAATCACCAGACATCTTTCAATCGGAGGTACACGCCATAGAGATATGTGTCCGGGAATGCTTACGGAGGCGCACTAAAGGTGCCCGTATCTGCATCCTCAGACAGCCAGGCAGCTCTTAAGGCCCTAAGATCTTTTTCGATCAGATCAAAGCTAGTCTGGGAATGTTTCAATCTCCTCGAAGAACTGGCAAAGGACAACACTGTCACTGTTGCTTGGATACCAGGCCATGAGGGATTTGAGGGCAATGAACGAGCAGATTGTCTGGCGAGAAGAGGCGCATCACGCCTGCTTACCGGTCCTGAACCCTACTTCGGGTAACCTTTGAGTTACATACACTCAAAATTCAGGAAATGGGAAGATGATCAACTTGCTGAATACTGGACGGAATCAAAGGGACAGAGGCAGGCAAAAAGATTCATAAGCCCAGCTCGTAGTAAAGCAAAAAAGTTACTTGAGCTAAGCAAAGATGGTCTAAGGATCCTAACGGGGTATCTTACTGGTCACTGGCCATTAAGATTGGACTTTCCGACGATGACTCCTGTCGACTCTGCGGAGAAGAGGAGGAGACAACGGAACACATACT
This sequence comes from Cheilosia urbana, assembly GCA_946477585.1. NCBI lineage: Eukaryota > Metazoa > Arthropoda > Insecta > Diptera > Syrphidae > Cheilosia > Cheilosia urbana. The sequence goes on from OX297856.1 coordinate 45,750,105, forward strand.
CTGCGAATGTCCTGCTGTTGCAAGGGGCAGAGCGATCCATATGCAAAGGGCGATTTTGAGTCCTGCAGACATTGGAAACATGGAACCAAGAAGGGTGCTGAGGTTTATAAAGAGCCTCAACAGCTCCCTGGGTTAAATAATAAAGGCCAACACAATAGATCTCTTCTGGTCGCAGTGTACAGGGCCTATCACTTACAATACAATACAATCATTTGGATACTATCGCAGGGCTCTGGATACTGGGATACCCAACATTCTGAAATGATACCCTTGCAATTATAATCTATTATACGTATTATAATTTTTTCAAAAATGCAATTTCATCACATCCCTATTTAACGAATAAATTGCACATCTCTAGGTCTGTCAAATAATTTCATTTTATAGTTATCTATTGGCGTTTTTCATTGAAGATCCAAGAGAATTGCACCCGAAATTCGTTGGACCATTTTTACTATAATTGGAGACACCATAATACCTAATTGTGAGATTTTGTTTTTTGTTGCTATAATTTTTTGTTGTTTTCATAAATAAATACGAATGTCTTAATAGGCCGAATCAATTTATTTCAATTAATATTTACATTCGCACGCTATGCAATTGCAATTATTATTTTCGGATAAGAAGATGCTGTTCAAATATTAACTGTAAATATCCAAAGAGCTGTATGGGCTGCAACACCTAAAACGAAAACTAAAATCCAACAAAACTCGTATCCAAAAGTAATATGTGATATAATTACGGAAAAGAGACGAGCTAGAAAACGTTGGCAACAAACAAGGGCGCCCAGAGACAAAACAATACTGAATAATCTAAACAATCAGCTTAAAAGATCGATAAGAGAATTTAAAAATGAGTCTCTTAAAAAATACCTTACCAATCTTACAAAAATGATGCTAGTACCGAGTACTCACTCTGGAAGGCAACAAAAAAAATGAAAAGGCCAATTGCTCACATTCCACCAGTTAAAAACAATGAAGGTAACTGGGCTAAAAACAACCAAGAAAAAGCGAATTTATTTGCTGAATATCTTGAAGGCGTCTTTCAACCATATGAAGATAAAGACTGTCAAGAAAGCGAAGAATTGTGCGAAGAGGAAAGACACATCCAACCGGTAACGGCTAAAGAAGTTGCCAATGAAATAAAAAAGGGTATCAGTACTAAAAAAGCCCCAGAATTTGATTTAATATCAGGGGAAATCCTAAGGCTGAAAACACACCGGATAAAGCAAAACATGTTTTTTTGCTTCGTGAAACAAGGGAACATTGTTTCTTTTGAGAGTACACACACCAAAGAAAACAAAACAAAACACACGTTTTTGTTTTGAAGTGTTTCGGTGATGGTTGTCAAAAATACATGCCATTGTATACGAGCAACACACACCGAATGCAACAAAACTGTTTCGAAACAGCGTCGTTGATGATAATTGCCTACTTTCTTATGGCGCAACACACACCAAATGAAACGAAACATAAAAACCAAAGCAAAACAGGAAAACATGTTTCGTTGGTGATAGCTGACCTTTCGTTTTTTGCAAAACAAAATTTTGATTCCGTTGATTTTATGTTCTTCTTTCGTTGCACTTTACAGCTTCATTTCCTTCTATGTTTACTCTTTCCGCAAATTCTAACAAATATGGACGTAGATGGAGAAAAACTAATTTTTTTAATTGAGGCAAGAAGCCCTATTTATAATTATAAAGATAAGGAACATGCCAATAAACTTACTATTGATAAGCTGTGGATAGAAATAGCAACTGAAATGAATTGTCAAGGTAAGTTTTATTGAATTTTATTTTTATACATGTTAGGTAATTATTGTACATAATGTGTGAATATATAATACAGTATTACTGTAATTACTTGACATATTGTATTCAAAAATCATGTAAACAAAATTAGATGGCATACTTGTATTGCCAAGGAACTGGTCCAGCAGAGGAGTTAAAGTATTGAACATACTGATTACGTATGTTACGCGCAGCATTTGATGGTCTTGCTTTTCCAATATTTTCATGTGTTTCTTCTTGAGGTACGTATTCCATAGCTTCACGCTCAACATATATTTCCTGAAGCAAACCTTCACGTTTTGTAATCATATTATGCAAAGCGCAGGCGGCTAATGTAATTATTTGCACTTTATTGGGAGGCAGTAATATGACAGCATCAAATATACGAAATTTTTTGGTTAACATACCAAATGCGCATTCAACCACTCTTCGAGCTCGGGATAAACGATAATTGTATACTCTCGTTTCGTTTGTCAAATTTTTTCGTGCGAAAGGTCTCATTACGCTCGTAAGAAGTGGATAGCCTTCATCTGCCACAAAAACAAAATAATCAAACGTTTCTATCCGCATTCTGGTAAAATTATTAAATTTTTCAGGATAAGCTCTTAACTCTGCTATTAATTTAATTATCACATCCTTAGCATTTCGTTTGATATTATATGTATGCACCCACCACTCTCTGCTATTTGTGTCCTTTTCCTCAATTGCTTCCAAAACTGTATATAAAATTGGCACAACTTCATCGTCTGAGTCCGACCACATGTTGAACAACACTAAAAGCAAGTCGCAAATTGCATTTTGTTTTATTTCAACGCACACCAAACGAAACAAGAAAACAAAACGTTTTGTTTTGTTACATTCTGTTTCGCTTGGTGTGTGTTCAAATATAAATTGTTTTTTTGACTATCGAATTAAAAACGTTTTGCTTTATCCGGTGTATTTTCAGCCTAAAACAATTCCCAAAAAAGGGCTTAAAGAAACTAGCACAGATCATAAATGCTGCATTCAGGATAAGGTATGTACCTAGCATGTGGAAAGTCGCAGAGGTGATTATGATACCAAAACCAGGCATACCGCCTAGTGAAGTCACCTCCTATCGCCCCATATCTATACTACCTATGTTGTCAAAGTTATTCGAAAAGATGTTGATTAAACGTCTGAACAAAATAATCGAAGAAAAATCGCTAATCCCAAACCATCAATTTGGTTTTAGAAATGAGCACTCCACGATCGATCAGGTGCATAGAATAACAGATAAAATCGAAAAAAGCATTTGAAGAAAAAAATATATGCTCTACTATATTTCTCGATATAGCACAAGCTTTCGACAAAGTATGGCACAAAGGACTGATCTATAAATTGCAAAAGCATCTGCCAAAACAATTTTCAGAAATTTTAGAGTCCTATATATTAGAGAGATTCTTTAGAATTAAACTAGGAAATGACTACTCCACATTAAGAGAAATAAAAGCTGGTGTACCACAAGGAAGTGTGTTAGGCCCTGTATTATATCTCTTATTTAATAGCGACTTGCCGAACAGTGATGAAACAACTGTGGCAACATTTGCAAATGATACTGCTGTACTTGCTGTGGGAGAAACTGTCGAAGTAGCGACAAAAAAACTACAGAATGCAGTGAACAATATAACAAAATGAACGAAAAATTGGCAAATTAAACTAAATGACCTAAAATCGGTCCATATAAATTTTACAAATAAAAATGTTCAGCACATACCTGTATTCATCACACTACTATATAAAGAGGTAATGTTTGTTTGGGGGAGGTAATCTCCGGAACTACCGAACCGATTTCAAAAATTCTTTTACTAATAGAAAGCTACGGGATAGAGTATTGCGATAGGATACTTTATTTTTTAATTTTTCCATTTTAGATTTTTTTGATTTTCTGCACTATTTATTTTGATTTTTCTATATCACAAATTAATTAGAAAACTACGTACCTACTATGTGTGGATTTTTTTTTTCAAAAAGATAAGATTGATAAAATCGAGATAAATTTAATGTATTAGGTATACGTTGGTCAACAGTGATGGTTTGTTTTTGATTTTGTGCATCGCTCCAACAGTTTCATTTCTTTTATACAGTTGATAAGGTAAAAATTAAATGTAAAAAGTTTAAACGCGGACAAAATAGTTATTGAAAAGCAAATTTCAGTGATTTTAAAAAATGCCAAGATGAATGCGCACAAATATTGGCCAACGAAAAAGGCAAGCAAGTCAACAACAAATATCAACGAAGCCAAACTACAGAAGAAAGCGAAAAGTGGAACATCGCGTGGCATAAGACCAGATCAACAGTCAAGAAAATTGAGAGTGCAAGTAATGAGAACTGCGTCAAATCCTACACCTACTGCTGCTGGGATGGGAACAAGTTCAAATCGGAGTGGCAAGATGCGCGTTGTTGCTGACATTCGAATGACTGGCATTTCAGTAGAACGAACACTATGTCGGTGATGCGATTTTCGATATTGGAGCGAGGACTATAATTGTGTGCCACCATTAAAACGCGCTAAAAAACTGCTGTGCGAGTGGCAAAGTGAAATTAGTACCTGCGGAGCCATTTGAGTCGGAGGATTTTCTGAAGAACATTTGAAAGGACAACAACTGTTTTCGTATGACTTCATTGTGAACAAAAGTCATTCAAAAAACAGGTTTCATGCCGACTGGCAGGGCAATATTTTCTCTTATACATCATGCAAACACACATTTTCTAACAACGGCAAGGGATTCTACGCCGCAAAATTCGGATTAACAGATTCAAGGCCAAATTTACCATCGGATGGGTGCCTTCTTGCCAGTAAATGAGGACGTACAGCAATATTCGCAGGTGTTCTTCATTTTGTTGGGGGATGATCAAGTCGATAGCCTGTACAGAGGGCAAACAGGTGTGACAAAAAAAGGTCATTCGACAATTGCAACCATTATAAATGCAATCAAAGCTTTCATTACAATGTTTAAAACGGCGTTAGAGAAAATGAACTTAGAAGATCGCAGATTTGTTTTCAAACCTGATAATATGAGTAGAACCGAACTTTGGAAAAAATTGAATGTTCCGGACTTACCGCTTCACAATTTGAAATTAAAAGTCGGCTCAATTATAATTTTGTTGAGCAACCAACAAAAATGGACCGAAGCTTTGTATCGGATGTCGGATCCCGTTTGATATGATTGTGAAGAATCTCAAATCAAATGTCATGCAAGGACGATTTAAAGTGGAAAATCAAAAGGCATACAATCATATCACGGACTCCGCTTAATCAGAACGATTTGTCATTGGCATTTAAGCGTCTATGACAAAAATTAAGTCGCAAGGATAATCGCTGGATATTTGTGGTATCAATCTTGAATTGGGTTGGCCGGCACGTTAATCATTGCTGTTTTATTGAAATATATCGTTTATGAATTTGGGCGGAACGGAGTTCGCCGGGTCTGCTAGTAAATGATAAAGAAGTACATTACGCAAACACAGCCAAATATCTAGGCATGACACTAGACGCAAAACTGCGCTGGAAAGCACATGTAAAGAAAAAAAGAGAAGAAATAAATTATGCGCTACAGTAAAATGTATTGGCTTATAGGGAAATACTCTTGTTTGTCAAATTACAATAAATTACTGCTTTATAAGCAAATTCTAAAACCAGTATGGACCTACGGGCTCCAAACATTTCAAAACAAAGTTCTACGGAATATAGTAAATGCACCATGGTTCATAAGAAACGCTGATGTGCATAGAGATCTAGAAATAGAAATGATTGAAGATGAAGTCAAAAAAGTAGCTAATAGACATAAACTTAGGCTTCTCAATCACGTCAGCTCAGAAATGAAGGAACTATTAAATACTAGCAATATGACTAGGAGGTTAAGAAGGATTAAACCTTTTGAACTAGCTACATAGCTCGAAAAATAAAACAAAAACATTATTAAATCCTCTATGGACAAATACTTAGAATATGAATTTTAAAATATGAAAGACAAATTGCTGATTGGTTTAACTACTAGGTGCAATAATTGGAAAGCTGATGGCTAATCCCCGCCCTGCGACAATGAAATACCAAGAAGGTTGTGTCGCAGGGAAAACGGGAAGACGGGAGAAGGGGTTAGTGGGTAAAAATCACCACACTGTTACTGAGTACGGGCTCTTTTTCGTCTTTGGAAGATTACCACCTCCCAGCGTGAAAAAAAAAACAAAAAAAAAAAAATGTTCGGATAACATCGCGAAAATGGTTTCGAACAACATACAACAAACATTTCAATCCGACATTTCGCAAGCGTATTTTGGTGAGTTCATGGCAATTATTTAAAAAAATATCACTGACACTTTTGTCCTCTTAAGAATTGTACCTAGAAGTGCCCTTTTTATTCAATGAAACAATAAAAACATAGAAAAAACACTTCTAGATTTGATCTTTTGATAGAAAGGCAATTCTTTTCTTCAATCGAAAACGTCCCTTATCATTCCTTACTTTTCTCTTCCAACCGTTTGCAGCAGTGAAAATGAGATAGCTATAGTAGTAGCAATGCTTATAGAAATGTTAATATAGTTTATATATTTTGGATACTCTTTGCTTAGAAATGATACCCAAAAGTGTTGGCTTGGGACACTAATAAAATTCTGAAAACGACAGCACTGATTATGGACTTTAGGAAGTAGGATCATCGGTGCAAAATATTTTGAGAGAAAATGAATACAACTCCTTTTTTTTTTAACATGAATACACTGTTTATGTTTTATTTTCTTCCGCACAAAAATGTATCTCTAAATAATGATATGTTATAAATAATTACAGAAGTATACAATTATATTTTGTTTTAAATATACATATATTTTGTTCTTATTTTGTTTTTTGTTTTTTTTTTAATTGTATTAATATTAAATTTTTCTAAATAGGTACATGTTTATTTGTTGTTCTTTATATAATATATATAACTATTCCTTTCTTTTTTAATAGAATCAGAAGACGCTATGACCAGCATAGCCGCACACTTAGAAATAATTTGAAAACAATAAAGTCCATAGGTATTAAATATTATGTATGTATGTAGCTATAGTAAAAAATGTACAATCGCGTAGAAATGTAGAAATTTAATTAAGTTTAGATTCATGTAGAAATCGAAAAAAAATCTTTACTATGTTCTCTAAAATATTGGAAAAATGTTGGTTCTTACATTTTCAACAAGAGTACATGCGGTAAATGTTTGAAACCTCAAGATATGTACTAAGTACGGAGGAGTTAGTTTAGTTTTATAGATTTTACATCTAACATTGAACAAACAAACAACTTATTAGATGTTTTCTTTTTTTTTTCAAATATTATTCTCCAAAATTGTGTTTCCCTTAAACGTAACATTATTTTAAATAATGAATGCAGCCTGCCACACACGCTCAGGTAGGATAAACAGTTGTACAAATTCGACTACACTTCCAAGTGATTCCCAAACTGTGCAGTCATACTTGAAGAAAATTTAAAAGATAGAAAAAACAATTTTCGGTCGCTGATTTTCGGACTGACCCAGCCAGTTTCAAGTAAGCGTGCGTGCGGCAGGCTTAAGTGTGACTTCAACTATAGATTTGAGAAGTGTTCAGTTAGTAACAATAATAACTGTTTATAAATAGGTACGCTTCGCATATAGCTTCCAATTCCAATTTGTCTCCTATTCGTCTATAAAACTGTAATCGATCTGTCGTTTTCCCACGGTGGTTAGCGGACAATGAGGCTGCACTTGTTGAGGTGTCAGCAGTCCTGCAAACACCCTTCGAAACGCCTTATGTTATTTGCAGACACCCGCCTTTGGGCCCATCGTTAGTTGCTTGGTTTTAATGTCAGCTAGTGTGTGAACGCCTTGCTCCTCTAACTTCTTCCACTGTGAGTAGTTGATCTGCATATGGGTGATGAGTTGGGGCATGTCAATAAAACCTATTAATGGAAAAGAAGTCAGCAAGTTTATGTAATTTCTGTTTTATAACTTACTGTCCCACGCGTGTATCATATCCTGAATGATGAATTCAATGAACCCTATTTGGCTTTTGGGTATGCTGCATGTAGCCCTATCAAACATGGGCATAACGATGGGCAATGCTTTCGCCTTTTCTTCATCAGTCTGGGTGAAGTATTCTTCAGCTATTCGACGGGCCCATTCCACACAATAGTGAAGCGGTCTCGCTGGATTGCTTACATCAGCCACCTTAATTAGCATTCGCCTTATAAGAATTTGGCTATCATCCTCGGATTGTACTATCTGAATGAAATAAAAGTAGTGTGATTAGAGGGTATCAGAAAAAGAGAGCTTCCCCATTTGTGCAATAAAAACACAAGTCTTCTGTAGTGAAATTAAATTAAAACTGTAACATTAGAGAAGGATTGGGGCTGCAGTTTTTCCTTTGGAAACTGCCTGCAAAGAAACAGGCGGGCGAAGGGATTCTTGTTTGTGGATTGGTTGGCTGTATACATAGGGAGGTCAATGCGATAGCTAGTAGTAAATGGTTTTTCAATAAGAGGTGTTATTGTCAATGACCCGCTATCCTGTATGCGTGCTCGTGGTGGCCATTTGACTGATGTTGTTTTTCATTATTAACGGCATACCTTCCTCTTTATTATGAAATAAACATCCGATCATTTATCTCAAAAAATGTCATTTTTCTTTGAATACCAAAATAACACCTCTTATTCGAAAACCCTTTAGCTCTGATATCTAAAGGCGGCCAAGATGAAACCCATTGTTTTCATGGAAAGCGCAAAAATGACTCCCAAGTGGATTATATATCGAGAATTTACTATCAGAATTCAAACTATTCAAACAAACAATCACTTAAAAGGAGATGATGAATTAGTAGTATAGCTCGAAATAGCAAAATAGAAATATCATTCCTACCAAAGTGACTTAGTCTACGAGTTGTTGTTAAAGTTATTCTCTCGAAAACAATAACTCCATAGTAACTTATTATTTCAAATACTTCAAACAAATAATGCATTTATTAAAAAAAAAAAAAAACGAAACCAATTCATTTGAAACAAACTGTAATGTTTTAACAGATAGAGGCAAAGGATACGAAATTGTTAATAACAAAATCTTACAACAATAACTTTGAGGAGATCAGATCGGAGCTATTTTCCTACCTTTAAATTTAAACTGTTCCCACTCTCGTTTGTATTTAAAAACCGCATTTTTTTGCTTTTATACTCATTTTGTTTATTTAATTGCTTGATTTTATACATGATTTTTTATTTGCATTTACTTTCGCAATCACATGGCCGGGTTTAGAAATTTATTTTGACATGTAAAAGATTGATGTTTGAATTATAAATATATCAGCTCATATCAGCAGCGTCGCGTGAATTATGTAGATGGGTGTGCAAATTCTTTAAAATTATAATTTTTTTAGAAATATCAATTAATTGCCTGAAAACACGTCCCATTTATTGTTTTCTCAATCATTGTTTTGCTGTTTTTGATATCTTATTTTGTTTTCAAAATAAAATATAGAAAAATAAAACTTTCGCATACAAAATCAAAAGCACCGCACGAAACTGCAACCCCAATCCCCAACCACTTAAACGAAAAGCTAAGTTCAACCATTCATTCATCGGCTTTCGTGCACAGCTTTTATTTGCACGAGTATCGATGTAATACATTGTGTATTTGACTTATGACGCTTTACGGAAACAGAACAGAACAGATGCAAAAGAAGAGAAAATGAATACAGCCCGTGCACAGAAAACCTTCGCACGAGTTCACTACAAGTTCATCAAAGTAAAGCGATTTAAGTACGGCGGCGTGCGGGTGACGAATGACGATGGGGATGAATACTGGAGAAATCTTGTAGAGGGATATAGTTTGGAGTTGAATGAATTTATTTGATGAAGTCAACAGAATGGTGCACAGCGAGTTTTTGTACGAGTTCGTTTTTTTTTTCTCAGCGGTGAAGGAATTTTGAAAGAAGATTTATAATTTATAAAGGATGAATATGAATAGGTATGGTAGGCTGTAGCTGTTGGCTGTGTTATGGAGGTTTTATGGGTTATGGAATTGTGCATATCATTATTTGTGTGTAATTATTATTACACAGTGTTTGATGAGGGACTTATTTTCGTTAGATCAGGGTGTGCAATGCACACCTTGCACACCCTGACGAGACGCCACTGGCTCATATTTATATCGACATTTTAAGATCTCGTTCATTTTAGTTTTAAAATGTTGCAAGAAAAGATGCAAGAAAAAAGTGCCTTTTCTGAAGCTCTTCTGCAAACTTAGAATTTTCTCACAATATTTAACAAGTATTTGCTCGTTTTAACCGAAAATAGTGTTGTGATAAGGAACAGCGTTATATTTTAAACATATTTATTTTGAAATCACAGTTTTTGAAAACTCTCCGAAGTGTATTTTCCAAATTACAAAAAGGAACAAATAAGCAACAAATAGTATCATGGTCCTCAAAAAAAGTACCAAATTGTGGCACAACGGTCACGCTGTTGTCAGTTGTTCTCATCCGACATCCTTTTCGCAACTTAAATAGGTTGCGTATGGGAAAGTGCGCCTTTTAAACATATTTATTTGGCAATCACAGTTGTTTGCGAAGTTTCTTTTTCAACTAAAAAAGGGGAAAAAGTACCAACAAATTGTATTAGAGTCCTCGAAAAAAACGTCAAATTTTTGCACAACGGTCACGCTGACCCAGCGCGCTGTGCACTCACACATTCAAATCCGATTCGGAACGTTCCCTAGCGCAATTGAGACAAAATCCGCACAAAATCAAGGCACAGGTTGTGCCCCGAACTAAAAAAGAAAAACTTCTATTGTTGTAAAGTAAACGAATGCCCAATAAAACAGTTCACAGTCACGTTTTGTGATAAAGTGGTATACACTGGCATATTTAGTTGTGTTTCGGCTTTTAGCTTGATTTAACTTTATCCTAGTTCCCTCTCGCTAAAAGTGAAGGTCGCTGTGAGCAGTTTACTACCAAAACGTGAACACATCATCATCAGAAAACAATCTGCAGCTGCTAAGGTAATTCTACTTGCGACAAAGAGTTTTGGTCACTATTTTTCTCTTCGACATGTGTGGAGGACAACTAACTTCTCATGAGTATAACGAATAATAAAACCTAGTTTTCGTGGACAGTGTTGAAGGGGAAAGGAAATTAATTCAACAGTCAACACCCGATTTTATATTGAAGAGAATTTGCCCTATTTATTCTTAAGAAAGCCTGCTCAGAAAGTGCAGATCGTATTCCCTGAAAGCGACCCTTACACCTAAGTCAACTTACATCTTTTGGCTCCACATCTGTTCCAAAGACACTAACAAACTTTGCTAAATTCTCAAAGTGGCGCGTCATCTCTGTTGCTAAAATCATGTCGATGATTACACTTCTCACTGACTTGTAAGTATCCTTGTCTAAATTCTTGAAAATATTTATCTTATCATCGCCTGCAATGGTACAAAGAAAACGTTTCATAATTCCACACACTCAAAAGTATACACATGAACATGCCTAAAGTTAATTTAAATGTTGTTGCCGCATGATGCGATTCCAGTACAGTCAAATCGTTATACATTATGGCCAGTGGACTATTTGAGTTGCAGAGGAAGGCTGAGGATCTCCCCGGATGATCAATGTCATGGGCTGCCGATGCAATTAATGCGGTGGCTTCATCCATTCGATCCATCACCATTTCTTTACTAGCCAGTTGGGTCATAAATGCTCCAGTCGCCTGTGGAATGGAGATGATTAAAAAAAGTCCCATGACACCGCGGATGTATACGCTTACTTGCATGACATCAGCTGCATGGGTACTATTGTGATATGTGTTTTGTGAATGATAGTGAGCCTCTATGACCGCCAGCCAGGTTTTAAACACATTCTCCTCAACGTTAAATGTGGCGAACACATCAAATCGCCGGAACATTTCCATGCCCAGATACAACAGAGGCCGGTGTTCCGTGATTTCCTCCAGTTTGAAAATATCAAATTCCCACGAGAGAGATTCTTCGAGAAGTTCCATGATGAGGGGTGTAGCCTGAAACGAAATGCCAAACAAAATTCTGCGTATGGATGGTTTTATTCAATCATATCGTATACTATACGTACCTTCATTTTGGCTGGTAAGATTCCTGATGGCCGACTGTTTGATGTCCTGATAATGGAATCATTTGAGCTTCGCCTGGAGGAGTATAAGCTAGGACCCTGTGTGGAATGAAAAGAAATTGTTAGGATCGATACATAATGTTAGATTCAACTTCGAACCGTCAGCAATGCTCCAATCAGGTCAGTGGCTATGGGATCCTCAGTCCTAATTTCTTTCATTTGCGGGCTATAGAGGCCTTCGCGCTTGAGGAACTCCATCACCTTATCTATGAGCTTTGCCTCGTCCGATGAGCAATTCTCCTGTACTTGGGAGAGTAGATTAATAATCTAAAGTCATCAGTGAGAGTGAAAAAGGTGCGTGATTAGAAGTCAAACCCTAGCGGGTGGTGGAATGTATAGAAATTACTCCTACTTTTGTAATGGGCGCCTCTAATGGCAGAGACGTGAGTTTGGCCAAACTGGTTCTGCGTAAACCGTCTGAGGCTACCGAACGCACATCGAAACTCCCCCTGCGAATCGAATGAAGCGATCCCCGTGGTGCTTCCTTGGGCTGTGGCAATGAAGCAATGAAATCTGTTTGTCCTCCGGGCACATCAAAATTGAAAACATAATGTGTTGGTTGCCTATATAGTCAACACAACAACAACAACTACTATCAGTAAGGCAATGCCAATATTGAGTGTTCCAGTAAAATGCGTATACGCTTTGCAGCTGCTTTGCGAATGCGAATGATATAACGTACTCACCTGCCAATACACGCCACCGGCACCACGCGCACATGCATCGGTATACCGTCGTGTCCTTTTCTCTTTACCGTCAGAATGCCATCGAACTCTTTGATATTTTTGCCGTGTGTGCTAATTGATGATACATCCGAAACGAAAACGTCCGCCAGCGGCTTACTAATGATTTCGTCCTTTGGGGGTGCAAATGGGACAAAACATCCTTTATTGGTTAGCAAACGTGGAAACACAAATGGAAAGTTATTTAACAGCGGATTAGATGCTTACCAAACGCATGTTGAGCAATCGTTCAGCTGACTTGTTAGCGTACTGTATTCTGAGGACGTCATCTGTGATTATCAGGACCTCCTTTAGGCGATGCAAAGCGGTGTACAATGCCTGCAGGTTGGATGTGTACCATATGATTAGTTAAAACAAAAACAAAACCAAAACACTCTCAAACAGTAGTCAAAATGGCATGCTACAGCCAAAAAACGTTTCATACGGAGCAGGAGAACGATCCTTCTTATACGAATACCTAAAATTGACACAAGGATACGTCGCGTCGTTCAGAAATGTAGGTTCTAGTAGGTACATAAACGGAAGGCCTAGTCTTTTGGATGAATGTGTCTCTAACAAGTCGTTACCCTTGAGCATGTAAAAAACATATATGATATGGAATATGGTATAAGATTGCGACCTTTACTGGAATAGCAAAAATCACCCAGGTCACGTTATTTTGAAGAGTTTCACTCAACGAAAATGATTATTCTTTACGAGAAGCCTTAGCGGGACCCAGGTTGAACATTTTTCGAACAGCACGATAACGGTCTAGCATCGAACGCTTGGCAATACATTGTCTGCTGACAAAACATATTTTTATATCAACGGCTATGTTACTAACAGAACATCAAACACTGGTGAAAATGACAACTCTAAGGAACACCAAAACAACTGTATGTAGGTAGGGTGGAATTTTCGCCCCAGTGTCCTGGACAAGGACACTCTTTAGCATAGGCAAACCATACTGAGACCCCCAACTCGCAATCCTCTTGCCGCTGACCCCCTAATTTTTTTTTTCAAATTCGCCATTTTGTTTACCTATCGGTGTTCTCTTTGTATTTGTATTGACTCTGCTTTTTAGTTTAACCAGTGAGATACAGTCACTGCTGACGTGTATTACCGAATGATCGTCGAAAATTGGAAGTACAAAGACATATAATGGGTTCCCCGATCATCGAACCTTACATAGTGCAAGATTGTGTAAATCCAGTAACGCATCACTGGCATCATGGATATGCTTATGATGCTTTGCAAAGTGTTCATTAATGCAAACTATTGGCATCACTTTCCACGTCAAATGTTCATTATTGCAAAGTTGATCAAACTGAAGCGAACATAACGAAAAACAACATCACAGAAATAGGTACCTGAAGCGCTGCCAAATGCTAATTCGCCGACAAAAAAGTAAGAAAAATGTCGGAAAAATTGCGGTCATAGCAATTTCCTTACGAAAACAATAACAACAAACCAACCACAACCACCGCTGATTGGAATCCATCAGGAACACAAATCGTGACAGTAAAGATACTTGAAATATTTCAGTGGAAAGATTTGTGTTTTTTTTTGTGGAATTCACTGAAATTTTTTTCGGAAAATTAATAAATTATTTTTCCAGAAAATTTAAAGATTATTGGCTCATTTTTTTTGATAATCTAACTCTATAATTTATAAGACCAAGATTGAGTCTAACCATTAGGTTTAAGTGGTCAAAAAAGCAAAAGAAAATTTGTACGGTCTTGTTTTACGTATGGATGGCTATAAAAAGGATGGACCTACAGTGAAAATTCTGCTCGTAACTATAGAACTTTGAAACAACTGGCCACAAATAACTAATTTTATCAGGAATCATTGAAAATAGAGCTTGGGGTTTATCTATAATCTTGGTACCAAGTTCTCACAAGCTAAAGACATTGGGGCATATTCATAGATCTTTGATAAGCTATTACTATGTTATAACTAAACTAAACCGGGGTTTATGTTATTCATAGACAATTTAAACTCATGTCTAAACGAAAAACTCGGGTCTAACATTAAACACGACAGAACCTATGTTTAAGTTGTTTTTAACTCCATTAAACGTCAAAAGACAAACAGAAAATATAAGAATTTTGCAAATTTTGTGACTTTTGGTTTCCAATAAACACAATAACGTATCGCGAAAATAAATTACTAAAAGAAAGTAAAGGGAAGATGTCGGTAGATTACAACATTGTGGAAGATTTTGAAATTTTGGAGGATATTGCTATGGTACCATCAACTAGAAGACTGAAGCGCTACAGAACCCGCATAGATCCGTTTCAATCATTGACTAATGAAGAATTCTACGAAAGATATCGATTCGACAAAGATACGGTAACTTTTTTAGTCTTTGGATTGGGGTTTCCTTAGCAACAAGTTCTTCTTCGTCCACTTCGTCATATTCAAAAGTTTCCTCTAACAGCG
Organism: Cheilosia urbana; assembly: GCA_946477585.1. NCBI lineage: Eukaryota > Metazoa > Arthropoda > Insecta > Diptera > Syrphidae > Cheilosia > Cheilosia urbana. The sequence continues at coordinate 45,765,222 of OX297856.1, forward strand.
GCTGCAGTACTGGATCCATTGCCGTATCTGGTGATGGTGATACATCTATAATATCTTCGCCAGTATTGCTATCTATTAATATTTCATCTTCTATAAAGTCCTCAGTCATCATATCTCTTATCATAAATTCGTCTTGCGTAGGTTCCTTTATAACAACTACATTACCAGTTGCTCTTTGTGCTACTCGCATTTGGCTTACACTTTTCCGTGCTGAGTTCTTCATCCGATGCCACTGGTCTTTTAGCTTCGGGATTTCCCTGTTATATCCAGCAGCTTTCATATTTATTTGAATATCTATCCATGCAGCTTTTTTTTTGAAATCATTTTTATATCGTTTCTTTTATCACCCACAACAATTAAATGCCTTCGGACCAACTCACGCAGCATTTCATTTTCTGCTTCCGACCAGTTTTGTTCTCTTGCTCTTTTATTGTTTTCTTTGCCGCTCATCTGCAATTTTATAATTCTTGTTCATATCACAACACATAATTATGTTTGCACAAAAATGCATTCCTTATTTTTGTTTACAAAAAACTCCAGAACCAAGCAGAACCACAACAAAACGCAAATTACAAGTTTTAAATCCTTTTGGCTTTTTGCTGTCAGAAAGCATTTATGTAATAGATTTGTAGTAGAATACGCGTTAGACTCGGATCTAATTAAACAGAGCTGCCAATTTCTTTATGAATAGCAGTTCTGTTTAACCTGTGGGTTAACTTTAGATTCGAGTTTAGTTAGACCCAGGTTTATTGAATAACTATGAATATGCCCCATTGTATATGTTGTAAATAGGTATGCTAAACGCAGAAATTTAATGCTTTATAAAATAAATTTTTCACTTATGAAAAAAAGTTGTGAGCTTAAAGAGTACCTACCTAAAGGAAATAAATTTTAATTTTTTATTTTTTTTATAAATCACTAGTGCTCAAGGGGTTTTTGTTCCCTTATAATGCTAATGCACAGCACGAGTGGAAGGGTTAATAGGGAGGATAGAGAAGAGGTACTGGTGCACATTGGTCTTAAACAATTGTGGGCTGTAATGAGAGGGGAAAACCGTGTGAGACAATGCATTCCACATGCGTGTTGTTCGACTCATAAAGGAATCTCTATATTTTACAGTACGTCCAAAGGTAGGCTTAAGGGTGAACTGATGTGCATTCGATGTGTGAAGGGTGTTGCGAGAGAATTGTTGAAGGGCGGAATGCAGTTAGCTATTTCATCAGAGCATCGGTGGTGAATATCGATAAAATAAGGAAAGGCAAGAAACATTTCTGCGATGTTCGAGCGGGTCAATAGACTCCGCTATATTTCTATCAGCTATAAGTTTTATCGCGCGCTTTTGAATTCTGTCTAGTAGGTGCAATGAAGTTTTTGGTGCACCTGACCAGATATGAGCGTTGTATTCAAGCTTAGGCCGAATAAAGGCCTTGTATATTGTAGCTAAGTCGGAGGGTGTAAGGTACTTCTTACATCGATTTAAGAAACCTAGACATTTCGCTGCGTTTTTGGCGACTTCGTATATGTGGTCATTCCAACGGAGTTTGTCGTTGACACATATACCAAGTATGGAAAGTCGTTCGGTTTCGTCGATGCAAGTCCCATTCATGGATAATGGGTTAGGGTTTAGGTTTCGCTTTAATGATAGAAGGCAGCATTGTGTTTTGGAAGCATTAAATTCCACTCTATTGATTGTACCCCATTTTATAATGCTGTCAAGATCGGAATTTAATGTGTTTAGCATACGTCGCCGTTCCAGATCCACGGCCGAAGAGCAGGGACGTGAGTCAGGGAACGAATATGAAAAACTGAGGGTGCTATCATCAGCGAAAGAATGTATTGGATTAGAAGTAACAGACAAGAGATCATTGATGAATCTGAGAAAGAGTGTCGGAGACAAAACGGAGCCTTGGGGAACACCAGCATTTATATAAAAGTTGAAACCGTCCAACACAACTTGAATTGAACGGCCAGAAAGGTAGTTGCTAATCCATTGAAGAAGAGACGCGTCGATCCCATAGGCACGCATTTTCGACAAAAGAGCTTGGTGCCAAACTCTGTCAAATGCTTTCGAAATATCAAGCGCAACAATCTTCGTTTCACCAGAGTGGTGGAGAGATTGGTTCCACTTTTCGGTGAGATAAGTCATCAAATCACCAGTGGACCTGCTGCCACGAAAACCGTATTGCCGGTCATTGAGAAGTTTTCGTGATTCAAGATATTTCATAAGCTGACGGTTTAACAGCGTTTCCATGACCTTGGAAATAATGGACGTAAGTGCAATGGGTCGGTAGTTGGTGGGTGAAGAAGAATCGCCTTTTTTCGAAACGGGTGGACAAATGCAGTTTTCCATCTACTCGGAAAGAGTCCAGAAGAGTAGGACAAGTGGAAAAGAAAGAATTATGGGGGATAAACCATCTGGACCAGCGGATTTGTGAATGTTAAGATATTTTAATACTCTTGCTACTGTGCGAGTGCGGAAATGTATTTGTCCCATGAAATATTCGACGCTCTCGAGCACAGGTGGAGACAAGATGCAATCTGGAATGTTGGAGCTTTCGGCGAATTGCGCAGCTAGCAGATTTGCTGACAGAGCTGACAGCTGGAATGTCATTGTAAACGAGTGTGGGGATTGACGACGTGGTGGAGTTCTTATTATTTTTCACGAAAGACAAAAACTGTTTACTACCACTGGGACAGGAAGTATTTTTTGTCGTAAGTTTTGGTCATGAGAAAATTTTGCACGTCGTATCACGGAGTTGCAGTCATTTCGGACTCGTCGAAACTTTTTTCGGTTTTCCACGGTTGGGTTTGCTTTATAAGCCCGAAAGCTCAACTCTCTCAACCTGATAGCCTCTTTGCAGCTCGAGTCGCACCAAGCATTCTCCTTAGGTATAATACTCTTTTTTCTGTTGGGAATAAAGGATCTCATACCCAGGAGAATGGTGTTTGTAATCATTTCAGCGGCGGCATCCACGTCACTATCGAGGAAGCATAGTGACCAGTTAAAGCTCCCAAAAAATAAGTTAAGGACATTTAAGAAAAAATAACAAAAACAAAATAAAAGAAGCAAAAGTAAAAAAAAAAAACACCCTGTCCGACTGGGTTTTGTTGGTTGATCACCACTATTAAAAAAAAATACACACGAAAAAATAAAACGCCACACTGCATTTTAATAAATAATTTCACAAAGCTGTTTTTCTTGGAACAATCAATATTCATCTACTTGTTTACAAAAAAAAACCCATATCATCCAAAGTAGGACAATATGATTTAATGCCTGTAATGCCTTAATGCTAGTTATTTTCGAATTATATGGAGTGTGGAGGAAACCTTACATTTCATTTTCGGGTATAAAGGATGCACTATAATGTTAAATGACAGCTAAACGAAAAATCCGATTCGTGGTGCGTGAACTAAATTTATGACATAGGTACACAGCAAGACGCTAATATTCCAAAGGTTCAAATCATTACCAGCTTTAAGCAGGAAGACATTTCCTATAAGCTATCGAGTTTGCTAAAATAACGCGGGGACTAGCCTTTTATTTAAAGGAATAAGTCAGCACCGCACGGCTTAGCATATTTTGGGAGGGTAAAGGAAGGCATTTGATTTTATATAGTTGAGTGTATTTTCTATCTCATTCATGAACCGAAAATTTGTACACTGACTACAATATTTTAACCATAAACAATCTATGGTGTCTAAAACAAATAGCTTTCTATGTTTTAGCTAATAAAATATTTTCCATCCATGATGTCTCTGGGAAAATTATTTACTTACTTAGGCACCTGTGCCATAAAACTATAAAACTAACGTTTAAGTAAGCTGGCTTATTTTTGGAATAGCAATCTGTACATGGCTACCAATAAACTCTTTATAAAAGTCCTTGCCTTTAATCAGTCCTTCAAATTGAAATTAAATGATAATAAGTGAACTGAATTTTATTCTGCATTTAAGCAAATCCTATAGATATAGATGGTAATAGCACATTCACACCGAGCCGAAAACCGAGTTTTCGCGAAAACAGAAGTTTTCCCATACATATTTCAGTTTTCAAAACGTGTCGCTTAAAGTCGTTTTCCATGAAAACGATTTCCAATTGTTGGGCTTTAAAAAAAAAAGACCTTTTGCAACATTCAGCAAATTCAGCACAACAGCTGACTAAATAAATGTCACAACTTAAAATCATTTCAGATCGAAAATTGTAAAACTTAAAATCATTTCAGATCGAAAATTGTAACCACAATAGTTTACGCAGAAGTTTCATGACTAGTGTCTCACAGCTGATCGAAGCGTCAAACGAAAACTAGTTTGGGTTCGGTGTGAATAGGGTATAAAGTAAACGTAATCGACTTAAATTCTATATTAATACCTGTTGCGTGGACATGACATTGTGTGGTCTGACAATAGAATGCAGGATCTGCTTCAATTCCGTGCAACAAATAGGCACACTTGTTGTTTCAGCGATGCACTAAAAAAAAAGAAAACAATTAGAATCAAACACTGCTCCGCGATACTAATTATCAGTTTTAGTGTATAGGCTAAAATTTTCGAACTCACAATGGCGAAATTTACATGCAAAATTGCATATTGTAATTTACAAAATATATAAGCTGAAGGTTACAAATGATTACTGGTAAGGCCCATTGACTTTTTCGAGACTTATGATTACTTACCCGATTTACGCCAGCGTCTAAGAGTGCAATTAGAGGTAACTCATCCTTGTCAAAAAAACTGTTAAAAATAAACAAACGAAGTTCTGTTAAATAGTATAAAGTACATTTACATATAAACTAGCTTATCGTAAGATAGTGGTGTGAAGCAAAAAGTCAAAGTTAATTTCAGAAAATCTTATCAAGTCAATGCATATGCGGATGATGTAGCGATGGTAGTTAAGGGAAAACTCTTAAGATTGTTGAGCGAAATTATGGAATTAGGCTGAAACCTTAGACCACATTCTGGAATCCACATAATCCCAAAAGAGGATTAAAAAACTGGGCAGGTACCAGTTAGACAAGGATACACACTAATCATTCTCAGATTCATATAAGACACTGGACTGGTTCTTAATGGAACTGTGATGCGATGGGCCTCTGGAAAAGGGTATGAACCTTTTTTTTTTTTTTTTAGATACAAACAGGGTGCACAATAGACCAGAAGGTCACAGTGCACTTGTTAAGAAACCATCAGAAGAAACCACTGCCTGAAATATTTATAAACTAACTTAGGAACTAAACATTTATTTATTTCTATAAAATTCCAATTTTCAATAATAATTTTAAATTTTCATAAGAAAATTTGCTACAAAAACGAGTGCCTTTAATCAAGCGTTTTTCAGCATTCTCGAAAATTTTAATTTTAACTACGAAAATATGTTTTCAACACCACCTCAAAAAAATAGTATCTTGGGAAGAAGAAATATGAATCGAATATATCATGAACAATATCAAGACTCCAATAACAAGCTCAAGTTGCCCAAAAAGGATTTATTATGCAACGTCAGGAACTGGAAATGTTTTAATTGTATGAAATTATCTGCTACGCGCACCAGCCAGACACCAAGGAATTCCAACATACGCTCAAATCCGAATTCAGATGATCCACTACACTAAGAGGAATATAATTTAAAAGTGTTATCCAACACAAATACGGAACTTAATCCTTATCATAATCTGAACTAAAGCTTCGACTAAACATACGTGCGATTTAAAAGACAAACTGATAACAGGGATAACAATTCAGATTCAAAATCCAATATTGCTATGCAAACTGTTATGTACGTAATAATGAACAAAATGTATCTCATCGTTCAATTGCAGCCTCAGTATATGCTCATCACGCTCCAACTCCAGTAAATCTATACTATTTAAGGAACATATAAAGTTACTAGAAGAACAAGATGAAATCCTCAAAATGAGGCAACAAAATGAACAAAATGAACAAAAAAGTAGCTATTTTGAACGCTCTCTCAGATAATGATAAATAAAGGATCAAATAATGCAAAATCAGATAACACACCATCAAAGCAATGCTCCGATTCAAGTCAATGGACGAGTTCTCAGTTATTTAGTTTCTATGAAGCCAAAAGGACAACCAAATATTCCCATTTCAACAAAGATTCAGGATTCTACATTACTCTACTTATTCTTCAACATATAACTTGCAACTAGATCTATAGCAAGCGATTTACCGACATTCACAGGACAAGCGGTCACTCTGGCCAGTTTTTATAAGTACATATACAACCAAACAACAGCAGATTATAGCTTCAAAGAAAATTAATGAATCTGACCCGGTTACAACGAAGCTTGAGGGACGAAGCGAGAGAAATCGTGGAGGCTCAATTAACTATATATACCTTCATGCGTATTATGGTTGAAACTTTTAAACTTTTATACGGCATACCAGAGCTCTTAATGGAACATTATGTCGAAAAAGTCCGAAGGATGTCAGTACCCAGATACGAGCGACTAGAAACAGCTGTTAAGTTCGCTGTTGCAGTCAGAAATCTGTACGCAATGCTCCAACATGGCAAGCATTGAAGAGGATATTCGAAAACCTATATGCTGATGAAAGAATTAGTAGAAAAGCTACCAGCCATTTTGAAAATGAATTGAGCAGCATACAAACGATCCACAACTGCTAACGGCTACATTTACCAATTGACTATATGAACTTAGCACCGACGCTTGCAGTGTTATGACGACAACAAATTGGTTTGCAACAAACAACCACAACAGCCAGGAAGAAATAGAAACGAAACTCTCTAAAACTACATGAAAAAATGGAAGAAAATTTTACATCATTAGTATCCTTCCTTCATCATTTATACCTTTATTGTTTGCAAAACTTGTGGAGACAATTGTAAAAATATCACAAATCGCATCAAATTTAAGAATATGAACTTATCACAACGATGGGATATTCTAAAACAGTTCAACTTGTGTCGTCAATGTCTTACGACATTCTTTTAAATGCAAAACTCCAGTACAATTTACTAAAGATAACTAAGACACCAACCACTACTTCATAAGGACAGGCCTGCGACCTCGATTCAAGCTTCCGTGAATCATCATATGACATCTAAGATTCTCTTAAGCGTGATTCCTGTAATTTTATCAAGTAACGGACAAAAAATAAAAACTTACGTCTTTCTCGATGAAGGGCCATCGAGTTCTCTTATAACACAAGCGATCAACTGACCAAATATATTAATCTGGAAGGTGAAGAGGAATGAGGAAGCCTTTTGTCTTAAGTGGACTTCGGAAGTGACAGAATGGAAAATCAGTCGCGGGACCTTTGTGCGACTAAAGCTGCAATTTGGCATTTTTTTGAGAGCTTCCACTATTTTTTGCTATTTTGGCCCTTTTTTAGTTGAATAAGGTGCTGTTATTTCCAAATAAAAGCCTGTGAACTGTGCACATTCGAACTTCGCATCCCACTCTGCATTAATTCTAGGGAAATACGTTGGGAAAGTTGTCACTTCTGAACTTTGATAGACCATTGTCCTACTCTTTTCCGAGTAGAGATGAATGGAAAACAGGTGAACCCACAAAGCGGAAATCGGTATCCATTTACACAGATGGTTCAAAGATGGACTGTGGAACCGGTGCCGGTATATTCTGTGGGAATTAAATATACACTGCTCAATCATGTTTCCTGACAGCAGCAGTGTCTTCCAAGCAGAGGTTCTGGCCATCGTGGAAGCGGCCCGAATGGTGTCATTGTTATAAAAGCAAATTCTGTTATTAAAATAAAATCCAAGTTTCACCGCTGTCGCGAAGAGCTCCAGGTCAGCATTGCCAAGTCATTCTGGCGTTTGCGTACAGTTTTTAAAACTGTCAGCGTTAATTTTGACCTCTTGGGCACGAAAACTATAATTTTTTTTTAAAAGAGCTCCAAAGTAGAAACAGAAAACCAAATAAGAAAACAGCAACTAAAGTTTGTTCACATTCAGTAATTATGGAGATTGCACAATAAAGTACAAATTAATACTGCAATAAAACTTAAAAAAAAATAATAGATAGGTACATAAATTTAATTTGTTTTTTTTTTTTTAAATTGCCCCTGTGGTACCTATATGCCTGCAAAGTACCGATTTTGGAAATAACATTTTCAGGAATAATTATTATTATTTCGCAGTTTATTTTTCTTCTAGCTCGCTTTGCTTTGCCAGAGCTCCACTTCGCACACACACACACAATTTCCTCCACTGAACGCTTGGCAAATCCAACGGTCTAGCTTCCATGAAATATTTTACTTTTTTGAATTGTATAAAATTTATAGTTTATTGCCTAATGTTCGACTTCAGGATAACGTACAAAGATTTATGATTTATATCTTAAAATCTTTGTACATAATTGAACTTTACATTAAAAAAATCATATTTCATTTGGATGAGTCATTCCAAAGCTAGGAAGGCATTCGAGAAATACAACTTTTCTTAGATATCAGCTTAGATTTCTGCTTCCAGCCAGCCGATAATGGTAAAACATATCCTATACCTACCTAATCCTATCTCGACAATTTTCAATTACAACTGTGAAAATTCATCTTTTCCGAACAAACACCTTACATCCGGAATAAAAGTTACAGCTTTATTATAGAAAGGGTTAAACTCATTTGCTTAAAAGTCCCCATCTCCATTTGAGTGTGGCAAACATAGCAGTTTTAAGGTCAATTCGCAAATATTTTGGAAAGACTATTCACCTATTGAATCCCTATAGCTATGTCGTTCTAGCCATAAATCTTTTACAATTTTTTAATGCCACTTCTTTTTTGCTAGAATTCTCCATTCCGTTTCTACCCTTTGTAGCTTTTCACTATCAAGATTAAATAGTTCCGCGAGATCAATAAAAATTAGCGAAAAGGCAAACAGAACAGCGCATTACACGTCAAGAGAAATGAACTGGTATCATCATCAATATCATCATCATTATATTAATACGTGAACATCCAAGCTTTCCGTACGCTTTTTTAGTATTTAATATGAAATGAGGAGAATGAAACGTATGTTATTTTAAAGGTACTGTGCCGTAGATGTGCACAAACCCAAGATCTTGGGTATATGTTGCCATTAAGACTGGTAAAATTAAGTTATGAATTCCCCATACAAAACAGGTACCTAATAGAAATAATTTCGGTGACAATCAATCAGAACCATAGTAACGTATTCTAATATAAATCATCGTGGGTTAGAACCTGTTTCCGATGGAACAGCTCATTTAAATATTTTTTCGATATCTAGATGTCGCTTCTTTCGTTAAAAAAAAACCGTTGGAGAGAATCATTTACCTATAAAGGAATGCTATTTACCTGTCTCTAAAAGTAAGCAATTGTAAGAAATTAATTCAGGGGCATTATGCCCAATTCGCATTCGCATTCGTGAACATCAGTTCCCGTACACATTTTTAATATTTATTATGAAATTAGTAGAATGAAACTTATATCATTGGAAAGGTACTGTGCAATAGATGTGCACAAACAAAAAATAGTGAGTATTATATCGCTATTAAACTGGTAAAATTAAGTTAATAAACCCCAATAAAAAATGCTTACCAGTTAATTGAATTGGTGGCATTCAAATTGTCGCCGCCAAATTCCACTAAGGGCCGATTTTTCAATAGTCAGATAGCCAATCAGATAGGGGTTAACTGTCAGATAAGACATAAATTAATTTTTCAATAGTCGAAGCAGCTATTCGAAGAATATAACAGTTACCTGTCTCATAAAGTTATCTGCCCATTTCTGAGCCGGATAAAATAAAAAATCTCTAGTTAAAGTAAGCGAACTGTCAACTTTGAAAATTCTACTTTACAAAGTTTTGTTTGGGGAAAATGTTCATATTGTAAAAATGGAATTATTCGACAGTATAATATAGGTATATTATTATTGAAGAAGAGGAATTAGCAAACAATTATTACTTCAACCCAACAAGGAAACAAACGGCCTTACCAATAATCAACTTTAATCTAGCAGTTTACGGAAAGACTCCAGACTTTCCAAAATCGCTTTACCAATAAACAAAAATAGTGGCCAGAATATCGCTAAATGTAGGGTTAAATGTTAATGGTGAGAAAGTCGTGTTTATCTCGGGCATTAGCTAATTAAATCCTCTCTTAATGTCATTTTGAAGACGAGTGTTGCCCAACCGTCCAAAATCACAGTATTAAATTTTGTAATAGGAGCGGATTTAAATACGCTGTTTTACAATCATAAATTAATTTTAGTAAATTGTAAATGTTTTCTAATTTTATTCGTTGTAATAAAACAATTCCTATGGTTTTTAAGTCTAAAAAACACAAATTTGTACAAATGTATGCAAAACATAAAAAAAATATTGCAATTCTGTTTTATTTCTAAACGCTTGAAGCAATATATTTCCGTGTTTTCCTCTGTTTTGTCTTGTTCAACCGCTAGTTCTTGCTTTTGAATTGGTTTTCCATTTAAAATATTTTGTAAGCAATGAACGGATGCTTACTAAACAAATTATTTTATGTAAGCTTGGGATATTTCCTAAACATTCTTGACAGTCGTCGCAAATGGAATAAAATATCTGCTTCGAAAGTTTGAACGGCTCATTCCTGAATCCCAATTTTTTTCAAAAATTTTCAGAATCTAACGCAACTCAGGTAGATATTTTGCTGCAACCAAACCCTTATTAAACTCTTTGCAAAAGGAGGTTCTTAACCGAGAATGCCGATCTCTGAGGACACAATGGTTGGTGTTAAAAGGTTGACTTCACGGAAAATATAGATATAAGAATAGAATTGTCACCACTCATCAAAATACAAACAAATTTAGGAACTTCTGGAGGAATAGCAGGTAGTATGTGTGAATTCATGGAGGGGGAAACATGACAGTTTTCGTCCATAAAAATGTGCGCCACGCCGCCACGGCTTTACTTTTTCCTGCGAGAATTTAATTTAGTCGGTTTTTTAAGTTTCCCGAATTAGGTAATATAATCTACAAAATTTTTAAAAGATCAAATTGTATTTATTTTCACACTTCTATATACTTTGGCAAGCTATGTCTCGTTGCTTGGTAAATTGAAATTCGAAAACGGAAGCGATAGGTTCTTAAAACGCTTATGGCTTTTTAAGTTACATTTCTGAAATGGATTAGCAGGCTTTTATATCTGCTTGCGAAAATATTCACTTGCTAACGATTAAATAATTGTGATCTTTACACCACCAATAGGTTTGATTTGCATCAAGCATTCTAATAAACTGTGTTCCGATTATTGAATAATTTGAAAGGTGTATTATTACGAAACCAACACTCATCAATGAGCCCGAACGAATGATAGGGCATTACTGATTTGCATAGGATATTTGACAGATCGGCGGATACTTTGTGGATTTACTATATTGTGTTTTGTTTTTTGCTTATAATAAGCCTCAAAAAGCCTTTGAAAGATATCTCTTGGGCAAATTTAATTGTAATTTGTGTATTCCTTTATTTAGAATAAAATCCTCGTTGTGAATGAAACGACTGAACTTGTTTTTCACGAAAACAAATTATGAAATTCAAATTCTGCGTGACAACAAATGTAATAGATTCAACAGAAAGTCTTCGATCTAGTTAAGGTCGAGATCAAATTGTTTATTGGTACCATTTCAAAAATACTGTACATTTTTATTTAAACTGGCAGCCAACTAATAGTCGACATTAGTGTTTGATTATTGGTAAGGCCGAAAGAGTAGTGAGAAAGAAACCTAATCATTATGTACAATGGGAAAATTCAGATTTCAAACGAAGATTCGGGCCCCAAAAAGATACTTGCCGGTACATACTTTCCATGATAAAAAACAAAATCGTACACAAAATAGAAAGGTTATCCTTACTATAATAAAACTGTAGCTTTTTTTCCGGCTGTAATCTGGTTGCAAAGAATAGATTCAAAAAGTACTGCACGAATTTGATTTCGGTTTTCACAGTTGCATAGGAAATTGTTTAGATTTGAACATAGGATATGTTTTACCGTTATTCGCTGTCCGGAAGTGGAAATTTAAGCTGATATCTAAGAAAAGTTGTAATTCTCGGATGCCTTCTAGCTCCTAGCTTCGGAATCACTCATCCAAATGAAATGGGATTTTTTTTAATACAAAGTTCAATTATGTACAAAGATTTTAAGATATAAATCATCTTTGTACGTTATCCTGAAGTCGAACAATAAGCAATAAACTATAAATTTAATACAATTGAAAAAAGCTAAATGTTCGATTGAAGCTAGATCGTTGGATTTTTCCAGCGTTGAGTGGAGGAAATTTTGTGTGTGTGTGCGGCAAAACCTGTTTCTCTCTCTGTACACTTTCTGCGGTGCGCTTTTTCTTTCTCTTTTTTTATGCACCTTTTGCTTTTAGGCTTTGTGTTGTGATAAACAGATTAATGCGAGAAACAGATTAACACAGCGACAGCAACAGCAACAGCGAATTTAGGATTGGCTCTAACGTTGATGTCGCTGTCGATGTTGCTGTGCTAATATGTTCAAAGTAATTCAAATACATTGGTTCTAAAGTTCTGTCAAAGGTTGCTGTTGCTGTTGCTGTGTTAATCTGTTTCTCGCATTAATGAATAATGAGTTGAGTAGTAGAGTAAATGAGATGCATGGAACATGGGATTGAGAGAGATAGGTCTGTAATTGAGATTGAGAGGGAGTCACACTCAGTTGTAATTGTGATTTAAAATGCGTTATAGTGATTCTGATTTCATAGTGATTCATGTGCATGCCGAAACCTGTTTGTGCAATTGCACCTTTTTTGCTTTATGTTTTGCTTTCTGTTTTTTTTTTTTTTTTAATTTGAACTTGAGGATGTTTGTGTTTGAGTAGTAAGTGAACGAGTGTGGCGCATATGGGTTATGGGATTGAGAGGGATGGGGTATAAATTGTAACAACTGACAATAACAAGTGGAATGTAAATGAGATTAAGAGGGAATAATAGAAGTTAGAAGTTAGTTAGGGACATCAACGTTGGAGCTAATCCTAAATTCGCTGTTGCTGTTGCTTTCAAAGTCGCTGTGTTAATCTGTTTCTCGCATTATACTGACTGTTTTTCTTCTCTTTTTTCGGGTAAGGATCTTTTTGTATAACGCTAATTGTTTTGTTTTAAATCTGAGAAGTGGAACTCTGGCGAAGCAAGGCGAGCACGGGTCAGCTAGTTTATTAATAAATGTACTAGAACTGTTTTGATTCTTATGAATTCCACACTTTTATTTATTTTACAAAATTCTTATGTCGTTTTCCATTGGGATTTTCAGATTTCAGATTTTTCGTGCCTAATGGTACATAAAACGAGACTTTTCTTCCTTTGCATTTGTGGTGGTGCGTGTTTTAAAAGTCAGCTATTCTCAAAGTGTTTATAAAAATCCATTCAATTTAATTTGATATCTATTCAGTGCTGCCACAAGGAAAAAAATTTGCGTAGCAAAACTTAATTTGCGTAGCAAAACTCAAAAGTCCAAAATATCATTTTTTTTTTCGAAAACAAACAAAAAACCCTTAATTCTTTATTCAAAGTTAATATGTTTTTAAAGACTAGTACAAGTATAGTTGGTGAACTATATATTTTACAAAACTGTAATCAAACAAACAAAAATAACATTAAAAACTTCACTTTAAAGGCGCTTTGCATGCAAGTATTGCCTTAAGAAAAAAATAGTTCATATCACAAGATTATAAATGTAGGATCTTTGTACCAATAGCAGAATTAATATCACATAGCAATTCCGGCAAGTCTTTTACATTTATACGTTTTTTTTTTTTTAAGTTCAAAAATTAAGTTTTCGATTCTACACCCATATTTCGTTTCTTTTTGAAACCAAACATTTTGCAGCCATTATTTTATCTACTGTCTCTATTCTAAATGAGTTCGTCTTCTTGTTCTTTGTCCAGCTTAAATCTAAAAAAATTCTTTCAGCAGCTGCGCTGCTATGTGAAAGAACGAGAAGTCTTTTCATTAAATTGGAAACTTTTAAAAACAGTGGCTTGCCAGATTCCAGTCAAATTCAAACACTAACCCATCCGAAGAAATGGGTACTTGTTGGGTATGGTAGAAAAGAATATAAGTTGGTGTGGGAAAGTGAGTAATAGTTGAATATTTACTTTCTTTTATTATTTTTTAAAGAAAAATTCCAAGATTTATGTTGACATTTCATGCTTTAAAAAAAAGTAGCAAAATAGACGTTTTTAGGGAGAGTGCGTAGCAGCGTAGCAAATTGGAAATCGCGTAGCAATTTTGCTACGATCGTAGCAAAGTGCCAGCGCTGACAGACTTCTCGTCTAGAAACGTAAGTAAACACACTTTAAAGTTTGACAAATGACAACTGTTTCGGAATTAGTGCAAATGGCCAATGGAACATGAAATCTGACACAGTGGCGTAGCGTGGGTTGGCGCCGCCCGGGGCAGACCCAATCTATGCCGCCCCCATAATTTTTTCACACACTAAAAAAAATACCTCTGTAAACTTGGTAAAATGTCTGGAATTGAATAACGGTACTTTTGAAATTTCGAAATATCTCGAAAACAAATATTTATTTCTATGGTAATACGGTCATTTCTACCTGAATAGAGGGCTCAGTTTTTGTCTATATTATCGTAGGGTTACCATTATTTTGCAAAATTCATTCGGTTTTTCTTTGTTTGCCTTTAGTCGTTAAATATTTCCTTTATTTTGTAATACTGAATTTTAAATTCGGTTTTTTATTCCTTAAATTTTTCAATCATTGCGCGATTACTAATTGGCGTTTTTATCTTTCGTATTTTTTTGAAATGATTTCGCAAAAATCATTTGGCAATTTGCTGATGTTGTTCAAGTAATTTTTCAACGAAATATTGTTTCGACGTTTTACTATTTCCCAGATTGATCATTTCGCCACTCCGGCGAAACGTCAATTTTCCCAACAATTTAAGCGAAACGTACCATACCCATTATCGTACAATAGATTTTTGAAAAGAAGTTTTTTTCTTTTAATTTCGTTTTCTTTAGTTTTCTAAGAAAATGCTATAACGGTTTTGACCAGAATGAGTAGTTACGGTAGAATGTATGTTTCCAAAATTATTGTGACCTTAATTTTAAATTTGAATCACCGAAAACGCTAATTTTAAAAACTGCTTATATCTCGAAAGTGTAGGCGCAGTGGCTTAGTGGTTAGTGTGTTGGACTACTAAGCGAGGGGTCCAGGTTTGAATCCCGCAAAAAACCCAAATTCGAACTTAGGGTTTTTTTACTGTGCCACCTCTCGCGAACGTCTGACAAACATCCGAGAGTATAATTGTCTTGAAGGAGCTTCTCAATTAGCCGTTTGGAATCGGCATTAAATTGAAGATCCCTTCCATTCTTTCTTAAAAATTAAAAAAAAAAACTCACACAAAACAATGGTTGTGAGAAGCTAGGCCTAGGGTCCATTTGACCTGTTGCGCCAACTACTTATTACGTTACGGTATTTTCTTCGTAATTTTACAAAAACCTTTCTAACGATTTTGATCTAAATACATATTAAAGATAATACAGGTATTTTAAATAAGATCCCCTACTTAGTTTTCTCAAAAAATTCGACTAAATCAATTTCTTTAATTATTTCTGAATAATTACTACCCAAAAGCCGATCTGTGTTCATATATTTTCTTAAAACTCCGCTCTTCCGTTAAGAATGCAATAGCAGCTAGGCAAAACTTATGTTTTGCAAATATTGCCCACTTTTTCACCGCAGATCTTAAAATAATTCTAACCACCACAATCAGAATATCCCACTTCGTTTACATCCCCACACACGTCCATCGGGATATTCAGTTTATAACGTCTTTTTTTTTTTTTTTTTTTTTTTAATATACTTCTCCCGGGAAAGGCGAACCTATAACGCTTCAACAGCGCCCCGAGATGCCTGCAGATGTATGTTTGTTCTGCACTTAAATTGCTGCAAATTGAAGTCTTCTGGAAATATATCCCCAGGAAGCGAGTTCCAAAGTTTGCTTGTCCTGTAACAGAAGGAGTTTTTGAAAGTTGATGTCCTCGCGGTTGTCAAGTGTACTGTATGGTCATGAGCATTAGCGGCCTGTCTTGTTGGGCGCCCAAAAGTTGCATTTCGAGGGATAATGTCGTTGAGTTCCTCAGAACATCTACCATGGAAGTACCTATAGAACAAGCATAGGTCAGCGACTTGTCTTCCGTGCACCAACGGTTGTAGACTTTTTGATTTGTCTAATGCAAATTCAAGAACAAATTTCTGAATTTTTAGATATACTCGTACATATATGTAAGGATAACGATCTATCACCAACACTGCTTGCAGTCAAAAAACAGAAACTCCTACTACGCTTGTCAACTTGTAAACTGTAAGAGCTTATAAAATAATACAGTAGGCGCTTATAGCTCTCTAACTAGAACTTGCCAAAATGATATTAATAAATATATACAAATTATTTATTTAAAAAAAAATGAACTGCTCCAAATTGCCGCCCCTAGCAAAGTGCCGCCCGGGGCCTGTGCCCCCCTTGCCCCCCCCTTGCTACGCCACTGATCTGACAGCCAGCTGATTTCGAGAGCAGAAAAGAGCTCTGATTCTCAAAAAAGTGCTTTTTCTGTCTCATTGGAAAACGACAATAACTTAGAGTTTTCCAATGTAAATTATTTGAACCTTTTTGCACTGAAACTAAAACGGTTAATGATAAACGTCAAGCTTTGAACATGACTATCTGCTATGTTTTAACACAACATATTGTCAGTCAATCTGACTCACTCACACCACTTAACCTTCGAATAGCTATCTAGCTTTTATTTTATGATTGAAAAACTCAAAGTTTATATCTAGCAGATAAAGAGTGAAATAAATTTAATCGTTAGTTAGCATAGCAATCAGGCAATTTATCTGACTATTGAAAAATCGGCCCTAAGGGTATTCAAATATGTATACCTAACCTATATCATCTTAGATTATAACCTTTTTTTGAAGGAGTGCAATTTGCGTACCGTATAAGTAAGCAATTATTTACCTACTTTATTGTAATTCAGGGGCATTATATGAACGAGGTGTTGACGACGCGACGGTGGTTGAATGAAACGAAGATTTTCGATATAACTTTTTTGCTCTTAATTTTTGTTGTGGCATGTGGCATCTTAGAATTTTCGGCTTTCGGCTTAACTCAAATACATAGTTATTTTTGTTGCTGCTGTGAACAACATCCTTATAAAAGGTATGGTCGATTTTTGACCACAAGCGAAACTAGTATATATGGATATTGCTGCATTCAAAGAAAGAGAAAAAAAGGCGGTGTGCAGCGGCAGCGTTAAAAAAACAATATTTTTTGTTTTTAAACACTAAAAAGACGCCCAAGTGCTAAATCTACTTTGTCAGCACTAAAACGCAATTTTGGGCACTAACATTAACGCTGAAAACACTGACTTGGTAACGCTGCTCCATGTTCTTTGCCCGAACTTTACGAATCTCTGCTGGGTCCCCGGACACAGTGAAAAAGCCGGCAATGAGATAGCTGACGAACTGGCGTGAAAGAGGTCTGCAATGGACCATGATAGAGGACTACAGTCGATCAAGCCTCCAAGCTGTAATCTCAGAGAACCAGTGGAGAACAAGATTGGTATGAAAACCAATAACAGATGGAAACTAACTACCTGTGAAATATCTCGGAGGGTATGGCTAGTATTTGAAAGATGCCGGACCACCAAACTTCTAAAGTTTGACAGGTCATTGCTGCCCAAGCTTACTTCCTAAAAACCATACGCTGAAACTAATGTCGTTTTCCATGAGGAAAACAAAAATCAATCATTTTTTTTGATCTAAATCACTTTTCGCGTTCCATTGGGCAGAAAAATCAATCTTTTTTTCGATTCGGATCACTTCTTGCAGATCTCGATATTTTTTCAGATCTACATCATACCAATATAATTTGCACAGCTGTTTTACGTCATTTTGCGAAGTTTGCTTTCGAGGCAAATGCGCAAAGTTTCGTGAAAACCAAAATAACGAAATACATAAATTAATAGCTATGGATATGTTTTCGGAGGAATTATTATCTTCATTGTCTCACTTGTCATAGGAAGACTACAAATCACCAATAATACTTCATTTGTATCTACAACAGGGAAAACATTTTTCAGGTCGATATCCATTTGTGATTTTGCCAAAAAAAAGAATGCAATTTGAACAGCTGATATTGTTGTCAAGTAACGCACTTGACCATTTACAAAAGTAGATCAAGAGCAGCGTAAAATCTGAGATCTGAAAAAGATTTCAGGTGGTCCCAATGGAAAACCACATAAATCTCAAAGATGACAGACAGGAACTAAAACCAAACTAAACGTATCACCGCTTTGAAATAAAACTAAAAGGAAAACAATAATAAACGTCAGAAAATTGTAATTAGGTAACAAGTTTAAAGTGAAAATTTATGCAATTTATTCTTTTGAAATGTGAATCTGGGCTTACATGAAAGAGTGTAAAACATTTTTTAAATAATTTTTTGGAAGTAGATTTAAGTTTTTTTTTTATTTAAATTGAAGCGGATTAAATAAGGGATTTCTAAAGTGAAGTAGGCTAGGCGGTACGACGCCCTACGACGCGACGCGTACGGCGGGCGTTTATTATAATTACCTTATTATCACAATCTGTCATCCAAAAAAAAAAATTAAACTGTTTAGATGCAAAACAACAAAGTTTATAATAACTTTCGTCTTTTTATTTGTCAAATTATCAATATGAAACATACAATTATGGTGCTGATGAACATTCGAAAGCAGCTAATTGACAACGCAAGCAATCGTTCCGCCAACAAACACCAGAAAACTTTTTTGTAAAAAATGCTTGAAATCGTAGAAAGATTGCCAGAAAAGTCAGGTTTTTTTTCCTAGGAAAGAAAGCCAAACTTTTGTATGGAAAACTTTCTGGCAGTTAAAAAAAAAAAAAAAAAAAATGTTGGCTAAATTTCCCCTGGCGTAATTTCTGGGAGCCAGTAAATCTACCTTAATTGAAGTAAAGTTGTGTCGCTGGTCCACAAGGACCTAAGTGTGGTATAGTAGGGTTTACCCTGCTATACCAACCCGTAAAGCTAACCTAACCTAAAATAGGTCGTAAGCAAGAATTATGTTAGGTTTAAGTCAGTTTAGCTTATAACGGGGGATAATAAAGATTTTAAGAAATTAATTCGTATTATCAATTATTTATCAAACTCATGTCTACCTTGCCGGGACAGGGTGTTTTTTTTTCTCAGTATCGGCCTTGTTCTCAGCCTTGCAAATTTTGTCTTTTGTACGTGTATGGCAACAGAGGACTTATTTGTTTGTGCATATGAAATGGGATTATACGAGAAATAAATAATATATACTACGGTAATACCCTAAACCCTACGTTTTCACGACCACAAGGCACACAACAGCATCGCATTCATCGAATGAAAAGATACATCCAGGTTATAACTTATAATAGCAATCCGTTTAATCCTAAGAAATGTTGCTGCTTCCCTAGTGATTAACCGCTATACTCTTTATGCACTGTGGTAAACCCATAATTCAACATTTAAGTACGGACTGACATAATGCAATATGAAAACCCAAGCTGACAGTAGAGCGTCTCACCACCCTAAACGGGGGTACCCAATTGTACAGATAATTATTCCCCTTTAAACGCAATTGCACAAATAGCATTTCCACCCCTATCGCAGAACTGCCATCAGCATTCCACGGCATCAACAACTAGTCTAATTTCACGACTGTTAACTTTGAAGTTATTTCATCGAGTTATGCCGGCATAGGTCGCTTCTTGAAAACTTCAAGATTAATTATCTTATTAGAGGTACACAACTTGATTTTAAACTCATTAGCAGAAGTTTTCCTTAGGATTATTTCACACCTTTTAAACATTAATTATCCACTGGTAGCAAAAACCTGTCGTCATTCCAGACAGTTAATAAATTTTCATTATCCCTCCGTCGAAAGGTATAGGACGTAGGACTGACTCGGATTCCTTTCCTGCCAGCGCAGTGCACTCATACACACATTGCTGGATGAGAAGTTACTTACAAGTAATTAAAGTGGAAGTCTACTCCTAAGTTCTAACCTACGGAAATACGAGACACGAAACAGTCTTTTTACCTCTGATTATTTATATCACCTGCGTTGCGGACTAACTCGGTCAACTTACCTTTTCTTCACCACAGCTATTATTGTCGTAAAATGATAACCAGTTGTGTGCCGTATTGACCTGGAATTAAATTGTTTTTTTTTTTTTTTTTTTTTGTGGCTAATGGTACCTAGAGGAAAGTCTCACCTGGTTATGTATTCAGCATCGAGGTACTTTGATGAGCGGGCGTCAATTATTATTAGGTGGTAGTTGTCCGTGGCAGCATTGTTTTGCAAAGTCTCAAGAGCCAGTTCCTTCGACTTGACCAACGTTACCTCCAGTTGCTGTCGATGGCAGGCCGTCGTGAAGACATCGCACACATTGTCTGCCTTGTGGAAAACTATTAAGGCCTGCATAAAACCGAAATCAGTTACGATTGTCTTTAGTGCGGATTCGTTCTTACCTTCAGTTGAGGATTCGGTGGTAGTACAGTTGGGTATTTCAAATCCATTAGAGATTTCTGAAAGAAGACAAAATAAATTATCCTCAATCGTAAAAGTCGGCAAACGAGGAGGTTCTCGAAATAGTATATAGTAGGAACAACACATGAAAATATTTTATAGGGTGGTGTCACGGGTAAGACGATGATGTGATGAATAAGATTTATTTTTACTTTCAGAAACGATTAAGACCTTTATGCCCGAACAAAGCGGATTTAGTTTCAATTTAGGAAAACACAGCGCCCTGCCAGAAAGCGCCGGAGTCTTGTGCCGAAGAAATACTCATCAATTTAGGTATTTGTGTCAAAATAAATCCCTGGTGTTACAGTGTATTATATGGCAACACGAACCAGTTTCGTGTGAAACAAGGCAACGATTTTATATCCTCTTGTCTGATAGATTTTTTCAATGTACGTTAGTTGTGAATGTATTTCATATCACCACAAATTTGGAGATCCTTATTTATTTCGCAGTGATTTTGGAGCTTATTTTCGCTAGACTCTACTAATAGAGGGCGGGTCTTATGTAAGATAACGGTGTCAGGGTTTTAATGACAAATCAAAATAGGCTTAAATTGAGAGCAACTGGGGAGGGAAAGTATCGAGCAAGTGGGCTTTTGATGTAAAAAAAGGGAAACGATTTTCATATACAGGGACTGCCCTTTAAATTCGACAACTTGGCAGTGTTGCCGTTAGGGGTCGACCCGTGGCCTATAATTTTATGAAAAATATTAATGTGACCCCTATTTCAGTTGAAGTAAGAATTTATTTTGTACTGAACAAAAAGGAACGAAAAAAAAAAAAAAAAAAAAAAAAAAAATTAAAACTGTTTTTGTTTTTTAATGAATAAATTTGTTTTGTTTTAGTAATTTGGTTTAAGCTTTTCGTTTATTTTAAGTATACTACAAACTAGTTTAAACCTACTTAAAACCTTAACCAGTTCAAAGGTTAGTTGTTATTATTTAAATATATTATATATAATATAATATATTAAATATATTGACTAAGTTTCCATTTCAAATAAAACAAATTTTAAATAAAGGGCCCAACCTGGATGTTTCATGTTTAATTTTTTTTTTGCGCGTCAAGAAACTTTTATATTAAAGATTTTAGTGAATATTTTTTCCCGTTATCATTTATGGAAGCAGGCTTCAGGTCGGGGGGTGTATACAAATACAATGCTCGTAATGTTTTCCATGTTAATAAAAACTGGGAGGTCATCCGCAAAGTATGTCAACAGGTATGGAAACCACGTTCAGTAACAAAAAAGCCTGCCATCCCTTTGGATTATTAAAATATAGCTTGCTTGTTCGAGTTTATCAAGCACTCTTTGCTTGGGTTAATTAATGCACTCCGTGTAGTTGGTGCTGACATTTTGTTTCATTGCATTTTATGAAATTGGGCTTTGTCGATTTTCGCCATCGCCATTTTGTCCCCATCGCACTGCCCGTGCACAAGGCCAATTCATGTTACAAAGTTATAAGTTCCAACAGAGTTACAGCCTCAACAGTCTTTGAACAAGATTATAATTGTTTGTCAACTACACTGCGTATAAAATTGAAAGAGTGGTTATAGTTAAATGTCCAGGTCCACACATGGGAACAAAATTTGAAACGACAAATATTTGCGGTTTGTTAGCACTGTCGATTCCAATTTATTATTAGATAGAACCGAAACCCCCCATGAAATCTGCACCAAACTTTGCAAATTGGAAAGTTTCAACCCACTCCACACTACTTTGTTTCTTACATGTAAAAACATAGTCGAGTAACTGGATGTGTATCGATTTTTGTGAGATTCAAAGACTCCCCTACGGCAAAATCAGGATTTCATTCAACCATTTCAAATCAATAGAAAAATTTGCATTTTTTCCCAAAATAAATCTGACCGTAATAAATTACTCAATGATGTTGACAAACCAACGTGGAATTGACTTGAATTTTAATTATGTGCTTATTATTTGTGCTGTGGTTAAAACGTTGTTTAGCGTTCCACTCTCTGTCAATCAACTTTAATTTGTATGTAATAAGAGAATAAGGAGTCAAACGGCTTGAATATCGCCAGAGATTGGAAGTTAAAGGAAAATATTATATACATGCGTATACCTAGGACGTATATTTATTCGTTTATTTACTCACTCCCCCTTCAGGCTAGATTCGCAGAATAAGGGCTTCTTCATGTATCAAGTGGCATACCAAAGGAAACCTGACGTTCAGATTGATTACGGAGAAACAAGACTTGAGATTGCTGTATATTAAATTGAGTTGAAGACGTTCCACAATAAAGACGAAGATGTACGAGGTACGACATACGAATACTTTTGATGTTATTACCTACCAGCTAAGTATGCTCTTGAATGTATTGCATTTGCAAGAACTTGCTTTCACAGCGGTATGGGTCCGATCGTATATTGAATATGATTGAAATATTATCCTAAATTGTAGCTAATGAAAGAAAATTTGTTAATTTTTTGTATTTTCGTATTTGTACACGGTTCATTTCTTACAGGATATGTATCCAAATCAAGTTCAGCAAAGCGCCTCTGAATTATCCTTTATATATTCAGGTTTTCCAGCATATCTCTATGGTATAACATTTTTTTTTTGTTTTTTTTTTTTACCGAGGGTAGGTGAAAATCTTACAAAGAGACTATGAGAATAGCAAGCGCGTGCTCATAGTAGTGTCAGATTTTTACTGACTAAAAACACTACCCTTCGAAGAATTGTTAGATACTGAAACTAAGATATAACTTATCAAGCAATTTTTCTATCACGAAATAACAACTTTTGACGGGCTACTTTCCAATGAAAGATCCTGCATGTTCCGCAATTTAGACACGGTTAACCGTATCTTGCCAAGTCAAACAGTTTCGTTCTTTGTAGTCGGCGCAATAAATTGTTCTCGTCCAAAATTTGTCAGACTGTATTGTTGACATGTCCGATAAGTCGGTGTCTATGCTTCTCTGCGAAGCTTATAGTTTCAGCTTCAATTGTTGGAATTCCGAGATCCCTGGGGATATCGTCGTTTCTAATATATCATGGTGCTTGAACAATTTCTCTAAGCACTTTATTTTGAAAAGTTTGTAGAATATTGGCATTTGTTTTCATGGTACAACCCCAAAGTTGTAGACAGTAGGTCCACACCGGCTTTAGCACTTGCTTGTATAGAAGCATTTTGTTTTCGGTACTGAGCTGGTAATATTATCCGAGTAGCCAGTACATTTCTCTGTATTTAATACCGAGTTGTTAACGTTTCATTTTCACATGTGAATTCTATTTCAGCTTTGCGTCGAGTGTCATTCCCAGGTATTTGGCCTCGTTTGCAAAGGGTATTCGGGCCAAGTTTAGGAAAATCGGCAAGTCATTAGTTTGCTTATACGTGAAATTAACGTGAACAGATTTAGTTTCGTTGAGGGCGATCCGCCAGTCCCTCGACCATTCATTTACCTTATTCAGTGCGATTTGAAGTTTTGCAGTCGTTTCTTCAATTGTATTACCGACCGCTAGGATAGCGGTGTCGTTGGCGAACGAAGCGAGAGTAGTGCCATCTTCTCTTGGTATATCGCGAGTATATAACAGATAGAGAAGGGGCCCAAGGACACTTCCTTGCGGCACGCCGGCCGAAATTTCCTTAAGCTCAGAGTATTCGTTTCCATGTCTAACACGGAAGAGTCTATTCCCGAGATATGATTCTAAAATATCATATATCATATAGATTCTAAAAATCGTACGGGAAGAACTTGTCGTAATTTAAATTTCAAGCCGTCATGCCACACCTTATCAAAGGCTTGTGAGACGTCAAGTTATACGCTTGAGCATATCTTTTTTTTCTTCAAAAGCTTTCTCAATTACGTCAGTTATTCTATGAACTTGGTCAATCGCCGAATGCTTGTTTCTGAACCCAAACTGGTGGTCAGGAATAAGATTATTATATTCTATAACCGGTTATAGGCGCGTTAGTAAAATTCTCTCGAAAACTTTGGATATAACTGGAAGAAGGGAAATTGGTCTATACGACTTTACTTCATTTGGCAGTTTTCCTGGTTTTAAAACCATTATGACCTCCGCAACTTTCCATTGGCTTGATACGTGTTTTAGTCTGAGCGCGGCATTTATAATATGAAGAAGCTTAATTAATGCTTTTCTTGGTAGAACTTTGAGAACTTCTCCTGTGATTAAATCATAACCAGGAGCTTTCTTAGGTTTAAGGGATTCAATTTCACGTTTTAGTTCCCTTAGCGTTGCACTTGTGAGTATTAAATCGTCGGATTGTAATTCCGTCCCAATAACACTGTCGTTTACCGCCCGACCATCGTACGGTTTAAAGGTTTCTTCTAACTGGGCGGCAAAAACGTCCGCTTTTCCCTTATCTTATCTTGCCCATTCATTTTGATTTATTCTAATTGGCGGCGCGGGGATTTTGGGCCTTTTGCTGCCTTTTACAGCTTTCCAAAGTGAATAACTGGAATCTTTTTTCGCCATTAAACTTTCAAGGTAAGAACCTATCGCACGATTTTAAAAGTCTTTAATAGCTGTCTTCAACAAATTGCACAAATAATTCAAATGTGTTTTATGTTGCGGAGCGCGACTCTGTTGCCATTTTTTACGCGCCTTCCTTTTTTCGTTGACCAATTCTTTTATTTCGGGAGGATATCGTAGACCGTATTTGGACGACGTTTTCCTTGGATTAGGCGTGTTATTCCAGGAAGCGATCTGCACTATCTCAACGAAGCGATCTACTTCAACCTCAAGTTCATAGGGTGTCGTAAGTGGAACGCTCAGTTCAACATTCTCTTCAATTTCGTTCCTAAAGCCTTCCCAGTTAGTCGTTCTACCAGTTAATCTCGCTGGCTGAAGGTTATTTACTAGTTTTACGCTCAATGTTAAAAAAAATGTATATTATAGAGTTGCAAAAACGTTGTGACTTTATAACTCACGAACGGTCAAACCGAATTCGATCAGATTTTTAGGGTTTATTTGCATGGTCGCGTAGTTGGTTTATCTAAAGTTTGAACAAAATTAGTCGTTCGTGAGTTATATCAACATCCGATTTTGTCCATATAAAAAAAAACCTAGTGTAGTATAACAGTTGTAAACTATTATATTGTAGTACGGATAATTAAAAGATTTATTCCTCGTTTTCTTGGTTAAATTTTATTATTTTCCTTCACGTGTGCTTTTTTGGCTCGTGTTCTTTTCTTCTTCTTCTTATCATCAATGGCCGACACCAACCTGAAGTTGGCTGCCATTACAATAAAACAGTCTGCCACTGAACACGTTCACAACTGAATAGTGGACGAGTTCAGTAACAGTTTGCTTATGTTACTACATCTCGGCCAGTCTGACAATTTGATTGACCACAATCAATACCATAACATTAATAAGTAATGATTCACAAGAAACTTAAATCAACTCAACATAGCTTAATCTTAACCATAACGTTAATAAGTAATGATTCACAGGAAGCTTAAATCAACTTAACATAACTTAATCTTAATTCAACTTAACATCTACACATTGAATGACACAAATGTCATGGGTTTACATAATAATGAATAACAATTAAGACTCTCTTCTTCTTTTTTTTTTTTTTTTTTAAGAGAAATCTTCTCTCCACAGTCGGATATTCTTGGCCTCTACTATACCATCATATGGCAACTGAGTTATAGGACAATTTTCTATATCACGTATGACATACCTATCATGTGGCAGGACTCTGTGAATGACATAAGGTCCCTTGAACTTTTGAATGAGTTTCTTATTGGTACCGATTGTTGTATCCACATTTTTTATTACTACAAAATCACCCCTGTCATAAGTACGCGCAGGGCGGTGGTGCTCCTTGAAGTATCGGCAATTATACTCTTGAACCTTTCGTGACTCCTCTGAGGCCGATTCCCTGATGGCTATAAGATCTCTTTCACCTCGGTTCAAACCCTTTTCCTCAAGAAATTCTGTGAGTTCGTCTATCACTGGTCCCCGCTGATCAACTCCGAACAGTAACTTACTGGGTGTGTCATGTGTTGACCTATGAATCGTATTATTAAGTGCGTATTCTACCTGTGCCAATGTCTGGACCCAATTAGAATGCTGCAGTGGTTCGCTAAGTTTGGCTAACATTCGTCCCAGCACTCGGTTGACTCTCTCAACCTGCCCATTAGCCTGAGGTGAATGGACAGCAACCTTAACATGCGCAATATTTCGCTCTAATAGGAATGAACTAAATTCTAAAGAAGTAAAACAAGTGCCCCTATCCGTAATCACTCTAGAAGGTCTACTGTAATATTCAAAATATCTTCCCAGCGACGCGCACACCTCCCTGGTGCTGGTCGAGATCACCGGATAGAGCTTGACGAATTTTGTAAACGCATCAACAACCAAGAGGACATGCTTTCTTTTTGATGCTATAGACGGAAGCGGTCCGAAGTGATCCAAATGAATGGTATGAAACGGGACCGGTTTCTTAGGTATACTGAAGATATTACACTCACGCGCCTGTGCAGGGGATGAATACATTATGCACTTTATACAATTCCTAATGAACTTTTCGATCTTCCTTTGCATATTGGGGAACCAATAATGCATCCTCACTTGGTTGTAACACTTTGAAACTCCTAAGTGACCAATCTTCTCATGCACTTGACGGATAAGGTTAGTCTCAAGCTCGGAAGGGACGTACATACTTAACTTATCACCACGGTCTCTTCGGAACACTACTCCGTCTTGCAAGACATACTGACTAGAGTCTTCAGAACACAATTTCTCTCTTAATTTTACGATAATAGGATCACGGCTTTGAGATGCCCTTAATTGAAAATCAATGTCTTCCGAATTCACCACCGATATCATAAAACATCTGCTTAAGGCATCAGTATGACCCATCTTTGATCCACTTCGGTGTTTGACCTTATAGTCATAATTTTCCAGCTCAAGGGCCCAACGAGCTATTCGCGGGTTTACACTTTTCTTGTTAAGTGTAAGCGTAAGTGAGTTACAGTCAGTCACCACTGTAAACGGAATCCCCTCCAAATACACTCGGAAACGCCGGAGGGCAGAAATAATGGCCAAAGTTTCCAGCTCAAAACTATGATACTTGGCCTCCTGAGCAGTAGTACTTCTGGAAGAATAAGCCACCGGATGAAACCGTCCATCATTCTGTCTTTGAAGGAGGACAGCTCCATATCCCAACGAACTGGCATCACAATGCAATTCCGTCTCACGGGTCGGGTCATAAATGGCTAACACTGGCGAAGAAGTCAGACAATCTTTCAATTGTTGGAAAGCTCGTTCGCATTCGGCTGAGAAAATATAAGGTTTGTCTTTCTTCAAAAGATCATACAGTGGTCGAGCTATCCTGGAGAAAGAATTCACAAAACGCCGGAAGTAAGAACTTAACCCCAGGAAGGAATGCAGTTCCTTACTATTCTTAGGGACTGGATACCGATGAATGGCCCTCAAGTGGGAATCACTTGGCTGAATACCTTGCTCAGTCACCTGGTACCCTAAATACTCTATGGCTGAAAATGCAAAACGGCACTTAGAAAATTTTAACTCAAGACCATTCTCGGCTAAACAACGTAAAACTTGTCTTAACAAGCTTAAATGGTCAGGTAAATTTTCACTGGCAATAACTATATCATCCATGTAAATGACAATCTGTTTAGACTCTGTCAGTTTACGAAAAATGCGTGAAATAAATCGTTGGAAAACACTAGGAGCGTTCTTGAGGCCAAATGGCATCTTTAAGAATTCATATTGGCCTGTTGGGGTCACGAAAGACGTAAGGTGAGTAGAATCTGATGAAACCTTCACTTGGTGGAAGCCACTCTTAAGATCCAGAAGGGTGAACACTTTTTTTCCCGAGAAATATTCGAGACAATCCTCAATCAGGGGAAGAGGGTAATTATCCCTCACCGTATACTTGTTCAGAGCACGATAGTCGACACACATTCGTATCTCTCCAGATTTTTTCTTAGTCAACACAATAGGGGAGGCATAGGGGGAATCGCTGTGTCTTATGATCTTACGATCCAGAAGATCTTTAATAATTATGTCCACTTCTCGCTTTTCTGCAAAGGACAACCGTCGAGGCGGGCAAAAGAACGGTGTGTCCGTCAAAAGTCGAATTTGCAT
This sequence comes from Cheilosia urbana, assembly GCA_946477585.1. Classification (NCBI taxonomy): domain Eukaryota; kingdom Metazoa; phylum Arthropoda; class Insecta; order Diptera; family Syrphidae; genus Cheilosia; species Cheilosia urbana. The sequence continues at coordinate 45,793,924 of OX297856.1, forward strand.
CTCGTAATCCAATGGTGTCACTTTTGATTTATCAAAATTCACATAAGTGTCATAGATAATACTACGCACTGTTTCAGAAGAAACTCGATCAAGCTCAGGCCCCACCAGAAAGTCGTCTCTATTTTCCCATTCTATGTTTAAAATTTCATGCCCTGTCTCATAATCGCCTAACCCCTGCGGACAACAATCGTTACCAGCTAAATTAGTTTTTTGTATTTTCATATTTGTCTTATCTACTGGACTATCATCACAAAGTCCTGTGCCACTTACAATGGGTTGTATGAATGACTCTGTTGCTCTGTTTGTGGAAACGGGAAAATAAGTGCACAAATACGTATAGTTTAGTAACAAGTGTTTATCAGTATTCATAGTACAAATTGGTTCTGAAGAAATCACATTTCTATGGCTACCCATTCTTAAGCTAATGTCAAACATTTGAAGTACATCCCGACCGATAAGCAGAGGCATAAGTGTAACTTCATCTGGAATAATCATAAGTGACACTTTTTTTATTTTCTTTTTAATTTTGAGATAACAAGATAACGTACCGTATGTATAAATTTTGATGTCCCCAAGTCCCCGATAATTAGAATACGATAAACTACCAACTCTGATTTCTTCAGGCACCATGGATCTTCGAATAAAGCTAACCGGACTACCGGTGTCAAGAAGACAATTACATTCAATAAAGTTTGTGCACTTAGTTTCTCTTACAATAAAAGCAATGCTTACCAACTGAATGGAACTCAAGGATTGTCCAATGTCATCGTCATCGTAATCATCATCTGATGCGGCTCCTGATTGGATTTTGTTGACAGCACTCACTTGCCTTCGGTTCGGCGCCTTCGGACACAGCTTGTAGACATGACCCGGATCTCCACAGCGAAAACACGATCCAACCGGTCTCTTTTCCTTGGGACAGTTCACGGCTATGTGCCCATATGCTGAGCAGTTGAAGCACCGGACTGGACTCTCTCCAGATACTGCTTCGAACTGTTTCTTCGGTCCTGGTATGGCCGCAGTCACTGGCTTAGGTACACTACTACTGCTTCTGGCGGCTGTTGTTGCCTTCATGATACTCCTCTTCTCATAACGCGGCAACAGACTCTTCAGTTCCTGAAGCGATTTTGCTGCGTAAAGGATGGACACTGTTGATGATGTGTCCGCAAGCCCATCTATGATGTACTCCATTAGGTCAGCTTCGTCAACATCAGCATATGCAGCGATTTCCTGCATTGATAAGACGTAATGAAGAAGTGTTTCATCTCGTCGGCGGGTTCGGCGACTCAGCTGTTTGTACACTTCTTGCCGAGTCAACCGTTTATCAAACTCGGCTATCAGAAGGTTCCTCAAATCATCCCAGGTGTTCACTCGGATCGTCCTCAGAAGCATTTTTGCTGTACCTTTCAGCAATCTTCGTCCGCACACATATTTGCACTTGTCATCACATCCGAGGGATTGAGTCACGTCCTCATAGTCAGCAATCCACTTTCGAACACCATAGGAGTCATCGCCGGAAAAAGAAGAGACCGCATTCTCAATGTCGCTGAAGTCTACTCGCCTGGTAGGTAATGAATCAGAATAGGATTCATCTAGCTCTCTGCGGAGGTCTGCGATGCGCTTGCGCCTTTCTAGGCGAATCAACAGTTGTTGTTCTTCGATATCTGAACTAGTGCTAGTGGTAGCACACACTGGTACATTGCTGAGGGTTGAATTAGGATTCGGCGTGTTAACTTCAGCGGAAGTTGTTGCGTTCGCAATGATCATAGGTGCGGGTACGCTGGCGGAATGTGCGATAATTTTCTTAGGTGATGCTGAAGTTTCGTAGGCGGAGGACGTCTGGGTTCTGGAAATTATTGGGGCTGAAGTTCCGCTCGCTGAAGTTCCACTCACTGTAGTAGGGTATGTTGTCAGTGGCTCCATGGCCAGGTCATCATCCGAGCTCTCAGAATTGCCTCGTTCATCCGGTAGTTTGCTTTCGCTCAACTCTTGTTCGTACAATGCACGCAGCTGGGCCACTGTTGCGGAAGGTGGTACTTCAATTTGCGCAGCGTGAAGTGCCTCCTGCAGTTGAGACTTCGTTAGTTTGGTTGACATTTTAATAATCTCACCTAATCTTGTTTCTTTATGGTCATCCACACTTTTTTCTTTTCGATTAGTGTGGTACCCCACATCTGACGTTGTAGTACGGATAATTAAAAGATTTATTCCTCGTTTTCTTGGTTAAATTTTATTATTTTCCTTCACGTGTGCTTTTTTGGCTCGTGTTCTTTTCTTCTTCTTCTTATCATCAATGGCCGACACCAACCTGAAGTTGGCTGCCATTACAATAAAACAGTCTGCCACTGAACACGTTCACAACTGAATAGTGGACGAGTTCAGTAACAGTTTGCTTATGTTACTACAATATCTATATATTTGTTTATGTCGATTCTCTTTATGTTCTTAGTTCTAAGTTCTCTTAACCCTTGAGTGATATTTGGTTACCTAGTTGTTAGTAATTATAAGTATAATTCGAATAAAGCAGTCTATATCCGAGAGCGAAACAACCAAGTCGTGTTTTATTTGTTCTCCTTTGTGTTACATACTAAAGTAGGCGCCTATGAGTGTGTGCTGTATGTTTACTGTGGGCTGATGTCATAAAAAAAAAAAAAAAAAAAAATTTGGCGCAACGGGTCCGGGGGGACCCTAGGCCTAGCTTCTCACAACCATTCGTTTTGTGTGAGTTTTTCATTTTTGGAACGAATGGAAGGGATTTACAGTTTTATGCCGACTCCAAACGGCTAATTAAGAAGCTATTTCAAGACAGTCATACTCTCGGATATTTGTCAGACGTTCGCGAGAGGTGGCACAGTGAAAAAAACCCTAAGTTGGAATTTGGGTTTTTGTGGGATTCGAACCTCGACCCCTAGCGTAGTAGTCCAACACACTAATTAATAAGCCACTGCGCCTACATGCACGTACGTGTTTGTATGTGTATTGGTTCATCAGTTATAGACATATAGTCAACTGACGTGTATTTGTGCGTATATAGGGTGTTATGGATCTCTGAATCCAATTAAATGATTTCAATGAAATTTTGTGGATGTGCAGCTTGAAAGATGGAATAGTTTTGTTGTCGAGATATAAAAATTTTTTTAAAAAAATTTCAACTTCATTTATGAGGTGAATATCTACTTATTTGAGCACACTGGAGCTAGCGAGTGAACTGGTGAATGTGTTACGAAAATTGTGATCTGGCGAGGCAACGAAAGTGAATTCTCTCGAATTAATTAAATGAGTTAATAAGTAAAAAACTTCAGTTTTAACCGGGAATTCAACATGAGACTGTGAAATTCATATACTATGTCTTACACAATCACTTAGACTACCTACTGAAACAGTTGATTGATTACGTGTGATAAAGTGATCACAAAGATGAAAATAGTTTATGTTATTGAATAGGAAATCCGTACCAAATACCATCAACATTGATTGAAATTCATATTTTAACGCTTAGCAAAGCAGGCGGGAAGCCGCTAGTTTTTTTATATTAAGCTCGAACATTTTAGGACATAAACTTGAATTCTTAGCAAATTTCCCAAAATATATCTTCCATCCTTCTATCTTTTTCGCTATAACTTTTTCGTTTTTTATTCGAGGGAGCTTAATTTTGCACAGAGATCGTTCTTATGTGATTATTGTTTTTCACATTAACAGCTTGCTTCGATAAATCAAATTTCTTCCCCTATTTTCTAACAGAAAGATCGCGAACTCTGCCGTTTCCCCATATTTTATTCAAAATGGATCTGTATACAATAAATCTGTCATAATTAATTTCAATTCAAACGATAACAGTATAGTTCGCCAAACAAAGCTCGAAAAAGAAGTTCGTCCAAATACTTTTGCCAGTAAAAAATTCGTGCTTTAATAACAAATAGGCATTTAGCGGGAAGTTGAAAAATAGAATAGGGGTATTCACGATTCGGTGTAACAGACCTAGTAAAATTGCGAAATTTTATTTTTTTTTATCAGATCATGAACACACTTTTTCTCATCTATAGCAAAACTGAAACAAAGTCAGACCCAATCTGACAATTGACATTTGTTCTGAAAAAAGTCTTTTAAAAAGCGAAAAAGAAAAACGATTCAATTTATTGGAAGATAATGGAGACAAAATTATGTTAATTAATTATTATTACATAACAAAAATTATGATTTTCCCTTCGGCGGCACTTATTTTTGTTTTCCATTCTCTTTGTTTTTTTCCGATACCTGCACACAGGAATTCATAATTTAGCGAACTGTCAACTTAATAACGCTACTCTGTTGTATTTTTCGGTTAAAATAGGGTCAGGGAACCCTCAGGGTATAGTTAAAGTGCAAAAGTGTAGCGAAATATTTGTCAGTATATTTTGTTGTTGTGGTGCGAAAAAAAGTTGCACTTTCGAACTTTCGCAATGATACAAGACCAGTTGCACCGGATCGTGAATACCCCTAATATATTTATATTCATATTAACTTTAACTGGGTAATTTCAAATAAAAAAAAAAATTAAAAGGCACTCCGGGAGTGCCGACAGAAGTGATAACTTGAACAATTACGTGTGTATTTTTCGAATCGTCAGAAAATATATTATTGTGTAGGAAGTACTTTTAAATAAAGTGTTTTTTATTCATTATTATAAACTACTACTACTACAAAAATTATGTTACATTTTTCATTTTCATTTAATGCGGTATTTTACATCAAAAATAATACATATTATTTTACATACAAAATTGCAATCTATTGCTTAAAATGTATAAATTTACAGATACATGAAATATTAAATTTAAAAATTAATGGGTAATCTTTGAAATGAATACCAATGACACTTATGAAATTTCATCAACAACTTCAAACTCTTCCATCATCATCATCATTATTATCATTATATTTGAAAACGGATACTATAGGTTTATGGTAGGTAACTAAAATAGGAAACAAACAATTTTGATTCGAATCTATTTAAATATCATCAATTGTAGTTTTATATCTAGTCGTGCTAAGATTGCGATCATTGCTCATCGTTAAATCAAATTTGCTATTTAAAAATTCAATTAATGGTAGTTTTTATCATCTGCAAAGTTGATGTTGAAATCCCCACTCAAAATGATTGGAATATCATCAAGTCTCTTCCCAACTTTATCTTGAAGTAATGCAGAATTATCTTTAGCATATATAAGTAATTTTCATCGATGCTGTCTTCCAGCGTAATCTAGATAGATTACAGTCTCGAATGTACATATTATCTTACTTCAGCTACCACAATCCGATTGTATCTACTTGTATTCTACCGAAACTAGCACAGAACGAATAAATTAATAATAATTATACTGAAGCTTAATTGAATATGAATTTCTTTCCGAAAAATACAAATTTTACTTTTAAAAGAAAAAGAACGAGAAAAGACAACAATATTTTTCTGTCTTGCTGCATCGCCATTGATAATGCTCTAGATCTCGTGGTACGGCATCAATTGTAGTTTTATATTCATTATTTTACACAAAAATTACTAATCATATTTTACAGTATACACTAAGGCGACATGAATATTACAATTATTTATATAGTATACCTACTCTTACTCTACAAGCTACTGTGCCGTAAATGTGCACAAACCCAAAATCGTGGATATGTCGGAATTAAGCCTGGTAAAATTAAGTTATGAATTCCCCATACAAAACAGGTAATTGAAATAATTTTGGTGACAATCAATTTGTCGCTACCATAAATTACCATAGTAACGTATTCAAATAAAAATCATCGTAGATTAAGCTATAAATTAACTACCCCTAAAAGTAAGCCATAGTACAAAAGTTTACAACTAAAAGTATGCAATCGGTGTCGGTGTCGGAGTCGGTGTCGGTGTCGGTGTCGGTGTCGGAGTCGGTGTCGGTGTCGGTGTCGGTGTCGGTGTCGGTGTCGGTGTCGGTGTCGGTGTCGGTGTCGGTGTCGGTGTCGGTGTCGGTGTCGGTGTCGGTGTCGGTGTCGGTGTCGGAGTCGGTGTCGGTGTCGGTGTCGGTGTCGGTGTCGGTGTCGGTGTCGGTGTCGGTGTCGGTGTCGGTGTCGGAGTCGGTGTCGGTGTCGGTGTCGGTGTCGGTGTCGGTGTCGGTGTCGGTGTCGGTGTCGGTGTCGGTGTCGGAGTCGGTGTCGGTGTCGGTGTCGGTGTCGGTGTCGGTGTCGGTGTCGGTGTCGGTGTCGGTGTCGGTGTCGGTGTCGGTGTCGGTGTCGGTTTCGGTGTCGGTTTCGGTGTCGGTGTCGGTGTCGGTGTCGGTGTCGGTGTCGGTGTCGGTGTCGGTGTCGGTGTCGGTGTCGGTGTCGGTGTCGGTGTCGGTGTCGGTGTCGGTGTCGGTGTCGGTGTCGGTGTCGGTGTCGGTGTCGGTGTCGGTGTCGGTGTCGGTGTCGGTGTCGGTGTCGGTGTCGGTGTCGGTGTCGGTGTCGGTGTCGGTGTCGGTGTCGGAGTCGGTGTCGGTGTCGGTGTCGGTGTCGGTGTCGCGAGTTTGCTAATTTTTGCCCATCCAAATAGTGCCCAACGCGCTTAAAGAAGTTATCACTTCAAAAAAATAATGTTTTTGAATTGAATTTTGTTTCAATAGAAGCATTAGATACACCCGTATACTTAAAAATCAGTTCGTGTCTACCTTTTGTATTTCTTGTAACAAAACAACAGTAAAAGGAAAGAAGTAACTATTGTAAAAGTTTAAAATAAATTGGTATCATTACATTTAAACATCAAATTAGGAAGACTTTTTGTTCAATAGTTTTTTGAAGTGATAACTTCTTTAGGCGCGTTGGGCACTATTTGGATGGGCAAAAACTAGCAAACTCGCGACACCGACACCGACACCGACACCGACACCGACACCGACTCCGACACCGACACCGACACCGACACCGACACCGACACCGACACCGACACCGACACCGACACCGACACCGACACCGACTCCGACACCGACACCGACACCGACACCGACACCGACACCGACACCGACACCGACACCGACACCGAAACCGACACCGACACCGACACCGACACCGACACCGACTCCGACACCGACACCGACACCGATTGCATACTTTTAGTTGTAAACTTTTGTACTATTGCTTACTTTTAGGGGTAGGTAATTTATAGGGAGCGGGTCGAAATTCTGCTTTCAAAATTCTGCTTTGCAAAATTCTGATTTTTAACACAAAAATTCTGCTTTTCAAAATTCTGTTTTTGAAGTGATAACTTCTTTAGGCGCGTTGGGCACTATTTGGATGGGCAAAAACTAGCAAACTCGCGACACCGACACCGACACCGACACCGACACCGACACCGACTCCGACACCGACACCGACACCGACACCGACACCGACACCGACACCGACACCGACACCGACACCGACACCGACACCGACTCCGACACCGACACCGACACCGACACCGACACCGACACCGACACCGACACCGACACCGACACCGACACCGACACCGACACCGACACCGACACCGACACCGACACCGACACCGACACCGACACCGACACCGACACCGACTCCGACACCGACACCGACACCGACACCGACACCGACACCGACACCGACTCCGACACCGACACCGACACCGACACCGACACCGACACCGACACCGACACCGACACCGACACCGACACCGACACCGATTGCATACTTTTAGTTGTAAACTTTTGTACTATTGCTTACTTTTAGGGGTAGGTAATTTATAGGGAGCGGGTCGAAATTCTGCTTTCAAAATTCTGCTTTGCAAAATTCTGATTTTTAACACAAAAATTCTGCTTTTCAAAATTCTGTTTTTTGAAGTGATAACTTCTTTAGGCGCGTTGGGCACTATTTGGATGGGCAAAAATTAGCAAACTCGCGACACCGACACCGACACCGACACCGACACCGACACCGACTCCGACACCGACACCGACACCGACACCGACACCGACACCGACACCGACTCCGACACCGACACCGACACCGACACCGACACCGACACCGACACCGACACCGACACCGACACCGACACCGACACCGACTCCGACACCGACACCGACACCGACACCGACACCGACACCGACACCGACACCGACTCCGACACCGACACCGACACCGACACCGACACCGACACCGACACCGACACCGACTCCGACACCGACACCGACACCGACACCGACACCGACACCGACACCGACACCGATTGCATACTTTTAGTTGTAAACTTTTGTACTATGGCTTACTTTTAGGGGTAGGTAATTTATAGCTTAATCTACGATGATTTTTATTTGAATACGTTACTATGGTAATTTATGGTAGCGACAAATTGATTGTCACCAAAATTATTTCAATTACCTGTTTTGTATGGGGAATTCATAACTTAATTTTACCAGGCTTAATTCCGACATATCCACGATTTTGGGTTTGTGCACATTTATGGCACAGTAGCTTGTGTTATAATTACCGAAACAAGAAATAGAAAACTGTGGTAAACTTGCCACCCTAAGAGTAGGTATACTATAAAAATAATTGTAATATTCATGTCGCCTTAGTGTATACTGTAAAATATGATTAGTAATTTTTGTGTAAAATAATGAATATAAAACTACAATTGATGCCGTACCACGAGATCTAGAGCATTATCAATGGCGATGCAGCAAGACAGAAAAATATTGTTGTCTTTTCTCGTTCTTTTTCTTTTAAAAGTAAAATTTGTATTTTTCGGAAAGAAATTCATATTCAATTAAGCTTCAGTATAATTATTATTAATTTATTCGTTCTGTGCTAGTTTCGGTAGAATACAAGTAGATACAATCGGATTGTGGTAGCTGAAGTAAGATAATATGTACATTCGAGACTGTAATCTATCTAGATTACGCTGGAAGACAGCATCGATGAAAATTACTTATATATGCTAAAGATAATTCTGCATTACTTCAAGATAAAGTTGGGAAGAGACTTGATGATATTCCAATCATTTTGAGTGGGGATTTCAACATCAACTTTGCAGATGATAAAAACTACCATTAATTGAATTTTTAAATAGCAAATTTGATTTAACGATGAGCAATGATCGCAATCTTAGCACGACTAGATATAAAACTACAATTGATGCCATCTTTACAAGATATTTAAATAGATTCGAATCAAAATTGTTTGTTTCCTATTTTAGTTACCTATCATAAACCTATAGTATCCGTTTTCAAATATAATGATAATAATGATGATGATGATGGAAGAGTTTGAAGTTGTTGATGAAATTTCATAAGTGTCATTGGTATTCATTTCAAAGAATACCCATTAATTTTTAAATTTAATATTTCATGTATCTGTAAATTTATACATTTTAAGCAATAGATTGCAATTTTGTATGTAAAATAATATGTATTATTTTTGATGTAAAGTACCGCATTAAATGAAAATGAAAAATGTAACATAATTTTTGTAGTAGTAGTAGTTTATAATAATGAATACAAAAACACTTTATTTAAAAGTACTTCCTACACAATAATATATTTTCTGACGATTCGAAAAATACACACGTAATTGTTCAAGTTATCACTTCTGTCGGCACTCCCGGAGTGCCTTTTAATTTTTTTTTTCTGTTCTGTCTTACAAAATTCTGCTTTTCAAAATTCTGCTTTTTAAAATTCTGACAGGCATTATTTTAAACAAATAAATTCTGCTAATTCTATTTTTTTTTTCAATTTAAAAATTTAAAGAAAACAAATATTTTTCAACTTTATCAACAAATTATAATATATTTCATATAAAGAAGGTACACAGGTGGTGGGTATGACAAATTATTTCGTAATTGCAATTACCAACAAAAAAGAAATAACAGCATTAAGAAACTAAACAAAGCCAGAGAGAACAATATTTTTTGATAATCTCTTAAGAAAACCGATATTTCACATTTACTTAATTTTTCACAATAATACATTATATCCATCCACGCACAACTTATCTTTTCCTTTATTGGATTTAATTACAGATATATTCGTTTTCACTTTAGAAGCACACGTTCACTCACAAGGGTATACTAACAGAATATTTGTCTAAACCAAGGGAGCAAATTTAAAACCAATAAAAAACTCCTTTTACCTCTTCTTCATTCTTCTAACTATAACAAGTGAGTAAGTAGGTAGGTAGACTGTTTTACGTAAATAATAAAAATTTTTTATTATTTGCAGAATTTTGTAAAGCAGAATTTTGTAAAACAGAATTTTGAAAAGCAGAATTTTGTAAAGCAGAATTTTGTAAAGCAGAATTTTGAAAGCAGAATTTTGTAAAACAGAATTTTGAAAGCAGAATTTTGAAAAAAGAATTTTGCCCTCGCCAGAATTTCGACCCCAACCCTAATTTATAGCTTAATCTACGATGATTTTTATTTGAATACGTTACTATGGTAATTTATGGTAGCGACAAATTGATTGTCACCAAAATTATTTCAATTACCTGTTTTGTATGGGGAATTCATAACTTAATTTTACCAGGCTTAATTCCGACATATTATATCCACGATTTTGGGTTTGTGCACATTTACGGCACAGTAGCTTGTGTTATAATTACCGAAACAAGAAATAGAAAACTGTGGTAAACTTGCCACCCTAAGAGTAGGTATACTATATAAATAATTGTAATATTCATGTCGCCTTAGTGTATACTGTAAGATATGATTAGTAATTTTTGTGTAAAATAATGAATATAAAACTACAATTGATGCCGTACCACGAGATCTAGAGCATTATCAATGGCGATGCGGCAAGACAGAAAAATATTGTTGTCTTTTCTCGTTCTTTTTCTTTTAAAAGTAAAATTTGTATTTTTCGGAAAGAAATTCATATTCAATTAAGCTTCAGTATAATTATTATTAATTTATTCGTTCTGTGCTAGTTTCGGTAGAATACAAGTAGATACAATCGGATTGTGGTAGCTGAAGTAAGATATGTACATTCGAGACTGTAATCTATCTAGATTACGCTGGAAGACAGCATCGATGAAAATTACTTATATATGCTAAAGATAATTCTGCATTACTTCAAGATAAAGTTGGGAAGAGATTTGATGATATTCCAATCATTTTGAGTGGGGATTTCAACATCAACTTTGCAGATGATAAAAACTACCATTAATTGAATTTTTAAATAGCAAATTTGATTTAACGATGAGCAGATCGCAATCTTAGCACGATTAGACATAGTTTTATAAAAAAACACTTTATTTAAAAGTACTTCCTACACAATAATATATTTTCTGACGATTCGAAAAATACACACGTAATTGTTCAAGTTATCACTTCTGTCGGCACTCCCGGAGTGCCTTTTAATTTTTTATTAGTAACATTATTATCATTGGTTTCTTTATTTTCTATCTTGTTTTCTTATCGTCCAACATTTGAAATAACTTTTACTCATCCCATCCATCATTGTCCAACATCCAAAATGACTTTAGTTTTCAAATAATTCGTAGAAGTTAATTACAAAAATATGTTAGTCATTAAATATAAAATTGTTTTAGCTTTCACAGAAAAAAAAACAACTTTAGAACAAAAATCTGGTTTAATAAAAAGCTGAAATTAAAAAAAAAATCGTTTTCCCAACAATTTGAAAAGCGGTCATTTGTTTGACAAGATAGAACTGACGCTGATCGTTTGATATGATCGAATGATATGTTTTTTTCTAACTATGACAACCAAACTAAAGTTTTTTCCCGGCCGACTTTCTTTCGATTTTCGGCAGTTTCTATTGTTTGTGGAGAATACATTTTTTGCACCTGGTTGCTCTTTTTAGGGCCACATTTTTAAGACAGATGTCTGAAAATGCACGTAGCAAACAGCGACGTGCATCCGTTAATGCAATTCACCAGTGACCTAAAGTGGGCAAAATTACCTCGACCTAAACTCATTAGTGGTACATTAAGATATGAGTGATTAATTTGCTTTCTGGCAATGTAGATTTGATTGATTAGGTCAAAATCATTGGGCATGGGCATTACGCCTTGGCGCATGTGGTGTGGATGTCGTTGCGACGATCGTACTGAATTGTTGTTCTATACAAATGTGGAAAATTGTTAGTTCGGAAAATTCAACCTGAAAATGATTAAAATTGAACCCTAAAGATGATAACTAGTAGCAAACATTGTTTTGTTGGCTAAGTACATAAACATTTTCTATTATACAGAGTTTCCCAAACATCGTTTTCAGTTCTTGGGAATTCAGTCGCAATTCAGCATTGCTCGGGAAAACAGCCAACGTTTTGTATATGCATTTTTTTTGCGATCGGAAATTTAACAAAAATTTCTCACCTTAGAGAAGTATAGATGACTCAACTTATTAGAAGCTTGAAAATACTGATTAGATAATGAAGAAACCATAGAATGGTCGACCTCATGGTCACCATATGAAACTATGAAAATGAAGAGAACGTACGCTAGTTAGTTCGCCAAGCCATGGATCAAGGGCAAGAGTCTTAATATTCCTAAAGAATTCTGTACATCAAATATGATGATGCTACCTAGAGCAAAAACAGGTGTCGAATCGCCACTTCCGTGAACGAGCTACCCGTTCACGGAATTAAGTTGGTTTTACATGTGAAACAAAAACAAATTCCGCCACGAAATGCTCGTTCACGGAGGACGCGATTCGACCCCAGATCGATTTTCGTTCCTATAGTTTTGTTCTGAGATGAAGCACACTTCCTCCTTGCTGGTCATTTTAATATTTGACAAATTTTCAGAAAAATCCAAAACGTAAACACCAGAGCTGATAAGCAGCCTCATTCGCCAAAAGTTACCTTTCGTGTAGCAATGTCTTTGGCAAGTGTGTTGGTGAGAACCCGAGCAACTCTTTTAAAATATATCGGACTCTTCTGTTTTTTTTTTTTTTAAGAATTGACGTGAAAGTGCACTGATTTCTGAAATGAAACTTAGAAAGCAGGGCCAATACTGTGACCTCCAACTCGAAATCCTCTTACCGCTGGCCCCCTCCGTTTTTTTTTTTTTTTTAATTCGCCATTTTGTTTTCTTATCGGTGTTGTGCCAATTTAGAATCCGTGTAACATGCAACAACATACAAAAAATATAAAATCAATGCTACCAACATAACCCAATGCTTTTGGTTAGATTAGATTAGATTGTTTGGTTAATAAAGCTATATAAATGAGATGTTTTATACACTACTAGCAGACCCGGCGAACTCCGTTCCGCCCAAATTCATAAATGTAATGAAAATAATATTTCCAAGCATGCACAGCGCATGCTAATTTACGTAATTCCGTCAATTCAAATTCTTTATTCAAAAGTTATATTTAATACAATAAAAATAACTGAAGTATAGCAATGTCGATGTATTTCAATAAAACCGCAATGATTAACGTGCCGGCCAACCTTCCGCTTTTGTACTAAAGTGGTTTGCCTACAGGTGAGCACGCCACATACAATTGGACCATGTGAAAAACATGGGAATTCAAGATTGATGCTACAAATATCCAGCGATTGTCCTTGCGACTTATTATTTGTCATAGACACTTGAATGCCTAATCGTTCTGAGTAAGCGGAGTCCGCGATATGACAATGTTTGCCTTTTAAACTCAGAATCGTGATTACATGACATTTGATTAGAGATTCTTCACAATCATATCAAACGCGATCCGATACAAAGTTCCGGTGCATTAAGGGCCGTTTTATTCACTCGAAGTTGAACACAACTTGAGGAGTTTGATATATGTATAAAAATCCCCATGCCCTAAGGTTGTTCAACAAAATGATAATTCAGCCGAATTTTAATTTCAAATTGTGAAGCGGTAAGTCCGGAACATCCGAATTAGAAAATTAAAAATTTTAAATAATTTTTCTTGTATTGGAAGTGATACCACCCGTTTCCTATCCATTCTATTTTTTCCAAAGTGCGGTTCCTTGATCAGGATTGAAGACAAATCTGCGATCTTCTAAGTTCATTTTCTTTATCGCCGTTTTAAACATTGTAATGAAAGCGTTGATTGCATTATAATAATGGTTGCAATTGTCGAGTTATGTTTTTTGTCACTCCTGTTTGCTCTCTGTAACGCCTATCGACTTGATCATCCCCCGACAAAATGAAGTACACCTGCGAATTTTGCTGTAAGTCCTCATTTACTGGCAAAAAGGCATCCATCCGATGGTAAATTTGGCCTTGAATCTGTTAATCCGAGTTTTGCGGCGTAGAATCCCGTGCCATTGTTAGAAAATGTGTGCATGATGTATAAGATAAAATATTGCCCTGCCAGTCGGCATGAAACCAGTTTTTTTAATAATTTTTGTTCCCAATGTAGTCATACGAAAACAGTAGTTGTGCTGTCAAATGTTCTTTAGAAAATCCTCCGATTCAAATTGCTCCGCAGGTGCTACTTTTACTTTGCCACTCGCACAGCAGTTTTTTAGCGCGTTTTAATGGTGGTACACAATTATAGTCATCGCTCCAATATCGAAAATCGCATCACCGACATAGTTTTCTTTTCTTTCTACTGAAATGCCAGTCCTTCGAATGTCAGCAACGACGTGCATCTTGCCACTCCGATTTGAACTTGTTCCCATCCCAGCAGCAGTAGGATTTAACGCAGTTCTCATTACTTGCACTCTCAATTTTCTTGATTGTTGATCTGGTCTTATGTCATGCGATGTCCCACTTTTCGCTTTCTTCTGTAGGTTGGCTTCGTTGATATTTGTTGTTCAATTACTTGCCTCGTCTGCCAATACTTGTGCGCATACGGCTTGGCATTTTTAAAAAATAACTGAAATTTGCTTTTCAATAACTATTTTGTCCGCGTTTAAACTCTGTACATTTAATTTTTAACTGTAAAAGAAATGAGACTGTTGGAGCGATGCACAAAATCAAAAACAAACCATCACTGTTAACCAACGTATAATACATTAATATCATCTCGATTTTATCAATCCACTTTTTGAAAAAAAAATCCGCACATAGTAGGTACCTACGTAGATATCTAATTAATTTTTGATATAGAAAAGTCAAAATAAATAGCGCAGAAAATCAAAAAAATCTAAAATGGAAAAATTAGAAAATAAAGTAGCCTATCGCAATACTCTATCCCGTAGCTTTCTATTCTTTCTAGAAAAAGAATTTTTGAAATCGGTTCGGTAGTTCCGGAGATTACCTTCCCCAAACAAACATTACCTCTTTATATAATAGTGTGAAGTGTGATGTGATGTGATAAATATATAAGGATAAACATGGTTGTGTATTTTCCGCTTTTGAATATCTTTAACTTTGATTTCATATGTAAATTTTTCTTAAATAACTGAGGAAAAATTGCTCACAATGTTTTTATTTTCCTACAACTATTCTAAAGTGATCATTATTTTCATAAATGCTGCCACCCTGCAACCCCCCTGCTTGGGTTTACTGCAACCCCCCTGCTTGGATTGCGGGGTGGGTGCGAGGTTGAGTATATAAAAAGTTCCTTTAATCTAAACTAGTTTATCCAATATCAACAATATTAAATAAAAAGTAGTTTTCATTTTTTTTAATTTCATTATGAAATAAAACCCCAAATTTGGGGCCTTATTTCATTTTCTCTTTTGGGGTCTTATTTCATTGGGGCCTTATTTCCTACAGCCGCTATAGATATCGCGCCTTACTAATAATCATTTGTAACTTTCACACTAAATACGATTTAGCATATAAAACAATTCATAATGAACATCGGCCCTTACAATAATCATTTTTAATCTGTACACTAAATATTTTCTAGGTCAGCATTTTAAGGTTCATATTTTGTTAATATGGTCTGAGTTCCTACTCATTTTCACTTGTACTATACTGTCCATACGTTGTATACTTTTACTTGCAATATGTGGAAGTACTATTTCTCACAAGTTTTGGATGCCTGTTCAAGTGTTCACCCATTTACATTTTGCCACCAACTCAGTTGTGATTACATTACCTTCCGTTTGTCCATATTGCATAAGTAAACTATGCAAAACTAACACAGAGCGATATACGTGTTCCAAGAGCTCGCTGTACGGAACCAATCCATAAATCGTATTTTTAATTATTTCAAACCACACAGGCATACAAAATATCATATTATAAGAACTCAACAATTTATTACATATATCAAGGCTGGCAAAACTTTGATAATAAATTTACTTATGCTTTTCCAATTTACCAAAGAATTCGCACCACATGTTTGATGTTTAAATAAAATAAATAATTATACAAAGACAAAAAAGATTAATAATAAACAAAATATCGTATTCATTACAAACGATTTCGTTATCTCTAGCCAGTGTTGACGTCAATGTCATCTGACAGATGAGGGAAACAGCAAATAGATATAACTTTATAGGCCGTTTCAATAGGACAGATAAAACTGAATCTTTTCTGTCGGCGGTGGTGGCATATTTTTGTAGTTTGGCCAAGAATTTGTATCCCGTGCCGCGCCTTTAGGTAAAACTCCCTTGTTCATGGGATGTACGCGTATCATGTTTTTGAATTAAACATTTCTGATCATTCGGTTAAACTTTTTTTGTTTTTGTTTTTGGAAGAGATTGTTTTGAGTTACCACAGACGCTACTTTGAGAAGGTATATAATGTTGGGAAAATTGCGTTTGGAAAAATATGTAAAGTTTGTTGCCTCAAATTTTTCGAGTTATATCCGGCGGCATATGGGAAAAGCTACGTGGGGTAGGGGTGAAGATGTCTCTGGCCCAGAGGATAATGGCGTTCGATAAACACGTTGGCACAAAAAGTTCATAGGCAGTAGAGCGCAATTTTACACGTTAATTGAAATGCAATCGATAAGGTTATCTTTTACACTAGTGCTTGAGCTGCAACGAGCTGAATATAAAATTGTTTGTCATTACTATTTGTACGGCTGTTCCTGTGAAACTGTTTTGTCTTTTTGACTCATATCTCTCAGTATGATTCTTAAGTCTATATTAGCTTGCGTTCAATCCCTGACTGGTACGGTCACACGAGTTTGTACATTTGACGCAAAAACCGCGATAAGGATTAACCAACTTACAGCCATCAGGGGAAAATGGTACCTACTGTCGCTCGCTAGCGTCATTGCGTTTGCTGCATGACTTGCTATCTGAGCTGTTTGATACATTACGAAGTTAGTTTGACAAACAAACGTATGGCTGGTTATATTTAGAATCGACCGAAAAGAAGGTACTGTACTGTTTCAAAGAGCATTGATTCAAATTGTGCTATGTGCCTCCTCTTGAGATAAGAGTGGTGGTGTCTATCAATTTCACTGGGGATTTACAAGTATAGTAGGTTGAGGCGAAATAGAGATGGGTTGAGTTTTCGGTTTTCTGTGACAATGAGAAAATTAGAAATGTTCTTATAAAGGGTTTTCCAATAAGAGGTGTTATTTTGGTATTCAAAGAAAAATGCTATTTTTTTTAGATAAATGATCGGATGTTTATTTCATAATAGAGAGGAAGGTATGCCATTAATAATGAAAAACAAACATCGGCCAAATGGCCACCACGAGCACGCATACAGGACCATATCCTTTGACAATAACACCTCTTATTGAACAACCCTTTATTTCAACCTAAAGATCTCGACAATGCTTGCTTAAGACGTATGTATAGTGGAGCAGAAAGTTAACACACAACACCTAAAACAATTAGCCTTTAGAACTAACTTAACCGCTCGAATATTAGTGGAAATCTGAAATCCGAATCTGCTAAAGGGTAGCAAAGGTGGATTTAAGTAAGACAAACGATTTAAATCAAAGAATTCAATAAAGTCAGGCAATGGTAAATATTAAGCAATTAAAATAAATAGGAAGAAAATGTCTTTCTTAAAATATACTTTTCAAGAAAAAAAGTACTCTCTTGTCAAATTATGATGTTTTAATAATGGAATTCATCTGAATACTGCGGGTATTCATTCCGTATGCCGATTATCGCCCGACTGTTTCGACGTGTCCAGATAATAGATATCGTTTTGACGATTGAACATTTGCATCACGTAAATCAAAAATCGTCGAAACCTTATTGCCCAGACGATACAATTGCATTGACTTGTATGTTTTCCAAACAGCAAAATATTTTTAAAAAGAATATAATTGACTTTGGATAATTTTCAAATGCTACCAAATATATAAACAAATACTTATCTACATTTTGAACTTATTCTGTTCTCAAGCTCACGCAAAAGCAAGAAACATTGTGGAAAGTTGTTTTGGTGCTTACAACAGGCGTTTTTCATTATGACCGCAACAGCAGTTGGATCTCGTATTATTGTTGTAAGCCATGGAAATCAATGGCCTATATAGATCAAGTGGGTGGTCATAATAAAAAACGCCTATTAACATCACATTTTCACCCACCGCAACGTTGATAGTGATAGTACAGCAATCAAAGGATGAAAAGATTTGGCAAGTGCAATTTTAACTCGCAAGTTTTGGCGGCTCTGCCACTGAAGCAACAAGCAACTGGAAACATGCGATATTATCGCTAACAAGTATTTTACATTGAATCAAATTAGACGTCTCACATTAAAGCAACTCAATATCGGATGAACGAAAAATGTTGCTGATTGCGGCAACATTATTGCTGGCGATACACAGTACTTACTTACTTACTTAGGTGGCGCTACAGTCCGGGGTGGACCTGGGCCTCAACCAATACGCCTCTCCAGTTAGCGCGATCTTTGGCTAACTGCCTCCAGTTGCGCACTCCAAGTTGGTTGAGGTCCCCTTCCACTTGCGCGCGCCACCTAAGGCGAGGTCTTCCTCTACTGCGTTGTCCCTCCGGGTTAGAATCGAAGACTCTTCGGGCCGGAGCGTTGGTGTCCATTCGCTCTACATGTCCCAGCCATCTTAGACGACTGATGCGTACTTTTTTGACTAGGTCGATGTCGCTGTACAGCTCGTAGAGTTCGCTGTTAAATCTTCTCCTCCAAAACCCGTCAACGCAAACGGGACCAAAAATCACTCGAAGAATTTTGCGTTCGAAACGACCAAGGAGATCTTCATCCGCCTTTGATAGCGCCCATGCTTCTGCACCATAAAGCAGGACTGGGATGATGAGGGTCTTATACAGAGTTTCCTTAGTATTTCTCGACAAGGCCTTACTTATCAGTTGCCGTCTTAGGCCAAAGAAACAGCGGTTGGCAAGTGTGATTCTTCGTTTGATTTCTGATGTGATGTCGTTATCAGAGTTTATAGCGGAGCCGAGGTAGACAAAGTCCCTAACTACCTCAAAGTTATAGCTGTCTAACGTTCTGCCCGATTCGTCGATGTTGTGTGTCCCTTCTTGTTGACAGCATATATTTTGTTTTACCCTCATGCACCACTAAACCCATTTTTGCCGCTTCTGTACTAATACTTGCAAACGCACCAGTGACAGCTCGCTGTGTTGTACCAACAATGTCAATGTCGTCAGCGTATGCAAGCAGTTGCACAGAAAATTATGCCTCTGGTGTTGGCTTGGGAGTTTCGCACAATTTTCTCAAGAATGGTGTTGAAGAAGTCACATGACAGCGCGTCACCTTGTCTAAATCCTTTTTTGACATCAAAGGTCTCGGTGAGATTGTTTCCGACCTTTACGGAGCAGCGAGCGTTCTCCATCGTCATTCTGCACAATCTGACAAGTTTGGCAGGGATGCCAAAACTAGACATGGCTCTGTATAGCTCGTCTCTATAAACGCTGTCATATGCGGCCTTAAAATCGACAAAAAGATGGTGAGTATCGATCTGGTATTCTTGGGTTTTTTCCAGGATCTGCCGTAGTGTGAATATTTGATCGGTCGTGGACTTACCGGGCCTAAAACCGCACTGATAGGGACCTATCAGATCGTTGACGAATGGTTTCAGGCGTTCACACAATACAGCAGACATGATCTTATACGCAGTGTTCAGGAGACTGATGCCTCTGTAGTTGGCGCAGTTTAGACGGTCTCCTTTCTTGTGGATCGGGCAAACAATGCTGAGGTTCCATTCATCAGGCATACTTTCCTCTAACCAAATCTTGGAGATGAGTTGGTGTATGCACTCTACCAAGTCATCTCCGGCTGCCTTGAAGAGCTCGGCAGGTAAGCCGTCTGGACCAGCAGCCTTGTTGGATTTAAGCTTAGATATTGCTATCCTCACTTCATTTTGGTCAGGTGGACGGAAATCTTGGCTGTCATCGTCCAGGTTGAATAGATCGTTCTGCCTAACAGCGGAATTTGTGTCGTCTTCGCCGTTTAGCAGTCTGCAGAAATGGTTTTTCCATGTCCTCAGCACCGACTGTGACTCTACTACAAGGTTTCCTTGCTCGTCTCTACAAGTCTCCGTTCGGGTCTTGTTGCCATGACACGTTCTTTTTACCTTTTGGTAAAACTTCCGAACATTGTTCCTGGAGTAACACCTCTCTATATCCTCGATCGCGCGCTTCTCATGCTCTCTCTTTTTTCTCCGGAGAAGCCGATGTTCTTCCCTCCTTTTTTGCTCGTAGAGCTGACGAGCTGCTCTCGTCCTTCTATGCAGCGACGCTTTGTAGGCACTTTGTTTTGCTGCATGTGCTTGCCGGCACTCTTCGTCAAACCAGGGGTTTCGGGGGGGTGGACTGGTGAAACCGAGCACATCAGTTGCGGCGTTTTTGATGGCTTCTTGGCATCGGCGCCACTGGTCTTCGGCACTTGATGCTGGCAGCATAGGACTTCTCGAGAGGTTGAGGGATACGCGATCGGCAAAGGTTCTGGCGGTTTGTTGCGTTTGTAGTCGTCCAACGTTAAATCTCCTCACAGTATTTTCTCGTTGTTGTGGCGTCTTGGATATCCGCATCCGTACCTTGGCTACAACAAGGTAGTGGTCCGAGTCTATGTTGGCCGCTCGGAAAGTTCGGACATCTAGAATACTGGAGGAGTGCCTTGCGTCGATCGCAACGTGATCAATTTGGTTGACGGTTTGATGATCAGGTGACCGCCATGTTCCTTTGTGTATATTGAGGTGAGGAAACCGTGAGCTAGCTATGGTAACATTACGTCCCGCAGCAAAATCAATCAGCCTAAGTCCGTTTCCAGACGTGGTGTCGTGTAGGCTGTGTTTTCCGATTGTGCTACCAAAGATGTCCTCCTTTCCTATTTTGGCGTTAAAATCACCCAAGACGATTTTAACGTCATGCTTAGGACATTGCTCATATGTTTTGTCGAGGAGCTCGTAGAAACATTCTTTGGTAGCATCGTCTTTATCTTTTGTGGGGGCGTGAGCGCATATCAGGCTGATGTTGGCGAATTTAGCCTTGATGCGGATAGTTGTAAGGCGTTCACTAACGTGTCGAAAGCTCAAGACTTCTTGCCTAAGTCTGCCGCTTACAACAAATCCGCATCCAAATAGACGCTGCTTTTGTTCTCTGTAGCAGTCACCGTAGTAAATGTCACAGTTTTTCATCCTCCTTTTGCCCGGCCCATCCCACCGCACTTCCTGGATGGCGGTGATACCTGCTTTGTAGCAGTCTAGGGCCTCCGCTAGTTGTTCGGCTGCACGCGGTCTGTTCAGAGTTCGAACATTCCACGTGCAGATCCGAACGTCATTGTCCTTTTTTCGTTTTGCAGGGTCGTCAACAGTGAATCCGTCCTTATCCGAGGCTTTTGGTTGCTTCGCAACAATTCTTTTTTTTCCGTGGTAGGGTCGTTAACCCCACGCACAACCCCCAACCTGGAGGACCAGACCCTTTCTGTAACCCCTTGGGCAAAAGGAGCCGGAATATTCCGGAGTCAGTAACCCGCTGCGGGGATGTGAGAGCTGCCGTTGACCCATTAAGGGCTCTTCCGCCACCATCTCTATTTCAACACCCTGACAAGTGCTGAAAAATCCTCAATGACCTCAGCTCCAAATACGTCAAAGTAGCTCATTGAGGTATCTGCCATGTTGACTGTTGACGCCACCGTTGATTCAACCATGTGAATTCATTCGCCGTACGTCCTCTTTCTGAGGGGCTCATGTAAGACCTCTGAGACTCGATCAGGCAGTCATTCCGACAGAGCATTATAGTGTTGCTATTTTCTTCGTGTTCAACACTCGCGCTTATAAGTTTAGCAAGTCATGCCCGGAAGGACAAGACCAGTACCCGGTGGCTACCACGCGGAGGTAAAATAAGCACAATTGATGTGTATGAACAGTTACAACGACTGGGCATCGCCAAGTTGACGCCAATCAGTGCCTACCCTATTCATACAGCACCCAACCACGATACACAGTGCATGTTGAAAAGTGATATAATATATCGCGTCGTTGTATCAATATTTGCGAGTAGTGAGTGAGAAGTCGCTAGAAAGTAGAAACACTGTTGCTTCAATGTGAGAATAGGTTAAAATAAAAGTTGCGTATTGCTTATTGCTTGTTGCCTTAGTGGGAGAGCCGCCTTAAGTGGAAATAACCAGATGAGACAGTTGGTTGGCTTCAAAAATAACGGAGGAAATAAAAAACTCCCTTTTACTTTAATTTTTATTTTTATTGACGTTCTGCTTTCCTTGGTAGCTATTTGGCTTATAACCCTTGGCCAAGTCCGGATGGTCATTCATGAAAGCAATTAAAATTGCCATTTGCTTTGGTGTATCTATCAATAATTCATTTATTCGATATTATTTATTTTTATTAACAGACTTAGGAACAAACGTGATTTAATTAATTTTAAAATTTGCAGCCAAATAAAAAATTGTTGCAAAAATGTCGACATTTTAAAAGAGCGACCGACGTCTGATTGAAATAGTTGTTACTATCCGATGGAGCACTCAGACACAACTACTGGTGCGTGCAGCCACCTTACTTTTCTGTATACATATTAAGTTTTCCCGTCTTTCGAAGATGGAACAGAGGAAGTGATCCGCTGTATCTTCATCCTCTCCACAAGCAGGACAGATGGTCCACAGTCGATTTTCCTGAGAGACCGAAGGAAAGACGCTGACCTTTTGCAGATGTCCGGATCAGTGATGCCAACCCGAATCGAAGTTTTTATGCCTAAATTCGAAGACATTAGGTATGCCTTTTTGGTAAAAAGGGTAAAAAATTTCACGTTTTACAAAGGAACTGCCACAAACCAACAATGTGATGACATTTTTTTAACAGAATGTTGGTCGATCGATAGGTAATTAAACCTTTTTTGATCTCTGTAATCCAAAGCGTGGGTTTCTTGAGTAAGTCAGTTGTAAATAAAAATTAATTATGCGACTGTGATCAAAGACTGTACCAGATTTACCAAATTCAAATTGTATTTGTATGACTTGATGGTAAAAAACAATTCATAAAAAATTATGCCTTTTTTTCTAAAAAGTATGCCTCAAGCATCGGAACCAGAGACAATACTGAGACTCCCAACTCACAATCCTCTTGCCGCTGGCCCCCTCAGTTTTTTTTTCAAATTCGCCATTTTGTTTTCCTATCGGTGTAATGTCTATTTAGAATCCGTGTGACATGCAAAACCATACAAAAAATATAAAATCAATGCTGCCAACTGCTACCAACCATGGGGGAATGTGATAGAGTTCGGTAATACCACATTTTAAGATAACTGAATGCTATTGGTTGGTTATAATACATTTTTAAAAGACGATTGATATAATTTGTTTGGTTAATAATACTATCTAAATGAGTTGTTTTATATACTAGAAACATATAAGGACAAACTAGTTGTGTATTTTCCGCTTTTGAATATCATTAACTTCGATTTCATAAGTACATTTTTCTTAAATAACTGAAGAAAAATTGTTCAAAATGTTTTTATTTCCCTACAACCATTCTTCAGTAATCATTTTTCATAAATACTTTCAGCAAAAGTGTACTTATTCCTAAAATAAAATACTATTTACACGTAGGTAACGAATAATTTCAAATTTAACTGACAAAATTCTATGAACGCTGGCAGCAACTTTACCGACAGCGGAAGTGGGACACGCAAGGTGCGAGTGTGTTGGTGAGTGAAGTTACGTGACATTTGTCAATACGAATTTCAATGTAACAATATTAACGCACTTAGCGTGTACCAGCCCATAGAAATATAGCTTGTAGGCAAGTAACGGAAAATCGGCCGAAGTTGGGGGTCTCAGTATTGTCTCTGATCGGAACTATGCCTAAAAGGCATAATTATGCCTGAGTTGGCATCGCTGGTCCGGATGCAGTCATCAAATAAGTATAGTAGGTCTGTCCCAAGGATTTTAATGTACTTCATTACGTAGTAGATATAATGCATTTATTTGTTTGTATGCATCTACTCATTTTTATCTTAATATATAAAAACGTTCGTGCGTATGTATGACCGACCATAACGGCTGAACCACTAAAGCAATCCCCCTTATACTCACACCATATGTTTGTGTGGTGCTCCGGATGGTTTATGTTTATTTCAGACCATATAGGGGGCGCTGGGATCGCTTTATTGAAAATTCTTATTTATGAACCGTTTTGGCTCAAATTAACAACATATAGGTAACACTTAAAAAAAAATAAAGTTTTTGCCAAAATTTGAGCCCGATAGGTGGCGCTGGGAGATATTTCTACAAGTTAAATTTAATTGTAATAATATAGTTGGCGTTGGTTTTTTATACTTTTTTGAATTTTACATTTCAGTAATTCATATTTCATTTAGCTGTACAATTGGTCGACGAAAACTCCAAATTAAGTTTTAATCAATTTTAAATAGGTAAGCAACATTTCCATTCGATTTCCGGCACAAATAACATAACCAAAGAAAATGTTCTTACTGGGCCTAATTTTATGATTCTTCTTTTGTTTTATTCGTATTGGTGTATTTCAGGCTTAGGCAGTCTTAAAAGATAAAATTTTGGACCCGATAGGTCGCGTTGTTGTCGATCTCCGAAACTGCTGAACCGATTTCAATGAAATTTTGTGGATGTATGCATATTCTTCGTTCCCACTTGACGGATAGGATACTTTTGGACCTGATATGTGGCGCTGTTGCCGATCTCCAAAATAGCTCTACCGAGTTGATTGAAATTTGTGGATGGGTAGGTATGCTTGCTTCAAGATTGAAATATACTATAGTTTCGGAACCTATAGATGGTACTTTGCAAAACATAACCGGGATAGGAGAACAGGTTGTGGAAGCATTAAAATTATTAATGGACATTGTCCAAATAAAGGACTTTGCGAAATGTGAGCAGGACTTAATATGAAAGGTATGAGCAAAGCCGGGTGGGTACAGCTACATATAAAAAAGACTGACGTCCGTATGTACGCACTCATAACTCGGGAACCAATCCTTCAATTTTTATGATTTTTGGTTTAAATACGCATGGGCCCAAGGAAGAACATATGCTACATTTTGTCGTGGAAACAAAACTTTATGGGGATTAATTGAATTTTTGAATTCTTTGGATGTTCCGGGCTTACATCTATACAATTGAAAGCGGGCTCACTTATAATTTTATTGCGCAACCTCAATGCACCAAGACTTTGTAACAGAACGCGTTTGATTTGGTGGTGAAGGATCTCAAATCAAATGTCATGCAAGCGACGGTTTTGAGGAAAAAATGCAAAGACAAACATTCTCATTCCACGGAATCCGCTTATTGAGAACTAATTTGTACGTCGTGTACTGTAAACCATTTTAGTCAAAAAGCGGAAGGTAGGCCGACACGTTAATCTTCTTTGTTGCGTTTGTCTACGCCTAAGGAAGGTTAGGTTAGGTAAGGTGGCTGTCTAGAAAGACACACTTTGGCCGCATAAAATTTCGGCCCTTTGTGATACCACATGAGTTAAGGGAAGGGTAGGTAAGACCAGAGTGTTCTAGGCCGGACATAATAGTGGGCGTAAATGCTCTCTTTGTGCCTGTGACTTTTGTCTTCTTTGTCCAAAAAGAACAATTCTAACGTCTCGTGTAGAGAGTTGGGGCAGTTTGACCTCGGATAGGGGAGGGGTGACCGAAACAGTCGTCCCCTCGCCTGTAATCCTCAGTCAACGTGTTAAAGGGAGAGATTGGGGGATAACTAACTGGACGATATGAATATGAAAACTTGAACATGCTCCATCTTTAAACGACTGTGAAAACTTTAAACTGAGATTGGGAGTGTACTATGTGATGGAAGAGTATATCCGATTTTTTCCACTTTTTTCAACTTTTGTTTTGATGTAGTTCATACCTTACGGAAAGCTAATTAATGACGTGATCGTTAACAACTACCGCCAGGATGACCAATTCAATATTTAAAATCATTCTAAGTTCAGCAATATAGTATCTTTTTTTTTGTATAAAAAAAGTGCTAAAATAATGCTAAATATTTTTTTGAAATCAAAACCTGCTTAAAGCCGAAAAAATAAGCAAAAAAGCTGTTTTTAGAAAAAAAATATATTCACAAAAATAAAATAAAATTAAGTTGTGTATGGAAAGTTGAATGCATCTCAAAGCATGCTGAAATGGTTGTGTACACTGTCAAATGATAATTGTAATGGCTTGTTCACACTAATGTGGTTTTCCATTGGGACAAAAAATCAATCTTTTTTTTGATCTAAATCACTTTTTGCGTTCCATTGGGACGAAAAATCAATCTTTTTTTCGATTCGGAGCACTTTTCGCAGATCTCGATATTTTTTCAGATTTACGCATACCAATATACTTTGTACAGCTGTTAAACGTCAGTTTAAGAAGTTTCATTTCGAGGCAAATGCGCAAAGTTTCGTGAAAACCAAAATAACAAAATACATAAATAGCTATGGATACGATTTCGGAGGAATTATTATCTTCATTATCTCCCTCGTCATCTGAAGACTACAAAACACCAATAATACTTCATTTGTATCTACAAGAAGGAAAACATTTTTGAGGGCGATATCCATTTGTGATTTAGCCAAAAACGAATGCCATTTGAACAGCTGATATTGTTGTCAATTAACTCACTAATCCATTTACAAAAGCAGATCAATCTCGTTGCGCGTTCCATGAGCACAGTAAAATCTGAGATCTGAAAAAGATTTCTGGTTGTCCCAATGGAAAACCACATAAGGTTCGCCTGCTGTGATTTCATTATAATATTTTAATTCATAATTTGGTTATATCAAAATCCTGCTAAAAAAATGCTTGCATGATTTAAAAAAATGTTAAAAATACAATATTCCTGTCAAATTTAGCAGGAAATATTCTAAAATGGCCAAGTCATGCTAAACTGAAAAATGATTAACCTAACCATATCGTAAACAAAGGCTCGCCGTCAAAGCGCTTTGTTTAAAATTGTATGAATCCTGTTTGGGAAAGTCTTCTTTAGAAGAATCTACTGAAAATATATTTTTCACAGAAAGTCACATTTGATCAGACATAACAATAACAAGTGACATATGTGGAAGTATAACAAAGGGCTGTGGAAGAGCATAAAATTGGCTTTCGACTTGTGCTACCTACGATGTAAATACACAATTCTGGGGGTCGCATTTCTATTATTTCTTTGTTCAACAAATTATTGATTCAAATTACTATATCTACCCTAACGCGTAACGGGATTGGACACAAGACAAAAAACAACAAGAAAGCAACTCGCGTAACTTTGGATACCTCAGGTAAGGAAAGGCACAAAAAGATATCTACAAATTCCGGATGTCCCTTTTTGTTTGTTGAATAACACAAGAAGGAATCCAATTGAATGTAAATGCTTCTTAAAGGAAGGAAGCTATCGATTAAAGTAAGAAGCAAAAAAAGACGAAATGTTTTATTGGCATCGGTTGGAGGCTGTTTACGAAAATGGTCTTTGAACCAATACAAATAAACTGCCATGGGAATAATAACGAAATTGTCATTGAGCAATTCAAACAAATGGTAAAGCATGAGCGGAATACTGTTTCCCAAGTTCATGGGCAGGAAAAGGCGGTGGGTTCGAACAAAAGGCTGGCTTCGGGCCTTATCAATAGAAATGTTCTTGAAGAAAACACATTCTATAATTTTATTTTTATTTTTATTGTACGTACCAAATACATATTTGTTCTTTTTTGCAACCAAAAATAAGCGTAGAGTACTTGGATTTTGGAATAATAATAACTGTAAACCGTGAAGCAAATCACATACGGATACGACGAAGAAAATTGCCTCTTTAAATTAGAATTTCTTCTTCTAGGTTTATAATCATAATCATCATTGCACAGCACTTGTGTAACGAGAATCAATTAGACAGTTGACAGCTAATTAGTTCTCATTTTGATTTTGCTACTTTTGCAATCGAAAAGAAGACTGCGCTTTTTTCTACTACACTCTGAACTAATATTTAAAGGGTAATAGCTTAAACAGTCTTTTTCTAAATAAAGTCAATACCACTGGGCATTACCACAATGCAGGGAAATAAATCCACGGCAATTAACTCCACTGGACTTATTTCCCAATCAAGGTGGTTTAAATTCCAATGTGGAGTTAATGCCCGTGGATTTATTTCCCTGCACTCATTACGACTGTTAGGGCCGGTCTGTTCACAGCTGGTTAAAGCCTTGGTTAGGTTACCACAGATTTAGGTTAACCCATGATTATAAATCAGTGATAACCAATGAGTGTCTGTTGACCGTTTTTTCACGTCGGTCACCAAACCATAGCTTTTCTGCAAATCGTTCCATTTTTCCAGTTTATTTGTCAATCATAGATTGGCACAACCCGTGGTTACATTTTTATTTTTTTATTTCGGGTCCTTTGGTTTTTGATAAGTAATTTATTTAGGTAGATATTTTATGTATTTTATAATTTTTTTTAAGAACTGAAGAAGAATTTGTTTTTGTGAAGAAAATTTTTGAGAACAAAACCGAAATAAAAACAAAACTAAAAAAAATTGTTAGGTACAAATTTTTAAGCCTCATCTTATTTTATTCAACGACAAACGAAATTTTCTAATTCTCTCAATATTTTTCCTATCGCGTGTGCTTTACCTCAATTTATGAGAGCTGTCATCGGCCAAAAATAAACGTACTTCATATTTTGCATCCATTATTTTAGCGTGTTGTGTAGATATTATATTTATATGTTAAGGCTAGTACGCTGCTCAAGTGAAATCCAGTTTTTCATACAAATTTTTCACCGCGAACTGTCAAAATGAACTTTCCACATGAAAATTTCACTTGGCAGTACGCAGCTCAGGTGAAAAATTGCGCTTCAAAAACTGAGCTGTAGGTGGCGATACTAAAATCTCTCCACAGCTATTTCACTTGGTTTTTATTGTCCGTCGCATTAAATTTTTGACATTTCGGCGTGAAAACTGATTCGTAGGACGACGGTTGAGAAATTAATTTCAATTTCAGATGTTTCTTAAAGAGAGTACTGCATTTTTCGAACTTCTTTTATCATTTTTGCATTGAATATAGTACCATAAAGTTAGGTGTACAAAAAGTTGGTGGCATGGAAGACCTTTTTGATGAGCAGGGTGCCTCAGTAAATTGTTATACAATGTTTTGCTGAAGATAACCATACAGATTTTTAATCGGCGGTCAGATCAATTACATGAAATGGTTTATGGATACTAAAATGGCAATTAAGTGTTTTAAGTGCTTTACAAAAAATGATTTGTTCGCAGCTCGCAGTTCCCTTTTGTAAAGGCGACACGGCGGATGCTGCAATTGCGTTATGAAATTGAACACGATACTCTTTTTATGCATTTTTATTACTGAATGAATGAGAGTTACTTTAATTAATAATAAATCCTTAAATATTACTGTGGCATTCGATTGGAAGCTCTCAGAGCACTTTTTATGTGCGTTTGGAACAAAAAAAAAAAAAACAATCTTCGCGCTTTTGCGAGTATATTTTCTCAGATTTACCAATACAAGTGCGTTTCAGTTTGTTTTTTTCTCTACAGCAAAGAAAGTAATTGCATCGGGTGAATCTATTTGATTAATTTATTTATGTATAAATAAAGGGTTTTCCAATAAGAGGTGTTATTTTGGTATTCAAAGAAAAATGCCTTTTTTTTGATATAAATGATCGGATGTTTATTTCATAATAAAGAGGAAGGTATGCCGTTCATAATAAAAATAACATCAGCCAAATGGCTACCACGAGCACGCATACAGGACCATATCCTTTCACAATAAAACCTCTTATTGAATAACCCTTTATTTAGAAATCAATCGAGACGCTAATTAAGAATGTTTGAATATAAAATCTAACCAGCGAATGGAAAACGCTTTGAAAAGTGTTGAAGGCTACACATATTCCAATCGCACAAATGTCAACACAGTAATGTTCTTAGGTTCGATTAGCCACACGAAATCTGAAATCTGAGAGCGAATCTGAAGAAGCATAATCGAATACCACATAAGAAACTTTTGCAAATAAGAATACAGCAGTATTCAAATGTTCTACTACAATGAGGTTCAGTAATCACATCAATATAATTCCCGGATCTATCAAAAGGTGCGGTATAGGTACTCTCTATGCACTCTTGATTGTTAAAATGTGTTACACTGGTCTTATGTACAAATCAGATATTATTGCCAAATTAAACACTTCTAGAACCTTTGAACTACAATAAAACAAAATTCGCAATTTCTTTCCTCCATTTGTTTTCATTTTAAGTAAAATAAGAGTGAAAAAATGTGTTTACTTAATACTATAGCTATCCTTAGGGCCGGTCTGTTTACAGCTGGTTAAAGCCTTGGTTAGGTTACCACAGATTTAGGTTAACCCATGATTATAAATCAGTGATAACCAATGAGTGTCTGTTGACCGTTTTTTTTCACTTCGGTCACCAAACCATAGCTTTGCAGCAAATCGTTCCATTTTTCCAGTTTATTTGTCAATCATAGATTGGCACAACCCATGGTTACAGTTTTATTTTTTTCTTTCGGGTCCTTTGGTTTTTGATAAATAATTTATTTAGGTAGATATCTTACGTATTTTATAATTTTTTTAAGAACTGATGAATGAAACTTTCACCCCTATTGCGAAGATCAACTATCAATTGATAGTTGATACTTATCAATATAAAAATAAATAAATAAATAAAAACAAATTAAATTAAACAAAAATAAATTTCTTTAAATGGTATTGCGACGATTAATTATCAATTAAGTGTTGATCGACTGTGAACGTGTAGCAATTGTTGGTTGACAAATCGGTATTGTGAATGTCAATCTCGAGCAATTTTACTGGTAGTTGTCAATTTTTCTATCAATCGCAATTTCGGGGTTGATGAGAACTGCTCTTAAACGAAAATGTTGAACATCATCGTTTTTAATTGTTATTGTTGTTATTTCTTAAGGGCTATTATGTATATACATTTTGCCATTCGAAAATTCCATTGATGACATATTTTTCAATAAATTTTACAGATTTGTAATACT
This sequence comes from Cheilosia urbana, assembly GCA_946477585.1. Lineage (NCBI taxonomy): Eukaryota > Metazoa > Arthropoda > Insecta > Diptera > Syrphidae > Cheilosia > Cheilosia urbana. Next base: position 45,825,213 of record OX297856.1, read on the forward strand.
CGTAATTATTGTAAAAATTGTCTGCAAAATTCTTAACGATCACTCTTCAAATCAAAAATAATTTAGAACTGTCAATGTTGAGTTTTCATTCACAATAACTTTATTTTTGGCGTTATGTTCACAGGTTATATATTAATCAATTGTTTTTCGCAATACCAACATCAATTTTAATTGATAAATTTGTCAATCGTCAACCGATTGATAGTTGATCTTCGCAATAGGGCTGTTTGTTTTTGTGAAGACAATTTTTGAGAACAAAACCGAAATAAAAACAAAACTAAAAAAAAAAATTGTTACAAATTTTTAAGACTCATCTTATTTTATTGAACGACAAACGAAATTTTCTAATTCTCTCAATATTTTTCCTATCGCGTGTGCTTTACCTCAATTTATGAGAGCTGTCATCGGCCAAAAATAATCGTACTTCATATTTTGCATCCATTATTTTGGCGTGTTGTGTATTATATTTATATGTTAGTTGAAAACGTCACTGAAACCATTCGTTCATTCTATTATTTTCATTTTACTTTTCTACTTTTCGTTCGCACAATATTGTACAACAATTTTTTTTGTTTAGCAGCTACGTCAAAATGAATACCTACATAGTCCTTAAAAAATCCTAACAGACGAAATTACTGAAAATCAGTGGTTAAATCTCATTAACCGCTCAAAATCGGCTGGTTATCGATTTTTCTGGTTAACTAACCAAACTACTGATTCTCTGGTTAATATTTTGCTGAACAAACACATTCGATTGTTACCAGCTGGAATAACCGATGATTAAAGATAACCAAGATTGAACAAACCGGGCCTTAGTCATATTTCGTCTAATAGAAAAACAGCCTATAGCTTTAACAATCACAATAACACCTTACAAAATCGAAATATTTGCATATTTTTCTAGAGTCTGCTCAATCACAATCACTGCGAAATTCCGAAATACGGAGATTGCGACTAACAACTCTCAGAGACGTAAATTTACTAAAAAGTATTGAGAAGAGTTTCACATTCCTGCTGCATACTTGCCCGGCTTTCTTCCCCAAAACAAAAACCCCATCAAAATCTCTTACACTTGAATAAAAGCTGGAACTTGTTTAACGAGTAAAGGTAAACAAGCTCCTGGGGATGGTGATGGGCCCACTATGGTGCCTGGTCTTTTGTGACTATCCCACAATCCCAGTCAACCAGACCTAATCTAAGGGCAAACAATCTTCACAAGATTCACAACCACAAACAGTGTCGGTTTTTTGTCGACGGGCACTTCAATCTAACTTAACAATGGGAACTAAGTATTGGGATAACGAAAACAATATAATACTTCGTAGTTGTCAGACAGAAACTCCTGAAAGTGTATGTACTTGTTTCATTTGACAAATTATGAATATACATTTCTTCCAGGAAATGCATAAACTATACGTGCCACACAGCAGATGCCTCGAGAGACATTGCGGGATCTGCCGTCAGAAGCCGCGATGGACATACGCACAAAGAATACAGTGTAGTAACTCAAAATTTGTCAAATTTGGGATACATAATTATTCAAACGTAAAACTCAATTCCCTAGACGTCAATAATACCATCGTTAGTATTGTGCAAGAAAGAATAAAGTAAGTATTATGAGTGGGATTTTCTGATTGTGTATACTCCAAGTGGTTGGAATTATTTTAATTCTTATTAATTCATTATTGTTGAAAAAAAAAGAAGTGGTTTATATTTGCTAAAAAAAAGTTTTGCTTAATTTAAGTTTAATTTTAAAGTGCCGTATTGAGTTTTAGAAATATATATGAACACAGATCGGCTTTTGCGTAGTGATTTTTGAGCAATACCTAATTAAAAAAAAACAGATTTATTCGAATTTGTTGTATCTTTTTTAGAATACTTATACAGTTATACATATATGTTTAAAATTTATTTTGATCGAAATCATTAGAGTTGTTTTGTAAAATTTGGCAGACAGAACAGTACCAAATTTTTAGATTGGTAAATTCTTTTGGTTAACTATTAAGCTAAATTATTATTTAAAGTTTTACCGAAATTGAAAATTGTGCTTCTGAGATATGGGCAGCTTTAAAAATTAGCGTTTTCATTGATTCGAATTGAAGATTAAGGACACAATAATTTTGAGAATATTCGTTTACATTTTTTTTTTTAAATCCATTGTACTACAATACAGAGCAAAACGGAGTTTTTTTTTAAATGGCCATATTACTTTAGAAATGAGTTTTTGTTACAATCGTATGGATCGTTTTCGAGATATGTCCAAATTTCAAAAATATCGTTATTAATTTTTTTTAGGGAAAAACCGAGTATGCAGTCAGTTAACCTCACCTACTTAGGCTTAAATACCAATTTATGTTGGAACTGTTATAGCCGTTTTCGAACAAATCAAACTGCTACGGAAATTTGATATGGGAAGTACTATTAATATTGATGTTACCTAGCAATTTGCAATCTATGGCTCTGTGAAATAAGGCCCCAATGAAATAAGGCCCCAAAATAAAAATCAAATAAGTCCCCCACAGGAAACAACAACAACGGTTTTTAATAAAACTTGGGGTGTTATTTCCTTTTTTGGGGCCTTATTTCCTTATGAAAAATTGGAAAAGAAGAAATGAAGTAAGTCCCCAAAACTTATTTTTTATTATTAATTGTTACCCTTCCGACATGGAATACGTATGGAATCCCCCTGCTTGGGTTTACTGTTAAATTACGGGGTGGGTGCGAGGTTGAGTATATAAAAATTTCCTTTAATCTAAATTAGTCTATCCAATACCAAAAATATTAAATAAAAAGTGGTTTTCGTTATTTTTAATTTTATTATGAAATAAACCCCAAATTCGGGCCCTCATTTCATTTTTTTGGGGCCTTATTTCATATTTGAAATTGGGGTATTATTTCATTGGGACCTTATTTCCTACAGCCAAAAAAAAAACGGCCCCGAACTGTAAGTCCTCAAACTCCAAATCCGAAGTTTGAACGAAGTCCGGGCTGTCGTTTAGGCTGTAGGCATGTGGAAGGACGGACAGACAAACAGACGGACAGAATTTTGTGACCCACTTTTTTGAGTTCGTTTATCATCGTAATGTCAGAATTGATTTACATCTGGAGCTCGAAATTTTGCACGAATATAATATCTTTCTCCTACTCCGTAATGGAGAAAGTTAAAAATGAATGTTAAAAGTATAGCTAACGCTCGAATATATTATGGTGTACTGTTTTTTAGACTCCAAAACTGCATCCCATTTTTTTTTCTCAAAACACTGCGTAATGTAATTTAAGATACCTATGCGTTGATTTCTTTGAATCCTCAAAACAAAGATGGAATTGCTTCTTCAAATTGCTTCAAAGGACAAATACAAAACAACTATCACAGAAGGAGAAATGGAAATAGAAAACGAAGACGTTTCAGATGATAGAAATGAATTGCTTGTTGGTGAGTTTGCTATATTTGTCAATTTTCGTTAAATAAAATGTATACTGCGCAAAATATGTTTTTTTTTTTTTAAATCGATTTAATGTATTGTTGATTTTTTGTTTGACACAAGCTTCCACAGGGAAGCTACCTTTAAATGAAAACTAAAAACGTACATAAAAGGACTGCTTGACAATAATATAATTCCCAGGACCTATTATGAATGTTACTTCCGAGGTAAAATTAATTTATGTACTCAAGCTTATATTTTATATTTTTGTTCTCGTAGGTCTAATTTAGTGACTACAAACTGTGCAATTACAAAAATAAAACTGATTAATTAAATAGATAGATAGATAGAAAAATTAAATAGAATCTCGCGAACGTCTGACAAACATCCGAGAGTATAAATATCTTGAAAGAGCTTCTCAATTAGCCGTTCGGAGTCGGCATAAAATTGTAGATCCCTTCCAATTCGTTCCAAAAATGAGAAACTCACACAAAACGAATGGTTGTGAGAAGCTAGGCCTAGGGTCTGTCCGGACCTGTTGCGCCATCTATTTATTTATTATAATTAAATAGGAGAAAAAAATGGTTGTTTTTGAAAATTTATTTTGATATATTTTTGTTGAAATACGTACAAAATGTTAAAATGTTAAAATGTTATTTCATGTTTGACTTGACTGTTCATCGTCAGCTAACTCGAAACAAATAAATACGTAGCTTGAAACGAGTTTGATTGTGACTTGTGCTTAAAAGTGTCATATAAAGTGTCAAATTAGGTATTTTTTTTAATTTAAGGCCCAACTTATTTCTTAAAACACTATTTTTAATGAAAATACAATTACGTTACGTCAAACATGTAGCCGTGTCCCGAAGCCAGACGTGTGACGAAAATAAAATGTCGGTAGATACAAATGTACAAAATACTTATAAAGTATGGCACAGACAACAATTTCGAAGTTCTTTCATTTAAAATTGGTTGAAATTTGTATCTGTTTTTTTATTAACAACCAGCTTTTGCTTATTTTTAATTTTTATTTAGTTAGCGAAAGGTATTTTCTATAGAGTAAAATGTTTTGTTTCAAACGTCATTTTCTTGTTTGTGTGATGCCAACTTCAACAATACAATCGAGGATAATCGATTGAGACAAATTAGGTGCTGCTAGAGCTCGACTGTATCGAATGAACTCGATTGTATCAAGTTACGTGGTTTTGCTTAGCTACAAAAAATTACAAATTGTTGTAACTTCAAAAAGATTCTTGGAACTGTGCAGAAAAGGTCCACATACAATTATAGTAACTCAAAATGTTTCAAGAATAAATAAACAATTTTAAATAATTCATCTCTATGAAAACTTTGTTCGGGGCAATACAATCCTAACTTAAAAATTGAAATAATATTTATTACACGAAATTTTCAAAATAATAGGTAAATAGCTATTGTTATTTACAATCCAAATAGAGTATTTACTCCTTTATAATCCACTAGCGTGCCCGGCGAACTTCGTACCGCCCGCTTGAAATTATTTTTTTTGACCCAAATAATATCTTTTGACAATTACGATCACTTGGTATACTAAGATCAAAATTAAAAAAAACTCCCCAAACAAAATGAATGGAAAATCAATTTTCAAGAACTTTCAAATTTCCCTTTAAAATTTTAATTTTTTTTCGCTATATGAACCTTCCTTAGGCGTAGACAAATACAAAAAAGAAAATATAGCTCAAATCGGACGATCCGTTCTCGAGTTATGGGAGGTCTTACGGATGCAACTGTATTTTATACTCCATATTGCCCAGATTCGTTAATGTAACGAAAATAATAATTCCGACCATGCACAATGTACTTGCTACTTTATGTAATTCGGTCAATTCAAATTCTTTATTCAAAACGTGTATTACATAAATACAATAGTATACAATACAATACTGAAGTACAGCAATGTCAATTTGTTTTAATCCAACCGCAAATTGACCATGTGAGAAACATGGCAATTCAAGATTGATGCCACAAATGCACAAATATCCAGCGATTGCGACAAATTATTTGTCATAGTGAAAGAGCGACGAACGGGAAATTCAAGGCTCATAAATACCTCAAAACCGTCGCTTGCATGACATTTGATTTGAGATCCTTCACCATCAAATCAAACGCGTTCCTTTATAAAGTTTCGGTGCATTGAGGTTGTGAAACAAAATTATAACTGAGTCGACTTTCAATTTCAAATTCTATAGAGGTAAGCCCTGAACATCCAAAGAATTCAAAAATTCAACTAATCCCCATAAAGTTTTGTTTTCACGACAAAAAGTAACATAATATCCTTCCTTGGGCCCATGAGATTTTAAACCAAAATTCATAAAAATCGAACGATTCGTTCCCAATTATGAGTGCACATACGGATATCAGTATCTTGTATAGTACAGCTGTACCCACCCTGCTTTGCTCGTACCTTTTGTATTAAGTCCTGCTCACATTTCGCAAAGTACTTTATTTGGACAATTTCCATTAATAATTTTAATTATACAACTTCAGACATAGCGTGTATTTTATGTTTGAATGGGAGTTGCCAAAACCCTTTTCCTTTTTCCTATCCCGCTTATGTTTTGAAGGGTCCAAAACTATCCTATCTTTCAAACAGAAAGCAACCATACCCATCAATCAGCTCGGTATAGCTGGACAACAGCGCCACCCTTCAGGTCCAAAAGTATCCTATCCTTCAACCTGATGTCAACCATATACATACAATGTGTTGAGTGGTTTCGGAGATCGACAACATTGACCAAAATAATTGCCCGGAGTATTGTAAAAAAAAATTGTGTAACATTTAAAACTGAAATTTGATTTTAATCAGCGACTGAATCATCCTTGGTATCGTATAAAAAATCTGCATAATCCCACGACCATTATAGGTGATTCACTGAGCCATTGACCATTTCCCTTGCCTGAAGTAAAAACTTTTATATTTCATTGCTTTGATTGGAATACAAGGTGATATATAGCCATACCTATATCAACATTATCCTTATCAATTTCAAAACAATAAAACATTTTTGATAAAATATTGATAGACGCTGCCTATTTGGGGCAATCAAATTATTATCAAAAAACAACGGAAACACATGTTTGGCGAATGTTAAATTATCTGGACCAATCCGCATGTATGTTTTTGAAGAATACATCCAGTACAAACTAGGTTTTCTCCAATTTATTTAAAAGTCAGGTATATTTTTACCTTTTATCAATACTAAGAGCTTCAACAAAATTACCAGTGAACCCAACAATTTCCAATGCATCAAATAGATGAAGGTAACATATAAACCGAATGGAAACTGCAGTCCTGATAATGCGTTTAGAAAAACGCATTAAGCGCTTAAAGGTCGCGTCATGGGCACACAACTGTTACGTTATTCTATCTCAGTACGCTCAACGATCATCCTCTCTTAAAAGTCTTATGAAAAGCTTAGGAATTTCCCTTACCTAACATAACCCTATCAGATAAAACAATCCCACTCTTACTTACATATGTAACTACTTAATAACTACCTCAAGGCCATCACAAACAATCGAAAATATATAATAACAAACATTCAAGTAAATTATCAATAAGTCTCATCTATAAAACTAATAAAACATTAAATCATTACTTATTTTTACTGATAATAATTTATGATATAATAAGCATTTAAGTAGTATTAAGTGTAAATTTCTGATTCATACAGTAATATGGAATAAAACTAATTTGGGATTGGCTTATGCACGGGAGGCTTTTGTTTTGTAGCGCGTAATATTATATTATTATATATGTGAATACTTTTAGATAATTATTTAAAATCGCATAGTTATGAACATTTAATGAAAGCGTGAAATTGAAAGTTGCCTTGACACATATGAAGGGTGATTTGTTTAAGGTTTGTATTGAGAAGTGGCAGCACTATCTCAAGTGGCATTTAATTTGAGATCCGACAGGTGACAGGTGATTTGGTTTGGTATTTCACAGTGAGTAGTAGACACACACACATACATTTACACCGCACCTAAATTCAACATTTCGGGAACAAATAATTTCTAAATCCAATTTTCCGTTCCCACTGATGAAACTTCAACATTTTAAATGAGAGCTATACTGTCTGAATTGATTACTGATCTTTTTTTCTGTATAGTAATAAGAAGTGGTTGAACCTAAAGAATTTATTTTAATAGCTATATTCATATAAACATGAATTTAATTGCTAATTTTAACATATTAAATATATTTCCGACTCATTTTGATTGATTGATTTGTTGTCAGCTGTGTTTTGTTTGTCAGCGGGCTGAAAAGCCATTAAATGACGTGCGGGATTTGTAAAGAGGTATGTTCGATTCGACAAACTTGCAAATGCAACGACGAAATTCAACATTTAGCTGAAACTCAACATTTGGAAATGTTGGAAAATATATGGCGAAATGCTGGACATTTGGCCTGAAATTTTTAATCTAGCCGAAACGATGAATTTAGGTGTAAATGACTATTATAGCTACCTATTGGATTGTTACACGATTTTTAAAGGTACGAAGAGGGAGCATTTTTACACCCTTTACACTCAGTCCCATTAAAATACCCGTTCTCAAAGATAAAACTGTGTTTCAGCCGCGACGTGTTATTAGTATATAGTAGTAGATTAGATGCTCCAATAGGGAAATCTACCATTCAAACAGTGTTCTAAATTTTAGCAATTCCTGAATAGGTATAGGTAGTACATATTGCTTCTAAAATTTCCTGACCTTCACCAGAAGAATGCTTAAATTAAATTCAAATTCTGTCTATTTTTTATGGTTTAATGGATTCGTGAACAAGCATAATTTTCATTTCTAAAGATAAAGGAAATAATTTAAGCCCCTATGACACTACATTTTTTTATTTGGCAGTTCGCCTGCTTTTAAAATTCAACTAGAGCAATAATTAGAGCGCAAATTCCCGACAGGAGTAAGTGCACGCATCGAAATTACATTTTTAAGATGCTGGCAGCTTCTTTCTTTTTTTCTTTTTTTTTACATTTCAAGATTATTTGGAAATAAATTCGTTTAAAAATGTGTGGCTGCTTTCCAAACAACACACTTTTTGTTTCTTTTGAACGCAGCTGACTTTTAAAAATGTTTAATTTGATAAAAACGAGGACAAAACGAGAGGAAAAACCTTTAAATCTTTACAAATTAATTTTTTTTCTCAAGATTTTTTCGAAAAATAAAAAGAATGAAATATGAAACACAATATTAAGGGCCGTTTTATTCACTATAGTTCCGAGGTTGGATAACTTCGAAGTTGATTTGAAACTGATAGAAAAGTACTTCTTTAGAGTGTTTCCTTTCAGAGGTAGGCTATATTTTTTGATTTAAACGTCAAAAAAACTTGTAGGATAAAAAAGCCGGTTTTAATGCCCAGAGTAGTATTTTGTTCAAATATTGTTAAAAACCACACAATTCCCATTACTTTTCTTTTCACGGCTTTTACCTAATACATGCATTTGATAAATAAATATCATTTCAATTTTAATACTTTTATTTTACCTTTTTTGGGACTTTATTACAGACTTTTCAGTCATATTTTAACATAATTTTACTACAGCGATATGAAAGTTGTTTTGTTTTCCTACAAGTTTTCTTAGCTGTCACTTGTTTTTTTACCCGACTGGATACAGGGAGGGTTATGTGTTTCGCGCGTATCCTATGTCCAACGTGATGCCCTGTAGCCCAAACAGCTTGACCTATTTTGAATTTGTCATTAAATTGGTATTATTTCCCAGAGTGTCATAGGTGTGTATAGTGTCATAAATAAATATAAAAATATAAATTACAAAAAAAAAAAAAGTTAATTTAAAAAAACAAAACACCCGACTGACTGAAAAAAAGATTTAAAAATATTAAAACTAGACACTTTTAAGTATAACATTGGCAGTCGGAGGCTGCGCATATTTTTGTCAAATTGTGTAGGTAGTCTCCAATTTTCAATTAGTTATAAATACTTTTAAGTATCTTGTTTTAATCTGTTTAAATCTTTTTTTTAACAGTCATTCGGGTTTTTGGTTTTTTCTCTTTCTTATTTGACACTGACGTTGGCGCGAACTACCCTATTAACGACTTTAGTTCTTAACACCGCAGCTGAAATTCAGAGGTTGACCAACTTAGAATGTATCTTTATATTCCAACTACGAAAATCATTCTCTTTATAATAAACGGTCGTAGTACGCTAGTTCACTGGACTTTCCACTTGCAATGGTAGTACAAACCAACACTGCTTTGCACGCAACAGGTTCAAAAATGATGAGCCTGATTTTCAAGCTGAATCTGTGAATATTTATGTTCTGCGATTTTCACTTTTTTCACTTTACACTTTAAAAAAAGAAAAGAAAAGACTTGGCATTAGCGATGAAACTACAATCGAAGCTGGTACTTTTTTAGAATTGAGTATTTAATTTATGTTATGCTTATTTGATAGTTCACGATAACATACGAAGATGTATCTACACTAATATTATAAAGAGGAAAGATTTGTATTTTGTGTGTATGTTTGTAATGAATAAACTTAAAAACTACTGTGCCGATTCCAAAAATTCTTTCACCATTAGAAAGCTACATTCACCCTGAGTAACATAGGCAATACTTATTGCTAGAAAATATTAGGGATCAATTTTTTTCAATTCAATTCAATTTTATTTTATTCATTTCCACTTAATACTAATTTCACAGCAGGTATTTTAAGAACATAATATAAATAACAAAAAAAGTGAAAAGGAATAAGTCAAAGCCAATCTATAGCTATAAAAGCTAGTGATGAAAGGCTACAAAATAATATTTAAAATAAAGAATAACTGACATGGGGTACTAGCAGAATTTCTTTAGTTAATTCATACTAAGTACATTAAACCTATTGTTAATCTTAATTCGTACACCTGACTTATTTGCGTTTTTTCATTGAATTAAAATATTAGTAAAAAACAAAAGAAAGAATCTTTTATTTAATTGTTGATTTAAGTTGTAACACTAAATAACATTTCAACAGAATTTAAATCAATAGTAAAAAGCCATTTTTTTACATTTTTTAGGAATGAATGAAAGTTGCGATTTGTTCTTATATAAAGGGGAAGTTTATTGAAAAGCTTCGGTGAAGTCACAATATAAAAGTTTATAAAAAATGATTTGTGAGCAGGCGGAACGTTGACAAGTGCTAGATTGCTTATACTTAGATTGTGTATTGTAGAATTCCTAGTTGGTATATTCCCACTTTGTTTAAAAAATTCTCTTAAAACTTTAAAGACATACAGATGTCGTAGCGGTAGGATACGCATATCACAAAAAAGAGGCCAGCTATTAGTGAAGCGATGCTTACCACATATAATGCGTATTATATGCTTCTGAGCTATCAACAGGGATCCAAAAGTGTTTTTGTATGAACCTCCCCAGCATGTAATTCCGTATTGTAATTTAGAGTTAACAAGTCCATAATAAATCATAGATAAAACATCACGTGAACAGTATGGTCTTATAAGATACATCTTTCTTGTTACAAGTGTCAAGTAAGCTTTAACTATACGAAAATGAACCTTCCAATTTAATTGATAGTCTATATTTATACCTAGATATTTAAATGAGTCGACAGAATCGATTTTAAAGCATTTACTCGAGCATAGGTTATAACTTTTAAAATTGTCTCTTCCACAAATATGCAAGGGTAGGTTAAATCTTGTACAATCAAAGGAATGATAAAAAACATCTCTTTACTAAAACTTTAGTAGCGTAAACCAAGGTGTACAAAAACACCATAAAACATCTTTCGTCGCATGCGCTACGGAAACCTTTGATAATAGAACAAAAGTATGTTGTACATATCAATAACTACAAAAAACTTCGCGCTATTATCGTTATGTCACAATAACCACTTTTTACATTTTAAACGTTGATAGAAATACCGACCAAAATTAGACCTATCATTCATACTTCTGTTTAAATCCTCATCCAAATAAATCATATTAAAACTGTTTCAATTCCTGTAGATTACTTTTTGAATTGTCTGTAGGTCTGTAGAGACTATCTATAGAACCACCCTCTCCATTTTGTTTGTTGTTTCCACTCTCCTTCTTCCGGAAAAAAGGAAAAGTTTTTTTTTTTTTTTGAGTTTAAATATAGTTACATCCGCCTTATACACAACGGGCCTTACCAATAAACATTTTTAGTTTCGCGTCTAAATTTTAGTAGTTCACAGTGGATCTATTTTCCATACAAATTTCGCAATATTGAGCTTCCGTCAATTTAAGGTCGAGTCTAAAATTTGTTATTAGTACGGCGCAACATCTTTAAGCTCGATAACCTAAGATGTTTTGAAATATATGCACAGTTTGAAATGTTTATGAGCCAATATGCACTTCATTTGCAAATCAAACATACATAGAGCGGACAATTTAGACACTACTTTTCCCTCCGGAGAGAAGAGACACATAAACAGTAGCAATCTAGGATGTATAATATCGTTTTCGATGTGGCATGAAGGTAAAAGATCGAGGTTGATTTCCATGTTCGATTTGCCAAAAAAAAATCAATCTTCTTTTATATCGAGGTACCTACTCTTGAGAAATCTCGATTTTTTCTCAGATTTACACATACTTTTACTAATGCCAATTTTTATGACACACAGCTGGCAGTTACGAAATGTTTATCGTTGGAAGGATTGTTTTTTTTTTAACTGAATTATTCATTTTACGTGTATGTAAACGAGTTTTTATATTAAACTATTTCGAAATGCGTTCTTATAAATGTGTGAATACAAATTGAAATAGATTTCCAGTGCAAGTGAAAACATTTTTTTCAAATTCGGATTTCGTGTTCGATTTGGCATCAGAAATCTGAAATATCAGATCAAAATCTAAAAAGCCAAATCGAAAACGACATAAGACAGAAACTGAATGCTGTTCGCTTACAAAAAAAAAAAAAAAAAAGTATCTGCGAGAACGAATGTCAAATGTCTGTTCGCATTATACATTATAGTGCTTCGCTTGTTTTTTTTTTTAAATATCAAATGTCCACACACTAAATTTGCACGGACGAAGCCGGGGGCTATAGCGAATATATAGTAAAAATTAAATGCTATTTCCACCGGCCAAGGCATTACAAATTTAGGAGCTAGAAGTAATTCGTGAAACACCCTCGAATATAAGTTTACATACGAGTATTTCCGCATTTGAATAGCGGATAATGATAAAACATATTCTATCTCTTTATCGCGATATTTTTCGTACAGTAACTTTTAAGTTTATTTATATTTATTTACGGACAAATACATTACAGCCCGAAAAAAGTTATACTTTTATTATAGTAAGGATAACTACTCAAATTATCGGATACGCTAAACGGATTTCGATGAAACTGCCACAATTATTTTCCTCGAATTCTTCTGCGTGCAATAGTTTGATTGATTCTAACATTTTGTAAAACAGATTTTCGAGAAATAGAAAATTGCTTAAAAATCATAGAGAGTCGTTGAACTTTATGGGAGAGTGTTCTGCTGAGTGAGTCGTATTTTGTTTTCAACTCAAATATTGATTCAATGACACGATTTCACCAAGGCAAATTCAATTTTTTCTTTAGGTTTTGCCAACAGTTTTTTCCTATTATGATATTATTATTTTTTGTTCCCCAAAAATGTTAGACAGACATTTTTTGCTATCACATTTTTCCTCGGGTAGGTACACACTATCATTATCATCACAAAACATCAAGTTTCGACCGCCCAACCCAACAAATGTACCTACACTCAAAGAAATTATTTTTAATTTACCTCTCTGCTGTTATCACTTTTGGTGGTCGTCCGTGAAACGTTTTTAATTTGCAACTGCAACTTGGAGCTTTTCGGCTGGCGACGTTCCAATAATCCGGTGGGTCGCCTTTTCGTGGAGTCGGTCCCCGCGGTTGTAGGTTTGTTTTTCACCTTTAGGTGCTTCCGGCCAGTTTTACTGGTTCGCTGATTGCTCTTGGTGGCAAAATCAGCTGCCTTAGTGAAACGCTTAATTAGCTCAGTTTTATCTTCCGTCGTCAGGTTATTAATCCGCAACGCATAAGGGTCCAGATCTCTAATGACTTCGGCAATTTCTGGTCGCGCATTAGCGAAGACAAATTGCTTGGCATTTGGCAGCGGCAATGGCGTAGCAACATCATCACCCTCGTCTACGACATTCTTCTCGTATTCGATGTCCTCTGGCGTCAGGGAAGAGCCCCCTCTACTGAAGGCACCAACAAATGGTGGAATTTTCACTCTCAATTGCACAGAGTGGCAGCTATCGTCGTCGCTGGAACTGATAGTGGAATTCATTGTTTTTCCGATATCAAAATTATCACAACTCGCCGGTGGAATCGATTTATCGCTATTTGTGACGCACTTATTTATAGCAAAGTTTTTTCGGTAAAATCTACCGGAATCCGACACAGGGCTGCTACAGTTTTTATTGGGATTCTTATCGAAAAGATTCAATTTCGTTTGTGTGTCGGGCTTTGTTATTAAATTTATTTTATCTTGACGATTCTCTTCAGTGGACTGCTGTGGCAGTTCCTCGGCAGCGGAGCTCTTTTCATCGTTATATCCGTAACTTTGAATTTCAATATTATTACACTCTAATGGTTGGTTTGACTTGCTCCGGAATATGCTTGCCACTTTAAGGAAACAGTCGCGCATCGTGTGTCCAAATATCGATAAATGTCATACAACACTTGTTTTCTGTTTAAGGTGAAAAATAGTCACGTATCCGACAATTATTACGGCAAGTCGTGGCAGCGATTTGCATTCCGACAGCGAAATAGTTGCACGCGAAATAGATGAAAAACAATAAAGGAAAAAAAAAAAAAAAAAAAAAAAAAACAAATACAGAGCGAACACTTTTCCCCGGATTTTCGGTCTTAAGATCAACGTCAAGCGAGTGACTGACTTTGAAGTTTGAATCATTGAACAAAAAATGGAAAGGAACATAATTGAAATTATTGGACGATAAGACTGGCGTATCATTGCTTGATATGGTTATATCAGCGTCTTCGCTGTCGCCTTCCCTCTCTTTCATTTGACATAATGGTCTTTAGACGTACTTTTGTTTCAATTTGTTCTGATAAGCGTCTGCGCCGAAATGTGATTACTGATTACATATACAACGCAGAACCGACACGATCACATCAGGGTAATTCGTTCATAAAGACATTGTAAACTTGTTCAAATTAAAGAAAACACCTCGGTTATGTACTATCTTCTTTTGTATGGCTAAGCTTATTAAGCAATTAGAGGCATGCTTGTCTAGCGATGAGACTATCGAAAGCTATTCAGGGTAAGTGTACGTTATTGGAATGGCGAAATGTCGCTGTTAAGGCCACCTACCCACTGTGGGAGAAAACTGAACAATCAGATTTTTGGTCTGATTAAAAGCGCCATTGGATGTTTTCAGTTAATCGCGGAACTAGTTCTTATTTTGTTAGTGTATATTTCTGAATATTTTTATTGTTCTCCATTACGTAGTAAGAGAAAGATATTGTATTTGTACAAAATTTCGAACTCGAGATGTTAATCAATTCTGACATTACGATGACAGACGAACTTAAAAAAGTGCATCGCAAAATTCTGTCCGTCTGTCTTTCTATCTGTTTCCTGTACTCAGGGGTGGGATTCTGTAACATAAAAACGTTCGAAAATTTTCGTTTGCACGATCGGTTTGCTTCATGTAACTACAAAAATGAAAGGAATTTTCGTTTGCACGAAAGCAAGAAAACGTAAGCCATTTCGTTTGCGTTTTCGTTTATTTTGCTTCATGTAACTCTAAATACGTATGACATTTACGTTCAATGCGAAAAGAAAAAAACGACAGCTTATTCATTGACGTTTCTCATTTTCTTTGATTGCTAAATTGGTGGTTGTGTTATTTATTCGATACAAAATATGCTGGCGAATAGCAAGTGATAGTAATGATGCGATGTAGAAGATCAAAATCTAAGAAAAATGCGAAAACATCTTCGGGATTAATCCAATCCTCTTACACTGGCCCAAGAAAGGTTTGTTTTATTGATGTGTATTGAATTCTAAGTTTACATGTTCTTAATTATTTGTTTGGTTTTCTTCAACGTTTTCGGTTGAATAAAAGCCCTTTAAGGTATGTGCTGGACAGCATTTGTCTTCGTACAGGAACACGAAACACATAGGTACGTCCTTTTTATCATAAGGATGTGTTAAACGCTCGAGGTAACGGCTGGAGGTGGTTACCAGTGGATGGTTGGCAATGATTTTGCTTCTCCTCTCGTAAAGAGTACTTTGTCGAAAATACTACACGAAACTCTTAATATAATGGAAACCGTTCTGTGTCCTCAATGGATAAAATGGCCACCAGAACTGGAAAAAAAATGTTTCTAAGAGTTACTTTTTCTAAAAATGTAAAATACCCGGCGGTAAGTAACAGCTTTTCAATTGTATTATAGTTTCTGTAAAACGATGTTTATTGCTTTAGTCATTGGCTGTGTTGATGGAACACATAATGTAAGCTTGATTTGTCCCATTTCGAACGAAGAAATGTTTTTTAACAGAAAAGGTCATCACAGCATTAATTCTATGATTGTAAGTAAAGTTTCAATACAATACATCATAATACGTATATAATATTTCGTTACAGATTGCGGAGTATCGGATAATAGCTGTTTGTCCTCAATATGGCGGTGGAGCTCATGACTCTTTTGTATTCATTTAAACAATATGTTTTGCTGTGTGTGTTTTGTTGTTGACGTCCTGTAAATATGTAATTTATTCAAATAAAGAGTATGTGTGTCGGTAATTATTTATTGTACTTACATTATTGTTTACAATATTGACCTTTTTGACTCCAACCAAAATATCAACAAATAAAATATTTTGAATTGCCAGCTGTTGGCTGTCCCATGCTCATTATGATTCTCAAACTTTAATTTCTGCCTCACACTGTTTCTTAAACCCATGCGAAAGAGAAAAAGGAAACGAAAGGAGTTACATGAAGCAAACTTTCGCTTTCGCGTGATTTCTATCGTTTTTTGAAAAGTGAAATCGGTTTTTCGTTTCGTTTTTTACAGAATCCTACCCCAGTTTTCAGGTAAATATTTAACCAATAGTACCTATTTTTCTAACTAAACATTGCAATATTTGGTGCTGTTAGGTCTGCCAAATTTTACCAATACCGCTTTAACTATTTTGATAAAAATACATATAATATCAGTATTCTTAATAAGATCCCGTACTTAGTTTTTCTCCGAAAAATTCGAATAAATCATTTATTTAATAATTTCTCAAAAATAACCACCCAAAAGCCGATCTATTTGCAATCATTGAAAAATTAAACCAGCGTTAATAAGTTAATCTATTCCAGTCAAAAATAAAATCATGACCTAACAGATAAAAAAACAGAAAATCTTACTACGCTTGTCCTCTTACTCGAAAACTTGTATAGTGTAGGAGCTATAAAATAGTGCACTGAGAGTGCGCAACTGGAGGCAGCTAGCTAAGGACCAGGATAGTTGGAGAGGCATGTTGGTTGAGGCCGAGGTTCACCCCGAACTATAGCGCCACCCAAGTAAGCAAGTAAGTGCAGTGCAGTTACAACTCTTTAACCAGAACTTGCGACAATTATTGCCTTTTACTGAAATTTTATTTAACACAATTCTTTTTCTATATATCATGAACCGTTTATTTTATCTAGCACTGCTACTCAGATCTTAACCTACCTACCCAATAAAATAAGAAAACATCCAACCAAACTTTTGATGAACGAGAAAGTTTCGTTTGACCCAGTCGTGCACTTTATTTTGTATGGTATCCAATCCGTCACAAATTTTGCAAAATTTTAGGGTAATACAATACCCATCGAGGTGGCAAATTTTGCAATCACAGCTGATATAGTTTGTATGTGACAAAGATTTTCATAGAAAAAACAGTTTCTGCTTTAAATGAGGAAATATGCTGCCATACTTTTTATTCTCTATATAGATGTTGATTTGATAGATGCGAATATGGTTCCTCTTTCTTAGATAGATCGGACTCTTGGAAATTGTCAAATTATTTGTTTCCTTTTTTTTTATATTGGTTTTAATTAATTTTATTTTTATTTAATATAGCTCTGTTACATGCAGAATCCCTAAAAAGTAAACTTAAAAGCTACTAGCAAGGTTCCTGCTTTTTAAATTTAAGATTTGTTCATTTTTCATTTTAATTAAAATCTTATTTTCTCTCGTAGCAATACAAAGCATAACAAACATTAACTGATCACCCAGTTGCTGAATGAATAAACAAACAATAAATAGGTTTTGTTTACAATTCGACCACGACCAAATAACATTTGATGGGAGAACATATTTACGTAAGCTCTACGCAGGCTCTAAAGGCAAATTTTCGAGTTTAACTTACGCAGCCCTAAGCAACGTTGCTAAGTTCGAAAAATCATCATTCCTGCGTAAGGGCAGGTTCAGAGGGTGCGTAAAGATAAGGAGACTCTATGGTGAGTTTTTAAATAAGGCTGTAAGTTTCACAAATTAATAGTCAGTTTATTTTAAAATAAATAGGAACTTTTTGTTTCATTCAATTCAATTCAATTCAATTCAACTGAATTCTCCTCATATGACAAGAAGTTTGACAGTTTTGAAAATTGAAGGCAAATTGTAGTAGTTTTTTGTCCGATGAGTGCATTCAGATCAAGCAAATAACTAAATTCGAAGTAAATTGGTAGCCCTGCTATCAGTTCATTCGATTTAAATTCAAGCTGTTTTTAAAAGCTGTGTAAAGCAAAAACAGTATGCCAGTTTTTGTTTCGCGGGTGGCCGTGGCGCAGTGATAGAGTGTTCGCTTGTTGAGTGGGAGGTTACGTGCTCAAATCCGAGCCAGTACCACGAAACATTTTTCACAAATAAAAACTGCGAATAAGTTTCAGTGAATTATAAACGAACACAAATATCAAAAATTCTCTCCCCTAGCTATTAGGACGCCACTCGTGGAGAATATCCACTGCGCCACAAACTCTTTCCTATCCCTCTTTCTCTTCCTAAAAATTTGAATGCCGCGCTGTGCCCCGCATTATAAGGGTATTCATAACCCCTTGAGCGCGAGTAAAATTATAAAAAAAAAAAAAAAAGAAAACTGAAAATTTTCAAAAAGGGCTCCAATTATTCATTACGAATTTTTTTTTTACTTTAACTAAAAAAGGGGCCTAGAGGCTCAAAAAAGGCCAAACAGCAACGCTGTAGCACAGAATTCGCTGCAGTATAACATGTAATATGTTATGTCTTTATTTAAATTTTGTTTTGATGCTGACAATTTTTTGTTGTCAAAAAGTCAAACAGTTAGATATACTTGAGTTTTAATTTTTTTTAATTTTTTTCTTACAGTCAGTCGAATTTTTTGATTTTTTAAAATAACTTTTTTTATTTTTATCTTTTTAGCCTATGATACTCCGGGGAAGAATACGAATCTAGTGACACCTCACTATTTAAAATCGGTTAAGCCGTATAGGAACTTAAATAGAATACGCCCGAAACACATAACCCTCCCTGTGTCCAGTCGGGTAAAAAAATGGCTGCTGAAATTGTGTGTCGTTTGATTACGATTTAATTGTTTTGTCATTGTCGAAATAGTCTATTATACTCTCATCTTCGTCTACAAAACAACTTTTTTTTTCCCATTTTTCATACGTGGTCATCACAATAGTACGATGCGAAACAAACAGCCAGATGACAGACGCAGAAAAATTCGAACAAAAAAACCCTCCCCCATGATAAATTATTTTTCATTCACACCGTGAGACTATGGAACTCCTTACCCCCACACATTAGAGCTATATCCAATTACTCCAATTTTAAAAGTGCAATTCTCCTATATTTTTCCACTCATCAACATTAAATCCGAACTGTATCTCCTATCCATATCTCCTTAGTTTTAATAAATTTTCTGTATACCAGTCTTAAGTTATTTAACGAAATCATTTTTTGTATGTACATCACACTAAGTACTAAAAAAGATTATATCTTAATGTTTTTAAGAAATAAATGAAATGAAATGAAATGAAATTGACATTTCTATTGCAATCAATGTAGACTTGTTTACGTTCTGTCGTCAAACAGACATTTTTCTGTCGCTAAAATCTGTTGCCGAAAAAAAAAAATTCTGTTCCTAAATCTGTTTCTGAAGTGAAAGCTGTGCCTTCCAGTTTGATGTTTATTTGAAATATTTTGCGTACAAAATCGGCTGACACAAAACTGGAAGAAAAACCAAATAAAAACGAATTATTTATTATTATTTCAGCTAATCGGCACAGGTACAAAAACTTCCAGTACGACTGGTTAACCGATATAAGCAATTTTGAGAATTTTACATTTCTTAATTTTAATTTTCAACGAATTCAATTACAAACAAATTTCCAAAAACACATCAGCTGCTTAGTCGGCGAATAACAGTAGCTGATGCATGCATGTCAAACAATTTTCTGCACATCTGTTTTACTTGCAGTACTGCATGCTTCACTGCGTCCAGACATTCTGCACATGTGTTTTGGGCATTAAAGACTTAGCTAATAAAATAATGCCTAACAGCTTAAAGGCACAAAGAAGCCTAAGTTGACATCGCTGACTTTAGCTGTCATGACTCATGAGCAATCTGTTTTACTATAGGAAAAGGCCTACGATCTGAAAATAACATGACTTTGATATGAAGAAAAAAAAAATCAAGTAAACAATTAATTTCGGATTAGATTAGATTAAATTAGATTTATTCTTAAAAAAATAATTTGCAATTTATTACAAAATTTAAAGATAGTATGGCAATCTGTTGTTTGGCAATATTTTCAAACCATTTCTGCATTATTTGCTTTATGTATTATAGGACAGCAACAAGTTTTAGTTTTATTCACCAAAATTAAAATCTTGCTGATTGTCTGTCCAGAGAAAAAATAAAACTCCTTTCATTGTTGTTGTTGATGTATATTTCCAGCTGTCACTTGTTTACTTTTTTCCAACCAAAATCAAACCAAGTGAAACCAAATTGCATTTAAATCTCTGAAACATATGATTCCAACTTTTCCATCGTGACTCGTGAGTGACTTTACTGGGGGTATTCTGAAAGCAAATTTACATGCTCACTTTACACAATTCTGAGAGTTTTATTTACGAAACAAATTTGTATTCAAATTGAAAAATTGAGCATGACAAGTTTTACTTGATATAACTTTTCTCTAGTGGTATCATGTTATTTGAAAGAAAACAATTTGCATCCAATGTTGTCAAAAGTAATGTGTCACGGGAGTGTCTGTTTTTGTGACAATTTATACAATTTCTTTCTAACTGATTATGCGATATACAGATTTCAGGAGATAAAGATTTATGATTTAAATTTCTTCGATTACGAGTTAAGAGAGAATTTATATTGTTATTATGTATATATCTGTACACTTCTTATTAATGATAATATGTTGTTAATGTTGAACTTTAATTTACCCAAAACACAGTTGGCTTTGGATTTAATGTACCATTTGCGTTGCGCCACCTACGGTTTCGGTATCCAACTGTGTCCTATTTCACTACACATAATTATGTACTTAATGAGAACAGGCTCCGATGACTCTTACCACAGCGTGTTATTTTTTTCCGTTTTAATTAGTTATGTTGAATTATTTACAATGACGAAAGTAATTTAAGAAATTTATTAGTTGAGTTAAGTTCCAAGCGAGCTCCAACAGTTAAATTAGTACTATAAATTGTGTGGATGATATTAATGTTATGTGCAATAATTTTGTTAGTGAGCTTAATAATACAACGGCTACATTTATTACTAAAACGCTTCGAAGCCGTAGTCAAAACATATGATTTAATACGTATCTCCGCAACTTGGAACGAGATAAAATTAGCGAGCATAGGAAGGCAGATATAGGAAACTAGTTAGATGACTGGAAGGAGTACACGGTAGCCAGAAATAGGTATTTTCAAGAAATTGAAAAGGCAAAAAATAGATATATCCAAAATAAAGTCAGTAGCTCAACAAATCAAAAGAGTATGTGGAGAGATTTAAAAAAAAAATCTTTTTAAAAAGGAAGAAAGTGCGGTAACGTGTGTCGAATTTAACAATGAAGGTAAAAATAACATTTAACTCAAAAAAAAAAAACAAAATAGTTGGTGCAACAGGCTCGTAGTAGCATAATCAGATATATATCAGATAATATGCACAAATAGCTTTTATTTTAACGATTAACTATTTGAGCGAATTTTTAATTATTATTTTCTAAAAATCCTAAATGCTGAAATAACAAGCGGGGAAATTTGACATGTCTCTGTATAGAACAGGGATGTTGCGGATATTCGCATTTTAGCATCCGCATGGCATCCGCATCCGCAATAATTAATGCGGAGCTTTTTGCGGATGCGGATTTTGTGCAAGACGTGACAAGAAAATGTGTGCGGCGCCAGTGAATGAAACCTGCTGCGCGCGCTACAAGTGTGGCGAGGATGCAAAATAATAAAAACTTGTTTTTCTACACATACTTTTGCAATATCATCTTTCGCTCGCACAAGGCACAACCCTTTGTTATTTTTTGAGTGGGATGCTTTTTCTGCTTGAAGAGTGTAGAGTGAAGTCGAACCGGAGTGACGCCAATGTTTTATGGGATATTTTTGGTTATATGAAGTATGAAGGTTCATTAGTTATTGATTTCGTGTTTCGTTTTTCATTTATATTACCTACCTAATTATGTATCCCTTTAAAAAAAATCTTTAAATGTAATCCACATCCGCATCCGCATCCGCATCCGCGGATGTGAGCTTTAAAATATTCGCATCCGCTTCCGCATCCGCGGATGTCAAAAATTCTGCATCCGCAACATCCCTGAGAATACCATTCGCACGCTTTGTCGTATTTTGGGCTATCTTTTTTCGAATAGGAATTGAAATGGAAAAAGTGGCTACATATCGTTTTACAAATATTTTAATTCATTTTGTTTGTTTTATTCCTTCACAAAACTAAAATAAACATAAATAATTTCGGCACTTTTAAAACTTGATAGCACTTTTTCAGTGAAGTGACATCGAACAGTCGTCCAACTTCACGCACACCAATGTAATTTTCAGGCCTTTTGATTTGACACAAGCGACAAAAGCAAGTTGCAGAAAATAGAAGTCAAATAAAATCCGCTGCGCGCATTAGTGAGATGGTTAAGTGGGAAAAATACCAAAATTTTCCATGATTTTTTGGGATTTTTTAAGGTTTGGGCGCTTAAGCAAACCAAATTATTGCAGCCCTGTGCGTGTTGCATACAATTTAAATTATATTTTTTTATGTAAACTAAATCAAGTGCTATAATTGGCGTTTTCTGCTTTTTTGGCGAACATCATTCAGGGTTAGATTTAATATTTGTGAAATATTTTGCTCAAATATTTGAAGTGAACTTTGTCTGTGTCATTAATTCAAAATGGAGTATACTAGGCGACAATGACAAGAAAAATGGTGATAGTGGTGAACAACAATCAGCAAATAGTGTTGCTTTGGAAGCATGCTGGAGAGCATACACCAACTCGTTTCCAAGATCCACAAGAAAGGAAACTCTCTAAACTGCGCCAACTATAGAGGCATCAGTCTCCTGAACACTGCGTATAAGATCATGTCTGCTGTACTGTGTGAACGCCTGAAACCATTCGTCAACGATCTGATAGGTCCCTATCAGTGCGGTTTTAGGCCTAGTAAGTCCACGACCGACCAAATATTCACACTACGGCAGATCCTGGAGAAAACCCAAGAAGTCCAGATCGATACTCACCATCTTTTTATCGATTCTAAGGCCGCATATGACAGCATTTATAGAGACGAGCTATACAGAGCCATGTCTAGTTTTTGCATCCCTGCCAAACTTGTCAGATTGTGCAGAATGACGATGGAGAACGCTCGCTGCTCCGTAAAGGTCGGAAACAATCTCACCGAGACCTTTGATGTCAAAAAAGGATTTAGACAAGGTGATGCGCTGTCATGTGACTTCTTCAACATCATTCTTGAGAAACTCACAAGCCAACACCATAAGTCTGTGCGACTGCTTGCATACGCTGACGACATTGACATTGTTGGCAGAACACAGCGAGCTGTTACTGGAGCGTTTGCTAGTATTAGTACAGAAGCCGCAAAAATGGTTTTAGTGGTGAATGAGGGTAAAACAAAATATATGCTGTCAACAAGAAGAGACACACAACATCGACGAATCGGACAGAACGTCACGATAGACAGCTATAACTTTGAGGTAGCTCGGGACTTTGTCTACCTCGGATCCGCTATTAACTCTGAAAATGACATCACCTCAGATATCAAGCGAAGAATCACTCTTGCCAAACGCTGTTTCTTTGGCCTAAGACGGCAATTGATTAGTAAGGCCTTGTCAAGAAGCACTAAGGAGATTCTATACAAGACTCTCAACATCCCTGTCCTGCTCTATGGCGCAGTAGCATTGACCCTAGCAAAAACGAATGAGATCTTCTTGGTCGCGCTTCGAACGCAAAATTCTTCGAGTGATTTTTGGTCCCGTTTGCGTTAACGGGATTTGGAGGAGAAGATGTAACAGCGAACTCTACGAGCTGTACAGCGACATCGACTTGGTCAGAAAAGTACGCATTCGTCGTCTAAGACGGTTAGGACATTTAGAGCGAATGGACACCAACGCTCCGGCCCGGAGAGTCTTCGATTCCAACCCGGAAGGACAACGCAGTAGAGGAGGCAGTTAGCCAAAGATCGTACTAACTGGAGAGGCGTATTGGTTGAGGCCCAGGTCCACCCCGGACTGTAGCGCCACCTTAAGTAAGTAAGTACAAAACAGCTCCAAAAATAAACACATTTACAGGATCGTTCAAAACTACCGGTCTACACTTTATTTATGTAAAAGGTGGAAAACCTAAAATGTTGTTTATAAGAAAGCACTAGAATAAAATTAAAGATATTTTAAAAACGAATTTTTCTTTCTGCTCTCTTAAGTTTTAGCATTTCTCAAGCCTGATGCATTAAAAGAATTCCTCTTAACTAACCTGTTTTTTTTTTTAGAGGGAAGCCACTTGAATGTGCTCAACGAAGCGGGCATGGGTTTGCTAGAGTTAATATTTATAATGATTTATTTCAATCTAAACTGTTGGGTGGTGCCCACTCTAATGAGGATTAACAATTGCTTACAAAGCAGAAGCAGGCTCTATGTATTCTGGGCTTTGGTGCAATGAAATCCGTAAAAGAATCTCACGACATTCTCCCTTGA
Source organism: Cheilosia urbana (assembly GCA_946477585.1). Lineage (NCBI taxonomy): Eukaryota > Metazoa > Arthropoda > Insecta > Diptera > Syrphidae > Cheilosia > Cheilosia urbana. Next base: position 45,849,898 of record OX297856.1, read on the forward strand.
ATATTTCTTTCCTAAATTTACTGTACTGGTAAAAAATAAAAACGTTAGCCTTTTCGATGGATATACCGGATGAGTGGTCTGATGCTTTTATAATTTGGAGTTTGGTTAATTTGAATCTGAGAAGTGGAAGAGGGATCGATTGTAATTTGAAACAGAATACCAACTTCAGATATTAGCATGTATTTTGGATGTGAAACATCTATTGGCGCTACTTGCGAGTAAAATTGACTCGGAAATCGGAAAGAGGATAGTTTTGGAACCGATAGGTGGCGCGTTTGTCGATCTTCTAAGCCACTCGACCGATTTCAATGAAATTTTGTGGGTGTGTATGGTTAGTTGCAATTTGAAAATAGGAAAGTCTTGTACCCGATAGGAGGCGCTCTTGCCGCCATATAAACATTTTTTTCAATTCTTTCAACTTTATTCTTAAAGTGAATAATTACATGGGCTCGCTATACCTGAGAGTGAACTGATAAAGCTAGGTCTTATACAGACACATGACTCCTGAATCAGTTGATTAAATTAAATCTTAATTGTAATGATACGAAATCAAAATGCAAAATAAAACAAAAAAGAAAACGTTGGATTGGATTGCGTAATGAAAACGTTTTAAATTAATGTATACACTTAGCTACTGTGCGCTGTATTAATATTATCATATAATAAGGATTTGGGTTTTAAATTAAATGTCTTAATACAACTCAACTTTGTACAACACAATTTAGATTTAGATTTAGATTTAGATTTATTTATTGTATATACATGCTTACACAGTAAGAATTCACTTATAAGTCTGTGAAAGATAAACAATTTTTAATTTAATATTCATATATGATTTGAAAGTTAAGTTGGATTTAGTTTTAAATTAATTTTAATTGAAATAATTGTGATCGCTTGAAGAGGGATAGGGTTGGGGAAAAGTTAGTTGCTTTAGTTACTGAGAAAATTTTGAAGTTCGGTTTTAAATCGTCGTGCATCTGTTAGCTCTCGCAAGTGACGTGGGAGTGAATTCCAAAGGCGGATAGCAGCAACAAAAAACTGTCTTTCGGATGTTAGACATGAGAAGCGCGGAAGTACTAGACAAGAAGATCTGTTAGATACCGGAAACAGGATTTTTTCATAAAGATATGAAGGCTGTCTACTTATGAGTATGTTGAAAAGAAATATGACTGTTCGAAATTTTATATAGTTACAAAAGGACATGTTAACTAGGTGTTTTGCAAGATGTGAAACGTGATTATGTCTTTTTAAACACAACACATATCGAATAGTGGAGTTGAAAGCCACCTGAAGCCGCCTTCTACTCTCGGCATCACATCCATAAAAAATTTCGCATCCGTAGATAAGTACAGGAATAACTAACGTTTTAGCAAGTAGCACTCTCGTTTCAAGAGGAGTAAACTTTTGAGCAATCCTTAGGGTTCGTAGAATACCGTAAGTTTTCCCTACTATAGTATTTATGTGATCATTCCATGTTAAGGTTCTATTGAAGACAAGACCTAGATTTTTTGAAGACTCAACAAATTCGACTTCAAAGTTGTTTAGCATTAAATGAGGGAAATAAGAAAGATCTAATTTCTTTTTAGATATAACTAAACACTTACACTTCACTGGATTAAGTACTAGACCGCTTTTGGATGACCAATTAGAAATTCGTTCTAGACCCTCATTTAAAACGCTGACGCAATTTTCAATTAAGCCCAAGGAGCAGCTTTGATAAATTTGTATATCATCGGCATAAATATGCTTAGATGAACTTAGTATGACAGAAGCAATATCGTTAATATATATGGAGAACAATAGAGGCCCCAGGATAGAGCCTTGGGGAACTCCTTGCCTTGAGAGAAGAAAATCCGAAAGATTGCCATCAAGTGATACGGCCTGCCTTCGTTCACTTAGATAGGATGATATTAATTTAACAGCAGTGGGGGAAATTGAGAAAAAGCGTCTTAATTTGCTGAGAAGAATCGAGTGATTAACCAAATCAAAAGCTTTGGAAAAATCTAAGAGTACCAGAAAAGTAACATTATCCCCATCTAATTTATCTCTTATATCTTCAATGACGTTCAACAAAGCAGTTGTACAGCTATGCTTAGCTCGGAAACCCGATTGTACTTGTAGCAACAAGTTATTTTGAGTAACATAATAATTAAGCTGCTTATGCATAATTCTTTCACAAATTTTAGAAGGGTTTTTGTCTTGTCTTTAACAATACCAGTTTTACTGAGTTGGGGAAGCGAGGAGTAACAACGATTCTCGCTTGTTTGGGATTCACCCTGACAATTTCTGTTGGGAAATTATGTCGAATTTCAGTTTATGAATTGTTGTTTTTTCGAGGGAACAACTCTTGACAACAACTTGTAGACACAGTCACTTTGGTAGGAATGATAGCTATTTCGAACTACACCACTAATTCATCATCAGACTCCTTTGAAGTGATTGTTTGAATAGTTTTTGAATTCTGACAGTCAATTCTCCGTATATAATTCCATTTGGAAAGACATTTCTGTTTTTCCCCTGCCAGGAAATGAAATGAACTTTATTGGAACATGTAAATCGAAAAGAAGATTTACATTATTCTGTAAAAACTGAATTTGGTCATCTGGAGAGGGCATAAAATAGATAAGGTTCCATGGAATCAAATTAATATGTTGTTCAAGAGAGGGCATATCGATATTTTTGAAATCTCTGTATGTATAGGTGGATGGTTCTGCGTTATTGCCAATATCAAAGTCATATGTCAAAAATATTAAATCATGCCTCGAGAAAGCTGGTGCAGAGATTTGGTCATAAAATAATACTTTGTCGGAATTATTTACAAAAAAGACGTCTACTAGTGTACTAGAGGAAGTGGTAAAGTGCGTAGGGACTTGACAATTCACGGGCTTTAAATCAAACAATTGCATATTTTCACTTAAATGACTTTCACATAACAAATTACTATTAATATCACCACAAACAATGGCATTGCTTGCGCAAGTCGAAACTTCTTCCAAAACATCGTAAATAGGTGTCATATCGATATTCCTATTTGGTCTATATACAACACCTAAGCAAATACTTCTATTCAATTTAACATTTTTAAGTTTTATTTCCAAATATGTAATAAAATAAATATAAAGACCCTATATCAAAGTACTGCTGAATTCTAATAAATAATGAATAATATTATGTCCTATAACAAATAAATATTGCAACGCAATTTAGTTTCCACTCTCAACACCTGTCGTAACTACAGATGCGGATTGGATGTTTTCAATTCCCTGCTTCGGTTCTTTCTCAGATAGCTATCTAAATGCTAAGAAAACGAGGATTAACCTAACTTTCGTCTTTTTAGTTACTCAAGTGAACACAATTCCCAAGTATTACCGCACACGTTTTATACCCCGCACACCTCGCGAACTCGACCGAGCGCCCATCACCGTCGATATGGAATGAATATATCTACTCCATCCACCAACTTCACCCAATCGAGCTGCATGTGCAGGATCTACTCTAAATAATACGTAGTTCAAACATGAGTGGCTGGGATTTCACCACTCATTACAGTAGGGAAGTGAAGTCGATAGCACTGTTGGTTAACACAATTTAAACAAAAATATTTGCAAATATTTCCTTAAATACGAGCTCAAAGGACAAGTGAAATAATTGCGATTAACAACATTCTAACATAATTTGGGGAAAATAAGTTTCGATAAAGTTTTATGATAGAAGGGATATTTTCCAAGGAAAAAAACGTTTAGGGGAAGTTTCTCCATATGTAATTAACTCATAGCTGTGTGATGTTAATACGTAAAAACCTTGAGGAGCTTGCACCTGTTTCTATACAGATATCTACGCAAACTTTTTTCCATTCGTAAAATATTCTTTCGTAAATCATATTTTCATTTAAAACAACACACATTTCGAAACAAAAAAGATAGTTAAATGTTCCCCCAAGCAATCCGCGATTTTATCGTTAAAAAGTTTGAACAAGGATATATTTCACAAAGTACAAGGTTGTCGGCAACACAGAAGGGTTTTTTTTTTAAATTTGCACCATTAATGCTATAGCAATCAGAGCAACGGTTCACACTTCAAGGGCATTGATGGGTGTGTAGAGGAAAGACTTCCCGGAGCGCCTCATCTCAATAACGGACGTTTTGGTGTGGCCGGGATGTTTCCCCTTGCGATTTTGTTTGCGCCCTCGTTTGTGTCAATAATCCAATTACCCTACACAACCTGAAGGCCATTATCAAACACCAGTGACAAAAATTGTATTAATGCTTCCCACAGGACAGATTGACAGTTATTTTTATTATTTAGTACTTTTAAGATAGCAACTGCTAGCAATCTTATAAAATAAAATTAACGTCTTACAAAAGCCCCTTCTATTACAAAGGCTTCCTTAATGCACATTGTTGTTCATATAACCAAAAACAATTCGAATTCCCTGAACTCCAGCAGCTTGAATAAACAATAGCAATGCATGCACAATTATATTTCCCAACGTGACCTGCATTAACTGGTGATGGTGACACATATTGGCCAGCTAATTTGTTGAATCAGCACAACAATTCGTGGTAGCGGTGTAGATAGTGTTATTGGTACTATGGACTGTTCAAATTGCGAGCATTAAAGAGAGATTTTACAGACATTACACGCAACAACCCGTTGGCCCCAGGCAAAACCCATACTACTAACGGCACACAAAACAGTAGGTATTTACATAGCTCCAAAACTATTTTGATTGTATTACAATTAAACTGAAACTTCATTCCACTTAATATTCGTTGGTCAACCTGTATATATAAAATTTAATCATCTCACAAACTTCTTGAACCAGAGTTCTTAGAGCGCGTTAAAAGAAATGTACATCAACAACCAACAGTGGAACCAACAGTACCTTGATTAATTCTTGTCATCGTTTACCATCCGATGAATGTTCATCAATCAAATAGGGTTATGCTAAATTGAAACCTGGTGACCCTCATTTTGTCCTTATTCATGTCAATCTATTTCCACCCCATTTCCAGAGCTTTCACACGTGGACACGTACATCCCAGTAATTTGAAAAAGAGCAATAGCTGGGCCAAGAAATCTCTATTGTTTCAGCCAACAATAATAGCTGCGAATACCTAGAAGGATGACATGTTTACCTGGTTATTTGTATCCATCGATTCATCTTCCGGTGTCAGCGCCAGAGATGACTTCCTGTGCCCAAGTCTCCCCGACGAACTCGATGTCCCGGTACCTGCAAATATACATGGGTTGCAAAATTTCATTAAAGAAAGTAATCCATAGAGAATGGAAATATTTTGTTATTATGTACATTGCTATAGTATGGCACTAGAGAAAGGTTCTCATCAAATTACATTACCCAAGCAATTGAATTACATGTGTATTCTGCGAACCGAGAACCAATTGACGTTCTTGTTTGTCGGATCCATTCACACCGGTACTGTGATTCAGCACCATGCAAGCGAACTGCGCCTAAACATAGAATGCAATATTCCGTCGACAGAGACAGACTGTGAAAAGTGAGCAACTTTCATTGCGTCATTTTAGGCAAATTGATAAATTCACAGTCGATTTTGGGTGCTTTATCGTATGTGACGATCTGGAAGTTGATAAAAATGGGAGCAACGTATGCGTTTAGTGTTATCAGTTTTAGGTTCGGGTAGCAGCAGTAGTAGTTGTGTGTAAATTGTTTCTCATATTTTGTTGTTGTTGTTCGTTTTTATTTAACTCGTTCTGCGCTTGTGCGAAAAGTGAAACCAAACTAAACGTAGCGTAGGTCTGTTTAGGCAAAGTTGTAAAATGTATAAACGTAGTATAAGAAATTGTTGTTACAGAAGGCCCCAAATTGAGAAGAATTTTTTATATAAAGTTAAAACAGTAACAGTGTCTCTGACTTCGTTTTCTTTGCTGATATTATTGAGTTTCCTATGAACTTGAATTGAGAACAAAAATAGCTACGTACAGCTATATTTGCTTTTGGTAAGCACCTTCCGAGAGTTCAAAGATTTGAACATTTTTAAATCTGAAATAAATTTTATAATCAACTGAGGTATTACTCGTAGTTAAAACATTCCCTCCTATACTATATTATGAATGTAGTTGAGAGTAAGTACAACGGGGGCGTATACGTAACATTTTTATTTTGTTTCACAGAAAGGTGTTTGTCATAAAGGGTCATTCATTTCGTGGTCTCATGTTGGTAGCGCTGGTATCTGACACCTGTCAAACGCAGCTGTCAGTGTTATAATATTAGTTGAACGTTTGACATTTACGATAATTGATTGCTTAACAATCGAACAACGCGTTAAAATTATTAAAACTTACTACAAAAGTGGTGGTCGTCATAATCGACTACGCAAGCAATCGGTAAAATTGCGATAAAATTTCAAGTCAATGGAAGCGTCATCGTAATGCACGCTCAGTCGAAAATATTGGTGCTGCAAGTGCATCTTCGAAGATGCCACAACAACACATAACACGACCCATTATGGCTTTATTGCGTGAGAAGTTTCTTGGTAGCGTAATTTCACGTTTTGGCGACGTCAATTTGCCACCAAGTTCATGCGATTTGACAACGTTAGATTGTTTTTCTGTGGGGCTATGCAAAAGACCGTGTTTACGTGAATAATCCCTGAACTCTAGACGCATTCAAAATCAACATCACTCAAGTTATGGCCGAGATACCACCCGAAATCTGCGAAAAAGTGGTTAAAAATTACCGCAAAAGAATCGCATGCTGCGAATCTTTCCGAGGCGGCCATTTGAATGATATTGTTTTTCACACTTAAAACTTTATAATGAAATAAAATATCCAGAAAAAATATATTGCTGGTGTGTGTTTTATTTAGCATTACTTTCGAAACCGAAAAATGAATGACCTTTTATAAAAATTTCAATCCAAATAAAGCCATTTGTGACCTCTAATAGGTTTGCAAGTCAACCGGGAGCCTACCCGGATTGCTATAGTAGATATTACTGCGATTTGACGACGCATTAGGATGGGCAAAATGGAAGAGATAAACACTATTTTTTGTGTATTGTGTGAAGAACCGAAATTGTTTCTACCTTGTTTCTCGCGTTTCCAACCGACTACATCAGACGTGAAGGGCTTCCAAACGGACATATACACCGACGGATCTAAGATGAACTATGGTATGGGCGCCGGTGTCGACTTGGAATCACCGAAAGTACTTATAACACAGGATTGGAGGCCTAGATCTCGTCAACTCCATATCTGGAGGAGCTCAGAGTCAATATTGAAAGAGAAATAGGGGCCGTATCGGTCGAAATGTGCGGCCGAGTCATCGAAAATTAGATTCAACGTATTGACCGCTGCATACGTTCCCTATAAGTAGGTGGAGTTTAGAGCTCACCAGCAAAAACACACTTTAGAATCGAATTTCGTTTTTTCTATTTCTAAGGACTATTGCATTTAATATAATATTTGAATAAAGAACGGAATTACATAAAGTAGTTTGTGCTCGGAATTACTATTTTCATTACATTAACGATTTTGGCGGAACGAAGTTCGCCGGGTTAGCTAGTAATAATATAAAAATTATGTTTAGTTGAGAGAACGAAGCATTTTAGCCGCGAAAAACGATTTCGGTTTGCATTCGCAATGACAATTATTAAATAAACCTTGACCTTTTTTTCAATAGACAGTTGTACGGGGCGTGCTTAAAAGTCGGTTAATAATCGCATTGGCCCTATCCGTTTTCTTTCCGGGCGTGCTTAAAAGTCGGTTTATAAGCGCATTGGCCCTATCCGTTTTCTTTCCGGGCGGAAAAACAACAAATATCATTTATCAAAAGATTAGGTTGAATGGAACCCTTCTCGACGAACTGGAAAATCCCCAGATTTGGCTATTCGAACCCAACTTTCTGCCATTATTTTTTTAACATGTTTTATGTACAACTTAAAAATAAATGCTTAGGCGGAATAATAGGGTTACCATATCCTCTAAAGGACTGCAGGAGTGTTGGAACAATTTTTCTCATCTGGGCGAATGTTTCAGTATGTTATACTTCTACCTGGTATGTGTTCATGTGACATAATTGTACCTACTTAGACTGGCTTAGATGATAACTTCAGCGATTCTGTCATTGTTAAAATATTCCTGCAACATTCTCATTCTAATAGTAATATTCTTGTTTCCACCTTAAGACATATGTTCTATAAATAAAAGCTTCTCAAACTTTACTTTACTGTCAAAACTGTCAACCAACCACATGTTAAATTGAATTAAGCTAACCTGTACTACTTATTTTTTTCATCTTGAATAAACCTCTTGCTTTTGTACATCTTTTAAAACATCCGTCTTTTCCTTTGAGATCGTGTAGTTTAATAAACAGTCATTTTGCCCACCTACTCTGATGTTAATCGATGTGATCGATCAACGGAAAACAGCGCTTATAGCCATTCGAAAAGACTTTAAAGCGATAGATGTTGACCTTAGTTGCTATAAAGCCATTTTTATCTTACATCCACCGCTTAATTATACATCGTTTGTATCTACATCCCACCTAGTACCCGGGTAGATGCTGTAACTATATAGAAGCTATTCGCTTCATTGTGAACCTTCTAACTGCCTGGGATTTAATTTACACTTGTGGTGATTTTAATCAGCCTAATATACTGGACATCGGAGGATTCTGGTTGCACATATCTCAGTCTCGTCAACTCCATATCTGGAATTGTTGCATTGATTGTTGATAAGCTCCACTCACTTGGTCTACTCTAGGTGAATCACGTTAAAAAAACCATGGATCGTAGTTTCGATCTCATCTTTACCAATAACTCTGCTAATGAGCAGCCTCACTCTTCTCGTCCCGGAAGATTTTTATCTACCTTCTTTAAATCTTTTTTTTGCAATTTAAATTTGAATGAAACATTTATTTGTGAATCCTTCAGATTTGATTTCTTAAAAGCAAATTGAGCCCCGGAGCCCTTGTCTATCATTTAAAATTAATGAAATTTGATGCTCCAAATTTTATGCGGTTACTAATTATGTCATCTTCAAAATAAGGCTGAGTCATGTCCTTGGGACAACGAAAATACACGCAACCTAGAATCGAAAAAAAAAAATCTTCCAAAATTGTTGGATTCTCTTCTTACTGAATGATTACATTTCTATTGTAAGTCCCTAATTTGCGGTAACCAGCATGGCTTTGTAAAAAAGAGGTCAACTGTAACCAATCTTTTGTTATTTACTCTCTTTTGTGATTTCTGAAATCCCACATCTGGTGTGCCCCAAGGAAGTCACATTAGATTTCTACTTTTGATTCTGTTTGTGAATGATATTGTCAAATGTATTCTTGAATGTTCTTTGCTAATGTTTGCGGATGACTTTTAGATATATTTGACTGGAAATGATTATCATTCTTTTCACCTTCCAAGTTCATATCTTCAGAAACTTCATCTGGGGTGCTCTAAAGGCTACCTTTCATTAAATGTTTCCAAATTTTCACTGTTCAGTCAAAACACTTTCCCGTTGTAAGTCACACGTCAAGTTAACGTATACTTTTGGTGTCGAAGTCAATCTCCATATTTCCGTAATCAAAGATTTAGGTGTGTTTTTAGACCATGTTGAGTCTATCACAAATAAGGCAAATAGAAAATGGAGAATATTAAGGCGCCATGCTTGTGAGTTTTCTAACGTTTATGTTATTAAAACTTTGTAAGTAGCTTTTTTTTAGATCTGCATTAGAATATGCCTCTATTGGTATCCCTACTATGGAATTGATATTAACAGAATTGAATCACTTAAAAAAAAAAGATTCCTGATTCCTCTTAGAGGACTCCCAGTGGCTTGACTTAAGCAACTTATCACCATATAATCTAGGTTATAATTCATAAGCTTAGAGTCATTAGAAGTTAGGAGCACTGTGACAATAGTTGTCTCTGTTCATAGGACACTAATCGGAGGGATTGATTCAACAGACGTTGTAAGCCTTCAATGAGAGAGAGAGTAAAAAAGGCTGCAAATGCTTTTCACGCATGCAATCGAATCTTCGGCAAAAGGTGGGGACCAAACCCTAAAATAATTCTGTGGATGTATATGGCTGTTGAGGGTCCAATACTCATATACGGAAGCTTAGTCTGGTGGCAAGCCACAAACAAAGCATCGAACTTAAAACTAATGACCAAAATACAAAGACTAGCATGTATAGGTACAACCGGCGCAATAAGGAAAACACCTACTGCTGGAATGGAGGCAATCCTCAACCTGGTACCTCTAGACCTACACATGCAAGAATCTGCAGCCAAAAGTGCCCTCAGGATCAGCCAAATCAAAAGCTGGAAACCCTACAGAATGGGACATGCACAGATTCTGAACAAATACGTGGGAGACTCTGTCACTTCTGACTACTTGTCTCCCAACCTTGACTTTGATAAACCATGCTCTTGCTATTTCCCCAGCAGGGAGGAATGGGCAACAGACAAACCGACAAATAGGAAATCGATATCCATCTACACAGATGGATCTAAGATGGACTGTGGAACAGGTGCTGCAATTTTCTCCGTAGAGCTAAAAATACACCACTCGATCAGACTGCCTGATCACAGTGGTGTTTTTCAGGCGGAGGTTCTAGCAATCGCCGAAGCTGCCCATATGGCGTCAATGATGGCAATACCAAATGATGATATTACCATATTTATTGACAGCCAGGCGGCTATAAAAGCAGTGTCTGCTATATTGAAATAAAATCGAAGCTATTTCGCCGCTGCCGTGAAGAGCTTAAGGTTCTCTGCTCGCAGCATACCACGCGTCTCTGCTGGGTCCCTAGACACAGGGAGAAAGCCAGCAATGAGATGGCTGATGAACTGGCAAGAAATGGATCTGCTATGGATCAAGATCGGGCGATCAAATCGATCAATCCACCGCCAGAGAGAGAAAGTGGAAAACAAGATCCGCATGAAAGCCAACAACAGGTATAAGGAATTAACTACCTGTGAAATTTCACGGAAGCTATGGCTGGAATATAATGCAAGTCGGACTAGCAAGCTTATGCGGTTTGATAGAACGTCGCTACATAAACTGGTAGGTGCCCTAACAGGTCACAACTTCCTGAGAAACCATACAATGAAATTAAAACTCAAGAATGACGATATATCCAGGGGATGCGAAGACGAGGAGGTGCATGAGGACACACCTCACTTCCTCTGTCACTGCCCAAGTCTGTGCCACTTGAGGAACAGAATACTTGGAAGATACTACTTCCGTGACATACAAGAACTTTCAGATGTTCATTTATCTAATCTTTACAGGTTCATAAATACGTCAGGATGGCTGGACAAGGTCGAGTAACCAAGAGGGAACAAACACCATTGTCAACAACATCGGCTAACCCCCCAACAAGGGCATCACAATGGGTCCACATGGACCTAAGTGGGATACTGCAGGGTTCACTCTGCCGTATCCACCCATAAACCTAACCTAACCTTTGTCTATGAAAGATTTTATTTTTTGGTGACAAGAAATAAATAAATACTCTGGTTTCCAGGGCATAACAGGTAATGAGCGTGCAGATGAGTTGGCAAAGCAGGGCCCAGACCTCGCAGAACTTCTTTGACTGGGAGTCAAACTTCGCATCCCATACAACCCTCACTGCCGCAGTTGTGGGAATAGAAATGATAGAGAAAAAATCTGTTCCAAATATCCGGCAGACGGGCACTAGCCAGAGAAGTTATAAAAGACAATAGCAGCTTCTATAGGTTCGAAAAAGTTACCGACTATATATCACACCCTCAAGAATTATCACAAAACACGTCGTGGTAACAGAAAGGCACATACCATAGCGCTATACTTGGGTGAATGCTGAATCGACACTTAGACCCAAGTTTCTACCAGAGTATACTAGACAATAACTTCTCAGCTCTGGACAAGTAACCATGCTTTATTTGGAGTTAGCTTAGTATACTACCCGATAACACCAACAAAAGATTTGAGTGAAGGTATAAACCAACCAGTAGAATTCTGCAACCCACTTTTTTGAGTTCCTCTATCATCGTAAAGTCAGAATTGATTAACATCTCGAGTTCGAAATTTTGTTTAAAATCAATATCTTTTTCTTACTACATAATAGAGAAAGTTAAAAAGGAGCAGACTTGAAATTTGAATTCCGCTCTGAATTTGTTTTTATTTTAGCCGAAAACCAAAACAAACTTTTAGTCTGTCATACTCTTCTTTGCCCTCTCAACGCGCATTCGCTTCAAAGCAGTAAGCAGCGTTTCGTTTTACAAAATTCTTGCTCGCGCGAGTTATATGTATCAGCAAGAAGTAAATATGTACAATAGCAGCACAATAACACTCCAACGTTAGCAGTAGCTGAACAGCGGACTATCGCTTAGGCTAAGTTGATTTTGATTCACAGGCAGTGATATTTAAGCTTTTGAATAAAGCGCATTGTTTGTTAAAATGAAATAGTTTGTTTTTCTTTTCGTTTTCTGTTTTGTGTTTGAGTCGGTGTAGACCGCTTGTAACTCGCGCTTTGGCATTTAAAGTGGTATTATATTCACTTGAGCCCATCACTCGTTTCCGTTTTGTTTTTGAAAGACGAGCCAACTCCATGGAGTTCGTGGAACGCTATTCTCACATTTGCCTACATGTCAGGCCGAAATTCCACCTCTGGTCGATGTTATTTTTTCGTCAAATAGAGGTACAAATAAACGTCATTTGCATACACATTTGAAAGCACTCTCAAACTGGAATATTTCATTGTCTTTTATCTTTGTCTCCCTACTTGCTAAAGAAGTGTCAAGAAATTCAATTAAACTGAGACAACGCCACAGGGAACAATGAACATTCGCTCTAACAATTTTCAAAGATAAATACGATAGAATATCGACAATACACCCAAATTCGCTTTGAAATACTACAGTGTGCCGCATACACATGAGACACGACTATAGCATATAAATACTCGAAGCCTTTGTAAACATGTCTGCTAAACAGCATACAAGTTTCACACCACAATTACATTTGCGAGGCAATAAATAAATTAATTCAAGTTATGGTTTCTTAATTAACAAATTACCAGCTAAATCCTGTTCAGATGGACGCAGCTCGCTTGTGGACGCGGTAGATCCAAGCGTTTCGCTGCTGCTGGACTGCGAGTGTTCGCCAGTTACGATAATCATTTTAATTTTCAATATTCGTTTACTTCTTTTTTAAATTTCTTGCACTATAACCGTTGACCAGTTATTTTTAAATTTAGCTGGGAATTAATTCACTTGCTCACTACGTAAGCACCGTAGTACTGAGCTTCGCAGTGTTTATCCCATTTAGAGTTTACATTTTAATTCACTTGTTGAATTCACAGATACTCCGCTCACTTCGGCGCACGTACTATTGCAATCAAATTAATGCCCTTTAATACAATTTTGGTCAATCGATGACTTTCTGCGTCTGCCGTCGCCGTGGCTTATTTTCCAATCTCTCGTCTGCTGTATATGAAATGAAATTTCCTGTTTATTATTTTTATTGCTGAGGTTTTCTTTTTATCTGCCTAACGAATCACAAATCACCACGATATCGTCAGTTGGCACACACGAACAACGGCGATCAAGACTCGATGAAAGTTCTTTTGACTTATATGTGACATTCGGCGTGGATTCGGACTATTACCAACCCATCAGCGAGGAAGAGCTAGATACACAATTTTAGTTGACACTATATAGGAATCAGATAAGATAAACGCCATTAAAGTGTGGATATGGATTTTGGGGGTGGAGCACAGCCAGCCACACTGAACCCTTCGTGACGTTGAGTGGTTTTATTTGATGCGAACGCACGCGATATGCGAATCTGAGTGTACACGTTATTTCGGCAGTACATAGAGTGCATATAATGTACGCTGATAAAGACGGATAATTTACCCTTTGGGAAAGTAGACCAAAGGTGCTAACAACAGCATGGCAGGGCATACTTTCCTCCCCCACCCCCCTATGCCTAAGTGAATGCTAATACATGTTTGTGCCAGCCGCCTTGTAACCGATTTATTGAGCCTTTGGGAGAGTATAGATAAGTTTATTATTTGCCAGCGGAGTAGGTTTTTATTAAAATATGTTAGCGATATTGATAAGCGAGTTGAGTTCCTTTTTGTGTATAGAAAGAATCCGCGTTGTGTGAATGTCCGCTCGTCAAAACAAACAGCGTCCGCGTTCAATAAAACTACAAAGAGCTATGGGTCCGGGGTGGTATATTTTTTTTGTTTTATTATACTTTTTGTTTTTCTGCGATTGATTACATTGCGGCGTGAAGGTTTTCGAAGGTATGGCTTTAAGTTGGCATCGTTACGCACATTTTCTACAATGAAAAAAATACTTTCTAAACTGAAAAGCATTATTTTTGGAATAAATTTGTTCTCTTTAAAGAAATGAACTGAGTTCTTCATATCTGTATTTTGCAAATCTTAAACAGATTGGTGAGAAAAGTTGAAGGAAATAGCAGCAGAGTTAGCGATATTGCGTTCCACACCAAGGCGTTGGAGAAGCTTTCGTCAATGCTATGTGTTCTTAGGAACATAAACATTTGGCGACTTTTTCAAACTCAAAACAGACACTCACCAATCATATATTCAAAAGCCTGATGCTGTTGGTAACTAATGGTGCTATGTACCAGCTTCTAAAAATACAGAATAAAAGCTCGCTAATTAGACGAACATCAAGTTGAATGAAAAGAATTCTTGCTGGGTTCTTAATTTTTAAATAAATATACTGTATCTTGTTTCTTAATAAAATTGCAATTTCTACTTCTTTTTTCTAAGACTACACTCATCGGCAAAAGTATTTTGACAGAAATGCACTCTGTGATTGTATATGGTGTGACCTATGATTATGTGTGTAAATTAGATATTTGAGAACCATCACTGGAAAGCTCAGGCCTATTTGTTCTTAGTTTTTCTTACTGCGGCTTAAGTATTTTGACAAACTCATTTTTCAATATTTGTTTGTCAGAAAAAAAAACTGCTACCGTTTGAATTTAAATTAATATGATAGATTTAATGTGTTCCAGGTCCATTTTGATTAAAATATGGGAAAAACGACACAGTAAGCTATTTAAGATCGAGTAACTTTTGTAGTCGAAACTCACCACCTATTCATCGATTTCAAAGCCGCGTATGATAGCATACATCGTGAGGAGCTCTATATGGTGATGGCCGAGTTCGGAATCCCGGGAAAACTGATTCAGCTGTGTCGCGTGACGCTGGAAAACACGCGCTGCAGCGTGCAGTTTGGAAGTAGCTCTTCCGAACTATTTCAGACATGCACCGGATTTCGGCAAGGAGAAGCGCTATTATGCGACTTCTTCAATCTCGTACTGGAGCAGATAGTGCGCAGGGCAGATGTCAAAACGGAAGGCACTATCTTCAACAGGTCCGTCCAGCTGCTGGGCTATGCGGACGATATTGACATCATCGGTCGCTCCCAGCGTGCCGTGATAGAAGTATTCACGGCGATTGAAGAACAGGCAAAATCCATTGGCCTTGAAGTAAATGAGGGCAAGACCAAGTACATACTATCAACAAACAAACAAACATCTGTCCACCGGCTAGGACAAAACGTCACTATTGATAGCAACAATTTCGAGGTAGTTAAGGAGTTAACCTACCTCGAAGTAAAAATAAACTTCACGAATGACACCATACATTGTGGAGATCCGGAGAAGAATTACCCTAGGAAACCGTTGCTACTTCGGTTTGGCAAAACAACTGGGTTCAAAACTCCTAACTCGAAGGACGAAATTTGTGCTCTCCAAGACCCTTATCTTGCCAGTCCTGCTTTATGGCGTCGAGTGCTGGACCATAGACAAGAAGGGAGAGCTGATACTGGGCTCCTTCGAAAGAAAAATTCTTCGGCGGATTTTTGGTCCTGTGTGCGAGGAGGGCGAATGGAGGAGAAAATATAACCGCGAACTCTATGAGCTGTACCAAGATGTGGATGTAGTCCAAAAAGCCAAAACACGTCGACTACATTGGCTCGGCCTAATCGAGCGAATGGACAATAATGCTCCGGCTAAGAGGATCTATGAATCCCAGCCCCCAGGTTCGAGAAGACAAGGAAAACCGAACCTCCGTTTCAAAGACCAAGCGATTGCTGATGCCAGAGTGCTTGGTCTGGACAACTGGAAGCAGCGTGCCCGGGATCGTAGAGGATGGAAGACTGCAGTGTCTCAGGCAGACACTCTTCACGGGTCGGGAGCCCGATAAGTAAGTAACTTTTGTATCAAAATACGATGGCGGTCTTTCTGTTCAAAAAATAGGAGAAGAATTTAATTTGTCGAAGCAAACTGTATATATCCAAATCAATAATCACAAAAGAAAGATCTGTGCCAAATTTAGCTTCATCCTAACAAAAAGTTATACCGAAGAACTTTGTTACAAATCCAATCCAAATCAAAACTGCTAAAATTCTCGAGCTTAAAAAAAAAAATATATATATATACTGACAACCCGATTATCGAGAGGATAGTTCAGAGGTGATCGCTGAACTTGATTTGGATACATATCCTGCAAGAAAATTACCGTATATAATTACGAAAACAAAATAAAGAGGCTACAGCTCGCCCAGCAGCTCAAAAATAAACCCATCTTAAGGTGTGGAACCGAGTTTTATGGACGGAAGAGAGTTCATTTGAGCCTCATAGAAGGAGAATTCATTTGAACCTCATGAATCACCGCCAGGAAGATTTGTTCGGATGCCGAAATCGTTTTATGAAAAATATACACGAGTCGTTCAGACTGTTTGTAATGTTTTCTATGCCGTCCACCGGTTGTTTAGATTTGCTTCCAATCGATGGAACGATGATCCAGCACAAATTTTAAACAATTACGTACAGTACAACTTCGACAGTCCGGACATGCGCCAGTCCGGACACTCCAATAATTCGGACGCTTCTACATTTCGGACAACTTATATTTTTACCTCTACAATCCGGACAATTTTGCATTTTATCTAATGCAGATGCAAAGAAATCATTTTCAGTTTGTATTCAGTGGGCTGAGGAGATATGCAGGATATTCTATTGTTGAAGAGGATAGAGCAAAAGCACAAATCATTCACCTCAACAAAGTTAGTCAGCACAAAATAACTTCATTTCTCAATAAACCATAATATGTATGTATGTATTTAATATAATAATTTGATGTAATAATTAAATGTTTTTTAATAAATCATAGTACATACGTACATATTATATATGTATTTAATTCACTTAGATTATTTTAATAATTTTCACTATTCATCCGGACAACTCGATAATCCGAACGTGCCCAAAACTATATGTGTCCGGATTGTCGAAGTTGCACTGTATTCCCATCTGGGGATAGACTAATCAGACTGTCATTTATTCTACAACAGGATACCGCTCCTTGTCACAAAATCCCATTATGGTGATGGAACTTTTACGAGATATTAATCTCGGAACAAACAACTGCCAACCCCGATGCGCAGATTAAAAAAAAAAAATAAATAGTTGGCGCAACAGGTCCGGAGGGACCGTAGGCCTAGCTTCTCACAACCATTCGTTTTGTGTGAGTTTCTCATTTTTGGAACGAATGGAAGGGATCTACAATTTTATGCCGACTCCAAACCGCTAATTAAGAAGCTCTTTCAAGACATTTATGTATACTCTCGGATGTTTGTCAGATGTTCGCGAGAGGTAGCACAGCGGAAAAAAAACCCTAAGTGGGAATTGGGTTTTTGCGGGATTCGAACCTGGGACCCCCGCATAGCAGTCCAACACACTAACCACTTTTGGTTTAAAGAGCCTATTTCCAGTGCTAAAATGTGTGTTTTGTGTGACTAAATTTAGATCTTGGTATGTAAAGTGTGGGCAATCTAGTGCTTTCTTTTTAAATCATAGGTTATTTTGACACTGACAGCTGTTTTGCGCTCGAAATCTTGACACACAGTCTGTATTATACCTCCGCCGAACGAAATGAGCCGCTTTGAACAACGTTGGGAAATATTGAAAACTTATTTCCAAAGTGAGTGTTGTGTAGCCCAAATAGTGCGTTTTATGAAAAGAAGTTTTGGCACCCACTGCGGCGGCTATATTAACAAAAAAAATTACCACGTCTGGTGCTCGAAAAACGCGCACGCTATTGTTGAGAAGCCAATGCATCCACAGAGAGACACAGTTTGGTGCGGATTGTGGAGTGGTGGCATAACCGTTTCGGCCAACGGTGGGCGTTACAGAATCATGTTTCTGCAAAGTAGAAACAAAAAACAAATTTCCCGGCTTTGCATTTTGCAATATTTGAGATATGAAATAAGGCCCCAAATTTGGGGTTTATTTCATAATGAAATTAAAAGTAACGAAAACTACTATTTTTTAGTATTGTTGATATTGGATAAACTAATTTAGATTAAAGGAACTTTTTACATACTCAACCTCGCACCCTACCCGTAATCTAACAGTAATCCCAAGCAGGGGGTTGCAGGGGGGCAGCATGCCCCCTATACGTATTTCATGTCGGAAGGGTAACAATTAATAATAAAAAAATTATTTTGGGGAGTTACTTCATTTCTTCTTTTCAATTTTCATTAGGAAATAATACTCCAAAAAATGAAGTAACACCCCAAATTTTATTAAAAATCGTTGTAGTTGTTTCCTGTATAATTTTTTGGGGACTTATTTCATTTAGAGCCGTTCTGAAGAAGAGCTTCACGAAATTATCCTCAAAGTTGGTTAGTTCAGTCGTCAAAATTCCTATAATGCAACCAATGAACATCACCTATCACTACACTTGACAACCGCCGAGGCATCCTTTTCCATAAACCTTTTGGCTAGAGGGCAAACCGACTTTACAGAACGCTACTTGAAGACACATTTTTTTTAGCAGGATAAATCTTTAGCAACCAGTTGCTATCTCAGCACCTATCTCCCATAAACACCCACACAGCGGTAACACCAATTTTTTTCTCCTTGAAGAAAGCTCACCAGTCGTTGGTTTTGTAGTTCAGGACAATAATAGTCCCATCTGCGCGTTTAACCAAATGTTAAGTAAATCGCTAGAATCTGTCTGTCCCAATAACCTGTAGGTGGATGTAAATGCATCAGTTACTCAAATTCGCATTTTTGCACGATCGCAAACTTCCGAAGTAAAACAGAGCAAATACCAATTCCGTACAAATATTGCTAACTCTCAATAACAATCGCAACTAAAGTGACAGAGCTGGTTGCTAACTAAGACATTTGTTTATTTACCTCTTGCAACAAAGTACAGGTACAAACCTCGCCTTTTAATTGGACATGTCAAAAGTAAATAATGGTATCGTACCCGAGCAACTAAATTTCAAGTGAAAAGGAAATTGTAAATGTCTAAACAACAGAAAATTGATTAATTTCGATTATGAAAAATGATGTATTGTTTATTTATTTTGTTTTTCGTACGTGCAACATGATTGCCATTGTTCCACAATATTGTAAGTGTCAGCACTTTAGAGTATACTAAATAAATTTAAACATTGAGTTAGTAATTTGTTAGATAATATCTGGTGCTGACTAAGTAATCCGCCTGTAAACAATATGTTCTGGATCGTGATTTCGTTATTTGTCATTGTCGTATTATTTTATCGGGAGGAACTAGATGGCGGGGGTTACATTGAAAATAATTCCTTGGATGGGATCCGGAAAAATAAAACGAGATGTCAAAAATATAGTTCAGTATATGTGCCTTTCTAACTAACAATAAACAATAAACAATAAAGTAAACTTAACACTAAAAAATACAAATACAAATATTGAAGGTAAAAACGCAAACAAAACACTAAAGCGCATAATGATTTATTAAATGAGACATTTATTTACATTTTAAGAGTTGCTTTGGTACAATTTAGGTCAAAGAAATTGGGCGCCATGTTTGCTTTGCAAAGCATTCTCGTTAAAGGCTCGTGTTGGCCTTAGTCAGTACGGTGATGGGGAAGGCGGAAAAAGGTAATTTTTTGTAAACGACGAGGATTAGTATTTAGTGAAATCTTATGCAGTAGATGCGGGCAATCTATGTTTCCAGATAGTAACTGATGAATAAAAATTATGTCAGCGATATCGCGAAGAGTCATAAGAGCATTTAAATTGAGCAACTTTAGGCGATTCTCGAAGGGAGGTAAATTGTGAGGGTCATCCCAGTCAAGTCCACGTAAGGCGAAACGAATGAATCAACGCTGGACAGCTTCGATTCTCAAAATATGTACCTGATGGTAAGGTGACCAGACTTGGCTGGCATATTCAAGAAGTGGTCTAACAAACGTCGTATATAGGGATTTAGTGACATAGGGGTTTGAAAACTCCTTCGACCAACGTTTAACAAACCCAAGTGCAGAATTAGCCCTGTTAATAATGTTGTCGATGTGATGTCGAAAATTAAGTTGAGCGTCCCAGATTATTCCCAGATCACGAATCGATGAAACAGTGGAGACAGACTCGTTGTTTATGAAATAATATCTTTGATTCAGGGGATGACGTTTACGGGAGAAAGTTATAGCTTGACATTTTTTCACGTTAAGTTCCAATCGATTCTGTTGACACCAGGTGTAGAAATGATTAAGTTCAGATTGTAGTGATAGAGAATCAGCGGTGCAAGATATTCGTTTAGAGAATCTCATATCATCTGCGTAAATCTCCAGGTCTGAGAGTAAAATGACACGTACTACATCATTTATTGTCAGATTAAAGATCAATGGACCGAGATGACTCTCCTGTGGTACACCAGAGGATGCTATGAATGGTTTAGAAACGGCAGATCTAAAAAGGACACTAAACTTGCGATCTTCCAAATAGGACTTAATCCATGAAGTAAACCGCGGTGGAAAACCGATCGCTTTTAGTTTGAAGAGTATGACATTGTGAGAGATCTTGTCGAACGCTTTGCTAAAATCGGTAGCCACAACATTCACTTCCTTACCATTTTCCAAGGCACATAATGTGCTAGAGACAAAATCCGTAAGGTTTGTAGTTGTAGATCTGACCTTAAAAAACCCATGTTGCTTTAGGGAGAGTATTGATTTACAATGAAAGAACATTGACTCGTAAACGATGCTCTCAAAGAGTTTTAGTATGGAAGATAGTCTGGCAATGGGTCGATAGTTGGAGATATCGCTCTTGCAGCCCTTTTTATGGATGGGAATGATAAATGAGTCCTTCCAGAATTTAGGGAAAATACCTTGTGTAATAGAAAGCTGGAAAAGAGCATAAAGAGGCAGTGATAGTTTATCAACACATTTCTTTAAAACTATAGCAGGGATACCATCTGGACCCGAGGAATAGTCATCCTTAAGAAGGTTTATTTTTTCAACTACTGAAGATAAGCTTAAATGTATATATGTTAAAGATGTTTGGGCACAGCCATCCATATAACTGAAATAGTTAGGGTTCGGTTTAACGTCGTCATTCACAAACGCCTGGCTGAAGAAATCAGCGAAAAGGTTGGTAATTATTTTAGAATTTGCAGACGAACAACTATCGAGTTTTAAGGTGGAAGGATACCCATCCGATCTTCTTTTGGTGTTAATAAATTGAAAGAAACGTTTGGGGTCAGCAATTAGATCATGCTGCATATGGTCAAGGTATTCGGAGTAAAGATGATCACACTACGCGGAGAAGTTGTTATAAACTATAAGATAGTCTAAGAAGTAAGACACAGGTCTACATCTGAGGTATGTTTGCCATAGTTTGTTTCGTTTGTTCCGAAGAGATCGCAGTTCGCGGTTATACCAGGGAGGGGAAGAAGTAATGTTTTTTTGAGTTGTGACAGGAACAGATTTTAGGAAACAGTACGTAGAAACTGGTAGTAGTAACGTCAACATTAACTGTTTTGTCTAGGATAAAGCCAACATTAATTTTTCCGACAAGATCGGAGAGTTTATCAAAATTAACTTTGCGAAAGTTAAATTTGCGCTGCTTCAACGAGTCGATCTTTATATTTACGCTGTCATACATAAAAGATAAAAACAGGGAAGGGTGATGGTTGTCAAGTTTAGAGAGAAGGTGACTGCTCTCAATCACTACACCGTTTTCGGAGTCAGTAGAAAAAATTAGGTCCAGTTGTCTTCCTATGTTGTTTTGGATACCGCTTAATTGATAAAGACCAGCAGCCAAAAGCCGATCTGTAAAAGTGATTTCCTTTTCAGAGGTAGCATTAATTGGGATAAGGTGAGTATTATCTAGAGATGCCACGAATATTCGGCAACTATTCGGTATTCGGCCATTCGGCCACATTTTTCACTATTACCGAATACCGAATAGTGAAAAGTTAATAGAAAATCATGAAAAAAAGAACTCCAAACATTATTCACAAAGATGTTTATTTAACCAGAAAAAAATAGGTATTAATATTTCAAATCTACCAGTGGTAGGTTATGATGGATGAAAACAATTTTTTTCAGCATTTGTCGATAGCAGACGATTGTTATATACTTAGTTTACACTCAGTACGTAAAGAAGCACCAACAGACATACAAATAACAACAAATAATAAGTGTTATAACACGACCGCGACCTAATCGCAAATGAAACAAAACTTGCCGCGCCTACATACGTACAACTTCAGCGATACAAGTTTAAACTCGTAAGTGAGGAGTTGTGACTTGTCACTCACGGAAACTACTACAAAGTGTCGCCGAATATTCGGCCGCCGAATATTCGGCGCTTCGGCCACGAGCCTCGCCGAATATTCGGTATTCGGTATTCGGCCAAATTACTATTCGTGGCATCTCTAGTATTATCATCTAGCTCAGCCCATCGTTATTGAGGAAGATTGAAGTCACCAACAACGATTACATCGTCTTCAAGACACATACCCATAATTAGAAAATCAACAGCATCAACAAGAAGCTGATATTGACTTATAGGTGTGGGTGGAATATAACAGCACATGGTGTAAAGAGAACGTTTTGGAAAAATGACTTTAGCACAGATTAGCTGGAGATTCGAGGTGTTGGGAATAGGGAATTCAGATGCCACGTAACAAGTACGAAGAGCCAAAAGCACACCACGGCCAGGGGTGTTCGCATTTGAAAGGTTATAGGGATTACGAAATACATTGAAATCGGATGAAAAAAGTTCATTATTCATAATATTAGGAGTAAGATTTGTTTCAGTCAGGGCGAAGACGTCGTAAGGGATCTTTTGGGAGTTGAGAAAAACCTTGGGTGTTTTGGTTCAAAGACCCCTAACATTTTGATAGTAAAGAGACATGTATTTAAGGTAAGCTCTGTCAGGGCAAGAGGATTGAGACAGATCATTAGAAGTTTGATTGGGGGTGAAATGGTTGGTGACGAAAAAAACTATTATTGGCCATTTGGGTTGTTCGGAGGTATGAGAAGCATTTCATGTTTAAAAATGCCGCATATGTAGACAAGTCATTAGATACCTGAAGGGGTGAGATGTTGAAAAATTCGTGATATTCTAGGAATAGCCGTTTAAGGGCAAACAATTCAGTTGGGAGGCCAGCTTCAGAAATTGTGCGTACGACATATATATTGGTTATCCCATCAATGCGGACAGATTCAGGTTTGTCGTGTAAAAAAGCTTGGTAAAGGCGAACATTGTCATCAATATTGCTATCTCCAAAGCGGGAGAGAACAAACCGACCATCAATAACAGGATGGTAAGTAATTGTGAAACCAAATTGAAAACAGTTTTAGGTCTGAACTTATGCAACTAAGCGATCGTGAAGTTAGATTTGACTTAGATGTGGAAATTAGTCCCCTTGCCTCTGTATTTCCATATCGATCGAATCGATTGTGATGTCATCTCATGCTTACGATCACTTATTAAGCCGAATCTACTAATAGGAGAAAGGAAACGTAGAAGCTATTTTCCTTCTTCACTATAGATTCAAGTCATTTTGTTATTGATGTATGGAATCCCTCCCTTAGTTCACTCCAACATTCCACATAGTACTATTTCCGAAAAGGAATATATGCCAAATATTGACTCCCTAAAGTTAAACTGTTTGCTTATAAGTTGTTGACCATCCAAACTAAACATCAACAATGAAACTCGACAAAGCTCCTCAGCAGGAATTTGTCAAGCTCCCCAATTTAACGGAGAAGCTGCGCTACTCAGGACGTGGGGATTTTAATAAAAAAATAAAGGGTTTTTCAACAGGGACGCTACAAAAGTAGAGCGACAGGGACAGCAAGCGACGCCGAATTTCTTTCTTTTGACATTTCTCTTCAGAAAGGTCATGATGGAAAGATATACGAGCCAACAACGAGTCGAAATTATTTAAATTTACTAACGAAATTCGGAGTCAGTGGCCTCAACGTTAAGAGCGCTACGTCCAATTTATGGTCGTCATAATCGTCCGAGCAGATCAAAAATTGAGCGTCTAGTAGAATTTGAGTCCACAGATACAGTACAAAATGTTCCCGTGCCAGTGAGACAAAGAAAGCCCAAATGTGTCTCACACGTCGTTCTCAAGCGTTGGGAATCTCTGTGAAGTCGTTGTGGCGAATTTTGCGAAAAGATCTTGGCCTACATCCTGCAAAATGGAATTGGCACAAAAGATGGGCCGGATCCCGGATGACCTCAGTAAAGGGGAGCGATTTTTAAATTGTCGCCATAGCAGAGAAGGAGGCTCATTCCACTTGGCACATCCCAGCTCATTGATCTCTCGCGAAACACAAGCGCTGCTTTTTCCTTGAAGCATTAAGTGGTGGTTTTTTCTTAAGGTTCAGGTGCTTTAAGTGTTTATCACGGCGAATTATGCGGGTAACAATGGATAAGATGGCCTTAACATAAGCTTTCTCCCTAGTTTTAGCTGCCGAAAAGGCTGAATTTGACGCTATTCTAAGGATACTTCGCGTTTCGTGAAGTGTTAAGGCAGAAGAAATGTTTCCTTTATAATTTTTTGCGTAAGACGACGAGTTTTCTAAATAATGGCTGACACAATGATCAATTCGCTTTATTTTTCGGGCTATAGCACGGCATGAAAGACCGTCAGAGCAATAAATGTCTATTCTTGCCCTTTTCTACTCTGTTAAACATTTTCTCTTGTCCATTTTTATTAACACTCAATCAAGAACAATTACTTTACTAGGTTTACCGTTTAAACCGAAAAAAATATGTATTCACTTCACAAACAACGTTGATTTGTTCACTGCTTCTAATCTAATGACACGATTTATTTCCGCATATTCTAACTTAATTTACAATTTGTCTTCAAAGTTCCGTTAGCTAAATTTATCTTATACACAAATTTTATATTTTGTTGTTAACAAAATAGTTTCTCATATGCCATAGTCGTTTTTTTCAAATCCGTCATATAACGGGAGAAATATCGATTTTACTTCTCAGAAATGCCTGCTTCTAATCTTATGACTGGCAGTGTATGTCCACCATGGGAACGTATGCAGGGTCCGTTTCTCGAGATAACACGTTCAGCGAACTGAGACTTCAATAACTTGATTGTTGCACCCGCTGTCTGGCTTGTGGCCCTACATATCACTGATGTCCAATTCGTGCAACTGCTCAAAGAAATAACGTTCCAATATATCTATGTAACGAATATCGTTTACCGTAAGATAACGGTCATTTGTATCGAGCATGAAAACCGCACCATTCTTGCATTTTTAATACTAGATCCACTAACATTTTCGATGATTTGAAAGAATTATTTTCAAAAAGAAATGTTAAATGTGTTTTTTAATCATTTTCTGGAATTTTTTGTATTTTTCGATTTTTGCTCTTTTTTTTCGTGGAATTTTGGTCATTCGTGCACGTTAAGCTGATATAAAGTGGCCAGTGCATCGAAGTTATAGATTTTTTTCACCACTTTGACACACATCAGATGTAATGTGAAATATGAGCGGGTGTAGTGTGAGTGCGATGAATCCAGTCTTGTGTGAGGAGATAAGTAGATACTTGAGCTTATACAGATATACGTTGAAGGTTTACTAACGGCAAACGTTTACGTTTATGTTTTCTTCTAGTTGGACGGCACGGAAATAAAGACATTTTCGTACATAGAAGAATACGGTATTTTTCTTAGTTCGTAAGTCGAACAATGTGTGTGCCCTCGGGCACACGATTGGGTGTTCTTACAAGTCCCCAGAATGACTTCGTTAACTTCTTTAAAATTAAAATAAATTATAAATATGTGTACAAAATTTCATTGTTTTGTTTATCATTTTTAGGGTTCCGTAGCCAAATGGCAAAAATCGGAACCCTATTAGATTCGTCATGTCTGTCTGTCTGTCCGTCCGTATGTCACAGCCACTTTTCTCCGAAACTATAAGAGCTATACCGTTGAAACTTGGTAAGTAGATGTATTCTGTGAACCGCATTAAGATTTTACACAAAAATAAAAAAAAAAACAGTAAATTTTGGGGGTCCCCATACATAGAACTGAAACTCAAAAAAAAATTTTTCATCAAACCCATACGTGTGGGGTATCTATGGATAGGTCTTCAAAAATGATATTTAGGTTTCTAATATCATTTTTTTCTAAAGTTAATAGTTTGCGCGAGAGACACTTCCAAAGTGGTAAAATGTTGGTCCCCCCCCCCCCTAACTTCTAAAATAAGCGAACGATAAAACTTAAAAAAATATATGATATACATTACCATGTAAACTACAAACGATAATTTTTTGAACGAGATCTATCGAGTAGTTTTTAAAATATCGATCAAAGTTACAACGAACTACAAGAACTTTTATGTTATGTTACTTGCTGTTTCGGAACCCTTCATGAGCGAGTCCGACTCGCACTTGTCTTACTTTTTTATTATACTGTAGCATTTTCTTTTTTGAAATTCAGACAACAGTGCTGATGATGTAAATAAATTGGTGGTCAAAAAATCTCAATTGAATCGTGAATATTGTTAAAAATAAGAGAAATGCCCTGCCAACTTATTTCATGAAAAAATTAAAATCTCACACAGGAAGTCATAATTTAAGAACTTATAGCTTTGTTGAATTCGGAGAAGTAATGAGAAGTGTGAAAATAAATGCAATTTGATCTTTTAAAAATAGCGTAGCTTATTATTTAAGTCGAATTATAAAGAAAAACTTAAAAACGATTTCAAATTTAAATTCTTGCAGATAAATATAAAGCCGGGGCGCACATTTTTTAAACGACAGCTGCGATTTTTTTTTCCTCTACGAATTCGCCCATACTACGTGTTATTCCTCGAGAAGTTCCATAATTTGTTACTTTGCTTGTAAATTGCTATAGGCTAATCAGAAGTACGTTGAAAGAAAACAAAATTGCAATTTTTTTCAATTTCGTGCATACATTTGTACGAATTATTAAAAACCATTTATATTGGCGTACTCCAACGAATAATATCAGAGAACGTTTACAATTTACTAAAATTTATTTAAGTATAATTATAAACGCTTAGGCTGAACAACGCAGTAGGAATTTAAATTCGCTCTATTACGAAATTCATTTCAGTAATTTTGGATGGTTGGGCAACACTCCTCTTCAAAGTCACATTAAGGCTAGGTTGCTGAGGGTAGACCTTTCTTGGGCCTGATGGGCTTGCAGGGCTTATAAGCTAATCGATCCCCTTGATGCAATCCCTCCATGAGACTTTTTTTTATTCTTTTATGATTTCACGCACAATTTTGAATTTTTTTGTTTACCATTTTAAAATTTCAGGTTAATATGACTAAAAGTAAACAATCTTTGTGGATCTGCTCAAAAGAATCTGTTATTTGAAATTCTGTGCACGAAGCTTGGATTTCAAAGCTGGGTGGTACCCACTTTTAAGGGAGGATTTCTTCAGCTTATGCCCGAGACAAACATGGCTTTCTCAACATTAACCCTACAGTTAGCGGGATTCGGGCAACTATAATTGTTTATTGGTAAGGGGATTCTGAAAAGTGTGGAGTCTTTGAGTAAGCTGCCAGACTAAAATTGATTGTTGGTAAGGTCGAATCTCTTCTGGGGAATAATGCGAAAAGACTTATAGTGGTAGACTTGGATATGTGTAGCTTCTGCGGTGACCTTTAAGTCGAAGAGAACGTAACAAGTAACACGTTTACTGTTGAAATGTGAGGGAGGATTGCAAAATACACTCAAACACAACGCTTATAGATGGTTTGTACAAACTCATAGGTAGTAAAATTTGTGGTTAAGTTAAGATAAGTGTTTGCGACCCACGGTTTTGAATCTATAGAATGTTTCTCAACATTTTCTCCCCAATTTGTTACCAAATTATTGTTTTGTATTATACACATTGGGTTGTTAAATACTTTTATATTAAACGGCAAGACGACATCACTTCTATTTCTGGTAGTCGTCTTTGCTGTCTAAAGGAAAATCTTTAATTTCTTAAAAAATTTGCGTCCCATTTTATCACTTGGTCCAAAGATTACACATCTGGACAAAACGTCCACACTTTTATGATCCCTCTGAACACACTTTTTATGGCCGCTACTGTCGCTACAATGCACACTCAGCCGCAGACACACCACTAGCTGCTATTTCACATATCCCAAATGTGACAGAAGTGAAAGATTATAAACAGTAGATTGGTCTAATCAGACCGAAAGGCAAACCACCAGAAAACAGTCCGAAGAGATATCGAAATCGATTAAAAAGTGCTTCCTTGAGTACAATCTCTCCTAAGTACCTTAAGCATTTTAAAGCCCAGCTACCAAAAAATTAATTTTACCACCCCTTTAGGAATGGGCTTTAATCAGATTAGGCGGCATTTGGCGGCATTTGTAAGTAAACCATCCGATAACAGTACTGAAATAGTAATAAAATATACCAAAATAAAAATTGAGGCGGTCGATCGTTTGATGAACGTCTTATTATCTTGCGGTAACATCGCACAGAGCGAATCAGCAAAACAGCACCTTCCAAGAATAGTTCCACACCTTTGGGACATGATAAAGGGAGATTATGCTTTGCATCTTGAACTAAACGAACCCCTAAACAACATTCAACCAAATAGGCACACACCGCCAGTCCGTCTAGTTGTTCCGCTAATTCGTATTCATTAATCAATCAAGTGGAGACGCCTTAGGAGGACACAATAACAAATTCAGAAAAAAAGTGCAATATCACGGCCATTGACGTAAAAGTCTCACTCTAAGAACCGCCCATCCCCCGGCCGATTGTTCTGATTGCTCTATCGCCTTATCTATACATCGATTCGCATTAATACCCCAGCCATAGTCGAACGTAGTTTGGAAATAACTATCAAAAAAACGCTTATCAGTTGGAATTGATTTAAATTAAAAAATTGTTGTATTAAGATTGATTTCGGAGTTGAAATTAATATTCGTAGATACCGCTGATCTACTACGGCATTTATGGCTTTTCCAACAGCAAATTTTTTGTTTGTTTTATTTTTTTTTTTTTAATAACCACGCATGTCATAGTAAGGATATCGATACCGGATACCGATACCGGTGCGTACTTAAGCGGACTGCCTTTTTTGAGCGACTCCAAAATAAAGGCAGCAATTTCACGGAATTGACGTGAATGGACTCATGTGAACCGCCATCCGATATTCGATTCCGATCGATAATCGATGTAACGACGATGACACTATGTTCGGATGTGGATTCAAATTAATGTGACCAAACTATTTATATCTTAGAAATATGTGTTCACTAATTGAATTTTAATCAATCCATACGCTCCGACTCCGATCACAACATAAAAAGATAAATGTGTTTTTAATAGAATACTAAGTGCTACTCAGTGTAAATTTTATTTATTTTTCCAGTGTAGAAAAGAGAAAAATTATTGTATTATGTCCAAATGCAGGTGGATTATTATAGCTCAATTGAAAATTGATTGTAGGAGGTGGTGGGTTTATGTGATTTCAGATATTTGCACAGATACAACTGGAGGTATAAGCAATGAAATTCAGACAATTCCGGTATAAAGCAGTTGAGTGACAGTTGGGGCGATCTATTCAAAGACGATAGTTCCTTTAACGAGCTGCGGGCAATGCAAATAAATCGAGGGAACATAATTACGGTAGGTGTGGGATTTCGCACTATTTATCGGATTATTATACTGGGGTTAACCGTATTAATTCTCACATCGAGAATGAGGACTAAATGGAGGAGATCCATTGTGAATGTTTCAATAAGCTTGTGATGAGTTACGCGCCATATTTTTAACTGGTACGCAGGTAAGCGAAGTTGTCCGAGTTAGGAAAATTACCACGAGGCAACTGTTACATTTAATAAATGGTTAATTTTAAGGGCCGATGTTGAATGTGAACCACACCTAAACTCAAGTTTTTTTCTGCATTTCATTTGACATTCCTTGATTTCAGACTAACTCAATTTGAGAGATACACAATCGAGCAACGCGTTAAAGTTATTCAGGCTTATTATGAAAATGGGCGTTCAAATCAAAATGCATATATGCAATGCACTTCATGATTTATATGCAGAAATTTAATTGTCCAAATGTGCGTACAATCGGATAAATCGTGCAAAAATTTGAGCAAACCGGGTCCTTAAAAGACCAGTAGATACTCGTACAGCTCGTACTGCAGAAAATATTGCTGCTGTTTGCGATAGTGTGACTGAAGAGCCGTCCACCTCAACTCGTCGTCGTGGCTGTAGGAAATAAGGCCCCAAAAGAGAAAATGAAGTAAGGCCCCAAAAGAGAAAATGAAATAAGGCCCCAAATTTGGGGTGTTATTTCATAATGAAATAACACCCCAATTTCAAATATGAAATAAGGCCCCAGTGCGATGAAATAAGGCCCCAAAATAAAAATAAATAAGGCCCCAAATTTGTGGTTTATTTCATAATGAAATTAAAAATAATGAAAACTACTTTTCATTTAATATTGTTGATATTGGATAAACTAGCTTAGATTAAAGGAAATTTGTATATACTCAACCTCGCACCCAACCCGCAATCTAACAGTAAGCCCAAGCGGGGGGGTTGCTCACCTCAGTGGATTCGTCAATAAGCAGAATTGCCGCATTTGGGCGAATGATAATCCAAGAGTGATTGTCGAGAAACCAATGCACCCACAAAGAGTGACTGTTTGGTGCGGTTTATTGGCTGGCGGCATCATCGGGGTGTATTTTTTCCCAAATGAGGCCGTTCAGGCAGTTACTGTGATTGGTGTTCGCTATCGTGAGATGATAACGAACTTATATGGCCGGATTGGAAGATATTATATGTGGACGATATATATTTTCAACAGGACCATGCCACTTGCCACACAGCTAACGAAACAATGGCTCTTTTGCGCGACAAATTCAATGGCCGTGTTATCTCATGTGGTTGTGATGTCAATTGGCCGCCAAGATCATGATGTGATTTGACACCGTTGGACTTCTTTCTTTGGGGTTATTTGAAAGAAAAGGTGTACGTCGATAAGCCAGCAACAATTCAAGAGCTAAAGGATGAGATAATTCGGCACATTAACGGCACAGAACCTCAATCATGCCTCAGCGTCATCGTCCACATAGGACGATTCGCATACGAGCAAATCCGCCTGAAATTTTCGCATAGAAAAATAAAGTTCTGGTTAGAGAGTTATAAGCGCCTACTGCACTATTTTATAGCTCTTACACTTTACAAGATTTTTGAGTACGAGGACAAGCATAATAGGAGTTTTTTTGTTTGTTTTTTTATCTGTTAGTTTAGGTTAGGTTAGGTAAGGTGGCTGTCTAGTTCTAATCTGTTAGGGAATGATTGTATTATTGACTGGAATAGATTATTGAAGCTGGTTTAAGTTGTCAATGATTGGATAAATTAATATCTTCAAATATACATATTTATATGTAGGTATATGCAAGAATTCAGAGATTTATTTTTGAATTTGCATTAGCATTTATAACCTGAATATCACGATGGACGGGTGCAAATGAAGTGGTATATTCTGATTGTGTAAACTCCAAGTGGTTGGAATTATTTTAGGGTGCATATTAAAAATCATTGAAAAAAAGTAGAAGTGGGTAATATTTGCTAAAAATAAGATTTGCGTTGCGGTTATTGCATTTTTAATGGCTGTTGCAATTTGAATTTTAAAGTGCGGTATTGGGTTGTAAAAATCTATATGAACAGAGATCGGCTTTTGGGTAGTCATTTTTGATAAATATTAAAAAAACAGATTTATTCGAATATTTTGAGAAGAGATAAGTAGGGGATTTTGTTTAGAATACCTACCTATCTTTAATATGTACATTGCATTTTGATCCAAATCGTTAGAGCGGTTTTTGTACCGAATGTTGCAATGATTAGTTTGAAAAGTACTATTGGTTGACTATTTAGCTGAAAACCGATTTTAGGTTATTGTTCGCAGTGTAAGCATCAGATACTTGATTTTTAAAGTTTTATCGATGTCGAAAATGGGCGTTTCGAGATATGAGCGGTTTTTAAAATAAGCGTTTTCAGTGACTCGAATTGAAAACAAAGGACGCAATAATTTTGAAAACATCAATTTTACTCTTAGTTTGCATTTTGGTCTATAGGTACAGTTATTGGCGTTTTCAGGTAAACTAAAGAAAAAAACAAACATAAAAAAAAAAACCATTGGACGATAACACAAAGAGAAACTGAGGTTTCTATTCAGTTATAAATGACCATATTACCTTAGAGATTAATTTTTGTTTCTAACGTATGGACTGTTTTCGAGGTATGTCCAAATTTCAAAAGTACGTTATTCGAATTTTTAGCCAAAAACTGAGAATGCAGTTATGGTAACCTCGCCTACATAAGCTCAGATATTAATTTTGGTTGAAATCATTGGAGCCGTTTTCGAACAAATCAATGTGGTACAAAAATATTATTTGGGAAGTACCATTAATATTGATGTTAACTTGCAAAAAAAAAAAAAAACGGTCCTGAACCCCAATTCCCAAATCCGAAGTTTTGAACGATATCTTGGCAGATCGTAAGCTGTAAGCCTCGGCACAGAGGGACAGACAGACAGGCGGACAGGCGGATAGACGTACAGAATTTTGCGACTCACTTTTTTGAGTTCGTCTATCGTCTTAATGTCAGAGTTGATTAACATCTCAAGTTCGAAATTTTGTACTAATACAATATCTTTCACTTACTACGTAATGGAGAAAGTTAAAAATTAATTCCCAAATGTCTATTCAAGATAATGATTAAGTTCTCTGACAGATTTTTTAGAGTGAGTAATGTACTGGCCCGCCCTATAACTACTAACAAATTGGCGAACACAGTTTCAACTTCAATCGGTGGGTCTTTTTAGAGCCAAACTTACGCGAGTATTTTCTGGAAAAGGGTCAAAACAATTTTCATCCAAAGTACAACAGAAAATGCAACGAAAATGTGATTTAAACTACCTGTACCAGACGTTTGACATAAATATAAAAATCGCATATCTAGCCCTTTCTTTGTGGCGCAATGTACCCTCATAAGTTAAACACAAATGTATAATGAACTAATATAAACTCCTGACACGTACAAATTGGTTAATTACCAAACCCCGAGGTGTAGGCAACGACCACCGGAATATTTAACCAAACTCTGTTAACATCGCTTCGAAATGAATTCTCCATTAATTTCATAATCGACCCCTGAAGTATTGATACGAGTATTTGATTTCGAGTTTGATTTCATGTCCAATTCAGCTAAAGTACGAGTATGTGCAAAATGCAAATACTGTCATACCAATGTGTTGAATTGTGTTACATATTTTATGTGATTTATTTATTTTTTTTTGTTAAAACATTTTCACTTCGAAGCTAGGCAAGAGAGCGACAGCAGCGGCTATATCTTGCTGCGCAACTAATTCCCAAGCGACTCAAAATCTTGTTATTAAAAGGCAGTTCACGTCACCGCTCATACGCCAAAGTAGGTTAAATACTATCCAAAAGACCTGACCATAGTCGCTGCGGAGAGCGAGAGCATTCAATGTGCACAATGAACAAGCCAAGGCAATCAGCGCGGGGCGATATCTTACTTTGCTGTGTCTGGGACGAGCTGCTATTGCAGCACATAGTTGTACTACAGACTCGTCTCACGTCACTACAGCGCTGTCTTTGGGCTTTGGACGGCATTTGCATAAATGTGAACACTTAATTAGGATCGAATCATTTAATTTACGTAATTATTCTGACGATTTTGAACTCGATTGTTTGCGCCGCGCCGTTAGGGGCAGGTCGTGCACTGTATGGAAATGACTGCGGTAATCTCGCGGTCCAATTGGGAGGCTTTCCGTTTCTGATTTTAGTGGCTGCTGGCGCGGCGACAGATGTTGATAAGATGATGCTGATCTGTACAACAGCGGTGCAATGGGATTATATAGTGTCTCGTGTAGGGGCATCATTAAATATGCACGCGTCTTCAATAGCGAGGGTTGTTGGGCATAATGCTATATTGAGCGGAATCACGGATAGTCTCAGACAATGGCTGTTGTTTACCTCTGGGGTTTTCCCCAGAAATGTGTGCTCTAAGTCGATTCCATTTGCCTGGTCTTTACACTGAAAAAAAAGGTACACCATAGTAGTGAAAAAGTTCATCAATGTGATGAAAAAATCAACAATTTTAGTCCAGTGAACTTTTTCATTAGTATGATGAAACCGATTTCGTCAATATGATGTTGTTCATCATTCATCAACTTTGGTCATCAATATTATGAAAAATTCATCAATATGATGAACCCAAATTCCCCTTTAATTTCATAATGTGATGAATGTATTCATCATATTGACAAATTTGTTCATCAATATGATGCACACTTTCTGTGCTGTCAAATTTGTTTTCATGTAGTTGTAAGATTATTCACACAAATTAAAACAGGAACTAAAAATACTGACACCAATATAAATCGTAAAGATATAGCCTTCCCACTTTCATGGGGATGCTAAATAACTTAAACGAGCATAATGTCATGAAAATGGTACCTAATGGTAATGTGAATTTAACTATTGAATATCTTCGCATCTGAAAGGAAAATATTCAAACGAAAATCAGTTTTACCACGAAAGTCAATAAAGTGTAGTGGCAAAAACTCACGCGCTCAAGAAATATTGAAGATTTATAAAAATTAATTTTATTTCTGAGTTACTTTTATCACTCCTGGGACATTTTTTTTTTTTTTTTTCATAATGGATCCCAATGAGAATCAGAGAACGGCCATCGGCCATTTGCCTGCCATATGCATAGAGTTACAGGGTGCATGTGCATACATTTGTGTTTGAAATGTGTTTTTGCGTTTTTTGTTATTTAGTTATAATTTTATTGATCCATTCTGTTGAATTTTATAATGTTGAGGCGTGAGAGAACAATGTACGAGAAAAGTTTGGTTAAATAACAATATTACATTGATTTTGAAAATATTTTTAAAAAGTTAATATTTATTTACATTTATGTGTGTAATGAAATCACAACGTTATAATTATATAGCGAGCTCTTTTTTTACCAAAGGAAAATCGTTGTAGAAAATTCATGATAATTGTAGTTTTATTTTAATGACATATTTATTTAACATCAAATATCGACCCTACTGCTAAGTTTCCACCGGAGAATAACTGCGAGATTTAGAAAAATTTCCGTAAGCCCCGCATAAATCTAAATCAGATTAGAAATAAAACAAACACACTTTTCACAGCTCGATATGTCAAAAGTGAAAAAAAAAAAAAATGAAAGAAAAGACATCAAAAATGGAAAAATGTCTCTCTCTCTCTCTCTCTCTCTCTCTCTCTCTCTCTCGTGAAATGTCATTTTCTCTCAAATGGACAGAGCCAGAGAGAATACGTCAAGTTAATCTTCTTTTATTTGGTGGAAACACTTCGGGATTAATTCTAAACCTCTTGTACTTAATCTTGGTATTTGTGTTCGGTGGAAACGTAGCTTAACCTACCTTTTAGAAGTATGTATTCTAAAACACGTACAACAACATTTTTCGATATTTACGTTTTACTTTTTACAAATGGAAAAGCTATATCAAGATATCGGAAAAATAAGCCCCTTTGAAAATTAGATAGTCTTACTCATGATTTAGCTTTTAAAACGTCGATATGAACATTTAGAGCAAACAATTTATGCCGAAAAACGTTCGTTTACATTGTAAAATCATTGAAACGAAATCACTTGGTCAACACCTCCCAGATATATCTATGCAACTGAATTAAAGTTATACATTAATTGCATACCTTTAACTAAGGCTAGGTAAATTGCATTCTTTTTAGGGTAAATGAGGCGCTCCATCGAAGATATAGGTTCTAATTATATAAGTTTCATTATACTGATAACATAATAAATACTTAAAATATATTAATGTATTAAAGCTATTTATGCAAAATTTATAACATTTTATATAATGTGAATAATCGAAGTTAGACTATCGCTTTTTTATATTTCCACCATTCTTACACTAACATTGAATTTTTCACATTTCATTAATTGTTTTAAATTGTATATACCTACTGCAGTTTATTTAGAAAAACCAGTCGCCCGTAGTAAAAGAAAAAATAAAAAAGTTTATGCATCGGCAAACAATTGTCAATAAATTGTATAAAATGCAAATGGATACTTTTGGGGGAATATAATTAAAAGATGAACAAATAATTATGTGATGAAATTTCTAAATCACATATATCGAATCTTTTAAGATATTCATCTTTCATCGTAAGACCATTCACAATTTTCTTCTATGCCACCCTGTGTAGATTCTTAACGCTTGATGAGCAATGACATATCATGCGTGTGTGAGTACAAATGCTATACCAACATCGCGTGTGTACACCTACAGCATACATCATATTAACAATCTGTGCATCACATTGAAGAAACCGATGAAAAAAGTTCATCAATATGAGGATTCCATTCATCAATATGATGAATATAACGGTGAATTTAATTTTTTTCATCAATATAACGAATTAGTTCATCTATATTATGAAGGTTTATATCAACGTTCTCCTTAATAAAAAATTAATGTCTGCTGTCATCAATATAATAAAAGCCGTCATCAAAACGATGAACGTCGTTATCAATATGATAAAAATTCAAAACTTGGCAATCGTACTTGAATATGATGATTCCATTCATCAATAAGACGAATAAATCATCAACTGGATGAACAAATGACTAAATTCATCAAAATAAGTGTTTTCGTCATATTGATGAAATGTTTTGATGAAATAATGAACGTAGTTCATAAAAACATACGCTAAATTCTCTTCAGAATCCTGTTGAAAAAATTGATGAATTCATTTTCATCATATTGAAAAACTTTTCATCAATTGTCAAAAAGTTTTCATGAATTTGTTCATCATATTTATGAAAATTACGTCATATCAATGAATATCATGTTGATGAACGCCATTCATCAATACGACGCCGACTTTTTTTTTCAGTGTACCTTGATCAGCTCAGTTTAGTTGGGCATAACTGGCTTGAGTTTAAAATAAAAAGAAAGCTTCATTCGTCATTGTCATGGATTTTAGACTCCCTTTCACGGGCAACTTAATTCATTAATAAATTTAGATTGCTGAATAGTTAAGCGTTTAAATAAGCCATCTGCCTTATTTCAGATGTCAAAGATTATGATACAAAACTTGTTTATGACGACGGTAGTCAGTGTGAGTACAAACGTGTTAATACAATTATTTATAATTAACTCGAAAAGGCAACAAAGGGAATCATAACAAAAACACCTTTCGTTATCTTTGTTGTACTTAAACTTCGAAGATTCGCAGCTATGGAACTCAACAATGACTGTAACGTAAATTTAGCCTGAATTGCAGTTCAAGCCGAGATATATATCAAATGATTCATTGGTCGATCCGGGGTTGGCGTTTCCCGGATGGCATTTTTCGTCCTACATATTTCTGTGACCGTTTTAAACGTACCTTGAGTATGACTAGACTATGGTCGGTGATAGATTTTCTCTCGAACTTTAAAAAATCTCCAGTCTGCAGGGGCCAATTAAACTTAACACCCAGAGGTCGAACGAACACAGAAAAAGAGCTCAGAGTCAGGGCTGCCAATGTTGAGCCCAGAAAGCGTTGTAACGTACCTAAGCATTAGATACTTGGATTTTAAAGTTTTATCGAAATCGAAAGTAGGGTTTTCGAGATATGAACTTCTTTTAAAAATAGCGTTTTCGGTGCTTCTAATTGAAATTTAAGGACGCAATAATTTTGATAACATCAATTTAACTGTAAGTATGCATTCTAGTCAAAATCGTTATTGCCAAAAGAAAACTAAATTAAAAAAAAAAATATTTTTTTTAAAAATCCATTGCATAACAATAGAGAGAAAAAATGAGTTTACAAAAAAGGGCTGTGGCACCTCCTATTTGAAAAAAAAAAAAAATCGAACGCTGTTTCTTAAGTTCTTTAAGTTATTAGCAAAATTATTAATGGACATGGCCAAATAAATCACTTTGCGAAATGTGGGCGGGATTTAATACGAAAGGCTTGGGCAAAGCCGGATGGGTACAGCACTTAAACTCGGGAACGCGGATCGTTCGATTTTTACGATTTTGGGCTTGGTGGATTGGGTCTGTCGTGAAACCAAAACTTAAGTGGATGAGATTGGGGATAGAAGTTCCAAGTGTTCCACTACTACAAACAAACAAAAAATTATTTAAAATGTTTATACCTATATTTTATATACTTTGGATATTCCGGGCTTACCACTACACAATTTGAAATGGAAATTCGGTTCGGATATAATTTTATTGCGCAACCTCAATGCACCAAAACGTTGCAACGGATCGCGTTTTATTTGATTGTGAAGAATCTCAAATCAAATATCATGCAAGCGACGATTTTAAGGGGACAATTCAAAGGCAAACATTCTTATTCCATTCGCCTTCAATTTCCGGTGCGTCTCGCTTTCGCTATGACAATGACGAGTAAAGTCGCAAAGACAATCGCTTTCCGATGAGGAAATGTTTTAAAGAAGCCTAAATATTTTGACTAAATTAAACATAAAATCATCCTTAAGTTCTAATGTTT
Organism: Cheilosia urbana; assembly: GCA_946477585.1. Lineage (NCBI taxonomy): Eukaryota > Metazoa > Arthropoda > Insecta > Diptera > Syrphidae > Cheilosia > Cheilosia urbana. The sequence goes on from OX297856.1 coordinate 45,888,793, forward strand.
TTGATTGGTTTGATGCAACTCAAAATGAGTTTGGTCCTAAAACTGTTTATAAATAAATTGCCTAGTGAGCCCAAACTTATTTTAAGTGCTAGAAATCCTTCCTCTCTAAGAGGAGTCAGGGTAATTCTAATAGAGACTGATAATTTCCATCGACGTTATAATAGTAATTTGAATTTATTTACTCGATTTCCAAACCCTGAACGTATACGACACCCAAACAATTTAAATACTGGTCTTATTTATTAGAGAAATACTGCACCCATTCACGCAGGAAATTTCCAAGTCAATTCAGGAAATTTCCGGTACTCTAATCCAAGACCATATTATAACACGCGAAACCTCAATAAGTCTTGAAAAAATAACGAGCGGAACGTGGGTGAAATCATCAACATTTTCGTAGCGGTTCAAAAAAAGTGATTTCCTAGTAAGCATCATTGTATGCACAATTAATGCATGTTGTCAGCTGTGAAAACTGAGTACATTCTTTGGTGCGAGAAAATATCAAGTGACCGAAGTTTTGAAATGGCTTGATGTGGCAAGACTTATTTTAATAGTATAAACTTCTTGCTTACTGTTTTGGCAATGCTTCCAGTGACCACTAGTGTTGAAAGAAACTTTTTAACTATGAAAAGGTTTAAAGCAGTGTACCGAAGCGTTATGGGATATGCAAGATATTGATCTTATGTAAAAAAAAAAAACAAAAATCAAGATGTTTTGCTTTGAAAAAATGTTTGAAAAAAGATAATTTTAGTTTGTTCGTTTAAGTACATACGATTTAAAAACTAATACAAAACTAGAATTTAAAAATCAATGAAAGAAGACATTAAAAATAAATAAATAGTTGGCGCAACAGTTCCGGAGAGACCCTAGGCCTAGCTTCTCACAACCATTCGTTATGTGTGAGTTTTTCATTTTTGGAACGAATGGAAGGGATCTATAATTTAATGCCGACTCCAAACGGCTAATTGAGAAGCTCTTTCAAGACATTTATATTCTCTGATGTTTGTCAGACGTTCGCGAGAGGTAGCGCAGTGGAAAAAAACCATAAATTGGAATTTGGGTTTTTTTCGGGACTCGAATCTGAAACCCTTCGCTTAGTAGTCCAACATACTAACACTAAGCCACTGTGACTACAAAGAAGACATAAGCCGTATTTAATTAGACTGTATTACCCGTGAGGGTCCCGGCGTTTGATTCCCGAAAAAAAAAAACAAAACAACAAAATACATCTTAAAGTTTTTCCCACTGCGCCACCTCTCGCGAATGTCTGACAAACATCCGAGGGAATAAATGCAATGAAAAAGCTTCTCAATTAGGTAATTGGGCTCGCATTAAATTGCTCATTCGTCCCAAATATATATAATCCACACAAAACCAATGGTTGTCAGGTTGTGGCCAGTGTCCTGCGCCAAATATTTACATTTTAGACTTAATATTGAAATTCATATAGGTAAGTACAGGCAAGTTTTGAACAACAAACTTTACGTACTTAAATCATGGGATAGAATCGACTAAATGCCAGACGATTTGTCAGAGTAAGTACCTACTCGCAACGATAACTATAAAGTAAGGGAACATATTAAGCCATAAATATTATTTGTGCTGTTTTCTTCCGCGAGAAAATGATACCAATAAAATCCCCAACTGAAGAGATTTTTATGGAAGTGAAGATATGCAATAAATAAATTCATTAGACCCAAAATCGCTTTCGGAAAGATTGGAAGTGTGAACTTAACTTGAAGATATCATTTTCCGAGCTAAAGCGTGGTATGCACCTCTTCACAAACGAAATATCCCATACAAAAGTGACACAACGAAATCATGAACGAAAAATTCCGCTCCCCTTTTCGTTTTGCAGTACGCAGCTACTGCGAAATGATGGCGGAAAAGTAGGTAGTTGTAGTAGATTGCTTGGTACAATTCTCCACTCTTTTTTCGCACACGTTTATTGTCCGGGACATTCTTTGCTTGCGGAAATTTGGCATTTGTGCTGCAGCGTTGCCTGCTTTCATGAGGGTGGAGTCAAATTGAGAAATTTTGAAGACGAAAATATCCAAGTTCAAATATGAAAATTAAAACTGCATATTTTTTGGTAATATTAAATTAATAAAAAAACAATACAAACTCGTAATTGAGAGCTTTTTTTTAGTTTCCATTTTGCAATGTTAACAAAAAAAAAAAAAAAAAAAAACAGCGCAAATGTAAACAAGTTTTTATATTAAACTACTTCGAAATGGGTTGGTATAAATGTGTGAAATGTGCAATTGATGCAATGAATTTCCGGTGCAAGTGAAAAATATGTTTTTTTGCGGCCAACTCACAAAAGAAACCAAATTCGGATTTAATGTTCCATTTGGCAGCAAATCTGAAATCTCAGATCAAAATCAGAAATGCCCAATAATCGAAAAAGACAACTACTGTTTAGAAAGTTTTAGTTATACGAAAAAAGGACGTTCACAATAGAATTATTATAAATTTCTAAGGATCCTAACAATCGCAAAACTTCAAATAAAGTGAATAGCGTAAATTACGATAGATCCGAAATGACAATTTTAAGGAGCCAAATTGGAAATAAATAGCCAGTGATGGTAACACTGCTACTTGTGTATCAGCTGATGGAAATCTACACAAATTATTTTCCGCTGCCCTTTCGCAGACGTTTCGCTGTCCATTTGGAGACCACCGGAAAATTTCGTTTCAGAAGAGGTCCGTACTACGCTTAAAATCGGCAAGAGCTCTTATCGCTACCCTTTTTTGTTGAGTTTTGCGTGAGGGATCGGTGTTTAACTGGAATCGGACAAATCCTGGTAAATATTATTAAGACTGCCACCAAAGCAAAAGTAACCACTGCTCTTGATTCTTGAACAGTATTTAGGTTCACACGTAGTCGTAGTCGCAGTAGCTTAGTGGTTAGTGTGTTGGACTGCTATGCGGGATTCCCAGGTTCGAGTCCCGCAAGAACCCAATTCCGACTTAGGGTTTTTTCCGCTGCGCTACCTCTCGCGAACGTCTGACAAACATCCGAGAGTATAAATGTCTTGTAAGAGCTTCTCAATTAGCCGTTTGGAGTCGGCATGAAACTGTAGATCCCTTCCATTCGTTCCAAAAATGAAAAACTCACACAAAATGAATAGTTGTGAGAAGCTAGGCCTAGGGTCTCTCCAGACCTGTTGCGCCAACTATTTTTTTTTTTTTTATTTAGGTTCACACGATTTTGTGAAGAAGTAAAAATCAGTATTGAAGTAGTTTTTTTTCAGGTCGCTTTTGTTTTCCAAAACACTAAAATTCGCAAACAAGAACATAAGGCAAAGGCATCCATTCACTGAACTTTTCACTTGTGTAATACAAACTCCTCCAAACTGACACTCGATTAAATTTACCCTCTAAATTTAAATGCTCGCATCACATACAACACCCAATCTCAATCGGAAAAGCAGTACATAGCTCTGCCTACGCTTTTATTAGCTTTATAAATGTTAAATAATAAAATCTGTTGGAAAAATATTTGAAACCCATAAGTTTAGTTAACAAACCCGCGCTATATTTGCACATTTACGAGGCCTTCCGAATCATTAAACATCTAATATTGCTTCCTCCCATGAAGCGCTCAATTTATGTGTGTGTGTGTTTAGTAAACAAACGATTCAAGATTCAAGAATCGCTGAATGACATGTGGATTAACGGAGCAAACACACAGCTGGAGGGTTAGCTGATAGCTCCCTGCGCCATTCCCGAAACAAACACAACAGATATGAGCCAAAATAATAATAACACAACCAACAAAATATTTTACGGAGGTATTTGTAATGAAGAATAGATACAAGCATAGAGAATCTTATCTCACTCTTCTCGTTATTAGTTATTACGACGAGTATTGTTCTGTACAAAAAAAAAAAAAAAAAAAAAATACAGAACGCGTCATGTTATTATTTTCCTCGTTTCCATGCAAATTATTATAATAACAATAAAAAAAAAAAAGCGAAAAAAACACACTGCGAGCACAAGGTGGCGAACCGAGTAACACATCGTTAACGCGCAGCGGTTACTCCACCTACCTCGCAAAGGTGTGTGAACTTGTTTGTTTTATTTGCACACACACGCGCGGAGTCGTGTAAACGCATGTATCTACTCGAGAATATAGTCGAGTTCAACATGAATACGAATTTTCAAAGATTAAACTAAACGCTGTGCCGCGGAGTTATCAAATATTCGTCCAGATGCAGCTTGCTGTCAAGCGCACTTTCAACTAACGGCGACGGCGCTATCAAGAGCCGAACTGACTCTTCTGTCAAACAAACCCACGTCTCTTGCGAACACTGTCTTAGAAACTTCACTTGATTGTATCGCCTACGAACGAATTATATTTACAGAATATGGAGGGCAAGATGGAAATAAAAAAGAAAACCTCGCGCACTAATCTAGCCACCAACTACACTCATGACAGTCATGTGAAGTGAACTTGTTTTCGACGTTTTTGTCGTCTTCATCGAAAATGACAATGACAACGACCGACGACGTCTGAGTTCGATCTTCTTCCACAGCACATCGACCACCGCGCACTGCCGACAATCAGGTTATTAAATTAATTAGGTAATTGATTTTGTTGGGCTAATTATTTTTGTTTTATGGATCCAAATTTCGAATGAAACTTCGAAAACGCGAACAATTCGTAATGCGGCCATTCACTTGTTCACCTTTTCATTGCGATCTACTTTTGCACCGTGATCGCAATGGAAATGGAGAACCGTAAACCTCGAAACCTCACTTTTAGAACCACAAACTGTCCGGACCGATGACGAACTGTTGGATCGAATTGAACTCTTCCCGAACCACGAACTTGTAAGAAGAAAAAACGGCTGTCAATTTATGTGACTTTTTGAAATGATACACCCGCTCTGGTATATTTGTAACAGCTCCGTTCTGAACGACTGAAAACTCGACCTCAGGCTAGATTGCCTGTCTACTTACTATCGACCGCCCGCTGCAGCAATAACTGCCGACTGAATCATATTCAGCGATACGCTTACGATACAGAGCAAATGACTAACTAACTGGCATCTGGCTTCTGGCATTTGGCAATGGCGGAGCCGGAGCAGTGTCAGTTGTCAGATAACCTGCTATCTGCCAGTGTAACCATGTTTGCATAAAGCGAGAGAGAGAGAGCTACTCCAGTTGTTCCAGTCAGCAAGTGGATAGCGCGCAGATCAGACTACGAATAAGGTAATGATATGGACAACACTCTGTTCGGTGTTTGGTTTGGCTGCAAAAGTCGTATATACTCGCGTCACTTAGCGTTAGCATTAGCTGTAAGGCGAGCAGCTGTTGTTGTCAGTGGGACAGCAAGTGAAACGCCTTGGAATTTCGACTGGGCATTTGGAACTGCTGGTGCTACACCATGGCCGCAACATATCTGAGAGCGTATACTCCACATATGCGTATATATGTTGCGGTGTGTTTGCTAACTAACTTGGCAAACAAGTTTTGTTTGGCCAAAAATTCTTTATTGGCAGACAGATAGAGATAGAGAGATAGAGGGAACGTTTGAGCGCGATCCTGCCGCAAAGATAACATTCTTTTAGGCCGAACGCCGAAGACAAATGCGCTGCGCCTGTGCTCTGTTCGGTGTCGATGGTTCAAGCTGAACAGATGACATTCTTCATCTCTGGCCAGATTAATATGTATAAACAGAAACATACAGTTGGCTTGATCAACAGGTGGCCCTTTGGTTGTGAGGTATTCGAACAGTGACCAGCTCAGGTAATTTGATACATTTTGCACGTCATTGGTGCGTTCATGTGTTTAATAGAGATGCCGATGGAGTCAATAAAGTTTATTGATCTGAAGCTGATGCTGCTGCATGGTTCCTTGAATGGGGGCGAAAAACATATCGATGACATGATGGCATGGGGAAATGCTGTCACTGTGAAATACAATGGGCCGTATGAATAAACTATACTCTGTCCAAGAAAAATTGTCAGAACAGGCCTTATGGGAAGCTCTTTTTTCTACCAGTGGTGCCTGTAGTACTCTCACGGCACTCAAACATAAGATTTGCCACTGAAATAAAAACGAAACCACTGGCATTCCAAAGAATTTTGTTGTTGTAATTTTCCTGAAATTCGCATGCATCCCTTCACAACCAGTCTGCCACACAGCCACGGGCAGAATGAGCACGATCGCTTGTGTTCGCTTGCTATTATCATCAACCAAAATAAGCAGTGTGAGTGACTGAAGCACATCAGAGAAGTGTTACCATATGACAATGTTAGCATATCATTAAGGGTTTTTCTTTGAATTTTGTCAAAGAACTTTCGGTTTTGGTGCTTTTTGGAGCTTTTGAGAGCGGCATATTTTTTTGGGGTGCTGCCATTCGGTTTTAATTTGTTTGTATTTCTGAAAGATCCAATAATATTCAGTTAAAACATATTTTTGAATGTTGTCTTTTGGAAATAAAGTTTATTCGTGAGGTGTTTTCATGCATTCATTTCATTAACGCAACAAGTGATCATATGTGCGTTGTAGAGATATTGCAATAAATTAATAATGATTACTAGGGCAACTCAACCGGATTCATGCAAAAGCATGTTATTTTAAGGGATAAAATTTGATTTAATATTTTATTACAGAAAACTAAGTACAAATTTTCAGCCTTATTCGTTAGGGCATATTTCTTTTGGTAGGTATAAATTCATATTTCACTTTGTAGAGCATATTTTTCATACTGTAATATCAAAATGATGAAGCAGGTAGAGCTATACTGTTTATTTTCGGTCGTTGGGTTTTACCACATCCGGTCACTCCTCTCCAGTAAAGAAAATGCCTTGAACGGATTTTATGATCCTTTTTTTGCTGCTGTTTCCGCGAAGTTCTGCATTGACGGGTAGTAATTTGTTTAACAAATATGTAATCTAGGTATAGATGTCTATATTAAAAAATGTATGTAGAGCCGCACAAGTGCAGTCCTTTTATCATCTGTTTAGGTATATGACATTGCGTAGTGGTTATATAATTTTTTCTAATTGCCTGTTTGTGTATAAAAGGCGGAAACAATGGTTGTCATCTCAATCACAAGAACATCAACACCCGGACTTGAACACCCTGAGGTCAACCCTGACAACGATGCATACTACGAGTATGAATCTGAGAAGACAACCACAATATATGTAAAATAGATTTAAGAAAACAAACATTGTATACCGTTGGGCCCCTATTGTTGAGCCAACACCTTTAAATATTAACTATTCACCACCATTTGTGGTCAAATTGTATATATAAAAAGTTTAATAAAAGCAAATGTAATGTCATCTCAATCGCGGATAGTGGATCTAAGCAAGTGGTTACTTTTATTGTTGTTATGAATAAACAGAAACATGGCTACAAATTCTTCAAAGGATCTAAGTGTAGAAAAGAAACAACAAATTGTTGATGCAACTGAAAAATTCTATGACCTTTTTAAAAGTAAATCGGAAGCCGTAGGAAATGGGACTACTGTTGTTTCTGTTACGGAACGAACTGTATACAGGCTTTTAAGGGAAAAAGCAATCAAAGGCCACAATTCACCACCAAAGAAGAAAAATAATTCCGGTATCAAGAGCAAGGTGGATGATTTGGACAAATGTGCGATAATGACCTTCCAACGCTAGACAAGATATTATTGGAAGTACAAAAAAGTGAAAATATAACAAAACTAAGCAGATCAACTTTGCATACAATATAGCAAAAAGATCTCGGACTTAAATTCGTCAAACGTCAGCGAAAGAATTTGTTGTTGGAATTTATTTCGTTCAGCAATATTTTTATTTTAAATTGGAAGATGGTAACCCTAACAGTATTTCTCTCTGAGTTGTGGCGAATTATCATACACACTACGGCAACCCTGTGAGAACTTTAAAAAGGGACCGATTTATGTAAGTCATTGCAACCAGACTGAGAGACAAACATCCTATCTTCCCTGTACTGACAATTTTTCTTGGACAGAGTATAGCATTTGCTTTGAGTAAAAGGTTCGATGAAACGTAGCAAATGCTTCGACTTTGACATTTCTCTTGAGTAAAAGCAATTGCTTCGCTTTATCCAATGGGTCGTGTGCAAAAAATTAGCATTTGCTTTGAGCAAAAGGTTGTAGCAAAGAAAAAGCCCTTAGCAATTGCTTTGAGTCGGTATGAATAAAAATCTACTTTGATAAGGTAAGTTTGAAAATTCGAACATATGTAGCATTTACTTCGCTGTACGTGTACTTACCTTACATTTCCTGTCAAACCTGACAAGTATATAAGTTGGTTTAAAAACCCTGAAATTATTTAAATGGCAGGACCATCATCTGTTCAATTTAATTAATTGTATTGGCTTGTATTACTATCAGAACATTTATGAGTGGAATTCGACTTCGTTTATATGTATGTCTACTTATCCACCAGGTGAACTTATGCAGCGGTCGATACGTTGAACTCAATTTTCGATGGCCGATTTTGACCGATACCGCCGCTATTTCTCGCTCAATATTGGCTCTGAGCTCTTCTAACGTCCCGGCTTGTTGGCATAGATCAATGATTTAAAGTAGCCCCATAAAAAAGTCTAAAAAAAAAAAATAGTTGGCGCAACAGGTCCGGAGGGACCCTAGGCCTAGCTTCTCACAACCATTCGTTTTGTGTAAGTTTTTCATTTTTGGAACGAATGGAAGGGATCTACTGTTTTATGCCGACTCCAAACGGCTAATTGAGAAGCTCTTACAAGACATTTATACTCTCGGATGTTTGTCAGATGTTCGCGAGAGGTAGCGCAGCGGAAAAAAACCATAAGTTGGAACTTGGGTTTTTGCGGGATTCGAACCTGAGACCCCTCGCTTAGTAGTCCAACACACTAACACTAAGCCACTGCGACTACCCATAAAAAAAAGAAAAAAGAATAATAGCTAATAACTACCATAAAAAGTCTAGAGGCATAAAATAACATGATCTCGGAGGCCAATCGACGATTCCGTTTCTCGACATAACTAACTCGACTTCAATAACTCGATTGTTGCACCCGCTGTGGGTTGTGGCACCGTCTTCTGGGAACCACATATCACTGATATCCAATTCATGCAATTGCTCAAAGAAATAACGTTCCAATATTTTCCGTAACGTGATGATAATTTTCATTGACAAAAACAAAAATGGCCCAATGAAACCACCGGCATGAAAATCAAACGGCGATTTTTTGCGGATGAAGTGCTGTTTCATGAAGCACAGCATATGAAGGTTCTCATCTGTCAAGTAACGCATTTGCTTATTGACGAAGTGGCGTTAACGCTTTTAAAGCTGCGACCACCGAATCGGAATTTCGGTAGTAAATTTTAATTATTTGTAAACACTGTTCCTTCGTGTAGGTACTTCACCATGATGGAAATGTTGATTTTACTGAATATTTTGACACTGACAGTTCGGTAATCGGTTTAAGGGTGCGTTCACACTGAAAGTATATATCAAGTCGCTATAATGCAACAACTTTTATTAAGCTTAAAAATTGAGTATTAGATATTGTACGGTAAGCACTATTACTTTTTTTGAAATTATATCCAAATCAAAAATGGGGTTTTCGAGATATGAGCAGTTTCTAAAATTTGCGTTTTCGGTGATTCGAATTTATAATTAAGGACGCAATAAATTTGAAAACTTCTAAGGATACACTTTGGTCAAAATTGTTTTTTTTTTATACAAGCAAGTGCTAAAGCCGGTGTGGACATACGGTATACAAATTTGGGGTTAAACCAAGAAAACAAATGCCAATATTCTATAAACTTTTCAAAATAAAGTGCTTAGAGAAATTCTACAAGCTCTAGGGTATATTAGAAACGACGATATCCACAGGGATCTCGGAATTCCAACAATTGAAGCTGAAACTAGAAGCTTCGCGAGAAAGCATAGAAACCGACTTGGACATATCAACAATATAGTACGACAAATTTTGGACGAGAACAATTTATTGCGCCGACTACAAAGAACGAAACCTTTCGACTTGGCAAGATAAGATTAACCGCGTCTAAATTACGGAACATGCAGGATCTTTCATTGGAAAGTAACCTGTCAAAAGTTGCTAATTCGTGATAGAAAAATTGATTGATTAGTTATATCTTAGTTGCAGTATTTAACTATCTTTCGAATGGTGGTGTTTTTAGCCAGCAAAAATCTGACACTACACGGAAAGAATTGCAAAGTCACTAATTGCAAAATTTTGAGTTGCAAATCACGAATTATATATTTTTCGCAAATCAAAACGATTTTGTCTTGACTTGATACAAAAATTGGAAATTTGACATTGAAAACGGCGAAAAATATCAGAATCTGTTTTTTGAATATTGCGATTAGAAGTATTAATTCGAGCTTCATTTATATGTAGTGAGTTGCGACATTTTTGGCGCAATTCACCACTTCAATAGTTCAATTCCTCAACCACTACTTTAAAATCTCAAATTGCAAAAAATATTTCGTAATTTACCGCCACTGAATGATGAATCAATAAAGTCTTATAATAATTTCGCACATGTAAATTGAAAACGTAAATTGACGTAGAAAAGTCGCAAATTGCAAGATATGAATTGCAAATTGATAAAAATAAGTTGCAATTTACGATTAAGAATTTGTAAATTGCAACTACTGAAGTAGTAAATCAACCCCTGTTGCAATTTACTAAGGGATGAAATCGTAATTGCAACAGAAAAGTGGTAATTTACGATTCTATTTTTTGCATTTTACAACCACAGGATCAAATTGATAACTATTTGTGTCAAATTGCGATCGGTTATGGGAATATGTATTTCATGCCCGATCGCATTATTTACACTGAAAAGTGTTGCTTCACGACTTTTGAGAATCAATATCTTCACTTTGTACAATTTCTAGAACTGCGAATAAAAAGTCGTGAATTAGTAAATCCTTAGCTAAGCTCTAAAACGAGACAAACTTTTCTTGATTCGGCGCTCATTTTTCTTTATTTGATCTTAAACTGTTTTTCGTGTGCTATGAGTACGCGCTTGCTATTCTCATAGTGTCTTTGGAAGATTTATAGTATAAAAATGTTATATGGGGGGGAAAAAGGAACCTCGAACGGTAGGCGTACAATCTACAAATCAGAAGTTTAAACCAAATCAGGGTAGCCGTTTAGGCTGTAGGCCTTATAACCATACGGATATAGACAGACCGACAGCCGGGCCCATTCTAATGTAGGAATTGATTAACATCTCAAGTTCGAAATTTTATACGAAGACAATATCTTTTTCTTTCTACTCAATCGAGAAAGTTAAAAATCCCATCTGTATGTAACTCTTCCATGCCGATTGCGATTGTGTCGTATATTTGAAAGTAAATTTAAACTCAAAAGTTATGACCAATGTCTGGTTTTGGATATTTACAAGACAATATCGCCCGAATAGAAAGCTGCAGCTGAGCAATTCAATATTTTAAATCATGCTAAGTTCAGCAATGGTGGTTGGGTGTTGTATGAATAGGGTAGGCACTGATTGGCGTCAACTTGGCGATGCCCAGGCGTTGTAACTGTTCATACACATCAATTGTGCTTATTTTACCTCCGCGTGGTAGCCACCGGGTACTGGTCTTTTCCTTCCGGGCATGACTTGCTAAACTTATAGGCGCGAGTGTTGAACACGAAGAAAATAGCAACACTATAATTCTCTGTCGGAATGACTGCCTGATCGAGTCTCAGAGGTCTTACATGAGCCCCTCAGAAAGAGGACGTACGGCGGATGAATTCATATGGTTGAATCAACGGTGGCGTCAACAATCAACATGGCAGATACCTCAATGAGCTACTTCGACGTATTTGGAGCTGAGGTCATTGAGGATTTTTCAGCACTAGTCAGGGTGTTGAAATAGAGATGGTGGCGGAAGAGCCCTTAATGGGTCAACGGCAGCACTCACATCCCCGCAGCGGGTTACTGACTCCGGAATATTCCGGCTCCTTTTGCCCAAGGGGTAACAGAAAGGGCCTGGTCCTCCAGGTTGGGGGTTGTGCGTGGGGTTAACTACCCTACCACGGAAAAAAAGCACTGTTGCGAAGCAACCAAAAGCCTCGGATAAGGACGGATTCACTGTTGACGACCCTGCAAAACGAAAAAAGGACAATGACGTTCGGATCTGCACGTGGAATGTTCGAACTCTGAACAGACCGCGTGCAGCCGAACAACTAGCGGAGGCCCTAGACTGCTACAAAGCAGGTATCACCGCCATCCAGGAAGTGCGGTGGGATGGGCCGGGCAAAAGGAGGATGAAAAACTGTGACATTTACTACGGTGACTGCTACAGAGAACAAAAGCAGCGTCTATTTGGAAGCGGATTTGTTGTAAGCGGCAGTCTTGAGCTTTCGACACGTAAGTGAACGCCTTACAACGATCCGCATAAAGGCTAAATTCGCCAACATCAGCCTAATATGCGCTCACGCCCCCACAGAAGAAAAAGACGATGCTACCAAAGAGTGTTTCTACGAGCTCCTCGACAAAACATATGAGCAATGTCCTAAGCATGACGTAAAAATCGTCTCGGGTGACTTTAACGCCGAAATAGGAAAGGAGGACATCTTTGGTAGGATAATCGGAAAACACAGCCTACACGACATCACGTCTGGAAACGGACTTAGGCTGATTGATTTTGCTGCGGGACGTAATGTTACTATAGCTAGCTCACGGTTTCCTCACCTCAATATCCACAAAGGAACATGGCGGTCACCTGATCATCAAACCGTCAACCAAATTGATCACGTTGCGATCGACGCAAGGCACTCCTCCAGTATTCTAGATGTCCGAGCGGCCAACATAGACTCGGACCACTACCTTGTTGTAGCCAAGGTACGGATGCGGATATCCCAGACGCCACAACACTGGAGGCAGTTAGCCAAAGATCGCGCTAACTGGAGAGGCGTATTGGTTGAGGCCCAGGTCCACCCCGGACTGTAGCGCCACCTAAGTAAGTAAGTAAGTTCAGCAATATAGCATGTTTTTTTTGTATAAAAAAGTGATAACAAAAATGCTAAATATTTTTTTTTTTTACGTCAAAACCTGCTAAAAACCCAAAAAATTAACAAAAAAGTTGTTTTCAGAAAAAATTAGACATATTTCACAAAAAAAAAAACATTAACGTAAATTGTCGCCCGAAGCTCAATCTTTTAAATGTAAATGTTCCATTTTAAAGATATGAAGCAAAACAATATCCAAGAAACTTTTGTGGTTAAAGTATATAGATTTAGACAATTCTTCCATTTTTTTGAAGGGCTAACGACAAAAGCCAATACTCTAACTCACTGAAATTGCAATAAATTAGTCTCAATTGCACAGTAAAATAAACCTTTTACTTTTCCATTTCCATTTTTTTTAAATTTAATTCTTATTGCTTCTTTTATTTGTTGCTTTCAGTTTTAATTTTATACAAATACATAAAGGTAATTTAATTAATAATAGCTTTTAAATTGTTTTCTCTTTTACTTTTGTTAGTTGAAAAGAAAAAAAGAATAAGCAGATTTTTATTTCTTTAAATTTAAAAAGCAGAACTGAAAAAAAAAAAAAAAAAAAAATCTGAATTTTGAAAAGCAGAATCTTTATGTGTAAAGATAGAATTTTGCAAAGTAGATAAAAGCAGAATTTTGGCCCGCTCCCCGCGTAGTACTGTAAATATTTTATAATTATTTTATAAGACCTAGTCTTGCATAGTAGACACTTTTTAGAAACGTATTAGGACAGCAGTCAAGTCTTTGAATACCGAAATAAGACAACGCGTAGTCGTCGAATATTCAATAATTCAATTATCCAAACAACAACTGCGTCCTCATTGTATTCACTGGTGTGGATGCACAATTCAAATTAATTTACATTTTAAAACGTCCCGCTACTGCTTCCATTACGGTCACTCGTTCGGACTTTCGAGCCCTTTTCGCATTCTCAAAGAAATTCAAATAAATTCCCACTCTTTTATCAGGAGGAAATAATTATACGTTAAACTTTTTTCAAGTTGTAAATAACTGCAATCAATTTAAATAGTTACTCACTTCCAGTTGTCCGCCGCACCACCGTGTGAATTGTATTAAATCCAGCTAAATTTCCTAATGCTGCTACAGTTACTATGGAATCCTTCTTCCCACTACTCATCTGAAAATAGAAAATACAAACGGATGAAATGTGAGAACTGACAATATGCAAACAAAGCGTTGATAAGTTCAAAATCCGTATGGAAAAGGCGGATTCAACTGTCTGTACATGAGCTGAAATCATTTTCAGTTTGATTCCAACCTTCAATCAGATGTCGGAACATTTTCTATAGGAGGCCCACACGGCCTCACTGCTGCCGGTATATTGTAAAAATAATCTCCTTTACATATCCTGTGGAAACGTGATTTTATTCTTTGTTCCTATACATGCGTTTTCCCTTTCTTTCTGGCACGCTGTCACCGTTGTAGGGTTAGCGTAGACAACGATGCCGACAACGTAAGATGTTAAATTAACTGACAATTGTTTGACATAAATCTGATTATTTAGAACAAAGGCGGCAATGAAATGGGACGAACATCGTTTCTTGCTTTTCCTATATACTTATATATATATATATATATTTTTTTTAATAAGCAAAATCAAAGGCGGTATTATTAGATTTTCTCGTGAAGGCTTATGTTGGTTAGAGCTATGCGCTTATTCGCTTCGGTATTTTGTGGTTCCCAGTAACATTTTTGTGGTGTGCTTCCCGATGAAGTAGCTAAGGGGATATAACTGGGGAGCGATGGAATTTATGTTGAAAATATTTAATAAACATGAATTTTTCCCTTTGTGCAAAGCTAAGATTTTGCGCCTCATTTCCCGTCAAAACAGATTAGCTGAAAAGGCTCAGTAGCATCTCAGAATATGTCTCATTAATTATATTTTCAAGTAGGTAGCTCGGAAGCGCATCATATAACTCATTTATGCCGGATTTTACGATGGGTGTGTACTGTGTAACCTTGAGTTTATTTGAAACAGCTTTTACTTTAGTTGAAATATAATGTCGTTTTGCATTCGTTTCACTCGGGAATCCAATCGAACAAGAAAACCAGAGTATTTCTATTATTATAGTATTATAGAGTTAGTAGATATACTCTGAAGAAAACTGCTTCCGTTTGAATCCACAAAAGTATTGATGAAATGCCAAAAAATAATCTACGGCTGCTGTCAGCTCTCTTGTATGAAATACATAAATAACACTTTTGTTAGTGCTTCTTGAGTGGATTCTGACTTCAAATCGAGAAGAGAAGTTCTCTTCTTAGAACCACCAGAAGAGTATTTTTTTTGTGCCAATGGAACGGTTTCAGAAGTGACTTTTTCGATACCGGACTCTCCCGGACGCTTCTTTTTGCCCAATGGAAAACGACATAATTATACCTTATAGAACTAGTAAGCAGCTTATTAGTCCAGTGGAGTTCACTCTTCAGTGAGCCTTGCAAAGAAGTGAAAGGTATTGAATTTGTTGGAGCATTATAATGTGCCACGACTCACGAATAAGGACAACCGACAACCTCTCGGTGGCAACTTGACCATGAAATTTTTCTTGCTCTAGGAGCGATATTTTTCGATGCCTTGCAGCATTCTTTAATTGATCTTTAAACATAGATCAATAAATGTAAAACACTAGAAGTTTTAACAGATTAAAGATTAATTGGAGCTGAGAAGTGTTCACTGGGCTGGCTGAATTATATTTCTGCGGAACTTTTTACATTTTTTATTGATATATTTTTACGAAATAATAAGTCAGCAACTTTAACGCTATACGTGTATGTCAGCGTACATTGCCCGGTCATAGTAAGCAGAATGGTAAAACACTAAGATGTACGAGACTGGAACAGCACGTTACAAAAGAGGTGCCGGCAATCTCGTAATGCTTGTTCCGACGGGAATATCTCCGCTGTCGGTGAAGGTGGTACGGATGAGAGACAACGTTGACCAGGTGATACAGATCAAAAAGTTCAAATGCACGAATTGGGACTGGGTGATATGTAGTTCCAACAGGATGATGCAACTGCTCGAGCGAAAATGCATATTTCAAACGATGCGTTTCTTAATATCTCGTATTGGCGATTAATACTTATCGTCTAATTTGAAGCTCGGGGCTTCTTTCTGTGGGGTTGTTTTTTTAATAACGGGTCTGTACGAATAAGCCACACAGACTCTAAAAGCTTGTGGCCCGATTCAACAAGAGTGCGATTCTTTATCGATAGATATTCTCCTCAAAAACGACTGAAAATGATCTAATATGAGTCCAAAATGGTCAACAACATGGCGACACCAACTTGACCGATATCGCCTTTAAAATTTAATGAAAAAAAAAAACCTTTTGAAAATAATAAGTTCATTTTCAGGACCTAGCAACAGAACATCGGGTGAGTGTTTTTGGGCAACTCTGTATTTCCAAAAGTCTACTTAGCGGTAGTACCTAATTCAAGTTCAGACCTAATATCATACCTGTCTGTAAGTATTTGTCTGTATCGCCTCTTTGAAAAGTTATATGTTCTCCTTTTTTTTTTTACAACCATTCGTTATACGGACTTTCTTAGAAAAAAGAAATACCTACCCTTTTTTGGTATTATTTGTGCTTGCATCATCTGTATAATTACCTTACTTAATATTTTTGAGGTTGTGTATTAGTCAACGACGAGAAAATATCAATATTTAATATTTTGCATATATTCAAATTAAACAATTAATGAAAGATTTATTAGTTTTTAACAATGTGTGCTATACAAAACATGTCTGAAATATTACATTTTAGTACAGTTGGGGATGGGTTTCAATGAAAAAGTATTTAAATCAAATCCTTATTTATGTTTAAAAATTAAAGCATTTTGATATATTTGTATTCGAATCAAATAAACTGCAGATTAAAATATAATTCTTTCGCCTCAAATTCAATATTTCTTTTGATTTTTATAATAGAACGAGCTATACGTTCAGTGCTGCCAGAATTTCAAAAAAGAAAATGCTAGACTGCAAGAAAAAATATGCTAGAATGTATGGAGCCAAAAAATAAAAATGCTAGACAAAACAAAATGTGTTTTCACCAGCTTTTTACAATAAAGAAAAAATATTATTTTGTCTTTTATACTAGAAATTCATCTGATTGTATATTTTTGCCTATCCTAGTAAAGAATTTCGACCTTAAATATATCTCAGAAAATAATAAAAATCATGTTTTTTTAAACAATGAACATTAAAGTATCAGTCTGCAGAGAAAAACAAAACAAAGTAATATCAGCAGTAACTACAGTGGGTGCATTTTTTTGACGTTTGGTGTCCACCATAGATAAGCCATAAATCCTTCACCATACATCTAAATTCATTAGCCTATGTATCAAAGGGCATGGTAGTGACCAGCCAAGTTCTGGTACTACACCCTTTTAACAGGAACAAACTCAGGCGATTTTCGACCCCCCTCTGTCTTTAGTACCACTGAAGTCAGAAACTTCAAATTCGGAATATTTGCTAAGCTGATCAAGCACAAGCGCCCAGAAAACTTTTTAGCATTAGTTTAGTGATTACTGAAACATAGGGCTTCAAAAATAACAAAAACCGTAACTGACCGACTGACAGATCATCAAAATTATGGAGTACTCCCCGACATCGTGGAATCTTGTAATTTTGCACAACGGTATGTCTTGTGGTGCAATGAAAGGAATAATTGAGCTTTCTCTATAAAGGGACGTGGTATCCATCCACTTTCTCAGAATTGTTGTCAATTATATGGAGGACTTTCGATGGCTGTAGAAGAATGAAATTTGGTTGATGGTAGAGCTCAAAAATCTAAGATTTTTCATTCGGCGTGTCTGCCTATCGTCATTTTGAAAATATACATGCAACTTAAAAGTTCATGTCTTTTCTTTGGTGGGCTTACTTGGCTAGTTTGGATTGGGTACGATTAACCGCTTTTAAAAATATCGATTGCAAAAAATCGATCAACAAAATATCGACAAAAAAAATGTCGACTAAGCAAAATGTCGAGTAATCAAAATATCGATAGAGAATATGTCGATTTTTTAAAATATCGATTTTAAAATGCCGACTATAGTTAAGTGAATGATGTAAACAGGCGCGCGCGCACCTGTTTACATCATTCACTTAACTATAGTCGACATTGAGTAAAAAAAAATCTCTGGGCTAACTGTTTAACAATACTCTTCATTCACTTGGTATTGTTCTTGGCTAACTGTTCCATTTTCAATATGTGTTGATAAACATAATATGTTTATTCTATCTATCTATCTTCTATATATATAAAAATAACTTGATAAATGTGTGTGTGACAGCCTACCAACTGCCACACACATCCGATTTTGATTTAGTTTTTTTGTTGGTTAATAGACCATGCAGAGAAGGTTAATATATTGGTATGATAAATTTTTGAAAGAAGGCGCAACCGCCATTCCAATAAATTCATTTTTGTACACTTTCAAAAAAAAGAAACTGAATAGAAATCGAGTAGTGACACTTCAAATACAAAAAAATAAATATTTTAAATTTTAAAAGCAATTGTTGTTGTCAATTATTTTAATTATTTTCCAACCAAATTGTCGTTGTCAACAATTTTGAAAGTTTTTTTTTTTTAAACACCTATAGGTACCTTAAAAGTTTGTTCTAATAAATTATGTTTACTATGTTACATGTAGTAACTTTTTGAAATGAAGTAGATACTTTGATTATACAAAGATTATATGGCCGACGATATTTTGCATCGAATTCGTACTGTGATATCGGATAATGAACTGGAGATGTCAGTTGCATCGAATTCGTACTGTGACATCGGATAATGAACTGGAGATGTCAGATGGAATGCACAACAAAGCTTTGATTTTGATCGAGGATATGTGTCTGCTCATGAGTGGCAATTTGTTGTGCAAATTGGGGATGCCACAGCCAAATCGTTCAATGCAAGACGCACTTAATCCAGAATTGGAGCGAGAAATGGACTTCGATCGAATCGCATTGAGTCAAGCTGTTCGAACAAATGTGCAAACGTTGAATCAAGAATAAAACAAAGTGTACGATGAATTGATGCAAGCAGTCGATAACGAAAATGGCGGAATTTTCTTCCTTGATGCGCCCGGTGGAACTGGAAATACATTCCTGATTTCACTGATTTTGGCTACAATTCGTTTGAGATCTGAGATCGCTTTGGTCATATTATTCTATTGTTACAAGAAGCAAACTAAGTTATAATTTAAGTACTTTTTTCCTTAAAGAAAAAAATAATTAAATCAAAAGTTAACAAACTTGGAGTCTTTTTCATTTATGTAATAAAGGTATACCAATGAAAATTTGTCGACAAATTGACCGACACCTGTTTACATCATTCACTTAACTATAGTCGACATTGAGTAAAAAAAAATCTCTGGGCTAACTGTTTAACAATACTCTTCATTCACTTGGTATTGTTCTTGGCTAACTGTTCCATTTTCAATATGTGTTGATAAACATAATATGTTTATTCTATCTATCTATCTTCTATATATATAAAAATAACTTGATAAATGTGTGTGTGACAGCCTACCAACTGCCACACACATCCGATTTTGATTTAGTTTTTTTGTTGGTTAATAGACCATGCAGAGAAGGTTAATATATTGGTATGATAAATTTTTGAAAGAAGGCGCAACCGCCATTCCAATAAATTCATTTTTGTACACTTTCAAAAAAAAGAAACTGGATAGAAATCGAGTAGTGACACTTCAAATACAAAAAAATAAATATTTTAAATTTTAAAAGCAATTGTTGTTGTCAATTATTTTAATTATTTTCCAACCAAATTGTCGTTGTCAACAATTTTGAAAGTTTTTTTTTTTTAAACACCTATAGGTACCTTAAAAGTTTGTTCTAATAAATTATGTTTACTATGTTACATGTAGTAACTTTTTGAAATGAAGTAGATACTTTGATTATACAAAGATTATATGGCCGACGATATTTTGCATCGAATTCGTACTGTGATATCGGATAATGAACTGGAGATGTCAGTTGCATCGAATTCGTACTGTGACATCGGATAATGAACTGGAGATGTCAGATGGAATGCACAACAAAGCTTTGATTTTGATCGAGGATATGTGTCTGCTCATGAGTGGCAATTTGTTGTGCAAATTGGGGATGCCACAGCCAAATCGTTCAATGCAAGACGCACTTAATCCAGAATTGGAGCGAGAAATGGACTTCGATCGAATCGCATTGAGTCAAGCTGTTCGAACAAATGTGCAAACGTTGAATCAAGAATAAAACAAAGTGTACGATGAATTGATGCAAGCAGTCGATAACGAAAATGGCGGAATTTTCTTCCTTGATGCGCCCGGTGGAACTGGAAATACATTCCTGATTTCACTGATTTTGGCTACAATTCGTTTGAGATCTGAGATCGCTTTGGTCATATTATTCTATTGTTACAAGAAGCAAACTAAGTTATAATTTAAGTACTTTTTTCCTTAAAGAAAAAAATAATTAAATCAAAAGTTAACAAACTTGGAGTCTTTTTCATTTATGTAATAAAGGTATACCAATGAAAATTTGTCGACAAATTGACCGACACCTGTTTACATCATTCACTTAACTATAGTCGACATTGAGTAAAAAAAAATCTCTGGGCTAACTGTTTAACAATACTCTTCATTCACTTGGTATTGTTCTTGGCTAACTGTTCCATTTTCAATATGTGTTGATAAACATAATATGTTTATTCTATCTATCTATCTTCTATATATATAAAAATAACTTGATAAATGTGTGTGTGACAGCCTACCAACTGCCACACACATCCGATTTTGATTTAGTTTTTTTGTTGGTTAATAGACCATGCAGAGAAGGTTAATATATTGGTATGATAAATTTTTGAAAGAAGGCGCAACCGCCATTCCAATAAATTCATTTTTGTACACTTTCAAAAAAAAGAAACTGAATAGAAATCGAGTAGTGACACTTCAAATACAAAAAAATAAATATTTTAAATTTTAAAAGCAATTGTTGTTGTCAATTATTTTAATTATTTTCCAACCAAATTGTCGTTGTCAACAATTTTGAAAGTTTTTTTTTTTTAAACACCTATAGGTACCTTAAAAGTTTGTTCTAATAAATTATGTTTACTATGTTACATGTAGTAACTTTTTGAAATGAAGTAGATACTTTGATTATACAAAGATTATATGGCCGACGATATTTTGCATCGAATTCGTACTGTGATATCGGATAATGAACTGGAGATGTCAGTTGCATCGAATTCGTACTGTGACATCGGATAATGAACTGGAGATGTCAGATGGAATGCACAACAAAGCTTTGATTTTGATCGAGGATATGTGTCTGCTCATGAGTGGCAATTTGTTGTGCAAATTGGGGATGCCACAGCCAAATCGTTCAATGCAAGACGCACTTAATCCAGAATTGGAGCGAGAAATGGACTTCGATCGAATCGCATTGAGTCAAGCTGTTCGAACAAATGTGCAAACGTTGAATCAAGAATAAAACAAAGTGTACGATGAATTGATGCAAGCAGTCGATAACGAAAATTGCGGAACTGGAAATACATTCATGATTTCACTTATTTTGGCTACAATTCGTTCGAGATCGCTTTGGCCCTAGCCTCTTCTGGGATAGCGGCTACTTTATTAGAAGGCGGTAGAACAGCTCATTCTGCATTGAAATTGACATTGAATCTGCAAGTGGATGCAGAACCTACATGCAACATTTCAAAGAACACTGCGATGGCGGAAGTACTGCAGCTATGTAAGATTATCATATGGGACGAATGCACAATAGCTTACAAACGCGCATTGGAGGCCCTGAATCGTTTACGCAATGATAAGCGACCTTTCGGTGGAGCAATGATCTTGCTATCAGGCGATTTTCGTCAAACGCTGCCTGTCATTTCGAGATCAACTCCGGCAGATGAATTGAATGCTTGCCTGAAGGCGTCTGCTTTATGGCGATACGTCAAGAAGCAGACAACAAACATGCGAGTTTCTTTACAAAATGACCAGTCCGCTGCAGAGTTGTCCAGGTATTTGTTGTCCAAATATTTATGATGGGCAATGGTGTGATTCAAGCAGACTTAATCACCGGCCTGATTGAGTTTCCACAACTTTTTGCAACTTTACAACGAGACCGGAAGAACTAATCATGAATGTTTTCCCGAATATCGCTCAGAATTATACTGAACATGATTGGCTGAGTGTAAGAGTGATTTTGGCTGCGAATTTCGCCATTCAAAACCAAATCGCTGGTGAGTTGCATTCAATTCAACAAATCAGTCGACTCCGTGATGGATGAAAACGAAGCCACCAACTATCCCACTTTGTTGCGCAATCTAAATGAACCAAAACTTTGTAACGGTACGCGTTTGATTGTGAAGAATTTAATATCAAATATTATTCAAACAACGATTTTTATTGGAAAATTCAAAGGCGAAGATGGTCTTATTCCGCGGATTCCACTTATACAGAACGATTTGCCGTTCGTGTTTAAGCGTCTTCAATTTCCCAAACTTCTCGCTTATTAATAAGTCGCAAGGACAATCGCTGTATGTGTGTGGCAAAAATCTTGAATTTCACGTGTCGGCAAAGCTCTCGCTTTGAACGTGTACACACGCGATAATAGAAATAGAATAAAAAATGTTATGTACCATAAAGCATTTCAGTGAAAAAGCGGTAGGTTGCCGACAAGTATTTGATTTTATTTATTTATTTAATTTTAATATACCTTTTGAATAAAAAATTTGAATTGACCGAATTACATGAAGCAGAATGAAGCGAGAGCTCGGAATTATTAATTTCATTACCTACATAAATGAATTTGGGCGGAACGAAGTTCGCCGGGTCAGCTAGTTTTTCATATTAATTATGCAAGAAAACGACACATCGAACGTCTACGTACGACTTTTTGTGCAGCTGAATTCATTCACTCGTTGATTTTTGTATAATATGTAAATTTTTAGTGTGATATGCTTATTTTAAGATTGTTAATAAAAACAGTTACAGTTTTTAAGTTTTTCTTATGAAAACAAGTGCAAATTTTACTTCGGAGAGAAAAAGGGGATTTTTGTATGGAATTTGGGGAAAAACTAAATAAATCCTGATAAAAAAAGGGGAAACCAGTCTTCAAAGTCTAGGAGCACTGCGTTCCACATTCATTCGAATACTAGTTAAGGGCAGATGCAATTTAAGTACGGAATCATTTTCCTTAAATATGAATGTACATAAGTTGTAACAGCCAAATATTAGAACTTGAAGTTCATTAAATCTTCATCTAGTAGCGCAGTAATTCACTGCAACTTACAGTAACTGGGCTACCTCTCTCACCGATGGATCAGTATTGACCTGAGTATGGTGCGGATTAATCCTCGCTATCTCACAAACCTAAACTAACCTTCCATAGAAATCGTTGCGTGATTCTCAGCCTTTAGAAATGGTGATGCTCGAGAAGTTTCTGGTTTTTATATTATTGTCTGATATTTTCGCTTATAATGTTTTCTTAAAAATAACACCTGTTACGACTTGAAGTTATTTGACCACGTCATCATTATCTAATTAGCTTACGAGTTCACCCGGAGGTTCCGGGGAGTCTGAAGTTGGCGATGATTAGCAATAATCCAGTTTAGCTGATAACTTAGAGCAGTCAACGATGCTTAGATCCAAAAAAGATGCAAGAGATGGGAAACTATCTTGAAAGCTCGAGGAAAAGATGTGGCCAGCGGAGAGTGTAGCCGATAAGCTCAAGAATAAGCCTAAGAATCGTTTCAATATCTCACAAACTCTTTATGCAAGAAAAGGTGTTTCAGATCTTTTCTTAAAACTCGTTGAGCTATTACTTCATTTTTCTATCACATTTGAAAGAATTTTAGAAATCTCACCGTCAAAAGCTATCATATCTCTTTTTACGTAGAAACAAACCCGTGCTGGTCGGAGCTTTCTAATATCTGACGGCATCTATTGGCGTCAGGTCTAGCAATCGCTAAACCACCGTATACGACGAAATTGTGCCCTACTCCTAGGGCTTTAAAAACCGCTTTGGAGGTAATTAAGTATTTTAAAGAGCCCTGCGCGCTACGTATCGAGTGGTTAATTCG
Organism: Cheilosia urbana; assembly: GCA_946477585.1. Taxonomy (NCBI): domain Eukaryota; kingdom Metazoa; phylum Arthropoda; class Insecta; order Diptera; family Syrphidae; genus Cheilosia; species Cheilosia urbana. The sequence goes on from OX297856.1 coordinate 45,912,894, forward strand.
GTAACTCACTTCAGATATCGCCACTCAAACTTTATTTGCTTTTGCCAAGTGCCTGCGTTTACAAACGAACAAATAACTTATGCAATAAATATATGCCATTCAACTGGAATCATAGAATTAATGACGAGTACACTGAGCCAAAAAAGATATTCCTTCTCGAATACCTAGACCTACTCGGTACGACAATATAAAAAAAAATACTCGTATTTTCTTGACATGAATGAAAATATGCGGACGTATCCACCGAGATAAACGAAATAAATTCAAAACTGTCTAAACTATTGCATTTAACCCTTTTATTAAAAGTTATCTGATAAATTTTATATCTTTCGGTAACAGGCAGAGCCCGAGATAGGCCATGTGCAACAACAATGTTTTCCACTGTAGACAACTTGGCAGTTTGTGATTATAAGTATACAAATAAATTTTTATTTAATTTTGTCTCCTTATCAGCGGCAACATTTATTTATACATTCGAAAAGTTTTCGGCTCTAGCTATAGCATATTATATGCGACAGCCTGTGATGAGCCGTGACCGTGACTCGTGAGAAAGTCAACAGGAGGTGGAAAAAGTTTTGTAAATAAATTTCCATTTATAAGCGAGCACTTATTATTGCGGTCTGTAGCTATAACCGGGTATTGTTTATTAAATAAAAACCAATAACAAAATGTTCACATTTTTCTAATACTTAGTATTATTGAGTGGAACTTTGGTCACAATTTTCAAGTGGCAAATTATTTGTCACTTGTTATCATCAATCAAATAAAGTGTGAGTGGCTTTCAGGAATATCTACACTTGTGGTAGCCCAACGAATTGTTTTGTGCCCCTGTGACTGTTAATTATATTAATTGACTTAATGGGATTCGAATAAGTATCTTCTGCGTAGTTTATTTCTATCCTCAAGAAATCGTCGCCTGAGAACTTAGTGTCACTCAGATCGGATATACACGTTTGAGCAAACATGTCGCAACATCCAAGGGATCAATTCTGGTTCTGTAAAGAGTGAATCGAAATAATCGTTATTACAGTCGCTATCACACATTGCTTTCAATTTTCCCGATTAACTCGGTAGTATAAAGCGATTCTCGCTCAACAAGTGAAAATATCGTGATGAATTCAATATCTCACACTGTCTTGTTCTCAATTTTCAAATTCGCACTAAAAACACTCACTTGCAAATAAGAATGTGAGAACAAATAATTCATATAAAACTTTTTGAAAATTAATTTCACATTTTCGTAAAACGAGAATCGAAATTGCAGTGAAAGAGTTTTACTTTTTCACAAAACAAGTCTTCGTTCCCGACGAAAAATTTCAAGAGGGGGACTAAAAAAGTATGTACCCCACATAAAAATAGTAAAATAGCAAAAACAAGAACAACAAAGACATTTATTTATTACAAAAACAAAAAATACAATCTTATTCATCATGAAACATTTCTTTTCACATTTGTGCATTCTTTTTCGTTAAGTAAAGAATAATATCTTACTTAAACTGAAAAAGGGGCCATTTTGATCATTTTCAAGATAATGGGGCCAGGCTCAAAAGGTGCCAACCGGGAACACTGCTTCGAGAAGAATAATCACAAGAATAATGAACAACGTGCGATCGTCAAAGATCGCCAGTTGGCGTTTTTGATCCACTTGCCATTGCGTAATATGACAGGTGTCCTATTTGTTTCGTCATTCCAATTGAATTCGACGGAGGACGGACTTGCCCTTTGTCATTCGAGTGACGATTTTTTGCGAGTACGCGCCCGAAAATAGAATAAAAAATGTACCATTAAGTCAGCGTTGCCAACCACTTTTGACGAAAAAATGCCCAACATAAAAAAAAAGATGCCTTTGTCAATAAAACAATGCCTAAACATTTTTGTAGGTTAAGTTAAACAATAAATAAAAAATTAATCACTAACAGCCGTATTAATAAAAAAACCCTTAACTACTCTCTAACTCATATGTTACCTAGCACCTAGTTAAATAAATAGCAGCACATTAGTTAAATTTTCTTATTAATAAATGAAAATAACTCATATAATAACTAACTGTTATATGTGGTGTTTTCTCTAAAATAGCTACTTAGAGCTGGCATCACCTAACCAAATTGTACTAAAAACTATTACATATGTCATCACAGCTGGCTAATACATTTCAATTGTGACAAGTGAAAAAAAAGAAACAAGAAAATAACAGAAAATCGAGCAAAAAAAAAAAAATCAAAACAAATGTAATTTGTAAACATTTTCATAGGGTTTTCTCGTTTTTTGTACACTTTTTTTTCGAGTTGGAGCGATGGTAACCGAATCCTCCCCTAACATAATTTACATTATTCAAAAACACTGAATAACGGTGAGCCATTTTTTTGCCCAATTTTTTCAAATTTAAATTTAATTTATTCTGTCATTTTGACAGGAACCATGTTTCTAATACCCTTTTCACACCGCAGCGAAACCCGTATTTTCGTCGAAAAATCGAAATTGCATTCACGCCGAAAAATAATTAGTTTTCGTTTTAGGTTTCAACCAGCTGTAAGACAATAGTCGTGAAACTTTTGTGTAAACTATGTTGTTTACGAATTTCGATCGCATTAATAAATCAAATTAATTCAGAGCATTTCAAAATAATATTAGACCATCAATTAGCTCGGAAAATGATTTTAAGTTGTGAGTTGTGACATTTATTCAGTGTTTTCGTGGAAAAATACTTTAAACGACTCGTTTTGAAAACTGAAATATGTATGGGAAAACATCTGTTTTCGATTAAGATTTCGCGAAAATCAGGTTTTCGGCTCGGTGTGAATAGCGTATTAGAGTTATTGACTCGCTAACAGACCTCCTACCGTAAGTTAGTTATGTGATAGTTACGCAGCGTTAGTTATCTTCTAAAAATGTTTATTAATATGAATTTGAGTTTAACGAATGTATTTGCCATTAGTTAGGCCTAACATGTAGTTACGCGAGAATTATTAATACGGCTGTAATATAATAAAATAAACAAAAACAATTTTTATTTCCAAAAAAAAAAGAAGAAAAAAAAATATTTAAATCATCTATTCTAGAGTGCGATATTCTGTTGAATACAGTTCCAAATATAATAGATAGACTTAAGGCCGAAAGGTAAACATTTTAAGCATGTTGTTAAGTTTAGAGCGCTCGCTAAGAGCCAGTAAGCTAGAATAAGAAAAATGTTAGTTTGAAATTAGATTAAATCGTTTTTATCTAGTATGTAAGTTAAAGAAAGAAATAATAAAAATGAATTTAAAAGGAAAAGGACAGTTCCAAATATCAAGACAAAATAATAAAATGAGTTTATAATTTACTTACGTTCTTTATTTAACAACGAACTCTTTCTTTAACACAAAACTAAAAAAAAAAACTAACTAACTATATTGGACAAGGAAAGAAGAGAAAACACCAGATATAGCTTAGGAAGCTTACGTATTCAAGAGAAATTAAAAAGCACTATGAATGAATACAAAAGAGTGCAAAGACAACGTACAGTCCAACTACAGTATAGCATTAAATTGTTTGTGATTTTAGGATCGTATGTTGTCTTATTGTTTAACGTACAAAATATTTTGTCATAGTGTTTATTAATTGTTCAGTATGGTTGTTTTTTTGTTTTACAAAATAAACCGATGTAAAACGTAAGAACCATTGAAACAATAACTTAATAAAACAATAATAATAAAACCAACGAAACGTAGGGAAAAGAATGAAATAGTTTATTATTTATTTTGATTCGGAAACCACTGATCAGTAAGCTCATTAAAAAAAAAATGAAAAAAAAAAAAAACGAACAACAAACAGCTCTGAAATTTGTTTCCAATTTCCACTTACTGGAAGTGGAAGCTGAAATTATTTTTGAAGAATGACAGATAAGGTGTTCGCAAAATTGGCAAAGTTTGATTTTTTTAAGAATGTTTTGAACAAATAAAAAGTTAGTACTACTAGTTAAATCAAAAAAAAAAAAAAGTAAAAACATTTGAAATACAAAAAGATCCCTTTTTGGAAAACAAGCCTTAAGGCCTTAGGTAATGAAATAATGCCTAAAAGGCATGAACAAGCCGTATTTGGCACCGCTCCATAGAAGCACTTTAATAAAAAAGCGGAAGGCTGGGCGGTTTTGATTGAGACACGTCTACATTAGGTTCATTCGCGTAGATACGTGGTTTAAATCGAACGCAATCGATATAAATCGATGGCAATCGCGCCACAAAGTCTTTTCACGGTCTCATCAAAAATGACAGGTAAATAGAAAATTAGCAAAATAACGAGTAACGAGTAGTTCCTTTTTTTTCTTTTTCTTATAAATTTTTAAATTAATTTTTTTTCTCTTCACTTGAAGAGTTCTTTTTTTATCTTAATATTAAATTGAATTAATATTTTTCATTTTTTTGCGATAAATTTTTAAATTCTTTTTTTTTTTTCTCTTCACTTGAAGAGTTTTTTTTAGCTTAATATTAAATTAAATTTACATTTTTCAGTTTATTATTTTTTATTTTTAATATTATTAAATATATTTTTTTGGTTATTTAATATTTTTTCTCTTACTTTAAGAGTTTTTTATTAAATTATGTAATTATGTATATAGTCTGTAAATTGTAAAATGGTAGACTTAAATAAATAAATAAATAAAAGAAACAGCTCAGAGCATTTCAACCGGAAAAGGGCAAGTACTGATAAATATGTCAAATGCACAAAGTTGACAAGAAAAAAAAACTCAAAATCCGTCTTTAGAATCTATTGCGCAGAAATATTAAATCCGTGAGTTCAACCTTCAAGCTTAAGTGGTCAAAAAAAGGAAAAGAACATTTTTGCGGTTTCGTTTTACCTATGGCTATAACTGGGGCCTTAGTTGTAACAGTAGAACATTCGTTTGAACTGATGGGTCTAATTCATGGTAAAAAATAAATAAATAGTTGGCGCAACAGGTCTGGAGAGACCCTAGGCCTAGCTTCTCACAACCATTCGTTTGTGTGAGTTTTTCATTTTTGGAACGAATGGAAGGGATCTACAGTTTTATGCCGACTCCAAACGGCTAATTGAGAAGCTCTTACAAGACATTTATACTCTCGGATGTTTGTCAGACGTTCGCGAGAGGTAGCGCAGCAGAAAAAAACCCTAAGTCGGAATTGGGTTTTTGCGGGATTCGAACCTGGGACTCCCGCATAGCAGTCCAACACACTAACCACTAAGCTACTGCGACTACTTATTCATGGTAATGATATTCAAATGTTACACAACATTTTTCATTCTATTATATGCATACACCGTACACGTACAAAGCGGGAGATTTGCCGACACGTGGCACGCCACATACAATTGACTAAGCAACACTGGAGTTCCGGATTGAAACAACATCCAACCAATCATGGTGATGATATTCGGGAAAACATTCGTGATGAGCGTGGCAATAACTGTCACTGTCAACTATTAGCACAATAATAAGTGATGGAAAGACTGTGCAAATGAATCAGCTGTCAAAAGTTGATGCATACAACGCCATCTACTGGCAATACCGGAACCAGCATTTGAAATCATGTTCGTTTTTAATGTGTCACAAAAAAAAATTGCTACAAAAACAATTATTGTCACACAAATTATGTCCGAATTGGTGCGAATCATGCGAATCATTTTTATATAAAAAAAGGGTAAAAAAAAATATATATTTAGGACTCTTAAAGTTCATATTGTGCACAGCCCTCTGTACATTAACGAAACTCAATAACACTGCAGTTAAATATCAACAGGCATAACTACATGCTTAACATCAACATCATTCAAATGTAACCCAACCCAGTAACATATAGCGTGCCCTCACTATAGGTATTCAATTTGATTGATTATTTTCCTAAGTGGTTTAGTTTTAAATGCACCTATTCAAATAAAACCACACCGCAAAGTTTGGTAGGTAGGAAAAAGGGCTTTAAGTTAAGATCATGAAATTCCCCCTCAATCACTCAATATGTCTGAAATAAATCCTACCAAAGGGACGTAGCCACGAGCAACGACTACAAGACATAAAAAAAAACATCGTCCCCACTGCCACCCGATAAATTAATAAAGTCTTCCAATTACTAGACTGCCTCTCGGCAGGATGACCAACTTGGCGTTGGCAGTGCTTGTCGAGGACTCAAGCCCAAGACCCATCCGCCCCTATTTATTAGTTATTTACACAAACCCCACCACCTCCAACGCCGCCGCCGTCTTCGAGCTCGTCGTTCATCGTCGTTGTCCGCAAAGTATTGATTCTGGATGTTGATATAGGCACCAATGGAATCACGATTGAACCCTCATAAAGGAGTGGATCAATATTATACCTACTTTTAGTGGATATAGAGGAATGCTATGGACAACGTAGCCTAAATCTATTAAGAATGTGCCTCCCAACGAAATATATTCCGGTAAACTTTAAACCTAAATTGGCCAAAATTTGTTTAGTTTACCAATACCAATCATGTATCCTAGGAACGATAAGTCTAATTCTGCGGAATGGTTGCAGCAATCCGTTTATGCAAAGAAATAAAAAAACGTCCGCCATCAATAGATCAAACGTTACTATAATTAGCATCATTATGACAAGTGAGGGGAGGGCAAGTATTAAATTGTAACTCAGTTTGCAACTATATCAGAATTTAGGATATGAAGGCTCTCATGCATCACTAGGCGAGACTCAGGGCAACACTAGACATTAGACAATATAATGGGCGGGTGCAGCAATCGTCACTAATTCAATTTATGTGCAGGAAGTACTTTTTACTGTAAAGGGTTTTTCAATTGGGACGGGTCGATGTTGGTGTTATTGACTTGACAGTCTGTTGTCTGTGGCGGACATATTATTTTGGTGGCGTTTGTCTTATCTGATGCTTATTATTCAGTCACTGATGTCAAATCACCATGGCAAGTTGAAGTATTGAGCAGCAACCAAATGATAAAACTTTACTATCAAAATGAGTGTTCATCGGTGCAAATGTTGCGCGCGTTGCACTTTTTTAACGGCAGACGGGTGTACCTTCGAAATGGACTGTCCAATGTTTGGTCGCCAAATTCAAGACATCCGGATTGGTAAATAATTGGCCAACACTCGAGACGCCAAATTGGCTGAAAACATTGCCACGGTCGGTGAAAGTGTTTACGACAACCAGAGGCAGTCAATTATTCCTCGACATGCACAAAAAGTCGCCCATTTGCAGACGGTGCAGGGAAATAAATAAACGGGCAATAACTTCACATGAGAAATAACTTTAGCTTGAGTGGAAAATAATTTCACATAATTGGTGGTGATGATTTTGCCCACTTAGATAGATAGATAATTTATTTTTCGTATTATAGATTTACATTTGGTGGGCCACCGCGCAGTTTATATACAGAGATTTGATATTTATATTATATCTTTCTACTGAACAATTAATTTTAAATCATGATTACAAACAATAATACTATGCAATGATATACTTTGAAGGAAAAATACGTTAAAAACCTTCAATACAAAATAGAGTTAGAAAAGGGAAAGAAAAAGAAACCTTAAAAACTAAGCAGGTACATTGTAATGGGTAAATAAATGAGTAATAAATAGATATTAAACAATAAATAATAGATAAATAAGCGTAAATAAATAAATTATTACATAAATAAATAATAAAATAAATAAATAAATAAATAAATAAATAAATAAATAAATAAATAAATAAATAAATACATAAATGGATAAATAAGTAAATAACAAATAATAGATAATGTATTACAAATAATAAATAATATATAACAAATATTAAATAACAAAAAAATAAATAACAAATAATAAATAATAAATTATAAATAACAAATAATAAATAATAGGTATAATAAATAACAAATAATAATTTTTGATAACAAAGAAGCATTCAGAACAAATCAGAACATGATTAAACATTTAGGTCGTGAATCAGAGGGTTTTCGGAGATCTCACAATTGCGGAGAAATTTGATGGTCAACTTTGTAATTCGATCTTGAATCAAGTCCACATTTGCTCTGGTATGAAGATCAGTGGCTGAGTGATGCGGGGGAAGATTTAGCATCATTTTTAAGATTTTGTTTTGTGAAATTTGTAGTTTTTTGAGATGACATTTTGCTGAATTACCCCATACTTGGCAACCATATAAAAGGATTGACTGAAAAATTACTTTAAAAATTACGATCTTGTTGGCTTTGCTCAGTAAGGACTTTCTGTTTATGAAGGGGTACAATGTTTATTGCTATGCTCACTTTTTGTATTGTTTTAGCAGTATGTTCCTTAAATGTGAGTTTTGTATCTAGATGAATGCCTAAATATCTGATGGATGGGACCCAGTTAATACTTGTGTTATTAACAATTAGCCGATTGCTTGGAAGAAAACAAGTCTTTCGTTTTCTGCTGAAAAAGATAGCTTGCACCTTCTCAGCATTTAGTTTAATTTTCCAGCTATTGTAATAACTTAGCAATATTTGAATCGCATTTGCAAGGTTTGTCTCCACGTTAAGACTAAACTCATGCGAAGAATATATTGCCTTGTCATCCGCAAAAATAGCTAATTCACAATAAGGGAGTCTTGGAATATCAGACATAAAAATATTATACAATATTGGACCCAAAACCGATCCTTGAGGCACACCAGCAACAACACTATGACAAACAGAATAACAGTAGTTCACGAAAACTTTAAAAAAACGATCGGAAAGGAAGCTCAGGACAAGTTTTATTAGGTACGGGGGAAAACGAAAAATCAACAACTTATAGACAAGACGCAAATGCCATACACAATCAAAAGCTTTTTCAATGTCCAGCAACACTAGGCCAGTTGATTTTCCCAAGGAACGATTTTGCTTAATGTGCTGGCAGACTCTAAGCACTTGATGGGATGTACTATGATTTCTTCGGAAACCAAATTGCTCATTTGGAAGAATATTACTATCTTCCATCACTATGGTAAGTTTTCCTTTTAGTACTCTCTCAAACACTTTGCTAACACTACTCAGCAGACTAACTGGCCTGTAGCTGTTTGATTTATCTGGTGGCTTTCCTGGTTTTGGAATAGGTATCACCTTAGCTATTTTCCAAGCCCTTGGGAAGTATTGGATTTTAATGCAGACATTAAAAATAAATGTTAGGTATCTAATGGCCGATTTGGGAAGTTCTTTTAGACACCTATTTTTTAAACCATCCATACCATCAGCTTTTCTTACTGGCAAGCAACATAAAATATCTTCAACGCTGTGTTACCCACTTGAAATACAACATCAGCACCAATTTTGTGAAATTATTTCCCACCTAAACTTTGAGAATTTGTTGATTCTAACTGTAAAATAAAATCAAATTATTTATAAGTAGTATAGGTAATTTTATTAACTTTGCATACACCCAAAGTCGCAACTACTCCCACCCCTTAACAGAGGCTCTAAGTCGGGGGGTTGTAGGGGGGCAGCATGCCCCCATACATTTTCCACTGTTTACGAATTGTAGGCTTACATATGTCATTACATGTTAAGAGAAATTATTTCACACAAAAAAGTGAAGTTTTGCAATTTATTTGAATTTATTTCCCACTCCAGGTGAAGTTGTGTACCATTTATTGCCCGTGAAGATATTTAACTGCACCTTTGCAGACTTCAATTTGGCCTCGGCTTTACATCCGAACAAGATCAAACTGAGCTATGAGCAGAGAGTTAATGACCAAATACAATGCTGCTTCGGAGCGTTTGGTAGTGAAAATGTTGGCTGAAAAATTATATCTTTAACGACAAGGCGCATTTTTGGATGAAAAGAATGGAAGTGGGGACTATGCAAACCTACACTAGGTTTTCCCGGTAGCAATGCATCCACTGGCACGAATTGAAAGAAAAACATGGAGGTATAGACGAAATGTGGTTCCAGCAGGACGCCCAATTAACAATTTGACTTTGGTAAGGAGTTATTGAGGTTAATTCCCGCTTTATTGACTGCATTTGGCCGGCGCAGGCGCGTCCCCGGGACATAAGTCCCAACCAGTGTTGTTATGTCGTTGGATTTATCCCTTTTTGTGGGAATTTCGATGTCCAAAAAGCCTTTCGTGGGATAAAGCACCAAATCGTGGCATTTTGAGGAATGTAGCAAAAAATATTCAAACTATAAATTTTTGCTGAAATATTTCACCATGATTATCAACACACTGAACGTTCATAAAAAATTTCCAGTACCAAAAAATAATCGTAATAATATAACAAACTGTGATTTTTATACTAAAAATTAATTAACCGTGATTTTCTTTCCTCGTAATACAAATTATACTTTTAAAAAATGGATTTTGAGGCCATAAAGGATCGCGGGATTTTAAAAGGGAATTTGAGTTCGGTGAAAAGGGAAAAAAGGGAAAACTTACCACGCTTCGTGGGATAAATGAATAGAGAGTGCTAAGAACACTGGTCCCAACTCACAATCAGTGGGACATAACTTCCAGATTCTCTAATTCGAAGTGAAACATAAGTCCCGAATGGGGAGAAGTGGGACAATAGAGAATTTTGGGATCCTAAATTTAAAATTTCAAAATTCGAAATATATATTTTTTTGATAAGCTAAGAGAATATGTATGCTATATATGTATTTTTTATATTTATTTTTTTCTCAATTCTTTTTTTCAACTAACTGACCCGGCGCAGTTCGTTCCGCCTAAAGGCTCCGTCAAACAAAAAGCGTTTTTAACGCTGAAGTGAAATTATTTTACGTGGCGGTAAGAGAACGTCAAACAGAATTGAACCTGTCATCATTATTTTGCAAAATGTCAAGCATAGAAGAATTAATATTTTTAACTGCCGCTCCACGTAATTCGCGAAAAAAAAAAAAAAGAATTTGGGTGCATGCATCATCATGCATCAACAAAAAGATAAATGAAAAGCCCGAGAATACTACCGGTTGTGTCAAAAAATATATATCCTCTTCCTCATTCAATTCTTTTGAAATTGCCTCCCATATTTCTCCCTTTATAACAATGTTTTTGTACATTATTTCATTACCTATATTTCGTACACAAATCAATTTTTCCATATCACAATTTCAAAATCCTTTCTAACACACCGCGCCTCTGTAATTTTCACAACACCGCTTTTCAACGCCGCAGTAAAATTGGTTCGGACAGACAGAAAAACATCGTAGCGGAAATAATAAGGTTCCGTTTTTTCCCTTTGGGTACGGAACCTTAAAAAGTAGCTAACATAACAGAGTGTAAAATTATTTTATAAAACTAAATTTAATCGCCGCCTTCTTTGCTGCAAGTACATCAATTACTTCGTCAGTATTTATTTCAATCTTCCGATGAATTGACATTAAGGCTAAACCAGTAAGTCGATCTTTACCGGTAGAGTTTCTTAAAAAAGTTTTTAAGCGTTTCATCGTCGAATGCTTAGTAACATTATAACATTTATGCATACACTTTGTGGCGGTGGGGTATTGGATATTTTTGGGAACAAACCCCTGTGATCCATCCCCTAGTTACGGCCTTGGGAACTGGACCAGTGGTTGAATCTCCTGCCTAATTATAGTCGAAGCTGCATGCTATCATCATTACATGAATTGGCTACTCCATTTTTGTCGATATGATTACGGCGTTAATTCAAAACCAACTTTTACAAAATATGGGTCAAACGAATTGAGAAGTTCTGAATGAACTTATAATCAACGTGATTATATTGTGACGTGTCTGTACAGAGTTCGAGAAAATGCAAAACACCTGTGGCGGAATCGCTGATAAAATACAAAGCCGTTTAAACGTTTTCTCTTTCAACTTACGTACTTGTGGTTTTCTTTTTTCAATAATGAAACAGACCCAACTTGCTCGTATTTTATAATCAGCGAATGTACGATGAAGTATAGCGACTTAAAACTTTGCAAACTCCGAGCTCTATCTAGCATACAAGTACAGTGTGGGAAAGATGACAGACATATTACACTTTTGAAAGCTATAATGACTTTAAATGACGTGGAACACATTAGGAACATCAATAGGCCGCCTGTCTACGAGAAAATGTGGTCTTTCCATCTGTGATATTATGCTGGTTTTGTGCAGAATTTCAGTTCAGAGGCATGCCAGGGATTTATGGAGACATAGGTCTTATGGAGACATAGGTCCCCATAAATCCCTGGCATGCCGCCTTGACCGTACACTTGTATAGCAGTCTATCATACCTCTGTGAGTGGTCTACATTTTTTTGTTTTTCTGATTTCAGGGATTTACTGGCTATCAGTGAATATGAAAATCATAAAGGTAACGCGGTAGCGCAGTAAATTCTTTTTTTTTTTTTTTTTTTTTAACAAAAGAGGAGTAGATCTACTGCAACTTAAGTAAAGTTCGAACCCTGACTATCAGTAAACATTGTAAAAACTATGAAGGATGAAAGTTATTTTGGGTAGACTTATAATTTTCAAGTTTCACGACATCTCAATCTCAACAAGCGCACACGTTCGCATCCACTTCAGTGGGGACACTACTAAAACGATTTATTATAACCCGGCCACTTCAAACAAATGCAAGTACTTAATCGGATAGCAAACACAACTTACCTTATCATAATCAGACTCATTTTTTATTTGCATCGGGTTCAACAACGACTGATTGCATAAATTCGAATTATTTAAATCATCGGTGGTAATAACGTCATTTCCATTATGAAGGCTACATCTCCTTCGTGTCCTTCGGAAGTTAATACAAAATAAGATATTGCCATCCTTTTGATCTGACAAAAAACTCGGTGCACAACCCATGGCACAGACTTCAATTGCAATGCGGCAAGGACGCTACAGCAGCAACTACAACTGGGATACCCTCGTTTGGGTCCTTCGTCACGCTTCGCTTCTAATTTTCGCCTCAGTAATGAAATTCCATTTCACATCTCTCGCCTATCATCGCGGCCACCTCCTCGCTCCTCCACTTGATTGTCGTTATCATTTATTTGTGGTGCGGCAAAAAATCTTGCTCAATTTTTTTTTTCATTTACGCACATTAAATTGGCAAAAGAACGACTCTCACGAGGCAAGCGATTTTCATGCAGTTCTGATTTTTGACAGAAGCCTAGATGGGACACCCGCGACGTAACTGCTCGTATTTTGTCGGCAACAAGTACACATACACACACGTATGCATACCGTCAAAATTTCAATTTTCATTCAGACGTCAGGTTTTTTATTTGCATTTGATGGAAGGGATGTGCTGCCGCTTGTTTGGATTCTTTGGCGATGGTAACTTTAAATAAACAAATCTTTCAAGGATGCATGAACCTGAAAAGAGTAAGAGGATAGAAAGGAGTCAATGAATAAAGAATCATTCAGAGAGGAAAGATCATTATTTTTAATCTGCATAAATCACATTTATTGAGAATGAAAAAAAGGGGAGAAACTCGATGGAAATAACATAGAAGGTCCTTTTCATGAGTCCCGTGCTTTCCAACCGCTGAATAATCGAAAAAGTTAATTAAAAAGCCGTACAACAGAGCACCCATCGCAGTTCAGCAAAGTGATTCTTCTCTGGTAATCGTATAGAGTAGGTTTATCTTTTTCCACGATAAATGTAATATGTGTTTGTGTACGAGTTTGAATGCCTATCTGCCTGCACTTTCAATGATTGAATTGCACAGCTAATAGGCATTTTTTTCATTTGTACGCATATTCAAACTGAATGCTTTTTTTAACAACTTGAAATATTATGCTAACTTTTTGAAATGAAATCCTTTGAGTTTATTGTGAAGGTAGTTTTTTGTTGAAAAATTCAGGCCAATTTTACAATTTCCTTATTTTTTCTAATAACACATGTCACCAAACATGTGAATTATTGACACGGTAACGTCACCATAACGTACAAATTTAAGAGATTATGTGTGAATGGCATCCAAGCGTTGTATCATGAGATGAATCAAATGTTTGTAATGATGCGCGTGACATTCTTGACACGACTTAATTGTTGCAACCGAATGACTAAATTTCATGACTGTGCGGTCGCCTTGTCAATGCTGTCGGGTTAATTGAGCACCTTTTTTTGAAAGAATGTCATGAATTGACAAGTTTCGAAGATTGGGGATGGCCCTAAAGAAATGACATGACCGAAATCGAATACACAACAATTTTAGGTCTGATTGGGCTAATTTCCAAGACAAGATATTCCGCCCAATAAATTGAACTTCTTCTATAAAATAAATAGCGTACTCAACATTCAGCGCAGTTTCTTATTGGTTAGTGTGTTGAACTACTAAGTGAGGGGTCCCAGGTTTGATCCCCGAAATAAACACAAATTATATCTTACGTTTTTTTCTTCACTGCGCCACCTGACGCAAAAGTCAGATAAATATCCGAGAGTGTAAAGCTGCGATTACACGGTCATTTTTTGTGTCATTTTAATGTCGCTCTGACGTCAGGAAAAATGTCGCATAAGAGAGACATTTAAGCTAAGATTCGTCATTTGTCATTTGTGAAAAAATAGCGATCACTGGAAATAACTATCATCGTAATTTTTGTCCCAAAATCAAATGACGGACACTTCGCGTCATTTAGAATTTTCTGGTGGGATGCCATTAAATGACGAGCGAAAAAATGGCGATCACACGGTAATGACATGCCTCATCAAAATGGCAAATGTCACCTTTCCTATTATTTCAATTTTGCGTCATTTTTCTGCTTTGCGATCAGACGGCAATGACCAATGACAAAAATATAGCTACTGTCATTTGGTGTTTTTCTCTCGGCAAAGACGCGTACTTGTGCTACGGAATTTTGCGATAATGGTGGAGACGGCGTATTTGGCGGCGTGTATACTGGAAGCAGTGACGACGATCTTGATTACGAGCCAACGCGACGAAGCGGAAAATTTGGCAAGAGGTGGTTGAGCCGTCGCGAGAAGAGTGGATTTTGTGATGAATTACTGCTCGAATTGCGCGAAGAAGAACCTGAACTATATCGCAATGTCCTTCGTATGTCAGCCAATCAATTCGATTATTTGTTGAAGCCATACATCGAAAAATAGAACACAAATATGCGAGAGAGTGAGTGTTTCAGCGGAAGCACGACTGGTGATCACACTGTGCAACCTGGCCACTGGTGAAAGTTTTCGATCGCTGCGATTGCTTTTCTGCGTATCGCAGCCAACGATAACGTGCATCATTCTGGAAGTTATCAACGCTATTTACAAATATGATTCGACTCCAATCTAGAGATAATCATATTTATTCGAATAAAATTGTATTCTTCTCTTTAGGCGCCCTGCCAGCACCAAAAGCACTGCCTGACATACTGAAGTTTGTATTCTGGAACTGAGCTCCCGTTGCTTTTGCACCGTCACAATCAAACGCGATTCCTCTTCGTCGATCCACGAGTGCCTAATTTACCTATCCTTATTCAATCCTATTTTCTGCGTTTAACCTAATTTGTTCGACTTTGATGTACTTTATGTATTCAAACTCACAACACAGTTGACGGAGTAGTCCAAATTGTCGGCACTTAAAGGTGACGCGACGGTTCGTATTCCATTTCTCTCAATAGGCGTTTTTCTTTTTTAGTTCAGAGCACAACCTGAACTGTTATACAAAAAGTTTGTGTTTCTTTTTTAGGTCAGATACATCAGAGCTCGAATTTGTGTTTCTTTTTTCGTTCAGAGCATGATCAGAGCGCGCTCTATGAGCTCAGAATTAATTGACTGAGCAGGCTGAGTAAAATGCTGATTACACATATATATTCACACTTCCAGTCACATTTGAGAGAAGAAAAAAACAGGAAAAACAGAACATCATCCGAACGATCTGAGCACGCTCGGTTCAGAGCGCGCTCATATAGCTCGAGCTCAGTTCAGTGCTCAGCTCTGAACTAAAAAAGAAAAACGCCTAATAGGTACCGAACAACACAACCACAACAAAACAAATAAAAAACAGTTTATCTTAATATATAAAAACGTTCGTGCGTATGTATGACCGACGATAACGGCTGAACCACTGAAGCTATTCCCCTTATATTCACACCATGTGTTTGTGTGGTGCTCCGGATGGTTTATGTTTATTTTAGACCCTATAGAGGGCGCTGGGGTCGCTTTTTGAAAATTCTTATTTATCGACCGATTTGGCTCAAATTAACACCATATAACACCTAAAAAAATAGGAAGCTTTTGCCAAAATTTGGACCCGATAGGTGGCGCTGGGAGATATTTACGACAAGTTAGATTTCCCTGCACATCAATTTTGTATCAACAACATTAAATTTAATTGTATTAATATAGTTGGCGTTGGTTGTCCATACTTTTTTGAATTTGTTATTTCAGTAATTCATATTTCATTTAGCTGTACAATTGTTCGACGAAAACTCAAAATTAGTTTTTAATCAATTTTAAATAGGTAAACAACATTTGCATTCGATTTCCGGCACAAATAACAAAACCAAGGAAAATGTTCTTACTGGGCCAAATTTTATGATTCTTCTTTTATTTTGTTCGTATTGGTGTATTTCAGGCTTAGGTAGTCTTAAAATATAAAATTTTGGACCCGATAGGTGGCTTTGTTGTCGATCTCCGAAACTGCTCAACCGATTTCAATGAAATTTCGTGGATGTATATTCTTCGTTCCCACTTGAAGGATAGGATACTTTTGGACCTGATAGGTGGAGCTGTTGCCGATCTCCGAAACAGCTCTACCGAAATATACTATAGTTTCGGACCCTATAGATAGTACTTTGCAAAACATAAGCGGGAGAACGGGTTGTGGAGGCATTAAAATGATTAATGGACATTGTCCAAATAAAGGACTTTGCTAAATGTGAGCAGGACTTAATACGAAAGGTATGAGCAAAGCCGGGTGGGTACAGCTACACATAAAAAAGACTGACGTCCGTATGTGCGCACTCATAACTCGGGAACAAATCCTTCAATTTTTATGATTTTTGGTTTAAATTCGCATGGGCCCAAGGAAGGACATATGCTACTTTTTGTCGTAAAAACAAAACTTTATGGGGATAAGTTGAATTTTTGAATTCTTTGGATGTTCCGGGCTTACATCTATACAATTGAAAGTCGGCTCAGTTATAATTTTGTTGCGCAACCTCAATACACCGAGACTTTGTAACAGAACGCGTTTGATTTGGTGGTGAAGGATCCCAAATCAAATGACATGCAAGTGAAGTGACGATTTTGAGTGGAATATCCAAAGGCAAACACTCTCATTCCGCAGATTCCGCTTATTCAAAACGATTTGCCATTCGTATTTAAGCGACTTAAATTTCCTGTGCGTCTCGCTTTCACAGTGACAAATAATTTGTTGCAAGTATAATCGATGGATGTTTGTGCATTTGTAGCATCAATCTTGAATTACCTTTCTCACATGGTCAATTTAGTGAAAAGCGGAAGGTTGGCCGAAACGTCAAAATCATTGCGGTTTGATTGAAACAAATCAACATTGCTATTCGTCATTTATTTCTATTGCATTTAATATAACTTTTGAATGAAGCACTTTAATTGGCCGAATTGCATAAATTAGCAAGCGCATTGTGCATGCTCGGAATTATTATTTTCATTACATTAAAAAATTTCGGCGGAACGAAGTTTGCCGGGTCAGCTAGTTAATTATATAATCGTCCTTTCGCCACGAGAAAAACACCAAATGAAAGCACAGATATCGTATTAAATGCTGCGTCATTTGTCATTTGCATAGAAAAATGGCAGGGCATGAATTTCGTGCCTGGTCATTTTTTGGAGGCTGACATTTAAATGGCGCATCAGCCAAAAAGTTCTGTCATTTGTCCTAAGCGCCATTTAAGAGCGATCACACGGCCATTTTTTACCGCCATTTAAATGGCACAAAATTCATGTCATTTGGTCCGCCATTTTCCTAGTTATTTAAATGACGCCGAAAATGTTGTCCCAGAAATGGCGATCACACATTTAAATGATGGCTTTGTGAAGCGATTTTTACGTCAGAGCGCCATTTAAATGACACAAAAAAATTACGACCGTGTAATCGCAGCTTAGCTGTCATGAAAAAGTTTCTCAATTCGGATTCGCCATGAAATTGTCTGTCCCTTCCATTCATCCCAAAAAAGAAAACCTCACACAAAACAAAAACCTGATCGTCTGGTGCTTTGTCCACATGAATAACATAATTCGTTCAATTTGGTAAGAGTCAGCAGAGAGAGCGAAATGTTATTGGGTTTATTTTTATTTAAAGCTGGCTTTTAAACGCAAAAATAACGATTGCGTTTTTTAAATCACAAATCAAAACAATGTTTTTTTTTTGGATTGATACAAAAATTCGTTGTTTGACATTAAAAACGGCGGAGAATACGAAATTACGCTTGTCGAATTTTACGATAAAAATATTTTTCTCAAATCTATTGAGTTTTGAGTTGCAATTTAAGACTAAATGGTTATAATTTGCTAAGGGATGAACTCGTTATTTACAACAAATAAGTGGTAGTTATTTACGAATTGTTTTTGCAATTCTCAAACCTTGGTAATATCAAATTAATATCTATTTGTGTCAAATAGCGATCGGTTATGGTAATATTTTTTCCCGTTTGATCGTATTATTGACACTTCGAAGTGTTGATTCACGAATTTTGAGGGTCAATATCATCACTTCGTACAATTTCTAGAATTGCGAACAAAAAGTTGTGAATTAGTAAATCCTTATTTTTCTTGATTTAATCTTAACATTTTTTCCATGTATTACCCACAGGGAGTCTTGTGAGAATTTATTTATAATACGAAGGCAACGGGCGTTAGACACTGATTCTCATGTGCGTAGATTCAGCAATATAAAATATTTATTTATAAATTCATTTTCTTTCTAGGTATAAGATTTATGTAGAACACATATTTCCTTGTTACTGTTTCGAAGACTTTGGTATAGAGGATTTGGGAAAATATTTAAAACAAAACGCATCATAAGACTTGACTACCTATTTATTTTACAAATAATTTTTTTTCTTTTAGTTTGTGACTTATGTAAACGAAAAGACAAACAAAACTGATAGAACCACAGTTTGCAATTCCTCTCTCAACGTTATGTCTGAAACAGAATTGCTTTATATTTCGATTGCAAACCCGACCTTTGTCTTAAAGTTATACTTCCGTCAGTAAAATTTGGGACGCTTTAGGGATGATATTTTAGCTACGAGTGATTCGGTTCGGGTATGTAATAACACATTCGCTTTACTTATTTATTCGCTTTCATTAATATAGAAAATTTTAAAATTATTGTTAAAGTCTAGTCTGCTGCTGTATCGGAACGAAATTTTTCGATGGTCTAGAAATGGTCAGCGAAAGGTCTGTGAAAAGCCACAGGAAAATAATTTGTAGAGAGTTAAAAAAGTACACGGAAAGAATTGAAAATCACCAATTGCAATATTTTGAGTTGCAATTCACGAACTATTTATTTTTCGCAAATCACAACGATTTTGTCTTGAATCTGTTTGTTGAATTTTACGATTAAAAGTATTAATTCGAGCTTCTTTTATTTGTAGTGTTTTGCGACATTTTTTGGCCCAATTTACCACTTCAGTAAGTCAATTTCTCAGACACTACTATCAATCAAATTGCAAAAAATATTTGGTGATTTACGACTACACGTAAGTTGACGACCAGAAGTCGTGAATTGCAATATTTTTTTTTTTAATTTCCATGGAACTAACTAGACCTACCTAAGCGTGGATTTTTTTTTCTATGCACAGATAGTTGACATAAAATGAAATCCTTTCTTTGTATGGATGGATATAGGTGGTTTTGCTACAATCATGGGCAGACAGACAGTCGGTATTCAATCGTTGCTTAAAGCAGGTATAACTAGTTCGCAGAGATAGTGAGTGTACTAACCAATGGATTATAAGAATTCTGAAGTATTTTCTTGTAAGTACCTATTTAATTATAATAAAAAAACTGAAGTAGGTATATAAATCTGTATTTTTTCTTTTTTCCGACTTTACATCTCGCTTTTAGAAAGGAAGTTAATTGAAATCTATAGTGAAATATGTAATTAAAAAGGATTGTTAAGGTTCGTATCAATGGCAAGTTCTTCTAAACAATTTAAATTTCAGCATAGACAGAAAAACCACCCTTTTTTATAATAATTTATTTCAAATGATTCAATACAAGTTCATAGTACGACTAAAAATATGTATTCGAAAAAAAAAACTTTGTGAGTCACAAGATAAATATAAGCTGTAAATTGAGAATAAGGCTTTCTAATTTCACTACTCGATAACCGCAAATAATTGACAGATAAGAAGAAAAGGACACGCATGTGTTTTCAAGCCTCATTCTCTGGTAGTCAACCCATTCAGTAATTTTTCTAACTTGTCTCTATTTCCTGTAAGTTAGGGCATAGATTTCGGGTAAAAAAATCTCCTTGGTGATTTTGTTTAAATATTGTTTATTTTGTTTAAATTTTGGTGACCGTAAGTTTAAGTCTGCCCGATTTCTCTTCTAATTATGGTCAGCTTTCATTACATTTGTAGAAAATAAACTGGATTAAGCTCACAAAATCGTAATTGCACTGCCTTAGTTTCTAGTTTTGGAGATCTATCGTGTCGACGATGATCGTTACGGAATGAGTGCCCTGGTAAATGAACAACAAATAACTGAAATATAATTGAGTTCTGTTTTTGAAGCTTGTTTTTGGGCAATGATATATAATGTTTGGAACGCTGTTTTTTTTTGCAACGACACCGCTTCAATATTTAATCATTTAATTATCTGAGCAACAACAGTTGCCCTCGAGTTTTTATTGATTTCTAAAATTTTGAAAAACGCTAAACGATGCACATTGATTAAATATTTTGAGCCTAAGGCCTGTATCATGAAAACTACCACTTAACAGACAATATTTCAGGCTGAATAAATATGTACATTTTCTTTTCTTGTACATATGTATGTGTTATTTGCACTGGTTGAATGAACTGGAAAACTAGCCTGCCTGGCAAGAAAAACGTGACATTTTTTTTGGTGCTTGGTGAAGTTAATTTCTGAGACTATTCCATGTGATCACAGTGACTCAGAGCTCATTAGTTATTGAACAGGACAACATCCAGAAAAACCTGTTCTACACAAGACTTTTTTCCTTTCCGCCTCCTCTTTCGAAGTTCCGATCCGAGAGCATAATACCGGACGTCCACTGCGTGCGCAACGCATAAACCAATTTTACTCATCAGTTTATTGAACTCTTTAGTTGAACAGACAAGTTCAGTCTTGTATATACTGGTGAAAAAAACTGAAGATTTTCATGTTGAGCAACAAAATTCCAATTATAATTGAACGTCACAGGTCCCGTCACCAAGTTGAGCAATTCAATTATTAATTTTGTGATCCCGTTCACTTTACTTGACCAACATATTTGATTCGAATAAACACTCTGACATGTAAATAGAAAACCCCTATACAGTGAATGAAAAGCCGTGAGTTGATTGATTCTATTGGTTCACCTCGAACAGGCACACTAATTTTGTACCTAACGCAACTCAGATTGCTTTAAATTTGAGGAGTTTAACATGGATTTAGCAGATACTTGGCAGCGCATGATACAGCAATAGATGCTCAATGCTATGCAGAACCATGCTTAATTAGAAACACGAACTCGTACACTACCCGTATACCTACCTGTTGAGCAACGCGTTGATCAACGATCTCCACCCTTATCTTATTACACTCAAGACTGAAGCATAATTACTTGCATTTAATTTTAACACTTCATCCGTATTTAAAAAAAAATGCAATCTTCTAATTCACTGCAATTGACATGAGCTGGTACTGTTGTCACTTTCATATAAAAAATGTAAACGTCTGTAATCCGCACATGGCCTTGGTAACGTATACAACAAATATTGATTCCGGATATTGTTCCCATGATTAATTAAAACCACTCATTATAGAATACATTCGCAGAAAGTTCAATACCCTTTGGCAATTTCAGAATTTATTTTACACTGTATTTCTTCCATTCCCCTGTTAACCTCGCCGGTTGTATCAAAGTGAGTCACTTTATTGAAATACCCGACCTTTCTATACAGACCACATCACTTACTTCTACTAACAAAGCCTTCAATCGGACCCAATGCCTCCCACAAGAGAAATGGTCATCTACACCCATCATCCCAGGACAGCCTATTGTACACAAAAAGTTCTTTATCACACCCAAACGATTAGAATTTAATTCGAGTCGGTTGTTTATGGAAGGATACTGAGTCCTGACTACTGACACACACGGAGGACGAGAAGTGATCGTAAATATCAATAATGGCCTTTAATGCTCGCCGCCGTTTTCATCACTTACAATTTACAGGTTTAAACTTAACCATAATGTCAAGTTGTGCGGCTGCACATTACTCTCATTTAAAGTTTACATTTACGGTATTTTCTTAATCCTCTCTAATGCATTTAACGACCAAAAAAACGCAATAAATGTAAAAATGTTCATAAGGAAAACGGCGCCTCAAACATTACGAAATACTTTCTGTTCTCTGAAAGGGAATACATTTGGAACTCTTCCCCACTGCGGTTATATGGTATAGGTAGGTAGGTACCAGTGGCGTGGCGTGAGCATTTACAAGTGGGAAGTCGAAGCAAAATTATTAATCCCATACAAAAGTAAAAAACCTTACATCTATTGAAACAAAACCACAATACTAAATTGACTTTAAGTCGTACACTGCATTCAGGCAACTAAATTTTTAATGTAATGTAACCCAAAACACTTCCCCTTACCTACCTCAACATACTACCTGCCAGGACAATGAAATCGAATAGGTATCGAATAACTCGAAGTAAAGCGTGTTATTTTGTTCATAGCCACATCCCCATTCGCCATTCCCCATGCCCATGTCCAGTGGTCCCAGATTGGGGGGAAAGTCGGCATTTTTGCCGACTTTTTCTAACAAAAAGGAAAAAAAGGTGGAAGAGATTTTTTTTGGGGGAAACAATCTAAATAGGGGAAAAAAAAACATTTAAAATACCTACCTACATTTTATTTAAATAAAGTCTTCGAAAGACTACACTATTTTTAAAACTCATTCAATGATCGTAATCTTAAATGGGCCCATGTAACGTCTCACTTACAAGTCCACGTTGTCTTAAGAACAGAAATCATTCATTCACTTTGCGAATTGTCCAAATATTTCGGAAAAAATTGTTTCTTCTTCAAATTGGGTTGAAATTGATAGGGAGTATAGACTACTAAGAAATTTAAACATCGCAAATATTTCAACTGACAATGTTCAAGAATTTTGAAGGGAAATATTAAAAACAAGTCTTGAAGAAGACGATATTACGTTTCCGAACATGAAAAAACTTATGGAGTTAATTTTTTGTCTTCCTCACAGTGCTTAAAAAATTTATTCAGCAATAAATTTAAATAAAACAAAAACACGAAACAAACTACTACTACTACTTCCGCTTTGGCTGGAATTTTGTACACAAAAAAATTATTAAAAAAAAAAAGAAGATTGTTATGACTTTGTGGTAGAAAAAGGCTGCTTAAAACTTCACAATAGCGCAATGTACAAACTTTAAGGTACATATTAGTTTTTAGATATAAATTGTTTATTGATTTAAACATAAATATGTGATTTTAAAATTATTCACTACTCATAGTTATGTAAGTTTATTTTTTTTTTGTTTTTCATTAGTATTTCATAATAATGCCTGAAATTAATGTGGTCCTATTATTTTGTTTGTATGCTTATTTCTAAGATATTTAAATAAAACAAAAATAAAATAAATATTTAAATAAAACATAAATTGTTAAAATTAAACTTAAATAAGTGTTTTTTTATTTTTGAAAAAGGGGAAAAAATCTCGTTTTGGCATTAAAATAGGGGAATTTTGTTGTTATTAATCTGGGATCTGAATGTTCACTCAAAAATAGTCAACTTAGTGAGACTGAAAATAACTCCAAGAAAAGCGCGTTATCTTCTACATAACGAAGTGGGTGTTGAACAAAGAGGTGTCAAACACAGTGCTCATGCTCAGGGAAGAAAAAAAGAGACAACAAGTAAATGTTCTCTCAAAATGTTCGGGACGCTTTAGAGTCATTTTGACTCCTTTTTGAGCGCCGAGCTCCGAACTCATCCTTTTTGAAAATCAGTGAATTCGGACTCCTTTTAAAAATGTAGGATATTTTCGCTATAATTCAAAATTGTTCAGTGTATTTAGTTGAATTCGAAAGAATTTGGTTTTACTTGAATTTGAATTGAACAGTTTGTTTATTTAAAAAAGAAAAGAAAATATTGAAATCGGAATCCTCCTTTTTTCATGCAGGACTCTTTTTTGGACTCTTTCTGAAAATGTTCAGAGGTAACACTGCGCGATTCCTGACATATTTGGGGTTACATTCGTGCTTCGCTTTGTCGTGACGATGACGATGAAAATGGACTCACACACAATATTTATTTGATGGCTTACGTGTGTGTACAATTTTCTGAATATAAAATTCATTTGGTAAGGTTTCATGTATACCTATTTGGTTTTTGGTAGATAGTGTTGCCTGGTGGAGATTAAAAAGGGAAGCCGGTAAGAATCGGGTTATATGGACGCCACGCCACTGGTAGGTACCCAAATATAGTAAAATTTTCCACTTGAAGTAATAAAATCGATTTTCTTTAAATATTGTCTGGTGAGGGCAATTTCTGAGAAAAATCGCATAACTTTGCTCCTCCATCTCCGTGTACACAGAAATCCTGTATTTTGAGATAAATTTATAAACTCGGTAGTGCTCCATCGATTACAACCCAAAACGATACCCGAAATCTGTGTAAAATTACCAACCCATTCACATATCCAATATCCATACAAATAATATTGCCAAACGTTAGAAGATGTATGAGGTCGTATATATGCAATCAGGAGTACGGAACTCGTTATGTTTGCGAAAGTTTCGAGTTTGAGTATTTGGGTATGTGTGCGGTACATATTCACATGAATTTACGTTTTAAATGGCAAGTGCTTTATTGGGTTTTAATTAAAGTCTGTACTGTGTGGCAGTAAATTTTACAATTATCCTTACATCGGATGTGGCGAGGAGACTGTACTTGAACCCTTTACTCATGTGGTTCTTTCAATCGTTTCATGACACAACGCTAGCAATAAAATGGTAGCATTTCAAATTAGACATTCAAAGTTTAATTAGAATGATAGTTGCAATTTTATGTTCATGCTATTAAGGTTACGTACCGTAATGTGTGCTGTTGTATTTCAATTAACATTTTTATGGTCCACTGAGGAAGATGAGTCCTTCGAGGAAATATCTCGAAATTTAGGGATGAGGATCTGCCTGGTGGCAATAAATGTCCCGAAATGATTTTCAATGTAGGTACTGCTTGCATATGGCGATACATGAAGAGTGGTCTGATACAAAAATTATGGTCCGTCTAGTCGATGACTGATTACGCATTTCGTTTTCGTTTAATTTGAGAGACACAAGCCCATGTCGTCCAGCACATCATCCATCACAGATGGGACATTAAATTCTTGCAGCTTCCTGAGATAAAAAATTCCAGAGGTAAACAAGTCTCTCATCTCTGAAGGGACTTAAATTGCAAATAAAAACAGTCGAAGAAAAACAAGGAAAAAGACTACGGATACCATACTGCCCGTAATAATAAGAGACTACCAGAAGGTAGCCATCTGCTGCGAGTTTCGGAGACACAAATATTTCAGTCTTAGGATTCACAATAGGCTCCTTTGAGAGGCCGGAGTGCCAGAGCCCAATGAAGGCTCTCCTGTCTTATAAACTAATCCCAATCTTAACCGAGATACAAATAAATTCAGCTATATACTTAATATAATAGATTCGACTGGGACCCAACATTATAATTGGGGCCCAATTTCATTTTTATTTCATATATGACACATGGCCGAAAAATGTCCCAACATAACAATAGCTGAGAAACGGGATTTTTGTCAGAGCTGACGGTTTTCAACGTGAGGCATACATTATCTTAAATTCATGCAAGCGAGTAATAGAATAGCAGAACAAATCGAGCGATTTCTTTAAATTGTAAGCCTCTCATAGAAAAAGATCAGCGAGTAACAAAATAGATTATTAAATCACCCGATTTTCAACGCGATATCCCAATTAAACACTATTCATAAGTAACTGAATACATAGAGCGTTGAAAAACATAAATTATAAATGTAAGCCCAATTTCGTTGGGGCCCTAATTCCATTTTGAAAATGGGGCGTAATTTCCTGGGGTCTATTTTGTGGATCCAAAACGCACAGTTCAACATTATTACTTGACAACACAAATGGAAAGGGACGACCAACCCATCCATTCTAAAGAATAAATTCGGGAATAATATAGCCGGTACACTTGTTCAATAAGAGAGGATAAAGATCTGCATTATAACAGTTAGTTACTTTACCCCGAAACAACTATAAAGGGCAGGCTTCGAATATTGCTTTCATACATGGAGAATGGAGACCACCCACAAAATATTCCCTTAACGTCCTCCTTGAAAGCAGAAATTACTAGGAGATCTTACATTATACCGTTTAATCCCAGACCTTAGGTATTGCCATGGGAGAGGTTCTGAGGGACTTCCTCAAAATACATTTCACCTATTATACCATTTATCGATGACATCAGGTTTGCATAACTCCCAAACACAAGCTTTGGAACTTAATTCCTGGAGACATATTTCGAGATCCGCAAATTAAACACGGACCCTGGGGCCTTTAATACTACAGAAATGAGTAATATGCACAAGTGGAGCAATTTAATATTGTTGTTACGTGATACTGGCCCCTGGCATCAATTAAACGCAAAAATTAAAACGAAAGTAAGAAAGAGAAAGGTTGAAATTTAAGGATTTAATTTTTTAGAATGAGTTGTTAATGTTAAATAAATTAATGAGAGCGAATCTGTCGGGGTCTTACTATAACTACGGTCTGGGTATAAAGAAATCGTTGACGCAACAAATCCGTATATATCATCAACCCTAGGTCTAGCTTATCAAAACCATTCGTGGGAAGAGACCTACAATTTAATTACGAACCCGAGTGAGAAGACTGGAATATTTGTAGAACTTTCGCGAGACTTGGCGCAGTTGAAAAAATTGTATGGTGTAATTTGAACTTTTCCGTGGTTCGAACCTGAGAACTCCTGCTCTGGAAAGGTTATCTAAGGATTCGTGATTAATGACGATGATTGTCCCACTACCGTCAACCGAAAAGGATGAACGTTTCTATATGATACGCGTAAGAACAGAGTAAAGGTACATAACTTGTTTTGGAGATCTGCTGAAACTAAGTATAACTAATTGAGTCGAGAGAATTTTCGCCTCTCTTTACACTCAGCACAGGTATAGAGACGCTGACTAGTGAGAACTTTCTGCTGTGAATTCGTAATAATAAATCCCCAACCAAACCAAACTTTACTTGAACTATTTTCATTTTGCTTCATTAGTTTGAGGTTTATTGAGAAATTTCGAAATCTCATTTCCCATTGCCAGAGAAATACGTAGAATTT
The DNA here is from genome assembly GCA_946477585.1 of Cheilosia urbana. Classification (NCBI taxonomy): domain Eukaryota; kingdom Metazoa; phylum Arthropoda; class Insecta; order Diptera; family Syrphidae; genus Cheilosia; species Cheilosia urbana. Next base: position 45,940,363 of record OX297856.1, read on the forward strand.
GTATTTAATCCAACAGCGATATGTATAAACTTAAGCCCCAACACGCGTCGGTGCTGTTTTAATTCACAAGACCGTGCTGCCTTGCAGAAGAGGAAAAGGGGAGGGAAACTGTCTTCATCAAGTTTAACACAATAAAATATGCAACAAGGTACACCGCAAGATATGCTTAGTCTTGGAATCAATATGAACCGAAAGAACACCGTAACTTTGCAAGAATACGTTCTGACATCATTGAAAAGTTTGTTCATTTACACATTTAAGCAAGTCGACTTGAAGATTTTATTGGTTCGAACTGTTTTGCAAAGTTTTCGTTTCGAAATTTAAAACTGAAGTATTTGCAACAACCTTTACTATGGAACAGCTCTATATAAACTTTTAATTTAGGGAGGTCAATTGGAAGGTTTTGCGACTAAATATGAATTGAGGCTGAAAATCTTGTCTTAATAAAATACAAATCTAGACCTATTCATATGCCGACTAGGGTACAGTAAAAACTCTTTTATCCGGAATGCTCGGGACCGACAGTGTTCCGGATAATCTATTTTTCCGGATATTAGAGGTTAAGAAATTGCGAAAATAAAACAGTTTTAATCACATGCCTTTCAGTCTGGACGACAAACGGTAAACTTATTTTGCAGACTAAAACGCAAATGGCAAATTTATTTTCCTTTTCAGGCACGCATTCTTGTGCAAATCGAAACATGTTTGAACATTTACATGATTGTGCAAAATCATCAGTAGGTACTCTGCATTGCGGATATTAGAGGTTTCTCCGGATATTAGAGTGCAAATTTAACAAATATTTTCTTGAAAAAAATTCCGGATATTAGAGGTTGCCGGTTATTGGAGTAGCGTCTAAAAGAGTTTTTACTGTACTTTATTGTCGAATAGGCCTTGTGGCATCAATTATAGTTGGCAATTAGTTGGCTATCCATTGCATGTGTGCTCGCAAGTTGTAACTTACAGCCTGTTAACGAACTTTCGCCAAGGTGAGGTTTTCCTGCATTTTATCAATGGGAGCATTTTTAAATGGTTTTCCACCATGATTTGTTAAACAAGTAAATGCAGAGTTTACCCAATATTTCTTTTTATTTTGTCTTTTTTTCTTAAATTCCACCACATTAGTGAAATTGTATCATCAGAATCGCCGGATGCTTTTATGTGAGAAATGCGAATACCTACATAGGTTAAAATATAAGTTGCGTAGGTATTGCTTATTGCTAGTTTTATACAAATGAAACAATAATTAACAAAAGTCAACTTCTGCTTTTTCATCAGCTTCAAGTTGTCGTGGATGTGAACCAAAGGAACAATTTCTTTCTGTATGATTTGACCAGGGTTGACGTTAACTTAAAAAAAAGTCACTAACTCGAACCTAAAAATCAACCAGATATGCAAAAAAATTTTAAAAAAGTTACTAGAGAAAAAAGTTCACTACCTACAAATGCAAAAAAATTCAATTTTAACAACATTTTTATTTTGAACATTAAATCAACAACTTTCAATATGTAAATACATAATAATAACTTATAAAAAAAAATAACGCAGTCTCAAAATTACAATAAAATACAAATAGTTTTTAAAATCACTACCAATCAGAAATAACTAGATCGATTTCATCTTCATACTTTACCTCAATATCGGAGGCATTTTTAAAATTATTTCTTAAAACAACATTTTTAGAAATTTCGTATTCATGACAACTGATGATTTCTGATGAGCATTATTGAGTTCAAAGTTTTCGTTGACATTTTATTTCTCAAACTCGAATACCAGGGATGTACCTAACATCACCAGGGGCGTAATAATTTAGAAAAATATGTTTTTGCAAAAAGTCACTAGAAAAGTAACTAGAATTTTTGTCACTAAACTTTTGAAAATTCCACTAGATGTAGCGACAAAGTCACTAAAACGGCAACTGTGGACTTGACAGGTAGAGGAAGGAAAAATTTGAAAAAGTAAAAACGTTTGTGATTTGTGTTACTTTTAGTTGTTCATAGCTACGACCTACGAGTACCTACCTACATGAACGCTCCAAACTTTAAGCATTCAGAAAAATTCGTACGTATGCATTTAAAAAGTGGCAAGCGCTAAGTTCCCAAAGTAATTAGTACTTTACTTTACTATATTATTTAACAATAAGCAATCTGGAATTCACCCCAAAGGAAACTCCAACTAATTGGATTCGACAGATGCCACTTTAGATTTGACTTAGTCAGTGTTGACTCCAATCCAACTATTTCGTAACTTAAAGTCAAATTTAATGTTTTATTTCTTATAATTTAGACTAAGAGTTGGGTTTTTGCCAAAAGTCGTATATAAAATGGTTTATTGCTAACAGCCATGACGCCATGAGTGTAATAATGCGTTTTTTTTTTAATTCAAGAAAAATACTCCTTGCGGGTACATTTTTCGGGATGAGTGTACTTTGTATTTTTTCAATGTCGATTGTAACTTAAAAATTACAATTGTAACACGTTGCTCGTGGTATAAATGTTTGATTTCACTAAATCTTTAATGTCGTGTCGAAAAATCAATCTTTTTTCGATTCGGATCACTTTTTGCAGATCCCGATATTTTTTCAGATTTACACATACCAATTTACTTTGAACAGCTGTTTTACGTCAGTTTAAGAAGCTTGCTTTCGAAAAAAATCATCTGAAGACTACAAATCACCAATAATACTTCATTTGTATCTAGAATAGGGGAAAACATTTTTCAGGTCGATATCCATTTTTAATTTTGCCAAAAACGAATGCAATTTGAAGGGTGCCGTAAAAATATAAAAATTTGGCATAATAATGACGCTTTTGAAAGTGACACTGGCCTGAATATTAGCATTTGGCATAATGTCGCTTAGCTAAAGTGTCATTAGGCCAAACTAGTTTGTGACATTACGCCAAATATTAAAGGAACTTCGTATATACTCAGCCCCGCACACACCCCGTAATCCAACAGGAAACCCAAGCAGGGGGGTTGCATAGATATTCCATGTTGAAAGGGTAATTCATGCGCGGTAGGTTCTGTTGTCCAAGAAATCTGTTGACATTGCTGCGTGCTCAGAATGGTTAATGAGTCGTATAAACGTATCAGGTAAGCAAAATGTAATATTGCAATCGAAAGGTTCATAATACCGAATGCTAGAATTTGGCCTTATGTCACTTTCAAAAGCGTCATTATGCCAAATTTTTATATTTGGCATAATGTCGCTTGGCACAATGTCACGGCACCATTTCAGCAGCTGATATTGTTGTCAAATAACGCACTAATCCATTTACAAAAGCAGATCAATTTCATTGCATGTTCCATGAGCAACGTAACATCTGAGATCTGAAAAACATTTCTGGCTGTCCCAATGGAAAACGATATAAATAAAACAGTCGGGAAACATTTCGTTTCATAAAACAAAATGTTTCTGTGGTGTATGGCACGTAGCCCAGTCTTGTTGGAACCTCGCCGAAATGAATGCTCAATTTAATGTTAAGCCTTCCATAATTGAATTTAAAAAATGCACATAACTCTAGTTTAAACATAAAATCGTGTGATGAAAGTTGGTTAAAATAATTATTATTTAATAAGAATGTCATTCAAACTCAGTCATATTCTATTTTCCTATATGCAGTCCCATCCATATGTAATATTTATATAAGAAACCTCCAAGCTAATCGTCGTAACCAAGGCAAACCTTCACAATATATTCGCATATGCCAGGACTTACATGTACCGAAACGAAATACTTAAAATGTGCCTCGTTTAGTGACATTAACGTATACCTACATCAAAATATCCTTAGGATGATGGATGGATTGTTCTTGATTTTGATGAATATTTTGTTTGTACAGTCTTACAAAAGCTCCAAATCCCCTACTGTGCTTTAGGCAGATTGGTATTTAAATACCTACACAACCCTTAAAGAAAAGTTAAATCTATTATTTCAATCATAGTTTCCCAACAGCGAGAAATTGATTAAGAACGCGGTTTATAATTGCAATCCAATTTTAAATACAAAAATTTAGACTCTCGCAGAACCTGACTTTAACACTTGACTCGTTTATTGTAGGTACGCAAATACTCGTTTTTGTATTCAAAGTTTCGAATCACACTCGCTTTTGACGTGCATAACATTATTTTTATTTTAATAAAGTTTTAGGATATTTTCGCGTGTTGCCACAGAAAATGTATATTCGCGTTTATGCGACAAAGGTTAGTTGCGCCAGGACAAAGCAATTACGAATGCATTTAAGCATCTCTTTGCTAGGTACAGACCGATGTACAAGTATGCAGAACGTTTTGCCTTTGATGTGAGTTGTTATCTAATGGAAATGTCCTTTGAATTCAATTTTCCGCGAAAATAGGCCTCTTGCATGAATTCCATTTTTCGCTCCGCTCATTCGCATGGGCATATTCTGATACTGACACGTGCATGGAAAATGTGATATCTGTGTTTCGATGTATTCAAAGGCACAGGAAATTGTGTTAATTTAAATTCCACACACATTACTAGTCTTGTCGATTTTGTCTGTCAGATCAATTTTCCATCACACAAACTAAGTAGGCGTTTTTGAGATATTAAGTAATGGGTTTTTTTGCCCTTCCACATCCACATCAATTTATTTCTTGTCACATGCATCTCTAATTTCGTATGTTTCAAGCTGTACGAAAAGGAACTGTTCACTAGTGCTATGAATTTTAAATTAATTTTAAATTAATTATCGCATCGATGTATTTCCTTTACTTAGTAAGAGAAAGATATTGTTACAGCTTCGGGGGCCGTTTTTTTTTAAAGTTAACTTCAATACAAATAATCGTAATTCCCATATAACATTTTCGTACCACTTTGATTTGCTCGAAAACGGCTCTAACGATTTCAACCAAAATTGATATTTAAACTTTAGTAGATGAGGTTACCATAATTGCGTATCCCGTTTTTCGCTTAAAACATCGGATAAGGGTAGGTACTTTTGACACTTGGACTTATCTCGAAAACGCGAAATATGGTAGATAATATGGGAATTTCTAACTGAAAATCAAACTCACTTTTTCACTGTATTATCGTATAATGGATTTTTGAAAAAGGGTCTTTTTATATTATTATTGTGTTCTTTAGTGTACATGAAAACGGTAATACTGATCTTGACAATCATGAATACTTAGAGCAAAATTTATGCTTTCAAAATTATTGTATCTTTAATTTTCAATTCGAATCATTAAAAATGCTTATTTTAAAACCTGCTCATATCTTGAAAAACCCATTTTCGATTTCGATAAAACTTTAAAAACCAAGTAATGCTCATATCCCGAACAATAACTTGAGCTAAATAGTTAAGCAATAGCATTTTTCAAATTAAACATTGCAACAAAATGGTACCGTTTTATCTGCCAAGTATTTAAAACAAGATCCCGTACTAAGTTTTTTTAGTTTGCCCTAACAGATCAGAAGAAACAGAAACTCCTATATGGCTTGTCCTCGTAATCAAAAATCTTGTAAAGTGTAAGAGCTTATAAAATAGTACGGTAGGCGTTTAAAACTTTCTAATCAGAAGCTGCGACAAATGCCTGTTACTAGAGCCTCAAATTATAAAAAACTTAAAAAACACTTTTTTATTTCATATATACTACAGATGAATAACTCACATGTGGATTTTTTTTACCTATAACTAATAAAATAAGAAAACAACAACCAACTCTTGATGAACGAGAAAGTTTCGTTCGACCCAGTCATGCACTTTATTTTAATATGGTCCCATTCATTCGTACTTAGCAAATTTTTAGCATCTCTAATGAACTAGATGGAGAATGTCGTCCAATCTTCCGTTTTATGTCTCTACTAGCCGTGCCCGCAACTTCGTACGCGGCGTGAGACTGTGTAATTTCCAAGAAAAGAGATTTGACCGTTTTCTCAACGGCATTATTGTTTAAAATCAACAGTCTAGCTAAGACAAAGCGGTGAACATTGTCAATGTGAAACAATAAATCAAACAAATCTATTTACCTAAAACACCAATTTAAGAAAATTAAATTCAACAGCATAAGTACTAAAGTTTCACTTCTTTAATCCTTACTGTAGGTACAACGTAGGTAATATCAAAACAACCACTAAAACAAAAGCCTGAACGGAAATTTGTATCTACACCAACAATACGTAAATCAAACAACATAAATCACCTACATATCGTCTTTACTTCTTGAATCCTTCAATTCTTTACTGTAGGTATCAACGTAGATACTATAACAACCATTAAAACAAAAACCATGAATGAACTCAATTTCTATATGCACCACCTCTACCATACGTCCATCACCACCAATGTTTCCATAAAAATGTTTTTACAAATCTGCAATTATGACAAAAAAAAAATGCAATGCAGATTTCTATAGAAAAATCTTCCTTCCTTCACAAATGTAACAATAACAAAAAAAAAAAAACAAAAACAAAAAAGCTGAATACGAAAATGACAGCATACAGCGAAATCAAGTGTGCAACAAATGTTAAAATTTGTTAAAAAGAACAAAATATATTATTGCGGATGCAGACAAAATCTGAAGCGCAGATTTCTGGTTTTAAAAAATATGCAGCAAGGTTGAAAATCTGCAAAATGCAGACAAATCTGCACTTATGGCAACGCTGATCACCACACGTCATCAGCCATCTGCGCATTTCCTCAGTAACACAATGTTGCTGTTGATTCAATATACATATATGTATATTCACGTCCCATACTTCTCTTTCGTTTCACTTACTTTGGAGTAAACACCACGCAGTTTTTTTTTCATATGAACGTGCCTGTGCGATGTGCGCCACCAAACCACCCCCAAGCAGAACAACGATCAAGAACCGCGGCTGCTGATAACATTCGATTTGAGAAAATAAATTTACTTTTTTCATGTTAGATTTTAGGTTGTAGCTCAGCTTCTAAAGGACATAGAAAGCTGATTGATGGCTTGAAATAAATATAAAAGTGTTGGCTCTCCTAAGTATTTTGTTTTGTTTGAATTGATTAAGAATTATCTGAGTAATGGCGAGTTAAAGGAAGTAAAGTCAGAAAAAAAACACATTTTGGTCAAAAACGCTCCAAAAAATAGGCATGACAATGAAAGGAATAGCCTATATGTTGCACAGAATCTTAAGAAACATTTCAAAAAAAGTTTCATCGAAATCTGTGCAGTAGTTTTCACGCCATTAGGTAACAAAAAAATTGCCTACAGTTTTATTATAAGTATAGATAATACCCGCCCAGTAAAGATCAATAAATGAAGAAAACGGTTTAGTCTTTTATGCATCAGCGAATAAAATAGTATTATTATTATTATTATTATAACTTTTTTTGTTACATAAATGTACTCTATAAACAAGCACAAACTATAGCACTAGCTACTGGGGCCTTAGGCTAACGAATAAAATATATTACATGTGTTACAACAACTGTTCAGGTTCCAGTGTTTCGTTTTAAAGTATGTCCGGAATTCAAATAACAAAGTACATAGGAAGTCCTTCAAAGGAGAATTGTGGCAACAAAGACTCAGAACTACCCCCTTTGTCCCGTTCTGGCTAATTGTGCTTATCAACAAGATGTCGCCAACAGTTGAATTCACAACTCACTTCTAGGTGTAGTAAAGCTGCAATCACAGGATAAAATTGCATTTTCAAAGAATACTCCTCTACAAACATCGTTTGTAGTGTCATAGTCGTATACTTACATGGAAAGGTCTAACTACCCTGTGATCTTACACAATGTGTCGACCTCAAGCGTCTGTGTCGGAGTATTAAATTGAATGTCAAGGCACGGACGACCAAGCAATTCTATGGTCCAGCTATACGTGGACCAATGTGCGTGTATGTGAGGGCATAGCTAAAGGAGAGAGATTCTGATTTGAATTGTTATCAAATTTGCAGTTTAACTGAATCTCTGACATTCCTATTTGTCTTTGAAGTTGGCAAAAGGTATGAGTCCAATTGACATCACTAAAGAACAAGTTATCATACGAACGTAACGAATGCTTATACCCTTTACCTTGCTATCGATTTTTGTTGCATTTAAACTCTTGTGCATTGACACATATTTTCCTTTGGCAGTGAGGATTGCAGTAGAAAATATAACCGGTATCGTATGTATAATGCCTTTGACAAGGGATTTTAGTTTGCTTTTTGCTACAAGGTCCCTATACAAATGAACGCAAAGGTGAGTCAGAAGGTACCACTTCAATGGTATTCCCTATGGAAAGTACTGGAAATAACGAAGGATGTGCCTATTCAATTCCGTTTTGCATCTATTGACTACGTCCCTAGAAAATGTATTACTATATTAAGTTGTCAAGCAAGTAGGCCATAATTTATTAAAACAAAGTAAAAAGTATGCGAATGTTTCGCAATTGAATTGTGTGGGCAAGTTTAGGTATATGTATATTAATATGATACATAAGAGTAATACAATATATTGTTATATAGTTACATAAAATATACATACATTATATGTACGTAAACAAGAACGCACGAAAGAACTTACAACACGGTTCTTGTACTTCTGCAGCAATTTGCCTACCAAAAGGACACAAAATCTCAATTCATCCACACTCCACTACTTTTTTGAAACACTCTAGCATAAAATTTATAAAGTTATTTTGAAAAATTATCGCGAATGGCGAAATCTATTTTGTGAAGCTTTCATATTCTGGAGGCTCACAAACATTTTTTTTTTTGATTTGTGACAAATGTCGTTAATAATTCGTTTCCTTCAAACAAATATTATTTTGTATGTTTTATTAACTTCGTGTACGAGTTCGGAAAAGTTTGTGCCAATTCGTGTTGAGATAATTTTGTTTTGTGATTTTTGTTGTGGGATTATTGTAGAATAAATTATTGAATCACAACAAACCGCACAAGAAATTAACTTCACAAGAGCTTGTGACTTGTGTGGGCTAACAACGGAAGAATCGGGCTGTAAATTATTTGGGCGCTGAGTAATTGAGCCGCAGGATATAACTCCTCAAAGATCAAAATGAAAATAGTTTTAGGTCCTAAATATTTGGCCAATTTGTTTTTCATAACAAAAAAAAAGCCCCATTTAGTTTGTGGAAATAAAGCCTAAAAAAACTGAAAATAAACCCAAAAAAATAAAGCAAATAAAGCCACAACGAACATTTAAATTTTTGGAATATTATAAACAAATGAAAATATGTCCCAAAAACTTCAATGTACATTCTAAAACCTGTATGCAATAGGGACATTGGAAATGGGCCAAACCATTAGCAATAGCTTCAGTGAATTTGTAACTATTATTTCATTAAATTAAAAAAGCTTTTTATTTGTTATTAATAACTTGTTGTTTTAAAATTCGTGCGAATGCTTAACTATTATCTTATTAAATTAAAACAATTTTTTATTTGTATATTTATAACCGTTAAGAATTAAATGATTCTCCACTTACATCTTAAGGCACTGGTATGAAAATGAAAAACTTATGGTTACACAAGTACAAGTACAAGCACATTCGATAGAGAAGCATTCTAATGAAGCTGTTATGTTTAAATTTTTCTAAATTTTCAGAAAAATAACGACAAATATTTTTTGGGTCGGATTTCATTCTTAAAAGTTGAGGCCTTATTTTATAATGAAATAGCACCCTAATTCTAAAAATGAAATTAGACCTCAAAAAATTAAATTACACTCAAAATATGTCTGATTTATCATAACGTCGTCCACGTAAAAATTGCATAATTTTGGGGCCTTATTTATTTTGTTTTGTTTGGGTGTTTTTTCCTGTGGCTCAATTTCGCAGCGCCATCTTTAACAAAAATAAACTTATTCTGGCACACTTTTCTGTAACTATACAAATTCATAATATGAAGAAATCCGGTGTTTATTTTAGGACTAAGTTATTACTGTTCGCAAAGTTCCTGAAGTACGTCGTTAGATACAGCGCGAATCAGGAAGATCCATTATCATAACCCTTTGTTGCCCGAATTATTGTTTCTTCTTTATTTTGAAAAAAAAAAAAAAAAAAAAAATAGGTACATTGTTAGTTTTGTATAAACCAAGAAATAAATTTATGTTATCTTGTTTTGTACTATTATTAACATTTTGTTACTGAAATTTATATAATAATTGAAACTATATAAGTAACATATTTATTTACAGTGATATTTGGCAAAACAATTTTTCTCTGCTGACAAGCATAATATGCTACTTGGCAGACTAAGTAGCACCATTTGTAGCGGTGGGGTTCACTTTTTGTACTCAGTATGTACATCGTCTGGAAGTAGCGTATGTTGGCAAGTGTGCACACTGGTATATCTACTCTCGAATGAAACATTGGGTTTGAAGTGGTAGATCTTCGCTTGTTCTGATGTTCATATTCAATCCAACTAAGTATACCTGATACCACTGCAATTTCAAATTCGTTCATTGACAAAGATTTGTCATTTTTATTTGCCCTGGCTGACAAGATCTACCTCATTTTGTAGCAATATTGCCTCATCTTGATCATCTTCCCCGTCAACATCTCAAATAGCGGACACAGGATCCGATGGGATACCTTCCAAAATACCGATAATGTCATCATTCATCCAATGACGTGCATAAGCATTTCGCGTTCCAGCTAAGAAAACACAAATAATAATGGTCGGTTATGCCCGGTGGTTTCTTAGAGTAACCACACATATATGTAACACCCGAGATCAATAAAACAATCGAATTTAATACAAAACTCTCAAAAAAACTACACAATATTCAAACAAATTCGATTATTATCAAACTTACCATTAGTGGTCGCAGTGGCTTAGTGTTAGTGTGTTTGACTACTAAGCGAGGGGTCTCAGGTTCGAATCCCGCAAAAACACAAATTCCAACTTATGTTTTTTTTTTTCACTGCGCTACCTCTCGCGAACGTCTGACAAACATCCGAGAGTATAAATGTCTTGTAAGAGCTTCTCAATTAGCCGTTTGGAGTCGGTATAAAACTGTAGATCCCTTCCATTCGTTCCAAAAAATGAAAAACTCACACAAAACGAATGGTTGTGAGAAGCTAGGCCTAGGGTCCCTCCGGACCTGTTGCGCCAACTATTTATTTATTTATTTATTATCAAACTTACCATTAATTTTATATCAAAGCGCAAAACTAACAACTTTTCTTATAAATCACTTCAAGCACCTTTCACCGTTGATAGCTAACTCATAATGACCGCCCACTCATGACAAAATGCAAATATGTTGCAGTTGAAACATTTTTTCGTTGCTCCCGGAATGAATATGAACAGACGTGATATGGTGGTTCCCCATCTAAACCACTAGGAAACTAGGGAAAACTTATTTATTCGGTGGTTTCATGCTAAAACCACCAGGCAACAAAGGGATAAATGAGATTTTAATTGCTCAAAATAGAGATTGTAAATAAGGTCCGACTTACCTTGGCCATGGAGACATAAGAAACTACTGTAGAAAAACTACCCATTGGATTGTCAGAAATTGTAAAATGTGAACTCACATTATATCAATAGAAACAATCTACTAATACTTCACAGTCCACACTAGAGTAACGACTAACGAGGCGACAATTGAGAACAACATAGTTTTGGTGGTTGCAAATATGCCAAATATACTTAAGCACGGCTGATCTGTCACAGAAAAAATGCACAACTTTTGCCGGGATACTAGCAGTTTTCGGAAGAAAATGGACTCTCCGCAAGTCCTGCTAAAGATTAGTAATACGAGAAAAAAAAAAACTGAAAAACCCGACTAATATTTATCTTTTTAGCATATCACATCGCGGAAGAATGCAAATCGATTAACACCTCCCACTTCAAAATCGATCAAGCCATTTAGGCTACAGGAGGTCACGTCCAAACAGACATACGTATGCGCGAAACACATTACCCTTCTTCTGTTTCCAGGAGTGTTCTTACCTAAACCGGCTGTTATAGACTTGGCATTGTCTGAGGCCCGGTTTGTTCAACCTTGATTATCTTTAATCATCGGTTATTCCAGCTGGTAACCATCGAATGTGTTTGTTCAGTAAAATATTAACCAGAGAATCAGTAGTTTGGTTAGTTAACCAGAAAAATCGATAACCAGCCGATTTTGAGCGGTCAATGAGATTTAACCACTGATTTTCTGTAATTTCGTCTGTTCAAGATTTTTTAAGGACTACGCAGGTATTCATTTTGACGTAGCTGCTTAACAAAAAAATTGTTGTAACGGGTGATTTTTTAAGAGGTTTAGAACTTTAAAAAAAAAAAACACAAAAAATTCGAAAAAATGAATGAAATATTTATTTGAATCGATAGTTTGAACCTTGCAATTTAATGTTTAAAGATAATTTCATGCAAATGTTGACCGCGGCTGCGTCTCAGGTAGTCCATCCGCTGAGTCCAATTTTGGCATACTCTTTCACATATATCGGCCGGTATCTCACGAATGAATGCATGGATGTTGGCTTCCAGTGCGTCAATCGAAGCGGGCTTGTCCCTATACACATTAGCCTTGACATAACCCCACAAAAAATAATCTAATGGTGTCAAATCGCATGATCTAGGCGGCCAATTGACCGCCCCGAAACGTGAAATTAACTGTTCACCAAACTCGCCTCACAATTGTGCCATTGTTTCGCGTGCTGTGTGGCATGTGGCACCGTCTTGTTGAAACCACATATCATGCAAGTCAAGAACTTCCATTTCGGGCAAAAAAAAGTTTGTTATCATCGCTCGGTAGCGTTCACCATTGACAGTAACGCTGCGATTCGCATCATCTTTGAAGAAATATGGCCCAATAATGCCGCCGGCCCATAAACCGCACCAAACAGTGGCTTTTTCGGGATGCATTGGTAGCTGTTGCAATGCTTCTGGCTGATCTTCACTCCAAATGCGGCAATTTTGCTTATTTACGTACCCATTCAACCAAAAATGAGCCTCATTGCTGAACACAATTTTTCGATAAAAAAGCAGATCCTCGGCCAGCTTTCCAAGAGCCCATTCACCAAAAATTCGGCGTTGTGGTAGGTCGGCTGGCTTTAGTTCGTGCACAAGCTGTATCTTAAAAGACTTTACGCACAAATCCTTCCGCAAAATTTTCCACGTAGTGCTGTAACAAAGGCCTAACTGCTGGGAATGGCGCCGAATCGACATTTCGCGGTCTTCTGTCACACTAGCTGATACGGCCGCAATATTTTCATCACTACGCACAGTACGTAAACGTGTTGGTGGTTTAATGTCCAACAAAGTAAATTTGGTGCGAAATTTGGTCACAATATTCCGAATAGACTGCTCAGAAGGTCGAGAATGCCGATCATAAAATGGAAGCAGCGCGCGATGAACATTTCGAACCGAGCACGAATTTTGATAGTAAAATTCAATAATTTGCAAGCGTTGTTCATTTGTAAGACGATCCATGGTTAAATTGCAAACCAAACTGAAGCTGTTTGACAGTGACACAAGGTACTAAACACACGTCAGCTGTCAAAACCAGTGTTGCCAAAACCAAACCAGCTAAAAAATCACCCGTTACAATATTGTGCGAACGAAAAGAAAAATGAAAATAATAGAAGGACGAACGAAAATAATGGATGCAATAATGAAGTAGGTACGATTATTTTTTTGTCGATGACAGCACTCCTAAATCGAGACAAAGCACACGCGATAGGAAAAATATTGAGAGAATGAGAAAATTTCGTTTGTCGTTGAATAAAATAGCATGAGGCTTATAAATTTGTAACATTTTTTTTTTTCTGGCTTTATTTCGGTTTTGTTCTCAAAAATTCTCTTCACAAAAACAAAGTTTCATTCTTCAGTTCTTAAAAAAAAATATAAAATACATAAAATATCTACACAAATAAATTACTTATCAAAAACCAAAGGACCCGATAGAAAAAAATAAAATGTAACCAGGGTTCGGCCAATCACTGATTGACAAATAAACTGGAAAAAGGGAACGATTTGCTGCAAATCTATGGTTTGGTGACTGAAGTGAAAAAAACGGTCAACAAACACTCATTGGGCTAACCTAAATCTGTGGTAACCTAACCAAGGCTTTAACCAGCTGTGAACAGACCGGCCCTAAGTCTAAGGAGCTGTTATCCCGAATTTTTGAAATACCTTAGCTAGCCCTTGGAAAATGTTTGTGTTTGGATACCCCGATCAGCAGACCTCTCACTCTTAGCTTGAATGGGAGAAAATACACAATATTTATAAAAGGAAGTACATACTTTGTTTCAGTGAAACATTTCCACAAGGGACTGCTATTTTACGAGCATCAAAGTAAATTACAAAAAAAAAAAAAAATCTATTCCCATTGGCAAACTGCAACTTTGGGTAAAAATCTTCGGACTTTGACATTTCTCTCAAAACAACAAAATTTTCATTACATCGTAAAAGATGATGTTAAACCAACAAAACCAACAAAAGATGAAACGAAACTCCGCAAACAAATTACCTCCTAAGCACAACTGATACACGTTCGTTAGAAGTATTTTTTTTTGTTGGTAAGTATGGCATATCAGGTACAACAAGCTACACATATCTACAAGTTCGTTTCTCTTCTACTGTATTAATTTAATGGATCAAAGAAATGCTGGAAACAAATTAAAATATATACAAAATTACTTGCCATATTTACACAGCAAAGGATGGAAAAGACTCATTTACTTGACCCCTTAGAGTAGTTCATGGATAATGAATATGTACATTACTTACGGGTGAAAAAAGAATGTATACATATTATATCAAACGCTCAACGAGAAAAAAAAAATGCATTGAAGAGAAAACAACAAGAATATTAATTTCCTTTATTTGCCAAACGAGTCCTTAGTTGTGTTTTTCTATACTCAAGTCACCTGTGTTTGAAAGAAAAATTCAAATATGTTAAATGGGACACAGAATAAACAAAAAATATTTTACTAAATATACAAATTTATATTAAACCAGCCTTAGAGACAGTAAAGAGTTTTCGAATTGTTGAACAATCTTCACTATATTTTCCAGAATTTCAATGAGGGGTATAGTTACGTTGACCATACGTCCCGTCATAGTAGAAATAATAGCTTTTTTTTAAACAGCTGGAATTTAAAATTCTGAAGCACTCGAAATCCGGTCCATGGTAGAAATAGTTGGAATGCCATATCTAAAAGCTATGTACTTGCCAACTTTCCGTTTATAAGGTTAACCCTTTGATAGGTGAAAATTTTTATAAAATATAAAAAGTGCTTATCGAAGCCCACGTTAAACTTCGACTTTTAAAACCAGCAACTTATCTCTTAGTTACTTGAAATTCAGATTTAATAGGGAATCACGAAATGATACGTAAAAATAAAAAGTAAAAAAGTTTTAAAAATATTCAAGTATGTCTAACTATTTGAGAATTGCAAGCTGCCTAGCAAAAACATACGTAGCTTCCGACTGCCATATAGTTAGGCATACTTGAATGTGTCTAAATCAGTCGGGTATCATAGTTATCCGGAAAAGAATACGAATCTAATGACACCTCACTTTTCCAAATTGGTCAAGCCGTTTAGGCTACAGGACGTCACGTCGAATCCGACATAGATACGCGCGAAATAAAACCCAGCGGGTAATAAGGGAGTCACTTTAGCGTAATACGGTATACCTCGAAAAGCCAAAAATAAGTTCCACCTCAGTACCAATTTCGTCTTAATTTCAATTCGTATCACTTTCGAGTTCAATAGGATGATTTTTTTTGAATTTGTGTAATTCGAGTGGATTGAATAAGTGTGTGCTCAAGAACGGAATTAATTAAAAATTCAATCACTTTTTTGTTTTCAATTTGTCCGATTTCTGTCTTTCAAATCAGATTCGTAAGATTTAAAAAGAAAAAAGCATGATTAAATTATGTTCAATATTGTATCATCGTACATTTCTTTTTTATTTACTTCAATCACTTACACATTCACATTCATATATCACATTCACACATATACTTAACATTGAATTCTTTCTCTTTACTTTGTACCTATTAAGTAATATTTTCCTTATTGATCATTTTTCAATAAACCGCCGTTGAGTGCACTTTGTAATATCGTGGCTGTCTTTTATTTTAACTGGTAAAACCTAACAAATTAAAAAAACACAACAAACTGCGACAGTTATAGGTACTATGTAATTTGACCTTAGGCACGTAAGTCTTTTATGGACTATATAGTACCTACGTTGATACCTACAGTAAGGAAGTGGAACTTTAGTACTTACGCTGTTGAATTTAATTTTCTTACATTGGTGTTTTAGCTAAATAGATTTGTTTGATTTATTGTTACACATTGACAATGTTCACCGCTTTGTTTTAGCTAGACTGTTGATTTTAAACAAATATGCCGTTGAGAAAACGGTCAAATCTCTTTTATTGGAAATTACACAGTCTCACGCCGCGTACGAAGTTGTGGGCACAGCTAGTAATTTAATAGGGTAGTATTTTTGAAGTGAAACTTCTAATGCGACTTCAAACATTTCGTATCTTACTTTAGTTGTCATAATCCCATTGGAAATGTTATAGATTTGGATATTTCTCCACTATTAAAACATGCGATCAATTGTGGATTGTAAGCAATGTTAATAAAGTTTGTCTTAAAGAAACAATATGGTTTCACTAAAAATCAATTTCTAGAGTAAGTGCGGCAAATATGGCCCATGTGGGTAATATGGCCCACCACTATATTTCCCAAACCATAACCCACAGCGAAATAAAAACTGTTTCACTGCGAACACGTTCAACTCGGTTTAGCTTCAGTCTTTTGTGGTGAGTGTGGCGCGACGGGTTTGGAAGATATACGGGGCATTTTGTTTTCTATACCTTCGTTGTATTTTTTTGGTAAGTTTTCTTAATTGTTTTTACATAAAATTCTGTGTTAAATTGGCAAGTTTTTTCTAAAATTAAATAGCGCTAAATATTTTCTTAATTTGTGTGATGTTAAAATTTAAAAGAAAGTTTATGAAGTGTGTTGAATATTAAAATGAGTAAAAAAATCAAAGTGTGTTTAATATGGCCCACCCCACGTGTTGGTAATAAATGACCAAGTAGGCCATATTTGACACGTTTTCTCGATTGAAATTTGATTTATTTATTTATTTAATTTATTTTTTGTTTTTTGAAGGCTTAAATGTCTAAACAAAGTCCACAACCACGGAAGACTTAGCGGAAGGAGGACATGATGAAAGCCATATCGGCAATCAAAAAAAAAAAAAAAAAAAAATAATGGGATCTTTGGAGGCCCACCCTGGGCCATATTTAACACTAGGTGGGCCATTGATATAAGCCGCACTTTTTTCAAAACTGAATTATAGAGTTCCTTTTTTAACTTTTAGTTATGTTTGTTTTTTTAATTAAAGTTTCTAAAGACTGAAATAAAAATAATTTGTAAGACTGTTTAAAAAAATAATAAATGAATTAGACTTAAATTTATGGTTTTATTTAAAAAAATGTTAAGGGTGGGCCATATTTGCAGCACTTACTCTACCCCTTGCTATTTTCATTTCCACATTATGAAGTTTCACTTCTTCCGCGCGGAGGGACTCCAAGCACTATTCCAATCCAATTATTTCACGGATCTGATTGCTTCTTCTTGGAAATAAACCAGTATCAGAATATGAATCTTCACTTTGTACTTTGTTCAACAGATGAAATGAGATCAACGCTCCACTCGGGAACTTTAAAATGTTTGCACGTATTGGGTAAAGCGCTACGGTTTGTGCATTGATAGGTGTGTATAAAAAAACATAATCCATCTATGTAAGAACTATTTCTTTTTTAAAACACCTATCATTCTTTCAAGTTCCGTATGGTGAAATAGCACACCAAAAAAACGCACATAGCAGCTGGAAAAAGTGTTCACAATCCGAAAAACACAAAGCTTCTAAGAACCACAATAAAAGGTCTTACCCTAGCAGCATTGACAGACGGTCAACATTCCACCTTTTCAATTAATTTTTGTATTTCAAGTAAATGAGTCACCATAAAATGGCACTTGCACACTTCAATACCCACGATAGTTAGTACCAGAGACATTACTGAGGCCCCCAACTCACAATCATCTTGCCGCTATCCCCCTCCTATCGGTGTTATGTCAATTTAGAATCCGTGTGACATGCAAAAACATACAAAAAAATATCAAACCAATGCTGCCAACCGCTACCAACCATGGGGGAATGCGATAGAATAATATACCACATTTTAACATAACTTAATGCTATATATTTTTAAAAGGCGAATAATATAATTTTTTTGGTTAATAAAACTATCTTAATGAGATGTTTTATATACTAGAAATATTTTAGGACAAATATGATTCTGTATTTTCCGCTTTTGAATAGAATTGACTTAGATTTTATGAGTTATTTTTTCGTCTATTTTATCGTCTTGTAAAACAAAAAATGATCAATTTAAAGTAATCGCACATTTAGCAAGTAAGTTCTTGTATAGTAATAATAAGTAATATGATAGACAAATACATAAAAATTGTAAATTGGAATGCCAGAGGGATTCGAAACAAAACTATAGAATTTATGAACTTTTTGAACACTAGCAACATTGACGTTGCTTTTGTTACTGAGACTGGTCTAAGACCAGGAATTAATCTGACAACACCAGAATTCAAATGCTATCGAAACGATCGACAAGGTCGAAGAGGCGGAGGTGTTGCGATACTTATTAGAAGGTCAATTCAGCATTCGCCTTTACCTATCATAAATACATGTTATGTGGAAAATGTCGGTATTGAAATCAAGTTGAAAAATCAAAAAGAAATTAAGATATTTTGTGTCTACTTTCCTGGGGGTGCTACATCAGCTGAGAAGAGATTAAGTTTTAAAAATGATTTAAGGAGAATACTTTCAATGAATGACGATTTTCTAATTGCAGGTGACATTAACTGTCGTCATAGGGACTGGGGCTGTTTAAGAGCAAATGCTTGGGGAAACATACTTTCTAGTCTATCTGTTATGTTGCCATTTTCTGTTCTGTTTCCTCCAAGTCCCACATATTTTCCAGCTAGTTCTCGTGGTAGTCCTTCTGTCCTTGACCTATTTATTACCAATGTGCCATGTCTATTTACTCAACCATTATGTTTAAATGAACTAAGCTCCGACCACAACCCTGTAGTTTGTCGGCTTCTATGGTCGGGTGAAAAAAGAGTACAATATATACAAAATTTCAAAAATGCGAACTGGCCGCGTTTCCGTTCTGAAATCAAACAAAGATTACGTGACGATCCAATGAATGTTGATAACGTCATGTGCAAGGAGGACATTGATTCAATTGTCAACACCTTTTCCGCAAACATTTTAAGTTCGGCTGAACAATCTATCCCAAAAATACCAAAAAAGTATCACACCAATAAATTACCCCCCCATATCTTGGAGTTAATTAAGCTACGGAACATTAGCAGAAGATTTTGGCAAAGATATCGCCAGCCCATATTTCGATACCAAATGCTATTCTTAAAAAAACAAGTGTCCAATGAAATATTCAAGCACCGAAACGCAGAATGGAATTACAAACTCAGCTGCATAGATAAAAACGCAAAACCATTCTGGAATATTGTGAAAGTGATAAAAACAAAAAACAGACAGTTGCCATTTCTAAAAAGCGCAACCAATTCCTACTTCACGGATACTGAAAAAGCTAACGCTCTTGCCTGTAGCTTTGCAAACAATCATTCCGTATCTCAGCATCTAGGTGATGCATATACGAATAACATGGTGAGAGACACTGTTCAAGCCTTCACTTCAGCAAATGCTAATTGTATATCTGATGTGTTTGTAAGTGAAGAGGATATACAATTCATTGTTAACGGCCTGCGCATTAGAAAGGTGGGAGGTGTTGACCATATAAGAAATATCTATCTTAAACAACTACCCAAAATAGGCATCAAATTCATAACCTTTATAATAAACGCCTGTATTAAATTACAATACTTTCCCGTTGCTTGGAAAAAAGCTAAAGTGGTTCCAATACTGAAAGCTGGAAAAACACCAGAACACCCAGAAAGCTATAGGCCCATAAGCTTACTAAGCAATCTGAGTAAAATATATGAAAAGGTTATTAAGGAACAAATCTTAAAATTTATCAACGAACACCAAATTTACCCCAATGAACAATTTGGATTCAGACGTTTTCATAACACATCGCATCAGGTACTAAGAATCTGCAACTTTGTTAAAGAAAAACGTTCTCAAGGTAAATCAACTGGCATGATATTATTAGACATCGAAAAAGCCTTTGACTCAGTTTGGCATGAGGGCCTTGTTTACAAAATGATTAATTTCAACTTTCCTCCGTCTCTTTGTAAAATAGTACAGTCTTTCTTGTCCAACCGTTGTTTTAATGTCCACATTAATAGTTGCGTTTCTAGTTTAGTTGACTTTGAAGCAGGGGTACCACAAGGCTCAGTCCTCGGACCTGTATTATACAATATCTACACGTCGGATTTTCCCACTATACCGTTCTGTGAAGTGGCTATCTTTGCTGATGACACTGCCATATATTCATCCCATCAATTCGCTCTTAATATTGAGAGGAATTTAATAGATGGAATGAGTTTACTAGAAAGTTATTATAGGAGATGGAAAATTAAGCTAAATGATGCAAAAACTCAAGCGATCTTTTTTACAAGAAAAAGAAAAGCTTGTTTTCTTCCCAGCAGTCAGTTCCTTGTAAATGGAAGCAATATAAATTGGGAACCTTCGATTAGGTATTTGGGTGTTCATCTAGACACTAAACTTACATTTAGGGATCACATCAACAAAACGATCAAGAAAACAGGCATTGCAATTAAGATGTTGTACCCCTTCATAAACCGAAATTCCTTGCTCCTAATCGAAAATAAAATTATTATTTACAAAATAATTTTTCAGGCAATCCTGCTATATGGTTGCCAAGTATGGGGCGACTCTGCTGCCTGCCATATCAAAAAGTTGCAAGTTACGCAAAATAAAATATTGAAAATGATATTTAATTTACCATGGAGGTATCCAACTTTAGAGCTCCATGAAAAGGCGAATGTTGAGTTGATTGCTCAAAGAATCCAAAAGCTTAAAGGTACATTCCTAACAAGAAGTAGTTTTGCCGACAATCCCCTCGTTAACCAATTAAATACTTAACCTAGTCATTTCTCATACTTGTTTCTATAAATTTTTGAAATGTTTCTTGTTACATAGAATTTTAATTATTAGTTTTTTTAGATGTTCTTTGTTAACTCTTTAAGTGTTCAATCATTGTTAATTTATGTTTATATATATATATATATATTTATCATTTGCAAATGTGTTATTTATTTCTTTATTTATTTAATGTTTTCCTTATTTATTTATTTATTCATTATTTATTTATTTATTTATTTATTTATTTATTTATTTATTTATTTATTCATTTATTTATTTATTTATTCATTTATTTATATATTTATTTATTTATTTATTTATTCATTTACTTATTTACTTATTTATTTATTTATTTATTTAATTACTTTGTTATTATATATTATCTTATTTATATATTTACTTACTACTAAATGTGATACATATTTATAAATTAATTTTATTTTTGAGCCTTTCTAGTCAACCATTTCCTTCTTTTTCTTTTCTTTTTTTTTTTTTTTTGCTTTTTGAATTTGAGGTTTTTCTTGTATTTTCCTCAAAAGTCGATTTGTCTACATGTTAATTGTCATAATAAATAACACCATATTCCAATAGAAAGATAATTACCATTATCAAATTATTGTATTGTAAAATGTGCGGTTACAAACACCCATTGTAAATCTTATATACTTAATAAAAAATATCTATCTATCTTTTTTCTTAAATAACTAAAGAAAAATAACTCAAAATGTTTTTATTTTCAATCAAATCTACATTGTTCTTTTTTCATAAATAGTTTCAGCAAAAGTGCACTTGTTCCTAAAAAAAATACTAAGTAACGAATAATTTCAAACTTAATGGACAACATTTTAAGTACCATGGCAGCAACGAATACGAATCCACGAATCCCATCGTAGTACTAAAGTTGATTTAAAACTTCGAGCTTAGAATATTCGCAAAGTCAGTACTTTGCCTGTGGCAGCGTTAGCGCACACATAAAGAGATACAAAATACGAGCCCAAAACCACAATTGCTAAAATTAAATCGACTGCAATATAGACAAATTATATCTGTGTATATGTCAAAAATAAGGGATAGAAAATGTGTTGTGTATACGTGTCAATAACTCTTTGTAAAGTGAGGTAAATGTATTTCAATTTTCGCTTTCAATTTTGCACGGTCACACGAAAGCCTGTCTACCTTTATTGTGAATAGTAGTATATATATGCAAATCTCAACATCAAGATTAAGATAGATACCAGCAAATTGACTTTTAGAAACCATTTCACCTTATATTTCACTGACGAAGGTGTGTTTCAATGAAGGAATTAATTTCATTTGGCTTACCTTTAGGTGGGCAAACTTTTGAGTTTGATTTCATTGATTGTCATGTGGAACTGTGGCCTTTGAGGATTTCCCTTAAAGGCGATAACAATTAATATGATTTTAGAAGGTAAACCAAAATGGGCCTCTTTCAGCGATGAACAATTTAATTTTTTGAACTGTATTTGGAACTTAGTTAAAATTGTATTAAAGATGTGTCAATATTGTACTTTTTGCGGAACATATGTTCATATAAAAATGACGCTTAGATGGATTAGAAAAGCAGACAACGTTGGGCAGTAAATAAGGTATTTGTTATACTAAACTTAAAGTTAGAGTTTGTGTACTGTGTGGCAGCGATGCCACTGAATAATTACAAAAAGTGGTAAAAAGGGGCCCGAACCAAAAACCAGGGGCCAGATTCTGTAAGGCGAAACGATCAAACGTTTTCGTGCGCAGGAATATTTTGCCCTATGTTACACAAGCAAATTTCTTCGTGCAAACGAAAGCGTTTTTCGTTTCGTTTTTTACAGAATCCCACCCCAGGCTTCCATATAAAATTTTATATTTCTTTAAAATAAAAAATAAATCCAACATAATATCCTTGTATGTGAAAAGCCAAGATATTAACTGACGTTCAAAAATAACGTTTTACGACGCTTTCTTGAAGTTTTATTTTTAACCTTTTTGGATGCATTTTTGACGCTTTTATGGACATATTCTCGAATTTAAATTGTTTTTCTTTGAGACAGTTTGGTAAGTGTAAAATAATAAAACTAAAAGAAAATTACTACAAATTAGTGTTGAATAGGACACGTATTTAGAATGAGTTTGTATGAGGCCCTCATTTCGAAATATGAAGTGGTACAATGTCCAACCAAAAATGTTGCTCTAAATCTCATCAAATGAGTTGATATGCTGTATTTCGCCTCACATGAGGTTTGGATCTGATATCAATATTGTACCACATTCTGAGGGACGAATATGAGACCTCATTTGTGTTACCTCTAAAATCGTCAAATGAATGGTACATTTCTTTTAGGTATTCTCATACTCATAGACCTCATAACTCATAACTCATAAGTCATAAAAGGAATTGAGTTGAGAGAGTTGACGTACTCTGTGACCTGTGAGTTGAATTGAGAGTGAAAGAGTGACACATTACTTATATCATGGAAAATGGTTTTGGTAATGGTATGGGTATGGACAATGGTTGGATCGTTGCATTATTGTCATGAAATTTGGTCTTGTGTTCTTCGACGTGACAAATTTGAGAAGTTGTACAAATATTCATTTTGATGTGTTTGGACATTTTGATCGGTTATCGTACATTTATTTATTTACCTCATGTATGAGTAACACAACACTACTACAAATATTATGCTAGGTTTCGCGAAACCATGAACATAGCGACCATTTTTTGGTATTAAATTGAATTTTATAATAATACCATGCACTTATCAATTCATAATTTTCCCATAGTGCAAATGTCATACGCACGCATTACCATTACCTATTGACGAATGATAAAACATTAGAAAATCAAAATCAACTGCTGATGAATAAGAGACATATCTGACTGAGTATAAAGCGGAAGGTCCAGATAACAGTGGCTTGAAAGTGTGCGACGATAAATAAAATTGAGTCTACTCGGCTAAATATTTGAAATATTATTGACACTTTTTATCCGCACTTAAAAAACCTGTTTTTCCAAAACGACTATTAATTCAATAGGACATACTAAACCCCCAAAATAGATGCGACAGCAGATTCTCTACCACATTTGTTTCCATGTTTCCATGTGAGTCCATATTAAGTTCTTAATTTAAATCGAGTGCACAACCATTTCGCATTATCGATGAAAAACAAGTTAACTTTGTCCGCTATTGGACAGCCGTTTTTAGCCGATGTGCAGACGGTACTTTGCATATAACAATGAGATTAATCCCTTAATCCTTTTGTCGGTTACAAATCCTTCGGAGTTAATTATCAAATAAATAAACAGTTGGCGCAACAGGTTCGGAGGGACCCTAGGCCTAGCTTCTCACAACCATTCGTTTTGTGTGAGTTTTTCATTTTTAGTACGAATGGAAGGGATCTACAATTTTATGCCGACTCCAAACGGCTAATTGAGAAGCTCTTTCAAGACAGTTATACTCTCGGATGTTTGTCAGACGTTCGCGAGAGGTAGTGCAGTGAAAAAAAACCATAAGTTGGAATTTGGGTTTTTGCGGGATTCGAACCTCGACCCCTAGCGTAGTAGTCCAACACACTAACCACTAAGCCACTGCGCCTACTGTTAATTAGTTAACTATCGCCCACTCTTTATCGCAGGCCCACCTGTCATTAGATATAGCGAGATAGGTCATAACGCGGTTGCTGTTTAAAAGATTCATATATTTATGACTGTATTAATTTAAGCTATAATATTGCGGAGTGTTTTAACCCGGAATCTTTATGTTCATAGTTATGATCTCTGAATGGACGATGGTATTATGTAGGTTTGATTGTCAAATATTTTATTAATAAGTTTTACGTCTTGTTAAAATTGTTTTTATATTTTTTGTTTGGATATTGATGAAAGTGCTGTCAAGATAGAAATAAGTTAAATAAACACTGATAGCAAGTATAAACTAGAAAAGCTTCGGTATTGCCCGATGCTTTAGAATGGGCGAAAAACAAAACCAGCGCATATATTGAAATAACATTGTAGCTATCTACGCTTATCCACAGGATACATAATATATGCATCGACTAATGACTTTGCAAATTAGTTGGATGTGTAAAAAAAATTCTTAGATTTTAAGGTCAAAATCAGACGCTTAGCTATGGAATAAATGCAAATACGTCTGTACTTACTGTTATGTAGGTTTGCCAGCGATCGCCTATGCAGCCGTGGCGTAGCCAAGCCACAGTAGTCAGAAAGCTAGAACGGGTCCAACTGTATTATAGGCTGTCGCCGCTGCATGCCGACTACAGCACTGAGTCATTCAAATGGAGGCAAAACTATGTATTCGTCGACCGTTCCATTCAATCAACATATACCTCTTTTCCGAACTTGGAGACGTACCTTTGTTCGATGCTTTGAAGCCTGAAAGACCTTTCAACATGCGACTGGAATATGGCTTCATAAAAACGTCTCTACAATCGTCCCTCCTAGGATGACCCGGCAAAAATCCATCCATATTCCTTACAATTAACCATTATATTAGAAATTTAGAATTAATCTAAGAAGGCCAAACAGCTCTCAAAACTCTTCACTGATCTGCATAAAATCGAAACTTGTCGTGAGAACATTCATAGCCCTCCACGAACTTGCTTAGAAACACCTAGTCATTCTCCGCTGGATTTCAGCCCACTGGGCTCTGATGGCAACTAAATAGCTGACTCACTGGTTAGAGAAGCCGCAGCAACTCCACTCGTCGGACCTGAACCCTTTTGTGGAGTCAGCAAAAAACCATTTAGAAACTACACCGTATCTAATCCAATTCAGTCTGGCTTAAATCACCTGGGCAGAACTACGCCAGACAATATTCTTTTCTGAATCCTCCCCCAAAAAATCCTACTTCCTCATTAATCTGGACAAAAATAACCTGAGAAGTCTTAACATGCAAAAACAACTTCAGCGTATTGGCGTCTCAAAAGGCCATACATGCAGACTCTGTCTTGAGAGTAGCGAATCTTCTCTTCACATACTCATGGAATAGCAGCTTTATTTAGTTTTAGAAAGAATATCCTTGTCGAGGAAATCTTCACTTTAGGTAATCTTTGCAGACATACTTCCAGTCTTTGTTGTCCATTTGGTGGACTTCCCGAAGATTTGTGATACCCCAAAGCCAATTGATGTCAATGGTGATAAAGATGATGGATCCTGTTGTCAAAATCTACTCAAAGGGTGTCTTGAGTTGATAAATAAAGCAGGGAAACCATTGATGCTGATCCAGACGAAAAAAAAAAAAAAAAAAGAATTCAGGGATTTTATAACGCAGCCGCACACACCAGGAAATGAGCCTTAATTTTGGTCTAAACATCAATACTGTGGCAACAGAACATGGGAATATAGAAATGGTAATCAACAATCTTTTGACAGACGTTGACAAAAGAACATGAACTGCCAGCGTTTCTCTCATGTAAAAACAGAATTAATTGATAAACCACGAGGCATGAAGTTGATTATTAATAGTTAAGCAATGTAATTCTGTAATACACAGAACATACCTAAAGCTATTTTAATATAATCAAGCTTTTCAGAGGCGATTATATTTAAGTTTAGAGAAGGGTAAGGTCGGGAGGTTTTGACACGTAAACAGACACTTGGAAATATGTATCTTAAAATCCAAATGCAATTTCAAATATATTCAAAATTGCATAAGTTACAATATCATTTCAGCAATATAAAAGCATTAATGATTAATCGCTATAAATATTTTGAACAGAGTTGTTAAGTTATTTCCAAAACCTTACAAAGTGACAATTCCTCCTACAATGAAGGAGGATTTGCCATCTGCCAATGAGGTATATTTTGTACTGAATTGACCGTTCATTTGTTAGCCTCCCTCTTTTTTTAGAGTCTGAATATTAAAGTGGTACTTTATCTACTCTGTTTTATTTTGAATGTCTTTAATGGTATTCTCAACGCTTAAATAAGCGACAGTTGGTGCTTACTTAAAAACTTGGATTAAATGAGCACAAAAATAAAAAAAGACTTATCTCAGGGACCACAATGATTGTTTATTTATCACTTAAACCAATCGCTACTAACTTCGTTTTTGTCATCATTTAAAGTGCTGCTAAGGTCTTAGTTTTTCAGAAAAGTGCTAATGTCAATTTCTCCTGTCTGTGAAATCCTCCCCACCTTACCATATCTGAGGTTTGTAGTAGTATAAACCTATACTGCTTTGAACAAGCAAAATATCAGCGATATAAAATGAAAGTTCCATTATCTTGTTGTCTGCACGTACATTAAGGGTTGGGCTAGCCAGCCTTATCACCATGTACGTTTTCAAAAACGACAATTCAACTTCTTCAATAATCGCACGACATGCGCTATTTTCTTCACTACGTGCATACCTGTACTTACTTGTCAACGTGCACATATCACTTGTATTTTATTCTCTCCACTACCAATCACTCCTACCACCCGCATTGTGTATTAATAACAAGGCCAATTCATTCTCAAATGATTTCAATAAATCTGCTTTCGATTCACAAACGATGATCAATCAAGGCAATCTTGATATTCACTCGACATATATAAGGTCAGTCATTTACATTGGCCTTCTCTTTGCGTCATTTGTTAAAAATACCCTTAAAACTGAAGCAGAAACAAATGTTTACGATGGTATGATAAAAGCCTTCGACTGCGCTGCCGCTCCATTACGTAGTCATCAAGTGAATCTAATGTGACACGAATGCGAAAACAGTTCAGTTTGATGTCTTCACATTTTTGGCATTCATCTTTAATATTTCGAAACGATTGTTCTTGAACTAGAAAAGCCATTTAACAGTGCCTGCTTTCAGTCCGAGTTTTGTGGCTGGCTGGCGGCCAATTGCTTCCAATTGAATATTAAAGCGTAGGCGCGTAAATTCATACTCGTATATGATTTGGATCACAAATAAATACGCCACTAAACAAAACACTGTAGTGCTGGCGAGCACCGTTTATGTTTCAATAAAATGTTGCGCGAACGTAAATAAGTAATTAACATGCTGGGATGAGCTTTATCATTATTCCGGTGAATACAAAACCCATACAAGATGTGAATGATATGTTCCGGGAAATGCGGCGTTGAACAAATTTGGCGATTTGTAATATTTTCTCTCAAGATTATTAGCGGAATTCACAGAAGCGATGCTCCTGCCACTTTCATACTTATTAACCGGTGGCGATTCTTATGAGAATTTATTTATAATACGAAGGCAACGTGCGATAAACACTGATTCTCGTTTGCGTAGATTCAGCAATATAAAATATTTATTTATAAACTCATTTTCTTTCTAGGTATAACATTTATGTAGAATACATATTTCCTTGTTACTGTTTCAAAGACTTTGGTATAGAGGATTTGGGAATATGTATATTTAAAACAAAACGCATCAAAAGACTTGAGTACCAATTTATTTTACAAATTGTTTCTTCCATCAGTAAAATTTGAGACGCTTTAGGAGTGTTTTTAGGGTTCCGTAGGCAAATGGCAAAAATCGGAACCCTATTAGATTCATCATGTCTGTCTGTCTGTCTGTCTGTCCGTTGTATGTCACACACAGCCACTTTTTCCGAAACTATAAGAGCTATACGTTGAAACTTGGTAAGTAAAGGGTGTCCGCCAAAGAATTTTCGACTTTGAATTTGAATAAACGGCGAGCGGGGTATCGGCGGAGGGGGGAGGCGTATTCATTACACTTGCGCGTCGTGCGGATTTTAGTAGCCATGGATCGTTGGTCGGCGGAGCATCGTGCGTTTGCTGTAGAGGCATATTTTAAAAATAACGATTCTCCCGTGGCTATTCGCAAGACATTTCAATATTCGGCGTATACGGGATTGTCCTAGTACGCAACTTATTGGCAAGTGGGTGCGAAGTTTTCGTGAACAAGGACCTGTAGTGGGACACGGGCCAGGTGTATCGCGAACTGTGAGAACTGACGAAACAATTGAAGCAGTTCGTCGTGATGTTATTGCAAATCCACGTCTTTCACTAAGAAAAAAAATTCCCAAACCTATTCGTCTATGTTGGAAAACTTTTTGGAACCTGAGTTGGAGAACAATGAATGGGTAAACGGATCGACATGGTTTCAACAGGATGGAGGCATCAATGAACATTGTAAGGCGCATTTTCCCCGAAAAAGTCATAAGTCGTTATGGTGATATCCCATGGCCCCCCAGATCGCCAGACTTAACACCTGCGGACTTTTTTTTTATGGGAATTTCTTAAATCTAAAGTCTACGTTAACAAACCGCGAAATTTATTGCAACTGAAAAGATATTCGCAACGAAATCAGAGGAATTTCGCAAGAAACTTGCAAAAAAGTTTTCACAAAAAATATGGTGTTTCGTTTAAATGAGTGTGTTCGTCTCCGTGGTAAACATTTAACTTCAATTATTTTCAAAACATAAATCCGCATTTGTATGTTTTATTTTAAAATAAAAACGATTATATAAAAACCTGTGAATCTTTTATTATTTAATTTTAAATTCGAAAATTGTTTCGCGAACACCCTTTAGATGTATTCTGTGAACCGCATTAAGATTTTACACAAAAATAAAAAAAAACAGTAAATACATATGTAGAACTGAAACTCAAAAAAAATTTTGTTCATCAAATACGTGTGGGGTATCTATGGATAGGTCTTCAAAAATGATATTTAGGTTTCTAATATCACTTTTTTCTAAAGTGAATAGTTTGCGCGAGAGACACTTCCAAAGTGGTAAAATGTTGCCCCCCCCCCCCCTAACTTCTAAAATAAGAGAACGATAAAAAAATATATATATATGATGTACATTACCATGTAAACTTCAAACAACATTTTTTGAACGAGATCTAGCGAGTAGTTTTTTTTTATGCGTCATAAATCGTAAACCTCAATTTACCTTTAATACAATCAACTCAAAAAAATAATTTCATAAACATAAACCTTATCCATAAACCCTGAACCATTACTTCCTAATAATAAATGATATAAAAATACACTATTATTAAAATATCGATCAAAGTTACAACGAACTACAACAACTTTTATGTTATGTTACTTGCTGTTTCGGAACCCTTCCTGAGCGGGTCCGACTCGCACTTGTCTTACCTACTTTTTTTTTTTTTAACCACGAGTGAGTCCGTTCGGGTATAAGGTAATAACATTCGCGTTTACTGATTTATACGTATTCGTTAATATATACAATTTTAAAATGTTTGCTAAAGTCCAGCCTGCTGCTGTTTCGGAACGAAATTTTCCGATGGTCTAGAAATGGTCAGCGAAAATTCTGTGAAAAGCCAGTGGGAAATAATTTGTAGAGGGTTCAAAAAGTATAGAAGTAGGCATTCTCTTCTCTTCTCGTCGATTGAACTTTAAAGACTACAAAAACACGACGAAAAAACTTCCAATCGTTGGGTTCTTGAAACAAACACAAATTTTGCAATTTTACAACTTAAAATCCTTTTCCACGCTTAATTGATGGCCTTATATTATTCTTAAATATTCTGAATTAATTTGATTTGTCAATTAATGCAATCGAAATTTGTAACCAAAATAGTTTACACAGACGTTTCGCGACTAGTGTCTCACAGCCAGCGTTGGCATAAGTGCAAATTTGTCTAGCCTTAGACTTTTATTTATATGACCAGAATTCTGAGCTTCAGATTTTGTCAATTTTGGCAATAATATATTTTGTTCATTTAAAAAAAAAAAAAGTTGTTTAAATATTTTGTGCACACTTGCTTTCGCAAGTATAATATCATCATCTTCGTATTCAGCTCTTTTTTGTTATTGTTTGTAAAAATGTTTGCGAATTAAGAAAATTGAATTTCAGCAATTTTTGTTTGTCTCATAATTGCAGATTTGTCCAAATATTTTGACGGCAACACTTTTCACAGCTGATTGAAACGAAAATTAGTTGGTGTTCGGTGTGAATATATCGACGAGTTTTCGACTAAAATACGGTTTTCGGTGTGGTGTGAATAGGCTATAAGAGAACAAGTCCTCTTTTCAGACTGAAAAAAAGTTTTTCCGATAATAATAAAAATAATGCATTTGTCCTCTTTTTTGGATTTAATAAAACGAAATTGGTTTTGCTTTAAAAAAAGTTTTGTATTATAAAATTCATAAAAAAAGTTTGGAACATTTAAAAAAATTAAATAAAGAATTATTTAGCAAACCATTTATAATTACTAATTTTTTTTTTTCTATTTCCGCTCAGTAGTTTAATGTTGAACGCATATTTTCTCCAATAACGAGCCAATGGCCTTATATTTTGCAAAACCAATTTCTAGGGTATCCTTCCAAAAATGTACAAAATTAAATATATGATTTTAAGTATTTTGCTTTATGTTTATTAAAAACAGAAATTTATTTAGTCATTTAGTCAATGTGATATTTTTATGACAGAACAGTTTTTTTTTTTTTTTGTAAGTAAAATATTTCTGTTTTGTTTTAAATAAAAAATAAATAATTTGCATTTTTTTTAGAAGAAGTATATTTGAAAATGTCCTCTCTTCGGAAATCTGGTCATCCTAAGTACAAGTGACATTTTGGCAACACCCACAATTTGTATTTTGCAATTGAAGCAATTATAATTAAAATTATACTGCTATTGGGCTAGGCGGTGGTGCATTTGCCTGATACTCCTGCTTTAATTTTTCGGAATATAAAAACACAACATTGTCCACTTCGTGAGTATCCATTTTTTTTTTTTTTTTCAAAATACCCACCCAAATAAAAAGTATAATTTTCGCAAGCATTTCGCAGAAAAGGAGAGCGAAATTTCTCGTTTCAAAATAGCAGCATAATAGGCTTAAGGCTTTAAAGAATCTGGAAGCATGCTTTCCCACAACATATAGTCGACTATAGTACCAAAGACGGGTTTTAAAGCGTAGATAGCCTCATCGAATTACATCATAATTTATGGGTAAAAGTGGAAATAAAAAATGATTTCCACTCATGCCGTTATAGAATATGCCACGGCTACTTCATGTTGAATTACTTGACAAGGGTGCCCTATTAGTTTAAATATGAAACTGAAACTTATGCTCCAGGAATATGTTCATCTTCAACCCATTTCCTGGTTTTATTTTCTGGCTTTATTTATGTTTCGATGCATAGGTATAGGGTCCTATAGAAATGTTGGGAAAAGCGTTTGAATTCCCTTTTTTGAAATTTTAATATACATATATTGTGTCAGGAAACTTACAAAACTTCTCGAAACCCTGGAAAAAAATTATCGAAAATATAGCTGCTTTCGGAGGGGCATACCCTTATTTATTATCAAACTAAATTTAATTTAATAATCAAGAATACCCATGCCCAAGTAACAATTTAACTTTGGTAAGGTTCAGATTTAAAATTTCTGTAGGCAAAACCTTTGATAGTGATACATACTATGTTATTTGTTAGCCGAAGTAGAGCAATATCAAATACAACGGGTAGATAACGAGTAGTATTTCTATCATGAAACGCTATTAACTTATAACATATCAAAAGGAATTTCAAGGTATTAGTGCAGGAAACTCCGAGTCGAAAACATGCAACAGAGAATATTTGCTGTGGCAATACAGAAGTTTGGATGGTCATCCAGTTGCAGCCATCTATACAGAGACCTACTGCGCTTTGTTGGCTTTTCATCCAACGTCCTTGAACAATGATTTGCTATTGCTCTCTGTGAAAACTGTTTACAAAAGCGAAAAGCCCATTCGCTGAAAATAAATAATATAATTTACCAAATCAGAAAATGTTTACATCCATTTCAATTACATATTGCTCCATTTTCGCTGATGTTGCTATACCTTATACCATGTCTGCATTTGTTTACGAGTGCGTGCAATTAAAACGTCAAGTTTTGATAACTCAAAATAATGTGTAAGCAACTTTTTCAATTGCTCCAAAAGTGCTCCATGATGTGCAACTAAATCGGATGAGTAATGAAATAGGCTAATGGATTTAGGAAGGTGTTGTTTACTTTTTAAGAAATCCTTTGTTTTTGCTAAGATTTTATGACCAACCAAGTAAATGCATGATTTACTGACCTCTTAAGCAAATATCCGCTTGAGACTTGAGAAGTAGGTGCACGACTGTGTCACAAGAAACTCTCTATCACAGCGAGTTAATATAGAGTATGGGGTTGCATTTCGTTGAAGCGCTTTAGATGCCATTATGCTCGTTGACAGTTGTCGTTGGAAATGTTGAAGTATAAACTTCGGTGAAATATGAGTATACAAATAAAGTAAGGTGCAAATGGAGCAGACATTGTTTTTGTTTCTTTGAGAGCGCAAAATAAAAACAGGGTGTCTGTAAATTGCTAAAAGACGTTTGTAATGGCTAAAATAATTTGCCACGAAAATTTGCAGTCTACAACTAAACTGACTTCGAATATCTATTTCTGATAAAAATATTGTACACACATTTTTTATATGAAGCAATCCAACCGTTGTGAGATTTAAACTTGACTACAAATTTCTTTATAAATACAGCGACCTTCCGTTTATTGTACTTACGAACAGTTTTGTATTTGAAGACGATTTTCATTATGAATTATTTTGTACCTATACAAAAACTTACAAGTATTCTGTATTTTAAAAGTTGTTCATTAATTGCACTGTATTTTATTTGAGTTCTTAAAAACAATGGCCCAAAGTTGTAGTGATTGCGTATTGGGAGATACACTAAAAAACTGCTTTGTCAGATTAACAAAAGACAATTTTCCGTTTATAAAATAATATTGTATCAATTGATTTGTTTTCTTTATTTAGATAAACACATGTTTCATAACTTTAAAGCTAAGTAAAAGGACAATTGCATGTGAGTATTAACCATATCACAAAAACGTTTTTTTAAAAATAAAGATTTGACAGATTATTTCTATTCACTCAACAATAATTCTGTTGTTGAATCAACAAATTAAAATGCTGGAGCTGACAACATTTTTGTATGTAACCGATTGTTCGCAGTTTATGGATTCAATAAATCACAACGGCGCACGGTACTGAGAAATTATTGTACAATCAACAATATTTGCTGTTGATTTAACAAAGTACAATTATAGCTGAATTGACAAACTACTTCGATATTACTAACATTTTATGTTGTTAACTTGATAAAAAGATAAAGACCGAATTGATAAATTTATTTGTAAAATCAACAGTTAATTGTTGATTTGACAAAACATTAATAGTTGAATTGGCAAATTTCTTTTGTGAAATTAACGACATTTTCACTAATTTAACAAATAATTTTTATACGCGCACAAGAAACGATTTTTGTTAACACATTTTTTTTTTTATTTTCACAACAAAAGTTTTAAGACACGATAAAACATACTAATATTTTGTCAATCTGATGGAAACATTTTGTTGGACGTACATTGACAAAACATTTTTTGAATCTAGCCTAATTTTCCCTTTTCTATTGTTCTATAATTGAACTGTGAGCATCAACATTATTGCGACCAGGTAGTTCCAAGGTGTGGAATTTAAGAAAATTATTAGTTTTAAAATACAATTTTTCAAGACTTCTTCATGGGATTCGATAGCGGTGTTTTCCTAGAAATAGTTGTTTGTTCCTAGACAGTGCTGGTTGCTGGATAGGAACGTAGTTAATGAATGAGTTTCTTTTTTCGGTGGCTTCGATATAACTGTGTCTGTTCGTGTGCGGCAAGCACAATCTGACTGCATAGTACTCTATATAGGCCAGTAGTTGAATCCATAAATATTGGAACACGATTCGGGTTACCTTGAACTGATGAAGCGGGGGCAGCTCATTCCTACATTCTAGTCCTAATTTTGAGGTTACATTGACTGATGAATGCTTGGTTGTGAATAAGTCCGTCTTATCTATTTCCTCAGTTTTATTTGGGTCCAAAAGTATCTTATCTTTTAAAAGCCTGCCTGAAATACATCAATACGATAGAAGAATGACGAAAATCGACCCAGTGGTTTTCGAGTTATAACGTCATCGAATTTCACCCCGAAGGAATTATATATACCTATTATTATAACTCTAAACAAATAATTTGCAATAAAAAAATAATGCGACTATAAATTGAGTTATAAACTATCCTATTTCTCAAGTTAAATCAAACTTCCCACAGTGTGCAAAATTAGATTAAAACCAGTTCAGTACCTAGTTTAGGATTCCTTCGTGGAGGAACAACGTGTCACTAAATTTGTATGTATTAAGAAAATGTAACGTGAAATAAATTGTAGCATAAGCCTGAAACAACAGACTGTTGAAAAAAGTACAAAAAAGTGGAATAAATCGGTTATACTCTTCCATTACATAGTAGACTGTGTATATTTTTTCTTATTTCAAATTTTCACTTTGTGGAAAGCTCGAGCATGTTCCAGCTTTCACTTTTCCGAAAGCTCAAAAAACAAATACACTCAAAAAATTCGTTACTGACTTTCCGCTAGATAACGTTCCCATCATATAATTCCAAAGGAAAATCTATTTTTTTTTTTTTCGTTTCACACGGCTAAATGTGTTCATTATTGATTCTGGAAATTATACACGGTTAAAAATATATTGGGATGTTTTTTAATATCTCCGCAGTATTGCAGGTCTATGCAAAACAGGAAAAATTAGTTTTCAAAATTTCCAATTTATTAAACTTTTTCTGTAATATTTTTATAATTAAATTTAATAATAATTGTTTCATTAAAATGCTAATTTTAATACGAATTTTCTGAACTTTAATCTCGAAAGATTAAAATCCAGTATTTTTGTTCTACGATCAAACCTAGTCTATCATATTACAATCAAGAACTTAAATATAACATCTAAAATATAACATCTACTCTGATTACATTTTAATAAGAATTTATTAAAACCATCAACTTCAATACATTATGTATTTGGTTTTAATACAGAATCTGAATTAAATTGAATATATTTAAATATATTGGCATTACTTTTCAACCCAAATATATTATTTTGTCGCTTGGTTAAGAATTTACAGTTAGTTTGAGCGTCCTACTCAATGGAGTGGGTGATTTAAAAGAAAAATGTTTTAAAAATATAAACAAGTAAAAGTCATGCTTAAAAAGGGTGATATTTACATTGATATCCAATAAGAATATTATTCTAACAGGTAAGTTACTTTAATTTCAAAGTATTCTTGTAAGAAGTCGTAATAACTGCTTTATTTTCTTTTAGTTGTCAAGCGCAGAGATGTTCCTTATAGATTTGCTATTAAAGATAAGGGCAGTCTAGGGATTCCAGTTCATTGCCTCAGAAATATAACTATTACATACCAAAAAGTAAGTAATTAACCGAATAATTAATAAGATAATTCAGGCATTCATGACTTCTCCTTCATTTAAAGGTTTGGAAAAATATACCTACGTAAGGGAGTACAGCGGCTCTCTATAGGATTATTTTACAAGGGGATAAAAGACACCGGAATTTGCCTACGCTTGACGATTTTCATATTATTGTAATATTTAAAAACAATACAAATTTGTATGAAAATAAAATATTTTTGGTGTTAAAATATATACCATAGATATTTAAATCAAATCTAAAGAATTTGTATTATATTTTAATCTGCAGTTTATTTAATTCAAATACAAATGTACTTATTAAAATTCTTGATTTTTTCAATATAAATAAGTGTTTAATTTAAATACGTCTACATTGAAACTCATTTCCATCTATATTAAAATTTAATATTTCAAACATATTTTGTAATAGCAGACATTATTTAAAATAAATAAATCTTTTATTAGTTGTTTATGTAATTTGAATATATGCAAAATAATAAATTTTATTATTTTTTCGGCGTGGACTTATATACAACCCCAAAAATATTAAATTTAACGCCAGGATTTTTAACCGTGTAAATGTAAAATTAAAAACAGCTTATAAGCAAACTCTGTATTAAGTGGCCGGAGCTGACGGTTGATTTAATTCTAGCTTATGGTATTATATCAACGTAGGTAACATCACAACTACCTATAACAAAAACCTTCAACTCAATTTGTAAATACATTCATCTCAAAAATTTTAATGAATTAAAGATTTTTTGTTCGATGCGTGTGAATTCGTTTTTCGAAAATTATAATTTTCTGGTATAGAGACCAGCCGCATCTATTTTTTTTATAATATTCCTGGAAAAATATGGCCGTCGTCCAAAATATACTTATATAAAAGAAGAAGAAAAATACATAATCATTTGGAGAAATTAATACAAGAAATGCACCAAAGTTAAAGGAGAAATGAGAAAAATGCACCATTGTGAAAAATATATCGAACTTTTTGTTTTTCGGTATAATTTGCTGTAAATGCAAAGAATAAAAAATTAAATGATGACATCTTATGTTTGATTTTCCTCTTTTTAACTTTAACTTTAATTTCTCTTGTGTACCCTTTGGGGCAACGTCTTCCTTCCTCTTGAACAAATCACGAAATTATTTCGGGTGCCATATAAATCAATTTGTTTCTTAACACATGCGCTTACAACATTTATTAATAAAGAGAAAACAGCACTTAGCACTTCATCATTCGAAATGGAGTCCATTAATATTTCATTTGGCTGTAATTCAATATTTGGTTCATTTAAAATAATATTTTCTCGAGATAATGAATCATTTTTGGAGTTTTTGGGCCGAATATAAAAGTTGATGTTTCCCCAATTTCCGAATAAGTTTCGATGACTTTGCTGGATGTTGTTAGCTGGTTTGACAATTGTTTTAATTTTTTTAAACAGGTTTTTTTTTTACGATAACACTTCAAATAATTATTAAACTTCTACTCATTTGTGTAAATAATTTGAACAAATACACCAAAATTTGAATGAATCTACACCAATTTATACATCAGCATGCTACTTGAGGCATATATCAAGTATTAAGGCATGAAACACAATTCATACTCTTTTAGGGAATTGTGCTGAAAAATTCTTCACGAATATAAATTTTCTAGTAATGTCACCCGTGGCTATATTATATTGCTATAGCCGTAGCCCGTAGGTTCCTGGAAAGCAGCACGCCGACCCGCTGAGTTTAATCACGCTATGTGCTGTGATATTTGAAACTAGAGTTCGCCAAGTGCAGGAAATTCAATGATACTGATACGAAAACATTCAAATAAGGACATTAGTTGAAGTAAGCATGACTACGGAACATTACATACATTTAGCTGCAACTACAGGATTCACTGAACACCTAAATAGCGGTTTACTTAACATACGCACTCTTATAGAAACACAAGTCTATATTCATAGCCCATGTCCAACGAATGTAATTTCTTTGCTCTATAACTTACCGAAAGCAAATACATATATAATCAGTCTAGTGCAATTTGTAATAAACTACACTTCAGCCGCTCAGTTGGCCGAGAAGTCAGTTGGACATTCGATTAATATGGGTGATTACAAGTTACAACAATTTGAGAATCTGAATTTGACATATCCGATTTCGGTTGAGTACGTTTCGAGTGCTTAATTAGCAAAGGAACCCTACTTCTGTTAGATTAAATTAGTCACCCAATGACTTTGGTACAAACAACTTTGTGAAAGTAAGTATGTCTGAATATACCTACATAAAAGGCTATATTTTTGTGTAGAATATCTTAAAGGCAAACCCTTTGCATAACTCTCGGAAACAGGGAACTTTAAGGTTATTGTGAATGGTCCTTTCGGCCTGTGGCAAAAGGGTGTCTAACTTTTGTTAGCTTTTGTTATTACAGACAGAACACAAAAGGGTGATTTCTAACGTAATCATCTGTCTGGCATTTGGTTCGTGCAAATTTCAGATGTAATTATATTTGTTGCTTGTTGTAGACATGACTGGCAACCGGGAACGTGTTACATTTGGATTGACTTTGTAGGATATTATGTTTTTAATTCAGTTGAAGTTCATTCAACGATGAAAGCAACTTGTGTTTGATTATTCTTAAGTAGGTTGATACTGAATTACAGACTTCAGCAAAGCAATAATTGAATAACTATGTATTTAATTTAAAAACACAAAAAAAAAAAAAAATCGAACAGATTTGGATTTGATGAATTTAGAGCTTTTGTCGTTATGAGTTGCATGTAATTGGAAAGAGAATTGGCAGCGCCCTATGTAATTATATTTGGAATTAAGATTTGTGGTTAGGTTAGAATCAATAAACAGAAAAGAAAAATCTCTATCTCGGGAACAACACACCTGCAATATAGCGTCGCTTGAAAATTGAAAAACGAAGTTAAAATTTTGTGCACTTATAAATGATGATTTTAGAAATAATTGTATTTTCTTGTTCTTATACTAACTTCAATTTATAAAAATATGTAATAAATTAAACACATCTACCTATACTAAGTTATATACATAAATCCCTCTGTTGCCATTGATTTCCAGGCACTTTCATCCTAAGTGTACCT
Organism: Cheilosia urbana; assembly: GCA_946477585.1. NCBI lineage: Eukaryota > Metazoa > Arthropoda > Insecta > Diptera > Syrphidae > Cheilosia > Cheilosia urbana. The sequence goes on from OX297856.1 coordinate 45,979,817, forward strand.
ACTTAAAATAGTTTTTGGTATGCCAAGTTACGTGTTATATAGAACTAACTTCACATAGTATATTAAAATGACCCAGTTACGCTGATAGTATAACTGATAGACTAACTGAAATTTTATATATAAGGACACAATATTACCAACAGGACTACATATCTAAAAAAATATTATACAAATTAAAACAGCATCAAAGCATTCAGCTTGAAAATCCGTTTATCAACAAAAAAAATTTATGTTCTTATGTATATTGAAAAACAACTTTAAACGGCTCTCCTGAAAGATAATATCATAAGGGCCGTTTTATTCACTCAAAGTTGAACAGAACTTGGGGATTTTTATATAGCAAACTCCCCAAGTTGTGTTCAACTTCGAGTGAATAAAACGGCCCTTAATGCACTTAGTATGTTACATTGATAAATCAGCTAATTAATTAATAAAGAGTGTTTTTACTTGTGGAAAAATCTTTGAAGAACGACCTGCATCCTGCTAATTGGCCAACAAGGTCGCGTTCTGGACACCAAACAATTTCTAGAATTTGTCTAAAACAGGACTTCTAAGTATTTTGAAATACTTTTTTTTATATTTTTAATCACATTTTCATGAAAAACGATAATTGTTAATTTTATGTCAAGTATAATAAAAATTATGTACGAAAAATTTCGAAGTACATATACAGGGTAACACTTAATGGAAGACTTGTTAATTTCAACGACGGGTAAATTTAAAAACTCTTATTGTAAGGAGTATAAGTTTCTTATAAGAGTGTAACTATATACATATATGAGAGTAGTTTTCGTATAACACGAATCTGAGCATTTTAAGTCTTAAACCAGTACCCATGTTCTGTAACTCATGCGGTAATAATTGAGTTCGAAACTCCATGCTAAAAAGTATCCTCTAGTTGATTTTAATTTCATGAGAGTTTTGAAAAGTTTTCCCCAAGCTGTCATACTGGAAATCAATATAATAGCAATTTATTCAAATTTTTACAGGTATTTTTATTGAAGTTTCAGCGTTATACCAGGTGGTATGCCAGTTACACTGGTAAATCCACTCTCTTCGGAGGTCGGTTCCATGGATTCTGGGGGGGACCATTTATTGCTAGGCAACGACCCGTTTGGGAGAAGTAGAAGGGTAGAGAGAACACCCCCATCTAAAAAAGAAGAAAGTAGTAAAATACTGAAGGCTAAATATTTAGAAGCCTGTGAAGAAAGAGATGGGTATAAGCAACTCAATGAGACATTGCTTAAGGAAATAAATAACCTTAAGAAAGAGTTGCAATTGTTGAAGGATGAATTCAACAACCAAAAAAGAGTGGATGTCCAACCTATCGAGTTCTCAACAGATGAAGAAGAACTTAAAAAAGAGACAGAAGGACAGCGTCACATGGGGAATAAAAATAAAAAACGCAAGATGAGTGTATCCCCAAAAATCTCATCCGCAAAAGAAAGCAGCACAATCACAGTGTATGCTTCAAATAAAGAAAACAAAATACTAAACTCAACCAAGCCTCCGCCAATTATTGCACTGCAGGTTAATAAGTATGAAAGCCTGGCCAAAATATTGGAGGAAAATAAAATTAAAGCTAGTACAGCTCTAATTAACAAAAATGACATTAAAATTAATGTGGTTGAAGAAGAGGGATACAGAAACCTCACTAAAATTCTGAACCAGAAAAAAATGCAATGGTATTCGTATGAGAATAAGCAAACCAGACCATTTAAGGTTGTAGCGAAAAAACTGCATTACTCATGCTCACCTGAAAGCATAAAAAAAGAGTTAATCGACAGAGATTTTAAAATATTGGATGTGATAAATATGCTTAAGTATAAAAGCAAAGTACCGCTTCCAAGTTTTATACTCAGTTTCGAACATGACCAAGATAAAGAAAAAATATATGGAATCAAGAACATACTTGGGATGAAAGTTCAAATTCATACCTTAAGAAAATCAAAATTAGTGCCCCAATGCAAAAATTGTCAAAGGTATGGGCATACGCATAAATATTGCAGCTCCAACCCAAGATGTGTAAAGGAAGTCACCACACTAAAGAATGCATGAAGGAAAAAATTGAGCACCCTAAATGTGCAAACTGCAATGAAAACCATCCTGCTAACTATAGAGGATGTTCAGTTGCAAAAGAAATACAACTTGCAAAAGATAAACAACAAAAGAAACCTCTTAAAACGTCAGACAGTGAAGCTCAAAAAGTCAAAACGGACTTACGAAGGAGCCCACAAAAAGAAAAAACCGAACACCAAGTGATTATAAAAAAGGACCCAAGACAAAAGCCAACAGGTCCCAAAATGACGTATGCTCAGGCAGCATCAAAACCAACTGGAATACCAGCAGAGAAAGCTGTAAAAGACAAAGCAGAGCCAAATACTGCGATGGAAATCCTCATGAAACAAATCCTTAACAGGATTGGTTCCATGGAAAAATGCAATAAAACGATATTAGATAGAATATCATTGCTAGAGAGACAGAACAGCAACAAAAAAGCTATGCCAAAAAGACAAACATGATGAACAGAATAAAAATTCTTGAATGGAATGCTAATGGTATCGAGAATCGAAAGGATGAGATACAAGTCATTCTCGACATAAACCAGACAGATATATGTCTTATTTCTGAGACACACTTAAAATTTACTACTGACTTTAAACTGCAGGGATATGAATTATATCACTCCCCACATCCTCACAATTGTGCAAAAGGTGGAGCTGCAGTGTTAATAAAGAATACGATTGAACACCATATAGAAGCAAAATTCCAATCATGCGCTATACAAGGAATTTCCATAAGTATAAAAACGAGCAGTGGACAAATATCTGTTGCAGCAGTATACTGCTCTCCTAGCTATAGACTAAAGAAAAATGATTTTAAAAGTCTTTTCCGCATATTTCACAATAGATTCATCGCGGGAGGGGATTTTAATGCCAAGAATAAATATTGGGGATCTAGATTAACAAATACTAGAGGCAGAGAATTATATGAAACTATTAAAGAAGTCGGCGCCAAATATCACTCAACGGGGAAACCTACCTACTGGCCTACAGATAGGAATAAAACCCCAGATCTTGTTGACTTCTTTATAACCAAAAATATATCTTCAAATAAAATAAATACAGAGGAAGGTCCTGATCTTCAATCAGATCATTCCTCAATACTTCTTACACTTGGCGATAGAATAATAATAAAAGAACATAGCCCTAAACTAGTTAATAGACTGACTGATTGGAACCACTTCAGGCAGAAATTGGAAGAATGTATCCAATTATCATCAGCTATTCAAACGGAAGAGCAACTAGAAGAAGCAGTGCAAATATTTACGCTGGATATACAAAAAGCTGCATGGGCTGCAACTCCCAAAAGAACAAAGAAGATTAAACAAAACTCTTATCCTCGTGAAATATGTGAAATTATTACAGAAAAGAGGAAAGCTAGAAAACGTTGGCAACAGACAAGGGCGCCAAGCGATAAAACCACACTGAACAACTTAAATAATAAGCTCAGAAAATCCATAAGGGAATTTAATAACGAGTCTTTAAAAACGTATCTTACCAGTCTGACAAATGATGCTAGTACCGACTACTCGCTCTGGAAGGCAACAAAGAAAATGAACAGGCCAATAGCTCACATTCCGCCAGTAAAAACCAAAGAAGGTAACTGGGCAAAAAGCAGTCAAGAAAAAGCAAATACTTTTGCAGAGTACCTTGAAAACGTCTTCAAACCTTATGAAGATAAAGATTATTAAGAAAACGAAGAAAGGTGCGAAGAAGACAGACCTATTAGGCCGGTAACAGCCAAAGAAATCAAAGAGGGCATAAACATAAAAAAAGCCCCAGGGTTCGATTTAATCACAGGGGAAGTTTTAAAACAATTTCCTCGAAAAGGTTTAAAAAAGCTAGCGCAGATTATAAATGCTGCATTTAAGTTGAGATATGTGCCAAGCATGTGGAAGGTCGCGGAGGTAATAATGATACCAAAACCAGGTAAACCACCTAGCGAAGTAACCTCATATCGCCCAATATCGATACTACCAATGTTGTCCAAGCTATTCGAAAAAATGCTGGCAAAACGTCTGCAAAAAATAATTGATGAAAAATTGCTAGTTCCAATTCATCAATTTGGGTTTAGAAACAAGCACTCTACAATTGATCAAGTGCATAGAATCACAGATAAGATCGAAAAAGCATTCGAAGAGAAAAATGTGTGCTCTACAATATTTCTTGATATAGCACAAGCTTTCGATAAAGTCTGGCATAAGGGACTGATCCATAAATTACAAAGGCAACTGCCGGAGCAGTATTCAACAATTCTGGAGTCATATATAACAGATCGATTCTTCAGAATTAAACAAGAGACAGAGTACTCAACATTAAGAGGAATTAAAGCTGGTGTACCACAAGGTAGTGTGCTAGGTCCAGTGCTATACCTTCTGTTTACTAGCGATCTACCTGATAGTGAAGAAACTACTATAGCAACTTTTGCAGATGACACTGCTGTGCTTGCTGTTGGAGCAACTGTCGAAATTGCAACAGAAAAGCTCCAAGTGGCAATAAACGGTATTTCAGAATGGACCAAAAAGTGGCAGATTAGATTGAATGACCTTAAGTCAGTCCATATTAATTTTACGTATAAAAACGTACCACACATTCCAGTATACATTAATAACAATGTAGTGGAATACTCAAATACAGCTAAATATCTGGGCATGACCCTAGACGCTAAACTGCGTTGGAAAGCGCATGTAAAGAAAAAGAGAGATGAGCTGAACATGCGATACAGTAAAATGTATTGGCTTATTGGGAGATATTCATCCCTGTCCAACTACAATAAATTACTGCTATATAAGCAAGTCTTGAAACCAGTATGGACCTACGGGCTCCAATTGTGGGCATGCACATGCCAATCAAATTTACAAAAAATTCAAGTCTTCCAAAATAAAGTACTAAGGAACATAGTTAATGCACCTTGGTACATACGCAACGCTGATCTACATAGAGATCTAAATATTGAAATGGTTGAAGATGAAGTTAAAAAGGTTGCCCAAAGGCACAGAAGTAGGCTTCATAACCACGTTAACGTTGAAATTACAGAACTTTTAAATACTGACAATGTAATCAGAAGATTGAGGCGGGTAAAACCCCTTGATCTATAAGAGTTAGCCAAGGCCAAGAGATTAGGTAATATCTTCAAATAAAAAAGTTTCGAAATCCGACAAACGGCGGATTTTTCTTATGAATATTCCAAATATTTTAAAAATAAATTGCCGATTAGTCGAACGACTAGGTGCAATCCCATTTCGGGATGACGAAAGTCAGTCCCTCCCGGGAGGTTTTTTAGAGGTTGTTCGAGTCCCTCACTATTGCAGAAGCATCCCTCGCGTACTTGCTCTGCAATGTCTTTCGATGATTTTTCCTTCCAGCGAACCCCCAAACAAAACAAAAAAAAAAAAAAAAAAAAAAATTTTTAAAAATAATAATGAGGCCGGCGTAACAAGTTACGGATTCATTATTTGTAAAACCTCCTCTTCAAAATCAATAAGTCCACGTGGAGCATCTGTAATATTTCCACTCACGGTCATGTTCGTAAAATATCTTTAGGTCATACTATAATCAGCCATAAATTCAACAAGCTTTTGCTTTGGATTTTGAAATTTTGGTTTTTAATTAAACTGCATATTCTAATTATTTATGTTTCTTTTTATTTTTATTACCTCTTATATTTTTTCAGCTCTGTGTCTTTTCACTCTCATAGTTACAGAACCTGAATATATCACATATTTCCAGGAGTTTCATATCCAGGTGATCCGTGTGATATAGTTTTCGATTCACACTGTTACAGAATGCATAATGTGATATTATGGCATTTTGTTTCAATTCGATAGTTACTAACCAACACGCGATTCTTATAAGTACTTTACATAAATACTTTGACTGTGACAAGACTCATCTTGTGAGGTTAAAACTTTTCGAAATTGTATTATACAAGGTATAAGGCAACGCAGCATAATTCATACGTTGAAAATAAAAGGCAATCAAGTGTGAGATCAATTCGCGAAAGGTTTAAAAACTACATATTTAAATGTAAAAAAATAGTTTTTTATTCTCCCATTAAATCATTTTGTCGCTTGTTTAAATTTAGAGTTAGTTTGAGCGTCCTGCTCAATGGAGTGGATGATTTGATTAAGGTTTTTTTTTTTTTTAAAAAAATGTTTTAAAGATACAAACAAGTGAAAGTTACTCAAGGGAGTTACATTGATATCCAATGCGAATATTATTCTTACAAGTAAGGAACTTTAATTTCAACGTATTCTTGTAAGAGGTTATAGTATTTGCTTTTTTTCATAAAGTTGTGAAGCGAAGAGATGTTTCTAGTGGATTTACTTGTGAAGATAAGGGTGGTTTAGAGATTTCAGTTCATTGCCTCAGAAATATAGCCTTACATTCCAAATAGTCAGTAATTGATTGAATAATATTGAATAATTAATAAGATAATTCAAGCATACATGAGTTATCCTTCATTTAAAGATCTAGAACAATATTTGCAACTACTAAAGGAAGCACAGCGGCACTCTATAAGATTATTTTGAAAGGATATAAAAGGCCACGGGAATAATAAAATTTAATATTTCAAACACATTTTGTAATAGCAAACATTATTGGAAATTAATAAATCTTATATTAGTTGTTTAATTTGAATATATTCCAAACATTAAATTGTAACAGTTTCTTTTTCAGTCATATATACACGAAAAAAATATTACCTATATTAAATATTAAATTTAACGCCCAAAATTTTGACCGTGTAGCTAGCTCGCTCTTGTCTAGTATGTAAGTTAAATTGAAAGAACTGAATACAAATGAATTTAAAATGATTGGTTATTAAAAATTGCAAGATACCTGGGGCCGAGTTACCGCAACCGTGATCGAGACATACGTCTCTGAATTGTGTGGATTTTATTACGGATGTTGTAATTCAACCTTTGATTTTGAGTTTCGTTTACAATTTCTTCAAGTATCATTTCACAGCAATCACATAATAGAGCGTCACTCCATCTAATAGGTACCTTTCCTCACATGAAAAGCTTTTGTTGTATTCTTTCCGACGTTTACGGGCGTTTTTAGTAGCGATAGGGACCCCAAAACTACATATCTACGACTCCCTCTACAGCTCGTCTCCTTGTAAAGACTCATGAACATGATTAACAAAAATTCCGAGAGGACGACAGCCTTTCCCCAGCATCTATAGTTCAGTCGAGTATAGCAATGTGTTTTCGACGACATTTCGTTACTCTACTCACAAAAAAAAAAAAAACTCAATTCAATTTTCGACCTTTATACATATCGCCAAAGGTCCGAGCGAATTCCATTACTCTGTGGGATTATATATAAATCAGGTATTTAGGAATTTATGGATTTGTTATCAAGAAATAACCTTGCTCCAACCAACCTCTCATAAAATACCCGATCAAAAAGTTCACTTACATAGACGTACCCCCTACCACCTAACACTAATCCTATCTGGCCTCATGCACCATTACGGGATTAACAAATGGACAGAAAACGATAGGTCTTCACGTCAGTGAAACCCTAATAATGGAGAGATATCCTCTCAACTAGGTTAAACTATTTGGCTTACGGAGATAACTCTATGGCCGGGCTAAATGGCTTTTGAATAAATACCATATCTCACATTCTCATCAGGATTTATTGATTTTCTCTTAAAAGAGAAATGAGTACGAACGACATTTTGACAGGCCACATTTGTATATTGTAATTGCATGTTGTTTCCTAATTTTATGCAAATTACAAGGAGATGGAATATAAATTATTTAAGTCTCAGTTCCGTCTGTTGATGTTTGTCCCCAACCCCATAGAAGCACATGGGATTAGAATACACACATGCATAAAATAATTCTGGGTGAGTGATAAAGTTGTTAAGGTGACTTCATCCGAAGTTTCACCGTTTAAATATTTATTGACGTTACGTTCATGCCATTAATTCCATTATAGAAATCTTTCAAACTCATCTATTAACACAAGAGGTAATATGTTATTTGTTATATATATGTATAGCCATTTGTAAAGAAGACTTTTACACAAGAAACTCTAAAATTACTTATTATGGTTATAAAAGCAGAATGCGAATTGTACACGGATGTGAAGAGCATCTGCACAGCTGCCGAGGTGACGGTTTTTTTTTTTTTTTTTTTTTCGTTGACCCTTATTCACGTAAAGTTGTGGCACATTTGCAAATTATGGCTACTTACGAAATGAATCGCTAATTGATTGGACATTTGGTTTAATATTTTTATATGTAGAAAATATTCAACAACTTTCCGATGAAAATACTCTTGCTCCTTACTTGCAGTGCAGCTTGTGAAGACTTTAAAATACCGACTCTTTTCAGCCATCGAGACACTCAGTTCACTTATGTCTATTAGCGATTTATTTCAGTATGATATTTTCGCCATCTGGACTTTAATATTAAATAAATAGTAAGCGCTATTCCAAAGTACTCACAACCATTATTTGTTTGAGTGAGTTTCCAATTTTTGGAACGAAGTAAGGGTCCTACAATTTTACATCCGCAGATTCCAATCGGTTTAATTGAGAAACCTTTCCAGGACGAGGACGGGTTATACTCGTGGATGTTTTGTAGCGTAACACTTTAATTTTCAAAAATATCCTCAACTTTTTTTTATTACTATTTTTTTAAGTAACTGACACACTTATCAGCACACACATATGGCGCGTTCCTGCAAGAAGAAGGGCTGCAAAAAACAGTGAAAGTGCAACGTGCAACTTTTTCATTTTGTTCAAGTTGTTGTGCAAGGAGCAGCAAGCTTTCACGGTCAATTGACCGTATAATTAAAGGAAAGATAATTTCCGTAAAACTAGTCACGGTAGGACCACCGCGCGCACTATGAGTCGCTTGGAATAGAAGACTTTTATATCCACTACCAGTCGTGTCGCAGTTGGATACGAACGCGAGACCTGCAAACTCAAGTTGTCCCACGATTGGAAGTTTCCTGGTGCCGAAAATCTATCAATACAACCACTCACACTCAGCTCCATATATGACTTCACTCACCAAGGTCATACGCCATTCGCAAAAAACTTCGATCACCGAGTAAGGCCTCAGTTATAGCCGTTAACTTTAAAAAAAAAGTCAGTAACTCGAACCTAAAAATCCACCAGATATGCTAAAATTTTTTAAAAAAGGTCACTAGAAAAAAATGTTCACTACCTAATGAAAAAAAAGGCACTCCGGGAGTGCCGACAGAAGTGATAACTTGAACAATTACGTGTGTATTTTTCGAATCGTCAGAAAATATATTATTGTGTAGGAAGTACTTTTAAATAAAGTGTTTTTTTATTCATTATTATAAACTACTACTACGAAAATGATATTACAATTATCATTTTTATTTATTGTGGTATCGTACATGAAAAATAATGCATATTATTTTATATACAAAATTGAAATCATGCTTAACCTTAACCTGTTTCCGATGGAACAGCTCATTTACATATTTTTTCGATATCTAGATGTCGCTCCTTTCGTTGGAGAGAATCATTTACCCATAAAGGTATGCAAACATTTTTCTTTCGAACAAACTGCTACCTATTTCTGTCAATGTATTTGTTTGTTTACACAGAGCAATAGTTGTACAAAACCTCAAACTGCGAGTGCGAATGGGAATGGGAGGGAAGGAGAAAAGACAACAATATTTTACTGTCTCGCCGCGTCGCCGTTGATAATGTGTTACATCTCGTGGTGAATAAAGTTCGTGAAATAGAAATTGAAATCTACTTCGAGGGTCAATAATATTGTTTCTTTTTTTGTTTTTTTTTTTTTTTTTTAGTTGAAAAACGATGATTTTATTATTACAATTTTTTTCCATTTGCTACACTTTTTGAAAAAAAATTGTTACACTTTTAAAAAAAGAACCTCCGGCAACACTGACAACTAGGCGTTACCTGGACAAGAACCTTTCGGAGATTAAGTGTTATATATTACCTGGACAAGAATCTTACGGAGATTTAGTGTTACACATGTCGAGTGTCGCTGTTATACATGTCGGTGTCGCTGTTATACATGTCGGTGTCGCTGTTATACATGTCGGTGTCGCTGTTTTATATGTCGAGTGTCGCTGTTATACATGTCGGTGTCACTGTTATACATGTCGGTGTCGCTGTTATACATGTCCGTGTCGCGAGTTCGCTAATTTTTGCCCATCCAAATAGTGCCCAACGCGCCTAAAGAAGTTATCACTTCAAAAAAAAAGTTATTAAAATCAGAAATAATAAGATCAATCTCATCTTCATCACTTTCATTTACCTCAATATCGGAGGAATTTTTAAAATAATTTCTTAAAAGAACATTTTTCGGGATTTCGTATTCATTACGACTTATTAAATTTTTGTCACTAAGCTTTTGAAATTTCCACTAGATATAGCGACAAAGTCACTAAAACGGCAACCTGGTTATAGCCATAAATGCAACCGAAAAAGCTGCAACAGTATGAAAATGATTTTTTTACGTTTAGGCGGTCAAAGCAAACATTCTGTCAGAAAAATGTTTCCCAAAAACATTTAAAACAAATCCACTACCTGATTGAGTTCCATCAGAAAAAAAGCAATATCTTAACAGTGATGTTAGGCATATTTAACATCTTAACCTATATTTCAAAGCCAGTCTATAACGGTCAACTCATGTCTAAACTCCAGTATGGTATAGCTTGTTGGAGTGGTACACATGTCAATAAAATAGAGCCTCTGCTAATCAAACAAAAACATGCTCTACGTATTTTATGCAGGGTTAATCGTCTATTAACTAGTTTTGAGCTGTTTAAAAGTCCTGGTTTTCTACGTCCAAGATATTTGTACTGTTATAAGGTTTCAAAATATTTTTTTTTTATTTCCAGACATAACTCCTCAAGGGCTTATGATCTACGTATTAACAGCAGAAACCTCGCCAACGTACCCACATTGAAAAGATTGCATTTTTTTTCGATTTTATATTGTTACTGCGCCCCGTTTATTTAACGAATTGTCTGTTAATCTAAGATGGCAGCGAGGTAAATTCGTATTCCTTAAACATGTTAGGTATTGACTTTTTTCTTTAAAATATGATATAATTGGTGACTTGCTGATTCCTTTGGTATAATTTTTTTTTTTAATTTGTGTTAACTCTCTTTTTTATGAATTGTTTTAATTTCTCCATTTTATCGCATCCCGCTTGATAAATTAATCCAATTATTTGAGCCCATACAACCACTTGCCACTCAAACTTAGATAACTGCCTATCACAAAATAACTGAGAACTATTCAAAGCAACTACGCAATATAAAACAAATGTGTCATTCTGTTTCGAAAAGGAAAAGTTCTTACTAATCTTTTGAGAATGGCTTGAAATCAGAAAGTTTGGTTGCTTTTTAAGCCAACGATAAAAAACGTTCACAGGACGTGCTTTGTCATATTTTTATCATATTATCGTTGGTAATAGCTGCAAGGTACATGCAAATTATGGAAATCACTAAACTATACCACTCCGATGCAAAGAGGTTTGACTTTCAGTATTTTGGCTGTAATCCACCGACACCCAGTGACGTAGCAAGGGGGAGCAAGGGGGGCACAGGCCCCCACTTTGCTAAGGGCGGCAATTTGGATCAGTTCATTTAATAAGAATCGTGTAACATTGGAGCTGTTAAGGGAATTTCGATTGGAGACAGCTTTTACTGCTCTTTTGTGTAAGTTTTTATTACGTATTTTGGTAAACTTTGTAACTTTATCGTGTAAATCATTTAATTACAGAAAACCAGAAATTAACCCATAATGTAACCGTAATAAGGCAGTCTTGGTCTCTGAAATACTTATTGAGCTATCGATATGAATCGAAACATAGAGAATTTATAGATCACGATCAGTTATACTCTGTATGTTCCAAAAGTATCACAAATTAAGAACTAATATGATTTAATGTGTTTTTAATATTGACAAAATATACTGTTTATGTGAGACATGTAAAAATAAGCCGAAGCCCCAAAACAGCGGTACCCTAAGGTGGAATTTTTGATATTACCAACATATCTTCTTCTTAATATATAAAAACGTTCGTGCGCATGTATGACCGACCATCACGGCTGAACCACTGAAGCTATCCCCCTTAAATTCACACCATATGTTTGTGTGGTGCTCCGGATGGTTTGTGTTTATTTTAGACCCTATAGGGGGCGCTGGGGTCGTTTTTTTGAAAATTCTTATTTATGGACCGATTTGGCTCAGATTAACACCATCTCGCTGGGAGATATTTACGACAAGTTAGATTTCCCTGCATCAATTTTGTATCAACAACATTAAATTTAATTGTAATAATATAGTTGGCGTTGGTTGTCTATACTTTTTTGAATTTGACATTTCAGTAATTCATATTTCATTTAGCTGTACAATTGTTCGACGAAAACTCCAAATTAGTTTTTAATCAATTTTAAATAGGTAAATAACATTTCCATTCGATTTCCGGTACAAATAACATAACCAAGGAAAATGTTCTTACTGGGCCAAATTTTATGATTCTTCTTTTGTTTTGTTCGTATTGGTGTATTTCAGGCTTAGGCAGTCTTAAAAGATAACATTTTGGACCCGATAGGTGGCGCTGTTCCCGATCTCCGAAACAGCTCTACCGAGTTGATTGGAATTTGTGGATGGGTAGGTATGGTCGCTTCAAGATTGAAATATACCTTATACTTTACAAAACATAAGCGGGATAGGAGAACGGGTTGTGGAAGCATTAAAATTATTAACGACTGACATCCGTATGTGCGCACTCATAATTCGGGAACAAATCCTTTAATTTTTATGATTTTTGGTTTAAATTCGCATGGGCCCAAGGAAGGACGTATGCTAGTTTTTGTCGTAAAAACAAAACTTTATGGGGACTAGTTGAATTTTTGAATTCTTTGGATGTTCCGGGCTTACATCTATACAATTGAAAGTCGGCTCAGTTATAATTTTGCTGCGCAACCTCAATGCACCGAGGCTTTGTAACAGAACGCGTTTGATTTGGTGGTGAAGGATCCCAAATCAAATGTCATGCAAGCGACGGTTTTGAGGAAAAAATTCAAAGACAAACATTCTTATTCCACGGGATCCGCTTATTGAGAACGAATTTGTACGTCGTGTACTGTAAACCATTTTAGTCAAAAAGCGGAAGGTTGGCCGACGCGTTAATCTTCTTTGTTGTGTTTGTCTCCGCCTAAGGAAAGTTCATACGGCAACAAAATTGGAAAATTTGAACGGGGAATTGGAAAGTTTGTGAAAATAGATTTTCCATATATTTTCTACGGAGTTTTTTTGAAGTGATAACTTCTTTAGGCGCGTTGGGCACTATTTGGATGGGCAAAAACTAGCAAACTCGCGACACCGACACCGACACCGACACCGACACCGACACCGACACCGATTGCATACTTTTAGTTGTAAACTTTTGTACTATTGCTTACTTTTAGGGGTAGGTAATTTATAGCTTAATGATGATTTTTATTTGAATACGTTACTATGGTAATTTATGGTAGCGACAAATTGATTGTCACCAAAATTATTTCAATTACCTGTTTTGTATGGGGAATTCATAACTTAATTTTACCAGGCTTAATTCCGACATATTATATCCACGATTTTGGGTTTGTGCACATTTACGGCACAGTAGCTTGTGTTATAATTACCGAAACAAGAAATAGAAAACTGTGGTAAACTTGCCACCCTAAGAGTAGGTATACTATATAAATAATTGTAATATTCATGTCGCCTTAGTGTATACTGTAAAATATGATTAGTAATTTTTGTTTAAAATAATGAATATAAAACTACAATTGATGCCGTACCACGAGATCTAGAGCATTATCAATGGCGATGCGGCAAGACAGAAAAATATTGTTGTCTTTTCTCGTTCTTTTTCTTTTATTTAAAAGTAAAATTTGTATTTTTCGGAAAGAAATTCATATTCAATTAAGCTTCAGTATAATTATTATTAATTTATTCGTTCTGTGCTAGTTTCGGTAGAATACAAGTAGATACAATCGGATTGTGGTAGATGAAGTAAGATATGTACATTCGAGACTGTAATCTATCTAGATTACGCTGGAAGACAGCATCGATGAAAATTACTTATATAGGTATGCTAAAGATAATTCTGCATTACTTCAAGATAAAGTTGGGAAGAGATTTGATGATATTCCAATCATTTTGAGTGGGGATTTCAACATCAACTTTGCAGATGATAAAAACTACCATTAATTGAATTTTTAAATAGCAAATTTGATTTAACGATGAGCAATGATCGCAATCTTAGCACGACTAGACATAAAACTACAATTGATGCCATCTTTACAAGATATTTAAATAGATTCGAATCAAAATTGTTTGTTTCCTATTTTAGTTACCTACCATAAACCTATAGTATCCGTTTTCAAATATAATGATAATAATGATGATGATGATGGAAGAGTTTGAAGTTGTTGATGAAATTTCATAAGTGTCATTGGTATTCATTTCAAAGAATACCCATTAATTTTTAAATTTAGTATTTCATGTATCTGTAAATTTATACATTTTAAGCAATAGATTGCAATTTTGTATGTAAAATAATATGTATTATTTTTGATGTAAAATACCGCATTAAATGAAAATGAAAAATGTAACATAATTTTTGTAGTAGTAGTAGTTTATAATAATGAATAAAAAAACACTTTATTTAAAAGTACTTCCTACACAATAATATATTTTTTGACGATTCGAAAAATACACACGTAATTGTTCAAGTTATCACTTCTGTCGGCACTCCCGGAGTGCCTTTTTTTTTAATTTTGATCGTAGTAGATATACAGTGAGATCGTATTAGTCAAAAGCTATAGTTGGGATCAATAAAATTAATTTCAGGTGGAAGTGAAAATTATTTTAGTCAAAAAGTCAATTTTGGGCGGGACGAAGTTCGCCGGGCTCGCTAGTTTGATATGAATAATGTAAAAAGGCAGGTGCTATCGAAGTCTGAAATTGAAACTGCAGTTGCACTTGCAGTGGCTTACTCGTAGTGATCGGTTTGTTTGTAGAGTTTTTTCCGTGTTAACTTTTAATTTAATGTGAGATTTTGCAATTTGCGTAATATTTACTGTTAAAAAAATAAAATCTGTAAAAACACAGTGATAATACACGTCAGTTCGAGTAATTTCGTGAATTTGTGTTCAAAAAAAAAAAGATAAAAAGAGCTAATGGATGAACATCAGGACCAGTTTATTTTTGCAGACATTAGTGAAATAATAGGGGATGATGATCTCGGAAACCCTCAAAGTTTTCCGGATTCTTTGGAGGTTGAATCCGTAGAATCCCTTCCGGAAGAATCGTGTAATATTGGAGCTGTTAAGGGAATTTCGATTGGAGACAGCTTTTACTGCTCTTTTGTGTAAGTTTTTATTACGTATTTTGGTAAACTTTGTAACTTTATCGTGTAAATCATTTAATTACAGAAAACCAGAAATTAACCCATTATGTAACCGTAATAGGGCAGTCTGGGCCTCTGAAATACTTATGGAGCTATCGATATGAATCGAAACATAGAGAATTTATAGATCACGATCAGTTATTTATACTCTGTATGTTCCAAAAATATCTCCTTGAAAATAATAGCTATTGTCGACTTTACAAGTCGTCCAATTCATGTTTACTATTTTCCAGATGGAACATTTTAATAAGAAATAAAATATTTTAAAATGAATTGTTATTAATTATTTTTTACTGAAGCCGTACAAAGTCGCCTAAACCTATGTTAGAATTATAAAAAAAAACCTTATTGCAAAATAAGTCAACTTAGATTAAGGTTTGAAATACATCGCTTGGACAAAATTGATTACATTTATTTCATATAAATTAAGCAATTTTAATATCAAAACTTAAATTATTCTTATCAGAAATAAATGAAAACAAATGAAATTTAAAATGTCTAATATCAAAATTTAAATTATTCTTATCAAAAATAAATAAAAGCTATATACATTTTACGTTTTTATCATATCGATTACACAATTTTATGTTCTCAATATCAAAAGTAAATGCGTATCGTATCAATTTCACATTTTTAATATTAAAATATTATAAAATTCTAATATCAATTCCACATGAATTCATTGTTAAAATTACATTCGAAACGTATTTCATTAATATTGGAGTCATATCAGAATTGATATTTTCAACATCAGCTGGATTTTTGAAATAATTACAAAAATTGATTTAGTCGAATTTTTTGAGAAAAACTAAGTAGGGGATCTTATTTAAAATACCTGTATTATCTTAAATATGTATTTTGATCAAAATCGTTAGAGAGGTTTTTGTAAAATTACGAAGAAAAAACCGTACCAAATTTTGCAGTGTTGTTTGAATAATATCTACTAGGTATTGCCTAACTATTTAGCTGAAAACTGACTACTTATAAGTTATTATTCGGGATGTAAGCATTACTTGGTTTTTAGAGTTTTGTCGAATTTAAAATTGCGGTCGAAGGGACCCTAGGCCTAGCTTCTCACAACCATTCGTTTTGTGGGAGTTTTTTTTTTCATTTTAGAAAGAATGGAAGGGATCTTCATTTTAATGCTGATTCCAAACGGCTAATTGAGAAGCTCTTTCAAGACAGTTATACTCTCGGATGTTTGTCAGACGTTCGCGAGAGGTGGCACAGTGAAAAAAAAACCCTGAGTTGGAATTTGGGTTTTTTGCGGGATTCAAACCTGGACCCCTCGCTTAGTAGTCCAACACACTAACCACTAAGCCACTGCGCCTACACTTTCGAGATATAAGCAGTTTTTAAAATTAGCGTTTTCGGTGATTCGAATTTAAATTAAGGCCACAATAATTTTGGGAACATGAATTTTACTGTAACTACTCATTCTGGTCAAAACCGTTATCGCATTTTCTTGTAAAACTAAAGAAAACGAAATTAAAAAAAAAACTTCTTTTCAAAAATCTATTATACGATAATGGGTACGCTACGTTTCGTTTAAATTGTTGGGAAAATTGACGTTTCGCCGGGGAGGCGAAATGATCAATCTGGGAAATAGTAAAACGTCAAAACGATATTTGCAAAATAAAGGAAATATTTAACGACTAAAGGCAAACAAAGAAAAACCGAATGAATTTTGCAAAATAATGTTAACCCTACGATAATATAGACAAAAACTGAGCCCTATATTCAGGTAGAAATGACCAAACTACCATAGAAATTATTATTTTTTTTTTTTTTTTTGAGATATTTCGAAATTTCAAAAGTAGCGTTATTCGATTCCAGAAATTTTACCAAGCTTACAAAGGTATTTTTTTAATGTGTGAAAAAATTATGAGGGCGGCACAAATTGGGTCTGCCACTGGCGGCTCCAACCCACGCTACGCCACTGCCGACACCAGCACCAGCTGCAATTCAAACACATCATTTCATACAAGGTCAACCGAAGATCAACTTCAACGCAAAGTTTACTTTTTGCATATATTTCAAATTGTTAACGTGAACAGTTCTCGAGCAATGTTTTTACCTCAACAAACGTTTCCAGCGTGGTAAACATAAACAAAATCAAAATATACTCTCCAACTCTACCCATGAAAGTTGAGGATAACTTAGTTTGCCATGACCGGTGTTATTGTTTCGAAAAGAGGAACCATGTAAATTGGCTCACAATAATTCGCCTTTCCTCTCACCAAAGCCACCAACAACTGGGGCATTGGGGGATTGTCTCAAAGGATATGAATGGATCTATTTTTTATATGTAAAGGGTGGTTAGATTTCAAGGGCCGATGTTGAATGTGAACCACTCCTAACCGTTAAGTTTTTTTTCGGTATTTCATTTGACATTTCTCAATTTCAGACTAACTCAATTTGAACCATGGAAAGATACAAAATTGAGCAACGCGTTAAAGTTATTCAGGCTTATTATGAAAATGGGCGTTCAAATCAAAATGCATATCGTGCGCTTCGTGATTTTTTCGGTCAATTTGATCGTCCAAATGTGCGTACAATCGGAAAAATCGTGCAAAAATTTTAGCAAACCGGGTCTGTAGGAGATGTGAAAACACCAGTGTATGCTCGTACAGCTTGTACTGCATAAAATATTGCTGCTGTTCGCGATAGTGTGCCTGAAGAGCCGTCCACCTCAACTCGTCGTCATGTCCAACAATTGCACCTCTCACGCTCGTCGTTGATGAACATTATGCATAAAGACTTGCATTTACGCGCTTACAAGGTGCAATTGACTCAAGAACTAAAGACTCTTGACCATTTCAAGCGTCGTCGTTGGTCAGAATGGTGGCAAGAAATGGCAACAGTGGATGATCAATTTTCGAAAAAAATCATCTTGAGTGATGAGGCACATTTTCACCTTAGTGGATTCGTCAATAAGCAGAATTGCCGCATTTGGGTGAATGATAATCCAATAGTGATTGTCGAAAAACCAATGCACCCACAAAGAGACAGTTTGGTGCGGTTTATGGACTGGCGGCTTCATCGCGCCGTATTTTTTTCAAAATGAGGCTGGTCAGGCAGTTACTGTGATTGGTGTTCGCTATCGTGAGATGATAACGAATTTGTATGGCCCGAATTGGAAGATATGGATGTGGACGATATGTGGTTTCAACAGGACGGCGCCACTTGCCACACAGCTATCGAAACAATGGCTCTTTTGTGCGACAAATTCAATGGCCGTGTTATCCCACGTGGTGGCGATGTCTATTGGCCGCCAAGATCATGTGATTTGACATCGTTGGATTTCTTTCTTTGGGGTTATTTGAAAGGAAAGGTGTACGTTGATAAGCCAGCAACAATTCAAGAGCTAAAGGATGAGATAATTCCGCACATTAACGGCATAGAACCTCAATCATTCCTCAGCGTCATCGAAAATGTGGAACATCGGATGGAGCAGTGCCGCCGAGGTCGCGGCGGCCACTTGGCCGATATTTTGTTCCATACGTAATTGAACCATACCAATATTATATCATAATAAAAAGAAATGACAATAATTTCCTAAATAATTTGTGTTTTATTCAAAATCAACATCGGCCCTTAAATACTCACCCTTTATATACTCAAAATACGCCCAGTCATCTTTGTTAACGTTTTAAAAATTGCCAATCACATTTTCATTTTTCCAAATTGTCCCTCATATGCTTTTCGGAATTTTTGTGAGTTGACAAAATTAAAATAACTTTATTTCAATTAAGTTTGTGCTCATGAGAGGGAATGATGAATATTTGTTTCGTAGAACTCTTAATCTTAATTAACGACGCGACGGAAAGAATTTAAGGATATAATTCCTTTTTATGGGAATAAGTTACTGGCAATCTTATTCTTTAAATAAGTATGATATCGAAGAGCGTTGTTGTGCAAATTGTTTGCTGGGATTTGGAATTAAAAGACTAACACAGCGCTGTCCTAAGTTTAGAAGTTTAACTCGATGCGATAGAGTTAAATTCGGGATTTGCATATCTACCGGTCCTATCTAGAAAATATTTGGCTTTCACTTTTCAGTCTGCGTGTGAGTTTCTTTCTTCGGAGATAACATGATTATCCAGATGATTTTTCTATCGAACCTATAATCCTGACTGAGAAGAATATTTTTTTTTTTTTTTTAATTTTCCCCAAACAATAATGACATAAAAGCCGCAATTATAAATACGGCATTAAAAAAACGAATAAACTAAGTCAAATAGTAAAATATTCTATTTCATTAGCTTACATTTTCCAGCACCCGTAATTTAAATAGCAATAAATAAAAAGTATTCATGACAGCAACCTACCTGTTTTGTAATAAGCAATCATTTTTTTGATTGCAAGCTTGGGATATTAAAAAAAAATAAAACTGGCGTTGCATATAATTGGAAATAAACCTGGTCAACTGATGTTTTTATTTTACTGCATATTGCATTCTACTTATTAATATTCGAAGCCACCAAGGTTTTAATTAGACAATAACTCAAAGAAAACATAATAAAAAATATACAGAAATGAAAATGATAGTTATTTATGATACTATTTCCCATCCGCGCATCATTAATAATAAAAAAAAAAACAAGTAAATTAATCAATGTTAATCAAATGTCGCTCTGGTTTAATTCAATGGCAATTTAGAACGTGTGCTCCTCGCAACGACGAGGAGGGCTTCACTTGAAATTACCGGAAAATATTACATACATATTCATGAATGTCATTAGGGATGCTCACGTATACTTGAAGTGATGTCTTAATTAATATGCTTATGTTTATTCCTTGCGAGAAAAATCGATTTTATTGTGCCAAAAAATGTTACGTATTCGCCACGTAGCCCATGGAAATTCAAATTAAACGTGCATTATGTTGGGATGTGGGTGCTTTTATAAACATTAATAAATATACGCAGGAAAAATATAGCAGTGGACATTATAATGGTATTCCATTTTGATGAATCGATTTTCTATATCTACCCAAATTTTGCAGCAATTTTGTGATTGCAATGTTATCTTGGGTCGATACTTTGATCACATACGTATGAGGACAGCCTCTAATGTTACCACTTTAATCGATAAATTCCGTAGATAATGTTGTTAACATAAGCCAATCGGTAAGAGCCCTTCAGTGATTGTCAAATGTGTGTCTATACAAAAGCTAAACATGAATGAAATGACGTAAGTTCTGACCTTCTAACCTCAGTCTTAATTTTAATGGCGAGGTACCCAGTATTACAAATAGTTCGTTAGACATTGAACTGTTGGCCTGCAAACATAAGTTGCTCGCAGTTTTTTTTTTGTTTAAATCCTTAAATAACGTCATTCAAAAAAAAAAAAAAAAAAATAGTGCGTGGAGTCCCTCCGCGCGGAAGAAGTGAAACTTCGTAATGTGGAAATGAAAATAGGAAGGGGTAGAAATTGATTTTTAGTGAAATCATATTGTTTCTTTAAGCCTAGTATCCTGCTCGCGCTAAATTTTAGCGCCCCTAGTCTCCACTTCGTTTCTCCACACCAAAGATAAATGGTCGCTAAATTATTATTAAACATGATATAGATGGGACAAAACCCATATGCTTATGAACCATGAGTACCATGACAGATATCAGTAAACGAAATTTTAATAGAATTTTCGAATTTCAAACTTGAAAGACGTAAGAAACCTAGAAATTATGAGAAGAAGTTCAACATGTGTGGAACACTTGTTATTACCCAAAAGCTGAAGCCAAATGAGAGCATAAGTCCCCCTGAAAATTGATTCGCTTTATTTATATGTATATGTATCTCTGTTTTGGAGCTGTTATTTGGCTTTGCGTTTTCTTTCATTTATCACGCAAACATTATCCGCGTTTTCCGCCACAAAAAATTCTTTGCAAACACAACACAAACACTTTTCTCCGTTTTTTTATGTCAAAATTTATCTTCGATTTAATGCACCGGACATTTATTTCGCGAGCTAAATGAGTGGAGACTTTTCATCGGCCCATCTATATGAAGTTAAGGATTTGGCGAGCGAACAGGATACTGATGCCTTGCTGAACTGCCTCGCTCAATTTTATCTTTGTAGACATTTTTGTATGGGAGATAAAATTTAGGGCGAGCAGGATAATAGGCTTTAAGACAAACTTTATTAACATTGCTTGCAACTAACAATTGATCGCATCTTTTAATTATCATTTTCGAGTGGAGAAATATCCAAATCCATAACATTTACAATGGGATAATGACAACTTAAGTAAGATACGATATGTTGGAAGTCGCATTAGAAGTTTCACTTCAAAAATACTACCTACCCTATTAAATTATAGGTATGTGTATCAAATCAAACTTAAAAAAGTAAATGAAATAATGAGGACGCTACTCGTTGCTAACGCTCACGCTGGCCTGTAACAGGTATACTACGCGCATGCATTCGAGTGCCACGCATTTACTCTCGCTCTGTCTCCTTCTATTCCCCCTCCCCAGGAGCGTTGAACGCTTAACGCAACCTTGTTGGAAGTCGCATTAGAAGTTTCACTTCAATAAGACATTAATTGCCAATTTAGTCATTATTTTTAGAAATTAATCTTCACCACAGAATATTCTTCTCCCAGCATTTGGTGCCAATAAACTCACTCACCATTGCATACTCTGAAGCGTGAGCGGTACCCTCACACCCTTGAGTATGCAATGCTTATAGTAGCATTAAGCATTTAAGAAGTTTCACTTCAATAAATCAAACAACATACATAATTCACCTATATCGTCTTTACTTCTTGAATTCTTCAATTCTATACTGTAGGTATCAACGTATGTAGGTATGTACTATAACAACCATTGAAACAAAACCCTTGAACAAAATTTCTATATACACCACCATAAGTCCATCAGCGCACGTCAACAGCCATGTGCGCATTTCCTCAGAAACAACCACCACTTTTCTTTTCTTTTTCATATGAACGTGCTTGTGCTGTGCAATGTGCGCTACCCTCACCCTCGCTCACGCCTTTGAGTATCCAATTATTAGCGTCAAACGTTTAACGCGACCTTGAGTTGGAAGTCGCATAAGAAGTTTCACTTCAAAAAAAAATACCGGCCAAAGGTAGGTACTTTATATGAACGTATGTATTTAAATTTCAACAGAAAAACAAAGGAAACATTGCATGACTGGGTCACTCGAAACTTTCTCATTAATTGAATCGTTAAAAAGTTTTTTTTTTTTCAACACAATTTCCAAAGTGGCGTTTCTATTTTGTTTAAATAATTTAATTTTTTCTTGACGAATACTCCGCATCCACTTCCACATCCCACAAAAAAAATGGATCGCAAAATTCTATACGCTTTTCTGTCTGTAAGTGTGTCCCGAGGCCTACATCCTATACGGCTATTTGGTTTAAGCTTCAGATTTGGAGTTTGGCGGCTTCCCATTCGGGGCCGTTTTTATTTTGCAAGGTAACCTCAACATTAATTTTACTTCCCGAAAACGGCTCTAGCGATTTCGATTTGTTTTTAAAAATTATTTTCCTTTTCTTTTTCTTTTTCTTTTTCAAGTTCTCTCCATCATGGGGATCTACGCATAACTGATCCCTTTTATTGGATTTAAAGATTGAAACATTCATGATGAGTATAACACTATCAGCGCACGTTCACGAAAGGATAGAAAAAAAAAACACTACCTAGAAGTGTAATTGTCTAAGACAACTGCAATCTTAAGAAAAAAAAAATTCTCTGCACTTTATGCCTAAATAAGTGAGAGAATTTTGAAAAGCAGAATTTTGTAAAAGGAATTTTGACCCATCCAAAATGTTGACCCCAACCCAACTCTCTAACTATTGAGGAGGATTTGGAGTCCCTTTTTTCAAAATGATGAGTAATGAATTTTTGTTAAAATAGTGTGCACCGCTTCTGATGAAGGTGCTATCTTAAAAAGTATGTACCACAGCTCACATTCCTAACAAAAAACTAAAAAGTGCAGGCAGGTTATAAAATTACCATATTTAGCCCATTATTAGCGGAAATATTTAATTTTGGATGAACCCGTTTAAGCCAAATCTGAACACAATGTTCACCTTGCTAATAACCAGTTTTAATTTTTGGAACATCTACAAATTCTTAGTTGAGTTCAAATCAATATACTTATTTAAAGTGTAAGTTGTCATAAATGAAACATTTCTTATTTCCATTGTTTGCTGTTGTTAAATTGATAATTTGGATACCGATATGTGCTCAACTAAAATTTGATATATACGATTCTATCGACATAGGAAACACAAAAAGGACTTAGTAACGGAATTTCCATATAGTTAAACAGATAAAACTTTAATATAATAGTTAAGCGACGAACCGTAGCACCAGCTACTTTTATAAATGCAAGTTAGGGCAACCCTGCATTTCGCAGTGTCACTCAACAGCAAAGTATACGAGCCCAAACGCAAAATAGTTGGTCTATGGTCTATGCTATTTGATTACGAATATGTTCTGTTTAGAAATTCAAACTTGTTTTGTTTCTTAAAATAAAAAGTTTTGTTTACGAAAATAAATTTTTATTTATATTTTTGTTACAAATAAAACAAAAGTTTAATCATCAAGTTGTTACACTTGAAGTTATTACTGAATAAACATAAGTAATATTTTTTTCATCTTTTGTTTGAGTGCAAAATAGTTGGTCTAAGAATTAAAAATTTGATTTTACCACTGCGTTACATCACTTTTCTTTGCTATCACTGCTTGAATTCGTTGTGGCATTGTGTCCACAAGTTTTTGGCAATCATGGGTTGTAAATGATTGCCAAATATCATTGATAGTCTGTCGTAGATCTGTGCGGGTCCTTGCTAGTTGCTGTCTTAATTTTTGTTTCATTTTGTGCCATAGAGTTTCGATTGGCGAAAGATCAGGGCTGTTGAATGGCCATTCCACTAAAGGAATGGCTTCAGTAGATAACCAGGCTTTAGTTGCCTTTGCCGTATGGCAAGATGCACCGTCTTGCTGAAATACGTAGACTCCCTCGGTTGACTGAAGTTGTGTTATTGATGGAAGCAGATGATCTTCCAAGATGTTGCGATATTTCGCAGAATTCACAAGGCCGTCAACAAAACATAATCCACCAACACCACGCCCAAACATGCACCCCCATATCATTTGCGATGCTGGAAATTTTATCGTTCGTTTCAGACAGTCTTTATGGAAAGCTTCTTTGGAGGTGCGAAGTACACGCTTTCGCTCATCGCCAACACAAACCTCAAATCTAGATTCATCGCTCCAAATTACTTCCCGCCAGTGATGTAAGGTTCAATTTGTGTGCTCTTTAGCCTATTCAAGTCGCCTCTTCTTTTGCCTTGGCGTAAGAAGAGGCTTTTCTTTCGTCTATTAATATGGGTTGAAAAAATCACAATGCAAAACAAAGAAAAGATTTTTAAACAAACCTTGTAAAATTTATATTCCATTTTCTTCATGTTGCGCTTACAAGTGTCGACGGATATTTCTTTTTTGATGCAGCTTTTCCACTCTACAGTTACCCCAGCAGCAGTTTGACGACGATTTTCCTTAATTATTTTTTTTTAATACCCTACAATCGCGGGCTCTAGCTATCATTTGCCGCCCACTTTTCTTTCGGGTTTTAATGTTACCCATCTTAGTAAAGAACGAAATAATATTCTGTACTGATGAACGAGGGAGATTGAAATTTGTTGCAGTTTTGTGGTTTTAAAAGCCATTTTCAAAAGCTTTTATAATTGATTCCCTAAGATCTTTAGATAAGGGAACACCACGTGCCATGATAACTCAACAAATGAATTTCAACTTATTGCACAAGTACACTTATAACCTGTCAAAGCAAGAGCACACTTGTTTTTACTTAATTTTTCCTAACGGTTAACTTAATCATAGGATGAAGTGGAGTAGACCAACTCTTTTGCATCGCGAATGACGTAGACCAACTATTTTGCACTCATTACCAAATGAGAAAGCACACAGTTTTAACGGTATTTTTTGTGATATTGCTTATTTGTGTCGGTAATTCAATCAAAGAGTATAATTTTCTATGAAATGTTTTTTTATTTTTTTAAAAATTAAATATGTATGTATGTTAAACTAATAATAAAGAAGTTTCCAAGTGCAAGAAAGTGGGTGGACCAACTATTTTGCGTGTGGGTCAGTGTCACATATTAAATTTTCCAAAACCCGAGTTCAAGTAATAAGAACTCCCTATTCGGCAAAAAATGTAACACAGCCAAACAATCAAGACGTAAACGAAATACACTTGACATGCGCGAAGATAAATCATAAAACGCTTGGAGTTCCAATTCACCTGCTTGGGACATCCTTCCCAGAGGATTTAAATTTACAACATATCACCAGCATGAATTTCGGCGCCATGCCATTATAGGTTAAACTCTTCTGACAAAATTTAAAAAAAAAAAAATACCCACACGCATATCTCTCAACAGTTCGGAGTATTTTCTTCTGCACAAATATACCCATTTATTTATTTCTATTTAGTTTGCTTAATCCGGGGACTTATAACACAATACAACCAATTTATTTTCAGCTGTCCGAAAGACTGAAAAGATTTCCTAGTTTTATTTTGCATAATATAACTGCCGCAGCGCAGTTTTAGGCCGTTACAATTAATGCATTGCACCACAAAAAAATATGAATTGTTCTGAAATAACCAGTCGCTGAAGCTACTCCTACTAGCTGGTACCCGTGTACCACTTAAATGGTTTGTGGTCAACTTTAGAAGCAAATAAGTATTTTTATACTTGTTCGTAAAACAGACAACAAAATGGTGACGTTGTGACACCCACTCTCGAAGCTACGAAAATAATATTAGTCGAAGCTAACAAACAATGAATTCACAATATCACAGCACAGAAGACATGTGCGTAGGAGTAGAACGTATGTAAGTGGAACACCACAAAAGTGAGACAATATAATGCATAATTTTCGTGAAGATGAGTAGGTAAGTGGCGAGTTTCTAGAAAAATATTATTTTATACATAAATACAACTTTGAATTATGCGATTCGTTTGAAATTGAAGTGAATGTTATATTCTACCACGGTAGTTATCTGTCATTTTTGTAGAAGAATTATGCGTTTTGAGTGATTTACCGGCCATCGAGTCACCATCGATTCACCAACACGCTGTAAACATTTTGCTAAAATGATTTCAATATTTCAGATAGTGGTGGTATTTATTTGTATTTGGTTTTAATTTAACGTTGAAAGGTTAAGGACTATGCATTGCTGAGATAACCAGTGCATTCATGGTATAAAGAGGTTGCCTACGGTACCCTAGGGTTCGAAGCTTCTTGTATCTCTGTATACTTTTGCGAGCGCCCAAGGCACTAAAGAATTATAATAAAAGTATTTGGCGCAACAGGTCCGTAGGAACCTTAGGCCTAGCTTGGAGTAGAAGGAAGCACCTAGGCAGGTTCTTCTTTAATAACTTAGAGGAGGTTGGTTCCTCAAATAATATTGGGACCATAGCCAAATTCTGTAGGGAAATTGATTGTTTGGGCCCTGGGGATGGCGATGGGCCCGCTTTGGTGCCTGGTCTTTTGTGACGATCTCCCAACCCCACCCAACCTAACCTAACCTAACCTTAGGCCTAGCTTGTAGGCGCAGTGGCTTAGTGGTTAGTGTTTTGGAATACTAAGCGAAGGGCCTGAGGTTCGAGTCCCGCAAAAACCCAAATTCCAACTTAGGGTTTTTTTCCACTGCGTCACCTCTCGCGAACGTCTGACAAACATCCGAGAGTATATCTGTCTTGAAATAGCTTCTCGATTCGAATATCTCTCGAATCTATATACTTTACTTTTAGGCCTAGCTTCTCACGGTGCAGGGAAATAATTTCCCGACAACTAAGTCGACTGAGGAACTTGCAAGACTCTTGCCGCGAATTTTCTTTGATTATTTTCATAATCTTGCAAACTGTATTTCGAAAGTAATATTTTAATAACTAGCTGACCCGGCAAACTTTGTTCCGCCCAAATTTGTTAATGTAATGAAAATAATAATTCCGAGCATGCACAATGCACTTCCTAATTTATGTTATTCGGCCAATTAAAATTCTTCATTCAAAAGTTATATTAAATGCAATATAAATAAATGATGAATAGCAATGCTGATTTGTTTCAATCAACCGCAATGATTTAGACGTGTCGGCCAACATTCCGCTTTTTCACTAAATTGACAATGTGAGAAACATGGGAAATCAAGATTGATGCCACAAATGCACAAACATCCATCGATTATCCTTGCAATAAATTATTTGTCATAGCAAAAGCGAGACGCACGGGAAATTGAAGTCGCAAGAATGGTAAATCGTTCTAAATAAGCGAAATCTGCGGAATAAGAGTGTTTGCCTTTGAATTTTCCCCTCAGGTTATCATCATCATTTGCATGATATTTGATGTGAGATCCTTCACCATAAATCAAATGCGATCCATTAAAAAGTTTCAGTACATTGGTGTTGCGCAACAAAATGTTAACTGAGCCGACTTTCAAATCCAAATTATGAAGAGGTAAGCCCGGAACATCCAAAGAATTAAAAAAATCAACGAATCCCCATAAAGTTTTTTTTCACAACAAAAGGTAGCATTATGCCCTTCCTTCCAACAAAAAATCATAAAAAATCGAACGATCCGTCCCCTAGTTATGAGTGCACATACGGACGTCAGTCTCTTTTATATGTAACTGTACCCACCGGCTTTGCCCGTACCTTTCATATCAAATCTCGCTCACATTTCGCAAATTACTTTATTTGGACAATGTCCATTAATAATTTTAATTATACAACTTTAGAAATAGCGTTTGATTTTATTTTTGAATGGGACGTGCCACAATCCGTTTTGTTATCCCGCTTGTGTTTTTCAAAGTACCACCTATACGGTCAAAAACTATCCGAAATTTAAAACTGAAATCAACCATATCCATCTACAAAATTTCAATCAACTTGGTAGCGCTGTTTCGCATATCGGCAACAGCACCCTTTGTCAGGTCCAAAAGTATCCTGTCCTTCAAGTGGGAATTAAGAATAATAATCTACAAATTTTAATTGAAATCGTTTCGGGATCGAAAACAACGCCATATAGCGGGTCAAAAATCCTATCTTTTAAGTTTGCGTTAACCTGAAATACAACAATACGAACAAAACAAAAGAAGAATCATAAAAATTGACCCAGTGGTTATCGAGTTATATCATCATCATCGAGTTTCATCCCGAAAGAATTGTAGGTATAAATTAAGAAAATTATTATTAAAGAAAATTTAATTGAATTGAAAAACGACATGCCTACAACGTCACGTGTTGAGGTATTTCCGACGATGTGCATTAGGAAATTCAGTTTTTGTTAAAAAAATAAATTTATTCCGATCGAAGCATCTGTTTTAAACGATATTCATTTTTTTACATCCTCTTTGACGATATTTGCAGCATGCATTCTGTCAATGTTATGTTAAACGCCATAAGCTTACATCAACAAAATTTGAATTATAAATTTGAAATAATTTAATATGGTGGTTAAGTATTCTTAAATTTTCTAATTTTCCGCGCAATTTTCTTCATTTTTTCCTTCATAAGATTCTTCTCCTGACAATAACAAACACAACGAAAAAAGAATTAGCGAAATCGGTCCAGCCGTTTACGCCTGATGCCGTGACCAAGGGAAATAGGGATTCATTTTTATATAGGTACCTATATAGAATAAATATTTTTTTTTTTTTTTTTTGCGTGTATCTAGGTGAAAATCGTTGAAAGACATCGCTTGCGAACTTTGCGATAGTGTGGGACTTGAAACACCCAGGGAAGGCATGATGTTACCATCCCTCCAATAATCGCACCTAGTCGTCAGACTAATTAGCAATTTTGTTCTAATATGTACTTATGTACTGTTTTAAGGAGCTAACGTTGGTTTTCTATCTTTTGTCTTTTAAATTATTACCACTTTGTTCGTGTGATTATGTTGTCAAATATATATTTCTTTTCTTTTTACCTAGGTAACATTTCGGGTTTGAGCTGCAGTGCCGCCAGTTGTCGGATTTCTGAACTTTTTTGGTAGAAAATATAACCTAATTTCTATTCTTAGTCAATTTTTATAGTTCAAGCGGTTTTATCAGCCTTAATCTCCTGATTACATTGTCTTTATTTAATAACTCGGTTATTTCTAAGCTAACGTGATTGAGAAGCCTACGTCTGTGCATTTGAGCATTTTTTTTTATTTCGTCTTCAGCCATTTCGATATTTAAGTCTCTATGAAGATCAGCGTTACGTATGTAACTATAAAGGTGCATTGACTATGTTCCTTAGTACTTTATTTTGGAAGACCTGAATTTTTTTGTAAATTTGCTTGGCGTGTGCTTGTGCATGCCTACAACTGGAGACCATAGGTCCAAACTGGTTTGGGAATTTGCTTGTATAGCAATAACTTATTGTAGTTGGACAGGGATGAATATCTCCCAATAAGCCAATACATTTTACTGTATCGCATGTTCAACTCATCATTTTTTTTTTCTTTACGTGCGCTTTCCAACGCAGTGTAGCGTCTAGATTCATGCCTAGAAATTTGGCTGTGTTTGAATATTCCACTACATTGTTGTTAATGTAGAATGGAATGTGTGGTACGCTTTTATACGTAAAATTAATACGGACAGACTTAAGGTCACTTAATCTAATCTGCCATTTCTTAGTCCATTCTGAAATATTATTGTTGGAAGCTTTTTTGTTGCTATTTCAACATTTGCTCCAACAGCAAGTACAGCAGTGTCACCTGCAAAAATTGCTATAGTGGTTTCCCCGCTATCAGGCAGATTGCTAGTGAATAAAAGGTATAGCATTGGCCCTAAAACACTGCCTTGCGGTACACCAGCTGTAATCTTTCTTAATGTTGAATATTCTGTATCTTGTTTAATTCTCAAGAATCGATCTGATATGTAAGATTTCAGAATTGTCGAACACTGCTTCAGCAGTTGTTTCTTTAATTTGTGTATCAGTCCTTTGTGCCAGACTTTATCGAAATCTTGTGCTATATCAAGAAATATTGTAGAGCACACATTTTTCTCTTCAAATGCTTTTACGATCTTATCTGTGATTCTATGCATTGATCAATTGTAGAGTGCTTATTTCTAAATTCAAATTGTTGATTTGGGACTAGCGATTTTCCATCGATTATTTTTTGCAGGCGTTTTACCAGCATTTTTTTTAAATAACTTTGACAATATTGGTGGTATCGATGTTGGGCGATATGAGGTTACTTCGGTTGGTGATTTGCCTGGTTATGGTATCATTATTACCTCCACGACCTTCCTTCCTTAACTTTAATAAATAAATATTAAAAAAAAAAAAAAACAGTTTGCAAGAATCTGAAAGTAAAAAATCGCGTGAGAATCTCGCGAAATAAAATCGCCGCAATTTTTGAAAGGAGTAGTATTTTGTCAAACACCAATTTGGAAGAATCCAAAAGTAATCAAAGAAAATTCGCGGCGATTATTAAAAAAAAAAAAAAGCAATTCCAAATGTTGGAAGTTAGTTCCCTCTTCTATTTTTTGAATGTGAACTAAGTTCGCATAAGAAAGTGAACCACTTTAAATGTGAACTAAGTCCACTTCATAAAAGTGGTTTTACTTCCAACTAGGTCAGAAGTAGATAAAAGAACATTTCGCTAGAGAAACAATATTTTAAAAACGTGCCCAAGTCAAAACTATTCAATCCATTCCTTCTTAGGCAGAGTTTAAATTGCGAATCGATTTGGCAACACCCAGTTGCAAAATATGAAGGCGCGTTCGTAATTCGAAGATATCAAGAAACTCGCTTCTTTTATGCACTTATTTTATCTGGATTAATATTAAGGTACTTCGATCTTTAAGAAAGTGAAAGGGATGTGGAAAGGCATCGGACCCTATCCAAGTGCGATGCTTTAGAGGATAATGAGAGCTTTGCAATGGAATTTTCCACAAAGTCGATAGCAAACCGCTTAGGGCTCATATGGATGGATGAAGTAAGAGAAGAAAGTTGTTGGGCTTGATAGATACTTTTATACAAAAGGTAGGTACTCCAAATATAAAAACGCGGAATTTTTGACTTTGAAATTGATCCCGTTTTCGATTGCCGAAAACGTACGAACAATTCCCTAAGTGGTAGATGGTTTAAGCTTTGTCAGAGCAAGCTATAGTGCTTGCTTCTAGAGATGCCATGATTCAGCAACTATTCGGCCACATTTTTACACTATTCGGTATTCGGCCGAACAGCAAATCATGAAAAAAAAAAATTCAAAAATCAAAACATTACTCACAAAGATGTTTATTTAACCAACAAATTAACATATTAATATTTGAAACTTACAACTGGTAAGTTATTATGGATGAAAACAATTTTTTCAGCATTTGCCTATAGCAGACGATTGCGTTTTTCCTCATAAATTATACATGCTTTTGAAAACAGCCGCTCACTATATACACTGCTAATGGGAGATGATGAATAAATCTTAGCAAATTGTGAAAGGGTTGGATATATGTAGTTTTGTCTTGTCACCCGCGGAAATTACTAAAGTGTTGCCTAATATTCGGCTGCCGAATATTCCTCGCTGCGGCCACGAGATCCGCTGAATATTCGGTATTCGGCCAAATAACTATTCGTGGCATCTTTACTTGCGTCCTTCAAAAGTTACATAAAAGAACAAGTCCAAGTTTATCCGATTACATGCCGAACAATTACCAGATACCAGAGGCCCTAGACTGTTTCAAGACACATATATCTACCAACCAGAGAGAATAGGAATACATATTTGATACAGGAGTTATAATCTGGTATCACTGAGCATAAGAGGTATACGAGTGAGGAGATTGAGATATGCTACATACGGAAAATTTACCAAAGGGCAAAGGGCAAATACCGTACCAAAAACTGTATGATGAAAGAAATCTTAGTGAAAAGACAGTCGGTGTTCAGAATGTAAAAAAGCCGTCTGCAGGCTCTACAATGGAAATGAAGACCATAACCGTGCTGTTAGACAGAACGCATCTGCTTTTCTATAGAGATGACCATATCGTACGAATGCTTAAAACCATTTGTAAAGAATCTAAATCTCATTTGATGTAAAAAAAAGGGCTTATAGAAATCGATATCACATACATGAAAGAGTTCTGCGAAACTCACGACCCCTAAAAAGTCATACGCGATGACGTTTTGCTATAATTAATAGAACACTGGAATGACTGCGAGCTGCCACTAGAGTAAGCAGTTAAGAGCACTACACCAAATAGCTATAACAACTTATAAAGGACTTTATCTGAGTTTGTTTGCTATACCGATTCTGATAAAATTATGTAAGGCAGAATTTTAACGAAAAGTTTCCTTTCAACTGAGTAGTACTAGTACATAGTCCTATTCCGAACAACTAAGGACGTTCTGTATAAGGCCTTGGTCGTACTGAATTTTTAATAAAGCAAGGGGACTTCAACTGATTTCAAGTGCGCTGCAAGAGGCAATCGGCGAAACCTCGGGCTAATTAGCGATCATTATCCGAACCGAACTTTTTTTGAAATAGGTTCCTACTGCAACAAAAAAGATATGACAATAGGGCTCTACACTGAAAATAATACTGTTCATAAAAATTATAAAAACCTTTTATTGACTTATTTTTCATTGTCACAATAAACTTTTATTGATTTCAGATTTCCGGAATCAATAAACTATTTATTGCGACAATTAATTTGAGTTTATTGAATTCGAAATCCGAAAATTAATAAACTATTCATTGCCGCAATAAATTTATACATTGTCGCAATAAACTATTTATTGATAATCCAACTTTCCAAACTTTCATTAAACTATTCATTGTCACAATAAACCTTTTATTGCCACAATGAACTGTTTATTGAAAATCCAAATTTCCATTTCAAAAAACTTTCAGTAAACCATTTATTGTTCCAATAAACCTTTTATTGTCGCAATGAACTGTTTATTGAAAATCCAAATTTCCATTTAAAAAACAATTAACTTTCAATAAACCATTTATTGTCACAATAAACCTTTTACTGTCGCAATAAACTATTTATTGATAATCCAGTTTTCCATTTCAAAAAACTTTCAATAAACCATTTATTGATTGGAATTATTATTAGGAGTTCCTTCGTTAGGAAATATTTAATTTGGAGCTAATTCCTTATAAGTTATGTTACCCTTTTAACCATTAGAAAATTAATTAATAACGGGTGATTTTTTAGCTGGTTTGGTTTTGGCAACACTGGTTTTGACAGCTGACGTGTGTTTAGTACCTTGTGTCACTGTCAAACAGCTTCAGTTTGGTTTGCAATTTAACCATGGATCGTCTTACAAATGAACAACGCTTGCAAATTATTGAATTTTACTATCAAAATTCGTGCTCGGTTCGAAATGTTCATCGCGCGCTGCTTCCATTTTATGATCGGCATTCTCGACCTTCTGAGCAGTCTATTCGGAAGATTGTGACCAAATTTCGCACCAAATCTACTTTGTTGGACATTAAACCACCAACACGTTTACGTACTGTGCGTAGTGAAGAAAATATTGCGGCCGTATCAGCTAGTGTGACAGAAGACCGCGAAATGTCGATTCGGCGCCGTTCCCAGCAGTTAGGCCTTTGTTACAGCACTACGTGGAAAATTTTGCGGAAGGATTTGTGCGTAAAGCCTTTTAAGATACAGCTTGTGCAAGAACTAAAGCCAGCCGACCTACCACAACGCCGAATTTTTGGTGAATGGGCTCTTGGAAAGCTGGCCGAGGATCCGCTTTTTTATCGAAAAATTGTGTTCAGCGATGAGGCTCATTTTTGGTTGAATGGGTACGTAAATAAGCAAAATTGCCGCATTTGGAGTGAAGATCAGCCAGAAGCATTGCAACAGCTACCAATGCATCCCGAAAAAGCCACTGTTTGGTGCGGTTTATGGGCCGGCGGCATTATTGGGCCATATTTCTTCAAAGATGATGCGAATCGCAGCGTTACTGTCAATGGTGAACGCTACCGAGCGATGATAACAAACTTTTTTTTGCCCGAAATGGAAGTTCTTGACTTGCATGATATGTGGTTTCAACAAGACGGTGCCACATGCCACACAGCACGCGAAGAAATGGCGCAATTGCGAGGCGAGTTTGGTGAACAGTTAATTTCACGTTTCGGGCCGGTCAATTGGCCGCCTAGATCGTGCGATTTGACACCATTAGATTATTTTTTGTGGGGGTATGTCAAGGCTAATGTGTATAGGGACAAGCCCGCTTCGATTGACGCACTGGAAGCCAACATCCATGCATTCATTCGTGAGATACCGGCCGATATGTGTGAAAGAGTATGCCAAAATTGGACTCAGCGGATGGACTACCTGAGACGCAGCCGCGGTCAACATTTGCATGAAATTATCTTTAAACATTAAATTGCAAGGTTCAAACTATCGATTCAAATAAATATTTCATTCATTTTTTTGAACTTTTTGTGTTTTTTTTTTTAAAAAGTTCTAAACCTCTTAAAAAATCACCCGTTATAAGGAATAGTTTTGTTTTTTGAAGATGTTATTTATGAATTATTTTGTATACAAAAACAAATAAATGTTCTGCATTGTAGAAGTTGTTCATTATTTCTTTTACATTTTATACAAGTTCTTCAAAGCAATAACGTAAACATAAACAAAAAAATAGTAATCAATAATGCTAATGTGTCTTAAAAAACTTAACTTGTTGTTGAAAAGTTTTTGTTTTTTATAAAGTAACTCCCTAGTTATAGAATGAAAAGAATTAAATAATTGAAAATTGTGTTGAAATTAGTTTCATTTTCATCTTTTAATAATTTGAAAGACTTAAAAATTGAAGCATCACAACCTTACAAAGCCAAATATTTATTCATCTTATCTTCGTTTCCACATAAATTTGGAATAAAAAAGATTCCAGTCAAATTGGGGCTAACAGACTCCTTGTTGCGAAACTTCAAGGAAAATATTCTTATAATAATATGAAGGAAAAACTATGTAGTACGGAAGGAAACAATGATGAAAGATTGTACAACACTTCGATTAGCCTCATTATGTAATGAACCCTCCCACAAATTCGCCAACTTTACACACAAATTCCGTTCAGGTACCTATGCGGTTCGCTTTGTGGCTATTCAAAGAAAAGCTTCTGGTGTATATTGCTTACATGCCAATGTAATGCCACATGTAATATGTTAAATTGAATATTAATAGAAATAGAAGCCACTTACCAATATTTGTTTTTCGAAATTCATTGGGGAATCGAAACTATTATAAATATTTATTAGGCAAATACACGTTCGTAATGACAATTTATTTCTGACAAAAGGAAGCCACATTAAATGTATTTGCCATCAGAACCATACCCAAAATCTTAGCAGAGAACCAGAGTTGTATGTAATTTCAATTTCTTAAAACAAAAACTTTCAGAACGAAAACTATTTTTTTTTTATTTCGTTTTATGTTTTAAATGAGCTCCATCTCAAAGTAACTATGATACATTTTTTAACATAAAAATGGAGAGTAGCTATTTTGTGAGCAAGTAGAAACATTTTAGCGATACGAGATTTTGTAGGAATTATAAACAGCACTCATTTTTGCCATGATAGAGTTGCACTGGTATTTATTTTTTTGACAGCTTATTCTTTTCTCGCATTGTTGTTTTAAAAGTGGAGATTAAAAAGTAAGGAATACAATAATCAGCATACACCGGAGCGGTGTTGACACTTTTTAATTGAAACGGAAAATTCAACTGTCTTCTAGGGACATCTACTTTCACAGCAAGAAGGTCTGTAGAGAGCTTGTATGGGTGCACGAACTTGGCACCCCAATGTTAATTTTTTTTTTTTTTAGAGTTCCGGGTAGCTGAGCAAGAGTTCTAAAGTTCATACTTAGATTTTTGAAAAGTTCTATTCGTTTAGTATTTTGTTTTAAGCACAAGGTAATGCCTAAGTAAGTTATCGTATTTGTGCCACTTCAGTCCAGAGCAAATCAATGCTGTATAACAACCAATGGTAGTGTAATCGTTTTTGTAGCTAACTAATCCCACTTCTCCCGGGAAAGGCGAACCTATAACGCTTCAACAGCGCCCCGAGATGCCTGCAGATGTATGTTTGTTCTGCACTTAAATTGCTGCAAATTGTAGTCTTCTTCTTCTTCTTCTTCTTTATCAATTTTCAAAGTTCTATAACTTTTTTGTTTATATTCCGAAATTAGTTTTTTGTTTAGTGAACTCTAAAACTCTTGGTGTAGTGCATTATTTTGATTAAAAAAAACGATTTTTTTTAAATGGGGTGCTGTCATATAACCGAAAAATGTTTTTTTCGGCGTAGTTTCCCAAATTTTTTCGAAAAAAAAACAAAAAACATGAGGAACCCTAGAACAATGTTGTTTCTATGCGAAGAAAACAGAAACATTTATTAAGAATTTAAGAACCCATATATTAAAAAGTAAAAAAATAAATCTTGCTAGTCAGACGGAAATCTAAAAAAAAAAAATTAACATTGAGGTGCCAAGTTCATGCAAACAGCTTAATAGGTTGTGCCTTCATTTTTGCCTCAGTTGGTAGTCTCTAAAGAAGAAGTGATTACTCAGTAGTCTGTATGTACTGAGGGATGAATCCCAGGTTCGACCCCCGAAAAATACAAATAATATCTAAAAGGTTTTTCCACTGCACTACATATTTCCAAATTGACAAATTTTCAAGAGTGGGCACAACTGCTTTTTTTTTTTTTTTTTTGATTTTCTTGCATAGGTGCAGTGTTTTGCGATACAGTTATCAGCTAAACCTTTTTGTGAATATATATCGAGTTATACAAATTTAACCAGACTCTTTACTTTCGGTTGAACTTTAACTAAGCGAGGCAGTGCCTATGTACAGAGTACAGCCTATTGCACAGTGTGGGGTGTGGGGTCTATGATAATGTTATAAAAATAACGACCGTTTTATGTATATAGAACAGAAAAAAACTCTGTGGCAAAATATCAAAGAACCTTATCAGTTGACGTTTATTGAATACTTGGATAATTGCTAGCCGACCCTTATGATAATGAAGCTATCAATATGAGTCATACGACTATGGTCCCTTGGGATTATTATTGTATGAGCGCTTTGACTAATATCACAATCTAAGTTAGTACCTCTTTCAATAAAACGAATATCGGATACCTTGCAGGCTACCTTAGGGAATCAATAAAAGGTTTTGTAAAAAATTCCTAATATTAAAGTTAATAACGTAGATTATGGAATAGACAATGAAAATGCATGTATAAAATATTTCTATTTCCAAAACTGGCACAACTAGTAGACTAACTATACTTTGGAAAAAAAACTTGATAGCTAAACAGTTCTTTACAACATCCTCTTTAGCGTTTTTAACTTTCTCCATTACATAGTAAGAGAAATTTATTGTTTTCGTACAAAATTTCCAACTCAAAATGTTAATCAATTCTGACATTACGATGATAGACGAACTCAAAAAAGTGGGTCGTAAAATTCTGTCCGTCTGTCTGTCTGTCTGCCTCTCTACAAACGGCTGCCCGGATTTCGTTCAAACTTTGGATTTGGAGTTTGTGGGCTTACAGTTCGGGGCTGTTTTTCATTTTGCAAAGTTACCTCAATATTAATGGTACTTCCCATACAAAATGTTCGTACCAGTTTGATTTGCTCGAAAACGGCTCTAACGATTTCAACCAACATTGATATTTAAGCTTAAGTGGGTGGGGTTACCATGACTACATACCCAGTTATTGGCTAAAAGTTCGAGTAACGGTACTTTCGAAATTTGGACATATCTCGAATACGGTCCATTAACAAAAATTAATTTCTAAGGTAATATGGTCATTTCCAACTTAATGGCAAACTCAGTTTTTCTCGGTATTATCGTAAAATCGATTTTTGAAAAAAGTCATTTTTTT
Source organism: Cheilosia urbana (assembly GCA_946477585.1). Taxonomy (NCBI): domain Eukaryota; kingdom Metazoa; phylum Arthropoda; class Insecta; order Diptera; family Syrphidae; genus Cheilosia; species Cheilosia urbana. The sequence goes on from OX297856.1 coordinate 46,018,229, forward strand.
AAAAATAAGTTTTCCTTATTTACCTGAAAACTGCAATAACGATTTTGACCAATATGCAAACTTAGAGTAAAATTGATGTTCTTAAAATTATTGCGTCCTTAATTTTCAATTCTTTTTTTTCAATTCGAGTCACCGAAAACGCTGAGTCATACTTATATCGCGAACAAAAACTTATAATCGGTTCTTAGCTATACAGTTAACAAACAGTATTTTTCAAACTTCATTGCATTATTTGGTACTGTTTTGTCGGCCAAATTTACAAAAACCTGTTTTTAATTATTTCTCAAAAATGGCTACCCAAAATCCGATCTCTGTTCATTATATTTTTAAAACTCAATACCACACTTTAAAATTCAAATTGCAACAGCCATTAAAAATGCAATAACAGCAACGCAGAACTTATTTTAAGCAAATATTACCCAGTTCTATTTTTTTCAACCATTTTGAACCTTCAAAATATTCCAACAACTTGCAGTTTACACAATCAGAAAATCTCACTTCATTGCACTCCTGTATCTATCGTGATATTCAGTTTATAACTGCTAATGCAAATTCAAAAGCAAATCTCTGAATTCTGACATATACATAATAATTTATATAGATAGATAGATATCTATCTATAACGAACAGTACTTCCAATCATAGACAACTTAAGCCAGCGTAAGCGAGCTTCAACGTTTAAAAACTAGAAGTGAATTTTATTTAACACTATGTATATTCCTTTTTCTATCTTTCATGAACCGTTTCTTTTACCTAGCATTGCTTCTCAGATCTTTACCTACCTATATAATAAAATAAGAAAACAACCAACAAAACTTTTAACGAACGAGAAAGTTTTGTTCCACTGGAGCTCACTCAATGGAAGCCCTGATCGAGGACGCTGGTTTAGGTCCCAAGAAATCGTCCATTCTGATCCATTTATCAGAAATCTAATTTGTTGCATTCCGAGACAAGAGTCAAAGTGTTCAGCATCGGCATCGAATTTTAAAACCTTTTGCATTCCCTAGCTAAACTCTCAATGGGTAAGTCTTTCATGATTTTTTCCAATATTCGATTTGCAATCGATAAGCGTTTTCCAAATGCAAAGTCCCGGGGCAGTATGATAGTAACCGACTTTCAACCGAAGATTATTCGTTGTCAAACTGGGCAATTCGAGAGAACTCACAAACTCTGTTGGATAATTGACCAGTTTATTTTTTAATACATATATGAAACGCTGTACTACTGTACATCAAGTTATACTTATAAATAGTATTTCGTTGCAAAACCGATGGCCACATTAAGATCATTGACGATTTTTTACTTGACAGCCAATATCGCACGTTCTAGTACTTAGTAATTTACACATCAGTTAGGTATATAACTCAAAAATACTTAAATCTTAATCCGAATAACAAGATTTGCCTACATCGGGAATTTCCCATTTTTCTTCTATTTATTTCTAATATATAAAAATTTCGTGTTTATACTGCTCCGAAACGGCTCGAACGATTTTGATGGAATTTTATATGTATATTCAGTAGGAATGAGAATAGGTTTATATCTATATTTTTTGTTGTGTTTTGTTTTTTTTTTTACAAATTTTGATTTGGTTATTTTTTATGAAAGGCACTACCATTCAGTCGTTAATTTTTACCCTTCTACCGCTAACCCCTTCTTTTTAATAGCTTTTTATATTTTTTAGCCCCGATTGATAGCTGATCAATTAACACTTGATAAACTATCCGCGCCAGGGGTCTACCGGTGTCACCTCTCACATCTCACCCCGTAAACAGCACGGAGTAGGGATGGGAGCCAGCGTTGCCAGTTTGGGGGTTTTCCCCACAGATTTAGGGGTTTTTTGGTCGACGGGGGAAATCTGGGGGTTTTTAAAATTCTGCTTTATTTGTATTTCATTATAAAATCCTTTTTGGTAACCTAAAAATGAGCTACCGTAGAAAAATGAAATTTATAGACCTTCGGTGAACGCAAAAACGCTGAGTAACCTGTTTTTATGTATAGGTACCTAGCGTAGAGATTATTCGTTCTGTTCACAACGAAATTCAAGATTCAAAATTGAGCACAATCCAGGATGAAATAAGTGTGTGCGTTATTTTATAATACTGTTGAATAATCGATCGATCCTCCAAAACCAATATCTGGACTATTTTCAATAACAAAACACTTCTTTCAAAAAAGGCTAGTGCCAGTTTCATTAAGAGCCTGGCTTTTTAATTGGCCGTTTGAGCTCGGCATAAAATTGTAGATCCCTTCCATCCTTCCAAAAGTAAAAAACGCACACGAAACTAATGCCTGTGAGAAGCTTGGCCTAGGGTCTCTACGAATCTGTTTCGCCAACTATTTATTTATTTTTAAGTTGTACATAAAACTTGTTAAAACAAAATAATGACAAAAATTTGGGTTTTTTTTTCGAAAAAATATCCAAATCTGAGCATTCTCCTGTCTACTTGCAATAAGCTGTATCTCACTTCTTACACAGTTTTCGGGAAAATTTCGGCCATTTTTATTGCCTGTACATCGATCGCAGTAGAGACGTTTACAATTATCATTTTATCATTTCCGTGTGATTCTCAACTAAATCTTCTCTATATAATTATATAAAACAAAATGGGAAAAGTGTATGTTTCCCTCTGTCGCCCGTAATTTCCAAACAATTTAGTTGGTTGGCGAAGCCGGCGGGGTTCAGCTAGTTTATTATAAATTTGCAGTGCTGTTAAACAATTAATGAATAACGTTATCGAAGCCATTATTTTAAATGGCAAATTCCAGGGTGAAAGTATATTACTACCTCGAATCCCTATTATATCCATAGATGCGCCAATTCAATTTAAACGCATTCTATTAATAAGACTTAAGGCCAAACAATGTCTGTTTGTGGCTTAGATTTGAGCACACTATGTTTTTCACACGGACAATCATACGTGGCATGCCCTCTAGTGGGCAAACCATCCAGTTTGTTCGTGTTAGCTAAAGACTCATCGTTCTTGATTCTATAAGTTCAACTTTTTAAAACAAGTTACCATCTAGTAGTTAATTATTATTCCTACTACAAATACGCGACAGAAATTAAGCCAAAGCTAAAGCAGCTGTTGCAGTCGGATTCTTCAACATATTCGATTCGATTTATTAAACAATCTTTATAAGTACAGTGCAGTTCTAATTATAGTCGACATAGAACCCATTTTATCGTTATAGCCTGGTATTAAACTTAAAACCAACAAAAGCACATTTTATCCCTTAGTATGGACTATTCCATCAGTCATTTCTCTTGCAAAATTGAAATTTTAAATTTTTTCGTTGAGGATTTTTAAAGAAATGTTCCCAGGATATTAGTATTTTTGGTGATCTCAAGATATTTAAATATGTTGGTCTTTTAAGAAAAATAAAAGAATATAAAACTCGAACACATGCTTTTGAAGCTTTTGATGAGGAAGAGTTTTACTTTCGCTATAGATACAATGAAAAAAAAAAAAAAACTGTTCAGTTCTCAATCCAAAATTTGAATATTCAAGAGCCTATAACAAATCGCGGGTTTCCCATTCCTGCATTTTTGCAAGCTATAGTTACTCTTTATTTGGTTTTCTTTCTGTCGTTCCATTTCTTTAAAGATAATTTCCCAAACTGTGTTTAGTTTCTCAAACTTTCAATTCTTGGGTCTGTTTGATAAAAATTTGCGTCGCACCCTCTCTAAGGTTGGTACTAGTAGCGGGTAGGTAACAAAGCTAACCTACTATTGGACTAAAAAGTTAGGCACCGGCTTTGAAGTTAGATTGCTGTTAGTATCTAATAATCCCTAATAATATACGATGTCTATAATTTTGCGCCATAAGTCTTGGTCTTTAATAGTTTAATAAGGGTTCGAATGAGTTAACAAAGTTCTTAAATGTAAAAATAAAACCAATTGTGATTTTATACCTTATTCTTAGAGAAAAAGCGAAGAATAAAAAAAGGTAAAAAGACTAGGTAATGCAAAAATTGAAATAGGAAGAAATAGAAAAGGAAAAAGAGAATAAATAGAAGAACCTATTACCAAAGACAATACTGATACCCCCAGCTCGCAATCCTCTTGCCACTGGCCCCTTCAATTTTATTTTTTTTCAAATTCGCCATTTTGTATTTCTATCGGTGTTATGTCAATTTAGTATCAAAACTAGCGCACCAAATCGTGGTCACTCCGTAAAAATATAGCTTGTAGCCAAAGTAAAGGCAAATCGGTTGAAGTTCGTGGTCTCAGTATTGTCTCTGTTTATAACCTCAAGTTTAGAGTTACAAGATCTATTAATACATTTGAAATGCAAATGCAAGGATTTCAATAGCCTGAACATATATACTACAATACTCTAATAGAAGACATTTTAACTCTATACAAAAAAGAAAGGAGTTCGCTGTGCAGAAAAATGCGGAACCAAAAGCCTCAGTTTAAAATATCGAACATCTAAAAAATATATAAGTAATATTTTTACTAAGTAGGTACTTTATTCATAGTCACCTAAATCTTCGTTTTTCTATATAAATACGTATTCCAACCTATCAATTTTTGATTAAAAAAAAAATTTCCACAAAAATGACAGATTTTTCACCAGTATTCTATTATGTATTGCATTTGCCATTACTTCCTCGACTTTTATTGGTTGCATAAATCGAGTTTGGAATGTATTATATTCGCCACGAGATACAATAATTATTTTCATTGCTTTCTTAGCAGATTTTAATCGTCCACTCTATTAAGAACCAGATAAGTGAACCTATTATATATCGCGCAATATAAGGCACAATTATGACGTGAATATAAAGCTTGGATACCCTTCAACACTTATCAGAATAGGTACCCATTAAAACATAATGGATAATACCTACCTATATGTGGGGAAACATCCAATTTAAATGTTTCAAGATACAGCTGCTGAGGATATTTTTACCTACTAGGTATACATTTGTTTTCACCTACAACCTTAATAGATAAAAAATGTGAAATGTGTGCAAACAAGCAAATGATGCACTTAAAAACACGACAAAACTGTAGGAGTTTCCATGAGAAAAAAAAGAAGAAGAAAGAAGCTAAATACGAATTTCCAGTCAAGTGCTGAGGCATCTCGCTACAGCTACTTTGAGAAACCATCTGAACTCAGAAGCACCCAAGAACTCTGATGCGCATACATTTCACTTCACATTGAAAAAACGATTCTCGAGTTCAATGTTTGATTATGGCGGCCATATCAAGATAAGGCAGTACCGTTGGGTCCATAAAATAAAAAAGCGCTACTTGCTTCTGTGGCTAGATGACATAAGATCTTTTATGGACGTTGACAAGAGACGCGAATGCCATCCATCCGACAGACACAATGGCAAAAACATTCCCCTCCATTACCTCGGAATTTCCACCATAGAATTGGGGGGAAAAAACGCCATCATCCCCCGCGCGATAATTCAATGGGTCGACCGCAAGAAAATCCGAAAATCCTTTTAACACAACACCACGAAAGTACCAGAATAATTTTGAATAACTTGGGACAATGAACCTCATCAGATTCAATCTAAAAATAGCTGGTGTCCTACGACAATAATTACCCACACCCCCGCCAATGGGCGCAAAAGATACACTTGTATCGCTTGTCGCTCCGCTAATGCATTTCAGACTCAGATCTCAGAGAATTCTCGCGATCCGAAAACCTAATCAAAAAAACCAAAATAAAACGAAACGATAATAAAAAGAGCAACCAAAACATAAACATATCGATACACTATCTATCGCAGTGTTGGTGTGTTTGCATCTACGGAATGGAGTGGTATATAACAATACACAGTTGTGAGTTGTGACTTACGTCCAATTGTATGAAACTGTCGCTAATTCTCACCTTTTATTTATAGTAGATGTAGAGTAGAGTAAATTCGAGTCAAGCGCCCAACAATAGCCGAAGATTGCGTCGCTGCCTCTGGTGGGGTGCGCTCTACGTTTACGTATTCGGCGATAGCATAGCTATAGCTCCCTCCCGCTGCCACCGCGCCGGCCGTCACCGCTCCACACCACCGATAACCTACGTAACAAACGACGCTGTTCACTTTGGGATCAACTGCCTCTGCCGCGCCACAGCCGCTGGCGTTTACCTCCTTTAATACAAAATTATATATGTAGGTACCTACTGCAGAAGACGAGCGTGGCGGTGTGTACTAACTTTTCGTCTGTACTGGTTGTTCAGGGTAGATAATAAACTATAAGCGTTAAGCGAGTATATCTCGCTCGCGGATATGTGTACTGAAACTACTGATATGCTACTGCTTAGCCACTAAGCCACTTGTTGAATTCACCACACGTTGCTGCGCTGCCTTGTCATGCTCGTGCTTACTCAACTCTCGCAAAACAACAGAGAATTACATACATATTAATGGCGACGACTGACAACACTATACTTATTCATCTGTGCGAATGCGAATAACCCACAATTGCAGATACTTTGTATTCAAAACGCGCACCGGCCACTCAATGGGATTTCACTGCGATTGCGATTTCAATGCAATATCACCATTCAGCACTCGTCAGCGTCACCGCAAGCAAATCACAAACACAAAGCGAACGAACGCCAGAAAAAATTAACAAAACGGAAACAAACGCGGCAATTTTCTTTTCATTTTTCAATCCGCACCTTCACTCTCACCTTTTAACAACACTAGCTAATTAATTGTCGCAGGACCGATACCCGACTTTAATTGCACTACCGACTGTCGAGTGTGTGATGTGTCATGTGTGTCCCTATTAAAGGAAGCAACTGTTGACAGTAGGTGCCGCACCAAAAACAATAGCTACGAACGGCACAATATGTGTCTTAGCGAACAATATTCGCCAGCAAACTCCCCCGAAGCACCTGCCCACACCGTCGAACCGCAATAAACTGAATTTTCGGCACTGAAGACTGAAATCGCAATCGAAAACGAAATCGAAATCACTCTCACAAGTCACAATCGCCGACAGTCGACAGTGAAACACACCATACACGGAATCAGCGATGAAAAATTAAATTGAGAAAGCATGTTACACTGGTTTGATGCGGGGACTGCGTTAATATTATGTACGGTACAAACGCGAAATTATAATCGTAAAAAATTAATTGGAATTTTATTTAATTATTATTTTTGTTTGTGTTTTGTTTTGTTTTGTTTTTTGTTCGATTTTCTGTAGTCGCGCACCGTCTTTTGCACGAGCAAATATCCAAGTGATTCTATTTATCTATCTGTTGATTCAGATTCAGAATCCCAACTGATGGGTGATGTGAATGTGAAGCACGATGCGATGGTATACTGTGACTGTGATTGTACCCCATGCGTATTCGCATTCGCAAAAAAAGTTCCTCCCCCAGGCAAGGAATTTGTATCCCCAATTCGCTCTTAGGTCTCAGATCTCAGTCAATGTCGCTGCTCTCACATGTACTCGGATATATCGTTGTGGATATATAACAATCCGTATAGCATTATGTTATCCTCCTTCGCTGTGTATGAGTGATGAAGCTCACCGCACTCGCACAGAGCAAATAAACTGCTGAATGCCAAGACCAAAAATTGCGTGAAGACTGAAGAGTGAAGACTGAAAAGCACCTCAATACTCAATTGCGGGCATTCGTATGCGAAGAGAGAGCGCAATACAGACACAGCACGACGGCAGCGGCAGACCCCGGCCCCCAGGCCCCACACCCACCCCACCAACGCTGTTGGTCGTTTCGGCGATGATAAGACGCTGACGTTTTATCAGAAGAGTTTGAGCTAAATTAGAAACCAAATATTTGGGCGAATGCTTTTTCGACAAAAAAGCTCACAGGTCACGTAACGACGAATTCAATTGAGACATTTTCACCTGTTTACATGAATAATAAATAGTTCGTCATTAGTTGGTGTAGAAGGAAGCAGTCAAAAAAGACATGAGTTTGGCTGTTAATATGTTCTGTACGTGCTTAAGTAACGGGCAGTCTAGCTCTTGTCTAGTAATCATTTTAAATAGGGACTTACGCTATGTGTAGTGTCGGTATAGCGCCATCAATCAGAATTATGGGTCATCTATCTGGACTTTCATTAGTGATTGTGTGTATATTTTCTTCAAGAAAAACGATTGGCTTGTTCTGTTGTAGATTAGAAGTTCTATGATGCAGCAGGCTAAGAACGTTTACAATCATGGGCGGATTTGCGATTTGGATGAAGAAGGGCAAGGCAAGTTTTGGGGCGCCAACTATTGTGAACCTACCATTTCCAAAATGATTAAAGAAAAATCCTACGGCACAAACGCATGAGCAGCACATTTGGATCTCGATCTATACTTGGATTAGTATAAGTTCGGAAAAGATGCATATTATGAAGGTTTTTGTTAAGTTACATACATACTAGTAAAATAATCGCTATTCTCAAAAAAATAAATACTAAATGCATTCAATTGGAGCAAAACTATAGTCGGACACTGAAATGGCCCGAGTAAGATAACTTTTGGAAAAACGAAAAATTATTATAAGTGCAATGGTAACACTAACAATAACGTACTTTACCATTTTTGAAATCCAGGAACCTATTCTTTCAAATTATTTTCAAACCAAGTTATTGCTGTTAATAGTTTTTGAAAAAAAAAAAAAAAAAAATACTTTCGATATTGTTATGGTAATCTCTCCATTCTCGTCCATAATATCAATGAATGGCATTCATAGAGCTGAAATGAAATAATGAGATAATGGATAATTCCCTAACGCAATGTAAAAAATCCTGAATGTTTCGCTTGGTGTTATGACCACAACATTGCCTTCATGATACTGGATTCATTAATAATTATTGCGCTTCTAAATTCGTCATAAGTGTACGAACGATTCTTAAACGCGTCGTTTTGGTACACTAGTTTTGATTTTGTCATTTTATGACTGATAATTAGGTATAACCGTTATGAAAGGATGAGTCATTTTTAAATTTTTTTTTTTTTTTTTTTGTCTTATATACTTCTCCTGGGAAAGGCGAACCTATAGGTAACGCTTCAACAGCGCCCCGATATGCCTGCAGATGTATGTTTGCTCTGCACTTAAATTGCTGCAAATTGTAGTCTTCTGGAAATATATCCCCAGGAAGCGAGTTCCAAAGTTTGCTTGTCCTGTAACAGAAGGAGTTTTGGAAAGTTGATGTCCTCGCGGTTGTCAAGTGTACTGTATGGCCATGAGCATTAGCAGCCTGTCTTGTTGGGCGCCAAAAAGTTGCAATCCGAGGGATAATGTCTTTGAGTTCCTCAGAACATCTACCATGGAAGTACCTATAGAACAAGCATAGGTCAGCGACTTGTCGATTCGATGTGAGTGTAGGGTCTCCAATGAGTCGAACTGCTCGTCTCTGTATGCTATCAAGCAGGTTAAGTGAATGTTTTGGGGCCGAGCTCCATATATGGGAACAATATTCCAAGCCTGGTCTAACCTGTGCTTTGTAGAGAAGGAGAAGTTGCTTGGGGCTAAAGTACCTCTTTGCTCTAAATAGGTAGCTCAACTTTGCGGACGCCGATTTTGCGATATAGGATATGTGGTTCTGCCATGTGATTCCTGAATTGACTGTGACTCCTAGAAGGTGCATTGAGTCCTTGTGATGGATTGGATGGTCATCCATTTGGATCTGAGGAACTGTTGATACATTTTTTTTCTGGAAAATGTTGTAAGCTGTGTCTTGTTTGCATTAAATACAACCAAGTTGTCCTTTCCCCACTTCAAGATTTTGTCCAGATCATCATTTAGAGAATTAATTTGTTCACATCTCTGATTGTGTGATGTAGCCATATTCACAGGCCCATTGTTCGAGATGGAGGATATAAGAGTGCTGTCATCTGCAAAGCTGTAGATATTATTATTTGTCGATCCAAGCAAATCGTTGATGTGGAGAAGAAATAGAGTTGGAGAAAGAAAAGATCCTTGGGGCACTCCTGCATTTATAGCAAACGAATTGGATGATACACCATCTACACCAACTTGGATCGATCTTCCCAGAAGAAATTTTGCATCCATCCGAAGAGTTGTTGTCGTAATCCGTAAGACACTAACTAATTTATATTTAAAACATTGTTTGATTTTCTGAATTCATTCGAAGTAATCATTTTTTTTTTTTGAAGTGATAACTTCTTTAGGCGCGTTGGGCACTATTTGGATGGGCAAAAATTAGCAAACTCGCGACACCGACACCGACACCGACACCGACACCGACACCGACTCCGACACCGACACCGACACCGACACCGACACCGACACCGACACCGACACCGACACCGACACCGACACCGACACCGACACCGACACCGACACCGACACCGACACCGACACCGACACCGACACCGACACCGACACCGACACCGACACCGACACCGACACCGACACCGACACCGACACCGACACCGACACCGACACCGACACCGACACCGACACCGACACCGACACCGACACCGACTCCGACACCGACACCGATTGCATACTTTTAGTTGTAAACTTTTGTACTATGGCTTACTTTTAGGGGTAGGTAATTTATAGCTTAATCTACGATGATTTTTATTGAAGTGATAACTTCTTTAGGCGCGTTGGGCACTATTTGGATGCGCAAAAATTAGCAAACTCGCGACACCGACACCGACACCGACACCGACTCCGACACCGACACCGACACCGACACCGACACCGACACCGACACCGACACCGACACCGACACCGACACCGACTCCGACACCGACACCGACACCGACACCGACACCGACACCGACACCGACACCGACACCGACACCGACACCGACACCGACACCGACACCGACACCGACACCGACACCGACACCGACACCGACACCGACACCGACACCGACACCGACACCGACACCGACACCGACACCGACACCGACACCGACACCGACACCGACACCGACACCGACACCGACTCCGACACCGACACCGACACCGACACCGACACCGACTCCGACACCGACACCGACACCGACACCGATACCGACACCGACACCGACTCCGACCCGACACCGATTGCATACTTTTAGTTGTAAACTTTTGTACTATGGCTTACTTTTAGGGGTAGGTAATTTATAGCTTAATCTACGATGATTTTTATTTGAATACGTTACTATGGTAATTTATGGTAGCGACAAATTGATTGTCACCAAAATTATTTCAATTACCTGTTTTGTATGGGGAATTCATAACTTAATTTTACCAGGCTTAATTCCGACATATCCACGATTTTGGGTTTGTGCACATTTACGGCGCAGTAGCTTGTGTTATAATTACCGAAACACGAAATAGAAAACTGTGGTAAACTTGCCACCCTAAGAGTAGGTATACTATATAAATAATTGTAATATTCATGTCGCCTTAGTGTATACTGTAAAATATGATTAGTAATTTTTGTGTAAAATAATGAATATAAAACTACAATTGATGCCGTACCACGAGATCTAGAGCATTATCAATGGCGATGCGGCAAGACAGAAAAATATTGTTGTCTTTTCTCGTTCTTTTTCTTTTAAAAGTAAAATTTGTATTTTTCGGAAAGAAATTCATATTCAATTAAGCTTCAGTATAATTATTATTAATTTATTCGTTCTGTGCTAGTTTCGGTAGAATACCAGTAGATACAATCGGATTGTGGTAGCTGAAGTAAGATATGTACATTCGAGACTGTAATCTATCTAGATTACGCTGGAAGACAGCATCGATGAAAATTACTTATATATGCTAAAGATAATTCTGCATTACTTCAAGATAAAGTTGGGAAGAGATTTGATGATATTCCAATCATTTTGAGTGGGGATTTCAACATCAACTTTGCAGATGATAAAAACTACCATTAATTGAATTTTTAAATAGCAAATTTGATTTAACGATGAGCAATGATCGCAATCTTAGCACGACTAGACATAAAACTACAATTGATGTCATCTTTACAAGATATTTAAATAGATTCGAATCAAAATTGTTTGTTTCCTATTTTAGTTGCCTACAATAAACCTATAGTATCCGTTTTCAAATATAATGATAATAATGATGATGATGATGGAAGAGTTTGAAGTTGTTGATGAAATTTCATAAGTGTCATTGGTATTCATTTCAAAGAATACCCATTAATTTTTAAATTTAATATTTCATGTATCTGTATATTTATACATTTTAAGCAATAGATTGCAATTTTGTATGTAAAATAATATGTATTATTTTTGATGTAAAATACCGCATTAAATGAAAATGAAAAATGTAACATAATTTTTGTAGTAGTAGTAGTTTATAATAATGAATAAAAAAACACTTTATTTAAAAGTACTTCCTACACAATAATATATTTTCTGACGATTCGAAAAATACACACGTAATTGTTCAAGTTATCACTTCTGTCGGCACTCCCGGAGTGCCTTTTAATTTTTTTTTTTTTTTTTTTTGTCGTTTGTGACTTTTTCATAATCCGCATGAACCTTTTCATACCTTGCATATTTACTTTACTTATTTTAATGTAATATTTCCTAAAAGTACAAACTTAAACATACAAAGTCGTAAGCAAAATTGTTGCTGATTTAATTCATTCGTAAATCATTCGGATAGTTTACATGTGCGGTGCGTTTTTCAGTTCAGAGTTTAAGAAATTTTATTGGACTATTGAATAAAGTAAATGCATACAAAAAAAGTTGGTGCGACTGTATCCATAACAGTCCCGAAATATGTGTATGCGTAAACACCGTGCGTGCGGTATGTGTGTGGCAGTGGCTTGATACACGTCATTGAGAAAAGAGGGAATTGTAATAACCGTATTCTTGATATATTATGAAATAACAATAATATATTCGTTCTGTGCTAGTTTCGGTAGAATAGATACAATCGGATTGTGGAAGCTGAAGTAAGATATGCACTTTCGAGACTGCAATCTATCTAGATTACTTTGGAAGACAGCATCGATGGTTGTTCCATATCGTGTTGTTGAAATTTTCCGGTTGGAGTTCATTTGAAGATTAAATTTATCTTGCATAAAATCAATAAATGGTTGAGCTTCTGGAGTTGCAAAATTGATATTGAAGTCTCCCCTTATGATCATTGGTAAAAGATGATAATCTTCCTGCAGAATTCTTGAAATTTCTTCTGAGTACGGTGCAAGGACGAAATGGAGAAATTTTATTTCACATCAACAAAAATCTGAAATTAATATTCCCCAGCATAAATGTATGCAATGATAAAAACGTATGCAATGATAAAATGTAAGAAATGATAAAACACAGTGACGCATTCCCTGTCCCCGCAAGTTAAATGTGTGGAATTACTCCACCAGATTCCAACAACGCGCGCCTAGATGTTTACACATCAAAAAAAAAAAAAAAAACAACAACAAACAACATTCGACTTCATTTTAAAAAGTGCACGACTGAGTCGAACTAAACTTTCTACTAAGCGTCTACTTTACTTTTTTGTAAGCTCTTATACTTTACGAGATTTTTGGGAAAAAGGATATAAGCGTATACTAGAAAGTTTATGTTTTGTGGTCTGTTAGGGTATGTGTTTATTTTTGACTGGAATATAGTAAATGGGCGCTGGTTTAAGCTCTCAATGATCAGAATATCTAGAAATTCAGAGATTTGTTTTTGAATTTGCAATAGCAATCATAAACTGAATATCCCGATGGACGTGTGTGGGGGTGCAGTGCAAATGATGTATGATTTTTTGATTGTGTAAACTCCAAGTGTTTGGAATATTTCCATTTTTTTATTTAAGGTGTATATAAAAAATATATTCGTGTAAAAAAAGAAGAAGTGGTTTATATTTGGTAAAAATAAGTTTTGGTATGCAGTTATTGCATTTTTAATGGCTGTTGCAATTTCAATTTTAAAGCGTTGTATTGAGTTTTAAAAATATTTTATATCAACAGAGATCGACTTTTGGGTAGCCATTTTTAAATTAACTTTTTTTATTTTTATGTGTTTAGCCAATGACACTCAGGGGAAGAATACGAATATAGTGACACCCCACTCTTTAAAATCTTTCAAGCCGTTTAGGCTCTATACTTTCTTGACACAAAAATACAAGTTTAAGTTTTGATAAGGTATTTGAAATACTTGGCACGCGCAGTGGCTTAGTGTGTTGGATTACTAAGCGAGGGGTCGAAGTTCGAATCCCGCAAAAAAACAAATTACAACTTGGGGTTTTTTCCACTGCGTCACCTCTCGCGAACGTCTGGGCCTGACAAACATCTGAGAGTATTATATAACTGTCTTGAAATAGCTTCTCAATCAGCCGTTTGGACTCGGCACAAAATTGTAAATCCCTTCCATTCGTTCCAAAAATCAAAAACTCACACAAAACGAATGGTTGTAAAAAAGCCTAGGGTCAACAACCATTTTTTTTTTTTTGTTAACTGAAATACTTAGATTGAATTATAAAAAGAATCCGCGTATTTGGTTTACATTCTTAACATTTTTTTGCCTTTTTCAACATTTGTTTGCCTTTTGTATTTTATTCTATTATAATTTTGAATAAATAATATTATGTTGTGGAAAAATATACTAATCGCATTTTACCACTTATAGACCTGATGACTTTTGAGAAGATTTTTTTTTTTTTTTTTTGTTTCTTTGGTTTTCAGTATGGAAGATGCCTCTAGTGAACTTCATGCCTGTGACCGCTGACCGGAGGTAATCTACATACAGTAGGTATAAGAGTGGTCGTTGACCTCTATTATCAATTTAGGGGTTACTACAAAAATAGGTGTTTAGGTAGTAATAATGGTAGAAGAAGTTGATCTTCTTTGCAAAATACTTTGGGAGATTTACGAAATACTCCGAAGGTACTACTATCAATGCTCTCCACCGCGTAGCTCAGGAATTTCAAGGGAATATTATCGGGTCCTACCTTAAACTTAAAGTTGAGTTCGGATGACATTAATTCTTTTTCGTTACTTAGTGTTATTGGCCTGAAATAACGTTACACCATACATTTCCCCCCCAATCCGACAAGCTAGAACCAGGATTATGCTAGCATTCATATCTCTGCCCGGATGTACTGATTGACCTGTAACCCTTTGGTCTTAAGGGTAGACTAAAATGTAAATTAACAATACGGCATTATTAATAAAAATCGTAAAAACCCCAATAGCTTCCAATCGTAAGTTATAATAATTTCTATGAAATTTTTTGTCAAAAGTCAACAACAATCGTGTATATCTTCAAGCATGTAACGACGTGAGATCACAAAGTCTATTATTAAAAACATTGAAACAGATCTTTCACAGATTTATATACTTTAAAATAAAAGTGTTTACACGTTTATTCATTGAGTTATATTTAAACATCCACAACAGATACCCCGGTTTCGGATGTTAACGTTCGCAAACTTATTCAAATCCAAATAAAATTAAATGTCCTTCGACCGCGTCAAATTGCTCACTTAATCCTAATTGGAGTGCAAAATGATTATTGACAAATCAAATAGCACCACAATTGGCAATCAAATCGGTATTCTAAGCTTTCGAGGCAGTCATTGAATAGCCGTTCGGAATTTAAAGATAGCCGCGCGACCACCTCCGAAATACAAATAATGAGCGCTCTGGTCAGAGAGGCATACAGTGGTGTTTGTGGAATCTGTGGCAATAAGCCAAAGCGATTAAAATATGTTCTACGTAATACTCTGTGATATATTGTGCCTATTTGTCGTTCGAGTTGTTAAATTCGAATCGAATCAATTAAAATGCACTCAGTGACAGTGGATTATTACGAGCCCGCAGGTAAACCGCATTGGGTCGTCTGTGAGTTACAACAAATCAGATGTCGCAAGGCTAAATTGTCAATGAAATTGCTTCATAAAAATGTTTAACTTATTATCATCCGCATGAGACATAAGTACGAAAATCAAGAGTATACCAAATACTAAAACCTGCGGTGTAAGGAAAAAGCACAAAGTTCGCACACACATGCACGCAGCCCAGCGAATGCGCAGACCGGTTTTGCTGAAACTCATTCCAATTCCAACACCGAAGGCATAATTCTAATCATCATCATCGAACAGCACTCTTTAGATTTCTGATATTACATTTTAGTACCTCAACCATAGCCAATAAAACACCTCGTGTATTTTGCACTTTTGTCGGTATTCCCAGGCGCTTTCCAGCTTCCATCAACTGTTGCTTCAAGTGCACCATGCAGGGCAAACACAGTGCCAAATTAGTTTTAGCATCTTTATCGGAAAATTTAATTCCGTCTAATACGATCCTAAGGCCTTCCTTCTTGAACTGGAGTCTGGATCCTTTGGCAGACAAATTATCCATTTCCATTGTGTCGATGCGGGGTGGCTCGTGGCTGTTTTCTGTGTAATGAAATTCCAGAGCTGTCAACTTTAATTCAGCATTCTTCATCGTTATACCAGAGCCACACACTGAAGATAAGGGTAAAGTATGCTCCTACTTACCTCAGTCGATAAGGAAACTGGGAAATTTGTGAAGGACTTGAATTTATTCTACCATAAACCATAATAGTTGTTGCCTCTCTTGCGCCCCACTTCACATGAGAGTCATTTTCGGTCAGGACTCAGGAGTATGATGAAGGTAAACCTATTTACAGATAAATAGAAAATGATGGCGAATTTGTTGCCACAAATTGCCCTTGAAGCCTGCTCATGCTCAATGAAGGTAGACATCTTGATGGACGCAGGTATTGTACTGCTCTAGTACAATAGCTTAATTGTGTTTGATTGCTGTGTATCCGGGCTCCGAATGTATTCCATTGCTTTTATAGTCTTGCTGTCTGATGATGGGTTATACGCATAAGGCTATTATCTGGTGCCTGATGTGATTTCTCAGTGTTACCTTCGACACCAGTACGATAAAATCGAATGTGCGTAGGATGGCGGACAATGGACAATCTGCATTGTGATCTCTGTTTGGTATTCGCATTAAAATTATAAACAATTTAATACGCAGTTCAAACAAGAAAAATTCAACCGACGACAACTATTCTATTTTTAATTGAGATGAATATGAGACTGACTACTAATGAGTCCATTTTCATCTCTCTTGGTGATGTAGTGATGGAAAAACTCTGAAAATTCTCCTGGGGGAGGAGGTTTGCCCACCCCGCCGGGGATCCAACCGGCGCCACTCTGATTACAAGCAATGACTAACCACTACACCAAAGTCGCCCCCACATTTCTCTTGAGTTTGAGGCAGTTTCGTGTTATTGTGGTAGGACGGGCGTGAAGAACATCATTAGTAGTCGAACACAGAGCACTTTAAAATAATTTTCAGCTGCCAGACCTTTTTTTTTCTATATAAATAAAGCAAATGTTCGTAGATATACCTGCGACTAGACTCATAAACGAAGTACTCAAATGTAAGCCTGGTATCCTGCTCGCGCTAAATTTGATTTCCCATGCAAAAATGTCTACATCAAATTTAGCGAGACAGTTTAGCAAATCAGTATCCTGTTCGCTCGCTAAATTCTTAACTTCGTATAGATAGGCCGATGACAAAACTCCACTCATTTGGGATAAATAAAAGAAAACGCAAAACCAAAATAAGTACTCTTTTCATGCGATGGGAAAAAAAATTAACTTGGGGGGCTTGTGAGTTGTGATGGAGGAACGATCAGCTATAGGTATGGAATTTGCAGAACTATCCCACTGCAGTATTGATCCAGTCAACTCTGACTGGCGAAAAGTTGCAAGGGAAACGGAGAAAGCAGGTGATTTTATAAGTCGGCGCAGAGGCTTATTGGTAAGTGTGTTGGACTATATAAACTGTAAAGGCGAAGAGATCATATCGAACAGGGCAAGACACTATTCATGCCGCGTTGAAACTGGTCTCTAACATTTAGTGAAATAAAAGTATGAAGCAATGCACGGGTGCCTGCCTGGTCGACTTTGAGAAGGCCTTCGATACCGTATGGTTGGAGGGGTTCTTTTATAAGCTGATCTCAATGTTCATTCAAAGAACTTTGCTAATATGATTTACGACATGCTTATGGGAAAGAAGTTCGTTATCAAAGCTGGCAACGTGACTTCGAGCAGGGTTTTCGAAATTAAAAACGACTAACAATAGGGAGCGGTTTCTGTTTAATATTTACACAAGTGATCTGGTGGGTTCCCTCAGACATGCTATAGCGTACGCAGACGATTTAGTCGCGTACAGGTAAGGACCAAAAATCGAGGTCATCAACATCCTTCTGCAGCGTGACTTCGAGCAAATTATTGCGATTATTGGAAGTTACAAAGGGAAATTTCGGCCTCGAATAATTCAACGCATCCTTAAAGAACTAGATTGCAATAAGGCGACGGGACCCGATGGAATCCCGGCTATAGTACTCAAGAACTGTGCACCAGAACTTGCACCTGTACTCTGTAAGCTGTTTAGCATGTCGTACTCCCAGAAGACGTTTCCTTCTTGCTGGAAGACCGCTCGCATTCAACCCATTCCAAAGAAAGGGAAGAAATGTCTGCCACAAAACTACCGTTCAATTGCGTTACTTTCAATGCTCTCTAAAGTAATGGAAAAGGCAATAAATGTCGAAATAATAAAATATCTAGAAGGCCATCGATTATTAAGCGACAGGCAATACGGATTTCGGAGCCGTCGTTCCACTGGTGACCTGTTAAGCTACGTAACGCACTTATGGACACAATCAATTGAACAACACGGCGAATCCAGAGCCGTAGCCTTGGACATATCAAAGGCATTTGACCGAGTCTGTCATAGAGCCCTATTAGGTAAGTTAGCATCTTACGGATTACCACAACAACTCTGCGGATGGATGAAAAATTTTCTTCTGGGAAGATCGATCCAAGTTGTTGTAGATGGTGTATCATCCAACTCGTTTGCTATAAATGCAGGAGTGCATCAAGGATCTATTCTTTCTCCAACTCAATTTCTTCTCCACATCAACGATTTGCTTGGATCGACAAATAATAATATCTACAGCTTTGCAGATGACAGCACTCTTATATCCTTCATCTCGAACAGTGGTCCTGTGAATACGGCTACATCACACAATCAGAGATGTGAACAAATTAATTCTCTAAATGATGATCTGGACAAAATCTTGAAGTGGGGAAAGGACAACTTGGTTGTATTTAATGCAAACAAGACACAGCGCACAACATTTTCCAGAAAATCAACAGTTCCTCAGACCCAAATGGATGACCATCCAATCCATCACAAGGACTCAATGCACCTTCTAGGAGTCACAGTCAATTCAGGAATCACATGGCAGAACCACATATCCTATATCGCAAAATCGGCGTCCTCAAAGTTGAGCTACCTATTTAGAGCAAAGAGGTACTTTAGCCCCAAGCAACTTCTCCTTCTCTACAAAGCACAGGTAAGACCAGGCTTGGAATATTGTTCCCATATATGGAGCTCGGCCCCAAAACATTCACTTAACCTGCTTGATAGCATACAGCGACGAGCAGTTCGACTCATTGGAGACCCTACACTCACATCGAATCTACAACCGTTGGTGCACAGAAGACACGTCGCTGACCTATGCTTGTTCTATTCTATAGGTACTTCCATGGTAGATGTTCTGAGGAACTCAAAGACATTATCCCTCGAAATGCAACTTTTCAGCGCCCAACAAGACAGGCTGCTAATGCTCATGACCATACAGTACACTTGACAACCGCGAGGACATCAACTTTCCAAAACTCCTTCTGTTACAGGACAAGCAAACTTTGGAACTCGCTTCCTGGGGATATATTTCCAGAAGACTACAATTTGCAGCAGTTTAAGTGCAGAGCAAACATACATCTGCAGGCATCTCGGAGCGCTGTTGAAGCGTTATAGGTTCGCCTTTCCCGGGAGAAGTATATAAAACAAAAAAAAAAAAAAAAACAAAAAAACAAAAAAAAATCGGAAATAATAAAGTTCAGCGGGATACCAGAAAAAAAACTTGAGAAAATTAATAATTATTGGACAGCATGGGCGACCATTGGCGGTAGGAAACCGCCTATATGGAAAAGATTCGGGTGTTTGAGAGGCAATGCCTCAGGGCCTGTCTAGGGCTGTTTGGAACCCCTGAATCTCAGTACATTAAATACTATCCCAACAGGACCCTATACAGTGGGGCTCGACTGAATAGGGTTGACAATTTCCTTATTAAAGTATGATACGGAGGCACGTTGCTTGGGCGATGGCCAGTGATAATAACCTGGGGCCGAATTACCGCATCCGTGATCGAGCCATACGTCACTGAATTATGTGGACTTTACAAGCAAAGTAATAACAAATTCAGTCACGTATTACTCGATCACGGATGCGGTAATTCAACCCCTGATCTCAGGGGATTACTACCCCAATTTAATGTACCACGAGAGTAGGTAAGCTTCGGTCTGACTTTATCCCGCCTGAGGCATTTCTTCATGTAGACATGGGGTCGTATGAATAAAACCTAGCATCTGCTTTGAGTAAAAGGTCTTAGCAAAGTAAAAACCCTTAGCAATTGCTTTGAATCGGTATGAATAAAAACCTATTTTGCTAAAGTAAGTTCGAAAATTCGAACACAGCTTTTACTTCGCTGCACGTGTACTTGCCTTGCAATTTCTGTCAAACCTGACCAGTAAATTTGAATTTTTGAATTTTCTTTGAGATTCTAACGGCTTTTGTGGAAATTGAAATTAAAAAAAATTTGATTCAGAAATATGCATGCAATCTATAGGGTACTAGCTGACCCGGCGAACTTCGTTCCGCCCAAATCTATATACAGGGTGTCCGCCGGAAGGTATGCTAATTAGTTTGTTTATAATTTTTGATTAAATGAAAGAGAATGGATCTTATATTGATAATGTTTGATATAAAATGTCGGAAATTATGTATGGTATACAATATCAGGTAAATGTCCGCCTCTGTTAGTCTCACAAATGCGAGCCCTTTTGAGCACATATTTCATTACATTCTCATACATTTCACGCGGTATGTTATCATTGATTTCACCACGAATATTTTGTTTGAGTTGCTCAAGCGTTTCTGGTTTGTTTGCATAAACCTTGCTTTTCAGATATCCCCACAAAAATAAGTCCGGACTCCGGAGCATTCAAATCAGGCGACCGTGGAGGCCAATCAACATCACCATTTCTTGAAATAACTTGTTGTGGAAAGAGGTCTCGCAGTAATTCCATTGTAATCCTGGCTGTATGGGATGTGGCACCGTCTTGTTGATACCACATGTTAATCACGCCCAAAGCATGAAGCTGTGGCGTTAAAAAGTTTTCAATCATATCACGATATCGCTCCCCATTCACAGTTACCGCTACGCCGTTTTCATTTTCAAAGAAAAAAGGTCCAATGATTCCTCCTGAACAAATTGCACACCAGACTGTAACTTTTAATGGATGCAAAGGTGACTGATGAATAATTTGAGGGTTTTCCATTGCCCAGAACCGACTATTCTGTTTATTCACATATCCATTCAATTGAAAATGTGCCTGTTCACTCATTATGATTTTTTCATGAAAATCGGGGTTTACATGGGCTAGCTGTAACATCCTATTGGCACATGTACGGCGGCGTAAATGGTCTTGTGGAAGAAGCTCTCGTGTCAACTGAATCTTAAATGGAAACAGATGCAAATACTTGTGCAAAATTGTCGCCAAAGTTGTTCTTTGAAGACCAAGCTCCTGAGCACGGCGTCGAATTGAGGTTGATGGATTGTTATCACTTCCTTAAGCAGCAGTAATGTTTTCAGCCAATCTTGCAGTACGTTGTGGTCCATGCTTGGGCCTATCACCTACAGACCCTCTTTCTTCGAAATCATTCACTACTCGATAAATAGTGCGTTTTGTTGGCACGTTGTTTCTCAAAAAAATTTCACGTAATTTCTCATCGTCACAGTAATCGATGGTTGATTTTGATAAAACGTTTTAACGATTAAAACACGTTGGTTTATCGAATACTTTCCACAATAAATTTGCCACGTGTCTACTTCACGACTGCCAAATATGAACTGTCAAGACTAATGTTTACCAAAATGGCGGCAAAACGAAGTAGTATACCTTCCCAGCGGACACCCTGTTTATAAAAAGAAATCCTTAGAATTGTGTTCGTTTGTCGTCGATTCACGCCTTAACGCATTTACCGATCTTAACCAAACTTTCACACAACTTTGGTATTGGTCTATGTATGATTTTTGTGAAGTTTGGTTGCAATTGGTAAACGTATGTTTGTGTAATTTGTTTACAAAAAAACGGTGCAAAAAAAATATATTTGTACTGTAAAATATGTTGTTTGTTTTTGGTCTTATGAGAAATACACTTTTGTTTTGTCAAATCAGTTTTTTCGAATTTCCAGTCGTTTTTTTTCAGTTTTCTCAACATTTTGAAAAATTGTAGTTGTACAGTTCCTACGCTGGAATCGGAAAACTTATGCGTGCGTGAAAAAAAAACATGAATTTGTTGTCGATAGATATCCTTAACCACTCAACCAATTTCAATTAAATTTTGTGGCTGTGTATGGTTGGTATCTTAAATGTCGGCATAAAATTATCTCTTATTATATTTGTTGCTCCAAAAGATGTCATTTGGAAGCATGAATTGTACATTTGAATGTTATCCAAAAAACTAAAAAAAAATTGTCAAAATCTTCCAACTCGTAGTTTTAGCTTCTCGAAAGACATCGTGAGACGTCAATTCACTATTAAAGGCCATATATAATCTTGATACCAAAACCACCTAGATTTCCTGAAAATATCTTTGTGTCATCATTTTGGACAACAAATTGCCACTCATGAGCAGACACATATCCTCGATCAAAATCAAAGCCTTGTTGCGCTTTTCATTTGACATCTCCAGTTCATTATCCGATGTCGCAGTGCGAATTCGATGCAAAATATCGTCGGCCATAGCACACAACACACCGTCAACAGTCCGCAGCGCTTCGAACGAAGTAGGACCACAAACATTGACCAAAAGCATTCTCAATAGAAGCATTCGTCGTTTTTCGGGTGAACTGTGTATATTCTACCAATTGCATCACTTGCATAAACACCACGGAACCCGGGAACTACTTCTCCTTGTTTCCAATATCGGTGCACATAATAAAACATAATTTAATAGAACAAACTTATTAGGTACCTACCTATATTTAAGAAAAAAAAATTTTTTTTTTTCAAAATTGTTCACAACAACAATTTGCTCGGAAAATAATTGAAATAATTGACAACAACAATTGCTTTTACATTTTTTTTTGTATTTGAAGTGTCACTACTTGATTTCCATCCAGTTTTGTTTTTTTCAAAGTGCATTTCCCGATACAAGCTTTCATAACCACTTTCATTCCCTCAAAGTTTTGTTTTCGCGATAAAACTTCACAAAATCATTTATAGACCACTAGCAAATATGTGTGAAAGTTTGGTTCAAATCGGTTAATGCGTTAAGGCGTGAATCGGCGACAAACGAACACAATTCTAAGGCTTCCTTTTTATATATATAGATAGATAGAAGATAGTCTATTGTTCCAATTGCGACTGGAAATATGATTTCTGTCAAATAGGTTGTTGATGTTTTATTTCTTCTTCAGATGCCCATGACAAGAAATAATTGATTTTTTCACATGTATTTTGATGATTTTCCTGCACGAACAAAACTTAATTTTACTATTTATAGACAAACCATCAAGAATTCACATTGCTTACTTTTTTTTTTGTGTAAAAAATGTGCGTACAAAATACTTAGCAAAAGGTCTGAGTCAACTAAATAGCAGACTCAGAATTTGCAAAGCATTTGCTTTGTCTGATTAGTTTTATTCATACCGATCTGAGTAAAAGGTCAGTGCCGTCGCTTTGCGAACATGTCAAAAATTGGAACTAACTCAAATTGGTTTTTATTCATACGAAACGTAGCAAATGCTTCGACTTTGATATTTCTCTTGAGTGAAAGCAATTGCTTAGCTTTATTCATAGGACCTATGAAAGGGTTAGTCCAGAAAAAAAAATGGTACCACAGCCACCGCGGAGCGAGGGATAAGTGGCTCATCCACGAGATCTATGAGATTGCTCACCACCCTGATTATAGGTAATGTAGGCTAAGTACTCGTAGATTAGGTAGTCTTATGCATATAAATAAAATAATAAAAATACAAAATTTAAGTTTTCAAAAGTTTCTTGAAGAATAAAAAACAAATTAAATATAGATAGACTTAGGATATTGTTAAGTTTTGAGTGCTCGCTAAGAGCCAGTAAGCTAGAATAAGATAAATGTTATTTTTAAATTAGATTTAATCATTTTTGTCTATTGTTTAAGTTAAAGACATAATGAATAAAAATGAATTTAAAATGAAATGAAAATGATGCACGACGCACAGTGAATTAGCTTTTTGTTAGGAATATCAGCAAGTTCTCTAATATTGCTTGTGGATATTAAAAGGAGTCAGTAGTTTGAACATTTCCACTGTAGTTTTTTTTTTTTTTTGCAAGGTAACCTCAATATTAATGGTACTTCCCATATAACTTTTTCATACGAGTTTGATTTGTTCGAAAACGGATGTAACGATTTCATACAAAATTGATATTTGAGGTAGGTGAGGCTAACATGACTGCATTCTCAGCTTTTCGCTAAAATATCGAATAACGGTACTTTTGAAAAATGGACATATCTCGAAAAGGGTACATACGATTGTAGCAAAAATTCATATCTTTGGTGATTTGGTCATTTCTAACTTAATATGTTACTCCATTTTTTCGATATATTATCGTTCAAAAGATTTTTGAAAAAAGTTGTTTTTTAAAAATGTTGTTCTCTTTAGTTTACCTGAAAACGGTAACAACGATTTTTGCCAAAATGCATACTTAGAATAAATTTGGTGTTTCCAAAATTATTGCGTCCTTCATTTTCAATTCAAATCACCGAAAACTCTAATTTTAGAAACAGCTCATATCTTGAAAACACCGCTTTGGATTTGAACAACTAAAAACTAAGTAATACTTACATCCCGCACAATATCTTTTACTAAGTTTTCAGCTAAAATGTTTGGCAATAGTATTTATTAATTTAAATGTTGCAAAATTTGTTAGTACGTTCTGCATAATTTTACAAAAAACTGATCTAAAGATTTTGAATAAAATACACATTTAGGATAATAAAATAACCCTAATTGAGATCCCATGCCTAGGTTTTCTGAAAACATTCGAACAAATCCGTTTTTTTTTTTTATATTTCTCAAAAATGACTACTCAAATGCAAAAACCAATCCCTTAATTCTTATATACAGTGAACACTGTACAATTGTACATGAATGTTATTTGCAATCCGGTGGAGTTTTTGAATACTTAGTAATGGAAAAATATAACTATAATGGTGCAAGTTGAGAAGTTAGTTTTATCCATTTCAATTTAAATGGATCTAGTTTTCTATTTCTATTCATCTTTGTGTTGTCATGTATTTCAGAATGGTTTTACTCCAGTGGCGATTCCTCTCAGTTAGCTAGTTTAGCGGCGCTAAACCAAGAAAATATGCCAAGAAAATAAATTCTTTGAAATACATTTTATACGCAATATACAACAAATGACGAAGTTAAAATTATTATGAAGATTAATAATTGCAACAAACAATGGAATACTAAATAATAAAACTATCTACATTATTTCCAAATCATATTTTCCTACCCAAACACACAACACATTCTCCCATACAAAAATGTTCTCTTAAAATTTTCTTTAGCGTTAAAATTTGCGATACCATATTCCCTGCATACACATACACACACACAGTGCACACGCACAATCCAAAACTCCCTTAAAAAATGTCTCCCGCTTGTAGGATTTTAGCGCAAGAAATTGCGCTACCAAATTTCATACAATCTATATGAGGGTGTTTGACTACCAGTCGAAGCAAAGCCCAGTTAAATAAGCAGAAGGGATAGCGCAAACAATTGCGCTAAATCGAAAGTGGATTGTATTGTATTGTAATGTGTATTGTGTTTTGTGTAAGCAAGCACGTTGTTTGCGTTCTCTTTTCTTCTTTTTTTTTTTTGTAATTGCAGTAAGCTAAGAATCTTAAAAGTTAAGTGCGAAATTTTGTAATTTATTATTTTATACCTATTTGCGTGGATTATAAATGTGAGTAAATAATATATTTGTGGTGCTTTCTGTTTTTTTTTTTTTTTGTGAGAAGTGAGATGGAAGTAATGCAAAGGGAGAAAAGTAATTTTATATAGATCATAGTGAAATATTCAAAATGTGACAGTTATTGTAAGATAGACATTAGTTTTGTTTCATTCCATAGGTACAAAATTTTGTCGATAAATAAGGGAAAATTACTTTCTCATATTTCAAAGCAAATGCTATGTTTTTATTTGTTTGTTTCGTATTATTTGAATAGGAACATGTACCTAATTATTAAGATAAATAATAGGTTAGACATAAAATGGAATCTGCAACAATAACTGCTAAAACAAAATCCATAATTGAAGATCTACAAGGTTGGCTAAAAGAAGTCATCCGTATTGTTTGGCTCTCATTTTTTTTTTTTTCTAAATAAAACATCGATTCTGTTTTTTGATTATGTTTGTTTGAACCTTTCGAGTTTTATTGGTCAAGTCGAGAAGATTATATCGGCCGTCACAATTAATTACCATACGGGCTCGTTTTATGTCATTTTTCATCACTTCGGCGAGAACTTCGGGCGACAGATTCTCGCACTCGTGTCGAATGTTGTCCTTAAGGGCTTCTAGGGTCTGGGGCGACCCGGGAACGCCGCCTTTAGAATGTGTGTCGTTGTGTGTTGTCGTTTGACCAGCGGCGCTCTCGAAAAAAAATGGCCCCATGCAGTAACTTTGAGTGGGTGTAATGGCTCCTCGTGCATTACTCGTGGATTTTTGGTGCCCCAGAAGCGATAGTTTTGCTTGTTCACGTACCCGCTGAGGTGGAAATGAGCCTCATAGCTCATTATGATTTTGGTCGAAAAATCGAAAATTCGAAATTATTCCGCGTTCTTGGGGAGTGCATCGCATGGCTTGTTCACTTGTATTCTACATCTGTCTAGTCCACAAATGTCAAAACAGATTTGACATTGGCGGTCATTTGCAAAAATAAGAGCATCTTCCAATAGGGTGATCTCTTTTGGTATTACAGAAACCATTTGGAACGCGATCGTCGATCGTGCCCAAAGCTATCAGGTTTAAAATCAACGTATAAGGACCGTAATAGAGAGTATAATAGATACTTTAATGAAAATCAGTATTCCCTTTACGCATGGTTAGCTGGAAAAACTGAAATATTTCTATTTACTGAACGGGAAACCATTTAGTAACTATCGCCAAAAAAACAATTGTCCTGAAGAATTAATTAAAAATGTAATTGAAAGCTACCCGAACATATTTGAATTCACTGAATTAAAGAACGAATTGACTGTTTTTCTATGAAAACACAGACTCTGTACAAAAGCAGTTTTTGAAAGAGCTGAAAGAAAGTGAGGAATTTTACAATGGAATTTAAATGGATTTTTTTTTATAGTTTTAAAAAAACTATTTTATATTTTTTATTTTTATTTTAAACTTCCCCGGAACACGTAGCTAACCCACTGCTTAAGACAAGGAATCGCCACTGTTTTACTCACAGGTAACTTATGGTGACAGTTGGATATAAATAAATTAATATTTGTTTTTACTTAAGACTGACTCGAATCCGACCATAGAACTTGTTTTTATACCGAATTCGATGCCCTTACTATCTATAGCCGAAATCTCTCCATCTGTCTTTTGATGATTTGATTTGATTCCCTGAAAAGATATTTTTGACTGTTTTTTCATCAAATGTTTCAAAACTAGTTTTTGCACGATCACGGGCGTAGAGTAGACAGACATGTCAAGCTAATCTAATTTTCATGGTGACGTAACAACGCAAAAATGCTGCATAAATGTAAACACATGGTACCTACACCAATCCATCTACATCTACATTTAAAACACAGGCTACGTCATACTTTCTCTCATTCCGACTGGGGTTTCGAAACGGACACTGTTCAATCTTCTATATAAATAAAAATAACTTACTAAATGTGTGTGTGGCAGTCGGTAGGCTATCCGATTTTGATTTAGTTTTTTTGTTGGTTAATAGACCATAGAAGGTTTTTATTTTAGTATGATAAATTTTTGAAAAAAGGGCAAATATACTTAAAAAAAGAAAAAAGGATAGAAATCAAGTAGTGACAATTCAAATAAAAAAAAAAATATTTTAAATTTTAAAAGCAATTGTTGTTGTCAATTTTTGTAATTATTTTCCAAGCAAATTGTTGTTGTCATCAATTTGGAAAAAAAAAAAAAATTAAATATACCTACCTAAAAAGTTTGTTCTAATAAATTATGTTTACTATGTTACATTAAGTAACTTTTTGAAATGAAGTAGATACTTTGATTATACAAAGATGATTATTATGGCCGACGATATTTTGCATCGAATTCGCGCTGTGACATCGGATAATGAACTGAAGATGTCAGATGAAATGCGCAACAAAGCTTTGATTTTGATGGAGGATATGTGTCTGCTCATGAGTGGCAATTTGTTGCGCAAATTGGGGATGCCACAGCCAAATCGTTCAATGCATGACGCACTTAATCGAAAACTGGAGCGAGAAATGGACTTCGATCGAATCGCATTGAGTCAAGCTGTTCGAACAAATCTGCCAATGTTGAATCAAGAATAAAATAAAGTGTACGATTGATTGATGCAAGCAGTCGATAACGAAAATGGCGGAATTTTCTTCCTTGATTGGCTACAATTCGTTCGAGATCTGAGATCGCTTTGGCCCTAGCCTCTTCTGGGATAGCGGCTACTTTGTTAGAAGGCGGTCGAACAGCTCATTCTGCATTGAAATTGCCGTTGAATCTGCAAGTGGATGAAGAACCTACATGCAACATTTCAAAGAACACTGCGATGGCGGAAGTACTGCAGCAATGTAAGATTATCATATGGGACGAATGCACAATGGCTTAAAAACGCGCATTGGAGGCCCTGAATCTTTTGAGTAATGATAAGCGACCTTTCGGTGGAGCAATGATCTTGCTATCAGGCGATTTTTGTCAAACTCTGCCTGTCATTTCGAGATCAACTCCGGCAGATGAATTGAATGCTTGCCTGAAGGCGTCTGCTTTATGGCGATAAGTCAAGAAATTGCATTTGACATCAAACATGCGAGTTTCTTTACAAAATGATCAGTCCGCTGCAGAGTTCTCCAGGCAATTGTTGGCGTTGGGCAATGGTGTGATTCCAGCAAACTTAATCACCGGCCTGATTGAGTTTCCACAACGTTTTTGCAACTTTACAACGACACTGGAAGAACTAATCATGAATATTTTCCCGAATATCACTCAGAATTGTGCTGACCATGATTGGCTGAGTGTAAGTGCGATTTTGGCTGCGAAAAACAAGAACGTTGATCATTTGAATTTCGCCATTCAAAACCAAATCGCTGGTGAGTTGCATTCATAAAAATCAGTCGACTCCGTGATGGATGAAAACGAAGCCACCAACTATCCCACGGAATTTTTAAATTCTTTGGATTTCTCGGGCTTGCCTCCATACAATTTGAAACTAAAAATCGGCTCAGTAATAATTTTGTTGCGCAACCTAAATGAACCAAAACTTTGTAACGGTACGCATTTAATTGTGAAGAATTTAATATCAAATATTATTCAAACAACGATTTTTATTGGAAAATTCAAAGGCCAAGATGTTCTTATTCCGCGGATTCCACTTATTCAGAACGATTTGCCGTTCGTATTTAAGCGTCTTCAATTTCCCGTACCTCTCGCTTTTGCTATGACAATTAATAAGTCGCAAGGACAATCGCTGGATGTGTGTGGCATAAATCTTGAATTTTACGTGTTGGCCAAGCTCTCGGTTTGTAAGTGTACGCACCCGATAATAGAAATAGAACAAAAAATGTTGTGTCGCATAAAACACTTCAGTGAAAAAGCGTTAGGTTGGCCGAGAAGTATTTGATTTTATTTACTACCTTTTTATTTAATTTTAATATAACATAACAATAAAGCAGAATGAAGCGAAAGCTTGGAATTAATAATTTCATTACCTACATTAATGAATTTGGGCGAGACGAAGTTCGCCGGGTCAGCTAGTGTTCAATATATAGACGTAGCGTTTTAGATACCGTAAACTTCTTTTCCGAGTTTACTGCGAACATACATAAATTAGTTAGTCTAGAAGTATAAAAGTACCTGTAAATATATTCCCAAAAATATGTAAGAAAATTAACTGCCAAAATGGTAGCAAAATCGATTACTAAGCGTTATCTACATAAATTATAGAAAAAATATTTGAAACAACTGTTTTTAAATTTTTATATTCTTTTTACTTTCTCAGACACCTCTTATAACTGCTTAGCTTTAAAACTGTTTTATGCTTTACGTATAACCCAAATAAGTCTTAATACTAGATACTGAGTGTGAATGTTTCGCAGGACCAATGAATATCTCCTTTAAACAACTATGAGTGTCGGTACGTGCTCAAGCTAAAACAACCTCCCGCCGATTCAAATCTGTTTCGTAACTAAGTAAGTTGTGACTTATCTAACTTTTTGAAGTGATAACTTCTTTAGGCGCGTTGGGCACTATTTGGATGGGCAAAAATTAGCAAACTCGCGACACCGACACCGACACCGACACCGACACCGATTGCATACTTTTAGTTGCAAACTTTTATACTATTGCTTACTTTTAGGGGTAGGTAATTTATAGCTTAATCTACGATGATTTTTATTTGAATACGTTACTATGGTAATTTATGGCGGCGACAAACTGATTATCACCAAAATTATTTCAATTACCTGTTTTGTTTGGGAAGTTCATAACTTAAATGAAAATGAAAAATGTAACATAATTTTTGTAGTAGTAGTTTATAATACTGATACACTTCCTTAAGTCGAACTCTCAAAATATAAGAAAAGAAAATCGAATTATAGAAAATTCGACTTAGAGAAATAAAAACAAAAACTTGATTTTTTTTTTATTTGTGACTGTAATGAATAAAAAAAAACATTTTATTTAAAAGTACTTCCTGCGCAATAAAATATTTCCTGACGATTCAAAAAATACGCACGTAATTGTTCAAGTTATCACTTCTGTCGGCACTCCCGGAGTGTTTTTCTCACGTCGTTCTAAACGTTTGACAGACTAATTTCCGGTGAGAGTTCCTGCTAGTTGTAGTTGCGCAACTTTAACGTGAAACGTGGTGGATAATGGAAATATATAACACCAGGAGATACCGATACCCATTACATTACATTAGATCGAAATATCTGTGCAAGGAGGTGAAACAGAGTTGGGTTAGGCATTCCACACTGTGGTGTTGTACAGCTTATAAAGGAATTTCTGCATTTCATACCTGAACTAAAAACTGGGTTGAGGGTATTATATGCATTCCTATCATGATGAGTTTAATTTGTGAAGGGGGTGATTTTGTTTAAGCACTGTTTGGTAGAATAGCCGATAGAACTAACTGTAAATGGCTTGGCACACTTTAACATTCGGCCCTAGCGAGGAATCCGTCGGAACGGAAAATTCTTCGCATCGCATACTCTTTCGAAGGCTCAAATTGCATTCGAGGTGTCTGACTTCGGAGGAGATATAACCAATTGCGATGGCGCACAGCATCGCACTCCAAATCGTCAACAAATTCCGCAACCAATTTCTGTCGGAGCTCGGAGAAAATCGGAACCTAGCTCTAAAAAATTTAGCAAACAAAATTCACTTCATCGCACTTCAACGTAGGTAATTCGCCGATATGCGTTAAAAAATGTCGGAACAATACGACGGATAACTCGCTAGGGCCGAGTATTCAAGTGAATTTAAAGAATTCCCGCACCTTCACTTAGTTTAATCGCCTGTGAGTGGTGGATCCAGTAAGTATAGTGTTACTAAAGTTTTTGGCGAATGAACGGCTTATATACTGCAGCAAGAACAGATTAGGTGAAAAGTTTTTCGGAAATTTAATGGCTCATTATTTGGGCCCAGTGGCGTAGCGAGGGGGGGCAAGGGGGGCAGAGGCCCCGGGCTGCACTTTGCTAGGGGCAGCAATTTGGAGCAGTTAGTTTTTTTTTTAATATATTTCTAATATATAAAATACTCGCGTCACGGTGTGCGTGGTTGAACACCTCCGAAACGGCTCGACCGATTTTTGTGAATCTTAGCGTGCATATCGGCTAGAGTGGAGAATCGGACAACATCTATTAGCATACACAAATACCAGCAGCGTCTCGTGAATTTTTTAGATGGGTGTGCAAATTCTTTAAAATTATACATTTTTTAGAAATATCAATTAATTGCCTGAAAACACGGCCCATTTATTGTTTTCTCAATCATTGTTTTGCTGTTTTTGATATCTTATTTTGTTTTCAAAATAAAATATAGAAAAATAAAACTTTCGCATACAAAATCAAAAGCACCGCACGAAACTGTAACCCTAGTCCCCAATCACCAACCACTTAAACGAAAAGCTAAGTTCAACCATTCATTCATCGGCTTTCGTGCACAGCTTTTATTTGCACGAGTATCGATGTAATACATTGTGTATTTGACTTATGATGACGCTTTACGGAAACAGAACAGAACAGATGCAAAAGAAGAGAAAATGAATACAGCCCGTGCACAGAAAACCTTCGCACGAGTTCACTACAAGTTCATCAAAGTAAAGCGATTTAAGTAAGGTGGCGTGCGGGTGACGAATGACGATGGGGATGAATACTGGAGAAATCTTGTAGAGGGATATAGTTTGGAGTTGGATGAATTTATTTGATGAAATCAACAGAATGGTGCACAGCGAGTTTTTGTACGAGTTAATTTTTTTTTTTCTCAGCGGTGAAGGAATTTTGAAAGAAGAATTATAATTTATAAAGGATGAATATGAATAGGTATGGTGTAGGCTGTAGCTGTTGGCTGTGTTATGGAGGTTTTATGGGTTATGGAATTGTGCATATCATTATTTGTATTTTATTATTATTACACAGTGTTTGATGAGGGACTTATTTTCGTTAGATCAGGGTGTGCAATGCACACCTTGCACACCCTGACGAGACGCCACTGACAAATACATACAACCCTAAATTTTCACCCATCTACGATCAATTTTTATTTTATTTTTTTTTATTAATTTTTTTTTGACAAGACTTTTTTTTATTTTGTCATGACTCTTGACTTAGAATAAACAATTTTATACTACTCTTAATTTTTCACTCATCACAATATCTGTGGAACCATAAGGCGTAGAGACTTGAAATTTGGTATGAATATTCCTTTCGCCGAGTAGAGGTCAGCTAAGAACGAAATTCCACCCACAATGGGGGTTACGGGGGCGTAAGAGATTGGCGTCCGTATGTGCACACTGCACACCCATAACTCAGTAATGGATCGCGGTTGGTGGATTCGTATTGACCCAAGGAAGGACATAGTTATGCTACGTAAAAATAAAAGCTTAAGGGAATGGAATTTGGGATAGAACTATGTATCGAGAACCGCACCTTAAAAAAAAAATAGATTGGATAGAAAAACGGGTAGTGTCACTTCCAATACAACAAAAATTATTTAAAATGTTTAAATTTTTGAATAATTTTGATGTGCCGGGCTTACCGCTACACAATTTGAAATTGAAAGTCGTCTCAGTTATAATTTTGTTGCACAACCTCAATCCACCGAAATTTTGTAACGGATCGCGTTCGATTTGATTGTGAAGAATATCAAATCAAATGTCGTGCAAGAGAAGATTTTGAGTGGAAAATTCAAAGGCAAACATTCTAATTCCACGGATTCCGCTTATTCAGAACGATTTGCCATTCGTATTTAAGTCTATCAATTTCCAGTTTCGCTACAATTAATAAGTCAATTGCTGGAATTTTGTGGAATCAATCTTGAATTCCCATATTTCTCATCAAGTCAATTATATGTGGCGTAACATTCCGCTTTATATATCGTGTACCGTAAAGGACTATAGTGAAAAATCGAAAGGCTGACGGATACGAAAAAAATTGAGTAGCATGTGCATTGTGCATGCTCGGAATTATTATTTTCATTACATTAACGAATTTGGGCGGAACGAAGTTCGCCGGGTCAGCTAGTAATTTATACACATCTATTAACATAATTTTGGCAATTTCTGCTTACTCTCTGAAATATAAGTTCCAACTGTACTATTTGATAAGCTCTTACATGTTTGAGTACGAGGACAAGCGTAGTAGGAGTTTCTGTTTTTTGACTGCAAGTAGTGTTCGTGATAGATATCCTTACACATATGTACGAGTAATGAAATGAAAAGTTATGCTTTACGTGAACACCTGCCTTGACGGCTTAATTTCACGGTGGGCACACCCACATTTGAGTCACTGAGAAAGACGCTGACAAGGCGTCCCAAGGCCAGTTCAAGTACAAGTACAAGTACTGACCTTAGTAGAATTACCGTGGCTGTTAGGTAAGATTATACAGTCCATCGACCCATTCGTGATGGGCGAGGCCTATCTTGACACCTCTTCGTTCTGAAAGAACGCTTTTGCCTTCCGCATTTGGATTAAACCACAGCCACCACGAGTCCAACCGCTAAATGATGGAGGCTGACCAATGGTGAAATTGGTACAGGGGCCCCTCCATCTCCCGTGGTACCAGTTTAAGCTAATGGTGAAGCTTTCGCAACCCGAAGGTTACTCCCAATTGAACTGTCTTACCCAGTTCCGGCATGAGTATCGCCTGTGCGTTCAAAAGTGTTAGGTGAACAGAGCATCTTGAATTCCATATTACT
This sequence comes from Cheilosia urbana, assembly GCA_946477585.1. Lineage (NCBI taxonomy): Eukaryota > Metazoa > Arthropoda > Insecta > Diptera > Syrphidae > Cheilosia > Cheilosia urbana. The sequence goes on from OX297856.1 coordinate 46,052,958, forward strand.
AGCGAAAACAGATAGCTCATCACCTTTTTTCTCTTGCACTGTTTAATTTGGTGATGCCCACAATAAAGGCATCACTCAAATTTGGGCAGTGCCCCATATGTACGAGTAATGTTAGAATTCAGAGATTTGTTTTGAATTTGCATTAGAAGTTGTAAACTGAATATCCCGATGGCAGTGGCGTAGAGTGGGCTTGGGCCATCCGGGCAGATCTTATTTACGCCGCCCCTAGTTATTTTTTCATAGGTACATAAAAAAAATAAAAAACTTCTGTCTACGATTAGGTCGATTATGTCATTAAATTTGGAAAATTTCTCGAATCGAATAACGGTAGGTACTTTTGAAATTTCGAAAAACATATCTCGAAAACTGTCCATAGAGGAAGTGTACCGATTATGGAATACGCTCCTAAAGTGCAATATCTAAGAACAAACGTAACGTATGTGTCCATAAATTTCACGAAAGGCTTTTCTTTCATGCACATATTTATTGTCAGAACCCTTGTGCATTGCGATCAATGCAGACGTGAGTAGTTAAAAAAACAAGTTTATTGGTTAAGTGCGTACTATTTTTTGCCAATTGTGTATTCGCTATATTTCAAGTTCAATTTAACTTTATCGAATCATGCTTTTACCCATTATTAGAAAAAACTACAAACTTTTGAATTAGTGTGAATATTGAAGTTAGATAAGTTAAAAAGTGAAGGTAATTTTTACTTTATTTGATGCTGCCTTGTTCCTAATATGGAATAGCTTTCCATATTGGAAACCAGCTATAAATTTTATTGAAATTTTGTTTTTAGGTAATTTAACAATTTTCAGATGACGCCAAATCAAAAAAGCGTAAGGCCTGGGACAAATCGAACATGGTGAAAGCTATCGCAGCCGTCAAGTCAAAAGAAATTGGCTTAAAAAAAAGGAATGTGATTCTGATGACTTTTCGTTTCAATCAGATTCTTCAACTGACTTGCCATCTACATTGCAAACACGTGATCCTGTCGGGGGATGAGTGGATACAGTGTATGCCCTGCCGTAAATGGTTCCACGTAAACACTGTAGAATTTCATGTAGAGATCATAAGTAGTCCATATTAGGACCACTTTTTTCAATATGTTCCATTTGTGTTATTTTTCGTTTTTGTTAATTAAATGAAGTGTAGGGGAGAGGTGGTCACCTTAGGACACTTTTTACAAAAATCGCTCTAGATCCATTAAAAAGCGGAGTATCCCTTCGGATCTCGCAAATTATTATTACATATTGTTTTATCTTTGACTCTTATATCCAAACTTATATGTATAGTTATGATTTATATATTTTTTATTTATTTTAAAAATCTCTTTAAAGTGTCCCATTCTGCCCCTCTGGGGGGGCATCTTAGGACAACCATGGGGCAGTTTTGGACATGTCTAAAAAAACACTCATTAGGAGCGGTTTCCTTCTTTTTCTTGTAATTTCTTACCATTAGTGCAGAGATAAACCTAAACAAATAAAACCAAAAACAATCACACTGAAATAGATTGTTCAAAGCGATAAAAGGGGACAGATTAGGACATGCCCAAAAGTTCCCCTCGCGCATTGTCCAAAAGTGCCCCGAGAGGGATAAAAACTAAAAAGTTCATATTTTTTTAAAAACAATGTGAATTGTTAATATTTTGGTTGAATAACATCGCTACACATATAAACATTATAATTGAACACTTTTAATTTGTAAATTGAGCATAATGTTAGAATAATATGCTTACGTCTAGGAATAAAAAAAATTACAACCTTCGTCTGGAAACACACTTTTCTTTTTATTTTATTTTTTAAAGTTGGTATCATTTCAATATCCATCAGAGTTTGTTTGAAGTGGAGTTGCCACTGTAAAATGTTATTAAAGCATTAAAATGTTTTTTTTTGTAGTACGTTGTCTCCTAAACTGCCCCCGTCCTAAACTAGCCACCTCTAATATGTTTTAAGTTCTGTTTTTGTTTTTTTAATTAACAAATACTATTTTTATTCATATATATTACAAATACTGAAAACAAAAATGTTTTTTAGTCTTGAAGGACGAGTTTTTCGTTAGGTATTCCATAATCGGTGCACTTCCTCTACGTTTGTAACAAAAATTAATTTCTAAGGTAATATGATATTTTCTAACTAAATAGCGGGCTGATGTTTTTGTATGTTTTGTCGTACAATATCTAGATTTAAAAAAAAAAAAAAAAACAATTTTTTTTTTTAATTTGGTTTTCTTTAGTTTACTGGAAAACGGCGATATCGCTTGCACATACTTAGAGTAAAATTGATGTTTTCAAAATTATTGTGCCCTTAATTTTAAATTCGAATCACCGAAAACGCTCATTTTAAAAACTGCTCATATTTCGAAAGCCCCAATTTCGAAACATATTTGATATTGGTTTGTCTTCGCAATTTTACAAAAACCCCTCTCACGATTTTGATCAACTTTTAAAAATTCGCATTGTCGTTTGATATTTACCTTATGCCATATCGAATGAATAACCTAAAAGTGAATTGTTTTTAGCACTACCTATTCTTACATTTAATGTACGGTTGCTTTTGTTACCTACAGCAACTTTTTTGACTTCATCTTCAATCATTTCTATTTCTAGATCTCTATGCAGATCAGCGTTTCTTATGTATCATGGTACATTTACTATAATATTCCGTAGAACTTTGTTTTGAAATGTTTGAATTTTCTGTAAATTTGTTTTGCATACGCATGCCCACAGCTGGAGCCCGTAGGTTCATACTGGTTTTAGAATTTGCTTATAAAGCAGTAATTTATTGTAATTTGACAAACAAGAGTATTTCCCTATAAGCCAATACATTTTACTGTAGCGCATATTTAGTTCTTCTCTTTTTTTCTTTACATGTGCTTTTCAGTGCATTTTTGCGTCTAGTGTCATGCCTAGATATTTGGCTGTGTTTGCGTAATCTACTTCTTTATCAATTATGAATACAGGTATGTACTGAACATTTTTATTTGTAAAATTTATATGGACCGCTTTTAGGTCATTTAGTTTAATTTGCCAATTTTTTGTCCATTTTGTTATATTGTTCACTGCCTTCTGTAGTTTTTTTGTCGCTACTTCGACAGTTTCTCCCACAGCAAGTACAGCAGTATCATCTGCAAATGTTGCCACAATTGTTTCATCACTGTTCGGCAAGTCGCTAGTAAATAAGAGATATAATACAGGACCTAACACAATATCCAAATAAAAAAAAATTGATGCGACTGTATCCAACAGTCCCGAAATATGTGTATGTGTAAACACCGTGCGTGCGGTATGTGTGTGGCTTGATACACGTCATTGAGAAAAGAGGGAATTGTAATAACCGTATTCTTGATACATTATGATATAACAATAATTTATTCGTTCTGTGCTAGTTTCGGTAGAATAGATACAATCGGATTGTGGTAGCTGAAGTAAGATATGTACATTCGAGACTGTAATCTATCTAGATTACTCTGGAAGACAGCATCGATGGTTGTTCCATATCGTGTTGTTGAAATTTTCCGGTTGGAGTTCATTTGAAGATTAAATTTATCTTGCATAAAATCAATGAATGGTTGAACTTCTGGAGATGCAAAATTGATATTGAAGTCTCCGCTTATGATCATTGGTAAAAGATGATAATCCCCCTGCAGAGTTCTTGAAATTTCTTCTGAGTACGGTGCAAGGACGAAATGGAGAAATTTTATTTCATATCAACAAAAAGCTGCAATTAATATGCCCCAGCTCATAAATGTATGCAATGATAAAAACGTATGCAATGATAAAATGTATGCAATGATAAAACACAGTGACGCATTTCCGTCCCCGCAAGTTAAATGTGTGGAATTACTCCACCAGATTCCAACAACGCGCGCTTAGATGTTTACACATCAACAAAGTAATACTCCTGGATAATGTTTGCGTTTACATGACTCTTGGGTCTTGGTACACATTTGTACCACTAAAAAGGACGAATGATACATATATGTACTACTCGCCAAAAGCCATGAATTCACTTGATACATCAATATTCTGCTGGTTTAACCGCTAAAACTTTAAAAACACTGCAAAAATCAACCGAAACGTCAACACTCCACTAAATTATTGCTTCAACTGCGGTCAAAAAACAGGCAAAACCAAACACGCACAAGTGTGTAGCAACTCAAACCACATTCGGATACATTTACAGAACGCTGAAAGACGTTGTGGTATAGATTCAAACCACATAGTAAACAATTTGTGACTTTCAGGTACCTATGTTTATACTTTTGGTGGTACATAAATGTACCAGCCGGTTCGAAAGGGTAAAAACACCTATATTATCTTTAATATATATTTTGATCAAAATCTTTAGAGAGGTTTTGTAGAACTACGCAGACTAAACCGTACCAAATTTTACAATGTTTAGTTTGAATAATACCTACCTACTATTGCCTAACTTTTTAGCTGAAAACTAACAACCTATACGTTATTGTTCGGGATATAAGCATTACTTGGTTTAGAGTCTTATCGAAATTAAAATTGGGGTTTTCGAGATATAAGCAGTTTTTGAAATTAGCGTTTTCGGTGATTCGAATTTAAAATTAAGTCCACATTAATTTTTAAAGCACAAATTTTATTCCAACTACTCATTTTGGTCCTTATCGCCTGTTCCTAGAAAACTAAATAAAACCAAATTAAAAAAAAAAAAAAACACTTTTTTTCAAAAATGTATTGTAGGATAATGGATATGGTACGTTTCGCTTAAATTATTGGCAAAATTAACGTTTCGCCGGGGTGGCGTTGAAAAATTGCTTGACCAAATAAAAAACAAGATAATAGAATAATGCCAATCAACAAATTGCCAAATGATCAAAAATCATTTCAAACAAATGCGAAAAAAAAAACGCCAATTAGTAATCGCGTAATGATTGACATATTTAATAAAAAAAAGCAAAAATAATTTGCCAATTCAGGATTGCAAAATAAAGGAAATATTTAACAAATAGAAAAGCAGAATGAATTTTGCAAAATAATGGTAACCCTACGATAATGTATACAAAAACTGATATAGAAGAAACTGAGTTAGAAATGACCATATTACCTTAGAAATGAATTTTTGTTTTCGAGATACCTATTTCAAAATATCAAAAGTACCGTTATTCGATTCCAGAAATGTTACCAAGCTTACAAAGGTTTTTTTTAGTGTGTGAACAAATTACGGGGGTGGCATAAACTGGGTCTGCCCCGGGCGACTTCAACCCACGCTACGCCACTGTTCGGGCCTCACTTTAGAGAAAGTGGACAACATTTTTGTTAGTTGATGTTTCTGGAATACGCTCTCCAACGTTAAATCTTTACTACATCGCGTAAAGTATAAGATTAACTTATAACTATTTTTAGCTTAATACCATTTAGAGTGAATAGTTTGCGGTATACTTTGTGTGTGTAATTAAGTGTCATGAGCTCCTGTCTCTATAAAGAAATACACCAATTTTCTTATTCGCGGGACTATTAAGTCTCTATTTTTGAAGTTAATTTTAACGATGGAAAAGCGTTTTCCTGACGCATTGGACCACTATCGTATTGCAGTCACGGTAAAAATACAAAACAAAAACGAACAAAGAAATATAGTCGAATACCTCGAAGTCGAATCTCCTTACTCGAATTTCCCTCTAACTCGAATTTTTCGACCCAATTTCTGCATTCCCGTACATTTTTTATAAAAAAGTCATCCTCTAATCCCTCTAAGTCGAAAATCCCTCTAACGTCTAACTCGAACATATTCTTTTGATTTTTGACCAATTACAATATTTCTCTGCAAAAGCTCACCAGAACCATGAACACCAAAGAGGACAAAGACTACATAAACACTAACTATAGTATAGCTCTGTGATATTTCTGTTAAATAATTTTAAGTTCTGTTTAGTGTATAGTGTATGCAATTGTTTATTTATTTATTCATTTATTTATTTGTTTCGCCTGTCCCGTGACTGTACAATTTCAAATGAAATTGTAAAACAAATTGTGGGTAATATTTAAGCAACTATTTGAATTACAATTAACCAGAGTGTATTCCTTATAAAAGCTTTAATAAATAACTTTGCCCCGGAAGAAGTTGGAAAATACCAACGAAACGTAGGGTGGAAAATAATGGGATATTAGTTTTAGTATTCGCAGTTGAAAATTAACGACCAATAAGCCCAAAACAAGACATACAATATTCCTCTAATTCGAATTTTTCGTCTGAAGAAAAAAAATTAAAAAAAAAAAGATCTCCCTCCCTCAAGTATTACGTCACGACACGATGTGTTTCTACATAATACAATCATGCATTTAAATATAATAATTCTGCTTAAAAATTACAATGCGCAACATTTGCAGGTGCGCAACACTTGTGTTGTTCTAGTTAGAGTAATGAAAAAAAAGTAAAAAAAAAAAAAAATTGCAGGCGCCCAGCATTATTTGTGTTTTTGTGTTGTTGGTTGAGTAGCAAATTTGAAATAAGAAATAACCAATTTTTTATCTTGAATAAATTCGCTTTAAATAAAAATTCAGTAAATCCCTCTAACTCGAGTTTGCCCAGAAATCCCTCCAACTCGAACTGATTTTTATCTCCCGTGGAAATTCGACTTAGAGCGATTCGTCTGTACAACGAAAATGTATAAGGTAGAAGACTGACGCGATGTTCCTAAACCCAGGTCATAAAAGACTTGCCCAACAAAAATGATTAAATTAAATGAAATTTTTTACATAATTTTTTTTTTTTTTTTAATAAATTTAAATTTTCTTAAAACTTTTACATAACATACTAATCAAGGCAAACTACACAAAAGGATGTCCTAATTAAATCTTAATTAAAAGGAAAGAAGATAATTTCCGTTACAGTGCATTCTTATAGATGCTACGCTCCCAACTGGAGCGAGTATTTCAGAAAAGGTAATTAAAACTTTAGCAGGTCCACTTTAAAAACAGAACCATACCATCTCTGGCGGTTTTTCCATTTACTTTACCTGCCTCAGAAAACTACACTTTCATGCTGTCCTCTCTTTCTGCTGGCTTAAATTAACTTGGCGACAATAGCCATAGTCACATGGGCTTGCTATAATCAAAGAGGAGCAAACAAATCATTTCTCACTTAAGGCATGTGAAAAATGTGTTCTTGAATTTCAAAGACTACGAGGCTTCGCGAATACTTAACTGGGGTATCATGAAAACAGCATGGTGCGGCGGATGCTATGGCAATGTTGACACAAAGGGCTATATTTCCATTTCCACGGCAACCCCCCACTTTCCACTCCACCCATATGCCATATTGTCGGCCTCAAAATCCATTTGTTTAGTTTCACTTTGCTGAACACCGGCATCAGAATGGAGGGCACTGAAAAGATCCTATTTTTAGCGCATATTTCAAGTTAATGCGAGGCATTATAAAGAATAGACTTCTTTTGGAAAACATCCGGCAAAGTAAAACACAACTGAGAGTGCGGCAGGAAGGACAACGGCGAAAGGGCGCAGAGACAACATGGCGGTAATAATATGCTTGCTGAACGTTGATTTAAGATGTTAGGATGCTTATTACGGAGGGTTATAAATAAAGCGGCAGCGAGTGTTCAACTCATATTATATAACTAGGCAGGTGCTTACTTTTTGTTACGGAAGCAGCTGGAAGTGTAATCAGAATCGTTGCCACAGCTGAAAATCAGGTGCGGAAGCAAACTTGATGTTTTAAAATATGTTGTCAGAAAGTCTCCATTGATAGTGTGAGGTTTTAGCGCTAATGAAGACTAAAATCTATCTTTTTATTTTTTTGGGTGCTGGGGTAAGTAGCTCTACTCCAATAACCTGCCCATGAGTAAAGTCAATCGTGTGCACTTGTTGAGTGCAACCAAATCGGACCGAAAAGCATGTAGTTCTGCCACGTCAGCTATCAGGGTATAGAAGTGTCCTTGTCTTTATTCAGCCATAGCAAAAATGTTCAAATTGTAGCAGATCCTGGAAAAGACCAATTAATTTCAAGTCACTACTCACCAACGTATTACATTTAAAGCCACATATGCTATCATCGCTAAGCTGTCCGAAGTTTGGATACCGGCAAAACTGTTCCAAATGTAGAGGTTGTTGCTGGAAAACGCGCGGTGCAAAGTGTAATTTTGAGGAAGATCCTTCGAAGTTTTTCAAACATGTACAATATCTGGACAAGAAGGAGTGCTATCATGTGACTTTCTTAACCTTAATTTAGAGCACAGATGTCTGGTGTTGACAATTTCGACATTATGCCCAACCCGTCCAGCTGCTAGGGTGGGCATATGCAACATCTGCCGCTCTAAGAAATAGCTTTTTTTACGTTGATTGATTTAACTTAAATTTAACTTAAATGTAACTAAAATGTAACTAAAATGTAACTAAAATGTAACTTAAATGTAACTTAAATGTAACTTAAATGTAACTAAAATGTAACTTAAATGTAACTTAAATGTAACTAAAATGTAACTTAAATGTAACTAAAATGTAACTAAAATGTAACTAAAATGTAACTTAAATGTAACTAAAATGTAACTTAAATGTAACTTAAATGTAACTAAAATGTAACTTAAATGTAACTTAAATGTAACTAAAATGTAACTAAAATGTAACTTAAATGTAACTAAAATGTAACTAAAATGTAACTAAAATGTAACTAAAATGTAACTAAAATGTAACTTAAATGTAACTTAAATGTAACTTAAATGTAACTAAAATGTAACTTAAATGTAACTTAAATGTAACTAAAATGTAACTTAAATGTAACTGAAATGTAACTAAAATGTAACTTAAATGTAACTAAAATGTAACTAAAATGTAACTTAAATGTAACTAAAATGTAACTAAAATGTAACTTAAATGTAACAAAAATGTAACTTAAATGTAACTTAAATGTAACTAAAATGTAACTAAAATGTAACTTAAATGTAACTTAAATGTAACTAAAATGTAACTTAAATGTAACTAAAATGTAACTAAAATGTAACTTAAATGTAACTAAAATGTAACTAAAATGTAACTTAAATGTAACTTAAATGTAACTTAAATGTAACTAAAATGTAACTTAAATGTAACTAAAACGTAACTTAAGTGTAACTAAAATGTAACTTAAATGTAACTTAAATGTAACTGAAATGTAACTAAAATGTAACTTAAATGTAACTTAAATGTAACTAAAATGTAACTTAAATGTAACTAAAATGTAACTAAAATGTAACTTAAATGTAACTTAAATGTAACTTAAATGTAACTTAAATGTAACTTAAATTTAACTTAAATTTAACTTAAATGTAACTAAAATGAAACTAAAATGTAACTAAAATGTAACTTAAATGTAACTTAAATTTAACTTAAATTCAACCTAAATTTAACTTAAATGTAACTTAAATTTAACTTAAATGTAACCTAAATATAACCTAAATTTAACTTAAATGTAACTTAAATGCAGCTTAAATTTAATTTAAATGTAACCTTAATATAACCTAAATTTAACTTAAATGTAACCTAAATACAAGTTAAATTTAACATAAATGTAACTTAAATGCAACTTAAATTTAACTTAAATATAACTTAAATTCAACCTAAATTTAACTTAAATGTAACTTAAATTTAACTTAAATGTAACCTAAATATGTATAACCTAAATTTAACTTAGATGTAACTTAAATGCAACTTAAATATAACTCAAATGTAACTTAAATTTAACTTAAATGTAACCTAAATATAACCTAAATTTAACTTAAATGTAACTTAAATGCAACTTAAATTTAACTCTAATGTAACTTAAATTTAACTTAAATGTAACCTAAATATAACCTAAATTTAACTTAAATTTAACTTAAATGTAACCTAAATACATATAACGTAAATTTAACTTAAATGTAACCTAAATATAACCTAAATGCAACTTAAATTTAACATAAATGTAACTTAAATGCAACCTAAATTTAACTTAAACGTAACTTAAATTCAACATAAATTTAACTTAAATGTAACTTAAATGTAACTTAAATGTAACTAAAATGTAACTAAAATGTAACTTAAATGTAACTAAAATGTAACTAAAATGTAACTAAAATGTAACTAAAATGTAACTTAAATGTAACTTAAATGTAACTAAAATGTAACTTAAATGTAACTAAAATGTAACTTAAATGTAACTAAAATGTAACTAAAATGTAACTTAAATGTAACTTAAATGTAACTTAAATGTAACTTAAATGTAACTAAAATGTAACTTAAATGTAACTAAGATGTAACTAAAATGTAACTTAAATGTAACTACAATGTAACTAAAATGTAACTTAAATGTAACTTAAATGTAACTAAAATGTAACTAAAATGTAACTTAAATGTAACTAAAATGTAACTAAAATGTAACTTAAATGTAACTTAAATGTAACTAAAATGTAACTAAAATGTAACTTAAATGTAACTTAAATGTAACTAAAATGTAACTAAAATGTAACTTAAATGTAACTAAAATGTAACTAAAATGTAACTTAAATGTAACTAAAATGTAACTAAAATGTAACTTAAATGTAACTTAAATGTACCGTAAACTGGGGTTACTTTGTGCCAGTTTTTGAGGTTTTTGTAAAAAAAATTTTATTTCTGTATGAAATAAACAAAATAAGATATACCATTTTGATCTTAACCATTTAGCAATAAAGGCAACGTTCTCAAATTCTCGAAAGGGCTTAGGATTTTAAACATGTAAGCCTTTAAAGTGTGGCACAAAGTTGCCCCACGTTTGGGATAACTTTGTGCCACTGACGAAATCCTTCGCTAATCTTGTCAAAATGTAAGTTTGGTTGAATCTTACCCCATATACCATTAAAACACATGATAACACAATTATTTTAAGAAACAAGTGAAGGATTTCTTTTATATCTATTACATATAAAAAAAAATAAAAGCGTTAAAAATAACAATTTTAAAAAGATATTTCGGGGACGCTATAAAGACTATAAGGCTTTGTGTCGGTCCAGAAATGATATTCTGCATTCAGGGCCAGGCATGTTGTTCTGGAAAGAAGTTTATTTTCTCCATAATTATGTCGTAATAGCTTTTGCCAATTCGTCTTGGATCAAGAAAAGTTACTGGAAAACCATAAGCGGATGTAGTAACAACTCGTCTTCGGCACTAAAAATGGTTTGACGTCCTACAACATTTGAATGAGCATCTTATCCTTTTTTTATTAGAGTATTCCTATGAATACCGTTCTTTTCTCTCGCTTTTTGAATTGAAATTCGTCCACTTCGGACTTCCTGCACAGATTTTTTCAAAGCATCATGGGTGAAATTGCTGTAGGGCCGTCCTCCTATCTTTTTTTATATACTTTCGAGGCATTTCGGCTCAATTCTGGAACCTTCAAATTTAAAATTAAAGACAAGGGGTTTCTTTGGACCAAGAACGTTGTACGTGCAAAAGAAAATCAATACACAGAGGGTAACTTTGTGCCAAGTTAAACACCAAGGATGGTGGCACAAAGTTACCCCATGAACTTGCGACTTTATTGAAAAGGGGACGTAAAAATGAAAACAATAGGTTTTACTAATATTAACTTTAATATTTTTTATCACAAATAAATCATAAAATAATATAACCCACCTTCAATTCCGTAGCGATTATAGTTTTTTGGTTGTATATGAAATTTGTCGCAATAGGTAACTAAAATGTAACTAAAATGTAACTTAAATGTAACTAAGATGTAACTAAAATGTAACTTAAATGCAACTACAATGTAACTAAAATGTAACTTAAATGTAACTTAAATGTAACTAAAATGTAACTAAAATGTAACTTAAATGTAACTAAAATGTAACTAAAATGTAACTTAAATGTAACTTAAATGTAACTAAAATGTAACTAAAATGTAACTTAAATGTAACTAAAATGTAACTAAAATGTAACTTAAATGTAACTAAAATGTAACTTAAATGTAACTAAAATGTAACTAAAATGTAACTTAAATGTAACTAAAATGTAACTAAAATGTAACTAAAATGTAACTAAAATGTAACTAAAATGTAACTTAAATGTAACTTAAATGTAACTAAAATGTAACTAAAATGTAACTTAAATGTAACTAAAATGTAACTAAAATGTAACTAAAATGTAACTTAAATGTAACTTAAATGTAACTAAAATGTAACTAAAATGTAACTTAAATGTAACTTAAATGTAACTAAAATGTAACTAAAATGTAACTAAAATGTAACTAAAATGTAACTTAAATGTAACTAAAATGTAACTAAAATGTAACTTAAATGTAACTAAAATGTAACTAAAATGTAACTTAAATGTAACTTAAATGTAACTAAAATGTAACTAAAATGTAACTAAAATGTAACTAAAATGTAACTTAAATGTAACTAAAATGTAACTTAAATGTAACTTAAATGTAACTAAAATGTAACTAAAATGTAACTTAAATGTAACTAAAATGTAACTAAAATGTAACTAAAATGTAACTTAAATGTAACTTAAATGTAACTAAAATGTAACTAAAATGTAACTTAAATGTAACTTAAATGTAACTAAAATGTAACTAAAATGTAACTAAAATGTAACTTAAATGTAACTAAAATCTAACTTAAATGTAACTTAAATGTAACTAAAATGTAACTAAAATGTAACTAAAATGTAACTTAAATGTAACTAAAATGTAACTAAAATGTAACTTAAATGTAACTAAAATGTAACTAAAATGTAACTAAAATGTAACTAAAATGTAACTTAAATGTAACTAAAATGTAACTAAAATGTAACTAAAATGTTACTAAAATGTAACTTAAATGTAACTTAAATGTAACTAAAATGTAACTAAAATGTAACTTAAATGTAACTAAAATGTAACTAAAATGTAACTAAAATGTAACTTAAATGTAACTTAAATGTAACTAAAATGTAACTAAAATGTAACTTAAATGTAACTTAAATGTAACTAAAATGCAACTAAAATGTAACTTAAATGTAACTAAAATGTAACTTAAATGTAACTTAAATGTAACTAAAATGTAACTAAAATGTAACTAAAATGTAACTTAAATGTAACTTAAATGTAACTAAAATGTAACTAAAATGTAACTTAAATGTAACTTAAATGTAACTAAAATGTAACTAAAATGTAACTAAAATGTAACTTAAATGTAACTAAAATCTAACTTAAATGTAACTTAAATGTAACTAAAATGTAACTAAAATGTAACTTAAATGTAACTAAAATGTAACTTAAATGTAACTAAAATGTAACTAAAATGTAGCTTAAATGTAACTAAAATGTAACTAAAATGTAACTAAAATGTAACTAAAATGTAACTTAAATGTAACTAAAATGTAACTAAAATGTAACTAAAATGTTACTAAAATGTAACTTAAATGTAACTTAAATGTAACTGAAATGTAACTAAAATGAAACTAAAATGTTCTTAAAATGTAACTTAAATGTAACTTAAATGTAACTAAAATGTAACTAAAATGTAACTTAAATGTAACTAAAATGTAACTAAAATGTAACTAAAATGTAACTAAAATGTAACTTAAATGTAACTTAAGTGTAACTTAAATGTAACTAAAATGTAACTAAAATGTAACTTAAATGTAACTTAAATGTAACTTAAATGTAACTAAAATGTAACTTAAATGTAACTAAAATGTAACTAAAATGTAACTTAAATGTAACTTAAATGTAACTAAAATGTAACTAAAATGTAACTTAAATGTAACTTAAATGTAACTAAAATGTAACTAAAATGTAACTTAAATGTAACTAAAATGTAACTAAAATGTAACTTAAATGTAACTAAAATGTAACTTAAATGTAACTAAAATATAACCTAAATTTAACTTAAATGTAACTAAAATGTAACTTAAATGTAACTAAAATGTAACTAAAATGTAACTAAAATGTAACTAAAATGTAACTAAAATGTAACTTAAATGTAACTTAAATGTAACTAAAATGTAACTAAAATGTAACTTAAATGTAACTAAAATGTAACTAAAATGTAACTAAAATGTAACTTAAATGTAACTTAAATGTAACTAAAATGTAACTAAAATGTAACTTAAATGTAACTTAAATGTAACTAAAATGTAACTAAAATGTAACTAAAATGTAACTAAAATGTAACTTAAATGTAACTAAAATGTAACTAAAATGTAACTTAAATGTAACTAAAATGTAACTAAAATGTAACTTAAATGTAACTTAAATGTAACTAAAATGTAACTAAAATGTAACTAAAATGTAACTAAAATGTAACTTAAATGTAACTAAAATGTAACTTAAATGTAACTTAAATGTAACTAAAATGTAACTAAAATGTAACTTAAATGTAACTAAAATGTAACTAAAATGTAACTAAAATGTAACTTAAATGTAACTTAAATGTAACTAAAATGTAACTAAAATGTAACTTAAATGTAACTTAAATGTAACTAAAATGTAACTAAAATGTAACTAAAATGTAACTTAAATGTAACTAAAATCTAACTTAAATAGGTCTGTTCCCTTACTTTCTGGTTCAATATTGGCAATATGTCACATTTCTCTCATTGCGAGAGAATTCGCTCACCAAAATAAAATATAACCAAAAAGAAAAGGAACGCGTTGAACCACAAATTTGAAAAATGTAAATTTTTTCTAGGTGGTAATATTCAAATATCAATAGAATTTAGATTTGAATTGCTCCCATTGCATTAATTGAAAAGTTCAATAATTCTTTTGCTTCTTTCATCTATTTTAATGCTATACAAGCACAAAATATAAATGAAATCAAATAAAAAGTCTGTTACAAATTAGAATTTGAACGATTTGACAACCATCTGTCAGCAATAACCAACTAGCCCAAAGAAATTTCTTGGGCTCGTATTTGCAGGTTTATTATTGAGGGGAAATGTTTTGTTCTCTCTTTTCGGCTCTCTACTGCCCAACTTTTGCGTAGAGGAAAAAAGTTTGACTAAATTTGGCGAATGTGTTCGAATGCATTATCGTTAGGGAACAGACCTATTGTAACTTAAATGTAACTAAAATGTAACTAAAATGTAACTTAAATGTAACTAAAATGTAACTTAAATGTAACTAAAATGTAACTAAAATGTAACTTAAATGTAACTAAAATGTAACTAAAATGTAACTAAAATGTAACTAAAATGTAACTTAAATGTAACTAAAATGTAACTAAAATGTAACTAAAATGTTACTAAAATGTAACTTAAATGTAACTTAAATGTAACTAAAATGTAACTAAAATGTAACTAAAATGTAACTAAAATGTAACTTAAATGTAACTAAAATCTAACTTAAATGTAACTTAAATGTAACTAAAATGTAACTAAAATGTAACTTAAATGTAACTAAAATGTAACTTAAATGTAACTAAAATGTAACTAAAATGTAACTTAAATGTAACTAAAATGTAACTAAAATGTAACTAAAATGTAACTAAAATGTAACTTAAATGTAACTAAAATGTAACTAAAATGTAACTAAAATGTTACTAAAATGTAACTTAAATGTAACTTAAATGTAACTAAAATGTAACTAAAATGTAACTTAAATGTAACTAAAATGTAACTAAAATGTAACTAAAATGTAACTTAAATGTAACTTAAATGTAACTAAAATGTAACTAAAATGTAACTTAAATGTAACTAAAATGTAACTAAAATGTAACTTAAATGTAACTAAAATGTAACTTAAATGTAACTTAAATGTAACTAAAATGTAACTTAAATGTAACTGAAATGTAACTAAAATGAAACTAAAATGTAACTAAAATGTAACTTAAATGTAACTTAAATGTAACTAAAATGTAACTTAAATGTAACTTAAGTGTAACTTAAATGTAACTTAAATGTAACTAAAATGTAACTAAAATGTAACTTAAATGTAACTAAAATGTAACTTAAATGTAACTTAAATGTAACTAAAATGTAACTTAAATGTAACTGAAATGTAACTAAAATGAAACTAAAATGTAACTAAAATGTAACTTAAATGTAACTTAAATGTAACTAAAATGTAACTTAAATGTAACTTAAGTGTAACTTAAATGTAACTAAAATGTAACTAAAATGTAACTTAAATGTAACTTAAATGTAACTGAAACGTAACTAAAATGAAACTAAAATGTTCTTAAAATGTAACTTAAATGTAACTTAAATGTAACTAAAATGTAACTAAAATGTAACTTAAATGTAACTAAAATGTAACTAAAATGTAACTAAAATGTAACTAAAATGTAACTTAAATGTAACTTAAATGTAACTTAAATGTAACTAAAATGTAACTAAAATGTAACTTAAATGTAACTTAAATGTAACTTAAATGTAACTAAAATGTAACTTAAATGTAACTAAAATGTAACTAAAATGTAACTTAAATGTAACTTAAATGTAACTAAAATGTAACTAAAATGTAACTTAAATGTAACTTAAATGTAACTAAAATGTAACTAAAATGTAACTTAAATGTAACTAAAATGTAACTAAAATGTAACTTAAATGTAACTAAAATGTAACTTAAATGTAACTAAAATATAACCTAAATTTAACTTAAATGTAACTAAAATGTAACTTAAATGTAACTAAAATGTAACTTAAGTGTAACTAAAATGTAACTTAAATGTAACTTAAATGTAACTGAAATGTAACTAAAATGTAACTTAAATGTAACTTAAATGTAACTAAAATGTAACTAAAATGTAACTTAAATGTAACTTCAATGTAACTAAAATGTAACTTAAATGTAACTAAAATATAACCTAAATTTAACTTAAATGTAACTTAAATGTAACTTAAATGTAACTAAAATGTAACTTAAATGCAACTAAAATGTAACTAAAATGTAACTTAAATGTAACTAAAATGTCACTAAAATGTAACTTAAATGTAACTTAAATGTAACTAAAATGTAACTAAAATGTAACTTAAATGTAACTTCAATGTAACTAAAATGTAACTTAAATGTAACTAAAATGTAACTTAAATGTAACTAAAATGTCACTAAAATGTAACTTAAATGTAACTTAAATGTAACTAAAATGTAACTAAAATGTAACTTAAATGTAACTTCAATGTAACTAAAATGTAACTTAAATGTAACTAAAATGTAACTAAAATGTAACTTAAATGTAACTAAAATGTAACTTAAATGTAAATTAAATGTAACTAAAATGTAACTTAAATGTAACTAAAATGTAACTTAAATGTAACTTAAATGTAACTAAAATGTAACTAAAATGTAACTTAAATGTAACTAAAATGTAACTTAAATGTAACTAAAATGTAACTTAAATGTAAATTAAATGTAACTAAAATGTAACTTAAATGTAACTAAAATGTAACTTAAATGTAACTAAAATGTCACTAAAATATAACTTAAATGTAACTTAAATGTAACTAAAATGTAACTAAAATGTAACTTAAATGTAACTTCAATGTAACTAAAATGTAACTTAAATGTAACTAAAATGTAACTAAAATGTAACTTAAATGTAACTAAAATGTAACTTAAATGTAAATTAAATGTAACTAAAATGTAACTTAAATGTAACTAAAATGTAACTTAAATGTAACTTAAATGTAACTAAAATGTAACTAAAATGTAACTTAAATGTAACTAAAATGTAACTAAAATGTAACTTAAATGTAACTAAAATGTAACTTAAATGTAACTAAAATATAACCTAAATTTAACTTAAATGTAACTAAAATGTAACTTAAATGTAACTAAAATGTAACTTAAGTGTAACTAAAATGTAACTTAAATGTAACTTAAATGTAACTGAAATGTAACTAAAATGTAACTTAAATGTAACTTAAATGTAACTAAAATGTAACTAAAATGTAACTTAAATGTAACTTCAATGTAACTAAAATGTAACTTAAATGTAACTAAAATATAACCTAAATTTAACTTAAATGTAACTTAAATGTAACTTAAATGTAACTAAAATGTAACTTAAATGCAACTAAAATGTAACTAAAATGTAACTTAAATGTAACTAAAATGTCACTAAAATGTAACTTAAATGTAACTTAAATGTAACTAAAATGTAACTAAAATGTAACTTAAATGTAACTTCAATGTAACTAAAATGTAACTTAAATGTAACTAAAATGTAACTAAAATGTAACTTAAATGTAACTAAAATGTAACTTAAATGTAAATTAAATGTAACTAAAATGTAACTTAAATGTAACTAAAATGTAACTTAAATGTAACTTAAATGTAACTAAAATGTAACTAAAATGTAACTTAAATGTAACTAAAATGTAACTTAAGTGTAACTAAAATGTAACTTAAATGTAACTTAAATGTAACTGAAATGTAACTAAAATGTAACTTAAATGTAACTTAAATGTAACTAAAATGTAACTAAAATGTAACTTAAATGTAACTTCAATGTAACTAAAATGTAACTTAAATGTAACTAAAATATAACCTAAATTTAACTTAAATGTAACTTAAATGTAACTTAAATGTAACTAAAATGTAACTAAAATGTAACTTAAATGTAACTAAAATGTAACTTAAATGTAACTTAAATTTAACTTAAATGCAACTTAAATTTAACTTAAATGTAACTTAAATTCAACATAAATTTAACTTAAATGTAACTTAAATGTAACAAAATGTAACTAAAATGTAACTTAAATGTAACTAAAATGTAACTTAAATGTAACTTAAATGTAACTAAAATGTAACTTAAATGTAACTAAAATTTAACTTAAATGTAACTAAAATGTAACTTAAATGTATCTTAAATGTAACTAAAATGTAACTTAAATGTAACTTAAATGTAACTAAAATGTAACTTAAATGTAACTAAAATGTAACATAAATGTAACTTAAATGTAACTAAAATGTAACTAAAATTTAACTTAAATGTAACTAAAATGTAACTTAAATGTAACTAAAATGTAACTTAAATGTAACTTAAATGTAACTAAAATGTAACTTAAATTTAACTTAAATGTAACTAAAATGTAACTTAAATGTAACTAAAATGTAACTAAAATGTAACTTAAATGTAACTAAAATGTAACTAAAATGTAACTAAAATGTAACTTAAATGTAACTTAAATGTAACTAAAATGTAACTAAACTGTAACTTAAATGTAACTAAAATGTAACTAAAATGTAACTAAAATGTAACTTAAATTTAACTAAAATGTAACTTAAATGTAACTTAAATGTAACTTAAATGTAACTTAAATTTAACTTAAATGTAACTTAAATGTAACTAAAATGTAACTTAAATGTAACTTAAATGTAACTAAAATGTAACTTAAATGTAACTTAAATGTAACTTAAATTTAACTTAAATTTAACTTAAATGTAACTAAAATGTAACTAAAATGTAACTTAAATGTAACTTAAATTTAACTTAAATGTAACTAAAATGTAACTTAAATGTAACTTAAATTTAACTTAAATATAACTAAAATGCAACTTAAATTTAACTTAAATGTAAATTAAATTCAACCTAAATTTAACTTAAATGTAACTTAAATCTAACTTAAATGTAACCTAAATATAACCTAAATTTAACTTAAATGTAACTTAAATGCAACTTAAATTTAACTTAAATGTAACTTAAATTCAACCTAAATTTAACTTAAATGTAACTTAAGTTTAACTTAAATGTAACCTAAATATAACCTAAATTTAACTTAAATGTTAATTAAAAGCAGCTTAAATTTAACTTAAATGTAACCTTAATATAACCTAAATTTAACTTAAATGTAACCTAAATACAACTTAAATTTAACATAAATGTAACTTAAATGCAACTTAAATTTAACATAAATGTAACTTAAATGCAACTTAAATTTAACTTAAATGTAACTTAAATTCAACCTAAATTTAACTTAAATGTAACTTAAATTTAACTTAAATGTAACCTAAATATAACCTAAATTTAACTAAAATGTAACTTAAATGCAACTTAAATTTAACTTAAATGTAACTTAAATTCAACCTAAATTTAACTTAAATGTAACTTAAATTTAACTTAAATGTAACCTAAATATGTAGCGGGTGATTTTTTAAGAGGCTTAGAACTTTTTTAAAAAAAAAAAAAACACAAAAAATTTGAAAAAAATGAATGAAATATTTATTTGAATCGATAGTTTGAACCTTGCAATTTAATGTTTAAAGATAATTTCATGCAAATGTTGACCGCGGCTGCGTCTCAGGTAGTCCATCCGCTGAGTCCAATTTTGGCATACTCTTTCACACATCGCACTAATATTACAATACTGTAGTAACTCAAAATTTGTCAAATTTAAGACAGATCATTATTCAAACGTAAAACTCAATTCCCTACGCATCAATAAAACCGTCGTTAGCATAGTGCAAGAAAGAAAAAAGATATGACACTTTGAGTCCTACACCATTCAAAATAATTTATCTCTCTAAAATTTTTTTTTGGGGGTAATACAGTCCTAACTCAAAAATTGGAAATATTTTTATTTTCTGCAATATTTAAAGTAATAAGTAAATATATAATTTCTTTATTTTTATTAACAATCGTAATAAAGTATTAATTTCTTTATAATCTGTAACAGGATGTGAGTTATCAGTTTTTCGCCATTTCTGGAAAAAGTCACATTTTGACTTACAACAGTATTGTAATATTAGTGCGACATATCGGCCGGTATCTCACGAATGAATGCATGGATGTTGGCTTCCAGTGCGTCAATCGAAGCGGGCTTGTCCCTATACACATTAGCCTTGACATACCCCCACAAAAAATAATCTAATGGTGTCAAATCGCACGATCTAGGCGGCCAATTGACCGGCCCGAAACGTGAAATTAACTGTTCACCAAACTCGCCTCGCAATTGCGCCATTGTTTCGCGTGCTGTGTGGCATGTGGCACCGTCTTGTTGAAACCACATATCATGCAAGTCAAGAACTTCCATTTCGGGCAAAAAAAAGTTTGTTATCATCGCTCGGTAGCGTTCACCATTGACAGTAACGCTGCGATTCGCATCTTCTTTGAAGAAATATGGCCCAATAATGCCGCCGGCCCATAAACCGCACCAAACAGTGGCTTTTTCGGGATGCATTGGTAGCTGTTGCAATGCTTCTGGCTGATCTTCACTCCAAATGCGGCAATTTTGCTTATTTACGTACCCATTCAACCAAAAATGAGCCTCATCGCTGAACACAATTTTTCGATAAAAAAGCGGATGCTCGGCCAGCTTTCCAAGAGCCCATTCACCAAAAATTCGGCGTTGTGGTAGGTCGGCTGGCTTTAGTTCTTGCACAAGCTGTATCTTAAAAGGCTTTACGCACAAATCCTTCCGCAAAATTTTCCACGTAGTGCTGTAACAAAGGCCTAACTGCTGGGAACGGCGCCGAATCGACATTTCGCGGTCTTCTGTCACACTAGCTGATACGGCCGCAATATTTTCTTTACTACCCAAGTAGAAATTGATGGTTATAGTGGAGGCGCTGATCCTACATTTCGGAATGTTTCCGTAACAGTAACAGTGTGTATAGGCTCTCAATGTGCGTACTGTTTCCACTGCAGGGTGTAACGCTGACCAAAGTGGGGAATCAGTTTTACCTCTTTAAATTACTATTTCGGGAAACACACATAATGGTATTTCGGCTATGCTCTGTAACCAAAGTGTGACCGAGTCTTAGTGAGCTGTCAAATTTGCTTTCGTGTGTTTGTATGTTGCTTCACATGAAAAAGAAAATGTGAAATAGAAATACTGCGATAGCAATATAAAACGTGCACACATAACCTATCCTCTTTAATGGGGATGCTAAAATACCTAAACGAGAAATGGTAAAACAGGTAATATTATGAGAATTTAATAATTGCATTTCTTCGTACCAGAATGCTAAATATTCAAACGAAAATCAGTTTCACCACAAATATCAATAAACTGTAGTGGCAAAATCTCACGCGCTCAAGAAATATTGAGTATTTAAGAAATTAATTTTATTTCGAAGCTAGGTACTTTCATTTTTCCATGGACAATTTTTTTTTTTTTTTGACAATGAATCCCAATTAGAATCAGAAAGCGACCACTTGCCTGCCATTTGCATTTCTTTAGGAGGGAGCACAGGGTGCATGCACATACATTGAGGAAACTTTTTTTTTGCGTTTATTATTATTAAATCGTAATATTTAAATGATTCATTCTTTTGAATTCTACCTTTTAGAGTATATGAGAACATGCACAAAAGTTTGGGGGGAATAATAAGAAACGGATTTGCAAATTTTAAAATATTTTCGCTTCTAATTTTTGTACTGCTATTCTGGTTTGCTAAGACCGACATAATAATGTTAACATGTTTACCTACATGTAGGAAATACAATTGAATGTATACAACGTTTGTTGTCCATATATGGGAATATTTTCTTACAAAACCCATCCTCATACGCATTCACTTGGCTGGTTTAATTTTATTGTACTAAATCGCTGCAGAAGGTTATGATATTTCTACCATTATTTCATTTTATATACGTATAACATGCTAGTTATTCAAAAATATAGGTACCATTTGATATAATGTGAATGATAGAAGTTAGAATATTGTTTTTTTTTTTTTTTTTAACTTTTTCTTACAGTCAAATATAATTATTTCGCACTTCATTAATTGTTTCCAATTCAATATGCTGGAGTTAATGTGTAGTAAAATCAGAAAGCATTCTCATTTTTCTCCTACAATACTATTGAAACGTCGGAAAGTAGCGCAGCGCACAAACTAAAAGTACAATGAAAAGTTTATTCGATGTTGCACTACAACGGCAACCAATTTTCCATACACCTTTTAAAATGAAAAATAATTCTTTAGGAGGAAAACTCATGAAAAGATATACGTATCCCAAAATAATGAATTCTCTAAATTACCATATTTCCATTCTTTTCAGATAGATTCATTGTTCATCATAAAACCATTCACGGTGTTTTTTTTTTCCATGCCACCCTATATTCCCTTTTACGCTTGATGCGCCATAGTTATAGAATTATCCGTGCACGCCTGGTTGGTAACAATCAGTTTTTGTGTGTTTGAAATGTTACAGTAAAGGACATTTGTATCTTTGAGACACGTAATGGTCACAAAAATGTCAAATCGTTACCATCTTATTGGAATGGAGTTAAGCGACACAAAACCGAGTCGAATATACCGTTTGGTGACTATAGTTTAAAGTAAATGTGGATAAGAGTCACTAATTTCTACTTGGGTACGCACAGTACGTAAACGTGTTGGTGGTTTAATGTCCAACAAAGTAAATTTGGTGCGAAATTTGGTCACAATCTTCCGAATAGACTGCTCAGAAGGTCGAGAATGCCGATCATAAAATGGAAGCAGCGCGCGATGAACATTTCGAACCGAGCACGAATTTTGATAGTAAAATTCAATAATTTGCAAGCATTGTTCATTTGTAAGACGATCCATGGTTAAATTGCAAACCAAACTGAAGCTGTTTGACAGTGACTCAAGGTACTAAACACACGTCAGCTGTCAAAACCAGTGTTGCCAAAACCAAACCAGCTAAAAAATCACCCATTATAACCTAAATTTAACTTAGATGTAACTTAAATGCAACTTAAATTTAACTCAAATGTAACTTAAATTTAACTTAAATGTAACCTAAATATAACCTAAATTATACTTAAATGTAACTTAAATGCAACTTAAATTTAACTTAAATGTAACTTAAATTCAACCTAAATGTAACTAAAATGTAACTTAAATGTAACTAAAATGTAACTTAAGTGTAACTAAAATGTAACTTAAATGTAACTTAAATGTAACTGAAATGTAACTAAAATGTAACTTAAATGTAACTTAAATGTAACTAAAATGTAACTTAAATGTAACTAAAATGTAACTAAAATGTAACTTAAATGTAACTAAAATGTAACTAAAATGTAATTTAAATGTAACTTAAATGTAACTAAAATGTAACTAAAATGTAACTTAAATGTAACTAAAATGTAACTAAAATGTAACTTAAATGTAACTAAAATGTAACTTAAGTGTAACTAAAATGTAACTTAAATGTAACTTAAATGTAACTGAAATGTAACTAAAATGTAACTTAAATGTAACTTAAATGTAACTGAAATGTAACTAAAATGTAACTTAAATGTAACTTAAATGTAACTAAAATGTAACTTAAATGTAACTAAAATGTAACTAAAATGTAACTTAAATGTAACTTAAATGTAACTTAAATGTAACTAAAATGTAACTAAAATGTAACTTAAATGTAACTAAAATGTAACTAAAATTTAACTTAAATGTAACTAAAATGTAACTTAAATGTAACTAAAATGTAACTTAAATGTAACTAAAATGTAACTAAAATGTAACTTAAATGTAACCTAAATATAACCTAAATTTAACTTAAATTTAACTTAAATTTAACCTAAATACATATAACGTAAATTTAACTTAAATGTAACCTAAATATAACCTAAATGCAACTTAAATTTAACATAAATGTAACTTAAATGCAACCTAAATTTAACTTAAATGTAACTTAAATTCAACATAAATTTAACTTAAATGTAACTTAAATGTAACTTAAATGTAACTAAAATGTAACTAAAATGTAACTTAAATGTAACTAAAATGTAACTAAAATGTAACTAAAATGTAACTAAAATGTAACTTAAATGTAACTTAAATGTAACTAAAATGTAACTTAAATGTAACTAAAATGTAACTTAAATGTAACTAAAATGTAACTAAAATGTAACTTAAATGTAACTAAAATGTAACTTAAATGTAACTTAAATGTAACTAAAATGTAACTTAAATGTAACTAAGATGTAACTAAAATGTAACTTAAATGTAACTACAATGTAACTAAAATGTAACTTAAATGTAACTTAAATGTAACTAAAATGTAACTAAAATGTAACTTAAATGTAACTAAAATGTAACTAAAATGTAACTTAAATGTAACTTAAATGTAACTAAAATGTAACTAAAATGTAACTTAAATGTAACTTAAATGTAACTAAAATGTAACTAAAATGTAACTTAAATGTAACTAAAATGTAACTAAAATGTAACTAAAATGTAACTAAAATGTAACTTAAATGTAACTTAAGTGTAACTTAAATGTAACTAAAATGTAACTAAAATGTAACTTAAATGTAACTTAAATGTAACTTAAATGTAACTAAAATGTAACTTAAATGTAACTAAAATGTAACTAAAATGTAACTTAAATGTAACTAAAATGTAACTTAAATGTAACTAAAATGTAACTAAAATGTAACTTAAATGTAACTTAAATGTAACTAAAATGTAACTAAAATGTAACTTAAATGTAACTAAAATGTAACTAAAATGTAACTAAAATGTAACTTAAATGTAACTTAAATGTAACTAAAATGTAACTAAAATGTAACTTAAATGTAACTTAAATGTAACTAAAATGTAACTAAAATGTAACTAAAATGTAACTTAAATGTAACTAAAATGTAACTTAAATGTAACTTAAATGTAACTAAAATGTAACTAAAATGTAACTAAAATGTAACTAAATGTAACTAAAATGTAACTAAAATGTAACTTTACTTTACTTTACTTAAATGTAACTTAAATTCAACCTAAATTTAACTTAAATGTAACCTAAATACATATAACGTAAATTTAACTTAAATTTAACTTAAATGTAACTTAAATTCAACCTAAATTTAACTTAAATGTAACCTAAATACATATAACGTAAATTTAACTTAAATTTAACTTAAATGTAACTTAAATTCAACATAAATTTAACTTAAATGTAACTTAAATGTAACAAAATGTAACTAAAATGTAACTTAAATGTAACTAAAATGTAACTTAAATGTAACTTAAATGTAACTAAAATGTAACTTAAATGTAACTAAAATTTAACTTAAATGTAACTAAAATGTAACTTAAATGTATCTTAAATGTAACTAAAATGTAACTTAAATGTAACTTAAATGTAACTAAAATGTAACTTAAATGTAACTAAAATGTAACTTAAATGTAACTTAAATGTAACTAAAATGTAACTAAAATTTAACTTAAATGTAACTAAAATGTAACTTAAATGTAACTAAAATGTAACTTAAATGTAACTTAAATGTAACTAAAATGTAACTTAAATGTAACTTAAATGTAACTTAAATGTAACTTAAATGTAACTAAAACGTGCACACATAACCTATCCTCTTTAATGGGGATGCTAAAATACCTAAACGAGAAATGGTAAAACAGGTAATATTATGAGAATTTAATAATTGCATTTCTTCGTACCAGAATGCTAAATATTCAAACGAAAATCAGTTTCACCACAAATATCAATAAACTGTAGTGGCAAAATCTCACGCGCTCAAGAAATATTGAGTATTTAAGAAATTAATTTTATTTCGAAGCTAGGTACTTTCATTTTTCCATGGACAATTTTTTTTTTTTTTGACAATGAATCCCAATTAGAATCAGAAAGCGACCACTTGCCTGCCATTTGCATTTCTTTAGGAGGGAGCACAGGGTGCATGCACATACATTGAGGAAACTTTTTTTTTTGCGTTTATTATTATTAAATCGTAATATTTAAATGATTCATTCTTTTGAATTCTACCTTTTAGAGTATATGAGAACATGCACAAAAGTTTGGGGGGAATAATAAGAAACGGATTTGCAAATTTTAAAATATTTTCGCTTCTAATTTTTGTACTGCTATTCTGGTTTGCTAAGACCGACATAATAATGTTAACATGTTTACCTACATGTAGGAAATACAATTGAATGTATACAACGTTTGTTGTCCATATATGGGAATATTTTCTTACAAAACCCATCCTCATACGCATTCACTTGGCTGGTTTAATTTTATTGTACTAAATCGCTGCAGAAGGTTATGATATTTCTACCATTATTTCATTTTATATACGTATAACATGCTAGTTATTCAAAAATATAGGTACCATTTGATATAATGTGAATGATAGAAGTTAGAATATTGTTTTTTTTTTTTTTTTTAACTTTTTCTTACAGTCAAATATAATTATTTCGCACTTCATTAATTGTTTCCAATTCAATCTGCTGGAGTTAATGTGTAGTAAAATCAGAAAGCATTCTCATTTTTCTCCTACAATACTATTGAAACGTCGGAAAGTAGCGCAGCGCACAAACTAAAAGTACAATGAAAAGTTTATTCGATGTTGCACTACAACGGCAACCAATTTTCCATACACCTTTTAAAATGAAAAATAATTCTTTAGGAGGAAAACTCATGAAAAGATATACGTATCCCAAAATAATGAATTCTCTAAATTACCATATTTCCATTCTTTTCAGATAGATTCATTGTTCATCATAAAACCATTCACGGTGTTTTTTTTTTCCATGCCACCCTATATTCCCTTTTACGCTTGATGCGCCATAGTTATAGAATTATCCGTGCACGCCTGGTTGGTAACAATCAGTTTTTGTGTGTTTGAAATGTTACAGTAAAGGACATTTGTATCTTTGAGACACGTAATGGTCACAAAAATGTCAAATCGTTACCATCTTATTGGAATGGAGTTAAGCGACACAAAACCGAGTCGAATATACCGTTTGGTGACTATAGTTTAAAGTAAATGTGGATAAGAGTCACAAATTTCTACTTGGGTACGCACAGTACGTAAACGTGTTGGTGGTTTAATGTCCAACAAAGTAAATTTGGTGCGAAATTTGGTCACAATCTTCCGAATAGACTGCTCAGAAGGTCGAGAATGCCGATCATAAAATGGAAGCAGCGCGCGATGAACATTTCGAACCGAGCACGAATTTTGATAGTAAAATTCAATAATTTGCAAGCATTGTTCATTTGTAAGACGATCCATGGTTAAATTGCAAACCAAACTGAAGCTGTTTGACAGTGACTCAAGGTACTAAACACACGTCAGCTGTCAAAACCAGTGTTGCCAAAACCAAACCAGCTAAAAAATCACCCATTATAACCTAAATTTAACTTAGATGTAACTTAAATGCAACTTAAATTTAACTCAAATGTAACTTAAATTTAACTTAAATGTAACCTAAATATAACCTAAATTATACTTAAATGTAACTTAAATGCAACTTAAATTTAACTTAAATGTAACTTAAATTCAACCTAAATGTAACTAAAATGTAACTTAAATGTAACTAAAATGTAACTTAAGTGTAACTAAAATGTAACTTAAATGTAACTTAAATGTAACTGAAATGTAACTAAAATGTAACTTAAATGTAACTTAAATGTAACTAAAATGTAACTTAAATGTAACTAAAATGTAACTAAAATGTAACTTAAATGTAACTAAAATGTAACTTAAATGTAACTTAAATGTAACTAAAATGTAACTAAAATGTAACTTAAATGTAACTAAAATGTAACTAAAATGTAACTTAAATGTAACTAAAATGTAACTTAAGTGTAACTAAAATGTAACTTAAATGTAACTTAAATGTAACTGAAATGTAACTAAAATGTAACTTAAATGTAACTTAAATGTAACTGAAATGTAACTAAAATGTAACTTAAATGTAACTTAAATGTAACTAAAATGTAACTTAAATGTAACTAAAATGTAACTAAAATGTAACTTAAATGTAACTTAAATTTAACTTAAATGTAACTAAAATGTAACTTAAATGTAACTAAAATGTAACTAAAATGTAACTTAAAAGTAACTAAAATGTAACTAAAATGTAACTAAAATGTAACTTAAATGTAACTTAAATGTAACTAAAATGTAACTAAAATGTAACTTAAATGTAACTAAAATGTAACTAAAATGTAACTAAAATGTAACTTAAATTTAACTAAAATGTAACTTAAATGTAACTTAAATGTAACTTAAATGTAACTTAAATTTAACTTAAATGTAACTTAAATGTAACTAAAATGTAACTTAAATGTAACTTAAATGTAACTAAAATGTAACTTAAATGTAACTTAAATGTAACTTAAATTTAACTTAAATTTAACTTAAATGTAACTAAAATGTAACTAAAATGTAACTTAAATGTAACTTAAATTTAACTTAAATGTAACTAAAATGTAACTTAAATGTAACTTAAATTTAACTTAAATATAACTAAAATGCAACTTAAATTTAACTTAAATGTAAATTAAATTCAACCTAAATTTAACTTAAATGTAACTTAAATCTAACTTAAATGTAACCTAAATATAACCTAAATTTAACTTAAATGTAACTTAAATGCAACTTAAATTTAACTTAAATGTAACTTAAATTCAACCTAAATTTAACTTAAATGTAACTTAAGTTTAACTTAAATGTAACCTAAATATAACCTAAATTTAACTTAAATGTTAATTAAAAGCAGCTTAAATTTAACTTAAATGTAACCTTAATATAACCTAAATTTAACTTAAATGTAACCTAAATACAACTTAAATTTAACATAAATGTAACTTAAATGCAACTTAAATTTAACATAAATGTAACTTAAATGCAACTTAAATTTAACTTAAATGTAACTTAAATTCAACCTAAATTTAACTTAAATGTAACTTAAATTTAACTTAAATGTAACCTAAATATAACCTAAATTTAACTAAAATGTAACTTAAATGCAACTTAAATTTAACTTAAATGTAACTTAAATTCAACCTAAATTTAACTTAAATGTAACTTAAATTTAACTTAAATGTAACCTAAATATGTAGCGGGTGATTTTTTAAGAGGCTTAGAACTTTTTAAAAAAAAAAAAAACACAAAAAATTTGAAAAAAATGAATGAAATATTTATTTGAATCGATAGTTTGAACCTTGCAATTTAAGGTTTAAAGATAATTTCATGCAAATGTTGACCGCGGCTGCGTCTCAGGTAGTCCATCCGCTGAGTCCAATTTTGGCATACTCTTTCACACATATCGGCCGGTATCTCACGAATGAATGCATGGATGTTGGCTTCCAGTGCGTCAATCGAAGCGGGCTTGTCCCTATACACATTAGCCTTGACATACCCCCACAAAAAATAATCTAATGGTGTCAAATCGCACGATCTAGGCGGCCAATTGACCGGCCCGAAACGTGAAATTAACTGTTCACCAAACTCGCCTCGCAATTGCGCCATTGTTTCGCGTGCTGTGTGGCATGTGGCACCGTCTTGTTGAAACCACATATCATGCAAGTCAAGAACTTCCATTTCGGGCAAAAAAAAGTTTGTTATCATCGCTCGGTAGCGTTCACCATTGACAGTAACGCTGCGATTCGCATCATCTTTGAAGAAATATGGCCCAATAATGCCGCCGGCCCATAAACCGCACCAAACAGTGGCTTTTTCGGGATGCATTGGTAGCTGTTGCAATGCTTCTGGCTGATCTTCACTCCAAATGCGGCAATTTTGCTTATTTACGTACCCATTCAACCAAAAATGAGCCTCATCGCTGAACACAATTTTTCGATAAAAAAGCGGATGCTCGGCCAGCTTTCCAAGAGCCCATTCACCAAAAATTCGGCGTTGTGGTAGGTCGGCTGGCTTTAGTTCTTGCACAAGCTGTATCTTAAAAGGCTTTACGCACAAATCCTTCCGCAAAATTTTCCACGTAGTGCTGTAACAAAGGCCTAACTGCTGGGAACGGCGCCGAATCGACATTTCGCGGTCTTCTGTCACACTAGCTGATACGGCCGCAATATTTTCTTTACTACCCAAGTAGAAATTGATGGTTATAGTGGAGGCGCTGATCCTACATTTCGGAATGTTTCCGTAACAGTAACAGTGTGTATAGGCTCTCAATGTGCGTACTGTTTCCACTGCAGGGTGTAACGCTGACCAAAGTGGGGAATCAGTTTTACCTCTTTAAATTACTATTTCGGGAAACACACATAATGGTATTTCGGCTATGCTCTGTAACCAAAGTGTGACCGAGTCTTAGTGAGCTGTCAAATTTGCTTTCGTGTGTTTGTATGTTGCTTCACATGAAAAAGAAAATGTGAAATAGAAATACTGCGATAGCAATATAAAACGTGCACACATAACCTATCCTCTTTAATGGGGATGCTAAAATACCTAAACGAGAAATGGTAAAACAGGTAATATTATGAGAATTTAATAATTGCATTTCTTCGTACCAGAATGCTAAATATTCAAACGAAAATCAGTTTCACCACAAATATCAATAAACTGTAGTGGCAAAATCTCACGCGCTCAAGAAATATTGAGTATTTAAGAAATTAATTTTATTTCGAAGCTAGGTACTTTCATTTTTCCATGGACAATTTTTTTTTTTTTTGACAATGAATCCCAATTAGAATCAGAAAGCGACCACTTGCCTGCCATTTGCATTTCTTTAGGAGGGAGCACAGGGTGCATGCACATACATTGAGGAAACTTTTTTTTTTGCGTTTATTATTATTAAATCGTAATATTTAAATGATTCATTCTTTTGAATTCTACCTTTTAGAGTATATGAGAACATGCACAAAAGTTTGGGGGGAATAATAAGAAACGGATTTGCAAATTTTAAAATATTTTCGCTTCTAATTTTTGTACTGCTATTCTGGTTTGCTAAGACCGACATAATAATGTTAACATGTTTACCTACATGTAGGAAATACAATTGAATGTATACAACGTTTGTTGTCCATATATGGGAATATTTTCTTACAAAACCCATCCTCATACGCATTCACTTGGCTGGTTTAATTTTATTGTACTAAATCGCTGCAGAAGGTTATGATATTTCTACCATTATTTCATTTTATATACGTATAACATGCTAGTTATTCAAAAATATTGGTACCATTTGATATAATGTGAATGATAGAAGTTAGAATATTGTTTTTTTTTTTTTTTTTAACTTTTTCTTACAGTCAAATATAATTATTTCGCACTTCATTAATTGTTTCCAATTCAATCTGCTGGAGTTAATGTGTAGTAAAATCAGAAAGCATTCTCATTTTTCTCCTACAATACTATTGAAACGTCGGAAAGTAGCGCAGCGCACAAACTAAAAGTACAATGAAAAGTTTATTCGATGTTGCACTACAACGGCAACCAATTTTCCATACACCTTTTAAAATGAAAAATAATTCTTTAGGAGGAAAACTCATGAAAAGATATACGTATCCCAAAATAATGAATTCTCTAAATTACCATATTTCCATTCTTTTCAGATAGATTCATTGTTCATCATAAAACCATTCACGGTGTTTTTTTTTTCCATGCCACCCTATATTCCCTTTTACGCTTGATGCGCCATAGTTATAGAATTATCCGTGCACGCCTGGTTGGTAACAATCAGTTTTTGTGTGTTTGAAATGTTACAGTAAAGGACATTTGTATCTTTGAGACACGTAATGGTCACAAAAATGTCAAATCGTTACCATCTTATTGGAATGGAGTTAAGCGACACAAAACCGAGTCGAATATACCGTTTGGTGACTATAGTTTAAAGTAAATGTGGATAAGAGTCACAAATTTCTACTTGGGTACGCACAGTACGTAAACGTGTTGGTGGTTTAATGTCCAACAAAGTAAATTTGGTGCGAAATTTGGTCACAATCTTCCGAATAGACTGCTCAGAAGGTCGAGAATGCCGATCATAAAATGGAAGCAGCGCGCGATGAACATTTCGAACCGAGCACGAATTTTGATAGTAAAATTCAATAATTTGCAAGCATTGTTCATTTGTAAGACGATCCATGGTTAAATTGCAAACCAAACTGAAGCTGTTTGACAGTGACTCAAGGTACTAAACACACGTCAGCTGTCAAAACCAGTGTTGCCAAAACCAAACCAGCTAAAAAATCACCCATTATAACCTAAATTTAACTTAGATGTAACTTAAAGGCAACTTAAATTTAACTCAAATGTAACTTAAATTTAACTTAAATGTAACCTAAATATAACCTAAATTATACTTAAATGTAACTTAAATGCAACTTAAATTTAACTTAAATGTAACTTAAATTCAACCTAAATGTAACTAAAATGTAACTTAAATGTAACTAAAATGTAACTTAAGTGTAACTAAAATGTAACTTAAATGTAACTTAAATGTAACTGAAATGTAACTAAAATGTAACTTAAATGTAACTTAAATGTAACTAAAATGTAACTTAAATGTAACTAAAATGTAACTAAAATGTAACTTAAATGTAACTAAAATGTAACTAAAATGTAACTTAAATGTAACTTAAATGTAACTAAAATGTAACTAAAATGTAACTTAAATGTAACTAAAATGTAACTAAAATGTAACTTAAATGTAACTAAAATGTAACTTAAGTGTAACTAAAATGTAACTTAAATGTAACTTAAATGTAACTGAAATGTAACTAAAATGTAACTTAAATGTAACTTAAATGTAACTGAAATGTAACTAAAATGTAACTTAAATGTAACTTAAATGTAACTAAAATGTAACTTAAATGTAACTAAAATGTAACTAAAATGTAACTTAAATGTAAATTAAATGTAACTTAAATGTAACTAAAATGTAACTAAAATGTAACTTAAATGTAACTAAAATGTAACTAAAATGTAACTTAAATGTAACTAAAATGTAACTAAAATGTAACTAAAATGTAACTTAAATGTAACTAAAATGTAACTAAAATGTAACTTAAATGTAACCTAAATATAACCTAAATTTAACTTAAATTTAACTTAAATGTAACCTAAATACATATAACGTAAATTTAACTTAAATGTAACCTAAATATAACCTAAATGCAACTTAAATTTAACATAAATGTAACTTAAATGCAACCTAAATTTAACTTAAATGTAACTTAAATTCAACATAAATTTAACTTAAATGTAACTTAAATGTAACTTAAATGTAACTAAAATGTAACTTAAATGTAACTTAAATGTAACTAAAATGTAACTAAAATGTAACTAAAATGTAACTAAAATGTAACTTAAATGTAACTTAAATGTAACTAAAATGTAACTTAAATGTAACTAAAATGTAACTTAAATGTAACTAAAATGTAACTAAAATGTAACTTAAATGTAACTAAAATGTAACTTAAATGTAACTTAAATGTAACTAAAATGTAACTTAAATGTAACTAAGATGTAACTAAAATGTAACTTAAATGTAACTACAATGTAACTAAAATGTAACTTAAATGTAACATAAATGTAACTAAAATGTAACTAAAATGTAACTTACATGTAACTAAAATGTAACTAAAATGTAACTTAAATGTAACTTAAATGTAACTAAAATGTAACTAAAATGTAACTTAAATGTAACTTAAATGTAACTAAAATGTAACTTAAATGTAACTTAAATGTAACTAAAATGTAACTTAAATGTAACTAAAATGTAACTAAAATGTAACTTAAATGTAACTAAAATGTAACTTAAACGTAACTAAAATGTAACTAAAATGTAACTAAAATGTAACTAAAATGTAACTTAAATGTAACTTAAATGTAACTAAAATGTAACTAAAATGTAACTAAAATGTAACTAAAATGTAACTTAAATGTAACTTAAATGTAACTAAAATGTAACTAAAATGTAACTTAAATGTAACTTAAATGTAACTAAAATGTAACTAAAATGTAACTAAAATGTAACTAAAATGTAACTTAAATGTAACTAAAATGTAACTTAAATGTAACTTAAATGTAACTAAAATGTAACTAAAATGTAAATAAAATGTAACTAAATGTAACTAAAATGTAACTAAAATGTAACTTTACTTTATTTTACTTAAATGTAACTTAAATTCAACCTAAATTTAACTTAAATGTAACCTAAATACATATAACGTAAATTTAACTTAAATTTAACTTAAATGTAACTTAAATTCAACATAAATTTAACTTAAATGTAACTTAAATGTAACAAAATGTAACTAAAATGTAACTTGAATGTAACTAAAATGTAACTTAAATGTAACTTAAATGTAACTAAAATGTAACTTAAATGTAACTAAAATTTAACTTAAATGTAACTAAAATGTAACTTAAATGTATCTTAAATGTAACTAAAATGTAACTTAAATGTAACTTAAATGTAACTAAAATGTAACTTAAATGTAACTAAAATGTAACTTAAATGTAACTTAAATGTAACTAAAATGTAACTAAAATTTAACTTAAATGTAACTAAAATGTAACTTAAATGTAACTTAAATGTAACTAAAATGTAACTTAAATGTAACGTAAATGTAACTAAAATGTAACTAAAATGTAACTTAAATGTAACTAAAATGTAACTTAAATGTAACTAAAATGTAACTAAAATGTAACTAAAATGTAACTTAAATGTAACTTAAATGTAACTAAAATGTAACTAAAATGTAACTTAAATGTAACTAAAATGTAACTAAAATGTAACTAAAATGTAACTTAAATTTAACTAAAATGTAACTTAAATGTAACTTAAATGTAACTTAAATGTAACTTAAATTTAACTTAAATGTAACTTAAATGTAACTAAAATGTAACTTAAATGTAACTTAAATGTAACTTAAATTTAACTTAAATGTAACTAAAATGTAACTTAAATGTAACTTAAATTTAACTTAAATATAACTAAAATGCAACTTAAATTTAACTTAAATGTAAATTAAATTCAACCTAAATTTAACTTAAATGTAACTTAAATCTAACTTAAATGTAACCTAAATATAACCTAAATTTAACTTAAATGTAACTTAAATGCAACTTAAATTTAACTTAAATGTAACTTAAATTCAACCTAAATTTAACTTAAATGTAACTTAAGTTTAACTTAAATGTAACCAAAATATAACCTAAATTTAACTTAAATGTTAATTAAAAGCAGCTTAAATTTAACTTAAATGTAACCTTAATATAACCTAAATTTAACTTAAATGTAACCTAAATACAACTTAAATTTAACATAAATGTAACTTAAATGCAACTTAAATTTAACATAAATGTAACTTAAATGCAACTTAAATTTAACTTAAATGTAACTTAAATTCAACCTAAATTTAACTTAAATGTAACTTAAATTTAACTTAAATGTAACCTAAATATAACCTAAATTTAACTAAAATGTAACTTAAATGCAACTTAAATTTAACTTAAATGTAACTTAAATTCAACCTAAATTTAACTTAAATGTAACTTAAATTTAACTTAAATGTAACCTAAATATGTAGCGGGTGATTTTTTAAGAGGCTTAGAACTTTTTTAAAAAAAAAAAAACACAAAAAATTTGAAAAAAATGAATGAAATATTTATTTGAATCGATAGTTTGAACCTTGCAATTTAATGTTTAAAGATAATTTCATGCAAATGTTGACCGCGGCTGCGTCTCAGGTAGTCCATCCGCTGAGTCCAATTTTGGCATACTCTTTCACACATATCGGCCGGTATCTCACGAATGAATGCATGGATGTTGGCTTCCAGTGCGTCAATCGAAGCGGGCTTGTCCCTATACACATTAGCCTTGACATACCCCCACAAAAAATAATCTAATGGTGTCAAATCGCACGATCTAGGCGGCCAATTGACCGGCCCGAAACGTGAAATTAACTGTTCACCAAACTCGCCTCGCAATTGCGCCATTGTTTCGCGTGCTGTGTGGCATGTGGCACCGTCTTGTTGAAACCACATATCATGCAAGTCAAGAACTTCCATTTCGGGCAAAAAAAAGTTTGTTATCATCGCTCGGTAGCGTTCACCATTGACAGTAACGCTGCGATTCGCATCATCTTTGAAGAAATATGGCCCAATAATGCCGCCGGCCCATAAACCGCACCAAACAGTGGC
The DNA here is from genome assembly GCA_946477585.1 of Cheilosia urbana. Taxonomy (NCBI): domain Eukaryota; kingdom Metazoa; phylum Arthropoda; class Insecta; order Diptera; family Syrphidae; genus Cheilosia; species Cheilosia urbana. Next base: position 46,089,700 of record OX297856.1, read on the forward strand.
TTTTTCGGGATGCATTGGTAGCTGTTGCAATGCTTCTGGCTGATCTTCACTCCAAATGCGGCAATTTTGCTTATTTACGTACCCATTCAACCAAAAATGAGCCTCATCGCTGAACACAATTTTTCGATAAAAAAGCGGATGCTCGGCCAGCTTTCCAAGAGCCCATTCACCAAAAATTCGGCGTTGTGGTAGGTCGGCTGGCTTTAGTTCTTGCACAAGCTGTATCTTAAAAGGCTTTACGCACAAATCCTTCCGCAAAATTTTCCACGTAGTGCTGTAACAAAGGCCTAACTGCTGGGAACGGCGCCGAATCGACATTTCGCGGTCTTCTGTCACACTAGCTGATACGGCCGCAATATTTTCTTTACTACGCACAGTACGTAAACGTGTTGGTGGTTTAATGTCCAACAAAGTAAATTTGGTGCGAAATTTGGTCACAATCTTCCGAATAGACTGCTCAGAAGGTCGAGAATGCCGATCATAAAATGGAAGCAGCGCGCGATGAACATTTCGAACCGAGCACGAATTTTGATAGTAAAATTCAATAATTTGCAAGCATTGTTCATTTGTAAGACGATCCATGGTTAAATTGCAAACCAAACTGAAGCTGTTTGACAGTGACTCAAGGTACTAAACACACGTCAGCTGTCAAAACCAGTGTTGCCAAAACCAAACCAGCTATAAAATCACCCATTATAACCTAAATTTAACTTAGATGTAACTTAAATGCAACTTAAATTTAACTCAAATGTAACTTAAATTTAACTTAAATGTAACCTAAATATAACCTAAATTATACTTAAATGTAACTTAAATGCAACTTAAATTTAACTTAAATGTAACTTAAATTCAACCTAAATGTAACTAAAATGTAACTTAAATGTAACTAAAATGTAACTTAAGTGTAACTAAAATGTAACTTAAATGTAACTTAAATGTAACTGAAATGTAACTAAAATGTAACTTAAATGTAACTTAAATGTAACTAAAATGTAACTTAAATGTAACTAAAATGTAACTAAAATGTAACTTAAATGTAACTTAAATGTAACTTAAATGTAACTTAAATGTAACTAAAATATAACTTAAATGTAACTAAAATGAAACTAAAATGTAACTAAAATGTAACTTAAATGTAACTTAAATTTAACTTAAATGTAACTTAAATTCAACCTAAATTTAACTTAAATGTAACTTAAATTTAACTTAAATGTAACCTAAATATAACCTAAATTTAACTTAAATGTAACTAAAATGTAACTTAAATGTAACTAAAATGTAACTTAAGTGTAACTAAAATGTAACTTAAATGTAACTTAAATGTAACTGAAATGTAACTAAAATGTAACTTAAATGTAACTTAAATTTAACTTAAATGTAACTAAAATGTAACTAAAATGTAACTTAAATGTAACTAAAATGTAACTTAAATGTAACTAAAATGTAACTTAAATGTAACTTAAATGTAACTAAAATGTAACTTAAATGTAACTAAAATGTAACTAAAATTTAACTTAAATGTAACTAAAATGTAACTTAAATGTAACTTAAATGTATCTTAAATGTAACTAAAATGTAACTTAAATGTAACTTAAATGTAACTAAAATGTAACTTAAATGTAACTAAAATGTAACTTAAATGTAACTTAAATGTAACTAAAATGTAACTAAAATTTAACTTAAATGTAACTAAAATGTAACTTAAATGTAACTAAAATGTAACTTAAATGTAACTTAAATGTAACTAAAATGTAACTTAAATTTAACTTAAATGTAACTAAAATGTAACTAAAATGTAACTAAAATGTAACTTAAATGTAACTTAAATGTAGGTAACTAAAATGTAACTAAAATGTAACTTAAATGTAACTAAAATGTAACTAAAATGTAACTAAAATGTAACTTAAATTTAACTAAAATGTAACTTAAATGTAACTTAAATGTAACTTAAATGTAACTTAAATTTAACTTAAATGTAACTTAAATGTAACTAAAATGTAACTTAAATGTAACTTAAATTTAACTTAAATGTAACTTAAATGTAACTAAAATGTAACTTAAATGTAACTTAAATGTAACTAAAATGTAACTAAAATGTAACTTAAATGTAACTTAAATTTAACTTAAATGTAACTTAAATTCAACCTAAATTTAACTTAAATGTAACTTAAAATTAACTTAAATGTAACTTAAATGTAACTTAAAATTAACTTAAATGTAACTTAAATGTAACTTAAATTCAACCTAAATTTAACTTAAATGTAACTTAAATTTAACTTAAATGTAACCTAAATATAACCTAAATTTAACTTAAATGTAACTAAAATGTAACTTAAATGTAACTAAAATGTAACTTAAGTGTAACTAAAATGTAACTTAAATGTAACTTAAATGTAACTGAAATGTAACTAAAATGTAACTTAAATGTAACTTAAATTTAACTTAAATGTAACTAAAATGTAACTAAAATGTAACTTAAATTTAACTTAAATGTAACTTAAATTCAACCTAAATTTAACTTAAATGTAACTTAAATTTAACTTAAATGTAACCTAAATATAACCTAAATTTAACTTAAATGTAACTTAAATGCAGCTTAAATTAAACTTAAATGTAACCTTAATATAACCTAAATTTAACTTAAATGTAACCTAAATACATATAACGTAAATTTAACTTAAATTTAACTTAAATGTAACTTAAATTCAACATAAATTTAACTTAAATGTAACTTAAATGTAACTAAAATGTAACTAAAATGTAACTTAAATGTAACTAAAATGTAACTTAAATGTAACTTAAATGTAACTAAAATGTAACTTAAATGTAACTAAAATGTAACTAAAATTTAACTTAAATGTAACTAAAATGTAACTTAAATGTAACTTAAATGTATCTTAAATGTAACTAAAATGTAACTTAAATGTAACTTAAATGTAACTAAAATGTAACTTAAATGTAACTAAAATGTAACTTAAATGTAACTTAAATGTAACTAAAATGTAACTAAAATTTAACTTAAATGTAACTAAAATGTAACTTAAATTTAACTTAAATGTAACTAAAATGTAACTTAAATGTAACTAAAATGTAACTAAAATGTAACTTAAATGTAACTAAAATGTAACTAAAATGTAACTAAAATGTAACTTAAATGTAACTTAAATGTAACTAAAATGTAACTAAAATGTAACTTAAATGTAACTAAAATGTAACTAAAATGTAACTAAAATGTAACTTAAATTTAACTAAAATGTAACTTAAATGTAACTTAAATGTAACTTAAATTTAACTTAAACGTAACTTAAATTTAACTTAAATTTAACTTAAATGTAACTAAAATGTAACTAAAATGTAACTTAAATGTAACTTAAATTTAACTTAAATGTAACTAAAATGTAACTTAAATGTAACTTAAATTTAACTTAAATGTAACTAAAATGCAACTTAAATTTAACTTAAATGTAAATTAAATTCAACCTAAATTTAACTTAAATGTAACTTAAATCTAACTTAAATGTAACCTAAATATAACCTAAATTTAACTTAAATGTAACTTAAATGCAACTTAAATTTAACTTAAATGTAACTTAAATTCAACCTAAATGTAACTAAAATGTAACTTAAATGTAACTAAAATGTAACTTAAGTGTAACTAAAATGTAACTTAAATGTAACTTAAATGTAACTGAAATGTAACTAAAATGTAACTTAAATGTAACTTAAATGTAACTAAAATGTAACTTAAATGTAACTAAAATGTAACTAAAATGTAACTTAAATGTAACTTAAATGTAACTTAAATGTAACTTAAATGTAACTAAAATGTAACTTAAATGTAACTAAAATGAAACTAAAATGTAACTAAAATGTAACTTAAATGTAACTTAAATTTAACTTAAATGTAACTTAAATTCAACCTAAATTTAACTTAAATGTAACTTAAATGTAACTAAAATGTAACTAAAATGTAACTTAAATGTAACTTAAATGTAACTAAAATGTAACTTAAATGTAACTAAAATGTAACTAAAATGTAACTTAAATGTAACTAAAATGTAACTAAAATGTAACTTAAATGTAACTTAAATGTAACTAAAATGTAACTTAAATGTAACTAAAATGTAACTTAAATGTAACTAAAATGTAACTTAAGTGTAACTAAAATGTAACTTAAATGTAACTTAAATGTAACTTAAATTTAACTTAAATGTAACTAAAATGTAACTAAAATGTAACTTAAATTTAACTTAAATGTAACTAAAATGTAACTTAAATGTAACTAAAATGTAACTAAAATGTAACTTAAATGTAACTAAAATGTAACTTAAATGTAACTAAAATGTAACTAAAATGTAACTTAAATGTAACTTAAATGTAACTAAAATGTAACTTAAATGTAACTAAAATGTAACTAAAATGTAACTTAAATGTAACTTAAATGTAACTTAAATGTAACTTAAATGTAACTAAAATGTAACTTAAATGTAACTAAAATGAAACTAAAATGTAACTAAAATGTAACTTAAATGTAACTTAAATGTGACTTAAAATTAACTTAAATGTAACTTAAATGTAACTTAAATTCAACCTAAATTTAACTTAAATGTAACTTAAATTTAACTTAAATGTAACCTAAATATAACCTAAATTTAACTTAAATGTAACTAAAATGTAACTTAAATGTAACTAAAATGTAACTTAAGTGTAACTAAAATGTAACTTAAATGTAACTTAAATGTAACTGAAATGTAACTAAAATGTAACTTAAATGTAACTTAAATTTAACTTAAATGTAACTAAAATGTAACTAAAATGTAACTTAAATTTAACTTAAATGTAACTTAAATTCAACCTAAATTTAACTTAAATGTAACTTAAATTTAACTTAAATGTAACCTAAATATAACCTAAATTTAACTTAAATGTAACTTAAATGCAGCTTAAATTAAACTTAAATGTGTAGTAACATAAGCAAACTGTTACTGAACTCGTCCACTATTCAGTTGTGGACGTGTTCAGTGGCAGACTGTTTTATTGTAATGGCAGCCAACTTCAGGTTGGTGTCGGCCATTGATGATAAGAAAAAGAAGAAAAGAACACGAGCCAAAAAAAGCACACGTGAAGGAAAATAATAAAATTTAACCAAGAAAACGAGGAATAAATCTTTTAATTATCCGTACTACAACGTCAGATGTGGGGTACCACACTAATCGAAAAGAAAAAAGTGTGGATGACCATAAAGAAACAAGATTAGGTGAGATTATTAAAATGTCAACCAAACTAACGAAGTCTCAACTGCAGGAGGCACTTCACGCTGCGCAAATTGAAGTACCACCTTCCGCAACAGTGGCCCAGCTGCGTGCATTGTACGAACAAGAGTTGAGCGAAAGCAAACTACCGGATGAACGAGGCAATTCTGAGAGCTCGGATGATGACCTGGCCATGGAGCCACTGACAACATACCCTACTACAGTGAGTGGAACTTCAGCGAGCGGAACTTCAGCCCCAATAATTTCCAGAACCCAGACGTCCTCCGCCTACGAAACTTCAGCATCACCTAAGAAAATTATCGCACATTCCGCCAGCGTACCCGCACCTATGATCATTGCGAACGCAACAACTTCCGCTGAAGTTAACACGCCGAATCCTAATTCAACCCTCAGCAATGTACCAGTGTGTGCTACCACTAGCACTAGTTCAGATATCGAAGAACAACAACTGTTGATTCGCCTAGAAAGGCGCAAGCGCATCGCAGACCTCCGCAGAGAGCTAGATGAATCCTATTCTGATTCATTACCTACCAGGCGAGTAGACTTCAGCGACATTGAGAATGCGGTCTCTTCTTTTTCCGGCGATGACTCCTATGGTGTTCGAAAGTGGATTGCTGACTATGAGGACGTGACTCAATCCCTCGGATGTGATGACAAGTGCAAATATGTGTGCGGACGAAGATTGCTGAAAGGTACAGCAAAAATGCTTCTGAGGACGATCCGAGTGAACACCTGGGATGATTTGAGGAACCTTCTGATAGCCGAGTTTGATAAACGGTTGACTCGGCAAGAAGTGTACAAACAGCTGAGTCGCCGAACCCGCCGACGAGATGAAACACTTCTTCATTACGTCTTATCAATGCAGGAAATCGCTGCATATGCTGATGTTGACGAAGCTGACCTAATGGAGTACATCATAGATGGGCTTGCGGACACATCATCAACAGTGTCCATCCTTTACGCAGCAAAATCGCTTCAGGAACTGAAGAGTCTGTTGCCGCGTTATGAGAAGAGGAGTATCATGAAGGCAACAACAGCCGCCAGAAGCAGTAGTAGTGTACCTAAGCCAGTGACTGCGGCCATACCAGGACCGAAGAAACAGTTCGAAGCAGTATCTGGAGAGAGTCCAGTCCGGTGCTTCAACTGCTCAGCATATGGGCACATAGCCGTGAACTGTCCCAAGGAAAAGAGACCGGTTGGATCGTGTTTTCGCTGTGGAGATCCGGGTCATGTCTACAAGCTGTGTCCGAAGGCGCCGAACCGAAGGCAAGTGAGTGCTGTCAACAAAATCCAATCAGGAGCCGCATCAGATGATGATTACGATGACGATGACATTGGACAATCCTTGAGTTCCATTCAGTTGGTAAGCATTGCTTTTATTGTAAGAGAAACTAAGTGCACAAACTTTATTGAATGTAATTGTCTTCTTGACACCGGTAGTCCGGTTAGCTTTATTCGAAGATCCATGGTGCCTGAAGAAATCAGAGTTGGCAGTTTATCGTATTCTAATTATCGGGGACTTGGGGACATCAAAATTTATACATACGGTACGTTATCTTGTTATCTCAAAATTAAAAAGAAAACAAAAAAAGTGTCACTTATGATTATTCCAGATGAAGTTACACTTATGCCTCTGCTTATCGGTCGGGATGTACTTCAAATGTTTGACATTAGCTTAAGAATGGGTAGCCATAGAAATGTGATTTCTTCAGAACCAATTTGTACTATGAATACTGATAAACACTTGTTACTAAACTATACGTATTTGTGCACTTATTTTCCCGTTTCCACAAACAGAGCAACAGAGTCATTCATACAACCCATTGTAAGTGGCACAGGACTTTGTGATGATAGTCCAGTAGATAAGACAAATATGAAAATACAAAAAACTAATTTAGCTGGTAACGATTGTTGTCCGCAGGGGTTAGGCGATTATGAGACAGGGCATGAAATTTTAAACATAGAATGGGAAAATAGAGACGACTTTCTGGTGGGGCCTGAGCTTGATCGAGTTTCTTCTGAAACAGTGCGTAGTATTATCTATGACACTTATGTGAATTTTGATAAATCAAAAGTGACACCATTGGATTACGAGATGCAAATTCGACTTTTGACGGACACACCGTTCTTTTGCCCGCCTCGACGGTTGTCCTTTGCAGAAAAGCGAGAAGTGGACATAATTATTAAAGATCTTCTGGATCGTAAGATCATAAGACACAGCGATTCCCCCTATGCCTCCCCTATTGTGTTGACTAAGAAAAAATCTGGAGAGATACGAATGTGTGTCGACTATCGTGCTCTGAATAAGTATACGGTGAGGGATAATTACCCTCTTCCCCTGATTGAGGATTGTCTCGAATATTTCTCGGGAAAAAAAGTGTTCACCCTTCTGGATCTTAAGAGTGGCTTCCACCAAGTGAAGGTTTCATCAGATTCTACTCACCTTACGTCTTTCGTGACCCCAACAGGCCAATATGAATTCTTAAAGATGCCATTTGGCCTCAAGAACGCTCCTAGTGTTTTCCAACGATTTATTTCACGCATTTTTCGTAAACTGACAGAGTCTAAACAGATTGTCATTTACATGGATGATATAGTTATTGCCAGTGAAAATTTACCTGACCATTTAAGCTTGTTAAGACAAGTTTTACGTTGTTTAGCCGAGAATGGTCTTGAGTTAAAATTTTCTAAGTGCCGTTTTGCATTTTCAGCCATAGAGTATTTAGGGTACCAGGTGACTGAGCAAGGTATTCAGCCAAGTGATTCCCACTTGAGGGCCATTCATCGGTATCCAGTCCCTAAGAATAGTAAGGAACTGCATTCCTTCCTGGGGTTAAGTTCTTACTTCCGGCGTTTTGTGAATTCTTTCTCCAGGATAGCTCGACCACTGTATGATCTTTTGAAGAAAGACAAACCTTATATTTTCTCAGCCGAATGCGAACGAGCTTTCCAACAATTGAAAGATTGTCTGACTTCTTCGCCAGTGTTAGCCATTTATGACCCGACCCGTGAGACGGAATTGCATTGTGATGCCAGTTCGTTGGGATATGGAGCTGTCCTCCTTCAAAGACAGAATGATGGACGGTTTCATCCGGTGGCTTATTCTTCCAGAAGTACTACTGCTCAGGAGGCCAAGTATCATAGTTTTGAGCTGGAAACTTTGGCCATTATTTCTGCCCTCCGGCGTTTCCGAGTGTATTTGGAGGGGATTCCGTTTACAGTGGTGACTGACTGTAACTCACTTACGCTTACACTTAACAAGAAAAGTGTAAACCCGCGAATAGCTCGTTGGGCCCTTGAGCTGGAAAATTATGACTATAAGGTCAAACACCGAAGTGGATCAAAGATGGGTCATACTGATGCCTTAAGCAGATGTTTTATGATATCGGTGGTGAATTCGGAAGACATTGATTTTCAATTAAGGGCATCTCAAAGCCGTGATCCTATTATCGTAAAATTAAGAGAGAAATTGTGTTCTGAAGACTCTAGTCAGTATGTCTTGCAAGACGGAGTAGTGTTCCGAAAAGACCGTGGTGATAAGTTAAGTATGTACGTCCCTTCCGAGCTTGAGACTAACCTTATCCGTCAAGTGCATGAGAAGATTGGTCACTTAGGAGTTTCAAAGTGTTACAACCAAGTGAGGATGCATTATTGGTTCCCCAATATGCAAAGGAAGATCGAAAAGTTCATTAGGAATTGTATAAAGTGCATAATGTATTCATCCCCTGCACAGGCGCGTGAGTGTAATATCTTCAGTATACCTAAGAAACCGGTCCCGTTTCATACCATTCATTTGGATCACTTCGGACCGCTTCCGTCTATAGCATCAAAAAGAAAGCATGTCCTCTTGGTTGTTGATGCGTTTACAAAATTCGTCAAGCTCTATCCGGTGATCTCGACCAGCACCAGGGAGGTGTGCGCGTCGCTGGGAAGATATTTTGAATATTACAGTAGACCTTCTAGAGTGATTACGGATAGGGGCACTTGTTTTACTTCTTTAGAATTTAGTTCATTCCTATTAGAGCGAAATATTGCGCATGTTAAGGTTGCTGTCCATTCACCTCAGGCTAATGGGCAGGTTGAGAGAGTCAACCGAGTGCTGGGACGAATGTTAGCCAAACTTAGCGAACCACTGCAGCATTCTAATTGGGTCCAGACATTGGCACAGGTAGAATACGCACTTAATAATACGATTCATAGGTCAACACATGACACACCCAGTAAGTTACTGTTCGGAGTTGATCAGCGGGGACCAGTGATAGACGAACTCACAGAATTTCTTGAGGAAAAGGGTTTGAACCGAGGTGAAAGAGATCTTATAGCCATCAGGGAATCGGCCTCAGAGGAGTCACGAAAGGTTCAAGAGTATAATTGCCGGTACTTCAAGGAGCACCACCGCCCTGCGCGTACTTATGACAGGGGTGATTTTGTAGTAATAAAAAATGTGGATACAACAATCGGTACCAATAAGAAACTCATTCAAAAGTTCAAGGGACCTTATGTCATTCACAGAGTCCTGCCACATGATAGGTATGTCATACGTGATATAGAAAATTGTCCTATAACTCAGTTGCCATATGATGGTATAGTAGAGGCCAAGAATATCCGACTGTGGAGAGAAGATTTCTCTTAAAAAAAAAAAAAAAAAGAAGAAGAGAGTCTTAATTGTTATTCATTATTATGTAAACCCATGACATTTGTGTCATTCAATGTGTAGATGTTAAGTTGAATTAAGATTAAGTTATGTTAAGTTGATTTAAGCTTCCTGTGAATCATTACTTATTAACGTTATGGTTAAGATTAAGCTATGTTGAGTTGATTTAAGTTTCTTGTGAATCATTACTTATTAATGTTATGGTATTGATTGTGGTCAATCAAATTGTCAGACTGGCCGAGATGTAGTAACATAAGCAAACTGTTACTGAACTCGTCCACTATTCAGTTGTGGACGTGTTCAGTGGCAGACTGTTTTATTGTAATGGCAGCCAACTTCAGGTTGGTGTCGGCCATTGATGATAAGAAAAAGAAGAAAAGAACACGAGCCAAAAAAAGCACACGTGAAGGAAAATAATAAAATTTAACCAAGAAAACGAGGAATAAATCTTTTAATTATCCGTACTACAAATGTAACCTTAATATAACCTAAATTTAACTTAAATGTAACCTAAATACATATAACGTAAATTTAACTTAAATTTAACTTAAATGTAACTTAAATTCAACATAAATTTAACTTAAATGTAACTTAAATGTAACTAAAATGTAACTAAAATGTAACTTAAATGTAACTAAAATGTAACTTAAATGTAACTTAAATGTAACTAAAATGTAACTTAAATGTAACTAAAATGTAACTAAAATTTAACTTAAATGTAACTAAAATGTAACTTAAATGTAACTTAAATGTATCTTAAATGTAACTAAAATGTAACTTAAATGTAACTTAAATGTAACTAAAATGTAACTTAAATGTAACTAAAATGTAACTTAAATGTAACTTAAATGTAACTAAAATGTAACTAAAATTTAACTTAAATGTAACTAAAATGTAACTTAAATTTAACTTAAATGTAACTAAAATGTAACTTAAATGTAACTAAAATGTAACTAAAATGTAACTTAAATGTAACTAAAATGTAACTAAAATGTAACTAAAATGTAACTTAAATGTAACTTAAATGTAACTAAAATGTAACTAAAATGTAACTTAAATGTAACTAAAATGTAACTAAAATGTAACTAAAATGTAACTTAAATTTAACTAAAATGTAACTTAAATGTAACTTAAATGTAACTTAAATTTAACTTAAACGTAACTTAAATTTAACTTAAATTTAACTTAAATGTAACTAAAATGTAACTAAAATGTAACTTAAATGTAACTTAAATTTAACTTAAATGTAACTAAAATGTAACTTAAATGTAACTTAAATTTAACTTAAATGTAACTAAAATGCAACTTAAATTTAACTTAAATGTAAATTAAATTCAACCTAAATTTAACTTAAATGTAACTTAAATCTAACTTAAATGTAACCTAAATATAACCTAAATTTAACTTAAATGTAACTTAAATGCAACTTAAATTTAACTTAAATGTAACTTAAATTCAACCTAAATGTAACTAAAATGTAACTTAAATGTAACTAAAATGTAACTTAAGTGTAACTAAAATGTAACTTAAATGTAACTTAAATGTAACTGAAATGTAACTAAAATGTAACTTAAATGTAACTTAAATGTAACTAAAATGTAACTTAAATGTAACTAAAATGTAACTAAAATGTAACTTAAATGTAACTTAAATGTAACTTAAATGTAACTTAAATGTAACTAAAATGTAACTTAAATGTAACTAAAATGTAACTTAAATGTAACTTAAATGTAACTAAAATGTAACTTAAATGTAACTAAAATGTAACTAAAATGTAACTTAAATGTAACTAAAATGTAACTTAAATGTAACTAAAATGTAACTAAAATGTAACTAAAATGTAACTAAAATGTAACTTAAATGTAACTTAAATGTAACTAAAATGTAACTAAAATGTAACTAAAATGTAACTAAAATGTAACTTAAATGTAACTTAAATGTAACTAAAATGTAACTAAAATGTAACTTAAATGTAACTTAAATGTAACTAAAATGTAACTAAAATGTAACTAAAATGTAACTAAAATGTAACTTAAATGTAACTAAAATGTAACTTAAATGTAACTTAAATGTAACTAAAATGTAACTAAAATGTAAATAAAATGTAACTAAATGTAACTAAAATGTAACTAAAATGTAACTTTACTTTATTTTACTTAAATGTAACTTAAATTCAACCTAAATTTAACTTAAATGTAACCTAAATACATATAACGTAAATTTAACTTAAATTTAACTTAAATGTAACTTAAATTCAACATAAATTTAACTTAAATGTAACTTAAATGTAACAAAATGTAACTAAAATGTAACTTGAATGTAACTAAAATGTAACTTAAATGTAACTTAAATGTAACTAAAATGTAACTTAAATGTAACTAAAATTTAACTTAAATGTAACTAAAATGTAACTTAAATGTATCTTAAATGTAACTAAAATGTAACTTAAATGTAACTTAAATGTAACTAAAATGTAACTTAAATGTAACTAAAATGTAACTTAAATGTAACTTAAATGTAACTAAAATGTAACTAAAATTTAACTTAAATGTAACTAAAATGTAACTTAAATGTAACTTAAATGTAACTAAAATGTAACTTAAATGTAACGTAAATGTAACTAAAATGTAACTAAAATGTAACTTAAATGTAACTAAAATGTAACTTAAATGTAACTAAAATGTAACTAAAATGTAACTAAAATGTAACTTAAATGTAACTTAAATGTAACTAAAATGTAACTAAAATGTAACTTAAATGTAACTAAAATGTAACTAAAATGTAACTAAAATGTAACTTAAATTTAACTAAAATGTAACTTAAATGTAACTTAAATGTAACTTAAATGTAACTTAAATTTAACTTAAATGTAACTTAAATGTAACTAAAATGTAACTTAAATGTAACTTAAATGTAACTTAAATTTAACTTAAATGTAACTAAAATGTAACTTAAATGTAACTTAAATTTAACTTAAATATAACTAAAATGCAACTTAAATTTAACTTAAATGTAAATTAAATTCAACCTAAATTTAACTTAAATGTAACTTAAATCTAACTTAAATGTAACCTAAATATAACCTAAATTTAACTTAAATGTAACTTAAATGCAACTTAAATTTAACTTAAATGTAACTTAAATTCAACCTAAATTTAACTTAAATGTAACTTAAGTTTAACTTAAATGTAACCTAAATATAACCTAAATTTAACTTAAATGTTAATTAAAAGCAGCTTAAATTTAACTTAAATGTAACCTTAATATAACCTAAATTTAACTTAAATGTAACCTAAATACAACTTAAATTTAACATAAATGTAACTTAAATGCAACTTAAATTTAACATAAATGTAACTTAAATGCAACTTAAATTTAACTTAAATGTAACTTAAATTCAACCTAAATTTAACTTAAATGTAACTTAAATTTAACTTAAATGTAACCTAAATATAACCTAAATTTAACTAAAATGTAACTTAAATGCAACTTAAATTTAACTTAAATGTAACTTAAATTCAACCTAAATTTAACTTAAATGTAACTTAAATTTAACTTAAATGTAACCTAAATATGTAGCGGGTGATTTTTTAAGAGGCTTAGAACTTTTTTAAAAAAAAAAAAACACAAAAAATTTGAAAAAAATGAATGAAATATTTATTTGAATCGATAGTTTGAACCTTGCAATTTAATGTTTAAAGATAATTTCATGCAAATGTTGACCGCGGCTGCGTCTCAGGTAGTCCATCCGCTGAGTCCAATTTTGGCATACTCTTTCACACATATCGGCCGGTATCTCACGAATGAATGCATGGATGTTGGCTTCCAGTGCGTCAATCGAAGCGGGCTTGTCCCTATACACATTAGCCTTGACATACCCCCACAAAAAATAATCTAATGGTGTCAAATCGCACGATCTAGGCGGCCAATTGACCGGCCCGAAACGTGAAATTAACTGTTCACCAAACTCGCCTCGCAATTGCGCCATTGTTTCGCGTGCTGTGTGGCATGTGGCACCGTCTTGTTGAAACCACATATCATGCAAGTCAAGAACTTCCATTTCGGGCAAAAAAAAGTTTGTTATCATCGCTCGGTAGCGTTCACCATTGACAGTAACGCTGCGATTCGCATCATCTTTGAAGAAATATGGCCCAATAATGCCGCCGGCCCATAAACCGCACCAAACAGTGGCTTTTTCGGGATGCATTGGTAGCTGTTGCAATGCTTCTGGCTGATCTTCACTCCAAATGCGGCAATTTTGCTTATTTACGTACCCATTCAACCAAAAATGAGCCTCATCGCTGAACACAATTTTTCGATAAAAAAGCGGATGCTCGGCCAGCTTTCCAAGAGCCCATTCACCAAAAATTCGGCGTTGTGGTAGGTCGGCTGGCTTTAGTTCTTGCACAAGCTGTATCTTAAAAGGCTTTACGCACAAATCCTTCCGCAAAATTTTCCACGTAGTGCTGTAACAAAGGCCTAACTGCTGGGAACGGCGCCGAATCGACATTTCGCGGTCTTCTGTCACACTAGCTGATACGGCCGCAATATTTTCTTTACTACGCACAGTACGTAAACGTGTTGGTGGTTTAATGTCCAACAAAGTAAATTTGGTGCGAAATTTGGTCACAATCTTCCGAATAGACTGCTCAGAAGGTCGAGAATGCCGATCATAAAATGGAAGCAGCGCGCGATGAACATTTCGAACCGAGCACGAATTTTGATAGTAAAATTCAATAATTTGCAAGCATTGTTCATTTGTAAGACGATCCATGGTTAAATTGCAAACCAAACTGAAGCTGTTTGACAGTGACTCAAGGTACTAAACACACGTCAGCTGTCAAAACCAGTGTTGCCAAAACCAAACCAGCTATAAAATCACCCATTATAACCTAAATTTAACTTAGATGTAACTTAAATGCAACTTAAATTTAACTCAAATGTAACTTAAATTTAACTTAAATGTAACCTAAATATAACCTAAATTATACTTAAATGTAACTTAAATGCAACTTAAATTTAACTTAAATGTAACTTAAATTCAACCTAAATGTAACTAAAATGTAACTTAAATGTAACTAAAATGTAACTTAAGTGTAACTAAAATGTAACTTAAATGTAACTTAAATGTAACTGAAATGTAACTAAAATGTAACTTAAATGTAACTTAAATGTAACTAAAATGTAACTTAAATGTAACTAAAATGTAACTAAAATGTAACTTAAATGTAACTTAAATGTAACTTAAATGTAACTTAAATGTAACTAAAATATAACTTAAATGTAACTAAAATGAAACTAAAATGTAACTAAAATGTAACTTAAATGTAACTTAAATTTAACTTAAATGTAACTTAAATTCAACCTAAATTTAACTTAAATGTAACTTAAATTTAACTTAAATGTAACCTAAATATAACCTAAATTTAACTTAAATGTAACTAAAATGTAACTTAAATGTAACTAAAATGTAACTTAAGTGTAACTAAAATGTAACTTAAATGTAACTTAAATGTAACTGAAATGTAACTAAAATGTAACTTAAATGTAACTTAAATTTAACTTAAATGTAACTAAAATGTAACTAAAATGTAACTTAAATGTAACTAAAATGTAACTTAAATGTAACTAAAATGTAACTTAAATGTAACTTAAATGTAACTAAAATGTAACTTAAATGTAACTAAAATGTAACTAAAATTTAACTTAAATGTAACTAAAATGTAACTTAAATGTAACTTAAATGTATCTTAAATGTAACTAAAATGTAACTTAAATGTAACTTAAATGTAACTAAAATGTAACTTAAATGTAACTAAAATGTAACTTAAATGTAACTTAAATGTAACTAAAATGTAACTAAAATTTAACTTAAATGTAACTAAAATGTAACTTAAATGTAACTAAAATGTAACTTAAATGTAACTTAAATGTAACTAAAATGTAACTTAAATTTAACTTAAATGTAACTAAAATGTAACTAAAATGTAACTAAAATGTAACTTAAATGTAACTTAAATGTAGGTAACTAAAATGTAACTAAAATGTAACTTAAATGTAACTAAAATGTAACTAAAATGTAACTAAAATGTAACTTAAATTTAACTAAAATGTAACTTAAATGTAACTTAAATGTAACTTAAATGTAACTTAAATTTAACTTAAATGTAACTTAAATGTAACTAAAATGTAACTTAAATGTAACTTAAATTTAACTTAAATGTAACTTAAATGTAACTAAAATGTAACTTAAATGTAACTTAAATGTAACTAAAATGTAACTAAAATGTAACTTAAATGTAACTTAAATTTAACTTAAATGTAACTTAAATTCAACCTAAATTTAACTTAAATGTAACTTAAAATTAACTTAAATGTAACTTAAATGTAACTTAAAATTAACTTAAATGTAACTTAAATGTAACTTAAATTCAACCTAAATTTAACTTAAATGTAACTTAAATTTAACTTAAATGTAACCTAAATATAACCTAAATTTAACTTAAATGTAACTAAAATGTAACTTAAATGTAACTAAAATGTAACTTAAGTGTAACTAAAATGTAACTTAAATGTAACTTAAATGTAACTGAAATGTAACTAAAATGTAACTTAAATGTAACTTAAATTTAACTTAAATGTAACTAAAATGTAACTAAAATGTAACTTAAATTTAACTTAAATGTAACTTAAATTCAACCTAAATTTAACTTAAATGTAACTTAAATTTAACTTAAATGTAACCTAAATATAACCTAAATTTAACTTAAATGTAACTTAAATGCAGCTTAAATTAAACTTAAATGTAACCTTAATATAACCTAAATTTAACTTAAATGTAACCTAAATACATATAACGTAAATTTAACTTAAATTTAACTTAAATGTAACTTAAATTCAACATAAATTTAACTTAAATGTAACTTAAATGTAACTAAAATGTAACTAAAATGTAACTTAAATGTAACTAAAATGTAACTTAAATGTAACTTAAATGTAACTAAAATGTAACTTAAATGTAACTAAAATGTAACTAAAATTTAACTTAAATGTAACTAAAATGTAACTTAAATGTAACTTAAATGTATCTTAAATGTAACTAAAATGTAACTTAAATGTAACTTAAATGTAACTAAAATGTAACTTAAATGTAACTAAAATGTAACTTAAATGTAACTTAAATGTAACTAAAATGTAACTAAAATTTAACTTAAATGTAACTAAAATGTAACTTAAATTTAACTTAAATGTAACTAAAATGTAACTTAAATGTAACTAAAATGTAACTAAAATGTAACTTAAATGTAACTAAAATGTAACTAAAATGTAACTAAAATGTAACTAAAATGTAACTAAAATGTAACTTAAATGTAACTTAAATGTAACTAAAATGTAACTAAAATGTAACTTAAATGTAACTAAAATGTAACTAAAATGTAACTTAAATTCAACCTAAATGTAACTAAAATGTAACTTAAATGTAACTAAAATGTAACTTAAGTGTAACTAAAATGTAACTTAAATGTAACTTAAATGTAACTGAAATGTAACTAAAATGTAACTTAAATGTAACTTAAATGTAACTAAAATGTAACTTAAATGTAACTAAAATGTAACTAAAATGTAACTTAAATGTAACTAAAATGTAACTTAAGTGTAACTAAAATGTTACTTAAATTTAACTTAAATGTAACTAAAATGCAACTTAAATTTAACTTAAATGTAAATTAAATTCAACCTAAATTTAACTTAAATGTAACTTAAATCTAACTTAAATGTAACCTAAATATAACCTAAATTTAACTTAAATGTAACTTAAATGCAACTTAAATTTAACTTAAATGTAACTTAAATTCAACCTAAATGTAACTAAAATGTAACTTAAATGTAACTAAAATGTAACTTAAGTGTAACTAAAATGTAACTTAAATGTAACTTAAATGTAACTGAAATGTAACTAAAATGTAACTTAAATGTAACTTAAATGTAACTAAAATGTAACTTAAATGTAACTAAAATGTAACTAAAATGTAACTTAAATGTAACTTAAATGTAACTTAAATGTAACTTAAATGTAACTAAAATGTAACTTAAATGTAACTAAAATGAAACTAAAATGTAACTAAAATGTAACTTAAATGTAACTTAAATTTAACTTAAATGTAACTTAAATTCAACCTAAATTTAACTTAAATGTAACTTAAATGTAACTAAAATGTAACTAAAATGTAACTTAAATGTAACTTAAATGTAACTAAAATGTAACTTAAATGTAACTAAAATGTAACTAAAATGTAACTTAAATTGTAACTAAAATGCAACTTAAATGTAACTTAAATGTAACTTAAATGTAACTAAAATGTAACTTAAATGTAACTAAAATGTAACTTAAATGTAACTAAAATGTAACTTAAGTGTAACTAAAATGTAACTTAAATGTAACTTAAATGTAACTTAAATTTAACTTAAATGTAACTAAAATGTAACTAAAATGTAACTTAAATTTAACTTAAATGTAACTAAAATGTAACTTAAATGTAACTAAAATGTAACTAAAATGTAACTTAAATGTAACTAAAATGTAACTAAAATGTAACTAAAATGTAACTTAAATGTAACTTAAATGTAACTAAAATGTAACTTAAATGTAACTAAAATGTAACTAAAATGTAACTTAAATGTAACTTAAATGTAACTTAAATGTAACTTAAATGTAACTAAAATGTAACTTAAATGTAACTAAAATGAAACTAAAATGTAACTAAAATGTAACTTAAATGTAACTTAAATGTAACTTAAAATTAACTTAAATGTAACTTAAATGTAACTTAAATTCAACCTAAATTTAACTTAAATGTAACTTAAATTTAACTTAAATGTAACCTAAATATAACCTAAATTTAACTTAAATGTAACTAAAATGTAACTTAAATGTAACTAAAATGTAACTTAAGTGTAACTAAAATGTAACTTAAATGTAACTTAAATGTAACTGAAATGTAACTAAAATGTAACTTAAATGTAACTTAAATTTAACTTAAATGTAACTAAAATGTAACTAAAATGTAACTTAAATTTAACTTAAATGTAACTTAAATTCAACCTAAATTTAACTTAAATGTAACTTAAATTTAACTTAAATGTAACCTAAATATAACCTAAATTTAACTTAAATGTAACTTAAATGCAGCTTAAATTAAACTTAAATGTAACCTTAATATAACCTAAATTTAACTTAAATGTAACCTAAATACATATAACGTAAATTTAACTTAAATTTAACTTAAATGTAACTTAAATTCAACATAAATTTAACTTAAATGTAACTTAAATGTAACTAAAATGTAACTAAAATGTAACTTAAATGTAACTAAAATGTAACTTAAATGTAACTTAAATGTAACTAAAATGTAACTTAAATGTAACTAAAATGTAACTAAAATTTAACTTAAATGTAACTAAAATGTAACTTAAATGTAACTTAAATGTATCTTAAATGTAACTAAAATGTAACTTAAATGTAACTTAAATGTAACTAAAATGTAACTTAAATGTAACTAAAATGTAACTTAAATTTAACTTAAATGTAACCAAAATGTAACTAAAATTTAACTTAAATGTAACTAAAATGTAACTTAAATTTAACTTAAATGTAACTAAAATGTAACTTAAATGTAACTAAAATGTAACTAAAATGTAACTTAAATGTAACTAAAATGTAACTAAAATGTAACTAAAATGTAACTTAAATGTAACTTAAATGTAACTAAAATGTAACTAAAATGTAACTTAAATGTAACTAAAATGTAACTAAAATGTAACTAAAATGTAACTTAAATTTAACTAAAATGTAACTTAAATGTAACTTAAATGTAACTTAAATTTAACTTAAACGTAACTTAAATTTAACTTAAATTTAACTTAAATGTAACTAAAATGTAACTAAAATGTAACTTAAATGTAACTTAAATTTAACTTAAATGTAACTAAAATGTAACTTAAATGTAACTTAAATTTAACTTAAATGTAACTAAAATGCAACTTAAATTTAACTTAAATGTAAATTAAATTCAACCTAAATTTAACTTAAATGTAACTTAAATCTAACTTAAATGTAACCTAAATATAACCTAAATTTAACTTAAATGTAACTTAAATGCAACTTAAATTTAACTTAAATGTAACTTAAATTCAACCTAAATGTAACTAAAATGTAACTTAAATGTAACTAAAATGTAACTTAAGTGTAACTAAAATGTAACTTAAATGTAACTTAAATGTAACTGAAATGTAACTAAAATGTAACTTAAATGTAACTAAAATGTAACTTAAATGTAACTAAAATGTAACTAAAATGTAACTTAAATGTAACTTAAATGTAACTTAAATGTAACTTAAATGTAACTAAAATGT
Organism: Cheilosia urbana; assembly: GCA_946477585.1. NCBI lineage: Eukaryota > Metazoa > Arthropoda > Insecta > Diptera > Syrphidae > Cheilosia > Cheilosia urbana. Next base: position 46,110,040 of record OX297856.1, read on the forward strand.
AACTTAAATGTAACTAAAATGAAACTAAAATGTAACTAAAATGTAACTTAAATGTAACTTAAATTTAACTTAAATGTAACTTAAATTCAACCTAAATTTAACTTAAATGTAACTTAAATGTAACTAAAATGTAACTAAAATGTAACTTAAATGTAACTTAAATGTAACTAAAATGTAACTTAAATGTAACTAAAATGTAACTTAAATGTAACTAAAATGTAACTTAAGTGTAACTAAAATGTAACTTAAATGTAACTTAAATGTAACTTAAATTTAACTTAAATGTAACTAAAATGTAACTAAAATGTAACTTAAATTTAACTTAAATGTAACTAAAATGTAACTTAAATGTAACTAAAATGTAACTAAAATGTAACTTAAATGTAACTAAAATGTAACTAAAATGTAACTAAAATGTAACTTAAATGTAGCTTAAATGTAACTAAAATGTAACTAAAATGTAACTTAAATGTAACTAAAATGTAACTTAAATGTAACTTAAATGTAACTTAAATTTAACTTAAATTTAACTTAAATGTAACTAAAATGTAACTAAAATGTAACTTAAATTTAACTTAAATGTAACTAAAATGTAACTTAAATGTAACTAAAATGTAACTAAAATGTAACTTAAATGTAACTAAAATGTAACTAAAATGTAACTTAAATGTAACTTAAATGTAACTAAAATGTAACTAAAATGTAACTTAAATGTAACTTAAATGTAACTAAAATGTAACTTAAATGTAACTAAAATGTAACTAAAATGTAACTTAAATGTAACTAAAATGTAACTTAAATGTAACTTAAATGTAACTTAAATGTAACTTCAATTTAACTTAAATGTAACTTAAATGTAACTAAAATGTAACTTAAATGTAACTTAAATGTAACTAAAATGTAACTTAAATGTAACTTAAATGTAACTTAAATTTAACTTAAATTTAACTTAAATGTAACTAAAATGTAACTAAAATGTAACTTAAATGTAACTTAAATTTAACTAAAATGTAACTTAAATGTAACTTAAATGTAACTAAAATGTAACTTAAATGTAACTAAAATGTAACTAAAATGTAACTTAAATGTAACTAAAATGTAACTAAAATGTAACTTAAATGTAACTTAAATGTAACTAAAATGTAACTTAAATGTAACTAAAATGTAACTTAAATGTAACTTAAATGTAACTTAAATGTAACTTAAATGTAACTTAAATGTAACTTAAATTTAACTTAAATTTAACTTAAATGTAACTAAAATGTAACTAAAATGTAACTCAAATGTAACTTAAATGTAACTTAAATGTAACTAAAATGTAACTTAAATGTAACTTAAATGTAACTTAAATGTAACTTAAATGTAACTTAAATTTAACTTAAATTTAACTTAAATGTAACTAAAATGTAACTAAAATGTAACTCAAATGTAACTTAAATTTAACTTAAATGTAACTTAAATGTAACTTAAATTTAACTAAAATGTAACTAAAATGTAACTTAAATGTAACTAAAATGTAACTTAAATGTAACTTAAATTTAACTTAAATGTAACTTAAATGTAACTAAAATGTAACTAAAATGTAACTTAAATGTAACTTAAATTTAACTTAAATGTAACTTAAATTTAACTTAAATGTAACCTAAATATAACCTAAATTTAACTTAAATGCAGCTTAAATTTAACTTAAATGTAACCTAAATACAACTTAAATTTAACATAAATGTAACTTAAATGCAACTTAAATTTAACTTAAATATAACTTAAATTCAACCTAAATTTAACTTAAATGTAACTTAAATTTAACTTAAATGTAACCTAAATATGTGTAACCTAAATTTAACTTAGATGTAACTTAAATGCAACTTAAATTTAACTCTAATGTAACTTAAATTTAACTTAAATGTAACCTAAATATAACCTAAATTTAACTTAAATTTTACTTAAATGTAACCTAAATACATATAACGTAAATTTAACTTAAATGTAACCTAAATATAACCTAAATGCAACTTAAATTTAACATAAATGTAACTTAAATGCAACTTAAATTTAACTTAAATTCAACCTAAATTTAACTTAAATTTAACTTAAATGTAACCTAAATATAACCTAAATTTAACTAAAATGTAACTTAAATGCAACTTAAATTTAACTTAAGTGTAACTTAAATTCACCCTAAATTTAACTTAAATGTAACTTAAATTTAACTTAAATGTAACCTAAATATAACCTAAATTTAACTAAAATGTAACTTAAATGCAACTTAAATTTAACTTAAATGTAACTTAAATTCAACCTAAATTTAACTTAAATGTAACTTAAATTTAACTTAAATGTAACCTAAATATGTATAACCTAAATTTAACTTAGATGTAACTTAAATGCAACTAAAATGTAACTTAAATGCAACTTAAATTTAACTTAAATGTAACTTAAATTCAACCTAAATTTAACTTAAATGTAACTTAAATTTAACTTAAATGTAACCTAAATATAACCTTAATTTAACTTAAATGTAACTTAAATGCAACTTAAATTTAACTTAAATGTAACTTAAATTCAACCTAAATTTAACTTAAATGTAACTTAAATTTAACTTAAATGTAACCTAAATATAACCTAAATTTTACTTAAATGTAACTAAAATGTAACTTAAATGTAACTAAAATGTAACTTAAGTGTAACTAAAATGTAACTTAAATGTAACTTAAATGTAACTGAAAGGTAACTAAAATGTAACTTAAATGTAACTTAAATGTAACTAAAATGTAACTTAAATGTAACTAAAATGTAACTGAAAGGTAACTAAAATGTAACTTAAATGTAACTTAAATGTAACTAAAATGTAACTTAAATGTAACTAAAATGTAACTAAAATGTAACTTAAATGTAACTTAAATGCAACTAAAATGTAACTTAAATGCAACTTAAATTTAACTTAAATGTAACTTAAATTCAACCTAAATTTAACTTAAATGTAACTTAAATTTAACTTAAATGTAACCTAAATATAACCTTAATTTAACTTAAATGTAACTTAAATGCAACTTAAATTTAACTTAAATGTAACTTAAATTCAACCTAAATTTAACTTAAATGTAACTTAAATTTAACTTAAATGTAACCTAAATATAACCTAAATTTTACTTAAATGTAACTAAAATGTAACTTAAATGTAACTAAAATGTAACTTAAGTGTAACTAAAATGTAACTTAAATGTAACTTAAATGTAACTGAAAGGTAACTAAAATGTAACTTAAATGTAACTTAAATGTAACTAAAATGTAACTTAAATGTAACTAAAATGTAACTAAAATGTAACTTAAATGTAACTTAAATGTAACTTAAATGTAACTAAAATGTAACTTAAATGTAACTAAAATGTAACTAAAATGTAACTTAAATGTAACTTAAATTTAACTTAAATGTAACTTAAATTCAACCTAAATTTAACTTAAATGTAATATAAATTTAACTTAAATGTAACCTAAATATAACCTAAATTTAACTTAAATGTAACTAAAATGTAACTTAAATGTAACTAAAATGTAACTTAAGTGTAACTAAAATGTAACTTAAATGTAACTTAAATGTAACTGAAATGTAACTAAAATGTAACTTAAATGTAACTTAAATGTAACTTAAATGTAACTAAAATGTAACTTAAATGTAACTAAAATGTAACTAAAATGTAACTTAAATGTAACTAAAATGTAACTTAAATGTAACTTAAATGTAACTAAAATGTAACTAAAATGTAACTTAAATGTAACTTAAATGTAACTAAAATGTAACTTAAATGTAACTAAAATGTAACTAAAATGTAACTTAAATGTAACTAAAATGTAACTAAAATGTAACTTAAATGTAACTTAAATGTAACTAAAATGTAACTTAAATGTAACTAAAATGTAACTTAAATGTAACTTAAATGTAACTAAAATGTAACTTAAATGTAACTTAAATGTAACTTAAATTTAACTTAAATTTAACTTAAATGTAACTAAAATGTAACTAAAATGTAACTCAAATGTAACTTAAATTTAACTTAAATGTAACTTAAATGTAACTTAAATGTAACTAAAATGTAACTTAAATGTAACTTAAATGTAACTTAAATGTAACTTAAATGTAACTTAAATTTAACTTAAATTTAACTTAAATGTAACTAAAATGTAACTAAAATGTAACTCAAATGTAACTTAAATTTAACTTAAATGTAACTTAAATGTAACTTAAATTTAACTAAAATGTAACTAAAATGTAACTTAAATGTAACTAAAATGTAACTTAAATGTAACTTAAATTTAACTTAAATGTAACTTAAATGTAACTAAAATGTAACTAAAATGTAACTTAAATGTAACTTAAATTTAACTTAAATGTAACTTAAATGTAACTAAAATGTAACTTAAATGTAACTTAAATGTAACTTAAATTTAACTTAAATTTAACTTAAATGTAACTAAAATGTAACTAAAATGTAACTCAAATGTAACTTAAATTTAACTTAAATGTAACTTAAATGTAACTTAAATTTAACTTAAATGTAACTAAAATGCAACTTAAATTTAACTTAAATGTAACCTAAATATAACCTAAATTTACCTAAAATGTAACTTAAATGCAACTTAAATTTAACTTAAATGTATCTTAAATTCAACCTAAATTTAACTTAAATGTAACTTAAACTGTAACTTAGTAGCACTTACACACTAAGCACAGAATAAGTTTTATCCCACTTCTGACACCAATGTTACATTCGGGCTGGGATTCGAAAAGATAAAACACTATTCTGTTCAACTGCTCCAATAAAATCTCTTTATTTACACTTTCCAAATATTCACTTATTTAGTACCAACACAATATCACTTTAATCAATTCTTAAACGTCTCAATCCAATCGCTTTATTCTATTACTTCACACTTATTTATTTCGCAACCGATTACTCTTTCGAACTTCACTATCGCTGGTTAAAAATCAACTGCACTGCCTGTTGTCAACGCGCCCCCTTTTATATCCGCGCTGCCACCTATCGGCGAATTTTCCAGAAGTAGATAGATCCCAGATGTATACTCCATATCTTCTCTAGATGGTTCTAGAATGAACTAATACAAACTGCAATACAATTCCAGTCTCCAATTGGAAGTGGAACTTGAAGAGGGAAACAGATTGCCCGATTCACCACACTTCCTTAGTGTCCGATTCACTAAGTGCCTGTCACTAAGTGCCTGATTTACCACAATACCAATGGGGAAAAGGCCCAGTGTATTTCAGGCAAAGCTTCCATGCCATTAAGGAATGCGCTAACCTCATCAATTTTTTTCAGGTATAGAAGGTGCAAACATCCATATATTCACAGATAGTCAAGGAGCTATAAATGCCCTTAGCTCACCAATCTTCGTCTCAATATCAGGCATGCACTGCTTCAATACCCTCCAAAAACCCAAATATGGTGGGTTCCTGGACACGAGGGTATTGAAGGAAACGAAATTGCTGACGAACTTGCTAGGAAAGAGTCAGAGACCCCTTTTATAGGACCACAACCTTTCTGCGCCGTCATCAAATCAACAATTAACTCCACTATAAAAAGCTGGGAACACAAGATGTTTATCAAATAGTGGGAAGAAACCCCATACATCAGACAGGCCAAAAGGGCTGCAATTCAAAAAAATGCCAAAAGAAATCCTAAACCTTAGAAGGTACGATATCAAAATTCTTGTAGGCTACCTAACAGGTCACCACGGTTTGTGATACGACCTAAACAAAATGCATATAGTCAACTCCCCAGAGTGCCGGCTATATATCGGAGAAGACGAAACAGCTGAGCACATCATGTGCGAATGCCCAGCTCTACGCACTACCCAGTACTAGAAGGAAATTCTTATTCCGTGAATTACTAATTTCTGAAGAACTGAAGGAGTTATCTGCTGAAAATATTATCAGCTACATTAGGGAAACACTGCTAACCTAAATTTATTTTCAGGAAATATTCCTCACAATAGATCTATTAGGTCAACGTGCCTCCTTATCGCCTTGGCGAGTCAGAATTTTAATAATAAAAATAAAAATAGTACTATAATAAAATAATAATACAAACCCACTCTAATTTTTTTTTTTTTTTTTTCACTACGCCACCTAATAAAAACTCACAAAAAGGAATGATCAGTGTTTTAGCACTCTCTCTTCATTTTTCCCACGAAAAATTAATAAATAAAATAAATAGTTTGCGCAACAGGTCCGGAGGGACCCTAGAACGAATGGAAGGGATCTACAATTTTATGCCGACTCCAAACGGCATTATTGAGAAGCTCTTAGTAGAAAAAACCCTAAGAACCTCGACTTTTCGCTTACTAGACCAACACACTAACCACTAAGCCACTGCGCCTATTATTATTATTTTTCTATTTCTATACTATTATTTTTCCCACAAAGCGTAGTTTTTTTTTTTCACCGTACCTACTGCAATTTCCATTTAAACTCCCCCGATACATTTTTGTGAACAAATATAATTTTTAGAAGAAAAATTTGTATTACACCTAATGAAAATCAGATTAAGTAAACTATTAGTACAAAAACCGCAACAAGTGGCTTAGTGATTAGTGTGTTGAACTACTAAGCGACGTGGGAACCCTACGGACTTGTTGCGACGAATATTTAATTATTTTCTTTCATAAGAATCGCCACGGAAGGCATTTCGGACACCGAAATTACACAAAAAGGGATAAATCACGAATAAACACGGACGATATTGTGGTGTGGAGTGTCGAACCTAAAATGGTGAAATGATAAACAACCCCTGCGAACACTAAACAAGTTCCACTTCCAGTTCCAATTGGAAACGCAAATCCGTCAAATGACAATGCCATCTGTCATCTGTTAAGTGTAACTCACCACACTTCTACAACTTTCTAGTTTATTCTATAACTACTCTCTCTCTCTCTATAGCTAATTGTAGAACCATCCAGAATAGTTGGAATACCTACACGAGAAAATTCCAATAGGTGGCAGAGCGGATATAAAAGCAAAAGGGCATGTTTGAGAAGAGGGAGACACAGGTGATTTTTAGAAAAGTTCGAAATAATAATCGGTTGTGAGTCAATAAATAAGTGTAAAGTAATACAGTAAATTAAGTGATTGGATTGAAACATTTAAGAATTAATTTAAGTGATATTGTTTTGATACTTATTAATTAGAAAGTGTAAATAAATTGATTTTATTAGAAAAGTTAAACAGAATAGTGTTTTATCTTTTCGAATCCCAGCCTGAATGTAACAATATAATAACACTGGAATGATAACAACGAGCGAGAATCATGCGTAATAACCGGAAATGTCTCTCTTTGCTTGTAGGTATCCTAAAAGGACACAAACACAAAACCCTGCGATACCACATGAAGAAAATGCGATTGACCCAGAAGTGCAGTGACGAGGGAGTTTTGGAGGACACAACCGACTTCCTATGTCACTGTCAAGGTCTCCAACACTCCAGTAACAAATTCGTTGGAAGATATTTCTTCCATAACCTAAACGAGCTATCTATCTAGCACACCAACAGACAAAATCATGAACTTCATCAAATCGTCAAGATGGTTTAAATGCAACGACACACAGTAAGTAATTAAGTTATTACAAGGCTTACAGCATAGGCTACTGCGTGTAAGGGGCAAACAATTTCCCCTACGGGTATCACAATGGGTCAACTTTGACCTGAACGTAGAGCGGTTAAACCTAACCTTATCATAACAATCGTGCTCATCATGATTTTCTCCTCCAATTAAAACAAATTAAATGCGATATCGCTGTTTTTTTTTTCTAATAATTTTATTTTATCATAGAATAACCAAAATGAATACTTCACAACTCAAAAGTAAAAAAAAAAAATGATAACGGTTAGGCAATCGTTTTCTTAGCGATGCTGTTATTTATAGTAATTAATTTTAGATAAATACAGAATTAACTCTAAGATTTAAACAATTCGTCGACTTTTCAGTAATTCGTGGAGCAAATGCCTAAGCATACCCTTGGTCACAGCTGCAACCTTAAGCACAAAAAACTTGCGCGAGCAATGCGCAGCAATATACACTAAATAAGATTACACTAAGCTATATACAGATTGCTTTCCATTCATCAACTTGAGCACACCTCTTAATAATTAAAACAAAAAAAAAATCAGTGTCCCTCCTCCACTGTTCAGCGTGAATAAAATCTAAGCATTTTACTTCCAATTCTTCCTTACTTTACTAGTTAACTTAATTAATTTATTCTACACAAAAGTTGGTGGTAATTCAATGAAAATTGAATTTGCTTAATTCGCACAATTAAATTGTGAATATGGTATCTGTTGAAAAACAAAGAACACTTAGGCCCGTTTGCTGATACTTCTCACAGCGGTTTAGGTTCTACTTAAATACCTTATGGGGTACTTTTTCTATGTCATAAACTGTCAGCTGTCACATTAGATTTTAGGTGGAACTTAATTCGCTATGACTAGTATCAGCAAACGGGCCTTAAGGCCCATTCGTCTGCAGTTGCACCATTTGCATGGGGACGCATGGGTACCGACGAAAATCTACCGCTAAATTAAAACTAAAACAATTTTTGTCTCTGGTATGCTCTCAATAAAGTATTGTTTTTGTGTGTGTGTGTGTTTTTTTTTTTTTTTATTATTATTCTGCTGTAGTTTGGTTGTTCTTAAAAGTCCATTTATTCCATTCGAATAAATTGTCTTTTACGATTGCAAATATCTATCCTAAGCGAATTGATTTTACTCTTTATTATTTTTTTTTTCCGTCACACAATACATTAGTTGCCATGTAAATTTATGAATACATATAACGATTATTATATTATACGTGAATTGATTTGGAAATGTTGTTAAATTTGAATATAAAAGAAAACTATTCGCTGTTGTTACAGTTTGGAAACAGCCCTCTGCAGCAAGCACTATTTCGGCAGGAATAGCAAAAAGTCAGCGGGAATATTTTTTATATAAGCTTAAGAGTGACTTATGATTTAGTAAATCCTTGTAGACCTATGTGTATGTACAGCTGAAAAGAAAATAACCGTTGGATCCTTTGGTATGTTGGTATGTTTGAATTGAATTTAGAGCACCAATTCAGGGTTCAGAATATCGCACTTTTATCCTTGTTTATGGTTGTATGAGTGACAATGGTCTGTCGTCCAAGCGAGTTTTCTTCTGGATATCGCTCGGTCCATTTGTAACGACAAGGGCTGCTGCGGGTGATGTAGCTGATGCGTTTGTCGAAGCGACTGTGCTGGGTGCTGACGATGTTGGGCTGGCAATCAGCACGCCCTCGTAGTTGACTCCGTTCAGTTCGAGATTAACCACGAGCTGTTGTTCTCCATTGGCGCCGGTAGCTGGAAGGAAAGATAAGCATAATTTTATTTGTGTACTTGTATGATGGAAAAATATTTATTTCTATAACGACTTATTACTAGGCATCTCTAGGGTGTAAGCTGACTTGCATCGTTGTCAGAAGTCATCAGAATTGCAATATTGCATCATGGGCTGCAGATGCAAGTACATGAGTCTATGGGACTAGGTATATGGGAAAATATAAATGGAAAAGCAAGCCGATACAAGAAGTCAAAAAGCGTGGGCTTTTAGGGATGACCTTGCCTATCGTTAGGTTTCGGTCTTATAACGGGTGATTTTTTAGCTGGTTTGGTTTTGGCAACACTGATTTTGACAGCTGACGTGTGTTTAGTACCTTGTGTCACTGTCAAACAGCTTCAGTTTGGTTTGCAATTTAACCATGGATCGTCTTACAAATGAACAACGCTTGCAAATTATTGAATTTTACTATCAAAATTCGTGCTCGGTTCGAAATGTTCATCGCGCGCTGCTTCCATTTTATGATCGGCATTCTCGACCTTCTGAGCAGTCTATTCGGAAGATTGTGACAAAATTTCGCACCAAATTTACTTTGTTGGACATTAAACCACCAACACGTTTACGTACTGTGCGTAGTGAAGAAAATATTGCGGCCGTATCAGCTAGTGTGACAGAAGACCGCGAAATGTCGATTCGGCGCCGTTCCCAGCAGTCAGGCCTTTGTTACAGCACTACGTGGAAAATTTTGCGGAAGGATTTGTGCGTAAAGCCTTTTAAGATACAGCTTGTGCAAGAACTAAAGCCAGCCGACCTACCACAACGCCGAATTTTTGGTGAATGGGCTCTTGGAAAGTTGGCCGAGGATCCGCTTTTTTATCGAAAAATTGTGTTCAGCGATGAGGCTCATTTTTGGTCGAATACGTTTTGGTCGGTACGTAAATAAGCAAAATTGCCGCATTTGGAGTGAAGATCAGCCAGAAGCATTGCAACAGCTACCAATGCATCCCGAAAAAGCCACTGTTTGGTGCGGTTTATGGGCCGGCGGCATTATTGGGCCATATTTCTTCAAAGATGATGCGAATCGCAGCGTTACTGTCAATGGTGAACGCTACCGAGCGATGATAACAAACTTTTTTTTTGCCCGAAATGGAAGTTCTTGACTTGCATGATATGTGGTTTCAACAAGACGGTGCCACATGCCACACAGCACGCGAAACAATGGCGCGATTGCGAGGCGAGTTTGGTGAACAGTTAATTTCACGTTTCGAGCCGGTCAATTGGCCGCCTAGATCGTGCGATTTGACACCATTAGATTATTTTTTGTGGGGGTATGTCAAGGCTAATGTGTATAGGGACAAGCCCGCTTCGATTGACGCACTGGAAGCCAACATCCATGCATTCATTCGTGAGATACCGGCCGATATGTGTGAAAGAGTATGCCCAAATTGGACTCAGCGGATGGACTACCTGAGACGCAGCCGCGGTCAACATTTGCATGAAATTATCTTTAAACATTAAATTGCAAGGTTCAAACTATCGATTCAAATAAATATTTCATTCATTTTTTCGAATTGTTTGTGTTTTTTTTTTTAAAAAAAGTTCTAAGCCTCTTAAAAAATCACCCGTTACAAAAGAGCCACAAATAAACAACGAACTGGATTAAGCCCTCAAACTCGTAATTTTTCCACTTTTTCCACTAGTTTTGAGGTCCATCCTTTTGACGATAATCGTCTGAAAATTTTCAATACAACAAATTTTGTGCCAACATCGATTTACGACTCGGAGTTAGCTTACAACAGGTACTTCTTAAAATGCAATTCTCCCAGCCCGTTTGAATTCTGTCCAGTAAGCGGGTGCCCTTTTTCAATGAGCTGGTATGGTTTCGGTTTATGTTTTAAAGTTTTTCTGCACAAGGTCTAAAGGGAGACTTTAGTTAAGTGTAATTCTGTCAATTTTTGACACTTGCATTAGCCCACAAATCCTAATACTTCCGATTTACACCGATAAAGGTTGTCACATTTTGGTTGGTTCAAGGCACATTACATAGTTTTTTTGTTTATACGTATTTTTTTCAGAATTTTCAGAAAAATGTGGGAAATTCATTATGGAAAGACCAAATTTTTTTGAAACTCGGCAGTCGCTTATTCAAGCACGAATATCTTATAGAAATTTATTTCATGTTCGAATTACGCCCTACGCTCCGAAAATTTACCGGTTCCTATAGCGTTTTCAGCAACAAGTGTAGAGCTGTAAAATAATGCAATACTTTAGTATTTTTTTTACAACTCTGATACAAGTGCAGCAGTGTATGCTCGGTCCATTTTTATCTTAGTGGTAACGAGAATAAATAAAACTAGGTTCGCACAGTGGTCGAAAATCGACCACACAGTTTTTACATTATCATCATATAAATAAAATTGGTGTAGCAAAATTTGATGCGGCTGCAGTTGATGCCAGAAACTCGATTAAGTAAAGAGTAGTTGACTTTCGGTTGAAATCTTGAAATCCCTTATTTCTTAAAAGAAAATCGCGAAAAAATAGCAATGAAAATATATGCGCACAATTAAAGTCATATTTTCTCTTAGACTCGTTTTTGATAAAATGAAATTGGTAATGCTTTTCTCCACTTTGTCATTTTTTACCATTAATGACACCCGCCAAATCTACCTGTTGTTGACTTCACTTGCGAAGAAAGGTTATTCCGTCAGAAGTCTATTAAAATGTGATTCTACAAAAGATTTCTGTTAACCCTTTTTAATAGTAGGTTCCTACCAGATCAATTCTCAATCAATTCTTATAACAAAACTCAAATGTTCATCCATAAACATTTGAGAAGTGCAAATTTTCCAAAATTTCCCTTTTCTCAGGGGTGGAAAAATGTATATCTACTGTCTGCATATTCTTTCTCTCTTCCTTCGCTTAACTACCTCCATTCGTCTGTGACACCACACCGGTAACAGATTAAAGGAGGCGAAATATTGTTATTGTTGTTGTTGTAACCAAGGTAATTAAAAGCACTATTTTACCTATTTTGCAAATCCTTTTTTGAGATTACAATATTTTTCGACCGATCTATGAGTGGCACGCTTCAAATTGGTACAAAAATAAATGGAATTGGTATTCATTCAGTAGGTTAAATATGTTCTGAAAGAAATCGTGTCGGCGATTAATATATAGATTACAGAGGGGCACCCAAAATCCAAAAATAATTATAGAACATCAAGAATAACCTCAGACAACATAATTGGACCATGTTTTTTCGAAACCGGCTAACAAGTTGCGGTAAATGTGGATGGTATTCAATAGGAACAAAGGTAGAGAACAATCCAGAATTCTGGTTCCAACAAGAAATGAGGGCGCTGAAACCTAAAATTCTAAGAAAGGTTATGGAAAATGCTCTGGAAAAACCACGTCAAGTCGAAGAAAACAATGCTGGGCATGGACACCATTTGAGAGACATTATCTTCAAAAAATAATCTAACTTATTTCTAAACTATAATTAAATTTGATTATAAATGCCAAAGTTAAATAAAATAAAAAAAGTTAACGTTACTTATGCCCACCCTATAACAGAGTAACAGCCACTGGCACTGTTTCAATTATTGTAAAAACTGGTGGAATTGCTTGTGCTTTCCGCGAATCGTATCACCAGATTATGCCTAGATGACGTTGAATTTAACTATTGCATCTCTCTGCAGTGTGTAGTTTCTACACTAAGATCCATGCTGACTGTTGTAGGTTAAAGCTTAGAACTTTTCGTCGGTTAATTTGCCTAGTTTGGCATTGGGTCATCTCTTCAACCAGAGTTCCTCTGTCCAATATACCGTTTGGAATTACAAGGACTCTTGGTCGAGGTTCGGAATACATTCCGTCTGTACAGTACAGTATAATTCCGCTGCACTGTTTGTTGACTCACACCTAGCGAGAGTTTACGAAGGCTACGCTGGCAGTGTCCAGCTCAGCTGGACATGTTTAGTGCTCAGCTGACCTACCACGAGGATGTTGTTGTTCTTTTTAGGAAAAGGAGGAATCCTGTACTATAAAATCCATTTGTCCCAAAAATAAAGCTTGTACAAAACCAATGGCTGTGAGAAGCTAGATCTAGGGTACCTTTAGAAAGCTCTTTTAGACCTAACATATTGAGGCAAAGATATACCATGCCAGAGCAGCTTTCTAACAGTAATTGTTGAGGTGGGCAAATGTGTGGAGTCTCTGAAATTCGGATTTAACTTTGAATGAACCTCGGTCTTCTAGAAATGCTGGTTTAAATTTCATCGTAGACAAGTTAAGGACGTTGTTTTGGGCCACCGCCCTTGATTGATTGCATTTGCGTTGTGATTCTTATGCACCAGCCGCTAATGTTGTGGAGCATCTTAGACTCACGGAACATGCTGTATGCACATTAGTTTTTTTTTTTTTTTTTTTTGTATTCTCCGGGGGTAGGTGAAAATCGTTGAAAAACACTATGAGAGTAGTAAGCGCGTGCTCATAGTAGTGTCAGATTTTTATTGACTAAAAACACCACCCTTCGAAAGATTGTTAGATACTGCAACTTAGATAAAACTTTTCAAAAAAATTTTCTATCACGAAATAAATACTTTTGACAGGTTACTTTCCAATGAAAATATGCATCTTATGTGGTTTTCCATTGGGACCACCAGAAATCTTTTTCAGATCTCAGATTTTACTGTGCTCATGGAACGCGCAACGAGATTGATCTGCTTTTGTAAATGGATTAGTGCGTTAATTGACAACAATATCAGCTGTTCAAATGGCATTCGTTTTTGGCTAAATCACAAATGGATATCGCCCTCAAAAATGTTTTCCTTCTTGTAGATACAAATGAAGTATTATTGGTGGTTTGTAGTCTTCAGATGACGAGGGAGATAATGAAGATAATAATTCCTCCGAAATCGTATCCATAGCTATTTATGTATTTTATTTTTTTGGTTTTCACGAAACTTTGCGCATTTGCCTCGAAATGAAACTTCTTAAACTGACGTTAAACAGCTGTACAAAGTATATTGGTATGCGTAGATCTGAAAAAATATCGAGATCTGCGAAAAGTGATCCGAATCGAAAAAAAGATTGATTTTTCGTCCCAATGGAACGCAAAAAGTGATTTAGATCAAAAAAAAGATTGATTTTTTGTCCCAATGGAAAAGCACATTAGTGGCCCTCTGTGGTAACTTAACGGCCTTCAAGCAGCTGATTACCCAAGACTTTCTTATTGCACTTGCAATCCAAGTCCGTCTTCTTGTTCTTTTGACAGTAGTCTCACCTGGCGTAATAAATGTTTTAAGATTGAAAGTGGTACATAATTTAAATACTTAGGACTAACAATTGACTTAAGGATTCAATTCCATACGCAAAATGTTAGAAACTATTTTTGTGGCGCCCCTCAGGTAACTTAACGGCTTTTCTAGTTTCTCAGACAATCACCAATAACTGAAAAAAAAAAATAGTGCGTGGAGTCCCTCCGCGCGGAATAAGTGAAACTTCGTAATGTGGAAATGAAAATAGGAAGGGGTAGAAATTGATTTTTAGTGAAATCATATTGTTTCTTTAAGCCCCTAAATTTTAGCGCCCCTAGTCTCTACTTCGTGTCTCCACACCAAAGATAATTGGTCGCTTAATTATTATTAAACATGATATGGATGGGACAAAACCCATATGCTTATGAACCATGAGTACCATGACAGATATCAGTAAACATAATTTTACTAGAATTCTCGAATTTCAAACTTGAAAGACGTAAGAAACCTAGAAATTATAAGAAGAAGTTCGACATTTATTTCGCGAGCTATATGAGTGTAGACTTTTCATCGGCCCATCTTTATGAAGTTAAGGATTTAGCGTGCGAACAGGATACTGATGCTTTGCTAAACCGCCTCGCTCAATTTTATCTTTGTAGACATTTTTGTATGGGAGATAAAATTTAGCGCGAGCAGGATACTAAACTTTAAGACAAATTTTATTAACATTGCTTCCAATTCACAATTGATCGCATCTTTAATTATCATTTTCGAGTGGAGAAATATCCAAATCCATAACATTTACAATGGGATAATGACAACTAAAGTAAGATACGATATGTTGGAAGTCGCATTAGAAGTTTCACTTCAAAAATACTAGGTACCCTATTAAATTATAGGTATGTGTATCAATTCAAACTAAAACAAGTACCTAAATGAAATAATGTGGACGCTACTCGTTGCTAACGCTCGCGCTGGCCTGTAACAGGTATACCTACTACGCGCATGCGTTCGAGTGCCACGCATTCACTCTCGCTCTGTCAATAAGATATTAATTGCCAATTTAGTCATTATTTTTGGAAATTAATCTTCACCACAGAATATTCCTCTCCCAGCATTTGGTGCCAATAAACTCACTCACCATTGCATACTCTGAGCGGTACCCTTTCACCTTTGAGTATGCAATGCTTATAGTATATAAGCATTTAAGAAGTTTCACTTCAATAGATCAAACAACATAATTCACCTATATCGTCTTTACTTCTTGAATTCTTCAATTCTTTACTGTAGGTATCAACGTATGTAGGTATGTACTATAACAACCATTAAAACAAAAACCTTGAACTCAATTTCTATATACACCACCATAAGTCCATCAGCGCACGTCAACAGCCATCTGCGCATTTCCTCAGAAACAACCACCACTTTTCTTTTTCTTTTTTTCATATGAACGTGCTTGTGCTGTGCAATGTGCGCCACCCTCACCCTCGCTCACACCTTTGAGTATCCAATTATTAGCGTTAAACGTTTAACGCGACCTTGAGTTGGAAGTCGCATAAGAAGTTTCACTTCAAAAAAAAAAAACGATTTGCGACCGTGGGACTCGAAAGCTATCTTCGAACCTCCCTAAAGGTGTGATAATTAAATGGTTAACTACAGAGACTTCCTAAAGCTGCAAGTGGTGTAAACATGTGGGAGATACTCAATATGAGATGACATTTTCTCGCCCCATAAGCCATAAGAGAGAAAAGTAGCTCAACGATGTTCCCTGAAAACCACTAGGTAGGTATACCGTAAACAAATAGTTCTAGTTAACGCGAGCCTACAGAAACCCAAACTGAGTCAAAGAGATATTTCTCAATAAATACAATCCAATTTGACATCGTGTGCTATATCTTTGCAGCCCATTACCGCTCTCTTCGTGTGATAATTAAAAAAAACAAAAACTCTACAAATGCAACCATACTCACTTTTCCGCGACAATTTGAACTGCATCCCTGAAAGCAGTGACAGCTCGGTATCGTTGGCTTCATGTTGAGCCATATTCTCTGGTTGTTCCTGCAGCCGATTGTGTTGAGTGCTGACATTTTCATTTCCGTTAAAACTCGAATTTAGTTTCTTCGGTGGCGACAGCATCAATGGTGAATGCTCACTAATCCTTTCAGTTGGTGGCTTCATTTCCATGTCATGGTGGTGCAATTCGTCGTGTTCGTGTGAGGTATTTGCTGTGGAATTTTCAATTTCTTCGACATCGTGCTCCTCGTGAAAACTACTCCGAACAGGAGGTATATACATGTTTGTTGGGAATCCTCGCTTCGCCGGTGGTGGCTGATTGAAATCTTCTCTATCCGAGATTGCACTCAACTCCGAAGGGTCACGTTCACGCTCGCGTTTGATTAGGACATTCGGTGGCGAATCCGAAAGGTTCAGTGCCTCGCTGAAAATAGAAATTAATCTTTGATAAGTTTGTACACGAACTAATTAGAAATTTATTGTAGTCAAGACACCAACCGTTGTGGTTCGACTCCCTGTGGTGAAGTATTCACCGACGCTGGTGGACTTGTGTTGTTGTGATACATCGACCACAAGGCGACACGCGACATTTCGAGAGTATTTAACGCTTCGCGGGTGGTTGTCTCTGGACTCTGCGATCTGGGGCGGGGTTGTTCCTTTTTCGTCTGAATCAACTTTATATATTCCATCATGCGTTGCTCGATTTCGTGTTGTACCAAATTGGGTACCTGACCAAATGATGGTGCCATCAGTCTGTGGTGTGCGGCTGCTGCAGCCGCTTGCGGATTGCCATGGGTGACCAGGGCGAGTGGAGACATTTGTTGCATTGCACCGGGGAGATTTGATCTTCCCATTTGAGGCTGAAATGAAAGAAAAGTTTACTTTTACTTAAATGGAAAAGAAAATATTGTTTAGCGCAATTGTAAGCATTTGTTTCTGAACGGTGTTTAGCAGTTGAAGCTAATTGTGGTTATCGAACTTAGTCCATCAGCCATTGGGGAAGATAAGTGAATACGGCTTCAACGTTCAAGCAGTAAACTGCTAGATGAGGACTTCACTAGTGTTTTTGTATCTAGCTATGTGGCATTCCTTGTTGGATAGTCTTTGGATCAGTGTTGTTATATCGTGGGAATTATCCCTTTTTGTGGGAATTTCGATGTCCGAAAAGCCTTTCGTGTGATAAAATAAATAGTTGGCGCAACAGGTCCGGAGGGACCCTAGGCCTAGCTTCTCACAACCTTTCGTTTTGTGTGAGTTTTTCATTTTTGGAACTAATGGAAGGGATCTACAGTTTTATGCCGACTCCAAACGGCTAACTGAGAAGCTCTTACAAGACATTTATACTCTCGGATGTTTGTCAGACGTTCGCGAGAGGTAGCGCAGTGGAAAAACACCATAAGTTGGAATTTGGGTTTTTGCGGGATTCCAGCCTGAGACCCCTCGCTTAGTAGTCCAACACACTAACACTAAGCCACTGCGACTACTAAAACTGCCCATATAAAAAATAATCGTAATAATGTTACAAACTGTGATTTTTATACTAAAGGTTAATTTTCAAAAATCAATCAAATTTCAATATTTGATTTTAATACAAACCTTACTTTTAAAAACTGGACTTTGAGGCAAAAAAAAATATCGTGGGACTTTAAAAGGGATTATGAGTACGCCAGTACGGTGAAAAGGAAAAAAAGGGAAAAATTACCACGCTTCGTGGGATAAAAGAATGGAGAGTGCTAACAACACTGCTTTGGATGGTTACCATGTCTTGACGTACCTATAGCTGGTTTGGGGCAAAGTGAACTCTTTAGTTATAGCGTGAAGGTAGTCAGTCATGCTTCAGTCATATAGTAAAGTCAACGATAATAGAAATTTTATGAGTTATGACTTCAAAAATGAATTTGCGTATGATCTATCAACTCAATCGACAGATCATAGGCAGCGTGACCGCTGTAGAATTCCGAAAAGTCACAAGAAAAAGGCCAATGAGAAAAAAGGGCCATTGTCAAAGCTATTCTGCACATTTAGTATTTTTGAAAGATATTTAACAAGCATTGACTCGCTACGCACTATAATATTGTTGTGATAGGCAACTGCTTAACATTTTGAAGGTTTTATTTGGAAATTACAGCAAAACATTTTTAAAGCACCAACATAAAAAAAAAAAAAAACTCGCTCCAAAAATGGTCTGGGTTCGGACCGATGGAGAAAAGCGAAACTAATAAGATTCCGTTTTTTTCCCCTTTGGGTACGGAACCTTAAAAAGAGGGCCTAGCAAAGGGAATAGCAAAAAATTGTATCAGTACCTAAAAAAGCCCAATTGCAACTTTAGTCGCACAACGTTCACGCTGTCATAGGTAGCTTTCTCTGTTTTCGTTTTTCAGTTCTAAGAGTGCTGTCAAACTGATTTTTCAATGGGAAAAGTGTGGCTAATTCGAAAGATTAACCTCTTAAAAAATAGATACCTTGGGTGGTATGAATAAAACCTAGCAATTGATTTTACTCAAAAGAAATGTTAAAATCGAAGCATTTGCTACGTTTCGTATGAATAAACTAGCTCATAACTGATTTGAGTTGACACCAACTTTTGACATACTCGGCGCCACTTTATCTTCCTTTTACTCAGATTGGTTTGAATAAAAAGTAGCAATTGCTACGGAAATCCAAGTCTGCTATTTTGCAGACTCAGACCTTGCAACCTTTGCCAATTTATATATATAAACGAATCATATAGCGTTGTGAACTTTCGATGTTTTGTTTATAAATAGTTAAGTTAAATTTTGTTTGTACAGGGAAACCAACAAAATACTTATGACATTCGTCAAAAAATCAGCAATAATTGTTTCGTGTCACGCGAAATGTGGCTAATATTTCATTCAGAAGAAAGTCCTTAGACACAATCATTCCAAAGGTATAGAAAACATCAAGGCTTTTAGGATAACATTTAAAAAACCTCTAAGTAATAATTCATAGTTCTTATTTCAATAATTGACTGTAGTGTGTCAACAACTATTAAAACAAGCCGATGATCAGGTACAATTCCCGGCACCTGAAGAAGAAATGAAACGTCAACGAGCTATTTGGCAAACAAAAATCATGTTTCCCATATTGCTGGATTTTATTTCTTCAATTTCATTACTTCTGCTGAAATTTCCACAAAAGTCGTTAGAATCGCAAAGAAAATTAAACAAAATAATTTTACTGGTCAGGTTTGACCTGGAAGTTAGTACACGTACAGCGAAGTAAATGCTATGTTCGAATTCTCGAACTTACATTAGCAAAATAACTTTTAATCATACCGATTCAAAGGAATTACTAAGGGCCTTTACTTTCCTAAAACCTTTTACTAAAAGCAATTTGCTAGTTTTTATTCATACTACCTAATGTCACTGCGCGATACTATAATAATCACATTTAGTGCCTAAGCTAGATTTTAGGAACTGACAATATGGCGAAATTGGCCATATTGAAATTGTGGATGGAATGTAGCGTGGGACTTAAAATAGTGAAGTGTAAACAACCCATTAGTCAAAAACCAAGTTCCACTTCCAATTGGAGACTCGAATCTGTCTAGTAAGTGGAAAGTTAAGTGAGCTAATTTTAGAACGAGCCGTAACAATTGTAATACACTAGAAATTTCTCGATAGGTAGCAGAGTGGATATAAAAGGTAGGTTTGAGAACAGGCCTTATACAATACTCACATCGAGCGAAAACACTAGAAACCTTCATCGAAAACAGAAGTTTTGCCATACATATTTCAGTTTTCAAAACGATTTGTTTAAAGTCGTTTTCCACGAAAACACAACGAACACGACTTTCAATCGTTGGGTTGTTGAAACAAATAAAACTATTCAGGAAATTCAGCAGAACAGCTGACCGAACAAGTATCACAACTTACAACTTAAAATCATTTTCTACACTTAATTGATCGGTTAATATTATTTTTAAATGCTCTGAATTCATTTTATTTGTTAATTAATGCGATCGAAATTTGTAACCAAAATAGTTTACACAGAAGTTTCACGATTATAGTGTTTCACATCTGATTGAAATGTCAAAAGAAAACTAGTTGGTGTTAGGTGTGAATGCATCGACGAGTTTTCAATGAAAACACGGTTTTCGGTGCGGTGTGAATATGCTATTAGCAATTGCTTTGAATCGGTATGAATAGAAACCTACTTTGCTAAATTAAGTTTGAAAATTCGAACATAGCATTTACTTCGCTGTAGCTACGTGTACTTGCCTCATACCTGACCAGTAGATTTTAATTTTTTTTTTTTTTTTTAATTTTCCTTGAGATTCTAACGACTTTTGTGGAAAATCGAAATTCAAGTAATAAAATCCAGCAACATGGGTGCAAAGTACAATCTTCAGCTCAAATTACACCTGGAAACATGGTTTTTGTTTGCCAAATAGCTTTTTTATGTTTCATTTCTTCTTCAGGTGCTGGGAATTGTATATGTTCATCGGCTTGTTTTAAATGACACCCAAGCCAATTAGTAATATAAGAACTATGAATTACTGAGAGGTTTTTGAAATGTTATCCTTAAAGCCTGGATGTTTTATATAGGTACCTTTGGACATTTTTTCTTCTGAAAGAAAAATTGGCCCATAGTCCATAGAACAAAATACCTATATGATGTTTGTGATGTTTTTCACAAACATCATATAGGTATTTTGTTCTTTTTCCACAAACAAAATAGAACTTAACTTAGTATTTATAAAAAAAAAACACACATCGAAAATTTACAATGCTATGATTCATTTATGTAAAAGATGTGTGTACATAGTATTTATCAAGAGGTCGGAGTCTCCAAAATAGCAGACTTGGATTTTCGTAACAATTGCTACCTACGATTTATTCATACCGAACTGAGTAACAGGTAAGTGGCGCGAACCTGTCAAAAGTTAGTGTTAGCTCTAATTAGTTTTTTATTCATACAAAACGAAGCAAATGCTTCGAATTTAACATTTCTTTTGAGTAAGAGCAATTGCTACACTCCATTCATACCACCTTTTAATTTCTACGCGTAGAAAAACATCTATCTAAAAAAACCAGACGGCCAATTTCGACACAAACAATGGTTGCAGTTCGTTGGCCGCTGTAGATTCTGGCGCTGAGAGCAATATATTTTCGTCACTCTGCGACCTGCAGGTTCATCACCACAACGATCGGAATTGAAATCCGCGCTAAAAAAATTAAATCGTCGACTTGAAAGCCGATGTCATTCAACGGAAAGGTATATCCAGATAGGTTAATTTCTTCACAGCTGAATCAATTGCTGGCACACACAATTAACCGCACTAAGGACAGTATCCAATGTAATGGCTTCAAAAAGCCGACATTCCTCTCGAGTACTTACCATCTGCATTTGGTTGTGCATAGCCTCAAATTGACCATAGCTGGAACGACGTCCCTCTCGGCGATTGCCATCGATCGCAGCCTGAAGTTCGGCGGGTGAGCTCAAGTTCTTCTTTTCACATTCATACGGATACAAATACTTCATGTACCTATAATGAGAGATACAAAGAAAAAAAAATATATTATATATATTTAAATAAAAAACAAACAATTAACATAAAGTTGTTGTAATAATTTATATAAAATTAGAAAAATTTGCAGAATCTACGAGTAAAACGTGCACACACAAAAGTCTATTATTCGTTCAACAGGCAGTGAATGGGAACCATAAACAAATGACGTTGTAGATTTCGATAAACAATTAAGAGATTGTTTGCTAAAGTGGAAATTTTTTCCCCTTTTTCCGCCGCAGGCTGATGTAGGCAGACTATCCAGCAACAAGCCAAAGAAAAAAAAAACAATAACAATCCTCGTCGTGTAGCTGCATCTCTTTCTGAAGGCGAATGCGTGAGTAAACCCGTTTGCCATCGCAGCCAAGTACTGGAACTAAACATATTTTCCCTTTTTATTAATTGGATGGACAAACATAGACGCAAAGACAAATATCGATGGATTCTGCTGTATATACATTGGTTCTCCTCGGTTTGTGACTCGCTGCCATGTGTATCTGTGAGAATGGACACAGGCAAAAAGGACCGGAGTGATGGCGGCGCGGTTCTTAATCCATCACCAACTAAACGGCCAACACTTACTCTTTTTTTTTTTTTTTTTAGTAATTATGGTGATAATGGTAATCATTGTAGAAGAGGAGCTAATTATGAGTATTAGGCGACTGAGAACTGAATTTCTGGAATGACCGATTCGTTTTATGTTATTAATCATTTAATCGATGGAATCTAATTTATAGTGGGTAAACATTAACCAATTATGGGACTAAACAGCGTTGATGATGGTGGCTTGGCGAATCATCGGCCATGGCGCAGTAACACGTATAACACGTATAGGTTCCGCTAAAATCACCTTCAGCGAACGCATTTTTCTGAAGAATATTGGGATTAGGGTTGTCTTTCTGGTCATTATAATAGAGAAGATGATGAGCAAACAATTGAGTGTAACTTTATGTACATAGAAATAAAGTGGGAGCCCCTATAGCCGGTGTTGCCATAAAATATTGCTTAGTATCTACTTGAATTTGTTTTTTTTTTTTTTTTTTTTTGAGAATCGGACTTCAGTGCAATTTTTGGCGGAATCTGTCGGTGTCTCTCTAAAGTCGTTAGCTAAGAATCAGAAGCAGGGGTGATCACTAGTAATGGAAGGTATAGTATAGCGATCTATGGAGCCCATCAGGAGTAAGTAAACAGGACATCAATTGAAGTGATTCACTCAAAGTGCGTTCATTTTGTTGATGTATGAAATATCCTGTTATTGTTTTTGTTAAAGCAGATTCAGTTATTTTCAAAATATTGTAAGTTCTACGTTATCTCAGTTTGTGCAATTCCTGTCGAAACGTCAGGAAAATGTAATGAATTAATTTAGTTTCATGCAAAAGCCTATGACCAAAAAAGCTGACGGAAAAACAATTTCCACAAATAACAGATAAACATCTGATTGGTCAAGAACCTATAAAATATAACCGATTCAAAGCTATAACATGATGCTCCTCAATGGAAGACTTTTGATTGATTGGATGTCTCAAAGCAAACATTAAAAAAAGGAAGTATACCTATAGAAAATAAGATTTGTGTACAAAATTCTGACGACTTTCAACTGGACTTGAAGACAAGATTTAATTAGTCAAGTGAGAACCTGACCTTTTTCCTGATTTGCCCATCGGTAACACTGGCTAGAACCTACATGGGAGAAAATCAGGATTGCAGTAGAGCCTCTCTTGAGGCTCTGCCGGAATATAGTTAAAAAGTGACATCTTAGCAGACGACCGTTCTTTTCGAAAACATCCGTTCCCGTTCAGTACATTTCCTTCGAGTTCTTAAAGGCGGATCGAATATACTCTGGTATTATTTATACAGATTTATATGGATTGCAGTTGACCGAGACATTCGGATATAGACTCATTTCACTTCGAAAATGAGACTTAATTTTGTGGTGATATAGTTGCCAATGGAATTCATCAAAGAATTTTTCACAGCTTTCTGAGCTAGAGGCCTAGATGTTTAGGGGAGGAGATGTAAGCCCTGAAGCCTTGTATCCGGCTCCATCTCCCATACGAAAATGTCTACAAAGATCAAATTTAGCGAGGCAGTTTAGCAAAGCAGTAATCTGTTCGCATGCTTAATTCTTAACTTTCATATAGATGGGTCGATGAAAAGTCTTCACTCATTTAGCTCGCGAAATAAATGTCCAATACATTAAATTGAAGATAAATTTTGACGTAAAAAACGGAGGAAGAAGTTTTTGTTGTGTTTAAGCTTTATATACGCTGCTCAAGCTAAAATAAGTTTGATCTGCTCTCCAACTTTTCTCACGCCATGGGTCACAGAAAACAGCTGTTCTTTGAAAACAACAGTCCCGAAATATGTGTATGTGTAAACACCGTGCGTGCGGTATGTGTGTGGCTTGATACACGTCATTGAGAAAAGAGGGAATTGTAATAACCGTATTCTTGATATATTATGAAATAACAATAATTTATTCGTTCTGTGCTAGTTTCGGTAGAATAGATACAATCGGATTGTGGTAGCTGAAGTAAGATATGTACATTCGAGACTGTAATCTATCTAGATTACACTGGAAGACAGCATCGATGGTTGTTCCATATCGTGTTGTTGAAATTTTCCGGTTGGAGTTCATTTGAAGATTAAATTTATTTTGCATAAAATCAATAAATGGTTGAGCTTCTGGAGTTGCAAATTTGATATTGAAGTCTCCGCTTATGATCATTGGTAAAAATATGATAATCTCCCTGCAGAATTCTTGAAATTTCTTCCGAGTACGGTGCAAGGACGAAATGGAGAAAATTTATTTCACATCAACAAAAAGCTGAAATTAATATGCCCCAGCGCATAAATGTATGCAATGATAAAAACGTATGCAATAATAAAAAAAATACAAACAAAAATAAATAAATAAATAAATAAGTAAATAATTAAACGTACTTCAAAAATTCAACTGTCTCTGGATTTTAACCATATGCCATTCTAGGTACTCCTCGTCACGGTATTTATAAAAAAAACTACACAAAACAACGAGACACAACCAAAGATTTGTCAAAATGCCGTTCCATTAAATGGGCGCGCTAAATTTTGACAGATAGGTACATAAAGTACATTCTGAAATAATTTTTTTAGCTCGAGCTGCGTACAGCTTTGAAACGAGTGCCGCCGTTTTAACAACGGTATAATTCGCGTTTTTTTTAGTAGAATTTTGTTTTGATACCAAAATAAGAAAATTAAAAATGGCTCCAAAAAGATGCAAGAACACCCCAAAACAATGAAAATACTCCCCAATTTCGTAATCATTTTTATTGTTGCTTGCCATGAATTATTTTGGGTCAATTTTTCATTTTTTATGCTAAAAATTTGGGCCCATTCTGCCTTCATTTGGGGGAATATTGCATATAAAATAAATGTGGTAATTTTCCATGGCTCCATGAAATTATGCCATAATGAAAAAAGGCCCCAAAAAATGGGGTAATATTTCATAATGCAAAATGACCCCATTCCATTTATGCAATATTGCCCCAAATAAGTGCAGAATGTCCCCAAATTGTTAGTAAAAAAAATGAAAAAATACATGGCGAGCAACAACAAAAATGATTACGAAATTGGGGAGTATTTTCATTGTTTTGGGGTGTTCTTGCATCTTTTTGGGACCATTTTTAATTTTCTTATTTTGGTATCAAAACAAGATTCTACAAGAAGAAACGCGAATTATACCGTTGTTACAACGGCGGCATTCTTTTCAAGGACAATATAAATTGCAGAGAATTGAATTTGCGAGTACAAATTGATCAGTTTAGTAACGTGAGTGCCAGTGATCATAACGTGTTGACAAAAAATTAAATTTACCGGCAACAAAATTGGTAGTGAACTTCTATATGTTATGGAACAAAAAATGATGTATAGAAAAAAGGCGGTGTATAATGCAATTATTAAGTTCGAGTGCTGGAAAAACTCATGCAAATCCAGGATAAATTTGCTTGGAAAATGTGAGTTGGCGAAAAACTATGTGCCGCACAATCACGAACACCAAGAGGCGGAGTTCAAAGAGCTTCAAGCTCTTAATGAAATAAAAAAAAGGTTGCCTGGATCCGGCAACTATCCTGAGTGCTGGTACTTCTGTCGCCATTTCGGGAATACGGCATGTATTTCGAACCACGTGTAAGAGGTAACGTATATAAATGACATTAAGATTGTATTTTTTACTTTTGTTTCTTTCATTTTGTTAACAGGTATCAGGAGGAGACCAAGGACTTCAGTTTTACAAAAATTAAAAGGGGTCTTCAGCACCTCGTAAATACGAGATTGGTTGCTTAGCCGATGATGACTCCAATTGAAATTATTGAAACTTTTCAATTGGAGTCCATTTGGAACAGTTTTGGAGTGTCGCGAGACGGAGCCAATCCCCGTCCATTTTTTACGGCGTGTATAGAGGAGGAAAATTATGCGTTTTGTATATTTTCTTCATTCAAAACGATCGACCTTATCAAAGAAAATATTCCTGATGGTCAGCGCCGGATTTTAATGGATGCGACTTTTAAGATTGTTCCGAAGGGATGTTTCAAACAACTTCTCGTCATACATGTCGAATATTTTGAAAAGGTACATCTTTACTTATTTTTTTTCACATGGGACGCCTGATGTGTTTTCAAATAACTTTTAATTTTAACTTTAGAAAATTTTATAAAATAAAAGTGAAAAATTCGCGCGAACTGTTATTCCCAGTGCATATAAAGACATCAAATCAAATATTGTTTTAATGGATAGCAGAGGAATATTTGGTCCTTTTTTTAAATATTTCGAAACCCAATGGATGAAAAAGGTAATTGATCTATTTACCATCCATCTGAATATTGAATCCAAACAAACTTTGATTCTTATTTAATTTTTCTTTGATAGTTCGGGTGTACAAATTTTACTGTTCACAAACAAAATACAAGGACAACTTCAGCCGTAGAGACCTACTATAATGGTATACTGGGGCGAAGTGCTACCAAAAATGGAAATTTTTTTAAATTTATTAATATCATACGTGACGAAGAATTTTTCAAAAACCGATCTTTTGCCTTGCTTGCTAGTAGCGGGGGCACGATGTGTGAAAAACGAAAGAAGAAATATACCGATAAGTCTTCTAAAATTGACGAAGCAACTTTACTTTTAGAGCAGGGAAAGATTACAGCCGCAACATTTCTCTCTAGAATGGTATTCGAAGGGAATGAAATTTGTGGCAATATGGTTCCCAAGGACGACGAATCCAGCGATGGTGAAATTGATGCATTTGAAATGGACAATGACGAAGAGGACGAAATTTTGTCACCCACTGTACCAGAGGAGTCGGGCCTTTGTGTAGTTTGCCGGGACTTACGGGCAAATATTCTTTTCTTGCCTTGCAAGCACTTAAAAGTTTGCACTGAGTGCGACTTAAAATTAATAGCCGCGTCAGTAGCGGTGAATAACAGCCAAAACTATAAGTGTCCGTATTGCAGACGAGATGTTGAAAATACAATTCAAGCTTTTATTTAAAATAATAAAACACTTTACAGACAATTGGTTTGTTTCTTTTTATTGAATATTTGTTGTAATTTGGGGCTCTCTACATTGAATTTGGGGCCATTTTTCATTACTTTGGGGTAATATTTCATCTATAGCAAATTATTTATTTCTTTCATTCTTAAAAAAACCCAATATTATTACATTAGGGTATAATTTTACAAACAAAAATGAAATTTTACCCCAAATTATCAATGAAAAAAAGCCCCAAAATAATGAAAAATCACCCCAATCAGGCTATCAAACGTTGTTGCTGTTTACTATATAATATTTTGGGGCCTTTTTTCATTTTTGTTTGGGCCATTTTTCATTGCGGCATAATTTCAATGAGCCATTTTGGAAAAGATAAAACCCAAGTTTTTGAAGAACAGGTTGTTTCAAATTTTAGGAACAGCTTTTTTGCGGATTCGAATGATGAACGGTGATTGTGTTTTAATTTTTCAATTTCAGCTGAGCATCCTTTATTGCTCTAGTTGCTCTATAGATTTTCTTTCAAAATTTATAATGATATAAATTAAAACGGACAGTTCTTACACTTTTCTTCGATTTTGTTCATCCAACTTGTAGTTCGAATACTTGAAGGACATGAAATCATAATTCTCACTGTAAAATAAAAGCGCGTTAGAATCCTTACTATAATAGAACTGTAGCTTTTTTTCCGGCTGTAATCTGTGAGACGAGAATAGATTCAAAAAGTACTGCACGAATTTGATTTCGGTTTACACAGTTGCATAGGAAATTGTTCAGATTTGAACATAGGATATGTTTTACCATTATTCGCTGTCCGGAAGTGGAAATCTAAGCTGATATCTAAGAAAAGTTGTAATTCTCGGATGCCTTCTAGCTCCTAGCTTCGGAATCACTCATCCAAATGAAATGGGATTTTTTTTAATACAAAGTTCAATAATGTACAAAGATTTTAAGATATAAATCATCTTTGTACGTTATCCTGAAGTCGAACAATAAGCAATAAACTATAAATTTAATACAATTGAAAAAATCAAAATGTTCGATTGAAGCTAGATCGTTGGATTTTTCCAGCGTTGAGTGGAGGAAATTTTGTGTGTGTGTGCGGCAAAACCTGTTTCTCTCTCTATACATTTTCTGCCGTGTGCTTCTCTTTTTTTATGCAACTTTTGGGTTTTGTGTTGTTTTTTTTTTTTTTTTGCTCACGTTCTTAAATTATTAGTGAATAATGACAATGAGTAGTAGAGCGAATGTGGTGCATGGGATTGAGAGAGATAGCTATGTAATTGAGATTGAGGGAGTCACACTCAGTTGTTAATTGTGATTGTGATTTTTAAAATGCGCTATAGTGATTCTGATCTTATTATACTCTGTTCAATTTATATTTTCAGTACAGGGAAGATAGGCTATTTGCCTTTCACCCTTACTATTATGGATTTTAATAAGCTGTCTCCATTTTAAAGCTCTCACATGGTTGCCATATTGAGCACTATAAATTGGCATAGTTCTCTCACAAATATCTGTAGGGTTACCAAATACCAACCCTTTATTAAGAAAAAATGGTTTAACTGCATATTAACAGATCCTTCAGATATACAAAATAATTAAAGGAGTGCCTAAAAACTGTATGGCAACATCCCACATAATCAAATTCATTTATTCGCTCTCAAAAGCTTTAAAAAGCACCAAAACCGAAAGTTCTTTGACAAAATTCAAAGAAAAACCCTTAATGATATGCCAAAATTGACATATGGTAACATTTCTCTGATGTGCTTCACTCACTCACACTGCTTATTTTGGTTGATGATAATAGCAAGCGAACGCAAGACGATCGTGCTCATTCTGCCCGAGGCTGTATGGCAGACAGGTTGTGGTGGGATGTATGCGAATTTCAGGAGAATTACAACAACAAATTCTTTGTACAGTACAGTGGTTTCGTTTTTATTTCAGTGGCAAATCTTTTGTTTGAGTGCCGTGAGAGTAGCTACCGGCACCACTGGTAGAAAAAAGAGCTTCCCATAAGGCCTGTACTGAAAATATAAATTGAACAGAGTATAGTGATACTGATTCACGTCCATGCTAAAACCTGTTTGTGCATTTGCAGTTTTTTTTGCTTCATGTTTTTTTTTTTCTCTTTTTTTAATTTGAACTTGAGGATGTTTGTGTTTGAGTAGTAAGTGAGCGAGTTGTTATGGGATTGAGATGGGGAATAAAATGTAACAAGTAACATCTTACAAGTGGAATGTAAATGAGATTGAGAGGGAATAATAGAAGTTAGCCTACCAAAGTATTTGTTTGGATTGTTTTACTGGCAGTTTTTCTTCTCTTTTTTCGGGTAAGCTACTTTTTGTATAGCGCTAATTATTTTGTTTTAAATTTGAGAAGTGGAACTCTGGCGAAGCAAGGCGAGCACGGGTCAGCTAGTCTAAAATAAAAATTTGAAAATGTATTTATATGGTGAAGTATGTGATGTGCTATGTTATCGATGCATAAAGTTTTCTCATGCGCAAAGCTAGGATTTTGAACGCTGACGCACAGAAACACGATGTAAATTCACAGTTGCTACTGAACGAGGTATAAATCGGATAAAATTGGCATAGAATTCCAAGTGAGTTGGGTGATTCACCCTATTTGTATGCGCATTGCCACATAACTTTGGATGCTGAAAATCTAGCATAAAGTGCTCTGCTGGAAGATCGAGTATGACATGTCCAAGCACGTATGCAGATGGTGGTGACAAAAAGGTGAAATACCCATCAATACTTGTAAAGGATCCATTGCATATCTTGTGTAAGACAGACCAACCAAAGAACGCTAGCACGTGGCAGGTGTGGCAGGTAGTCTCTACCGTCAACTGCACGGTACGCCAGAAGATCCAGATGAAAACCTTCAATACACCCCTATACATTCGCGGATAGAGTTACAAATGACGAGGATTAAAATTTGTAATATTTAGTGAGAACTACAAATCTCTTTCTGAATGTGGAGAAACCACAGCTTTAGGAAGTCATTGGTCCTGTGGAAAAAAACATATGCAAAAGGTATATACAAACAAATACGTGTAACTAGATAATTGGTTCTAAAAACTCCTTCTACGAAGCAGAGAAGGTTTCGGTTCCTCCTTTTTTTATGTCCCGCTAAAGAAAACGGCGGACTAGCAAATAATTTACACAAAGTGATCATAATAAGTGGTTATATTAAATACTTGCAAGAATCGTCCCAAATTGAAATAAAATAATTATATTAATAACATTTTTAATATATTTGATTTATATAATTATTTTTATATATAAATAAAATAGTTGCAAATATTGGAGAACATGCGTCATTCATCAAAAACGTGCTCGACAATATAATGACCACCGACTTGACATCCACAGCCAATATGACGGCAGCAACTGACGCAAATGATCACCGCTTCAGCAATAAAGGTCATTATAAGGTCAACATGCAGGTTCAGATGGCCACTCTTAAATTCACCTAAGGAATGGACGGCTTAGGACCCGAGGGCCTATAGCATCGAGAAGGCGCAATTAATGTACATATTCTGGCTGCGTTAAACTACACACAGTATTAGGGTCGGAGAACATAATACAACATCACAAACGGCTATAAGCTACCTTTGATTTATAATAATCGACGATATTTAATAGCTTTCAAAGAGCACCTCGTAATATCTTGCGACAAAGCTAATCGGGTGAATGCAGAATTTTCCACGATTTTGACAAATATTGGAAGACCCAGACGATCGACAGCAAAGGACAGTGAAGTTGATCATAATGTCTGCGGAACAAAATTGGGCCAAAGTCGAATGCCAGGAGGCTCAACTCCGTCAATGCAGTAAATGCACGTAAATCGTATTGTACATTTTGAATCTTATCAAGTGATATGCTTCAGTCAAATATGGTCAGCCGGCAGAAAGACATCAACTAAGCATGGAGACAAGCGATGGAACCCCGGGGAGATGAGCTCGGGCATTTGAAAATGGGTGGACTTAAGCTTTGGAGAAGTTGATTTCAACCATAACCAGTCCCTTAGAGAATCTGGCCCCAGGTTTTCGCGGAATCATTCGAAAACTGCATCGATAACAGAAGTTTTCCCATAAACATTTCAGTTTTCAAAACGAGTAATTTGTCACGAAAACACCACGAAAACGACTTCCAATCGTTGGGTAGTTGAAACACACACCCTTTTGCAATATTCGGTTCGGTTTGAATGCATCTTCGAATTATCGGCGAAAACACGGATTTCGGTGCAGTGTGAATAGATAGGATCTGAGCTTCAAACCATGGAAAAACACCTTGAGATCATTTCCACAGCGCCACCTGTTAAGCCATCGAGGAACAAAGGCTTAACTTGTCTTGTCGATCTCAATTAAGCCGCGTTCGTTACTAAAATAAAAAGTACCACAGTCGCATAGTTGTGAGTAGATCCGTCTATGATCCGTTCGCCACGAAGCATAGCGTCGGCTTTCTTTCAAAACCTCGTAAGTCCCAATTTTATGAAAAATTACATTCAATTAGATATTCTGATGAAAAATAAATTACTGAATTTAAATGTCAATATTTCGTAACCCCATCATGAGTCCTTTTGCATCTTTCAACCAGTTGTAAAATCTCCCAAGTCTATCGGCATTCAAATTTCCATTGAAATACTCGTATGCCCCTCTTACGTCTTACTTTAAACTTCGGATTTGGAGTTTGGGCTTAGGGCTCGGGGCCGTATTTTATTTTGCAAGGTAACCTCAATATTAATGGTACTTTCCATACAAACTGTTCGTACCAGTTTGATTTGCTCGAAAACGGCACGAACGATTTCAACCAAAATTGATATTTAAGCTTAAGTGGTTGAGGTTACCATGACTACATACCCAGTTTTTTGCTAAAAGTTCGAGTAACGGTACTTTTGAAATTTGGACATATCTCGAAAACGGTCCATACGATTGTAACAAAAATTAATTTCTTAGGTTATATGGTCATTTCCAACTTAATGGCAAGCTCAGTTTTTCTCGGTATGGATTTTTGAAATAGTATTTTTTTTTTTAATTTAGGTTTCCTTAGTTTACCAAAAAACGGCAATAAGGATTTTGACCAAAATACAAACGTAGAGTAATACTGATGTTCTTAAAACTGTTGCGTCCTTAATTTTCAATTCGAATTACCGAAAAC
Organism: Cheilosia urbana; assembly: GCA_946477585.1. Taxonomy (NCBI): domain Eukaryota; kingdom Metazoa; phylum Arthropoda; class Insecta; order Diptera; family Syrphidae; genus Cheilosia; species Cheilosia urbana. The sequence goes on from OX297856.1 coordinate 46,142,890, forward strand.
GCTTATTTTAAAAACCGCTCATATTTCGAAAACCCCATTTTTGACTTCAATAAAACTTTAAAAACCAAGTAATGCTTATATCGCGATCAATAATTTATAATCGGTTTTTAGCTATATAGTTAACGAATAGTATTTTTTCAACTAAACATTGCAATATTTGGTACTGTTTTGCCTGGCAAATTTTTCAAAAACCACTCTAACGATTTTGACCAAAATACATATTAACGATAATATTGGTATTCTTAATAAGATCCCGTACTTAGTTTTTCTCAGAAAATTCGAATAAATCCGTTTTTAATTTTTTTCACAAAAAATTCGAAGAAATCTGTTTTTTAATTATTTCTCAAAAGGCTACCCAAAAGCCGATCTCTGTTCATATTATATTCTTAGAACTCAATACCGCACTTCAAAATTAAAATTGCAAAAGCCATTACAGCAATGCAAAACTTATTTTCAGCAAATGTTACCCAATTCTACTTTTTTTTCAACCATTTTCAATATGCAAATCAAAATAATTTCAACCACTTGGAGTTTACACAATCAGAAAATCCCACTTCATTTGCACCCCCATTCACGTTCATCGTGATATTCAGTGTATAACTGCTAATGCAAATTCAAAAACAAATCTCTGAATTCTTGCATATATGTACAATTGTACATGTACCTACAGCGAACAATACTTCCAATTATTGACAACTTGAGCCAGCGTCATTAATATATTCCAGTCAATAAGAAAATCATTCCCTAAGAGATCAAAAATGAGAGACCCCTGCTATGCTTGTTCTCGTACTCGAAAGTCTGGTAAAGTGTTAGAACTTATAATAGTACAATAGTATAGTTTCAACTTCTAAAAACTCTCATTGTCATTATGTACCTACTGTGATGTTTTATATAGCATTGCTTCTCAGATCTTCAGATCTTTACCTACATATCTAATAAAATAAGAAAACAACCAAAAAAACTTTTGATAAACGAGAACGTTTTGTTCGACCCAGTCGTGCACTTTATGTATTTTTTAAATCGGGTTTTTGCGCCTCCTTAAAAATTCGCCATTTTCGACTTACGAGTTTTTGAAAGAAACTCGATGATAGTACCTTACGGCTCTATGACAAGATTGGTTAACATTTGTATGTGGAATTAATACGACCCAACCGGCCGAATTTTTCCATCTGTATCGACCTATCGAGGTAGGCGGTATGCCTCGGGCAACTCATATGTAACCTTGTATGTAACTCATCCAAAAAGAATAGAAAACCTAATACATTTAAGAAAGCTAACTACCTTCAATACCCATTCTAATATCCGTGCCATCTCCCGAGTGCATATCATTTCTTCGAGTAACCTAACGGGCGGCCATATCTGCCGAGTCTATGGCAGCTATGCATTTCCAGTACCCACAGTTTCATAGTCAATAAAAATACCAAGTTATTGAACTATAGACAGCCCATCTTTCGAGCGGAAAACTCATCGCGTAGATCGCCTTCGATAAACTTGACGCCCTGAGCATTTTAATTATGGAAAAATCAGTTAACTGCGAGTTCATTAAACAGAGTTTTTCCCTTATCTACCGAATCGCAATTGCCAATTTCTATCTCATTTGTGGCCTTAAATGAAAAAAGAACCAAAACACTGACGGCCAGCGGATTAACAAGAGAATTTAAATGTTTCCAATATATATCGCGGCCCCTTCTCCCCTCTGGTATCTGTATAACTGTGCGGTTTAGATTCACGAAACAAACCAATCGAAATGAACCTCCGAGGTTTTCAAATTAACGTCCAGATTTTGATGGATTTCATCCTACGCGTCGTCTACTAGCGGTCGTTCCGCAGATGGACAGTTGGCAAATTTTATGCCATTACTCACCGACACCGACATGAGTCTTTCCATATACTCAGAAAGACCATGCCGGCGCACACAACTATATACGCGCAACCGGGAAATATTCTCCCCATCCTCGCAACGGGGATAATTCATCAAGAAGTCTGACTCTGAATATTGAAACGAAAATTTCGGAATAAATCCGTTGTGTCGGCGCGGCTCCGTAGTCCGTATCCGTATCGGGCTGAGACGAAACTAAAATCGAGTAATAAAATCCCCATAAAACATAAAAGCCACGGGTTTTAGGATCATTCCAATTGTCAGTCACAATTCCGATGGTCCATACCGATATACCGACTGTCTGAGCCACGTTTATGAGTGCGCTGCGCTGTTTTTCGGTAGTGAATACGAGTGTGTAGAGATTTTGGCGATTCAATTGAGCAACTATGCACAAGATTAGGTACCTGCGAGATCAACGGCCTGCAATGCCCCTCACTCGACAGTGAGTCGGTGCGCGCACACCTTCGCACAATCACTTATTAATTGCAGTGCAAACATGGATTTGTCATCACCCGTCATACCGGCGAGATGTGCTGTTAGCTGAATGAAAATTAATGACAGATTCGAGACGATCTTTACATACACCCAGCCATCTGAGATACGTATACCGTATACGTACCTTCACAGCATACAACATACCTGCGCACAGCTTCAGCCGAATAGTTAATGCCACGCTATTTGCATAAACATTCGTTTGAGCTATTGCCGCTCGCAAAAGGACCAAACGAATGATGTCTCCTGCCAGTATACTCTCTGCTCACGTATACCACGAACTTTATATCAAATATTTGAATAATAGTCTTCGGAATCACTGCATTGATTGTGTTAATTAAATTAATGCGCCGAACTCCGAGGAGGATGGCAGGATAATATTTGATTTGCTGTAGGTATATACGCTAGGCAGTGCGATGTGTTTACCTGGGGCATGGGCATCGGATGCGGATCCTTGTGATCGACCAGCATCAGCATCGTCTCGGCGCGCCGTCTTCGAGTGGTTAAGCGACTTTGCTCGTTTTATTTGCTTTCATGAATAGGTAATGTGAATGGCTTTTATGGATGGAATAGGTAAATTAAGCGCGGTTCGATGGACGATTCACGTTAACAAGCGTTTAAAGTGTGACTTTGAGTTAACACGATTTATATAGGATTGTTGTTGCGCTGTTGCAGTGATGCTGGTGCTGGTAATGGTGCTGGTGATGGTGCTGATGATCGCCGCCACATCGATGTGATGATGCAGTGGAATGCAAATAAGATGTCGAAATCTTATTATCACTGTGCTGAGATGTTTTTTTAATCGTTATTATTTAAACAGCGCGCTATATTGTTAAATTGTTTAGCGAGTTTTTTATATAAATCTGATGTGTCTTTACCAGTAGGCTATACAGAGATAATCGTCCGTGTTGAGCTTGTGCTTGGACGTAGAGAGGAGTGGACATGGACATGGGTAGAAACGAACTGGTTCTTTGGATTTACCCAAGCTTTCGCCAGGGATAGCGCATTGGACAGTTGAAAGTGGGCATCCTTGAGTAGGTAGATATAGGATCTACAAATTAAGTTCATGAAGGAGTAGATATGGAGAGGATTTGGCAACAGATATCACATGATGCTGCCAATGGAGTAGAGTAATTCCGACGATTAGCTTTTGCAGCCCCCTATACATGCTACACTCGTTTTCAATCTTAACTTCAAGAATGCTTTTCGCCGAGTTAAAGATAAATGTACTCGTATGATCAGTGTGACCGTGCGATTAGATTTTCTATTTGTCACTTTCTTTTCGAGAGTCGGCCACAATTTTTTGCTATTTTGGCCCTTTTTTTTAGTTGAAAAAGGCGCTACAAACATTTTCCATATGCTTTTATTTCCAAATAACAACTTTAAAAGTGTACCGCAGTTGCCTAAGCACAATATTCTTATAGGGCCTATATTTTGGCTATATTTTTCAAAAAATGTTTGCTTTTGTGAGCTTCCGTTAATTTAAAGTCGAGACTAAAATTTGTTACTTGTAAGGCGCATATTATAGTGTTTAGCGAGCCAAAATTTCGAAGTGTAACTTTTTTCTCCATTGGCCCTTTTTGACAGAAAAACGAGAGGCAGTCCCCAAACAAGTCTAGCAATTGCAAATAAATTTCTGTCTTGATGGACAGTAGTCAACTTCCAAGTTACATTAAGGCAGTTCCGAAGGGCTATATACTTAAGAACTGTCACTGGTAGTTATTTGTAGTGTTGTTCAAAGAAATGGTCCAAAGACTTGAGAATTCTGGCTACGGAGATGAGGAAGTACACACTGACATATATCTCACTTCCTCTTTCAATGGCCAAGTTTCTGTCATTTATGGAAAAGAACACTTCGAAAATATGACATACAGCCACTTTCTGATATTCCAACAGAATATTAGGTTGGCTGCACAAGGCCGAGTATTCGCACAAGGAGGGAAGCATGACAGACATAGTCTCCATGGACTGAAGTGGGGGTATAGCATCAGGGCTGGCTATACTCTACTTGCCCATTAACCTAGCCTAACCAAGCTTCCTTTGCGCCCGCATATTTATATTTACCTACAGCCTTAATGGCTGTCAAGTTTGCTAAAATCCGGTTCTGACTGCGGTGGGTGTATAAACCGCGGCAAAATGGGAATCTTGAGGTTAGCTCCAAAATTAATGACATAACAAAGATTCCAGGGTAAGGGAGCAAGTTACCTGCGACACAGTCAAGCACACTTTCTGATTTTTACTTTACTTTACTCAGACTTGTGAATGTTTAAAAATCATTCCCAATTTTGGAGGGCCAGTAATAATAGTCCAGCTATGGGAACTATGAAATATCACCAATGCAGGGGGGTTCATGGTTCAGCATTTCATTTGCTGACAGAAGAAGTTGACTTCAAACCAGCAATTCCTAAAAAAAAGGTCTAGAGGCATTAAATCACACGATCTCGGTGGCCAATCGACGGGTCCGTTTCTCGAGATAACGCCCGTTCACCAAACTGAAACATCAATTACACTATTGTTGCATGTACCTATGATTGGCACGATTTAAACGCCCAATATGTCCAGCACCCATTGCTTCCAACCACAAAATACCCTCAAATAGATACCGGAACTTCTAAATGGAAACATTGAATTTTTTTCATTTTTAAATCCTAAACATCATTCTCATGAATACTAAACAGGTGTTGCAGTCACGGTGCCCATGTCCATATTCCATTTCCAAGCACACGCCTATCCGACAAGGTGCAACCCAATGGGAAACGTCTACTCATACTAATCCCCACAACACAGTGACCACCACCGCAGCACAGACCAACCAGCCAACTCTGGTTCGAGTGAAATCGTCGACATCAATTTCAAAATGATTACATGGTATTATTATTTAGACGATAAGAAAACATGGAAATTACAAATTTAGTTTCTTCATTATTATTTGCCGCCACGAACGCGACGACATCGACATGAGTAACCCGTGTTCGTCAGTCAGTGCAGTTAATAGGAGGTACACTCGTACACACGTCGTCGTCGCACAGCGCAAAGGTGCGCGAACGAATTGCCACAGCTTACCGCCAGCCAGACCTACCTATATTTTCTGGCGGTTTCCATCATCGCATTTTATGGACTAAAACCAACGAACATAAAAAATGCGTTAAATAGTGGATAATTATTCACTATTACTACAATGGGCGATAAATTTCCAACACACTACTCGAAAAAAAAAAAAAAATATTCGCAGAAGATAAACCCAATAAACGCCTGCCTGCTTTCGTACGTTTGGTGTGTCAGTGTATGTGTCGTAAAAATATCAAACACCCCAACTCGAGGGGGCCAACAAAGAAACTCTATAACCGATAAGCACATTAAAAATGGCTACAAAGTATTGCTCCAGCCATTAGACGAACACATTGAACACTCTGTATAGAGTAAATCATTCACTATGCGACCGTCTGACCGCAGCCTTTTTATAAATCGATTTAAGGCAACCGCATTCGTGCTTTTCAAACTACGAGTAAACTATCACCTCTCGAAGGTGCAATTTAAATTTGTACTTACTGCGTGCGCAAGGTAAACGCTGCGCTGGTAATGCTCGACGGCAAATGCAGTCCTTTTATGATTTCCTGCCACAGCTTCTTGTTGATCACGTCGACGAGACCGCCTCTCGCTATAACCAAATTGTACAGCTCGTACAGATCGAGCACCGATTTCGCCATGATGGGCAAGCGATTTATGGGCGTACCTGTGGGTTAGAATAACATTAGATGAAAGTTAGTTTGTTCGTGCGCCGCTATCTTATCTGGCGCACAAAGCGCAATGAATAAAGTTTTCGAAAAAAAAAGAAAAAAACAAAAAAATCAAATTTACACACGTTCAAAGCGAATGCAAATTTCAGTGCACTCAAAAAGACAGGGTGGTTACAACGGGACGGGCTGGGGCGTAAGAGAATGGCAAACGGATGAGTGTCAAGCAAAGTGTCACGAGTAATTTTCATCATTTTATTGTACGTCTCGTTTTTTTTTTTTTTAATTTTTTATTTGTGACCTTATGAACAAGGAAGATGCATACACACTCGGAGAACGATTCGAAAAATCATTTTCACTTTGAAAATGCATTTGACGTGCTACTGTGTTTGGCTGTGCGCCTCTGCCTCTGATGAGGATGCTGCTACTGCTGCTGCGGATGATGATGATGATGTCGTTAATGATGGTCCTTTAAGCAAGTGGGTATATTATTCAGTTCGGTATGCATCTTACCTCACTCTTTTAAATGAGTTTTATAATATTTTTATGAGACACATAAATTTTATTTTTAGTCAGCGCAATCATATGCCACTTCAGAGTACTGCGCGTTGCGGTGCTGGCATGTCACTACGAGAGTGATTGAATTCATATGTAAATTAATGATTCTTTTAAGGGGGTCTATCTCTATACATCTTACGGTTGTTTTGTGTGACTTTGTGTAGATGCTTTTCCGTGTTTTGTTTCCAATTCGTTTGGTCGAAATTAGACGGTGCGGTGCACTGAAAATCAAGTTCTCTATCGATGAGATTTTGTTAAGTGCAGCAGCAGCAGTCATGTGGAAATAATTTTTGCTAGAAAAAACTTTGAACTACTTAACGGTGAGATATTGCTAACCATTCAGGCATCAACACCCGGACTTGAACACCCTGAGGTAAACCCTGACAACGATGCATAATACGAGTATGAATCCGACAAGACAAACACAATATGTACTTATATGTAAAATAGATTTAAGAAAACAAACATTGTACACCGTTGGGCCCCTGTTGTTGAGCCAACACCTTTGAATATTAACTATTCACCACCATTTGTTACCTAGCCTTAAGTCAAATTGTATATACAAAAAGTTTAATAAAAGCAAATGAAATTAAACCATTCAGGCATGGAGGCTCAGCACAAAAGCAGAACGATGTCCTTTGGTAGGGTTATCGGGGTACTGTCAGGTTGTTGTGTGAAGACATGACGGGAATTTAGGTATCTCCAAAATTACTTCCGTCGAAGTATCATCGAAACGGACTCTTTTTCTTTATGGAGCTTGAAATGTTTTCTAACCAAAAAATCGTTCCACGAGCACCGGAGATAACCAGAGTTGTTTATAATGTAAAGACTAAAGACACGTCGCACTATGGAGTAAATGCATGCAAAAACGAGACAAAAATCTGATTTTTAAAATTGCAGAGTTAAGAAGTAAAGTTTTTACCAAACGGTAGTTTAATTCCCATAGATTAAGAAACTGTTTACTTATTTTTGTATTCTAACTAATTTGGCGGCACTAGTTCAAATTCAGTAAAACGAGAGCATTCATTTTTTGCATCATCAAAGAGATGAAATTGTTAGTTTCAATTAATTATTTTTTTATTATTTTGGAACATTTGATTCAACCTTTAACATGTAAAATTCAGTTGCAGGTGTGTTCTGACAAACATCCGAGAGTATAACTGTCTTGAAAGAGATTCTCAATTAGCCGTTTAGAGTTGGAATGGTTGTGAGAAGCTAGGCGTAGGGTCCCTCTGGACCTGTTGCGCCAACTATTTATTTTTTTATTTAATTGAAAACTGTCTATTTTTTTAAATGCAATTTTGTTCTTTCTTCTTTAATCATTTTCTTATTGTATTCCGTCCAATTCCGTTGTGTTGTTTATGTACAATGATAAAGTGAATCATAAACCTTCAGTTAGAAAACAAAAATTGGGTGCTAGTTTTTGCAAGCTTTGCTATTGATGTTAATAAATGTTGTGTTGTATGTAGGTACTTTTAGGCTTTTTCTTAAAAAAGGATGTAACATTTGAAGGATCATCCGGCTTAATAGTTCTTACAAAAAAAAAAAAACATTTATATGATGTGATAGAAATGTGTTCTGAAGCTGTATTTAAAGCTAAATTGGGTTATTTAGAAAAATATTTGCTAGATAAGGCTTGTTGCGAGGAAGGTCAGCTCGAAGAATTTAAATTTAAAATATGCCGTTAAGGTTTCAATTTGAAATTATTAAATGTAGCTTGATCTATTAAGGCTCATTTTATAGATATAATTTTAAGAGCAGATGGCTTCGGTCTAATAGAGTTGAAAATAATTTTTTAAGGAAAAATGAAACTTGGGTTAACGGAATCTTTGAAATTACCAATAAATCCAGGCCTAGTCGGCCTTGTAAGGCAGATGAATTGAACTGAAGAACTTCTTGAATCTCATTAAATAGAAGAACTTACTTTTGCAACAAAAATAATTGCGGGAATCTGGTAAGGCAGTATCTGTAAAAAATTGGTGAGACTGTATCCAACAGTCCCGAAATATGTGTATGTGTAAACACCGTGCGTGCGGTATGTGTGTGGCTTGATACACGTCATTGAGAAAAGAGGGAATTGTAATAACCGTATTCTTGATATATTATGAAATAACAATAATTTATTCGTTCTGTGCTAGTTTCGGTAGAATAGATACAATCGGATTGTGGTAGCTGAAGTAAGATATGTACATTCGAGACGGTAATCTATCTAGATTACGCTGGAAGACAGCATCGATGGTTGTTCCATATCGTGTTGTTGAAATTTTCCGGTTGGAGTTCATTTGAAGATTAAATTTATCTTGCATAAAATCAATAAATGGTTGAGCTTCTGGAGTTGCAAAATTGATATTGAAGTCTCCCCTTATGATCATTGGTAAAAGATGATAATCTCCCTGCAGAATTCTTGAAATTTCTTCTGAGTACGGTGCAAGGACAAAATGGAGAAATTTTATTTCACATCAACAAAAAGCTGAAATTAATATGCCCCAGCTCATAAATGTATGCAATGATACAAACGTATGCAATGATAAAATGTATGCAATGATAAAACACAGTGACGCATTCCCTGTCCCCGGAAGTTAAATGTGTGGAATTACTCCACCAGATTCCAAAAAATGTATGCAATGATAAAACACAGTGACGCATTTCCGTCCCCGCAAGTTAAATGTGTGGAATTACTCCACCAGATTCCAACAACGCGCGCTTAGATGTTTAGACATAAAAAACCTTTAAGAATTACATATCTCATTCTCCAAGTAAAGCTAAACTTTGTAAGAAAGAAACGAGAATATTCCTAAAAAAGATTTAAATTTTTGTTGAAGCAGGTTTATCCCGAAAGCAATACGAAATTTTTAACAGCGAGTGATAAGAAATTGTTTCCGAGTTTACACCTAAAAAAGGTAAAAGTCTTTCACAGTTATGGAAACTCTGGCTGAGGTAAACTTGCAGAGAGTGTTAGACAATCCCATTAAGCGCTTACTGATGTAAGATGGAATTCGTTTATTTTTCCTTTGGGAATTGAGCCTGAGAGCTGAGACCCTCGCTTAGTAGTCCAACACACTAATCACTAAGCCACTGCGCCTACGTCTTAAAAATATGAATTGAATTTCGCATTTGAAATGCGGACATGTGAATTTGTTTTTTTTTTTCTGAAGTGTAAATAAATAAATAGTTGGCGCAACAGGTCCGGAGGGACCCTAGGCCTAGCTTCTCACAACCATTCGTTTTGTGTGAGTTTTTCAAGTTTGAAACGAATGGAAGGGATCTACAGTTTTACGCCGACTCCAAACGGATAATTGAGAAGCTCTTTCAAGACAGTTATACTCTCGGATGTTTGTCAGACGATCGCGAGAGGTGGCGCAGTGAAAAAACCCTAAGTTGGGATTTGGGTTTTTTTTGCGGGATTCGAACCTCGACCCCTCTGCCCCCTGAATGCTGAAGTGTGCGGCAAATAAATTCACAGAGCTTACGCAAGTTTAATGAAATCGTTCTTTATAAAATTTATAGATTAGATGGGTGCCTAAATCCTGAAAAAAATTTAAGGAACTTTTACAAAAACTTTTCTTAATGAAACTGGCACTAGCTTTTTGAAAGACGTGCTTTGTTAATGAAAAAAGTCCAGAGATATTGGCTTTGCAGGATCGATCGATTGTTCAACAGCATTTTAAAACACGTACATTGCGTTTGTCCTGGATTGTCATGCTCAATTTTAAATCTTGAATTTAGTTGTGAACAGAAGGAAATATCTCTACGTTATGTACTTCATTCTTAAGGAAAAGTTACACAGCGCTTCTTACGTTCACCGAGTGGCTGTTACATCTTATTTTTCTGACGGAAGCTCATTTTAAGGTTATTAAAAGGGATATTATAACAATATGCAAATAGAACAGAATTTTAGAAAACCCCAGGGGTATAGATCCCCTCTAAACAATATCTCCCCCGTCGAACAAAAAAATCCCTAAATCTGAGGGGAAACTCGCAACGCTGCATATTGCTAATATTGAACCAGAAAGGGGAACATACCTAAGTGAAGCAGTATAGTCGTCAGCCGAGGCGCATCAAAATAAATCAGTAAATATTCAGTCGATATATTTTTTTGCATTGTTCTTTTTTGTTTAATCCAATTATCGAAGTTATGGGAGCATAACTTTTTCGTCCCCGTTCAATTATCAACAAGGAAGTTCTATCTGCGTTATACAATAAATCCACAAAACGTAGCACAGAGAACTTTCACAGGCCCCATGTCGGGCGCCAGTTGGATGACCAATGCAGCTGATTTTACCAGCAATAGAAACATAGCAGACAAATCTTTCCGCATGAAATTCACCATTTCACAATTTACCTTTTTTTTTCTGTTCGCGCCTAAATGTATAGGTATAAAGTATAATCCAGATCCGGATATACAGTTTACGGTCTAGAATTACATTCACCGACAACAACTTCCTTCAACTGAGTAGCATTTGAACAATAACATTTTATTCGTGTTGTTGTTTTAATTACTTTCACAGACAGGCGGCTACATAAAACAGAGCGAAAAGCAGAGGAAAAAAATTAAAATAAAAATCCATCATCTCCAAGGACAAATCCAAATATTTGTGTAACTTAAAACGCCTCCATGGGCACAGCAACTAATTACCGCGTAATTGTTTATTGTTTCACCTTTTGCACCCAGTGATAGCACTCTCATATAGAAATTTTATTGTCGATTAGCCATCGTTTTTATTGCGCGCACCTCATGTTTATTCTCTGCCTGACGCAATTAATCCCCAGTGTTTTTTCTCAATTAAGTACAAATACATGCCCCGTGCGCGTTTCCGTCTCCGTCTCTGTGCATCCGATAGATACAGTGTCGAACCGGTAGTAAATTCTTAAGTAAACTCAACAGAAAGGAGCCATTAACAATGTATTCGAGTTAAAGAACGCGCCTATAGATTTATTTCAGTTTTATTAGATAACATTGAGACTGAGGAGAGTAGCAGTGCAGAGTCTAACAAATGAATGAATTCGGGCTATTAACGCTTGCTGTCGATAATTTCACATGAATTTATTAAAACAAAAATTGGAAGATTTTTCGTTGTGTTCTACTCGGAGTCTTCTTTTTTTTTCTTTCTTTTTTGAAGTTCGATTTTATGCCGGGGAAATCAATCAAATAAAATGATAGACATGTTGATTGAAGCAAAAAGTATAGTATAAACAAAGATACTCGCACGTACGGACATTGGTACTGATACTGAGCGAGCGTCCGAATGTGTAGCGGCGGCAGCTACCATCAGAACGTGCGGGAAACACGCACATCTCAAATTAATGTAATCAAAATATTTTGAGAATACATGGTGTATTTAGGCATCAGGTACATATACCTACATTCAACTGTCAGCCGCTGCAAGTGGAGGCAGTTTTTTGGTTTGCGCACCTTTCTCTCGCACCGCACTAAGGGATATAACAAAGCATTAAGTTCTCTTGTCCCTTAAGGATTTGAATTGGCAACAAGAAGGTATTTTGACAGCTTCAAAAATGATCGCATGCAATACTAACGGTAAGAAATTCCAATCGACGCAGTGTAAGATGAACCGTTTACTCCTTTCCTTGACATCTTTCGTGCACATTAGGTTAATAAAAACTACAAAGTATACACTTCATACTATAACCGCTGACGTTTTCCAATTAAAATGTTAATTTTAGAATAAGCAAGCAAACATCAAAATTCGATCCATCATCAGTCCGCGCACTGATGGCACACATGTTTGATCGTACATGTGTGTGCATCAGTAGTTGTACTCGTACTACCTATACAGCACCTAGCACTAGAGCAGCCATAGAGAAGACAGCGTCAATTGAAAGGACAAAGTGAGTGACTAGTGTTCAAATTGGAAAATTTCGTCCAAGTTCCAAGATAAACATGTGTTCATCATCGGATGTCATTCAAAAATCAAAACCAGATCCAGAAATAGATCACTTTACGCTTTCTTATTTTACTTCTTTCGAAATGTACTTGCGTGGTGTATAGGGAGGCGCGGCGGCCGCTGATGAGACGCACGAGGTGGGAGATGCGCGCACTCACGCAGCCAGACAATGCAAATAAAATAATAATTATCCTTGGTATGAAGAAAATGACAAGTTTCCTGGCTAAAATGGATTGGGATGGCGATGGTGATGGTGGTGGTGGTCTGGTGTTGGTGTCGAGCGCGACTCGCTCGGATGCTAGAATGGATTTAGATTAATGAATCAGCAGAGATGTGTTCTCAGTCAGAGTTAATGTCTTTCTGATATCTTCTTTCTATCGTTGCATTGCGGTCGAGGAGGAGGACGGTATGCCTCATGAGCGAGCCGAGGATGAAGGGCTCCTTGTGTATGCGTCTGCAATCTGTCTAGAGTAATGGATTTTAGTTTTCCTCGATTCCTTTCTTTTAATCAATCACACTTTTCGCCCTCGACGAATGTTTGTGTTGCTGAACTCTGTGACATTAGCTAAATAAATCATTAAATGGAATTTATGCATTTGAGCACCACACGCTAATAAATTCAAGTCATAGCATTTAGTTTTTATTTAAAGAAATTAAAAGAAAAAAGAAAGGAAACTACATCCTGTGTGAGAAATGAGAGAATTGAGAGTGACATTTTGGAAGACGATTACACTAAAGCATTTGATGCTCTGAATTTAAAAGCAACGATCTGGTTCTAATCGAAATAGAGACGATCTCTACGAATGCAAGTGGTAGTGGTCGTCAGTTTGAATAGGCGATCGCGGGCAACAAGCGTAGCGATCGATTAAAACAATATTTTCTAATATGATCTTGACCATCAATAGGTACTCGTAATAAGGTGATTGCGATAAATATAATCGAACACGACCACTTTAAGATTGCGTGATCAATGTTAACCGTTGCGGCCGATAAAGGAAATCACAATAAATACAAGTGATCCTGCTCAATATCAGAAACCCTAACGAAATAACAATCACAAAGTACACACTTGACAAAAGAATATCTGATGCATCAAGCTGATGTCCCGATAATGACCGCGATCAATTTAAGTGATTATAGGATCGCGGTCAGAAAAGATCACCGTTTACCATGAAGATCTGGACGATCAGTTTAGATTAACGCAACCAATATGAATGAGTGATGGGTATACAGACTAATAGTTGTCAATATATCTAAAGTTCTGAGCAGTGCAGATTAGTTGTTATGTGATCATAACAAATACCAAATCACAATAAGCATTCAATCCGCGATAGACAAAAAAACTTAAGGAGTAAACCTGTAAGCCATAAAAAACAGACACGACAGCAAGGATCGAATGCCAACGCTGAGTCGAAGGGCCTTTAAAATAACACCATAAAAAGCTGACACGTGGTCGGATCTCTTTAATAGGATTTAAGTTAAAGACGAGCGTAGAAAATAAAAATTTGTCTCACAATATATTTTACCGAGCGTAACACGATCACTGTCGCTTAGTGGTTAGTGTGCTGGACTACTAAGCGAGGGGTCCCAGGTTCGAATCCCGCGAAGACCCAAATTCCAACTTAGGGTTTTTTTCCACTGCGCTACCTCCCGCGAAAGTCTGACAAACATCCGAGAGTATTACTGTCTTGAAAGAGCTTCTCAATTAGCCGTTTGGAGTCGGCATAAAACTGTAGATCCCTTCCATTCGTTCCAAAAATGAAAAACTCACACAAAACGAATGGTTGTGAGAAGCTAGCCCTAGGGTCCCTTCGGCCTGTTGCGCCAACTATTTATTTTTTTTTTATTTAACACGATCACTGTGTAACACGAACAACAATATTAAAAAAAAAATCCGAACGTGTTCCACCTACGTTACCTAGTACTGGAATAAAATAAAGTGATTTTACAAGCAACGCCAAATAACATTGTTAACCTCTACTAAACCTGTATACTACATGTCCTTGTCTGATACAATCGACGCAGGGTCACAAGCCCACAAGCCAAAAGTTCAAAATCTATATCTCATGAACCAATAGGTACGCCTAAAAAGACCGTATATACTTACAAATTTAGTTAACATTTACACACAATCTGAGGAGTATTTCTGTGAAGATTGGTCCAAATTGGAAAAAGGGGCGTGGCACCGCCCATACAAAAAAAAAACAATGAAAATCTTTTTCTGTTAAAAGGTTAATGGCTTATTTAATTGAAGCTACTATTTTAACTGGAAAATTTGAAGGCGAAGATGTATGTACCACGCATCCCAATGATTCCGTCTGATATTCCATTTGAATTTAAATGACTTTAGTTTCCTGTTTGCCTTGCGTTTGCGGTTACTATTAATAAGCACTGTTGCCACTTTAGCGATTTTTTCGCTATTTCTAGCGTATTTTTAAAGCTCTCGGCGATTTTTGATAAAATGTTGTCGCTAATAACTTGCAAGAACTGGCTGTTTTGGCAATCACTGTGCTATCTCTTCCCCACTCAAATGCTGAAGTTGAACGAATTTTTAGTGCAATGAACATTGTAAAAACAAACTTCGGAATCAACTTTCAACCCTGACGTTGAATTCTATAAATCAATTTAAAGTGATGAACAGGAGTTGCTTTAACTACGACCTGCCAGACGAGGTTATAAAAAAATAGGAGAACCAACAAAATCTAAAACTGAAGAAAATATAGCCGAAGCCTCTACTTCAAACTTGGAAGAAATGGACAGCCAAGAATTAGATGATTCCATTTTTGAGCTGGAATTTGATTTGTAAATTTTAATTTACTTTTTTTTTTTAAATGTTTTTTTTTTACTTCACATTATTTTTTGAATTTATTGTTTTTTTTTTTAATTCAGTATTTAATTTGATTAATAATTTAATAATTAACAATTTATTTTAAAAATAAATACATATTTTTATGAACTTACATTCAAATTGATATTTTAGCGATTTCTAGCGGATTTTCGCAATTCAGAAACTAACATTTCTAGCGGATTTTAGGTTATGGTCTAGCGACAATTTATTTTCCTCAGCGGCAACACTGTTAATAAGGCGCAAGGGCAAACCAGGAATTTGTGGAGTGAATTTAGAGTATATATCAAGTTTTCTCACATGGACAATTATATGTAGCCTGTTCGCGTGTTGACAAACCATCGGTATACTAAATTTTTTAGTGACAAAAAATATTTTTTTTTTGGCAAATCTAACATGAAAATCTTTGTCACTAAACTTTTGAAAATTCCACTAGATATAGTGACAAAGTCACTAAAACGGCAACCGTACCTAGGAGTAACCCGTAAACTTTCATCTTTGATACTTTACTTTACTCAAAATAAATATTTAAAAAAATATTTAATAAATAAAAAAATATAAATAAAAAAATAAATTTGGAAAGCGAATTTAAACAAAAAATCACGAATTTTTCAAAATAACTTTATAATTTTTTTAAAACACAAAAAAAGGCTAAATACTTGAATAACGAACCAAGTTCTTTAAGTTAAATTTATTTTGTTCTTGAAAAATTTATTAAGTTATTTGGAAAAGTGAGCGCGAATTTTTCAAAATAACTTTATAATTTTTTTTTTTAAATATTAATCTAAATATTTGGATAATGAATAAAATTATTTAAGTTAAAGATCACGAATTTCTTAAAAGAACTTTAAATTTGTTTTAAAATAAAAATCTAAATATTTGGATAATGAACCAAATTATTGAAGTTAAAGATATTAAGTTTCTGAAAAATGTATAAAGTTTATTTTGAAAAATTCGCGCGAGATGACTTATGTTATGATAAACGCCCAAAGAACGATGTCAGGATTGTTGTTAGCTAGAAAATCGAATATAGGATTGCATCTATGGAAGCACAATCGGGAAGGATCGCCAACATCTCCCGAAACGAACTTTGCTACGGGTCGAAGCATATAAACACTGTAAGCAATCGTATCTTGTCAGTCTTCAGATCATGAAACCTCCAAAGAAGTCGATGGCCTTGAACCTATGTTCTGGTTACATGCGATCCACAGGTGCGATAAGGAGTCGACTCGCACATTAATACAACAAAGTGCACGACGAGGTCGAACGAAACTTTCTCGTTCATCAGAAGTTTGATTGAATGTTTTCTTATTTTATCAGGTAGGTAGGTCAAAATCGGATAATCGATGCTATAGAAAAGAAATGGTTCATAAAATATAAGAATAAAATAAAAAATTTTTAAAAATACAGTCGGAAATGGTTAGAACAAATTATTACTTGACCTCCAAATGTCCTCTTCTACGTAAAACATTAGAGAGGGCATAGTAGCGCAAAAGAGTAGTGTCCTCTCAAAAATAGGAAAGAGTACAAATGGTCACCCTCGAGCAGGGTCATACGTCCAAAGGCCAAAAGTTCACAATGGTCTTTTGACCCACCTAGGTGGGTTATAAGTCCACAAATCAGTTGTGGATTTCATAATACAATGGTAGCAATTCGCGTGTGCCATTAAATATAAAACATTCCCATACCTTTTGAGTTGTTTAAATTTATTTTGTGTAGTCATATGGATCCATAAGAAAGGAGACCCTCTAAACTGCGCCAACTATAGAGGCATCAGTCTCCTTAACACTGCGTATAAGATCATGTCTGCTGTACTATGTGAACGCCTGAAACCTTTCGTCAACGATCTGATAGGTCCCTATCAGTGCGGTTTTAGGCCCGGTAAGTCCACGATCGATCAAATATTCACACTACGGCAGATCCTGGAGAAAACCCAAGAAGTCCAGATCGATACTCACCATCTTTGTATCGATTTTAAGGCCGCATATGACAGCATTTATAGAGACGGGCTATACAGAGCCATGTCTAGTTTTGGCATCCCTGCCAAACTTGTCAGATTGTGCAAAAAAATTGTGTCAAAAAAGGATTTAGACAAGGTGATGCGCTGTCATGTGACTTCTTCAACATCATTCTTGAGAAGATTGTGCGAAACTCACAAGCCAACACCAGAGGCACAATTTTCTATAAGTCTGTGCAACTGCTTGCATACGCTGACGACATTGACATTGTTGGTACAACACAGCGAGCTGTCACTGGTGCGTTTGCAAGTATTAGTACAGAAGCGGCAAAAATGGGTTTAGTGGTGAATGAGGGTAAAACAAAATATATGCTGTCAACAAGAAGGGACACACGACATCGACGAATCGGGCAGAACGTCACGATAGACAGCTATAACTTTGAGGTAGTTAGGGACTTTGTCTACCTCGGCTCCGCTATAAACTCTGATAACGACATCACATCAGAAATCAAACGAAGAATCACACTTGCCAACCGCTGTTTCTTTGGCCTCAGACGGCAACTGATAAGTAAGGCCTTGTCGAGAAATACTAAGGAAACTCTGTATAAGACCCTCATCATCCCAGTCCTGCTTTATGGTGCAGAAGCATGGGCGCTATCAAAGGCGGATGAAGATCTCCTTGGTCGTTTCGAACGCAAAATTCTTCGAGTGATTTTTGGTCCCGTTTGCGTTGACGGGCTTTGGAGGAGAAGATTTAATAGCGAACTCTACGAGCTGTACAGCGACATCGACCTAGTCAGAAAAGTACGCATCAGTCGTCTAAGATGGCTGGGACATGTAGAGCGAATGGACACCAACGCTCTGGCCCGAAGAGTCTTCGATTCTAACCCGGAGGGACAACGCAGTAGAGGAAGACCTCGCCTTAGGTGGCGCGCGCAAGTGGAAGGGGACCTCAACCAACTTGGAGTGCGCAACTGGAGGCAGTTAGCCAAAGATCGCGCTAACTGGAGAGGCGTATTGGTTGAGGCCCAGGTCCACCCCGGACTGTAGCGCCACCTTAAGTAAGTAAAAGTCATATGGATAATTATGGACTTATGGCCTATACTTTCAGTTTAAGATTGTGAACCTATGACACAAATTATTGTGAAGAAAATCAATTGCGGACTTATAACCCACCCAACTGAGCCAAAAGTTTATTGTGGACTTTTGGCCTGTGGACATATGACCCTGCGCCGTCACCCTCACCATAGTTATTGGTGAGTTTTTATAAGTTAAGCTCTTAGTAACAGGCAATTGTCGGTTTTCGCGTTTTGTAAGCTCTTGCATTTTACAGATTTTTTAGTAGGTACAAGGACACACGTAGTAGGAGTTTCTGTTTTCTCATCTGCTGACACGCTTGCCCACGGGAATGATAATGGAGAAGTCACGCTGCACCGTCAGAGTCGTCACCACCGACCACCGAACACTTTGGCGTCGAGAAAAGTTTAAGGCAGAACGACAGGATGTTCTACAACTTCTTGAACATTCTTAAAAGAATTATACGCAAATCATCGTTGAAGATACCTATCACTTATAAAAAGTCCTATCAAATAATACATAAATTCTGATTTTATTTACATTCTTAAAAGAATGAACGTCAAAATGGAGAGCTGTTACTTTCAAGCAGTTAAACACGATATCTACTTAGGCGGCTTGGCGTAGATATCAGGAAAGGAAATAATTTGCTGGGCAAGACAAAGAAGTAAAGTTCTGTCACATAGGTAAAAACATTAAAATATACAAGGCCCTACTCTCAGATCTCGTATCGTACAGAAAAGTGGACTTTTTCTTGGGAAATTTTAAGAAAACGGGTATAGTTTCATATTGGCATTGACCTCAGAAGTACAAGCATGTGATACTACACCCAAGCAGAGGAAGACCATAGCGCGTTATTACTGACCGAGAGCAAGCTTCGTGTGTGAGGCCTTGTACTAAAGTACAGCCAAGCTAAGTTTAGTTGCTTCCGTAGCCAACAAAGCTTTGTTTAATGGAAAACCCCATTAAATAAATAAACACACGTAGCAATGCATTTTAAATTCAAGCCGATAACCGTCCGTTATTGGGTTCAAATACAAAGTGGAAAATGCACTTTCCACCCGCATGCAATTCTCTTTCCATTGAAATATGATATTACGATACTAATAAGCCCGCAACCGATTTTGCAAGTTTCACAACCAACTACAAACATCGCTCTGTCCTAGCAATGGCAATACATATCCAACATGTCCATGCTAACCAATCTTGTGCGCCCCTTTGCGCCAGGCTTCGACTTGACCACCGCACCAATATCTGCCACTTACTTAATACCCGCGTGTACGATTTCTTCTTCACTTCTTCTTGGGTAAAGTGCAATTTTCACTTGAAAGTCAAAATTTTTTGTGAAATATGAACAAAGAAAGTGAATTGAGCAGTCAACGCCGACAATATTCCGTCGATGATGTTATGAATATGATGAACGCTCCTCAAATGAAGAGGGGGCGAGCAACGAAATCGAGAGGCTTACGACATTTTTATGATTTCTTCGCTTGGAAAATGATATCGTCTGTCTGCGAAGCGACGCCGGAGAACACTACAAACTACAACCACTGCCCAAGTGCCAATGTAGAAATGAAAATAATAACAAAATCAAATTATTTATGAAATGTAGAATTAATAATTGAATTACAGAACTTATAGCGCTGCATTTTGTATAAATACCATGTGCAACTGTGTGCGGGTTCAACGAGTGTAATAAAATGCGACGGCGACGATGGGTTTGGGTTTGCTTAAGGCAAATGCATGAAAACAAACATACGCCGTCTCGTTTTCTTGCACTGTTGTATTGCTGTGGGGGGTTAACGACACCGGTACGGTACTTATTTTATCCGATTTCATATTTCTTGTGATGGATTAATTTTGTTGTATGTTATGACGGGGTATACATTTCAATTTGCGATTTGTTATGCTCCAGCGCGCTAGCACGATGACGACTTCTTAAACAATTTAACAACGTTAGCTTTGCAGACATGACATCCCTTACGATTTTTACATAATTAAATCTATTATTATCCATTTAATAGATTTACGTATTAAAACTTACCGACAATTTTAAAGGAGTCCTACGGCTACTTATATGTTGATGAGATTAAACTACCATTTTGCGGATGTATTGATGTAATTTTGAAGATGGTGTATCACAAACATAGCACATAAGCGCATAATGATTTGTAAAATATACAAAAATTCATTAGTTAGAAGGAAATTAGATATTTATGGTTAAGGTAATTTGCGGAGCGAATTTTTAAGAGTGGCTTTGGTGCAATTTAGGTCTGGAAGCCCTACAAAATGACTACTTGTCTCACCACCTTGACTTCGACAAACCATTTTCTTGATATTTTCCAAGCAGGGAGGAATGGAATACACATGAACCCACAAAAGGGAAATTGATATCCACCTAGACAGATGGATCTAAGATGAACTATGGAATAGGTGCTGGAATTTTCTCTGAGGAGTTAAATATACGCCACTCAATCAGGTTGCTTGATCACAGTAGTGTCTTTTAGGCGGAAGTTCTGGCAATCGCCGAAGCTGCCCATATGGTGTCAATGTTAGCAATACCATATAATAATGATATTCCAATGTTTATTGACAGCCAGGCGGCTATAAAAGCAGTATCTGCTATTGATATAAAGTCGAAGTTAGTTCGCCGCTGCCGCGAAAAGCTTAAGGTTCTCTGCTCGCAGCACACCATTCGTCTCTGCTGGATCCCTGGACACTGGGACAAAACCGGCAATGAGATGGCTGATAAACTAGCAAGAAATAGTTCTGCTATGGACCAAGATCGGGCGATTAAGTCAATACAGAGACGAGCAGTTCGACTCATTGGAGACCCTACACTCACATCGAATCTACAACCGTTGGTGCACAGAAGACAAGTAGCTGACCTATGCTTGTTCTATAGGTACTTCCATGTTAGATGTTCTGAGGAACTCAAAGATATTATCCCTCGGCTTGAAACTTTTGGGCGCCCAACAAGACAGGCTGCTAATGCTCATGACCATACAGTACACTTGACAACCGCGAGGACATCAACGTTCCAAAACTCCTTCTGTTACAGGACAAGCAAACTTTGGAACTCGCTTCCTGGGGATATATTTCCAGAAGACTACAATTTGCAGCAATTTAAGTGCAGAGCAAACATACATCTGCAGGCATCTCGGAGCGCTGTTGAAGCGTTATAGGTTCGCCTTTCCCGGGAGAAGTATATAAAAAAAAAAAAAAAAAAAATAAAAAAAAACCACCTCTTTGTAATCTCAGAGAGAGAGTGGAAAATAAGATCCGGAGGCCAGCAACAGGTGGAAAGAATTAATTACTTGTGAAATATCACGGACGCTATGGCCGGGAAATAGTCAAGGTCGGCCTAGGAAACTCATGCGGTTTGATAGAACGTCGATGTATGAACTGGTAGGGGCCCTAACGGGTCACAACTTCCTAAGGAACCACACACTAAAATTGAAACTCAAGAATGAGGATATTATGCAGGGTTTGCGGAGATAATGAGGTACACGGGAACACACCTCACTTCCTCTGTCAATGACCAAGTCTACGTCACTTGAGGAACAGAACCCTTGGAAGATACAACTTCCATGACATACACGAACTTTCAGATGCACGGCTAAACCCCCAACAAGGGCATCACAATGGGTCCACATGGGCCTAAGTGGGGTGCGGTAGGGCTCGCTCTACCGTATCCACCCTTAAACCTAACCTAACCTACGTAGCACCTAAAAAAAAAAACATTGTGTTCGTACGAAATTTCGAACTACATGTTAATCGATTCAATTCTGACTTAATTTATTTTCAAATAATCTTGAGAAAAAAAAAAAAAAAAGCTGCTAGCTATATATGTCTACGTTAATAAGGTTGGGGTGTACGCACTCACAATCGGGAATTTTCGATGTAATTTTAATGTCGTTTTCCATTGGTTTCACTCAGGGATCCACTCATTCTGCAATCCAATGGAACAAGAAAACTGCCTTTGATTAAATCCACAAAAGTATAATTGTTAAAATTCCAAAAAGGAATATACTTATTATTACTTGTATAAAATGAAGAGTATTTTTTGTACCAATGGATCGGTTTCAGAAGTGATTTTTTTCGATTCCGGACTCTCCCGGACATTTATTTTTGCCCAATGGAAAACGACATAAAAGCCTGAAAAATGCAAACAAAAAAATAGTAGAGTGCGTGTTGTAAACAGTAAAGGATATCTGCAGCAGTGTTTTTGTTTGTGAATTTTAGTCGCAACCCGGGACAAAAGTTGTCCCATATTCTGTCTTAAATCCGTGATATCCATAACGTATCATTTCGGTAAAGGGTTCTTTAAAATAAAAAATCAAATAGACCCAACTGGCCATGCCGCTATCCTCAACAACATTAGGAACCTTCCAGAAAACGTCGACACCACACCAGAACTACAATTTGATAAAAACTTCCAGGTCTCCATTCCTACTAGATCATTCTGGGCGGAGGAAGCATCCGTGGATGATGAATC
This sequence comes from Cheilosia urbana, assembly GCA_946477585.1. NCBI lineage: Eukaryota > Metazoa > Arthropoda > Insecta > Diptera > Syrphidae > Cheilosia > Cheilosia urbana. The sequence continues at coordinate 46,165,830 of OX297856.1, forward strand.
GATCCATTTTTACACAGATGGTTCGAAAACTGTGGACGGTGTTGGTGGCGGTGTCTTCTCTAATAGACTTAATCTTAGTCTCTCCTTCCGTCTTCCTGATCACTGTAGCGTTTTTCAGGCGGAAATAATGGCGATAAAAGAGGTCTTATCTTGGCTAAGGGAAAACCTGATATCTGCTAAAGATATCCGTATCTTCTCTGATAGTCAAGCCGCTATAAAGTGCCTGGAATCAGTTTCCACGAATTCCATAACAGCCCAAGACTGTCGTTCTTCTCTCAGGGAGATGGCGGAGCAGTTCAACATTCACCTTTGTTGGGTGCCGGGGCATAGGGACATTCCAGGTAACTGCAGGGCTGATGAACTCGCCAAACACGGAACTACGATACCTCTGCTCCCAATTAAGGATTCCTTAGGTATTCCACTCGCTACTTGCAAACTCAAAATAAAGCTGGACGCTATCGAAAGAACAAATCTTAGGTGGTCAACCGGCTCGACTTGTCTAGCGACAAAGTAGATCTGGCCAAAGCTGGCATCTAGGCATCTGATCTCCCTCGATAGGAAGCATATTAGTGCTACAATAGGTGTCATCACGGGACACTGTCTTATCGGCAGGCATGCAAAAAGGCTTGGCGTATTCTCTAATGATTTTTGCAGAAGCTGTTTTGACGAGGAGGAGGAGGAGACTGTTCTCCATCTTCTCTGTACTTGTCCGGCTCTCTCACAGAGATGAAAACTCCACTTTGGAGCTTTCTACTTTAGTGATCTGAACGATCTAAAAAACATAGACATCCAAAATCTACTACGCTTCATTAGAAGCTCCGATTGCTTCAACGAGTAGGAGGAATGAATTATAGATTCACGTGGTATCACAAGGGACCTTATAATGGTCTAAGTGTGTCGACTAACCTAACCAGTTAGCCGACAGCCATTTCAACCTAACCTAACCTAACTAGCTTTCTAAATATTGACGGATTGCGTGGATGATTCAATTGCCATTTACAAGACTTCAAGTATTTTTTCTTTGCAGGTATAATTCCATCTGATATAAGAATAAGATGTGCGTGTGATTATTTTCGACTGGAGATGGAAAACAACGACAAAACGAATTTCAATAACAAAAGAGAAACGGTCAGTTTATTTTGGAAAAAACTTCCATCCCTTTCATTATTAGTTTTACTCAAATGGACCTTATAATTAGGACTCCAACAGCAGCATTGTATTCTCGTATATTCATGCACATCGTTAAAATCAAGTAACATTCATCCCAGCAATGTTGTTCAACCAAGTTCAACAACCTCTGCTGCATATCCTCTCAACTATACCCTCAATTAAGACAATATTTCCACGATCTTGACTATTATCTCATGAATCCAACTATTGGTAATGTTTCACAATCTTTAAGGACTTTCTTCACATAAAAAGATAAATTTTCCCATAAAAATAGTCCCTTTTATATTTTATACTTTAAAACTTACCACGCTTCTGCATGAAGGAAAACAAGTCATCGAGAAACTCCTTGCGTTTAGGGTCATCATTTATCTCGTAGAGCTGTGAAAGAAAAACCAAACAAATTGCATTACTATTCAAGTATACAAAAACGAATAGCTAGATATCTAACAATAACCGGATAACAATATCTTGTTGACTAATTGGAATATAACAAGCCCCTAACAAGCATCGGGGGACTGGTGTGTCAACCACATTTTGTGTCAACACCTACCAATGGACCGAACTTCATCTCCTCTGCAGATATGATCTGCCGATAGCCCTCCTTTGTGCTAATATAATCGCCCGGCAAATCCCTAAACACCTAAGGTGTTACAATGCACCCTGGGTCTATGAGGGCATGCGCCGACAACTCAACCGACCGACAGCACAAAAAAAAAAACCCTGATGCGCACACCCCGAAAAAGGGAAAGAAATCTATAAACAAACAGAAACTATACTTTTCCGAGTATCTACGTGTGGTGTCTGGTATCTCGTGTTATTGTCTGTGGAATTAGCACGGTGATACCCATTCATCCTTATTCCATTTGTGATCCGAGAGGGGAGTGAAACATTTTGACTTTGCTCTGTTACTCGAATTTCGAAGGTAAATTTGTGCACACATCCCTTGTACCTAATCAAAAAGAGAAACCAAGTCGTTACTCAATCGTTCAGCGATTTACAGGAAACAAGAAGAAAAAAACACGAATTTATATCTTGAAGATTTTCTTAATCACTTTGGGGCCGCGCACCAAACAAATTTATATCCCCCGTCGAATGCTGCACGATTTCAACAGATTGATGGAGTAGCGCGATTATTCAAACTTTAGAGCTCGTGCATTAAAAATCGCGATGTCTATAACCTAGAAAACCATATGTTTCTCCGTGGCTTGATTGATTCCAATTCGCCACGCCCATCACGCAAAAATGAAATGCCAAACTCCAAATAAAACGGCCGCTTTCCTGCACCGTTCCAGCTCGCGCCCCCTTCGGCATCAATCCTGATTACATTACAAACCATTCACCAACTCATTAAAGGCTCCCGCTCCGTCCGGTGTCCGGATCATGAGTGCCAGCTAGTGCATGTGTATGTGCGAAGCGAACAAACTCTGGAAATTCGTTCACTCGCTCCTCCCAGGGATTTATGGCCATATCCACCTGAATTGATGGAACCATAAAATTGCCTACACACATCTGCCGTGTAGGACCGTCCACGTCTAACAATATTCACCGCCGTGTATCCTTCATAAATTTAAATTAAAAACAAAAACGTATAAAAAAAACACACAATCCAATCACAAGCGTGGTAGGTATGTGCACACATGTGTGTGCAGTACACATTTGGCAAACTTATCTTATAGTGCAGCCCAAGGGCCAGGCCACCAGACCGCTGATGAAACAGACCCTAAGCTGGCTATGCAAACGGGGCCCTTTTATGATTCTTCTCTCTCCTGCAATGCTTTATATAATATATATTGTAATTTTCATTGCGAATTATGAGGGCGTCAATCCGCCCATCACAGCTTTATGTACGGGCGAATTTATGTGATGGATTTGGCTTACCTATACTTGCCACATCACCGATGCCGCAACGCACGCTACACAGAACGGCTGTATTAAAAGTCCGGTGTGGTTTTATCTGCACTCTTATAATGAAAATAAAACCCTTAAAAAGAATATTCAACTCGAGTCATTCGCCTGCCCTCATTTAAATACGAGTATAGTTTATGTATGTGGTAAATTGCGTTTTGAAAATTAATGAACCGAGTGCAATAGATTGAGTGCAAGAGCTGGTGCTTATACGCGGCTTCGGCCTTAGACAGACGGATATAGACGCCATGGCAGGGTTTATGCTTTAACAAATATTTTGATGTATATGGTCAAACTGGAGCGATTTAGCTGTAGGTCTGCCCAGTGTTACCTCTGAAAATTTTCAAAAAGAGTCCAAAAAAATGAGTCCTGGATCAAAAAAGGAATCCCATTACTAGGTAAGGAATTTTTAGTAGGTTGTATGTTTGATGCTACCAAACATGGCATTATTTCCCCAAATAGTTCTTATTAAAACCACAACTATTGAAGCTTTTATTTGCTTGTGGGTCTGTCAAGGGGCTAAAATAGGTTCGTTCCAAACAACTAAGGCCGGCTTGTATGCAATAAGGCGAATCAGGCGCGGCGCACACATAGAAGATGGGTTTCTGTACTCTAATTACTGTAAGTTGACACAAAGAAAGTTGTTAAGAGAACGCATTTAGCCACATACCTACGATGACCATTTTTAAATCATAAAAAACTTCTTTTTTTTTTAAGTAAAAATACAGTTGAAAATGGTTAAAGCAAATTATTACTATCAATGTTTGTAGGTTTTATAAAAGCAATCGACTTGGTCTCTGAAAATCAATACATCAAGGCTATAATCTAACTCCAGCTTTGTTAGAGAGTACCTAATTGGATATTTCTAATCCTAGAGGGATGGTCTATAGGGGGGAAAAGGGGACTTTCGAAGTGAAAAGAGGTCCTCTTTTACTAAAAATATCAGATAGGACATAGTAGCGAAAAAGAGGACTCTTCTCTCAAAAAGGGGACTGTCCTCTCAAAAAGAGGACGAATGGTCACCGTAAGCATACCCATTTTTTTAAATGAAGAGTGGTTCCTAAAATTAAGTACTAGGAAATTTATGTATACAAAATGACCCTCGTTAGGCCCCCCAAATATACGACCCCGCCAAAGACGACATTTGGCAAATGCCTTAAACTAGTCAAGAAAATGAGGTAATTTTTCCGGACCCAAGTTTAAACGCCACAGCCGAATTTTTGAAACGAGTTTTGTATAAACAATAAAAATGACACGTCTCTCTATTGCTTACTGAGCAGGGTTGCCAGATTGGGAGCTTTGTCGTATTTTGGGCTATATTTTTTCTTAAAAAAACGATAGAAATGAAAATGAAAATCCGCGCCACAAGTGAGATGGATAAGTGGGGAAAATACCAAAATTTTCCGCCATTTTTTGGGCTTCATTCTGGGCAACGAATTTGGGCTACATTTTTTTAAAGTTTAATCGCTTGAAGCAAACCAAATTCTGGCAACCCTGCTTCTGCGGCCATTTTAAAAATAACGATTTGAGCTCTTTAAATATAGGTATTTGTTAAAATAGATTAAACTTGATATTGTAATTGCCACTCACAAAATGGGTAGTTGTCAATGTCAAAGTTATAGAGCTCCGAAGTCCGAACATAAAGTGCGTTGAACAACAATAGTAACATTTCTTTCTCTGTCTTTGATATTTGACAGACTTCCAGCAAATGATCTTTGGAGTCTTCCCACGATACCTCTATCACATCAAGAAGAATAATCAACATGAATGGTTTTGTAAGTTGCATGTCCTACCATTTTGTTTTGGAATACTTATTGTCTGAATTGTTCTTATAGTTTACATTGTATCTTATCTAAAATAGTTCAAATAGAATTGTCGTTCAAAAATTATATTGTGAATTATGTGACTCACTGTATAGTGTATATCTTCAGTGAAAATTTCGCTACAACAATTCACCTGCTATCACGTTATGCTCTAAGTTAGAGATAACAATAGTTGGATTTATTGTTGTAATCAACATGATATTTAATTGCACATTTGCAATTCCCTTTTAATTCAGCTGCTGTCGGTAGGGAATTTATCGCAAATTCGTCGATTCTGATACACATGTGCTACTTAAGGGTAATCTTGCATATAATGCCAACTGCCCTCATAACCTAACCTAACCTAATACGAACAGAAGGGAACAGAGACCTACAATTTGTTGTCACAAATTTATTAGTTAAACCAGAACAAAGTCTAAACTTTATGTTTCGTCATCACATTGCTCATACTGCGGAAAAAACAACCAACTTCTTGGTGGTCGCCAGTAATATTTAGGCCCGTTTGCTGATACTACTCATAGCGATTTAAGTTCTAAATACCTTATGGGCTACTATAAACTGTCAGATACGATTTTACGATTTTAAGTGGAATTTAAATCGCTATGATTAGCAAACGGGTCTAAGTGAACGATCAAGTTTGGAACTTAGAACTTCCTGAGTGCGTCCTTTCAAAGGTATTTCGTTTATTATGATCTGACTTCTGTTTGCAACAAATTCGCAGGCGTGTTAGAAAACGTCGAATGAAATATTTTAAAAAGGAGCCGATTTCGCTGATTTTTGTGTTTTCAGCACTCAGGATTTGACTGTGATATTTACAATTATCTAGTGATTTTTTGAAAATCAATATAGATACTTAACCAATTTCTTCACACAAGCGTTGCTCAGTAGCGATCAAGAACTGCTTTAAGAAGCTTCACTTTAAGTACTGCAAACTAAAATTCTTGGGACAACTTTTAGCCTGAAATTGGGAGTTCTTGGGGGACAAATTTATTTGTTTGGGAAACTCGTGCAAAATCTTGATAAAACATGGTCATGTTTTCAACTTTTTATTACCAAAAAAGTCATTTTGTAACATTGTAAACTGCAAAATTCGTGCTACTTCGGTTGATCTGTTTTTGAAGAAATTGTCCATGCGACTACAGTACGTACTACCTACTTTATAAGATTTCGTAAGTTTTTGCAAAACCTATTGTGATGAATATAAAACAAAACTTAGTATTAATTGGGTCGTATTTATAGAATAGGTAAGAATTAGCATTTGATTTGGGTAAAAGTTTAAAAAAAAAAAACACTTATCTATATCTATATATATAAAAATAACTTGATAAATGTGTGTGTGACAGCCTACCGACTGCCACACACATCCGATATTGATTTAGTTTTTTTTGTTGGTTAATAGATCATGCAGAGAAGGTTAATATATTAGTATGATAAATTTTTGAAAGAAGGTGCAACCGCCATTCCAATAAATTCATTTTTGTACACTTTGAAAAAAAATAAACTGGATAGAAATCGAGTAGTGACACTTCAAATACAAAAAAAAATATTTTAAATTTTAAAAGCAATTGTTGTTGTCAATTATTTTAATTATTTTCCAACCAAATTGTTGTTGTCAACAATTTTGAAAGTTTTTTTTTTTAAACACCTATAGGTACATAAAAAGTTTGTTCTAATAAATTATGTTTACTATGTTACATTAAGTAACTTTTTGAAATGAAGTAGATACTTTGATTATACAAAGATGATATGGCCGACGATATTTTGCATCGAATTCGTACTGTGATATCGGATAATGAACTGGAGATGTCAGTTGCATCGAATTCGTACTGTGACATCGGATAATGAACTGGAGATGTCAGATGGAATGCGCAACAAACCTTTGATTTTGATCGAGGATATGTGTCTGCTCATGAGTGGCAATTTGTTGTGCAAATTGGGGATGCCACAGCCAAATCGTTCAATGCAAGACGCATTTAATCCAGAATTGGAGCGAGAAATGGACTTCGGTCGAATCGCATTGAGTCAATCTGTTGAAACGAACGTGCCAATGTTGAATCAAGAATAAAAGACAGTATACGATGAATTGATGCAAGCAGTCGATAACAAAAATTGCGGGACTGGAAATACATTTATTATTTCACTGATTTTGGCTACAATTCGTGCGAGATCTGAGATCGCTTTGGCCCTAGCCTCTTCTGGGATAGCGGCTACTTTGTTAGAAGGCGATCGAACAGCTCATCCTGCATTGAAATTGCCATTGAATCTGCAAGTGGAAGAAGAACCTACATGCAACATTTCAAAGAATACTGCGATGGTGAAAGTACTGCAGCAATGTAAGATTATCACATGGGAAGAATGCACAATGGCTTACAAACACGCATTGGAGGCCCTGAATCGTTTACGTAATTATAAGCGACCTTTCGGTGGAGCAAGGATCTTGCTATCAGGCGATTTTCGTTATTTCGAGATTGACTCCGGCAGATGAATTGAATGCTTGCCAGAAGGCGTCTGCTTTATGGCGATATGTCAAGAAATTGCATTTGACAACAACGCTGCAGAGTTCTCCAGGCAATTATTGGCGTTGGGCAATGGTGTGATTCCAGCAAACTTAATCATCGGCCAAATCGCTGGTGAGTTGCATTCATACAAATCAGTCGACTCCGTGATGGATGAAAACGAAGCCACCAACTATCCCACTTTGTTGCGCATGCTAAATGAACCAAAATTTTGTAACGGTACGCGCTTGGTTGTGAAGAATTTAATATCAAATATTATTCAAGCAACGATTTTTATTCAAAGGCGAAGATGAATAAGTCGCAAGGACAATCGCTGGATGCGTTTGGCATAAAGGCATAAATCTTGAATTTCACGTCTCGGCGAAGCTCTCGCTTTGTACGTGAAAAAGCGGTAGGTTGGCCGACAAGTATTTGATTTTATTTATTTATTAAATTTTAATATAACTTTTGAATAAAAAAATTGAATTGACCGAATTACATGAGCAGAATAAAGCGAAAGCTCGGAATTATTAATTTCATTACCTACATTAACGAATTTGGGCGGAACGAAGTTCGCCGGGTCAGCTAGTACTATATACTTATTAAACAACTAATGATGGGCTTATTACAAATTTTAGTAGTTTTATTCGTAGTCCGGAAGGCGAATGATTAGTTACAACGGGACTTCAAATTAAATTTAGTTATCCAGGGTATCGGTATTAATAAAATCGTTTTTTGATAAGGTAAGTTTGAAAGTTCTTAACAAGCCCTTACTTGACTGCTAGAAATTTGTGTAAGTACTAACTTGCTTCACAGTTCCTTTCAAAGTGACAAATGTCGTGTCATCGTGTGGTTTCGTTTAATTTTTTATTTTCTGTAGAGAAATTATTTTCAAACGTTTTTTTTTTTTTGTCGATAAACACAATTCAACTACAGTAGAATCCTTATACAGCGACGGTCAAGGGACCGGCGACATTAGGTCGTTCTAACCGGTCGACCGCGACGCACAAAACGAACTGAAGATTTTATATGTATTAACCTATTAACATATACATACATATCTGTAACTACTAACCTACTGCTATTGCATAGAGAAGAGAAAATTCAAAAAGAGTGTCAAACCACTAGTCGCTGTAACTGAATGATTTATCGGTTAATTACGTCGTTTAAAGCGGTTATTCGTTCAAACCGGAGTCGCTATAAACGGATTCATAGAAATTAGTATGCAAATCTAACAAGTTGCTGTGTCTACGTCGCTTAAAACGGTTCGTCGTTATTAACGAAGTCGTATTAAACGGATTCCACTGTATTTATGTACTTACACTAAGATGCACATTCTAGGTTCTTTTAATGCAGATATTCTTTCTGTGGTTATTCGCAATTTTGATTATAAAATTATGAGCCTTTGTTTGAGTTGACCGTACATACCAGAGACAATACTGAGACCCCCAACTCACAAACCTCTTGCCGCTGGCCCCCTCAGTTTTTTTTTTTTTTTTTTTTTAGTTCGCCATTTTGTATTCCTATCGGTGTTATGTCAATTTAGAATCCGTGTGACATGCAAAAACATACAAAAAATATAAAATCAATGCTGCCAACTGCTACCAACCATGGGGGAATGTGATAGAGTTCGAGAATACCACATTTTCAGATAACTGAATGCTAATGGTTGGTTTTTATAAATTTTTTAAAGACGATTAATATAATTTGTTTGATTAGTAATACTATCTAAATGAGTTGTTTTATATACTAGAAATATTTTAGGACAAATATGATTCTGTATTTTCCGGCTTGGATATAATTGACTTAGATTTGCTCAAAATGTTTTTATTTTCCTACAACCATTCTGCAGTAATCATTTTTCATAAATATTTTCAGCAAAAGTGCACTTATTCCTAAAATAAGATACTATTCACACGTAAAGAATAATTTCAAATTTAACGGACAAAATTCTGTGGACTTTGCCGACACCGGAAGTTGTTGATATTTTTTGAGGGTGTGTTGGTGAGCCGAAATTTTTGAAGTTTCGTGACATTATTTGTCAATGCGAATTTCTATATACAATCAATACAGTAGGGCACCAAATCGAGGACACTCCGTAAAAATATAGTTTGTAGGCAAGGTAACGGGAAATCGGCCGAAGTTGGCGGTCTCAGCTCTCAGTATTATCTCTGGTACATACGTTGATTTTTTGTTTTGTTTTAATATAACGCACGAAAGTAGATTTTATGAGAAGTAAAGACATTCTGTATTTTACTAACAATAGTAGTGAAGTAGTTTTGAATGTCACTTCAATCAGTAATTGAAATTGAAATTAAAGTTTAGGATAGTGTGGTCATAAACAACAAAAGTAACTCAAAGCAAATTTCAAATAACAAAAAGCAAGACAAAAAAAAAACAATTAAATTCATAAATAAAATCAAAGAAAACAAAGAGTTTAAACAAGAGTTTAAAATATGTCGAAAGTAAAAGATTCAAAATTAGCGTAGTTGTTATTGAGAAGCCAATTTTTTACACGTTTCAAAAACATTCCAGGTGTTCTTATTGCGCTGATGGACAGCGGAAGTTTTTTAAATAGGCGAGATGATACATCGGAATAAAAATTACGGTATGTAGTAGTACGAGCAAATGCAACATATCAAATACCTACACAAGTTTCCACATAAATTGGAATTAGAAATTAGTCGTAAGTTTAGGAATCGACTAAATGGGCATGTATAAGCAATCGAAACTGTTTCAGTAAAGTAAAGAGATTTATGAAATGTTCACTTTTTTTTTTTTTTTTTTTTATATACTTCTCCCGGGAAAGGCGAACCTATAACGCTTCAACAGCGCCCCAAGATGCCTGCAGATGTATGTTTGCTCTGCACTTAAATTGCTGCAAATTGTAGTCTTCTGGAAATATATCCCCAGGAAGCGAGTTCCAAAGTTTGCTTGTCCTGTAACAGAAGGAGTTTTTGAAAGTTGATGTCCTCGCGGTTGTCAAGTGTACTGTATGGTCATGAGCATTAGCAGCCTGTCTTGTTGGGCGCCCAAAAGTTGCATTTGAGTTCCTCAGCACATCTACCATGGAAGTACCTATAGAACAAGCATAGGTCAGCGACTTGTCTTCTGTGTAGCAACGGTTGTAGATTCGATGTGAGTGTAGGGTCTCCAATGAGTCGAACTGCTCGTCTCTGTATGATATCAAGCAGGTTAAGTGAATGTTTTGGGGCCGAGCTCCATATATGGGAACAATATTCCAAGCCTGGTCTTACCTGTGCTTTGTAGAGAAGGAGAAGTTGCTTGGGGCTAAAGTACCTCTTTGCTCTAAATAGGTAGCTCAACTTTGCGGACGTCGATCTTGCGATAAAGGATATGTGGTCCTGCCATGTGATTCCTGAATTGACTGTGACTCCTAGAAGGTGCATTGAGTCCTTGTGATGGATTGGATGGTCATCCATTTGGATCTGAGGAACTGTTGATGCATTTTTTCTGGAAAATGTTGTGAGCTGTGTCTTGTTTGCATTAAATACAACCAAGTTGTCCTTTCCCCACTTCAAGATTTTGTCCAGATCATCATTTAGAGAATTAATTTGTTCACATCTCTGACTGTGTGATGTAGCCGTATTCACAGGCCCATTTTTCGAGATGGAGGATATGAGAGTACTGTCATCTGCAAAGCTGTAGATATTATTATTTGTCGATCCAAGCAAATCGTTGATGTGGAGAAGAAATAGAGTTGGAGAAAGAAGAGATCCTTGGGGCACTCCTGCATTTATAGCAAACGAATTTGATGATATACACCATCTACAACAACTTGGATCGATCTTCCCAGAAGAAAATTTTGCATCCATCCGCAGAGTTGTTGTGGTAATCCGTAAGACGCTAACTTGCCTAATAGGGCTCTATGCCAGACTCGGTCAAATGCCTTTGAAATGTCCAAGACTACGGCTCTGGATTCGCCGTGTTGTTCAATTGATTCAATTTTAGATATGGATAGGTCATATTTATGACCAGCAACTGTAGCTTAATTTTTTTATAAACATAATGGCAAATCAACATAACATCCAATAAATATGATAACAAATATATGGCCTATGTGCACCGGATTTACGGTTATGGATAAGACTCCGATTTCGCTGCAGCTATGACAGATGATACACAGTTTGATGGAAATCTGTTAAATATTTTTGGACGTAGCTATACAAAAAAGCCTGGGACATCCAGAACCACTATTAAGAGATCCAAGAAATCAAAGTCGATGCCTTAACAAATGATCAGGAAGGCTTTGTAGTCGAATGTCAACCATTGACTTTTGATGTCGTCGAATGAAGTTTAAGAAAATGATTAATAGTTAATAGACCGTTTTGACGAAGAACGATTTTTGGAGATAAAGAAGATGAGTTCCGGCAGTATCTACATATATAGATAGTTATACAAACTAAAAAAAAAAACTGAAAGTATGTATCATTTTTGTTTTTCCGAAGCCACTGCGCGCGAGACCGAATTTGTATCTGCTTTTACAGGGGACCGGGACAGATTCCTTATGACACTAATCGTCTGGACGATATCGCTTTTGAAAGTTTGATAACCATAACAAGTTTAATATTATATATTACGTTTGTGGGAAATGAACTCAATTGCTTCGATGTAATGCTCTTATCAGGAGCAGGATGATCCACTATGGATATTGATCTAATTTTGCAGCACTATCTGACACTGAATCTTTGATCTTTTCATTAACTTTAAGAGTGGAATCAGTGTATATATTTGTACAAGGCGTAAACTATAGGAGTATTATACTCCTTTTTCAACGGTCGTACTCCCGTACACCCCAAAGACAAATTGTACTCTTATTTTTAATTTCAGATTTAGCCATTTTCACTTGCCTTGACATTTCTTTATTTAAAAAATTGCTTGACAAATTTTACTTTCTGGATGTTCCACAAAGTTTTGTTTCGTGTTCCATTTCTTTTAGGTTAAAGGCTAACATTTTTTTGAAATTGAGCTATCGAACCAGTTCAAGACCGGAAAGCCATTCCTAGTTATTTATAAAAGTAAGCAGGTTGTATAGATATAGACTTTTTCATGAAATCCTTCGGAATAGTATATTCCAAGAATTTAGTTTCTGATGTGGTAGAATACTTGGCAATGCGCCACATAATTCTAGGTTGAAACGCGATTGCTCATCTCTGAGTAGTGGATATGCACTTTAAACGGAACTTATAGTTTTACGTAGTCTTTGACCACAACTATCCTGCATTTTGTTGTTTCTCCGGAAATATAATGTGAATGATCCAAAAATGTGTAGGCGCAGTGACTTAAGCGTGTTCAACCACAAAGCGAGGAGCGCCAGGTTCGATCCTCGGAATAATACAAATTACATCTTAACGTTTCGCGAACGTCCGACAAACATACCCAACAGCTAACTGTCATGGAGGAGCTCCTCGTTTAGCCATTAGGACTCAGCATAAAATAGTAAATCCCTTCCATCGGTTCTAAAAAAAAAAAAAAAACTCCCGCCAAATGAATGGTTGCGAGAACTTAGCCCCAGGGTTTTTACGGACCTGTTGCACCAACTATTTATTTATTATTTATTGATCGAAAAATGTGAGTAATCCAAAAAGAGACGTAGTAATACCCTACTCTTGTTAGTAACACGCTAGACTTGTTTTTGTTTTGGATATTTTTAAGGGAAGAACATAATACGCCACAATTCACTATTAAGCAAACAATCGCAACTTTTTTGAGTATACATTATCAAGACTAACTTAAGCTCTGCCGGGTGCCTCAGGCGAGGAAGTATATGCGAATGATGGGAAAAAGTATTTGCACAAATACTCAATCAGACCGAGAGGTATCAATAAACAATAACACTATAAACACATAAGTTCTTTCCGCAAACTATGAGATACAAACTCATGCCTACAGCACGATTGATTAAAAGACGCACAGCATTTGATTAAAAAGTTTAAAGACGTTGATGCGCAAAAAATAAAACCTCATGCATCGCTTTAATGTGTGTCGAAAAGTGGTAGCAATTACGTTTCATATCCAGTAGCTACGACGATTTGTTGCCATTTATGATTCATTAACCCTATACAATTTAAGGCACACAACACGAAACTCTTTCGAATCACGTCAATAACCAACAAAACTCAATCACAAAAAAAAAAACACTCTTGCATGCGTGCAACACGATAATCACGCAACATTTAATTTTAATCCAACTTATGATGTTTTCGTTTTTTTTTTTGTATTAAATTATTAAGATGTGGGCATGTATAAATGATTACCTCGTGAAGTTGATCCTCGGTAAGTAACATTGTTGTCCTGATCCTATTTTCCAAATCACTTCTTACGCAAAAATTATTTACGTAATTAAATTGATTACTCAATTAAATTCAATTCACTTATTTATAGTATTTTAATTAATTTTACAGTATTTAAATCACAGATTATCAAATCAATATAATTCATGTACAAAAAAACTTCCGACGACACACAGATACACTAAATTGTCACAGTGATTTAAATTCGATCTTTCGATATCAAGAACTGTTAATAAACTAAAAATAGAAAATTGAGAAACCAATCGATGCATAATCGAGATAGAAAAACACAACCCAAAGTAGGTATAGTTGTGTGCATATTTTTGTTTATGTAGTAGTCGCGCTTGTATTTCGACAGGGATTAAAATGTAAAACCATCGTCAGCGTCTACTCTGCACACAAGGACAATCATAATCCCATATAGTATAATTGTCCCTTCACGAATGCCTACTAAATAGGGCTTATAAAACAGATATACTATATGTAGATTATTTACGGCAGCAACAGCATGTAATTTGATCCCTTCCTGGAAGGCTAGGCAGCGACAGTGAATCCCAGGTCAGAGATTCAATTCAAGCGACCGGCCTTTCCGGGAGTTCGTTTGTGCCTCTTTATTTTATTCGTAAGGGATGTTGCTTTATATGATTTTTACTCTCTATCTCTTTACATCTCCGTCTCTGTCGCACCTAAACCGATTCGTTGGAGAGGAATCAAGGATTGGTGACCAGATTCATAGTTTATATAGGCAAGGATATTGATTTCGGTTGCAGGGATGTTTGTGCAAAGAAAAAAAAGGACATTGCTTTTATTGGTCACATCATATTCGAAGGGCAAATGCATAAACATGACTATACCTACTCGACGACTTTATTTCTTCTTGTATTTTACTTTGCAACACAGGATGTGTTTTTGTGGACACATGCCAAATGTAAATCTAAATAGAACACAAGCTATTAAATAATAAAACGTTTTATGGGCGGCGTGATTTTAATTTTTTCATGTTAGCTCGTTATGAAAAAAAAAATCGTTTGCCTTCCTTTTGTGTGTTTTAGGGGAAAAAGGATTTCGTTCTCGGAATGAAAGGAACTGAAATTTGCAGATTGCAGTCAGTGTCGCCATATTTTCGTGGAAAATAAAAACAATTTATACATACTGCGACTATTTTAATGTCTCGTCTTTTACGGAGTTTTGTCGGTTGGGTGGTTTCGTAATAGAATAGAATAGAGCATGTACCTACTCCTCAAAAATTTCGACGGGAGATTAACTGTGTGGGCCCTATGTCACCTTCTGTAGAGCATCATGCATGGTAAGGTTCTGCTCCCAACCGATTCAAATGGGAGCGTCTCCTTTATACGAACTATATCGGCGTACGTTGGTTGTAGCTAAACTATAAGTTGAAATATACGGTAACGAGACAGCTGCGTCTGTACATTGAAGGCTAGCTAGATAGCGAAAGTGTGCAAATTGTCATTTATAAATGGAAGTAGGCAGCCTTTTAACTTATTTTGTTGTGATTGATTGATTTTTAAAAATCCCTTGGTAATCAAGTATTTGGTTTATCTGCATGTTTGAACAACATAGATTGGAAAATACTAAGTTTATTAAGGCTCGTTTTATTCACTCGAAGTTGAAAACAACTTGGGGATTTGTATTTTCAACTTGAGAAATTTCTTGTATTCACTCAAAGTTGACTGGCTCAACTTTAAATATTCCAAAGTTGGAAAACCGTAAGTTTGTCAACTTTGGATTCGCTCAACTCCCCTAAATAATAGAAGTAAGTAAAGCAAACTTGGGATTTTATGTATATTTAATTTAATTTAAAAATAATAAGGTTGGTACAGCGCGAAAAGTAATAGGGATAATAAACATCCTTGCTTCACCCCAAAGATTGTTTTAAAATATTCTGATAGCTCATTTCTCTCATCATCTCTCTTATTCGTCCACAACGCTGATTGGGTATTGGTTATATGCATTCCAGCAAATTTGTTAAAGCTCAAATTTCACGTAGCTTATGAATTAGCAATATTATCGAGATTTTATCAAAAACGGCTTTTAAATACACGAAGAAGGCGTATACGCTTTTTTTTTCTGCCAGCTTGATATGAACGGAAGAAGCTAGAAGCTAAATTTTATTTATGTTATCTACTGTAGAGTAGTTTTTTTTTTTCTAAAGCCAGCCTGGTGATCAGTTAGGATATTATCCCTTTCTACGCAAGTGTACAACCTCTCATATAGGACTCCCATCATGATCTTATTGCTATGCAGTTCATAAATGAAATACCCCTCCTATAGTAGCCAGGATCTCTAACATCAAAGAAATCTTCTATCCTTTATTCATCAAACATATGCTATATGCTATTACTAGTTCCTCCAGGAAATCATCGGTCGCATTAATAATGAACTCATAGGGTATGCAACCCATTTCTGGGTTTGGATTGAGACGATCACTATAGTAGGTTTTAAACTTCTGAGCACTTAACTCCACCAATCCTTACTGTCTTTAACAACGTTAGTTTTGAGGTCGATTTGTTAATAGTAAGACATTTTGCTGTTTAAACTGTCTTATATACTTGTTGGGCTCTTAAAAAGCTGTCTTCTATCTCTGGATTTCTTGTTTTGCGAATTTAGTTCAATAATTTGAAAGCTTTCTTTATCGCGGCATCGCATTGCTGGTTCAACAACTTATTTTTGGGTTTCTACGTTGTAGAATGGCTGACTCATTAATGATATTAGTGAGATCGGTAATATCGATTGAAGCTTTCGAAAGATTGACATTTTGTAGATTCGAGGTCAGTCGATTTTGGTATTCAGCCTTTCGGGTTTCACTCCATTTTAGCTTTGGAATAAGCTTGTTCGAGGCACTTCGGGTAGTTGCATTGTTAAGCAGAATGCTAAGTTTTATTGGCATGTGGTTACCTTCTTCGTCACCCTTTGTTCTACCATTTAAGATTATCAATCCGTTTTTATTGCAGAACTCCAAGAACTTCTTCCCTTTTGCATTTACCGTTGTATCTTTTGAGCAGCGCTCTTCAAGTCCTGCAGTAAATCTTGATATATAGATATCGTCTATATCCTGTTGTAGATTTCTCAATCTAATATTTATGCCCCCCATAACAAGTAGATTTTGAAAGATGATTTCAGCGAGCAGTATTTTAGTAGATTCTATATAAGTTTGCCAATTTGCACCTCTCAGATACATCGGAAGAAGTGTCATCACTTTAGCATTACTTATTATGTTTATAATGTCTGTGTCAAGTCTGATGAATTAATGCCGAATGCCATACTCCTTCAATTCAAACAAAAAAAACCGACTGACTGTAAAAAAAGATTTAAAAATATTAAAACAAGACACTTTCAAGTATAGCTAATTGAAAATCGGAAACTACCTACACAATCTGAGAAAAATATGCGAAACCTCCGACTGCCAATTAGTTATCCTTGAAAGTGTCTTGTTTTAATATTCTTAAATCTTTTTTTCGGAGAGTAAGTATGTACGTTAGTTGTCAGCATTTTACGAGTGTAGCTAGAGTACTTTACTAAAAGCACTTCCATTTCATGTCGGTCGCAAATAGAGTGTTCGATATGCTTCTGTAATGAAAATAGCAACATTTCAATTAAAATAAATGAATTCATGACTAGCAGACACTCCACAAGACCGCTATTGTGAATACATCAGAAAGTAATTTATTTCACAGTTTTCCATGTCTTGACACTTCTCGCTGACATTTGTGTGACAATTGTTTTTTTTTTTTTTTTTTTTTAATTTTATTTTTTATATTTAGTTGTTAAGCCTATGACACTCCGGGAAAGAATACCAATTTAATGACACGTCACTCTTCAAAATCGGTCAAGCCGTTTGGACTACAGGGCGTCACGTAGGAACGTACATAGGATACGCGCAAAACACAAAACACTCCCTGTGTCCAGCCGGGTAAAAAGTGGGCAAGTATATTATTTTTCCAAGCCATGTATATTGTATGACACTATTTTAATATTTATTTTTTCATGAATTTTATTGCTTTCATTTTTGCTTAAATCTAAATTTGCATTCAATATTTTTAAATTACATCGTGTAGATTGCATTCAATAAGTATAGCAGTGGCGTCTCGTCAGGGTGTGCAAGGTGTGCATTGCACACCCTGATCTAACGAAAATAAATCCCTCATCAAACACTGTGTAATAATAATAACACACAAATAATGATATGCACAATTCCACACCCATAAAACCTCCATAACGCAGCCAACAGCTAGAGCCTACCCTACACCATACCTATTCATATTCATCCTTCATAGTTCTTCTTTCAAAATTCCTTCATTAACTCGTACAAAAACTTGCTGTGCATGTGCACCATTCTGTTGATTATATCAAATAAATTCATCCAACTCCAAACTATATCCCTATTCCCTACAAGATTTCTCCAGTATTCATCCCCATCGTCATTCGTCACCAGCACGCCGCCGTACATAAATCGCTTTACTTTGATGAACTTGTAATGAACTCGTGCGAAGGTTTTCTGTGCACGGGCTGTATTCATTTTCTCTTCTTTTGCATCTGTTCTGTTCTGTTTCCGTAAAGCGTCATAAGTAAAATTTATACAATGTATTACATCGATACTCGTGCAAACAAAAGCTGTGCACGAAAGCCGATGAATGAATGGTTGAACTTAGCTTTTCGTTTAAGTGGTTGGTGATTGGGGACTGGGGTTACAGTTTCGTGCGGTGCTTTTGATTTTGTATGCGAAAGTTTTATTTTTCTATATTTTATTTTGAAAACAAAATATCAAAAACAGCAGAACAATGATTGAGAAAACAATAAATGGGACGAGTTTTCAGGCAATTAATTCATATTTCTAAAAAATACATAATTTTAAAGAATTTGCACACCTATCTAAATAATTCACGCGACGCTGCTGAAGTATAGGTATGCAATATTGACTGGAAGTGTCGCTTTCATGATCAACATCTCTGTGCATTGATTTCTGTTGCAATTCGATTTTTTTAAATCGCTTACTTGTTCGAAAGGCATTTCTGTGGCTCGACCGTAAAGGTGGATCCGAATTTCACTGCAGGAAAGTTACGCGTTGCTTATTTATTGTAAATAGAGTTCGTCTAGTAGTATAGAAATTCTACCTGGTTTATAACAAAATATTGGAAAATAAATTACATACAGCATTGCATCTGTGCGCAATATTCCCAACAAAAAAATCAAGCGGATATTTTGTGGTTAATGCAGTAAAAGTGGTTCTTAACCATTTCCCTTCGCCTATTTATATATAAGACTCGTTACTGCACTTTTAATTTAATTGTCCGAAACGGCCTGTAAAGTAAGCATGTGTCCACAAAAAATAATGTAAAATGAAAAGCTCTTTAGACAACGTAAAAAGTGGCATAGGTATATCATCTATTAAAATATACATTTGGTAATGCTTCGGAAGAGGAGTTTGCACCTCAACTCTTTTGTTTCTAGGAGAAGTCTAGCAAAACAAAACTGCACCCGTTATAACATTTTGTTTTTGCAAATATCGCAAATGAACATGAAAAGATAGCGTCGAAATTGATATGCACAAAGTCACTCATTATATAGTCCACTGCTCCCTGCACGATATCTACGCAAAAATGAAAAGATTCCAAAAGATAAACAAAACGGGGTTTGAATTGGAGAGTTTCATTAGAGACCCGTCATATTAGAATTTTCTTTTTCCCACTCATCATAGGACAGCTGCCTTTTTCAAGTCTTTATCTGAACATATGATTTCAGAAGCTCAGCGCTAATTTCGGTCATTGTCGTACCTAAAATCGCAGCACTAATACAGTGTAAAACCGTCAAACTGAATTATATTTGTCTATTTATATAGAACCCTCACTACTTTCCGTTTATTTTTGACCTTTAATTTTTTGAAGAATCCTAAATTCAGGAAGGCTGATGGATAAAATCTTGAAAAGCAATTTGTGTTTTTCCGGTGTTTGAAGATGATCTCCCGCTGAGTTGTCCAGCACACTTATCAAAAGCCACTTTGGCGATTTCGACGCTATGAATCCTTTTAATTCTGAGCTAACTTTAGATCTGCTCGGCTTAACTGGCGTACCTTCATATCTCTATCAAATACCGGTGGCGAAAGGCTCATAAAATAAAAAACAATAAATAGTTGGCGCGACAGGTCCGAAGGGACCCTAGGCCTAGCTTCACACACCATTCGTTTTTGTGTAAGTTTTTCAATTTTGGAACGAATGGAAAGGGATCTACAAATTTATGTCGATTCCAAACAGCTAATTGAGAAGCTCTTTCAAGACAGTTATATTCTCGGATGTTTGTCAGACATTCGCGAGAGGTGGCGCAGTAGTTCGCTTAGGAGTCCTACAGACTAACCACTAAGCCACTGACCATACTGTCGGCTAAAGCCATCTGGGCATTTTTTTTTTGTAAATCCAGAAGCCGCTATGAAATCGCAAAAAAACATCATTGATGTGGATCTGAACAAAAAATGTATTATTTATTTATTTATTATGGCACGTGTTTTATTAACAAACTTCGATGACAAAAACTTAAAAAGTGTCGATGCGACAATTGTCCGCTTTGCGAGAGAGAGACACTGATCGCACTTTCCGCAGGCTCACGTCCAAAACCAAACAAATAATCAGCCAACATACAACAAAACTCTACTAGTGTCCACTGAAGGAGCAACACTCCCGAAAACGAAAAGTGCCAATTAAACCATAGTTCCGCATATATCGTCCCTATTTATGGTAAAAAAAAAATTCAAAGAAACCAACGTCAAGGCCATAAATTCGGACGATCCAAACAACATTCAGTTATCGACTTTATTCCAAAATAAAATTGCATTTGTATATTTACTGTCAGGTGTTTAATGTTTAAAGGAACGTTGCCACCCACTTTTTGCTTCTGCCCACGCCAAAGAAGCTGCAAACAATTTTAAAACTCATTACAATACACGTCCGTTTGCCAAAAACGAGAAAAATGCACTTTTTGTTCGCATTTAATGAGCATCTTGCTCGTAAGTTTTGCCGCCCAAAAGAGTCTAAATTTAGAAACATCACCTCGACGAGAATTATTTACAGGCGCACTTCGAGCATACACATTCGAACACATCCGAGCTGCCCTTAACCTTGAGGCCATATGAAAATATTTTGAGATAATAATTTTGCCACTCGAACAGAATTCAGGGAAATTTCCCTCCAGACATACATTGAAATGCAACCAGACAACACCACACAGTAACCTTGCCGTTGTCGTTGTCGCAGTGCCGTAACAAATTAAGGACCACATGTGATAATGAATCAATAGACACTGTGAATCGGTATATATGCTAGTCCCGTCTGTCCAACAACCGAATGCAGCACATGTGCTTTCCAATAAATTAATGTGTCGATTGATCTTTATGTTTCGATGGCGATTTCTATATATAGAGGCAAAACTAATTTTTAATGTCCTTTTCAAGTGCGCACTGGCTTCCATGTACGCATAGTTCACGCGAAGGATCTCTCCTCCTCCGACTGTGGCTGGCGTTGAGAAATTTTCAGCACAAACCATCTGTCGTCCCTGGAATGGGCCCCACAAGGCACGACTACGTTTTTAATGAAGACAAAGTGTTAATTTTTGAGAAATCTTTGTGTGCTCTGCTCAGTGTACACGTATAAGACGTATACTTGTTGATGCTAGTTTAGGTGTTCTGCTGTTTTTAATTGCAGCTAATTATCAGTGATGCTGAGCACACAATGGAACGCATAAGCAGTGCATCAGCTCGGCACCATGCTCGTCATGACTATCGCCCTCGAGTTGCGGCGACTGCATGGAATTTCTGAGTTTAGGTCTAATGAAATTATCACCTGTGCGATATGCGAAAGGAGCCAGCAGTCGTCCTTAGGGTCTCACTGCCATCAGATATGATAGGTTGTTGCACACATCTTCCCACATATAGTGTTTGCTCGTATAATTTACCAAGAGCACTTAACCAACACGTATACGGAAACGGATTCATGGGAATCGTAGCAGCTACCCAATCCATAAAGTTTTAATGAAATCCACCAAAGTAATGCATGAATCGGGATTAATTTTCTCTGCCGAGGGTTGTTTTGCCGGACAATGAAACTCTTAAGAAAGTGAGAACTACAAAAGGAGATGGACACGCTCGGGCGAAATGCATATCACTACAGGTGACGACGGGGGAAAAGAAGGCGATTGAGGGTTTTATTTGAAACGGATTAGATGTCCTTCTTGTGTCAGTCCGAGTAGATTGATTTATTGCAAAGTCGGTTTGTTCTTTTATTTGCCCTCCCACAAAGTTTGCCCGACCGTGATAATCTTATAATCCTGCTTGTGCGGTTTTTAAAGTCGCTTTCAAGGAATTTGAGCACCATACCTTGTTGTAGTTGTAGGTGCTAAAGGATTAAATCGAAGTAAACAATACCGAAACGAATTTATTTTGTGGTGGTGCTTTATAGTTTACCTGCAGTGCGTATATTGTAAAAGAGAAATCTGTTCAAAACAAAGTCGGGTCTTGGGTGACATAAAAGGAACGTGAAATTGAACAAGAGAGAGAGGGAGGTGGTTATTTTTCAGTTAACCACGAGTGTGTTTTAAATTTCTGATTAACTGCGACATTTATAATTGAAATGAATTGGAAATTGGACAGATGATGGATAGCTGTTTTAAGAAGGAAAATAGAAGCTGAAGCAATTAAAGAAATGTCAAGATCTTTATGGATCGGGCCAATTATTGATATAAGTCATTTGTACTTAGGTACAATGCCCTAATACTTCAACTTAGCATCGAACATAATGCGCGATATTAATAATCAAATTTAGGGTCCAGGCTATATTTGACGAACTCTCGATGACGAAATTTTCAATGCAAAAACGACTAATGCGACCTACAAAATATTAAGTGTGAAGATTAAAAATAATGTTTAGTAATGCCCAATGAGTACTTACCTTCCTTTGGGCATGAGAACGATAACTTTGGCGTCAAAAATTTATAACAGTTTTTTTTTGTAGTGGGGTCAAAAACAAGCAGATTTACTATGGAAGGGGGTCTATCTCGCACCGTTTGGACGGGAGGGGTAATTAAAAAAAAAAATATTTAAAATGAAATAAAACATATTTTGAAAGCAACGGCAACACCTACAAAAAATTACTTTACCATTTCTGAAAGCAAGGAACCTGGGGTGGGATTCTGTAAAAAACGAAACGAAAAACGCTTTCGTTAGCACGAAGAAATTTGCTTGTGTAACATAGGGCAAAATATTCCTGCGCACGAAAACGTTTGATCGTTTCGCCTTACAGAATCTGGCCCCTGTTCTTTCAAATTATTTTCAACCAAGTTATTTCAGTTAATAGTGTTTGAAAGAAATATTTTCAAACTTGAAATTTAAGGAGACAAAATTTGAAGTCTGATTTTTCCAAAATTGTGAACAAATACACAAATTTTGCATTTTAAGTAATTTTATTTTTTCTTAAATTACCATCCAGCCCAAACAGAGCGAGAATGCTATTATTAGACCCCTCTATAAAAAAAAGGTTATACATTTTTGGCGCCAAAGTTATCGTTTTCTCCCCTCCATTTGCCTTAAAATTAAAAAAAAAAAAAAAAACGGATGCTTTGTTTCTGGAGAAATCTTAACAATGTAGGTATAATAAGTAAATACAGGGTGGGCCAACTTGGACTGACTGATTTAAAAGGCAGAACTTTTTGACTCACTGTATATTACGATCAAAATTAAGAAAATTCCCGTAATGTATGCAAAATTAATTTTAACAAATAGGTACCTATTCTTAAAATATTTATAATAAAAACATTTCTGAACAGATCTGAAAACAGAAACTGCTACACTTTGCTTTCTATGTACACAAAAATCTGGTAAAATGTAGGAGTTCTAAAATAGTACAGTAGGTGCTTAGTAGGCAACTCTCTAACAAGAACTTGCGACAATTGCCTGTCACTGACAGCTTCAACTTATAAAAACTTAAGGCTTAACTACATTCGGCAAAAAGTCAAAAAGTGAAAAAGTGGAAGCTCACACACATACGCAGCTGCCCCCTCGTGTTGATAAACTTCCCTAAAAAGTTTTTTTTGACATTTAAAAGCTATAGAAAACATACGCAAGCATTACCTTCATACAGCGTTACCGTTGATGCATTTTGAAAAGTCGCAAGAAAAAGGGCCAAAGAGGAAAAAAAGGGCCAATTATATAAAGTAATAACTCCAAATCAAAAATTGACTAAAAAAAAAAAAAGAACATTATATTGGTAATATTTTATTATAAAAGCTAAGCAATTTAGTCGAATAAAACACTCCATTAAAAACAAAATAACATTAGACGTAAAATCTGTTTCATAATATACATAAATATGAGATACATTTATTTTTTGTTATTTTTTTTGCCCAATTGCAACTTTAGTCGCACAACGGTCACGCTGCCTTCATATTGGAAACGTTAAAAATTCGGTGTGTTTGTTTAAAATCTGATTACATCAGCGGCCTCTAAGGGTGAGATCAGTAATTGGTGCAACCTTTTTTTGTGCATGTATTCGAATTTTTCGTGCTTTCAAAAAGTGTGTCACTTGAAAGTTAGAGGTATATCTAACTTTCAAGTAACACACTTTGTGAAAAGTTGAGAGAAAAATACAGATTTTAAATGGTGTGAAAAGGGACAAAACATTTTCGTGCAAGTACTTTACTTTGTGCCGAATGTAGTTAAGGCTTTAATCTTTATTTTTTGATTTGCAGTGTGGTATGGTCTTACATGGACATTTTTCACACATCTGTAGGCAGACGTAATGATCCTACATTCAACGGACGGCGTTTGTTAACCACGATATTTTTAAAGATATTTTATATGCACGTTGACGGCGATTTTAAATGTACAACGTTACTCTTTGGAGTATTCCTGGTTAAAATTGTAGGTCATTCTAAATATTAACCTGAGGGGTGGTTCCCTACCAGGCGCGACCCCAGGTGGCGGATAGGGGGACCTCGATACGATACGTTCGCCATTCGAGGTTTTAGGGTCATAGCGGCCATTTACTCGCCGTGAAAGCCCTATCGCGGACCAACCAACACTGTCTCCTAGAAGGACCGCCTGCGGCTCGCTGAGAGAGAAAACTACATCTGTCATGCGTTTCAGACAGATGTTTTCCCATGTAGCAGCTCGTCGATAGGCGTGTTTTTCTTCGTACAGGAGACCCCAAGGCAAGTTACGACGCGACGAGGCCTGCGTGGCTGGGGGGGTGCTCAGTCGATAGCGCAAACTCTGGATACCTGGGGACCTCCAGTTTTAACTTAATTCCTCTTACTTGCATACAGGGGGTGAGTGCAAGCGGACATTTTCTTCCCCCTTACTCGTGGGACCAAAAAAAATGAACATTTCAATAAAAAACAAAAATTCAAAAGAAGCGAAAAGTGTGAACGAATCGGGCACTTCTAGCTCAATAAAAACCGATCGGAAAATGAGAGAAAGTATGGAGGAGGGTCTCCTTCCCATATCGGACGGGGAAAGCGTTGGGGCAATAGACGCTAATCTGGAAAAACTTCTTCTGGATTCAAGCGACACTTGCTCCATCGCCAGCTCGTCCCTCTCCCACTACTCAACCAGCTCAAAGAGATCGAAAAACTGCAAACTCACGATCAAGAGACTGGGCACGAAGAAGTGGGAGGAGCTGTCAGAGAATGACAGGAAGAGGCTCCATAATGCCAGAGCCTATATCCAGGAGCAAGATTCGTCGAGTGATGCGCCTATGGCTTGCACCACGGCGGATCCGGCCCCCGACTTAGGTGTGGGAACCTTGATGGGGCCGCCTAGGCCTGCGACAAGCCTTTGCCAGTCGCGATCCATGGCGGTCAGATCGGGGAGCCCAGGCAATAAAACACCATCAGCGATGCTAAAGCCGACCAGAGATTTACCCTCCTCAACGAATGCCGGGGCCGTCCCGCAGTTGAGTGAGGGTGAACCTCAGGATTGCTATTATAAGATGCCAGCAGCCATACCGAAGGAGACAAGCCTTTGCTACTCTCCCGAGGGTAAGCTGCAGGGATCTATAATGCCAGGCGAAAGCAGTCCGATTGATAGGGGGGAGTCCACAATGGACAGTTTTGCGACAGTAGTCAGCACTGGTAAGACGGCTCAGGGAATAAGCCCTTCCGCCTCTATACCAAATAAAACTAGGGACGACACTAGGACGACACCTGTACGCAACAAACGACGTAATGCCATTCGGCTAATTCGGCGAATGAAAAGGCGTGATCCGAAGTCCCTCACGGACAAGGATAAGGCGGCTCTGGACAGAGCCAAAAACACGCTCAAGTTCGCAGGGTCCACTAGGGAAGACGACAACAAACGTGGACAAAGGGTAAGAAGACCTCTTACAACGAGGGCGGGAAGCCGTTTGCTCCCCACCTCAGTTGCTAAGAGACTTCGGCCAGCAACCGACTCGAATTCACCTGAATCCGAGCCGGCTGCAAGCTGCTCCAGGAAAGTCCAAGACCCACACGACCGACTTACCAAGGGTACCAGCATGGAACTGACCGCTTCGAGGACGGAAAGCCCCTTGCCATCCACCTCAGCAGCGGCCAGAGCCAGGTTGCTCCCAACCGCTCAGGGGAAGGGCACAAAACCCAACTCCAGTTCGATTGGGATGAACCCTAGAAGGAACGATAGGGGACGCTTCGCAGGGACGACAAGGCAAACAGCTGGTAGACTGTTCGGGACGAGGAGGGAAAGCCGTTTGCCATCCACCTCAGTCTCGGACAGACTTAAGCGACCGTCAACAAACACGAGCTCGGTCGACAAAACCACACTCGCACCGTTGGCGGTAAGTTCAAAAAGGGGTAGGCAGGATGAAACAATATCGCCGCCCACGAGAACAGCTAGCAAAAAGGCCAAGCTGACTGTGTCTGCAAAGACCAATCTCCAGGCGGCGGTCATAGACAACAATAAGCCAGATAGGAAGCTAGACAGCGACCAATGGAGGCTCATTGAGATGCGCATTCTGGATGGTGTTAACGATTCCATCGTCAACAAAGAGGAAAAATCCCCCCATTTTGAGCAGCTCACAACCTTCAAAGGCTTCAAACTCCTGTCATGCGATGATGAGTTCACGTTGAACTGGCTGAAGCAATTCGTAGCGAACACACAGGCTCCATGGGCAAATGCCGACTTGCGACTTGTCGTTAAGAAGGACCTGCTGGAGTTTACCAGACCGAAAGGTATCATTTCGATGCCTGGCCCTCACATTCCCAGAGAAAGGATAGAGAGAAATCTTCGACACCTAAACCCGGAACTCTGTAGTGAGAACTGGGAGGTGCTTGAAATGGGCGAACATTCCGAAGCTGGCACTGAGATTGTGGTTTTATTAAACCACAAATCTATGCCATTGCTGAGGAAGTTCAATAACAAGGTCCGCACTGGAATTACCCGGTGCAAGGTTCGACCCTATACGGAAAGAACGGATAAAGCGAGGAAGGTGGTGAATAAGGTAAGAAAATTATGAAAATAATACAAATTAATTTACACCATAGCATAGCAGCTAGCTCTAACCTCGTTTATGTCCTAGGCGACAGAAACATAGATATCGCCTTGGTTCAAGAGCCATGGGTATCCCGTGGCAAAATATGTGGGCTCAATCACAAGGATTTAGCAACCTACCACATTGAACCGCAAAACGCGGACAGTAAGAACAGAACGTGTATTGTAGCTAGGAAAAATATTAACTTATTACTTCTATCTACCTACAGCAACTTAGACCAGACCGTTGTACGGCTTGAGCGAAGGGGACTTCCCCCACTGATCTTATCAGCCGTTTATATGCCGTATGAAGCAGAAGGACCACCTGCTCCCCTAACCCACAAATTGGTCCATAAAGCCGAACAGGAAGGATGGGACCTACTGTTGGGATGCGATGCCAATCGCGCATCATATACAATGGGGCAGCGGAAACATCAACACGCGAGGTGAGTCACTTTTTGAATTCATTATAGAAAACAACCTTTTGGTAGCCAATAGGGGTCTAGAACCAACATTTGTAGTTAGGAACAGGCAAGAGGTTTTAGACATAACAATCTGTAACAACTCCGACACTCTAAATGTGACAAAATGGCACGTACTAACAGAAGATTCCTACTCGGATCATAAGCTGATCGAATTTTCTGTAGATAACGTAGGGGAACCGCCCCAGCCATATAGGAATCCCAAAAAGGCGGATTGGAGCCTCTTCAGCAATGAAGTTGGGAAAAGTAAAACCTTCTTGCAAGAAGGTAGTATTAATAGCCCGGAAGACTTAGACATAAAGGCCGAAAGGATCGCAAGCGTGTTTAAGAACGTTTTTGAGAAAGTCTGTCCAGTGGCAACACAAAGAACCCGAATATCACCCCCATGGTGGAACAAGAAACTTGCTGCTATTAGAAAGGACACAAGGAGGCTCCTAAATACAGCAAACAGAACAAAGTCTGACGAAGACTGGGAAAGATACAAAGCCAGCCAGAGAAATTTTAAAAACGAAGTCCAGAAAGCAAAACGCCAATCATGGCAAAAGCTCTGCGATGAGTTACAAGGCACAGCGGAAACCGCGAGACTAAGGAAAATCCTAACCAGAGGACCTAAAGCTCTGGGATCTCTCAAGGACTCCGACGGTAACTGGACCGAATCGTGTTCAGAATCTCTGAAGGTACTGTTGTTTACGCACTTTCCCGGCTGTACCAGTCAGCCACACGACAGTGCAAACAACCGTAGCACAATGCAAATGGACCCTCCGGAGGATCTGATTACGGAAGATAGAATAGAATGGGCCATCCGTTCCTTCTCTCCCTTCAAATCCCCAGGACCTGATGGAATCTTTCCTATCATGCTGCAGAAAACTGTCAACATTATCACTCCAGCACTAAAGGAATTGTATGTTGGCAGCCTGACTCACGGGTACATACCGAAAATATGGAGAGAAGTGAAGGTTATCTTTATACCCAAGGCGGGCAAAGCAAGCCATGTTAACGCCAAAGATTTCAGGCCAATAAGCCTCACCTCTTTCATACTTAAGACCCTAGAAAGATTGATAGATATACACATTCGCAGCAACTTATGCCCGGATGATATATCACAAGCTCAGCACGCTTACACAAAAGGAAGAAGCGTAGAGACTGCGCTACACTGTGTTGTAAGAGTAATTGAAAAATCACTAAGAATAAAGGAGTACACCTTAGCAGCATTCCTAGACATTGAAGGAGCTTTCAACAATGTCAAAACAGACGCCATATGCAGAACACTGAGTAAACTCAACATTGACACCACGGTCATCAATTGGATTGTCAACGCACTTAAGGCCAGACACCTAGTAGCCGAACTTGGGGTCTCCAGACTTGAAGCCTACGCTTCAAGAGGAACACCTCAGGGAGGGGTTATTTCCCCACTACTTTGGGTTATCGTTTTAAATGAGGCACTTATGCAACTCAGACATACAGGCATAAGAATAACTGCCTACGCGGATGATGTTGTGCTAATGGCAACCGGCAAATTTCTGCCAACACTAGCTGAACAATTAAATGGAGCCCTCTCCATCCTTGACTCCTGGACCAGGAAATGCGGTCTATCAGTCAATCCTCAGAAGACAGAACTGGTATTATTCACAAATAAAAGGAAAATTCCGCAGTTTGTCATGCCTTCTGTTGGTGGTACACCCCTCAGAATCTCTGACAATGCAAAATACCTGGGACTAATACTAGATAAGAAACTAAATTGGAAAATGAACATAGACGAACGAATCAAGAAAGCCACAATAGCATTCTACACCTGCAGCAAGATTTTTGGGAAAACATGGGGACCATCTCCGAAGATCAAACTCTGGTTGTACACAGCTATTGTAAGACCAATACTGACATATGGCAGTCTTGTATGGTGGCCAGCAACAAAAAAGGCTACACACCTAAAGGCTATCACAAAAGTGCAAAGACTAGCATGCATCGGGGTCACCAGCGCGATGAGATCAACTCCAACCGCCGGACTTGAGGCTATCCTCAACCTGCTTCCGCTAGACATCTTTGTACAGTCTGTGGCAGCAACAAGTGCCATGAGAATTAGCCAATCAATAGACTGGAAACACGATGAAGAGGGTCACTCAACGATCCTACAGAAGTACCTTGGCAATGTACCTAGCACGGATTACATAACGCCATATTTGGAATTCAGAAGACCCTTCTCTAGCGCCTACCCCAGCAGGGAAGAATGGAGAGATGGACTTGTACCTGACACGCAATCCATTCCCGTGTACACAGACGGGTCTAAAATGGACAACGGCGTGGGGTCAGGCATCTACTCTGAACCGCTGGGCATCTCAACATCAATACGCCTCCCAGACCACTGCAGTGTATTCCAAGCGGAGGTCATGGCAGTGACAAGAGCCGCCCGTGAGTCTGCGATAAAGGTGATACCTCCGGAAGGTATCACCTTCTTTATCGACAGCCAGGCAGCTATAAAAGCTTTAACTGCCCCAGAAATAAAATCGAAGCTTGTGAAGAGCTGTCGCGAATAGCTCAGAGCTCTTGGAACACAGCACAAGGTATTACTGTGTTGGGTCCCTGGACATGAAGGCATTCCAGGCAATGAGAAAGCGGATGAACTAGCACGACATGGCTCGGCTAATGCTCTAGAACAAACATGCCCCTCTGTGTGCATCCCGCTCTGTACACTAAAGCTAGAAGCAGGGAAAAAGGCCACGGACGAGGCAAACGCTAGATGGAAATCCATGGATACGTGCGAAAACACAAGGAAACTATGGCCATCTTTCTGTAAATCCAGAACAGAGAGAATCATGCGGAACAACCGGAGATGTCTCTCTACGCTTGTAGGTATCCTTACGGGACACAACACCTTGCGATACCACATGAGGAAAATGCGACTGACCGAGGAAGAACTTTGCAGAGGCTGCGGTGACGAGGGAGTTATAGAGGATACAACCCACTTCCTATGTCACTGTCCAGCTCTTCAACACTCCAGACACAGAGTCCTTGGAAAATTCTTCTTCAACAATCTGAACGAGCTATCTAGCACACCAACGGACAAAATTATGAACTTCATCAAATCCTCAAGATGGTTTGTATGCAATGACACAGTAAGTAATTAATTAATTAATTTTTACAGGCAGAAAAGGTTACTACGGATAAGGGATAAAACCCTTCCCCCCGACGGGTATCACAATGGGTCAATTTTGACCTGAGTGTGGCGCGGGACACTCCCCGCCAGCCCACCAACCTAACCTAACCTAAATATTTTGTAGTTCACAATGGATAATGTTTTACGGAAAATTTCGCCATTGTGAGTTCGTATAAACTCTATCCAGAAAACTAAGAATTATTATTTTCACTTTCTTGAAGTGGACTTAGTTCCCACGTAAGGTGGGAACAAAGTCCACTTATTTATGGGATCTTAGTACATACTCCAAAATAAGAATATGGAACTAACTTCCAATATTTAGAATTGGATAGTTTTTCTTTGATTATTTTCAGAATTTAGCAAACTGATTTTTTTTTTAATTTTTACTTTTTTGATGAAAAAATATGAAATTTCGAAATTCAGCTTGCTTGCTTGACTTTGAATTTTTAAATATTTATTCTATTTCCCAAAACAGTACTGCTTTTGAAAATCGCGGCAAATTTTATTTGATTATTTTCAAATTCTTGCAAACTGAATTGCGATTTTGAAAATTTTGCTTAATTTAATTTCTCTTTTGTTAATAAAAAATACAAATTACCTCTTTAATTTTACTTTGTTCTTAGTCGATAGTGAGAATTTACTTCACATTAAAGGGGAAATAAAGCGACTCAAAGTTTTCGGCATTTGTTTCCCACCTTACATGGGAACTAAGTCCGATTATTGAAAGTGTTTTTATTTCCCACTAAGTGGGACCTAAGTCCTTCTGTGAACTTAGTTCCCGGGGACTTATTTCCCTGCACCGTATTTTCAGCAGGTTGTATTTCCAGAAGACTATTCTTTCTTTCCGAAAAAAAAACTCGACACATATTATGCAATTCCCAAAAAAAAAAAAAAAAAAATGAATAGTAAGTCCCGAAATAATAAAATAGAAGACAACCCTTTTAATAAGTGGTGGGCAATATATGTTTTTGGCAGCTGTCTAGAGAAGGCCTGTTGAGCTATGTAATGCAGTTTTCGGAGCAGACTAGTATATAAAGCCTTACAATACAAGTTACCCTTTTTGGGAAAATAAAAACTGAACTGTGCGGAACAACTAAAGATTATTTAATTCCTATAATAAACGATATGGAACACATTTTGTTGTCTTTATTTACCCTTTCTTTTTAAATGTTTTTTTTTTTTTTTTAGAAAGACTGCATAAATCTTACGTCACAAATTTTACTTAACTCTCTTCACTCAGAAAAAAACAAATTTTGTTGGTTAAAATAAACCCAAATATTAAAATTTTTGATATTAGAATTAAAATTTTTTGACAATGATTTAGCAAAAATAGTTACAGAGAGTATATAGTTCTTACTCTGAATACTTGATTCTTGAAAACAAAAAAACGAGTTCTTGTTACCAAAAATAATAGTTAAAACAAGAACCTTTAGCTTACAATTCTTTAAAAATCTCAAAATTCTTCGCTTAATCATCTTCCTTTTTTCTGAGTGTTGAGTAGTTGTATATATAACGGGTGATTTTTTAAGAGGTTAAGAACTTTTAAAAAAAAAAAAAACACAAAAAATTCGAAAAAATGAATGAAATATTTATTTGAATCGATAGTTTGAACCTTGCAATTTAATGTTTAAAGATAATTTCATGCAAATGTTGACCGCGGCTGCGTCTCAGGTATTCCATCCGCTGAGTCCAATTTTGGCATACTCTTTCACACATATCGGCCGGTATCTCACGAATGAATGCATGGATGTTGGCTTCCAGTGCGTCAATCGAAGCGGGCTTGTCCCTATACACATTAGCCTTGACATACCCCCACAAAAAATAATCTAATGGTGTCAAATCGCACGATCTAGGCGGCCAATTGACCGGCCCGAAACGTGAAATTAACTGTTCACCAAACTCGCCTCGCAATTGCGCCATTGTTTCGCGTGCTGTGTGGCATGTGGCACCGTCTTGTTGAAACCACATATCATGCAAGTCAAGAACTTCCATTTCGGGCAAAAAAAAGTTTGTTATCATCGCTCGGTAGCGTTCACCATTGACAGTAACGCTGCGATTCGCATCATCTTTGAAGAAATATGGCCCAATAATGCCGCCAGCCCATAAACCGCACCAAACAGTGGCTTTTTCGGGATGCATTGGTAGCTGTTGCAATGCTTCTGGCTGATCTTCACTCCAAATGCGGCAATTTTGCTTATTTACGTACCCATTCAACCAAAAATGAGCCTCATCGCTGAACACAATTTTTCGATAAAAGCGGATCCTCGGTCAGCTTTCCAAGAGCCCATTCACCAAAAATTCGACGTTGTGGTAGGTCGGCTGGCTTTAGTTCTTGCACAAGCTGTATCTTAAAAGGCTTTACGCACAAATCCTTCCGCAAAATTTTCCACGTAGTGCTGTAACAAAGGCGTAACTGCTGGGAACGGCGCCGAATCGACATTTCGCGGTCTTCTGTCACACTAGCTGATACGGCCGCAATATTTTCTTCACTACGCACAGTACGTTAACGTGTTGGTGGTTTAATGTCCAACAAAGTAAATTTGGTGCGAAATTTGGTCACAATCTTCCGAATAGACTGCTCAGAAGGTCGAGAATGCCGATCATAAAATGGAAGCAGCGCGCGATGAACATTTCGAACCGAGCACGAATTTTGATAGTAAAATTCAATAATTTACAAGCGTTGTTCATTTGTAAGACGTCAGCTGTCAAAGCCAGTGTTGCCAAAACCAAACCAGCTAAAAAATCACCCGTTATATAATAAAAGTAGATCTGTGCTGTCCAAAATATGCGGATGTTAAAAAAAAATCCATTCAACTCGTGTCTTTGTTTGTAGGGAACGTTTTCCTAACATTCAAATTTCAAAATATTGTACGACTTACCTGTCGAACTTGTTTGTACTGCTCTTCAAAACTCCATCCATTATTCTGCTGCGATGAGTTAGATGTTTCGCTGGATGTTGATGAGTTAGACGCTGGATTCACTGTTTCAATTAAAAAAAATAAAGCAGTTATAATAAAAAAAAAAAAATCATTCAATTTAGCAACGAATTTAGAAGGAATATAAGCTAAAAGTATTACTGACTTTAGGGTACTTCGAATTACTTTGAGGTTTGAGCCACTTTCATTTTTGACATCTAATACATGTCATAAATAAATATAATTATGAAAAAATGACATTTATTGGAATCCTGAGGAAAAAAAATCACTGAATTGAAATATCAATACCTCGTAGCTCCATCATGATTCCTTTTGCCTTTTATCAACCAGTTTCAAAACCTCCTAAGTCTATCGATTTTTAAATTTCCATTTAAAAGCTCGTATGTCCCTCGTATGTCTTACTGTAACGTATTTACTTTCCTTTTTTTAATTTTTTAAATCGGTTTTTTGTGCCTCCTCAAAAATTTTCCATTTTCGACTTACGAGTTTTTGAAAGAAAGTCGACGATATAAATTATGTTTTTGCAACATATGAAACGTTCTAAGAGAACAGTCGACCACCAACGATCTTTTTTATTTTCATAGATTTTACTTCTCTAATCAATTGATTTTTTTAAAAACAGATTTTGAATTTGTTTCTTGTCAAATTTGTGCATTTGACATATTTATCAGTAGGTACTTGCCGGTTGAAATTCTCTGAGGCCAGGAGGGAAACTATTCTTTACTAGTTATTTTGCTATTTTTCTATTTTTCTGTCATATTTGATGAGAACGTGTATAGACTTTGTGCGATTGCGGTCAATTTATATGGATTGCTTTCGCTTTAAACCAGGTATGAGAATGAACCTAATATGAAGTTAATAAAAACAATTTAATTTCAGTATATTGTGTCATACTTTTCGTGCTTGGTACAGTTTAAGACGTTCCTTTTTATGGCATAATGGCATAACTTTATTTAACAACAAGGAGCATAATATCATAAAATTCGGAATTTCGAGTGACGGTAACCACCATAAGTGCTTTCATATTCACATTCACAGAAATTTATTGTTTGTTATGCATTGTAACCTGATTATATCATTTATTGGTTAGGTTGAGCTTCCCGCTCTTCACTGAGACCTTTGATGGGCCCATTGTGGTTCCCTCCATATTTCTAAAGTTGGGACGTGTGAAAGGACAGGGGACATTAGGTTAGTTAGGTTAGGTTGGGAGGGCAGTTTTGCAACCGATGCAAATTTCACCCAGAAGCCATGAAGGCCCATTGTGAGTACCCCGTTTGTACATGCAAGGACATGTGGCTAACAAAACCACTTCGTTCTGTTGAGGAATAGTTTTATGTCTGATAGAGGTACCCTTGCCAAGTCGTCCAAACTTTCGAAGAACCTAGTTCCCATACAGGATGAGCGGCGTTCTTGTAAAGCTGGGCAGTGGCATAGAAGGTGTTCCACGGACTCTATTTCCTCCTCGTCTCTACAGCTTCTGCAGAAGTCATTTGCAAAAAGTCCCAGCCTTTTAGCCATGTTTCCTAAGATGCAATGTCCGGTTAAAACCCCGACGAGCATCCGGATTTGGCTTCTATTAAGGGAGATTAGGAGCTTTGATCTTTTGGTGTCAACCACAGGCCACAGACTTCGGGTTATGGCGCAACCGGTGGTGTTGCTCCATTGTTCCTTAGCCAGTTGTGTGGTGACGTCTTCAATAAAAGTCTTAGCAGTGTTGAAAGGCGGTAGCACCTCTCCGTCCGCAAGTTGAGGGTCCATATCAGAGCCGTATCTGGCCAATTCGTCCGCCTTTTCGTTCCCTTCCACCCCAACGTGTCCCGGAACCCAGCAGAGTAGAATTGAGTGATGACGTATAGCCCTGAGCGCCACGAGGCAATCTGTGACACATTTCGCATTGATAAGATTGGAGCCGATAGCTTTAAGTGCTGCTTGACTGTCCACACAGATGGTTATTTCCATTGCTGGTAGTCCCATCGATAAGATAGTCTGTGCTGCTTTTTTAATAGCAAGCCTTTCTGAGAACATGCCGGCTCCTGTTCCATTTTCTGTTTTTGAACCATCCGTGTAGACGGCTATACCTTTAATGATGGTACTGGGTGATTTCCAGTCCTGCCTTTTGGGTATAGTGATTCTAAAATTGTTCTCGAAGTCATATCTGGGTTTCTCGTAATCGGTGAAAGACATGAGTCCCTTCCGATCGAAGATTTCAAGTATGCTTGAGTGTCCGCAGTAACCAGGCTTCCAAGTTTTGTTCTCTCTTAATCTGAGAGCGGCTTTGGCTGCCACGTTCTTAGTGAATAGCTCAATGGGTTGCAGGTTCAATAGTGTTTCCAGACATTGTGGTTCGTTCAATTATGGTAATTATTTATCATTGGATCTATAGATGAAAATATTCTTTTTATATTGTACTAAATTCTGTACTATTTATCTTTCCAGTGTACGCAAGTACCACTTCTGAATTTTGTGTACCTACTATTTTTAATTTTTGTAATGGTTAATCTTATTTCTTTCAAATGAAACATTTACTCAGATTCAAAATCGGTTAAGACGCTTGATGGGCTACAGGGCATCACTTAGAAACGTACATAGGGGTAGGATACGCGCGAAACACATAACCATCCCTGTGTCCAGTCGGGTAATAAATGTGCATTTTTGATCTTCATATTTGAGTTTGGTTATTTTTGGCTCCATACCTTTTTCTAAACTTTCGCAAGCAATTAATGTCCCGGACAATAAATGTGTGCGAAGAGAATGGAGAATTGTACCAAGCAATCTACTACAATTACCACTTTTTCGTCATCATCAGGAGAGCAACATTTTTCGTTCATGATTTCGTTGTGTCGCTTTTGTATTAGATCTTTAGTCACTGAACACCCACAGCTGTCTATTAGGCTTAAAAACTGAAAAGTTTTGCCATTTTGAAAACAATTCGGTTTTTGTTACCAGTTATAGGTACTACCGGTGTTTTGTGAAACCTAGGCCCGAGTCGCCACCTCCGTGAGCAAAACAGAAAACAAAAAACAATTTCATCATGGATTATACTCGTATTCAGTTGATTCGACCTCAGGCTAACACTATATCCGATCTAAAATATGCTCTAAGGGCAAGAAGGTAATAGATTCCTGGTCTTAATACTAGGTGCAATTGATTGCATTTTTGAGTGGAGTCATTTCTCGTTAGATAATTTGATTTGGCAAACAGCTTATGTTTAACTTAATGGAGTTCAGTTCAGCTCATAATCTTTCAAATGAACACAAAGTTCACAAACCATTCACAATGCCGTTTCACTTCTGTCTAATTCGATACATTTGGTACCACAGAGACTTAATACATAAATGCAGTTCGCACAACGGCCTACAAAATAAACGTGGAAACCTGTTCAGCAGAACTAATCTCTAAACTGATTGTTGACTTTATCGAATAGAGAAATTACCTCAACCACACTACACTTAAAATAATAATTTATTTATTAAACAGATTACCCACCTGCAGTATATAATTATTTAAAATTTCTACATTTAAATAAAAAAAAGGAGAGAAAAAATCATAATGATGTAAAAGGCATAAAGCAATCAAAACATTTTAATAACTCTTGACCAGGAAATTGAGTTTTTAACCTTGTAGATCACATTTGAAGTCCCGTGATAGTGACTGTGGACTGTGACTGCGTGAGCAACGAGTTCACCACACACAAATTATGAATGATTCGGGCACATCGCCTAGCACAAGTTCAATAGCTTCGAGAAGTTCAACACTTGAGTACAAAAACAAAACCTCTACGTATAACCGGCACTATAATTTCGACCAATTAACAAAGCGTTTTAATTATGCCGCTGTTAAGTATCCATTTGCCCACAAAGACATGCGTGCAAAGTTGTTTTACACCAGCCAGGGGAATTTATTTGGAGCATATATAATACACAAAGCGGGTGCGGGACTTACCGTCTTTTGTGCTTGGCGCTGAGGGTGATGTGAACGAGAAACCATTCGGCAACGATTGAGAACTTGTTTGTGACTGCGACTGTTGTTGTTGCTGTTGCTGTTGCTGCTGTTGTTGGTGCGTTGATAGCATGGTTTGCTGCGGCTGCGGTGATGGCTGCGAGAGATTCTGCGGGGAGTGACCGAACGAGGTATGAGAAGTTGACGGGATTGTGAACGCCGTATTGATGGGGGTTGGAATGACATTTGAGCCAAAGTTTGCGTGCGGTGGGTATTCCTGGTCCTGTTTAGATAAAGGTATATAAATTCAAAAGTTTAATTCAGTCTCCATTGAATTGGAGATTGACTTACCATCAGGCCGACTTTCATGTCGCGGACCTGCATTTTCAGTTTTTCCAGCACATCGTTGTGCTGCTGCTGCAGATTGGGGATGCTGTGTAAACCGCCCATACTCATGAAATTGCCCAGTGCTCCCAGCGGATGATTCGTGGCGAACTGTGCATGATGGTGACTATACAAGGCCGGGTTATGTGTTGCGAATCAATTTAATGGTAAGAAAGTACAACATACCTCATTTGAATTTCTGCGCTGTGTTGTTCTGGACTCCTGGCACCGCCAATTCCCCCGTAGTCCATGCCCATGCCGTTGGACATCGAGGCGTTTAATCGGCTGGTATTCTCGTCATCAACTGACTCGCAGTCTCTTATGTCGTCCTCAGAATGTTCGTCGTTGGACTGCAAACAAGAAAATATAGGCATTAAAACGAAAAGTCATGCTGTCTGGAATGATTGCCGCGATTTATTGGCGCATTTATTGGAACAAGCAGACAACTTCCCTAACACATAACGTACCGATCGAAATAGGCTTTATAGTTGACTATTGCAATAGCGCGTCGATGTCAACCGGAATGGGGCAAATGCAATTGGATCACAGTTTGATTTGTACTTTACACGGGCACGCGTGCTGCGACACAATTGCGTCTCATTTGTTAGGTTTAATGTTCGCGATTGGCAACGCTTTACACTTGGAAGGAAGTATGCTTTGTAAAAGAATGCGACGAAGAACTTTTTGCGATTGTGATTGTGTGTGGAAATTGATTCTCGGTAGCATAATTATAGTCCGGTGATGCAATTTAATTCGAGAATGCAACGTGACCAAGCGACGAGTGTTTCATTCATTGAAGAATGGAGTAAATGAATTGGACACACAGTCACAGCCCGGACGATATTGATAAACTTCTGGTCTGTTTGGAATAGGAAATTTCAATTTTATGGACTGCATGACGGTGTTGCCTTCAACATCGTAATTTCATGACGAGGTCATGTGCAAAGGTTATTAAAATAGCATACACTTTGGCAAACCGATGTGGTTGTGTCAGTCTTGTTAATTTAAAAAGGTTACTGCGAGAATGAATAAAATAAACCCAAGGATATCCTTGAGTACCCAAGATGTCGAGAATTGTTATCTCTGCACTTAAATCTTAGACTGTTGTTACCGTGAGCAAATGTGACTTATCAAATGATACGTAAATATATTTTTGTGGAACTGTTTGGTGATTCTGATTAAAATAAAAGTGGGTAAAACATATTTGCTAAAAATAAGTTTTGCGTTGTTGTTATTGCATTTTTAATGGAAGTGCTTTTGGGTAGTCATTTTTGAGAAATATTTAAAAAACGGATTTATTCGATTTTTTTAAAGAAAAACTAAGTACGTAAGTAATCTTATTTAAAATACTTATTTTTGTAAAATTTGGCAGACAAAACCGTAACAAATATTTTCAGTTTCAGTTTGAAAAATAAACTATTTAGCTGAAAACCGATTATAAGTTATTGCTCGGGATGTAAGCATTACTTCGTTTTTTTAAGTTTTATCGAAATCGAAAATGCGGTTTTTGAGATATGAGCATTTCTTAAAATTAGCGTTTTCGATTATTCCAATTGAAAATTAAGGACACAATAATTTTGAAAACATTAATTTTACTCTAATTTTGCATTTTGGTCAAAATTCGTATAGCCGTTTTCGGGTAATCTAACAGCCCGATTCTGGCAAACCTCACTGCTACCTCACAAGTCACAAAACCCTTACAAGGTGAGGTGAAATTGATTTTGTGAGGTTTTCGTATTCTGTCAGTACACTCACAATTTGTGAGGCTCACAAAAAGATTCGAAATTGTGATCTCCTATGGATCAGGTCAGAAAATTTAGGACCAGTCATAACGGCTCATAAGTGACAGTATTTGTATGTCGAAAATGACATTTCCTGCTATATTAATAATCATTTCGGGATACATAATATTGGTTTGTATAAAAAAATAAAAAACTGAGGAAGGTGGGGAATTTTATTTGTCGTCAGGTAATAATTAATTTTCTTCAGTTCTAAAACATTTTTGTGTTAATATTTCACGTATTTTGCACAAACAATTATTATTTTATATGTTTTTATTATCTTCGTGTACCTACGAGGTCGGACTTTTACGGAAAATTTTGTGTCAGTTTGTGCTGAGGTGAATAATTTGTGAGTTTTGTTGTGAGGATTATCGTAGAGTTTTCTATTAAGGTAAATGACCGTATTAGCTTAGACATGAGTATTTGTTACAATCGTAACAAGTACGTTCAAATTTCAAAAGTACTGTTATTCGATTTTTTAGCGAAATACAAAGCAAGCAGTCATACTAACCTCACCTACTTAAGCTTTAATATCAATTTTGGTTGAAGTCGTTTTTAAACAAATCAAACTGGTACGAATATTTAATTTGGGAAGTACCTTCCATTAACATTGAGGTTACCGTGCAAAAAAAAAAAAAAAAAAACGGTCCTGAACTGTAAGCCCCCAAACTCCAAATCGGAAGTCTGAACGAAATCCGGGCAGACGTTTAGGCTGTAGGCCTCGGCACAGACAGACGTACAGAATTATGCGATCCACTTTTTTGAGTTCCTCTACGAGTTCCAAATTTTGTACAAATACAATCTTTCGTTTACTACGTATAATGGAGAAAGTTAAAAATAAATTTTATATAAGTTGATTTTTCGATTACTTTCATGAGATTCGTCGCAAAGAGAATAAAATATCTGTTCACTTTTTTTTGGACGGCTCATACCTGAATACCTATTTTTTCCAACAATTATCAGCACTTTAGGCGGCTCAGGGCTCAGGTAAATATTTGGCTGCAACCGTAATCTATCTAACTCTTTGAAAAAGAAGTTTGTTCGCCGAGAATCAAAGTCTGTAATACAAATACAAATTATTGATGTGAAAAGGTTGACTTCGCGGAAAATATATATATATAAGAATTGTCAGCACTCAGAAAAAAACACGCGAAGTAAGAAATGTAGGATCTTCTGGAGCAACAACAGGTAAAATAAATAAATAAGTAGTTGGCTTAACAGGTTCGCAGGGACCCTAGGCTTAGCTTTTCACAACCATTCGTTTTGTGTGAGTTTTTCATTTTTGGAACGAATGGAAGGGATCAAACCAAACGGCTAATTGAGAAGCACTTTCAAGACAGTTATACTCTCGGTTGTTTGTCAGACGTTGGCGAGAGGTGGCGTAGTGGAAAAAAACCCCTAAGTTGGAATTTGGGTTTTTGCGTTATTCGAACCTCGACCCCTCGCTTAGTAGTCCAACACACTAATCACTAAGCCACTGCGCCTACGGAATAACAGGTATTAAGTGTAAATTCATAGAGGAGGATACACGGCAGTTTCCGTGCATAAAGATGTGCGCCACCGTTTCATATTTTTCTGCTCGAATTTAAAATATTGTTGGTTTCTAAGTTCTAAGGAATATGTAAGCCATACAGTTTTTGAAAGATGAAATTGTATTTATTCTCGAAAACGGAAGCGATAGGTTCTTAAAACGCTTATGACTTCCTATGTGAGATTTTAATTTACTCTGAAACAAATTAACAGCTTATTACAGACATTTCAAAATATTCAAATAAATTGCGTTCCGGTTATAGAATAATTTGAAAAGGATTTTATTACGTGACAAATGCACTCATAAAACAATCGTATTAGGAAACATGAAACAAAGAAAAGCGAACTATAAAAAGCTTCCGATCAAATGATTGGCCATTACCGATTTGCATAAATGATATTTGACAGATCAGCGGATATTTTGTGCATTTCCTTAGTTTTGTTTTGTTATTTTCTTATAAAGGATATCAGTTTATATTAGCCTTCTTTTTTTTTAATAAAATTCTCGTTATGAATTAAACAACGAATGTAATAGATTCTTAAAAAGTTGTCGAACTAGGAATTGTGGAGGTCTAATTGTTTATTGCTACCATTTCACAAATGCTGTACATTTTTACTTAAGCTGGCAGCCATCACTAATAGTCGATATTAATGCTTGACTATTAGTAAGGCTGTCTAACTGCGAACTAGTTAAATTTAAAGTCGAAACTAAAAATGTTTAGTGGTAAGGCTTATTGTATTATCTGCCTTAAGTAATGTTATGAAAGCAAACTAGTGTTTATGGAATATTTCGGCACTTAAAATGTATTTAACATTTTGTATAAGATTTTTTTTGTAAAAAAAAGAAAAGAAGCACCCACTCCAGACTCCATCTTCGATCCATCAGTGTACCAAACCAAACTTTTAGGTCTAGTTTCGGGAAACCATTGGCCCATTGTCCCGGGTTACGACTAAAATTCATAAACAAAAAAACTACTGCAAACATCTTTTATTACATTTTTTAGACTTTTATAATTATACAGGAGCAGTACGAGAAACGACAACGAAAATTCCCGATATGGAGCGAGTGCGTGCACCCCAACTTTATTAACGTAAACATATCAGCTTTTTTTTGTTGACATTTCAAGATTATTTGAAAATAAATTCGTTTGAAAATTTGTTCTATTACACGCAGCTGTCTTTTTAGCCTGATTTAATATAAAAAAAAAAGATGAAAACATGAGATAAAAATGGCGTATCATACGGGCTTAAAAAATGCTCGTTAAAATTTTCAGCCAAGCACACCTAGCATATAGGAATGGGGACGTTCGGATTCCCAGTTTCTGTAAACCGTTAACTAGATATGTCGGGACTAGGT
This sequence comes from Cheilosia urbana, assembly GCA_946477585.1. NCBI lineage: Eukaryota > Metazoa > Arthropoda > Insecta > Diptera > Syrphidae > Cheilosia > Cheilosia urbana. Next base: position 46,208,616 of record OX297856.1, read on the forward strand.
ATGGGTATCCGACAGCGTTGACGATACAACTTGAATTGTTTTTATATTCTCGCGGTCAGCGTTACCTTTGTGTGATTTTGCCCTTTTTTATTTAGAAAAGTCTCTTCGTATATTTTCAAACATTTTTTTTCTGAAATAAATACATTTAAAATGTGACACGGTTGTCTACCACAACACTGTTATACTGTTATGCGAACTAATGGTTGTTAAATATCGTGCGAAAATTTTAAATTTGCAGAGTAGCTTTAGAAATGACACCTTGTTGGCTTTTTGTCTCACCGGACCTTTTCTCGACTCTTCAGAATTCTGCCGCGAGTGGCCATTCTGTTTATTTTAAATTTGACACTTTGAAATGTCAATTGAATACGCAGGCAGGATTTTTTTGACCCGATTCGTCGCCTTCCTCTCCATAATAATAACTGTAAAAACTATACACGTGACCACTCTGGGCCAATTAAAACTCAAATCCATCTAGTCAGTCAGGTGTCAGACTTACTAAGTTAGAATCCGAACGTCCCCAATGTAATTTTTTTCAAATTGACAGCTGTCATTCAAATGAATAAAAATTATTTTTTATTTTGTCCCGGGAGAAATTTAGAAATCCCGGGTTTTTTCCATTTATTTATGCGATTTGTCCCGTCGAGCTGCGAGCAAAATATGGCATGGAAAAAATTCTTAGATCAAATCAAGAAAAATAAGCGCCGAATCACGAAAAGTTTGTCTCAATTTAGAGCTTAGCTCAGGATTTACTAGTTCAGGACTTTTTATTCGCAATTCTAGAAATTGTACAAGGTGATGATATTGACCCTCAAAAGTCGTGAATCAACACTTCTCAGCGTTAATAATGCGATCGGACGTGAAATACAAATTGCCATAACCGATCGCAATTTGACACCAATAGTTATCAATTTGATATTACTGTGGTTCTAAATTGCAAAAAACAAATCGTAAATTACCACTTTTCTGTTGCAATTATGATTTCATCCCTTAGTAAATTGCAACAGCGTTTGATTTACTACTTCAGTAGTTGCAATTTACATGTGCGAAATTATTATAAGATTTTGTTGATTCATCATTCAGTGGCGGTAAATCACGAAATATTTTTTGTAATTTGAGATCGTAAAGTGGTGTTTGAGAAATTGACCTATTGAAGTGGTGAATTGGGCCAAAAATTTCGCAAATCACTACAAATAAATGAAGCTCGAATTAATACTTCTTTTTCGCCGTTTTCAATGTCAAATTACGAGTTTTTGTATCAATTCAAGACAAAATCGTTGTGATTTGCAAAAATATATAATTCGTGATTTGCAACTCAAAATTTTGCAATTAGTGACTTTGCAGTTCTTTCCGTGAAGTTATATTCCATTTGCAACTTAGTAGCGCATCTAGCTGCTACCTTTCTAACGAAGATGTGCAAAAGTGAGATCCCAATTATAGCTTCTAGTGCAGTTGTTGGGCAGGTGCGTATTGCAACTGTGGTACCGAGACAGGCAATACGTTGAAGCTTCTGAAGCTTATTTGCCGTTGTCCATTCAAGTACTTTCAGCTACCATACGATTGCCGCATTGGGTCTTACCATCATTATGTATAACCAACCAACTTACACCCCGAATTCTGCCGTACAGTCGCCAACTGACCCACATGGCTCTTGTGGAACGTTCTGTGGCAGACCTGGCGTGTGAGTTCCAGTTTAGCTTCTTATCTAGGATAATTCCAAGATATTTGACTTCATATTCAGGACCGCACATAAAAGGCCGAGACTGATATTCATACCTGAGGAAGGCCCTACGTACAAGATGGGGCCTTCAGCCTAGGCCCTAACGTAAGAAACTGACTCTATACTGCAGTAGTCAGACATATTCTGGTTTGGTGGCCCGCTCTAGAGAAAAATCTCAATTCTAGATCTATGGAATGTATACAAATATTAGCCAGTACCTATTTGCATCACAGGGGCACTCAGGTCCACTCCTTCGGCCGCTTTAGACACAATAATATACCTTCTTCCTGTCGATATCTACGGGAAATTAGTTGCGTCTTTGGCAGGCTTAGAGAATCTCAGAAATGGACCAACAATCAGACAGGCCATATTGGCATGATTTCAAATAAAACGGATTATACTATTCCTTTCGATGACTTTAACATAAACTACAAAGCAATAATCCTAGACCGTTCCGAATGGGAAAATAACTATGCACTTGAAGTTTATACACATGGATCCAAAATGACGGAAGGCACGGGAGCGAAAGTCTTTTCTCAGTCACCCGAAATTAATATTGCCTTACGTCTCCCAGACCACTGTAGTGTCTTTGCAGACTTGCCCAGTTTGCGATAGACATTCAGGCAGCCAAATCCCTGAATACACCAACAACCAGATCAAAGTTGATAAAACAGGAAAGAGTCCGCAAGGCTCACAATGCTCTCTTCATTTGTAAGAGGACAGCAGGTAAGAAATGGGGCATGAGGCCTTCAATGTTGCATTGGCTACACATAATGGTAGTAGGGCCCATAATTACATATTGGGCTCTTGTCTGGTGGAAAGCCGCGAACAAGAAGTTTGGACGGGTACGTTGACCAGGGTACAAAGAACAACCTGCATTGCCGTTACGGTTGCTTTACGTACCACACCAACGGCTGCACTGGAAGCGTTTATGCATCTTTTACAAGTGGATTTACAATTGCAATCAAATGCAGGTAATAGTGCGCTACGGCTCACTAATGCAGGGCTTTTTAAAAACAGCAGGATAGGACACAGTACCATTTTAAACGAATCATTCTCTGAAATCCCGGACAAAAACGGATGAAAGTATTGCTATACACTTGATTTTGACACACCGTTCGATGTGTCGTACCCCGACCGACAGGACTGGCATAGGAACTTAGTTTCGAGGGAAAATGAGATCTCAGTATATAGGTACTGATGGATCCAAGACCTCAGGTATATACTCCGACGAGTTGGACCTACATATGGCCCTGATACTTCCGGACACATGCACTTCCAGGCAGAGATTCTGGCTAAGAATATCGCCATCTGCATTGATAGTCAGGCTGCGCTTAAAGCGCTAGAGTCACATACTAGATCACTAAATCTGGACTAGTCTGGAACTAGCTGCACAATGCTTAAGGCATTATGTTCGCAGAACCGTATCAGATTATGTTGGGTACCTGGGCATTGTGATATTGAGAGTAACGAAAAGGCCGACGTTTTGGCTAAGGAAGGAGCGGAACTCCCACTAAATATAATGATTGAAGGTATCAGACCACCTATGGCCGTTGATAGAAGGGTTATCTTTGAGAAAACCTCCAATAAAGCAACCACAAGATGGTCAAAATAAGAAGTTTTAAATCGGAAGAAGTCTGAAGAATTAATTAATCTCAATAGAACAAAGTTAAGATTAACGGTAGGACACTGCCTTCTAAGGAAGCATGCCATGCGACTAGGCTTAGCTATTACGGATAAATGTAGGTACTGTGAGGACCTACAAGCTACGGAAGACATTTCCCACCTTCTATGCGAGTGTCAAGCAATGGCTCGGAGTAGAAGGAAGCACCTAGGCAGGCACTTCTTTAATAACTTAGAGGCAGTTGGTTCCTTAAATAATATTGGGACCATAAATTCAGCAGGGAAATTGATTGTTTGGGCGATTTGGTCTAGGATTTTAACCGTAATGATTCCCCCACCCTAGCACCGAACTTGACGAGTTGTGGGGGCTGAGTAGTGGTAAAGACTCTCGAGAATATCTCCAGAAGAACCATGAAACCAAAGGGTGCTCCCCCACTCCCCTCCTTCCCGTCTTATCCCATTCCTTCCACTACTTTCCTTAATCCTCATATCTTATCCTATCCTATTTCCGCCTGGGCCGGATAAAGGTGTCATACGACCCGTGCCGAATATCAGCCTGGCTGGGGGCCCAGTTTCAAAAATAGCCCGAGTCGAAAACGGAGTATCCGGATACCTGGCGACCTCCGGATTAGCCAGCCCTATCTGTGTAATGCGGATCTCTGCACAGACGGACCTCTATTCTCCGCTACTCGTGGGTACAAAAATAATTATGAATAATTCAAAAAATCAAAAAATCAAAAAACAAAAAAATGAGACCGGTTCTCCTTTAAAACCGGGCAGTAGTAAGGCGACTTCGCTGACTACTGTAACAGCTCCTGCGGCAGCAAGCGGCGGAAAAATTGTGACTATTCATGATTCCTCCAATGTGAGCAGCTGCAGTGGGTACAAGAAAGCAGGTACACATTCTAGCAGTGGTGGGATTGTGAACATACATGGCCCTACCACTGCTACCAGCGCAAAAAGGAACAAAAACGTTTCCAGTGGAGATGAGCGACATCGCACTCCCGCGAAAAGAGCGTACGGCAAACGTCGTTACGCCTTTCACCTAAGTAAGGTCTTGGGAGAAATTCCGAAGGCTGACAGGACTGCTGAACAAAACAGCAAATTAGAATGGGCAGTATCTTACTTAAAGGACGATCCACTAAAGACCAGCAAGGACTTAACGTCTAAGCGCCAGAGATCGTTGGAGGGGACCGTTCCGGCTCCCAAAAGACCTAAGGTGCATAGCACCGTCGCCCCCAACAGGTCCTCCAACGTCATGTCTCAAAAGTCTTTTAGTGACGTTCTCAAGAACAAAATTGTTTTAGCTGTGATCGATCGCAGTGACGATGATGGCACGATCTCCCCTGAACGGTGGCAGGTGGTCAAGACGAAGCTTTCAGGCAGCTTCTTAAATGTAATGAGGGACAACCCGGGACCACCTCCTATTACTTGCGATGGCGGATGGCATCAGGGCCACGTGAAACTTATCGCCTGCGATGACCAGAGATCTTGCGATCTCTATAAGTTTGCCATAAGCAGACTGGGAGAAGTTTGGCCGGGTGCGAAACTCGACGTCGTTGCAAGGGAGGATATCCCAAGCCGACCAAGAACTCGTACTTGGATTCCAGCAGAACCCTCATCAAGTGAGGAGGTTCTCGAAATCATTCGACTGAGCAATCCTTCACTCCCGACTCACAACTGGAAGGTTGTAAAGCTAGAAGAGCAAAGAGGTCTCTATAGGTGCGCTCTTATCGTCATCAATAAAGAGTCGCTTGCTCCCTTAATGCTCAGCAAAGGTGTGATTAGATTCGGTTTCGAATCTATCACACTAAAAGTCTACAAAAAAGACGAGCTAGATTCAGGCAGTATGCCTCCCTACCCCACTGGTCCAGAACCAGAGACCTCTGACCCTGGAGCATCGGTTTCATTCCCTTCACTGGATGACGATGCCTCCAGCACAAGCACTCCTTCCATGGAACACGCTCTTTCGGACATGGACATGGACGATTTTAACAAAATTCTGCTAAGCGAGGACGAACTTCTTGGTTCATCTTCAGAAGCAGAAGAACTAAATAACACCGTGGTGGAGGTTTCTCCGCCTGATTGTAGCAACAATGCTGCAATTAGTGCAGATTAACCTTCATCACTCCATAGAGGCTTCGGCCGCCCTCATCCTCCGCCTTTCAAAGGGTAGAGAAGACATAGTCTTGATACAGGAACCATGGTTTGACAACAGCGTGGTTCGTGGACTCGAGACTCCTGGATACGAAAAGCTGTATGTGAATGACAAAGGTAGACCCAGATCATGTATACTAGCGAAACGTAACCTTAAATTATGCTTACTCCCTAATTTCAGCGATGCAGATGTTACTGTAGCTAGACTAGTGACCGCGAAAGGCACCTACTGGATAGCATCAGCATATCTGGCCCATGACTTCACGGGCCCTCTCCCTGGGGACAAACTAGAGAGAGCGATCGCGGAAGGAGAGAAGACTAAAACCAACCTCATAATCGGGTGTGATGCTAATGCTCACCACTCGGTTTGGGGCAGCACGGACATTAATGATAGAGGTGAGTCACTTTTTGATTACATTTTAAGTACAAACCTTATCATAAGCAATGTAGGAAACGAACCTACTTTCATAACAAGGAACCGACAAGAAGTTTTGGATATCACTCTTGTCTCTGATACCATTAGTCAATTGATTACCAATTGGAAAGTATCAGCTGAGCATTCCTTTTCAGATCATCGCTACATTCAATTTAACTTAGCCGATGAACCTCCTTGCCAAACTCCGTTTAGAAATCCTAGGAAAACAAATTGGCTCAAATATAGGGACACTCTGAAACAATCAATTACATCAGAGCTTTTAAGTCCCCCCTGCAACGCCAATGAACTTGATCTTAGAGTCAAAAATCTTACGTTGGCTTTAAATAATGCGATGTCCTCCTCATGTCCCCTTATTCTGCCGAGAGGTAAGAAGAAGCCACACTGGTGGACTTCAGAATTGGGACTGAGAAAGTCAAAATGCAGGAAACTTTTCAATCGTGCCAAAGACACAAGAAAAGTGACTGACTGGGATATCTATAAGGAATCCCTAAAGATATATAAAAAAGAACTAAGAAAAGCCAAGCGAGTATCCTGGAGACTCTTCTGTGGTAAGATAGAAGAGTCTTCTGAAGCATCAAGGCTAAGAAAAGTTCTCTCAACAAACCCAATAATGCCAAGCTGTCTGAAAAAGGCAGATGGCTCTTGGACGACTTCAAGCGAAGAATCGCTTAATCTGCTGCTTGACACCCACTTCCCTGGCAGCTCAAAATGTATTGTACACACAGATCCAAATAGATCAAACTTGCAATCTAACAATCTACAAGGTCTGATCACCAGAGACAAAGTGCTTTGGGCGCTTCATAGCTTCAAACCATACAAATCCTCGGGACCAGACGGCATAATACCAGCCGAACTACAAAACACATCGGATATCATCCTGCCAACGCTTATGATAATCTTTACAAGCTGTTTAGATCTAGCACACATCCCAATGCAATGGAGAGAAGTCAAAGTGGTTTTCATACCCAAAGCAGGCAAATGTTCTCACGTGAATCCGAAAGATCTCAGACCTATTAGTCTTTCATCATTCCTTCTAAAAACTTTAGAACGACTGATTGAAATCCATTTACGCAAAAGCATTGACAAAAAACTTCTGTCAACTGCACAGCATGCTTATTCTAAGGGCAAATCAGTAGAAACGGCCCTACACACGCTAACGCGCTCCATAGAAGACTCCCTTCGCCACAAGGAGTACACAATGGTTGCATTCCTGGACATAGAAGGCGCTTTCAACAACGTTGACTCATCTGCAATCGCTGGTGCACTGGCTGCTCTGAACGTGGATGCCTCACTTGGAGAGCTGATCAATTTGATGCTTAATAGCCGAATTATCAACTCAAATCTAGGTGAGACATCGGCCAGAAGAGCGGTCAGTAGAGGAACTCCACAAGGTGGCGTCCTATCTCCCCTTCTTTGGAACCTGGTGGTGAATGAACTGCTGATATGCCTGGAAGCGGGAGGTTACAATGTGATTGCCTATGCGGATGACGTTGCTATTGCCGTCTCAGGAAAGTACCTTAACACGATAAAAGAACTCCTACAACACGCTCTTAACAAGCTAATAAAATGGGCAAACAGTTGTGGGTTGGGTGTAAACCCTCACAAAACTGAACTTGTCCTCTTCTCTAGGAAATACAAGATTCCACACATCGACCCTCCATCTATTAATGGCACCAGATTAACATTCTCAAATGAAGCTAAGTATTTAGGCCTTATTTTTGATAGGAAGTTAACCTGGAAACCTAACATCCAAGAAAGAGTCAAGAAGGCTACTGTGGCACTTTTCTCTTGCAAAAAGGCTATAGGGAACAAATGGGGCTTACAGCCTCGTATCACCCACTGGCTATATATCTCGGTCATAAGACCAATACTCACGTACGGTGTGGTTGTCTGGTGGACTGCCTTAGACAAAGCGATTAACCGCGATAAACTAGGCAAAGTCCAAAGAACGGCTTGCTTGTGCATCGGCGGGGCTCTCCGTACTACCCCCTCTGCTGCACTTGATATCCTGCTTCATCTGACACCCATTGACGTTTTCAGCAGGCAAACGGCAGCCTCTGCAGCCGTACGCCTCAAAGCTATTTCACAATGGACCAGCAAAACTACTGGCCATGCTGCTATCTTGAACACCATTAAGAACCTTCACGAAAACATCGACTACACCACACCAGAACTGCGATTTGATAAAAACTTCCAGGTCTACATTCCTACTAGGATATTCTGGGAGGAGGATGCATTCCTGAATGATGAATCGATCCACTTTTACACGGATGGTTCCAAAACAGCGGACGGTGTTGGTGGCGGTGTCTTCTCAGATAGACTAAATCTTAGTCTCTCCTTCCGTCTTCCTGATCACTGTAGCGTTTTTCAGGCGGAAATAATGGCGATAAAAGAAGTCTTATCTTGGCTAAGGGAAAACGTGATATCTGCTAAAGATATCCGTATCTTCTCTGATAGTCAAGCTGCCATCAAGTGCCTGGAATCGGTCTCCACAAACTCTATAACAGCCCAAGACTGTCGTTCATCTCTTATAGAGATGGCGGAGCAGTTCAATATTCACCTTTGTTGGGTGCCGGGGCATAGGGACATTCCAGGTAACTGCAAGGCTGATGAACTCGCCAAACACGGAACTACAATACCTCTGCTTCCAATCAAGGATTCCATAGGTATTCCAATCGCTACTTGCAAACTCACAATTAAGCTGGATGCCATCGAAAGAACAAATCTCAGGTGGACAACCGGCTCAACATGTCTAGCGACAAAACAGATCTGGCCAAAGCTGGATCTAAAACGTTCTAAGCATATGATCTCCCTCGATAGGAAGCATATCAGTGCTATAATAGGTGTCATCACGGGACACTGCCTTATTGGTAGGCATGCAAAAAGGCTTGGCGTATTATGCAACGATTTTTGCAGAAGCTGCTTTGACGAGGAGGAAGAAGAAACTATTCTTCATCTTCTCTGTACTTGTCCAGCGCTCTCACAAAGACGAAAACTCCACTTAGGAGCGTTCTACTTCAATGATCTGAACGATCTCACAAAGATAGATATTCGAAATCTCCTGCGCTTCATTAGAAGCTCCAACTGGTTCAACGAGTAGGAAGAATAAGTATAGATTCATGTGGTATCACAAGGGACCATATAAATGGTCTAAGTGTGTCGGATAGCCGACAGCCACTTCAACCTAACCTAACCATTCCCTGGCGATGGCCCGCCTTGATGCCTGGTTTTTTATGACGATCTCACAACCCCACCTAGCCTAACATAACCTAACAGCTTATACCAAAAAAAGGCCTCTCGATAGAATTTGCTACGGGCTCCGCGTTGGCTTAATGCGGCTTTAATAAAAGAAATACACTACTTACAAGGTCAAATATCTTTTATCAACGATTTTTGTAATAGAAAATGGAATAGAAAATGGCAAATCTGCTGTTATCTAAAATATCTTAAAGGAGATCTCATGCAGAGTTTCACTAGTGCCAATAGCATTGAATATTAACAAATGTGCCTACATTTATTTTTTTTAGGAATTACTGATATTTAATGTATGATGATAATCTAAAGCTAAATTCTCCACTTTGTGACTTAAGTCGCCAACACTGTCTTGTCAACTTGAACACCAGCGACTTCTTGAGCAATAACCTGTAGCTGGATCTAAATAATTGGTGCAGATGAAAAGCGGAACGCATTCTACTGTGAAACGTTATTCTATCCTTTGTAGCACTTTGAGAAAGTTGACTTCACTTGCATTACATGCTTTATTTCCATTTTCAATTAAAATAAAAAGATCCCCTCTCTCTCGCAATAAATTACACAATCAATTCGATTCTAAGCAAATCGAGAAAAGGAAAAATCAAACAAATTAATATCTCAGCCACAGGTACAGTATAAAAAAAGTCAGTAACATGCCAGCGATAGCTAAAGGTTAATTGCCAAGATAAGAAATAAATTTATTTTATTTTGTAATATTATTCCGTGAAATGTAGGTATAGTTTTTAATTACAATGAATTAGTGTCAGTCAGGTATATACACCCGAGTCGGCATTAATGGCGACAATAGCTATAAATCAATATTGTCATGAACATTTTTACATTTTTAGAACAATACACAACAAGGCCATACCCTCTGTGTACAATGTAATACAATAATTCTGCTTTATTTTCTTTTCTTTTGATATGCACACTGTATACATAATATTCAAATGAATATCGGCTCAGCCAGCGCTCGTTTTTAAACATTAAAAACTAATTACGCGATTACGCCTCCCTGTTCGGTTTCTTATCAAAATGTTGTATTATTCTGCTTGGTGTTGTGCCGGTATTTACGACTTCAAGAGCTATAATAATCATGTACGTACGTAAATATGAAATTCTATGCAGGTGCTGTGCGGAATTTTAGTTAATAATTTATATTACGGTTTCCTACGTACAGTATACCCATAATGCAAAGTGAAATAATTAAAACATCACATGGAATAATGCTTTAGCAATCTCGTGGGGTGTCTGTACTACGAATACATTTTATTTAAGAAACCAGCATGTATAAATACTTTCTTATAAAGTACGCGAAGTTTCCAACAATTTTTGAAAAGGCTTTCACTTTCTGTTGCACTGATATTCGAATAGCTACTTGTCTAATACTGCACTATAAGAAGTGTTGCATTTGCCTGATTAAAAAATCGTTAAAAAAAAATACTTTAAGGAGTCAGGATTACTCTAAACCTACATTATTGATAATGGGTCTCAATTCGGTACAGTTCTCCAAAATATGCGTTCAATGCAGTGTTGCAGGTGGTACAGGCTGAAGGGCGGTACTTGTGAGTAGCTGAAGTGTAATTTTAATTACCTGTTAATAAATAATAGTAGGCCCAGTGGCTTAGTGGTTAGTGTGTTGGACTACTAAGCGAGCGATCGACGTTCGAATGCCGCAAAAACCCAAATTTTAACTTAGGGGTTTTTCCACTGCGCCACCTCTCGCGAACGTCTGACAAACATTCGAGAGTATAATTGTCTTGAAAGAGCTTCTCGATTAGCCGTTTGGAGTCGGCATTAAGTTGTAGATCCCTTCCATTCGTTCCAAAAATGAATAACTCACACAAAACGATTGGTTGTGAGAAGCTAGGCCTAGGGTCCCTCCGGACCTGTTGCGCCAACTATGTGTTTATTTTTATTTTATTTTTTGAATAAATAGTAATAATAATATTCTAAACCTACTTTTAGATGGTCATCTTATATTCTACTTACTTACTTAAGGTGGCGCTACAGTCCTGGGTGGACCTGGGCCTCAACCAATACGCCTCGCCAGTTAACGGGATCTTTGGCTAACTGCCTCCAGTTGCGCACACCAAGTTGGTTGAGGTCCCCTTCCACTTGAGCGCGCCACCTAAGGCGAGGTCTTGCTCTACTGCGTTGTCCCTCCGGGTTGGAATCGAAGACTCTCCGGGCCGGAGCGTTGGTGTCCATTCGCTCTACATGTCCTAACCATCTTAGACGACTAATGCGTACTTTTCTGACCAGGTCGATGTCGCTGTACAGCTCGTAGAGTTCGCTGTTAAATCTTCTCCTCCAAATTCCGTCAACGCAAAAATCACTCGAAGAATTTTGCGTTCGAAGCGACCAAGAAGATCCTCATCCGTTTTTGCTAGGGTCCACGCTTCTGCGCCATAGAGCAGGACAGGGATGATGAGAGTCTTATATAGAATCTCCGCAGTGCTTCTTGACAAGGCCTTACTAATCAATTGCCGTCTTAGGCCTAAGAAACAGCGGTTGGCAAGTGTGATTCTTCGCTTGATTTCTGAGGTGATGTCATTTTCAGAGTTTATAGCGGAGCCGAGGTAGACAAAGTCCCTAACTACCTCAAAGTTATAGCTGTCTAACGTTCTGCCCGATTCGTCGATGTTGTGTGTCCCTTCTTGTTGACAGCATATATTTTGTTTTACCCTCATTCACCACTAAACCCATTTTTGCCGCTTCTGTACTAATACTAGCAAACGCTCCAGTAACAGCTCGCTGTGTTCTGCCAACAATGTCAATGTCGTCAGCGTATGCACAGACTTATGGAAAATTGTGCCTCTGGTGTTGGCTTGTGAGTTTCGCACAATTTTCTCAAGAATGATGTTGAAGAAATCACATGACAGCGCGTCGCCTTGTCTAAATCCTTTTTTGACATCAAAGGTCTCGGTGAGATTGTTTCCGACCTTTACGGAGCAGCGATCGTTCTCCATCGTCATTCTGCACAATCTGACAAGTTTGGCAGGGATGCCAAAACTAGACATGGCTGTGTATAGCTCGTCTCTATAAATGCTGTCATATGCGGCCTTAAAATCGATAAAAAGATGGTGAGTATAGATCTGGACTTCTTGGGTTTTCTCCAGGATCTGCCGTAGTGTGAATATTTGATCGGTCGTGGACTTACCGGGCCTAAAACCGCACTGATAGGGACCTATCAGATCGTTGACGAAGGTTTCAGGCGTTCACATAGTACAGCAGACATGATCTTATACGCAGTGTTAAGGAGACTGATGCCTCTATAGTTGGCGCAGTTTAGAGAGTCTCCTTTCTTGTGGATCGGGCAAATAATGCTGAGGTTCCATTCATATTTCCAGACATACTTTCGTCTGACCAAATCTTGGAGACGAGTTGGTGTATGCTCTCTACCAGGTCATCTCCCGCTGCCTTAAATAGTTTGGCAGTTAAGCCGTCCGGTCCAGCAGCCTTGTTGGACTTAAGCTTAGATATTGCTATCCTCACTTCATTTTGGTCAGGTGGACGGAAATCTTGGCTTTCATCGTCCAGGTTGAATGGCTCGTTCTGCCTGACAGCGGAATTTGTGTCGTCTTCGCCGTTTAGCAGTCTTATATTCTACGTGAGCTGCTAATTTTATTATGAAAATGGATTGGGTATTGGGTGTCTGTGACCTCTCTTAATTGTCAGGCTTCAAAGCTTTTGCACCGATGTCAGACCGCTTGAAAATTTTATTCAATATTTTCAGATCGGCCAAGCTACTAAGATCTGACATTATCAATATTCTGTTGTCAGTCGAAAGTCATCGAAAGCAAAAACATAAGCAAATTTTGAAAATATTTTGAAATATTCTCGTTCACATATTTTTGGCCCGCAAACTGTGTTCTGCTACTGTCTACCGACAAGAAAAAGCTCTAGAGGTCTATACATAGAAAGTCATCGTAGAAACAGATTGTGAATGCAATCCTACAGGGACTTAATTCAGGTTTTTGTATTGTCAATTCTACTAGCTATTTCGGGTAAATTGGGTCTAGCTGAAGCGGTGTTTGTGTGGAAATTCGGTCACAGTATTTCCCGGATAATAGCACATGTGCATGGGTTTAAATTTGCAGTGCTTATAGCCGGGTGGCCAATTAAATTCCTATTAAGTGAGGACCCTTGTAATGCATAGGATGGCGTTTGTGAATCCCACCCAACACTGAATAGTTTGTTGCTATTAAAAGGGTTTTGCTATTGAGGGGGTATCTTACACCCAAAAAAAATGTAATTTCAAATTGATATTTTTGTCATATCAACTTCAATTTCATGCGAAAATTTCAAAAATTGAATAAAAACTATTTTTTAATATTAAAAATATCAGATTAATAATTTTCATGACAGATTTACATTAAAAGCTTACATTTTTTGAAATTACGATTTACATTCCCATATCAATAAGCAATATCAAATTTTGTATGATGTTCTGTAATATAATGTTTACAAGATTTAATGTCAATTCTACATTACGCGTATTGTTGTGATGTTAAAAATGTAAAATTGATAAGCTTTCATTTTAATATACTTCACAAATTAAAAACCAATATGATTTAATGTGTTTTTAATATTGACAAAATGTACTGTTTATGTGAGACATGTAAAAATAAGCCGAAGCCCCAAAATACCGGTACCCTAAGGTGCAATTTTTGATATTACCAACATATTTGATATGAATAATGTAAAAAGGCAGTTGCTAACGAAATAAACGAGTCTGAAATTGAAACTGCAGTCGCACTCGCAGTGGTTTACTCGTATTGATCGGTTTGTTTGTAGAGTGTTTTCCGTGTTAACTTTTAATTTAATGTGCAATTTTGCAATTTGTGTAATATTTAGTGTTAAAAAAAAAATCTGTAAAAACACAGTAATAATAATAATCAGTTCGAGTAATTTCTTGAATTTGTGTTTAAAAAAAGAGCTAATGGATAAACATCAAGACCAGTTTATTTTTGCAAACGTTAGTGAAATAATAGGGGATGATGATCTCCGAAACCCTCAAAGCTTTCCGGATTCTTTGGAGCTTGAATCCGTAGAATCCCTTCCGGAAGAATCGTGTGATATTGGAGCTGTTAAGGGAGTATCGATTGGAGACAGCTTTGACTGCTCTTTTGTGTAAGTTTTTATTACATATTTCGGTAAACTTTGTAACTTTATCGTGTAAATCATTTAATTACAGAAAACCAGAAATTAACCCATTATGTAACCGTTATAAGGCAGTCCGGGCCTCTAAAATACTTATGGAGCTATCGATATTAATCGAAACATAGAGAATTTATAGATCACGATCAGTTAGACTCTGTAGGTTCCAAAAGTATCTCCATGAAAATAATAGCTATTGCCGACTTTACAAGTCCTCCAATTCATGTTTACTATTTTCCAGATGGAACATGTTTAATAAGAAATAAAATATTTTAAAATAAATTGTTATTAATTGTTTTTTACTGAAGACGTACAAAGTCGTCTAAACCTATTTTAGGATTATAAAAAAAAACCTTATTGCAAAATAAGTCAACTTAAGAATTAAGGTTTGAAATACACCGCTTGGACAAAATTGATTACATTTATTTCATATAAATTTAACAATTTTAATATCAAAACTTAAATTATTCTTATCAGAAATAAATGAAAACAAATGAAATTTAAAATGTCTAATATAAAATTTAAATTATTCTTATCAAAAATAAATAAAAGTTATATTCATTTTACGTTTTTATCATATCGATTACACAATTTTAATATCAAAAATCGATGTTCTCAATATCAAAAGTAAATGCGTATCGTATCAATTTCACATTTTTAATATTAAAATATTATAAAATTCTAATATCAATTCCACATGAATTCATTGTTAAAATTACATTCGAAACGTATATGAAATTAATATTGGAGTCATATCAGAATTGATATTTTCAACATCAGCTGGATTTTGTCAATGAAAAATATCAATATTACGGCTGTTTTTTACAATTTTTTTTTTTTTCGGTGATATACGGGAAGTACTGTATACGTTTATTTACGCAGTCGCTTTAAAATTATCTGTCGTTGGAATTCGCAAAAAGAGCTGACGTCTGGAATTGCAGCTTTTAATAAAATGAGATTAAGATTACATAATTATTTAAAGGTCAGGATATACAACTTTGTGTACCTACTGATGGAAAACAATATAACATCTAGGGCTAGGTCAGGTTAGGCTAGTTATAGACGTACGCCATTGATAGCATTCGAAGAAACACTTTAATCAGATTAAAAAATGTAATTTTCTGACTGAAGTCCTTATTGCCTAACAACAGAAAATTACGTCAAATTACACTGAACCATAGAGCGTCGGCGAGTTTTTCTGATGACTGAAGACTGATGACTACCAAAAATTACAAGTCATATTGCAACAGGACTTTTTAAGGGAAACAAGGCTGAACTTTTTGGATTAAAATTTGAAGTGACCAAATGAATTTGTGTTTATGCAACTCCAGATACGATGTACCGATAAATTATACTAAAAATGTTCTCTCTGTTAATAGACTAAGTTAGGGAAGGAGGCCCTAAGACCCATTGTGATTCCCTTCATATAGAAAATTAAAGAAACCTCAAAACAATGAAAAGGAAAGTTAAAATCATGTTTATGATCATGAAATAATGAAATAGTAGGTATACAAATAAGCCACGATCCAATATTCGTGATGGACAAAATTATTTAATTGGGATAGATTAAAATGTTCCCCATTCCAAACAAAACTTAATTTTCATACATTTGAAAGTATGCAATTTCTGGTTTTCACGGTTATAAAACTCTTCCGGTCGAAATTTCAAATTGTCGTCGTTGTGAAAAGCAGAATTAAATATCAAAGTGACGCGACACTTCACGTCATTGACTTGAGTATGTGTGGCTGAAAGTTCAATGAGGCGGATGTACCGCCATCTGTCATTCAACACGATAAATATCTTATTTCGTTCTGTTTGAAAAACTAACGACAGTTAAATTATTTGGATATTGTTTATGCAAATATATTTAAATCACTATTAAAAAATTGGGGGTGGGGGTAGGAGGGTTAAAATGAAGTTATAAGTATTTTTTGATTCCAAATATTAAAACAAAATACAAAAAAAATCGTAAAAAAAAAAAGAGAAAACAAAATTCTGGATAGGAACACCCTAATCACCCAGCTATATGAAATATACTTTACGACCTGTTATCATACCTACCACATATACACAAAAAATGAATACATTTAAACCAAAAGCGCATTTTATTTAAGTGCTGTATCTGTTGATATGTAGGAGAAAGTTTCGTGCGACGAAGTCGTGCACTTTTTTTTTTTTGTTAAATTTCATTGTATAAAACAATACATGCGGTAATTCACGTACGGAAATTCGCCTTTCGATAATTCGTTTATAATACAAGGAGCATATTAAATGCTCAGTGTTGTCAAACAATTAAATTATGGCGTCTTTCTGATTTTAACTGGTGTTCGCGTTCGCCCGATTTAACGGCTCCTGATATTTTTCTTTTGAACTATCTAAAGGGTAAGGTGTAGTGTATATATGACAATAAACCAAAAACCGTGCAAAAGCTTAAGGTCAATATCCGAGAAGAAGTGAGTGTGCTGGGACCTAAAATTCTCGGAAGTGATGCAAAATGCTCTGGGATTATAAATTATATTTGAATCTTTCTGGCTGGCGTAGCGAAATTTGTAATCGTAGTACTAATAAGTTACTAATCCTAACTTAAAAAAAAAATCTTATTCTTAAGATTTCTAATAAGAGTCTGCCATTTTATTTCATATGTGTGGCAATAAATTATTGTACGACGTATTGAAAAATAATTATAAATTACATATATATAAATAAATTAATTTAATAAATGCCAAAGTTAAATAAAATCAGAAATAAAACAAACATTATTCGTTAAAAAAAATCAAAACGTTACTGATGCGCCACCCTGTATTATGAAATAAAAGTTGGCGCAACAGGTAGGGAGGCCCCCTATAGGTCTCACAACCATTCGTTTTGTGTGAGTTTTTCATTTTTAGAACGAATGGAAGGGATCTACAATTTTATGACGACTCCAAGCGGCTAATTGAGAACTCTTTCAAGACAGTTATACTCTCGGATGTTTGTCAGACGTTCGCGAGAGGCGGCGCAGTGGAAAAACCTCTAGGTTGGTATTTGGGTTATTGCGGGATTCGAACCCCGACCGCTCGCTTAGTAGTCCAACACAATAACCATTTATTTATTGTAAAAAAAAAAAAGAGTTGGTTTACGTGAAATCGCTAATTGATGTGGCAACATTTTTTACTCTTATAAATAAATTAATAAAAACAAAAAATTCGTTATCCATGGTGAACTTTCTATCATTTTTTCGTTGGTAACGCCGCGCCGTCGGTGGCCTATAAATTGTTCAATAGATAATAACCCCATTAACTCTAAGTCATGTAATTTAGTATGATTGTAAAGAGTCGTTATAAAAAACAGGCAGATTTTAAGTCACCATTGTTTAGGTTCACCAATGTAACGTACATCTATTTACAAGTCCGAATTGGTATCAGGAACAATAGGTATAGGTAGGTACCTATTTGGTAGATATCCCTATCGAACTAATAGGTATATGTTCGTAGGTTCAATATAGAATTTGCGCAAACTGTAAAAACACAACTAATAAGCATACCTATTCAGATGTGATTGTATAAAATAAAGCTTTATACTGTAGGTTCACTACCTACTTCACGAATTAAAAACACATTTATGTTATAAAACAAAAGGACCAACATCTAATGCGCCTATACTTGTCCATTTCAATGTAGGTAGCTAATATAGGGACATTCATATGACATCTCCCATTTAAGATCTACCTACCATGTCAACTCAAGTGGCTACTAAGCATATGCTGTGCTCATGTTTGGAATTATCATAAAAAAAAAAACCTCGCAGGATTTATGACTGTTCCTTTTGTAGTCGCAAAACTACACAAGGAAAAGTAAGGATCTTGAAAGAATAATTATCATACAGTTCTCTCATGTGTTCACGGTCCTTTCGTAAACTTCCCGGAAGTGTAAATTATTTTCTTTCGTATGATTCCATGACGCGCCAAAATAGTAGATTTAAGTTTTAACACCACACTTTGAACAGCAGCAGCAGGCAGTAGCAAAATTGAACAAAAAAAAAACACAAGAGGTGGAATCCGTGCGAGTAAATTAAATACACTAATCCATAGCGCATACTGTAAACGATGAATAAAGGGAGGGGCCTAAAGTGATCATACCCGTTTATTCGCTTTATTAGCCCCTTAATACGTACTCGTACGACGAACACATATCACATTCACAGTTCTAGCGCGCTGTTTTCCGATCGACGCGATGCGCCGACCGGCCAGCGCGGCGATCGGATCGTGCAATTGCATTTATCTGCGCGAATGGAAAGACTCGTTTTCGTTTTCCTCGTAGCTTTAGCTTCACGTTTTTGCATCTGTTTTGCGAAGTTGTGTCGGTTAACAACAACGCGGGATCGATTCGCTTCGCCCGTCGATGCTGGATTGTCTTGTCGGTCTTCACGGATTCCAAACAAATGTATATCCACCTAGGTAAGTAGGTACCTACCTATTTTATATATTTTCTTTGCACGGTAGTGGTTTTGTAGCAGAAAATTCACGGTAACAAATACAAATGCCACAAATACGACAATTTAGCTATCTAGGTATAAGGAGATTGCTTAGCCAAAGCATGTTGGATCGTCGACATAGGCCCATCACATGCACGGCTCCAACTTCCAACAGCAGCGAATTGACGGTATTCTGTTGTTGGGTAGGGGTATATGTAGGGTAGGGGTATAGGTAGGGTAGGGTATTAAAAAGACCACTCATGAGTGTGCACGGCCGGCCTTATTGATATAGGCGCCCCGGGTGAGTCATGTATTTGGCGCCCTTTAATATTTCATTTAAAAAAAAATAGTTTATTTGCAATTGTTTACCTATATATCTAACATTGTGTCAGTTACTCACGAAACATTTTATGAAAACAAAAAACAACACAATTAAAAAAAACTACTAAAATCATTTCAGCGAATTATCTGATAAGACTGCCAAAATCTAGGTTTTCTGCAATTTGATTTTCAATGGACTTTGATGCCAAACTAGTTAATCTTTTTTGGGACATTGTAGATTGAAGAACGTTTTTATCAACTTTAGAAAAACTGCGCTCAACACTTGCAACGGTTACTGGCATTGTTAACAGAATACGCAGCGACATCCAAGACCGCCCCGTTCGCCCCGTTCGCCCCGCCCTAAGGCCGGCACTGTCGGTGTATAAGGGAATGCGTACATCTACGTACGAATAGATAGAACATGTAAGATGTAAGTATGATATAAACTTTACAGGAATGGTAATTCAAATGCTGCAAGGGAAAGCTTTACATATAGGTAATGCCAGAAGGAACTACACAATGAGCCTTAATAATAATCATTTTTAATCTTCGCACTAAAGATTTTGTAGTTCACAATGGGTAATTTAATATGGAAAATTTCGCCATTTTGAGTTCGTAAAATGTAGCCTGGACAATAAGTATGATTATTAGTATCGCGCGATGTGCCCAAGGGAAAAGTCATGTGCTTGCTTATTACAATAAAATCTCAAGTGGCAACTTTATCAAACGTCGGAGGGCCTTTGGTTTTGTCCGTCTTGGGGAATCTGTATAAATATACAGGGGGTGTGTTAAATCTATGAAATAAAATCACAGAAGCTTGGTTAGGAAAGTTTTTCCGTTCAAGAATAATCCACCCAAGGGTTGTGACGGGAATGGCATATTTCACTTTAAGATTTCAATAAGACCATCCCTACCTACCTTTAACCCGAACGAAGTTATATTTTGCTTAATAGATCCTCACTCCCTCTCTCAAGATGTATGTATTTACATCTTGGTCTATTGCGGAACGTTTTAACAGAAAGATATTCTTTATAGATTGAATAACGAACTTTACAGTAGACTACATAGAAAGGGTAACTAGCCAAATAGCGTACAAAAATTGATAGGTCGTGCTCAGCATTCAATAGCGGTGACGTGAAATAAAGCCAAACGAAATAAGGCGAATTCCCAAAATTTGGGATTACATATTTCGCTTTCAAAAGTAAAATAAAGCCAAGTAAAACAAACTGGCATCACCTGGGGCAGCTAGCTAGGGGCCGTGCTGGCCAGAGTTGAGGTGCCTGTTAAAAGGGCTCGCATTTCGAAATGTTTCCAAGAAATGTCAGCTTAAAACGTATCGATTACTTTCAAAAGAGGGAAAGGATACCTACGGTGACCATACGTATTGTCACATATCCCTGTTTTTTTTTAGAAATACGGGACATACCAAGGTCCCGTATTTCTATTTTCAGTATTTGTCCCGTATGTTCATATTTTTTTTTTTTTTTTGTAATATTTTATTATCTATTTTACAAAAATAACCATTTCATGATCACTAATAAAGTGCAAATACCAAATAGCCCCTTAATAATCACAAGAGAATCTACTACAAAAATAATACCTACATCTATTACTACCATATTTGCATATCGGCTGAACTCATTCATTCAACTTGTCAAACTCACGTCATGTAAACAAATATTTGGTTCAACGAACAGCGGAAGGGAGTCGCTTTTGGAATCGACTTAATATATGTCGCTTCAAAATACAGTAAGATTTATGAGGTTGGTCTCTACAAAATAGAATATAATTTATGTTATAGTTTATTTAGATTACACCAACGCAACGATGCCACCAAAAAGGAAGTGTAATTTCAACGACGAGCTTCAAAAGCAATACAATTTCATCAAAAGATCTGACAAACCAAACATGGTAAGGTGTTGCAAATGTAACTCAATGTTTTCAATATCTAGTCTATTATCTAAACACAAGGACTCCGACGTTGCTGCCGCTTCGAGCAAAACTTTGCACAACTTTCTCAGCCCAACTAGCTTTAAGGGAGCGGCAAAGAAAAATGCGATAAATGAAGGCACTTGGGCCTACCACACAATTCAACACAACCATTCATTTAGGTCTAATGATTGTACTACGAAACTTATTAAAAATTGTTTTGACGAGATGTATTCCTGCGCACGAACAAAATGTGAAGCAATTGTGTGTAATGTTCTGGCACCTTATTCCATCATGGAAACGAAAGCCGCTTTGCACAAAGTTATAATTTTGTGACAATTTTCACCGATTGTTCCAATCATGGCAGCATAAAGTTATGCCCAATATTGGTAAGATATTTTACACCAGAAAAAGGTAAAAGGTATTGTTGTGAAAATATTGGAGAATAAATAAGAAATTACTTGCAATTTGCGCTGACAACACAAATTGCAATTTTGGTGGGGCAGCGAGAAGAGGCCAAAATAACGTTTTTAGCAAACTTCAAAAATCTGTTGGGAAAATTCTGATTGGAGTAAACTGTGCTGCTCATGTTATAAACAATTGTATTCAAACAGGAATAGAATGCCTTCCGGTAGATATCGAAGTTATCGTTATTAAAATTTACTCTTTTTTTTACATTTACACTGTCCGCGTTGAAAAGTTCAAAGAAAGTTGTGATAACTCAGAAATTGAATACTGTAAGCTAGTTGGATACAGCAAAACGAGATGGCTAAGCTTAAAACCAGCTATTGAAAGAATTTCAAAACTTTTCAAACCATTAAAGGAATATTTTTTATCGCAAGACAAATGTCCTACTATTTTAAAAGAATTTTTTGGCAACCCCTGTTCTGAAGTCCTGTTATTTTTCATCCACTCTGAGGCCTCAATATTTCATAGCAATATTGCCTTAATAGAGTCTCAAGAAATATGCATGTCTGAAGTCTCTCTGATTATGAAAGATCTCAAGCTAAAATTAATGCAACGAAGGGATGAACAATTTTTGCCTTTGATCGTTAAAAAAATTAAAGCTGAACTAGTCGAAAGAAATTGCATTGACCAAAATAGATTTAAAACCAATGTATTTCAATTCTACTATGAATATTTGAGTCAGTGGGATGCATCTTTCCAAGAAGTTGAAATTTTGAACTGGGTTGTTCTTTGAAATATACCTTCGTGGTCAGATGTAGAGCAAACTTAACTTTTGTTAAAGAAAAGCGAAGCGATACAAAAATTGATGACTCGCAGTTATTTGATGAGTTTAATTGCTTAAAATCTTTTCTAAATTTAGATAAAATTAGAGAATGGTTGGACAACAAAAAAACAGTGGGTGAAAAATGGGTAGATATTTTTACACATTTCTCAGAAAGAAGCATTGCTTTCGCTAACCTTTTACAAATTGTCGAATTTAGCTTGTGTCTACCAGGTTCAAATGATCCCACGGAAAGAGTTTTTTTCGATAATGAACAATGTATGGACGAGCGAAAAAGCCCAGCTAAATGTTAAAACCCTAAAAGCTATATTAAATGTAAAGTGCAATTACAATTTAAGTTGTCTTGAATTCAAAAACTATTTAAAAGAAAACGACAATATTGTTAAACAGATTTGTTCATCTAATAAGTATTGATAAAGAACTTATGTTCGGTAACTTTTTTTTAATTCGCACATTAATGTTACAGAATGAATGAAAGACTAATTTTCTTATTTTGTTTTATTATTAATTATTATTTAAGGTGTTGTTTTTGTTGCTATGCTACTGAAGGCTAATTTATTTTCGTTAATAAAAAGAAGACTTTATTATTATTATTATTTTTTTTTTTTTTTTTTTTTTTTTTTCTTAAACAATTGTTTTTTTTTTTTTTTTTTGGTTTTTAATAAAGAATTTGTAATATTTTTGTTTATCCCGGATTTCGCTCTTGAAAATATGGTCACCGTAAGGATACCCATCAGGAAGCAACTATCTTCTCAAATACATAGATGCCTTTTTCTGCATGCGATTGATAATTTATAAAGGATCATACACACAAGGACTTGATCTCGTACGTCGATCAGACATATCTAAAGGAGGCTGAGTAAGTTACGAGCGGCTGCGACCGCTCGAACAAAAACAATTAAAAACGAACATTTAACAAAACAATGATGCAAAATTATTATTATAATAGTCATCGTGTATTAAGAGAGATTAGTAGATACTTACTAGCAGCACTCTAATTTCAAAACTGGTGCCTAACTTTTTAGTTCATTATAAACGCTTTGTAACCTATCTATAACTAGTATATCAACCGGAGAGCAAGCGCGACGCAAATTTTTATTAAACAGGCTCTAGAATTAACAGTTTGAGAAACTAAACACAGTTTGCAGAATTCTCTTTAAACTTTTTTTAGTGAAACGACAGAAAGAAAACAAAAAATGGAGAGTAACCTGAAAGCTTGCAAAAATACAGGAATGGGAAACCCGCGATCTGTTATAGGCTCTCGGATATTCCAATTTTTGATCAAGAACTGAATAGTTTTTTTTTATTAAATCTGTAGCGAGAGTAAAACTTTTCATCACAAAAAGCTTCAAAAGTACCTATACCTATGTGTTCGGGTTTTATATACTTTTGTTTTTCTTAAAAGCCCAATATCTTTATCCATTTCGAGATCTTCAAAGATATTAATATCCTTTAAAAATCTTCAAAAACAATTTTAATTTTTAAATTTTCAATAGAAATGACTGATGGTGCTTTTGGTTGTTTTAAATTTACTACCAGGTTGTAACGAGAAAGTGGTTTTATATATAGACTACAATTAGAAAAACATTAATACTGACATTGTAACGTACTAAAATAATTTTAAAGTGGGCTTTATCCGACTGTAAGTTTGAGCCACTGATTTAAACAAAATTAAAATAATGTAATCTATATATATAAAAATAACTTGATAAATGTGTGTGTGACAGCCTACCGACTGCCACACACATCCGATATTGATTTAGTTTTTTTTGTTGGTTAATAGATCATGCAGAGAAGGTTAATATATTAGTATGATAAATTTTTGAAAGAAGGTGCAACCGCCATTCCAATAAATTCATTTTTGTACACTTTGAAAAAAAATAAACTGGATAGAAATCGAGTAGTGACACTTCAAATACAAAAAAAAATATTTTAAATTTTAAAAGCAATTGTTGTTGTCAATTATTTTAATTATTTTCCAACCAAATTGTTGTTGTCAACAATTTTGAAAGTTTTTTTTTTTAAACACCTATAGGTACATAAAAAGTTTGTTCTAATAAATTATGTTTACTATGTTACATTAAGTAACTTTTTGAAATGAAGTAGATACTTTGATTATACAAAGATGATATGGCCGACGATATTTTGCATCGAATTCGTACTGTGACATCGGATAATGAACTGGAGATGTCAGATGGAATGCGCAACAAAGCTTTGATTTTGATCGAGGATATGTCTCTACTCATGAGTGGCAATTTGTTGTGCAAATTGGGGATGCCACAGCCAAATTGTTCAATGCAAGACGCATTTAATCGAGAATTGGAGCGAAAAATGGACTTCGATCGAATCGCATTGAGTCAAGCTGTTCGAACAAATGTGCCAATGTTGAATCAAGAATAAAAGAAAGTATACGATGAATTGATGCAAGCAGTCGATAACAAAAATTGCGGGACTGGAAATACATTTATGATTTCACTGATTTGGCTACAATTCGTGCGAGATCTGAGATCGCTTTGGCCCTAGCCTCTTCTGGGATAGCGGCTACTTTGTTAGAAGGCGATCGAACAGCTCATCCTGCATTGAAATTGCCATTGAATCTGCAAGTGGAAGAAGAACCTACATGCAACATTTCAAAGAATACTGCGATGGTGAAAGTACTGCAGCAATGTAAGATTATCACATGGGAAGAATGCACAATGGCTTACAAACACGCATTGGAGGCCCTGAATCGTTTACGTAATTATAAGCGACCTTTCGGTGGAGCAAGGATCTTGCTATCAGGCGATTTTCGTTATTTCGAGATTGACTCCGGCAGATGAATTGAATGCTTGCCAGAAGGCGTCTGCTTTATGGCGATATGTCAAGAAATTGCATTTGACAACAACGCTGCAGAGTTCTCCAGGCAATTATTGGCGTTGGGCAATGGTGTGATTCCAGCAAACTTAATCATCGGCCAAATCGCTGGTGAGTTGCATTCATACAAATCAGTCGACTCCGTGATGGATGAAAACGAAGCCACCAACTATCCCACTTTGTTGCGCATGCTAAATGAACCAAAATTTTGTAACGGTACGCGCTTGGTTGTGAAGAATTTAATATCAAATATTATTCAAGCAACGATTTTTATTCAAAGGCGAAGATGAATAAGTCGCAAGGACAATCGCTGGATGCGTTTGGCATAAAGGCATAAATCTTGAATTTCACGTCTCGGCGAAGCTCTCGCTTTGTACGTGAAAAAGCGGTAGGTTGGCCGACAAGTATTTGATTTTATTTATTTATTAAATTTTAATATAACTTTTGAATAAAAAAATTGAATTGACCGAATTACATGAAGCAGAATAAAGCGAAAGCTCGGAATTATTAATTTCAATTTAAAGTTCGCCGGGTCAGCTAGTTAAAAATAAAAATTGCATATGTTAACCTTGTAATTAAGTAAGCAAATTGATTAGTTGCTTTTTTCATTTCTTCGTAGGAATTCATAAAATTGTACTTTCAGTTTTGTTAAAATACTTCTGCCGATTAGTGAATGACGATATTACTAGCTAAATAGAAAGGGAAACTTGTGCGGCACTACAAAGGAAAATAAATCCCCCTTCATTATAATGTCCTTTTACAGTATTTTAAGTGCATACTCTCATAAATAAGTATTATTAACCATGCCGTAAGCCATTAGTTTAGTTGAAACATAACCCGTCACCCAAAATTATAACTGCAAACTCATATAAAATCATACACTTCCGCGATAAGACAGACCCAATTGTAAGATCACATCAGAGAAATTATTGGTAAACTACCTACCCCTATACATACGTAATTAACTTTCTCCCATAAATAAGTATCTGAATGTCGCCGTCAGTCGAATTTCGATTTTGCTTGACCTCCTTACTGTAAATGATATTTAAAAATTTAATTGAAAACAACCATCACCCACTATCACTGCAGAGTGCCAATTGACACATGGTGGCTACTGCCCGACGGTCACATGACCTTCTCTCGCGCCGAAGTCAATTTCACAGTGTGTGGGAAATGTCAAAACTACCAATGGAAATAAATAAAAATGACAACTTTATCTCGTTCCAATCAGCCAGCAGATATGCTGGTCGGTGAAATTTGCGCACACAAAGCATCTGGTTCTACGGGTCCGGTTTGTCTATATAAATGCAAACAATTTCTGCTATAATCCGATCCCCTCTTTGCCACACGAAAACCATTCATATTCATTTAGCTGCACAGACAGCTACCTGTTGTCATCGAGCTCTCTGATCTCTGATGGTCTCTGGTCTCTTCCCTGCCTCAGTCATTCATTTGAGCTGAGAAGAAATTTACTTCCATTTTATACTTAGGTGGTCGACACTCTTCTCACTCATCATCGCATCGTCGCGTCATCGTCGTGGTGTTCGTCCGAAACACGTGCTGTGCGTCAGCACGAAAAGTTCCCACATTAAATCTTCTCGCGCTGGGTGCCACAAATCACACAGATTCCATTATCTTTCGCCTCCCAATGGAGTCAAGAAGGCAACACCAACAACCGCATATATAGAGTTCGAACCACTTATCTGGAGCACGACGACAGTGGCCCGGAGTACCCCTCTACTTTTGGTGCCATAAATAGTCCGCATTCCCACTCAGTCAAGGGGCACAGTGAGTATGGTTGTTCATACTTACATACTGCAAGCCATCAGATTCTCAAATCTCAGCCGGCATTGGAAATGTTTTGTTGTGAAAAATGTCAGCGTCGCGTCGGTGTTGAAAGATTTTCGTGATAGTTAAGATTGGGTTTGCACCTGCTGTGCGCCTATCAAAAGCTCGCCCTCATCAGAACTAGGTGCCTACTTGAGTTTTTAATTTCGACACGTAACGAGACTAACAGCAGGCGTCGCGTCGGTGATGCAGGCGAACAACACTAAATAATAAAATTAACAGATTCGTCAAAAGAAATCATGAAATCGACAAATTAGCACGAAACAGTGCTTAAAGTCGACCGTATTTGCATTTTATCGGGCAACATGCAGGTGATGATGCCCCCAATTAAAGCATTGATCGTGAGTTGTTATAATTTAATTAATATCGCATTACAAATAATATTGTTAATGTACTGTTACGGTCATCTGGTGCGGTTTATTACTTTCCCGTATCTGTACTTGTTTTCCCATTTTTTACTATAGTAAAAGCATTCGGATAGGAGTGCAATGTTCGCATATTATTTTGATTTTTAACAAGAATCTCTGTGACCATAGTTCGGAATATAAGATTCATGTGGTTTTCCCTCGACGTAACAGTTGCTTATTTGTACTGTGTTATTGTTGGAAATATAAATATATTGTGCAAACAAAAATAGGAATGAGTAGAAAAGTAGACACGGTCTTCGGAAGTTATAGCTCGATAGTAAACTGTTATAGAAGCAAAGTTTGGCTGTGCATGATATATTTAAGAAAGCCAAATTGAGAATTGGAATCGGCAGAAGTATTTTGATAGAAATGCAGGTCGCTTTTCAAGGCGAATAATTTCTAATTTTAATTCAAATCAAGTGCGAACTCATAACTCACCCAGGTAAGACAAAAGTTCACACGAAATTCTTGTGGACTTTTGACTCAATTGTTGTGGTCTTAAATGTTAAGTACTCACAAGTCACAACATTTTTAAAGTAAGGTAAAAACCAACAACTTAAGAGTATAAGTACCGGTAAAATTGAATCTTTGTTAACTAGTTTAGCAGAGCAAGTTTTTGAAGATAAATATAAAAAAAAAATATTTAAAAAATAGGCAAAAAAATAAATAAAAGTGACATGGAGAAAGCACGCGAATTTAAAAAAAAATTATAAAATTTTCAAAATAACTTTGTACATTTTCCAAAATATAAGTCTAAATACTTGGATATCGAATCATATTATTCAGATAAGTCAAAGATATTTAGTTTGTGAAAATTTTATAAAGTTACTAGCTGACCCGCCGAACTTCGTTCCGCAAAAATTCGTTAATGTAATGAATATACCCAAGTAGAAATTGTTGGTTATAGTTGAGGCGCTGATCCTACATTTCGGAATGTTTCCGTAACAGTAACAGTGTTTATAGGCTATCAAAGTGCGTACTGTTTCCAGTGTAGGATGGAACGCTGACCAAAGTGGGGAATTAGTTTTAGCTCTTTAATTTACTATTTCGGGAAACAAACATAATGGTATTTCGGCTATGCCTTATAACCAAAGTGTGACCGGAAATTAGTGAGCTGTCAAATTTGTTTTCATGTATTTGTATGTTGGTTCACATGAAAAAGAAAATCTGAAATAGAAATACTGCGATAGCAATATAAAACGTGCACACATAACCTATCCTCTTTAATGGGGATGCTAAAATACCTAAACGAGCATAATGTCATGAAAATGGTAATGCAGGTAATGTTATGAGTTAATAATTGCATTTCTTCGTACCAGAATGCAAAGTATTCAAACGAAAATCAGTTTTACCACAAATATCAATAATTTGTAGTGGCAAAAACTCACGCGCTCAAGAAATATTGAGTATTTAAAAAATTCAATTTTGTTTCGAAGCTAGGTACTTTCCTTTTTCCATGGACTATATATATATTTTCTTTTTTTTTTTTGACAATGGATCCCAATTAGAATCAGGAAGCGACCATTTGCCTGCCATTTGCATTTATTTAAGAGGGATCACAGGGTGCATGTAACGGGTGATTTTTTAAGAGGTTTAGAACTTTTTTTTAAAAAAAACACACAAAATTCGAAAAAAATGAATGAACCTTGCAATTTAATGTTTAAAGATAATTTCGTGCAAATGTTGACCGCGGCTGCGTCTCAGGTAGTCCATCCGCTGAGTCCAATTTTGGCATACTCTTTCACACATATCGGCCGGTATCTCACGAATGAATGCATGGATGTTGGCTTCCAGTGCGTCAATCGAAGCGGGCTTGTCCCTATACACATTAGCCTTGACATACCCCCACAAAAAATAATCTAATGGTGTCAAATCGCACGATCTAGGCGGCCAATTGACCGGCCCGAAACGTGAAATTAACTGTTCACCAAACTCGCCTCGCAATTGCGCCATTGTTTCGCGTGCTGTGTGGCATGTGGCACCGTCTTGTTGAAACCACATATCATGCAAGTCAAGAACTTCCATTTCGGGCAAAAAAAAGTTTGTTATCATCGCTCGGTAGCGTTCACCATTGACAGTAACGCTGCGATTCGCATCATCTTTGAAGAAATATGGCCCAATAATGCCGCCGGCCCATAAACCGCACCAAACAGTGGCTTTTTCGGGATGCATTGGTAGCTGTTGCAATGCTTCTGGCTGATCTTCACTCCAAATGCGGCAATTTTGCTTATTTACGTACCCATTCAACCAAAAATGAGCCTCATCGCTGAACACAATTTTTCGATAAAAAAGCGGATCCTCGGCCAGCTTTCCAAGAGCCCATTCACCAAAAATTCGGCGTTGTGGTAGGTCGGCTGGCTTTAGTTCTTGCACAAGCTGTATCTTAAAAGGCTTTACGCACAAATCCTTCCGCAAAATTTTCCACGTAGTGCTGTAACAAAGGCCTAACTGCTGGGAACGGCGCCGAATCGACATTTCGCGGTCTTCTGTCACACTAGCTGATACGGCCGCAATATTTTCTTCACTACGCACAGTACGTAAACGTGTTGGTGGTTTAATGTCCAACAAAGTAAATTTGGTGCGAAATTTGGTCACAATCTTCCGAATAGACTGCTCAGAAGGTCGAGAATGCCGATCATAAAATGGAAGCAGCGCGCGATGAACATTTCGAACCGAGCACGAATTTTGATAGTAAAATTCAATAATTTGCAAGCGTTGTTCATTTGTAAGACGATCCATGGTTAAATTGCAAACCAAACTGAAGCTGTTTGACAGTGACACAAGGTACTAAACACACGTCAGCTGTCCAAACCAGTGTTGCCAAAACCAAACCAGCTAAGAAATCACCCATTACATACATTGGGGAAACTTTTTTTTTTCGTTTATTATTATTAAATCGTAATATTTAAATGATTCATTCTTTTAAATTCTACCTTTTAGAGTATATGAGAACATGCGAAAAAGTTTGGGGGAGAATAATAAGAAACGGATTTGCAAATTTTAAAATATTTTCGCGTCTAATTTTTGATACTGCTATTCTGGTTTGCTAAGACCGACATAATAAAGTAAACATGTTTATACATGTAGGTATGTCACGGAAATACAACTTAAAAGTATATAACGTTTGTTGGCCATATGAGAAAATGTTCTCAAAAAACCCACCTACCCACTAGGGTTTTTTTTTTGTTGTATCTTAACAAAAGGCCCCGCAAAAGTTGCGTATTGCTGAGCTCATTACAAGAAAAATAACATAAAAAATATTCAAGGCTACCTTTAGGCCTCTACCGGCCGTTGAAGTTTTGGAAAAAAAAAATGTTTTCCCTCCTTTTTTTTTTCAATATTTTTTTTTAATAATGCTTAAATTTGTAAAGTTAGATAGCATATTCTCTCAAATTAAATGTGGTTTTGGTAGCATTTGAGCACGTGAGAGGTTATTTTGATATCTCTTAAATGCTGGAAACAAAATATTTTTTTTTGTCTCAACCACAAAATTCTATATGTTCACAAAAATAAATAAATTCGAATTTCTTAATTTAAATATTAAAACCTGTAAGCAAAATGAGTTCCGGACCTCATCTCCGAGAGCTATTCTGTCCTTATTTCGATCCCTTTATAGTGAATTAAAAAAAATCATTTACCGTCTGTAAGAGATGTAATACAGTATATGCTTTTGATCCAAAGAAATCTATACGGTGAAAAAAGTCCCCCTAATTCCGATTTGTTTATTATTGTGAGTGCAGATATCGAACAGATTTTGAAGAGGTCTTCAATTCCAATTGTGTGCCACAATCAAATACTAGAACTTATTAAAATTAACTTCCACAAATATATGACTCTAAAAAGCTAAGAATGAAGATACCTAAGTATGGAAAAATGCAAACTATCACAATAGAGATCTCATAACATTTTCTAGGACAAAATTGTTTGACATTGCCTCATGTAAATTTGATTTTGATTTGATGAAAAAAGTGCCTAGTAATGAAAGGGTATTTTTAGAGGATAAGTGTTGATAAGCTTAAGACGATAAAAATGCAAAAGCGTCTAGATCGAAAAGAACGTAGTGCATTGAGAATAATCTTGCCCCTCCAAGTTTACTCTAGAGAGTAGATCCAAACGAAACAGACGAAAGAGTGGAGCCAGTCAAGACAGTAAGGTCAATACTTTGTTCTTCAGATCTTTCAAAGTCTTCTTCAGATCCTTCCACGTTTTCAGATAAGCTCAATTTGCTGGTCCAACCATCTGTAGCAAGAGTTTTTGATATGGAGTATCGGTACGATCTGCCTCAACAGATGCTTCAGCGGTTTTGCACGATGCTGGACTCGCAAATAACACTGACACAAGGCTTGTAATCGACAAAAATAAAATAGAGATACAGAGCTTTGTCAAAATCAAGAGAGCATCTAAGATGCCAATACAATGATGCCATTCCTAAGAATATTTATTTTGAAGGACGGAAAGACAAAACCCTTGTTTCAGATCAAAAATATAAACGTCATAATCACAAGGAGCTCCTAGAAGAACATTACAATATTTCTCCGATATATTATTCAGGGGAAGAAATATGCAATTCAAAGATTAATTTTATAAATTTTAAGGGCTACATACCGGGATACTAATAATCATTTTTAGTGTCCAGGCTATATTTTTTAACTCACAATAGTGAAATTTTGGAAATACAAAATTGCATATTGTGACCTACAAAATATTCAGTCTGAATGTTAAAAATGATTATTAGTAAGGTCCATACCACAGACATTATTTTTTAAAATGAATGTCAGAAAAATTCCTCCATTTATCTTAAAAGAACTGCCTGATGATGAACTTTCATTGCTTGCAAATGCAACGGAGCTCAGAATACCAGATATAAAACAAAATTGAATCTAGAAATCGGATGCCATCTCTTAATTTCAAAAGCCAATTTTCAATGTAAAATTTGTATTTATGCCTTAATAGCTTCTTTTAAATTAATAATTTAAAATTGTTGATTATACGCAGCGAATATTTATTATTTTAAATTAGTACCAAATTATATTTGTATATATATTTTTGATATAATAATAATATTTTGAACAAATAGAAAAATTGAAAGATATATGCGCCTTAGTTAATTTTCCCTGTCCTTCAATCGTCGGTAGAGGCCCAAAAGTTATGCCGCAATCGGAAAGTAAGTACACATTCGGAATCTTCTCGTCAATACGCAACTTTTGATATCCCTTTCGATGAGATTTTCCACGAAAAATTTTTCTTCATACAACGACGGGACACCCTACTACCCACCCCTCATACGCGTTCACTTGACTGGTTTAAAATTGTTGTACTAGATCGGTGCGAAAAGGATATGATTTTTCTACCATTATTTCATTTACATATTAAAAAATATTGGTACCATTTGATATTATGTGAATGATAGAGGTTAGAATATTGTTTTTTTCATCCACTTTTTCTTACAATCAAATATAATTAGGTATTTCGCACTTCAGTAATTGTTTCCAATTCAATCTGCTGGAGTTAATGTATATTAGCAGAATCAGAAAGCGTTCTCATTTTTCCCCTACAATACTGTTCAAACGTCGGAAAGCAGCGCAGCGCATAAACTAAAAGTACAATGAAAAGTTTATTCGATGTTGCACTACAACGGCAAAAAGTTTTCAATACACCTTTTGCAATGAAAAATAATTCCTTAGTAGGAAAACTCATGAAAAGATATACGTATTCCAAAATAATGAAGTCTTTAAATTACATATTTCCATTTTTTTTTTTTAGATAGATTCAATGTTCATCATAAAAACATTCACGGTATTTTTTTTTTTTTTTTTTTCTATTCCACCCTATATTCCCATTTACGCTTGATGCGCCATAGTTATAGAATTATCCGTGCACGCCTGGTTGGTAACATTCAGTAGTCACAATTTTGACTGTGCGCAGTCGATTTGCGTAGCTGTTAAGTGGTAACATTAAATAGCAACCTCACAGTTTTTGTGTGTTTGAAATGTTACATTTGTATCTTCGATACACGTAATGGTCACAAAAATGTCAAATCGTTACCATCTTATTGGAATGGACTTTAGCGACACAAAACCGAGTCGAATATACCGTGTGGTGACTATAGTAGTAAATGTGGATAAGAGTCACAAATTTCTACTTGGGTTAATAACTCCGAGTATGTACATATGCTACTTTATGTAATTCGGTCAGCTCAAGTTCTCTATTCAAAAGATAAACCAAAGTACATTTCGTCGTTTTTAATCAAACTGCAATGAAGGAGGTAGCCACATACAATTGACAATGGAAATTCAAGATTGATGCCACACACATACAGCGATTGTCCCTGCGACTTATTAATTATTGTCAATCGTACGGAATGTGCCGATCCGCTTAATAATAGGAATTCTTAGGAATTTTAACTCAATGCCGTTAGATATTAAACCACTCCACTGAAAATCATACGAATTTTTACTCAACAAATTCCTTTGCCGACGAGGGTCTTCCTTATCCACGAAGGGACGACGTCCTCCACGTAAATTTGAATGCAGTCTTGCTTTTTAATTTTCTCGAATGATTGCAGTTTAATCAGTAGGTATACGAATACTTCCACATACCTACTGGGATTTATCAAAAAGGAGTCCGATTAACTCCAAATCACTTTTATCGCTAGATGTACATATCAACTGATACTGTTAATAAATTAAAATTAGTCAAATTTTCGAATTTATCAGACATTTAATAACGATTTTTCGTAAAAAATTTTTAAATTGTTGAGTTATGTATCTGTCGTTTTTCATAGATTACTTCAAAAGCGTTCCATTACTTTTTCTTGTCCATCTGGAAGAGAATTTATCCCCAACTCAGCCATTTTGACAGTATTTTCCATTCTTAATACGAAAGTAAAAAAAATAAATCTAATATCTTCCCCTTTTAAATTCGTTACTTCAATTACATTTGATTTGAGACTCTTCACAGACAAACGCTTTCCGTTACTAAGTTTCGGTGCATTGAGGTTACGCTTCAAAATTGTAACTGAGCCGACTCAATTTCAAATGCAATTGGTTAACCTGATTCTTCACAATGCAATTTCGATAGATGGTCAGATACTAGCATCAGCAAGTCCATCTAATACCATTGGAATAATGAAACGAAAGAACAACTTTCATATTGCGGAAAATGCATTGCAATACTGACAGACGTCATTCAATGGCCCAATATTAACGCACCGAAGAAAATTCTATGCGAGTGCGGAAGCATTACGAAACGAAACGCAGCTCGATTTAAATTGAAAGGCTGGCAACGTGTCATTCGGTCTTGACGTCAAATACGTTTCCGTTAATCTTACTCATCATTTGCACGACGGGTGGCTCTCACTAAATGAATTGCCTCCATATGATCGGCTCTTACTTTTTTCTTTTTGTGCGAAAACGTGTTTTTAAAGGAGGGCAAAATTAGACGATTGTCAATTCCGAAATGCGAAGTGTTTGTCTTTCCTTTCAATCGAATCGATATTTTCTCATTTCCATACATAATTAAATTTTCATTCATCTTTTCCATTATCCCTAAAAAAATTATAATTTCTTGAGCGAAATGTTAGGTTAGGTTAAAGGGGGCCATCATAAAACCTATTGTGTTCCCCTTCATATCGGTAACTAAACAAACCCCAAAGCGATGAAAATTAAAGTTCAGTCATATTTATAATCATAGAATAAAATAATAATAAAAAAAATTAACCGCGATAGCTCATTGTCATAGATTAAAATTTTCTCCATTCCAAACAAAATTTAATTTTCAGAAATGCCCACAAACCACCTGTAGAATGTAATTTTTAGTTTTCACGGTTGAACATTTTCGGAGTTGTGATTTATATAAAAAATCGAGAGTGAATTGTCAAAGTGAATGAATGAATGAAGAAAAGTTCACAGTAGCGCCATCTGTCACTAAACAACATAGATAATTTCATTCCATTTTAAAAACGAACGACGTATTCTATGAATATTATTCATACAAAAATACTAAAATCGCGATTAAAAAATAATGGTAGTTAGGTTAGGGTATATTTATTGATATATTGATATTTTTTGATGCCAAATCTAAAAAAAATACAAAAATCATATGGACCCAAATCACCTAGTTTTATGAAATATACTTTAAAACCGATTCTCATACCTAGCATATATAAATAACAGATTTTATAAGAATTGGTCCAGCCGTTTCGGAGGACTACGGCTACAAACCAGCTTTTTTCTTTTTTCAGGCGAATTTTCGGAACTTTGCAAAACAACTTTATAAATTTTATTGAAGATTTGCAAAAAATGTTTCAAAGAAGCAGTGGAGTGAGCCATCGAAAGAGAAGTGACATGTTGTGTCCTTTTTGTAGGCAAATTATTGCAGAAGTAGAAAATATTATTACAAAACATTTATTATATTATATTCCTCTCATGTGTCATATTAATATGTAGATACGAATACTTAACCACACAATTGAATGGCCAAACATTCGCATACTTTTTACTTCTTTTTTTTATACCTACGAATAATTGCAGACTTATGGTCTACTTAATTTTTAAGATTGTGAAACTATGAGTAGGTTTTAAGTTCACAGTTGATTTGTGCATTCCCACCTGGCGATAGACTAATCGGGCAGTCATTTATTCTCCAACAGGATAATGCTACTTTGTCACAAGCGCAATGTTAGTTTAACTTTTACAGGATATTGAACCAGAAAGAAAATCCGAGGCTCGGATTTAATATTATTGAATATGTACGAGGTTACATTAAAGGAAACATAACTGTTTCTCTGATTTTTGAAATTGTAAAACCTAATTGAAAATATATAAAAACATAATATATTGAATAATTATAACTTGGATTAAAAATGAAGGTTTTCATTAAAACACAAAAGTTCTAATCTGAGTTCTGACAGAGAAAAGAAAACAGCCTACGTAATCTCCAAATAAACCTATTGCTTAATTTGTTAAATCTCCGATCCCAGAATAAATCCCTCGACCCCCGCGCTGTGCGAGTTCCAACTTTTCCTTCCCTCTAAATATACTAAAAGTCGTACTTTCTTAATTTCATTTGACAAGTCTATAAAATTTCATGAAATAGCTGTCGCCAATTTATCAATTGGAATAAGCTTAAAATCAAGATTTGGCACATAACTGAATTGTATTTTATATTGTTCTAAATTTAAACGCCAGTTGTTGTTTAGCATTAAAACGCGCGGCGGAATAGCAAAAAACAATATTGCAGTAATTAATTACGAATAATTTGCCAGTCGTACAAATGGCGTATATTTTAAAGAGACAAAAAGAAATGGTATGTATAGGACGCATACATTCCTAGACCCGTCAAACATCAAGCAAAGGACGGGGGTGTTTCCCTTGGAAACTTTTATCAATTTGTGTTATTCATTTATTTGCTATTTGTTTGCAGCTTATCAAAGTAGGAACAGTTTTGTCAAAAAGCGATTATATAAGACGGTTGCGAAATCACTAATGGCTGCCTTCCAGCGGTGCAAAATATATTCTAGATGTCTAACGATTTCAAAAAGCCGAAATAGAATCGGATCATTATCTTGTTGTAGCTTAAGTACGAATGCCGATGTCCCAGGAAATACTGTGAGGAAATTTAACGTTGAACAACTACGAGCAAGACAAATTTCCAAAACTTTTGACTATAGCGACGAAACTTCTCGAGAAATTCTACACCAGCATCAAGTGCTGAAGAATAGTGACATCGATGCCAATAAGCCATCAACAGTACAGCAGCTGACGTGCTTGGTTTCACCAAACCACCCCACGTAACCCTTGGTTCGATGAAGAGTGCGCGGTAAAACAACGTATCTACGAAGCGGCGCAGCGCTGCGCCGCAAAAGAAAAAGAGCAGTAGGGGAGGAAAGAAGATCGCCTTCTCTTGAATAAAAGGAAAGAGCTTGAAAAGCGCAAGGAAATAGAGAGGTGCTGCTCCAGGAAAAATGTTTGGAAATCTTAACAAAAGGTACACAAAAAACTTGTCATCGCAACAAGACCCGAGCAGAGACCCGTAAGAGACGAACCGGAGTCACAGTCGGTGCTGAGTGCATGGAAAAACCATTTCTGCAGACTGTTAAACAACGAAGACGACACTGTCAAGTAGAATGAACCATTCAATCTGGGCGATGAAAGCCAAGACTTCCATCTTCCTAGCCAAAATTAATTGAAGATAGCAATAACCAAGCTGAAGTCCAACAAGATTTTTGGTCATGACGACCTCATAATTATAGTCCTGCTCTATGTCGCATGAACGTAAGTAAAGTCGGATGTAGATCTCCTTGGTTGCTTCGAACGATAAATTCTTCAAGTGATTTTTGGTCCCGTTTACGGTTTTTGGAGGAGGCGATTGAACAGCGAATGCAACGAGCTGTTCAGCAACATTAACCAGTGAGAATCAGATAAAGTCCAGACGGATGAGTCTTATATTCTAGCCATGCACAAATGGAGTGCGAACTCAGCTGACTTGCAGTTTGCATCTCATGGCTACTAAGCCAAAGCCAGCAACTGGACAGCCGTTCTTTCTAAAGCCGTCCGGACGTGTGAGTGAGATTTCTATACTGTACGAGTTCTATTTCGCAAGTTTTTTTTTTAGAGTGCGAATTTGTTATTATACGGATTTTAAAGTGGGGCTTTGAGGTGAGGACGTCTTGATGACTTTCGGAAAATTCACAAATTCAAGGGCGGAAAACTCTTTGTGGTTGTAAATTACTTATATATATTTTTTTAATCTCATATACAGTTTTGTCAACTTAGTTAATACAAGACGAAAAGGGATCGCATGATCGGACTGAGCCGGAAAGACATTAACATTCTCACGCGGAGCCATTAACAAACACCGAGCGATAGGCGACCACACGTAAAAAATTAAGCATGCTGT
Organism: Cheilosia urbana; assembly: GCA_946477585.1. Classification (NCBI taxonomy): domain Eukaryota; kingdom Metazoa; phylum Arthropoda; class Insecta; order Diptera; family Syrphidae; genus Cheilosia; species Cheilosia urbana. Next base: position 46,246,922 of record OX297856.1, read on the forward strand.
ATAATGGGTCGTATGAATAAAAACTAACATTTCCTTTGAGTAAAAGGTTTTAGCAAAATAAAAGTCCTTTGCAACTGCTTTGAATCAGTATGAGTAAAAACCTCCTACTGCTGAAGTAAGTTTAAAAATTCTAACATAGCATTTACTCCGCTGTACAAACCTACCCAGTAGATTTGAATTTTTGAATTTTTCTTGAGATTCTAACGACTTTTGGGGAAAATCAAACAAAATTAATGCAATTGAAAACAAAATAAATCCAGCAATAAAGTGCAATCTATAGCTCCAATTGCACCTTGAAGCATGATTATGCCACATAGCTTGCTGATGTTTCATTTCTTCTTAAGGTACCGGGAATTGTATCGGATCATCGTGTTGCTGAAAATATTTGTTGACACCCTATAGCCAATTAGTCAAAAGCAGAAGAAGAATTGATTCTGTCAAAAAAATGTCCTGAAAGAATTATTAGTCAAATAGTCCACAGTCATGTGAAGTAAGTGACGCAAAACAATTGCTGCTTTTTACACGACCTTCATTTCTGTATAAAATTAACTATTTAGCTGAAAACCGATTATTAGCTAATTTTTTCGAAAATCCATTGTACGATAATATAGAGAATAACTGAGTTTTTTTATTAAGTTACCCCCGTATTAATAAAGGCTGTGTAAAAGTTATCAACTTGTTACTCAGCCGTTATGTTCAATTTTTTGTATGCTATCTGACGTTTGCTAACTAACTTACTTGTGCACATTTTTTTATTATTAAGGGGGTTAGAAATTGACTTTGTTCGTATGGACCGTTTTCGAAATATGTGGAAATTTCAAAAGTACCGTTATTCGCATATTTAGCCAAAAAATCTGTATGCAGTCATGTTAAACTCACCTTCTTAATTTTAAATACAAATTTTGGTTAAAATCGTTTGAGCTATTTTCGAACAAATCAAACTGGTACGAACATTTTATATGGGAAGTACAATTAATATTTAGGTTACCTTGCAAAAAAAAAAAACGGCCCAGAACTGTAAGCCCACAAACTCCAAATCCGAAGTTTGGACGAAATTCGGGCAGCCGTTTAGGCTGTAGGCCCTTGGAACGACGGACAGGATTTTGCGATTCACTTTTTGAGTTCCTTTATCATCGTAATATCAGAATTGATTAACATCTCGAGTTTGAAATTTTGAACGAAAAAAATTCTCTTATTACGCAATGGAGAAAGTTAAAAAATCTATAAATATGGGACATATTTCGGTGGAATTTTGTTCAAGAAAGTCCTGAATGATTCTTGAAAACCCACAAACGTGCTCTGATTCTAGTTATCAAAAATAATAGTTAACCTAAAAACCTAACGATTTTTTTAAAATCTCAAAAAATTCTTCACTTTACAATTTGTTTCTTTCTAAGGGCCGATTTTTCAATAGTCAGATAGCCAATCAGATAGGGGTTAACTGTCAGATAAGACATAAATTCATTTTTCAATAGTCGAATAGCAGCTATTCGAAGAATATAACAGCTAACTGTCTCTTAAAGTTATCTGCCCATTTCTGAGACGGATAAGATATAAATCTCTAGTTAAAGTAAGCGAACTGTCAAATTTGAAAATTCTAATTTACAAAGTTTTGTTTGGGCAAATATGTTCATATTGCAAAAATGGAATTGTTCGACAGTATTGATGATTTTATTATTGAAGAAGAGGAATTAGCAAACAATTACTTCAACCCAACAAGGAAACAAAGAGTAGTGAGAAAGAGACCTAATCATTATGTACAATGGGAAAATGCAGATTTCAAACGAAGATTCAGGCTCCAAAAAGATACTTGCCGGTACATACTTTCCATGATAAAAAACAAAATCGTACACAAAACAGAAAGGTTAGTTATAAATATGTACTAGAACTGTTTTGATTCTAATGAAGTTCACACTTTTATTTATTTTAGAAACCAATGTGTTCCACCTATGATGCAGTTGTTAATTGCTTTGAGGTTTTATGCTACAGGAAGCTTTTATATTACTATAGGAGACTTTTCGGGTGTTAGTACTTCAACAATATGCAGAATCGTGAATAAAGTTACTCTAGCCATTGCTTCCTTAAGACCGAAATTTGTAAGATTGCCGAGAAACCAAGAGGAAATATTACAAATCCAACAAGATTTTTATAAGATAGCCCGATTTCCACGAGTAGTAGCTGCTTTAGATTGTACTCATGTGCGAATAATTTCACCAGGTGTGTTGTCTTTATTATATGCATAACAATGGAAATTAGCAAATCTGATTTAAATACCTTTTAACGGATATTATACTTTATTACAGGTGGTGATACCGCTGAAAACTTTAGAAACCGAAAAGGCTACTTTTCCATTAATGTTCAAGCTATGTGCACATCAAATTTAAAATTCATCGATGTTGTTGCTCGATGGCCAGGTTCGACTCATGACAGTCTTATATTTCATAATTCTGCAGCAAAATTTCACTTTGAAAATGGTTCATTTGGAAATGGAATAATACTAGGAGATAGTGGATATTTCTTAAATCAGTATCTTCTCACTCCATTCAATGATCCACAGACAACAGCTCAACGTTTATAAAACGAATCGCAAATAAGAACAAGAAATATCATTGAGAGAAGCTTTGGTGTATCGAAAAGACGATTTCCTGTCTTGAGCATTGGTATGCGTTGCAAACTTCCTTTAGCGCAGGATATCATTATAGCAACTGCGGTATTGAATAACCTTGCTATTGAGAGGAATGAAGAGGATCCGCCAGTGGATCCAGAGATATATATTGGAGCTAATGAATTCGTTGAAGAAATACCTTCAGCTTCAGGCTTCGAAGGCAGTCACGTCACAAGGGATACAATTCTGGAGTACTTTGAATCCTTATGAATAAGCTAAGATTATTTAAATGTTATTTCAGTTTATAATATCTAAGATCTACGCATTATATTCAAAATTTTATAGGCACGATTTATTTCGAAAAAAAAAGTATATAATACTTCAGTTATGTACATAATAATATTATTTTGTCATTAAATTATTTTTCATCTTTTGCATATGAAGTTGGTGTTCAATCTCTCTTCTGTTTTCTTCGTTGTGAAGGTAAAGCATTCGAACTTCATGCTCCTCTTTTTTTTGCTCAATATGCAGCTCATGTTCAATTTGTTTGTGTTTCAATTCATTGCGGGCTACTTGCATTTGTAGTTCCACCAATTGCATACGGGAGTCACCTAACTCATCAAATTTGGTTTTCACATTTGCTTTTGTCAGTTTTGTTGTTTTTAAGGCTGGGTTGGTTTTTGTTTTAAGTGCCCGCGGAGTCCAGGTTTCCCATTTGGAAGAAGATGCACCTGGAGATATAAATATTTATATTTATCACTATCAGTATGTTCGTATTGTACAAACCTTCGATCTGTTCTTCAGTACAAGGGAATTTTTGTTCAATTTCCAACAGATCATCATCTAAATATTCTTCGTCAGTTTCATTCTCAGCAGGCATGAACAAAGCACTCGTAGATCCTGAAAGACATTTTACGGATACTGTGTATGCAGGTGTATACGTATTACTTAAAACATACCTTCTATTAAGTCACTGTCGTTGCGAGCTTCCAAGCCGTCAATATTTGTGCATATCGCCAGTACTTTTTCTTCTGCAGCTGAAAATGTTTCTTTTCTTGCTTCTCCGCCACCCGTCTTATACAGTTCTTGACGATTCTGTGCGGCTTTCTTTTTTGTTGTTTTCTTAATACTTTCATACTTAAGCTTTAACGTTTTTGGTGTTCTTGCGGTCACACCACTAGCAGCGTTAAATAGTTCGGCAATTTTATTCCATGCAGCATCTTTTTCCTTGTTTGTGACGGAATCAGTTTTTTTATTTTCTATTATGTTTTGAAACTTGAACACCATATTCATTAAAACTCGCGTTTCTGAAGAGGTAAAATTAACTGACCTCTCTCGTTTTTTAGCAATTATATTAGAGTTCTCCATTATAAATTATTTGAAACTTTTTGCACTGAAACTAAAACGGTAATGATAAACGTCAAACTTGGAACATGACTATCTGCTATGCTTAAACACAACATATTGTCAGTCAATCTGTCTCACTCACACCGCCTTAACCCTCGATTAGCTATCTAGCTATTATTTTTTGATTGAAAAACTCAAAACTTATATCTAGCAGATAAAGTTCGGAATAAATTTAATCGTTAGTTAGCAATCAGACAATTTATCTGACTATTGAAAAATCGGCCCTAAATGTTGTAGTTAATGCAAGTTAATAAGTAAGCTTCGTGTTTCTATCTATAAATATACCTATGAGAAATTTCAAATACACTTAATGCAAATCACGCCGGATTGCAACCCCCCAAATGTTAAACATCCATATCCATAATTGAATTAAGCGTAATGTAAGCTTGGCATTCGTTAGCGAGAATTAGAAGTTTAGTCTTAAGTGTACCTATACGTGCATTTGTACATGTGAACGGATATACTCAAGTCTATGACGCAAAAGATTGACTAATTAAAAAATCAACATCAAGAAAAAAAAACATTTCATATTTGAATTAGTGCCATATAAAAAGTGTTTAATCGCAAAACTGAGTAGCTATATATATCTACACAAGTTTCACATAATAGTTAATGTTGTTAATTTCAAAACAAAAGTGCTTGATTAACTAATAGCCATTAATTGCATAAAAGTATTTATATGAAAATGTAAATGGCAATCATCTTGACGTGAAAAAAATACTGTCTATTCAATATTAACAAATGTGAGGGTAAACGATTTTTCCCCCAGGGTTCTTTCAAAATCTATTTTTATGTAGGTACATATTATCGTATATTACCGTATTTCGTTATAATATTCTTTCTGTTAACCTTACAATGAGCTTCCGCCGAAATTTAATTAATTTATAGGCATTTTGCAAACAAAAGAAACGCTTGATCACTTTGACCCATACGCCTATGTGATATTCTGGAATCATATCTCGGGAATAGACTCTTCCGTGTTAGACATGGAAACGAATGCTCTGAACTTAAGGAAATCTCGGCCGGCGTGCCGCAAGGAAGTGTCCTTGGCCCGCTTCTCTATCTGTTATATGTATACTCGCGATATACCAAGAGAAGATGGCACTACTCTCGCTACGTTCGCCGACGACACCGCTATCCTAGCAGTGGGTAATACAATTGAAGAAACGACTGCAAAACTGCAAGCCGCACTGAATAAGATAAACGAATGGACGAGGGACTGGCGGATCGCCCCCAACGAAACTAAATCCGTTCACGTGAATTTCACGTATAAGAAAACTAATGACTTGCCGATTTTCCTAAACTTGGCCCGAATACCCTTTGCAAACGAGGCCAAATACCTGGGAATGACACTCGACGCAAAGCTGAAATGGAATTCGCACGTGAAAATGAAACGTTAAGAACTCGATATCAAATATAGAGAAATGTACTAGCTACTCGGAAAATATTCCCAGATCAGTACCGAAAACAAACTGCTTTCATACAAGCAAGTGCTAAAGCCGGTGTGGACCTACGGTATACAACTTTGGGGTTGTACCAAGAAAACAAATGCCAATATTCTACAAACTTTTCAAAATAAAGTGCTTAGAGAAATTGTACAAGCACCATGGTATATTAGGAACGACGATATCCACAGGGATCTCGGAATTCCAACAATTGAAGCTGAAACTAGAAGCTTAGCGAGAAAGCATAGAAACCGCAGTGGCGTAGCGTGGGTTGGAGCCGCCCCCCGTATTTTTTCATACACTAAAAAGACCTTTGTAGACTTGGTAAAATTTCTGGAATCGAATAACGATACTTTTGAAATTTCGAAATATCTCGAAAATAAAAATTAATTTCTAAGGTAATATTTTCCTTTCTAACTGAATGGCAGGCTCAGTTTTTTTTCTACATTATCGTACAATAGAAAAATTGGTTTTCTTTAGTTTTCTAAGGAAACGGCGATAAAGATTTTGACCAAAATGAATCACCGAAAACGCTTATTTTGAAAACGGCTTATATCTCGAGAACACTTATTTTGATTTGGATAAAACTCTAAAAACCAAGTACCTAATGCTTACATCCCGAAAAATAACTTTTATTTAGTCAGTTTTCAGCTATATAGTTAGGCAATAGTATATTTTTTAAACTAAACATTGCAAAATTTGGTACGGTTTTGTCTGCGTAATTACAAAAACCGGTCTAAAGATTTTTATCAAAATGCATACTAAAGATAATATCCGTATTTCAAATAAGACCCCTTACCTAGATTTCCTCAAAAAAATTCCAACAAATCAATTTTTAAATTATTTCTCAAAAATGACTACTCATTGTGTTGTGTTCATATTTTTTTTTTTTTTTAGAACTCAGCACTCAGTGATGCCAACCCTAATTTTCAAAAGTATGTAGATGAAAGATAAAAATTCTGTAGAAATCTGTATTTATGCCTGTCGAAATTCTGTAGAAATCCAGACTTCTTTTTTAACATAATAAAATTGCTAAAAATTTTGAATTTGGGTGGCATAAGATATCAGTCCTTAACTACATATATTTATTAATTTTGTACAATTATATAATTTTTATTACCCGCTGGTATCGCTGAAACCTGGAATCCACCTACTACCTACTCTGGTTAAGAAAAAAAAATTTTGTTTGTTAAACGTTACGGATATTTTGTCGTACAGCAAGAAAGAGTACCAACGCAAAACTAAGGAAATCAAGTTTTTACTGGAATCTGAGATTTTTGTATATTTTAGTTTGAATTCTTTATTTCTGTAGGCAAAGAGAAAATTCTGTAGGGTTGGCATCAGTGTCAGCACTTCCATTATAAATGCAATAGCAGTAAGGCAAAACTAATTTTTTGCGAATATTGCCCACTTCTTCTTTTTTTCAATCATTTTGAAACACAATAGAAAAGTATACTTTTTTTTTTTGGTTGCGCCAAGGATGTGTAATCTTCATAGATACTAGTAAACCGAGTGCGACTAGCATGCACGATTCGCAAACCCGAGTGATCGATGCTAATGTTTCGCTCAGAACTCCTTTAAACGCACACACCCAACTTCTATCGAGGAAAGAGAAAAGGGGTAGGAATTTTCCAATGCAGATGTGCACAGTGTTTAATTTGTGTTTAAAATTTCTGAAAAAAATGTAGTTGCATACTAGGGAGCAGCGTTCATTGGATTTTGTTGTTAAGCAACACAAGGAATGTCTTATTACTTACTGTGAAGCAGTGTCAGTTTTGTCAATTTTATAATTTTTTACAAATTAAAAAAAAATAAAAAAAACTTAACCGCTCCAAATTGCCGCCCCTTGCTACGCCACTGAGAAACCGACTAATCGGACATGTCAACAGTACAGTCCGACAAATTTTGGACGAGAACAATTTATTGCGCCGGTTACAATGAACGAAACCGTTCGACTTGGCAAGATAAGATTAACCGCGTCTGAATTGCGGAACATGCAGGATCTTTCATTGGAAAGTAGCATGTCAAAAGTTGTTATTTCGTTATAGAAAAATTGCTTGATAAGTTACATCTTAGTTGCAGTATCTAACAATCTTTCGAAGGGTGGTGTTTTTAGTCAGTAAAAATCTGACACTACTATGAGCACGCTGACACAGTAGGTGCAGTAGCTTAGGGGTTAGTGTGTTGGACTATTATGCGAGGGGTCGAGGTTCGAATCCCACAAAAAAAAAACCCAAATTCCAACTTAGGGTTTTTTTCACTGCGCCACCTCTCGCGAACGTCTGACAAACATCCGAGAGTATAACTGTCTTGAAAAAGCTTCTCAATTAGCCGTTTGGAGTCGGCATAAAATTGTAGATCCCTTCCATTCGTTCCAAGAATGAAAAACTCACACAAAACGAATAGTTATGAGAAGCTAGGCCTAAGGTCCCTCCGGGCCTGTTGCACCAACTATTTATTTTTTTTGTTTTTTTACTATGAGCACGCGCTTGCTATTCTCATAGTGTCTTAGGAAGATTTTCACCTATCCTCGGTTAAAAAAAAAAAAAACTTTGACCAATGAATGAGGTATAGCGTAGAGATTCATCACTCTATTCTGTCCAATACAAAATGATTTAAAATTAAACATGACAATCGAGGATGAAATAAATGTGCGTCCTATTTTAAAATGCTGTTAAAAAACGATTTATTTTTAAAATAATCGATCGATTCTCCATAGCTATATTTGCCAGTGTAAATTATTTGTTCTAATATCTTTGGACTGAACATTTTCGTTTACAAAACAAGGCTTTACAAAAAAAAATAATGCCAGTTTCTGGAGGAGAGTTTTTTTTTTTTTTTGAATACCTAATTCCTTAAATCTTTTTCCGGATTTAAGCAAAACAACCACATCTGTAAACTTTATAAATAACAATTTCATCATAGTTGCGTAAGGGTTGTGTAAATTCCTACAAGATGGTTTCAAAAAGAGCAACATGCGTTGACATTTTTATCGGGTGCGTATTTATTATTACCGCACACTTTTGCATTCGGGCGACCTAGCGTTTCAAATTTGAAAATCCTACTTTTTTTGTAAGTTATACGTAAAATATAATACAGAATTAATGACAAAAAGTTGGGTTTTTTTTTTTGGAAAAATATTTAAAATATTTTTGGTTGTCTGTTTGGAGTTTTAGTGTGATTCGTCAGTAATGAGTGTACGAGTGTACGTTCTTTGTGTCGTTAGCCGTAAACGATTTAGCGACAGCACGCTATTTTCTAACACAGTTATGAACAGATACAATAATGAGACCATCAGTTTTGGCCGATTTTCCGTTACTTTGCCTACAAGCTATATTTTTACGGAGTGGCCACGATTTGGTGCGCTAGTATTGTTGCATAGAAATTCGGCTGTATTAAGTAAGGCCCCAAGGAAATAAGGCCCTAAAAGAGAAAATGAAATAAGGCCCCAAATTTCATAATAACCCCTATCGGGAATAAGATTTCCCCGGGAATCTTTTCTGTTCAGCAATCTGACTTACATTGCTGACAAGGGAAATATTTCCCACGGAATTTATTCGCGATAACCCCTAATGCATTAACACTCCAATTTCAAATATGAAATAAGGCCCCACTGCGATGAAATAAGGCCCAAAAAAAATGAAACAAGTCTCCAAATTTGGGGCTTATTTCATAACTAGCTGACCCGGCAAACCTCGTTTCGCCCAAATTTGTTAATTTGTTAATAAATTCCGAGCATGCACCAAGCACTTACTAATTTATGTAATTCGACCAATTAAAATTCTTTATTCAAAAGTTATATTAAATGCAATAGAAATAAATGATGAATAGCAATGTTGATTTTTTTCAATCAAACCGCAATTATTTGCTTGCTTTTTCACTAAATTGACAAACATCCATCGATTATCCTTGCAATAAATTATTTTTCATAGCGAAAGCGAGACGCACGGGAAATTGAAGTTGCACGAATGGTAAATCGTTCTTAATAAGCCAAATCTGCGGAATAAGAGTGTTTGCCTTTGAATTTTCCCCTTAATATAATCACTTGTATGATATTTGATGTGAGATCCTTCACCATAAAACAAATGCGATCCGTTGTAAAGTTTCGGTACATTGATGTTTCGCAACAAAATTTTAACTGAACCAACTTTCAAATCCGAATTATGTAGAGGTAAGGTAGCATAATTTCCTTCCTTCCAACCAAAAATTATAAAAATCGAACGATCCGTCCCCGAGTTATGACTATGAGTGCACATACGGACGTCAGTCTCTTTTATATATCAGGTCCAAAAGTATCCTATCCTTCAAGCGGGAACGAAGAATATAAATCTATAAAATTTCATTGAAATTGGGTGAGTGGTTTCGGAGATCGACTACAACGCCATATAGCGGGTCAAAAATCCTATCTTTTAAGTTTGCGTTAACCTGAAATACAACAATACGAACAAAACAAAAGAAGAATCATAAAAATTGACCCAGTGGTTATCGAGTTATATCATCATCATCGAGTTTCATCCCGAAAGAATTATAGGTATGAATTAAGAAGATTATTATTAAAGAAAATTTAATTGAACTGAAAAACGACATACGCATACAACGCCACATGTTGAGGATTTTCCTACCATAAGCACTAAGAAATTCAGTTTTTGTTAAAAATAATAAATTAATTATTTTATATGTATTTTATCAATATAATAACTCCGATCGAAGCATCTGTTTTAAACGATATTTATTTTGTTTACATCCTCGTTGACGATATTTGCAGCACGCATTCTGTCAATGTTATGCCAACGCCATAAGGTTACATCAAAAAAGATTGAATTGTAAAAGCGCTATTACATTAGATATAATTAAATATGGTGGCTTAGTATTCTTAAATTTTATAATTTTCCGCGAAATTTTCTTAACTTTTTCTTTCATAAGATTCTTCTCCTGACAATAACAAACACAACACAAAAAAAAAATTAGCGAAATCGGTCCAGCCGTTCACGCGTGATGCCGTGACCAAGGGAAATAGGGATTCATTTTTATATATATAGATTCAACATTGGCACATTTGTTCGAACAGCTTGACTCAATGCGATTCGTTCGAAGTCCATTTCTCGCTCCAATTCTCGATTAAATGCGTCAAATGCTTTGTTGCGCATTTCATCTGACATCTCCAGTTCATTATCCGATGTCACAGTGCGAATTCGATGCAAAATATCGTCGGCCATAATAATTATCATCTTTGTATAATCAAAGTACCTATCTACTTCATTTCAAAAAGTTACTTGATGTAACATAGTAAACATAATTTATTAGAACAAACTTTACCTACATATATTTAAAAAAAAAAAAAAACTTCAAAATTGTGGACAACAACAATTTGCTTGGAAAATAATTAAAATAATTGACAACAACAATTGCCTTTAAAATTCAAAATATTTTTTTTTTTTATTTGAAGTGTCACTACTTGATTTCTATCCAGTTAATTTTTTTTCAAAGTGTTTTTCCCCATTCAAACTTTAATTTTCTAATTTTCCGCGCAATTTTCTTAATTTTTTCTTTCATAACATTTTTCTCCTGACAATAACAAACACAAAAAAAAAAGAATTAGCGAAATCGGTCCAGCCGTTTGTGGGTGATGCCGTGACCAAGGGAAATAGGGATTCATTTTTATATATATAGATGAAATTAAAAATAACGAAAACTACTTTTTATTTAATATTGTTGGTATTGGATAAATTAATTTAGATTAAAGGAACTTTTTATATACTCATCCTCGCACCCACCCCGTAATCTTAGAGTAAACCCAACCAGGGGTGTTGCAGGGGGGCAACCCCAAGTTCTACTAAAAATCGTTGATGTTGTTTCCTGTATAATTTTTTGGGGCCTTAATTATTTTTTTTTTTTTGCCTTATTTCATTGGGGCCGTATTTCGCAGAACTTAGAAATTCGTATTAACAAATGTCACGTAACTTCAAAAATTCCGGCTCAACAACACACTCGTAAAAAATACGAGTCACTTCCGTTGTAGTCGAAGTTGCTGTCAGCGTTCATAGAGTTGTCCAATAATAATGTCCAAATAATCCACCACTTCTTGGCAGTTTATACAGCACCGGTGCAGATATCTATACGACGCTACTACAACTCCGAAGAAGATTTTGCATTGCTAGATACAATCGCAAAATATCGGTATGGTTGTAAGTACTAACAACGAAAAATTACTCAATTAATCAAAAGCATTTCCACTCATTATCTCTTTCAAATTCTTAATTTAATCTTCGTCCATTTATTCAAATCAAAGATAACTTTTGGAACTTCACCACCAAAATTGAATCACAATAAGGAGCAGCAATTCTCTTTTGTTCTTAGCCTAAAGCCCTGGTAGCTAGTGCTATATTGTATATATTTTTTTTTATGTATATATAATTCATTTCATTAATAAATTACTTTTGTTAAATAGGTTTCATTTCTATGAAATGCTATGTGGGAGCTAGAGTTAACTGAAAACAAGGAAGTTATTATTCTATTTTTATAGACTACATACTTAGTTGCGGTAATTATCTTCGCACAATTCAAATTTCGAACGAAGTTGCTGTTCCAGTTAGTGAGGATTAGAAAGCAAGCTGTCGTATTAACTCTCAGCAGAATAAATTCAATACCCTACCTTCCAAAAAAAAAAAAAACAAGACAAATGAATAATTCGCAAATCAGGCTCGGGTTGGTGACAGGTGAATGTAAGAAGACTTTGTTTTTATAATTTTTTTTTATAATTTTACTCGCGCTCAAGGGGTTACGAATACCCTTATAATGCTGGGCACAGCGCGGCATTCAAGTTTTTTTTTTAGGAAGAGAAAGAGGGATAGGAAAGAGTTTGTGGCGCAGTGGATATTCTCCACGAGTGACGTCCTAGAAGCTAGGGGAGAATTGTTGATATTTGTGTTCGCTTGTTAATAATATTAGAGAAATTACCTTTATTAAATAACTGGCTGACTAAGACTGAGGCTGATTTAAGTAATTAGTGTGCATGTGTGTCCTAGAAGAATGTACCTACATAGCCTATACTTTAAAGTTCTACTTTGTGCAATGTACAACACCGATATGTTACTTTAATCCGAGCAGTGGCGGATTAAGGGGAGGGCGAGTCTGTCATTGGTGATGAGAATTTATTTAACAATTTGCGTCCCTGCGGCATCGTGTGAACGAAGCCTTTCAAAATTAAAATTTATTAAGACTTTCTAAGATCAATGAGCAAAATGAGCCAAAATAGGTTGACTAATCTGGTTATATTCTCAATCGAAAAGGAGCACATAAAAAATATAGGCGCAAAATTATAGTCAGATAAAGCCAAGTTTTAGTACGTGACAATGTCTGTATTAGTATTTTTCTAAAGCCGACATAAAATCCACTTTATCGTTATTACCTGGTATTAAATTTAAAACAACCAAAAGTACACTTTATCTCTTAGTATGGACTCTCAAACGTTTTCCATCTATCATTTCTATTGCAAAATTTATTTATTTTTTAAAGATTTTTAGGGAAATGTTCCCAAGATACCTATTAATGTTTTTGAAAATCTCGAAATGTTAAAAACGTTGGGTTTTAAGAAAAACAAAAGAATATAAAACCCAAACAAATACCTATTTTTGAAGCTTTTGGTGTTGAAAAGTTTAACTCTCGGCGCAGATTCAATAAAAAAAAAACTTTTCAGTTCTTGATCGAAAATTTAAATATTCAAGAGCCCATAACAAACAGATTCCTGCATTTTTGCGGTTACATGAAAATTGCCCAGAAAGAAAAATTGTCCCAAATCAAAAATGAAATATTTCCCTAAAGTTGGGCTGTTGTTTCATTATGAAAAATGGGCCCGATTTCAAAATGGAAATATTACCCCAAACAAAATGAAAAAGACCATTTCCAATTTCATGTACCTAGCCATTTTTGCAAGTGTAGTTACTCTTCATTTTTTTGGTTTTCTTTCTGTTATTTCATTGAAATTTCTTTATAGATAATTCCCAAAACTGTCTTTGGTTTCTCAAACTGTCAATTAAGGCTGTTTGAAAAAAAAATTTGCGTCGCGTCCGCCCCCAGGTTGATACTAGTTATAGGTAGGTTAAGCTATATGGACAACTGACGGTTTCTTCAACCCATCAGCCACACATTAAACACCCGAAGACGAGCCCAAGGGATGATAGAAGTTCCGACAGCTTACAACTCGTACGGAGACAGAGAATTACGATGCACTGTTCCTAAATTTTTAAACTCGCTCCCGCCGTTACTGAAAATTATTCCATTTTTCAAAAAAATGAAAAAACAGATTAAAAAACATTTTATTGAATTCCATCATGTAATTTAAGGAAACATTAGTAAATCTTAAAAACTCTTAAATATTTTTAACTTCAGAAATTAATTAATTGTAGTTAAACTTAATGTTTTTCAATTTAAAATCACTTCAAAACCAAACTCTGTTATGTCCAACCACCTGCAGATAAGCATTTTGCTTTGCAGGTAAATCACTGTAGATAAACGAAAATTTATGTGCAAATAAAAAAACCTTTTGAATTTGAAAAAAAAAACAAAGCGTTTATAATTGACTAAAAAGTTATTCACCGGCTTTAAAGTTAGAGTGCTGTTAGTTTAGTATCTACTAATGTCTCCTAATATAGGATGACTATAATTTTCCGCCATTGATCTTAATGATTTAATTGAAACATTCAGTGTAATAAATAATTAAATAAAATATTTATTCGTGTTTTTTTCTTAAATTGTTTAAGGGTGTAAGCCTGCTTTACCGCCCCATGTGATACTGCCTCTTAGTCCGCCCTTGAATGTTGAATCCCAAAGGACGTAATTTTTTTTCTGTGCAATAAAAGCTCGAAAGCACCTTTAAAAAAAATCTTTATTCGTGTTTTTTTCTTAAATTGTATAATTGGCTTAAGCTTGCTTTAACGCCCCGGAATCCACTTCTTCTTAATCCGCCCATGAATTCGAGTTTCTTTTTTTTTGGCATTTACGTATAAGTTCCCCAAAGGAAGTGATATATTTTTTTTATGATCATCTTATCTAGAAGGCGTTCGGCGTGACTATCGCATGCGGCTGCCTCAGTAACGATCATTTATATATAACCTTATACGAATCCACCTCAAAATGTTGGCCTCTCAACAAAATATTTAGACCCTCTGCCATTAGCCTTCAAAGAAATTATACAGCACGTGCTTCTCTACAATAACAATTTGTTCACAAGTAACTATGTGTTTAAAAAACACACAAGATACATCTAGGAAAACTGTTATTGATCGAAGACTCCTACAAGGAAACAGAAACATGCAAAAAGAAACTGCGGTGAATTGTCATTTCAGTGCAGTGTTTTATAGAGCCATCATTGCAATATACCATAGAAAAGACTATCTATGAACTATATAGTGATCTTTGAGGTTTAAATACTGTAAAGAGGTTCTTCAGGGGAAGAATACATCGCAACGCAACGCTGTTATTATGATTTGCAGAATAGCTTCAGAATTGACACTTATATTTATCACTGGCCCTTTTTCTTGCGACTTTTCGGAATTCTGCAGCGGTCACGCAGGACGCAGGACGGACAGTATCCAAAATCCAATATGTCACATTTCTCTCTTTGAGAGAGAATTCACTTACAGAAATGAAATCAAACCGAAAAGAAAAGGCAGAAAGCAGAAGGAACGCGTTCAACTGCACAAATCTATATTTAAGACCAATATTTGAATCACTTTTATTGCTGAAATAAAAATTTAAATTCTTTTGTTTCTTACATCTACTTTAATGCTATACAATGCAATCACAAAATATAAATGAAATCAAATAAAAACTCAGTTACAAATTGTTATTTGAACGATTTGACAACCATCTGCCAGCAATAACCTAGAAGCTCAAAGAAATTTCTTGGGCTAATATTTGCAGGTTTTTTGTGGAGGGGAAATGTTTTTTATTCTCTTTTCCTCTCTCTTTTGCCCAACTTTTGGGTAAGAAAACTAAGTTTGACTAAATTTGGTTAATGTGTACGAATGCATTATCGTTAGGAAACAAACGTATTATTTTTTACCATTTGTTTTTATTGTGTAACCTAGTGAACGGGTATGTGTTTAAAATAATATACATTTTGCTTGTTTTATGTACCTACACCCGTATTTATTAGATTCCCCTACGACGCCTACACGGAAAGAAGTTTAAGATCAAATCAAGAAAAATAAGCGCCGAATCACGAAAAGTTTGTCTAGTTTTAGAGCTTAGCTCAGGATTTACTAATTCACGACTTTTTATTCGCAATTCTAGAAATTGTACAAAGTGAAGATATTGATCCTCAAAAGTCGTGCATCAACACTTCTCAGTGTCAATAATGCGATCGGGCATGAAATATATATTGCCATAACCGATCGCAATTTGACACAAATAGTTATCAATTTGATATTACTGTGGTTGCGAAATGAAAAAAAAAAAAAAATCGCAATTTCCACTTTTCTGTTGCAATTACGATTTCATCCCTTAGTAAATTTATTTACTACTTCAGTAGTTGCAATTTAAAAATTCTTGATCGTAAATTGCAACTTATTATTATTTTTATTTGCAGTTCATATTTTGCAATTTACCTACGACTTCTCTACGTCAATTTACGTTTTCAATTTACATATGCGAAATTATTGTTTGCAGTTTGAGATTTTAAAGCGGTGTTTGAGGAATTGACCTATTGAAGATAAATAAATGAAGCTCGAATTAATACTTCTAATCGTAATATTCAAAAAACAAAATTTGGTATTTTTCGCCGTTTTCAATGTCGAATTACGAATTTTTGTATCAATTCAAGACAAAATCGTTGTAGTTTGCGAAAAATATATAATTCGTGATTGGCAACTCAAAATTTTGCAATTGGTGACTATGCAGTTCTTTCCGTGTACCTATACGATGTCGTTTAGTTAAACATCGCGTAAATATTTACGCAGCCTCTAGTGGCTGCTTTACTAAACGAAAATACAAAAATCGATTACTTTTTGCTCTGAAAACGACATCAGCTGTGATTAACTTCGTAGGTAACTAACTCATTTTACACAATAAAAAGTCAAAATATCTGGCACAATTCTGAAAAAATGTCTTCGGGGGGACTGCTGAAAAAAATATCAACCTGCAAACACATATCTATGTGTCTTCCTATCCTATATATAAATTCCTTGGCTAATTCCACCAACCACCACCAAATCGAATGCCTGGCCATAGGTAGACATAAAACATGCCCTCCCAGCAACAAAACTGAAGTAGAAGAAATAATATCACAAACGCACAATTTTATTTGACATTATTTTATCACATCACATCACACTATTATATAAAGAGGTAATGTTTGTTTGTGTAGTCGCAGTAGCTTAGTGGTTAGTGTGTTGGACTGCTACCCAGGTTCGTATCCCGCAAAAAACCCAATTCCGACTTAGGGTTTTTTTTCCGCTGCGCTACCTCTCGCGAACGTCTGACAAACATCCGAGAGTATAAACTGTCTTAAAAGAGCTTCTTAATTAGCCGTTTGGAGTCGGCATAAAATTGTAGATCCCTTCCACTCGTTCCAAAAATGAATAACTCACACAAAACGATTGGTTGTGAGAAGCTAGGCCTAGGGTCTCTCCGGACCTGTTGCGCCAACTATTTTTTTTTTTTTTTTTTTAATGTTTGTTTGTGGGAGCTAATCTCCGGAACTACCGAACCGATTTCAAAAATTCTGTTACTAATAGAAAGCTACGGGAAAGAGTATTGCGATAGGCTACTTTATTTTTTAATTTAATTTTCCATTTTAGATTTTTTTTTGATTTTCTGCACTATATTTATTTTTAATTTTCTGTATCAAAAATTAATTAGAAAACTACGTACCTACTATGTGCGGATTTTTTTTTTTTTTTTTTTTTTTTTTTCAAAAGAAGATTGATAAAATCGAGATAAATTTAGTTTATTATACGTTGGTCAACAGTGATGGTTTGTTTTTTACTTTGTGCATCGCTACAACAGTTTCATTTCTTTTATACAGTTGATAAGGTACAAATTAAATTTAAAAAGTTTAAACGCGGACAAAATAGTTATTGAAAAGCAAATTTCAGTGATTTTTAAAAAATGCCAAGATGAATGCGCACAAGCCGACGAACAAGGCAAGCAAGTCAACAACAAATATCAACGAAGCCCAACTACAGAAGAAAGCGAAAAGTGGGACATCGCATGGCATAGCACCAGATCAACAGTCACGAAAATTGAGAGTGCAAGTAATGAGAACTGCGTCAAATCCTACTGCTGCTGGGATGGGAACAAGTTCAAATCGGAGTGGCAAGATGCGCGTTGTTGCTGACATTCGAAAGTCTGGCATTTCTGTAGAACGAACAGAAAACTATGTCGGTGATGCGATTTTCGATATTGGATTTTGGATGCGTTAAAAACTGCTGTGCGAGCGGCAAAGTGAATTTAGGCCTGCGGAGCCATTTCAATCGGAGGATTTTGTAAAGAACATTATTTGACAGTACAGCAACTGTTTTCGTATGACTTCATTGGGAACAAAAATCATTCAAGAAACTGGTTTCATGCCGACTAGCGGGGCAATATTTTGTCTTATACTATACATCATGCAAACACACATTTTCTCACAATGGCTCGGGATTCTACACCGCAAAATTCGGATTTACAGATTCAAGGCCAAATTTACCATCGGATGGGTGCCTTCTTGCCAGTAAATGAGGACGTACAGCAATATTCGCAGGTGTACTTCATTTTGTCGGGGGATGATCAAGTCGATAGCCTGTGCAGAGGGCAAACAGGAGTGACAAAAAACGTCATTCGACAATTGCAACCATTATAAATGCAATCAACGCTTTCATTACAATGTTTAAAACGGCGATAGAGAAAATGAACTTAGAAGATCGCAGATTTGTTTTCAAACCTGATAATAGAACCGCACTTCGGAAAAAATAGAATGGATAGGAAACGGGTAGTGTCACTTCCAACACAAGAAAAATTATTTAAAATTTGTAATTTTTTAATTCGGATGTTCCAGACTCACCACTTCACAATTTGAAATTAAAAGTCGGCTCAATTATCATTTTGTTGAGCAACCTTAATGCACCGAAACTTTGTATCGGATCGCGTTTGATATGATTGTGAAGAATCTCAAATCAAATGTCATGACGATTTTGAGTTTAAAAGGCAAACATTGGGGACGTTCGGATTCATAGTTTATGTAAAACGTCAACTAGATTGGTCGTGACTAGGAATCCGAACGCGTTGACTGAGCAAGTTGAATTGTTTTTGTATTCTCGCGGTCAGCGTTGCCTTTGTTTGATTTGCCCTTTTTTATTCGGAAAAGACCCCCTAATAATTTTTTCAAAAATTGATATTTTCAAATAAGTACATTTAAAATGTAACACGGTTGCCTATCACAACTATATTACACTGTTATGCGAACTAATGGTTGTTAAATATCGTGCGAAAATTCGAAATTTGCAGAGTACGTTTAGAAATGGCACCCTTTTCTCTCACTGGCCCTTTTTTCGACACCTCAGAATTCTGCCACGGCCACTCTGTTTATTTTAAATCTGACTCTTCGAAATGTCAACTGAGTATGCAGGCAGGATTTTCCTGACTAGATTTGTCGGCTTCCCCTCCATAAACGTCAACTGCAAAAACTAATCACATGACCACTCTGGGCCAATCAAAACTGAATGACATCTAGTCAGACAGCTTGTCAACTTACTAAACTATGAATCCGAACGTCCCCATTGTCATATCGTGGACTTCGCTTACTCAGAACGATTTGGCATTTATAAGCGTCTATGACAAATAATAAGTCGCAAGGATAATCGCTGGATATTTGTAGAATCAATCTTGAATTCCCTTGTTTTTCACATGGTCCAATTGTATGTGGCGTGCTCAGCTGTGGGCAAACCACTTTAGTACAAAAGTGGAAGGTTGGCCGACACCTCAATCATTGCGGTTTTATTAAAATACATCGACATTGCTATACTTACTTCACTTGTATCTTCTATATATATAAAAATAACTTGATAAATGTGTGTGTGACAGCCTACCGACTGCCACACACATCCGATTCTGATTTAGTTTTTTTTGTTGGTTAATAAACCATGCAGAGAAGGTTAATATATTGGTATGATCAATTTTTGAAAGAAGGAGCAACCGCCATTCCAATAAATTCATTTTTGTACACTTTGAAAAAAAAGAAACTGGATAGAGATCGAGTAGTGACACTTCAAATACAAAAAAAAAAATATTTTAAATTTTAAAGGCAATTGTTGTTGTCAATTATTTTAATTATTTTCCAACCAAATTGTTGTTGTCAACAATTTTGAAAGTTTTTTTTTAAATACCTATAGGTACCTACAAAGTTTGTTCTAATAAATTATGTTTACTATGTTACATTAAGTAACTTTTTGAAATGAAGTAGATACTTTGATTATACAAAGATGATATGGCCGACGATATTTTGAGTGGCGATTTGTTGTGCAAATTGGGGATGCCACAGCCAAATCATTCAATTCAAGACGCATTTAATCGAGAATTGGAGCGAGAAATGGATTTCGGTCGAATCGCATTGAGTCAAGCTATTCGAACAAATGTGCCAATGTTGAATCAAGAATAAAAGAAAGTGTACGATGAATTGATGCAAGCAGTCGATTGAAAATTGCGGAACTGGAAATACATTTCTGATTTCACTTATTTTGGCTACAATTCGTTCGAGATCTGAGATCGCTTTGGCCCTAGCCTCTTCTGGGATAGCGGCTACTTTGTTAGAAGGCGGTCGAACAGTTCATCCTGCATTGAAATTGCCATTGAATCTGCAAGTGGAAGAAGAACCTACATGCAACATTTCAAAGAACACTGCGATGGCGAAAGTACTGCAGCAATGTAAGATTATTATATGGGACGAATGCACAATGGCTTACAAACGCCCATTGGAGGCCCTGAATCGTTTACGTAATGATAAGCGACCTTTTGGTGGAGCAACGATCTTGCTATCCGGCGATTTTCGTCAAACGCTTCCTGTAATTTCGATATCAACTCCGGCAGATGAATTGAATGCTTGCCTGAGGCGTCTGCTTTATGGCGATACGTCAAGAAATTGCATTTGACAACAAACATGCGAGTTTCTTTACAAAATGAACAGTCCGCTGCAGAGTTCTCCAGGAAATTGTTGGCGATGGGCAATGGTGATTGAGTTTCCACAAAATTTTTGCAACTTTACAACGACACCGGAAGAATTAATATTGAATGTTTTCCCGAATATCGCTCAGAATTATATTGACCATGATTGACTGAGTGTAAGAGTGATTTTGGCTGCGAAAAACAAGAACGTCGATCATTTGAATTTCGCCATTCAAAACCAAATCGCTGGTGAGTTGCATTCATTCAAATCATTCGACTCCGTGATGGATAAAAACGAAGCCACCAACTATCCCACGGAATTTTAAAATTATTTGGATGTTTCGGGCTCTCCTCCACACAATTTGAAACTAAAAATCGTCTCAGAAATAATTTTGTTGCGCAACCTAAATGAACCAAAACTTTGTAGCGGTACGCGTTTGATTGTGAAGAATTTAATATCAAATATAATTCAAGCAACGATTTTTATTGGAAAATTCATAGGCGAAGGTGTTATTATTTCGCGGATTCCACTTATTCAGAACGATTTGCCGTTCGTATTTAAGCGTCTTCAATTTCCCGTACGTCTCGCTTTTGCTATGACAATTAATAAGTCGCAAGGACAATCGCTGGATGTGTGTGGCATAAATCTTGAATTTCACGTGTGCAAAGCTCTCGCTATGTACGTGTACACACCCGATAATAGAAATAGAACAAAAAATGTTGTGTACCATAAAGCATTTCAGTGAAAAACGGTAGGTTGCCGACAAGTATTTGATTTCATTTATTTATTTAATTTTAATATACCTTTTGAATAAAAAATTTGAATTGACCGAATTACATGAAGCAGAATGAAGCCAAAGCTCGGAATTATTAATTTCATTACCTACATTAATGAATTTGGGCGGAACGAAGTTCGCCGGGTCAGCTAGTTTAATATATAACTTTTGAATAAAGAATTTGAATTGACGGAATTACATAAAGTAGCATGCGCTGTGCGTGCTTGGAAATAATATCTTCATAACATTTATGAATTTGGGCGGAACGGAGTTCGAGGTTTATTATAAAGGTATATGGTTTGAAAAAAAGTGTTTAATTTTCATAAGGGTCCATCAAGCTATCGGAAATAAAACATGTTTTTATGTTTCGCTTTGTGTTTCCATATCTTTGACGTTGGGTAAAAAGGTCTTAAGTCAAAAAATGCATTTTGGGTTTTGTATTGGGTTTAACTCAATTTTTTTAAATTTCGTTTGGTATTAACGACTTAAGTCAAGCACAACTCCTTCCCATCGTAATAATTAAGTCTTTGGGCAATAAGTCAGACTAAACTAGCTTAGTTAAGACTAAACTAAACTACCTACTTTTAATTTGGTTTTACGAAAATTTGCAGTTTCTGACTTAAGACCTTTTTGCCTAACGTCAAAGATATAATGCGGTGTGCTCTGCCCCATAAGTTTGGCCCGGCAGATCGACTGTAGACCGAATTTTCATACTGAGGCAAATCCTGGAAAATACGAACGAATTTCAAGTCGACACTCACCTTTACTCGACTTTTCATCAACTTCAAAAAATGTTAAAAAAATAACGATTTTTATTAGGTACTAGCGGTCCCGGTTTAGTGGTTAGTGTGTTGGACTACTAAGCGAGGGGTCTCAGGTTCGAATCCCGCAAAAACCCAAATTCCAACTTATGGTGTTTTTCCACTGCGCTACCTCTCGCGAACGTCTGACAAACATCCGAGAGTATAAATGTCTTGAAAGAGCTTCTCAGTTAGCCGTTTGGAGTCGGCATAAAACTGTAGATCCCTTCCATTCGTTCCAAAAATGAAAACTCACACAAAACGAATGGTTGTGAGAAGCTAGGCCTAGGGCCCCTTCAGACCTGTTGCGCCAACAATTTATTTATTTTTTTACTAGCGGTCCCGGCGAACTTCGTCCCGCCCAAAATTGACTTTTTGACTAAAATGAAATACTATTAATTTATAGCATTCATATTCCACCTGAAATCAATTTTGTTGATCCAAAATATCTTTTGACAAACACGATCTCACTGTATATACTACGATCAAAATAAAAAAAAAATAAATAAAGCTCGCCGTACAAAATGTATGGAAAATAAATTTTCACGAACTTTCCAATTTATCTTTAAATTTTTCTAATTTTCTCGCCGTATGAACCATCCTTAGGCGTAGACAAACTCAAGAAAGAAAATATATCTCAAATCGGACCATCCGTTCTCGAGTTATAGGCGGTCTTACGGATGCAACTTTGTTTTATATATATAGAAGATAGAAGATAGAAGATGATTAAAGAAAAGATCTAAATATAATTTAGTTAAGGTGCTCTAAGTTAACAAATTAAACAAAAGGAGTTTAAATAATTAACTAAATATAGTGCGCAAACAATTAAAATAGGTTTGATAAGAAAATTGAGTCTATTGGGCCGAGCATTACAGTTCATGCCCAAAGGACACGTTCAATAATCATTACACCACCCGCTATATATTATAAACGCTTAAGAACTATGGAGAAAATTTAAAACTCAACTAGGTACCTACTAAACTATTTAACTAAATAGAATAATAATAATAATAAAATGGGGGAGAACCATAAATTTGTTCCCGTTTCCGAAATGGTTAATTTTTAAAAACTTCCTTTCGAACCTTCACTATAGAAGACTGATGACTTCATTTTAAACCTTCAGCTTATATATTTTGTAGGCAACAACACGTGATTTTGTAATGGAACATTTCGTCATTGTGAGTTCGAAAAAAATTACCCTGGCCACTTAAAATCATAATTTTTGGCAGTGAGCTGTAATCGAGTGCAAAGTTATATACAAATGCAGCGCCTTGAAAATTCACGCGGGTCGGTTATCGTTGAGCTCGAATTGCTGAACGTGATCTTGATGTGCGTGCGCGATTTGATTTGTTGCGTTCCTCGCGTTGCTCATCGTCCTCCATTGACCGTGAGGCCAAATTTGACCGTTCGCCGACCAATATTTGAAGCGTTGAGAATGAGAAGGTGTTAAGTGACAAATTTCTAGTTTCGATTAAAAGACGTTTAAAGTTGTTTGCCCCTAAATCTGCCCATAAAAGAAGTTGGAGTTCGGTAATACGAAATAAAAGTAATAACAAAAATACTATTTTAGACAACGTGACTTCATTTATTAAACGCTACAATAAGTGTTTTTTTTTTTTTTACAAATTAATGCCTTTCACGCCTTTATGCAAAAAAGTTACAGTCACTTTTCATTTAAAAAGTTGTGTATTTACCAACTTTAACCATATCCAACTCCTATATTAAGTACAGTAGAGTATCGGCGAATAGGCCAAAATTTAAGTTGTCACATAATACCATTATCAGATAAAAAACCTTCTCATTCTCAACGCTTCTTAGATCGTCTTGACATAATAAACTCTAAATATAATAATTTTTTTTAGCTTTAAACACTGCAGAACATGTGAAAAATATAATGCACAGATTACAAAAATGTAATACACTTACTTTTTATAAAGACAAAGATATAGATACATAATTTTATTTGTGGCGTTGTGAACAGTTCGGTTGATAAGACAAAACTCAATTTTATTTGACACTTTAAAATAAATTGTAATTGAAATTTATTCAATAAAATAGATTTTTAGTATCTAAATATACATACACAAAAATTAATTTATTGGAATGGCGGTTGCGCCTTCTTTCAAATATTTATCATACTAATATATAAACCTTCTCTGCATGGTCTATTAACCAACAAAAAAAACTAAATCAAAATCGGATGTGTGTGGCAGTCGGTAGGCTGTCACACACACATTTAGCAAGTTATTTTTATATATATTGATTGATTGATGATAGGTAGTTTTAAGGAAAATCGACATTCCTTATTTTTTAATTTCAGATAGGTATTTCGGGGGGGTTTCAACCCCCAAAACCCCTACCTGAGTTCGCCCCTGTCAGCAACACCTCTTCTCCAACTAATTTATAAAAACAAAACAATAGGTATGCTATGCAACATCAAGTATAGAAAAATGTTAATTTTGACTCCATGCTCCATACCACCATATTAACCATACCACATTCAAAAACCTACCAATTTTTTTCTTTTTCTTTTTGTAGAATTGAGAATTAGGTATAGGTTGGTATAGGAATGGGATACCTAAGTGCAATATTTTGAAAAGATGCTCAAGAAGTCTAAGGTGTATTTTCTAATTTTCGTTTTTCTGTTTATGATTTCTGCTTTTTTGGACCCTTCAGGGGATACCTTAATAACTCTAGATATGTACTTAGGTAGGCATACCTTCGTGAATTTAATTACACAGAGTAAAAGCCCCTTTCCCAGTCCTTCTGGTTAAACCCGAGTGTCATAGGAGGAATAGATAATGGGTCTTACTAATAATCATATTTTCTAGGTCACAATATGCAATTTTGTATGGAAAATGTTGCCATTGTGAGTTCGAAAAATTTAGCCTGGACACTTAAATTGATTATTAATATCGCGGAAAATCTACACTTGAAGAACCTGTAACCGCCAGCTGTGCCTACCCAACTATCGTCATTTGCATTGTATTTCAATTGACAAAATATTTGAATTATTTGTTAATGCAATTTGCCAATACCTGTCTACCCATACCTGTATGGGTACATTGAGGGAAAAGGTGAAATCGAAATCAAGAGATATAATATCCAGCGCAAACAAGAGGACAGATCTGTGGACGCGCATAGACACAGACACTCTGTTTGTCCAATTAATCAACGCGAAATTTCACATTTATTTTGCGGGTTCCCTTTCTGCCATGTTCTCAGTTTCTCACTTCTCAACTGCTGTCAAACAATCGCGCCCCGATTTCTGCGACATTGCCGTCGCCAATACCATTATGTAGGCTGACTGGCTGTAGGTATATGATTTAACTTACCACAGGTGAGTCATCTCCTAGGTCCGAATCGCGTTCCGCATTGTTTGATCGGATACAATCCATATTTAATTTCATTCGTCTTTGATTGAATTTAACGCGCACACACACAGGGACACTACTCTGGGCGCGGATCAAACGGTTTAATTGTGCGTTGTTGATCCACAGTTTTATTTTGAATTGCCGTTAAAAGCGATCGATGTCGCTCTGCAATGAACAATTTTGATTTAAGACTTCTTCTGTCATCTGACACCGGACACACAATGCGATACTTGTATCATACGCGCGCACACACACACACACACACTTCACAGTTTGATAAAGATTTGTTGAATACCGGTATCGCCTGAAGCTATAGTCGGACCGTGCAAATTGTTGCTGTTTGTGTTTTTCCGTTTTTATTCTGTTGTTGACAGATGGGTCGCGCCTCGCGCACCCGAATGCGACACTCACTCGACAGTCGACACACTCACGTTACTTTACTACTCGGTCGGGTGATTAATTCCCCGGAAATCGCACGCACAGTAGTTGTTGTCGGCAATCGGCGAGGACACTTAAATTTTACTTTTTGTACGAAAAAATTCACTAAACGGTGCACGGAAGTTTTAAATGGAACCACCAAAGCCAGAGAACGATGCGGCGTAGGCAATGCTGCTGCTGCTGCTGCGGCAACCACTAGAGAAAGAAAACAGGTTGCGGTTGTGTTGAACTGTCACGGCACTCAATTGGATACGAAAATACCGTTTATTGATTCGCCACTTCTCCCGCGTGCATCGAACAACAAAACAATTACCGTACGAGAGAGTGGTTATGGGAAACAGAACACAAAGTGAACAAAATCTTGAAGACAAACACTGCAGCTCCGATATGTCAACTATCGTGGCTATACTCCGAAAACCGAATGAGGAAAGAAGAGGAACAGCAAAACGATGGTCGTCATTGTGTTTCAATTTCAATTGAATGCCGAGAATGGCATGGAAGCGGAACCCTTGCTGATAATGTTTTGATTCGTTCGCTGTTTTTATGATTCAGAGAGGGTATGCTCAAGTGAGGGCGAGAGCACACCAGTGTGCGAATGAGATGACGAGAGGGATGCGACCTTTATGTAAACAAATAATTGATTAGAGAGCGTATCGAGGTAGGGACAGTCTGGCATGTGAAACAATTGATTTACAGTGTTTTGTTGAGCTCTGGTGCGCCTCGGCTATTTATTGAATGAAATTGGGAACTTTAATTCCTCCTGTGCTGTTTGTGGCCAATCCCGGAGTCGTTCGAATCTATGACGCCCTGCTTGATATGGGCGTGGAAAACATAATCAAATGAATTGGCACAATGAAAGTGGGGAATTTGTTGTTAAGGTGTTGATTTGATTCGTCGTTGTGTAGGAAGTGGAAGTGGATTTGTGGAGGGAGATGAAAGGCGGAAATAAAATGGTGGCACAAGTGAATCATTGCGATTGACTCTAGGCGAGACTGAAATAAATTGGTATCGTCGCAGTGGGAATAGAATTTTAATCTGGAGTTTGCGTCGATGGTCAGATGAACATCGAATAGGAAATTTTGTTGTTTGATATTTTGTTGAAGAATCTATTCACCTACTCATCTACCTATATTATGTAAATACCTTTGTACCTACTTAAGTACCTACCTTCATACCTTAACCGCTAAAATTGGTAGGGATGTACCAGTACTCGGCCACCTAACACTTTTTCATACTTTGATCCGTGATAACTAATTCACCTGGCCATTTAAACAAGGTTTTTCTTTTTTTTTTTGCTTTTGATAGACAATTTTTGTTTGATAAAAAAAATAGTTGAATATAATTGGGTTCTCGCATTTAAAATTAAAATTAATTTTTTGAAAAAAGTTAAATTTCACCAGTACCTACCCGGCCAGTAAAATTCAGTAGTCGGACACTTTTGTACCAGTATCCGGCCAGGATATTACAAAGTAGATTTAACATTTAAACTCGATTTTAATCGATTATTTAATAAATAATTAATTACATATTTACTTTTGTACAGTGGCGTAGCGCGGGTTGGAGCCGCCCGGGGCAGACTATGCCGCCCCCCTAATTTTATAACACATTAAAAAAAAAAAAAAACTTTGTAAGCTTGGTAAAATTTCTGGAATCGAATAGGTAGGTACCTAACGGTACTTTTGAAATTTCGAAATACATATCTCGAAAACAAAAGTTAATTTCTATGGTAATATAATCATTTCCACATGAATAGAGCGCTCAGTTTTTGTCTATATTATCGTAGGGTTACCTACCTACGTACCATTACTTTGCAAAATTCATTCGGTTTTTCTTTGTTTACATTTAGTCGTTAAATATTTCCTTTATTTTGCAATCCTGAATTTTAAATTCGGCTTCTCATTCCTTAAATTTTTCAATCATTGCGCGATTACTAATTGGCGTTTATATCTTTCGTATTTTTTTGAAATGATTTTTGATCATTTGGCAATTTGTTGGTGTTATTGTCAAGTAATTTTTCAACGAAATATCGTTTTGACGTTTTACTATTTCCCAGATTGATCATTTCGCCACCCCGGTGAAACGTCAATTTTCCCAACAATTTAAGCGAAACGTACCATACCCATTATCGTACAATAGATTTTTGAAAATACGTTCTTTTTTTTTTAATTTTGTTTTCTTTAGTTTTTTTAAGAAAATGCGATAACGGTTTTGACCAGAATGTGTATTACAGTAAAATTTATGTTTCCAAAATTATTGTGGCCTTTATTTTAAATTCGAATCATCGAAAACGCTAATTTAAAGAACTGCTTATATCTCGAAAGTGTAGGCGCATTGGCTTTGTGGTTAGTGTGTTGGACTACTAAGCGAGGGGTCCAGGTTTGAATCCCGCCAAAAACCCAAATTCTAATTTAGGGTTTTTTTTTTTTCACCGAGAGTATAACTGTCTTGAAAGAGCTTTTCAATTAGCCGTTAGGATTCCGCATTAAATTGAAGATCCCTTCCATTCATTCTAAACATGAAAAAAAAACACACAAAACGAATGGTTGTGAGAAGCTAGGCCTAGGGTCCCTCCGACCTGTTGCGCCAACTACTTATTTATTTTATTATATCTCGAAAACCCCAATTTTAAATTCGATAAAACTCTAAAAACCAAGTAATTCTTACATACCGAACAATAATTTATAAGTAATCTCTCTAACGATTTTGATCAAAATACATAAGTATTAAAGATAATATAGGTATTTTAAATAAGATCCCCTACTTGGTTTTTCTCGAAAAATTCGACTAAATCAATTTTTTTAATTATTTCTGAAAAAATACTACCCAAAAGCCGATCTGCGTTCATATATTTTTTTAAAACTCCGCGCTTCTATTCAAAATGCAATAGCAGCTAGGCAAAACTTAAGTTTTGTAAATATTGCCCACTTTTTCTTTTCTTTTTTTTTAACCATTTGAATATGCATCTTAAAATAATTCCAACCACTTGGATCGTTACACAATCAGAAAATCCCACTTCGTTTACACCCGCACACACGTCCATCGGTATATTCCGTTTATAACGTCTACTGCAAATTTAAGAACAAATCTCTGAATTCTTAGATATACTCGTACATATGTGATGATATCGATCTATCACCAACGCTACTTTCAATCAAAAGACAAAAACTCCTACTACGCGTGTCAACTTGTAAACTGTAAGAGCTTATAAAACAGTACAATAGGCGCTTATGGCTCTCTAACCAGAACTTGCCAAAATGATATTAATAAATATATATGAATTATTTATTTAATAAAAAAAACTGCTCCAAATTGCCGCCCCTAGCAAAGTGCCGCCCGGGGCCTATGCCCCCCCCCCCCCTTGCCCCCCCCCCCCCCTTGCTACGCCACTGCTTTTGTATCATATATATTATATGCTTATATACACAATATAATTTAGGTAATTTCAATTTTGTGGACTTGTCAATAATCACCCCCGATGCTGCTATTGATGCAAAACGATGTTCTTCAGCAGGCAAAAGATTGTTGGATTTATAGGATTTTTTGGACACTTTTTTAAGCATGTCTTGAACTCACTTTCTATAATGATCAAATGGGAAAAGGTCACACTTTCTGAATCAACTTTCTGAGGGAGATTTCTAGAAGTGGGCAAAAGTCCTTACGAGTTAGAACCTTTCCTATGTTATTCGTGTGCCATTATCTTACACCGTCTTCTTCCAGTCTTTTTTTAGTGGCTTAAACACACTTACGTCAGCTGGTTGAAGGATATGGGCAGGACCGGCCCAACCATACGTACAAGATGTGCAAATGCACAGGGCACCAAGTTTCAGGGGCGCTTTGCTCAAAAAAAAGAAGATTACTTTTAGGTATATTGTGCGAATAAATACCTACCTACTACTACCATTTGCATTTTAAGTTTTCTTGCACATTAACTCACATCACTTGCACTGTTGCAATTTCAAGGAGAATCTAACTCAAAATATCGCAAAATAAAAAATTCAACTAGATATATGCAAGTTCATTACTTACTTACCAAATCTGAAAATATTCCACCCGGTTCGTGTACAAACATTTTTTGCACATCCACTTACATTTTCAAAGAAAATCTGGATCTGTTTCGAAAATCTGAAAACAAAAAAAGTTCCACTTCCACCTCTTATGTGCGGGTTTTATTTCTTGCACATTACCTCCCAAAATTTTCATATGAAAAATAAATAATAGTAATAATATTTGGCGCAACAGGTCCGGAGGGACCCTAGGCCTAGCTTCTCACAACCATTCGTTTTGTGTGAGTTTTTCATTTTTGGAACGAATGGAAGGGATCTAAAGTTTTATGCCGACTCCAAACTGCTAATTGAGAAGCTCTTACAAGACATTTATACTCTCGGATGTTTGTCAGACGTTCGCGAGAGGTAGCGCAGTGGAAAAACACCATAAGTTGGAATTTGGGTTTTTGCGGGATTCGAACCTGAGACCCCTGGCTTAGTAGTCCAACACACTAACACTTAACCACTGCGACTACCTCATATGAAAAAAGTAAACAAAAAACAAAAGCAACAATTTTCTCAATTTTTTAAAAAGCAGCGAGGAACATGCAGATGGGGTAAATGTAACTAATGTAGGTAAGTTATTTAAAATATCGATGAAGTAGGAAGTAGGGCCTGGAGAAGAGGTATCTTTAGTTCTTTTTCTAACGGGTATTTTTGTTTAATGATCCCAACAATTGGGAAAATTCATCTGATGAATTTCAATTACATATACAAGTTATATACGAACATTATCCAATGGCAAGGAAGCTCCGAAGACTAAAAAAAAAAAAGCATGGAAAGTCTACCTCCTGGCAGTGGCGTAGCAAGGGGGGGGGCAAGGGGGGCACAGGCCCCGGGCGGCACTTTGCTAGGGGCGGCAACTTGGAGCAGTTCTTTTTTTTTTTTTTTAAATAAATAATTTATACCTATATATTTATTAGGTAATATCATTTTGGCAAGTTCTGGTTAGAGAGCTATAAGCGCCTACTGAACTATTTTATAAGCTCTTACAGTTTACAAGTTGACAGGCGTAGTAGGAGTTTCTGTTTTTTGATTGCAAGTAGTGTTGGTGATAGATCGATATTCACGAGTATATCTAAGAATTCAGAGATTTGTTCTTGAATTTGCATTAGACGTCATAAATTCAAAATGGTTGAAAAAAAAGAAAAAATGTGGGCAATATTTGCAAAACATAAGTTTTGCCTAGCTGCTATTACATTTTTAATGGAAGTGCGGAGTTTTAAAAAAATATATGAACAGATCGGCTTTTGGGTAGTAATTTTTCAGAAATAATTACAAAAATTGATTAAGTCGAATTTTTTGAGAAAAACTAAGATCTTATTTGAAATACCTATATTATCTTTAATATGTATTTTGATCAAAATCGTTTGAGAGGTTTTTGTAAAATTACGCAGAAAAAACCGTACTAAATTTTGCAATGTTGTTTGAATAATACTATTGCCTAACTATTTAGCTGAAAACTGACTACTTATAAGTTATTGTTCGGGATGTAAGCATTGCTTGGTTTTTAGAGTGTTCTCGAATTTAAATTGGGGTTTTCGAGATATAATAAAATAAATAAGTAGTTGGCGCACCAGGTCGGAGGGACCATTCGTTTTGTGTGAATTTTTTTTTTTTTTTTTTTTTTTTCATTTTTAGAAAGAATGGAAGGGATCTTCAATTTAATGCCGATTCCAAACGGCTAATTGAGAAGCTCTTTCAAGACAGTTATACTCTCGGATGTTTGTCAGACGTTCGCGAGAGGTGGCACAGTGAAAAAAAAACCCTGAGTTGGAATTTGTTTTTTTTGCGGGATACAAACCTGGACCCCTCGCTTAGTAGTCCAACACACTAACCAGTGCACCTACACTTTCGAGATATAAGCAGTTTTTAGAATTATCGGTTTCCGTGATTCGAATTTAAAATTCAGGCCACAATAATTTTGGAAACATACATTTTACTGCAACTACTCATTCTGGTCAAAACCGTTATCGCATTTTCTTAGGAAACTAAAGAACACGAAATTAAAAAAAAAAAACTTTTTTTCAAAAATCTATTGTATACGATAATGGGTATGGTACGTTTCGCTTAAATCGTTGGGAAAATTGACGTTTCGCCGTGGTGTCGAAATGATCAATCTGGGAAATAGTAAAACATCGAAACGATATTTCGTTGAAAAATTACTTGACAACAACATCAGCAAACTGCCAAATAATTTTTGCGAAATCATTTCATCATTTTTTCAATCATTTCAAAAAAATACGAAAGATAAAAAATAGAAAAATAAATAAATAGTTGGCGCAACAGGTCCGGAGAGACCCTGATGGGCCTAGCTTCTCACAACCATTCGTTTTGTGTGAGTTTTTCATTTTTGGAACGAATGGAAGGGATCTATAATTGTATGCCGACTCCAAACGGCTAATTGAGAAGCTCTTTCAAGACAAATAAAAAACCGGAATAAAAAACCGAATTTAAAATTCAGAATTGCAAAATAAAGGAAATATTTAACGACTAAAGGCAGACAAAGAAAAACCGAATGAATTTTGCAAAATAATGGTAACCCTACGATAATATAGACAAAAACTGAGCCCTCTATTCAGGTAGAAATGACCCTATTACCATAGAAATGAACTTTTGTTTTCGAGATATTTCGAAATTTCAAAAGTACCTGCCGTTATTCGATTCCAGAAATTTTACCAAGTTTACAAAGGTATTTTTTAATGTGTGAAAAAATTATGGGGGCGGCATGAATTGGGTCTGCCCCGGGCGGCTCCAACCCACGCTACGCCACTGCCTCCTGGGTTATGTGGAAAAGATCTATACATTGTGCCAATGTGGAAAAAGGGCGCTTTCTGTAAATCTTGCACAGGGCGCTAGTTTGGCTGGAGCCGGCACTGGATATGGGTGGCAGAGCATACCAAATAATATTTTTTGCATGGCAAAGTTGGCTTAGTTGCATGGATAAATTCAGCCTTGCCCTGCTTGTCCACCAGGGCCGGACACTTAAACACCTCAATAAATAAAGGTTCTAGTAACCGGCCACCATCTAGGTAATACTTAAAAAAAATTAAAATTCCGTGTTTTTTGCAAATACTATAATAAATAGTTATATATAACTTAACAGATGAAAAATAAACGAGTTCGTAAATATTTAAAAAAAAAATGACTGAAACGTATCTACGTTTTCCGTTTGATACCTCCACTAACAATCTCGAACTCTAAACGCACTTTTCACTTCCTCGAAGAAAAGCGTTTTTTTCTTGCGGTTTAGTGATGTTCACAGCTGTCAAATTTTACCAGCACGATAAATAGGCCAAAAATTGTGGCTATAATTTTTGGCCCTAGAAAATAACGATTAATATACTTATTATAAACTATTATACGCAAAGTGGCCGGTGACTG
The DNA here is from genome assembly GCA_946477585.1 of Cheilosia urbana. Classification (NCBI taxonomy): domain Eukaryota; kingdom Metazoa; phylum Arthropoda; class Insecta; order Diptera; family Syrphidae; genus Cheilosia; species Cheilosia urbana. The sequence continues at coordinate 46,280,332 of OX297856.1, forward strand.
GCCGGGTACTAGTAGGTACACCTACCCTAGTGTATGTGCATTCACATAATAAATATAAATGTAAAATAATGAGTCCTATGGGCAATAGGTACCTACCTAGGTACTTCTTCAGGACTTTAAATGCATAAAGATGCCTAAGCTTGAGAATTTGCAATTCATAAAAAAGATGCCAACCACAAATAAGTCGAATCAGACATTTTTTCCTGCTACAAAAATGGCTTCCAAAACTATTGAAGTATAGAGTAGGTACCTAAACTCCACCATCCATCTCAAGTTGTACCATATTGAAACTTTAAGTTACCAAGACCGTGATAAATCGCAGTAAGTTACGTTTTTGAGCGATATGCTCTTAGCATAGGTACCTACACGTTTTACGTGACACTAGGTACCTTCTATACCTAACATCATATGTGATGTAGTAAGAATCTGCAACTTTGTTAAAGACAAACGTTCTCAAGGTAAATCCACTGGCATGATATTATTAGACATTGAAAAAGCCTTTGACTCAGTTTGGCATGAGGGCCTCATTTACAAAATGATTAATTTCAACTTTCCTCCGTCTCTTTGTAAAATAGTACAGTCTTTCTTGTCCAACCGTTGTTTTAATGTCCACATAAATAGTTGCGTTTCTAGTTTAGTTGACTTTGAAGCAGGGGTACCACAAGGCACAGTCCTCGGACCAATATTATACAATATCTACACGTCAGATTTTCCCACTCTACCGTTCTGTGAAGTGGCTATCTTTGCGGATGACACTGCCATATATTCATCCCATCAATTCGCTCTTAATATTGAGAGGAATTTAATAGATGGAATGAGTTTACTAGAAAGTTATTATAGGAGATGGAAAATTAAGCTTAATGATGCAAAAACTCAAACGATCTTTTTTACAAGAAAAAGAAAAGCTTGTTTTCTTCCCAGCAGTCAGTTCCATGTAAATGGAAGCAATATAAATTGGGAGCCTTCGATTAGGTATTTGGGTGTTCATCTAGACACTAAACTTACATTTAGGGATCACATCAACAAAACGATCAAGAAAACAGGCATTGCAATTAAGATGTTGTACCCCTTTATAGATCGAAATTCCTTGCTCTCAATTGAAAATAAAATTATTATTTATAAAACAATTTTTCAGGCAATCCTGTTATACGGTTGCCAAGTATGGGGCGACTCTGCTGCCTGCCATATCAAAAAGTTGCAAGTTACGCAAAATAAAATATTGAAAATGATATTTAATTTACCATGGAGGTATCCAACTTTAGAGCTCCATGAAAAGGCGAATGTTGAGTTGATTGCTCAAAGAATCCAAAAGCTTAAAGGCACATTTCTAACAAGAAGTAGTTTTGCCGACAATCCCCTCGTTAACCAATGAAATATTTAATCTAGTCATTTTTCATACTTGTTTCTATAAATTTTGAAATGTTTCTTGTTACATAGAACTTTAATTATTTGTTTCTTAGATGTTCTTTGTTAACTCTTTAAGTGTTCAATCATTGTTAATTTATGTTTGTACATATATAATTTATCATTTGCAAAAGTGTTATTTATATCTTTATTTATTTAATGTTTTCCATTTACTTATTTATTTATTTATTCATTATTTATTTATTTATTTATTTATTTATTTATTCATTTATTTATTTACCTATTTATTTATTTATTTATTTATTCATCATTTATTTATTTATTTATTTATTTATTTATTCATTTATTTATTTATTTATTTATTTACTTATTTATTTATTTACTTATTTACTTCTTTATTATATATTATCTTATCTATATATTTATTTACTACTAAATGTAATAAATCGTGAATATTTATTATTATTTTTACATTGATTTCCTTTAAATTTATTAGTATTAAAATCTGAAATAAGATTATTTTTATTTATAAATTAATTTTATTTTTGAGCTTTTCTAGTCAACCATTTCCTTCTTTTTCTTTTCTTTTTTTGCTTTTTGAATTTGAGGTTTTTCTTGTAGTTTCCTCAAAATTCGATTTGTCTACATGTAAATTGTCATAATAAATAATACCATATTCCAATAGAAAGATAATTACCATTATCAAATTATTGTATTGTAAAATGTGCGGTTACAAACACCCATTGTAAATCTTATATACAAATAAAAAAAAAAAAAAAAAAAAACATCATATGTGATTTGACTTTTTGAATGCGATCTTTCCAACGTAACTTGCAGTCAATCAAAACACAAAACTACTCCTAAATATTTAAAATTTTTGACTGATTCAATATTAAGACAAATAGAGGAACATTTCTCAGTTTTTAAAAAAAAAATTTACCGCAGCTATGCACAGGTAGAGTAAAGAATTTCTTTTGCACTCACACGAATGGAAAAAGCTACCAAGATCTGTCGGAATATCACCCAATAAACTGTAATTGATTTTATTGCAAATAATAATTCGATTACTAAATATACCACATAGGTACCTATAAAACTAAGGTTTAGTATGGTTTACCTAAGCATTTTTTTAATTCTTTGAGTAGATTTTCGTTGAAATTTTGTTTATGATTCTACAAAAGCCCACCGAAAATATTAAAAGGCCTTATTAGGAATATGAAAGGAAAAGTCCATTCAAAAGTACCTACAAAAGTTCTTACACACTCAGAAATTTAAAATTAATAAAACAGCACCGCGGAAGAAAGCCCTTAATTTCAAAGGTCAATAGGTTAGGTACTAAAGATTTATTCAATGACAAACGCCCATCGACATCTTCTAGCTTCACAACCCCATTTAATCCGTCAGCAGCCATCACCGCAGCTTAAAAAAAAAAGCGATAAGACCGGAGCATGTTACTGTCACGAGTGTAAAGAAGACCGAATGGAAGATATGAGACAATTTCAAAATATTATGGTTTTTGGTACCTACCATGAACTTTCGATTCGATTGCCCTGGTGGATGTACTCAAACTTAAATTTAACTTTACCCTACCTAACATTAAATGTCATTCTTAATAAAAATCTCCTTATTTTAAATTAATTTAATAGGTAGGGAAGAGGTGGCTAGTTTAGGACGGGGCCAGTACTACAAAAAAAACTTTTTAATGCTTTAATAACATTTTATAGTGGCAACTCCACTTCAAACAAATATCTGATGGATATTGAAACGATACCAACTTTAAAAAATAAAATAAAAAGAAAAGTGTGTTTCCAGACGACGGTTGTAATTTTTTTTTATTCCTAGACGTAAGCATACCTATTATTCTAACATTATGCTCAATTTACAAATTAAAAGTGTTCAATTATAATGTTTATATGTGTAGCGATGTTATTCAACCAAAATATTAACAATTTACAATGTTTTTAAAATAATATGAAGTTTTTAGTTTTTTTATCCCTCTCGGGGCACTTTTGGACAATGCGCGAGGGGAACTTTTGGGCATGTCCTAATCTGCCCCCTTTTATCGCTTTGAACAATCTATTTTAGTGTGATTGTTTTTGGTTTTATTTGTTTAGGTTTATCTCTGCACTAATGGTAAGAAATTACAAGAAAAAGAAGGAAACCGCTCCTAATGAGCGTTTTTTTAGACATGTCCAAAACTGGCCCATGGTTGTCCTAAGGTGCCCCCCAGAGGGGCAGAATGGGACACTTTAAAGAGATTTTTAAAATAAATAAAAAATATATAAATCATAACTATACATATAAGTTTGGATATAAGAGTCAAAGATAAAACAACATGTAATAATAATTTAAATTCCGAAGGGATACTCCGCTTTTTAATGGATCTAGAGCGATTTTTGTAAAAAGTGTCCTAAGGTGACCACCTCTCCCCTACCTAGTCAAATTTATTCTTTCTTTTTTTTTTTTTTTTTTTTTCTATAGTGTTTACTTTTTGTTTTGTATTAATAAATAATATCATTTCATAATATACTAGCTGACCCGGCGAACTTTGTTTCGCCCATATTCGCTAATGTAATGAAAATAATAATACTGAGCATGCACAGGGCACATGTCCTTTACGATACACGATGTATAAAGCGGAAGGTCATACATTTGACTTTAGGAGGAACATGGGAATTCAAGATTGATTCCACAAAACTCCATCGATTGTCCTTGAGACTTATTAATTTTCATAGCGGAACGGGAAATTAATATACGCTTAAATACGAATGGCAAATTTTCCTGAATAAGCGACATCCGCTGAATTAGAATATTTTCCTTTGAATTTTCCACTCAAAATCGTCGCTTAATTAATTAATAAACGCGATGAGTTGCAAAATTTCGGTGGATTGAGGTTGCGCAGAAAAATTATAACTGAGCCAACTTTCAAATTCAAAATAATTCAAAAATTAAACATTTTAAATAATTTTTGTTGTATTGGAAGTGACACTACCCGTATTTCTATTCAATCTTTTTTTTTTAAATACAAAGTTCCATTCCCAATCCCATCCCCGTAAACTTATATTTTCACGACAAAAAATAGCATAAATGTCCTTCCTTCGGTCAATACGAATCCACGAAGCACGATCCATTCCCGAGTTATGAGTAGGGATGATACGGAGCTTCGACTCTGAATCCGATATGTCGGAACATCCGGTTTAAATTGCACCTCCGATTCCGGCTTCGGTTCCGATATAATCACATCGGAGGTTTTTCGAGCACCATCTCTTTCTTAAGATCTTGATAGAGTAGATCCATTTCCTTAAGCTTGATTCGAAGTGCTTTATTTCCTTCCACAAGACTTTTATCTTTCACTGAATCCTGTTTTTCACGCGCTAGCGCTCCCGGCGGACTTCTTTTCCCGGGGTTATTCGATCTTGTTGGAGGAGATCGAAATACCCTTGTGCTTTTAATAAAAGGGTTAATAGATTGCAATAAGCGGCTCTCCCCAGAATCCGTAGAGCCGACCTCCGAAGAGGGTGGATTTTCCAGTAAAGCTGGACTGCCACCTGGGGTACTAAATCTTTTAGTTTTGTTCATTGAATTTTTTGTATACACCATTTCGCTCGGTGTACGGAGGTTGGATTTTAGTCGCCTTTTATGACAGGCATGCCTACCTCAGGTATATTCTAACCCCTACCCGAGGGGGGCCAAAACTGTCACACTTAATTCACAATCCACATAATACAGTCGCACGATCCACAAGCCTACGAATGGCAGATTCGTCCAAACTTAAATTTTAAAAATTATGTTGAAACTACGAATATTCGCTTGAATTCGCAATTCATTCTCATGTTCATAGTTCATAGTTCTTAAATGAGAAAGTTGTAAGCGACCTTATGGCAACAGCAGAGTTGTCAGACGGTCAATATATTTCCCCCCAGATTTGGGTATTTTTCCAAAAAAAATTGTTGTCATTATTTCTTTAGCATCTTAATGTACGATTTAAAAGTTGGAATTTCGAATTTGAATCTCGAACATGTAAGTTTGGTCTTCCTTCATCTTGTAGGAGTTTACACAGCCTTTATAAGCAACTTTGATGAAATTAATGTTTATAAATTTTACAGTTGGTGTTTAAATTTTGAAAATCTATTGTACGATACTATAGAAAAAAACTGAGCCTGCCATTCAGTTAGAAATGACAATATTACCTTAGAAATTAATTTTTGTTTTCGAGATACATATTTCGAAATTTCAAAAGTACCGTTATTCGATTCCAGAAATGCTACCAAGTTTACAAAGGTCTTTTTAGAGTATGAAAAAATTAGGGGGGCGGCATAAATTGCGTCTGCCAACCCACGCTACGCCGCTGGTCATTGCCCAAGTCTATGTCACTTGGGGAACAGAACACTTGGAAGATACCAATTCTTTGACATACAAGAAATTTCAGATGTTAATTTATCTAATCTTTACAGGTTCATAAATACACCTGGATGGCTGGACAAGGTCGAGTAACCGAGAGGCAACAAATACCATCACCACCAACATCGGCTAACTCCCGAACAAGGGCATCACAATGGGTCCATATGGACCTAAGTTTGATACTGCAGGGATCACTCTGCCGTATCCACCCATAAACCTAACCTAACCTAAGTGTGTCGGCTAACCTAACCACTCACTGCAAGTGCAACCATTTTTACAGCCTGGTTAGTCTAGGAAAACATTTTTTTTTTTAACAATAACTGAGCACATGTAGTCGCAGTAGCTTAGTGGTTAGTGTGTTGGACTGCTATGCGGGGGTCCCAGGTTCGAATCCCGCAAAAAACCAATTCCGACTTACGGTTTTTTTTACGCTGCGCTACCTCTCGCGAATGCTGACAAACATCCGAGAGTATAACTGTCTTGAAAGAGTTCTCAATTATAGGCGTTTGGAGTCGGCATAAAATTGTAGATCCCTTCCATTCGTTCCAAAAATGAGAAACACACACAAAACGAATGGTTGTGAGAAGTTAGGCCTAGGGTCTCTCCGGACCTGTTGCGCCAACTATTTATTTATAACTGAGCACTTTGAACTTTGTGCGTTGAAGAACTGCTAACGAATAATAAAGTTGGTTTGGAACTCAAAGATCGAAATTTAGATTTGAAAGAAATTCCATTTTTCATTATTGATAATATCTTTCTATAAAGGAACAACCGAGAAATAAAAACGAATAGTAGTTAAAACCAAATTATTTGGTCATTTGAATACAAGTCAAAGAAATATTAGCTGCCAGACGAAAAAAATAAGCTTTCATTTGTTGTGTTAAAAATGTGCAAAAGCGTGCGAATTTACACTTTTATTGAAATAAATTTAGTTGGAATATTCATATTTATTTTAGAAAACAACAAAAAACGAAATCCCACATAATGGTGTCTATCACTATAGAGTATAGACTATAGCAAAAGTGCTCCAACGAATTTCATTGCAAAGTGCATATCTGAATTTCTCTGATCTTCAATGAAAAGCGCCATAAATAAACTCCTGTCTGACAGAATGCATAAATATCATTTAAGATACACAACACACCTAAAAATGTATAGGAATAATATTTGCTAAATAATACCAACTACCTACTAAAGTGAATTCCAAGAGGCCCACATAAGTGAAGATTGAAGATGAATTGATATTTTTCTGTTTGACCATGGGAACAAAACAAAAGTACTTTGCGGTTTAATCTTCCTTTATAAGTTACCAATAATGTTGACAAATAACACAAAGGGCACAAATCCAAATTAATTTCTTCAATCAGCTCTAAGTCAACGACTCATTTACGCTATCCTACGTGTCTTATAGATTACTACTCCGACTTTCCTTTTTTGTACACTTATCTGATTGAAATACAGATATGGCATCGAATGACAGAATGTGTTTCCGTCTTTCATTTGATGTAATCATATTACATTGCCACGCATTCCTTGGGTCTGCCGACAAATAGTTATGCGAGGGGTGAACTCGCCTATATCGGGGAGAAGGATAATGTATGAGCAAAACAAGGAATCGTATGGTTTCCTTTAAGGTGTTTTTCGTGCTATATGCTATGTGCTTTCTTCAATCAAAGAAAAATCATGGATTTTCCACTTGAGGTTCCTTTTGTCGTTTGATGGTGTGGGGTGGGATGAAGAAGGATTGTGGTGGATTATTGTGCAACTTAATATTGCCTCGCATACAATAGACAGCAGTACTTCAGCATTGAAATGTGGAAAGCGATTAAGTCAACCTGTAATAGCAGTGTTCGACATGCCTTAGGGTGTTTAACGAATCAATTACATAGTTGTATCCAAGGTATTGTTGTGAAGAATAAGGTGCTTGGTTAAATTATGAGTATCCTTCAATGTGAACGAACTTAATTATGAATTCCCACTATCCTACACAAAACAAGAAAATAACACTTAACTAAACGGTTTCTTTGGATCACTAGTGTAGGGATCGAGGATGCGCTAAATTATTTTTAATACCTACATATAATTTTGATGAGAGTTACGCAGTTTAGTCGTATTGGTGTCTTTTTCTCGTTTATAAGCGTCTATTTAGGGATACCTTTGGATTCCTTTATATTTCCTCCCGTATTTCGATTCCTGTACTAGCTCTTGCATCTGTTTGGGATTATTTCGTTTATTCTCTGATATTCCAACTATTCTAAACGCAAAAAATGTTCCATTTCGTCAATATTTTCCCAGTTGTGAACATTTTTTTCGGCTGTGTTGTGCTTAGGTAAGACTCACTGAATTCGGTATCATGCCACATAAACACTAACTTTGACGGTTACAATTTGTATTTACCAAACCATGCTTACTCGTATATCTCAGAAGCAAGACTACTTGCAATATCTACTTTCTAACTTCCAGATTATTATTTTGATATTTGGTTTAAAGAAATCAAACCAACGACTATAACAGGACTCAAAGAGGGCTCAACGACGAACGGTTATTCCTGGCAACCAAGAGCATGCCCAAAAGAAGTGTGATACTGTGTGGTGATGCTGCGAAATAGAAACCTATTTCCAAGTGGAAAACTGGGGTGGGATTCTATAACATAAAAACGTTCGATCGTTTTCGTTTGCACGAGCGGTTTGCTTCATGTAACTACAAAAACGAAAGGAATTTTCGTTTGCACGAAAGCAAAAAAACGAAAGTCATTTCGCTAACTTTTTCGTTTATTTTGCTTCATGTAACTCTAAAAACGAATGACATTTTCGTTCCATGCGAAAAGAAACCAACGACAGCTTATTCATTGACGTTTCTCCTTTTTTTTGATTGCTAAATTGTTGGTTGTGTTATTTATTCGATACAAGTTGGCGAATTATTTATAAATAGCAAGTGATAGTGATGATAGCGATGTAGAAGATCAAAATCTTAGAAAAATCAAAAAAAAAAAATCTTCGGGATTATTTACAACAACAATAAATTAAAACAATTCTTAATAAAAATGTTTAAAAACCAAAACTTATACTTTTTATTCAGTAGTCAGCAAAACTTATTTACCTACATAATTGTTTAAATATCACACGTATCACATTCTTACAAAAATAATAATACTAACATAAAAAGGAAAAATAAATATGACATAGTGTTAGTTAGTTGTGTTTAAACTCTTAGGTTTAATTCAATTTGCTTCAGCTCGTTAGCTGACAAAGCAATTTGAATTTCTTGCTCCCGAAGGCTTAATTTTTGTTTTTCGATTTCAAGAAAATTCTTAGCCTTTTGTTTTTTCACATCCAAAAGTTCTTTGCAAAATTGCTTTTTCTGCTGTAATTCTTCTATTTTTAAATTTCTAATATCAGTCAAAATAGCCAACACTTGCTTATGGTAGTTTTCTGTTTCATCTGCGCTATTTTTAAACACCGAAAATTTGTCGATGGGTATGTTGTTGCTGTTGGGTTGTGACTTGTGACTGACATTCACTAGTGGCAGTAGGTGGTTCAAATAATAAATCTTTATCCACCTCATTCATGGAATCATCATCGTCACTTAAAAGATCGCGCAGTAAGTTGAAGTTGAAGGAACTGGAGTTTTTTCTCTCGGTGACAAAGATGTATCCCTTGAGTACTTTGTGTCTGCTCCCACTTCACAACCAAATTCTTTGGCAAGATGAATGCCCGTAACAGCGGCTTCGCTAGCTGCTACTTCAACCAATCTGCTTTCAAATTGTGAAAGCTTCACCTCTTTATACGGTCCACTCCCAGTTTTTTTCAACGACAATTTATTCTTCGACAGCTTTGCCCGGTGTTTGAAATCTGCCCATGTCTAAAAAAGGAAGGAATCATTTAAAAAATACACAAATACGTAGGTATGGCAAACAATTATAAAAACCTTTTTCCATCCAATAAGTGTTTTAATGGGTGGGCCATTTTCATTTAATATTTTGGTGAGTTGCTCCCATTTTTTTGCGGCTCTGTCTCTTCCATGTGCATTGTCCTGGGAATTTTTTGCGAGAAAAGGATACTTCTCCATCCAGTCGATCAATATGTTTTGCTGTGTTTGATTTGTTGTTGACGTCCTGTGAATATGTTAATAGTTCAAATAAAGAGTATGCGTGTCGGTAATTATTTATTTTACTTACATTATTTTTTACAATGTTAAATTTATTAATTTAAACAACAACATCAACAAATAAAATATTTTGAAAATTTCAGCTGTTGGCCGTCATATGCTCATTATGACACATTACGCTTCTCAAACTTTAATTTCTTCGCCACACTGTTTCTTAAACCCATGCGAAAGAGAAAAAGGAAACGAAATGAGTTACATGAAGCAAACTTTCGCTTTTGCGTGATTTCTATCGTTTTTTGAAAAGCGAAAGCGTTTTCCGTTTCGTTTTTTACAGAATCCCACACCTGACTACCTACAATCAGCGCTGCCACTTTGCTACGATCGTAGCAAAATTGCTACGCGATTTCCAATTTGCTACGCACTCTCCCTAAAAACGTCTATTTTGCTACTTTTTTTTAAAGCATGAAATGTCAACATAAATCTTGGAATTTTTCTTTAAAAATAAAATAAAAGAAAGTATATTCAACTTTTACTCACTTTTCCACACCAACTTATATTCTTTTCTACCATACCCAACAAGTACCTATTTCTTCGGATGGGTTAGTGTTTGAATTTGACTGGAATCTGGCAAGCCACTGTTTTTAAAAGTTTCCAATTTAATGAAAAGACCTCTCGTTCTTTCACATAGCAGCGCAGCTGCTGAAAGAATTTTTTTAGATTTAAGCTGGACAAAGAACAAGAAGACGAACTCATTTAGAATAGAGACAGTAGATAAAATAATGGCTGCAAAATGTTTGGTTTCAAAAAGAAACGAAATATGGGTGTCGAATCGAAAACTTAATTTTTGAACTTAAAAAAAAAAAACCGTATGAATGTAAAAGACTTGCCGGAATTTCTATGTGATATTAATTCTGCTATTGGTACAAAGATCCTACATTTATAATCTTGTGATATGAACTATTTTTTTTTTTTAAGGCAATACTTGCATGCAAAGCGCCTTTAAAGTGAAGTTTTTAATGTTATTTTTGTTTGTTTGTTTACAGTTTTGTAAAGTATATAGTTCACCAACTATACTTGTACTAGTCTTTAAAAACATATTTACATTGAATAAAGAATTAAGGGTTTTTTTGTTTGTTTTCGAAAAAAAAAAATTATATTTTGGACTTTTGAGTTTTTTTTTTGAGTTTTGCTATAACAGAAATTGCATATGGTACACATAAACTTGAGAATATACGAAGTATGTACAAGTACATGTTTGTGAAAATTTTTTGGGTAAATTAGAAATTAACAAATACCTAGGAATTCTGCAGTTTTTTCAAAATGACCCCCCCTGCCTCATTTTCGAGTATAAACTTTATAAAGTATGTAGGGCTGTAACTTCTTATCTGCTTTCCATAGGAAAGGGATGTGCATTTTTCGATAATAGTAAAGACGAGGAAATTTGATTTTTAGCTTCATTAACCCTTGTTTCGTCAGATTTACTTACAACTTTCTAATAGTAAATACTCTCCAATTCGAATGTTGAATATTGTATCATTTCATTAGGAAGCTCACTCTCATGGTTTTTAATTATTCTTGAAAAAAACGTTTTTCGTATTGATTTAAGAATTTCCTTTAACTGAATTTACTTTGGGAACTGAGCACTGAACTACATGAAGTATAGATGATCCATGTGTTTTGGAAATTTTTAAAATCACCAGTCTACGCTTTTTTAGCGGTCCAAAGTAGTATACATTTTTTTTAGAGCTACAACCTCCTACCCACAACAATTAGAAAAAGATTTGAGGAGATTCTGATTTCAGCTGCATAGTCCGTTTTATAGTCAATACCCCTAAGGGAGTGCTCTGCAATACTAATAACGAATGGAATGCAGGATCACTTTTACCATTTCCAAATACATATACCTACACAAATTTCGTTTGAGTATCGCATACACTTATTCTATACAATGCCCTTTTATGTATTCTACAAACATATATGTGGTTCAGACGGTTTGTGTATTTTGAGAAAAATATACAAATTTCATTTGCTTATTGTGTTTACAAATTCGATTTGTACATGCTATTCACAAATGAAACACAAATCGTTTGTGTAATTGTTGCTGTCAGATTTTTGGTTCAAACGGTTATGTATATTATACATAAATTTATTCACAAACTTTTGCGTACCTATACACAAACCGTCTGATAGTAGCTTAAGAGACCTCTTCATAATTTTGAAAAAAAAAAAAAAAAAAACTTATAGCAGTCGAAAAGTAAAGGGTGGGCCATCTAGTGGTTTCGGGTCTGCGAAATACGGCCCCAATGAAAGAAGGCCCCAAAGCAAAAATGAAATATGTCCCCATTTTTAATAAAATTTGGGGTGTTATTTCCTTTTTTGGGCCTTATTTCCTAATGAATATTGGGGATTTATTTCATTATGAAATAAGACCCCATAAGAAGAAATGAAGTAAGTCCCCAAAACAACTTTTGTATTATTAATTGTTACCCTTCCGACTTGGAATACTAATGGGGGGGCATGCTGCTCCCCTGCAACCCCCCTGCTTGGGTTTACTGTTAGATTACGGGGTGGGTGCGAGGTTGAGTATGTACAAAGTTTCTTTAGTCTAAATTAGTGTATCCAATATCAACAATATTAAGTAAAATGTAGTTTCCGTTATTTTTAATTTCATTATGTAATAAACCACAAATTTGGGGCACTTTTTGATTTTCTTTTGGGGCCTTATTTCATCGCAGTGGGGCCTTATTTCATATTTTAAATTGACAGCTATTTCCCGGTCGAAATCTTGATAGAAAGTCAGTATCTTAGCTCCACGAAACGAAATAAATCACTTTACAACTTTCGGAAATATTGAAAACTTATTTCCAAAGTGAGAGTTGGTGTAGCCCAAACAGTGGATTTTTTGAAAAGAAGTCTTGGCCGAAATGAAGCACCCACCGCGGCGACTAAGTTAACAAACAATACTGCCGCATCTTGAGTTTGGAGGCCCATACGAGAGGCCAACGCATCCGCAGAGAGGGACAGTTTCATGCGGATTGTAGAGTGGTGGCATCTTTGTGCCATTTTCTTCGAATATGAGACTGGGAATAAAGTTTCGGTCAACAGAGTCTGTTAATCGACTTTTTTTTTACCGAGATTGAAGACATGCGCGCCATGCCACACAGCCAATGCCACAATCGATCTTTTGCACATGGAAAAAAATATATTTTGTTCATTTTATTGCATTTTTAAAAAGAAACTTGTATTTGGCCCAACCTGAACATATGTATGACCTACCGACAGCATTATGCGGGAACTATAAAGACTCATTTACTCGGAGCAATAGATTGGATTGGAATGATATTTAAGTATGTTAGGATAAAAATAATTATATTCTGGTCAGCATCAAGAATAACACTCTTCAAAAATTCTTACAATGATAATATCCCTTACTCACCGGTCCGCCTTTCTGCAGAAAAACAAACAAATTGGAATTGAAACTCAAATACCGATTTCAAAACGTTATTACAGCTTAAGGTTAGATTACACCTCTACTGCCTGCTACTCATTAATGTCTACTATGTAGATGGCGCAGTGTGATTATAGATTATATCTGTCATATGGTTCCTATATCGAAATAACTCTGCTTATAAAACATTAACTTGTTTCCAGATGCATTTTGTCCCCCGTGCCAGAAATGAACATACTTACATTTGGATCTAAGTCTCTCTGTACTGTCGCACAAATTGCATCTTTAGGTTTTTTCCACTGCGCCACCTCTCGCGAATGTCTGACAAACATCCGAGAGTATATAACTGTCATTGCAGAGCCTCTCAATTAGTCGTTTGGAGTCGGCATAAAATTGTAGATCCCTTCCATTCGTCCCAACAATTAAAAACTCACACAAAAGAAGAAGCTAGTGAGAACCTTTAGGCCTAGGGTCAAAACCAGTGGCGTAGCAAGGGGGGGGCAAGGGGGGCATAGGCCCCGGGCGGCACTTTGCCAGGGGCGGCAATTTGGAGCAGTTAATTATTATTTTTTTTTTTTTTTTTTCAATTTATAAAATTGACGAAACGGACACTGCTTCACAGTAAGTAATCAGACATTCCTTGTGTTGGTTAACAACAAAATCCAATGAACGCTGCTCCCTAGTATGCAACTACATTTTTTCAGAAATTTAAAACACAAATTAAACACTGTGCACATCTGCATTCGAAAATACCTACCCCTTTTCTCTTTTCTCGCTAGAAGTTGGGTGTGTGCGTATGTAACTGTAAGCGATGTTGTGCTGGAAACTGGAGTTAGTGCGAATAAGTAATTATAGTTTTGCTTTTGTTGGTATTAGAGGTATCTAATATAATTAAGATTACACATCCTTGGCGCAACCAAAAAAAAAAGGTATACTTTTCTATTGTGTTTTATCTTGCTCAAAAGAAGTGAATTGTTGAAATTATTTTATGCTGCATATTCAAAATGATTGAAAAAAAGAAGAAGTGGGCAATATTTGCAAAAAATAAGTTTTGCCTTCCTGGTATTGCTTTTATAATGGAAGTGCTGACACTGATGCCAACCCTATAGAATTTTCTGTATTGTATCTACAGAATTGTCACTTTGCCAGAATTCAAACTAAAATATACAGAAATCTCAGATTCCAGTAAAAACTTGATTTCCTTAGTTTTGCGTTGGTATATTTCTTTGACCTAAACAAAGAAATGCAATCGGAGCACCCAAAAACTCTTTCTTGCTGTACGACAAAATATTCATAACGTTTAACAAAATTTTGGAGTGTTTTTTTTTCAAACCAGAGTAGGTAGTAGGTGGATTCCAGGTTCCAGCGATACCAGCGGCTAATAAAAATTATGTAATTGTACAAAATTAATAAATACTATAGTTAAAGACTGATATTTTATGCCACTAAAATTTTACATTTTTAGCACTTTTATTATGTTAAAAAAGAAGTCTGGATACAGAATTACACAGAATTTTTATCTTTCATCTACAGACTTTTGAAAGTTAGGGTTGGCATCGCTGAGTGCTGAGTTCTAAAAAAAATATGAACACAAATATCGGTTTTTGGGTAGTCATTTTTGAGAAATAATTTAAAAATTGATTTATTCGATTTTTTTTTGAGGAAATCTAGGTAAGAGGTCTTATTTGATCAAAATCTTTAGACCAGTTTTTGTAATTACGCAGACAAAACCGTACCAAATTTTGCAATGTTTAGTTTAAAAAATATACTATTGCCTAACTATACATATAGCTGAAAACTGACTACCTAAAAGTTATTTTTCGGGATGTAAGCATTACTTGGTTTTTATAGTTTTATCGAAATCAAAATTAGGGTTCTCGAGATATAAGCAGTTTTCAAAATTAGGATTTTCGGTGATTCAATTTGGTCAAAATCTTTATCGCCGTTTCCTTAGAAAACTAAAGAAACCAAATTTTCGAAAATCTATTTTACGATAATGTAGAAAAAAACTGAGCCTGCCATTCAGTTAGAAAGGACAATATTACCTTAGAAATTAATTTTTATTTTCGAGAAATTGCGAAATTTCCAAAGTACCTACCGTTATTCGATTCCAGAAATTTTACCAAGTTTACAAAGGCTTACAAAGGTCTTTTTAGTATATGAAAAATTACGGGGGCGTGTGGTATTTGTGGTCTTAACATACACAGTGAATGCAGTGACATTTCAATAAGTGATCTGAAAGTGATTCAATCAAATCCAAGCATTTTTTACAAGTGTAAATATTGCATAGACAATGTACCCCTTGCAAGTATAAGAAAAATTAATGATATCTACACCTACTTGCATGATAACGTACAATGCATTAACAAGTTCGGTCTCTCGCTTGATGCCGAAAGAAATAATAAATCAGCTAGCGATCTGCATGCACCGCCTATAAATCGTAGTACTCGGGAAACAACTCGTGCGCAAAGAAAAACAAAGGTCATTGAACCAGTCAAGAAACCGTCATCATCTCCCTTTGCACGTTTTCCGACGCAAATTAACAAGAGCACACCCGTTGGCCCCCGTGCAGTTGCTGCTTTGCCCAAGAATCGACTTGCAAAAAAGTCGCCTGCTTGCTCTCCTAAAACCATTTCTTCGCCTATTGCCAATACTGCTACTGCTATCTCGACCGCATCGTCTGTCGCTGATGATACTCATATTGCTAAAGATGTTGTTGCTGTTGATGCTGTTGATGCTGTTGTTGCTGTTGATGCTGTCGATGCTGAAATTGGTTGTGCTACTGGCTCTTCACATTTACAACTCAATGACAAAACTGTTCGTGGTTTAAGTTCTGATGCTGCCGTTTTTGATTTTTCCAGTAATAATATTCACACAGTGCGAAATGAATTTCAAGTTCCAAATCAAACTGCTAAACAAAAAAAGTTTATTGTTGGGACAAACTCAAATAACCATGAACTTAAAATTGTAAGAAATCATAAATGGTATCACATTGGTTCTTTCTTAGTGTCCACGTCTACGGAAGAAATACGAAGTTTTATTTCTGCTTCACTTGAAATTGATTCGTCATTGATATTATGCTATAAATTAACGAAGCTTGATGAATCTGAACCAAAGTCTAAATTCGTTAATTTCAAAATTGGAGTTCCTGTTGAGTTCGCCAAAAGCATTTATGTGGACTCTTTTTGGCCGAATGGTGTCAAGATTAGACCATTCCTATTTAAATCAAGAAATGATTCAGTGAAATCAAAAAACGTATTGGGAGCGACGGCAACCGAGTAAATAATAATCGTCTGTCGTCGTATAAAAATAGCTTAAAGATTTATTTCCACAACGCAAGTGGGATCCGTACAAAGGTTGCAAGTTTGTTCTTTAAATCTTGTCATTTGCACTACGATGTCATCATTATTGTCGAAACCTGGTTGTATCCCGATATATCTTCGAAGGAAATATTTGATGAACGTTTTTATGATGTTTTCCGATTTGATCGGTGTAAAGTAGCTGCTGAGCGTGGAGGTGGGATCATCGTAGCAGTTCGTACTGATCTTGATGGCAAAAAAGTCAATCTGCCAGTTCTAGATGTGGAGCAACTAGGTTTCTCAGTGATTATTAATAGTATTTGTAAAAAGCGTATGTTTTTTGTAGTCAGTTATGTAACCCCTAATAGTAAAGTTGACTGCTACCAGAAGCATATGCAAAATATTGAATTCGTTAATAACAAATGTTCTGCATTAGAAAATGTTTGTATTTTAGGTGATTTTAATCTCACCAATATTTGTTGGACGTGGTTAAATTCATTTCTTATTGCTAATAATGTCAAGCACCCTCATGAATATTTTTTCATTGATTTTATGCACTCGTTAAACTTAAGTCAAATTAATCCAATTCAGAACTCTCTTGCTAAAATATTAGATTTAGTCTTTGTTTGCTGCGATGAATTAAAAGCGACTGTTACTGAAGTACCATTCTCTTTATTAATTGAATCGATTAACCATAAAGAGCTATTTATGGAAATTGAAACCTATGAATACACAAATGTTAATTGTAAAAATAATCTGAATCGTTTTAATTTTTCTAAAACGAGTTTTATTGAACTGAATAATTTTTTTAATAATATAGATTGGTTTAATGAATTGCCCAATACGAATTTAGATTGCATGTATAAGCGCTTTGTTGAAATACTTGATGATGGCTTTGGTAGATTTGTCCCAATTTCCAATAACCGATCATTATCCAAACCCCCTTGGTATAATAAAAGATTAAACCAGATAAAGAATTTGAAAAACCGAGCTTTTAAAATTTTTAAACGATCAGGTAATATCGATGATTACAATAAATTTAGTAAACTTCGAGGTCTTAAGGCTCTCCGGCCGAACCCAAATTGTGGGGCTGATGGCATTCCAGCAATAATATTAAGAAATTGTGCTATAGGTCTTTGCACTCCATTGTTAAATATTTTTAACCGTTCTCTCCATGAAGGAACCTTTCTTAATGATTGGAAGACTTCCTTTCTTGTCCCGATTCATAAAGCTGGGGATAAAAGTGATGTTGAGAACTATCGCGGTATCTGTAAACTCTCCGCAATTCCTAAGCTTTTTGAAAGTATCGTTAAAAACAAACTTGAGTTTTTAACGAAGGAATGTTTGTCTGAGGCTCAGCATGGTTTCATATCTGGTCGGTCTACTATCACTAACTTGGCTTCTTTTTCAAATTATGTTTTAAATGAGATGGAAAACAGAAGTCAAGTGGACGCGATATATACCGATTTCAGCAAAGCATTTGACTCAGTCAATCACTCTATTCTTCTTGAGAAGCTAGAAGCTTTTGGAATCCACTCTAAAATGCTTAGTTGGATTTCTTCATTTTTAATTGGTCGCTACCAAAGAGTAAAAATTGGAACATCGCTTTCGAAGAGTATAAGCTGTACTTCCGGTGTCCCGCAAGGGAGTCATTTAGGTCCACTGCTTTTCGTTATTTTTATAAATGATATTGTTTCAACAGTCAAAAATAGTCGATGCTCACTGTATGCAGATGATTTAAAACTATATTTAAGTATTAAAAGTTTAAATGACTGCTCTTTGATTCAATCAGATCTGAATAATATTGTTCATTGGTGCAACGCCAATGGCTTAAAACTAAATATAAAGAAATGCAATGTGATTTCTTTCAATAGATGTGCGTCTACCTTTGAATATGATTACTCGGTAAATTCAATGTATTTGAATAGAGTTATGAAAATCAAAGATTTGGGAGTCATGCTCGATACAACATTTGCCTTTAAATGTCATATTGAATATACTGTTGCGAAGGCTAACTCAGTTGTAGGTTTTATTAAACGTAATGGAAGAGACTTTAGAGATCCTTTTGCCTTACTTTCACTGTTTACCGCATTAGTTCGATCCCTGCTTGAATATGCTGACGTGATTTGGAATCCTGCTTTTTCAACTTATTCTGATCGCCTTGAAAAGATCCAAAGGCGTTTTACAAAATACGTTTTTTATAAAATGAATTGGGAATTTTCTCCTAATTATAAGGCAAGGTGCTTATTACTTGGTATTAAATCTTTAAAATCCCGCCGTCAAATACATGATATAATGTTTGTAAGAGACTTGCTATGTTTTCATACAAGATGTTCTAGTTTGCTCTCGATGATATCAATTTATACACCCACGCGATCCTTAAGAATACGTAATCTTCTCTTTCAAAGAAGTCATAGAACAAACTACGGCTGCAATGAGCCCATGACAAGAGCCATACAAGCTTTCAATAGCGTTTACCCTAGCATTGATTTATGTTTACCGAGAGTTCAATTTAAAAACAAATTATTGTACATATTTATCTTTTAACTAATAACTTTCTATTATTATTATGCAATTTTCCTATATATCTATTTCATACATCTGTTAGTTATAAGAATACTTGTAGATGAACCATAATAAATAAATAAATAAATAAATAAATTGGGTCTGCCCCGGGTGGCTCCAACCCACGCTACGCCACTGGTCAAAACGGACCTGTTGTGCCAACTATTTATTTTTATTTATTCTTTTTAGGTCAGCAATGCTTTAGACTCTAGAGTCTACAGTATTTGCATTTAAGAGATACTGACTGATAAGTTTTAAAAGATTTTGTCTTGAACAGTTACTTTTTTTTTTTTTGTAAGTTTGTCTCTAAAAACAAAACTGTTGTGTTGCATCTCAATTTTTTGCGATGAACAGGTTTACCGACTTCTTAACTCACTTTCACTTAGAATTAATATTTGCAGTTCATCTATATGGGTTGGGGTCAAAATTCTGGATGGGGCAACATTTTTTTTTTTTTTTAATTCTGATTCAAAAGCGCGCGCATTTTTTAATTTTCTTTTATTACATTTGTTAGTTGCAAAAAAGCAGAATAATTTGAATTTTATTGCTTTAAATTTGAAAAGCAGAATTTTGTAAAGCAGAACTAAATAAATTGTACGACTGGTTCGCACGAAACTTTCTCGTTCATCAAAATTTTGGTTGAGTCATAAAATATGTAAGAATACGCATTGAGTTTTAAATAAATATATGAACACATATCGGCTTTTGGGTACTCATTTTTGGGAAATACTTAAAATACAGATTTTTTCGAATTTGTTGAGAAAAAATATGAACGGGATCTTTTCCAAAAAATGTACTTATAGTATTTTATTTTAATATATATTTTGATCAAAATCGTTAGAACCGTTTTTGTAAAACTACACACACACAACCGTATCAAATTTTGCAATGTTTGGAAAATACGATTGTTTAACTATATTTAGCTGAAAACAGGGTAAGAGTTCTTCTTTGGGATATAAGCATTACTTCTTTTTTTAAAGTTTCATCAAAACCGAAATTGGGGTTTTCGAGGTACGAATATAAGCAGTTTTTAGAATTTACGTTTTCGGTGATTCAAATTGGAAATTAAAGACGCAACAATTTATTTACTTCACTTTTAATGAAAGATGATCCAAAATAAATCCTGTAGCTTTTAACCTAGCTGTCAGCTCCTAATGTCGTAGTTCTATACAAAGCACGTACCTTGGGCAAATTATTTTGAAAGACAATCTGTTTTCAATCGAGCTGCAAAGTAAGTATTTAGATACCATATAAAATTAAAGACCACACAAAATATTATTGATTAGTGATAACACTTTTAAACAAACTGTGTGGATAAATTAAAAAAAAAAAACAAAAATCTCCTACTATTACAAAACTAAACGAAAACTGTTCTAATTGCCAACAGCTGTCCTCCGTCCAATCCTTTTAATTACGAGTAAACGTCCTAGAACTGATAAATTAAAATGCTTGTTTAAAGTAATTACTGTCTAATTTCACCTTTACGAAAATGGGGTGAATTTTCTCCACAACTCTGCAGTCCTTGCTACATTAGGGAATAGATATCCTCTCAGCTCTCACTCATCATCAATTGGAAAATCGAAAGGAAATTAGAGGCAGCAATTTATCTCCCAAATCATTAATCAACGCCATAAAAATTGCTTTTCCACTCTCTTGTAATATTGTTTAACTATAGGTATAGAGTTTTCTTCTTTTTTGCTTGTTGCTATTATCGATACTGTTCTGCGCAAGGATCTACTTCTACATGGATTGGATTCACATTTCGCCCAAGCAATGGGGTAGGGGTGTTGAATTTGAACCCTACTCGAGGAAAGTGTGAAAATTGGAATCGATGTAATGAAATGTTTGTGTGAAATTGATGGAGTTTGTTTTAACTATAACAGTATTATGTACTTGTATTTGCTGGATAGATTGTTCGAATAATTAAGAATCAATGGTAGTGGAGTGCATGTACACAGATGTAGTCCTTAAGTGGAAATGAATATTCGATGATTAGGAAAATTATTGCACAAAGATGTTGAAGTATAGGCCAAGTCCAAGTGTCATTAAGGTCTCTAAGTCTAGTCATTAGTTTATGAGTGTTTTTATTGTAAGGACAATGGGAAGAGACCTACAAATTTAAGCATTAAGGAGAAAAAGGTAATTTTTCCAGTTCGCTTTTAAGAGAATCCGTTTAATTTTATAAGAAAGCCATTTTGTTTAGAGACTCAGTATTTTAATATCACACGCCTACCTGTAAATTAAAGTAGACATTTATTTTTCAGAACTCTAAAAGAAAAAAACTAAAACATTTATGTTTCTAATGTCTCACACTCAAAAAAAAAGCCATATCAAAATGATTTTTTTATAATATTAAAACTACATTTTGCTGTTTCCATATCAAATCGACTATAAAACATATTGGATAAATATGAAAAATGTTATGCTAATATCATTACTGCTCACGTGAAATTCAAAATGTTATATTAAAAAGATTTATTTTAGCATTGCAATATCAATTTTTAATATCAAAATTTTAATGACATTTTTTGCTATTGAAATAAGATTATCAAATAGTAATTTTACATTGCTAGGCAAGATTAAATATTCTCAATACTTAATTGATAAGAAAAATTATGCTGTCCAAATTTTAATATCTAAGTGATAATTGTGACTATATAGTTTTGATATTGTGATTTCATTTATAGCTTGGATTCTTTTCTTTGAGATAAAAATATCTTCCTAAATAGAGAATAATATACAATTTCAATTTTTCAATTTCAATCAATTAGTTTAATTTTTTGTTTTGATAAGGCGGGTAAAGCTGTAATTTTTTTTTTTTTTTTTTTTCTTAACTAAAATAAATACGCTATATATATTCATTTTACATTTAGTCAGTATGAAAATAAATAGCGTTTTAGTTTTGTTTTTATACATACCTATCATATTTCTATACCTATTTCGTTTTTAAGTTTTTTTGTACTTAAATTTGTTTTTGAAACAGAAAGTTTTACCCTTCCAAGATATTCTTCTGCAGGTTTAGACTATTAATTATTCCTTAATTCCTTAAAAACATACTGTCTCAGGATCAGTGTTTTTTAAATAAAAATATGTTCATGGTAATCATGGAATTAAAAAAATTACGGAAAATGCGAATGTTGTAATTATACCTTTCTGCAAAAACTGAAAGTGAGATGTGTGAAATTTAATCATATAGATATAACATTATTCTATTATTCTTTTGAAATGTTTCAATATCGTTCCATCATTTTTGTGATAATTGTAACATAAAAAGTATCTAGACAGTAATACAACTTCAAAATCAGTATGTATTAACAGTTAGCTGGCGACTTCTTCTTGTTTTTTTTTTGTGTTATTTTTAAATGTATCTGCCACTCAGTTCTGCATTACTGACATTAATTCATATCAATTTAACATTTTTTCTTTGTATTGATATTCTTCATTGTCAACCCAACATTTTCGTGGTAATTGTAGCGTAAAAAATATCCAGGTGATAATACCAAATGGCTAAAAATCAGTATTAACCGTAATCTGCCGATCCCTTTTTTTGAATGCATCTGCAACTAAGTGTTGCGCGTTGTTTTATTACAGACTTCAATCGATCATATTTGTGTGGACTTAGCGACACATTAGTTTCTGATATTCAGACGACGCAGACGTAGTGAGTGATCCGTGTTAAATAATAAATATTAAGTGTTTTACTAGATTAAATGCGAAATGACAAGGGCGAGTTGCAGCTATACTGGAAGTCAACCTATGAAATCGCCGTAAGGAAATTTCCTGACAAATCCTTGGTGAAATTTTTCAAGATTGGTGGTGGGGAACAATTTGTAAGTTTCTTAATAGTGTACATATTTTGGATTGTGCGTTACTGCGACATTTACGTTTTTATAGATAGATCTGGACTTTGAGGAATTATTCTCTGGTTTGCCTTTATTAACAAATTTCCGGAATTCAAAATCACTGGCTGGATTTTATGAAAAATATATATAAGACAAAAGTAAGTTATGATAACTTAAATTATGCTTCCACAGATCAAAGTTATTTTAAATATAATTGTCTCATAACAAAAAGATGTACATAATTACATAATTTTTTTCAATAATTTCAGATACAAAAGACGAAATTTGTATTATGGTTCTTAATACAGTGCTTAACGACTAAGAGATGACATCAATAGCTGCATCATAGAAATTGTGACAATCATTTTCACAGGACGCGGGAAGAAAAAGTTAAGAGGCAAATGAAAATTAAAGGTACCATCCAAACATATATAATACATAGTTATTGGTATAGAACTTAATAAGTTAACTGAATTTTACGTTATCACTGGGGAACTTTTTTCAAATTTTCTTCCTTGATGGCTGAATTTGAAGCATTTTAACTACCTATTAGATTGGGTATTTTTCGTCTATAGTTTGTTTATGTATATTTTGTAATATTGTGTATTTTACAAGATATTTATTTCAAACACCATAAAGTAACATTTTATTTTCAAATTAAGTTTTTCAAATTGTTAAACAACGATTACTAGATTTTATTAATAAGGTATAAACCAATAGTATACAAAGAATATTGCTTTTTTTTTTTTTTTTTTGAAAAAATGCTTGTTATTATTTGTCCTTTAAGTTTTGAATAAAGTACCTTTCTAAAAATAAATATAACAATAAAATAAACAAAACATACTTAAAAGCAAACTTAAACATATTTTTTCTTAGAAATAAACAATGAATAAACGGTAAGTGCGTTCAAATTTATTTAAAGTGAAGTTTTTGAATTAATTTTATCTGTCTGTAGTTACTGAATCCCAAAACTACTTTCATGGTCTTAAAACAGACAGATAAAATTAATTAAAAAACTTCATTTTACATAAAAAAGGTTATATTTCTAAAATTGCATCGGCATAAATTTACAACATTTGAAATTTTCGATTCAATAATTGAAATGTTTTATTAAAATAATGGAATAGTTAAAAGAAATCTATTAACAATTTTCAATATTAAATTGGCATATATGTATGTATCTATATACATATGTACATATCATACATATCAATGAAAAATATCAATTCAATATTTTCAATGTTACATTGATATAACGAATATGGAATAACAGAGAATTAATTTAATACTTCCGTATTAATTTGATATTATATTTTTTCTTTTTTTAATATGAATTCAATATTTTAAATGTTACATTAACAGTAGAAAAAAAAATTGAAAATATATTGATTCCATATTTTTAATATCAAATTGGTAGTTGAAAACACGAATTTGAAAATGTAATTTTAACATTTTTAATGTTGATTTCCATTAGGAAATATCAGTATAAAAATATTGATTTAACATTTTAATATCAATAATACCAGGAAACAGTTTCTGTATTTAAATGTATATATTACATTTTTCGCATTAAATTGATAATTCGTAAATACAGATATGAAATGGTGAGCTTATCAATAATGATATTTTTCATGTTGGACGACTTTTATAACCCAAAAATGTTATTTTTACAGTTGTTTTATCAATTTATTTTTGTGGGTGCATTTCCACGGAAATACAATGTCAAATAAACATTTTAGTTTTCTTTACCAATAAAATGACTCATAGATACTTAAAAAAGCTGACGAATTTAAAATTCAATTTAATATTTAGAAGTTTTTTAGCATACCTAACGTTTATTTTCAAATATTTTTTTTTATTTTATATATATACCTATATAATATTGGTTATAATAATTAATTTTTTTTTATTATATATTATTTAAAAATACAAATTAAAAGGGTGTCCATCCGCATAAAAAATTACTTGAAAAGTTTATTATTTTACATCTTTTACAAATTAGAATTTTTTGATAGAAGATCTTCAATTTTATAAACAAGATTTGATAATTTTAAAAAGATTTAATTATCAGAAAATTACGCTTATAAGTAATACCTTTGAAAAGAACTTAATTTGAATTTTGTGTTGGTAAATCTGATATGTCACAATACTCAAAAATTAAACTAAGAAAATAACTTTGGTATTTAATATTAAATTTGGTAAGTTTAATTAAAGACTAATTAATGTAATAAAACCTTATAATTACCTTATAATTTCGTATATGCATCATCATTTTAACAAGCACAATCCTTCAGCAACTCACCTGTCTTTCTAAAATATCAAATTAAGGCGGACATCTGCTCAATACAGAATAGAACGTAGTACATACATTCTATGAGAAATCGGTTCAATCATCAATCCCTCTACCGTACATGAAATATATTGCAAAAACACAATTTTTACAACCAACAGAGATTTTTTCGTTTTTTACTCACTTTTTGACAATTTTGTTGAATGTTGTTAGTTTATTTAGTAATCGCATTAACGTAAGAATTTATGTTCTTGTTTTAAGAAACTTTTACTTCCAGTTTAGGAAATATTTTTTTCCGTATGTACTCAGGGCCCAGTGGGAGAGCCGTCTTAGAAACATTTTTTTTTTTTTAGTTTTAATAATCTGATAAATTTATATCGATGGGATGATTACAGATCATTAGCCCTGGTACAGGTTTAGCTGAATTTCTTCTTCTTTTTTGGAGATAACAAACGATCATTTTACCTTATGTTCAGGGAAAACTTATTGCTCATGTGACTTTAAAAGTTTGCCAAAAAAATCAGTAAAAAACAAGAAAACTTTGTAATCCTACTTTCTTTATTTAATTTGTTTTCTCATGTCTTATCTCTTATGTGGTATTCGATTGGGCCTTTTCAGATTCGCTCTCAGATTTCAAATTTCCTGTGTCTAATCAAACATAAAAACCAGATAAAAACGTCACTTGCTCTTTTTTGTGTTGATTTTCGTGCCATTCAAATATGTGAACTGTGTAACCTTCAACACTTTTCAAAGCGTTTTCCGTTCACTCGTTAAATTTTATATCAAAACATTCGATATTTGTGTCGCGATTAATTTCTAAATATTTATACATAAACAAATTACAAAAACAGATGGCGATTTAAAGCTTAATATAAGTTAAACGACGTCGTCCCCAAACAATCTTAAACTCAAGATTAAGCAAAGTTAAACATTTTTATATGATGTGCCTATTGATACCAATTTCGTCATAAGAAATTAAATTTACCCATCAATCAAAACACTAAAAACAACTTTCCTGGAATACAAATATCTGTGTCATGCAAATGCATCACTATCCAATATCCACATCTGAATTCAATATCAGTATCAATTCCAGGCATTTGTCGCGCACAAGGTACACTCAGTCTAGTTATTATTATTTTTTTTTTTTTCAAACATGTACACACCCAGCGTAATCGCACCCAATTGGGTATTAAAGTGTTATCTCTTCCCAGGCATTCATTGCCATTGTATTGTAGCGGGTTGACGCTAGACGGTGGCAAGCAGCGCCCCTCTGGGAATTACAAAGCGCTTTTTGTTATCCCTCTTTGTTGCGTTTTGGCCTTTTCAACGAAGAAGGGAGAAAACACTTGTAATTTTCGATTATACCAAGCGCACATCGGGTACTTACGATAGTTGTCATGTCGGCCCACCATTCACTGCCCCAGCCACCACCATCATCGAGCTTGAAGATTTCCACATTCCACATCTATATAACTATACGTTGGTAACATTCATGGCGCATGCATGCAGAGTAACTCTGTGTGCTAACACATTAAGTCGATACTGTTTGTGCGACACAGCCAATGTGAATTTTCGAGCTCTTGATGCGGTCTTGGCCGCCAACAGCCGAACCTGTGTACTAGCCAATGCACAGGAATTCTCACGGCATCGACGACGTCGACCGGTCGACGACAACGCACGGCGGAATCAAAATTCGGCTGAAACACACAGAATTTTCCGTCCAAATACATGGACAGTGGGTTGGATACCGCACCGATACCTTGGGGGCAAACAATTTAATGATTTGTCACGAATTTGTATGGATATTGTTCACAGAAAAGCTGTCAACAACAAACGGACCATGGAGTATTCACTTTCGATTTGTTTGAATTTTGAGAAATCCGCTTGGCCATATTATGGAGGGAGGAATCGGTTAAGTACTCATTAGACGAGAGCTAGGGCCCAGGAAATAAGTCAATCAGGTGCAAATATTGACAGTTCGACCGCACCGCGCTGGAATAATTTGTCATCGAGTGTGTGTGCTTTGAATGTTTGTCGTTAATTGGTTTGCAAATGTAAATGGGGCATGTACAATAATTGGGGATTTCCTTTCAAAATTTACACGACAATCGAAATTTGCTATCTTTTGAGACGATTCCCTGAGAAGTGCGTGTGATTCACATAACATTTGTAGTTTTTTTTTTTTTTTTACGGCAAGCTATAGTTGGCCGATTCACTTTGTTTTTCAATGTACGCTTGTACACTTGAGTACACTTTTTTTTTAGTTTTTGCAAACGTGAAAGCTAGGTCGATGTCGCTGTACAGCTCGTAGAGTTCGCTGTTAAATCTTCTCCTCCAAAGCCCGTCAACGCAAACGGGACCAAAAATCACTCGAAGAATTTTGCGTTCGAAACGACCAAGGAGATCTTCATCCGTCTTTGATAGCGCCCATGCTTCTGCACCATAAAGCAGGACTGGGATGATGAGGGTCCTCGCCTTAGGTGGCGCGCGCAAGTGGAAGGGGACCTCAACCAACTTTGAGTGCTCAACTGGAGGCAGTTAGCCAAAGATCATGCTAACTGGAGAGGCGTATTGGTTGAGGCCCAGGTCCACCCCGGACTGTAGCGCCACCTAAGTAAGTAAGTAAACGTGAAAGCTGTTGCCGGAATAAGATCATAGCCCACCTTGTATGAGGGGCTTGTGAATTGACTATGTGCAGGAACTCATCGGAATTCTAAAAAATTGTGAATTAAACCACAAATTAATTGAATGTGGTAATCGACTGTCTTTAGACGAATGATGATCTATTCCGAAGCAAAGATTACACGTGTTATTTTTCGTGGCAAATTTTGACACGCTGACGTGACAAAAATTCGCTCTTCCTATTGTCACCAGTGTATCTCTCGTGAGAGTACGCTGCTATAGCCAGCGTAACCAGACGCTCGACAGGCGATCACACGTACTTCGTAGTGTAACATTTAGAACAAGTGTGTACGATATAAAGACGTCGGAATGTCAAAATTTGCCAAGTTGGAGACCTCCCTTGTCCCTTGCATGCGACGCAAACTTGTTAAGCTACTTTCTTGCGATCAACAAGGAAAAATAAGAGCTCTGTATTTTTATAAAGTCAACCATCGACAAAATTTTCACACTCCGAGAGATCTTGGAAAAACAACAGGAATTTCAGATCGATACACACCATCTATTTATCGACTTTAAAGTCGCCTATGATAGCGTTTATAGGGATGAATTATACAAAGCCATGTCAAGTTTTGAAATCCCCGCCAAAATCGTTTTTGGTCTAGTACCTATATAAGTCAATGAAAGATGTAAATAAAAAAGGTTTGAGGCTTAAATGGAAAAGGTTTGAGACAAGGTGACGCGATCGTTCTTGGAGCAATTGTACGAAACTCACAAGCCAAAAGCAGAGGTACAATTTTTCAAAAGTCCGTTCAACTACTTGCCTACGCTGATGATATTGACTTTATTGGGAGAACGCGGCGAGCTGCCAGTGGCGCATTTGCAACTTGCAAGCATCAGTACTTCTACATTTGCTTTAAATATGTTTCGATAGTATCGATAGTATTTTTTGAACCATCTATAGTATCGATAGTAAAAAAATCATCGATAGACTATCGATGTTTAAGGAACACTATTTGCAAGAATCGAAACGGAAGCGGCGAAAATGGGTCTGGCTGTTAATTAGTACAAAACGAAGTATATGCTGTCAACGAGAAAGGACTCTCAACATCTTGGGGCCTTATTTCATTGGAGCCTTATTTCCTGCAGCCAACGTCACGATGGACAGATACAACTTCGAAGTAGTTAAAGCCTTTTTTTTACCTGGGCTCCATTATCACTTCGCAAAATGACATCGGCGCAGAGATCAAGCGAAGAATCACTCTTGCCAATCGTTGTTTCTTCGGGCTAAGAAGGCATCTAAGAAGTAAAGCCCTCTCTCATAGAACCAAACGAGATATTATATAAGACTTTAATCATCCCGGTCCTGCTTTATGGTGCAGAAGCATGGACCCTGTCAAAAGCGGATGAAAACCTTCTTGAATGCTTTTAGAGAAAGATTCTTCGAGTGATATTCGGTCCAGTTTGTGACGATGGAGTATGGAGAGGAAGACTCAACGACGAACTATACGGGCTATACAGCGACGCTGACCTGGTCAAAAAGCTTAAAATACAACGGCTGAGATAGCTGGGACACTGGGAGCGTATGGACAACAACGATAAAGCCCGACGAGTCTTCCTATCCACCCCTGAGAGACAACGCAGCAGAGCAAGACCCCACCTTAGGTTGCGGGCACAATTGGATAAGCACCTCAACCAACTTGGTGCGCGTAACTGGAGGCAGCTAGCGAGGGACCGAGCTGGCTGGAGGGGCTTGTAGGTTGAGGCCGTTGTCCACCCCAGACTGTTAGCGCCACCAAAAGTAAAGTAAAGTGAGTATTTTTATAATAGACCCCAAATATTTATGCCATCTCTCTCTCTCTTCTTTACACATCATCATAGCTCTGTCACATCCACCAAACTATTGAACTTGGTATCACTGTTCCAAAAATCTTACTATTGTACGGATTTCTGTACTAATTGACTTTCCCGAGTACGCAAGTACCACTTCTCAATTTTGAGTACTATTTTCAATTTTTTAAATAAATCAAACATAGCTAATGAAGTTATTTCACTTAATTCCATATTATTCACTCCAAAAATTGAACCCAAGTCCATAATATAATATTCCATAATATTCAGTCATTATACCCGAACATAGACTAATTTTTTTTCAAACATTGATTGGGTTTAAACTGCACTTCGGAGACCAGTTTAAGTATTTTAACTCGGGATCGGGTTGAAACTAAATATCATAGTATTGACATTTCTTCGTTCAGGAAATGAGTAAAAGTGAAGATGAATTTATCGAAGAGCTGTTGGAACAGCAGGATGTTGAATTCTAGTGTTGGACCTATCGATAGTTAGTGACTGAATGATTTTGACTATCGAATGATTTCATTCATTCAGTAATTCAGTTCATTACTGAGACCTCTTTTTCGAAGGTAGTCGTAGTCGATTCGAAAAATCAGAAAAAGGATATGTTTTTATTTACATATATTTTTTTTAGCTTAGTGATTCCGCTAATAACAATAAGTGGGAAGCAAAAAAAAGGAAATGTAAAATAACAGCTCTTACTGCACGTCTACATATTTAATTGTATATACGCTGAAAATTTCACGAATTTACGATTAGTTGTTTGGCGTGCTGTCTGTCTGCCTTTCTGATTAATAAATATAGCACCGTTGAAAAAGTTAAGTGGAAACGCAACCCGAAAACAGCGCAAAAAATTATAGAATATGCAATAAACTAAATACTGAAATTAGACAAAAAAATACTCATATCTTATAAATATAAGTAGCAACATAAATATAATAGAAATAAACAGAACATAATAATCGTACAATACACGTTGCCGTAGGTACTACTACATTCTAAAACTCTAAAACCGAAAATTATTCACTCGAACTATCGAATGAAATAATCGTTCAGACTCAGGCTTACTAACAAATATAGTAGGTACCTAGTTGCACGAAACGTTGAACGAGTGAAATCATTCAAACCTACTATCGAATGAAAATACAAGTTGAACGAAAAACTGAATGAATGAATGGAATCGTTCAAACTCACTATCGAGTGAAAAAAGTAGTTACTAACGATACAAACGATTTCGTTCTATATTTTCATTCGATAGCAGTATGAATGATTTTTCAATTAATATCGAATGAATGAATTTTCAACAACTATCGAATAAGTCAAAAGTTTTTATTCGATAGTTCCCAACACTAGAATTAACGTCGTCCTCGTCTTCGACTATATCGAATAAGCGGGTTAGGGCTTGAGTCAATGATAACAATGTCGTTTATTTTCAGAAATATTTCTGGCTAAAAAAAGAATACATCAAAAATTAAGCTCAGCACACAGCAACTCCATATGGCTTAATGCATGTTTTTGAGTGAATATTATAAATGTAAATTTAAGCCATTAGGTTCAATAAATTCGGATTAGGGTGTAAAATTAACTTACACCTTATTTACACTCGCAGTGAATACGGCCGTTAAGGATTCAATAAAATATGACTTTGTTGAATGCAATCTGCGAGGTATTCTTTGAAACAACTGTTCGGAGAATTGTTCCGACATTTCGTGATGCATTTTGGCGAATTACGTTGAAGTGCGATTAAGTGCTTTTAATTTTGTTAAATTTTTGACAGCTAGGTTCCGATATAGTGAAGTGCGGGTCGG
This sequence comes from Cheilosia urbana, assembly GCA_946477585.1. Classification (NCBI taxonomy): domain Eukaryota; kingdom Metazoa; phylum Arthropoda; class Insecta; order Diptera; family Syrphidae; genus Cheilosia; species Cheilosia urbana. The sequence continues at coordinate 46,311,933 of OX297856.1, forward strand.
TGCGCCATCGTTGTTTATGTTATGTTTTTATGTTTATTTCTCTTCCGAAATCTGACATCTCGAATGGAATTTGAGCCTCCGAAAGAGTATGTGTTGCGGATTATTTTTCTTTCCGACGGATACCTCGCTAGGGCCGAATAACATAAATTTATGGCATTTAAAAAAATTATGTACTATTTTGTACGTTTCAGTACTATTTCTTTTCAGATTTTAGTACAATTGAGAAAAGTCGATTTGCATCACTGCTTAGTATACCATTTATTGCCGTTTTAAGTCTCTGCTCTCTAAAAATTTTAATTCCTAAATTCATTTAGGCAAATATATGTTACAATATAGACAATATTTATTGAGTGGGGGAAGCGAGGAGTAACAACGATTCTCGCCTGTTTGGGAGTTACCCTGACAATAGTTATTGTCATAGTTTCAAAAGGGATCGCAACCGAAATTATAAAATTTAATTTTTATAATTTTGTTTTTTTGATGATTCTTGCAAGAGAAAATTTTAATTTAATTAATTGGAATACTTAACTTCAGCAGTTGAAAATTTACAAATTTACTATTTAAACCTTTTCTGCCCTTTTTTTTCTCTCTTTGGAATGCTCTGCGTAATCTCGATCTCGAATTATAATTAAATTAATTCATCTTGTCCTTATAATTTGTCCTGCTATGATTATTCATTTTGTAATTTTTCTATCTTATTTTGCTTTTAATTAAAATTTATATTAATTGCTGCCAATTACATATTTACATTTCGATTTTCTCCTCTATCTTCTTTTATTTTTTATTTAATTCTATTTATTTATTAGTTTGCTGACCAAAATTCTATTATTTTCTTTTTCAAAAAGTTTCTAGTCTGGTTATAAATTGTCTCCTTGTTTTTCTATTTTAATTGCTTGGTAATGAACTATTTTTTGAGGTACCTACCTATTCCATTTGGTACCCAGACTCGTCAGTAAACTTTTCTTAAAAAAACAAACTATTTCGTCTGAAATTCTCGGCAGGAATGAATATAAATGTTTATTTTTCTACTTCTGACATATTCATTTTTTTTTTCTAAAATTAATATTTGCTTAATTTATTTACAATGCTATTTTGTAAAGTAGCAAGGAATATCGAAACAGTTGCATGTATTATTATTTATGAACTTAGGTCGTTACAAACTACAAAGCTTCTGCCTAAAATGATTTCTTCGAAAGTATAACTGTAATGAAAGTGCTTCTCAATTATCCTTTTGGACTTGGCATAAAATTGTAAATCCCTTCAATTCATCCCAAAAATGTAAAACTCACGCAATGCCATGAGGAGCTAAAGGCCTAGGGTTCCTACGGACCAGTTACGCCAAACATTTGTCCAGAACAATCGCTTTGTGTACCCCAATGGCTTGGTCCTTGCAGGGTAAAGTTGACATTTACTCCGATGTACATTAACTCGTTAACTAACTTGAAGCTGTTGTTATTAATACTTATAGTGACGTAATGTTCTAGATGGTGGGCAAATGTTTGCTTGTTTTTTGGCCGTAAATTACACAATATCTTGAATAAAATTCAATTATCCATCATTAAGTATAGGGATATAACTCATTCTCCATATTTCCCTTCCCGGAATATTTATACAAACATATAAAAATGTAAATCTACAACTAACCTTGCGAAAACAAAAACTTTTAAAGCCGACATCTCCATACTTAATCACTACAATTGTACATTCGTTTCGTTAAATTTGTATTTGCTTAGAATAGCCTAAAACTCCTGAAAGCGAATTTGAATAAATCATTCGTCTCTCAGCAGCGGAAATGGAAAGCGAAAACAAAAATAAAAAAATAAATAAATACTACATTTCAAAACAACAAATCTATCAGGGGTCAAAACACAAAATGTCACGATATATTGCCATTGCCACAGAAGAAAGAACCCATCGGTATGGATCAAGAGATCATCGATGCGCCCTTCTCATTGTCGCAAGCATACATTGTATTACAATGTTGTTACTGTCACAATGTGGCACCTTCCCCTTTGTTCAGCTCTGGCATTAATATAGAGATACACAAAGGATTTCTATCTTTTATCTAATAAATAGAATCGGAATGTGGAAAATCGTTTACCCCAAGGTACCGGTGCGAGTATAGGTATGTTTGGCTGTTTTTGAAGAGGGAACGATTTTTGTCAATAACCCGATAATTGGACGTTTTCATTGTGTTTTCATATAACATAAATAGGAACATAGCTCTGCCTTGTTTAAGCATATTTAAATAATTGTGCAACCATTTGTCAACTTATTGTTGAATGAATTCTGTTGAGGTTTATTTTTGTGTTTCAAATATTAAAATCCGTTCACGCTTGATGTTGCGCGTTTTGATGTTTGACAAATAGAGCTGCACATATAGGTGTGGGAATTTTTCAGATATTATATACGTTTTCAATTGTGCTGTGGTTAAGGCCCGCAGCAAGGTATTCTTGTAACTAAGCCTTATCTGTGTTGAAAATTAACTTGAAAATGAAAACTACATAGCTACGATAGCCCTATACTAAATGCGCCACCTCTATTTTATGTAGGCATCTCAACTGCTAACTTCGTGGCTGCTATAACCAAAAGTAAGTTGTGATGCCTTTAGTCATATACTAACTTATGTCCTATATCCCCTTGTGGATCATAAGGCCTGGCAATGTTCCTCAGCTCTCACCAATTCTTTCCCAGTTACCGCGCTTCCTTCTCGACTGATCTACGCCTTATACCTCTAGGACCGCGACGTATCCTGTCATCCTGAGTAAGCAGATTCCATTACATCGCGTGCTTAGCTATGGTGCTATGGACCTGTCACCTTTTCGGAAAGTGTGACCAATCCACTGCCACTTTCGTCGATGTATGGTTGAAGAGTTCGGTCCCCAGGCTGATCATTTTTGTTTTTGCCGAGTTAATTTTCAGCCCAACGACGTCTGCTTCCCTCTCATTCAGTCACATTCATGCAACTTTCCAGGAGCCCGGAAAAGTCGTAGTTATAATGCACCAGTTTATAACTTCGGTAGGTTATGATAACTGGTAAAATGAGCTTGACAAATCAATCGTATAGGCAAACTGTCTTCTCTTATTGAGTAATACTTAATGGTGGCTATATACTTTCCACAACTTCATTTTCCGTGACCACATCGAAATCTTCCAGTCTTCCGTTAATAATTTTATCTGTGAATTGATTGAAATCAAAGGCGCATGCACGAGAATCGCTGCCAAGAAAAACATATTTAATTTATCCGGATCCAGACAGCATTTAGAACTATTATTTCTATCGGAAACACCTATTTTGCGTAGGTTGCTACGGATTTGGAGTTTGTAGGCTTACAGTTCGGGGCCGTTTTTTATTTTGCAAGGTAACCTTATTATTAATGGTTCTTCCCATACAAAATGTTCGTACCAGTTTGATTTGCTCGAATACGGCTTTAACGATTTCAACCAAAACTAATATTTAAGCTTAAGTGGGTGAGATTACAATGACTACATACCCAGTTTTTGGCTAAAAATTCGAGTAACGGTGTTTTTGAATTTCGGACATATTTCGAAAAAGGTCCATACGATTGTAACAAAAATTAATTTCTAAGGTTATATGGTAATTTCCAACTTAATGGCAGACTCAGTTTTTCTCGGTATTATCGTAAAATCGATTTTTTTAAAAAGTATTTTTTTTTAAATTTAGTTTTTCTTAGCTTACCAGAATGCAAACTTAGAGTACCACTGATGTTCCTAAAATTGCTGCGTCCTTATTTTCGAATAATTTTCATTTCGAATCAACGAAACCGCTAATTTTAAAAACCGCTCATATCTCGAAAACCCCATTTTTGACTTCGATAAATTCTTAAAAACCAAGTAATTCTTATATCGCGTATAATAACCTATAATCGGATTTTAGCTATATAGTTAACAAATAGAATTTTTCAAACTAAACATTGCATGGTACTGTTTTGTTTGCCAAATTTTACAAAAACCGCTAGAAAGATTTTGATAAAAATACATATTGACGATGATATCAGTGTTCTAAGTTTTTCTCAAAAAATTCGAAGAAATCTGTTTTTTAATTATTTCTCAAAAATGGCTACCCAAAAGCCGATCTCTGTTCATATATATTTTTAAAACTCAATACAGCGCTTTAAAATTCAAATTTGCAACAGCTATTAGAAATGCAATAAGAGCAACGCAAAACTTATTTTCAGCAAATATTAACTACTTCTACTTTTTTAGGGTTCCGTAGCCAAATGGCAAAAATCGGAACCCTATTAGATTCGTCATGTCTGTCTGTCTGTCTGTCTGTCCGTCCGTATGCCACAGCCACTTTTCTCCGAAACTATAAGAGCTATACCGTTGAAACTTGGTAAGTAGATGTATTCTGTGAACCGCATTAAGATTTTACACAAAAATAAAAAAAAAAAGTAAATTTTGGGGGTCCCCATACATAGAACTGAAACCAAAAAAAAAATTTGCATCAAACCCATACGTGTGGGATATCTATATATCTCTGATATATCTGATATTTAGGTTTCTAATATCATTTTTTTCTAAAGTGAATAGTTTGCGCGAGAGACACTTCCAAAGTGGTAAAATGTTATTTTTTGTGTTATTTTTATAGACATCCCAGATAACATCAGTAGATCGGTGCTTACGTTTACTGTATCGCTTGTTACACTTTTTATTGGCAGTCAACACCTCATACGAAAACCAAGAACAGCTCTTAACAGACATTGTCCCCAAGTAACTGATGGGGTTAAAATGAGGCGAAATTACATATATTTAATTGAAATCCTTAAATGTGAAATATTCCATGACATCTGACTTAGTTATAAGTACAGAATAGGACATCATGGTTAGAAACAAAAGCAAACGATAATTGGTCGAAGGGAAGAACTAACGGCGAATCGAAGACGATAAATAGGTCTAGAATACTAGGTAAGCAATCATACGCAAGACGTGTTGTGTATGTGGTATTTACCAGATTAAGTCCCACAGATGAAAATGAGTATTTCAAAGGTATATCTTTTTTCAAAAGGTCTGCATTGAAATCGCCACAGACGATAATGTGTTCATAGAGCGCTGAGATATCAGATACAGCAGAAATGTGGGAGCATGGAGGTCCGATCTCCGGGAAACAGACAAATTGCATCTTAAGATTTTTTTTCCACTGCCATGGTCTGACAAATATCCGACAGTATAGGTGTCACAAAATAACTTCTCAACTTAGCCGTTCGGACCAGTAGTAAGTAGTACAACCAAACAATAAAAATACGCACCACGAGTCCAAAAAATCCCTACCGATGTAAGATTTCCGTTACATATCTGCCTGCCTATATAATTCTACAATTAAAAGACATTTATTTAGATGTTAACTAGCTGACCCGGCGAACTTCGTTCCGCCCAAATTCATTAATGTAGGTAATGAAATTAATAATTCCGAGCTTATAAAATTAAATAAATAAATAAAATCAAATACTTGTCGGCAGCCTACCGCTTTTTCACTGAAATGCTTTATGGTACACAATATTTTTTGTTCTATATCTATTATCGGGTGTGTACAGTGTACACGTACAAAGCGAGAGCCTTGCCGACACGTGAAATTCAAGATTTATGCCAAACACATCCAGCGATTGTCCTTGCGACTTATTAATTGTCATAGCAAAAGCGAGACGTACGGGAAATTGAAGACGCTTAAATACGAACAGCAAATCGTTCTGAATAAGTGGAATCCGCGAAATAACAAAACCTTCGCCTATGAATTTTCCAATAAAAATCGTTGCTTGAATTATATTTGATATTAAAGTCTTCACAATCAAACGCGTACCGCTACAAAGTTTTGGTTCATTTAGGTTGCGCAACAAAATTATTTCTGAGACGACTTTTAGTTTCAAATTGTGTGGAGGCAAGCCCGAAACATCCAAATAATTGTAAAATTCCGTGGGATAGTTGGTGGCTTCGTTTTCATCCATCACGGAGTCGACTGATTTGTATGAATGCAACTCACCAGCGCAGCGATTTGGATTTGAATGGCGAAATTCAAATGTTCGACGTTCTTGTTTTTCGCAGCCAAAATCACTCTTCTCTTACACTCAGCCAATGGTCAATATTATTCTGAGCGATATTCGGGAAAACATTCATGATTAGTTCTTTCGGTGTAGTTGTAAGGTTGCAAAAATGTTGTGGAAAATCAATCAGGCCGGTGATCATTGCTCCACCGAAAGGTCATTACGTAAAAGATTCAGGGCCTCCAATGCGCGTTTGTATAAGCCATTGTGCATTCGTCCCATATAATAATCTTACATTGCTGCAGTACTTTCGCCATCGCAGTGTTCTTTGAAATGTTGCATGTAGGTTCTTCTTCCACTTGCAGATTCAATGGCAATTTCAATGCAGGATGAACTGTTCCGCTATCCCAGAAGAGGCTAGGGCCAAAGCGATCTCAGATCTCGAACGAATTGTAGCCAAAATAAGTGAAATCATGAATGTATTTCCAGTTCTGCAATTTTCGTTATCGACTGCTTGAATAAATTCATCGTACACTTTCTTTTATTCTTGATTCAACATTGGCACATTTGTTCGAATAGCTTGACTCAATGCGATTCGACCGAAGTCCATTTCTCGCTCCAATTCTGGATTAAATGCGTCTTGCATTGAACGATTTGGCTGTGGCATCCCCAATTTGCACAACAAATTGCCACTCATGAGCAGACACATATCCTCGATCAAAATCAAAGCTTTGTTGCGCATTCCATCTGACATCTCCAGTTCATTATCCGATGCATCTTACAGTACGAATTCGATGCAAAATATCGTCGGCCATATCATCTTTGTATAATCAAAGTATCTACTTCATTTCAAAAAGTTACTTAATGTAACATAGTAAACATAATTTATTAGAACCAACTTTTTAGGTACCTATATGTACCTATTTAAAAAAAAAACTTTCAAAATTGTTGACAACAACAATTTGGTTGGAAAAAAATTAAAATAATTGACAACAACAATTGCTTTTAAAATTTAAAATATCTTTTTTTGTATTTGAAGTGTCACTACTCGATTTCTATCCAGTTTCTTTTTTTTCAAAGTGTACAAAAATGAATTTATTAGAATGGCGGTTGCATCTTCTTTCAAAAATTTATCATACTAATATATTAACCTTCTCTGCATGGTTTATTAACCAACAAAAAAAACTAAATCAAAATCGGATGTGTGTGGCAGTCGGTAGGCTGTCACACACACATTTATCAAGTTATTTTTATATATAGAAAAATAGATATTACTGCATTTATTTTATTTAATTTTGTATTTTTTATTCAGAGAAGATAGGTATATTAAATTAATATGAAACAATAAGTCATTTTTACATGTTATTTTTTCCTTCGTGTACCTACTATCACTGTTTCCGACCCGGTATAAAATTGTAGTTTCCTTCCCTTCATCCCAAAAAGTTAAGTTTTATGTCGTTTTCCATTGGTTCCAATCGGGGATCTACTCATTCGGAAGTCCAATGGAACAAGAAAATTGCTTCTGATTCAATCCACAAAAGTAGGTATTGGTGAAATGTGTGAGTGCGCTTCTCGAGTGGATTCTGATTTCTGAGTTCTGACTTCAAATCGAGGAACGGCTACTGACTTGATAAGATAATGGTACTTCATTTGCATCTTCGGTTTGCTACCCCTCCGCCACCGCAATCCCATTACTGATATTGTTTCTTCTTTTTGAAGACAATTAAAAAATATATATCCTTACCTTATTTGCAGGAAGGAACTAAACACATGCCACTGGCTAAATGCGAAGAAAGGGAATCCAGGAAATCGTTCCTCAGTTGTGTGTCCCTATATTCGATGTGCACATTACACTATACAGTACACACCACCAAAATATTCTGTGAAACAGGAAATGTTTTATATTAAGTTTCTACGTATAACGAGCAGAGTTCTCTTTTTTTTATGATATACGACGAGTATGTATAGGTATTTATTTATTTTTTCCTTTCTCACTTAATCAATCACATAATTTGATTGACAGAAATCCATTAACGAGAAATAAATTATAATTCCAAGGAATTATGTTGCCGCAGATATTCGAGCAGGCACGTTTACAGTCTATATGGATGACTGTGTTGGCTGGTGGAACGGGCACCCTGGTTCATTTAAAATAATGAAACATTCCTCACCTAAACGAGAGCTCCCCCGCCCGATACAATGTTTCTATTTTTTCGAAATTGTATTCAAAAGCAAATGACATTTCATTGCGGTGCGCAAACGAAATTTCAAATTAATTATTGTTCGTTTCGCATCATCCGTACCTGTGACAGTTGAAAACACGATGAGCGTTCGGTTTCGAGTTCGACTAAAAATAAATACAATATTTAGATACACGGTGTGTGCGCCCGACGAAAAGCACATGATCATTAAAATTGATCTAGATATACGCTTTGAGATGGAGAAATCAGTCATTATTTGGTTTGAAGCTTTTGTGGGGAGCATTTCAAATAAATTGTCATTTAAAATGTTTTTCATTTAAATTTCTCACAAACAATATGTATTAGTTGATATTAATGACAAGGTTTTTAAAAATAAATTGCGCGGCGGCTAAAGAAAATCTTGCGTAGGTATTATATCGAAATTGAAAAGAAACAAATGCTGCATTTGATAGTAGAAGTAGCATTTAACAAACCAATGTACAAATATGACTGTGAACGCATTAAGGCGCAGTGGCTTAGTGGTCTGGTTAGTGGCTTGGACTACTAAGCGAGAGATTCCAGGTTCGATCTTTGGAAAAACACAAATTACATCTTTAGACTTTTCCACTGCGCCATCCGAGAGTACAATTGTTATGAACGATGAACGAGCTTCTCAATGAAATGAAATAAATGAAATTAACCGTTTGGACTCGGCAAACAAAGTGTTAATTCCTTGCATTTGTCCCAAAAATGAAAACCTCACACAAAATGCTGTGAGAAGCTAGGCCTAGCGTCCTTACGGTCCTTTTGCACCAACTATTTATTCAATTTGTAGCTTCTGCTTATAGGAGTTGCACTACAGCTGTCAGTTGGGAAGCGCGTTCGTAGAGCGTGTTGGTCTGATGTACGATGCACCATCGATTGTATCAATTGTGATTGAACAAATCGAGCAGTTTTTTTTTTTATTGTCAAATTCACAGAATTTACTGAGCTACTATCATATTCAAAAGTCACCAATTTGTAAAAGTTTTCACTAATGACACTTCACGTATTTTACCATTGTACTCTGGAAGGGTATTACATAAAGATCATCTAACTTTGAACCTGTTACTGGAAAAGCCTGGTCTGAGGAAAGGTCTCTGATTGGACTCAACTCTGTTTTAAATAAAAGATACTTAACTCGGGCTGTTTTTCATCAATATAACGCTTAATTGTACATTATATTACTGACTGGTCAGCAGTTGCATACTTACAGTGACCATACCTATTTGTTGAGAGAAAACAAAGAACAATAATTATTGCGCTTCCAAAAGTTTTTTATTTATTATTTATTTATTAAAAAAAAAGAAAAGGAATTACTATTAACACTGCTCCAAACTTTATTCATAATTGAAAATACTCTTTAAGTTGGTGCATTAGAACCTGGTAAGCACAAACTAATATTTAAGGTGAGCATGCACTGAAGAACGGAGGGTGTAAACACAATTTCAAGTAATTACATATTTTTTTTTTTACTTTCTCAATTACGTAGTACGTAGAAAATATTGCGCGCTACTAATAATAATATTTATTGTCCAGGTTATATTTCACCAACTCAAAATGGCAAAATTTTTAATATGAAATTACTCATTGTAACCTGTAAAATATTTAGTGTGAAGGTTATAAATGATTATTAGTAAGGCCCATTTTTTTCTGTTCGTACGAGAGATGACATGTGATATGTATAGCTATACTCAAAAATAATGGTTAGTAATAAACGAATTTAAACTCGAGTTTTACGTAAACTCGAATTTATCTCAAAATCGATAGTAATAAACACTCGAGCTACTTCCAAAATCGATAAATACTTAGTTGTTGAAAGTTGTTGTTTGAAAGTCAAACGTTTCAAAATGAATTTTGAAAGAATTTTATACGATTTAGATATTCAGTGGCGTAGCAAGGGGGGGCAAGGGGGGCATAGGCCCCGGGCGGCACTTTGCCAGGGGCGGCAATTTGGAGCAGTCAATTTTTTTTTTAATTTGTAAAAAAATTATCAAATTGACAAAACGGACACTGCTTCACAGGAAGTAATCAGACATTCCTTGTGTTGCTTAGCAAAAAAAATCCAATGAACGCTGCTCCCTAGTATGCAACTACATTTTTTCAGAAATTTTAAACACAAATTAAACACTCGAATGTAGCCCTTTTCTCTTTTCTCGTTAGAAGTTGCTGGAAACTGGAGTTAGTGCGAATAAGTTATTATGGTTGTTGGTATTAGAGTTACCTATATAATTATTAGTTCAGACACTCTCTCTACACACCCACACCCACACACAACATTGCAGGTGTACTTTTCTTTTGTGTTTTATTTTGCTCAAATGAAGTGAATTGTTGGAATTATTTTATGCTGCATATTCAAAATGATTGAAAAAAAGAAGAAGTGGGCAATATTTGCAAGAAATAAGTTTTGCCTTGCTGCTATTACATTTATAATGGAAGTTCTGAGTTCTAAAAAAAAAAAATACGCAGATCGGCTTTTGGGTAGTCATTTTTGAGAAATAATTTAAAATTTGATTTATTCGAATTTTTTGAGGAAATCTAAGTACGGGGTCTTATTAGAAATACGGATATTATCTTTACTATGCATTTTGATCAAAATCTTTAGACCGGTTTTTGTAATTACGCAGGCAAAACCGTACCAAATTTTGCAATGTTTAGTTTTAAAATAAATTATTGCCTAACTATATAGCTGAAAACTGACTACATAAAAGTTGTTTTTCGGGATGTAAGCATTACTTGGTTTTTAGAGTTTTATCGAAATCAAAATCAGGGTTCTCGAGATATAAGCAGGTTTCAAAAATAGCGTTTTCGTTGATCCATTTTGGTCAAAATCTTTATCGCCGTTTCCCTAGAAAACTAAAGAAAACCAAATTTTCAAAAATCTATTGTACGATAATATAGAAAAAAAACTGAGCCTGCCATTCAGTTAGAAATGACCATATTACCTTAAAAATGAATTTTTGTTTTCGAGATGTTTCGAAAGTTCAAAAGTACCGTTATTCGATTCTAGAAATTTTACCAAGCTTACAAAGGTCTTTTTAGTGTATGAAAAAATTACGGGTGGCGGCATAAATTGGGTCTGTCCGGGTGGCTCCAACCCGCGCTACGCCACTGTAGATATTATTAATGATGCAGAAAATAACAGAGCACGAAAAACATTTTGTTTGGTCACCCTGCAACAATAATCACTCACATGTTATGTCATACATCATACTGAAATTATTCTAAACAAATGTTAAATGCACTCAAAGAGCGCTCTATATAAATGAGATAAAAAATATATTTGAATTCAGAAGTCAGTTGAAAGTTGAATTAAACGATCGCTTTTATTTAAACTCGTTGTTTTAGTTGCTGAAACCATATTTCGTTGGTGGATTTCAGAGTATAGCTTCGTTGATTACAATTCGTAAAAACTATTACGAATCATTTTGGTGCCGAAACCCGGGAATATTATTTTCCTAACAATAAGAACATTGAGTAAACTCAGGCCGAATCGGTTAATTGAGAACACGCGCTCGCGGTAATTTTGCGGTTGAAGCGGTGAACGAGAAATTTGAACTAGTGTGTGTGTGAGAGAAAGTGCTGTTGAAACTCACAGAAGAACTGCACATTGGAGAATTTTGGACTACGTGGGAAACACATCTGGGCATAACCGCTTTCATCTAACCGCAGTTGGTGAGGTCAACGACAGCCAGCGAACCAGCCTTGAGTTGAGTATTTGGCAAACAAGTGCACATCCCATGCCCCGATAACCGAGAGCCAATGCACGCTGAACCGGTTAAGTAAAGGTTTGATAATTGGATCAATCAGGTATGTGCTCTTGCTTATGGTGACACAAATTTGAAACGAGAGCTTTAACCGATTAACAACTTGCCAACATTAATTGATAAATGCCGATGTAATTGAGGTACACTGCATACAAAGTCGTTAGTTGTTGTACATAACCAAACCGATCAAATTTGTGACATTAGAGCTATTATACGTTGCAGTCGATAAAACCCACATATTAATAATATATTATAATATAAATCCATATATATCCATATACACAAATTATCCTATCTGAAAGAAATGTCACAAGGCGAGGAGAACAGTGCAAGTGGGCGGGAAGTTGTTCCGCAGTCGCTAAGCGAATTAAAAGCTCTCCGTGCAACAACGAAGGGGAGTTTAACTCGCATTCGGCAATTCGTTGCTAGCAAAGGGGAGTCATTGTCATTACCTGAATTAGAATGCAGATTAGGCATTTTAGAGTCGTATTTCAAGCAGATCTTGAATACACAGATACAGATTGAGAGGTTGAGTTCAAAGGATGATTCAGATAGCAATATGAAAAGTAGAAATGAGATTGAGGATATTTATATTGAGACAAAATCGTCCATTTTAATGCAGACAAGCAAGTTGAAGGCTGCTCTCTCACCAGAAAATTTGAATGCGTCATTTGCTATACAAGCGCCAATGCCTCGATCAAATTTGCAATGCCAGAAGATTCCCAAATTCTCTGGAAAATACACTGAGTATCCGAATTTCATGGGCATTTTTAAGAAACTAGTGCACAACAATCTTGCACTGGATAACTTGGAGAAATTTAATTATTTGATGGAGAGTGTAGAGGGGCCAGCGCTCGCAGCGATCAAAGAGTTTGAGGTAAACGAAATTAATTATTTAAAGGCAATGAACCGTCTACAGGAGAGGTTCGATAATAAGAATTTAATACTGCAAGAGCATGTAAAGGCGCTGTTTAATTTGCCAAAAGTCTCTCGAGGGTCATCTTCACAATTACGTTCGTTAGTTGATTCGGTTAATACCCATTTCAGTGCAATGCTTTCGATTGGAACGGTTGAAAATGTCGCCAATGCATTACTGCTGCACTTGGTTTGTGAAAAGCTTGACACTGACTCGATGGTGAAATGGGAAGAAGCAATCGATTACTCAAAAATGAGTTCATGGAAGTTATGCGAGGGAGTTCTGTCTCGTAGGTGTCAAAATCTTGAAGTTAGGGAATCTAAAGTAGCGTCGTTGTCCTCAACATGTGCGTCATTGTCGCAAGCACCTAATATGTCGCGTAGACATGGACCCAAATATAGCGGAAGACACCACACTACTCTCGTCGCGTCGAACGTGTCATGTAATTACTGCAATAAGTCAGGCCATACTATAGACTGCTGTCTAGATTTTAAAACTTTAAATGTTGCGGATCGTTTCACTCTCGTAAAGAAAAGGATGCTTTGCATTAATTGTTTAGCCATCGGACATTCTGTGAGAAGGTGTTCTTTCACTAAATGTCAAGTGTGCGGAGGCCCGCATCATATGTTATTGCATCGGTACGAGACTAAGGTTGCAGAGTATGAGGAGGCGCTGGCAGAGCCGGAAGTAGTAAAACCTGTAGGCTCCTCATTACACTCGTCATCAGTAGCCGAAGCCAATCAAGAAAGGGATCCAGCACAGGTGATATTGGCAACAGCAGTCATCAAACTTGAAGACGGATTTGGGCAATTCTTTGAAGTCAGGGCGTTATTGGATTCTGCTTCACAGCTTAATTTCGTGACCGAATCGCTAGTTCAGAAACTGCGGCTTCGTAAGACCCGCGTTGATACGAGAATTGCTGGAGTTGGGAAAAGCCAGCTAGAAGTCAAGTATAGCACAAACGTTGCAATCAGCTCGCGCTTAACAAACTTCAGGACGACGACAGAGGCACTCGTTTTATCCAAGATAACCAGCGTACAACCAGAACAGATGATCGATATTGCGGATTGGAGCATTCCAAAAAATGTGGAACTCGCTGACCCTAATTTCCACGTACCTTCTTCTGTTGACTTATTGATAGGGGCGGATTTGTTCTATTCTTTGTTGTCGGTAGGGCAAATCAAACTTGGAGAGCAGCGACCGATTCTGCAGAAAACCTTATTTGGTTGGGTTGTTTCGGGAAGAGTGCAGACCAATCACATCCATCTTTCTAATTGTCACATCGTTGCAGAAGTGCATGAAGATGCACTCCTTAATGAACTCGTTGAAAGGTTTTGGAGAATCGAATCCATTCCATCGGTTCCAATCTTATCGGAGGAGGAGCAGTTATGTGAAAAACATTTCACAAATACAGTCACTAGGGCTGCAGGGGGTCGCTTTGTTGTTAGGCTCCCATTCAAGGATAATCACAAGAGCCTAGGAGAATCCCTCAGGTGCGCAGAACGCAGATTTTATAGTTTGGAGAGAAGATTGGCGAGGAATACGGAGTTGAGAGATCAGTATACTAATTTCATTAAGGAGTATATTGATATGGGTCATATGATAAGGGTTCCAAAGATCCACCACCCACTAGTAAAATATGTAGCACCTCACCAGTGTGTTATGAAGCCCGACTCAACATCCACCAAATTACGAGTGGTATTTGACTGCAGTTCACGTACGTCTACAAATATTTCGCTAAATGATGTTTTATTGAAAGGTCCTGTCGTTCAAGATGAGCTGTTTTCAATCATATTGAGGTTTAGGTGTTACAAGTATGTCCTTACGGCGGACATTTCAAAGATGTATCGTCAGATATGGGTTGATGATAGGGACTCCTTCCACCAATGCATTCTTTGGCGAGACGATCCCTCTCAGGACTTGGAAATATTTAAACTGCTGACCGTCACATATGGAACCAGTTCTGCACCATTTCTAGCCACAAGATGCCTGAAGTATCTGGCTGAGACGAATTATGAAATGCATCCACTGGGTGCAGCTAAGGTGCTGCATGATTTTTATGTGGACGATCTCATCACAGGAGCGGACACATCAGAGGAAATCGAGGAAATATACAGAGATGTGAAGGAATTGTTGGCAGTAGCTAAGTTCGACATCAGAAAATGGTACTCCAATGAACCAACGTTTTTGGCCACAGTTCCGGAGGAAGACAGAGAAAAGCCACTTAGGATCAACGATGCGGACATCATTAAGGCTTTAGGCATCGTTTGGGATCCGAATAACGACGAATTTTGTTACGTGGACCCGAAACTTGGATCGTCAACTCATGTGACAATGCGCATCGTTTTATCGGAGATGGCTCAGCTGTTTGACCCACTAGGGTTAATTAGTCCAATTATTGTTAGCGCCAAAATATTTTTGCAGGATTTGTGGATCTCGAAAGTTAAATGGGACGAATCGCTGTCGCAAGATCTACATACGCAATGGAGCCAATTTAAGGATCAGCTAGCAGATCTAAACAAGGTTAAGGTCAAACGATGTGTAGTCTCGAATGAAAAGGATGCGAGGTTTCAGATTCATGGATTTGCAGATGCATCCGGAAGAGCGTACGGATGCTGTGTCTATGTACGATCTATCACAAAGGGAAAGGTTGAAGTGCGCTTGTACAGCGCGAAGTCACGAGTTGCACCACGCAAGGTACAACCAATACCGAAGTTGGAGCTTTGTGCAGCAGAATTAGTTGTTCAGTTGGTTAACAAATGTCTGAAGAATTTCCCTAGGAAGGTGGAATCAGTGTACCTATGGACTGATTCCGAAATTGTGCTCCACTGGTTGAATAAACACCCATCGACATGGGAAACGTTCGTTGCAAATCGCGTCTCAAGGATTCAACAGGGATCTCACCAAGCTACTTGGAGACACGTGGGGTCCAAGTCGAATCCGGCGGATATTGTATCTCGCGGAGCAACAGTGATGGAGCTGTTACAGTCGTGTTGGTTTACTGGGCCACGGTTTTTGTATAAACAGGAGGAGCAATGGCCACAAACCAAATGCATACTGACGGCGAATGAAGTTCCAGCGGCTAGAAAGGTTCAAGTTTCGTTATTGAGCCTTGCATTGGACGGAGGTTTCGAAACGGAATACACAAAGTTCTCCGGGTTTGAAAAAACCATCCGCATTTTTTGCTATGTTCGGCGTTTCATTAACAGATGTCGTCACAATGAAGATGATCGCGGAGAGGTGCTGTCAGTAAAAGAACGAGATGCTGCGCTATTGAAATTGGTGTGGCATGTGCAACAAATGGCGTTCGCTGAGGAAATTCGATGTCTTCAAGCCAACAATGAAGTATCAAAGCATAGCAAACTGAAAGCACTGGCACCATATCTGGATTCTGAAGGTGAAGGCGGTCTGCTGAGAGTAGGAGGACGGCTGAAGAATTCCGATTTGTCACTCGACACAAAACATCCTATCTTGTTGCCAAGAAATAGTGTATTTGTTCAGCGATATATCAAATATTTGCATGTTAAACACTTTCACGCCGGACCACAAGCGTTGATTGCAATTATTAGGCAAAGGTTTTGGGTGATCAATTGTAGGGCACTTGCGTTAAATGTTGTAAAACAATGTGTCCACTGTTTCAAGTACCGGCCAAGGCTGCAAAGTGAAGTTATGGGAAACCTTCCAAGAAATAGAGTTTTGTTGACCAGACCGTTTTTGACAACAGGAGTTGATTTCTGCGGACCCCTATACGTGACTGAGGGAGTGCGAGGGCGTCCTGCAAGAAAATTTTATGTGGCCGTATTTGTTTGCTTCGGATGTAAAGCAGTTCACTTGGAGGCAGTGGGAGATTTGTCGTCAAGGGCATTTATAATGGCGCTAAAGCGATTTGTCGCACGTCGTGGCTTGCCGCAACGCATTTATTGCGACAATGCCACAAATTTTGTTGGGGCTCGACGGGAATTGGCAGAGTTGAAGCGAGAGTTCTTCAACCAAAGAACGAAGGGTGATATCCAAACATGGTGTGCAGCTGAGGGGATTGATTTTAAACACATCCCACCAAGAGCACCACATTTTGGGGGACTTTGGGAGGCTGCAGTCAAATCCTTTAAACACCATTTTCGTCGTGTTATGTCCAATAATGTGTTCAATGTCGAAGAATTTAATACATGCATAATTCAAATTGAATCAATTCTCAATTCTAGACCACTAACAGCGATGTCGGCCGACCCAAATGATTACGAAGTGCTCACGCCTGGGCACTTTCTGATCGGTGATGCTCAACGTGCTATACCTGAACCCATCCTAGAGGAACCGAAGAGCATTACTGCTATCGAGCGTTGGAAACGCATATCGTTGGTGCGTCAGCACTTCTGGGACCGTTGGCGCAAAGATTATCTGCTGGAGATGCAATCTAGAGCGAAGTGGAGAGAGGCGGCCCCCAAGCCATTGCAGCCAGATGTCTTGGTGCTAGTATCTGATGATAACACCCCATCCAACCAATGGCTCATGGGCCGAGTAATACGTTGTATCCAAGGAGATGATGGCAAAGTAAGAGTCGTCGACGTGCGAACCCACAACGGTATCATCCGACGATCGATACATCGACTGGCAGTACTTCCGATAGAAGATTGAATGAACTGCTAGGCTGCAGTTCCTCCAACAGGGCCCGGAATGTTTGGTCACCCTGCAACAATAATCACTCACATGTTATGTCATACATCATACTGAAATTATTCTAAACAAATGTTAAATGCACTCAAAGAGCGCTCTATATAAATGAGATAAAAAATATATTTGAATTCAGAAGTCAGTTGAAAGTTGAATTAAACGATCGCTTTTATTTAAACTCGTTGTTTTAGTTGCTGAAACCATATTTCGTTGGTGGATTTCAGAGTATAGCTTCGTTGATTACAATTCGTAAAAACTATTACGAATCACATTTAAAAAAAGGTTCGATGCACTATAATACTACAGCGATATAGAATTTAAGAAAAACTATAGGTAAGTAAAGAGTTTGAAAGCATACACTTCATGTAAATAAGTCTTTCTAAAAGATATGACAAGGAAGCTGTGAGTCCGATAACGCATTTAATTGAAGATGACAGAAGAGCTACCGGTAACAGAGGATCACTTGTTCCACCACTTATTATGGTTGCGCTAACTTTGCGGCACCTTGCAAAAGGAAGCTATCAGCTCGATTCAGGTAATTGGAGATGTGGATGCTATTTTTCGAATAACCTCTTCACAGCTGATATTCATGGAATAGTCAAAAACAGCCAGCACGTTGATCCGCAAAGTAGTCAATGCACTGGCTGGAAAACTCACAGAATTTGTTTATTTCCCGGAAACAAATGAGGGTATCAGGAAAGTCAAAAGAGGATTTTTGCATAAATTCGGGTTTCCTCAATGTCTGGGTGCTATAGACTGCACTCAAATTAAGATAAAAAAAAAAATCCGGGTGTGGAATTGAGAGCACGGCACCGGTGTCGGAAAGGATTTTGCTCGCTAAATGTTCAAGTTTTAGTTGATTCTAATAGTAAAATAATGGATATTGTTGCAGGTTGGAGAGGAAGTGCGCATGATTCACGAATTTTTAACTCGTGAAGCATTAAAAGAAGACTAGAGGAGATGAATCGCATGGGAGGAATTATACTTGGCGATGGCGGAAACAAGCAAAGCTGAATAATGATGACACCATTTAGACAAGGGATTAGCTTAACTGCATCCGAACAATCTTATCAACGACATCATATTCTTGCAAGAGGAGTAGTTGAAAGAATATTATTTGGATAGTTGAAAAACTGCTTTAGGTGCTGTTTTAACGGATTCCAATGCAATTTAAACACAGCAAAGAATTCAATAGCTGCGATTGCAGTGCTGTGGAATATAGCCAGGACTCGAAACGATTTCCTAATTGAAGATGCACCTCAAACTCGTAAGTAAATTGAAATTATGAAGTATAAAATGCACTTATCAACATTCTGTCATATTTTTGTATTCCTAGATCTTGACGAAGGCAATGAAGAGTAATTAAACTTACCGGAAGAAAATCACAGAGGAGGAAGACAATTTTGAACAAGTTTCATTAACACATTTTTCCAACAATAACTGAATTAAAAATGCAATCTTTGTATTAAACACCATAATTAAAAATACCCAATCTTTATATGTTACATTTTCACAATTTTCTTTCATATTATTCAAGATTTGTAATGTGTTTTTTAAGCTGCTCTTTTGCTTTTCTTGTATTTTAGTATTGTTTTTATGTGTTGGGGGGTAATAGCCTTTATCCTTCACTGTGGCTAGCCGGCTTGAGGACATGATTCTTGTAGTCTTGTTCTTTTTTATAAGCTCTTAATTTTGTCTTGTTTTTCAATATAATGTCTTTTTTGATTTGTGTTGTCAATCCTACTAAAATTAGTGTGGTCTTTTCTCCTTTTTTTCCGATACGTCTAATAAAGTCAAGTTCTTCTTTTTTTGTTTCGACTTCTAGTACTTCATTAAAGAGATGAAGTACACATTCTTGAAGATCTTCGAAATCGGATTCCACTTCTTTAATATTATATAGTACTAAGTTTTTTCTTTTTAATGTCTTCTCTAAATATTTTACTTTATTCTCAAAGTAGTTTTGTTTTTCTTTAACATTTTGATTTTTTTCGGTTAAGTAGTTTAATTTTTGCTCTAATTGATTAGTTTGTTCTGTTATTTCATTTGTCAGCTCCGCTTTTAAGTTGTTCAAAGCAGTTAATATGGTGTCTAGTTTTTTATCGACGTTACTGTTTTCAGACATTTTGCAATTTTTATGTCCGCTACTGTGTGCCGAAGCTCAAATTAAGTGTCAGGTAAATGTGTTTATTCGTGTATGGAGCTTTTTGGCAAAAATAGTGATGAAAGAAGAGAAAACAGGAAAGTGTACTCACCACAGCCGTGATCAATTACAGAGACGGGAGGGTGGAATAGATCCGTTGTTGATCCAATAAGTTGATTGGCAAGAATCCGTATTTGTGCTTTTCCTTTATTTACTCGAAGAGATATTTAAACAACTTGACTGGAATCGATTTGGAATAAATATATGGGGACAACATTTGAACAATTTGAGATTTGCTGACGATGTTGTCCTAATATCACAAAAAGCGGACAACATTCAGATAATGGTAACACAGCTGGCTTCAATTTGTTAAAACTACGGACTATGCATAAACCAGTCTAAAACAAAAGTGATGACCAACTCTACACATAAGGACATTACACTCGATGGCGTAAATATTATGTTGAATACTATATTTATTTGGGACAATTAAAATCATTTAAAAATCAAGAAGAAAAGGAGATAGATAGACGAACATCAAACGCGTGGCGACAATTCTGGAACATGAAGGAGATATTCAACGCAAAATTAAACAAAGACACAAAAAAAAATATCTAATTGATTCAGCGATTTTACCAGTTCTTACATACGGACTTCAAACATTGGGCTTAATAGCATATCTAACCGAGAAATTATGGATCTGTCAGACAAAAATTGAGAGGAAACTTCTCGATATAAGAGAAGTAAGATTGTCACCAATACTCATCATATATATCTGTTGCAATTATTTTCCAGGAATCGTTTTTTTTTTTTTTTTTTTTATATATCATTGCAGTGGTGTTGGCTTTGGAATCCACAATATCGACATAAGGAACGATGATATCTTTATTCTTTTTCCTCCATTGTAAAGATTCGCTCCCTTTCACGTTTCTAAATATTTGATAAAATAAGTATGCTGAAAGTCAAATATTTCGAATTAGCTTACCACATTCGAATTTGCCATTTCAAATCAAAAATTCAATTTTGCAATTTGTCGTTCTGACAAAATCAGCTGTGTTAGCTCACTATTGCAAATAAGTGCAGAGGCAATGAGTCACAATGATGATGTTGAATTCAACTTTTGTTGATTTACGAAACTTTAAAAGTACCTTAGCTACAACTAAATAAATTCGACTTTAGAAGAGATTTTAACGATTTCTATTACTAAGGGTGAATATTTTGAATTGCCCTAAATACAAACAAATATGTTTGTCAGTATGTTAAAGGAGAGTTTCAAAGTTAAAGGATCAAATCCGTCCTTTATTAAATATAGAACAGGGAAACGGGTAAAAAAGAAATGACTGACCTTTTAAATAAATGACGGATGGTCGGCTGTTGCGTACTGCCAGTGAGTAAAATCGATTACCTGTGTAAATCTACCCTTACTCGATCCCATGATTTACTGACTGTGACACCGACCAAACGTCAATTAGAAAGTGAATCCATTTAAAGTGAAACGTTATTGAGAAATTATACTCCTATAAATAACGTTTTACTACCATAAAATTCTTTCCACAAATTGTTGTGATACCTATAATATGTTCTGATTTGAATCCAAACCATCCATTGTTAGCGATGGCAAAAATGAAGTCGCAAAAAAAAATTGGCCGAGGGTTTAAAAAGGGCCTTATAACGGGTGATTTTTTAAGAGGCTTAGAACTTTTAAAAAAAAAAAAACACAAAAAAATCGAAAAAATGAATTAAATATTTATTTGAATCGATAGTTTGAACCTTGCAATTTAATGTTTAAAGATAATTTCATGCAAATGTTGACCGCGGCTGCGTCTCAGGTAGTCCATCCGCTGAGTCCAATTTTGGCATACTCTTTCACACATATCGGCCGGTATCTCACGAATGAATGCATGGATGTTGGCTTCCAGTGCGTCAATCGAAGCGGGCTTGTCCCTGTACACATTAGCCTTGACATACCCCCACAAAAAATAATCTAATGGTGTCAAATCGCACGATAGGCGGCCAATTGACCGGCCCGAAACGTGAAATTAACTGTTCACCAAACTCGCCTCGCAATTGCGCCATTGTTTCGCGTGCTGTGTGGCATGTGGCACCGTCTTGTTGAAACCACATATCATGCAAGTCAAGAACTTCCATTTCGGGCAAAAAAAAGTTTGTTATCATCGCTCGGTAGCGTTCACCATTGACAGTAACGCTGCGATTCGCATCATCTTTGAAGAAATATGGCCCAATAATGCCGCCGGCCCATAAACCGCACCAAACAGTGGCTTTTTCGGGATGCATTGGTAGCTGTTGCAATGCTTCTGGCTGATCTTCACTCCAAATGCGGCAATTTTGCTTATTTACGTACCCATTCAACCAAAAATGAGCCTCATCGCTGAACACAATTTTTAAAAAAGCGGATCCTCGGCCAGCTTTCCAAGAGCCCATTCACCAAAAATTCGGCGTTGTGGTAGGTCGGCTGGCTTTAGTTCTTGCACAAGCTGTATCTTAAAAGGCTTTACGCACAAATCCTTCCGCAAAATTTTCCACGTAGTGCTGTAACAAAGGCCTAACTGCTGGGAACGGTGCCGAATCGACATTTCGCGGTCTTCTGTCACACTAGCTGATACGGCCGCAATATTTTCTTCACTACGCACAGTACGTAAACGTGTTGGTGGTTTAATGTCCAACAAAGTAAATTTGGTGCGAAATTTGGTCACAATCTTCCGAATAGACTGCTCAGAAGGTCGAGAATGCCGATCATAAAATGGAAGCAGCGCGCGATGAACATTTCGAACCGAGCACGAATTTTGATAGTAAAATTCAATAATTTGAAAGCGTTGTTCATTTGTAAGACGATCCATGGTTAAATTGCAAAGCAAACTGAAGCTGTTTGACAGTAACACAAGGTACTAAACATACGTCAGCTGTCAAAGTGTCGCCAAAACCAAACCAGCTAAAAAATCACCCGTTACTAATAAACTATTGTTTGTATAACAAAATAAACTGCTGATCACAAATAAAGTGAATATTCAAGTGCATATTCAAAAAGAGAAAGGCAACGAAATAACGAGGGAACAGAGTAGTCTGTATTGGAAAGTATCCAAACCATAAAAAAAAAAAATAGTTGGCGCAACAGGTCTGGAGAGACCCTAGGCCTAGCTTCTCACAACCATTCGTTTTGTGTGAGTTTCTCATTTTTGGAACGAATAGAAGGGATCTACAATTTTATGCCGACTCCTAACGGCTAATTGAGAAGCTCTTTCAAGACATTTATACTCTCGGATGTTTGTCAGACGTTCGCGAGAGATAGCGCAGCCGAAAAAAACCCTGAGTCGGAATTAGGTTTTTGCGGGATTCGAACCTGGGACTCCCGCATAGCAGTCCAACACACTAACCACTAAGCTACTGCGACTACTGCCAAACCATACAGAGGAGTTTTATTGGAAGCAGATAATTGTGGAATTATATGGGTACAGAATATATTCTCACTTTGTAGGGGCAATGGGAGTTGTTCAAAAGTTTTTAAAATTTTTATGGAAATAGTAGCCAGAAAGTCGGCCATCGGTAACGCTGCCAAGGGCAAGTTCAGTGACAAACATACGTACAGAAAGATTATAAATATACAAAGGGCCTTACTAATAATCATTTTCAACCTTCACACTTAATATTTTGTAGGTCACGATAGGTAATTTTATATGGAAAATTTCGCCCATGTGAGTTCGTAAAAACTTGCCTGAACAAATTTCAATTATATTGTAAATTAAATATGATTATAAGTATCACGAAAACATATGACTTCATTTAAAAGTCTTTAAAAAGACCTCAAACGCAAGATCCCCCGTTACGAACATCTGATGGGAAATGGATCGGCGACCCAAAAGAAAAGGTCAAACTTTTTTCAGAACATTTGACAAATGTTCTTAAACCTTTTCCGCCTAGCGTGACAGGCGAATGCCTTGAATTCTCTGATAGAATTGATGAGGACGTAATCACTTACGTTTCGCTAAAAGAGATCAGCACAAACATGTATTCATGAGCTCTCTAATAGAAAATCACCAGGCTATGATCTAATAACTGCCCAAATCCTGAAGGAACTACCCTTCATAGCATTGGTTAAACTGAAGCTTTTAATTAATGCTTGTTTTAAGCGAAGATATGTTCCACATCACTAGATAGCGGAAATTATAGTTATACCTAAACAAGGTAAACCTCCATCAGAAGTCACCTCTTACAGGCCAATTTCACTTTTACCTGTACTATCCAAAATTTTTGAGAAACTGCTTCTTAAAAGACTAGATAAAATCATAGAGCAGAGAAGGCTTATTTCCACCCATCAGTTCGGGTTTAGAAATAAGCACTCGACAATAGACCAAGTACATCGTATAACAAATATTATAGAAAAATCACTAGAAGAAAAACAAGTTTGTTCTGCATTGTTCTTAGACGTTGCTCAGGCTTTTGATAAGGTCTGGCATAAGGGCCTAGAGTATAAACTTCATAGGGACCTACCTAGACAATACTATGAGATACTTAAATCTTATATTTCAAATAGATTCTTTAGAGTTCGTTATGGTTCAGCGTATTCTGAACTTAAAGAAATACAAGCAGGAGTTCCACAGGGAAGTGTTCTGGGACCAACCCTTTACTTATTGTATACCACATAGAAACGACACGATGATAGCCACATTCGCAGACGACACTGCTCTTCTATCAACTGATAGATGCTTGACTAAATCAACAGAAAAGCTGTAAAATTCAGTTTACGAAATATGTGATTGGGCACAACGATGGCGAATTAGACTAAGTCCACTCATATCAATTTTACAAATAAAAAAATTATAAATGTTCCGGTGGTTATTAATAACCAAGTAGTTCCTTATTCTAACACAGCTAAGTATCTGGGTATGAATCTAGATGCTAAGCTCAAATGGAAGGAACATGTGAAAAAGAAAGTAGAAGAGTTAAATATTAGATATAGAAAACTTTATTGGTTGCTAGGACATAACTCGGAAATGTCCATTGAGAATAAAATTGTATTATATAACCAGATATTGAAGCCTGTTTGGACATATGGTGTCCAATTATGGGGTTGTACAAGGAAGACAAATGTAAAAATAATTCAGACATTCCAAAACAAAGTCCTTCGGGGAATAGTAAATGCCCCATGGTATATTAGAAATAATGACTTGCATCGTGATTTGCAGACTGATCTTGTAACGGAGGTAATTAAAAAGTACGCAATTCGTCACAATGAGCGTCTGCAGATGCATATTAATCCTGAAATAGAAGACGTCTTAAATGTACGATACAATATTCGTAGATTGAGAAGAATTAAACCTCACGACCTTATAATCTAAATAATGAGAACCCGTATTCAAATTGTAATACCTTCTCAAACACAACTGAACGTTGAAACTAAAATCATTTGTCGATCTTTCTTTGATTGGTCATGATTAAGGAGGTGTTTTTAGTGCGGTTAGAGTCCCACACTACTCTGGGTTTCTAACCCCATTGTGTCTTTCGAGATTTTCACCTTCAGTAACAAAAAAAAAAAAAAAATTAAAAAAATCAGACCTAGCAAAATTTCAATTGCAGGGGTTTTTCAATTGAATTTTTATTTTTGTCAGTTTGACAGCTATTAAAAGTCTCCAAACCTAGGCTCTTTAACTCTATTACCTTGTAATTTTGTAATTACCTGTTAATAAAAAATAATACCTAATAATTATAATAAAAATAAAATCGAATAGAATATTGCTAAGTCTTGCTGCATATAATCCAAGTTTTAAGGAGATATATCTGTAATAAGTGCTGATAAAGAAGGGTATTACACATCGGTAGTTCTAAATTCATCTACAGTTTGACACCTTTTAACAAATGCAGTAGGTAATTTATTTTCAAATTGTCTATTCGAATTTCAACACTCTTATGTTTAGCAACTGATTATAATAAATATCTACATAACACAAATAATAAACTATTGAACCACGTCGAACCCCACTACATAGTAGTAGCTCAAATTAAATGGCTCGTAACATCAAAGGTGCATATCAATTACCTTCCCACAAATCAGTTAGGAATTTTCAAATATCTTTTACAGTTTAGTCTGTATTTCTGAAAGTAAGCCATATCTAAAATTGTACGCTCAGACATTTAGGGGAAAACGATGCAAAATCTTACTAACTGTACATAATTGCATTCCAACAGTGTAATTTACTATTTATTTTATTGGCAATTCTTGTTGGACGTTTTCGCGCAAAGAAGCCAGACTATGAGTAATATGTATACTACATATATAGGTACTTGGCGCGACGGACACCGTTTCGTACCATACTACTACGACATTGTTACATGCTGCACTCGCGCGAGAGGGATGCAACAATAAATAAATCCATCAATGTTACACGAAATTTTATTGTTTAAAATCGGCAGCGCATCGCGCATGCACTGTGTTGCGAAGGTATGCGAAACAAAATTGCCATTGCAGTCGCCACGAGAACTATATTGAAGTGAGAAGATGAGGTAATGATCGTCGTGGATTTTGCTTTTGGGTTATGATCACTTAATGCATCTGAGTTTATGTCAAAGGGGAGTTTTTCCATTAATTACATATCACCATCTACTTTTAAATATATAGGTATGTACGACTTAAATTTATAACAGTGTTGTCGATTTGCATAACAAAATCTGTATTTATAACCACAACAAGCTATTTTCTTTTTAATGTGCTAATCATGGATTAGTAAACAAAAGTTTGTATATCTTTTTAAAGTAAGGTGTCTTTAAATTTTCATTTTATTTATTTTTCAACTTGCTGTGACCGCCCCTTCCTCCTCTAGAATTGTAGGATAGATGGGGAAAACCTTGAACCCTTTTTCGTTTATAGTCTTATGAACCCCGGCATATTAGGCTGTAAACTATTCGAGCTATGGAAAGTTCAGTTAACCTTAAATTTAAGCTCATATTTGTGTAAATTTAATATTATTTTCATAGAGTTTTTGCTTTTATTTTTTTAATAAGTCAAATTGTATCCTCATGACCATGGGGGCAGTTTGGAACACCTTTGAGTGGGTGTTTTTAATGGTAAGGTAAGTGTAAATAAGAGACAACGAGATTTTTTTAAACAATATAGGCTGAGTTCATAAAAATGCTGCTGCGCTGAACTGCAATTTTTGCCTTCATTAATTTAGAGGAAGTAAGACAAGTGCGAGCCGGACTCGCTCATGAAGGGTTCCGAAACAGCAAGTAACATAACATAAAAGTTCTTGTAGTTCGTTGTAACTTTGATCGATATTTTAAAAACTACTCGCTAGATCTCGTTCAAAAAATGTTCGTTTGAAGTTTACATGGTAATGTACACCATATATTTTTTTTAGTTTTATCGTTCTCTTATTTTAGAAGTTAGGGGGGGGGGGACCAACATTTTACCACTTTGGAAGTGTCTCTCGCGCAAACTATTCACTTTAGAATAAAATGATATTAGAAACCTAAATATCATTTTTGAAGACCTATCCATAGATACCCAACACGTATGGGTTTGATGAACAAACATTTTTTGAGTTTCAGTTCTATGTATTGGGACCCCCAAAATTTACTGTTCTTTTTTTCTAATTTTTGTGTAAAATCTTAATGCGGTTCACAGAATACATCTACTTACCAAGTTTCAACGGTATAGCTCTTATAGTTTCGGAGAAAAGTGGCTGTGACATACGGATGGACAGACAGACAGACAAACAGACAGACAGACATTTAGAATCTAATAGGGTTCCGATTTTTGCCATTTGGCTACGGAACCCTAAAAACCGCATTATCTTTGCATGAGGGCAGTTGTCATCTCCGTTCATATAAGCAAAATGACAGTCAAATTGCGATCAATTCTGCATTGAATTTTGTTTTGTTGCCGAGTTGCAGGAAGATCGCAGGAAAAAATATGTAATTAAATAAATGAAAATTTAATAGAAAGTTCAAATATATTATTTGTATTTTATTGGAATGAAAGTAAACAAAAATTGTGGTCATTTTCTATACTGCATACTGCATATATGAACTCTTTTTTGGAAACGCAAAACTACGCAAACTTGCAGCAGTATTTCGGTTCATAATAAGATTGAATCAATGTCTTTTGCATGGCATGTGCAACAATGTTGCAATTATGAACTCGCCCAAAATGTTTTTTTTCGTTTCATTGAAGGTTTTCTTCGTATTTTCCTTCAGATGTAATATTTCAATGTAAATCTCAAAATCATCCTTATGGTAAAAATAATGTTTCAGAAGAAAGATAGGTATAACTTATCATATCTCTGAATTGTAAAATGTGTGGTAACAAAGTCCTTGTAAATTTATATACGAAATAAAGCTATCTATCTATCTATCTAGAAACCAACTTTATTAAATGAAATATTATTATATTCTTGAAGGGAAAAAGTTAATAAACTCTATTTCATCTTCGTTAAGTTCAGTAATTCTTTTTTCTTTTTTTTTTGTGATTGCGCACATTTGTTGTTACATATGTTCATAAATGAGAAAATACCAACCCTTATCGGCCCAATTACCTATATTTCTCATATTTATGTAAATAAATATAAATACGATCTGGGTGTATCTAATCTCATTATTTCTCCGAAGAGTACGTTAAGTCTCATTTCTTTCAGCTAGTAACTCTAACGATCTTACAGGTGGCGTCACCCTCAATATAAAGATTTTTTTTTTTTTTTTGAATTGAGAATATTTCTTGCGACATTTGACATATCGACAGACTAATACACTTGATTTCAAATGTTTCTGTTACTGAGTCTATTGGCACTGGCAGACTTCGAGCTGCGAGCAAAATCTAGCAACCCTAATGCACAGGTTCATTCTAACTACATTTCAGTTTTTATATTTTTACTTGGGTGAAAAGCAATCTTATCGATTGGTGACCGCCCTGATCGCGCCCATGGTTGCCTGTCGGCCGCCAGCAGGGGTTCATCTACGCCGCCGAGACTCGAGCGAGGCCATAAGCGTCGATCAAGTTTCGGAAGCACTCTTCATGCTGACTAGGCCGGCCAATCCCAAGGACCCCCTACTCTAAGCCTAAACCTAAGCCTATCACCATCTTTCCATGCACAACTTATCTTTCCCTTTATTGGATTTAAAGATTGAAACATTTTTTATGAGTATAACACAACAGCACACGTTCACGAAGGGATATCAAAACTACCTAAGAGAGTAATTGTCTAAAACATCACCGCAATCTTAAAAAAAAAAATCTCTACACTTTATGCATAAATAAGTGAAAAGGTTGTAAAAAGCGCGCGATTTACAACACTTTCCAAACCTTTTTTTATTGTTTGCAGAATTTTGAAAAGCAGAATTTTGACCCCAACCAAATTAAAGATATTCATATAAAAGAAAACTTTAGAAACTATGCAGTATTGTAAATAATATTCTACCCACAAACCCATACACCTGCAAATTAAATTGAACATTGAAAAGTTATTAAGTGTAGTACCAGTAAAAATCTGAACTAACCTTCGAGTACCTATATGTGTAGTCGCTAAGGCTAATTATATTGTTGGGTTCATCAAAAGAAACTCGAAAGATTTCTCTGATCCTCATACATTTATATCGACCCTAGTCAGATCAATACTTGAATACGCCGATCTTGTTTGGAATCCAAACTATTTATCACATTCGGACCGTATTGAAAGAGTGCAAAGGCGGTTTACAAAATACGTCTTCTTTAAAATGCGGTTGGATTTCCAGCCCTCTTATAAAGCTAGATGTCAACTGTTAGGTTTAATGGCACTTAAAGCAAGAAGGAATGCACATGGCATAATGTTTGTGAGAGACTTACTGTGTTCACACATTGATAGTTGTACACGTTTTGGAATGAGCCAATTACTAGATGCCTTAATTCATTCAATGTTGTAAGTAGACATATGGATTTTCATATTTCGAGAGAACGCTTCAAAAGCATTTTATTGAGATTGTTTTCAAACTAATGTCAATTTTTAATTATTATTTTATTTTTCTCTTTCCCATTAAACTTAATCTTAATATATAAAAAGTTCGTGCGTAGGTATGACCGACCATCACTGCTGAACAACTGAGGCTATCCCCCTTATATTCCCACCATATGTTTGTGTGGTGCTCCGGATGGCTTATGTTTATTTTAGACCCTATAGGGGGCGCTGGGATCGTTTTATTGAAAATTCTTATATATGGACCGATTTAGCTCAAATTAACACCGTATAACACTTAAAAAAAAAAAAGAAAGTTTTTGCCAAAATTTGGACCAGATAGGTGGCGCTGGGAGATATTTCTACAAGTTAGATTTCCCTGGATATCAATTTTATATCAACAAAAATTAAATTTAATTGTAATAATATAGTTGGCGTTGGTTGTCTATACTTTTTTGAATTTGACATTTCAGTAATTCATATTTCATTTAGCTGTACAATTCTTCGACGAAAATTCCAAATTAGTTTTTAATCAATTTTAAATAGGTAAATAACATTTCCATTCGATTTCCGGTCCAAATAACATAAAAAAAAAAATAAATAGTTGGCGCAACAGGTCCGGAGTGACCCTAGGCCTAGCTTCTCACAACCATTCGTTTTGTGTGAGTTTTTCATTTTTGGAACGAATGGAAGGGATCTAAAGTTTTTATGCCGACCCCAAACGGCTAATTGAGAAGCTCTTACAAGACATTTATACTCTCGGATGTTTTTCAGACGTTCGCGAGAGGTAGCGCAGTGGAAAAAAACCATAAGTTGGAATTTGGGTTTTTGCGGGATTCGAACCTGGGACCCCTCGCTTAGTAGTCCAACACACTAACACTAAGCCACTGCGACTACAAATAACATAACCAAGGAAAATGTTCTTACTAATTTTATGATTCTTCTTTTGTTTTGTCCGTATTGTTGTATTTTAGGCTTAGGCAGTCTTAAAGAAAAAAATTTTAGGACCCTATAGGTGGCGTTGTTGTCGATCTCCGAAACTGCTCAACCGATTTCAATGAAATTTTGTGAATGTATATCTTCGTTTCCACTTGAAGGATAGGATACTTTTGGACCTGATAGGTGGCGCTGTTGCCGATCTCCGAAACAGCTCTACCGAGTTGATTGATATTTGTGGATGGGTAGGTATGGTTGCTTCAAGATAGAAATATAATATAGTTTCGGAGCCTATAGATGGTACCTTGCAAAAAATAAGCGGGGTAGGAGAACGGGTTGTGGAAGCATTAAAATTATTAATGGACATGTGAGCAGGACTTAATACGAAAGGTATGAGCAGAGGCGGGTGGGTACAGCTACATATAAAAAAAACCTGACGTCCGTATGTGCGCACTCATAACTCGGGAACCAATCCTTCAATTTTTATGATTTTTGGTTAAAATTCGCATGGGCCCAAGGAAGGACATATGCTACTTTTTGTCGTGAAAACAAAACTTTATGGGGATAAGTTGAATTTTTGAATTCTTTGGATATTCCGGGCTTACATCTATACAATTGAAAGCGGGCTCATTTATAATTTTGTTGCGCAACCTCAATGCACCGAGACTTTGTAACAGAACGCGTTTGATTTGGTGGTGAAGGATCTCAAATCAAAAGTCATGCAAGCGACGGTTTTGAGGAAAAAATTCAAAGACAAACATTCTCATTCCACAGAATCCGCTTATTGAGAACGAATTTGTACGTCGTGTACTGTAAACCATTTTATTAAAAATGCGGAAGGTTGCCCGACACGTTAATCTTCTTTGTTGCGTTTTCCTACGCCCAAGGAAGGTTCATACGGCGGCAAAATTGGAAAATTTGAACGGGAAATTGGAAAGTTTGTGAAACAGTGAGATCGTATTTTTCAAAAGCTATAGTTGGGATCAATAAAATTAATTTTAGGTGGAAGTGAAAATTATTTTAGTCAAAAAGTCAATTTTGGGCGGGTCGAAATTCGCCGGGCACGCTAATATATATATAAATTCGTAATCTGTAAGCTAAGCTTGTTGATGAAATACCTAAATAAATAAATAAATATTCATTATCAAATTTTAAGTAAAACTTTAACAAAATTCCATGGTAAAATAAGTTCCGGTTCGAACTTAAAAAATCGATGCACAAGCATTATGAATAATGGACGCTAAACACGTATAGACCATATATTTCCACCCGTACTACTACTAGCACTACGTATTCAATATCAATCAAAAGTTTAATGTACCAAACTGTGTAGCTCTTTTCTCATTTCTCATTTCAATGTGCGGTCGCACATTCCGCACTTAACTCACGTCGTTTGTCTACGTCTTTATTGGCCTAAGTATATGCATGCATGTCCCTCAAACAAACTTTCCTTTAAGTACTTTCCACTGTACTTATTAACAAACAAATTTCTAATCTTGCATACGCAGATTTTAACTTGACGTTTTGTAACCTACTAAGATAACGTTTTATTGTCACAGCAATATACAACACATATTCATATTCCATTCACATAAATCCAACCAAAGTGTCATAATTTGACATCATTGAGGTGAAGATGAAAGGCGCATTTGTCAAACGTACGCGACCGCTCCACAAAACATATTAATAACCCTGGGCCCGGTGTAAAGTCAAAAGCGAAACTGTTAACAATAAAATAAATGGAACTCCATATCCCCTTGTCCGCTTATAAGCTTATTTAAATTTCTATAAATAATTTGTTAAACAGTCAACGCTATTGAATTTATGAGGCATCCCGCAACGAGTCCATTGATGCTGGTGATGGCACCAGCACGTACTGAATCTTCCTTATTGCCTTGCAGTCAGCCCATTTCAAATTGGATGTCTTTATGCCATCAAGCCGCGGCACAGAGTACCCACAACGACAACATGAACGGTCGAGCAAAGGGTTATTAAACAACAAAAAAGAAATGTATATATAATCCGACCACAGAATTTCAATTTTCCCCCGTACAAATGGCGTAAGTACGAAATTAATGGACAAAATTCTTGGTGCCGCATTGAGTCCGAACGCGTGAAGAACCAGCCATAGTCGAGTCTTGTGATAAATGCATTTTTAGTTTTTATGTTGGTCCAAGTTAAGAGATCAACGCCGTTTCAATGATTCACGGGCAATTATTCAAACGCTGACACTTTTTGAAGGCTTTATTCTAACAATGTAGGCATAGACAAGACAAGGCTATTCTCATATTGGGGCCAAAAATCACACATGCCCCAAATGCTTTGTGTAAGATCTCAACAATACAAAGCTTCTCCTTGACACAATCTAAGAGAATATGAATACACTGAAAATATATGTTTTAGCTGTTTGATGTGCGTACCATGCTGGATGCGAGGAAGCTACCAATATTTTTTACCAAAGTTACCAATTAATGTAAGACGTATAAGAATAATAATTTCTCTTACTCTGGCACCAGTGACTACTGTCGGCCTTATTAATAAACAAACGCTAAAATCGACTATCAGTTGGCTGCCAGTTTAGATAAAAATATACAGCATTTTTAAATCTATATATATAAAAGAAAGTCGTGTTAGTTACACCACTTATAACTGCCATAGAATTGGTAGGGAGGTAGCTTAGAGCCAGGAGACGGACATAAGATACTTTTTATCCCGTTCGACAGCGTTCCCGTGTGACTTGACATGAAACGTCAGTCACTATAAAACGTGGTATAACAAAAAAGAATCAGACTTGGAATAATAAAACGCAAATGACAGCTACGTAATTGACGTATAATGACAGCTATGTAATGACGTATAGATGACAATTTGATATTTGTAAGAAATCAATATTTAAACTATTTCTATTAAATAAATAATTAACAATTATAATGTAATGATAGTGCCATTGCCCATTCGTATTGTGGTAAATCAGGCACTTAGTGAATCAGGCACTTAGGAATTGTGGTGAATCGGGCACCTGGTAACAATCTGTTTCCCTCTTCAAGTTCCACTTCCAATTGGAGACTGGAATTGTATTGCAGTTTGTATTAGTTAATTCTAGAACCATCTAGAGAAGATATGGAGTTTACATCTGGAATCTATCTACTTCTGGAACATTCGCCGATAGGTGGCAGCGCGAATATAAAAAGGGGCGCGTTGACAACAGATGGACAGTTGATTTTTAACCAGCGATAGTTGAGTTCGAAAGAGTAATCGGTTGTGAAATAAATAAGTGTGAAGTAATAGAATAACGCGATTGGATTGTGACGTTTAAGAATTGATTAAGGTGATATTGTTTTGGGCCGACGAAATAAACGCTGGGCCTCAAATCGTCAAATCTATGGCGCTATGTGAAGAAACTGCAGCTGACAACAAACATGAGAGTTACATTGCTTAATGATACATCTGCCGAAGATTTCTCGGAGCAATTGCTGACTATCGGTAATGGTCAAGTACCTGTCGATGAATCGAGCGGATTAATATCATTTCCAAATAATTTCTGTAATTTTGTCTCATCAAAAGACGAACTTATCAACAATGTATTTCCAAACATTATTTCTAACTACAAAAATAATGAATGGTTGAGTGAGCGAGCAATTTTAGCGGCTAAGAATAAAGATGTAGATGACCTGAACTACATAATTCAAAATAAGATCATTGGAACAATGCATTCATTCAAATCTATTGACTGCGTCACAAATGAAGATGAAGCCACCAACTATCCAATTAAATTTTTAAACTCTTTGGACGTGCCTGGCTTACCACCGCACAATTTACGCCTAAAGGTTGGCTCCGTAGTAATCATGCTTCGAAACATAAACCAACCAAAACTGTGCAACGGTACGCGTTTGGAGGTTAGAAAATTGATGAACAATGTAATTTACGCTACGATAATGATAGGAAAATTCAAAGGTGAGGAAGTTCTTATTCCGAGGATCCCGATGATCCCAACCGATATGCCGTTTGAATTTAAAAGACTTCAATTTCCGATACGTCTTGCATTTGCCATGACCATCAACAAATCACAAGGCCAATCCTTAAAAGTTTGTGGTTTAAATCTAGAACATTCTATTTTTCCCATGGTCAATTATACGTGGCATGTTCACGGGTCGGAAGACCATCTGCGTTGTTTGTTTTTGCGCCTGATAATAAAACAAAAAATGTCGTGTATCACAAGGTACTTGAGTGAAGAGCAACCTATGTACTAAAATACAGAAATAATAATGAATGATTAATGTAGGTATTTAATTTTTTTGTATTTTTTCCAATAAAAAAAAAACACAATCTGCTTATTTATTGCCACTAAGGCGGAACAAAGTTCGCCGGGTCAGCTAGTTATACCAATAAAGAACTTGACCTCCACCTATAGTAGTACGAAGACTTTCTGTTGGATCTATTACATTTGTTGTCACACAGAATTTGAATTTCATAATTTGTTTTGTTTGGTGGTTGGGTGTTGATGAATAGGGTAGACACTGATTGGCGTCAACTTGGCGATGCCCAGCTGTTGCAACTGTTCAGATACACCAATTGTG
Organism: Cheilosia urbana; assembly: GCA_946477585.1. NCBI lineage: Eukaryota > Metazoa > Arthropoda > Insecta > Diptera > Syrphidae > Cheilosia > Cheilosia urbana. The sequence goes on from OX297856.1 coordinate 46,347,090, forward strand.
CTTATTTTACCTCCTAGTGGTCACCACCGGGTACTGGTGTATGTCCATCCGGAATTGGCTTGCTGAACTTATAAGTGCGAGTGTTGAACACGTAGAAAATAGCAACACTATAATGCACTGTTGGAGTTGACTGTCTGCTCGAGTCTCAGAAGTCTTACATGAGCCCCTCAGAAAGAGGACGTACGGCGGATGAATTCACATGGTTGAATCAACGGTGGCGTCAACAGTCAACATGGCAGATACCTCAATGAGCTACTTAGACCTATTTGGAGCTGAGGTCATTGAGGATTTTCAACCCTAGTCAGGGTGTTGATATAGAAATGGTGGCGGAAGAGCCCTTAATGGGTCAACGGCAGCTCTCACATCCCCGCAGCGGGTTACTGACTCCGGAATATTCCGGCTCCTTTTGCCCAAGGGGTCGCAGAAAGGGCCTGGTCCTCCAGGTTGGGGGTTATTCGTGGGGTTAACTACCCTACCACGGAAAACCAAACATGTTGCGAAGCAACCAATAGCCTCGGATAAGGACGGATTCACTGTTGACGACCCTGCAAAACGAAAAAAGGACAATGACGTTCGGATCTGCACGTGGAATGTTCGAACTCTGAACAGACCGCGTGTAGCCGAACAACTAGCGGAAGCCTTAGACTGCTACAAAGCAGGTATCACCGCCATCCATACGGTGACCATCCGTCCTTTATTTAAAAGGACAGTCCTTTATTTTTAACCCCTGTCCTATATTATTTTCTTTTTAATAAAGGACGGCTTTTGTCCTTTATTTTTGAAACTGTCCTTTAAAACACCGACTAAAAATTATTTGCATTTAGTTGATAGTTAAAAATATAACGTATAATGTGCATACATTTCTTGAAATTGTGTTTACACCCTCAGTGCTTCAGAGTGTGTATACCTTAAATTTCAATTTGTACCTACCTAACGGGTTCTAGTGCACCAACTGAAGAGTATTTTCAATCAGGAATAACGCTTGGAGCAGTGACAAATCACAAATGAATGTATACGGTTAAACCTATTCTTATTACTAAATGTAGTTTCGGAAAACCCTACTAAGAATTTAGAGGTTTTCGTAAAATGAAGAAGAAAATGAATATGTTTTTAAATCTATCCACCCTTCTAAAAATTACGAAAAGTCAGTCTGGCTTTACTTTTACACTCTTTATTCAATGAAGAAAGACAGTTTACTTTTTTTTTTCTGTAGACCTAAATGATAATGTTAATGTTTTGGCAAATCGAACATAAAAATCACAAAAGATATCAGTCACTTCAAGTTATTAAAATTATAAATATGGAACGAAAAAGTTATTATAACTAGAGATGTAACGGATATCCGGTTAGTATCCGTTATCCGGCTATCCTGCCACTTCGGATAGGATATTCGGCGAATACCGGATAGGTAAAATGAAATATAAAAACAAGAAGTCGATTGAAAAAGTTTTTTCTTTTCTTAAATAAGTAACAAAATTTGTACTCATAATTATTAATTAAAGGCAGATTATGGTGAATAAAAATAAGTTTTTCTGCATTAACCGGTAAAAGATGGTTGCATTTATTTCCATATATTAAGCCAGCTTCAGAAAACAGTCTCTCGCTGTAAACGCTGCTACTTAGTGATGAAAGATAGACCTTCGCGAATTTTACATCGCTATGAATGTATTCTGCTCTTGACAGTTTATTCGGCCGCCGGATATTCGGCTATCCGACCAAAGTGTATGCCGAATATCCAGTATCCGGTATTTTGCAAAATCACTATCCGTTACACCTCTAAATAACAAAGAAGAAGGAAGTGGTTGCATACCTCTATATTTTAATATATCTGAACTAGCACTTAAATTCATAACAATAATAGAGCACCCTTAATATTTTTTTAAATAAAACTATAAATTTAAGTCTAATTCACTTATTATTTCTTTAAACAGTCTTACGAATTATTTTTATTTCAGTTTTAAAAAACTTTAATTAAAAAAACAAACATAAAGTTAAAAACAAAAACTTAAAGGAACTCTATAATTTAGTTTTGAAAAAAGTGCGGCTAATATGGCCCACCTGGTGTTAAATATGGCCCAGGGTGGGCCTTCAAAGATCCCATTATTTTGTTGTTGATTGCCGATATGGTTTTCATCACGTCCTCCTTCCTCCAAGTCTTCCGTGGTTTTGGACTTTGTTAAGGCATTTTAGCCTTAAAAAAAAAAAAAAAATTAAATAAATAAATAAATCAAATTTCAATCGAGAAAACGTGTTAAATATGGCCTACTTGGTCATATTACCAGCACATGGGGTGGGCCATATTAAACACACTTTGATTTTTTTTACTCATTTTAATTTTCTACACACTTCATGAATTTTCTTTTAAATTTTAACATCACGCAAATAAAGAAAATATTTAACACTATTTAATTTTAGAAAAAACTTACCAATTTAACACAGAATTTTATGTAAAAACACTTAAGAAAACTTACCAAAAAATTACAACGAGAGTATAGAAAACAAAATGCCCCTTATATCTTCTACACCCGTCGCGCCACACTCACCACAAAAGTCTGAGCCTAAACCGAGTTGAACGTGTTCGCAGTGAAACATTTGTTATTTCGCTGTGAGTTATGGTTTGTGAAAACAGTGGTGGGCCATATTACCTACGTGGGCCATATTTGCCGCACTTACTCTACTGCTAAAAAAAAATGAATTCTTTAGGTTCAACCATTTCTGATTTTTAAACAGAAAAAAGATCAGTAATCAATTCTGAAACTAGCTTTCATTTGAAATATTTAAGTTTCATTGGGAACGCAAAATCGGATTTCGAATTTTTTTTTCAGAAATGTTAAATTTAGGTGCGGTGTAAATGTACTTTGTTGTTCGATAAGCAGCAGAATTTTGAAATCTCAGCTCAACATCTGAAAAGCCAAAAATGAAAATGAATGAAACAAATGAATTATAAATACAAAAATATTGGAATCAAAATAATTATTGTCCCTTATTTTTTTTCGGCGAATATGGTCACCGTAGCCATCCAGGAAGTGCGGTGGGATGGGCCGGGCAAAAGAAGGATGAAAAACTGTGACATTTACTACGGTGACTGCTATAGGGAACAAAAGCAGCGTCTATTTGGATGCGGATTTGTTGTTAGCGGCAGACTTAGGCAAGAAGTCTTGAGCTTTCGACACGTAAGTGAACGCCTTACAACAATCCCACAGAAGAAAAAGGCGATACTACCAAGAGTGTTTCTACGAGCTCCTCGACAAAACATATGAGCAATATCCTAAGCATGACGTTAAAATCGTCTTGGGTGATTTTAACGCCAAAATAGGAAAGGAGGACATCTTTGGTAGCACAATCGGAAAACACAGCCTACACGACACCACGTCTGGAAACGGATTTAGGCTGATTGATTTTGCTGCGGGACGTAATGTTACCATAGCTAGTTCACGGTTTCCTCACCTCAATATACACAAAGGAACATGGCGGTCACCTGATCATCAAACCGTCAACCAAATTGATCACGTTGCGATCGACGCAAGGCACTCCTCCAGTATTCTAGATGTCCGAACTTTCCGAGCGGCCAACATAGACTCGGACCACTACCTTGTTGTAGCCAAGGTACGGATGCGGATATCCCAGACGCCACAACAACGAAAAAATTCTGTATTGAGATTTAACGTCGGACGACTACAAACGCAACAAACCACCAGAACCTATGCTGATTTTTAAAAAGAGCGTATGAGTCAGAGAAAGACATCAGTATATTATATCATCAGTAGGGTAATTTGAAGAGAATCGCATAAAAAAATTGAGGTGGAATAGTTTTCGGTACTCATGCGCCGATTCCTCCTGGACTAAAAGGCTTTTTGAGGCTTTTTATAAGCAAAAAAAACAAAACAATGCAGAGTACCAAGGATTTGATGCTGAATAACAAAGTTTATGTTAGGTTAGGTTGAAATGATTGTCGGCTAACTGGTTAGGTGATGCAACACACTTAGATCATTATGAGGTCCCTTGTGATACCACATGAATCTGTATTTATTCCTCCTACTCGTTGAACCAGTTGGAGCTTCTGATGAAGCGTAGAAGACTCTAAAAATCTCCTAAGTGGAGTTTTAGTCTATGTGAGAGAGCCGGACAAGTACAGAGAAGATGGGGAGTTGTTTCCTCCTCCTCCTTGTCAAGACAGCTTCTGCAGAAATCGTTGGAGAATACGCCAAGCCTTTTTGCTTGCCTGCCTATGAGACATAATGTCCCGAAATGACACCTATTGTAGCACTCATATGCTTCCTATCGAGGCAGATTAGATGTCTAGGACGTTTTAGATTCAGCTTCATCTATTCAGGCCAGATCTGTGTTGTCGCTAGACAAGTCGAGCAAGTTGTCCACCTAAGATTTTTTCTTTCGAAAGCGTCCAGCTTTATGTTGAGTTTGTAAGTAGCGATTGGAATACCCAACAAAGGTGAATGTTGAACTGCTCCGCCATCTCTCTGAGAGATTAAGTCGTCAACATTTTTATTCTTGGCCGCTAAAATTGCTCGCTTACTCAACCAGTGGTTCGCAATGTTACATGTTGGCTGTTCAATAGTTTGAAGGTTGAATGGCAATTTTAACGCTGAATGTGGCCCCTATTCCAAAAGAAGCAACTGCTACCGCAAAGCCGGATCTTTTGCGAACAGTGGTTTTCACTGAAGCTCTTTATGTTACACAACACTTTTCACTCTACTATATAGCGCGTACACGTACAACAAATAGACCGGTAAGAAACTTGGGAATTCAAGATTGAATAAAACATCCAGCCAATCATGTCAACATGATTCTGAGAGATGTTCGGGAAAACGTTCGTGATGAGCGTGGCATTTCGAAATAAAATACCGGTCCAATTGATAGCGAGTCACCTGATCATACTTATCAGGAGCCTGAATCTCGAACACCGCTTAATCACTGCCTTTAGTCAAGCAGCGTTGCCAGTTTGGGAGTGTTCCCCCCAGATCGGGGTTTTTTTGATTGTTTACGGGGAAATCTGAGGGGTTTTTTTAAACTGCGTTCAACTTTTTGTTCAAAAATTGTTTTTTTTTTTTTTTTTAAATAACTAAATCTGGGGGTTTTTCAGATTTGTCTGGGGGAAAACATTTTAACTGTCTGGCAACGCTGTGGCAAACATACCTCGACATTGATATGAGTCTGCAAACATGAAACGGCAGTACAGCACAGACACAATGCAGCTATTTGCCCATCATCGTGAATGTTTTTCCAATGTCTGTCGCGAATTTTAAATATTTAGTTTAGTTTTATTTATTTAAAATGACGCTCCCCGTTTTTATCTCCAGTTGATTTTTTTCAAAACGTTAATAGTTTATCTGCTATTTTGGGTGGAGACGAATGCAACAAATAAGAGATCATCAAAATCGGTCCAGCCGTTCTTGAGTTATAAATTTTGTAACGAACCCGACTTTTTTTAATTTATATATAGTTAAATGTATTTTAGTTTAATGTATATTTTTATCGACAAAAAACAGCCTGCTTATTTTCTAGTCATGATAAGCCCGACTGTCGAATATTATCTATTAGTAGCTGAGCAAAATTGGATGTTGCACTCTTGTTGTTTGTCTAGAAAACGACAAGAGTAGCAAGAAGGGAAATAAGTTACCAAAGTAATATGTCTTACAATTAGACATCTGGCAATACTTAACACTCCCAACAAAGAATCAGAGCCCAGTGTAGCAGTGGCCCAAGAACTTTGATAAGTTAAAAGGACTACACAGAATTACTGCGATCGAAACCACAGGAGGAAATTTTATAAAAAAGTTAAGGATCTGGCGTTGGCCTTAAAATCAAAAACATAAGGCTTTCGAACCAGCGAAGAAAACCTAGCCACCGATTAGACGTGGTTAAGTAGCTTCTAAATAAGCATAATGGTAAGAAATTATTAGGGCAAGGGAAGAGTCCACATTTAGTAAAAAAAAAAAAAAAACACCAAATATGGAAAGGAGTTGGCTTTAATTGTAAGGCAGCTTAAGAACAGGTAACGCTCCTGATTTTAAGGTCATATTTTGTCCAAAAGCTTGCCTCCAAATCATTAGAAGAAAGCATGCTTTGACTGACTATACTACATAGTCCCCTCTACTTAAATAGGCTTGATTACTAATTTTAAATATCCAGTCTTAAACAAACTGGCACGTATGACTATTGCTCCGTTAGAGAGAGCATCTTTCAGTCATATTAATTGACGACGGAATTCGGATCTTGGCTAAACTGTCACAGCTATCTACGCTGGTGAACGTGCGATGAAATAACTGCATCTTCAAACTATATCCAAAGTTTTCAGAATCTTGCCCCATGATGGTAAGTAAAAAAAAAACACCTCACGTTTTCTCCTGCTCTTTAATAAGCTCTTGGGACTTTAAGGTGTCTCAGGAGCATTAACAACAATAGCAGTTATATTTACTTACAATAATGTGAACTAAAATGCCTATTGCCCATATCCGTTTTCATATGTCACGTTAGCACTTAAAAGTAAAGTTTATAGATTCGAGAGATATTCGAATCAGACCACCATTGTTGGGTCTCTTTTCGTCTCTCAAACCTAGGCCTAGTTTCTCACAACCATTCGTTTTGTGTGAGTTTTTCAAGTTTCAAACGAATGGAAGGGATCTACAATTTTATGCAGACTCCAAACGGCCAATTGAGAAGCTATTTCAAGACAGTTATACTGTCGAATGTTTGTCAGACGTTCGCGAGAGGTGGCGCAGTGGAAAAAATCCTAAGTTGGAATTTGGGTTTTTGTAGGATTCGAACCTCGACCCCTCGCTTAGTAGTCCAACACACTAACCACTAAGCCTACACGTTAGCACTTAACTATGTGGTAGGGGTTGTGGTTGAGGTTGGGCAGTTATCACTTGTATGCAGAAGTGAGACTTTCACACAACAATGCAACTGGCGTATTTATTCTTGTTATTCTTGTGTAGACATCGTCATAATAATAAAATTGTTTCACATGGAAACTCATTATACCTATACACCCTGAACACTTTTGCGGCTTCGAAACTTATAAAAACGATATTACCCCTATGGAAAACTTAAGAAATTCGATGGCAAATTTAAAACATTGTAACAATTTCTATTCGTAAACTGCGCCGCCGCTCACACATGCTATAAATAATTCAATTACTCGACTTCAACAGTCCATTCGAGTGCAAATTCTGGCCACTCGATTTCTCCCCCCTCGTTGTGTTTTAATAACATGAGTATAAATCAGCTTAAATAATGAAAGGTTGGCATAAGCTTGTGTTGGGGGGTTTGCGATTTCATTTTGCTGTTTGCACCAATGCCAACACATCTAACTTAGTGAAATTGTATGATATATGGCGCGGGGGGTTTACTTTGACAGAATTGCATTTAATTTTGTTCATAATTTTTTGGAAATAATTTGGAAATTTGGAAATGTTGTCTGTGGAATTCTGAGGGAATACCAGAGAATGAATCAATTGGCCGTGTGCTATAAAACTCGATACTAGGTCGCTGGGATATTGTGGGCCCTGCCGATTCCTACAAAAAAAAACAAAATTAACTAGCTTTACTAGTAACAAGGGAAATGGCTTATTGCGTTTGTTTCTCTGCCTATGTTTCTCTTGTTTCTTTTTACGTTAAGGCACAAAGGATTGCTTCGATTGGTACATGAAGGTTAGGGGAGATATTCGCATACTCATGGGGGTCATTACTGGACACTGTACGATAGGCGTACATGCGGAACGGCTGCGGATACTGCATAATGACATAGGGACGTTGAAGAAATAGACTCTGAATGGACCCAACTGATGGTATAAGCAGTGATGCCAGATCGGGGGATTTTTCCCTTTTTGTGGGATTTTCTCACTTCAAATAAGCTAAAAGGGTAAAAGGGATTTTTCAAACCTCATGGTAAAAAAAAAGGATTTTACCTTTTGGTCAATTTTTGTTCATAACTTGCTAGTTTCATTAAGAATACAAAAGTTAGTCGACCTACGATCAAATTAAATACTAACACGTTTAAAAAAAAAGTCATTGAAAACGTATCTTAATATGTATTTATTTTTGTTAGCTTGCATAGTTAGGTAATGTATAATGTAACTTGTGTTTATTAATAATAAAAAAAGACTAAAAGCCCGATTCTGGCAAACCTCTCTGATACGTCACACTCACAAGTTACAAAACCCTCACAAGGTGAGGTGAAATTTGTTTTATGAGGTTTTCGTATTCTGTCAGCACACTCTCAACTTGCGAGGCTCACAAAAACAATCGAAACTGTGATCTCCTATGGAGCAGGTCACAAAATTTAAAACCAGTCACACTGAAAAAAAAAGTCGGCGTCGTATTGATGAATGGCGTTCATCAACATGATATTCATGGATATGACGTAATTTTCATAAATATGATGAACAAATTCATGAAAACTTTTTGACAATTGATGAACAGTTTTTCAATATGATGAAAATGAATTCATCAATTTTTTCAACAGGACTCTGAAGAGAATTTAGCGTATGTTTTTATGAACTACGTTCATTATTTCATCAAAACATTTCATCAATATGACGAAAACACTTATTTTGATGAATTAAGTCATTTGTTCATTCAGTTGATGATTTATTCGTCTTATTGATGAATGGAATCATCATATTCAAGTACGATTGCCAAGTTTTGAATTTTTATCATATTGATAACGACGTTCATCGTTTTGATGACGGCTTTTATTATATTGATGACAGCGTTCGTCAAAAAACAGACATTCATTTTTATTAAGGAGAACGTTGATGTAAACCTTCATAATATAGATGAACTAATTCGTTATATTGATGAAAAAACTTAAATTCACCGTTATATTCATCATATTGGTGAATGGAATCCTCATATTGATGAACTTTTTTCATCGGTTTCTTCAATGTGATGCACAGATTGTTAATATGATGTATGCTGTAGGTGTACACATGCGATGTTGGTACAGCATTTATACTCGCACACGCATGATGAATCTTTTAATGTATATATGCGTAGATAATTATATGTCATTGCTCATCAAGTGTAAAGTATCTACACAGGGTGGCATAGAAGAAAATTGTGAATGGTTTTACGATGAACGATGAATATCTTAAAAGATTCGATATATGTGATTTAGAAATTTCATCACATAATTATTTGTTTATCTTTTAATTATATTCCCCCAAAAGTATCCATTTGCATTTTAAACAATGTATTGACAAAAACTGCAGTATATACAATTTAAAACAATTAATGAAGTGTGAAAAATTCAATGTTAGTGTAAGAATGGTGGAAATATAAAAAAGCTATAGTCTTACTTCGATTATTCACATTATATAAAATGTTATAAATTTTGCATAAATAGCTTTAATACATTAATATATTTTAAGTATTTATTATGTTATCAATATAATGAAACTTATATAATTAGAACCCATATCTTCGATGGAGCGCCTCATTTACCCTAAAAAGAATGCAATTTACCTAGCCTTAATTAAAGGTATGCAATTAATGTATAACTTTAATTCAGTTGTATAGATATATCTGGGAGGTGTTGACCAAGTGATTTCGTTTCAATGATTTTACTATGTAAACGAACGTTTTTCGGCATAAATTGTTTGCTCTAAATCAGAGACAATACTGAGACCCCCAACTCACAATCCTCTTGCCGCTGGCCCCCTCAGTTTTTTTTCAAATTCGCCATTTTGTTTTCCTATCGGTGTTCTGTCAATTTAAAATCCGTGTGACATGCAAAAACATACAAAAAATATAAAATCAATGCTGCCAACCGCTACCAACCATAGAGGAATGTGATGGAGTTCGGGAATACCACATTTTAAGATAACTGAAATGCTATTGGTTGGTTATTATAAATTTTTAAAAGACGATTAATATAATTTGTTTGGTTAATAATACTATCTAAATGAGTTGTTTTATATACTAGAAACATATTAGGACAAACTGGTTGTGTATTTTCCGCTTTTGAATATCATTAACTTCGATTTCATGTGTACATTTTTCTTATATAACTGAAGAAAAATTGCTCAAAATGTTTTTATTTTCCTACAACCATTCTGCAGTAATAATTTTTCATAAATGTTTTCAGCAAAATTGTACTTATTCCTAAAATAAAATACTATTTACACGTAACGAAAAATTTCAAATTTAACGGACAAAATTCTATGAACGCTGGCAGCAACTTTGCCGGAAGCGGAAGTGGGACACGCAAGGTGCGAGTGTGTTGGTGAGTGAAGTTACGTGACATTTGTCAATACGAATTTCTATGTAACAATACTAACGCACTTAGCGTGTACCAGCCCATATAAATATAGCTTGTAGGCAAGTAACGGAAAATCGGCCGAAGTTGGGGGTCTCAGTATTGTCTCTGCTCTAAATGTTCATAGCGACGTTTTAAAAGCTAAATCATGAGTAAGACTATCTAATTTTCAAAGGGGCTAATTTTTCCGATATCTTGATATAGCTTTTTCATTTGTAAAAAGTAAAACATAAATATCGAAAAATGTTGTTGTACGTGTTTTAGAATACATAATTCTAAAAGGTAGGTTAAGCTACGTTTTCACCGAACACAAATCCCAAGATTAAGTACAAGAGGTTTAGAATTAATCATCCCGAAGTGTTTAAATGGCTCTGTCCATTTGAGAGAAAATGACATTTCACGAGAGAGTGTGAGAGAGAGAGAGACATTTTTCCATTTTTGATGTCTTTTCTTTCATTTTTTTTTTTTTTTTTTTTTTTTTTTCACTTTTGACATATCGAGCTGTGAAAAGTGTGTTCGTTTTATTTCTAATCTCCCTTTTTATGAGATTACTTTCGTATGATAAATTCCGAGATTTATGCGGGACTTACGGAAATTTTTCTAAATCTCGCAGTTATCCTCCGGTGGAAACTTAGCAGAAGGGTCGATTTTTAACGTTAAATAAATATGTCATTAAAATAAAACTACAATTATCATGAATTTCCTACAACGATTTTCCTTTGGTAAAAAAAAGAGCTCGCTATATAATTATAACGTTGTGATTTCATTACACACATAAATATAAATAAATATTTACTTTTTAAAAATATTTTCAAAATCAATGTAATATTGTTATTTGACTAAACTTTTCTCATACATTGTTCTCTCACGCCTCAACATTATAAAATTAAACAGAATGGATCAATAAAATTATAACTAAATAACAAAAAACGCAAAAACACATTTCAAACACAAATGTATGCACATGCACCCTGTGAACCTAAAGAAATGCATATGGCAGGCAAATGGCCGTTCTCTGATTCTCATTGGGATCCACTATGAAAAAAAAAAAAAAAGTAGTCCCAGGAGTGATAAAAGTAACTCAGAAATAAAATTTATTTTTATAAATCTTCAATATTTCTTGAGCGCGTGAGTTTTTGCCACTACACTTTATTGACATTCGTGGTAAAACTGAGTTTTGTTTGAAAATTTTCCTTTCGGATGCAAAGAAATTCAATTGTTAAATTCACATAATATTACCATTACCATTTTCATGACATTATGCTCGTTTAAGTATTTTAGCATCCTCATGAAGTGGAAAGGCAATATCTTTACGATTTATATTGGCGGCAGTATTTTTATTTCATGTTTTTTATTTGTGTGAACAATCTTACAACTACATGAAAACAAATTTGACAGGACAGAAAGTGTGCATCATATTGATGAACAAATTTTTCAATATGATGAATACATTCATCACATTATGAAATTAAAGGGGAATTTGGGTTCATCATAATATTGATGAATTTTTCATAATATTGATGAACAAAGTTGATGAATGATGAACAACATCATATTGACGAAATCGGTTTCATCATACTAATGAAAAAGTTCACTGGACTAAAATTGTTGATTTTTTCATCACATTGATGAACTTTTTCACTACTATGGTGTACCTTTTTTTTTCAGTGCATAACGGCTCATAAGTGACAATATTTGTATTGGATGGCACGGAATTCCATTTCATGATATATTTATAATCATTTTGTGAAATATAGATATTTTTTAAGGAATTATTGATTTATGAATTATTTTTCTTTAGTTCTTAAACATTTCTGTGTTAATATTTCGCGTATTCGCGAATCACAATAAACCTCACAGGAAATCAACCTCACACGGTCTTGTGTGTGACTTGTGAGGGCTCACAACCTCAGAATCTGGCTGTAAATTTAATGAAATACATGTTTTTTTTAACTATATATTTCGTGGGATGAATTTCGGATTTTTGAAATTTTGGCGAGGGATAAAAGGGATTTTTTGGGTTTAACCGTGGGAGAACCTGCTTCTAAAGTCTGGCATCACTGGGTATAAGTGAAGCTGTGGCAACCGCCACAAGAGCATGCATTTACCTACCTACCTTTGGGATCCCTTAGGGTCCGATTGAACCTCTCCTCCAAACTGGGACCCCAGGACCCGCCTTTTTCAAAATAGTCCAAATCGGACCCCTTTATGAAAATTCAGGACACTTTTTAACGCCTATGGAATCTATTTTTTAACAAGACGTTAAGCATTATTATCTTTCTTTATACAGTCATCGTCTGTCGACTTAAATCTTCTTTTCACATTCCAATAGACAGAACACGTACCTACTATTTGTAGATTTTAGGTATGGTGTTTAAATCAGCGCTTAAAAATGTTTTATACGCAAACCTATTCCATGCACGCATTTTTCACATCAGCTACCAAGTCCTCCGATTTAGTCCGGATGCTCAGGTCTCATTTTCAAATTGTTCTTGTTATAACCATGATTTATTTTTATGATTTTTTTTTTTTTCTTAAATAAATTAAAAACATTTGGTATACTGTTTCGATATTGTTGTTTTTCTTTAATTTCATACGGGACCCTTTTTAAAAGCCAGTGACTTCTTTTCGGACCCTTCCCCAAAATTTTGGAAAGGAGCACTGGTACATGTATATCGATTCCCCAACTCACACTATAGATAATTGTAAAATTGAAAGTGCATGCGAGATCTATGAAGAGACTATAAACCGCTTAATCCTTAGTCACATTGTGAAAAGTAGAATATTGATACAACAATCCGTATAGACTGACTTAAAATCCCTACAGAATTGGCTATACAGATTTTATTTCCGCAGATGCCTTTCCTCAGGAAGTGAAGTTTTTCGCGTTATTAAAAGCATTCTTGAACGTCTACAGCAGGAATTAAGCGCACGATTTGGGCGACTTCTTCTTCCTAGGCGGCTCTACATACAGCTCGTGGTCAACCGAAGGTTATATCCAGTTAACGCGGTCCTTAGCTAACTGTCTCCAGTTATGCACACCAAGTCGATTAAGGTCCCCTGCTAGTTTTGTGCATTTTGAAGCTATTGTCATGCGATTTTGTCACTTAAAAATTTCATAACGGCCAAGAGCTATTTCATACCGCACAAATTTCAAAACAATAAATGTTTTGGGAGTTGTGACATTTGGGCTTTATGACATCAGACAAATGTTTTGGTTTTTGTGATTTTGTGTCGCATTACTTGAAATTTTTTAAGGATTCTCTAAAGTAGGTATAGGAATAGCAACGAATAATGTGCATTAATGTTCATAGGGTGCGATATTAAAAAAAAAAATATTTCAGCGAAGGTTAAGCAGAGATGGAAAAGTCGATACAATTGTATCGAATTCGATACAAATGAGTTTGCTCAAGTACAAAAGTACAATTTGCCTTAATTCGATACAATTCATTTATCTGTATCTTTGAAATTTTCTTGCAAATTGTATTTTTCCAAAAACAGAAAATCAAATCACTTAACGAACTATGAATTTGTTTTAAGTTTTGCACAAAGCGCTGACTAGATTCTGCTTTTTACTTTTGTCTGTTGATGAGTAAGTAGTTTGTGTAGGTTATAAGTGCTACCAGTAAAACATAGCTTTTTTCAAAAGTGTTTAGACCTGTTCAAACGATGTACGAACGAAAAAAAGAAGAAATATGAGGTGTGTTTTCAGCCTGAAAAATACCCATGGCTTGAACAAAATGTTGAACGAAAAATCAAACGTTGTTTCTATTGTAATTCCAATGTTTCTGGGCGAAAAACTGTTATGAATTTCAAGTTCAGGGCAATATTTTGAATATGAATTTGCAAAATGAGTGCATAAGGCCTGAAGAGCTCATAGGTTTTTGTAAGTATGTATATTTTTTTTTTATGTTTTTTTAATATAAAATATTGTGAATTCACATTTTTTGTATACGAAAAATTGTTTTCAATACAATTGACTCCATTTCAGTACAATCTTCCAACAGTTTTCAGTACAAATCGAAAATGGCATTTTCCATCCCTTAAGCCTTAACCTGCTTCCCAGAGGACAGTTTGCACCAGTGATGCAAATCTACTTTTCTCAATTGTACTTAAAACTGAAAAGAAATAGGTAGCACTAAAACGCACAGCATAGTAGATATTTTTGTAATGCCATAACAATTTTGCATTCAAGCAAAAAACATCATATTTTAATGAATATTTAATGCCATAATATTCACTCCGATTGTTAATTAGGCTTTTATCAGTCGGGAAGATTTACTCTGCGTTTTTTTTTTATATAGAACAGTAGGCAGTAGCTAAAGGATTCATTGGTCGCCTTGCTCTGGTCATCTATACGCCGATAGCTCTACATCCACTCACATCTTCAGCTCTCACTCTGCTCGCTTCAGGCTTAAGTTCATTTTACACCCCACCATTTCATCCGCCCGAATTCAAATCACATAAAATGACATTTATTTTTGTCAATAAGAAATGAATTTGAATTCCTGTTAACTGAGTTTCATTTCTATTGCATTAATTGTATTAAAGCCATCAAAATTTCATCCAATTTCCAAATAATTTTTGAAGTGATAACTTCTTTAGGCGCGTTGGGCACTATTTGGATGGGCAAAAATTAGCAAACTCGCGAAACCGACATGTATAACACCGACACCGACATGTATAACAGCGACACTCGACATGTATACACGGTTGCCACTTTGGTAATATTTTACCAAATTTGGTAACTTTTTTCTCAGTTGGTGATTTTTGGTAATTCGGTAATTTTTATATGGTTTTGGTAACTTTTTGAACCAGAAACACCAAAAAGAAGAACTCGATATCATCACTTGTAAATGCTGCCTTAATTTTTCAGAAAAAGGATTTAAAGTATTACCTACTCTTAATTTTAATCATAAATTTTAAACAGCTGTTTTTAACTCTGCCTACTGATATTTTCACGTGGAGAGTTAGTTGTGACATTTCGCGGCGCAAAATTTGTATGAAAAAATTGATTTCACTTGAGAGGCTTTACGTGCACTGTATATCGTGCATACTATGCTTAAACATAGGTACATTTTTCCACTGCCATGAAATTTTTTTATTTTAAGTTCGTAAATCAGAGAAATATCCAACGATACCAAAAAGTCATATTCATACTGAATCATATTTTTGGTAACTTTTAGCTTGGTCTGGTTACTTTTTTTTCCATTTTTGGTCGCTAATTTTTTTTGCAAGTGGCAACCATGCATGTATAACAGCGACACCGACATGTATAACAGCGACACTCGACATGTATAACACTAAATCTCCGAAAGGTTCTTGTCCAGGTAATATTTAACACTTAATCTCCGAAAGGTTCTTGTCCAGGTAACGCCTAGTTGTCAGTGTTGCCGGAGGTTCTTTTTTTAAAAGTGTAACCATTTTTTTTTTTTTTTTTTTTTTTTTTTTTTTTTTCAAAAAGTGTAGCAAATGGAAAAAAAATGTAATAATAAAATCATCGTTTTTCAACTGAAAAAAAACACTTCAAAAATAAAAAAAAAATAAAAAATATTATTGACCATCGAAGTAGATTTCAATTTCTATTTCACGAACTTCATTCACCACGAGATGTAACATTATCAACGGCGACGCGGCGAGACAGAAAAATAATGTTGCCTTTTCTCGTTCCCTCCCATTCTCATTCGCACTCGCAGTTTGAAGTTTTGTACAACTATTGCTCTGTGTAAAAAACAAATACATTGACAGAAATTGGTAGAAGTTTGTTCGAAAGAAAAATGTTTGCATACCTTTATGGGTAAATGATTCTCTCCAACGAAAGGAGCGACATCTAGATATCGAAAAAATATGTAAATGAGCTATTCCATCCGCAATAGGTGTCAATTTTGTATATAAAACAATATGCATTATTTTTCATGTACAATACCGCAATAAATGAAAATGATAATTAAATGATAATTGATAAATGAAAATGATAATTGTATCATTTTTGTAGTAGTAGTTTATAATAATGAATAAAAAAAACACTTTATTTAAAAGTACTTCCTACACAGTAATATATCTTCTGACGATTCGAAAAATACACACGTAATTGTTCAAGTTATCACTTCTGTCGGCACTCCAGGAGTGCCTTTTTTTTTATCAATTCTCGCTACTTTTTATATTCTTTTTCCCTTTTACTTTATTTCTTGTCTCCTGCAAACGAAAAAATGTCAATATTATGAAATTGAGTTTTAACCCGAGTTAAAATGATTAAACTGGTTTAAATTTAATCGGATTAAATGCCGACGAGTTTAATAAACTCAGTTAATTTTCCGGCTAAATGATTGAATATTGAAATAACTTCAAACATCTTCGATTTATTTCAAAAATTAAAAATAGTACCTACAAATAGTACTCAAAATTGAAGTGGTACTTGCAAACTCGGGAAAGTCAAATAGTACTGAAATCAGTCAGAAATCAGCTATTTTCAAGAGTTACCCTATAAAAACAAAAATTTAATGGCAAATCTGCCTTCAAAATTTTTTTTTTTTTTTTTTTTCAAGTAAGTAGGTACTGCCCGCCATTCCATTCCATTCCATTTGTTCCAAAAATGAAAAACTCACACAAAACGAATGGTTGTGTTGTGAGAAGCTAGGCCTAGGGTCCTTCCGGACCTGTTGCGCCAACTATTTTTTTTTTTTTTTTTTATTTTAGGTAGGTACTGTCCGCAATAGAGGTTCCATTCAGTTGAAAAAAAAATGTTTATCAGATCGTGAACACATTTTTTTTTCATCTATAGCAAAACTGAAACAAATCACAGATCCAACTTTGACAATTGACATTTTTTCTGAAAAAAAAAAAAACTTTTAAAAAGCGAAAAAGAAAAATGATTCAATGTTTATTATAAGATAATGGAGACAAAATTATGTTAATTAATTAATATTACATAATGAAAATTATGATTTTCCCTTCGGCGGCACTCTTATTTTTGTTTTCCATACTCTTTATTTTATCCGATAGCTGCACAGGGGAATTAATATTTTAGCGAACTGTCAACTTGATAAGTCTACTCTGTTGTATTTTTCGGTTACAATAGGGTCAGGGTATAGATGCATAAGTGTGCATAGTGCAAAAGTGTAGCGAAATTTTTGTCAGTATATTTTGTTGTTGTAGTGCGAAAAGAAGTTGCACTTTCGCAATGATACAAGACCAGTTGCACCGGATCGTGAATACCCCTATTGTGTTTAAGAAATTGACGCGACAAACGCTAAGTTGCTAACCCTAGAACAAGAACGAGTATACTTCCACTTGTTAAGGAGGCGTTTGTTTTTAAATCAGAAATCCAATGGTCTTGCCAAAAATGTCGCATAACACCCCGGTCCCCGGCTAACATAAATAATTGCAGATATTAACTTTAGTCCCGAAGTTTTCAATTCAATTAATTAGTAGACGTCAGTGATCTTTGGCGCGTTGCGAAGATTGATGTTCGAAAGGACAGCAATTAATCTTGGCCCATTATTTAAATTGCTCCCATTTTATATCAAAAATGTTTTTATTAATACGCGTTGGCATGAGTGATGGCTGATCTAGCTATTAGTGCTCCCACTGATTTGAACACCACTGATAGCAGTTGTGCTTGTCCGTTTCTAAGATATTTTTGGCCTCGTTCATTCAATTCGAACACACATCGCTTATATAACTTTGTTTTCTCAATTCCATGGATATTGGGGTACCTATAAATGTTTTGATTTCCTCCAAGCCACAATGGAGAGTGCTCACGCTCAGTGTGAGTGGTGACGGTGAGTGGCCTGACGCCTGAGGGACAGATACAAAATAATTAATCCCGTTGACACTTAGCTTTCGTTGAAATTAGCTTCTGGACTGTGCCTCAGGCTGAACGGCTGGTCGGGATGCGAATTTTCAATCTCGTCAACTTGCTGCTCTGATGGAGGTGGGTCGGCGTCTAGGTATCACGCAGCGCAGCGCAGCACAGCACAGCAATGTCGAAAAGATTTATCATTGTTCGTCGCTAGTGTCGTTTCGTTTAATTAATCGTATTATTTTAAGAATGGGATGATATCTAATTAATTATGATCTTAATTCTCTTTTATGTTATGGGAAAATAGAAAGCTTGTTTGGACGTCGAAAGCAAAGCAATGGTCTTAACATTTGATATTTACGCAATATATTAACAGATGTGTTTTTGTAGGCAGAGCGGGTGATGTGCGCATTCATCGTCGGATTAGATTAATTCCGCCGATGATTTCCACAATGTTTAATGCTCATGGAGCACCACATTTGTGGGACTTGCGTCAATGATGAGGACATGGAAAATTTATTTCTTTTCGAAGAGAAAAACTAGTTTTCGTTGTTTTTTTATAAACGTTTGTTTTATCTAGAGCAAACTTTTCACCTTGCATTAGCTATTAGTTCATTCTACGCCCGGTTGCATTGAAGCGATTTATTATGCACGAAAAGCTATAGTCGTCTTATATATGCATACTGTTATTCTAAGTGATCTTTGATTGATTGTATGGACGATAACATGCGCTCAGCAAATTTAGAATAGTGAATACGTAGTAATATGTAAGACATCACCTTAGGTGGAGCGCACAAGTCGAGGGCGGCCACAACTAGCTTGGAGTGCGAGCAATTGGAAGCAGTTGCCTATAGACCGCTGTAACTGAAGAAAACTAGGGGTTGAATTACCGCATCCATGATCGAGTACTACGTGACTGAATTTTGTATTATTCTGCATGTAAAATCCACAAAATTCAGAGACATATTGCTCGCTCACGGATGCGGTAATTCGACCCCAGGTCCACTTCGGACTTTGCCGCCACCCAAGTAAGTGAACACGTTAGCTGCCTTTGCCCTTTGATCAAATTATTGTTATATATTTAAATATTGTTTTCTTACTCCATTTGATTCTTTTTTTGTTTTGTTAAATAAGTTAATTTGAATTAAGTGTGGCATTCAAAATTCCATCCATCGATTTTTAAACTTGACATGTATCTTTAACGAAAGTTTCGTCTGTTACATTATGTAATAGACAAGCATTTTTCATTGAAGATGCGAGAAAATTGCCCCAAAATTTAGAATTGTTAATTTCAATTAAATTCGTTGAAGCATTGTTTCGCGCAGTAAATATATATTTTTTTTTTTTTTGTTACTGAAGGTGAAAATCTCGAAAGACACGATGGGGTTAGAAACCCAGAGTAGTGTGGGACTCTAACCGCACTAAAAACACCTCCTTAATCATGACCAATCAAAGAAAGATCGACAAATGATTTTAGTTTAAACGTTCAGTTGCGTTTAAGAAAGTATTACAATTTGAATACGGGTTCTCATAATTTAGATTATAAGGTCGTGAGGTTTAATTCTTCTCAATCTACGAATATTGTATCGTACATTTAAGACGTCTTCTATTTCAGGATTAATATGCATCTGCAGACGCTCATTGTGACGAATTGCGTACTTTTTAATTACCTCCGTTACAAGATCAGTCTGCAAATCACGATGCAAGTCATTATTTCTAATATACCATGGGGCATTTACTATTCCCCGAAGGACTTTGTTTTGGAATGTCTGTATTATTTTTACATTTGCCTTCCTTGTACAACCCCATAATTGGACACCGTATGTCCAAACAGGCTTCAATATCTGGTTATATAATAAAATTTTATTCTCAATGGACATTTCCGATATATGTCCTAGCAACCAATAAAGTTTTCTATATCTAATATTTAACTCTTCTACTTTCTTTTTCACATGTTCCTTCCATTTCAGCTTAGCATCTAGATTCATACCCAGATACCTAGCTGTGTTAGAATAAGGAACTACTTGGTTATTAATAACCACCGGAACATTTATAATTTTTTTATTTGTAAAATTGATATGAGTGGACTTTGACTCATTGAGTCTAATTCGCCATCGTTGTGCCAAATCACATATTTCGTTAACTGAATTTTGCAGCTTTTCTGTTGATTTAGTCACGCATCTATCAGTTGATAGAAGAGCAGTGTCGACTGCGAATGTGGCTATCATCGTGTCGTTTCTATGTGGTATATCACTAGTATACAATAAGTAAAGGGTTGGTCCCAGAACACTTCCCTGTGGAACTCCTGCTTGTATTTCTTTAAGTTCAGAATACGCTGAACCTTAACGAACTCTAAAGAATCTATTTGAAATATAAGATTTAAGTATCTCATAGTATTGTCTAGGTAGATCCCTATGAAGTTTATACTCTAAGCCCTTATGCCAGACCTTATCAAAAGCCTGAGCAACGTCTAAGAACAATGCAGAACAAACTTGTTTTTCTTCTAGTGATTTTTCTATAATATTTGTTATACGATGTACTTGGTCTATTGTCGAGTGCTTATTTCTAAACCCGAACTGATGGGTGGGAATAAGCCTTCTCTGCTCTATGATTTTATCTAGTCTTTTAGGAAGCAGTTTCTCAAAAATTTTGGATAGTACAGGTAAAAGTGAAATTGGCCTGTAGGGGTGACTTCTGATGGAGGTTTACCTTGTTTAGGTATAACTATAATTTCTGCTATCTTCCAGTGATGTGGAACATATCTTAGCTTAAAACAAGCATTAATTAAAAGCTTAAGTTTAACCAATGCTATGAAGGGTAGTTCCTTCAGGATTTGGGCAGTTTTTAGATCATAACCTGGTGATTTTCTATTAGAGAGCTCATGAATACATGTGGTGATCTCTTTTAGCGAAACGTAAGTGATTACGTCCTCATCAATTCTATCAGAGAATTTAAGGCATTCGCCTGCCACGCTAGGTGAAAAAGGTTTAAAAACATTTGTCAAATGTTCTGAAAAAAGTTTGACCTTTTGTTTTGGGTCGCCGATCCATTTCCCATCAGATGTTCGTAACGGGGGATCTTGCGTTTGAGGTCTTTTTAAATATTTGGCAGCCTTCCAAAGGGAGTAGTCTGTGACTTTGTCAGCAGTTAAGTTGGAAAGGTATTTAGTTAGAGATCTATTTTTAAATTCACTAATTCTCTTTTTAAGTTTATTATTAAGTCTATTGAATATAGTTTTATCGCCGGGATATCTTGTCATTTGCCATTTTCTCCGAGCTCTTCTCTTTTCTAATATTAGTTCCCTAATTTCTATGGGATATTTTACCGATGCTTGTTTACGTTGCTGACCAGTTGGTGTACTATCTTCTGCTGCCTGTTGTATATCGGCAATGAATTGTTCCACTTCGATGTCAATATGCCTTGTTGTGACCAGTGGAGATCTAAGGTTTATAAAACCTTCGAGTATTTTTTTAAAATTACACCAGTTTGTTCTTTTGTTGGTAAGTCTTTCATTGCTTATCTGCTCTACTAACATGCCGTTGACCGTTAAGATTACGGGTGTATGATCCGATGACAAATCATCACTGCTTTCAACTTTAAGTTCTTTTCTATTGATTCCTTTCGTAATGAAGAAGTCAATAAGGTCTGGTATTTTTGATGGGTCGGATGGCCAATAAGTAGGCGATCCAGTCGAAATAAAATTACAATTAAGATTTCGCCCTGTTTTGTAAAGCTTCCTGCCTTTTGTCGTTACTAATCTAGACCCCCAGTAGGTGTGTTTTGCATTGAAATCACCTCCAATGATAAAGTTATTACCTAGAGATCGAAATAGGTCGTTAAGATCTTCCTCTGTAGGCGAATGTCTATGTGGACAATATATAGCAGCTATGTTAAATTGCTTGCTTTTAGTCAGAATGTTTACTATCGCTACTTGCATGGTTTGTTTTCCTAAATAAATATAAAATTCTTAATAGACGCAATTTTATATTTCAATTCAAGTTAACATTTGCACACATACTTTCATATTTTCGAATCACACGGAGAAATTTGTTTCTAACCACAGAACAAATATTTTAATATGACATTTGACAAGCTTGGTATTTGGGAATTCAGGGCTTTAAAACAAATTCCGAAATCTTCTTTCGTGTTAAGAATTGGCTTTTTTTTTTCTTCAATGCAACATAGCAAACAAAGAAAGAACATTTTATGATTCTCTCGTTCGATAGAAAGGGCAATATTTTTCTTCAATCGAAAATGCCATTATTGTCATACTTTTTTGACTGTCTTTCGAAAATTAGCAACAGTATTTCCAAAATCTTGTGTAATCTGTTCAAATTCGAAGACAGATCTTAATGATGGATTTGAAAATAAGTCCAGAGATGATGATTGCGTAATAAACTGCTGATTCTGATGCTTAAATCGGTGACGAACAGGTAGATGTGGAAGCGGATGAGGAGGAATCGGAAGAAAAAATTGACAACAGCTATGATAAAGATAATAGTGAAACATGTAGCAATTCGGGCAACTTTTTTACCGGAAAGGAAGAAACAAAATGGTATACAAATCCACCGAGACTTCAGTGTGAAGAAGCGCATGGTATTTTAGGAAATAAGCTTTATACCGGTCGATACCGTTTCTAAAATGTCATTTCAAATACCTACAGATATTGGAATGGAATATGGCAAACCCTTATAAATCTCCAATGAAATTAGAAGTTTTATATCAAAAAGAGGTTTCGCCTTATATTGGAGTTTTGCTAGTTATGTGATGTCACCGATTAAATTCTGAAGCGATGAGTAAACTTTGGTGTAAAAAGTTGCATATCGCGCTACAATGTCAGTTTGTCATTTCAAATAAATCACAAGGATTCGATTTAATTCTGAATTACCAAGTGTTGATAGCGTATAATGTATGTATGTATATGAATGTATCAATATTTCTACTAGGGGGTCAATTCTGGTTCTGTGAAAGAGTTAATCGAATAAATCGTTTTCACATTCGCTTTCAAACATTGCAATCATTTTTTTGATTCAATCAAAAGCGATTTTCTCTCAATAAGTGAAACTATCGTGGTGAATTCAATATCGCACTCTGTGTAGTGTGTTGTATGAAATTAGGTTCTCAATTTTCAAACTCTCACTCAAAATATTCACTTGCAAATGAGAACATGAAAAAATAAAGATCTGAAAAAGCAATTCTTAATAAAAGAAACGGTTCATGAAATATAGAAAAAGGAGTAAGTAGTGTTAAATAAAATTCCCCTTTGGGTTATTCATCTGATATGGCAGTACCTACGTATAACAATGTGAGTTTTTAAAATTTGAAGCTCTTAACAGGCAATTGTCGCAAGTTCTGGTTAAAGAGTTGTAAACTCCTACTGCACTATTTTATAGCTTTAACACTTTACAAGTTTTTGAGTACGAGGACAAGCGTAGTACGAGCTTCTGTTTTTTGATCTGTTAGAGCATGATTTTATTTTTGACTGGAATAGATTAATGACGATAGTTTAAGTTGTCAATGATTGCGGGTAGTATTCGTGATATATCGATATCTTTACATAGATTAATATATGGATACGTAGAATTCAGGGATTTGTTTTTGAATTTGCACTATATCAGCTCTAAACTGAATATTCCGATTGACGTGTGTGGGTGTGCAAATGAATTGAGGTTTTCTGATTGTGTGAACTCCAAGATGCTGGAATTATTTTAAGGTGCATATTCAAAATGGTTGAAAAAGTAGAAGTGGGTAATACCTATTTGCTAAAAATAAGTTTTGCGCTGCTGGTATTGCATTTTTAATGGCTGTTGCAATTTGAATTTTAAAGTATGATATTGAGTTATGAAAATGTATATAAACAGAGGTCGGGTTTTGGGGAGTCATTTCTGAGAAATTTAATTTAAAAACGGATTTATTCGATTTTTTTGAGAAAAACGTAGTAATCTTATTTATAATACTGACATTATCTTTACTATGCATTTCGATCAAAATCGTTAGT
This sequence comes from Cheilosia urbana, assembly GCA_946477585.1. Classification (NCBI taxonomy): domain Eukaryota; kingdom Metazoa; phylum Arthropoda; class Insecta; order Diptera; family Syrphidae; genus Cheilosia; species Cheilosia urbana. The sequence goes on from OX297856.1 coordinate 46,371,168, forward strand.
GCGATTTTTGTAGAATTTGGCAGACAAAACTGTAGAAATATTGCAATGTTTAGTTTGAAAAATACTATTCGTTAACTATTAAGCTGAAAACGGAGTTTTCGAGGTATGAACAGTTTTTAAAATTAGCGTTTTCGGTGATTCGAATTGAAATTAAGAACGCAATAATTTTGAGAAAATCAATATTAGGTATACCTACTCTAACCCCCTTATTAATAAAAAAATGTGCACAAGTAAGTAAGTTAGCAAACTTCAGATAGCGTACAAAAATCTGAAATAGCTGCTGAGTAACAAGTTGATAACTTTTACACAGTGTTTATTAATACGGGGGTAAGTTTGTATTTTGGTCAAAATCGCTATTGTCGTTTTAAGGTTAACTATAGAAAACAAAATTTTTAAATATTTCTTTTTTCAAATATACGTTTTAGTAATGACCATATTACGGGTTGGGGTCGAAATTCTGGCGTCAAAATTCTGCTTTCAAAATGCTGTTTTACAAAACTCTGCTTTCAAAATTTTGCTTGTCAGATTTTTTTTTCAAAATTCTGCTTTTCAAGATTCTGCTTTACAAAATTCTGCAAATAATAAAAAAAAGGTTTGGAAAATGTTAAAAAGCGCGCGCTTTTTTATTATTTATGTAAAACATTCTACCTACCTACCTGCTCACTTGTTATAGAAGAAGAGGTAAAAGGAGTCTTTTTATTGGTTTTAAATTTGATCTCTTGTTTTAGACCAATATTCTGTTAGTATACCCTTGTGAGTGAAAATGAAATACGTGTGCTTCTAAAGTGAAAATCAATATATCTGTAATTAAATCCAATAAAGGAAAAGATAAGTGCGTGGATGGATATAATGTATTATTGTGAAAAATTAAGTAAATGTGAAATATCGGTTTTCCTAAGAGATTATCAAAAAATATTGTTCTCTCTGGCTTTGTTTAGTTTCTTAATGCTGTTGTTTCTTTTTTGTTGGAAATTGCAATTATGAAATAAATTGTCATTTTTTGGCTGTTTTTTTTTTTTTTCGTGTTCTTGGAACCCACCTGTGTACCTTCTTTATATGAAATATATTATAATTTGTTGATAAAGTTGAATAATATTTGTTTTCTTTAAATTTCTAAATTGGAAAAAAAAACAGAATTAGCAGAATTTATTTGCTTAAAATATTGCCTGTCAGAATTTTAAAAAGCGGAATTTTGTAAGACAGAACAGAAAAAAAAGAGAATTTTGAAAAGCAGAATTTTTGTGTTAAAAGTCAGAATTTTGCAAAGCAGAATTTTGAAAGCAGGATTTCGACCTGCTCCCCGATATTACCTTAGAAATCAATTTTTGTTAAAATCGTATGGACCGTTTTCGATATACATATGTCCAAATTTTAAAAGTACCTACCGTTATTCGAATTTTTATTTAACAGTTAGGTATGCAATCATCACCTACTCAAGCTTAAATATCAATTTTGGTTGAAAAAGTTTAGAGCCGTTTTCGAACAAATCAAACTGGTACGAAAATTTTATATGGAAAGTACCATTAAAATTGAGGCTACCTTGCAAAAATAAAAGGGTTCCGAAATGTAAACCCACAAACTCCAAATCCGAAGTTTATACGAAATCCGGACAGCCATTTAGGATGCAATTCTCTGGAAGGACGGACAGACGGACAGACGATAAGAATTTTGCGACGCACTTTTTTGAGTTCGTCTATCATAGAATTTCAGAATTTATTAACATCTCGAGTTCGAAATTTTGTACGAAAACAATATCTTTCTCTTACTACGTAATGGAGAAAGTTAAAAATATTCATATGAAATTTTTTGAAGTTTGGTTTCACATTTTCTTAGAAAGAGAATTGAAATTGCGGTAAAAGGGAGAAAACTGAAAACATTTTCTTTTCAATCTTTCACAGAACAATAATTGACTGCAGGGCAGATAACTACTGTTCATTTACGCAAAAATAGCTTCAAAATTAAAAACAAAACTGCGATATAAAAAGCAAAAAAAAAAGTAAATTTTACCATTTGCGTGTACAGATCAATAAATCATACTTTCCAAGATATTTCTCAAAGAAAATTCAAATATCTACCCGGGTAGATACCATCCATGCGAAGTTTAAGAGAGTTCCTATTATCAAAAGTAATACCTAAGCAAGAACTTTTAGCTTGGCATTGTTTTTAAATATCAAAATTGTTCCCTTAAATTTTCTTTTTCGGATCGCTGTTCGCTGAATCACTTAAAGCAGCCTACTGTGTACAGATTCATAGAGTGCTGTCAAATATACTAGCGAAATTTTGGACCAACTCGTTTTATGGCTTCAATAATCTCTTCCCTTTCATCACATTGCCTTCCTCTGTCGGCTGTCGGCTAACTGGTTAGGTTAGTCGACACACTTAGACCATTATAAGGTCCCTTGTGATACCACGTGAATCTATAATTCATTCCTCCTACTCGTTGAACCAATCGGAGCTTCTGATGAAGCGTAGTAGATTTCGGATGTCTATGTTTTTTAGATCGTTCAGATCACTAAGGTAGAAAGCTCCAAAGTGGAGTTTTCGTCTCTGTGAGAGAGCCGGACAAGTACAGAGAAGATGGAGAACAGTCTCCTCCTCCTCCTCGTCAAAACAGCTTCTGCAAAAATCATTAGAGAATACGCCAAGCCTTTTTGCATGCCTGCCGATAAGACAGTGTCCCGTGATGACACCTATTGTAGCACTAATATGCTTCCTATCGAGGGAGATCAGATGCCTAGAACGCTTTATATCCAGCTTTGGCCAGATCTGCTTTGTCACTAGACAAGTCGAGCCGGTTGACCACCTAAGATTTGTTCTTTCGATAGCGTCCAGCTTTATTTTGAGTTTGCAAGTAGCGAGTGGAATACCTAAGGAATCCTTAATTGGGAGCAGAGGTATCGTAGTTCCGTGTTTGGCGAGTTCATCAGCCCTGCAGTTACCTGGAATGTCCCTATGCCCCGGCACCCAGCAAAGGTGAATGTTGAACTGCTCCGCCATCTCCATGAGAGACGAACGGCAGTCTTGGGCTGTTATGGAATTCGTGGAGACTGATTCCAGGCACTTGATAGCGGCTTGGCTATCAGAGAAGATACGGATATCTTTAGCAGATATCACGTTTTCCCTTAGCCAAGATAAGACCTCTTTTATCGCCATTATTTCCGCCTGAAAATCGATACAGTGATCAGGAAGACGGAAGGAGGGACTAAGATTAAGTCTATTAGAGAAGACACCGCCACCAACACCGTCCACAGTTTTCGAGCCATCTGTGTAGAAGTGGATCGATTCATCATCCACGGATGCTTCCTCCTCCCAGAATGATCTAGTAGGAATGGAGACCTGGAAGTTCTTATCAAATTGTAGTTCTGGTGTGGTGTAGTCGATGTTTTCTGGAAGGTTCCTAATGTTGTTGAGGATAGCGACATGGCCAGTTGTTTTGCTTGTCCATTGTGAAATAGCTGTGATGCGTACGGCTGCCGAAGCTGCCGTTTGCCTGCTGAAGATGTTAATGGGTGTCAAATGAAACAGGATGTCAAGTGCAGCGGAGGGGGTGCTGCGAAGAGCTCCGCCGATGCACAAGCAAGCCGTTCTTTGGACTTTGCTTAATTTATCGCGATTAATCGCTTTTTCTAAGGCAGTCCACCAGACAACCACACCGTACGTGAGTATAGGTCTTATGACCGAGACATATAGCCAGTGAGTGACGCGGGGCTGTAAACCCCATTTGTTCCCTATGGCTTTTTTGCAAGAGAAAAATGCCACAGTGGCCTTCTTAACTCTTTCTTGGATGTTAGGCTTCCAGGTTAACTTTCTATCAAAAATAAGGCCTAAGTATTTAGCTTCATTTGAGAACGTCAAGCTAGTGCCATTTATAGATGGAGGGTCAATGTGTGGAATCTTATATTTCCTAGAGAGGAGGACAAGTTCAGTTTTGTGAGGGCTTACACCTAACCCACAACTGTTTGTCCATTTTATTAGCTTGTTGAGAGCGTGTTGTAGAAGTTCTTTTAAAGTGTTAAGGTACTTTCCCGAGACGGCAATAGCAACGTCGTCCGCATAGGCAATCACATTGTAGCCTTCCGCTTCCAGGGATATCAGCAGTTCATTCACCACTAAATTCCAGAGAAGGGGAGACAGGACACCACCTTGTGGTGTTCCTCTACTGACAGATCTTCTGGAAGATATCTCACCTAGACTTGAGTTGATAAATCGGCTATTAAGCATCAAATTGATCAGCTTGCCAAGTGAGACGTCAACGTTCAGAGCTGCCAGAGCACCAGCGATTGCAGATGAGTCGACGTTGTTGAAGGCGCTCTCTATATCCAGGAATGCAACCATTGTATACTCCTTATGACGAAGGGAATCTTCTATGGAGCGCGTTAGCGTGTGTAGGGCCGTTTCTACTGATTTGCCCTTAGAGTAAGCATGTTGAGCTGTTGACAGTCGATTTTTGTCAATGCTATTGCGTAAATGGATTTCAATCAGTCGCTCCAAAGTTTTTAGGAGAAATGATGAAAGACTAATAGGTCTGAGATCTTTCGGACTCACGTGAGAGCATTTACCTGCTTTGGGTATGAACACTACTTTAACCTCTCTCCATAGCAGTGGGATGTACACCAGATCTAGACAGCTTCTCAGGATTGTCATTAGCGTTGGCAGAATGGTATCCGATGTTCTTTGAAGCTCGGCCGGTATTATGCCATCTGGTCCCGAAGATTTGTATGGTTTGAAGCTATGCAGCGCCCAAAGCACTTTTTCTCTAGTGATAAGACCTTGTAAGTTGGTACATTGCAAGTTTGATCTGTTTGGATCTGTTTGGGCAATACCTTTACAGCTGCCTGGGAAATGGGTGTCGAGCAGCAGATTAAGCGATTCTTCGCTAGAAGTCGTCCAAGAGCCATCTGTCTTTTTCAGACAGCTTGACATAGTTGGGTTTGTCGAGAGTATCTTTCTTAGCCTTGATGCTTCGGAGGATTCTTCTATCTTACCACAGAAGATTCTCCAAGATACTCGTTTGGCTTTTCTTAAATCTTTCTTATATAATTTAAGGGCTTCTTTGTAGGAGTCCCAATCAGTCGCTTTTCTTGTGTCTTTGGCACGATTGAAAAGCTTTCTGCAATTTGATTTACTAAGTCCCAACTCCGAAGACCACCAATGTGGTTTCTTCTTCCCTCTTGGAAGAATTAGGGGACACGAGGAGGACATTGCCTTGTTTAAAGCCAACGTTAGATTCTTGACTTTAAGATCAAGCTCATTGGCATTACAGGGGGTACTTGAGAGCTCTGGGGTAATTGATTGTTTCAGAGTCTCCCTATATTTGAGCCAATCTGTTTTCCTGAAATTTCCGACCATAGTCCGATGGACTTTGGAGTGAAATTCCAAAACCATATATTGGATGACGAAACGTCTATGAACGGCTAGGAAGAATCTTAACAATATGCTAAACGCTTTCGAAATATATATGTACCTACATATTTCTTAAAATAATTAAAATGCCAATAAAGATCTTGGATTTCGTGGAGAAGATGAGAATTTTTATAGCTTAGGATTGAGTTGTAATTCTATTTTGCAAAAAAATGCATTCTCTTACTATACTCGGATAAGAGCGAGTCGCCTCTCAAGAAAACATAAGTGTGTTTCTATCTTTAAATATTTGCTTATACTTCTTTCATACCTAACTAAAACTGAAAATATGTACCAAAAACGATGAAACGATTGCAAAATACAAAATAGCCATCGTTCAATCATTTCGTCGAGGGTATTTGACGTTTGAAATAGGAAAGTGAAGCAACAAAAAACGATGATCGTCCAATCTTTTCAACGATTATCGTTTTTTGGTTGTTACACGATGTAGAAGCATCGTCGAGACGATGTCGTTCAATCCAATTGTGCTTACGCGGTTAGAGCCCAGGCTTTTGTTGTCCGTGCGGTGTGCATCGGTGCATTATTTTGTTGCAAAGTTCATATCGCTGCCCACCAAATATTTCCGAAAACTGCGGAAAAACTCTTTCCAGTATCGTTTTCTAAATAATTGCCCTGATTTTGGAGCTTTGGAAATCCAGCTGCTTCCCAAAATAGCGTATTGCCTCCATACATACAGCTATATCAATGAGGTCCGTCCAAATTAAATTTTCTTCATCAGAAAATACAACGGTATGCCCATCTCGATTTCACCTGATGTGACTTGTTGCAAAATTAAGCCGCTGGATTTACGTGCCGCATTCACTGCTGGTTTCCTCTTCATTTCTTCATGGCGAATATGCCTGGCCTTCTGTATCATGCGATGAACATTCGATGTGCTAGCTTTTAAACATGTTTCTGCCTTAATTTTACTTACGGAGAGCCTTGAATTTGAAACAGATTTTAGTATCGCCCGCCTTTCCTGACATGTTGTTGCTTTGCTGACTGTTCCTTCGCGATTTTTTTCATACTTCTCTGGGTCCTTAATAAAGCTGTTTACAACAGTGGTAACAACAATCTTGCTATGACACAGATGGATTTTCCTTGATCCATATATGATCTAAACCATAACGTCTGCTTAAATTTTAGTCGCCATTAAATTGTTGACATGTATCATTAGTGCTTCATTGCAATGATTCTCTCAATTGCAGTGACGACTTTGCTATAATCTCCATACCATATCCATGAAAATTGGGGAGAATATGAAATATGTAAATAATGGAGTGGTTCCCAAGGCACTATAAAACTGGCGTATACTACCACTGCATTTCTTTTGGACTAATGCCCCATATGAGGCTCAAGATCCTTTTGCAGGAGTAGATTGCGATAGCCACATTTCTTATACGCTCATCCAAGTTTAATTCCCGCACTTAATTCGTCGTGGAGCTTCCTATTTACATTTAGACTTGGGAAGGTCGTACGCGGCTTGAATTTATATTCAGACCAAATTTATGAGTTTATTTGACCAGCAATGCTGGGGTCGATTTTATCAAACCTCGTAAGTTTGGGAGATATTTTGCGGTTGCTTTAATCTCGACGATAACTTTGCAGGTGTTTTCTGCAGGATTATCAGTATTTTGCTCACTTCCAGCAGGCACAGCTGGAAGAGTGAATCACCTGCGGAAGTGCCACGTTGAGTGACTGAACGAATTTCTCTCAGCTTGCAGGGATCAATAACTTATTCTTGAAACTATGAAAATGCCGACAATGGAGCTCAGAGCTGTATTTACAGACTGCCCTTCCAGTAAATTTTGATATTGTAACAGTATTTCTGTTTGGATAATGTTCCGAAAGTTTAGTCGTCTTTCTGAAGTCATTTTTGACTTCAAAATCATTGGGCAAATAGTACCCCTAGAAGGAATGGACGTAGATAGATAGCGATGACCTGTCAAATTGTAATAGTTAGTTTTTTTTCCGGCTTCTGTTATGGTAAGCTTCCGTGATATTTCACAGGTAGTGAGTTCTTTCCATCTGTTGTTGGTTTTCATTCGAATTTTGTTCTCTACTCGCTCTCTTAGATTGCAAACTGGTGGCTCGATCAATTGAAATGCTCTATCAAGATCCATTACGGACCACTTTCTCGCCAGTTCATCATTGAGAGAGTTTGCATTTTATTTAAAAGGGAAGTTAAGTCCTTAATGAAAGACTCTTAATTTAGTCACTCTTTCTTTCGTGATTTATTTAGTTATTATTATCTAGCTCTTTCGTCTTTCTATTATTATTACTATGAGCAGAGTTTCCAGCTTGGGGATTTTCCTTCCGATCTAGGTATTCAAGTTAAGGAACGGCATAGAGTAAAAATTCGTAAGAATTTGTAAGAATTAGTAATCGTAAACTACGTAATCGAGAAAGTTAAAACAAATTGGACGCATTTTCTAGTACTAGATTATTTATTTGCTCGTTCATTGAATTTCGGAATTTAATGTCTACGTTATTGTCTTAAGAATTTAAATGAAATAGAGAACAAATAATGAACAACTTTTAAAATACCCACAGAACATAACCATGTTTTTGATTACAAAATAATTCATAATGAACGTCGGCTTCAAATACAGAACTGCTCATTAAAATAATGAACGGATGGTCGCCATAAGTATAGTATAAATCTTGGATCGGGTTTTATTTGGTTATGTCGAAAACTGAATAAAACAATTTTTTTGACAATTTTTAAAACATCCGGGACACTTAGGTATGGCAACACGTCATGCACAACATCCTTTAAAGTTAGACCAACATCCCCTCTAAAAAGCAATAGGTACTATAGAACTACATTGTTCAATTTTCTAAATATTTTATAATGGTACCTATTACCATAAAAAAGCGGAAATTTTTTTGTTTATTTCATGAGGCAATTCCAATTTTCAACTCATCTACTTTTGTTCGGTTACTTCTCACACACAAAACTTGCGTATGGACCGTTAGACTACACGGCTGGTGATGGATTTATTTGCTGATATTATAAGAAGCGCCCTCAATGGATAAAAGCAACCAAGACCAAGTCCGAACATCTGACTTGTTAGAAAAGAAACCTTTGCAGCCAACAACTCGATTTAGTTTGGCCTTAAATTATAAACCTCAAACATTCAATAAAGTGCTACTACTTTTTGAACTGAACTGGGATATGGGAGGGATATATAGAGGCCAACATCCTCTTGCACCCAATATGCGATTCATTTTAATTTCAATTAGTAATAAATCTGAACCAGAACAGGTCCGCACCACCGAATTTGATAGTGTCATGGCCACTGGGAGGCCCTTGCAGCCATATGCGGCCGTTGCCACTTTAACGAGGCGCTAAGTTATGAAACCAATTTCAAATCGAATGTACGGCTTCATATGGCCCTGCGGTGACAGATCAATTTGATTAAATCGAAATCGATTACAGTTTAATTTCATTTATTCAATTAACCATGCGCTAACTCCGACCACAGCAGACACCACTCATTTCTCTGTGTTCCTTCTTGCCATACAGATTCAAATTAGCGAAAAAGGCGGTCGGCACGTTCGACCACGATTCCTGTCGTCATAGCCACACAATGCACAGCTACAACTATACGAATACGACCAGCGCAGCGGACAAAAATTTCACTACCGTACCAGTGCCAGTGCTTCGTGTTCCTATGTTCGGGCGTGAGTAAGAGTATAGTCATTGTGGCATTGGCATGATGGCCAGACGACGAGATATACAATTAAAGTGTGATTTCTCCATGGTAATAAAGTATTCCATCAAGCTCGGACAATATTTGTTGACAGTCAGTGCAGTGCAGTGCAATGTACTGCATCAGCGCCAACAGCGATGCCGTCACAGACAATGTTGCAGTTGCAGCACACCACACCACACAAAGGAGGCAACACTCACCGTTCACCGACACTGGCGCACAAAATGCGAACGTCAGTTCAGGAATCCATTTGAATTATTTATGCTGAGGATTGTGCGTGCCGTTTTCCAAATCTTAAATTAAATGGGCCTGCGCGAATCGCTGTTAACCTAACTTCAATTTTTTCCATTAATAAAGAAACAGTTTTACGACTTCTACGTAAGTTTCATGATTGGCATGGTGTATAGTGCCATGCCAACTTGGTACTGATGCCCAGATGAGGGAATGATTTCATGTGTGAAGTTTATAAATCGCTCAATGTTATTGCCTGCGACGACAGGCGGATGCGAGCATTATGGGTTTAAACAACTTTGTGATTAAATGCCATGTAATGGGAATTCCTTGCGTTGCATTTCACCGTCTGTTTTAAGTCGCATTTTATCGTGAATGCCACTAAAACTATACATGTAGTTGCTAAATTGAAGGCCTTTAAGGAATGTGCATAAAAAATGTATCATTGCACTGTACTAAACTTATTTTGATTTATAACTATAGAGGAAGGGCGTGCTTACCATAACCCACACCGCCCTGAAATACAGCTGCAGTGGAAATGACCATCAAGAGGAGGATCAGGTTTGACAAAGATAGTCTGGATGACATCTTTTGGATCGTTATGTAACAGCTTGTTCAGGGTGAATTATTTTCGATTATCGGCCAAATTTTCTTACATCTGTGCAGACTGAACTCGGTGCAACTCTTAAACTCGTATACCTATGCAACTTTAGCTTTGACTTGCTATAGTTTTGGAAGCCTTAAAGTTCGACGATGAAAAGCTAAATCAATATCGTCGTTTGTAGTTTGGAATGTATGTGAGGTAGGTGTTTGTAAATACTTTAAAGTAAGCGACAGCTCCATCGTCGCTGTTACATACTTACTTATTTACTTATGCCTCTCCAGTTAGCGCGATCTTTGGCTATAACTGCCTCCAGTCGCGCACTCCAAGTTGGTTGAGGTCCCCTTTCACTTGCGTGTGCCACCTAAGGCGAGGTCTTCGTCTACTGCGTTGTCCTTCCGTGTTGGAATCGAAGACTCTACATGTCCCAGCCATCTTAGACGACTGCTGCGTAGTTTTCTGACTAGGTCGGTGTCGCTGTACAGCTCTTAGAGTTCGCTGTTAAATCTCCGCCTCGCGACTCCTCCAGAGCCCATCAACGCAAACGGGACCAAAAATCACTCGAAGAAATTTGCGTTCGAGCGACAAAGGAGATCTTCATCCGCCTTTAAAAGCGTTCATGCTTCTGCACTATAAAGCAGGACTAGGATGATGAAGCTCTTGCATTAGAGTCTCTTTAGTATATTTTTCGACAAGGCCTTACTAATCAATTGCTTTTTTTAGATCGAAGAAACAGCGGTTGGCAAGTGTGATTCTTCGCTTCACTGAGAAAACTAAATTTAAAAATATTGGAACTACACCCGTAAAATTTGTTTCCTACACCAATAACTTGGCTAGCTTACCCATATTTTGGATGTCATCCCCAAAGATTCAATAAAGATTCACAATAGCTCTTTAAGAGGCGGTTGTTAGCGAACTTAATTAAGGTCGGGTATGAACACCCTACACCAAGGTCCTGTTACCCGCTAAGCCTGCTGTGCTTGTTTACAAAAACCTTTTATCAGCTGCGCTACCTAGTAGTTACGGCACAAGCACTGCTTTATGGCTATGATAGCTCTTTTCTGAGTTGTTTCTAGTTATAACAACTGACATGCGGCTATGACAGCTCTGTGTTGGCCTAAGAAATCCTCTATCTTCGTTTCTACGGTATCGAAGACATCGCGCTGTTCAGACGCGTTATTGATTTCGCCAGGTAAGAGTTTATCAATTTTTTTTTTTTGAAAAATTTTGTATGCATTTTAGAAAATTGGAAAAGAGGTACCGATTTTTATTTTATTTTCTTATTTTTTATGTTGCCTCTTCAACAGATACGGACGAATATGTATGTAGGTAATAACCGGATTTCAAGAGGCAGCTGTCATACTTCATAGCTTTCCAAATTTATAAAGAAGTCAGGCTAAGTATAAGGGGCAAGTCTTCTAAGAGGCTAATACATCCACCAAGGTAGGCCCATTTTTATGCGGTTGTACTAGACTATCTCAGCTTCCCATGGGTGCACAACCTCCCTGAGCTTCTGACAGCTCTGTTTATGGGTACTACAAATTTTTTGAGAGGCTGTGCCAGTATTCGTGAGGATCTGACAGCTCTACATATGGCTATTGTGCTGTTGACGTTCTGTCCGATTCGTCGATGTAGTAGGTATGTACCTTCTTGTTGACAGCATATAATTTGTTTTGCCCTCATTCACCACTTAACCCATTTTCGCCACTTCTGTTCTGATACTTGCAAACGCACCAGTGACAACACAAAACGCATTAAGCGCTACTAATCGCAGGTTGTCTAACTGTACAACGTGCCACACCTCGAAACAGATCTGGTCTCAGCTGGATTCCAAGCGCTCAAAAAGTCTTACTACACTGAAAAGACCCATAATAAGCACTCTAGTAGGTGTCATCACGGGACACTGCATCATAGGGAGACATGCTCTCAGGTTGGGCCTCCTTTCAAACGATTTCTGCAGAAGCTGTATGGACGAGGAGGAGGAGTAGACTATTCTTCACCTTCTCTGTACGTGTCCAGCACTGTCATTCCGCAGAAAACTATACCTCGGAGAATATTTCTTCGACAATCTCAGCGAACTTGCAAACATAGGAATTAACTGCCTCCATCGCGTTATTCTTAGCTCCGGCTGGTTCAACGGGTAGATAAGGAGTATATCGATCCTGTGGTAACACAATGGGCCTACTTTGGCCTAAGTGTGGCTGCACTTGAGGTGGCCTGCCACTCTAACCTAACCTAACCTTTGCGCTTTGCCTTTCATCGAGACAATATGTACTTTTCAGATATTTAAAATTCTCTTCTCTATTGGAAAGTCGTCAGCAGTCTGTATTTGATGAAAACAATGTTCATTATGAATTATTTTGTAAACAATCTTAGCCGAAGGCCCTGGCAGCTAGTGCTATAATTTGTTTTTGTTTAAATAATTAATTTATGTAACAATAGAGTTAAATTAATAATAATAATTTTGTATACAAAAAAAAAATATTTACATTCTGTATTTTAAAAGTTGTTCATTATTTGTTCTATATTTAATTTAAATTCTTTAAAGCGTAAACATTAAGAAAACCATAATAACATAACAAAATGATAATGCTAACATGCTGAACGAGTAAGAAATAAATCTAGTAACAAAAAAGTAAGACAAGTGCGAGTCGGACTCGCTCATGAAGGGTTCCGAAACAGCAAGTAACATAACATAAAAGTTCTTGTAGTTCGTTGTAGCTTTGATCGATATTTTAAAAACTACTCGCTAGATCTCGTTCAAAAAATTTTCGTTTGAAGTTTACATGGTAATGTGCACCATATATTTTTTTTTAGTTTTATCGTTCTCTTATTTTAGAAGTTAGGGGGGGGGGGGGGGGGGGGCCAACATTTTACCACTTTGGAAGTGTCTCTCGCGCAAACTATTCACTTTAGAAAAAAATGATATTAGAAACCTAAATATCATTTTTAAAGACCTATCCATAGATACCCCACACGTAGTATGGGTTTGGTGAACAAACATTTTTTGAGTTTCAGTTCTATGTATGGGGACCCCCAAAATTTACTGTTTTTTTTTTTTAATTTTTGTGTAAAATCTTAATGCGGTTTACAGTATACCTCTACTTACCAAGTTTCAACGGTATAGCTCTTATAGTTTCGGAGAAAAGTGGCTGTGACATACGGACGGACAGACAGACAGACAGACATGACGAATCTAATAGGGTTCCGATTTTTGCCATTTGGCAAAACCTAAAAATCAGCTCTATTTCAGTCTTTTTTTAAAAGTATTGTATAGTTGAAATTATTTGATTATTTGAAGTTCGAACACAATTTTCAGTGTTTTGAGTGACATTAGTTAGTTTACTGTGATTACTTATAAGAAAATAAATACAAAATTGATGGGAGCGTTTACTTGGTGAATCGTTTTAACCAGCTATTGTTTTGTGACTTCGTTCAGTCGAGTAAATTCTCATTTCTTGATGACGTTTATATATTTCAACATTTTTTTTGTAAGAGAATGATGTTATGTTTTAAGATAAATGTGAGTCATTTCTATTTGCCGGCGAGCACGAGCAAAAGTAGAAATATTTAAGAAAAATCATCCAATTGCGTAGGTACTTCAATATAATACCTCTGGGATGGGAAGATTGAGTGGCTTGAACTTGCACCAGTCAAATCAGCCCACCGCAACGAAACGAAATAACTTTTATTACAGTAGGCGGTGTAATAAATTATTCTATGTTGCAAGAAAATGAGATATTTTTGATTTTTGTTTTCAATTTGCTAAGGCTTGTAGCTCAAGGCGGGGTTAAAAGTGCACATCGCCCTTGTGAAGGCTAGTCTATTGGAATCTTCTGAAGGCATTTTAGTCAAAAAAAGTAATATTACATCAGGCGGTGTGGTGTAATAAAATATTCGATGTTAATGGAAAATTCTATGTTTTGGAATTTGATTTTCGAACTGTAAATTGATTTGGTGCAGCTGTAATAAATTTGTAATAAATTCTGGTTTAGGATTGAACCAAATATCTCAACTGCATCAAGAGTTATAGAGTGGTGGTGTAGGTTCAAATAAAACCTACACCAGCACGCGATATCTCGAGAACGGCAAGTGTAATAAAATTCGGACTAACTGAAATAAATTGTAATAAATGTGTAAAAAATTATGTATTATGTTTCGTTGCGGTGGGCTGATTTGGCTGGTGTAAGTTCAAGCCATTGGAAGATTGTCAAAATCATTCGTTTCTTTTATTCATTAGGAAAACTCTTTATGTCCCAAGCTTGCTCTACAAGTGGATAGAGTAGAGGAATTGTGTCTGCCCCGGAGCAAAGTCCTACTACCTTGTTTTCTTAAGGACCTTTTTAATGAGAATCTCGGAATATTTATGATGGAAAATTCATATTAAAAAGGCCCTTAAGAATCATAAGGTAATTCTACTTGATTGCATTTTCCGGATTCAAAGCTGACCCCATCAAAAACATTTAGAACACAATCTCTAAGCCTTTACAGGAGCGATAAGTATACACGCTTAAAAATTGGCTCTAACCGAAAAAGTGGATTTAAATTAACTAAATCTCTGTTGAAAATACTGAGTATTTGTTGTTAAAAACGTTGATCACACTATTATATAAAGAGGTAATGTTTGTTTGTGGGAGGTAATCTCCGGAACTACAGAACTGGGGCCAGATTCTGTAAGGCGAAACGATCAAACGTTTTCGTGCGCAGGAATATTTTGCCCTATGTTACACAAGCAAATTTCTTCGTGCAAACGAAAGCGTCTTTCGTTTCGTTTTTTACAGAATCCCACCCCTGATTTCAAAAATTCTTTTACTAATAGAAAGCTACGGGATGGAGTATTGCGATAGGCTACTTTAATCGAGATACATTTAATACGTTTGTCAACAGTGATGGTTCGTTTTTGACTTCAAGCATCGCTCCAACAGTTTCATTTCTTTTATATAGTTGATAAGGTAAAAATTAAATGTAAAAAGTTTCAGTGATTTTTAAAAAATGCCAAGATGAATGCGCACAAATATTGGCCGACAAACAAGGCAAGCAGGTCAACGACAAATTACAACGAAGCCAAACTACAGAAGAAAGCGAAAAGTGGAACATCGCATGGCATAAGAACAGATCAACAGTCAAGAAAATTGAGAGTGCAAGTAATGAGAACTGCGTCAAATCCTACTGCTGCTGGGATGGGAACAAGTTCAAATCGGAGTGGCAAGATGCGCGTCGTTGCTGACATTCAAACAACTGGCATTTCAGTAGAACGAACAGAAAACTATGTCGGTGATGCGATTTTCGATATTGGAGCGATTACTATAATTTTGTGCCACCATTATAACGCGCTAAAAAACTGCTGTGCGAGTGGGAAAGTGAAATTAGCACCTGCGGAGCCATTTGAATCGGAGGATTTTCTAAAGAACCAGGAGAGGGTGGATTTGATGGGAGCTCTCTTTGAAACTGTGTATACGGTGAACAACCCTGTTTGCCGTAACCACGACCTCGAGGAGAGGGCCTTTCTTAACCACTTTTATCTGCGGACCGAAATTCAAAATTGGCGATCCGAGAACAACGGTTTCACCGTGTTCAATGACGACAACCGTGCAAATGGCACAATCGCCGATGTAAATTCTCATCTGTTCGTGAGTATAACGGGTGATTTTTTAAGAGGTTTAGAACTTTTTTAAAAAAAAAAAACACAAAAAATTCGAAAAAATGAATGAAATATTTATTTGAATCGATAGTTTGAACCTTGCAATTTAATGTTTAAAGATAATTTCATGCAAATGTTGACCGCGGCTGCGTCTCAGGTAGTCCATCCGCTGAGTCCAATTTTGGCATACTCTTTCACACATATCGGCCGGTATCTCACGAATGAATGCATGGATGTTGGCTTCCAGTGCGTCAATCGAAGCGGGCTTGTCCCTATACACATTAGCCTTGACATACCCCCACAAAAAATAATCTAATGGTGTCAAATCGCACGATCTAGGCGGCCAATTGACCGGCCCGAAACGTGAAATTAACTGTTCACCAAACTCGCCTCGCAATTGCGCCATTGCAGCGCGCGATGAACATTTCGAACCGAGCACGAATTTTGATAGTAAAATTCAATAATTTGCAAGCGTTGTTTATTTGTAAGACGATCCATGGTTAAATTTCAAACCAAACTGAAGCTGTTTGACAGTGACACAAGGTACTAAACACACGTCAGCTGTCAAAACCAGTGTTGCCAAAACCAAACCAGCTTAAAAATCACCCGTTAGATGAACATCGGTGCATCTTTGAATCACTAAAAAACAAAAAGTCGGCGGGAGTTGACGGTGTCCCAAACGTCGTATTAAGACGCCTGCCGCTAGAAGCGATCGATATCTTCACCACGCTATTTAACAATGTGCTGAATAATGCATATTATCCGGCGCAGTGGAAAATGGCGGTGGTACACCCTATCCCGAAAAAGGATAAAGATAGGACAAACCCTGCTAATCTTCGGTCAATCAGTTTGCTTCCGAATATTAGCAAGGTATTCGAGAAGGTCGTCAATAGATCTCTTTTAAGATGGGTTGAAGAAAATAAGATTATTCCGGACAACCAGTTTGGCTTTAGAGCGGGGCATGACACTATTCATGCCGCGTCGAAACTGGTCTCCGACATTCAGTGGAATAAAAGTAAGAGAAGAAGAAATGCACGGGTGCCTGCCTGGTCGACTTTGAGAAGGCCTTCGATACCATATGGTTGGAGAGGCTCTTTTATAAGCTGACCAGAATGGGCATTCAAAAACCTTTGCTGTATATGATTTATGACATGCTTATGGGAAAGAAGTTCGTTGTCAAAGCTGGCAACGTGACTTCGAGCAGGGTTTTCGAAATTAAAAACGGCTTACAACAGGGAGCAGTGAATTCTCCGGTCCTGTTTAATATTTACACAAGTGATCTGGTGGGTTCCCTCAGACACGCTATAGCGTACGCAGACGATTTAGTGGCGTACAGGTCAGGACCAAAAATCGAGGTCATCAACATCCTTCTGCAGCGTGACTTCGAGCAAATTAAGAGGTATTGCGATGATTGGAAGTTGAAAATCAATTTCCAAAAATCGGAAACGATCCTGTTCAGAACTCCAATGGCTGGGGCCTCTAGGGATACCAGAAAAAAACTGGAGAAAATTAACAATTATTGGACAGCAGGGACGACCATTGGTGGTGAAAAACGTGGTCAGGTATCTCGGCATCCGGCTCGACCAGTATCTGTATTTTGACAAACATATAGATGCTTGTCTTGCCGGGGCTAAGAGGGCCTACGCTCTGACAAGGAGACTCTTTCACAGCAGTCAACTTAACTCCAGGGTGAAGGTCATTTGCTACGTGGCCCTTAAAAGGCCTATCATCGCTTATGGCTGTCCCATGTGGTTCAATATAGCGCCGTCCTATATGGAAAAGATTCGGGTGTTTGAGAGGCAATGCCTCAGGGCCTGTCTAGGGTTGTTTAGAAATCCTGAATCTCAGTACATAAAATACTATCCCAACAGGACCTTATACAATGGGGCCCGTCTGAATAGGATTGACAATTTCCTTATTAAGGTGATTCGGAGGCACGTTGCTAGGGCGAAGGCCAGTGATAATAACCTGATCTCAGGGGCTTACTACCCCAATTTAATGTACCACGAGAGTACGCTTCGGTCTGGCTTTATCCCGCCTGAGGCATTTCTTCATGTAGACATGAAAGGGTTAGTCCAGACAAAAGATGGTGTGCCGGTATTATACCACAGCCACCGCGGCGCGAGGGATAAGCGGCTCATCCACGACGGGTACGCCGCCAATGCTCAGGAGCTCCTCCGTTTTAGTTTCGCAATTGCGGATCGGGACAGGGTCGATACGGTAAAGCAGTTCACCGAATTTTGGTGGCTTGAGGAAGAGGTGAGAGTGGATACGCTCTCCCGGGCCGTGCGCTACTTACGTAGCATCCTCCTTAGTTTTAAGCTAGATTTAAGTTGGTAGGTTCAGGGTTAGAGTAGGGGGTTTTTGGGAGGCGCCGGGCTAGCCAACATGAAAGAGTGCTTCCGAGACTTGACCGACGCTTATGGCCTCGGCCGAGGCTCGGCGGCGCGGATGAACCCTTTTTGTGGGCGCCGACAGGCAACCAAGGACGCGATCAGGATAGTGACCAATCGATAAGATTGCTCACCACCCTGATTATAGGTAGTGTAGGTTAAGTAGCTTAGGTAGTTTTAAGTAGTTTTAAACAAAACAATAATAAAGAATTCAAGTTTTCTAAAGTTTCTTGAAAATTAAAAAACAAAACAAATCATAGATATAGATAGATTTAAGGCCGAAAGGGAATAATTTTAAGCATATTGTTAAGTTTAGAGCGCTCGCTAAGAGCCAGTAAGCTAGAATAAGATAAATGTTAGTTTTAAATTAGATTTACTCGTTTTTGTCTATTTAGTATGTAAGTTTAATGAAAGATATAAAAAAAAATGAATTTAAAATGTAAAAAAAAAAAATTTTTAAAGAACATTTGACAGTACAACAACTGTTTTCGTATGACTTCATTGGGAACAAAAATCATTCAAAAAACTGGTTTCATGCCGAATGGCAGGGCAATATTTTGGCTTATACATCTTTTTTTTTTTTTCTTCTTACATCATGCAAACACACATTTTCTTACAATGGCACGGGATTCTACGCCGCAAAATTCGGATTAACAGATTCAAGGCCAAATTTACCATCGGATTGGTGCCTTATTGCCAGTAAATGAGGACGTACAGCAATATTCGCATGTGTACTTCATTTTGTCGGGGGATGAACAAGTAGATAGCCTGTACAGAGGGCAAACAGGAGTGGCAAAAAACGTCATTCGACAATTGCAACCATTATAAATGCAATCAACGCTTTCATTACAATGTTTAAAACGGCGATAGAAAAAATGAACTTAGAAGATCGAAGATTTGTTTTCAACCTGATAATAGAACCGCACTTTGGAAAAAATAGAATGGATAGGAAACGGGTAGTGTCACTTCCAATACAAGAAAAATTATTTAAAATTTGTAATTTTTTAATTCGGATGTTCCAGACTCACCACTTCACAATTCGAAATTAAAAGTCGACTCAATTATCATTTTGTTAAGTAACCTTTATGCACCGAAACTTTGTATCGGATCGCGTTTTATATGATTGTGAAGAATCTCAAATCAAATGTCATGACGCTTTTGAGTTTAAAAGGCAAACATTGTCATATCGCGGACTTCGCTTACTCAGAACGATTTGGCATTTATAAGCGTCTATGACAAATAATAAGTCGCAAGGATAATCGCTGGATATTTTTAGCATCAATCTTGAATTCCCATGTTTTTCATATGGTCCAATTGTATGTGTATGGCATGCTCATGCTCACCTGTGGGCAAACCACTTAAGTACAAAAGCGGAAGGTTAGCCGGCACATCAATCATTGCGGTTTTATTGAAATACATCGATATTGCTATACTTCAGTTATTTCTACTGTCTTTAATATAACTTTTGAATAAAGAATTTGAATTGACGGAATTACATAAAGTAGCATGCGCTGTGCATGCTTGGAAATATTATTTTCATTACATTTATGAATTTGGGCCGAACGGAGTTCGCCGGGTCAGCTAGTGCTGTATAAAAACACACTTTCTGAGTTGTTTTCAACCAAGTTTCTATATTAATATCAAGCAGTTGAGTAAATTCTACAGAGTAAATTTGTTTTAACGACCGAGACAATTTGGAGGAAATTGATAAATCGGTTATTTTTAGCCGAGTTTTCTTCAAACAAAAAACGAAGTTGTCTTGTTTTTTTTTGGGGACTTATAACGGGTGATTTTTTAAGAGGTTTAGAACTTTTTTTAAAAAAAAAACACAAAAAATTCGAAAAAATGAATGAAATATTTATTTGAATCGATAGTTTGAACCTTGCAATTTAATGTTTAAAGATAATTTCATGCAAATGTTGACCGCGGCTGCGTCTCAGGTAGTCCATCCGCTGAGTCCAATTTTGGCATACTCTTTCACACATATCGGCCGGTATCTCACGAATGAATGCATGGATGTTGGCTTCCAGTGCGTCAATCGAAGCGGGCTTGTCCCTATACCTTGACATACCCCCTTGACATACCCCCACAAAAAATAATCTAATGGTGTCAAATCGCACGATCTAGGCGGCCAATTGACCGGCCCGAAACGTGAAATTAACTGTTCACCAAACTCGCCTCGCAATTGCGCCATTGTTTCGCGTGCTGTGTGGCATGTGGCACCGTCTTGTTGAAACCACATATCATGCAAGTCAAGAACTTCCATTTCGGGCAAAAAAAAGTTTGTTATCATCGCTCGGTAGCGTTCACCATTGACAGTAACGCTGCGATTCGCATCATCTTTGAAGAAATATGGCCCAATAATGCCGCCGGCCCATAAACCGCACCAAACAGTGACTTTTTCGGGATGCATTGGTAGCTGTTGCAATGCTTCTGGCTGATCTTCACTCCAAATGCGGCAATTTTGCTTATTTACGTACCCATTCAACCAAAAATGAGCCTCATCGCTGAACACAATTTTTCGATAAAAAAGCGGATCCTCGGCCAGCTTTCCAAGAGCCCATTCACCAAAAATTCGGCGTTGTGGTAGGTCGGCTGGCTTTAGTTCTTGCACAAGATGTATCTTAAAAGGCTTTACGCACAAATCCTTCCGCAAAATTTTCCACGTAGTGCTGTAACAAAGGCCTAACTGCTGGGAACGGCGCCGAATCGACATTTCGCGGTCTTCTGTCACACTAGCTGATACGGCCGCAATATTTTCTTCACTACGCACAGTACGTAAACGTGTTGGTGGTTTAATGTCCAACAAAGTAATTTTGGTGCGAAATTTGGTCACAATCTTCCGAATAGACTGCTCAGAAGGTCGAGAATGCCGATCATAAAGTGGAAGCAGCGCGCGATGAACATTTCGAACCGAGCACGAATTTTGATAGTAAAATTCAATAATTTGCAAGCGTTGTTCATTTGTAAGACGATCCATGGTTAAATTGCAAACCAAACTGAAGCTGTTTGACAGTGACACAAGGTACTAAACACACGTCAGCTGTCAAAACCAGTGTTGCCAAAACCAAACCAGCTAAAAAATCACCCTTTACAAGGAGGAGGACAGAGGATCTATACCTCACTCCCAAGAATTGGCTCTAGAGGAAAGAGACAAACACAAAGCCAAGAGGTAGAAAGTCGATGAAGTTACCAAGACGACTAAGCCTGTAAAAGTACCGAAGCTATGCTGCGGTATCGAAACCCGCTTCAGCACGCGTACATCACGCCACAGGTGCTATGACTGAGCAGGTTGCTGTGCTTCCAGGGGAATATCCGCAGAATTTGCTTAGTAACTCATACCTTACAACACGGGAGGACGCTATTGTAACGGAAATGATGCATATAGGGATGGGAGCACAAACTTAAATTCCAATGTATATATTTCAGGAGTGCGATGCTACTTATGGATTGTGAGACTCTTGAAGCTCAGCAACTGAAAGCGTGCAAGACTAATAGTTTGCAGTGGAAAAGACCTACCACGTACTCATTCCGTACCTTTATTCTAAAGCCTAAAACATCCTTGGCACTGCTGGAAGTGCAACACGAAGGACTTAATGTAAGGGCATGAAAGGTACTCCATGGTCGTAACGAGGCGACCGGGCAGGTACTGATCCTGAGTATCGATCGGGAATCACTGAATGCCATCAAGGCAATAAAAGGATCCTTGAACTACCGGTTTGGCAGGGTGACGGTGTGCTTACTCAAGAAGTCTGACGAGATCACTGGGCAAGCCCAACCAAAAGTTGTAAAACTAGTATACACTGTAGTGACGGCTGTTTAGGATACTGAGGAAGCTGAGGAATCATAGAGAGCACGCTCTCACGTGGAGACCTAGATAACAGGGTTCATCATTCTGATGAGGTCGAGGAATCGATTTCCATCTCAGGGAGCACTCTCTCAGGTGGGGATCTAGATGCCATGGTCATTGACCTTTTCGGACTTATTACCTATTATTGTTATTAACTAGTTATAAAAAAAAAAGCTGATTCACATACTTTTTCTAGTCAAAACTCGCAGTGGTATCAATGAGGCATAACGCACAATGGACCATAATTGCTATTACAAGAAAGACGTGACCATCGTCACAGGGGAAATCATCTGCTATGCAAAGAAAAAAAATAACTCAACCAGTACTTTAAACTTAATGTCGCTTAGAAGATAATCTAAAACTGTAACGATCTTCCAGTCTTAGGTCCCAACCCTTTACCAAACCTTGTTTTAATAAAACAGTAACAATGTAACCTTCTAAAACATTACAGGTTTCAACTGCAATAGGTACGTATGCAGTTGAATCCCTGGTGCTGTTTTCGATCGACAACAAAGTCCATTAATTTCAAATTACATAAGGGAACAACAAACTCCTACCGGGAGCAGCAAATACATCGATCATTGGCCTGAGATTCCACACCCGATTATTCCACAAATTTATATTCCAACTCTCAGCCAATGTAATCAAAAACTCCACCAAAAAGGAAAACGACAACACGACCATTGAACAAACAAACTTGTCATTTAATTGATTCAGTCATCGTTATTATAAAATCATAATAAGCTACCGCATGAAATTATGATAATGAATTATCGAGGACACTCGAGATGATCTCAGCAATATTTACCCAAGTATTCACTTTCAAGAATACATTTCGTTCTGAAGAGATCTTCACGTTTTGATTGTATAAATCTTCATCTTCGGTCGCTACCACGCGGCGTCCAATCAAAGCTACCTTTGTAAATACGATATACGGTATACCCTCGTATAACAACAAATGCAGTACAATTAATTCAAATGTAATTTTATTCACGTTGCTTTGTCATGTTTCTCTTTCTCTATCATCTTCGTTAGCGCCTAACATACTAGACTCGTCGATTTGTCTTCATGTCCTTAACATTCAATCGAGGCACTTCAATATACCCATTTCCCCATCCACAAGCCAAATATCTACATCTATCTGTGTAGAAGGAATGCATTTACTCGTGCTTGTGTTTTACTGCACAGAAGTGAAAGTCATTGCGGAACTATAAAGGGTGTCGATGTCGACAATGTCGAGCGGATGAGGTGCAACTTTTCTTGTTGAGTCATATTATGCTATTGCTAAACGTATCAATTTTATTAGACAGCCGCTCGTTTCGTCGGGCCTTGTTTTATACAAATAATCCAATTTTGGAACTAGACACGCATGCAGGAATTTTGTCAAATACATTTCAATTGGGAAACGAGAGTGTTTTGAATACACACAAAGCTGGGGTGAATTACCGCATCCGTGATCGAGTAATACATGACTGAATTTGTTATTGTTTTGCTTGTTAAATCCAGAAAATTCAGTGACGTTTCGCACCTGTTTCGGAACAACATTTTCCAGTCGTCTCCAAATGGGCAGCGAAGCGCCTGCGAAAAGGCAGCGGAATATAATTTGTGGAGAATTCCATCAGCTGCTACCTGATACCAGTGATGCCATTCTGGCATTTTTAATGCTAGATCTTTTCGATTCGAAGATTTCAAAACATTTTTTTAAAAAATAAAAATGCCAGATGCTGTTTCAGCATTTTTTTTTTTTTTTTTTTTTTTTTTTGTATGTAAGCTGATATACAGTGCATAGAAGTTTAAGATGTTTCCCACCCCACTTTCCCACGCATATGAAATGAGAAACCTGCGAACGGATAATGTGTGAGTACGATTAATCGTGTCTATTGGAGATAAGTATCAGACCAAAAACATAAATGTTAAAAAAAGAACCAGAGAGTTCTTCTATAAAAAAAAAACTCTATGTAACAAAGTCAGTCGTGGAAAGACCGACATATAAATAAAAGTACACTAAGTTCTTACTTTATTAAGGTTTAATACGAATATTTGAAGTAGAACAATACTGAAATAACTACTATTTTTTTATTTAATCATTATTAACTAAAATTTGGTGGGTTCACTGATGAAGTTTTGAAAACCTTTCGAATTTGGCGTAATGAAAAAAAAACTTCCCAAGTAAGCCCACCAAATTTAAATCAGCAATAAGTTCTTAGAAAATTCATGAACTTTTAAGTTGCATGTATATTTTCAAAATGACAATAGACAGACACTTCAAATGAAAAATCTTAGATTTTTGAGCTCTACCGATCAACCAAATTTCATTATTCTACAGCCATCGGAAGTCCTCCATATAATTGACAACAATTCTGAGAAAGTGGATAGATACCACGTCCCCTTATAAAGAAACCTCAATTATTCCTCTGATTGCACCACAAGACATACCGCTGTGCAAAATTAGAAGATTTCACGATGTCGGGGAGTAATTTTGATGATCTGTCAGTCAGTCGGTTACGTTTTTTTTTGATTTTTGAAGCCCTATATTTCAGGAACCACTTATGCTTAAACGTTTACTGAGGCGCTTGTGCTTGATCAACTTAGCAAATATTCCGAATTTTAATATTCTGACTTCATTGATACTGAAGATAGCGGAGGGTCAAAAATCGCCTGAGTTTGTTCCTGTAAGAAGGGTGTAGTGCTAGAACTTCGCTGGGTACTACCATGCCCTTTGATACAAGGGCTTATTAATTGAGCCATGTGGTGAAGGATTTATTTATCTAGGTATGGTGGATGTCAAACACCAAATTCACCCACTGTAGCTACTGTTGATATTTTTTTGTTTTGTTTTTTTCTGAAGACTGATACTTTAATGTTTAGTAGAAATAAAATTCATTGTTTAAAAAAACATGATTTTTAAATTTTTTTTTTTTTTTCTGAG
The DNA here is from genome assembly GCA_946477585.1 of Cheilosia urbana. NCBI lineage: Eukaryota > Metazoa > Arthropoda > Insecta > Diptera > Syrphidae > Cheilosia > Cheilosia urbana. The sequence continues at coordinate 46,395,929 of OX297856.1, forward strand.
ATCTGAGATGAGGGTCGAAATTCCTAACTCAATATATAGATAAGTAAAAAAATGCATTCAGATGAAATTGAAGTTAAAAAGACAAAATAATACATTTTTTTTAAAGTTGGTGAAAACACATTTTTTTTTGCCTAGCATTTTTATTTTTTGTCTCCATACATTCTGGCATTTTTTTTTCCAATCTAGCATTTTCTTGTTTGAAATTATGGCAACACTGCCTGATACACAAGTAGCAGTGTTACCAGCACAAGATATTTATTTCCAATTTGGCTCCTAAAAATTGTCATTTCGGATTTATCGCAATTTACGCTTTTCACTTTAAAGTTTGGCGATTTTTAAGATCCTCAGAAATTTATAACTCTATTGCGAACGTACTCTTTTGTATAGGTAACTAAAGCTTTGTAAACAGTTGTGTCATTTTCAATTACCTATTGATGATTTCAGATTTTGATCTGAGATCAGCTGAAAGCCCTGGTACCTAGTGCTGCAATATTTATTTTATATTAATATTTTAATTTATTTACGTATTAATAAAGTATATTATTATTATGATCTGAGATTTAAGATTTCTACTTCCTATTCGAACATTAGATCCGAATTTTAATCCAGTGCAATTCAAACATTTATACCAACCCATTTCGAAATAATTTAATATATAAAAACTAGTTTAGATATGCGTTCTTTTTTTCTTTTCTTTTTTTTAACATTGCAAACTGTTAACTAGAAAAGTCTCTCAATTAGGAGTTTGTGTTTTTTTTATTTATTTTTTAATATTAAACCTGTTTTTTGAGCTTCGATCTCATAAAAAAATAAAGGAGAGTAGGATTTCAGCACGCAATTACGACAACTACGCTCTTCTGGACACTTAACAGACTCACAGAAGTTGTTATAATTGCGTGCTGAAATCCTATTTTATTTTGCTTTGCTGAGATCGAAGCTCAAAAAAGCACGCCTAGAGCCGTCTTTAAAAACATACCTAAGTGATTTTTTATCTTCATGTTTGAGTGCTTTTGGCTCAAAACTTGTTCAATTTGCCTTTTTTATAAAAGCTAAAGGAGAGCTGAAAAACAGGTTTTGATTTCAAAAAAATATTTAGCATGATTCTTAGCACTTTTTTTATACAAAAACATGCAATATTGCTGAACTTATCATGATTTCAAATATTGAATTGGTCACACTGACGGCTTATAAAAATAAATAGGTAGGTAGTGAAACAGGCCCCTGCCAGTGTTTCCATTGCAAAATTTGTAAAATGGTGGAAAAAAGGGCCGAGCTTAAAATAAAGGGGCCCCAATAAAATGCTCAGATATGTTGCAAAAAAAAACAGCAAAAACATTTATATATTTACAAAAAAAAGGGTTTATTACAAAAACTTTGTTTTTCAAATTTTTGCAATTTTTTTCGTACAATTAAAAACAAAATCTTACTTAAACTGAAAAAGGGTACATTCCGAACATTTAAAAAAAAAAAGTGGGGGCCACTGGTCTTGAGGCTTAAAAAGAGTGCTAAACGGGAACGCTGGTCCATTCAGGTACCCTAGACCTAGCTTCTCACAACCATTCGTTTTGTGTGGGTTTTTTTTTCCTTTTGTGACGAATGAAAGCGACCTACAATTTTATGCCGAGTACGAACGTGGCTGAATTGAGAACCTCTTTATGACAGTTATATACGGTTACATTTTACGTATAGCTATAACTGGGTCCTCACTGCTTGAAAAAATGCACACACATTTCCATACACGATCATCTTCCAACAAATTACTGGTCTGATTAATTGTCTATCCGATTACACTTTACACACAGTACACACCACCATCAGAGTGCCGCCTAACTTCACGAGTCAAATGCTGGAACGCACGTCCAACTTCTCGGAAGCAATGTAAATATCAGATCCATAGAGGTCGACTCAATATCTGTCAGCTGATGACAGCAGCATCCGCGTTCTAATTGCATTTCTATTTTTAAAACATCACACATTCAATTATTCAAGATTCGACTTAATGATTCCTCATGTGGCAAGCAATGAATAAATGGTAAGAGGCAGCCAAACACCATACGAACACGTTGCCATATAGGAGTTGCGTACAGAAACAGGCGGTGTGTGGAACAATTAAAGTCGCTCGTTTAAATACATATCACTATTGTTAACCAATAAATAGATGATCGGATTAGGCCAGCGGCGTGCGCTGTCTTCATATAGTCTTCCATTGTGGGAACGCAGACACGTCCATGTCCATGGCCCATAGACAAATTGATATAATCGCCAGTAATTAATCTCATTTTAATAGCAAACACTTAACAAATTGTCTGGTGTGCAGATACCAATGATTGATACTCTCTTCGAATCTCAATGTACCCGATCGGGCGATCCCCCCACATTACCGGGCCGGCCGTAATGGAACTCCTACACAACGAAAATAATTTAAATTTATTTAACAAATTAATAGTTTTTTGATCCAAACGGCATTTAATGTTCTGTGGGGATGAGCGGAGAAGAACTAAAAATATAATTAATATTTCAATATGGATACGACTGAGTTTCGGGATCGGAATCCGTGATTTGGTCTGGCATGAAAAATACGTTCGAATGGCCTGGTCATAAATCATCGCGTTTACTGAGAGAAAAGAATCATAAAACGAAAATTAATAAGTGGCAGAGATTAACGATTAAAGCCATTAGTGGATCAAATATCAGCAGAGGTGTCCAGTGAGTATCGAATCGAGGATCATTTCGCGGCCAACAGTCATCACTTGTACATGCACGCTGCACGCACACACACTCGCAGAGTGTCGGATGGCGTCAAAAGCGCTGTTGCTTTCAATTTCAGTGATCATCAGGCGGGGGAAACTGTATAATAAAATGTGTTCTGTCCTTGGCATATTAAATCGACATTATGTGCATATCTCAACATTTTTTTTTATCTGCATATCATACGGTTTCCCAACATTTATTATAGTTCATGTCTTCGAAAAACTTTAAGAATGCTATACAAACAACTCAGAATTTAAAATAAATTTTTCATCGATAAACTTATATTTTTTTAGGAACATGATTAAATCTATTGAAGGCTTTGAAATTCAGCTCTTTTTATTAGACATTTAACAAACATTAACCCCCTTATTGATAAAAAAAATGTGCACAAGTAAGTTACATAGTTAGCAAACGTCAGATAGCATACAAAAATTGGACATAGCTGCTGAGTAACAAGTTGATAACTTTTACGCAATTTTTAGGGGGGTAAGTTTTCAACGATTTTAAAATCTTGTTGGTATTACATGGAGAGAAAATCAACTTAAATTTGAGCAGTTTGTTTATTGTTAAACTATGATTATTTTTGTGGTATTAGACAATTTTGATAAAATACGATTTACATGAGCTGTTTTTGATGTGTAAACATCTAAGCGCGCGTTATTGGAATCTGGGGGAGTAATTCCACACATTTAACTTGCGGGGACGGAAATGCGTCACTGTGTTTTATCATTGCATACATTTTTTGGAATCTGGTGGAGTAATTCCACACATTTAACTTCCGGGGACAGGGAATGCGTCACTGTGTTTTATCATTGCATACGTTTTTATTATTACATACATTTATGAGCTGGGGCATATTAATTTCAGCTTTTTGTTGATGTGAAATAAAATTGTGTTTTATCATTGCATACGTTTTTATCATTGCATACATTTATGAGCTGGGGCATATTAATTTCAGCTTTTTGTTGATGTGAAATAAAATTGTGTTTTATCATTGCATACATTTTATCATTGCATACATTTATGAGCTGAGGCATATTAATTTCAGCTTTTTGTTGATGTGAAATAAAATTGTGTTTTATCATTGCATACATTTTATCATTGCATTCGTTTTTATCATTGCATACATTTATGAGCTGTGGCATATTAATTTTTAGCTTTTTGTTGATGTGTTTTATCATTGCATACATTTTATCATTGCATACGTTTTTATCATTGCATACATTTATGAGCTGGGGCATATTAATTTCAGCTTTTTGTTGTTGTGAAATTAAATTTCTCCATTTCGTCCTTGCACCGTACTCAGAAGAAATTTCAAGAATTCTGCAGGGAGATTATCATCTTTTACCAATGATCATAATCGGAGACTTCAATATCAATTTTGCAACTCCAGAAGCTCAACCATTTATTGATCTTATGCAAGATAAATTTAATCTTCAAATGAACTCCAACCGGAAAATTTCAACAACACGATATCGAAAAACCATCGATGCTGTCTTCCAGTGTAATCAAGATAGATTACAGTCTCGAATGTACATATCTTACTTCAGCAACCACAATCCGATTGTATCTATTCTACCGAAACTAGTACAGAACGAATAAATTATTGTTATTTCATAATATATCAAGAATACGGTTATTACAATTCCCTCTTTCACAATGACGTGTATCAAGCCACACATATACCGCACGCACGGTGTTTACAAATACACATATTTCGGGACTGTTGGATATAGTCGCACCAATTTGTTTATGAACAATTCAATGTGTTGTAAATCATGGTAAAGTGTAGGGTTTCAGAAGACTTTTTCCATATCGAAATTCACACAAAAAAAGTATAAATTCCTCGATATAATAACACTGGCTCAGTCTAGGAAGTGAAAAAGAGGTGCAAGTTTATTCGAAGCTGATTGTGTCTTGGCGAGTATGCTGCTACCTCAGCCTACTAGATTGGAAACGGTTCTTCGAGTACTGCCATTAGCCGATTACTAATGGCGAGCTTATAAAAATACAGTCGGAACCCCCTGTAACTTCTTAAAAAAGAGAATGATAAAACTGAAAAAAATATATGATGTATACATTACCATGTAAACTTCCACCGAAAATTGGTTTGAACTATTATGTAGTTTTTTTTTTATACGTCATAAATCGTAAACCGCAAGTTACCTTTCATACAATCAACTCAAATATAAAAATAATAAATAAAAAAAAAAAACATTTAATTTCATAAACATAAACCTTATACATAAACCCTGAACCTATATGGGCTCGCATATAGTTAGATCTAAATCCGATCATTTAGGTACCTAATTATAATGTTTACTTATCAATAACTAAATTAAAAAAAAATACAATATTATTAAAACATCGATCAAAGTTACAACGAACTACAAGAACTTTAATTTTATGTTACTTGCTGCTACGGAACCCTTCATGGGCGAGTCCGACTCGCACTTGGCCGCTTTTTTAGTATTTTAAGTGAGTATCACAGTTCTGTTTAGTTATTATTTTTATTATTTTTTTCATTTCGTTTTCTTTAAAACAGTACGATTGCGGAAAATGTGAAGTACTTAAGAGCGAATGAAGTAAAGAGTACTCCGCATTATCCGCCTGTTTTGTAGAGGTCTCATTGTGATGTTAATTTAAATTTTTGTTTGCATAATTACATTTAATGTTCATTATTTATTAATAAAATGTTGGATAAAATTATTAAAATGAATCTTTGTCTTGATCCATTTATTTCTGGTGGAGCGAAGTAGTACACTAAAATACCTGCATGGATGAGTCCACATTACCCGACACTTTTGAAAATGACCAATTTTGAAACTTTTCCACACTTATGCAAATATTTTTTTGTTTATCAAAAATTGAGCTATAGGAAAGTAAAAGTTGATAACAATATTCCAATGAAAAATAACAAGGGCCCTCTTAAGAAAATAAGTTTCTATTTCAGACATATTTCAGGAAACAAAAATAACTCAACATTACCCAACCCTATACTCTATAACGAAAGTATATAATAGGTATATAAGTTGGTTTAAAAACCCTGAACGCATTTAAATGGCAGGAACATCATCTATTGAATTTAAGATGAAATTTAACCGATTAAATGAACACATTTTTTAATGACTTCTTCATTTAAAAAAGAGTAAAGTAGGGTAATATGGACCACCATTCACATTTTTGCTAATAAAACACAAACGGTGTAAGTTTTATTAAAGATCTTTATTTTAAAAAAAGGATCAGTATATTTATGTTAAACAAAAAGCAAAAAAAACATTAATTCACTTCATATAAAATTAATAAAAAAACAAAAACTAAAGTAGGTAACTCAAAAACGGCAAAAAAAAAGTGGGGCGGGTAATATGGACCACATGGTCCATACATATTCCACAAGCTAACTTAAAATTTACCAGTGTCGAACTCTTAGTACTTTCAATTTTTAACATTCTTAGGAGTAGTTTTTGGTACATTATATAATTTTGAAGCTTTTAAATAGCCACAAAAACTTGTCCTCACCATTAAATTATTATTTAATTTTTTTTTTCTCGAATCCATGGCCATGAAAAAAAATCAATTTCGGACTCCTTTTAATAAAACGGCTTATTACGGTATGTAATAAGTCCATATTACCCTCTGCTATCGTGGTCCATATTACCCGAAACACGTTTTTTTTAAAGAAAATTACTTTGCAACAAAACGTGATTTGTTACAATAATTTTACTAATATGAACTTAAGAACACATATTGACTTCTTATATTTATAAAAGGAATGGATAAAAAAAGATGTATTTAACTAATGAAAAAAGGAAAAATACTTACGAAAAAAAAATGATCACAGCCTTTTTTTTATTTATCACAACTCAGAGAGGCATTCCTTCTGACTGCTGAAACTCCCCTAAAGTAAGTCATTTTTCATTTTCAATTCATTTTTATTTTTTATTTCTTTAACTTACGTACTAGACAAAAACGATTAAATCTAATTTAAAACTAACATTTATCTTATTCTAGCTTACTGGCTCAAAGCGAGCGCTCCGAACTTAACAATATCCTTAAAATTATTGCCTTTCGGCCTTAAATCTATCTATGTCTATGATTTGTTTTGTTTTTTATTTTTCAAGAAACTTTAGAAAACTTGAAATCTTTATTATTGGTTTTGCTTAAAACTACTTAAAACTACCTAAGCTACTTAGACTAGGTACATTACCTATAATCAGGGTGGTGAGCAATCTTATCGATTGGTCACCATCCTGATCGCGTCCATGGTTGCCTGTCGGCCGCCAACAGGGGTTCATCCGCGCCGCCGAGACCCGATCGAGGCCATAAGCCTCGGTCAAGTCTCGGAAGCACGCTTTCATGTTGGCTAGCCCGGCGCCTCCCAAAGACCCCCTACTCTAACCCTAATCCTACCAACTTAAATCTAGCTTATAACTAAGGAGGATGCTATGTAAGTAGCGCACCGGCCCGGGATAGCGTATCCACCCTCACCTCTTCCTCAAGCCACCAAAATTCGGTGAACTGCTTTACCGTATCGACCCTGTCCCGTTCCGCAATTTCGGTACTAAAACGGAGGAGCTCCTGAGCATTGGCATCGGACCCGTCGTGGATGAGCCGCTTATCCCTCGCACCGCGGTGGCTGTGGTACAATACCGGCACACCATCACCCTCGGCTAATATGGTGGTCCATATTAGCCGAGTGGTCCACATTGCCCGACTTTACTCTAGTATAAAGAATAGGTCGATATAACGAACGCGTTCCATATAGTGAATGACATCAAACATTATATCATTCCCTATAACCAACGTTGCCAGATTTTTTTTTTTTTTTTTTTTTTCAAAAACTGCAAATTCCCCAAAAAAAAACTCTCAACCAAAAAACGTTGAAGCTTACAGTTTTTTGGTTGAAGCTTAAAGACTTTTTTTAAATTACGCTTTTTTTTTAATTTTATTAAACAAAAATAACAAAAAACAATTCATTTTAAATAAAATAAAATAAAATAAATAATAAACTTTTTTTGTAATTAAAGAAAAAACCGAAAACATTTTACTTTATTATTTCAAATCTGAAATTAAAAAAAAAAACTGTAATTTGAACTAGGAGGTAGTTTTAAGAACTGCAAGCCTGTCTTAAAAACTGTAATTTACAGTTTATGGCAGCGTTGCTTATAACAAACGTCCATTGATATATGTTGCATCAGCAACTCGGTTGAACAACGGCAACCTTTTTATTATAATGTCAAATGACGTTTCTCATGACTTGCTTTTTTGTTTCAACCTCATGGTTGGTTAACCTCATTCTGAATTGCGCTTTCCACCTTAGAGGTTAACCAAACCATCCTCCGATGGAATTTTAAATAAAAACTTTGTAGCATCTATATTAGTAAATGGAAAAAGTCTTTTTATTTTAAACCAAAACGAGAAATACTACATCTCAGTAAAATATTACAATATATATTTAAAAAGTTGTTATAGTTATATAAATAAATATTTTCCTTATTTTTTGATAAGAAAAAACAAATAGGTACTTGGGTTATTATTTGCAAACTTTGAGATCCTCACCGAAAGAAGAAAAGGGAAAAAGTATTTGTATTGAGCATAGGGAACAACTAACCAAATAAAATAAAAACACTGATCTCACCCTCGTTTAAGGTATAAGTTATATTATAACTTTATAAGTAATCATATAAGTAGATTAAGCAAATGTTGCAAAAGTTGTGTGGTCATTATGTTGGAAAATTCATTGGAATTATCATAAATTTTTATTCCGTGTTACCTATGTCTAACCTGAGTCTGAAGAAAGGAGGAAAACCACAACCCCACTTTGTGTATCAGTAATACTCGACGCATAGTGAGTAAACTCTAAGATAATCTTGTACAGCATAACTTCATACAAGCATAGGTATATACGCATTTTTTCGTCCATCTCCTTAGTTGATTGGCTATGCAGCATAGCTTAATTGGATTCAATATATATCTTCGCCATTAAAAAAGTTACCGCCCCGAACACACGCAACTCTGGAATTCGATTGGCTTATGAAAATTTAATGGGGTGAATTATTTTAATATCGATTTTAATAATCAACTCTGGTGTATGCGCATTTTGCATACATAAAATTACAGATGAAACCAACACGAATTGGAACATTGCGCACGCATTGCTTTTATATTATTTCCTCCCCCGAATAATAGTAAAATCTCTTTATTTGTTTTTCAAGTAGATAATGTATAGACCTAGCCATTAGATTCTGTTGGTAATCTATGGGCGAGACCGTTCTTCTTTTCTGTCTTATATCTATGCATCTTTATTCGCTTGCCAATTGATGTCATTTGTTATATAATCTACCTAAATGCAAAAGCAACTTAAATTAAAACTTATTTTTCAGCCTTGCTATACAGACTTACATCACCCCGCATCAATCCGTTGACGAAGTCGTTTTTTTTTTTTTTTTTGACAGATAGAAAGCAATAAATATTACCCTTTCAGGTGGTATTTAATCGAACAATAAACTGCCTTAAGTACCTACAAAACCAAAGCCAAATGATTGTGTACTTTTCTGAAATGACGCCGCCGGACGTACCTACACGAAGGCATACCGTGTACTGTACATCTAACATATTTGTCATACAAATCCATTGTTTGTGAACTCACAGAAAACGAAAATTTATTACCTGACTGTGAGATCTTTATTTCAAATTTAACACCATTTATAATGATAAATTTCGGTTTTCCTATGACCACGTCAGATTATACACATGTCATGGCTCATGGGATGAGATCTGTCGTGGGGCTCTGAATACTAATTTCTGTAATCAATGTATTCATCGTAATTGAATGAAATTTTGTTCGTCGTCAATCTGGGTTGGTGTACCGCTGAATGTCTGAATGGCGACAATTGTCTAAAGTATCGTCGCCACAGAAAAAGTATCTCACGCCAACATTGCTGTATACCGATTTATATTTGTTCAACTCTTGGCGCAACAATAACTATTGACATTGTGACGATATGGTGGGGTTTATTGAAAGTGAGTGAGAATTTGTTGAAGCGATGTAGAGCAAAGATCATGGTGAAGTGCCATAGCCATATTGTGAATACTACTTAAACGCGAAAGGATAGCTAACAATAGATTAATGTTATTCATACAATGCGCAACATCATCTATGCAAAAAAAAAGTTATAGTTCACAATATAATACGTTATCACTACATAGTAGATATAAAAGAAAGTCGCATTCTCTGTCCCTATGTCCCTATGACCCTACTTACTTACTTAAGGTAGCGCTACAGTCCGGGGTGGACCTGGGCCTCAACCAATACGCCTCTCCAGTTAGCGCGATCTTTGGCTAACTGCCTCCAGTTGCGCACTCCAAGTTGGTTGAGGTCCCCTTCCACTTGCGCGCGCCACCTAAGGCGACCCTATGTATGCTTAAATCTTTAAAACTACGCAACGGATTTTGATGCGGTTTTTTTTAATAGATAGAGTGATTGAAGAGGAAGGTTTATAAGTATAATAACATCCATTAAATAGTGGAGAAATACTGTATTTTTTGAGGCTTCTAATATGATGTCGTAAATAATTACATTTTTTCCGCTTACATTGCAAACGCAGGCTGAACCCTACGTGCGAGGCCGGGGCGGGTCGCTAGTCATCTATAAAGTGAGAAAAAGAAAATACTGCGCCCTTAAATCGAATGTTTTTATTTTTCAAGGGGAGGGTCCTCATGTAACACTCATTCATTGAACTATATTTTTGGGTTGCCAAAACGATATACATTTAAGACAACGTCTTTGTATTTCCCAATTCCCAATTTTTCTTATATTTTTTTTTTTTTAATTTCAGAAGAACTTAATAAAATGCTACACGACTGGGTCAACCGAAACATTCTCGTTGATAAAAAGTTTGCTTAGCTATTTTCTTATTTTATTAGGTAGTATAGTATCAAATAAGATAAATTTGACAGGTTGAAGCTCTCAGGAACAGGCAAGTTCTGGTCAGAGCTGGTTAAAACGCCTATTCTATTATTCATATAGGCTCTTGCACTTTACAAGATTTTCGAGTACAAGGCCAAGCGTAGCAGGAGCTTCTGTTTTCTGATCTCTTAGGGCATGTTTATATTTTTGACTGGAATAGATTATTGACGCTGGTTTAAGGTGTCTATTATAGTGTTCGTGATAGATCGATATTTTTACATAAATATGTATATGTAAGAATTCCGAGATTTGTTTTTGAAATTGTATTATCAGTTATAAACTGAAAATCCCGATGGACGTGTGTGGGCTTGCAAATGAAGTGGGATTTTCTGATTGTGTTTATTTAATTTGTAGGTATATTGCATTGAATATGGTTGGGAAAAAAAATAACTGGGTAATATTTGCTACAAATAAGTTTTGCGTTTCTGTTATTGCATTTTTAATGGCTGTTACAATCTTAAAGTGAGTTTTAAAAATATTTAGTTATGGCTCTTGAGTAGTGATTTTTTGAAAAATATTAAAAAAAACATATTTTTCGATTTTTTTTGAGAAAAACTAAGTACGAGATCTTATTTAGAATACTGATATTATTTTAAATGCTTAGTTTGATCAAAATCGTTAGAGGGTTTTTTGTAAAATTATGCAAACAAAACAGTAACAAATTTTACAAAAATAAAACAGTCATGTTAACTTCACCTACTTAAGCTAAATATCAATTTTGGTTGAAATCGTTGCAAAATAAAAAACGGCCTCGAACTGTAAGCCCAAAAACCCCAAATCCGAAGTTTGAACGAAATCCGGGCAGCCGCTTAGACTGTAGGTCTGTGGAAGGACGGAGAGAAAGACAGACAGACGGACAGACATACAGGCAGACAGACTGGACAGAATTTTGCGACCCTCTTTTTTGAGTTCCTCTATCATCGAAATGTCAGAATTGATTATAACATCTCGAGTTCGAAATTTTATACAATATGTAGGTACATCATATTTCTTACTACGTAATCGAGAAAGTTAAAAATGCATTATTTAAAATTAAGATTAATAATGTGCGAGTACAGCTAGTAACAAATAATGATTAAAATTGGTTTAGTTAAAGCTAGCCTTACCCGCTGGGATTTACACGGGCTCGTGTTGCTCAAATATGTTCTTGTTTGTCACCGTCTAAAGAAGGACTTGACTTACTTTTCCCGTTCTTCGCAGTACTAACTGTCTACTCCTTTTTGCTTCAGACTTGATTACTTTCATCAAATGATTCTGAGCGAAAATGAAGATACCCCCTATATCTGCTGACTTATTACAGATCCATTTATCATATTTTCTTGATCCATCCATGTGCCCTATTCGTGGGCGATTGAAGACATTTTAATTAAAGGGGAAAGACACGTCCCACAAGTAGCGGCGCATCAAATGGCGATTCATTTGCACATCAGCAAAACCATTTCAGCTCTTTGAATTATGTTAAGGATGTAATAAAATTTATAAATAAACGATTTTCTGTCTGCTCCGTAATGTGATGCAAAACGATTTGATTTATTCGTGGAATAATCGCGGACCGCACTTGATGGATGCTGCCAAAGATGAACGAAGGCCGACGCGACGCGCTGCAACAACAGATACAGTCGGCATCGGCATCATCCACCTTGTCAGTGCGCATCCAAATCAAAGTAGTGATGGTTTCTGCAACAAATAATGCAGATTATTTTATGTATTCGCCGAAAAAGACGTAAAGATTCGAAGTCGGACATTAAAAATTCGGCTCCTTTCATCTAGTTTATTATTGCGGATTCATTCATTTCATTTATGTCATTACGAAGGAAGTATGGTGTAGGAAAAGAAATCATAACGCGCAGTGTTATTGACTTTACAGAGTCTAATCTATTTTGTTTATCATCAGTTGTTGTTGAGTGGATTAATAAGTTTGTAAAGGGTGCGGAATCGTACAAGTTTAAATTCATTATTAACAGCCATATTATTCATTCACTTTAATCCGGGTTGAAGTTTGCACCTGGATTTAAGTGATTTTAAGAAAAAAAAAAACTAAACAGAGAGAAACTAAGAAATGAGATAAATTTGGGAAATGACGAAAATATTGAGCTAAATTATTTAAGAAAAACTAAAAGAACCAGTACAGAAGAGAATACAAAAACGTTTTACTAGAGTATTAGTGAAAAGACTTTACTGGGATATAGGTATAGGTACCTTCCTATGATACAAGATGCAAATTATTTGGTGTCTTGCCTCTTACCATACGAAGAAAATTCTCTGAGGTTAATTTTTTTTAATATTGTTTTTTAATATTCCGTATCACAGAACAAATTATGCTTCAAATGAACCATTATCTAGGTGCTTAAGAGAAAGAAATACCGTTTGCGATATGATCGACTTTAGTCTAAGCAGATTTTCTTTTAAAAATAATTTGCTATTAATTTTAAGTAGTACCCAGTGGCAATGTTTAATGTATTGTATTTATTGTGTTTTTATTATTGTCAAGTAATCACTAATGTAATGTAACTTTGTTTGATGAATAAATAAACTAAACCGAAATTTAGTAAATATTTTATTTATTTATTTTTTTATTTATTTATTTAACGTACAATCTATTGTCAGAGTGACAAGTGTTGAATATAAGTTATCATTGCTGATATTAATGCTATGTAGTGCACGATAGTATCCGCTGACACCATCCACAAACATTCCGCATCCCGTCACCTTACACCAGACACATGCAATAGCCTGGCCAACGGTTCCAACAAGTTATCACTGCTGACGTTAATGCTATGTAGTGCACGATAGTATCCGCTGACACCATCCACAAACATTTTGCATTCCGTGTCTTACACCAGACACATGTACCTTGCACCAGACACATGCAATAGCCTGGCCAACGGTTCCAACACTTCGTCACCGTACAATAGCATTTAAGTCAGTTTTAGAAAAGTCACTGAATAAAGAGGAGCTCGCTCCGAAAAGAACAATTTGTTTATTTTATTTTATTTATTTTAATTTATACAAGTAATCTTTATAATAAATTTACACAAAATTGTTGATGGGGAATAACGTAAAAGAAAACAATGGCAAAAAAAATAATAGTACAATTATTTTAAAAGACAATGAAAAAAAAAAATACACCAGACATTCAATAAACAATATTCTGCTCCAGAACATTGATTTTATTCTCCAACATCTCCACTTGTTTGCAAAGAGATGCGTTGCTTTCTTGGAGATTTTGAATTTGCAACAGTGCCTCTGTATTTACACGCTTAAGCTGCAAAAGTTCCATGTAAAGCATATGCAGTGTAATTTTCTGTTCACCCGCATTGTTGTTATCATGGATGGACAATAAAGATGTTGTTGGAGTAACGTTGTTTTTACTTGTTTGAAGGAGAGTAGATGTTACACTCTTAGGTTCACCAGCACTAGCAGCAGAAATATTCACAGGAGAATCGATGAGAATAGATTTTCTTCGTAGAGTAGCACAGTTTATACATTTAAAATTTTGATTGCTCTTTTCATAAAAATCAATCTCCTTTTTTTTCAATTTTGGCGCACTTTGCGTGGATAAATTCACTGCAGTTTGTACACTACATATTTAGTTCATGTCTTTCAACTTTTAATTTACATAAGCCGCGTTTTATTTTAATTGTACTTTTGATTAACTACATATGTTTAAGGAAACAATACTCAGTAAATGAAGTTAAACAAACTAAAGGTTTAGAATTTCTTTGATGAGATTTCTCAATGTGTGTCTCCCCATCAACACTCAAAGAGAATCTTGAAATGAAACAGCAACCTGCTTCTTCGAAAAACTACAAACATTCAAAGCAGAACTACAATCTTAGATGATATGCCATTATTTGAACTTGACGATAAAGAGAAATCCATTGACGAACTTAAAACAGAAAAAAAGTCCTGGAAATGACGGTATTTCAGCAGAAATGTTAAAATATGGAAAAAACACACTATCCCCAATACTGACCATTTTATTCAACGCCGTTTTGACTAGACAAAAAACATAAAAAATGTAGCAAAGACGATATTAAAAACTACAGACCTATCATCAGCCTTATATCAACAGTAGGTATATAAGCTATTCTCAAAGACTATTAAATCGGACCATCAAAACCGAACTAAACAACAAACAGCCACGGGACAAGCTGGACTCAGCGAAGGATTCTCTACAACGGACCATCTACGGACTATAAACCAACTGATTGAAAATGCAACGAATACAGACAACCCCTATATCTCCTATACATCGACTTTAGCAAGGCATTTGACTCAATAGAACACAACAAAATATGGACAGCTGTAGAAAACCAAGGGATTCATGATTTATACATCAAAACTCTAAGAAATATGTATATAAAACAATACTGGGCAAATAAAAACAGAAAGAACAGTACGAATGTTTTGCATAAAAATAAATGTACGACAGGGTGATCCAATATCACCACCATTATTCTCTGCAGTACTCGAAGAGATATTTAAAAAACTTGACTGGAACCGATTAGGAATAAATATGGGAACAACATTTGAACAATTTGAGATTTGCATCAATTGCTGAACCACTTTCTGTGCCAGTTTTCCTTTTCTTCAAATATTCGTAGAGGGTCACATGATATAGCCCCAAATCCTTTGTCACACCAAATTTGTTCGTCCGCAGCTCTTGCAATCCTTTCGACGCTGTTCCACGCTCAATTTTACGTTTATACGTTCTCATTCTGAAAAGAAACGCAGTAGATAGGTTGATAAACATTATTTGACTATGTGGGGCATACTGTAGCATGTTTCAACCTACCCCAGGCCTATGCTACTTTTAGCCCCTATATAGAAATTGAACATTCAAAGCACAATCAAACAAATCCCTGAACTTCTACAGTATCGACAAGTACATTCATGCAAAGGTAAAACATGAATGTCTACACGAACCAACAGCACAATATCGTGCCTAGAACGTGCACAAAAGAAAACCAAAAAGATCAACAAAAAAAAAGTTACTTACCCGGTGATTTTCACAGCTACACTTAAAAAGTCTTCCAACGACGGTCAAACGAAAACTGGGGGCAGATTCCGTATATCAACGATCGTCTGAACGATATCGTTTTCGAAACTTTGTTTTGGGTTCTACCGTTTCGACGATAATCGCCTGAAAAGTTACGGACTTGCTTGTTGCGGTTGCTATGGTCAAAGCAAAGTTTTTTCTCTTTCATACATTTTTATATCTCTATCATGACACCTTTTTTTGTGGCTGTTACTACCTGCCCCTATTACAACCAGCCCCATCCTCCCCTACCTACGTTGATACCTACAGTAAGGAAGTGGAACTTTAGTACTTAGGGGGAGATGGCGCAACGTGTCTATCAATGCGCAAATATATCTGGTTGACATCACTGTTCAGTCTTCGCCTTGGACCTAACATGGCAAAAGGTGTTTCGTACGTCTTCAAGTAAATTTTTTGTCATTTTTTTGGACTGAGTTTTTTTTAATAGGAATTGTGTTAACAGTTTCATATGAAGTTATTTGGTGAATATATGTCCTTCGTAATTTGATATTTACTAAAAATGTTGTTATTAAACATTGCTTTTATTGCATTTAATATATATATATTTTTTAAGTCAGTTGGGGCACATTGATACATACGACCCTGGGGTAGTTTGATGAGTATCAATGCACCTGCAAAACAGCTTCCCTATTTAATTTTAAAATCAATTGTTGTCCTTACAACAAAAGGACTATAAATACCAAGTTCCTTGTTTTGAGTTCTTTAGTTTACGTTATTTATGTAAGAAGCTTAGGAAAGCATTTATTTCTAATTAAAACTACCATTTAAACTTAGGTTAACATGAATTATCAAATACCAAAACACTGTTTGTATTGTTATTTGTTATTAAAATACTAAATAATATTTTAATAATTGAAGTTTTTCAATAATAATACTGATTAAATTGCTATGAATCGAAGTGACTCGGACGTGTACCAATGTACCCCGTGAGTGGGGCAGTTTGATACAAATTTCATTTTTTTTAAAATAGGTTCTTATATTTTTTGTGAATGGATTTTAGAGCAAATTCGTCTGATATTAGCTAGTTATAAGGACAACAAACACATCACATATTTTATTTTGTTATTTCTGTCATTATGCTGTCTTTTATTTGAGTCTCAAGCAAAATCGTATCAATGTGCCCCAACTCCCCCTACGCTGTTGAATTTAATTTTCTTAAATTGGTGTTTTGGGTAAATAGATTTGTTTGACTTATTGTTTCACATTGACAATGTTCACCGCTTTGTTTTAGCTAGACTGTTGATTTTTAACAAATATGCCGTTGAGAAAATGGTCAAACCTCTTTTATTGGAAATTACACAGTCTCACGACGCGTACGAAGTTGCGGGCATAGCTAGTGATATATAAATACTTCTAATAACAATGTAATAATAGAAAAAAAAACGTTATCTAATCCTAATAGTAAATAAAAGCTTATAATAATAACCAACAAATTAAACCCAGGTGTATAGTACTCAGTCGTTAAATTCGACATAAACCAAGTTATTTTAAACTTGACGGCGTTTTATCCGATTGAATTTAAGCTGCACTCAGAAGACCAGTTTTAGTACTTAAGCTCGGATTTAAATACAATTTCATAATATTGTCATTTTTTCGCTCGAAATAAGAAAAGTAGAGAAGTAGAATAGAAAATACCAAATAGCAAGAAGCTAAAAAACGGACTTCGTTCGTGAAATGAATAAATTATTAATGTCTTCGTCGGAGACCTGATGAAACAGCTGCTGATGTAAAATCATAATTCGATAGAAAAAATGAAACCGGGCACACAACAAAACAAATCAATTTTCAAATGACAAAAAACAAATGCCATTTTATTTAAAATTTGACATTACGTAGGTTTTAAATGGACTAAAAACCAGCTTAAGGAATTATTAATTTCGATGTTGCGTCGAGACAGAAAACTAAATTGGAACTTTGAAACTCAATTTGAAACTGCATTTACAACATCACGCACGCGTATTTTTTGCACGAGACGGGAAAAAGAGATCCGTTTGTCCGCAGTCAATGCTAATAAAGGCGTAAAATTGAGATCACAAACAAGACGTCTAAAGTGCCAAGGATGTTCTACCCATAATAATAGATACGTAAAGCGGAAATAAACACAAGATCCGGCGACCAACATTTCTGCAATCACATGAAAACATTTCCATTTCCGATTTAAAACAAATTCAACCAACAATTCATTAATCAGTTATACGAATTAAATAAACAATTGTGCAGTCGTCACTTCGGAGGCTTTTTTTTATAGGAACGCAGAATTTCGTTAACCATCGCTATAAAAATGTTGGTATTTTGCATAGCTTTCCCATAATTCCTACCACGTAAACAAGATGGCAAGATGGTGTTAGGTAATGCTGCCCCTCAGTCACACGGATGTTTAGTATTTAACATAGGTACATTGCCCGCTAGATGAATAGAGGCATGTCAAGCTCTATATAAAAAAAGCTGATCCTTCTGCAGCGTGACTTCGAGCAAATTAAGAGGTATTGCGATGATTGGAAGTTGAAAATCAATTTCCAAAAATCGGAAACGATCCTGTTCAGAACTCCATTGGCTGGGGCCTCTAGGGACACCAGAAAAAACTGGAGAAAATTAACAATTATTGGACAGCAGGGACGACCATTGGTGGTGAAAAACGTGGTCAGGTATCTCGGCATCCGGCTCGACCAGTATCTGTATTTTGACAAACATATAGATGCTTGTCTTGCCGGGGCTAAGAGGGCCTACGCTCTGACAAGGAGACTGTTTCGCAGCAGTCAACTTGACACCAGGGTGAAGGTCATTTGCTACGTGGCCCTTATTAGGCCTATCATCGCTTATGGCTGTCCCTTGTGGTTCAATATAGCGCCGTCCTATTTGGAAAGGATTCGGGTGTTTGAGAGGCAATGCCTCAGGGCCTGTCTAGGGTTGTTTAGAACTCCTGAATCTCAGTACATAAAATACTATCCCAACAGGACCTTATACAATGGGGCCCGTCTGAATAGGATTGACAATTTCCTTATTAAGGTGATTCGGAGGCACGTTGCTAGGGCGATGGCCAGTGATAATAACCTGATCTCAGGGGCTTACTACCCCAATTTAATGTACCACGAGAGTACGCTTCGGTCTGGCTTTATCCCGCCTGAGGCATTTCTTCATGTAGACATGAAAGGGTTAGTCCAGACAAAAGATGGTGTGCCGGTATTATACCACAGCCACCGCGGCGCGAGGGATAAGCGGCTCATCCACGACGGGTACGCCGCCAATGCTCAGGAGCTCCTCCGTTTTAGTACCGCAATTGCGGATCGGGACAGGGTCGATACGGTAAAGCAGTTCACCGAATTTTGGTGGCTTGAGGAAGAGGTGAGAGTGGATACGCTCTCCCGGGCCGGTGCGCTACTTACGTAGCATCCTCCTTAGTTTTAAGCTAGATTTAAGTTGGTAGGTTTAGGGTTAGAGTAGGGGGTTTTTGGGAGGCGCCGGGATAGCCAACATGAAAGAGTGCTTCCGAGACTTGACCGACGCTTATGGCCTCGGCCGAGGCTCGGCGGCGCGGATGAACCCTTTTTGTGGGCGCCGACAGGCAACCAAGGACGCGATCAGGATAGTGACCAATCGATAAGATTGCTCACCACCCTGATTATAGGTAATGTAGGTTAAGTAGTTTAGGTAGCTTTAAGTAGTTTTAAACAAAACAATAATAAAGAATTCAAGTTTTCTAAAGTTTCTTGAAAATTAAAAAACAAAACAAATCATAGATATAGATAGATTTAAGGCCGAAAGGCAATAATTTTAAGCATATTGTTAAGTTTAGAGCGCTCGCTAAGAGCCAGTAAGCTAGAATAAGATAAATGTTAGTTTTAAATTAGATTTAATCGTTTTTGTCTAGTATGTAAGTTAAAGAAAGAAATAATAAAAATGAATTTAAAATGAAAAATAAAAAAAGCTGACATTTCACAAAAAGTACCTACTACACGTCTAGCGCAAATGGTGAAATTTCATTTTTTTTTTTTTTTTTTGTATGGAGTTTGACATGGCCGCTACTCGTCTAGCGGGCAGTGGAACGCGCGCATTATCCGCATGGTTAATACCTGGGCCCAGTGTGACCTATTTAATAGGATTATTTTATTTTTAGCCTCTTTTCTTCAAAGCATGCAAGCAACTTTTTTTAAGGATTTCGGTTTAAACAAATAAGAACCTTAGTGCGAACAAGCCATTACAATTCTTATTCGACAGAAAAAAATATGCTATATTGCTGAGCTTAGCATGATTTCATAATTTCAAATATCGAATTGGTCACACTGCCTAGACCATAAACTAAATAATAAATAGACTGTCAACTCAACTCAAGAAGTATTTTTTTTTTTGCGGCCAATGGAACATGAAATCTGACAGCCAGCTGATTTCGAGAGCAGAAAAACTGATATGAATCTGAAAATATGCTTTTTCTGTCCCAATGGAAAACGAAATTAGTATTCAGTCACGAAATTCTTGCCCAGTTTGTCGGCACGCACACTGAAGGACAAATACGGTACAAGCGAACTAGAAGAATTCTGGATCAAAAGCGGGAAATCATACAAAAGGCTGCAAAACATTGCTATTCCATTTTTGGTGCTCTTTTCAACAACATATTTATGCGAACAAGGACTTTCATCTCTCCTCCTCATTAAAAATAAGCAGAGAAACAGACTTGACGCGTCAGCTGACATGAGAATTGCACTGAAGAAAATTGCACCCAGAATCTCAGAGCTGGTGAAGAAATTGCATTACTAATAAATAAAAATACGTTTTCAAAATTAATTCACAAAAATGTATAAAAAAACATACAAGCATATTTAATATGTATTTAAAATTCTCGAACATTTGGAAAATTTATTTGGGCATGTGATTCTCCAATTCGCCCATAGCGGGGCATACTGTTGAAAATATTGGGAACCACTGGTCTAACCGAACATAAAAACGTCACTTGATCTTTTTGTGCTGATATTTTCGCGATTCGAGTATGTAGCGTTCAACACTTTTCAAAGCGTTTTCCATTCGCTGGTTAAATTTAGATTAAAACATTCAAAATTTCCGATTGATTTCTAAATATTTATACATAAATGATTTACAAAACTATATTTAACCGATGCAATACCTTTCAAAACACGAAAATGTAAATAAACTCCACCAGTTGTCAAACTCAAACGTACTTGAATTGGTAAATCTGAAGGAAATCTGTAAAAAAATCTAGATTCGAAAAAGTGCTCTGAAATCTAAAAACGGCGCAGTGGAGCAGTGCACGATATGTTTCGCGCGTATCCTCTACTTGTCTTTCGTGAAATTGTTATTTATGAACATTTTTCCGCGGTAGCTATAAATTTGCTAAACGCGGTTTGTGTCTAAAAAGGTAAGAATTTCACAACAACAACTGTTAGAGAAAACACTGATCTACTACTTTTTGCTCTGAAACCGACATAATCTGTGATTAGCTTCGTAAGTAAAATTATTTTACACAATAGAAGTCAATTTATCTGGCACAATTCCGATAGTCTTCGGAGGCACTACTGAAATATCAAACTGCATCCTGCAAACGTAGGCGCAGTGGCTTAGTGGTTAGTGTGTTGGACTACTATGCTAGGGGTCGAGGTTCGAATCCCGCAAAAACCCAAAATTCCAACTTATGGTTTTTTTCACTGCTCCACCTCTCGCGAACGTCTGACAAACATCCGAGAGTATGACTGTCTTGAAAGAGCTTCTCAATTAGCCGTTTGGAGTCGGCATAAAATTGTAGATCCCTTCCATTCGTTCCAAAAATGAAAACTCACACAAAACGAATGGTTGTGAGAAGCTAGGCCTAGGGTCCCTCCGGGCCTGTTGCGCCATCTATTTATTTATTTTTTTTTTATCCTGCAAACATAATATAGGTATATGTTTATGTGTCTTCTTATAGGTATCCATATTCCTTGCCCAAATCCAACAACCCCCACCAAATCTAATGCACAAATAAAAATAAGTTTCACTTTTTGGTATTGTTTAAAATTCGACCACGACCAAATGATATTTGCTGCACAAATATATATTTTACGTAAGCTCTAATCAGGCTCTAAACGCGTATTCGCGCTTATTTTACGCAGCCCTAAAGTAGGGCTGCCGAAGTGCGTAAAGATAAGCAGACTCTACGGTTTATAAATAAGGCTGTAAATACTTGAAAAGAAACGATAGCGGTTGTAGTTGTATGTTGTATCTTCCGAAACAAGAAAAAAAATGTACTCATAAGCAGGGCTGGCCAAACCATATGTGCAAATGCACAGGGCGCCAAGTTCTGGGGGCGCATTGCTAGGAAAATGCATTTTATCTTGCGCGAACAAATACCGCCATTTACATTTTTAACAAAAAGCTTGTTCAATAAGCCCAAAATAACAATATTCATGTTTATATTCATTCAATGTGTTGAATTATTTCTTGCACATTATCTCACATCACTTGCAATGTTGCAACTTCAAGGAGAATCTAACTCAAAATACAGCAAAATAAAAAAATTCCAATCGATCTGTGCAAGTGCATTTCTTACCTACCAAATCTCAAAAATTCCACCCCGTTCATGTCGTATAAGTAAAAACGTATATTTCTAGCACATCCACAGATCCATCCACTTACATTTTTAAAGAGAATCTAGTTCAAAAAACTCAAAACAAAAAAAGTTCCACCTCGTACGTGCAGGTTGGTTTTATTCTTGCACATTCATTCGCAAAATGTTCATAGAAAAATATGTCAAACACAAAAATTCATCCCCACGGAATCGTCCGTGTTTGAAGTTTGAACGTAAGAATTTAAAAAAAGGCGCAGGGTTGTTGAATCCGATAATAAAAGACAAAGCAAAAATGTTCTCCAATTTGTAAAACCCCGGAAGATGCAGATGGGGTAAATGTAACTTATGTAAGTCATTTAAATAATATCGATGAGGTACCGTTAGGGCCAGGAGAAGAGGTATCTTTAGTTCTCTTCTAACGGATGATATTTTTAACAATTGGGAAAATAAATCTGATGAGCTTTATAGAGAATAGTTTTAAAGGGTTCAATTCAAATTCATTATCATCATTTTCCATAAAAACAAATAATAGAAAATGTTCAATTAAAAGTTATAAACGAACATTATCCAATGGCAAGGTAGTTCCGAAGACTCAATAAAAAAACGCATTGAAAGTCTACCTCCTGGGGTGATGTGGAAAAGACCTGTGCATGTGTGCAAATATGAAAAAAGGGCGCTTTCTGTAAATCTTGCACAGGGCGCTAGTTTGGCTGGAGCCGGCACTACTCGTAAGAACTGCATTCAGTTCATTGTTCTGTAAAGAAAATGATTTTCAAATCTTCGAGATACATGATTAATAAAGTCAGGTTGCTGCAAGAAAAAAAAAGCATCCAAAAATAGGTGCCTCATTGTCTTTAGGCATAATGAGTCAGGTAACTTTATGCAGGTCTTGGGCTAAATAAGTTTAGCTGTGCATTCATTGAGGACTAAGATTTGATTGAAGATTTTTATTTCCGGTCAATGGAATGGAACACAAAAAAAAAAAGTATGCTTGCTTTTCTCCTCTGCCGATGATATAATTACGAGGAATTTCAGAAGAACTCATCATCATTAATAATGGATTTTGGCAATTAATCACGAAAACCATAGAGCAACAGAGCACGCGCATCCATATTCGATTATTCTCTGCACAGTTCATAAACTAGTTCGGAAAATTTAGAGGCAGAAATTATACACTCATTCTGATCATTCGCAAACTAATAGTCTAATCGCGATAAATCTATGAATGAAAACCACGTGCTCCATGATAGATAGCCATTTTAATTGGTGAATGATTTGCCATTCAATTCTTTTAGCTGATGGAGAATGGATGAATGTATATATAGCAGGAGTTCAGATTCCAGCCCCCTTCGCTAGTTTACAGCAACAATTTACTGAAAGGAGAAAAGAACAGCATAATTAATGATGCTATAAGTGGTGTTTAATTTATTGCTCAACCCTTAGAACGGCACATAGGTAAGGTAGGTTTGCGGCATCATCTACGGCTCGTATCCTTAACTAATGCGTGAGACGAACAGAGAAATTTGCCCTTTTGATGAGCGACTCAGGAAACATCGCTTGAATTTAAATAAGTACCTAGTTGTTGTTGTTCAACAATATTGAAATGTAATTATCAAAGTTTAAACAAATGGTCTGTGAAATCATTAATCAAGAATAGTTTAATTTATTAGTTTGTTGGTATGTGAGAATATAGATATGGTTTGCTCTGCTTGAGTAAGGAATTTGGTGCGGATTCGCTCTAAGTGGTGATAAAGTAGGCGTTTTAGCAAAAGATAATCGTTATTGAATGAATACTCAATTTTGTGAATGGATAGGTGGGGTCAAGCAACGATATGCCACCAAGGGCAAATTTCATCCATCCCAATCAAGCATTTAATATCTATGTTGTAAAATAAATCATAATAATCCTCCTCCTCAAATCGAATTTTTGATAAAATTTAATGTGGTATTCGATTGAGCTTGTTCAGATTCACTCTCAGATTTCGGATTTCGTGTGACTAATCGAACATAAAAAGATAACTTGTTTTCTTTTTTTTGTGATGATTCGTGGGATTCGAGTGTGTATGTGTAGCCTCAACACTTTTCAAAGCGTTTTCCATTCACTGGTTAAATTTTATGTCGTTTTCCATTGGGACCACCAGAAATCTTTTTCAAATCTCAGATTTTACGGTGCTCATGGAACATGCAATGAAGTTGATCTACTTTTGTAAATGGATTAGTGCATTACTTGACAAAAATATCAGCTGTTCAAATTGTATTCGTTTTTGGCAAAATCCACAAATGGATATCGACCTGAAAAGTGTTTTCCCTGTTGTAGATACAAATGAAGTATTGGTGATTTGTACCTAGTCTTCAGATGACGAGGGATGAAGATAATAATTCCTTCGAAATCATATCCATAGCTATTTAGATTTAGATTTTTTTTTAGATGATTTAGATTTTTTTTTTTTTTAGATTTTATTCATTTCATTTTAGTTACAAAAAAAAAAAGAGAAATATTAAATCTATCTTAAATGCCATGGCTAAAAGCCGTCTGCCAAAAACTATCAACATAGTTTTTACATTTAATTTAAAAATTCCTCCATAATTCTTTTCATAGCTATTTATGTATTTTGGTTTTCACGAAACTTTGCGGATTTGTCTCGAAAGCAAACTTCTTAAACTGACGTAAAACAGCTGTACAAAGCAGAGACAATACCCCCAACTCACAATCCTCTTGCCGCTGGCCCCCTCGCCCACAGTTTTTTTTTTTTTTTTCAAATTCGCCATTTTGGTTTCCTATCGGTGTTATGTCAATTTAGAATCCGTGTGACATGTAAAAACATGCAAAAAATATAAAATCAATGCTGCCAACCGCTACCAACCATGGGGGAATGTGATAGAGTTCGAGAATACCACATTTTAAGATAACTGAATGCTATTGGTTGGTTATTATATATTTTTAAAAGACGATTAATATTATTTGTTTGATTAATAATACTTTCTAAATGAGTTGTTTTATATACTAGAAACAAATTAGGACAAATATGGTTCTGTATTTTCCGCTTTTGAATATCATTAACTTCGATTTCACGAGTAAATCTTTCTTAAATAACAGAAGAAAAATTGCTCAAAATGTTTTTATTTTCCTACAACCATTTTGCAGTAATAATTTTTCAGAAAAAGTGCACTTATTCATAAAATAAAAAACTATTCACGCGTAACGAATAATTTTAAATTTAACGGCCAAATTCTATGAACGCTGGCAGTAACTTTGCCGAACCGGAAGTTGTTGATATTTTTTGAGGGTGTGTTGAAGTTTCGTGACATTTGTCAATACGAATTTCTATGTATCAATACTAGCGCACTAAATTGTGTACACTTCGTACAAGTATTGCTTGTAGGCAAGGTAACGGGAAATCAGCCGAAGTTGGGGGTCTCAGTATAATTGTCTCTGATATAAAGTGCCCTGCGAGTAAAAAAAAAAGAACGCCCAATCGAATACCACATTAGCTTATTTAAATTAAACGGGTTTATTGCATCGAAACGTGAGACTCCAAAGAAAGATACCTACAATAAGTACGAGTAGGCTTGCCACTACCCGCTAGATGAATAGGGGCCATGTCAAACTCCATACAAAATTAAATTAAATTCAAATTTCACCATTTTTTGCGCTAGACATCTAGCACATTTTGTGAAATGTGTATTTTTTTATATGGAGTTTGACGTGCCGCTATTCATATAGCAGGCAGTGTAGACGTAGTAATTTCAAAAATGTACATTTAAAACTGTAGTCGCAGTGGCTTAGTGTTAGTGTGTTGGACAACTAAGCGAGGGGTCTCAGGTTCGAATCCCGCAAAAAACCAAAATTCCAACTTATGTTTTTTTCCACTGCGCTACCTCTCGCGAACGTCTGACAAACATCCGAGAGTATAAATGTCTTGTAAGAGCTTCTCAATTAGCCGTTTGGAGTCGGCATAAAACTGTATGTAGATCCCTTCCATTCGTTCCAAAAATGAAAAACTCACACAAAAACGAATAGTTGTGAGAAGGTAAGCCTAGGGTCCCTCTGGACCTGTTGCGCCAACTATTTATTTTACATTTAAAACTGGTAAAATATAGAATTCTATCTTATAACGTAGCAGGGTTAAATAATAAGGCATTGTTTAGTGAATTTTATAATTTTGTTAATCAGTTTAACTATCTTTTCCTATATGAAAATTATATATATATAGTAATTATAGTAACTTTGAAATCAAAGTTAAGGAAGTCAAACTACTAGCAGAACCCCGCCGGCTTCGCCAGGCACTGATATTTTAAGTGGTTTCTTTTTTGCTTTTTTAAATTTGTATTAGGTAGGTATTAGGTATTTTTTTTTTTTTTTATCTATCAATTGATCAACGTAATTACTAATTACCTTCATACAATTTGAAAAAAAAAAAACTTAATTAAATTGGTTGAAAATTACGGGCGACAGAGGGAAACATACACTTTTCGTCCCTTTGTTTATACATATTTATAGAGTTGAGTTCAAATGGATACCAGCAATTTAAATTGGCTGCAAATATGATCTATATTAACATCTTAAACTATAAAAAAAAAATATCTGCTTATTTCACTTGTATATAAATTGCAATCACTGGGAGAGAAACTTCGAAAATATTCAGGAGAAAATGTTGTGTGGTGATAACCCAAATGCAATGTTGATAGGGGACTTCAACGCAAGAGTAGTTCAAGCAGGAGGTGCTGAAAACGATTTAGCATCAGCAAACTATAGGGGTATCTCTTTTCTACATGCTGCATATAAAATGTTCACAGAAATAATGCAAGGCCGACTTAATTAGCGAATAGAAGAACACAAGTTGCTTAAAAATTCCATGCCGGGTTTAAGCCATTGATTGATCAGTTGTTCGTTTTTAATAGTATCGTTGAATCCTTTCGCCAGCAGAGTAAAAAACTCTACGCATTGGGTCGTATGAATAAACAATAAAGCAAAGCAATTGCTTGTACTCAAGAGAAATGTCAAAGTCGAAGCATTTGCTACGTTTCGTATGAATAAAAAACAATTTCAGTTAGTTCCAACTGTTGACATGTTCGAAAAGCGGCGGCACTGACCTTTTACTCAGATCGGTATGAATAAAACTTATCAGACAAAGCAAATGCTTTGCAAATTCTGAATCTTCTATTTAGTTGACTCAGACCTTTTGCTAAATATTTTGTACGCACATTTTTTACACAAAAAAAGTAAGCAATGTGAACTTTCGATGGTTCGTCTATAAATAGTTAAATTAAGTTTTGTTCGCGCAGGAAAATCAACATACATGTGAAAAAATCAATTATTTCTTGTCATGGGCACCTACAGAAGAAATAAAACATCTACAACCTATTTGGCAAACAAAAATCATTTTTCCAGGTGCAATTGGAATAATAGCCTATACCCTATAGATTGCATGCATATTTCAGAATTTATTTTTTTTATTTCAATTTCCACAAAAGTCGCTAGAATCTCAAGGAAAATTCAAAAATTCAAATTTACTGGTCAGGTTTAACAGAAATTGCAACGCAAGTACACGTGCAGCGAAGTAAAAGCTATGTTCGAATTTTCGAACTTACTTTAGCAAACTAGGTTTTTATTCATAGGTACCGATTCAAAGCAAATGCTAGGTTTTATTCATACGACCCTTTCTTCGTGGATTTCAAAGCAGCCCTTGATACGGTAGATCGTATTTCCTTGTTTTACAAACTCTACAACATAGGTACCTAAGGCAAGGAAATTTGGACGTGTTATACAGAACCTATGTAGTGACAATAGAGCAGCTGTTTGGAACGGTGACGTAGTATCGGAATGGTTTGTGTTCTGGAGTAAGACAGGGTTGCGCTTTAAGTCCAAGTCTTTTTGCACTCTTCATTGGGGACATTATAGACTTCTTGCCAGGAGGAATACTATATAAAAGAGTGCTAATCAAGGCCCTCCTATTCGCAGATGACATAGTGCTATTGGCCTACTCTCCAGAACCTTTACGGCGCAGGGACATAATTCCCCGGGATATAAGTCCCAATTTTTAATTTTGGGACTTATAACCCACTTGAGTGAGACATAAATCCCAAATTCGATTGCAATGCTTAGTTTGAAAAATACTATTTGTTAACCATATAGCTTAAACAAGATTATAAGTTATTGTTCGGGATGTAAGTATTACTGGGTTCTTAAAGTTTTATCGGAGTCAAAAATGGGGTTTTCGAGATATGAGCAGTTTTTAAAATAAGCATTTTCGGTGAATAGAATTGAAAATTAAGGACGCAATCATTTTGAGAACATCAATTTTACTCTTAGTTTGCATTTTGGTCAAAATCGTTATTGCCATTTTCAGGTAAACTAAGGAAAACTAAATTTTTAAAAAATGACTTTTTTAAAAATCAATTTTACGATAATACAGAGAAAAACGGAGTTTTACATTAAGTTAGAAATGACCATATTACCCTAGAAATGAATTTTTGTTAAAATCAGATGGACCGGTTTCGAAATATGTCCAAATTTCAAAAGAACCTTTTTTCGAATTTTCAGCCAAAAACTGGGTATGCAGCAATGACGTAGCGTCCATATAACCCGATTCCTATCGACTTCCTTTTTTAGATTTCCACCGGGTAACACTGGCTATCTACCAAAAACTAAATATGTCGCTTTATTAAAGCTCTCACTGGATAGTTTATTTTGAGAGAATATTTAATTGTTATCTCTTTTTTTCTTTCCTGAGCACACGTAACGAATAATTTAAAATTTAACGGACAAAATTCTATGAACGCTGGCGGCAACTTGTTCATATTTTTTGAGGGTGTGTATCGATAGTATCGATAGTTTTACATGCTTACGATTTTCTAAGGACGGGGTTGTAAATTTGTCCATAATTTATTAATAAAAAACATTTAAAAACAAACATATTTTATTGGAATACCGAAGCAGCTGTCGTCAGGAAATATTTTAAAAGGACTCGCATTTATATTTTATTATTGTTTATGCTAAGATAACACTGCATGCCAATCACGCATATATGAATGAAAACAAGCAAATGACCAGACTAGCTCTCAAATTACCAAAATGTCAGGATTATCAAATTTGTATATAAGAGACCAAAGTTACCAATATGGTCATTTAAGGCATTTGTTATTTATTACCAAAAGTTGTAGTAGGGTTCCACAAAAAAAGAGAACAAAATGAACGCCGATGACAACAAAATAATTCTTGTTCCATCAAAAATGCCAGTAATGCCATAACGAAATTTCAATAAAGTGCATATGGGCATATAGGTCTTTATGCTGGCATTCGTGCATATTGTCCGATTACACTATATGCTATATGGGCATTTTTATCTGTCAAAATCAGCATGGCATTTATGTGGCATTTACCAGCTGATAATTGATTGCGATGCAATTGCCCACCATATAAATTGGGGTAGTTCAAACATAAATAAAAGAGGTGAGTCACTCTTAGAATTTATTTATAAAAATAATCTTGAAGTAGTAAATTATGGGAATAGTCCTACTTTCATAAACAGAATTAGGGAAGAAGTCCTTGATCTCACCCTATGCACCCCATTTATAAAAAAAAACTTTATTAAGGACTGGCATGTTTCTACTGAAACATCGATGTCAGACCATCGTCAAATCTGTTTTGACGTCCAATCGGATTCCCAAATTTATGAAATCTATAGGCAGCCAAGATCCACAGATTGGGACACTTATAGCCTAGAACTCATGGATTCTACTACAAACTGCTACAAAAACATCAGAGATATAGACAGCCTAGAATTTTTTTAAAACTGACTGTGATACGTATTGCTCATTCTGAACTGATGTTCCTACTTCCCAGCTATATACTGTAGATGTACGTCGACTCGAGCTCCCATTTGCATTCGTAAATTCGTCCCAATCTATGAGAGTGTATAAGCTAAACTTTATTAAAAACGATCTAAAAAAAAACAAAAAAAAAACGATTTGACAAACAGATATAATATAGATACCATCGAGTCTATTGTTTTCCAAACAATTAAAAGGTAAATGTATCTAAAATGCATAAAAATTCTAAAAAAATATTAAGAACACAAATGAATTTTAAGAAAGTACAATAGCTCTGCAATTATATTTATTTTATTAAGTTTGTTTTTTATGTTTTTTTTTTGTTTTTGTGCTAAATGAATTGACTGATTATCAACTGATGTGAAATGTTATGTTTGTTTTAAGAATTTTGTTATTATGGATTTATATTTTTGTTTCTTTAGTTTTTAATAAATTTATATATTTGAAAAAAAAAAAAACGATATTTTCTTGTAATTATTTGATACATTTTTGAGGCTCGAGTTTAGATACTTTTGACATTAAAAAAAAATTAGGTATACATTTTTTGAAAAATCAACGACAACGCTGCACCTAATGCACTGCCCGCTAGATGAGTAGTTCTCCATATAAAAAAAAACTGAAATTTCTCCATTTGCGCTAGACGTCTACCACTTTTTGTGAAATGTCAGTTTTTTTTATATGGAGCTTGACATGCCGCTATTCATCTAGCGGGCAGTGGAACGCGGGCATTATAGTGCATTTACACGGTCACACATTCCTATCACGGAAAATTAAAGGGATGCCCAATACTAAATAGCCGTCTGACTGAAAGGGACAGCATTACCTAACACGCAAAAAAACGTGATACATTTTTTGGTCGGCCATCTTGTTTACGTGGTAGGAATTATGGGAAAGCTATGCATGTTGATATTTTTATAGCGATGGCTTACGAAATTTCGTTTTCCTATAAAACAAAATGCCTTCCGGAAGGGATGAACGTACAATTATTTATTTATTTCGTATAAATGATTGATGAATTGTTTGTTTAATTTACTGAAACTAATTAACACTCTCATTTCACATATTTTAAATCGGAAATAGAAATGTTTTCATGTGATTGCAGAAATGTTGGTTGCCGGAACTTCCGCTTTACGTATCTGTAAGTATGGGTAGAACATCGATGACACCTTAGGCGTCTGATTTGTGATCTCATTCCTTCGCCTTTATTAGCATTGACTGCGGACAAACGGATCTCTCTGTCCCGTCTCGTGCAAAAATGCGCGTGCGTGATAGTGTAAATGCAGTTTTAATGTTCGATTTGCCACACGAAATCTGAAATCTGTGAGCGAATCTGAAGAAGACCAAACAAATACCACAATAATTTGTTTGATTTGTAAGGTCTGTGGTTTCTTTCACAACGAGGATTTTATTCTAAGAAAAGGAATACATAAATTGGAATTAAATCTGCCCAACAGATATCTTTCAAAGGTTTTTTTAGGCTTATTATAAGCAAAAACACAAAATAGGAAATCCACAAAGTATCCGCCGATCTGTCAAACATCATATGCAAATTAGTAATGCCCTATCATTCGATCGGGCTCAATTTTCAGTACTTTTTATAGACACTTTCTTTTGATTTCTAATACTTTATGATTGATTGATGAGTGCATTTGTTTCGTAATAATATCCTTTCAAATTATTCAATAAACGGAAAACAGTTTATTAGAATGCTTTCATGCAAATCAAACCTTATTGGTGGTCTAAAGATCACAATTTTCGTAAATAGTAATGAAAGCCTGCAAATCCATTTCAGAAATATCACTTGGGAAGCCATAAGCGTTTTTAGAACAGAAGCGATTGTTCTGTTTTCGAGTTTCAATTTGCCAAGCAACGAGACAGAGCTTACTTACTTACTTAAGGAGGTGTAACTGCCTCCAGTTGCGCACTCCAAGTATGTTGAGGTCCCCTTCCTCTTGCGCGCGCCACCTAGAGCGAGGTCTTCCTCTACTGCGTTGCCCCTCCGGGTTGGAATCGAAGACTCTCCGGGCCGGAGCGTTGGTGTCCATTCGCTCTACATGTCCTAGCCATCTAAGCCGACTGATGCGCACTTTTCTGACCAGGTCGATGTCGGTGTACAGCTCGTAGAGTTCGCTGTTAAATCTTCTCCTCCAAAGCCCGTCAACGCAAACGGGACCAAAAATCACTCGAAGAATTTTGCGTTCGAAGCGGCCAAGAAGATCCTTATCCGTCTTTGCTATGGTCCATGCTTCTGCGCCATAGAGCAAGACAGGGATGATGAGGGTCTTGTATAGAATCTCCTTAGTGCTTCTTGACATGGCCTTACTAAGCAGTTGCCGTCTTAGGCCAAAGAAACAGCGGTTGGCAAGTGTGATTCTTCGCTTGATTTCTGATGAGATGTTATTATCAGAGTTTATAGCGGAGCCGAGGTAGACAAAGTCCCTAACTACCTCAAAGTTACCTGCAACGCACCGGCACCAGTGACAGCTCGCTGTGTTCTGCCAACAATGTCAATGTCGTCTGCGTATGCAAGCAGTTGCACAGACTTTTGGAAAATGTGCCTCTGGTGTTGGCTTGCGAGTTTCGCACAATTTTCTCAAGAATGGTGTTGAAGAAGTCACATGACAGCGCGTCACCTTGTCTAAATCCTTTTTTGACATCAAAGGTCTCGGTGAGATCGTTTCCGACCTTTACGGAGCAGCGAGCATTCTCCATCGTCATTCTGCACAATCTGACAAGTTTAGCAGGGATGCCAAAACTAGACGTGGCTCTGTATAGCTCGTCTCTATAAATGCTGTCATATGCGGCCTTAAAATCGATGGTGAGTATCGATCTGGACTTCTTGGGTTTTCTCCAGGATCTGCCGTAGTGTGAATATTTGATCGGTCGTGGACTTACCGGGCCTAAAACCGCACTGATAGGGACCTATCAGATCGTTGACGAAAGGTTTCGGGCGTTCACACAGTACAGCAGACATAATCTTATACGCAGTGTTAAGGAGACTGATGCCTCTATAGTTGGCGCAGTTTAGAGAGTCTCCTTTCTTGTGGATCGGGCAAACGATGCTGAGGTTCCATTCATCAGACATGCTTTCCTCTAACCAAATTTTGGAGATGAGTTGGTGTATGCACTCTAACAGGTCATCTCCGGTTGCCTTGAAGAGCTCGGCAGGTAAGCCGTCTGGTCCAGCAGCCTTGTTGGACTTCAGCTTGGATATTGCTATCCTCACTTCATTTTGGTCAGGTGGACGGAAGTCTTGGCTTTCATCGTCCAGGTTGAATGGTTCGTTCTGCCTGACAGCGGAATTTGTGTCGTCTTCGCCGTTTAGCAGTCTACGAAAATGTTTTTTCCATGTCCTCAGCACCGACTGTGACTCTACTACAAGGTTTCCTTGCTCGTCTCTACAGGTCTCCGTTCGGGTCCTGTTGGCATGACACGTTCTTTTTACCTTTTGGTAAAACTTCCGAACATTGTTTCTGGAGTAACACCTCTCTATATCCTCGATCGCGCCCTTCTCATGCTCTCTCTTTTTTCTCCGGAGAAGCCGATGTTCTTCCCTCCTTTTTTGCTCGTAGAGCTGACGAGCTGCTCTGGTCCTTTTATGCGGCGACGCTTCGTAGGCACTTTGTTTTGCTGCATGTGCTTGTCGGCACTCTTCGTCAAACCAGGGGTTTCGGGGGGGTGGGCTGGTGAAACCGAGCACATCAGTTGCGGCGGTTTTTATGGCTTTTTGGCATCGGCGCCACAGGTCTTCGGCACTTGATGCTTGCAGTATAGGACTTCTCAAGAGGTTGAGGGATACGCGATCGGCAAAGGTTCTGGCGGTTTGTTGCGTTTGTAGCCGTCCAACGTTAAATCTCCTCACAGTATTTTCTCATTGTTTTGGCGTCTGAAATATCCGCATCCGTACCTTGGCTACAACAAGGTAGTGGTCCGAGTCTATGTTGGCCGCTCGGAAAGTTCGGACATCTAGAATACTGGAGGAGTGCCTTGCGTCGATCGCAACGTGTTCAATTTGGTTGACGGTTTAATGATCAGGTGACCGCCATATTCCGTGAACTAGGTATGGTAACATTACGTCCCGCAGCAAAATCAATCAGCCCAAGTCCGTTTCCAGACGTTGTGTCTTGTAGGCCGTGTTTTCCGATTGTGCTACCAAAGATGTCCTCCTTTCCTATTTTGGCGTTGAAATCACCCAAGACGATTTTAACGTCATGCTTAGGACATTGCTCAGATGTTTTGTCGAGGAGCTCGTAGAAACACTCTTTGGTGGCATCGTCTTTTTCTTCTGTGGGGGCGTGAGCGCATATTAGGCTAATGTTGGCGAATTTAGCCTTTATGCGGATTGTTGTAAGGCGTTCACTTACGTGTCGAAAGCTCAAGACTTCTTGCCTAAGTCTGCCGCTTACAACAAATCCGCATCCAAAAAGACGCTGCTTTTGTTCCCTATAGCAGTCACCGTAGTAAATGTCACAATTTTTCATCCCTCTTTTGCCCGGCCCATCCCACCGCACCTCTTGGATGGCGGTGATACGTGATACCTAGTATGAATTGGGCATAAAGTTGATTGTTGGTAAGGCCGAATGTCTATATGCAATTTGGTACCTACCTCCATCCGACATAAACTATATCATTCCAAATTACACAAATATATACCTACTTGATATAGATATCTAAGAAGCTTTTTTTATTATCAAACTAGCAGACCCGACAGACGTTGTCCTGTCCAAATTTCAAAAAAATTGTTTGTGATCGTTTAGTGAATTTGTGAAAAGCTATTGAAAATGTGTAAACAAAGTAAAAAAAGAAAAGACATATTTTTCAGAGATAGTTTTATGAATTTTAATTTTTATTTTTATATAGATTTTGGTCATGTTTTATTTAGAGTTGAAATTGAATCTCCAGGTAACTTATTTACATTTCGATTGTATCGTCGATATTCAAGTAACTAACCAAAGCAAAAGAAAGACTTTTTTTCGATTGGTTTGCTGTGACCTCACAATTTCTGTTATTGCAATGCTTTATGATACACGACATTTTTTGTTTTGTTGTCTGGCGCGTAAACAAACAAATCGGATGGTTTTCCGACACGGGAACAGGCAACATACAATTGACCGCGCGAAAAGCATGGACTTTCAAGATTTATGCCGCATACACTCAACGACTGTCCTTGCGATTTATTTATTGTCATTGCAAATGCAAGCCGCACCGGAAACTGCAAGCGTTTAAAGTCGAATGGCATGTCGGCCGGAATCATTGGAATTCGTGGTATCAAAACGTCTTCTCCTTCGTACTTTCCTTTTAGTATCGTTGCTTCGATAACGTTGTTCATCAGTTTTTTCACTGCAAGCCTGGTCCCATTACAAAGACGTGGCTGGTTGATATTTCGTAACATTATGATTACCGAACCGACTTTTAGTTGGAGATTGTGAGGCGGTAATCCGGGTAATTCGAGCGAGTTTAAAAACTCGGTTGGATAGTTGACGACATCATTTTGGGCACAAACTGAGTCCACCGATTTGAACGTCATCAATTCGCCAGCAATTTCACTTTGAATCTTAAAATTCAATTCGTCGACATCAATGTTTTTCGCAGCCAATATAGCACGTTCGCTCAACCAAACATGATTTTTGTAATTTTGTGCAACGTTTGGGAATACCTTTTGTATAAGTTCGGTCTTTGATTCGGTAAACTTGCAAAAATCGACGGGGAATTGAATGTAGCCAGTTGTAATATCAACGGGGATTTTGCCATTGCCAATGTCCAGCAATTGCTTTGAAAATAATTGTCCAGATTGGTCGTTCTGTAACTCGACACGCATGTTCGTACTCAGTTTGAGTTTCTTGACGTGTTTCCACAAAACTGACGACTTCAAACATGCATTAAGTTCGTCCGCTGGCGTTGACCGTGGAATCACTGGCAATGTTTGGCGAAAATCGCCTGCTAATAGAATCATCGCACCACCAAACCGGTTTTGATTGCTTCGTAGGTCTTGCATCGTTTTGTCTAATGCCTCCAAAGACTTTTTATGCGCCATCGTACATTCGTCCCAAACTATCAATTTGCTTTGCTGCAGAACTTTGGCCATCGCACAGTTCTTCGAAAGGTTGCACGTTGGAATTTCATGGATTTGCATATTCAACGGTAACTTGAGTGCTGAATGAGCAGTTCGACCGCCTTCCAACAATGTAGCTGCAATTCCTGACGAAGCAAGCGCAAGTGCAATTTCATTCCGCGAGCGAATCGTTGCCAAAATCAATGCGATCAAAAAAGTTTTTCCAGTTCCACCTGGAGCGTCCAGAAAGAAAATACCACCTGTTTCATCATTCACAACTTTCATGAGAGAGTCGTACGCATATTTTTGTTGTCGATTCAATAGCGGCACGTTTGTTCGAACAGATTCTCTCAATGCATCGCAATCATATTGTTTTTCACGTCGCAACTCTTGATTAAAGGCGTCGTGCATCGGACGATTGGATAGAATAACGCGCGTGGAAATGAGTGGGCGTGGAAAAATTTGCTTTCCGCAAAAACCTTAATATATTGAAAAAAGTGGGCGTAGAAGGGGGCGTGGACAAATTTTTTGTCCGTAAAAACCTGGCTAGGAGAATTACGAACATTTAAAAAAAAATCAGCCAAATCGGTCCAGCCGTTCTCTCGTGATGCCCTTACCAACGAACATCATTTCATTTTTATTTATATAGATTATCAAATTATTTATTTATAAAATTCGCAGTCTCAAAAACTATTCTCGTTAGTAATTAATTTTTTGTGTTAGTTACACAAAAAGCGATCGAGTCTCAATATTTTTTTGATGCGGGACCCAATTTTGTAGATCACAGTAGTTCATTTTTTGTAGTACATAGTTAAGGATTTATTCACCAGTTACCCGGATAGTTTGACCAGTGATAACAGATCGGGAGATTTTTCCCTTTTTGTGGGATTTTCTCACTTCAAATAAGCTAAAAGAGTAAAAGCAATTTTTAAAACCTCATAGTACAAAAAAAGGGATTTTACTTTATGGTCAATTTTTGTTCACAATTTGCTAGTTTCATTAAGAAATCAAAAATTATTCGACCTACGATCAAATTAAATATTTACACGTTTAAAAAAAAGTCATTGAAAACGTATCTTAATATATATTTATTTTTGTTAGCTTGCATAGTTAGGTAATGTATAATGTAACTTGTGTTTATTAATAATAAAAAAGACTAAAAGCCCGATTCTGGCAAACCTCTCTGATACGTCACAAGTTTCAAAACCCTCACAAGGTGAGGTGAAATTTATTTTATGAGGTTTTCGTATTCTGTCAGCACACTCTCAACTTGCGAGGCTCACAAAAACAATCGAAACTGTGATCTCATATGGAGCAGGTCACAAAATTGAAAACCAGTCATAACGGCTCATAAGTGACAATATTTGTATTGGATGGCACTGGTACCCTATTTCTACGTACCTTGTGACCCGAAAATTCCATTTCATGATATATGTATTTATAATCATTTCGTGAAATATAGATATTTGTTAGGGAATTATTGATTTGTGAATTATTTTTCTTTAGTTCTTAAACATTTATGTGTTAATATTTCGCGTATTCGCGAATCACAATAAACCTCACAGGAAATCAAACTCACACGGTCTTGTGTGTGACTTGTGAGGGCTCACAACCTCAGAATCTGGCTGTAAATTAAATGAAATACATGTTTTTTTCAACTTTATATTTCGTGGGATGAATTTGGGAATTTTGAAATTTTGGCGAGGGATAAAAGGGATTTTTGGGCTTAACCGTGGGAGAACCTGCTTCTAAAGTCTGGTATCACTGAGTTTGACATAGAATCCGGCCCTAAGGACACGATTAATGAGTTTTCTCCCCAAATTGTGATAAAAAAAGCAAAACAGAGATATGTATCTAACTAGCACTTATCAAACGCTTGCATAATGTCAGACTGACGTGGAGGAGGTGACACTAGTTGTTGTACTTTACTTTCGCTGAGAGATAGGATGTTTGTTTTAAGTCCTACAACAAAAATGGACCAATCTTCAGAATTTGATATTATTTCTGTCGGTGTAGCGGCTGGAATCTTTATTTTTGCATGGACCGAAGTGGAAAAAACCGGGCCGTCCAATAAAAAAAAATAAAAACTCTGGATTAACGTATTTTATCATGTTCACCAGGGGGTCGATTCTGGTTCTGTGAAAAAACTTCAAAAATGTTTCATATGAATAATTTCTTTTCACGGCCACATTTGCAAGTGAATGTTTTTAGTGAGAGTTTGAAAATTGACAACCCTCTTTCATACGACACAGTGTGCGGTATTGAATTCACCACGATATTTTCACTTATTGAACGAGAATCGCATTTTAGTACTAAGTGAATCGAAAAAATGAAAGCAATGCGTGAAAGCGAATGTGAAAACGACTTATTCGATTCGATCCTGATAACCAGAATCGACCCCAAGGAAAATGGTGAAAGGCCAGGCGATATGGCCTTTAGGTACCTACATGTTGTTTTATTTGATCTATTACATGAGCTACTATTGAACTCATCTATTACTTTAAATTGCCAAATTCAAAGTTGCTCAAAAACGTCTACTTTCGAATGTAAACAGAGAACCGAACATATTTTGTTATTGTTTTATCTCACTCTGCCTTTGCTTGTGCAATTAGTAGCTTTGTTTCGGAAAATAAAAAATATGTATTCCTCTTTCAAAGGAAAAATTATTGATAAGCAAACGTCAAAGTTTGGCATTTTATAACGAAAAAAAAAAACACGAATTCCGTCACAGTTCACAGTGCAAAAAAAAGACATTTTTCGGGGTGTGACGAATAAATTTCTTTTAATAATTTCTTCCTAGTTTTCTATTTTGAGAAAGAAAAAGTGGCAAGTTTTTTTAACCGGAAAAATGCAAATTGTAAAGTGAATCTACATCCAACTAACGAATCAAGTGCGCATTTATGAGAGCAGGCACAACTAAAATATCATTTGAGTGAAACATTTGATTCAAGGTCAGCTACAAAGGCAAAGGAATGGCTGGTGACCTGACAGGATGTGCGGCTCTAAAGAAATCCAAGTCGAAAGGCAGCGACAAGGATAATTCCAATAAACGTGAAAACGGTAATGCGTCGAACAAACCGAATACAGTTATGCAGACAACTCGCGGTGGTCTCAGGGTATATAAGATAGTCATTCTTGGTGATGGAGGTGTGGGAAAATCCGGTAATTAGATACCTTGTTTTTTTTTTTTTTTTTTTTTTCTAGCGAAAAATCAATAATATAATACTTTCTAATCATCTGTTTCAGCTGTTACTTTGCAGTTCGTTAGCCACAGTTTCCTTGACTATCATGATCCTACAATTGGTATGTATTATCTTCATTGTATAATAAGAATAATAAAATGGCCAATACTACTACTAGATAAATTTGATAATGTAAACAAAATGTAAATAATGAACAGTGTTGCTATGATACCATAAGTCCTTTTCCTAGAGCGCCTACCCGGCAAGGGTATGTTGTGACTTACTTTATTGAAGGCATACCTATTATAATATAATATTTATGTCATTCTCAGAGGAGTTTCATTGTCGAGTCGGTAGGTATACTTATGTGGTATTCGTTTGGGCTTCTTCAGATTCGCTCTCAGATTTCAGATTTCGTGTGGCTAATCGAACATAAAAACGTCACTTGCTCTTTTTTGTGATAATACTCGTGCGATTCGAATATGTGTAGCCTTCAACACTTTTCAAACCGTTTTCCATTCACTGCTTAAGTTTTAAATTAAAACATTCGAAATTTGCGTCCCGATTGATTTTTAAATATTTATACACAAAATAATTTACAAAAATAGATTCACCCGATGCAATGCCTTTATTTGCTGTAGAACAAATTCACGAAAACCTAAACGCCCTCCACCAGTTGTCAAACTCAAACACACTTGTGTTGGTAAATCTGAGAAAATATCTAGATTCGCAAAAGTGATCTGAAATCTGAAAAAGATTGCTTTTTTTTGTACCAAACGAACATAAAAACTGATCTGAGAGCAAAAAAAGTGATCTGAGAGCGCCCAAACGAATACCACATTAGCCTTTCTTAATGGATAGACTGTATCCGTATCTTTTTGCTTGACAATTAATTCCAAATGATGTAATCGAATCTCAATGTCGCAGATTAGGCTATAATTTAAACATCAGGGAGTTAACTAAAACGGATTAACCCTATGAAATTGAAACAGCTTTGTATTGTTGATTCAACAGTTTATACTTCCCATATTATGTGTGTATAGATGTTCCACGAAACTATTTTTCACTGCCACACCCAAGACGTTGTTTTTTTATTCATATGCATTCGTATTGAAGACGTATGCGAAAATCGTAGTAAACATACCTTGATAAGCACCGTTTGTTACTATTCAATAAATAAGAAAGGATAGCAATAGGGTGGTGGAAGATACCCCGCCAATGGTAAGTACTAATATTTTGGTTTTGCGCCCTCAAAATTTCTATATATTAAACCGCTTCCAACAAGACAGCTCTGTTATTTATGGAGAACGAATGGTACAATATGTCTGGATTTCGATGAAAAAAAAATGATGTGCCTAAAATCTGCTAAAGATGTCGACAGGTTTATAACTTTTGAGGTGTCTGACGGTAGATGAAAAACCTGAGAAATCCCCCAGACAGAAAGAACTGACCACAAAGTACTGACTAAAGGTTTTAATAAATGCTAAATAGCCTACATTAACACAAGAATGCAGCTACACTGTTAAGCCCTACATAAATCTGTCTAAAAAAAAAAAAACTAAAGCACTTTCCGCTAGTACCTGTGTATAAAAAATCCAACTGTCGATTTTGAGTATAATTCTCTGAATAGCCTTCTTCTTTACTTCGGTTCACTACTAGCAAGAATCACCCTTTGTAGAAAAGAGGTTACATTTGCTACCCTTTTAGTTGCTTACGTATTCAACGTTGTTTGAGCGTTAGTTCAGCGTCTATTTCCTCAACATTTTTATCTTATTACTAAGCCTAGCAACAAGAAAAACTGATAAATATACGTACAATAAATTTCTACATTAATGGATCATGGACTTGGTCAAATCATAACAGGGATGCCTTTTTAAAGGAAAGAAGTAGTTAGTCCAGTGGGGCTCAGTGCACAAAACATTCACTTAAAGTACTTGACAGCATAAAGTGACGAGTAGATTGACTAATGGCGTTTTCGATTGAAGAAAAGGCCCTTTCTATCAAAAGATCAAAAAAATTGCAAAATGTCAAATTGAAATGTTTGTTGTGTTGTTCGAAATAAAATGTAAAATGCTATGTGATCCGAAAATATCCAAATATGCGTGCAAAATGTAAACTTAAATTGAATTATATTGACTTTGAATTGCCTATTAAAAAGTTCATATTTACTGTAGAAAAAAAAAAAAAAATTAGCTACAGAAAACCAAATCTCACATTATGGTGTCTACTCTACCACTATTACAAAAGTGTTCCACTGAATTTCATTCAAAAGAAAAATTCTGAATTTCGGGACAATTCCCTCGGACCTTCAATGAAAAACGCCATTATATCAACAACTCCTTGTGCGCACAGGAGACTGTTCGCTGACCTGCCTAGAACTATTTGTTAAAATTACGAACTGGTAATAAAATTATCAACAAAATATATGGAGACTTTCGATAGATGTTGATATTTATGTAAATTATTTATTTTATTACAAACTATCAATTACAGAGGACTCATATCAGCAGCAGGCTGTCATCGATGGTGAAGCGGCTTTGCTGGATATTCTTGACACTGCCGGTCAGGTCGAATTTACTGCAATGCGAGATCAGTATATGCGATGTGGAGAAGGTTTTATAATTTGCTACTCAGTTACCGATCGTCATAGTTTCCAAGAAGCGTCGGAGTATAGAAAGCTCATCACTCGTGTTCGACTTTCAGAAGATATACCTCTTGTTCTTATTGCGAATAAATTAGATTTGGAAATGCATAGAAAGGTAATCGCATTTAATCGCAAATAATAAGTTCCATACATTGGAATCACATGTGCTTTTGTATTTCAGGTATCGACCGAAGAAGGTAGAAACCTTGCCTCCCAGTTTGGATGTCCGTTTTATGAAACATCTGCTGCTCTTCGGCATTACATAGATGACGCATTTTACAGCCTGGTCAGAGAGATTCGTCGAAAGGAACAACAAAGGGTAAGAGCCATAATTACTTTAGTATTATGTTGCTTGTGGGTGAAAGCATTTCGTAAGAGTCCCTTTGTAAACCTCATCGAGTTTTTGGTCTACAAACCAAGCCGCATATATGCACACTCCTTGAAACATGTTATGTGATGCACCTGAGGGTATGACTGGTATTGAATATCAATGTATTCAAGGCATGCTTAACATTTAACAAGCTTACCGTATCCTGGTATCCATATTAATATTTATATTCATTCGGCATATGAATATAATATACACCTTTTAGCTGCACTTCCCATGACACAAATAAATTTTATTATTTATTTTATCTTATGTATGTATATATATTTCCGTGATCTCGGAAACGGCTCTAACGATTTCGCTGAAATTTGGTATATGGGGGTTTTCGGGGGTAAGCAATTGATCTAGATTAGTCTTATGTTTGGGAAAACGCGTGTTTTCGAGTTTTCATGCGTTTTGAGCTTATTTTTCTGACTTTACTGCCTTTTACTCGCCATTACACAAACAATTCTTAATCAATGCAAACAAAAAAAATACGTAGGAGAGCCAACACTTTAATAGTTATTTCAAGCCATCAATCAGCTTTCTATGTCCTCTAGAAGCTGAGCTACAACCTAAAATCTAACACGAAAAAAATAAATTTATTTTCTCAAATCGAATATTATCAGCAGCCGCGGTTCTTGATCGTTGTTCTGCTTTGGGGTGGTTTTGTGGCGCACATCGCACAAGCACGTTCATATGAAAAAAAAAAACAGCGACAATGTTTTTCTGAGGAAATGCGCAGATGGATGATGACGTGTGGTGTGGTGATGGACGGATGGTGGATGGTGGTGTATAAATTGAGTTCAAGATTTTTCATTTAATGGTTGTTATAGTGAATACGTGGCACTCGAACGCATGGGCGTAGTATACCTGTTACAGGCCAGCGCGACCGTTAGCAAAGAGTAGCGTCCTCATTATTTCATTTACTTGTTTTAGTTTGATTTGATAATACACATATAATTTAATAGGGTAGTATTTTTGAAGTGAAACTTCTAATGCGACTTCCAACATTTCGTATCATACTTTAGTTATCAGTACCTGGGCGACCAATTGTAATTTCAAAAACAATACAAATTAAAAAAAATATATGTAAACTTGAACATATA
Source organism: Cheilosia urbana (assembly GCA_946477585.1). NCBI lineage: Eukaryota > Metazoa > Arthropoda > Insecta > Diptera > Syrphidae > Cheilosia > Cheilosia urbana. The sequence goes on from OX297856.1 coordinate 46,439,448, forward strand.
AAAAAAAAAGAAAAGTAAGTCACCGAGCGGGATTCGAACTCGTAACACTCGTTTCTTGCCGTCCGCGTCATAGTAAAAGGAAAGAAGTAAGACATCTACCGGCATTTAGGCGACATACATTTTTTTATACCTATGTTCATGTTTAAATATATATAGGTATTTTTTAATTTGTATTGTTTTTAAAACTACAATAAATAGTAATAACCGAGCAAAGCTCGGTCACCCAGATATTTATATTTAATTTGTCTTAGGGCCGATTTTCAATAGTCAGGTAAATTGTCTGATTGCTAACTAACGATTGAATTTATTTCACTCTTTATCTGCTAGATATAAGCTTTGAGTTTTTCAATCATAAAATAATAGCTAGATAGCTATTCCAAGGTAAAGTGGTATGAGTGAGACAGATTGACTGAGAATATGTTGTGTTAAAGCATAGCAGATAGTCATGTTCAAAGCCTGACGTTTATCATCAACCGTTTTATGTGGTATTCGTTTGGGCGCTCTCAGATCACTTTTTTTGCTCTCAGATCAGTTTATATGTTCGTTTGGTATAAAAAAAAAACAATCTTTTTCAGATTTCAGAGCACTTTTGCGAATCTAGATATTTTCTCAGATTTACCAACACAAGTGCGTTTGAGTTTGACAACTGGTGGAGGGCGTTTAGGTTTTCGTGAATTTGTTCTACAGCAAAGAAAGGCATTGCATCGGGTAAAATTTATTTTAGTAAATTGGTTATGTATAAATATTTAAAAATCAATCGAGACGCAAATTTCGAATGTTTTAATTTAAAACTTAAGCAGTGAATGGAAAACGTTTTGAAAAGCACGAATATTATCACAAAAAAGAGCAAGTGACGTTTTTATGTTCGATTAGCCACACGAAATCTGAAATCTGAGAGCGAATCTGAAGAAGCCCAAACGAATACCACATTAGTTTCAGTGCTAAAAGGTTCAAATAATTTACAATGGAAAACTTATTTACAAATTTTCTAAAATAGGTAAATTAAAGTGTGAACTTCATAAGAATCAAAACAGTTTAGTACATAAAACTAAACTTTCTGTTTTGTGTACGATTTTGTTTTTTATCAGGGAAAGTATGTTTCCTTGTTGAGTTGAAGTAATTGTTTGCTAATTTCAATGTCAATACTGTCGAACAATTACATTTTTACAATGGGGACGTTCGGATTCATAGTTTATGTAAAACGTCAACTAGATTCGTCGTGACTATGAATCCGAACGCGTTGACTGAGCAACTTGAATTGTTTTTGTATTCTCGCGGTCAGCGTTGCCTTTGTTTGATTTGCCCTTTTTTATTCGGAAAATACCCCTCATAATTTGTTAAAAAAATTGTATTTTCAAATAAGTTCATTTAAAATGTAACACGGTTGCCTATCACAACACTATTACACCGTTATGCGAACTAATGGTTGTTAAATATCGTGCGGAAATTCGAAATTTGCAGAGTAGTTTTAGAAATGGCACCCTTTTCTCTCACTGGCCCTTTTTTCGACACCTCAGAATTCTGCTATGGCCACTCTGTTTATTTTAAATCTGACTCTTCGAAATGTCAACTGAGTATGCAGGCAGGATTTTCTTGACTAGATTCGTCGGCTTCCCCTCCATAAACGTCAACTGCAAAAACTAATCACGTGACCACTCTGGGCCAATCAAAACTCAAATACATCTAGTCAGACAGCTTGTCAACTTACAAAACTATGAATCCGAACGTCCCCAATATGAACATATTTCCCCAAACAAAACTTTGTAAACTAGAATTTTAAAATTTGAAAGTTCACTTACTTTAACTAGAGATTTTTATATTACCCGTCTCAGAAATGGGCAGATAACTTTATGAGACAGTTACAGCCTTATTTATTCGATTTCTCTAAACGCCCCTAAACACCTGTATAGTTATGCAGTGTATAAATATTTATACATCCTTTATACACCCTCCCAAAAATTATTTTTTACAAAACATTTCCATGCATTAGTTATGCAAAAAAAAAAAAACTTAGCAGCTTTTGAAAAATACGAATTCAATTCAAAATGAGGAATTCAATTCAAAGAAAAAAGTAAAAATATAACGGTCGGAGAATTGGTAGGTAATCCCATAAAAAAAGTATTCACATTGTACATAGGTACTGTAATGTATATGCTGGTATATGAGTCTCTCTATTAAAGACACGTTTTCTTAACCATCCTCCAGACAGAATCTTCATTTTGTTGAGGTGGTATCTGAGGCCAAAATGACCTGTGAGGAAGCCCACAAGCTCTCTTATATTATCCTTACTTAGTATAACAATTTCTTTGTAGGAGTAAGACTTAATTAATCGTTTGGATTGTCTTAGACGCGGGACATGTTCCCAGTGCTCAAGACGAAGTTGTTTTTCCCATTCATTACTTATCCTTAACGCAGTAGTCCACTTGACTCTTCAGCAGTGTTGATTTGCAGTGAAAATTTGTGTGATTGCGCCTTTAATACCTTTTTTGGAGATGGCAAATTTCGATCGCATAGATTTCCGCTTGAAAAACCGTGGGACACATTCCCATTTGTATCGAGACTTTGGTGTTGCGTCCAAAGACACCAGCTCCAACTACGGATTCCCTCAAAGTTTTGGATTAGGTTAGGTTATTTCAGGTGTCCCACATGTTCAACTGATTTAAACCTATATTCTAGCTACAGTTTACTGGCGCATTTAGCAGCGGTCTTAATAATGAAGAGTTGCAGGGGTAATAGCGCAATAATGGCCTCAATTGCTGTTGTTGGTAAAGTGCGCATAGCACCTGTGATGCCGAGGCTGGCAAGGCGTTGAAGCTACTCAAGATTGTTTGCCGTGGTTCGTTCTAATATCATAGTATATTTCTAATATACAAAATTCTCGTGTCACGGTGTGCGTGGTTGAACTCCTCCGAAACGTCTAGACCGAATTTCGTGAATCTTAGCGTGCATATCGGCTAGGGTGGAGAATCGGACAACATTTATTTTTCATCCACCTAATGTTAAGGGTGATCCACCCCTAATTTTTTTTTTTTTTTAGGCAACATTTTTTGTTTCTATTTTTTTATGATACAGCATACACAAATACATACTACCCTAAATCTGCACCCCTCTGCGATCAACCCCTGTTTTTATTTGTTAATTATAAACTTTATTTTGTCATGTCTTAGAATAAAAAAGTTCATATTACTCTCAATTTTCACTCTTATACGATCAACCCCTAATTTTCCATCCCGGTTTTTATTTTTTTTATTCTATCCACAGATCCGCAATAGGGTTGCAAGATGGCAATCGAATATTATAATTGTCGTACGATAAATTCTTATTCAGAGTTTATAATTTCAAGTTCCGTTCATTATGTTTTTTTTTTTTTTAATTCAAATCTCCCGCCCTCGCCGGTCGACAACTGATCAACTATCAAACGATCAGTTATCCCCGCCAGGTGTCACCACTCATCCAGCAAACATCACGGAGTAGGGATGAGGACGAAGCCGGTTTCCTGTCTGACTCACTATACATTTTTCAGCCATTTTTTTGGTTTTATTTGCGTATCAATCGTAGCATTGACTGTTATACCTATTATTTTAATTTTTCTGTGCAACTCCCATGTTAATTTTATTGTCATCGTAAATTTATCATTAGTTTCCAGTGCAATAATTATTTATTTACAATTTTTCAATCTGACAAAGACAGTTTTAACTCTCAGTTAATTAAGTGATCTCATGTAAATAAACACGTTTTGTAAACTCCCGCCAACAACGGCCATTACCGTACCCGTATATATTGTACTTAACATTTTTCAATTGCTGTGCGTTAGTCGGGTAAAGGCTCCAGAACCACTCGACCGATTTGAATGAATTTTGTGTTGTTTTGTTCGTCTTGAATCGGGGATGGTTTAGGAAAAAGGAAAGTCAGAAAATTCTCACCATGTAAGCGTATATTTCGTTCTTCAGTTCAATTCAGTTTTCTTCAATAATAATCTTCTTTATATACCTATAATTCTTTCGGGGTGAAACGATGACGATATAACTCGATAACCACTGGGCCAATTTTTATGATTCTTCTTTGGTTTTGTTCGTATTGTTGTATTTCAGGTTTAGGCAGTCTTAAAAGATAGGATTTTGGACCCGATAGGTGGCGTTGTTGTCGATCTCCGAAACCACTCACCCGATTTCAATAAAATTTTGTGGATATATATGGTTGGTTATCGGTTGAAAGACAGGATACTTTTGGACCCGATAGATAGCGTTGTTGTCGATCTCCAAAACCGCTCAACCGATTTCAATGACATTTTGTAGATGTATATTCGTCATTCCCGCTTGAAGGATAGGATACTTTTGTACCTGCTAGGTGGCGATGTTGCCGATTTCCGAAACAGCTTCACCGAGTTGATTGAAATTCTGTAGAGGGGTATGATTGCTTCAAATTTTAAAGTTCTGATAGTTTTCAACGCTATAGGTGGTACTTAACAAACATAAGCGCAATAGGAAAACGGGTTCTTAAATTCAAAAATAAAATCAAACTATATTTCTAAAGTTGTATAGGTAATTAAAATTATTAACGGACATTGCCAAATAAAGCACTTTGCAAAATGTGAGCAAGATTCAACACGAAAGGTACGGGCAAAGCCGGGTGGGTACAGTTACATATAAAAGAGACTGACGTCCTTATGTGCATTCATAACTCGGGAACGGATCGCTCGAGTTTTATGATTTTTGGTTAGAAGGAAGGACATATGCTACATTTTGTCGTGAAAACAAAACTTTATTGGGATTAGTTGAACTTTTTAATTATTTGGATGATCCGGGCTTACCTCTACATAATTTAGATTTGAAAGTCGGCTCAGTTATAATTTTGTTACACAACATCAATGTACCGAAACTTTGTAACGGATCGCATCTGATTTAGTGTGAAGGATCTCAAATCAAATGCCATGCAAGTGACGATTTTGAGGGGAAAATCCAAAGGCAAACACTTTGATTCCGGCGATTCCGCTTATTCAGAACGATTTTCCATTCGTATTTAAGCGACTTAAATTTCCCGTGCGTCTCGCTTTCACTATGGCAAATAATTTGTTGCAAGTATAATCGATGGATGTTTGTGCATTTGTAGTAGAATTCCCATGTTTCTCACATGGTCAATTTAGTGAAAAGCGGAAGGTTGACCGACATGTCAAAATCATTGCGGTTTGATTGAAACAAATCAACATTGCTATTCTTCATTTATTTCTATTGCATTTAATATAACTTTTGAGTAAAGAATTTTAATTGACCGAATTACATAAATTAGCAAGTGCATTGTGTATGCTCGGAATTATTATTTTCATTACATTAACAAATTTGGGCGGAACAAAGTTTGCCGGGTCAGCTAGTAACCAGTGTAAAGTTCTGTGATTAAGACCCCAACTTCTGCCATACAGACATCTATATTCCCACATGGCTCTAGAGGCACGCTCTGGGAACTTGAAGTGTAAGTTTCAATTTAGTGGAACCAATCTCTCCACCACTCTGGTGAAACGAAGATTGTTGCGCTTGATATTTCGAAAGCATTTGACAGAGTTTGGCACCAAGCTCTTTTGTCGAAAATGCGTGCCTATGGGATCGACGCGTCTCTTCTTAAACTAGAAACTACCTTTCTGACCGTTCAATTCAAGTTGTGTTGGACGGTTTCAAGTCTGCAATTCACCATATAAATGCTGGTGTTCCCCAAGGCTCTGTTTTGTCTCCGACACTCTTTCTCATATTCATCAATGATCTCTTATCTGTTACTTCTAATCCAATACATTCTTTCACTTATGATAGCACCCTCAGTTTTTCATATTCGTTCCCTGACTCACGTCCCTGCTCTTCGGCCGTGGATTTGGAACGGCGACGTATGCTAAACACATTAAATTCCGCTCTTGACAGCATTATAAAATGGGGTACAATCAATAGAGTGGAATTTAATGCTTCCAAAACACATTGCTGCCTTCTATCATTAAAGCGAAACCTGAACCCTAACCCATTATCCTTGAATGGGACTTGCATCGACGAAACCGAACGACTTTCCATACTTGGTATATGTGTCAACGACAAACTCCGTTGGAATGACCACATATACGAAGTCGCCAAAAACGCTGCGAAATGTCTAGGTTTCTTAAATCGATGTAAGAAGTAATTTACACCCTTCGACTTAGCTACAATATACAAGGCCTTTATTCGGCCTAAGCTTGAGTACAACGCTCATATCTGGTCAGGTGCACCAAAAACTTCATTGCACCTACTAGACAGAATTCAAAAGCGCGCTATAAAACTTATAGGTGATAGAAATATAGCGGAGTCTATTGACCCGCTCGAACATCGCAGAAATGTTTCTTGCCTTTCTTTATTTTATCGATATTTTCACCATCGATGCTCTGATGAAACAGCTAACTGCATTCCGCCCCTTCAACAATTCTCTCGCAACACCCGTCACACATCGAATGCACATCAGTTCACCCTTAAGCCTACCTTCGGACGTACTGTAAAATATAAAGATTCTTTTGTAAGCCGAACAACACGCATGTGGAATGCATTGCCTCACACGGTTTTCCCATCTCATTACAGCCCACAATTGTTTAAGACCAATGTGCACCACTACCTCTTCTCTATCCTCCTTATTAACCCTTCCACTCGTGCTGTGCATTAGCATTATAAGGGAACAAAAACCCCTTGAGCACTAGTGAATTATAAAAAAAAAAAAAAAAAATGTAGTTTCTTATCAAGGATCATTCCGAGATATTTAACTTCGTTGTAGTAACATAACGTCGTTCCACTTGTGATAATGGGTTCTAAATAGACCAGTCTCCTTCAAGTAAAAGGAACTAGAATATTTTTACTAGGATTGTTAAATAAACCTTCCGTGAAACACTATTCTAAAACATCTAGTAGAGCAAATCGTCGGCATATCCAATGGCGTCATAACCTAGATTATGTAGACTTATAGGCTGGCTATAACGATAGTTCGGATCCATCAAGTACCCTCAACGTACCCGTTTGACGTCTTCTACCTTTTTGACGAGATGGTAAAGAGCACCCTCAGTGGACTTGCCCTTTCTGTACGCAAACTGACCTGAGTGTAGAGGGTTAGATACTACTAACCAACCTCTGATATGAACATTGTTTTAATCTTTCCGTACCTAAGCTTTAAGAATAAAGAATGTTATACTGATAGGTCTTTATAATTTAGGCAGTTCGCTTGGCCTCTTGCCACTTTTAGGAATAGAAATCGCGTTCACCTGTCTCCAAGTGGAAGGAATGTATCCCCAAATGTAACTAGCTCTAAATAAAGTTATAGCTGCTGGCACTATGACGTCAATAACCCGCTGAAAATGGGCTGGGAAAATGCTGTCACCACCAGTGGCTTTAAAAGGTTTGAGAGAGCCAACTGCCCACCTAACCTTATCTTCTAAGTTGGCTAGTTGGTCATTCCACCAGGGAACCCTAAGTTTACTCAAACTGGTTTTGCTTTCACAACTATCATGTTAGGACGTTACTTACTTACTTACCAATCAACAAAAAAGCCTCTCCAGTTAGCGCGATCTTTGGCTAACTGCCTCCAATCTTGGAGACGAGTTGGTGTATGCACTCTAACAAGTCATCTCCCCCTGCCTTGAAGAGCTCGGTAGGTAAGCCATCTGGTCCAGCAGCCTTGTTGGACTTCAGCTTGAATATTGCTGTCCTCATTTCATTTTAGTCAGGTGGACGGAAGGCTTGGTTTTCATCGCCCCAGAATGAATGGTTCATTCTGCCTGACAGCGGAATGGTAGGAGGTTATCAACACGCTATTGAGCTGGTATGCAGCTTTATCAAGGTCCCATATGGACTCATTTGTTGAGACAAGCATATCCGTTTTTTGAGAGAACAAGTTCTAGAAACATATTCCAGTCCGTCGACTTGGGTACGTATCTGTTTTGGGCAGTTGTTGATTGAACAGGTATATCAAACCTTATATATGTTGGTGGTTTGGTAATGAGGCTTCATCAGACACATGACAGTTTATTATGTTTAGGTTAGTATTAAAACAGGTAGACAAATTCAATTATTTGGGAGTCTTATTCACCAAATGCTGAGTTTTCCTGCAAGATTGGTCACGCTCTATATAAAGCCAATTTGCGTATATAACCTTGATGCTGATTTGCTTACATGTCAACTGACAATTCTGCCTCCAAATAGATGGTAGATTTTGCTTCCGGTAGCAATAGCTGTACTAGATTTCACAGATTTGCCTCTTGGGTATTATGTACCTCCAAAGTTTCCATCAGTTGTTCGGCAGCTTCGGCATCCTTATTACGTTTGCATTGGTTGCAAACAATATATTTGCCTTATGCGGTAAGGTTAACATGTTGTGATTATCGATCGAAAAAAAATAATTTTTAAAATAATTTCAACGTATATCTTTTCAGGCTCTCGGTAATGGATCCAGTTCGGAGAAAATAAATCCGCGCCGAAGAAGTCGCTGGTGGAGGATACGATCGATCTTCGCTTTGGTTTTTCGCAGACGGAGAAATTTAAACTAAAAAAAAAGAAAAAACTTAAATGTTATTTAATTCGTTCATGTATGGGGCGCGATATGTATTCAAAAGTTTTATACAGATGGTTTTTATGATGGCGTGTTTTGTCGTAGGAATTTCACAAATCCGCCACAAAACGATACGTGAACGTAAAATCGTTTTAATTAACCAATCGTACGATAAACAAATAATTATGTATTTAACAATACTTAGAGATCCCTCCTTTATATAACGTTACCTTCAAGCTAACATAAATATAGACGCGTATGTTAGCTTATTTGACTGGCTTTTGTCTTCAAGTCACACAACACCGAGTGTAATATCATATCCCACATTTAGCAAATGAAACTATACCAAAAATCATACAAATAAGTTACGACTCGTAAGGAAATGAATGTTAGTTTTACTTTTACGTTTAAGTATATACATATGATGTCTTTTATTTACTAAGATTTCGATATAATTTGATTTATATAATGTTTTTATTCAAATTATTGTTATTTGTTTTGCATTTGAGTTGCAATCGTGATTATAATGGTATCCGCAAATGAAATTAAACTACTCTTTTAAATCACACATATCCAGCCAAAGGTATGACGCCAGCTTCAATTGTATCGCTTCGGTCCAATGTCAGTTATAATAATTTATAAACAACATCTAGTAAAAACTAAACATTTTTTTTTTGCATAAAAATTCGCACAAACAACACACAATAGCAACAAGTTGAAATGCCGCGAAAGCTATATAAACAAAGAAATTCGTTCTTATATACCTACCAAACCAACTGTGATTTTAATTAAGTACCTTTTTAGGTAGATACAATTTAAGAGAACATTGAAACAAACAAAAATAATAGCGCAATACAAAATATATATGTACATATATATAAAAACACAAATATTATATTTCAAATCAAAATACTAAGTTAATATTATTTGTTTGTTATTTATATAAACTTTTGCTTTGTTATGTTGATTTCGTTGTATTATTGTTAGAAAAAAAAAACACACACACGCACACACTATAACGCGAAAGAGATTCCAAGCATTTTATCTCACATTGATATTAACCAATCCCACAGGCGCTATTAAAATGAAACGAATGATGTCCCTGTACTTCAATGGATTGTTGATTTATTTGTACTCCTTCCTCATTATAACAATGAAGGCAACGACAATGAACACCCCTCAGCCGATTTGTTGAAAAGCTCAAATAAATATTTTTTTTTAATAAATACTAAATAGCGTAGATATGTAATAAAATATGAATTTATGTTTTAAATCATCAAACTAAGAACGAGATTATGGCACAGGAACGTAGTCGACCAAAATGAAAATAATATTAACATTTAATTATAAACTTTTCCTACTTAACCAATTAACATACGAAACAATATAGTAGAATATAGAGTACAATTTTAACGATACAGCTTTGATTTTTCACTCGCTATGTATGGATGTAGTTTCGTCATGAGTAATTTGGTAGTCTATTCTAGAAATGTTGTTTTCCATGTCTATATTGAATTGTGTTTATTCCAAAATGTAATTTAAATATGTTATCATGAAAACTTGTTAATTACCTACTAAGTTATAATAATAATTGTTCTCTGTTTCAACTGTTTAAAATGTGTATTAAAATAATGACTACATAATGCCTACGTATTTAGTATATTTACATTGATGTTATGAAATTAATGGATTTTTACGACAACCATACCCGCACACTAGAAACTGTGTTTCAAATAAACAAAATTTAAACGGATAAGTCGACTAAAACTAGCAATAGTCATCAATAATTACTGCCTTTTACTGTTTATCTAGTTACACCCTTAGAGGGTAAGAATTGGAAAATATGTACATTTTGAATCTGAGAAAATATATCAAATGTTATGTTTTGTTAAAAAAAAAATTCAGTTGGTTACACATACAAAACAAATAAAATATAAAAAGAAAGTCCAAAGAAAATTTTGTAGCTTTTAATTATTTGTATAAACATTTGACAAAATTTTACAAACTACATATTTATGAAAAATAAAACTAATTTCGTTTTTAAAGAGTCTAGTTTACTTGAAAATGTATTCCCATACATCCAGGTGAATGCGGCAGGTACAATCCGTTGTTTGCCAAAATAAATAAATAAACGAAACAACGATTCTAGCTAGTTCTTGGGTTTTTCTACCCGGACAATTTCTGTTGGGAAATTAATTAATCAGCCCTATTGCGAAGATCAACTATCAATCGGTTGACGATTGACAAATTTATCAATTAAAATTGATGTTGGTATCACGAAAAATAATTGATAAATATATAACCTGTGAACATAACACCAAAAATAAAGTTATTGTGAATGAAAACTCAACTTTGACAGTTCTAAAATATTTTTGATTTGAAGGGTTTTGCAAAAAATTTAATTAAAAAATAATTACGAGTGTTACAAATCTGTAAAAATTTATTGAAAAATATGTCATCAGTGGAATTTTCGAATGGCAAAACGTACATACCTACATAATAGCCCTTAAGAAATAACAACAATAGCAATTAAAAACGATGATGTTCAACATTTTCGATTAAGAGCCGTCCTTATCAACCCCGAAATTGCGATTGATAGAAAAATTGACTACCAATAAAACTGTTCCAGATTGACATTCACAATACCGATTTGTCAACCGACAATTGCTGCACGTTCACAGTCGATCAACACTTAATTGACAATTGATCGTCGCAACAGCATTTAAAGAAATTTATTTTTGTTTAGTTTAATTTGTTTTTATTTATTTTTATATTGATAAGTATCCAGCCCTATTGCGAAGATCAACTATCAATCGGTTGACGATTGACAAATTTATCAATTAAAATTGATGTTGGTATTGCGAAAAACGATTGATAAAAATATAACCTATTGTGAACATAACGCCAAAAAATAAGGTTATTGTGAATGAAAACTCAACTTTGACAGTTCTAAAATATTTTTGATTCGAAGAGAGTGATTGTTACGATTTTTGCAAACTATTTAATTAAACAATAATTACGAGTGTTAAATCTGTGAAATTTATTGGAAATCGTGTCATCGGTGGAATCATTTTTTGATGATGACGAAGACGAGACAGATTATGCGGAATTGGCTGCTATACGGAGGAGTTTGCGAGATACATCTACTCCCTTGGAACTGGAAAAAACGCAACACCACAGATGTAGCTAATTTCATTTCCAAGGAATGCTTTTGAGGTGCATTCGTTTATTTTTGGAAGATATTGGACCCAAACTTAAACCGATTAATTGCAGCTCTGCTTGGTCTTGCGCAGTCAACAGCAACAACAGTGTCCCTTTTTCTAAGTGAACTGCTAAACGCGTTATGGAAAATTACATGTGCCCAAAATGGATAAAATTCATTACACATAGGAAGAAATATCTATATTATATATCTAGCCTCTAATAAATAACAACAATAACAAATAAAAACGTTGATGTTTAACATTTTCTTTTAAGAGTCGTCCTTATCAACACCGAAATTGCGATTGATAGAAAAATTGACAACTACCAATAAAATTGTTCAAGATTGACACTCACAATACCGATTTGTCAATCGACAATTGCTGCACGTTCACAGTCGATCAACACTTAATTGATAATTGATCTTCGCAATACCATTTAAAGAAATTTATTGATAAGTATCAACTATCAATTGATAGTTGATCTTCGCAATAGGGCTGATCAACTATCAATTGATAGTTGATCTTCGCAATAGGGGTGAATATTTAAAAATTATAATTAGCGGAAATGGTGGAAGTGTATCCATTTCTCTTTAGCGCACTGTTGTGCTTTTTCGTTTTTACTGAGAGGCAAAACTCTGGGCCTTACCAATAAACATTTTTAGTTTCGACTTTAAATTCTAGTAGTTCACAGTGGCAATATTTTCCATACGAATTTCGCAATTGTAAGCTTCCATAAATTTAAAGTCGAGTCTTACCTGTTTATGTTACTTGCTTTGTCCAAAGTGAAACGCACTGATAAACTATTTTGTTGGTTTTAAAATTTTCGATATCAAACTTATGAACTATTACTCTGATTATACCTAAGTTATTATAATATTGTGATCTTATAGATAAAAGTAATAACGTTATACAGCTTTTTACCGATATACAGTCGAACCGCCTTTAACTCAAATTTTTCGAAGCAATTTTTGCATTCCCTTCTATTTTGCATAGAAAAGTCATCCTCTAAGTCGAAATCCCACTAAGTCATAAATACCTCTTACTCGAACATATTCTTTTGATTCTTGAAATATTGCATAAATCATCCTGTACTGTATGTCGAATTTTTCATCTGAAGAAAACAAAATAAAAAAAAAGAGATCTTCCTCCCGCAAGTATTGCGTCGATACCGTCTGCGAATCTATTCCTCGTTTCTAGGCTAGTATAAATAGAATTGTGGATTTTTATACCATAAAATGTATTCCGATAATTCATATTTTGTACTAATCGAGATTTTATTCTATGTTATGGCTTGGCTTTGGAGATATAGCAGAAGACCCCTGTCAGTAACACTGATGTCACTGACAAGCATCAAGCCATCCCTGGACGATGAGTGAGCATCTGACAGGGACACACCAAGAAGAGAGGGGGTAATATGAAAAAACTGCAAGGCAGCTGGCATTGTGCGTCCGCCATCAATCATAATTATTGTGAAAAGAAGAAAACGAAGCCGTATTTTGTAAACGAAGAAAACTAAAGTAATTTTGTAACATTTTGTAAAACTATTTGAATTCCATTTATTTTAATAAAATTGCAGGGAATTTGAAGCGCCGCCATTGCACGCTTTCAAATACCAAAACAAAAAGTCTTCCGAACTCTTCATACGGAGTTGGCATTTACTGCCAACATTCTTCAAATTCCTTTAAAGGAATAACATTGATTTAAGATCAAAAATGATGCCACGTACGCCTCCTGGGGGAAGGAATGGATTTCCTAATGTGAATACGGCAAACAATTGCAAGAATTGTACCGACTTGGACGACACCGGACCAATGGTTGCATGTGATGTTTGTGGGGACTGGTTCCATCAGCGATGCGTCGGAGTTTCTCGCAAGATTAAGGACCATAAGTGGGTTTGTGAAAAGTGTATCTCATCAATGCAGGCGCAAAATAAAGCAGCAGATGCTTCGCAAACTCATACTCCCCACAATCCACAGCCGCGGCGCAGTACATCGCAAAGCGTTCAGGAGCAACGCCATACATCGCATCAGCAACAGTTTCCACGAGCGTCATCGGTTTGCGAGGAAATGCAACATGCTTCACCCCAGAAAGCGCACTCGCGTTGCGCATCATCTCACCATAATTTGCTAAAGCAATTAAATCCGACTCAGCGTGGAGGCAGCCAAAAAAGCCGAATTTCACAGCACACAAATAAGTCATCTAAGCTCGCTGCGCTTGAACTACAACGCGTAGATGAAGAACGTGCACTAAAAGAGCAATTGAACAAGGAATATCTTGATAGACGGTACGAAGTACTTCAACGTATCGCCATGGAGAACGATTCTCAGTCTGAATCAAGTATAGATGAGGACGAGGAAGATGTTGCCAATCAAAAGGTAAGCCAGTGGCTACAACAAGGTGCTACAGTTGACGGTGTTCAGATTCAAGGGCCAAGAGTGCCTCAAATTGATTCTGAGGTTAAATCACAAAACGTCAATGCACCTCAAGTAGCCAACACAACCGTGCCGGTCGCGCCTAATGGATTTGCAAATGCTTCCCGACCTCCATGTACAGTGCAATGTGCTCACATGAACAATCCAAACCGATGCTCGCATCAAGAGCCATTGTGCCAGCAGGAAGTCAAGTTCCAGGAACGTCGAAGTACCAACAACATATACGTCACCAATAACCCAGTAGCTCCTACTGCTCCGAATGCACTACTGAACGTTTGTTTGAGTTCGGATCAAATTGCGGCCCGGCATGTAATGCCAAAGGAGCTGCCATCGCTGTCTGGGTATCCGGAGGAGTGGCCGTTGTTCTTAAGCAGCTTTGAATCTACCACGCGTATTTGTGGTTACACCAACGACGAAAACCTTGTAAGACTGCAAAGATGCCTCAAAGGTAAGGCGCTAGAAGCTGTCCGTAGCAGGCTGCTACTACCTTCAAATGTTCCGGGTATCATTTCAACTCTCCGAATGTTATATGGGCGACCCGAGTTGATCCTGAACTCATTATTACAAAAAGTGCGTTCCGAACCTTCGCCCAAAGCAGAGAGGCTGGACACATTAATCAATTTTTCGCTTTCTGTGCAAAACCTGTGCGCGACAATGGAGTCAACTGGATTAACCGATCATCTAAACAACCCGATGATATTGCAGGAGATGACTGATAAACTACCGAGCCAAATAAAAGTCAATTGGGCAGTTTACAGGCAGAGTATAACTTCACCAAACTTGTTAACGTTCAACAGTTGGTTGACACAACTTGCTCAATCGATTAGCGAGGTCTCACTTAACGTGTCATCCGCCTATGAAAGACAAGACGGATCAAAGAGAAAGAATTTCGTAAACACGCATGCCGGAAAACCAATTTTACGAGAACAACCGGGCAACCGTCGAACTCCGCCAAGTAGAAATTGTTGCATCTGTCAGCAGTCGTGCCCAACAGTTAAAGAGTGTCATCAATTCAGAGAACTGGCCATAAATAACAAATGGGACGCTGTTCGCCAATACAAACTCTGCCGAACATGTTTATCATCACATGGACGAGGTCGCTGCAGGTCGAATGCAATCTGTGGGATAAATGGCTGCAGTTATAAGCATCATCCATTGTTGCACAATACCATACCTGACCCGGATAGACAAGAGGTGAATATTGCCAGCGGATCCATATGCAATACACATCGGATGAACAATCAATCCATCCTATTTCGCATTGTGCCTGTGGTGCTACATGGAAACAAACAGAAAATTGAGACGTTTGCGTTTCTGGATGACGGGTCGTCCATCACTTTGATAGATCAGGAGCTGGCAGTTCAATTGGATCTGAAGGGAAGTCCAGAACCACTTTGCCTTAAATGGACCGCCAACACCCATCGTATGGAGGAACAGTCCCAACTTGTCTCGTTTAAGATTTCTGGATCGAAAACACAAACCACGCATTCAATTTCAAATGCACATACGGTGAAGTCTCTTAATCTCCCGAAACAAACGCTTTCCGTTGCCTCTCTGATAGGAAAATACAACTATCTTAAAGGACTGCCAATACAATCTTACAAGGACGCAGTTCCTAGGCTTTTAATCGGACTTGACAATTGGAAGCTGGGTATGCCACTAAGGTTCCGTGAGGGTGAGGAGAATGAACCAGTAGCAGCGAAAACGAGACTTGGCTGGGGTATCTATGGACCGATAGGAAATAATAACGATGAGGCCTTTCAAGCAGAAAAATTCCAAGGGTTCCATATGTGCGAATGTCAACACGCAAACGACAACATAGTGCAGCAAATGGTTAAGGACTATTTCTCTTTGGATAGTTTTGGTGTTGTTATTCCATCTAAGAATTTATTGTCCGTAGAAGATGAGCGATCCATGCAGATGCTTGAGGAGAAAACCATTAAAGTTGATGACCGCTTCGAGACCGGATTATTGTGGAAATATGATGAGGTCAACCTTCCGAACAGTCTGCCTATGGCGATGAATCGATTTCGTTGTCTGGAAAGGAAAATGTGTTCAGAACCTGATTTCGCCTTAATGCTGAAAGAAAAAATCAATGAATATCAAATGAAGGGTTATATTCACAAATTGTCAAAGGCTGAGTTGGATCTCAATCATCCTCGAACGTGGTATTTGCCAATCTTTACGGTTTCCAATCCTAACAAACCCGGTAAATTTAGGATTGTTTGGGATGCAGCAGCCAAAGTAAGAGGAACTTCGCTAAATTCAATGCTGATGAAGGGACCGGATCAACTTACATCACTTCCAGCTGTGCTCTATCAGTTTCGACAAAAACAAATCGCCATCTGCGCTGATATTTGTGAAATGTTCCACCAAGTGCGAATTAGGTACGACGATCGACACTCACAGCGTTTTTTGTGGAGAAACGATCCAGAAGAGGAGCTTGACACATATGAGATGACGGTAATGACATTTGGTGCTTCATGTTCTCCAAGTAGTGCACAATTTGTTAAAAACAAAAACGCCAGTGGATTCGCTGAGCACTTCCCAAATGCAGTGGAAGCAATTCTGCATAAACATTATGTGGACGATTACTTGGATAGCGTCGATACCGAAGAGGAGGCGATTCGGCTCGCAAGGGAAGTAACATTTGTGCATCGGCAGGGGGGTTTCGTAATAAGGAACTGGATATCCAACTCGAAGATAGTTATCGATGCCCTTGGAGAGGACTTTGAGAAAAATAAAAAGTGTTTTGACTCTGATGCGGATCTAGGAGTTGAAAAGGTCCTCGGAATGTGGTGGTCCACGATAAATGACACCTTTTCATTTATTCTCAAATCTGATGGATCAAATGAGCAGATTTTAAACGGATGTCGTCGACCAACTAAACGTCAGGTTCTGCGGATCATGATGAAAGTTTTCGACCCATTAGGACTAATTGCAAATTATATTGTCCTCATCAAAATACTCCTACAGGACATTTGGCGATCTTCGATTGATTGGGACGACGAGATTACAGACTTCCAACACGAAAAGTGGCTATGTTGGGTGGAGTTATTGCCTAAGATTCAAGCCATTCGAATCCCTCGATGTTATCTGAAAGCAGGGGCAGAAGAAGATGAATATCAGCTCCATATATTTGTGGACGCCAGCGAGAATGCCTTTGCAGCAGTCGCCTACATAAGAATGGGAAAAGGAACAAATGTGCAGTGCTCATTGATCGGCGCGAAAACTCGAGTGACTCCCATCAAGCTCCTATCCATTCCGCGGCTCGAGCTTCAGGCTGCGGTGCTTGGTGCTAGATTTGCTAAAAGCATACAAAAACAACACTCGGTTCACTTCCGTAAACGTTATTTTTGGAGTGACTCTAGAACGGTTATTGCTTGGATCAACTCAGACCACAGAAAATATAAGCAGTTTGTTGCTTTTCGTATTGGGGAGCTGTTGGACCTATCAGAAGCAGCCGAGTGGCAGTGGGTACCTACAAAAGACAACGTAGCAGACGAAGCGACCAAATGGCAGAAGCCACCGGACTTTACGGAAGATGGTAGGTGGTTTACTGGTCCGAAATTCCTTAGTCGACCTGAAGATGAATGGCCACGAAATCCACCGCTCTTGATGTCGACAACAGAAGAAGAAATACGAGTCAACATGCTACACATCTATGCAAATCGTTCCAGTTTACTTGAAGTTAACAGATTCTCATCCTGGACAAAATTATTGAGAACCACTATTTATGTAATGCGTGCTGTAACCAACATTTTGTCGAGGCCAAATATAGTGATCAGAGGACCATTCACAAGCGAAGAATACCTGGCAGCTGAAAATGTTATCTACCGACAGGCCCAAGTGGAGGAATATGTGGAAGAGATGGCAGCCCTAACTCGAAACATTCCTGTGAAAAAAACCAGCGTCATCTACAAACACTTTCCTTACTTGGATAATGATGGAGTTATTCGTTCACGAGGTAGAATAGATGCAGCACCTAATATTCCTATCGCGACAAAACGACCAATTCTGTTGCCAAAATCACATGAGATTACTCGTTTGGTTGTCGACGCATTCCACAGACGTTACCATCACCACAACAACGAAACTGTAGTTAACGAATTGCGACAGCTATACTCCATTCCGCAGTTACGTGGACTACTAAAAGCAGTAAGGAAGTCATGCGCTGTTTGTAAAATCCGGGATGCCAAACCATGTCCACCACAAATGTCCGAGTTACCCGCAGCAAGGTTGGCTACATTTACTCGTCCGTTTACATTTGCAGGCATGGACTACTTCGGGCCGTTTACAGTGGCTATCGGAAGACGCACTGAAAAAAGATGGGGAATGCTGGTGACTTGCTTAACAACGCGCGCAATACACATCGAGGTGGCCCAAACCTTATCGACGGACTCATGTCTACTGTGTTTACGCAACTTTATTGCTCGAAGAGGGATTCCAAATGAAATATATTGCGACAATGGAACCAATTTCCATGGAGTGGAGAATGAACTACGAATGGCTCTTGCCGCAGTGAAGTCAACCGATTTGGCCAGTGAGCTCAAGTCAACTACCATCAAGTGGATATTTAATCCTCCAGCCTCTCCTCACATGGGTGGAAGCTGGGAACGTCTTGTCCGCTCTGTGAAGACAACACTTTATGCAATCATGCCAAGCCGCAATCCATCTGATGAGCTTTTAAAAAGTATGTTGATTGAGGTGGAGAATGTGATTAATTCCAGGCCCTTGACGTACCTTCCAGTGGATGACATAAATCACGAAGCTATCACCCCCAACCATTTTTTGATCGGTTCTTCAAATGGATCCAAGCCTATCGGTGAGTTCAGTGATGATAAACATGTTTTGCGAAAAAACTGGATGACAGCCCAATACTATGCTAATGCGTTTTGGAGAAGGTGGGTAAAGGAGTACCTACCTACACTGACTCGTAGAACGAAGTGGTTGCAGCCTGCCAAGCCAATTGAACCCGGGGATATCGTGGTCATAGTAGACGACAAATTTCCACGGAATTCGTGGCCGAAAGGAAGAGTCCTGGAAGTCAAAGTCGGGAAGGATGGCCAAGTTAGAAGAGCGACTGTTCAAACAGTTACTGGAGTGTTCGAGAGACCTGCTGTGAAGCTTGCTGTGCTTGATATCCGGGATAATACGAAGGGTATTTCGATCACGGATGTGTCTCTCATACCGGGGGGGAGTGTCAGTAACACTGATGTCACTGACAAGCAGCAAGCCATCCCTGGACGATGAGTGAGCATCTGACAGGGACACACCAAGAAGAGAGGGGGTAATATGAAAAAACTGCAAGGCAGCTGGCATTGTGCGTCCGCCATCAATCATAATTATTGTGAAAAGAAGAAAACGAAGCCGTATTTTGTAAACGAAGAAAACTAAAGTAATTTTGTAACATTTTGTAAAACTATTTGAATTCCATTTATTTTAATAAAATTGCAGGGAATTTGAAGCGCCGCCATTGCACGCTTTCAAATACCAAAACAAAAAGTCTTCCGAACTCTTCATACGGAGTTGGCATTTACTGCCAACAACCCCAGTTAAACTTTATGTCGTTTTCCATTGGGACAGAAATGATTCAGATTCAGAGCAGTTTTTCTACTGTCGAAACAGCCGCAAAAAAGCAGAGTCAGAAAAATTTTGCGAATATCCGAGCGAGATTCACACTTATTTGCACTAACACCAAAACATTTGTCATTTGTCATACTTTAAAGTGTGTCTACTTACGTTTTTAGACGAGAAGTCTATGACAAATGGAGAACAAGTTACATTTGGCCGCTGCAATAGGTATTAGCATTTTAGCACAAGTTGAATGGATTTTTATTTATGAAAAGCTGACTTTAAAAACACGCACCACCACAACAGATGCAAAGGAAGAAAAGAAAAATCTCGTTTTATGTTCCATTGTGCACGAAAAATCTTAAATATGAGAGCAAAATCTGAAAATCCCAATGGAAAACGACATTAGTTTATTTAGTTACCTTTGTCGAAGAAAACATGACTGCATACTTTTAGGATGGTAAAACGCATTCCAAAATTGTTCGAGTTACTTTATGTGGTATTCGTTTGGGCGTTCTCAGATCACTTTTTTTGCTCTCAGAGCAGTTCTTATGTTCGTTTGGTACAAAAAAAAAAAACAATCTTTTTCAGATTTCAGAGCACTTTTGCGAATCTAAATATTTTCTCAGATTTACCAACACAAGTGCGTTTGAGTTTGACAACTGGTGGAGGGCGTTTAGGTTTTCGTGAATTTTTGTTCTACAGCAAAGAAAGGTATTGCATCGGGTGAATTTATTTTAGTAAATTGGTGTATAAATATTTAAAAATGAATTGAGACGCAAATTTCGAATGTTTTAATTTAAAACTTAAAACGTTTGAAAAAGTGTTGAAGGCTACACATATTTTAATCGCACGAATATTATCATAAAAAAGAGCAAGTGACGTTTTTATGTTCGATAAGCCACACGAAATCTGAGAGCGAATCTGAAGAAGCCCAAACGAATACCACATTAAATTTAACCAGTGACATTTGAAGACTTACCACTTTTTTCTTTGGATCCGAACAGTTTTTGCAGATAAGTCGCTGCATGTTCATTAATCTTTATCCTTACCATTCATTACCATGCTAACCATTCGCTCCAGCAGGGATTGTTATTATTCGACTGCCTAAAGTCTGATTGCTGGCTGTCTCCATCGTCTAACAGTCTGCCTCTGGTAGAAATTTCGAGTATTGCATCTGGAGCCAAATACTGGGCGCGACATATCCATACACGCCCTTCGGTCTCTGGTGACTATACTTAATTTAATGTTTTTTTTTTTACATATTATTATTTTTGCGATTTCAATTCTAACAGACTGCTTAGTTGCCATGCTCATATTTTGAAATCGAATACATAATTGTAAAATGAGTTTTATTGGTATAAATATTAGGTCTGTTCCTTTACTTTTAAATCTTACGAATTCGTACTAATTCTTACGAATTTTTACTCAATGCCGTTCCTTAACTCGAAAAATTCGTAAAAGAGAGCGTCATCGAGAGAGCAAGATATTACCCCTCCAGTGAGAATCTTACGAATTTTTACTCAACAAATTTCTTGGTGTAAGAAGTGAAAAACCTGTCAGTCACCTTACAAATAACAGCTGATTTGAAATTTGTTGTCCCATTTGGCATATGCGTGGATTATTTTTTGATTTCTTGCGTATTAAAATGGTATCAACAGGCGGCAAAATAAAATTGAATGTTCTCCTCGAGATGCTTTCGAAAGTGGCGACGAAATTCTTCTTCGCTGGAGCAAGGAACAATCTCCTCCATGTAGGTACTTTGTCATGCAGTGTGGTTTTTTCTCTTTTCGAATGCTTGTAGCTCAATCAGTACAAAGTCTTCCACATACTCGAATTCATCAAAATAAAGTTCAAAATAAATGCTATAACTAATTTTTTTAGTAATTTAACAAATTCCTCGAGTTTATCTAATATTTTAACGACTTTTCGTACCATTTTTTGAATATTTGAATTATGTATCTGTCATTTTTTAAAGATTACTACAAAAGCGTTCCCTAACTTTTTCATTAGTGTCTCTCTTTGTGAGAGAACTTATCCCCACCACTGCTATTTTGACAGTCTTTTCCATTCTTACTACAAAAGTAAAGGAACAGACCTATTAATAATAATGTCAAGGGTGCTTAAAACAAATGCCGGGGTTAGATAATTTAGTTTTTATGCATATTTCTCAAAGTAACTATTAATTCTTTTTCTCATGGATTTCTTTTCTATCTCATTTGCAAAAGAAGCAGCAACGGCATTTAGTGACAATTTTTGAATATCATCCGTGGATAAATCAAAAGACTGCTGTGCTATAACGAATTCCTGAGATAAGGTAGTATCGAATACCCCAGAATCATCGGTCTAAAATTTATAATACAAATACGGTACATTAGACAATTTATATAAACTTTATGCACTAAACTTACACATAAAACTACACGATGTTGCGAAAAGAAGAGATCTTTAAAGTGATGGTCCTCGTAAGACTTAACTGTCCCGCATTTGACGTTGCTCGTTAAGCAGCACTCAATAGGTATTCCTTTTTCTTTTACAATGACCAAGTTTTCAGGTGACAAAAATGTTCCATGACCGCATCGTTCCATACCAAATTGTAGCATTTTGTGTGTTTCCTCACTGTTTTCCATTTCAGCGCAGTGAAGTGCCAAATTTAACTGAGCATTACGAGCTTCTGCTAGAATATCGCTATATTCATCAAATGAACCACAAGCTGGATTGCCGCTTAAATCTAAGCCCTTGATTATATCTGAATGAGTTTCTAACAATAGAATAGCCAACTTCAGTGTTTCCCTTGCAGCTTCTTTTCCTTGTGCTCGATCAATAGACAGCAACAACTTAACGCAGATACTTGGATATAACAACTTTGCCGAACTTGGCAGTTATATTTTGAAGCTGTTTTCAAAACTGTAACTAACGACTTACCATATTGTGTTTACCACAGTATCTAAGTATTCACTTTTGGACATATTGGGAGTAGCTCTTGGCGTTGTTCGCAATTCCAAGTACAGCACGTTATCACGTTCAAAATCTCTTATTACGGACATTGTAGCTCTAGTTAAGCTATCTTTGGTTACTGTCAGATCATGTGCTATTTTAAACTTCTTGAAGCAGCTAAACAGAAACAGGGAAATGTCCAAGAATGAAATAACATATAAACTCAGGACTCTATGCAGGGAATAAAGTACTCACTCGGAAAGGGTTAAATTGCCTTCTTGCTTAAAACTTGCACACATTTGACGAAGTTCATCCGAGGTTTGTCCATAAACTATAGACCCGAGTTTGAGTAATGTTTCTGTACTTAGTGAGCCGTTAAGGTGGGCGTGAAGTTCCTTTATAAGAATTTATAAACATGTTATTTAAAAAAAAGGAATCTGCATTTGATGTTTCTACGATATTATCTCTGAAAATGCTACTGGACCTAGTTTAGCAGGTAAATATTAAACATACCACTTTCGGCATTCCCACGATGAAATTCTTTGTTGCCTTAACCGTTGATTGCGTTTATTTAGGTTTAGGAACAACACTGCTTTCAATTATGATTACCATCAAATACTTGATATTAAATAAATGCTGATTAAAATACTTAATTAGCGCAATCAAAAAACGATATAACATTTAAAATTTAAATTGGTTTCAAAATGAATTCTGGTTCTTCAGATACGACAAAACCACAAACCACATATAAATAGATTGTCAGCTTTCGTACGTCTCCCCCAAGGTATATAGAATAACATGGTAAAACATTGCGCATGTCCGCATCATATCTCACTCGCGCACTGATACGTCACGTGTATCACGCTGTTTTGACATTTCAGTGCAAGTTCAACGTTTTCTAAGGTTTTTGTGGAATATTTTTTAAACAAATAAAAATAAAATGGTTATATGTGCGATATTCGGCTGTAATAATAATAACGACAAGAATCGAAAACAAAACAAAGTTCCCGGGCGCGAAAAATTGTCGTTTTTCAGATTTCCCAAGGATGAATCTATGAAAAAAGTGTGGATTAAAAAGTGTGGTAGAAAAGACAAGTTTAATGCAAATAATGCATTTGTTTGCTCGAAACATTTTAACAGTGACCAATATACGCGAAACTTGAAACATGAGCTGCTAAAATATTCACCCAAAAACAGTAAAAAGCTAAAACAAAACGCTATTCCGACAGAGGAATTGCCTTTCACTTCCAAGGACTCTGACAATAAGCGCCAGGAGAATTATGAAAGGCGGAATACAAAAAAAATTGTGCGCGAAATTTTGTGAGTTTTAAGTGTGAACAAATTATAAATGCGTAATTAGTACCTAATTTAAAATTTGTATTTTCATAGAAAAACCCTTCCAAGTGAGCAAGTAACACAGGACACCAATGAACCTGCGGCAATTATAACAGACATGGAAACTGAAGAAGCCGATGATAGTAAAGCAGCAGAATTCGAACGAAATGTAGACAAATCTACAAGCACAAAGGATTTGGAAGAAAGCCTTAGAACTGACAGGTATGTTTACAAACATATGTTTACTTAATTATAACACCTATTTTCTGCTTTCAATATATAGTAATGAATTAAATGACATTTTGAACGAAAACAAAAGACTCAAGGAAATAGTAAAAGAAAACCAATTGCTTAAACAGGAAATTAGTTGGATTAATAACTTGTTTACTCCAGGACAACGACGAATGATGCAATCGAACAATAAACGTATAAAATGGGATGTTTATGACATTTCACAAGCTATTGCTATCTATTCGTCTGGCCCTAAAGCTTATATGTTACTACTAAAAAGGAAATATCCTCTTCCGGCCGTAACAACTCTACGAAGTTGGGCATCAAAGGTGAACATCAATCCTGGGTTTCTGCAAAATTATGCTGAAGAACAACCGACCGGATCCTTCACATGGACAGATCAAGTCAGCGAAGGTGGACTTCGAAAACCCAACACTATTTTTATCGAAAAAATACGACTTCTTGAAAGTATTTTTAATGAATATAACTCGACTGGTCTAAAAACTGGACAAAATTACATAAAAACATTGTTAGACCTTGCTGAACCTATTGATTTAGATCGCGCGATCAAAAAGTTGTTTTTCCGGTGCAAAATGTTCTTTAACATTCGAATTCTTAACAAAACACTAATTACGAATATCACTGCAAAAAAAGAAAAATGAATAAAACGCTTAACTAAATGTAAAACTGATATGTACTTGTTTTTATTTCTAATATTTTCGCAGATTATAAAGGACTTTTTATACATTATGGTTATGAGGTTTGATTGATGATTGAAAGAATAAAACTGCGAATAACAGCTGCCAACATTAGATTTCTTTGTTGTATTGCTGTTGAAACAAGTGGTATCGTACCACCATCAGCTCACTTTAAAACAATTTCGCCACTATATCTTGCAAATCACATTTTTATTAATTAAAAATCCACAACCCTAATATAAAGCACATGAATGTGAACTAATTTGTTCTGAAGTGTCAAAATATGTGATACACGTGACGTACATGCGCAGAACTGAACCAATATTTTTTTCCGGAATGTCATACCATGTATTCTATATACCTTGCGTCTCCCCGATATCATTTTCGTTTTTAAAAGTGTAACAATTTTAATGTCGTTTTACATTGGGACAGAAATCAGAGTCAGAGCAGTTTTTCTGCTCTCGAAATCAGCTGGCTGTCAGATTTCATGTTCCATTGGGCGCAAAAAAAAAAACACTTTTTTTGAGAGTCAGAGCAATTTTGCGAATCTCGATATCCTAGCGAGATTCACACCTATTTGCACTAACCCCAAAACATTTGTAATTTGTCAAACTTAAAAGTGTGTTTACGTACGTTTTTAGACGAGAAGTCTGTGAAAAATAGAAAAAAAATTATATCCGGCCGCTGCAAAAGTTATTAAAATAAGTTGAATGGATTTTTATAAACACAAATTACAATTTAAGAACGGGTGACTTTTAAAACACGCACCACCACAGATGCAAAGGAAAAAAAATCTCGTTTTATGTTCCATTGGGCACGAAAAATCTGAAATCTCAGAGCAAAATCTGAAAATCCCAATGGAAAACGACATAATATTCCTGGAAAATAATGTCAAATCTTACTTACTTACTTAAGGTGGCGCTACAGTCCGGGGTGGACCTGGGCCTCAACCAACAAGCGTCTCAAGCCAGCACGATCTTTGGCCAGATGTCTCCAGTTTCGCACGCTAAGTTGGTTAAGGTCCCCTTCCACTTGCGCGCGCCACCTGAGTCGCGGTCTTCCTCTACTGCGCCGTCCCTCGAGTGTGGATTCGTAGATCTTCCGGGCCGGAGCATTGACGTCCATTCGCTCTACATGACCCAGCCATCTCAGTCGTTGGACTTTCACTCTTCTGGCTAGGTCGATGTCGCTGTACAGCCCGTACAGTTCGTCGTTGTATCTCCTCCTCCATTTACCGTCTATGCATACGGGACCGGAAATTACTCGAAGAATTTTCCTCTCGAAGTAGGAGGACTGGGATGATCAAGGTCTTATAAAGGGTCACTTTAGTTGTTCGAGTGAGGGCTTTGCTACTCAATTGCTTTCTTAGCCCAAAGAAACAGTGATTTGCAAGAGTTATTCTTCGTTTAATCTCAGCGCTGGTGTCATTGTCTGAAGTCATAGCGGAGCCTAGGTAGACAAAGTCCTTTGCCACCTCAAAGTTATATCTGTCTATGGTGACATTTTGTCCAAGACGTCGGTGTTGGGTGTCCTTTCTTGATGACAGCATATACTTTGTCTTGCCCTCATTTACCGCCAAACCCATCTTTGCCGATTCCGTCTCAATGCTCACGAAAGCGCCAGTGATATGCGTTGCGTTGCGTTCTGCCGATTATGTCGATGTCGTCGGCGTAAGCGAGTAGGTGGCACATAGGTCAGTATGCACAATATCCAACTGTCCCGTTGCATTCAATTTAATTCAATTTAATTTAATTTAATTTAATTTAATTTAATTTAATTTAATTTAATTTAATTGCTTAATACAAGCGTGTACAATAAATAATATAGAAACTTAAGACTAAAATACAAATAGGTACAGATATTGAAAGTACAATCGCAAACATAGCACATAAGCGCATAATTATATTCTTAAATAGGTATAAAAATATAAATATATATTAGATAGAAGGAAATGAGATGTTAATGGTAAAGGTAATTTGTGAAGCGCATTTTTAAGAGTCGCTTTGGTGCAATTTACGTCAAATAAATTTGGTAACATGTTTTAAGGTAAGATTAGACGGTATGCAAAGTGGTCATAAAATGCCAATTTCTGACAGTTCTCCTGTCAAAATATGGTCATACAATGTAATGGGCATAATATCTCATATGCCCTAATGACCTAAATGCCACATATGACCACGCCGATTTTGACAGATAAAAATGCCAGAATTGCATATAGTGTAATCGGACAATAAGCACGCATGCCAGCATAAATCCTATATGCCCATATGCACTTTATTGAAATTTCGTTGTGGCATTGCTGGCATTTTTGATGGAACAAGAATTATTTTGTTGTCATCGGTGTTTGAGTTCGTGGGATTGTTATTTATTTTCATTTTCGTTCTCTTTTTTCTGGAAAAATAACAAATATGAAATGAAAAAATAGCGAATGCCTTAAATGACCACCAAGGCAAATATGACCATATTGGTAATTTGTGTCATATAGTCTAGTATACAGTTTTGATAATCCTGGCATTTTGGTCATTTGACAGCTTATCTGGTCATTTGCCTGTTGGTATTCATATGCATAATTGGCATACAGTCTAATCATAGCTTAAAGAATGGAACTTTGTATATGTGAGTCAATAAGCAATTTTTTGAGAACAAAACCGAAAACTAATAAAATTTATTACGAATTAACAGGCCTCATGTTGATTTATTCAACGACAATCGCAATTTCCTCGTTCTCTCAATATTTTTCCTAACGCGTGTGTTTTATCCCAATCCATGAGAACTGTCATCGGCCAAAAAATGTTGAAACCTATGTGAAAGATTTTATTGGTTCACTCCATCTTGCGTTAAGTTAGTTTAGTTAAAAAGTTTTTGTATATCAGCTACGTCAAAATGAATACCTACGTAGTCCTTAAAAAATCTTGAAAAAACGAAATTGCAGAAAATGAGTAGTTAATTAAAAAGATAACCAAAATTGAACAAACGGGGCATTAATATATTCAAAAATAACTCACCACACTGAATTTTGATTGGTGGCCGGTCATTGCTCTAAACAGCTGTGAACAGACCAGCCCTTAATGTTGTATTCACATAGGTACGCGGTATATAGGTCTGTTCGTAAGATATACGATTTTTCGGTTATCTCCAGAATGACCCCTTTGTATTAATCCAACTGGAAGAAGCAACTGTTTTTATATGCGAAATTATTTATTGGTAATATTTAATTTTATACAGGAATGGATTCATATATTTTAAGGAGTGGTTGGTGTACTAGGGTTAAAATTATAAAAACTTTGGTAAGAAACATTACAAATTGCGCAATTTAACCTAAAAAAGTTATAATTTATTTGTACGTGCAGTACTAAAATGTAGAAAAACGAAGTATTGAGGTTTTGAAATAATAAATGATAAACAATAAAAACATTTCATGCCGAATTAAATGCATTGAAAGATTACTACTTGACTAATGTCGTTTTCCATTGGGATCTTCAGATTTTGCTCTCAGATTTCAGATTTTTCGTGCCCAATGGAACATAAAACGAGATTTTTCTTCCTTTGCATCTGTGGTGGTGCGTGTTTTAAAAGTCACGTGTTCTTAAATTGTAATTTGTGTAAATAAAAATCCATTCAATTTATTTTAATAAATATTGCAGCGGCCATATGTATTTTTTTTTCTATTTTTCACAGACTTCTCGTCTATAAACGTAAATAAACACATTTTAAAGTTTGACAAAGGATAAATGTTTTGGTGTTAGTGCAAATAGGTGTGAATCTCGCTCGGATATCGAGATTCGCAAAATTGCTCTGACTCTCAAAAAAAGTGCTTTTTTTGCGCCCAATGGAACATGAAATCTGACAGCCAGCTGATTTCGAGAGCAGAAAAACTGCTCTGACTCTGAAAAAAGTGCTTTTTCTGTCCCAATGGAAATCGACATAAAACGTAATCCATTTTACAGCTCTGTTAATAAAAATGGAATTTGAATCCTTTTTCACAACTATATTGACCATGCTTGATAAAAGGCAGTGCTAAAGTGTAAGAAACGTATTATATATTCACTGCAAGCAAACTAACTGCCAACCGTCAAAATTCAATTTTGAATTTTAAAAAATTTTCCTTGTGAACATGTCCAAACCAGTTTTCCAGGGTATTTGAAAATTTTATGAATTTCGGTGGTGAGTTCACCAACTTTCCGCCATCTTGCGGGTGAATTCACGAACTCACTTATACTATCATATAAATGAGCATGTATGCGTGACTTTATGATTTTTTCTGGAAAACAGCTTGTAGGCAGCGGCAGCCGCCTTTCCACTGGAAAGTTATCCATCTCTTTTAAATTCCATTGAGGGCGTTCAAGTATCTAGTTTAGTAAGTCTGACAGCTGTCTGACTAGATCTATCTCGGTTGTGATTGGTTTAAATCGGTCACGTGGGCACCTGTGACATTTGACGTTTATGGAGGGGTAGCCGACGAATCTAGTCAAGAAATTTGTGACTGAGTACTAAGTTGACAGTTCGGGTATGTGGCTGACGTAGAAAAAGTGACGTTCCCGACCAATCTAGTTTTTGCGTTCAGGTTACATCTTATCCAGACCAATCTAGTCGACTTAAGATGACTAGATTCTTGAATGCGGCCATTATCTTTGCCTAGGGTCCCTACGGAGCTGTTGCGCTAACTACAATTAATTTTATTTATTTAGGTATATTTTATTAATAAATTCTATCTTTTATACCTAGTGATACAAATTTAAACGTATTCTGTAATTAATAACATTTTATACTTGTAGACTGTTTCATAAATGAAAATCAACGATTTATGGTTTTAATTTTAAAATTTGGCCCAAAAGGGAATTAAAAAATGTCTTACGACAAAGCACGCAGAGTATAAATCAGAGACAATACTGAGACCCCCAACTCACAATCCTCTTGCCGCTGGCCCCCTCAGTTTTTTTTTTTCAAATTCGCCATTTTGTTTTCCTATCGGTGTTATGTCTATTTAGAATCCGTGTGACATGTAAAAACATACAAAAAATATAAATTCAATGCTGCCAACCGCTACCAACCATGGGGGAATGTGAAAGAATTCGGGAATACGACATTTTAAGATAACTGAATGCTATTGGTTGATTATTATAAATTTTCAAAAATCGATTAATATAATTTGTTTGGTTAATAATACTATCTAAATGAGTTGTTTTATATTCCAGAAACATATTAGGAGAAACATTGTTGTGTATATTCCGCTTTTGAATATCATTAACTTCGATTTCATATGTACATTTTTCTTAAATAACTGAAGAAAAATTGCTCAAAATGTTTTTATTTTCCTACAACCATTCTGCAGTAATCATTTTTCATAAATATTTTCAGCAAAAGTGCACTAATTCCTAAAATAAAATACTATTTACACGAAACGAATAATTTCAAATTTAACTGACAAAATTCTATGAACGCTGGAAGCAACTTTGCCGACAGCGGAAGTGGGACACGCAAGGTGCGAGTGGGTTGGTGAGTGACAGTTGTCAATACGAATTTCTATGTAACAATACTAACGCACTTAGCGTGTACCACCCCATAGAAATATAGCTTGTAGGCAAGTAACGGAAAATCGGCCGAAGTTGGGGGTCTCAGTATTGTCTCTGGTATAAATCCTGGGGTGGGATTCTGTAAAAAACGAAACGAAAAACGCTTTCGTTTGCACGAAGAATTTGCTTGTGTAACATAGGACAAAATATTCCTGCGCACGAAAATGTTTGATCGTTTCGCCTTACAGAATCTGGCCCCTGAATTTTCTGCCTTCAAACACAACACACGAGAGAACTTAGCTAGATTTGTAGACAAATCGACCAATCAGAGACTTGAGTACCATTGTACGCATTGAACCAACGATGATACAAACCAATACAAACTTTGGATACTCTCTGCATTGAACGAGACCAATTTGTATCGAATTTGATGTTTTATTTATATTTTTGCCAATGTATATGAATGTAACTAATTGTATTCGAAAAAATGGTATCCTGCTC
The DNA here is from genome assembly GCA_946477585.1 of Cheilosia urbana. Lineage (NCBI taxonomy): Eukaryota > Metazoa > Arthropoda > Insecta > Diptera > Syrphidae > Cheilosia > Cheilosia urbana. Next base: position 46,470,407 of record OX297856.1, read on the forward strand.
AGTTGCGGGATGTAATAATCGCCCTGGATCTAAGAAGACAAACTTGAGATACTATTCTTTCCCCAAGGATCCAAAAATTTGTAAAGACTGGGTCAATGCCTGTGGGAAAAATAAACCATTCAAGTTTGAATGCGCTCGAGTGTGCTCACTTCATTTTGTCCAGAATGACTTTAAACTTCAGGATATTCTGTTAAACATACCAGACAACAAAAGACGTCTTAAAAATGGTGCAGTTCCATCGGAAAATTTGCCATTTGAGATTCAGCCATCTCGCCGTGAAAAGAAACGTATCCGTATGGAAAATAAGTCCATCGTTGAAGAATGCCTCGCTTCTTATGAAAGGTAAGCCTTAATTAAATATACTTTAAAGTTGGGCGTTAGGGACAATAACCCTTAGAGATTTTAAATCATTTTCCTTTTATTCCACGTGAATCTCTCTATTCTCTAATGTCCTATGATTGTTTCAAAACTCTGATGAGCGGAATAATACGCGTATTAAATTACGGCTCTGTATTATTAAGCTTCGTTGAATTGCTAATAAACTGATATTATTCTTACTCAATTACTGATTCTCTTTAGAAAGAAACAAGAGCAAATCAATGATTCTGAAGATAATACAACACTAAAAAGAAGTTTATCTTCATACTCAAGGTAAAAAGCTAAACGTATTGCAGTTATCTGTTAATAAATAATAACGCGTTTTTTTATAGCACACTGCCGCAATCAGGTAAATGGTCGAAGAATTCAATCATCCAAGACGATCCAACAATTTTAAAGTTAGGACGTGACCCCTTAGAAAGGTAACTAACAGTGATATTTGCGCTTAGTATATTTAGTACATTCTTTTTGAATGAAAATCAAATACCTGAAGATAAACATTTTAAGATAGAGAATGAGAATGTATATCCGATGATTGTACTCGCACTTGGAAAGGTAAAAAACTTGATGATATTTAGAAAATTTATGTGCTTTAAGCCTTATGCCACACTTGTTAATATGTTGGTATAGACTTGCAAGAGAATAGATTCAACGGAGTCTCAGGTCAACACAAGATATACTACCCACCTTCTGATTAAGCTTTCAGAGACTTATTCGGCCTAAGCCTAAGTACAACGTTCATTTCTAGTCAGGTTTTGTGCATTGGTTTAGCAATTTCCTAGCGTTTGTTACTCAGCGAATGTTCATAAAAATATTCACAATTATTGTTTTTCGTTTGAAATGCTTTTTCTTTTCAAGTCTTACAAATTTAGAATTTTTTTCAGTTACATCATATAGATATATTTCTATTAGGGTCTACATATAAGTATAAACTCTTAACGGCTTCACAGAACGATGTGAAATAAGCTAATCCATTTTTGATTGATGCTTAGTACACATAGTAGTTTAATTTAAGATTTCTAGCAACTTAGATATTTGAACTTTTCTTCCTGCCAACAATTTGGATACAAATATCGGGTGAAGTATGGATAATGTTCATACGTACTTCTTGTTTAAAACTGAGCTCTTTACGTGCTAAACCGACCTCACAAAGCAGAAACAATATAAAAGCTGCCTCACGGCATTTCTAGTTGCCGGATATTTTTTGTAAATGAAAAAAAAAAAAACAATCGCACTTTATGGAAATATGACCATCTCGGTCGTCCTTTACAGTAACCAGTTTTGAAAAGCTGTTCATTTATTAATCGTTGTTTTAAAGCCTGACAACAGTCAAGCAATTTCACGTTCCATGTTTGCCAAACCTCTTGCTTTGGGAACATTCATTTTATATACGAACTTTAACATTAATAACATTTTTGTGCAGATATATGAAATTGAAACAACTAACAGACGACCATTCCTACTCACAAATCAAATACTACACAAATGGAAGTACACAGACTGAGTAAGTTATTCATTAAATGCTTATTTTTGTCTAATAGTGTTTCCATCTTGTTATATAGAGTTGACTTTGAATGTTGCAAAGAACTACACATTATGCGGCTAGAAGCTCAAAATCGTAAATTAAAATCTCTGTTACAAAAACAGCTACAACGAGCTCAGGAACACGAAGCAATGAGGTCCTCTCTTAGGAATATTTTGACTGTAGGCCAAATAAATAGATTGCAAAACCCTGGTAAAATGTCAAAATGGAAGTCTGAAGATATCGCTTCGGCAATGACGTTATACAAAGCTGGTCCCATGGCGTATGACCTACTGCGTAAAAAAAACTTCCCCCTTCCATCATTATCAACTCTTCGCTGCTGGACGGGGAGAGTTAATATAAAACCCGGTTTTCTGGATAGCATATTCCAATTAATGGCTAAGTGGAAATATGACGCAATTGACCGCCTGTGTGTGTTATGTTTTAACAAAATGAAACTGAAAGCAAGTACGTATAGATCTGCCAGCTCATCGATGCCACGGGCAAGATTTGCACATGTTGTCATGGTAAGAGGGCTTATCGCCGAATGGACACAAATAATTTATTACGATCTCGATACACCAATAACTGCTACCGTTCTATACTCAATAATAGCTAAACTCGAAGAAATTCGTTACATTGTGACAGCTGTGTCTTCCGATATGGGACCTACAACTAGAGATATAATGGACGAACTCTGTGTATCTCAGGATAAGCCATTTTTCATCCATCCAAATGATGAATGCAGACAAATTTTCTTTTTCGTAGACGTTTTACATCTGCTGAAACTTTTAAGAAACCGTTTTATTGACTATGGTTTTTCATTATATGGATACGCAATTGACACTGGGCCGATAAAGGAAATTCTCTCTACAGATCCGTTTGCAATACCAATATCGCGTGAACATCTTGAACTGAACAAACAGGATCGGGAAAAAATAAACATTGCTTCGCAACTACTTTCGGAAACAGTGTCGGCTACTATACGAAGATGTGTATTGCATGGCAAAATCCAATCACCCAATGCTATAGAGTGTGCAAGTTTTATAAAAACCGTCAGCGATTGGTTTGAATTATTTAATTCGAAATACATATCAGCAGATGCGAATGATTCGATGAATGCATATGGATTGGCTCTGACAATACAAACTTGTATACTTGAAATAACAACTGAAAAGATGCGAAATTTGAAAGCCTCAAAAAAACAAGGAGCACTTTGTTTCCAAAGGGGCATTCTAATAAATAACACAGCATTGCCTCGTATGCTAAATTATCTAAATGAAAAATACGGCATTACATATATTTTAACTAATAGGCTTAATCACGAGGAACTGGAAAATTTCTTTAATTTGTTGAGATCCAAAGGACGTCCAATAAATCATCCAACACCGGTCGAATTTAAGTATAGGCTACGATCCGCCGTTATGGGAAAGATATTTTTGGAATAGGTATGCTATTTGATGGTAAAATTCATTAAAAGGAATAAAAACTTTCAAGTATACGAACAAATCTAATGTGATAAAATCAATATTGTTTTTTTTTTCAGTTATGTATGTACATAGTTTCGAAAGCATATGCAGACAATCTGATTTTGCACAAATACGCCATGTAAATTGTCCTATAGTTTGTAAAACGAATAAAGGGCTTTCCAGTTTCCACTAGAATGCCAAATAAATGTATAACACATAGTTTGAGAAAACTGGAATACAACAGAGAAGTTTTTTTTTTTTTTAAATACAAGTACCTACTTGGGCATTTTTGTAAGTACAAATCTCGGAAACAGTTCAACAGGAAGAACCTCGGCGGGTAGGTACTTCTTTAATAACTTAGAGTGGTTTCTCAAACAAAATTGAGACCATCGTTAAAGTTAAGCAGCGCTGCCGAAAGTACTACAATAGGAGTGTTATACTCCTTTTTCCTCGTCCGTACTCCCATGCTCCCTAAAGACAACTTATTGTACCTACTCTTATTTTTAATTTCGGATTTAACTATTTTCACTGGCTTTGATATTTCTATACAGAGTAAATTTCAAAACAAATTTTACTTTTTTTATGTTCCACTAGTTTTGTTTCGTGTTCGATTTTGTTCTTTTTTTGCCACTATTTAAAGGCGTATTTAATAAGGACGGGTCGATGTTAAGACAGAGCTGCCCGCGAGACCTAATGACAGAGGAGAAAAGCTGGTCTATTACACAATCCGTCGTATTCGGAATTTTGCTACGAACCCCGAACGAACTGTCACAGAATCAACAACTTTCTACGAATTTCAAAATTCCCCTACGACGGATTCTGTAACAGTTCTTTCGGGGTTCTTAGCAAAATTCCGGATACGACGGATTCTGTGATAGACCAGAAGATGAGCACAAGCTTCTTGGTAAAATAAAGGGAACTTTCAATAACGCGAGATCGAGTCGATAGAGAAAAAATGTACCAAAAGTTAAAAAAATCATGTTAAGGCCATAAAGCCCGAACCGAAGAAGTTGCATACGATAGTGTGTATAGAGAAGAGCTGCTACATAAAATTCGGTAAGAACATCACCGAAGCTTTTGATGTCTAAAAAAGTCTTAGACAAGGTGACTCGCTATCGTGTGACTTTTTTAACATCATACTTGAAAGAATTGTAAGTAACTCTCAAGCCAACACCAATGGTACACTGCTTCATAAGTCTGTGCAACTATGTACTCGCAATCATCTACGGCAAAGATGGGTCTAGCGGTCAATGAAAGCAAAACGAAATATATACTGTCTACAAAAAAGGACATGCAACACCGACGACTTGGTCAAAACGCCACATCAACGATTTGCTTGGATCGACAAATAATAATATCTACAGCTTTGCAGATGACAGCACTCTTATATCCTCCATCTCGAACAGTGGGCCTGTGAATACGGCTACATCACACAATCGGAGATGTGAACAAATTAATTCTCTAAATGATGATCTGGACAAAATCTTGAAGTGGGGAAAGGACAACTTGGTTGTATTTAATGCAAACACAGTTCACAACATTTTCCAGAAAAAATGCATCGACAGTTCCTCAGATCCAAATGGATGACCATCCAATCCATCACAAGGACTTAATGCACCTTCTAGGAGTCACAGTCAATTCAGGAATCACATGGCAGGACCACATATCCTTTATCGCAAGATCGGCGCCCGCAAAGTTGAGCTACCTATTTAGAGCAAAGAGGTACTTTAGCCCCAAGCAACTTCTCCTCTACAAAGCACAGGTTAGACCAGGCTTGGAATATTGTTCCCATATATGGAGCTCGACCCCAAAACATTCACTTAACCTGCTTGATAGCATACAGAGACGAGCAGTTCGACTCATTGGAGACTCTACACTCACATCGAATCTACAACCGTTGCTGCACAGAAGACAAGTCGCTGACCTATGCTTGTTCTATAGGTACTTCCATGGTAGATGTTCTGAGGAACTCAAGGACATTATCCCTCGAAATGCAACTTTTGGGCGCCCAACAAGACAGGCTGCTAATGCTCATGACAACCGCGAGGACATTAACTTTCAAAAACTCCTTCTGTTACAGGACAAGCAAACTTTGGAACTCGCTTCCTGGGGATATATTTCAAGAAGACTACAATTTGCAGCAATTTAAGTGCAGAGCAAACATACATCTGCAGGCATCTCGGGGCGCTGTTGAAGCGTTATAGGTTCGCCTTTCCCGGGAGACGTATATAAAAAAAATAAAAAATATAATTTTGAGGTAGTATAGGAGTTTGTCTACCTGGGCGCTCTAGTGAACTCCAAAAACGACATCAGCGCGGAGATCAAACGAAGAATTTCCATTGCCAATCGCTGTTTCTTTGGGCTTGGGAGGCAATTGAGAAGCAAGGCCCTCTCACGAGCAACTAACACTCTGACCACGTTGGTAAAATAATCTGAAAAAATCAGAAAAGAAGATAAGGTACTAATGCGAATGAGAGAAAGAATCCTCATGACAAGCACAAGCTGAAGTCAAATTCTACATTTGCGGAACTGGCCTTTCAGTTTCATATCTGTGAGAGGACTGTTAAATTATATTTTGCTGATCCTATCCAGCAGCTGCTGTGAAAAAATGTCTGAGATAAATCTCGGTTAGTTAGGTCCGCCATTGGTATTTGGGATAATGCTGCACAATACGTAGAATATTAACAACAATTTAAAGAACTTTAAACAGTTAAAAAAAGAGTCTTAGCCAAAAAACAAAATTGTTTACACGAAACCAACTCAAATTTTTCATTCCACTTTTAAGCGATTCAAACATATTTTATAGACCCGGGGTTATTTTATTTTTCATAAACAATATTTGTATTTTAAACCGACAATTAAAATAGTTTGTCATGTATACACGTACCACTTACCGATGACAGATTCCTCTGTCTGATAGGGTTCTTTTCTTTGCCACCAGATATCGCAGGCTAACTTGTACAATTGTCAATTATAGACAGGATATCTACGAACGGTAATGGACCGATGGTGCAGCATTGAAGCCAAAATATTTAATGTGTTTTTTTTATTTTACGCGGCTCATGAAAACTGTAACGAAATTTCTCTGCTTTTTTAAATGAATTAGTGCGTTATTTGGCAGCAATATCAGCTTTTCAAATTGCATTCGTCTTTGGAAAAATCACAAATGGATATCGTCTTGAAAAATGTTTCCCTTGTTGTATATACAAATGGAGTATTTTTGAGGATTCGTAGTCTTCAAAAGACGATGAAGATAACAATTCCTTCAAAATTGTATCAGCTAAGACACAAGCATTATAAGAATAGGTCTATATAGTATGAACTCAATGCGGAGCGTTGGTATCTCGAACTAACCCAAGACGCTCCTTTTACCGCTCATGGCTCGTTCCGTTCGTATTAGTATTCCACCAGAAGATATATTGTTCCCCACTGCGAGTCTGTCACATTTTCTTTACTCTTCTGCTGCATTCTTATGGAGCTGCTTCACCAAGTTCGCTACCTCTTCCTTTTCATGTCGGTTTTTCTTATTTATACTTTTACTTACGAACAAGATTAAAAGAAACTTACGCAGCTGGTGTTAGTCAAAAACCGTTTTAACTGGAGATGCGCCCGGAAACGGATTAAAACAGCAAACTTCGATAGCGCTCTTAAAAAAACGATCTGGGTTGCGCAAGGTTGTGTGTAGAGAATTTTTCGTAGATTTAGCCAAAAGCTCTGTTGAAAAGCTTCCGAATGTAATGTGGTTTTCCATTGGGACCACCAGAAATCTTTTACAGATCTCAGATTTTACGGTGCTCATGGAACGCGCAACGAAATTGATCTGCTTTTGTAAATGGATTAGTGCGTTAATTGACAGCAATATCAGCTGTTCAAATTGCATTCGTTTCTGGCAAAATCGCAAATGGATATCGACCTCAAAAATGTTTTCCTTGTAGATACAAATGAAGTATTATTGGTGGTTTGTTGTCTTCAGATGACGATAATAATAATTCCTATGAAATTATATTCATAGCTATTTTGGTTTTCACGAAACTTTGCGCATTTTTCTCGAAATAAAACTTCTTAAACTGACGTAAAACAGCTGTGCAAATTATATTGGTGTGTGTAGATCTGAAAAAATATCGAGATCTGCAAAAAGTGATCCGAATCGAAAAAAAAGATTGATTTTTCTGCCCAATGGAACGCGAAAAGTGATTTAGATCAAAAAATGTTTGGTCCCAATGGAAAACCACATAAGTCTTAAATCGACTGGGATTGTCACAATAGTAACTTTCGACAAATAACACTGAATTCGTCTGTTTACTCTGCTCAAAACATGAACATTTATTTATATTATTGAAGGAAGCTACAATAAATAAATACAAAAGATGCGTAATAATATTATATGGACGTTTTCCATGTTCGATTGCATCGAACTTATCCAATTTTATTTCAAGAAAAATTATAAGGAGAGATTATAACCTTAATATAGGAAGGGATACGTAAAAAGTTAAAGAGGCTTTAACAAAAAATGACGAACAACCTGCAATAATCAAACAGTTCACTTTTCCCTTTTGACGGTAAATATATGGAAGAACAAATAAAGTTTCGTATTTGGATGTGTACGTGAATTTAATGTAAAATTAGGCACTTTTAAACATTCACGAAAACGTATGTCAAAAGTCAACTCAAGTTTTTTTCTTTTTATAATTTTCTTAGATTTAATATATAATAAATGTTGGTTTATTTTATTTTTTTTTTTTCTTCTTCTTTACAAAGAATTTCTAGTAGTAAACTCAAAAACATGATATATTTTTTATTTCGTACAAAAATACATAAATACATCCATAAATCGAATACGTAATACATTTAAAAGCAAAACTGTATCGCAAGAAAATAATTACAAAAACTCGTATTAATTTAAATTTGTATATATTTATCGAAAAACTAAAAGTGAAAATGTTTTCAAAAGAAAAAATAGCATTTCTGATGAAAGATTAACTTCTGTAGAGCGAATGAATGGAGTTACATTTATGTATGCATTTCGGTTTCTTTTAATTGTGGTATTGTAGTAATTCATAACTTTTACCATTTTTATTTGTATGTAAATGAATTCGAAAAATCTTTTTTTATGCATGTACTAAATATTTATATGAATAACATTATGTATTGTGTTATGTTACACATTTTTGTTTATGCAAAATAGCGTAGTAGTTATAAATATCCAAAGAGAAAATAGTTTTTGTCCATTTCAGGTTTGTAACTGGAAAAAAAGAAAACGATTTGCGTTATTAAGTGCATTCATTGAACTCTTAATTATAAGTTTGGTAAAAGTTCTATAAAATCAGGGGTCGAATCGCCACTTCCGTGAACGAGCTATACGTTCACGGAATTAAGTTGATTTTACATGTGAAACAAAAACAAATTCCGTCACGAAATGCTCGATCACGGAGGACGCGATTCGACCCCAGATTTTTTAAATGGCACGTTAAATCCACATAATTACGCGACAATCGCTAACGGAATCGGTTATTCGATCTTAGAATTATTTTGTTGTTAGAAATACTGGGTGCCTTTTTTGTTGTTATTATAAATAAGAGTTGTACATTAACAATTGTAAAATGATTGGAACTGATGCCATTATTTTTCAATGGAACCCGTGTAATAAGCTTAACCATTGGCACTATAATATTAGCTTTCTGATGGAAAACAGCAACAACATTGGTGGCATTAACTAAATGTGTCATTCGCTGCAAAATAATGCGTAAGGCGACTGTTTAGCAATAGACTATAATAATAAATCTAGCAGCGCATTCGTTCAGAATCCCTTCCAGAGTTTAAATCTAGCGAAATATAGCTATCCAATAGGTCAAAACGTTTTGAATCAAACATCAATTCGAATTTTTACATTTGTAAAATTTTGCCGTAGCTGAAAACCAACTTGAACATTTACATAGTGGACTGCTCACAAACTTTAAATTTCATACAAACATAAACCCGGGGAGCACGGTATCGATTGTTATACGAATTGTTATCAATATAGATCATTGATTTTCATTGTTTACAACAACAGTTGGATCTCGTATTATTACAGGTACGTATAATACACTTCTCATTTTTCCATTTGTGGGAGGTAAAACGGCACGAGTATGTACTTTTCTTTATCGTTTACTATGGGAATGTGCAATTTTTCAATAAAGAATAATTGAAAGGTTCAGGAAATGTTTATTTGATCCCAAATATTACAATATTTAAGAGAAAAATATATTTCGTCGGTTGACTTTACTCAAAACTTAGGAACAGTTGGGTATTTATTGCACCAATTATCAATATCATCTTGTCGTATTGATTTGAAACGATTAAGTTACATATTTAGGTATTGGTCAAACAAACTTCTCTACAAAGCAGTGCCAAATACTTGGTGTGAATTCAGAAACGTCAAGCATTTGCGCAGTGATGCGGCATTACTGCTTATTTGTGATGCTGATGCGATGCACAGATTATGCTGATGCGTTGGTGATTTAATGTGTCGTTTGAGTTTTAGAATGCATTGTTTGTGAAAAAAATAATTTAAAGAGTTCAACAAAAATTTATAAATTTGTCTTTCAAAAGCATAGTACTCTATTGATAAAAATGTTTATTAACTTATGTTTCTTTCACTTCCGGCATTTTTCTTACTTTTTTGCCGGCGAATCAACAGCGCATCAGGTATTTCTGTGATGCGAGAAACAGTTTAACACAGCGACAGCAACAGCAACAGCGAATTTAGGATTGGCTCTAACGTTGATGCCGCTGTCGATGTTGCTGTGCTAATGTGTTCAAAGTAATCAAAATACATTGGTTCTAAGTTCGCTGTTGCTGTCGCTGTGTTAATCAGCCTTATTGTGAGTTTCGCCCGAACAATATTCCACCCGAAAAAATTGACATTTCATTTTCCGCTTATCATGAGTTCCGGGCGAAAAATTGTTGATGTTCGAAAAAATTCCCCTTATTGGCAGCACTCTTTCGGGCGGAATATACTGCTATTTTCCACATACATTTTCCATTTGTTTTTTAGAGGCGAACAACCACCCTCTGCAAAGAAACGCAAACAACCTGCTAGTTTCACAATGGGTGGAATCGCAAATTTTTGAATGCTGGTTTATTGATTCTATAGTACTGATGAAATCTTAAAAAAATAGCACAATATTTATTTACAAAAATGCAAAAAACGATTGATTCTTACAATGGTTCGCGCAACTCCAAAGGATTGGATGTATCTCGCAAGTGCCTTCGAGTAAGTCGTTCAACAGTATTTCCTTCTTCTTCCTCTTGTATTAGCATTCGCAGTGCTATGCTATGCATTTTTATAATAATTCTTCTTTAAAATACCTACCTAAATAAAGTAACAAGCAATTTTAAACTTTTCTTTATTTTTTTCAAGCTGTCAAAACACATATTAGGTGTGTTCGTCTGTGTTCGAAATATCACTGTCGATTCGAAGTTTGCATTCGTTCGGGCGAAACTCGCAATAGCTTTAAGAAATTCGGGCGAACAGAATTTCGCCAGGTGAAAAATTTTCCGGGCGAAACTCACAATAAGGCTGAATATGTTTCTCGCATAATGCTTTTTTGCGTTTGTTTGCGCATCAGTTGATCAACTTTGCAATAATCAACACTTGACGTTAAAAGGGCCAATAGTTTGCGTTAATGAACATTTTGCAAAGCATCATCAGCATCATGATGCGAGTGATGCGTTACTGTATTTACACTTGAATATTCTTCGTATATACTTATAAGCTGAACGTTAAAGTGTTACTAGGCTTGACAGATGAAAATAATTTCACTTTTCATTAAAAGATCAAAGTGCTATTTGCTTGTTAGCTATGATATGATATTCGATGCCATTCAGAATTTAATTATAATAGCCGATGTAAAAACATCACAAACTTTACCGCAATCGTTGAAACAATACGCGAACTCCTAATAAAAATAACAGAAACACTTAGAATCGTCAGGGTTTCTGGCCGCATTGGTATCAAAGGCAATGAGGCAGCTGACATAACAGCTATAATAACCTTCCACCAATACAGTAAAAAAAAATACATAAAAAATCATCTCTTGGAAAAATGGAAGTATTCTTTTATCATTCTGGTATGTACATAATGTAACCATATATGTATGTATCAGCAGCGTCGCGTGAATTATTTAGATGAGTGTGCAAATTCTTTAAAATTATACATTTTTTTAGAAATATCAATTAATTGCCTGAAAACACGTCCCATTTATTGTTTTCTCAATCATTGTTTTGCTGTTTTTGATATCTTATTTTGTTTTCAAAATAAAATATAGAAAAATAAAACTTTCGCGTACAAAATCAAAAGCACCGCACGAAACTGCAACCCCTCCCCAATCTCCAACCACTTCAACGAAAAGCTAACTTCAACCATTCATTCATCGGCTTTCGTGCACAGCTTTTATTTGCACGAGTATCGATGTAAAACATTGTGTATTTGACTTATGAATGACGCTTTACGGAAACAGAACAGAACAGAGAAAAGAGAAGAGAAAATGAATACAGCCCGTGCACAGAAAACCTTCGCACGAGTTCATTACAAGTTCACCAAAGTAAAGCGATTTAAGTACGGCGGCGTGCGGCCGACGAATGACGATGGGGATGAATACTGGAGAAATCTTGTAGAGTAGAGGGATTATAGTTTGGAGTTGGATGAATTTATTTGATGAAATCAACAGAATGGTGTACAGCGAGTTTTTGTACGAGTTAATTTTTTTTTTCTCAGCGGTTAAGGAATTTTGAAAGAAGATTTATAATTTATAAAGGATGAATATGAATAGGTATGGTGTAGGCTGTAGCTGTTGGCTGTGTTATGGAGGTTTTATGGGTTATGGAATTGTGCATATCATTATTTGTGTGTTATTATTATTACACAGTGTTTGATGAGGGACTTATTTTCGTTAAATCAGGGTGTGCAATGCACACCTTGCACACCCTGACGAGACGCCACTGGTATGTATATATCAGTCGGTAGCATGCATGTGGGTATTTTTTTTAGTGCATTATTAATTTCATTTTATGCTCCACAATACTCAACGGATCGGATTTTTTATCGGATTTTATCGTTAACATTTTCTTAAAAAACAATAATTATAATCTAGCTATTATATTCTTTCGCAGAAGACGGATTTAACTTTTGACTACATTATCCCTTTACCTCACCGCAAGCAGTGACCAGTAGCAATATACTACCAACGTACCATCGCAATGTTGAAGTTTCGCCACCGTTTACTGAGTTTCGCTACGCGACCACAGCGGAACACATGGTTTCATTAGAAATGCAGAATGGAACATGCAGCACAGAACGAGTCCTATCAATCAGCCCTGGAGATCAATTCCTGAGCTGCCGAGAATGCTGCCCGTAAGATTGAGGGCCAAACAGAAAAGGGAACGACATTGATTTCTCATAAGTAAAAAAGATAGCACCAAAAGCGGACTGTCGAATCTATAGAGGGCCATTACTCCACAGACAATTTAAAAAAAAAAAACTCTACCAAAGGGTAAAGGGCTCTTTCCATGGATATACGGTCCGAACCTGTTGGGGAATAGCGATGATTAGCGATGTCCAAACTTAACTCCAACAAAGTTGCTAAACCGGAGATTCTTAAAGCAACCGGTATTGAACATCAGCAAGACTTGGTTCATCCACCTATGCTGTACTGCGCCAACTTCAGTACTCTTCTGAAGTAACGTATAAGATTCTCTCTACCATACTGTCTGAACGCCAATAACCTAAACGGTTTGAGATAAAGCGAACGCCATCGCGTAAATTCTTTAATATATTACGAAACTCACAAGTCAATCGGCCCTAGCGAGGTATCCGTCGGAACGGAAAATTCTTCGCAACGCATACTCTTTCGGAGGCTTAATTCCGAGTCCGACTTCGGAAGTGAAATAAACAATTGCATGGCCCACTGCAAAACGTAAACATATACCGCAACCAATTTCTGTCATACGATATCGGAACTTAATTGTAAAAAATTCAAGAAAAACATGCACTTCATCGGAGTTCAACGTAATTCGCCTATATGCGTTACAAAATGTCGGAACAATTCTCCCAACAGTTGTTCCGAAGAATACCTCGCAGCAAAAATCCTCCGAAGAAATAGTTTTCGCAACAGGTCCGTAGGGACCCTAGGACTAGCTCCTCACAACCCTTCGTTTTGTGTGTATTTCAATTTGGGATGAATGGAAAAGATCTACAATTTTATGCCGAATCCAAACGGCTAATTGCGCAACTTTTTCATGACAGTTAAATAAATAAATAAATAGTTGGCGCAACAGGTCCGGAGAGACCCAAGGCCTAGCTTCTCGCAACCATTCGTTTTGTGTGAGTTTTTAATTTTTGGAACGAATGGAAGGGATCTACAGTTTTATGCCGACTCCAAACGGCTAATTGAGAAGCTCTTACAAGACATTTATACTCTCGGATGTTTGTCAGACGTTCGCGAGAGGTAGCGCAGCGGAAAAAACCCTACAAAGGCGGAATTGGGTTTTTGCGGGATTCGAACCTTGAACCCCCGCATAGCAGTCCAACACACTAACCACTAAGCTACTGCGACTACTTTTCATGACAGTTATACTCTCGAATGTTTGTCAGATGTTCGCGAGAGGAGCCGAAGTGGAAAAAAACCTTAAAATCGAATTTGTATTTTTTCGGGGATCGAACCTGGGACCCATCGCTTAGTAGTCCCACTAACCACTAAGACACTTTTTCAGTCCAGTCAGCTAGGCTGATGTTTAAGATCGTAATTCACCCCAGACTTTAAGCGGTATCTAAGATAAAAGTAAGGTAAACGGTGATAACGGCGATTGCGTTACAAACATGACTTACGTTTCCGAAAACTGCATAAATATGATAAGGGATTTAAGATCGTAACGATTAAGAATGTATTAAATGATTAGATAATGCCGCTTTTCGTTCGTTTAATTCTGCGTTTGTTCTTTTACTTATGCCTTGGCAACAGAAACAGAGAGAGTTTTGCGAACTGTGGCAAAGCACAATAATTATATGATCACCAAGCAGCTGAAAAGTGAAAAGCTTAAACTAGTTTTAATTATTTTGGATGACGACCAATTTGGGAGTCTTTGGCAATCTCCTCGTTGCTCGTTTTTGTAATGTGTGTGTTACGCAATAGACCTATTATCAATATAATTCAACTGATTAAAAAATGTTTCATTAATTACACAACGACATGTAACATTTAACTTTAACTGCTGTTAAGTTGCATACAAAGCTGAAGTTAATAACTGATTCAAACCAAAATCGAAAAATTTTCCGCAAAAAAACAAAACACGTACTCTAAGAAACAAAAAAAATACACAAAACGTTTGCTTTAACTCAAAAAACAGCAAATTTTAATAAAAAATAAAAGTATCAAGAAAAGACAAAATGATGCAAATGCACAAATTGCAAAACAAAAAAATTACAAACTCTCGGGTAAATGGTTTTTAGGCATAATGATATTTTTATATCGATAATAAATAGATATTTATTTTTGGGTTTTTTTTTGCGAGCATACAATGAATAAAATAGTATTTCATTTAATAATAAAAAATATTTCCAACCTTTTAATCCTAAAATTCCATCGGTTGCTTGCTTGCTCAGCATGTATCTCTGCTGTCGTTCTCAGTGTGTTTAGAAATAATAAATACATTTTAACTATCCCTTTGTAGTTGCTGCTGCTGCTCTTTTGCTTATCAATTTTTGTTTTCGTAATAATGGCTGTAGATGTTAAACATTACTCGGTTTTCTGCACGAATTGTTTCTCGTTTGTTTCATCTTGATGTATAATGTATACTGGTGTTGTTGCTGCTGTTGTTTTTGATTTGAGTTTGTTGTTGTTGTTTTTTTTTTTGTATTTTAAATATAATATATATAATTTTTCAAAAATTGTAAAATAAAATAATAAAATAATAATAAAAAAAAAATGAAACATCGATAAAATCCGCATTTGATGTTACAGTTGCTCTCTTAGAGCAAAAGACATTTGGTCTTCTTCTTCTTTTTGACTTGTAGGGCAGCTCTGGTAGCCGTTTCAAAAACATCGCGAACACCTTCCTTTGACTTGGCGGAACATTCCAAATATGCAAAAGCATTGATTTTTTCGGCCATGGCACGACCTTCTTGTGGCTTAACAGGTTCCTGCTTCATTTTAGCTAAATCCTATTTAATCGAAATTTATGAAAGAACAAAATGAAATTCGCGGTAAGGTATACTTACTCTAATTGTGTTGGGGTCATTTCGAAGATCTTTCTTATTTCCCACTAAGATAATAGGGACATTTGGACAGAAATGTTTCACCTGAAAGTATTATTGAATTCATATAAGGAAATGTTTACAGCTATTAATGAAAGCAAAGTGCATTACCTCAGGTGTCCACTTTTCTGGAATATTTTCTAAAGAATCTGGTGAGTCAACTGAGAAACACATTAAAATAACATCTGTATCGGGATAGCTCAACGGTCTCAGCCTATCGTAGTCTTCTTGTCCAGCTGTATCCCATAGAGCCAGCTCGACCTGAAAAATTATAATTTTTTAGGGTGCAGTTGTTATTTATAGCTTTTTTCAAACAAATAAAATTTGTGGATACTTTAACCAGCTGGAGCTACAGACTATATACTAATAAAAGTTATGGTGGTTTGCTGCCCATAGGTAAGTGATTTTGATCTGCTACAAACGTTCATTATAACGACTGAGAAAAAAAGCTGAACTGTCAAATGATTTCAGAAAGTAGTGGACGTCCAGTATAAAAAATGATATATTGTAAATTCAGTAACGCATCACTCGCATCATGATGCTTTACAAAATGTTCATTAATGCAAATTATTGGCATATACTGGTTCCTTTATTTTTGTAATAAGAATGTTAAATACAAAATTGCTGAGACAGAGATAGAGAGAGACAGTTACGAAAAAGTCGGGGAACGCCGTACCAAACTATGAAAAATGACAGATACATAATTCAAAAATTCGAAAAAGTGTTAGCAATAGTGTTGGTTATATTTGAGTACAGCATATTTTTAACAATGTGGAAAGAGCATCCTACGACAGTAAAATGCGTACATATTAAGAGGATCTGCAAAGAAAATAATAGAACTTTCGGATTCAACGTGAGTACCTACAATTTTTTTTCAAATCTATATAAATATAATACTTCTATATATATAATTCTTTAGGGGTGAAACTCAATGATGTTATAACTCGATAACCCCTGGGACGACTTTCATGATTCTTTTTTGGTTTTGTTCGTATTGCTGTATATCAGGTTTATAAAGAGAGAAAATTCCGGAAAATCACCGTGCGGTCCAGATTTGGCATCCAATAATACTTCCTATTAAATATTTATTTTTACTTTTCTATCTCAAAATTAATTAGAAAACTACGTAGATTGATAAAATCGAGATATATGTTGGTCAACAGTGATGGCTTACACAAAAAAAAATAAATGTAAAAAGTAGTTATTGAAAAGTAAATTTCAGGCAAGAAAGCCAACAACAAAAAGCTATATCAACGAAGTCAAACTGAAGAAGAACGCCAAAAATGGGACATCGCATCATCGCATGGCATGGTCATTGAGAGTGCAAGTAATGAGATCTGCGTCAAATTGTACTGCTGTTGGAAACAAGTTCAAATCGAAGAGTGGCAAGACGCGCGTCGTTGCCAACATTTGAACGACTGGCATTTCAGTATGAACCAACAGAAAACTATGGCGGTGAAGCGATTTTCGATATTGAAGCAATGACTATAATTGTGTGTCACCACTGAAACGCGCTAAAATTTAAACGTAAAACGACCGGCCTTTTTTGTGCGAATGCAAAGTGAAATTCGCACCTCCGGAGCCATCCAAATCGTTGTTTGAATCAGACGATTTTCTAAAGAACATTCAACAGTGTTCCGGGCTTACCGCTTCACAATTTGAGATTGAACGTCGGCTCAGTTATAAAATTGTTGAGCAACCTATATGCACCGATCAAATCAAATGTAATGCAGGGACGATTTTGAGGGGACAATTAAAAGGCAGACATCGTCATTGACGGAATTACATAAAGTAGCATGCGTTGCACAGGCTTGGAAATATTATTATTATTACATTTACAAATTTGGGCGGAACGGGGTTCGCCGTGCCAGCTAGTATAATATAAAACAAAGTTACATCCGTAAGACCGCCCATAATTCGAGAACGGATCGTCCGATTTGAGTTATCTTTGGGTTTGTCTACGGCTACGTTCATACAAAGATAAAATTGAAAACAAAACAAAATTAAAAGGGAACTGAAAAATTAATAAAAATGAATTTTCCATACATACACAGTTAATTTTTTTTTGACCGCAATATAGTCAGATCGTATTTGCCAAAAATTCTACATAAATTTAATTAGTAGATTTTTTTTTAGCACGTGCAAGGCCGGATGGAAACAGCTAGCTGTTTATAAAGTTTTTAGCTCTCAAATTTACAAAGTGCTTTCGTTTAAATAAAGCAAAAAATTCACCTTTTTGATGTTTTGAATTGATGGTGAATCTTTCACTTCGAATGTATTCTATGATGCCAAGTATTAAATTTAAATAAGAGCAAAATCCTGCCAATTCATTTCAGATATCTCATGTAAAAAGCAAATAAATATCTAAATACAAGTCGATATTTTAAAAATTGTATAGATTATAATATAATTTTAAAATAAGGCCATGTGCGGTGTATTTTAAAGTGCAATAGATTTCTATCAAATTTTTTTTTATGTTAAGTTCGTTAAAATGGTTGTCAGTCAAACAGAGAATTATTATAAGGAGTGTTTTATTGTTTCCTTATAGAATTAAAAATGACATATAATGCCTGCATTAGTCACAACCATTTTATTATATAGGAAATAATTTTAATATACCGACTTTTTTAAAAGGATGATCACAAAATTCTTTGCAATATAAAGGCTTATAGGCATCCATACGAAAATACGAAGTTTAACAAATTAAGCCTCTTTTAAAAGAAATACTATTAATTGTGTTAAACTAAATTATTAACTCATATACAAATTTAAACAAAAAACACAATTTTTTTTTTTTTTTTTTTTTGACAGCTAGGTTCCGATATCCTCCGACAGAAATTGGTGGCGGAATTTGTTTATTTCTCTTCCGAAGTCGGACACCTCGAATGCAATTTGAGCTTCCGAAGGAATATGCGTTGTGGAGAATTTTCCGTTCCGACGAATACCTCGCAAAGGCCGATTTAGTTTTTGGAACATTTAACACCAGTCTATTCATTGTACGCCATGTATTTATTTTATTTAGATCTTGATTTATATTATGAAGACTAAACTTACTTCTAACTACAGTATTCAATATTAATAAACAATGTTAAATTAACAAATAACCCGCCATCACAAATAAGAACAAAATTATCAATTGACAGAGTAGTTTTTTAGCCTTTAGGTCACATCCATACGAACCTTGCCTTGTTCAAAAACAGATAACTGCTAAGCTAAGTACGCTGTGCTTTAGCCATTCTCCCCGAAAATTTGCTAAAAACCTACCTAAATTTTGACATAGAGTACACTGTGGGTAAGTGTGACAGCCAACAGCTGTTCTTTCAAAAATTCAGCTCTCTCTTATGTGGTTTTCAATTGGGCGTTCGCAGAACACTTTTTATGTTCGTTTGGTACAAAAAAAGGGATTATCAGATTTCAGAGCACTTTTGCGAATCTAGATTTTTTCTCAGATATCTACAGATTTACCAATACAAGTGCGTGTGAATTTGACAACTGGTGGAGTACTGGTGGAGTTTGTTAAAAGTTTTCGTGAAGTTTTTCCACTGCAAAAAAGGCATTGCGTCGTGTGAATCTATTTTTATAAATTACTTATGTATAAATACATTTATTTAGAAATCAATCGGGACGCAAATTTCGAATGTTATAATAGGGTTTTCAGCACGCAATTACAACAACTACGCTCTACTTGAATATCAGTAAATGGAAAACGCGTAGAGAAGTATCGAAGGCTATACATATTAGAAATCGCACACAAATCTGAAATCTGAGTGCGAATATCGAATCGAATACCACATCAGTTAAACCATTTTAGACTCAAGGTATTCCTAGTTAAAGTTTTCATTAAAAAAAAAACGCATCTTTGCTTACGATTTGACAAAATTAGCTTGAGAAAATGTGCCGACCCATTAAATGGGCACGTTAAATTTTGAAAGAACGTTTTGAACTCTCTAATAGGGGCCATACACGACGCAGACATGTCATTGCAGACCAAGGAAAATTAAAAAAGTTTTAAATTCACGCAGACGGTCGCTGCAAAGGATAGACATAGGATACACCCGATACTGATGGAGACAAATATCGTCACCTCAGTATTGGAGTGATCTAAACGACAAAAACATACATAGTTTCGAGAAAACGAGGTTTAAAGTTTGAATACGAATAAAACAAAAACCTTCAGTAAGACAACCATTAAACAAATTTATTAATTTAGTGGCTATTGAGTTCTACTTACGCTTTCGTTTTTGTTTCAATTGGGCAATTGTTTTTTTTTTTTTTTTTTTGTAATCTCAAGTTGAAAAAAAGGAAATTGCATTATGTGGCATGATTTTTTTTTTTCCAAATAATGCGTATTTGTATGGTATGAGGCACTTTTTGAGCAAACTATGTGGCATTTAAATACTGAGCGACATTGTGACTTTTGAATGCGTATGTGGCATATTTTCATACAAAAGTTGAAATAAAAGCATTTTTTTGGAAAACTTATTTTTTTATGTAAAAAACAAGGTAAGTTATCGTTTCAAAGAAAAATAATTCTGTAATATACTAACGTTTGTTTATATCGGGGATCTAAAAATCCAATATTTCAGCTCTTTTTTAAATTAATTTAGTGCTTTCAGAGGGTAAGAAAGGAAAAAAATAAAATATCTATTTTATCCAACTTTAAATTCAAATCATATTTGTACACAGAATATATTATTAAATAATTATAATGCAGAAAAACCAAACATAAATTGAACAGTAACTGTCTATAAGGAATTTATGAAGCCGACTGTATTGTATGTAACGGGTGATTTTTTAAGAGGTTTAGAACTTTTTTAAAAAAAAAAAACACAAAAAATTCGAAAAAATGAATGAAATATTTATTTGAATCGATAGTTTGAACCTTGCAATTTAATGTTTAAAGATAATTTCATGCAAATGTTGACCGCGGCTGCGTCTCAGGTAGTCCATCCGCTGAGTCCAATTTTGGCATACTCTTTCACACATATCGGCCGGTATCTCACGAATGAATGCATGGATGTTGGCTTCCAGTGCGTCAATCGAAGCGGGCTTGTCCCTATACACATTAGCCTTGACATACCCCCACAAAAAATAATCTAATGGTGTCAAATCGCACGATCTAGGTGGCCCGAAACGTGAAATTAACTGTTCACCAAACTCACCTCGCAATTGCGCCATTGTTTCGCGTGCTGTGTGGCATGTGGCACCGTCTTGTTGAAACCACATATCATGCAAGTCAAGAACTTCCATTTCGGGCAAAAAAAAGTTTGTTATCATCGCTCGGTAGCGTTCACTATTGACAGTAACGCTGCGATTCGCATCATCTTTGAAGAAATATGGCCCAATAATGCCGCCGGCCCATAAACCGCACCAAACAGTGGCTTTTTCGGGATGCATTGGTAGCTGTTGCAATGCTTCTGGCTGATCTTCACTCCAAATGCGGCAATTTTGCTTATTTACGTACCCATTCAACCAAAAATGAGCCTCATCGCCGAACACAATTTTTCGATAAAAAAGCGGATCCTCGGCCAGCTTTCCAAGAGCCCATTCACCAAAAATTCGGCGTTGTGGTAGGTCGGCTGGCTTTAGTTCTTGCACAAGCTGTATCTTAAAAGGCTTTACGCACAAATCCTTCCGCAAAATTTTCCACGTAGTGCTGTAACAAAGGCCTAACTGATGGGAACGGCGCCGAATCGACATTTCGCGGTCTTCTGTCACACTAGCTGATACGGCCGCAATATTTTCTTCACTACGCACAGTACGTAAACGGGTTGGTGGTTTAATGTCCAACAAAGTAAATTTGGTGCGAAATTTGGTCACAATCTTCCGAATAGACTGCTCAGAAGGTCGAGAATGCCGATCATAAAATGGAAGCAGCGCGCGATGAACATTTCGAACCGAGCACGAATTTTGATAGTAAAATTCAATAATTTGCAAGCGTTGTTCATTTGTAAGACGATCCATGGTTAAATTGCAAACCAAACTGAAGCGGTTTGACAGTGACACAAGGTACTAAACACACGTCAGCTGTCAAAACCAGTGTTGCCAAAACCAAACCAGCTAAAAAATCACCCGTTATAACTTATGCACTGAATTACAAATTTGACTTGGAGCTTTGTTTGTATGTATTACTTAAACACTGAAAAATAATTATGCATATAAAGCACTTTTGAGGAAGAATTGTATGTTTAGATACACTGAATTTTTGTTTGCAAATGAAGCATAACTTTAGTTCAATTGTATGTATAGGTCATTTAAAATGTTTAAGAAATTTAAGAAAAGTTCATACAAAAATGTGACCTTCACATACAAAGGCTTATGTGACAGACCAATACTGACCATTAATTTCTAAAAGTGCTTTTAGATCATTTGTAACACTGATATCTTTGGCAGTAATTGAGATAGGATAGATTCAATTACACCAAAAGAAAGATCTCCTTTTTGTCTCTTAGAAAACATTCCTAACTCAAAAATGGCAAAAATGCAAATGTATCACTCCAACACTGAGGTGACGATATATTAATTTGCAACGACATGTCTGTGTCGTGTATAGCCCTTATAAGCGGATTGAAAGTGGAATTAGGTTATGGCATTTGATATTACTTGTTGCCTTTCGAAAGTATGGAATAGAGAGTACTTACTTAAAATCGGAACGGATAGCTATTTCGAATACGATTCGATTTTCGAAAATAAATTGAGAATAGGATCTTAGGCTTTCATACAACGAAGTGGACAACAAATACCAGACAGCATTGAATCTCCGCACAATATTTCCAACAACAAAAATTAAGCGAATATTGCGTTTAAGGCAGTGAGAGGGAAGGTTCTAACAAATTTTCTTTACCTGTTTATAAATATTAAAAATATAATGGTCTTTTGTGACGATCTCACAACCCCACTCAACCTAACCTAACCTATATTAAAATGATTCTACTCATTTGAAAACTAAACAATATCAATTAAACTGTGGTGGCAGTACAAAATTGGGTGATTTCTACACTCTACGATTGGATATAAAGGGTAAGGGGTGTTTAAGAGTCACTATCAGCACTACATAGGATACGGATGTGTTTAATTCAAAATCACGCACATAGGTATATCACGGCGTAAGATGAATTCAAAGATGAAAGTACTGAGATCCGCATAGACAATTAAGAATTAGCCACTGTATGGTAGTGAAAGTGTTAATAGAATATAAAAACTTCTCAAAACATAAACTAAATGACATTATGTACACTATTCAGTTTCTTGGGAGAAAAAGTATGCTTTTTCCAGAGAAGATTGACTATCTACTTTCGTGAATTAAAATAGAGTTTACTAATGCCGTCAAGTAAGGTGAGTAGTCTATATCTACATGTAAACTTCAGAAATTATATATATAGGTATACCTATAATACATGTATGTATCATTTTCAGCAAAGTTACGTAAAATTTACAACAAATGTGCATACAGTAATCGCATGGCAGTCGCACAGGCAGAAAACGTAGAAAACGTAATGCATTTTTCGCATGTATAAATTCATGTTCACCATTAATAAAGTAATAGTTGCAACAAATATGAACAGGTCCATATAGGACCCTATCCCAGACTTAGCTTGTCGCAACCATTAGCTGGTGTAGGACAAATGCGAACAACCTACCTATACATTTTTTCTAAAAACTCTTGCTGTGGTAGAGGTTTAAAAAAAAAATATAAAAAAATTATTGGCGGAACAGGTTCGTATAGGCGTCCAAGGAATACAACCGTTCGATTAAGTGAGTTTTAATTTTTTTGGAACGAATTTAAGGGTCCTACATGAAATTGAAAACCTGTTGCAGATAATTTTACTGTCGGATATTTGTCAGATGTTTGAGAGGCAGTGCAAACACACATGTCGTTTTCCATTTTCATTTTCAGATTCTGCTCTCGGATTTCAGATTTCTTAAATTTAAATTTGTGTCAAAAATGACATACATAAGATGCAATTTGCGTTTTCTAATCTATTTGGATAATAAATAAGTAAATTAATGTAGGTACCTATTACATCTTCATTTAAAATGGATAGATATCTAAATAAATGTCGAATAAATATGTACATTCTAAAAATTTGCAAGTCAAGTCGAAAAAAAATCCTAATCCAATTCCACACAGCTAACAATTAAGAACTAATTGTAATGTGTACTTCGCTCCTATATAAGTAATCTTCTCTTATCTGTGTAGAATAAAATAGAAGAATCGCAATTGTTTGCAATTATACCTATTGTTGGAGAAAAACATTTAAAACGATAACATAAGACGTGAGTTATTCATATAAATTGTTACAAAGTAAACAAAAATACCTTTAAAATCACAGCCATCATTTATGGTGTGCTACATCGTTTAACTAATGTTGACTTTATTATAAGAAATACAAAAGAGATTTGCTCACGTGAACACCGGTTCGTTTTTATTGTAGACAGTAAAAAAAAAAAAAAAAAACACTTAATAGAATTACATCATCGATTACAAACTACCTTTAGGCGTTTTATTGCCGTGCGAATGTATGCTCATCAGAGAAATCTACGTGCAAATTGTATCCACAAATTAGAAAGTAATTAAGAGAATAATAGAAATTCTTATCAGAGGTATGATCTATCTGGAGTTGGTTTACACAGAGCGAGCGACAGCGAATTCCATGTCTTCCCTCCCTCTCAATCCCTCCTTATCTTCTTAATAGGGGGGTTTTTCTTATTTTCACATTCCTCGATGGTAATTTACTTCGATTTTGTATCAACCAAATTTTGAATCATGCACGCAGAATACTTATTTATTCCAAAATAAAATAAATCGAAAAATATAGACGGTATAAATAAAAAACAACATCTTCAATGACAACAGGCTTGTTGAATGCCGAATCTCGTTCACTCATGCACACATAGTCTCACATACACTGTCACATAAGCTAGAATAAAAGGCAAACACAAGAGGTTCTGGCTGGCGGTGATGATTTTGTTCCGTTGAAAATTCCTTAAGTAATCATGACTCATTTCCTTGTAAAGCTATGATTCTCGCTACGGTCATTTTTATACAAACGAATAGAAATAGGAGCACAAAACAAAAAATGTATGGGGCAACAAAAAAAAACATCCACGTTTATACTTAATTCAAAGACAATCTGTTGCTTCCAAGAGGAGCTGAAATATCCACATTTCACTAAACTACAATAATAGTATGCATGCACTCTATGAATAAGTGGCTATTATCTACATACCTGTTTCCCATCGACTTCGATATCTGCAACATAATTCTCGAAGACTGTTGGGACGTAGACCTCTGGAAACTGATCCTTACTGAAGACTATCAGCAGACATGTTTTACCACAAGCACCATCGCCGACGATAACCAACTTCTTGCGAATTGTCGCCATTGGTTCTATTGAAACGTTTTTTTTTTAAGTTGAGAAAAAAAAATTCACTGTATTATTCAATTAAATTATTTCAAATTGGTATAGGCGATGAGATTTTTCTTTGCACGTCTATCTAGTCGTCTTCGTATTTGTCGTCGTCGTCGTCGATAAAGAAAAAATGTATGTATGGATGTGTATATGCAGCAAAGAATGAATATATCCCTGCACACCAAGAAACACGTAAAATCACTAAAATGTAATTACTTATTTTACTGCAACAAAGGTGGTTAATCAAAAGTAGTTATTTTCTGTTGAAAATTATTTTTTTAATTCGACGGGATGAACAACGCCTTTAAAATTTGACGAGAACGAGAGCGAGATACAAATAAAATGGCGACATAGAAAATTGTGCTGAATACGAATTTTATGTACTGGGCTGTCAGTGCTGCCGTCTCTACTACAATAATATTTTAGTAATATTTGCTATTCTGTATGGGCTGTCACTCACTTTTCGGAGCAATACAAAAAGTCCTTTGAGGTATACATAATAGGTATATGGACCGATTTGTGTTTTAAGCAAGACTGTATTTAGTTTCACGTTGCATATACATACACTCATCGAGCATGAGTCTTCAATCATTTATTTTTACGTAAAAAAAGGTTCGGAAGAAACGGTTGTAAATGAAACAATGAATGGTGTTTTCGGACTATAATCGTCTAAATGGGCTGAAAAGCCATTTAAAACTAATTTCTGCTGCCTGCTTGCTATTTTGCTTTGTCACTCACAACGCGAAAATTAACATTTATGCTTTATCAAATAGGAAAATATACACTGTCAAGCATTGACACCCGATTGAGCAAAAAATCCAAACGTTTTGATTTTGCTTCAAACATTCACTCTCCCTTGCTTGATGAGTTTTTGACCAGAGTATAATGCAGCTTGAATCTTTAGTAAGATTTTTTAGGTTTAGAAGAAATTACTTCGCTAAATTCCCTCGTTTTTTTTTTTTTTTGACATTTTAATGTGCCGTAGAGGCGGTTCGCGGTCTTATAATTGAACATAACTCCAGTTACTGAGTGGGGATGCGAGGAGTAACAACGATTCTTGTTCTTGGAGATTTTGCCGACAATTTCTGTTGGGAAATTTTTGTCGAATTTCAGTTTAAGAATAATTGTTTGCGAGAATAACTCTTAACAACAACTCGTAAACACTGTCACTTTGGTAGGAATGATGGCTATTTCGAACTATACAACTAATTCATCATCAGACTCCTTGAAGTGCTTGTTTTGAGTAATTTTTGAATTCTGACAGTCAATTCTACGTATATAAACCCCACTTGGGCACACATTTCTGTTTTTCCTCTGTCAGGAAATGAACTTGCATTTCGATTTTTTCTCCAATTGACCAAATGACTACCAATTGCGCCAACTGAGCGACGAGTACAAGCCTGGTAACTGGTGATTAGATGGGAGGAGCTGACCAACTTCTGTGCGTTGTTGTTGCTACGAGATGTTTTTTCGACAAAAATTTCCCAACAGAAATTGTCAGGGCAAAATCTCCAAAAACTAGCGAGAATCGCTGTTACTGCTCGCTTCCCCACTCAGTAATTTACAAAAACCATGGTATGAGCCAAAGAATTCTTCCCAACAATAAGCCTCTCTACTCGTATGAATCTGTTGAAATCTCACAACTTGCGGAAAAAAAAAGTTGAAAAAGCAATCTTTTTCAGATTTCAACACAAGTGCGTTTGAGTTTGACAACTGGTGGAGGGCGTTTAGGTTTTCGTGAATTTGTTCTACAGCAAAGAAAGGCATTGCATCGGGTGAATTTATTTTAGTAAATTGGTTATCAGGCCGATCATTGAATCCGCCGGATGCTCTGCGGACGGATTCAATCCGATCCGCAGTTGATCACTTCACAAGTGAAAACCTATCATTGAAAACGGCGGATGGACTACATTATCGGTCCGCAAAACCGCATTACCGATTGCTTGTAGTCCAGCGAGTCCGCTGTCAAATGAAAATCTTTTCTTATTCGATTTTGTTTTTATAAAGTGTACGAACATGGATAGCATTGTATTTTTCTTAAATTTAGAAGAAATTGCTAGTAATAGTGATACTAGGAGCATTAGAAGAGGTGTTAGAATGCGAAGAAAATATGTCTGGATGTTTTTTCATCATTTTCACCGTTGCCTGGAACTGAGGACGGGTTGTTTGTTTTCTAAATCGGAAAGATCAATTAACTGTTCGTAAACTTTTTAAATTTATCCTTTTTTTTCGAAAAATAAAACTTTTATTGCGTGTATGTGTGTTATCTCTTCGAGATCCGCATCGATTTTGATGCGGATTGAAAACAACAACATTTGTATGAACCGCGGATCGGTTGCGTTTTCAATGATAGGCATGAAATGTGAACTTCGCTACCGACATCCGCTCACTTACCTACCGGCGTTTTCAATGATAGGAGAAATGTTGAAAACAGGTACTACTCCCTCCGCAGAGCATCCGCCGGTTTCAATGATTGGGGTGTATGTATAAATATTTAAAAATGAATTGAGACGCAAATTTCGAATGTTTTAATTTAAAACTTAAGCAGTGAATGGAAAACGTTTTGAAAAGTGTTGAAGGCTACACATATTCGAATCGCACGAATATTATCACAAAAAAGAGCAAGTGTCGTTTTTATGTTCGATTAGCCACACGAAATCTGAAATCTGAGAGCGAATCTGAAGAAGCCCAAACGAATAGCACATAAATCTACTACTCTTTTAATTTTTAAAGGCTTTAATATTTAAAGGCTTTAATATTTAATGCAATATGAAAGTTGTCGAAGGTGTATTATCTAATATGACTCATTCAAAATTTAAATTAAAACGTTTACAATGTGCACTTTTAATATTGCAGCACGCGTTAAGAATTGTTGTGAGACAAATCACACCTCTCATTAAAGGACATTTATAGTATATAAGATGTCCTCTAGAAAACCCCATCTGCCTAGCCAGTTAAAACAACTGTTGGTAGTTTAAAGTGTACTGCCTTAGTAGCAAATATTATTTTATTTTTACTACCTACTTCACACAGCAACACAATTCACAGGTCAGTGCTGAATGGGAGCGTACTGGTCGTCAGCGTATTGCTCAAAGCAATTTTTGTTTAGACTCCTGCAGGTTGGTAGCACTAGCTATACCGTTTTGTTGGAATGGAAATGTTTATTTTATTTTGCAGCGGATTTTGCTATTTACATCTTTTATGGAATGATCGCCTGCATACTTCCGCTGAAAACTTTTCGCATTTTTTATTCGATTGCCCATTTTTCACACATATAGGCAATACACGTAAATAATACAAATAAAAGATTATTACATGACGTACAAGGTACAACAAATATTCGTGTTTTTTTCGAACAAAGGATCGTTTCCAAGAGTTGAGCTACAATAACACAAATTGGAAGAAAATGGTATGAGCGAAAGTTAGCGTTTGAACTAGGAATCCATTGCGTCACAGAATACCCGTTCGTCTTACAATTTTCTCCGAAAACAGAAAAAACCAAACACTGCTCTTGGAATATTATTAAATCGCACAAACGAACCGCCCCAAAAGCAAAGTAATAAGCAAATATAGTAAGGGCAATAGGATAATAAAAGAAAAATACAAGACACATTTTAAGCAAGCAATATTAATACCTGAGTTAGTATCAGATGAGACGCATGAAAAACACCACATAACTAAATTCCTTCACTGCATGCAAAGCAATTAAATTATTCTACCTTTCTGGCCAATCTATAGAATGCTTAATTTACGTTGCACAAAAGTATCAAAATTATTATAATTCAATTTTCAACACTCAACAAGAAAACAGATAATGTTCGTTCCGCACTTTTTTACAACACTTTGAGAGTTTGGGCACCATTGGGCACTGCTGTCAAGTAGTAATTATTACCAAACGTCACGAATAAAATTTTAATTTAATAGAAATAATTTCATACGACTTGCGCTGAATCTCGTTTCTGTTTGTTTCGAGATTTCAGTATTTCAGACTAATGGCAAGCTCACATTATTTGTAATTATTTTCATCAACTCTGCATTGACTACATACTTTTTTGTTATTTATTATTGAATTTTACAAAAATAAATGCATTTCGCTTGAAGGGATCTTGTCGATAAATATCAATACATTGATTTTGGCTGTTTAAGTTTCTTTCGTGTTTCCCGTAGTGTGAAAAATGGTTTTAATGTGGATGTGGTATTCGATTGGGCGATCTCAGAGCACTTTTTTGCTCTCAGAGCAGTTCTTATGTTCGTTTGAATATTTTTCAAATTTCAGAGCACTTCTGCGAATCTAGATATTTTCTCAGATTTACCAATACAAGTGCGCTTGAGTTTGACAACTGGTGGAGGGCGTTTAGGTTGTCGTGAATTTGTTCTAAAGCAAAGAAAGGCATTGCATCGGGTGAATCTATTTTTGTAAATTAATTATGTATAAATATTTAAAAATCAATCGGGACGCAAATTACGAATGTTTTAATTTAAAATTTAACCCGTGAATGAAAACGCTTTGAAAAGTGTTGAAGGCTACATATATTCGAATCCCACGAATATTATCACAAAGTTGCTGAGCTAGTGACGTTTTTATGTTCGATTAGCCACACAAAATCAGTGCCTTGATTTTGTGCGGTTTTTGTCGCAATGGCGGTTGCGGAAAGGGTTCACGTGTAGGCGGATTCTGTAAATGTGTGAGTGATGCCGAGAACTGACAACTTCCAATATTTCCTGTTCTATTGTAGAATGTAGCCTTGTTCCTGAAAATTCCAGGCGAGCTTTCCGATATGAAACCTTTTGTTACATTTCGGGCTGGGATTCGAAAAGATAAAACACTATTCTGTGCAACTGTTCAAATAAAATCTCTTTATTTACACTTTCCAAATATTCACTTATTTAGTACCAAAACAATATCACTTTAATCAACGTTTCAATCCAATCGCTTATTCACTTTATTACTTAACACTTATTATTTATCTCTCAAAACAACATCACTTTAATCAATTCTCAAACGTTTCAATCCATTCGCTTTATTCTATTACTTCTTTTTATCTCTCAACCGATTACTCTTTCGAACTTCACTATCGCTGGTTAAAAATCAACTGCCCTGTCTGTTGTCAACGCGCCCCTTTTATATCCGCGCTGCCACCTATCGGCGAATGTTCCAGAAATCGATAGATTCCAGTGCCTTGATTTTGTGCGGTTTTTGTCGCAATTGCGGTTGCGGAAAGGGTTCACGTATAGGCGGATTCTATAAATGTGTGCGTGATGTCGAGAACTGACAGCTTCCAATATTTCCTGTTCTATTGTAGCCTTGTTCCTGAAAATTCCAGGCGCGCTTTCCCATACGCAACCTATTTAGGTTGCGAGAAGGATGTAGGATGAGAACAACTGACGACACCGTGACCGTTGTGCGACAATTTGGTACTTTTTCCGATTACCCTGATACAATTTGTTCCTAATTTGTTCCTTTTTGTTAGTTGGAAAAAACACTTCGGAGAGTTTTCAAAAACTGTGATTTAAAAAAAAATATGTTTAAGATATAACGCTGTTCCCTATCAAAACACTATTTTCGGTTAAAACGAGTCAATACTACTTGTTAAAAACTGTGAGAAAATTCTAAATTTACAGAAGAGCTTCAGAAAAGGAATTTTTTCTTGCAACTTTTTAAAACTAAATTGAACGAGATCTTAGAATGTGGATATAAATATGAGTTGATATATTTACAGCCAATGTTTTAGTATTTATTATATATTTATAATTCAAAATCAAGGCTTTAAGGTTTTCATTTTAAAATTTGTCATTCGAAAACGAATTGCATCTATTTTTTGAACTATCTTAAAAAAATCTATAATTTTTTTTTTTTTTGTTTGTTTTTTTTTTATATATGAAAATTTCTATGAAAACTATCATTTTTTTTTTTAAACTATAATTTATAACCTTTCTCTAACACCCAGGGCCATGAAACAGTAAAGAGCAATATTACTAAGGTACAAATGCCATACGTAAAACGAAACTGTACTAATTTTCTTTTGCTTTTTTTGACCACCTAAACTGGATGGTTGACCTCAATCTTGATCTTTAAATGTTGCTAATGAATTATAAAGTTAGTATATCAAAAAAATAAGCAAATTATCTTTCAATTTTATGGAAAAAGAATTTATTAATTTTTCTGTGATCGGAAAAAGTTTTTCGTACGGAAAAATTTATAAATTCTTATTTTAGAAAAACGAATTTGATAAACTAATTTTACAATTCATAAGCAACATTTTAAGACCAAGATTGAGGTCAACTATCAATTTTAAGTGGTCAAAAAAAGCAAAAGAAAATTTGTACGGCTCTGTTTTACGTATCACTATAACTGGGGCCTAAAGCTACTCTACAAATTTAGAATTTTCGCACGATATTTAACAAGTATAGGCTCACTAGACGTTATAATAGTATTGTGATACGCAACCGCGTTACATTTTAAATATATTTATTTGGAAATCGCACTTGTTTAAAGAATTTGTGAAGTTCCTTTTTCAACAAAAAAAAAGGGAAAAAGTACCAAAAAATTGTATTAGAGTCCTCGAAAAAAGTGTCAAATTTTCGCACAACGGTCACGCTGGTCCAGCGCGCGGTGCACTCACACATTCAAATCCGATTCGGAACGTTCCCTAGCGCAATTGCGACAAAAACCGCACAAAATCAAGGCACACTGGCACAGATGTAAACTCCATATCTTCTCCAATCCAGATTGTACTAGAATAACTTGACATTGGAGATTCCAGTCTCCAATTGGAAGTTGAACTTTAAGAGGGAAACAGATTGTTACCAGGTGCCCGATTCACCACAATTCCTAAGGGTGCGATTCACTAAGTGCCTGATTTACCACACTATTTAGGTTGCGAGAAGGATTTCGGATGAGAACAACAGCGTGACCGTTGTGCGACAATTTGGTACTTTTTTCGAGGAGCCTGTTACAATTTGTTGCTACTTTGTTCCATTTTGTTAGTTGGAAAAGGTACTTCGGAACGTTTTCAAAACCGTGATATGGCTAGAGCTGAAGTTAATTGCATTACTAGCAGGTTTAAAGTTAGAGGCGAAGAATTTAGCAAACAGTTCGCTGGTAGATTCGCTGCCGTTCGATACAACGTTTTGAAACATAATTTCTTTTGGAAAACCAGACGATTTACGTTTCCAGTTATAGTGAATCCAAAAACACCTACTGTTAGCTCTGATACGAGATTCAACAGAGGAAATATAGCTTCGATAGAGAAATCTATTCAAGAACCCGTATTCCTTTCTAAGGCGAAGAAAAGTTTCCCTATCAGCCAACCAGATATTCTCATTTTCTTAAAAAAAATATTTTTTAAATTCTTTAAATGGCTAAGCCGAGCATTAAACCAAGGAAGCTTGGAGGCGGATTTATCTTTACCAATAGGCACATACATCTCGAACGTATGTAACTATAAGCTAAAAGGTATCATAAATGTCAATGAGACTTAACCCCAAAAAGCGATTTTGCCAATTAATTGAACGGAAAATAGTATTTTTACCTTCATAATTAGCTTTTTTAAGGCTAAAGACTTTAACATTATTATCACATTTAACGTTTTAAAAATTGTAAGATTCAAAACGAATTTTAATTTCTTTATGATGAATCGAATTTGCAAGTAAAGGGAAAATATCATTGCGCAGGGATTGTCGCCGGCCGGCGCCGCTTCTTATTTTTTTGGATGGAAGTTGAATAACCTCACATAAACATTTAACGGACAATTATCAGCATCAAGTGCGCAATGAAGAGAAGTAGCGGGTACAGCAAGCTTAAGTTGACAAATTTAAGAGTGTTTTGATCGGTACCTCTTGCAATGAGGGGCATGCATAACAGATGATCGGATGGAATTTGGAGTCTATGTGAGCAGTAATTTTTGATAGAATCAGCAGCAGTAGTAGATGAGGAGAAACGCGAGAGGTGCAACCATTTTTAGGACAGAATGACGGCAATATTGTTGTCTTCGGACGAGGTATTGGTTCCCACGACGCGTTTCTTATGCAAATTATGATTTTTATTTGATGATGAACTTTGAACAGTTGGATAGATTGCACCCGGGCGACGAGTAGAGTTTAAGTCCTCACAGAGTGGCAACCCCGAACTGGGAAGCGCAGCAGCAGGCAAAAAAGGTTCATCATGGGGAGACGGCAGTTCACTTCCAAATGCAACCGTTTTAGCAGCAGCTCAATTTTGAACCGCATTTGATTTAATGATCGTCGGCGAGAGAACATCATGCGGAAAATCCGAGACACTCTCAGATCTATGCACAAATATATTATACCCTTTTTAATTAAATTTGTTTGGGAAACTCCTTCTGATGATTTTTGGTCTCCGTTTGGTAAATCCACTAAAAGTTTTTTTTGAAATTGTTTTTTGAGATCATATATTTCAACTGTAAGTTGTTTAACAGTTTCGATAAGCAAATTATTAGAATTATGAGACACAATGCACGAAGTGCATCTCCATATAATGCTCGAATCATTAGTCAAGAGCTTAAGAACTGAATCAGAAATATTGGCACATTTCTTGTGAAAAATTAAATTACAAAAGGAATCACATTTCACAAAATTGCAATCAATAACTTCATTATCACATTTGGCGCAATTAGTAACAGCCATTTTAAGAGAGAAATAATTAACACAACCGATCACTGCAAGACTCAAAGTAAAGTTGAATCCTGGTTTTTAAACAAAATAGTTTACACAGAAGTTTCACGACTACGAATGATAGGCTGTAGTTTTTGTAGTAACAACTTAGTAGTCTCTTTTGGGGTGTTTGACAGAGACCACTATAGAGACGACCAAGAACTTATCATTATTGTGAATAGTAGAGTAATGAAAATACTACTTTTTCAAATTTTAATATTAAATAATGGAACTTGGAGAAAACTCAAGAAGTTTAGACCGAAACCAACAGCTTGTCTATTTTAAGAGAGGAATTATTAAATATAGATTGTCATTAGTCATTACTAGTATTGGTAACGCTGCCAAACTCAAGGTTGAGCTCAGCATGGCGATCGTGAATGTTTAAGAAAAAGTTGGCGCAACAGGTTCATTCACTTCTCACTTCCATTCGTCTTTTTTTTGCGACGAATGAAAGGGATTAATTTTATATAAAATCCAAACGGTTATTGGCGATTGGCGCATTCTTCAGACCTTTTCCTTTGAGACCCTGTGGCCCTCTAGCTGTGACCATCTTGTGGCTGCTTTATTGGAGGTTTTTTTTCCAAGACTACCCTTTATGCCACGGCTATAGGTGGTCTTATACCCTCAATCATTGTAATAAGTGCGAACTCTGCTCCTTCACTGTCCAGAACGTTGGTCTTTTCGTTACCTTGTATATGACAATGCCCAGGTTCCCAACACAATCTGACACGGTTCTGCCAACATAATGCCTTGAGCATGTGGTATGTCTAGCGCCTTAAGCGCAGCCTGGCTATTTTTTTTTTTTTTTTTTTTTATAATTCACTAGTGCTCAAGGGGTTTTTGTTCCCTTATAATGCTAATGCACAGCACGAGTGGAAGGCTATCAATGTAGATGGCGATATTCTTATTGGATATCAATCTCATCTCAAGTACCTTCGCGGCTTTGAGTACGACCAGAATCTCTCTGGAACATACTGCATGTGTCCGGAAGTCTCAGGGCGATATGTAGGTCCAATTCACTGGAGTATATACCGGACACCCTCACAAGTTTTGGAACCGTCAGTATATACCTAGATCTTATTTTCCGTCGAAACTAGATTCCTATACCAATCCTCTGTCAGTGTACAACACATCGTACGGTGTGCCAAGATCAAGTGTATCAAGACTTTCATCAGCTTTTTCCGGGATTTAGGAGAATGATTCCCTTAAAATAGTACTGTGTCCTATCCTACTGTTTTTAAAAAGCCCTGCATTAGTGAGCCGTATCGAACTATTACCTGCATTTTTGTTTTTGTAAGTTCAGTGGTATAAGATGCATAAACGCTCCCAGTGCAGCCGTTGGTGTGGTACGTAAAGCACCCGCAACGACAATGCAGGCTGTTCTTCATACCCCGGTCAACATATCCCGTACATACTTCTTGTTCGTGGCCTTACACCAGACAAGAGTCCCATGTGTAATTATGGCCTTAGGTTAGGTAAGGTGGCTGTCGAGAAAGACACACTTAGACCGTATATAATTTAGGTCCTTTGTGAAACCACATGAGTAATTATGGCCTTACTACCATTATCTATAGCCAATACAACCTTGAAGCCCTCATGCACCATTTCTTTCCTGCTGCCCTCAAATGAAGACAGCATTGTGAGCCTTGCGGATTCTTTCCTGACTTACTAAATTACAAATTAGAACATTAGAAATCAAACGGAGAATTGCACTTGCCCACCATCATTCCAGTCCTGCTTTATGGTGCAATGTAATGTATACAAATAAATAGTTTGAATAAAAGTAAGGAACACGCTTTTATTTCAAATGCTTATGTTAAGTCTTTAAGTTTCTTTTATTTCTCATTAAGTGTTCAAAAATTGGAATTTTACAAACAAAATTAAATTTTTAGCACAAATCCAAGAACACTATGATCTTCAGTTTCTTTTTATTTATCAACATCTGAATGATTAACTTTAAAATTACTTTTAGTTATAGTTTTATTTAAATACATAACAACAATAAATTAAATATTCGTCCTAGCGAGGTATCTGTCGGAACAGTTCCGAAAAATCCTCCGAACCGTATAAATTCCGAGAATTTTCCGTTCCGACGAATACCTCGCTAGGGCCGATTACTCTGCAGCAAACTTACGTTTACCACTTAGGAAATGCTGTGGTCTGTTGTATATCTGCTTAATATACATTGAAGACGCTTTGTCAATTGTATTATATACATATGATGCCACGCCCTTGACTTTTGGTCCTTGATTAATGAGAATTGATGACGGCAAGGGTATGCCACAAATCGCTAGACAATTAACTTTTTCCAACACTTTATGAGGTACAGCCGGTAGTAAAAAAACTTGTTTTAAATTGTAATCGACGCCTCGAATTATACCTGAAAAGCGCATTTTAATTGAGTTTACAGACTTGTTAAATGTTACCTATTCCAAGACATTCGATTGCCTGACCATTCTTGCGACACAAGTAGATAAGGTTCCCAACCAGAACTTTAAGCAAATCTTCTGTGTTCATTTTGTCTTCTCCCATATTCATGATTTCCAAGTCTTTAGTAGATGCGCTATAAATATAAAATAGAAGTTAATTAATAGACACAGTTTATATAATTATAATATATCAATTGGTTGACGCTCGGAACTATACCACTTTTTAGTGTGGTATAGTATTGTCTTTCCAATAAAAGTAAAGTTTCAAAAATAATGCTAAACTAAGATTTTGACCGAGATCAGGAGTATGCATATAACAATATACAGTAGAAGTCAATTTTGTATGATATTTGAAATTGGCTTTCAAATCTATGAAAATAAGGTGTATTCGAACTATGAACATCTTTTTTTAATAGATTTTCGTACCTTAAATTCAGACTGATATCAGCCTATGGGCCGTGTGAATAAAACTTATGTCGTTTTCCATTGGGACCAAAAATCAATCTTTTTTTTTATCTAAATCATTTTAACGTTCCATTGAGCAGAAAAATCAACCTTTTTTCGATTCGGATCACTTTTTGCAGATCTCGATATTTTTTTAGATTTACGCATACCAATATATAGTTTGCACAGCTGTTTCACGTCAGTTTAAGAAGCTTTCAAGACAAATGCGCAAGGTTTCGTGAAAATCAAAATAACAAAATCCACAAATAGCCATGGATATAATTTTGAGGGAATTATTATCTTAATTGTCTCCCTCATCTGAAGACTACAAATCACAAATAATACTTCATTTGTATCTACAACAGGCGAAACATTTTTCAGGTCGATATCCATTTATGATTTTTCCAAAAACGAATGCCATTTGAACAGCTGATATTGTTGTCAATTAAAGGGCCCAACCCATAGAATCCGTTGCATCCGTCGCGTCGTCGGATTCGTCAATATTAACGCATTCGACGGAACGAGCAGTCCCATAGAATCCGTCGCATACGGTGACAGGCAGTATTTTGAATACTCCATCATTATTTTGTCCCACGAAATGTGGTAATTTTTCCCCTTCCATCATATTAAAATTCCCTTTTACGTAATTCTCCTGATAGGCGTTTTTTTGTAAAAAAAAAATCTAACTTTTAAAAGTAAAATCCATATTATTCGGAAAGACTATCACATTAAATTACATTTGGCATAAAAATCACAGTTTGTTAATATTATTATGATTACCTTTTTGTTGTTGTTTATACAAAAAAATATTGCTAAAAGGCGATTTAAATAAGATCTTTTTTAATGTGGTGTTTACATTGTGAAATGTAGACATATTTTTTTATGAAATTAAAAAAAAAATCTAGTTTCATTGTTTATTGCAACATTTTCTTTTTTCTCACGGAAAGCTTTTCCGGACACCGAAATTCCCAAAAAGAGGAAGAACTCCCACGATATAAGAGCACTAGTGATAGCCTATGACAGTTTCTCTTTCTCTCTCAATATTTCTCTCACGCTGTGCCAACTGTCAACGGGTGCGACGGACAGAAAAGTAGAAAGTAAACCTCCTTTATCCGTCGCATCCGGCACGTGCGCTGCTTATGGGTCACCTTCCATAAGCTACTGTGTATTCTATTGAACTGTCAGTCGAAAACGTTGCCGCAACGGACGCGACGGATTCTGTGGGTTGGGCCCTTAACGCACACACTAATCCATTTATAAAAGCAGATCAATTTCTTTGCGCGTTCCACGAGCAGCGTAAAATCTGAGATCTGAAAAAGATTTCTGGTGGTCCCAATGGAAAACAACATTGGGTCGTATGAATAAAGCGTAGCAATAATTGCTTTTA
The DNA here is from genome assembly GCA_946477585.1 of Cheilosia urbana. Classification (NCBI taxonomy): domain Eukaryota; kingdom Metazoa; phylum Arthropoda; class Insecta; order Diptera; family Syrphidae; genus Cheilosia; species Cheilosia urbana. Next base: position 46,508,414 of record OX297856.1, read on the forward strand.
CTCAAGAGAAATGTCAAAGTCGAAGCATTTGCTACGTTTCGTATGAATAAAAACCAATTTCAGTTAGTTCCAACTTTTGAAATGTTCGAAAAGCGGCGGCACTGACCTTTTACTCAGATCGGTATGAATAAACAAAGCAAATGCTATGCAAATTCTGAGTCTGCTATTTAGTTGACTCAGACCTTTTGCTCAATATTTTGTACGCACATTTTTTAGACAAAAAAAAGTAAGCAATGTGAATTTTCGATGGTTTGTCAATAAATAGTTAAATGAAAAATGCAGGAAAATCATCAAAATACCTGTGAAAAAATCAATTATTTCTTGTCATGGGCACCTGAAGAAGAAATAAAACATCAACAACCTATTTGGCAAACAAAAATCATATTTCCAGGTGCAATTGGAGCTTATAGATTGCACTCATATTTCTGAATTTCATTTTTTTAAATTTCAATTTCCACAAAAGTCGTTAGAATCTCAAGGAAAATTCAAATTTACTGGTCAGGTTTGACAGAATTTGCAAGGCAAGTACACGTGTGGCGAAGTAAAAGCTATGTTCGAATTTTCGAACTTACTTTAGCAAACTAGGTTTTTATTCATACCGATTCAAAGCAATTGCTAAGGGCTTTTACTTTGCTAAAACCTTTTACACAAAGTGAATGCTAGTTTTTATTCATACGACCCAATAAGAAAGCATAACGTTGTCGATACTCTGCCACCGAACCGAAAGAAATAAATAAGATCAAAGTTAACGTATCATATCTTCTTCCTTTCCCCATTTCGGATCCAAACTGTAATAATTCCCAAAAAGCAGTGGAAAATCCACAAAAAAGTAGCTGATATACAATTTATACACAAAAATGTCAAAGTATATTTATGAACTCACCAAAATGGCTTGATATCCGTCAGCCATTCAGCATGTCCCGTTAAGATAGTACTGAGCCTAGAGACAATCATTGCGAGTCTCGTATCCCTCGGTTTCATATCCCATTCTTTTTGGTAATATTTATTCTTGGGTATGATGGAATGCATCAAAGTTAAGTTATGCCGATGCTTATTTGCTGATTCGAAGGTGAACATATCTCCAACGATATTACACTCAAAAGATTCCAGATTATCTTTGCTCATAATTACTTCAAAGTTGTTGATTTCCATCGGACTCTCAAGTTGAACAATATTAGTTGGTTGTAGTAAATTACAGATAACAGCTATTAATTCGTCACCAAAGCCCTTATTGTAGCCCATTGTGTTTATTACCCACGGTATTCCATCGTACTCTTTATTCGATATACAGTATTCCATTAATGCCTGCACACTCTCAATATATCGCTGTGGCAGAAGAACAACATTTGTGTGTCCCACCAAGAATGCCTTGTCGGGTTCTTTGTTCAAAAAATACCCAGGTCCGAGTAATGGGCAAGTCAATGTGGTCGCACTAACAGTCTGCGGGACAAACATCTCCGGCTGCCCAATATCTAAGTCTATTATTAAAATCTTTGGATATTTGTTTAGATTTCTGTTGATCAAGTAACGCACCAAAGTTGATTTTCCCACAGACTTTCCACCAATAGCCATTACTCTACTGTTGTCACTCAATGTTATTGATCTCCATTTGGGATCAATAACAAGAGCTTTATCAGTTTTCAATGTTATATTACATCGCAATAAAAACTCACTGGTATAGAACGGTTGATCACTTTGAAATGAGTTCATATTGGGGAACAGGTGTTCAACCATATACTTTTTTAGCATATTAACCTTTTTGCTACGGTCGTTACGCTCAAGTATCACAATAGCGTCCTTGCTGGGGTCAAAATTTGTAATAACTTCTTCTAGGTCTGTTTGAAAAAAGTAAGGTGTCAGTGAAAGTATATCCTTTTCGTTCACTGATGGTTTTGTATCAGAACTATTTGTCGGTTCAATTCTTAATGAACTGTAACCTCGGGGAGAAAAAATTTCAATCGATTCGTTCCGTTTTGGATTGTAGCCAAATATCTCTAAAGATCCGGCAATTAGTTTCAGTTTTACCGTCCCATAGAGATACAGTGGATCTTTTACAAGAACAATCACATGATTAGAGTTGATCGCATTGTAAAACAATGTACGGAATGATGGCTTCTCCTGTAATGTATTTTTGGCTTCTGTAGAAGGCAGTGCTTTATCCAAAATTGACTTTTCAGACTGTATCTGTTCTCCTTTGGTTGGAATAGGTGTAATTTCAGTAAACGATTGCGATTCCTTCTTTTCTAAGATAGTGGTGTTAATTCCAAGCTCTTTCTTATTCGGTGCCCTGATTGTAAAGGGCTTCACTTTCATTTTCGACTCCATATTCACTACCTTATTATTGGTCGTAATTATTTTATACGACTTGGTACTGCCCTTTGAGTTAGTAATTCGATCTAATGGCGAACCTTCTGTATTGTTGCGAAGCGAGTTATTCGCCACATGGAATATGTCAATGTCTGGGTCTTGTTTTGTTGCTTTATCAGCTTGGAAAATTTCCGGAGTCATTTGAGACGGTTGCACAGAATAGTTTTTTTCGTCAGAAAAACTACCGGTTTCTTTATCAGTATCTGAACCGCTAAATGACATACAATCAGAACAACAATCTGAATCGGTATCATAGTGCGAGTGACTTATCCTATCGATAGGAACTAGCTCAGGGCAACTATCCCCGCTTTCATAGGATATATCAGAACGATTAAAATTGAATGTTCCATTACAGGTTAATGGCAAAGTTTTAGCGCCATTTATACCACTTTGTGTAACCGTTGTCGAAGGAATTTCAACAATTTGAGCACAGCTGGTATCGCTGTCAAAAGCCACTTCATTTGTCTCGGACAGATCATGTTTTACTGCCGTACCTGAAAGATGTCATGAAAAATTAGTATTAAATAGAAATCACATAAATAAATGTTTTACTGCCCGCGTTTCTCTACCCGATAGATGAATAGCGGCCATGTCAACGTCACAAAAGACCAGACCCCAAGGATCGATCGCCATCCCCAGGGATCCATTACGCTATGTCAAGTCAAACTCCATAGGTCTGTTCCTTTACTTTTGTAGTAAGAATGGAAAAGACTGTCAAAATGGCTGTGGTGGGGATAAATTCTCTCACAAAGAGAGACACTTACGAAAAAGTTATGGAACGCTTTTGTGATCTTTAAAAACTGACAGATACATATTTCAAATATTAAAAAAAAAAAAAAAAAAAAACAAAAAAAAAGGTACCAAAAGCCGTCTGGTGAACTCGAGGAATTTGATAATTTACAAAGAAAATTAATTATATCATCTACACGATGAAAGTTACCTGGAATTCATCGAACTTCGTTTTGATGAACCCGAGTAGGTATGTGGAAGAGTTTATACTGATTGAACTACAAGAGATTGTTCCTAGGTACAGTGACAGTGAGGAAGAATTTCGTCGCCAATATCGAAAAGAATCTTAAAGAGAACATTCATTTTTATTTTGCCTCCTGTTAATAAGCAAGAAGAAGTCAAAAATAATCAACGCATATGCCAAATGGCATAACAAATTTCAAATCACCTGTTGAGTAAAAATTTTGTAAGATCTCAGTTGAGCGGTTTCTTGCTCTCTCTTACGAGTTTTTCGAGTTAAGGAACGGCACTGAATAAAAATTCTTATGTCGTTTTCCATTGGGCAAAAAGAAGCGTCCGGGAGAGTCCGGAATCGAAAAAATCACTTCTGAAACCGTTCCATTGGCACAAAAAATACTCTTCTGTTGATTCTGAGGAGAGAATTTCGCTTCTGGATTTGAAGTCAGAATCCACTCAAGAAGCACTCACACAAGTGCAATTTATGTATTTTATACAAGTCAGATGACAGCTGCCGTAGATTATTTTTTGGCATTTCACCAATACTTTTGTGGATTCAACCAGAAGCAGTTTGGATTTCAGATTGAGTCGATCCCCGAGTGAAACCAATGGAAAACGACATTAATGCTGTCATCTGACTTGTATAAAATACATAAATTGCACTTGCGTGAGTGCTTCTTTAGTGGATTCTGACTTCAAATCGAGAAGCGAAATTTACTTCTCAGAATCAGCAGAAGAGTATTTTTTGTGCCAATGGAACAGTTTCAGAAGCGAATTTTTCGATTCCGGACTCTCCCGGACGCTTCTTTTTGCCCAATGGAAAACGACATTAGATTATTTTTTGGCATTTCACCCATACTTTTGTGGATTTAATCAGAAACAGTTTTCTTGTTCCATGGATCCCCGAGTGAAACCAATGGAAAATGAGATTATGTCGTATTTATTATTTTCGATTCCGGACTCTACCGGACGCTTCTTTTTGCCCAATGAAAACGACATAGGTATCAAGTCCAATATAGCAGATATGAGAAGGCAGTTGAATGGAATTAAATACTTAGTCTAGACCAGAAGTCAGATATGGATTTAAGGAAAACTTAGATCAACGTGTACATTGCAGCGAATACGAATGCTACAAAACTGGAATAACATAAGAAGGAATGGACGCGGAGTAAAAAATTACATACATATTAGGAGGACTGATATCACAAACAAAAACAGTGGATATTTCTCTTCCAGATAGACCGGCTAACCGTAAGGCCCGGTTAAATAAAAACACAACAAAACACTATAATGCACTATGAGATTGGTGCTAAAAATTGATAAAGTAGAAACTTCGCGTTTCACTAGAAGTGAGGATAGATTTATGTAAAGAAGGCAAAAAAAAAAAAAAAAAAAACTCACCATTAGCAATGTACACATCTTCAGCAATGTTTTCAGGAAGCTCGTAAGTTTTATCGGATGCGGTGTCTAAATAGGAAGAATCTTCTGAAAAACTATCATCCTCCTGCGAATATGATAAACCGTCATTACTTTCCATGCTATAGTCGTCGTAGGAGTCGCTGGTATAGTCGCAGGAATTGATGCAGTCATCTGTATAACTATCATATTCACTGCTCTTATGAAGATTATAACTGTCATAGTGATTGTTATCATCGTCATAAAGCCTATCCATAGGAATTTCATTTTGATGTGTGACACGAGTTAGAGCTTGTTCATTATTGGCAACTTTGTGTATTTTTACAGGTTTCGCTTTTTGTTTTAAATTGCGAGGAGCACAATTATCACATTCCGAATCCGATGTTTGAGGGCGCAGCGGACCTCTGTATGGCTTTGATGGTTTCTTACTGTTTTCCTTTAGTTTCAACTTTTGCTTAGCTAAGAGATCAGTTTTCTTTCTAGCCTGCACCGCTGGCGATTTGTTTCCTATTTTATTGGATGCTTGTTTGCTCTTTTCAGTCTTTTTAATCTTGGCTGGATCTTTGCTAACTCTGTTTTGTTTCACTGATTTTCGCTTTTCCGAGTAGGATTCAGGGATATGTTTACCATTACCACCGACTTTGCTGCTTTGCTGCTGTTTACCTGCCTTTTTGGGTGGATTAACTTTAGGCTTGGAGTTTCTCTTAAGCGATGCAGGAATGTGTTTGCCTTTTGTATTCAAAGTGTTTTCCCTTGAATTTAGTTTTCTAGTTTTGGTAGCTCTTGGCTTATTAGCTTCGGATTTTTTAATAGTATTTGACACATTCTTACCAACGCTTTCCGTTTTTCGAACATTTTCGCCAACTTTTGGGGCTCTTGGGATAGATGATTTGGGTGAAACAAGGAGATGTACACTAGTTTTATCCTTTTCAAGGAGACGTTTTAATCTTTTTCGTAATTGTTCTTGATTTTTTAAGTTGATATTCTTTTTAAGTGGATTTAATGATATTTGACCGGTTCCAGAGCTGGTTCCTTGACTAGTTTTATCACGTTTGTTTTTCATTTCGATGCACTCATGTGGTGAATTGTTAGCTTAAACAAGGAATTAGAACAGCTAAATTAAATAATTGGAGTTTATATATCCTATTTACACAGAAAATGAATTTAACCGAAAATACTGTCCTTAACAGTACACAAGCCAATTGCAAATTTGATTTATTTTGTTTTAGGTAGGTACCTACTTTTTTACCTATTTGCCCGGTGCGAATTTGAAGTTAAGTGAAATTCATACAAAAGCTTAAACACTACCAATACCAACCAACACCACGTGGAGTGGATCGTAATTTTGACATCTGACTGAAAAGCCTGCTGGCTGCGTTCATTTAACAGTACATCATTCAAAGCAAAGATAATGGAATTTAAAAGAGATGGATAACTTTCCAGTGGAAAGGCGGCTGCCTACAAGCTGTTTTCCAGAAAAATTCATAAAGTCACGCATACATGCTCATTTCTATGATAGTATAAGTGAGTTCGTGAATTCACCCGCAAGATGGCGGAAAGTTGGTGAACTCACCACAGAAATTCATAAAATTATCAAATATCCTGGAAAACTGGTTTGGGCATGTTCACTAGGAAAATTTGAATTTTGACGGTTGGCAGTTAATTTGCTTGCAGTGAATATATAATCAATACGTTTCTAACACTTTGACACTGCCTTTTATCAAGCATGATCAATACAGTTACGAATAACAATTCAAATTCCATTTTTATTAACAGAGTAATTAAAAAAGTTTCTCGTAAAATTGAGCACAAGCAAATTCAAATTCAATTAATTTGCATATACATTTTAAATGCAAAATGGATAACGCTTTAGTCAATTAGTAATCTCTCAAGGCTGTTATAATTCGGCATAAAATGTTTGTATTGTTTATTATTTATTATTTCAAAATTTCAAAACCTCAATACTTCGTTTTTCTACATTTAAGTACTGCACGTAGAAATAAATAATAATTTTTTTAGGTTAAATATCGCAATTTGTAATGTTTATTATCAACATTTTTATATTTTTAACCCTAGCACACCAACCACTTCTTAAAATATATAAATCCATTCCTGTACAAAATTAAGTATTGTCAATAAATAATTTCACATATAAAAGCAGTTGTTCCTTCCAGTCGGACTAATACAACGGTGATATACGAAAAATCGTATATCTTACGAACATACCTATATGACGTGGCACCGCGTATGGTGAATACAACATTAAGGGCCGGTCTATTCACAGCTGGTTAGAGCCTTGGTTACCTTAGTTACCGCGGATTTAGGTTAACCCATGATTATAAATCAGTGATAACCAATGAGTATCTGTTGACCGTTTTTTCACTTCGGTCATCAAACCATATCTTTGCAACAAATCGTTCCATTTTTCCATTTAGTCATTGACCGAATCCATGGTTATATATATATATATATTTTTTTTTTTTTTCGTCGGGTCTGTTTGTTTTTGATAAGTAATTTATTTAGGTAAGTATTTTATTAATGTATTTATTTTTTGTAAACTTAATAAACACAAAAATGAATGTCATAACCAAATAATACAGGGCTCTCATCGCGTAATTTTTGAAACGATAGTCGTCGAAACGATTGAACAAGACGATCTCGTTTTTAGTTTGTTTCATATAACATCATCGTCGTATCGTTCAATCGAATCGTTCGTCGTTTTCATTTTGAACAGTTTGAAAATGACTGTAAACAAAGTCTGACACCTAAAAAATAAAAAATGTATGGAAATTGTTTTTTTTTTCCTTGAATTTGTTTTTTTTTTCTTTGTTGTCATTGATTGACGTGGAATGGGGCATTTAATTCAAAAATGGATATTTACTAAGGAATAAGGCCTCTATTAGTATCAAGAAGAAGTGCAATTTTAAGTGAATGTGAAAGTGTTTACAAGAAGTGTTGATAATTTTGAATTGTTTAGAAAAAAATTATAAAACAAATAAAGGAAATCCAAGTGGAATAATTTATTTTTTGCAGAATGTGTTCTTTTACAACTCGGATAGAGCGAGTCGCCTCTATAGGTGTGGGTCTTTCTTTTAATTTTTCTTTATAGATATTTCAGACCTAATTTAAACTGAAAAAACGCACCAAAAAAGACGAAACGATTGCAAAATAGCCATCGTTCAATAGAATCGTTTCGACGAGGGTATTTGACGTTTGAATTAGTAACGTGAAGCAACAAAAAACGATGATCGTCGAATCGTTTCAACGATTATCGTTTTTTATTTGCTATACGATGTATAAGCATCGTCGAGACGATGTCGTTCAATCGTTTTGTGCTTACGCGATTAGAGCCCAGGCATTTTTTTAGAACTTAAGAATGAAACTTTGTATTTGTGAGTCAATAAGCAATTTTTTTGTGAACAAAACCGAAATAAAGCCAAAACCAATAAAAATATATTGCAAATTAACAGGCCACATGTTGGTTTAATCAACGACAATCGCAATTTTCTCGGTCTCACAATATTTTTCCTAACTCGTGTGCTTTATCCCAATCTATTAGAACTGTCATATTCCAAAAAATTTTGAAAATAATCTTACTTCATCCTTTGCATCCATTATTTTGGCGTGTTGTGTATTCTATACTTATGTGTCAGTTGAAAACGTCAAAGAAACCGATGTGAAAGATTTTATTGGTTCACTCCGTCTTGCGTTATACATTCCTTCATTTTTTTATTTGCATTTTTCTTTTTGTTGGCACAATATTATACAAAAAGTTTTTGTATATCAGCTACGTCAAAATGAATAGGTACCTACGTAGTCCTTAAAAAATCTTGAACAAACGAAATTGCAGAAAATCAGTGGTTAATTACAAAGATGCCCAAGATTGAATAATCCGGGCCTTAATATATTCAAAAATAACTCACCACACTGAATTTTGAATGGTGGCCGGTCATTGGTCGATTTTTTTTTTCTTGTAGCTCAAAGCTCACACGTATTCACAGACAGGGATTGAAATTACAAAAACAACAATGTAATCAAATGGGTTTTGGGGGGATAGACGTACGAAAGATATCCATCTCTTTTAATTCTATTATCTTTGATTCAAAGATAATGGAAGGCAGTGATGCACATCTTTCCAATGGAAAGGCGGCTTCCTACAAGCTGTTTTCCAGAAAAATTCATGAAGTCACGCATACATGCTCATTTCTATGATAGTTAAGTGAGTTCGTGAATTCACCCGGAAGATGGCGGAAAGTTGGTGAATTCACCACCGAAATTCATAAAATTTTCAAATATCCTGGAAAACTGGTTTGGGCATGTTCACTAGGAAAATTTGAATTTTGACGGTTGGCAGTTAATTTGCTGGGAGTGAATATACGTTTCTTACACTTGAATAGCATGTTCCCACCAACGTGATTTAGCCGAAGTGATTTATAAATCACGAAACGCGTCCCCACCGAACTTTAAGTGATTAAGTGTGACATTTACGCCAACTTTCCCATATCAATGATGGGACTTCTAACACTGAAGTGGTATTTCAACCACTTTTTACACTTTCGGAAATTCTACCAACCTGAACTCGAAATCTACCACCTTTTAACACAGCTATTCGCTAATAATATTTATTTTCCATCATTAAATTGAAAATTGTACCTACTATAACTTCTGCTACTCGTCTTACTTTTACCCATACACACTCAGCTATCAGTATTTTTCTCGAAGAATTGCATCAGCAAAAACTTCCCGGCCAGTATACACCATTTACCTTTATTAGTGCGAGGGTGTTTTGCTAAGTTTTGATATTTTGTATTTAATGATAAGTTGAATCCATGCCATTTTTTCTGTAGTTCTTTCAAAATTTTAATTCAAAATTTAAAAGCTGCCAGGAATTTCTGGAGAACGGGAAAGATTTTGAGCCCCAAAAATTATTGGTAAAATATGCTTTAAAATATAAATTCGCAGGCGGTTGCCATACAAAGTTATAATTAAGTTTTTTGTTTTGAACAACAAATGTGATTTTTAAAAATAATTGAAATTAATCATGCTTATTTTGAGATTCGAAACGAATAGCCAATTCTAACGAATGTCTCTATTCGTTCGAATGAACTTTGTGTATTTTGATAGACTTTCGTTAGAATTGGCTATTCGTTCGAATCTCAAAATAAGCATGAATAAATAGAAATGACTTATTTATATTTATTTTTTTCCGTTTTTTTTTTTTTGTTATTAAAGCCTAGTATCCTGCTCGCGCTAAATTTTATCTCCCATACAAAAATGTCTACAAAGATAAAATTTAGCGAGGCAGTTTAGCAAAGCAGTATCCTGTTCGCACGCTAAATCCTTAACTTCATACAGATGGGCCGATGAAAAGTCTCCACTCATTTAGCTCGCGAAATAAATGTCCGGTACATTAAATCGAAGATAAATTCTGACATACAAAACATAGGAAAGAGTTTGTCTTGTGTTTGCTATGATTTTTTTTGGCGGAAAACCCAGATAATGTTTGCGTGATAATAAGAGACAACGCAAAAGCCAAACAATAGAGCCAAAACAGAGATATAAATATAAATAAAGCGAACCGAATTTAAGGGGACTTTTGCTTTCATTTGGCCTCGTCTTTTGCGTAGGTAATAAGAAGTGTTCCACTATGGTAAGGAGATTGTGGAAAGTTTCAAGATACATGTCGAAGTTCTTCTTATAATTTCTAGGTTTCTTACGTCTTTCAAGTTTGAAATTCGAAAATTACCTTTACTGATGTCTGTCATGGTACTCATGGTTCATAACCATATGGGTTTTGTCCCATCTATATCATGTTTAATAATAATTTAGCGACCATTTATCTTTGGTGTGGAGAAACGAAGTGGAGACTAGTGGCGCTAAAATTTAGCGCGAGCAGGATACTAGGCTTAAGTATTTCATCGGTATAAATAAATGAATTATTTATCATGGACAATTTTTTTTACCACTTTTCTACCACCGTTTCACTTTCATCAAGTCCCATCACTGACTTTTCGTTTGCTGAATGAAGTGCTGAACATAATAAAGGTATGTTCGATTTTATTTTGTGTGGACAGATACGTAATTAAATTTTAAACACGTCTAAATCACGTAAATCTTAATCACGAAAATGTATGATTAATCAGGTAATTTATGAGATGATTTAGCTAAATCAAGTGGATTTAGATAAATCAAGTTGGTGGGAACATGGTATAACACTGCCTTTTATCAAGCATGGTCAATACAGTTACGAATAACAATTATACAATTATGGAAAACAAATATAGAGTAATTAAAAAAGTTTCTCGTAAAATTGAGCACAAGCAAATTCAAATTCAATTAATTTGCATATGAATTTTAAATGTAAAATAGATAACGTTTTAGTCAAGTAATCTTTCAAGGCTGCTATAATTCGGCATGAAATGTTTTTATTGCTTATTATTTATTATATCAAAACCTCAATACTTCGTTTTTCTACATTTTAGTACTGCAAGTAGAAATAAATTATAACTTTTTTGGGTTGAATATCGCAATTTGTAATTTTTTTATCAAAGTGTAATAGATCTCATTTGTAATAGATCGCTCTGTAATTATTATGTTGTTAATCTGGCAATGATTTAAAGATTTGACGAAAGAAGGAGGAAGTCGAAGACCGCCATGTTTGGTTTGTTTCCGGCATTCTAAAAAGGAGAGAGAAGAAAGAAGAGGAAAATAAAACAACTTAAAACCACTCTAAGTTAAAATCTTTTAATTTTAAACGGACATAAAAATTCAGATGTGGGGTAAATTCCACACAACCTAACAAACAAATAATATAAAAGTAATTTACGATTTCACAAGTAAATATGGATCGACGACCGACTCGCCAAGTAATTGCAGATGCTCTCACCGCAGCTGGAATCCATTTTCCCATCAACGCCACGCTGATGCAATTACGACCACTTTATAACGAGCTTATCATTAAACAAGTGGCTAATGATGGCATTGACGATTCAGAGGATGATGATGAGGAGTTCGAGCCCTGTATTAATGTCGCTGAAATTATGGGTGTGCCCACTGCCGCTAAAGGAAAGGAAGCACCTAAGACCGCCATCGCAAGTGCAACACCCGATGTCCCTATTGAATATGTACAACCCGCTGTTCCAACTCTGGATTCAACACCCGATGTAGATGTCGTTAGTGCTACTGCTGTTGAAAATATAGCACCCGCTGTCTCTATTCCAACCGCAGAACCCGCCGTCGCTGATGTAAGTGTGCAACGTGCTGATGTATACGTAAGAACTAGTGCCGATGTCCATCAGTTGGAGGAACAACTCAAAATATTGCGCATGCGCTGTGAAATGCTCGAGTTACAGCAACAAATTGGTACTATGACAAGGGTTGATCGCCAGGTACCCAACATCCGACGCATTAACTTCGAAGAACTGGACGCTGCAGTGCCGATGTTCAGTGGAGACGATCATTATGACGTTGTCAAGTGGTTGGAGCAGTTCGAAGAATACGCAAACACATGTGAGTACAACGAAAAAGAGAAGTGCCTTGGTATTCGTCGGCGATTGGAAGGAACGGCCAAGAAATATGTGCTCAACCTAGGACACGTTGAATACAACACCATGAAAGCAGGCTTGGTCAAAATGTTTAAGCGTACAGTAACTCGCCAAGAAATTTACCGGCAACTGCGTGCCCGCTACATGAAACCAAATGAGACGTGCTTAAGTTACGTCGTGTCGATGCAATCTATTGCATCAAAAGCTGATATTGGTGAACAAGAGTTAGTTGACATAATCATCGATGGGATACCGGACAACAGTAACAGAATTGCATTTCTGTACGGTGCTACCAGTATAGATGAGCTAGTTCATCGTATGGATCGTTATGAACAGCGACGCATAAAAACAACAACAGCAGTCAAACCGAGTTCAAGCACAAACAAAACCAGGACTACCGCTGTAACTGCGAATAACAAGGAAGAAGTACGCTGCTACAATTGTTCTCAGTTTGGGCACTATAATGTGGTATTCGTTTGGGCGCTCTCAGATCACTTTTTTTGCTCTCAGATCAGTTTTTATGTTCGTTTGGTACAAAAAAAAGCAATCTTTTTCAGATTTCAGATCACTTTTGCGAATCTAGATATTTTCTCAGATTTACCAACACAAGTGCGTTTGAGTTTGACAACTAGTGGAGGGCGTTTGGGTTTTCGTGAATTTGTTCTACAGCAAAGAAAGGCATTGCATCGGGTGAATTTGTTTTAGTAAGTTTATTATGTATAAATATTTAAAAATCAATCGAGACGCAAATTTCGAATGTTTTAATTTAAAATTTAACCAGTGAATGGAAAACGTTTTGAAAAGTGTTGAAGGCTACACATATTCGAATCGCACGAATATTATCACAAACAAGAGCAAGTGACGTTTTTATGTTCGATTAGCCACACGAAATCTGAAATCTGAGAGCGAATCTGAAGAAGCCCAAACGAATACCACATAAGAGTGCCTGCCCGAGACCAATTCGGCCACCGGAATCGTGTTTCACTTGCCACCAAATGGGACATCAGCACAGGGAGTGCCCAAAACTTAAAAATACCAGGATGCAAACAGTTGCTGCCTTATCCACGGACCCATCGGAGGTTACCTCTAATTCTGATGCTTTTGATAGTGATAGTGAAACTATCCATGTTGTTCAGACGGTAAGAGTGACTTTTTTAAATCATTGTCAAAAAAGATGCACTGAATTTATAAATTTCTTATCTCTTATTGATTCCGGCAGTCCTATTAGTAGATATTATTCAATACTCAAATGTCCCAGCGTCCATTAAAGTATCCGAAGTTTTAAAGCCAAATAGATTCATCGGTCTTGGCAAGCAAAAAATATATTCTCATGGTACTATATTGTGTTTATTGAAATTCCGTAATGAAATCAAAACAGTTTCCCTCATAGTTACGCCGGATGGAACAATGATGACGCCATTAATCCTGGGACGTGACTTTATGAAACAATTTAATGTTCGTTTAGTTCAAACTAATATCAAAAATATTATACCACAAAAATTTGAATTAAAAAAACTTACAACATCGAGTCCTTGTTTCCGTGCATCTAGTTTGACAAGTAGCAGAAAAATAGATAAAGTAGTTAGTGACTCTAGCAGACGAACATTCCACTTGCCAATTAGTGAAAAAATAGTGATCCCCGTGTCTTTGCCTGAGAGCGCGTTGCCGGTCGGTTGTGCCGACGAAGTTATTACAGAAATGTGTGCTATTAATGTTGACACACCACAGTTAGAAATCGATGTAGGTAATAAATTGAGAAAACACCAATCTGATGTATTGAGAGCAATCATCAATGACTCTTATCTAAAACCAAAAGACGTGAAACAAGAACAATACGATTATAAAATGAAAATACGTTTAACCGATGATACCCCTTTTCATTGTTCGCCGCGGTCTTTATCTTTTCACGATCGTAATGAAGTTCGAAGAATCACCAATGACTTGATGGCCAGGCACATTATTCGGCCAAGTCAATCGCCTTATGCTTCGGCTATTGTTTTAGTTAAGAAGAAAAGTGGCGAAACACGTATGTGTGTTGATTACCGTGCATTGAACAAGAAGACGATTCGTGACAATTTCCCATTGCCATTAATTGAGGATTGTGTTGAATATATGGCAGGTAAGCAATGGTTCTCATTACTTGACTTAAAAGACGGGTTTAACCAGTGTTCGATGCATGATGATTCAATAAAGTTAACTTCATTTGTCACACCCCATGGACAATTTGAATACTTGAGGATGCCATTTGGTTTGAAAAACGCGCCCGCGAATTTTCAGAGATTTGTTTATAATATCTTTCGGGATTTGATTGATACTAATAAGATTATTATTTATATTGACGACATTTTAATCGCCTCCGTTGATTTTCAGTCACATGTAAAAATATTAGAAGAAGTCTTACAAAGGGTTACTAAGAGGGGTCTCGAATTAAAGTTAAAGAAATGTAAATTTGGTTACAATGAGATCGAATATTTAGGCTATTTGGTCGACTCATCTGGCATTCGGCCTAGTGATGCACATATTCGTGCTATTAAACACTACCCCATTCCGAAGAACCAAAAAGAATTGCAGTCTTGCATAGGTCTGTTTTCATATTTCCGTAGATTTGTGCCATCGTTTTCAAAGATTGCTAGGCCATTGTTGAATCTGTTACGTAAAGAAAGTCCATTTAATTTTTCTGAAGTTTGTGAAAATGCATTTTATGAACTGCGAGGTCGACTGACGACAGCACCGGTCTTAGCAATCTATTGCCCGAACCGTGAAACTGAGTTACACTGTGATGCCAGCAGTCATGGTTTCGGTTCTGTACTAATGCAACGTCAAGATGATAGCAAATTTCATCCGGTTGCCTATTTTTCGAAGACGACTTCTGCGGCTGAGTCAAGATATCACAGCTTCGAGCTGGAAACTCTTTCTATAATTTATTCCCTCCGTCGATTTCGTGTATATTTAGATGGAATTCCATTCAAGATTATTACAGATTGTAACTCTCTTACGATGACCCTGAACAAAAAAACAGTAAATCCAAGAATCGCACGATGGGCATTGGAATTGGAAAACTATAACTATTCAATTCAACATCGCAGATCGCAGTGGTGTATCCATGGGTCATTCTGATGCATTGAGTAGATGTCATCCGGATGCATGTGCTGCTCAATTTGTGGCCGCCATTGATAATGAACAATTGGATTTCCAAATCCAGGCTGCGCAGAGTCGTGATGAAAAGATTAAAGAAATGAGAGATAAATTACAAGCTGGTATTGTTGATGGTTTTGAATTATACGATGGTCTGGTGTTTCGTAGAATCGATTCAAATTGTTTGCTTTTGATACCGTCTGAAATGGAGGAAAATGTGATCCGTATGATCCATGAAAAGATAGGCCATTTAGGTACTGATAAATGTTATGAAAAAATCCGAAAACACAATTGGTTTACAAACATGAAGAAGAAGATTAGCTGCTTCATTCAGAATTGCATTAAGTGCATAGTTTATTCAGCACCTGCTCGTTCAAATGAACACAATTTGTATAGTATACCAAAAGGGTCAATCCCCTTTGACACAATTCATATTGACCATTTTGGTCCCCTACCCTCAATTACTTCGAAACGTAAACATATATTGGTTGTCATTGATGCATTTACAAAATATGTTCGACTGTACCCCGTGAATTCAACAAGTACTAAGGAAGTTTGTTGTGCACTAGATAAATATTTTAGCTATTATAGTCGTCCTAGGCGCATTATCTCTGACAGAGGTACGTGTTTTACGTCACTTGAATTCAGTAATTTCTTGTTGAGACATAATATTGATCATGTCAAAGTTGCAGTCGCATCGCCACAGGCAAATGGTCAGGTCGAGCGTGTCAACCGAGTACTCAAGGCAATCCTGAGTAAATTGACCGAACCTATGCAACATGCAGACTGGTCAGTAAAACTATCTCAAGTCGAATATGCCATAAACAATACTGTTCATAGTACGACAAAACAGACACCTAGTCAGCTATTGTTTGGGGTAGATCAACGTGGCAGTATTGTGGATGAACTGACAGAATACCTGGAAGAAAAGTTAGGCAGTGTTGCAAACCGTGATTTAGATAATATCAGATCGAAAGCGCTGAGTGCTATTGAGAAATCACAAGAATATAGTCAGCAATATTTTCTGAAGCATAGTCGGCCGGCAAAAACGTATTCAGTAGGGGAATTTGTTGTTATCAGACATATAGATACTACGGTCGGGATGAATAAGAAATTCGTACAAAAATATCGCGGACCGTACGTTGTTCATAAAGTATTGCCAAATGACCGTTACATAGTGCGGGACATAGAAAATTGCCAAATAACCCAGTTGCCTTATAATGGCGTTGTTGAAGCCTTCAAAATTCGTAAGTGGTTAACACCAAGGGAAATGTCGTCTGCTGAGGCCACTGAATACAGTGAGTCACTCGAAGCCAATTTAGAATAAAGAGTAGAGGAACATGTTTTTCTTTTCTTTAATATTATTTACTTAATGTATTAGCTCTATTAATCTATTTATATTCCTGATCGAGGTCAATCAATATTGTCAGACTGCCCGAGTTGTAATAGATCTCATTTGTAATAGATCGCTCTGTAATTATTATGTTGTTAATCTGGCAATGATTTAAAGATTTGACGAAAGAAGGAGGAAGTCGAAGACCGCCATGTTTGGTTTGTTTCCGGCATTCTAAAAAGGAGAGAGAAGAAAGAAGAGGAAAATAAAACAACTTAAAACCACTCCAAGTTAAAATCTTTTAATTTTAAACGGACATAAAAAAAGTTTTTATAATTTTAACCCTAGTACACTAATCACTTCTTAAAATATATAAATCCATTCCTGTAAAAAATTAAATATTGTCAATAAATAATTCTGTGCCAATAAGACATATTAGCTTATGTCGACATAAGAAAAAACTTAAGTACAAAACCCTTTTTTTTCTGCAATCCCAGCGGAATAATATTTGCCGAACATTTTCCTGTAGATCTATATTATAGGTCAGACAAGCTTTTGTTAAACTTAGAAACTTCGATTTTAGACAAAATCGCTTATTTCTCAAAACCGTAATTTCGAACTACAAAGTCTTGCAGTCTTTATATTTATTGGATCTTTCCGTCTACAAAAACTTAACCATTTCCTTAATATATTTTTCTCTTTAGGGAAGCTATGGAGCTGGTGTCAAATGTTTTCCTTTTTCCGGGTATTATTGTTGCACTCGAACACTGAACAAACATCCATTTTAATTAAAATACACAAAATCACGATGCCACTAAACAAAAACCAAATTCAAAATTTAAAATTTCGCGCTATAAGTCTTGTTGTATCATGGGCACAACCAACGTCATAATTTTTTGACAGATGAATTCCGATGAACAGCAAGAATGAACGACATGCGCAATGCGATATCTTGTCTTGTTGTATTAGGCGGCTCTCCCACTGAAGCAACAAGCAATAAGCAATAAACAACTAGCAATAAGCAATAAGCAACACGCAACTTTTATTTTAACCTATTCTCACATTGAAGCAACAGTATTTCTAGCGACCTGTCACTCACTCAGTGATAGTACAGAAAACACAGGAAAAATCCTTACAGTACACAAAGAAAATCCCTACTTTTATCTACACCGTCGAATAATTTTCAATACGAACTCTCTACATACCTATTTTATTATACATGAATAAAATCGAACCAAACTTCTCATACTCAATTTCAACCACAAATTAATTTTTCCTATTTGTTGACTCTTCAAGTTATGTCATCCCATTTCATTCCTTAGCTAATATCGACGAATGTAAGAGCAAAATATAATAGACAAACAAAAATAATAAACATTTTTTGACTGAGCAAATCAATTTACTTAAAAATAAGATGAAAATGTTTCATCCGAAAAAAATACCTACGTTACAAATCTGTCCCTTTTTGCCTACGGCGTCATTTTTTTTTACCTACATGTACTATCGCTGCACTCACTACTCGCAAATATTGATACAACGACGCGATATATATCGCTTTTCAACATGCGCTGTGTATCGCCAGCAATAATGTTGCCGCAATCAGCAACATTTTTCGTTCAACCGATATTGAGTTGCTTTAATGTGAGACGTCTAATTTGATTCAATGTAAAATAACTGTTAGCGATAATATCGCATGTTTCCTATTGCCAGTTGCTTGTTGCTTGTTGCTTCAGTGGGAGAGCCGCCTTAGGTTTGTTTGACGTGGGCCCTAGTGCGCACTAGTGCGCACTGGGTTAACCCTAAAGTGTTCAATATAGCACTGAACTCCGCCTGGTACTGAAAACCTGCATTCGACATGACTTCTATGGCGCCCTAGTTGTGCCCTGAACTGACCCCAGTTAATTAGTCGGGGCAAGAACTCAGTGCTGAGTTTCACTGTCATTTCGCTTGCTGTTATTCAATTGTTGTGATATCGTGATAAAGGTAAATACAATAAATTTTATATTCAAAAGTGAATTGTTTGAAAACAACCACGTTTATGAACTAAAATTGTATATTATAGGAAAATGGAATGGAAAAAAGCTGGAATGAGAGCTAAATAAATTTTCAAACTCATCATCTATATTCCAAACACTTTTATTAACTATTTGAATTATGGAAATCGCAAGATCAGAACTAACCCCCGTATTAATAAACGACGAGCAGCGGCGAGTTAGCGTTAACTCACATGTTAACTTCAAATTTGTATTAATAAACGCTTTTTAGCTTTCATTGACATGAAATAACGAGCGGATAACTTAACTCGCCGAATTCGGCGTATAGAGAGCGGATAACTTTTTACACATTGCACATGACATTAACGTTCGTTTGACGCGTAAAATCTGAACTCTGAAGTCTAAAAGAGAATCTGAGAGAGAATCTGAGCACGACAACTGCAAGAGAGACGAAATATGACAGATGTACTAGAATATTTAGTACAATTCCGTGTAGTGCTGTCGTGCGTTAGGTAACAAAGAGCGAATAGCTAACATGGAGATGAAATGTGTTTATTAATGAAAAAAGTTAACAAACGGATAAGGTCACTATCCGTCTGTCAGCTAAAACACGTGTTAGAGAGCGGATATCGTTTTTTTATTAATACAGGGGTAAGTTTTTAACAATAAATGGACAAAAATGTTATTTTCTTCAAACTTCGTTCACTAAAAGACAAATATTTTTCAATTTCAAAAACTGAGAAACTTCAGGGCAACATATTTTGTGTTCGATATAGTAGCTGAATTTTCAGGGTTGTGCAGGGTTTTTGGCAGACATGAAAATCAGCTGACACTTTCCAGTGCGCACTAGTGGGCACTAGTGCTAGCCACGTCAAACAAACCTATTGTATCATTTGTATCTCATGGGCACAACCCATGATACAATAACACAAGATAGCGCAATGAACTTTCCATTTTCGATTTGTTCTGCGCACCTACGTCATAGAAGCGCAATGAATTTTTTGACATATGGAATTTACATTTGCTCTTATTGACGAATCTGTGTTATGTTCCCTTAAATGTGTTTAAATGTTTATTAAATTCTTAAATATTAAAGATTCAATTAAAAAAACATTTATCGTTCATAAATGATTTGTTTTTGTGCTCTTCTTGAATTATATTATTTACCTTTATTTCCGTATTGTTAGTATAGAAATACGTAACTACATAGGAGAAAAATTGTGTCAGAGCGAATTGTGTGTAAAAAATAAAAAAAACTATTAATCGGAAGTTAAAGCAAATAAAATATTAAAAAAAAGAGTTGTTTAGTTAATTATTTTTTTTGTATTTTCGTTTTCTTGTTTTTTTTTTTGCGTCAACTATTTGGCGATTGAGCAATCGAATCCATTCTTGAGCGGAAAAAAAGTTTTTTTTACGCGTAGATTGCAGTTTATATTGGCTTTATCGGACAGGTTGCTTAAATGCTGCAAATAGTTCTTCCTTATACTAAGTCCATCGCCGTTGAAAATGTTGAAAACATTTTCCAGCGAGTGCATGTCCATCATCATTCTTTTTCAGAGTCATCAGGGTCACAAGGATCTACAGGATGAACTTCATTAAGATGTTCCATAATGCCCACAACCACCTCTTTATTCTTGCGGATAGCCATTCTTTTTGAGCGGCTGCATTTCGGAGAATTCGGAGCAGAAGCATCAGCTATTGGTTCGCATACGCGAACTTGCGGAACAGCACCAGGTTTCAATTTTCGCCGAACTGTAAATCCTACCAAGAAAGCACATGTTTTAGCTTAAAACCGACTATATTTAGACGCCAATTTACCCATTTCATATTTAGTATTGTTTATAAAGTCGTCTGCAACAGAATGCAAACTACAAAGTCTTGCAGTTTTCGGATTTATTTGATCTTTCCGTCTGCAAAACGATATCCATTGCTTCAAAATAAGTTTTTCCTTAGGAAAGTTATGGAAGCTGGTGTCTAAAGATATCTTTTGTTCGGGCATTATTATTGCACTCAAATGCAGAACACACACCCATTTTAAAACTCGCTTTTATTTAATTATATTTAATTTAAATACACTGTGTATCACAAACCGTATGGGACCCATGGGACCCATGATACAACAAGACAAGATATCGCATTGCGCATGTCGTTCATTCTTGTTGTTCATCTGTCGACAAATTATGACGTCACAGAAGCGCACACAAAAAAGTAAAATTCGCGCGGAAACGGAAGTACGATTTACGGTTTGTGATACACAGTGTATTTAAATTAAATATAATTAAATAAAAGCGAGTTTTAAAATGGGTGTGTGTTCTGCATTTGAGTGCAATAATAATGCCCGAACAAAAGATATCTTTAGACACCAGCTTCCATAACTTTCCTAAGGAAAAACTTATTTTGAAGCAATGGATATCGTTTTGCAGACGGAAAGATCAAATAAATCCGAAAACTGCAAGACTTTGTAGTTTGCATTCTGTTGCAGACGACTTTATAAACAATACTAAATATGAAATGGGTAAATTGGCGTCTAAATATAGTCGGTTTTAAGCTAAAACATGTGCTTTCTTGGTAGGATTTACAGTTCGGCGAAAATTGAAACCTGGTGCTGTTCCGCAAGTTCGCGTATGCGAACCAATAGCTGATGCTTCTGCTCCGAATTCTCCGAAATGCAGCCGCTCAAAAAGAATGGCTATCCGCAAGAATAAAGAGGTGGTTGTGGGCATTATGGAACATCTTAATGAAGTTCATCCTGTAGATCCTTGTGACCCTGATGACTCTGAAAAAGAATGATGATGGACATGCACTCGCTGGAAAATGTTTTCAACATTTTCAACGGCGATGGACTTAGTATAAGGAAGAACTATTTGCAGCATTTAAGCAACCTGTCCGATAAAGCCAATATAAACTGCAATCTACGCGTAAAAAAAACTTTTTTTCCGCTCAAGAATGGATTCGATTGCTCAATCGCCAAATAGTTGACGCAAAAAAAAAAACAAGAAAACGAAAATACAAAAAAAATAATTAACTAAACAACTCTTTTTTTTAATATTTTATTTGCTTTAACTTCCGATTAATAGTTTTTTTTATTTTTTACACACAATTCGCTCTGACACAATTTTTCTCCTATGTAGTTACGTATTTCTATACTAACAATACGGAAATAAAGGTAAATAATATAATTCAAGAAGAGCACAAAAACAAATCATTTATGAACGATAAATGTTTTTTTAATTGAATCTTTAATATTTAAGAATTTAATAAACATTTAAACACATTTAAGGGAACATAACACAGATTCGTCAATAAGAGCAAATGTAAATTCCATATGTCAAAAAATTCATTGCGCTTCTATGACGTAGGTGCGCAGAACAAATCGAAAATGGAAAGTTCATTGCGCTATCTTGTGTTATTGTATCATGGGCACAACCTACGTCATAGTTTGTTGACAGATGAATTTCGATAAACAGCAAGAATGAACGACATGCGCAATGCGATATCTTGTCTTGTTGTATCATGATAGGTACCTATAGTTAGATTTGAAAAAAATTGTGTTTTGAGAGTTCGTTTTGTTTTCTTTCCACTGTCCGCATCAGTCCGCCACCGCATCCGCAGTCACGTCGCTCACGTCAGCGTTACCGTTGATGAATTTTGAAAAGTCGCAAGGTAGAGGGCCAAGGAGGAAAAAAAGGGCCAATTTTATTAAGTAACTCCAAATCAAAAATTGACTAAAAAAAAAAAAACATTATATTGGTAATATTTTATTATAAAGCTAAGCAATTCAGTCGAATAAAACACACCATTAAAAACAAAATAACATTAGACGTTAAATCTGTTTCATAACATACTGTTGCATTCAGGGCTGGGATTCGAAAAGATAAAACACTATTCTGTTCAACTGTTCCAATAAAATCTCTTTATTTACACTTTCCAAATATTCACTTATTTATCTCCAGAACAATATCACTTTAATCAATTCTTAAACGTCTCAATCCATTCGCTTTATTCCATTTATTACTTTCCACTTATCTATCTCTCAAAACAATATCACTTTAATCAACGTTTCAATCCAATCGCTTTATTTACTTTACACTTATTTATCTCTCAACCGATTACTCTTTCGAACTAAACAATCGCGGGCTAAAAATCAACTGCATTCTCTGTTGTCAACGCGCCCCTTTTATATCCGCGCTGCCACCTATCGGCGAATGTTCCAGAAGTAGATAGATTCCAGATGTAAGCTCCATATCCATAGATGGTTCTAGAATGAACTAATACAAACTGCAATACAACTCCAATTTAGATTGTACTAGACTAACTTGACATTGGAGATTCCAGTCTCCAATTGGAAGTGGAACTTTAAGAGGGAAACAGATTGTTACCAGGTGCCCGATTCACCACAATTCCTAAGTGTGC
This sequence comes from Cheilosia urbana, assembly GCA_946477585.1. NCBI lineage: Eukaryota > Metazoa > Arthropoda > Insecta > Diptera > Syrphidae > Cheilosia > Cheilosia urbana. Next base: position 46,531,582 of record OX297856.1, read on the forward strand.
GATTCACTAAGTGCCTGTCACTTAAGTGCCTGATTTACCACAGTATCAATACTATGGCATCGTCAATACCACGATAGGTGACACACTATACAAAGTAGTATAGGCTGCCAGTTGCCATTGGACCATGCTGCGGCAGACAATAAAACCCGTGGCACACACCTAGTACAGACACCCTGTTGGGAATCCTAATGCCTGTGACACACATAGGGTTTCGATACCATGGTATCGAGATGAACCACATGTCTGTCAGGGTATACTACGGTCATACCATGCGAGCAATGTGGTTTGAGCGTAGTATCGATACTAGGGTTTTTTGCGTGGTATAGCTATCCTCCTAGCGAAAACAGCGCCACTCTCATGTGGTGGAGATTAGTTTTACTTAAAGTACCTATCATTTTCATAGAAAATGCTTTAGTATTCCCAACAGGGTGTCTGTACTAGGTGTGTGTCACGGGTTTTATTGTCTGTCCCAGCAAGGTAACCAATGGCAACTGTTATGCCTGTGACACACATAGGGTTTCGATACCATGGTATCGAGATGAACCACATGTCTGTCAGGGTATACTACGGTCATACCATGCGAGCAATGTGGTTTGAGCGTAGTATCGATACTAGGGTTTTTTGCGTGGTATAGCTATCCTCCTAGCGAAAACAGCGCCACTCTCATGTAGTGGAGATTAGTTTTACTTAAAGTACCTATCATTTTCATAGAAAATGCTTTAGTATTCCCAACAGGGTGTCTGTACTAGGTGTGTGTCACGGGTTTTATTGTCTGCCCCAGCAAGGTAACCAATGGCAACTGTTAGCCTATACTACGTTGTATAGTGTGTCACCTAGCATGGTATTGACGATGCCATAGTATTGATACCGTGGTATCGAAACCCTATGTGTGTCACAGGCATTAGCCTATACTACGTTGTATAGTGTGTCACCTAGCATGGTATTGACGATGCCATAGTATTGATACCGTGGTATCGAAACCCTATGTGTGTCACAGGCATAAAGCATTTTCTATGAAAATGATAGGTACTTTAAGTAAAACTAGTTTCCACTACATGAGAGTGGCGCTGTTTTCGCTAGGAGGATAGCTATACTACGCAAAAAACCCTAGTATCGATACTACGCTCAAACCACATTGCTTGCATGGTATGACCGTAGTATACCCTGACAGACATGTGCTTCATCTCGATACCATGGTTTCGAAACCATATGTGTGTCACAGGCATTAGACTTCTATTCTAATAATTTCAAATCGTCAATTACTTTTTGTGGATTGCATGACCATATCGAGACCATATCTCGAACTAATCTATTTCCTCGCCAGATATTATGATTTTCGGGTCTAGACACTTCAATACATATAATTTTTTATCATTAGGCGTGTTTTTTTGAGCTTCGATCTCAGCAAAGCAAAGTAAAGTAGGATTTTCAGCACGCAGTTACAACAACTACGCTCTACTTGACACTTCGAGGAATCACAGTAGTTGTTGTAATTGCATGCTGAAAATCCTACTTTACTTTGCTTTGCTGAGATCGAAGCTCAAGAAAACAGGCCTATTGATATCAAAGTTTGAAAATTTAATATTTTTTTTGTCTCAAATATACAAAAAGGGCCAAAATCAATAAATTCTAGAAAAGTCGTCTCATTGTGGCAAAGTGATGAAAAAAGTGCCAAATTGCAACTTTAGTCGCACAACGGTCACGCTTGTCACGTCAATCAGACGTCAACGTCACTGGCCATTGGCAGTAAAAGTTTACAGGCTTCCCGGAAAAGGAAATGATTAGCTAGATTAATTTCACTGGTTTATCGTTTAATTCAAAACATTAAACGTTGGCTTCAAGTCTATTAATTCATCAACTTACAAAAATCATTAACTTCCTTAAATTGATTAAATATGAACGAAACCCGCGAATATCAAAAATTTAAAAAGTTCCTGAGCAGTTTCTTTATTCGTAAACTAGAGCTAAAATTGAATGCTGATGATTTTGACGATGAGAAATATGAGTACATAAGGTTTGCGCTAAAAAATATTTTTTTCAATGTTTTGGTTTATGATAATGCGGGTAATTGCAGACCTTATTTGGAGACACTTTTACCTTCCCTTTCATTAACTGAGGTGTTCCGCGTACAAGAATATTTCAGTGATTTATTTGCTTTTCATATTAAAGGTAAATGTAAATATTTATGTTAGGATACTTCTGGATGATACATTTTCTGTTTTTCAATTTAGGAATTTTGGGGGAGTCAGCGCTACCATCTCCGCCCTCTTCTCCAATACCAGCATTTGACACACAAGCCACAGCTTCAAATGCACTGGGAACCCAATCACAAACACCTGAAATATCTGGAATATCTTTCCAAACAAATGTCCAGGAACAGACCCCTATTGAATCTCAGGTTCCAGTGCAGAGAAGGACTGTTCCCTTGATGCAAAGTACACCTCTTAGTGTACCCATGCATTTTGGTGAACAACCAGGCACACTGGCAGAAAATGAGAATGATTTCATCGCTGAAGTCATTTCTCAAATAAATCTATCACCAATTCCTCAAATGTCTGCACGTAAACCTGTGTTAATAACCGACGAATCCGAACCGCCAGCGGGAACTAGTTTGGCTCAAGATATTGAGTTAAATGCAGTTCCTGTACAAAAGGGAGTAAAACGTAGACGAATAGCTGAACAGATTTCAAAACCGAATACATCTAAACGACCGTTCACAATTGAACCACCGATGGTAACTTCTAACCAATACTTATTCTACAAAATAATGACATTTTAAACAATCCTATAGAGACAACCTAAGAAAGTAAAGAAAAAAATCCCTTTCGATACCCTATGTTCCTTTTCATATAAACAGCGAACTGAAGATGATACCAGAAGGGCACACGACTCCTTTTTGTAAATATATGTTTCTGTTTGTAAAAAACTTACGTTTTAATACCTGCACAATTGCAGATACTTTGAACAGCTGCCAGGGAAAACAAGAAACATGATTAAACGCATAATTAAAAATGTCGTTATTCCAGAAGGAGAGCGAGGCCACATTCCAAAACAAAGAATAACCAATTTATCAAACATTATACGTGCTCATGCAAGCCAGGGGTAAGTAGACATAATAATTCCGTAGACTGTCCATAAATCGTAAGGTTAGCTTAAAACCGGGTATGAGAGGCTACAGCGTCCGTGAGGTTCCGAATCAATAAAAACATCATATTTCCTTTTTTAAATGTCAGGCAATCATCAGTTGAACAACCAAATCAAATAAGTTTCCCAAACATAACACCGCAGGCCTTATTGCGAACTTCGCAGTTGCAGCCCTTCATGCCTCTTCGCGCCGATACATCCAGGTATGTTAGAAGAAAAATTGCTTTTAATTATTTCTCACATTTTTTGTTGTTTTTAAGTCCATTACAAAGTATAGAAATTGAGAGAATTTTAAGCATCCCTCCCATGCGTTCATTACTTCGTCAGCAGCCACTTTTAACAATACCAGAGCGAGATTCTTCCGTACAAATACCTCTCACGCCGTTGCCCGAAGAACTTCTATTGAATAACTCGTCAATTAGCATTCCACCACTACAGGAACACGTATCCGAAATTCCATTGAATGTTTATGGAGATCCAGCCTTACACTCCAGTCTTCCAATAGCAGTTCCTGAAGATTTTGAAATGATTGATGAGCAAAGAGAAATTGTAAATACATTGGTTCACGAAAACACCCGCGGATCGCCTCTGGCAGCCTCCTCTAGACCAGTTCTTGAGAATGTGGAAATAACTGATGGGCAACCAAAAACTTCTAACGCCGCCATTACCATCAGTGATGCAGTTCCTTTGCGATTAGGTGATTCGGAACCACGAATTGAACTCATTCCTCAAATGAGTGTCGATAATGAAGAAAATGACAATTTCTGTTGGTTCGACATTCTGCGCCCCAGAGGGGATATAGTATACCCTCGTGAAGACGGGGAAAGAAGGAAAACCAGGAAAAGAAGACGAGCTAGAGTAAGAGAAAAAGATGACCGAAACGCTCGACCGAGACAGGCCAACGAACTGCCAGAAATACCAATAAGTCCACAGCGCATTGATTTCTCAGACATTCCTGCTGATTTTTCAGAGCAAATCACACAGGAACCAGTCTTAGCTTACTTAGGTGAAGCGGAATCTGAGTTTGACGGTTATTTCGATCTTCTAAAGGTATGTTTACGAGTATTGGAAACCTGCATTAAGTTTGTGTACGCGTAATAAATTCCGGGTGTTTGTAGGAAGCGATAACAAATCCGGAATGCAGGAGATGTGAGCGTTTTGATCCATGTTTATTTAGTGAAGTATGTATTTGTAATAAATACTTTAGTGCAGAAACAACTTATATTTACTTTAAAGAGTGACGACTTTGAAATGTACACATATCTATTCAAACGAGTGATCAAAGACGACTACGTCTCAATGGAAACTCTTCATAAGAAAGGCACCACCCGACTTGAGGCTGCAAAAGGATTTAAACTTATTCTAGGTACGCATGTGGAGCTCATTGTGAGTTTGAATAACATTGGTATTCTTGATATAGAATTGAAGACGATGGATCTTATAGAAATTGACGCTATCGATACACGAATCATGGGATTTAAATTTAAAGCTGCCATTGATTAAAATACGCTATAGACTCATTATGTGCTCAATTTTGAACCAATAAAGTGTATTTGTGTATTTTTTTTTTATTCCAAAAGTGTTCCAACGAATTTCATTGAAAACGGCAATTCTGAATTTTGAGGCAATTCTTTCGGATCTTCAATGAAAAACACCATTTAATACTAGGTGTGCTTGATTGAAAATCTTAACAAGAATTTGTTAAGCCCCATTAGTGCCATGAGAACAAGCCAATCAGTAAACTTGAAACTGAACAAAATGGTCATTCGTCAGAAATACAGAAATACTTTGGTGATGTACCTACCGATCACCGATTACATTACGCCATGCTTAGAGTTTACAAGACCTTTCTCGAGCGCCTATCCCAGCAGGAAAGAATGGAGAGACGGATTCGTACACAACACGCAATCCATAGCCGTTTTTACGGACGGATCCAAAATGGAAAACGGGGCGGGGACAGGCGTCTTCTCCCAATCATTGGGTATATAAAAATCGGTATGCCTCCCCAATGACAGCAGTGGCTTCCAAGCTGAGGTCCTGGCAGCGATAACAACAGTCCATGAGTCTGCGTTTAGGGCAATATCACTTGAAGGTATTACCTTCTTTATCGACAGCCAGGCAGCAATAAGATCTTTAACTGCAACATAAAATCGAAGCTTGTGAATTGTGAAATATTGAAAGATATTGCTCTGCTGGGTTCCGGGACATGAAGGCATTCAAGGCAATGAGAAAGCGGAAGAATTAGCTAGACTATGTTCGGCAGCAGTATCAGAACAAGCTGATCCCTCTGTGAACATCCCGCCTCTTAAGCTTGAAGCAGGAAGAAAGGACATAAGTGAGGCGAACGTTAGATAGTAGATGGACTGCACTAGAAACTTGTACCGCAAGAATGCTATCGCCAACCTTCAAACACACCGAGTTTGACAACTGGTGGAGTTTGTTTAGGTTTCCGTTAATTTTTTCTACAGCAAAGAAAGTCATTGCATCGGGTGAGTCTATTTTTATAAATTATTTATGTATAAACATTTAGAATCAATTGGGTTGCAAATTTCAACCAGTGCTTTGAAAAGTGTTTGTAAAGGCGACACGGCGGTAGCTGCAATATGCTCTTGAGAGAAACGAGACTCTCTTTTTTTTTTGGTTAAACGAAAAGTTTATTTCGATAGTTAAAATTAAAATAAATGTAGATGTTTGATGAAAGATTAAATTAAATGGTTTTAAAAGGCGAAAACGTAAAAAGTGATTAGCAATGCCTATATTACAAAGAGCGCGTTTCTTTATTGTGTTTTTTTTATAGCGTCCGTCCTCACTGGCCTTCTTCTATAAACTCGTTATATTAAAAGATATTTACCATACCACCCTCCCGAGGATGTGTTGTTGTATTGGTATGGCTGATCTGGTTGGGCGGGATTCGGAGAGTGACTGTAATACCCTTTTCACACCGAGCTCGGAAACTTCATCGAAAAAAGAAGTTTTCCCATACATTTTTCAGTTTTCAAAACGAGTTGTTTCGTTGGGTTGTCACTAAACTTTTGAAAATTCCACTAGATATAGTGACAAAGTCACTAAAACGGCCACCGTGAAAGCGGGATAGTTTTTTGACAGCTGAAACGTTTTTTTTTTTTGTTTTTTACCACGATAGTGGTCCGATGACAATTATTTAACGTAAGGAAAAAATAATGCACTTCGTTGGCAGAGGGGTTTTAAATTTTGATTAGGTGAGTTTCAAATGCTGTCGCTAAACTTGTAGATGGGGCTGATAATCTGTTATCGCGCATTATTTCTTTTATCGGTATCTGGTTGATGAAATCGTACTTATGACCGTTCTACCAAAACAATACCGTATTCGAAAGGATCACCTCCTACAACATCAGAAGCGCCGTCGTTGTTGTTCTTAAACTTGTCCATAGTTTAACAAATTTCAATACTATATTGCCGTGTTATTCGTTGACTACCATTTAGATCTTGTATGAGTATGCAGACTATGACTGAGTTCATAAAAGTAAAAATGCGGCAGGACTGCAATTTTTGCGTTCATTAATGTAAAAATACTGCATTATCTTTGCATGAGGCAAATAAGCAGTGCGTTCATATAAGCCAAATGACAGTCAAACTGCGATCAACTCTGCATTGAATTTTGTTTTGTTGCCAAGTTGCAGGAACATGGCAGGAAATAATATGTAAGTAAAATAAATGGAAATTTATAAATTTATCCATAATAATGAAGGTTTTTTTTTATTACAAATTTCAAATATATTATTTGTGTTTTATACGAATGGAAGTGAAAAAAAACTACTGCATTATGAACTATTTTTCGGAAACGCAAGACTGCTGCAAACTTGCAGCAGTGTTTCTGTTCATAATTGCATTGAATCAATATTTTTTGCATGGCATGTGCAACAATGTTGCAATTATGAACTCACCCTATATTAATCCTGTGTTATTATGCTGCATTGTTTCTAGCACGCCTATGAGATGCGAAGAAAAAAGAACGAATACACTATGTATTGTTTTTATTATATAATCTTTTATTGTTTTTTTCTTCAATTTATTGTTTTTGGTAGTTTATATAATATGATAATATATTTCAATAGATTATCATTTATTTCTTCTCAAAAGACGAAAGTTTTATTTGTTTTTCTAGTCATTTTGGAAACATAATTTTATTCAATAATTACATTTTGTTCTCTCTACGAAATTTATTCCTTTTGTTTTTCAATAAAATTCATAATATATGACTTTTGTATAAAAAATGTTGATGTGTTCTAATATCAAAATGATCCGCTTTGGGTTCATGTAATATGTGTACAATCTAAAAATACAAAATTACAAATATTTCTCTCGTATTGTTTTCATTTCCCAACGAAATACATATTATGTCTCTGGGTTTTTTTTCCGCTTATTTTTTAAGTAATACTTAGAGTTATAAATTTACTTTTGTTTTTGTAGTCCCATGTAATCTAAAATTTTCTTTTTCTCGTATATTCATCAAATATATAAATTATTATTGTTCGTAACTTATTTAAAATGTTTACTTTTTTGTTCACTTTATTATTATTATTTATGTAAAAATTGTATTTTATGATTATGACATCGAAGAAAAACGGTCTATAATACTATGATTATTTAAAAAAATAGATACAACGTTCAAATGATAATCATATTTGTAAAAAAAAATAAACAGAAGTACATAATTAAAAAATTGCCAAGCACATTGCAAATTGCAATAGAATAAATTGGTTGCGTCGCGCGTTTTAAATTATTATCAAAACGAAAATAAGAACAAAATTTTTAATACTTGTTTGATTGTGGATCTTGTTACCATTTTTCTTTGACTATGTTTCTTTTCGTTATAAAAAATATATATACGTATACTTAAAATGTACATTTGAAATCATTTCACCAGTGATTGCATTTGTGTTTTAATACGTCGATCGAACTCTATTGATTGGTTTTAGGATTTTTCACAGTTACCTACGCTATAGTAATACGTAATAATATATAATATATTTATATATATATATATATAATTTTTCATAGTTTAATATACGATTTAATATTATTGATAGGAGTGTTTTTCTTTTTCTTTAAATTCTACGATATAATTTCACATTTATAATCTTATTACTTGAGATGGGGTATCGGTTGGTTTTGTCGAGTGGATGTATTGCAAAGAATTTGTTAATTATTATTTATATAGCTGAGTTTTATATTTACAGAATTCAATTCCTGTACAATAATATTTGTGTTTTTTCTTTAATATGTTAATATAAATGTCTAATTGATTATTTTATTAAGAAAATACGTTTTTTTCTTCCTTTTTTTTGGTATTTTTTTATTTATTTATTGGAAGCATGTTCTTAGAGCAATTTAATAAGGGATTGCTGCGGAAAAATCTTTAGGTTTAAATTGCAAACTCATTTGATGGGTCACTATTATTTTTTGTTTTGTTTTGTGAATTACGGTAAGTACTTATGATCTAAATAATTCTTAAATTCGTTCGACACTTAAAGTAATAAGTCGCGTCGCACTTTCGAGATTAAATTCTTCTTTCATTTACACAAATAAAAAGTTGTATGCATTTAAAATAGCTACCTGTAGGAAAAGTTAACATTGCTAAAAGTTTATAGTTGCTATAAAAATGGGAATCGAATTTGATTGTAAAAAGAAACAACTAGCAAATGGCAGTGCATTGTTGAACATGAATATTAAGAACAGAGTGCGCTGTAAATTAAAATATTTAAAACACGCGCAGAGCTATGATGTTATACACCGTTTGTTTCTTTTCTTTCGGCTAGAATTGATTTTACATTTTTTTTCGAATGTATTCTTAGGTTTTTGTCTAGAAAAAAATATAAGTCAGTTTGCTTAAATAAAATAAAGAACTTGTGAAATATACTCTTGCAGTATATACGTAAAAAAAAATCAGTCGACAATTTTTATTCTCAACTTTGAAGTAACTAAATCGAGTTTAGTCAAAAACTCGTATGTAGTACTTGCTTTTGTGACTCAAGTATTAAACAGAAGAAAATAACATCTATTTTCTTATGGCGAAACGTATGGCGGAGGCTTTCTGTAAGACGGAGTAACTGGAGATTTTCCTCGTAATTCTCTACCACCGACAACAACTGCGGGTGGAGGAACGTATTCATCGACATCGTTGTCACCTGAAAATATATTTTTTTTTTCAATTTTATTGAAATACTATTTAATAATTATTACTTTTTTTGCCTGTATGTTTAACGACTGTAGCAATAAGAACAGCCAATGCAATGCAGGGATTACAATTGAATTATTAATCCATGCATACAAAATTCACAAAATGGGAGCAGACGTTAATCAAATTTAAAGAATTTGAACAATTACGGGTTACCTAATGAACTGGTTCCGTCCGTAAAGAATAAGATTTGCTTTTAAGAGTTTTTATTTTATTTTATTTTAAATGCTCTCAATGTAATGAAGAATCCTGGACATCTACCAGGCTTTTAACTTTTTTAACAACAGCTTGTTTACATCGTCTGATTTGTTGTAGGTGATTGTTCTGTATCGAAGTCTTTATTGCTGTAATCGGTCCTTCTGATTCAAATCTTCACGAAGGTGATTCGAAAAATATATTAAACAGTGGGAGCGAAAGGCTTTATATGACTTCCCTTTGGGTTTCCGGATAATAATAATAATAAAAAAAAAAAAGACAAGCGAAAAGAAAACAATTTTAAAACAGTTTTATATCACACATCGCACTACGCAAACTCTCAACGTAGTGTGTAAATGTGATAAATAAATGTGTCAATAATGACTACAGCATGCAAATTAGTTAGTTTTTTTTTCGTAGGCCCGTAGGGGAAAATGTTATTTTTTTTACCAAACCTTTACAACAATTAAAGCCCTCGAAAAAGTAATTAAATCTCATATTACAGAAATTAGCGCAGACATAGAAAGTATCCCCTAGAAGTAGTGTTTTTAGAACTACTGCGCAATTTAAGAACAAAGAAAAAAAAAGGCCTGAGATTTTTCTTCCCGCTTGCATATTTAACTATGCATTACTACGTTCTCAAATGGTATTACTTACCATCCAAATTTGTACTGTTGTATGGTGGCAGAAGTGGTGGTTTTTCATCTTTAAATATTATAGGAGATTTGTTACCAATTTCTGGTTTCTCATCCAACTCGTCTTGGAAAATCACTGGAATTCCCTTGGAGCGAAATGATTTACGTTCCTCCTCATCACCTGAAATGCGAAAGTGGTTCCATACAAATATCAATCACTGGGAATGTAATGAAAAATTTACCATAGTTACCCAATTCCATTTTCCCGGTAAGGCGACGTCTGTGCAAGACACATGCTATCACCGATGCTAATAAAATCATTACCACTATTATTACTGCTGGTAAAATGAAAGTAAACAAATAGTCATCAGTAAACGTGGAAGTGGTGTTGGGCTCTTCAGTCTTCGTTGGGACGGTTTCACGATGAATGACTTCGGGCACAATTGCTGTATAAAAAAAAAATGTAACACAGTTTATTCAAGCCAATTGCAGGGTCACTTACGATTGCAGGATCCTAGAGGTATCACTTGAATATTAGTGAGATTGAATTCATTTCCGATAATCTTTCTGACCCGATCTCGAATTTGAGTATCTTGATGGAAGTAAACGCTTCGAACTGCTTCTATTTCCTCTTCGGGACAGCGATTATGAGACTTGTAAAGCGTCGTATTGAAAAAATTGACAATAGTTCCATCCGAATCATGGTCTGTGTTAAATGAACGAATTTGAATAAATTGCGTTGTGTGATCACCGAAGAGCTGCGTCACACGTTCGACAAATTTCCGTTGCAAATCAGCATTAAATTGATCATGTCGTATACCGAGGAATGCTTTGAAGACAGCACTAAATTCTCGCTTCGGTGCGTGACTAACAACGACAACAAGAGCATCGGTCGCTTGTAGACCACCACTATCCTCAGCTACCAGCAGATACTCCTCTGAACCCATGTCACCACTCTTTGGAATTCCATAAAACTCTTGATTTTTCGAATCAAACTGAAGCCAATGTCGGACACCGATTTCCTTACGGTCGTTTGTCAAAAGTGACAGCTTAAGATCGGTGGTGTCATTCGGATCGTAAAACGTATCCGCTGGAACCTTGTAAACAAGTAGATGACCAACAGTAGCATTCACACGATCTACCTGGTTCCTGGGCACAGGCGGGTAGTTCTTTGCCATATGTGAAGTAGGCTTTGGTTTTGGTACGTTCTGTTTCAGACAAGGGCCGACTGTTTGACCGGTAACAGACTTAATGGTCAAATGTGGCTCTGCAAATTTAGAGAGCCCTTCATTCAGCAGTTTCACCAATTCATTTAGTTCCTCATCCGGGCATTCGCTTTTAGGTAGCGTCTCATTTGTATACACGAAGGTTGCTGTATTTGGATCTAGTTGGCTTTGACGAACTTCTCTTACAACAACAGCAAACATTGAGTCATCACCGAGAGTATTGACAATTCCTGTAAATTTAAAATTTAAAACATACGAGGATGTAACTAGCGATTCCCACTTACCCTCAATTAATGCAATTTGCCAGTCAATATTGCGAACATATTTCTCATTTAGCTTTACTCCAATACTAATTTCGTGATTTACACTACGGTGACCCTTGTGTTGTTGCACAGATATGTCTAAAATTTCCACTACGGATTCGTTGCTGCTGTCTGTTGCAGATAACTTGTACTGCCACCTTGAAACTGCATCTTCCAAAGGCCTATATAAAGGGTTTAAACTATTAATGGCACATAATCTTATACCTTTAAACGAGCTAATCTTGTATGTATTTATTTATTTATTTATGTATTTATATAAATTTATTTCTGTGATCTCGGAAACGGCTCTAACGATTTCGCTGAAATTTGGTATATGGGGGTTTTCGGGGGTAAGCAATTGATCTAGATTAGTCTTATGTTTGGGAAAACGCGTGTTTTCGAGTTTTCATGCGTTTTGAGCTTATTTTTCTGACTTTACTGCCTTTTACTCGCCATTACACAAACAATTCTTAATCAATACAAACAAAAAAAATACGTAGGAGAGCCAACACTTTAATAGTTATTTCAAGCCATCAATCAGCTTTCTATGTCCTCTAGAAGCTGAGCTACAACCTAAAATCTAACACGAAAAAAATAAATTTATTTTCTCAAATCGAATATTATCAGCAGCCGCGGTTCTTGATCGTTGTTCTGCTTTGGGGTGGTTTTGTGGCGCACATCGCACAAGCACGTTCATATGAAAAAAAAAAAACAGCGACAATGTCTTTCTGAGGAAATGCGCAGATGGATGATGACGTGTGGTGTGGTGATGGACGGATGGTGGTGTATAAATTGAGTTCAAGATTTTTCATTTAATGGTTGTTATAGTGAATACGTGGCACTCGAACGCATGGGCGTAGTATACCTGTTACAGGCCAGCGCGACCGTTAGCAAAGAGTAGCGTCCTCATTATTTCATTTACTTGTTTTAGTTTGATTTGATAATACACATATAATTTAATAGGGTAGTATTTTTGAAGTGAAACTTCTAATGCGACTTCCAACATTTCGTATCATACTTTAGTTATCAGTACCTGGGCGACCAATTGTAATTTCAAAAACAATACAAATCAAAAAAAATATATGTAAACTTGAACATATAAAAAAAAAGAAAAGAAAAGTAAGTCACCGAGCGGGATTCGAACTCGTAACACTCGTTTCTTGCCGTCCGCGTCATAGTAAAAGGAAAGAAGTAAGACATCTACCGGCATTTAGGCGACATACATTTTTTTATACCTATGTTCATGTTTAAATATATATATTTTTTAATTTGTATTGTTTTTAAAACAACAATAAATAGTAATAACCGAGCAAAGCTCGGTCACCCAGATATTATGAGTTATAGACGAAAACTTACAATCCATAAATTTCCCTTGTTTCCGCATTGAATTGGATCCAAGAAGTGGACTTAAGCTCGTTGCCATTTTTGTCCACAAGATCCAGTCGCAAGTTAGTTCCATCCTCGTTATCGTAGAAAGTTTCCAACGGAACAGTCAGGCTGAAAGGCTTTCCGGCAGTAACTGGATGCTTCTTTAGGCGAGTCTTAATCCTTGGCGATACGTTGATATGCTCTGGTTCAATGGTTGTTGTAATAGCCAGCGTGGTTGGCTTTGGTGTAGTAGTAGTTGTTGTACTGGTGGTCGTTGACGTGGTAGTTGTAGTGGTTGCGAGAGACGTGGTTGCTGGAGTTGTGGTACTTGTTGTTGTGCTTTCTGTTGTGGTTGTCATTGGAAGTTGAGTTGTCGTCGTTGGCTAAGCAAAAAAATAATTCAAAATAGTATAATTATACAACGTTAGGAATAAAATTGAAAATACTTTTTAATGATAATTTTTATTTTCCAATTAGTGAACTTTTTCAACTAGGGCCTATCAAAGTGGCTCTGTGAGATAAGGCCCCAAAATAAAAATTAAATAAGTCCACAAAAAATTATACAGGAAACAACAACAACGATTTTTAATAAAATTTGGGGTGTTATTTCATTTTTTGGGAACTTCAGCATACATGTTAGTTCTCTCCCATTTGAACCAAATACGATATCCCGTTACTTGCTGGGTTCCTGGTCACAGGGATAAAACCGGCAATGAGATGGTACAATAACGCGTACTTTCCTGAGCCAAGCACTAAAAATCTGTCAAAATCCAAAAACAGAGCGGAAATCTCTCAGAGAGCGGAAACTATACTCAAAAATACGTGAATAGATTACGAGCTACTTTGAGCAAATTATATTTTTCAGATCTAGTCTACCACACAAATAAATTGATAACTAACATTTTTGCAACATATGAAACTGGTCTAGGAAAACATTCGACCACCACCGAATTTTCTTTAATTTTAGAGATTTTATTTTTGGGTGAAATTGATTTTTAAAAAGGATTTCGAATTTGGTTCTTGTCAATTTTGTGCATTTGACATATTTATCAGTAGTTGCCTGCTCGTAAATTGCGATTGATTTATATCGATTGCTTTCGATTTAAACTGCGTATGCTAATGAACCTTTATTGTCTATATAATTAAACTAACGTAGACTGGATTTATAAATTACTTGACAGGCGTACCAAACGCACCCTCAAAAATAAGTCAAAGCTGTCAAAATGTTATCAAACAAATATGTATGTATATAAAACGAAATCTCGGCATATAAATAAATCATTTTTTTATAACATTGGAAGCGGTATTTTCTCTTATTGCGGAATTTTAAAGCATTTTATTTTTCGTAAAACAGTAAACGAATTGCTAACGTCTCTTTGTTCAACGCCCAAACAATTTCTATGTAACAATACTAACGCACTTAGCATGTGCCACCCAATACAAATATAGCTTGTTGCCAAGTAACGGAACATCGGCCGAAGTTGGGGGTCTCAGTATTGCTCCATATAGCATCAGCCTTACCCCATCCTACAACTCATCTCCTTTCTTTTCGGTTATATTTTTTATAGTCCAGGATCCCTGGTACATTTTTGTAACTTGATAACTATCAAGCTAATTTTCCGTGAGTAGCTTAATTTTGATAAGACGCCCACAATTTCCTTTGCGAAAATTCTTGATTGTGGTAGTTAACAGAGCTAGCAAGGCTAAAATATGTCGATTTGATGATTCTCAAATATTTATTACTAACTGGATTGTGTTTTTTTAAATCTTAAGGTAATTATCTAAATTATTTGAAAAAATATTTGTCCTACAAATTCCGTGGTACGTTATCCCGATCCTACGCTCAAAAGTAGTAGGTACCTAGTACAGAACTATATAGCTTGGTACGCTATCGCGGTGCTCCAATTGAATGTGTTGATGAGGGTGGGTTTTTTTTTTCATGTATTCCTTTTCTGCCTTTTTGGTTCGATTTCATAATACGTTCAGCTTTGTTTTTGTTGTCTGTTGCTTTTATGAATGAGATGAGCAGGTACCTACTTTGTGTGTAGTTTGCATGTGCATTTCTTTTTCTGTGGAAGAATTTCTGCATTACGATTTACGAGATTTTTCAATTCTTGTTTGAGCACAAATTTTGATTTCTAACTTCTATGGGCATATGACTCATTTACTCGGTCGGTGTGTTTAAAAGATTTTTTCACTGTATCTTATGTTACAAATAGGAAAACGAAAAAATGACAATTCTTGTCGGACTAGTGATACATACCTGTTTTTTTGTAGGACATGGTTTTATTTGGGCAGAGAACACACTAACCTATTATTAATATTTTTGTCCTACAGTTAGTAATGATAAAAATGGTCTTATGGTCTTAACAATTTCTGAGCGTAGGACCGGGATAACATACCACGGAATTTGTAGGACAATATGACTGTTGAATTATATAAATATTAACTAATAAATAAAAAAAAAATCAGCTGGTTAGTAATCAGTTTTGGTGATCTCGTTATCGATACATGTTGATCTTTGATCAGACCATCGATTTTGTAGGACAAATATTTTTTCAAATAATTTAGATAATTGTCTTAAGATTTAATAAAACACAATCCAGTTAGTAATAAATATTTGAGAATCATCAAATCGACATATTTTAGCCTTGCTAGCTTTGTTAGCTACCACAATCAAGAATTTTCGCAAAGGAAATTGTGGGCGTCTTATCAAAATTAAGCTACTCACGGAAAATTAGCTTGATAGTAATCAAGTTACAAAAATGTACCAGGGATCCTGGACTATTACCTAAATTTTCCTGTGGTCTCTTAGACTAATAAAATAACACTTGTTCGAGGAATTTCACGGTACTACTGATACCGTTATCAGTAAAAAAAAAAATTTCGCCAGAATTCAAAATGGTTGAAGAGCAGCGGACACACCGATTGCCAGTCTTTTTCAGCCCATGGCGCACCTACAATTTTACTATTTTGTCACGACGTCCTTCCCTAGCTATTTGAAAAAGGAACAGTCGAATGAAATAATAGATAGATAGGCACCAAAATTAATAAATACGCAAAATGGAACTGAGTTTTTTTTATTATATTTATTAATTATAATTGAGAGTTCAATTGAAGTAAACCCAAAGTCCAAATAGCTATCATCGTATTTATGATATTTTCGCTTCTTTGCTTCGCCACTATACTCTGTCCAAGAAAAATTGTCAGTACATGCCTTACCTTGTGTCTCTACGAGCAATATTTCATAGCTTGATATCTGTCAAATTTTAAAGAATGAAAGAAGGATATCATGCAATTAAATGTAGGGTGGGCATTTCATAGCATACTATTTCATTCGTTCAAATGCCGCTGAGCAGAGCATGTCGTTGCAATGGCCGCATTCAAGAATCTAGTTATCTTAAGACTTAAGTCGACTAGATTGGTCTGGATAAGATGTAACCTGAACGCAAAAACTAGATTGGTCGGGAACGTCACTTTTTCTACGTCAGCCACATACCCGAACTGTCAACTTAGTACTCAGTCACGAATTTCTTGACTAGATTCGTCGGCTACCCCTCCATAAACGTCAAATGTCACAGGTGCCCACGTGATCGATTTAAACCAACCACAACCGAGATAGATCTAGTCAGACAGCTGTCAAACTTACTAAACTAGATACTTGAACGCCCTCATTCTCGCATTATATGCCTTAACACACCGTCCATTCGCTACTCAGCTATCGTAAAAAAAAGGATACAAGTGTCAAACTGCACATCAATGACAGCCCATATAATACTATCGATATCATGCTATGAGCTGAGCAATATATCTTAAGACATTTTTTATATCATAATATTTGTGGTCTCCACTGGCAGTTTTCATAGTATGATAATTATATTGCAAGATATAAAATATTGCTCGTGGAGATACTAGGTTATGGAGGAACTTTTTTTCTACCAGTGGTGCCTGTAGCTACTCTCACGGCACTTAAACACAAGATTTGACACTGAAATAAAAACAAAACCACTGGCATTCCAAAGAATTTGTTGTTGTTATTTTCCTTTCGCATACATCCCACCACAACCAGTCTGCCACACAGCCGCGGGCAGAATGAGCACGATGCACGATCGTCTTGTGTTCGCTTGCTGTTATCATCAACCAAAATAAGCAATGTGTGCAGTTCTGCCAGATAATTATGGCCGAGCCATTATTGGCTCATACTACGAGTGGTCACCGAGGGGAGGGAGGGGTCGAAAAATCTAAAAAAAAAAAATAGGTTACGTAGTATGGGTACGTTCCCTTAAGCAGAAATACAGATGGGCGGGTTTTACTTCACCTTCACATTTTGAGAAGATATTTGGAAACTTGAATTTTTATAAAAGTACGATAAATCGTGGAATCTGGCACCGCTGAGTGTGTGTGACTGAAGCACATCAGAAGAGTGTTACCATATGTCAACGAAAGCATAAATCATTAAGGGTTTTTCTTTGAATTTTGTCAAAGAACTTTCGGTTTTGGTGCTTTTGAAAACGACATATTATGTGGGGTGTTGCCATTCGGATTTAATTTGTTTGTAATTCTGGTTTATTCGTGATGTTTTTGTAATGCATTCAGTTCATTAACGTAAAAAGTGATCATAAGTGCGTTGTAGTGATATTGCGATAAATTAATAAATTACAAAACTAAGTATGTACATATTTTCCGCCCTATTAGTTAGGGCATATTTCTGCATATTTGGGTATATATGCATATTTCACTTTGTAGAGCATATTTTTGGCATATTTTAGAATTTTTGTTATATTTTTACACTGAAATATCAAAATGACAAGCAGGTAAACCTATACTGTTTATTGTCGGTCGTTGGGTTTTAACAAATCCGGTCACTCGTCCCCAGTAAAAATAATGCCTTGAAAGAATTTTATGATCCTTTTTTCGCTACTGTTTCCGCGAAGTTCTGCATTGATGGGTAATATTTTTTTTAACAAGTATGTAATCTAGGTATTTATGTCTATATTCAAAAATGCCTATACAGCTGCACAAGTGCATGTGCAGTCCTTTTACCATCTGTTTAGGTATAAAAAACCCGCATATTATCTTACCGGAAAAGGAAAAAGATAAACGGGATTTATTTCGTTCAGCAATATTTTTATTTTAAATTGGAAGATGGTAACCCTAACAGTATTGCTCTCTGAGTTATGGCGAATCATCATACACACTGTGAGCTTTAAAAGGGACCGATTTATGTAAGTCATTGCAACCAGACTGAGAGACAAACATCCTATCTTCCCGGTACTGACAATTTTTCTTGGACAGAGTATTATAGTAGATCCTTTATTTGTATCACTTGAACTACCGCGTTTTGTTTATTTGATCAAAATCTGTCCCTTTCGCGTGAGATTTTTGACTAAAAACAAACGACACGTCCGACCCTTCAATAATCAATTTTGAACTACTGAATATATTTCCTGTTTTTGGTTTTACTTCTCGCTGCGGTTTATATCTCTTTGTTCAACAAACGCTTTCTTAAGCATAAAATTAAAAATAACCCGCTTGTCTTCAATTTATTTGGAAACTTTATATGTATCATTCACTCACTAGACTGAGGGAGCAAGTGTGTTGAGAATTGAGATTTGAAAAATACGCATTGCGCATGCATACATGGTTGGCGCAACAGGTCCGGAGGGACCCTAGGCCTAGCTTCTCACAACCATTCGTTTTGTGTGAGTTTTTCATTTTTGAAACGAATGGAAGGGATTTACAATTTTTTGCCGACTCCAAACGGTTAATTAATAAGCTCTTTTAAGACAGTTATACTCTCGGATGTTTGTCAGACGTTCGCGAGAGGTGACGCAGTGGAAAAAACCCTAAGTTGTAATTTGGGTTTTTGCGGGATTCGAGCCTCGACCCCTCGCTTAGTGGGGTCATGGGGTCATGTGGTTGGTAATTATTGTATTAAGCTTGTTTTTGCTTGACTGCTGTGTCAAAAGAGAGGTTGCCAGGTTGCCATTTACAAAAAAAAAAAAAAAAAAAAAAAAAATGCGCAGTCGACTTATTTTGGCAAAAACGTTCTTGCAATTGCAGTAAAATGTTACTACAGGCCAAATCCATTAAGCAAGTTTACAAGCAGCGCTCAAATAAGTTTGTATTTTTGTGAATGACTCACGGTGTGGAGCCCTTACTTACTACGGCGCACCAGGACCCCGCGACGCACACTTTGGGAACCCCTGGCCTAAGTGATTACGAATGTATGGGATAGTTGCCATGTAAGCTAACCTACTCATAAAACACTTTACGAGGCAGCATAAAAAAGGTATTTTTAAGTAAGGATCATATGGATATACAGATGTTATAAAGAAGTTAATTAGCAACTGACCAAATTTCTATCGTGTCATGGCCTTGACACTACGACTTGCAACTTCAGAATGATTTCGTGTATTTTTTTTTTTTTTGTAGAAAATTTAGTGAACTTACCACAACACTGGCTTCCGTTTCCCGTGGTGTTGTCAAATTTTCTGAATCTTCATTTTCCTCAAATACTGGTAGAGTAGATGTAAGTTCATCATCAATCAAGGGCGGCGCAGGTGTATCGTTCTGTTTAAATTGTTCAATAAAATAATATAATATTCTGACAAATGAAATAAAATATGTTGATGATAAAAATATAAATGAAATAGAATACATACAAGTACCCCAAGTACCAAACAAGTATTTAAAGCAGACGTAACATATGAACAAAAAATAGTATCATCATTGTGAAGAATGAATAATGTTTATTTTCCTTTTTTATTTTTGAGGTGGAAATGAACAGAGTACACAGAGTGTAACAATTTCTTTCAGTTTATAAATGAAAAAAAATAGTGCATATGAGCTGTAGGCAAACGTGGAAGGTGCTTACACATTACATATAATTATGCAATTCTATGCTTGAATCGAAGCTGTTTTAAGAATTTTAATGAATGCCAGTAAAATCGTAGAAAATTATCAGCTTGAATGAATACCAATAAAAAAAATAATCAAATTGATGGCCCAACAGGTTTAGGGCCCTAGGCCCAATCATTTGTTTGAGATTGAAAAAAAAAAAAAAATACGAAGGCCCATACTACTTCAAAAACAATGTGGTTGTTGCCGTACGCGTAAATGCAGAACTTTTTTGTTTGTAGGTCCCCAAATTGTATAATATCTTTTAAAGGAATTTGTTCTTTTGGCTTGACTTCGCATGAATTGGATTAAAATAATTTCTGACCGAATTTTTGCGTACGGATAGCGAAAAGGTTTTTCGGTAACAATCCCGCAACTGCTAGGTATATATAGACAGGAGTTCGAGACTGAAGGCCTTTAGGTTAGGTGAGGTTGAAGTGGCTGTCGGCTAGCCGACACACTTAGACCATTATAAGGTCCCTTGTCATATCATTTGAATCTATAGTTATTCCTTCTACTCCTTGAACCAGTTGGAGCTTCTGATGAAGCGTACGAGATCTCGAATGTCTGTGGTTTTTTTTAGATCGTTCAGATCACTATACCTAACAGAACACACCCAAATGCAGTTTTCATCTTTGTGAGAGAGCCGGACAAGTACAAAAAAGCTTCTGCAAAACAGTGTCCCGTGATGACACCTATTGTACACTGATATGCTTCCAATCGAGGGAGATCAGATGCCCAGAACGCTTTAGATCCAGCTTCGGCCAGATCTGTTTTGTCGCCAGACATGGCGAGCCGGTTGTCCACCTAGATTTTTTCTTTCAATAGCATCTAGCTTTATTGTGAGTTTGCAAGTAGTGATTGGAATACCTAAGCAATCCTTAATTGGAAGCATTGGTAGTGTAGTTCCGTGCTTGGCGCGTTCATCAGCCTTGCAGTTACATGGGATGTCCCTATGCCCCGGCACCTAACAGAGGTAAATATTAAACTGCTCCGCCATATCTCTGAGCTCTGAGAGACGAACGGCAGTCTTGGGCTGTTATAGAATTTGTGGAGATTAATTCCAGGCACTGGATAGCAGCTTGACTATCCGAGAAGATACGGATATCTTTAGCAGATATCACGTTTTCTTTTAGCCAAGATAAGACTTATTTTATCCACTATTTCCGTCTGAAAAACGCTATACAGTGATCAGGAAGACGGAAGGAGAGACTAAGATTTAGTCTATCAGAGAAGACACCGCCACCAACACCAGGAAGGCTTCATCCTCCCAGAATAATTTAGTAAGAATGGAGACCTGGAAGTTTCTATCAAATTGTAGTTCTGGTGTGGTGTAGTCGATGTTTTCCATTAGGTCCCTAATGGTGTTCAGGATAGCGGCATGGCTGGTTCATTGTGAAGTAGGTTGGAGGCGTACGGCTGCCGAAGCTGTCATGACTGACGGCCTTTACAATAATCAACTTTAGTCTGGCAGTTGCAAAGATACACTTTCCAAAATCCTCTACCAATAATCAAATATAGTTGCCAGAATATAGCTAACTGTAGGGTCAAATTTTAATGTTGAGAAAGCCTTGTTTATTGTGGGAATTAGCTAACTAAATCCTCCCTTAAAGTCATTTTGAGGAGGAGTGTTGCCAAAATCTCCAAAATGACGGTATTGAATTTCGTAATAGGAGCGAATTTAAATAAGCTGAACAACAAGCCTGAGCGTTTCAAATTATACATTAATTTTAATAAATTGTAAATGTTTTCTAGTTTTATTCCTTGTAATACAACAATGCAAATGGTTTTTAAGTCTACAAACACAAATTTGTAAAAATGAAGGTATGCAAAACATTTAAAAATATGTAGCATTTTTATTTATTTCTGAACACTTGAAACATATATTTCTGTGTTTTTCTGTTTTATCTTGTTTAACCGCTAGTTCTTGCTTTTTGTTAGGTTTTCCTTTTTAAATAGTTTGCAAGCAAAGAATGGATGCTTACTAAAAAATAAGTTTTATAAAAGTTTGGGATATTTCCAAAACTTTCTTGAAAGTCGTAGCAAACAAAATAAAATATCTTTCTCCTGAAGTTTGGACGACTCATACGTCATACCTGAATACCTTTTTTCCAACAATTCGCAGAACCTTAAGCGACTCGGGTAGCTATTTGGTAGCAACCAACAAGCAGCAACCCCGATCAAGCTCTTTGAAAAAGGAATTTGTTTACCGAGAATGAGGAGATCTCTGATGAAACAGTGGTTGGTGTGAAAAGGTTGACTTCACGGAAAATATAGATAGAAGAATAGAATTGGCGGCACTCAGGAAAATACCAGCCAATTAACGAATTTAGGAACTTCTGGAGGAATAACAGGTAGTATGTGTGAATTCATGGAGGGGGGAACATGACAGTTTTCGCCCATAAAAATGTTTGCCACGGCTTTATATTTTTCTGCGAGAATTTAAAATGCTGTCGGTTTCTAAGTTTCCCGAATTAAGTAATGTAATCTATACAATTTTTAAAAGACCAAATTGTATTTATTTTCACACTTCTATATACTTTGGCAAGCGCTGTCTCGTTGCCTAGCAAATTTAAATTCAAAAACGGAAGCGATAGGTTCAAAAAACGCTTATGGCTTCCTACGTGAGATTTCTGAAATGAATTAGTAGGCTATAATTTCTATTTGCGAATATATTCACTTGTTAACAATTAAATAATTGTGATCTTAAGACCACCCATAAGGTTTCATTTGCATCAAATCATTCTAATAAACTGTGTTCCGTTTATTGAATAATTTGAAAGGGATCTTTTACGACACATGCACTCATCAATAAATCATGAAGTATTAGAAATCAGAGGAAAGCGTACTATAAAAAGTACCGAAAATTGTGCCCGAACGAACGATAGGGCATTACTGAGTTGCATATTATATTTGACAGATCAGCGGATGTTTTTTTGAAATTTATATATTCGTTTTTTTTTTTTTTTTTAAGAATAAAATCCTCGTTGTGAAATAAACCATTGATCTTCTTTTAACGACTGCCATATATGAACTGTCAAGACTAATGTTTACCAAAATGGCGGCAGAACAAAGTAGTATACCTTCCCGGCGGACACCCTGTATAAAAGGATTGGAAAAAAGTAAGTATACGCCACCGGGTAGTAAGACGGTCCCTTAACATAGGCAAAACCAGACAAATTGGCTAGCAGAAGTCCAGTTTCCTAAACTCTCTAATCGAAAAAATAAACATTTACATTATCACAATGACGACAATAAAAGTATATAACTACATTTTCCCTTTGAAAGCATTACACCAGCGTTTAAAGTTTCCATCACCTTTTTGCTTATAACTATAACAGAGCCTGTTGTCGAGACGGTAGTACTTGTGACAACTGCTGTAGAAGTTGGGGCAGTTGGTTCACTTTGTTCTGTAACCCCAGCGGGTGTAATGGTTGTAACTGATGGAGATGATGATGTAAATGGTATTGTGGTTGTTGTCACCAAAATGATAGGTGTTAGCGCATGCGCAACTGGTGTTGTTGCTACAAAGCTGATTTCAGTTGCAGCTGTAGTCGTTGTAGTCGACGGAGTTGATGTTTTTGTCGTTTGTATTGTATTCACACTGTTAGTCACTACTTCATCCGTTATTAATGGCACTAAAGTACTACTATCATCATCGTAAGGTTGCTGTTAGAAAAATCGACAAATAACAATGTAAAAGATAATGTATAGCATGAGTTTTCTTGTATAAGTGTTATTTACAATTGTATTTAGTAGTGAAAGACGGTTAAAAATCAAAATCAAATAACTCAGAAATTTGTTATATTCATAACTACGTTCATGTGAGTTGTTAATTAGAAGGGTTAGACTATGTGATCAAATTAGTGCACTAAAAAATCAAATAAAATATATAATATTAATATAATGGAGCCAATGGAAGAAAAATAAAGGAAAAATTAATAAAATAAGATGATATAAGAAAAGAGAAACTAATTCGTCCCATTGTACGAGGGATGGGTGAAATGGGTTGTAGGTTATTTTTTTGAGATACTGGGATTTCTTAATCTACACGAAATGTACTGGGAAAGATGTCGACAATTGTACTTAAAACTTACATAGAGAACCTAAATATTTTTTTCTAATTTTAAAAATATTGGTGCAAACAATAATGATCAGGCCCGTCATAACATAGGTATGCTTTTGTAATATGGTGGACTATATCAATATATTATCAAACCAAGAGGTAGCAATCATAAAGCTTAACGCCTCGCATGCTTTGGTCCCTTTAGAGCCATGCGAACCTGCCCCATAGCTGCCATAGAAGCCAAATAAGGACTAACACTCTTATACATCCATTGAAGTTTGGCACAAAATAATGAGATAAGTTGTGGTGAACACCCAGAACTAATGACTTTGTTCTCCGAAATTTCAAAACGTACTAAAAGCTTTATGATTCAATAAACGTTTTTCTTTGGAGATCCCCAACAAAGAAACATGGGCCATCAATAGCCCATTAAACTTCGAGATCAAAAGGGTATGGTTCTAAAATGTAGTCAGAGAATCAGTTGCATGAGCCGGTTTTCGTGAACCGAACCATGGCGTCATGTCAACTGATCGCAACCATAAGTTGGTTTTCCCGCACAAACAACATTCAACTTATGTCGTTTTCCATTGAGATAGGAAAAACACATTTTTCAGATTCAGAGAAGTTTTTCTGCTCTCGAAAGCGCAGAGTCAGAGCATTTTTGCGAATCTCGATTTCTGAGCGAGATTTACACCTACTTAGTCTAACCCCAAAAAAAATTGTCATTTGTCAAACTTTAAAGTGTGTTATTAATAACGTTTTCAGACGACAAGTCTGTGAAAAATGTAGAAAAGTTTACAATTGGCCGCTGCAATGGATATCACCTTATTCTATTTATCTGAAACTAATCCAAATATTTCATTTTGTTTAAGTGGATTCCAAATCCTAGAGCACACAGACTAATCCTAGTCCATTTTACTGCAATCAAACACCCATTTTTTGGAGTAGTGGTAGAGAAACTCAAATATTATTAGTTATTAGTTATTGTTCTGTGGCAGAGTATTGATTTCTAAAGCCGGCTTACAAACAATAACTCTATCCACTACACCAAGCATGTCAAACTTGCGGCACACTACGAATAATTTTGCGGCCCAGGCCACGGCATTTATAATTTTGAGGTTAAGTTTATAATTTGCATTTTAAGTTTTCAGGTTTTCCCACACATTCTTTTTTTTTAATGAGAAAATACCATCAATATCAGTAATTAACATAAAAACCATTAGTGTTACATTATTCTTGTTCGTTTTTTGTTTTTTTTAAATAATTCTGTTTTGTAAAAATTATATTTTTTTTTTGCGACCCATACACATTTAGATGCTGCTGCATTGGCTTATGGTAGCAATACATTTGCGAGAAGAAAAACCAAGATGTAATTTGGGTTTTTCCGAGGATCGAAGCTAAGACCCCTCGCTCAGTAGTCCAGCACATTAACTAAACTACTGACCCACACCTTTTACTATAGTTATGCGAATATTCTAGTCAATACAAAAATTTTACGTTTTCTTAAAAATTCCTGATAGCTGTACTGAGAGACTTTAAAGGGTTTTTCAATAGGTGTGATCATTTTGCAATATAAATTTCCAACTGCTGAGATGTTTTTTTTTGTTTTTGTATGGTGCTCGCAGTGACTGGGCGTTATCAAGACTTTGTTCGCTGACTGGGCTTCGGATAGTTTGGAAGAGGACCACAATTTCGTCCGAAAAATCGGCTATGTTAACAGATATAATTTGGGAGTAAGCCAACCTGCCAACGATTGGAAGTCGTTTTCGTGGTGTTTTCGATTAAGTTTTCCAGTGTTTTTTTGCGAAAACCCGGTTTACGGCCTGGTGTGAACAAACAAGCTAGAGTTTTACCACTTAATAGAATCTGATGATGAATTAGTGATGTGGTTAAACAAATTTCCAACCGAATTGCTTGTGAAAAGAAGTTGCTGTTTGGTCGACACAATTTCTAAACAGAAACTTTCCGCAGGACAAAATCAATACTCGAAGGTGTCACAAGCATAAGACGCATATAATTGCAAATGAATAGGTAGCTTTGATTACTGTTTGAAAACTGTTTGCAATGCAATCGTTGCTTTAGGCAAAACAAATTTTCTCATATTGCCATGCGACCAATCTCGCCTATACTCTGTCCAAGAAAAATTGTCAGTACAGGCCTTATGGGAAGCTCTTTTTTCTACCAGTGGTGCCTGTAGTACTCTCACGGCACTCAAACACAAGATTTGCCACTGAAATAAAAACGAAATCACTGGCATTCCAAAGAAATTTGTTGTTGTAATTTTCCTAAAATTCGCATACATCCCTCCACAACCAGTCTGCCACACAGTTGCGGGCAGAATGAGCACGATCGCTTGTGTGCGCTTGCTGTTATCATCAACCAAAATAAGCAGTGTGAGTGAATGAAGCACATCAGAGAAGTGTTACCATATGACAATGTTAGCATATCATTAAGGGTTTTTCTTTGAATTTTGTCAAAGAACTTTCGGTTTTGGTGCTTTTGGGAGCTTTTTGAAGCTTTTGAGAGCGGCATATTATTTGGGGTGCTGCCATTCGGTTTTAATTTGTTTGTATTTCTGAAAGATCCAATAATATTCAGTTAAAACATATTTTTGAATGTTGTCTTTTAGAAATAATGTTTATTCGTGAGGTGTTTTAATGCATTCATTTTACTAACGCAACAAGTGATCATATGTGCGTTGTAGAGATATTGCAATAAATTAATAGTGATTACTAGGGCAACTCAACCGGATTCATGCAAAAGCATGGTATTTTAAGGGATAAAATTTGATTAAATATTTTATTATAGAAAACTGAGTACAAAATTTCAGCCTTATTCGTTAGGGCATATTTCTGCATGTTTTGGTAGGTATAAATTCATATTTCACTTGTAGAGCATATTTTTCACACTGAAATATCAAAATGATGAAGCAGGTAGACCTATACTGTTTATTTTCGGTCATTGGGTTTTACCACATCCGGTCACTCCTCTCCAGTAAAGTAAATGCCTTGAAAGGATTTTATGATCCTTTTTTTTGCTACTGTTTCCGCGAAGTTCTATTGACGGGTAATCATTTTTTAACAAATATGTAATCTAGGTATATATGTCTATATTAAAAAATGTGTGTAGAGCTGCATAAGTGCAGTCCTTTTACCATCTGTTTGGGTATATGACATTGCGTCGTGGTTATATAATTTTTTCTAATTGCCTGTTTGTGTATATAAGGCGGAAACAATGGTTGTTATCTCAATCGCAGATAGTGCATCTAAGCAAGTGGTAAACTTTATTGTGCATATGAATAAACAGAAACATGGCTACAAAGTCTTCAAAGGATCTAAGTGTAGAAAAGAAACAACAAATTGTTGATGCAACTGAAAAATTCTATGGACTTTTCAAAAATAAATCGGAAGCCGTAGGAAATGCGGCTACTGTTTTTTTTTTTTTGTTACGGAACGAAGTGTATACAGGCTTTTAAGGGAAAAAGCAATCAAAGGCCACAATTCACCACCAAAGAAGAAAAATAATTCCGGTATCAAAAGCAAGGTGGACGATTTTGACAAATGTGCGATTAGGCGGATAGTCCATCAGTTTTTTATGGATAATGACCTTCCAACGCTAGACAAGATATTATTGGAAGTACAAAAAAGTGAAAATATAACAAAACTAAGCAGATCAACTTTGCATACAATATTGCAAAAAGATCTCGGACTTAAATTCGTCAAACGTCAGCGAAAGAATTTGTTGTTGGAATTTATTTCGTTCAGCAATATTTTTATTTTAAATTGGAAGTTGGTAGCCCTAACAGAATTGCTCTCTGAGTTATGGCGAATTATCATACACACTACGGCAACCCTGTGAGAGCTTTAAAAAGGGACCGATTTATGTAAGTCATTGCAACCAGACTGAGAGACAAACATCCTATCTTGCCTGTACTGACAATTTTTCTTGGACAGAGTATAGTTACAGAGCGTGGTTACACGCATTAAACTGTCTTTAAATTACGAACAAGTGGATCTCCTAGGAATGCAGTACTTCCAAAGCTATACCAAGACATAAGCTATGACATATTTGGTGCCATTTGAAACACTCCCCGAGATACTCTTTTGTTAATTTTAAATGCAGGCTTAAGAATCAATTTAATCAAAAAGAATAACCCTTATAATTTGATTTAACACTTGATTTATGATGATGACAACATCAGAACTTAAATCAGAAACGAATGCTAATATTCTACACCTACGAGCTCAGTGCTCGCCATACTTCATAATCACATAAAAACTTAATGCATTTGATGTACCTAAAATGTTCTAAGATAAAGGATAATACGGAACAGGATCGTACAAAAAAAAGGACTTAAAAAGTACTTAAAAAAGATATTGAGAAAAAATAAAAAAAAATTAGTGACTTAGTGATTAGGACAGGAAAAGAGCACATTACATGTATATAAGGAATTTGAGGGAAAGAGGAAAATTATTACAATATTTAAAGATATAAAAGTTTGGAAATTGCATTCGAATGCGATCCGTTTGCGAGATCACTATTACCTTTGGCAACAATGCAGTTGGGGTTGTGCTTAATAGTGTCGTTTGTTCAAACATTAATGGAGTGACGCTTGCGGGTTTTTCAACCGAAATTGTTGTGCTTTTGCTAACTGTTGCAGTTGTACTACTTCTACTACTGCTGCTGCTGATGACGCTGCTGTTCCTGCTACTAACTGGCAAACTCGTAGTCGCCACGCCTACTGTCAATGGAGTGGTTGTATCGAAATCATCAATAACAAAATCGTCATTATTTTTGAGTATTTCTTCAATGTCCTCTTGTAATGGCGATGCATTTATGTCGGAGTCAACGAACGGCGGCAAATCCTTGATTCTCTTCGTATTCTCGATTGTCTTAGTTATATCAGACTCCAGTTTCGAAACACCACGTACGATATCCTCGTCGATATTCTCATTCTTAACAAGCGGCTTGATATCGTTTTTCTTGTGCTTGTTTTTGTTGGTTGTTTCGATTATGTTTGTGCCAAGAGGAACCTTCTTGATTTTACTTGTATCTGTGATTTCGGGCTACAATGACAGTAACGAGTCGCGAAAATTGCCAGCGATTTTCAATTTGTTCGATTGAATTTTTATTTTTCGTTTAGTTTTGGTTTTTGTATATATATTTGTTTTTTGATTTCAAGTTGAAAGATGAATTTGTGTTATTAAATATATTCAACACTCGTCAAAGAAGACACACGCATACAAACACACACACACACACAGTAGTACAGTGAGGCAGCAGTGAGGCAGAAAACGGAACAAAACAAAGCATATTACAAAAATCAATAGAACAAAATTGTAGAGAAGCATTTCATAAGTAAAGGACGCTTCTTCCCATAAGTTAGTAAGCCTTAAGTTTTGTTTTTATAGCAAATCAATGACACTTCGTATTTGCATTTCAAAAAAATAAGGATTACTAACGCGTTTACAATAAAATAACTAAAAAAAAAAAACAAATGAAATGAATTTATTTTTAAAAATTAAATATCTAAGTGGTATATTATAGAAACGGTGCTTTGCCATTTCTAGTAGCGTGAGTGTGTGAAAACGAAACTAATAGCTCTCGCAATGTTAACTAAGCAATTGTGTTGTTGTGTATGTAATCTAATAATGCTTTATAATTATAATTAAACTCCCAATGTGTATGTTTGTAGTAAATAATGCAGCATTAATGAGTAAGGTAAGCAAATGTGCACTTACCTTTGCCAGCCCATGGTGGTGTCTATGAGCGTGAGTAGTAACTTGTGGAATTTCGGTAACAGATTCCCTGTGAATGATAGTAATGTAATTATCAATTAAATCGTCATTATGTTGTTGTATCATTTAATTGAACTCAAAAACAGAGAAAGTAAATAGTTCATGCACTGTGTACTACTACAAGGATGCTTGAATAAAGCCTTCTAAAGACTACGTTGTCGACTTATATGTTGCATAGCTGACATGACAGTTAAAAACTTCTATGTAGGTTAGGTTAGGTTAGTGGGTTGGCGAGACAGGGGGAACCTGCACCCGCCTTACTTAGATCAATGTAGATCCATTGTGATGCACTTCTATGTAAGACTTCAAAAAAAAAAAAAAAAAACAGATGTGTTTCACAGAAATATAGAGCTTATGCTTCATTCAACGTCCAATCACATTCGAAGAACTTACTAAAAAAAACACACACTTAAATTCTATCATTGCCTGGCGAATACGGCGGAGTTCAGCTGAGAATCACAGAACAAGGCGTCTGTATCAATAGAAAGGATAATTTAAAAGAGCTCTCAACACGATACAAAATGGCACGTAAAAGAATTAACAGCAACAAACCTATAAGCTTTTAAAGGAGTGTATTATGTATAGTACTGCAAAAGCGGACGTGAAACACGATACTGTTTTGTCACAAAATTCAGATGCAGTTAATCTGTGGAACGTTGTTTCTATCGATATAATCACAGATTATAGGAATTCAAAGATATTCAGATTCAGCTTATCAGACGTATTGTGAAAACAGTTGATTACCAATAAGTGAGACAAATCAAGTAAAAAATAAGGCATTAGGTACCAGCTGATCTGAGAGGAGCAACAAATAAACAGTCGCAGTGCCTGTCATTAGCACACGAAATAAGTTAGCAATCACAGAGTTTAATCCACCAAACCAGCATTTATATACAATGAAGACAAATGTGGAGACATAGAAAAGCGTTATTAAAAGGGTAATTGTCTTTGCCGAGACATGAACGAGCGAAAACACGGATATGATGTAAAGGGACATTCATTAGTGACAACTTCAAACTTTCTGTGTAAGTGCACCCTTAAACCGATTACCAAACTGTCAATGTCAAAATATTCAGTATAATCAACATCACAATCATGGTGAAGTACACTAAAAAAAACAACGTTTACAAATAATTAAAATTTACTACCGAAATTCCGAGTCGATGGTCGCAACTTTTGTTGGTTTTCATGCCGGTGGCGTCATTGGGCCGTTTTTTTTTCGTAGATGAAAATGACCGTCACGTTACGGTAAATGGTATGGCTACAGAGACATGTTGAAATGCTATTTCTTTGAGCGAATGCATGAATTGGACATCAGTGATATGCGGTTTCAACAAGACGGTGCCACAGGCCACACAGCGGGTGCAACAATCGCGTTTATAGAAGTCTCAGTTCGGTGAACGTGTTATCTCGAGAAACGGACCCATCGATTGGCCGCCGAGATCGTGTGATTTAAGGCCGCTATACTGTTTTTTAAGGGGCTACATCAAATCATTGGTCTATGCCAAAAAGCCGCCATTAGATGAGCCAATCCTGAACGAGAAATAGCGGCCGTATCGGTCGAAATGTGCGGCCGAGTCATCGAAAATTGGGTTCAACATATCGACCGCTGCATATGTTCCCTTGGTGGACATATGAGCGAAGTCGAATTCCATTCATAAATGTTTTGATAGTAATTCAAGCCAATAAAATATATCTCAAGTAGTTTTCATTTTATTTAAAAAATAAATTTTAAGTCCTTAATGAAAGACCCTGAATGAAAGAAGCCAATTTTTAACCAATCCAAGAAGATTTAAAATATTAGGTTTTCACTGCATTCGTTTGGAACCAGTGCCTATACAAATGAAATGAAGGAGACAATTGTGCAAGAACTAAAGCTTAAAGACCACAGATCGTTCCTTATCTTTCTTTTTACTTTTCGGTATAGAACGTGTTATCAAATTTTGACCTTAAGCCCTTAACTTTAGCACCGAATTGTTAACAGATTAGGCGAATGGCGATTAGGACTCTTGAAAGGAAAAGAAAACAGTGTTTTGAGTCTTGCTTGGTCAATCTGATTATTCAGATGAAAAAAGAAAAGAAGCGATAAGCAACCGCCCGTCATTGGGACACGGATATATCAGCCAGAAATAAAAAAATATCTAGTGATCTCCAGCAACATCCTAAGAATTTCTTTAACATCTTTATAGATGTTGTCACCATTTAGGTTTAGAGTTCACTTTCGAAATCATAGTGCAAAATTCAACTACATATTTCAATTGATTACATTGAGCAATTATGCAATCTATAAAATAAATAAATCAAATTATAATCACATTTCATGAGTTTACTTACTCTAATTCATCATCGCCGTCTTCATCTTCGTACTCATATTCGTATTCTTCTTCACCAGATCCTTCAAGTTGTCGTCTATACCTCTGTACCCTTTGTTTTAAATACAAAATACAAAAGTTAGCTAACACTTAATGTGAAACTACGAATATTTACCTATTACTAAGCTTCTTTCGCCAAATAACCCACCATCCAAAATCAACGCCAGTTATGTCATCAATCGAGCCATCCTTCATTTGCAAAGCAATCTGATTAGAAATTGGTTCGCCAGCTGCGAAGTACGTATCGCCACAGCCAATCTATTAAACAAAAGCATTTGTGTATATCATTACAAAAACGAACGAGATTGATGTCAATAATACCCACCGTAAGGTCTACTCTACCCAAACGTTTACTCGTATCTGATTTATTGGGCCCTCGGCGAATTGAGTTCTTGGACAAGTCTAAGAGTTCCCGTTTCGCCGCAGAATCAAAATCTATGAATTCCTAAAATAACGAAATAATATTTTTGTATTTTGACGTTAGACTAGTGCAACTTTTTTACCTTTGGAATTGCAAAGAATTTCGAAAGCTTATTAAGAACTTTGGTGCGTTTCTTTTCTATGAGATCTTTCCAGTCCTTGGATTTGAGAACTAGTGAAAGCATAATTTTGCTTTCGGTGTACGGACATTGTGAGTATTCAATTGTGTAGGGGTTTTTGTAGACTAAAGTTTTACTTGGCTCCTCTTGTGGTTCAACTAATGAAATCTGTAACGTTAATAAAAACAGAAAATTCGGTTATTAATAGTATCGCAATGTGTTATCTATATACATAAGTATGAAATGCAAAAGTGACACCCTGTAAAAGCAGATCTTTCTAATATGTACTTGGTCATAAGCTGGGAGCAGATTCCTTATGAGAATAATCGTCGGGACAATCTACATTGTTAATTTTTCATAAACATTTTCAGCAAAAGTACACTTATTCCTAAAAAAAATAAGACTATCCACACGTAACGAATAATTTCAAATTCAAGGGATATAATTCTATGAACCCTGGCAGCAACTTTGCCCACATCGGAAGTTGTTCATATTTGTTGAGGGTATGTTTGTGAGCCGGAATTTTGGAACTTTCGTGACATTTGTCAATACAAATTTCCCTGTATATATACTAGCGCACCAAAACGAGGACACTTCGTAAAAATATAGCTTGTAAGCAAAGAAACGGGAAATCGGCCGAATTTGGTGGGCTCAGTATTGTCTCTCACTAGAATTGTCATGTCCATCCTACTTTGTTTTGGATACTTCTGCATATTTAGCAAGCTCCTTTGATATTGAGCAAGCAACCAAGAATAATATTTTCATCTCTGAGAGAATATTCAATTTTAGAGGCGAGGTTTTGCAAAGCGTAAGTGTATTTCCTTGTTAGTAGGCTTAGAAATTTATCATGAAGGTAATGCATTTACAGAAAAATTTCCAGCATTTTTAGACTAGAGTTTCTATCATATACTGGGAAAAACGTCGATCCTTCAAACATAACGGCGAAAACGGAAACAAAAAGAAACCTCTGCACCACCACCATACACAATGGCTTTATTTGTTGGTCGAAATTCCTAGAACTTCAATCTACAGCAGTGGTTTTGAGTGCATATTTAAAGTTATATTTACAATGAAGTTAATCATATGCTACGAAATTGATGGTATTAAAAGCGATAACTAGAATAGGAGTGAATAGTTTAGAAGTAAACCTAATAATATGTTCCTAATAAAACACATGTAAGGGCCTTCCCCAATGGCTGTTATCTCATAGTTTTAACCACATAGATAAGCCCTATGGGAAAAATCGGTGGTAAATAATGATTTTTACGACCCAGCTGGTTATTAAAAACTGCCCATCTGATAGACTTTATGAAGCTGCCGTAAAAAATTGTAATTATATATCTACTTGGAACATTGTCTTACAATACGCAGGTACAATACTAGCCTCGGTGTGATAGGATAACGGGTATGTACATTGGATTTTCGTTTAACTCAGCAGCATTGTAGTTTTCGTCTTGTTCTTCAATAAGGAAACTACTTTTTGAGTGCCAACATTTGCAATAAATAAAGAATCATTCTAACCGAACGGACGAGGCAGGGAAACAAGCTGAAGACTTCGCCATTTGCTGCAATTTCACTCAGCTCGTTGATGAGCCCACGCGAATTCCAGACAATCCAACAAATTACGGAAACACTCCCGATCTGTTTCTCACAACAGAGCCAGATAATTATGAAATAAAAGTGTCTGCTCTCTTAGGGAATTCGGATCATGCTCTAATATCTGCTATCCTCTCTATACCGATACCAATAGGAGCGAAAAAGGATCGTTATCGTTCGATATGGAATAATAGTAAATCTAACTGGGACGAGCTGCGTAATTTCTTCGCTTCGTTGCCATGGGCTGATATGTGCTTTAGAGATACTGATGTCAATATGTGCGCAGAAAATGTAACCGAAAATATTTTACTCGGTATGGAACTTTATATTCCACATTGCATCAAAAAATTAGCTTCAAATAAACCGTGGTTTAACAAAGAATGCAAGCGAGCTACCACAGCGAAAAACAAGGCTTTCCGTGAATGGCGGTCAAACCCTTCAGAACTAAAAAGATCTGAATTTACAATTGTTCGAAATAGATGCAACCTAGTTATTGAATCGGCGAAGACAACTTACAGCGAAAGAGTCACTAACAAAGTGATTGGATGTCCTAGCGGCTCACGCGCATTCTGGTCCATGGCACAGGCAATCAGTAATAACTTTAGTTGCTCTTTTTTTCCAACTCTAGTAAAAGAAGACGGCACGCTAGCAACAACAAAGGCAAATCTTTTCGCTAGCATGTTTTCAAAGAATTCCACCCTAGATTCTGTAAAGGTAGAGTCACCAAATATCCCGAGGATACAATCATCGATGGCGGAAGTGAAATTTCGGACTCGAATAATTCAACACATCCTTAAAGAACTAGATTGCAATAAGGCAACGGGACCCGATGGAATCCCGGCTATAGTACTCAATAACTGTGCACCAGAACTTGCACCTGTACTCTGTAAGCTGTTTAGCATGTCGTACTCCCAGAAGACGTTTCCTTCTTGCTGAAGGAAGAAATGTCTGCCACACAAAACTATCGTCCAATAGCGTTACTTTCAATGCTCTCTAAAGTAATGGAAAAGGCAATAAATGTCGAAATAATCAAATATCTAGAAGGCCATCGATTAATAAGCGACAGGCAATACGGATTTCGGAGCCGTCGTTCCACTGGTGATCTGCTTAGCTACGTAACGCACTTATGGACACAATCAATTGAACAACACGGCGAATCCAGAGCCGTAGCCTTGGACATATCAAAGGCATTTGACCGAGTCTGGCATAGAGCCCTATTAGGCAAGTTAGCGTCTTACGGATTACCACAACAACTCTGCGGATGGATGCAAAATTTTCTTCTGGGAAGATCGATCCAAGTTGTTGTAGATGGTGTATCTTCCAATTCGTTTGTTATAAATGCAGGAGTGCCCCAAGGATCTATTCTTTCTCCAACTCTATTTCTCTCCACATCAACGATTTGCTTGGATCGACAAATAATAATATCTACAGCTTTGCAGATGACAGCACTCTTATATCCTCCCTCCTTTCAGGCAGCTTCTTAAATGTCATGAGGGAAAACCCGGGACCACCTCCTATTACTTGCGATGGTGGATGGCATCAGGGCCACGTGAAGCTTATCGCCTGCGATGATCAGAGGTCCTGCGATCTCTATAAGTTTGCCATAGGCAAACTCGGAGAAGTTTGGCCGGGTGCGAAACTCGATGTCGTCGCAAGGGAGGATATCCCAAGCCGACCTAGAACTCGTACCTGGATCCCAGCCGAACCCTCATCAAGTGAGGAGGTTCTCGAAATTATTCGATTGAGCAATCCTACACTCCCGACTCACAACTGGAAGGTTGTAAAGCTGGAGGAGCAACGAGGTCTCTATAGGTGCGCTCTTATCGTCATCAACAAAGAGTCGCTTGCTCCCTTAACGCTCAGTAAAGGGGTGATTAGATTCGGTTTCGAATCTATCACCCTTAAAGTTTACAAAAAAGATGAGCTTGATTCAGGCAACATGCCTCCCTACCCTACGGGTTCAGAACCTGGAGCCTCAGACCCTGGAGCATTGGTTTCATTTCCATCACTGGATGACGATGCCTCCAGCACAATCACTCCTACCATGGATCACGAACTTTCGGACATGGACATGGACGATTTCAACAAAATTCTTCTGAGCGAGGATGAACTTCTTGGTTCATCTTCAGAAGCGGAAGAACTTAACAACACCGTGGTGGAGGTCTCTCCGCCTGATTGTAGCAAGAATGCTGCAGTTAGTGCAGATTAACCTCCATCACTCCATTGAGGCTTCGGCCGCCCTCATCCTCCGCCTATCAAAGAGCAGAGAAGACATAGTCTTGATACAGGAACCATGGTTTGACAACAGCGTGGTTCGTGGACTCGAGACTCCTGGATACGAAAAGCTGTATGTGACTGATAAAGGTAGACCCAGATCATGTATACTAGCGAAACGTAGCCTTAAATTACTTTTACTCCCTATTTTCAGTGATCTAGATGTAACTGTTGCTAAACTAGTGACTCCGAAAGGCGCATACTGGATAGCATCGGCATATCTGGCCTATGACTACACGGGCCCTCTCCCTGGGGAAAAACTAGAGAGAGTGATCGCGGAAGCAGAGAGGACCAAAACCAACCTCATAATCGGGTGTGATGCTAATGCTCACCACTCGGTATGGGGTAGTACTGACATCAATGATAGAGGTGAGTTACTTTTTGATTACATTTTAAAAACAAACCTTATCATAAGCAATGTAGGAACCGAACCTACTTTCATAACAAAAAACCGACAAGAAGTTTTAGACATCACCCTTGTCTCCGATACTGTTAGTCAACTGATTACCAACTGGAAAGTATCAGCTGAGCACTCCTTTTCAGATCATCGATATATTCAATTCAATTTAGCCGATGACTCTCCTTGCCAACTTCCTTTCAGAAATTTCAGAAAAACAGATTGGCTCAAATATAGGGAGACTCTGAAACAATCAATTACCCCAGAGCTCTCAAGTACCCCCTGTAATGCCAATGAGCTTGATCTTAAAGTCAAGAATCTTACGTTGGCTTTAAACAAGGCAATGTCCTCCTCGTGTCCCCTAATTCTTCCAAGAGGGAAGAAGAAACCACATTGGTGGTCTTCGGAGTTGGGACTTAGTAAATCAAATTGCAGAAAACTTTTCAATCGTGCCAAAGACACAAGAAAAGCGACTGATTGGGACTCCTACAAAGAAGCCCTTAAATTATATAAGAAAGATTTAAGAAAAGCCAAACGAGTATCTTGGAGAATCTTCTGTGGTAAGATAGAAGAATCCTCCGAACCATCAAGGCTAAGAAAGATACTCTCGACAAACCCAACTATGTCAAGCTGTCTGAAAAAGACAGATGGCTCTTGGACGACTTCTAGCGAAGAATCGCTTAATCTGCTGCTCGACACCCATTTCCCAGGCAGCTGTAAAGGTATTGCCCAAACAGATCCAAACAGATCAAACTTGCAATGTACCAACTTACAAGGTCTGATCACTAGAGAAAAAGTGCTTTGGGCGCTGCATAGCTTCAAACCATACAAATCTTCGGGACCAGATGGCATAATACCGGCCGAACTTCAAAGAACATCGGATATCATTCTGCCAACGCTAATGAGAATGACAATCCTGAGAAGCTGTCTAGATCTGGTGTACATCCCATTGCTATGGAGAGAAGTTAAAGTAGTTTTTATACCCAAAGCAGGTAAATGCTCTCACGTGAGTCCGAAAGATCTCAGACCTATTAGTCTTTCATCATTTCTCCTAAAAACTTTGGAGCGACTGATTGAAATCCATTTACGCAATAGCATTGACAAAAATCGACTGTCAACAGCTCAACATGCTTACTCTAAGGGCAAATCAGTAGAAACGGCCCTACACACGCTAACGCGCTCCATAGAAGATTCCCTTCGTCATAAGGAGTATACAATGGTTGCATTCCTGGATATAGAGGGCGCCTTCAACAACGTCGACTCATCTGCAATCGCTGGTGCTCTGGCAGCTCTGAACGTTGACGTCTCACTTGGCAAGCTGATCAATTTGATGCTTAATAGCCGGATTATCAACTCAAGTCTAGGTGAGATATCTTCCAGAAGATCTGTCAGTAGAGGAACACCACAAGGTGGTGTCCTGTCTCCCCTTCTCTGGAATTTAGTGGTGAATCAACTGCTGATATCCCTGGAAGAGGAAGGCTACAATGTGATTGCCTATGCGGACGACGTTGCTATTGCCGTCTCGGGAAAGTACCTTAACACTTTAAAAGAACTTCTACAACACGCTCTCAACAAGCTAATAAAATGGACAAACAGTTGTGGGTTGGGTGTAAACCCTCACAAAACTGAACTTGTCCTCTTCTCTAGGAAATATAAGATTCCACACATTGACCCTCCATCTATAAATGGCACTAGCTTGACGTTCTCAAATGAAGCTAAATACTTAGGCCTTATTTTTGATAGAAAGTTAACCTGGAAGCCTAACATCCAAGAAAGAGTTAAGAAGGCCACTGTGGCACTTTTCTCTTGCAAAAAAGCCATAGGGAACAAATGGGGTTTACAGCCCCGCGTCACTCACTGGCTATATGTCTCGGTCATAAGACCTATACTCACGTACGGTGTGGTTGTCTGGTGGACTGCCTTAGAAAAAGCGATTAATCGCGATAAATTAAGCAAAGTCCAAAGAACGGCTTGCTTGTGCATCGGCGGAGCTCTTCGCAGCACCCCCTCCGCTGCACTTGACATCCTGTTTCATCTGACACCCATTGACATCTTCAGCAGGCAAACGGCAGCTTCGGCAGCCGTACGCCTCAAAGCTATTTCACAATGGACAAGCAAAACAACTGGCCATGCCGCTATCCTCAACAACATTAGGAACCTTCCAGTAAACATCGACTACACCACACCAGAACTACAATTTGATAAAAACTTCCAGGTCTCCATTCCTACTAGATCATTCTGGGAGGAGGAAGCATCCGTGGATGATGAATCGATCCACTTCTACACAGATGGTTCGAAAACTGTGGACGGTGTTGGTGGCGGTGTCTTCTCTAATAGACTTAATCTTAGTCTCTCCTTCCGTCTTCCTGATCACTGTAGCGTTTTTCAGGCGGAAATAATGGCGATAAAAGAGGTCTTATCTTGGCTAAGGGAAAACGTGATATCTGCTAAAGATATCCGTATCTTCTCTGATAGCCAAGCCGCTATCAAGTGCCTGGAATCAGTTTCCACGAATTCCATAACAGCCCAAGACTGCCGTTCGTCTCTCATGGAGATGGCGGAGCAGTTCAACATTCACCTTTGTTGGGTGCCGGGGCATAGGGACATTCCAGGTAACTGCAGGGCTGATGAACTCGCCAAACACGGAACTACGATACCTCTGCTCCCAATTAAGGATTCCTTAGGTATTCCACTCGCTACTTGCAAACTCAAAATAAAGCTGGACGCTATCGAAAGAACAAATCTTAGGTGGTCAACCGGCTCGACTTGTCTAGTGACAAAGCAGATCTGGCCAAAGCTGGATCTAAAGCGTTCTAGGCATCTGATCTCCCTCGATAGGAAGCATATTAGTGCTACAATAGGTGTCATCACGGGACACTGTCTTATCGGCAGGCATGCAAAAAGGCTTGGCGTATTCTCTAACGATTTTTGCAGAAGCTGTTTTGACGAGGAGGAGGAGGAGACTGTTCTCCATCTTCTCTGTACTTGTCCGGCTCTCTCACAGAGACGAAAACTCCACTTTGGAGCTTTCTACCTTAGTGATCGGAACGATCTAAAAAACATAGACATCCGAAATCTACTACGCTTCATCAGAAGCTCCGATTGGTTCAACGAGTAGGAGGAATGAATTATAGATTCACGTGGTATCACAAGGGACCTTATAATGGTCTAAGTGTGTCGACTAACCTAACCAGTTAGCCGACAGCCATTTCAACCTAACCTAACCTAACCTATATCCTCCCTCTCGAACAGTGGGCCTGTGAATACGACTACATCACACAATCAGAGATGTGAACAAATTAATTCTCTAAATGATGATCTGGACAAAATCTTGAAGTGGGGAAAGGACAACTTGGTTGTATTTAATGCAAACAAGACACAGCTCACAACATTTTCCAGAAAAAATGCATCAACAGTTCCTCAGATCCAAATGGATG
This sequence comes from Cheilosia urbana, assembly GCA_946477585.1. NCBI lineage: Eukaryota > Metazoa > Arthropoda > Insecta > Diptera > Syrphidae > Cheilosia > Cheilosia urbana. The sequence continues at coordinate 46,572,048 of OX297856.1, forward strand.
ACCATCCAATCCATCACAAGGACTCAATGCACCTTCTAGGAGTCACAGTCAATTCAGGAATCACATGGCAGGACCACATATCCTATATCGCAAGATCGGCGTCCGCAAAGTTGAGTTACCTATTTAGAGCAAAGAGGTACTTTAGCCTCAAGCAACTTCTCCTTCTCTACAAAGCACAGGTTAGACCAGGCTTGGAATATTGTTCCCATATATGGAGCTCGGCCCCAAAACATTCACTTAACCTGCTTGATAGCATACAGAGACGAGCAGTTCGACTCATTGGAGACCCTACACTCACATCGAATCTACAACCGTTGGTGCACAGAAGACAAGTCGCTGACCTATGCTTGTTCTATAGGTACTTCCATGGTAGATGTTCTGAGGAACTCAAAGACTTTATCCCTCGAAATGCAACTTTTGGGCGCCCAACAAGACAGACTGCTAATGCTCATGACCATACAGTACACTTGACAACCGCGAGGACATCAACTTTCCGAAACTCCTTCTGTTACAGGACAAGCAAACTTTGGAACTCGCTTCCTGGGGATATATTTCCTGAAGACTACAATTTGCAGCAATTTAAGTGCAGAGCAAACATTCATCTGCAGGCATCTCGGGGCGCTGTTGAAGCGTTATAGGTTCGCCTTTCCCGGGAGAAGTATATAAAAAAAAATGAAGTCTTTTTTTTTTCTTTTTTTTTCCTGTTGGGGGGAGGAGAAATGCTTTACGCACCATAAGGAGGCATGTTTGCGTTTACCATCCCCGTCTGTCCGGCTCTCTCCGCATGCCTACGGGGCATACGGACTAAAACTCCTCCCAACCCGGTGGTTTCTGACACACCCCCCTGGTACCGCTCTTCGCATTACTTCAAGGGGGCTGTAGCAATGAAGTCTTGCCGTGATTAGTGGGAGACAGACTGCTGGTATTGATACTATGGTATAACGAATACCAGTATATACCCTGAAACACACAGAGTTTCTTAGTGTAGACTCACAGTAGTATACTTTGACATTTGTTTTGTCGGAAAAATAAAAACCTTTTTTTTAAGTATGAATATGGAAAATTTCCTTTTTTAAGTCCTCAAAAGCTGAAAATAATAGAATTTAAAAGCTCACGACTGAGAATTGAAGCAGCAAGAAGCAAGAGAAGATTCGATTTTTATACACGCTAGTGGATGAACAGGGAGAGACGATTTCGTAATTCTTGGTCCGTGGTCAGTTTTTACAATTGTTCGTTTTTCTGAAATGTAAACATTTTTTTTTTCTTGTACTTCGAGTTGTCTTTATATTGGGTACCAGATGTCCGTTAAATTGATACCGAGAAATTTGTAAATTCGTTCCGTGTGGGTCGAGAAATCTCTAAGAATTGAAGAAGCAAGTAACGAATTGGCGTTCTCCAATTTCATTGCCGAAGAGAGTTGCTATTGCACTATATTTCATACGGTTTTCATCTTCAGCAGAAAATAGAACTATTGCAAGCCAATTTGGAGTTGACAGATCCACTGTACGGTGTATACGTATCCACCAAATGAACATGATATGTTGGAAATGGTTAAATGATTCGAAGTGCTAGGATTTCCTCAATGCTCTGGTGCTTTTGATGGAAGTCATATTGAAGTAAATACATCAAAGGACGAAGCAGTCGACTATTTAATTTCATGGTATTTAATCATTCTCGTCGCTGCAGTGGATTATCGCTACAGATTTACATACATCAATGTGTGAAGCCCCGGAAAAACGCACTATTCAACAATTTTCGAGTGCTCGAGTTTAAAAAAAAATCAGTACCTACACAATCCAATATTCGAAAGGTATAAACGAAATATTGAAGGAGTAGATATACCAATACTGGGAGATTCCGCTTTTAAATTATCCAAATACGTCATTCAGTCATTTCTATATAAAGTTAACCTTTTAGAAAGTGAAAAAGAGTTCAATTTTCAAGCCTTTAAAAATCAAGAAGTGTTGGTGAGAATGCATTTGGGCACTTAAAAGAATTAACAAATTATGAGAAAAGATCGGCTTCAACCAAAAAAAAGTATCGCAACTGAAGAGCGAAATCGTTCCGAAATTGTTTACAAAATTTGACAAGCTTTTACACAGTACTTCAGTAAGTCGATTCATTTATTTACATAATTGACATTTTTCTTTTTACACACTTCAATTTTTCTTTAGAATAGCATTCAAAAGTTTTTCCTGAATTTTGTAGTTTCTTTTCCAATAATTATATTTTTTTCTTGGTATTTTGAATAGACTCATTCGAAAATATTATGAATTGAGCTGCTTCTTCTTTCGCTAGCTCGAAAAATTTATCATTCACACTCATTTTCTTTCTTATTTTTAAGTGCAACGTGGCGATTGTAAAAATTACAACGCAGAAAAGGACTTAATGTTTGATGAAGAAGGACTGGACAAATCGTATCCATATCAATCCCTGCTAGGGACTGAACACAACTTTCGTGGTCCAAGCTCTCGATTTAAGAATCACAATAAAGATCTGCATCTATACGAAATAGTAGGTATATGTTCTTTTTTTCTTTAGTATGTACTGTACAGATTACTGTAAAAATAATTTAAAATTACCAATGGTATCTTTTACAACTTACTTTTCGCCAGCATTCCGTTCTGCTCCTCGCAACTCATTAATAGAATTCCTCTACACACCAATAACTTTTTTAGTTTCACTTTGGGAAAGAATGTTCCTCTTGCTTTTACTCATTATAAATACATTTTTTGAGAGTGCTTTGTTTGTTTGTTTATTTTGCAGTTTGCAATTTCCAAAAACGGACATGAACTGTCAAAAAGTAAAAAAAGCTACGGAGACTTTCCATTAGAGAGAAATTGGCGCTGCAATTAATAAGAGCGTTGTTACCACAAACATTGTGTGGATTTTAATAGCTACTAAATTTAGTATACTATAGCTTTTAATATATAATATGGAAGTGACACACATATGGTACAGAACGTAGTAATGGAATATCATAGTATCAATATCAGCGTTTGTATCAGGCATAAATACCTACTTAAGCTGGCTCAGCTTAGTCCTCAAATATGAGGCCCTACTGCTCAACTCGAAAACAGGTTTTCATTATCCGAGATAAATACTCAGTATTTAGAGTCGTAAGTGACAAATTGTAGGTTATTGAGACAGGACCCTGTTCTTTTTTTGAACCTGATTCTCCGGTATATCACTAGACGAAGAAGGAAATAAATGTTAAAGCTATTTAACACCCCCTGATAAAACTTATCTGAACCATCTTTGCAACAAACTTAAAAATGAGCTACAGGATCTTAGAAATCTTGAAACTTCTACTTACCTCGAGGGCTTGACTGCTGAAAAGAGCTCAAACTACTCACTTTGGAAAGCCTTAAAGTCCATAAGGAAACCCATAATGCACTCGCCACCAATTAAAAAAGCTAACGGCGAATGGGCAAAAGGGGACAAAGAGAAAGCGGATTTATTTGCCGAGCATCTAGAAGAAACATTCAGGCCATTCGATGGACGACCTTTGAACGAAGAATCAAATGCTAGTACGGCATCCGACAACTATAAAGTAAAAGCCGTATCTCTGTCCGAGCTTAGAATCACAATAAAAAAGCTTAAAAATAACAAAGCACCAGGATACGATCTAATCACTGGCGAAATTCTGAAGGAACTACCGAAAAAAGCATTAGTTAAGTTGCTCTACATTATAAATGCTTCTCTGAGACTTTCATACGTTCCAAGGCAATGGAAAGTAGCCCAAGTCATTATGGTTCCGAAACCGGGGAAAAGTACAAATGATAAGAAATCATATAGACCTATTTCGCTACTGCCGATAATATCTAAGGTTTTCGAGAAACTTCTGCTAAAACGATTACAACCAGTAATTGAAGAAAGACGCTTGATCCCAGATCATCAATTTGGCTTCCGGGTCAAACATTCCACAATCGATCAGGTGTATCGAATAACAAATGAAATTGAAAAAGCTCTAGAATGGAAAAAGATTTGCTCCAGCGCTTTTCTCGACGTATCGCAAGCCTTCGACAAGGTATGGCACGAAGGCCTAAGGTATAAGCTAAGGACAATCCTACCGGACAAATTATACAAAATACTGAAATCCTACCTGGAAAACAGACTCTTTCGTGTTAGACATGAGACTGAATTCTCGGAATTCAAAGAAATTCACGCCGGTGTTCCGCAAGGAAGCGTTCTCGGCCCAATCTTATTCCTGCTCTACACAAGAGATATACCACAAGATGAAGGGACCATCGTAGCAACGTTCGCAGACGATACGGCTATCCTCGCAATAGATGAGTCAGTCGAATCATCAACGCGAAAACTCCAACGGGCTCTTAACAAAGTATCCGAGTGGACAAAGACCTGGCGAATCGCCCTTAACGAGACCAAGTCGACGCATATCAATTTCACGTACAAAAAGATAAACAACTTACCCGTTTCCATTAACTCGGTACAAATACCATACGCAAACGAGGCAAAATATCTAGGAATGACCCTAGACGCGAAACTTAAGTGGAAGCCACACGTTAAGAAAAAACGCGACGAGCTCGAAATCAGACTTAGAGAAATGTATTGGCTTCTCGGAAAATTTTCGAAGCTAAGCGTATACAACAAACTGCTCCTGTATAAGCAAGTGCTACTGTTAAGGTAACTTAGTCGTAGTCATCACAAAAATGAAAAAATGAGAGGAAAGAATTTCACACTACTATGAACGAGCGCTGCCGGATCTCATAGTGCCTCTCTGAGGGGTGAGGTTTAGCACGTAGGCAGATTATTTATATCTGAATCGGGCATAACCAATGGTACGGGCCATTGGTATCTTTTGAAGATTACTCACCTCCTGGCGCAACCAAAAAAAAAAAAAAAAAGCTATTTGTTTAATAGCAGCTCCCCAAAATTAACGCCTTTATTGATGTGGAGGTTACTCCCTCCTGCATGGTAATGTGATTAGGTTCTTCCCATTTTAGAAATTGTATATATTATGGTGCTCTGTGTTTTGCGGCGGTTAATCTTACAATTCTGTGACTAACTTATTTCTCGGTGCCTCCTGTCTTTTACAATATGGCAAACTGTCAGTTGGATTTTTGTCGTCCAGTCTACAGCGCTGTTTAGGGTGCCGTGAAATAACGCCAAGCAAAATAACGCCGAATTTCCTTGTTCGGTCTTATTTTACTTTGCTAAAGCCCAGTCGGCCTTATTTCGCTTTGAATTTATAAATACATTTCAAATTTCCCCCTTTGTTACTTCAGCATTTAGAATTTGAGAAAATAAAACAAAAACAAAAAAACTGGCGAATTTTGAACTATTATTTTCTTAAACTTCGCTTCTAGTTATTTTAGCATTTAGAATTTGAGAAAACAAAAGTGGTCCCCATCCAAAAACGTCCAGAAAAAAACTGAAATTCAATAACCCAATGTATCATTTCGAAACTATTTAAATGAGACCCTAAATTGCGGAACATGCAGGATCTTTCATTGGAAAGTAGCCTGTCAAAAGTTGTTATTTCGTTATAGAAAAATTGCTTGATAAGTTATATCTTAGTTGCAGTATCTAACAATCTTTCGAAGGGTGGTGTTTTTAGTCAGTAAAAATCTGACACTACTATGAGCACGCGCTTGCTATTCTCATAGTGTCTTTGGAAGATTTTCACCTACCCTCGGTACAAAAAAAAAAAAAAAAAAAAAAAAAAATGAGACCCTAATAGGCTTGATTTGATATAATCAGTTTATTTAAAAGACAAATAACAGAACGTGCAGAAAACCGAAAAGAATTGATTTATTCTTTTACTTTTATATTATATTTACCTGAAAATCCTCGTTGAAATTGAAATCGCGCTCTGCTTTCGTGGAAAATAGAAAACATAGCGTGAATAATGATAGATTCCGGATGCTAAAAGCTATCATGTTTGCTCTCCTGTCCTCGGCGAAGAGAAGTCTTATAAGGTAATAACTAAAAGCCAAGGCAGACTTTTACCGGCGTATCCAACACAGTGCGTTCAGTTGCGATAAATATTGCAAATCATGTTGTACCTGAAATAGAAGGGAAATTTATGAAAAACATTTTTTTATTTAAATCAAAACAGAACGTAGCAGTATTGTAGTTGAGCATAAATTGGGCACACTAGAGCCGGTTCTACTTTGAATGCATATCATTCTCTTTTTAATTTAAACAATTCACCCAACTGAAGCAGTTCTGAAGCTGCACTAATTAGGACTTGAGCAAGTTTTCGATAATTCATCTTGGCCTCCGCATCCACTGCACCCACTTGCCCGCAAAAAGAAATGCTACAGTTCTGAATTTTCACCCACGTGCTGCTTGTGTCACAGACACAATGAACAACAAAATGGTTTTCGAGGGGATGATACGAGCATAAACAACACTTTCAAAAAGGTTACGGGTCTGACCTAGATTTCGCATGAACTAAGTACACATGCTGCAATAGAGGCCCACAGCCACAATGCTGTTAGATGCAGTGCAGCGGCAAAAAATACTGAACAATAGATGCCAATCGATGGAGAGCAGTACACAATAAGTAGTTAATAATCTCCGTCAGAAGTCACATTATCTGTCGAACAATGTAACATAATGGTAGACAAAGTAATTTTAATACAGTCTGGGAATATAATAGGTACACACAGCATTGTGTGTTGGAGTGGAGTTGCAGCAATTGGAATGGTGCACCGTTGCAGTGTTTTTCAAGAAGCAATGTATCTAAATAGAAAATAGAAATGTATTATTCATTTGTAGCTGTGGATTGTTTGTAGTTCGTTTCCAGTCCGTGCATTCAGACTGTGCGTTCGGAATACTCAAAGAACGTTGTTAACTCCGACGATAGTATAGGACGTATGTGTTCATATAAATTGATATGTAGTATGTAGTCAACTAAGGCTATACCATAAATTCGTCAATCTATCATTCGTGTCAAGAAATGTTTAAAGTTCAGGTAATCAGCAGGAAAAGTGTCAATCAGTAGATGATTAAAAACAAAAAAAATAGTGCGTGGAGTCCTTCCGCGCGGAAGAAGTGAAACTTCGTAATGTGGAAATGAAAATAGGAAGGGGTAGAAATTGATTTTTAGTGAAATCATATTTTTTCTTTAAGACAAACTTTATTAACATTGCTTACAATTCACAATTGAGCGCATCTTTTAATTATCATTTTCGAGTGGAGAAATATCCAAATCTATAACATTTACAATGGGATTATGACAACTAAAGTAAGATCCGAAATGTTGGAAGTAGCATTAGAAGTTTCACTTCAAAAATACTACCCTATTAAATTATATGTGTATCAAATCAAACTAAAACAAGTAAATGAAATAATGAAGACGCTACTCGTTGATAACGCTCGCGCTGGCCTGTAACAGGTATACTACGCGCATGCGTTCGAGTGCCACGCATTCACTCTCGCTCTGTCTCCTTTTATTTCCCCTCCCCAGGAGCGTTGAACGTTTAATGCAACAGTGCTTTCATACCACCTCCATGGTAGCGTTGAACGTTTATTGCAACCTTGTTGGAAGTCGCATTAGAAGTTTCACTTCAACAAGACATTAATTGTCGATTTAGTCATTATTTTTGGAAATTAATCTTCACCACAGAACATTCCTCTCCCAGCATTTGGTGCCAATAAGCTTGAGCGGTACCCTCACACCTTTGAGTATGCAATGCTTATAGTAGCGTAAAGCGTTTAACACAACCTTGTTGGAAGTCGTAAAGAAGTTCCTTTCAATAAATCAAACAACATAATTCACCTATATCGTCTTTACTTCTTGAATTCTTCAATTCTTTACTGTAGGTATCAACACAGGTAAACCATTAAAACAAAAACCTTGAACTCAATTTCTATATACACCACCATACGTCTATCAGCGCACGTCAACAGCCATCTGCGCATTTCCTCAGAAACACATTGTCGCTGTTGATTACATACATATTCACGTCGCATAGGTACTTCTCTTTCGTTTCAGTTTTTTTTTTCATATGAACGTGCTTGTGCGATGTGCGTCACCCTCACCCTCCCTCACACCTTTGAGTATGTATCCAATGGTTTTATTAGCATTAAACGTTTAACGCGACCTTGAGTTGGAAGTCGCATAAGAAGTTTCACTTCAATTATTTGTAGATAGTTGAAGCTTCGACAACCAGATTGGTACCACTGAGTACTGACATCTAATGAAATCGATTTTTGCCTGCCTCACTCACTACAACTGAAACTTGTATACATTATACCTATACATACAAGGTGGGCCAAAAGAAGTCATCCGATGTTGTTTGGCTCTCATTTTTTTTCTGAATGAAAAACTTCGTTTCTGTTTTTTTGATTATGTTTATTTGAACCTTTCAAATTTTATTAGTCAAGTCGAGAGGATGATATCGGCCGTCACAATTGATTGCCATACGGGCTCGTTTTACGGCCTTTTTCATCACTTCGTCGAGAACTACGGGCGACAGATTCTCGTACTCGCTTCGAATGTTGTCCTTAAAGCCTTCTAAGGTCTCGGGCTTGTTCACGTAAACACGAGGCTTCAAAAAACCCCACAAAAAAAAGTCTGGAACGGTTAAATCGGGCGATCTTGCGGGCCAGTGCAAATCGCCAAAACGAGACCCGGGAACGCTGCCTTCAGAATATCGGTTGTGGCTCGCGCAGTGTGTGCCGCCGATGAACGATATTTCCATTCATGATAGAAGTCACACTTGCTGGAAAAATCCCCAATCCCCACAATCGAGCAAAATCGCACAGTAGAACCCTACCAATCCCGTGTACCGCTGATTTGTTCCACAAGCAGTTATTGAACTGCTTGGAATTTTTTTGATGCTAGCAGGCCTGCGGTAAGCTAGCGAATTGCCGAAGGAAGATTCACAGGTGCCGACTGTCGCAAGACGGACCTTGTAGGTTTTGAGGACTGTCGTAAGACGGACCTGTAGGTTACCAGGACCGTCGCAAGACGGACCTGTAGGTGCCAGGACTGTCGCAAGGCAGTGATGCCAACTGCCTAAGTAACAATTTGACTTCGCTAGAGCTCAAATTTGTAATTAAAGAAGGCAACCGCCTTGATAGAGGTTCTCTGGTACTTGTTAACCGAAGTAGACCGATTTCGAAGTAATTGTTTCAAATATAACTTCTGTACGTCCTTTGCGAAGTATATACACAGGCTTTATAAATCGAGATGAAACTCAGTTTCGGTAAGATCACTATTAGACATCTGAAAATGTGTGAACTGATGTCTGGAAAGTGAATTGCTTCGGTAAAGCTTGTGGTTTTAAGCGCTTTCGATAAGCTTCTTTAGAACTCCTGACAAGAAGCATTATGGAAGCAACGAAATGGCATGCAATCAACAACTTACGATTGGAAGTCTTAATGAAACTCTTAAATGTACGAAGTAGTTCATATTTACCACTGCTACAGCATTATGACGAATTAGCCTGGTGGTAGTGTATTGGACTACTACGCAGCAGGACCCATGCTCGATTCTCACCGCGACCCATTGTAAAATAAAATATAAATTATACGATACCATTACTGCATGGAAGTTACAAAAAGTCAAAAAAATAAAAATAAGAAATTGAAAAATTGAAGAATTTAATAAAAAAATATATATATATATTTTTCTTTTCATATTTTGATAATAAATTTTATAAATCTTCTATAAAGTTTCGGTAATGCCCTACTTGTATAAAAGTGCGCCAGATTTTTTTCCGCTAGGCATTATGCAGTTAATATTGTGGGAGGGAAAATGGCCTCGATAGCTCCTTACCGAAGTAAAATTGTTACTGGGTGAGGCAAAATTCCGATGCTTGAGGCATTGAGGAATAATTTTTAGCAGAAAGGCATAGTTTTTTATGAATTGTTTTTTAACATCAATTCAAACAAATACTTTGAATTTGGTAAATCTGGTACAATCTTTGATCAAAGTTGCATAATTCATTTTTATTTACAATGTGCATCTACTTATTTTCTTATTCTCTAATTGATTTACTCAAGAAACTTAAGCTTTGGATTACAGAGATCAAAAAAGGTTTAATTACCTATCCATCGACCAACATTCTGTTAACAAATTTACATCATATTGTAGGTTCGTTGCAGTTCCTTTGTAAAATTCGAAATTTATATCCTTTTGACCAGAAATGCATAATTTTTTTGAAAAAGGCATAATTTTTTTTTTTGAGTTTAGGCATAAAAACTTCGCTTCGGTTTGGCATCACTGCCTGTGGGTGATAGGATTGCCACAAGCCGGAACTGTAGGTTGCCAGGACTGTCGCAAGACGGACTTTTAGGTTACCGGGACTGTCACAAGACACAAGCCGAACCCATTATCATTAAAAATTATGAATTGAAGTTGTTGAAATTATAATTATAAATTGATAAAGTTAATTAATTGAAAAACTTTGAATTGGAGTTGTTGAAATTATAATAAAATAAAAATAATTACATATTTAAATTGGAAATTATGTCTAAACATAAAAAAATAACCTCACAATCTTATTCTAGCTTACTGGCTCTTAGGGAGGCGTTTTGGCCTTAAATCTCTATATTTAATTTGTTTTGTTTTTTAATTTTCAAGAAACTTTAGAAAACTTGGATTCTTTATTATCGATTTATTTAAAACTGCTTAAAACTACCTAAGCTACTTAACCTTTAATCAGGGTGGTGAGCAATCTCATCGATTGGTCACCATCCTGATCGCGTCCATGGTAGTTAAAGTAGAACAGTACTGAAATAACTACAAATTAAGAGGGACATTTTATTATTTAATAATTACTGACTAAAATTTGGTGGGTTCAAGTTTTTAAAACCTTTCGAATTAGGCATAATAAAAAGAAAACTTGCCAAGTAAATCCACCAAATTGTAGTCAGCTCATTAATGAGTTGGCTTAGTTAACAATGCCCCGTTTTTCTTTTTTTCTGCGATATAACTGGTATTCCATTCTTCTGATTACTAATATGTTAACCTTAGTAAGTGTTACTGTTTCATTATTATTTGTTCTTTATATTACTTTTGCTTATTTATTTGTTAACTTATTTATTTAATTAATTGATTACCTATTTATTTATTTATTTAAGTATTTATTTATCTTTTTATTTAATTTTTTATTTATTTATTAAATAAATACAATTAAATAATTTAAGTTGTTAACATACCTAACAATTAATAGAACTGATTTTATTTATTTAATTTTTGTCTTAAATTAGAGGTTTTCTTTTTCTTGGTTTTTTCCTTTAAACGCATTTTTACTCAGAAGAGCAGATTTTATATCCAATAATGTTTCAGTAGAAAGATATCATCAATAGACCATATCTCTGTATTAAACATATATGAACCACTACTTAGTTCTACGATGGTTTTTAAAATTTGCTTAAACCAAAAGCAAAACGGTACGTTTTATGTACAAGATCTAATAACCATCCTCCTTTTACTTTCTTGGAACTAGTACAAAAATTCACACAAAACTTTTAAAATTAAAATAAATAATTGGTAACAATAAGATACAATGCTTTTACAAACGATAAAAGAAAACAGAAAAAAATATAACTATGAAGCAGTCAGAAATTACAACTTTTATTTATTAATACCTACATATATTTGTAGGTACCTTATAAATTTACCTTACATACCTAATAAAATTAACTTATATTTGAAAATTATTACTTTTTGAAATTCATAATCAGAATCACTTGACAAAATTTAAATTTAAACTTTCCTTGCAAAACTCAAACAACATTGTGAAAGCTTTTTTGTAAAAGCTTCATTTCGGCGGTATAAAAGGATAGCCGAAATGTTGCTTAATTTATAATTCCTTCGACAAGCGACTCGGTACAACTGCGAATATTCTAAGGCATATTCCTAAGAGGTTTGAGGTAATTACTTTTACGCAGCTATTGATGGTTTGGCGGACAGACACGGCCTTTTCCTCAATCTTCCTCAAAAATATCTATAATAGCGTCGCTTTTTTTTTTCTTGTTCTCGTTCGTAACTCTTTAACAATCGGATATGAAAATAAAATCGTACCGAGGCACATAGGAGTAAATGCATGCAAAAACCGGACAAAAGTCGATTTTTCAAATTGCAAAATTGGAAAGTGAAGTTTTGCCAAACGGTAGTATGATTCCCAATAAACAATAAGCTGTAATATTTTTTTTTTTATCAATGCATTCTTGCATGACATTAGTTCAAAGTTATTGATTGCAAATATATCGTTGTTTTTTGTACTACCAATCGAAAAATTTCTTACATTTCACTTAATTTTTCCTTTAACATTTTTAACTTGTGATACATTTTTTGATATGGATAATTCAGCTGCAGGTGTGTTTTATTATCTAAAGTGATTTTTATGTAGATTTTTTTTAATTTAACATTTATGCGATTTAATTGAAAAAAATGCATAATAATCAATTTTTTTTCCTGTGTTTCCTTCATTTGAAAGTTATTTTGTTGTAGTATTCGGTGGTATTCGGTAATAATTTATATGTAATATGATAAATAGAACCTTTAGGGTTCGATTGAAAAAAAAATTGGCTGCTTTTACTTGCCAACTCAGTTTTGTTTTCGTCATAATCAATGTGAAGTTTAATGCGTACTTTATTATGTGGCTAACAAAGAAATTTTCTTACGTTTAAAGGATCATCTGGTTTGAGAGTTTTAACCAGAAAACATTTATATGAAGTTATGAATGAATGTACAGAAACGGATTTCAAAGCAAAGTTGGATTATTTAGAAAAATATTTGCTAAGTAGAGCTTGTTGTGAGCAGGATCAATTAGATGATTTTAAACAGAAAATATCACGTTTAAGGTTTGAGTTTTAATTATAAAAATAAATTGATATGCAATTGAATTATTTCACTTTAAAGGTTTGAATTCAAAAGCAGATGGCTAAGTGCTAAAAGAAGTGATAAGGCATTTAAAAGAAAAAATGAGACTTGGCTCAAGGGAACCTTTGATCTGCCGAACGCACAACACAGGCCAGGCCGACCAACGAAATCATTTGAAGATCTTTGCGTGCGTAGTAAATGCAGAAGAACTGAAACCCTACGTGGCAGCTTTAAAACAGAAGAGCTTACCTTTGCAGCTCAAATGAAATTGCGGGAATCTGGTAAGGCAGATTCTTCAAAAGTCTTGAAAGAAATAATCCAGTCTCCTGGAAAAGCAATTAAATGTAGAAAAGTACTGAGTGACAAGCTTTGCGTAAAACGAGAAAAATTGTCAACGCTTAAAGCGCTTTCAATTTTCGTTGAAGCAGGCTTATCGAGAAAGCAGTATGAAATAATAACTACAAGTGATAAAAAACTGTTCCCTAGCTACAGCACACTTAAAAAAGCTAAAATGAATTGCTATCCTGCTTCGGAGTCATACACAATAACGGATACTTTAGCTGAGGTAAATTTGCAAGACTTGCTAGATCATACTGCCAAGCGATTAATGTTGTATTTGGACGAGATTCTGGAAACTTTAAGTGAAAACGAGCTCAGTTCCTTAGAGCTTGTATCAAAGTGGGGCTGAGATGGATCTCAACAAACGCAGTATAAACAAAAGTTTGAAAACCGTTCTGATTCAGATGCAAACATATTCCAAAGCTCTTTGGTACCTTTGCGGTTGTTCTGCGCTTCAAATGGAAAAATCGTTTGGCAAAACCCAACTCCATCATCACCAAGATATTGCCGACCAATAAGAATCGCTTTTATAAAAGAATCCACGGACATCACGCAAAGTGAAATAAATTATATAGAATCGAAAATCAATTCGCTTATAAAAACAAAAATTGAAGGTATTGGATGCTCTGAAGTTAAGCACACATTGGCGTTTACCATGGTTGATGGCAAGGTCTGTAACGCTGCAAGCGATACAAAATCAACTATGAAGTGCTATATATGTGGAGCCACATCTAAAGATTTTAATGATTTAGAAAAATCGAGAGATAATCAACCAGGTACATTAAGGTTCGGTTTGTCAATTTTACATGCTCGAATACGTCTTTTTGAAAGCATACTCCATCTTGCATACAAACTTCCATTAAAGAAATGGCAACTTCGAACGCAGGCAGATAAAGATATTGCCAAACAAAGAAAGACGGAATTGCAAGAGAGTTTCAGGAGCAAACTGGGTCTTATAGTAGATGTACCAAAACCAGGTTTCGGTAGCACTAACGATGGCAATACCAGCCGGAGATTTTTTAATGATCCACAACTTGTTGCTGTAATTACAGGTGTTGACCAGCAATTAATTTATAAGTTGAAGGTTATACTGGAAGTACTTTCTAGTGGATTTGCAGTCGATACTTCGAAATTTTCTACTTTCGCATTAGATACTGCAAAGCTATATGTGAACCTATACTCGTGGCATCCTATGACACCCACAATGCACAAAATTTTAATCCATGGAGCAACTGTGATCGAAAACGCTCTGTTGCCGATCGGGCAGCTATCAGAAGAAGCAGCAGAGGCTCGTAATAAGCATTTCAGGTTATATCGGCTGAATTTTGCGAGAAAATTTTCGAGGAAAGATTGTAATGTAGATGTTTTAAATAGGTTGTTATTAACATCTGACCCCCTAATAACAAGTCTTAGACCTTTACCGGTTAAAAAAACAAAATCATTCACAAAAGAAGCACTGGAAATGCTTACTTCTGAACTTCCTGTTCCATTTTTATCAGCAGATAGAAATTTAGCTGGAGAATCTAGTGACGCTGAAGAATTAGAAAATAGTAGCGATTTTGATCAAGATTCCTTAGACGAAGAAAAATTTTGGTCTGAATCCGTCTCTGATTAATTTAAAATAAAAAAAAATTGTTCAATTAAAACTTATAAAAAATTTTTTTGAATTAAAACCTATTTAAAAAAAAAAAACATTTATATTGTTAAAGAAGAAGAAAATAATCTTTTAAATTGTATTAATTATAGTTTCAGAAGGAAAAATAACCATTAAGACAAAAAAATAATTTTGTCCGGTTTTTGCATGCATTTACTCCTATGTGCGAGGTTACAACTATGTTATATTCTGACTTTCAAGCTGACCTATATTGTAGACTAACTTCCCATACTATATTCTGCTTCGTTCATAAATTGATAGCATCAGCAAGTTCGTATCCGAATTCAGAATAAAAGTATAAATCATAATTATTCATTTTAATACGAGTATCCATATTCAATTAATATTATGCGAGGCAAGGCCAAACGTCTTTGTGCACCTATTGATAGTGAATATATCACTTCAACAGGATTGTGTGCAGCAAGCCATTAAAATTCGAACCGTGCTCTTTTGCTGGCGTCCGCTTCTTAAGATCATAAACCATCTGCCCCTCTATGTCAATCCTTCTTCATGTGGAATCTCTTGATTCTCGATTCTACCGGCACACGTTCATTTTTACAAAAGAAGGCATATCCGCTATATAAGTGTATACGTTAGGCAGATCCTAATAAAGATTCTCTTCAACAGATACTGCAGTGCATTTTTAGAGATTCATTTGTCGTCATCGTCGTGTAGCTTATGCAGTCTAGCATATATGTATACAAATTACAAAAACCTTTCATTTTTCATCGCTCTGCAGTCTTTTCTCTGTACGTGTCAAACCCGCGTATCCGTTGTGTGCGTATGGAAATTTATATTGTAGTTGTACGAAATAAAAAGGTATTGCTATAGTTTTTCTGCCCACGCAGCGTTCAGGTGTGTGGGTGAGGTATTTTGTGATGCACCCTAAGGCACTTGGCTAAGTGATATAAAGTCACAAAGTGTGACCGATGAGTACCGGATAGATTTACTCTAAAAGGAAATCTCATGGGGGTGGTCAGTGGGGACATGTTTGTATTATATTTAATATGATGTGTTGGATCAACTAAGCGAAAACAAGTTTGGATGTATCCTCAGCTATTGTGGGTCGATAAAGAGGCAATAAATTAGATCAAAAGACTTTTTTTCAGATGAGTTTTAGATTATGGTTTTTATGGAACATGTAGTACGATGGAATTGTATATAATAAATAGGCGAAGGAAGATACACACATTGGCAGAAGTATTTCGACAAAACTAAAAGTTGAGTTTTATTAATTCTAGGAAGAAATGAACAAAAAATTTAATACACAGTTTGTTTACTTAACTAACAGGTGAACATAGGCAATTTTTATTTGTAAAAACATTAATTTATATTTATTAATTACTAGCTCACCCGGCAAACTTTGTTCCGCCCAAATTTGTTAATGTAATGGAAATAATAGTTCTGAGCATGCACAATGCACTTGCTTATGTAATTCGGTCAATTAAAATTCTTTATTCAAAAGTTATATTAAATGCAATAGAAATAAATGACAAATATCAATTTTGATTTGTTTCAATAAAACCGCATTGATTTTGACGTGTCGGCCAAAATTTTTTACTAAATTGACCATGTGAGAAACATGGGAATTCAAGATTGATGCCACAAATGCACAAACATCCATTGATTATCTTTGCAACAAATTATTTGTCATAGTTAAAGCGAGACGCACGGGAAATTTAAGTCGCTTAAATATGAATGGCAAATCGTTCTGCATAAGCGGAATCTGTGGAATGAGAGTGTTGCCTTTGGATTTTCCCCTCAAAATCGACACTTGCATGACATTTGATTTGAGATCCTACACACTAAATCAGATGCGATCCGTTACAAAGTTTCGGTACATTGATGTTGTGCAACAAAATTATAACTGAGCCGACTTTCAAATCTAAATTATGTAGAGGTAAGCCCGGAACATCCAAAGAATTAAAAAATTCAACTAATCCCCACAAAGTTTTGTTACCACGACAAAAGGTAGCATAATGTCCTTCCTTCCAACCAAAAAAAAAAAAAAAAACAATAAAAATCGAACGACCCGTGCCCGAATTATGAATACACATACGGACGTCAGTCTCTTTTGTATGTAACTGTACCCACCCGGCTTTGCCCGTACCTTTCGTATTAAATCTTGCTCATTTCGCAAAGTGCTTTATTTGGACAATGTCCATTAATAATTTTACGTGCCAAAACCAGTTTTCCTATCGCACTTATGTTTGGCAAAGTTTTTGCTTATTTGTTTATTTATTTAAGTCTACCATTTTACAATTTACAGATTACATAATTACATAATTTAAAAAAAAAACTTAAAGTAAGAGAAAAAATATTTAATAAATAAAATATATGTATAATAATAAAAAAAAACTGAAAAATGTTAATTTAATTTAATATTAAGATACAAAAAAACTCTTCAAGTGAAGTGAAAAAAAAAAAAATGAATTTAAAAATTTATCAAAAAAAAAATGTTAATTTAATTTATTATTAAGATAAAAAAAAACTCTTCAAGTGAAGAGAAAAAAAAAAAAATAGTTTAAAAAATCGGTGGATATGTTTCGGAGATCGGCAACAGGGCTATCTATCGGGTCCAAAATTATCCTGTATTTCAAGGTTTATGCAAACAAACCGGAAACGCTTGAGCAACTCAAACAAAATGTTCGTGATGAAATTAATGAAATAATGCGTGAAATGTGTGAGAATGTAATGAAAAATGTGCTCAAAAGGGCTCGCATTTGTGAGACTAACAGAGGCGGACATTTACCTGATATTGTATTCCGCATACATAATTGCCGACATTAAATAAAACATTTATCAATATAAGATCCATTCTCTTTCATTTAATCAAAAATTATAAACAAACAAAGTAGTATACCTTCCCGGCGGACACACTGTATATCCACAAAATTTCATTGAAATCTGTTAAGTGGTTTCGGAGATCGACACCATTGAACCTATCTGGTCCAAAAGTATAATATATTTTAAGCTGGAAACAGTTACACTCATCCACAAAATTTCATTGAAATTAGGTGAGTGGTTTCGGAGATCGACAACAACGCCACCCATCGGGTCCAAAATCCTATCTTTTAAGACTGCCTAAACCTGAGTTTCTGACTTTTCTTTTTTTCCTAAACCATCCCTGATTCAAGACGAACAAAACAAAACAAAAATCATTCAAATCGGTCGAGCCATTCCGGAGCCTTTACCCGACTTACGCACAACGATTGATTTTTATATATATAGAAGAAGAAGATTATTGCCGAATGTTATTGAGGCTAAGGTGGAAATATTTTTTATTTCGTTCCAATTTAAATTTCAAAGTAGGTTTTCAAAATAATTATCCCAAAGTAAAAAGTTAATTTTATTCATTTTAATAAATTTAAATTAATGCTTTTAAAAATAAAATTCGACAGCTTACTTTGAAATTTAAAAAGGAAGACAATAAAAAATATATCCGCTTTAGCCTCAATAACATTCGGCAATTGTCTTGGAACCGCGTTTCGACGAGTTTTTGCAGCATTTCTGCAGGAACGTCATCCCAAAGCTTTGTTACTACAAAAACAACCTCCTCTCTGCTCCGTGTCAGAAAAACAAGTATTTTTCCTTTAATGCAACCAGATACATTAAATCTGTGCCTCGGGGTGGCCAGTTGTATGTTTCTAGTTCAATATCCCGTAAAAGTTTATGACAAGGAACGTTATCCAGTTAGAGAATAAATGACTGCCCGATTAGTCTATCGCCAGATGGGAATGCGTAATTTAAAGTTTGTGCATTAAAACATTACAAACCCGCAACCATGCTGACTGGTGTGAACGACTGGTACGTATTTTTCACTAGGAAATTCCATCATTACGGTGATGCATGAGGCTCAAATGAACTCTCTCCCTTCCATAAAACCCGGTTTTACGACCTATCGGTTTATTTTTAAACTCTCGGACGAATTGTAGGCTCTTTATTTTATTTTCGTAGTTATATACGGTACATTTTTTTACAGAATATTTATTCAAATCGAGTTTAGCTAGGCGCCTCTGAATTATCCTTTAGATAATCGGATTTTCAGCATATTTTTTTTTTATTTTACACTTGAGAATGGAGCAGTTAAACTTGGATTTTTTACAAACTTCCCCAAAATATACCTTGCATCCTTCTATCTTCTTTTTAATTTTTTACCTGAGGGAGGTAAATTTTGCACAGAGATCGTTCTAATGTGATTATTGATTTTGATATTTACGGTTTGCTCCGACAAATTAAATTCTTCCCCTATTATTTTACAGAAAGACCGCAATCTTAAAAGCTAGTCGATCTTCCATATTTAATTAACTCTGTAATTTTCCTTATAATTTAATCAAAATGAACTTGTACACAATAAATCTATCATATGTATTTAATTAAAACTCAAACGATAACAGTATTTTTCCCCAAACAAATCTTGAAAAATGAATTTGTCATAATACTTTCGCCAGTCGAAAAATCGCACTTTAACCACAAAAAGGCCTGAGCTATCCAGCCATGGGTCTCAAATGATCTCATTTACATTTAATCATAAGTCACACCATATGAAATTACTGAGTGAAAACTGTAGACAGTTAATCCGTACCCGTTAGGAATTATTCACCTTGAAAAGCGACTCGCATTTCTGAAAAAATACTTTTGCCGACTAGTGCAGTTTCATTACCTTAAACACAACTTATAAGGCTCTATTCATCATTGCATAGTTAAAGTTAGGCTTGCTGTGATCTCAGCTTGGCGCTAGTCGGCAGATGACGCCAACGAAAAAAGTGACATCATTCTTTAAATTTTCCAAGTACTAAAAAAAGTAAAAATGAAACAAAACCCCAAAAATGCAAACACAAAATAACAACAATAACAGCAAATATTGTCTAAATTTGGGGTGCAATTTAACATTTTGGGGCCTTGTCTCATTTTTTCAATTGAACTAACATTATTTTTGGGGCCCAATTACATATTTATTAAAAAAAAAAAAAACGTATTTCGCGTTTTTCAGCTATTCTGTTACGATTTTTTCAGCGCTGATGGATTTTAAAGTGAGGATTACATTTTAAGTTATTGTAAGCGACAACAGAATAGCTGAACAAATTAAATTGGAACCCTCGCTTTGAAATCCATTTACGAGTATAAGAATACTTGAACAAATCGCGCAACTTTCATGGCGACCATTACATTTTACATTTATGTAAGCGAGTAAATAATTGAAAACATCTTTGTACTGTCTAAGTTGAATTCATTCGAATACGTTTATTGTAAAATTTTTCAAATATTTACATATTTAATGCGATCATTTTAAGACAAACAAAAAATATGTATACACATATATGTTTAGAAAAATCCTAAATAAGGATCTAAGACTTGCTATGGAAGCAGCAAGCGACGATTTTTTTATCAATTGCAATTTGATGATTATTTTATCGGTTTGGTTACAATATATTTACGATGCGATTTTTTTCGCAACGTATTTTTTTAATTTCAAGTTAAAGACATCGAGGTGTTTATGAATTCCCATTCAATACATCCGGTCAACAGATCGACATTGACAGTGAATCTTTGGAAACATCCCAAACATTTTTTTCTTCTTTTAGTTAATGATTTTTACAATAGTTTTGTCTTTTAATTAGTACTCTCCTGAAGTTTGTTTAATATGAATACTACAGTCAGATTACATTCACAGAACAGAAAAGTGGCCTAATATGTATAGTCCAATTGATTTAAAGAGACATTCCAACCTGAAAGTTGTACACAGACGCAACTTGATTATGTATTTTCGTTTTTTTTAGTAAGTCAAAAATGTGGACGGATATTTTTATGTACAGGCGTTTTTATGACAGTCGGGCACTTCATAAACGGAACTAAATGCCATTAAAGTGGGATCTAAGGTTGTACACCTCTCAAAAGTCCACATAGGACCCCAGGCCTAGCTTGTCGAAGTAAATCTCTTTTTTTTAACTTAATTTGATCGATTGAAAGGCAACCTTAATTGCATGCCGTATTTGAACTAAGTTTACTTAGAGTGGGACAGGTAAGTTGTGTTTTTCCAGGGGTGGAGCCTAAAACCGATTATCCAGGATGTTGAATACTGAGCCGATCATAAATTGTTTTCTCACATAGATGTCGCAAATATATAAACAAACCTGATGTAATGGCCTCCACAATTTCGAGCCCCGTTGATACAATGGATAAGTTTAATTATTATCAGGGTCTGATAACCGAGCGATGGAATGAACTAAGGACAAAAACAAAAAGACACAGTTTTACGTTTTTTGAAAGTCTCAAAGCTATCGAACAATGGTTTTAAATGATAAAAAAAATAATAGGGTGGCCCGTGCAACAACTCCCGCACTGGAGAATAAAACTTTTTCCATTGCAAATAACGTCCAACGTCGCTTTCTTCGTTTTGCCCTTCGAGGTCTGCATTGGGACGATCCTTTTATTCTGCCACCCTACATAGACCGGCTCAATCTCATCAACCTGAATACCCTTGAGGAACGCAGAGACGGTGTAGACATTCTTTTCATTTATCGTTATGCTGCGAAAGGTTAATTCCAACTTTTCAGTTTTCGATTTCAACCGCAGCTCTGCCCACCTCAAACTTGATCTACCATTCTCCTTATCTATAAGTCTAAGATTTAAGGCTTTTCATGTCTTAGTTTTAAGTTCTTTCTTTCCTAAATGTTAGTTATAGCTTGTATTAAGCAAATATATGGGGGTATTGCCCCCACTGAAATTAAAATTCTATTAATTCGCTTGAAAATCGTAGAAACGTTTCGTGAAAAAACGGAACCTTAATAGTTTCGCTTTTGTCTATCTGTCAGAACCCACTATACCAATTGTGTACCTATGTCTACCTCGGAAACTAATCGACGCAAAAAAACTGAGTTTGCCATTAAGTTGGAAATGACCATATTACCTTAGAAAATAAGTTTTGTTACAATCGTATGGACCGTTTTCGAGATATGACAAAATTTCAAAAGTACCGTTTCAGCCAAAAACTAAGCCACTTAAGCTTAAATATCAATTTTGGTTGAAATCGTTAGAGCCGTTTCCGAGCAAATCAAACTAATACGAACAGTTTGTATGGGAAGTACCATTAATATTGGGGTTACCTTGCAAAATAAAAAACCGCCCCGAGCCCTAAGCCCACAAACTCCAAATCCGAAGTTTGAACGAAATCCGGTCAGCCGTTTAGGCTGTAGGTTTGCGGGACAGACAGACGGACAGACCGGATAGAAATTTGCGACTTACTTTTTTGAGTTCGTCTATCATCGTAATGTCAGAATTGATTAACATCTCGAGTTCGAAATTTTGTACGAAAACAATATCTTTCTCTTACTACGTAATCGAGAAAGCTAAAAAGCATTCAATCACTATATAAAGACTCTCGGTCATTAGAGTGTGTTCTCTACTCTTGCGCTTACATTCATGTTTCATGAAGTTTACTTCATCTGCAAAAAACTTCGTAATTTCCAACTCTAAAGAAGCACAGCTTGAATTAAACTGCCAGTTACCGATCAGCAAGCACGCTTAGATTTTATGAAATATTAAGCGTAAGGCGCACAATCTGTATCTATTTCTTCCTAAGTTGTGTACTTTACCTACAGGTTCTCATTGGCATGCGATTGGAAATATAATATCAGCCTCAAAGAGATCGTTAGCTTGAATCTGATTGACAACTTATGGAAATTATTGAACATAAAATCATTTACAATACTCTTTGCTGCCCCATAAATCATTATCAAAATACTAAATCCAAACCAATAATAAAACAAATTGCTGCATTCTTTGTCCCGTTCTTTGCTAATTATTAAAAGTTCGCAAAAAATCAACACAATTCCTTCGAAGCCATGTAAATATGAGATCCGTTTCCTCCTTCACTTTATGCGGGTACTCAAACACAAGACCCTCTTCGATTCAACAGTGGATTACTGCACATTAGGGAAGCAAATAATATACAAACGGTTTGAGAAACTCTTATCACTTTGTGTTTACGCGTTAAATGTGTGGGATGATTCATATCTGACATCCTTTTTTCAATCTGCTCTATGAATGTGTGTGTTTCGTTTTTGTGAGCCAGGGTTGAAGAGGTCGTTTAGCTGATTCTTAATTATGCAATTCAAAGCGAGTATCCTGTTATGTATTTTGGGACAACAATGAGTCCTTTGTTTGATTCCCCTTTTGTTGAAATTTCGGATTTCTTTCTTGTTTTTCCAGAATCACACCTCGAAAGGATAAATACTGTATTGGGGTGGCTTTTGGATTACAATCAAAGTAATGTATAACAAAAAGAATGCCAATTCCGACACTAGTCAATTTGTGGATTCCCTTGACGTTGTTCAACTAAAAGCGTTATGAAAACGAAAAATAACTGTGCGATCGTCTGAAATTCCCTGGCAACTGTAGATTTTGTCTTCAGATTTATTTGGAGTCGTAATGAACTCCTGTAATAGCAACCCACAAGGTATACCAACCCATTTAAAGCATCACATCGCGACTCATTTTTATGTCGCAACAATTTAATTATTATACGTGAGGCATGTTTATGAATGTCAATTAAATGCGAATTTCGTGTTGCCAAGCTACAAACATCCGCAATTAATAGGCGCCAATTTAATTACAGTAGGTAGGTATTCGATAAAAAAAAATCTATTTGTGATTGCCAATCATAAATATAAGGTGCGATATAAACGCCTTATTATTAAAAAAAAAATAGGTATTCAATTCATCAGTATAGTCGTAGATCTTCTCATACTTCGGCACCGCTTTGATAAACATACCTATATCGACCCTTTTGCAACAAACGGAATCACACCTAATCGTCACACATGAATGAGTGACTTGATGAATTAATGAACGTTTAGTTCATACAGCTATAGTGTCAGCTGGAATACGGAAATATCAGCAGTGAAACACGCATAGATATCCGCCGAACATGAGCGATGATATGAATATAAATTTCAAACTGAAAACTTCGAGATGTATGGCATATATGAACGCTCTTTGTATACCTCGATGAAATGCAAACACATCGCTTGTTGAAAACTATACTTTATTCTAAATCTGTCACGAACCTACTACGTAGTAAATATGTATGGCAATGTTTTTTCATCAAATCGTTGTAGGACATTTAAGTAAGCATCACATTTTGAAAATCGAATTTGTATAATGCAGGTAATAAGAAAAGTTTTTTGTTTGTTACATAAACTATAGCTATACTCGCCCAGCTTGGCCTGTGCCTTAGCTTTCGTATTAAATTCCCCCTTTTCAATCTAAATTTATGTTTTCAACTTTAGCTCTGAAATATAATTTTTGAAATACATTTTTTTTTGTATGGAGGATTCAACGACCCTTTTTGTAGAATGCTTCCAGCAGGAAACATAAAGGGTGTCCTATAATTCACGCAAAATTTGACAAATTATGACCGTCATTTTCATCTTGATGCCGTCTTTAATTGTCAAAATTGTCGCTTTTGGGGTTCAGAAAACCTTTGAGTAATTGTTGAGAAACAAATGTATCAACAACGCGTGACTATGGTACGGATTTTTGGCTGAAGACATTATCGGACCATTCTTCTTCGAAAATGATCAGACAGAAACAATTTATGACGTTCGTTATCGTGACATGATAACCTTTACTCTGTCCAAGAAAAATTGTCTTAATAGGCCTTATGCAGGAGCTTTTTTTTCTACCAGTGGTGACTGTTGCTACTCTCACGGCACTCAAACACAATATTTGCCACTGAAATAAAAACGAAACCACTGGCATTACAAAGAATTTGTTGTTGTAATTCTCCTGAAATTCGCATACATCCTACCATAACCAGTCGTCTTGTGTTCGCTTGCTATTATCATCAACCAAAATAAGCACTGTGTTGTGTGTGTGACTGAATCACATCAGAAGAGTGTTACCATTTATGTCAATGAAAGTATATCATTAAGGGTTTTTCTTTGAATTTTGTCAAAGAACTTTCGGTTTTGGTGCTTTTTAGTGCTTTTGAGAGCGGCATATTATGTGGGGTGTTGCCATTCGGTTTTGATTTGTTTGTATTTCTGAAAGATCCAATAATATTCAGTTAAAATATATTTTTTAATGTTGTCTTTTAGGAATAAGGTTTTTTCGTGAGGTGTTTTAATGCATTCATTTCATTAACGCAACAAGTGATCATAATATGTGCGTTGTAGAGATATTGCGATAAATTATTACTGATTACTAGGGCAACTCAACCGGGATCATGCAAAAGCATGGTATTTTTTGGGATAAAATTTGATTAAATATTTTAATATAGAAAACTGAGTACAAATTTACAGACTTATTCGTTAGGGCATATTTCTGCATGTTTTGGTAGGTATAAATTCATATTTAACTTTGTAGAGCATATTTTTCACACTGAAATATCAAAATGATGAAGCAGGTAAGCCTATACTGTTTATTTTCGATCATTGGGTTTTGCCACATCCGGTCACTCCTCTCCAGTAAAGCAAATGCCTGGAAAGGATTTTATGATCCTTTTTTTGCTACTGTTTCCGCGAAGTTCTGCATTTACGGGTAATAATTTTTTAATAAATATGTAATAAAAAATGTATGTAGAGCTGCACAAGTACCATCTGTTTAGGTATATGACATTGCGTCGTGGTTATATAATTTTGTATTCTAATTGCCTGTTTGTGTATATATAAATTTTTTGTTTTTTTTTGTTTGGGAAACAAACTAAAGCGATTAGGCCTACTGGAAATACCCTTAAAAATCGTATCAAATATAAACGGAATTTATTTCGTTCAGCAATATTTATATTTTAAATTGGAAGATGGTAACCCTTACAGTATTGCTCTCTGAGTTATGGCGAATTATCTTATCATACACACTACGTCAACCCTGTGAGAGCCTTAAAAAGGAAAAGGAAGGAAGGAAGGAGACTGAGAGACAAACATCCTATCTTCCCTGTACTGACAGTTTTTTTTGGACAGAGTATAGTTTTTAGTGCCTAAATTACAAGATATGGATGGGGCCAACATGTGGTTTCAACAAAACGGTGCCACATGCCATACAGTCAGAGAAACAGTCATTTCCTAATCGTGTAATCGGCCGTTTTTGCGATCAGAATTAGCCATCAAAATCTTGCGATTTAGGGCCATTGGTTTTTAGAAGCTATATGTCTATGCAAACAAGCCCTCGACCACCAACGCGTTGATAGACGAAATTGGGGGTGTATTAATTAAATTCAGCCACATTTATGGGAAACGGTCATAGAAAATGTCGTAATTTTGTTTGCACTGTTTTTGCATATTTTCTTTTTTCTTTGAATTTTTTTGGTTTGCATATTACCTGTCTATCGTAATTGTCAACATTTAAAAAAGTCCAACTAATTTGATTGAAAATTATCGGTAGAGGGAAACATACGCATTTTGCCTATTATTTTGATGTTAAGGGTCTTTTATTAGCGACTCGACAACTTCAAAATTTCTGTGAACGCACCCTTAAACCGATTACCAAACTGT
The DNA here is from genome assembly GCA_946477585.1 of Cheilosia urbana. Taxonomy (NCBI): domain Eukaryota; kingdom Metazoa; phylum Arthropoda; class Insecta; order Diptera; family Syrphidae; genus Cheilosia; species Cheilosia urbana. Next base: position 46,598,341 of record OX297856.1, read on the forward strand.
TAATGTCAAAATATTCAGTAATATCAACATTTTCATAAGGTGAAGTAAACGAAAGAACAACGTTTACAAATAATTAAAATTTACTACTGAAATTCCGAGTCGGTGGTCGCAACTTTAAGAGTGTTAACACCAATCTCCAGCGATGAAGCTCATTTTTGTTTGAACGGCTTCGTGAAAAAGCAAAATATGCGTTACTGGACATGTGAGAACCCTCATGTGCTTCATGAAACAGTACTTCATCCGCAAAAAGTTACTGTTTGGTGCGTTTTTTATGCTGGGGGCGTCATTGGGCCGTTTCTTTTCGTCGATATTTAAATGACCGTCACGTTATGGTAAACGGTATTCGCTACAGGAACGTTCTTTCCTTGAACAATTAAATGAATTGGACATCAGTGATATGTGGTGCCACCAGCCACAGAGCTGGTGCAACAATCGAGTTATTGAAGTCTGAGTTCGGTGAACGTGTTATCTGGAGAAAAGGACCTGTCAGTAGGCCGCCGAGATCATGTGATTTAACGCCTCTAGACCTTTGTTTTATGGGGCTACATTAAATCATTGGTCTATGCCAACAAGCCTTCGACTTAGAGGAGTTCAAAGCCAATATTGAACGAGAAATATGCGGCCGAATCATCGAAAATTGAGTTCAACGTATTGACTGCTGCATACGTTTTTTTTTTTTTTAGATATCTCAAGTACTCGTAGTTTGCATTTTATTTGAAAAAGAAGTAGTTAAGTTCTTTGTTGACTATTATTTGACTTCCACCAAAAATTGGTTCGGAACGCCATAGCAATGATGAAAAATCCTAGTCAGGATTAAAACATTCAAAGGGTCACTTAAAGAAGTCTGATGGCGAACTAATAGCGATAGCTCCAAGTAGTGTAGTATAATTTCTATCAAAGTCCCTATTTACAAACTGATATTTATATAAGTCCGCCGATTCATGTTGTGTTATATATTCCTTATTGAATCGCGTATATATATTAATTTCTTTGGTCACAGCATTGCGTGGCATTGTCCAATTTAATGTAGCAGTAGTATGGGCTCAATTGATGCATTTTTAAGGATATTGCTTACTATTTGACTCAAAATTCGCTGTCAGTATCAGCGTAGTCTCTCGTTTTCAGCTCAAAGTGAATCCTTAAATCTTGTGAGTAAAACTTGGTAGACTTACCTGTAAGAAAAAAAAAAAAAAGATTATAAAAATTATAAAAATATTAAAAATAAAAAACTAAGAAACATTATTATACTGAAATTACATAAATAGCTAAATGTGTACAAGACTCCATTTCGAAAACTTTCTCACAACTGTTGATTCCTATGTTAGTTTTGTTTTAGGGACTGAGCTTAAAATCTATCTCAGGACATATACATATACAAACTCTTGCATAATTGCCAACAGTTCGCTAGTGCTTGATCACACAAAAAACGTGAGGGTTCATTTTTGTTTATTGACTGTGTCATCGAGCCAACTTTAAGAGTTTCATTGATCTACTCATATAATTATGTAAATGTCTAAATAGGAAATGTAGTCAGGATTAAATTACAAAGTGGCAACCCCGACCCGCATAATAAAATTAATTTGTATATAGTTTTATTCACTCACTCTTCTTTCTCTTTCTTTTCATAAAAGCATTGCTTAAGACATAAATTCTCGCGTCATATAATAAAAAATAGCAACTGGACTCATCTTAGAATACATAGTACCCGTTGAGAAAAAGAACGGGAAGAATTTGCTGGACAGTCGTTTTTTTCACCGATACGCAGAAGAGGAAGAAAGTGCAGAAAGTAACTTCGAGAAAATTGTTCTTCGTGAGTCGTGAATTTCAATAAAGAAAAAAGACTTTATTTAGTTGTTGCTGAGTCGATCTGACTTTTTTGTTTGTGTTGCCACCTTGTAAGTAAGTAAACGATAGGAAATTGTATTTGAATTGAGGAACTATTTGTAATTATAGGAAATAAAATCACATTTCATACTTTGGATTTTATTGGATTTTTATTGTGGAGGCAGCACCAGGCGGATTCGCTCATCAACAGACTGTTTAAAAAGGAACCCCTCGTTTAGCACATTAACAAAGTCAAACCGACAATTGCCTACTTAAGTAGGTACTATAACTAATAGAAACCTAAGCACCGCCGGCGGGCCACCGGGTATTCAACTTGATTTTTAATAAAGAGCACTACTTTTTGATGTTCTTTAATCTCATAGGCGGAAATATTTTTTTTTTATTGGGTTAGATAAATGTTCGCCTTAAAGAAGGCAGTCTTCATACTGACTGGGCATAAAGGACTAGATCGGACTAAGGCTCAGGGTAAGATAGGGAGTAAGTAGTACTAAACGCATCCCCCTACTACCGTATAGAGCAGGCTTAGCGACAGATCACCGCCCAAGATCAGATGTGCGTATTGCGACATTAATGAAGCATTTTTCAATACCAAACAGGAGGACATCAAATTATTCCTTACTGCTTTTGCTAACATTTTTCTATCTAGTGTCCAAAAAATTCCAACAATTTTGGTGATGCTTCGCACGTAAAAAACATATATGTTTGCCTACAGTTTTCTTAAGCGCAAAACATGAGTGGTATTCGAAACAATTTCTTTCAGAAAAGTGATACAAATACTAATCCATTTAAGGTATTTGAATTTTGTGATTATTTTTATGTTATTCACAGTTTATATTTTTTGTTTAACCTAACAAAATATTGTTTGTTAAATAATTAAGAGAGGGCTGACATTATGCGACATTCAGGCCTATTCAGAAAAATCTTATATCCATTTATTGTGCTATTCTGTTAAGAATTTCCATACAAAAGTTCGAACTGTTAAAAAATCATTTTACGGTCTCTAGGAATTGGTATTCTGTGTGAAAACATCTTTCATGAATTCTGTAAAAAATCGTAACAGAATAAAAGATCGATTTTTGTGACTTTCACGAACACTACTTGCAATCAATGACAACTTAAACCAGCGTCGTTCAACTATTCCAGTCAAAAATAAAATCATGCCCTAACAGATCAAAAAACAGACACTCCTACTGTGCGTGTCCTCGTACCTACTCAAAAAAATATTGTAAAGTGTAAGAGCTTATAAAATAGTACAGTAGGCGTTTATAACTCTCTAACCAGATACGAGAACTTGCGACAATTGCCTATTACTGAGAGCATCAACCTTTAAAAACTCATTGTTATTTGATATGTACCTACCGCCAGCGAATTTTATTAACGCTACCTTCTTACATTTTATAATACGGTTGCTTCTGTACTTTTTACCTAACTACCAATTAAGTCAACCAAATTTTTGATGAATTAAAAAGTTTTGTGCGACTCAGTCGTGTACTTTATTTATTCATAACTACGCTATTCTTTTACTTCCCTAAATAATAAAACAAATGAAAAGAAAGTACGCGTGTGTTTTCATTTAAAAGGTACGATAATATTTTACAATACAATTTTGGGTGGTTGATGTTTTTAAAACGAAAATAATATGCTGGTCACAAACTCACAAATCGCATACAGAACAAGTATTTTGAGAACTTTGTTTCTAATGAAACTACGTAACGTATCCAACGAATTGGCGACTCCTCCAAATGCTCTTTGGCATACGAGCCGCTACTGGTAGTACTGTCAATTTTATGAAAGTGACGTGGCCATAGACTTGTGTACCTATTCACAATGTTGAATTAAAGCGCTTTGCGTTAAAAAACTGATCTTGCTTTTCCTTGTTGTACTGTGCGTCGCCTGATTAGTCGGCGTTAAAATTGAATTTAAAGTGAAATTTTAGCTGAACTCGATCCCAATCAATGTCAGATTCCCGACGGAATAGATTTAAAAAAAAATTAATTTTAACTCGAATCTTTTACTTTGATCCTCCCTATGGTACCAACACTTTTCCTCCAGATTTCAAGTTGATCGAAATAAAGTGAAATTTTCTATAATAATATGACAATGTAATCAAAAAAACATGTGACTAATATTGTCATTGAGGATTCAAATCTTCAAATTAAATTTTCATTCAAATTTAGGTTTTCTCGCGGGGAGCCCTACCCGATGCTCGGCAGTTGCCTCATTGCCTTGTGATTAGTTCGGCCCTGTACACAAATGACACATAAGTGACAGGATTTATCATTTAGTCAGGTACACATTTGACAGCAGTTTATTATGATAAGATCGAGAATCGCCCTGGCTCACACACAACATATTGGAAAACAACTCTGCAAATCAAGAGAATATGTTATGCCTAAAAAGTAAAAAAATAAATAGTTGGCGCAACAGGTCCGGAGGGACCCTAGGCCTGGCTTCTCACAACCATTCGTTTTTCATTTTTGGAACGAATGGAAGGGATCTACAATTGTCGGATATTTGTCAGACGTTCGCGAGAGGTAGCGCAGTGGAAAAAAACCCAAAGTTGGTATTTGGGTTTTTGCGGGATTCGAACCTGAGACCCCTCGCTTAATAGTCCAACACACTAACACTAAGCCACTGCGACTACAATATGTTATGCCTAAGGCAGTGAAAATGAAGCTTAACTATTTGCCTTCGCCTATTTAATTATAAGACTATTATTATACGCCCTTCTCGACATATTTGAAGAAATTTCGTCAACGGCGGTTATCCTCCAACTACTCTATGATCTCGTCTCCCAATTCAGATTAGACTCTCAAGCAAGTCACCAAGCCATAGTAGTCTAAGGTGTCATTTGTCTTCTTTTTAATTTCTGATATTTTTCAAATTCTAGCATATCGCATTATTTACATCCCACATCCATTTTCGTTCATATAGTTCATGCTTCACGCACTGCAGCTCAGTTCAAATCAGTTTGCTAGATTGCCGCTCATCGCATATGCACACAATTGCCCCATAAATCGTTGCCAGCTATTCATACAAAAAAACTCGACATAATCGGTGCCCATTGCTTTCCTAAACGAATCACTTCAGTTTCTGGTTTCTTTTCTATTTTAAACACAATTAGAAGCAAAATGGGTGTAGTAGACTACTAAAGCCACCAGCTGAAAAAACATTTCTCCTATTTGTGTGGCAAATTGTTCAGGAGTTTTCGGACGAATTATTAAATGGGTCAACAGAGGTATTATGAAAACTTTACAACCTCATAGCAACAGCACAGTGCATAGTCGCCGCACCCTTATTGCATACAAACATTTCTTTGACCGTCACTTTCGAATGAGTCTGCACATCCAAGTACCACCGCGACAGTCATAGTTAGCGAGAGTGTTGTGGAACTACGACCGCAGCGTCGCAACAATGAAACACACCGAGTAGCGAGTAGCACAGCTTCTAGAGTGCATCTTGGAACTTGCGTTGTTCGTTTACGTTTTATTTAACTCTTTCAAGTGGTTAGTTTACCCCTTTTGTGGATACAAATAGCCTCGATGTAAAACGGTGGTAGAATGTGATGTTCAACCAATGTTCTGCTTTAAGTCTGGCTGTTTAGGAAGTTGATAAAAACGAAGAGAAAGGAAAATACATCTCTTTGTGGCACTGACGCGAATGAATTGCACCAGCCCTTGTTTGTATATGTGCTCAGATACGAGTTGAGCGATAAGGATATTGCCCAAGATACTTGCTAAGGGATGGATGTTCATGCTGTGAAGTGACAACAAGCATGTAAAATGTACCGGGTGTGTATAGTACCTATAGGACGACAGGTTAAGTGGGTAAGCATCATTCCATACACATGCTCATATTGGATGCATGCTTGCAACCTATATGGACACATTCACGTATTTAGAAACGAGCTTGCGGGTGTGTAATGATGTGGATATGGACTATTAACATAGTAGGTGCACAATCCATTGCCTTCACAAAAGAATGTGCTTGTAGGTTTGTGGGTTCAGGGAACCAGTAACACAATTTGTGCATATTTAAAGAGTTTCCATATTAGATTACACAAGCAAATTGCTTATGGTGAAATGGTTTCCTATATTGGAAACATTTCTATAAAAGAGGAAAAGAAATCGATTTTTTTTTTAAAACAATTACAGTTCTCCTCTATACATTTTCCAGATTGAGTTCTCTTGGTGCATTATTCATTCAAATGATTACTCTTTCTTTAAGACCGATTTACCCGTCCGATAGGGATATTTAGTATACCGTATAAATGGTATTGAATGGTCCCCTCTCTCCTTCCTTTGGGAACCCTATTTCCTCGCCAAGAAAGAAGGCAGCTGGTTAGTGCAATGAGAACACGAGAAAAGCAATTTGCAGCACGTGAAGAGATATGCGAAGAAAAAACTCCCGGACCGGGTGGTATTCCAAAAAGAACCATTAAACTCGATATTTAAAAAAGACCCAATTTCTTTAACGATATATCTAACGCGTGTCAAGCATTTTTCCTGAGATATCGCCAACTAGATGTTTTTCTGCCAATGGGAAATAGAGATCGACCCGTTCGGAAAAAAACCTGAGCGGATAATTTACAATACGCTCCAGCCATGAGTAACTGTAGCCTCACGAGTCCTTTCGAAAGATCAAAATGGTTTTATTCTGTCAAAATGCAGTAGAGTCCGTGCGGTAATAACTATAGGGATAGAAAGGATGCACTTGAAGAATACTGCGCATTTAGAAGTTAAAAGTGCATTAAATTCGGCGAATTTGAAACGCATTATGGGCAGTCTCGTACTGAAATACCAGACTTTGTAAGATTATGGCGATTTACTTTCAGGGGAAAATGGACGCAGAGGCTCATACCACTGATCGACGGATTAAACGGAAGTATGTCGAAACAAACTTCTATGGGTCATGATTAAAAGTTCTAATATAATAACGTAAGCTAAATCTGAAGTATTCGAGTAGTCCATAGCAGTTTGTTTTTAAATTAAAGTTTGAGGTTACTCTGAGGCCCGTATAAGCTATGCACTAAATGTGCTCCAAATCTACAACTCAAAATAAACACTCAAGGGTTCCCTCTAAATACTTAAAGCACCTGAACCACTACTTAATGCCTCAATGAATGTGTTTCGCGAGAGATCCATGACCTGGGATGTGCAAAATGGAATGAGCCTCCTTCTCTGCTATGGTGATAGTTTAAAAATCGCATGTCCATGTACGTTAAATTTTTGTTTCCTTCGGAAAAACTAACCTTGCGCCAATATTTGTGTCAATTCTTTTTCTTTTTTTTGTGAAAGCGAAATAATGCCGAATTTTAGAATTCGGTGTTATTTCACATTGACAAAGTGAAATAATGCCGAACATTGCTTGAGAAATAAGGCCGAAGCAAATGTTTTCAGAATTGCCGAGAAGGATATATAACGGGTGATTTTTTAGCTGGTTTGGTTTTGGCAACACTGGTTTTGACAGCTGACGTGTGTTTAGTACCTTGTGTCACTGTCAAGCAGCTTCAGTTTGGTTTGCAATTTAACCATGGATCGTCTTACAAATGAACAACGCTTGCAAATTATTGAATTTTACTATCAAAATTCGTGCTCGGTTCGAAATGTTCATCGCGCGCTGCTTCCATTTTATGATCGGCATTCTCGATCTCGACCTTCTGAGCAGTCTATTCGGAAGATTGCACCAAATTTACTTTGTTGGACATTAAACCACCAACACGTTTACGTACTGTGCGTAGTGAAGAAAATATTGCGGCCGTATCAGCTAGTGTGACAGAAGACCGCGAAATGTCGATTCGGCGCCGTTCCCAGCAGTTAGGCCTTTGTTACAGCACTACGTGGAAAATTTTGCGGAAGAATTTGTGCGTAAAGCCTTTTAAGATACAGCTTGTGCAAGAACTAAAGCCAGCCGACCTACCACAACGCCGAATTTTTGGTAAGCCTGGCCGAGGATCCGCTTTTTTATCGAAAAATTGTGTTCAGCGATGAGGCTCATTTTTGGTTGAATGGGTACGTAAATAAGCAAAATTGCCGCATTTGGAGTGAAGATCAGCCAGAAGCATTGCAACAGCTACCAATGCATCCCGAAAAAGCCAATGTTTGGTGCGGTTTATGGGCCGGCGGCATTATTGGGCCATATTTCTTCAAAGATGATGCGAATCGCAGCGTTACTGTCAATGGTGAACGCTACCGAGCGATGATAACAAACTTTTTTTTGCCCGAAATGGAAGTTCTTGACTTGCATGATATGTGGTTTCAACAAGACGGTGCCACATGCCACACAGCACGCGAAACAATGGCGCAATTGCGAGGCGAGTTTGGTGAACAGTTAATTTCACGTTTCGGGCCGGTCAATTGGCCGCCTAGATCGTGCGATTTGACACCATTAGATTATTTTTTGTGGGGGTATGTCAAGGCTAATGTGTATAGGGACAAGCCCGCTTCGATTGACGCACTGGAAGCCAACATCCATGCATTCATTCGTGAGATACCGGCCGATATGTGTGAAAGAGTATTTAAAAATTGGACTCAGCGGATGGACTACCTGAGACGCAGCCGCGGTCAACATTTGCATGAAATTATCTTTAAACATTAAATTGCAAGGTTCAAACTATCGATTCAAATATTTCATTCATTTTTTCGAATTTTTTGTGTTTTTTTTTTTTTTAAAAGTTCTAAACCTCTTAAAAAATCACCCGTTATAAAGTATATTTTAAATTTGCAGAAATAGATGTAACTATTATTTTATATTATAAAACTAAATTCTAAATGCTGAAATAACTAGAGGGGAAATTTGAGAAAATAATAGTTCAACATTCTTCTTTTTTTTGATTTTCTTTTCTCAAATTCTAAATGCTGAAGTAACAGAGGGGGAAATTTGAAATGTATTTATAAATTCAAAGCGAAATAAGGCCGACTGGGCTTTATTTCACTTTAGCAAAGTGAAATAAGACCGAATTCCATAATTCGGCGTTATTTCACGGCACCGTTTTCTAGAACAAAGTGCCTCTACTGAGTAATCATATAAGATCTACCATCCTTTTTTCCCATTTAAGATGATCATTACTTCTTTTTCATCTAACGCAAGTTAACGAACATTGATAGTAGAAATTTTATTAAAAATGTAAGATATTTTCTCTCTTCTTCATGTTGCAGAGGTCACAAATTATTTGTAATATGGTCGATGGAGTATAAAGTTTAATTGAACGAGTTCACCTCTCAGTTTGAAAATAGTTCTTATTTTGTCGACTACATAAGTAACTGTCAAGGAAGTACGTTTTTTTCATTTAATAAATTTGGTTTGCTGTAAAAGTTCTTAAACAGTAAAGATTCAGCTTCCTCGACAAATTTATCATATGTATGTCTACTAAAGTTCTCTAAAAGCGAGTTAAATTTTTCTCTTAATAGCTAAGATTGCTTGTTCGCCTAAATAGAAAGGTTTATTCCGCATTCAGAAGTTGTTTTCTTCCATTCCTCGCAAAGTTTTCGTTTGTTATCTAATTAGACTTCTTCAAAATACGTTTGTTATGCGGCGTTCATTCATCTCTAGTACTTTTAAGATAAAGTTGAAATGCTTTTTGAGCTTTTACAAGAGCAAAAGAGGAGCTCCCATTTCAAGATGTAACATATAGTTCGGGGTATTTTTTGCTAACCGAAATATTTTCTTCGAAAAGTAGCGGAGACATTTTTTCACAGTATCGTAGCCTTTGTTCCCAAATCGAACAGATAACTCTTTTAGCAACAGCTTATTTTTCCTCAAAGTGCGGTTTGAGATTTAAAGAGGAAGATGTTAGGATACCTAAGTATTTGTATCTGTACAGTGTACACTGCCTCAACTTCTTCAAGGTCTAAATTCCATTTTTCCAAAAGTGAGAAGCCTACTCCTGCATTTAATTTTTGATTTATCAAGATTTACAGTGAGATTCGAACATTTCTTACTTACTTACTTAAGGTGGCGCTACAGTCCGGGGTGGACCTGGGCCTCAACCAATACGCCTCTCCAGTTAGCGCGATCTTTGGCTAACTGCCTCCAGTTGCGCACTCCAAGTTGGTTGAGGTCCCCTTCCACTTGAGCGCGCCACCTAAGGCGAGGTCTTCCTCTACTGCGTTGTCCCTCCGGGTTGGAATCGAAGACTCTCCGGGCCGGAGCGTTGGTGTCCATTCGCTCTACATGTCCTAACCATCTTAGACGACTAATGCGTACTTTTCTGACCAGGTCGATGTCGCTGTACAGCTCGTAGAGTTCGCTGTTAAATCTTCTCCTCCAAAACCCGCCAACGCAAACGGGACCAAAAATCACTCGAAGAATTTTGCGTTCGAAGCGACCAAGAAGATCCTCATCCGTTTTTGCTAGGGTCCATACTTCTGCGCCATAGAGCAGGACAGGGATGATGAGGGTCTTATACAGAGTTTCCTTAGTATTTCTCGACAAGGCCTTACTTATCAGTTGCCGTCTTAGGCCAAAGAAACAGCGGTTGGCAAGTGTGATTCTTCGCTTGATTTCTGATGTGATGTCGTTATCAGAGTTTATAGCGGAGCCGAGGTAGACAAAGTCCCTAACTACCTCAAAGTTATAGCTGTCTATCGTGACGTTCTGCCCGATTCGTCGATGTCGTGTGTCCCATCTTGTTGACAGCATATATTTTGTTTTACCCTCATTCACCACTAAACCCATTTTTGCCGCTTCTGTACTAATACTTGCAAACGCACCAGTGACAGCTCGCTGTGTTGTACCAACAATGTCAATGTCGTCAGCTTATGCAAGCAGTTGCACAGACTTTTAGAAAATTGTGCCTCTGGTGTTGGCTTGTGAGTTTCGCACAATTTTCTCAAGAATGATGTTGAAAAAGTTACATGACAGCGCGTCACCTTGTCTAAATCCTTTTTTGACATCAAAGGTCTCGGTGAGATTGTTTCCGACCTTTACGGAGCAGCGAGCGTTCTCCATCGTCATTCTGCACAATCTGACAAGTTTGGCAGGGATGCCAAAACTAGACATGGCTCTGTATAGCTCGTCTCTATAAATGCTGTCATACGCGGCCTTAAAATCGATAAAAAGATGGTGAGTATCGATCTGGACTTCTTGGGTTTTTTCCAGGATCTGCCGCAGTGTGAATATTTGATCGGTCGTGGACTTACCGGGACGAATGGTTTCAGGTTTCAGGCGTTCACACAGTACAGCAGACATGATCTTATACGCAGTGTTCAGGAGACTGATGCCTCTATAGTTGGCGCAGTTTAGAGAGTCTCCCTTCTTGTGGATCGGGCAAACGATGCTGAGGTTCCATTCATCTGGCATACTTTCGTCTGACCAAATCTTGGAGACGAGTTGGTGTATGCTCTCTACCAGGTCATCTCCCGCTGCCTTAAACAGCTCGGCAGTTAAGCCGTCCGGTCCAGCAGCCTTGTTGGACTTAAACTTAGATACTGCTATCCTCACTTCATTTTGGTCAGGTGGACGGAAATCTTGGCTTTCATCGTCCAGGTTGAATGGCTCGTTCTGCCTGACAGCGGAATTTGTGTCGTCTTCGCCGTTTAGCAGTCTGCAGAAATGGTTTTTCCATGTCCTCAGCACCGACTGTGACTCTACTACAAGGTTTCCTTGTTCGTCTCTACAGGTCTCCGTTCGGGTCTTGTTGGCATGACACGTTCTTTTTACCTTTTGGTAAAACTTCCGAACATTGTTCCTGGAGTAACACATCTCTATATCCTCGATCGCTTCGAACATTTACAAAAAGTTTATTTATCATTAATTGCATACCTTGGATAGTGTCACACAGAAAGACGATATTATCAGCATACATCAGCACAGGAATTGATACACCATTGAACCTTATTCCGCCTTTAACAACATCTGTTATATCATTGAAATATAATATAAAAAAATTGGTGCGACTCTATCCAACAGTCCCGAAATATGTGTAAACACCGTGCGTGCGGTATGTGTGTGGCTTGATACACATCATTGAGAAAAGAGGGAATTGTAATAACCGTATTCTTGATATATTATGAAAAAACAATAATTTATTCGTTCTGTGCTAGTTTCGGTAGAATAGATACAATCGGAATACAGTAAATGAAAGTGTCATTGGAATTTCATTCGGCTTGCATTGCATATTGTAGAGGTGCTGGTCTACGACATTTTTGTTAGTTGTTGTCCAGCTGTGATTTCTGCGTGCCTGGTAATTCACGAAAGATTTGGCACCGAATTTCCTCGAGATGTCCGTCACAGGGAAGAAATGTGAGACCATCATATATGAAAAACATGCTTTATTTCACAACAACAAAAAGCTGAAATTAATATGCCCCAGCACATAAATGTATGCAATGATAAAAACGTATGCAATGATAAAATGTATGCAATGATAAAACACAGTGAGGCATTTCCGTCCCCGCAAGTTAAATGTGTCGAATTACTCCACCAGATTCCATTAACACGCGCTTAGATGTTTACACATCAAAAAGAAGCGCACTTAGAGTACAGCCTTGTTTAACAGGTTTTTAACTCTTCAGAAACTAAGTCCCCATCCCATACATATGCAACATTTAGACGGTTCTCTATTTACTTTGGATGAATACCAGTCAGCGCAATAGGTGGAAGACATTTTTCTTCCCAAGAAGAGGTTAATCTCCAAATGAAAAGCAGAAATACATTTGTAAGTGGGTTAATTATTTTTAATAACGGGTGATTTTTTAGCTGGTTTGGTTTTGGCAACACTGGTTTTGACAGCTGACGTGTGTTTAGTACCTTGTGTCACTGTCAAGCAGCTTCAGTTTGGTTTGCAATTTAACCATGGATCGTCTTACAAATGAACAACGCTTGCAAATTATTGAATTTTACTATCAAAATTCGTGCTCGGTTCGAAATGTTCATCGCGCGCTGCTTCCATTTTATGATCGGCATTCTCGATCTCGACCTTCTGAGCAGTCTATTCGGAAGATTGCACCAAATTTACTTTGTTGGACATTAAACCACCAACACGTTTACGTACTGTGCGTAGTGAAGAAAATATTGCGGCCGTATCAGCTAGTGTGACAGAAGACCGCGAAATGTCGATTCGGCGCCGTTCCCAGCAGTTAGGCCTTTGTTACAGCACTACGTGGAAAATTTTGCGGAAGAATTTGTGCGTAAAGCCTTTTAAGATACAGCTTGTGCAAGAACTAAAGCCAGCCGACCTACCACAACGCCGAATTTTTGGTAAGCCTGGCCGAGGATCCGCTTTTTTATCGAAAAATTGTGTTCAGCGATGAGGCTCATTTTTGGTTGAATGGGTACGTAAATAAGCAAAATTGCCGCATTTGGAGTGAAGATCAGCCAGAAGCATTGCAACAGCTACCAATGCATCCCGAAAAAGCCAATGTTTGGTGCGGTTTATGGGCCGGCGGCATTATTGGGCCATATTTCTTCAAAGATGATGCGAATCGCAGCGTTACTGTCAATGGTGAACGCTACCGAGCGATGATAACAAACTTTTTTTTGCCCGAAATGGAAGTTCTTGACTTGCATGATATGTGGTTTCAACAAGACGGTGCCACATGCCACACAGCACGCGAAACAATGGCGCAATTGCGAGGCGAGTTTGGTGAACAGTTTTCACGTTTCGGGCCGGTCAATTGGCCGCCTAGATCGTGCGATTTGACACCATTAGATTATTTTTTGTGGGGGTATGTCAAGGCTAATGTGTATAGGGACAAGCCCGCTTCGATTGACGCACTGGAAGCCAACATCTATGCATTCATTCGTGAGATACCGGCCGATATGTGTGAAAGAGTATGCCAAAATTGGACTCAGCGGATGGACTACCTGAGACGCAGCCGCGGTCAACATTTGCATGAAATTATCTTTAAACATTAAATTGCAAGGTTCAGACTATCGATTCAAATAAATATTTCATTCATTTTTTCGAATTTTTTGTGTTTTTTTTTTTTTAAAAAGTTCTAAACCTCTTAAAAAATCACCCTTTACTTACTTTATGAAAAGATTAAGAAAAAGCCTAAGTTATTTTTGCTACATATTATTTTTTATAAAATCTGTATTTTTTTGCACTTCTTGCATCATATAACAATTTTCTGTTAACAATAAAAGTTTCATAAGCCTTATCACATTCAATTTTTAAATTAATAGACCCCAGAAGTTCATTTTTGACTAATGAGAGACTCGCTCTGTTTCTTTCTTCACGCCATTTTGAGTTCATGATTGAAAAAAATCTTTCCGTGAACACCGAAGTGGCAGGAATGGAGAGTAGGAATGATATTATCTTAAAAATATTTGGTAGGTTGTTTTCGGTATTTTGAAAAATATAGAGCCATTTTTGATCTGTAGTTCTGTCGGTAAACTCCGTTGAATTCTTAACTTTTGCAAAAATTTCATTGAGAATTGTTATTTCACAGTAAAGTTCGTCCATCTTGATTTTCTTTCTTTCTTGTAAGTTAAGAACTTCTAATGCCATCTCAAAGTCATCAAAAGAAAGCTCTTGTTTTAAATTGAATCTTTGAATTTTGTATAATCAATTGTCTTCTTTAAAATTAAACTGTTATAAAATTCTTGTTGATTTTATCTATTTCTTCTGGAGATTTAGCATCTATGTATTGCAACAATTTTTTTGGTTTCATAACCAAAGAAACAATCTCTCTTACGTTGTTCAAGTGCTAACTTTAAGGTGGACATAATGTTATACAAATCTAAGACGGTGATGTTATTACCTTCAAGTTGTTTGACAGCTTTATTAAAGTTATGCAAGAAATGGCTAGCGAAGTTCAAAAAGATTTGAACTTTAACGTTTCCATCAGCTTCATGCATACACAAAATATTTTTGATATGGGTAGGACATTCTTCCCTTAAACTAGTAAAATAATCAGTCAACGGCTTCCAATTCAAGAGTATATTGTCCACACAAGGCAGCAATGAGAGCCACCTAGTGCCAATATGTCGTTTTAGCTCATGCCATTCACCTTCAACAGCCGCAACAAATTTTTTCAGTTCATCTCTTCGAACTGCGGATAAATAAATATTACACGAACACGAATTAGTTGTAATTTTAAATGATAAAAATATGGCTGTCAACTTTGACATTGACAGCAAGACTTAGGTGAGTTCGATTCATGTATGATGAAGCGAAACCTTAAGGTGCAATCAAAATGGAAGATCTGTTTGCTATTGATTCAACGGATTGAAATATAGTATTTTTGCGTACTATATATTTCTTCAACAGTATATAGAACTGTAGTAGTACAATACTATATATTATAGTACGGTTGGGAACCCTAATGGCAGCTGACACCTTAGGTTTATTAAAAAATGTAGCATTACACCAAAGAAGAACGTGCTTTCGTTATCATACATCATTCCATGTGCCCTTGAAACATTTCAATTACTGCATGAGACATTTCCTGGTCCTGTACTCTCCCGTTTCAATGATCAGAATAATCCCCCTAGACCATGTACCCCCGTATTAATGAAAAAAAAAAACGATATCGGCTCGATATCCATGTGTTTTAGCTGACAGACGGAGAGTGACCGTTTGAGTTTGTTAACTTTTGTCATTAATAAACATATTCCATCTTCGCTGTTTGTCAACGCACGACAACACCACACGGAATTGTACTTAACATTCTATTACATCTGTCATATTTCATCTCTCATGCATTTGTCGTATGCTCAAAGTCAGAGAGTTATGTGGTTTTCATCGACTTTCTCTCAAATTCTCTTTATAC
This sequence comes from Cheilosia urbana, assembly GCA_946477585.1. Classification (NCBI taxonomy): domain Eukaryota; kingdom Metazoa; phylum Arthropoda; class Insecta; order Diptera; family Syrphidae; genus Cheilosia; species Cheilosia urbana. Next base: position 46,613,901 of record OX297856.1, read on the forward strand.
TTTAGATTTAAGATTTCGCGTCAAACGAACGAAACAATCAGAGATCTTCAAATGATTTTTATTCCCAAGCTATATTTTATATTTGATTATTCCAAAATTTAGCCATAGAAATTAGCAACCTTATAATAAACAAAAATGTACCTTTTGGTATTCGTATATTTCATGTATAACTCCGGAAAGAAATCGAGATTTTGTAAAATCCCTCTCTGCATTAAAAATGTATTCGCTCTCTATACGCCGAATTCAGCGAGTTAAGTTAACACGCGTTTAGTAATACAAATAACACAAATATGTGTTAACGCTAACTCGCCGCTGCTCGGTGTTTATTAATACGGGGGTATACTTTAACACGATTGTATTATATTCTTTGGGGTTATTTGAAGTGTGTATGTCACTATTTCCAATATGCGTTACCTCTCACGAACGTCTGACAAACATCTAAGAGTATAAGTCTCATGAAAGAGTTTCTTAATCCAGACGTTCCAACTCGGCATAATATTGTAGGAATAGGCCCTCCGTTTCGCTTAAAACACACACAAAACAAATGGTTATGAGAAGCCAGGCCTAGGGTATCCACAAGAATCTGTTGCCGCCAACTATTATTATTATTTTTTTTTTTCAAAGATACCTAGTCCTAATATAAAACTTAAACAAACAAAATTCAACTGAAACACTCGTCACTCGCAACGCATTCATGCGATATGGCCGGCAAAAAAAAAATCCCACAAGACAACTATCACCAGCCAGTTTCGCAATAATCGACTCATTATTATTTTCTGCATAACTAATAACAATAAAACCTGGACGACGCCGGCCCGGTGTCTCTCTTTCATATACCACCTTCAGAACTGCTGAAGCCAGTGAAGTTTCAACGATAAACATTGGTGCCAACATTCAACGATAATTAGTTATCCACGTTGGGTGACATAATAATAAATATGGAAAATCACGTACATCCATCATATCATAACCCATCTGATTAGTTGAATACACACACACACACTTTCTGCTACGCATGATCAACGTCAAACTCAACTCAATAAAAAGTCGCAATGCTGAACTACAAAAAAGTTGTGAGGGAAACTCCAATCAAGCGCAGAAGTTGGTCGCCAACGAAGAACGAAGACTAGTCGTAGTCATTCTTAAAATTGCTCACGTTTCAATTCTTCACTGGTTCTTCTGCTACTTCTTTGTCTTTCATTTGGCTCATTCATTCGGCCGGAAATTCATTTATACGAAATTGCATTAATCATCATATTTGCATGCGCAACAAATTTCATCTAGCTTTTCGGGACTGCAAAGCAGGGTTGCCATAATTTGGTTTGCTTTAAGAGTCCAAACCTTAAAAAATGTAGCCTAAAATCTATGCCCTGGAAAAAGCCCAAAAAATCGTGGAAAATTTGGTATACTATCTCACTTATGTGCGCCGCGGATTTTATTTGACTACTACGCGAAACTGTACCTAACGGCAGCTCCGCGGGGAAAGTGGTTGAAGAAGGGACAGGAGTGGATTAGTACGCAGGTACACACCTTGCATCGACTATTCGGGTTTGCGAATCGTGCATGTTGGTAGCACGGGCTAATGCATCTTAAGAAGATTAAAACATCCAAAAAACAAGCCTACAAAAGTTCGAAAATATTACTTCTAATATTTTAAAAGTTTTATATTTAATATTGATATTAATAAAAATATTACTTTTATACTTTTTTTTAGCGAACGAAATTAACACAAAACTGTATCAGCATTGTGCCCCTTCCATTTTTGTCACTTCTATCGTTTTTCAAGAAAATAGATAACCCAAAATACAGCTCCCAATCTGGCAACCCTGCTGCGAAGAGTGACGATTTGCATTTAAATACATTAATTTTATTTCAAGTATCGCGAATTTGTTTTTATTTAAATCGAAACAGCGCTCATGTGGCACATGCTAACTTTTAGCAACATTTGTTTCATTTGTTAAACGGAAATTTAAAAAAAAAAACGGGGAAAAAACAGAAAAAAAACAAGATGTCTATGGATTCTCCTCCTGCTCGACATGCCATATGCAACTTGCATAAAGGGAAACTGAAACCGAAGTTACTCAGTCGGAAAGATATGTGGAAACATAATGATATCATTTTTCTATCACGATTATGCCCCCAGGCCATATGTGCGTGAAGAGGTATACTTTTGAACTTTCGTGGTCTATGGTCTTTGGTTTTCGTTTTGAAGAGGGTGAGTGCTATCTTTTTTCGGTACTCGTAAGCCTGATGAAACAGAGATCACTTTTATGGAGTGGTTTCCATTTTTTAACAATTAGTTCATGATGTTACAGTGGGTCAAAGAGTCAATTGAAATAAAGTATTTATGGAAATGCAATCAAGACTTTGGGCGTGAGGCAAACAAAACATAACTAACTCAATTAAGTTGCACACGGGGCAAAGAAATTGGGACATAATCTCTTCAACATAAATTGTCTAGAATAAATATGATGCAAAGTAGAGGACAACATGACAGATGTTTAGATTAATTAATTTTATGTTTTTAAGTGATTGTTATTAATACAACTTTCAGGAATGTTGAGGCAATGTGCAAGATTGTTAACCGGACTTATGAACCCACTCAGGAAAGGCAAGTGTCAAAATTTGTAATAAAAATGGTGATTGGTGGAGCGACACGCCGTGCGAAAGATTGCCCTGATAAGTAAAGTAGCACGCGCTTTCCGCACAACCGAAATCATGCAGTCAAACTACTTGCTCGATCTGAGCCTGCTGGATTGCTAATCAAATATACAGCATATGTTAAGTAATTAAAGGCACCCACTTCGAATATATTGGGCGTGCACGTAGCAACCTAGCAAAATCGACTGTAATATGTTTTTGGTTGAAGACTGCTGGGTTGCGCTTTGCAGGTAAACATCGATCAATATTTTCATTTCAACAATTGGTACATAGGTACAGTCGAACTCGCTTAACTGAAACCCGTTTAATTGAAAAACTCGCTTATTTAAACTTTATAAGATAACTAATCCCCTTGTATTTAAAAAAAAAATTCGAGCAAACTCCGCTTAAATAAAAGAAGTGAAAATGTAAACACACCTATGTACATGAATTGAAAAAAGGCAAAAAGTAACGATTCCACATTCCACTTTACCTCTGACAATGACAGATGTAAATTTTTACATTATTAAATTTTTTGTATTATTATTACCAATTCGTTTTGATGAGAAACGTGTCCAGGGTAAGCTTTACTGAAACTATTTTTCAGCTAACCGAGGTCCGCTTAACGGAATTTTTTGTTCATTTATTGAAACTGAAGTTAATGTTTTTGGTCATTTCACTTAAGCGGGTTTGACTGTACATACTCAATCTAAAAAATCTAACAAAGTTGTATTTAAAAATAAGTACATGCCACCTAATGAAAAATAACATTTATAAGAACAGCGATAAATTGAAAAACAAGACAAAAACGAGAAGAAAGAAGATAAATCTAAATGAAGAGAAGTTAAACAAATCAACAAAATTTGAACCTCCACATGATCAAAACTAAGAAGCCAAATTTGAACTTTATTTAAAAATTCAGGCAAGGATCTAATATCTAATTACAGGAATATTCATAGGAAAACTATTAAACAGTTTACGGGATACAACGGAGGAGAAGTTTTTGAGCAAAGCGGTGGGAAAAGTAGGCAAAAATACAACATTACTTGAGTTACTACGCAAAATGCAGGTGTTAGAAATTGGACTCTGCTTAGCCACCTCTCATAAAAAAATGTTAGAAACTTTAAAGAAATATACAAATGTTTTAGCGGTAGATTTTTCAATGTTCTGAATAAAACCAGGTGGGTTGCCATAATGTCCATGGACGTTATTTCTGTCTCAAGCGGCCATTATGTCCATGGACATTATGTCTTATTCACAAACAGACATAATGTCAATGGACATTACGTTTTTTTTTTAAATTTCGTGATTGGACATTATTAATTTCCGTTTAAAACGGACCTTAAGCCCACCTGCATTTATACCGCACCTAAATTCAACATTTCGGGAACAAAATTTCGAAACTCAATTTTGCGTTCCCACTGAAACTTCAAAATTTCAAAAGACAGCTACTGTCTGAAGTGGCTGAACGTAAAAAATTCATTTTCTTAGCTTAATTAATTTAAAAATGAATTAAGGTGCTAATTCATTCATATTAAATATATTTCTGACTCATTTTGATTGATTTGTTGACTGCTATTTTTTTTTTGTCAGCAGCCTGAAAAGTAATTAAATGACGTGCTGAATTTGTAAGGAGGTTTGTTCGATTTGACAAACTTGCAAATGCAGCGACGAAATTCAACATTTGGAAAATAGCTATATGGCGAAATACTGTATCTACATTTGGCTCAAAATGTTGAATTTAACCAAAACGATGAATTTAGGTGTAGTGTAAATGTACTATAAGACTATAACATAACTTAAAGAAATTCTGAAAATTCTACCAATTTCCAGTTAGAGTCTGAAAATGGGATGTCAACGGGACAGCCCAGAAAAAAACATTTTGAGCTCATAACGTTCGATATAAAAAGTGTTTCCAGAACATGATGACGATGATTCCAAACAACGAACGATTTAGTCACATGTAGGACTAAATCAAAACAAATAGTAGTCACCCAACTTGATTTCTGTCTCTTGACAGATATCACAAAGTTGATAAAGATCATTCTGGGACATTGGCATTGCATCTAAGGTTAAACTTGTTAATGTTTGGAACTTGAAAACGCAACCTTCCATTTAACACTTAATACACCTCGGTCACCAAGCAAACAACAAAAAATATAAATTCTTTTTGAATCGGTAGTAATTAAACTTGTAAAGTGGGTCGTCAAGCGCGGATTAGGTGTAAATATCGATATTAATATCAAAGAATTGATTATTCAAAACAACTAATATGCGCATATTTATATAGGTACCTAAATGGTGTTTATAAATAGACTTTTCATCGTCGACCTTTTGATACAAAAAAAAAAAAAAAAAACATATTCAAATGCAGACATCAAATTTCAATATATTCTCAATAGAATACAATAAGCTAAATAAGTTAGGAGGGGAAACGGACACAGCATGTGTCGCCGGTAACCTATAATTGATCTTTGTTTTTAATTATGCAAGAAGCTATTAGCTTCTTCTCAAAATGGCTGGAAATGGGATACGTTTTGGTAGTTGATTTCGTTGCGATAAAAAAAAAAACTTAAATTAATTAACATACTCGTCCAACGTGAGATGGGATATGACGAACGTGTCAATAAGTTCGACCAGACTTGGTGGCGCGACAACAAAAAGTTGTGCAATTATTGTAGAAACAAGTGGAAACAAAATCATCTCATTATAAATTCAGTGTTTTTGAAGAGGCTATCGCAAAAAGTTGCCATTATAATTTTCTTTTTTCCAAGAATCAGAGGCCTGGTAATGTGCATGGATTAATTTTGCAGTAGGGGTAAAAAAAAAGAAAAATACCAAACCATTGCAGTTTACACTTTAATTTGTGTCGGTACTTGTCGTTTGAACAGTTTTGTTTTAGCAATTGCGGTGACCAAAGATGACCCACCAAGCCTAATGGAAATTTATGCAATGTGAAGAAATATTTTTTGGAATTCACTTTTACCCTTGTAAAATGTTGGGTTTAATTTGAATATTGTTAACCTGGTTTGGAACAACCCCCCCAAAGGTTAACATTTAGGCAGCTGTCCTATTTTTCAAACTGTAACCCACTATACACAGTCACAAAATTTCATTGAAATCAGTCGAGTAGTTTGGGAGATCGTCAACAGCGCCACCTATCGGGTCCAAAACAGTCCTATTTTTCAAACCGTAACCAACCATACACAGCCACAAAATTTCATTGAAATCGATTGAAAAACAGAAGCATGCATATCTGAACATGATTTTATAGAGGCGTCACGAGACGAAAGCTTCATACCATTTTCCGACGGTATTCGTTATTTTGGGATCCGGTCGAAATTCTGCTTTCAAAATTCTGCTTTGCAAAATTCTGTCTCCTTACACAAAAATTCTGCTTTACAAAATTCTGCTTTTCAAATCAAATTCTGCTTATTCTGCTTTAAGAAAAAACCAATATGGTCTGGTCATGAACAAACAAAAAATATTTTTGTATTATAATACCTATATTTTGCATTTCAGGTTTTAATAATATATTAAAGGAAAAGTAAATTATTTCACATTTGAAACTTCCAAAAAATTAAGACACTAAACAAAGCTAGAGAGAGCTATATTTTTTTTTATATTCGTTTAAGAAAACCAATATGGCTAAGATTTGCTCTCTTTTTTAGAATTATTCTTATTTGTTTGTTAGAAAAAAAAAATCATCTTTCCCTTTATTGGATTTAACGATTGAAACATTCATTATGAGTATAAAACTATCAGCGCACGTTCACGAAGGGATAAAAAAAATAAAAAATAGTTGGCGCAAGAGGTCCGGAGGGACCCTAGGCCTAGCTTCTCACAACCATTCGTTTTGTGTGAGTTTTTCATTTTTGGAACGAATGGAAGGGATCTACAGTTTTCTGCCGACTCCAAACGGCTAATTGAGAAGCTCTTACAAGACATTTATACTCTCGGATGTTTGTCAGACGTTCGCGAGATGTAGCGCAGTGGGAAAAAACCATAAGTTGGAATATGGGTTATTGCGGGATTCGAACCTGAGACCCCTCGCTTAGTAGTCCAACACACTAACACTAAGCCACTGTGACTACACGCATGAAGGGATAGAAAAAAAAAATGTTCACCCATCCAGAATTTTGACCCCAACCCAGTTATTTTACTTCCAAGGCGCGCCAATAGATGTGTCACATCAAAAAATGACGTTACTATATACAAATTGGTGACGTTTAAGTGTCTAGTATCTCACAGCTATCTGACTTGATGTGTGTCAGTTCTCATTTGCCTAGGTGAACATGAATAGCCTTTCAGCTGATGTTTAGGAAGGGGCATTCGACGAATCTAGACAAGAAATTCCTGACGGAGTAATAAAGTGTCAGTCGCATATGTGACTGACATAGGAAAAGTGACGTTACCGACAAATCTAGTTTTTGCCTTCAGTTTGCATCTAGTCCATACCAATCTTGTCGGCTTTAAATAACTGAATTTTTAAATGAAAAGTCATTTTGACACTGAGAGCTACTATTCGCTCACTAGGTTGACATAAACACTGCGGTACGAAATGATTCGATTAGCACTTGAAAAACGAAAGTATTCGAATCTAAATTACCAGAGTGACTGATGTGTTTCCGAAACACTTAAATGTCCACGGGGACACTTTTTCTTTCAAGGAATTTTAAAATTCCGATTAAAGGCGTCGCACAAACATCCAAGCTTACAACCGCCATGTCAGGAGAAATTCAATTCATCATAATCATTCATAGTTTTCATTCATAATTCAAATCTCTGTCATTGTCTGCCCTAACAATCGACATTTTTGCTCTTAGTCGGTAGATTGAGAAAAGATTTGCAGTCGATGAATTTTTATTAAGATTTGCCGTTCATATATCGATATAATTGTGCTAACTTCAAAAATGAAATTGAAAAAAAAAAAAAAAAAAACGCCAAGCTAGGTTCTTTTCAGGTTATTAACCAGAGACAATACTGAGACCCCCAACTTCGGCCGATTTTCCGTTACTTGCCTACAAGCTATATTTCTATGGGGTGATACACGCTAAGTGCGTTAGTATTGTTACATAGAAATTCGTATTGACAAATGTCACGTAACTTCAATCGCCAACACACTCGCACCTTGCGTGTCCCACTTCCGCTGTCGGCAAAGTTGCTGTCAGCGTTCATAGAATTTTGTCAGTTAAATTTGAAATTATTCGTTTCGTGTAAAAACATTTTGAGCAATTTTTCTTCAGTTATTTAAGAAAAATGTACTCATGAAATCGAAGTTAATGATATTCAAAATCGGAAAATACACAACAATATTTGTCCTAATATGTTTCTAGTATATAAAACATCTCATTTAGATAGCATTATTAACTAAACAAATTATATTCATCGTCTTTTAAAAATGTATAATAACCAACCAATAACATTCAGTTATCTTAAAATGTCGTATTCCCGAACTCTATCGCATTCCCCCATGGTTGGTAGCAGTTGGCAGCATTAATTTTATATTTTTTGTATGTTTTTGCATGTCACACGGATTCTAAATAGACATAACACCAATAGAAAAACAAAATGGCGAATTTGAAAAAAAAAAAAAAAAAACTGAGGGGGCCAGTGGCAAGAGGATTGTGAGTTGGGGGTCTCAGTATTGTCTCTGTTATTAACCACCGGAAAACACACAAATTACACCTTAATGTATCCATACACGAATCAATGTATGTTTATATATGCTATTAACTCCGACACCACCGAAGGAATTAAGTTCAAACTCAATACCGCCACTGCCATGGCAGCTAATGTCGTAAATTTTGTAAATTGATATCTGAAAAAACAACTTTTGCGAACTATAGACGGGATGGAAAAACGGGTCGTGGCACCTCCGATAGAATAAAGTTATTTAAAACACGTAATACAAAAGGTAAGACACGTCCTATGTCACATGATGATATTGTCTAACATATTTACGCAACAAACAAGAAATTTACTAGGCTGGGACAAAGCCCTCATAAACGTTATACAAACATCTGAGAGTGTAATTTTCCCGGCAAAATCCTTCCATCATAAAAAAAAAAAAAAAATTCACCGTCCTTTACTTCGTCGTTCCAAACACGAAGTGGCGTATGTGCAAAATCTTAATTTTACAGTAGAGCCAAAACAAAAATTTACGAAATTTTTTTTTTTCTTTAGCTGAAAACTTTCAACGAAGCTTACCATTATTTCGAGGAAGTGGTTATTATAATGTGTTAAAAAGGTTTATTAATAAACATTTACCATTTTTGAGTAAATTCCAAGAGAAAAATATGTAGATAAAACAGAAATCATAAATAAAATTAAAACGGTTTGAGATACAGATACGCCACTTCGTGTGATGATAAATAACGATCGGTAGATAATATACGCCAAATATCTCAAAATGTCAATTTTTGCAGATACGCCATTTCGTGTTTAGAACAACGACTTGTTTCGCCAGATATTGTTTTACACATAACTACAGTAACTTCGAAATATTTAAGGAGCAAAATCTAAGCATTAAAAAGACCACCAGAACACAGAAAACTTGTATGCCTTAAAGCTATAAACCAAAAAAAAAAAAAGGTTTTTTTTTTCAGAAAAAAATAAGATATACTCGTATGTAGTTACCTACATATTTCACAAAAATAGTCCGGCCTATCATTGAATATGACGGTTGCTCTGCGGACGGATTCAATCCGATCCGCAGTTGATCACTTCACAAGTGAAAGCCTATCATTGAAAACGGCAGATGGACTACATTATCGGTCCGCAAAACCGCATTACCGATTGCTTGTAGTCCAGCGAATCAGCTGTCAAATGAAAATCTTTTCTTATTCGATTTTGTTTTTAATTATAAAGTGTACGAACATGGATAGCATTGGATTTTTCTTAAATTTAGAAGAAATTGCTAGTAATAGTGATACTAGGAGCATTAGAAGAAGTGTTAGAAAGCGAGGAAAAGATGCCTGGATGTTTTTTCATCATTTCCCCCATTGCCTGGAACTGAGGACGGTTTTTTTGTTTTCTAAATCGGAAAAATCAACTAACTGTTCGTAAACTTTTTAAATTTATCCTTTTTTTTTTTTTCGAAAAATATAACTTTTAGTGCGTGTATCTGTATGTGTGTTATCTCTTCGAGATCCGCATCGATTTTGATGCGGATTGAAAACAACAACATTTGTATGAACCGTGGATCGGTTGCGTTTTCAATGATAGGTATGAAATGTGAACTTCGTTACCGACATCCGCTCAACCTACCGGCGTTTTCAATGATAGGGGAAATGTTCAAAACAGGTACTACTCCCTCCGCAGAGCATCCGTCGGATTCAATGATTGGCTGGAATATTAAATAAAGTGTGTGTGTTAGAAAGTTTAATGCAATTGCAAGCTTGCTGAATTCGTTGAATGGCTGTGTTCACTGTCAAATGAGAATTGTAATTGCTTGTTCTCACCAAGGTTCGTCTGCTTTGATTTGATGTTATTTTTTTAATTCATAATTTAAGTAAACCAAAATCCTGCTAAAAAATATGCTTGCATGATTTGAGCAGATTTAGCAGGAAATAATCTAAATTGGTCACACTGCCTGACAATTAACTCTGTATTTTCTTTTATTGCACCTCCCACCATTTAGAATTTTTTTTTTTTTTGCTGCTTGACTTGTATTTACAGATATACAGTGGACGTCCAGTGTAACAAATGACAAATGTTTGGTCACTCAGTAAATCGAGCGCGTTCGTTATATCGATCGACTTTTTATGCTATTTTTAAGTATAGAAATTGTTGAAAAATTTATTTATTTATTTAAGTCTACCATTTTACAATTTACAGACTATACAATTACATAATTTAGAAAAAAAACTCTTAAAGTAAGAGAAAAATGTAAATTAAGATAAAAAAAATGTTTATATATATGTTTTATTTGATTTAAAATTGAAAAAATGATGGTCCTGCCATTTTAATACTTTCAGGGTTCTTAAACCATATATATACTTACGCTCCTTATATGGTATAGCAAATCGTGAGCTATACAGAGATATTAAAGTATATCTGAAAAGCGTTCGTTATATTATTATATCATAAATTCGCTATATCGGTTATTCGTTATAATGGACGTCTACTGTATTTAAGTTTCCAAAATTTGCGGGGGAAATCAGTAGGCGCAGTTACCTTTGGCATCAACTTCAATTCCAAGAGCCTAGTGGAATTTTGACATAAAGAAGTCGTAGCACAAATATTTTTTTCTAGTAATTTAAATCAATATCGTCAATAGCAGCTAGTACTTTTTTAATTTATCATTCCGAAATATCACAATTTTATTTTTAATTTTTAATACCCACTACCGTTTTCGCCAACGAAAATGGAACTGACTCACCACAGTTTATGTGCAAGCACCTATATGGATTTTCAGATCATCATCAACTGTTCATGAACAAATATCTGTTTTAAGACTTCACAACTTATACCTCGCTAGGCTTCATTCAAATGTACTTACAAACAGATTTCCCCAATTAGGGAACAACTGCAAATTGCATTCAAGTAGCTGCAAGATATGCAAGCGAAAGATACTCTTTTTATTAAACTTTAAGTGAAACCGCTTTTGGACATTTAACTCATTAGAAAAATTAGCAGTAATGCTTTAATCAAATGTGTACAGTAATCTCTGTTAGGGTGAGCACATACTCGTTGCTCATTCAGCACAAGCAGTATTGCAAAAAGAGAAAAGACAAACTAATAAATATTGCCTACAGTGAGATTTCCTAATTTCATTTCGCTTGATTTGAGCTTGCCCGGTGAACTAATTCAATTCCCTTACTTATCTGTTTTTGATGAAATGGTAGAAAAGCATTCTACGTTATCTACGTCGTCACTTTACAAATAGGATTAATTTTTAGGACACTGAATTACTGAGGCTTATTGAAAGACCTTCGCGGCAGTATATAGAGAATCGATTATGCGAGTATTTACCCACTGTAACCATAGTATAGTGGCAGACTTCCGTCACTTACTTGCACTTTGTTTTATTTTATCAGAATGAAGCTAATTTTAGGTTATATGAGTTGCTTTCAGAAATTCCTAGCTATTCATGTATCAAAAAGGGGCACAAAACCACAAACATTTTTAGAAAATCGTTGGACCCTCTCTCAAAATGAAACACTAAATCAATCCGACTTTAGTAAGAAATATATATATACTGACCTATGACAGTCTAGAATGGGGCCGGGAATAAATAAAATCACATACCTAAATGTCATTACAAAAGTTTCGGTTCTCGAGCGACTATCCCAGCACGAAAGAAGGGCGATATGGGCTCATACCTAACGCGCAACTTTTTGTCGTTTATAAAAATGGATCCAAACACTTGGAATCACTACGAATATCAAAATCAAGGAACTTAAATCGAAACTTGTGAAATACTGTCGCAAAAAGCTCAAGGTGCTTGTATTGTATTTTCAATTCAAAGTTGGTCGGTAAATCAGCTGTTTTGTATTAAATGTCATGCAGATATAGACAAAGAGCAATTTCGAAAAAATCAAATTAAAAATAAATAAAATATCCTACATCCTACGACAGGAAAATACGTGCATATCTAAGAAGATCTGCGCAAAGGGCATAATGGAACTTTCGGATTCGACGTGAGCTTTCTCAAATACAATTGTTACTCAAATTGTTAATTAAGTTTGTCTATCTCTCAGATTTACTAAGCAGTTCCTTCGTGTAAATAAAGCAACATTTTCATGTTCTTGATTTTTTGAAATTACAATTTTTTTAGAAGATCACAACGAAACCGCACAAGAAACGATAGGATACGCAATGAATTAGCTGCGTATTTGAAGTGTCAAAGCTTGTATGGGGAGTTTTACTTCGAATGTATTCTACGATGCCAAGTACTAAATTTGAGTGAAACGCTCCCCTCAGCGTATTCCACGATAGGGAATTGATTGCATTGCAGGGTCTCTGGACCTAATCACATTCCAGGCAAAAAGAAAATGGACGAAATCGCAATACATAGTTCGGCATCAGTGTCATAACAACCTGACGTTCAAGCTTGGAGAAGGGAAAATATCCGCAAATACGCGCAATGGAAACGAACGATTATGTTACCATAAGAAAGTTATTATCGTCGAGAGACTCATGCGGAAGGAATGAAGAGCCCTTTCTATCGGGAATCATACAGGGAGCACAATATTCGCGGTAATGTCTGAAAAATGCACCTCACATAAGCGCAGCTGTGGTTCCAGCGTGAAAAGACGGCGCTTCAAACATTTTTAAGCTCTTTTTTTAAATAAAAAAAAAAACACAAATATATCAAAAACTGGTGGCAGGCTCTCGGAAAAAGTCCCAAATTGCAACTTTAATCGCACAACGGTCACGCTGGTCGCAAGGGGTAAGTGACCAACTAGTTCCCCCGCAACCCCAAGTCGTCACTTTCCTACCCCAACCCACCATTTTTTAATAGCGATTTTAGTATTTTTGTATGAACAATATCCAAATCATTTAGTCGTCGTTCGTTTTTAAAACAGAACGAAATTATTTATGTTGTTGTTAAATGCCAGATGGCGTTGGATTGCGGCTAATTTTTTTTTATTATTTTATTTTAATTTTCATTGTTTTGGGGGTTTGTTTAATTAACTATATAAAGGAAATAGAAATGTGTACTATGATGGTCTCCTTCCCTAAATTCACCTAACCTAAACTTATTTCATTATACAAAAAAAATGTTTTTGCATATCAAAACTTATTTTCTTGCTCCATAAATTAATTGAGAGAAAATGTCTCGTATAGTTTATGGGTACATCGAATCTGGAGTTGCATAAACATTAAATCATTTTAAATAACAAAACTGTTTTTAATACATACCCGACAGAGCCGAAAATAGAAAATTTTGAACGGGGAATCGTGAAACCCGAAATTATATTTTGTCATGGGTAATGGGGGCGATATGTGGATGTCTGAAAATTTAATTTTGTATGCAAAGGAGGAACTATTAATTCAAAGGAATCACAAACACTTCGGAATTGACAATCGTATAATTTTGCCGTCCTCTAAAAAACGACCATACGGAAGCAAATCTTGTAAAAATTATTCACAACAATTTAAATACAAATTTTCAGTTTCAGTTGTAAGTTAAAGTTTATACATATATATCAAATCTGTAAGCAAGCTGCGTATTATTAAAAAAATTGCTAAAAGCCTTTATCTAAGAAAATAAAATAATCTATATAACTGGATGAAGTTCTCAAACTCGTAGTTTTTTTTGGATTAGTTGCTAGTTTTGGAAGTAGTCTGTGATTAGAGTCTTGGCTTTTCAGATCCATTCGCGCGTGGGTTTTATTATTGCGAGTTGCGTCATATTGAAGGGATCTACAATATCTCTCTTTCCCACTAACGGGGGTCGAAACTTACTATTTTATCCAGCTTTGTAGAAGTGGAAACATAACGTTTTTAATATTCTTGGTACGGTATCCCTCAACCCCTCGAGAAGTCCTATGCTGCCAGCATCAAGTGCCGAAGACCAGTGGCGCCGATGCCAAGAAGCCATCAAAAAAGCCGCAACTGATGTGCTCGGTTTCACTAGCCCATCCACCCGAAACCCCTGGTTTGACGAAGTGTGCCGGCAAGCACATGCAGCAAAACAAAGTGCCTACGAAGCGTCGCTGCATAGAAGGACGAGAGCAGCTCGTGAGCTCTATGAGCGAAAAAGGAGGGAAGAACATCGGCTTCTCCGGAGAAAAAAGAGAGGGCATGAGAAGCGTGCGATCGAGGATATAGAGAGGTGTTACTCCAGGAGCAATGTTCGGAAGTTTTACCAAAAGGTAAAAAGAACGTGTCATGCCAACAAGACCCGAACGGAGACCTGTAGAGACGAACAGGGAAACCTTGTAGTAGAGTCACAGTCGGTGCTGAGGACATGGAAAAAACATTTCTGCAGACTGCTAAACGGCGAATACGAAACAAATTCCGCTGTCAGGCAGAACGAACCATTCAACCTGGACGATGACAGCCAAGATTTCCGTCCACCTGACCAAAATGAAGTGAGGATAGCAATATCCAAGCTTAAGTCCAACAAGGCTGCTGGACCGGAAGGCTTAACTGCCGAGCTGTTTAAGGCAGCGGGAGATGACCTGGTAGAGAGCATCGACGAACTCGTCTCTAAGATTTGGCCAGACGAAAGTATGCCTGATGAATGGAACCTCAGCATCGTTTGCCCGATCCACAAGAAAGGAGACTCTCTAAACTGCGCCAACTATAGAGGCATCAGTCTCCTGAACACTGCGTATAAGATCATGTCTGCTGTACTGTGTGAACGCCTGAAATCATTCGTCAACGATCCGATAGGTCCCTATCAGTGCGGTTTTAGGCCCGGTAAGTCCACGACCGATCAAATATTTACACTACGGCAGATCCTGGAGAAAACCCAAGAAGTCCAGACCGATACTCACCATCATTTTATCGATTTTAAGGCTGCATATGACAGCATTTATAGAGACGAGCTATACAGAGCCATTTTTAGTTTTGGCACCCCTGCCAAACTTGTCACATTGTGCAGAATGACGATTGAGAACGCTCGCTGCTCCGTAAAGGTAGGAAACAATCTCACCGAGACCTTTGATGTCAAAAAAGGATTAAGACAAGGTGACGCGCTGTCATGTGACTTCTTCAACACCATTCTTGAGAAAATTGTGCGAAACTCGCAAGCCAACACCAGAGGCACAATTTTCCAAAAGTCTGTGCAACTGCTTGCATACGCTGACGACACTGAAATTGTTGGCAGAACACAGCGAGCTGTCACTGGTGCGTTTGCAAGTATTAGTACAGAATCGGCAAAAATGGGTTTAGTAGTGAATGAGGGTAAAACAAAATATATGCTGTCAACTATAAAGGACACACAGCATCGACGAATCGGACAGAACGTCACGATAGACAGCTATAACTTTGAGGTAGTTAGGGACTTTGTCTACCTCGGCTCCGCTATATACTCTGATAATGACATCTCATCAGAAATCAAGCGAAGAATCACACTTGCCAACCGCTGTTTCTTTGGCCTAAGACGGCATCTGATTAGTAAGGCCTTGTCAAGAAGCACTAAGGAGATTCTATACAAGACCGTCATCATCCCTGTCTTGCTCTATGGCGCAGAAGCATGGACCCTAGCAAAAACGGATGAGGATCTTTTTGGTCGCTTCGAAAGCAAAATTCTTCGAGTGATTTTTGGTCCCGTTTGCGTTGACGGGATTTGGAGGAGAAGATTTAACAGCGAACTCTACGAGCTGTACAGCGACATCGGCCTGGTCAGAAAAGTACGCATTAGTCGTCTAAGATGGTTAGGACATGTAGAGCGAATGGACACCAACGCTCCGTCCCGGAGAGTCTTCGATTCCAACCCGGAGGGACAACGCAGTATGAAGACCTCGCCTTAGGTGGCGCGCGCAAGTAGAAGGGGACCTCAACCAACTTGGAGTGCGCAACTGGAGGCAGTTAGCCAAAGATCGCGCTAACTGGATAGGCGTATTGGTTGAGGCCCTGGTCCACCCCGGACTGTAGCGCCACCTTAAGTAAGTAAGTAAGTTTTGTTTTTTCCCATCACAGCTATATCACTGGATGGAGAATTGACAGAGAACAGTAGTTCTTCAGATTCTTTAGCAGACACAGAAGCGATATTTTCCTTGCAGCTAAAAATTATACACCATTTTTGACGCTGCTGCATCAAAAAAAATGGAGTGAATCAATCCCGCATCTCGATATTCACAAAGGCACATGGAGATCCCCGGACCAATCAACCGTCAACCAGATTGACCACATTGCGATCGACACAAGGCACTCCTCCAGTATTATGGATGTCCGAACGTTCCGAGGGGCCAACATTGAATCGGATCACTACCTTGTTGTAGCCAAGGTACGACTGCGTATATCCCGAACACCGCCAAGACAAGTAAATACTGTGAGGAAGTTTGACGTCGGACGGCTGCAATCGCAAGATATCTCCAGAGCCTTTTCCGATCGAGTCTCTCTCAATCTCTCAAGATGTCCTATGCAGCCAGCATCAAGTATTGAAGACCAGTGGCACCATTGCCAAATAGCCATTAGAGACGCCGCCTCTGATGTGCTGGGTTTCACCCGACCACCGCAAAGAAACCCCTGGTTCGACGACGAATGCCGGCAAGCACATGCAGCGAAACAAGAGGCATACAAAGCGGTGCTGCAAAGGAGGACAAGAGCTGCCCGTGAGCTCTACGCGCAGAAGAGAAGAGACGAACACCGGCTTCTGAGGAGGAAAAAGAAAGAGCATGAGAAGCGCGCGATCGAGGAAATTGAGAGATGCTACTGCAGGAATGAGATTCGGAAGTTTTACCAAAGGGTTAAAAGAACTTCCCAAGGATACAGAGCCCGAACCGAAGCCTGCAAGGACGAACAAGGGAACATCGTAGTAGAATCGCAGTCGATGCTGAGGGTATGGAAGAACTACTTCTGCAGACTGTTTAACGGCGATGACGAACAAAATCCCGCTGTCAGGCAGAATGAACCATTCAACCTGGACGATGAAGACCAACAATTCCGTCCACCCGACCTGGACGAGGTGAAAATAGCCATATCTAAGCTGAAGTCCAACAAAGCCGCTGGGGCAGATGGCCTAGCCGCCGAGCTATTCAAAGCGGCAGGCGATGACTTGGGTAGGAGCATGCACCAACTCATCTGTAAAATATGGTCGGAGGAAAGTATGCCCGATGAATGGAACCTCAGCATTGTTTGCCCGATCCTCAAGAAAGGAGATCCTCTGAACTGCGCCAACTACAGAGGTATAAGTATTCTTAACATCGCCTACAAGATCTTATCTGCCGTGTTGTGTGAACGCCTGAAGCCTTTCGTCAACAACCTGATTGGTCCCTATCAGTGTGGCTTCAGGCCAGGAAAGTCTACCATTGACCAAATATTCACACTGCGGCAGATCTTGGAGAAAACCCAGGAAGTCCAAATCGATACCCACCACCTTTTTATCGATTTTAAGGCCGCCTATGACAGCATTTATAGGGACGAGCTATATAGAGCAATGTCTAGTTTTGGCATCCCTGCCAAACTCGTCCGTTTGTGCAGGATGACAATGGAGAATGCACACTGCTCCATTCGGTCGGTAAAGAACTCACCGAGACCTTCGATGTCAAAAAAGGATTTAGACAAGGCGATGCGCTGTCATGTGACTTCTTTAACATCGTTCTTGAAAGAATAGTGCAAAACTCAAACGCTAACACCAGAGGCACTATCTTCTATAAGTCCGTCCAACTACTCGCTTACGCCGACGACATCGACATAATCGGCAGATCGAAGCGTGATGTCACTGACGCGTTCGTGAGCATTGAGACGGAAGCGGCAAAGATGGGTTTGGCGGTCAATGAAGGCAAGACAAAGTATATGCTGTCATCAAGAAAGGACAACCAACACCGACGTCTTGGACAAAATGTCACCATAGACAGATATAACTTTGAGGTGGTAAAGGACTTTGTCTACCTAGGCTCCGCTATGACTTCAGACAATGACACCAGCGCTGAGATTAAACGAAGAATAACTCTTGCCAATCGCTGTTTCTTTGGGCTAAGAAAGCAATTGAGTAGCAAAGCCCTCTCTCGAACAACTAAAGTGACCCTTTATAAGACCTTGATCATCCCAGTCCTACTTTATGGTGCAGAGGCATGGACTCTATCAAAAGTGGATGAGGCTACTCTTGGTTACTTCGAGAGGAAAATTCTTCGAGTAATTTTCGGTCCCGTCTGCATAGACGGTGAATGGAGGAGGAGATACAACGACGAACTGTACGGGCTGTACAGCGACATCGACCTAGCCAGAAGAGTGAAGGTCCAACGACTGAGGTGGCTGGGTCATATAGAGCGAATGGACGTCAATGCTCCGGCCCGGAAGATCTTCGAATCCACACCCGAGGGACGGCGCAGTAGAGGAAGACCGCGACTCAGGTGGCGCACGCAAGTGGAAGGGGACCTTAACCAACTTAGCGTGCGAAACTGGAGACGGCTGGCCAAAGATCGTGCTGGCTGGAGACGCTTGTTGGTTGAGGCCCAGGTCCACCCCGGACTGTAGCGCCACCTTAAGTAAGTAAGTAAGAATCAATAAATGATTCTGCGAATAGCTTATTTATGGCTTAGCCTGTTATTAACTTTATATATTAGGCGCACAGAATGCGGATTTTGAAATTAATTTACACAATTTGGAAGTGTTTTTCAAGTGTAAAATATTTTACTTTATTATTAACAAACTGTCAAATTTGATGGCTATCTGCTGAATTTTTTTTAAAACGCCATCGTTTTATTAGGGGTTATTTCCATCTCAAGCATATAAAGTGGTAAAACATATTGCAAACTGAAAATTCGTGACGAATAACTAAATAAACGTATTGCACATTCATTTTTTCAATAATATTCCTAATTCCAGTTATCCATTATTGGGAAGTTAAGATTTTTCTTCGAAAATATACTGCCAGTGTACGTACATTAAATGTCAAAGACCTTTCACATTCATTTTAACGAAGAAATTGCTAAATTTCACATTTACTGGCAAAAACAAAAACCAACAATTAAAAAAAAAAAAAAAAAAACACGCAGTAGGACACGGCTGCAAATAACACATCGCACTTTCTATACTCTCATCAGACGACGAATTCTGCTGCTGCGTGGTATTTTAAGATGCGTTTCTATTTTTATTGAAGCACACTGAATGCGCCACTGTCTTCTAGGCACGTGTATACCAAATGGGTGCATTTATATCTACATCCCATATCACTAATGCTGATTTCAAGTGATTCACTGAGAAAATATGCTTCCATCTTTTTTTTAAGGGTTTAATATGTGAACTGGCTTCGCCCCGGATAACCAAATCAGAGGGAATTTTTATTTGTTTTTCTTTCGAAAATATCATGTCAATGGAAAACTTGTTCTTGCTTACCGAACCGTAGAACACTATACGAGTATATGCGAGTGCATTAAGCCTACTCGTTTTTTTTCCTGATGCGGGCGACTGTCGACGACTGTATTATGTTTATATTACTATTTGGTTCATTATAACGAGATAGACTGTACGTTTCCTTTTTCGTTTCGTGGATATTTCCACCGAGTTTATTATAAAATGCTGGCCATTAGCGGATAATTATTTTAGTACTGCCCTTTTCTTCAAAAAAATAAAATAAAAAATACGAAGTACATGTATACGCAGCGTTTATGCATATGAAATAAATAAAATTAATCCCTCACAGGATGCTGTTTATATAGTGAGTCATTGAGGATCCATGGAATTCTTTAGCAGCTGCTCGTGTTCGTTTACATTTTACATGTACGTATAGAATAGAGTGTGTGCAAAACGTTGTTGTCCTAATAATTTGGTTGTTGTTGTCCTAATAATGGTTGTTGATTGATTTCGAAGATAGTCATTGAGTCCATATACAGGGTGTCCGCCGGTATTTTGGTAAACATTAGTCTTGACAGTTCATATTTGGCAGTCCTGAAGTAGACACGTGGCAAATTTATTATTGAAAAATATTCGATAAACCAACGTGTTTTAATCGTTAAAACATTTGATCAAAATCAATCATCGATTACTGTGACGATGAGAAAGTTACGTGCAATTTTTGGGAGAAACAACGTGCCAACAAAACGTTTGAATGGATATGTGAATAAACAGAATAGTCGGTTCTGGGCAATGGAAAACCCTCAAATTATTCATCAGTCACCTTTGCATCCATTAAAAGTTACAGTCTGGTGTGCAATTTGGTCAGGAGGAATCATTGGTGCTTACTTCTTTGAAAATGAAAACGGGTTATGGTAACTGTGAATGGGGAGCGATATCGTGATACAATTGAAAACGCCACAACTTCATGCTTTGGGCTTGATTAAAATGTGATATCAACAAGACGGTGCCACATCGCATACAGCCAGGATTACAATGGAATTACTGCGAGACCTCTTTCCACAACAATTTATTTCAAGAAATGGTGATGTTGATTGGCCTCCACGGTCGCCTGATTTGACTGCTCCGGATATCTGAAAAGCAAGGTTTATGCAAACAAACCAGAAACGCTTGAGCACCTCAAACAAAATATTCGTGATGAAATTATTGAAATACCGCGTGAAATGTGTGAGAATGTAATGAAAAACGTGCTCATAAGGGCTCGCATTTGTGAGACTAACAGAGGCGGATATTTACTTGATATTGTATTCCATACATAGTTGCCGACATTAAATAAAACATTTATCAATATAAGATCCATTCTCTTTCATTTAATCAAAACTTATAAACAAACAAAGTAGTATACCTTCCCGGCGGACACCCTGTAGATGAATATCAGTAGAAGGGGTTGTTGTACTGCGACATATTGGTCTATTGTACCCCCTGCCTACGCCTCAGAGGGGTATATTCCCTCATAAGAGTTCCCCTCACAGTATAATTCCTTTCGGAATCATTTTAGAGGTTCTTGTACTCTTCTTTCTTCTTGGCGGAAGAAATCTGTCCTATAGCACTCTCTCCAGTCCAGTTTCCTTTAAGAATCTAAGGATGAGAGCTGGCTCCACTGACAGTATTTCCTCATCAGATAGTTGGTACTTGCCCAAGTATTTCAATCTTTTGTGGGTCAGTGCCCCACATGATCCCAGCAAGTGTTCTGGGATTTCACTGGACTCATTGCAGAATCTACAGAGACCTTCTTCAGATATACCCAGTTTCCTGAGGTGTTCCTTGAGTCTACAGTGCCCCGTTAGGAACCCCGTTAGGATACGGAGGTTGTTTTTCCTCATGCCGATGCAAGCTTGGAATCTTTTCCGGTTGTATTGCCCCAGAAGTTTCTTGGCCTGCCTCATGCCCTGAGTGTTATGCCAGGTTCTTGCCCTGTTTTCTTTCTCTAGTTTCCTAAATTCTTCTTTGAAGGTGTGATCCCCTATTCCACAGAATCGTTTAGGACCTATGAAAGTTTCTGATGCTCTCTTTCTCTATTTCTACGTGGCCAGGCACCCCGCAGAGGGTTATTTTGTTTCTCCTACCCAGTTCATTAAGTTTTTGTAGGCATTCCCACACAAGTTTGGATTTAATGATGTAGGAGTTAAGTGCCATAATAGCAGCCTGGCTGTCTGACATTATAGCTATATCACAGTTGACTTTGTTTCTGTCGAGGTTGATTTGGACACATCCGTCTATGGCATAGATTTTAGCCTGGAAGATGCTGGTATTTTTGCCTATTGGTTCAGAATACTTGGTTCCAGGCCCAAATACTTCCGCTGCAGTTCCCTCATCAGTTCTCGATCCATCTGTGTACCACTTCGTTTTGTGATTGCTCAGTCTGTGAATTGTGGATTCGCTGCTCCAATTCTTCTTATTGCTGAGCTTAGCATGTTATCGTCTCTAGGAAAGGCCAATAATGAATGTTTCTTGAGTTGTGCGTCAAACTGTCTCAGTGAGATGCACTTTTCTCTTCCTACACCTTCTTTGGCTATTCTTAGAACCGTTTTACTTGCACATTCCTCAACCACGAGGTGCAGTGGAGTTAGTTCCAATAGCACTTCCATAGCTGCGGTTGGGCAAGTTCTCATGGCACCTGTAATACATATGTATGCCAGTCTTTGCACTTTACTGAGTGTCTTCCTTGTGGTGGATAGACTGGTTCTTTTTGCCCATGCAATTGCTCCGTACGTGATCATTGGTCTCACAATAGCTATATACAGATGTCAAATTAGCAGACCGCCTTTAACTTCTGCATTGGGAGATGATATTGGAGTAGGCGCAGTGGCTGAATGGTTAGTGTGTTGGACTAATAAGCGAGGGGTACCCGAACACCAACTAGATTTCGTTTGACGTTTCAATCAGCTATGAGACACAAGTCGTGAAAATTCTGTGCAAACTATTTTGGTTACAAATTTCGATTGCATTAATTAAAAAATAAAATTAATTCAGAGCATTTACAAATAATATTAGACCATCAATTAAGTGTTGAAAATGATGTTAAAAGTTGTGACTTCTGTCCGGTCAGCTGTTCTGCTGAATTTGCTGAATATTGCAAGAGGTGTATTTGTTTCAACAACCCAACGATTGGAAGTCGTTTTCGTGGTGTTTTCGATTTCGACTCGTTTTGAAAACTGAAATAAATGTGTCGATTTGCATAGACGTCTTAATTTCTCGCTCCGGCAAAAGCAACAAAATCTCGTGTGTTCTTTCATAAACAAATCAAAAAGTGTGCGAAACTAGTTAACTCTGAATGTAAAGTACAAAAACTCAAAGTTCTGTGATCATAGATCAGTAAACATAAGTTCTAAATCGAAGATAAATTTTTCCAATTCCTATTTTCGCCATTCTTTGTTTTCCTCACCGATACCACTAAAATAAACTGCTGACACACGAACATCATGCACGGTTTGCGCTCGAAGCTGAATTCACCATCTCAAGCTGACAACAGTGAGATCTCAGTTGCTGTTCTTGATGACCGTTTGGAAAAACAAATGCTTTCTTTCAAAACTATCATTAGCAAGGAATGCGCCAAAATTAGCAAAGATATTTTTTCAGTGACTTCCGACCCATAAGCATTCTGCCATGCTTGTCAAAGGTCTTTGAGAAGGTTCTTGCTAAACAAGTCATTGATCACCTTTCCGACAATTCTCTTTTGTACCCTCTCCAATCAGGTTTTCGAGCTGGTCACAGCTGCTCGACTGCACTGGTCAACATGCTTGACGACATTCGTAGGGACTTTGATAAAGGCTTTGTAACTTTGCTTTGCCTACTCGACTTCTCAAAGGCCTTTGACAAGGTTAATCATGACATTCTCTGCTGGAAATTAAAAAAACATTTTGGGTTTAGCGTCAGCGCTGTTGGTTTGCTGCGTGATTTTCTTTCTAACAGATTTCAAAGAGTCATTATTGGTGAAAGCTGCTCGGTATCCAAACCGCTCAAACAAGGAGTGCCTCAGGGATCTATCTTGGGACCTATCTTGTTCAGCATCTTTATAAATGATTTACCTTCAGTTTGCAAATATTGCTCCATCTATTTTTACGCTGATGATGCTCAGATCCGCCTATCCCAACCTCTGAAAAAAATATCAGAACTTGTAATGCTGCTAAATGAGGATTTATCTGCTATTAATGAATGGGCTGCAAAAAATGGACTGCTTCTCAACCCTAATAAATGCTTGGCGATTCCCATTGCAAACAAATTTTTTGAACTCGATGTTGTTCCAGACATTTGGCTTTCAAATTGCAAACTCAAAGTAGCTGAGTCTGCCACCTGTCTTGGTTTTGTTATCAATCGCAATCTATCATGTTATAACCACATTAACACTGTAATTGGGCGTATCTACGGTTGTCTTCGGAAACTATGGCTAACTGCGAGCTTCACACCCCCTGAAACCAGGCAAAAACTTGTTCGCACCCTCATTCTGCCTTTGATAACATACTCTGAAGTTGTTTACCCTAACCCTGACTCGCTATCAATGCATAAACTCCAAGTAGCTTTTAATGATGCTATACGCTACATTCATGGTCTTCGTAGGTGGGATAGAATCTCTGCTTACGCCAATAACTTCCTTGGATGTACTCTCATGTCCTACATAAATGCTAGGAACTGCATATTTTTGCATAGGGTTCTCTCCTCCAAGTCTCCTCCCTACATTTATCAAAAACTAGAATTTTCTCGATCTAATAGAACCATGAACATTAACATTCCTTCCTACAAATACCTTAACTCTTCCAGACTGTTTTATATTCACGCAATTAGGCTATGGAATTCTTTTTCTTCTTCTTTTTTCCTTTAATTTTCCTCTTTTCTCTAAAACTTAGGTATAAAACCACTGTTGGTTTTAATTTTTAGTTTTAAGAACATTGTTAACTTACTTAAACCCTCTTTGTACTATAAAAGACCAAGTCTTATTGTAAAGGGTGTTCGCGAAACAATTTTCGAATTTAAAATTAAATAATAAAAGATTCACAAGTTTTTATATAATCGTTTTTATTTTAAAATAAAACATACAAGTGCGGATCTATGTTTTGAAAATAATTGAAGTTAAATGTTTACCACGGAGACGAACACACTCATTTAAACGAAACACCATATTTTTTGTGAAAACTTTTTTGCAAGTTTCTTGCGAAATTCCTCTGATTTCGTTGCGAATATCTTTTCAGTTGCAATAAATTTCGCGGTTTGTTAACGTAGACTTTAGATTTAAGAAATCCCCATAAAAAAAAAGTTCGCAGGTGTTAAGTCTGGCGATCTGGGGGGCCATGGGATATCACCATAACGACTTATGACTTTTTCGGGGAAAATGCGCCTTACAATGTTCATTGATGCCTCCATCCTGTTGAAACCATGTCGATCCGTTTACCCATTCATTGTTCTCCAACTCAGGTTCCAAAAAGTTTTCCAACATAGACGAATAGGTTTGGGAATTTTTTTTCTTAGTGAAAGACGTGGATTTGCAATAACATCACGACGAACTGCTTCAATTGTTTCGTCAGTTCTCACAGTTCGCGATACACCTGGCCCGTGTCCCACTACAGGTCCTTGTTCACGAAAACTTCGCACCCACTTGCCAATAAGTTGCGTACTAGGACAATCCCGTATACGCCGAATATTGAAATGTCTTGCGAATAGCCACGGGAGAATCGTTATTTTTAAAATATGCCTCTACAGCAAACGCACGATGCTCCGCCGACCAACGATCCATGGCTACTAAAATCCGCACGACGCGTAAGTGTAATGAATACGCCTCCCCCCTCCGCCGATACCCCGCTCGCCGTTTATTCAAATTCAAAGTCGAAAATTCTTTGGCGGACACCCTTTACTTATATCATTTAATAATAATAAATTGAAATTGAAAAAATTGAAATATGTATGGGAAAACTTATATTTTCGATGAAGTTTTCGAGTGTTTTCAGCTCAGTGTGAATAGGGTATTCGATTTTTTTTCCACTGCGCGAACGTCTGACAAATATCCGAGGGTATAGCTGTTATAAAAAATCTTCTCATTTAGTAACTTGGACTAGGCATAAAATTGTAGACCCCCTTCATTCGTCAAAAAAAAGAAGAGAAACTCCCAAAAAAAAAAAAAAAAAAGGTTTGGGTCGCACGAAACTTTCTCGTTCATAAAAAAATAGTTTGAGTCAATTGGTAGGTAGGTAGGTAAAATATTCAGAAGCAACCGTACATAAGTTGTAAGGATACACTACCTATCCTTAAACAAACTTCACTTTTATAGGTACATATCAAATAACAATGTGAGTTTTCATAAGTTTTAGCTCTCAGTAACAGGCAATTTTCGCAAGTTATGGTTAGAGAGTTATAAGCGCCTATTGAACTTTTTTTTATAACCTCCTACACTTTACAAGATTTTTGAGTATGTACAAGCGTAGTAGGTACGAGTTTCGGTTTTTTTATTTTTGACTGGAATAGTTCAACGACGCTGGTTTAAGTTGTCAATGATTGCAGAAGTGTTCGTGATAGATCGTTATCTTTACATATAGGTAATATATGTTATAGTTGAAAATTACATTGTATTTAGTAAACAACTCACTGATGTATTAAGAATCTGTTCTCCTAAAGTTGAATCAGTTTTGGACTGTTAAGGGAGTAAGCCAATAGTACATTTGTCACAGAATCAGATTTCTTTATATCTAGCATATTTAAATTTGTATATGCAAGAATTCTGAGAATTTCTTATTGAATTTGCATTAGCAGTTATGCAGTTATAAACTGAATATCCCAATGGACGTGTGAGATTGAAGTGAGATTTTCTGATCGTGTAAACTAAAAGTGGTTGGAACTATTCTAAGGTGCAGATTCAAAATGGTTGAAAAAAAAAAGAAGAACTGGGTAGTATTTGCTAAAAATAAGTTTTGCGTTGCTGTTGTTGCATTTTTAACGAGTTTTGCAATTTTAATTTTAAAGTGCGGTATTGAGTTTAAAATCGTTAAAAATCTTTAGAGCGTTTTTTGTAGAATTACGCAGACAAAACAGTAGGTACCAAATATTGCAATGTTTAGTTTGAAAAATACTATTGGTTAAATATTCAGCTGAAAACCGTGTATAAGTTATTGTTCGGGAGGTAATCAATGTTTAGTTTTTAAAGTTTTAGCGAAATCGAAAATGGGGTTTTCGAGATATAAGCAGTTGTTAAAATAAGCGTTTTCGGTGATTTGAATTGAAAATTAATGATGAAATAATTTTGAAAACCTCAATTTTACTCTAAGTTTGGATTTCGGTCGAAATCGTAAGTACGCTTTTAATTTAAACTGAAGAAAACTGAATGTAAACAAAAATACTTTTTTCAAAAATTCATTTCACGATAATATAGAGAAAAACTGAGTTTTAAGTTAGAAGAAGAGCTTTTAAGTTAGAAATTACCATATTAGATTAGAAATCAATTTTTGTTACAATCGTATGGACTGTTTTCGTGATATGTAAGTATGTCTAAATTTCAAAAGTCCCGTTATTCGATTTTTTAGTCAAAAACTGGGTATGCAGTCATGATAACCCCATCTTTGTACTTAAGCATAGATATAAATTTTAATTGAGATGGTTAGAGCCGTTTTCAAACAAATCAAATAAAAATAAAATATTGAGGTTACCGTGCAAAAAAAGAAGAAAAAAACCGGCCCTGAACTGTAAGCCCCAAACTCCAAATCCGAAATTCGAACGAAATCCGAGCAGCCGTTTAGGCTGAAGGCCTCTGGAGCATACGTACAGACAGATAGAAGGACAGAATTTTCTAACCCACTTTTTTGAGTTCCTCTATCATCGTAGTGTCAGAATTGATTGACATCTCGAGTTCGAAATTTTGTACGAATGCAATATCTTTCTCCTAATATCTATCTACGTAATCGAAAAAGTTAAAAAATGTAACAAAAAAAAAAAAAAAATAAATAAATAAATAAAATAATAATAATAATTGTATATGAATGTATGATGTAAAGGTATTTAATATAAAGAGACCCATGAGTATACAAAAATGCAAGCGTGTGTGTGTATAATGTACCTATATATAAAAACCCGATTCAGGCAAAACTCGCAAGTTAGGTTACAGTAGCATGCTTCCTAGACGTGGAGAAGGCATTCGACTCAGTTTGGATTCAAGGACTTGTCCACAAATTAAAACAGCTTAGTTTTCCTAACGCTCTCATAAATATTATTTTTAGTTTTCTGCATTCCAGGTCCTTTTTTGTGCAGATAGAAGAGTAGAAGCCCACGTTAGGAAACTATTCCAGTACTACTTAAGATGGGGCATACGAATCAACACCGACAAATCTGAACTGATCTGTATAAGAAGACCCATCAGAGGAACCAGAGCTAGGTCAGCCACCAACTGGGGTAACATCAAAATTAACTTGCCTGACGGATCATCACTCTCAACCAAAAACAACATTAAGTATCTTGGGGTCAACTTCAATGAGCGACTTAGATTCAACCCACACCTGAACGCTGTTCTCAGGAAGCCATCACTTGCATTTCATCGAGTCTACCCGCTGATGAAGAAGCAAAGTGGACTAAGTAGAAGAACTAAACTGCTAGCTGCTATACAAACAACTGATAAGACCGGTAGTAACCTTCGGATTCCCCATCTGGTATACCGTCTCCAAGACATACATGAGGAAGCTGGGAGTTTCGAAAGAAAACTCCTACGGATATGTACAGGACTGCACTACGATCCAATCCGGAAGAAAAACATCAGAAGTTCAAGACTCTATGAAGAAGCCAAAATCTTACCCCTGGAAAAGTATATGGTCACACTTTTCCAGAAAATACTCAGGAATACCTCCAGTCATCCAAACCCTCTAGTCCGAAGAATTGCGGACCTTCCACACATCCCAGAGCATCGGTACCTTCATGTACTGGCTCTGCTTAACGAGGAGTTATTCCCAAGCGACACAGACAGGACAGCCCTGCCCTTCTACGAATTGACCGAGACAACCCACCATCGAGGATAATTCCAAGATGACCAACCATCTCAAAACACAAGAACATCAACACCCGGACTTGAACACCCTGAGGTCAACCCTGACAACGATGCATACTACGAGTATGAATCCGACAAGCCAAATACAATTTATGTAAAATAGATTTAAGAAAACAAACATTGTATACCGTTGGGCCCCTGTTGTTGAGCCAACACCTTTAAATATTAACTATTCACCACCATTTGTTACCTAGCATTAAGTCAAATTGTATATACAAAAAGTTTAATAAAAGCAAATGCAAATGTAAAACTAGCAAGTCCCAAAACGCACACAAGATGAGGTAGGTACATTTAAATTTAAGGCGCTCACAAGTGACAATATTTGTATTATTTATCCCCTACTAGACATTTTATGCTATACTTATTCCCTTTTTGGATAAATTGTTTCTTTTTTAAACTAGGATAAACCCAAGTCGGTACCTGATACAATTCTAAACGTACAAACTTCATTTTTCGTTCAAAACTGATGTAAACAATTATAAATATCTTTATCCTATATTCTCTTCACTTTTAGTTACACATTGCCTCCACGAGTAATAGTTATTACATAATTTTCCATGTGTAAAATTAAGTTGAAAAAATGGAAAAAAAAGAACTAAAATTGTAGGACATTTTTTATTTATATTTACTTTGCATACCTATTAATAAACTGGCTTTGCACACACACACAAAAAAAATCCTCCACTGAACGTTGGGAAAATTAGAGGATTTAGCTTCAATAGAACATTTTTCGAATTGTATAAAATTTATATTTTATTGCTTATTGTTCGACTTCAGGATAACGTACAAAGATGATTTATATCTTAAAATCTTTGTACATCATTGAAATTTATACAATCCTATATCATTTGGATAAGTCATTCCCAATCCAACTAAAAGGCATTCGAGAATTACAACTTTTCCTAGATATCAGCTTAGATTTCCGCTTCCGGAATAATGATAAACGTAAAACATATCCTATAATCTAATCTCAACAATTTTCGATGCAACTGTGAAAACCGGAATCAATTTCGTGCAGTAATTTTTTTATCTATTCTGAACGAACACCTTACAGCCGGAAAAAAGTTACAGTTCTATTATAGTAAGGATATTATTTCATAGAATGCCATATCTTTCTACAACAACGGAGACACCTATCTCAACGACTACTAAACTTTTTAGTAAAATCTTGAGCGAAATTTAATGCGGACACAATTTACCATTTGAGTAAAACTTTTGTGGTTGCGAAAACTTTTTAACGTGAGTGTACCTACATAAATCTGCATGGATACCAATACACATTTCTTTTTCTGCACTTTGAGTTTGAATGGCATGACAAATAATCACCACTATATGATATCATCTTCTGATGATTTACTGATGAAAACAAAATTTACGTTTTTCACATACCTAATGACTAATAACTGAGCACGTATTTGACTTGAAAGGCAGTTCCATCTCCACATTTTGTATTTAAAAGAACAGTTTTCAAATTAAACTTAGGTAATTGTTCTTTTCTGTCACCCCCCAAAGCTAAAAGCTCCATTAAGCCAAACACATTAGGTACTTAAGAAAAAAACTAAAATCTAATCTTCACTGATAACACATTTCACCTTTTACACTCGTCGCATTCTTAGATTAAATTCAAACGAACAACTCATCTTCGAACTAGCTTGTTTTGCAATACGTACTCGATACACTGCAGCTAGAAATTGCTCTTGTTCTCTTGACCTAGTATATGTGCTAGATGTAGAATATTATAAACACCCTTGCCCACAACTAAAGAAGGTTAATTATTAATTAATAACAACGAAACTGTTTCTTATTTTATACGGCAGCGGCGCCTTTATTCTATGCCAGAGTTCAATTCACCCGTTCCTCTTGTATCTATTCCAAAGAAACACTCGACTTATCAGCAACTCGAGAACTAAAATAATTCTCGTTTCCGAATGACGTCAGGCTTCTCTTTGCTCGGACTGAAGTTTGCTAAATGAAAGCATGTGCGTGTAACTCACACGAACCGCTATCAAGTGGCATGATAGCCAATCATGGACAAACTGCGAAATGGAATATCTCAGACAATAACAGAGCAGAGTGTGGCGGTTTCACTCCCAGTTTCCAGTCAGTCGCATCATTCCTTTAAACTGTTTGTGTGTGCAGCAACTCAATTAAATAGCCGTTTGTCATTAATTTTAAACAATTGTACGTCAAACGACCCACCACCACGCATTGTCTCAATGGAATCGCGTACCCATTTCACTGGAAATGTCATTAGCGCACTTTCAAAATAAAAAATACACGACAATAGTCAGATTCAGATTCGAAATGCTCGCGTTTTGAGAGTACCTACGTTGGGAATAATTGAAATTCCTTAGTGGAATAGATTTTTTATCAAACGAAATGAGACTGAAATATAGGTCAAAAGACGTCTGCACGAAAAAAAAAAAAAAAAAAAGTTCAAACTGAATGAGGGAAGGCGTTACTGTTGCTGGCAAAAACTTGACCCAAATATTTGTCAAAGCGCGGCGCAAAGTCTCATTGCATAATGTTGTGAACTTGGTAGTCGTATTTTTAGTTTTAGTAAAACCATCAATGGGGACAAACTGCATCGTTAACACAGATAAGAAGACTCGCCTTATCAAACTTCGAACTAAACAGAAACAGAACAGCCTACTCTTCTTTCAATAATCCAAGATGAGAGTACGCGTATGTTACAATGCGATGCATCACATCTCTGAGAATCCAGCTGTGCTTATGTCATCGCATGGAGCTATAAGTATCAGATCATTTAACCGGACCGATTCGTAATTGAATTGAGGCATTTTACTCAAATAAACAAGTCGAATTAACGAGGGACAAATGCCCATGTTCATGTTCATGGGGCGCGATCTAAAGTGTGGTATGGTAAATTAAGAGGGAGGGTACTGTAGGGCATGATGTGGAACGTTTTTTAGAACAGGGAATGGGAATGTGCAGTGAAATGGGTGATTGAGTTGCTCATTGGGAAGTGCATGTGTTTCAAGTTTGGATTTCTGTTGTATTGGGTAAGATTAATCGAACTTAGATAACGGTGTAAGTTTGTCAACTTAGGTGCCGCGTTGTTTTATGCAGCCACATGTCGTGAATAAACAGAATAACGTTGACTTTAGTTGTGCCAGAAAACCGAATTTATGTGTTGACAAGTATTTGTATGTGGGCCCAGGAACGCACTGTCTATATACAGTGAACTCCGGATATAACGACGGTGAAGGGACCGTGCTTAAATGGTCGCAATAGCCGAATGTCGCTTCAACCGAAGGTCAGAAGAATTAAAAAAAAAAACGTATTCCTTACTAGTCGATAGGTACACACGCATGTTGTATATATGTATATACTTTAATTATTATTTAGAATTCAGATAGAATTAAAATAAAAACATGGTTAATATATTTTTTGCACAGGCAACTAGATACTTTTTTTTATTTCGTCACTAGCATCCGGATGATAAATTCAAATTTTTCCAAAAAATCGACGCTATATACGGAATCGTCGTTATATCCAAGTCGCTATATCAGAACTTGTATGAAAAATATAGTGTAAAATCAAGGGACTCAGAATTTGCGTCGTTATATCCGCATGGTTGTTATAACCGAAAAGCAAATTTCACTGTATATATAACAACCCATTTTTTTTTAGACATGAAAACGAATTCTCTGAACTTACGGAAATCTCGGCCGGCGTGCCGCAAGGAAGTGTCCTTGGCGGCCCGCTTCTCTATCTGTTATATACTCGCGATATACCAAGGGAAGATGACACTACTCTTGCTACGTTCGCCGACGACACCGCTATCCTAGCAGTAGGTAATACAATTGAAGAAACGACTGCAAAACTGCAAGCCGCACTGAATAAGGTAAATGAATGGACGAGGGACTGGCGGATCGCCCTCAACGAAAATAAATCTGTTCACGTGAATTTCACGTATAAGAAAACTAATGACTTGCCAATTTTCCTAAACTTGGCCCGAATACCCTTTGCAAACGAGGCCAAATACCTCGACGGAAAGCTAAAATGGAATTCGCACGTGAAAATGAAACGTAAAGAACTCGATATCAAATATAGAGAAATGTACTGGCTACTCGGAAAATATTCCCAGCTCAGTACCGAAAACAAACTGCTTTTATACAAGCAAGTGCTAAAGCCGGTGTGGATCTACTACGGTATACAACTTTGGGGTTGTACCACGAAAACAAATGCCAATATTATACAAACTTTTCTAAATAAAGTGCTTAGAGAAATTGTACATGGTATATTAGAAATGACGATATCCACAGGGATCTCGGAATTCCAACAATTGAAGCTGAAACTAGAAGCTTCGCGAGAAAGCATAGAAACCGACTAATCGGACATGTCAACAATACAGTCCGACAAATTTTGGACGAGAACAATTTATTGCGCCGTCTACAAAGAACGAAACCGTTCGACTTGGCAAGATAAGATTAACCGCGTCTAAATTGCGGAACATGCAGGATCTTTCATTGGAAAGTAGCCTGTCAAAAGTTGTTAATTCGTTATAGAAAAATTGCTTGATAAGTTATATCTTAGTTGCAGTATCTAACAATCTTTCGAAGGGTGGTGTTTTAGTCAGTAAAAATCTGACACTGCTATTCTCATAGTGTCTTTGGAAGATTTTCACCTACCCTCGGTTAAAAAAAAAAAAATTTTAGCTTCGCCTTCTAAGTTGCAGGGTAGGGTGGGGCATATTCAACACTTTTCGCAGATTTGAAATAACTTCTTTCGCAAATAAATATAAATTGTCGGTTTGTAAGTATTGTTTGGTTTTTGAAATTTTATCGAAATCAAAATTGGGTTCTTTAAGATATGAGCAGTTTTTAAAGCTTTTCTTTTTTATTGAAAGGTTTAATTATTAAAAAAAAAAAAAAAGGATTTCTTAAAAGTGAACTTCACGCTGAGAATTACAAAAACGTAAAACTGCCCTAAACAAGATAATCTGCCCCATTATGGGGCACAATCGTCCACCGAGTGGGGCACTTTCGTCATGAATTTAGATGACGCAATGTATTAAAAATCAATATACTGTCTTTATTTGAATAGTTACGCAAATCTTAAATCTATAAACATAAAAATGAATTGAGATCAGAAATTAATTTTTAAACTTGCGTTAGTTTTGATATCACAAAAAAAAAGCAAAGGCTAAAAATGTAAAACAAAAGTAGGTATTTGTTAAAACAAAAATCATTGCACGTTGTATCGACTCATATCAACATTAAAAAAGATAAGGTTTGAATATCTTCACGATCCTGCAGCCCCATCCTTCCCTTTAGTAAAGGTTCTTGTTTTTCACAAAACCTACAAAAAAAAAATGCAATTAAAAGTTATAAATAACTTAAATATAATATAAGCCCGAGCGTTTGGAACTCACAACGCAAAGAATTCCCATAAGAAAAAATTAAATATATATGACTTACCTCGTGTAAAGGAATACAATATATTTGTAAAAAAATTTTGAACGAATTAAAAACCGGTCTAATCGCCGCAACTGCTGCAGAAGAACAGGCATAGTTCGTGAGAGGACAGTGTGGCACGAGTTGCCATCAAACATATTATTCAAAAATTAACCACCTTTCTGTAATATCAAAAGTCAAAAGTGCCCCATCCTACCTTAGCAAGATGTATGCAATTAAATTAGAAAATATTTTCTAGCGATATCAAACTTAATAATAAAACTTAATTTTCAAAATGAGTGTTCGTCAGTACAAATATTGCGCTTATTTTAAGGCAGACGCGGCGGTCCTTTAAAGTCGACTCTCCGATGTTTGGTTGCCAAATTCGAGAAAGAATCAGGCACCACCCGTTTGTCAAAGGGAAGCCAGATCGACTGAGAACATTGCCAAAGTGTACAGAAGAACCCGAGGGAGTCATTTTCATTTTTTTTTTTTTTCATTTTAAATTCATTTTTATTTTGTAACTTTGATTAAACTTACATACTAGACAAAAACGATTAAATCTTATTTAAAGGCAACTTATGTTTTATTCTAGCTTACTGGCTCTTAGCGTGCACTCTAAACTTAACAATATCCTTAAAATGATTGCCTCTTGGCCTTAAATCTAGAAATATCTATGACTTGTGTTTTTTTTTTTTTTTTTTTTTTTTGCGTCGGGACCTACAACCGTATATTAGATCCAGTTAAACCAGGAGCACGAAGACCATAGACAACGTCATTTGTTAGCTGAATATTTGCTTCGAAGCTATTGGAAGAGGACCCCAATTTGGACCGAAAAATGATCTTTGTGGACGAGCCACATTTTTTGATGAACAAGCAAAATTGACGTAGGTATATAAGACAACAACCCACGGGAGGTTCAACAGGTTGCAATGCATTCACAAAAAAGGTACTGTTTGGTTTCGTTCAAATTCAGCCGGATCTAGCGGCAGAATCAGTAAAAATTGGACCCCTCGGATTCGTGGCACCGTAAGAAGCAGCGACGGATATTTGAACGGTGTTATAGTCCATATATAAAATAATTTTACATTTGCACTTACACGAACATATTTGTATCGAAATCGCAAGAAATGGCTTGGTATATGTGTTTTCCCCTTAGCCGTTCTCGATTGTATACCTTATATAGCTACTTGTCTTATTCCATTTCAACATAGACCAGTCCCCATTTGAAAATAATTTACAAAGCCAATTAGCGCTGAAGGGTTAGCCTTGCGTTACATTATCCTATTTGCGACAATTTTGATTATAACCAAATAGATAGATAGATAGATATATGTATTTCGTTAATAAAGTATAGTTTGCTATCGCACAATTTACATTATTCGCACAGAGATATGATTTACAAATGTATATCTTTCTACTGAAATATTATTTATATATTTTAATGTGATGCTATAAATTTACAAAATGGAAGGAACCTGAGGAAACAACGAAAACAAGACCTCAATTTGAAAGATTATAACCAAATATATTTGATTGGAAATGAGCTTCATGATTTCTGATTGATTCATAAAAGGAAAATAATAATAATAACTATTCAATTTTTCATACCTAATTAAAACTGTCCCCGCCCTACTCCTGGCCCATGACAGTTCACGACAAGGCTTTTCAATTTGCAAGAAAATTTCTGTAATTGTAAATTTCGCTGTTAAAATGTATTAAAACTCACATCAGTGTTTTTTAACTTTCTCCATTGCGTAGTAAGAGAGAGATATTGTTTTCGTACAAAATTTCGAACTCGAGATGTTAATCAATTCTGACATTAAGATGATAGAGGAACTCAAAAAAAATGGGTCGCGAAATTCTGTCCGTCTTTCCGTCCTTCCATAAGCATATAGCCTAAATGGCTGCCCTGATTTCGTTCAAACTTCGGATTTGCAGTATGTGGGCCTACAGTTCGGCGCCGTTTATGTTTTTGCACGGTAACCTCAATGTTAATGGTTGAACGATTACAACCAAAGTTGATATTTAAACTTAAGTAGATATGGGGTAACCATGACTGCATACCCAGTTTTTGGCTAAAAAATCGAATAACGGTATACATACTTTTGAAATTTGAACATAAGGTATATATCTCGAAAACGCTTCATACGATTGCAACAAAACTTCATTTCTAAGGTTATATAGTCATTTCTAACCTAATAGCATCGTATAATTGATTTTTGAAAAAAAGTCAGCTTTCAAAAATTTAGTTTCTTTAGTTCACCTTAAAACGGTACTAACGTTTTTGACCAAAATGTATACTTAGAGTAAAATCTATGTTTTAAAAATGATTATGTCCTTAATTTTCGAATCACCGAAAACTTTAACAACCAAGTAATGTTTACATCCCGAACAGTAACTTATACTCAGTTTTCAACTTATTAGTCAACCAATAGTATTTTTCAAACATATTGCAAAACATTGCAAAATTTGGTACTGTTTTGTCTGAGAAATTTTACAAAATCCGCTCTAACGGTTTTGATCAAAAGAAATATAAAAGATATCATAAGTAAGTATTGTAAATAAGATCCCCTACTTAGTTTTTTTACTTTTTCGCAAATACATAATTCGAATAAACCATTTTTTTTTATTATTTCTCGAAAATTACTACTTAAAAACATATCTCTGAATTCGTGTTATCTGCTACTATTTCCAATCATAGACATTTTAAACCAGCGCCACTAATATACTACAGTTAAAAATAAAGACATGCCCTAACAGATCAGAAAACAGAAGCTTCTACTACGCTTGTCCTTGTATTAAAAAATCTTATAAAGTTTAAGAGCTTAAGAAATAGTACAGTAGGTGCTCATTACCTACTCTCTAACCAGAACTTGCGAAAATTGACTGTTACTGAGGCTAAAACTTATAAAAAAACTCACATTGTTATTTTATATGTATGCCATCTGACACATCGAATGAATAACTTAAAAGTGAATTTTGTTAACGTATTATTTTATTTTAAGTACGGTTGCTTCTGAACTTTTAACCTACTACCAATTGACTTAACCAAACATTTGATGAACAAGAAAGTTTTGTTCGACCCAGTCATGAACTTTATTTTAGATAAGATGATAGATTAACTAAACATAATGCTTTTGTTTGCTATTTGTTCAAAAGCAATTTTAAATTTATAAATGGAGTTTAATTCATTTGTTTGCAATTCGCTCTTATATGAGTAGTCCTCAAGTTACGGTTTATTTTGGTGCAATAATAAGCAAAGCAGCTGCGTAATTTACAATTACAGAAACATTTGAGACTGGGTGTGGGTGGAGTTCCATAAAACACCATGATCCAGTCACCGTTTGAGAAGCAAACACTCAGCTATCCTAAAAGTCACGTACAAGAGTAATAGCCCACAGTATTAAGCATTTTATTTTGTGTTTCTTAAGTTTGTAAATATATGTACATCTACCATTCGTAAAAAAAAAAAAAAAAAAAAACACGATATGTCAATGTTTTTCCGTTCGCTTTTTTGTCGACAAGCCTCCCAAACAAACTGATGAATAATGATTTTGTTTACTGTCGGATTAAACAAAAAGGAAAATGTGGAAATCCGGAAAACCTCTGAAGCATTCACAAGTAAATGAGAATTACATAACTTGAGCTCCGATCCCAATATATCACAATCAGTGTGAACGTGAATTTTTCAGTTTGCGTGCATTGAAAGCAGACCACAACACAGAAGGAGCAATGAACTTCAATGGTCTCTTATTGATGATTCAATTAAAATGTATTTTTATGTATGCTCTTCTTTAAACAGCTCCTATATGGATTTTGCAAATGATTGTGGAATTGCAAACATTTATCGCGGTTATTCATCTTTTGTGTGTAGCATTCGACATAGCCCATCAGTCGGTTTTAATTTGAAACTTTGTGATCTTATCAATCACCAAAAAGTTTCATCATTACCATGGTGAAATTTAATACTGTGGCGGCGATACATTTTGTTTGGAGTTACATTCTGAAATGTAATCAAAAGCCTTCTATTTTCGGTGCTTGCAATATTATCGTCCGATGACTTTATTACAAAACCTATAAATCAATGGCGGGGAAATATTTTTGACTGTAAATAGGTATCACAACTGGACTAAATGATTGATTAAAAGAAGCATCTACTGTTAACAACCCTGCCTCGACAGCAGCCGAACTTGACAAATAAACGTCAGTATAAACTTCATACAACCTGTCAGTGAAAACACGCTTAATTTGAATTTGAGGTTACGAGTGGAGACAGACAGAAGAAAAGATAACACGTAAAAGAAACTAAAAGTATGTATATTTCTTAAATTAATTATTAACTATGTATATTAACGTAATTACGAAATAACTCTGTACAGGAATTTTGTAACAAACGAAAAGGAAAATAAACACCAATTTGAATTACAAGGTAATTTCGCTGGCGTCCGATTCATTTGTTCACGAAATCTGAAAGTAGTTTCCCGGGGCGGCAACATTTTACAAAATTCTTTTATTCTGCTCTACAAGAAGCCAAGATGTCTACAACGCCTGCAGCGTTTATGGCCAGAAGATCCCTGAGAAGGTCCCCGCCTCCCACCAATGCGGATGAAGACCCAGCCCAGCCAAATTCGGAAAGAAATGATGCAAGGGAATATAACTGCAAAGCGTGTACTGCATCCGACTCAACAGATAATATGGTCTTGTGTGACAACCAGAGCTGCGGCTCTTGGTATCATTTCGGTTGTGTTGGAGTCGACAGTGGCATAGCAGATCAACCATGGAAATGCGCTTCATGCATCATGGCAGAGGCAGACAATATCCCAGGGACCTCCAAAGCAGAGTCAACCGCTGTCTCAAAACGAGGATTATCAGCTCCATCCAAATCGTCTAAGTCATCGAAGGCATCTACTGCTCGACGGATGCAATTAGAGTTGCAGAAATTAGAAGAGGAAAAACGTCTTGCCGAGAAAAGAGAGCAAAAGGAGCGTGAAGAAAGCCGGAAACGTGATCAAGAATACATCGACAAAAAATATCAAATTTTGAAGCTAATGGAGGATGCCGAATCCGATTCTGAAGAAGAAGAAGTTCGTTCGTCGGTGTCAGTAAGACGCAGAACACACAATTGGATCGAGGACGTTAAGCAGAAGTCCAATGGAGTTTCAGAAGAGCAAAGCGCTGCAATGTCACGCCCAAATCTTCATCACTTATCGACGGTGGCTAGGGGAACACGCCCTGAATCTGCAGGGCAAAATCAACAACAATCAAACTGCAATCGAAAGCAAATCAGCAGACCACAAACAGAAGCGAATTTGCCGTCGGACGCAAACATCGGAGGTTCGCGAACAAATGCAGTGTGGCGTGGAGTTGTTGTTGGGAATCAACCAGAGCAGCAACAACAATACAGACAACTATCTTGTAACGCAACTCAACGGCAACCGCAGCCAGTGTGCGATATTCAGCAACAACCACAAACCACCCGGCCGCAACAGCAGCAGTCATCTTCACCCATTCAGCTAACCACCAATTGCCCCGACTCAGCCGATCGTACCATCACAAGGAATAATTTAGCTGCTCGTCACTCGTTCTCTAAAGAACTATATAATTTTAGTGGAGAACCAGATGAATGGCCACTCTTCATTTCAAGCTTCGAGCGAACGACAGAGTTGTGCGGTTTCTCGAGTGTGGAAAATCTCATACGACTTCAACGAGCCCTTAAAGGAAAAGCTTTGGAGTCTGTGAGAAGTATGCTTATTCAGCCAAATTGCGTACCTCGCGTTATATCCACACTCAAGATGTTATACGGGAGGCCGGAACTCATAATCCACACGCTGCTTCGAAAGGTTCACGCACTCCCACCACCGAAAGCTGAGAAACTGGAGAGTATTGTTAATTTCGCAATCGCTGTTCAAAATCTATGCGCAACCATAGAAGCATCCGGTCTTGTTACACATCTAAGCAATCCGACGCTGCTGCAAGAACTTGTGGATAAGCTGCCTCCTGCGATTCGCCTTAACTGGGCAATTCACACGCAAACCCTCCCTTCCGACACATGCAGTCTTTCACACTTTAGTTCATGGCTCTACCAAATGGCTGAAGCTGCCAATCGCGTCAGTTTACCAACTTCGTTTAACATCGATAAGCAAAGTGGTCGACACACCAAAGAGAAAGGCTTCCTACATGCACATTCTGGCGATGTTGAAGAATACAGGAAGTGCAACAATAAGCCAACTGAGCGTAAGTGTTGCATATGTAGCGGAAAGTGTCGATCGGTGTCAATGTGTAAAATGTTTGAACAGCTGAGTCATAATGCAAAGTGGACCGCCGTGCGAGAACAACGCCTCTGTCGACGTTGTTTAGGTAAACATGGAAGGCAACGGTGTAAGACTGAGTCAACGTGCGGCAAAAACAACTGTGTGTTTAAGCACCACCGTATGCTTCACAACGAAGATAAAGATGTGCCAGAGCAGAAGAGCGAGTTGGATGAAGAGAAAACTGATGGTGTAACGGCTCATCACAACATCAATGACTCCTCCCGCTACGAAAAATCTGAGTCGGTCTACTTCAGAGTGATGCCTGTGACCATTTACGGAAATAATTCCGAAATAGAAGTTTGTGCATTTCTGGACGAGGGTTCTTCCTTAACCCTCCTAGATGAAGAAGTGGCTCGACAATTGAACGTCCACGGCCTGGCGGCCCCGCTACGTATAAAGTGGACTGCCGATACGCATCGGTACGAGAATGACTCCAAGCTAATGGATCTCAAAATATC
The DNA here is from genome assembly GCA_946477585.1 of Cheilosia urbana. Lineage (NCBI taxonomy): Eukaryota > Metazoa > Arthropoda > Insecta > Diptera > Syrphidae > Cheilosia > Cheilosia urbana. The sequence continues at coordinate 46,654,723 of OX297856.1, forward strand.
TGGTACCCATTCGCAAGGCAAAACATATACACTCCGGAAAGTTCACACCGTCAAGAGCCTTCAGTTACCGCCACAGTCGCTGGACTATGAAAACCTTCAAAGGGAGTATGCACACCTAAGAGGTTTGCCGGTAAGTTCATATAGCAATCAAAGGCCTCGCTTACTCATTGGAATCAATAATTGGAACCTGGGATTACCCCTTAAATATAAAGAAGGTAATGCTGGGGAGCCCGTTGCTACTAAAACTCGACTTGGGTGGTGTGTTCACGGTATTTGGGGTAATAGCCGTCCGGATGCCGAGATTGTTACGGAAAGCTGTAATTTTCACGTTTGTGATTGCAAACAATGTGATGACGACGCAGATATACAAGACTTGGTTAAGCAGTTCTTGTACAATGACCACCTTGGGGTGTCTAAGCCGTCAAACCTGTTGATACCCGTGGAAGAAAAGCGGGCTTTAGAATTACTTCAACGGATGACCTCTCGCAAAGAAGGGCGCTTTGAGACTGGCTTATTATGGAAGCACGATGATATTGAGCTGCCGGACAGTCTTCCGATGGCACTCAAGCGTTTCAGAAGTTTACAAAAGCGGATGTCGCGCGACCCGGAGTTGGCCAAGGCTCTTCAGCACAAAATCCAGGACTATCTTTCAAAGGGTTACGCTCGGAAGCTGTCTACAGAAGAGGCTGAAGGAAGGTCTGCACGTTCGTGGTATCTTCCCATCTTTCCGGTCACGAACCCGAACAAGCCTGCGAAACTGAGGATTGTGTGGGATGCCGCAGCAAAAGTTCGAGGCATGTCTCTGAATTCAGCTTTAATGAAGGGCCCCGATCAGCTAACTAGTTTGGTCTCAGTACTCTACAAGTTTAGAGAAAAAACAATAGGCCTTTGCGGTGACATCATGGAGATGTTTCATCAGATCAAAATCAGAGATGAGGATCAGCCTTCCCAGCGCTTTCTATGGTGTGATAGCTCAGACCACCACCCCGACACTTACGTGATGACTGTCATGACATTTGGCGCCACCTGCTCACCTGCTTGCGCTCAGTATGTGAAGAATGAAAACGCTAGAGAGTTTGCCGAAAAGTATCCAGCGGCAGTAAAAGCAATCCTAGACAACCACTATGTCGACGACTTGCTGGTTAGCGTCGATACTCACCAAGAGGCTGTTAAGCTCGCTAAAGATATTCGCTTCGTTCATAGCAAAGGAGGATTTGTCATAAGGAACTGGATGTCAAATTCGGCAGAAGTTATTCAGGCTCTACAATCAGGCAGCACGGTCACATTGGATCTAAACATGGGATCTGAACTCGTTTCTGAAAAGGTGCTGGGAATGTGGTGGTGCACGTCCACGGATATGTTCATCTTCAAGCCGACAAGGAGACCCCAGCTGGCAGAAATACTAACGGGGAATCGACGTCCTACCAAACGGGAGGTTTTGCGGGTTCTGATGACCATTTTCGATCCCTTGGGGTTGATTGCCGACTTTCTAATGTATTTAAAAATTCTCCTCCAAGAAATTTGGCGCTCTGGCACCGAATGGGATGAAGAGATTCAAGACGAACAACATAAGAAGTGGCTGAAGTGGATCAGTTTTTTGCCGGAGATCGAAAGCCTTAAGATACCAAGGTGCTATACAACTACGAGATTCGGAAATCGGCCTGAAATACAGCTCCACCTCTTCGTGGATGCGAGTGAGAATGGCTATGCAGCTGTAGCGTATGTGCGATGTTCCGATGGCAGTTCGACAGAGGTTTCCTTGATAGGTGCGAAAACACGAGTAGCCCCTTTAAAAAGCCTTTCGATACCGAGGCTGGAACTGCAAGCAGCCACTCTCGGTGCCCGTCTATCCAAATTCATCATCGAATCTCATTCCATTGCATTCACCGCCAAAGTGTACTGGTCCGACTCCAAGAACGTTTTGTCCTGGCTGCGCTCAGATCATCGAAAGTACAAGCCATTCGTTGCCTTCCGTGTCAGCGAGATACTAGAACATACAGACGTAACGGAATGGCGCTGGGTTCCATCAAAAAACAATGTGGCCGATGAAGCTACTAAATGGTGTAGGCACCCGGAATTCTGCTCGTCCAGTCGCTGGTTCAAAGGACCAGCCTTTTTACGTTCGCCTCCAGGGACATGGCCCGAAGAAACACGACCGTCGATTATTACCCAAGAAGAGCTGAGGACGCAGTATAACAACGTACATATCGAGTGCAACGAAAGTTTGTTCAATGTGGAAAATTTCTCTAACTGGAAAAGGTTGCATCGCTGCAGTGCATCATTGGTTCGATGTGTTAACAAGTGGCAAGCAAAAGTCAAGCTGAAGAAGGAAGATGTGTATGAGATTCTACAGCCCAAGGACGTCCAAGCGGCGAAACAAGCGGCGATTACCGATGGTCCCTTTACCCAGATGGAGTTGCAGCTAGGAGAAAAGCTCTTACTAAAGGAAGCGCAGTTCAGTGAATACCGTGACGAAATTGGCTGTTTATCAAAAAATAAATCGGTGAGTAAATTAAGCCCAATTTACAAAATGTGTCCCTACCTAGATGAAAGCCAATTAGTACGTGCAAGAGGAAGGATCGAGCTGTCAAAGGATGCTAGGGACGACCTAAAACGCCCAATTATTCTTCCTGGAAAGCATCACATCACTAAGCTGATCATTATGGACTACCACCAGCGATACAAACACCACAACCATGAGACTGCCCTAAACGAAATTCGCCAGCGATTCCATATTGCCAAACTTAGAGCTGTTTTCAATTCTCTTCGCCGAACATGCCAAATGTGCAAGATCCTAAAAGCGAAGCCACAGCCTCCAATCATGTCTCAACTCCCGCCGGCCAGACTGGCTTCCTTTAGCCGACCATTTTCATTCGTGGGTATCGACTACTTTGGCCCCATACACGTTACAATTCTGCGAAGAACCGAGAAGCGATGGGGGGTTTTAATCACGTGCCTCACTACCCGCGCAATCCACATTGAAGTTGCACATTCCTTATCCACCGACTCCTGCATCCTGGCGCTTCGTAATTTTATAGCAAGACGGGGAACACCACTGGAGCTGCATTGTGATAACGGCACCAATTTCCATGGTGCAGAGCGAGAGTTAGCAGAAGCTTACCGAAATGTTGACAAAGAGAAACTGATGGAGACCTTTACATCTACTTCCACCAAATGGGTTTTTATTCCTCCCGGATCACCACATATGGGGGGAAGCTGGGAGAGATTAGTTAGATCCGTCAAAACAGCCCTGTCGCATATGCTGCCGACAAGACATCCGTCCGACGAACTTTTGCGGGGAACATTAACCGAAATAGAGAACATCGTTAACTCGCGCCCGTTAACATATCTTCCTATCAGCGACGAAGACGAAGAAGCCCTGACTCCAAACCATTTTTTGCTGGGATCATCGAGCGGAATGAAACCCCTAGCCACGTTCAGCGATGACCGATTGGTGACCAGAAAAAACTGGTTAACGAGTCAGCAATATGCTGACAGTTTCTGGAGGCGTTGGGTAAAGGAATACCTTCCAAACCTAACTCGTCGGTCGAAGTGGTTCACGCCCGTTAAGCCAATTGAGGTTGGCAATGTGGTCATTATCGTGGATCCTAACAACCCTCGCAACTGTTGGCCCAAAGGGAGGGTAATTGCAACAAAACGCTCTAAAGATGGTCAGGTACGAAGTGCAACTGTTCTTACAAGCTCTGGAGTGTACGAACGACCTGCTGTACGATTGGCTGTCCTTGATGTAAGTGCAATGGATGCGGTAAAGACCACATAGTTCCTAGTGGCCATACCGGGGGGGAGTGTTAACAACCCTGCCTCGACAGCAGCCGAACTTGACAAATAAACGTCAGTATAAACTTCATACAACCTGTCAGTGAAAACACGCTTAATTTGAATTTGAGGTTACGAGTGGAGACAGACAGAAGAAAAGATAACACGTAAAAGAAACTAAAAGTATGTATATTTCTTAAATTAATTATTAACTATGTATATTAACGTAATTACGAAATAACTCTGTACAGGAATTTTGTAACAAACGAAAAGGAAAATAAACACCAATTTGAATTACAAGGTAATTTCGCTGGCGTCCGATTCATTTGTTCACGAAATCTGAAAGTAGTTGCCCGGGGCGGCAACAATCTACATTGTATAGTTTACGTTATGCCTCATTAAAGATGAGTATACAATAAATCAAATCCTCGCTTTTCGTTCGGTTGCCAGAGAATTTGTTTAGTCGGAAAAATATACTCGTCATATCTTTAATGATAAGCAAGTTTCGCTTAATCAATTGAGAGCTTGAATTTGAAATCGGGTGTGGATAATGTGTTGCGTAATTAGTTTTAACAGTATACCAGAGCAGTTCTGTTCAACGCTGAAGTGTTACATTCATTCAATTTTATCTTCATCTCAGAGGGAGCGTTTTCGCCACGTGTTTCGAATTATGCCCTAGCAGTGCGAAAAGGGTCCGCTTTGGTTGGACTCTTCGCAATGGATAGATTATGACGAGTTCCAACTTGTAGATTTGTTCGAGAACTCCACTTGGCAAAACAACATTCTTTGGTGTATCACACACAAAGCGGCCTGTAAATTGTAACGCAATGGAATTTAATCGTTCCACCATCATCGACAGAGAAGGGAAAATACAGAATCAGAATTACATCATAAGGGTGCGAGTATAATTTGAAAATTAAAATTTGTAATATATTTCGACTTAATTCCGCAATTACTATGTCATTACATTTGAGAGAAGAAACCCTAATTGTCGACTACCTGGAAGGTAGATTAGCCAATAAGGAATGGCATATTTTTACTGTCAAACTAAAACTGAAAATTATATCATACAATTTGGCTTAGTCCATCGTTTGTTATTCTTCGTGGAGGCAATTTGTGAAGACCCGGCCATTTTATTTTAGTTGTGACAGGACAGACTTACGGTAGTGATAGACTGAGAATGAAGTCAATTTTATTCCAGGTTGTTACTATACGATGGAGCACTCAGACACAATTACTGGTCCATTGTACTGCCAAACAGACACCTTACTTTTCTGTACTTAGCTTTCCCGTGGAAAGATGAGAAGGAGCTTCAGTGATGAAGAGCTTAGATGTTTGTCATTCACCACGTCAGCCCCAAAGATCTTTCACCTGATGCGTGAAAAGGCAGGACAGCTGCAGAGGAAGTGTTCCGCTGTACCGTCGTCCTCTTCACATGCAGGACAGGTGGTGGTGACACACAAGCCCAAAACATGTCAATGTAGTTTGACAATATCCAGAGCTCCAGCTTTGGTACGCCAGACGGCAGATCATCCTGTTAGTTAGTTAGTTAGGACTATTAATTCATAAAAAAGGTAGGTTGATACATTATGATACAGCGTCCAAGTATTTTAGGTTTGGTCGTTGTTGACCTTCTACCAGATTGACATTAAAGCTACCTAAATAAAATATTTCATAGTAGGCATTTTTTTTTTTTTTTTTTTTTTTTTTCGGAAAAAAAAGTCCTGACTATCCCTGACTTTCGATGGCCAATTTTTAAGTTTTCTCTGACCATTTTTTTTTTGTACAAATATAGCTAATATGTGTATGTATTTTATTCCAATTGGAGACTGGATCTAAACAATAATGACCAGGCCCGTCATAACATAGGTATGATACCAAGGTAGCAATCTTAAAGCTTACAAGGGTATAACGTCTCGCATGCTTTGGTCCCTTTAAAGCCATGCGAACCCGCCTAACTAATGACTTTGTTCTCCGAAATTGCAAAACTTACTAAAAGCTTTATGATTCAATAAACGCTTTTCTTTGGAGATCCCCAACAGAGAAACATGGGCCAAAAATAGCCAGTTTTCGTTAACCAAACCATGGCGTCATGAACGTAAAATTTGTCAACTGATCGGAACTATATGTTGGTTTTCCCTCACAAACAACATTTAACTTATGTCGTTTTCCACTGAGATAGGAAAAACACTTTTTCAGATTCAGAGCAGTTTTTCTGCTCTCTAAATCTCGGCTGGCTGTCAGCTTTTATGTTCCATTGACCACAAAAAGAAAAGAAAAAAAGAACACTTTTTTCAGAGTCAGAGCAACTTGGCGAATCTCGATTTCTGACCGAGATTTACACCTATTTAACCTAACCCCAACAGTTTGTCATTTGTCAAACTTTAAAGTGTGGTATTTATTGCGTTTAGTAGTCGCAGTGGCTTAGTGTTAGTGTGTTGGACTACTAAGCGAGGGGTCTCAGGTTCGAATCCCGCAAAAACCCAAATTCCAACTTATGTTTTTTTTTTTCCACTGCGCTACCTCTCGCGAACTTCTGACAAACATCCGAGAGTATAAATGTCTTGTAAGAGCTTCTCAATTAGCCGTTTTGAGTCGGCATAAAACTGTAGATCCCTTCCATTCGTTCCAAAAATGAGAAACTCACACAAAACGAATGGTTGTGAGAAGCTAGGCCTAGGGTCCCTCCGGACCTGTTGCGCCAACTATTTATTTATTTATTTATTACGTTTTCAAAAGACAAGTCTGTGAAAAAAAGAGAAAAATTTACGTTTGGCCGCTGCAATGTATATCAACATATTGAATGTATTTTCATGAACACAAATTAAAATTTAAGAACAGCTTACTTTTAAAACATGCACCTCCACAAGTGCAAAGAAAAATCTCGTTTTATGTTCCATTGGGCACGAAAAATATTGAATCTGAGGGAAAAATCAGAAATCCCAACGAAAAACTACAATAACTAAATATTTATAAACAATACATCGAAAATTCACAATCAATTCACAATCTAATATATAAAATTATCGTGTCACGGGGTGCGTAGTTGAACTCCTCTGAAACGGCTCCACCGATTTTCGTGAAACTTAGTGTGCATATTGGCTAGGGTTGAGAATCGGACAACATCTATTTTTCATATCCCTAAATGTTAAGGGTGGTCCACCACTAAATTTTTTATTTTTTTTATGGGGAAATACACTTTGAAAAAAAATAAACTGGATAAAATAAGGTAGTGACACTTCAAATACAAAAAAAAAATATTTTAAATTTTAAAAGCAATTGTTGTTGTCAATTATTTTAATTATTTTCCAAGCAAATTGTTGTTGTCAACAATTTTGAAGTTTTTTTTTTTTTTAATGTACCTAAAAAGTTTGTTCTAATAAATTATGTTTACTATGTTACATTAAGTAACTTTTTGAAATGAAGTAGATACTTTGATTATATAAAGATGATATTATGGCCAACGATATTTTGCATCGAATTTGCACTGTGACATCGGATAAGGAACTGGAGATGTCAGATGAAATGCGCAACAAAGCTTCGATTTTGATCGAGGATATGTGTCTGCTCATGAGTGGCAATTTGTTGTGCAAATTGGGGATGCCACAGGCCACAGCCTAATCGTTCAATGCAAGACGCATTTAATCGAGAACTGGAGCAAGAAATGGACTTCGACCGAATCGCATCGAGTCAAGCTGTTGTTGCGTTCAGGTAACGCACAAAAAGAAAAGGAAGTGTTTGTCTCCCACCTTTCCACCTCGATTCCTTCCGCTATCATCTTGAGGAAGTGGCCTAAAAACGAATCCATATTTCCCTTGATCACGGCATCACGCGTGAACGGCTGGACCGATTTCACTAATTCTTTTTTTGTTGTGTTTATTATTGTCAGGAGAAAAATCTTATGAAAGAAAAAATTAAGAAAATTGCGCGGAAAATTAGAAAATTTAAGAATACTTAACCACCATATTAAATTGTATCTAATGTAACCATAGCGCTTTTACAATTCAAACTTTTTTGATGTAACCTTATGGCGCTTGGCATAACATTGACAGAATGCGTGCTGCAAATATCGTCAAGGAGGATGTAAAAAAATGAATATCGTTTAAAACAGATGCTTCGATCGGAGTTATTATATTGATAAAATACATATAAAATAATTAATTTATTATTTCTAACAAAAACTGAAACATGTGTCGTTGTAGGCGTATATGTCGTTTTTCAGTTTAATTAAATTTTCTTTAATAATAATCTTCTTAATTCTTAATTCATACCATAATTCTTTCGGGACGAAACTCGATGATGATGATATAACTCGATAGCCACTGGATCAATTTTTATGGTTCTTCTTTTGTTTTGTTCGTATTGTTGTATTTTAGGTTAACGCAAACTTAAAAGATAGGATTTTTGACCCGCTATATGGCGTTGTTTCACGATCTCCGAAATGACTCACCATCATTTCAATGAAATTTTGTAGATTTATATTCTTCGTTTCCGCTTGAAGGATAGGATACTTTTGGACCTGATAGGTGGCGCTGCTGCCGATCTCCGAAACAACTCTACCAAGTTGATTGAAATTTTGTAGATGGATATGGTTGCTTCCAGTTTTAAATTTCGGATAGTTTTTGACCCTATAGGTGGTACTTTGATAAAATCAAACTCTATTTCAAAAGTTGTATAATTAAAATTATTTATGGACATTGTTCAAATAAAGCAATTTGCGAAATGTGAGCAAGACTTAATACGAAAGGTATGGGCAAAGCCGGGTGGATACAGTTACATATAAAAGAGACTGACGTCTCATAACTTGGGGACGGATCGTTCGATTCTTATGATTTTGGTTGGAAGGAAGGGCATAATGCTACCTTTTGATGTGAAAAAAACTTTATGGGGATAAGTTGAATTTTTTAATTCTTTGGATGTTCCGGGCTTACCTCTTCATAATTTGGACTTGAAAGTCAGCTCAGTTAAAATGCTGTTGCGCAACATCAATGTATCGAAACTTTGTAAAGGTTCGCATTTGATTTATGGTTAAGGATCTTACATCAAATATCATGCAAGTGATAATTTTGAGGGGAAATTTCAAACGCAAACACTCTTATTCCGCAGATTTCGCTTATTTAGAACGATTTACCATTCGTGCGACTTCAATTTCCCGTGCGTCTCGCTTTCACTATGTCAATAATTTATTGCAAGGATAATCGATGGATGTTTGTGCATTAGTGGCATCAATCTTGATTTCCCATGTTTCTCACATTGTAAATTTAGTGAAAAAGCGGAAGGTTGGCCGAAACGTCAAAATCATTGCGGTTTGAATGAAACAAATCAACATTGCTATTCATAATTTATTTATATTGCATTTAATATAACTTTTGAATAAAGAATTTTAATTGGCCGAATTACATAAATTAGGAAGTGCATTGCGCATGCTCGGAATTATTATTCTTTCTTTACATTAACAAATTTTGGGCGGAACGAAGTTTGCCGGGTCAGCTAGTATCTCTATATATTTATAAAAATCAATTGCTGTTAGTCGGGTAAAAGCTCCAGAGCGGCTCGACCGATTTGAATGATTTTTGTTCTGTTTTGTTCGTCTTGAATCAGGGATGGTTTAGGAAAAAAGAAAAGTCGGAAAATTCTCAACATGTGCCCTGTAGGCGAATATTTCGTTTTTCAGTTAAATTTAATTATCTACAATAATAATCTTCTATATATAATTCTTTCGGGGTGAAACTCGATGTCGATATAACTCGATAACCACTGGGCCAATTTTCATGATTCTTCTTTTGTTTTGTTCGTATTGTTGCATTTCAGGTTTAGGCAGTATTAAAAGATAGGATCCTTTTGGACCAGATAGGTGGCCTCGCTAGATCCGAAAAAAAAAAAAAAAAAAAAAAATTAGACAGCTCGAATTTTCCCTGACCGCTTTTAAAATTTCCTAAATTGCAAGACCAGAGGCAACCATGGAGTTTAAGTAATTTAACCACTTTACTTACCGATCTTTTTTTTTAATTTTTGAATTATGTATCTCGTAATTTTTCATAGATAACAACAAAAGCGTTCCCTAACTTTTTCGTAAGTGCCTCTCTCTGAGAGAGAATTTATCCCCACAACTGATATTTTGACAGTTTTTTTCTATTCTTACTACAAAAGTAAAGGAACAAACCTATAATTTCACTATCCGTCTGTTAGCTAAAACACATGTTAAAAAGCGGATTGCGTGTCTTTATTAATACGGAGGGTACATGAATGCATATCGTATTTATCAAATTATTTTGTAAAGACGATCTTTATTTAATCTAAATTGTAAAAGCTGTATATGGTAAGTAAAGTGTTACCTGTGCCGACCAATTTATACCTCAATTTAGACAGAGCGATAGGAGTTCTTAGACTAAAAGTGCATAAAAGTGATTGGGAATCAACCTTCTCGCACCTACCCATTCGCGCATGTGCCCGACATTCTAGAAACAATCGATAATACGCACACGCTGTCGGTTTCTTCGTGATGATTTTTGCAATTAGACACGTGAATTAGTTCTCACTCGTCTTTGTCAAATTTTGTTAACAGTACCTCATGCTAATAATTGGTAATACAATAAACACCGAAAGACCAAAAATTAAATAAGACAACATGGCGTGAATAATTATATATATTAAATGAAACAGGCAGTGCTACGACTTTTGCTTCGCAAACACACTTCTCTTAGACCAGCTAATTAATCGGCAAACAAATTTCTTAATGTAAACTGTGGAAATGACCAGTCTCCATCTCGAGAGTCCTCTTGCTATGGAGGACAAAAAATAATAAATTTCCACAGACAACGTTGTGAAAAAAAAAAAAAACATATTTAATCGCCTCTCGAACCCACGGCTAGATCTCATTTTTCGCATACAAAAAAATCCAACACGATCAGCGAAAATAAGTTTTACTCACAATGGTGTAGGCTGTTACCATATCGCTTTGAGTACTGAATGTGTGCTCATGTGGCGGTGAATGTATGAATTGCAGTTCGGCGCTTGTGTAGTGTACGTCTTAGCACTTTCGATATGAAAATATCCAGGAAAACTTCGAGATCATCAAAAAAGTATCTACATCTAAAAATAGAAATTAAATATGGTGTACTAGGTGCTACTACGCCTTTGGTGTGCACGTTGAAAAATGTTTATAAAACTTCCAGGGATAAAAATAACAAGATCAATTGGCTGAGTAATACTGGAAACGCCAGGTGTTGTGCGTGTTGATTTTTCCATTTAACGGTCACTAAACAAAAAATCTACCACCGAGTTTGAAATGTACAAAAAAAAGAAGACCTCATCGCAGAGATAGAACAGGCTTTTGAAGAAAGATATGCAAGGTTTCGCAAATTAATTTTACAATTAAATTTAATAAGATCTAACGAATGTGCGTTTGGTCTTGTTTGAATAAATTCTCACACACGGCTGATATATTCCGATCTCATATTAAAGGCGCCCACTCGTCCTTGAAGCCACTTGCACTTAAAGCTAAATGAATAGTCTGATTTAACTTCTGTACCAGTTGCCCTAAAAAAAGAAACAACAACAACAACTACAGACATTATACAGACATTTTTAAGGAAAGTTTATCATTCTTCATTTTCGGTAGGGTATTTAGAAACTAACTTCTCCCTGCTTCTGCAGGTTGCTCAAAACAGATGCATGCACCGGTGTTAATAGTTAGGTAGAACAAGACTTGTCTCAGCCCTTAGTGTGTAGGACTACTAAGCGAAAGGTTTAGCTCCTAAAAAAAAAAAATCCAAAACTAAGTACTTACATCTGACGGTAAATTGAAAAAATTTTCTTTCAAAATATCAATGAATGAATTCATAGAGTTGAAATTCTTACATTCTTACAAAAGGCAAAATACTGGAAGAACTTTCAGGAGGAATTAAAATTTTTGGGTATCAGCATCCAGGAGATGCATGATCATATTAATATTTGAAAAAGTTTTGTATTTTATGGTTAATAAAAAAATAAAAAATGCACAGCAAATACAAGCAAAAGTGATACGGTGATTTGGTTCAATATTTTGCATACTCTTTAAATAATTTTGTACTTAAATGTATGAAAATGTGCATAGAAACAATGAATTCGATTATAAAGGTACCTAATGAGAGGCTATCATATTGATAACGACGTTCATCGTTTTGATGACGGCTTTTATTATATTGATGACCGCGTTCGTCAAAAAACAGACATTAATTTTTATTAAGGAGAACGTTGATGTAAGCCTTCATCACATAGATGAACTAGTTCGTTATATTGATGAAAAAATTAAATTCACCATTATATTCATCATATTGGTGAATGGTATCATCATATTGATGAACTTCTTTCATCAGGGACTTCAATATGATGCACAGATTGTTAATATGATGTATGCTGTAGGTGTACACACACGAAGTTGGTACAGCATTTATACTCACACACGCAAGATGCATCTTTTAATGTATGTATGCGTAGATAATTATATGTCATTGCTCATCAAGCGTAAAGTACCTACACAGGGTGGCATAGAAGTAAATTGTGAATGGTTGAGTACGATGAACAATGAATATCTTAAAAGATTCGATTTATGTGATTTAGAAATTTCATCACATAATTATATTTTTATCTTTTAATTAATGTTCCGGCAAAAGTATCCATTTCCATTTTAAGCATTGTATTGACAATTGCTTGCCGATGAACAAACTTTTTTATTTTTGCTTTTACTACGGGCGACTGGTTTGAAAACAATTAATGAAGTGTGAAAAATGCAATATGAGTGTAAAAATGGTGGAAATATAAAAAAGCTATATTCTAACTCATCATCATCAGGCTTATAAAAGTTTAAGAAATAGTGTTGTTCGTGAAATACGCAATGCTAAGACACAGTTCTATTCCAACCGACTTAGTTCTTCTTCGGGTGGTCGTAAACTATGGAATGACATTCGAAAATTAGGAATCGGGAAGCAAAAGACTACTTGTTCTACTGGAATCGATCCCAACGCACTTAATCGAACGTTTTTATCAAACCCACTTTGTAATGACCCAGCAGCTAACTATACACTCGAGAATGTTCCTTTACCGGTTGCTACTTCGTTTGTATTTAATAGGGTAAATGAATTGGACGTTGTAGAAAGTTTTCTGTCTGTCAAGTCCAATGCTGTAGGTGTTGATGAAGTAAATCCGATTTTTGTTAAAGCGATCTTGCCATTACTTATTACCGTTTATAACTCATATCATAAATACTGTTTTTATGACCGGCATTTTTCCCAGCGAATGGAAATTAGAAAAAATAATTCCAATACCTAAGAACTATAAAAATGAAGAATTCAGACCAATCTCCATCCTACCTTATTTATCTAAAATTTGTGATAGAATTATGCATAAGCAGCTTAATTATTATGTTACTCAAAATAACTTCTTGCTACAAGTACAATCGGGTTTCCGAGCTAAGCATAGCTGTACAACTGCTTTGTTGAACGTCATTGAAGATATAAGAGATAAATTAGATAGGGATAATGTTACTTTTCTGGTACTCTTAGATATTTCCAAAGCTTTTGATTTGGTTAATCACTCGATTCTTCTCAGCAAATTAAGACGCTTTTTCTCAATTTCCCCCACTGCTGTTAAATTAATATCATCCTATCTAAGTGAACGAAGGCAGGCCGTGTCACTTGATGGCAATCTTTCGGATTTTCTTCTCTCAAGGCAAGGAGTTCCCCAAGGCTCTATCCTGGGGCCTCTATTGTTCTCCATATATATTAAGAAGAACTCCAGTTTCGGTGAGCTTGTCGCATAGGATCTAAGTTTAACTATACAAGAAGCCAATCCTAGACCAACAAACAAGCACAAACCGATTTAAAGGGATCTTTCATCAGCGATAACTTCAAACTTTCAGTGTGAACGCACCCTTAAACCGATTACCGAACAACTTTAAGAGCGTTAACGCCAATTTTTAATCTTCAGCGATGAAGCATATCCACGACATGTCGGTTGGCCGCCGAGATCGTGTGATTTAACGCCTCTGAACTCTTTTTTATGGGGCTACATTAAATCTTTGGTCCATGCCAACAATCCGGCGACCGACGTTAGACGAGCTCAGATCCAATATTGAACGAGAAATAGCGGCCGTATCGGTCAAATGTGCGGCCGAGTCATCGAAAACTGGGTTCAACGTATCGACCGCGCTGAATTCCATTCATAAATGTAATTCCAGTCAAACAATTTTTTTTTTGAGATATCTCAAGTAACATTTTATTTAAAAAAAGAAATTGTGAAGTCCTTAATGAAAGACCCTCTTCAATAAGATGAGGAGCAAAATCCTAAGCCAATGAAAGAATATTCAGTTTTCTTTGGATTATGGATACAGATTATTTTGGCTTGTGCTGCATTTGAGAATTTGCAATTGTACGTAATTCGCAGAAAAATGGATATCATACATACTATCGGTTTCAGACTATACAAACAGAGTTTGCACAATCTGGCTGCCTAGCCTATCGCCCTAGGCAGCCAGATTGTCCTTACTGTTGTTTAATGTTTTGTTTTGATTTTGTATGCAGTGAACTTGCTATTATTTTTATTTAGTGAACGTTGGGCGAGTTCTCACTTTGCAGAGGGAGTGCTCGGCTATTTGATTTTCTGTGCACTAATCCATGTACGCATGTTTACATAAGCACGGAATTCATACACCCACTCTTAACACTGCTTGCTGAGAAAATGATCGAAAAGCGACAAAGCTAGCTAACTATGAATGGAAAATTGCGCTTGCACACTTATGTGCTTGGCCTTCTTCAGATAAAAACGTAACTATGTATCTCTTTTTTGTGTTGATATTTGTGCGATTCGAATACGCGATGCCTTCGACACTTTTCAACCATTTTCCATTCGCTAGTTAAATCTTAAATTAAAACATTCGAAATTTGAATCCCGATTGATTTATAAATATTTATACATACATAATTTACACAAATAGATTCACCCGATGCAATGCCTTCCTTTGATCTTGAGGAAATACACGAAAACCTAAAGAAACTCCACCAGCTGTCAAACTCAAACGCACTTGTATTGGTAAATCTGAGAAAATATCTAGATTCGCAAAAGTGCTCTGAAATCTGAAAAAGATTGCATTTTGTTGCACCAAACAAACATAAAAAGTTCTCTGAGAGCGCTCAATCCAAGACCACATTAATAAAACAGTTTACTTCCAAGAAAAAAAGATTTATTAATTTGTATTTTTCACCAAGTGAAAATAGTACGGTCTTAAGCCTGACTGACGTGATTTTGCCGAATGTTTATTGAACTTCTCGGAATTTTTCAGTTTACGTAGGTATTTGGGGTAGCCGTCTGACTTTTCTATGATGATGATGGCAGTGAACTTAAAGACGACTAGAATTTTTAAGTGGTCACACTTGTTTCCATCCCTCCACAACTAGGAAACATATGATGTAAACAGAAAGTAAATAGCTGAGTGGGGAAGCGAGGAGTAACAACGATTCTCGCTTGTTTGGGGGTTACCCTGACAATTTCTTTTGGGAAATTATGTCGAATTTCAGTTTGTGAATTGTTTGAGTAAATAGCACTATATCTAACTATACAGAGTAACCACTGTATTTTTAGGATTTGTGTAAGAAAGATTCTGGAAGCAGTTCACACAGAACAATTTAGTTAGCTGCCCCTATTTGGCGTGTAATTAACGAAGAAACAATTTTAAGCATTTCACTTAAACGGATCTTTGTTAGAAGTTATATTTTCGTTATATCCATTAAGTATACACCTACATATGCGCAAACGGTCTTTAATTATCTATTTATATAAACTGTCCTTGCCTGTGTTGAGTTCGGATGTGTAATATGCATTGTGGAGGTCAAGTACCCCCTAATTCGAATTTATTTAATTGGAGGGTGTATCCCAGTGGTTTTGTCTAGTTACACAAAGGGAAACCACATCCGCATACCTAGTTATAACTCGGAAATCAATATGCAAATCTATGTGTGGCCATTTTCTGACCATGCAAATTCAAAAGCTATAACTGATTTCAAGTCCAATTTGTAGCCAGTCGCATTACGAGCTATAAATTTTGTTTTCCCATGAGAGAGTATCCACGTTTGCTACCGTTTTTTATGCTTCCTTTATCACATTCACTAAAACGTCTATTAAATCTCGTTCACTTGACTTCCCTTGGTTGTTTCATTCCACCATTCCTCTTGCAGACGCAGACAATGCGTGAAAAGTGTAAAGAATAGAACACATATTTCAATTAATTAAATCACAAGTAGGTACTTTGTTTCAACAAAGCTATTTGGATACACGAACCTCATCTGATAAGGCCTGCACGATATGTCTATTTCGTAATACCTTTCGCTCTTATCTAAACTTGGGGGTTTATTGTTGACGTTTGTGTGGAAGTATTGGAAATACCTACCTAAACAGTAAAGCCGGCGGCACCGCGCACCGCAAATGTACAACTCGGCCAAAATATTGATAAAATGTTGTTTTTATAATAACAATTAATCAGACCCTATCCTCGTGAATAAACTCGTTCCCCTCCGTAAATGATTCCCCTGCTAAAGCATTTCCTTATATCCTGCAAAAATTATATCAATTTCCCAGCCCCAATGGTGTTTTGACATACTCGTGTCGTTCGACCGACAGAGCTGCGAGTATGATCCTTCCACTGTTTAGCCTTCAAAATAACCAAAGCAGAAAAACAAAGCATTTTTTGTATCGCTGCGCTAATACTCTTAATAAAGGAGTGACACAGAGGTTGAGCACCCTTTCCACGAGAGTAAATATGTAGATGGTCCATAAATAAATAAATAAAGGGACTACAAGCCAAGCGGGCGGCTACAGCACAGTACAAATAAGCCGAGTCCAACCATGATCATCTGTGTTGTGCACACCAGTGGAATCTGGAATGGTTGGCGACCCACACCGCATCTCAAAAACGACGCCCAACGCCAACCCAACTCAAATTTCGAGCAAATTAGAGGGGCCGGCCGCCAGTACCAATAGTACCAGCACTCGCGTCTCGTACGCTTCATATTTTAAGGGGTTTAAGAGGTTTATTTTCCGCAAAATTGCGACTGATTTTTTTTTTTCGTTTTTTAAGTAAAAAAAAAAAACAAAAATCAAAACCAGAAGGGCTGGCATATAACCCAGGCAAAATATGTACAAAACTGAGAGAAAGGTATTCGGGCGCTCTTGTGGTGTCGCTACACTTTTTTTGGGGGAAATAATCGATTTTCTTCTCCCGGTGATGTCTACTTCCGCCCTGCTGTAGCAGAAACATAAACAGAGGAGTGCGAGGAGTTGGAGTAGTGACAGGGAGTCCCACGACCATTGATTATAATGGTTTTTTTCTTGTTGGTAATTTCCTGTTGCCAATATGCAATACGACTTACCGCAATTTAAATTGATGAAAACAATGTCCAATGGGCTGCTGTACAATCTCTTAAAGCTGGACTCGAATCCTTTGTAAAATTAAATGTCAAAAGCAAAGCAAAGCACTATACTGCAATTGCAATCGGTAAACAGCTGCAAAATAAACACACACACGCACGACGCACTTTGTTAATCCGTGGTAGAGATGTATTCACCGCGGTCGCGTGAAAATAAAAACAAAATCGATTGCGAATCAAACTTAGTTTAATTACTTTTGGGCCAACATTTTCCAAGCGGAAATCTATGTTCCCAGCGCACAATTGGATTGTAAAATTTATGATTTTCCTAGATTTTGGGTGAAGAATTAAATTCTGTCTGTCTTCAGCGACGCCCTTCGTCGAGTCGAGGAGAACTAGATGTGAAAGTGAGCGCTGTGTAAAATGATTTTACACTACACGGAGAAAAGGCAGTGGCGTCGACATCGACAGTTTCGTGATTTCTATGGGAAAACTCCTTTTTAAAGAGAGTAGCGCACGAATTAAGAGAATAAATAAAATTGTTTGAGAGAAAATAGCTCAAATGAGAAATGACATTTGAAAATTTGACGGCCACAGTTGTTAGGCCTGAACATAGAAGTAGTTACAATATTATTAATTTTTAAGGCTGTGGTCACATTATGGGTGGTAAACTCGTCAATACTTTTTTTTTCAATTTCAGAACAGAATGGATGTTATTTATACGAGTAGATAGATACACGTAGCTATTATGCTTTTTATATATAAAAAAAACATATTTGTTCAGCATTTTGTTCGTATTCATAACCTTACAATATTATCTGATCATTGGCGTGCTTCATTCGTATAATGCCGAATTCACAATGTCGCGTTGACGCGCGCGTGCGTTGACAGATTATGTAGAAACAAAGCGTTCATATGCTGCTACACTAAATACAGCTTCACGCGTTGAGTCGACTTTAGATCGTAAATATCGTAAAGTTCAACGCGACGCCTGAGTAGAGCTACTTTCTACTATCACGCGCGTTTGACAACTTTCGAATTTCGAATTGTTCGATTTGAAGTCATAGAATGTGCCGTTTATAGTTGGAGTAGCACAGATCCGCTAATGTTTATTACACACAAGTTTTAAAAAGCTATATGATGTTTTTTCAAAGCATAATTAATTTATTCAGTGTGTGGAAATGAGGAACAACATTTTTTTTGTAGGGCAACTACTAATTTCTTTAGATTTTTTGGAGGAAAAATATTAATCGAGGCTCTTGTATCCGTATTAAGGTTGTTGTGTGCTTTGATATATTGTTAAATATGATTTTGTGTCCAGCGTAAGCACGGGCATGCGTTGCGATGCGGCTAATGCGGGCAGCTGTCAAATTCAAACAGATGCTAACAAATGTAGATGTCCAGCGTAAGCACGATATTGCGGCAACACGTGCATTGCGACTTCCCCGCATCGCACGCTTTGTTTGAAAATCAAACTGGTTTGATTTTGCCCGCATATATCGTGTGTACATTGAATATTTTTGTATCAGAAATGCAAAACAAATATTTCTTATGGAAATTTATCAACATTAGGTGTGTTTTTTTGAGCTTCGATCTCAGCAAAGCAAAGCAAAGCAGGATTTTCAGCACGCAATTACAACAACTACGCTCTACTTGACAGTTCGAAAACTCATAGTAGTTGTTGTATTTGCGTGCTAAAAATCCTGCTTTGCTTTGCTTTGCTGAGAACGAAGCTCAAAAAAACAGCCCTATTATTATTCAGGAAACTATATTCCAATAGTAAAAAACCGAAAAAAGCTATTTTATACAATAAAAAATTATTGTTTTAGGAACCCGCATGAACACACTACCGTACAGTAATTGGACGGCTGTTTAGTATTGGACATCCCTTTAATTTTCCGTGATAGGAATGTGTGGCCGTGTAAATGCCCCATAATGCCCTAAACACGACGCAGTGAAGCACTCAGTACTGCAAGTAAAACAGATGTGCAGACAATTGTTTGACATGAATTGCATCAGCTGATATGTTTTTGGAAATTTGTTTGTAATTAAATTCGTTGAAAATGAAAGTTTTTGTATCTACGCCGCATAGCTGAAATTATGTTTTCGTTGACAAATCCTATTAGTTTTTCTTTCATTTTTGTGTCAGCTGATTTTGTACGCAAAATATTTGAAATAAACGTCAAACGCAATGATGCCAAATACTTTGAAATTTAGTTTCTCATTTTCCTGTGTAGTGGCATTGTCTTTTGCAGTGGATTTAGAAATAGCGACAACTTGCAGTACTGCAACGCATTCTGAATGTACATCTGTTCTCTCTCATTTAAACGAGTGGGTTCTATTTCCACTGCACGCATGTTTTGGGCTTTACAAGCACTAAATAGCTCCAATTAATGCCTATTAGCTCACAGGATAATTTCTTATAACCCTTATATTTCTTATACCCAAAACACATGTGCAGAATTTTGCATGCAGTGGAAATAGAACCCACACGTTTAAATGGGAGTGACCACAAGCGAATTGAATTACAAACAAAAACAAATCAGCTGCCTAGTCGGCGAATGACAGTAGCTGATGCAAGCATGTCAAACAATTTTCTGCACATGTGTTTTCCTAGCAGTACTGCATGCTTCACTGCGCTTAGAAATTCTGCACATGTTGTGTTTTAAACCGCATTTACACTATCACGCACGCGCATTTTTGCACGAGACGGGACAGAGAGATCCGTTTGTCCGCAGTCAATGCTAATAAAGGCGAATGAATGAGATCACAAATCAGACGCCTAAGGTGTCATGGATGTTCTACCCATAATTATAGATACGTAAAGCGGAAGTTCCGGCGACCAACATTTCTGCAATCACATGAAAACATTTCTATTTCCGATTTAAAATATGTGAAATGAGAGTGTTAATTAGTTTCAGTAAATTAAACCAACAATTCATCAATCATTTATACGAAATTAATAAATAAACGTACCTTCATCCCTTCCGGAAGCCATTTTGTTTTATAGGAAAATGAAATTTCGTAAGCCATCGCTATAAAAATATCAACATGCATAGCTTTCCCATAATTCCTACCACGCAAACAAGATGGCCGACCAAAAAACGTATAACGTTTTTTTGCGTGCTAGGTAATGCTGTCCCTTTCAGTCAGACGGCTGTTTAGTATTGGGCATCCCTTTAATTTTCCGTGATAGGAATGTGTGACCGTGTAAATGCCCCATTAGGCATTAACCGGGGAGGCAATAAGCAGGACATTCAAGTAAGTATACCTTTTTATTTCAATAAGTATGAACGCTGGCTGACCTGATGTGTCTCAGTTTTGATTGGCCCATATCGGTCACATGAACAGCTTTTTCAGCTGATGTTTACGAGGGTAGTCGACGGATCCAGTCAAGAAATTCGTTACTAATGTGGTAATCGATTGGGCTGCTTCAGGTACGGTTTAAGATTTCAAATTTCGTTTTAAGGTCGAAAGGCAATAATTTTAAGGTTATTGTTAAGCTTAGAGCGCTCGCTAAGAGCCAGTAAGCTAGAATAAGATAAATGTTAGTTTTAAGTTAGATTTAATCGTTTTTGTCTGGTATGTAAGTTTAATTAAAGATATAAATAAAAATGAATTTAAAATGAAAAAAAAAAAGAGCGAAAATAAGTGCTATAAATGCCCAATCGAATACCACATAAGTACTAATTTCACATTTCCGTAATATGTGGCTGACGTAGAAAAAAATTGACGTTGTTCGATAAATCTAGTTTTTAGGTCCAGGTTATATCTAGCACAGATCAATCTAGTGGACTTAATAGGCTATTCACACCGAGCCGAAAACCTGGTTTTCGCATAAACACCACGAAAACGACTTCCAATCGTTGGGTTGTTGAAACAAACAAACCTTTTGCAACATTCAGCAGAACAGCTGACCGAACAAATGTCTCACAAATGAAATCACAACTTAAAATCATTTTCCAAACTAAAGGCTGGTACGCTGTTCAAGTGAAATGCAGTTTTTCATACAATTTTTTCACCGCGAAATGTCAAAATGAACTTTCGACATGGAATCTTCACTTGGCAGTACGCAGTTTGAGTGAAAAATTGTGCTTCAAAAACTGAGCTGTAGGTTGCGATAGGTACCTACTAAAATCTCTCCACAGCTATTTCACTTGGTTTTTATTGTCCGTCGCATTAAAAATTGTTGACGTTTCGGCGTGAAAAATTATTCGTAGGCAGGCGCTTAAGAAATTTACATCAATTTCAGATGTTTCTTTAAGAGAGTAGGTACTACCCTTTTCGCCCTTCTAATATCATTTTTGCATTGTATATATTACCTACCGTAAAGCTAGGTGTACAAAAAGTTGGTGGTGTGGATGACCTTTTTAATGAGCAGAGTGCCTCAGTAAATTGTTCTAAGCTGATTTTGCTCAACATAAGCAACATACAGATTTTTAATCCGCTGTCAGATCAATTATAAGAAAAGGCTTTGTGGATACTAAAATGGCAATTTAGTGTTCTCATACAAAAAATGATTTGCTCGCAAATCGCAGTTCCCTTTTGTAAAGGAGACACTGGCTGGCTGCAATCGCGTAAAATTGAACACGATACTCTTTTATTTTTATTAGGACAAAGCAGCGCTGCCAGACCGTCAAACTATTTCCCCCCAGATAACTCTGAAAAACCCCCAGATTTGGGTACTTTTTCCAAAAAAAAAAAACCCCCAACTTTGTTTAAAACTTTTTTTTAAAACTTTTTTTTGTATGATTTAAAACAAGAAATTTCGAAATTGTGTGCGCCAAAAAAAAAAAAAAAAACACAGTGTCAACGCATGTAGCATTTTGAAACATCTTGTAATGGATATTAAAATAACATGCACTAAGGTTACCAAAAAGGATATTATAACAAAACACAAATACTGAAATATAATTTATAAAAAACCCCTAGATTTCCACCTAAACGATTTCCCCCCCCAGATTTCCCCCCGTCGACCAAAAAAAACTCTAAATCTGGGGGGAAAACCCGCAAACTGTCAACACTGGGACAAACGAACATGTATTTCACAAATCACAATTGTATTTATATATGATTGAAGGTGTATTGAGTGAGAGATGCCAGTGAGAGCATACTTACCTTATATAAAAGTACCACTCTGTACTAAGAGCGGCATATATTCACCAAAGTTATTGTAGTACAGCCACAAACCACTGTTTTCAGTATTGTGGTTCTTGTCCGGGTTTGGCTATTATTGTACAGCGGTTTTATCCTTAGCGGTGTGTTTCTTAGATCAATGCAGTACAAACTTTTCTAATAGATGACACTTTTTGATATCAATAACAAGAACCGAATTCAGCAGTGACTTCCAAAGCTCGTCTTAGGGCCCGGTTAAGGACCATATTCACCATTTTCCTGGTGAAGACGATAAAACTTACGTTAATCCGGAGTTTTTTTTTTATTTTTTTTTTATTGGACGCCCCGGTTTTTTCCACTTCAGTCCATGCAAAAATAAAGATTCCAACCGCTACACCGACAGAAATATCAAATTCCGAAGATTGGTCCATTTTTGTTTGTTTTTGTTGAAGGACTTAAAACAAACATCCTATCTCAGCGAAAGTAAAGTACAACAACTAGTGTCACCTCCTCCAAGTCAGTCTGACATTATGCAAGCGTTTGATAAGTGCTAGTTAGATAGATATCTTTTTTTTATCTCAATTTGGGGAGAAATCTCATGAATCGTGTCCTTAGGGCCCGATTCTGTGTCAAATTATCCGGGTTACTGGTGAATAAATCCTTAACTATGTACTACAAAAAATTAACTACTGTGATCTACAAAATTGGGTCCCGCCTCCCGCATCAAAAAAATGTTGAGACTCATTCGCTGTTTGTAACTAACACAACGAGAATAACGAGAATAGTTTTTGAGACTGCGAATTTGATAAATAAATAATTTGATAATTTGATAATAAAAAAAGGATCTTCAAATAGATAAATAAATAAATAAATAGTTGGCGCAACAGGTCCGGATAGACCCTAGGCATAGATAAATTAATATACAGATGTCTCATCCTAATGTAAAAGAATGCTCTACTTTTTGCGATCGTCCAACAAAGATCGTCCAACAAATGGAAGGTGAAAAGCAAAACCCACCACACCTCATTTGAGAAGGATTGAGTTTCTGTTTCAATGAATGCTACTTTCAGTTGAATTATGACCACAGGCCGAAAAGTATGTATGGGGCGTGCTGCCGTATGGGGTATGGGGCAGGTAAATTTCCTTCCACACTGATAGTGGGTTAAAGGGTAAGGAGACAAGGTAATAAGAAAAGGGGAAAGAAAAAAATCGCCTTTATTTCTATAATCTTTCTTTCTTTGGTATTGTCAATGCCTTATGATTGTACGCCGGCGGGGGTGTGTGCCGTGAGGAGATCTTCGGTTATTGTAATGCATGATGGTTTTTGTTGGGAAGAGCCGCCGATTTACTTTTGGATTTGTTTTGCTGAAAAAGGCGTCTCTTTGCGATATGAACAATTTATTTCATTTTGGCGATACAATTTTAATGTTTTTGTTTGGGTAGGTACATTCGCATTATTTTGTCGGTTTTCATTTTTCGATACAAATGTATGTCAAATTTTATACTTTTATAATTTTCTTTTGAAATTAATTAGGTAATTCATTAATAGGTACCCTATTATAGGTATCAACAATAATATTTAAACTGAAGACTGTTCTTTATCACTTACTTATCTTATTTTTCAGAGACATGCTGTTGGGTTTTCTTCTCTGTTTATAAATAAAGTGGGATAACGAAACAAGAATTCGAACTTTTCAAGTTTCCATGTCTGTCAAAACGCTCTGACTTGACTGAGTCTGACTTTGTATTATGAATTCATTTAAACATTAATTATAAAACAATCAGTATTTTTAGCTTTCTTGATTAGGTTTGCAGTAAGAGCAAATACATACAAAATTTAGAACTCTCGATGTTAATCAATTCTGACATTACGATGATCGAGGATCTCAAAGAAGTGGGTCGTAAAATGCTGTTCGTCTGTCTATTTGTCTGCTTGCCTGTCTGTGCGTAAGCCCCGAGGCCTAGAGCCTAAATGGCTGCCATAATTTTTTTATAGCTTCAGATTTGGAGTTTAAGTTCGGGGCGGTTTTAATCATACTAAAAAAATTGAATAACGATACTTTTGAATTTTGGACATATGTATTTTGAAAACGGTATATAAGATTGTTACACAAATTAATTTCTAAGTTAATACATGTAATCATTTCTAACTTAATAGAAAACTCGTACAATCGAAATACACTTTTTTTTTAATTTGGTTTTATTTAGTTTATCGGAAAACGGCGATATTTAACGATTTTAACCAAAATGCATACTCAGAGTAAAATTTATGTTTTCAAAATTATTGTGTCCCTATTCAAAAAAAAACTTATATTTCGAAAACCCAATTTTGATTTAAAAAAAAAGCTTTAAAAACAAAGTACCTAGGTAATGCTTACATCCCGAAAAGGCTGAGGTGTCCATTATGCGCACTAAGCAAATTCATTTCTCAATCTTATTTTATTTGCACCCCATCGGGTTATTCAGTTTATGATTGCTAATGCAAATTCAAAAAACAAATCTCTGATTTGTGTAATCATAGACGATCGTCACTAATCTATTTCAGCCAAAAATAAAATCATGCATGATAAAAAACAGATTACGATTTTCCTCATCCTCAAAAACTTGTAAAATGTAAGAGTTATAAAATAGTGCAGTAAGCGCTTATAACTCTCTAACCAGAACTTGCGACAGTTGCCCGTTACTGAGAGCTTTTTAAAAACTTACACTGTTATTTAATATATACTGCCATTCGGATTTTATCGATTTGGCAGCAGATATCTGAAATCTCGGATCAAAATCTGAAAAGGCAAATCGAAAACGACATTAGGTAGGTACCTAACGTTAAAAAATCAAAAATGTACTTCTTTTGGGTATGTCATTTATCAAGCCAATCTTGCGTATCTATTACCTATAAAAGGAACTTGAAAAGTTTGAATTCTTGTTTGGTTATCCCACTTTATTTATTAACAGAGAAGAAAACCCAACAGCATTTTTTTGAAAAATAAGATAAGTAAGTGATATACCTAGAACAGTTTTCAGATTATATATTATTGTTGATACCTATAATAGGGTACCTATTAATGAATTACCTAATTAATTTCAAAAGAAAATTATAAAAGTATAAAATTTGACATACATTTGTATCGAATAAGAATCTTAAGAATCTTGGCCTATCTCAACAATTTTAATTTTTTGAGTCCTCTACAGTTTGGTTTTCGGGCTGGTCATTCCACTGAGGATGCTCTACTGGACTTCTGCTCTATTTATTTATATAAGGGTTTAGATGACAAACTTTTTTGCGCTGGCCTATTTGTCGATATTACCAAGGCGTTTGATATGGTTGATCATGCAATTCTACTAGATAAATTATATACCTAAGGCCGGTTTCAGAGGATTCATTTACAATTGGTTTGAGTCATATCTTAAAGATAGAACACAGCGAGTTAAAGTTGGAAGCAGTATAAGTAGTCCTAAAATGTATAACCTGGGAGTACCCCAAGGTTCTGTACTTGGTCCAATTTTGTTCCAAATATATATAAACTCCTTATTTTGACTTCCATTTTTGGGTAAAACTAAAGCCTTTGCTGATGACCTTGGAATTGCTTATAGTGCAGCTAGTCCCTTAGATTTAATATCTAACATAAACCATAACGTATCTTTACTAAGATGCTGGTTTGCAGAAAACAGGCTTATTGTTAGTAATAAAACTAAACTGATACATTTCAGTCTAACTGAACAGGAGTTCCCCGACTCTGAAATAGTTTTTCATTCCTATGATTGTGTTAATCATAAGCTGTTGAATAAAATTTGCAGTTTCCATAATGATCCGTCTTTCAATAGAAATACAGATTGCAGTCCGAACTGCTTCAAAATTGATAGTGTTGATAGTTTTAAGTACCTTGGTGTTACTATTGACCAACATTTGAACTGGTCCGCGCGCATTTCTCTTTTGAAAAAATATCTTCTTTCTTCTACTCGTTGTTTTTTTCGTCTTAGAAAATACTGCTCTTCTTACACAATGAAAATGGTTTATTATGGCTTATTCCATTCTAGATTGCAATATAGACTCTGCAGTTGGGGTGGCGCCTATTTTAATAAGCTCCAGCAATTAACAGTTATTCAAAAATCTGCTATACGTAAAGTTTGCAGCTCTCGTCGCTTAGCTCACACTATGGACCTGTTTAGGTCGTTGATAATTCTTCCTTTGCGTCATCTATATTATTTCAAAGTTCTTACGGTGTTTTTTATGAGAGGCGGGTATCTGGAAAGTCCGATTTCTGACTTTCGCTGCTTACGAAGCTATTCGAAATTTATTGTTGTAACGGCCATCCTATACACATATATAAATGACATGTAATTATTTATCATGAAATCTATAAATTATCTTGAAATGTATAATTTATCTTAATTTATCTTGAAAGGTATAATTTATTTTGAATTATCTTGAAATGAATTGAAATGTATTAATTATTTGTATCGATATGAAAAACTAAAAGCTTAGAAAGCACATATTTATTTAGCACATTTGTAAATCACAGAAAGCACATATTTTGTAAAACTTAAAAAGTGCTACCCACACGCATTTGTATAAAAGGCAGCGTGAAATTGAAGTAATTCGCAGTCTGATGAATAAAGCCAAGTTGAACACACAACGAATAGTTGGAGTCGCTTTTTTTATTTATTTATCGAACTGTTCTCTACATAGCAGTAGACAGGTTGAACAATTTCTTGGTCACCTGGCTCTGACAATTTTCGTCATCATCACCACTCGCTGATAACTGGGAAGATTTTCTCGAAATTCCATAGAGCAGTAGACAGGCTGAACGAATTATTTGGTCGCCTGGCTCTGAATCTCTTTGTCGCCTTTCGCCGCCTCGAGGAGTTTTGATTTGGATAGCTCTACGTGCACACCACACACACCCACCGCCCCGCTAGCGTCGCCCGCTTCAGCGTCTGCCGCTTCAATTGGCGCCCAACGTGGGGCCTACTGGTTACACGTCTGTCATCAGAATTTTGGTAGACAATACAGTAGAGCCCCGAAAAGTGGATTACACTAGAGTCCCGAAAATTTGAACATATGAGAAGAAGTAAACGTCTGTGGGTAAAACAAAACCAGAACGACTCGCAAATCTCTTCTTCTGAATCAGAATCGCCTGTATTTGAGTCGTCCGCATCAGAATTATCAGATTTTGAGTCCACGATAGTTGAAAACGTTTCAACAAGCACTTCATCAACGTCTACCCAACAAGCTACGATGACGTCGCCAATGAGTTTGTCCGAAGATCAGCTCATACGTTTGGTAGCTGCTATTGGCGTTAAAGAAAGCCATGGTACGTTCAGCAGATGCACCGCTCGTTTTGATGGTGAACGAAATACTTCCAAGTTGGAAGATTTCATAGCAACAATCAGTGTTTATAAGAGCTCCGAAAACGTATCTGATGCTAATGCAGTTATTGGTTTCCCTCTCCTGTTAGAAGGTTTTGCATCAAACTGGTGGCAAGGTGTGAAAAATGAGGCACAAACATTCGATGACGCGATTAAACTGCTACGTTCGTCATTTGCTCCTCCAAAACCTGCATGGAGAATCTATGCTGAACTGTTTGAGCAAAAGCAAAAATATAATGAGCCCACCGATGAATTTATTTGCAAAAAACGATCTTTATTTTCGCAACTTACTGATCAAATTTCTGAAGAAATTATGATTAACATGATCTATGGCCAAATTCTCCTTAGAATTAGAGAAAAAGTTCCTAGGAACTCGGTTAATACTTTCCAAGATCTTTTAAAGGAAGTTAGAGAGGCCGAGATATTAGATGAAGAAAGCAGACCTCCAGAGAAACTAGTGGAGGGTCCAAAGAAAAAGCGTTGCACATATTGCAGGAAGAATGGACATACAGCTGACCAGTGTTTTACGAAAGCTGGCAACAACCAGAATACAGCTAAGAAACCCACTTTGAACTGTTATGGTTGTGGAGCTGCTGGATATTACAGAACTAATTGTCCCACCTGTAGTAACAAGAATGCTAATAGTCCATCTATGTTAGATTTTAACCTGTTTGATTCAACAGTAATTGGTAGAAATGTTCCCACGATTGATGTTAACATAAACGGTCTCAAGGGTGAGGCATATATTGATACGGCAGCTAGAACTAGTGTTGCGGGAGCACGGTTGTACCAACAGCTTGTTGAGAAAGGTTGCAAATTTCAAAAAGTCAATGCAGAGATCACTTTGGCCGATGGAATTCTTAGGCAAGAAATAGTGTATGCTACTGTTGCGGATATCAGCATTGGGAAACGATTTCGGAAAATTCGATTTATTGCTTTACCCAAAGCCAAAGGAAATTGCACGTTGCTTGGAATAGATTTCCTTGAACAATGTGGAATAGTCCTGAATATTGCTCGAAGAGCTTTTCATTTCATTGATGATCCAGCAACTATTTTTGATTTCAAGCTTCCGAAAAGTAACGCATTAAAACCAATTGAGACGCGAGTTGAGAGCCATTTTAAACCTCCACAATCAAAGCAGAAGCCAAGATATCATACAGCGCTTCAAAAATACGATAAATTGAAAAATGTTTCGGCGTATCTTACTTGGGTAGAAAATCGTGAGCCGATAAGTCCTATTGGTAATACACCAAAAAGGAAAAGGGTCAATGAGTACTCTCCACACGGAATCCAAGCTATCTTCTCCAATGCTGTACCACGAGAAATGAGAACACCAGAGAAAGGAAATGAGCTTTTCAGCGCACCAATACGAGTAGATGTTTCAAATATTGATGAATGGTTCGAACTCAATTCCATTGACATTAACCTACGCCCAGAAGAAGGACATGCAATAAACTCGAATGAAAGGCAAAAGCTAGAAGAGCTGCTCAAAGAGCAAGAAAGTATATTTGGGGAAATAACAACCCATACGTTGAACATAACATCAATACTGGTTCACATGCTCCTAACTCCATTGTTTCTCGCAAACTTTTTAACTCCTTGCCATTTGACATTCGTTCCATAAGAAATTTCCGCACGTTTACAAAACTAACGAAAATTTGGCTCCTTGGATTCAACCATGATGAAATCAAAACGCTGTTACGCTATACTGCATAGGAATAATAATATATACATTATGTAAAAAAGAATTGCCTATTTTGCCAAATTTTAGTTGATTAAGTAGCTGTAGTAGATACTGTTCGAATTTATCCTCTTTTATTTACTTTTGTCACTTGTTATTGATTGCTTTTTCTTTTTTTTTCTTGAATTGCTGTTTTTCTTTCATTCTTAATTTACTGTAATTCCATAATATTAACTTTCGTCCTTTCTTTTTATCCATCTTTGTACACCCCACAAAGTTAAATAAATCTAATGTGACATCATCTCTATTTTTCTCAAATATAGATGTCACTAACTATTCTGTATGTACTAGCTATTTTTAAATCTTGCTTTGTATTCTTGTAAATTTTTCATATTTTATACATACTTGAATAAAGAATTATCTAAGTGAATTGAAAAATTGAAATTGAATAATGAAAACCGTAAAATAATGCGAATGCACCTACCCAAACAAAAACATTAAAATTGTATCGCCAAAATGAAATAAATTGTTCATATCGCAAAGAGATACTTTTTTCAGCAAAACAAATCCAAAAGTAAATCGGCGGCTCTTCCCAACAAAAACCATCATGCATTACATAACCGAAGATCTCCTCACGGCACACACCCCCGCCGGCGTACAATCATAAGGCATTGACAATACCAAAGAAAGAAAGATTATAGAAATAAAGGCGATTTTTTTCTTTCCCCTTTTCTTATTACCTTGTCTCCTTACCCTTTAACCCACTATCAGTGTGGAAGGAAATTTACCTGCCCCATACCCCATACGGCAGCACGCCCCATACATACTTTTCGGCCTGTGGTCATAATTCAACTGAAAATAGCATTCATTGAAACAGAAACTCAATCCTTCTCAAATGAGGTGTGGTGGGTTTTGCTTTTCACCTTCCATTTGTTGGACGATCTTTGTTGGACGATCGCAAAAAGTAGAGCATTCTTTTACATTAGGATGAGACATCTGTATATTAATTTATCTATGCCCTAGGCCTAGCTTCTCACAACCATTCGTTTTGTGTGAGTTTCAAATAGATATCAAGTATATATTTGTGGAATTTGAAATGATATAGTTTATGTGGGATGGAGGTAGGTACCAAATTCATCTAATGCTATGTCTTTTGGTTATTGCATAGACACATTATTACTAGATGGTGCACCCAACCTGGAACAGCGGCATTGTACAAGGTGGGCCAAAAGATATCATCCGATATTGTTTGGCTCTCATTTTTTTTTCTAAATGAAAAAACTTCTGTTTTTTGATTATAGGCGTTTTTCTTTTTTAGTTCAGAGCACAACCTGAACTGTTATACAAAAAGTTTATGTTTCTTTTTTAGCTCAGATACATCAGAGCACGAATTTGTGTTTATTTTTTCGTTCAGAGCATGATCAGTAAAAATGCTGATTATACATATACATTCACACTTCCAGTAATATTTGAGAGAAAAAAAAAAAAAAAAAACAGGAAAAACAGAAAATCATCAGAACGATCTGAGCACGCTCGGTTCAGAGCGCACCGTCCACTGTTGTCGTTTGACCAGCGGCGTTCTCGAAAAAAAAAAAAAAAAACAATGGCCCCATGACTCCTCCAGCGTGAACAGCGCAACATGCAGTAACTTTGAGCGGGTGTAATGGCTCCTCGTGCATTACTCGTCGATTTTCGGTGCCCTAGAAGCGATAGTTTTGCTTGTTCACGTACCCGCTGAGGTGGAAATGAGCCTCATCGCTCATTATGATTTTGGTCGAAAATTCGAAATTATTCCGCGTTCTTGGGGAGTGTATCGCACGGCTTGTTCACTTGTATTCTACATCTGTCTAGTCCACAAATGTCAAAACAGATTTGACATTGGCGGCCATTTGCAAAACTAAGAGCATATTCCAATAGGGTGATTGGTACCTATTGGAGAAACCATTCGGAACGCGATCGTCGATCGTGCCCAAAGCTATCAGGTTTAAAATCAACGCATAAGGACCGTAATAGAGAGTATGATAGAAACTTTAATGAAAACCAGTTTTCACTTTACGCGTGGTAAGCTGGAAAAACTGAAATATTTCTATTTACTGAACGGGAAACAATTTAGTAACTATCGCCAAAAAAACAATTTTCCTTAAGAATTAATTAAAATGTAAATGAAAGCTACCCGAACATATTTGAATTCACTGAATTAAAGAACGAATTGACTGTTTTTTTATGAAAACACAGACGCTGTAGGCTGTACAGCCAACAGGTACAAAAGGAGTTTTTGAAAGAGCTGAAAGAAAGTGAGGAATTTAAATGGATTTTTTTTATAGTTGTTAATAAAATTAAAAAAAAAACTATTTTTTATTTTTTTTTTTTTTGTTTTAAACTTCCCCTGATGGTCGGGTATAAGACGGTTTTCTTCTATAATTGGTTGTAAACGTCTGAGTAATATCCTCTCAAAAACTTTGGAAATAATAGAAGAAGAAGACTTTTTTTCATTCGGTGGTTTGCCTGGTTTTAGAACCATTAAGACTTCTGAGACTTTGCATTGACTCGGAATGTATTATAATCTGATCGCGGTGTTTATAATGTGGAGAAGCTTAGTTAATGCTTTCCGAGGTAACATTTTTAGGAGTTCACCCGGAATGAGGTCGTAGCCCGGAGCTTTTTTGGGCTTAAGTTTCTTTATTACTTGCCCGAGCTCGTAGCGTTTATAACTATAGTATTTTCAGATGTTCGTCTGTCTGATGCATATATATTTTGATTAAGCGCTTGACCATCGAACGGCTTAAAAGTCTCTTCTAGATGAGCGCCGAAAACGTTCGCATTCTCTTTGTCGCCTTTTGTCTCTGCGATCTTCGGCCTTTCTGTGGCTTTAATAGCCTTCCAAAGCGAGTAACTGGATTCTTTTTCAGCTGTTAGGCTTTCGAGGTAATTTCTGGACTCGTCATTTTTTAAAATCTTTAATAGACTTTGTTAGCAATTTAGTTAGTCGATTTAAGCGGGCTTTATCTTGCGGGGCTTGAGTTTGTTGCCATCTTTTTCGCGCTTTTTGTTTTGTTCTGACCATATTAATTATTTCCTGCGGGTATTTGACGCAGATATAGCTCGCTGTTCTCTGCTGGTGAGGAGTATTATTCCATGAAGCTTTTTGTACGACATTGACGAAGCGGTCGACCGCGACTTCTAGTTCGTTAGGCGTCTTGAGTGATTCACGCAGTTCAGTATTGTCCTGGACATCTTTTTTGAAGCCTTCCCAGTCTGTTTTGGAGTTTGTTAGGCTCGGCGCTATTTCATTTTTTATAAATGTCTCAGTCGTTATTAAAATTACCGAATGATCAGAAGGAAGATCAAAACTTTCTGCAACTTTAATACAATTGGCGGGTAGTTCTTTTGTAATAAAGAAATCAATCAAATCAGGTATTTTAGCGACATCAGTCGGCCAGTATGTTGGTTTGCCTGTCGAATGAGAATCGCAATTGTACTGCATACGCATTTCGTAAAGAATTTTTCCCTTTCTTGATCCCAAGATCCTCATTCTTTTGCCAGCCAACGCCGGACATTGACACAGTATATGTGCCGCTGTCTCAGGTTCCTCCAGGAATAGTTTACAGGTATCATCCTCTCTAAGGCCCATCTTCCTTAAGTGATACCCGAAATTACCATGTCCTGTTAACAAAGCCACTACCCATTTCAATGTTCTTAGAACCCTTCTTTGAGTGGAGCAGGTCGGCCAATTAACTGTCATTTTAGCCTGTCTACATTGTTCCACGGTTGACCACCTTCTCAGGTGTTCTGCCGTGATCCATTTGTGAATCAGCTGTTCTACCATTCCTTTGCCAATTGAAGAGAATGGTTCTGGTCCCAGCAACATTTCAGTTGACCACTATTTTGCAAGGGAGTCCGCCTTTTCGTTGCCTTCGATCCCTATGTGTCCTCGTACCCAAGTCAGTGTTACTTCATTTTTAGATGAACACTTATTGAGCTTAAGTACACATTCCAATGCCAATGATGTTGTGATGTTTGTTTGTTCCATGCATCTGATCACCGCCTGATTGTCCAGTGCTATAAGGATATTTCTTCCCCCCACCTGACTCTCAAGCAAGTAGTCCAACGCATGCAGCAATGCAATCATCTCAGCCTGGTATACAGAAGTGTAATTCCCGAGGCTAACGTGACGGTCTAGTTCCAGCTCTGCTAAATAAATACCGGCACCCGCTCCGTCATCCATCATGGATCCATTTGTGAAAATCACTATTTCACCACTCCTTTTTTCTGGAAGTAATCCGTTCTCAATACGAGTTTTGTGATTCCTTTCCATAATACGCACCCTTATTATCCCATCCGTAGGCATGTTCAGCTCCCTAATCTCGTTTTTGACAAGTTCCAGGATCTTTCTATGTCCATAGATGGTACCACGATTGTGCCATTTCGCATCTCGATGCAAACGAAGTGCCGCTAGGGCCGCTGTTTTCTTAATAAATAAGTCTAGCTGTAAGATCCCCAGGATCACTTCCAAAGCGCATGTTGGTGTTGTCCTTATTGCACCTGTAACTCCTATACATGCTAAACGTTGGACCCTATCCAGGTGCTTCCTCACAGTTTTCTGGGAGGCTTTCGCACTCCATACAACCGAGGCGTAGGTAATAATGGGTCTAGTTATCATCGTATTCATCCAGTATGCTGACCTAGGCGAGAGTCCCCACCTCTGTCCACATACGCGTTTGCACTGATGTAGTACTCTTTTTGCCTTCCTGACCTTCTCCTCAACATGGTAGTTCCAAGTAAGTCTAGTATCTAGATAGACTCCGAGATACTTAACCTTCTTGGCCATTATTAGTTGCGATCCGAAAAGTGTTAAGTGTCGAAATTCCAGATTTTTCATCTTCCTTGTGAAGATTATTAGATCTGTTTTCTCCGCATTAATGGAAAGCCCTTGTTCCAGACACCACCGTTCCACCACTTTGAGCGCATTCCTAAGCTATAAAAAGGTGTTATTTATGTGTTTCCTGTTGATACTTTTCGTTTTAAATATGTTTGTGTTGGGATGTGCAACCTTGCAATGAGTTTCTATATCAAAATTGTACTGTTGTCGTGATTTGCACAATGAGGTCTTGATATAGTCACAAGGATATGCTAACAAAGGTGCACCCTTCTGCTCTCCAGACAAATAAACTTGTTGTTACAGTTCCCCTATTGCCTATCCTATTGTGTTTCCATTGGGCATAGCCCTAAAGGGTAATAAAATCGAATAATGGCTTTTCGGAAATAGAAAAATATAACAGAATGCAAAGGCGCTGCCACCACGACAACAGAGAAAAGAAGACAATACTTCAGAAATAATTTAATTAAGGACAAAGCAAACAATGTGCGCTGCTCAAATGACAGCGCAACGTGGGATGGGTGTATAACTAGGAAGGGGGTTGATTACGGCGCCAACGAATATAATCCAAGTATGTACTACAAGCATAAATACTGATTAACCCACATTATAGGAAGATCTTTAATCTGTACCTACAAACATCCCAGCGGTGCGGGCCACGCGCCCATATACCAGCCGAACAACGACAAATGCCCACAGCGATAATGGATAGAAACAAACCTCGAAAGACCTGTCAGAATGACTTGGTCTTCTTTTGTGGGTTTTCGATAAACTATAGAAGCAAACAATCGATTTTCTTTCACCGATACCGATGTTTATTTAGGATAGGAAGGACTTATCAAAAAATGTTGCCATGCCCACATGGCCATAATGCTCATGTATTGATCGATCTGTACCGTCGATTATTTAGCTTAGATTATTATCATATACTTTGTGTGAGATTCCATTTACTTGATTGGCAATATTGAGTTGATTTGATTTACTTATATAGTAACTTAATACTATGAACATTGAAAAAAATTAAAGGCTTTCAGTGCCTCAAGAGGAATAGCAGTGGACCAGGAATTTGTTAAGTTTTCTTGGTATCTGTCAAATTGAATTGAATCAATTCTAGTTCACACTCGTGACAGTTCAAAGTTGTTTGTTGTTGCTTGCTTGCCACTCCTTTTGCGCACATACATACCTAAACCTATATAATATTCAATTTTTTTTTTTTTGCTATTGAAGGTGAAAATCTCGAAAAACACAATAGGGTTAGAAACCCAGAGTAGTGTGGGACTCTAACCGCCCTAAAACTACCTCCTTAATCATGACCAATCAAAGAAAGATCGACAAATGATTTTAGTTTCAACTTTCAGTTGAGTTTGAATACGGGTTCTCATTATTTAGATTACATAAGGTCGTGATTTTTCCTAATCTACGAATCGTCTCCCCAACATTGGGTTGCCGTAAACGCCATTTTAATGTTTTTGGGAAATCGCATTTAAAGTTTTGACAGCTTATAGCACGAAAACCAACCGCTGAGATTTTTTCATTTTTTGACATGCTATTATCACGGAAATCCTCTTTCAAAAAATGTAAGAAGTTATTCTAGAACGTTTTAAGTTTTTAAAATATTTAAAAAATTATTAAAAAATGAGTTTGCCGTATACGCCACTAAAATCAATACTCTTTTATTTACTCATTCACATGAGTGCCCATACGGTATTCCAATAATAAATTAGTACAAAATGCATTTACTTAAAATCAGAAAATATAGTTCACGTTTTTATGTTTAAAAAAAAAAAGACAACGTTTTTGAGAATAAAATATATAACAAACAAAAGATATAAGGGGTATTCACGATTCGGTGTAACAGACCTAGTAAAATTGCGAAATTTTATTTTTTTTTATCAGATCGTGAACACACTTTTTCTCATCTATAGCAAAACTGAAACAAAGTCAGACCCAATCTGACATTTGTTCTGAAAAAAATCTTTTAAAAAGCGAAAAAGAAAAACGATTCAATTTATTGGAAGATAATGGAGACAAAATTGTGTTAATTAATTAATATTACATAACAAAAATTATGATTTTCCCTTCGGCGGCACTTATTTTTGTTTTCCATTCTCTTTGTTTTTTTCCGATACCTGCACACAGGAATTCATAATTTAGCGAACTGTCAACTTGATAACGCTACTCTGTTGTATTTTTCGGTTACAATAGGGTCAGGGTATAGCTAAAGTGCAAAAGTGTAGCGAAATTTTTGTCAGTATATTTTGTTGTTGTGGTGCGAAAAAAAGTTGCACTTTCGCACTTTCGCAATGATACAAGACCAGTTGCACCGGATCGTGAATACCTCTATAATGTCCCGGTGTATTCGTAAAACCGAAAAATTCGT
The DNA here is from genome assembly GCA_946477585.1 of Cheilosia urbana. Lineage (NCBI taxonomy): Eukaryota > Metazoa > Arthropoda > Insecta > Diptera > Syrphidae > Cheilosia > Cheilosia urbana. Next base: position 46,691,316 of record OX297856.1, read on the forward strand.
AATATCGAGAACATTTTAGTTTTGCGAAACGTTAAATAAAATATACAATTTGTTTCTTTCATTAGTTTTATTTCATTTGTTCATAAAATTAAAAAAAAAACTATCCAAAGTAGAAAGGAAAAAAGTTATTCATTTTTTAAAAAGAAATCACCAATAAACGTTTGTTTTCGTAAACTTTGAACGCAGCAATTTACAGGTTTTTCTTGAAGACTACTAAGGTAAAAATATTTTGGAATGGTCAACGTTGTTTTCTTCGGGCCATTTAATACACTTGTTAAGATTCTCAACCGCATCGGTATGTTTTACTTTCTGAACAGAGTTTATACCCATTTCTGAGGAACTAGTAATTTCATCATTGTCAACATCAATAACATCGTTTTCTTGAAATGTGCTGGTACGAATATCTTCTGCAAGAAACATTTCAGCATTGTTCCAAGATTCCAAGTCATCTGCATTGAAGTCAGACACCAATGAAATTGAAAAAGTGTACGTTATATCGATCATTCGTTACATCGGCATTCGTTATACTGCACACCACCACTGTATTTATTTCACATTTTGTAAAGTAACTACTTTTTGACATTTAATTTTTGTTTTTATAAGAAAAGTCACAAGTAATGACTTCACGACAAAAGATGGGAAGCAACAACTGAAATATTTTTCTATGAACGTTATATTTATACTTTTTTACGGTCGCAGTAAATCGTATGCACGTACGGCAAGACCAAAAAAAAAAAATTCTTTCTAATGACGTACGTGCATACGATTAAATAGCGTTACCTTGCATTTTGTAGACACATAAGTCAAAACAATACTGAACAAGCATTTGAAGTTTGATGGCGTAAGTTGTGGGACAATAGGACGTACGTCAAAACAATTCTTAAACAAAAATTTGCTTAAATTGTATGGAAAATTTGACGTAAATGCCAAATTTTGGCGTTTACGTCAAAACAATACGTGAACTTGATGAATTTGATGGATATACGTCAAAACCATTCTGTATATCTTTGCAACGGAAAGAGATAGAGCAAAACGGATAAAAGATTTGGAAAGAGCTACCCCGAAAACATAAGACTGCATACCAAACTCAAAAAGTGAATTTTGGCGTTTACGGTACCTAACCCAATATTAGGGCGACGGAATATAGTATCGTACATTTAAGACGTCTTCTATTTCAGGATTAATATGCATCTGCAGACGCTCATTGTGACGAATTGCGTACTTTTTAATTACTTCCGTTACAATATTCTAAATGCCTAAAGTTTGGCGTACATTTATAAGGGCAGTGACATATTGGTACGTATGTACATATGTTTAAAAGTAACAAGTAACACAACTCACAAGCAGTGCTGCCACAAGGAAATAAATTTGCGTAGCAAATTTGAGTAGCAAAACTTAATTTGCGTAGCAAAACTCAAAAGTCCAAAATATCATTTTTGATTCCAGTCAAATTCAAACACTAACACATCCGAAGAAAGGGGTACTTGTTGGGATGGTAGAAAAGAATATAAGTTGGTGTGGGAAAGTGAGTAATACCATGTTTCCACCAACGTGATTTAGCCGAAGTGATTTATAAATCACGAAACGCGTTTCCAACGAATTTTACGTGTTTTAGTGTGACATTTACGTCAACTTTGCCCTATCAGTGATGGGACTTTTAGCACTTAAGTGATATTTCTACCACTTTTTACACTTTCGGAAATTCTACCAACCTGAACTCGAAATCTACCACCTTTCAACAAGGCTTTTTGCTACGGTACTGCTACTCGCCTTACTTTTACCCATACACACTCAGCTATCAGTATTTTTCTCGAAGAATTGCATCAGCAAAAACTTCCAGCCCAGTATACACCATTTACTGCGCCCATACTTCATTATTTGACTTTATTAGTGCGAGGGTGTTTTTCTAAGTTTTGATATTTTGTATTTAATGATGAGTTGAATCTATGCCATTTTTTCTGTAGTTTTTTCAAAATTTTAATTCAAAATTTAAAAGCTGCCAGGAACTTCTGGAGAACGGGGACGATTTTGAACCCCCGAAATTATTGGTAAAATATGCTTCAAAATATAAATTCGCAGACGGTTGCCATACGAAGTAATAATTAAGTTTTTTGTTTTCAACAACAAATGTGATTTTTAAAAATAATTGAAATTAATAATTAGAAATGACTTATTTATATTATTATTTTATTTCCGTTTTTTTTTTTCATGGGTTATCCTTGTGTGTCCCATCCTTAATCTGGTGTAGATTTTTATTTTATTTTGTGACACATTTGTAGGGTACAAGGTCTTTTGAGCTTCTGGGTTGAATTTGGCGTAAATGTTGCGATAGTTGGTCCAAAGTGTCCAATGGTCAGTAGGTAATTTTTTAGGTCCTTACGATTGTAGAAGTAGAACATTTTTAACGGTTCTTTTACTGCTAATTTTGCAGCAGTGTCAGCGTGTTCGTTACCTTTAATGCCACTGTGGCCTGGGATCCAAATAAGTTTCAGGTTTTTGTTTTTGGAAATTAGTTTGTCCCAAATGAATTCGACAATAGGTACGCTATTGTTAATGTTTCTTGCAGCATTAAGGGGTGAAAGGCTGTCTGTATAAATAAATGAATTATTTATCATGGATAATTTTTTTTTCTACCACTTTTCTACCACTGTTTCAATTTCCTCAAGTCCCATCACTGACTTTTCGTTTGCTGAATGAAGTGCTGAACATAATAGAGGTATGTTCGATTTTATTTTTTGTGGACAGATACGTAATTAAAATTTAAACACGTCTAAATCACGTAAATCTTAATCACGAAAATGTATGACAAATCACGTAATTTATGAGATGATTTAGCTTAATCACGTTGGTGGAAACATGGTATAAAGATTGAATATACTTTCGTTATTTTTTCTTTTCAAGAGAAATTCCAAGATTTATGTTGACATTTCGTGCTTTAAAAAAAAGTAGCAAAATATATGTTTTTAGGAAGAGTGCGTAGCAGCGTAGCAACTTCGAAATCGCGTAGCAGTTTTGCTACAATCGTAGCAAAGTGGCAGCGCTGCTCACAAGCGGTTTTAATTTTTCAAAATTTCCCCTGCCTTATCTGTCAAATATTCATAACCTAGTGCTGTTTTCGATTTGACTTTTCAGATTTCAGATTTCTGCTGCCAAATCGAAGACCGAACATGAAATCCGAATTTTATTTGTTCTTGTGTATTGAGTTAAATAAATAAATAGTTGGCGCAACAGGTCCGGTGGGACCCTAGGCCTAGCTTCTCGCAACCATTCGTTTTTGTGTGGGTTTTTTTTTTTTTGAACGAATGGAAGGGATCTACAATTTTTTGTCGAATCCAAACGGCTAATTGAGAAGCTCTTTCAAGACAGTTATACTCTCGGATGTTTGTCAGACGTTCGCGAGAGGTGGCGTAGTGAAAAAACCCTAAGTTTGAATTTGGGTTTTTGCGGGATTCCAACCTCGACTCCTCGCTTAGTAGTCCAACACACTAACCACTAAGCCACTGCGCCTACATGTGTATTGAGTTGGCCGCAAGAAAAAAAAACTTTTTCACTTGCACTGGAAATCCAATTCACACATTTATAATAACGCATTTCGAAATAATTTAACATAAAACCTCGCTTCCATACGCGTAAAATTAATAATTCGGCTAAAAAGCTGTACCCAACTACATTGGTCATTTCATTTCATTTAAAATTCATTTTTATTTAATTCTTTCCTTAACTTATATACTAGACAAAAACGACTAAATCTAATTTAAAACTAACATTTAAATCCTTAAATCTATCTATATCTATGATTTGTTTTGTTTTTTAATTTCCAAGAAACTTTATAAAACTTGGAATCTTTATTATTTGTTTTATTAAAACTACTTAAATCGACCTAAGCTACTTAACCTACATTACCTATAATCAGGGTGTTGAGCAATCTTATCGATTGGTCACCATCCTGATCGCTTCTTTGGTTGCCTGTCGGCCGCCAACAAGGGTTCATCCGCGCCGCCGAGCCTCGACCGAGGCCATAAGCATCGGTCAAGTCTCGGAAGCACTCTTTCATGTTGGCTAGCCCGGCACCTCCCAAAAACCCCCTACTCTAACTCTACCAACTTAAATCTAGCTTAAAACTAAGGAGGATGCTACGTAAGTAGCGCACCGGCCCGGGAGAGCGTATCCACCCTCACCTCTTCCTCAAGCCACCAAAATTCGGTGAACTGCTTTACCGTATCGACCCTGTCCCGTTCCGCAATTGCGGTACTAAAACGGAGGAGCTCCTGAGCATTGGCGGCGTACCCGTCGTGGATGAGCCGCTTATCCCTCGCGCCGCGGTGGCTGTGGTACAATACCGGCACACCATCTTTTTTCAGGACTAACCCTTTCATGTCTACATGAAGAAATGCCTCAGGCGGGATAAGGCCAGACCGAAGCGTACTCTCGTGGTACATTAAATTGGGATAGTATGCCCCTGAGATCAGGTTATTATCACTGGCCATCGGCCTAACAACGTGCCTCCGAATCACCTTAATAAGGAAATTGTCAATCCTATTCAGTCGGGCCCCATTCCTGTTGGGATAGTATTATTATATAGTATTTTATGTACTGAGATTCAGGAGTTCTAAACGACCCTAGACAGGCCCTGAGGCATCGCCCCTCAAACACCCGAATCCTTTCCATATAGGACGGCGCTATATTGAACCACATGGGACAGCCATAAGCGATGATAGGCCTTATAAGGGGCACGTAGCAAATGACCTTCACCCTGGAGTCAAGTTGATTGCTGCGAAACAGTCTTCTTGTCAGAGCGTTGGCCCTTTTAGCCCCAGTAAGAGAAGTATCTATATGTTTGTCAAAATACAGATACTGGTCGAGCCGGATGCCGAGATACCTGACCACGTTTTTCACCACCAATGGTCATCCCTGCTGTTCAATAATTGTTAATTTTCTCCAGTTTTTTCTGGTGTCCCTAGAGGCCCCAGCCAATGCAGTCCTGAACAGGATCGTTTCCGATTTTTGGAAATTGATTTTCAACTTCCAATCATCGCAATACCTCTTAATTTGCTCGAAGTCACGCTGCAGAAGGATGTTCATAATCTCGATTTTTGGTCCTGACCTGTACGCCACTTAATCGTCTGCTTACGGTATAGCGTGTCTTAGGGAACCCACCAAATCACTTGTGTAAATATTAAACAGGACCGGAGAATTCACTGCTCTCTGTTGTAAAAAAAAAATTTCAAAAATCCTGCTCGAAGTCACGTTGGCAGCTTTGACAACGAACTTCTTTCCCATAAGCATGTCATAAATCATATACAGCAAAGGTTTTTGAATGCCCATTCTGGTCAGCTTATAAAAAAACCCCTCCAACCATACGGTATCGAAGGCCTTCTCAAAGTCGACCAGACATGCACCCGTGCATTGCTTCTTACTTTTATTCCACTGAATGTCGGAAACCAGTTTCGTCATGCCCCGCTTTAAAGCCAAACTGGTTGTCCGGAATAATCTTATTTTCTTCAACCCATCTTAAAAGAGATCTCGACGACTTTCTCGAATACCTTGCTAATATTCGGGAGCAAACTAATTGACCGCAGATTAGCAGGGTTTGTCCTATCCTTATCCTTTTTCTGGATAGGGTGTACCACCGCTATTTCCCACTGCTCCGGATAATATGCATTATTCAGCGCATTGTTAAATAGCGTGGCGAAGATATCGATCGCTTCTAGCGGCAGGTGTCTTAATACGACGTTTGGGACACCGTCAACTCCCGCCGACTTTTTGTTTTTCAGTGACTCAAAGATGCTCCGGAGTTCATCTTTACTCACGAACAGATGAGAATTTACATCGGCGATTGTGCCATTTGCACGGTCTTCATTGAACACGGTGAAACCGTTGTTCTCGGATCGCCAATTTTGAATTTCGGCCCGCAGATTTTTTTTTTTTTGCTTGCGCCAGGAAGTGAGTAATCTTCAAAAGATACCAATGATATATAAATAATCTGCCTACGTGCTAAACCTCACCCCTCAGAGAGGCACTATGAGATCCGGCAGCGCTCGCTCATAGTAGTATGAAATTCTTTCCTCTCATTTTTTCATTTTTGTGATGACTACGACTAAGTTACCTTAAAAAGTAGTTTATGCTTCTGTAGTGTTAATCACGTTTGGTAGGTAGCTTTCCAGCGAACGCACCTACTAATACCGTCATTACATGCGGTTTCTCCTTATGGCGCTAGATCGAACGGTCTTGTTCTTTGTAGTCGGCGCTCAAGGTTTGTCACTTCCAGAGTACGGGTTATTTCATTATTGCAATGAGCATGAATACGAGTACGAAGTTTGCGAGCAAAGTTTGTTACCTCGTTACTCACGGTAGCAATTCCTATATCTCTGTGGATATCACTATTTCTCATATACCATGGAGCATTCACGATTGCTCTTAGCGTTTTGTTTTGAAATGTTTGTATTATAGCCACATTGCTTGGTTTGGTACAACCCCAGAGTTGTATACCGTATGTCCAAGAAGGTTTTAGCACTTGCTTATACAGGAGCAGTTTGTTGTATACGCTTAGCTTCGAAAATTTTCCGAGAAGCCAATACATTACTCTAAGTCAGATTTCGAGCTCGTCGCGTTTTTTCTTAACGTGTGGCTTCCACTTAAGTTTCGCGTCTAGGGTCATTCCTAGATATTTTGCCTCGTTTGCGTATGGTATTTGTACCGAGTTAATGGAAACGGGTAAGTTGTTTATCTTTTTGTATGTGAAATTGATATGCGTCGACTTGGTCTCGTTAAGGGCGATTCGCCAGGTCTTTGTCCACTCGGATAATTTGTTAAGAGCCCGTTGGAGTTTTCGCGTTGATGATTCGACTGACTCATCTATTGCGAGGATAGCCGTATCGTCTGCGAACGTTGCTACGATGGTCCCTTCATCTTGTGGTATATCTCTTGTGTAGAGCAGGAATAAGATTGGGCCGAGAACGCTTCCTTGCGGGACACCGGCGTGAATTTCTTTGAATTCCGAGAATTCAGTCTCATGTCTAACACGAAAGATACTGTTTTCCAGGTAGGATTTCAGTATTTTGTATAATTTGTCCGGTAGGATTGTCCTTAGCTTATACCTTAGGCCTTCGTGCCATACCTTGTCGAAGGCTTGCGATGCGTCGAAAAAAGCGCTGGAGCAAATCTTTTTCCATTCTAGAGCTTTTTCAATTTCATTTTTTTTTTTTTTTTTTTTTTATATACCTACTTCTCCCGGGAAAGGCGAACCTATAACGCTTCAACAGCGCCCCGAGATGCCTGCAGATGTATGTTTGCTCTGCACTTAAATTGCTGCAAATTGTAGTCTTCTGGAAATATATCCCCAGGAAGTGAGTTCCAAAGTTTGCTTGTCCTGTAACAGAAGGAGTTTTTGAAAGTTGATGTCCTCGCGGTTGTCAAGTGTACTGTATGGTCATGAGCATTAGCAGCCTGTCTTGTTGGGCGCCCAAAAGTTGCATTTCGAGGGATAATGTCTTTGAGTTCTTCAGAACATCTACCATGGAAGTACCTATAGAACAAGCATAGGTCAGCGACTTGTCTTCTGTGCACCAACGTTTGTAGATTCCATGTGAGTGTAGGGTCTCCAATGAGTCGAACTGCTCGTCTCTGTATGCTATCAAGCAGGTTAAGTGAATGTTTTGGGGCCGAGCTCCATATATGGGAACAATATTCCAAGCCTGGTCTAACCTGTGCTTTGTAGAGAAGGAGAAGTTGCTTGGGGCTAAAGTACCTCTTTGCTCTAAATAGGTAGCTCAACTTTGCGGACGCCGATCTTGCGATATAGGATATGTGGTTCTGCCATGTGATTCCTGAATTGACTGTGACTCCTAGAAGGATGGTCATCCATTTGGATCTGAGGAACTGTTGATGCATTTTTTTCTGGAAAATGTTGTGAGCTGTGTCTTGTTTGCATTAAATACAACCAAGTTGTCCTTTCCCCACTTCAAGATTTTGTCCAGATCATCATTTAGAGAATTAATTTGTTCACATCTCTGATTGTGTGATGTAGTCGTATTCACAGGCCCACTGTTCGAGAGGGAGGATATAAGAGTGCTGTCATCTGCAAAGCTGTAGATATTATTATTTGTCGATCCAAGCAAATCGTTGATGTGGAGAGAAATAGAGTTGGAGAAAGAATAGATCCTTGGGGCACTCCTGCATTTATAACAAACGAATTGGAAGATACACCATCTACAACAACTTGGATCGATCTTCCCAGAAGAAAATTTTGCATCCATCCGCAGAGTTGTTGTGGTAATCCGTAAGACGCTAATTTGCCTAATAGGGCTCTATGCCAGACTCGGTCAAATGCCTTTGATATGTCCAAGGCTACGGCTCTGGATTTGCCGTGTTGTTCAATTGATTGTGTCCATAAGTACGTTACGTAGCTTAACAGGTCACCAGTGGAACAACGGCTCCGAAATCCGTACTGCCTGGCGCTTATTAATCGATGGCCTTCTAGATATTTGATTATTTCGACATTTATTGCCTTTTCCATTACTTTAGAGAGCATTGAAAGTAACGCTATTGGACGATAGTTTTGTGGCAGACATTTCTTCCCTTTCTTTGGAATAGGTTGAATGCGAGCGGTCTTCCAGCAAGAAGGAAACGTCTTCTGGGAATACTACATGCTAAACAGCTTACAGAGTACAGGTGTAAGTTCTGGTGCACAGTTCTTGAGTACTATAGCCGGGATTCCATCGGGTCCCGTTGCCTTATTGCAATCTAGTTCTTTAAGGATGTGTTGAATTATTCGAGGCCGAAATTTCACTTCCGCCATCGATGATTGTATCCTCGGGATATTTGGTGACTCTACCTTTACAGAATCTAGGGTGGAATTCTTTGAAAACATGCTAGCGAAAATTTCTTCCTTTTCTTTAGGTGTTATTGCTAGCGTGCCGTCTTCTTTTACTAGAGTTGGAAAAGAATGCTCTTCTTCCAACTAAGTTATTACTGATTGCCTGTGCCATGGACCAGAATGCGCGTGAGCCGCTAGGACATCCAATCACTTTGTTAGTGACTCTTTCGCTGTAAGTTGTCTTCGCCGATTCAATAATTAGGTTGCATCTATTTCGAAGAATTGTAAATTCAGATCTTTTTAGTTCTGAAGGGTTTGATCGCCATTCACGGAAAGCCTTGTTTATTATTTTTATTATTTATTATTATTATTATTATTTTTTATTAGATACACCTGATCGATTGTGGAATGTTTGACCCGGAAGCCAAATTGATGATCTGGGATCAAGCGTCTTTCTTCAATTAATGGTTGTAATCGTTTTAGCAGAAGTTTCTCGAAAACCTTAGATATTATCGGCAGTAGCGAAATAGGTCTATATGATTTCTTATCATTTGTACTTTTCCCCGGTTTCGGAAGCATAATGACTTGGGCTACTTTCCATTGCCTTGGAACGTATGAAAGTCTCAGAGAAGCATTTATAATGTAGAGCAACTTAACTAATGCTTTTTTCGGTAGTTCCTTCAGAATTTCGCCAGTGATTAGATCGTATCCTGGTGCTTTGTTATTTTTAAGCTTTGTTATTGTGATTCTAAGCTCGGACAGAGATACGGCTTTTACTTTATAGTTGTCGGATGCTGTACTAGCATTTGATTCTTCGTTCAAAGGTCGTCCATCGAATGGCCTGCGTGTTTCTTCTAGATGCTCGGCAAATAAATCCGCTTTCTCTTTGTCCCCTTTTGCCCATTCGCCGTTAGCTTTTTTAATTGGTGGCGAGTGCATTATGGGTTTCCTTATGGACTTTAAGGCTTTCCAAAGTGAGTAGTTTGAGCTCTTTTCAGCAGTCAAGCCCTCGAGGTAAGTAGAAGTTTCGAGATTTCTAAGATCCTGTAGCTCATTTTTAAGTTTGTTGCAAAGATGGTTCAGATAAGTTTTATCAGGGGGTGCGCGGGATTGTTGCCATCTCTTACGCGCTCTCCTCTTTTCTCGTATGAGGTCTTCTATTTCAGGCGTGTACTTGACTTTATTGTACCGTGTGGCTGTCTTCCGGAAGGGAGTATTTTTCCACGCTGCGCTCTGAATAGATTTCACGAAATTGTCAACTTCGTCTTCTATTTCGAGGGGTGTCTTTAGTGGCACATTTAGAGCAATATTTTCTTTGCAATCTTTTCGGAAATTCTCCCAGTTGGTTTTGTTACTAGTTAACCTGGGTGGTCCTTCCTTTTTTGCTGCGCTTCCACCCATTTTCAGGGTGACTGCTGAGTGGTCGCAGCATAGATCGTAGCATTCTTCGACTTCCGTCAGATTTTTGTCTAGTCCTTTTGCTATAAATAAGTCGACTAGGTCAGGGATTTTATTTTTGTCAGTTGGCCAATACGTTGGCTTTCCTGTCGAAAAAAAGTCCACACCACGCTTCATACTGGCTTTGTAAAGTAGTCTGCCTTTCGTTGAGTTGCATCTTGAACCCCAGAAAGTGTGTTTCGCGTTAAAGTCCCCACCGATAATAAAATTAGGCCCAAATAAGTCAAAGAGGCGGTCAAGGTTGTCGTCTGCTAGTCTATATCCCGGGGGAAAGTAACAAGATCCGATAAGATCTAAATGGTTTACTTTTACGGAGACTGAACTTATTTGCATAGAATCGAGTTCCATTTTTATGTCTGTTGAGTGCTTAATGAAATCTTTAATATAAATAGAGGATCCGCCTCTGGCATTTTCCGAAGGATGATGCGCATGATAGTCTCTGTAACCTTTTATTTTGGGTTCATGTCCCTTTTTAATGTGGGTTTCCGATATCAAGCATATATCAATATTGTTTTTCCGTAGAAATACTTCTAGTTCGTTAATTTTGTTTAGGAGGCCGTTGGCGTTCCATGTCAATATCTTAAGAAACTTTGGCATATTCATGTTTTGTTGTGTGGCTTTCGAGGTTTGAACTCGAGCTTGCTCAATTTGTCAAATATGACTTGATTAATCTTGCTTTGCTGCTCAAGTTTGTCTAATATCACAGTTAATAATTGGCGTATCGGATCTTTTGTATCTGATCTTGACTCGTCTCCATGTGTCGCGACTTGCGCGTACGATCTCGCACCAACCAATGTCGGATTTTCCTTTGTACTTGGACCAGCGACGTTCTGTTGCGCAATTTTTTTTATTTTCTTGTATCGGTTTCGTCCTTTTGACTGTCCTAGCGGTCTTTGGATTATCGGTCTTAGGATATTTTGAGCTTGGGTCCGGGTTTACCGGTTTCTTAAGAGTGTCGCGTCTTTTTTGTAGCTCTTTCGCGATTTCGCAACCGCGATAATTTGCTGGATGGTTTTTCGTGTAATTTGCGCATACCGCTGGGACCTGCTTGTTTTTTTTGCACTCTCCCGAGAGATGTTTACCGGCGCACTTAACGCACCGTGGTTCTTTCTGGCAGTATGCCTGCGTGTGGTTAAAACCATGGCATCGTTTGCACTGAGGTACCGTTCTTCTTCCCTTACGCAATGGCTCGATTTTGACCTTTATGTTTAGGACTGTCTTGATTTTGAAGATGTCCTCCACGTTCTCTGTTCTATTAAAGGTGAGCATAAAGAGTGGAAGGCCCCGTTTGACTACGGTATCTTTATCTCCTTCCATGCATAGCTTTTCCTTCTTGATAATATTCACGGCGTCAAGAATTTTTAGGCCTTGGGTATGAACGTCTTCCATGATATCATCTTTTTCGCAGGTCGGGTGAAGTCCCCTAACGATTATTCGCATCGGTTTTTCGTACTTATTCTCATAAGCAAACCATTGGATATTCTCTGCGTTCAATTTCAGAGACAGTGCTCGGTAGGAATCAGAATCCTCTACGTTGATTTTCCATACGTTGTCTCGGCGTGAGATTATATTGTACTTTGTCTTCAGCGTATTTTTGAGAAGGCTACGAAGTTTTCCGTAGTCCTCTATTCCGACGACATTTATTGCGGGTGGAGGGTGAGTTTTCATTTGAGTTTTTGTCTTGTTTGGTTCAGTGGGCTCTTCTTTTTTCTGTAAGACTTCGGGTGAGGTGACAGCCTTACGCTTTTTGCTAGGCCTTTTTTTGGCGGCCGGATTGGTTTCGCGGGCAAGTTCTTCCTCGTCCGTGAAATATTCACTTGCTGGATGGTTCGGCGTTGTTTCGAGATCTTTCGGTACACGAAGGTTTTTGAGATCCTCGTTTTCTTTTCGCAGAGAATCTACTTCCTTTTTGAGCTCATAGAAGAGTCGCTCCATTTCATTAAGTTTATCTCGTAGTTCGTTGTTCTCTTTTACGAAGCATTTCGTTTTCACTGAGTCCTGATTGACCGGAGGACTTTTTTTTTCAGAGACATACGATCTAGGTGGAGATCCATATATCTTTGTTCTCTTTTCAGAGGGATTTATCGGCAATATAGTTGAGGTTGCCCTTGATGCTATCGGTGGTGATCTTTGCATACCATTTTTCCATCTGAAGGGGTCTTTTAGAAGCAATAGTTGGTCCTCCCCAAAATCCGAGGGACCGACCTCCGAAGAGGGTGGGTTTGACAGTGTAACTGGTCTGCCACCTGGGGTAATAATTCCTTTTGTTTGTCCCATTGCATCTCTTCAATGTTGTATTTTATACCTTCTACTGCCGTCCTTCTAGGATCAGACGCAGACCAAGACGCCGCCTACTATAGGTCAGACGCTATTGGATTTCGATTTGCCGTTGGTTTTACCCTTCAACTATAAGCTGGCTGCCTTGGGTGGCCCTACCAGGAGAAAATACTCCCGACAGCATAGCTTATAGAATCACCAAGGCTACTCCCTCTTGTTTTAGATTTTAGTCGCCTCTTACGACAGGCATACATTACCTCAAGGCTATTCTTATCCCCGACCTTGAAGGGGTGACAAGCATAGCTTTTATATTAACTATTAACTGTTTGATATACCCAATTCGTGCGAATTTTGAACTATTTTTTTCTCAAATTTCACCTTTACTTTATTTCAGCATTATTTTTTTTCGTTTTTATTTTCTTATGATACAGCATACACAAATATTTACATACAACCCTAAATTTTCACCCCTCTCCGATCAACCCCTATTTTTATTTGTTTAATAAAAACTTTAATTTTTTTTGGCAAGATTTTTATAAATAAACAATTTTATATTACTCTCAATTTTCAATCTTATACGATCAACGCCTTTTCATTCTATCCACAGATCCGCAATAGGGTTGCAAGATGGCAATCGAATATTATAATTATTGTAGTACGATAAGATCTTATTCAGAGTTTATAATTTCAAGTTCCTTTAATTATGATTTTTTTTTATCTCCCGCCCTCGCCGGTCGACAACTGATCAACTATTAATCGATCAGTTATCCCCGCCAGGTGTCACCACTCATCCAGCAAACATCACGGACGAAGCCGGTCTCTTGTCTTACTCACTATACATTTTTCAGCCATTTTTTTGTAGCAGTGACTGTTATACCTATTATTTTAATTTTTCAAACAAAAATCATCTTTATAAATTATTTTTATTTATATTATTTAATATTTATATATTAAAAACGTTAATTTATTTTGTGAATTGAGTTATTATCATGTATTTCAGCTATAGAGTTATAAAAATTGTCTAAAGAAATTGCTAATATTGCTTTTTATATTAAATAAATATTTATTAACAGTTGACAAATATTCATTAACCATTAATAGATATTTATTAACAATTTGTAAATTAATTAAATTAATAAATTAATCAATTAAATTAATAAATTACTTATTGACTGTTTATAAATATTTATTAAATCCTATGATGTTAAAAAATCATTTATTAACTGTTAATAAAGCTTATCAAATATAAACAAATCTTTCTATCCGTTTAAGTATTTTAACTTCATTTATTTATATGTTCTATCTACAGTCAGCAATGCCAAAAAAACGCAAAGGGGCCAATTTGAGTCGTCTAGAAATAATATATATGTCAAAACAACGTTTGCCGGGTCAGCTGGTATATATGTATATATATTTCTATATATATATATATATATACTTACTTACTTAAGGTGGCGCTACAGTCCGGGGTGGACCTGGGCCTCAATCAACAATCGTCTCCAGCTGGCGCGATCTTTAGCTAGCTCGAAAAAAATCACTCGAAGAATTTTCCTCTCGAAACAAGCTAAGGCTACCTCATCCGCTTTTGATAGAGTCCATGCCTCTGCGCCATATAGCAGAACTGGGACGATTAGGGTCTTATAAAGGGTCACTTTAGTTGTTCGAGAGAGGGCTTTGCTACTCAATTGCTTTCTTAGCCCAAAGAAACAGCGGTTGGCAAGAGTTATTCTTCGTTTGATCTCAACGCTGGTGTCATTGTCTGAGTTCATATCGGAGCTTAGGTAGACAAAGTCCTTTACCACCTCAAAGTTATATCTGTCTATTGTGACGTTCTGTCCGAGCCGTCGGTGTTGGGTGTCCTTTCTAGCTGATAGCATATACTTCGTCTTGCCCTCATTAACCGCCAAACCCATCTTCGCTGTCTCAGTCTCAATACTCACAAACGCGCCATTTACATCTCGCTGCGTTCTGCCAATTATGTCAATGTCATCGGCGTACGCGAGTAATTGGACGGACTTTTGAAAGATCGTGCCTCTGGGCTGGCGTTTGAGTTTTGCACTATTCTTTCAAGAACGATGTTAAAAAAGTCACATGACAGCGCATCGCCTTGTCTAAAGCCTTTTTTGACATCGAAGGTCTCGGTGAGTTCTTTACTGACCTTGATGGAGCAGCGAGCATTTTCCATCGTCATCCTGCACAAACGGACGAGTTTGGCAGGGATGCCAAAACTAGACATTGCTCTGTATAGCTCGTCCCTATAAATGCTGTCATAGGCGGCCTTAAAATCGATGAAAAGGTGATGGGTATCGATTTGAAGTTCCTGGGTTTCTCCAAGATCTGTCGCAGTGTAAATATTTGGTAGATGGTTGACTTTCTTGGCCTGAAGCCACACTGAAATGGACCAATCAGGTTGTTTACCAAAGGCTTCAGACGTTCACACAAAACGGCAGATAAGATCTTGTAGGCAATATTAAGAAGACTGATACCTCTGTAATTGGCGCAGTTCAGAGGGTCTCCTTTCTTGAGAATCGGGCAAACAATGCTGAGGTTCAATTCATCGGGCAGTCTCACAAATATGACCAGCTGTGACCCTTAACACATATTTAATTATTAACTAATTTTATTATTATTTAGGGATGAACAAAAGAACAAAAACGAAAATAAAAGATTTTCAAGCATAATAAAAAATAACGGCGAGTCTTGGAATTCGGCATTATTTCACGGCAGCAGTTTGTTGTGCTAAAAGATAAATACATATGTTGCACTGAGGCCAAAAGATATGTCATATTAAAAAGATGGTCAAAAATACTTCGACTTCTTGTGATCACATTACAACTTTGATCTTCTTATGTATATTTAATATTGTATGAGTATTATTGCAATTGCATGTTCTCCCGCCAATATACGTATAGGTAAATCTATAGAAAAATGTTGTATTCCATAAAGCACTTTAGGTTGGCCGATACGTCATTGAGGTTTGATTGAAATACCTTGGAATTGTATAATACTTAAGTTTAAGTTATTTCCATTGTATTTATTACAAAAATACAATAAAGAATTGTAATTAATCGAATTCCATTACATTAACGAATTTGGGCGGAACGAAGTTCGCCTGGCTAGTTCAGGGTAATAACCATTATAAACAAGGCTTCATTAAGGCCTAATTGCTACACCCAAACCACTCCACTTCATAACATTCTCTTGTAATTTTCCCCGTAGTAAGACGCCCAACGATGATGAGCGTCGCCCTATAATGAAGTTTTTACAAAATATCGCTACAGTAAAAATAAAATATAAATTCCCTAATTGCGTAAATCAAAAGAATCCATATACATTAGTTACACAGCATCAATGCCCTCGATACCCATTCAGTATCACATTACCCTATGAGCCAAGAGTACGATGTTAAATGGAAATCACATATACGGATTCCTTCCCAGTAATGTGCTATAAAAAAGATTTCATGTGAGCGGGGGGCGTCCCAATTCCTCTTGATCTTAGCTGAGGGCGGAGAGCGACGGTATATGAATAGTGCAAATTTACAATTTATGCACCCTTATCAATTCTCCTGCACAGCAACGCACACGGAAGAGCGAGAAGATACACATCAACCGGACGATTGAAACAATGTTGTTACTTTAAACCGACTAACACATTATACCATCCCGCCTAAATCGCCACCCACTTGCCAATTTAAATGATATGCCAACTCTGTCAGTGCCAGATTGGAATATAGCAGTCTACTCGAGTGACTCGTTTGTCAACTGTGCGGGCGAGACTGCCTTCTGGTCCAGTTGGGCCATGTTGTTGACGTTGGAGCTCCCATTGAAGGGTGTTAATTCTGTAATTAACAAAAAGGCGCCCTACTGATTCCTGATGTCGTCAGACGGACTCCGTCCTGGTATGAGTGGAATATGTGTACTGGAAACTGAGAATCTATGTCGGCGTGGCATAGATTTTCGAAATTCTTCTCTATCGAATTTAATTGATGGGGTAAAATGGTATAAACGAAAATTTAATGTAATTTGACAACTTAATTAAATGAAGTGTAAATGCGAATGTATTCCTGTGGATTTAACATCAGTTTTCATTTAGCCTCGGCAGGACACATAGGACCGACAAGCGACGAGCGGTCAGACGACTGCTAGCTAGAAGGAGTAAACAATAGATGCTCTGCCGCACACAAAATAACAGAACACCACACTTGTGTGTAATTCTGGATGGATGACAATTACTTTTTCTATTTTTTTTTCTCTCATCCGTCTGTGGGGTGTTGTCGAGATTTAGATTATTATGTTGGTTTACATCTGCATATTAATCGCTTTTGCCAAATGAGGCTGCAGAGGCAGACTGTTGTCAGGTTCGTATTCCTCTCATTAGAATATCCGAAAAGGGTGAATTTACTTTCCACTCACTAAACGTGACTTATGCGATGGCAGTTGGGGTGGAAGCACAGTCTTTTAATGCTACAAGGCATACAATGCTTTAACGGTTTTCTATTCAAACGATTTGTTCATTTTATAGTTTCATTTAAATGTCCGATAAAACTAATTGAGTGAACTTTATACACATAACAAAGGATGATCCTCTTGCTGCTGTTGGTTTTTTGATTGTTTTTGGTATGTGTAACATTTATGGGGGGATTAGCGAACTTTTACTTGTGGGTTTGGAAACAGTCCTTGGCAAACAAAGCTAGCACTCAGCCAGGTTGGATTGAGTTCTCCAACGTTGAAGAACTTACTTTTTCCATTAATCGCCTATAATGTATGGTAGGCGCAGTGGCTAAGGGTGCTTCCACACATTTTCCTTGATTTGTCGCCTTAGACAAACAAAACGCCTCACAAAAAACGCGGTGTGTTTCTGAAATTTAAATACACACATTTAAATACGCGTGCCCACACTGAATAAGGGAAAACAAAGCAAGAAAACAAAATAAGGCGTTTTGTTCCATTCGGTGTGGATGCTCCCTAAGTGTGTTGAACTACTGAGCGAGGAATTGAAAACTAATTCCATGTTAAGATAATCTATAAAAATTTTTGTTGGTACTGTAGGGAGGAAACGGACTAAAAAGACAAAAGTTCAGTGATTTTCACTTAACGATTGTTTATTAGGAACTGAAAACTTAACAGCAACCGAAAGATGTTTTTATTGTCAAATACAAAATACGGTAAACTATAAATCGGGTTTTTCAATAAGAGCGCTACAAAAGTTTTTTTTTAAATAAAACAAAAATGGTTTTGGATATCAATAAAATTCTTTATTCCTGTGAAAGTACGTTCGGTGCCATTATGTATGGAACTCGATTTCTTTTGCATGGCCGCCACGGGCACGCTTGCACCCACCCATTTCAATGTTCCTCGACTCATGCTTAGAACCCTTCTTTGAGTGGAACAGGTCGGCCACTTATTGCCATTTTAGCCTGTCTACATTGTTCCACAGTTGACCACCTTCTCAGGTGTTCTGCCGTGATCCATTTGTGAATCAGCTGTTCTACCATTTCTTTGCCAATTGAAGTGAATGGTTCTGGTCCCAGCAACTTTTCAGTTGACCCCTGTTTTGCAAGGGAGTCCGCCTTTTCGTTGCCTTCGTTCCCTATGTGTACTCGTACCCAAGTCAGTGTTACTTCATTTTTAGATGAACACTTATTGAGCTTAAGTATACATTCCAATGCCAATGATGTTGTGATTTTTGTTTGTTCCATGCATCTGATCACCGCCTGATTGTCCAGTGCTATAAGGATATTTCTTCCCTCCACCTGACTCTCAAGCAAGTAGTCCAACGCATGCAGCAATGCAATCATCTCCAGCCTGGTATGCAGAAGTGTAATTCACGAGGCTAACGTGACGGGCTAGTTCCAGCTCTGCTGAATAGATACTGGCACCGGCTCCGACATCCATCATGGTATTCATGGATCCATCTGCGAAAATCACTATTTCACCACTCCATTTTCTGGAAGTAATCCGTTCTCAATACGAGTTTTGTGATTCCTTTCCATAATACGCACCCTTATTATCCCATCCGTAGGCATGTTCAGCTCCCTGATCTCGTTTTTGACAAGTTCCAGGATCTTCCTATGTCCATAGATGGTACCACAATTGTTCCATCTATCTATCTATCTATATATATAAAAATAACTTGATAACTTGACAGCCTACCGACTGCCACACACATCCGATTTTGATTTAGATTTTTTTGTTGGTTAATAGACCATGCAGAGAAGGTTAATATATTGGTATGCTAAATTTTTGAAAGAAGGCGCCACAGCCATTCCAATAAATTCATTTTTGTACACTTTAAAAAAAGAGGAACTGGATGGAAATCGAGTAGTGACACTTCAAATACAAAAAAAAAAATATTTTAAATTTTAAGAGCAATTGTTGTTGTCATTTGCATCGAATTCGTACTGTGTCATCGGATAATGAACTGGAGATGCGCAACAAAGCTTTGATTTTGATCGAAGATATATGTCTGCTCATGAGTGGCAATTTGTTGTGCAAATTGGGGATGCCACAGTCAAATCGTTCAATGCAAGACGCATTTAATCCAGAATTGGAGCGAGAAATGGACTTCGGTCGAATCGCATTGAGTCAAGCTGTTCGAACAAATGTGCCAATGTTGAATCAAGAACAAAAGAAAGTGTACGATGAATTGATACAACCAGTCGATAACGAAAATGGCGGAATTTTCTTCCTCGATGCGCCCGGTGGAACTGGAAATACATTCCTGATTTCACTGATTTTGACTACAATTCGTTCGAGATCTGAGATCGCTTTGGCCCTAGCCTCTTCTGGGATAGCGGCTAATTTGAAATTGCCATTGAATCTGCATGAAGAACCTACATGCAACATTTCAAAGAACACTGCGATGGCGAAAGTACTGCAGCAATGTGAGATTATCATATTATCATATGGGATATCAGGCGATTTTCGTTAAACGCTGCCTGTCATTTCGAGATCAACTCCGGCAGATGAATTGAATGCTTGCCTGAAGGCGTCTGCTTTATGGCGATACATCAAGAAATTGCATTTGACAACAATGCACTAAGGATAAGCAAGAATAACAAGAATCACACCTCATTCGCGTACAATTATAGACTATGTAATTACTGTGTAATGTTGTTGATAATCTTAAAGTAAGTGATCATGAAAGCATCGAAATTAGCTTAGAAATGAACATAGTGATAAAAAGTGAAAACAAATCAAAAATAAAAATATCAAAGTACGATAGGAGAAAATTTCGCGAGCGTGTTCAACGAAACTTAGAATTGGTTGGAGATGACGATAGTGACGATGTGAACAGAATAGCAAGGAATGCAACGGAGTGCTTAAAAGAAGCTGTGGATTCTCTAAAATGTGAAAGAAATGTAAATATGTCTGGCACAAATCAGTGGTTTAGTAACGCACTTAAATCCAAAAAAAGGGATAAAATACTTAAATATAGATTATCGGTGTTGTTAAATTCACCAAATGACTGGAAAAACTAGAAATAACTTCAAATCAGCTCTAGACAGGGCAAAAAGTGAATTTACAACACAAAAACTACAATCAGCTAGAAACCAAAAATCAATGTTGAGAACTATAAAATCATTAGTTCTAAAAGAAACAAAAAGTGCCAGAAAGGTAGTTGTTTTTGAAAATTACTTAGTGAATGATTGTAAAAGTATGTCAAGTAAATTCAACGTGTTCTTGAACTTAATAGAGCTATCCCCCAAGTGTTATATGTTAACTTAATTCCCACAGTAAATGCAACGTTTAAATTTAAAAGTATTTCAATTTATGAACTTAAAAGCATTTTGAAAAATATGAAAAATAAAAAAGATCCGAATATGTTGAGTGTGAGCATGATTAGTGATGCGATGTATAGGACCGAACCTATGTAAAATTATAAATATATAATAAATTCCTGGCTAATTGAGTTTTTCCAGAAATATGGAAAGAGTCATTAGTAGCCCCGATAGGAAAAACAAAGAATCCTATACGAAACCAGCAGATTTCCGCCCAATCAATGTGCTACTCAACGAAGCAAAGATTTTGGAGAAAATTGTACAGCAAGAGCTTCAAAAATATATGGAGAACAATCTACTTTTTGCAGATTGCCAATCAGGATTCAGAGGAAGACATAGTTGCGAGTCGTTAATTAACCTTATTTTGGCTGATTGGAAAAATGAGGTACACTCAAAAAATAAAATTGCTGCTGTTTTCTGCGACTTAAGACGAGCATTTGAAACAATTGGTAGAGGTATCCTACTCTTGTTGTACTTATATTTATTTTTCTTTCTTTCTCGATCTGTTGATGTATTTCTGTCGTAGATCTAAATAAATACTAAATACTAAAATACTAAATACTCGACAAACTGGATAAATACGGTATTAAGGAAAATGAAATGAGGTGGTTCGAGTCTTATTTGAAAGGACGGAAGCAAAGGACAAGAGTGAATGATGCAGTTTCGGAGGCGATAAATGTAGTCCTAGGTGTACCACAAGGATCTGTTTTGGGAGCACTCCTTTTTATAATATATATTAATGAAATGCCTGTTGTAATTAAATGTTCGCGACTCCAACTTTTCGCAGATGATGGTCTTATATATGTTTCGTGTAATAACTTAAATGAATGCATTCAAAAAATTAACTGTGATTTAAAGGAATTGGATAAATGGTTTAAGATGAACAAATTAAGTTTAAATGTAAACAAAACAAAGTGTATGTATATTAATGGACATTCAGATAATAGGTTGATTATAAATGACGAAACTGTGGAAGTTGTTAGTGAGATTAAGTATTTGGGAATAATAATTGATAAAAATTTGAACTTTAACAGTCACATTGAATATATATCAAAGAAGATAAGTAAAAAAATTGGTTTCTTTGGTAGGATACGAAAAAGAATGTCAGTAATTAGTGCAATAAATGTATATAATACGATAATTAAGCCCCATTTTGAATACTGTTCAACGATTATTTATTTAGCAAACAGTACAATGTTAGAGAGACTACAGAAATTTCAAAATAAAGCTATGCGTATTATACTAAAATGCCACTGGCTAACTCCGATTGTGAATATGTTAAATGTATTGAAATGGTTAAGTGTTCGACAACGGACAGTTATGAATGTTTTAATTTTTGTATATAAAATGAAAAGTGATTTGTTGCCCAATTATCTATGTAGAAAAATGATATATGTTAGTAATGGAAAAGGCAATAAATGTCGAAATAATCAAATATCGAAGGCCATCGATTAATAAGCGACAGGCAATACGGATTTCGGAGCCGTCGTTCCACTGGTGATCTGCTAAGCTACGTAATGCACTTATGGACACAATCAATTGAACAACACGGCGAATTCAGAGCCGTAGCCTTGGACATATCAAAGGCATTTGACCGAGTCTGGCATAGAGCCCTATTAGGCAAGTTAGCGTCTTACGGATTACCACAACAACTCTGCGGATGGATGCAAAATTTTCTTCTGGGAAGATCGATCCAAGTTGTTGTAGATGGTGTATCATCCAATTCGTTTGCTATAAATGCAGGAGTGCCCCAAGGATCTATTCTTTCTCCAACTCTATTTCTTCTCCACATCAACGATTTGCTTGGATCGACAAATAATAATATCTACAGCTTTGCAGATGACAGCACTCTTATATCCTTCATCTCGAACAATGGGCCTGTGAATACGGATACATCACACAGTCAGAGATGTGAACAAATTAATTCTCTAAATGATGATCTGGACAAAATCTTAAAGTGGGGAAAGGACAACTTGGTTGTATTTAATGCAAACAAGACACAGCTCACAACATTTTCCAGAAAAAATGCATCAACAGTTCCTCAGATCCAAATGGATGACCATCCAATCCATCACAAGGACTCAATGCACCTTCTAGGAGTCACTGTCAATTCAGGAATCACATGGCAGAACCACATATCCTATATCGCAAAATCGGCGTCTGCAAAGTTAAGCTACCTATTTAGAGCAAAGAGGTACTTTAGCCCCAAACAACTTCTCCTTCTCTACAAAGCACAGGTTAGACCAGGCTTGGAATATTGTTCCCATGTATGGAGCTCGGCCACAAAACATACACTTAACCTGCTTGATAGCATACAGAGACGAGCATTTCGACTCATTGGAGACCCTACACTCACATCGAATCTAAAACCGTTGATGCACAGAAGACAAGTCGCTGACCTATGCTTGTTCTATAGGTATTTCCATGGTAGATGTTCTGAGGAACTCAAAGACATTATCCCTGCTAATGCTCATGACCATACAGTACACTTGACAACTGCGAGGACATCAACTTTCCAAAACTCCTTCTGTTACAGGACAAGCAAACTTTGGAACTCGCTTCCTGGGGATATATTTCAAGAAGACTACAATTTACAGCAATTTAAGTGCAGAGCAAACATACATCTGCAGGCATCTCGGGGCGCTGTTGAAGCGTTATAGGTTCGCCTTTCCCGGGAGAAGTATATATATGTGCACACCTATAATATAATTAACAGAAATAGTTCACGTCTTCCACTTTTTAGAACAAAAAAAGCACAAAACATCGTTTTTTATAATGGTTTTAAAATGTTCAATGAACTCCCCAATGAGTATCAATGTGAAAATAATTTGTCATGTATGAATAAGTAGTATAACGCATATTTCCTCCCCTTTTTTCTTTAAACTTTTTTATTGTTTGTATATATATATCTTCCTGTGTTATTATAGCTAAATATTGCTAAACAAATGAAATGAAATGAAATAAGTAATTGCATTTTGAAAGAAAAGACATTTATCCAACCTGCGCTGTAGGCCTTTGCTAACCACGATATCAATGACTTTTTTAAGAATATCTATATATTCTTCAATTGTTTCAGTTGCGATAAGGATACGAGATATCATCCAAATATGTAAGAACTTTTGATTTTTAAATCATTTTTCCAAACAAATGTTTCATAATTATAGCGTTCGAAAACAGAAGGGACCTTTTTAAACCAGAACGGCATTCTAGTGAATTCCCATTAGGGGTAGTAAAATAGGTGTACTTCATCGAATCCTCTTCAAGGGGAACATGATGAAACATGTTCTTTAAATCGAGTACCTATAGTAAAATACCTTTTATTTTTAAGCCGATCAATATTATCCTCGATTAGGGGTAGGGGATAGTTGTCACGCACTTTTTATTTGTCTTTTCCACAAGTACACTAGGTGATGCATATTATGAACTAGACTCTCGTATTATTCCCTTTGTAAGCAGGTCGTTAAGAATTTTATCTAATTCGATTTTATAAGAGTAGAGCAACCTTCTTGGAGGACAATGAAATGGAAGCTCTCTGGATAATACTATTCTCATTTTAAATTCACTTTCTACTGCAAAAACTTTATCGACATCGGCCCAACTATCTCCTTTACACTCTCGCTAATATCATATGGTAAACATGGATTGATTTTATTATCGAATTCTAATTGATTGCTACTTATGTCTATATTAAAAATGTCTTCAACAAAACCAATTTCTTCATTTAACGTACTTACATGCAGATTCGAAAGACGACATGGACTTGAAGCACGATGATTCGGAATGCTGGATATCTCGGGCAAAATTAAATCTTCTTCGTTATCAGCATTCTTATTAGTTCTCTGTAACACCATACCGATCTTGTCAATGATATTTCAACCAAGTACAACAGGATAGCTCATGGAATGATTTTTATCTACAAGAAAATGAAAATTAGTTGGTAAATTATCATAAAATATAGACGAATTAACACTTCCCAACACATGAAGTGGACTACTGTTGACGCCACAATATGAATGACTATTCACTTTCAAGCCAACGGTGTAATCATAAACGGTGGCGGAAACTTCTATGACTCTCGAAGTCGTTAGCTGCTGAGCGTCGCTGTTGCTGTTTGAAACAGTTTTGCTCCTGGTCCGAGAGGCTGATATTTTTCGCCGTTTCTCTTTTATTCACGCTGTTGCTGCTTTTATCTCGAAGTGTCAAAACAGGTTCGTTACAGGAACAGTTTTTGGCAATGTGTCCCCGACGTCCGCACTTAAAGCATGTAAACTCTTTCCTCTGATGTAAACTATTGGCAGGTATAGCATTTGCATCACGTTCGGTAGGGCGTTCTCTTGGCCTACGTGGATTATTTTGATGTTTGTTGCGATTATACGCTTGAGATGTACTAGGCTTCGCAAGAAAATTATTACGGGTGTTGTTTTTAAACTGTTCGTACTTTCTCAACGCGTGTTTAAGCTCGTCAATGTTATTGGCGTTGTACAGTATACTCTTGTTGGTTTCGGTGTCAGCATTACCCTTGATGATAAATTGAATTAGGTCTTCCTCTTCAAGGGGATTATGGGACGCGATTTCTTGCATAGGCAAAACATATTGCTTTAATGTTTCATCACGCCGTTTCTTTCTCCCATTAAGTTGACTGAATATATCCGCTTTGGTCACGAGACGCTTAAACTCATCCACAAGTGCTTGTTTTAGTTCGCTCCAGTTGGCCAATTTGAAAGATCTCACAAATAACCTTGCGGTGCCACTAAGGAGTCTTTTCCCAATTATAAACTTTGTGCTATCATCTAAACAAAGAATTTCAGCATACTCGTCGAAATGTTCTACCCAACGATGAATGGGAAAGTTATCGTCCCCGCTAAATGGACACTACAAGTCTTCCATGTCCTTGAAATTGTTTGAAACTTTTGGCTTTGCACTGGGAGATGCGTCCTCAATCTGCAACTCTTTAAGTTTCCCCTTCAAAAGAATAATCTCCTCCTTCTTCTTGCATGCGTCTCGAAGTAGGTTGAGTTCCTCATCAATGTCACTGTTTAAAGTCGCTAAGTCTTCCTCCTGCTCCCACGTTTTCATTCGATGACCCCGCTGTTTTCTCTTCACCTTTGGACGTAAAATGCTGAATTAAATTTTGAAGATCGTCCTCTGTATATCCTTGTACTGCATCTTCTACTCGAAGTTTTAATACCGGCTTAGTAATAAAGCAACAGTTGCCACTTACAATAAACGATAGAACTCTTGTGACATATTTACTGAATAGACATTTAAAAAAATTACCAACAAACAAAACGACACTTTCACAATGTACAAACTTAGACGATTAGTGGTAAAACAGATCCCACTTCTGAAAAATTGTAGGGAGGAAACGGACTAAAAAGACAAAAGGTCCCGGGCGGCTCTTTACTAGGGGCGGCAATTTTGGCCGTTACATTTTTTTTTTAAATAGGTATATAACATTTAGAAATTGATTCTTTTTTCAGTCCAATGAATTTATCTACAAAGCTTACCAGCATTAACACTGCTTCACAGTAAGTAATCAGACATTCCTTGTGTTGCTTACAACAAAATCCAATGAACGCTGCTCTCTAGTATGCAATGCTGCAACTACATTTTATCAGAAATTCTAAACACAAATTATAACATAGTAAACAATAGCTAACTGCATCTGAAAATACTCTTTTTCTCTTTTCTCGCTAGAAGTTATGTGTGCATACGTATGTACTGTAAGCGATGTATAGCTGTAGCTGAACGCTGGAGACTGGAGTTCGTGCGATTAAGTGTTTTTTTTTTGCTTTTGTGGGTATTAGAGGTCTAATTTATTAATAGAGGCACTCTCTCTACATAATATGCAACTCCTACTATACAGATGCGTGCTAACATCGCAGGTATATATTAAGTTCATGTATAGTTGTGTTTTGTTTTTCTCAAACGAAGTAAAGTTTGCAAACATAAACAAACATTCTAGTTGGCAGTAGAAGTTGCAGTTTTGTCTTGTTTTTCGTGCTCTTTATTACTGAACATTAATTACTCAGGAAATTTAGAAAAAAATAAAGTGGACGATGGGTCGCACGCAAATTTATCTTTCACCAAAAGGTTGGTTGAGTCAATTATTAGGTAGGTAACAAAAGCAACCCTTCATTAAATGTAAGAATAGGTAGTGCTAAATAAAATGCACTTTTAGGTTATTCATTCGATATGGCATTATTTAAATATCAAACTATAATGCGAGAATTTAAAAGTTGATCAAAATCGTTAGAACGGTTTTTGTAAAATTGCGAAGACAAAACAATACCAAATGTGTTTCGAAATTGGGGCGTTCGAGATATGATCAGTTTTTAAAATAAGCGTTTTTGGTGATTCGAATTAAAAATTAAGGACACAATAATTTTGAAAACATCAGTTTTACTCTAAGTATGTGATAGCGATATCGCCGTTTTCCAGTAAACTCAAGAAAACCAAATTAATGTTTTTTTTTTTTTTTTTCAAAAATCTATTGTACGATAAAATATACAAAAATTGAGCCTGCCATTCAGTTAGAAAATATCATATTACCTAAGAAATGAATTTTTGTTATAATCGTATGGATAGTTTTCGAGATATGTAGGTATTTCGAAATTTCAAAAGTACCTACCGTTATTCGATTCGAGAAAGTTTAATGACATACTGGTTAAAATCGTTGACAAAAGTTTTTTTTTATGTACCTATGAAAAAATAACTAGGGGCGGTATAAATAGGGTCTGCCCCGGGCGGCCCAAGCCCACGCTACGCCACTGTCAAAAATATTTTTTTTTTTATCTAAATCACTTTGCACGTTCCATTGGGCAGAAAAATCAATCTTTTTTTCGATTCGGATCACTTTTTGCAGATCTCGATATTTTTTTCAGATCTACACTTACCAATATACTTTGTACAGCTGTTTTACGTCAGTTTAGGAAGTTTGCTTTCAAGACATATTCGCAAAGTTTTGTGAAAACGAAAATAACAAATTACATAAATAGCTACCTATGGATAAGATTTCGGAGGAATTATTATCTCCATGGTCTCCCTCATCATCTGAAGACTACAAATCACCAATAATACTTCATTTGTATCTACAACAGAGAAAACATTTTTCAGGTCGATATTCATATTTGCGATTTTGCCAGAAACGAATGCAATTAGAACAGCTGATATTGCTGTCAATTAACGCACTAATCCATTTACAAAAGTAGATCGATTTCGTTGCATGTTCCATGAGCAGCGTAAAATCTGAGATCTGAAAAAGATTTCTGGTGGTCCCAATGGAAAACGACATTAGGCAAATGTTCACCACCAATTCAAACCTCGCGCCTTATTTTATAGTAGTTTCCATATTATTTTTTTGAAGTATTGATTTTCTTAACAAAGCTTTTAAAAAGTACAACAATAAAAGATGCATCGTTTAATTTAAGCTACATATCGTATAAAAACCTCACAAAAATAAAAGCTTGTTACAGTCCCTAGAAACCCGCATTGTTGGTCAAAGCCGCTCTATTTATTTTGTTGTCGCTTTCGCTCATTGTAGATGTTCGATAGTCGCTAACTACTTTTTGGAGACATTTGTTCCGCGAAGTAAAATAGATTCACAGCCAGAATATCACTATTACGAATCGTCAAAATAAAGAACATACAAATGATCACTTTTTCTAAGGAATTAATTTTAATATATTTTATTCTGTCTTTTTAATGTAAAACCGATGTGCGCAGTGTCTATCCCTTTCTTTTTCGATAGTCGTAAAATTTTCTGATGATCCTTGATGACGATCCAGCATTTTTATATTTCGAATAACTTCTGAGGCAAAAAGAGTCGTTAAAGTGGGTGGATTGCAAAATAAGTGTCTGGAGCGTTGTTGGATCTTGGATCGCTTGCGCAGTCGAGAAGGTGGTATTATGGTTTGGAGGGCCATATCATAATTTGAACTCAAAAACGTACATAAATGTTCTATAGAAGGCTTTTCCGTCATAGTACGATCTCTTTGGGCCTCTGCCGTTGACTTTTCAACTCGACAACGCTCCTATACACACTGTCCTTGTGGTCAAATCGCTGATCGCGTCCAAAAATGTCACCCTTTTGAACTGGCCGCCATACTCGCCGGACCTTAACAGTATACAAAATGTTTGGGGATGGCTTGCCCGAAAAGTTTATGAGTCGGAAGCAGTTTTCATCAAAAACTGAACCAAGCGAAGCCATTCAACATTCATATAAGTTCACAATTGATTTGTGGACTTATAACTTACTAGCTGTGCCCGCAACTTCGTACGCGGCGTGAGACTGCAATTTCCAATAAAAGAGATTTGACCGTTTCCTCAGCGGCATATAAGAAAATCAAGTTTCACTTCCTTACTGTAGGTACAACGTAGGTAATATCAAAACGACCACTAAACCAAAAGCCTTAACGGAAATTTGTATCTACAGCAACAATAAATAAATCAAACAACATAATTCACCCATATCGTCTGTACTTCTTGAATTCTTCAATTCTTTACTGTAGGTATCAACGTAGGTACTATAACAACCATTAAAACAAAAACAATGAACTCAATTTCTATATACACCACCTCCACCATACCTCGCTCACCACACCACACGTCGTCATCAGCCATCTGCGCATTTTCTCAGAAACACATTGTCGCTGTTTTTTTTTTCATATGAACGTGCTTGTGCAATGTGTGCCACCAAACCACCCCAAATCAGAACAACGATCAAGAACCGCGGCTGCTGATAATATTTGATTTGAGAAAATAAATTTATTTTTTTGGTGTTAGATTTTAGGTTGTAGCTCAGCTTCTGGAGGTTATAGAAAGCTGATTGATGGCTTGAAATAACTATAAAAGTGTTGGCTCTCCTTAGTATTTTGTTTTGTTTGCATTGATTAATGGCGAGTTAAAGGCAGTAAAGTCAGAAAAAAACACATTTTGGTCAAAAACGCTCCAAAAAAAAAAAAAAATAGGCATGGCAATGAAAGGGAATAGCCTATGTGTTGCACAAAATCTTAAGGAACATTTCAAAAAAAGTTTCATCGAAACCTGTGCAGTAGTTTTCACGCCATTAGGTAACAAAAAAATTGCCTACAGTTTTATTATAAGTATAGATTGAAGTGGGTCCCAAGTCCATTATGGACTTTTGGCTTGTGGACTTATGACCCTGCGCCGTTGAAGTCAGTACTTAATGTTCGTTGTTTTTCTATGTAATACAATAAATTTTGTATTCAATGTATAATTGCATTTTAATATTCATATATACATTTGTTAGGGATTTTCCCCCTAGGACACCTTTTTTGACACTTTTGACAAATGTTCAGTCTACCACATCTAAATTCGGCTTACATTAAAAATAAAATGATGAATGAAAGACAAACGGATAGGTGGACGAAATTGCGAGACACACTTTTTTGAGTTGACATACATATCATCATCGTGTCAGAATTGATTAACACCTCGAGTTTGAAATATGTACTAAACCACAAACACATAAGTTGAATATGCTAGGCCTAGAAGGTATAGCGTTCACTTTGATATTGCCAGCGTTATCAAAGCAATTAAAATCAGCACGTGTGCCTTTACGTTTGTCACACACATGACTAACCTACAACTGGTCACCTGAGAGTCTGAGACGTTTTAGGACGTCTATTCAAGTTAAAAGTATATTTACAATGAGCTCGTATTATTAGGAATAGTTGTCTGAAATTAATCAATCCATTAAACAGCAATAACATTAATTTCATGTATGGTATACCTGTCACGAAATTTGTTCTTACTAATACACGATGTATATTGGTTGTCTGCCACAACACGAAGGTATGTAATTTTAATCCACTGACGGGTATATAGCAAGATCACATCCCATATCCCGTATCCGACACGAGTGGATACAGAACTGAAAACAATTTTCCAGTCGAATCCACCACGTCCAAACGATAATAAGATGCGAAAGAAAGCAATGAAAATATCAAACAAATTTGAATAGATTGTGTGCGTCCGCCTTCGTCGTCGCCTACACGATAAACATAAATATATTTTCTGAGTCCTAGTACATGGTGGAGAAGATAATATCTGCTCTGCTGTCATTATGAATTTTAGTTGAAATCTATTCGTATTCAAATTTATGCACTGAAGTAGATATTCCAATAGATTTTCCTTTCACTTGGAATGTAATCAAAACAACATCATATCAGACTCAAACAGTGCGTACATTTTAAACAGTGGCAGCAGTGTAGGAACTTTTTTAATAAAGCGTTTAAAAGTCGTCGAATATTTGACTAACTTTTGTATTTATAACGTAAACATAAAACATTTCGGGTGATACCAATTAAAGGACATCTTCTGTGCGGCGTGTCTTTTGTCCAAAATGTAAATGAACCAAAACGATTGTGTGTGAGCACCCTTCGATCTGAAGTTTGATTTGAGCTGAATTATTCAATTACAAACTTAATTGTAAGAAAAATTTAAACTTGTAAAGCAAATATCATTTTGTTTATTTAATTGATCAAATTCGTAATTGGACTCTTGTCTTTTTTCCTTTTTACATTTTAGTGGGCCTTAAAATGCGTGTTGTTATTGACAACTACCTTAAGACCAGCGAATCTCAAACTTGTTAAACTGTGGAACCCTAAGCATGGCCCAAATATATTTCAGAACCCCAACTCCTTACGACGTAGAAAAATGAAAAACAAACACATTTCAAAATCAATTTTTTATTAAAGATAGTTTTTTCGAGGTTAGTGTGAAGAATGAAACTGTTTCATTATTTGATTTATAATTTTTTTTTAAAATTGACTTCTATATCAGACAATTTTTTTTTTGGGACGGAAGGTGGAAACCTTGCCTGAGGCACCAATGGTCCGACATCCATTGATTCCTACCGACTAACTTCCCGAACCACCCGATTTGGGTACCCCGCGGAACTACCATAATTCGCGGTGGTCAGAATGAAGACTTAGCTTTTAGCTGCGTATTCGAACCGCCACGTCACTTACAATGGTACAGTTTTCACTATTCCGAAACTTGAAATTTACGACATTATCCGCTTTTTACTATTAGCCATGATCCATATAGATCATCGATTTACATGCAATACAACAACAGCATATGATCCTGCTATTCATCGATATCACAAATCATTATCTGAAAATGTATTCTACTATTTCTCGCTGCGTTGTTTGGCGCTGTTTGTTTCATTTTTAAATGTTGGTGTTCCCGTCCGTTTTTCGGGATGTTGCTTTTTTCATTCTATAAGGTGTTCCCAGACCAGTGTTGCCGCTGAAAATTTGCAAAAAGGGGTTTAAAAAGGCGCCCATAAAAAAAAAAAATGTTATAAAAATGTATTAATAACAAAAACCAAACACATGACCGTATTCATTACAAAAACACA
The DNA here is from genome assembly GCA_946477585.1 of Cheilosia urbana. Classification (NCBI taxonomy): domain Eukaryota; kingdom Metazoa; phylum Arthropoda; class Insecta; order Diptera; family Syrphidae; genus Cheilosia; species Cheilosia urbana. The sequence continues at coordinate 46,723,038 of OX297856.1, forward strand.
ATTATACATAATAATAATTATAAATATTCTGCGCAATAATAATAATCATACTTATTAGAAAGGCCTTCTCTAAAAATCTCTGTGAATTTACATTTAATTTTTTTAGAATAGTCTTTGTATTCGTATACTAAGTTCTTATTTGGAAAATAGTGTTAGGTATCTCTTTCTTCTGTCAATTTGTTTAGTTCTGTGCCTTGATTTTATGCGGTTCTCGCCGCAGCTGCGCTAGGGAACGATCCGAATCGGATGTGTAAGTGCACCGCGCGCTGGACCAGCGTGACCGTTGTGTAAAAATTTGACACTTTTTCGAGGACTCTAATACAATTTGTTGTACTTTTTCTCTTTTTTTTAGTTGAAAAAGGAACTTTGCAAATTCTTAAAACAACTGTGATTTCCAAATAAACATGTTTAAAATGTAACGCGGTTGAGTATCACAATACTATTATAACGTTAAGCGAGACAATACTTGCGAAAATATTGTGCGAAAATTGTAAAATTTACAGAGAAGCTTTAGGCCCCAGTTATAGCCATACGTAAAACGGAACCGTACAAATTTTCTTTTGCTTTTTTGACCACTTAAACTTGATGGTTGACCTCAATCTTGATCTTAAAATATTGCTTATGAATTATAATAATATAGTTTATAAAAAAAAAAAAAAAAATTAAGCAATTTATCTTTCAATTTTCTAAAAAAAAACATTTTTAATTTTTCAGTTATCGGAAAACGTTTTTTGTACGGAAAAATTTATAAATTCTTATTTTTTTAAAAACGAATTTGATAAACTAACTTTATAATTCATAAGCAACATGCTTAGATCAAGATTGAGGTCAACCATCAAGTTTAAGTGGTCAAAAAAAGCAAGCAAAAGAAAATTGGTACGGTTTCGTTTTACGTATGGCATTTGGACCTTAGTAATATTGCCCTTTATTGTTTCGCCGCCCTGAGTGTTAGAGAAAGGTCATAAATTATAGTTTAAAAAAAAATTGAAAATTTTCATAGAAATTTTCATATATAAAAAAAAAACTAAACTTAAAAAAAAAAAAAAAAAAAACACATTAGAGATGTATTTAAGGGCTCTGCCCCCCTGCAACCCCCCTGCTTGGGCTTACTGTTAGATTTGGGGGTGGGTGCGAGGTTGAGTATATAAAAATTTCCTTTAATCTAAACTAGTTTATCCAATATCAAAAATATTAAATAAAAAGTATTTTTCATTATTTTTAATTTCATTATGAAATAAAACACAAATTTGGGGCCTTATTTCTTTTTATTTTGGGGCCTTATTTCATCGCAGTGGGGCCTTATTTCATATTTGAAATTGGGGTGTTATTTCATTATGAAATTGTTGTTTTCTTTTATCATAAAATACATAAAAATATTTTATCATTTATAATAAAATGTCCAGCAGCTTGGAATAATGAAAAATGGAAACTAGCAGGCTGCATGAATTTAAATTATTTTATTTTATTCTTTGCAACTGTTTTCGCCGAGTTTTTTGTAACTTACTTCAGTTTTTTCTTCAGGGTTTTAGTGTTTACAGTGGCGTAGCGTGGGTTGGAGCCGCCCGGGGCAGACCCAATTTGTGCCGCCCCCATAATTTTTTCACACATTAAAAAAATGCCTTTTTAAACGAAATATCTTGAAAACAAAAATTAATTTCTATGGTAATATGGTCATTTCTACCTGAATAGAGGGCTCAGTTTTTTTTTATATTTTGCAAAATTCATTCGGTTTTTATTTGTTTGCCCTCAGCCGTTAAATATTTCCTTTATTTTGCAATCCTGAATTTTGAATTCGGCTTTTTATTCCTTAAATATTTCAATCATTGCGCGATTACTAATTGGCGTTTTTATCTTTCGTATTTTTTTGAAATGATTTTTTAACAATTCGCAAAAATCATTCGGCAATTTGCTGATGTTGTTGTCAAGTAATTTTTCAACGAAATATCGTTTCGACGTTTTACTATTTCCCAGATTGATCATTTCGCCACCCCGGCGAAACGTCAATTTTCCCAACAATTTAAGCGAAATGTACCGTACCCATCATCGTACAATAGATTTTTGAAAAGAAGTTTTTTCTTTTAATTTCGTTTTCTTCAGTTTTCTAAGAAAATGCGATAGCGGTTTCGACCAGAATGAGTAGTTACAGTAAGATTTATGTTTCCAAAATATTGTGACCTTAATTTTAAATTCGAATCACCGAAAACGCTAATTTTAAAAACTGCTTATATCTCGAAAGTGTAGGCGCAGTGGTTTAGTGGTTAGTGTGTTGGATTACTAAGCGAGGGGTCCAGGTTTGAATCCCGCAAAAAAACCCAAATTCCAACTTAGGGTTTTTTTCACTGTGCTACCTCTCGCGAACGTCTGACAAACATCCGAGAGTATAACTGTCTTGAAAGAGCTTCTCAATTAGCCGTTTGGAATCGGCATTAAATTGAAGATCCCTTCCATTCTTTCTAAAAAAATTAAAAAAAAAGAAGAAAAAAACTCACACAAAACAATGGTTGTGAGAAGCTAGGCCTAGGGTCCCTTTGACCTGTTGCGCCAACTACTTATTACGGTACGGTTTTTTCTTCGTAATTTTACAAAAACCTCTCTAACGATTTTGATCAAAATACATATCAAAGATAATACAGGTATTTTAAATAAGATCCCCTACTTAGTTTTTCTCAAAAAATTGGACTAAATCAATTTCTTTAATTATTTCTGAAAAATTATTACCCAAAAGCCGATCTGTATTCACTTCCATTAAGAATGCAATAGCAGCTAGGTAAAACTTATGTTTTGCAAATATTGCCCACTTTTTCACCGCAGATCTTAAAATAATTCCAACTACTTGGATCGTTACACAATCAGAAAATCCCACTTCATTAACACCCCCACACACGTCCATCGGGATATTCAGTTTATAACGTGTAATGCAAATTCAAGAACAAATCTCTGAATTCTTAGATATACTCGTACATAATGTAAGGACATCGATCTATCAACCACACTACTTGCAATCAAAAAACAGAAACTCCTACTACGCCTGTCAACTTGTAAACTGTAAGAGCTTATAAAATAGTACAGTAGGCGCTTATAGCTCTCTAACCAGAACTTGCCAAAATGATATTAATAAATATATATATATTATTTATTTAAAAAAAAAAAATGAACTGCTCCAAATTGCCGCCCCTAGCAAAGTGCCGCCCGGGGCCTGTGCCCCCCTTGCCCCCCCCTTGCTACGCCACTGAGTGTTTAAGCCATTTAAGTCATTTAATTCGTTTAATTCGGTTTCGCAATGTGAATAGTTTTGGATGGTTTCATGTCCGCGTAGAGATATTCTCTGCAACAGCCATAACACGTCACGAACTGAGTCAGGTAGAAGTTTGTTTCGCCATGAGCACGTTTAATCCATGCATCGATCACTGGTATGAGATGTGACAATGTGTCCATCTTCCCTTAAACGATTCGTTCCATTGTTGTTGCCAAACAACTATACTGTGGTTTCTTTCGTATTTTCACCTTTCGTCGCCTACTCGGCGATTTCGGACATGTTCGGTTCGAGCTTTCATTTCTTCAGCGAGCAAATCGATAGGTAGCGTTGAAGATATTATTCACAAGTATAGAATCGTTCGAAACTATTTGAAATGCACAAGCGATTCCTAATACGCTTAGGCGGTGGACAGATTTAATTGTCCTAACATGACTTAACTTTCGCGGCACATGACCATATTTATACTGCTTACATAAGTATTGAACTCGCAGCTCCTGCAAAGCGTAGTCTCTTACTCTGTCTCATTATGAAATAAGACCCCAAAAGAAGAAATGAAATAAGTCCCCAAAATTATTTTTTTATTATTAATTGTTACCCTTCCGATATGGAATGCGTATGGGGGGGCATGCTGCCCCCTGCAACCCCCCTGCATGGGTTTACTGTTAGATTTGGGGGTGGGTGCGAGGTTGAGTATATAAAAAGTGTCTTTAATCTAAACTAGTTTATCCAATATCAACAATATTAAATGAAAAGTAGTTTTCATTATTTTTAATTTCATTATGAAATAAACCACGAATTTGGGGCCTTATTTCATTGGGGCCTTATTTCCTACAGCCATCTCAGTACAGTGCAGTTCGATATCTTCTATCGTTTTTGCCACGGCGATATCGCCTGCAAGGCCAATAATTGAATATTCTCGTGAAATCGGGAACGTCAGAATTTCGTCATATATAAAGTTCCACAACAACGGTCCTAGGACTGAGCCTTGAGGCACACCGCAAATTACCTCGTATTATTTTATTCACTCATTAGAATCATAGAGAAGAACTCTGTTTGCAAAGCTCGATGTAATTTTACACAGATATTCTGGTATTTCAATCCGGTAAAGACAGCTCGTGACGCATTCCCTGGGGCAGAGTCCAATCTCGATCTGTATTTAGTCTTTGCATAAATATACGCTGAAAAGCCTGCTTCAGCGAAACGTTGTGGCGGAGTGCCGGTCTATTCGACAAAATTCATTTCGCAAATTTTATTTTGCATTTATCGAAATAAATTTAGTTTATCTCGCAATAGTTGTTTCGCAAATTACCATTCCGTCTTTAAATTGTGTTGCAACGTATTTATTTCGCAATGTTTTTCTCGCGCTTTTGCATTTCGCTTATGATTATAGACAGCATGTTGTTGTTTTGAAAGAATTTGTTTCGCTTACTGTTAATTCCCATTATTCTTTGTCGTTATTTCTGTAATTGACAAAATGACACTTGACACACAGTTGTTTTGTAATAAAACTATAGGGGTATTCACGATCCGGTGCAACTGGTCTTGTATCATTGCAAAAGTGCGAAAGTGCAAATTTCAAAATTTCGCTACACTTTTGCACTTTATCTATGCCTTGCCCCTATTGCAACCGAAAAATACAACAGAGTAGCCTCATCAAGTTGACAGTTCGCTAAATTGGAAAAAATAAAGAGAATGGAAAACAAAAATAAGTGCCGCCGAAGGGAAAATCATAATTTTCATTAGGTAATATTAATTAATTAACATAATTTTGTCTCCATTATCTTCCATTAAACAGAATCGTTTTTCTTTTTCGCCTTTTAAAAGTTTTGTTTCAGATAACAAATGTCAATTGTCAAATTGGATCTGGCATTTGCTTCAGTTTTGCTATAGATAAGAAAAAGTGTGTTCACGATCTGATAAAATAAAATAAAATTTCGCAATTTTACTAGGTCTGTTACACCGAATCGTGAATACCCCTTATATTTATTTGTATTTATTATATAATAACTAGCTGACCCGGCGAACTTCGTTCTGCCCAAATCTATAGATATATGTATATATAAAAATTGAGCCTTAAAATTGTGTTCGTTTATCGCCCATTCACGCCTTAAGGCATTTACCGATTTAAACCAAACTTTCAAACATCTTTGGCATTGGTCTACCTATATATGATTTGTGTGAAGTTTGGTTGCAGGTAAATGTATGTTTGTGTAATTTGTTTACAAAAAAAACGGTGTAAAAAAAATATATTTATAGGTACCTAGTGTAAAATATGTTTTTTTTTTGTCTTTGCCATTTTGTTTTGTCAAATCCCTTTTTTCGAATTTCCAGTCGGTTTTTTTTCTTCAGTTTTCTCAACATTTTGAAAAATTCTAGTTGTACGGATCCTACACTGGAATCGGAAAACTTATGCGTGCGTGAAAAAAAAACATGAATTTGAGTAAATTGTTGTTTTTTTCTTGTAGCGCTGTTGTCGATATCCTAAACCACTCAACTGATTAAAATTACATTTTGTGGCTGTGTATTTTGGACCCGAAAGGTGGCGCTGTTGTCGATCTCCTAAACTAGAAACCACAAAACCGATTTCAATGGAATTCTGTGGCTGTGTTTGGTTGGTTACAGTTTTTAAGATACGAGACTATTTTCGTATGGTGGGTACGGCTTCGGCTATATGTAAAAGAGACTGACGTCCGTATGTGCACTCATAACTCGGAATGGATCGTGCTTCGTGGATTCGTATTGACCCAAGGAAGGACATATGCTACTATTTGTCGGGAAAATAAAAGTTTACGGGGTTGGGATTGGGGATGGAACTTTGCATGGAGAACTGCATTTAAAAAAAAGAAGAAGATTGAATAGAAATACGAGAAATACGGGCTTACCGCTACACAATTTGAAATTGAAAGTCGGCTCAATTATAATTTTGTTGCGCAACCTCAATCCACCGAAATGTTGTAACTGATCGCGTTTCATTTGATTGTGAAGAATCTAAAATCAAATGTCAAGGAATAAGCGACGATATTGAGTGGAAAATTCAAAGGAAAACATTCTTATTCCGAGGATTCCACTTATTCAGAAAGATTTGCCATTCATATTTAAGCGTATCAATTTCCCGTTTCGCTATGAAAATTAAAAAAGTCTCGAGTTTCCATGTTTCTCCTAAAGTCAAATGTATGACCTCTCGCTTTATACATCGTGTATCGTTAAGGACATGTGCATTGTGCATGCTCAGTATTATTATTTTCATTACATTAACGAATATGGGCGCCGGGTCAGCTTGTTTTTATATATATAGATTTGGGCGGAACGAAGTTCGCCGGGTCAGCTAGTGAAATTATAAGTATCAATTTATCTTATCTTCAATCTTGAAAATAAATTGAAGGTACCAGCGTAGGAACTGCACAGCTACACTTAAAAAAAAAAAAAACAATTATAAAAATCATTAAAAAAAAAGCGTTTATTACAATAGAAACAAATTTTTTTTCACCGTTTTTTTGTAAAAAAAATTGTTAAAATCTTCCAACTCGTAGTTTTTAACTTCTCGAACGACATCGATTTCCTGAAAATAACTATATCTGCACCGCACCTAGATGATTAAATACATATCTACGGCTTCACCAACTCATTTTTGGTCTGGCAGTTACGCAAAGACTACATACTTTCCAAAATCCCTTTACCAATAATAACAAAGAAATACAGTTGCCAGGATATTACTAATTATTATTGTTATTGTTGAGAAAGTCATGTTTATCTCAGGAATTAGCTAAATAAATCCTCTCTTAATGTCATTTTGAGGAGGAGTGTTGCCCTGTAATCCAAAATTACGGTATTGAATTGTAATTGAAGCGAATTTAAATACCCTGTTGTTCAGCATGAGCGTTTATAGTTTTAGTAAATTGTAAATGTTTTCTTATTGTAATCGTTGGAATACAACAATGCAAGTTAGTACTGCACTTTGGTTTTATGTCTAAACACATACAAATTATGTATCCCTGTGCATATATTTATTTATTTCAAAGCACTTTTGATTGAAGGAAAATTTCTAATGGTTTTCTCTACTATATCTTGTTCAGGCGCTGGCTTTTTGATTGGGTGTCCTTTCCAATAGTCTGCAAGCAACAAATTAATGCTCAATAAGAAATAAATTGTATATACATAGGTAAGTTAGGGTCTTTCCAAGACAAGAGAATAAAATATATGTTCACTTAAGTTTCGACGGCTCATACCGTCATACCTTAACACCTACTTTTTCCAAAAATTCTCATTGAACCTTAGGCGGTTAAGGCAGATATTTGGCTGCAACCCCAACCACGCCCCTATCAAACTCCTTAAAAAATGAGTTTGTTCGCCGAGCATAAGATTCGATTGAAACAAATTTAGGCACTTCTGGGGGAATAACAGTAATAATCTATTCACACTGAGCCGAAAACCTGGTTTTCGGGAAAACAATCGAAAACTACATCGAAAACAGAAGTTTTCACATACATATTTCAGTTTTCAAAACGAGTCGTTTAAAGTCGATCGAAATTAGCAAACAAAATATTTGACACTGAAGTCTCACGACTAGTGTCTCACAGCTGATTGAAACGCCAAACGAAAACTGTTTATTGTTCGGTGTGAATGCAATTTCGAGTTTTCGAGCTTTCGTGCATAACAATCTGCGCAATTTTTCTGCGAGAATATAAACATTTGTCGGTTTCTAAGTTTTCCGAATTAAGTAATATTATTATAAGCCATACAATTTTTAAAATATCAAATTGTATTTATTTTTAAATACGGAAGCGATAGACTCTTAAAACGCTTATAGAGTTTTCTACGTCAGATTTTAATTAATTCTGAAATGAACAGACTATAGCTTCTATTTTCAAAAATATTCACTTGCTTCTATTCAATTGTGATCTTTAGACCACCAATCAATCAGTTTTGAGAAATTTGAAAGGGATTTTATTACGATACAAATTCACTCATAAATCAATAGAGAATTAGGTAGCAGTAGAAAACAATGGAAAGCGTACTATACAAATTACCGAAATTTTTGTCCGATCGAACGATAGGGCATTACTGATTTGCATATGATATATGACAGATAAGCGGATATTTTGTTGATATTTTTTTTTTTCCATTTCCCATTTTGTATTTTGTTTTTGCTCATAATAAGCCTCAAAAAGTCTTTTAAAAATATATCTATTGGACAAATTTAATTGCAATTTAAAATCCTCGTTGTGAAAGAAATTATTGACCTTGTTTTTTCACGAAAACAAATTATGAAATTTGAATTCCGCGATGAGACCACTGCAAACCATTTTCTAAGCAAATCCAAATCCATATTGATATAATAGCAATAATTAAATTTAGAGGGTTTAACCATAGGTTAGTATGCAAAAGCAGTGACAAAGCCTTTGAAATTTAGCTCAAATAATGAATTGATTATATCTGGAACAGAATTGGTCCCGATACAGAGCCTTGAGGTACACCTTGGTTCATGAACTGAATTCCACTCCTAATCATATCAATCTTTACTCTTTGCGATCTGTTACTAATATAAGATTTGAACCACTCGAGCATAAAGCCCTCGAAAACAAGCATTCTCTTACGCAACAGAATGTTATGGTTTATCATGTCAAATGCTTTGGTAATACCGACGAATGCTGCTGTACATTTTTTATTATTTAAGCGAAAGAAAATCCGAGAACAGAAGCTTAAAAGCGCATCCTCCATGGACCATGCTATTTCTTTGCTGATTGAAATTCATACTGAAATGTACCAAAGAAGAGCGTTTTATTAAGAAAGCTAACAATTTTATTTTTCCCAACCTTTTCAAAAACTTCAGTTAGCAGAAGGAAGGAGTGAAATTGGTCTATAGTTGCTTGCTGTCATTTGTAGCACTTTTTTTTGAAAAGTTAAACAACATTCGCGGACTTAATGGCTACGGGGAAAACTCCAAATAAAACACTTTTATTAATAACTAGCTGAACCCCGCCAAACTAGTTAACGGAAAATGTTTTAATTGTGGAAAATTTGGCCACCAAGCACGAGAATGTAAAAAAGTGGAAGCCAGAAGCGTTGAAGAGCAAGGCTATTGCAGAAAAGCCTTTTTTTCAACGAGTTTATTTTCGTTATCTCGCTTCAATACATCAAATTTTACAATACAAATGCAATATGGTGACAAAAATCAAACTTCAGAGAAAAATTTGCAAAAACGTAGCGGTTCATATTCAGATTAACTTTCTATAAAACTTGCAGAGTATACTCACTTTCCTTCAGTCTTGTTTGAATGCACACCCCCAGTCACAGTTTGGTGGGAGCATTCAAATGAGATATGAGACTTCCCCGTGGTCAGGTTTTTCCGGTTAAAGCATTTTTTGTTTCATACATCCAGAGAAAAAACAACGTGAAATCACGATTTAAATATTTTTCGGAATGATTTAGCTTCAACTACGAACATTTTTAAATCAAAGTGGCATGACATTAATTCACAGGGTTTCCCTACTCTAAGAAGTAGGTACATATTTTTTACTTGATCTAACCACGTATGTACCTTGATTTGATGTGGAATCATACCTAAATCAAATTCATTTATCTTTAAATCAATATATTATACATTTCGATCGAACAACAATGCATCGTAGATTCAAATACGTTCAGCTTTAAAAATACTATGCTTTAACTTTGATTTGACTATGACTCATCGTACAATCAAATGTGTTTGACTTATAAAATACAACGAATGCATTTTGAAGTAACCACTGTGCATGGTTATTCAACAAATTCAACTTGAAACTACTCTGTTTAGGCTTTAATTTAACTTCGCTCGTATTGATTCAAAGTGATCCCATTTTGAATAAGCATTTTTGTAACTTTAATCTTAGAATGATACTTCGTAGTCATAACCTTTTTAGACTTTAAAAATATCCCCCCGTATTAATAAACGACGTTAACTCACATGTTAACTTCAAATTTGTATTAATAAACGCTTTTTAGCTTTCATTGACATGAAATAACGAGCGGATAACTTAACTCGCCGAATTCGGCGTATAGAGAGCGGATAACTTTTTACACATTGCACTTGCACATGACATTAACGTTCGTTTGACGCGTAAAATCTGAACTCTGAAGTCTAAAAGAGAATCTGAGAGAGAATCTGAGCACGACAACTGCAAGAGCAAGAGAGACGAAATATGACAGATGTACTAGAATATTTAGTACAATTCCGTGTAGTGCTGTCGTGCGTTAGGTGACAAAGAGCGAATAGCTAACATGGAGATGAAATGTGTTTATTAATGAAAAAAGTTAACAAACGGATAAGGTCACTATCCGTCTGTCAGCTAAAACACGTGTTAGAGAGCGGATATCGTTTTTTTATTAATACAGGGGATGTTTAATATTTACCCCATAATTGGATACCATATGTCCAAACAGGCTTCAACATCTGGTTATATAATAAAATTTTATTCTCAATGGACACTTCCGAATTATGTCCTAGCAACCAATAAAGTTTTCTATATCTAATATTTAACTCTTCTACTTTCTTTTTCACATGTTCCTTCCATTTCAGCTTAGCATCTAGATTCCAGATACTTTACTGTGTTAGAATAAGGAACTACTTGGTTATTAATAACCACAGAAACGTTTATAATTTTTTTATTTGTAAAATTGATATGAGTGGACTTTGACTCATTGAGTCTTATTCGCCATCGTTGTGCCCAATGTGGCTATCATAGTGTCGTTTGTATGTGGTATATCACTAGTATACAATAAGTAAAGGGTAAGTCCCAGAACACTTCCCTGTGGAACTCCTGCTTGTAGTTCTTTAAGTTCAGAATACGCTGAACCATAACGAACTCTAAAGAATCTATTTGAAATATAAGACTTAAGTATCTCATAGTATCTCAATGCTATCTATGAAGGGTAATTCCTTCAGGATTTGGGCAGTTATTAGATCATAACCTGGTAATTTTCTATTAAAGAGCTTATGAATACATTTTTTTTTTTTATATACTTCTCCCGGGAAAGGCGAACCTATAACGATTCAACAGCGCCCCGAGATGCTTGCAGATGTATGTTTGCTCTGCACTTAAATTGCTGAAAATTGTAGTCTTCTGGAAATATATCCCCAGGAAGCGAGTTCCAAAGTTTGCTTGTCCTGTAACAGAAGGAGTTTTGGAAAGTTGATGTCCTCGCGGTTGTCAAGTGTACTGTATGGTCATGAGCATTAGCAGCCTGTCTTGTTGGGCGCCCAAAAGTTGCATTTCGAGGGATAATGTCTTTGAGTTCCTCAGAACATCTACCATGGAAGTACCTATAGAACAAGCATAGGTCAGCGACTTGTCTTCTGTGCACCAACGGTTGTAGATTCGATGTGAGTGTAGGGTCTCCAATGAGTCGAACTGCTCGTCTCTGTATGCTATCAAGCAGGTTAAGTGAATGTTTTGGGGCCGAGCTCCATACATGGGAACAATATTCCAAGCCTGGTCTAACCTGTGCTTTGTAGAGAAGGAGAAGTTGCTTGGGGCTAAAGTACCTCTCTAGAAGGTGCATTGAGTCCTTGTGATGGATTGGATGGTCATCCATTTGGATCTGAGGAACTGTTGATGCATTTTTTCTGGAAAATGTTGTGAGCTGTGTCTTGTTTGCATTAAATACAACCAAGTTGTCCTTTCCCCACTTCAAGATTTTGTCCAGATCATCATTTAGAGAATTAATTTGTTCACATCTCTGATTGTGTGATGTAGCCGTATTCACAGGCCCACTGTTCGAGATGGAGGATATAAGAGTGCTGTCATCTGCAAAGCTGTAGATATTATTATTATTTGTCGATCCAAGCAAATCGTTGATGTGGAGAAGAAATAGAGTTGGAGAAAGAATAGATCCTTGGGGCACTCCTGCATTTATAGCAAACGAATTGGATGATTCACCATCTACAACAACTTGGATCGATCTTCCCAGAAGAAAATTTTGCATCCATCCGCAGAGTTGTTGTGGTAATCCGTAAGACGCTAACTTGCCTAATAGGGCTCTATGCCAGACTCGGTCAAATGCCTTTGATATGTCCAATGCTACGGCTCTGGATTCGCCGTATTGTTCAATTGATTGTGTCCATAAGTGCGTTACGTAGCTTAACAGGTCACCAGTGGAACGACGGCTCCGAAATCCGTATTGCCTGTCGCTTATTAATCGATGGCCTTCTAGTTATTTGATTATTTCGACATTTATTGCCTTTTCCATTACTTTAGTGAGCATTGAAAGTAACGCTATTGGACGATAGTTTTGTGGCAGACATTTCTTCCCTTTCTTTGGAATAGGTTGAATGCGAGCGGTCCTCCAGCAAGAAGGAAACGTCTTCTGGGAGTAGGTACGACATGCTAAACAGCTTACAGAGTACAGGTGCAAGTTCTGGTGCACAGTTCTTGAGTACTATAGCCGGGATTCCATCGGGTCCCGTTGCTTTATTGCAATCTAGTTTTTTAAGGATGCGTTGAATTATTCGAGGCCGAAATTTCACTTCTGCCATCGATGATTGTATCCTCGGGATATTTGGTGGCTCTAGCTGTGCAGAATCTAGGGTGGAATTCTTTGAAAACATGCTAGCGAAAAGATCTGCCTTTTCTTTAGGTGTTGTTGCTACCGTGCCGTCTTCTTTTACTAGAGTTAGAAAAGAAGAGCAACTTAAGTTATTACTGATTGCCTTTGCCATGGACCAGAATGCGCGTGAGCCGCTAGGACATCCAATCACTTTGTTAGCGACTCTTTCGCTGTAAGTTGTCTTCGCCGATTCAATAATTAGGTTGCATCTATTTCGAAGAACTGTAAATTCAGATCTTTTTAGTTCTGAAGGGTTTGACCGCCATTCACGGAAAGCCTTGTTTTTCGCTGCGGTAGCTCGCTTGCATTCTTTGTTAAGCCACTGTTTTTTTGAAACTATTTTTTTGATGCAATGTGGAATATAAAGTTCCATACCGAGTAAAATATTTTCGGTTACGGCTTCTGCGCACATATTGACATCAGTATCTCTAAAGCACATATCAGCCCATGGCAACGAAGCGAAGAAATTACGCAGCTCGTAACAGTTAGATTTACTATAATTCCAAATCGAACGATAACGATCCTTTTTCGCTCCTATTGGTATCGGTATAGAGAGGATAGCAGATATTAGAGTTCTTATCTCTTTTAGCGAAACGTAAGTGATTACGTCTTCATCAATTCTATCAGAGAATTCAAGGAATTCGTTTGCCACGCTAGGTGGAAAAGGTTTAACAAAATTTGTCAAATGTTCCGAAAAAAGTTTGACCTTTTCTTTTGGGTCGCCGATCCATTTCCCATCAGATGTTCTTAACGGGGGATCTTGCGTTTGAGGTATTTTTAAATATTTTGCAGCCTTCCAAAGGGAGTAGTCTGTGACTTTGTCAGCTGTTAAGTTACGAATGTAGTTGGATAGAGATCTATTTTTAAATTCACCGATTATTTTTTTAAGTTTGTTACCTAGTCTATTGAATAAAGTTCCAACACCAGGATATAATGTCATTTGCCATTTTCTGCGAGGCCTTCTCTTTTCTAATATAAGCTCCCTAATATCTGTGGGATATTTAACCGATGCTTGTTTGTGTTGTTGACAAGTTGGTGTACTATCTTCTGCTGCCTGTTGTATATCGGCAATGAATTGTTCGACTTCGATGTCAATATGCCTTGTTGTGTCCAGTGGAGATCTAAGGTTAATGAATCGTTCGAGTAATTCTTTAAACTTACACCAGTTCGTTCTTTTATTGGTAAGTCTTTCATTGTTTGTTTGTTCTATTGACATGCCGTTGACCGTTAGGATAACGGGTGTATGATCGGATGACAAATCATCACTGCTTTCAAGTTTTAGTTCTTTTCTATTGATTCCTTTCGTTATGTAGAAATCAATGAGGTCAGGTATTTTCGCTGGGTCGGATGGCCAATAAGTTCGAAATAAAATTGCAATTGAAATTTCGTCCTGCTTTATAAAGCTTCCTGTCTTTTGTCGTTACTAATCTTGACCCCCAGTAGGTGTGTTTTGCATTGAAATCACCCCCAATGATAAAGTTATTGCTTAAGATCTTCCTCTGTAGGCGAATGCCTTGGGGGGCAGTATATAGCAGCTATGTTGAATTGCTTGCTTTTAGTCATACCTAATGCTTATTGTCGATACTTGCATAGTCGGTTTTTCTATTTTTGGCATTTCATAAGGTCTTAAAATACTTTTTACTATTACAGCATTACCTCCCCTGGCACTGTCAGATGGATGGGGAGAGTATATGTAAGTAATGTATTTGATATTAAATTCGGTCATAATTTTAATTTTGTTAATACTAATTCTTACCTCTGCATTTCTCCACTTAAACAATTTATCTCTAAATTCTGTACTCCGTTTGTTAAATATGGTAATATCTTCTGCCATTGGTGGAAATAAGATTCTTTTCTAATAATTAAAAAGCTATTGCAAACAAAGAGTAACAAAATTAAGTGCAATCCTTTGATAACAAATATGGAAATAATTTTTGTTTACAATCATATGTAAGCATAAATTAACCTTTCATTATCCAATGAATTAATTTATAATCCAATACTTGAAACCAGGTGTGTTTTCGAAACTTAATATTGCACAAATATTAACATGTTGCACTTGAACACTACTGTAGGATAATCCAGCGAAAAAAAATAAAGCACGAGTCAGACTCCAAACGAAAGTAGAAGTTCCCAAAAAAATAACACGAGAGTAATGAGACGAGATGATTGTTTTATTTTGATGTTACCAGTTGAGCGTCTGTTATCCAAGTGGCCGAGATAAGCCAAAAACATGTCCAAGCTCAGAGTCAAACGGTAACATCAGTTGAAAAAACGTATGTACATACATAGTTGATGAAGAGAGCAAGTTAAATGGTATAAACAACAAATTACACAATTTGAAACTGTTGCAAAAGTAGGGTAACTTATACAATGGTTGCGTTGAAGTAAACAGAACAAAACGATATGGTTAAATAAATGTAGTTAGCATATAAGAATTTAACAACGCATAGAAAAAAAAAACAAAACTCAAACATTACTAATTAAGAACAAATTTTCAAACTTATTAACAAAATCTCAAACAACTACATTGAGAGTAGTTTAAAATATTTAGAAAACATGGTCATAATGCAAAAGAGAATACGTTCCACTTTATTAAAATTACATTGCGTATTCAAATCAAATATGTTTCAACGTGAAAAGAAATATTCTTTAAGAAAGTTTATTCAACGTTAAATAAAATAGAACTTATTACATTTTAGTTTACATTTTTCCCCTGAGTGAGCATTTTTGCTACTTTGTTTTATATATATAGCTAAGACGTCATAAACAAAAAACAAGCAATTTTCTTTGGCAAACGACGTCTATATTGATACTGCAGTTAAGACAGCTACTTATTTTCGTATGTGTAGGGTAGACAACGGCTTAATCAACAAGCCCCCCATTCAGCTAATAGTAAGCCATTTTCGTGCAGTAAGTACACGAAGTTGATTGATTGAGTACACCAAGCCGACGTCGCCGTAGCTCAGCAAATTCAGTCCATTTTGTTCATAACATTAATCCTTGTGCTATAATTTTCCTTTAACAAATTTAAAAATTCCTCTCCCAACACGAATGTGAATGAGTATACCTCGGGTGTATTTAAGCTCGCGCCGCCGCCACATAAAAATAAATATAGATACCTACCAACAGTAGATTTAATTTTTTAATATATTTACATTTAAGGTATTAGAGCTCGCACTTACGATTCAATTAACCTTATTGCATTACCTTCGATAACCATTATTTAATAAACTCAACCGGCATGTTAATACCTACTGTCATGGCAAAAGGATTGTCCGAATGTCGATCGTAACAAAACCACCCACCAACAAAACATTCGTGTTAAAAAAAAGGGTTTTCCGAGGAGCCTATGTTGTTTCTCGAATTGTTTATACACTCCGCTTCTTCATGCGGGTGCATTTAATTAAATTGAAGTAAACAATATTAAAAAAACAACGAGAGAAGGGAAGTACATTTTAAACCATTAGGTTGGGTATCCCTTTTACCAGAAACCACTTGACGATATGCACTGCGTGACTAAACACGAGTATTTAATCCCAAATGGAAAAGCAACACAGCACAAGAAGGAAAAATGTAAACCCGGAGAAAGAATTGAAAAAGACCGCTGGGCGCTGGTTGAACTAATGTATATTCGGTTTGCAAATGTGGAAAAAGATTCCAGTTCATTGCCTCAGAATGTATTGAAGATGATGATGACGATGATGGCTCTTGTTTTCCTCTCCACCTGATCGGCTAAGTCGTTAACCTTCCTCACCCACATCGTCCAGACGCCGCCCGTACAAAACTGGGTAAATTCATTGGTATTTGTGTATCTTTGGCGTGGCGTGCTTTCGAAAATTTCCCAACAAATATACCTGCATTCGCATATATCCCCATTGGATGGACAGATACAATCCGCACTTGACGTAAATTTCTCTGGCATAATAATTCCACTGGGAAATTGAATTGAAAATATTTAAGTGGATTGGACAGTTTGGGGTCACCATTGGAATAAACGACAAATTTGCATGTCTTATCACAAGACGTTCAATTTAACACAGTCCTTTCTTTGCACTAATACTGCTTGGGTGTATAGTGTATACTGTATACCTACAGTGGAATTCATTCGAGACGATATGCTGAAAGGACATAATCGAACAGCCGAGTGGGGTTTCGTTAAGTGGTCTGTATAACAAAGTTCTACTGTATTTTATATTTGGGGCTGTTAGTCTGGAGTATACCCTCTAAATGGATTTGAGATAATTATACCCACTCTTGTTATTTAGCAGAATTTAAATTCTGCGAAGGTAAAATTTGGTTAATTCATTAATTGACCGTTTGCGTCATAGCTACTCTGCAGTAAGTAGGTACCTGAGCAGCGATTTCGTGGATTTTTGAAGAAAAAAATAAGTTCATTTAGTTCCTTTTATAATTTTGTATTATAGGTAAAAGAAAAGTATATAGATTCGAGAGATATTCGAATCGCAACCACCATTGTCGGGTCTCTTTTCTTCTCTTAATCCTAGGCCTAGCTTCACACAACCATTCGTTTTGTGTGAGTTTTTTCAAGTTTGAAACGAATGCAAGGGATCTTCAATTTTATACCGACTCCAAACGGCCAATTGGGAAACTATTTCAAGACATTTATACTCTCAGATATTCGTCAGATGTTTGCGAGAGGTGGCGCAGTGAAAAAAAAAACCCTAAGTTGGAATTTGGGTTTTTGTGGGATTCAAACCTCGGCTTAGTAGTCCAACACACTAACCACTAAGCCACTGCACCCACTATTATATAGGCACCTTAACTATTTTTTTCATTTCATTTTAAATTCATTTTTATTATTTGTTTCTTTAACTTACATACTAGACAAAAACGATTAAATCTAATTTAAAACTAACATTTATCTTATTCTAGCTTACTGGCTCTTAGCGAGCGCTCTAAACTTAACAATATGTTTAAAAATATTGCCTTTCGGCCTTAAAGCTATCTATATCTATGATTTGTTTTGTTTTTTAATTTTCAAGAAACTTTAGAAAACTTGAATTCTTTATTATTGTTTTGTTTAAAACTACTTAAAACTACCTAAGCTACTTAACCTACATTACCTATAATCAGGGTATTGAGCAATCTTATCGATTGGTCACCATCCTGATCGCATCCTTGGTTGTCTGTCGGCCGCCAACAGGGGTTCATCCGCGCCGCCGAGACTCGATCGATGCCATAAGCGTCGGTCAAGTCTCGGAAGCACTCTTTCATGTTGGCTAGTCCAGCACTTCCCAAAGACCCCCTACGCTAAACCTAAACTTACTACCTTAAATCTAGCTTAAAACTAAGGAGGATGCTACGTAAGTAGCGCATCGGCCCGGGAGAGCATATCCACTCTCACCTCTTCCTCAAGCCACCAAAATTCGGTGAACTGCTTTACCGTATCGACCCTGTCCCGTTCGGCAATTGCGGTACTAAAACGGAGGAGCTCCTGAGCATTGGCGGCGTACCCGTCGTGGATGAGCCGCTTATCCCTCGCGCCGCGGTGGCTGTGGTACAATACCGGCACACCATCTTTTTTCTGGACTAACCCTTTCATGTCTACATGAAGAAACGCCTCACGCGGAGGAGGAAGAACTTCGTCGGCACTTTCGAAAAGAATCTCAGTTCAATTTACTTTGGCTACCTGTTGGTACCATTTTAATGGGCAGGAAATGAAAACATATGCTCGAGTATATGCCAAATGGGACAACAAATTTCAAATGTTAATTGTCATGCGTCAGGTATCAAATTTTCCAATTCTTACACCAAGAATGAAATTTGTGGAGTAAAAATTCGAAAGATTCTCAGTGGAATGGTAATATCTTGCTCTCTCTATGACGCTCTCTCTTGCGAATTTTTCGAGTTAAGGAACGGCATTGAGTAAAAACTCGCATCATTTCGCGGATTCTGCAATCTGCATCAGAGTCAATACTGAGACTCCAAACTCGCAGTCCTCTTTACTCTGGCCCCCCCCCCCCATTTTTTTTTAAGTGAAACTTCTTATGCGACTTCCAACTCAAGGTTGCGTTAACACTAATAAAAGCATTGGATACTCAAAGGTGTGAGGGTACTGCTCACGCTTCGTTCAGAGTATGCAATGGTGAGTGCGTTTATTTTTCTGACTTTACTGCCTTTTACTCGCCATTACTCAAACAATTCTTTATCAATGCAAACAAAACAAAATACTTAGGAGAGCCACTTTTATAGTTATCTCAAGCCATCACTCAGCTTTCTATGCCCTCTAGAAGCTGAGCTACAAATCGAACAGCAGCCGCGCTTCTTGATCGTTGTTCTGCTTTGGGGTGGTTGGGTGGCGCACATCGCATAAGCACGTTCATATGAAAAAAAAACTGCGTGGTGTTTTCTCGAAATTACGTGAAACGAAAGAGAAGTATGCGACGTGAATGTGTATGTAATCAACAGCGACAATGTGTTTCTGAGGAAATGCGCAGATGGCTGATGACGTGCGCTGATGGGCGTATGGTGGGGTATATAGAAATTGAGTGCAAGGTTTTTGTTTTAATGGTTGTTATTTTAGTACCTACGTTGATACCTACAGTAAAGAATTGAAGAATTCAAGAAGTAAAGACGATATAGGTGAATTATGTTGTTTGATTTATTTATTGTTGGTGCAGATACAAGATCCGTTAAGGCTTTTGTTTTAGTGGTTGTTTTGATATTTGTTATAGAACAGGTAGTAAATGAAACGAGCGGCAATCAATGGATAAGACAAGAATTGAGTAGTTTATTCGTTGGTAGTTCAATAGAGACTGATACATAATCTTAGTTAAATAGTAAAAGAAACCATAAGAGGAATTGAATGCAACAGTTGCTTTGATGTACAGTTGAAGCACAGTGGTGTGCTAAAGTTTAACAACACTCCCCCACAATGCATATGTTGCTATTCAGCAAATTTATTTTATTGGGATGCCCAACATCGAACAGAACTTCAGGTGCTTAGTTTTGGCCAAGTTCTTCATAAAAATATCCGCCATCATGTCTTCGGAGCAATGGTACTTCAAGTCGATTTTTCCTTCTTCATACAAGTCTCGAATGTAGTGGTAACGGATGTCGATGTGCTTGCTTCTGGGATGATGTACCGGATTTTTTACCAATTGCTGAGCACCTATATTGTCATTAAATAGAAGAACAGAACGATTAGTAAAATTAACGCTTAACTCGGATACCAAGTTTCGCAAGTAAACAGCCTCCTTGCTTGCTTGCGATAGGGCCATGTATTCGGCTTCAGTGCTACTGAGAGCGACTGATAGCTGCTTCTTCGATTCCCAGGAGATAACTCCACCCCCAAATGTGAAAACGAATCCAGTATAGGATCTCCTGTCATCAGTGTTTCCTCCCCAATCTGCGTCCACATAACCTTGAAGACCCTCCGATGACTTTGAATAAAACAGCTTTGCACCACAAGTAGTCTTGATGTATCGCAACAGATGTTTTAATGCACTTAAATGTTCTCCATGTGGTTCCACGTTGTACTGAGAAAGTTTGCTGATAGTATGACTAATGTCTGGCCTCGTAGAAACTGCCAAATACATAATAGCACCCACTATGGATTGATAGTGGCTTGGATCCTCCTTCTGGCACGTCTCACTTCGGCACTTCACTAATTTCATTCCAGGGTCGAGTGGGGTAAAACAGGGCTTACATGCTTCCATCCGGTTTCGGCATAGAAATTCTCGTATATATTGATGTTGGTATATTGCCAATGGTCCCCTCGGTTGATTTCGCTCAATTTCAATCCCTAGAAATTGTTGCACTGCACCTTTGTCCACACAATCAAACGCAATTCCAATTTGGGCTTTAATTGCATCCATTGACGACTCCGACGAACAGGCGATCAAAAAATCATCAACATATACTGCCACAATGTTAATCTGATCTTCAATGCTCATGAAATACAGGCAGTTGTCTCCGTTACACCTCGTCAGTCCAATCTGCAGCAACACTTCGTTTAATTTCTTGTTCCACTCCCTCCCCGCTTGTTTTAAGCCATAAATCGACTTACGCAGCTTACAAACTTTCTGTGGATCATTTTGGTCCACAAATCCTTCGGGTTGAGCCATAAAAACATCTTCGCGTAGTTCACCATTAAGGTATGCTGAAGTTATATCGAGGTGGTGCACAAGAAGTTCATACTGCACCGCAATAGCTAAAACTAACCGTATAGTCGAGTAACGGACTACTGGGGATAAAGTTTCATTAAAATTTATTAAATATTTCTGGGAACACCCTTTGGCTACAAGCCTACATTTATACTTGTCAATTGATCCATCTGGTTTTCTTTTAAGGTTAAAAACCCACTTACACCCAATTATTAAATCCTTTGATGGTGGATCCACGAGCTCCCAAGTTTCATTTTTGACAAGTGCATCGTACTCCAGCTGCATTGCACACTTCCATTTTTCTGCATCACAGCTATTCCTCGCTTCTGCAACCGACGATGGTACCGATGATAGTTCTCCTATCGCATTAACCGCTTCAATCATATTATACTGCTTCGTTGGCCTACCAGGCTTTCCCGTACGAATTATTTTCGGTCGCCCCGGCCCAACTACTAAAGCTTTTCTTGACGGGCTGGATGAGTTAGCTGTTTTGACAATTGCATTCTGGTCATTAGGTGACTGTTTTGAGGCACATTCATCGTCGTCGGTTTTATCTGGTTGTTCTTTGGCTACATCATCAGTTTCTGCAAGTAAAAAGTCTTTTATATCAATGAAACAATTTTGCCCATCATTTTCAAAAATTTTAACATCACGACTTTTTTCAATTTGTCTTGTATTGGGATCAAATAGTCGGTATCCTTTGGACTCCTCCGAGTACCCTACCAAAATAAGTTCTCTACCTTTCGCAGCGAATTTTGAGTTTCCAGGTCTTTTGTTTAGAGCTATGGCTTTTGACCCAAAGACCTTCAAGTGCGCAACAATGGGTTTGGACCCAGTCCAAATTTCAAATGGGGTAGTATTTCCAAGAATCCTGGACGGTGACCTATTCCGAAGGTAAACTGCTGTATTGATTGCCTCCGCCCACAGGTACTCCGGTAAATTCTGGTCCAACAGCAAGCACCTTGCCATTTCAACGAGCGTCCGATTCGCTCTTTCTGCCACACCATTCTGTTGAGGGGTGTACTCTACCGTAAGTTGACGTCTTATCCCGTTTTCCTGCAAATAGTCGTTAAAAGCTTTATTCACGAATTCTCGCCCGTTGTCACTCCGCAAACATTTTATTTTATGCGAAGTTTGGAGCTCCACCATAGCCTTAAAGCGTTTAAATGTGTTAAATACCTCGTCTTTCGTTTTTAAAAAATATGCATGTATATATCTGGATTTATCATCGATAAGTGTCATGAAATACCTTGCTCCTCCAGCTGATTGTATCCTCATTGGTCCACACACATCGCTATGCAGCAGCTCCAGCAATTGTTTACTTCGATTAAATGATTGCTTAGGGAAAGGTCGCACATTCAATTTTCCTTTTGCGCACACAACGCAATTCACGTTATCATTAGACGAAGCAATATTAAGGCCAATTACCATGTCCTCATTCTTGAGCTGTCTCAAATTAATCGTATTAAGATGTCCATATCTTTGATGCCATTTCTCCATCGTGTTGTTCTTAATGCTGTGTCGGTAAGAAAGAAATTCAGTTTGAGGTTTAACAATATACAATTCACTTTTCTTATAGGCTTTTAACACAACCGAGTGCTGAGAATTTTTAACAACTGCAACATTTTGATGGAAATCCACGGTAAAATTGTGCTTTGTTATTTTACTCACGGACATAAAGCTACCTTGTAGTTCTGGAATGTACAAAACATTTTGCAGATCGATGTCACCTGTATCCAGTTTTAGTCTAACTGTCCCAATAGCATTCGATACAACGAACTTATCGTTTGCTAACTGCACCTTTTCGCCATCAACGTCATGCCGAAGTTCGCTAAACAGTTCTTTGTTACAGCACATATGTGATGTTGCCCCGCTATCCAAGCACCATTCGTCCCGTTGCAGCATCGAACCATCTATTGAGGAAAAAAGTCCGAACGAGGTTAACTGTTTTGGTTTTGAATTTTTGCAATTGGAAGCATAATGACCACGTTTACCACAAGAGTAGCATTTCCCCTTTATAGGATGATGTGATTTGCTAACATGACTTCTCTCTCGCGATTTTGCAGCAAAAATGTGTTCACTTACCGACCCATTGGTGTCGTCTTTATTGACTCTTCTTTGGTCTTCTTCTAAGAGTTTGACCTTCAAACTGCTATAGGAGGGCAAATTATCGCGACTCTCAATCGCAACTACGAAATTTTCATAGGAATCCGGCAAACTACATAGCAAGATGATTGCTAAAAGTTCTTCAGGAATTAATACCTGTATTTCGCGTAATTTTTCCACTATACCAGAGAACTCATTTATGTGAATTGGCATTAAGTGCCCGTCTGACATTTTCACTTGCAACAACCGTTTGAACAGACTAACCATACGAGCCGGCCCTTTCGGCATATATATTTCGCACAGTTTGTCCCATGCCTCCTTCGACGTTTTAGAGTGTTTTACGTGGATCAACTCTGAAGGCTTTACACTGAGAAGAATTGTTGCCAGGGCTTTTGCGTCAAAAGCCTCCCATGCAGATTTTTCCTCCTGCTTCGGTTCAACCGGTAACTCATTTGACCCGTCGACATACGACCAAAGTTCAGCATGTATGAGCACACTTTTCATTTGGATCACCCAGCTTCCGTAATTCTCCCCGTTCAATTTCTCTATCTGGTATAACGAACTCATCGCGACCGCAGCAAACGCAAAAAAAAGAACTCGACTTACGAATTTGTTTAACCAACAACTGGTGAATTTAATATACCAAAAAAAAAAAACTATTCTTTGTCTGTTTCGTAGCCTGGGCCCATAACCTGTTATAGAACAGCTAGTAAATGAAACGAGCGGCAATCAATGGATAAGACAAGAATTGAGTAGTTTATTCGTTGGTAGTTCAATAGAGACTGATACATAATCTTAGTTAAATAGTAAAAGAAAACATAAGAGGAATTGAATGCAACAGTTGCTTTGATGTACAGTTGAAGCACAGTGGTGTGCTAAAGTTTAACAACAATATTACCTACGTTCATGGTTGCCACTTGCAAACAAAATTAACGACCAAAAATGAAAAAACAAAGTTACCAGACGAAGCTAAAAGTTACCAAAAATCTGAAAAAAAAAAAATGATAAAACACGAAAAAATCATTAATACCATCTTGAGCCAGTATGAATATGACTTTTCGGTAACTATGCTTAGCCTAATATGCACTACATGCAGTACACGTAAAGCCTCTCAAGTGAAACCCAATTTTTCATACAAATTTTGCCCCGCGAAATGTCAAAATTAGCTTTCAACGTGAAAATATCACTAGGCAGTACGCAGTTCGAGTGAAAATAGCTGCTTCAAGTACTGATTTAGACACTTGATAACATTTTTGACATTTCGCCGTGAAAAATAATTTATATAGGAAAATGTGAAATGTATTTGATTTGAATTTCTGATCTTTCCTTAAGTCTTCAGAGAAACTACAAGAAATGAGTACCTACATAGATGATATCGAGTTCGTCTTTTTGATGCACCTGTTGAAAAAGTTACCAAAACCAGATAAAAATTACCAAATTACCAAAAATCACCAACTCAGAAAAAAGTTACCAAATTTCGTAAAATATTACCAAAGTGTCAACCGTGCCTACGTTGATACCTACAGTAAGGAAGTGGAACTTTAGTACTTACGCTGTTGAATTTAATTTTCTTACATTGGTGTTTTAGGTATGTAAATAGATTTGTTTGATTTATTGTTTCACATTGACAATGTTCACCGCTTTGTTTTAGCTAGACTGTTGATTTAAAACAAATATGCCGTTGAGATAACGGTCAATTCTCTTTTATTGGAAATTACACAGTTGAAGTGAAACTTCTAATGCGACTTCCAACATTTCGTATCTTACTTTAGTTGAAATATACCCCTTTGTAAATGTTATAGATTTGGATATTTCTCCACTCGAAAATGATAAAGATAATTAAAAGATGCGATCAATTGTAAATTGTAAGCAATGTTAATAAAATTTGTCTTAAAGAAACAATATGATTTCCCTAAAAATCAATTTCTACCCCCTCCTATTTTCATTTCCACATTACGAAGTTTCACTTCTTCCGCGCGGAGGGATTCCATGCACTATATTTTTTTTTTTCAAAGTCACCATTTTGGTTTTCTATCGGTGTTCTGTCAATTAAAAATCCGTGTGACATGCAAGAACATACAAAAAATATAAAATCAATGCTGCCAACCGTGGGGGAATGTGATAGAGTTCGGGAATACAACATTTTAACATAACTGAATGCTATTAGTTAGTTATTATATATTTTGAAGAATAATACAATTTGATTGGTTAATAAAACTATTTAAAGGAGATTTTCTATATTTAAGAAACATATTGGGAAAAATATGATTTTGTATTTTCCGCTTTTGACTATCATTAACTTCGATTTCATGTTTAAATTTTTCTTAAATACTTAACTAAAGAAAAATTGTTCAAAAAGTTTTTTTTATTTTTATTTTCCTACAACCAATCAGTGATCATGTTTTATAGATATTGTTAGCAAATTAAATCTTATTCTTTAAAAATAAAACTATTAACACGTAACGAATAATTTCAAATTTAACGGATATAATTCTATGAATGCTGGCAGCAACTTTTCCCGCAGCGGAAGTGGCTCATATTTTTTGCGAGTGTGTTAGTGAGCCGAAAGTTTTGAAGTTTCGTAACACACATGTCAATACGATTTTTTTTTGTATCAATACTACCCCACCAAATCGTGACTACTCCGCAAAAAAAAAATAGCTTGTTGGCAAAGTAACGGAAAATCGGCCGAAGTTGGTGATCACAGTATTGTGTTTGTTCTGCATATTCTGTACGATTTGACAATTGTAGTTAAGCGCCTTAAATTTCACGCTTTCGCTTTGTTAATATTTAATAAGTCGCAGGGACAATCGCTGTATGTTCGTGGCATCAATCCTGAATTCTCATTGTCAATTGTGGCTCTGCGAAATAAGGCCCCAAAAAGAAAATGAAATAAGGCCCCAAAAAATTATACAGGAAACAACAACAACGATTTTTAATACAATTTGGGGTGTTATTTCCTTTTATGGGGCCTTATTTCCTAATGAAAATTGGGGTCTTATTTCATTATGAAATTTATAATTTATAATTATTTCTTATTTAATTTTGTTTTGGAGCCTTATTTAATCGCAGTGGGGCCTTATTTCATAGTTGAAATTGGGGTGTTATTTCATTATGAAATAAGACCCCAAATTTGGGGCCTTATATGATTTCCTCTTTTGGGGCCTTATTTCATTGGGGCCTTATTTCCTACAGCCGTCAATTGTATGTGGCTAAGCTCACTCATTGCGGTTTGATTTAAAAAAGTCGATATTGAGCCTTTGTTGATCAAGCTATTAAAAACTAAAAACAAACGTTTTTTTCTTTGATAATATTTAATTATAGGGTGTTTTAAGAAGGCGAACAAATTTTAAAAATTTTCAAGGACCTCCAAGGACTAAAAGTGAAAGTGGTACTCAAAAGTCCGTTGGGCTATGGGTACGGTGACCATATTCGCCGAAAAAAAATAAAGGACCATAATAACTTTGTTTCCAATATTTCTGTATTTGTTATTTATTTGTTTAGAAAAAAAAACCTTAATGTCGTTTTCGATTTTGGATTTTCAGATGTTGTGCTGAGATTTCAATTTTCTGCTGCCAAATTTTGAGAAGTGTGGATAGATTTAAAAACATCTTCATCTTCATTTTCATTACGAAAACCTCTAAATTCTAAGTAGGGTTTTCCCAAACTACATTTAGTTATAAGAATAGTTTTAACATTATAATATATTTATGATTTGTCACTGCTCAAGGACAAAATTCGTCCTTTATTAAAAAGAAAATAATATAGGACAGGGGTTAAAAAGAAAGGACTGTCGTTTTAAATAAAGGACGGGTGTTCACCGTAGCTATGGGAGACAAAAAAAAAAGTTTTTTTTTTGTTTATTTATATATGTAATAAATGAAATGCATTTTATCAAAATTTTAACATGTATACCTACATTTATTTTTTTAACTAAATTTGTATTCCATATGGTACAAGAAAAATCAGCAAAGATGTGCAGTGCAATGGCTGCATTTCGAAAATGGCCTTTACTGTTTTTTGTTACTTTATTATTTGTAACTTTGGTCGCACGTCCTTCGAAACAGATTCTCCTTTTGCCCCGTCGCTCGAATCTCGAATCGTACCAAAAGAAAGAGTTTTTTTTTTCGGTTTTTAGTTTCTCTGACAGTTCTTATTGACGAAAAATATTTGCCAAAGAAAATATTATTTTATGCTTTATCCACTCCTTTTTCGAGATATATAGTAATTTTCGTATTACTATCTTACCAGCTGCTTGTCATTTCCTTGGTAGATTGAAAACGTCTTGATGTAGCCATGTTAATCTGCTAAGCATCATAATTTCTTCCTTCTCTTTATATGTTTCATGGGGTTGAATTGCTTCATAGAGTCTCTGCACTTGAAAAGAATCATTGACTCTTCAACAGAAGCTGTCTTGTTCAATAGTAGGAAGAGCTGAATTTATCATTCAAAGACTCGATCATTGGACGAAGTTTAAATAAATCGATCTTTATTACCGTGTGAAATAAAGCTGTTGTCATTTACGTCTAAGCTGCTTAAAATGGCATTAAATCTATTTCGGTTGATCGTTTTATCCCTCAATGGAACACCCAAATCCTCACTTTCACTCCAAAAGTGCCCCCTTCTGGTTGTAGATGATACTTACGGTGACCATATTCGCCGAAAAAAAAAATAAAGGACAATAATTATTTTGATTCCAATATTTTTGTATAATTCATTTGTTAAAAAACGGTAATTTTGTTTTCATTTTTGGCTTTTCAGATGTTGAGCTGAGATTTCAAAATTCTGCTGCCTAATCGAACAACAAAGTACATTTACACCGCACCTAAATTTAACATTTCTGGAAAAAAATTTCGAAATCCGATTTTGCGTTCCCAATGAAACTTAAATATGTATTTCAAATGAAAGCTAGTTTCAGAATTGATTACTGATCTTTTTTCTGTTTAAAAATCAGAAATGGTTGAACCTAAAGAATTAATTTTTTTTTAGCAGTATTATTGTTATGAATTTAAGTGCTAGTTCAGATATATTAAAATATAGAGGTATGCAACCACTTCCTTCTTCTTTATCAGAGACAATACTGAGACCCCCAACTCACAATCCTCTTGCCGCTGGCCCCCTCAGTTTTTTTTCAAATTCGCCATTTTGTTTTCCTATCGGTGTTCTGTCAATTTAAAATCCGTGTGACATGCAAAAACATACAAAAAATATAAAATCAATGCTGCCAACCGCTACCAACCAAAGAGGAATGTGATGGAGTTCGGGAATACCACATTTTAAGATAACTGAAATGCTATTGGTTGGTTATTATAAATTTTTAAAAGACGATTAATATAATTTGTTTGGTTAATAATACTATCTAAATGAGTTGTTTTATATACTAGAAACATATTAGGACAAACTGGTTGTGTATTTTCCGCTTTTGAATATCATTAACTTCGATTTCATGTGTACATTTTTCTTATATAACTGAAGAAAAATTGCTCAAAATGTTTTTATTTTTCTACAACCATTCTGCAGTAATCATATTTCATAAATGTTTTCAGCAAAATTGTACTTATTCCTAAAATAAAATACTATTAACACGTAACGAAAAATTTCAAATTTAACGGACAAAATTCTATGAACGCTGGCAGCAACTTTGCCGGAAGCGGAAGTGGGACACGCAAGGTGCGAGTGTGTTGGTGAGTGAAGTTACGTGACATTTGTCAATACGAATTTCTATGTAACAATACTAACGCACTTAGCGTGTACCAGCCCATATAAATATTGCTTGTAGGCAAGTAACGGAAAATCGGCCGAAGTTGGGGGTCTCAGTATTGTCTCTGCTTCTTTATTATTTAGAGGTGTAACGGATAGTGATTTTGCAAAATACCGGATACTGGATATTCGGCATACACTTTGGCCGGATAGCCGAATATATATATCTGTCAAGAGCAGAATACATTCATAGCGATGTAAAAATCGCGAAGGTCTATCTTTCATCACTAAGTAGCAGCGTTTACAGCGAGAGACTGTTTTCTGAAGCTGGCTTAATATATGGAAATAACCGCAACCGTCTTTTACCGGTTAATGCAGAAAAACTTATTTTTATTCACCATAATCTGCCTTTAATTAATTATAAGTACAAATTTTGTTACTTATTTAAGAACTGTTAATAAAAGAAAAAACTTTTTCAATCGACTTCTTGTTTTTATATTTAATTTTACCTATCCGGTATTCGCCGAATATCCTATCCGAAGTGGCCGGATAGCCGGATAACGGATACTAACCGGATATCCGTTACATCTCTAGTTATAATAACTTTTTCGTTCCATATTTATAATTTTAATAACTTGAAGTGACTGATTTGTTGACAGCTGCTTTTTTTTTATCTTTTGTGATCGGTATTGCTTTTTATGTTCGATTTGCCAAAACATTAACATTATCATTTAGGTCTACAGAAAAAAAAAAGTAAACTGTCTTTCTTCATTGAATAAAGAGTGTAAAAGTAAAGCCAGACTGATTTTTCGTAATTTTTAGAAGGGTGGATAGATTTAAAAACATCTTCATTTTCTTCCTCATTTTACGAAAACCTCTAAATTCTTAGTAGGGTTTTCCGAAACTACATTTAGTAATAAGAATAGGTTTAACAGCGTATACATTTATTTGTGATTTGTCACTGCTCCAAGCGTTATTCCTGATTGAAAATACTCTTCAGTTGGTGCACTAGAACCCGTTAGGTACAAATTGAAATTTAAGGTATACACACTCTGAAGCACTGAGGGTGTAAACACAATTTCAAGTAATGTATGCACATTATACGTAATATTTTTAACTATCAACTAAATGCAAACAATTTTTAGTCGGTGTTTTAAAGGACAGTTTCAAAAATAAAGGACAAAATCCGTCCTTTTATTAAAAAGAAAATAATATAGGACAGGGGTTAAGAATAAAGGACTGTCCTTTTATATAAAGGACGGATGGTCACCGTAATGATACTCCATAAGAAAGTTTATTCCGATGAAAGCAAGTAGCTCACCCTTCTTCAAGCCCAATGCCTTACTTTTTTTAAACCGCGTAGAGATTAAATTGATAAACAATATTATCGAGCACAGTTTCAAGAAATGAGACAAAAAAATCTGTTTGACAAACGCAGCTCTATCTTTATTTTTGTCCAATGATAATTTCTCAATCAGAGCCAAAACCTCATCATCCTTCAAATAAACATGCTGAACAGCCGACATAATGCACTTTATGTATACATGAAAATAGCACGAGGGGAAAAAATCACAATTCGAACACTCAATATCAAAAAAATAAAATTGTTCAACAGCCCAACGGTACTTACCAGTCCACTTTAGTTTTTTAGTGAAAATATATTAAAAAAATTTATAACTTTAATTCATTTTGAGTTGCTT
Source organism: Cheilosia urbana (assembly GCA_946477585.1). Lineage (NCBI taxonomy): Eukaryota > Metazoa > Arthropoda > Insecta > Diptera > Syrphidae > Cheilosia > Cheilosia urbana. The sequence goes on from OX297856.1 coordinate 46,753,511, forward strand.
CCAAAGTTCAATATGCAAACCAAATAAACTCTTAAAAAAATTGACGGAAGCTCGCAATGTATACTGAGATGTACAAACATCAAATCAACTAAAATTCCTCTCTTCATATTCTAGTAAGCCTTCAAGAAAAACCGTTATAACCATGGATAAAACTAAACAAAATTTAGAAATAAAAAAATTGCTTTGAGACTAAATGGTACATAAAAGTCTCATTGGGCGTCAATACCAGATTTTATTCATATAGGGTCTGTATTGGAAGTAAAACATTGTGGTACTTACAAGTACCGTCGGTCAACAAAGGGTTTAGTACATGTACTTCAGTTTATCTTTTGAATAAATAACTTGAATTGACCGAAATAAATGAAGCAGCATGTGCATGTGATAATCGGAGTTATTATAATCATTACTTTAACGATTTTTTGAGGAACGAAGTTCGCCGGGTTCAGCTGTAGTGAAAATGAAAATGGAGTTTTAGTGTGAAAGGAAAACGTAGCAAATTGAGTTAAAAAAACGCTGCTATGCAATATTGGGCAAGTTGTTTCCATTTAAAATACCTGTGGCAACTCATTCGCTGAATACGTTTTTAATGTAATACATTCACAAGTGAAATGGAATAGAATATATTTCATGCAAAAATGTAATACACCTTTTTTTTGCTCCGTTGTTGACATGAAGAACAGCCCTTTAACGTGACACTCTTTAAATAATCACAATCATAGCAACAGTGTTAGAAGCTGTGGTAAAGAACGACGCGCCCTTAATGAAATATATATACCCATTATAGCTATACACAAGAACCCCAATTAGAGAAGAAAAGTTGGTTTTCACTTTCAATGCCTAAAGGGGCAACTTACCCCTTACGATTGGCCTACTTATTAACTTAAGGCGGCTCAACCAACCGAAAGTTCAAACCACACAGGAATACCTGTGACTAATGATCTATTGTGCTAATGTGCCAAATTAAATGCACGTGGCATCATTAATTGAAGTCCTTGCTAAAGTTGATCAGTAAATTAAATATATGCTGCTGCCAAAGCAAAACTATACGTACGGTTTTAACCTCAATCCACAGGATGTGATTCACTGATATGTGTACATTCATTCCAATCGAATTGGCAGGTTGTTTTGTTGCAATTGACCAAATATTTGCGGTATTATTCACAACCAGTAGCACGGAATGATGAAGTCGGTCTGTCAAATGTGGAAAATTAACTGAAAGGAAATGGAAATTATACAAATTTTTTCATCGTTCTTTTTGCATCCTTTTTATGTTAAATTGGCGAACCGACAGACAGGATTTTGTGGCCAAAGCGAGCGTACTTGCGGGTCATCCCATTCACCCTCCACAAAAGTGTGTACGAGTGCAGTGCACAGCGAGCTTGAAAAGAATTTGTCATGTCGAGGCGGACATGTATAGTCATTCTCTTGGTGAAACACAGACACAGAGCTCACATAACGAGCACAACATGATCCAGAGCCGAGTCGAGCCGTACTTGCATTGTCAATTTGCTGCCGGACGCAAAATATTTACTGATTGAGGCGGCTAGATAAACCGAAAAGGCGAAAATTGAAATATCTATCAATTTGTTTGAGTTTTCACCACTTGCAGTGATGCTGCGGGAATGGTATTTACACTCAGTAGTGGACGTTGGACGACTCGAGGACGAGACGACCGACGTGTGATGGCTGCAGAGCAAACGCACAGCAACATCGACCCCATCAGTCGGACGACCCGTAATGGAAAATCAATGGCAATTTGTGCTCTATCGGAAAAGTTATCATTGGTTGCATCACTTATGACATGAATATCCTGCATGCTCTGGGGATACGCCTAATTAAACTTTCGATTAATCATTCGCATACTTCAGCGAATTTTCAAATTAGCAGCGAATCACTGAACGGCCACTGGTAGCGGCGGCCTGTTAAGTCCGAAACCCCAACCCGCGCTCATGAAGATATACCTATGTACGTTTTCATTTATTCAGAAATTCAAATTTTGGGAAAACTCTGCTCCAGGTCGAAAACAGCATTAGGCAAGACAACTGCCGATTCCGAACTGAAAAGCTAAGTGATTACCGCCGCCGGCTTCGATATGGAAACCCAATATTTATTTACCAAAGGCATTATCTGCAAAATGGGCAAAAATGGTCCGCACAAAATAAAGTTTGTGCAAAAACAATTCCGGCAGAGGGATGTATGGATGTCAAATTGAATGTTTTATTGTGTAACAGCGAATTGGATATCAGCACCCTCTTGTGTGCAATGCCATAAAATAATTAAAAATGCTCTCTTACAGCGTATCAAATTTCCTTCTCATAATTATCTGAAGAATGCAATTGTTTTAGAGGAAGTATATTTCACTTTAATCCGAAGAGAAGGTGTCACTGTTCACTAGCCAGCCATATACCTGGGCATGGGCATGCAGATAATACGAAAGGATGACATTCGATTAAGATTGTGCGAATATTTGCCAATTCAACACAATGATGGACTATGATGCGGGTAAAGGTGGGTCAGAATCAGAAGACCAGCACAGGATAAGATTGAGGTGTGTCAATTCCAAAAGGAGGACAAAACCGCCTGCATTCAGGCATTTAAGGCAGATTCGCTCTGCTTGATGGGGAGTAAACGACGGACGCACATCTTCGCCTTCTTTCCGCCGCGCCGGAGCCAGTGGAATGCGAGTGCTTCATTCATTATTTATATTGTAGCCATCGGCGTGGTTGGAATTAAAAAGGCTTAAAATAACTCTGCTCCGGGACATGTTCCGGGCCTTAGTTGAGTGCTGCTTCTATAGGAGGGCTAATATACGATTCCTTTAAATATTCTATTCGATATTAAAGGAAACCCTTTAGTCTTCTTTGTTATTTATTCGGTAAACAAATGAAGAAGTAGATTTAGCGTAAATAAATATACAATTTAACAAAGAGCTTTCGGACTGAGTGGAATAATTAAAATGCTGACTAATTGAGCCACATTTTTGATTTAAATATTATGTACAGATTTAATAAAATACATACGGTTGGAGTTGGTTTATACACTACTACCTAGAACTCACACATGAGTCCCGTTGCGGTTTAAACTAAATGCAAATATTTATTATCAATTTAATAAAACAGAAAGAAAACAACTCACATGCGATAGCCGATCCCACCTCTGGGCCTGGTGGCCGCTGACGTAGGGTTGACTACTTATTCAAATGGGGAAAATATGTTTGTCTTTTTTACACAATATAGCAATGAAATAGAGTAAAGAAAAAAAAGGTATAGTAAAGGAATAAAATTAGTTTAGCAGAGGAGCATTTTGTTGTGGTTGTTTTATATAAATTGGTAGGTGCGTACATTCAGGTAGGTACATGCTGAATGTGGAAAGATAAGAAAAAAATGCGAGGCAAGCCGACATATTAGTGATCCAGATACATATGAAAGAAATTCGTAGAGTGGTTTGAGGTAAGAGTGTGCAATTCCTTCAAGTTTTCAAAAAAAAAAAAAAAAAAAAAACTACACAAGGACCTTTGAGGTAACTTTTTTTTTAATTTTAACACATTTCGATTAAGAAATCAAGTCGAGTCAAATTGTCTACTGTTGCCTCAAATTGAGGGTAAGAGTGCGCAACAATTTTGATTAACATCAGAGTTTGAAGCTCTGAGTCTACATACATCCAGATTAATTTTTATTTTAAATACATAAAACCAAATTGAGTCGTTGTGAAAAAAATTTAGTTTGCTACTTCCTTACTTAGGTGGCGCTACAGTCGGTAGCCCGGTCTTGTTGATTTCATCAAAAAATTCATCCAACTCCAAACTAAATACCTACAAGCTACAACCTACAATATTTACCCAGTATTCATCCACACCGTCATTCGTCACCTGCACGCCGGCGCCATACATAAAATCGATTTACTTTGATGAACTTGTAGTGAACTCGTGTGACGGTTTTCTGTGCAGGGCTGTATTCTTATTTTCACCCGACTGGTCACAGGGAGGGCTATGTGTTTCGCGCGTATCCGATGTACGTTCCTACGTAACGCCCTGTAACCCAAACGGCTTGACCGATTGTGAAGAGTGAGGTGTCATTAAATTGCTATTCTTTCCCGGAGTATCATAGGCTAAACAAATAAATATAAAAATATGTATAAAAAAAAGTTAATTAAAAAAAAACCCGACTGACTGTAAAAAAGATTTAAAAAAAAAAAAAGAGGTGGCGCAGTGAAAAAAACTCTGAGTTGGAATTTGGGTTTTTTGCGGGATTCGAACCTCGACCCCTCGCATAGTAGTCCAACACACTAACCACTAAGCTACTGCGCCTACGTAAAAAAGATTTAAAAAGATTAAAACAAGACACTTTCAAGCAGAGACAAACCATACTGAGACCCCCCTTCGCAATCCTCTTGCCGGCCCCCTAATTTTTTTTTAAATAAATTGATACGACTTGACTTGATACGACGAACATACAAAAAATATAAAATCAATGCTGCCAATCGCTGGCAACCGTGGGGAAATGTGATACAGTTCGGGAATATCACATTTTAACATAACTGAATGCTATTGGTTGGTTATTATTATTTTTTAAAGCCAATTTTATAATTTGTTTGGTTAATAAAACTATCTAAATGAGATGTTTTATATACTAGAAACATATTAGGATGAAAATGGTTGTATATTTTCCGCTTTTGAATATCATTAATTTCAGTTTCATGAGTAATTTTTTCGTAAATAACAGAAGAAAAATTGCTCAAAATGTTTTCATTTTCCTACAAACATTGTGCAGTGATAATTTTTCATAAATATTTTGCAAAAGTACATTTATACCTAAAAAAATACTATACACATACATACACATAACGAATAAATTTAAATTTAACGGTAAAATTCTATGAACGCTGGCAGCAACTTTGCCCACAGCGGAAGTTGTTCACATTTTTTGAGGGTGTGTTTGTGTGTACGAATTTCTATGTATCAGTACAAGCGCACCAAAAAGAGGTACAAAATAGCTTGTAGGCAAAGTAACGGCATATCGGCCAAAGTTGTTTAGCACAGGATTACTTTTTGCAAAGTCACTCGTTGTTCCAACCCTCACATGTGGCTGCGAAAATGTCTGCTTAATGTTGGTTTTAATAACACCACACGCTATATCTATGGTTTGAGGCGCTTCGATCATATCTCCAATTTCTCCCGAAAGATCTATAACATCTCCTTCGACCATTTTTACGTTCTCGTACACTCGTATTGTTATTCAATGTAATTCTTGTCTTATTTCCAGACAATTTCTGGATAATACAATGGATCTATTAATACTTTAATACTTATGTATATAATATTGTAGTTTTGCTTGTGAAAAGAGAGATGTATATTATTTATATTGTACTAGCTGACCCGGCGAATTTCGTTCCGCCCAAATTCATTAATGTAGGTAATGAAATTAATAATTTCGAGCTTTCGCTTCATTCTGCTTCATTTAATTCGGTCAATTCAAATTTTGTATTCAAATTATGGTATATTAAAATTAAATAAATAGGTAAATAAAATCAAATATAACGTTTGTCAGACGTTCGCGAGAGGTAGCGCTGTGGTTTTTTTTTCAATTCAAGATTTATGCCAGCGATTGTCCTTGCGACTTAATTAATTGTCAAAGCAAAAGCGAGACGTACGGGAAATTGAAGACGCTTAAATACGAACGGCAAATCGTTCTGAATAAGTGGAATCCGCGGAATAAGAACATCTTCGCCTTTGAATTTTCCAATAAAAATCGTTGCTTGAATAATATTTGATATTGAATTCTTCACAACCAAACGCGTACCGTTAAAAAGTTTTGGTTTATTTAGATTGTGCATCAAAATTATTACTGAGACGGTTTTTAGTTTCAAATTGTGTGGAGGCAAGCCCGAAACATCCAAAGAATTTAAGAATGTGGCTTCGTTTTCATCCATCACGGAGTCGACTGATTTGTATGCATGCAACTCACCAGCGATTTGGTTTTGAATGGCGAAATTCAAATGATCGCCGTTCTTGTTTTTCTCAGCCAAAATCACTCTTACATTCAGCCAATCATGGTCAACATAATTCTGAGCGACATTCGGGAAATCATTCATGATTAGTTTTTCCGGTGTCGTTGTAAAGTTGCAAAAATTTTGTGGAAACTCAATCGGTGATTAAGTCTGCTGGAATCACACCATTGCCCATCGCCAACAAATGTCTGGAGAACTCTGCAGCGGACTGGTCATTTTGTAAAGAAACTCGCATGTTTGTTGTCAAATGAAATTTTTTGACGTATCGCCATAAAGCAGACGCCTTCAGGCAAGCATTCAATTTATCTGCCGGAGTTGATCTCGAAATGGCAGGCAAAATCATTGCTCCACCGAAAGGTCGCTTATCATTACGTAAACGATTCAGGGCCTCCAATGCGCGTTTGTAAGCCATTGTGCATTCGCCCCAATATAATAATAATCTTACATTGCTGCAGTACTATCGTCATCTCAGTGTTATGTGAAATGTTGCAATGCAGAATGAGCTGTTCAACCGCCTTCTAACAAAGTAGCCGCTATCCCAGAAGAGGCTAGGGCCAAATCGATCTCAGATCTCGAACGAATTGTAGTCAAAATCAGTGAAATCAGGAATGTCTTTCCAGTTCCACCGGGCGCATCAAGGAAGAAAATTCCACCATTTTCGATATCTTGATACAGCTTGCATCAATTCATCGTACACTTTCTTTTATACTTGATTCAACATTGGCACATTTGTTCTAACAGCTTGACACAATGCGATTCGATCGAAGTCCATTTCTCCTCCAATTCTCGATTAAATGCGTCTTGCATTGAACGATTTGGCTGTGGCATCCCCGATTTGCACAACAAATTGCCACTCATGAGCAGACACATATCCTCGATCAAAATCAAAGCTTTGTTGAGCATTTCATCTGACATCTCCAGTTCATTATCCGATGTCACAGGGCAAATTCGATGCAAAATATCGTCGGCCACATAATCTTTGTATAATCAAAGTATCTACTTCATTTCAAAAAGTTAATTAATGTAACATTCTGTAGTTTATTAGAACAAACTTTTTAGGTATATTTAAAAAAAAAATTTTTTAAATTGCTTACAACAACAATTGCTTTTAAAATTATTATTATTTTTTTTTTTTGAAGTGTCAATATTCGATTTCTATACAGTTTCTTTTTTTTTCAAAGTGTATTTCCCCATACAAACTCTCATAACCTCTTTCATCTCCTCAAAGTGTTGTTTTCGCGATATAATAATATATATAAAATATAAACCTTATATACAGCAATACGAACAAAACCAAAAAAGAATTATGAAAATCGTCCCAGCCGTTCTCGAGTTTTAGCGAGACTAATGAACAGCAATTCATTTATATATAAATATAAATATTTAATTTTTTGTGATTGTTAATTTAAAATGGGTAAGAATTTCTATCTATGTAGTCGCAGTAGCCTAGTGGTTAGTGTGTTGGACTGCTATGCGGGGGTCCCAGGTTCGAATCCCGCAAAAACCCAATTCCGACTTAGGGTTTTTTTCCGCTGCGCTACCTCTCGCGAACGTCTGACAAACATCCGAGAGTATAAATGTCTTGAAAGAGCTTCTCAATTAGCCGTTTGGAGTCGGTATAAAATTGTAGATCCCTTCCATTCGTTCCAAAAATGAGAAACTCACACAAAACGAATGGTTGTGAGAAGCTAGGCCTAGTGTCTCTCCGGACCTGTTGCGCCAACTATTTATTTTATTTTTAAGAATTTCTATCTCTTAGAGAAATTATTATCTTTATATTAATCGCCGACACGATTTCTTTCAGAACATATTTAACCTACTAAATGAATACAAATTGCATTTATTTTTTCACCAATTTGAAGCGTGCCACTCATAGATCGTTCGAAAAATATTATAATTTCCAAAAAGGATTTGCAAAATAGGTAAAATAGTGCTTTTAATTACGTTGAATACAACAACAATAATAGTATTTCGCCTTCTTTACTCTCTGGCCGGTCACAGACGAATGGTGGTAGTTAAGCGAAGGAAGAGAGAAGGAATATGAATAGAGAATATGTATTCTCTGTCTCTTATAATCTACTTATCTATATATAAATCGCCGACACGATTTCTTTCAGAAAATACATATTAACCCTACTTAATGAAGATCACTCATAGATCGGTTGAAAAGAATAATTATTTCAAAAAAGTTTTTGCTTTACCGTTACAACGACAACACTTAACGCGTCAAGAGAAGGATAATATTTCGCCTTCGCTATCTCTGCGGCCGGTATCACAGATGAGATGATGGTGACAGTTAAGCGAATGAAGAGAAAAGAGAATATGCGCAAGAGTAATTCTAATTCGATTAGTCCAGGGTTCGGACTTCATACTTCATAGATCTACTGCAATTTTAAGAGAAAAATAAAATCAATGCAATTTATGTGAATTTCTGAAATCTTAAATCAAAATTGAATATACCTATATACACATTTTCGTTTCTTAGTAAATTTTTATGAGCCCATTGCAATAATCATTTCTGGAACCACTATTTTTTGATTCTGCAATCTATTACAATATATTTTAAAAGAAAATGTGCATACCATCTCGTTTTCACTGCATTTGCCTTGCATGAACTGATACTAAGTTTGTTTGACGTGGCTAGCACTAGTGCCCACTAGTGCACACTGAGAAGTGACCCTGAAAATTCGGCTACAATATCGAACGCAAAATATGGTGTTCTAAAGACTCTCAGTTTTTGAAATTGAAAAGTATGAATTGTTAAAAATGAGTGCTCTCAATTCTGATGTTGTGCTTTCCATAATGCAAATACTTGATAAAAGCGTTTGGAATATAGATTATAATTGATTAAGCTCTGATTGCAGATTTTTCTCTTCCATTTTCCTATAATATAAAATTTTAGTTCATAAACGTAGGTAGTTGTTTTCAAACATTTCACTTTTGAATATGAAATTTCTTGTATTTACCTTGATAACTACGAGTATCTAAACAAATGAATGACAGCAACCGAAATGACAGAGAAACTCAGCACTGAATTCTTGCCCCAACAAATAAACTGGCGTCAGCTCAGGGCTCAACTAGGGTGCCCTAGACTTCATGTTAAACACAGAAACCTACTGACGTCATGTCTTTCTCTGTTTCTAAATTTATTATTGTTGTTGTTCTGCTCTGCTGTCGGCTTTCGCTTTTTTTATGTTTAAACTAATAAGTTTTTAAAAAAATATTTTAAAACTTTATTTTATCGCATTTTTTTCAAAATTCAAAATCTACTGCAAAAAAACTGAATCTACTGCACTTTTTTAAGATCTACTGCGAAATTTTCTAACTGAAGTCCGAACCCTGTTATTCACATTTTTCTTTCGCTTGGAAGAAGTTCTGTCTCCTGTTCCTGTATGAATGTGAATCAGAAATTACAAAAGAGAATCACACCCACAGAACGTTGCTATATGCTGTTATTGCGTATTGCGAGAAACAGATTAACACAGCGACAGCAAAAGCAACAGCAACCGCGAATTTAGGATTGGCTCTAACGTTGATGTCGCTGTCGATGTTGCTGTGCTAATGTGTTCAAAGCAATCAAAATACATTGGTTCTAAGTTCGCTGTTGCTGTTGCTGTCTTAAGTTTGAGGCAAATAAATACACAGCCCTTACACAAATTTGATGAAATTCTTGTTTATAAAGAAGAATCTCTACGCTTTTCTTACGTTCACAGAATGCCTACGAATTCAATTTTTCAGTGGAAGCTCATTTTAAGGCTACCAAAAAGTATATTATAATAAAATACAAATAAAATAGAATTAAAAAAAAAACTTAAACAAAATCTCCCCCCAGATTTCCGCCCACCGACAAAAAAAAAAAAAACTAAATTTGGGAAAAAAGCCCCCAAACTGGCAACGCTGGTTACAGATGTGGGTGATGTGAAACAGAAAAGAAATAAAACGAAACAAATAGCTTCGCGAGAAAGCATAGAAACCGACTAATCGGACATGTCAACAATTCAGTCCGAAAAATTTTGGACGACAACAATTTATTGCGCCGACTACAAAAACGAAACCGTTCGACTTGGCAAGATAGGATTAACCGCGTCTAAATTGCGGAACTTGCAGGATCTTTCATTGGGAAGTAGCCTGTCAAAAGTTGTTATTTCGTTATAGAAAAATTGCTTGATAAGTTGTTACATCTTAGTTGCAGTAAAGTAAAATCAGTAAAAACCTGACACTACTATGAGCACGCGCTTGCTATTCTCATAGTGTCTTTGGAAGATTTTCACCTACCCTCGGTAGGTTTGATGCTTCACAATTCTTAAAAGTAATATAAATAAGTTCATTGTTTTACTTGAAATAGTTCTTAAAATTGGTTCATCGGGGGCAATTTATTGCAATGGATTATTATTGCTAATTAGATTGATTAAATACTCGTATGTCAGTTCATTATTTAAATCCATAATTTTTGTTATCACAATTTACTCCTGACTAAACTTTCTTTATCCATCATGCAAGTTTTACAAGCCGCATGATTGGACAATGCAATTCTTGTATCTGTAATGTTTCGATCTTAGTTTGACACTGGTTGCGTTTGATTCGTGGAACGTATTCGTACTTCGTACATCATAATCGTTTAGATCTTTATTGGTGTGCACATTAATCCATTAACCATGATGCAAGTTGATTGGGGATCAATAATCCTATATTTGTGTGCAATAAAAATAATTTACGTGATATGATTCAAATATTAATATTGCATAGGCTTGATTTAATAATAAAAGGCTTGATTTTAGATTTTTGTTATTGTTCTTAGAATATGGCTGATCGGACTAGAATTTATCTTGCGGTATTTTTCTGAGTGAAGTATCCTAGTCAATTAGGGAAGTTCGGGAAATAATACCGCCACGGAGAGGTTTTTCAATCCTATACTAAATACGCAGGAGAGAATATATGTGCCCTTCTGCAAAAAAAAAAAAAACGTATCTGAGCATATGATCAAGATTTATCACAGAATCTGCAGAGAAATCTCATGATATTAAATAGTTGTGTCTTGTTCATACTCAGTTTGTCACAGATGGATATTTAAGGTTTCCGCAGTTACCTACAGGCGCAGAAAGGCGTTACAGTAGAACATTCCTTGGAGACTAATTCTTTAATAATATGGCTACTTGAACTACAGGGGTCCTAAATTCTACAGGAAAACTAAGTGCTTTTTGAGGAAAAGTGACGGAAGTCTTCCTTTTCACTTTGCAATTAGCAGGTGTAGATGCGAGGGGCGAGGGGCCACTAAATATAGGTGCGTACGTACGCATAAATGAAAATGTTTACGCTGAGTCGTATAATAGAACCTCAGCAAAAAAGTTATACACCCACATTCACAAAAAAAAAAAAAAAAGAAGCATTCAAAGTGGTCTTAAAATCAACTTCCCATCATAGCACCACAACTTTGTATACCTAATAAAATTTTGTGAACTAGGTAAAAACCACATTGCCAATGAACAAAGGGCGTTGGATATAATTTTCTCCTTACATAATAAAAAAGGCATGTTCTCAAATAAATATGTAATATACTCGCACAACAACCTACATAACTGTGTAACTATACGTAATGTATGTAGTAGGCAGAAACAGTATCCCATAAAACCATATTAAAGAAAAAGTCATGATTTGTTTGATGTTTGACTGAAAAATAAGCAATAATTGGATCCCCATTCGACAGATGCAACCAATACCGCACACTTAATAATATGAATCTTCTCTAGTGAATCGACAATCCCAAAAGGTTGTCGTCGAGTGGTACTTTTGGGAGCTAATAATATTTATGACAAAATCACAACTGGAAGGCAACAACTTATTCCGTGAATATCCGTGTACCTGTTTGACTCTATACAAGTACATATTCCTTGACAATTCTATGGGGACTTTACTTTGCCTTCCAATTTCCTAAGAGTATTTCACCAAATTGAACAAATGGAGGGACAACCTTTAAAATTTAAAACAGTTTTACGTATGCACTTGCACATGCACATAGATGTATGCTACCAGAGGGTCGATCAGGGATGAAAAATGAACTTTGTGGACTGTAACTAAATCTTAGTTACGATTGTATTTTTTTTTTGTATTTTTTCAATTTTCGTTTCTCGTATACAAGTATAGGAGAAATATATAATTTTCGTACAAGATTTGAAATATATAATTTATATATTTTAAATGATTGCGTCTTGTTTTCCACATGAATTTAACAATCAAATTTTTGATAAAAATGTATTGGGAAGGTGATGGTTTCATTTAGAAGAAATGGTTGTAGTAGAAGAACAATACTTTTTGAAATCAAAATTGCAGTTAGTGTCAAAGCAATTAAGACCTCACTTTCATTATTATATTTCTTGTTACAGTTTTTTTTTTTTCATATTTTATCAACGTAAACAGTAAATTCGAAATTTAAATTCCAAGAAACCCCTGGATTCGAAATAAATTCGATGTTCCTTGATTTCATCATACATAAAGTTATTTATATTCATAAATGTACTTGAAATAGCTATATACCTACTAATTTCAAAGAAAACAAATTAAGAGTTCACTAAAAACCCTCAATTTGACTTTTAACTTTGGCGAAGATACTTGTTTGTCTGCTTAATAATGAACTTTAAAGATCACCAACCTATTCCAATAACAATAAAAACATTTCCGAAAAGATTAACAATTTGGAACGGAAATGAACTTGTAGAATGTAGGTATCTATAAAACAATAGGTATTAATTTTAAAGATAAAGGAAACAGTATTACTCACTTAATTCTTAATTGAATCCGACGCCAAGCCCTATTTAAAAATAGCGATTTGTGCAACGCATAATGTTTATGTAAAACGACAGAAATAACAGTAATACTTACCAGCTAACAACCAAACCCAGTGTCAACTGTCAACCTTCTGTGATTTTCGATTGGGCGCTCTCAGAGCACTTTGTAAGTTCTTCGGTATAAAAAAAACACCCTTTTTCAGATTTAAGAGCATTTTTGCGAATCTAGATATTTTCTCAGATTTACCAATAAAAGTGCGTTTGAGTTTGACAACTGGTAGAGTTAATTTACATTTTCGTGAAGTTTTTCTACTGTAAAGAAAGGCATTACGTCGGGTGAATCTATTTTTGTAATTTTGTATTAGAAATCAATTGGGACCCAAATTTCCCATGTTTTAATATAAAACTGAACCAGTGAATGGAAAACGCTTTGAAAAGTATTGAATGCTACATATATTCGAATCAACACAAAAAAGGGCAAGTGATGTTTTTACATTCGGTAGCCACACGAAATCTGGAATCTGAGAGCGAATCTAAAGAAGCCCAATCGAATACCACATTAGAAACTTTATAACTTCGCAATTTGTTTTGTTGTTGGTTCACTTACTCTCAATGTCAATAATTATTTAAGGCACAAACTAAGGTATAGGTTAGGTGTTCCATCCTTTGTATAATTTGTAAGATACAAACTGCACTTGTTTGTAAGGGAAAGTTTACGTTAGGTACGTTATACAGTGAATTTAGGTGCATTCGTAAATATAGCAATAATGTGGATAAACGAATAAAGAAGAATGTAATAGGTCATTGTATTAAATATACATTGAGTGTAATTATGTATTTTTTCAAAATAAAAAAAAAAAACTCTTTGAGGGTAACCTTTTCGAGACGATTGTATTTTGTATTTTTTCAAAGCTCATTGTAACTTAAAAGTTAAGATCGTAACGCGTTTTTCAACCCTGGGGTTTTCACAAGTTCACGCTTAATTCGATTCTCGGTAAGGGCTTCACGCTAAGTCCACGAATGACTTTAATATGCTTTTTTGGATCCACACAGTAGTAACTTCAAATGGATTATGAAAATCGAAATTTTATTTAAAACAAAATATAAATATAATTTAAAAACAAAATAAAAAATTAAAAGAAGATTAGTTAAAAATAAAAAAAAAAAACGAATTGGAAAAAAAAAGTTCCCTTTTTAAACATTTTCCAACCCACTTTTTATTGCCTTTATTGTTTGCATTGAAAAGCAGAACCAACTCCTTAACAACAATTTTTGTATAGAAAAATGAGCCATTGTTGCATAATGTGTTCAAAAACAAAAATACCAACAATAAAGATTTTAAAACGAAGTGCCGAATGGGTCGAACAAAACCATCTCGTTGATCAAAAGTCTTACTTATTTTATTAAGTAGTTAAGTAGGGGACTATAATTAAAAAATGGGGGATCTAGATTAACAAACACTAGGAGTTTTATAAATGTATTAAAGAAGATGGCGCGAAATATCACTCGACGGAAAAACTATAAGACCCCAGATCTTGTCGACTTCTATATATCCAAAAATATATCTTCAAATAAAATAAATGTGGAAGAAGGCCCTGATCTTCAATCAGATCACTTCTCAGTAATTCTTTCACTTGGCGATAAAATAATGGTAAAAGAACAAATTTCAAAACTTGTTAATAGACTGACTGACTGGAATAACTTTCAACAAAATTTGGAAGAACGTATCCAAATATCATCAGTTATTCAAAAAGTAGACGTACTAGAAAAAGCAGTGCAAATACTAACACTGAACATACAAAAAGCTGCATGGGCAGAAACTCCTAAAACAACAAAAAAAATTAAGCAAAAAAACAAACCACGAAATAATGTGAAAACATTACAGAGAAGAGGAAAGCTAGAAAGCGTTGAAAACATGACAAAACTCCGAAATTCTAAAAAAGATTTCAAGAATGAGTCTTTAAAAACTTACCTTAGCAGTCTTACAAATGATGCTAGTACCGGCTACTCCCTCTGGAAGGCAACAAAGAAAATGAACCGACCAAGAGCCCACCTTCTTCCGGTAAAAACAAACGAAGGTAACTATGGGAAAAAAGCAGCCAAGCGAAAGCAAATACATTCGTAGAGTATCTTGAGGACGTTTTCAAACCCTATGAAGATAAAAGTTACCAAGGAATTAAGGAAAGGTGGGAAGAAGATTGACCTATACAACCGGTCAGAGTCAAGGAACTTTCCAATGAAATTTAAGAAAATATGAATATAAAAAAGGCAACAGGGTTTTATTTAATTACAAGGAAATCTAAAAACTATTCTGACAAAAAGGTCTAAAAAACTAACGCAGTTTGTAGATGCTGCATTTAAGTTAAGGTATATACCCAACATGCGTGGAAGGTCGCGGAGGTATCTAATAATAATACCAAAACCAGGCAAACCACCTAACTAAGTTACCTCATATCGCCCAATACCTTTTTGTCAAATGTTGTCCAAGTTATTCGAAAAAGTGCTGGTAAAACGTCTACAAAAAATAATAGATGAAAAATCGCTAGGCCCGATACACCAGTTTGCCATAGAAATAGCACTCTACCATTGATCGGGTGCATAGAATCACAGATAAAATTGAAAAAGCATTTGAAGAGAAAAATGTGTGCTGTAAGAATGTACCCCACATTCCAGTATACATATAACGGGTGATTTTTTAAGAGGTTTAGAACTTTTTTTAAAAAAAAATACACAAAAATTTGAAAAAATGAATGAAATATTTATTTGAATCGATAGTTTGAACCTTGCAATTTAATGTTTAAAGATAATTTCATGCAAATGTTGACCGCGGCTGCGTCTCAGGTAGTCCATCCGCTGAGTCCAATTTTGGCATACTCTTTCACACATATCGGCCGGTATCTCACGAATGAATGCATGGATGTTGGCTTCCAGTGCGTCAATCGAAGCGGGCTTGTCCCTATGTGTATAGCCTTGACATACCCCCACAAAAAAAAATCTAATGGTGTCAAATCGCACGATCTAGACGGCCAATTGACCGGCCCGAAACGTGAAATTAACTGTTCACCAAACTCGCCTCGCAATTGCGCCATTGTTTCGCGTGCTGTGTGGCATGTGGCACCGTCTTGTTGAAACCACATATCATGCAAGTCAAGAACTTCCATTTCGGGCAAAAAAAAGTTTGTTATCATCGCTCGGTAGCGTTCACCATTGACAGTAACGCTGCGATTCGCATCATCTTTGAAGAAATATGGCCCAATAATGCCGCCGGCCCATAAACCGCACCAAACAGTGGCTTTTTCGGGATGCATTGGTAGCTGTTGCAATGCTTCTGGCTGATCTTCACTCCAAATGCGGCAATTTTGCTTATTTACGTACCCATTCAACCAAAAATGAGCCTCATCGCTGAACACAATTTTTCGATAAAAAAGCGGATCCTCGGCCAGCTTTCCAAGAGCCCATTCACCAAAAATTCGGCGTTGTGGTAGGTCGGCTGGCTTTAGTTCTTGCACAAGCTGTATCTTAAAAGGCTTTACGCACAAATCCTTCCGCAAAATTTTCCACGTAGTGCTGTAACAAAGGCCTAACTGCTGGGAACGGCGCCGAATCGACATTTCGCGGTCTTCTGTCACACGAGCTGATACGGCCGCAATATTTTCTTCACTACGCACAGTACGTAAACGTGTTGGTGGTTTAATGTCCAACAAAGTAAATTTGGTGCGAAATTTGGTCACAATCTTCCGAATAGACTGCTCAGAAGGTCGAGAATGCCGATCATAAAATGGAAGCAGCGCGCGATGAACATTTCGAACCGAGCACGAATTTTGATAGTAAAATTCAATAATTTGCAAGCGTTGTTCATTTGTAAGACGATCCATGGTTAAATTGCAAACCAAACTGAAGCTGTTTGACAGTGACACAAGGTACTAAACACACGTCAGCTGTCAAAACCAGTGTTGCCAAAACCAAACCAGCTAAAAAATCACCGTTACAACAATGTAGTGGAATACTCAAATACAGCCAAATATCTAGGCATGACTTTAGATGCTTAACTGCGTTGGAAAGCGCAAGTAAAAAAAAAAAAAATTAGTTAAACATGCGATACAGTAAAATGCGGCTTATTGGGGGATATTCATCCCTGTTCAACTACAATAAGTTATTGCTGTACAAGCAATTTCTCAAACCAGTATGAACCTATGGCCTCCAGTTGTGGGCATGCACATGCCAAACAAATTTACAAAAAATGCAGGTCTTCCAAAATAAAGTACTAAGGACTAAGTTTGAAGACGAAGTTAAGTTAGTTAGGCTTCTCAACCACGTAAGCTTAGAAATAACAGACAATGTAATCAGAAGATTAAGGCGGATAATACTGATTGATCTATAAAAATTAGCTAAGAATAGAAATTAGGTTATATTTTCTACCAAAAAAGGTCAGAAATCCGGCGGGAGGTTTTTTAGATGGGTTAAAGTCCCTCACTAATGCAGAAGCATCCCTCGCGTTCTAAAAAAAAAAAATAACTAGGTAGGTAAAATTCTGAGAAACTATGCTGGGAATAGTGTTAAATAAAATCCACTTTTGGGTTGTTTATCTGATGTGGCAGTAACAATGTGAGTTTTTGTAAGTTAAAGCTCTAGTAAAAGGCATCTGTCGAAACTTCTGATTAGAGAGTTTTAAGCGCGTACTGTACTATTTTTTTTTATACTTTTATACTTTACAAGATTTGGGTAAAAGGATAAGCGTAGGTATAGTAGAAGTCTCTGTTTTCTGATTTTTAGGGCATGCTTTTATTTTTGACTGGAGTAGATCAGTGATGAGGCTCTGCGAAATAAGTACAAAAAAAAAAAAAACAATGGAATAAGACCCCAAGAAATTATAGGTACAGGAAACAACAACAACGATTTTTAATAGAATTTGGTGTGCTATTTCCTTTCCCCAAATTTGGGGCCTTGTTTCATTTTCTCTTTTGGGGCCTTATTTCCTACAGCCCAGTGACGATCGCGTAAGGATCTATGATTGAAAGTATGGATAGACTGATATCTTTACATAGATATATAGAGGAAATCAGAGATTTGTTTTTGAATTACCATTAGTAGTTATAAACTGAATATCCAGATGGACGTGTGTAGGGGTGAAAATGAAGTGAGATTTTCTGATTGTGTAAACACCCATGGTTGGAATTATTTTAAGGTGGATTTGCATTGCTGTTGTAACATTTTTAATGTCTGTTGAGATTATAATTTTAAAATGCGGTATTAAGTTTAAAAAATAACTATGAACAGAGATTGGCTTTTTGGTATTTATTTTTGAGAAATAATAAAAAAACACATTTATTCGAATTTTTTGAGAAAAACTAAGTACGGGATCTTATTTAGAATATGTATTATGATCAAAACTGTAGAAGCAGTTTTTGTAAATTTTGGCAGACAAAACGGTACCAAATATTGCAATGTTTAGTTTGAAAAAATACTATTGCTTAACTATTAAGCTGATACCTGTATATAAGTTATTATTCGAAATGTAAACATTACTTAGTTTTTAAGGTTTTATCGAAATTGAAAATGGAGTTTTCGAGATACGAGAAGTTTTTAAAATTAGCGTTTCCGTTATGAAAGTTTTGTATGGGAAGTATACCATTAATATTAATATTGAGGTTACCTTCCAAAAAAAAAAAAAAAAAGGGACCGAACTCCAAATCCGAAGTTTGAAAGAAACTCGGGCAGCCGTTTAGGCTGAAGGCCTCGGGACATACGGCCAGACAGACTGACGGACAGAATTTGGCGGACAGAGTCCATCGACCTCGCTGTTTACAACCATTCGTTTTGTGTGATTTTTACATTTTTGGGACGAATGGAAGGGATATGTATATAACGCAACTACAGCAACCCCCAGTAGTAAGATAGCTGTCCTTCAGAACTTAACCTAAAACGTTTTTCAAAACTGTCGTTGATCTAAATTGCTTTCCACTTCTGCCTGTCCTCAAAGTTTCTGTCGTTCTTTCTGCTTTGAACTGAAATTGCTGCCATTTCAATAATCAGTAATATAAGTTTCTGATCTAATTTACAGAACGTGAAAGTAATACCCTTTTCAAACCGCACCGAAAACTGTATTTTCGTCGAAAACTCGAAATTGCATTCACACCGAAAAAGAACCAGTTTTTGTTTGACGTTTCAATCAGCTGTGAGACACTAGTCGTGAAACTTCCGTCTTAACCTATTTTGGTTAAGTACAAATTTTGATCCCATTAATTAACAAATAAAAACAAAATGAATTCAGAGCATTTAAAAATAATATTAGCCCTTCAATTAGTGTGGAAAATGATTTTAAGTTGTGATTTGTGGCATTTGTTCGGTCAGCTGCTGGCTACTCTGCTAAATGTTGCAAAAAAGTATGTTTGTTTCAACAACGGAAGCCGTTTCGTGGAAATGACTTTAAACGACTCGTTTTGAAAACTGAAATTCGTATGGGAAAACTTCTGTTTTCGATTAAGTTTTCGAGTATTTTCGCGAAAACCAGGTTTTTGGCTCGTGAATAGCGTATTACTTTAACCAGATTCGTAGAGCTTGCCGATTTTCCAATTGTAGATCATATGACTCCTCTTCCTACATGCTTACGCAGCTACCGCGAAACATCAGCTTGGATTGTTTATCGGCTCCTATACAGTAGTTGTGCGTTAACAGTTCCCCTTCTTTCTCTCACTTTCCCACAAAACGACAGCGCTGTTAAAGAATTTCTTCTATCCTGGCCAACATGTTTAAGCAATTTGATTTCTTCCAACAAAAGTGGTGTTGTCTATGAGATGAACGAAATAAAATTGCGGTTACCCGTGCTCGCCCGCCTGGACCCTATATCTATTATATTTAGGAGGCTCCTGTTTTTCGAATAAAGGATAACCTTCAACACCATGTTCCTCCCCCAAAATCCGGCTTGACTTCCGGCACCGGCAGATTACAAGTCTGTATACGCACTGTACCAAGGAAAAAAGCAACCAAAAGTTCGGCCAGAATTTGTATTCCAATTCTTTCCATTTTCGTCTGCCGCACAAGCGCAAAAAAAAAACCATTTCACGGTCGCAAATCCGTGATATATTTATAATGAATTGCTCGGTGACGACGATGGTGCTTACTTGTCACTTTGGTATACGATAACACCCGGATTCGTATGGGTGCCATTCCTCGACACCACCATATGTTACATGAGACAGTCGTACTTTTCTGTATGCGAAGTTTATTACAAACTACGTTCGTGGTATAGCATTTCTTGCTCCGTCGATGGATAACGAATAGAGATGATGTCGTTCACTCCCCCACCCCTCCAACCGTTTCATATATACACACTTGTCATCGTGTCATTACATAAATAATAAGGTTTCGGATTTTCGTTTCGAATTCGTACATTGATTGGGTAAAATAAAAATGATTATTTATTGGATTTATGTAAATTGATTCTTTAGCACCCGAATGCGCTTTTAACATAACCACTCAGCCTCATGTGAAGTGGCACTAACACACACAGCCAATAATTTCGTTCAGTGTCATTCCAACGATGGTCATTTTGTACTTTTTGGGTCAACATGCAAATTAAGTAGTCACTATTTAAGTGTCAGCGCGCAAAATCCATCATGGTCACGCAGTCCGGGTGACCACGAGCGCTGGCATCCCATCGAATTCCTGGCACAAACATTTAGGATAAACTAATTTGCTTTCTCGTCACCAACACCAACACCAAGACCGGCATGCGAGTGATCCGGATGCGGATGACAGCGACGAGTATGCAGGAGACGTTGGAACTTGGTAGTGAATAAAAGTAACCCTCGTGCCTTTTAAAGAGACTGGCTATAGGTTCGAACGCTTGACAACTGACAAATGTTTCAGGACGCGTTGGCCGTTTGTTTTAATTTACCACCCGTAGTTTGAACTGCTTCATAAGGGAAATCGAGTAGACTTTGACATTAATTGCGTTAGAAGAATGGAATACCTTCACAGTGTTCTGCCATACCCATACTCTCGGCGCTGGATTACTACTCGTTCTTTCGGCAATGGATACATTTTTCGCATTCACCGAGACTTGTTTGTTCGTCACACAGTGCGTTGGGTTTGGGTGCCAACTGCCAAGAGCTGACACCTCCCCGACGTTGACATATTTTGCAAGAATATCTCATCACGTCCCAACGCATGCAGTCAAAATAAAATTCGTTGTATATACGGAGAAGTAATCCAACAGCGGGAGTGCGTTTGAAATCACTCCGGGGGTTGCAATCGAAATACAATAAATCTTAATCGAACAGCAAGAGGCCGTATTCATTTGTCTTTTGGGTAAGTCAGTCGGCTAATCAAATAAACAAAACAAAACAAAAATAAGCTGATCTAACTCCTACCTTGTCGTTTCCACCGCGGGAGTCAAAGGACAAACAAAGTACTTGTAAGACCACTTTTTATCCAATCATCAATAGATCAGAGGTATCATTTTAATTTTGATGCGGATTTTTAGTAAGCAGCAGAGTTAAGCAAGACTTGTTGAGCTTTTGAAACATGAGGAACGTTTAATATGCCAAACCCGATGCGTTAAATTTGCAAACATCAGCTTATTGAACCCCATACAAGAAAAACTCAATGTTAAAACGGGTTCCTCGAGAATATATATCGTCATTAATTTTCAAGATATCCAGCGTTTTCTAGCTACCTTCATTTGACACAAATGTAAAATGCAATAGCCAGCGAAAACTACATTTTTGGCAGTAAATATAATTGGAAACTAGCTTACATCCTACCATGTCTGTATATACCGTCGTGAGGCCCAGGTGATACCAGGGACTATGAATGCACTGAAGGACTGAAGTATGATAGCTGGGAAGTAGTTGGTTGTGCATAGGAAAACACAAATCTCTCGAGGAACATTTATACAATGAAGAAATTTAGACAATGTGATGAGGGATGCAGCGAAAATTGTGAAAAAACTCGCAAGCAGCTTTGCCAGGCGGTCAAAATATTTACCCCAGATTTCCCAACTTTTTGTCATTATTTTTATATTTATTTTTTGTTTATTTACCACTTAAAATAAGGAATTTCGAATTTGGTTTTCCGAATGCAAAGTGCGTGATAAATAAATACAACATAGGGTAGGGAGGGGCCGATTCAACACTTTATTCGCAGATTAGAAATTACTTCCTAGGCAAATAAATATTTTAAAATATTTTTTTTATTGGAAGCTATGATTTTGTTACTAAAAAAAATGCATAATATCTTAAAAACTAACTTCACGCGGATAATTACAAAAAAAAATAAACTGCCCTACAAAGGCGAATCTGAAAAACATAATCGTCCTCCGCACTTTTGACATGAATTTAGATGAAGCAATGTATTAACAATTAACACTGTTTTTATTTGAATACCTAACTAAACAAATCTTAAAAAAATATAGACATAAAAATTAAATGAGATCAGAAATTCATTTTTAAGTAAAATGTAAAGATCTGAGAAGCAATGCTAGATAAAAGAAACGGTTCATGAAATACAGAAACAGGAATAGTGCTAAATAAAATTCACTTTATAAATATACAATATGCAATATTAAAAAAAAAAGTGAATGTAATATTATATTGAAATATCGTCACTTTTATGAACACTAAAACTTTTTGCGGTAGCTTTAATAGTGAGAAAATGAATGGAAGTCAAAGTTCACAAATACGTTAAGTGTCCGGATACGGGTAACGGGTGGCCCGTGGCCTTGCCCTATTTGTTCTTCGGTTAACCCTAATATGCGAATGGCTTCCTTTGGTGCACGCAATAATTCGATAATGATGTTTACGCTTCATGGGCTGCTTACTAGGCTCCGTGAAACACACATTCACCTGAATCCTGATCAGTCAAAAACTTTTCACGATCCTGCCTGTATGGCTACCTATATACGAGGTATTGTCAGTGCAAACAAAAAGTGCACAAACTATCTACCTAAGTGGATTAGTTTGAGAAGCAGCAGCAACCATCCGTATCTACTGGGAGTAATTAGCGTGCAAAAATGTTTTTTTCAATTTAAGACAATGGGAAAAGTTTGCAATGTTTTCCTGCAACTTTAATTATAATTACTACTTCAATGACATTCTTTTTGACGCAATTCAATACACGCGAGTAATCAGAATTAATGACCAAACGCCCATCCCTAAGAATAAATGCGTCGCGTTACCAGCGACCCATCCCCATCCTTAAGACCATGGCCGTTGACATCCTGATCAGCTCAGTTTACCTGACCCGTTTTGATAGCAATATAATCAAACTGATTATTGACATTATTGATAATGGCTTTGTTTGCCGGCTGAATGAATTGAAATTATTATTTTTTGAAGCATAAGAACACACTACCAATGGCAATGGACATCTCGTTGTCACACCCTCATTTGTGTTCACGGTATGAAGGACGCCAGCAAACAAAAACTCCCTGTCATCTTTAAGTGGTGGATTAATAAAGGAACAAAAAAAAAGAGGACCGGGTATTGATTGCACTAACTCCGTTGTCGTCGCCGTTGTCCTCATCGTGCTCGTTTCGTTGCCCCTGTTGCTCGTGGTTGCCAGGATTCCAGTTACGTAGATATGAGTGCGTTGTCATTATTGTGTTTATTATTTCTATTAATTCGATGAGGCCGCCCCCAGATGCGCGCTCGTCTCGCATTGTGCTCGTATGTCGCAAAAGTGACACATGGTTCTAAACATACTTACTACACTCTTTGTGGGATGCCCTCCATGTGGCGTAATGATGTAGTGTACATCTGAGTTCTTTGTTATTTTTGATGTTGCTGTCGTCGTCGCTGTCGTCCTTGACGTCGTCGTCGTCGACGGTTTGAATATGTTTTTCTGCTCTCCAATGGTTTTCAATGTGTTTACTTAGTTAGCCCATTGAAAGGAAAATGGGCGTAATGGCACTCGATGAATAATCTACTAACGAGACGTAATTTCGGCTCAAATTACATTGTTTTGCATTTGACTTTCTTTCTGAACGGCGCGGAGTTTCCAAGAATATGCCAGAACGAGGATATACCTATACATATCAAAGAATTCAAAACCCCGCAAGTATGAAAACAGCACGTGTTTGTATATAGTAGATAACAGAATTTTGTTATGTAATTCAAGATATCCTGTTGAGTAGCTTTGCATAATATGATATAATCATATAGTTATCTTCAGATTGGGATCAATTTGTGTATTACCAACCAAAGAGCAGACAAATTGTATCGCTCGCCATTTAGCTAGTGTGCACATATACCGATTATACCAACTAACCGCCTTTGGGAGGTAGATCTTTTTTGCTATTTTGTTGTTGGTATTCGCATAGGTACTATAATTCATTTTCTAGAAATATTATTCTTTTACAAATTCTAGAAGAATATGTAATGTACTTATTGAGGTAGGAAAATTCCCGTGGATTTGATTTGAAAGCAAGCGTACGATTTATTGTGCTAAAAATCTTGGCAAATAACAAAAACGAATTATGCCCTTGCTAAACTACGAGAACAAGAATTGGTAATTGCCCAAATCGAGTAAAGCGAGCGAAAAACGAAGACGATCTATTTAAGAAAAAAGCTCCGATCAACGTGAATGTGATTTTTATTTCCTAAGCGAATTCCATATGGCTAGCAATTTAGTACAGTTCGCTTATTTATATAGCTTTAGTACACAATTAAATTTAAAAATATGGCCAACAGTAGCTTTTTGGCGCTAAGTTTGAATTAATGTTTTGAAAAAAGAAAGTGAAAAATGTTAGGATGTAATTTTGAATGATTTCTAAATGCTATGACAAAATTAATGATTTTATGTTCTCAATGTAATAAAGTCTGACTAAACTTTCGAGGTCCGTTAGTTATGGTTTCGTGTGATCCACCACGTACTGTACTATTTTATAAGCCTTTATACCTTACACGATTTTTGGGTTAAGGGATGTTTGTGCGTATAAGTCTTAAAAGTTTTTGTTTTCTGATTTGTTAGGGCATGTGTTTATTTTTGACTGGAATACATTATTTACGTTTAAGGTATCAATGATCACATAATGTAAGAAAACAGAGCTTTGTTTTGAATTTGCATGAGTAGTTATACACTGAACATCCCGATTTCATTTATACTTTTGACTTTTTATCACTTTTATTTCTTCATATTATGTTGTCAAACCTTCCTTTCATAATTTAAAACTAGATGTAGTCAATATATATTGAGCCGCAATTGAAAGCTTTAATTTTTCATATTTTTAAGAATTTTAAATACTTTTTTTGTATTATTTTGTCCAAAATTTATTGAAAGGAATATTGTGAACCTATTCGCAAGTAAAAAAGTAAAACATAGCTATTGCTAATAAAAAATGTAATCTTTAATTTAAAACTCACCACCTAGCCCTAAGTCAAATTTTATATACAAAAAGTTTAACAAAAGCAAATGTAAAAATGCCACATGTATTTAGAGAAGATCGAGAAAATATTTGATTTAATGGAGTTTCTTTTAAGATATTTGGCGTCGTAAAATTCGAACGGGTTAATTTTTTATTAATTTGTTGTTTCTTTCCTTGAAAAACAAATGCGTTCTAGTGCGAACTGGTAGTCTAAAAAAAACGTAAATTTGAAATTGTTTCCGATTGAAAACAAATTACATTTTCACAGAGCGATTAAATCGTTTATATGTATGTGAAAAAAATCCTTCAAAAGTAAATGCGCCGTACTGGTACTAATAACTAATTTAAGTCTTGACTTTAAATTTTCGGCAGGTTACAATTATTGCGAAATTTTTATGGAATAAAATTTTGATTCAAATCTAAAAATGTTTATTGCTAAAACCCAATGTTGTGAACAAAGTTTTACCCACGTCGTCTCCAACTACATTTGAATTGCTTCGCAGCTGAGCACAATCTCCTTCTATATCGCCCTTTTTTTGGCATTTCGTCAAATGCACTTTCAATTTTCATCTGTGGCTTCGTGCAGTTAATAGATAAACCTGATTGGGTGGTTGGTTTCCGTGGCTGCTTTTCGGTGCTTTACAAAAATTTAACAAAAATTGTTGTTCTTAGATAAAAATAGTTCGATACAGCATTACCGATTACCCAAATGGCCGAGAGTTCAAATAGTGCTTAATACTAATTGACAAATTTGGAAAAGTCGTCGCCTGGGCCTGTGTTGAAAAAAATTGCCAAACGGAGACCGCCGCCCATCGGAAAAGCGGTTCGATGTGGTGCTTTTCTCTTGTGTTTTTAAACATCATCAAAATGCATCTTTAAGTCAATCGGTTTTGACAAGCCTTGAGAATAAAAGGTGTGAAGCGACATATCGAATTTATCTTAGTTGCAAATAATTCCTCAATCAGTTTTTAGTTTAAAGATTCATAAAAATGTATGTGATGCAAAAGGAAAATGGGTACTTTTTGGGGTTGCTGGTAAGTGGAATAATTATTCGTATCTATAGTTTTACTTACTTACTTACTTACTAACTTAGATGGCGCTACAGTCCGGAGTGAACCTGGGCCGCAACCAATACGCCTCTCCAGTTAGCGCGATCTTTAGCTAACTGCCTCCAGTTGCGCACTCCAAGTTGGTTGAGGTCCCCTTCCACTTGTATGCGCCACCTAAGGCGAGGTCTTCCTCTACTGCGTTGTCCCTCCGGGTTGGAGTCGAAGACTTTCCGGGCCGGAGCGTTGGTGTCCATTCGCTCTACATGTCCTAGCCATCTTAGTCGGCTGATGCGCCTTTTTCTGACCAGGTCGATGTCGCTGTACAGCTCGTAGAGTTCGCTGTTAAATCTCTTTCTCCAAATCCCGTCAACGCAAACGGGACCGAAAATCACCCGAAGAATTTTGCGTTCAAAACGACCGAGGAGATCTTCATCCGCCTTTGATAGCGTCCATGCTTCTGCGCCATAGAGTAGGACTGGGATGATGAGGGTCTTGTATAGAGTCTCTTTAGTGTTTTTTGACAAGGCCTTATATCTCAGTTGCCTTCTTAGGCCAAAGAAACAGCGGTTAGCAAGTGAATTCTTCGCTTGATTTCTGATGTGATGTCGTTGTCAGAATTTACAGATGAGCCGATGTAGACAAAGTCCCTAACTACCTCAAAGTTATAGCTGTCTATCGTGACGTTCTGTCCGATTCGTCGGTGTTGTGTGTCCCTTCTTGTTGACGGCATTTATTTTGTTTTGCGCTCATTATCGTTGGGCAACAAAAACACTATAAGAGTAGTCATAACTAGGGATGTTACGGAGGTGGTTTTACCGGAGTCGGAAGCGTCATACCAACCTCCGTGGAGCCGGAGTTGAATCGGAGTCGGAGGCGGAGGTCGCACGCAGAGTCTGCGTTACCTCTGAAAATTTTCAGAAAGAGTCCAAAAAAGAGTCCCGACAGAAAAAAGGAGTCCCATAGTAATACCTCTGAAAATATAAAATTAGAAAATAATATAAAATTGACGCACGCACTCTCAACTTCAATGCAAATCCCGCCTAGTTATGTAAAATACATAAAAGAGTGAAAAGACAGTCGTATTGTAAAATGTAGCAACTCGATAATTCTTTGTTGTTCATGTTCATCGGTCGCCTCGTCATCGATGGTGCTCCGATAAACCTCCGATTTGATTATATCGGAACCAAAGTCGGATTCGGAGGTGCAATTTAAACCGGAAGTTCCGACATATCGGATTCGGACTCGAAGCTCCGTATCATCCCTAGCTCATAACCTCTTTAGCGCGTGTTAATTATAAAAAAAAAACCTATCGGGTCCAAAATTTTATCTTTTAAGACTGCCTAAGCCTGAAATACACCAATACGAACAAAACAAAAGAAGAATCATAAAATCATAAAAGAACATTTTCCTTGGTTATGTTATTTGTGCCGGAAATCGAATGGAAATGTTACTTACCGATTTAAAATTGATTAAAAACTAATTTGGAGTTTTCGTCGAACAATTGTACAGCTAAATGAAATATGAATTACTGAAATGTAAAATTCAAAAGAGTGTAGACAACCAACGCCAACTATATTATTACAATTAAATTTAATGTTGTTGATACAAAATTAATATACAGGGAAATTTAACTTGTCGTAAATATCTCCCAGCGCCACATATCGGGTCTATTTTCTATTTTTTTAAGTGTTATATGGTGTAAATTTGAGCCAAATCGGTCCATAAATAAGAATTTTCAAAAAAGCGACCCCAGCGCCCCCTATAGGGTCTAAAACAAACATAAACCATCCGGAGCACCACACAAACATATGGTGTGAATATAAGGGGGAAAGCTTCAGTGGTTCAGCCGTGATGGTCTGGTCAGTCATACATACGCACGAACGTTTTTATATATTAAAAAAGAAGACATAATGAACTTTGGGTTCAAGTATATAAATCTTCAGAAAAACACAAGGTTCTATTAAAAAGAGAATTATATTTAAACGTGACACAAAGTTCCATTAGGTACTTACAACCTTATGTCCTACTTCTATACCCATTATCTTTGGGCAACATAGTTCTATCAATGTTTTAAAACTTAAATTTAAGAAAAACTTATTAGCAGTTTATATTTTTTAAGACATTATAATTCTAAAGAAACAAGATAAAATGATTGATTGAAAAACAGTTTTTTGAATTAAATTGAAACAGATTCAGAAAAGCCTTGTTCACAGGTAGTACTGTTTCCTGTGGTATATGTCGCAGTCTTTAATTGATTTTGTTTGTTTCCAGAATTCCTACCTAGAAGTATTCAAACTAAATATAGAAGTAGTCATCCCTTAGGTGATTTTCTACACCAAATGACAAGGCGAACAAATGTCAGAGATCATAATTATGTAAATATTACTTTAATCCATAGCTAGTAGTATTTATTTTGTGGGATGGTTAGATAACACTTTAGAAAGCCCTTAAATTATATAAGAAAGATTTAAGAAAAGCCAAACGAGTATCTTGGAGAATCTTCTGTGGTAAGATAGAAGAATCCTCCGAAGCATCAAGGCTAAGAAAGATACTCTCGACAAACCCAACTATGTCAAGCTGTCTGAAAAAGACAGATGGCTCTTGGACGACTTCTAGCGAAGAATCGCTTAATCTGCTGCTCGACACCCATTTCCCAGGCAGCTGTAAATGTATTGCCCAAACAGATCCAAACAGATCAAACTTGCAATGTACCAACTTACAAGGTCTGATCACTTGAGAAAAAGTGCTTTGGGCGCTGCATAGCTTCAAACCATACAAATCTTCGGGACCAGATGGCATAATACCGGCCGAGCTTCAAAGAACCTCGGATATGATCCTGCCAACGGTAATGACAATCCTGAGAAGCTGTCTAGATCTGGTGTACATCCCATTGCTATGGAGAGAGGTTAAAGTAGTGTTCATACCCAAAGCAGGTAAATGCTCTCACGTGAGCCCGAAAGATCTCAGACCTATTAGTCTTTCATCATTTCTCCTAAAAACTTTGGAGCGACTGATTGAAATCCATTTACGCAATAGCATTGACAAAAATCGATTGTCAACAGCTCAACATGCTTACTCTAAGGGCAAATCAGTAGAAACGGCCCTACACACGCTAACGCGCTCCATAGAAGATTCCCTTCATCATAAGGAGTATACAATGGTTGCATTCCTGGATATAGAGGGCGCCTTCAACAACGTCGACTCATCTGCAATCGCTGGTGCTCTGGCAGCTCTGAACGTTGACGTCTCAGCTGATCAATTTGATGCTTAATAGCCGAATTATCAACTCAAGTCTAGGTGAGATATCTTCCAGAAGATCTGTCAGTAGAGGAACACCACAAGGTGGTGTCCTGTCTCCCCTTCTCTGGAATTTAGTGGTGAATCAACTGCTGATATCCCTGGAGGCGGAAGGCTACAATGTGATTGCCTATGCGGACGACGTTGCTATTGCCGTCTCGGGAAAGTACCTTAACACTTTAAAAGAACTTCTACAACACGCTCTCAACAAGCTAATAAAATGGACAAACAGTTGTGGGTTAGGTGTAAACCCTCACAAAACTGAACTTGTCCTCTTCTCTAGGAAATATAAGATTCCACA
Source organism: Cheilosia urbana (assembly GCA_946477585.1). Lineage (NCBI taxonomy): Eukaryota > Metazoa > Arthropoda > Insecta > Diptera > Syrphidae > Cheilosia > Cheilosia urbana. The sequence continues at coordinate 46,783,310 of OX297856.1, forward strand.
CATTGACCCTCCATCTATAAATGGCACTAGCTTGACGTTCTCAAATGAAGCTTAATACTTAGGCCTTATTTTTGATAGAAAGTTAACCTGGAAGCCTAACATCTAAGAAAGAGTTAAGAAGGCCACTGTGGCACTTTTCTCTTGCAAAAAAGCCATAGGGAACAAATGGGGCTTACAGCCCCGCGTCACTCACTGGCTATATGTCTCGGTCATAAGACCTATACTCACGTTCGGTGTAGTTGTCTGGTGGACTGCCTTAGAAAAAGCGATTACTCGCGATAAATTAAGCAAAGTCCAAAGAACGGCTTGCTTGTGCATCGGCGGAGCTCTTCGCAGCACCAATGGACAAGCAAAACAACTGGCCATGCCGCTATCCTCAACAACATTAGGAACCTTCCAGTAAACACCAGAACTACAATTTGATAAAAACTTCCAGGTCTCCATTCCTACTAGATCATTCTGGGAGGAGGAAGCATCCGTGGATGATGAATCGATCCACTTCTACACAGATGGCTCGAAAACTGTGGACGGTGTTGGTGGCGGTGTCTTCTCTAATAGACTTAATCTTAGTCCCTCCTTCCGTCTTCCTGATCACTGTAGCGTTTTTCAGGCGGAAATAATGGCGATAAAAGAGGTCTTATCTTGGCTAAGGGAAAACGTGATATCTGCTAAAGATATCCGTATCTTCTCTGATAGTCAAGCCGCTATCAAGTGCCTGGAATCAGTCTCCACGAATTCCATAACAGCCCAATACTGTCGTTCGTCTCTCAGGGAGATGGCGGAGCATTTCAACATTCACCTTTGTTGGGTGCCGGGGCATAGGGACATTCCAGGTAACTGCAGGGCTGATGACTTCGCCAAACATGGAACTACGATACCTATGCTCCCAATTAAGGATTCCTTAGGTATTCCACTCGCTACTTGCAAACTCAAAATAAAGCTGGACGCTATCGAAAGAACAAATCTTAGGTGGTCAACCGGCTCGACTTGTCTAGCGACAAAGCAGATCTGGCCAAAGCTGGATCTAAAACGTTCTAAGCATCTGATCTCCCTCGATAGGAAGCATATAAGTGCTACAATAGGTGTCATCACGGGAAACTGTCTTATCGGCAGGCATGCAAAAAGGCTTGGCGTATTCTCTAACGATTTTTGCAGAAGCTGTTTTGACGAGGAGGAGGAGGAGACTGTTCTCCATCTTCTCTGTACTTGTCCGGCTCTCTCACAGAGACGAAAACTCCACTTTGGAGCTTTCTACTTTAGTGATCTGAACGATCTAAAAAACATAGACATCCGAAATCTACTACGCTTCATTAGAAGCTCCGATTGGTTCAACGAGTAGGAGGAATGAATTATAGATTCACGTGGTTTCACAAGGGACCTTATAATGGTCTAAGTGTGTCGACTAACCTAACCAGTTAGCCGACAGCCATTTCAACCTAACATAACCTAACCTAGAAAACACTGAAAGTGTTTGCAATTGGAATATTTTTATCCGATACCCTGGAAGCAAACCCAGGATTGTCCATTCTATTCTCATCGGAGATCTCACTTCGAGTGTAACCTTCGACACAGCTGAGAATTTTTAAATCCAATAACTGTTTTGAAGCAAAGCCATCTCCACCAAACAAGCAAAGAATATTACACAGGTCTCACTATAGCGCGAATTAAAACACTTGTTTCTTACTTTTAAAATTAAACAATATTTATTTGGAACTATGTCCTTTATTATTGAAATACTTTTTACTAATTCTAAAAGGAGCTTAAGGCTACTATGTAGTTACAATAAGACTGTTGATAAATTCATCATACAGTCGTATTTATATACTTTTCTTATCTATCTACAAGGAGACCCAAGCGTACAATCGTCTTGCTTGATAATGAAGAAGAGATAATATTCCAACATTGTATACAAACGATATTATCTCTTTTACATATGTTATCATTGTAGCGTTGTGTGCAAGACTGTACTAGAGACTAAAGATATCATTGAATACAAATAATGTTATCTTTTTTCTCAATATGTTTTGCTATGGATACTTAACTCCCCCCCTTGTTAAACGAAATCGTCCCGATTTTTCGACGCTATTTTTAACATTTCTCTTTCATAAGTTTTGTTATATGCGTCAATCTTTTTTTGTTTTTGACGATCTGTTATACATTGTATAGTTTTTATCATTACGTACGTAAATGCTAGAATAACAATCAGTGTTACAATTGTGTATATAGTTGATAATATCGGTTTTTCTTCAAAAGGAATAATTAGTTTTTTTAAAGTATCTATGTTATCGAATTTGTACATTGTATCTTCTTTAATTATTTGGTCGATGTAAGACTCTGAATTATGATTTCTTAATATAACTTCTTTAATTTGCTTATGCATGTTTTTGTATATTTTATCGTCTAGATTTATAGTATTTTCATAAGTAACTAAGTTTATACCATTAATTGTTTGATTATTTAACTTATGCTTACCGCTTAATAACATAACACCGGATTCAATTTCTAAGTCGTAATCGTATTCTTGTTTAATGTTGCATTTTGAAGTTATATTCTTTAAAAGTGGAATAAGACAATTTTCTTCTTCAAAGTTAATTTCACAAATGTTTTTACTTAGATGATTTTGACAATTTCTTGTTCTTAAATAAGTTTGGTTACATAAGGCAATTGTTTTATCTGTAATGATTTTTCCATGTTTTGAATTTAAAGGTGTTACTTTATACAATTTACATGATTTAATTAGAACTGGATATTTATATATTGTGATGAAGAATTCATCAGTTCTAGCTAATAATATTTTAGAGTACTCAAGTATATTTATTATGGGTACTTGAATTATTTCATGTTGAATAATATTTTTAATGTCATCTAAGTCTAGGCTTTCTGATAAATATTCATTATTTTTTGCTGCATTAATTGTTCTGGTCAATAATAATAATTGTTCGTACACTTGTTCTATTACTAAATGTTCTTTAAGGCTCTGACCTTCGAATTGTTGCAAAATTTGTTCAAATCTAGAATTTATAGTTTTTTGTTTATTATTGTTTTCTATGAGATTATTTATACTCGTTTCTATGTTAACTAAGTCATAATGGTCAGGATTACCAAACACATATTTGAAAGCTGTTCCTAAAAAGTTAATTGATCTAGTATGCCTAGTATGTTCTTGTAATTGGTCTGCTAAATTCTTAATTTTACTTAACCAAATTTTTTCTTCTTGTGTAGGTTGATATTTACTAGTTACGATATTTACGTAAGGTTGAAATATCGAAGTCAGGTTGGTGGCATGTAACAAATAAGTTTGTTCTTTGAATAAATACACGTCATCTGTTTGCGTAAGTATAAACTTCTTGTTTAGTAACTCAGTTATTTGAACGTTTCCTTGCCCTTCTTGACTCTGTACAATTCCTAGTAATGTTAGGAATATTAATATTTTCGTCATCTGAAAAATGATAATTCTTTATGTTATCCTTGTGAATTTTTATTCCTTCTTTAGAGATTACAGTGTCTCCTTTATCTTCTTCTACTATTCTTGTTATGTATCTGGCGTTAGATTTCTTTCTAAGACCTGTGATTCTTACCATTATCTTATCTCCTTTTTTATACTCTCTGTGTCGAGTTCCTTTATTTAGACGTTCGATCACTTTTTTGGATGCTGAGTTTAGTTTATTTATTATAATTTCACTATTGCTATATTTATTTTGATTAAAGAAAATGTCTCTAGGTTTCAAACCGGTAACTGAGTGTATAGAATTATTTAATTCACGCACTGTTCTAAATATTTCTTCGATAAGTCTTGTTTTATTCTGAATTGTGAATATTCTAGACAGTTCAGTTATTGTACCGTTTACACGTTCTACCTGACCGTTCGCTGTCGATCTGTATACTGGAGTTTCTACTTTAGTTATGTTGTATTTCAAACACATTTGGTTCACCATTTCTGTTTTGAATCCCTTCTCGTTATCTGTCATGAGTCGTTCACATTTTGGGAAATAATTAGATAAGACCTCTTCCATAACGTCGTACAGTCTGTTTCGAGTTTCGATTTCCCGAAGGATTGTATATTTAGAATACTTATCTACTGTTACAAGGAAAGTATACTTGTCGTTGAAGTATATGTCCATATGAATGTGTGTTCCCACATGTGTTGGTATTTCTGAATTATTCAGAGGTTCTCTGATAGGTTTTCTTTCATATTTTCCAAATAGACATGCTATGCATTTTCTGTTGAAACTCTTTGCTTGTTTATTTAGATCGGGCCAGTAATATTTCTCTGAGATTTCTTGTATATTGTTACGTAACCCTCGGTGTGCTCTTTCGTGAGTTACCCTTACAAGTTTTAGTTGTTCCTCCAAATTTGTCACGTCTTGAAGTTTTCTTGGTGTGAATATAAATCTTACTAGTGGGAATTCTTTTTTTATGTTTTCACCATATTTGTATATGTTTTCAAATTTCGTATGCAAAGCTACAATCTTTTGGGGTTGTATAACTTCTTTCATCTGCCTTAGTAAAGAGTCTTTGTCCTTAAACTTTATTATGAGTCTTATTTTGTTACTAAAATAGATTTGTGTTTCGATATTATTTGTTATATCTTCAATAAGTTCGAACTGTGCAGTGTATGCATTAAAAGGCTGATTCACAGTTTTTATTATATCATTAGAAGAACTTTCAGCTGAATGTGCTGTTTCTATGGTAGAAGTATTTATGCGTTGACGTGATAATGCGTCAGCTACAAGATTTAGGTTTCCTGGTTTATAAACTAATTTTGCTCCAAAGTCTTCAATGATTCCCTTCCAACGTTTCAGCTTTGTGTTGGGATTTTTTTCTGATACAGAATATATAAGGCTCTGGTGATCGGTATATATGGTTAAGTCTGCTATACCATATATGTAGTTTCTGAGTTTTTGTAAGGACCATATGATCGCTAATAGCTCTTTCTCGTTTGTGCTATAGTTCTCTTCTGTCTTACTCAGTGTTCTTGACAAGAAGTGTATAGGTTGCTTATTCTGACTTAGTACGGCTCCAATAGCTATGTTGGATGCATCAGTAGTAAGCTCGAATGGTTTACTATAATCCGGTTGAAAAAGTTCGACTTGTTCTTTCAAATAATTTTTTAAAATTCTAATCGCTTCTAATGCTGAATCATTCAGATTTAACTTAATATTTTTACTTTGTTTTTTGTTTACTTTACCGTTATCTCCTCGTAAATATAATGTCAGGGGCTTGGCTATGCTTGCGTATCCTTTTATAAACTTACGATAGTAACCTGTAAGACCTAAAAATCCTCTCAAATCCTTTACCGTTTGTGGGACTGGAAAATTTTCTATAGCTGCTATTTTCTCAGGGTTCGTAGTGATTCTACCATGTCTGATTATGTGACCTAAGTATTCTACTTCTTCTTGAAAAAACTTACTTTTCTCATCAGATATTTTTAATGTGGCTTTATTGAGTACGTCGAATACTTGACTTATGTGCTGTATATGTTCTTCCTCAGATGAAGAATATATCAATACGTCATCAATGTAAACGTGTACGAATTTACCTACAAAGTCTCTCAAAATGTCGTCCACGCATCTCTGAAATATGCTTGGTGCATTTTTGAGCCCGAAAGGCATTCGTTTAAAATGATATTTTGCGCCATTTATAGCAAAAGCTGTTTTTTCTTTATCATCTGTTTTGATTTTAATTTGGTGGAAACCTGACTCCAAATCTAATGTTGTAAAGTACTTGGCTTTACCTAAATTTTGAATTGTCATGTTGACATCCGGAATGGGGTATCTGTCTGTTACAGTGTGAGCGTTAAGTTTTTGGAAATCAACAACCATGCGCCGTTTTGGTTTTCCTTTTTCGTCCAAACCTTTTTTAGGTACTGTCCATATGGGACTGTTATAAGGACTATGGCTTTTTTCTATTATATCGTCATGTAAGAGTTTCTGTATTTCTTTGTTTACGAATTCGTTATCTGCTATGGGATATGGATATTGTTTAACATAAACCGGATTATCATTGGTCGTCCTAATGCTTGCTTCTATAGTATCTGTAAAGGGTAACGGTCCTATGCTGTTATTAATCTTCATCAGTCTATCTATGTCTGCTTTATAAATATTATTTTCCCCAATTATGTAATTAATTTTCTGAATAGATTCGACACTGCTTATGGTAGTTAGAGTCATATTACTGAAATTTATTTCCGCGTTTAGAACTTTAAGTCCTTCATATCCTAATATCATATCAAAAGACTGAATATCCTCTAATTCAAAAAATGTTATATTTTTCTTTAATATCCTAACTACTTTCTTTGTATCTACCATAGAATAACCATGCATTGTTTTTATTTTTATAGGTTTAATTTTAATTTTTTTGCTAGAATCGCATTTTCTATTAATGTAATTATGGGTTGCACCAGTATCAATAAGAATTTTATAAATTTTCTTAGAAATAGTACTAGTTAAATTTAAGCAGGGCAACCCGTCTACTAGTTTAAATGATCTATTCTTATGTTATTATTTACCATACATTCCGTTTCATCTGCTTCTGCATATGTACTGCTGACATCGTCTCTGCGTTGTTGTCGGGAGTTATTTACTCTCTGCTGCTTGAAGTTCTGCTGATAAGATCGTTGCGGTCTGTTGTGTGTGTTGAAACTCCCGCTGTGTTCACGTTTCGCTGGTGGATTATATACATCGGGTTTGTATTGATTCCAATTTTGTCGCTGTGCATGTACAATTTGTCTCGAGTTTATCTCCATCGGCTGTGGTCCTTGATTGTGTTGCTGCATATTATCGTATTGCTTCTGGGGTTGATAATTCGTTGTTTGGCTCGAATAATTTGGTCTTCTTTCGTTTCTGCGTTCATGTGGCATATCTTTGTGGTGCTTATCCTGAGTGAGATGTAAATGCCTGTGCACATTATCATGTTCTATTCTGCGAGCAATTGCGAATGCGTGTTCTAGATCATTTATTGTAGCTGAATATAATGATCCTCTTGTAAAGTTGTCACTCATACCATCAATGAATATACGAACTGCGTCGTCGTTAGCATTTTTAATTAGTCTGTCGATTATATTCGGCGGATCACCTGACATAGTGATTTTTGATATTATTAAATTGAGATTTTTATTTATCTCGTCGTGGTATTCAGACAGTGTGCTTCTTTTTTGCGTGATGGCTTTCATCATGTCTTGTAGCACGTATAGAGGTTCTTGATTAGAGTACGTATAATCTAATCTGTTACGTATCGCCTCAAAATTAAAAATTGTGTTATAATTAGTTAACACATTCGCGGCTGCACCCTGTATTTTACTTTTCACTATAGTCAATGCTGCTGCGTACTTACTGTGTGTTTTGAAGTTTTTAATGCTGTCCATTAATCTGGATGCTTCTTCGCGCCACGACCGATAATTTGATTGATCGCCGTTGAAAATAGGTAGGCTTTTAAATGCGTCTAACTGTATTTCACTACCATCTGTATATGTGGTTCTTATTTCCTCTAGCACAGGTATGTTTGGTACTATGCCTAATCCAGATTTTACTTCATTTAGTTTTGTTTCTAAATTAGTGTTTATTTGATTTTGGTTAGTTATTATTGCTGCTAACCTTGCATTCTCTGTGCGTGTGTGCTCTAGGGTTTGTGTTACTGTGTTGCTCCTGGTTTCTAAAGCTTCTAATCTTGCCATTAATACTGCGAGTTGTTCCATTTTGAACTCGTGTCTGTTGTCGTCGAATTTGTGTGTTTTTTTTCTCCACATATACACTTTCACTGAATTGCTTTGCTGCTTCGTACGAAGAAGCTATATTTGTACCTGCTATGCTAGGTAATTCTTGTAACCGGTAACGCGAGTGTTCTGTTTATACTAGATTTCACTACTTGTTCCCGAGGTCCGCTCGATTGAAGTTAAAAAGTATATTTAACCTCCTGGCAGGATCGCCAATTAAAACACTTGTTTCTTACTTTTAAAATTAAACAATATTTATTTGGAACTATGTCCTTTATTATTGAAATACTTTTTACTAATTCTAAAAGGAGCTTAAGGCTACTATGTAGTTACAATAAGACTGTTGATAAATTCATCATACAGTCGTATTTATATACTTTTCTTATCTATCTACAAGGAGACCCAAGCGTACAATCGTCTTGCTTGATAATGAAGAAGAGATAATATTCCAACATTGTATACAAACGATATTATCTCTTTTACATATGTTATCATTGTAGCGTTGTGTGCAAGACTGTACTAGAGACTAAAGATATCATTGAATACAAATAATGTTATCTTTTTTCTCAATATGTTTTGCTATGGATACTTAACTCGCGCATAGATCCAAATTACCCTTTCCGGTCACCTTTACCTAAACCATTAGAAAAATTAGATCTTGGCTGTCTTCGAAATGCTTCGCCAAAAGAAAATTCTGATCTAGGATCAAACACCTTTTACCTAGGACTTGCTGAGTCGGATCGGTCACGATAATTTACGTCTCATTAAGAGAGCAACCTCAGTTTTTAAAGCGCATTTCTAGTGCACCATACGTCGAATATAGGGGTGTGACAGTCTTCAACCATGAACCTATAGAAAGTATACCAATATCGTTTTACTAAGGGTACTATCAGCAAAGATTCAGGATGCACCATATTCCATATAGACCCACTTGTCATGAGTTTTAGGCACTGTTTTCATATACGCAAGTCTATATTCTGCATCAAAGTTTCCAGAAAATTTAATAATGAAGCAGTTACTTTTTAAGGCCGGCACGAAGTAAGTTTAAGCTCTTTGAGACACTTTTTTAACTACGTTCGTGCCACAGAGGCCAAAGGGATCATACTATCCTCTGGACTCAACATGAATACGCCTTCATATGCTTTCACTATACCAACGTACATCGATACAATCACCAAGTGTATATTAACGGGGCTTCCGCAGCATTAGATATACTCGGTTGTTGGTTTTGGCTCCTCTCCTTCAGTCACTGAGGGTGCTCTTAATTTGCGCTCGTTTGTATCGGATGACACTCTTTCTAATATCATAATTTTAATTTATAGACACTGTTCCATATTATGTGACTGTCGAGTGTTGATTCCGTGTAGCGTGGTGCGGTGGCTCACATGACGCACGACCACACCATGGCATCGGAACCACTTTGTGCCGCATCATGCTCCTCAACGAGAGAGCTACCAGAAAACCACAAACAAGCCCAACACAATTTGTAGGACAGCAACTTGAACTAGATGTGACGCCGGCGCCGGCCGACGGTGGTAATGGCAATGGCGACAGCGGTAGCCGCCTGGCTGCGGAACTGATGAGGTCGATTTTGAGGTTTTATTACCCCCCATTACTTTCATTACTTTAAGGGTTCATCAGAGATACTTTCATCATCGCTGCCTAGGGAGAGGCATTCTGGCTTCAATGCATAACTAACCAAACCATTCACTGGCCGTTTGGTAATTTAAGAGCACAGGATTCGACCTACCTACCCGTATAAGGATAATATTTGCGTGTTACATTCACCTGCTTGTGGTTTGAAGTTGCGACAAGCGTTGGTTTTAAATTAAAGCTTGTGCATATGTTTTGTTTGTTAATAGCATTCCATAAAGTAGTAAATATTAATGGGTGTTGTATTTTATATTTTAGTTTGTGTTTGCCGAGAGTTAATTACAGTCCTTCTCAATGGTAAAAATAAATTAACGGCCATTACTGCGCAGAGAAAATCAAATTTCCTAGAGGAGTTACAGAAATACATATAAATATTTGACCTATGGACTTGTTGAGTAAGCAGCAATAGCAGAAAAAAAAAATGTACCTACATAGCTTAAAGGAATGTAAAGGGACGCTCAAATTAAATAATACACACATTTAAGCGAAACAGGTATAAAAACGGAAAATTGCTTGAGGAAGTTCATTTGATATAATCCCACAGCGCGATGAAGAAAATTACAAATATTATATTTTTCACTGCTGAATCGTCCTGTTTGACATAAGGGTATGTACAGTGTACATTTATTCTACGGTGTACACTGTACGTGTACAGGTCTTCTGTAGAAGAATATATGGGTTGCTCTTATGAGAAACCACTTGCAGTGCAGGGGCTCTCATCGCGTAATTTGTGAAACGATCGTCGTCGAAACGATTGAACAAAACGACGTCGTTTTTAGTTTGCTTCATATAACATCATCGTCGCATCGTGCAGTCGAATCGTTATCCTTTTCATTTTGAACAGTTTGAACACGACGGTAAACAAACTCTGACAACTGACACCTACAAAATCAAAAAACCTATGGAAATTGTTTTTTTTTGTTTTTTTTTTTTTTTTTTTACTGAAACGGAACTGGCTATTCAATGCAAAAATAGATAGTTATAGTAGATTTTTTTATTGCAGGGTCGAGTTGTAAGAAATTACAAAATATATGGAATTATAAAACAAAAAAGTAAGACAAGTGCGAGTCGGACTCGCTCATGAAGGGTTCCGAAACAGCAAGTAACATAACATAGAAGTTCTTGTAGTTCGTTGTAACTTTGATGGATATTTTAATAATAGGTAGTGTATTTTTATATCATTTATTATTAGGAAATAATGGTTCAGGGTTTATGTATAAGATTTATGTTTATGAAATAATTTTTTTTTTGAGTTGATTGTATTAAAGGTAAATTGAGGCTTACGTTTTATGACGTACAACAACCAACCAACATTTTACCAATTTGGAAGTGTCTCTCGCGCAAACTATTCACTTTAGAAAAAAATGGTATTTGAAATCTAAATATCATTTTTTAAGACCTATCCATAGATGCCCCACACGTATGGGTTTGATGAACAAAAAAATTTGAGTTTCAGTTCTATGTCTAGGGACCCCCAAAATTTACTGTTTTTATTTTTTTATTTTTGTGTAAAATCTTAATGCGGTTCACAAAATACATCTACTTACCAAGTTTCAACGGTATAGCTCTTATAGTTACGGAGAAAAGTGGCTGTGACATACGGACGGACAGACAGACAGACATGACGAATCTAATAGGGTTCCGATTTTTGCCATTTGGCTACGGAACCCTAAAAATGAAATTCATTTGATATTCAAAAAAGTGTAATAACCATTTTTTTTTTCTAAGAATGTATTCTTTTACAACTCTGATAAAAGTGATTCACCTCAAAAGAGAACATAACTGCATGTCTTCCTTTAAATATTGTTTAATACTTCTCTCAGACCGAAGTCTGCTCCCTTAGGGAATTCGGATCATGCTCTAATATCTGCTATCCTCTCTATACCGATACCAATAGGAGCGAAAAATGATCTTTATCGTTCGATTTGGAATTATAGTAAATCTAACTGGGACGAGCTGCGTAATTTCATCGCTTCGTTGCCATGGGCTGATATGTGCTTTAGAGATACTGAGGTCAATATGTGCGCAGAAGCCGTAACCGAAATTATTTAAATCGGTATGGAACTTTATATTCCACATTGCATCAAAAAATTAGCTTCAAATAAACCGTGGTTTAACAAAGAATACAAGCGAGCTACCACAGCGAAAAACAAGGCTTTCCGTGAATGGCGGTCAAACCCTTTAGAACTAAAAAGATCTGAATTTACAATTCTTCGAAATAGATGCAACCTAATTATTGAATCGGCGAAGGCAACTTACAGCGAAAGAGTCACTAACAAAGTGATTGGATGTCCTAGCGGCTCACGCGCATTCTGATCCATGGCAAAGGCAATCAGTAATAACTTTAGTTGTTCTTCTTTTCCAACTCTAGTAAAAGAAGACGGCACGCTAGCAACAACACCTAAAGAACCTAAAGAACACCTTTTCGCTAGCATGTTTTCAAAGAATTCCACCCTAGATTCTGCACAGCTAGAGTCACCAAATATCCCGAGGATACAATCATCGATGGACGAAGTTAAATTTCGGCCTCGAATAATTCAACGCATCCTTAAAGAACTAGATTGCAATAAGGCAACGGGACCCGATGGAATCCCGGCTATAGTACTCAAGAACTGTGCACCAGAACTTTCACCTGTACTCTGTAAGCTGTTTAGCATGTCGTACTCCCAGAAGACGTTTCCTTCTTGCTGGAAGACCGCTCGCATTCAACCTATTCCAAAGAAAGGGAAGAAACGTCTGCCACAAAACTATCGTCCAATAGCGTTACTTTCAATGCTCTCTAAAGTAATGGAAAAGGCAATAAATGTCGAAATAATCAAATATCTAGAAGGCCATCGATTAATAAGCGAGAGGCAATACGGATTTCGGAGCCGTCGTTCCACTGGTGACCTGTTAAGCTACGTAACGCACTTATGGACACAATCAATTGAACAACACGGCGAATCCAGAGCCGTAGCCTTGGACATATCAAAGGCATTTGACCGAGTCTGGCATAGAGCCCTATTAGGCAAGTTAGCGTCTTACGGATTACCACAACAACTCTGCGGATGGATGCAAAATTTTCTTCTGGGAAGATCGATCCAAGTTGTTGTAGATGGTGTATCATCCAATTCGTTTGCTATAAATGCAGGAGTGCCCCAAGGATCTATTCTTTCTCCAACTCTATTTCTTCTCCACATCAACGATTTGCTTGGATCGACAAATAATAATATCTACAGCTTTGCAGATGACAGCACTCTTATATCCTCCATCTCGAACAATGGGCCTGTGAATACGGCTACATCACACAGTCAGAGATGTGAACAAATTAATTCTCTAAATGATGATCTGGACAAAATCTTGAAGTGGGGAAAGGATAACTTGGTTGTATTTAATGCAAACAAGACACAGCTCACAACATTTTCCAGAAAAAATGCATCAACAGTTCCTCAGATCCAAATGGATGACCATCCAATCCATCACAAGGACTCAATGCACCTTCTAGGAGTCACAGTCAATTCAGGAATCACATGGCAGAACCACATATCCTATATCGCAAAATCGGCGTCCGCAAAGTTGAGCTACCTATTTAGAGCAAAGAGGTACTTTAGCCCAAAGCAACTTCTCCTTCTCTACAAAGCACAGGTTAGACCAGGCTTGGAATATTGTTCCCATATATGGAGCTCGGCCCCAAAACATTCACTTAACCTGCTTGATAGCATACAGAGACGAGCAGTTCGACTCATTGGAGACCCTACACTCACATCGAATCTACAACCGTTGGTGCACAGAAGACAAGTCGCTGACCTATGCTTGTTCTATAGGTACTTCCATGGTAGATGTTCTGAGGAACTCAAAGACATTATCCCTCGAAATGCAACTTTTGGGCGCCCAACAAGACAGGCTGCTAATGCTCATGACCATACAGTACACTTGACAACCGCGAGGACATCAACTTTCAAAAACTCCTTCTGTTACAGGACAAGCAAACTTTGGAACTCGCTTCCTGGGGATATATTTCCAGAAGACTACAATTTGCAGCAATTTAAGTGCAGAGCAAACATACATCTGCAGGCATCTCGGGGCGCTGTTGAAGCGTTATAGGTTCGCCTTTCCCGGGAGAAGTATATAAAAAAAAAAAAATTAAAATTGAAAAATTAAAAAAAAAAAAAGATGAAAATCGCAATCGCTCAATCGTCTGAATTTGAGTTATACGAAGCATTAGTTGAATCGTTCAAACGACGTCGTCTAGACGATTCATCTATTTTTGTGTTACACGAAGCAATACAATCGTTGAAACGATGTCGTCAGATGATAGTCGTCTTACGCGATGATAGCCCAGGTCTTGATTCTGGTCTGGAATAAATAAGTTGTGATATTTTTAACTCGGAAAGGTAGATAATAAATTATTTAGGTACCCTTTAAGAAATAAAGTGCACGACTGGGTCGAACGAAACTGTCCTGTTCATCAAAACTTTGAAAAAAAAGAAACTGGATAGAAATCGAGTAGTGACACTTCAAATACAAAAAAAAATATTTTAAATTTTAAAAGCAATTGTTGTTGTCAATTATTTTAAATATTTTCCAACCAAATTGTTGTTGTCAACAATTTTGAAAGTTTTTTTTTGATTACCTATAGAGGTGTTGTATACTGAATTGTTAGACATACTGTTGCCCTATTTCAATGTAAAAACAAAACACTGTACAACACATTCTATAACCGCTACACTCTCTCGTGTTGTCTATTATATAATACTATGTACCGTAGAAATAAGTTAGCTATAGTTAAGCGAGCAGTGAAGCTCACAGAAATATACTTGAAGTGAACGAGGACGGTTGCGTTTTATTTTACGAACATACATAACAGAATGGCGACGAGGATAAACTGTTGATTCTTTTTTTAAGTCCAGTAGTGCATACGCGTTATAAACAATTTATATATATATATATAATCGATGTTGGAAGGTGACACAACCGTGGAAGCCGTAATTAAAAAAGAAGTAATTATGGAAAGTCAACGTCCAATGATTGGACAGGTAGAAATGTATACACCTGGTGATGATTTTGAGTTATGGGTAGACAGAATGGAGCTTTTACTGAGGTTAAACAAAATTGAAGACGATCAAACCAAGGTGGATTATTTTATAACGCTAGGTGGCGGCGAACTATACAAAATTTTGAAGTCGCTGGCGTCTCCGGTAAAACCAACTACTCTCAAATATAGTGACATGTTGCAAAAGCTTAAGAACCATTTTAAGCCAAAGAGAAATGTGATCGCGGAGCGTTATAAACTATTTCTTAGAAATCAACAACCACACGAATCGATTTCGGATTATCTTATTTCAATTAAATTAATCGCACAGGAGTGTGAGTTTGGTGACTTTCTGGAACACGCATTGAGAGACAAATTAGTATGTGGTCTACGGAATGACAAACTTCGAACAATTTTGTTAAATGAGGACAACCTAACTCTGGAGAAAGCAAAAAATAAAGCTCTGACGTTCGAGATGGCAGAAAAGGAAGTGCGAGACATGGGCTCTAGTAATCAAGGACGAATCGGGAGAATTGAAGGCGCTCGAGAAAAAGAAGCGTGGCGGCGTGGAGATGTTCGTGAAAAAAAGGCTATTGTGGCAGGTAAATCGTTCGAAAGAAATCGTAGTCTGTCTAGAAATTGGTCTAAAGGTAGACGAACTGGAAGTGAATCCAGGGGGCGGTGCTTCCGATGTTCCAAAAGTGGGCACAAAGCTAAAGAATGCAGGGTTATTATTTGCTATAACTGTTCTGGCCAAGGGCATTACGCTTCTGCATGCACAAAGGCGAAAAAACATAAATCCAGTTACAAGGCGAACCATGTGGATGAATCGGATGATGAAGATACTGCGAATGATTTAAATAATTTAAGGTTAGGGCATATTTATAGTGTATATAAGCATGGAAAACCATTATATGTGCATGTTAGAATTAATGGAAAACCTATAAAAATGGAGTTAGATACTGGCGCATGTTCTACTATTATCAATTACAACGATTTTTTAAAGTTAGGACTGAAATATCGAAAAGAAAAGAAGGTTAGGTTAGGTTAGAGTGGCAGGCCGCCTCAAGTGCAGCCTCACTTAGGCCAAATTAGGCCCATTGTGTTACCACAGGATCGATATCGACTCCTTATCTACCCGTTGAACCAGCCGGAGCTGAGAATGAAGCGATGGAGGCAGTTGATACCTATGTTTGCGAGTTCGCTGAGATTGTCGAAGAAATATTCTCCGAGGTATAGTTTTCTACGGAGTGACAGTGCTGGACACGTGCAGAGAAGGTGAAGAACAGTCTCCTCCTCCTCCTCGTCCATACAGCTTCTGCAGAAATCATTTGAAGGGAGGCCTAATCTGAGAGCATGTCTCCCTATGATGCAGTGTCCCGTGATGACACCTACTAGAGTGCTTATTATGGGTCTTTTCAGTGTAATGAGACTTTTTGAGCGCTTGGAATCCAGCTGAGGCCAGATCTGTTTCGAGGTGTGGCACGTTAAGCAGCTAGACCACCTGCGATTAGTAGCGCTTAATGCGTTTTGTTTAATTAGGAGCTTGCAAGTAGCAAGAGGCATATAGAGACTCCTTTTTTCTGGTAGAGTCGACATAGTAGTGCCTTGTCTGGCGAGCTCATCGGCGATGCAATTACCTGGAATGTCTCTATGGCCCGGCACCCATATAAGGTGAATTTTGAATTGTTTCGCCATCTCGTTCAGAGATAGTCGGCAATTGAGGGCAGTTGTTGAATTGAAGACGACAGAATCCAGGGTTTTAATCGCGGCTTGACTGTCGGTAAAGATGGTGATATCCTTTACAGATATTACATTATACCGAAGCCACGACAGGGCCTCTTTGATCGCCATGACCTCCGCCTGAAATACACTACAGTGATTAGGAAGGCTGAATGAGATTTTACAATTTAGATCATAAGAGAAAACACCCCCCCCTACTCCTGTTTCAGTTTTGGACCCATCTGTATAGAAACAGACAGACTCCTTGCGGGGTACTATTTCGTTCTCCCATTCACTCCTGGAGGGTATGTAAGTTTCGAAGTTCTTTTCGAATTGAAACTGAGGGAGGGTGTAATCAGTATCTTTTGGAATGCATTCCAATGTATTTAGAATCGATGAGTGACCAGTTTGGCGACTGGTCCACAACTGAATTGCTTTCATCCGAGTGGCTGCATTTGCTGCCACTTGTTTGCAATAGATGTCCAGCGGTAGCAAGTGGAACATTACGTTCATGGCCGCTGTTGGAGTGGTTCTTAGGGCTCCACTTATGCATATGCATGCCGTTCTTTGGACGCGGCTAAGCTGATTATGATGGATGGCCTTTTCGAGGGCAGTCCACCATACAATAACGCCATAAGTGAGTATAGGTCTGATAACGGATACATATAGCCAATATGTAATTCGAGGCTGGAGTCCCCATCTGCTTCCAATGGCTTTTTTACAGCAGTACAGAGCCGTGGTGGCTTTCTGAACTCTCCGCAGGATATTGGGTTTCCAGCTCAATTTGCTGTCTAAAACTAGGCCTAAATAGCTAGCCGTATTGGTGAGCACCAGGAGTGTGCCGTTTAGTTTTGGGGGTACAAAATTGGGAATTTTGTATTTTCTTGTGAAGAGGACCAGTTCAGTTTTTTGGGCATTGACCGCCAGACCGCATTTTTTGGTCCATTTAGAGAGCTTAGAGAGGGCATTCTGCATGAGATCTCTAAGCGTGTTTAGGTGTTTTCCTGAGACAGCGATGGCAACGTCATCCGCATAGGCAATTACTTTGCAACCTTCCCCCTCCAGTATTAGTAGTAGTTCATTCACTACTAGGTTCCAAAGAAGGGGTGAGATAACGCCACCTTGAGGCGTACCCTTACTAACGAACCTCCGGACCGATGCATCGCCCAGCTGTGAGTTGATAAACCTGTTGGTGAGCAACTGGTTGACCAATTCGCCAATCGATTTCTCAATTCCAAGGCCCGTCAGTGCGCCGAGAATTGCCTCTGCTTCGACGTTGTTAAACGCTCCCTCAATATCTAGGAAAGCTACCAATGTGAATTCTTTGCAATCGAGAGATTTTTCGATGGTAGATACAAGTGAGTGAAGGGCCGTTTCAACCGATCTCCCTTTACTATACGCGTGTTGAGCCTTTGACAAAAGATTTGAGTTGACACTGCAACGTATGTGGATGTCTATCAGTTTCTCTAAGGTTTTTAGAAGAAATGATGACAAAGTAATTGGTCTGAGATCTTTGGGGTTAACGTGTGAGCTTTTACCAGCTTTAGGTATAAACACCACGTTAACTTCTGTCCACAACTTGGGAATATGAGCAAAATCCAGGCAACTTTTAAAAATTACAGTTACCCAAGGGAGGATTAGGTCAGCGTTCCTCTGAAGTTCGGCCGGTATTATACCATCCGGTCCAGGAGATTTAAATGGCTTAAATCCTTTAATGGCCCAAAGAATTTTGGTCTTGGTAATAAGACTTGAAGAGCTGCTTTCTATCGGTCTTTCAGAGGACCTAGCTGGTATCGAAGCAGCATTACAGCTGTTGGGGAAGTGAGAATCCAGTAGTAGATCCAGAGATTCTGCACTTGAGGTGGTCCACGATCCATCAGCTCTCTTAAGGTAGCTCGCTACTTTAGGAGTGGATGCGAGAATCTTCCTGAGCCTGGAGGCCTCAGAGATTTCTTCTATCTTTTCACAGAAGAGTCTCCAGGAATTCCGTTGGGCTTTCCTAACTTCGGTTTTATAGGATTTGAGGGCTTTTTTATATAAGGCCCAGTCAGCGGCTTCACGGGATCGCTTGGCCTGATTGAAGAGCTGCCTACATTTTTGACGTAGAGATAAAATCTCCTGATTCCACCACGGTGGTCTAGGCTTGCCCCGAGGTTTACTTATTGGACAGGAGAAAGACATAGCCCGGTTGAGAGTCTTAGTGAGTTCCTCAACCATGCTATCCAATTCATTTGTATTAGTAGGGGGAACAGGTATTCTGTTAATTATGGAAGCTTCCACACTGTTCCTATATTTGTTCCAATCCGTTTTCCTGTAATTCCTAAAAACGGGTTGGACTTGAGGGAGGCAGTTTATGCCAAATTGAATGTATCTATGGTCAGAGAAGGAGTGTTCTTTAGAAACTTTCCAGTCTCTGACATCATGGTAAATGGTGTCGGAGACCAGCGTGATGTCTAACACCTCTCGTCTGTTACTAGTTACAAATGTGGGTTCGGATCCCATATTGCATATGATTAGTTTAGTACTAATTAAGTAATCAAAAAGTAGCTCACCTCTTTTATTGATGTCGGAGCTGCCCCATACAGTGTGATGCGCATTGGCATCACATCCCAGGATCATCGCAGCGTTGGACTTCTCCACATCAGCAATCGCTCTCCCCAGTAGTTCCGCAGGGAGGAGAAGGTCGGACGCCAGATACGCCGAAGTCAACCAGATTTTCCGCAGTCCAACTTCAACGTTTACTGTCGTGGTGTCTCGATCGCTGTAATTAGGAAGAAGGAAAACATTTAGTGTGTTCTTCGCGAGGATGCAGGCTCTTGGTATACCTTCATTCCTCACGTAGAAAAGTTTGTAGCCTGGAGTCCTGAGTCCAAGAACCCGATCATTATTGACCCAGGGCTCCTGAATCAGGACAATGTCATCCGCGCTTTTATGGATCCGCAGAAGAAGAGAGGCCGAAGCCGTTTTTGAGTGATGTAGGTTAATCTGAAGGAACCGCAGCATCACTGCTACAATTACCTCCAGACGCCTCCACCACAGTGATGTTAGCCTCATCCGTATCCGATTCGAAAGATACATCAGTTACGGATGGGCTGCCGAGTCCACTGGATAGATCCAGGTCCGACAATCCAATGCTGTCCATGTCCAGATCTATCCGTGGGACCGAGTTGCTCTTAGAGAGATGCGGGGCCCTCCCTGGAGCGCAGTCATCCGTCTCTACATTAGCCGCTGTGGTCGGTGTATTACGAAAAGAAAAGAAAAATGTGAAAGAGTTGCATGTTATAACGGGTGAACGGGTAAAAGTTGTTGGTGTTATCAGTGTGAATGTTAAATTAAATTACATTTTTGTAGAGAAATTAGATCTCACGGTTGTAGAATCGACAAGTTCGTTTGTGCCACTTTTAGGACGTGATTGGTTAGAAGTGTTGATTCCAAATTGGAAATTATCGATTTTTGGGGAAAATGTGGGCCAATTACATTCGGTTGAAAATTTGAGGGAGATTGAATATTGTAAACAGATGTTTCCGAATATTTTTGATAAGAAGTTAAATACTCCCATAAGTGATTTTGAGGCGGACGTTTTTATTAGAGAAGATAGTAAACCAATTTTCTTTAAACCCTATACGGTGCCATACGGTTTAAGATCCAAAGTCGAACAGGAATTAGACAATTTAGTTAATTCGGGGATTATAAAGCCAGTGATGTCAAGCAAATGGGCTTCGCCTATCGTAGCTGTTGCAAAATCGGATGGTGGCATCCGACTTTGCGTTGATTGTAAAGTTACAATTAATAGGTATATTGACAGACACCACTATCCGTTACCGAGAATGGATGACATTTTCGCTAAGATTGGAAAATGTTCCTATTTTTGTGTACTTGACTTGACTGGGGCCTATCAGCAAGTAAAAATATCTGAGGCGTCGAAACCACTACTTACAATTAATACACATAAAGGGTTGTATGAATTTCAGAGACTAACATTCGGTGTTAGCAGTGCACCGTCCATATTTCAGTCCATAATGGACAGAATTCTTGCAGGAATTTCGCACGTTCAGTGTTATTTAGACGATATCATTATCGGGGGGGAACATTTTGAAGATTGCAAGAATAATTTGTTTTCGGTTTTAGAACGATTAAGCACTCACAACGTCCGCATCAACGAAAACAAATGCAAGTTCTTCGAAAAAAGTGTCAGGTATCTGGGACACATTATTTGTAGGGAAGGGATTAAACCCAATCCGGAAAAGGTAAAAGCTATTGTCGATGCACCTAAACCCGAAAATTTACAACAACTGCAGTCATATTTGGGACTTATTAATTTTTATAGCAAATTTATACCAAATATGTCAACAAAGTTTAAAAATCTATATGAGCTATTGAAAAAAGAAAACAATTTTAACTGGACAGACGAATGTCAGAAAGAATTTGATGATAGTAAGGGTTATTTATATAAGAGCAACCTCTTAGTTCATTATGATGAACATTTGCCAATAGTTATTGCGTGTGATGCGAGCCCCTATGGAGTGGGGGCAGTATTGTCACATCTGGTTGATGGTGGGGAAAAACCGGTGCTGTTTGCGAGTACGACCTTGAGTAAAGCTCAAAGGAACTACTCCCAGCTGCATCGGGAAGCTTTGGCTATCGTGTTTGCTATTAAAAAATTTCATAAATATGTGTATGGAAGGCATTTCACGATAGTAAGCGACCATCAACCTTTGAGAGAAATTTTTAATCCATCCAAATGTACGCCACCAGTGGCGGCAGCAAGGCTTCAACGGTGGATTATTTTCATGGGAATGTATGATTACAGTCGAACCCGCATAATATCACATCAAACGGGCGACAAAATAATGTGACTTTAAGCGGGCTGTGACTTTAAGCGGGTTGTTACTTTTATACATTCAGGTATTTTTAAAATAAGAAAAAAATACTAATACAACGGTTTTATTGTTTTAAAAACGTTTATTTAGTTAAACAATAGAAAATTGGTCAGCAAAACTTAAAAGTATGCATTCATTGCACATTAATTAAAAAAACAGTAATACATACAATACAGAGTTACTTTGAGATTCGATATCATTCGAAAGTGATTCGAATTTAAAGAATTTGTATTTTGACTTTCGAATGATTCGACTTTCGACTAGTGAACTTTCGAATCATTCGAAAATCAAAACACAAATTCTTCAAATTCGAATCACTTTCGAATGAATTCGAATCTCAAAATAAGGCTGATAATGTATATAGGTACATAGGACACACAAAAAAATAAACACGGAAGTCCAGCATATGCATATGTATGTATCAATCTCAGTCACAAACAGTAAAAGTCACATATATTTAGACAATCGACAAAAGAAAATGTACATACACACCCCATTTTTGCATTGAAGACGACTTCCATACATATTACGTATGGACTGTGAAATGTAACTATAAGCGGGCAAAATTGCATGCAGCTTTTCTTTGTAAGCATATTTTTTGTGTGATTTTAAGCGAGTTGTGATATTAAGCGATGTGCTAATAAAAGGTTTTTTGCCAGTACAAATTGTACAAAAAAGACAACTGGCTTCGCATTAGTGTGATATTAAACGAGTTGTGCTATTAAGCGATGTGACATTATCCGGGTTCGACTGTATACGATTACGTATAGGAAAGGAAAATTATTGGCCAATGCAGATGCGTTATCAAGGCTTCCGTTGACAAGCGAGTCGATGGTTGATGCAGGTATTATTGGAAGTATTGTGGATAAAGATAATTTTCCGTTAAATATTGCCGTAGTAGCCAAACACACGAAAAAGGATAAAGTGCTAAAATTAGTTGTTGAGTGGATGGAACGGGGTTGGAATGGCAATTGAGTTAGGATTCCTCGAAATTTTCTGGAAAAAAAGAATGAGTTGGAATATGAGGAGGGTTGTCTATTTTTTGGGAACAGGTTGATTATACCGGATATATTGCAACATAAGGTGCTTGAATTGGTTCATGAAGGCCATGTAGGCATAGTTAGGATGAAGACTCTTGCCAGATCATACGTTTGGTGGAGTAACTTGGACAAAGACATTGAAGACTGTGTTAGGCAATGCAGAATTTGCTTGGTACATCAAAATCAAACAAAAAATGTTCCTTTAGCATCATGGAAGGCAACAAGTTTACCATATGAAAGAATTCATTTAGATTTTGCCTATTTACAGGGAAATACATTTTTAATTTTGATAGATGATTTTTCTAAGTGGTTAGAAGTTTTTGTAATGCAGAAAACCGACGCGCAAAATGTAATATCAAAATTACGTTCAAATTTTGCAATATTTGGGTTGCCCTCAAAAAAATAGTAACCGATAATGGCCCACCATTTTCTTCCAGTTTATTTAAAATGTTTTGTGATTCTAATGGAATAGAGCTTATGCATAGTCCACCTTATCACCCACAATCAAATGGACTTGCTGAAAGAGCCGTGCAGACTTTTAAAAAAGGGTTAAAGAAAAATTTAGAAAATGGAAATATTTCAAAAACTACTATAAAAGAGCGCGTTGAAAATTTTTTGTTTAAATATCGTAATACACCATGTACTGTTACTAATTGTTCACCGTCGGCGGCAATTTTTTCATATAAAACGAGAACATTATTGGATTATCTTGTTGAAAAAAAAGAACATGCTGAGGTAGAAAATTTCAAGGGGAAGCCACATAGGCAAATGGTATATGATAAGAAAAAAAAATGTATTAAGATAAAAAGAAATAAGCCAAATTTTAGTGGATTCGTAGAGGGTGAACAAGTTTTATATTTAAATAATTCCAATTTAGGTGCCAAGTGGCTTCCTGCTACTATTATTAAGAAATTAAGCACATATGTTTTTAGTATTAAGATAAATGGAACTCTTAGAACAGCGCATGTGAATCAACTTAAAAAGGGACATGTAAAAAGAATTACTTTTTCTAATAAACCTACAGTTTTTTGTAATGAAGAACAGATAAAGAATAAAACCACGAAGAAGAGACGAAGAATGATTGATTTGGATGAAAATTCAGATATGTATCTTAAGACGATCGAAAAGGCTTAAAATGAAAGAACAAAGTAGGAAATTAAGTGAGCTTAACGAAAAAAAAACATAAATGACTGTATTAATTAAATGTTAATTGCCTTATGATTACATTTTTTTTTTAGGGGAAAGAAATGTTGTATACTGAATTGTTAGACATACTGTTGCTCTATTTCAATGTAAAAACAAAACACTGTACAACACATTCTATAACCGCTACACTCTCTCGTGTTGTCTATTATATAATACTATGTACCGTAGAAATAAGTTAGCTATAGTTAAGCGAGCAGTGAAGCTCACAGAAATATACTTGAAGTGAACGAGGACGGTTGCGTTTTATTTTACGAACATACATAACAAGAGGTACCTAAAAAGTTTGTTCTAATAAATTATGTTTACTATGTTACATTAAGTAACTTTTTGAAATGAAGTAGATAGGTACTTTGATTATACAAAGATGATATTATGGCCGACGGTATTTTGCATCGAATTCGCACTGTGACATCGGATAATGAACTGGAGATGTCAGATGAAATGCGCAACAAAGCTTTGATTTGACGCATTTAATCGAGAATTGGAGCGAGTAATGGACTTCGGTCGAATCGCATTGAGTCAAGTTGTTCGAACAAATGTGCCAATGTTGAATCAAGAACAAAAGAAAGTGTACGATGAATTGATGCAAGCAGTCGATATCGAAAATGGCGGAATTTTCTTCCTTGATGAGCCCGGTGGAACTGGAAATACATTCCTGATTTCACTGATTTTGGCTACAATTCGTTCGAGATCTGAGATCGCTTTGGCCCTAGCCTCTTCTGGGATAGTGGCTTCTTTGTTAGAAGGCGGTCGAACAGCTCATTCTGCATTAAAATTGTCATTGAATCTGCAAGTGGATGAAGAATATACATGCAACATTTCAAAGAATACTGCGATGGCGAAAGTACTGCAGCAATTTAAGATTATCATATGGGACGAATGCACAATGGCTTACAAACGCGCATTGGAGGCCCTGAATCGTTTACGTAATGATAAGCGACCTTTCGGTGGAGCAATGATCTTGCTATCAGGCGATTGTCGTCAAACGCTGCCTGTAATTTCGAGATCAACTCCGTCAGATGAATTGAATGCTTGCTTGAAGCGTCTGCTTTATGGCGATACGTCAAGAAATTGCATTTGACAACAAACCAGTCCGCTGCAGAGTTCTCCAGGCAGTTGTTGGCAATGGGCGATGGTGTGATTCCAGCAAACTTAATCACCGGTCTGATTGAGTTTCCACAACATTTTTGCAACTTTACAACGACACCGGAAGAACTTATCATGAATGTTTTCCCGAATATCGCTCAGAATTATTTTGACCATGATTGGCTGAGTGTAAGAGTGATTTTGGCTGCGAAAAATAAGAACGTCGATTATTTGAATTTCGCCATTCAAAACCAAATCGCTGGTGAGTTGCATTCATACAAATCAGTCGACTCCGTGATGGATGAAAACGAAAGCACCAACTATCACACTTTGTTGCGCAACGTAAATGAACCAAAACTTTGTAGCGGTACGCGTTTGATTGTGAAGAATTTAATATCAAATATAATTCAAGCAACGATTTTTATTGGAAAATTCATAGGCGAAGGTATTGTTATTTCGCGGATTCCACTTATTCAGAACGATTTGCCGTTCGTATTTAAGCGTCTTCAATTTCCCATACGTCTCGCTTTTGCTATGACAATTAATAAGTCGCAAGGACAATCGCTGGATGTGTGTGGCATAAATCTTGAATTTCACGTATTGGCAAAGCTCTCGCTTTGTACGTGTACACACCCGATAATAGAAATAGAACAAAAAATGTTGTGTACCATAAAGCACTTCAGTGAAAAAGCGGTAGGTTGGCCGACAAGTATTTCATTTTACTTATTTATTTAATTTTAATATACCTTTTGAATAAAAAATTTGAATTGACCGAATAACATGAAGCAGAATGAAGCGAAAGCTCGGAATTTTTAATTTCATTACCTACATTAATGAATTTGGGCGGAACGAAGTTCGCCGGGTCAGCTAGTATATGTATATATAATGGATTTAAGAAAACAAACATTGTATACTGTTGGGCCCCTGTTGTTGAGCCAACACCTTTAAATATTAACTATTCACCACCATTTGTTACCTAGCCTTAAGTCAAATTGTGTATACAAAAAGTTAAATAAAAGCAAATGTAATGTATCGGTCATTGCGGTTTGTATTTTAAAAGTAAATTTTATAAGGCTATTTTCAGAAGAAAGGAAATGACAAAAAAAGATAACCGTTACGATTGATTAGCAACTTGCTGTCAATATCCACAAAAATAATGTTTTTTTTTTGGGTCATTAGAATATGAGCATGTACTTATTATAAATAAAAGTAAACAAAATCATTGAAATTCAATTTATTAATACAGCATCCTACTTAATATTATAAACGCGAAAGTTTGTAGATAAGTATGGATGAATGTTTGTTACTCTTGCACGTAAAAACTACTGAATGGATTTTAATGAAACTTTACAATAAAATAGCTTATACATCAGAATAACACATAGGCTACAATTTATAAAGATATTGTATGAATTGTCTAAACACACACATTTTAGTGTTCATTTGAACAAAAACTGCGTTTTCTCCGAAATGAAACGAAACGAAGAAGTACCTATGCGAGTTGGAGGAAATGCGCAGATGGCGATGACGGACCTGTGGTGGTGTAAATTCAAATTTAGTTCAAGGTTTGTGTTTTAGGTGGTTGTGATATTACCTACTTTGATACCATAAACAACTTACAAGCTGTTTTTAAGTTTACATTCATAATTTCCGGAAGCAATCACATCACATCACAGCACACTTTTATAAAGAGGTAATGTTTGTTCGTGGGAGGTAATCTCCGCAGCTACCGAACCGATTTCAAAAATTCTTTTACTAATAGAAAGCTACGGTTTTTTTTTAATTTTTCC
The DNA here is from genome assembly GCA_946477585.1 of Cheilosia urbana. Classification (NCBI taxonomy): domain Eukaryota; kingdom Metazoa; phylum Arthropoda; class Insecta; order Diptera; family Syrphidae; genus Cheilosia; species Cheilosia urbana. The sequence continues at coordinate 46,809,409 of OX297856.1, forward strand.
ATTTTAGATTTGTTTGATTTTCTGCACTATTTATTTTGACTTTTCTATATCAAAAATAAATAAGAAAACTACGTACCTACTATATGCGGATTTTTTTTTTTTTTTTTTTTTCAAAAAGTTGATTGATAAAATCGAGATAAATTTGATGTATTATACATTGGTCAGCAGTGATGGTTTGTTTTTGATTTTGTGCATCACTCCAACAGTTTCATTACTTTTATACAGTTGGTATGATAAAAGTTAAATGTAAAAAGTTTAAACGCGGACAAAATAGTTATTGAAAAGCAAATTTCAGTGATTTTTAAAAAATGCCAAGACGAATGCGCACAAATATTGGCCGACGAACAAGGCAAGCAGGTCAACAACAAATATCAACGAAGCCAAACTACAGAAGAAGGCGTAAAGTGGGACATCGCATGGCATAAGACCAGATCAACAGTCAAGAAAATTGAGAGTGCAAGTAATGAGAACTGCGTCAATTCCTTCTGCTGCTGGGATGGGAACAACGAACAAGTTCAAATCGAAGTGGCAAGATGCGCGTCGTTGCTGACATTCGAACGACTGGCATTTCAGTAGAACGAATAGAAAACTATGTCGGTGTCGGCGTGCCACAATTAAAACGCCATAAAAAAAGCTGTGCGAGTGGAAAAGTGAAATTAGCACCTGCGGAGCCATTTGAATCGGAGTATTTTCTAAAGAACATTGGACAGTACAACTACTGTTTTCGTATGACTACATTGGGAACAAAAATCATTCAAAAAAGGGCAATATTTTCTCTCATACATCATGCAAACACACATTTTCTAAAAATGGATTCAAGGCCAAATTTACCATCGATCGGATGGGTGCCTTCTTGCCAGTAAATGATGACGTGCAGCAATATTTGCAGGTGTACTTCATTTTGTCGGGGGATGATCAAGTCGATAGCCTGTACAGAGGGCAAACAGGAGTGACAAAAAACGTCATTATTTGACAATTGCAACAATTATTTAATGCAAACAAGAACAACGCTTTGATTACGATGTTTAGAACACCGATGGAGAAAATTAACTCAGACAATCGCAGATTTGTTTTCAAACCTGATAATACAACCGTGCTTTGGAAAAAAAAAGAATGGATAGGAAACGGGTAGTGTCACTTCCAATACAAGAAAAATTATTTAAAAATTTTAATTTTTTAATTCGGATGTTCTGAACTTACCGCTTCCTTGCCTACAAGATATATTTTTATGGGGTGCGGTACATGCTAAGTGCGTTAGTATTGTTACATAGAAATTCGTATAGAAAAATGTCACGTAACTTCACTCACCAACATACTCGCACCTTGCATGTCCCACTTCCGCTGTCGGTAAAGTTGCTGCCAGCGTTCATAGAAATTTGTCCGTTAAATTTGAAATTATTCGTTACGTGTGAATAGTATTTTATTTTAGGAATAAGTGCACTTTTGCTGAAAATATTTATGAAAAATGAAATATGTAGATTGTATGAAGGAAAATAAAAACATTTTAAGTAATTTTTCTTCAGTTATTTAAGAAAAATTTACTCATGAAATTGAAGCTAATGATATTCAAAAGCGGAAAATACACAACTATGTTTGTTCTTATATGTTTCAAGTATATAAAACAACTCATTTTGATAGTATTATTAACCAAACAAATTATATTAATCGTCTTTTAAAAATTTATAATAACCAACCAATAGCATTCTGTTATGATAAAATGTTATGGTTGGTAGATGTTGGCAGCATTGATTTTATATTTTTTGTATATTTTTGCGTGTCACATGGATTCTTAATTGGCAGAACACCGATAGGTAAACAAAATGGCGAATTTGAACAAAAAGTTGAGGGGGACAGCGGCAAGAGGACTGCGAGTTGGGGGTCTCAGTATGGTTTGTCTCGGATGGGAACGTTATCTAGCGGAAAGTCAGTAACGAATTCCACAAAGTGAAAATTTGAAATTGAGAAATTGCGAAAAAATATACAGAGTCCACTATGTGATGGAAGAGTATTGAACAATTTTTTCCGCTTTCTTGTACTTTTTTCAACAATCTGTTATTTCGATGTAGTTCAGGCTTTATTTTTCGTAACATTTTCTTAATACATATATACAAATTTGGCGTCACGTTGTTCCTCCGCGATAGAAACCTAAACTAGGTACCTACCAGCAGCGTCGCGTGAATTATTTAGATGGGTGTGCAAATTCTTTAAAATTATACATTTTTTAGAAATATCGAGTAATTGCCTGAAAACACGTCCCATTTATTGTTTTCTCAATCATTGTTTTGCTGTTTTTGATATCTTATTTTGTTTTCAAAATAAAATATAGAAAAATAAAACTTTCGCATACAAAATCAAAAGCACCGCACGAAACTGCAACCCCAATCCCCAACCACTTAAACGAAAAGCTAAGTTCAACCATTCATTCATCGGCTTTCGTGCACAGCTTTTATTTGCACGAGTATCCATGTAATACATTGTGTATTTGACTTATGACGCTTTACGGAAACAGAACAGAACAGATGCAAAAGAAGAGAAAATGAATACAGCCCGTGCACAGAAAACCTTCGCACGAGTTCACTACAAGTTCATCAAAGGAAAGCGATTTAAGTACGGCGGCGTGCGGCCGGCCGACGAATGACGATGGGGATGAATACTGGAGAAATCTTGTAGAGGGATATAGTTTGGAGTTGGATGAATTTATTTGATGAAATCAACAGAATGGTGCACAGCGAGTTTTTGTACGAGTTATTTTTTTTTTCTCAGCGGTGAAGAAATTTTGAAAGAAGATTTATAATTTATAGAGGATGAATATGAATAGGTATGGTGTAGGCTGTAGCTGTTGGCTGTGTTATGGAGGTTTTATGGGTTATGGAATTGTGCATATCATTATTTGTGTGTTATTATTATTACACAGTGTTTGATGAGGGACTTATTTTCGTTAGATCAGGGTGTGCAATGCACACCTTGCACACCCTGACGAGACGCCACTGGTACCTACTGAACTGATTTTTATCAAATTTTGCACACTGTGTGCAGTTTGATCTAACTTAACGTACTCCAGTGAATCTTCAGACCAGGCGGTTTTAATGACATTTATAAGTACCTAATGTTTTGCTCTCGAATTGTCTTCCAGATTCGTAAACTCTCCTAGTTAGCCATCTCAAACATTCTCAATAAATTTGCGGTCTGAGGAATATGAAGGTCATTGCAATAAATCGACGTTTTGGGTTTGAATCCAAGTCTTAACAGATCGGGCGGTATGGATTGGAGCATTATCATGCTGAAAACACCACTTCAAAGCCCCAAACAGGTTGCCCAGTTCGGGGAATGCCCTTTCTAGAACGTTTTTGTACGCCACCGTATTCACTTTTGAAGTTAAAAACGGCAGCTCGCAGGTTCGATAGTATGTCGCTCCGCAAACCATAACACCACCTTCGCGACTATAGTGGCGATTCGAAAAATGCTCTCCTTACGCAGATCGTGGAAATAAAAGTTGTATCCATCTGGTCCATCCAGATTTTTTTTTGAAAATACAACGCGTTTCCATTCTGTCAGCGGTGTTTTTTTTTTTCCCAGTTTTAATCTTTTTAGGTGATTAGCACTCTGAAACGTTTTTCGGTTGAAACACTTGCTGTTATTGCTAAATTGGATTTGATCTTCTCTGCAGACTGTTCAGAACTGGTTCAGAATTTGAGGCTTTTTGGGTAATTCATCTGCTATGCTCTTCTATTTTAAAAGTTGAAGTTCTCAGTAACAGGCAATTGCCGCAAGTTCTGGTCTGGTTAGAGAGATAAACGCGGCTACTGCACTATTTTATATTTTTGAGTAGGAGGATAAGCGTATTAGAAGTTTCTAACTTTTTAACTTTAAGGGCATGATTTTATTTGTGACTGGAATAGATTAATGACACTGGCTTAAGTTGTCAATGATTGCAAGCACTGTTAGTGATAGATCGATATCTTTACATACATATATTATACAATGTATAATATGTAAGATGTCAGAGATTTGTTTTTGAATTTGCATTAGCAGTTATAAACTGTGTAAACTCCAAGTGGCTGGGATTATTTTAAGGTGCATATTCAAAATGGTTGAAAAAAAGAAGAAGTTGGTAATATTTGCTAAAAATTTGTTTATTTAAATTGAGAGGAGAGCTCATGCGTATACGCTCTACAGCAACCGTGTAAGAGAGGACACTGCCCACTTCATAGGAACTTCTCTCATATTAAGTAGTATTAGGCGTTGTCTTTGGAAAAAAAAAAAAAAACTTTAAATACTGATGATACCTATGGTGTCTATCCTTAATGGTGGAAACTGATTTGTACCTACTGTTCAGCTACGTGAAATCGGCGTGGAAATATCGAACACAAATTGAAATGAAATCTTCTAATATCTGGTTTATTTGTAATAACGTACAACTATACAAAATAATAACATTTTTAGGTAATTACTTTTGTTTTTTTTTTTTTTTTAAGTCAATGCTATAAATTGTGAATTTTGTTTGCTTTTGTTCTACTTATTATTTTTATTACTATACCCTACGGATTGTGATTAATGATAAATATTATCTCGAGTTTGAAAACTGTTCAAAATCAAAATAACTACCACCTGTCAGTGACATATTTCACTCACCCTTTAGGCATAAAACTGGCAGAATGTATAACGAAATAAATACTTTTCCACCATATTCCAGTCATAAGCTTACTTGGGAGTATTTTTCTTGAATTTACATTCGTCTTTATACCATGGGAACACGCAAGCTTGGCCATTAAAAGCATCCAAAATATGCCTCAAAATATTATACTTAAGAATTTAAGAACTCGAAACTTTCAAACTCTGCAAATAAACTTATTGGCATTAGCTGGCCATTGAGCAAAGTACATATCGCCCCAATCGGATTACGTGGTACTTTTTACCCTAATAGACTACCCTCCTACAGGAAATAAGTTAATATTTAACTTGTATTTTTTTGTTGATTTATTTGATTTTTATGAGGATGTCGAAGACCCTAAGAATGAGAAAACGAAAAGTGGAAGATGAAATAAAAATGACTATTTTTTTCTTTTCTATTTTGATATAATAGGAACTAAATCCCCATGTTTCAATATTTTGTTCACGAATGATTCCTTCGTCCACCCTAAACTGTTTGCATTTAGGGCTACAAGTACTGTTCTCAATGTAAAATAAAATGTTAAAACCTAGGTATACGCTTGTGTACATATAGCACAAGCGGGTAAGCAGGTGGTGAAACAAAGCAGAACAATTTGTCCTTCGTAGAAAGGTTTCGCAACGCACAAAAATATTGTAGACTTAATAAGGGAAAGAAGCCCAAGCCCCATTCCCTGTTCTGATGTATGCCATAGCAATTGAGCTTATGTATGTATATGTATAAGTTTTTTATTTGATTCCACGTTTTTGGATATTGATTTCATGAGTCCGAATTTTCGGTCCCACAACACGTCATTATGTATCCGACTCATACAGATGTGTGCTTTCAAAAAGTTGTTGAACAACTAATTTAAAGAAACATTACAGCTGAAACGTTTTAATTTTTTTTTTACAAGTAACTGCTTAATGTCTGTATGGAGTTTGTCTTTTTCGACGATTCTCTGCGAAAACAAAATTCTGTTAACGATGTCTCAGCAACACGTCAATCGATTTGACACATTTCTGGGTCATTTGGCTATCTGTGCGATGGGGCGAACTAATTGCGTTTGGGTGGGGTTTGTGCGTCTGCAAAACATATAACGCCTCTTAAGAAGATCATAGATGAAAATGACTTTAAGGACTTTGAATTTAAATTATTTATATCTAGACATTGGGTATGTACGTACTTACTCACTTTTTCGTCAAACAATTTATATGGTATTTTTAAGAAATGCCTCGATTATAAGTAAAACAGAATCACTGCCTTCGATGAAAATAAAAAGTCAACGGAGATAACAATGGCCTTCCACTTAAAAAAAAAACTTATATCTACACTTCCAAACGACATTGACTCACTCAAAATAACTGCTCGGCTGGACCACACAGACATTTCGGGTATAGTGGGAGTTTTTCGTAAATCAAAAAAAATATTTACAAATCTATATATAATATATTAAATTGAATGGCAAAATTCTGTGTCCGAAAAAAGAATCACGAACTATTTCAACGATTTACAAATTAATTTGTTTAAATGTGGGAAATAAATTTCTGCGGTTTATTGCTACTTTTGTTAAAAAAAAACAGCATTTATCTTTTAACAAAATCAAATTTATGTTTTCGCATGTATTCATGAAATCCTATGTAAATAACTTTTTTTTTAGAAAAGAACAACATCATTCGGTTCTCTGCTCCCGCGTCTATGTACATTGTACAATGTACACTATACAGTGTAACTGTATAATTTATAAAGCATACTAGCTGACCCGGCAAACTTCGTTCCGCCCGAATTTGTTAATGTAATGAAAGTAATAATTCCGAGCATTCACAATGCATTTCCTAATTTATGTAATTCGGCCAATTAAAATTCTTTATTCAAAAGTCATATTAAATGTTATATAAATAAATGATGAATAGCTATGTTGATTTGTTTCAATCAAACCGCAATGATTTTGACGTGTCGGCCAACTTTCCGCTTTTTCACTAAATTGACAATATGAGAAATATGGGAAATCAAGATTGATGCCACAAATGCACAAACATCCATCCATTATCCTTGTAATAAATTATTTGTCATAGTGAAAGCGATACGCACGGGAAATTGAAGTCGCACGTGATATCCACATTATGTAGAGGTAAGCCCGGAACGTCTAAATAATTCAAAAATTCAACTTATCTCCATAACGTTTTATTTTCACAACAAAAGGTAGTATAATGTACTTCCTTTGCCCGTACCTTTCGTATTAAGTCTTGCTCACATTTCGCAAACTGCTTTATTTGGACAGTGTCCATTAATAATTTTAATTATACAACTTTAGAAATAGCGTTTGATTTTATTTTTGAATGGTACTGAATGGGAAAATATCCCGCTTGTGTTTTTCAAAGTACCACCTATAGGGTCAAAAACTATCCGCAATTTAAAAATGGAAGCAACCATATCCATTTACAAAATTTCAATCAACTTGGTAGAGCTGTTTCGGAGATCGGCAACAGCGCCACCTATCAGGTCCAAAAGTATCCTTTCCTTCAAGCGGGAACGAAGAATATAAATCTACAAAATTTCATTGAAATCGGATGAAATACAACAATACGAACAAAACAAAAGAAGAATCATAAAAATTGACCCAGTGGTTATCGAGTTATATCATCATCATCGAGTTTCATCCCGAAAGAATTATAGGTATGAATTAAGAAGATTATTATTAAAGAAAATTTAATTGAACTGAAAAACGACATACGCCTACAACGCCACATTTTTGTTAAAAATAATAAATTAATTATTTTATATATATTTTATCAATATAATAACTCCGATCGAAGCATCTGTTTTAAACGATATTTATTTTGTTTACATCCTCGTTGACGATATTTGCAGCACGCATTCTGTCAATGTTATGCCAACGCCATAAGGTTACATCAAAAAAGTTTGAATTGTAAAAGCGCTATGGTTACATTAGATATAATTTAATATGGTGGTTTAATTAAAATTTAACTAAATCGGTCCAGCCGTTCACGCGTGATGCCGTGACTAAGGGAAATAGGGATTCATTTATAAATATATAGATTCAACATTGGCACATTTGTTCGAACAGCTTGACTCAATGCGATTCGTTCGAAGTGCATTTCTCGCTCCAATTCTCGATTAAATGCGTCAAATCAAAGCTTTGTTGCGCATTTCATCTGACATCTCCAGTTCATTATCCGATGTCACAGTGCGAATTCGATGCAAAATATCGTCGGCCATAATATCATCTTTGTATAATCAAAGTACCTATCTACTTCATTTCAAAAAGTTACTTAATGTAGGTAACATAGTAAACATAATTTATTAGAACAAACTTTTTAGTTATACCTAAATTAAAAAAAAAACATCAAAATTGTTGACAACAATGATTTGCTTGGAAAATAATTAAAATAATTGACAACAACAATTGCTTTTAAAATTCAAAACATTTTTTTTTATTTGAAGTGTGCCTATTGATTTCTATCCAGTTAATTTTTTTTCAAAGTGTATTTCCCCATTCAAACTTTAATTTTCTAGTTTCCCGCGCAATTTTCTTAATTTTTTCTTTCATAACATTGTTCTCCTGACAATAACAAACACAACAAAAAAAGAATTAACGAAATCGGTCCAGCCGTTTGTGCGTGATGCTGGGACCAAGGGAAATAGGGGTTCATTTTTATATATATAGATTACGAGTATATAGCCAGGCAATAATAATTTGTTTTCCGTTCTTGCTTTGTTCGTGGTTCGTCGATCTTTCCACATTGTGTTCACATTCACTCAATGTTGTTTGAGAGCACATTTTCTAATGGCGTTTTTCATTGATGTTCCGAGAGAATAGCCACGAAATTCGGAATTGCTCTTTTCAATTAAATTCGATAAAGCCCTTTGGGACTTCTGTTGCTATATAAATATGTATTTTTTTTAAAGCAAATATGAATGCTTTAATAAGTTTAATAAGCCAAATTAATATATTTAAATTCTAGTTTACATTTTGCTCGCATAATTGTATATTTTCGGATAACGCAAAATATATTTCAATGAATAATAGGAAACATAGAAAGAGCAATTCTAGATTTGCTCTTTGCATAGAAAGGGCAATTTTTTTCTTCAATCGAAAACGCCATAACTTTCTCGTATACGTGTTAAGAGAGAGATTTTGTATTCGTACAAAATTTCGAACTTGAGACATTAATCAATTCTTACATTATGATAATAGAGAAACTCAACAAAGCTGGCCGCGCATTTCTGTCCGTTTTTCCGTGGACTCCTTAGGTCTAGAGCTAAAACGGCTGGATTTTTTCAAACTTCGTGTATACATTTCGGGGCCAATTTTTGTTTTGTTTTGCATGTTAACCTCAATATTTCCACAATGGAACTATTAATGGTCTAAGTGTGCTGGCTTTCTAAGCTGACAGCTCTCCTAACCTCAGTATTAAGGGTACGTTCCATATAACAGTTGTAAACAAGTTTGATTTTTTCGAAAATCAGTACACTTTTGGAGAATAAACTAGATGAAGTTTTCAAACTCAACTCAAACTATACACGTGACCACTCTAGGCCAATTAAAACTCAAATCCATCTAGTCAGTCAGGTGTCAGACTTACTAAGCTAGAATCCGAACGTCCCCAATGTATTTTTTTCAAATTGACAGCTGTCATTCAAATGCATAAAAATTCTTTTTTATTTTGTCCCGGGAGAAATTTAGAAATCCCGGGTTTTTTCCATATTCATGCAAAATTTGTCCCGTCGAGCTGCGAGCAAAATATGGCAACCCTATTCAGTAGTCTAGTGATTGTGTAAGACATAGCATATGAATTTCACATTCTCATGTTGAATTCCCGGTTAAAACCAAAGTTTTTTACTTATTAATTAATTTGATTAATTCGAGAGAATTCACTTTCGTTGCCTCGCCAGATCACAATTTTCGTAACACATTCACCAGTTCACTCGCTAGCTCCAGCGTGCCCATAGAAGTAGATATACTTACACCTCAGAAATTAAGTTGACATTTTTTTAATGCGAGAAACAACTTTGACAACTTCCACAAAATTTTACTGAAATTGTTTGATTTCTGGTGTAAAAGCTTACAAAAATAGTAATTAGGCTCTTACAAGTTACAACTCTCTAACCAGCAATTGCGACTATTGTCTGTTACTGAGAGCTTCAACTTAAAAAAACGCACATTGGTATTTGATATAAACTGCCATATCGGACGAATAAGCAACGCAGGCTTAAATAACCATCTTGGCGTAACGGAACCCACCGATTTGCAAATCATAAATTTGCCAGCAGTTTTTGAATAATTATGAAAATTCAATTCGTCGTCGTCAATGTTTTTCGGAACGATTACCTATGTATTGTCTAAATCAAATACGTGACGGACCGCAATAAGAAAATCAGATTCGTGTCAGTATTTTTATTTCATGTTTTTATCTGTGTGAATAATCTTACAACTACATGAAAACAAATTTGACAGCACAGAAAGTGTGCATCATATTGATGAACAAATTTGTCAATATGAAGAATACATTCATCACATTATGAAATTAAAGGGGAATTTGGGTTCATCATATTGATGAATTTTTCATAATAGATAGATAGATAGATAGATAGATAGAATTCTTTATTTAGACTTATGTTTACAAATAATATTAATTTTAAAAGAAAGAAAAGCTTTGGCTTAAAGCCGTCTGCCGTGGATTGACTTTAATTTAAATTAACAATAATTAATTAGGAAAAGTTAGTTAAAATACTGACTACATAAATGATATAGTTTCTATATTTCATAAATTATAGTAGGTATGAATACATAATGTAGGTATATTTTAAAAGAAAATCAGGAAAGAAAAACCGGTATTGAATTTCAGATTTTTGAATAATAATAATATTTTTAAAAATTTTTTTTTTTATTTTTAATTTTTAAATTAGTCCACATAACTGTTGCGATAGGCTAAGGCATGATTGCAGTATTTGAAAAGTATATTCCATCCAAAATCCCCATTCAATATTGATTTAGCTTCTTCTCTAGTAAGACCACTCTTAGAAAAGTACAAAACGCGTAGTTCGCGTAATATGGGGCATTTTGCCAGAAAATGGAATACATCTTCCATTTCATTTAAATTACATAGGCTGCAGATTGCTCGAAGATCTTGTCTATGCGGCACATAGTTAAGGGCCAATATTTCGGTTCTAGCTTTAAAAATCATACTTATTTCATTGCCTGAGAGACTGTCATTAAAATAATTGCTAGCACCCAAAGCGTGATTAAGACATTTATACATATTTCTAGATGGGGATGTGAGGGCCCTGTTCAAGCATTGCTGGTAAAACTTCTCGTCCACTCTAGCAATACACTTATAAAACATATTTTTCCATGTGCTAATATTCCTTAAATTCAAATCAAAATCTATTTCGTGTTGTGCTGCAAGCTCGTACCACTCTTTAAATGGCGTTAATTTGCATTGAAATGCAAACATCATAGCCTGCTTGTGCAAATTGGTATCTGACCTCTGCAAAACTGCGACCAAGTAATCTGCGTTGGCTTTGAGGTTCCTAATGTAAATCTGCGGTAAACCAGACTCCACATGAATTGCATAGGTTGGGGTTGACGAGGGCAGTTTAAAAATTCGTTTAATAAAAAATCTCTGAACAGCTTCAAAGTCCTCCAGATACTTGAAACCAAAGACTTGGTTAGAATAGCATAGGCACGAATTAACTGTAGCATCGAAAACTTTAAATTTGGAAGAGGGCTTCACATATTTTTTTGAAAGAAAGCTATTCCACATATGATTGATAGCCACTTTTGCAGTAGAACATTTCTCTCTTACATGTGGACGTAGGTCAAGATTGTGTGACAAGAGAAAACCCAGATATTTAAATTGCTGAACTACCTCTATTGGTTCCATATCTAAAGTCCAATGTTCACGGGGGCTCCTTCGAGATCTTGATTCAAAAACCATAATTTTAGACTTGGATATATTAATTTGCAAATCCCACAAGTCGCAGTAGCGCTTCAGTTTGTTGATCATAAGTTGCAATGTTACAGGATTATCTGCGAGAATTACTAGATCATCTGCATACAATAAAACCTTTACTGTCAGATCACCAAACTTTATACCGCCAACTTGCAGAGATTCACATACATCGTCTATGAACAGTGCAAAGAGAATTGGACTTAGAATGCATCCTTGAGGAACACCCGTTTCAGTCCTAAAAAAATTTGATGATTCGCTTCCTTTACAAACAGTAGCTGAAGTATTAGAAAGAAACTGTTGATAAAGTCTTAAAAACTTCGTAGATAAACCTAGAGCTGATAATTTGTAAAGAAGTGCATTTCTATTGACTGTATCGAAGGCGGATTTAAAGTCGACAAAAAAAGAGTATAACTTCTTTTTCTTGTCTATTTGTCTCCTAGCTATACTAGTGAGTACATAAATTTGATCAACTGTTGAGAAGCCGGGACGAAAACCAGCCTGGAAGATACTTAATCGGTTGTTCGTTTCCACCCAAAAAACTAACCTGTGGTATAAAATCTGAGCGAAAATTTTCCTTAATGAACTTAGAATAGAGATTCCTCTATAATTTTCAGGACGACTACTATCACCTTTCTTGAATATTGGGAAAATTAAAGACTTTAAGAATAAGTTGGGAAGTACTTCTTCGTTCAAGAGCTTATTATAATAATTTAATAAAAAGTTTAAAAAAACTGGTGTGGCGTTTTTATAAAATTCAACAGGTATCCCATCGATCCCCGGAGCTTTATTGTTTTTCATATTTTTTAGCGCTGCTAAAAGTTCGGACATATTAATCGGACTATCTAGTTCACTAATCGAAACGTATGGTATAGCATATTGAAAAGACGATTGACTCGCCAAAGGGCTCAGCAGAGCTTTGAAATGTCTTGCTAGAGTCTCAACTTGCATTGTCGATGAGGACATAGTCTTACAACCGCCAAGAATACGCACCTTAGACCAAAAGGATCTAGAATCCTTGCATCTTGTCAGACTATCTGCAAGACGATGAAAATAATTCAGTCGCTTTGCAGTACAAACAAGCTTGTAATCTTTATTAGCTGAAGTATAAAGCGATCTAAAAAATTCCGAATTAGTTTTCCTAAAAAGTTTAAGAATTGTGAATGATTTTTGTCTGAGTTTCATGCATTCTCTATCAAACCAGCCAGCTATAGGATGACTACAATTGTTTAGCGTTGGATTGTTCCGAATAGCGGACTGTTGTATGACGCGAAGAATTATTTCAGTCATAGTATCGCAAGAGATGTCAATTTGTGGAGTCAGGAAATTAATTTGGACATTGAGTCTTCTTCTATACTCTCCCGCTCTATTCTGTAACCATTTGACTTTATTCGACGTATTTCTCTGTAACACTGTGTCAACATTTTCGAGTGATATTGAAGTCACTATTGGCATATGTCCGGAAAAAATAGCAGAGGGCACTTCAAAATCCTCAAAAATATCAAGCCATTTACCCTTAGCAACACAATAATCGATCACCGAACAACCTTGACTGGAAATAAAAGTGAGATTCCCCCTACTATCACTTGCAGATAAACCGTTAAATAAAAATAGACCAAAATCTTCGAGTAATTGACTGAGATGCCTTCCTCGCGAATTGAATATCTTATCTAAAGATGCTCTCACACTAGCGACATGGGTCGGAAGAAGCTGAAACATTGAAGGTGGGTTCTGAAAAGCGCCAATACGAGCATTAAAATCGCCCAGCAACATAATGTTTTGGAAATCCGATTCATTTAAAAAAGTAATTAGTTCGTTAAAATCATTAATCCAGTTGTTACAATTTAAATAAATAGGAAATATAAAGTATTTATCACGCCTATGACTAATTTCAATGACAATTCTGCTACCCAATGGGACAAACCTAACAAACTTTATTAAACTATTTTTTACTGCACATAAAATGCCACCACTGGCTCTACCAAAAACATTACTTCTGGTTGCAGGAATACATTTAATATAAAAATTGGGAAAAAACTTATGAAATTGTTCTTCTTTACCATTTTCAAGAAAAGTTTCAATTAATATTATTATGTCATACTTCAATATAAATTTAAAGAAATCTGGCACTAGCAATTTGTTTTTAAGACCAGAAATATTATAACACAAAATTTGTAATTTAAGAGGAACAAAGCAGACGGCAACCTTATCCTAACTTCTTTCTATACGTTCATTCCTGCTTCCAGCTTCACTTCTTTGACGCATAGATGGTGTAACCATCTCAAGGGAGTGGTTGTTGTCCACGTTATCAATGCTGATGGATTGTTGTTGCATAATGTTGTCAAAAAATCGAAGTGCACCTTCACCAAATGTGTTTTTTACAAACGTCAGTTCGGCAGCCGTATTGATAACAAGACCTCGCGGAAACTTATAAATGAATAAAATGTCGTTTATTCGTAGTTTTGTACCTTGAACCATTATTTTCGCGGACGGTGAGAGTGCGTGTAATTTTCTCTTTATGTCAAATAGGTGCTTTCTTTTTTGGCGGCTAAGCATCGATTGTTCCCGGTGTATAACAATTCCAGACCCTCTCAGTGTCGAGACATTGTCCATGATTTTGTTTACTATGTCGGCAGAGTGTAAATAAAGTGTTACTGTGGTTTTGTTTGTGTTATTATTCGTGAATTCTACAGCCTTTCTGATCGAAAGTCCTTCATTTCCTTGGAGTTGCAGAAGACCTTCACAAGTTTGTTTGGCAAAGTTAACTTTGTTAGTCTTCCCTGCTGCCGGAAAATGAACAACAACTGAGTCTTCATTTTGCTTACGAGACAAAGTTTCCAATTGACGCTCTAGCAACTGACAGTAGTCTTCCATTTCGGATAAACGGCTTAAAAGATTCGTGTTTTGTGTCCGTAATAACTGGATCTCTGTGGAGACAGCCAAAACTTCGCTTTTAGTTGCAATGTCCTTAAGTTTAGGAGTAATGCAGTCATCCAAAATTGATTTTAATTGTTCAATTGACATACTACCCACTGCCATTTCGTAGTTAGAAGATTTTTTTGTGCTCGACAAATGTACAGGAGAAGTATCAGCCAGTTTTCGTTTGTGACAGTTTTCGTTGCGCTGCATATGCGAGTCTTTGGTTGACGTGCGTACCTTCCCTCCTCTTCTTTCTTTTTTTATTCAAATAAAACGTACCTGCCGACTTATTATTGCCAATCTTGATGGGCTTGCGCAGACAGTTTGTTTAGATTTAATTGTAAATAAAAACGGACGTTTAACTTTTAGAAATATATTAAAAATATGAGTTTTAATAGAGAGCACTTTAATAACTTGACCTGCTTAACACTTTGACATCTGTCAATCAATAATATTGATGAACAAAGTTGATGAATGATGAACAATATCATATTGACGAAATCGGTTTCATCATAGTAATGAAAAAGTTCACTGGACTAAAATTGTTGATTTTTTCATCACATTGATGAACTTTTTTACTACTATTTTTTTACTACCTTTTTTTTTCAGTGAAGCCGCGATTAAATCTTAAATCCCTGGATTCTGTTTTCTTCAATTCCACACTGCTCTCAATTGCCGATTATCTCTTAACGAGATGGCGAAACAATTCAAAATTCACCTTATATGGGTGCCGGGCCATAGAGACATTCCAAGCCATGTATGTAGTTTATTTTATTTTTAATAATGAACAAATTTGCTTTTTAGTTATTTACGTTAATACATTTTTAGAGAAAAAATTAAAAGAATCTTCGTTACAACTGGACTACCGATTTCTTAACTCAACTACCGATGCGATGATTACTCCGCGAATGACCAAGAAAGACTCTCCAAATAACCCACGATCTTCGCTGCCATCGCCGTCCATGTCCCGCATCGCCATCACCCAAGCCACCAGACACCTAGTCCACTCAGCATATTGTACCAGGCCCACGCCCTGGCACACCAAGAGTATACGAAACCGATACCGCACACTCCAGCAATGATCAGCGCAATCTTCCTCCAGTCCATCATCGTCGAATTGCTGTTTTCGCTGCATAGCTTCGTTTATATTGGCTTCTTTATGGTGTCAGTCCGATATACGATACCTCATTAGTGTGAGCTTATCTGGGTCGTTGGCGATATGGGCGATACGAGACATCGTCGGAATCCGCGATCGTTGCCCCCATCGTCAAGTTATTTGTTCTACGAATGGAATGTAATGCGTCATCGCATCGGTAGCCTGTAATAATTTAATAATGAATCATCTGTATTATGATATTATGTTAATAACTTATCTTATCCTACTACGGCATTGAATAACCCACAATCGGCCATCCTGAAAAAATTCGACTGTCCTCAGTCGATCAATGGAGCATCTTCGTATTCGTCTTCATCGTCCTCTTCGTTACTAACCCAGGGTTTCATTAGGTCTACTGCTGTGGATGTTTGGCCTGGTCCCTCGTGTTGGCCGACTTTACGAACGTCGTAACGATCATTCCTTTTGACCTTAATAACTTCATAAGGTCCGAAGAATTTTGGGCATAACTTGAGCCCAACTCCAAATTGTGTGCGTTGAATAGCTTCCAGATCTCCAACTTCGTACTTTCGAGGCTGCTTTCGTTTCGAGTCATAGTACCGTCTGTTTTCTTCCTGCACTTTAAGTATTTGCTCCTTAGCTGCTCTTCTTTCTGCATCGCGTCTGCTCTCGAAGTCGTCCAGAATTGCTTCTTCTAATAACGTTTTCAGCTCGAGATCGCATTCTCTTCTCATTACCGCTCCGAACATCAGCTGAAATGGACTCCTCTTCGTGCTTCTGGACACTGTAGAATTCAATGTGACTTGTAATTTGCTGACAGTCTTATACCACTTAGTAGGTTCTTCGATTGTTAATTTAGCCAGAACTTCGATGATTATACGGTTGATTCGCTCGACCTGTCCATTCCCTCTTGGGACCCCCGTCGTCGTCAATATATGACTTATTTTGTTTCGTTCACAGAATTCCTTGAACAGGTTTGAGGTAAAAGCGGGACCCCTATCGGAGATTATACGGAACGGGTTGCCAAAAACCTCACTCTGCATTTCTAATTTTCTGACGACTTCTTCAGCATTGGTCGTTTTTGTTGGGTAAATCCACACAAACTTCGTAAACGAGTCGACCACCACGAAAACGTGTTTGTATAGTTTGCTCGTAGATGGTAATGGTCCTAGGTGATCGATATGGTACGTGTGCAAAGGCTGATCGCTCTTCTCAATAGGGTTCAGAAATCCTTCGCCTTTTCCGGATTTCCTTGCTGCTAGGATACAGGCTACGCAATCCGTAATCACTCGTTCTACTGCAGCGGCCACGTTCGGAATGTAGTAGTCTTGTTTGAGGGTAGCTTCCATTTTTACTGAGTTAATATGGCACGGCTCGTGTACACTTCTTATAATTTCCCTCTGCATGATCTTTGGGACCACCAGGAGATAATTGCCGGCCACAAACTTATACAACAGATCATTCCTCATCTCATAGTCTTTGTAAGATCCTGTAACGGCCAAAATATCTATTATTATTTGACAATGTTCATCTTTACCTTGAGATTGTTTTATCCGTGGGATGATGCCATCCTCGATGCGCATAACTACCGGGTAGCGACTTAGGGCATCCACATGGCGCATGGCTGATCCGGCGCGATGCAAGACCTCGCAGTCAAACTCCTGTAGCATGATGGCCCATCTGGCTACTCGTGGGCATAAGTCCTTTTTCTTCATAGTCGCCTGAAACGCCTTACAATCGGTATAAATCCTGAAACGCTGTCCCAAGAGGTACACCCTCAGCTTCTTGACGCATTTCACCACGGCCAAAACTTCGTGCTCATAGCTGGTGTAATTTTGTTCGGCTGGTGTTGCTTTAAAACTGATGTAGAAAACTGGATGCAGACCCGTATCATGCTTCTGAAGAAGCACGCCTCCGTACCCTGTCATGCTAGCGTCCGTATGCAGCTCTGTCTCGAGAGCTGGTTGAAAAAGTTTCAGCACAGGTTCCCCACATAACGTATCCTTGAGAGAATCGAACGCGGCGTTTTGATCTAGCCCGAACTCGAACACAGTATCTTTCTTCGTTAAATCTGAAAGAGGTTTTGCCAAATTGGCATAATTCGGTATGAACTTACGGAAAAATCCGGTCAGCCCCAAAAAGCTTTGGATCTGCTTCATGTTCACTGGTTTCGGAAAGTGTCTGACCGCTTTCAACTTATCCACTGAAGGTTTGATACTCCCATCCTCGACGACATGACCCAGGAATTCCACCTTCCTGCTAAGGAAATTACACTTTTCCCACTTGACGACTAAGCCATTCTCCGCAGCTACTTCCAATACCTTGGTCAGCTTTCTAAAATTCTCCTCTTCGTCTTTGGCAGCAATTATAGCGTCGTCCAAATACAGTAGCAAGTAATCCTGTCGTATCAGATCTCGGAACACAGTGTTGATGAAGCGTTGGAAAACAGATGGTGAATTGCACAAACCGAATGGCACCTTTAAGAATTCGTACTGCCCATCTGGCGTTACGAAAGATGTGTATTTTCTGCTATCCTCTGACACATTGACGTGGAAGAACCCGTTGCGTAGGTCAAGTGTTGTGAACACTTTAGCACTGTGCAGCTTCTCCAAAACCTCTTCCATAATAGACAGAGGGTAACGATCTTTGATAATCTTCGTGTTCAGCTTTCGGTAATCCACACATAAGCGACTGCTTCCATCTTTCTTCTTTACGAGAACAATAGGACTGGCGAAGTCCGACCGGCTGTGCTGGACTATACCCTCCTCTAACCATTCGTCGATCTGTTGGTTTACCACTTCCCTTTCTGGAGCAGCCAGACGTCTCGCTTTCTGATACACTGGAACTTCGTCTTGCAGTATCAGACTCATTTCCACACAAGACTGTTTGACCTTTCGGGGTGAATACGACGCAATAACCTTGTTGATTCGTTCCTTGAAATTTTCGTTGCCAATCCGAGGACTTTTCTTACTATCTTCATTCCAACTGGTCACTGTAATACTTAATATATCGTTTTCCTCTAAATTTACCTGGTTTGAGAGCTCTGCTTCCTTTTTACGCAGTTCTCGGATACTAACTATTTTGCCTTGGTTGATGACCACCTCCACGTTCTCCAGAAAATCCTTACCCAAAAGAATACGATCTGGAATCCACTCATCACGTACGACCTGGAATCTAACTTCATATTGGTTCTCTTCTATTATCAATGGCACTACACCAGATCCCAATGCTATCTGCGGTGCATTACCAAATCCTTTCAGCTTCATCCCAGGTTGTTCGGTCATGTTGAAACCGATCTCCTTTTGCACGGATGCGTGCATGACAGATACATCACTGCCACTGTCTACGTAGGCATAATATTTCTTGTCCCCGATACTTATCAATATTTGACCATCATCAGCATGCAGTCTCTGAATTCGGCTGACACTTCTTGACGTTGGTCCCTCCCTCCTATCGTTGCTCGGACAACTGGTAGACACATGTCCAAACTGATTGCACCTAAAACACTTCCTTCCTTTATCCTTGTCGGGACAATTCTGCGCGAAATGTGCAGAAGAACCGCAATTGTGGCATCGTTTGTTGGTAACATCTGGACGTCCACCGCGCGAGGAATTTGGCTTACTTGGTGTGGCAGACCTAATTTCAGCCCTTTGTTTCGGCGCATGCCGTTGCATTCTCTTATAGCACTCCATTTTCCCTTTAAGGTCGTCGAGCGTTGTCGCTTCGTAGAGTATCACTTTGTTTGCCGTAGAGTCCGGAATTCCATTTATGATGTACTCTATCGTAGATGACTCATCCACCTTACCCTTGTTGGCTATTTGCGTCATGTTGAAAAAATACTCCAACAAGCTTTCCTCCGTTTTCTTCCTCCTGCCTTCCAGCAACCGATGAATCTCCGCAGCTGATGGATTTTTCCCAAACTCCTTCGCTAATCGCTCTTCTAGCGTAGCCCAATTCGTAACTCCACCCGTCGCCTCGACGGCTAATTTGGCGGCACCTCTCAATAGTCGTCGCGCATACAAATACTTTTGGACGTCGTTCCACTCGCAAGTTGAAGCGATGTCCTTAAACTCCTTTACCCAATCTCGGTAGTTACGGCTTTCTTCTCCAGAAAATGTTTCCAGCGACTCTTCAATGTCCCTGAAAACAAAATTATTCTTACTTGCCATCTCTTCTGCGTCGTCTGCTGCGTAGTTTTCTGCGTTGTCTGCTTCGTAGTTTTCTGCGTTGTCTGCTTCGTAGTTTTCTGCGTTGTTTGCTTCGTAGACAAGTACTTCGTACTCTTTTCTGTCGTCAAACTCCCGTTGGTCGTCTTCTTCTGCAATAGCTTCTAACACGTCCTCTGGTCTTAGGTTTTCTCCCTGGAATGCACTTCGTATTCGCTCTACTAAATCGTTCTTTACGTTGTATTTTTTTTTATTCCTTCTTTGCGTTGACTTCACTTTATTTCTTTCTTTTCCTCTTAAACTGCTGCGACGCGCCTTCGTTGTTTTTTTTTTTTTTTATTTGAGATTAATAAAAAATAAAATTTTTATCCGGTAATCCCGGTTGAGCCCCCATGTAGTTTATTTTATTTTTAATAATGAACAAATTTGCTTTTTAGTTATTTACGTTAATACATTTTTAGAGAAAAAATTAAAAGAATCTTCGTTACAACTGAACTACCGATTTCTTAACTCAACTACCGATGCGATGATTACTCCGCGAATGACCAAGAAAGACTCTCCAAATAACCCACGATCTTCGCTGCCATCGCCGTCCATGTCCCGCATCGCCATCACCCAAGCCACCAGACACCTAGTCCACTCAGCATATTGTACCAGGCCCACGCCCTGGCACACCAAGAGTATACGAAACCGATACCGCACACTCCAGCAATGATCAGCGCAATCTTCCTCCAGTCCATCATCGTCGAATTGCTGTTTTCGCTGCATAGCTTCGTTTATATTGGCTTCTTTATGGTGTCAGTCCGATATACGATACCTCATTAGTGTGAGCTTATCTGGGTCGTTGGCGATATGGGCGATACGAGACATCGTCGGAATCCGCGATCGTTGCCCCCATCGTCAAGTTATTTGTTCTACGAATGGAATGTAATGCGTCATCGCATCGGTAGCCTGTAATAATTTAATAATGAATCATCTGTATTATGATATTATGTTAATAACTTATCTTATCCTACTACGGCATTGAATAACCCACATGTATGTCAGACGAACTCGCCAAACAAGGCACTACTATGTCGATTTTACGGGAAAAGGAGAATCTCAACAAAACGCATTAAGCGCACCAGTGACAGCTCGCTGTGTTCTGCCAGCAATGTCAATGTCGTCAGCGTATGCAAGAAGTTGCACAGACTTTTGGAAAATTGGGCCTCTGGTTCTGGTGTTGGCTTGCGAGTTTCGCACAATTTTCTCAAGAATGATGTGGAAGAAGTCACATGAAAGCGCGTCACCTTGTCTAAATCCTTTTTGTCATATGCGGCCTTAAAATCGATAAACAGGTGGTGGGTATCAACTTGGACTTCTTGGTTTTTTTCCAGGATCTGCCATAGTGTGAATATTTGATCGGTCGTGGACTTACCGGGCCTAAAACCGCACTGATAGGGACCTATCAGATCGTTGACGAATGGTTTCAGGCGTTCACACAATACAGCAGACATGATCTTATACGCAGTGTTCAGGAGACTGATACCTCTGTAGTTGGCGCAGTTTAGAGGGTCTCCTTTCTTGTGGATCGGGCAAACAATGCTGAGGTTCCATTCATCAGGCATACTTTTCTCTAACTAAATCTTGGAGATGAGCTGGTGTATGCACTCTATCAAGTCATCTCCGGCTGCCTTGAAGAGCTCGGCAGGTAAGCCGTCTGGACCAGCAGCCTTTTTTTTTTTTTTGTTTATATACTTCTCCCGGGAAAGGCGAACCTATAACGCTTCAACAGCGCCCCGAGATGCCTGCAGATGTATGTTTGCTCTGCACTTAAATTGCTGCAAATTGTAGTCTTCTGGAAATATATCCCCAGGAAGCGAGTTCCAAAGTTTGCTTGTCCTGTAACAGAAGGAGTTTTTGAAAGTTGATGTCCTCGCGGTTGTCAAGTGTACTGTATGGTCATGAGCATTAGCAGCCTGTCTTGTTGGGCGCCCAAAAGTTGCATTTCGAGGGATAATGTCTTTGAGTTCCTCAGAACATCTACCATGGAAGTACCTATAGAACAAGCATAGGTCAGCGACTTGTCTTCTGTGCACCAACGGTTGTAGATTCGATGTGAGTGTAGGGTCTCCAATGAGTCGAACTGCTCGTGTCTGTATGCTATCAAGCAGGTTAAGTGAATGTTTTGGGGCCGAGCTCCATATATGGGAACAATATTCTAAGCCTGGTCTAACCTGTGCTCAACTTTGCGGACGCCGATCTTGCGATAAAGGATATGTGGTCCTGCCATGTGATTCCTGAATTGACTGTGACTCCTAGAAGGTGCATTGAGTCCTTGTGATGGATTGGATGGTCATCCATTTGGATCTGAGGAACTGTTGATGCATTTTTTCTGGAAAATGTTGTGAACTGTGTCTTGTTTGCATTAAATACAACCAAATTGTCCTTTCCCCACTTCAAGATTTTGTCCAGATCATCATTTAGAGAATTAATTTGTTCACATCTCTGACTGTGTGATGTAGCCGTATTCACAGGCCCATTGTTTGAGATGGAGGATATAAGAGTGCTGTCATCTGCAAAGCTGTAGATATTATTATTTGTTGGATTTAAGCTTAGATATTGCTATCCTCACTTCATTTTGGTCAGGTGGACGGAAATCTTGGCTGTCATCGTCCAGGTTGAATAGATCGTTCTGCCTAACAGCGGAATTTGTGTCGTCTTCGCCGTTTAGCAGTCTGCAGAAATGGTTTTTCCATGTCCTCAGCACCGACTGTGACTCTACTACAAGGTTTCCTTGCTCGTCTCTACAGGTCTCCGTTCGGGTCTTGTTGCCATGACACGTTCTTTTTACCTTTTGGTAAAACTTCCGAACACTGTTCCTGGAGTAACACCTCTCTATATCCTCGATCGCGCGCTTCTCATGCTCTCTCTTTTTTCTCCGGAGAAGCCGATGTTCTTCCCTCCTTTTTTGCTCGTAGAGCTGACGAGCTGCTCTCGTCCTTCTATGCAGCGACGCTTCGTAGGCACTTTGTTTTGCTGCATGTGCTTGCCGGCACTCTTCGTCAAACCAGGGGTTTCGGGGGGGTGGACTGGTGAAACCGAGCACATCAGTTGCGGCGTTTTTGATGGCTTCTTGGCATCGGCGCCACTGGTCTTCGGCACTTGATGCTGGCAGTATAGGACTTCTCAAGAGGTTGAGGGATACGCGATCGGCAAAGGTTCCGGCGGTTTGTTGCGTTTGTAGCCGTCCAACGTTAAATCTCCTCACAGTATTTTCTCGCTGTTGTGGCGTCTGGGATATCCGCATCCGTACCTTGGCTACAACAAGGTAGTGGTCCGAGTCTATGTTGGCCGCTCGGAAAGTTCGGACATCTAGAATACTGGAGGAGTGCCTTGCGTCGATCGCAACGTGATCAATTTGGTTGACGGTTTGATGATCAGGTGACCGCCATGTTCCTTTGTGTATATTGAGGTGAGGAAACCGTGAGCTAGCTATGGAAACATTACGTCCCGCAGCAAAATCAATCAGCCTAATTCCGTTTTCAGACGTGGTGTCGTGTAGGCTATGTTTTCCGATTGTGCTACCAAAGATGTCCTCCTTTCCTATTTTGGCGTTAAAATCACCCAAGACGATTTTAACGTCATGCTTAGGACATTGCTCATATGTTTTGTCGAGGAGCTCGTAGAAACACTCTTTGGTAGCATCGTCTTTTTCTTCTGTGGGGGCGTGAGCGCATATCAGGCTGATGTTGGCGAATTTAGCCTTGATGCGAATAGTTGTAAGGCGTTCACTAACGCGTCGAAAGCTCAAGACTTCTTGCCTTACTCTGCCGCTTACAACAAATCCGCATCCAAATAGACGCTGCTTTTGTTCTCTGTAGCAGTCACCGTAGTAAATATCACAGTTTTTCATCCTCCTTTTGCCCGGCCCATCCCACCACATTTCTGGATGGCGGTGATACCTGCTTTGTAGCAGTCTAGGGCCTCCGCTAGTTGTTCGGCTGCACGCGGTCTGTTCAGAGTTCGAACATTCCACGTGCAGATCCGAACGTCATTGTCCTTTTTTCGTTTTGCAGGGTCGTCAACAGTGAATCCGTCCTTATCCGAGGCTTTTGGTTGCTTCGCAACAGTGCTTTTTTTCCGTGGTAGGGTAGTTAACCCCACGCACAACCCCCAACCTGGAGGACCAGGCCCTTTCTATAACCCCTTGGGCAAAAGGAGCCGGAATATTCCGGAGTCAGTAACCCGCTGCGGGGATGTGAGAGCTGCCGTTGACCCATTAAGGGCTCTTCCGCCACCATCTCTATTTCAACACCCTGACTAGTGCTGAAAAATCCTCAATGACCTCAGCTCCAAATACGTCGAAGTAGCTCATTGACGCCACCGTTGATTCAACCATGTGAATTCATCCGCCGTACGTCCTCTTTCTGAGGGGCTCATGTAAGACCTCTGAGACTCGATCAGGCAGTCATTCCGACAGAGCATTATAGTGTTGCTATTTTCTTCGTGTTCAACACTCGCGCTTATAAGTTTAGCAAGTCATGCCCGGAAGGACAAGACCAGTACCCGGTGGCTACCACGCGGAGGTAAAATAAGCACAATTGATGTGTATGAACAGTTACAACGCCTGGGCATCGCCAAGTTGACGCCAATCAGTGCCTACCCTATTCATACAACACCCAACCACCTAACCATTAGATTATGCTATTAGGAATGTGAATGTTGACAGCAATATTCCTCTTACCAAAATAGGTTTCAATTTTAGAAATATTTCGGGAAAAAAGAAGGGTACATTACACATTACCCGAACTTATTCTATAAGGGTGTTGGCTGATTAGATAGACGCCACCAGAACAACATGGCGGTCCCAATTGAAGAATTGACAAACTTTTCCTCTGCTACCCTTGTAGTTTTAGCTAAAAACAACAAAAGTGCAATATCAAGGATTACTGTGCTACCCTCTCGCCTGCCTTATCTTCCTGGAAATATGATGTTAGAGAGTCGAGCTATTCATAATTAGCAATAACTCAGTTCTATTGATAGAATCACATAAACCTGTTCCACTGTACAAGTTATATTTCGACAACAATTTAATTCAATTCAAGTCAACACAAAATATTTTTTAATTAAAAGCGCTTCCATAAACCCATATTTTGTTCAATCAAATTGTTTTTGCGTATCCATTTTGGGACGGAATCAATGGGCTACAATCAGTACTGATTGATGCATATTAATTTATTCGGATTCGTTTAAGTTTCACGAAGCCGACTCACATATAGGCGCTTTGTTCCGAATTTTATACGTGCAATTACGGATCAACATACACATATCCACAAAAGTGAAAATACGTTTGTTTACTTGTAATTTTCCTGTATGTGGTGGAGTGTGTATAAAATCCTTCATATGAATGATACCAACAGCCACAGAACACAACTATAATACCTATGTGGTTCCGGGCGTTTATTGTCGTCAGTTTGAGTACAGCTTTTGGATTATCCTTGTTTGTCGCGTGATTTCCTTTTCCCCAGCAGCCATTTGCGTGTTTTTATTTTAAGTATATTCATTCTATTGTTGGTTTCCTAGGGGTTTATCACTTGATGTCATGACAAAGATCAAAATGAAGAACTCATAGAAAAAGTTGTTCTTCATCTCGGAGGGTCAGTCATTCAGATGACAACGGCTTAAGTAGTGCAATAGACAGACGACAATTCATTTCTCTGTTTGCATGGGGTTGACGCTGATGGCAATTGCTTGATGTATTTCACAGTTGTTGTCGCCTTGGTCTTTGGTCAGTTGTGAGAACTGAAAGAGTTTCAAGATATGGGTGTTTTTGAATTTATTTTGTTGTTTGCCACTAGTAGAATCATTTTAATTTGCTGCCCTAGGCTACGGTTACAGAGGGTGCGTTTTAGGGTGGCGGATGGGTCAGTCTAGTTGGGAGGGAAACAAATTCTTTTGACTTTTAATAGGAATTAAAATGTCCCACATGAATTTAGAAACTATTTTAGGAAGTTCCATAAAAAACAGATATTACTGTTGGGAAACTCATCACCGGCTCAACTCATCTCACACATACGTTTTACAAAATTAAATTAATTAACCTAAATTTGTAAAATATTCATCTACTTACCATGTATCTAACATTTGTTTCTTAATTAACAGCATAATTATACCAAGACCAACAGTAAAATTGAAATCTGGCGCTACAAACTAAAAGTCGGCCATATTTTGCATATTTTCTTTTGTACTAAAACTGGTGCCGTGAAATAACACCGAGCAAAATAACGCCGAATTCCAAAACTCGGCGTTATTTCCCTTTGTGAAAGCGAAATAAAGCAGAATTTTAGAATTCGATGTTATTTCACATTGAAAAAGTGAATCAATGTTGAACATTGCTTGAGAAAAAAGGCCGAAGCAAATGCTATAATAAACTATATTATAATAAAGTGTATTTTTAATTTGCAGAAACAGATGTAACTATTATTTTATATATAATTAAATTCTAAATGCTAAAATAAATAGCGGGTAAATTTGATAAAATAATAGCTCAAAATTCGCACGAATTTTAGCTATTAAAGAAAATATGTAGTTAAAAATTCGCCGGCTTTTTTGTTTTTATTTTATTTTCTAAAATTCTAAATTCTGAAATGACAGAGGGGGAAATTTGAAATGTATTTATAAATTCAAAGCGAAATAAGGCTGGCGTTATTTCGCTCGGCGTTATTTCACGCCACCCTAAAAGTCACTTTTTTGTACTTAACCAGGTAACAAGGAAATCAACTCTAGGAAATCATTATCGTTGTGAACTGCTAGCGGAGAAGAGCTTTTCTCAGTTCGTCGTCTGGTTATTTAACAAGCTATAACGTCATCTCGCTCACTATATTCAATCCGCAGAACTTTCATACTTGTACGGCGTATGACCTAGACCACGAAAGTAGTTTCAGTTTGGAGATATGTATTTCATTTAACACGAAAATTCCTTTTACTGGAAAATTTTGTAAGAAGTTTACGGAACTCAATTTTTGTTTTAATGAGGCCTTCAGGCGCTGATAGACTTACTGAGGCTTCAGTAACAGTTTTGACTGACCTTTAATATGTTCATAATAAACCCATGTCTATGACTGGAACCTGGAATAGACTCAACTTTTATGTATTTTTACACCGTGCTTTCAGAATACGACGCAGTGCCATTTCTCTGATATGTTTTTCGATCTCTGTTAACATTGCAAACAGAAGATTTTCAGGATGGGGGAAGTGACTGTTGCATTGTATAACCGGGTCAATAAAGCCTTCAGTTCTGTTATTATATAACGACACTTATCGAGTGAAAGCCCATCCGTAAGCAACCCATTTAAACGGTGCCGTGACATTGTGCCAAGCGACATTGTGCCAAGCGACATTGTGCCAAATATAAAAAATTGGCATAATGACGCTTTTGAAAGTGAAGCTGGGCCGAATATTAGCATTTGGCATAATGTCGCTTGGGTGAAGTGTCATTAGGCCAAACTAGTTCCTGACATTAGGCCAAATATTAAAGGAACTTCGCATACACTTAGCCTCGCACCCACCCCGTAATACAACAGGAAACCCAAGCAGGGGGGTTCCAGGGAGTCAGCATGCCCCCCAATACATATACCAAGAAAGTTTCATAAAGTCAAATTGGCAAAATGACGCTTTCTCAAAGTGTCATAATACCAAATACTAGAATTTGGCCTTATGTCACTTTCAAAGGCGTCGTTATGCCAATTTTTTATATTTGGCACAACATCGCTTGGCACAATGTCACATTTAAACTATTGTAATCTAGAATATACTGTGCCTATCATTTTATGTAAGGTGTTGCCTTACGGCTTACATCATACGCTATTCTCAATACCCCAATTCCTCAACTATTAACCTAACATCGGTCTTCTTGTAACAACTCTCACCGAGGTAAGATCTTCCTATAAGAATAAGAACTCGAATAAAGTAAAAGAAACCCTAACTCTGAATTTTCTCTTTTCTTTTATTTCTCGTCATAAATAGCCCTAACGAGTATAAAACCAGCGAAAAGGATCTATCTCGCATCCGAACAGACACCTCTATATTAATTCGCATGAATAGGTACCTTCCTCCATATTTGCAACTTGCGTGGCTTTTAATGTCGAACCATGTTATAGCATAAATTTTGACAATCTAAGTTGCCAAACAAACAATTTTATCGGAAGGGCCTGATGGCTGATGTTGCAATGTAGAGACGAAGAATCCGGTTTGCCCATGAGAGCCATCTGGCATGAGACATTTTCCCCAGTGGCGTAGTGAGGAGGCAAGGGGTGTACAGGCACCGGAAGGGCACTTTGCTAGGGGCGGCAATGTGGAGCAGTTAATTTTGTTTGTGTATAATTCATATGCATTTATTAATATAATTTTCTAAGTTCTGGTTAGAGAGCTATAAGCGCCTACTGTACTATTTTATAAGCTCTTACAGTTTACAAGACATTTGAGTACGAGGACAAGCGTATAGTAGGAGTTTCTGTTTTTTGATCTGTTTTTTGATAGCAAGTAGTGTTCGTGATAGATCGATATCCTTGCATATGTACGAGTATAATGTAGAATTCAGGATTTGTTTTTCAATTTAATTAAGTTATAAACTGAATCTCTCGAAGGACGTGTGTGCGGGGGCACAGGGACATACCTAAGTCCCCGGGACATAAGTCCCAATTTTAAATTTTGGGACTCATAACCCACTTGAGTGAGACATAAGTCCCAAATTCGATTTGGGACTTATGTCCCACACCATCGGGACATAAGTCCCAAACAAAAATGTTGGGCCTTATGTCCCACATAACAATTTTATTTTTGATAAGCTTACAGATTTTCCCAAAAGAAAGCCAAACGCATTACTTAAAATTACAAACAAAAAACAATGAGTTTACTAACAATTTGTGAAATACAATGCAAGCATTTCAGTAATTGGTTTCTTAGATAGTTCAGTTTTTAATATTATAAGCTACTTTCGGGGAAATGGAAAGTCAGACTAAAATCACTGCAAATGTTATGTAAGGGCTCAGACTTTGGTCCCGCGCGAAAAGAGGCTTATAAAATTTTAGGTTTTGAGAAAATAAAACTAAAAAAATCGCGCGATAAATTTTATAAGTTTTTTTCTCAAACGAAAGAGATTTTGTTAATATATTTTCTCATATCCTCAAAAGAAAATATAAAACTTTAGTTTTTGAGAATTTAAGAAAATAAAATTAAAATATTTGGTTAGATTATATTTTTGGTTTATTCCAAACTTAGTTTAATTTTCTAAATTATTAAGAACAATTATTGTTGGTGTGTGTAGTGGAAAAAGGGGTTGGATGCCTAATGGATTTCACAATATTTTGCTAATTATTATCTATGCGAAAACTTGGGACTTATGTCCCATCTTCGGCAAAACATCGGACTTATGTCCCGATGGTGTGGGACATAAGTCCCAAATCGAATTTGTATCTATAAGACCCAAAATTTAAAATTGGGAGTTATGTCCCGGGGACAAGGGAGGGACAAGGAATGCCATAGCAGTGAACATGGTATAAGATACGGGGTGCCTCAGGGATCAAAATTAGGTCCTCTGCTATTTATATTGTATACTAATGAAATGCTTAAGTGTCTTAAAAAGAGCACCCCATATGCATGTGCAGATGACACTGCCATTGTAGTATCTCACCAGTCACTTGTAGAGGCATCAAGAATAATGCAAAGCGAATTCGACGAAGCAAGCAAATGGTGTCATGGCAATGGGCTGGTAATAAATAGTCTAAAAACAAAAGCCATGCATATACGCAGTCCAAAGTACCCGAAGACTACAATTGTGTTGAAGACTTTTCGATGTCCCTCCAACTTATTAAACGAAGAAGCTATTGAGTTTGTGGATACCTATAAATATTTGGGAATAACAATTGACTGTCACTTTTTATGGGAACCTCACATCAACATTCTAAGAAAAAAGTTAAAGCGATCTCTGTTTGCACTCGCCTGTCTTCAATACAAAGCGTCATCCTGTGTTCGTAAAACAGTCTACCACGCTCTTATAGAGTCGAGACTTCGATATGGAATTTTGGCGTGGGGTGGTGCAGCGCAATCACACATTGTCAAGCTGCAAAACATACAAGACAGGGCTAGGAGACTGCTTTCAAGTTCAAGAAGCAATAATGTTCAAATACTCAAGGTGAAGCATATCTACGAGATGAGTGTGGCGATGGAGTACTTTGGTGAAACAATCTTCAGGATACCTATCGATCACCAACATCACACCAGAAGACAAGAGGAGGGTATGTACCAAATCCCACGAATCATCAACGAATATGGAAGAAGATGTATGATGTATACCGTCCCGACCTTACTCAACAATCTCCCTCAAGACTTAAGAAATTTAAGAGTTTTCAGCGAAAGAAAAAGAAAATTAAAACAGTTTTTTTCTCGAATCTATCACATAATTGAATACTTAAAAATCAAAACTTAAAAATTGCTTATATCGCACTTAATTCTGTTGTGACGAAAATTAATTTAATGGCAACCAATGATATACAAATCCATTTTAAATAATCTCCTGCAGATAAGCCCTATAGGGCTTCGCAGGAATCAAAAAATGCATTGTTTTGTTTTGTATTAGCTAAAAATAAAATAAAGAAATAAAAGATAATAGAATAATGCCAATCAACAAACTGACAAATGATTTTTGCAAAATTATGAGAAATCATTTCAAACAAATGCGAAATATAAAATCGCCAATTAGTAGGTAATCGCGTAATGAATGATTGAAAAATTACTCTCTCAGAGAGAGTGAGAGCTTAAGTATACGAACGTGTTCTGATAACGCTCTGTGATTTGGTGGTGTTTTTCACATACCTAGTTTGAAAGTTTTAGCTTACCCTAGAGTAATTAGAACATAACTACAAGAGAGTGACTTTATTAAAGCAACCTTGAATAAGCGTAAAGTGTGATTTTTTATCCTATTAATCTATTTATTTCTTCTGATATCTGTTCATTTCTGTCCATATCCCCAACAATGTATGTGTGTAATCATTGCGGTGAACTTCTCCCAGCCGAGGGTGATTTCGCTGTGTGCATGAGTTGCACCCGTAAGCTTCACTTTGAATGCACAACGGTAACCGAAAAATCGTGGAGAACCATGGGCACGAGAAGAGAAACTTGGAGGTGTCAGGTCTGTAGAAGCGGAGGGGATAGCCAAAACACTGCTGCTGTTAGCAATATGTTGGTATCACGAACACAAACACCAGAGGTCCCATCGGCAAAAAGAGTGCGACCAGCCAGCACCAACAGTCCCGATGACACCCATACCAATGATGATAGCAACTCAGCTGTTCTAGCAGAGATTAAATTATTAAAAGCTGAAATAAAATATATTACAGTTAGCTGCGATTTCTTGGCAACGAAATATGATGAACTGAACACAAACATGATAAAAAACAACAACTTTATGGAAAGCATCTCAAAGGATTTGTCAGAGCTAAAAGAAAACAACAGAAAAAAGGATGAGCTAATAGAAAATATGCAATCACAAGTTAACACACTCGAACAACAAATGCTGAAAAACAATGTCAACATTAAAAATATTCCACATTCAAACAATGAAAATCTTGTTGAAATTATTA
This sequence comes from Cheilosia urbana, assembly GCA_946477585.1. Classification (NCBI taxonomy): domain Eukaryota; kingdom Metazoa; phylum Arthropoda; class Insecta; order Diptera; family Syrphidae; genus Cheilosia; species Cheilosia urbana. The sequence goes on from OX297856.1 coordinate 46,840,851, forward strand.
AAAACATAGGAAAAACGATCAACTGCGATACAAAAGACACCGATATCACCGACATAAATGGAACTAAAACAAAATATCCCATGAAGTCAACAATTTTTGAATCATTTTCTTCCAATGTTAACAAACCACAATTTATCAAACAAGCGCGAGTAACCCGTTCCATCAAACTAAATACGATAATGCGAAGTGCCGGCAGCGATGTACCAAATGTAGCTGATGCCACTGTTTACATAAATAACCAGTTGACAAAGCAAAACAAACACCTGCTTTGGTTGGCAAAGGAGAAAGCAAAAAAAAAAAATGAAAACTGGAGATTTGTGTGGGAGAGCGCGGGTAAAATTTTGGCAGGAAGAATTGAGAGCGCACAACCGATTATGATTAGCACTGTTAACGATGTAAGCAAAATAACACGTATACATTAAGTATTGCATGCACCTATACAATAAATATGCTCAAAACTGTTTTTATTTTATTAAAATGGATAACCAAAATAGAGATGATGAATTACTAGTTGACTTAGATTGTAGGTAGGTTGACACAGGGTTTTAGCAGCATCAACACAGATGAACTCAGGAATAATAATTCTTGCTATATATGTTTAAATATTAGATCGTTGCGATTACATTGGAGTAATTTTTGTTTAAATATAAGCCATTTCATGAATGTTTTGAAAATAATTGTTCTCGTAGATACATATATAGAAGATGAAGAAAAGAAGTTTTATACATTGGATAGTCTCGAATCAGAATTTTTAAATAGAGAGAAAAGAAGAGGTGGAGGAATTTAAGTGTTTATTCGAAATAATACACAATACCAGCTGACCCGGCAAACCTCGTTTCGCCCAAATTTGTTAATTTGTTAATAAATTCCGAGCATGCACCAAGCACTTGCTAATTTATGTAATTCGACCAATTAAAATTCTTTATTCAAAAGTTATATTAAATGCAATAGAAATAAATGATGAATAGCAATGTTGATTTTTTTCAATCAAACCGCAATGATTTTGACGTGTCGTCCAACCTTCCACTTTTTCACTAAATTGACAAACATCCATCGATTATCCTTGCAATAAATTATTTGTCATAGTGAAAGCGAGACGCACGGGAAATTGAAGTCGCACGAATGGTAAATCGTTCTTAATAAGCGAAATCTGCGGAATAAGAGTGTTTGCCTTTGAATTTTCCCCTTAAAATCATCACTTGTATGATATTTGATGTGAGATCATTCACCATAAAACAAATGCGATCCGTTGTAAAGTTTCGGTACATTGATGTTTCGCAACAAAATTTTAACTGAACCAACTTTCAAATCCGAATTATGTAGATAAATATATAAATTATAAAAATTATAAAAATCGAACGATCCGTCCCCGAGTTATGAGTGCACATACGGACGTCAGTCTCTTTTATATGTAACTGTACCACCCGGCTTTGCCCGTACCTTTCGTATTAAATCTTGCTCACATTTCGCAAATTGCTTTATTTGGACAGCGTCCATTAATAATTTTCCTTATACAACTTTAGAAATAGCGTTTGATTTTATTTTTGAATGGGACGTGCCACAATCCGTTTTCTTATCCCGCTTGTGTTTTTCAAAGTACCACCTATAGGTCAAAAACTATCCGAAATTTAAAACTGGAACAACCATATCCATCTACAAAATTTCAATCAACTTGGTAGCGCTGTTTCGGCGATCGGCAACAGCGCCACCTATCAGGTCCAAAAGTATCCTATCCTTCAAGCGGGAACGAAGACTATAAATCTATAAAATTTCATTGAAATCGGGTGAGTGGTTTAGGAGATCGATTACAACGCCATATAGCGGGTCAAAAATCCTATCTTTTAAGTTTGCGTTAACCTGAAATACAACAATACGAACAAAACAAAAGAAGAATCATAAAAATTGACCCAGTGGTTATCGAGTTATATCATCATCATCGAGTTTCATCCCGAAAGAATTATAGGTATGAATTAAGAAGATTATTATTAAAGAAAATTTAATTGAACTGAATAACGACATACGCCTACAACGCCACATGTTGAGGATTTTCCGACGATATTAATTATTTTATATGTATTTTATCAATATAATAACTCCGATCGAAGCATCTGTTTTAAACGATATTTATTTTGTTTACATCCTCGTTGACGATATTTGCAGCACGCATTCTGTCAATGTTATGCCAACGCCATAAGGTTACATCAAAAAAGTTTGAATTGTAAAAGCGCTATGGTTACATTAGATATAATTTAATATGGTGGTTTAATTAAAATTTAGCGAATCGGTCCAGCCATTCACGCGTGATGCCGTGACCAAGGGAAATAGGGATTCATTTATAAATATATAGATTCAACATTGGCACATTTGTTCGAACAGCTTGACTCAATGCGATTCGTTCGAAGTGCATTTCTCGCTCCAATTCTCGATTAAATGCGTCAAATCAAAGCTTTGCTGCGCATTTCATCTGACATCTCCAGTTCATTATCCGATGTCACAGTGCGAATTCGATGCAAAATATCATCGGCCATAATATCATCTTTGTATAATCAAAGTACCTATCTACTTCATTTCAAAAAGTTACTTAATGTAACATAGTAAACATAATTTATTAGAACAAACTTTTTAGGTATACCTCTATATTAAAAAAAAAAAAACTTCAAAATTGTTGACAACAACAATTTGCTTGGAAAATAATTAAAATAATTGACAACAACAATTGCTTTTAAAATTCAAAATATTTTTTTTTTTATTTGAAGTGTCACTATTTGATTTCTATCCAGGTTATTTTTTCAAACTTTAATTTTCTAATTTTCCGCGCAATTTTCTTAATTTTTTCTTTCATAACATTTTTCTCCTGACAATAACAAACACAACAAAAAAAGAATTAGCGAAATCGGTCCAGCCGTTTGTGCGTGATGCTGTGACCAAGGGAAATAGGGATTCATTTTTATATATATAGATAAACGCTTAAATTATGAAAGCTTATCTTATGAAAATATAAAAATTCACTTAACTACCGAAAACAACTACGTAATTTGAATAGACCTCCAGGATTTAGTCAAAGAGCTTTCATAGAAGAATTTGGGGATGATATAGTCCAAATGAATAAAAAAGAAGACATTATCGTGTTGGGTGATGTCAATATTAATATTCGAGACTCGACATCAAACTATGTAAAGGACTATTTAGAGATTTTAGCAACTTTGGGACTGTTGAATGTTATTACGGAATTTGCAAGGATAGACCCAAAAAGAGGAACAAAGTCTCTAATAGATCACATTTTAGTGAGCAAAACAGTTAAACATATAAAGTCTTTAGTAATCGAGAGTGACATTACCGATCATTATCCAGTCATGTACTATACAGATTCACTAACAGCTGAGGTAAAAGTATCGACTAGTGCATCATACATTTGTACAAATAGGGTGAATGAACTTGTTTGTGAAACGGATTGGGAGGAAGTTTTAAATGAATGTGATGCTATAACCCTTTATGATAAGTTTGCTTGTAACTTAAGAGATGTTTATAAAAAAGCAACATATACGAAAATACTGAAAAGCAAATGTAGAAAAAACCCGTGGATGTGCCCAAATTTAGCTGTTAAATGTAAAAAAAGCGATGAACTGTACAGAAGATGGAAGAATAATAGACTCAGCAGAACATACGAAAACGAATATAAGTACTTCCGAAACAAGCTGAATCGTGAAGACGAATTTCTACAAAAACAAGTTCAACGAAACTGAAGCTGACCCTCGTAAAACCTGGAGCCTAATCAACGAAATAATGGGAAGAAAAAAGCTAACCGTTGATGAAGTAATTTCAAAGAACTTTTGATCCGAAGACTGTCAGATACGTCTCTCAAATAAATTTGCGCAACTCTTCTCCGAACAGACTATTAGCCTTATTCATCAATGCGATTTAGTAACATCAAATTATGTGAACACAATTATAGACAACTCTATCTTTGCGAAGGAAACCAACATAGCTAAAGTGTGCAATGCCATCAATTTCCTTGGTGAACAAAAATCTCCAGGAGCTGGTGGAATTCGAGCGGTGGATCTAAAACGACATGTAAGTAGACATTTTTGCTCCAATTTTATGCAAATTTATTAGTCTTACTCTGGCACAAGGAAAGATTCCATTGGCTCTCGAAACGGCTGTGGTAAGGCCCATTTATAAGGGTGGTGCCAAAAATTAAATATGTAATTACAGACCTATATCCATATTGCCAGTAGTTGAAAAATGTCTAGAGAATGTAATAGCAAACAGATTACATAAAACATAGATAGCTTTATTGAAAAGAAAAACCTCATCCACCATAGTCAATATGGTTTTCAGAAGAAAAAAAAGCACTGGAAGATTGCTTGGAGAATTTGCGAACTGCATTAACGAAAGCTTAAATAAAACCAATCATATTCTGGTTATGTTTATGGATTTTAGTAAAGCATTTGACACTTTAAATCACGCGAGACTACTAGATGCGCTAGAACGTATTGGTATACGTGGAGTAATGGCAGACTGGCTAAAAGATTATTTGCTCAATAGATTACTATGTGTAAAAATCAATGATGTATGCAGTGAAAAGAAACCTGCAAAATATGGAGTTCCCCAGGGTTCTACACTTGGTCCAATTCTTTTCATTTTGTACACAAACGAGCTTCTTCGCCTTTTTAAAAAGAGCACTCCATTTGCTTATGCCGACGATATCGCAACTGTGGTTCGTCATAGGTCTCTGGAAATCGCGACAAGCATAATGCAAGAGGAGTTTAATAAAGCGGTTAAATAGTGTCACGACAATGGATTGGTGATAAACGCGAAGAAAAGAAAAATGGTGCATATTCGAAGTCCGCATCATAAAGCTACACAGGACGTCTTCTAAACACTTTTTGAGTATTTTAGGATGAGATTTGAAAATATGTTTAAATTTGAGATGATAAGCTTTTTTTGCACTCTTACTCGTGATGAAATCGGAAGTGAAGCTTTTTTATATATCCAGGGTGGGCCAAATATTTAAAATAAAAAAATGCAATGCAATCAACAAAATTTAATTTTTTCCATGTATTGTGGCTTTATTAGGAAGAGCAAACATTACCAATAGTTATGGAACTAAACGTCGTTCAAGTGGCTGCCTCGACTGGCTTCGTAGTAGCGTGTTCTGTCACTCCAATTTTCAGGAATCTTGTTAAATGGTTTCGGGCTGTAGCTCACGGATTGCTTCGATTATATTGGCCTTAAGTGCTTGAATCGTTTGTGGATTGTTGGCATAACATCGATCCTTCCAGGTTACCCACAAAAAAAAAAGTTCAAAGGGGTCAAATCGCAGCTCCGAGGCGGCCAATTGACATCGCAAAAATGGCTGATAACACGATTTGGGAGTTTGGTGCACAATAGATCGATTGTGGCATGGGCTGTGTGGCATGGCGCGCCATCTTCCTTGAACCAGAGTAATAACAGGGTCGGTTAACATGGCTATCTGCAACGCCCACCGTTTACTGAAAAGTTGTTCCCAGCCTCATTTTCGAAGAAAAATGGTCCAAAGATGCCACTACTCCATAATACGCACCAAACTCTCACTTTCGCTGAGTGTCTTCAACTTGCCCCAGCCAAATCAGCCCACCGCACTGATCCTAAGATAGTAGGGCTACAATCTATATATTAATACGGAGTTGCCTTTAACGTGTTTCCACCCATTTTTGCTATTATACGTCACATAAACATGCCAATACTATATATATCTATTTGCAGTGGCGTAGCAAGGGGGGGGGGGCAAGGGGGCACAGGCCCCGGGCGGCACTTTGCTAGGGGCGACAATTTGGAGCAATTCATTTTTTTTTAAATAAATAATTTATATATATTTATTAATATCATTTCGGCAAGTTCTGGTTAGAGAGCTATAAGCGCCTACTGTACTATTTTATAAGTTCTTACAGTTTACAAGTTGACAGGCGTAGTAGGAGTTTCTGTTTTTTGATTGCAAGTAGTGTTGGTGATAGATCGAAATCCTTACATATATGTACGAGTATATCTAAGAATTCAGAGATTTGTTCTTGAATTTGCATTAGGCGTTATAAACTGAATATCCCGATGGAAGTGGATTTTCTGATTGTGTAACGATCCAAGTCGTTGGAATTATTCTAAGATCTGTGGTGAAAAAGTGGGCAATATTTGCAAAACATAAGTTTTGCCTAGCTGCTATTGCATTCTTAAAGGACGTGCGGAGTTTTAAAAAAAATATATGAACAAAACAAAAAGAAAAAGAAAAACTAAGTAGGGGGTCTTATTTAAAATACCTGTATTATCTTTAATATGTATTTTGATCAAAATCGTTAGAGAGATTTTTGTAAAATTACGAAGAAAAACCCGTACCAAATTTTGCAATGTTGTTTGAATAATATCGACTATTGCCTAACTATTTAGCTGAAAACTGACTACTTATAAATTATTGTTCGGGATTTTAGCATAACTTGGTTTTTAGAGTTTTATAGAATTTAAAATTGTGGTTTTCAAGATATAATAAAATAAATAAGTAGTTGGCGCAAGAGGTCGAAGGGACCCTAGGCCTAGCTTCTCACAACCACTCGTTTTGTTTGAGTTTTTTTTTTTTTTTTTTCATTTTTAGAAAGAATGGAAGGGATCTTCAATTTAATGTCGATTCCAAGCGGCTAATTGAGAAGCTCTTTCAAGACAGTTATACTCTCGGATGTTTGTCAGACGGTGGTACAGTGAAAAACACCGTTAGTTGGAATTTGGGTTTTTTGCGGGATTCAAACCTGGACCCCTCGATTAGTAGTCCAACACAGTAACCACTAAGCCAGTGCGCCTACACTTTCGAGATATAAGCAGTATTTAAAATTAGCGTTTTCGGTGATTCGAATTTAAAATTAGGGCCACAATAATTTTGGAAACATAAATTTTACTGTAACTACTCATTCTGGTCAAAACCGTTATCGCATTTTCTTAGAAAACTAAAGAAAACAAAATTTAAAAAAAAAAAAATTATTTTCAAAAATCTATTGTACGATAATGGGTACGGTAGGTACGTTTCGCTTAAATTCTTAGGAAAATTGACGTTTCGCCGGGGTGGCGAAATGATCAATCTGGTAAATAGTAAAACGTCGAAACGATATTTCGTTGAAAAATTACTTGCCAAATGATTTTTGCGAAAATTAAAAAATTCAGGATTGCAAAATAAAGGAAATATTTAACGACTAAAGGCAAACAAAGAAAACCCGAATGAATTTTGCAAAACAATGTTAACCCTACGTCCTACGATAATATAGACAAAAACTGAGCCCTCTATTCAGGTAGACATGACCATATTACCATAGATATGAATTTTTGTTTTCGAGATATTTCGAAATTTCAAAAGTAGCGTTATTCGATTCCAGAAATTTTACCAAGTTTACAAAGGTATTTTTTTAATGTGTGAACAAATTATGGGGGCGGCACAAATTGGATCTGCCTCGGGCGGCTCCAACGCACGCTACGCCACTGTCTATTTGGGTAGGGGACAATACATAGAAGTGCACAATAAAAAAAATTTTCTACATTATTTTGAATAACAGCAGGTAAATATAAGCGAATTGGATGAAATTACAACAACATTGCACCTACGTGAAGCTAGCTCGCACTTTTTCTAGAATGTAAAACGTGAAATGCAGTTCCATAGACAATCGTTTGTAGCTGTTTGTAGTGAAATTCTTTTCGTTTTTAGTTCAACCGTTAGAAAGTTAGAACCATTTGAAAAAAAATCGTAATCCCTTAAAACCGTGTTATCTCTGAAACCGCAGCCAGCAAAGTGATAAAATTTCTAAAATCTATTTTCAAAAGTTTTCGGCATTACTAATCTAATAAAATTCGAATTGCACCAATCGGCCTAACGGTTTATGATATATATGAAATTTAAGCAAAATGTTGATTTCTAACTTGGGGTCCTCATAACTCTAAAACTGTTGAACTACAAACGATGAAATTTTGCATATACAGCAGTTCGGGCCCTTGAGGTGAAGTGCAGGAGGATTTCTCTCTTTACGTATCCCAGCGGAGGGAAAACTTCCTTCTATGTTAAGAAGCCAAATTCGTTTACGATCACGGTCTCCAGATCGCAGATCCATTCTGATCTAGAGGGAAATCTAACAGAGAAGTTTTTATGACAGTTGAGTTTGGGTACACTGTAGTCCGTAGATATTCGACCTATGCCGTCAGGAAGGGAAAGTATGATGCTGGTGTGGCCATAAGGTGTTTCTGACCAACATTTAGATTCCTTCAATCTAACTGCACTACACGCTGCAATGTTTTTTATTTGCAGATCCACTGGCAGAAAGTTGAGAATCACATTGAGCGCCTCGGTCGGACTTGATCGTAGGGCTCCTGTGAATCTTATTCCAGCTGTTCTTTGGACTAATGATGTTATAGGCTTTGCTTAAGTCCACTGAGGGACTTAGTTCCCACCTAATGGGAAATAAAACCACTTTCGTGAAGTGGACTTAGTTCCCATGTAAGGTGGGAATAAATTCCGAAAACTCTGAGTGGTTTTATTTCCCTTTTAATGTCAAGTAAATTCTCACTGTCGACTAAGAACAAAGTTAAGTTAAAGAGTCAAGTTGGTCCTTTGCAATTTTTATTAACTAAAGAGAAATCAAAGTTTAACTTAGGCAGAGCAATATATGTAAAAAAAGTTTAAAAACGAAATTCGGTTTGCAGGACTCTGAAAGTAATCAAAGAAAAATCGACGCTCACCATGACCGGTCGTGCGAATTATTTACTTTTATTTTCTCAAATTTTCGAAGGCTAAAAATTTGAAAAAATAAAAGTAGAAAATTCGCGTGAATTTAGTCTCGTGACTCTGAAAATAGTCAAAGAAAAATCGCCGTGATTATTTAAACAAAAGTGTATCCAATTCTAAATGTTGGAAGTTAGTTCCCTCTTCTTATTTTTGAATGTGTGCCAAGTTCCCATAAGAAAGTGAACTTAGTTCCCACCTTACATGGGAACTAAGTCCACTTCACGAAAGTGGTTTTACTTCCCACTAAGTGGGACCTAAGTACCTCAGTGGACTTAGTTCCCGGGGACTCATTTCCCTGCACCTCTCTGATAGGTACTAGAACAATCACTTTTATGGCCGCTTCTGTATACAATGGCCACTACTATCCTCACAGTGCACAGCCACCCAGCCGCAGACACTCCACTGTAATATACCGTGTTCCTCTGCTTACTGATTTGGTTAAAAGGGTGTTACCAAGTTTTGCTTGAATGATCCTTGTTTTGAGCATGGAAATCCATGAAGTGACCAAATCCTCTACCCCTAGTTCTAAGATAGATTCCTGGATCGATTCAGTGTGGACGTTGTTAAAAGCGCCCTCCTTATCTAAGAAGGTAGCTAAGGTGCATTGATGATGAGGGAGTGACCTTTCAACTGAACGCACTACTTCATGAAGAGCGGTCTCCGTCGACTTGCCGTTGAGGTAGGCGTATTGTGAATGCCATAAGGGAGACCTTTCAAGGCCTGTTCTTATGTGAAGGTCGAGTATAAGTTCTAAAGTCTTGAGTATGAAGAAGGTTAAGCTAATAGGCTGGAAGTCCCTAGCGGATTCGCTATGAAAACTACTCGGACATACTTCCAAGACTGAGGTATGTGATTTAGTAGGATACTGCTTCTGTAAATTTTAGCGCAAAACTGTGAATGGCCCAGGAGATCTTTCCCTTGGTTATAATGCGTTCTATTTCTTCCCGATGTGAGGGAAAACTAGCACGCGAATTGGACGGGATCTCGCAATGGTCTTTACAACCAGAAAAGTGAGTGTTGAGTAGAAGTTCTAAGTATTTCGGTTGATTCAGTCCACGTTCCGTTTGTCCTATTAATGAGATATGGACTTCTTTGGATATAATTTTACTGAGTCTTTTAGAGTATCGATAGATTGGCAGTATTCGGAACATGTTTGTGTCTTAGCTGATCTAATAGAATTTTTGTAGAACTTTAGGCAGTCTTTATAAAGTTGCGAGAACTTATGCCTGTAGCAGATATTTAAAATGTCCCTAGTCATCCTTCTTAGGATGGTTAAGGGCCGTTTTATTCACTTGAAGTTGAACACAACTTGGGGAGTTTGATATATAAAAAATCCCCAAGTTGTGTTCAACTTCGAGTGAATAAAACGACCATAAGTCCTCATTCCACCACGGCGGTAATGTTTTTTTTTGCAATTGAAACGTGTACCCACTCCAGGATTCTGGAAATCCATTGCCATAGCTTTCCTGCTGGGATCTTATATCTTGTGGATGCGGGTGCGGTCGTATCTAAAATCTCTGCCACTTGTTTCCGTCATCCAAATCGTATTTGTATCGTACACTCAGAAAAAAAGCGAAGAATTTTGAGATTTAAGAAAAAAAAGTATAAGCTAAGAGCTGTTACTTTAACTGTTATACCATAACAGGAACTGTTTTTTTTTTAGTTCTTAAGAATCAAGTATTCGGCGTAAGAATAACAATTAAACAACAATTTAATTTTTACGTAAATGAAAAATTTTGATATTTGGGTTCATTTTAACCAACGGAATTTTGCCAATTCAATGTTTTTTTTTAGTGTACCTTGAGCCGCATGGATTTTGAATTACTTGAAATTTTCTGTAACTTATTTTGAATTCCGGATACTTTTAAAATATCTTTATTTTCTATTTTTAAATGGAGAAAGTTAAAAAACTGACGTTCAGAGGTTAAGCAAGAAATCGAAAATGTGTAAGTTGTTGTGATCTAGTTGATGAGGATGGTTGCAGTGGCGTAGCGTGGGTTGGAGCCGCCCGGGGCAGAGCCAATTTATGCCGCCCCCATAATTTGTTCACACATTAAAAAAAATACCTTTGCAAACTTGGTAAAATTTCTGGAATCGAATAACGGTACATTTGAAATTTCGAAATATCTCGAAAACAAAAATTCATTTCTATGGCAATTTGCTGATGTTGTTGTCAAGTAATTTTTCAACGAGACATCGTTTTGATGTTTTGCTATTTCCCAGATTGATCATTTCATTTTGTTTTCTTTAGGTTTCTAAGTAAATGCGATAAAGGTTTTGACCAGAATGAGTAGTTACAGTAAAATTTATGTTTCCAAAATTATTGTGGCCTTAATTTTAGATTCGAATCACCGAAAACGCTAGCCTTAAAAACTCCTTATATCTTGAAAGTGTAGGCGCAGTAGCTTAGTGGTTATTATGTTGGACTACTAAGCGAGGGGTCCAGGTTTGAATCCCGCAAAAAACCCAAATTCCAACTCAGGGTTTTTTTCACTGTGCTACCTCTCGCGAATGTCTGACAAACATCCGAGAGTATAACTGTCTTGAAAGAGCTTCTCAATTAGCCGTTTGGAATCGGTTGTGAGAAGCTAGGCCTAGGGTCCCTCCGACATGTTGCGCCAACTACTTATTTATTTTATTATATCCCGAAAATCCCAATTTTAAATTCGATAAGACTCTAAAATCCAAGTAATGCTTACATCCCGAACAATAACTTATAAGTAGTCAGTTTTCAGCTAAATAATTAGGCAATAGTATTATTCAAACAACATTGCAAAATTTGGTACAGTTTTTTCTGCGTAATTTTACAAAAACCTCTCTAACGATTTTGATCAATATACATATTAAAGATAATATAGGTATTTTAAATAAGATCCTCCACTTAGTTTTTCTCAAAAAATTCGACTAAATCATTTTTTTTAATTATTTCTGAAAAATTACCACCCAAAAGCTGATCTTTATTCATATATTTTTTTAAAACTCCGCACATAGCAGCTAGACAAAACGTATGTTTTGCAAATATTACCCACTTTTTCTTTTCTTTTTTTCAACCATTTTGAATATGCATCTTAAAATAATTCCAACCACTTGGATCGTTACACAATCAGAAAATCCCACTTCGTTTACACCCCCACACACGTCCATCGGGATATTCAGTTTATAACGTCGAATGCAAATTCAAGAACAAATCTCTGAATTCTTAGATATACTTGTACATATATGTAAGGATATCGATCTATCACCAACACTACTTGCAAACAAAAAATAGAAACTCCTACTACGCCTGTCAACTTGTAAACTGTAAGAGCTTATAAAATAGTACAGTAGGCGCTTATAGCTCTGTAACCAGAACTTGCCAAAATGATATTAATAAATATATATAAATTATTTATTAAAAAAAAAAAAATGAGCTGCTCTAAATTGCCGCCCCTAGCAAAGTGCCGCCCGGGGCCTGTGCCCCCCTTGCCCCCCCCTTGCTACGCCACTGGATGGTTGCAATCTGTTGAAAAAATATCAGGGTTGATGTGACTGCATTATCCTAAATAATAAGGCTCATTATCCTAGAGTGTAATAGGCTAAACAAATAAATACAAAAATATAAATAAAAAATAAAAAAGTAAATTGAAAAACCCAATCCGTATGTGCACGCATCATAACTCGGGAATGGATCGTGCTTAGTGGATTCGTATAGACACAAGGAAGGACATATGCTACTTTTTGTCGTGAAAATAAAAGTTTACGGGGTGGGATTGGGGATTGAACTTTGTATGGAGAACCGCATTCAAAAAGAAAAAATGATTGAATAGAAATGCGGGTAGTGTCACTTCCAATAGAACAAAAATTAATTAAAATGTTTAATTTTTGAATTATTTTGATGTGCCGGACTTACCGCTACACAATTTGAAATTTAAACTGAAAGTCGGCTCAGTTGTAATTTTGTTACGCAACCTCAATCCACCGAAATTTCATAGCTGATCGCGTTTGATTTGATTGTGAAGAATCTCAAATCAAATGTCATGGAATAAGCGACGATTTTGAGTGGAAAATTAAAAAAAAAAAAAAAAACATTCTAATTCCGCGGATTCCGCTTATTCAGAAAGATTTGCCATTCGAATTTAAGCGTATCGATTTCCCGTTTCGCCCGTTTCACTATGCCAATTAATAAGTCTCAAGGACAATCGCTGGAATTTTGTGGAATCAATCTTGAATTCCCACGGTTCTCCTAAAGTCAAATGTATGACCTTCCGCTTTATACAGGGTGTCCGCCGGGAATAAGTCCGGAGCAGTCAAACCAGGCGACCGTGGAGGCCAATCAACATCACCATTTCTTGAAATGACTTGTTGTGGAAAGATGTCCCGCAGTAATTCCATTGTAATCCTGGCTGTATGCGATGTGGCACCGTCTTATTGATACCACATGTTAATCAAGCCCAAAGCATGAAGTTGTGGCGTTAAAAAGTTTTCAATCATATCACGATATCGCTCCCCATTCACAGTTACCGTTACGCCGTTTTCATTTTCAAAGAAATAAGGTTCAATGATTCCTCCTGAACAAATTGCACACCAGACTGTAACTTTTAATGGATGCAAAGGTGACTGATGAATAATTTAAGGGTTTTCCATTGCCCAGAACCGACTGTTCTGTTTATTCACATATCCATTCAAATGAAAATATGCCTCGTCACTCATTATGATTTTTTCATGAAAATCAGTGTTTTCATGGGCTAGCTGTATCATCCTATTTATATATGTACGGCGGCGTAAATGGTCTTATGGTAGAAGCTCTTGTGTCAACTGAGTCTTAAATGGAAACAAATACAAATCCTTGTGCAAAATTGCCGCCAAAGTTGTTCTTTGAAGACCAAGCTCCTGAGCACGTCGTCGAATAATTGAGGTTGATGGATTGTTTTGAACACTTCCTTGGGCAGCAGTAATGTTTTCAGCCGATCTTGCAGTACGTTGTGGTCCAGGCTTGGGCCTATCACCTACAGACCCTCTTTCTTCTAAATCTAAATCATTCACTACACGATAAATAGTGCGTTTTGTTGGCACGTTGTTTTCCCAAAAATTTCACGTAACTTTCTCATCGTCACAGCAAACGACGATTGATTTTGATAAAATGTTTTAACGATTAAAACTCGTTGGTTTATCGAATATTTTTCCATAATAAATTTGCCACGTGTCTACTTCACGACTGCCAAATAAGAACTGTCATGACTAATGTTTACCAAAATGGCGGCAAAACAAAGTAGTATACCTTACCGCGGACACCCTGTACATCGTGTGTCGTAAAGGACATGTGTATTGTACAATGTGCATGCTCAGTATTATTATTTTCATTACATTAACGAATATGGGCGAAACAAAGTTCAGCTAGTAGGTATGTACAAACATACCGTTTTTTTTTTTGCAAATTCTTTTTTTTATAAAAGAAATGTTAATAAGAATATTAAAGAGGATTTTTTTTTTTTTTTTTGTTACTGAAGGTGAAAATCTCGAAAGACACAGTGGGGTTAGAAACCCAGAGTAGTGTGGGACTCTAACCGCACTAAAAACACCTCCTTAATCATGACCAATCAAAGAAAGATCGACAAATGATTTTAGTTTCAACGTTCAGTTGCGTTTGAGAAAGTATTACAATTTGAATACGGGTTCTCATTATTTAGATTATAAGGTCGTGAGGTTTAATTCTTCTCAATCTACGAATATTGTATCGTACATTTAAGACGTCTTCTATTTCAGGATTAATATGCATCTGCAGACGCTCATTGTGACGAATTGCGTACTTTTTAATTACCTCCGTTACAAGATCAGTCTGCAAATCACGATGCAAGTCATTATTTCTAATATACCATGGGGCATTTACTATTCCCCGAAGGACTTTGTTTTGGAATGTCTGTATTATTTTTACATTTGCCTTCCTTGTACAACCCCATAATTGGACACCATATGTCCAAACAGGCTTCAATATCTGGTTATATAATAAAATTTTATTCTCAATGGACATTTCCGAGTTATGTCCTAGCAACCAATAAAGTTTTCTATATCTAATATTTAACTCTTCTACTTTCTTTTTCACATGTTCCTTCAATTTCAGCTTAGCATCTAGATTCCTACCCAGATACTTCGCTGTGTTAGAATAAGGAACTACTTGGTTATTAATAACCACAGGAACGTTTACAATTCTGTGGCCACAAGGAAAAACAGCATAAGTCACTTTTTGCAATTTTTCAGGAGAGCGGTTTGAATGTTTACCTTTCTTTGTGCATAGTATGGCGTATGTGTTTTTCTTTCTTCTATAATTCAAAAACCGTAACAGATAAAAATACGAAAAAAAGATTGCAAAAAGAATGGATTTTGCATACGATGGTGTAACGATGGTGTAAAAAACTCAATTTCGACATAAGTCGACTTATGTTGTTTTTCCTTTTTGCCACAGGATTATTTATTTGTAAAATTGATATGAGTGAACTTTGACTCATTGAGTCTAATTCGCCATCGTTGTGCCCAATCACATATTTCGTTAACTGAATTTTGCAGCTTTTTTGTTGATTTATTCACGCATCTATCAGTTGTTAGAGGAGCCGTGTCGTCTGCGAATGTGGCTATCATTGTGTCGTTTGTATGTGGTATATCACTAGTATACAATAAGTAAAGGGTTGGTACCAGAACACTTCCCTGTGGAACTCCTGCTTGTATTTCTTTAAGTTCAGAATACGCTGAACCATAACGAACTCTAAAGAATCTATTTGAAATATAAGATTTAAGTATCTCATAGTGTATGATGTAATCTGAAAGTTTTCTGGATTTTGAATTCTGAAATAATTTGGAAAGATAACCTCACCCGATCACGTTTTATTAAAGAAGGAAGATTTATTCAGCGATGAATATATATATATAAAATGAGTTTGACAGATGTCGTAAAATTTTGTTAGGTTGGTAGATACTGAATGAAAGACTTCAGTCAGCCAATCATCAGGACAGACTTCAGCAAAAACAACAATGACTTATAAAGTAAAGTTAAATGATTTTCAAACACATAGTATTGTCTAGGTAGATCCCTATGAAGTTTATACTCTAAGCCCTTATGCCAGACCTTATCAAAAGCCTGAGCAACGTCTAAGACAATGCAGAACATACTTGTTTTTCTTCTAGTGATTTTTCTATAATATCTGTTATACGACGTACTTGGTCTATTGTCGAGTGCTTATTTCTAAACCCGAACTGATGGGTGGGAATAAGCCTTCTCTGCTCTATGATTTTATCTAGTCTTTTAAGAAGCAGTTTCTCAAAAATTTTGGATAGTATACAGGTAAAAGTGAAATTGGCCTGTAAGAGGTGACTTCTGATGGAGGTTTACCTTGTTTAGGTATAACTATAATTTCTGCTATCTTCCAGTGATGTGGAAAATATCTTAGCTTAAAACAAGCATTAATTAAAAGCTTTAGTTTAACCAATGCTATGAGGGGTAGCTCCTTCAGGATTTGGGCAGTTATTAGATCATAGCCTGGTGATTTTCTATTAGAGAGCTCATGAATACATGTGCTGATCTCTTTTAGCGAAACGTAAGTGATTACGTCCTCATCAATTCTATCAGAGACTTCAAGGAATTCGCCTGCCACGCTAGGTGGAAAAGGTTTAAAAACATTTGTCAAATGTTCTGAAAAAAGTTTGACCTTTTGTTTTGGGTCGCCGATCCATTTCCCATCAGATGTTCGTAACGGGGGATCTTGCGTTTGAGGGAGTCCAAAGGGAGTAGTCTGTGACTTTGTCAGCAGTTAAGTTGGAAAGGTATTGAGTTAGAGATCTGTTTTTAAATTCACTAATACTCTTTTTAAGTTTATTATTAAGTCTATTGAATATAGTTTTATCGCCGGGATATCTTGTCATTTGCCATTTTCTCCGGGCTCTTCTCTTTTCTAATATTAGTTCCCTAATTTCTATGGGAAATTTTACCGATGCTTGTTTACGTTGCTGACCAGTTGGTGTACTATCTTCTGCTGCCTGTTGTATATCGGCAATGAATTGTTCCACTTCAATGTCAATATGCCTTGTTGTGACCAGTGGAGATCTAAGGTTTATAAAACCTTCGAGTATTTTTTTAAAATTACACCAGTTTGTTCTTTTGTTGGTAAGTCTTTCATTGCTTATCTGCTCTACTAACATGCCGTTGACCGTTAAGATTACGGGTGTAAGATCCGACGACAAATCATTACTGCTTTCAACTTTAAGTTCTTTTCTATTGATTCCTTTCGTTATGAAGAAGTCAATAAGGTCTGGTATTTTTGATGGGTCGGATGGCCAATAAGTAGGCGATCCAGTCGAAATAAAATTACAATTAAAATTTCGCCCTGTTTTGTAAAGTTTCCTGCCTTTTGTCGTTACTAATCTAGACCCCCAGTAGGTGTGTTTTGCATTGAAATCACCTCCAATGATAAAGTTATTACCTAGAGATCGTTTTTTTTTTTTTTTAAGAGGATTGATTTTTTAAATATTTGTTAAGCTTAATAAAATGTAGATAGGTATATATAGGTATATAAATTTTTGTTAAGTAGCTTTAAACTAAATAAATAAATTATAGTAGGTAATAATAATAATAATATATCACTTCGGGAAAGAATGAAAATTTAATGACACCTCACTCTTAAAAATCAGGCAAGTCGTGTGGGCTATAGGGCGTCACGTAGGAACGTACATAGGATACGCGCGAAACACATAACCCTTCCTGTGGCCAGTCGGGTAAAAAAGGGGCTTTATTAATCAGTTTTCACATTACAACACACATTAAACTGGAAGGCTGTAAGATAAAATTCGTTCTAGAAATAGGGCATCGCGTTTTGATGTTTTGATTTTGTGCAGGGCTTTTAATAATAAAACGGAAATTTAGCTTTAAACTACGAATGAATTTTAACGGTTCAATAGGCCACAGCTCATTGATCATAGTATTCCCCATGTCCGTTCCATGTTCCATCCTACCAACCATACGCGTAACATATGTTTCACGTTTACGGTTTTCACATTCCAGGAATCGCAAAACTGTTGTACCTATATTCACTTAATTGTTGCATCATTGTCTCCAGTCATGTAAGGATATACAGGAAAAACAGACCAAGGCGAGGATAGGGTCAGCCGTCGACTCCATAGCAATGCCATTGTGTATAAAGCCATATATACCCATACGAACATATGCCTTCTTGTACGAGCTACGAGGTCGCTATAGCAATTATTATTTCATTTCGGCACTTGTATGAGTGAAAATGTTTGGTGGCGCCTCATTAACTGACCAGCCGTGTCTCATTTTCCCCATCATCCTCATCATAAAAGGAAAATCAACAGCATATCCTGTTGCTTTTACTCCTCCATGGCGTCTGTATACGGCTATCTCACCGGGAGTTGTTTCCATGCAACAGGGTTTCCTATTTCGTTCAACTTTGGCTTTGTATATAAAACACTCTTTCCAAATTTTTTTTTATAGGAAAAGTAGAAATGTACACTCTGGCAACGGTCTGCATTTTATTCTTTAAGGACTATGTGTGGGGAAAGGGGAATATCTATTCAGCTGGTGAAAGAGGATGTTTTTCTGCTCCTTGCTCATCGACTGGCTGTTTTTCCCCAGGCGCCTTTGAGCGTCTGTCTCTCTGTCTGGAGATGGGGAGAGGGGAGGCTTTAATTTAACGGCGACAGCTTTTACTCGAGTGCGCTTTTTGTCGCCGAAAATGTTGCAAGTTGTTCGAACATGCTAGTCGCCCCTTTTTATGGCAAGTTGAATTGAGTCTTGTGTGGTGTGACGTTAACTGAAAATGCAAGTTTTTCAAGTTGGGAGGACCAATTGAAAATCATTGTTAAAAAGAGAAGAATCGCATTGTTAGTCAGAGTGGTTCTCGGGAAGTAACACAAAGAAGGTAATCATTTGGAAAGGTGCTGTCGGAATGGTTACAAAAGGTCATGAGGCATGGGTATCAAATGAAGTGTCTGTGTAATATGGTTGCGTAACACTTGGAGAGAGTAAGGTAGGTATCTATATCAAGGCTGTCATAAATTAACTCTATAATTTTATTGAATGAGAATATGGGACAGCTGTGACCATAGAACATGCGATAGGACGAGTGTCTGGCCAGTTTTCTGTTTATTCGATGTATTATTGTGTCAGCATTATTATTATTATTATTTTTTTTTCCAGATTTAGGGGCTTTTTGGTCGACGCGACGGGGTGAAATCTGGGGGTAAAAATTATTTAGGGAGAATCCGTTTTTTTTTTAATTTTGTTTTATTTGTATTTCGCTAAAGATATAGGTACCTAATCCTTAAAATGTGCTTCCGCGGGAGATTCCAATTTATAGGCATTCTGAGAACGTAAGAAACGCTGAGTAACTATAGTAGATCAATCCTCAAAAACTGTATTTGCAGCGAAAATTATTTGTTTAATTTCCTGCTCACTTTCAAGGATTTTATTGCAGTCTCCAGCATCCGGATTTCCTGCAACCCATTTCCAGGCTGAACCAATCCAATCAACCGATCTTGCTTTTCTCGGTGACCTTCCTTTTAGTAGTGTTATTCGGTCGTTCACGTGTTGTAAGTGGAATGCGATTACCGTTTTCCTTTCCTGATCCCTGACGCTGGTGTTTGTTGCCGTAGTCACTTCATCCACTAGGTGCTCGAACTTGGTTAGGTCTATTACATGAACTAGCTTGAAGGAACCATCAATAATCAAACCGGGATTAATCTACAAATTGTGTTATGTTAGGTATTGTAAAATTAAATTAAATTAAAATTAAAAAAAAAAACAATCGTTTTCCTTTGTGACAAAGTTAAAAGCATTTTTATTAATTAATGAAAAATTCTAAAAGCTTAAGCTAATGTTTAAAGGTAATATGTTAAGTTTCTACAACGAGAAGCAATTTTTATGAGATAAAATTATAATGCGCTAAAAGGGAAGTAAAATTAATATGATGAAAATTTTATAATTATGCGTTTTTATGAACTTGGATAATATGACAAAGATACAGTAAAGGTTATATGGTAAAGATTATATTTTTATATGTATGTAATATAGGCAAGCCTCACAAGTGTTAAGTGGAGCTGTAAGCTGTGAAACATTCCCCTATTTTTTTTTTGTTAAACCTCTTTTTGTGTTTTTTATATGATTCTTATGGACCTTGTGTCCAGTACTTGTGACAATCGTGACCCTATTGTCACGAGCAGCTATTTCCTTCCAAAATAGTGCTTTGTTTTTAGCCTTAATACCCTTACAGGCAGTATAAATCACATCACCCTTACGATAAGACTTAGGCTTGGCTGTTTTACTATTAAACCTGATATCCGCTTTTTGTTTTCGCTCAATCTCGCCCCTAAGGCTGTTGTAAGCCTTAATGCGGATATTCACGAGTTTTTGGTAGTTGATTCTCTGGCATCTATTAAAAAAGATTTCTGCGGGCTTTTTCTTCGTAACAGAATGGATAGTGTTGTTATATCTATCCACAGCTATATTTAACAATTCTTTTGGTCGTAAGCCCTTGTATTCAGACTTTAGACATCGATAGATCTCAATTATGGTCGAGTGGAACCGTTGGACCTGTCCGTTCACCTCGCTGCGGTGTACAGGCGTTTGGTCTAGCTTGAAGCCCAAAACCTTTATAAAATATATAATTATAGGACTAACGAAACTTGTCTCAATCTCAGTTACCAAAATTCTTATGGCACTGTGAAATAGTGAAGGGCCTTGGTCACCTTGTCCCTAGATGGACTGTGGATTTGTTCTTAAATGTGGAAGATTTTCCCGGTTTCGGGAATTTATCAACACACGTGATAAATTTTTCATTTTGTGTTTCCATTATATCCATATGTAATATCTCGCATGGATGGATGCTGTCGGTGTTGGCTGAAATTCTGGAATATGGGGATGCCTGTCGTATTTTTTCAGCTTACAGTTCAGTGTATTTTTTTATAAGGCTGGCCATTCTAGGGAAATAATATCTCTCGATGAGCTGTTCCTTATTCTCCCTGTGGTTTCGATGTGCTCTTCTATGTTCTTGGATAATAAGAGAAGCCACACGTTCCTCATCCCTAAAGTCCTCAACTACTCTCTGCGTAACTCTTATCTTGTAGTTAAAGAAACAATCTAAATAAACTTCTTGAAGTAGCCCCAAGCAAGACTCAGTAATTTTAATTCCGTTAAGGATATTTGGTTGAAGTTTTTGCTTCAGAATAATTGACAGATTTATTTTTGTTGGATTTTCTAATACAACGTAGTGACGAGTGAATCCAGGTTGAGGTTCCTCATGAATCTCTAGCCCCTTGCCTTGATTTAGATTATGATCTGATTTTTGACGACGTTCAAGGGTGCCTCAGCGCTATGCATAGTCGCCCCTGTGGATGATCCTTCCTCGGCCGTTTCGGTATTTGAGCAGCTTATTTCGCTGACCGTTTCTGTGGAGGCATCGTTGTCGACATTTTCACTTTGTGGCGGTTCTACATTTATGTGGAGCCGGACAAGTGGTTGACTTCTGTCCTCAATCTAGAAAGGACTACGTTGAACTTGCCTAATTTTTAGATAAGCTCACAATTATATTCCTCGATACGTGCCTTCCACCGCTTTAGTTTCGCGTTATAGTTCCTATTACCCAGCGCAAACGTCAGCGGCTGGTGGTCAGTGAAGATCTTGATCTTTTTCGCACCATAAACATAAGATCTCAGGTTATCTAGAGCCCATACTATGGCCAGCATTTTCTTGTTGGGGGAACGTGAAATGTATGCTATTGGCCTGATGTCTGTACCCGATTCCCCTTGGGAGAGTACGGCACCTATCGCATAGTTTGACGCATCAGTGGTGAGGTTAAAAGGTTTTTCAAATTCAGGAAATATAAGAACTTTTGATGATGTTAGTAGAAGCTTCAGATCATTGAAGGCTTGTAACGCCTTGTCGTTTAGCGTGATGGGAACGCGTCTTGATTCATTTGCTTTGACCTGTGCGTTTTCGCCTCTCGTGACTCGTGAGGTTCGTCAGAGGCTTGGCGACCATTGCGTATAGTCGCGGATAAACTTCCGATAATACGAGGTCAAACCGAGAAAGCTTTTTAATTCTTTGAGACTGACAGGTGGCAGAATTTGTTCTTTAGCGGTGACTTTCCTCATGTCCAGAATAATTCCATCGGTTGTTTTACGTACCCTTAGAATTCGACCTGTGTTTTCATAAAATTTGTCTTATCTAAGTTTACCTTTAAATTTAATCGCGCAGCATAGAAAAGATCGTATCTACGTTCCTGAGATGATCGTCCTCGCTATTACCAAAGACAATTACGTCGTCAATATAGACGTAGCAAATTTTACCTATGTACTCTTTAAGTACATCATCGATAATGCGCTGAAAGATTGCAGGCGCGTTTTTAAGACCGAACGGTAGCCTTAGAAACTGATGCTTGCCGTTCATGGTCGAGAAAGCCGTCTTTAAGATATCAGAGGGTTTCATCGGGATTTGACGAAATCCCGACGTAAGGTCAAGCGTCGTGAAGAACTTTGCGTTGCCAAGGCTGGCAAGAGTTGAATTTATATCGGGTATTGGATATGTGTCTGAACTTGTTACTGCATTGAGCCATTTGTAATCAATTATTACCATTCGGTACTGTTTTCCACCCACCGGCTTGGGTTTTTTCGGTACTACCCAAATGGGTGAATTGTACGGACTCCTTGAAGGTCGAATAATATATAATTTAATATAAATCATTAAGCGTTAGGCCGATTGATACAATTTTTATTTTATTAGATTGGTGGGGTGGAAATCTATTGAAAATAGAAAATGTCATCACCTTGCATTGTACTCTTTCGGAGATATCGCCATTTTTATTTTTCTGCTTAAATTGCATATAAATTCTTTTTGATTAGTACAATTTTGAAATTTTTGGTTTTATTAGATAGAGCATAGGTACATGCTTTCTAACAACCGACTAGTTTTTGTCGTTTGTAGTTGTCCAGCATTTGAAATATCCATCCCCTTAAATCGGTCTGCGCGGACGATTTTAACGATTTTCTTGAATCTTGAATAAATCAAAATCATTATCTATTAATAAAAGCTCACTTTTTTTTATTCCGTTAGATACATCTGATAGAAGGCATTAGAAATAAATATATTTCCCTATTTTGAGTTGCTTAGTAACGGAATATTGATATGAGTTTTTATGACAAAGTAGTGTTTTATTAAATTACATCTAAATCTTCGTCTTTGTGATAAATTCACAAAATTTGAATTGTATTAGATAGCCAGGAGTACATACTTTTCAAATATTGCATTTTTGTTGTTATAAATTGTTTAAAAGGGTTTAGTTTTTAATGTTAGTCGAAGGAATAGAAAAATTTGTTGGATAAAATATGGGTTGATTGACTGTTTGTCGTTGCCAATGGACAAATAGTGACTCATATCGATGAACAGAGATAAATGCTTTGCGAAAATGTGTTTATCGTTGTTTTGTTGGTGATGGGAAATCCGTATATGGATGCAACTCTAAAGGTATGTGTTTTTTGATTTCAATTGCGTGTTATTAAGTAATGCTTGAGTGAATTCAGAAATTTTAAATGCAGTTACTTAAGTTGGGATAAACTTTATGCACCGGTATTTCTAAATAATTTCTACCTATTGGGAATTCGGAAATGTCCTTATATCTCCGAAATGAGACATTTAAAAAAAAAAAAACACTGCAAACAACTACAAACGATGTCAAATGCAATTGGCTAGTTTTTATTTCAAAAAGTGCCGGTCGACATTTTTTTCTAATGGTTCTTACTTTCTAACGGTTGAACTACAAACGAAAAAAAATTCTCTGCAAACAACTACAAACGAATGTCTATCGAACTGCATTTTACGTTTTTCATTCTAGAAAAAGTGCGGGCTAACTTCACGTAGGTAGGTGCATTTGCTTTGTTTATTCATACTGATCTGAGTAAAAGGCCAGTGCCGCCACTTTTCGAACATGTCCAAAGTTGGAACTAACTCAAATTGATTTTTATTCATACAAAACGTAGCAAATGCAACGCTTTATTCATACGACCCATTGAGTCAACTGGGCTCATTAAAAATGTGTGTATCAGTATAGGGGGGGGGGCTTTCTCGACTTCGTTGTCCCTTAGTGGTAGACTCAAGGAACGTCGGTCTGGTGCTTTTTTGTCGGTTCCACGCGACGAATTATAACCCAAACACCCTAACGGATTTCAATTCGCCTAAGTCTGCATCAAGCTGCAGGAGCAAGAACAACACCAGTGTAATTCAAGTTTACGTTTATCGTAGTCTTAAAAATATGAAGCCAAAAGTCAGCCACTTAAAACCTCAGCTCTTTTGGATTTTTTCATAGTTTCAAAACACACGCACCTCGAATCCCACCATAACCAAGTAGTATGATTAAGACAGCTTACGCAGCACAATTTATAAGACTAAAATCGAACAAAGTTAATATAAATGACATCAGCCATACCTATACCTGTCATGAGCATACTTATCAAAAATCCTTTGTTCTGCAGCCGTGGCTGACGTCAATTGTTAATATTTGAACGGTTTTTGAAATGAAATTGCAGAAGCAGACAACTACAGTACCTATTCGTATTTAATACTAAATTTTTGTATGCATAGATACATGCCAATCTGCTCATATATCTACATTTCAGAAACAGATATTATTACTGACTATAAAACGTATATGAGATAATTTTTTTCTTTTTCAGATCTAAGCTTTCATAAAGCATTACATGTATACGTATATATGCGGTAGCAGTCACCAGTGGCTTCGCTCACGTTTTTTGATATATGCATGTTTGTATATGGATATAGTGTTAGTTATTTTATTGGAAGTGTTGAAAAATGTTTAATAACTAAAAGCAATAAACAGCCTGCATGATAACTGATTCAATTACAAAGAGCACACAATTCAGTGCACGTACATCTAATAATTATCTAATTTCAACGCCCCTCTTAATGGGTTTATCCCAAATTTGGACTCAATTTCTTAAAATGGGTGGCATCTATAGATTCTTTGTAAAAACAGCCAATTGTTCTGTAGTTCCTATGTGTTGAATTTGTACAGACCAGCTTACAACTGATGTATCTCTTATACAATTTTATTTTGTCTTACCGATAATTAACTTTAGTCTGGCAGTTTACGCAAAGACTCCACATTTTTCAAAATTGCTTTACCAACAACGCTTGCAAATTATTGAATTTTACTATCAAAATTCGTGCTCGGTTCGAAATGTTCATCGCGCGCTGCTTCCATTTTATGATCGGCATTCTCGACCTTCTGAGCAGTCTATTCGGAAGATTGTGACCAAATTTCGCACCAAATTTACTTTGTTGGACATTAAACCACCAACACGTTTACGTACTGTGCGTAGTGAAGAAAATATTGCGGCCGTATCAGCTAGTGTGACAGAAGACCGCGAAATGTCGATTCGGCGCCGTTCCCAGCAGTTAGGCCTTTGTTACAGCACTACGTGGAAAATTTTGCGGAAGGATTTGTGCGTAAAGCCTTTAAAGATACAGCTTGTGCAAGAACTAAAGCCAGGCGACCTACCACAACGCCGAATTTTTGGTGAATGGGCTCTTGGAAAGCTGGCCGAGGATCCGCTTTTTTATCGAAAAATTGTGTTCAGCGATGAGGCTCATTTTTGGTTGAATGGGTACGTAAATAAGCAAAATTGCCGCATTTGGAGTGAAGATCAGCCAGAAGCATTGCAACAGCTACCAATGCATCCCGAAAAAGCCACTGTTTGGTGCGGTTTATAGGCCGGCGGCATTATTGGGCCATATTTCTTCAAAGATGATGCGAATCGCAGCGTTACTGTCAATGGTGAACGCTACCGAGCGATGATAACAAACTTTTTTTTGCCCGAAATGGAAGTTCTTGACTTGCATGATATGTGGTTTCAACAAGACGGTGCCACATGCCACACAGCATGCGAAACAATGGCGCAATTGCGAGGCGAGTTTGGTGAACAGTTAATTTCACGTTTCGGGCCGGTCAATTGGCCGCCTAGATCGTGCGATTTGACACCATTAGATTATTTTTTGTGGGGGTATGTCAAGGCTAATGTGTATAGAGACAAGCCCGCTTCGATTGACGCACTGGAAGCCAACATCCATGCATTCATTCGTGAGATACCGGCCGATATGTGTGAAAGAGTATGCCAAAATTGGACTCAGCGGATGGACTACCTGAGACGCAGCCGCGGTCAACATTTGCATGAAATTATCTTTAAACATTAAATTGCAAGGTTCAAACTATCGACTCAAATAAATATTTCGTTCATTTTTTCGAATTTTTTGTGTTTTTTTTTTTTAAAGTTCTAAACCTCTTAAAAAATCACCCGTTTGCATGCAACGAATGGATGCTTACTAAAAAAATTATTTTATATAGGTAAGTTTAGAATATTTCCAAGACTCTCTTGACTGTCGTCGCAAACAGAATAAAATATCCAGTTCATACCTGTATGCTTACCTAATTTTTTCAATAATTCTCAGAACCTTAGACGACTCAGGTAGATATTTGGCTTGAACCAAACCCCCATGAAACTCTTTGCAAAAGGAGTTTGTTTACCGAGAATGAAGATCTCTGATGAAACAATGGTTGGTGTGGAAAGGTTGACTACACGGAAAATATAGATATAAGAACTAGCACGCAGCAAAATACAAGCAAATTAACAAATTTAGGAACTTCTGAAGGAAATGCCGGTTTTAGGTATGTATGAAATAATGGAGGGGGAAACATGACAGTTTTCGTCCATAAATTTTTTTTTTTTTGTATGGGAGATGGAAGGGAAAATCATCGAAAGACATTGCAGAGCTAGAACTCGAGGGATGCTTCTACAATAGTGAGGGACTTTAACCCATCTAAAAAACCTCCCCGGGAGACTGACTTTCGTCATCCCGAATGTGATTGCTCCTACTTGTTCAACTAATCGGCAATTTATTTTTGAATTGTTTAAGAATTTAAAAGAGAAATCCGCCGGTTGTCGGATTTCTGAACTTTTTTGGTAGAAAATACAACTTAATTTCTATCCTTTGCTAATTTTTATAGATCAAGCGGTTTTATCCGCCTTAATCTCCTGATTACATGGTCTGTATTTAATAATTCGGTTATTTCTAAGCTTACGTGGTTGAGAAGCCTACGTCTGTGCATTTGAGTAACGTTCTTAACTTCGGCTTCAACCATTTCAATATTTAGATCTCTATGAAGATCAGCGTTGGTGGTTGGGTGTTGTATGAATAGGGTAGGCACTGATTGGCGTCAACTTGACGATGCCCAGTCGTTGTAACTGTTCATACACATCAATTGTGCTTATTTTACCTCCGCGTGGTAGCCACCGGGTACTGGTCTTGTCCTTCCGGGCATGACTTGCTAAACTTATAAGCGCGAGTGTTGAACACGAAGAAAATAGCAACACTATAATGCTCTGTCGGAATGACTGCCTGATCGAGTCTCAGAGGTCTTACATGAGCCCCTCAGAAAGAGGACGTACGGCGGATGAATTCACATTGTTGAATCAACGGTGGCGTCAACAGTCAACATGGCAGAGACCTCAATGAGCTACTTCGACTTATTTGGAGCTGCGGTCATTGAGGATTTTTCAGCACTAGTCAGGGTGTTGAAATAGAGATGGTGGCGGAAGAGCCCTTAATGGGTCAACGGCAGCTCTCACATCCCCGCAGCGGGTTACTGACTCCGGAATATTCCGGCTCCTTTTGCCCAAGGGGTTACAGAAAGGGCCTGGTCCTCCAGGTTGGGGGTTGTGCGTGGGGTTAACTACCCTACCACGGAAAAAAAGCACTGTTGCGAAGCAACCAAAAGCCTCGGATAAGGACGGATTCACTGTTGACGACCCTGCAAAACGAAAAAAGGACAATGACGTTCGGATCTGCACGTGGAATGTTCGAACTCTGAACAGACCGCGTGCAGCCGAACAACTAGCGGAGGCCCTAGACTGCTACAAAGCAGGTATCACCGCCATCCAGGAAGTGCGGTGGGATGGGTCGGGCAAAAGGAGGATGAAAAACTGTGACATTTACTACGGTGACTGCTACAGAGAACAAAAGCAGCGTCTATTTGGATGCGGATTTGTTGTAAGCGGCAGACTTAGGCAAGAAGTCTTGAGCTTTCGACACGTTAGTGAACGCCTTACAACTATCCGCATCAAGGCTAAATTCGCCAACATCAGCCTGATATGCGCTCACGCCCCCACAGAAGATAAAGACGATGCTACCAAAGAATGTTTCTACGAGCTCCTCGACAAAACATATGAGCAATGTCCTAAGCATGACGTTAAAATCGTCTTGGGTGATTTTAACGCCAAAATAGGAAAGGAGGACATCTTTGGTAGCACAATCGGAAAACATAGCCTACACGACACCACGTCTGGAAACGGACTTAGGCTGATTGATTTTGCTGCGGGACGTAATGTTACCATAGCTAGCTCACGGTTTCCTCACCTCAATATACACAAAGGAACATGGCGGTCACCTGATCATCAAACCGTCAACCAAATTGATCACGTTGTGATCGACGCAAGGCACTCCTCCAGTATTCTAGATGTCCGAACTTTCCGAGCGGCCAACGTAGACTCGGACCACTACCTTGTTGTAGCCATGGTACGGATGCGGATATCCCAGACGCCACAACAGCGAGAAAATACTGTGAGGAGATTTAACGTTGGACGGCTACAAACCCAACAAACCGCCAGAACCTTTGCCGATCGCGTATCCCTCAACCTCTTGAGAAGTCCTATACTGCCAGCATCAAGTGCCGAAGACCAGTGGCGCCGATGCCAAGAAGCCATCAAAACCGCCGCAACTGATGTGCTCGGTTTCACCAGCCCACCCCCTCGAAACCCCTGGTTTGACGAAGAGTGCCGGCAAGCACATGCAGCAAAACAAAGTGCATACGAAGCGTCGCTGCATAGAAGGGCGAGAGCAGCTCGTCAACTCTACGAGCAAAAAAGGAGGGAAGAACATCGGCTTCTCCGGAGAAAAAAGAGAGAGCATGAGAAGCGCGCGATCGAGGATATAGACTATAGAGAGGTGTTACTCCAGCAGTCGCTCTTCAGCATTCGTGTCGTGGTGTTCAGACGACTTTGATAGTGAGGCAGCGTAAAGCAAAGTAAAAGTGACAAGTAGTGTTTTTGGACAGCGTAATTCAATAAGCCATTTGGCTCAGTGCGGATAGCATCGGCTGTGGCGCAATAGGAGCCGAGTTCGAGTCCTAGTGGGGGAAGAAAACTTTTTTTTAAACAAATAACAATAAACAAAACAACAAGTGGAAGTGTGCCGCAAGGCAATCACGCGATGGACACTGGCAAGCCAAAGGTCCCGCAAAGTGATATCCCGTTGCCCAAACGACTGACCAAAGAAGCTAAAGCGAAACTTCAGCAAGTGGTAGAAAAGGCAACAACAACAAATATAGCAGTAGCAGCAACAACAATAAGCACTGCTTCAACAGAAATGCCAACAACAAGTGCTTCAGCATTATCAGCACTGACAATACCAGTGGTACAGTCGCATGAAGCGACAAAAACGGAAAAACGGCGACGAAAATCGAAGCCAACACCAAACATCTCATATAAAAGAAAAACAAAATTAAATGAGGAAGCGATGACGTCATCACGAGCAACCTCATCTGCGCCCGATTCAGAATGCGAAAATGACGACAACGATGGACTCAGCTACTCGTACGAGTCCGAAGGGGGCGAAGGCAGATACGTGGGCGAAGGTAATTCCTTTCAGGAATTACTGGACGCCGAAGAAGAACAACAACAACAAAAAGATGAAGAAGACGAGGAAGCTCAGCTTGATCGGCTGATCAAAGAGCTCCTCGAAAAGAGGGAGAGATTGCGCCAGCAAAAATCGCAGCAACAACAGCTAAAGCTGAAGCAACTCCAAGCTGAGCAGCAACAGCACAAAAATCAACAAAAACAGCTTAAGCAGCAACAACAACAGAAAATGCAGCTGGCACCCAAAAAGCCACTGCAGCAACAACAACAACATCAGACACAAAAACAGCAACCGCAGCAAAATCAGCAGCAGAGACAACAACAACAGAAACAGCAACCGCAGCAGCAGCAGCAGCAGCAACAGCAACAACAAAAACAACAGCAGCAACAGCAAGAACAACAGAAGCAGAGCAAAAAAGATAAGGTACCACCAATTAATGTAAGTTATTTAGATATTAGTGATAGTATTAGGTTATGTAGGCTAGTTACTAAGGATTTCTATATAAAAAGGCTAAACGCCACCAAACACATTATCATGTGCTGCAATATGGAGGAGCACAAAAAAGTACGCACCGCTCTGGAGAAAGCGGAAACAGAATACTTTACGTATACTCCAAAAGGAGAAAAGCGGCAAACGGTGCTGCTTAAGGGTATAGACCCCAATATAAAAATAGAGGAGCTTGAAAAGGAGCTCAAGAATTTCGAGTGCGACGACCTTAAGTTCGTGGGGGTCAAGCCGTTTTCCTCGCCTGCGGATAGGGGTGGTAGCCGCAAATTACCATTCTTTTTGGTGCAATTAACACCCAACAGCAAAATCGATAGTCTCAAAAGGATCAGATTCCTGTACTATCATGCAGTACGTTGGGAAAAATTAAAAAGGTCAGATCGCGTACTTCAATGTATGCGCTGCCAGAGGTTCGGGCACGCCGCAGCTAACTGCCACATGCAGTTTAGGTGCGTCAAGTGCAATAAGGACCACAAACATGGGGAATGTGCCTTAGGTACGGATAGAGTAGAGGATCGGGGCCAGCTCTCGTGTGTACTCTGCAAGAGCTCAGGACATCCCGCTAATTTCAAGGGATGCCCGAAGTATCAGCAGGTAAAACAGAATGTGCAGGCTCGAAAACAGAAGTCAGAAGAAGAGAAGGGTCAAAAGAGTCGCTCTTTCTCAAATTTTGTTGCACCCAATGTGTCCTTTGCCCAAATGGTAACTGGACCGGGTAGCACAATAACAAAAAGCGCGCCGAAGGTTCCTACACCGGAAGCGGATCTGGATTTGAAATCGATCCTTCTGTCATTGCACGGAAAGATCGATAATTTCCAGAAACAATTAAATGAGCAAGCGGCTCGAATAGACGTTATCTATTCGACGCTGTTTGCCGAGTCTGCCGCGCCATGAACATGATGGGTACGCTGGACGAGGTAAACTTAAAGATCCTTGCGGTGAATGTTAATTCACTAATCAGGATCGAGAGAAGGAACAATCTTTCCAATCTGTTGAAAGCCGAAATGCCAGATGTACTTTTGGTTAGCGAAACTAAGCTAAATCCGAAGCACAAATTGGGCTACAGAAATTATTGTGTAGTTAGAAGAGACCGGCCCAACTCCACACAAGGAGGTGGTGTCGCTATCTTAATACGTAAAGGCTTGCGCCATAGGGTCATATATAGCGGGGACGTGCGCAGGTTCCAGGTGTTGGAAGCATGCATCGT
The DNA here is from genome assembly GCA_946477585.1 of Cheilosia urbana. Lineage (NCBI taxonomy): Eukaryota > Metazoa > Arthropoda > Insecta > Diptera > Syrphidae > Cheilosia > Cheilosia urbana. The sequence continues at coordinate 46,872,087 of OX297856.1, forward strand.
GTGCATTCCCCTCAATAGCCAGAGGCGGGTGTATGTAGTGTCGCTTTACGCACCTGAATCTCCTCAACGCATTCAATTTTTAAATGAGATCGAGACGCTTTTTCGTTGCTTAGAGCTTCAATCGGAAGACAATTATTACTTTTTGGGCGGAGACCTCAATGCTAAACATGCAGCATGGGGAAATGATATTCCGAACCCTAGAGGCAACCAGTTTCACGACTGGTGGCGTCATAATATGATTGAGTACAAACTCGAATTGTACGCGACGGATATCCCGTCTTTCCCTAGAGAGGGTTCTTTCTTGGACTTAGCGCTAGTTGACGAAAGACTGGAAATAACAAACACTGATCTCAGCACGCGGAACTGTTTACGAACGGTTGAGTACGATAGTGATCACTACGGACTTGCCGCCGTAATACGGATCCCGAACGAGCAGACGCAGCTGGAGCAGTACGACCAAGTGCGTTCATTCGATTACCGAAAAGCGCAGTGGTCGCGCTTCACCAGAGTTTTAAAGCGCGACATACGCTCATGCGAGATCGACCCACCGACAAACAGGAACTTAACGAACGATGAGATCGACACTCATTTAGGGCAAATGAATGTGGTCATCAAACAGACAATGGAGCGGACTATCCCTCGGGTAGGACATTCCACCGACGAAGAACAAACTGAGAAGTATCGAAACGCGACAATCGATGCTCTGTACAGACATAAAAGTAGACTGCTCTCGAGGCTTAAACGGCTACACAGACAGTTTACTGACAGGAACGATCCCGAGATAAGGACACTGAAGTCGATGATCAAAAACTTGAAACAGTTGATCACCGAGAATTACAGAAAATCTGTAAGTTTGTATTGGGGCAATAAAATTCGGGCTATAAAATCCAGAAGTCCGAGTATGTTCCCACAAATAAATAAATTGTTCAGGCGTAAAGATCATAACGACATTTCATGTGTTCGAATACCTCAGACGAACGAGAATAGACAGACACGACTGACTGCTGGCATAAGTCCGGAAAGTGCTGACTCGAACGACGGTTTTTTCGTGGTAGAAGACCCGCAGAAGAGGGTGGATTTGATGGGAGCTTTCTTTGAAAATGTGTATACGGTGAACAACCCTGTTCGCCGTAACCACGACCTCGAGGAGAGGGCCTTTCTTAACCACTTCTATCTGCGGACCGATATTCAAAATTGGCGATCCGAGAACAACGGTTTTACCGTGTTCAATGACGACTACCGTGCAAATGGCACAATCGCCGATGTAAATTCTCATCTGTTCGTGAGTAAAGATGAACTCCGGTGCATCTTTGAGTCACTGAAAAACAAAAAGTCGGCGGGAGTTGACGGGGTCCCAAACGTCGTATTAAGACACCTGCCACTAGAAGCGATCGATATCTTCGCCACGCTATTTAACAATGCGCTGAATAATGCCTATTATCCGGTGCAGTGGAAAATAGCGGTGGTACACCCTATCCCGAAAAAGGATAAAGATAGGACAAACCCTGCTAATCTGCGGTCAATCAGTTTGCTTCCGAATATTAGCAAGGTATTCGAGAAAGTCGTCAATAGATCTCTTTTAAGATGGGTTGAAGAAAATAAGATTATTCCGGACAACCAGTTTGGCTTTCGAGCGGGGCATGACACTATTCATGCCGCGTCGAAACTGGTTTCCGACATTCAGTGGAATAAAAGTAAGAAGCAATGCACGGGTGCATGTCTGGTCGACTTTGAGAAGGCCTTCGATACCGTATGGTTGGAAGGGCTCTTTTATAAGCTGACCAGAATGGGCATTCAAAAACCTTTGCTGTATATGATTTATGACATGCTTATGGGAAAGAAGTTCGTTGTCAAAGCTGGCAACGTGACTTCGAGCAGGGTTTTTGAAATTAAAAACGGCTTACAACAGGGAGCAGTGAATTCTCCGGTCCTGTTTAATATTTACACAAGTGGTCTGGTGGGTTCCCTCAGACACGCTATAGCGTACGCAGACGATTTAGTGGCGTACAGGTCAGGACCAAAAATCGAGGTCATCAACATCCTTCTGCAGCGTGACTTCGAGCAAATTAAGAGGTATTGCGATGATTGGAAGTTGAAAATCAATTTCCAAAAATCGGAAACAATCCTGTTCAGAACTCCATTGGCTGGGGCCTCTAGGGATACCAGAAAAAACTGGAGAAAATTAACAATTATTGGACAGCAGGGACGACCATTGGTGGTGAAAAACGTGGTCAGGTATCTCGGTATCCGGCTCGACCAGTATCTGTATTTTGACAAACATATAGATGCTTGTCTTGCCGGGGCTAAGAGGGCCTACGCTCTGACAAGGAGACTGTTTCGCAGCAGTCAACTTGACTCCAGGGTGAAGGTCATTTGCTACGTGGCCCTTATAAGTTCTATCATCGCTTATGGCTGTCCCATGTGGTTCAATATAGCGCCGTCCTATATGGAAAGGATTCGGGTGTTTGAGAGGCAATGCCTCAGGGCCTGTCTAGGGTTGTTTAGAACTCCTGAATCTCAGTACATAAAATACTATCCCAACCGGACCTTATACAATGGGGCCCGACTGAATAGGATTGACAATTTCCTTATTAAGGTGATTCGGAGGCACGTTGCTAGGGCGATGGCCAGTGATAATAACCTGATCTCAGGGGCTTACTACCCCAATTTAATGTACCACGAGAGTACGCTTCGGTCTGGCTTTATCCCGCCTGAGGCATTTCTTCATGTAGACATGAAAGGGTTAGTCCAGAAAAAAGATGGTGTGCCGGTATTGTACCACAGCCACCGCGGCGCGAGGGATAAGCGGCTCATCCACGACGGGTACGCCGCCAATGCTCAGGAGCTCCTCCGTTTTAGTACCGCAATTGCGGAACGGGACAGGGTCGATACGGTAAAGCAGTTCACCGAATTTTGGTGGCTTGAGGAAGAGGTGAGAGTGGATACGCTCTCCCGGGCCGGTGCGCTACTTACGTAGCATCCTCCTTAGTTTTAAGCTAGATTTAAGGTAGTAGGTTTAGGTTTAGCGTAGGGGGTCTTTGGGAAGTGCTGGACTAGCCAACATGAAAGAGTGCTTCCGAGACTTGACCGACGCTCATGGCCTCGGTGGAGGCTCGGCGGCGCGGATGAACCCTTGTTGGCGGCCGACAGGCAACTAAAGACGCGATCAGGATGGTGACCAATCGATAAGATTGCTCACCACCCTGATTATAGGTAATGTAGGCTAAGTAGCTTAGGTAGTTTTAAGTAGTTTTTAAGCAAAACCAATAATAAAGATTTCAAGTTTTCTAAAGTTTCTTGAAAAATAAAAAACAAAACAAATCATAGACATAGATAGATTTAAGGCCGAAAGGCAATAATTTTAAGGATATTGTTAAGTTTAGAGCACTCGCTTGGAGCCAGTAAGCTAGAATAAGATAAATGTTAGTTTTAAACTAGATTTAATCGTTTTTGTCTAGCACGTAAGTTTATTTAAAGATAACAATAAAAATGAATTTAAAATGAATGAAATGAGGTGTTGCTCCAGGAACAATGTTCGGAAGTTTTACCAAAAGGTAAAAAGAACGCCAACAAGACCCTAACGGAGACCTGTAGAGACGAACAAGGAAACCTTGTAGTAGAGTCACAGTCGGTGCTGAGGACCTGGAAAAACCATTTCTGCAGACTGTTAAACGGCGAAGACGACACAATTTCCGCTGTTAGGCAGAACGAACCATTCAACCTGGACGATGACAGCCAAGATTTCTGTCCACCTGACCAAAATGAAGTGAGGATAGCAATATCTAAGCTTAAATCCAACAAGGCTGCTGGTCCAGACGGCTTACCTGCCGAGCTCTTCAAGGCAGCCGGAGATGACTTGGTAGAGCGCATACACCAACTCATCTCCAAGATTTGGTTAGAGGAAAGTATGCCTGATGAATTATTGAATGGAACCTCAGCATTGTTTGCCCGATCCACAAGAAAGGAGACCCTCTTAACTGCGCCAACTACAGAGGCATCAGTCTCCTGAACACTGCGTATAAGATCATGTCTGCTGTATTGTGTGAACGCCTGAAACCATTCGTCAACGATCTGATAGGTCCCTATCAGTGCGGTTTTAGGCCCGGTAAGTCCACGACCGATCAAATATTCACACTACGGCAGATCCTGGAAAAAACCCAAGAATACCAGATCGATACTCACCATCTTTTTATCGATTTTAAGGCCGCATATGACAGCGTTTATAGAGACGAGCTATACAGAGCCATGTCTAGTTTTGGCATCCCTGCCAAACTTGTCAGATTGTGCAGAATGACGATGGAGAACGCTCGCTGCTCCGTAAAGGTCGGAAACAATCTCACCGAGATCTTTGATGTCAAAAAAGGATTTAGACAAGGTGATGCGCTGTCATGTGACTTCTTCAACATCATTCTTGAGAAGATTGTGCGAAACTCACAAGCCAACACCAGAGGCACAATTTTCTCTAAGTCTGTGCAACTGCTTGCATACGCTGACGACATTGACATTGTTGGTACAACACAGCGAGCTGTCACTGGTGCGTCTGCAGGTATTAGTACAGAAGCGGCAAAAATGGGTTTAGTGGTGAATGAGGGTAAAACAAAATATATGCTGTCAACAAGAAGGGACACACGACATCGACGAATCGGGCAGAACGTCACGATAGACAGCTATAACTTTGAGGTAGTTAGGGACTTTGTCTACCTCGGCTCCGCTATAAACTCTGATAACGACATCACATCAGAAATCAAACGAAGAATCACACTTGCCAACCGCTGTTTCTTTGGCCTAAGACGGCAACTGATAAGTAAGGCCTTGTCGAGAAATACTAAGGAAACTCTGTATAAGACCCTCATCATCCCAGTCCTGCTTTATGGTGCAGAAGCATGGGCGCTATCAAAGGCGGATGAAGATCTCCTTGGTCGTTTCGAACGCAAAATTCTTCGAGTGATTTTTGGTCCCGTTTGCGTTGACGGGCTTTGGAGGAGAAGATTTAACAGCGAACTCTACGAGCTGTACAGCGACATCGACCTAGTCAGAAAAGTACGCATCAGTCGTCTAAGATGGCTGGGACATGTAGAGCGAATGGACACCAACGCTCCGGCCCGAAGAGTCTTCGATTCTAACCCGGAGGGACAACGCAGTAGAGGAAGACCTCGCCTTAGGTGGCGCGCGCAAGTGGAAGGGGACCTCAACCAACTTGGAGTGCGCAACTGGAGGCAGTTAGCCAAAGATCGCGCTAACTGGAGAAGCGTATTGGTTGAGGCCCAGGTTCACCCCGGACTGTAGCGCCACCTTAAGTAAGTAAGAAGATTAATTTCCAAAAATAATGACTAAATAGGCAATTAATGTCTGTTGAAGTGAAACTTCTAATGCGACTTCCAACATTTCGTAGCTTACTTTAGTTGTAAGTAAAGTTGTAGTAAATATTATAGATTTGGATATTTCTCCACTCGAAAATGATAGTTAAAATATGCGATTGTGAATTGTAAGCAATGTTGATAAAGTTTGTCTTAAAGAAACAATATGATTTCACTAAAAATCAATTTCTACTCTTCCTATTTTCCACATTACGAAGTTTTACTTCTTCCAAGCGGATGGACTCACGCACTATTTTTGAGATGGGGGTGTTCTCTCCACCCTTTTACTTCTCCCAAATAGGTTGTTGCTTAGCAATAAATGGTAATCCTCCAGAATTCATGGAACCGACCTCCGAAGAGGGTGCGGATTTATCAGAGTAACTGGCCTACCACCCTGGGTTAATTTTATCTATATATCTCTATATATCTCTATATATATATAGATATACTAGCTGACCCGGCAAACTTCGTTCCGCCCAAATTTGTTAATGTAATGAAAATAATAATTCCGAGCATGTACAATGCGCTTGCTAATTTATGTAATTCGGCCAATTAAAATGCTTCATTAAAAAGTTATATTAAATGCAATAGAAATAAATGACGAAAAGCAATGTTGATTTGTTTCAATCAAACCGCAACGATTTTGACGTTTCGGCCAACCTTCCGCTTTTCACTAAATTGACCATGTGAGAAACATGGTAATTCAAGATTGATACTACAAATGCACAAACATCCATCGATTATACTTGCAACAAATTATTTGTCATAGTGAAAGCGAGACGCACAGGAAATCTCAAGTCGCTTAAATACGAATGGTAAATCGTTCTGAATAAGCGGAATCTGCGGAATGAGAGTGTTTGCCTTTGGATTTTCCACTCAAAATCGTCACTTGCATGGCATTTGATTTGGGATCCTTACCACCAAATCAAACGCGTTCTGTTACAGTCTCGGTGTATTGAGGTTGCGCAGCAAAATTATAACTGAGCCGACTTTCAATTGTATAGATGTAAGCCCGGAACATCCAAAGAATTCAAAAATTCAACTAATCCCCATAAAGGTTTTCACGACAAAAAGTAGCATATTTCCTTCCTTGGGCCCATGCGAATTTAAACCAAAAATCATAAAAATTGAAGGATCGGTTCCCGAGTTATGAGTGCGCACATACGGACGTCAGTCTTTTTTATATGTAGCTGTACCCACCCGGATTTGCTCATACCTTTCGTATTAAGGTCTGCTCACATTTAGCAAAGTCCTTTATTTGGACAATGTCCATTAATAATTTTAATGCTTCCATAACCCGTTCTCCTATCCCGCTTATGTTTTGCAAAGTACCATCTATAGGGTCCGAAACTACTTATAGTATATTTCGGTAGAGCTGTTTCGGAGATCGGCAACAGCGCCACCTTACAAGTGCAACGCTAAGGGAACTAAAACGTGAAATTGAATCCCTAAAACCTAAGAAAGCTCCTGGTTACGATTTGATCACGGGAGAAGTTCTCAAAGTTCTACCAAGAAAAGCATTAATGAAGCTTCTTCATATTATAAATGCCGCGCTCAGACTAAAACACGTGCCGAGCCAATGGAAAGTTGCGGAGGTCATAATGGTTTTAAAACCAGGAAAACCACCAAATGAAGTAAAGTCGTATAGACCGATTTCCCTTCTTCCAGTTATATCCAAAGTCTTCGAGAGAATTTTACTAACGCGCCTACAACCGGTTATAGAATATAATAATCTTATCCCTGACCACCAGTTTGGGTTCAGAACCAAGCATTCCACGATTGACCAAGTGCATAGAATTACTGACGTAATTGAGAAAGCATTTGAAGAAAAAAAGATATGCTCAAGCGTATTCCTTGACGTCTCACAAGCCTTTGACAAGGTGTGGCATGACGGTTTAAAATTTAAATTACGACAAGTTCTTCCTGTACGCCTATATGATATTTTAGAATCATATCTCGGGAATAGACTCTTCCGTGTTAGACATGGAAACGAATACTCTGAACTTAAGGAAATTTCGGCCGGCGTGCCGCAAGGAAGTGTCATTGGGCCCCTTCTCTATTTGTTATATACTCGCGATATACCAAGAGAAGATGGCTCTACTCTCGCTACGTTCGCCGACGACACCGCTATCCTAGCAGTAGGTAATACAATTGAAGAAACGACTGCGAAACTTCAAATCGCGCTGAATAAGGTAAATGAATGGACGAGGGACTGGCGGATCGCCCTCAACGAAACTAAATCTGTTCACGTGAATTTCACGTATAAGAAAACTAATGACTTGCCAATTTTCCTAAACTTGGCCCGAATACCCTTTGCAAACGAGGCCAAATACCTGGGAATGACACTCGACGCAAAGCTGAAATGGAATTCGCACGTGAAAATGAAACGTAAAGAACTCGATATCAAATATAGAGAAATGTACTGGCTCCTCGGAAAATATTCCCAGCTCAGTACCGAAAACAAACTGCTTCTATACAAGCAAGTGCTAAAGCCGGTGTGGACCTACGGTATACAACTTTGGGGTTGTACCAAGAAAACAAATGCCAATATTCTACAAACTTTTCAAAATAAAGTGCTTAGAGAAATTGTACAAGCACCATGGTATATTAGAAACGACGATATCCACAGGGATCTCGGAATTCCAACAATTGAAGCTGAAACTAGAAGCTTCGCGAGAAAACATAGAAACCGACTAATCGGACATGTCAACAATACAGTCCGACAAATTTTGGACGAGAACAATTTATTGCGCCGGCTACAAAGAACGAAACCGTTCGACTTGGCAAGATAAGATTAACCGCGTCTAAATTGCGGAACATGCAGGATCTTTCATTGGAAAGTAGCCTGTCAAAAGTTGTTATTTCGTTATAGAAAAATTGCTTGATAAGTTATATCTTAGTTGCAGTATCTAACAATCTTTCGAAGGGTGGTGTTTTTAGTCAGTAAAAATCTGACACTACTATGAGCACGCGCTTGCTATTCTCATAGTGTCTTTGGAAGATTTTCACCTACCCTCGGTAAAAAAAAAAAAAAAAAAAAACCTAAAAAAAAAAAAAATAGTTGGCGCAACAGGTCCGGAGAGACCCTAGGCCTAGCTTCTCACAACCATTCGTTTTGTGTGAGTTTTCATTTTTTGGAAGGAATGGAAGGGATCTACAATTTTATGCCGACTCCAAACGGCTAATTGAGAAGCTCTTTCAGGACAGTCATACTCTCGGATGTTTGTCAGACGTTCGCGAGTGGTGGCGCAGTGAAAAAAACCCTAAGTTGGAATTCAGGTTTTTACGGGATTCGAACCCCGACCCCTAGCATAGTAGTCCAACACACTAACCACTAAGCCACTGTGCCTACCTAACCCAACAGCGCCACCTATCGGGTCCAAAAGTATCCTAGCCTTCAAGTGGGAACGAAGAATATACATCCACGAAATTTCATTGAAATCGGTTGAGCAGTTTCGGAGATCGATAACAACGTCACCAAAAATGTTTCTTTTAAGACTATACCTAAAATACACCAATACGAACAAAACAAAAGAAGAATCATAAAATTTGGCCCAGTAAGAACATTTTCCTCGGTTTTGTTATTTGTGCCGGAAATCGAATGGAAATTTTATTTACCTATTTAAAATTGATTAAAAACTAATTTGGAGTTTTCGTCAAAAAATTGTACAGCTAAATGAAATATGAATTACGGAAATGTCAAATTCAAAAAAGTGTAAACAACCAACGCCAACTATATTACTACAATTAAATTTAGTGTTGTTGATACAAAATTGATGTGCAGGGAAACCTAACCTGTCGTAAATATCTCCCAGCGCCACCTATCGGGTCCAAATTTTGGCAAAAGCTTTCTATTTTTTTAAGTGTTATATGGTGTAAATTTGAGCCAAATCGGTTCATAAATAAGAATTTTTAAAAAAGCGACCCCAGCGCCCCCTATAGGGTCTAAAATAAACATAAACCATCCGGAGCACCACACAAACATATGGTGTGAATATAAGGGGGGAAGCTTCAGTGGTTCAGCCGTTATCGTCGGTCATACATACGCACGAACGTTTTTATATATTAAGATATATTTTTTGTGCACAGCTGCTCCTGACATGGAGAACAGACGCTGACCAGGAAGCCGCCCAATATGGGTCAGACGCTTCTGGATTATTGTGACTAGGGTCCGCGTGCTCGTTACGCCCGTTACGTCTCCCTCTCTAGAGAAGTACCCTTGGGAGAATTTATAATTTTGTCGGTTTCTAAGTATCCAGAATTAAATAATATAATCTATACATTTTTCAAAAGATAATTGTATATTTATTTTCACACTTCTGTACACTTTGGCACTGTCTTGTTGCAAATTGAAATTCAAAAAAAGGATGGGTAACGCCCTGCATTTAAAGTGTCAATAATTCATTTATTCTACTGTGGCTTAGATTGGCTTAAAAATTATTCAATAAAAATATATTCATTTTCTATATAGGTACTATTCTATAAACAGTGAGCCGTTCTTTAAAAGGTATTAAACTATTTCTTTGTGTTCATCCAACACAAAGACTAGACTGTGGTGACCAATTCCAACCTAAGGCTCACCGTCATCAGGAAGTCTTTAATTAAACCAAATTCGAAAGAAATATGAAATAAACTACTCAACATCAATACCAGACAAAGCTAGTTACGCACGAAACTGCAGGATATCCTTGCTTGTTGATTTTGATACACGCGCTTACTCCTGATATAGCAAAATGACAGCTTCCTGTCTAATGCATACATTCCTTAAGTTGTTCAACGTCAACCATGGCTAACAACACAATGTATTGTAGCAGGTATTGTTTTTATACCTAATCTAAGTATCTGCGCTCATGCTTCACTCTCATTTTTCGGTATAATGGACACATTATGACGGACAAGCAGTTTCTAAATTTGCTTACGTAACTTACGGATAAATATAGATATTTCACAAACAGATATTTGCTCGTCTCAATTTTTCGCTCTCCTAGATTTCGAATAGTAGGTATCTACCTATGTCCTTTTACGTTTTTGTGCATCAAGGTGTATAATCTTTACAAATAAATAGACAAAAATGGGTCTTAACTGCAAACTGCTCTAACGATAATCATAACGCCTTTTATATCAAGTTTCCCTCATCTATCATCCCTGCTGGTGCTTATGTTTGTCGACCAAGCCAGGCGCAAGAATGCTGTTGTAATACATACAAAAAAAAAAAAAAACACCCTTTCCTCTCATCTTAACAACAACAGCATCTTAGGCACAACCAAAAGGTAAATATTAAAAACAAAATACCTAACGCGAAAACAAGAAAACATCTAAAATGAAAACCTACCCCCATCTCTGTTCTGTTCGTAAAAAATTGAGAAATATTTATAACTTCCTTCCTTCGCAGCAAAGCAAGTTTATTGCTCGACGGTCGCGGCGGCGACGACGACGGCGAAAAAATAGACCCGCACTTCATTAGAAATTCCGTCGGCGTATCATCGAGTCTACGAAATGGAAAAAAAAGAGGAAGCACACCCCCAAATGACAAAACCTTTCTACCATTCAGCACATAATTAAGTTTTCGGTTTTGTGACCGGAAATTTTTGTCGAACAAAACATGTTCAGGGGCTATCATAATTATTTGTCTATTATAACTAAGGCCAGTTTCCTTACCGCACGACGGCGACGAAACCATCCAACCCATGTGATAGAGCAAGGGGAAATTGTACCATTATAATTTACCCCTATAGCCGATTGGGGAACATTCTATAAACGAACTGTGGGGTGGCATTCGACGCCGGCCCCCGGCTCTCAGATTCGCTCTCGCTCCGATCAGTGAAGCCGAAAAAATAGGCCACAGCAACAAGTAACATATGTTGAACCGTTCTTGAGGACCTCTCAGGTCTCAGCAGTTCGAAGGCTGAGAACCAAACATTTGCTCTCACTCAATTTCGTGGGGAGCGCCTTCAAAGAGTTTGAGATTTTTTGTAACTGTTGCTTTGTCTACTCTGCCTGTATTCCCTAGCTTTACTACTCCTGTTGCTTAGTTAGGCAGTGCGCATGACTTCACTGGCAGATAACTCCCTTTCGGTGTGGTAGTCAATGCGAGTGGAACTATCTATTTGGTCTTTTTCCATCTCTGCCATACGGCAGTGGCAGCCATCGATAACCATAGCGCGTTAGTGTAAGCAGGATTTCCCTTGGGTAGTACACTTTGAATGTGTGCATTGGAGACATACCGCACCCTAGTTACCACCGCTACCGCGGAGAAGAAGCCAGCCAAAGAGCGGGCAAACGCGTTCAGTTTATTTTCTGATTACTATCGGCGGCCCCATTCACCCATCGAACTGGGGATCCGGCAGTTATCACTTCGCATACGGCTACAAACAGTCGGAAGTTGACTTTCACCGTGAATACTCATTAAATATTTTCGGTGATAAAAAAAAAAAACTATAATTAATCCTCTTACAAGGATACAGTACCTCCGAAGGGGTTTTAATATAATCACACGTCCAGAGTCAAATAAATTGCATTTTATGTACCTATCCGGTTGACTTGGCCTCGTCCGACCTCTCCTAATTAATCAACTTGAATTGTGGTATCAGAAATGACGGGCAGGACTTTCTCTTTTCGGCAAGGGTGATTGTAAATTGACATTTCGCCACCCTGCAGCAGCGTGTACGCTTCTGTCTGGCAGTCACTTCAGTCAATCCGTTTCAAATTGAAATTTCCGTACATTTATAACGCCAGCGGTTATTTGTTCTTCGAACGGGATCAAACGGATTTTCATCGAAAAATTTAATTGAAAATACTTGTTGTGTGTGTGTTTGTGTGTACAAGCAGTGTGGCAACGCCAAAGTGTGATTTGGCAAAAGCACACACACTCATTCGCTGCTGAGAGTTGTACATATTTTTTTTCGTTACAAATGGGTGTGTTGTGTCGCCTTCAGGTCCGATAAACTTCTGCAATATGGTTAGTTGGGCCAACCTCATAATGTCTGCGAAGGTCTCCCCAGCATCTGGTAAGTGATAACTTTTTCCATTTATATATTTATAAGTGATGCTTTTGAAATTATTGAGGTGTAACTATACCTTGTGCTATAGCCTATAGTAGAAGTGGGGGTAGCATATGTCCCCAAGAAGATCGTAAGCATATGGCTGGTCGCCTGTGAAATATTCTACTCACGAATACAGACTATAGAGTTAGGCACGTGGCAGTCATTGGCGAATGTCTATTTACAGATAAGCAGAGTCGCTCACATGTATCTAGAAATGGAACAACGTTTGTGTTAAAAAGTAAATTACGTCGCGTCGGGGTAAAACGGAGCACCTACCTATCACAAAACATCAAGTGACAAGAAAACACCATATGGATGAAGGTTTCTGCCACATCTATTAAAATTATCAATGTTAGATGCACTGCAAATGACAAACAGCTTTACTCGCGCCCTAAATTTCACAAGTCAAATTCATGCAACAAACATGAAATTAAAAAAATGCGAACTGCGTCGACTGCGTTTCTCGTATACATTGACACAGAGAGCAAAAATGCAGTTAAGTGGAGTAGAAAGGTTGAATATTATCAACCTTAACCGCCCCACTTAAAGCCATTTGCTGACAGTCTTCATCTAGGTACAATTACATAAGAGTACATTCGTGTCAACCCGAATTATAAACAAAGGCGTAGGTACCTTCTTTTTACCCGACTGGAATCAGAGGTTATATTGTGTTTTGCGCGTATCCTATGTACGTTACTACGTGACGCCCTCTAGCCCAACCGACTCGACCGATTTTGAAGAGTGAGTTGTCATTAAATTGGTATTCTTTCCCGGAGTGTCACAGGCTAAACAAATAAATATATCTATATATCTATATACATAAAACAAAGTCGGGTTAGTTACACCATTTATAACTGAAGAAAGACTGGACCGATTTTGATGATCTCTGATTTGTTGGATTCGCCTACGCCCCGAATATCAGAATAACTATTAAAATATCGAAAAGATTAATTAACTTAGAATCAAAAAAACAAAAGTTAATTTGAAAAAAAAAAAAAAAAAAATAAAAAAAATAAACTGGAGAGAAAAACGGAGAGTGTCACTTCAAATATATAAAACAATAAACAAAACTAAATATTTAAAATTTTTAAAATGATATTACTTATTGATTTTGACGGTTCAAATTCTCATTAGTTTAAGCCATTCATATGACATCATAGCCAGTGTTGCCAGACATTTGCTTAATTTGGAAATATATAATTTAGTTTGTGTTGAAGAAAATTTGAATCTATGAATGAGTTTATTAATACTTCACAAATGACAATCGTCTAATTTTGACCTCCTCGAAAATCGTTTTTCCGCAAAAAGAAAGAGCCGATCATTTGGAGTCAAATCGTGTAGTAAGAGCCACCCGTCGTGCAAATGATAAGATTAACGGAAGCATATTCGACGTGAAGACGTAAGGACATACGTGCACCGCCTTTCAATTTAAATCGAGCTGCGTTTCATTATGCTTCCGCACTCGCATACATTATTCTTCGGTGCGTTAATATTGGGCCATTGATTATCGTCTGGGCCATTGACGTCATATGGATCAATTGTCCCATTCCCCTTCCACTAATCATACCCAAGAATAAATCAACCATCGTGCGAACTTCGAGCAAAAGTCAAGGCATTCCCCACGATTAAAAAAAAAAGTTGGTTGCCACTTGCCACATCGACTTCAATCATCATCATCCACAATGTTTTGTACAACCGCATTGCTGCATGTAATTGCAGAAGCGAGGATTGCTGCATGCCCACATTCTGCTTTGGTTAATTTAGTAAATCTAACCGAACCAAGTCGATTCAACCATTATCGCTGAAATAGATAGGTACCCGATCAAGAAGACGGAAATCTATGAAGTCGCAACTATGCATTGAGTTAAATTTAATTTCAAAAGAGTTTCATTCTTTCAATAGAGACCCCTACTTTCTTTCGAAAAGGAAATGACATTGAGATACTTGATTTTTGTTCTTTTATTGAGTTCTTATTTCCTAATCAACTATTGAATTTAATAATAATAGTGAACTAAGTTAGCTTAAAGATATCATTAATTTATTGACCGCGTTAGGCGGCACGAAGTTCGCCGGGTCAGCTAGTAAAAATATATACAGGTATATAAAAAAAAAAAAACAATTATTGCCACACAAATAATGTCAGTGAGATTATTTTTTACAGTCAGTCGGGTTTTTTTTTTTTAATTAATTACTATTATTAACCTTGTCAAATAGAAAAATATCTTACAGAACCCACCTTGTAATCTGAACTGTTAAAATGTTAAATTTGACTTGTAATTCAAATCCATGTTAAAAAAAAATTGTCGCAATCAATTTATAATATCGGTTGTTTCGTTGAAATATAGTTAAAAACATAACAGCAAACAAAAATAAACTTTGTTTTAATTTGAATTTGAGTATTTTTCTCAGTCTTTAACTAGTCTAGTTCACATACTTAGTGCAAAAATATCGTTTGGCGATAGAAAATACAAAGCTAGAGTGAAAAAGTGTGTTAGATGAAGTGGAAACCTATCGCCTACCTTTGTGTTCCCAGTGGCTGGTATGTTCCAAATATCAAATGGAATACGTGTATTGAGGACTCATTTATAGATCATAGTACCTATAAGGTTGCTCTGCAATTCATAAGTGTTAGCCCAAAAAAGATATATATTATATTTGAATATAATAACGAATTGTACTATATTCATTATCTGAGTATAATGAATGTATAACAGAACTGTATATAAATTAACTTTAAATTTTCTAGAAAAAGACTTTATTAATTTTTCCTGACCGGGAAAAGTTTTTCGTACGGACAAATTTATAAATTCTTATTTTAGAAAATTTAAAGACAATTTTTTTTTTTTTTTTTTTTTTCATAATTTTATAATTAATGTTCAACATTTTAAGACCAAGATTGAGTTCAACCATCAGGTTTAAGTTGTTAAAAAAAGCAAAAGAAATATTTTACGGTTTCGTTTTACATATAGGGTCAGTTGGGGTAAATGAAAAAACTCTCTGTCTTTTTTTAAGCCAAATTTTGAAAAGAATAAAAACACCAGGAATTGTACTGGTGATCATTGCACTTCTGATCTGTAACCATGGAGCGCAAAATAGCGCTGTTTACATTTACCCCGGCGTTGTTTACATTTCCCCCGAATTATTTTGAAAATCAAGGGGTAAATGGAAACAGTCCGTTTGATCCCTGTAGACACTAGGGGTGAATGTAAACAAGTAAGAACTAAAAGATGGTATTGATTGATATTGATTGATATTGATTGTTTACAACTTACATTTTCAGTGATATATGAAAGTCACCGGCGAGTAACTGCGGCGACATATTGGCGGCAATTCAAATTGTGTTTTTGTTGGTTCTTGGCCTACGAACATTAATTTTGAAAGGATAAAATAACCGCGGTTTACAATTACCGCGTTTTTACACTTACCCCAACTGACCCTACCTTAACTAGGGCCTGAGCTGACGGATCTCTATGACGGACAATTTTTTGTGATTAATCTTTATATTTCAGATTTTGTACATAATTTACGCCCTTATAGGGTGACAAGGGTTTGACTTATTATTTTATTTAATTTCCTGACCCACTTTCAGTGTCTGACTTCTTGACATCTTAGCGTTCCCGTTCAGCTTCTATATAACTTGATGATATTTCAACCGATTTTTTAACTAAAATCTTTAATTAACAAATACTTTTCATAGTTAAAAAATGTGTTTAAGCCTTATTTTTGTTGAGATCTTGTTAGGATTATTGCTTAAAATAAAGCAACAGGAAATCCTTTTTTATGTTACCTATCAACGTATTTTTCAAAAGTAGCTCAGATCTAACCATAGGGTCACCAGTAGATGACCCCAATAATAGATCTATTAGCTTAATGGCTGCTGTGGACTGAGATCAAAAGAATTTTTAGAAGGCTGTTTATTTTCTCTTTTTCTATCCAAAGATGGAGCCCATCAAGCTATTTAAGTGTACCTGCGCCTAGGTTTTTTTTCACATAGATTTTAGGAATCTATTACATGGGGTTTCACAGTATAGTACGGGATAAGGGACTGCAACGAAAATGACTAGATTATCATTTGTCGAATCGATGAGCTGTTTCAAATTTAAATTGTATTGTGTTCTCCTTCGGCAGAATAAAAAGTGATGGAAGTTATTATAAAAAAAAAAAAACAAAAGAACATATTTTTTTGGTTGTGGTACGTAAACAACATAATTAGCCAAAAACTTTTACGAAAACTAAACATTCGTCGAATCTATAAGCATGCCTATTGAAAAGTTCACTAATAATAAAAATATTACTTTGTTTATTTGTTTTAATAGGTCCACTTAGATATAAATTTAAAAAAAAAAACCGAATAATGTAATATTGTTTCCGTTTTATGAACTTATTCATTTAAAAAAAAACCTATAATAATGAACACTTATATTATTATATTATAATTCAGTACTAAATATAAAATATATTTAATTCTAACCCACATTTGTCCTGCTCCTTGTCGTCTTACCATTTCACTCAGAATAATGGCAGGTCGATTTATCGTAGTTGTGTTGCTGCCAGTTCTAGCCTGGTTCTAGCAGTAATGCCAAAAGGGTATGATGGAATATCCCAGTTTGACCGTTAAAAATCCCTTTTCGATTTACTTTACCTTTTTTGTTAGGGGGGAGTGGGGCCAAAAATTTTAATTTATAACTGAAAATATTCGCTCAGTTTTTCGAAAAGTGTTGCTAATTTCCGCCATTCCAATGTAATAAGCAAAAAAAAAAAAAAAAAATAGTTGGCGCTACAGGTCCGGAGGGACCCTAGGCCTAGCTTCTCACAACCATTCGTTTTGTGTGAGTTTTTCATTTTTGGAACGAATGGAAGGGATCTACAGTTTTATGCCGACTCCAAACGGCTAATTGAGAAGCTCTTTCAAGACAGTTATACTCTCGGATGTTTGTCAGACGTTCGCTAGAGGTAGCGCAGTGGAAAAAAAACATGAGTTGGAATTTGGGTTTTTGGCGGGATTCGAACCTAAGACCCCTCGCTTAGTAGTCCAACACACTAACACTAAGCCACTGCGACTACCAATGTAATAAGTGTTTTGCCAAATTTAACAAAAACACATAAATTTCGCAAGTCTTTCGACCTATTTGTGTTTTTGAAGTTAATACCTATGAAAGAAAACCCATTTAAAAGTTAAAATGGCCCTTGGACATATCGAAATTCGCAGAAAATCCCTCAAAAAAGGAAAAAACTCTCAAAATGACATCAATGGTTCTAGGTTGCAAATTTAAAGAATAAAACAGACCATGCTACCAGATTTTGAATGTTTATTATGTATTTTATTACATATCTATATTTAAACTAAGTATAATAAAATTCTTACGAGGATGCTACGAATTTTTTCTCAACAAATTTCTTTGTGCAAGAAAGAACTGGCCAAGCTATCAGTCAGACACCTGACAATTAAGGTGCACGGAAATAACTCCACTTCACATGTGAAATAACTTCACCTTGAGTGGGAAATAATTTCACTTTTTTTATGTGATTATATAATCAAATCAAAAATGATCCTTGGTTGGCACAGCATGTTAACATAGTCAAGGGCATATTACAATTCAAGTGCTTGCTTTATTCAGGCCACCAGAGGCCTGTGTTGAAAGTACTCCTATGAGGTCAGTTTTGAAATGAGTATTTTTTTTTTTTTTTATATATACTTCTCCCGGGAAAGGCGAACCTATAACGCTTCAATAGCGCCCCGAGATGCCTGCAGATGTATGTTTGTTCTGCACTTAAATTGCTGCAAATTGTAGTCTTCTGGAAATATATCCCCAGGAAGCGATAGTCCCAAAGTTTGCTTGTACTGTAACAGAAGGAGTTTTTAAAAGTTGATGTCCTCGCGGTTGTCAAGTGTACTGTATGGTCATGCTCATGAGCATAAGCAGCCTGTCTTGTTGGGCGCCCAAAAGTTGCATTTCGAGGGATAATGTCTTTGAGTTCCTCAGAACATCTACCATGGAAGTACCTATAGAACAAGCAGTGGTCAGCGACTTGTCTTCTGTGCACCAACGGTTGTAGATTCGATGTGAGTGTAGGGTCTCCAATGAGTCGAACTGCTCGTCTCTGTATGCTATCAAGCAGGTTAAGTGAATGTTTTGGGGCCGAGCTCCATATATGTGAACAATATTCCAAGCCTGGTCTAACCTGTGCTTTGTAGAGAAGGAAAGTTGCTTGGGGCTAAAGTACCTCTTTGCTCTAAATAGGTAGCTCAATTTTGCGGACGCCGATTTTGCGATATAGGATATGTGGTCCTGCCATGTGATTCCTGAATTGACTGTGACTCCTAGAAGGTGCATTGAGTCCTTGTGATGGATCGGATGGTCATCCATTTGGATCTGAGGAACTGTTAATGCATTTTTTCTGGAAAATGTTGTGAGCTGTGTCTTGTTTGCATTAAATACAACCAAGTTGTCCTTTCCCCACTTCAGGATTTTGTCCAGATCATCATTTAGAGAATTAATTTGTTCACATCTCTGATTGTGTGATGTAGCCGTATTCACAGGCCCACTGTTCGAGATGGAGGATATAAGAGTGCTGTCATCTGCAAAGCTGTAGATATTATTATTTGTCGATCCAAGCAAATTGTTGATGTGGAGAAGAAATAGAGTTGGAGAAAGAATAGATCCTTGGGGCACTCCTGCATTTATAGCAAACGAATTGGATGATACACCATCTACAACAACTTGGATCGATCTTCCCAGAAGAAAATTTTGCATCCATCCGCAGAGTTGTTGTGGTAATCCGTAAGACGCTAACTTGCCTAATAGGGCTCTATGCCAGACTCGGTCAAATGCCTTTTTGCTTTGCTATCTTATTATTTTATATGGAGGCTCCTCTTTTCGGCTCGGGCCCCTTTTAAGTACCTTTTTTGAAAATTTTCAGCGGCAACAATGCGAGAGAACAACGAGTACTAGGTAGGTAGGTAGTAGTAAAGTTGCAAACTGGTACTTTTTTGGAGGCCTACAAATGTTAGCTATCTTAGTCCTTTTTTTAGTTGGAAAGGCGCTTCAAAAAATGGTCAAATGCTGGTATTTACAAATAAAAAACCTTTTAAATGTAACGCCGTTGCGTATCACAACACTATAATATGTACCTCCGATAATAAACGCTGTGTAAAAGTTATCAACTTGTTACTCAGCAGTTATGTCCAATTTTTGTATGCTATCTGTCGTTTGCTAACTAACTTACTTGTGCACATTTTTTTTTTATAAATAAGGGGGGTAGTGGTTAGCTTCGCCAATACTTGGTAAATATCGTTAAAAAAATACAAAATGCAGAGAATATGTTCAGAAATGACACTTTTTTTCTCATTGGCCCTTTTTCTTGCGACTTTCAAGAATTCCACTGCGATCACACTGAGTAGGTACCTAGTACCAAACTTTTGTCATAATAACCGTTCGGATTGGTCTTGTGTCCTCATCCTCAATGACTCTTTCATCACCGCACCCTCTTTAAGCCTCTGGTTGCATTTTCACAAGAGACAATACTGAGACCACCAACTTCGGCCGATTTCCCGTTACTTTGCCTACAAGCTTTAATTCAATCTAGTTTTTGTGCGCTAGTATTGATACATAGGAATTCGTATTGACAAATCTCAATGACAAATGCTAAGAAACTTTATCCGTTAAATTGAATTATTCGTTTTTTTTTTTGTTTAGAAATAAGTATACTTTTGCTTAAAATATTTATGAAAAAAGAACAATATGGATTGGTTGATAGAAAATAAAATCATTTTGAGCAAACTTTCATCAGTTTCCTACTTAAAAAAATTTACACGCATGAAATCGAAGTTAATGATATTCAAAAGCGGAAAATATTTCTAGTATACAAAACATCTCATTTAGATAGTTTTATCCCTTTCCGATCCATATAACTCATATGTGAGATGTGTTTTAAAAAAAATATTTTAGACGTATAGTTGAACATTTCACTTAGAAGCCCAAAAACAGCGATTGTGTTATGTGTTCTCTTTGCTTCGTAGGGCAGAAAAAGTGAGAATTTTATTTTAATTTTATGAATTTTAGACACGAAGGGGGAACACCCGACACATCACCTGTAGTAGAGTCACTGTCGGATATGGAAAGCCCATTTAAGCAGAGCAATAACGGGCCGAATTTCACTGAATCAACCCGAATGATAAAGCTCAAAAGACTTCCATCCATCCGACGAAAATGAATGATAGCAATATCCGACCCTCCAGTCAAACAAGGCTGTTAAATCAGACAGACAGTTTTTGGCAGCTATGAATGAGTTGATGTAAAACGTCCACCCTCCAGTCAGTTTAATTCCACCGTTAACCAATTGATTTTACCGGGACAGAAACCCATAAAGTCCAAAGTGGTGCTCAATCACCATCTTTGAATTGATTTCAAGGCCAAACACGAGCTGCAACAAGTCATATCAAATTTATAGATCTCTGCCAAACTTAGTTGTGCAAAAAGGCTGGAGCTATACCGTTCTCTGGTGCCGTAAGGTTTAGACACAATTTCACCGAAACATTTGACACCAAAAAACGATTCAGAACGTCTGACAAACACCCGAGAGTCTTAAAAAATAAAGTGCTCGACTCGGTCGAACAAAACTTTCTCGTTCATCAAAAGTTTGGTTGTTTTTTTCTTTCTTATTTTATTAGATATGAAAGAAAAGGTCTGAAAAGCAATACTAGATAAAATAAACGGTTCATAAAATATACGAAAATGCATAGTTTTAAATAAAATTCACTGTTGAGTTCCAAATGAAAGATTTTCAAATAAAGCTAAAGAAACCATATTTTCAAAGTAATTTAAAAAAAAAAAAAAAAAAAATTGTTGGCGCAACAGTT
This sequence comes from Cheilosia urbana, assembly GCA_946477585.1. Classification (NCBI taxonomy): domain Eukaryota; kingdom Metazoa; phylum Arthropoda; class Insecta; order Diptera; family Syrphidae; genus Cheilosia; species Cheilosia urbana. The sequence continues at coordinate 46,893,347 of OX297856.1, forward strand.
CCGGAGGGACCCTAGGCCTAGCTTCTCACAACCATTCGTTTTGTGTGAGTTTTTAGTTTTGGAACGAATGGAAGGGATCTACAGTTTTATGCCGACTCCAAACGGCTAATTGAGAAGCTCTTTCAAGACAGTTATACTCTCGGATGTTTGTCAGACGTTCGCGAGAGAAGAAAGTAATTTGCTTGTGTCAAATAATGAAATGATGTGAACTTCTTATGATCCAAGGTACACAAATGTGTGATGTCCTTCCTAGGAGAACTGTATATACAACTTTTTTATTTTATTTTTTCCTTTAATCCTATGTTGAAAATAAACCAATAACAAAGTATCGCTCTAATCGATCAGTAGGTATTGTTGTACATGGGTCTGAAAAGGTTATGAACCAAACAAATTATATTAGTCGCCTTTTAGAAACATATAGCATTCAGTTATGTTAAAATGTGGTATTCCCGAACTCTATCACCTTCTGCCACGGTTCGCACCGGTTGGCAGCATTGATTTTATACTTTTTGCATGATTTTGCATGTCACATGGATTCCAAATTGAAAAAAATTGAGGGCGCCAGCGGCTAGAGGATTGTGAGTTGGCGGTCTCAGTAGGTATTGTCTCTGTTTTCGCTATGAAGTAGTGATGGGCACTATCAAATGAACTCGACTATCGAATGGTTTCATTCAGTTCATTATTTTCTTAAGGATTCGCAATTCGTTAGACCAATACTAACAACTACAAATCAAATACTTATACAAATACTAGCGTGCCCGGCGAACTTCGTCCCGCCCAAAATTGACTTTTCGACTAAAATAATTTTCACTTCCACTTGAAATTAATTTTATTGATCCCAACTATAGCTTTTGACAAATACGATCTCACTGTATACTACTATCAAAATTAAAAAAAAGAAAGAAACTCTCCGTAGAAAATGTATGGAAAATCAATTTTCACAAACTTTCCAATTTCCCGTTCAAATTTTCCAATTTTGTCGCCGTATGAACCTTCCTTAGGCGTAGACAAACGCAACAAAGAAGATTAACGTGTCGGCCAACCTTCCGCTTTTTGACTAAAATGGTTTACAGTACACGACGTACAAATTCGTTCTCAATAAGCGGATTCCGTGGAATGAGAATGTTTGTCTTTGAATTTTTTCCTCAAAACCGTCGCTTTCATGACATTTGATTTGAGATCCTTTACCACCAAATAAAACGCGTTCTGTTACAAAGTCTCGGTGCATTGAGGTTGCGCATCAAAATTATAAATGAGCCGACTTTCAATTGTATAGATGTAAGCCCGGAACATCCAAAGAATTCAAGAATTCAACTAATCCCCATAAGGTTTTGTTTTCACGACAAAAAGTAGCATGTGCGAATTAAAACCAAAAATCATAAAAATTTAAGGATTGGTTCCCGAGTTATGAGTGCGCACATACGGACGTCAGTCTTTTTCATATGTATGTGTACCCGCCTTTGCTCATACCTTTCGTATTAAGTCCTGCTCACATTTCGCAAAGTCCTTTGTTTGGACAATGTCCATTAATAATTTTAATGCCTCCACAACCCGTTCTCCTATCCCGCTTATGTTTTGCAAAGTACCTACCGTCTATAGGGTCCGAAACTATAGTATATTTCAATCTTGAAGCAACCATACCTACCCATCCACAAATTACAATCAACTCGGTAGAGTTATTTCGGAGATCGGCAACAGCGCCACCTATGAGGTCCAAAAGTATCCTATCCTTGAAGTGGGAGCAAAGAATATACATCCACGAAATTTCATTGAAATAGGTTGAGCGGTTTCGGAGATCGACAACAACCTCACAAGTCACAACCTCAAAATTGTATCTTTTAAGACTGCCTAAATAAAATGAAATGAAATGAAAAGAAGAATCATAAAATTAGGCCCAGTAAGAACATTTTCCTTGGTTATGTTATTTGTGCCGGAAATCGAATGGAAATGTTACTTACCGATTTAAAATTGATTAAAAACTAATTTGGAGTTTTCGTCGAAGAATTGTATATATAAATGAAATATGAATTACTGAAATGTCAAATTCAAAAAGGTTTTGACAACCAACGCCAACTATATTATTACAATTAAATTTAATGTTGTTGATACAATATTGATATGCAGGGAAATCTAACTTTTCGTAAATATCTCCCAGCGCCACCTATCGGGTCCAAATGTTGGCAAAAGTTTTCTATTATTTTAAGTGTTATATGGTGTAAATTTGAGCTAAATCGGTCCAATAAGAATTTTCAAAAAAGCGACCCCAGCGCCCCCTATAGGGTCTAAAATAAACATAAACCATCCGGAGCACCACACAAACATATATGGTGTGAATATAAGGGGGATAGCTTCAGTGGTTCAGCCGTTATGGTCGGTCATACATACGCACGAACGTTTTTATACATTAAGATATATATATTTTTTTTAAGGGTAGGTATGTTTGTATTTACATATTTCTTTTTTAGCTTAGTGATTCCACCATATTGTACAACGTGCCATTCTAAGTCAGCTAACAGCTCTTACTGCACGTCTACATAGGTATTTAATGGTGCGCTACAAATTTTACGATGTAGTGGATGTTTGATGTATAAATTATAGCACTGTAATAAAAAATAAGCAACGGAAACGCAACCCGAAAACAGCGCAACAAATTCTTGAATATTATTCATTATTATTATTATGATTAAATTATTATGATTAAAACGTTAAATTAAAAATTAAAAGAAGTCGCAAGATAAATATTTTAGAAATAAACAGAATTTATAGTCCCACAATACACGTTGCCCTAGGTACTACTTTCATTTAATACAAAACACAAAACTACACTCTAAAACCGAAAATCATTCACTCGAACTATCGAATGAAAAATAATCGTTCAGACTTAGACTTACTAACAAACGTCCCTAGTAGTTGAACGAAAAGTTAAACAATTGAAATCATTCTAGCCTGCTATCGAGTATCGAAAGAAATTATTAGTTGAACGAAAATTGAATGAATGAATGGAATCGTTCAAACTCACTACCGAATGAAAAAAAAGTAGTTCCTAACTTTTCGTTCAATTACTATATTTTCAGTCAATAGCAGTATTGATGATTTTTCAGTTACTATCGAATGAATGAATTTTCAACTACTATCGAATAAGTCGATAGTTTAAATTTGATAGTCCCCATCACTACTATGAAGTGCCGCAGACCATTATGTCCCTTTAAGATGCCCTCAAGCGTAGCATTTTGTATGAGCTTTTCGGCCCTGGCTTCGTAGAGGATTGCCTTCATCCATGGCGGTTCATCTGGAATTCGGCCTTTAATAAGAAGGAAACTACATTCCTGTCAATATGTCATTTGAGTTGTTCTGTTCCGGTCGATTTGGCATGTTCCCTCTGTTTATACAAGCGAAAACTAGGTCCGAATTATCGCAGTCGAAACACAACTCTGTCTAGAATTCACTAAGTCTAAAGAGTACCGAATATAATCCTCGCACTAACGTAATGCTTCTGAGTGATACGACGAGTAAGGTAAATAAGGTAGGTATTTACATACATATTCGAAATGCGGCCAATATGTATCCAATTTTGAGATCTACTTCTGTTCGGTTTTGACACGCTACTTCGTCTGTGTTTTAATCACACATTCCGCTATCTAGATTCTATGTTACGAAATTCGTTCCTCTCATTTTAATGTTTCACCTGAATGAAGTCTATGTTCGGTTCTGTACATGCGCTGCCATTGTTGCTACTTCTGTTGCCCTATCTCCATCCACAGTAAATTTATTCAGCATCAATGCAATGGAATGTTGTGATGAAATTCCCTTCTTTAATGTAATCATGTTACAACCACTAAGGACATAAATATGGAAATGAATTTCGCAAATATACAAAGTACCTATCTAATAATGTAGTTATGTTTTGGTTATTTTTGATTTTGTTGCTTTTGCACTTTCCTTTAGATACTGGTGGTCGTGGCTCGTGGGTACATAAATATAAATAGTGACGCGCATTTGTACAAGTGAGTACCTACTTTCCAATATTTTAGGTGAGATTACAAGGGACGAACACAATTTGTTTCACGAAATGCCTGTGGGTACATAATTTAGTGGAGAATGCCTATGGGTTATCTGCTCTTTCCCCTGGTTTAAAGCGTGATGATGATTGAAAGCGATATACAGGTCATGATTTATTAAAAAATATTTTTCAGACGCTGCTAAATAAAAACTTGTATCTATTTGAGGCTTGGGAGTATGATGACTGGCATACAAAATTTATGTATTAAATACCTACCACGATTGAAAAGTTTGGAAGGTAGAGGAATAACGCATTGTCATGTTCATGATACCGTAAATATAGTACTACATTTTATATGCCTTAAGCTTGCATAAATGAATGAATGTGTTTCTTTAAGAAATCATCTAAAGCATTCTTTTTAGAATTTCAAGAATTCATTATTTTATCATTTCACATTACTGCATCAGAACTACAACACACAGCAATAGGTGTACTAATAAAAGCTTTCAGTTTAGTGGGCCCGGTCGGGTCGAACGAGAATACCTCTGTAGTCGGACTTGCCGCTTCATGTTAATGGAGCAAAATTTAGAACTTGCACTCGATTGTTTTTTTTTTTTTCATTTATACCAGATCTCTTTACTTTGTATCTTTGGCAGTACGTTCTAAGTTGTTTCGACGGCGCAGGGTCATAAGTCCACAAGCCAAAAGTCCACGAATTTTTAAAGTAAGGTAAAAACCAACAACATAAGAGTATACCGGTAAACACTCATCTTTGATAACGAGCGTAACAGAGCAAGTTTTTGAAGCATTGCATTTACTGAAGATAAATATTTAAAAAAATATTGAAAACATAGACAAAAAAAAAAAAAAAAAAATGTGAAAAAATAGAAGTGACATGGAGGAAGCAAGCGAATTTTTACAAAAATTGCGCGAATTTTTCTTTTCAAACTTTTTCAAAATATACCTAAGTCGAAATACTTGTATAACGAACCAAATTATGTATTCAAGTTAAAGATATTTAGTTTTTGAAAAATTTATAAAGTTATTTTAAAAGATTCCCTCGAATTTTTTGAAGTTTTCAAAACAACTTTATAAATTTCATTCAAGATTTGCAAAAAGTGTTTCAAAAAAGTTGTGGATTCCTAATTGGGCCCATACACGACACAGAGACGTCGCTGCAGACCAATATATTTTGTCTCTATCTGTGTCGTGTGTACCTATCTATGTCGATCCTTTCAAAATTTGTTGAATTTTTCTTGGTGTGCAACGACATGTCTGTTTCGTGTATGGGACCTTTAAGAAGGCAATGTCAAGATCTTTAGGAAAACGTTCATTGGGTTTATGTATTTATTCATCGAAATGAACAAATTCATTGAATTTATGTAAAATGTCACAGTTTATATGAATAAAGGCCTTAAGTACATGAAGCCTCTCATTACCTTTATAAACGAATTCATTGTTTCTATGCACATTTCCATACATTTAAGTACAAAAAAACTTAAAGGGTATGAAAAATATTGTACCTAAAACCGTATTAAAAATAAAACAGTATCATTTTTGCTTGTATTTGCTGTGATTATTTTATTCAGGCCTATCATTGAATCCGACGGATGCTCTGCGGACGGATTCAATCCGATCCGCAGTTGATCACTTCACAAGTGAAAACCTATCATTGAAAACGGCGGAAGGACGACATTATCGGTTCGCAAAACCGCATTACCGATTGCTTGCAGTCCAGCGAGTCAGCTGTGAAATGAAAATCTTTTCTTATTCGATTTTGTTTTTATAAAGTGTATGAACATGGAAAGCATTGGATTTTTCTTAAATTTTGAAGAAATAGCTAGTAATAGTAATACTAGGAGCATTAGAAGAGGTTTTAGAATACGAGGAAAAGATGTCTGGATGTTTTTTCATCATTTCCTGGAACTGAGGACGGGTTGTTTGTTTTCTAAATCGGAAAGATCAATTAACTGTTCGTAAACTTTTTAAATTTATCCTTTTTTTTTTCGAAAAATAAAATTTTTAGTGCGTTTATGTGTGTTATCTCTTCGAGGTCCGCATCGATTTTGATGCGGATTGAAAACAACAACATTTGTATGAACCGCGGATCGGTTGCGTTTTCAATGATAGGTATGAAATGTGAACTTCTTACCGACATCCGCTCAATGATAGGGAAAGTGTTCAAAACAGGTACTACTCCCTCCGCAGAGCATCCGCCGGTTTCAATGATTGGGGTGATTGTTTTATTAAACATAAAATACTAAACTTTTTCAAATATTAATATGGTCATGCATCTCCTGGACGCTTATACACACAAAATTGAATGCCTCCTGAAAGTTCTTCCAGTATTGTCCTTTTTTACGGTCGAGATATGCGTGAAGGCAATATGGTGCCTGAATAAAAATCAGCAACAAATTTGCATACGACTTTGTATGTTTAAGTTTGTAATTTAAAGAAATAATACATTAAAACAAGTAAAGTAAATCTGGAAGGTATGCAAAGATTCATGCGCATTGTGAAAAAGTCACAAACAACAAAAAATGCTTTCTTCAAATGAAACCATTCATATGATCAAACAATTTTTCATATGAAGTATGAATTTATTATTACAATTTATGTGTTTGGTCATACAACGCTAGAGTTAGACGCTGAGAAATGAAACTGTACAATTTTGCAAAAGTGAATCATTATTCATAACGGTTGTAGCTTGCAGTTCAATGAAATAATACAAACCCTTAAATGCCCAGTGTATCTTTAAAGATACAACCATTGAAAAAAAATATTTCTGCGTTTGTTTCGACTTTATTTACTTATTGCTTACTATTTTCGCTTTACTGACTCAAAATCTATGCACTGTAAAATAAATGGACGCATACCTTTTAAATTAACCTTACTTTTAAAGAAATATTTCCTTTTTTTAATTTTCAACAAATTTAAAAAACAAAAAAAACGTTTTTTTTTTTTTATTTACCTAATTATTTCACAGTTGTACCTATAGAAATTACATTAATTACAATGTAAAATGTATGTACAATTACCGTAACTAAAAAAGAAAATTATATGCATTTTCTTTCGGAATAGCTGTGGGGGGTTAGAGCCCATTGTATCTTTAAAGATTCAGCCACTTTTTTGTTAATAACTTTGTCAAAAAAAATTTAACAGCGGATTTGTTGTTTTTGCCTTTGTTTACATAAAATATACTTTTTTCATCAAAATCGGTTTCCTTGGGCATTTAAGGGTTAAAACATGGTCGAATTCATAAAACCCAATTAATAGTTTCATGCATTTAATGTTGTCATTCATAAAATGAGACAATCAACCCTAGTGCACCAATTTTGCGAAAATGACTCATTCTTCATAACGGTTGTAGCTTGCAGTTCAATGAAATAATACATTAAAATAATGGTCACCTTCATAAAACCAATGAATAGTTTGATGCATTTAATGTTCTCATTCATAAAATGACACAATCAACCCTAGTGCACCAAAACGACGCGTTTAAGAAACGTTTAGACATTTATGAACAACTTCATTGAAATTCGGATACATAATTTTGCAACAACAATTTAGTAGCGCAGTTATTAATGAATCCAATTTCATGAAGGCAATGTTGTGGTCATAAAACCAAGTGAAATATTAAGGAATTTGTACATTGCGTTAATGAATATTACATTGAATGTAAGAATTTCAACTCTATGAATGACATTCATTGAGAATTTTTTCAGTGTAATGAGAAACGTACATACTTCTTGTTCCTGGCTTTCCACCAGACAAGAGCCCCATATGTAATTATGGGCTTTACTACCATTATGTACAGTGCACTCGGGAAAACGTCAACGCTCGTTTACGTCAACATCCCAAAACGTCAACCCTCTTTTTTATACATTGCCTACTCTAAAACGTCAACCCAACCACAAAGCTCTAAAACGTCAACTCTGAATAAAACAAAATTTTGAATTTAGCAGCAGTTAAAATACACAAATTTGTACACACACACATTTATTTTATGAAATCATTTCTGAAATTGGTGATTCCCCTTATAAGTAGAGTAGAAAAGTAGTTGCAACTGCACGTATTATCTTTTTATTTATGTTGAATGCCTTTTTTGTTTCCTTTTTGAATTTGTTTATGTTTCGTTTTAGTTTATAATTAATAAAAACTTTTAAAAGCAGATGTTTTTTATTTAAAAATTTTACATTCGTAAACGTCAACAATTTTTTAAACGTCAACACCCGCGGTTTTAATTAGTTGACGTTTTCCCGAGTGCACTGTATAGCCAATACAACATTGAAGACCTCATTCATCCCCCGCATAGTTGATTTCGGAATCATTTGAAGTGTTTGTCGGAAGTCGCCCGCCAACATAGTAAATATTAATACGCCACCAAAGCGACGATTATTGTTTCGCAAATCTTTCAATGTTCGATCAAGTGCTTCTAATGATCGTTTGTACGCCATCGTGCACTCATCCTATATGCTCAATTTACAATGTAGCCAGCTGATTGCTCTGAAATGTTGCAAACAACATTTTCGTTTATTTGCAGGTTTAACGGAAGTTTCAGTGCTGAATGTGTCATTCTTACACCTTCCAACAGTGTTGCAGCAATCTGTTATACTGCGGCGATATTAAAAAAACACCCCCATATTTTTAACCGTGCATGTAAAATTTTCCATTGAGAGCCACAAAATATTTAGTGTTGAAAGTTAAAACTGAGTTTTAGTAAGTCCTATAGTTTGTTTTATCTCATTCCATCAAATATTTGTTTTCACGTTGAAACATATTTGATTTGAATACGCAATGTAGTTTTAAATAACGTCACCCTGGACTCAAAGTGGAACGTATTCACTTTTACATTATGACAATGTTTCTTAAATGCTTTAAACTACTCTCAACGTAGTTTTAAAGTGCAACATGTTAACATTTGACCAATATTAAGTTTCGAAACGACATCAACGTTAATTTGAAGTGTTGCATATTAATTTTTAACTGACCACAATTTAGAATCAAAGTAGATTATATTCAGTCTTACATTGATGTTATTGTTTAAAATAACAATAAACGTAGATTCAAAGGGTAACATATTTGTTCTTAGGTTCCGCTAAGTGTTGCGACGCACATTTTCTTTTTTATTCTCGTTTCTCATTCCCAAAGATGGAACAAATCAGTCTCGTCGACGAAAAATATTTAAAAAAAATTTAAATGGAAATCCTATTAGCAGTTCTAAAATGTGAGTTTTGTGATTAAATTTAATTTGAAATAAAAATAAATGCATTGAATCGTAGACCACCTACAAAAATGAAGTGTAAAGTTCAATATGTGTGTAAATAATGTGTTAAGAAAAATATTGTGCAATTTGAAAGTGAAAAAATATGTGGGTACCTGCCGAAAAAAAAAACACATCTGGTTTCAAGTATTGGGTTATAAATTAATTCATTGATTAAAAAAAGTTTAATTTATACTTACATATGACTGCAAACAAAAATGATTTCCATATTTGTTGTCAAAGGATTACACATGCACTTATTTTGTTACTCTTTGTTTGCAATTACTTTTTACTTATTAGAAAAGAGTTTTATTTCAGCCAATGACATATTTATTTAACAAACGGAGAGCAGAACTTAGAGGTAAATTGTTTAAGTGGAGAAATGCATAGGTAAGAAGTAGTATTAACAAAATTAAAATTATAACTACATTTAATATCAAATACATTATAGTATCCAAAGACGATTCGGATTTCCTCAACTCAAATGTCCTGAATTGGCAGAAAAATAATAATAAAAATTATTTTCATTTATAGTAAATAAATAATGTGAAAACGTATGTTAAAAATTATTTTATTTATAGATCAAAATAAACTCTTTGTATCTTTAGTTTATAAAATAATTTCATGTCACTGAAAATAAAATTGTTTACAAATTTAAATTGCTGCATGTTTTTATTTATTAAAAAAACAAGGAAAGAGGTGAACTAGTTATAATAAAATGCTCATTCAAAATGGTCTCATATTCAATCAATACTTGAGCGAAGTTAATTTAAAGCCTAAACATAGTATTTTCAAAGTTGAATTTGTTTGAATACACAATGCACAGTGGTTAAAATGCATTCGTAGTGTTTTTAAAGTAAAACACATTTGATTGTACGATGAGTCGTAGTCAAATTAAAGTTAAAGCATAGTATTTTTAAAGTTGAACGTATTTGAATCTACGATGCACTGTTGTTGAATCGAAATGTACAATATATTGACTTAAAGATAAATTAATTAAGCATGATTCCACATCAAATCAAAATACGTGGTTAGATCATGTAAAAAATATGTACTTTTTAGAGTAGAAAAACCCTTTGAATTAATGTCATGCCACTTTGATTTAAAAATGTTCGTGGTCGAAGCTAAACCATTCCGAAAAATATTTAAATCGAAGTGGTTTTCATTGATTTTACGTTGTTTTTTCTCTGGGTGATATGTTTACGCAATTATGCCTGTTTAGCACTCGAAACAAAAACAAAATCTGCGTCGTATCTATCCCTCGTTCACGGATGAGACGACTCGACCTCTGGTCAATTAATATCGACATGGACATCATCGCTGAACCGATTTGACAACGTCAGACCGTGTACGCTTACAAATTTAAAATACATTTGATAATTTTAAGATGGAACTGATTACACATTGCGAAGCATACATACCGCAGTATCCGTCGTTTGGTTCTCCGTGAAGAGGCTGATCGTTATTCACTCGTCAATATCATTGTGTATCTCCTAGATAATTTAACACACATATGAATATTATCGTTTCTTAATATAACTCCCTGTAAGCGTTGAGCTTTTTATGAAAAAAGAAAGTTAAATTTACGATTTTATAATCGCCACCGCTTTATTTCTTCCATTATCGCAGAAAGCAGGGGGCACATATCGCCTGCCGTTGCTAATTTTGTACTGTGCGGTGGCTTAGGGGGGCATAAAACCATCTCCAGGATATACCATCTTACGAGCAACATTTTACGATATCTGTTGTGTATCATGCGAGTAAGGATTTCAAAATCAACTTTTCATTGCCATGTCGACTTGTATCATGTAGCCATAATGTGGTACCGAATAGGAATCCATCATCCAGTCAGTGAATCCCAAAATCGAGACATTAACTCTTTTTAAATGTCGTTTATTTGCCCCGCAGCCACATTTACCGAACTCTAGACTAATGGAGGGGGTGCGACGCGTTTCGCCTCCGATACACCAAAAAGGTGTACATTTTTATAGCTTATGTTTCTGCGCGCATCGAGGAATCACATTTGAAATACACGATATCCGTATTATGCAGGAAAATCCTTTCAAATCCTCTAGTTATTTATGCACACGGGTATTAAGTCCGTTGAATTTTAAAAGGATATCCAAACTGAAATACATGTGCCTTGAATAGACAGCGAAACACCGCTGTAGGGAGGAGTTTCAAACAAATCTCTCGCAAATAACAATTAAATTCGAGTTAAAATGCAATTAAACGTGTGCACCGTTTTATTTATTACAGAAGAGGAGACAAGTACTGTATGCCAAATATTATTAACCTTCGACAGGAGGGGGAACTCTGCCGCCACTTAAGAACTCGCAACTTTTATTAGCCACATAATGAGGGCTTTTAATTGCTTTATATTTAAGACAAGGTGTAATTGAAACTTGCTCCTCGGTAGAAAGCAATAACCATTTCATGCCTCTTCACAAAATAAACATGAGTAGATATACCCTTTTGATTTCCTAATTCAATCTTCAGGGACTGAAGTTCACGCATACAATATCAGACTTGATTTCATGATCATGAATCATGAGTATGTTGCTTATCCATTTTGGAATGTAAACTGACAATGAAATCAAATTCATTCACATGCTAGTTTATCCGCACCGGAATGTTAGGACGGAGGCGTTTCAAAGAAGAAAAATGTGTTTTATGTGCATTTCAAAAGAATCCCTTTATAATGCAATTTGTTTGGTCAAAGCTAACCCTTTTGGGACGTTCGCTTCCCTTTTCAATTTGTTTCACATACACTCAGGAAGGACATGCGTACTAGTACAGTATTTTGCAAAGAGAAATGTGCTTACCACTTTGGATGCGACGGAAGGGTATGCTACTCTCCTAAAAAACTTTAGATATGTTGTGTCCTTTTGTACGACAAGAACATTATTAATGCAAAGTAGATTTGGATTTTTCACATTTCTCCATGATTGCAAAATCGGAAACTAAATTAACCCAAAACAGGGATATGGGATACTCATGGACAATACCATAAGTTGTTCAGGACAGTATTTTAATAACAGAGGGCTTCTATTACACTGCTTTGTTTAGCTCGGTGGCAAGGGATCAGGTGAGGTTGTAAAGAAAAGGCGCACAGTGATGACCGTCTGGATGATAAAGTTTTTGAAGTTGTGACAACTATAGTAAGCTTCTCACTGAACAATATTTTTCTTGGATTATCGACAGTTCTTAGATACTCTATTTGTGAAGACAGGTGATTATTGTACTTATTTGGGTTTACCACTTTACTATTGGAAGACCAGCAGAAAAAGGGACTTCCGGATTGCGGCTGTATATACCAGTTCCGATTTGCTTGTATTTTTTGTTTTCTTTTAAAGTTGTATGCACGGAGTTTTTTAGGCACATTATCATGATATTGAGGTCCCGGTTTAAGGATCTAAGCTAGCTCCTCTTAGTTCTACAAAATTTGATACATGGTATAAGATCTTTTATTTCTATAAGAAATTAACTTTTAAGAGAGGCTAGTTTCCTGTTGGCTTTTCAGAAATAAGTAATAAGATATAAGAAGACCCCTTGCAAGAGTTAACAAAGTTGGGGGAGAATGTCGCGGCGTACCTGAATATATCCTTTACCTTTTAAACTTGAGTCAGCGAGAACTTCCAGGTAAAGCTGGGTCCGCCACATTGGAATTTCGCCAAACAAAGTATATGGGAATTAATTGCTATATTACCGATTTATTCGCTTTGGGGAAATTTACATTTTTTTTTTCAATCTACCTTTTGAAGGTTGATTTTTCCTACCCTAGTTTTCACTCCTTTTTTGTTTTTTAGTGAAAAGAAAAACCATTACAAAAAAATGAACACGTTTGACTTTTATTAAGCCAAATATCTTAAAAGAAGCTTATATTTGAAATCTATTTAATACTAGCTGACCCGGCAAACTTCGTTCCGCCCAAATTTGTTAATGTAATGAAAATAATAATTCCGAGCATGCACAATGCACTAACTAATTTATATAATTCGGCAATGATGTTGACGTGTCGTCCAACCATCCGCTTTTTCACTAAATTGACAATGTGAGAAACATGGGGAATCAAGACTGATGCTACAAATGCACAAACATCCATCGATTATCCTTGCAATAAATTATTTGTCATAGTGAAAGCGAGACGCACGGGAAATTGAAGTCGAACGAATGGTAAATCGTTCTGAATAAGCGAAATCTGCGGAATAAGAGTGTTTGCCTTTGAATTTTCCCCTCAAATTCATCACTTGCATGATATTTGATATGAGATCCTTCCCCACGAATCAAATGCGATCCGTTACAAAGTTTCGGTACATTGATGTTGCGCAACAAAATTTTAACTGAGCCGACTTTCAAATCCAATTTATGTTGAGGTAGGCCCGGAACATTTAAAGAATTCAAAAATTCAACTAATCCCCATAAAGTTTTTTTTCACAACAAAAGGTAGAATTATGCCCTTCCTTCCAACCAAAAAATCGTAAAAATCGAACTACCTGTCCCCGAGTTATGGATGCACATACGGACGTCAGTCTCTTTTATATGTAGGTAACTGTACCCACCCGGCTTTGCCCGTACCTTTCGTATTAAATTATGCTCACATTTCGCAAATTGCTTTATTTGGACAGCGTCCATTAATAATTTTCATCATATGACTTTAGAAATAGCGTTTGATTTTGTTTTTGAGTGAGACGTGCCACAATCCGTTTTCTTATCCCGCTTGTGTTTTTCAAAGTTCCACCTATAGGTCAAAAACTATCCGAAATTTAAAACTGGAAGCAACCATATCCATCTACAAAATTTCAATCAACTTGGTAGCGCTGATTCGGCGATCGGCAACAGCGCCACCTATCAAGTCCAAAAGTATCCTATCCTTCAAGCGGGAACGAAGAATATAAATCTATAAAATTTCATTGAAATCGGGTGAGTGGTTTCGGAGATCGATTACAACGCCATATAGCGGGTCAAAAATCCTATCTTTTAAGTTTGCGTTAACCTGAAATACAACAATACGAACAAAACAAAAGAAGAATCATAAAAATTGACCGAGTGGTTATCGAGTTATATCATCATCATCGAGTTTCATCCCGAAAGAATTATAGGTATGAATTAAGAAGATTATTATTAAAGAAAATTTAATTGACCTGAATAACGACATACGCCTACAACGCCACATGTTGAGGATTTTCCGACGATGTGCACTAAGAAATTCAGTTTTTGTTAAAAATAATAAATTAATTATTTTATATGTATTTTATCAATATAATAACTCCGATCGAAGCATCTGTTTTAAACGATATTTATTTTGTTTACATCCTCGTTGACGATATTTGCAGCACGCATTCTGTCAATGTTATGCCAACGCCATAAGGTTACATCAAAAAAGTTTGAATTGTAAAAGCGCTATGGTTACATTAGATATAATTTAATATGGTGGTTTAGTATTCTTAAATTTTCTAATTTTCCGCGAAATTTTCTTAATTTTTTCTTTCATAACATTTTTCTGCTGACAATAACAAACACAAAAAAAAAGCGAAATCGGTCCAGCCGTTCACGCGTGATGCCGTGACCAAGGGAAATAGGGATTCATTTTTATATATATAATATATAGAAGATTCAACATTGGCACATTTGTTCGAACAGCTTGACTCAATGCGATTCGTTCGAAGTCCATTTCTCGCTCCTATTCTCGATTAAATGTGTCAAATCAAAGCTTTGTTGCGCATTTCATCTGACATCTCCAGTTCATTATCCGATGTCACAGTGCGAATTCGATGCAAAATATCGTCGGCCATAATATCATCTTTGTATAATCAAAGTATCTATCTACTTCATTTCAAAAATTACTTAATGTAACATAGTAAACATAATTTATTAGAACAAACTTTTTGGGTATACCTATATTTAAAAAAAAAAAAAAAAAAATTCAAAATTGTTGACAACAACAATTTGCTTGGAAAATAATTAAAATAATTGACAACAACAATTGCTCTTAAAATTCAAAATATATTTTTTTTTATTTGAAGTGTCACTACTTGATTTCTATCCCGTTAATTTTTTTTCAAAGTGTATTTCCCCATTCAAACTTTAATTTTCTAATTTTCCGCGCAATTTTCTTAATTTTTTCTTTCATAACTTTGTTCTCCTGACAATAACAAACACAACAAAAAAAGAATTAGCGAAATAGGTCCAGCCATTCTCTCGTGATGCCCTTACCAACGAACATCATTTCATTTTTATTTATATAGACAAGGTGTAATTGAAACTTGCTCCTCGGTAGAAAGCAATAACCATTTCATGCCTCTTCACAAAATAAACATGAGTAGATATACCCTTTTGATTTCCTAATTCAATCTTCAGGGACTGAAGTTCACGCATACAATATCAGACTTGATTTCATGATCATGAATCATGAGTATGTTGCTTATCCATTTTGGAATGTAAACTGACAATGAAATCAAATTCATTCACATGCTAGTTTATCCGCACCGGAATGTTAGGACGGAGGCGTTTCAAAGAAGAAAAATGTGTTTTATGTGCATTTCAAAAGAATCCCTTTATAATGCAATTTGTTTGGTCAAAGCTAACCCTTTTGGGACGTTCGCTTCCCTTTTCAATTTGTTTCACATACACTCAGGAAGGACATGCGTACTAGTACAGTATTTTGCAAAGAGAAATGTGCTTACCACTTTGGATGCGACGGAAGGGTATGCTACTCTCCTAAAAAACTTTAGATATGTTGTGTCCTTTTGTACGACAAGAACATTATTAATGCAAAGTAGATTTGGATTTTTCACATTTCTCCATGATTGCAAAATCGGAAACTAAATTAACCCAAAACAGGGATATGGGATACTCATGGACAATACCATAAGTTGTTCAGGACAGTATTTTAATAACAGAGGGCTTCTATTACACTGCTTTGTTTAGCTCGGTGGCAAGGGATCAGGTGAGGTTGTAAAGAAAAGGCGCACAGTGATGACCGTCTGGATGATAAAGTTTTTGAAGTTGTGACAACTATAGTAAGCTTCTCACTGAACAATATTTTTCTTGGATTATCGACAGTTCTTAGATACTCTATTTGTGAAGACAGGTGATTATTGTACTTATTTGGGTTTACCACTTTACTATTGGAAGACCAGCAGAAAAAGGGACTTCCGGATTGCGGCTGTATATACCAGTTCCGATTTGCTTGTATTTTTTGTTTTCTTTTAAAGTTGTATGCACGGAGTTTTTTAGGCACATTATCATGATATTGAGGTCCCGGTTTAAGGATCTAAGCTAGCTCCTCTTAGTTCTACAAAATTTGATACATGGAATAAGATCTTTTATTTCTATAAGAAATTAACTTTTAAGAGAGGCTAGTTTCCTGTTGGCTTTTCAGAAATAAGTAATAAGATATAAGAAGACCCCTTGCAAGAGTTAACAAAGTTGGGGGAGAATGTCGCGGCGTACCTGAATATATCCTTTACCTTTTAAACTTGAGTCAGCGAGAACTTCCAGGTAAAGCTGGGTCCGCCACATTGGAATTTCGCCAAACAAAGTATATGGGAATTAATTGCTATATTACCGATTTATTCGCTTTGGGGAAATTTACATTTTTTTTTTCAATCTACCTTTTGAAGGTTGATTTTTCCTACCCTAGTTTTCACTCCTTTTTTGTTTTTTAGTGAAAAGAAAAACCATTACAAAAAAATGAACACGTTTGACTTTTATTAAGCCAAATATCTTAAAAGAAGCTTATATTTGAAATCTATTTAATACTAGCTGACCCGGCAAACTTCGTTCCGCCCAAATTTGTTAATGTAATGAAAATAATAATTCCGAGCATGCACAATGCACTAACTAATTTATATAATTCGGCAATGATGTTGACGTGTCGTCCAACCATCCGCTTTTTCACTAAATTGACAATGTGAGAAACATGGGGAATCAAGACTGATGCTACAAATGCACAAACATCCATCGATTATCCTTGCAATAAATTATTTGTCATAGTGAAAGCGAGACGCACGGGAAATTGAAGTCGAACGAATGGTAAATCGTTCTGAATAAGCGAAATCTGCGGAATAAGAGTGTTTGCCTTTGAATTTTCCCCTCAAATTCATCACTTGCATGATATTTGATATGAGATCCTTCCCCACGAATCAAATGCGATCCGTTACAAAGTTTCGGTACATTGATGTTGCGCAACAAAATTTTAACTGAGCCGACTTTCAAATCCAATTTATGTTGAGGTAGGCCCGGAACATTTAAAGAATTCAAAAATTCAACTAATCCCCATAAAGTTTTTTTTCACAACAAAAGGTAGAATTATGCCCTTCCTTCCAACCAAAAAATCGTAAAAATCGAACTACCTGTCCCCGAGTTATGGATGCACATACGGACGTCAGTCTCTTTTATATGTAGGTAACTGTACCCACCCGGCTTTGCCCGTACCTTTCGTATTAAATTATGCTCACATTTCGCAAATTGCTTTATTTGGACAGCGTCCATTAATAATTTTCATCATATGACTTTAGAAATAGCGTTTGATTTTGTTTTTGAGTGAGACGTGCCACAATCCGTTTTCTTATCCCGCTTGTGTTTTTCAAAGTTCCACCTATAGGTCAAAAACTATCCGAAATTTAAAACTGGAAGCAACCATATCCATCTACAAAATTTCAATCAACTTGGTAGCGCTGATTCGGCGATCGGCAACAGCGCCACCTATCAAGTCCAAAAGTATCCTATCCTTCAAGCGGGAACGAAGAATATAAATCTATAAAATTTCATTGAAATCGGGTGAGTGGTTTCGGAGATCGATTACAACGCCATATAGCGGGTCAAAAATCCTATCTTTTAAGTTTGCGTTAACCTGAAATACAACAATACGAACAAAACAAAAGAAGAATCATAAAAATTGACCGAGTGGTTATCGAGTTATATCATCATCATCGAGTTTCATCCCGAAAGAATTATAGGTATGAATTAAGAAGATTATTATTAAAGAAAATTTAATTGACCTGAATAACGACATACGCCTACAACGCCACATGTTGAGGATTTTCCGACGATGTGCACTAAGAAATTCAGTTTTTGTTAAAAATAATAAATTAATTATTTTATATGTATTTTATCAATATAATAACTCCGATCGAAGCATCTGTTTTAAACGATATTTATTTTGTTTACATCCTCGTTGACGATATTTGCAGCACGCATTCTGTCAATGTTATGCCAACGCCATAAGGTTACATCAAAAAAGTTTGAATTGTAAAAGCGAGTTAAGTATCCATAGCAAAACATATTGAGAAAAAAGATAACATTATTTGTATTCAATGATATCTTTAGTCTCTAGTACAGTCTTGCACACAACGCTACAATGATAACATATGTAAAAGAGATAATATCGTTTGTATACAATGTTGGAATATTATCTCTTCTTCATTATCAAGCAAGACGATTGTACGCTTGGGTCTCCTTGTAGATAGATAAGAAAAGTATATAAATACGACTGTATGATGAATTTATCAACAGTCTTATTGTAACTACATAGTAGCCTTAAGCTCCTTTTAGAATTAGTAAAAAGTATTTCAATAATAAAGGACATAGTTCCAAATAAATATTGTTTAATTTTAAAAGTAAGAAACAAGTGTTTTAATTGGCGATCCTGCCAGGAGGTTAAATATACTTTTTAACTTCAATCGAGCGGACCTCGGGAACAAGTAGTGAAATCTAGTATAAACAGAACACTCGCGTTACCGGTTACAAGAATTACCTAGCATAGCAGGTACAAATATAGCTTCTTCGTACGAAGCAGCAAAGCAATTCAGTGAAAGTGTATATGTGGAGAAAAAAAACACACAAATTCGACGACAACAGACACGAGTTCAAAATGGAACAACTCGCAGTATTAATGGCAAGATTAGAAGCTTTAGAAACCAGGAGCAACACAGTAACACAAACCCTAGAGCACACACGCACAGAGAATGCAAGGTTAGCAGCAATAATAACTAACCAAAATCAAATAAACACTAATTTAGAAACAAAACTAAATGAAGTAAAATCTGGATTAGGCATAGTACCAAACATACCTGTGCTAGAGGAAATAAGAACCACATATACAGATGGTAGTGAAATACAGTTAGACGCATTTAAAAGCCTACCTATTTTCAACGGCGATCAATCAAATTATCGGTCGTGGCGCGAAGAAGCATCCAGATTAATGGACAGCATTAAAAACTTCAAAACACACAGTAAGTACGCAGCAGCATTGACTATAGTGAAAAGTAAAATACAGGGTGCAGCCGCGAATGTGTTAACTAATTATAACACAATTTTTAATTTTGAGGCGATACGTAACAGATTAGATTATACGTACTCTAATCAAGAACCTCTATACGTGCTACAAGACATGATGAAAGCCATCACGCAAAAAAGAAGCACACTGTCTGAATACCACGACGAGATAAATAAAAATCTCAATTTAATAATATCAAAAATCACTATGTCAGGTGATCCGCCGAATATAATCGACAGACTAATTAAAAATGCTAACGACGACGCAGTTCGTATATTCATTGATGGTATGAGTGACAACTTTACAAGAGGATCATTATATTCAGCTACAATAAATGATCTAGAACACGCATTCGCAATTGCTCGCAGAATAGAACATGATAATGTGCACAGGCATTTACATCTCACTCAGGATAAGCACCACAAAAATATGCCACATGAACGCAGAAACGAAAGAAGACCAAATTATTCGAGCCAAACAACGAATTATCAACCCCAGAAGCAATACGATAATATGCAGCAACACAATCAAGGACCACAGCCGATGGAGATAAACTCGAGACAAATTGTACATGCACAGCGACAAAATTGGAATCAATACAAACCCGATGTATATAATCCACCAGCGAAACGTGAACACAGCGGGAGTTTCAACACACACAACAGACCGCAACGATCTTATCAGCAGAACTTCAAGCAGCAGAGAGTAAATAACTCCCGACAACAACGCAGAGACGATGTCAGCAGTACATATGCAGAAGCAGATGAAACGGAATGTATGGTAAATAATAACATAAGAATAGATCATTTAAACTAGTAGACGGGTTGCCCTGCTTAAATTTAACTAGTACTATTTCTAAGAAAATTTATAAAATTCTTATTGATACTGGTGCAACCCATAATTACATTAATAGAAAATGCGATTCTAGCAAAAAAATTAAAATTAAACCTATAAAAATAAAAACAATGCATGGTTATTCTATGGTAGATACAAAGAAAGTAGTTAGGATATTAAAGAAAAATATAACATTTTTTGAATTAGAGGATATTCAGTCTTTTGATATGATATTAGGATATGAAGGACTTAAAGTTCTAAACGCGGAAATAAATTTCAGTAATATGACTCTAACTACCATAAGCAGTGTCGAATCTATTCAGAAAATTAATTACATAATTGGGGAAAATAATATTTATAAAGCAGACATAGATAGACTGATGAAGATTAATAACAGCATAGGACCGTTACCCTTTACAGATACTATAGAAGCAAGCATTAGGACGACCAATGATAATCCGGTTTATGTTAAACAATATCCATATCCCATAGCAGATAACGAATTCGTAAACAAAGAAATACAGAAACTCTTACATGACGATATAATAGAAAAAAGCCATAGTCCTTATAACAGTCCCATATGGACAGTACCTAAAAAAGGTTTGGACGAAAAAGGAAAACCAAAACGGCGCATGGTTGTTGATTTCCAAAAACTTAACGCTCACACTGTAACAGACAGATACCCCATTCCGGATGTCAACATGACAATTCAAAATTTAGGTAAAGCCAAGTACTTTACAACATTAGATTTGGAGTCAGGTTTCCACCAAATTAAAATCAAAACAGATGATAAAGAAAAAACAGCTTTTGCTATAAATGGCGCAAAATATCATTTTAAACGAATGCCTTTCGGGCTCAAAAATGCACCAAGCATATTTCAGAGATGCGTGGACGACATTTTGAGAGACTTTGTAGGTAAATTCGTACACGTTTACATTGATGACGTATTGATATATTCTTCATCTGAGGAAGAACATATACAGCACATAAGTCAAGTATTCGACGTACTCAATAAAGCCACATTAAAAATATCTGATGAGAAAAGTAAGTTTTTTCAAGAAGAAGTAGAATACTTAGGTCACATAATCAGACATGGTAGAATCACTACGAACCCTGAGAAAATAGCAGCTATAGAAAATTTTCCAGTCCCACAAACGGTAAAGGATTTGAGAGGATTTTTAGGTCTTACAGGTTACTATCGTAAGTTTATAAAAGGATACGCAAGCATAGCCAAGCCCCTGACATTATATTTACGAGGAGATAACGGTAAAGTAAACAAAAAACAAAGTAAAAATATTAAGTTAAATCTGAATGATTCAGCATTAGAAGCGATTAGAATTTTAAAAAATTATTTGAAAGAACAAGTCGAACTTTTTCAACCGGATTATAGTAAACCATTCGAGCTTACTACTGATGCATCCAACATAGCTATTGGAGCCGTACTAAGTCAGAATAAGCAACCTATACACTTCTTGTCAAGAACACTGAGTAAGACAGAAGAGAACTATAGCACAAACGAGAAAGAGCTATTAGCGATCATATGGTCCTTACAAAAACTCAGAAACTACATATATGGTATAGCAGACTTAACCATATATACCGATCACCAGAGCCTTATATATTCTGTATCAGAAAAAAATCCCAACACAAAGCTGAAACGTTGGAAGGGAATCATTGAAGACTTTGGAGCAAAATTAGTTTATAAACCAGGAAACCTAAATCTTGTAGCTGACGCATTATCACGTCAACGCATAAATACTTCTACCATAGAAACAGCACATTCAGCTGAAAGTTCTTCTAATGATATAATAAAAACTGTGAATCAGCCTTTTAATGCATACACTGCACAGTTCGAACTTATTGAAGATATAACAAATAATATCGAAACACAAATCTATTTTAGTAACAAAATAAGACTCATAATAAAGTTTAAGGACAAAGACTCTTTACTAAGGCAGATGAAAGAAGTTATACAACCCCAAAAGATTGTAGCTTTGCATACGAAATTTGAAAACATATACAAATATGGTGAAAACATAAAAAAAGAATTCCCACTAGTAAGATTTATATTCACACCAAGAAAACTTCAAGACGTGACAAATTTGGAGGAACAACTAAAACTTGTAAGGGTAACTCACGAAAGAGCACACCGAGGGTTACGTAACAATATACAAGAAATCTCAGAGAAATATTACTGGCCCGATCTAAATAAACAAGCAAAGAGTTTCAACAGAAAATGCATAGCATGTCTATTTGGAAAATATGAAAGAAAACCTATCAGAGAACCTCTGAATAATTCAGAAATACCAACACATGTGGGAACACACATTCATATGGACATATACTTCAACGACAAGTATACTTTCCTTGTAACAGTAGATAAGTATTCTAAATATACAATCCTTCGGGAAATCGAAACTCGAAACAGACTGTACGACGTTATGGAAGAGGTCTTATCTAATTATTTCCCAAAATGTGAACGACTCATGACAGATAACGAGAAGGGATTCAAAACAGAAATGGTGAACCAAATGTGTTTGAAATACAACATAACTAAAGTAGAAACTCCAGTATACAGATCGACAGCGAACGGTCAGGTAGAACGTGTAAACGGTACAATAACTGAACTGTCTAGAATATTCACAATTCAGAATAAAACAAGACTTATCGAAGAAATATTTAGAACAGTGCGTGAATTAAATAATTCTATACACTCAGTTACCGGTTTGAAACCTAGAGACATTTTCTTTAATCAAAATAAATATAGCAATAGTGAAATTATAATAAATAAACTAAACTCAGCATCCAAAAAAGTGATCGAACGTCTAAATAAAGGAACTCGACACAGAGAGTATAAAAAAGGAGATAAGATAATGGTAAGAATCACAGGTCTTAGAAAGAAATCTAACGCCAGATACATAACAAGAATAGTAGAAGAAGATAAAGGAGACACTGTAATCTCTAAAGAAGGAATAAAAATTCACAAGGATAACATAAAGAATTATCATTTTTCAGATGACGAAAATATTAATATTCCTAACATTACTAGGAATTGTACAGAGTCAAGAAGGGCAAGGAAACGTTCAAATAACCGAGTTACTAAACAAGAAGTTTATACTTACGCAAACAGATGACGTGTATTTATTCAAAGAACAAACTTATTTGTTACATGCCACCAACCTGACTTCGATATTTCAACCTTACGTAAATATCGTAACTAGTAAATATCAACCTACACAAGAAGAAAAAATTTGGTTAAGTAAAATTAAGAATTTAGCAGACCAATTACAAGAACATACTAGGCATACTAGATCAATTAACTTTTTAGGAACAGCTTTCAAATATGTGTTTGGTAATCCTGACCATTATGACTTAGTTAACATAGAAACGAGTATAAATAATCTCATAGAAAACAATAATAAACAAAAAACTATAAATTCTAGATTTGAACAAATTTTGCAACAATTCGAAGGTCAGAGCCTTAAAGAACATTTAGTAATAGAACAAGTGTACGAACAATTATTATTATTGACCAGAACAATTAATGCAGCAAAAAATAATGAATATTTATCAGAAAGCCTAGACTTAGATGACATTAAAAATATTATTCAACATGAAATAATTCAAGTACCCATAATAAATATACTTGAGTACTCTAAAATATTATTAGCTAGAACTGATGAATTCTTCATCACAATATATAAATATCCAGTTCTAATTAAATCATGTAAATTGTATAAAGTAACACCTTTAAATTCAAAACATGGAAAAATCATTACAGATAAAACAATTGCCTTATGTAACCAAACTTATTTAAGAACAAGAAATTGTCAAAATCATCTAAGTAAAAACATTTGTGAAATTAACTTTGAAGAAGAAAATTGTCTTATTCCACTTTTAAAGAATATAACTTCAAAATGCAACATTAAACAAGAATACGATTACGACTTAGAAATTGAATCCGGTGTTATGTTATTAAGCGGTAAGCATAAGTTAAATAATCAAACAATTAATGGTATAAACTTAGTTACTTATGAAAATACTATAAATCTAGACGATAAAATATACAAAAACATGCATAAGCAAATTAAAGAAGTTATATTAAGAAATCATAATTCAGAGTCTTACATCGACCAAATAATTAAAGAAGATACAATGTACAAATTCGATAACATAGATACTTTAAAAAAACTAATTATTCCTTTTGAAGAAAAACCGATATTATCAACTATATACACAATTGTAACACTGATTGTTATTCTAGCATTTACGTACGTAATGATAAAAACTATACAATGTATAACAGATCGTCAAAAACAAAAAAAGATTGACGCATATAACAAAACTTATGAAAGAGAAATGTTAAAAATAGCGTCGAAAAATCGGGACGATTTCGTTTAACAAGGGGGGGAGTTAAGTATCCATAGCAAAACATATTGAGAAAAAAGATAACATTATTTGTATTCAATGATATCTTTAGTCTCTAGTACAGTCTTGCACACAACGCTACAATGATAACATATGTAAAAGAGATAATATCGTTTGTATACAATGTTGGAATATTATCTCTTCTTCATTATCAAGCAAGACGATTGTACGCTTGGGTCTCCTTGTAGATAGATAAGAAAAGTATATAAATACGACTGTATGATGAATTTATCAACAGTCTTATTGTAACTACATAGTAGCCTTAAGCTCCTTTTAGAATTAGTAAAAAGTATTTCAATAATAAAGGACATAGTTCCAAATAAATATTGTTTAATTTTAAAAGTAAGAAACAAGTGTTTTAATTAGCGCTATGGTTACATTAGATATAATTTAATATGGTGGTTTAGTATTCTTAAATTTTCTAATTTTCCGCGAAATTTTCTTAATTTTTTCTTTCATAACATTTTTCTGCTGACAATAACAAACACAAAAAAAAAGCGAAATCGGTCCAGCCGTTCACGCGTGATGCCGTGACCAAGGGAAATAGGGATTCATTTTTATATATATAATATATAGAAGATTCAACATTGGCACATTTGTTCGAACAGCTTGACTCAATGCGATTCGTTCGAAGTCCATTTCTCGCTCCTATTCTCGATTAAATGTGTCAAATCAAAGCTTTGTTGCGCATTTCATCTGACATCTCCAGTTCATTATCCGATGTCACAGTGCGAATTCGATGCAAAATATCGTCGGCCATAATATCATCTTTGTATAATCAAAGTATCTATCTACTTCATTTCAAAAATTACTTAATGTAACATAGTAAACATAATTTATTAGAACAAACTTTTTGGGTATACCTATATTTAAAAAAAAAAAAAAAAAAATTCAAAATTGTTGACAACA
Organism: Cheilosia urbana; assembly: GCA_946477585.1. Classification (NCBI taxonomy): domain Eukaryota; kingdom Metazoa; phylum Arthropoda; class Insecta; order Diptera; family Syrphidae; genus Cheilosia; species Cheilosia urbana. Next base: position 46,919,063 of record OX297856.1, read on the forward strand.
ACAATTTGCTTGGAAAATAATTAAAATAATTGACAACAACAATTGCTCTTAAAATTCAAAATATATTTTTTTTTATTTGAAGTGTCACTACTTGATTTCTATCCCGTTAATTTTTTTTCAAAGTGTATTTCCCCATTCAAACTTTAATTTTCTAATTTTCCGCGCAATTTTCTTAATTTTTTCTTTCATAACTTTGTTCTCCTGACAATAACAAACACAACAAAAAAAGAATTAGCGAAATAGGTCCAGCCATTCTCTCGTGATGCCCTTACCAACGAACATCATTTCATTTTTATTTATATAGATTTAGTCGTTTTCTCTCAATGGGCCAAGAGTAGCAGTAGGTTAGACCTATACAAAAAATCGATTCCATCTGAATTCTATTATTAAGCCATATAGATCAAGAGAAGCGTCGTGCTATCAACCCAGGCAGCGTTGCAAGACGGTCAAAACATTTCCCCCCATATAAATCTGGAAAACCCCCAGATTTGGCTATTTTTTCTAAAAAAAAAACGCCAACTTTTCGTCATTATTTTTAACTTTTTTAACTACATATATTTCCTATACAGGTACCTATAAATAAATATTAACGATATTGTTTTCGTACAAAATTTCGATCTCGAGATGTTAATCAATTCTGACATAACGATGATAGTGGGTCGCAGAATTCTGTCTATCTGTCCGTCTTTTCACAGGCCCACAGCCTAAGCGGCTGGCCGGATTTCGTTCAAACTTCGGATTTGGAGTTTGTGGGCTCACAGTTCGGAACCTCAATATTAATGGTACTTTCCATATAAAATATTCGTACCAATTTGACGATTTTTAGCTGTGTAGTTAAAAAAGAAAATCATTCCCAAACAGATCAAAAATCAGAAACACCTACTACAATATTGTTCTCGTACTCAAAAATTGATTATTATCACTTATTAAACGCTTATAACTTTCTAACAACTACTTTCGACTTTTACCTAACATTGATTCTCAGATCTTTACCTACCCATCTAATAAAATAAGAAAACAACCAACAAGACTTTTGATGAACGAGAAAGTTTTGTTCGACCCAGTCGTGCACTTTATTTTCTTTACCTTTTTGGGTCACCTACCAATGAATTATTTTGAACTTGTTCTTCTTGAACAAGTACGCCATTTTATACAAGTGACCTTTGGTAAGTGGAACGGACAGATATTTTCAAAATGATTTCTTTTAAACTCTTTTTGGAAATATTTTAAATTTTTTAACATAAAACTATTGGGGCAATTTGTTGTTCTAATTTATGAATATTCAGCTTGAAGTGGATTTCACTCTAAAGCCTAGATGTCGAGCAATTTCCTCAGGGCGTGCTATTTTAGGCCACCATCTCCTACAATTTTAAGCCGAGTCCAAACGGCTAATTGAAAAGATCAAACAGGTATACTCTCGGATGTAAGTTTGATTTTCCGAATACTGAAATGCGGCTCAAATAAATACACAGCCCCTACGCAACTTTGATGAAATTGTTTTTCTATCAAATTTACAGATGAACTCTTACAAAAACTTTTTCCTAATAAAACTGGCATTAACGCTTTTCGTAAAAGTATGGGCATACAATTTCCACAATTATTGCAATATTTTATTTTAAAAATTACTTTTCTTGAACTGATAAGCTAAACACTAAGCATATAAAATGTGTTGTTCTGGACGGAAGCATTACCTGCCAATAAAATTGGCAGAAAATGCGGTTTTCGAGATATGAGCATAGTTGTTTTTAAAATATCGTTCTCGGTGATTTGAATAGAAAAACGTGATTTTTAAAAGTGATTATTTCATACTTCAAGAATGCATTTTGGTGAAAAATTCGAGGCCTATCTAGGATATTTCCAAAAATTGCGATAGTTAAGAGAAAAACTCAGTTTACTAAAAAGTTAAAAATTATTTTTTGTTAAACTGAAACCTACCTATAGGTACCGTTCTCGAAAAAAATTTAATTTTTATCGAAAACTGGATATGCGGTTTTGCTAACCATGCCTCAAACTAAACATCAACTTTGTTTCAAATAAAAAATCTTACTCGATTAAAATCTTTATATGATAAGTTAAGTAAATGTCAAAGTTAATATGGAAGAAAATTTGTGGGGCGGAACAGTAAACCCACAAACTTAAAATACGAAGTTTCAGGTGCCATCGATCGTATAGATGCTCAGAATTTTCAACATCTCGAGTTGGATATTTTGTTAGAATGCAATTTATGCTTCTCTTCATCTGGAAATGGTAAAACATAAGAGAGGAAGATTAACCTTAAAATCAAAGAATATTAATCTTTCTTTGAAAATAACTAACGAAATACCTACCAACGTTTGTAACAGAAAAAAAATGTTTAAAGTAACATTTTTATTGAGATTTCTCAGGCCTATCCTGTAAAAGCGATCAAAATATATTTTATAATAATTCGATAACTTACTTTTAAAATTCATTTCCTTTTACTAACACTACTTCTCCAAAACAGCTCATTCGGACAAGGAAAGAAAAAGACTTTGGGAAATGAACTTTTTGAAATCCTACATAATGGAAACCCAAACTACTAAAATACAGCAAAGTTGCAATACCACATTCTGTAAAACTGCACACAACAACAAATTGAGAACCCCCATATATTTCCGAATAATTAATCACTCTACGGGTTGGCTCAGAACTTTGAAATTAATTTCCAACAACTGCCTGGATAGCAGTGGCGTGGCGTGAACATTTTCAAATGGGAAGTCGAAACAAAATTAGTCCCATACAAATGTAAAAAACATTACATCTGTGTACCTTGAAACAAAATCATACATTGAGCATTTGCAAATATGGTTCACAATTCTAAACTCACTTTAAGTCACGCACTGCAATCTGCCAGCCAACTGAATTTTTAAACCAAAACACACCCTTACCTACCTCAACAACTACCTGTAATTATTCACACAAGAGACAATAAGAAAAGAAGAAGTAAAAGAAAATCGAATAACTCGAAGAAAAGCGCGTTATTTTGTTCATATCATAACCAAACAAACACATACGACATACCCAAAACACAACCCAGTGGCCATGGCCAGTCCAGTACCAGTAACAAGCTCTGGCTCTGGGAAGAAAAAAAGAGATACAAACAAATGTTCACTCAGTACTCAGCAGTCAAAATGAACTTTGTGAGAACCGCGAATAACTCGAAGAAAAGCGGGTTATTTTCTACAATGGGTGTTGAACAAAGAGGTGTCAGAGTCAGACAAAGTACTCAGGGAAGAAAAAAAGAGATAACAAGCAAATTTTCTCTCAAAATGAACTATAAAGTGAGAACTTTAATAACCCGACTTATTTTGGGTTACCTTCGCTTTGTCGCTACGAGACGATGACGACTTTGTATGAAAATGGATACACACACGATTTTTATATGAGTGCTTTTGTGTGTGTACCATTTGGTGAGTATTCACATTCATTTGGTAGTGTTTCATGTATATTCGGTTTTTGGTAGATAGATAGTGTTGCCTGGTGGAGATTTCAAAAGGTAACTCGGTAGGAATCGAGTTATATGGACGCCACGCCACTGCTGGATAGTAGGAATATACTGCCCTCGCAAGCCCCAGTATTTTTTTGTTTCTGCAATAGTGACTATGCAAAATGTGATGACGCCAGTTTGAGCTGCTACCATTCTCTGGCATAAGGTTCTATACAGTTTTATAATGAAGCCCCAGATGTTTTTTTTTCTTCTTTTTTTTTTTTTTTGTTTGAATTTATATTGGCTTAGCTAGCCTGCTCCAATTATCACCTTCCGCATTAAAAATACATAAATAAACATGAAACTGTATGTACTCTGTACCTGCAACTGGATCATGTTAGAGATAAAATTCTGTTTCCCCGTTTTATTATGTACGTTGAAAACTTAATGCGAAATAAAGCAACAGATTGTGGCAAATGCGAATCTCACTTTTGAAATATGCAAATCAAAGCGTAAATTGGCTTTTGTTTGTTCAATACTCGCACTGTGTATATTTGGATTTTTGAGAGCATTTAATTTGCTCTCGGAATAACCGAGGTTGCCACTATTGCATCGCCTTTCCATTCACGGAAACTTTTAAATTAAATCTAACAAGCAATGTATAAAAAATATATTCCTGATGAGTTTTTGTTTTTAAGTGTATGCTAAAGTCAACTTCACACATAGACATAATAGACAATGGTGACGTCCAGATACCTAGTTTATGTGAAACGTGTACTAGATTTGTCGGGGCTAGGTATCCGAACGCGTTGAATAGGTAACTTGAATTGTTTTTGTATCACGGTCAGCGTTATCTTTGTTTGGTTTTTTCCTTTTTAATTTGGTATAGGCCCTTCACAAATTTTTCAAAAGTTGTTATTTCCAAATAAGTACTATAAGTATATAGAAAATGTAACACGGTTGTAATGTTATGCGAATTAATAGTTGTTTAACAGTAGTAGTAGTAGATATATAATATATATATTAGATATATTAGTAGATATAGAAATGACACATTTTTCTCTCACCGGCCCTTTTTTCGACTCTTCAGAATTCTGCAGCGACAACTCTGTTTATTTTAAATTTGACTCTACTAAATGTCAACTGAGTTTGCAGGCAGGATTTTCTTGAGTAGTTTTGTCGGCTTCCCCTCCATAAACGTCAACTGCCAAAACTATACACGTTACCACCCTGGGCTAATAAAAACTTGTATACATCTAGTCAGTCAGCTGTCAGACTTACTAAACTAAGAATCCGAATGTACCCAATTTTCTGACTACTACTTATAAAGTCTGTTTGGTTTATTTAGAGGTTTGTTTGATTGCAGATAGCACCTGTCTTGATGTCACGGCCGTTGGTGATTTATCGATGATTCTATCGATAGGAACAACAAATCGCACTGATACCATTAAAGATGTGCTTTACGTTCTAGCGCTTTGTACGTATCCTGTATATTTGACGACAAAGGTGATTTAATTGCAACAGCCATCCGTAAAGACTATATGTGATTTTTTTTTTTTTTGAAAATCATCATACACGAGGCAGTTGTTCAAAATTGTATGTTTTTTCCGGATCAAAAAATTATTATTCGTCATTTATTATACCTACTTATTATTTTTTATCTGTTATATACAATTTATTATTTATTATTTGTTATTTAATACTTGTTTTATAGTATTAATTATTTGTTATACATTATCTATTATTTGTTAATTATTACTTAGTATTTATTATTTATTTTATTATTATTTTTTTTTTATTTGATAATTTATTTATTTACATTTATTTATCTATTATTTATTGTTTACTATATATTTATTACTCATTGATTTATTATTTACCCATTACAATGCACTTTTTTATTATTTATTCACTACAATGTGACTGCTTAGTTTTTAAGGTTTCTTTTCTTTCCCTTTTCTAGTTCTATTTTGTATTGCAGGTTTTTATCGTATTTTTCCTTCAAAGTATATTATTGCATCTTATTATTATTTGTAATCATGATTTAAAATTAATTGTTCAGTAGAAAGATATAATATAAATATCAAATCTCTGTATGTAAACTGGGCGGTGGCCCACCAAATGTAAATCTTTAATACGAAAATAAATTATCTATCTATCTAAAACGAATCGCGTCCATCAGAAGAAATCCAAACTAATTGTGATATAGAAGAAATGGTGTCTTCAGAAAGCGAGTAGGTACTTTTCCGAAACCTCTAAAGAACCTTCTGTTTAATGCTGCGAGGTTCAAATATCTGAAGAAGAACCTTGCAACCATGTTCGAAGGTCAGAACCAGAGACAATAAGAATAATGTGATCCCCAACTCGCAAGTCGCAACTCGCAATCCTCATGCCGCTGGGCGGCTGGCCCCATCTGTTTTTTTTTTTTCATTTTCTTTTCCTATCGGTTTTTACTACCCCTCAGCCAGTTCTTTCTCATAAATATTTTCAGCAAAAGCGCACTTATTCCTCAAAAATCAAAACTCAAATTCTATCCCCACGTAGGCTCCGTATTTTCTCTGAATGAGACCACCACCAATGGACGAAATGTGTCAATCACTAGGTGAATTATGAAAATTCGGTCGGCTAATAATTAATGACACGCTCAACACAATAGTCTATTATTTAGAGAACTTGAGAAGGGTGCGGTGTTTAACTGCCTGTGAAGTTTGGCATCAGTTGATGTCAAATCGCCAGGATTGTAGTGTAAAACGAGTCGCAAAAGAAAGTGTCTTTGACAATATTTCAAAGAGTCATCAGCAAATTTACTGGGATACAGAGTTAGATATTAGCGAATTCCGTAATGGCTTATAAAACATTATTTCGATAGTGAGATTTCCGACCGCCTGCGGTTGTAAGCATAGGGCATTTGTGTAAATAAGTAAATCCTGTGCACGAAAAGGTGTCTATGGGAATATGCAAACCTCATTTGTTCAATGATCATTACAAAGTTACATGCATCACCACATGAACTACTACATACCCACCGCGACCGCATGTGGCAAGGAGTCGCATCCTCGTCGCCTTTTCTCTGATAGTGATATATTTGTTAATATAAGCGATTCATGGGATTCATGGAATTTTTGCATTTTTGTCTACAACCAATGGATAAAACTCCACACTATCTGTAACAGCAAAGTCGTATGCGGAATTATGTCACGCGTCCTTTATATTTATATCATTCCTAGTCGTGGCGCACACATCCATATCGCATGGTGGTGAAATTCTAATTTCAGGCGACAATAAATATTCATCGGAATGCATAATTGACACAAGTGGATGTGTGACAAAAAATGATCATGAATCAAACTGAAAGTATAATCTTCTAATATGAAGCAATTTGAGTTGAAATACTGCAATGTAATGGCAATTTTGATAGATAGCGCCTGACAAGTGTTTAATTATTTGGCAGCTGTCGCTAGAAAAACGTACATAAGAACGCGGTGTGCTCGAAATTTATTTTTAGTCAGTAAAGAGATGTTTGAATTGTTTTTTTTTTTTTTCCAGAAACAACATAGGTCAGCTTTTTCCAATTTTTTTTTGCAACTTTTCTCATTTTTATATATAGTTATTCATTTTTTCGAGGGAAAGGACTCCTCAAAGTACGAATGCTGACTTATGTTGTTTCTCATTGACTTATGTTGTTTCTCCACAAAACTGTTTTACTATGTACACATAACGTCTGCTCTTTTTTAAAGTAACATGAAGGAAGTCCAGGAGTTGCATGTTTTTTCCAGATGGCTGTGGTATTCAAAAAAAAGTCACACAATGAAAAGATTTTTGTCATCTTTCGTATCTTTACAAAAAGTTCAAGAATATCGAACAGTAGATATTTTTCTATGCGAGGACATTCCTTTTTACCATGCGAAAGAGACTTCGCAGTCTTAAAATGTAAAGTTAAAAAAATCGATAGATTAAACCTGTAAAACCTTCAAAGACGTGAACTGGTAGCTCTGCCGCAAATCCTTGCTTATCCCTCTGGAGATGTGCCAATCAATATAAAGAAGATGACTGACATAAAAAAACTAAAATCGTATCTATAGGAGACATTAACGTTCAAGAGTAGGTACTATGAAATTTTTGCTTGGCCAACAACTACTTGTGAAAAGGTTTCTAATCCAATCGATACAAATCAATGGTATTTTCTTTATGTTTTTGTAAACAATTTTCCTTGTTTTAGGCTTATAACAAATAATAAAAAAATAATATAAACAAAAGTTCTACGAAAAAAGGTGGTTCAATTCAGAAACGACATAAGTCAAGAGACTATATAGACTTAAAAACCGGTTAAGACTAAAAAAAAAGCTAAACATTTTAGCAGTTTTCGAATGCACCTTAAGCCAAATTATAACTTTGAGATTTAGTATACTCAAAATTTGTAGTGTTGCGGAATTTTTTCATATTGAACAGTTTTTTGTTGCTCCTGAAAAGTTAATGCTGATTGACTTATGTTGTTTCTGAAATAAACGATTTTGAGTTAATGCAATAATTGTCATAAGTTAGGTTAGGTTAGGTAGATATACTTATAGGTAGAGCGGGGTGAACCTTGCAATACCGGTCCTCGTCGACCGATTGTGATGCCCTCTTGTGGGTTTGACCTTTGGTGTTGTATCGGTGTTCTTCATCCCCTCTCATGTGGTTACCAGACGCTATCTGGCCATCCTGATGTTCTCCAAGGTCAGACAGACATCAGTAAGTTCTTGTAAGTCATGCTAGTAATAGCTTCCAAATGTTCTGTTCCTCAAGTAACAGAGACTCGTGCAATGACAAACGAAGTTAGATGTGTCCATTATACCTCTTCGTCTACGCAGCCTTTACATTATATGGTCAACGTCATCTTTGAGATTTAGTTTCATTGCGTGGTTTCTTAGGAATATATGATAATTTAGAGCCCCTACTAACATAGATAGCGATGACCTGTCAAACTGTAGAAGTTTATATATCCGACATCTGTAATATACCCACTGGCCAAAGCTTCCGTGGTTTTTCACAGATCGTGAGTTTTTTCCACCTGTTGTTGGTTTTCATTTATTTTGTTCTCCACTCGCTCTCTGAGATTGCAAAGTGGGGGCTTCATCGACTAAAGTGCTCGATCACGATCCATTACGGTCCCATTACCAGTGTTGCCATAATTTCAAAAAAGAAATTGCTAGATTGGAAAAAAAATGCTAGAATGTATGGAGACAAAAAATAAAAATGCTACACAAAAAAAAAAAAAAAATGTTTTTTCACCAGCTTTTTAAAAAAAAATATATTATTTTGTCTTTTTAACTTCAATTTCATCTGAATGCATTTTTTTACTTATCTATATATTGAGTTAGGAATTTCGACCCTAAAAATATCTCAGAAGATTTATTTTTTATTTTTTTTTTTTAAACATTAAAGTATCAGTCTTCAGAAAAAAAAACAAAACAAAAAAATATCAACAGTTACTACAGCGGGTCCATTTTTTTTTTTTTGGTGTTTTAGGTCCACCATAGATAAATAAATCCTTCACCACATGTCTCAATTAATAAGCCCATGTATCAAAGGGCATGGTAGTACGAAGTTCTAGCACTACACCCTTTTTACAGGAACAAACTCAGGCGATTTTTGATCCTCCTCTATCTTCAGTATCAATGAAGTCAGAATATTCAAATTCGGAATATTTGCTAAGTTGATCAAGCACAAGCGCCTCAGTAAACTTTTTAGCAAAAGTGGTTCCTGAAATATAGGGCTTCAAAAATCACAAAAACCGTAACTGACTGTATGACATATCATCAAAATTATGGAGTACTCCCCGACATCGTGAAATCTTCTAATTTTGCACAGCGGTATGTCTTGTGGTGCAATCAAATGAATAATTGAGGTTTCTTTATAAGGGGACGTGGTATCCATCCACTTTCTCAGAATTGTTGTCAATAATTATATGTTGGACTTCCGATGGCTGTAGAATAATGAAATTTGGTTGATCGGTAGAGCTCAAAAATCTAAGATTTTTCATTTGAAGTGTCTGCCTATTGTCATTTTGAAAATATACATGCAACTTAAAAGTACATGACTTTTCTAAGAACTTATTGCTGGTGAGCTTATACTTGGGAAGTTTTTTTTTTCATTACGCCAAATTCGAAAGGTTTTTAAAACTTGATCAGTGAACCCACCAAATTTTAGTCAATAATGATTAAATAAAAAAATGTCTCTCTTAATTTGTAGTTATTTCAGTATTGTTCTACCTACTTCAAATATTTCGTATTAAACCTTAATAAAGAAAGAAGTACTTTCCACGACTGACTTTGTTACATAGAGGTTTTTTTTATAGAAGAACTCTTTGGTTCTTTTTTTTTTAATTTATGTTTTTGGTCTTATACTTATCTCCACGTACCCAATAGACACGATTAATCGTACTCACACATTATCCGTTCGCAGGTTTCTACCATCTTCCAATTTAAAATAAAAATATTGCTGAACGAAATAAATTCCGTTTATCTTTTTAGTTTTCCTTTTCTAATATTCGCTTCTTTTAAAGTAGGCCTAATCGCTTTAGTTTGTTTTCCAAAAAAAAAAAAAAAAAAAAAAATGTCGTAACACACAAAAAAAAAAATACATGTACACAAACAGGCAATTAGAATACAAACTGTTATAACCACGACTCGATGTCATATACCTAAACAGATGGTAAAAGGACTGCACTTGTGTGCAGCTGTACTTACATTTTTGAATATAGACATAGATACCTAGATTACATATTTGTTAAAAAATTAATACCCGTCAATGCAGAACTTCCCGGAAACAGTAGCAAAAAAAGGATCATAAAATCCTTTCAAGGCTTTTGCTTTACTGGAGAGAAGTGACCGGATGTGGTAAAACCCAACCACCGATAATAAACAGTATAGGTTTACCTGCTTAATCATTTTGATATGTCAGTGTGAAAAATATGCTCTACAAAGTGAAATATGAATTTATACCTACCAAAACATGCAGAAATATGCCCTTACGATAAGGCTGAAAATTTGTACTTAGTTTTCTATATTAAAATATTTAATCAAATTTTATCCCAAAAAATACCATTCTTTTGCATGAATCCGGTTGAGTTGCCCTAGTAATCACTATTAATTTATCGCAATATCTCTACAATGCACATGATCACGAATAAACCTCATTTCTAAAAGACAACATTCAAAAATATGTTTTAACTGAATATTATTGGATCTGTCACAAATACAAACAGATTGAAACCGAATGGCAACACTCCACATAATATGCCGCTCTCAAAAGCTCCAAAAAGTACCAAAACCGAAAGTTCTTTGACAAAATTCAAGGAAAAACCCTTAATGACATGCTTTCTTTGATATATGGTAACACTCTTCTGACGTGCTTCAGTCACACACACTGCTTATTTTGGTTGATGATAATAGCAAGCGAACACAAGACGATCGTGCTCATTCTGCCCGCGGCTGTGTGGCAGACGGGTTATGTTGGGATGTATGTGAATTTCAGGAGAATTACAACAACAAATTCTTTGGAATGCCAGTGGTTTCGTTTTTATTTCAGTGGCAAATCTTGTGTTTGAGTGCCGTGAGAGTAGCTACAGGCACCACTGGTAGAAAAAAAGCTCCTCCATAAGGCCTGTACTGACAATTTTTTCTTGGACAGAGTATAGTTTGGATCTTATTTCATGATCAGAAACGGCTTCTATAGCCGCCTTGTTGGGCCAAATACAGAACAACAATCACAGAAGGAGATTTAGAAAAGGAAACCGAAGACGATTCAGATCAGAGACAATACTGAGACCCCCAACTTCGGCCGATTTTCCGTTACTTGCCTACAAGCTATATTTATATGGGATGGTACACGCTAAGTGCGTTAGTATTGTTACATAGAAATTCGTATTGACAAATGTCACGTAACTTCACTCACCAACACACTCGCACCTTGCGTGTCCCCCTTCCGCTTCCGGCAAAGCTGCTGCCAGAGTTCATAGAATTTTGTCCGTTAAATTTGAAATTTTTCGTTACGTGTAAATAGTATTTTATTTTTGGAATAAGTACAATTTTGCTGAAAATATTTATGAAAAATGATTACTGCAGAATGGTTGTAGGAAAATAAAAACATTTTGAGCAATTTTTCTTCAGTTATATAAGAAAAATGTACACATGAAATCGAAGTTAATGATATTCAAAAGCGGAAAATACACAACCAGTCTGTCCTAATATGTTTCTAGTATATAAAACAACTCATTTAGATAGTATTATTAACCAAACAAATTATATTAATCGTCTTTTACAAATTTTTAATAACCAACCAATAGCATTCAGTTATCTTAAAATGTGGTATTCCCGAACTCCATCACATTCCTCTATGGTTGGTAGCGGTTGGCAGCATTGGTTTTATATTTTTTGTATGTTTTTGCATGTCACACGGATTTTAAAATGACAGAACACCGATAGGAAAACAAAATGGCGAATTTGAAAAAAAAACTGAGGAGGCCAGCGGCAAGAGGATTGTGAGTTGGGGGTCTCAGTATTGTCTCTGATTCAGATGATGGAAATGAATTGCTCGGTGGTTAATTTGCTATCTTTGTCAATTTTCATTAAATAAAATGTATTCTGCGCAAAATACTATTTTATTTTTTCTTGCAAGTGCTTGCTTTTCTAATATGTGGCTTTAGTTTAGTTCAGATCCTGTGGGAAAACATTAAGGGGTGAAAATAATTCAGTTAAAGTTGTATTCGCATTAACTATATAATCGCACAATCAGAATAAATTATTAGCTTGCCCGCTGGGATTGCTCAGAAGTAATATTATAATTAAGTTCCAGTTTTCAAAGGTAAAGGATAAAGATAAAAGGCTAATATTTTCTCACTTCGAAACACTTAAACTGGGTAGCATATGGTGGTAGTCCTGTTTGCATGCTGTCAAATTTAATCAAGTCTAAGACTTTGTTGGTATATGAGTGTAGGTCGCTTTGGGGAACGTCACCCCAATCTTGTTTGTTGCTCGTAGCGCCACGTACATACATTGTGATTCGTGTTCAAGTTCAACTATTTGTACAATACTAACCGATATCCCAGCTAGCTTTGACTGCTGAATCCCAAGAGAAAAGCGAAGAGGTTGTCCAATTAATTAATAAGTAGCAAAAATGTTTAGGTATAGACTTATATATATACATATATGCGCTGTACATTGAAGGTACAGAGTATATATATTGTCAATTCACTAATTTTGGCTTTCTCGTATTCGTAGTAAAAGAAAAGTATTGTTTTCAATCGAGCTGGATATATGCATATAACTATGTACCTAGGTATGTGCGGTGGAGGAGGTAAATTTCCAGGGGGTTTGAATGAGAACACGTTTCTCAAAACATTTTAATTAAAACTGTTTAATTCAACTCAATTTAAAAGAAGTTTGTAAATATAATGTTTAATAAAAGTTAGTTTGGATAAAAAATAAGAAAAGAGGATGGATATAGGCAAATATTGCGAAATAGTTTTAATCAAGCGTTTCGTTGTGTGCTGTGTGATTATGCTGTCTTCTTTTGTTCTTTACCAATTGAATGATGATGACAATAGTTAATAGAGAACTTGCATTTAGATGTACGGTAGAACATTCTCATTTTGAAGGACTTTGGTTTGAGTTGATAGGCACATTCTGCCTACATGTATATATTAATTTATTCTAATACTAGCTGACCCGTGCCCGCCTTGCTTCGCCAGAGTTTCACTTCTCAAATTTCAAACAAAATAATTAGCGTTATATGTACAAACAGCAGCTTTCCCGAAAAAAGAAAAGAAAAACTGTCAGGAAAACAATCCAAACAAATAGCATAGGTTAGGATAGGAAGGGCTAACTGGCTAACTTGTATTATTCCCTCTCTCAATCTCATTTACAGTCCACTTACATTTCATACCCTATCTCTCTCAATCCACAAGCCACACACACACTCGTTCACTACCTCCGGCGGAAGAATAAGTTTCGAAAACGAAGTGTTTATCTCTATAGAATATTTTTCGCCATCCCATGTCATTTTAGGAGAAACTATTTCATTTCTAATACCTAAATATGTAGCACTCAAATTTTTTCCTGATAAAATTTAAAAAATTCATAGCATTACCTAATAATGATAATGAGTGTGGTAACATAGCCGAATTTGAACATTTAAAAACTTAAAAAAATCACCAATATTAATGTTTTGGACAAAAGTTAGCCTCATTTTAAAAAATTAATGTGGTGATTTTATTTTTAAGAACTACTTAGAATAGCTAAAGGCTTAATTTCAATACCATATTCTTCGGTTTGTGGAGAAAGAATTTGTTCTTATACAAATTTAAGAAACAAATAAGCGCAGAAATCGTCTTCAGTCGAAGCATGTTCAGTGAATTGAAACCAAAAATTTGTTAAGAAATCACTCATGTCATAATTATAAAATTTAAAATTTTCTTCTACAAAATAACTCCAAAATAATAGTGACATTGATCAAGGCGGACTAATAAGCATAAAGAATTGCATGTTCCTAAATATTGAAGTGACATTATTATTTTATCCTTTAAAAGTCAGAATTCCTGTTTTTTTTTTATTACTATTAATTTTTATGATTTGCATGTCACATGTTTTTCAAAATATTGATTTGTATTATTTCAAGGCCAAGGAGAGAAAATATTTGTTTTTTTAATCATTAGCTAAGTAAATATGTAGTAAAAAGTACATGGGAATAATTAACTTGATATTCATATAGCTACGAATTTCCACAACGACAAAGTTACACTCAGTCCGTAAAAGTTACAATTTCAACTTGTAAAAAGTACAATCTGAAAAGTTAATTTTTCATAACTGGTTCAAATTAAAAAAAGAGCGAAAAAAACACAAAGCAAAAAAGGTGCATAAAAAACAGAAAGAAAAATCACACACCACGTCACCACGCACAAAAGGCACAGAGAGACGAGAGAGTCATTACGATGATAGAGAACCTCAAGAAAGTGGGTCTCGCAATTCAATCCGTCGCTTTTGAGGTAAACAGCCTTAACGGCTGGACGGATTTGTTTTAAACTTCTGATTTGGAGTTTGTGAAGCTTTCATCGCTGCATACCAAGTTTTACGCTAAGAAAATGAATAACGGAACTTTTGCTAATCGAACTTATCTCAAAAACGGTCCATACGATTGTAACGAAAAATCGTTCCTAATATAATATGGACATTTCTAACTTATAGCGCACTCAGTTTTTCTCTAAATTATCGTACAACATTTTTTGGGAAAAAAAAACATTTTTACGTCTTTTTAGGGTTCCGTAGCCAAATGGAAAAAATCGGAACCCTATTAGATTCGTCCATATGTCACAGCCACTTTTCTCCGAGCTATGGTAAGTAGATGTATTCTGTGAACCGCATTAAGATATTACACAAAAATAAAAATAAAAACAGTAAATTTTGGGGGTCCCCATACATAGAACTGAAACTCAAAACATTTTTTTTCATCAAACCCATAGGTACTAGGTTTCTAATATCACTTTTTTTTTAAAGTGAATAGTTTGCGCGCGAGACACTTCCAAAGTGGTAAAATGTTGGAAACTTGGCGTCAAATCGATATTTTCAAAATTATTTCGTCCTTCATTTTCTATTCGAATCAAGTAAAAATTGTCTATAACTCGAAAAATGCACGAAAAAACGCGTAAAACCTCAAAAAAGACGCGTCGAAAAACGAAACAAATCGGAAAAATAGTCAAAACTGTCTCTAATAAAGAAAGCATCAAACAACGTTCCACAAAAACGCGTCAAAAAAAGCATCCAAAAACGTGTCGAATAAACGCGAACAAGCGCGAAAAAAACCGTAAAGAACGCTTTGAAAACTCTCCAAGAAAACTGAAAAAAAAAAAAAAAAAAAAACACGAATCGACAAGTGCGTCAAAAAACCCACGAAAAAACGCGTCGAAAAATGGGTGAGAAACGGGTTGGGATGGAAATTCTGTTTTTCAAAATTCTCACAAACTTCTGCAAGCAATAAAAATAGGTTTGGAAAGCGCTCGCTTTTTAGCATTTTCCAAACCTATTTTTATTGTTGTATTTTTAAAATAAAATTTGCCTATAACCTGTATACTTATATTTATTTTATACATTTTAAAAAAGCAAATATATAAAAATCGGTGCAATAGTTCGGTAGATTTTTGCGGATCTAAAATTTTTGGATTCAGATTTTATATGCACACATAATATCAATTAAATTAGGAATTCCATGTAACCTGTAAACCCTAATGAATTTCTCAAAATAGACTGCGTGACATACTTCTCAGAAAAATTCACTTATGTACAGTACCTATTTATACATCTACTAAATATTTTGCAAAAAAAACTTAACAAGCATTCATTTTTAATTGCAGATCCACTCCCGGGGAGAATAAAATGCATTAGCTAAGTGACTATTCAATAACGAATTACGTTTACTTTTATCCGAAAAGAAAAAATTCTTGTACGGCTAGGTTATTGTTCCGTTTTTCTCAAAACATCTCCAAGAATTCTTGGGGGCCGCAAGGCTCAACCCACTGCTTTACGCTCTTTCTCATATTAAATTTTAAGAGAAAATTAGTAACCCTTTGAAAAAACTATAAAAAAAAGTGTGGGCCTAGCAATAAGACTTATTTGTCAGCCCACGGTAGATTTTCAAATGATGATAATAGTCCACGGAAATTTTCAGCTAATTACAAAACTTATAGAGTGAACTGCAAAATGACTGAAAGTAATAAATTGAGATCATTATAAGTTACAACAATATATCCCGATTCTATTAAAAGCGACAAATAATTACCCTCCCAGCAGAATTTTCCTAGACCCTTTTAGGTGGAAATAGATTCATGTTTCGTGTCTGGAATTTAATCTGACAAGGTTTCTGTTTACAATTTATTTTTTAAGCAAGGACGTCGTGGTGCGATGCTTTGTACTGTCTTAATTTCCACACGTAATACCTTCCTCTTGGGCTTAATATTAATTAAAATTAACTCATACTCCCATCTGCAATTGACACCTTAGGAGTTAGGATGAACCAAAATTAAACGAAAGGTATATTCTTTGTCGCATCCGTCTTCTGTTTAAAAGCTGTTTGCTGTTTTCTTGCTGAGTTGATTTAGTTCGTGCCCTCCGGTAGTGCTTTCAACTCTTTTTTTTCCATTTTTTTAAATCAAATCTCAAGATTAAATGGAGACTGGATTGGGGAAAATATAAACTAACCAACTAGGCCAGGGATTGCCAAACTATTTTGGGCAAGGACCCCTTTTCCAAAATGAACTGAAGCCTTAGAGAGACCCCCATAGCCAAATTACTTAAAAAATTCTATCTACTTTGCGTATGGTTAAGTGAGTAAACTTGATATAATTTTCTCATCAAAATTTAACAAAATAAATAGACATAAAATTGTAATCATAATCATGCTCGAACACTTTATCTTACACGAACTTGTCCACGCATATTGACTTGCTTATCGACTTGTTGAGTTTTTCAAAAGTGCAATAATAATATTTCCTACTAAAATATTGGCCATTCTTATAACAAGTTGGTACATGTAATACAACTTATACAGTATCTTGAACGTTTCAAATAAGAACTTCTGTTAATTAATAGGGGTCGATTTTTAGACCTCGTTGACCCCCAAAATCAGTTTTCGGGTATGCTGATTCTTGGGAAACCGAGAGCAACTTACCGATTGGTCACCATCCTAGATTCCGAGACTCGATCGAGGCCTTAAGCATCGGTCAAGTCTCGGAAGCACTCTTTCATGTTGTCTGGCCCGGCCCCTCCCAAAGACCCCCTACTCCAAACCTAGATCTACTAGCTTATATCTAGCTTAAAACTAAGGAGGAATGCTACATAAGTAGAGCACCAGCCTGGGAGAGCGTATCAACTCTCACATCTTCGTTAAGTCACCAAAATTCTGTGAACTGCTTTACGATATCGACCCTGTCCCGTTC
The DNA here is from genome assembly GCA_946477585.1 of Cheilosia urbana. Lineage (NCBI taxonomy): Eukaryota > Metazoa > Arthropoda > Insecta > Diptera > Syrphidae > Cheilosia > Cheilosia urbana. The sequence continues at coordinate 46,936,474 of OX297856.1, forward strand.
CGCAATTGCGGTACTAAAACGGAGGAGCTCCTAATCATTGGCAGTGTACCCGTTGTGGATGAGCCGCTTATCCCTCGCGCAGCGGTGGCTGTGGTAAAATACCGACACACCATCTTTTGTCTGGACTAGCCCTTTCAAGAAATGGCTAAGGCAAGATGAAGCCAGACCGAAGCGTACTCTCATGGTAAATTAAATTGGGGTAGTAAGCCCCTGAAATCTGGTTGTTATCACTGGCCGTCACCCTTGCAACGTGCCTAATAAAGAGATTATCAATCCTATTCATTCGAGCCTCATTGTCCTGTTTGGATAGTATTTTATGTACTCAGATTCAGGAGTTTAAAACAACCTAAGACAGGCCCTGAGGCATTGCCTCTCAAACACCCGACTCACTCTTTTCCATATAGGATGGCGCTATATTGAACCACATGGGGCAGCCATAAGCTGGCGATTGCTAGCCAGTCTTTTATCCGGGCAATTGCTGCATTTGTAACGAATTCAACTGTATGAATCTGTTTACCTACTGTCACAACTGCAATGTCATCGGCGAATCCAATTACCGTCACCCCCCCAGACAGCGATAATCGTACGACTTCGTTGTACATGATGTTCCACAATAAGGGTCCTAAGACCGATCTCTGTGGAACTCCGAAAATTACGTTGTAGTATTTTTCACCTTCACCTGTGTTATATCTTAACTTCCTGTTGTTTATGTAACTCATCACTATACGTAGCAAGTAATACGGTGTATCCATTCTGGAGAGGGATCTTCTACTGAAAGACCAGTTCGTCGAGTTAAAAGTGTTACTACTGCACAGGCACAGTACTCCTTTGTTCCGTGCAGCCATTTTTCCCCTTTGATGGCGCCTTTTGCAATGTCAACTACTGCTCTTATGGCATCAACAGTGGATCGCATTTTCCTAGAGCCAATTAAATTGGTAGTCTCAGAGAGCTCCTTTCTCTTCTGCCACTGCGAGTTATCTATTGTAGATTACCTTCTCCAGGACCCCCCTTTATCACCTATAGACACTTCTAAATGTCAAACCCTGAACAATAATCCCCATATCATCGTCTTTCATGTTACTGCATACTATCCAAACATCTCTATATAACTTTAAGTACTGTTTACAGCATTTAGTACTGCAACCATTAATGGCAAAGTAATTAAACTCTTAGATTTCAAACTGCACTATCATTATTGGCGCTCCTCACCACACATACGAGTATGACATTACACAAAATCTCTTTGATGCCTACCAGCCATGAAAGTAATGGCTTTTGGGTTCATAAGCAATTTGGTCTTCATAATAGGAACAAAGTGAAATGAAAAGCTGTTCCACTCCAAGCCAACATTAGATTCGCCCACCACCCATCAGCCACCACCATCACTATTTGCAGCGTTAAATGATCGCATTTGTTGTATACGGCACACCTGGAGGAACAACTTACTACAGACCTGGGACACAAATGAGCAGGCAGCTCCAATACCTTTTCCGCCCCCCCTTTCCCGCCAGTTGTTTATATCCGAATCTGTTTCTGTGCTGGAAATGGGCTCCGCTGGCAAATGAAGACAAACTTTTGGCAATTACTGCTCCATATAAACTGCCTCTGGTGAGAATGAATGGAGGTGTTGAACAAACAACCACGATTAGGGCATTATTCCTAATTTAGTTGTTACTTTTCCCCTACCCACCATCGCACCGTCTGGAAGAGTCTGTGAATACGCTTAATAGCTGAAATCTGTGCCACCGCTCTTTCCCAGCAATTATGCATTGTGTACACCCGCGAATCGGAAAAGACACAGATGCTCTTTGTTCTCGAAAAATGTGGGTTTATTGATTCTTTATACCGCTCTCAGACTTCATAGAGTAATGGGACGAAGTGGAACTTTTTCAATCAATCTTTTTGTTAGAGCAAACAGAAAACGTATGGTTTCGCAATACAACGAGACAACAGTGAAAGAGCTTTTGCAGAGAGAGAAAAAAAAAAAAAAAAGAACAATCCTTTGAATGGTACTCCCTTACGTATACAGGGTGTCCGCCGGGATGGTATACTACTTGAATGGATCTTATATTGATAAATGTTTTATTTAATGTCGGCTATTATATATGGATACGGTGACCATACGTCCCGTATTTCCCTGGACAGTCCCGTATTTCAATAGCCTGTCCCGTTTTTTTTTAAAGATTTTTTTAAGAAATACGGGACATAAATCCCAAAATACATACAATTTTTTGTTATTTTTTGGAAATTTGTGTGCTGTTATACATTTTCACTTTTTCTGTCCCGGGTTTGGCTCTTAAAAATATGGTCACCGTATGTATGGAATACAATATCAGGTAAATGTCCGCCTCTGTTAGTCTCACAAATGCGAGCCCTTTTGAGCACATTTTTCATTACATTCTCACACATTTCACGCGGTATTTCATTAATTTTATCACGAATATTTTGTTTGAGTTGCTCAAGTGTTTCTGGTTTGTTTGCATAAATCTTGCTTTTCAGATATCCCCACAAAAAGAAGTCCGCAGCAGTCAAATCAGGCGATCGCGGAGCCCAATCAACATCACCATTTCTTGAAATAACTTGTTGTGGAAAGAGGTCTCGCGTCTCGCAGTAAATCCATTGTAATCCTGGCTGCATGCGATGTGGCGCCTTCTTGTTGATACCACATATGTTAATCAAGCCCAAAGCATGAAGTTGTGGCGTTCAAAAGTTTTCAATCATATCACGATATCGCTCCCCATTCACAGTTACCGTTACGCTGTTTTCATCTTCAAAGAAGTAAGGTCCAATGATTCCTCCTGACCAAATTGCACACCAGACTGTAACTTTTAATGGATGCAAAGGTAGCTGATGAATAATTTGAGGGTTTTCCATTGCCCAAAACCGACTATTCTATTTATTCACATATCCATTCAAATGAAATGAAATTTCACGTAACTTTCTCATCGTCACAGTAATCGATGATTGATTTTGATAAAATGTTTTAACGATTAAAAGACGTTGGTTTATCGAATATTTTCCATAATAAATTTGCCACGTGTTTACTTCACGACTACCAAATATGAACTTTCAAGATGAATGTTTACCAAAATGGCGGCAAAACAAAGTAGTATACCTTCCCCGCGGACACCCTGTATAACTAATAACAGCTACGATGACGAAAAATAATCGATGTCTGCTTTCCGAGGAGGAAAGTTAGGTACATCTTTTGAATATCCGTTTTATTACTCCTAAAAGGGTTTGTTTGCCAATCAACTGAGGAATTTGCCTCTCGGAGATACCCCAATTGGGATCGGGTCAGTGGGGGTATGATGTATGAACCATGCTTTGGAGTTCCTAGTCCTACTGTGGAAAACTTCTATTGTCTCCTGATGTTGTTTGTTTGGAAGTAAGCCCTAATCGGAAACCGTACAAAAATGTGTAAGTGGCGTCTCAACCGCTTGCTTGTCGGAAAAGTAATCCGCAGAGAATTTGGTCTGGTGAGAATTCGACGGAATACTATAACAACTGTTGACAAGATTATAAGTTTAGAATAGTTCTGAGTAGCATTTCCACGATACAGGTCCTTAATGTAGGTATGTGATGCACTGCAGGTGTAAGGGTTGTCTTCAATTAGAAGGCTAGGATTGTGGGTGTGTGCTTTCTCATTTCTTACCATCGGGACTTGTACGATGTATTTCACCCACACGGTTTACAGTGTCTAGGGATCTACTATGGATCTATAAAAAACACAAATTATATCTTAAAGCTTTTTCCACTGCGCCACCTTTCGGGAACCTTTGTTTGACAAGGTAGGTAGGTAGGTAAATGGATGCTCTTGTGGCGGTTGCCACAGCTTCACTTAGACCATCAGTTGGGTCCATTGTGTCCAATTACGGGAACCATCCAGTGTAGCCTGTCGAGAAAAAGAAATATACCGCTTTGTATTGGTGACACATAGATTTAGTGTGAATCTCATGGGTTCTTAAAGCTCCGTTGTAACCTGATCCTCTAGTTCTTCCTACGAGTTAGTGACTACTGATAAGAAGTCTGTCTATCTCCTAGAACCACCCAGATTTAAGTATGAATCTCAGGAGTACTTTGAGATCAACATTCTTCAGATCCTCTAGGTCATCGAAGAAGTAACTATTGAGAATTCTCTGTCTGCTGTTTTTAAGGGCTGGGCATTCGCAAAGTAGGTGGCGAACAGATTCTATTTCTTCTACGTCCCTACAGCTTCTGCAAAAGTCATTATGCAGTATCCCCAGCCGTTCCGCATGTACGCCTATCGCACAGTGTCCAGTAATGACCCCCGTGAGTATGCGAATATCTTTGCGGCTTAGTCCGATCATATGTTTAGATCTCTTTTTGCTCACCTCTGGCCATAGTTCTTTAGTATGCCTGCAGGTAATGAGATTGGTCCATCGTAGGTTAGTTCTACTCCAGGATTCAATGAATTTTCGACCCGTTTCTTGCAAGCTCATCCGCCTGTTCATTACCCGGAATATCCATATGCCCTGGTACCCAGCATAGGGTCACCTCGTTGGCTCGTGATATTTCGTCCAGATTAATCTTGCAGTGACTTACTGCTCTTGACTTCACCACGACTGACTCCATGGCCTTTATGGCCGCTTGGCTGTCAGAGTAGATGGTGATTTGTTTGCCGACGACGTGTCGTCTCTTTAGGTTCTTCGCCGCTTGGGTGATAGCGGCTACCTCTGCTTGGAATACACTGCAATCATCGCTGATTCTGAATGATTCTCGCAGGTCCAGTGCTTCGCTGAAGATTGTTTGACAAACTTCCACTGTCTTGAAAAATGTAGATGAAAAACTCATACAAAACGAATGGTTGTTAGAAGCTACCCCTGTGAAACTCAGCACTGAGTTATTGCACCGACTAATTAACTGGGGTCAGTTCAGGGCACAACTAGGGCGCCATAGCAGTCATGTCGAATACTGGTTTTCAGTACCAGGGTGATTTCATTGATACCTATATCGAACAAACCTATATTTTAAAAGGAAATGTGCATGCCATCTCGTTTTCATTGCATTTGCCTTGCATGAACTGATACTGAAGTCAAGTCTCAAGTGTGTCTTTCTCTGTTTCTAGATTTTTTGTTGTTGTTGTTCTGCTCTGCTATTGGCTGTCGCTTTGTTTTATGTTTAAACTAATACATTTTTTAAAAATATTTTAAGACTTCATTTTTATTGCATTTATTTTCTAAATTCGATATCTACTGCAAAAAAAGTGAATCTACTGCACTTTTTTTTTAAGAGCTACTACGAAATTTTATAACTGAAGTCCGAACCCTGATCGTATCGTACCAACGCGAAAATGGTTTTGTGGATATGTGCTTAGTGCTTGTTATATTGTTTCGTTTTCGTACCTTGATACACATATAATAAACATTTATTTTAGCAGCCAGAGGTTTTAAATATACCAGATTGAATGTATTCTTTATCCAAATCTTTTCCTAGTCTGCAAATTCCTGAGATAACAAAGACAAAAGTGACATTTTGGATAAAATCTTATTCTGCATTTTGTCAATTCAAAATAATCAGATGAATTTATAAATCTATTTATATGTAGATACAAACATATGCGTATAATATTAATTGTATGCCCTAATAAAAACGTCTGCTCTTAGCCTACTTAAGTAAAGGTGACTTATGTTTGGAGTCATAAAACTAGTTTAATTGAGTTATTATCGCTAGAAAATTAACCAATATCTTACTATACGTATTAAATAACATTTTAATCACCTTTACTGAAGTAGTTTCCAGGGGCCACGAACGAGGACGTGGCAGAATATCGACCCCATCCTCCCAACCTCTCAATACTAATCATTCCTAAATTTTTAATTTGTTTGAAGTTCTAAGCATTCATTACATTTAGCAACTTTCTATCTTTGTCAATGATATCCCACCAGTAATTAAATATTCATTAGCTCATATGTACGCAGATGATGTTCAACTGTACCTTAGCTGTAAGCCTGGCCAAACTTCTGAGGCTGTACTAAAATAAAACCTTGAAAGCATTCGAAAAAGAGTGAGGAAGCTTTTCAATAAAGCCAAACGCACCGGTGTGTAGAATCCATATCCATATCCAAAAGAGCCTCCAGGAGGAGCTACTGTGAAAAGCTTGAAGAGTTTCCTGCAGTGGCACGCCTACAAAAAGCACTCCTGTAAGATTCCTGTAATCCATGTAATCCAGCCTTGAAATAAATAACAGTTTATCCGGAAAGCGTTTCACTCCGGATAGGATTAAATGGGCTTTCAACTCATTTAAACCATACTAGGAACCAGGTCAGGTAGGGGGAGATGGGGTACATTGATACATGGGGCACATAGATACAACCGGCATTATTAGAAAACAAGGCACATCAGACCACTCAACGAAGCACACAGCGCAACGTGTCTATCAATGCGCAAATATATCTGGTTGACATCACTGTTCAGTTATCGCTTTGGACCTAACATGCACAAACGTGTTTCGTACGTCTTCAAGTAAATTTTTTGTCACTTTTTTCGACTGAGTTTTTTTTTAAAGGATTTGTGTTAGCAGTTTCATATGAAGTTATTTGATGAATATATATCCTTCGTAATTTGATATTTACTTAAAATGTTGTTATTAAACATTGCTTTTACTGCATTTAATATATATATTTTTTTAAGCCAGTTGGGGCACATTGATACATACGACCCTGGGGTAGTTTGATGAGTATCAATGCACCTGCAGAACAGCTTCCCTATTTAATTTTAAAATCAATTGTTGTCCTTACAACAAAAGGACTATAAATACCAAGTTCCTTATTTTGAGTTCTTTAGTTTACGTTATTTGCGTAAGAAGCTTAGGAAAGCATTCATTTCTAATTAAAACTAATTTAAACTTAGTTTAACATGAATTATTAAATACCAAAACACTGTTTGTATTGTTATTTGTTATTAAAATACTAAATAATATTTTAATAATTGAAGTTTTTCAATAATAATACTGATTAAATTGCTATGAATCAAAGTGACTCGAACGTGTACCAATGTACCCCGTGAGTGGGGCAGTTTGATACAAATTTCATTTTTTTTTAAATAGGTTCTTATATTTTTTGTGAATGGATTTTAGAGTAAATTCGTCTGATGTTAGCTAGTTATAAGGACACTCAACACATCACATATTTTATTTTGTTATTTCTTTCATCATGCTATCTTTTATTTGAGTCTCAAGCAAAATCGTATCAATGTACCCCAACTCCCCCTATAGACGGTATTTTTCCAGCACTCATCCCAAAAGACTGGACTTAATTTTACTTACCATGATTGCCTTATTTAGATTCAGTTTTAACTGTTGTTATATACCACGAGCTTGGAGGGAGGTAAACGTGGTATTTATACTCAAACCAGGCAAACCTAACGAACTACCTAAATCATATCGTCCGGTAAGTTTGACCTCGTTTTTCTTGAAAACGATGGAAAGAATAATAGACAGAAATAGACAAAAATAGACACATCAGAGGGCTCTGCGAAATAAGGCCCCAAAAAATTATACAGGAAACAACTACAACGATTTTTAATAGAATTTGGGTTGTTATTTCCTTTTTTGGAGCCTTATTTCTTAATGAAAATTGGGGTCTTATTTCATTATGAACCCCCCTGCTTGTGTTTACTGTTAGATTGCGGGGTGGGTGCGAGGTTGAGTATATAAAAAGTTCATTTAATCTAAACTAGTTTATCCAATAACAACAATATTAAATGAAAAGTAGTTTTCATTATTTTTAATTTCATTATGAAATAAACTACAAATTTGGGGCCTTATTTCTTTTTATTTTGGGGCCTTATTTGATTTCATCGCAGTGGGGCCTTATTTCATATTTGAAATTGGGGTGTTATTTCATTATGAGTCATTCCAAAGCTAGGAGCTTGAAGGCATTCGAGAATTAAAACTTTTCTTAGTTATAAGCTTAGATCTCTGCTTCTGGATAGCGAATAATGTTAAAACATATCCTATAACCTAATCTGGACAATTTCCAATGTAACTGTGAAAACCGGAATCAATTTTGTGCTGTACTTTTCGAATCTATTCATAGCAAACAGTTTACAGCCGGAAAAAAAGTTACAGTTTTATTTGTTGTAATTTGGGGCTCTTTACATTGAATTTGGGGCCATATTTCATTACTTTGGGGTGATATTTCATCTTTTGCGAATTATTTATTTCTAGTAAGGGTATTATTTCATTATTTCACAAACAAAAATGTAACTTCACCCCAAATTATCAATGAAAAAAGGCTCCAAAATAATGAAAAATGACACCAATCAGACTATCAAACGTTGTAACTGTTTACTACACTCAGAGAAAAATACTATGATTTTAATATGAATTCCTATTCTTTTAATGTGTTTTTTCTATTAAAATTAGTCAATGTGATTTTTCCTATTATTAGTGTAGTTCAAAAACTATTTAATCTATAGTTCTTTTAGATATTTATTTTAATTATTTTATAACATTAAACCAATAGTGCATACGATTAAAAAGTAATAAGATATCCTATTATCTTAATAGGCTCCGCTTTAATGTGAATACAATATTAAAAATATTATTATTTCACATTAATTTTATAGGAGAAGTACTATTAACTCGTGTGATGCAGCTTTAATTAGTTTTTATTATAAAAACAATAGTTCATATAGGTAATTGAATCAAATACCCAAATCGATACTTACATTTGAAAAATATTAAGACCAATACCTTGCTGAAAATAAAATTACTAGGCCTTTTTAAAAATCAATAAATAAAAGCATTTTGTTTATCCTTTTTAGCTTTAAGCTTTTATTATAAACGCATTAAATTAAATTCAATATTTTTACAAAAAAAAAATAATAATAATAATATTAAAACTTAGTTCTTGTTTACTTCATGTTTGGCTGGAAAAGACAAATAAAATCAATCATATTCTGCCAATAATATTAATATTCTAAAATAAAGATATTATACCAAAGAATGTAATAATAACACAGAACACAACACGATAATAATAACAAAAAACTTGCTGTTTACACTTCCTATTTCACAAATTAATTTAAACTAAAAATTACACCGATCTGCATACTAAAACGGACACTGATAGAATGCAATCCCTTCAAAAAATGTTAGCGAACAGTAAAACACGGATTCAATAGCAAATCACATGAAAAACAATAGTATACGCACTATAAATCAGGGATTCAATAGTATACCACATGTTGTAAAAAAACAATAACATATCAATCTATTTCATTAATATTATAAAACGTATTGTTTCTTGTACTAAAGTGGGTTTTACTATTGACTCAATAATTCGAATACCATTAGTTCCAGTTAAGCTGAAAATCTAATTCGAGCTATATGATCGTAGATTATTATTAATAACATTGACAATATTGAACACTTATGGTATTTTACTATTGCCGCTAATAGGGTAATACTTTTCATATCAAAGCAAATTTACTATTACATTAAAAGTATACCTATTTAATTGAATAGTATCTCTTTTGCTTCTTAATAATAGGACAAAATCATATGAGAACTATTACATTAATGGGAAAAACCTATTATTTTACGCAATATAAAATCAATGGGCGTAGTTTTGATTTTTTATAGGATTTTTTTCTCTGAGTGTATATAATATTGTGGGGCCTTTTTTAATTTTTTTTTTCTTTTTGCCATTTTTAATTGGGGCATAATTTCATGGAGCCCTAAAATTCTATTAAGAATCGTTGTTGTTGTTTCCTGTATAATTTTTTGGAGCCTTATTTCATTTTTTTTTTCGGGCCTTGTACCTTGTACCTTGTACCTATTATTTTTTATTTAATTTTCCAAATTGCATATTCATTTATGACATTAATAATATAGTATATTATTGTACTGTAAATTAGGTTGATAAATAATTAATAAATAACTAACTTAATACCTAAGACACCCACTTGTCCGACTTACAAATGAAACGCAAAATTTTACACCGTTATCATATCATTATAACTATGTATATTTAACTACTAATCACCCCGAACCGCACCAAGTCAAAATTAAGACTAACTTAAAGAGTAAATATTTCCCGTTAGGGAACCACTGGGTCCACGATGCAATTGCTGACCCGCTAAAGTGTCGATGTACGTGCATCCGGTGATAACGGAGTGTGTGCTATATGATCCTATACCTCTAGCCAAGTGGATAGTCTCCCCCTTGCAACCATTCCATAGCGTTGCAATGCCAAGGAAGACTGAACCTTCCGTTTAAAGACGACCAATACGATGGGCTGCACTTGCGGCTTTGACAAACTTATATTGAAGTGAATTGTTTATGGCCACATACCATCCCAAATTGTGAGTACTAGCAGCTAGCAGATGCAAACTCCGTCGGTAATCAGTAAAAAAAAATATTTATCTTAATAAGGAGATGTCGAAATCTATCATTTTACTCATTTTTGCTGTTTTCTCTACGCTTCGTGTACTAGGGAAGTAAGAAACAATATTTTCCTGAAAATCGTTCTCCCCAAATTCCTTTTACTCATCGCCGTAAAATATAATAATGTCCCCTATACAACTAACTATATTTAGTTAACTCCTCTCTTTTCAACACAACACCTATACGTATACGTAAAACGGAAACAATACCAACCATCCTTAACGTGCATAAAACGTTTTATAATTAAACCATAAGGATTCCATTTGCATTTTTCTGAATTTTAGAACTTTTGCATGGATGAAGCCTAGGTGCATTTCTGCATTTAAATTGAGTTACGTTCCTGATAAAAATGAGGACAAAAACTCAGATACCTCAGAGCTTCTATGCAAATTTTATTAACATCTTTTGCGCTTTCGCTCAACTTTCGCAAACCAATTTTCTAACGTAATAAAGTTCCCCTTTATGTGTTCAACTCACCAAAAGAAGCATAATATATGCAAATTAAATTGTTCGTTTGCATTTTTGGACACAACTCGTTGTGTTCATTTAATTACGGCAATTTCAGAGAAACCTCAAATGTGAGTGAATCCTGTTCGCTTGAGGCAATTTCGACGAAATCTAAGAAAAACAACTTTATCTTGTGCCGGTAAGTATGAGGGTTCATTTTTTTTTTTGACATAAACCGAAAGGATTTTTAATAATGAGGTCATCACTGAACTTTGTTTGGCGGTTAGAGGGCGTCTGCCAGCAATATTGTTGTTGAGTCGAAATGAAACGATTTGTATGTTTTCTAATTTTAACTATATTTAATCCGCTAAAATAAGTTGTGTATTTATTCCGTACACCTTAGCAAGAAAAAAGGAAATTTGCTGGAATAAGGAAGCAAAGATGTCGTGCAATAACCCATGAATTGACAAACGATTTTGCTCACAATGCAGATCTATTGTGACGCCCTTATGCTCTACGGATTATGAATCTTCTTTTCTGTCCTGAAGGGAAGCACGTGAGAGCATGTTTAGTTGATTCATTGTACATGTACAGGGTGTCCGCCGGGAAGGTATACTACTTTGTTTTGCCGCCATATTGGTAAACATTAGTCTTGACAGTTCATATTTGGCAGTCGTGAAGTAGACACGTGGCAAATTTATTATGGGAAAATATTTGATAAACCAACGTGTTTTAATCGTTAAAACATTTTATCAAAATCAATCATCGATTCGATTACTGTGACGATGAGAAAGTTACGTGAAATTTTTGGGAGAAACAACATGCAAACAAAACGCACTATTTATCGTGTAGTGAATGATTTCGAAGAAAGAGGGTCTGTAGGTGATAGGCCCAAGCATGGACCACAACGTACTGCAATATCGGCTGAAAACATTACTGCTGCTCAAGAAAGTGTTCAAAACAATCCATCAACCTCAATTCGACGCCGTGCTCAGGAGCTTGGTCTTCAAAGAACACCTTTGGCGACAATTTTGCACACGGATTTGTATTTGTTTCCATTTAAGATTCAGTTGACACAACAGCTTCTTCAACAAGACGGTGTCACATCGCATATACCAGGATTACAATGGAATTACTGCGAGACCTCTTTCCACAATAAGTTATTTCAAGAAATGGTCATGTTGATTGGCCTCCACGGTCGCCTGATTTGACTGCTGCGGCCTTCTTTTTGTGGGGATATCTGAAAACGAGGTTTATGCAAACAAACCAGAAACGCTTGAGCAACTCAAACAAAATATTCATATTCATGATATTTCATTGAAATACCGCGTGAAATGTGTGAGAATGTAATGAAAAATGTGCTCAAAAGGGCTCGCATTTGTGAGACTAACAGAGGCGGACATTTTTCTGATATTGTATTTCATACATAATTGCCGACATTAAATAAAACATTTATCAATATAGGATCCATTCACTTTCATTTATAAAAAATCAAAATTTATAAAAAAAAAAATTATAAACAAACAAAGTAGTATACCTTCCCGGCGGACTTGTCAGAAAGTAGTTTTAGGTCCTGAAAAAAGTTCACTGGCAAGGTACATACTGGGCAGTGAATAATTTAGCGTGGTGTATCCCCAGCTTAACCATTTATGTATTTGACGATGACGAAGTTTTATGAATTAAGTACCTACCTACTTATTAATAATTAAAAAAGGTTTAAATGCATTAGTTAAGATATTAAGTTCAAAAAATAAAGAATTCATTCTTTCTGTTACGTGGGCTATCAACGAACCCCTCATCTTTCTTTTTTCATCGTTGATCAAAAGCTGGTCTTCGTCCAGATGGCAATTTAACAGCACTCTGCTCGGATGTGCTAATTACAATTTCCTTGATATGATATATTAGAATTCTATTAGGGCTGTGATAAAATAAATGGTAGAGAAGACAGCGACTTTCTGATGAAAACTATCCGCACTTAGATTGCAAGTTGAACTTAGTCTATGATGCGTGCACCCGTTTTCATCTTTTATGACTGCGAATAAATGTGTCTCAGCATTGTCATCTTAATGAAATATTAGCCAAATAGTCCATGGTCTACACTTTGCTTGACACGAAACAATTGCTGTTGTTTTCACAAACGTCAAAGGTATTTTGTTGCTTTTCCTGTACAAAAGAAATTTAACTTGACTATTTCTTAACAAAACATCGAAAATTCACAATGCTTAGATAGCTTTATGTAAAAATAGTGCGTACAAAATATTAAGCAGAAGGTTTGATGTCTGAGTCAGCTTAATAGCAGACTTGGATTTTCGTAGCAATTGCTACGATCCGTTTTGTCCATAATTCCAATCAGTTTTTATTCATACGATTTTCACTTTTTTTTTTTAGTTAAAGAAATTGCCACACGATATGTTACATATTTACCCCTATCGAGTTATCCGTTCGGATCTCAAATTGCGTTCGAAGTAATCGTTTCGGAACAAAATATGTCATTTCACATTAATTATTAAATTATTCCGCAGCAATTGGTTGTCGGAGAGCTTTGCATTGTATTTATGGTAGATCAATTTTATGTTCACAAGACATGGAACAACCATAAATATACATACTTTAGCAAGCAAAAAAGCTGGATGTATATTAAGAGAATAAATCTCGGGTGGAGAAGTGGAATAACGTATCTAGCGACAAAACCCAATTGACCAAAGCTGGATCTGACGAATATATTATTGGCATGCTGCTAACCACATAAACCTCATCAAATCTGACCCATATTATATAGCCCTAACGTTTACTTCAATCACTGAGAAAACTAAATTTAAAAATATGGGTACCAAACCCGAAAATTTCTTTTCTACATCCATAACTTGGCAAGCTTACCCATGTCTTGGATGTCATTCCCAAATCGAGGCTAATGTAGCCAACAAAGAGTTACCATAGCTCTTTAGCACGCGGTTGTTAACAAAATTAATAAAAATTAATTTGGGTCGGGTATGAACAATGTACATCAATGTCCTGTTACCCGCCAAGCTTGCTATGTTTGTTTACAACAACCTTTTATCAGCTGCGTTACCTAGTTGTTACGGTACAAGCACTGCCATACGGCTAGGATAGCTCTTTTCTGTACGGTTCTGCTTAGGCTATAAGGTTGTTCTGGCTCGTAGAATAAGTGACAACTGAGAGGTTTTAGGTATAACAACTGACATGCGGCTATGATAGCTCTGTGTTGGTCTAAGCAATTCTCTTTCTTCGTTTCTACTGCTATTAGTATCGAAGACATCGCGCTGTTCAAACGCGTTATTAATTTCGCCAGGTAAGAGTTAAATTTTTTTAAACTGTTCTAATATTTTTGTACGCATGTAAATGTATCAAGAGTGAAAAAAAGACACCGATTCTTTTCCAATTTTATTTTTAAATACAACAGATAAGGACGAATATATGCAGCTATGAATCGGGTTTCAAGAGACAGCTGCCAAACAGTGAGCTTTCAAATTTCTTAGGAAGTCAGGCTAAGTATAATAAGGGGCTTCCCATTTGGGTTGTCAGAACCTCTCAATAAGGTGCTAACAGCTCTGTATGTAGCTACTACAAATCTTAAAAGAGGCTGTGACAGCCTTTCAGAAGGTTCTGACAGCTCAGTATATGGGTAACACTCTTTTAGAGGCTGTGACAGCCTTTCAAGAGGGTGTTACAGCTCTGTATAAGGGTGCCATAAATTTGTGTAGAGGCTGTGATAGCCTTTCGTGAGGTTCTGACAGCTCTGTATATGGGTACCATAAATCTGTTGAGAGGCTGTGGTAGCCTCCACTGCCTTCGCATTAGCTCTGGAAAGAGGTATTAGCAGCTCTGTATGCGGGTCTGATAGCAAACTTTGATGTCCTCATGCTGTACCCATATAACTGAAGGCATAACACCTTACTTTTGGTTGTACCAGCCACAAAGTTAGCAGTTGATGTGCCTACACAAACAGAGGTGGTGCATTAAGTAGGGCTATCGTAGCTCTGTAGTTTTCTGAGTGATGTACCAATTTGTGCGTCTACCCCACCAAGTCTAAAAGCATCTATATCCAAGGCCTTAGGTTAGGTTAGGTTAGAGTGGCAGGCCGCCTCAAGTGCAGCCACACTTAGGCCAAATTAGGCCCATTGTGTTACCACAGGATCGATATCGACTCCTTATCTACCCGTTGAACCAGCCGGAGCTAAGAATGAAGCGATGGAGGCAGTTGATACCTATGTTTGCGAGTTCGCTAAGATTGTCGAAGAAATATTCTCCGAGGTATAGTTTTCTACGGAGTGACAGTGCTGGACACGTACAGAGAAGGTGAAGAATAGTCTCCTCGTCCATACAGCTTCTGCAGAAATCATTTGAAGGGAGGCCTGATCTGAGAGCATGTCTCCCTATGATGCAGTGTCCCGTGATGACACCTACTAGAGTACTTATTATGTGTCTTTTCAGTGTAATGAGACTTTTTGAGCGCTTGGAATCCAGCTGAGGCCAGATCTGTTTCGAGGTGTGGCACGTTAAGCAGCTAGACCACCTGCGATTAGTAGCGCTTAGTGCGTTTTGTTTAATTAGGAGCTTGCAAGTAGCAAGAGGCATATAGAGACTCCTTTTTTCTGGTAGAGTCGACATAGTAGTGCCTTGTCTGGCGAGCTCATCGGCGATGCAATTACCTGGAATGTCTCTATGGCCCGGCACCCATATAAGGTGAACTTTGAATTGTTTCGCCATCTCGTTCAGAGATAGTCGGCAATTGAGGGCAGTTGTTGAATTGAAGACGACAGAATCCAGGGTCTTAATCGCGGCTTGACTTTTGGTAGCTTCAAAAGTGATTCATTATCATAATAACACAAACTTTCCAAAATAAAGTCTTTCAGAATCACAGATAAATCAAAGGCACAAACTTAGACTTTTCAACAAATGTAGATCAGCACTCATGGCAATAAGATCAGAAAATTTAGAACCAATGACCATGACCCATGACCGAATTAATGAAAGCAGCTGAACCAACATAAAACCAATGTAGCAAAACAAAGCAGCTGGTTTGCTAAACTAAAACTCTTTAGAAAATTAAAATGGTTATGAAAACAATCAGACATATAAATGAAAACTCGCTTAAGAACTTCGGGATGACTTTCGATGATTTTTTCCTCCAGCGAACCTGCACAAACAAGAATAAATAAAAGTTGTTTAACTTTCACCCAATTAATTTCCCAAATAAGATGTCTCTATTTCACTCGATCTTAAATGGCGTTTTAAATTATGCAGATTTAAGTTCAAATGTTCCATAGCACTCGCCCCTTTTGAAGAGGGTATAGGTAAGACCTCCAGGGAATGTTGGTCTGGGCTTCATTATAGTAGCCTCAGAAATGAAATTTCAATTTGAAAATTAACTTAATACCTACTTAGATTGAGAGCAGCACCCAAAGTATCAAAAGCACACAAAGTTCTAGAATGGAAATGAACCAATTTTTACAAAATTACGACGAAATGCGAAATTTACATCAGAACAACACACCGGTCTCAACTACATTTTATTTATACATGCCAACGTTCTCCATAGAAAAGCGAATAGTTATGTACCTACCTACCTTTCATGCAAAGCGGTTAAATTAAAGTATACCTCGCAGCAAAACAAGGGTGAAACCGCCATGCCATACCCTACCCATACGTAACCTAACCTAATAAAATATGCAAAGTTGGTGCACAAATCCCTCAACATCGATTACATTGTGCTTAGAATTAATTCCATATAGGTAATGAGTGTATGAATACCTGAATATCTGTAATTATGTTGAGCATGTTAACTAAGTCACCATCCACTATGCGTCCTCATTTACACTTCTAATTGATTACTGCTGCGAGTGTAGCGTTCGGAGTCACATATGCTTGTGAGATCCTTGTACCGATGTGGTTTACGTTATTCTTCTGAATTTAGCAGCAATTAGAAGCGCATAAAAGCATAAATATTAATACGAATATGTGGTAATTGAAATGTACATGATTTGCACACGATATTACGTGTGGTGACGTGCCTCTTTGTTAAGTATAACTGCGATGTGTCCTCCCAGGGCAAAGACCAAGGAGTGTACTGACCGACCGTTTATCATGAATCCAATTACGATATTGTAGGAACAAGAGCGGCTGATAATAATAAAAATAAAATAGAAGGCACGGAAACCACTATCAATGGAATAAATTTGCAATAGCCTTTGTGTACAATAGAAAGCACAAGGGTTGGGCTTATAATTATCTGCTTAGTCCATAAAAGATGGCGATCTAAGTACATTGCGGACTTCTGGTAGACGTTGTTCAAATAGCCCACAAATTAAAATGGAATTTCTGTTTTCACTTGGGCAATAGGTGCTCGTATTATTGAGTTCGGTGTAAACTTGTGTTTAATGGCATAAGTGCACTTTGTGCTGTTTAATTCAAGACAATGAGAGGGTGTACCTATTTATTGCACGCACTTGTGGTATTGTGGTCTTATGTGGACTATGCACAGAGGTCTATATTGTATGAAGTCCTGTAGACACAGAACTTTTGTCACCAGTCTTTACGATCGTGATGATTTTTACAGATAAGTCCTCCATTTGCATCTACGTGGAAGACTGAACATGTAAGATTAAGAAAGTTAAATCAAATGCAATACTAATGCGACATAAAACCATACATACCAATGCTGAATTCGATTCTTTATATTTTGAATGAATGCCATATAGAATGATATTTCTATAATACATTTACAGATACTGTTCGAGTTGGCAGAGAGTACGATGAAAAAGTTGTGCTCGGAAGGTAAAACACCTTAGGCGGGCTAGTTGAAACACACAGAGAATAAACATTTTTAGTTTCGAATCTAAATTTAAGTAGTTGGCAGTGGCTATATTTCCTATACAAATTTTGCAATTGTGAGCTTCCGTAAAAAGTCGAGAGCGAAGCGACGCGACGAATGATGCTCCCGGCTAACTAACAGCAACCTTGCTCTCGCCAGACGGCTCTTTCACAGAGTGACTTAATCGCAAATTCTATATCTTGGCATTATGAGATTTTGATATATCGAAGCTCTCCGAATATCTATCATAAGTCCGGTTTGGTTTAAGACTGTTCCACAGCTTTTCCAAAACTTCAGCAAGCCTTATTTTAAATCTGGCATAATGGCGCTTGTCCCTGTGTTCCTCATTAACATCTAAGAGGTTTCTGATCAGCTCGGTTTTGTCGCGAGAGCTACGGAAGTAGTAAGTTCTGTAAAGCCGGTATGGAGGAGAATCTATTGTGACCTTCAATTTACCTGATTTGCAGGTGAACATTTTTAGTTACAGATGAAAAAAATAAGAGTAAATTCGAACAACAATTGTTTGTGTGTAAATCACCCTCCAGTTTTTTAATAAATGTTTTTTTAACTTTCACGCTTTTAAAAACTTTAGTATATTTCAAACTATGAATTATATTTATGTTGCTATTTTTTTTTTTTAATTAAACAAAGAGTTATTATATTTATGTTTTAATTTAAAATATGTTTTTTTTTTTTAGTTGTAACGAAAACAACAAATAGGTGCCATATTTCCCGACTTTACCCTAAGCCGAATTTAAACTTCGATACGAACAATCCATTTTTACAATGTTTGATGAAGGGCGAGGCAGTGGGAATTTATGGCACAGCTTGCATTAATTTCTGACAAAAAAACTCTGGTAGGTTCAATCTGAAAAAGGAGCTGTGCCAGGAAGTATACTTTTATTTTCGTCAAAAAATGTCCGTAAAAACCATTCTACCGAAAGTATATTATGCCGCATATGGCATATTATAAGTAGTATCCCCTTTCAGTTTTAGTACATACATAAATAAATGGATCTAGTTTGGTTTTAGAAATTTTATTTGCTAGTTCTTGTAATAAATTCAATTTATAAAAATATGTAAGTTACAAAACACATACTGAGTTACACATAAGTCCCTCTTTGTCTATTGATTTCCAGCCATTTTCCTTTCTAAGTGTATGTAAAATAGATTTTGTTATGCCAAGTTACGTGTTATATAGGACTAACATCACAATGTCACAGTTACGCTGTTAAAATAAGACTATAACTGAAATTTTCAGCGTTCAGCTTGGAAATCCGTTTACAAACAAAAAAGTTATATTGAAAAAACTTTGGACGGCTCTCCTGAAAAATGGCATCAATGCACTTAATATGTTCGCAAGGGGCCATCGATATATATATATATATTTATATAAAGTAATAACTCAAGAACGAAAAACGCATCACTCGATTTTTATGAAAAAAAAAGACTTTATAGAAAACGAGGAGTGTTACTTTCAATAAAACAAAAATTATTTAAAATTTCTAAAATTATTGAGTTAATTTGGACGGGACGCAGTTCGCCGGGGAGCTTTTTATAAAAAAACAATACAAGAATTTTGAATTTTCGATGTTTTGCTTGGATATAGTTAAGCTAAATTTCGTGTGTAAAGGAAAAGCAAGAAAACACCAATGACGTTCGTGAAAACAACAGCAATGGTTTCGTGTATCGTGTCACGCGAAATGTGGACCGTGGACTAATTTGGCTAATATTTCTTTTAGAAGAAAATATTGAGACACATTTATTCGCATGTATAAAGGAGATCCGGGCTTTTGGGTTACATTTAAAAAAAAAATGTTTTTCCAATTTCATTCCTTTTGATGAATTAATAATTAAATGATATGTTCGAATTTTCGAACTTACTTCTTACTTTAGCAATTGCTAAGGGCTCTTTCTTTGCTACAATATAACGTTTTACTCAAATGTTAGAAACTGCTAGTTTCTATTCATGCGACCCGTTATTAAGAATAAATGTACCTCAAACGATTGCTGACAATCTTTTCCTAAGCCCACACTGGTTTAAGTACCTGTTCAAAAAGCAAAAGCTTATTAAAGTACTATCTATTAATTTTAAACTCTTATTTAGGTATAAAGTTTAATTTTTATATTTTTGTCCTTTTTATTTTATAGCTTGTTGCTGCTTCTATAGTTTCTCTAACAGCAAGTACAGAGGTATCTGTGACTTTTTAATAAAACAAGATTTTTAAACAATAGGAATAATACCTGCTTCACTTTCTTCTTTCTTGTATTTTATGGATCACAATATTCCTGTTGAGAGAGAAAAAAAAAAACAGGTTTCTCGCAATAACCGATCACCCCTTTATGTTATACTTGTTCGTAACCCAAACGAATTTGTTGATGCCTTTGTATGATAAATAAATAATAGTTTGACACTACAGGACCCTTGAGCCAGTTCGTCACTACCAGTCGATTTTGTATTTTTTTTTTTTTTTTGACTTGGACTTCAATTCATTTAAATTCAAATTTTGCGTAAAAGATCTTTGGTTTTGAAAACTAATTTAGTTTAAAGTATTTACAACATGCGTAGCTACTATCTACTAGTAAAGAATAAGTTTTTATTAATTTTTCTCAGCTTCGTTTAGAGCTACATTCGAATATTGCGACCATTTAAGGCAGGTCCCTTCACCTTCGCTTTGTCCGAAGTTCACTGTATATTAATCAGTTCTATATGAATTATATTCAAATACGTACCGGTTTTCTGCATTTGACGCTGGCTGAATTATCAAAATGTCTTTACTATTGACATTCTGATTCGACAGTCTCAGGGCAGACGGTTGCCACTTCACTTAAATGCCCCGACAATTGTTCACTTAGATAAATTATAAAAACAAATTGTGAATTATTGAAAGTAAAAATCGTGTTAGCCGCGTTCGTAGTCTTTATTGTCTCCACAACTGAAGAGAACTAGACTTTTGAAAGTGATTGCTTAACGCATTTCAGGTTTTCTTCAGTTTTCTACTTGCTTTTATTTCGTGCGGTATACCTATAGATACAATTTCGAAGTTAGCCAAAAGCACATTTTTATTTTCCGACCAAAAGAAAGTGCAGTAGCGAAGTAGATTTTCTTTATGTTTACGAAAAAGCAACAGATCTATCTACTGCAATTGCATTTAATTTCGAACCCTAGCTATGCATTTAGAAAGTGTTATAGAGGTATACAAATAAACAAATATAAAACAAAAAATAGAGAACAGCAATTAAAAACCAGCGCCATGGCAACCTATTTGCTTTAGGCTTCCCTTAGATCTTAGAAGTGCATTTTTGTCATGTATGTGTCATGTACTCATGTGTCATACTTTCCTTATAATTATGTTAGTCCTGCTTGCATCCATTAGCTGACGCGGCTTTTCTGAGCTAGTACAAAAATTTATATCTACCTTGTGTTCGGTTTCGGTTCGGTTCTTTGTATGCATTTTTCAGCTCCCGGAAGTTATGCCAGATTTTTTGATGGAAAAAATGCCAGAAAACGTTTTTGTTTTCAAATTTGAAAAAAAAAAAAAAAAAAAATAAAAAAAAAATAGCAGATTTTTGTTTCGAAAATATCGGGTTTTTTAATAAGAGCGCTACAAAAGTTTTTTAAATAAAACAAAAACGGTTTTGGAAATCAATGAAATTGTTTATTCCTGTGAAAGTACGTTCGATGCTAATATGTATGGAACTCGATTTCTTTTGCATGGCCACCACGGACACGCTTGCAGAAGTCCAGACGCTGAACCCAATTTTCGACGGTTTTCAAGCATAAATCGGCCGATACTGCTGCAATTTCACGTTCGATATTCGTACGAAGTTCATCAATCGTCGCTGGCTTGTTGGCATAGACCATAGACTTGACGTAGCCCCACAGGAAAAAGTCTAACGGCGTCAAATCGCACGACCGAGGCGGCCAAGCGACTGGACCATTTCGTGAGAGGCATGACAGGTGTGGATAAAGAGCCAGAAAGTAAAATGGAGGTTAGACCAGAAAACAAACAAACTGCCGCCGCGCGAAGTGCGCTCTGAACGCGTTACTTAACATAAATTTGAAGAGCGTCTGCAATGATTTCCCGGTAGAATGGATATTTATAATTGTCTTCTCCTTCAGTCACTACATGAGCCTGCAGTTTAATGTTGCACTCAGAGCTCTCCAGTTTTGTAAATATATTAAGTCACAGTCACTGAAAAACTCGAAAGCAACTAAATTATAAATCTTAATCCGAAGACACTGCGCCAAAAATAATAACTTCAATAACTGTTAAAGTACAGTTTTCGGGTGTTTTTCCATTATCAGGAAAGGAAAATATGTCTGAAATATCGTTTATGGCATTTTTTACATATACATGTTCTTTCTTTTGGAAAAAAAGACCTGAAATTTTGGAAAGCTAATCAGAAAATTGTTGCTCTTCTTCCTAGGAAAAAATGCAAAAACCTCGTTTCGCCCGAATTTGTTAATTTGTTAATAAATTCCGAGCATGCACCAAGCACTTGCTAATTTATGTAATTCGACCAATTAAAATTCTTTATTCAGAAGTTATATTAAATGCAATAGAAATAAATGATGAATAGCAATGTTGATTTTTTTCAATCAAACCGCAATTTTTCACTAAATTGACAAACATCCATCGATTATCCTTGCAATAAATTATTTGTCATAGCGAAAGCGAGACGCACGGGAAATTGAAGTCGCACGAATGGTAAATCGTTCTTAATAAGCGAAATCTGCGGAATAAGAGTGTTTGCCTTTGAATTTTCCCCTTAAAATCATCACTTGTATGATATTTGATGTGAGATCCTTCACCATAAAACAAATGCGATCCGTTGTAAAGTTTCGGTACATTGATGTTTCGCAACAAAATTTTAACTGAACCAACTTTCAAATCCGAATTATGTAGAGGTAAGGTACCTAGCATAATTTCCTTCCTTCCAACCAAAAATTATAAAAATCGAACGATCCGTACCTTTCGTATTAAATCACATTTCGCAAATTGCTTTATTTGGACAGCGTCATTAATAATTTTCATTATACAACTTTAGAAAAGCGTTGATTTTATTTTTGAATGGGACGTGCCACAATCCGTTTTCTTATCCCGCTTGTGTTTTTCAAAGTTCCACCTATAGGTCAAAAACTATCAGAAATTTAAAACTGGAAGCAACCATATCCATCTACAAAATTTCAATCAACTTGGTAGCGCTGTTTCGGCGATCGGCAACAGCGCCACCTATCAGGTCCAAAAATATCCTATCCTTCAAGCGGGAACGAAGAATATAAATCTATAAAATTTCATTGAAATCGGGTGACTGGTTTCGGAGATCGATTACAACGCCATATAGCGGGTCAAAAATCCTATCTTTTAAGTTTGCTTTAACCTGAAATACAACATTACGAACAAAACAAAAGAAGAATCATAAAAATTGACCCAGTGGTTATCGAGTTATATCATCATCATCGAGTTTCATCCCGAAAGAATTATAAGTATGAATTAAGAAGATTATTATTAAAGAAAATTTTATTGACCTGAATAACGACATACGCCTACAACGCCACATGTTGAGGATTTTCCGACGATGTGCACTAAGAAATTCAGTTTTTGTTAAAAATAATAAATTAATTATTTTATATGTATTTTATCAATATAATAACTCCGATCGAAGCATCTGTTTTAAACGATATTTATTTTGTTTACATCCTCGTTGACGATATTTGCAGCACGCATTCTGTCAATGTTATGCCAACGCCATAAGGTTACATAAAAAAAGTTTGAATTGTAAAAGCGCTATGGTTACATTAGATATAATTTAATATGGTGGTTTAGTATTCTTAAATTTTCTAATTTTCCACGAAATTTTCTTAACTTTTTCTTTCATTAGCGAAATCGGTTCAGCCGTTCACGCGTGATGCCGTGACCAAGGGAAATAGGGATTCATTTTTATATAGCTTGACTCAATGCGATTCGTTCGAAGTCCATTTCTCGCTCCAATTCTCGATTAAATGCGTCAAATCAAAGCTTTGTTGCGCATTTCATCTGACATCTCCAGTTCATTATCCGATGTCACAGTGCGAATTCGATGCAAAATATCGTCGGCCATAATATCATCTTTGTATAATCAAAGTACCTATCTACTTCATTTCAAAAAGTTACTTAATGTAACATAGTAAACATAATTTATTAGAACAAACTTTTTAGGTATACCTACCTATATTTAAAAAAAAAAACTTCAAAATTGTTGACAACAACAATTTGCTTGGAAAATAATTAAAATTATTGACAACAACAATTGCTTTTGAAATTCAAAATATTTTTTTTTTATTTGAAGTGTCACTACTTGATTTCTATCCAGTTAATTTTTTTTTCAAAGTGTATTTCCCCATTCAAACTTTAATTTTCTAATTTTCCGCGCAATTTTCTTAATTTTTTCTTTCATAACATTCTTTTTCTGACAATAACAAACACAACAAAAAAAGAATTAGCGAAATCGGTTCAGCCGTTTGCGCGTGATGCCGTTACCAAGGGAAATAGGGATTCATTTTTATATATAAAGATATATAAATAAAATCTGGCGTTATTTCATATAGCGTAATTTCCGGGAGCCTTTTTCCCCTTTTTGATTAGTTATTTCCTGCAGACGCCCATGTAGAGGATCAACATTTGGATTTATTTTTACATACAAAATACAACATCAAACCGCAAACATCTAAAAGCGAGTCCTTCTACAACTAACTTGAATTTGATTTGCTCAAAAACGGAACTTGTATATAAAATGATTTAAAAAAAAAGAGTCCATGCATACTTTCTAACTCCTATTCTACGTAGATAAAACAAGGCATTCTCGGTCAATTGTATGCTTAAATGAAGCCCTAAAATATTCATTGCAAATCACAAGCTCGACAGCTTTAACATTGGCTCTCCCGATTTCTCATCTAAATATAAACGCCCATTGACGCTATAACTGATTTTCTTTTAACGAGCCCACTGTGAATGCCATTTACCACCCAGAACCGTATGTATTTATACATAAATATCGGTGTCACAAAACATAACACAATGTATATTATATAAAAATAGAAAAAAAAAATAATAATAATAATCGCCTGTGGCATTCCCTAAACGTGCATATTGTGCAAAATACGTTTACACTTATTGTGTTTTTAACGTATTCCGATGAAAAATTTAACCACTCTTAGTGTGGCTGGCAGGAACGCTTAAAAAACACAGAGTTCACAAAGTATAGCGAGTGGGATGAGACATGTGTCGCTGTGACGGCAATGGCCAGGGCCACCCTATTCACATATACCTAGTGAATGTTATTATGATGGTTTGCGCATGGGGGGCTCGTAAAAATTCGATGTTCATGTCTTTGTCGACGCTTTAAATTTTATTGTTATCAGCTAAAAGTTTCATTTTGTCTCCCTATCATACATAAAACATAACGGAAGCAAGGAGGAAAAATGAACGAATAATGCAGAAAAAGAAGGTTGAATCCATTGTACGCCCTCACATGTGACACCACTACCTATTGTCAGAACTATAAGACGGTCGAACATGCTTTTTATTAATACACGAGAGTGTCTTTGGGAAAAGTAAAATAACGAGAAAAGGACACAGGAAACCACACTCAATAATATTTCCATATTATAATGGGGTGACAACGACTGACAACTTATATTCTTTGTTCTTAGAGGGGACACACTAAACCCCTTGATTCGAAAGCAGACCGGCCAGCGGAATTCTGGTTGGAAAACTTTTTTTTTTTATTTTCCATTCAATATTCTACACCAAGTTCACACAACAATGCAATACAAATAGGATCAATGATTTATTGAATATTTTTTCCCCCTTTTGTCCTTTTCTCCTTTCGCAAAATGGTTTTAAGTGATAAACATTCCGTGTCCTCGGCAATTGAAAAGGGTTTAATTTGCAATATTGTTTTTAAACAATATTGTGCCGTGGAAGTGGGGCTGCGGAGTGCGGATACAGCCGTATAACAAGAGTGTCTTTCGATTCGACGTGCTGTTATTGAAGTCGAATGATGGGTGAAGCATCTTGTATACATTTGATTTTAAATGACGATAAAACCATCATCAGGCATGCTTGTATCGAGTGTTTGCAAAAGGCATACATTGTGTTTGTGTAAGCGAATGGCAGTAATTGCGGAGAGAGAATGTTCATAAATCACTCATATGAAAGTGCGGTTGAGTGTTTAGTCGCATTTCCGTGCATCTTATCGCGGACATGTGGAGATCCATTTAACTTGGCACTAGGCTTAAGATTTAATTACACCAATTATAAGAATTCGAGGTAGTTGAAAAACGTTATGTTAAAACCACCGCACAGTGGGCAGAGTGCCCTAAAATGTGGGACCAAATCAGCCGTTACAGCAAAGAACCTGAAATTGTTCAGGATAGCCAATTACCAAATTATCGGTTATTCCAAAACTTTTGGATAAACTTGTTAAAGATAAACTTGCCTTTACAATCAAGCAATATGTCAGCAAATACCAACATGGTTTCTGGAAGGGCAGGTCTACTGTCTCTAATTTAGTCGAATTTTCAAATTTCTGTATAGAGTCCTTAGAATGTCATAAAGAAGTCCATGTGATTTATACTGACTTCGTCAAAGCATTCAGTAGAATTAAGTTTAGATTCTCTTGAAAAAGCTTGAGGCGTATGGCTTTTACGGTTCATTGCTGCAATGGTTTAACTCCTATTTGCACGGAAGGACACAATATGTCGTCATTGGGGACTATTTTTCCAAGGAAATATTAGTCACTTCTGGAGTTCCAGAAGGGAGTCATATAGGTCCTCTGCTGTTTTTACTTTTTACTAACGATCTACCAGAATTACTGAAATATTGCTCTTGCCTTTTGTATGCAGACGATATAAAGCTTTTTAAAAAAATATCGACAGTAAATGATTGCTTACAGTTACAGACAGACTTAATTGCTTTCTCTGCGTGGTGCAGTTCAAACGATTTATCGTTAAATCTGGACAAATGTGCCTGCATGAGCTTTAATAGAACTTTTCACTCCATCTTTCCTCAATATTATATAAATAATGTTCAAATAAAAGTAGTTGATGACTTTAAAGATCTTGGTATAATTTTTGATACCAAGGTAACTTTTCATTTACACATCAACTCAATTGTTTCCAGAGGGAATTCACTTTTAGGGTTCATTAAAAGGAATTCTGCAGACTTTAAAGATCCTTACACTCTTAAGGCATTATTTTGCAGTATTGTGCGCCCTGTCATGGAATATGGTAGCGTTCTCTGGGGGTCTACTACTGCATTGAATGTTCGCAGAATTGAAAGCGTTCAAAAGAAATTTCTAAGATTTGCTCTACGTCACTTATTCTGCAACAATGACACTAACGTTCATCACTCCTACCACTCAAAATGTCTTTTACTTGGGATTCAAACTCTTGAGATGAGGAGACAAATGTATAACGTGATGCTAATTCGTGATATTTTATCTGGAAGCATCGATAGTGAGAATCTTCTTTCGTGTTTGAATTTGTATGCTCCATCTAGATCTCTTTGATCGAGACCACTTTTATTTGAAAGTTGCCACTCTACATTGTATGGTCAGCGTGAACCTGTCTCTGTGTGTATTAAAACGTTTAATTTGTTCTACCCAGAATTGGATATATCTTTGCCTAGAACTAGTTTTAAAAATATGTTAATATCTCTTATCACATTTTGAATTGTATTTCTGAATTATTTATAACACTAAACTATGTATTTTCAAAATCTGTTGATGTTAATCGTAGATTGATTAAATGAAATGAAATGAAATGAAATGAAAAGAACTTAAAGAAGACTTAATTCTCGTACATAATAACAATGAATGCCATTCATAGAGTTAAATTTCTTACATTCACTGTAATATTCATTAACGCAATGTACAAATTCTTGAATATTTTGCTTTGTTTTATGAACAAATTATTGCCTTCGTGAAACTGGATTCATTAATAATTGCGCTTCTAAATTGTTGTTGCAAAATTATGTATCCGAATTTCAATGAAATTGTTCATAAATGTATGAACGTTTCTTAAACGCGTCGTTTTGGTGCACTAGGGTGGATTGTGTCATTTTATGAATGAGAACATTAAATGCATCAATTTTCTGTCAAACCTGACCAGTAAATTTGAATTTTCCTGGAGATTCTAACGACTTTTCTGGAAATTGAAATCATAAAAACTAAATTCAGAATTATGAATATAGCTCCAATTGCACTTGGAAATATGATTTTTGTTCGCCAAATTGGTTGTTGATGTTTTATTTCTACTTCAGATGCCCATGACAAGAAATAATTGATTTTTTTCACAGGTATTTTGATGATTTACCTGCACGAAAAAAACTTATTTTAACTATTCATAGACAAATCATCGAATATTCACATTCCTTTCTTTCTTTCTTTCTTTTTTGTAAAAAATGGGCGTACAAAATATTTAGCAAAAGGTCTGAGTACACTAAATAGCAGACTTAGAATTTGCAAAGCATTTGCTTGGTTTATTCATACCGATCTGAGTAAAAGGTCAGTGCCGCCGCTTTTCGAACATGTCAAAAGTTGGAACTAACTCAAATTAGTTTTTATTCATACGAAACGTAGCAAATGCTTCGACTTTGACATTTCTCTTGAGTAAAAGCAATTGCTACGCTTTATTAATACGACCAATGAGTCATTTTTGCAAAATTGTACAGTTTCATTTCTCAGTGTCTAACTCTAGCGTTGTATGACCAATTACATAAATTGTAAGAATAAATTCATATTTCATATGAAAAAATTGTTTGATTTTATGAATGGTTTCATTCGAAGTAAGCATTTTTTTTTGTTTGTGGCTTTTTCGTGAACCTCTTCATACCTTGCATATTTACTTTAATTGTTTTAATGTACTTTTTCTTTAAATTACAAACTTAAATAATCAAAGTCGAATACAATTTTTTTGCTGATTTTTATTCATTCGTAAATCATTCGGGATAGAGTTTAAATGTGAGGTGCGTAGTGCGTCGCCCGCCTGGCCAACCTTCCGCTTTTGCACTAAAGTGGTTTGCTCACACGTGAGCACGCCAATTAACCATGTGAAAAACATGGGAATTCAAGATTGATGCCATAAATATCCAGCGGTTATCCTTGTGACTTATTATTTGCCATAGACGCTTAAATACCAATGGCAAATCGTTCTGAATAAGCGGAGTCCGTGATTTTAAATTTTAAAAATTTTGTTGTTTTGGAAGTGACACTATACCCGTTTTCTATCCTTCCTATTTTTTTTTTAAAGTGCGGTTCTATTATCAGGTTTGAAGACAAATCTGAGATTTTCTGAGTTCATTTTCTCCATCGCCGTTTTAAACATCGCATTAAATAATTGTTGCAATTGTCAAATGACGTTTTTTGTCACTCCTGTTTGCCCTCTGTACCGCCTATCGACTTGATCATCCTCCGACGAAATTAAATACACCTGCGCATATTGGTGAACTACTTCATTTACTGGCAAGAATGCATCCATCCGATGGTAAATTTGGCCTTGAATCTGTTAATACGAATTTTGCGGCGTAGAATCCCGTGGCATTGTTAGAAAATGTGTGTTTGCATGATGTATAAGAGAAAATATTGCCCTGCCAGTCGGCATGAAACCAGTTTTTTGAATGATTTTTATTCCCAATGAAGTCATATGAAAACAGTTGTTGTACTGTCAAATGTTCTTTAGAAAATCCTCCGATTCAAATGGCTCCGCAGGTGCTAATATCACGTTGCCACTCGCACAGCAGTTTTTTTTTAGCGCGTTTTAATGGTGGTACACAATTATACTCATCGCTCCAATATCGAAAATCGCATCACCGACACAGTTTTCTGTTCGTTCTACTGAAATGCCAGCCGTTCGAATGTCAGCCACGACGCGCATCTTGCCACTCCGATTTGAACTTGTTTCCATCCCAGCAGCAGTAGGATTTGACGCAGTTCTCATTACTTGCACTCTCAATTTTCTCGACGTTTGATCTGGTCTTATGACTTATGCCATGCGATGTCCCACTTTTCTCTGTCTTCTGTAGTTTGGCTTCGTTGATATTTGTTGTTGACTTGCTTGCCTTGTTCGTCGGCCAATATTTGCGTGCATTCGTCTTGGCATTTTTTTTTTTAATCACTGAAATTTGCTTTTCAATAACTATTCTGTCCGCGTTTAAACTTTTTACATTTAATTTTTACAATACCAACTGTATAAAAGAAATGAAACTGTTGGAGCGATGCACAAAATCAAAAACAAACCATCACTGTTGACCAACGTATAATACATTAAATTTATCTCGATTTTATCAATCTACTTTTTGAAAAAAAAAAAAAAAAAAATCCGCACTAAATCGCAATACTCTACATCCCGTAGCTTTCTGTTAGGAAAAGAATTTTTGAAATCGGTTCGGTAGTCCCGGAGATTACCTCCCACAAACAAACATTAGCTCTTTATATAATAGTGTGATGTGATGTGATTAGGATGCAATATGTCACTCAAAATTCATTTTTTGGACTCGCACTTGGATTTCTTTCCTGAAAATCTTGGTGCTGTATCAGATGAGCATGGTGAAAGGTTTCATCAGGATATGATGCAAATTGAAAAACGCTACAATGGGAAATGGTCAGCAGCAATGCTTGCTGATTTCTGTTGGTCGATTCACCGAGAAACTCCCATGGAAACTATGAAAAAAGAAAAAAACGACTAAGTAACTTCAATCTTTTCACCATGATACGATAATTTACCGATATTTCTAGTTCATATGACTGTAAAATTATCATTTTTCACTGTAAAACTTGGATCGTATTTATTTTTTTCACTTTTTTATTATTTTTGTTATTTTAGTAATATTGTTTTTTGATTAAATGGACTTTATATAAAAAATCTATGTGCTATACTTATTTGTATGTCAAATTCCTTCATTAGAGCACAAAATATGAAAAATTCGTGGATGAAATCAATGAGGAGAAAAAAACATTTTTGTTTTTGCAGACCAGTGATCAGGCATTCCTTTCTACTTGACACGAACAAATCTAAGGGTAGTGTAAATTTTCAAACGTCTGTAGTTTCCCAATCAAATTGGAGAAGTTTAAGTACCCCGTGGACCTTTCTGACGTACGGTGGAAATAACAACTTAAAGTTGGTTGGTGAGATTTGACAGGCTTTGTGAGTTTTGAGACAGCTGTCTATACACTAAACTGTTATGAAGAGAACTAAAATTGATGGCAAACCTTAATTCTTGCCTATGGTTATGAGATTCACCGACTTGCAATGGAATCTATTTTGTTCGATATGCATTATCTGGCAGGAGACACAAGACGGGATGGTTGAATATTTACACTGAATTCTCGTCTATACAAGTTAGTGAATTCCCCCGGATGGTTTGCGTCATTTCCGAAAGAATGCCCATGAATTTGTTAAGGTCAATTTAGATTGCACCGAATTTTTTTGTGAATTGCTGTCGCAACCCGGGACAAAAGCTCTCCCGGCGGGAAAACTGAAAGTCTGTTTTAAATCCAGGACGTTTGGCATCGCTACTTGCGTCCCTTCCTTACCACCGCAGCCTCTGCAAAGTTCTTCTCATAGTCGCATTTTCTTCATGTGGTATCGCACGGTGTTTTATCCTACCTACAAACATATAGCGCTTCCGTATGATTATCTCTGTTCTGGCTTCGCAAAATGATGGCCATAGTTTCTATGTGGCAGACAATGCCTCCATGGCTATCCATCTAGCGTTCGCCTCTTATGTGGCCTTTTCAAACAATTTTCGTAAAACCAGTTTGATAAGTAGTTTCAACTCAAAAAGAGAAGTTCTGCGAAATTATATTATATGGAAACTAGCTGACCCGGCAAACTTCGTTCCGCCCAAATTTGTTAATGTAAAGAAAATAATAATTCCGATTATGCGCAATGCACTTCCTTATTTATGTAATTCGGCCAATTAAAATTCTTTATTCAAAAGTTATATTTAATGCAATATAAATAAATTATGAATAGCAATATTGATTTGTTTCAAGCAGACCGCAACGATTTTGACGTTTCGGCCAACCTTCCGCTTTTTCACTAAATTTACAATGTGAGAAACATGGGAAATCAAGATTGATGCCACAAATGCACAAACATCCATCGATTATCCTTGCAATAAATTATTAGACATAGTGAAAGCGAGACGCACGGGAAATTGAAGTCGCACGAATGGTAAATCGTTCTAAATAAGCGAAATCTGCGGAATAAGAGTGTTTGCCTTTGAAATTTCCCCTCAAAATTATCACTTGCATGATATTTGATGTAAGATCCTTAACCATAAATCAAATGCGATCCTTTACAAAGGTTCGATACATTGATGTTGTTAACAGCATTTTAACTGAGCTGACTTTCAAGTCCAAATTATGAAGAGGTAAGCCCGGAACATCCAAAGAATTAAAAAAATCAACTAATCCCCATAAAGTTTTTTTCACATCAAAAGGTAGCATTATGCCCTTCCTTCCAACCAAAAATCATAAAAATCGAACGATCCGTCCCCGAGTTATGAGTGCACATTCGGACGTCAGTCTCTTTTATATGTAACTGTATCCACCCGGCTTTGCCCATACCTTTCGTACTAAGTCTTGCTCACATTTCGCAAATTACTTTATTTGAACAATGTCCATTAAAAATTTTAATTATACAACTTTAGAAATAGAGTTTGATTTTATTTTTGAATGGGACGTGCCAAAATCCGTTTTCTTATCCCGCTTGTGTTTTTCAAAGTACCACCTATAGGGTCAAAAACTATCCGAAATTTAAAACTGGAAGCAACAATACCCATCTACAAAATTTCAATCAACTTTGTAGCGCCACCTATCAGGTCCAAAAGTATCCTATCCTTCAAGCGGAAACGAAGAATATAAATCTACAAAATTTCTTTGAACTCGGGTGAGTGATTTTGGAGATCGTGAAACAACGCCATATAGTGGGTCAAAAATCCTATCTTTTAAGTTTGCGTTAAGCTAAAATACAACAATACGACCATAACAAAAGAAGAATCATAAAAATTGACCCAGTGGCTATCGAGTTATATCATCATCATCGAGTTTCGTCCCGAAAGAATTATATGTATAAATTAAGATGATTATTATTAAAGGAAATTTAACTAAACTGAAAAACGACATATACGCCTACAACGCCACATGTTTCAGTTTTTGTTAGAAATAATAAATTAATTATTTTATATGTATTTTATCAATATAATAGCTCCGATCGAAGCATCTGTTTTAAACGATATTCATTTTTTTACATCCTCCTTGACGATATTTGCAGCACGCATTATGTCAATGTTATGCCAAGCGCCATAAGGTTACATCAAAAAAGTTTGAATTGTAAAATCGCTATGGTTACATTAGATATAATTTGGTGGTTAAGTATTCTTAAATTTTCTAATTTTCCGCGCAATTTTCTTAATTTTTTCTTTCATAAGATTTTACTCCTGGCAATAACAAACACAACAAAAAAAGAATTAGTGAAATCGGTCCAGCCGTTCATTCGTTTTTAGGCCACTTCCTCAAGATGATAGCGGAAGGAATTGAGGGCGAAAAATCGGGAATAGGTAGGAAGTTGGAAAGGTGGGAGACAAACACTTCCTTTTCTTTTTGTGCGTTACCTGAACGCAACAACAGCTTGACTCAATGCGATTCGGTCGAAGTCCATTTCTCGCTCCAGTTCCAGCTGTGGCATCCCCAATTTGCACAACAAAGTGCCACTTTGTTGCGCTTTCCATCTGACATCTCCAGTTCGTTATCCGATGTCACAGTGCGAATTCGATGCAAAATATCGTTGGCCATAATATCATCTTTATATAATCAAAGTATCTACTTCATTTCAAAAAGTTACTTAATGTAACGTAGTAAACATAATTTATTAGAACAAACTTTTTAGGTACCTACATATAAATTTAAAAAAAAAAAAAAATCAAAATTTTTGACAACAACAATTTGCTTGGAAAACAATTAAAATAATTGACAACAACAATTGCTTTTAAAATTCAAAATATTTTTTTTTTTTGTATTTGAAGTGTCACTACTTTATGTTATCCAGTTTCTTTTTTTTTCAAAGTGTATTTCCCCATGAAAAAAATAAAAAATTTAGTGGTGGACCACCCTTAACATTTAGGGATATGAAAAATAGATGTTGTCCGATTCTCAACCCTAGCCCATATGCACACTAAGTTTCACGAAAATCGGTGGAGCCGTTTCGGAGGAGTTCAACTACGCACCCCGTGACACGATAATTTTATATATTAGATTTTCATTTACTTCAGGTAGAGAAAATATTTGAGTCTGTTGACTCAAAAGTAAAGTACCTATCAAAAAAAGTGCGTAAAATGAGGTGCCACTTAGTGGTGGTAGTTCACTGATTGTTTAGGCTTTAGGGTATTCGTACAAGCCTTCAAACATTTTCCAATCCTTCTCGTCACCGAAAGCATTCTCTCCAAATATGTACGAGGGGCTTTGCTGTATGAGAGGCTTTGCAGATAGACTGCAAATCCATCTGCATGTGAGAAAGAACGCATTCGAAAGCACAATCTCGTCCACACATTTAGGGGATGCAATGCACCGATTTATATGTCGATGAAAATTGTGAAAACAGCCGGAGCTAAGACTCAGACTCTGATTAAGCGACTCCGTATTTAATGATGGCAAATTCAAACTTTACTTTGCACTAAAAATAACCCTAGCAATCGGCTCTAGATTATTAAAGTATCCAAATAAATACTCGTCTGCATGTTGAACATTCACCTGCTCACGTACAATTTTGCAGATGTTTAAGTAGTTACAATGTTGCAAAAATAGCTGACATAAAAGAAAATTCTCGACGACTTGGAAAAAAAAATGACATGCATCTCTGACGAGTATCAGATCAGTGTATCGCAAGGATTAGTTTTACTTAAAAAAAAAATATCATGCACTCTTCATAATCCGATCGGCAGGTCCAGCGCTTGCATCATTATTTCCCTTTTTTAAAGTAGCTCGCGATTCTGCTTTTAAAAAAATTTTACTTCACCGAATTTCCGTCGAACACAGCAGAGAGTAGGAGGTACTAGTGGAAATATTTCATAAAGGTGGTCAATGTCGGCTGATATATTTTCGATAGCATTACGCTTGGTCGCAGGAGGGGCAGTTTAATCGTTGAATATAGAAGAGAAAACACTCATGCCGGGTTGAACATAATACTAAAAGGATACATTTCGCCCGTCGTGAGTTGCAACATCCATTCCAACTGAAACCATGGTATTTTGCACTCTGACTTTACTCTGGCTACTTCAGCTTTTATTGTTATAACTTTTCGCTTCGGAACGCTATACATGGATTGGGCAAATAGCTTTTTTAGAATTGCCCTGAAGTGAATTTAAGGTGTATTACGGGATATGACCTTAGCAACGATATTTTTTTTGACAGCACGGTACGCTACCTCTACCTGATGGTTGCGAGGATGTGTTAATATACCTACATAAGGGTTGGCGCATGAACGGATTAAAAAGTGGATGCGGATGGTATGTCGGCACGTGTGTATATACACTTGTATAATCTTTCAGGTATGTTGAATGAAATTCGACATCGCACTCGACATTGCAACAACTGTGCAGACTGTGTGAGGGAAATGCGACGATAATTGCCACGGTTAATGCATTAAAATAATTAAAGCGCTTTTTGTTGTCCATTAAAATCACTTAAAACAATATTTAACAGAAAATGCCCACAGTTACATAAGATTATTGGGCAGGTGCAAAAATCAAATGTTGGCTCTTATTATCACCAGTGATAGAATAATTGGAAATAAGTCTGAAAATTAGGAAATTGGGGTACAACTACCCACCTATGACTGGATACTTAAAAAAAAAAAAAATGCTTTTAAATTTTAAATTTATTTTTCTCGCGTAAATATTGACCTTAAACATAAATCAGTAAGTTGGTTGGTCTCTGATAATTAAATAACGGCAAGCAGCTGCGCACGTGTGAAATGTGAAATGAAAGTTTGCATTCTATTAACAAATCAGATCTGATCGTGAGCTCTACTAGAAACCGGAGGTAACTAAATCGGTTTCTCATAAAATACAAAGCATTAATCCCGAATCGTTCCGAATGGGAGAATAGCACATTAGAAAATAACTATGAATTTAAAGTTTACACAGATGGATCTAAATTGGCGAACGGGAGCGGGATTCGTCACCCGAAATTAAAATGGTCTTACGTTTCCCAGACAGTGTTGCCACTAAAATAAAGTGGTCAACAAATTTAAATTGATTAAAAGTTAAAATAGAATGCGAACTAATCTTAAACCTAAAAAAAAAAATTCACAACACAAACGCAATACCTATAGTGACAAAAACCAACGTTAAAGAAATAATTTGCAAAACATAGCGGTAAGGCACCAAGTGACAAAGAACAGAAACAGAATCCCATACATTTGCAACAGAAACAGAATTTGGAACAGAACTTAGAACTTTTTTCAGCAACTGAATTTAGCAAAGACCAATTGACTTTAGTCGCAGTGGCTTAGTGTGTTGGAATACTAAGCAGGTTCGAATCCCGCAAAAACCCAAATTCCGACTTAGGGTTTTTTTTCCATTGCGCTACCTCGCGCGAACGTCTGATAAACATCAGAGAGTATAAATGTCTTGAAAGAGATTCTCAATTAGCCGTTTGGAGTCGGCATAAAATTGTAGATCCCTTCCATTCGTTCCAAAAATGAAAAACTCGCAGAAAACCAATGGTTGTGAGAAGCTAGGCCTAGGGTCCCACCGGACCTGTTGCGCCAACTATTTATTTTTTATTTTTATTTAATTCGCCTTATTGATCTTCCATATACATTCACCGTTAGCAGTTTGTCCTATCGGCTACTGTCCGCACCACCCGCGTCTTTTAGACTGGCTGTTTGTAGATTACAGTTGGGGGGGTAGACTGCTTTGCTCACCCTTCGTATACCCGAAATAAACCGTCACCTTTTGACCAGGTTGAAACACATGCGTAGTAAATAGGTCGATTGCTCCAATCACCACTAGTATTACGCTTTTTGCAAAATGTACCCTATTTGATAAATTGCAAGAGGAAAGAGAATACAGGCGAGGGTAGATATTTATTTGGAAATCGCAGTTTTTGTATAATTAGCGAAGTGCCTTTTCCAACTAATAAAAAGGAACAAAGGAACAGCAAATTATATCAGGGTCCTTGAAAAAAAGTACCAGATTATAGCACAACGGTCACGCTGTTGTCAGTTGTTCTCATCCGATATCTTTCTCGCTACCTACATAGGCTGTGCGTAGGCATGGGAAAGCTATACATGAACAATGAACACGTTCCGCAATGCCTGGCCATGTCTATTTTGCATGATTGCAACTGTGTAGTAACGTTTTTTATTGATATTATATGAGTTGCATGCTTAACTCTTACAAATGTTACTACTACAACTGTAAGATCACCCCATATTCGCTAGCCTGGTGACAGACCTAATGAAGCGAGATTTCTTATTTTGTCAGATAAATTATTTCGAAGCCAAATATATATATTACTAGCTGACCCGGCAAACTTCGTTTCGCCCAAATTTGTTAATTTGTTAATACCCAGTGGCTATAGAGTTATATCATCATCATCGGGTTTCATCCCGAAAGAATTATATGTATGAATTAAGAAGATTATTATTAAAGAAAATTTAATTGACCCGAATTATGAATGCACATACGGACGTCAGTCTCTTTTATATGTAACTGTACCCACCCGGCTTTGCCCGTACCTTTCATATTAAATCTTGCTCACATTTCGCAAATTGCTTTATTTGGACAGCGTCCGTTAATAATTTTCATTATACAACTTTAGAAATAGCGTTTGTTTTTATTTTTGAATGGGACGTGCCACAATCCGTTTTCTTATCCCGCTTGTGTTTTTCAAAGTACCACCTATAGGTCAAAAACTATCCGAAATTTAAAACTGGAAGCAACCATATCCATCTACAAAATTTCAATCAACTTGGTAGCGCTGTTTCGGTGATCGGCAACAGCGCCACCTATCAGGTCCAAAAGTATCCTATCCTTCAAGCGGGAACGAAGAATATAAATCTATAAAATTTCATTGAAATAGGGTGAGTGGTTTCGGAGATCGATTACAACGCCATATAGCGGGTCAAAAATCCTATCTTTTAAGTTAGCTTTAACCTGAAATACAACAATACGAACAAAACAAAAGAAGAATCATAAAAATTTACCCAGAGGTAATCGAGTTATATCATCATCATCGAGTTTCATCCCGAAAGAATTATAGGTATGAATTAAGAAGATTATTATTAAAGAAAATTTAATTGACCTGAATAACGACATAGGTACGCCTACAACGCCACATGTTGAGGATTTTCCGACGAGGTGCACTAAGAAATTCAGTTTTTGTTAAAAATAATAAATTTATTATTTTATATGTATTTTATCAATATAATAACTCCGATCGAAGAATCTGTTTTAAATGATATTTATTTTGTTTACATCCTCGTTGACTATATTTGCAGCACGCATTCTGTCAATGTTATGCCAACGCCATAAGGTTACATCAAAAATGTGTGAATTGTAAAAGCGCTATGGTTACATTAGATATAATTTAATATGGTGGTCAAGTATTCTTAAATTTTCTAATTTTCCGCGCAGTTTTCTTAAATTTTCCTTTCATAAGATTTTTCTCCTGACAATAACAAACACAACAAAAAATTTTTAGCGAAATCGGTCCAGCCGTTCACGCGTCATGCTGCGACCAAAGGAAATAGGGATTCATTTTTATATATATAGATTCAACATTGGCACATTTGTTCGAAGAGCTTGACTCAATGCGATTCGTTCGAAGTCCATTTCTCGCTCCAATTCTCGATTAAATGCCTCAAATCAAAGCTTTGTTGCGCATTTCATCTGACATCTCCAGTTCATTATCCGATGTCACAGTGCGAATTCGATGCAAAATATCGTCGGCCATAATATCATCCTATCTACTTCATTTCAAAAAGTTACTTAATGTAACATAGTAAACATAATATTTAAAAAAAAAAAAAAAAGAAAAAACTTCAAAATTGTTGACAACAACAATTTGCTTGGAAAATAATTAAAATAATTGACAACAACAATTGCTTTTAAAATTCAAAATATATATATATTTTTTTTTTTATTTGAAGTGTCACTTCTTGATTTCTATCCAGTTCATTTTTTTTTTTCAAAGTGTATTTCCCCATACAAACTTTAATTTTCTAATTTTCCGCGCAATTTTCTTAATTTTTAAAATTTTTCTTTTTTCCTAAACCTTCGCGGAGCAATTACGAACAAATCCGCAGAAGGAAGTATCCAATTTGGTTCAGTCGTTTTCGAGTTTTAAGCATCCGAACAAACCAAGATCCATTTTTATATATATAGATTATTTATAATTTATAGTCAAATTGTCAGAGTTTTGGACAGTATACT
The DNA here is from genome assembly GCA_946477585.1 of Cheilosia urbana. NCBI lineage: Eukaryota > Metazoa > Arthropoda > Insecta > Diptera > Syrphidae > Cheilosia > Cheilosia urbana. The sequence goes on from OX297856.1 coordinate 46,975,652, forward strand.
ACCCGCCAAAACGTGTGAACTGGCAATTAAGTGTTTGTAAGCAGCGTTGCCAGTTTGGGGATTTCCCCACAGATTTGGTTTTGTTTTTTGGCGACGGGGCGAAATCTTGGGGTTGTTTTAAATTATATTTTATTTGTATTGCTATAAACATCAATTCGATCTGTACATTTCATAGATAACAGTTTCATGAAAGTTGAATAAGGGCTCTGTAAATCCCTACAAGAGAACAACATGCGTTGGCATTTAAATCGGATATGTATTTATTTGCCGCCCAATTTTACATTCGAAAAACCGAACTTACATTTTGGCGTTTTAAATTTGAAATTCCTACTTTTAAGTCGTGCTTTAGAAAAAATAATGAATAAAAGTGGGGGATTTTTTTTTTGGAAAAAATAGCTTCCAGATTTATTTGGGGGAAATAATTTGACTGTCTGGCAACGCTGTAGTAAGGTAGTTCGCTATTGTCAACTCATTGTCAGTCAGAATATTTGGTAGACCCGACAATATATTCAGATACGGCGATTGCCTGAACAAAGTTTAACAATTTATACCAAGGATAATTTGGGGCATTCTTGGTATATTATTTATAAATGAACTAGTTTTTATCTGCAAGTTCGTCCTCGTGGGGCGCTATTTTAAAGTTTTTTTTTTATTCGGATAATAATGCATGTGAATTTATAGCCATTACCCGCAACTAATATTTATTTTTAACGTCCAGGTTAAATTTTACGAGCTGATAATGGCAACATTTTTTATAAAAAAATTATTCTTTGTGACCCACAACACATTTGTAAAGTCCGTGACTTTCGTTGCATGGATCTGTTGATGTTGTGGGAGTTTGGGAAAATGTTTACAAGTTTTTGTTTTTGTAGGGAATTTTCTTATAAACAATAAGTCGTTCTCTACCCTTTCTTAGTATGCGTCTACACAGCAAGTGGAAAACACTGTCAAAGTTTCATGACGATTTGTGAATAGCTGTTAGTCACACTATACTGTTCTATGTGTAGAGATTATATTTCCTTGTTGCATTTATTTATTTGGTCGAATGATGATCGATATTTCGCTTAGTTAAATTTGAAAAAAAAAATCACCTAACTCTTTCCTTTTCCTGACATAGTGTGGCAAATCACAAAATTTTACAATTTATTAAACCGCACCCTTAACAGCATCTGTTGTCCAAATTGACAATTTCCCATTAAACCGGAACTTACACATTTCTTTCTCTATATATGTTTGCAGAATTCAAACGACTTCCAAGTGTCCTATAACACCCTAGGAGAATCATTCTGCTCCATCTGCATCGTAAATGCTGCAAAAATAAAAGGAAACCGACTTGTTACATTGGACTTTTTGTTGGTTCGTTCATTCCTTTCACTCGATAGGAAAATGTGAAAAAGTTTAACAGCTTCCACCCTTCCATAGCTGCACAGCAGTATTGATTCCACATAAATGGAGCTAGTCAAGCAGCAAGGAATAAAGCCTTCTATGCAGAGCAGAGTGCTTCCACATTGCAAGATACCAAAAACCATTACGAATAGCAAAAATTGCCGAAGAGGTGGAATTCACTGATTTCTCGATAGGGATAGCTTATACGAGTATACGATGCCATGCTACAAACAGAGGATTCAATGGACTGGGCAGATGGAGTTGGAACGCAACAGGAACATTCCTTCTTGCTGAAGCTTAAGGGAATTTTGCTCGTCTTAAAAAAGAAGCCAAAGAGCATTGAAGTCAAGGCAAAAAAAAAAAAAAAAAACATCAGGTAAAACGAGAAAATCGCAAACAAAATAGACGGATAAAATACAAAAGGATGCGAAACATTTTTCGGATTTCAAAAATGTATAACAGGCAGCAAGCACTCGTATTCATTCATGTATCGCGCATAGCATCCATTATCCGATTATGCTGTGCAAAAGTTTATTAAGGGATTAATTGATTAAAGACTAGAGATTTGCATTGCAAATATTTGCAGGAATGTGGAAAAAAGCTCTGTGGATCGAGATCTATTGTCAAGAGAGAATGAGGTAGCTATCAACAATCAGGGTAAACTTTTCCAATATCTCAATTAACTTTGGTTTACATAAAATTTTAGTTTGAGGAAAAAAAAAAAAACGCGATGGCCGGCTCCGATGACGAGACGTCATTTTATCTCAGCCGCACAAACACCTATCGAATGGAAGGTACATAAGGATACTGTTTTTACCCTCCTTTTTTCTTTTTTGTTAGTTTAAGTTTGCTTTCCTTAATGAGCAAAAAATTGTATAATTAACACTAATGTCTGAACGATAACTCTCGTCTAACTTGGTGCAGCGTGAGAGTTAAGTAAAAATTAGAAAGTCATTAAGCAATTTCATAAATGGTTTCACTGGGGGATGGACGACGACTTTTAAAGAACTTGATGGAACTGCAACACGCCAAAGACATTCGGTTGAGGGATGTTCGTACAACCAGGCGCAATGTTGTAGATACGTATAGGAAAGGAAAATCAGATAATTATTCTGATTATGTTTTGATGTTTTCCCTGTCACCGTAGACAGGATTAAAATACGACTGGACCCACTCGAGAGTGTACTCTTCATCTTCGTTCTTAACTCGTAGGTACTCCTCAATTACACGAAGGGAGTATGTACCACGGTTGCCGTTTTAGTGACTTTGTCGGTATATCTAGTGGAATTTTCAAAAGTTTAGTTACTAAATTTATTTTTTTCACTAAAAAATTCTAGTTACTTTTATAGTGACTTTTTGCTGGTGATCTTACATCCTTAGTATTCGTGTTTGACACTTGCAAATTGCAATATTATTCCAACTTGCTCGAACTGTAATGTCGCTTCCACATTCAAATGCCGAAATGGAACGTATTTTTAGTATAATGAACAAACATAGTTAAAAATAAGTTGAGAAATGTAATGTCAACGAAAACTTTGAACTTATACAGGGTGTCCGCCGGGAAGGTATACTACTTTGGTTTGTCGCCATTTTGGTAAACATTAGTCTTGATAGTTTATATTTGGCAGTCGTGAAGTAGACACGTGGAAAATTTATTATGGAAAAATATTCGATAAACCAACGTGTTTTAAACGTTAAAACATTTTATCAAAATCAATCATCGATTACTGTGACTATGAGAAAGTTACGTTGAATTTTTGGGAGAAACAGCGTGCCAACAAAGCGCACTATTTATCGTGTAGTGAATGATTTCGAAGAAAGAGGGTCTGTAGGTGATAGGCCCAAGCATGGACCACAACGTACTGCAAGATTTGGTCAGGAGGAATCATTGGACCTTACTTCTTTGAAAATGAAAACGGCGTAACGGTAACTGTCAATTGGGAGCGATATCGTGATGATTGAAACCTTTTTAACGTCACAACTTCATGCTTTGGGCTTGATTAATATGTGGTATCAACAAGACGGTGCCACATCGTATACAGCCAGGATTACAATGGAATTACTGCGAGACCTCTTTCCACAACAAGTTATTTCAAGAAATGGTGATGTTGATTGGCCTCCACGGTCGCCTGATTTGACTGTTCCGGACTTCTTTTTGTGGGGATATCTAAAAAGCAAGATTTATGCAAACAAACCAGAGACGCTTGAGCAACTCAAACAAAATATTCGTGATGAAACTAATGAAATACCGCGTGAAATGTGTGAGAATGTAATGAAAAATGTGCTCAAAAGGGCTAGCATTTGTGAGACTAACAAAGGCGGACATTACCTGATATTGTATTCCATACATAATAGCCAACATTAAATAAAACATTTATCAATATAAGATCCATTCTCTTTCATTAAATCAAAAATTATATACAAACAAAGTAGTATACCTTCCCGTCGGACACCCTGTATATGTAGTAAGAAAAAGATATTGTATTCGTTCAAAATTTCGAACTCGAGATTCTAATCAATTCTGTCATCATCATCACGTCTATCCATCTGTCTGTCTGTCCGTATGTCCCAAGGCCTACCAGCCTAAACGGCTGCCCTAATTTGGTTTAAACTTCGGATTTGGCTTACAGTTTGGAGCGGTTTTTTTTTTTCTTTTTTTGCAAGGTAACCTCAATATTAATGGTACCTACTTCCCATATAAAATGTTCTTACCAGTTTGATTTGTTCGACTTCTAGATAGTCATTTTTGAGAAATAAATGTTTAGTTTGAAAAATACTATTGGTTAGATATTTAGCTGATAGCCGAGTACAATAATCCCCGTTTAATTGTATCGACTAAAATGCATAATTTTTGACTCAATAATCCGGAAAACTCTAGTAATAATTTATTACCTCAAAACCGCGGGGCCGGATGATATATATTTTTCCAGGTCTAATGCAATGGGGAGTAGACGTAATTGCACCATGGCTCAGGAATATATACGTTGCATGCCTAGCAATAGGCTACATTCGGTTAAATGGAGGGAGACAAATGTGGTCTTCTTTCCAAAGTCGGGGAAGAAGGATTACACCGAGGCAAAGGCCTTCAGACCAGTTAGCCTAACATCCTTTCTGTTGAAAACAATGGAAAGGGTGGTGGTGGACTATATGGAGAGTACTGCGCTTAAGACGTATCCTTTAAATAGTAGACAGCATGCCTACAGGGCAGGCATGTCTACAGAAACAGCGCTACATCAAGTAGTACGCGTTGCAGAAGAATACCGGGGGCATTGCGATGACCTCCATAATGGACATTGAAGGTGCCTTCGATAAGATATGCTTTGAAAGTCTGAAACAAGCCTTGGAAAAACGTAGAGTTAACCCATTGGTGGTAAGATGGGTGGACAATATGTTGAACATATATTAAATAAATAAATATTCAGACGGGAAACTCAAAACTCAGAGGAAGTGTTAGCAGAGGTTGCCCACAAGGAGGTGTTCTCTCACCTACACTGTGAAATATCACTGTGGACTCTCTTCTCGACAGACTTGAGGCGACTGGCATTCACACTGTGGGATATGCCGACGACATAGCAATAATGGCCAGAGGCAGTTTCATACACGTCACCGCAGATATCATGAGGAATGCGCTCAAAGTGATGGAACGGTGGTGTCTGGAACAAGAGCTTTCCATTAATGCGGAGAAAACAGATCTAATAATCTTCACGAGGAAGATGAAAAATCTGGAACTTCGACCCTTGACACTTTTCGGATCGGAACTAAAAATGGCCAAGAAGGTTAAGTATCTCGGAGTCTATCTAGATACTAGACTTACTTGGAACTACCATGTTGAGGAGAAGGTCAGGAAGGCAAAAAGGGTACTACATCAGTGGAAACGTGTATGTAGACAGAGGTGGGGACTATCGCCCAGGTCAGCATACTGGATGTATACGATGATAACTAGACCCATTATTACCTACGCCTCGGTTGTATGGTGGGCGAAAGCCTCCAAGAAAACTGTGAGGAAGCACCTGGATAGGGTCCACTGTTTAGCATGTATAGGAGTTACAGGTGCAATAAGGACAACACCAACATGAGCATTGGAAGTGCTCCTAGGGATCTTACCGCTAGACTTATTTATTAAGAAAACAGCGGCCCTAGCGGCACTTCGTTTGCATAAAGATGCGAAATGGCACAATCGTGGTACCATCTATGGACATAGGAAGATCCTGGAACTTGTCAAAAACGATATTAGGGAGCTGATCATGCCTATCGATGGGATAACAAGGGTGCGTATTATGGAAAGGAATCACAAAACTCGTACTGAGAACGGATTACTTCCAGAAAAAAGGAGTGGTGAAATAGTGATTTTCACAGATGGATCCATGATGGATGACGTAGCGGGTGCCGGTATCTATTCAGCAGAGCTGCAACTAGCCCGTCACGTTAGCCTCGGGAATTACACTTCTGTATACCAGGCTGAGATGATTGCATTGCTGCATGCATTGGACTACTTGCTTGAGAGTCAGGTGGAGGGAAGAAATATCCTTATAGCACTGGACAATCAGGCGGTGATTAGATGCATGGAACAAACAAACATCACAACATCATTGGCATTGGAATGTGTACTTAAGCTCAATAAGTGTTCATCTAAAAATGAAGTAACACTGACTTGGGTACGAGGACACACAGGGATCGAAGGCAACGAAAAGGCGGACTCCCTTGCAAAACAGGGTTCAACTGAAAAGTTGCTGGGACCAGAACCATTCTCTTCAATTGTCAAAGGAGTGGTAGAACAGCTGATTCGCAAATGGATCACGGCAGAAATCCTGAGAAGGTGGTCAACCGTGGAACAATGTAGACAGGCTAAAATGGCAATTAAGTGGCCGACCTGCTCCACTCAAGAAAGGGTTCTAAGCATGAGTCGAGGAACATTGAAATGGTTGGTGGCTTTGCTAACAGGACATGGTTATTTCGGGTATCACTTAAGGAAGATGGACCTTAGAGTGGATGATACCTGTAAACTATGCCTGGAGGAACCTGAGACAGCGGCACATATACTATGTCAATGACCGGCGTTGGCTGGCAAAAGAATGAGGATCTTGGGACATCATTGGGTCGAGACTCTATCGATGGAACAGATTTCCCATACACAGATGCTAGAGTTCACTAGGAATTGAGCTCAGGGAAGAATTCTGGAGAAATCCATAAAGTCTCTCTGGGTAAGATTTATAGTGGTAGAGAGACGTTAAGAGACCCGGCAATGGTGGTCTGATTCGAATATCTCTCGAAATCTATATAACGGGTGATTTTTTAAGAGGCTTAGAACTTTAAAAAAAAAAAAAAAAAACACAAAAAATTCGAAAAAATGAATGAAATATTTATTTGAATCGATAGTTTGAACCTTGCAATTTAATGTTTAAAGATAATTTCATGCAAATGTTGACCGCGGCTGCGTCTCAGGTAGTCCATCCGCTGAGTCCAATTTTGGCATACTCTTTCACACATATCGGCCGGTATCTCACGAATGAATGCATGGATGTTGGCTTCCAGTGCGTCAATCGAAGCGGGCTTGTCCCTATACACATTAGCCTTGACATACCCCCACAAAAAATAATCTAATGGTGTCAAATCGCACGATATAGGCGGCCGATTGATCGGCCCGAAACGTGAAATTAACTGTTCACCAAACTCGCCTCGCAATTGCGCCATTGTTTCGCGTGCTGTGTGGCATGTGGCACCGTCTTGTTGAAACCACATATCATGCAAGTCAAGAACTTCCATTTCGGGCAAAAAAAAGTTTGTTATCATCGCTCGGTAGCGTTCACCATTGACAGTAACGCTGCGATTCGCATCATCTTTGAAGAAATATGGCCCAATAATGCCGCCGGCCCATAAACCGCACCAAACAGTGGCTTTTTCGGGATGCATTGGTAGCTGTTGCAATGCTTCTGACTGATCTTCACTCCAAATGCGGCAATTTTGCTTATTTACGTACCCATTCAACCAAAAATGAGCCTCATCGCTGAACACAATTTTTCGATAAAAAAGCGGATCCTCGGCCAGCTTTCCAAGAGCCCATTCACCAAAAATTCGGCGTTGTGGTAGGTCGGCTGGCTTTAGTTCTTGCACAAGCTGTATCTTAAAAGGCTTTACGCAAAAATCCTTCCGCAAAATTTTCCACGTAGTGCTGTAACAAAGGCCTAACTGCTGGGAACGGCGCCGAATCGGCATTTCGCGGTCTTCTGTCACACTAGCTGATACGGCCGCAATATTTTCTTCACTACGCACAGTACGTAAACGTGTTGGTGGTTTAATGTCCAACAAAGTAAATTTGGTGCGAAATTTGGTCACAATCTTCCGAATAGACTGCTCAGAAGGTCGAGAATGCCGATCATAAAATGGAAGCAGCGCGCGATGAACATTTCGAACCGAGCACGAATTTTGATAGTAAAATTCAATAATTTGCAAGCGTTGTTCATTTGTAAGACGATCCATGGTTAAATTGCAAACCAAACTGAAGCTGTTTGACAGTGACACAAGGTACTAAACACACGTCAGCTGTCAAAACCAGTGTTGCCAAAACCAAACCAGCTAAAAAATCACCCGTTATATATACACTATGTAATCACACTTACTATTTATTTTATTAAAAAAACAACAGGAAATACGAAATAAGGAACATTTTATTTAAAAATAATTAAAAAAAAAAAAAGACAAATTACGCATAAACCGGCGACAAAAAAAAGTTGGTTATTTTTGTGTCCAAATTATCTTTCCTGATTTCTATTATATATTGCATATGGACCCATTTAACAGGGGAAAAAAAATTAAAGTTTTTTAAATAAATTAAATAGAATATCAATGCAATTAACCGAGGAACGCAACTAAACGGGACGCACTTCCATATATTTTCTATGAAATTGTAAATTTGCTTAATTTCGGGACGCAATAAAACGGGGCGCAATTAATCGGGGACTATTGTAAAAGCTATTATACGGGATGTAAGCATTACTTGGTTTTTAAAGTTTTATTGAAATCGAAAATAGGGTTTTCGAGACATGAGCCGTTTTTGGTAGGTATCTAGAAGTAATGTTTCTTACTTGTCAAAGGTGTTGCGATAAGCGACTCTAATAGTGCTTAGCGCATTTAATTCCGCTCCAAGTGTTCCCTTTGCATCCAAGCAATCATCCTTGATTTAAAAAAAAAAAAATGTATTTAACATAATTTTTTGCCTTTAAGCATAGGTCCCGTCGGACAACAACAATACCCTTTGCCTTACAAGAACTCTTCCAGCACTCATACTTAATAACTTCTTTATATACTGAGAGAACGAGACTTTTTATTGTAAATAATTTTTTGGAGAGGAACGTATAAAAGTTCGCTATTTCTCCTTTTTCCCACAAACTTCTCACAATTCATAATTAATATTAAATTTACTTTTGGTTTTAACTAGACTGAAGAGCATTTCCTCTGCATATTTATTCATTACCTCGGTTTTTTATCGGACCATAATCGCTGGGACTACAATTAGAGGTAACACAATTTTCCCTGTTTTTGTCTTGTATGCACATTGAGCTCTACAACTGTCCCATTCTATGGATATGAGCTGTGAATAAGACTCGAAAGTGTTTGAGCCTAATGGGATCTTAGAACAAATTTGAAGATGATCAGGTGCATCAGTTGAATCATTCCAAATCCAAATAAAGTTATTTCCTGAAGGGTTTCACAGGTTGAGGCCTAGGTTGTGTGCAGGGAAAGGGCTATTTTCTTATATACCCCAAACCTTGAGGCACCTTCTTGGCTTACTTCAAAATCAGAAACAAAATAAATCCCAAAAAGGTTACCAGTAGGCTTTAACGTGTGTTCAAAAGCGTTTGAAAAATGGAGGAACCCCATATCTCCAAAGCAATGTATTTGTTTTTTCAAAAATTGCTCTTAATATTAATTTCATACATAGTTATGCAACCATAATAGTTAGGTACGTACCTTTAGAATAACATATCTACCTATCCATAAATGCAGCGCACCCTTTCTTCTTTAATGAGGAAACAGATGGTATTCGATACAGTAAAACCTAATGCTCGCAACACAATGCAATTATTTGCTTCCATTGTTAAGAGTATTTGCATTTTTATAAGTGCAGTTGCATACCCTTTTACACCATTCCGTACCTGGCCTCATGCTTCGTGGCAATGACAAACTAAATATTGTCCCGCTGCCAACAAAGAATCCAGCGTGCGAGGGCTTACACCACGCTCTACCAGTGGGCTGCAAAAATGGGACGTGGAGTAGAAAGATAGTTATACTTTTGAATAATTTTTGTGCCGCAGTGAAATCCAGCGAGAGACAAATTGTTTGTCACGAAGAACAAATACTTCGTGACGTTGGTTCAGATTTTGGAATTATTCGTGCTTTGAACATGGCTGTTGGGTGCCCACAGCCCAATACAGAGGCAGCCATCCCACAGCTATACAATACACAATAAAACAAAAGCGAAAAAAAAAAACTTGGTATCGAATTTTAGTCTATATATAGTGATTTTTAATGGAAATTCCGGTCGGTTTTTCTTGTCCTCGGACATCCATACCGATATATATGCTCTCCAGCTCCCATTGAAACCACTCTGGGAAAACAAAAATGGAAAACGTGTTAAAAACTATTTGTGATGCGAATTAATTTCAGACAACAGCAATGGGGAAATTGGGATCATGGGATTCCGTGCCAGCAGAAGACTCGGTTCAAGAAAAATGAACAATTAGAGAGCAGAAATCGAGGATGAATTTAACGTCTTAAATTTCGACCAGCAGCCGCCCTTACACACAGCTACAGCAATATATACCTACGTACAAGTGTGACGAAGGATCGCACGCCGGAACTTAAGGGACTTCAACCGCAATTATTCTCCTTGTCAACAAATTACTTCACACAGTAGACTTTGAAGGGTTATATTTGTTCATGAAATAGGATATAGGAGGTTGGCGCACTGGAACTGCCACACACCATGACGAGGGCCAACAATATGCCACATAGAGTGAGGAGGAAAAAACAAAAAATAAAGCATCTATCAGATCACAACTGAAAATCAATCATAATGTCAGTCAACTACAATGTAAACCTTCCTTGAGGGCCTATATAGGGATACACGGCGACGACTACCGTCCCTGGGATTGGCAAAGTCATGCCAAGCAAATATTTTCCCTTATAGGTATACATGGCCGATGCTGATAATAGCAATGAAAGCGTTACAAGGGGTGGGCAATGGGCATCCACATCCAGTTCAGATCAGAAGTGTGCCTGCCGCCTTGTGTAGTGAAATACAAGTTGAATTTAATTTATCACCTTGCGGGTAGCTGCACATGCACATATATATAGATTGCAAGAAACTTCGAAGTCGTCTTTAAAATAGAATGTTAGGGACGTGGGCTAATAGGACGCTATACCTGAATCGGAGCCACACAACCCCAAGGCCGACGCCCTTCTTTGAACATGGCATTATGTATTAGCTCTCAATCAATTAAAGTTGTTTTCGGTGAGTAGTGCTAATCACGAAACTAAATAATTGATGACCACAAACTTTGAGCATGATTGATGGAAGGGAATTTTTCCAAGTTGTTCCTGTTCGGAAGTTAGTACTTATAGACATGCCGAAGCCAGTCGCTCCTACTTAGTAGTACATAATATAAACGAAATTTAAAGTTTTGTTTCCCGGCAGCGATTTATGGTAACTTTCGAGATCTTGATTCTGGTCGAGAATATTGAGTGCAGGTTATTAAAGGAACAACTTAATTAGAAATTAAGTGCTTTGAAGTATGCTAGCGCTTTCCTTTATGGAAGGAGATCAAAGAGGTTACGGAAAAGTGCGAATTGGGAAAAATGTGCCTATAAGGAAAATCTTTCATCAAATGTTTTAATGGCGGTTGCATACAGGCCTTTGCTGGTTCCAAAGGATTCAAGCGGTATAGCATTTATTACTTGTAGTTACTTATTTATTCGTCGCCAAATTAAGTTCATATAGTCGCATCTCGCAACCGGCCATGGGGTGGATGAGAAAACATCATCCAAATAGCTTTTCAAGTGGACTTTCATAATGGTTGGAATTTGTGCAGAGCGATTGGTGCAGTGTTGCAAGTTTGAGTGTTTTCCCCCAGATTTAGGGTTTTTTTTTTTTTTGTGAAATGGGGGAAATCTGGGGTTTTTCTTTGAATCCTATTTTATTCGTATTTCATTATAATATCCTTTTTGATAACCTTAAAATGTGCATCCGCAAACGTAAGAAACTCTAAGTAATAGTACAAGTAATAAAGATTATAAAAACACTCATTTTTAGGGTTCCGTAGCCAAATGGCAAAAATTCGTCATGTCTGTCTGTCTGTCTGTCTGTCTGTCCGTTGTATGTCACAGCCACTTTCTCCGAAACTATAAGAGCTATACCGTTGAAACTTGGTAAGTAGATGTATTCTGTGAACCGCATTAAGATTTTACACAAAAATAAAAAAAAAAAAACAGTAAATTTTGGGGGTCCCCATACATAGAACTGAAACTCAAAAAAAATGTTTTCATCAAACCCATACGTGTGGGGTATCTATGGATAGGTCTTCAAAAATTATATTTAGGTTTCTAAATCATTTTTTTTTTCTAAATTGAATAGTTTGCGCGAGAGACACTTCCAAAGTGGTAAAATGTTGGTCCTATAATGTTTTACTCCTATTGTAAATGATGTTCGAATGAGGGAAAATAATTCCCTGGAAAAAAAATACCTATCGTGAATGAGAATTCGGGGGAATTTTTGTTGGATTTTCCCTCCGATATTTCCGTTTATTTTTTTACTTGGAGGATTTATGAAAAGCAAGTTGGTAAGTTCTCAAAAATTAAAAAAATTAAGTGAATAGAATGTCACAAACAACAAATAAACACCAATTCAATGTTTTAATTAATTAAATGGATTAGAGTCCAGACATTGCCAGAGGATTTTATAAGAGGATAATGATGAAATTGCTCGATTTTGGAAATTGGTCGAAAGATTACTGAACAGTGTACTGCCGCCATCAAAATCAATTTTTGAGTTGAAAAAGGTAAATTATATTATATAATTATAAAAGAGTTTATATTTAGATTTGGAATCACAAAAAAAAAAAAACATTCCAACGGATTTGAACAATCTCTAAGCGTCTTCTAATTGAACGTTGTCGCTTAAATTCCATCTCATCCAATTCCTCAGCCACAACTCTTAATAATAAATATTTGTGTCACCGAAATAAAATTTTAATCTTTTACTCTAACCAAATATAATTGACAGAACATTTTCGAAATTAGCTGTTCTTCTTTTCGAGGAGACATTTCGGTTTCCGAGGAAAATCAAATTCGAGGGAGATTGGCGATAGGCGGATTTTATCCCTGGGAACACACAAATTCGGGGAAGGCAATATTCCCTCGGAATTCACGACAAGGCTGATTATATTTACATTTATGTACCTACTGATTTTCTCTATGAGAAACTTTCGTGCACTTGCCAGTGATCCTCTTCACTAACTAAAAAAGACAAAATTACTTAGGCACATAGGGAAAATTTTATCACCAACATTCGAGCTTTCTACAGTTGTGTTGTTATTAAAAAAGTCGGCTGAGGCATTGTCTCCTGCAGTTATTGTTGCGATTGCTGCTCTTGCTCGTCTCATTGTCATTATAATGTTAGCAACTTTGTTTTGTTGTTATATGTTTGTTATATGTTGACTGTCGACCCTATATCGCTGTTGCTAGGCGAGAGCTATGTTGTAGCAACGGGTGGTGCAGCCTTTTATTTTCGCTGATAATTTGACAAACGCAATCAACCGTAGGGTACAGTGGTCGTTGATGTGCATGTTTTGGTGTAATTTGATCTTTTCGCATAATTACATCTAAACCGCACCTAAGTTTAACACATCGGGGAAAAAAAATCGATATCCAATTTTGCGTTCCCATTGTAAATTCAACAGTTGATTACTGATTTACAGATTATTATTTTTAGCTATATTAATGTAGGTAAACATGAATTTAAGTGCTAATTCAGACATCCTTATTATAATAAAACTGTAACTTTTTTCCCGCTGTAATGTGTTTGTTCGGAATAGATTAAAAAAGTAAGACAAGTGCGAGTCGGACTCGCTCATGAAGGGTTCCGAAACAGCAAGTAACATAACATAAAAGTTCTTGTAGTTCGTTGTAACTTTGATCGATATTTTAAAAACTACTCACCAGATCTCGTTCAAAAAATTTCCGTTTGAAGTTTACATGGTAATGTACATCATATATTTTTTTTAGTTTTATCGTTCTCTTATTTTAGAAGTAAGGGAGGGGGGGGGGGGGGACAACATTTTATCACTTTGGAAGTGTCTCTCGCGCAAACTATTCACTTTAGAAAAAAATGATATTAGAAACCTAAAAATCAGTTTTGAAGACCTATCCATAGATACCCCACACGTATGGGTTTGATGAAAAAAAAATTGGAGTTTCAGTTCTTTGGGGACCCCCCAAAATTTACTGTTTTTTTTTTTTTTTTGTATAAAATCTTAATGCGGTTCACAGAATACATCTACTTACCTAGTTTCAACGGTATAGCTCTTATAGTTTCGGAGAAAAGTGGCTGTGACATACGAACGGACAGACAGACAGACAGACAGACATGACGAATCTAATAGGGTTCCGATTTTTGCCATTTGGCTACGGAACCCTAAAAAGTACCACACGAAATTAATTCCGGTTTTCACAGTTGCATTGAAAATTGTCGAGATTACTCTATACGATATGTTTTAAAATTATTCGCTATCTATAAGCGGGGCTCTAAGCTGATGTCTAAGAAGTTGTAATTCTCGAATGCCTTCTAGAGGTAGGGCTTAGGGTATGAATTTAGGTAAGTGGAAAGTGGAATGTAAATGAGATTGAGAGGGAAAGGGAATATTAGAAGTTAGCCAGCCTATCAATTTGTTTGGATTGTTTTACTGACAGTTTTTCTTCTCTTTTTTTTCGGGTAAGCTACAATTTATATAATGCTAATTATTTTCTTTTAAATTTGAGAAGTGTAGGTGCAGTGGCTTAGTGGTTAGTGTGTTGGACTACTAAGCGAGGGGTCGAAGTTCGAATCCCGCAAAACCCAAATTCAAACTGAGGGTTTTTTTCCACTGCGTCACCTCTCGCGATCGCCTGACAAACATCCGAGAGTATAACTGTCTTGAAAGAGCTTCTCAATTAGCCGTTTGGAGTTGGCATAAAATTGTAGATCCCTTCCATTCGTTTCAAACTTGAAAAACTCACACAAAACGAATGGTTGTGAGAAGCTAGGCCTAGGGTCCCTCCGGACCTGTTGCGCCAACTATTTATTTTTTATTTATTTATTTAAATTTGAGAAGTGGAACTCTGGCGAAGCAAGGCCAACACGGGTCAGCTAGTATTAAATATATAATACCGCAACTCAATATGCAACCACTTCCTTCTTCTTTGTTCACTTTTTCGTTCCATATTTATCTTATTTATAATTTGAATAACTTAAAATAATTGAATTGTTGACAGCTGTTTTGTTTTTTGTTTTGTCAGCGGACTGAAAACGCATTAATTGACATCTGGAATTCGTAAAGAGTATTGTTCAATTTGACAAACTTACAAATGCAGCGACGAAATTCAACATTTCGCTGAAGCTTAACATTTGTAAATATAGAAAAATATATTGCGAAATGCTGGACATTTTGGCCTGAAATGTTGACTTCAGCCGAAACGATGAATTTAAGTCCGGTGTAAATATACATAGGTACTATAACTTAAAATTAAGAATGTGGTAGCATAGACATTCGTCTTTCTTTTCCATCGACTACGAAATGATTCAAATTTGAACATGACGATAATAGAGGATGAAATAAATGTTTGTGTTATTTTAAAATGTTGTAAAATAATCGATCGATTCTCCAAATCTATGTTTGCGTTTAAAAATTCTAATATCTTTGGACTATTTTTGTTTACAAAACATGTCTTTCAAAAAAAATACAATGCCAGTTTCACTAAGAAAGAGTTGTAGTTTTTTATTTTTTATTTTTTATTTGTAATATGTAGTTCCTTAAATAAATTTCCGGATTTAAGCACCAACCTCATTTGAAACTTTTATTAACAACATAAAAGTGTGTAAGATCCTACAAGATGGTTTAAAAACAGCTTGGCATTGAAATTTTCATTGGGTTTATTTTTCTAGCGCAGAAAATATTGCATTTGTAAGACCGAAAATATTCGTGTTTCGAATTTGAAATCACATGTTATGACAAAAAGTTTTTTTTTTTTAAATTAAAAGTTTGGGGCCGAGTATAGTATAACCTGTCCTTTAACGAGAGGGGAGTTGCTTTCCACCGATAGTGCGATTTTTATTAAAGGAACTGAAAAGTAAAAAAAACATTAATAAGAGAAAAAACTACAAGTATTTAGTGTTGTTCGGTTGGGAGACGTTTGCATTTTATTATCGCCGCGCACTTGAATAGGTAGGTACATGAAACATGATTATTTTGTAGCATGTTTTGTTTTTGCTATTCTCTCTTTGCTGTAACGTTTATTAGGCTATTTTGAGAAGAAACGAAGTGACAAAAAAAAAAAAAAAAACTGGCGTTACGATTGATGAGTTGCTTGCTGTGAATATCCACAAAATTATTGCATTTTTTTTTTTGGCTCATTAAAAAAAGAACATGTACTTATTGTAAAGAAAAAAGTTTAAAAACATTGAGCATATTTTTCCGCAGTTGACTTCATAAATGTACATACAAATTTTCTATATCTTTTTTTGTGTGGAATGTTATTGTTTTTTTTTTTCTTGCTGTTAGACTTAAATAAATACCTATGATTCTTACCCTTTTTAAGACTTTTTTATTTAATTTACTTTCAATATAAATCTTAAATAAACCCGCCGAGAAAAAAAAAAAAATAAAAATATCGGTTTGTCAAATAAGCACATCTCCATTAAAACTTTTTTTTTTGTTACAATTTTTCAAATTGTAGTAATTGGTTATTGTACCTACCTACATTTAATATTTTATATTATTATTGCATTGCAATACTACTTTAACGTGTCAAAATGTCCTGCTGTATTGGATATCACAGCTTTCATTGTTCTTATGACTGTCATCAGTCACAATTTTTTAGTGTAAGACCACAAAAAGAAACCTCACAAAATCAATCTTATATCTATTTCAGCTTGTGAGGTTTTAGTGAAGTTCCTGAACTATGCCTATAATAGCCGTTTTTGTTTGTATTATCTGCTTTGACCAATGAGCCGTGATCCATATAGATATAGAACATCGATCTGCGTTGTTTGTTTCATTCTTAGATGTTGGTGTGCCTGTAAACGATAGCCAAGCCACATAGTCACGTTGCCAGACTAAAATATTCGACACCATTCATAACACAAAAAAATCAAATGAATTTCACGAACGATTTTCGCCGAATTTTTGGAATAAATAGCATTAAATTTATGTGAGTATATATATAGTAGGTATAATACTAAAAAAAACCTACCACAATTATTTAAGTTATTTATGTTTTTTTTTTTTTTTTTTATTTACGATAAGAGCGACATCTTGCTAGATATTTATTGATTTATATTCGAATAAGTTGGTAATATTGCCGCGACAAATTGAATATTAACAAAATCCTTTCAATTATAGGCACCTGTTTTGTATGGGGAATTCACAACTCAATTTTGCCAGCCTTAATGGCGACATATAGCTAGCTACCCACGATTTTTTGTTTGTGCACATCTATGGCACCTTACATTTCTAATAACATATGTTTCATTCTCCTCATTTCATAATAAATACTAAAAAAGTGTACGCAAACTTTCAATGTCCGCGTATTAATATAATTATATGATTATACAAAACAAGAAAAATAAATCCAAACTAGAAATGAAATGAAATTAAATGCGGCTCAGTCGAGCATTGTATTTATTTTCTGTTACCAAAAGACATACCAATAATCATATTTAGTGTCCAGGCTAGATTTTTCGAACTAACTAAGGAGAATTTTTTCATATAAAATTACCCATTGTCACCTACAAAATGTTTATGCTTAGCGGTTTCGACTATGCTAGGCCAAGGATGAAAAATTACTCTGTTTCTACAGACTTAAAAAAAAAAATGCATTGCAATTATATGTAACTAGATCTAAGCGCTTTACATCTGTAAGCAAGGTTTTGTTTATTTTCCTTTTTAAATTATCTCTTATTTTATTATAGGTGAAGAATCAGTGAAGTGCTATTCTATTTCTATACCATCCATATCTTACAATGTTTTATGTTCAATTTCAATTCAAGGATTTACCTGAGTAGATCCCTTTATCCATTTTATGGCTCTCTAGCTCTTAGCCGCGACTCTGCCTTTTTTATTTGTTTCTGGCTGCAACAAAATTGTGCACTGCAGTGCTTTCATTCATTTTTATTTTTATTTATTTTTGTTCGCCATCAAAGGATGATATCATTCTACAAAAGGGAGACCACCTCACATTCACTACTCAGTGGAGAGTTGATGGAAAATGTTTCTATCGTCTCCTGACAGTACCATTGTTTTAGAGATTATAATGTATTTTTTCACCTTTCCTTAGCTCCGGAACATTTGAATTCGCACAAGAAGTGTGTGTACTATGAATATGAGTTTCTTTTTTGCATCAAATCTTACTCATGTTTGTATAGGCAACATGGGGTCGATATATGAGCGTTAAAGTGCATTATCATATGCAGAGCTCAAAATATTTATGGGAAATTAAATATTTAAATGAAGTGTACTTTTGTATTGGCCACCACGGAGATGGAAGGATAAACGTCAAAGTGGATCTACAAGAAATCAGAATTGTGGACGGTACAATGGAACTGGCGTGCAAGGACCCTGCAAAAGCAGTTAAAATAATATTACTTGCTCAGTATTCTCTGAAATTAAGGTTAACTGTTCCCACTTAAAACCAGTTCTATTGAAATAAGTTTGTCAAAATCGATTTAAAGGAAACTCCTTTCTTAACGGTAGTAGTGGTTTACTAAGGGTATAGCTTGATCAATGTACACAGCATTGTTATAATATTATTTAGGAAAATTTATCATTATATAAGTAAATTATGCGCATGCTGCTTCATGTAATTCGGTCAATTCAAGTTATTTATTTAAAAGTTAAACTGAATTACATGTAACAATGTCGACGTTTTTAAGTGAAAGCGCAATGAGTGAGCTAGCCACATACAATTGACCATGGGCAAAGCGAAAACGAGACGTACCGGAAATGTAAGGCGGTTAAATACTTATGCTAATTCTCAATCCCCCTCCGGTTCCTTAAATCAAAATCATAAAAGAAAGCGTCATAGAGCGAGAAAGATATTACCCCTACTCCCTCCACTGAGAATCTTACGAATTTTCACTCAACAAATTTCTTGGTGTAAGAATTGGAAAATGTGCTGAAACAATTTTATTATCCTATATCTATCATTTCCTGCATATTAAAATGCTACCATCAGGTGGCCAAATTAAATAGAATGAAGATTCTTTTTGAAAATCCTTCTCCACGAAGGGACGATCTCCTACACGTAATTGTTTAATGCTGTGTTTCTATTTCCTTTTCTCCGAATGCTTGTAGATCAATAAGTACAAATTCCACATACTGGGATTTAAAAAAAAGAATTTCGATTAACTCCAGGTAATTCACAATAACTAATATTATTGTTAAAATTAACCAAATCTTCGAATTTATAAGGCATTTTACCGACTTTTCGTAACACTTTTTTTTAAGTTCTGTGCCTTGATTTTGTGCGGTTTTTCCCGCAATGGCGGTTGCGGAAAGGGTTCACGTATACGCGGATTCTATAAATGTGTGCGTGATTTCGAGAACTGACAACTTCAAATATTTCCTGTTCTATTGTAGCCTTGTTCCTGAAAATTCCAGGCGAGCTTTCCCATACGCAACCTATTTAGGTTGCGACTTGCGCGCAGGATGTCGGAACAACTGACAACTAAAACTAACTTTATAGTTTACTAGCTGTGCCCGCAACTTCGCACGCAGCGTGAGACTGTGTAATTTCCAATAAAAGAGATTTGACCGTTTTCTCAACGGCATATTTGTTTAAAATCAACAGTCTAGCTAAAACAAAGCGGTGAACATTGTCAATGTGAAACAATAAATCAAACAAATCTATTTACCTTAAACACTAATTTAAGAAAATTAAATTCAACAGCGTAAGTACTAAAGTTCCACTTCCTTACTGTAGGTATCAACGTAGGAAATATCAAAACAACCACTAAAACAAAAGCCTTAACGGAAATTTGTATCTACACCAACAATAAATAAATCAAACAACATAATTCACCTATATCGTCTTTACTTCTTGAATTCTTCAATTCTTTACTGTAGACACCAACGTAGGTACTATAACAACCATAAAAACAAAAACCTTAAACTCGATTTCTATATACACCACCTCTATCATACGTCCATCACAACGCCACATGTCATCAGCCATCTGCGCATTTCCTCAGAAACACATTGTTACTGTTTCTTTTTTTCATATGAACGTGCTTGTGCGATGTGCGCCACCAAACCACCCCCAAGCAGAACAACGATCAAGAACCGCGGCTGCTGATAATATTCGATTTGAGAAAATAAATTTATTTTTTTCGTGTTAGATTTTAGGTCGTAGCTCAGCTTCTAGAGGGCATAGAAAGCTGATTGATGACTTGAAATAACTATAAAAGTGTTGGCTGTCCTAAGTATTTTGTTTTGTTTGCATTGATTAAGAATTATTGGAGTAATGGAGAGTTAAAGGCAGTAAAGTCAGAAAAAAACACATTTTGGTCAAAAACGCTCCAAAATATAGGCATGGCAATGAAAGGGAATAGCCTATGTGTTGCACAAAATCTTAAGGAACATTTCAAAAAAAGTTTCAACGAAATCTGTGCAGTAGTTTTCACGCCATTAGGTAACAAAAAAATTGCCTACAGTTTTATTATAAGTATAGATATAGAGCAACATTTTAAGACCAAGATTGAGGTCAACTATCAAGTTAAAGTGGTCAAAAAAAGCAAAAGAATTTGTACGGTTCCGTTTTACGTATGGCTATAACTGGGGCCTAAAGCTTCTCTGCAAATTTTACAATTTTCGCACAATATTTTCACAAGTATTGACTGGCTTAACGTTATAATAGTATTGTGATACTAAACCGCGTTACATTTTAAACATATTATTTATTTGGTTGCTTAAAGAATTTGCGAAGTTTCCTTTTCAACTAAAAAAAGGAAAAAAATACCAACAAATTGTATTAGGGTCCTCGAAAAAAGTATCAAATTGTCGCACAACGTATACGCTGCTTCAGCGCGCGGTGCACTCACATTAAAATCCGATTCTGAACGTTCCCTAGCGCAATTGCGGCATAAACTTCACAAAATCAAGGCACTGGAGTTATCACTGTCATTTTTCATAGATTTCTACAAAATCGTTCCCTAACTTTTTCGTAAGTGTCTCTCTGTGAAAGGGAAAGTCTTTCTATAAATAACGTGATTCGGGAAGTAATTTTTGATAAATATTGTGCATTCACCTTTCCATTTTCTTAAGAAACTATGTAATTAAGTACTAGATTTTATTTAGATTTTTCAATACTCATGTCATACCTATTGAATATAGATTTTAATCAAAATCGTTAGGAGCAAACATTATTTCACAGAGTTTCCGAGAACTCACGTATGTGGAAACTGGAAACCTGATATGAGATTTTCTGTTAATATCAATTTGTCCAGTTCATTAAAAATTTAGGGAAAATCCTAAAAGGTTTATTATCTTTTTTTTGAATTAATAGTTTAGAGCTGATACTAAACTGTTATTACCTAGAAATTTGACTAGCAGGTTGTTATTTATGTACTCTGTGGTTCCTCAGTTATTTTTCGTATTATAATTTTGTCATCCTATCATTATGTAACATTTCATATAATTCTCTGAAAAGAACTAATTACAGTGATATAACTCTGTGACCTAATTTGGTTCGTCTGGATAACATAATCTGATAGAGGTGTTTCGGATAATTTAACACTATAGGATAGCCAAGTAATTCGGTGACTGATGATTTACGTACATAAATTAATATACCACAACGTCTGGGGATAATGTTATCTGAACAAAGTACATAATTACAGTGTAAAGCTATAATCACATAATTTGTAATTGCAGTTGGAAATAGTATTTCAGCACCAGGCCCTTAATGAACACGAAAAATGTGACAATTTTTTGTTGGTACACCCAAACAAAAATGTAATTTCAAATTGATATTTTTGTCATATCAACTTCAATTTCATGCGAAAATTTCAAAAATTGAATAAAAACGTATTTTTTTAATATTAAAAATATCAGATTAATAATTTTCATGGCAGATTCACATTAAAAGCTTACATTTTTTGAAATTATGATTTACATTCCCATATCAATAAGCAATATCAAATTTTGTATGATGTTCTGTAATATAATGTTTACAAGATTTAATGTCAATTCTACATTACGCATATTGTTGTGATGTTAAAAATGTAAAATTGATAAGCTTTAATTTTAATAAACTTCACAAATTAAAAACCAATATGATTTAATGTGTTTTTAATATTGACAAAATGTACTGTTTATGTGAGACATGTAAAAATAAGCCGAAGCCCCAAAATACCGGTACCGGTGCAATTTTTGATATTACCAACATATTTGATATGAATAATGTAAAAAGGCAGTTGCTAACGAAATAAACGAGTCTGAAATTGAAACTGCAGTTACACTTGCAGTGGTTTACTCGTAGCGATCGGTTTGTTTGTAGAGTGTTTTCCGTGTTAACTTTTAATTTAATGTGCAATTTTGCAATTTGTGTAATATTTAATTAAGTGTTAAAAAAAAATCTGTAAAAACACAGTGATAATAAACATCAGTTCGATTAATTTCGTGAATTTGTGTTAAAAAAAAGAGCTAATGGATGAACATCAAGACCAGTTTATTTTTGCAGACATTAGTGAAATAATAGAGGTTGATGATCTCGGAAACCCTCAAAGTTTTCCGGATTCTTTGGAGGTTGAATCCGTAGAATCCCTTCCGGAAGAATCGTGTATTATTTGAGCTGTTAAGGGAATTTCGATTGGAGTTAGCTTTTACTGCTCTTTTGTGTAAGTTTTGATTACGTATTTTGGTAATCTTTGTAACTTTATCGTGTAAATCATTTAATTACAGAAACCCAGAAATTAACCCATTATGTAACCGTAAAAAGACAGTCTGGGCCTCTGAAATACTTATGGAGCTATCGATATGAATCGAAACATAGAGAATTTATAGATCACGATCAGTTTTACTCTGTAGGTTCCAAAAGTATCTCCTTGAAAATAATAGCTATTGCCGACTTTAAAAGTCCTCCAATTCATGTTTACTATTTTCCAGATGGAACATGTTTAATAAGAAATAAAATATTTTAAAATAAATTGTTATTAATTGTTTTATTACTGAAGACGTACAAAGTCGTCTAAACCTATTTTAGGATTATATAAAAAAAAAATACAAAACCTTATTGCAAAATAAGTCAACTTATGAATTAAAGTTTGAAATACTCCGCTTGGACAAAATTAGAACATCGATGTTTAAAATAAGTAAGTAAAAATGAATATTGATTTTACATTTCTAATATAAAATTGATTACATTTTTTTCATATAAATTAAACAATTTAAATATCAAAACTTAAATTATTCTTATCAGAAATAAATGAAATCAAATGAAATTAAAAATGTCTAATATCAAAATTTAAATTATTCTTATCAAAAATAAATGAAAGCTATATTCATTTTACGTTTTTATTATATCGATTACACAATTTCAATATCAAAAATCGATGTTCTCAATATCAAAAGTAAATGCGTATCATATCAATTTCACATTTTTAATATTAAAATATTATAAAATTCTAATATCAATTCCACATGAATTCATTGTAAAATTACATTCGAAACGTATATGAAATTAATATTGGAGTCATATCAGAATTGATATTTTCAACATCAGCTCGATTTTGTCAATGAAAAATATCAATATTACGGCTGTTTTTTACAAATTTTTTTTTCGGTGTAGTTGTATACACACCTTTACTAAAGGGGCGAATTTCGGGTAGGGGGTTTTTCAATGTTGGAATTAATACTTCAGTGTTTTATGATAAGAGGTATCTTAACCTTTCTAGTGAATAGAACTTGTTCTGTTTTCGTCGGATTGACGCTTAGACCGCAGCTATGGGTCCAGACTACTAGTTTACGTAAATCGCATTGAAGGATAATGGAAAGAGTCTGACTTTCCTGAAGTAAGAAAGACGACGTCGTCCGCGTAGGCCACGGCTTTTTGCATCCGGAAAGATCCATTAAAATCAGAAATACGTTGAGAACTAGATTCCATAGTAGTGGAGATGGCACTCCTCCTTGGGGGGTACCTCGGTGCACAAGTTTTTCGACAGCGCTAACGCACTGAGCGTGTACCACCCCATAGAAATATAGCTTGTAGGCAAGTAACGGAAAATCGGCCGAAGTTGGGGGTCTCAGTATTGTCTCTGGCATATATGTTCGCCAATGTTAAGCTTTTTTAAGGCTTGAATGATAATCGAACGAGTCTCTATGTTCAGGAAGATAGCCATAGCATATTCCTTGAAAGAGAGGGACCTTGATTGAATGAAGTGCGGTCTCGGTGGATTTGCCCTTTTGATAGGCATGTTGAGAGCTAGAGACAAGCGCTTGGTCAACGGCGCTTTTGATGTGAAGGTCGACGATCCTCTCAAGTGTTTTTAACAGAAAAGAGGACAGACTAATTGGTCTGAAGTCCTTTGGAAGTGTGTGTGAGGCCTTACCTGCTTTGGGAATGAAAACTTTAACCATCGTCCAAGATGAAGGAATGCTGCCCAGATTTATGCAGCTCACCAGAATCGTCCTTAGACTGCTCTTAACAATATCAAAGGCGTTCTGTAGTTGGGCCGGGAAGATGCCATCAGGTCCCTGGGACTTGTGCGGTTCAAAGCTATTGAAAGCCCACTTTTCCACGCAAATGGTGATTGCATTAGGAAGGGTACCCAAGGGGGCATCCCTGCTAAGGTCAGCGTTACCAGTGACAGGCGTGCAGCCAGGGAAATGGGCCTCCATGAGCAGATTCAGCTATTGTTCGTCTGACTCCGCCCATTTTCTATTGGGGTCTTGTAGTATATATATATATATTCTTTATTCTCAATTCATTATACTGTTTTTTTTTAGTTCTAAATAAATATCTAAATATTCAGAGAATAGTTAGTGACATTCTTAATCATTAATATAAATAGAGAGGAATGTCACTTCAAAATTTACAATGTGGGCTGAACATTATGTAAGTGCTTACGTTATGGTTCTTTAACAAATTCAAATGTAAGGAAGAAAAAGACAAAAAAAAAAAAAAAGGAAAAAAAAATAACAAACAAACAAATAGATGCGAAGGAGTTTATAAATTATAAATAAAAGCATACATTAATTCACGAAATACAAAATAACTCAAATAATGAAGCGCAACAAAATTTCAATTTGAATGCGATTGAAAGAGAGAAGCCATGACTTTACTTTTTTTTTAAATATAGCCGGAATTCTAATGATATACGTACCATATATCAAATTCTGGAAGACTATTAAATAGTTTGGAAGATGTAACCGAACAAATTTTTCTCAAGCTGGTAGTGCGAAAAGGAGAAATATAAACGACGGTGCTAGTGTTGCTTCGTAGAGATTATGGTCGTCAGATATAGGGCTACTCAAATAGCAACCTCTTATGAAGAATATCTTAAAGACTTAAAAAAAAATATAAATGTCTTACAGGCCGGATTTTCATTCTTCAAAATAAGTCTATGGAGTGGGTTACGCGAGCAGATTTTTCTTATTGCACATTTTTGTAAGATGGTCACCTGTTTTATTTGATAGTGGTATGTACCACCCCAGGCGCTAATTCCATACTGCAGTCTAGATTGGAAGATCCCAACATAATTTGTTTTTAGGGTCTTGGTAGAGCAATATTCCCGTAGACGGTAAAAGATACGTAACGCATGTCGCAGGTACTTTTTTAAGATTGATAATATGTGTTTGTGCCAAGTTAGATTACCCCTAGATATTTGTAGTTATCAACTGTTTCTATTTTAAAACAATTTGGATTGAAGTCAATACTCTCATCATACTTCGCATATCACTACGGTGACCATATTCGCCGGAAAAAAATAAAGGACAATAATTATTTTGCTTCCAATATTTTTGTATTTGTTTCCAAAAAAAAAAACAAAACGTTAATTCCGTTTTCGATTTTGGCTTTTCAGATTTTGAGCAGAGATTTCAAATTTCTGCTGCCAAATCGAACATCGTTTTACATTTACACCGCACCGAAATTCAACATTTCTTGAAAAAAAAATTCCGAAATCAGACTTTGCGTTCCCACTGAAAGTTCAACATTTCAAATGACAGTTAGTTTCAGAATTGATTATTGATCTTTTTTCTGTTAATAAATCGGAAATGGTTGAACCTAAAGAATTATTTTTTTAGCTATATTATTGTAAAGAATTTAAGTGCTAGTTCAGGCATGTTAAATATATTGCTGGACTCAATATAGAGGTATGCAACTACTTCCTTGTTCTTTGTTATAATAACTTTTACGATCCATATTTATAATTTGAATAACTTGAAAGAATTGATTTGTTGACAACTGTTTTTTTTTTTTTTTTGTTAGTCAGCGGACTGATAAGTAAATGTCTTCGATTTGCCAAAAAGATACATTTTTGGCAGAAAAAATCAATTTCCTTTGTGATCGGTATTGCTTTTTATGTTGGATTCGCAAAAAAAATATTAACATTATTATTTAGGTCTACAGGAAAAAAGATAGATTTAAATACATCTTAATTTTCATTACGAAACCTCCACATTCTAAGTTGGGTTTTCCAAAACTACATTCAGTTATAAGAATAGCTTTAACAGCATAATACATTTGTGATTTGTCACTGCTCCAAGGGTTATTCATGATTGAAAGTACCCTTCAGTTGGTGCACTAGAACCCGGTAGGCACAAACTGAAATTTAATGTGTGCAGTGCATGCACTGAAGCACTAAGGGTGTAAACCCAGTTTCAAGTAATGTATGTACGAGTACATTATACGTAATATTTTTAATTGAACTAAACGCAAACAATTTTTAGTCAGTGTTTTAAAGGACAGTTTCAAAAATAAAGGACAAAATCCGTCCTTTATTAAAAAGAAAAAAATATAGGACAGGGGTTAAAAAGAAAGGACTGTCCTTTTAAATAAAGGACGGATGGTCACCGTACATATCACACGCACAGTTTTGCAGGTTGTGTCTAAAGTAGAGTGACCAGATTTATTTAAAACAAAAGCGGGACACATTTCCAAAATTTCGAAGGGAGTAGAAATTAGGCTTTGTTTTAGTAAAACAATAGAATAGTACGGTAAATAAACGTCAAATGACATAAAAATAAATAGTTGGCGCAACAGGTCCGGAGGGACCCGAGGCCTAGCTTCTCACTACCATTCGTTTTTCATTTTTGGAACGAATGGAAGGGATCTACAATTTTATGCCGACTCCAAACGGCTAATTGAGAAGCTCTTTCAAGACAGTTATACTCTCGGATGTTTGTCAGACGTTCGCGAGAGAGAGGTGACGCAGTGAAAATGACATATTTATTAAAAAAAAAAAAAAAAAAAAATAGACTTCCATTAAAGATGGAGAATGAAGTATACATGGGCTCATTTTCTTCCTTTAACAGCTCTTACGTTGGTTTTATATGCGCCAATTTATATGCACAGGGATAATAAATCTTAATATATAAAAACGTTCGTGCGTATGTATGACCGACGATAACGGCTGAACCACTGAAGCTTTCCCCCTTATATTCACACCATATGTTTGTGTGGTGCTCCGGATGGTTTATGTTTATTTTAGACCCTATAGGGGGCGCTGGGGTCGCTTTTTTGAAAATTCTTATTTATGGACCGATTTGGCTCAAACACCATATAACACTTAAAAAAATAGAAAGCTTTTGCCAAAATTTGGACCCGATAGGTGGCGCTGGGAGATATTTACGAAAAGTTAGATTTCCCTGCACATCAATTTTGTATCAACAACACTTAATTTAATTGTAGTAATATAGTTGGCGTTGGTTGTTTACACTTTTTTGAATTTGACATTTCCGTAATTCATATTTCATTTAGCTGTACAATTTTTTGACGAAAACTCCAAATTAGTTTTTAATCAATTTTAAATAGGTAAATAAATTGATTCCATTCGATTTCCGGCACAAATAACAAAACCGAGGAAAATGTTCTTACTGGGCCAAATTTTATGATTCTTCTTTTGTTTTGTTTAGGTATAGTCTTAAAAGATACATTTTTGAACCCGATAGGTGGCGTTGTTGTCGATCTCCGAAACCGCTCAACCGATTTCAATGAAATTTCGTGGATGTATATTCTTCGTTCCCACTTGAAGATGGAGTTGACATAAACTAAAAATAAAATGGGACCAAGGACAGATCCTTGGGGTACACCTCGATTGATTACCTTTGAGTTACTTAACTCATCTGATAAGCAATTTGCTTATTAGCGTACTATGATCAACCATGTCGAAAGCCTTTGTAATATCTACAAAGAGCCCATCGCAGTACGCAGGGTACAGGGAAGGATTTAGATAGGACTTTCCGCAATCTGGAGCACTCACTCCTTTTTGTGTCTAGCTTCGTTGTTTTTTCTCTGTTAAAGGCCTTCCTGCTCTTACAGCGAAGCGCAGTGCGTTACTTGCACCACCACGGTGGTTTATTGCCTTCACCGTTCTTCTCTCCTCCTTCGATGACCTAAGCCGGAACCCATTTTATGTGGTCGATATAATCATCGGCTTTAAAAATAATTTTTGGGAATATAAAACGGGGACTCCATTCGTTTTCATATTTTCTGAATGGCAAAAAAACCGTCTCTATTTTTTTTGGCAGGTTTTTTTGAAGCTTTCATAATTTCTTAAATGTGGTTTTTCTCCGTTATATATGAAAGACAGATATGCACATGTTTCCTAACCATTGCTGCGCTTAGCGTTTATTTTGGTTTCCATTTCAGATTCGCTATTCAAAAGGTTTGATGGATGGAACCTAAACCTCGTCAGGCTAACAACAAAATGGTAACTCTACCGAAAATATTGCGTGAAGTTCTGCGACATATTAAGGTATTATGCATTTTGTTTGAATAATATGAATATGAATATAAGTAATTATTATTACTGCAATCATAATAAAATAAAAAAAAGTGAATATATGAAAATAAATAAAAAGTGAAGTGAATTTCCGTAAGGAAAAGAAATCTTGGTCGGCCACGCGTATTCTTGGGTTACTAACACACTGTTCATGTTGTTATTGCTTGAGAATACACGTAGTTAACAAGGCTTATACATCAGTAACATATGAGTGGAATGACAAAGTGCACAAATTTATGGAAATACAACAAGAAAACGTACAATACGCATGCATAAGTTAAGTTTATATATTTTTGATGATTTAATTTCAGAAGAGTTGTAAATTGTTCGACTGCGACCTGAACCGCATATTGGGCATCTGGGCTCAGCTTGCCATAGATCGAGCTGGCGTAAGCAAAAGTTATAACATTACTTAATTTATTTAATTTATGTACTTTATTATAAAGGTACCGCGGTGGCGAGCGTGGCGGGCTGCTTAAGTAGGCCCTACACAGCTCCTGATCTTTAGTCATCAGGAGTAGTAGCAGTAGGTAATGTCGCAATCACAAACAACCAGATACGCAGCATTACCAGGTAACAGGGTTCAATCTTTTTTTTTTTTTTAATTAATCACTGAATAAATAGTATACGTTTCCGGCGCTTGTATTTTTTGTTTTGTTTTGCTTACTTCAGTAAACACTTATTAATTACAAAAATTTTGTAAATCTGTTAGATTTCTGTTGCAAAACGCAACATAATTATTTAATATAATTTCTGACGTAAATTATTTAATGGTAACGTTTTCTTTAACAAGATATAACTTCTAACCTATAGGTACTGGAACATTAAGGGAAGTACCTATATTATTTTACCTCAATCGCTTGAACCATTTCTAAGCAAGGCAAGAAGTTCAAAAACTTATGGGCTTATTGGTCACTTCCATTTAAAATATTAGGTATATATGCCACAGGGCATCATTCCAGGATTCAATACTCCAAATTAAATAGATGCATAAGTATGCCCTTTTATACAAAAAATATTAGGACATAAAACAACAATTCTTTGGGCTATTCCTATTGATAAGAAAATTGCAAATATTCACAATGGCATCCACTAATGTGTATGCTAGCTACTAGAAGAAAAAAATCATTTGGTTGCCTATAACTAAGAGATATAACTACAACCTCATTATTAACATTTATTTAAAGCAGAGCTAATTAGAGCTAATTTTGTTTTAACTGTTGATTTCAAAACTGTGAATATATTTTCGAAAACTTTGTTAGTTAAGCAATAAAATTCGATACGGAAATAATTATAAATTTAATAATTATATCTACAATATCCGTGGATCTTCTGACCGTTTCAGATCGGACATTATGTCTGTATGTTAATAAGACATAATGTCCGATTGGGACAGAAACAACGTCCATGGACATTACGTTCTGTCACCCCACCGTGGATCGGAGCATTTTCGAGTTGAAAATACCATGGAAAATTAGAAAACAAATTTTTGAAGTGAGGAAATGCAGTCAATTTTGCTATCAAAAACTGTAACTCGCACGTACCATAGTAGGAGATGGCTCCCCCACCATTCCACCCCCTACCCGACTACGAAGGCTTTCCAACTGGCGTTGCTCCTTGCGAAGATTGTATTGTATTGTAAGTGATAGGCCCTGTACACTGCGACCAGAAGAGATCTATTGTGTTGGCCTTTATTATTTAACCCAGGGAGCTGTTGAGGCTCTTTATAAACCTCAGCACCCTTCTTGGTTACATGTTTCCAATATCTGCAGGAATTAAAATCCCCCTTTGCATATGGATCGCTCTGCCCCTTGCCACAGCAGGACATTCGCAGAGTATGTGTTCCGTTGTCTCCTCCTCTTCTCCGCAGAGTCGACAGGAGTCATCGTCGGAAAGTCCAATTTTTTTGAGATGATATCTTAGTGGCCAGTGACCAGTAAGATACTCCATTTAGGATCCTTAGATCTTCTTTGCTTAGCTCAAGTAACTTTTTTGCTTTACTACAAGCTGGGCTTATGAATCTTTTTGCCTTCCTCTGTCCCTTTAATGCCGTCCAGTATTCGGCAATGTGAGCATCTTCCCATTTACTGAATTTTGAGTGTGTGTAAGTCAAAGGTAACCCGAAGTAGGGCTCAGGACCGGTGAGCAGGCGTGATGCGCCTCTTCGCGCTAGACAATCTGCTCGGTTTTAAGCATGGTGTCTGATACTTCGATCACAGCAGGATCATCTTGAAGCATTTGTAATACACGAAGGTGTCCTGTAAGATTTCCTGCTTTAATATTTGATATATCAGGGAGCCTGAGGGCACTGAGACTCGCTTCCTTCTTTACAGAAATATGTAAAGGCAGTAGACTGATCATTACCCCTATGGCAGCAGTTGGACAAGTTTTCATTGCCCCCGTCATACCAACACATGCTAAGCGATATATCTTGTTTAGTTATTTCTGGGCCGTTAATTGTTCGGTTTTTAGCCACCATGATATCGCTGCATAGGTGATCATTGGTTTGATGATCGTGTTGTATGACTAGTAGATCATTTTTGGTTTTAAGCCCCAGGTTTGCCGTAAAGACGCTGGCACATACAAATTGCCTTTGTTGCCTTCTTGGTGACTTGATCAAGGTGTGAGTTCCAGGTGAGAGTCTTGTCCAGGATTACTCCCAGATATTTTACCTCCCCTGATAAGTCAATAACTTCGTTATTTAGCTTGATCGGTTTCAATTCTAGTTGTGAGGCTGTGTATGTCAGTTTCGGTAGACTTGCCGGCTTGGTATGCGAACTGGTTTGCCAGAAGTGGGTTACCTATAAGGAACTGATCCCATATATATTGGTCTAGGTTTTTAGGAGAAAGGAGCTAAGGAGCTAAGGCTGGTGGGGCGATATGATTTCGCTTGTTGTTCGGATTTCCCACCTGCTTTTGGTATGAAAACCACCCTTGACCCTTGTCCAGCTCAATGGTACGTGGCTGGATCTGAAGATCCTAATTATTTGAGGAACCAGTAGGTCCATACCTTGTTGTAGTAGGCAGGGGTAGATGCCATCGGTTCCCGGTGATTTAAAGGGGCTAAAAGACGAGATCGCCCATTTTACCTTGTCTCGCTGAAATTTGTTTGATACAGTGAGCAGCGCTGCCACTTTGCTACGATCGTAGCAAAACTGCTACGCGATTTCGAATTTGCTACGCTGCTACGCACTCTCCCTAAAAACATCTATTTTGCTACTTTTTTTTAAAGCACGAAATGTCAACATAAATCTTGGAATTTCTCTTGAAAGGAAAAAATTAACGAAAGTATATTCAATCTTTACTTACTTTCCCATACCAACTTATATTCTTTTCTACCATATCCAACAAGTACATCTTTCTTTGGATGTGTTAGTGTTTGAATTTGACTGGAATCAAAAATGATATTTTGGAATTTTGAGTTTTGCTACGCAAATTAAGTTTTACTACTCAAATTTGCTACGCAAATTTTTTTCCTTGTGGCAGCACTGACAGTGAGATCCTGGTGCCTCATCGGTACGCATGGGTTTTCTATGTGGATGCATTCTGGGAGGTGCGTGTCAAGAAGAAGTTGACAGGTTTCTTCAGGGGTAGCTGTAAATTTACCATTGTGCTTTTTCAGAGAGCAGATGCCGTTTGAGTGATCGCGGGCAAGGACTTTTTGGAGTCGTGTCGCTGCAGGGAGATTCTCAATGGTGTCGCAGTGTTTCCTCCAAGTCGCTCGTTTTGATTTTCTCAATTCTATATTGTAATCAGTAGGGGCTGCACTGTATTGGCACCAATTGCCATTTTTCTTAGCTCTATTGAAAAATGTTCTTACTGTGCTCCTAAGAGTTTCAAGTATTTTATTCCACCATGGACATCTCTTCGTATTTTCCTATTTTTTAGGGCACAACTGCTTTCATAGGCGAAGGTTATGTCTTTTTAGAGCTGTTCGGATTCAGTTTCCAGCTCCGGAATGGTCCCTAGTGGAATTAAAGAACGATTTAGTTCTGATTCAAGGACTAACCGATAGGTTTCCCAGTCAGAGGATTTCGAATCTGATGTGATTGTGGTCCGACATGGATGCTTCTCCGGAAACATGCCAGTTTGTGATGAAATTATATATATAAATGGACTTGCCAAAGTGAGATCTAGAACATCTTGGCGAATCGCATTCCACCAAATTGTTAGAACAAATGTATTCAAAAAGGGACTGACCTCTTTTGTTTATGTCGGTGCTCCCCCATACCGAATGGTGGGCGTTGGCGTCACAGCTGAGGATCCACTGCAGTCTCCTTTCTTCACAATAGCTTATGAAAGCGGCTATTTCTGTAGTTGGTGCTTCAGAAGTGTCACCAGGAAGGTAGGCAGAGACGATAACGACCTTCAAATCCCCTCCCTTTTGATCGGCATTTGGTATTGCGATGAGTGCCGCCACCAAATCTCCTTGAATGAATTCTGAAATTGGAAAAGTTTCTTTAATTAAGTTTTTATTTATCATTAAAGCTACCCTTGGGCGGACATGCTGTTTATCATAAATTAACTTACAGGTTTCTTCACTTGGGAGCCCTTTTACGGCTCCTAATAAGGTTCATGGTTCCTGAATCATGGCTAGATCCAGGTTTTCTTTTATAAATCTCCTGCTTAGGACACTAGAGGCTGCCTTAGCATGGTGGAGATTTATTTGAAGGCACTTAAGTTGCCTTCTGGTGTTTTTTGCGGATTGACGTCGCATATTATTTTCTTTGATGGCCCCTCTGTGCTACATTTTTACCCCTGCTACTGTTTAGTAGAGCCGCCTCTTCAGGGTCTTGTCTCTCGCATTTACGAGGTTTTCCAGATACCCGTTGTCTTTGTCTCTGTCTTTCTCGGCTTGCAGTGGCTTTGTTTTTGTTTTTGTTTTTGTAAACTTCGATATATTGGCCACATCTTTAGAGCATTCCTCAGGTTTTTTAGCTTTTGGGTCCTGAGTGATCCCATCGCTTCTGACAGCAGCCTCCTCCTTTTCGGCCCTTGGTCTCTGGACGTCTTTGTTTCTTGACCGTGGGTGTACCTCACTGAAACCATAGCTGATGATGCCATTTTGGGCCTTAAGGGTACTTGTCGACTTTGGGTCTAGAGCTAAGGTGAGCTCCGTCATTTGGGGCCTTCACACCCGGTTGAGTACCCTCCAGTCATCCACTCTCAGACCGTTGTTTTGGCCTTTCACGAGGCCCAGTATTTTATTTGTTGGGGTTTCCTCCCCAGGGAAGTAGCCGACGAAGATTTGTGGCCGAGAAACTTCTTCCTCGTTCACAGCACTGAGTTTGGCACCTTCCCATGGTACCAACGTTGGTAGTATTATTTTTGCCAGCCAGTCGTTCGTCGTTTGGTCCTTGCACGTGAATACAAGCCAACCGGGTTTGAATGTGCAACCTCGGAACTGGGGTTTGGTAGCATTGTCCTGTTGTGTTTTTATACTGTCCAGGACACAGTTTTGCACCAATTTTAGTTGGTCTGTGGACCATATGGTAGCAGGGTAGTCTGTTGGTATTACCCCTATCTTTTTGCATCCAACAACATCCCGGAAGCTAGGTGCTTGCTGAGGTGATGAAAGTGCAGCCTCAGTAGCCTTTCGTTTTGGAGTGTTGCTCGTTGGGGTTGCACTGTCAGCTCTAGGTCTTTTTTGACGAAAGTCCTTGCTCTGTGCAGGTTTCAAGGCCATTGAACGTGCCTTTTCGAGTTGAAAATAGCCTGACTTTGCCCGCGTCTTTTGGCTTGACTGACCCAGATGGTTCATCGATAGCTGTTGACGATTTCGGGGAAGCGAGTAAAGCAGCTTCTTCTTCCACCGATATGTCATCCATGAGAGTAGTGACGACCGAGTCCTCACCAATCACCATGGTGTCATGGTGTTCAGTTTGTGCAGGAGGACCAAGTGCCCTATCTGTAGAAACTGGGAGGTCCAAAGTAACCTCTGGTTGCAGTCTGAAAGGTGTGCATTCCTTATTGTTTTCTGTTTTTGTGTTGTTAATTTCCATTTGTTTTTTGAAAATTGTGAGAAAGACTGTCACCCGAGGCAGAGCTCCATACCTCGGGAGGACTAGTTTAAACTGGAGGTCGCCTGTTATCCATTGCGAAGATAATGGAAGTAGTATTATATCCGTCTGGACTTTTTAAATTAAATCAGAATTCATGTGCCCTCGCGCATTTCTTTTTGATTCATATTTAGTGGGGAATTCTCTTTAATTTTATTGTCTCTTTAAATGTGGAGCATTCCTTATCACTCTATGGATAGTGGATAAGCTCGCTTAACATTTTAATCTGCCCTGCCCTGATCTTTACGGCTGAAACATGAGAGTTCGATGCTTCTTTAAAATTGCTCTCTTATCAGCATTGGAAATCACTCAATTATTACCGCCTTTATTTTTTTAAACATATCGCGACTTATTGCGCAGGAATACAGATAAATTTTCGAATTCTACGATTTTTTTTCGATATTTCAATTACCGACATCCTTGAATCCTTGTAAGCTAAAATTTTTGATTTCTCTTCCACAGATAGCGATGTTCCGGTGCTAACCTGATGACGCAAAAATAAAGCAAACTTTTCTATCGAAATAAAGGAAAACTAGCAAAAACAAAGTTAATTCAAAAAAAAAAAAAAAAAAAAAGAACCGACTGACTGTAAAAAAGATTTAAAAATATTAAAACAAGACACTTTCAAGTATAACTAATTGACAATGAATCGGAGACTACCTTCACAATCTGACAAAAATATGCGCAGCCTCCGACTGCCAATTAGTTTACCTGAAAGTGTCTAAAACAGTTTGTGCGAATTTCGTTGCGGAGCTCTGGACACTTTATTTCAATTTATCAGACACCTCTCAATCTCAACTGTTTTTTTTTTTTTTTTTTTTTTGATTTTAAAGGAGTGTTCTTCAACATTTGGCTGCTTCTAGAACGACTCGAATATAAGGACACAATTCTTGAGGTAGGTAAATTTGTTTGCAATCCTTCATATAGGGTTCAGCAAGTCATACCGAACGCTATTGTCATAAAAAATGTACACGAAAATATTTGGATGGCTAATTTGGGTGCATCAATATCAATAAAAAGTATCATAGATTTAAACCAAGCCTAGTCTATTATTCCAGAAAAATACAGGAAGGAAATCATATAATCTTTCAGCGGAAGCTCAGAGACGTTATCCTAATCCATACAGTACATGATGCTTACATTGCGGTTGTGAACAATGGTAATCGATGAACAATAGGAATCATTTGCAAAAATTAAAATTAAAATCAGTATCTACAAATAATTATTTGGAATTTTACTGATAGCTATGTAGGTAGATACCTATATATTTTTGTTTCTGTTCTTTCCCGTACAGTTCAAAGAAAATAAATTCATTTTCATTAATTGCAGCTGTAAGACATCTTGGTTATTAAAGTGCAATGAGAGTTTAGAAAAAAATAATTTAAAAAAGTTGCCAGAATTTTTTTTATCCATAGTCCTTTATTCGTTATGCGTTATGCTTCATCTAAAAGATGAAATGATTTTAAACTACAAATTGGTTGGTCATCTGAATTCCCAAAAAATTGTTTGTCATGTCATATTAATTGTTAAGTGCTATAAAGGTTGTACATCATTTTGGAAGGTAAAATTTCGAAAATAAGTCAGCACAAAAATAATAAAAAAAAAAAAAACAACAGGCCATTCAGTGGACACGACGAAAAAGTTTTTTCTAAATAAACATTATTCATAGCTATTCACGGCTGACTCAATTGTATTAATTAGTTACTTTAGTTTGCAATTCTTTTGTATATCAAATTGTCTCAAATTTTCTAATAAATTTAATTTGTTTGTTTTATTTTTATTTTTGTTTTCTGTAGAATTATGACTCAAAAATTATACCCACTCAGAAATGTTCATAAATCTCACTTTAACGCCAAAATATTTTAATTTTGAATATTCCTTATCAATTCTTCCCTTTGAATTCTGTATCGTAGCTCAGAGAAATTAGTGGAAAGAAAATATAAAACAGATCGGCACAAAAGTAACACGCGTCAGAATAAATAAAACACAAGGCAATTATAGTGGAAAAAATGTTACAAAAAACCACTTGTATTTATTCCGTCTCAGTGATGTTGTTCCTATCACATTGGTTCCTGCTGTGTATCTGACTTTCGTCATACATTCATTAGAACCTTCTCGGTCTTTCGTTAAGTTTTATATCCTATCTCAATACATCGACCGCAGAGTTGCAATACTCATGCAGTTCGATACAGTCCCGGCGAAAACCTACGGTTTTCCACCCTTTCGCTTTTTATTTAAATATATTTCTGCTAAAGCTAAACATAAATTACAATAGTTAAAAATCATTCCAGCTCGTCGATTGGCAGGATGCAGATCTTCTGTACCGGCCTCATAAATTGATTGGTTGCGGTTTGTAGAACCACGCTTCTCACTAGTCCATCTCTGCTGGGTATTAATCTCAAAATTCGCCCCATCGCCCATGTTGATGGTGGGTAGTTCCCGCTCTTTATTATGCACAATTGTCCTTCTCTCAAGCCGTATTTCTCCTTTCGCCATTTCTTTCTCTCGTACAGAGTAGATAAATACTCTTCCTTCCACCTGCTCCAGAAATGCGCAAGCATAGTTTTGCGCTCCTTCCATAATCTTATACCTTTTGTATTTGGCATCTCATTGGTTACGAAAGGTAACGGTAACACAAGTGGCTCACCAACCAAAAAATGTCCCGGCGTTAACGCCTGCAGATCATTTGGATCATCGCTTAATGGATGTAGCGGTCTTGAATTCAAGATGGCTTCTATCCCAGTCAGCAGTGTCAAAAACTGCTCATATGCTAAAACCTTCACTCCAACAATTCTCGTCAAATGATATTTCATTGACTTTACCGCTGCCTCGTATATACCACCTTGATGTGGCGCGGCAGGAGCCATAAATCTCCATTCCGTCCCACTTAAGTGTTCAAAAGTATCCTTCACTAGCCAACGCTCTTTTGCCTTCTGCAATTCCTTCGCCGCACCGACAGACGCTGTACCATTGTCGCTATATAACCTTTCACACCTGCCCCTTCTCGCTATGAATCTTTCGAAACAAGCAATAAACGCCACTGCCGTAAGATTTGATACCAAATCAATATGCACTGCTCTCGTTTTGAGACAAACAAAGACGGAAATCCAACATTTCTGCCTTATTATTTGCTCACCTGCTCTGTCGATCATTTTGATCTCAAACGAACCTGCGTAGTCTACCCCTGTATGTAGAAAAGCTTTTCCTGCTGTTACTCTCTCTGATGTCAAATCAGCCATCAATTGCATCTTAAAGCGATGATTATGTCGCACACAAA
The DNA here is from genome assembly GCA_946477585.1 of Cheilosia urbana. NCBI lineage: Eukaryota > Metazoa > Arthropoda > Insecta > Diptera > Syrphidae > Cheilosia > Cheilosia urbana. Next base: position 47,013,621 of record OX297856.1, read on the forward strand.
CCAAGTACTTATGTAGATAATTTCTCAGCCCACTTCGCAGCCTTGGAATCCAGAATCTCTGACGAATGTACTGCATCATGACCTGCACTGCTACATGCTTAGTTGCTGAATGAGCGCTATCCATGATTAACCAAGCTAATCGCGAACCATTTGGCACGATTGCTGGATGATTTCTCTCGTATTCCATCTCTGCTCTCTCTAACCTTCTCCAACTCTCAGAATCTTTCTACCACCTAGAATTGGCTTCAAGGATTCTATCCTGCTCTTGTCAGGTAAACACCTGTTGTTCTCTATACAAGCAATTTCCTTCGCAAAATGTTTTTCCTGCTCTTTTCGTAGTAAGTGACCAATTGATTCCATCTTCTCTTCGGAAGACGGTTGATCAAGTACCCCTGCTATATTTCCAGCTCTATTACCTGCTCTTTCTCTCCTTCCCACTCGACGTACAGAACGTCTCCGTCTCTTACCATATCTCTTTTCATCATCCTTCCGTTGTTTTATCTTTGCTCTAGTTGCATTGATAAAGTGAAGCACATAGCCGATTATATTTATAGCCTTCTCTAATGTAGACGTGTATTCAATCAGTGGAATACTCCTTCTCCAGCAGCTCACATAGATAGACAACGGTTCTGTGAATTCCTTGATCACAAAAACCTTCATCTCATCCCTCCCCCCATCTGAAACATTTGGCACAAACTTTTCAGATGACCAGCTCGACCGAGGTTTTGTCAACCATTCCGGCCCATGCAACCACAACTTGTTATCAGCCAATGCTGCTGGGTTCACACCTCTACTTAGGAGATCAGCAGGATTATCCTTCGTTCCAACATGTCTCCACCTTTTGACTTCGGTGTTTGTCTGTATAGACGAGACTCTATTCGCTACAAATGTTTTCAAATTGCATGGTAATTTGTTTATCCAATGCAACGTCACGAGTGAATCTGTCCAGAGATCATACTCCACACCTTCCCATTCCATTGTTTTGATGACGCTAACAACTAATCGTCCCAATAGTTCGGCTGCTGCAAGCTCCACGCACGGTAATGTCACTTTTTTAAGTGGTGCAACCCGTTTTTTTTTTTTTAAATCCAGCCATTTGCCCATATCGTTCTCACATAAATCGCTGCTCCATATGCTCTTTCGGATGCATCCGAAAAGCCATGAATTTCCTTCCATACCCCTTCCGAGGTACTTATCCATCTCTGAATTCTTACATTCTCTAAGAATGTTATTTCCTGCCAAAATTCTTTCCATCTCACCTCTATCTCTCTTGGTAATTTCTCATCCCAATCCACGTTTAAACGCCATATGTCTTGGATAAGAATCTTTCCCACAATCGTAACGGGAGCTATGAATCCATTAGGATCATAAAGTTGCGCGAAGCAGCTCACTACCCTTCTCTTCGTCATTCCCTGCTCAGTCACTGGTGTTTTCACTACAAATGTGAATTGATCCTTCTCAAGGAGCCACTTAAGGCCTAAAATTGATGCCTTCTCGTCATCTTGAAACAAGATTGACTCCTGCACTTCATAGTTCATATCCTTCACTAGAGCCTTGGAATTTGATTTCCATTTTCTGAGCTCAAAACCTGCACCTTTTAAAACATGATCGATATCTTTCGATAATTCGATCGCCTTCTCTTCGGAGTCAGCACCCGTGGTACAGTCATCCATATAAAAGTCTTCCATAATTGCCTTAGCAGCTTTTGGAAAGTCCTGCTCTGCTTCTCTTGCACATTGTATTAACGATCTTACAGCATTATAAGCTGATGAGGTCATACAATAGGTGACTACCGTCAGCCAATACTCTCTAAAATTATCCTGCGGGTTTTCTCTCCAGAATATGCGCTGCAGATCCCACTGCTCCTTCACAACCTTCACCATTCTGCACATCATTTCGATATTCGCACTAATAGCAACTCGGTGCCTGTGGAAGCGTATTAAAATTTCGTGCAGATCTTTCTGTAGCTCTTCACCCTGCATTTGCACTTCATTAAACTAAATGTTCTTATTTGTCCTGCAGCTCGCATCAAATAAGACTCTAAACTTTTAGTGACGCAATGATATGGTATATAGTTTTGCCATGCACTGTACCAGTCACTGGTCTCATGAGCCCTGCTCTTTCATGCTCTCTTATGAACTCCACACACTTCTGTCTCAACTCAGAATCTCCTGCTAACTTTCTCTCTAAAGCAAAGAACCTACGTCTTGCCGTAAGCTCTGAACTTCCAAACTCCTTCTCTAATTCCTTTAAAGGAATCGTAACAATAAACCTGACAGATTCATCACGTGAAAACGTATTGCTTGAATTCTGTTCCACCTGCTACTGCTGTTTTGACCTGCTTGGTGACATTTCAATGTCATCCAACCGCCATAAACGCTTAAGCGATTCATGAAGTTGATTGTTGTCCATGTACCCGACATAAGACACCTGCTCAAATTCAATGACCCTGCTATCCTTCTCGCTTTCAAACTCTCCGAGTATGATCCTGCCAAAAATAGTTTCCATATCTAGAACACCACCTGGCTGATGCCCTAAAACAGAAACAAATGATTCTGCTATAAACCTGCACCCTTGCAATAAATCTACAGGACCTGCTTTCCAATCGTCTGAATCAGCAAGTGGGAACCTTATAGAAATGTCTATCTGCGGCGATCCCAAATTGCGTGTAGGCACAATTGACTGCCATTTACTTTGCTTGGACAGTACCCAGAAGTCCTGCTTTACTGAAACCTGCGAATCAAATCATGAACTTACAAGAAGTGTGGTTTTGCATTTTACGTTGACCGGCTCGCCTTCCACACCAATCACTCTCTTTGCTATTTACACCTATGGCAGGGCCAATCTCTGAGCAAGTGTATAGCTCACCAGATTAGGTTGTGCCCCGGTATCTAATAGTGCTTTATCGCGCCATACTTCCTGCCATCCATCTCAATTCTTACCTGTGCCGTAGGCATCAAGGTACATTTTTCCTGATCATGCTCATTATAATTAAGAGATGTTGAATAAATATTCTTTATATCTCTGACTCACTCTCTGTTTCCTTCACACTTGCTGTACCTGCTGTTTGCTCTGTCCTGCTTTTGTCCAACCGAGGGCGTCTCTCGTGAGGGACAATAAGTGAATCTCTCCTCTGCCTGTTTTTCGCCTTCCTGCTTATTCCTTCTCTTCCTGCGCCTGGAAGACCGTTGCTTCACCCTTCTTAAACTCTCTCATAGGACAGAGTACACTGTTGTGCAGTTGCTTCCCGGGGCACCGTATGCACGGTCCCTGGAAGCACTCCTTCGAAGCATGTCCAGTTTTAAGGCAATTCGAGCAGAGTGCCTTCTCCTTCACGAAGTCCGGGCAACATTGGATGACTCAAATATTTGCACGAGTGACAAGGTAATAGTCTTTTGTCCCCTGCTACTTTCTCTCTGCGGGCATTGCTGCCACCTGCTCGAACATTTTCACACCTGCTCAAATGTCACCATCGAAGATCCTCAAGTGTTCTTCACATCGTGTTGGGCGAATGGTGAACTAACTTGGACTTCGATGGGCTGTCCTGCTCGACCTGCTGCTGGAGTTGTTTCAGCTACCTTTTTTAATGCTGCATAGGCGGCAAACTATTTTACCCCCGCTCCAGCGGTCCTGCGCTGCATCTTGGCGTTGATCAATAAATCATCGACCAGTGCGATCGTGCTCTCAGACACCTTCACCTTCACTGCTGCCATCGTGCAAGTACCAAAGGTTGGGAATTGCACAAAGGCCAGCATCCTGCTCACCGAAAATATTCCGGCATCCAACACATAATTATCGTTAGGTTCCTGCTCTTTTACCATCTCTTTTACCTGCTTGCCTTCTCGTTTTTTATTATTAATAAAAAATGCCTGCTTGCTTTTCTTTTCTTGAGAAATACGTATATAAAATCGTATTGCATTAGAAATCATGTCTCAATAATGCTCTACCCTGCAAAAATAAATAAATAAATTAAAGCTCGCAGTAGGTACTGTAATGCGAAATTTCCCAGTATGCGATAGAGAAAAGAAAAAAAAAAAAGGTGTAAAAATAGTAAATAAATAAAGAAAATATGGTGAATCGTCAGTAACTCTACCCTGCAAAAATAAATAAATAAATAATAGTTCGCAGTAGGTACTTCAATGTTAAATTTCCCAGTATGCGAAAAGAAATAAATATAATAATAGTTCGCAGTAGGTACTTGAATGTAAAATTTCCCAGTATGCGAAAAGAAATAAATATAATAATATAAACAAATGGGGCGGTAGATTGTTGTTGCTTGTGTAGCTGTTGTCGTTTTATACTCCTATTTTTGCTCCCAATCTCACTCACAACAAATTAAATAATTTGTTGTGTTTCAGAACTCAAGTCAAGTTGAGCATTCTGAATATTTATTCCTGCTGCTTGCAAGCATCCCTTCTCTTAAAAACTAGCACCGTCGTGCTTTAAGTTTTTTCCTGCTCCTGCTATGTCTCCTTTTTTTTTACATATAAGATCAAATTATTTCATGCTATATGTACGGTGACCATATTCGCCGAAAAAAAATAAAGGACAATAACTGTTTTGCTTCCAATATTTTTGTATTTATTTAAAAAAAAAAGTTAGTATCGTTTTCGATTTTGGCTTTTCAGATGTTGAGCTGAGATTTCAAATTTCTGCTGCAAAATCGAACATCATAGTACATTTACACCGCACTTAAATTCAACATTTCTGAAAAAAAATTCCGAAATTCGATTTTGCGTTCCCACTGAAACTTCGAATGAAAGCTAGTTTCAGAATTGATTATTCATCTTTTTTTCTTTTTAAAATCAGAAATGGTTGAACCTAAAGAATGAATTTTTTTTCTTAGCTATATTATTGCTTTGAATTTAAGTGCTAGTTCAGACATATTAAATGTACCTATTGCTGACTTAATATAGAGGTATGCAACCACTTCCTTCTTCTTTGTTATAATAAGTTTTTCGTTCCATATTAATAATTTGAATAACTTGAAATAATTGATTTGTTGACAACTGCTTTTTTTTTTTTAATGTTAGTCAGCGGACTGATAAGTCATCGTCTTCGATTTGCCAAAAAGATTAATTTTTTGGATAAAAAATCAATTTCTTCTTGTGATCGATATTGCTTTTGGGTCTACAGGAAAAATAAATAAAAATAAAGTGTGGATAGATTTAAAAACATCTTCATTTTCATTACGAAAACCTCTAAATTCTAAGTAGGGTTTCACGGTTGCCAACACGGTACATTTGGGACAAAATATTTGTCTTTCCCAATGTTTCTTTGCCCTTTGTCCTTCCCGACGATTTGTCAGTCCGAAAGTTAATTTAATTCAACAAATAACTAAATAACAGGATAATGTACACAAATAACCTTGGTAATGGAAAACATATTTTTTAGGTTATTTTAAGGTAGTAGATACGTTTTGAGGTGTACTAAAATACGAGTTGGTTGAGCAATTTATAAAACTTTTAAAATTTGTTATTTCAGTTGGAAAACTTAATCTTTGTCCCAATGCTGATTTCTTCGCCCCACTCTTTCGGTATATTTGTCCGAAGTTATGTGTCAAGTTGGCAAGCCGGTAGGGTTTTCCGAAACTGCATTTAGTTATAAGAATAGCTTTAACAGCATATACATTCATTAGTGATTTGGCACTGCTCCACCCTCCAAGAGTTATTCATGATTGAAAATACTCTTCAGTTGGTGCACCGTGCACTACAAACCCGGTAGGCACAAACTGAAATTTAAGGTGTGCAGTGCCTGCACTGAACGACTGAAGCACTTAGGGTGTAAACTAGGGTTTCCAGAACATCTCTTTTAAAGAGAACATGCCCTCTTTTTTGTCAGCGATCTATTTTACACTTTCTTTTTTCGCTTGGCTCTTTTTTTGTCCTCTTTATTTGTTCTGTCCTCAATATAAATATATATGAAAATATCAATTTCAATATAAAAACAAATCCCTCGTTTTAAAACTTTTCAGTACGCCCATAAAAAATAGCAGTGGTAGCACTTTTCTGATGTAATTTATTTCTTCTCTGTTTCCCATCACCCACATCTGTAGCCAGCTTTGCCAGTTTGTTTTTTTTTTCCTAGATTTGTGTTTTTTGTGTCGAAGGGGGGGGGGGGGGGGGGGGTGATCGTTTGGTGATCGTAAAGTAAGTCCTCTTTTTTCGTTTGAGGTATATGGACACCCTAGTGTAAACACAATTTCAAGTAATGTAAGTACATTATACGTAATACTTTTAATTGAACTAAAGCAAACAATTTTTAGTCAGTGTTTTAAAGGACAGTTTCAAAAATAAAGGACAAAATCCGTCCTTTATTAAAAAGAAAATAATAAAGGACAGGGGTTAAAAAGAAAGGACTGTCCTTTTAAATAAAGGACGGATGGTCACCGTAGCTATATGGCAACTGGTGCATTTGCACTCGAGTTCCTCCTTCACTCCTTCTCATTTACTTTGGTAACTCGCACACAAGTGCTCTGAGTTCCTCCTGCTTTCTTTCCCATGCACATTCTTTGTCTCGACAAAGTAAATAACTTGGCAAGAAAAAAGGTGACAACAAAAAAAACTTAACTCAAGTAACCTAAAATGACAAATAACATTTGTCAACCCCTATCTCACAACAACAATCACCATTATTATTATTTGTTATTTGATGAATATATAATTATTATTTCTACCATTACAATAATGAAATAAGAAAGAAGAAGATACGGAATTATTATCATTCCCCATCGCACACGCACATAACAGAATATGGAATTATTATTATTCCCGATCACACAAGCACAAAACAGATCATGCGAAATTATTAATATTCCCGATCACACAAGCACAAATCAGAATATGGAATAATTAATAATAAATAATATTCCCCCTTCACACAAGCACGCAAAAACAGAATATGGAATTATTAATAATAAAATTCCCCCTTCACACAAGCACACAAAAACAGAATGCGCACACTCGTTTCATTTATCGGCATATTTCCTTCTCCATCACTCCATCTGAAAGGTAAATGACAAAAGGACACCCTGCTTTCATCCCGTCTCACGTTGCCGTCGCCTGCACACATTCACTTATGAAAAGAAAACAAAAAACAAGCTCGTTGCTAAATAAATTACTGCAAACCGTTTTCCTGCTGTAAATGTGGACTGTATTTTTGACCTATATGAGAAATATTTTATTAATTTGAATATATTTCCTTCTCTAAATGTATTTATTATTTATTTTTCAATTAATTTTTCGCCTAGCAAAGCACGATCGCTCGCTGCTTTTTGCTTTTCGATGGACGAAACCTTCTCGTTTTCTGATTCTCGTTTCTCGCTCGCTGCTCATGGTGATGGTGAGTGTGTAATTTTTCGCTGTGAGGTGAGAATACAAACTCTCTTACTTGCTCCTGCTCTCAATTCTTGATGAAGAATTTGTATCGGTCGCTTCTGGTTTCCATAAGGGGAAAACAACGAAACAATATCTCTTCGCTTACTTACATGCTGGTAGGTAGATACTGACACTGTGTAGAGGGTCGTATCGTTTCTTCGCACTGCCTGCTGGCGGTAGCGGTATGTAATTTCCTTCACTCCCTCACGTATCATGTCTGAACATGATTCCTGCGCACATTCTATTTTATTTTGCGACTGCGTAGTTTTCATCGCAGCGCATTTCACAATCACAATTTATGTTCGTAATGAACCGAAGCCCTGTTCACTCACAAATCACAATGCACTTATTATTGTTTTTTTTTTTTTTTTCATTCATTTTTTTTAACAAAGAAAACCTGCACCATCCCGTCACTGGTACAATATCCTGCTCGACACGGACCAAAATGTATCGTAGCTCAGAGAAATTAGTGGAAAGAAAATATAAAACAGATCGGCACAAAAGTAACACGCGTCAGAATAAATAAAACACAAGGCAATTATAGTGGAAAAAATGTTACAAAAAACCACTTGTATTTATTCCGTCTCAGTGATGTTGTTCCTATCACATTGGTTCCTGCTGTGTATCTGACTTTCGTCATACATTCATTAGAACCTTCTCGGTCTTTCGTTAAGTTTTATATCCTATCTCAATACATCGACCGCAGAGTTGCAATACTCATGCAGTTCGATACAAATTCATTGCCTTTCTCCTGTCCACATTCGCCGGCAAATTATTATTATTATTTTTTTTTTTATTTAAACGAATTAAAATTTCTCAGTTCGTTTCATAAATTCAGATTACATTAGTTATTAACCAATTTGGAAAATACATGTTTTACGAATTAAAACCTCAGATGACATCCATCAGCTGATTGAAACTCACCAAATAACTACAAATAATCTAAGTCAGTGTTCTCTTTCCCGCTTTATTTTTCCGTCGAAGCGTGGGTATTTTTCCTTTTTTATCGAACTCAATCCGCGCCCGCGGCACCAATAACAAATTTTAGTCTCGACTTTAAATTTAAGGAAGCTAACAATTGCGAAATTTGTATGGAAAATATAGCCACTGTGAACTATTGAAATTTAGAGTCGAAACTAAAAATATTTATTGGTAAGGCCCAATTTGTTTATGCAAAAACCTTTCTTTTAAAAGAATAATTTGTATTATTCGGAAAGAAATTAATATTAAATTAACCTTCACGAAAGGCGTTTCCACCGAACTTTACGTGTTTTAGTGTGTCATTTACGTCAACTTTGCTTTATCAGTGATGGGACTTTTATCACTTAAGTGGTATTTCTACCGCTTTTTACACTTTCGGAAATTCTACCAACCTGAACTCGAAATCTACCACCTTCAGTATTTTTCTCGAAGAATTGCATCAGCAAAAACTTTCAGTCCAGTGTACACCATTTATTGCGCCATTACTTCATTATTTACTGAATTATTCATCATGAACAATTTTTTTTTTACCACCGTTTCACTTTCCTCAAGTCCCATCACCGACTTTTCGTTTGCTGAATGAAGTGCTGAACATAATAAAGGTAGGTATGTTCGATTTTATTTTGTGTGGACAGATACGTAATTAAAACTTAAACACGTCTAAATCACGTAATTAGTGATCACGAAAATGTATGGTAAAACACGTAATTAGTGAGGTGTTTAAGCTTAATCATGTCGATTTACCTTAAACACGTCGGTGGAAACAGGGTATTAGTGTCAATGGAGTTCGAATATTTTTTCGTCAGATTCCTAATGTTTCCACACTTTTGTTGTCTTTTTTCCTGTTTTGCACGTAATGTTTCTGCCATCAAAATTTCTACAAAAAGGTAGAAATCAGAGACAATACTGAGACACCCATCTTCGGCCGATTTTCCGTTACTTGCCTACAAGCTATATTTTTATGGGGTGGTACATCCTAAGTGTGTTAGTAATGTTACATAGGAATTCGTATTGACAAATGTCACGTAACTTCACTCACTAACACATTCGAACCTTGCGTGTCCCACTTCCGCTGTCGGCAAAGTTGCTGCCAGCATTCTTAGAATTATGTCCGTTAAATTTGAAATTATAATGTATCAACGCGTAAACTTTAAAAATTATAATTATTTTTAAATCAGAAACTATATGTTTATTGGTCGAATGACCACGTAAAACTAACATAAAATATAAATATTAAAATAATGAACAATCAACAGATTAGACCTAGAATATTTAATTATCATCAACATGTACAGATTCCCACATCCATTATAACAAAAAAATAAATAAAATAAAAATAAAAAAATAAAAAAAATTAGAGAAAATACATGAAACGTTTCATAAACACGAGAACATAGCTAAAGAATTCGGAACAAACATCGAGAGCCTAAAACTCGAAAAATTCAAGAAACGGAAGGTTCGGGAATATTCTGCTGACTGCCCAAGAAGGAAAAGATGCAACCACCTGTTTTTGTTGGTCAAACATCATAGCCAATTTAAAAGAGACAGTTCGAAGCAGCTGCAACGAGCAATGGATGGGAAGACGAGGAAAGTCGATTGCACTAACGATCGCATTACGAGGCTCAGCAGCAGAGTTGCTTCAAACTATCTCAGAAGAAAAACAACACGACTACGACGCTTTGGTTAAAGCTATTGAGATACGATTTGGTGACGACCACATGCAACAAGTGTATAGAGTACAACTGCGCAGTAGAATCCAGAAGAGGGGAGAAATACTCCAACAGTTGCAAGCCGATATAGCGCACTTGTCGTATCCCAATGCCGGCGAGGATGTCATCACCGAAATGGCTATCGAAGCATTTACATAAGGCATGGAAGACAGACAACTGTAGATGGCTTTACGAATGGCTGGAAAGAGAACTCTTCCTGAGGCACTGGCATTTGCCTTACCGATGAAAGCTGCTGACCAAGTATCTCAAGGATTTCACCGTGTGAGAGAAGTAACATCCGTTGAGTGCTCATGCCAGTGCTCGCAGGGGACCGATCCGTTGTTGGAACTGCAACAAAGTCGGACATCTATAACGCCAGTGCCGAGCTGAACGTAGATAGGGCGGTTGTCCACATTGCAGAAATTGGAGTCGTAACGAGGAGGCATTTAACATTCGGCGGATGGAATATCACAAAGCCATCAGTCGGGAAACTTCGCGGGACAGAAGCTGGTTTTTGGAATCAACGCCCCTAGGACCACAATTTATGTTTTCCAGACCAACCATGGCTGCACAACACCTACAGCTACTGTCTGAAAACAGCAACTGGAGCAACGGTAAAGGTGTATGGTGAGGTACTCTTGACGATAAATCTTGCAGTAATAGTCTTCTCCTATGCATTCTTAGTGGCTGATATATGTGACGAATGCATCATCGGAATCGACTTTATGAAGGCGCACGATGTAGTACTCGACATCAGTTTGCAAATTCTAAAGTACATGTACGTCGAGATTCCGATGGCTTACGGGAACGAGAACGTCGTAGCTCTAAGGACAGTTGTAAGTGAGGACGAAATATTACCACCTTCGTCAGAGACAGTTATTTGGACAAGGCTGGAAGGTGATCCTGGGAGTCACCGATTCTATCTAATCGAGTCAGATCAAGAAAATTGTTATCAGAACTACATCGTGGGAAAGATGCTTACTTACTTACTTAAGGTGGCGCTACAGTCCGGGGTGGACCTGGGCCTCAACCAATACGCCTCTCCAGTTAGCGCGATCTTTGGCTAACTGCCTCCAGTTGCGCACTCCAAGTTGGTTGAGGTCCCCTTCCACTTGCGCGCGCCGACTAAGGCGAGGTCTTCCTCTACTGCGTTGTTCCTCCGGGTTGGAATCGAAGACTCTCCGGGCCGGAGCGTTGGTGTCCATTCGCTCTACATGTCCTAACCTTCTTAGACGACTAATGCGTACTTTTCTGACCAGGTCGATTTCGCTGTACAGCTCGTAGAGTTCGCTGTTAAATCTTCTCCTCCAAATCCCGTCAACGCAAACGGGACCAAAAATCACTCGAAGAATTTTGCGTTCGAAGCGACCAAGAAGATCCTCATCCGTTTTTGCTAGGGTCCATGCTTCTGCGCCATAGAGCAGGACAGGGATGATGAGAGTCTTATATAGAATCTCCTTAGTGCTTCTTGACAAGGCCTTACTAATCAATTGCCGTCTTAGGCCAAAGAAACAGCGGTTGGCAAGTGTGATTCTTCGCTTGATTTCAGAGGTGATGTCGTTATCAGAGTTTATAGCGGAGCCGAGGTAGACAAAGTCCCTAACTACCTCAAAGTTATAGCTGTTTATCGTGGCCTTCTGTCCGATTCGTCGATGTTGTGTGTCCCTTCTTGTTGACAGCATATATTTTGTTTTACCCTCATTCACCGCTAAACCAACCCATTTTTGCCGCTTCTGTGCTGATACTTGCAAACGCACCAGTGACAGCTCGCTGTGTTGTACCAATAATGTCAATGTCGTCAGCGTATGCAAGCAGTTGCACAGACTTATAGAAAATTGTGCCTCTGGTGTTGGCTTGCGAGTTTCGCACAATCTTCTCAAGAATGATGTTGAAGAAGTCACATGACAGCGCATCACCTTGTCTAAATCCTTTTTTGACATCAAAGGTCTCGGTGAGATTGTTTCCGACCTTTACGGAGCAGCGAGCGTTCTCCATCGTCATTCTGCACAATCTGACAAGTTTGGCAGGGATGCCAAAACTAGACATGGCTCTGTATAGCTCGTCTCTATAAACGCTGTCATATGCGGCCTTAAAATCGATAAAAAGATGGTGAGTATCGATCTGGTATTCTTGGTTTTTTTCCAGGATCTGCCGTAGTGTGAATATTTGATCGGTCGTGGACTTACCGGGCCTAAAACCGCACTGATAGGGACCTATCAGATCGTTGACGAATGGTTTCAGGCGTTCACACAATACAGCAGACATGATCTTATACGCAGTGTTCAGGAGACTGATGCCTCTGTAGTTGGCGCAGTTTAGAGGGTCTCCTTTCTTGTGGATCGGGCAAACAATGCTGAGGTTCCATTCATCAGGCATACTTTCCTCTAACCAAATCTTGGAGATGAGTTGGTGTATGCACTCTACCAAGTCATCTCCGGCTGCCTTGAAGAGCTCGGCAGGTAAGCCGTCTGGACCAGCAGCCTTGTTGGATTTAAGCTTAAATATTGCTATCCTCACTTCATTTTGGTCAAGTTGACGGAAATCTTGGCTTTCATCGTCCAGGTTGAATGGCTCGTTCTGCCTGACAGCGGAATTTGTGTCGTCTTCGCCGTTAAGCAGTCTGCAGAAATGGTTTTTCCATGTCCTCAGCACCGACTGTGACTCTACTACAAGGTTTCCTTGTTCGTCTCTACAGGTCTCCGTTCGGGTCTTGTTGGCATGACACGTTCTTTTTACCTTTTGGTAAAACTTCCGAACATTGTTCCTGGAGTAACACCTCTCTATATCCTCGATCGCGCGCTTCTCATGCTCTCTCTTTTTTCTCCGGAGAAGCCGATGTTCTTCCCTCCTATTTTGCTCGTAGAGCTGACGAGCTGCTCTCGTCCTTCTATGCAGCGACGCTTCGTATGCACTTTGTTTTGCTGCATGTGCTTGCCGGCACTCTTCGTCAAACCAGGGGTTTCGAGGGGGTGGGCTGGTGAAACCGAGCACATCAGTTGCGAAACGAAAATTTAAGAAACATTTTAAGATGAAAGAGAACAGCTAGAGTTAAAACAAAAAACAATTTTTGGAGTTTAAGACTAAAACTCAGCCAAGAAATTAAACTATTAAAAATTGCGATTTGAGTGCAAACTAAGAATTCTTTTTGTTATGTTCAAAAAATACATAATTGTATATTTTAGAGTGTCTTTTCTGATTCCTTGTATAGTTTCGTTAATACAAACACGTACGCACAGATTCATGTTCAACGAAGACGTTCTACCATCATTTCAGATCTTAAAATACCCCGAAGAAGTTATTGCCCGTGAAGTTATTTCCCTGTACCGCCACTGGCCACCTGCCAAAACAGGTAATTATTATTTTCGTTTTATATGCACACATTCATTTATTTAACTCTTTTTCATGCAGATAAGAGCAGAAATGAGGAGTATTATGTGGCTCTGGATGGCTATCTGACAAAGCCTCTTGAAGATGTTCAAGACCGCCTTAAATTTATTTGTTGTGTCAGAAATCGACCAATTCAAAAAATAAATAAAAGCGTATATGCAAATTGTTGTTTTAATATTTTAATGAAATGTGTACAGGTATAAAAAGTACATGAGAACATCACCAAGCGGCTGTAAGTAACGGGCGATTTTTTAAGAGGTTTAGAACTTTAAAAAAAAAAAAAACACAAAAAATTCGAAAAAATGAATGAAATATTTATTTGAATCGATAGTTTGAACCTTGCAATTTAATGTTTAAAGATAATTTCATGCAAATGTTGACCGCGGCTGCGTCTCAGGTAGTCCATCCGCTGAGTCCAATTTTGGCATACTCTTTCACACATATCTCACGAATGAATGCATGGATGTTGGCTTCCAGTGCGTCAATCGAAGCGGGCTTGTCCCTATACACATTAGCCTTGACACACCCCCACAAAAAATAATGTAGTGGTGTCAAATCGCACGATCTAGGCGGCCAATTGACCGGCCCGAAACGTGAAATTAACTGTTCACCAAACTCGCCTCGCAATTGCGCCATTGTTTCGCGTGCTGTGTGGCATGTGGCACCGTCTTGTTGAAACCACATATCATGCAAGTCAAGAACTTCCATTTCGGGCAAAAAAAAGTTTGTTATCATCGCTCGGTAGCGTTCACCATTGACAGTAACGCTGCGATTCGCATAATCTTTGAAGAAATATGGCCCAATAATGCCGCCGGCCCATAAACCGCACCAAACAGTGGCTTTTTCGGGATGCATTGGTAGCTGTTGCAATGCTTCTGGCTGATCTTCACTCCAAATGCGGAAATTTTGCTTATTTACGTACCCATTCAACCAAAAATGAGCCTCATCGCTGAACACAATTTTTCGATAAAAAAGCGGATCCTCGGCCAGCTTTCCAAGAGCCCATTCACCAAAAATTAGGCGTTGTGGTAGGTCGGCTGGCTTTAGTTCTTGCACAAGCTGTATCTTAAAAGGCTTTACGCACAAATCCTTCCGCAAAATTTTCCACGTAGTGCTGTAACAAAGGCCTAACTGCTGGGAACGGCGCCGAATCGACATTTCGCGGTCTTCTGTCACACTAGCTGATACGGCCGCAATATTTTCTTCACTACGCACAGTACGTAAACGTGTTGGTGGTTTAATGTCCAACAAAGTAAATTTGGTGCGAAATTTGGTCACAATCTTCCGAATAGACTGCTCAGAAGGTCGAGAATGCCGATCATAAAATGGAAGCAGCGCGCGATGAACATTTCGAACCGAGCACGAATTTTGATAGTAAAATTCAATAATTTACAAGCGTTGTTCATTTGTAAGACGATCCATGGTTAAATTGCAAACCAAACTGAAGCTGTTTGACAGTGACACAAGGTACTAAACACACGTCAGCTGTCAAAACCAGTGTTGCCAAAACAAAACCAGCTAAAAAATCACCCGTTATAATAAATTAATATTGTATACTAGCTAATAGGTGCCACACACGACACAGACATGTCGTTGCAAATTGATATATTTGTCTCTATCAATATCGTGTGTATCCTATGTCTTTGTCTATCCTTTGCAGCGACCGTCTGTGTTCTTGAATTTTCCTTGACCTGCAACGACATATCTGTGGCCCCTATAAGTTCCAATTCGCACAAACACATAAAATTTCCTCCACTGAATGCTGGGAAAATCCAACGATCTAGCTTCAATCGAACATTTTACTTTTCTGAATTGTATAAAATTTATAGTTTATTTCTTACGAAGATGATTTTAAGAAATAGAATGGCATGCACATTGTACATGAATCACTCATCAGATCAGAATCACTATAGCGCGTTTCAAATCACAATTTAGTGTGATCCCATGCAACACAAAGACAAACAACAACACCACATTCGCTCTACTACTCAACCTGTTAACTCATTAATGTGGTATATTCGTTTGGGCTTCTTAAGATTCGCTCTCAGATTTCAGATTTCGTGTGGCTAATCGAACATAAAAACGTCACTTGCTCTTTTTTGTGTCGATATTCGTGCGATTCAAATATGTGAGTGTAGCCTTCGACACTTTTCAGAGCGCTTTCCATTCACTGGTTAAATTTTGAATTAAAACACTCGTAATTTGAGTCCCGATTGATTTTTAAATATTTATACATAAAAAATTTACAAAAATAGATTCACCCGATGCAATGCCTTTCTTTGCTTTAGAACAAATTCACGAAAACCTAAACGCCCTCCACCAGTTGTCAAACTCAAACGCACTTGTATTGGTAAATCTGAGAAAATATCTACATAGATTCGCAAAAGTGCTCTGAAATCTGAAAAAGATTGCTTTTTTTCTACCAAACGAACATAAAAGCCAGATAAAAACTGCTCTGACAGCAAAAAAAAAGTGCTCTGAGAGCGCCCAATCGAATACCACATAATACTTCAACATCCCTTTCCAGTTCAATTTAAAAAAGACAAGGAAAAAGCACACGCAGAAAATGTACAGGGAGAGAAAAAGGTTTTTCCGCACACACACACACAAAATTTCCTCCACTGAACGCTGTGAAAATCCAACAATCGAACATTTTACTTTTTTGAATTGTAGATATAAAATTTATAGTTTATTGTTTTGTGTTTGACTTCAGGATAAGGATAACGTACAAAGATGATTTATTTATATCTTAAAATCTTGTACATGAACTTTATATTAAAAAAAAATCCTATTTCATTTGGACGAGTCATTCCATAGCTAGGAGCTAGAAGGCATTCTTGAATTACAACTTTTCTTAGATATCAGCTTAGATTTCCGCTGTTTGTAAAACATATCCTGTAATCTTATCTCGACAATTTTCAATACAACTGTGAAAACCGGAATAAATTTTGTGCCTGTACTTTTTTAATCCATTCCGAACATACACCTTACAGCCGGTAACAGCTTTATTATAGTAAGGATAAGGTAATCCTTTAATTGACAGGCCATGAAAAATGTTCTCGCCTTCATATTGGTCCACATAATCTGGGGGAATGTAGCTGGAGTCATTCATCTTCAAAAAATTGTTAGCAGAACAGCGTCGCCAGAGAATGGTTTTGTTCCATACGCCTCTTTTGTCGTTTTTGAGTTAGGAACGGATTCTATTGTAATTTTGTATGCTGTTTTTAAATCTGTGATTCGATTTGCTCTATGTCTTTTCAATCCTGCGATATTGAGCATCGACTTTGTCCCACATCCACCAAAATCAACAGTTTTTAGAATTGTTTTGTGCCTTAAACCATTTTTTGGCGTTTGGGACAATTTTTCCATATAATTTTTTGCAATTTTTTTGCGAGAATTGTTTTGTTCCACGTGCATTGGACTGTGACAAGAGATAGACAAAATATTAAATAAGTTGAGAATTGGTTTTTCCTACGTGGACTTGTGTTAAACAAAAGTCATATCCATTTTTTTGTGTTCCACGTGGATTGAGTTCAAATTTACACACAATCTTAGTTATTGGCCAAGGAGTATACCTGGAAAGATTAGTGAAAATTGGACAAAGGGGAGTAGCACCGCCCATACAAAAAAAAAACATTAAAAATCGTATATCTCATGAAACAATACACGTACAAAGACCGTATGTACGTACGAACCATGGTATTAACTTCACCTTTCATGGGAAATTTACAGAATCAAAATCGGTTCACGCATTCCAGAGAACATTGGCGACTAACACAATTGAACTTATTTTTATATGTATAAAATAAATAATAATAATAATAATAAAATATGTATATATATGTATATAAAATAAAATAAATAAATAAACATATATATATAAGAAGAAGATAGATATAAACTCAAATCGTTACAATGTTACAATATCGCTCATGTTGAACTCAACAGTTTTCTCGGTCGAAGGGTAATCGGCTACTACCTAATAAAAATCATAAATATTAAACGAAAGAGTTAGAAAAACTTCACTGGGTCCTTTAACTGGATATGGGTGCATTAAACACGTTTTTAATGAAAATGCAGCACATCCAACAAAAAAATGTTGAAAGTAAACATTCGTGTTCGGTAGGCAACTTTCTAGGCAACTTCCAACCGGTTGTTAAACAGTTTTTGACCAAAGTCTGAGTGCCATAAAACACCGCCGTCGATGCCAGTAAAAGGTGTAATTTGCACTGCAAAGCAAAACCTTGGAGTTAAATTTGTACCGGAACAATTCTCCGAATAGCTGTGCGGAAGAATACATAGCAGCGAACAATTTTCCGAATCGTATAAAATCGAAGAATTTTCCGTTTCGACGGATACCTAGCTAGGGCCAATTATGTCCGTTTGAGATAGAAATGTCGTCCATGGTCATTGTGTAACTCTCAATTTTGACTTCCATTGTCAGATTTGAAGTAGGAGCCAACTGCAGTGTAAGCAATTATTATTTCCTTTTTCGTTTTTTTTTTTTTATGATTTGTGGAAGTAGCGATTTTATGTAAATTGTATCATTAAAAAATTGTTGTAGCAATAGGCGTTTTTTATTGTGCAGAAATGATCTAAATGATCTATATAGAACAGATAATTGATTTCCATGGTTCACAACAATAATACGAGATCCAACTGTTGTTTTAAACCATGAAAATCAATGATCAATATGGATCATGTGGACACCTAGATGTTGTACTCGTATGTGAGACTTTTATTTAAACAACACTTCAAGTTTACTGAAAACCTTTTTAATTTATCATCATTAGCGGAGGTCTTCGTGTACTGATGCGTCGACTCTTTGGGTTCAAATCAAAGACCATGCTGACTGCGTTGATCTCATGCATTTCGTCAATGCTTAAGGTGCTAGATCCTAAGTGCAGAACTGATATAACTAAGACTTTATGCAGTCAGGTAGGTTCTTAGGGAGGAGCTTTCTCACACACCTGCCCTTTAAAGTGGTGTTAAGTCTTGCACGATTCGTTCTGCACGTCGACGTTGAGTTCCTCTCCTTGCCTTGTCTCCGTTTCCGGAGAAACACAGTAAAGATATTTCCATATCTATACATACTTGCAAATGTAGTATTACATTTATCAGTATGTTCATAAAAGAGCTTTATCTATACTCGGCGAGCAGTTGTGTGCAGTGTCCCAACTATCCATCACAACGCTAGCAGGTGAAGAATGTGGGCTTATGCAAATTTTATCAACTCCATCTCATCGGATATTCATTTAAACTGAACTGAAACTGAAAAACAATAAATAAACATCAGAATTTACACTTAATGACGTCCAGTAGGGACAGCTTATCTTTATTTCATTTTGTATTCACATACAAGGGGATATCATTTATAAACATTTAGGTATGCGTTATTTTCCATTTATAGGTACACATTAAATCGCTATCAATAATTACGTTAGTTCAGTATCATTTATGCTGGCCTCACAAAAGCCATAAAAAGAAGATCGTTAAAGTTAATTTAAACCTAAAATCAAAGTAACCACAAGTCGATGGATTAAGAACAGCTGCAGTAGTCACTCACTTAGTCCTCAAAAGCAAAGCAAACAAATAAACAAATCGTGATAGTGAGGAAATGAAACCATCTCATTGTACGGAAGTTACTAATCAAATCTCCGTTTTTCATTGCAACTACCCCAACTTAGCTGTGAAAAGAGTAATGAAAGAAAACTATAAACAATAAATTTATGTCTGCCGTTTCTTTTGTCTGTGAAATATTTTTTAAGGAACATTCAAGCTGTCCTTTTCGCTTTCCATGCTTTGGCAAGGCAAAATAATTACAAAAGTAAGAAAGTACGGAAAATAGAGGCCAATCTTGTTGGATCACCGTTTATTAATTGTTTCTACTTTTCTGCCTGCGTATCTGACGGGTTTTTCTGTGTTGCCGTGCAATCTGTTGAACTTGGATCCTTATCCGTAATCGGTTTGAAGTCATCTGAAGGAAAATTGATCACTTCCCTGACTACACAGTGCCTTTCATTGGTTTCCGGTGCTGCTGAAGCTGCTCCCTTCCACGAACTGCTTGGAACAACTGTCCCTCTTTGCGCTCTGTCGCTGATGTGGATGCTCCCTTCATTGGGCTGCATACGCTGTTGTTGGTGTTCATGTGAATAATTTGGTTCTATTGTTAAAGTTGCTTCCCTATCACCATCTAAACTATACTCGTTCGCAGAGTGTTGTTGCTGCTGCTTTCTCCCTTCATTCGGCGCAATAGAGTATTCACCGCAGACGGAATGGAGTCGTTCACCATTTATTGTATTTGAAACTTTGAATTCCTGACATTTGAGTGTACCACTCTCTGTTGTGGGAGCGATTCCACTTCCATCATCATTCGACTTTGAGCCGCTGCCGCCCGATATAGCTGCCACGCCATACATCAATGGGTGAGTGGAAATTTGTTTGTCATTTCCTTTTGAAAAAGATGTCCCCCTATCCGATCTCTGGTCTACCATCTCCACCGAATAAGGTGTGGTGACATGTTTTGCGTTTCCAACGTTGGCATCGGTATTCGCTTCAGCTGGTTGGACTAATTGAAATCCAGTTGGATGAGTTGTCTCAAAACTTGTTTCATTCTCCGCCTTTACGAGGGGTGTGCTTTTAGTGTCGATACTGGATGATGTGGGAGAGTTAGTTGGCCCATTGGGATTATCCTTATGGTTTGTGGTGGTTTCTGCAACATTTTCAGAACCGCATAGATTTCCGCTGTTCTCGATTGTTGAAGGACTACTCTGAACCTGACCTGCCTGCGGCGGAGTTACTGAACTTAGATCTTCGATTGTACGGGAACCTAAAGAGGTACAACGTCAGTGGTTATTTTGAGAGAAGTATCGTATACATACCTGACGGTGCTGACGTCTCGGTGGTTTCTGTCCTCCGAGTATGAGTTGTCAGTGGTGTGCTTCCTGCACCAGTTGACAGGGGAAAGTTTGCCGGATTTATTTGGATTGAATCCAAATTTATCCGCTGCAAGTTCCCAATATCAACTCGAACGCGTACTGGTGCCATCCATCCCGTGCCAAAGAGGACTCGTCGCAAAACATTTATAGCGCTCACTCGTGTTTCAAATAATTGGCGTAAAAGCCCACCAAACATGTTGTTGGCAATTTGATTCCGGATAATTTGATTATTCGGAGCAACATTGCGAAGTACACCACCACGATTTCCCAATCCCGTGCCTGGGGGCACATTCTGTCCGGTTTGATTTCGGGCAATGATTAGGAATTGAGCCTGCTGAATAATGACCGGCAACTCGTAGTGATGGAAGAAGTAGAACATGGAGTGCTGTAACGAAAAATAGCGAGGACAAGAATAATTAATTTGGGCGAGGAATGTGATTACATTTGCAGTGATAAAAATTGTCTTTCGCTTTTTAAAATATGGGCAACTTATTTAGTGACTACACTAGTTTCCAGAACCTTTAAAAACAGTTAACAATGCTGATAATTATAATAAAACTAGCGGGTCGTATGAACTTTGTCCCGCCCAAAATTGATTTCTTGACTAAATCAATTTGGAGCATTCATACGATTCCGGCTGGGGTACCATAACTTTGGCGCCAAAAATTGATAACGGTTTTTTGTAGAGGGGTCAAAAACAAGCATTTTTTACTACCAGAGGAAACAAAAGTTACAACAAATTATTGTTACCTAGTTATGAAATTGACTCTTAAAATGTGCTTCACAAAACATATCGGAACTTTGCAGCAAAAAAAAAAAATCAAAAACGCGACATGGAACGACTTTGTCAATAAAAAAAAACTATTTCCTTACGTTCTGAATGGCAGTTAATTCAAGCTGTGTGCAGAGCTGTACAAACGTATGGAGCGCAAGTTTGGGGTCATACGCATTTTGAAAAAGTGGATAAGCTTCAAAGGTATTTTGTGAAAAGGATACTGCGGTTGTCCAATTTTACGCCCAACTACGCACTTATGTTGGAAACTGGAATAGAAGAAGGTCACCTGTATACTTTAGACCTTCACCTTAGATACATAGGAATGACACTTTCGATTACAGAAGCAATCGGCTGCCGCATCAGCTTGCTTTAAAACTGATGCAAAAAGAATTGTAAAAAGTTTGAATAAAGTAAGTGCAGACTTCAATATTAGCCACCAATATACATATCGCAAATGGAATGGAACTATAAGAGAGCAGTATTGTTAACCAAATTAAAGTCAAATTAGAATTTGAAAAGGATTCAAAGAGTGAAGGAAACTGAAAGGTTTTATAGAAACTTAGATTTTGAAACGGGTTCTAGGTAATTTATCGATAGTAAATCCAAAATAATGTGGATTTTTAAAGCTTGGTGTGACTACTGGCTCCGCTCTAGACGCTATGATGAACCTCCCCCCCCCCCCTTGATATTTTTATCATGGGGTGTACGCTGAAAACCATCTCTCGGTTAAAGACAGGTGGCTTTTGGTACCAGTTTTGAAGAACTTGTGCGAGAATTATCCTTTGACCCCTGTTTTATGGATATGCCCTCTGACGCAATGACTCCAGAAATCCTACTGCGAAAAACCTACCACGTCAACTTTTATCAGGCAACGGAATGGCTTAGGCCCGACTCTGAGCCAGGGAAAGAATGCCATCGAATTTTCTCGTGGAAAGCGAGAACATTAGACTTCACTACCCCTTAGGAAACCATGCGTCTGTCTTCCAAGCGGAGATTTTCGCTATCCTTATGGCTATGCGCTATATTGTTACAAACAGGTGGAGGGCTAGGAGTTTATGCGTTTGCAGCGACAGCCAAGCTGCATTAAAAGCGCTGCTTAACTCTCTTACCTCGTCTAAATTAATGCTCGAACTCAAGCTTTCTCTGGACTTGGTCGGAAGGGAAGGAATACAGTGTATCTTGTTTGGGTCCCAGGTCACACTGGTATCCATAGAAATGAGATAGCTGATGAGCTTGCCAGGCCGGGTTCAGAGGAAGAATTCTTAGGACCTGAACCTGCGTTGAGTCTGCCTACATCGGTGGTTAACACATCCATTGATACTTGGGTTTCTCGCGAACACGAGTGTCGGTGGCGTGGCTGTGCTGGGTGTGGACAGACCAAACGACTGCGTCCGGACATCTGCAAAAGGTCGGCGGCCTTCCTTCTGTCTCTCAGAAGAAGCGACTGTAGACTGCTTGTGGGCGTCCTTTCGGGCCACCAAGCTTTTTCCAAACACTTGAATGTTTTGGGCTTGAGCGTCTCCACCATCTGTCCTGCCTGTGGAGAGGATGACGATACAGCGGAGCACTTCCTCTGTAGCTGCCCTGCTTTTGCTCGCATCAGGTGGTGGATCTTTGGGGCTGACGTGGTGAGTGCCGAACATCTAAGCTCTTCATCACTGAAGCTCCTTCTCATCTTTCTTCGAAAGACGGGAAAACTAAGTACATAAATGTAAGGAGTTTGGCAGTACAATGGACCAGTAGTTGTGTCTGAGTGCTCCATCGGATAGTAACAACCTCCGACAGAAAAAAAAAACTACTGGCATACTAAACGAAATCGAAAATATACAGCATTTTATAGGAACATGTCCTATTCGTAACGAACTTAGATACAGGTGTAGTACAAGTACTCAGTAATTGGGTCAATCTAAAGAATTACATTATCAATGATTTAGCGTAGGTACATACGAAATTGTTAATTGAAGAATTCAATAACTAAACATTCATATCCACAAATAAACCTTTAAATAAAAACCCCGACAGACGACATTTATGTCATTGTCGTATGTTCTCAAATTTTTTGTATAAAATTGTAAAACTGTTTCTATTTCGAAAAATAAAGAACTTATTACTACTATTATAACATGGCTCTGTAATGCCCACCGTTAACCAAAAGGTTTTTCCCAGCCTCAATTCCGAGGAAA
Source organism: Cheilosia urbana (assembly GCA_946477585.1). NCBI lineage: Eukaryota > Metazoa > Arthropoda > Insecta > Diptera > Syrphidae > Cheilosia > Cheilosia urbana. The sequence continues at coordinate 47,036,970 of OX297856.1, forward strand.
AATGGTCCAATGATGGCACAACTCCACAATCTGCACCAAACTGTCACTCTCGTCTCAGTGGAAGCATTGGCTTCTCGACAATAACGTGCGGGTTTTCCGAAAGCAGAAATTTTGTTTGTTAACTTAGCCGCCGAGATCAAAATGCGCATCGTCAGAAAAGATGATGCGGTGGGTGCTTCATTTCGGCCGAAAAATCTTTTCAAAAAACGCACTGTTTGGGCTACGCAGCACTCACTTTGGTAATAAGTTTTCAATATTTCGCAACATTGTTCAAGCGTAAAGCGACTCATTTCGTTCCGCGGCGGTATAATACTGACTACTGTCAAGATTTCGATCGGGAAAAAACAGCTGTCAGTGTCAAAATAACCTCTATAATTGAAAAAGAAACAACTAGATGGCCCACCCTTTACACATAAATATAAAACAATAGTGAATACTAGAAATTTCGTAACTAAAACTAATTATGTCAGCACTCTCTAAACTACTATGCCACTTTTAAAGAATACACCAACACCGCCAGCAGCATATAAATTATAACAATGTTGCATCAAATAAAAAATTAGGAATATTTAAATCAGAAATTTCATTTTCAAAAATCCAGACTTGAAAAACAAAAATTTGATCTGGTAAATGGTTTAGGGATGACAGATGTGATAAAAATGTATCAAAATTTATTTTATTTATTTTCATTTTTTATTTATTTATTATAAAGAATTATTTCACAGTAATGGACATATTATTCACTTACTTTAACCCGGGTTAAAGTCTACACACGGATTTAAGTGAGTTTAACCCAAAAACTAAACCCAAATCCATAATATTCACTCGTTAAACCCGAATATAGCCGTTTTTTTTTTAAATTGAAAGCGTTTAGTCCGATTGGATTTAAACTGTACTCCGAAGGCCAGTTTAAGTACTTTAACTCGGGTTAAAACTCAATTTTATAATATTCACACATTTTTGACATTTCTTCGCTTGCAGAAGGCAGGAAATAAAAAGTGAAATAAAATAAGAAGTATCAAGACGGGGAAAAAATGGATTTCATTCGTGATATTGACGAAAGGTTGATGTGTTCGTTCGAGCTGAACAAGATCGTCTTAGTCGTCAAATGTATCGAATGCACAAGCGGGCTTGCGTCAACGATTACGATGTCGTAGATTTCCAGAAATATTTCCGGCTGAAAAAAGAGGCATTTTGGAGGCTACATTCGATGAGTCGACAGGAATTGGATGGCGATGAACGTCGGTACGTTATTTATTACCTACAAATCGTTACAATAACATCAAGAACAGCACCAATAATATAATGAAAATAATAAAAAATATGTCGTATCTTTTAATTTAATAGCTTTTTGAATTCATTATATTAATATTATTAATTTATTAAAAAAGGAAAAATAAAAATCTCATTCTTTCGCCTTCTTCTTCTTCTGCTTCATCGTCGAAGGATGACAGAATTTTATTTTCGCTGCTACTGCTGCTGTAGTCCTCATCGTTCACTTTGCCGACACCTTACATTTTAAGTTAGGTATTTCTTAAATAATTTTACTACCTAGGTACTATAAAATGTGACAAAAAAAAAAAAGTCAATTTTTGTGAAATTTTAATTTGCATGTTTTTCAATGAATAATATGGACATAAGTTTAAATTGTCGGGCTTAAAAAAATGCGGATTAATGGTCGGGTGTAAAGTAAACTTAAGCCTGGTTTACATCCGGAGTGAATAATATGGCCGTTATAGACTTCGACTGAAAAACTAGAATATTGTTCATTGTTTGAATGATCTATAGCTAGACAACAGCAATTAGAATGCTCAGATAAGGAAATGTTTATCTTCTTTAATAATTATTGACAGTAAATCTACATTGTTATTGTCAATAGTTATTAAATATTTCCTTTTCGGCACATTATATACAAACATTATTATTTAGCCTGTGATTAAGATTAATCATATTACAAAGAGGAAAAAAAAAAAAAAAAAAAACAGTAGAAAACTTAATTAAGAACATACCCTGAGTTTGTAAATCTTCAAACGAACTTATTTTTAATACTTTTATTTTGGGCCGATAGCCTCTGCAGCTAGTGCTCATTAAATTAATATTAGCCTAATAATTTTACTGAATTATTCTGTTAATTATAAATAATAATAATAAATAATAATAATACTTTTATTCTGATCAGTTCAGTTGAATTTCCCACCCAAACGAACTTGCGCTCGTTACTACAGTTGAGTTCTTTTGCTTTATTAATAAGAGATTGTGTAAAGCCAGTAAGACAATCATTCATGAAGATTTTCCTTTGCTGCTTTCTAATGCATTCATTTGTTTTAAAAAAGAAAATAGTTGGCGCAACAGGTAAGGAGGCCTAGGCCTAGCTGCTCACAACCATTCGTTTTGTGTGAGTTTTTCATTTTTTTTTTTTTTTGTTTGGAACGAATGAAAGGGATCTACAATTTAATGCCGACTCCAAACGGCTAATTGAGAAGCGCTTTCAAGACCGTTATACTCTCGGATGTTTGTCAGACGATCGCGAGAGGTGGCGCAGTGGAAAAAACCCTAAGTTGGAATTTGGACTTTGCGGAATTCGAACATCGACCCCTCGCTTAGTAGTCCAACGCACTAACCACTAAGCCAATGCGCCTACATTTTGTTTAGCTCCCATATTTTGCTCTGTCTAAACTTCCGTAAAATGCTGTCAGAAACTTTATTTGGTGCTTGGCATATTTTCTGCAACTATAAAACATATACCTACATAGCTATGATACGGACAACGCAAGCTTTCAGAATGGAATTGAATAATTTCCAAAATTAATACGTCCACACTTGTTTGCCTACTCCCAGGCAACTTACACATTGAATAGATTTTCGATTTGAGTTTGGAAACTTATAGTTAAATTGAACAAAAGCATCCCAACCATTGCAAAGCAAATCGTATTCGATAACTGAACACAACACAACGCCAGCAAGTTTACGAGCGAAAAAAAAAAACTTTTTGCAACAAACTTCGTTTTCACAAGCATTGTGAATAAAAGTCACATGCTGTGCAATGGAAATCCTATAACCGAAAAATATTATAAACAGAAATTAATTGAAAACTCCATCACGTGGATGTGCTTTCAGGGTGCAATGCTGTTCACGTGATAAAACATCACTTAATTAATTCACGTGTCACCATATCGCATCACGAAGACTCAAAAAGCGGTCGACTACCAGACAATGAAATAAACAGAATCCTTGAAACACAACACATTCTACGATTCATTTTTTTTTCATTTTAAATTCATTTTTATTGTTATCTTTAAATAAACTTACGTGCTAGACAAAAACGATTAAATCTAATTTAAAACTAACATTTATCTTATTCTAGCTTACTGGCTCCAAGCGAGCGCTCTAAACTTAACAATATCCTTAAAATTATTGCCTTTCGGCCTTAAATCTATCTATGTCTATGATTTGTTTTGTTTTTTATTTTTCAAGAAACTTTAGAAAACTTGAAATCTTTATTATTGGTTTTGCTTAAAAACTACTTAAAACTACCTAAGCTACTTAGCCTACATTACCTATAATCAGGGTGGTGAGCAATCTTATCGCCAACAAGGGTTCATCCGCGCCGCCGAGCCTCCACCGAGGCCATGAGCGTCGGTCAAGTCTCGGAAGCACTCTTTCATGTTGGCTAGTCCAGCACTTCCCAAAGACCCCCTACGCTAAACCTAAACCTACTACCTTAAATCTAGCTTAAAACTAAGGAGGATGCTACGTAAGTAGCGCACCGGCCCGGGAGAGCGTATCCACTCTCACCTCTTCCTCAAGCCACCAAAATTCGGTGAACTGCTTTACCGTATCGACCCTGTCCCGTTCCGCAATTGCGGTACTAAAACGGAGGAGCTCCTGAGCATTGGCGGCGTACCCGTCGTGGATGAGCCGCTTATCCCTCGCGCCGCGGTGGCTGTGGTACAATACCGGCACACCATCTTTTTTCTGGACTAACCCTTTCATGTCTACGTGAAGAAATGCCTCAGGCGGGATAAAGCCAGACCGAAGCGTACTCTCGTGGTACATTAAATTGGGGTAGTAAGCCCCTGAGATCAGGTTATTATCACTGGCCATCGCCCTAGCAACGTGCCTCCGAATCACCTTAATAAGGAAATTGTCAATCCTATTCAGTCGGGCCCCATTGTATAAGGTCCGGTTGGGATAGTATTTTATGTACTGAGATTCAGGAGTTCTAAACAACCCTAGACAGGCCCTGAGGCATTGCCTCTCAAACACCCGAATCCTTTCCATATAGGACGGCGCTATATTGAACCACATGGGACAGCCATAAGCGATGATAGGCCTTATAAGGGCCACGTAGCAAATGACCTTCACCCTAGAGTCAAGTTGACTGCTGCGAAACAGTCTCCTTGTCAGAGCGTAGGCCCTCTTAGCCCCAGCAAGACAAGCATCTATATGTTTGTCAAAATACAGATACTGGTCGAGCCGGATGCCGAGATACCTGACCACGTTTTTCACCACCAATGGTCGTCCCTGCTGTCCAATAATTGTTAATTTTCTCCAGTTTTTTCTGGTATCCCTAGAGGCCCCAGCCAATGGAGTCCTGAACAGGATTGTTTCCGATTTTTGGAAATTGATTTTCAACTTCCAATCATCGCAATACCTCTTAATTTGCTCGAAGTCACGCTGCAGAAGGATGTTGATGACCTCGATTTTTGGTCCTGACCTGTACGCCACTAAATCGTCTGCGTACGCTATAGCGTGTCTGAGGGAACCCACCAGATCACTTGTGTAAATATTAAACAGGACCGGAGAATTCACTGCTCCCTGTTGTAAGCCGTTTTTAATTTCGAAAACCCTGCTCGAAGTTACGTTGCCAGCTTTGACAACGAACTTCTTTCCCATAAGCATGTCATAAATCATATACAGCAAAGGTTTTTGAATGCCCATTCTGGTCAGCTTATAAAAGAGCCCCTCCAACCATACGGTATCGAAGGCCTTCTCAAAGTCGACCAGACATGCACCCGTGCATTGCTTCTTACTTTTATTCCACACATTCTACGATTCTGATATACTAATACACATATGAGTATAACCTATAGTGAGTTTAAGTGATTCCACTTGCTAAGCGAATGTTTTGAGTAGGTACGAATAATGCACCACCACAATATACGATGTGAATTATTGTTATATTCATTGGCTAAATTCTGTGGCTTCAAGGCAAAGTTTTCAAATTGTGGATATCAATTTCCAAAACAGCTTCGACAAAAATTTGTTAACAATTTTTGTGGAAAAGTGAAAAAAACTGAAAAAAAAAAAAAAAAAAAAAAAACACATTCTGAAATGCAGGTGCAATCAATATTCCCAATTACACCTTTTGTGGCTTTTTGAACAATTTTACACAGTTAAAGAAAAGCTTGTCGAAAAGCTTGTAAAAAAAAATTGGCAAACATACCACACAGAAACAATGTGGTTTAACTAAAATCGAAATTGAAACTCACAAGGTATATCTATATATTAATACGGAGTTGCCTAAAACGTGTTTCCCCCTTTTTTCCTATTATAAGTCACATAAATATGCCAACACTATATATATTTGGGTAGGGGACAATACATAGAAGTGCACAATACAAAAATTATCCACAAATTATGAATTAAAGCAGGTAAATTTAAGCGAATTGCATGAAATTACAACAACAACAACATGGCACCCGCGTAAAGTTAATTCGCACTTTATCTAGAATGAAAAACGTGAAATGCAGTTCGATAGACAATCGTTTGTAGCTGTTTGTAGTGAAATTCTTTTCGTTTGTAGTTCAACCGTTTGAAAGTTAGAACCATTTGAAAAAACAAAATCCCAATCCCTTAAAACCGTGTTATTTCTGAAACCGCAGCAAGTAAAGTGATAAAATTTCTAATTTGTATTTTCTATTTTCGAAAGTGTTCGACATTACAAATCTAATAAAATTCAAATTGTACCAATCGGCCTGACGGTTTATGATTTATATGAAATTTAAGCAAAATGTTGGCTTCTAACTTAAGGTCCCCATAACTCTAAAACTGTTGAAGAACAAACGATGAAACTTTGCATATCTATTCTATGCACCCTTTTCTACCTGTAATATAAAATAGAAGACAGCCCGCATTACTGGACACTTTTTATTCGCAATTTAAGGAAAACCTAAAATGGTTTCGATTGCCTATTTATAAGCCCTCCGATATTTCCCCTTCACTTCCCCTTCAAAAATTAACTTATAGAATAAATTGGTCGAATTTCGACCACGGGGCGACCCCTAGTATTGTTTAATATAAAAATAAAATAAAACATACCAAAAGTTGGAGTTAAAACAAATAAATTTTCATTCATACCACTTGCTAGTGGTATGATTTTGACACTTCTGTTGAGCCTTGTGAATGACCTTTTCACAGTGATATCGGATTTTTACAAGTTATCTTTTTCTTGAAAATCCTCTTGATCTCCAGAAAAACAGAAGCTGCTTCTTAAGGTTTTTTCTACGACCGAAAGTATAACTGGGCTAATCATTCCGTGTGTCGATTATCGATTTCGACGATAGCTTTGCTTCACGTAACTTCATTAATCGTCTATCGTCCAGACTGAACATCTGCTTCACGTCAATCAATAATCCTTGAAACTCTAACGCCCAGGCGATACAATTTGAGCAATACCTATAGTGATAAGACAATAAGATTGTGCTTCAAAACTTCTTGTTTTCCTTACTTATGTATTATTATTAAAAAAAAAAACATTAATGTCGTTTTCGATTTTGGCTTTACAGATTTGGATCTGAGTTCTGAGATTTAAGATTTCGGCTGCCAAATCGAATATTAAATCCGAATTTTATTGGTTCTTGCATGTATTTGGTTGGCCGCAAAAACAAAATATTTTTTCAGTTGCACTGAAATGGTAGAAGAAATAAAATATCTTGGTTGCATTATTATAGTATTATTATAGACCTCATTTTTGAAAGCCATATACATAGATTATCTATGTAATAAGTAGCTAATTTTTTTTTGAAAAGAATTGGAAAATATGTGACAACGTTAATGGCTATTAATATATACTATACTCTGTCCAAGAAAAATTGTCAGTACAGGCCTTATGGGAAGCTCTTTTTTCTACCAGTGGTGCCTGTAGCTACTCTCACGGCACTCAAACACAAGATTTGCCACTGAAATAAAAACGAAACCACTGGCATTCCAAAGAATTTTGTTGTTGGAATTTTCCTGATTCGCATACATCCCACCAGAACCAGTATGCCACACAGCCGCGGGCAGAATGAGCACGATCATCTTGCGTTCGCTTGCTATTATCATCAACCAAAATAAGCAGTGTGAGTGACTGAAGCACATCAGAGAAGTGTTACCATATGTCAATGTTAGTATTTCATTAAGGGTTTTTCTTTGAATTTTGTCAAAGAACTTTCTTTTTTGGTGCTTTTTGGAGCTTTTGAGAGTGGCATATTATGTGGGGTGCTGCCATTCGGTTTTAGTTTGTTTGTATTTATGAAAGATCCAATAATATTAAAGTTAAAACATATTTTTTAATGTTGTCTTTTACAAATAAGGTTTATTCGTGAGGTGTTTTAATGCATTCATTTCATTAACGCAACAAGTGATCATAATGTGCGTTGTAGAGATATTGCGATAAATTAATAGAGAACTAGAGCAACTCAACCGGATTCATGCAAATGCATGGTATTTTTTGGGATAAAATTTGATTAAATATTTTAATATAGAAAACTAAGTACAAATTTTCAGCCTTATTCGTTAGGGCATATTTCTGCATGTTCTGGTAGGTATAAATTCATATTTCACTTTGTAGAGCATATTTTTCACACTGAAATATAAAAATGATGAAGCAGGTAAATCTATACTGTTTATTTTCGGTGGTTGGGTTTTACCACATCGGGTCACTCCTCTCCAGTAAAGCAAATGCCTTGAAAGGATTTTATGATCCTTTTTTTGCTACTGTTTCCGCGAAGTTGACGGGTTATAATTTTGTTTAAAAATGTGTAATCTAGGTATATATTCCAAAATGTATTTACAGCTGCACAAGTGCAGTCCTTTTACCATCTGTTTAGGTATATGACATCGAGTCGTGGTTTGGTTATATCAGTTTGTATTCTAATTGCCTGTTTGTGTACATGTATTTTTTTTTTGTGCTACGACATTTTTTTTTTTGTTGGAAAACAAACTAAAGCGATAAGGCCTACTGGGGATACCCTTTAAAAGAAGCGAATATTAGAAAAGGAAAACTAAAAAGATAAACGGTATTTATTTCGTTCAGCAATATTTTTATTTTAAATTGGAAGATGGTACCCCTACCAGTATTGCTCTCCGAGTTATGGCGAATTATCATACACACTATGGCAACCCTGTGAGAGCTTTAAAAAGGGACCGATTTATGTAAGTCATTGCAACCAGACTGAGAGACAAACATCCTATCTTCCCTGTACTGATAATTTTTCTTGGACAGAGTATTGTTTCGCTTGTGGTCGAAAATCGACCGTACCTTTTATAAGCATGTAGTACTGATAATTATGGTGTTTTTTTTTTTAGCAGTGTCGTTATATCGATACACGTCCCTGAAATAAAATTAGACATACACAATTGCTTACTTTTAGGGATAGGTAAATTGCATTCCTTAGAAAAGAGGTTCTAATCTAAGATGATATATATTTTAATTAGAGATCGAAAATATCTCTCAACCTTTTCAAAGTTCTTAATATTACTCTCAGTTGTTAAGAATTTTAAATATGATCACATAATGATCAGTTTTTTATCACAATATTTTTTTCTGTTACGCTCAGAGCGAAACGGAAACTTCGGATGTTCACGTATTAATATAATGATGATGATAATGTTATTGTTAAACCTCGTTTTGAATATTGTTCCACTGTATTTTTTTTTTATGTTAATAAGGTCAAATGAACAGGCCGAACTGTTACAGAATAGAGCTAGGAATACCATCTTGAAGTGCAATAGATATACGTCAATAAATTGTATGTAAGATTTGTTAAAGTGGTTGTCAAACGAAGAATTGTTATGAATATGTTACTGTTTGTCTTCAAAATGAAATGTTATCTACATAATGCCAAAATATTTATTAAAATACATAATACACGTTAGCGAAATCCAACAGTAGGTACAGTCTCAGAAATATGTGTGACCTAAGATAACCGAACTCACTCATTTATAAAGGCTTAAACTTATTTGATCAACTGCCTAATTTTGTTAAAAATACAACTAGCTAAATAGTCAAATAATATATAAAATCAAACATAAAAAGCAATCTCGATCAAGAAAAAAAAATATTTTTTTACTCAAAAAAAATGATTTGTTTGCCAAATAGAAAACGACATAAGATAACCAAAAACATTAACATTAGGGGTATTCACGATTCGGTGTAACAGACCTAGTAAAATTGCGAAATTTTATTTTTTTTTATCAGATCGTGAACATGAAGATTTTCCCTTCGGCGGCACTTATTTTTGTTTTCTATTCTCTTTGTTTTTTTCCGATACCTGCACACAGGAATTCATAATTTAGCGAACTGTCAACTTGATAACACTACTGAAACAAAGTCAGACCCAATCTGACAATTGACATTTGTTCTGAAAAAAATCTTTTAAAAAGCGAAAAAGAAAAACGATTCAATTTATTGGAAGATAATGGAGACAAAATTATGTTAATCAATTAATATTAAATAACAAAAATGAAGATTTTCCCTTCGGCGGCACTTATTTTTGTTTTCCATTCTCTTTGTTTTTTTCCGATACCTGCACACAGGAATTCATAATTTAGCGAACTGTCAACTTGATAACGCTACTCTGTTGTATTTTTCGGTTACAATAGGGTCAGGGTATAGCTAAAGTGCAAAAGTGTAGCGAAATTTTTGTCAGTATATTTTGTTGTGGTGCGAAAAAAAGTTGCACTTTCGCAATGATACAAGACCAGTTGCACCGGATCGTGAATACCCCTATTATTATGTTGTTCTAAAAAAAAAAAAACTGTCTTTCTTCAATGAAAAAATTCACATAGAGTGTGAAAGGTATAGTTAGTAATGAATTTTAAAACCTTTTTAAGTGCTACAGCACCACAGTCGTTTAAATTACATACTCATCAATCAAACTTTTCGTATTTTTGAGAAGATTGATGATTAGATTTCAAAACATCTTCATTTTCATTAAGTCAGGTGGAAACAGCGCTACATGAAGTAACGAAAACAATCGAGAAATCCCTAGGAAACAAGGAATTTACGTTGGCGGCCTTTCTGGACATAGAAGGTGCATTCAACAACCTGAATACAAGAACCATTATATCCTCACTTGAGGAATCAGGTTCATCACAGTTTCTGACAAACTGGGTTAAGACTATGCTTAACAGCAGAGTTATTAACAGCAGCCTAGGGGACTGTGCGATTAAGAAAAGTACTAATCGTGGAACACCACAAGGGGGAGTCTTATCTCCTCTACTGTGGAACATATCGATTAACAAAATACTTACATCCCTTGTCAACAGAGGTATCAAGATAGTCGCCTACGCGGATGATATAGTAGTACTAATAACAGGAAAATACCTTTCCACCATTAGAGATATTATGGAATCTGCGTTAACAGAACTATCCAAATGGACGGAACACAACGGTCTTGCCCCTCCGGAAAAGACCGAACTAATTCTGTTCACCAGGAGATATAAGGTACCAAAATGGGACCCACCGAAGCTTAAAGGTGTCCGACTTAATCTTTCGACCGAGGCCAAGTACCTGGGCGTGATATTCACCTCCAAACTTAACTGGAAACGGAATACTGAAGAAAGAATGAAGAAAGGACTTAATGCCTTTTATGCATGCAGGAAAACCTTTGGGAAAAACTGGGGCTTGCAACCGAACATTGTGCACTGGATGTACACCGCGATTGTGAGACCCATTCTTACCTACGGCTCAGTTGTTTGGTGGGAGGCGGTTAAAACCAAATCCCATCTTAAGAACCTGAACAAGGTGCAGAGAATTGCTTGCTTGGGAATAACAGGCGCAATTAAATCCGCACCACAGTTAGGTCTGGAAACACTATTGAACCTGCAACCCATTGAGCTATTCACTAAGAACGTGGCAGCCAAAGCCGCTCTCAGATTAAGAGAGAACAAAACTTGGAAGCCTGGTTACTGCGGACACTCAAGCATACTTGAAATCTTCGATCGGAAGGGACTCACGTCACTCACCGATTACGAGAAACCCAGATATGACTTCGAGAAAAATTTTAGAATCACTATACCCAAAAGGCAGGACTGGAAATCACCCAGTACCATCATTAAATGTATAGCCGTCTACACGGATGGTTCAAAAACAGAAAATGGAACAGGAGCCGGCATATTCTCAGAAAGGCTTGCTATTAGCCAGTCGTTCCGACTGACTGATCACTGCAGTGTCTTCCAAGCTGAGATATATGCGGTTAAAAAAGCAGCACAGACTATCTTATCGATGGGACTACCAGCAATGGAAATAACCATCTGTGTGGACAGTCAAGCAGCACTTAAAGCTATCGGCTCCAATCTTATCAATGCGAAATGTGTCACAGATTGCCTCGTGGCGCTCAGGGCTATACGTCATCACTCAATTCTACTCTGCTGGGTTCCGGGACACGAATTGGCCAGATACGGCTCTGATATGGACCCTCAACTTGCGGACGGAGAGGTGCTACCGCCTTTCAACACTGCTAAGACTTTTATTGAAGATGTCACCATCCAACTGGCTAAGGAACAATGGAGCAACACCACCGGTTGCGTCATAACCCGAAGTCTGTGGCCTGTGGTTGACACCAAAAGATCAAAGCTCCTAGTCTCCCTTAATAGAAGCCAAATCCGGATGCTCGTCGGGGTTTTAACCGGACACTGTATCATAGGAAACATGGCTAAAAGGCTGGGACTTTTTGCAAATGACTTCTGTAGAAGCTGTAGAGACGAGGAGGAAATAGAGTCCGTGGAACACCTTCTATGCCACTGCCCAGCTTTACAAGAACGCCGCTCATCCTGTATGGGAACTAGGTTCTTCGAAAGTTTGGACGACTTGGCAAGGGTACCTCTATCAGACATAAAACTATTCCTCAACAGAACGAAGTGGTTTTGTTAGCCACATGTCCTTACATGTACAAACAGGGTACTCACAATGGGCCTTCATGGCTTCTGGGTGAAATTTGCATCGGTTGCAAAACTGCCCTCCCAACCCAACCTAACCTAACCTTCATTAAGTCAGTCTCTAAATCCTAAGTAGATTTTTCCATAATTACATTTGGTTATAAGAAAAGCTTTAACAGTATTAACGCTCATTTGTGATTTGCCACTACTCCAAACGTTATTCATGATTGAAAATACTATTTCATTTTCAGTTGGTGCATTACAGCCCGGCCCAAGTAGAAATTTGTGACTCTTATCCAAATTTACTTTAAATTACAGTCACCACACGGTATATTTGACTCAGTTTTGTATCGATAAACTCCATTCCAATAAGATGGTAACTATTTGACATTTTTGTTGTCATTACGTATCTCAAAGATACAAATGTCCTTTAGTGTAACGTATCAAAAGACACAAAAAGTGTGAGGTTGCTATTCAATGTTACCACTTAACAGCTACGTAATTCGACTGCGCACAGTCTAAATTGTGACCACAGAATGTTACCATAGTATTTTGGCGCTTTAATTTGCAAACACTCTTAACACACACGAAGAACAGCACTTAAACTCCCCTACGCAACATACTCCTTTGAATGTAGGCATGCACGGAGAATGCTATAAGAATAGAAAAGTAAGAAAAATAGGAAAAAAAAACAATATTCTAGCTTCTATCATTCACATAACATCAATTGGTATCAATATTTTTTAATAAATAGCATGTTACAAGAATTGAAATAATGCTAGAAATATCATAACCTTTTTGCACCGATTTAGTAGAACAATTTTCTTAGAAAATATTCCCATATGGACAACAAACGTTATAAGTTGTATTTCCGTGACATACCTATCTACATGTAAATATGTTTATTAGCGGTACCAAAAATTAGACGCGAAAATATTTAAGAATTTGCAAATCTGTTTCTTATTATTTTCGCCAAACTTTTATGCATGTTCTCATATATACTTTAAAAGGTAGAATTTAAAAATTACGACTTCATAATAATAAACGCAAAAAAAAACTATGTATGTACATTGTATATGCAGATGCACCCTGTGCTCCCTCCTAGAGAAATGCAAATGGCAGGCAAATGGTAGCTTTCTGTGCCTTGATTTTGTGCGGTTTTTTAGCAATTGCGCTAGGAAACGTTCCGAATCGGATTTGAATGTGTGAGTGCACCGCGCGCTGGACCAGCGTAACCGTTGTGCAAAAAGTTGACACTTTCGAGGACTCTAATACAATTTGTTGGTACTTTTTCCCTTTATTTAGTTGAAAAAGGAACTTGGCAAATTCTTTAAACGACTGTGATTTCCAAATAAATATGTTTAAATTTAACGCGGTTGAGAATTACAATACTATTATAACGTTAAGCGAGGCAATACTTGTTAAATATTTTGTGAAAGTTCTAAATTTGCAGAGAAGCTTTAGGCCCCCGTTATAGATAAATGTTCTTTTCCTTTATTTTGACCACTTAGACTTGATGGTTGACCTTAATCTAGGTCTTAAAATGTTGTTTATGAATTATTAAGTTAGTTTATAAAAAAAAGTTATAATAATCAGCAAATTATCTTTTAATTTTATAGAAAAAGAATTTATTAATTTTTCTGTGATCGGAAAACGATTTTCGTACGGAACAAATTATAAATTCTTATTTTAGAAAAATGAACATGATAAACTAAATTTATAATTCATAATCAACATTTTAAGATCAAGATTGAGGTCTACCATCAAGTTTAATTGGTCGAAAAAAGAAAAAAAGAAAATTGGTACGGTTTCGTTTGACGTATGACATTTGGACCTTAGTAATATTGTCCTTTATTGTTTCAACGCCCTGAGTGTTAGAAAGGTTATAAGTTACAGTTTTTGTTTTACGCTCGTAATACATACAGACGGTAAATGGATCACTTTCATCTAAATTTTCATATAAAAAAAAAAATAATAATAACAAAAAAATAGATGCAATTCGTTCTCGAATGACAAAATTTAAAATGAAAACCTTAAAGCCGAATATAGGAACAAATTGTATCAGGGTCCTCGGAAAAAGTACCAAATTGTCGCACAACGGTAACGCTGTTGTCAGTTGTTCTCATCCGACATCCTTCTCGCAACCTAAATAGGTTGCGTATGGGAAAGCGCGCCTGGAATTTTCAGGAACAAAGCTACAATAGAACAGGAAATATTGGAAGTTGTCAGTTCTCGACATCACGCACACATTTATAGAATCCGCCTATACGTGAACCCTTTCCGCAACCGCAATTGCGACAAAAACCGCACAAAATCAAGGCACTGATTCTAATTGGGATTGGGATCCATTGTCAAAAAATAAAAATAAAGTGCACGACTGGGTCGAACAAAACTTTCTCCTTTATTAAAAGTTTTGTTGGTTGCTTTTTATTTTAATAGATAGGTAGGTAAAGATCTGAGGATCTGATAATCAATGCTATATAAACAAGCATAGTAGGAGTTTCTCATTTTTGATCTGTAAGGGAATGATTTTCTTTTTGACTGGAATATATTAATGACGCTGGCTTAAGTAGTTGTCTATGATTGGAAATATTGTACAATGCATATATGCAAGAATTCAGGGATTTGTTTTTTTGAATTTGCATTAGCAGTTATAAACTGAATATTACGATGGACGTGTGTGAGGGTGCAAATGCAGTGCAGGATATTTTGACTGTTGGAATTATTTTAAGGTGCATATTCAAAATGGTTGAAAAAAAGTAGAAGTGCGTAATATTTGCTAAGAATAAGTAAAAATTTTAAAGTGCGGTGTTGAGTTTTAAAAATATATTGAACACAGATCGACTTTTGGGTAGTCATTTTTGAGAAAAAAATTAAAAAATCTTATTTATTCGAATTTTCTGAGAAAAACTAAGTACGGGATCTTATTCAGAGTACTAAAAATATCTTTAATATGTATTTTGATCAAAATCGTTACAGCGGTTTTTGTAAAATTTGGCAGACAAAACAGTACCAAATATTGCAAAGTTTAGTTTGAAGCCCTCAGCCCTCCATAACATTTGTATTGATAGTGATAGTAGGTACAGCAATCGAAGAATACGAAGTGGAAATACCCGGGTGAGACAGTTGGCTTTAAAGCAGTTAACATTTTAATTTGCTTTGGTGTAGCTGTCCTATCAATAATACATTTTTTCGATGTTATTTGTTATGTACCTATATATATATAAAAGAATTATAAATAAATTAAGGAACAAAAATGATTCATTTACACTTTAAATTTTCAAATTTGCCGGCATCAAACAGAAAATTGTTTCAAAAAGCAATTTATGACATTTTAAACGACAACGTCTGATTGGAATTTCCACTATAGTTTGAGAGTTTAGTGATAGAGTTGCGGAAAGCAAATAGATGACGAGAACGTTGAATACTAGATATCGCGCAAAAGGTTATCGTTACACAATGAGTGCCCTGGATAATAGCAGTGTAACGAAAATGCCACCTATTTTTTGAATGTAGCCGAAAGCGATTCTCAATATGCAATCTCAATCTTCGGAAATGCAAAGATTTTAATGAAATACGCTGTCACTTCTGACTATATGTCTCTCAATGGGACTTTAATAGACCATCCGTTGATCTTTTTCGAGCAAGAATCACAAATGAACCAACGAAATACAAAACGTTGAACGGACTATGATACCGGTACCGGTTTATTTTCAGAAATGTTAAATATAACAGTAGTCTTTTCCAAACAGAGATTCTGGTAGATTTGGGACGCGAATGGTGTCAAAGACGGCAATACCTCAGAAAGATATTATAAAATTTTTTTTTAATACTAGGCGGCCATAAAAACAGTTTTCCTACTGACTTCCCAAATGGGACACAGGAGTAAAGCCAACAAAAAGATTACTATCGAGTTCTAGAATGTATCATGATCGGACACTTTTAGTTCGTCAAGGCACAGTCCTATTATTTAGAGAACGAATGGAAAACAAGTTTCGTATGAAGGCCAACATGTGATATAAATTAACAACCTGTTTCATATCATGGAAGTTTGGGCCAGATTATGACGAAAGCCAGACCAATCTATTTATCTATATTCTATTTTTTTTTTTATATATAATTCTTTCGGGGTGTAACTCGATGATCACGTAACTCGATAACTCCTGGGACGATTTTCATAATTCTTTTTTTGTTTTGTTCGTATTGCTGTATATCAGGTTTATATTTACTTTTTGTCGCGAAAACAAAACTTTGAGGGGATGAAAGAGGTTATGAAAGTTTGTATGGGGAAATACACTTTGAATAAAAAGAAATTGGATAGAAATCGAGTAGTGACACTTCAAATAAAAAAAAAAGAAATATTTTAAATTTTAAGGCACTTGTTGTTGTCAATTATTTTAATTTTTTTGCAAGCAAATTGTTGTTGTCCATAATTTTGAAGTTTTTTTTTTTTAATATACCTAAAAAGTTTGTTCTAATAAATTATGTTTACTATGTTACATTAAGTAACTTTTTGAAATGAAGTAGATACCTTGAAGTAGATATTAAGATGATATTATGGCCGACGATATTTTGCATCGAATTCGCACTGTGACATCGGATAATGAACTGGAGATGTCAGATGAAATGCGCAACAAAGCTTTGATTTTGATCGAGGATATGTGTCTGCTCATGAGTGGCAATTTGTTGTGCAAATTGGGGATGCCACAGCCAAATCGTTCAATGCAAGATGCATTTAATCGAGAATTGTAGCGAGAAATGGACTCCGATCGAATCGCATTGAGTCAAACTGTTCGAACAAATGTGCCAATGTTGAATCAAGAATAAAAGAAAGTTTACGATAAATTGATGCAAGCAGACGATAACGAAAATGGCGCAATTTTATTCCTTGATGCGCCCGGTGGAACTGGAAATACATTCCTGATTTCACTGATTTTGGCTACAATTCGTTCGAGATCTGAGATCGCTTTGGCCCTAGCCTCTTCTGGGATAGCGGCTACTTTGTTAGAAGGCGGTCAAACAGCATTGAAATTGCCATTGAATCTGCAAGTGGATGCAGAACCTACTTGCAACATTTCAAAGAACACTGCGGTGGCGAAAGTACTGCAGCAATGTAAGATTATCATATGGGACGAATGCACAATGGCTTACAAACGCGCATTGGAGGCCCTGAATCGTTTACGTAATGATAAGCGACCTCTCGGCGGAGCAATGATCTTGCTATTAGGCTATTTTCGTCAAACGCTGCCTGTCATTTCGAGATCAACTCCGCCAGATAAATTGAATGCTTGCCTGACAACAAACATGCAAGTTTCCTTACAAAATAACCAGTCCGCTGCAGAGTTCTCCAGGCAATTGTTGGCGATGGGCTATGGTGATTGAGTTTCCACAAAATTTTTGCAACTTTACAACGACACCGGAAGATCTAATCATGAATGTTTTCCCGAATATTGCTTAGAACTATATTGACCATGATTGGCTGAGTGTAAGAGTGATTTTGGCTGCGAAATCATTTGAATTTCGCGATTCAAAACCAAGTCGCTGGTAAGTTGCATTCATACAAATCAGTCGACTCCGTGATGGATGAAAACGAAGCCACCAACTATCCCACGGAATTTTTAAATTATTTGGATGTTTCGGGCCTGCCTCCACACAATCACAAAACTTAAAATCGTCTCAGCAATTATTTTGTTGCGCAACCTAGATGGACCAAAACTTTGTAACGGTAGATATGCGTTTGATTGCGAAGAATTTAAAATCAAATATTATTCAAGCAACGATTTTTATTGGAAAATTCAAAGGCGAAGATTTTCTTATTCCGCGGATTCCACTTATTCAGAACGATTCGCCTACGTATTTAAGCGTCTTCAATTTCCCGTACTTCTCGCTTTATGACAATTAATGAGTCGCAAGGACAATCGCTGGATGTGTGTGGCATAAATCTTGAATTTCACTAGTCGCAAAGCTCTCACTTTGTAGGTGTACGCACTCGATAATAGAAATAGAACAAAAAATGTTGTGTACCATAAGCACTTCAGTGAAAAAGCGGTAGGTTGGCCGACAAGTATTTGATTTTTAATATAACTTTTGAATACAAAATTTGAACTGACCGAATTACATAAAGCAGAATGAAGTAAAAGCTCGGTATTATTATTTTCATTGCACTAACGAATTTGGGCGGAACGAAGTTTGCCAGGTCAGCTAGTACAAAATAAAGCATAAAATAAAATAAAATATTAAAGACAACGCTGTATATATAGGTATAGACTGCGGAGATAAATAGGTCCATATGAAAACTCTAGCACTGTCTTTTTAGAAAGCGTTCCGAAACACTTAAAAAGGTTATACTCGGTAAGTATAGATCTAGGGTTATACTCGGTAAGTATAGGTCTAAGCTTCTGCTGCACTAATTATATCGCTCCCCGCATAACACAACCGTTTACAGATTGAATCAATTCATTTAACACGTTATGTATACTACAAAGTGGGGACACTGGCAAACTCACCGTCATTGGGTTCTCTTACAGGTAGCACTGAAAAAGGACACTCCTATAATGTAAAATTTATCGTTATGTGTGGATGGGTTAGGGCAACGCCACATACTCTATTTACGTTTCCTGCTATCTGGGATCTGGCGATTAAATTTTATATCTGGTAATGTACACTCGGTTATGTGAGAGGAATGAAATTACGGAAAAGATAAAGGAAATAAACTCCAAATGAATATGCGGTAATCGTTGCTTGACCCCGGTCTGTACTGTTTTATATACGCAAAGCAAAAAACATGTAAAATTTATCTGCTTGATTTCATAAGGATAGAATATTTCATGTGGCTTCATTACATGTCACAAAATCCTTAGAAGGTAAGATAAAATTGATTTGGGGAAAATTTTACATTTACAGTGAGGAACGTGGGAATTTTGATTTGTGAAAAATGTTAATATTTGGCTTCATTCACTTCTAAAATATTTAAGTGGTAATATTTCACGTATTTTGCCAAAAAAAATAGTATTTTACATATTTTTACTATCTTTTTTATATAATATTCAAACTTCTACGAAACAATTTGAGCTATTTAATTTGTGTCAGTTTTTTTTTTGTGAGGAATATTGGAAAACGTTATCGAATCACAACAAATCTTACAAGAAATAAGCCTCAGAATCACAATAATTTTCGTACTCGTACAGTTCCGAGATTACTTTCTGATCACAACATAAATGAACCCGCAGGTCCGAATTGTATCGATATTAAGAGTTTCTAGCTCTTCTATCCACTCTTTTTAAGGTCATGGAAACGCTGATAAACCGTCAGCTTATGAAATGTCTTGAATCACGGAAGTGATCGGCAATATGATTTTCGTGGCAGTAGATCCACTGGTGATCTGATGGCTTATCTCGCCGATAAGTGAGACCAATCTCAAGATCACTCTGGTGAAACGAAGAGTTTGGCATCATGTTCTTTTGCTCACTTATGGGATCAATGCGTCTTTTATTCAATAGATTAGAAACTACCTTTCTGAACGTCAGAAACTCATCATATACATGTTGGTGTTCCCCAAGGCTCTGTTTTGATGCCGACTCTCTTTCTCATTTTCATAAATGACTAGCGGACCCCCTCACTGCACACTTCGTAATGCAAAATAAATATATAAATATAAAAAATCAAATTCAAATTCATTTAAATCAGAAATAACTTAATTGTAATGCTCTGTTGTGAGTGAATGAATGCTCTGTGTTACACATCATTTTTCGTTTTTCCAGGAATCGTATTGCCTAGATAATATTCTTGTGTATCAGGACAATGCATATCAATGTTACCAATTTTTAGAATGTTTGCTTTAACTGTCGAAGAATATCGTTTGCAATTTTTTTTTTTTTTTTTTTTTGTATGGGATGCGCCACTCCCCTTTGTCCAATATTGACCAATCTTTCCAGGAACACTCCCAGGACAATACCTATGATTATTTATCTGTAAATTTGAACTCAATCGATTCGGTGGCTTTTGAAACATAAAGTTTTGAATGCATTTTTTATATGGGAGATGCCACGCTCCTATAACTCATTAATCAATATACCTACAAATACCATATATACTTACAAACCATGGTATTAACGTCAGCTTTCATGGGAAAATTCCAGAAACAAAATAGGTTCACGCATTACAGAGAACATTGGCGACAAACAGAATACAACTTATTTTTATATACATAGAAGATAGATCTTCTGTCTACAACTTCTAATCCAATTCATTCCTTCGTTGATAAAAGTAGCCTCAGCTTTTCATATTCATTTCAGGACTCACGTCCCTGCTCTTCAGCCGCTGCAGTTAGTATTCTAAGCTCATTCAATTCCGACGGGGTTCAGCTAATAGAGTGGAAATTAATGCTTCTCTAAAAGTTAATGCTGTCGGCTGTCTCTTAAGCGAAACCAGAATCTACAGCCATTATCCACGCATGGCACTTGCATTACCCCATCCGAAGAACTCTCCATTATCGGCATGTGTGTTCATCATGCAACCTTTATTGGAATGACCATATTCACAGAGTTGCCAACATTTCTGAGAGCTTCTAGTTTTCCTCAAATACGCAATAAATATTTTACGCCTGATCTGGCTACAATATATATATATATATAAGAAAACAGCTTCTGAATGCGGAGTAAACCTGTCTATTCAAGCGAACGAGAGCAACCTTATCTATTGAGAGAAAAATTTAACTCGCTTTTAGGTCGACATACATAATGAATAATGTGTCGAAGCAGCTGAATCGTCACTGTTTAGGAATTACTACAGCAAACTACACCATTTTTTTAATGAAAAAACGTACTTCCTTGACAGTTACGGAGTTGACAAAATAAGTATCTACTATTTTCAAACTGAGAGATGAACTCGTTCAGTTAAACTTTATCAGCCCTATTGCGAAGATCAACTATCAATCGGTTGACGATTGACAAATTTATCAATTAAAATTGATGTTGGTATTGCGAAAAACGATTGATAAAAATATAACCTACTAGCTGACCCGGCAAACTTCGTTCCGCCCAAATTTGTTAATGTAATGAAAATAATAATTCCGAGCATGCACAATGCACTTACTAATTTATGTAATTCGGCAATGATGTTGACGTGTCGTCCAACCATCCGCTTTTTCAATAAATTGACAATGTGAGAAACATGGGGAATCAAGACTGATGCTACAAATGCACAAACATCCATCGATTATCCTTGCAATAAATTATTTGTCATAGTGAAAGCGAGACGCACGGGAAATTGAAGTCGAACGAATGGTAAATCGTTCTGAATAAGCGAAATCTGCGGAATAAGAGTGTTTGCCTTTGAATTTTCCCCTCAAATTCATCACTTGCATGATATTTGATATGAGATCCTTCACCACGAATCAAATGCGATCCGTTACAAAGTTTCGGTACATTGATGTTGCGCAACAAAATTTTAACTGAGCCGACTTTCAAATCCAATTTATGTTGAGGTAGGCCCGGAACATTTAAAGAATTCAAAAATTCAACTAATCCCCATAAAGTTTTTTTTTCACAACAAAAGGTAGAATTATGCCCTTCCTTCCAACCAAAAATCATAAAAATCGAACGATCTGTCCCCGAGTTATGGATGCACATACGGACGTCAGTCTCTTTTATATGTAACTGTACCCACCCGGCTTTGCCCGTACCTTTCGTATTAAATCATGCTCACATTTCGCAAATTGCTTTATTTGGACAGCGTCCATTAATAATTTTCATCATATAACTTTAGAAATAGCGTTTGATTTTGTTTTTGAATGGGACGTGCCACAATCCGTTTTCTTATCCCGCATGTGTTTTTCAAAGTTCCACCTATAGGTCAAAAACTATCCGAAATTTAAAACTGGAAGCAACCATATCCATCTACAAAATTTCAATCAACTTGGTAGCGCTGTTTCGGCGATCGGCAACAGCGCCACCTATCAAGTCGGGAACGGAGAATATAAATCTATAAAATTTCATTGAAATTGGGTGAGTGGTTTCGGAGATCGATTACAACGCCATATAGCGGGTCAAAAATCCTATCTTTTAAGTTTGCGTTAACCTGAAATACAACAATACGAACAAAACAAAAGAAGAATCATAAAAATTGACCCAGTGGTTATCGAGTTATATCATCATCATCGAGTTTCATCCCGAAAGAATTATAGGTATGAATTAAGAAGATTATTATTAACGAAAATTTAATTGAACTGAAAAACGACATACGCCTACAACGCCACATGTTGAGGATTTTCCGACGATGTGCACTAAGAAATTCAGTTTTTGTTAAAAATAATAAATTAATTATTTTATATGTATTTTATCAGTATAATAACTCGGATCGAAGCATCTGTTTTAAACGATATTTATTTTGTTTACATCCTCGTTGACGATATTTGCAGCACGCATTCTGTCAATGTTATGCCAACGCCATAAGGTTACATCAAAAAATTTTGAATTGTAAAAGCGCTATGGTTACACTCTCCTGACAATAACAAACACAACAAAAAAAAATTCTGCGAAATCGGTCCAGCCGTTCACGCGTGATGCCGTGACCAAGGGAAATAGGGATTCATTTTTATATACATATATAGATTCAACATTGGCACATTTGTTCGAACAGCTTGACTCAATGCGATTCGTTCGAAGTCCATTTCTCGCTCCTATTCTCGATTAAATGCGTCAAATCAAAGCTTTGTTGCGCATTTCATCTGACATCTCCAGTTCATTATCCGATGTCACAGTGCGAATTCGATGCAAAATATCGTCGGCCATAATATCATCTTTGTATAATCAGAGAACCTATCTACTTCATTTCAAAAAATTACTTAATGTAACATAGTAAACATAATTTATTAGAACAAACTTTTTAGGTAGGTATCTATATTTAAAAAAAAAAAAAAAACTTCAAAATTGTTGACAACAACAATTTGCTTGGAAAATAATTAAAATAATTGACAACAACAATTGCTTTTAAAATTCAAAATATATTTTTTTTTTATTTGAAGTGTCACTACTTGATTTCTATCCCGTTAATTTTTTTTCAAAGTGTATTTCCCCATTCAAACTTTAATTTTCTAATTTTCCGCGCAATTTTCTTAATTTTTTCTTTCATAACTTTGTTCTCCTGACAATAACAAACACAACAAAAAAAGAATTAGCGAAATCGGCCCAGCCGTTTGTGCGTGATGCTGGGACCAAGGGAAATAGGGGTTCATTTTTATATATATAGATTGTGAACATAACGCCAAAAATAAAGTTATTGTGAATGAAAACTCAACTTTGACAGTTCTAAAATATTTTTGATTTGAAGAGTGATCGTTAAGGATTTTGCAAACAATTTAATTAAACAATAATTACGAGTGTTACAAATCTGTAAAAATTTATTGAAAAATACGTCATCAGTGGAATTTTCGAATGGCAAAATGTATACACATAAAAGCCCTTAAGAAATAACAACAATAACAATTAAAAACGATGATGTTCAACATTTTCGTTTAAGAGCCGTCCTTATCAACCCCGAAATTGCGATTGATAGAAAAATTGACAACTACCAATAAAATTGTTCGAGATTGACATTCACAATACCGATTGTAAACCGAAAATTGCTGCACGTTCACAGTCGATCAACACTTAATTGATAATTGATCGTCGCAATACCATTTAAAGAAAATTATTTTTGTTCAATATAATTTCTTTTTATTTATTTATTTATTTTTATATTGATAAGTATCAACTATCAATTATTGATAGTTGATCTTCGCAATAGGGGTGTATACCTCATCGACCAGATTTACCAATAATTTGTGACCTCTGCAACATGAAGAAGAGAGAAAATATCTTACATTTTCTTGGTGTTTGTCCGATTTTAAAAGAATTTCGGTTATCAATGTTCCGAAAACTAATGAGCATCTTAAAAGGAGAAAAAGAATGGGAGATCTTATATGATTGCTCATTAGCAGCGCTTTGTTATAGAAAACGTTGATACGAAGGAGATTTTTAATGTAAAACTTAAGTTTATGTATTGTCAACCTGGTTGCAGGCCAAACCAGTAATGACTAAGGTTAATCTTTATATTGTAAAATAATTATTGAAAATAAGAGTCAAACTAAATCTAACTAACTATACTACATTATTAGAGTAAACTCTTAACCTCTCTAGCGCGTTTCCATTATATAAAAAACACGACTTATTAGCCCTCATAACGCAAAATCGGTGCGTTATCCTTATCAAAATTTCGAAGTAAAGGGTGTACAGAAATGCATACAGAAAATAAATGACTGCCAAAATGTGCCTGGATTACGTTCAGTCGTCGTGGAGTTTGTTTCTACAAGGCATGGATCCTGACGTGTTGTCATAAATCGTAACTTTTAGAATTCCCAAAGAGTAAAGGCCAAAAGCGATTAATCGCATGATTTTATCGGCTAATTCTGATCCCCAAAACAAGAAATTCCATGAGTTATGCAATAATAAAATTATTTCTGTCATGTGGCACCGCCTTGTTGAAAAACATGTAGTCCATATCCATATCTTGCAGTATTTAAGGATCAAGAAACAAAATTATAATGTCGCAAAAGAGGTCACCCATAAGCAGTGATTGCCTGATCAAATGCTTTTTAAAAAACCTCGATGATTCCCAAACTTAATAAAGCTATCGGTTGAAAGTGAACCTCATCGTTGAGCTACGAAAATTGCGAGAGGTAGCTGTCAGACCTTTAGCATTTTAAAATATTACTCATCAATGAAAACGCGTTTTTCTAGAACACGAAGTGAAATGCGTAATTACCTGAATAAAAAGCCATGAGGATACCAGAGCGAGGCTTCGGTTTTGTCCGCTAAAACGATAGTGGTAAGCATAAAACGAGAAGTGATACAGATAGAAAAATCTGAAAAAAAAAAACATTACCATTATAACAGGAAGTTTGAATTATGAATTGTTCTTTTAAATATTTACATAATAATGAACAAGTTACAAAGCATTTAGATCTATTCATAAAATCAGTGGAAGCCGTTTATTTTTTTTTACTTTAATTTTTGAGTGATGAATTACTTGCTGTAGGTACTCGCCCGGATCTACCCGAATCCAGGAATACACTAAATATTTTGTAGGTCACAATGGGTAATGTTGTATGGAACATTTAACCATTGTGAGTTCGCAAAATCTATCCTGGACACTAAATATGATTATTATTAGTATCGCGCAATACGACGCAAGGACATAAGTTCACGAGACATAAATGAATTTCTGTCCTACCGAAGTGGGACATAAGTCCATTAAACACATTTATGGAGTTATGTCTCTTCTAACATATTTTGATTTTAAAGAAATGCTGTATCTGTTGCTTAAGTTTATTAAATTTAATAGCAGAGCTGCCATGCCAGTGTCTTAAGCATTCAGCGGCGCCCATTGTACCTAGTCTTTTTCTATGGTTCATTTAAGCTGGGCTTATTTTGTGAATTTTAAATTTGGGCTATGTTACAAATTGAATAATCGCCGAATTGCTTAAAATGAAAGGCAAAATATAGTTTCGGGCGATCTTATATTTTCTAAAATTTTCGAAAGCTAAAACAAAACCTAGTTTGAGAAAATAAATGGGCTTTTAGCTTCCGAAAATTTGTGAATATAAAAGTCCAAAATTTTGAGTATAAATAAATTGACTTCTGCTTCCGAAAATTTGAGAAAATAAAAGTAAAAAATTCGCGCGAATTAATAAAACACCCACTCAAGTGGGACAAAACTACATTATTAACTTATGTATGTCTCTGCGCCGCGCAGTGCATCCCTTAATACATTTAGACCAGAGACAATACTGAGACCCCCATCTTCGGCCGATTTTCCGTTACTTGCCTACAAGCTATATTTCTATGGGGTGATACACGCTAAGTGCGTTAGTATTGTTACATAGAAGTTCGTATTGACAAATGTCACGTATATTCACTCACCAACACACTCGCACCTTGCATGTCCCACTTCCGCTGTCGGCAAAGTTGCTGCCAGCGGTCATAGAATTTTCTCCGTTAAATTTGAAATTATTCGTTACGTGTTAATAGTATTTTATTTTAGGAATAAGTGCACTTTTGCTGAAAATATTTACGAAAAATGATTACTGCAGAATGGTTGTAGGAAATCGAAGTTAATGATATTCAAAAGCGGAAAATACAAGTAATGATTATAAAACACTCAGTTTCGTATTACGTTTTTATTTAATTATTAATAGGTATTATATTTTACATTTATTCACCTACTGCTTTTCTCTATGAGAAACTTATGTGTGCCTTTGTGCACTTACTAGTGATTCTCCTCGCTAACTAACTAAGACAAAAACTACTAGGCACATAGGGGGAATCTTATCAGCGAGCTTTCTCCAGTTGTGTTGTTATTAAGAAAGTCGGCTGAAGCGTTGTCTCCTGCAGTTATTGTTGCGATTGCTGCTCGTGCTTATCTCGTTATATGTTAGCAGCTTGGTTTTTTTATTATATGTTGTTGTCATATGTTTATTGTATGTTGACTGTCGACGCTATATCGCTGTTGCTAGGTGAGAGCTATGTTGGAGCAACGGGTGGTGCAGCTTTTTATTTTCGCTCAAAATTTGGTAATCGCAATCAACGTTGGCGTACAGTGCTCATTGATGGGCTTTTTTTTGATAAATTTGATAAATGTTCCCATAACTATTCCCCCCTTTAAGCGAAGTCGTCCTCGGCTTACATTCAAAAGATTGACATAAGGTGTGATGTTTTCTATAATCTTGGGACTAAAGATAAGTATAATATTTTCTTAACAACGAACAATAAGAGAAAATAAAACTATAATACTTCTGTGATAATACTTTTACAAAAAATTTCTTGCTATGCTATATTAATATAAAAAAATATATTAACATTGTATTCCTTTTACAAAATATGTGGTATCCAAAAAAAAATCAATCAATCTAAATTATTATTCCAAATATTTTCTTATTTTCCTGAGTAAAATTAACATTTTATAAATTTAACTTTCTTTAAATTAAGGCCACATTATTATGAGACTAAATTTTTGGAGATTAAATGTACAATTTAAAATTACCTTACATTGATTTTATGAACCTTCTTGTCGTCTATCAAAACCGTAGTCCCTAGATCTTTTTGGACAAACTTTTCAACGAAAAGCTTCCTAAATTTGTTTCCGATACGTTTATTTGTTCGTACAAAAACCTTTTCCCCTGGTTTATATGTCTTCGTTTGTCTTTTCCTATTGTGGTAACGTAAATCAATTTTCTGGGTGATGACTATCTTTTCCCTAATTTTGTTTTTTAAAATATCCGGGATTGAATGTATTACATCGATTGGTCTACAATTTGTCACTGAGTGAATCGTCCTATTGTACTTGAATGTGGCAAGTAAAAGGAGCTCAGCAGTATCATTGATGTTTTGCTCTATACTCTGTCCAAGAAAAATTGTCAGTACAGGCCTTATGGGAAGCTCTTTTTTCTACCAGTGGTGCCTGTAGTACTCTCACGGCACTCAAACACAAGATTTGCCACTGAAGTAAAAACGAAGCCACTGGCATTCCAAAGGATTTTGTTGTTGTAATTTTCCTGAAATTCGCATACATCCCTCCACAACCACTCTGCCACACAATCGCGGGCAGAATGAGCACGATCGCTTGTGTTCGCTTGCTATTATCATCAACCAAAATAAGCAGTGTGAGTGACTGAAGCACATTAGAGAAGTGTTACCATATGGCAATGTTAGCATATCATTAAGAGTTTTTCTTTTAATTTTGTCAAAGAACTTTCGGTTTTGGTGCTTTTTGGTGCTTTTTGGAGCTTTTGAGAGCGACATATTATGTGGGGTGTTGCCATTCGGTTTTAATTATTTGTATTTCTGAAAGATCCAATAATATTCAGTTAAAACATATTTTTGAATGTTGTCTTTTAGAAATAATGTTTATTCGTGAGGTGTTTTAATGCATTCATTTCACTAACGCAACAAGTGATCATATGTGCGTTGTAGAGATATTGCAATAAATTAATAGTGATTATTAGGGCAACTCAACCGAATTCATGCAAAAGCATGGTATTTTAAAGGATAAAATTTGATTAAATATTTTATTATAGAAAACTAAGTACAAATTTTCAGCCTTATTCGTAAGGGCATATTTCTGCATGTTTTGTTAGGTATAAATTCATATTTCACTTTGTAGAGCATATTTTTCACACTGAAATATCAAAATGATGAAGCAGGTAGACCTATACTGTTTATTTTCGGTCGTTGGGTTTTACCACATCCGGTCACTCCTCTCCAGTAAAGCAAATGCCTTGAAAGGATTTTATGATCCTTTTTTTGCTACTGTTTCCGCGAAGTTCTGCATTGACGGGTAATAATTTTTTTACAAATATGTAATCTAGGTATATATGTCTATATTAAAAAATGTATGTAGAGCTGCACAAGTGCAGTCCTTTTACCATCTGTTTAGGTATATGACATTGCGTCGTGGTTATATAATTTTTTTCTAATTGCCTGTTTGTGTATATAAGGCGGAAACAATGGTTGTTATCTCAAACAAGTGGTTAACTTTATTGTGCATATGAATAAATAGAAACATGGCTACAAAGTCTTCATAGGATCTAAGTGTAGAAAAGAAACAACAAATTGTTGATGCAACTGAAAAATTGTATGACCTTTTCAAAAGTAAATCGGAAGCCGTAGTATGCGGCTACTGTTTTTTCTGTTACGGAACGAACTGTATACAGGCTTTTAAGGGAAAAAGCAATCAAAGGCCACAATTCACCACCAAAGAAGACAAATTATTCCGGTATCAAGAGCAAGGTGGATGATTTTGACAAATGTGCGATTAGGCGGATAGTCCATCACCTTCCAACGCTAGACAAGATATTATTGGAAGTACAAAAAAGTGAAAATATAACAAAACTAAGCAGATCAACTTTGTAAACAATATTGCAAAAAGATCTCGGACTTAAATTCGTCAAACGTCAGCGAAAGAATTTGTTGTTGGAAAGAAGTGACATTATTTCTTGGAGACGAAGATATTTACGCGAATTAAAAAAAAATATAGAAAAGAAAAGAAAGATTTATTTTACTGATGCGACCTGGCTAAATTGGAAGATGGTAACCCTAACAGTATTGCTCTCTGAGTTATGGCGATTTATCATACACACTACGGCAACCCTGTGAGAGCTTTAAAAAGGGACCGATTTATGTAAGTCATTGCAACCAGACTGAGAGACAAACATCCTATCTTCCCTGTACTGACAATTTTTCTTGGACAGAGTATAGTCTCGTACACCTTGCTATCTCGGATAGAGTGCTATGAAACCTTTCAACCTGCCCGTTTGTTACGCTGTGAAAGGGTGGTGTATTAAACATTGTTATCCCAAAGTGATCCCTAAGCAACGATGTTATGGTTTCCGAGACAAAAGACCGCTCGTTGTCACAAACTATTGTTTTAGTGTTTTTAAATAGGTTAAGTATTTCTAAAAGTGGTTCCTTAATGTCAATTATTGATCTTGATTTTATTGGTTTCAGTACTGCGAATTTGGAAAATTTGTCAAGACAAGTAAGAAAATACTTTCCAGCCGTTGAATATATGTCGATATGAAGTATTTCTCCTGCGTTATCTGGTATGGGGGTTTCACCAATTTCGGGTTTCGGAGGATGCCTTTGATATTTGGCCTCATGGCAAATTCTACAGTTCGATACTATTTCCTTTAACCTCTTTCGAATGTCAGGAAAGTAATAATCCTTTAAGATTTGTTTCGTATTTTCCTGGACAGATCGATGTGCGCGATTATGTTCGGTTGAAAGAATTTCGATTTGGTCGGTTGGGTTGAAAATGTCAGTCACTATATTTAATGTATGAACAAATTTCACTGAGGGGAACATGTTTCGTAGTTTGTCTTGAATCAGTGCCAGAACAGGAAGAACACAATAAATTGCATTAGCAACGTTGGGACTAATTATTTCTTTGAAAACTAAGAAGAGATTGTCCAGGCTATCGAATGTTATTGTATGCCTTATTTGAGACTTGAAAATTATTTTGGTTTTTTTAATCAACTCTACTCCTTTATCAAGAATTATTTGGTTTCTGAAACAATTTAGTGGATTTTGAATGCTGCGTATTGTTTGTGTTAAGGAGGATTCACTATGGGCCGTATTAGAACATGAGACTGCAGAGTGCTCCAGGGCATTTAAGTGCTGCCTGGACAAAGCGTCAGCTACAAAGTTCTCTTTGCCTGGCTTGTAAAAAAAAGTTGGAGAAAACTCTTCTACAAAGGCCCTCCACCGCTTAATTTTTGCATTGGGGTTTTTGTCGGAAATTGCAAAGGTTAATGGTTGGTGGTCTGTAAAGATGTTCAGACGATTCACGCCATACAGATAGTTACGCAGATTTTGCAATGACCATACTATTGCAAGTAGTTCGCGCTCATTGGTAGCGTAGCTTTCTTCGGTAGAAGATAATGTACGAGAAATCATCGTGATTGGTCTGCCCTCCTGAGAAAGAACAGCACCGAGCGCATGTGACGAGGCGTCAGTTGTCAAATCAAAGGGCTTTTCATAGTCCGGGTACAATAATAAGACATCCTCCGAGGCTAGGATTTGTTTTATTCTATTAAAGGCATCCATAGCCTCGACGTCTAATTCTACTTTTACATTTTTTGAGCGATTTGTGCCCACATTGCCATTTTCGCCTCGCAAATATTGGGTAAGAGGCTTCGCAATTCGAGCGTAGTCTCTAATAAATCGTCGGTAGTATCCAGACAATCCGAGAAAGGACCGTAAACTTCGGAGCGTCTTGGGAACCTCATAACCTACTATGTCCTTTACCTTATTTGGACAAGTTCGAATTCCCTTATTGGATACTACAAACCCAAGAAATTCTACCTCTTCTTTAAAGAAATGCGATTTCTCTGGGGCAACTCGCATATTGGCCTCAAAAAGTAGTTTTAAAATTTTGTCTACATCCTCAAGGTGGTCTTCTTTAGATTTAGAAAATATGATGACGTCATCAATATAAACATGACAGCATTTGCCTATTTCTCCCCTAAGCACGTCATCAATTGCCCTTTGAAAAATGCTGGGAGCGTTTTTTAACCCAAACGGAAGTCTACAAAATTCGTATTTTCCATTATTAATGGAAAATGCAGTTTTTTCTCGATCGCGCTCAGAGAGCTTAATTTGGCGAAATCCTGATTTCAGGTCCAATGTTGAGAAATATAAGGCTTTCCCAAGATTGGAAAGAATGACTGCGGTATTTGGAATTGGGTATTTATCGCTTATAGTGTTATTGTTCAGCTTTCGAAAATCTATTACAAGACGCATTTTCCGTTTACCCGTGCCATCAACCCCTTTTTTGTCAACAACCCATATAGGATTGTTATAGGGAGATCGTGATGGTCCTATAATTCCATTATGAAGTAGCTCAATTATTTCATTATTAACAAACTCTGCCGCTGACATAGGATAGGGATAAGCCTTCGAATAGACCGGGTCACTATCGGTGGTTCGTATAGTCGCAACAACATTTGTGTTAAAGGGAAGCGCCTCATTAGGATCAGCAAAAGCTTTCGCATTTCGTACCATCATTAACGAGAATCTTTTATCTAAATCTGCAGAGATGTTTTCTTTTTCTAGGGCGAGGCTGTTAACATTCCTGCAGTAGAAATATAACAATTTTTCGTGACCCCCATTGTAACTTACAGTTCCTTTCACCAAATCTAATTTTGCGTTTATTTCTTTCAGAAAATCGAACCCAATAATACCATCAAAAGTTTCAAGTTTAGGAATCAAAAAAAGGTAGTATTTCTATTAAAAATATTAATAGTGCACTTGGAAGTGATCTTGTTAGTTCCATGTATTGACCTAACGATAAATGGTTTATCAATCGGTTTGATAGCTTTGAGAGTGCTTATATTGCTAATATAATTTTTAGAGGCACCGGTATCCACAAGAAGCTTTATTTCCTTTCCTGCCAATGTTCGACCAACGTATGGCAGGAGGGACTTCATCTTGACAATCTGTATTTTCCTGCGCAACGTCATAACATTGGTCGGCAATATTTTGCTCACAGTGGCGATTGTATAAATCGTCATAGTGTTCATCATTAAATGCGCATGGAAAATACTGATGACTTGTGACAGCGCTTGGGGTCGGTGGCCCCTGACTAAGGTGATTGACTCTCTGGAGTTTCGGAAGAGTTTGACCGTCGGACTCGCAGTGTCGCTTGAATTGATTGGGATTTAAAACAGGCCTTTGGGAATGATTTGGGTGCCGCAGAAAGCCTTGGGAGTTATAGGGATTCTGCATAGTAGGTCTTTGCATATTAGGATTTTGCATCATCGGTCTTTGCATGTTTTGGCTTTGTACAGGCATTTGAAAATTTGTCGGACTCCTGTGATGGGAAAGTGTCGGATCTATTTCCATAGGTGTTGTTCTGGGTCGTGTTTGATTAGCGGGAGTTTGACTGTAATGCGGTGAATTATATGGGGTATATTGACTATAGCTACCATTCTGCCTATATAAGAAATTAGCTGGACGTTCGTTTCTAATAGAGAATGAGTTTGCAAACACATATCGTTCTTGGTTTGCTGCGAGTTCCTGGGCAAGAGCGAGTGCACCTGGCATGTCAGTGGGTCTCGAAGAAAAAAGGATGTCACACATTGGCTTTTGTAAACCTGAAATAAATACCCTTAAGGCATCTTGACGGTATTTCTGACAAAGGGAATCAATCAACGTCTTATTTCCTTCATGAAGCATCAGAGTTTTGTTAATGATTAAGGTTAACTTCTTTTCTACCTCATCATAGAAATCTATGATTGACATTCTGCCTTGGCGCAAAGTGGACATTTCCTGCTCTATAAGATAAACGGGTCTTTTATCCGCATAAGTTAAGTCCAACCGAGCAATAATTGCTTTGAAATTCAGAACAGTGTTAAAAGATGATAAAACCTGATCTGCAGAGTCGATGATTTTGTTCCTGATTATAGCTACAGCTTGGTAATGCTTCGAGCTTCCCTCGTGTCCCTCGAATAACTTGTAGGCGGCGAAGGCAGCCTGACGCCATGATACGTACCGAACCTGTTCACCACTAAATTCAGGCAGAGATTTAACCAAATCTAACGATTCTTCACAAATTCTACCAGCCTCGATTGTAACTGGTTGATATTGCTCAACAACCGTAGGAGTCTCTAACGCGCTAAGCCTAGTCGTCAATTCGTTGATCGTTGTTTCGAACGCTTGTCTTGTTTGAAGTGTTACAGCCTGAACTGCAGCGGTAACTATCGCGCTTAATTGTGCAGCGTCCATTTCTTACAAAGCAAAAAGGAGGTTCAAAACAGCAATTTACAATTCCGTATACTATCAGATTTTTTCCTTATTTTATATATATGTGGTAAATTCAACTTAACGTAAAAAAGATTGTAACAAAGAATTATGAAAATAAAAAAAACAAAAGTTTTGTTACTCTAACTCATAGAAATGATATTATAACAACTTAACTTATATAAATTTCAATTTCTTATTAATAAAGAGATGGCTTACTTTTTAATATTCTAATATTAAGTTTACTCCGCTTCTCTCCAATTATTGTGCTCGTTATTTACTCCAATCACTGCTCTAGCTGATGATATTTAAAGATGATATGCAACGTCTTTTCAATGTCACTGTCACTTAGGATTTGTTTCTATATTTTGTTTTGTTATGTATCCACTATATGTGCACTTTTTCTGTATTTATTTCTTTCTGTTCACTTGTCTTTTAATTAGATAAATTTTAATGCAGCACCGGCCAGAATATAAAATTTAGGTACTGTGAGATCGTAACGCGAACCGAACTATTATCCTTTATAAGGATCTATAGGCTTAAATTCGCGTAACTGCAAGTTGGGCGCCAGTAATGATTATAAAACACTCAGTTTCGTATTACGTTTTTATTTAATTATTAATAGGTATTATATTTTACATTTATTCACCTACTGCTTTTCTCTATGAGAAACTTATGTGTGCCTTTGTGCACTTACTAGTGATTCTCCTCGCTAACTAACTAAGACAAAAACTACTAGGCACATAGGGGGAATCTTATCAGCGAGCTTTCTCCAGTTGTGTTGTTATTAAGAAAGTCGGCTGAAGCGTTGTCTCCTGCAGTTATTGTTGCGATTGCTGCTCGTGCTTATCTCGTTATATGTTAGCAGCTTGGTTTTTTTATTATATGTTGTTGTCATATGTTTATTGTATGTTGACTGTCGACGCTATATCGCTGTTGCTAGGTGAGAGCTATGTTGGAGCAACGGGTGGTGCAGCTTTTTATTTTCGCTCAAAATTTGGTAATCGCAATCAACGTTGGCGTACAGTGCTCATTGATGGACTTTTTTTTTTGATAAATTTGATAAATGTTTCCATAACTTACACAACAATATTTGTCCTATATGTTTCTAGTAGATAAAACAGCTAATTTAGATAGCGTCATTAACTAAACAAACTATATTAATCGTCTTTTAAAAATTTATAATAACCAACCAATAGCATTCAGTTATCTTAAAATCTGGGGTGGGATTCTGTAAGATGAAAACGTTCGATCGTTTTCGTTTGCACGAACGGTTTGCTTCATGTAACTACAAAAACGAAAGGATTTTTCGTTTGCAATAAAGCAAAAAAACGAAAGCCATTTCGTTTAGGTTTTCGTTTATTTTGCTTCATGTAACTCTAAAAACGAATGACACTTTCGTTCAGTGCGAAAAGAAAATAACGACAGCTTATTCATTGACGTTTCTCATTTTCTTTGATTGCTAAATTGGTGGTTGTTATTTATTCGATATAAAATATGCTGGCGAATGGCAAGTGATAGTGATGATGCGATATAAAAGATCAAAATCTAAGAAAAATCCGAAAACATCTTCGGGATTATTCCAATCCTCTTACGCTGTCCAATGAATTGTTTTATTGATGTGTATTGAAGAATAAGTTTACATATTCTTAATTTTTGTTTGGTTTTCTTCAACGTTTTCGGTTGAATAAAAGCGCTTTTAGGTATGTGCTGGACAACATTTGTCTTCGTACGGGAACACGAAACACATAGGTACGTCCTTTCTATTTTAAGGATGTGTTAAGCGCTTGAGGTAACGGCTGGAGGTGATAACCAGTGGATGATTGGCAACGATTTTGCTTCTCCTCTCGCACAGAGTACTTTGTCGAAAATACTACACGTTCTGTGTCCTCAATGGATAAAATGGCCATCAGAAGTGGAAGAAAATGTTTCTAAGAGTTACTTTTTCCAAAAATTTAAAATACCCGGCGATAAGTGCCAGCTTTTCAATTGTTTTGTAGTTTCTGTAAAACGATGTTTATTGCTTTAGTCACTAGCTGTATTGATGTAACACATATGTTAGCTTGATTCGTCTCATTTCGAACGAAGAATTTTTTTTTTTTTTTAAACAGAAAAGGCCATCACAGCATTAATACTTTGATCGTAAGTAAAATTTCATTTGATATAAATAACAATACATCATAATATAATATTTTGTTACAGATTGCGGACCACAAGTATCGGATAATAGCTGTTTGTCCTCAATATGGCGGTGCAGCTCATGACTCCTTTGTATCCAGTTAAACAATATATTTTGCTGTGTGTGTTTTGATTTATTCAAATAAATAGTATGTGCGTCGGTAATTATTTATTGTACTTACATTATTTTTTACAATGTTGAACTTATTGACTCAAACCAAAATATCAACAATCAAATTATTTTGAATTTGTCAGCAGCTGTTGGCTGTCCTATGCTCATTATGATACATTCAGGTTCTCAAACTTTAATTTCTTCGTCCCACTGTTTCTTAAACCCATGCGAAAGAGAAAAAGGAAACGAAAGGAGTTACATGAAGCAAACTTTCGCTTTCGCGTGATTTCTATCGTTTTTTTGAAAAGCGAAAGCGTTTTTCGTTTCGTTTTTTACAGAATCCCACCCCTGGTATTCCCGAACTCTATTACATTCCCCTATGGTTGGTAGCAGTGGGGAGCATTGATTTTATATTTTTTGTATGTTTTTGCATGTCACACGGATTCCAAATAGACATAACACCGATAGGAAAACAAAATGGCGAATTTGAAAAAAAGGCTGAGGGGGCCAGCGGCAAGAGGATTGTGAGTTGGGGGTCTCAGTCAGAGACAAGAGGATTGTGAGTTGGGGGTCTCAGTATTGTCTCTGATATAGACAACCACATAACCTATCAGTGTACTTGACAACTGAGATCTGAAATGATATTATATCTTAAAAAAAAAAAAGCCCTTGGCTATGCAAAACAAGTATATCTCCAGAAAGCTAACAAAAAAGCTTTCTGGAGATATACTCTTTCTTGGCACTGTAGAAGATAGGTTCGCCTTTCCCAAGAGAAGTAAAGAGTTGCACAAAAACACTCACCCGGTGTTGATCTAATAAATCTTTAAAAAGAAACGACATAATTTAAAATGTTTGTTTTACTGCTAAAAAATCGAATAACGTTAATTTTGAAATTTAGACATATTATCTCGAAAACGGTTCATACGATTGTAACAAAAATACATTTCTATGAAAATATGGACTTTTATAACTTAATAGCAAACTCAGTTTTTCTCTGTATTATCGTAAAAACGATTTTTGAAAAAAGTAATTTTTAAAAAAATTAGTTTTCTTTAGTTTACCTAAAAACGGCAAGGATTTTGAACGAAATGCAAACTTAGCGTAAGATTGATATTCTCAACAAAATTACGTACTTTATTTTGAATTCGAATCACCGAAAACGCTAATTTTATAAACGATTTCGATAAAACTTAAAAACCAAAAACATCCCAAGACTTGTACTCAGTTTTCAGCAAAATAGTTAACCATTAGTATTTTTCAAACTAAACATTGCAATATTTGGTAGGGTAAAGTCGGGAGATATGAAATCCATTTTTTGTTTTTGTTACAACTAAAAAAATTAAGCATATTTTAAATTAAAACATACATATATTAACTCTCTGTTTAATTTGAAAATAAACAATAGAAACATAAATTTAATTCATAGTTTTAAACACACTAAAATGTTTAAAAGCTTAAATGTTAAAAAAAAAAGTTGATTAAAAAAACTATAGGGTTATTTGTCACCCATAGCTGGGTGATATGGTACTTTAAGTTCTCTTGGAGTTTTTCTTCCAACACTCGCTACAAGTAATTAAAAAAAAATCTACAAAAAATCATACAAAAGAAAAAGTTATAAAATTTACAATATAGAACTAATAGCGGGAGAAATGGCATCTCCCAAATGATGTTGTACTTTTTTTTAACGAAAAACATGAACAAAAGCATACATGTAGTAATAATAGTAAATGGAAATAAGCACACAGTATAGGTTTTTTTTTTTTTTGTAACAATGAATACTGGGCACCGAATACTTTTCTATCTATCTAGAAATTTTTACTTGCAAATCAGGTCGCGACTACACACTTCAGGAAATTCGTAAAACTAAATGATATTTTGATGTCCTTGTTTTAAAATAAAATCGTTAAGTAAGAAATATTGAGAGGGTGCCATATCAAGCGAAGATATCAAACTTAGTTTTTCTCAAAAAATTCGAATAAATCCGTTTTTTTTATTATTTCCCAAAAACTACTACCCAAAAGGATCTCTTTATGTAGATTTTTAAAACTCAATAACGCAATTTAAAATTCAAATTGCAATAGCCATTAAAAATGCAATAACAGCAACGCAAGACTTATTTTAAGCAAATATTACCCATTTCTACTTTTTCAACCATTTTGAATATGCACCACAAAATAATTCCAACCACTTGGAGTTTATATATATATAATTTTCCAGTCAAAAAGAAAATCATTCCCTAACAGATCAAAAATCAGAACCTCCTGCTACGCTTGTTCTCGTACTCAAAAATCTTGTAAAGTGTAAGAGCTTATAAAATAGTACAGTAGGCCCTTATAACTCTCTAACCAGAACTTGCGACACTTGCCTGTTACTGAGAACTTCAACATTTAAAAACTCGCATTTTTATTTAATATACGAGAGGAATAACCCAGCACTTTATTTACACTATTCATTTTCCTATATTTTATGAACCGTTTCTTTTATTGCTTCTCCGATCATTACTTAACTATCTAATAAAATAAAAAAATAACCAAACAAACTTTTGTTCAGTCAGAAAGTTTCATTCAACTCAGTCGTGCGCTTTATTTTAACATAAGTATACTACAACCATATAAAATCTGTCCTGTTTTCCTACAAGTTTTTTATCTGTCAGTTGGCTTTATTTTATTCTTGTTTGACACTGACGTTGTCGCGAACTACCCTATTAACCTGACACCGGTAGGAAAACAAAATGGCGGATTTTGAAAAAAAAAAAAAACGGCAAGAGGATCCCGAGTTGGGGGTCTGATTATGATTTGTCTATGGTCGAAAAATGTATTCGATTTTCGCACAGCGAGATTCTTTTCCGTGCGTCCAATGTCGAATGTACCAGCAGACGACAGCGATTACACAAGCTCCACTGCAATCGACAGTTTTAATCTCAACCGACCGATAAGGGAAGAAAATTCGCTCAGCTTCATTGTTTCCTTTCACTGGCTTCTTATTCATAGTCAGCATTGGCCCTATTTGGCAGCTGTCTAAGTGTCTACTTTGAATACACTGTAAGGGACATGAAATAATATTATTCCCAAGGACGGATCTATATCATACTCCAATACTTTTAAAGCGATTGGCTTACGAAATGTACAAACATGCTTTGTTTGTTCTTCCAATCCCGTCGACTGGACTGCTTTTCTTGACAGCGATACTATTTAGCCTCCCTCCCACTGTTATCAGCTTTCCACTTTCGGTGATGAACATGAAATCCAATCTACCACCCCTGGCCGGCCGGGTGGAGCGTAAAAGAGGTAATGTAAAGTTATTGATGGCTTTGCTGCATGATTACATAAATTCAAATCAGCTAACGATTATTCAGTCACTGACACCGGAGCGTCATCATATCGAATGCATACCTACTCGTTCCATGGTCCGTTTTCTTCTAACTAAGCCACCACCACTCTTAATTGCACTCGTCTTGAAATTTTGTAACTGCAAAGGACCGACATTTTATACGTTCGAAAGCTGTCCTATGGATGTGATGTCAATTTCACGTAGTTCCTGGGGAGCATAAACTTAATTAAGCGTCGCCACCCCAAGCGTGCAGAATACCCACACTTGAGTTGTTTTTAACATGTTTGCACTTAGGGCACACCCAGTCAGTGGTTTGGAGCGCGACTTAGATATACTAAATACCAGCAGTCGATTTCGTGGGCGGTGGGGTGCGGTTTCTTCATTTGTTCGAACTGTTGTGTGTCAAAGGATTAGGTTGCCCTCGGTGGCATTGGTATATGTAAAGTGACACAGAAGTTGAAAATCGCTTCATTATCGGGGGTGGATGTTTCTGTGGTTGCCTCTTGTGTTTTCTCTGGGTGTGTTTTACCTAAACCAAGTATCGGCAGTGTGTAAATAGACAACGTTTTCGGTTCGCTTTGTTAGCATAAATTCATCTGCACGGGACTGGGCGATCCTGACGTGGTCATGCCTTAGACAGCCAGTGGTCACATTCCACCTTAATTTAACACCATAATTCACACTGGTGGTCGGCGACTCGGATGTAATTAATTTTTTGAACAAATATCCACTCGATAGCCTTCCGCTTACCGACGCAGTGTGTGGGTTGGTTTTTTATTCTTCCTTTTTATTGGTTTGTACATTATTTGCAATGGCAGAGTCAATAGTGTTACGATACCATTGGGACCCAACCGGCGATGGAAATGAAACATGTAAGATTTACGATTTCTTGCAATTGTGTTTTGTAAATATATACCTAAATATATTTTTATCACCAGCATTGAATGATGGTAGCGAAAAGGTAGGTCGTAGGTAGGCAATTCGGTCTTCAGATACTGTGCTTAATTTTGTTTTTGGCAATAGTACTGGAATGCCGGAGTGTGTTATAAATTGACTAAAAATCCGCTAAATACTCGATTTATATTGGACCTCAAATGTAGCAGAATTACAAAAGAAGGCTTGTGCGATTTTGCGCTTGTATAGTGTGGCACGTACGACCGCACGTGTCTTATAGAATTGGACTGGTGTGTTTAATACCGGGTTTTTTCATAAAATGCTGGCAGTTTTCGATATTCGGAGTGAGTAAGAGTAGTAAGATGCTTGTTAGTAGCGTTTCCCGGGACGTCCTGGATTTAAGACTTTATTTCGGTTACGCCAAGCTTTTATGAATTGCAAATTCACAAAAAAAAAACAGACAATGTGTTAAATTGTATTAAGAAATTTAATTTAAAAGTCAACGACATTATTATAATCTTAATACAGCGCAGTAGATAAGTGTATTCATTCATTTAAGAAGTTTTCATAACGCACTCCAATTCAAAGCTTTCTATTTTTAGTTTTTGTTTGCATTTAGAATTAATTTAATCAACTGATTCAGTAGCCTAGTATCCATGTAAGACCTAGCTTTATCAGTTCCCTCCCCAGGCCCAGCGTGCCCATATAAGTATTCGCTTTAAGAATTAAATTCAAAGAATTGAACAAAATGTTTATATCACGGCAACAGCGCCACCTATCGGGTCTATCATATTTTTTAAACTGCAACGAACCATATACACCCACCCACAAAATTTCATAGAAATCGGTTGAGTGGTTTAGAAAATCGACAATAGCGCCACCTATCGGGTCCAAAACTATCCTACCTTTCAAGCTGCAAGCAACCATGCAAATTTCATTGAAATCGGTTAAGTGGCTTATGAGTCGAGAGCGGCGACGTAGTGGTGGCGCCGTCAACATGGAATTTCCCTCTCGGTCGAGTCGAGTCCCAAATCGCGCCTATAGATGTTTACAATACACTGACTGGCATTGCAATTTGACCTTGACAAATTCTCGTTAAAATTTTCAATCCAACACACCTGGCATAGGTACCTATGAGAATACAAGTTTTACTATAACTACATTTACCAAGGAGGAAATAGACTAAATTCGAACTTACCGGGGACAAGGAAAATCCATCCGTTTCAAAGCCAGCAAGATTGGAAGAGGCGCCACTGATGTACACAGCTTTATTAAGGACCGGGAGAAGTATGGAAAAAACGCAAAGGAAGAGATGGCAAAGCAAGATGTCAAGAAAGGCGGGTGATACTGAGAGCTGCTTCAGATTCAAGGCTCTCCATAAGTAAAATTAAGGCAGAAACTGGAGTTACAGCTGGCAGATCGACTGTTCATCGCGTAATACAGAAGGCCAGCCAGCCATATTTACCATGAAAAAATGAAGAGAAAACCACCACTGAACGCGGCACCTAAAATGCACCGGCTTGATTTTGCAACAAGTCACATCAGGTGGAATCGAGGGTGTCATACTGTTGTCTTTTCTGATGAAAAAAAAAAAAAAAAAAAACAAAAATTTGGACAGAAATGATCCTGTTATTTCCATGATTTGATAAAAGAAGAAATACACCTTCAAAAGCGGCACAGCAAGGGAGGTGGTGTAATGGTATCGGGAGCAATAAGCTATTATGGAACTGTGCAGCTGGATTTCCAAAGCTCCAACACGACTTACAAATCGGCACTGGAAAGAGCTTTTCCGCAGTTTCCGGAGATGTTTGGTGGACAGCGATGGACTTTCCAATAAGGCAATGTACCGATACACACCGCACGGACAACAAAAGCCTGAATTCAAAACCAAAATGTAAACCTACTTCCATGGCTGCCATATTAACTCTGATCTGAAAATCATGGAAAACGTGTGGGGTTGGCTTTCAAGAAAAGTCTACGAAGGATGAAGGCAATATAATGAAACAGAAGAAATTATTATAGATACTCTATGAATCTATACACACAGCAGGCTGTTTGAAGTGATTCAGCGATCAGGAGGTAGTACCCATTACTAAAAACTATTACTACTCTTTGAATAGAACCAAAATTTATTTATAAAAGCAAATTTTGTAATGTTTTTGTACCTTTTAAGCTTCTTACCTAAGCTATGACCTTTTTGAGGAAAAGCACTTCGCATAATAATATAAACAATTATAATATCCTTTTCTTACTATTTTGAATTGTATTATCAAATATCTAAAACTTTTTTTGATTTTCATATGAAGTGTACTAAGCTAATCGTAATTTAAATTTACCTCCAATTTTCAAATTGGCCATATTTTCTCTTGGCATATCCAGTTTAATTATACCAATTCAAAATGTATATAAAGAACAATAAAGTACAATTGCGGCACTTGCTGCTCTGCTGCTCATAGTTGTACAACCGAATTGTCGGAACATTCTCGTCTTCTTTTTTATGTTTTTTTTTTTTTTTTTTTTTTTTTCTTTAAATTCGTCGTATCCAAGTAACGAACGATCCGGAAAATCGCTTAACTTAAATTTTCTATACATAGAAACAGCTCAGACTTTCGTTGACTGCACAAGCGTCATAAGAGTTGCATTTATCAAATTAATCCCATTTTTTTTACAATGTAAACATAATGCGCCGTACTATAATAAATTTTAGTCTCGACTTTAAATTGTAAAATTGCAAAAATTGTATAAAAAAATATAGTTACTGTGAACTACTTAAATTTCTAAAGTCAAAACTAAAAATGTTTATTGGTAATATCCAATACATCCTCCATTCTTTGTACCATTGGTTTTTTCTACATTAGCGAAGGGTTTGAAAAATATCGTAAAATTAAAACAAAAAACGGAGTGTACTTATATAAGCGTTTTCCTTAATTTTTTTTTTTAAAGAGAATCACATTAATTGTACGATGTACGTGGCATTTGACAGCAGAAAGCATGGAAAAATAAACTGATCCATATTTTCACAAAGTCTGAATTTACATACAATGAATTATTATAGTGAATTATGTTATGTATTCTTAAATACGACTGTGAATTGAAT
Organism: Cheilosia urbana; assembly: GCA_946477585.1. NCBI lineage: Eukaryota > Metazoa > Arthropoda > Insecta > Diptera > Syrphidae > Cheilosia > Cheilosia urbana. The sequence goes on from OX297856.1 coordinate 47,080,057, forward strand.
TATTTTTGTTAGCCGTCATATTGCACATATTGTGAAGTATTTGATTATCCTTTAATACGACAACCGACCTGTTCTTGTTTTTGAAGCTAGGCAAATTCATTATTACCTAATTGACCGCAATGCTGAATTCTTTTGTTGGTTTTGTTTCACTTTACGCAGTACAAAGTCAAAGTTACCTTATACACCAAATTTATCTACAAATTTCTACGAATTTGCTTGAAAACCACAGGTTGTTTTCCGACATCTTGACATCTCCAACTCAACAACTGGCGAATGCCATTTTATGACTTGTCAAGTAATATTCCAGTCAAAGATTTTAATGTCATTCAAGCCTTGCCAGACCACCCACTAGGATGAGACAAGAACATTAGGTACATAACCACAATTACATAATTAGAGAAATGAAGAACATCTCTCAGGCGTTCATGGTCATTCTGTTCATAACTTATATAATTCAGCCTGTATACGGTGTACATTGAACAATATGTAAGTAGGTAAGAATTCGCATATCTATGTACTGCAAACATTTTCCCAATTCCCATCCTGCTAATTATCCAAAATTCGTATAGTAATGATGATGACATTTGAGGATGCCAATGACTAAAAGTGATGGGTTTTCTTTAAAATGTACATGTTTGTAATGTAGAAAATCACTTGTATCCAAAAACAAACCACTAAAAGTCTTAAGTCAACAATAACAAATTCAGTTGTGGTTATGTTGTTTGGTGCTTAATAACCATGATAATTAAGGCAACAGTTCAAAAAAAAAAAAAAAAAAACTGATTTGAATAAATAAGACTCCAGCTGTCGAAATTCATCGGGCATCGGGAAAAAATGCAAATTACGCTCCCGCCACTCTGAATACATTATTTCCTTTTACAAAAACATAAATAATTCAAATTTTCAAAAACATATTCGGTACGAGGGGTACGTGTGTATATTCTTCGGGGTATACACTGAAAAATAGTATGCTAATAATATCGATAAATTCAATTTAAATAAAATAACATTGCGGTAAATAGATAATTAAAATTCAAGGACATACACGTGACGTGCGATTAATGTGAGAGCACGAGCAAGCTTGTTATGAAACTGTGCAAATGGTTCAAACAAAAATAAAGGTTAGTACGTGCAATTACTAAATTGGAGACAAAAATACCACAAACCGGGCCTTAGAAATAATAATCAATGTATCCTTAAGTGGGTGACAATTAAAACAACTACCATTCAATCAAATAATTTATTCACACAAAAATGATTAATGCCTTTGAACAGATTTTTCTCCGAAAACAAATGTCCTCTTGCGAATTTGAATTAATACCATAATTATCTGATTTCCCATAAAGATTGTCAATCAATTCTAAGAGGGTGTATAGTTGAACATTAGATCGTGGTGGCTTTGTGGATATATATTGACAATTCACAAAACGCGTTCGGGAAACAATTCGCACTTAATCTCTGAATAGAAATGCCTTTTCAATTTGTTTGCTCATGATTTATTTTGCGCTGTTGTTTTGTTTTGATCCCTCACAAATAGGCTATATAGCTGTTTATCATTTCTAACAAATAGCCTACCATTCTTCGGTTTGTTGTTCAAAAGAAAAAAGAAAAAACAGACACAAATAACTATTGCGCATTACTAAAAATCATTTTTAGTGCCCAGGTAAAATTACCCATTGTGACCTACTTAATATTTAAAGGTTAGAAATTGTTATTAGTAAAGTCCATTATTATATCCGGAGTCATGCGTAGGATAGGGTGGGGCAGATTCAAAACTTTTTTCGCAGATTTGAAATAACTTGTTTCTCAATACAAAGTATTTGAACATTTTTTTTTCATTGAAAGCTATGATTATTTTACTACACAAAGGCATAATTTCTTAAGTTACCTTCACGCTGATAATTAAAAAAAAAAAAAATTTAAACTGTCCTAAAAAGGTGAATCTGCCCCATGGTGAGGCACAATCGTCCTCAGAGTGGGGCACGTTCAACATGAATTTAGATGAAGCCATGTATTAAGAATCAATACTGTTTTTGTTTGAATGGGTAAACAAATCTTAAATTTATAAACACAAAAATTATATTAGATCAGAAATTCATTTTTAAACTAAAACTACATTACCAAAATAAATTTAAAATCACATTCGAGTTTTGAGATCACAAATAAAAAAAAAAGTTAAGTAAAGGATAAATGTAAAATAAAAAGATTTGTTAAAAAAAAAAAATCATTGCACGTTGTATCGATCCTTAAAAAAGATAAGGATTCAATATCTTGATGATCCAGCAACCCCATTTTGTCGAAAATGTCCCATCCTTTTAGTAAACGTTATTGTTTTTCATAAAACTTTAAAAAAAAAAATCGATGGAAAAATGTTATAAGTTAAATATATATGATAAACCCAAACGTTTGGAACTCACAACCAAAAAATTCCCATAAGAAACAATTACATATCCGTTACCTCGTACACAGGAAAAAATGGCATAAAAATTATTTATTAACACGTTCGCGGACAGTTCAAGCGGTGTTGCAAAATGCACATGCCTGAGACCATCGTCTAGTGATTCGCTGATACCGTCGTCCAGCGGTTTGCTGGGACATTTCACAAAAAGTTTTGTTTTCTACTGGGACAGCAGGTTTCATTGCGTATATAATTCAATGAAAAACTTGACGGCAGTTGCCGCTTTGCGTTATAGAGTACAACAATGTTGGACGGCATGATATGCCGCTTTATCCCAGCAAAAATGGCAAAATTGGACGGCATATGCCGTCTTGTCCGCGAACGTGTTAAGTCAAAAGTGTTCCATCGTCGAAAGTACCTCACTCTACCCTACCAGTCCTACTGGGGCTATAGAAGGTTTAACAGGACTAACACCTCTTTACGTATACAGACAAAATGGCAATTCTCAGTTCAGCAAATTTTATTCAAAATGGAAGAGATAAATGTCTGCGAACATTACCATAACCTGCGCGGTAGGTTAGGTTAGGTTAACGGGTGGATACGGCATAGTAAACCCTGCAGTACCCCACTTAGGTCCATGTGGACCCATTGTGATGCCCTTGTTGGGGGGTAGCCGATGTTGTTGGCGATGTTGTTAGTTCCTTCTAATTACTCGACCTTGTCCAGCCATCCTGATGTATTTATGAACCTGTAAAGATTAGATAAATTAACATCTGAATGTTCTTGTATGTCATGGAAGTGGTATCTTCCAAGTGTTCTGTTCCTCAAGTGACACAGACTTGGGCAGTGACAGAGGAAGTGAGGTGTGTCCTCATGCACCTCCTCGTCTTCGCAGCCCCTGCATATATCGTCATTCTTGAGTTTTAATTTCATTGTGTGGTTTCTCAGGAAGTTGTGCCCTGTTAGGGCACCTACCAGTTTATGCAGCGACGTTCTATCAAACCGCATAAGCTTGCTAGTCCGACCTGCATTATATTCCGGTCATAGCTTCCGTGAAATTTCGCAGGTAGTTAATTCCTTCCACCTGTTGTTGGCTTTTATTCGAATCTTGTTTTCCACTCTCTCTCTCTCTGAGATTACAGAGCGGTGGATTGATCGATTTAATCGCCCGATCTTGATCCATAGCAGATCCATTTCTTGCCAGTTTATCAGCCATCTCATTGCCGGCTTTGTCCCTGTGTCCAGGGACCCAGCAGAGGCGCGTGGTATGCTGCGAGCAGAGAACCTTAAGCTCTTCACGGCAGCGGCGAACTAGCTTCGATTTTATTTCATTAGCAGACACTGCTTTTATAGCCGCCTGGCTGTCAATAAATATGGTAATATCATCATTTGGTATTGCCATCATTGACACCATATGGGCAGCTTCGGCGATTGCCAGAACCTCCGCCTGAAAAACACTACTGTGATCAGGCAGTCTGATCGAGTGGTGTATATTTAGCTCTTCGGAGAAAGTTCCAGCACCTGTACCACAGTCCATCTTAGATCCATCTGTGTAGATGGATATCGATTTCCTATTTGTGGGTTCGTCTGTGTTCCCTCCCTGCTGGGGAAATAGCAAGAGAATGGTTTATCAAAGTCAAGGTTGGGAGACAAATAGTCAGAAGTGACAGAGTCTCCCACGTATTTGTTCAGAATCTGTGCATGTCCCATTCTGTAGGGTTTCCAGCTTTTGGTTTGGCTGATCCTGAGGGCACTTTTGGCTGCAGATTCTTGCATGTGTAGGTCTAGGGGTACCAGGTTGAGGATTGCCTCCATTCCAGCAGTAGGTGTTGTCCTTATTGCGCCGCTTGTACCTATACATGCTAGTCTTTGTATTTTGGTAATTAGTTTTAAGTTCGATGCTTTGTTTGTGGCTTGCCACCAGACTAAGCTTCCGTATGTGAGTATTGGACGCACAACAGCCGTATACATCCACAGAATTATTTTAGGGTTTGGTCCCCACATTTTTCCGAAGATTCGGTTGCAGGCGTAAAAAGTTTTTTGTGGATTGACTCCAAGACCGCATTGTTTTGTCCACATATTAAGTGTTCGTAATGCGTTTTCTAGTAGTTCGCTTATGGTAGGTAGGAATTTGCCTGTAGCAAGTATTACTACGTCATCTGCATAAGCAATTACTTTGACCCCTCTGTTTTCGAATTTTAGTAGTATTTCATTTATGACAAGGACCCAGAGTAAGGGGGAGATGACTCCTCCTTGTGGTGTCGTCTTGAGGCTGTCACTCTAAGTTGAATGTCACCTAGTTTTGCATTAATATTTCTTTCATTGAGCAAACTTTCAATCACATTGGTAAGCTTTTGGTTTACGTTGTTATTGAGTAGTGCTCTCTTCACTGCACACGTCCTAACATTATTGAATGCTCCTTCAATATCGAGGAACGCGGCCAGTGTGTATTTTTTGTCTTTTAAGGACTTTTCTATGATGCTAGTGACCTCGTGCAGCGCGGTCTCAACTCCTTTAACTTTAATGTATGCGTGCTGAGCCGTTGAGATCATTTTTTCGTCCAGTCGACTGCGGATAAAAACGTTTAAAAGTTTTTCCAAGGTCTTCAGGATAAATGATGTTAAACTTATAGGCCTGAAGTCTTTAGCAGTCGTGTGGCTGGACTTGCCTGCCTTCGGAATGAAGACAACCTTTACTTCTCGCCATGCCTTGGGAATGTGTCCACATTCTATACTCTGTTCAATTCGTATTTTCAGTACAGGCCTTATGGGAAGCTCTTTTTTCTACCAGTGGTGCCTGTAGCTACTCTCACGGCACTCAACACAAGATTTGCCACTGAAATAAAAGCGAAACCACTGGTGATTCCAAAGAATTTGTTGTTGTCATTTACGAAAAATCCACCCAATTTTCCTCAAAGGCGCATACATCCCACCATGACCAGTCTGCCAGACAGTCGAGAGCAGAATGAGGATAACGACGAGGGTGATATTCTCGTGTGCGGTTGCTATTTTATCGCAGAAAATAAACATGTGTGTGTTTTAAGCTCCTCAGAAGAGTGTTACCATAATCTATTTGCCAAAATATCTTTACGGGTTTTTCTATGGATATTTTCACAGAACTTTCGGTTTTGGTGCTTTTTAAAGCTTTTGAGAGCGAATAAATGAATTTGATTATGTGGGATGTTGCCATGCAGTTTTTAGGTACTCCTTTAATTATTTTGTATTTATGAAGGATCTGTTAATATGCAGTTAAACCATTTTTTCTTAATAAAGAGTTGGTATTTGGTAACCCTACCGATATTTGAGAGAGAATTATGCCAATTTATAGTGCCCACTATGGCAACCATGTGAGAGCTTTAAAATGGAGACAGCTTATTAAAATCCATAATAGTTAGGGTGAAAGGCAAATAGCCTATCTTCCCTGTACTGAAAATACGAATTGAACAGAGTATAGGCAGCGCGTGAAGAGTCTCATCAGAATTGGTAGAATAATTGACCTGGCTTTCTGGAGCATGATTGGGAAAATCCCATCCAACCCAGCGGTAACAGACCCCCTTCCAGAAACTTTATGCTTCGACAAACGGTTCTCTACGGAGATCCCTAATAGAGACATAATATCCCACCTATTTGCCAAAATGGCCAAAAGTGGTATACGGATGATTCCAAAATGGAAACAGGATTGGGAACCGGATTTCACGAACCTAACCAAAATGTCTCAATACCAATGCGGGTTAGCCCAAGCGTGTTCCAAGTAGAACTTCTCGACATCCAAGAATGCGCCGGCCATATATATAGAATACCGGAATAAAACGCATACACATCCGTATATTCGCTGAGAGTCAAGCAGCTATAAATGCCCTTAGGTTGCGTATCATTGAATCCAAATCGGTACTATGCTGTTTCAACGCTTTTCAAACGCTTGGTCTTAAGAATAAAACCAAACTATGGTGGATTACTGACCATTAGCGGAAATGTATAGAATGGGCATCACTGCTTATTTGCTATTCTGATGCGATGCACAGTTTATGCTGATGCGTTGGTGATTGAATGTTTCGTTTAAGTTTTAGAACGCATTGTTTGTGAAAAAAATAATATAAAGAGTTCAACAAAAATTTATAAATTTTTCTTCCAAAAGCATAGTAATCACATCACATCACATCACATCACACTATTATATAAAGAGGTAATGTTTGTTTGTGAGAGGTAATCTCCGGAACTACCGAACCGATTTCAAAAATTCTTTTAGTAATAGAAAGCTACAGGATAGAGTATTGCGATGGGCTACTTTATTTTTTATTTTTTCCATTTTAGATTTTTTTGATTTTCTGCACTATATTTATTTTGACTTTCTACATCAAAAATTAATTAGAAAACTACGTACCTACTATGAGCAAATTTTTTTTTTTCAAAAAGTAGATTGATAAAATCGAGATAAATTTAATGTATTAAACGTTGGTCAACAGTGATGGTTTGTTTTTGATTTTGTGCATCGCTCCAACAGTTTCATTTCTTTTATACAGTTGATAAGGTAAAAATGAAATGTAAGAAGTTTAAACGCGGACAAAATAGTTATTGAAAAGCAAATTTCAGTGATTTTTAAAAAATGCCAAGACGAATGCGCACAAATATTGGCCGACGAACAAGGCAAGCAAGTCAACAACAAATATCAACGAAGTCAAACTACAGAAGAAAGCGAAAAATGGGACATCGCATGGCATAAGACCAGATCAACAGTCAAGAAAATTGAGAGTGCAAGTAATGGGAACTGCGTCAAATCCTACTGCTGCTGGGATGGGAACAAGTTCAAATCGGAGTGGCAAGATGCGCGTCGTTGCAGACATTCGAACGACTGGCATTTCAGTAGAACGAACAGAAAACTTTGTCGGTGATGCGATTTTCGATATTGGAGCGATGAGTATAATTGTGTGCCACCATTAAAACGCGCTAAAAAACTGCTGTGCGATTGGCAAAGTGAAATTGGCACCAGCGGAGCCATTTGAATCGGAGGATTTTCTAAAGAACATTTGACAGTACAACTACTGTTTGCTTATGACTTCATTGGGAACAAAAATCATTAAAAAAACTGGTTTCTTGCCGTCTGGCATGGCAATATTTTCTCTTATACATCATGCAATTAACAGATTTACATACCATCGGATGGATGCATTCTTGCCAGTAAATGAAGTAAAGGGTCCGCCTAATAACTTTTTTTTTTTTTGAAAATGCTATAAAAAAAAAACGGCTGAATATTTTCTCAAACTTCTTTTTTTATTTGAGAGTACAATCCTTCCGGTTTATAATGGAAAATAATTTCATTCAAATGGCTGCCTCGGCTGGCCATGCAGTAGAGCTTCATCTGAAAAGATGATTTTTTGGCAAAATCGGCATCTTCTCCAAGTCGATCGCAGGCCCACTCAGCGAAGCGAAAACGCATTGGATGGTCAGTTATGGCTTCAACTCCTGAACCAATTTGACTTTGTATGGCGTCATACCAAGGTCTTTATGCAAAATTCGTCTCAATAATGTCTCCGAAATGTTCATTTGTTGAGAACGACGGTGAATTGATGTTGATGGCGCTTCACGCACACTTTCTGCCACAGCAGCAATTTTCTCGGGTGTACGCACTGTTTTTGGCTTTTCACGCTTTGGTTTATCGATGAGGATGCCAGTTTCTTTCACTTTTTTCACAAGATAACGACCATACGGAGCTGACGGTGCTTCTCTTCTTCCAAAATCCGTACGCAATTTTCGCACACATTCTGCAACATTACCATGATTTTCAAAGTAATGTCGCAATATTTCCCAGTGTTGTTCAAGCGTATACACAACCATATTCGTTCAGCGGAAGGATAAAACTAATTATCTGTCAAATCAGACATGAGCTAAGTGTTACCATTCGCGAAATAAGCACTAGTTGAAAAAAAAAAGTTAGATGGCGGACACTTTAGTACACCAATATGCGCAGGTGTATTTCATTTCGTCGGAGGATGATCAAGTCGATTGGCGGTACAGAGGGCAAACAGGAGTGACAAAAAACGTCATTTGACAATTGCAACAATTATTTAATGCAAACAAGAACAACGCTTTGATTACGATGTTTAGAACAGCGATGGAGAAAATTAACTCAGACAATCGCAGATTTGTTTTCAAACCTGATAATAGAACCGCACTTTGAAAAAAATTGAATGGATAGAAAATGGGTCGTGTTACTGCCAATAAAAGAAAAATTATTTAAAATTTTTAATTTTTTCATTCGGATGTTCAGGACTTACCGCTTCACAATTTGAAATTAAAAGTCGGCTCAGTTATCATTTTGTTGAGCAGCCTTAATGCACCGAAACTTTGTATCGGATCGCGTTTGATATGATTGTGAAGAATCTCAAATCAAATGTCATGCAAGGACGATTTTGAGTTTAAAAGGCAAACATTGTCATATCGCGGACTCGGCTTACTCAGAACGATTTGGCATTTAAGCGTCTATGACAAATAATAAGTCGCAAGGATAACCGCTGGATATTTGTAGCATCAATCTTGAATTTCCATGTTTTTCACATGGTCGAATTGTATCTGGTGTGCTCACCTGTGGGCAAACCACTTTAATACAAAAGCGGAAGGTTGGCCGGCACTTCAATCATTGCGGTTTTATTGAATACATCGATATTGCTATACTTCAGTTATTTCTATTGTATTTAATATAACTTTTGAATAAAGAATTTGAATTGACGGAATTACATAAAGTAGCATGCGATGTGCATGCTTGGAAACATTATTTTCATTACATTTATGAATTTGGGCGGAACGGAGTTCGCCGGGTCAGCTAGTATATATATATAGATTCATCTGTGATTGATTGTAAAAAAAGTTTTAAAAATCCATCATTCCGATAATTCCATAATTGCTTATTTAATAATTAGATGCCTGCAGTTCCGAATATAAAAAGCCGAACTCGCATACACTACCTAGAATTCCATCATTGATCTGATCCTCTGCTATCCTTATAACGAATTTCAACAACAATGAGTATGCAGTTACCTACTCGTCCAGTGTGCCTGTGCAAGTGTACATGTCGCATTATATTAAACTTTTAGTTTGGATTCTCTTCTACGATAAAGTAGGAATTCCCCGTCTCATGGTTGACAAACTTTTACAATATGGGAAATATGTAAATTTTTTTTCAGATGTGGTGGTGAGCAAAGAAATGAAATACAGAGAAACAGAACAGATAAATGATGGAAAAAATAATAATAATGATGAGTTACTCTGGCAACCAACAGCACCTCAGCAGCATTCGCAAAAATCTCCATCCTATAGCGATATAATTTATTTTGTCACACAATACTTGTTTGCTGTAAACATATTCGCTCATATAATTGCATGTGTTCTATATATCCGATGGAGAGGAATCTGCCTTCAGGACACCTCAGAAAGTACCAACAGTTGTACTTGCTGCTTTATTTGTGTATATGTACCTCGTCAAGCAACAGTCATCCACTCCGCATCGGCATAGAACATCAGTTGGCACGGTGGCAAATGTCAGGCAATACTCGTATTCGTACACAAAGGTACATATATGCTCTCCCCATTATAAGAACACCATCCACAAGAATCAAAAGACTTGCTCTTTATATTTTTGCCAGAGTAGGTACATCAAAGGAATTTAGAAGCAACGTGGTTCTTCCTTTTGTTACCCCTTCCTCGGTTTCTGATGTCTGCCATCAGCTATTATTTGTGTATTCTTTCACCCTCTGTGATTGCCATATTTGCGGTATTTTATATCTCAAGCCCAATAAGTTAATTTCAGGGGTTGTTTCTGTGTCGGGAGCTCGGGGCGTGTTGCTATAGCTGCAAGTGGGCGCATCCGCGTTCCCTTATTTCTCTCACTTAGCACATTTTAAAAGGTTTCTAAATGATGTATTCATCGTTTCGTTCGTTGTTCATTTCGCGTAGAATTCTAGGCCGTGTATAAATTAAAATATGTAATTTGGTGGCACAGTCTTCTTACCGCATCGCAATAGTACTTGGCTTTTCGTGTTTTGCAAGTTTTCTGCTACTTAATTACGTTACTCTTAAATGTACTGCTGTCTCCGGACGGAGGCTTCTATGTAAAGTACATATTCTTATTTTCTTCTATATGGGGATCAAAAAATTGTCTTAAATTGAATGGTACGCGCGCCGCCAGCAGGGTGTAGGGGGAGATGCTTGCTTCTCGGTTCTTTTCATGTGGATGCAAATACGGTAAGCTTATTTTTCTTTTCATTCCATTTTTATATATTTTGTGTTTTGCCTTCGAAATGAAAATTGTAATGTTTATTTTTAATTAGGCCTTAATATCGATGGAATGTCATTTGTTGGCGACACAAAGTAATTTAACTAATTCGGGATTACGTATTGTGGAATGTTTTTGAAGGAAAAAAACAAAATTATGAAATTGATTTTATTCAAAAAATACCTTTGTGCGAGCTTCTTTTGTGGTTGAGGGTGCAGTTGCCAGGTTATGCTTGAGGACAACAAAAGAAAAAATGTGCGGAAGCGAAATTGAACAGCAATTTTAAGGCGCGATGCTTCCCGGTTTTGTTTGCGCAAAGTGCCTTTAGTGAAATTAAAACGAAGGTCGACTAGGGAGCAAATTGAATTGGATACGTTAAATTGAAAGGCCAATTTCACAGGTTAGACTACTTGGACACAGAGATCAGGTGTGAGCCTAACAGTGATTGGAAAAAGCGTAGTTATAGAAATAAGCAGAAAACAATATAATTATGTGATTTGTTGTTTGAAAGAACAACAACTTTGTTAACAAGCACTTTTCTCTTCAATGACTTGTTCAAAAATTGAGTTTCTCTTGGCCTTTGGGGACGCTTTGTTGCATGGTGGTTTTAGCATGAAAAAAAAACTAATAAATCATTTTTCTCTAGTTTCATAGTGGTGTCAATGGGAAACCACCATATCACTTCTGTTCATAGTCATTCCGGGAGCAACGGGAACATTTTTCACGTGCAACATGTTTACATTTTGTGTAGTGAGTGGGGGTCGTTGTGAGTTAGTTATCCACTGTGAAAGGAGCTTGAAGTGATTTATAAGAAAAATTGGTAGTTTTGTGCTTTGAAATAAAATGATTGGTAAGTTTGATAATAATCGAATTTAATTGGATATTGTTTTTTGAGTGTTTTGTATTAAATTTAATTGTTTTATTGATTTTTTCTAAGAAACTACACATAAGGACATTACACTCGATGGCGTAAATATTGATTTTTTTGAGGACTATATTTATTTGGGACAATTAATCTACATATATAAAAATAACTTACTACATGTGTGTGTGACAGCCTACTGACATCCGATTTTGATTTAGTTTTTTTTGTTGGTTAATAGACCATGCAGAGAAGGTTTTTATATTAGTATGATAAATTTTTGAAAGAAGGCGCAACCGCCATTCCAATAAATTCATTTTTGTATGGGCAAATATACTTTGAAAAAAGAAGAAACTGGATAGAAATCAAGTAGTGACACTTCAAATTAAAAAAAAAATATTTTAAATTTTAAAAGCAAATGTTGTTGTCAATTATTATTTTAATTATTTTCCAGGCAAATTGTTGTTGTCAACAAATTAGATTTTTTTTTTTTTTAAATAGGTATGCCTAAAAAGTTTGTTCTAATAAATTATGTTTAGTATGTTACATTAAGTAACTTTTTGAAATGAATTAGATACTTTGATTATATAAATATGATTATGGCCATTTTGCATCGAATTCGCACTGTGACATCGGATAATGAACTAGAGATGTCAGATGAAATGCGACACAAAGCTTTGATTTTGATCGAGGATAAATGTGTCTGCTCATGAGTGGCAATTTGTTGTGCAAATTGGGGATGAAACAAAATTCAAATCGTTCAATGCAAGACGCACTTAATCAAGAACTGGAGCGAGAAATGGACTTCGATCGAATCGCATTGAGTTAAGCTGTTCGAACAAATGTGCCAATGTTGAGTCAAGAATTAAAGAAAGTGCACGATGAATTGCTGCAAGCAGACGATAACGAAAATGGCGGAATATTCTTCCCTGATGCGCCCTGTGGAACTGGAAATACATTCCTGATTTCACTGATTTTGGCTACAATTCGTTCGAGATCTGAGATCGCTTTGGCCCTAGCTTCTTCTGGGATAGCGGCTACTTTGTTAGAAGGCGGTCGAACAGCATTGGAATTGCCATTGAATCTGCAAATGGATGGAGAACCTACATGCAACATTTTAAAGAACACTGCGATTACGTAATGATAAGCGACATTTCGGTGGAGCAATGATCTTGCTATCAGGCGCTCTTCGGCAAACGCTGCCGTTCATTTCGAGATCAACTCCGGCAGATGAATTGAATGCTTGAAGGCGTCTGCTTTATGGCGATACGTCAAGAAATTGCATTTGACGACAAACATGCAAGTTTCTTTACAAAACGAGCAGTCCGCTGCAGAGTTCTCCCGGCAATTGTTGGCGATGGGCACAACATTTTTGCAACTTTACAACGACACTGGAAGAACTAATCATGAACGTTTTCCCGAATATTGCTCCGAATTATATTGACCATGATTGGCTGAGTGTAAGAGTGATTTTGGCTGCGAAAAACAAGATCATTTCGTCGTCGTCGATCATTTAAATTTCGCCATTCAAAACCAAATCGCTGGTGAGTTGCATTCATACAAATCAGTCGACTCAGTGATGGATGAAAACGAAGTCACCAACTATCCCACGGAATTTTTAAACTCTTTGGATGTTTCTGGCTTGCCTCCACACAATTTGAAACTAAAAATCGTCTCAGTAATAATTTTGTTGCGCAACCTAAATGAACCAAAATTTTGTAACGGTACGCGTTTGATTGTGAAAAATTTAATATCCAATATTTTTCAAGCAACGATTTTTATTGGAAAAAATAAAGGCGAAGATGTTCCGCGGATTCCACTTATTCAGAACGATTTGCCGTTCGTATTTAAGCGTCTTCAATTTCCCGTACTTCTCGCTTTTGCTATGACAATTAATAAGTCACAAGGACAATCGCTGGATGTGTGTGGCATAAATCTTGAATCTCACGTGTCGGCAAAGCTCTCGCTTTGTACGTGTACGCACCCGATAATAGAAATGAAACAAAAAATGTTGTGTACCATAAAGCACTTCAGTGAAAAAGCGGTAGGTTAGCCTACAAGTATTTGATTTTAATTACCTATTTATTTAATATTAATATAACTTTTAAATAAAATATTTGAATTGACCGAATTACATGAAGCAGAATGAAGCGAAAGCTCGGAGTTATTAATTTCATTACCTACATTAATGAATTTGGGCGGAACGAAGTTCGCCGGGTCAGCTAGTATCAATTAAAAATCAAGAAGAAAATGAGATAGATAGGCGAACACAAACGCGTGGCGACGATTCTGGAACATGAAGGAGATACTCAACGCAAAACTAAATAAAGACACAAAAAAACATCTAATGAATTCAGCAATTTTACCAGTTCTGACATACGGACTTCAAACATTGGGCTCCGAGAAATTAAGGATCTGTCAGACAAAAATGAAGAGGAAACTTCTCGATGTAAGACTAATACAAAGAGTGCGGAACGAAGAAATAAGAAGACAAACGGAAATCATCGATGTAATAAAAAAGACGAAACAAGAATTAAAATAGATGGACAAAACTTCTGATTAAATGGACACCACCAGCGACAAGACCAACTGGACGACCACGAACAAGATGGGTTGACGATATTAACCAATTTAATGGCTATTGGTATCGTGACGCAAAAAAAAAAAAAAAAACAGAGATTTATGGACAACTATGGGGGAGGCTTATACTATTTGCTACTAATTTTGAAAACAATGCTTAGACTTTGCCAAATTATAATAAATTTATTTTATGTATTATAAATTAAATAATGACATATAAATACTTCTAAACCATGTAATAATAGAAAAGAAACATGTATCTATCTAATAATGTGATGACAAACCACCGGGACCTAACTGACCGTTATTATTTGTTTTTTCTTAGCTGGAACGCGAACGGGTTATGCACGTCATTTGACGAATGAAGACATTCAGGTCAGGTCAGCTGCAAATGACAAATCTTTATCATTGAAAGAATTTAAAATTGCAGTGGTATCAGAACAGCGAAGATTAACCACTTCAAACCCAAGGTTTCGTTCGAGAGGATATATGACCACTGCGCCCACTTGCCAAGAAGCATTATGCTTGTCAGCAGAGAAAAATGGTTTTGCCAAATCACACTAAATAAATGAGTTACTTATATACTTTTCTTTAAATAATTTCTTTGTTTTCCATGTATCTATTTTTTTTTTTCAAAAATAAGAAGAAATAACAATTCGGGTAACAAAGGGTTAAGAGTCATTTTGACCCCGGACTCATCTTTTTGAAAATAAGTGAATTCGGACTCCTTTTTAAAATGTAGCAAGTTTTAGACTATCGATAATATCGAAAAAAAAGAAAGAAAATATTAAGATTGTAATGGGACTCCTTTTTCGGACTCTTTCTGCTTATTTTCAGAAGGTAAGCCCGACCTATGTAAAGCTTATAACATCACTAAAGAACAACTGGATGGAATTGGAGTCACGGGGGCCCTACGCAATACCCAAGCTCAGCTTCCATCATGAAAACTTTTCAGGATGATTCCCCTCAAGATCGGAATGCGAGCGATAAGAATGTAATTCCAAATAAAATAGATGGAAATGAGAAAGCCAATGAGAAGAAGATCACCCTTCGCTGGAACACGTAAAGAGAGCAAATCCTCCAGCACTTCACTTCAAAGGTAAGGTGAACAAACCAATCTGCGTCATTTCGAAAGAAGGGAAGAAGGCTAGCCTATGACACTGGTAGAACGCAGAGAATCTCCTATAGCCAGAACGCTATAGGTCCACAGGTCTTTAGGAATTGGCGTCCCCATAATACCCACAACCCACTGCCGTAGCTGCATTGAGAGAAAAACGGTGTCTATCTTCTTGAGTATCCGGCCCTAGCCAAAACCAGACACAGTGCGCACTAGGCAAGCCATTCCATGGCTGCCAATGTCGAGTCCAGAAAGTGTAGCAAATCACCCAAAAATAGATAATGAAACAAAAATATATACCACCTACCTAAAACAATCATATTTATATATAAAAAAAAGTATTCAAACCGAAAACAAAACACTGAAAAGTTTTTCGTTTAACAATTACAGCTTTAAAGAATAAGTTATGCAAAATAATAGGTACATAGTACCTACATTAGTTTATTTTAAAATAAATTCAACTCAATGGGCAAATTCAAGAATCTAGTTATATTAAGTCGACTAGATTGGTCTGGATAAGATGTAACCTGAACGCAAAAACTAGATTGTTCGGGAACGTCATATTTTCTACGTCAGCCACATATCCGAACTGTCAACTTAATACTCATTCACGAATTTCTTGACTAGATTCGTCGGCTACCCCTCGGATAAACGTCAACTGAAACAGATGCTCATATGACCGATTTACGCTAAAAGCCGATATACATCTAGTCAGACAGCTGTCAGAATTCAATATAAATCAATACAACACATCATATTAAATTAAATTTTGATCGTTATATAAAAATGAGTCAAAAAAAGTAGAAATAAGTTACGTAGCAACTGTAAGCATTCTGTAAGCAGATGCATACAGAATAATAAATGAAGTAGATCTACTACATATGAAGTTGGACAAGCAATGACATATTGGTGTTGCGGCTGTTGCTGGTTCCGATATTGATTTAAATTGTTGAACTCATTGGGAGAGATCTGCAATTGTTTTGCTCATATTCGCAAACGCCGAATAAAATCGCTCTCCATATTGTCAAGTTTATTGATTTTTTTGTTTTCTTCGAAAATCAACTTTTTGAGTTCCTCGTGCGGCTCTCTCATCAATAATTATACCTAGTTCTTTGTTTTTGTCTTCGGGTTTAATCACGGAAAAACAATAATGTCTTTTCAAGAAAAATTCAAAAATTGTGCAAATTATTGGCTACCGCAATTTAATCAAGCAAATCAAAAGGAATCTGATGATCGACTAGTGCGGTGTGGTTGTGGTCCGCAAAAAGCTTTATACTGCTTCCGAGTCCCTTCAATCCACCACAATTTTTTTGAACGATTCTTTTAAAGTTCTCACAAACCTTTCTACTTGACCGTTAGATGCTGGATGCAAATATGCATTTCCCCAATGTTGAATGAAGTGATATTTACACAAATCCTGCGCGGGAACTGCGCGTACCGTTGCCACACAAACCCGTTTTCGGCAGACCATCGATGGCAAAAATCGTCTGCAACGCCTTTATTGTGGACTGTGACGCTACCGAGGCCATTGACACCACAAATGGGAATTTTGAAAAAGAACCCATGCAAATCAGCCACATTTTGCGAAATCCAAATGAAATCTTTCCCACGCCTCCTCATGAGGTGGCCACCAGTTTTTGGATCGACAGCAGCTGATTGACAAATTGTACACCCGGCTGCCAGCTTCTCAATCTCCCTGTCCTGGGAACCAGATGCTCCGCCGTGAAAGCTGCTTCATCCTGGAACAGCTCCAGTGGCCCTCGTAAACTGTAACGAAGTGTTTTCGTTACAAACACAGTCACAGTCCCTCAACCCCGCCGTCCACCCCGCTGCGGACTACTACGCTAAGCCAGCACCACTACTACGCTCAGCCAGCGCTACTCACCATACCCCCAGCACCACTACTGCGCCCAGCCAGCGCCACTCACCATACCCCAGCACCACTACTACGCCCAGCCAGCGCCACTCACCATACACTCCGCACCACTACTAGGCTATCCAACGCCACTCACCATACCCTCAATACTACAACACTTTTGCCACCACTACTGCGATAACCAACCCAACTCACCCCACCACGACTGTGCAGCCAACGCTTAAATAACGACAATTAAACCAACGCAAGTCAGTCGAGTGGTGGCCGCCAGACCAGACACACGGGTAAATGGTTACAAGCTCGTGTGTGGAGCAGCAGCGCTCTGGTTGGTACCACCGGCTCAGTAGTAAGAGTGGGCAGTGGGGACACAGGGTTCGCAGCTATTGCGGCCCAGGTACTCGCCCTTCTTTAGCAGTAGCAGTCGTGGCATGGTAGCGCTAATGGCAGTCGTAGCATGGTGGGTTAAACAATGGTAGTGGAAGTAGTAGGTAGTGGTATTCAGGCCGTAGACAACAATCAACAACAACCATCACCAAGCAACAAGCAACAACAACAAGCAGCAGCAGCCAGCAACTGGGACCGCAGCAGCAGAGACAACAACACGCAGGCTATAAAAGGCAAAGCCGCCTGTGCACCGGGGAGTCTTCGAGCAGTCGTCGTCGAGTCATCGTCGAGGAGTCGTCGAGCAGTCGTCGTCGAGTCATCATCGAGAGTCATCGAGCAGAGCTCCTTATATTAGTATCGTGTACATTTATCCGATTTAAATAAATAAAGAAAAGTACATTTTGTAAAGAATTAATTCTTTGTGTTTGATTTGACGAACTGGACTTCGTCAACGTGGTTTTTCTTATCGTTTTCCCCCTCCACTCGTAGCTTGCCACCGCACAGGACCTGGACATTCCCGCTGAACCTACCCCGGCTGGGAAACACTCGTTATAAAACATAGGAGATTGATCCGGACTGCAACGTTTTTGGTATGAAGACACGCTCATAATCTGAACACAGAAGAAGAACATGATTATGAGTCGATAAGGCTAACTTGAGGTCGTAAAATGGTTTCAACTCCTTTTCGCTGCTTGAGATGTTAGCAGGCCATCCGTTCTGTATAAAATAGGAAACACTTTCTTCAGCAGCTTTTCCTCCGCAGTGAATTTCCCAATAACGGCAGCGTTGATTGAACTGTTGATAAAATTGTCTAGGCTTAGTTGTTGAATCTATGTAACTAGTCATCGAGCTTATCAAAAGCCAAATCATGTCCAAGCGGGAGTCGCGACAAAACATCTGCGTTTGCATGTATAGCTGTGGGTCGATAATTGATTTGATACGTATATGCCAATAGAGTCAAATCCCAGTTCCGTAGCCGGCGCATGGTCTTCTCGGGGATCTGCTTACTGGTGTTGTGCGACCTTATAAATAACAATTGAGCTTTTTTACGCCGTAAATAATCGACAACGCCTCCTTTTCGATTTGCAGGTATAGTTTCTGATGACAATCGAACGCTTTAAACGCGAACGCTATAGGCTTCTCCAACCCGTCGGGGTCAACGGTGAGAGATAACTGCTCCTATCACATAGCTGGATGCGTAAGTTGCCAAAATGACCGGTAACGAGTCATCAAAATGGACAATGCGAGTAGCTGTGCGAATACCCCCCTTTAAGCTTTCAAATGCCGGTTGCTGCTGGAGGGACCAAACATATCTAGCACCTTTTGCACGCTTCTCTGATGGATGAATACCTTTAGTGGAAAGTGTGTATGTCCCAGATACTAGAGCTCTAGGGCGGCAAATGTGCATTTCCATTTTTTACACCGAAATCCGTGTGCGTCCAAGCAGTTCAGAACCTCTTGCAAAATCTGTAGGTGCTCTTCCTCCGTAGCACACGCAATGACTATATCATCGATATAAATCCCTACCGGAAGATCCGCAAACAGTTGCTCCAACACCCCTTGAAATTCCCCCGGTGCGCTGCTGACTTCATACGGTAACTGATTGAACGTAGAAGACCAAAGGCCCTATTTATTACCATATACTCCTTAGATGCCTCGTCCAATTAAATCTGCAGATAGACTTCGGACAGGTCGATCTTCGTAAATACATAACCACATAACTTCTCAGTGCTGTTGAGAAGCGAAATATTTTAGTTATTTTGCAAAATTAAATGTTGAACCTTCAAGCTGAGAGCTTTAAACCAGTTCAATCCTAGAATGTTATCACCTGAATGGTTTCACTTGGTGTGATGCCTTGCCGTATGAAATTAAATCTCCACTTCCAATTCGCCTTTTAACTCCAATGGTGTTCCTCCATACGCTTGCAAACATTTATTTGTTGTAAAACAATTTGGTTGCCCCAACTGACGAAATCCTTCTAGCTAAGTGAAACTGCATTGGGCATCCATTCACAGTAACCTCCAGCATGATCCATGGCTGGGATCCAACTTCTACGTGCAACAATTATGCGACTGGACCACCTCACTGAAGTGAATTTGTTTGAGTACTCTTGTTTCAACGACTACTTCCTCGCGGTGAGTTACTGGATGTTTCATCAACAGTACCAAAAATATTTGCATTTATTACAAACGGTTTTGTAGTGACAACACTAGCTTCTGTGATGGTGGACAAAACAGCTTGGGCAAGATTTCCGTGCTGATGGTGATTGCGAATGAAATTTCCCATGACCGTTGGTCACCGGCAAGTGATTTACCTCTAACTTGTCGTTCCGCTTCATTGTAGAGAAAGACTTTTGCGTTGTCTCATATGCACTTTCGATGTCTTCAACATCTTGCAACTATGGGTCAGTCTTCTGGAGTGCTTGCGATCGAACACTATATCATGTGTAGCACACGTCGCCCCGCATTTTCTGATCCGCCAAAACTTCTGGCATCCATTAACGCTGGGAATTGACTCTGTCCATTGATACTGCGTTCTGAAGAATTATTTCTGCGAGAAATAGTTTTGTGCTTTAGGTTCAATGAAATTAAAAAAAAATCCTCGTCGCCTTTGAAGTAACGATGTTGACACTTGAGTTACCAACTGACAGGTGTACACTGTACAGTCAGAAACAGCTTTTTATTACATTACTAATAATTATTTGCTTTGATGGTGAGATTACAATTATAAATCCTCAATATTTCTTAAACGCGTGAGTTTTTGCTACAACTTATTGCCATTCGTGGTAAAACAGATTTTCGTTTGAATATTTTCCTTTCGGATACGAAGAAATTCAATTATTAAATTCACATAACATTACCATTACCATTTTCATGACATTATGCTCATTTAGGTATTTTATCATCCTCATCCTCATGAGAGTAGAAGGGCTACATATTTACGATTTATATTGGTGTCAGTATTTTTATTTCATATATGTGTTTGTTGGAACAACCATAAAAATAAATTTTTCAGCACAGAAAGTGTGTATTAATAATCATAGTGATGGATAAGTTTTTTAATATGATGAATACATTCATCACATTGATGTAATAAAATAAAAAAAGGGGAATTTCGGTTCATCATATTGATGAATTTTTCATTCGTATTGATTGAAAAAAGTGGATGAATGATGAACACATTTTATATTCGTCATATTGATGAATTCATTTTCATCATGTCAATGAAAAAGTTCACTGGACTAAATTTGATGAATTTTTCATCATGTTGATGAACTATTTCATGAATCTTTTTGGTTCAGTGTATACATACATATACTGACACAAAAGGTGAACCACCTGTATATAGACAAAAATCCATTCAAGCCCGGTTAAGTGTTGCTTTTACCTAATAACCTAACGAAACCATATCACGTCGAATTAGACAAGCATACCTCCTACAGCAATTTCACGATTAAAAAATCCGAACACATCATTAACAGAGCTTACTTTGACGCATTTCAAGTGAGCTTTGAAATAAACTCAAAGGACCAGAAGACAAATTACAACAAACAAGCAGACGCATCTGCAAACATCTCGGATTAAGACGAAATTATAAAAATAACAACACAGACGGAGGAAGATTACTTCGTACCTCACCACAACTAACTGCAAAACAATTCGATAAAGTGATGTATACAATTAAATGGCGAAATAACTCATTTTATTAATTGGCATCAAGAATTTGTCAGCACGAATAATAACAACGCCCAACACCCAACTTTCCCACATAAATTCCATTGCCAGCTTAAGCATGGTAATACATTTCAAGAGGGCAGCAATTACCAACCATTAGCAGAATAAGCTTAAGCATTAAGTATCATTTCTGAAAGATTTCAAATTATTTGCTATCTACGTTTCGTTCTCTGGCGGCTTGTTGTCTTTGGATTTCGGATTATGTATGATGAACTTCTTCTGGAGCACTCTACCGTCTGTCTTGGTTTGTTGAAAGGGCGGATTTAATTGCGAATTGAAACAATTAGTGAGCAATTTTGCTTACGAATTACACTACCAAGATATAACAAAAACACCCTCCACAAGTCCCGAGTCCCAAGTCCCGACTCCCGACTTACGTTTACTTGAAACATCTGAAGCACTTTGTTTTCATTTTCTAAATGCCTTATAAGTTTTCAGCTTTTCAGTTGAAGGGGAATATTGTTCTTTTCGCTTACCTAAGCCAGTGGCGTTTTGTGATGCTGGTATGGCAACAAATGGCATCGTATTGATCCGCAATCCAAACAATTAAAATTATGTAAAAAGCAGTTGAGGTGTCATTGAAAAACTCCGACATTATGGCTTCCATGCCTGTAAATAGGAAAATAAAAATATATTTGTTAAAAAGGAAAAAAAAAACCAATTCTTTCGGTTTCTTCTGTGAAGGTTTTCATATAACAAATTGTGTCCTTGTTATTTTTGTTTGTTCTTTTTTTTCATACTGAATATAGGTACACTCTTCATATCATATTGGAAATTCTTTATAGAGAAGGAGAGTACCAACACGCATCACCACTTATCCATATAGTTTGCTAATTGGATAACAATTTTAATCTGAGCAATTATATCTCGAAAACAACTTATGGAAAATTCATCTAATTAGTGCTAACGAATGAAATCGTGAAGGATTTTTAAACTTAGTTATGCGAATTTCGAAATCATCCCTTCAAGATTTGTATGAAAGCATGGGATTAAAATTCCGTAGTGTTTTTTTTATTTCTTCAGGTGATAAATGAATGTATACATAGCGAGAAAATTAAAATTGGATGTAGATAAATCATCGAAATCGAGGGTTACTAGAGTTTGATATTGTTATCTATAACAGTCCGGTCAAGCCAGTTTATGTGAAAGCCAGCAGCGTCGCGTGAATTATTTAGATGGGTGTGCAAATTCTTAAAAATCATATATTTTTTTAGAAATAGGTAGGTATCAATTATTTGCCTGAAAACACGTTCCATTTATTGTTTTCTCAATTATTGTTCTGCTGTTTTTGATATCTTATTTTGTTTTACCACAATAAAATATAGAAAAATAAAACTTTCGCATACAAAATCAAAAGCACCGCATGAAACTGCAACCCCAATCCCACTTAAACGAAAAGCAAAGTTCAACCATTTATTCGTCGACTTTCGTGCACAGCTTTTGTTTGCACGAGTATCGATGTAATACATTGTATATTTGACTTATGACGCTTTACGGAAACAGAACAGAACAGATGCAAAAGAAGAGAAAATGAATACAGCCCGTGCACAGAAAACCTTCGCACGAGTTCACTACAAGTTCATCAAAGTAAAGCGATTTAAGTACGGCGGCGTGCGGCCGACGAATGACGATGGGGATGAATACTGGAGAAATTTTGTAGAGGGATATAGTTTGGAGTTGGATCTTGGATGAATTTATTTGATGAAATCAACAGCGAGCGCTGTGCACCAACAGCGAATGGTGCACAGCGAGTTTTTGTACGAGTTCATTTTTTTTTCTCAGCGGTGAAGGAATTTTGAAAGAAGATTTATAATTTATAAAGGATGAATATGAATAGGTATGGTGTAGGCTGTAGCTGTTGGCTGTGTCATGGGGGTTTTATGGGTTATGGAATTGTGCATATCATTACTTGTGTGTTATTATTATTACACAGTGTTTGATGAGGGACTTATTTTCGTTAGATCAGGGTGTGCAATGCACACCTTGCACACCCTGACGAGACGCCACTGGTGAAAGCTTATACTAGAAGTTTGAAAAAGCCAAAAAGGTACTTCCTACAAGCGATTTTTTTTTATTTCCCATTATACACCTATCTTATAAAGAGATTTAATATACTGTGTGACAATTAAATTATGGGACTTATTCTAGGCTGAGTGACCAATGTCTTTCAGTCTCTATTTTGGAGCAATTTGAAAGTAAATGTAGATATACACTGCGATTATTTTTAAGAAAGTTTCGTTTTTGCTATTCTCTCTTGGCTGATATTGGTCATTGCGGTTTGCATTTTAAAAGGAACGTTTATTAGGCTATTTTCAGTAGAAAGGAAGTGACAAAAAAGATTACCGTTATTATTGATTAGTGGCTTGCTGTCAATATTTCAGAATAAGAACAGATGAAATTGTATCAGTTCATCGCAAGTTTTAAAAGTGATCAGTTCTACTAACGTTGTTTACTATAATTAAGTAATATTTAATTTCGAGTTTTGTGCATAATGCGTCGAAGCAGTGCATGAACGACGGACAAAAAGGCAAGAGTTTCCGCATACAGAGATATGAAGCTGACCTTTAGAGAAATCGAAAAAAGAAACGTAACGTCAGAAGGGCAATAATTCAGCAGCCTCAAATTCTCCCCAGTCTGCGAAAAAAATCAAATCCAAGTTGGCAATAACAGCAAGCTTTTCAACCGTAAAACGTGTTATTCAGAGTGCCAATCAAAAAGATTAAAACGAATGTCCTGGAATTCTGAATGGAAATGCGTTGTATTTTCAAATAAAAAAAAAAAAATTCCAATCTGGATAGGCCAGATGAATACAATTTTTTTTCCACGATCTGCGTAAGGAGACAATTTTTTGAATCGCCACCATACTCAAGAAGGCGGTGTTATGGTTTGGGGAGCGATAACATAATATAATACTATGGAGCCTGCGAAACAGATTTTTATTTAAAAAATGAACGCAGTGGCTTACAAAAACGTACTAGAAAAGGCATTCCCCGAATTGGGGAACCTGTTTGGGCCTTTGAAGTGGTGTTTTCAGCATGCTTATGCTCCAATCCATACGGCCGATCAGTTAAGATTTGGATTCAAACCCATAACGTCGATTTATTGCAATGACCTCCATATTCACCAGACCCCAATTTTATGGAGAATGTTTGGGAATGGTTATCTAGGAGAGTTTACGAATTAATTCGATAGCAAAACATCACTTATAAATGCTATTAAAATCACCTGGTCTGAAGTTTCACTGGAGTACAGTAAAAATCTTTTATGACTGGATGCTTAATCGCTTGCACGAGGTCATATCAAATAAAGGTGGATGTTAATTATTATATGTGAGGTGGTTGGGTGTTGAATGAATAGGGTAGACACTGATTGGCGTGAACTTGGCGATACCCAGCTGTTGCAACTGTTCAGATACACCTATTGTGCTTATTTTACCTCCTAGTGGTCACCACCGGGTACTGGTCTATGTCCACCCGGAATTGACTTGCTGAACTTATAAGTGCGAGTGTTGAACACGTAGAAAATAGCAACACTATAATGCTTTGTTGGAGTTGACTGTCTGCTCGAGTCTCAGAAGTCTTACATGAGCCCCTCAGAAAGAGGACGTACGGCGGATGAATTCACATGGTTGAATCAACGATGGCGTCAACAGTCAACATGGCAGATACCTCAATGAGCTACTTCGACGTATTTGGAGCTGAGGTCATTGAGGATTTTCAACACTGGTCAGGGTGTTGAAATAGAGATGGTGGCGGAAGAGCCCTTAATGGGTCAACGGCAGCTCTCACATCCCCGCAGCGGGTTACTGACTCCGGAATATTCCGGCTCCTGTTGCCCAAGGAGTCGCAGAAAGGACAGACCGCGTGCAGCCGAACTACTAGCGGAGGCCCTAGACTGCTATAAAGCAGGTATCACCGCCATCCAGGAAGTGCGGTGGGATTGGCCGGGCAAAAAAAGGATGAAAAACTGTGACATTTACTACGGTGACTGCTATAGAGAACAAAAGCAGCGTCTATTTGGATGCGGATTTGTTGTAAGCGGCAGACTTAGGCAAGAAGTCTTGAGCTTTCGACACGTAAGTGAACGCCTTACAACGATCCGCATAAAGGCTAAATTCGCCAACATCAGCCTAATATGCGCTCGAGCCCCCACATAAGAAAAAGATGATTCTACCAAAGAGTGTTTCTACGAGCTCCTCGACAAAACATATGAGCAACGTCCTAGGCATGACGTTAAAATCGTCTTGGGTGATTTTAACGCCAAAATAGGAAAAAAGAACATCTTTGGTAGCACAATCGGAAAACACTGCCTACACGACAACACGCCTGGAAACCTACTTAGGCTGATTGATTTTGCTGCGGGTATGTTACCATAGCTAGTTCACGGTTTCCTCACCTCAATATACACAAAGGAACATGGAGGTCACCTGATCATCAAACCGTCAACCAAATTGATCACGTTGCGATCGACGCAAGGGACTCCTCCAGTATTCTAGATGTCCGAACTTTCCGAGTGGCCAACATAGACTCGGACCACTACCTTGTTGTAGCCAAGGTACGGATGCGGATATCCCAGACGCCACAACAACGAGAAAATACTGTGAGGAGATTTAACGTTGGACGACTACAAACGCAACAAACCGGTGGCAGCACGTAACTTGATGCAATCGAGTTCAGTCGATACAGTCGAGCTCTGGCAGCACCTAATTTATCTCAATCGATTATCCTCGATTGTCGAAGTTGGCAGCACACAAACTAGAAAATGACGGTTGAAACAAAACATTTTACTCGATAGAAAATACCTATCGCTAACTAATTAAAAATGAAAAATAAGCAAAATATGGCTGTTAATAAAAAAACAGATACTAATTTTAACAAATTTTAAATGAAAGAACTTCGAAATTGTTGTCTGTGCCATACTTTTAATAGGCATTTGGTACATTTGTACCTACCGACATTTAATTTTCTTCGAAGTAGCTATTCACACGTTTGTCTGGCTTCGAGACACGGCAACGCAGTTGACGTAACGTAATTGTATTTTTATTAAAAAGAGTGTTTTAAGAAATAAGTTGGGCCTTAGATTTAAAAAAATACCCAAGTTGACACTTTATGTGACACATTTAAGTACAAGTCACAATCAAATTCGTTTCAAGTTACGTGTTACCGAAATTTATTTGTTTCGAGTTGGCTGACGATGAACAGTCCTCGAATGTATCAAGTTACGTGCTGGCACCCCAATTTTCAATTCAAATTAGCGTTTATGGTGATTCGAATTGACAATTAAGGATGCAATAATTTTGAGAAAATAAATTTTACTCTAAGTTTCTATTTTAGTCAAAATCTTTATTGGCGTTTTCAGGTAAACCAAGGAAAACTAAATTTAAAAAAATGACTTTTTTTAAAAATCCATTTTACGATAATACAGAGAAACATTGACTTTGACGTTAAGTTAGAAATGACCGTATTACCTTACAAATGCCTTTTCGGTTACAGTCGTATGGACCGTTTTCGAGATACATATGTCCAAAATTCAAAAGTACCGTTATTCGAATTTTTAGCCAAAAACTGGGTATGCAGTCATGCTAACCTTACCTACTTAAGCTTATAAATATCAATTTTGGTTGAGCTCGTTAGAGCCGTTTTCGAACAAATCAAACTGGTACGAAAATTGTACATATGAGATTAATTAAGATTACCATTAATATTGAGGTTACCTTGCAAAAAAGAAAACGGCCCCGAACTGTGAGCCCACAAACTGCAAGTACGAAGTTTGAACGAAATCCGGGCAGCTGTTTAGGCTGTAGGCCTGTGGAAGGACGGACAGACAGACAGACTATCTTGGTCTATCATTGTAATTCAGAATTGATTAACATCTCGAGTTCGAAATTTTGTACGATTACTATATCTTTCTCTTACTACGTTATCAAGAAAGTTAAAACTTAATTGTTGGCGTAACACGTCAGGATCAGACCCTAGACCTCGCTGCTCTGGTCTTGTGTGAGTTTTACATTTTTGGGCCGAATGGAAGGGATCTACAATTTGATGCCGAATCCAAACGCGGCTAATTGAAAAGCTCTTCTAATACCATGTTCCCACCCAATCACGAAGAAAATTTATTTTTGACAGTTTGTTTTGTGTTTTCTTTTTCGTTTGCTGAATGAAGTGCTGAACATAATAACAGGTACAGTACAGGCATTGAGGACAAAGGAGACCAAAAGGAAATTATTATCAACATACTGACTCTTCGCTCTACGAACACTAGCGGCTTTCGAACCATATCGGACGAGAGCGCCTTTTTTTATAGGTGGAATGGTTCCTGTCGACATTCTTGCTGACGAAATGTTGAGGATACATAATAGAAGAGAACTAAGACATCACGATGCCAGTGGAATCAAGAAGATCAAAATTGAAGAAAGGACAGCGTCAATAGCTATGTGGCAAGCTCGCTGGAATAACAAAACGAAAGCCAGATGGACAGCAGCAGTCAACTTGACTCCAGGGTCAATCGCTTATGGCTGCCCCATGTGGTTCAACATAGCGCCATCCTATATGGAAAAGAGTGAGTCGCGTGTTTGAGAGGCAATGCCTCAGGGCAGTCTAGGGTTTTTTAAAACTCCTGAATCTGAGTACATAAAATACTATCCAAACAGGACAATGAGGCTCGACTGAATAGGATTGATAATCTCTTTATTAGGCACGTTGCAAGGGTGACAGTCAGTGATAATAACCTGATCTCAGGGGCTTACTACCCCAATTTAATGTACCACGAGAGTACGCTTCGGTCTGGCTTCATCCTGCCTTAGCCATTTCTTGAAAGGGCTAGTCCAGACAAAAGATGTTGTGCCGGTATTTTACCACAGCCACCGCGGCGCGAGGGATAAGCGGCTCATCCACAACGGGTACGCTGCCAATGCTTAGGAGCTCCTCCGTTTTAGTACCGCAATTGCGGAACGGGACAGGGTCGATACGGTAAAGCAGTACACCAAAGACGTGAGAGTCGATACGCTCTCCCGGGCCGGTGCGCTACTTTTGTAGCATTGCTCCTTAGTTTTAAGCTAGATATTAAGTTAGTAGGTTTAGGTTTAGAGTAGGGGGTCTTTGGGAGGCGCCGGGCTAGCCAACATGGCCTCGATCGAGTCTCGGCGGCGCAGATGAACCCCTGTTGCCGTAATCAACCAAGGACGCGATCAGGATGGCGACCAACCAAAGATTGCTCACCACCCTGATTATAGGTAATGTAGGTTAAGTAGCTTAGGTAATTTTAAGTAGTTTTAAACAAACAATAATAAAGAATTCAAGTTTTCTAAAGTTTCTTGAAAATTAAAAAAACAAAACAAGTCGTAGATATAGTTAGATTTAAGGCCGAAAGGCAATAATTTTAAGGATGTTGTTAAGTTTAGAGCGCTCGCTAAGAGCCAGTAAGCTAGAATAAGATAAATGTTAGATTTAAATTAGATTTAATCATTTTTGTCTAGTATGTAAGTTTAATTAAAGAGATATAAAAAAATGGATTTAAAATGTAAAAAAAATAATAACAGGTATGTTCGATTTTATTTTGTGTGGATTTGCGATAACAGATACGTAATTAAAATTTAAACACGTAAATTTTAATCACGAAAAATCAAGTTCATTTAACTTAATCACGTTGGTGGGAACATGGTATAAGACAGTTATACTCTTGGTACAGTAAAAAACCTTAGGATGTAATTTGTAGTAATTAGAAACATGACCTATTAGTAAGTGATGTATTTTTTTGCAATTTTACCAGGGTTCACCGGTTTCATACGGCAACATCCAGCCTCATAATGCGGACATTGTGCATCAGCATTTTCACATTTTCCAATTGACTTGTGGCAGAAAGGAACACAAAAATGTTAACCAACCCGATTCATCTCGTATCATTTTTTACCACCACGACCACATCCGACAATCTGTGCCGGGAATCGGTTGTTTGCATGTTTACTCGACTCCGTAGTAAATAAGATAAAATAAGGATTTTCCAGTGGCTGTATAAATTAATAGTGTGCAAAGTAAGTTGATAAAGATGACTGTCAATACATATACAAAACATCTTCCCTCTCCTTTCAACAAGAGGACGTCGGAGAGGGTGCCTACACTGTATCGACTGTGCGGAAACTTTCAAAGAAAATTGCCGGTGAAAATTATAATTTAAAGTCGGTAATTTGTTATTCAAGTTGGATGGGTCTTGCTTGCTTGCCATCGCTTGCCTATGAAAGAAAGGCAAAGGACGAAGCCTCGCAGGGAGTTTACCAGTTTCCACGGTGGGCGGTTTTTGATGAGAACAAAGACAACAAAGTATAAATCGAGCCCATTGGCATTCATCCAAGGTGAAAGAATGAGGGTGCCAGAAAAGATCAAAAGCACTCACTCAATTTAACTTTGTGCTCACTTTTGCTATTTTGCCCAAGTGGATTTACAGCACCACAAAGTTCTCGCATTTTCCCATATTAGCTTGTTGTTGTTGTTTTTGTTGTTGCTGAAGTAAGCACAGACGCTTTTTCTTCGTCGAGTTGTAAAGATGATCTGTGATTTGGAGGTGGGATGGCATTGCTCCTTCGGGGGGCAATCGCCAAAAGCAAATTGTATAGATGTCACGGGTTGGTTGTCGCCGAAGAATGAAGAATCAAGTCACTGAGATGACATTCGTAAGAGGGAACAATAACAAGCTTGACCTTCTCGATTAAGTTATCCACAAACGTATATATGTATAGGAAATTCGTTTGTCGTTTATAGATATAGCCCCGCGGAACTTTGTCAATATCCGAATATATATTTATATATAATGTATATAGGTATGACGCAATTTGAGGAGGGAGCTAAGAGTATAAGATGAATGACTTTCGCTGTCACTCAATGGACGTAATAATGACAGTAGAAACGATTCAAAGATATATAATATATGTACATAATTGAATTCATTTGCTGGGGTTTGCTATTGTTGCTTCTAGGTAGAATTAGGACTGATTAGTAGATTTAACACCCGGTGTAATAAAATTTAATGTAATTGTTCACGTGGGTCTGACTTCTTTTGAGCTTCAGCCAGTCGACTTGCATCCAATATTGTGGTGTATTTCATTTTCGCATTTATCAATAAAATAAATTCAATAGAAAAGTAGTATTTGAGTTTTTCTTTTCTTTTTTTTTTAACGGTGGAGCATGGTACGGTGACCATTCGTCCTCTTTTTGAGAGGACAGTCCTATTTTTCCCTACTAAGTCCTCTCTGATGTTTTAGGTAAAAGGGGGCATTTGGAGGTCAAATCATAATTTTCTTTAACCATTTACTTAAAAAAAAATCCTCTTTTTTGTGATTGAAAAAATGGTCGTCATAGCATAGGCAACCCGAAAGCAACAAATTCAACAGTAATTCTCAACGCACAAGTACTAATACTCTGTTTAACTGCTGAGCTGTTCAAGGCAGCGGGAGATGGCTTGGTATAGTGCATACACCAACTCGTCTCCAAGATTTGTCTAAGCTATGATTACACGGCCATTTTTTGTTTGTGTCATTTAAATGGCAGTCTGACGTAAAAATCGCGTCAAAAGCCATCATTTAAGTGTCGTTCTGTGTGATCGACATTTTTGGGACAACATTTTCGGAGTCATTTAAATGACTAGGAAAATGAAGGACCAAAATGGCATGAATTTGTGCCATTAAAATGACGAAAAATTGGCCGTGTGATCGCTCTTTAATGACGCCAACACCCAATAGTGGTTGGGTGTTGTATGAATAGGGTAGGCACTGATTGGCGTCAACTTGGCGATGCCCAGGCGTTGTAACTGTTCATACACATCAATTGTGCTTATTTTACCGCCGCGTGGTAGCCACCGGGTACTGGTCTTGTCCTTCCGGGCATGACTTGCTAAACTTATAAGCGCGAGTGTTGAACACGAAGAAAATAGCAACACTATAATGCTCTGTCGGAATGACTGCCTGATCGAGTCTCAGAGGTCTTACATGAGCCCCTCAGAAAGAAGACGTACGGCGGATGAATTCACATGGCTGAATCAACGGTGGCGTCAACAGTCAACATGGCAGATACCTCAATGAGCTACTTCGACGTATTTGGAGCTGAGGTCATTGAGGACTTTTCAGCACTAGTCAGGGTGTTGAAATAGAGATGGTGGCGGAAGAGACCTTAATGGGTCAACGGCAGCTCTCACAACCCCGCAGCGGGTTACTGACTCCGGAATATTCCGGCTCCTTTTGCCCAAGGGGTTACAGAAAGGGCCTGGTCCTCCAGGTTGGGGGTTGTGCGTGGGGTTAACTACCCTACCACGGAAAAAAGAAGCACTGTTGCGAAGCAACCAAAAGCCTCGGATAAGGACGGATTCACTGTTGACGACCCTGCAAAACGAAAAAAGGACAATGACGTTCGGATCTGCACGTGGAATGTTCGAACTCTGAACAGACCGCGTGCAGCCGAACAACTAGCGGAGGCCCTAGACTGCTACAAAGCAGGTATCACCGCCATCCAGGAAGTGCGGTGGGATGGGCCGGGCAAAAGGAGGATGAAAAACTGTGACATTTACTACGGTGACTGCTACAGAGAACAAAAGCAGCGTCTATTTGGATGCGGATTTGTTGTAAGCGGCAGACTTAGGCAAGAAGTCTTGAGCTTTCGACACGTTAGTGAACGCCTTACAACTATCCGCATCAAGGCTAAATTCGCCAACATCAGCCTGATATGCGCTCACGCCCCCACAGAAGATAAAGACGATGCTACCAAAGAATGTTTCTACGAGCTCCTCGACAAAACATATGAGCAATGTCCTAAGCATGACGTTAAAATCGTCTTGGGTGATTTTAACGCCAAAATAGGAAAGGAGGAAATCTTTGGTAGCACAATCGGAAAACATAGCCTACACGACACCACGTCTGGAAACGGACTTAGGCTGATTGATTTTGCTGCGGGACGTAATGTTACCATAGCTAGCTCACGGTTTCCTCACCTCAATATACACAAAGGAACATGGCGGTCACCTGATCATCAAATCGTCAACCAAATTGATCACGTTGCGATCGACGCAAGGCACTCCTCCAGTATTCTAGATGTCCGAACTTTCCGAGCGGCCAACATAGACTCGGACCACTACCTTGTTGTAGCTAAGGTATGGATGCGGATATCCCAGACGCCACAACAACGAGAAAATACTATGAGGAGATTTAACGTTGGACGACTACATGCTGCCAGCATCAAGTGCCGAAGACCAGTGGTGCCGATGCCAAGAAGCCATCAAAAACGCCGCAACTGATGTGCTCGGTTTCACCAGCCCACCCCCCCGAAAACCCTGGTTTGACGAAGAGTGCCGGCAAGCACATGCAGCAAAACAAAGTGCCTACGAAGCGTCGCTGCATAGAAGGACGAGAGCAGCTCGTCAGCTCTACGAGCAAAAAAGGAGGGAAGAACATCGGCTTCTCCGGAGAAAAAAGAGAGAGCATGAGAAGCGCGCGATCGAGGATATAGAGAGGTGTTACTCCAGGAACAATGTTCGGAAGTTTTACCAAAAGGTAAAAAGAACGTGTCATGGCAACAAGACCCGAACGGAGACCTGTAGAGACGAGCAAGGAAACCTTGTAGTAGAGTCACAGTCGGTGCTGAGGACATGGAAAAACCATTTCTGCAGACTGCTAAACGGCGAAGACGACACAAATTCCGCTGTTAGGCAGAACGATCCATGGACGATGACAGCCAAGATTTCCGTCCACCTGATCAAAATGAAGTGAGGATAGCAATATCTAAGCTTAAATCCAACAAGGCTGCTGGACCAGACGGCTTACCTGCCGAGCTCTTCATGGCAGCCGGAGATGACTTGGTAGAGTGCATTCATCAACTCGTCTCCAAAATTTGTTTAGAGGAAAGTATGCCTGATGAATGGAACCTCAGCATCGTTTGCCCGATCCACAAGAAAGGAGACTCTCTAAACTGCGCCAACTATAGAGGCATCAGTCTCCTTAACACTGCGTATAAGATCATGTCTGCTGTACTATGTGAACGCCTGAAACATTTCGTCAACGAACTTATAGGTCCCTATCAGTGCGGTTTTAGGCCCGGTAAGTCCACGACCGATCAAATATTCACACTACGGCAGATCCTGGAGAAAACCCAAGAAGTCCAGATCGATACTCACCATCTTTTTATCGATTTTAAGGCCGAATATGACAGCATTTATAGAGACGAGCTATACAGAGCCATGTCTAGTTTTGGCATCCCTGCCAAACTTGTCAGATTGTGCAGAATGACGATGGAGAATGCTCGCTGCTCCGTAAAGGTCGGAAACAATCTCACCGAGACCTTTGATATCAAAAAAGGATTTAGACAAGGCGACGCGCTGTCATGTGACTTCTTCAACATCATTCTTGAGAAAATTGTGCGAAACTCACAAGCCAACACCAGAGGCACAATTTTCCATAAGTCTGTGCAACTACTTGCATACGCTGACGACATTGACATTGTTGGCAGAACACAGCGAGCTGTTACTGGAGCGTTTGCTAGTATTAGTACAGAAGCGGCAAAAATGGGTTTAGTGGTGAATGAGGGTAAAACAAAATATATGCTGTCAACAAGAAGGGACGCACAACATCGACGAATCGGACAGAACGTCACAATAGACAGCTATAACTTTGAGGTAGCTAGGGACTTTGTCTATACCTCGGATCCGCTATTAACTCTGAAAATGACATCACCTCAGAAATCAAGCGAAGAATCACTCTTGTCAACCGCTGTTTCTTTGGCCTGAGACGGCAATTGATTAGTAAGGCCTTGTCAAGAAGCACTTAGGAGATTCTATATAAGACTCTCATCATCCCTGTCCTGCTCTATGGCGCAGAAGCATGGACCCTAGCAAAAACGGATGAGGATCTTCTTGGTCGCTTCGAACGCAAAATTTTTCGAGTGATTTTTGGTCCCGTTTGCGTTGACGGGGTTTGGAGGAGAAGATTTAACAGCGAACTCTACGAGCTGTACAGCGACATCGACCTGGTCAGAAAAGTACGCATTAGTCGTCTAAGATGGTTAGGACATGTAGAGCGAATGGACACCAACGCTCCGGCCCGGAGAGTCTTTGATTCCAACCCGGAGGGACAACGCAGTAGAGGAAGACCTCGCCTAAGGTGGTGCGCGCAAGTGGAAGGGGACCTCAACCAACTTGGAGTGCGCAACTGGAGGCAGTTAGCCAAAGATCGCGCTAACTGGAGAGGCGCATTGGTTGAGGCCCAGGTCCACCCCGGACTGTAGCGCCACCTTAAGTAAGTAAGTAAGTAATTTAAAAGGTCGTAGCACACGTATTGTTTCTTCGCCGAGAGAAAAACACTAAATGATGCCAGTAGCTACATTTTTCTCATTGGTCATAACCGTTTGATCGCAAAACAGATAAATGACACAAAAGCGAAATAATAGGAAAGGTGACTTTTGTCATTTTGATGAGCCACGTTTTTGGGTCATTTGTCTTAATATTTGGGCTTTTTAACGCTTTTCTTCTTATCTTTTTGGGTCATGTGCACAGAATTTGGGCCTTATGACACATTTTCGTTTTGTGTGCTAAGAGCATGAGCGATGAATTCTAAAATATTATTTAAGTCATACCGCCCCAATGACATGTCATAACGCCCAAATTCAAAAAGGAATACTTGTCCTTTAGGCGATATGACTTTTCTTGATTTGGGCCTTAGGACGTTTGAGAAAATTCTTGGGCGTTGTGGCATTTCTTTTGGGCTTTCTGTCGCTTTTTCGCTTTGATTTCTTAAGGAAATTTGGCTTTTGGGTGCTATGAAATGTTTAATTTGGGCGTTATGACCTTGGGCGATAAGACCTAACGCCTAACACAGTAGTGGAAGACCTTGCCTTACACTATGTCTAACCCAACAATATTTAATAGGCTTCATGTAATTTGGCCCCAACGAAAAATGTCCCCAAAACAAAAATGAAATACTGCTCCCAAGATTGCGGAGTTGTTTCATTATAAAAAATGGCCCCAATTTGAAAATGGAAATAAGAGCCCAAGATAACAAAAAAGAAAAAAAAAAAACGGAAATTGTGCTTGTGACCACAGGATGTGAAACTTCTCTCGCTAAATGTGGATGTTAAATTGAATTGTGTTGTGTCGTATATAGGTAGTTGGATTATATTAAGACATTTGATTTAAAAACAATCTGTTTTTATTATATTATAATCTTAATACAGCCCAGTAGATAGTATTCATTCATTTAAAAAAATTTCATAACGCAATCCAATCCAACGTTTTCTATTTTTAGAGTTCTTGTTTACATTTAGATTTCATTCAATCAACTGATTCAGTAGTCTAGTGACTGTGTAAGACCAAGCTTTAACAGTTCATTCCCCAGGTCCAGCGCGCCCATATAAGTCTTCACTTTAAAAATTAAATTCAAAAAATAAAATAGTTGGCGCAACAGGTCCGGAGGGACCCTAAGCCTAGCTTCTCACAACCATTCGTTTTGTGTGAGTATTTCATTTTTGGAACGAATGGAAGGGATTTACAATTTTATGCCGACTCCAAATGGCTAATTGAGAAGCTCTTTCAAGACAGCCATACTCTCGGATGTTTGTCAGATGTTCGCGAGAGGTGGCGCGGCGGAAAAAATCCTAAGTTGGAATTTGGGTTTTTGCGGGATTCGAACCTCGACCCCTCGCTTAGTAGTCCAACACACTAACCACTAAGTCACTGCGCCTACTTAAGTTCAATGAATTGAAAAAAATATCCTATCTTTCAAACTACAACCAACCATATGCAAATACATCCACAATATTTAATTGAAATCAGTTGAGTAGTTTCGGAGATCGACAACAGCGCCACCTATCGGGTCCAAAAATATCATATCTTTCAATATTGACTACGGATTCATAGCAGGTGATTGGGCTGATCTGGTAACGGACTTAGAGATAGGAACTGTTCCTTATTCGGACCATCTTCCTTTAATTTTATTTGTTAACCTAGCTGTTAACGAGAGGGGAAGAGTGAGAAATATGAAGCTACTGCCAAAGCTACTGTGAAAGGATAAGAAGGCAGTAATATACAGGAGAAACTTAAACCACCAATTATCCACAAAGCAAGAAGTCAACATTAACTCTCCAGAAGAAATTAAAATGAAATCTAAAATAAACCGCCCTTGTATACTTGTACGGAGTGTACACAATTTAGTGCGCTAGTATTGATACATAGAAATTCGTATTGACAAAAAATGTCACGAAACTTCAACACACCAACACACCCTCAAAAAATATCAACAACTTCCGGTGACTTCCGGTGTCGGCAAAGTTGCTGCCAGCGTTCATAGAATTTTGTACGTTAAATTTGAAATTATTCGTTACGCGTGAATAGTATTTTATTTTAGGAATAAGTGCACTTTTTCTGAAAATATTTATGAAAAATGATTACTGCAGAATGGTTGTAGGAAAATAAAAACATTTTGAGCAATTTTTCTTTAGTTAGTTAAGAAAAATGTGCACATGAATTCGAAGTTAATGATATTCAAAAGCGGAAAATACACAACAATGTTTGTCCTAAAAAGTTTCTGGAATCAACTCATTTAGATAGTATTTATTAACCAAACAAATTATATTAATCGACTTTTTAAAATTTATAATAATCAACCAATAGCATTCAGTTATCTTAAAATGTCGTATTCCCGAACTCTATCACATTCCACTATGGTTGGTAGCGGTTGGCAGCATTGATTTTACATTTTTTGTATGTTTTTACATGTCACACGGATTCTAAATTGACATAACACCGATAGGAAAACAAAATGGGGAATTTGAAAAAAAAAAACTGAGGGGGCCAGAGGCAAGAGGATTGCGATTTGGTGGTCTCAGTATTGTCTCTGCTGTTTACTACTGGAACAGTTTAGGTTACGTTAGATCCAGGCCCTAAAATTAATTTAAAAAATCAAAAAACCCGACCGACTGTAAAAAAAAAGAGCCAAATAGATATGAACGAGACATATATTCAAGTATACCACTCCATCAGAGTGGTTCCAGACAAAATTAGGAGTCAGGCAGGGTTGTACCTTAAGCCCGGTTCTTTTTGCGCTATTCATCGAGGACATTGGCGACTTGTTACCAGAAGGTATTGAATACGCAGGCACCTTAATTAATTAGCTCTGAAGATATTGTGCTCCTAGCATATTCCCCTGTAACTTTGCAGCTGATGATCAACCGATTAGCCTAATATTGCAGTTTATGAAGTCTCGTAGTCAACTTAGAGAGATTCAAGGTAATGATTTTTAAAAATAGCGGAGGAAGAAACTGTCGTAACGAACACTGCAAAATGAATGGGCAACAAATCGGAATTGTAAGCGAGTACCTAAAAGTATAACTGGGGATGTACTTCACAAATAATTTAGGTATGGAGAAGCACCTGAAGGAAAAACTTACCAATGCAAAAACAGCTATAAATACATGGAAAAAATTCTTTGCAAATAAAGATTTTACTCATAGTAGTAAATTCAAAGTATATGAAGCAGCCGTCAAGTCCATACTATTTTATTCAGCTCAAGTATGGGGAGTATAAGTTACGATACGGTTGAGAAAGGCTCTGCGAAATAAGGCTCGAAAAAAAAATTATACAGGAAAGAACAACAACGATTTTTAATAGAATTTGGGGTCTTATTTCAATATGAAAAGAAAGAAGAAATGATGTAAGTCCCCAACATTATTTTTTTATTATTAATTGTTACCCTTCCGACATTTGAAGGGATTCCGCTAATAATTTCTGACAGTGCAAAATACCTGGGAGTTATCCTAGATCGGAAATTAAACTGGAACCTTAACATTAAGGAAAGAGCCAAAAAGGCAATGATAGCATTCTATGTCTGTAATAGAATATTCGGAAGAACATGGGGCCCTTATCCTAGAATAGTCATGTGGCTCTATACAGCGGTTGTAAGACCGATACTAACTTATGGTTGTTTATTCTGGTGGCAAGCGCTGTTAAAGTTTAACAACCTAAAAACCATGACAAAAATTCAAAGAATGGCCTGTATTGGCACCACGGGGGCAATGAGAACCAGCCCCACAGCAGGCCTAGAGGCTATACTCCATCTCAAACCCCTAGATCTCTTTGTACAAGAATCTGCTGCAAACAGCGCCCTTCGGTTAAGCCAGACCAAAAACTGGAAACACAGCCTGACAGGACACGCACAAATTCTAAACAAATTCGCGGGCAATAATATATGCACGGACTATATCACTCCCCGACTAGACTTCAGAAGACCTTTTACCAAGTGTTTCCCCAGCAGGGACGAATGGAATGAGGACCAACCAACATGCATTGGATCCACCATACCCATAGACACGGATGGATCAAAGATAGAAATTGTCGTTGGCGCGGGTTTCTACTCGGAACGTCTCGGACTATCCAGTTCAATCAGACTACCCAACCACAGCAGCGTATTCCAAGCTGAGGTATTGGTAGTGACAACAGCTGCTAAACAGGTTGCAATGATGGCAATACCTCATGCAGATATTACTTTTTTCATTGACAGTCAAGCGGCAATAAAAGCGATCGCTGCCGCTGAGATAAAATCAAAGCTTGTAAGTCGCTGTCGCGAAGAGCTGCGGGTTCTGGCGCGCAGCACAACGTAAGACTATGCTGGGTTCCTGGGCACAAAGGTGTGTCTGGGAATGAAAAAGCTGATGTACTGGCAAGAAAGGGATCCTCCCTTGAACTAAACCAGGCCGACACCACAGTAATGATTCCTCCCTGTAATCTCAGACAGGCGATTGGGAACAGAATACTAAAGGCGACAATTGAGAGATGGAGCAAACTAGACTCCTGTGTCATAACCAGGAAAATGTGGCCAATCTACAACAAACAGAAAACGGAGAAAATCCTACAATTGAGCAAGAAATCATTGTCCTTAATTGTGGGCATTATCACCGGACACAATACACTGAAATACCATACCAAGAAGATGGGAATCAGTTCAGATGACCTGTGCAGAGGATGCGGTGATGAGGAGGTGCATGAGGACACCCCACACTTTCTTTGTCACTGTCCAGCACTCTGTCACATAAGAAATAAATTCCTTGGCAGTTACTTCTTCGAGGATTTAGAGGAACTCTCAAATAGGTCCATTAACGACCTACTAAAATTTGTAAATAAAACGGACTGGTTTTCTAATCCGTAGGTTTTTCATAGGTTTCCAGTGTATGGGGGCAGTAAACCCCTAAGGCATCACAACGGATCTACATTGATCTAAGTGTGGCACGTACAGGTTCCCCTGTTCTGCCAACCCGCTAACCTAACCTAACCTACCCTTCCGACATGGAATACGTATGGGAGGCATGCTGCCCCCTGGCAACCCCCCTGCTTGGGTTTACTGTTAGATTACGGGGTGGGTGTGAGGTTGAGTATATACAATAATATAGTATATACATTATTAAATAAAAAGCAGTTTTCATTATTTTTAATTTCATTGTGAAATTAACCCCAAATTTAGGGCCTTATTTCATTTTCTCTTTGGGGCCTTATTTCCAGATTACTCTGGAAAGAATTAAAGAACACTTTGAAGACACACTCGACGCCGAGCAGGTTTCCGCTCTGGATCCTCCTCTGTTGACCACATCAACACTCTGCGAATCATCATCGAACAGTGCGTTGAATATCGATCGCCACTCCACCTGCTGTTGATCGATTTCGAAAAGGCGTTTGATAGTGGCAATCGGGAATTTATTTGCCTTGCGCAGGAGAGGTTTCCCACATCAATTAATAGCAATTATTAAGACTACGTACGATGGCTCCAAATGTCACGTTTTGCACAGAGGAAAGCTGTCTGAGGAATTCGAAGTCCAGAGTGGAGTTCGGCAAGACTGCATTCTTTCACCAATATTGTTTTTATTAGTGATCAGCGATGTGCTAGATGCAGCTTTATCGATGGGAAATGGAGGAATTTGATGGACTCTTACATTTGAACTCAAACACCTTGACTACGCTGACGATGTATGCCTACTATCTCACAGCATAATGAACCTTCACCAAATGACAGCAAATGTGGAGAGGGAAGCAGACGTCGTTGGGCTGAAAATTAACTCGGCAAAAACAAAAATGATCAGTCTGGGACCGAACTCACCAACTCATACTCGTATATGCATTGCTGGACAAACGGTTGAGAGAGTAGAGAGTTTCCAATACCTTGGGAGTATTGTCTAAACCGATGGCGGAACCGAACTGGATATAGCCAGCCGAATAGGTAAAGCGAAGTCTGCGTTTGGGATGCTATCTAAAATTTGGCGAATAAATGGAATTAGCTTAAACACCCAGCTACGACTGTTTCGTTCCAACGTTGAGTCCGTGTTTCTATATGGATGTGGTACTCGGAGAGTGACCACTACTATCACAAGAAAACTGCGAACGTTCGTTAATAGGTGCCTGCGTAATAAAGGGGGTCTACAACGATATCTCGAAAAAAAATCTCGAAAGCTAAAATCTCGAATGCAAAATTTTCGAAAAAAAAAAATCTCGAATTGAAAAAATCTCGAATTGAAAAAATCTCGAAAGAAAAAATCTCGAATTAATATAAATTTTTGAGACAATGGTAATAATTTGCGCGCAAAATGTTACCATTGTCTCAAAAATATTAATTACATATATCACACTATTATATAAAGAGGTAATGTTTGTTTGGGGAAGGTAATCTCCGGAACTACCGAACCGATTTCAAAAAATCGTTTACTAATAGAAAGCTACGGGATAGAGTATTGCGATAGGCTACTTTATTTTTTAA
Organism: Cheilosia urbana; assembly: GCA_946477585.1. Classification (NCBI taxonomy): domain Eukaryota; kingdom Metazoa; phylum Arthropoda; class Insecta; order Diptera; family Syrphidae; genus Cheilosia; species Cheilosia urbana. The sequence goes on from OX297856.1 coordinate 47,121,035, forward strand.
TTTCTCCATTTTAGATTTTTTTGATTTTCTGCGCTATTTATTTTGACTTTTCTATATCAAAAATTAATTAGAAATCTACGTAGGTACCTACTATGTGCGGATTTTTTTTTTCAAAAAGTGGATTGATAAAATCGAGATGAAATTAATGTATTATACGTTGGTTAACAGTGATGAATTGTTTTTGATTTTGTGCATCGCTCCAACAGTTTCATTTCTTTTACACAGTTGATAAGTTAAAAATTAAATGTACAAAGTTTAAACGCGGACAAAATAGTTATTGAAAAGCAGATTTAAGTTATTTTTTAAAAATGCCAAGACGTATGCGCACAAATATTGGCTGACGAACAAGGCAAGCAAGTCAACAACAAATATCAACGAAGCCAAACTACAGAGGAAAGCGAAAAGTGGGACATCGCATGGCATAAGACCAGATCAACAGTCAAGAAAATTGAGAGTGCAAGTAATGAGAACTGCGTCAAATCCTACTATTGCTGGGATGGGAGCAAGTTCAAATCGGAGTGGCAAGATGCACGTCGTTTCTGACATTCGAAGGACTGGCATTTCAGTAGAAAGAACAGAAAACTATGTCGGTGATGCGATTTTCGATATTGGAGCGATGACTATAATTGTGTGCCACCATTAAAACGCGCTAAAAAACTGCTGTGCGAGTGGCAAAGTAAAAGTAGCACCTGCGGAGCAATTTGAATCGGAGGATTTTCTAAAGAACATTTGACAGTACAACTACTGTTTTCGTTGGGATTCTACGCCGCAAAATTCAGATTAACAGATTCCAGGCCAAATTTACCATCCTTCTGCCTTCTTGTCAGTAAATGAGGACGTACAGCAATATTCGCAGGTGTACTTCATTTTGTCGGCGGATGATCAAGGCGATAGCCTGTACAGACGGCAAACAGGAGTGAAAAAAAACGTCATTCGACAATTGCAACCATTATTAATGCAATCAACGCTTTCATTACAATGTTTAAAACGGCGATAGAGAAAATGAACTTAGAAGATCGCAGATTTGTCTTCAATCCTGATAAAGGAACCGCACTTTGGAAAAAATGGAATGGATAGGAAACGGGTGGTATCACTTCCAATACAACAAGAATTATTTAAAATTTTAATTTTCTAATTCGGATGTTCCGGACTTACAGCTTCACAATTTGAAGTTCGGCTCAGTTATCATTCAAGTTCAACAAGAACAACCTTAGTGCCGTTTTATTCACTCGAAGTTGAACACAACTTGGGGGTTTTTATACATATATCAAACTCCTCAAGTTGTGTTCAACCTTAATGCACCGGAACTTTGTATCGGATCGCGTTTGATATGATTGTGAAGAATCTCAAATCAAATGTCATGTAATCACGATTTTGAGTTTAAAAGGCAAACATTGTCATATCGCGGACTCCGCTTACTCAGAACGATTTGGCATTTAAGTGTCTATGACAATATAATTATAAGCAAGGATAATCGCTGGATATTTGTAGCATCAATCTTGAATTCCCATGTTTTTCACATGGTCCAATTGTATGTGGCGTGCTCACCTGTAGGCAAACCACTTTAGTACAAAAGCGGAAGGTTCGTCGGCACGTCAATCATTGCTGTTTTATTGAAATACATCGACATTGTTATACTTCAGTTATTTCTATTGTATTCAATATAACTTTTGAATAAAGAATTTGAATTGACGGAATTACGTAAAGTAGCATGCGCTGTGCATGCTTGGAAATATTATTTTCATTACATTTATGAATTTGGGCGGAACGGAGTTCGCCGGGTCTGCTAGTGTATAAATATTTTGTTTACTGTGCATACGAATTTGCAAGCAACGCAAAGAAAGTCTAAACAAATGCAAACCGAAAAAGGAGTTCTTTGTCCGGAATCGATGTTTTGAAATGTCAAACTTTCGCTGCTGAACATCATGTTTGTTGTTCCGAGTGTGGATTGCGGTCAAATGTGGTTAAGATGGTGGCAAATGATTGACGTAATGATGTCTGGCAAATGGTGTGGATTGGATGGAAAAAAGTGACATTTCGAGTTAAATGTCACATTTTCGAAGTTGGAAATTGCTTAAAATGATTTTGGATTTTAAATGAACAGATTTTGGATTTTAAATGCACACACAAAATATAAGCAACAATTGCCACTAATGATAATGAGGTGTATTTTCTTGCTTAAACGTCAGATTTGATATTAATTGTTTTTAAAGACTAATCTATATTGAGCAACAATTTTCGGAATTCGAATCTATCCGTAAGCCTCTTGTTGAAGGCTGATTTTTCCAAGAGAAGTTCTATCAAAAAATTTACAAAAATGACACATTTCGAAGTTATTTTTCGAATATCGTTTCAAAGGCTGATTTTTAACTAAATGGATATTTTAACAAATATAGGTACTCGTGTACATTGTGTTATGACCATCACAAAATGTACTAATTTTGCAAAGGATTAAAAAATTAAGAAACTAGTATATTATATATTAATTCGGGATTACTAAAATTATTAAGTGTTTTTTTTCCCCAGGTAATCTACATAGATCATTGGTTTACATGCAACACAACAACTGTAAATGAACCCATAGTTGTTGTAATGCATGAAAATCAATAATCTATACACATTATCTGGGGAAAATAAAAAAGCCTATTCTCTGGACAACAATCAACCACGTGTAGTACCTAAACTGTCCATGATGTGCGCTAGTTATCAGCTGTTATTATTATTATTATTATTATTAGGTATTATTATTATTTTTTTTTTTTTTTTTTTTGATTTTTTGATGAGCTTTTTGTATTGTTCTGATATTTTTTACTGTGTTTAGTTAGTTGTATCTTTGTATATATATTTGAACAAATTGTAGAATTAGTCAAAATTAATGTAAGCAAAGTACATGAGCTCGGCTAGCTACAACTTGCGACCAGGGTAGCAACAATAGAAAAGCATATAGGTTATTGGGTGCTTCAGAAATGTGTCCTTTTACGCTAATTAATGAGCGGAAAGTGTTTTTGCTATACGATGTTCCACACCTCTTTAAAAGCGTCAGGAATACACTGCTTAAGGCTGATATAAAAATCATTGAAAAAATAGTTTCATGGCAAATTATTTAAAGCAGAACCATGTCAAATATTTCAGTGTTTTTATAAATTAAAATATTGTCATCTTTCCCCTAACCCGTTCCAAAAATTAAGCTAGCAACAAAAATGTTTAGTGAAAATGTTTCATCGAGCATTTATGCAGCAATATCACTTACCTGTTTTGATAAAAATCGGCATGTAGCTACTTCAACAGCAGATTTTATTTCAAGAATGAATTGTTTATTTGAAAATTTAACCCTTATCCTGTATTCATGGACCATTGGATGGAGGTGTGCCGCCGAGGTCGCGGCGGCCATTTGGCCGATATTTTGTTCCATACATAATTGAACCATACCAATAGGTATTATCATAATAAAAAGAAATGACAAAAATTTCCTAATTTTAATAATTTGTGTTTTATTCAAAATCAACATCAGGCCTTAATCCCTTTGGAGTCCTCTAAAAACTAAAGTCATCGTAAATTAGTTGGAAAAACAAACACAGGTACAAGTTTGTGTTTGCAGTTAAATATAAAACATATATAGAAGTCGCGACTGAATATGTCACAATTGAATATGTACAATGTAAAAAAAAATAAATAGTTGGCGCAACAGGTCTGGAGAGACCCTAGGCCTAGCTTCTCACAACCATTTGTTTTGTGTGAGTTTTTCATTTTTTGGAACGAATGGAAGGGATCTACAGTTTTATGCCGACTCCAAACGGCTAATTGAAAAGCTCTTTCAAGACATTTATACTCTCGGATGTTTGTCAGACGTTCGCGAGAGGTAGCGCAGCGGAAAAAAACCCTAAGTCGGAATTGGGTTTTTGCGGGATTCGAACCTGGGACTCCCGCATAGCAGTCCAACACACTAACCACTAAGCTACTGCGACTACTGTGTACAATGTACACATGCGTATATCTACCTACTTGTGTTATGCTGTTATGCATCTACTTATTAGCAGCTGAAAATACTATTGCTCCTATGTTGACGGATTTTGGGCATTTGGTAAGAAATCCTTGATCGTAATCGAGGAGGAAAAATGAAACATGGCAACCAACCCGATATATAAATTTTCTTTGACAATATCCCCAACCCCAATAGATAGTAAATATGCCAAAAAAGTCTAGACTTTCGTTTGCGCTGGTCGGAACAAACAGCAAAAATATTACTTTTGTTTTGTTTATCACATGAATTACTTTCGTTGAAATATAGCTTTCGTTTTGACGAAACTCAGATAAAAAGTTAAAGCTCCATCTAAATAAATTAAGGGCACAAACCAGTTTTCATTAATGATCGATTGAAGCGCCAAAGCTTCTGTGGGATACTGGTACAACATTTTTATTGTATTTCTTGGCGCTACTATAGGAATGTATATACAAAGGTTGTATTTATGTTTATATTCAAATTTGAAATTATTAATTTGTTATATCTAATGAATTATCTGTTATTTTTGTTTTGTTAAATTTTGATATTTTGAAAAAGTTTTTCCAATATGAATAAATTATTTGATAAACAGAACATACAATTTTATGTTTTATACGAATTTTAGCTCTTAAACTAGATAACAAAAAAATCTCGAATTCACTTTTTATTTTCGAGATTTTTTTGGAGATATAGTCTTTCGAGATTTTTGTTCATTCGAGATATTTGTACATTCGAAATTTTTGCATTCGAGATTTAACAAAAAAAAGTTTGAGATTTTTAGCATTCGAGATTTTGTCATTCGAGATTACGTCATGATCCCATCTTAAGGATTTTCTGGCCAAATCGTATCTCGAACAAACAGCTTTATGAGAGAACCGGCCATAAACCTATTGGCACAACCGTACAACGACGAAAGTGGCAGTGGATTGGTCACACTTCCCGAAAATGTGACAGGTCCATAGCTAACCACGCGATGCAATGGAACCCTCTTATTCAGGATGGCAGGATACGCGGCGGTCCTAGAAGTACATGGCGTAGATTAGTCGAGAAGGAAGCACGGCTACTGGGAAAGAGTTGGGGAGAGCTGAGGCACATTGCCCGAAACCACACACGATGGCGCGTAGGCGTTGTAGAGGCCCTACTACCCACAAGGGGATAAAGCACATAAGTAAGTAAGTAAGTTATTTCCTACAGCCGTTGAGAAACTGATAAGATTCATCAAGCGCATTTTCCACCTTCCTCCCAGTACCCAGAACTATACTTGCTAGCGATTGAAACGGGGCTGTCTCCTCTACTTATTTGCTCAAGTTCTTAAGATGAAAAACCATCGTCTACCCAAAAGGCGCTTAGGGCAATTAGTAACAGGTCTAGCACAATGTTGTGGAATGGAGTTGAATCTCAACCCGGAAACACTCCAAAACTGGAAACCAATTCTTGGGGACCTTGTGCAAAAGCTTGACCTGCAATTTAGAGATATGTGCTGTAACGAATCGTCGGAATCACCTCATAGACGAGTGTATAGTCGATTATGTTATGATCTAAGATAAAATTATTTTCGGGACGAACACAGTACAGATGTGATCTCAATCATGGTAAAGCTTCGAGGAGAATTGATGCAATTAAATATGTATACCACATAGGAGTGACCTTCCCGTCCTTTAATGCCTTGAGTAAATAGCAGACTCGGAATTTCGAACCAATTGCTACGTTTTATTCCTATGGATCTGAGTTAAAGGTAAGTGGCGTTATGCGATATGCGTTACAAAATATCGGAATAATTCCCCGAACAGTTGTTCGAGAATACCTCGCAGCGAAAATCCTCCGAATCGTATAAAATCTGAGAATGATCCGTTCCGACGGATACCTCGCTAGGGCCGAATATGTAGGCTTAATTAAAAAAAAAAAAAATGCTAGACAAACTTTTCGTGGTTCTGCGCTTATTTATCTTGATTTGATCTTAAAATTATTTCCGTGCGGTGCGTTCCGATCTGAAATTCAAGGTTTTCTTCTAAGATGTGTTGACGTGTGAAAGTTTGGTCAAGCGTAGAACCGCACTGGGCCTATCAGGTTGATAGCAAAAGGTTTTAGGCGTTGACACAAAACAGAAGACAATATGTTTAATGCGACATTCTGAAGATTTATTCCTCTGCAGTTGGCGCAGTTCAGAGCATCTCCTTTCTTGTGGATGGAGTACACGATAAGCTGAGGTTCCATTCGGCGGACATGCTCTATTCCCGCAAAATGTTACTTAATTAAAATCAAAAGCTGCCTTTCTACTCATCTGTAGTTAATAATTCTTAAAACACGGTTTACCTCATGTTCCGTCCACGAACTTTAAAGCCTACGTAAACTCTATAAAGCAACCCTTTGCTGTATAACTCAAAAGATTTAAGAGTTTCTCCACCGCTACAACAAAAAAAGGGGTTTCTGTGTGCAGGTATTGGGAAAAAAATTCTCTATACAGATAAAACGACAATTAGTTTCATTTCATAATTTCTTTCGAACCAATCAAAAATCATTGCATTCTCATTTAATCTTATGTGAGTTCGCATGACAACCGACTTTATGAATCTATGAACTGATGTCTTGATTTCATTCAATTGTCCCGACGACAATACAGTTATGAAATTAAACAAAGGTTCGAAATTAAATCAAAACTCCGCACATAGCTACCTCCATACTAGTTAAGTTCGGTCCGAGCATATTATTCCACCCTAATTACGTATTCGCAGGGAATCGCTTGCGATGAATGGAACCGAAATACCCATATGGTAATGTGAGATGCAATGACAACGACGACGCACTGTGGAATCATCGGTTTTGTGGGTGGAGTGCAATATGCAGTGTTCTGATATCAGACATGTGATCACGTGACATTGAAAGGCTTTATTGAACAATTGTATCTACAGATGCTCATCGCAACAACAGGACACTCAGCACCCTCGCTGAACCAAGTCGCACATATACCTATAACCTATACCGCATTTAAGCACACAGAGCGGCGGCTGGTCGACAAAATCGATTTGCGCGATACGACGTAAAGCACAATGGCTTTCATTTTATTTGAACAGATAATTAATTAACCGCGTATTAAAACATGAAACGGCACATAGTACTCGTACACTACAACTGTTATACTTGATGTAGCGCCAGGACTTCCAATTCCTATTATTATTTGGCCTCGATCTCATTACTTTGCAGTAGAAAGGGGGAAATTGTGGTGAACTTCACTGATTGAAGAGCGGGGCAGGCCTCAGCGAAACCGAAAACATAGCCGATTATTTTTGAGTAAGCCAGCTACAGCGACAGGTTTCTATGACACCCGTTTGAAAATATTTTCGACGGGCACAACTGCAGCCTGATTAGCAGATCGCATTAATTAAAATATATTATTACAATAATTAAGCGTGTAAATTCGCTGTTTTAATTGGCAGCTAATATTTTCATTAAACTGATTATATACTCGTGTATATCGATGTTGCTTTTGAAGTTTTATTCAGAACGATGTTTCGGTGACTGATTGGGTCCTGTTGGGACAATACACACAATAAATTGCAAATTTCCATTGCGGGCTAAGTCTTTAGTAACTACATTCACTATAAAGTGCACACAAAGAAATTAAAAATACCGTCTGATTTATGCTTGCGGTATTTTCATTAAAATTATGGGCTTGAACTTGAAAGACCTTATCAATAATAAATAACGTGAAAATCCCACAGAGATTGTTCGCACTAATATGAGTATTGAGGGAGGTACGCGTCGCATTGGTTAGTTTTTGAAAGAGGGAACTTTAATTTTAATATTTATTATTTCTGATAAATAAAAACAGTTACAGGTTATGACAATTTAAAGTAATGTCAGGTGCACACGGAATATTCGTAGCAGTTACGCAGGTATTTATGAGGACAAACAAATTTAATAGTCGATCATAATAAAAATGCAGTCAACCATATGTAGTTTAGCACATTATGTACAGGACAACTCAAATTGGACGCCTGACAGAGAAAATAAATATTGTTCGAGAGAGATTTGCATTACATTTTTCGTGAAATCTACACTAACCATGTGACCACCTCCATATGAAGCGTACTAGTCTGCTTATTATACATTTAAATGTGTCTTATTTTCAAGGCCTAGGTTCTCCAAACGAGGGGAGTTTAATAATTAATGGAGTTCGCTCAATGGTAGAAACTCTAGCATTATAGTGACACTGACCGTGCTTATATGTAAAAAGGGAGTCATGGAGAGACTTTTGCTCGAGTATGAGGAGCACGTCTGATGTCAGTAGACTACAAAAGATTGTCTCCAGGGATCCAGTTTCCAAGATCGGACTCATTCGTAATAGAGATGGGGAGATGTTGGAAACACTGGATCAGACAAATGAGGTCCTAATGGAGGTACACTTTCCAGGAAGCTATAAGTCAGATCAGCCCTGGGCTCCAAGGAAACAAGGAGCGAACCGGATGGATAGGACGGAAGCAGAACGGATCGTAACACCAGAAGCGGTCAGGGGTGCGATAGCAACATTTTCACCCTTCAAAACCGCGGGGCCGGATGGTATATTTCCGGGTCTAATGCAATGGGGAGTAGACGTAATTGCACCAAGGCTCAGGAATATATACGTTGCATGCCTAGCAATAGGCTATATCCCGATTACATGGAGGGAGACAAATGTGGTCTTCCTTCCAAAGCCGGGGAAAAAGGATTACACCGAGGCAAAGGCCTTCAGGCCAGTTAGCCTAACATCCTTTCTGTTGAAAACAATGGAAAGGGTGGTGGTGGACTATATGGAGAGTACTGCGCTTAAGATGTATCCTTTAAATAGTAGACAGCATGCCTACAGGGCAGGCATGTCTACAGAAACAGCGCTATATCAAGTAGTACGCGTTGCAGAAGAAGAGCTAAATACCGGGGGCATTGCGATGACCACCATAATGGACATTGAAGGTGCCTTCGATAAGATATGCTTTGAAAGTCTGAAACAAGCCTTGGAAAAACGTAGGGTTAACCCATTGGTGGTAAGATGGGTGGACAATATGTTGAACACAAGGGCGATAAATATTCAGACGGGAACCTCAAAACTCAGAGGAAGGGTTAGCAGAGGTTGCCCACAAGGAGGTGTTCTCTCACCTTCACTGTGGAATATCACTGTGGACTCTCTTCTCGACAGACTTGAGGCGACTGGCATTCACACAGTGGGATATGCCGACGACATAGCAATAATGGCCAGAGGCAGTTTCATAGACGTCACCGCAGATATCATGAGAAATGCGCTCAAAGTGGTGGAACGGTGGTGTCTGGAACAAGGGCTTTCCATTAATGCGGAGAAAACAGATCTAATAATCTTCACAAGGAAGTTGAAAAATCTGGAATTTCGACCCTTAACACTTTTCGGATCGGAACTAAAAATGGCCAAGAAGGTTAAGTATCTCGGAGTCTATCTAGATACTAGACTTACTTGGAACTACCATGTTGAGGAGAAGGTCAGGAAGGCAAAAAGGGTACTACATCAGTGCAAACGTGTATGTGGACAGAGGTGGGGACTCTCGCCTAGGTCAGCATACTGGATGTATACGATGATAACTAGACCCATTATTACCTACGCCTCGGTTTATGGTGGGCGAAAGCCTCCCAGAAAACTGTGAGGAAGCACTTGGATAGGGTCCAACGTTTAGCATGTATAGGAGTTACAGGTGCAATAAGGACAACACCAACATGCGCATTGGAAGTGATCCTAGGGATCTTACCGCTAGACTTATTTATTAAGAAAACAGCGGCCCCAACGGCACTTCCTTTGCATCGAGATGCGAAATGGCACAATCGTGGTACCATCTATGGACATAGGAAGATCCTGGAACTTGTCAAAAACGAGATTAGGGAACTGAACATGCCTATGGATGGGATAACAAGGGTGCGTATTATGGAAAGGAATCACAAAACTCGTATTGAGGATGGATTACTTCCAGAAAAAAGGAGTGGTGAAATAGTGATTTTCACAGATTGATCCGTGATGGATGACGGAGCGGGTGCCGGTATCCATTCAGCAGAGCTGGAACTAGCCCGTCACGTTAGCCTCGGGAATCACACTTCTGTATACCAGGCTGAGATGATTGCATTGCTGCATGCGTTGGACTATTTGCTTGAGAGTCAGGTGGAGGGAAGAAATATCCTTATAGCACTGGACAATCAGGCGGTGATCAGATGCATGGAACAAACAAACATAACAACATCATTGGCACTGGAATGTGTACTTAAGCTCAATAAGTGTTCATCTAAAAATGAAGTAACACTGACTTGGGTACGAGGACACATAGGGATCGAAGGCAACGAAAAGGCGGACTCCCTTGCAAAACAGGGGTCAACTGAAAAGTTGCTGGGACCAGAACCATTCTCTTCAATTGGCAAAGGAATGGTAGAACAGCTGATTCACAAATGGATCACGGCGGAACACCTGAGAAGGTGGTCAACCGTGGAACAGTGTAGACAGGCTAAAATGGCAATAAAGTGGCCGACCTGCTCCACTCAAAGAAGGGTTCTAAGCATGAGTCGAGGAACATTGAAGTGGGTGGTGGCTTTGTTAACAGGACATGGTAATTTCGGGTATCACTTAAGGAAGATGGGCCTTAGAGATGATGATACCTGTAAACTATGCCTGGAGGAACCTGAGACAGCGGCACATATACTGTGTCAATGTCCGGCGTTGGCTGGCAAACGAATGAGGATCTTGGGACATCATTGGGTCGAGACCCAATCGATGAAACAGATCTCCCATAAACAGATGCTAGCGTTAACACTAGGAATTGAGCTCAGGGAAGAACTCTGGAGAAATCCAGAAAGTCTCTCTGGGTAAGATTTTTAGTGGTAGAGAGACGAAAAGAGACCCGACAGTGGTGGTCTGATTCGAATATCTCTCGAAATCTATATATATATATATATATGTAAAATATTGGAAAACAAATTAGACGCAGCATTACATCTCTGCATAAGATCTGTATAAGATCTGCTAACTGACCCAAACTCGATCGCGTAGATACTACCCTCCATAAAACGTCAATGAGCGAAGTCATAACTCTTTGATAGACTATTCCATTCGCAGTAAAGTTTACCGAAATTTTGAAAGCTGCGTTGTGATTGCTTTATTATTGTAAATGAACAAGCTGATCAGCTTGCGAAGAAAAGAGGGGAACTATAAAGTAGAGATGGAGTGGTCATTAAACCACCTCTACGTACATCAATGCCAGCTATTAAAAACCAAATAAAAATAAATTAAAAAAGGCCAACCTGGAGTGGTCAAAAATCGCCGGGTATAAAGTTTTCATTTTCAAGGCTGTTCAAGGGTTCAAGGCTCTGGCCGCAGTTCGACAACAAAATCTGGAGAAATTCTAAGATTAGGTAAGGAACAACTCTGGACACCGGTATAGGAATACAGTTTTGCCACTTCCCCGAAAGAACCCAAATTACATCTGAAGATTTTTTTTCACTACGCCACCTCTCGCGAACGCCTGACAAACATCCGAGAGTATAACTGCCATGAAAAGGCTCTCAATTAGCCGTTTGGAATCGGCATAAAATTGTAGATCTCTTCCAAAAATGAAAAACTCACACAAAACGAATGGTTAAAGAAGCTAAACCTATGTATAGGGTCCTACGGAATGCGGCTATGCAATTAAGCATAATTTAACGTAAACTTTAATTGAAATAAATTGATTCGGCTTAAACAATAATATTTATTCTATACCTACAACAAAAAAGTAGCTAGAAAAACCAAATCTCACATACGGTATCTACCACTATTGCAAACGAGCTCCAACGAATTTCACTGAAAGAGCAAAAAGAGAAAAGAAAAGAACCATAAATCGCATCTATAGGAAAGGGCTGTCGTTTGAAGCTAAAAAGCAGCAGCACGACCAGTCGAAAAAAAAGCAGTATAAGGCAGTACCTATAGCGTATACGATGTATGTATGGAGCTACTATTCAACGTTGAAATTAATACACTTAACACACTTATTGCTTGTACTCTATACTTAAAACAATTCAGTTGCCATTTCCGTTTGTTCCTGTTGTCTCGAATTACACTTTCTCTGGGTGTGTTTGTAAAGCAAATGCAAGAATATACTTTATGGGTGCGTCTGCATTTCAGATGCTTAAAATTCATAATAATGTCTTGGAACATTTTAAGAATAAAAGGCGCATATTAAAAAAAAAGCAGTATTTTAAGTAGCTGTGCAGCACAGAAGTACAAAGATACACAGAAAGCAGTACAACGACAGCCCTGTAGAATATCGGGGGACACTCGCGTCTTTTTTAAAGTAACATATTTTTATCTAGTACGTTTGCAGAGAAACTAATTTTAAGTCAACCCTCGTTACTCAAAAAGACAGGCGTGGGTGTATTGCAACAAATATTACGTTACATTAAATTATTATAATACATAATAAAAAATTAAAAAAAAAAAAAAAAAAAACATGTCTTCGAGCTCGGGCTCTGATTGACACACTTCCTTTCTTCCGGCATAACAATACTCAGACCCTGGGATGCCAATTTGACATAATTTCGAATTTAAAGTGGTTTGAACGAAGAAAATCTTCGAATTCGGTCGAATGCTTTTTGACCGAAAATGCAATTCATTTTGACCGAATTCACAGTTGAGGAATTGCAGGCTCGAATGCCCAAAAATTTGAATACTTAAACAAATAAGCCATTTGTCCATTGCGTGAATTCGTTTGCAGAAAAAACCACTGCCTCCAATTTTAGACGAGCTAAATATCGACAAGTTAATTAAAGAAAAAATTTGTACCCAGTGGAAAAACCTCCCAACGAACAACTGGGTAAACACTGAACGCAGAGACAATACTGAGACCCCCAGCTTCGGCCGATTTCCCATTACCTTGCCTACAAGCAATACTTGTACGGAGTGTACACAATTTAGTGCGCTAGTATTGATACATAGAAATTCGTATTGACATATGTCACGAAATCTCAACACACCAACACACCCTCAAAAAATATCAACAACTTCCGGTGACTTCCGGTATCGGCAAAGTTGCTGCCAGCGTTCATAGAATTTTGTCCGTTAAATTTGAAATTATTCGTTACGCGTGAATAGTATTTTATTTCAGGAATAAGTGCACTTTTGCTGAAAATATTTATGAAAACTGATTACTGCAGAATGGCTGTAGGAAAATAAAAACATTTTGAGCAATTTTTCTTCAGTTATTAAAGAAAAATTTACTCGTGAAATCGAAGTTAATGATATTCAAAAGCGGATAATACACAACAATGTTTGTCCTAATATATTTCTAGTAAATAAAACAACTCATTTAGATAGTATTATTAACCAAACAAAGTATATTAATCGACTTTTGAAAATTTATAATAATCAACCAATAGCATTCAGTTATCTTAAAATGTCGTATTCCCGAACTCTATCACATTCCCCCATGGTTGGTAGCGGTTGGCAGCATTGATTTTATATTTTTTTGTATGTTTTTACATGTCACACGGATTCTAAACTGACATAACACTGATAGGAAAACAATATGGCGAATTCGAAAAAAAACTGAGGGGGCCAGCGGCAGGAGGATTGTGAGTTGGGGGTCTCAGTATTGTCTCTGACTGAAAGTTCGGAGTCATTTTGGTGCGAGGTGTTTAATTTTAAGGATTCTAGACAAGAAAATCCTTTCTACGAAATTGCACACTCTGCATTTCGATTTGTCATAAATAATGCAGGCCTATCATTGAATCCGACGGATGCTCTGCGGACGGATTCAATCCGATCCGCAGTTGATCACTTCACAAGTGAAAACCATTGAAAACGGCGGATGGACTACATTATCGGTCGGCAAAACCGCGTTACCGATTGCATGTAGTCCAGCGAGTCAGCTGTCAAATGAAAATCTTTTCATATTCGATTTTGTTTTTATAAAGTGTACGAACATGGATTGGATTTTTCTTAAATTTTGAAGAAATAGCTAGTAATAGTGATACTAGGAGCATTAGAAGAGGTGTTAGAATACGAGGAAAAGATGTCTGGATGTTTTTTTATCATTTCCACCATTGCCTGGAACTGAGGACGGGTTGTTTTTTTTCTAAATGGGAAAGATCAGTTACTCTTCTTAAACTTTTTAAATTTATCCTTTTTTTCGAATAATATAACTTTTAGTGCGTGTATGTGTGTTATCTCTTCGAGGTCCGCATCGATTTTGATGCGGATTGAAAACAACAACATTTGTATGAACCGCGGATCGGTTGCGTTTTCAATGATAGGTATAAAATGTGAACTTCGTTACCGACATCCGCTCACTTACCTACAGGCGTTTTCAATGATAGGGGAAATATTCAAAACAGGTACTACTCCCTCTGCAGAGCATCCGCCGGTTTCAATGATTGGGGTGATTAATTTTCTTCAGTTCTAAAACATGGATGCGTTAATATTTCGCGTATTTTGCCCACACATTTATTATTTTATATGTTTTCATTACCTTCGTGTACGAGGTCGAGTTTTTATGGAAAATTTTGTGTCAATTTGTGTCAATTGTGCTGAATATTTTTAAGTTTTGTTGTGAGGATCATCGTAGTCGCAGTGGCTTAGTGTTAGTGTGTTGGACTACTAAGCGAGGGGTCTCAGGATCGAATCCCGCAAAATCCCAAATTCCAACTTATGGTTTTTAGGGTTCCGTAGCCAAATGGCAAAAATCGGAACCCTATTAGATTCGTCATGTCTGTCTGTCCGCCCGTATGTCACAGCCACTTTTCTCCGAAACTATAAGAGCTATAGCGTTGAAACTTGGTAAGTTGATGTATTCTGTGAACCGCATTAAGATTTTACACAAAAATAAAAAATAAAAAAACAGTAAATTTTGGGGGTCCCCATACATAGAACTGAAACTCAAAAAAAAAAAAAAATTGTTCATCAAACCCATACGTTTAGGTTTCTATACTCTGTCCAAGAAAAATTGTCAGTACAGGGAAGATAGGATGTTTGTCTCTCAGTCTGGTTGTAATGACTTATATAAATCGGTCCCTTTTTAAAGCTCTCACAGGGTTGCCGTAGTGTGTATGATAATTCGCCATAACTCAGAGAGCAGTACTGTTAGGGTTACCATCTTCCAATTTAGCCAGGTCTCATCAGTAAAATAAATCTTTCTTTTCTCTTCTCTAATTTTTTTTACTTCGCGTAGATATCTTCGTCTCCAAGAAATAATGTCACTTCTTTCCAACAACAAATTCTTTCGCTGACGTTTGACGAACTTAAGTCCCAGAGCTTCTTGCAATATTGTATGCAAAGTTGATCTGCTTAGTTTTGTTATATTTTCACTTTTTTGTACTTCCAATAATATCTTGTCTAGCGTTGGAAGGTCATTATCTATAAAAAACTGATGGAATATACGCCTAATAGCACATTTGTCAAAATCATCCACCTTGCTCTTGATACCGGAATTATTTTTCTTCTTTGGTGGTGAATTGTGGCCTTTGATTGCTTTTTCCCTTAAAAGCCTGTATACAGTTCGTTCCGTAACAGAAAAAACAATAGCCGCATTTTCTACAGCTTCCGATTTATTTTTGAAAAGGCCATAGAATTTTGCAGTTGCATCAACAATTTGTTGTTTCTTTTCTACACTTAGATCCTTTGAAGTTTACCACTTGCTTAGATGCACTATCCGCTATTGAGATAACAACCATTGTTTCCGCCTTATATACACAAACAGTCAATTAGAATACAAAATTATATAAATACGCCACAATGTCATATTCCTAAACAGATGGTAAAAGGACTGCACTTGTGCAGCTCTACATACATTTTTTAATATAGACATATAGGTATACCTAGATTACATATTTGTTAAAAAATTACTACCCGTCAATGCAGAAATTCGCGGAAATAGTAGCAAAAAAAAAGGATCATAAAATCCTTTCAAGGCATTTGCTTTACTGGAGAGGAGTGACCGGATGTGGTAAAACCCAACGACCGAAAATAAACAGTATAGGTCTACCCGCTTCATCATTTTGATATTTCAGTGCGAAAAATATGCTCTACAAAGTGAAATATGAATTTATACCTACCAAAACATGCAGAAATATGCCCTAACGAATAAGGCTGAAAATTTGTACTTAGATTTCTATATTAAAATATTTAATCAAATTTTATCCCTTAAAGTACCATGCTTCTGCATGAATCCCGTTGAGTTGCCCTAGTAATCATTATTAATTTATTGCAATATCTCTACAACGCACATATGATCACTTGTTGCGTTAATGAAATGAATGCATTAAAACACCTCACGAATAAACATTATTTATAAAAGACAACATTCAAAAATATGTTTTAACTGAATATTATTGGATCTTTCAGAAATACAAACAAATTAAAACCGAATGGCAGTACCCCAAATAATATGCCGCTCTCAAAAGCTCCAAAAAGCTCCAAAAAGCACCAAAACCGAAAGTTCTTTGTCAAAATTCAAAGAAAAACCCTTAATGATATGCTAACATTGTCATATGGTAACACTTCTCTGATGTGCTTCAGTCACTCACACTGCTTATTTTGGTTGATGATAACAGCAAGCGAACACAAGCGATCGTGCTCAATCTGCCCGCAACTGTGTGGCAGACTGGTTGTGAAGGGGTATATGCGAATTGCTGGAAAATTACAACAACAAAATTCTTTGGAATGCCAGTGGTTTCGTTTTTATTTCAGTGGCAAATCTTGTGTTTGAGTGCCGTGAGA
This sequence comes from Cheilosia urbana, assembly GCA_946477585.1. Lineage (NCBI taxonomy): Eukaryota > Metazoa > Arthropoda > Insecta > Diptera > Syrphidae > Cheilosia > Cheilosia urbana. The sequence goes on from OX297856.1 coordinate 47,137,762, forward strand.
GAGCTACAGGCACCACTGGTAGAAAAATGAGCTTCCCATAAGGCCTGTACTGACAATTTTTCTTGGACAGAGTATAATATCATTTTTTTTCTAAAGTGAATAGTTTGCGCGAGAGACACTTCCAAAGTGGTAAAATGTTGGTCCCCCCCTAACTTCTATAATAAGAGAACGATAAAACTAAAAAAAATATATGATGTACCATGTAAACTTCAAACGAAAATTTTTTGAACGAGATCTAGCGAGTAGTTTTTAAAATATCGATCAAAGTTACAACGAACTACAAGAACTTTTATGTTATGTTACTTGCTGTTTCGGAACCCTTCATGAGCGAGTCCGACTCGCACTTGTCTTACTTTTTTTCCACTGCGCTACCTCTCGCGAACGTCTGACAAACATCCGAGAGTATAAATGTCTTGAAAGAGCTTCTCAATTAACCGTTTGGAGTCGGCATAAAATTGTTGATCCCTTCCATTCGTTTCAAAAATGAAAAACTCACACAAAACGAATGTGTGTTGTGAGAAGCTAGGCCTAGGGTCCCTCCGGACCTGTTGCGCCAACTATTTTTTGTGAGGATCATCGTAGAATTCGGAAAAAGTTATCGAATCTCAAAAAACCTCACAAGATCTTGTGACTTGTGAGGGCTCACTTCGGCAGAATCGGGCTGTTAGATTCCTTATAAACAAATATTTTGAAATAAAATGTTACTTAGTTAAAAATCGTTCTATTTGTCTTTTTTTGCTAATAAAGGGTGGTGAACCACACCTAAACGTCAAGTTTTTTTCTGCATTGCATTTGACATTTCTCAATTTCAGACTAACTCAATTTGAACCATGGAAAGATAAACAATCGAGCAACGCGTTAAAGTTATTCAGGCTTATTATGAAAATGGGCGTTCATATCAAAATGCATATCGTGCACGCGTACAATCGGAAAAATCGTGCAAAAATTTGAACAAACCGGATCTGTAGGAGATGTGAAAACACGAGTGCATGCTCGTACAACTCGTACTACAGAAAATATTGCTGCTGTTCGCGATAGTGTGGCTGAAAAGCCGTCCACCTCAACTCGTCGTCGTGCCCAACAATTGCACCTCTCACGCTCGTCGTTGATGAACAACATGCATAAAGACTTGCATTTACGCGCTTACAAGGTGCAATTAACTCAAGAGCTAAAGCCTCTTGACCATTTCCAGCGTCGTCAATTGTCAGAATGGTGGCAAGAAATGGCAACAGTGGATGATCAATTTTCGAAGAAATTCATCTTCAGTGAGGCACATTTTCACCTCAGTGGATTCGTCAATAAGCAGAATTGCCGCATTTGGGCGAATGGTAATCCAAGAGTGATTGTCGAAAAACCAATGCACCCACAAAGAGTGACTGTTTGGTGCGGTTTATGACTGGCGGCATCATCGGGCCGTATTTTTTCCAAAGGTGTTCGCTATCGTGAGATGATAACGAACTTTTTATGACCCGAATTGGAAGATATGGATGTGGACGACATGTGGTTTAAACAAGTGGCACTTACCACACAGCTAACGAAATAATGGCGATATCTTACGTGGCGATCACAAATGGGCCGCCAAGATCATGTGATTTGACACCGTTGGACTTCTTTCTTTGTGTTTATTTGAAAGAAAAGGATTAAGTCGATAAGCCAGCAACAATTCAAGAGCTAAAGTATGAGATAATTCGGCACATCAACGACATAGAACCTCAAATATGCCTCAGCGTCATCGGAAATTTGGACCATCGGATGGAGGTGTGCCGCCGAGGTCGCGGCGGCCATTTGGCCGATATTTTGTTCCATGCATAATTGAGCCATACCATTATTATCATAATAAAAATAAATGATAATAATTTCCTAAATAATTTGTGTTTTATTCAAAATGAACATCGGCCCTTAAAACTTAACCACCCTTTACATAAAATAATAAAATGCAATAGATTTACAAGAGGATAAAGGTATTGGCTAAATTATATAATGCATTTGTGGAGATTTATAACTAGTCTATTACCCTTTTAAATGATATTACAAGGATTAAGTTTTTGACCGAAATTAGCAAAATGGAATTCGGTCAAATGTCAGATTTTGACCGAAAATCGATTTATCTAATGGCAACACTAATCCATAGACATAAATATGGGCTCCTACTGAAATGTCATTTTCATATACTTCGTTGAGAAAATATATCCCAAAACAGCTAAGGGCGCTACTGTTTTTCATCGGATTAGTGAAGAAGCACATGACGCCTACTGTACTACATTATATGCTCTTAAACTTTACAAGGTTTTTGAGTAGAAGGCAGGTGTAGTAGCTAGTAGGAGTTTCTGTTTTGTGATCTGTTTGGGCATGTTTATATTTCTGACTGGAATAGATTAGTGACGTTTGTTTAAGGTGTCTATGATTGGAAGTAGGGTTCATATTAGAGCTTAACATAGATAATTATATTTATGTAAGATTCTTGAGATTTGTGTTTGAATTTGCCGAATATGCCGATGGACGTTTGTGGGGGTAAAAATGAAGTGGGAGTTTCTGATTGTGTAAGGCTCCAAGTGGTTGGAATTATGTTAAGGTTCAAATTAAATATGGTTAAAAAAATAATAATTGGGTCATTTTTGCTAGAAATAAGTAAAGAGTTTTCCAATAAGAGGTGTTATTGTGACATTTGACAAGTAGAAACTACGCCATTACTAAAACTGGAACGATACACGCTTCAACAACGCATTGAAATTATTAAAATTCGCTACAAAAATGGTGAAAATCTTGCAGTCACAGTTCGCAAAACTAAAGCATATTTTCGTCGTCATGAAGCACCTTGTCGGACCGCAGAAATTGGTGGAAAAATTCGAGCTGTTGGGACAAGTTAGTGATGTGAAGAATAAAACCCGTGCACGTCGCTCAAGAACAACTGAGAATATTGCTGCTGTAGCCCAAAGTGTTGAAGAAAACCCAGGTTTGTCCATTCCTCTTTGGAATTGGGCATTCCACAAACGTCATTACACCGTATTTTGCATAAGGACTTGGTTCTTAAGGCCCATTTCCACCTCGGTGGCTATACGTCAACAAGCAAAATTGTCGCATCTGGGGCTCGGAAAACCCAAGAGTTATTGTTGAAAAGCCTCTCCATCCTCAACGTGTGACTGTTTGGTGCGGTTATTGGTCCGGCGGGATCATTGGACCTTACTTTTTCGAAAATGAGGTTGGATCAACAGTTACGGTGAATGGATTGCGCTATCGAGAGATGATTTATGATTTTTTTATGGTCGGAGTTGGATGGTATTGATCTGGACAACGTTTACTTTCAACAAGACGGCGCTACGTGCCACAAAGCAACGAAACTATTGATCTTTTACGGGGAAAATTTCCGGACCGTGTTATCTCTCGAAAAAGTGATCACAATTGGCCACCGAGATCTTTTGATTTAACACTTTGCGACTTCTTCCTTTGGGGCCACGTGAAAGATAAGGTCTACGCCAACAGCCCAGCGTCGATTCAAGACCTCAAAGATAAGATTCGTGAGGCTATCGAGGACATAGGGCAGCCACTTTGCGATTTGAATATGGAAAATTTCTTGAAAATAATATGGTCCTGTATGCGTGCTCGTGGTGGCCATTTGGCTGATGTTGTTTTTCATTATTAACTGCAAAACCTTCCTCTTTATTATGAAATAAACATCTGATCATTTATCTCAAAAAAATACATTTTTCTTTGAATACCAAAAAAACTAATTGATTCGAATTTTTTGAGAAAAACTAAGTAGAGGTTTTTAAGAATACTAATATTATCTTTAATATTTATTTTGATCAAAATCATTAGAGCGGTTTTTGTATGGACAAACACGTACCCAATTTTGCAATGTTTAGTTTGAAAAATACTGGTATAAGTTATTGTTCGGAAAGTAAGCATTACTTGGTTTTTAAAGTTTTATCGAAATTGCGGTTTTCGAGAAATGAGCAGTTTTTAAAATGTGCGTTTTCGGTGATTCGTATTTAAGACTAAGAACGCAATAATTTTAAAATCATCAAATTTAAATCTTAGTATGTATTTTTGCCAAAATCGTTCGTTTTCCGGTAAACTAAGGAAAACGAAAAGATTTTTTTTTTTTTTTCAAAAATCCATTGCAGTAGGTATAATATAGACAAAAATTGAGTTTGCTGTTAAGTTATAAATGACCATTTAACTGCAATTAGTTTTTGTTACATTCGTTTGAACCGTTTTCGATATATGTCCTAATTTCAAAAGTACCGTTATTCGATATTTTTTTTTTTTAGCCAAAAACTGGGTATTCAGTCATGGTAAGCCCATCTACTTATGAAATCGTATGAACCGTTTTCGAAATTTGAAATGGGAAGTACCAATAATACTGCAAAAAACAAAACGGACCCGGACCGGACTCCAAATCCGAAGTTTGAACGAAATCCGGTCGCCGTTTAGCCACAGACGGAAAGTATTTCGCGAGCCACTTTTTTGAGTTCCTCTACCACCGTAATGTCAGAAGTGATGAACATCTCGAGTACGAAACTTTGTACGAATAAAATATCTTTCTCGTACAACGTAATTAAAAAAGTTACAAAGCGAAATTTTTTCAAGGAAAAAAGTGCGTTTCCATAGCAACTTGTATTCAAAAGAGCGTCATCTATTCAAAAGATGCAAGGCTACAAGGAGTGATTGCAAAATAATTTGGAATCAAAAATAACAATTTCTTTATTTATAAAAGGTAGGTAAATATTCGATGGAAATTAAATTAGTGCCGTAGTCAATCGTACTGACGTATTTCTTTTTAACTTCACCCCACTGAATGTGTTTCCTTATAGCCGTTTTATTCATCATGCTTCATGAGATATGCGACTAGTTCCTTATTTGTTCTTTCGAATGATGTAGTTTTAAGACCTAATACCTACATCCAATGACCTTTTAGTGAATTCAGCCGTCACTTCAGTTTTGGAGTACCTATGATTTATTTTTTTTGCGACGAATCGAAGGGACAAGGGACCTATACCTAATTATTTTATGCATATTATTTATTTTAATCCAAATGGGTGAATTGCTCTCGAAGCTCATCCAGGACAGTTATACTCTCGGCGTTAAATGAATTTGAAAAGATGGACATTTTTCGTACGTCAATAGGTTATCATATAGGTTATTTTGACACTATCAGCAGTTTCCCGCTCGGAATCTTGACAAAGTCAGTATCATACCTCCGCGGAAAGTTTGTGCAAAATGTTCTTGAGACTGGTATGTTAATGGAAAACACTCATGGTCTCAGTCATCGTACGGTGCGCACAGACGAGAATGTGGTTGCTGTAGCCGAGAGTGTTGAGACTAAATTTCTTCTTCGAAAATGAGTCTGGGAACAACGTTTTGGTCAACAGTGGGCGTTACAGATACAGAGCTATGTTAGCCGACTTTTTTTTTTACTGCAATTGAAGACTAACTTTTGATAAGACTGAGGACTTAAACAAAATTTATGACATAAAAACAATCCTTAATATTGTTGTTAAAATTGAACCTATGCGTAAGAACAAAAAATTGGTTCCACAGTGTAAACGGTGCCAAGGATATAACCACACGCAAACCTACTGCCAGAAAGAGCCACGGTGTGTAAAATGCGCCGGTAGTCATTTGACGAGTGACTGCAATTCAAATAATAAAGCTCCCGCGCAGTGTATTAACTGTAATGGTAACCATCCTGCAAATTATCGGGGCTGCGAAGTAGCTAAGGAGCTCCAAAAAAGACGGATGCAATCCATGAAGCCAAAGAAGCAACGAAACAACCCAAGGCCAATCAGTACCTCGAAACCGGCAAAGTTAGATAAGCCCAACAATAAAAAAGGAAAACGGGCAACAGAAACGCCATCGGACATCGTACATAAAAAAACAGATATCCTAACATACGCGCAAGCTGCAGCATCGTGTAGTGGACAAACTTATAATCCACCAGACACTGTTTCCAATGTCTTTTCGATTATTCTGTCGAGACTTGAGGAACAAAGCAAAACGAATAAACTAATTGTCGACAGGCTAGTTAAGCTCGAAAGTAATATTTCGAGACAGAAAAACAACCAAATATGAAGCGGATGTTTAAAATACTTACGTGGAATGCCAACGGTCTTTGGCAAAAACTCGGAGAGCTAGAATTGTTCTTAAGGGAAAAAGATATCGATATATGTTTGATATCAGAAACCCATATAAAGGAGAAATCAAATCTAAAGATCAAAGGTTACATTGACTATCACGCCGTTCACCCGTCGAATAAGGCTAGAGGTGGAGCATCCTTGTATATAAAGGAGTGTATCGGCCACTCAATCGATTTACAATTAGAACTCGAAACAATGCAAGTGAGCTCTGTACAGGTCCAATATCGAAACGCATTTTTAAAAATATCTTCTATCTACTGCCCACCACGATGCAAGATAGAGAAAAATGATTATTTGAACCTAATCAATTCCCTCGGACAACATTTTATAATTGGAGGTGATTTTAACGCCAAACATAGTTTCTGGGGATCTAGATGCATATCGCGAAAGGGAAGAATACTTTACGAAGTGTGCATGCAGTACAATTGCGATTCTCATTCGACAGGCAAACCAACGTACTGGCCGACTGATGTCGCTAAAATACCTGATTTGATTGATTTCTTTATTACAAAAGGACTACCCGCCAATCGTATTAAAGTTGAAGAATGTTTTGATCTTTCTTCTGATCATTCTCCGGTAATTTTAACAACGACTGAGACATTCATAAAAAATGAAATACCGCCAAGGCTAACAAATGGCAAAACAGACTGGGAAGGCTTCAAAAAAGATGTCCAGAACAATACTGAACTGCGTGAATCACTCAAGACGCCTTACGAACTAGAAGTTGCGGTCGACCGCTTCGTCAGTATCGTACAGAAAGCTGCATGGAATAATACTCCTCACCAGCAGAGAACGTCGAACTATAACTGCGTCAAGTACCCGCAGGAAATAATTAATATGGTCAGAACAAAACGAAAAGCGCGAAAAAGATGGCAACAAACTCGAGCCCCGCAAGATAAAGCGAACTTAAATCGACTTACTAACTTGCTTACAAAGTCTATTAAAGATTTTAAAAGTGAAGAGGCCAGAAATTACCTCGAAAGCCTAACAGCTGAAAAAGAATCCAATTACTCGCTTTGGAAGGCTATTAAAGCCACAAAAAGGCCGAAGATCGCAGAGCCGCCTATTAAGATAACCCGAGATGTTTGGGCAAAAAACGACAAAGAGAAGGCGGACGTTTTCGCAGCTCATTTAGAAGAAACTTTTAAGCCGTTCGATGGTCAAGCGCTTAGTCGAAATACTTATGCATCAGACAGACGAACATCTGAAAATAATATAGTTGTAAACGCTACACTCACCGAGCTCGGGCAAGTTATAAAGAAACTTAAGCCCAAAAAAGCTCCGGGATACGACCTGATCACGGGTGAACTCCTAAAAATGCTACCTCGGAAAGCATTGACTAAGCTTCTTCACATTATAAACGCTGCGATCAGATTACAATACATTCCGAGTCAATGGAAAGTCGCGGAAGTCATAATGGTTCTAAAACCAGGCAAACCACCGAATGAAAAAAAGTCTTATAGACCCATCTCGCTTCTTCCAATTATTTCCAAAGTTTTTGAGAGGATATTACTCAGACGCTTACAACCAATTATAGAAGAAAACCGTCTTATACCCGATCATCAGTTTGGGTTCAGAAGCAAACATTCGACAATCGATCAAGTGCATCGGATAACTGACGTAATAGAGAAAGCTCTAGAAGAAAATAAAATTTGCTCTGCCGTGTTCTTGGACGTCTCGCAAGCATTTGATAAGGTTTGGCATGAAGGCCTCAAGTGCAAATTAAGACAAATTCTCCCCGAACGGTTATGGAAAATTCTAGAATCGTATCTAGAGAATAGACTCTTTCGTGTCAAACACGGAAACGAATATTCGGAATTTAAGGAAATAAGGGCAGGTGTGCCGCAAGGAAGCGTCCTTGGGCCACTCCTGTACCTGTTATTTACGCGAGATATTCCGCAAACAGAAGGTACTACCGTAGCCACCTTTGCCGATGACACTGCTATACTAGCAGTTGGTTCAACGACCAAAGAAACAAACAAAATATTACAAGGCGCGCTTAACCGGGTCTATGAATGGACAAATTCATGGAGGATCGCTCTTAACGAAACGAAATCGGTCCACGTGGATTTTACATATAAAAATACAAATAATTTGCCTGTATTTATAAATACGGTACAAGTTCCTTTTGCGAACGAGGCCAAATATCTTGGAATGACTCTCGACACAAAATTAAAATGGAAACCGCATGTAAAGAAAAAATGCGAAGAACTTAAAATCAAATATAGAGAACTTTATTGGTTACTCGGAAAATATTCCAAGCTTACCCTCGAGAACAAGCTTTTATTATATAAGCAAGTGATGAAGCCTGTATGGACATATGGTATACAGTTATGGGGCTGTACCAGCGATTCAAATCTAAACATTTTACAAACTTTTCAAAATAAAGTGCTAAGATCATTCGTCAGTGCACCGTGGTACATTAGAAATGAAGATCTCCATAGAGACCTCGGAATTTCCACCGTTAAGGACGAAACGAAAATATGCGCTCGAAAGCATAGAAATCGATTATAAGGACATATTAATAGCTCGGTCCGTGAAATTCTCGATGAAACAAATTTATTGCGGCGACTACAACGAACTAAACCTTCGGACTTAGCCCGATAATTATCAACCGCGTTAAAATTGCGGAACGAGCAGGAACTTTCGCCGGAATGTTGCCTGCCAAACGTGTAACTTCGTGATAAAAAAATTGCTTGATAAGTCATAACTTAGTTGCAGTACAAAATGAATTTGCAGGAGGTGGTTTTAGTGAGTAAAAATCTCACACTACTATGAGCACGCGCCGAGTGTCCTCATAGTGTCTTCTAGAAGATTTCCACCTACCTCGGAGAAAAAAAAAAAAAAAAAAAAAAAAAAATTGAAGACATAGATTTGGACGACCTCTGATTCATGCATGATGGAGCGCCATGCCACACAGCCCATGCCACAATCGAGCTCTTATGCAAAATCGTGTTATCAACCGTCTTTGCGATGACAATTGGATTTTTTTTTTTTGTGCGTAACCGTGATGGACCGATGTTATGCCAACAATCCGGAAACGATTCTATCACTTAAGGCCAATATCATCCAAGCAATCCGTGAGCTACAGCCCGAAACCATTAACAAGGTCTTGGAAAATTGGAGCGACAGAATGCGCTACTGCGAAACCAGCCGATGCAGAAAATTGAACGACGTTGTGTCCCATAATTAATGAGAATGTTTTCTCTTACTAATAAAGCCATTATAGAGTCGAACCCGCTTAACTGAAACCCGTTTAATTGAAAAACCCGCTTATTTAAAGTTTATCCCCTTGTATTTAAAAAAAAAAAAATGATACAAATAACTCCGCTTTATTGAAACCCGCTTAAGTGAAAAGCTCGGATATCTGAAACACAATTCCTTTAAAACGTTACAACTTTTCATAGAAAAAACTCAGCTTAGATGAAATAAATGAAAACGTAAACACACCTACAGGAATTGAAAAAAATTCGACATTTTTTGTTGTTGATGAGGTAAACTACATGAATGGAAGCGTAAAAGGAGAAAACATGCTCTACTCTAAAGAATGAAATGAGCGAAAGCCACGTTTGTACACAAAGATATGTCTCAATCTATATTTGTACATAAGAATGAATTCCAATGGAAAGAGGACATGGTTTAATGAAGGGAGAATTGGAGAATGGAGATGACCAAGAGCGCAATGCACAAACACTAATGTGTGCTTTTTTTTTCAAATATCTTCTTAAACATTAGCTTTTTGGTAAAACATTCTTCGGCACATATATAGCTGCAAGTTGTATAATCTACAAAAAAGTACCTATATATTATTTTTTTTTTTTTTTTTTGTAAATCGAGAAATAATCAGTTTTTTGTACGAATGAAACAATTTTGTTCACCAAATTAATAGCTAGGTACTCTAAAACGATTTGGTGTATCGCTACCACTGGTTTAACGAGAAGTTATACCGGATGTTGTGTGCAAATTTCAGCTTGCTACCTCAATTAGTTTCTGAGATAGACATAAGAACAAAATTGGTCTATTGGGTCTGACAGACGCACAATCATCGTAAACTAATAAGGTTCTGTTTTTTTCTCTTTGGGCACAGAACATTAAAAAGGCAAAAACTAACGAGCAGACGTTGAATGCATCCATTATTTGCATTATTCACCTTCCACATTCCACTTTACCTCTGACAATGACAGATGTAAATTTTTACATCATTACATTTTTTAACTTTCTCCATTACGTAGTAAGAGAAATTTATTGTTTTCGTGCAAAATTTCGAACTCGAGATGTTAATCAATTCTTACATTACGATGATACACGAACTCAAAAAAGTGGATCTTAAAATTCTGTCCGGTCTGTCTGTCTGTCCCACAGGCCTACAGCCTAAACGGCTGACCGGATTTCGATCAAACTTCGGATTTGGAGTTTGTGGGCTTAGGGCACGGGGCGGTATTTTATTTTGCAAGGTAACCTCAATATTAATGGTACTTCCCATACAAAATGTTCATACCAGTTTGATTTGCTCGAAAACGGCTCTAACGATTTCAACCAAAATTGATATTTAAGCTTAGGTTGGTGAGGTTACCATGACTACATACCTAGTTTTAGGCTAACGGTACTTTTTAAATTTGGACATATCTCGAAAACGGTCCATACGATTGTAACAAAACTTAATTTCTAAGGTTATATGGTCATTTCCAACTTAATGCCAAACTCAGTTTTTCTCGGTATTAGCGTAAAATGGATTTTTGAAAAAAATATATTTTTTTTTAAATTTAGTTAATTTTAAAAACTGCTCATATCTCGAAAACCCCATTTTTAACTTCGATAAAACTTAAAAAAAAAACAATTATGCTTGTATCGCGAACAATAACTTATAATCGGTTTTTAGCTATATACATAGTTAACAAATAGTATTTTTCAAACTAAACATTACAATATTTGGTACTGTTTTGTCTGTCAAATTTTACAAAAACAACAAAAACACACCAAGGATAATATCAGTATTCTAAACAAGATCCCGTACTTAGTTTTTCTCAAAAAATTCGAACAAATCCGGTTTTTAATTATTTCTCAAAAACAGCTACCCAAAAGCCGATCTCCGTTCACATATAGGTATTTTTAAAACTCAATATCGCACTTCAAAATTCAAATTGCAACAGCCATTAGCAATGCAATAACAGCATCGCAAAACTTATTTTCAGCAAATATTACCTACTTCTACTTTTGTTCAACCATTCTGAATATGCACCTTAAAATAATTCCAACCACTTGAAGTTTACACAATCAGAAAAATTCATTTGCAGCCCCACACACGTCCATCGTGATATTCAGTTCATAGCTGCTAATGCAAATTCAAAAACAAATCTCTGAATTCGTGCATATACATATACGAGGGGAGTTCAATATATTCGCTGTATGAGGGGGATACTCCACAGATGTGAAAAAAATTATTTCGTGATTTTAGTAGCCCCGTTATTCAAGTGTTTTACTGTAAAATTTCATTTGGCTGTGATTATAAGTTTGCTTTGTATTTTGCGTTGAACAAAGGTGAAATGGCTGCTGTCGCGAAGATCACTAAAATTGAGAACCGCGCTGTGATAAAATTCCTTACTAAACAAGGAAAAAGTCAAAAAATTATTCACGAAGAGATGGTGGCTGTTTTTCGAGATTCGGCAATTTCGTTGTCAACTGTTCAAAAGTGGTCAAGTTTATTTCAAAGGGGCAGGGAGAGCATTGAAGGCGACCCACGCACAGTGTGTTATTTCACACATTTAGCGGAATTTAATGCAAAATTCAAAGTCGCCCAAATGATAATGTTTTGGTATGATTTGAAAGGTACAACATCAGACAACAACATGCTAAAAACCAAAACAAAATTATAACGGTATTTACCGTTCTCTGACATCGCAAACAGAAGTTAACTTGAGCAAACATTTTTTTTTATAGTTAGCTGCATTTTTTCGCTTTCAATTGACCATTCCGTGTTTATTGAAATGAGCAGTTAGTTCATTAATTATATTTTAATTATTATTTTCTGATATATTCAAAGTATTTAAGGTAAGTAAGAATTTTCTGCGAACTTAAAAATTTGAAGAAATCCTCGATTTGTTTGGAGGCCTTACGCCTGGATTCTTTTTGTGTGTCTTGTGACTTTGTGAAGAGTTTTAAAAATGTATCCACATGTATCCCTCGTGTAATAGTGCTTAAAATGTTCTCCTATGTTTTATTTGTCAGAATCCATTCACAGTTTTTGCTCTTGGGTGCTCACCCCATACAATTTTTTTTTGTTTTGTATAGGCCTATAGTACAATGAAAAATTACGTAATTTTTGATATTTGGAAAAACTCCAAGAAAGAGCACCGTAAAAAAGATATTTCGTTTTTTTTATGGAAAGCTTTGGTTTGTGGACATGGACAGTGTTCCTGGAGTGTAGCAAAATGTCAGCCAAGTGGGAACGAAGTGTTCGAGATCTGAAAAGATTCCGGAAGGACAATGAAAAACGGTTGAATGAGGAGATTAAGTGGCCGGATGAGTTCTTACAACCAAGTTCCAACAACAAGTACAAAGCCAGATCGTGAATAACCTTCAAAGTCGTTCAGAGAATGTGTACCCACAGTGCAAAAACGAAAAATATGTGAACTTATAAGCACTAGAACGCCAAGCGAAATTGCTGTTGCAGCAAATCTGATTAAAGAGCTTGTTCTTAGTTCTCCTGCAAGGGCTTCAAACCTAAGAATCATCTCTCCAGAGGAAGCGATTTTGCTGATGGTTAACACAAAATTAAGTACTTTTGAGTACAAAAATATAAGCCAGCAGCTTAAAACAATGAATGCAAATTATTATTATTTTATTTTATTGTGGCAAGAAAATTACAATTTGTAATATATAAAAATATAAAATATTTGTATAATTTTTCACTAAATAATATCACAGATTAATATACAATTCGAAGGAAAAGCCACTAAAAACCTTCATTAAAACTAAATTTGCAGGGGGAAGAGAGAAGCGGTTTCAACACTTGATTTCAGAGTACTATACAAAGATTGTTAATGTGTGAGAAGTTACACAGATAAATAACTAACAGATGAAGATAAAGAAAACCAAAACAAATAAATAAACAAATAAACAAAAAAAAATAAACAAATATATAAATAAATAAATAAATAAATAAGTGAATAAATAAATAAATAAAGGGTGTTCGCGAAACAATTTTCGAATTTAAATTTAAATAATAAAAGATTCACAGGTTTTTATATAATCGTTTTTATTTTAAAATAAAACATACAAATGCGGATTTATGTTTTGAAAATAATTGAAGTTAAATGTTTACCACGGAGACGAACACACTCATTTAAACGAAACACCATATTTTTTGTGAAAACTTTTTTGCAAGTTTCTTGCGAAATTCCTCTGATTTCGTTGCGAATATCTTTTCAGTTGCAATAAATTTCGCGGTTTGTTAACGTAGACTTTAGATTTAAGAAATCCCCATAAAAAAAAAGTCCGCAGGTGTTAAGTCTGGCGATCTGGGGGGCCATGGGATATCACCATAACGACTTATGACTTTTTCGGGGAAAATGCGCCTTACAATGTTCATTGATGCCTCCATCCTGTTGAAACCATGTCGATCCGTTTACCCATTCATTGTTCTCCAACTCAGGTTCCAAAAAGTTTTCCAACATAGACGAATAGGTTTGGGAATTTTTTTTCTTAGTGAAAGACGTGGATTTGCAATAACATCACGACGAACTGCTTCAATTGTTTCGTCAGTTCTCACAGTTCGCGATACACCTGGCCCGTGTCCCACTACAGGTCCTTGTTCACGAAAACTTCGCACCCACTTGCCAATAAGTTGCGTACTAGGACAATCCCGTATACGCCGAATATTGAAATGTCTTGCGAATAGCCACGGGAGAATCGTTATTTTTAAAATATGCCTCTACAGCAAACGCACGATGCTCCGCCGACCAACGATCCATGGCTACTAAAATCCGCACGACGCGTAAGTGTAATGAATACGCCTCCCCCCTCCGCCGATACCCCGCTCGCCGTTTATTCAAATTCAAAGTCGAAAATTCTTTGGCGGACACCCTTTATATAAATAAATAAGTAAATAAATAAATAAAATGAATGCAAATGTATACCCGGCACTATTATTTAGTTCAACAGGCAAAGAAAGAATGCTACCCTGAAGAATTTCTTCGGATCCCTATCTATCGAACGTGCGAATACAAAGCTGCATAGAAAGATAAATCCGCTCCCACTGGAGAGCATTTCCCCGTTAAAAGCTCCGGAAGAACTTTTAGATATAAGTAGTTCAGATGAAAGCGAATTTGAATCTGATTAGTTTACGAATAGAATTAAGAATAAAATCAAAAATTATATTATGTTTAAATAAAGAAAGCTAACAAGTTTCTTAAAACCTACTGTTTAAGTTTTATAAGTTTTTTAAGCCTTTTATTCATACAGCTTGGAAGGGGTAAAGTAAACTTAAAAGAAAATAAAAACAAGTTCGCGAAGATCTGAGCGAAATTATTCTATAAGACATTAAGATAATGAATGCAAGTAACATATTATAGGTAAGTTCCAAATTATTAAAGAAATAATTTAATAAAACTCTGAAAAACCTTACAGATATATATTTATAACGTAATTGAACAAATAAATATAACAAAACAATATTTTCATTCGCGAAACAAATAAAGTTCCGCTAGATGTTTGAAATAACACACTGTGCCACGCTCAGGTTGCCCACTAACTGGCTGCACCGGAGAAAACATTACACAAGTCGAGAAACTTGTACTTGAGGATGCCCGAGTAAAGATTAAAACGATAGCTTCGAAGATTAACCTTTCTATTGGTACCATACACACCATTCTTCATGACTGTCTAAACCTTTCAAAAGTCAGTGCAAGATGGGTGCCTCGAATGCTCACATCGCATCAGAAACAAGTGCGAATCGAGTGTTCTAAGGATTTTTTGGAGCTGTGTAGCGAAGACCCGGTAAGAATTATTAATAGAATTGTTACTGGGGACGAAACATGGGTCCATCACTATGATCCTGAAAGCAAGCAGGAGTCCATACAGTGGCACAAGAAGGGCACAAGCCCCCCCAAGAAGTTCAAGGTCACTCCGTCTGCCGGAAAGATGATGGCTACAGTTTTTTGGGACTCAAAGGGAATTTTGCTAATAGAATACAACATAAAAGGTGAAACCATAAACGCCACATCCTACTCATCGACTTTGCATCATTTACGGGAAGAAATAAAGAAAAAAAGACGGGGTAAACTGGCTGCTGGCGTGTTGCTCCTTCACGACAATGCTCCGGTGCACACGGCACGAAGAGATTCAACATCCACCCTATAGTCCGGACCTAGTGATTATTTTTTGTTCCCAGACTTAAAAAAAAACCTTCGTGGTAAGCGATTTACCGATGATCAGGAGCTCAAAACTGCAATAAGTGAACATTTTGGAGAGAAGGATGAAAACTATTTTTTTGAGGGTATAGAAAAGTTAATCTCAAGATGTATAAAATGCATTAATGTAAGAGGAGATTATATTGAAAAATAAAAATATTTTTAATTTTATTCGTCCTTTCCTTCATGTCGATACCGCGAATATATTGAACTTCCCTCGTATGTATATATTTGTATGTAAAGATATCGATCTATCACGAATAATACTTCAAATCATAGACAAATTAAGCCAGCGTCATTAATATATGTATTTCAGTCAAAAGCAAAATCATTTCCTAATAGATCAAAATTGAGAAACTTCTACTAGGTACTAGTACTATGCTTGTTCTCGTACTCAAAAATCTTGTAAAGTGTCAGAGCTTATAAAATAGTACATTAGGCGCTTATAACTAACCAGAACTGGCGACTGAGAGCTTCAACTTCTAAAAACTCACATTGTTATTATGTACCTACTGCCATCTTTTATATAGCATTGCTTCTGAGATCTTCAGATTTTTACCTACCTAGGTATCTAATAAAATAAACTGAAATGTTTTTCAGTTATCGGGGATTCGCTTACTGAAAAACCCTTTTAATTGAAACTGAAGTTAATGTTTTTGGTCATTTCACTTAAGCGGGTTTGACGTACATGGAAAAAAGTTAATTTTGTTCATTTTATTTTGTATTTGGCCCACTCTGTACAATATATCAATGATAATATTAAAAATCCAATAGGTATAATTCACTCACCAACTAATGCTAATATAACAGTCAATAACGGGGCAATTGGAAATCTTGCCGTTACATTAAACTCGAGCATCTGAAGTAGATCGACTGAAAAAGAAAATAAACAAATTACGGACCGCTGAAATAACACGAGTACAATATATTTCATACCTATGAAAACGAAAATTTGATGATGAGAAAAACGTAATAGCATTGAAATCGAGAACGTCTGCAAGGATTTGGATTGTAATTGGAAATAATTTATTTTGTCAAAGCAACATCACTTACAAAGAGCAACATGACACAGAAAGCAGTGGGATATGAGCTCCACGCTGCCCACCACATCGATACGAAGCGATAGTGCTCGCCGGTAATAACATTCCTTAAATAGCCTTTGTTATCCTCCTGCTCAGCAATAACACGCACCGAAGCCATCAATAGATCATCATATCTGCATTAAAAAAATCGGTATAATCTGTTCAATCTTTTAGCATCAACAGAACTTACCCAAGAAACTCCTTTAAGAGAAATTTACTAAATGAATCCCCAAAACATTTGTTATTCATCGGATCTAATTGAACAATCCGCACTGGAATTTTGAGGCGCTCGCGTGTCGCTTGAGATAGACGTAAATGACCATACTCCAAGGAATACTCCACGATGTATTGATCTTCTGGATAAATGACATGTAAAAATTTGTAAATTGACTGCTGTAACACTTACCATCGTATTCGGGATCTTCAGTTTCGGTAGATTGCTCATTGGTTGCTGTTTCTTTCCATGAGTCCGGTAACACATATTCGAAATATTGAATTGTTGTATTGCTAGCACCAATTTCACCAGCAGCAAAATATCTCTGACGAACATGGCCTGATGTTCTTTTGAGATATTCTTTGTATTTACTATAATATATATTTGACTGAGGCCCGATGCCGTAATAGCTAAAATCGAAAATATAAATTTTTTAAGTCGCAAGCCTACAATGTGTGCTTTGTTTAAATTGTGTATTGTTGTAAGTATAAGTTCAAGTGACTTATTTCACAAAACCGGCTGACACCGTTGTGAGATTTCCGTGAAATGATGTATACATTCGGAAAGCACCAACTTATATAAAAATGTACATGGATTAAGCCTTGTCGGTGGCGAGGAGGATTGCGCTATTACAATAGAATGTCGGAGTTGGGTAGGGAATCGGAATTATACAACAATTAACAGATATTCTGATCAGGCCACCTGCTTTTGAGGTATTTTTGAGTCGAATTGAATACGAAAATGCCAATTTAGCCGCGGTGCACGCAGTATGTGATTAGTGCGTGTTTGGCCACTCAGCAAAGAGACCCTAAGCTAAACTCCACATACATGATTATAGCCGTGTACTGTATAAAATTGCAGGTCACTTCCGTTCGCCCAAAAACTAAAAACTCACGCTAACTTATGGTTCTGAGAAGCTAGATTTAGAGTCAGCGATGAACCAGTTGCTATATCAATAACGATGCTTGGCTACAACGTTGATTTAAATACGTATGTGTCAACAGCTTTTGGGTGAACGATTTGTGACAATTGACATGAATGTACAGTTCGATACCTGCCTGTTGCAGGAATTATGGAGAGAAAACATTGCTAGTGAGTGAAGTTACGTGATATTCGTCAATATAGCTTGTAGGCAAGTAACGGAAAATCGGCCGAAGAAGGGGGTCGCAGTATTGTCTCTGGTAGAATGGCTGTCGGCTCTAAATGGGGCCCCCAACCCAATTTGAAGGCTATTGAGAAGACTCAACGCCTGGCATACATTAGCACATTGGCTGCACTGAGGACACAAGTGAGTGTCCCTCAGTGCACAGAAATTCAAATAGCCGAGCACACTCTACCCCATCAAAGATTCAATTGTGACTACAGAGTCTACAAAGTGAGAACTCGTAAATAAAATTAATAACAAAATTCGCTGCATAAAAAAACAAAAAGGACAAGCTGGCTGCCTAGGGCGATAGGCTAGCTATATTCTGCTGCAAACTCTGTCCGTATAGACTGAGGCCGATAGTGTGTGTGATATCCAGTTTTATACGAATTACGTACAAATCCAATCGCAAATTTTCAAAACAAAATAATATTGATTGGGAGGTGCCACAATCCGTTTACTTAGCCCGCTTATCTTTTGCAAAGTGCCACCTATAGGATTGAAAAGCAGCCTATCTTTCAAACGGCAACCAACCATGTGCATCCACAAAATTTAATAGAAATCGGTTGAACGGTTTCGGAGATCGACCACAGTGGTACCTGTCTGGTTATGTTATCTTTTAAGTCTGCCTGAAATACATCAATACAATACATGTACCACAATACGAACAAAACAAAAAAGAATGATGAAATTCGTACCAGCGGTTTTCGAGTTATAACGTCATCTAATTTCACCCCGAAGGAATTAGATCTTCTATCTTCTATCTATATATAATTCTTTCGGGGTGAAACTCGATGATGTTTTAACTCGATAACCCCTGGGATGATTTTCATGGTTCTTTTTTGGTTTTGTTCGTATTGCTGTATATCAGGTTTATGAAGAGAGAAAATTCTGGAAAATCACCGTGCGGATTTGGCATCAATATTCCTTCCTAAATAATAAATATTTATTTTGACTTTTCTGTCTCAAAAATTAACTAGAAAACTACGTAGGTACTACGTGGGGTTTTTTTTTTTTTTTTTTTGTTTTTTTTTTTGTCAAAAAGTAGATTGATAAAATAATAAAGTTAATGTATTATATGTTGGTCAACAGTTTTTACACAGTTAATAAATTAAAAATTAAATGTAAAAAGTTTAAACGCGGACAAAATAGTTGTTGAAAAGTAAATGTCAGTGATTTTTTTTTAAATGCCAAGACAAATGCGCCCAAATATTGGCCGGCGAACAAGGCAAGAAAGTCAACAACAAATAGCCATATCAACGAAGCCAAACTGAAGAAGAATGGGACATTGCATTTTGCATGGCATGGTCGTTGAGAGTGCAAGTAATGAGAACTGCGTCAAATCGTACTGCTGTTGGAAACAAGTTTAAATCGAAGAGTGGCAAGACGCGCGTCGTTGCCAACATTCGAACGACTGGCATTTCAGTATGAGCCAACAGAAAACTATGGCGGTGAAGCGATTTTCGATATTGAAGCGATGACTATAATTGTGTGCCACCACTGAAACGCGCTAACATTTAAACACGAAACGACCGGCCTTTCCTGTGCCAATGCAAAGTGAAATTCGCACCTCCGGAGCCATTCAAATCGTTGTTTGAATCGGATGATTTTGTAAAGAACATTCGACAGTGTTCCGGTCTTACCGCTTCACAATCTGAAATTGAACGTCAGCTCAGTTATAACTTTGTTCAGCAACCTATATGCACCGAAACTTGGTATCGGATTGCGTTTGATTTGATTGTGAAGAATCTCAAATCAAATGTAATGCAAGGACGATTTTGAGGGGAAAATTAAAAGGCAAACATCGTCATTGACGGAATTACATAAAGTAGCATGCGTTGTGCATGCTTGGAGTTCGCCAGGTCAGCTAGTACTAGATAAGAAAGTAAATTGCAAAATGAACGTAGACGAAAGAATCAAGAAAGCAATACATCACTCCATATTTATAATTCACAAACATGCTAGTCAAATTCGTTTGTGTCAGTTTACGACACATACAATTGACTTTATGAAAAACATGGGAATTCAAGATTGATTCCATAAAATTCCAGCGATTATCCCTGCGACTTATTAATAGTCATATCAAAACGGGAAATTGATACGCTTGCCTTTGAATTTTCCACGCAAAATCGTCGCTTGCATGACTTTCGATTTGATATTCAAAAAAACAAAAACAAATTAAACGCAATCCGTTACAAAATTTCTGTGGATTAAGGTTGCGCAACGAAATTATAACTGAGCCGACTTTCAATTTCAAATTGTGTAGCAGTAAGCCCGGAATATGAAAACAGTTTAAGAAGTAAACATTTTTTTTTAAACGTTTTTCAATCCAAACTATTCTTTAAAACGCGCGGTTCTCCATACAAAGTTCTATCCCCAACCCCTTTCCCTTTAAACTTTTATTTTCACGACAAAAAGTAGCATAAATGTCCTTCCTTGAAGCACTACGAGACGTCAGTCTCTTTTACATAAAGCAGTACCCATCCGGTTTTGCCCGCACCTTTCGTATTAAGTCCCGTTTACATATCCTGATTATCTTTTACAAAGTGCCACCTATCGGGTCCTATTTTTAAAACTTTAACCAACCATACCAAAATAGTGTCCTTTCTATCCAAATGTAACCAACCATACACACTTACAAAATTTCATTAAAATCGGTTGAGTAGCTTAGGGGATCGACAACAGCGCCACCTATCGTGTCGAAAATAGTCCTGAGATTGAGTTCAAATTTGCACACAGGCCAAGGAGTATACCTGTGAAATTTAGTCAAAATTGGACAAAGGGGAGTGGCACCGCCCATATAAAAAAAAAAAATAATAAAAATCGTATATCTCGTGAACCAATACGCATACAAAGACCATATTTCTGGTCGTACGAACCATGGTATTAACGTTGGTCTGATTCGAATATCTCTCGAAATCTATATATGTATATGGCATTCACGTCACCTTTCATGGAAAATTTCCAGAATCAAAATCGGTTCACGCATTACAGAGAACATTGGCGACAAACACAATACAACTTATTTTTATATATAGAAGATTGGTTTGGCTTGTATGTTGCTATTGCTTTGTTTGCGGGTCTGAGATGGGTTTCTTGTAAGTCTAGTGTAGGGGCGTTGACGAACTTCCCTCAGTACACCTTCCTATACACAGCCCTTCGACATCATCGAAAGAATACCCACCATAACAGATCAACATACGTAAACATCCCTTATCTACATTTAGAATTAAAGTTACACTCAATTACTAAACATACATAACACTATACCCCTGTAACAAAATACAAATCACTAGGTACTCATATAAACACTATCACAATACACATAGTAGATGGCTGTGGAATTTTGAAATTGTTTTCACGAAAAAAAAAATATCTATAGAAAAATTTCCATAATCTTAAAAGTCGTCGAATATAAAGTCAAAGTGTGATCTCAAAGAAGAAAGAAGACAAAATAAAAAGAATTTCAAAAAAGCCCTGATTTCTGTTGTTCAAGTTATTGACCATCATTAAAATGATACAAGTATGTAGCTTAAATATAACAGAAAGATTGTGTTAAGTACATTGTGTTTCGTTTTTTTTTGTGAGAATAATATTGTACATATTATTATGAAATATACAAATAAAAAAAAATGATATAATATACATAAAGAAGGAGAAATGTTTGTGTTACCATCTCGAATAATAAAAAAAAAATAATATTATGTATGGGTAGGTATACAAATATGTACCTAATGTATTATGAACCCCGCCGGCTTCACCAGGCACTGATAGAATTTAAGTGTTTTTTTTTTGCCTATCAATTGACCACGATAATCACCGACATTTAAAAAAAAATCAATTAAATTGGTTGAAAATTACGGGCGACAGAGGGAAATATACACAATTTGTAAATCAAATCAAATACCTGGGAATAATTATTAATAGTGCTTTGTAATTTTCGGAATACAAAGATTGTTTTTTTCAGTAGAGTACAAAAACAGATGGATTGCCTCACAGCAATAAAGTAGGTATATATGTAATACTATTATAAAGCCTCATTTCGAATATTCAATTCAATTTTTTCAATTTTCAATTTATTTTTTTAATTTAAACATTGTACAAATAAGACCTGATCTTTGATAGTACTTAAATTAGCAGATAATTTATAGCATTAATGAAAACTAGGACTAGAACTAATATAAACATTAGCAGCCGTATTAATAATAGTCGCGTAAGTACATGTTAGGCCTAACTAATGGCAAACACATTCATTAAACTCAAATTCCTATTAATAATCATTTTTAAAAGATAACTAACGCTTCGTAACTATCATTATAACTAACTTACGGTAGGAGGTCTGTTAGCGAGTCAATAACTCTAATACGCTACTCACACCGAAAACTTAATCGAAAACTGATGATTGCCCATAAATATTTCAGTTTTCAAAACGAGTCGTTTAAAGTCGTTTTCCACGAAAACACTGAATAACTGTCACAACTCACAACTTAAAATCATTTTCCACGCTAATTGAAGGTCTAATATTATTTTGAAATGCTCTGAATTAATTTGATTTATTAATGATTTTTCGACGAAAACACGGTTTTCGCTGCGGTGTGAAAAGGGTATAAGAAACATAGTTCCTGTCAAAATGACAAAATAAATTAAATTTAAATTTGAAAAAATTGGGGAACAAAATGGCTCACCGTTATTCAGTGTTTTTGAATAATATAAATATTTTAGGGGAGCATTCGGTTACCATCGCTCCAACTCGAAAAAAAGTGTACAAAAAACGAGAAAACCCTATGAAAATGTTTACAAATTACATTTGTTTTGGTTTTTTTTTTTTGCTTTGCTCGATTTGATTTTATTTTCTTGTTTTTTTTTTTTTCACTTGTCACAATTGAAATATATTAGCCAGCCGTGATGACATAATGTAATAGTTTTTAGTACAATTTGGTTAGGTGATACCAGCTATTTTAGAGAAAACATCAGTTAGTTATTATATGAGTTATTTTCATTTATTAATAAGAACATTTAACTAATGTGTTATTTATCTAACTAGGTGCTAGGTAACTTATGAGTTATGTAGAGTAGTTATGGGTTTTTTATTAATACGGCTGTAGATACTTAAAAATAAGAAGCTAAAATTAGGAAAAGAAAGGATTACGAAGAGAAGATGGCGAATAGAGAGTAGCACAAGAACAGTAAAAAGATTTGAGGTGAGTATTCGTTGCTTTTCTATTCAAAGTATTCCATTACGGCATTTTTGAACTTAGTAGCACCAATTATTTGTTTTGTTGTTGCCGGTAGCGAGTTCCAAAGAAGAGACGCGAAGAGTTCAGATAGCTAGAGGAGGGCATTTTAAGATTATGTGTTCTAGAGGACTGACCAAATTGAAGTTTTTCAAAAAGATACATGGGGGATCTGCTGTTAATAATTTTGTGCATGAATACAAGACATTTAATATTGTTCGATTATTACATTATCATGCTGCAGGTCACATGGCGAGACTCCAAAAACTACAAAATAAGGCAATGAGGAGTATATTGAGATGCAATAGAATGACGCCAATAAGATTAATGTGGTTAAACGCAAGAGAAAGACTGGAACTAAACACTATGATCACTGTTTTTAAAATAAAGCAGGGCACTGCACCAAAGTACCTAACAGGTGGAGTGAGACGAGTGGGAGAAACACAACAATACCAGTTGCGAAACGCTAGCGACTTCAGAGTAAACCGCCAGACGTCAGTAGCTACAGGCAACATACTCATGCATAAAGGAATAATTTTATTTAATAACTTGCCATTTGAAATAAAGAATGATAATAATTTTAAAATTTTCAAAAGTAAATGCATACAATTTGTGAAACAAAATAATTAAGTACTTGAATTTAATTGAAAGCAAAGACTGATTTATATAAAATCAATACAAGTGAGATTTATATTATGTACTTAGTACTTATATTTTTAAGATTCTTGTTAAGTATTTGTATGCTAATAAATATTTACTAATACTACTACTACTACATACAATTGACTTTATGAGAAACATGGGAATTCAAGATTCCCACAAAATCAAAAATCCTTGTGACTTATGTCCTTCCTTTGTTCAACACTAATCCACCAAGCACGATTGATTCCCGAGCTGTGAGTGCACATACGGACGTTAGTCTCTCTTACATATTTTGCCCGTGCTTTTCCTATTAAATCCCGCCCAGATTTCGTAAACATCCAAATGTGCAATAAAAAATTCAATTATACAATTTTAGATATAGCGTTTGAATTTTCTGTTTTTGTTTTTTAAATGGGAGTTGCTTACAACGTGTTTTCCTATTCCGCTTGTCTTTTACAAAGTGCCACCTATCGGGTCCAAAATAACCTAATTTTAAAACTGGAACCAAATATACCAAAATAGTGTCCTATCCATCCAACTTTGCTTTGCTGAAATCGAAGCTCAAAAAAACACACCTAATAATAACTAAACCATAAAAATATGTACAATTACAATGTTCACCCCACATTGTAAGTTTTGAAGTGACATTCCTCTCTATTTATTTATCAATGAATAAGAGGTCTGTTCCCTCGCTTCTCGGCCTTATGGCTAAGATCAAAGTGTAGTATCTGTTCTTATCAGCTTAACATCTGATAGATCCCCCATCGGGGGACAACAAATGTTAAACTGATTTTTGGAAATAGACGGAGTGCTAGGAGCTTGCTCCACCTCTGTCACGGGTGGCCCGGTATTGCAGTACCGCCGGGATCGGCCCAATAAATAATTTCAATGATGATGTAATTGCAAAGTGCGAAGTGGTTGGTGGAATAGGGCCCTTACTTTCTGGTTCACTTTTGGCAATATGTCACATTTCTCTCATTGCGAGAGAATATGTTCAATAAAATTAAATATAACCAAAAAGAAAAGGAACAAATTTGAAAAATGTGAATTTTTTCTAGGCGGGAATATTCCAATTTCAGTAGAAAAAAGCATAAACTTAAATTTAAGACCAGGATTTAAATTGCTTTTGTTGCAGAAATTAAAAAGCACAATTCTTTTGTTTCTTACATCTATTTTTATGCGATACAAGCAATAAATATAAATGCAATTAAATAAAAAGTCAGTTACAAATTAGAATTTGAACGATTTGACAACCATCTGTCAGCAATAAGCAACTAGCCCAAAGAAATTTCTTGGGCTAATATTTGCAAGTTTTTTTATGGAGGGGAAATGTTTTGCTCTCTCTTTTTGGCTCTCTTCTGCCCAACTTTTGCGTAAAGGAACGAAGTTTGACTAAATTTGGCGAATGTGTTCGAATGAATTATCGTTAGGGAACAGACCTAAGAACATCACGAACTATTCTCTGAATTTTAGATAGATACTTCATTCAAATTACTTAAATATTGTATAACGAATTGAGAATAAAGAATAATAATAATAATAAATACATAATTCACTTACAAATTGTCTTGAAGAATTTTTAAAATATTTTTTAAACGCAGTTCTTCCATTCTTGCAGATTCCAGCTGAGCTTTGTGTTTGTCTAAATTCGGCAATACTTCCACTCTGTAAGAAAAAGAAAAATATATATACATGCATAATATAAAACGCCAGTTTTAAAAAAATTAATTCAATGCTGTGAATTTAAAAAGATGTAAAATGGCGTGGAATGGAGCGTCACTGATGAAGTGATGATTCTAAAATGGACTGTACACGTACAGTGGAAATGGTGTCGTTTTAACAGAAATCTGGGAAATTTGGAATGCGTGTTAGTAAAAATTGATTAAATTAATATCTTTCGGTACTTAAATGCACCACAAATACAATCAATTTCGTAAAAGTAATGCAGCAAGACACGACTCCGAGTGACAACTTCGTTCCTCATCCGGATTTTCGGTCATGGGCAGCACTTCGGGCTTCGTGTATTATCTGTGGTGAAGAAAGAAATCTTCTTGTACTCTATCTCAAAAGCCCAGATTAGGTGTCCCGAATGGACAACATAAATAGTTAGAACACACAACCTCGTGCACAGAAATCATATAGAAATTGCGAGACCGGTGATAAGTACTGGCTAAGAAAGACAGTAGTTTGTAATATTGTTGCGGTACAGTGAGAATAGGTAGTAAACAAAAAAAATAGTTGGCGCAACAGGTCCGGAGGGAGCCTAGGCCCAGCTTCTCACAACCATTCGTTTTGTGTGTTTTTCATTTTTGGAACGAATGGAAGGGATCTACAGTTTAATGCCGACTCCAAACGGCTAATTGAGAACCTCTCAATAACGCTCTATGAAAATTCTCCAGGGAAACTTCCACAAAAGCAGAACAACCGACAATCTACTCATGCAGCTTGGACGCGATGTAAGGATTGATTCCCTTATTTCTTATTATAAGCAATGAATACCAAAATAAAAAGTGTGTACGGTTGCAGCTGTTGTATAGATCCGGAACACAAGAGCAGTTACCATTAAAAATCAACGCATCGAAGATGTCTTGTGTGAATGAAATGCCTCGACATCACGATAGTGAGTTACTAGTTCATATCGAACGAAAGCATAGGGGAGCAAAGACTAGTCGATCCGAAAAGAAGTGAGGCATAACTGATCAATATACGTCGCTTGCGGTATCAACGGCAAGGCCTCAGAATTGTGGAGAAATGGCACAGACTCAAGGCAGAGACGAGTGTTGTAAGCAATAGCCAGACAACGCAATCACCGTTGGGCGACATCGACTTTAGAGACGGCTGAGTTACAGCCGTAGCATCGACGATTAGTAAGTGGAGAGTAATCGATGACTAAAGCTACGATTACACGTGCCATTTTTCGTGGCAAATTTTGACATGCTGACTTCACAAAAATTCAACCACTCGGGGGTCACTCGTGAGTCAATCGTCTTTCGAGAGTGCGCTGCGACAGCCCGCATGATCAGACGCTTGACAGGCGATAACACGTAGTGACAAATTTAAGAAAAATATTCACATCATAATGACGTCGGCATTTCAAAATTTGACATGAAAAGTGGCATGTGTATTGTATAATCGTAGTAAATAGAAGTTAAAGATGAATAACGGAGTATATCTCCAGATATTCCATCGAATACTAAGACTGGAGATGCAGGGAGTTACGTACCTGGTCGAATAAACAGATGACATCGCGGCAGTGATCAACGCACAAGGCACCGAAGATGACAAAAGACGACGCTCCGTAACAAATCAACTTAACATAACATAAAAATTCATTTCAAAAATACAGAAAAGCGTAAAAGTAAAAACATATAGTTGGCCATATAGTAGGTACCCCAGGATCAACTACCCGCAACGATTAGTTTCGTGACAAAATGGAAAGGAATGGAATGCCGTATCCCAATGCCCGATTTGATACATCTACTGTCGGGTGTCGGGTCCCTTTGGCACAACTCATTAATAACTCAAAAGTTTTGAATGAATGCAGAGTACCAAGGACTTGATTATAAAATGGTTAGGTGAATGCAAATGTTTAAGGATTGATGCATTTATTTGTATTATGTATTTACAATATTATAGAAGGAAGGTACATTAATAGCTTTATGTAGTTTAGCTACATCCCGAATTGAGAATCTTCGTCTGAAAGCCTGGCATTTAAAGTTTCCTACGAAACAGACATATAACCAAAACGCATCGACTGATTGCTTCACAAACCGAATGGCTTTCTAAGAGCAAGTAAAATACTCACCGCAGCACTCCATCTCTGGGCCAATCCTTTACGTGTTGCAGGCATGTCGCCGGGTTCTTAATAAATGTCACATGTATATAAACCAGAGCGAAAAAAAATACCAGCGCCTTCAGAAGAATAATTAATTCCAAGGCCCTTTGCATCGGCCTAAAAATTTAAGATAATATTATTCAACGAATCTTACATAGCAATGACATACGTACTTTGGAAATATCTGAGCGTAGAGTAATGCCGCCTTGAAGTAAATAGCATGGAAAAGCCTGTCTCGTACATTAATCAAAGCGTTCTGCGAACATAATACGATAGACATGATTAGATGTAGTACTTGTGCTGGATCAAACGGAAAAATATTAGCTCACTTGAGTGTTCCTGTTTCGGTTGTTAGGGTTGTTGTTTACGGGTGGTGAGATGATAACATCCGGGTTGTTGGCATTCTCTGGGCGCGGTAGATTTAGATTTGCGGGTTCGGACATTTTGTAGTATCCTGTTTCAGCTATTTGTAACTGTAGGGTGATGTGTAATTCATGTGAATATCCTCATGCGCAACATTGTAGTCTGCTGTTCCTATTGACCAACAAGGCAAACAGAATGTACAGTTGAAGTTTTCATGAAACTTTAAAATAACTACGTATTCCAAAACAAATCATTGCTCAAAATCAAATTAGATTGCAATTCTAGTGACGGAATCTTAACTATTCGCTAATTATAATAATTCACTACTATCACTACTTGGTTTAAACGTTAGTTTCGAAATGATGACGCAATTTGTGTGCTTCTGTGGACCGACCTTTGGTTTGGAATTAAACACTATTTTTTCTTCCACCCAGCAAAGGATAGCGAATTTTGATTTTAACAAGAAAAACGTTGGGTGGAAAATTCTGTTGCAACTTTAAGGAATGACAAATTTGGCAAATTCTACTTCAACTCGCAGCAGCAGCAGTCGAAAATTGTTGACAGTTGCTGTCAGCGAACTAGTTTCGTGGAAGACGGAAAGAGATAGTTGATTAGTAAACTGTCAAAACAACTTAACAAACAGATATGTGCCTGCGTGAAGTGTGTTTAATGTGTTGACACTATCAACCACTAGATGGCACGTAGAGCAGTACTAAATAAAAGTAGCGAGGTGTTACACCGGATATCCATTGTGAATGGCTAAACAAATGGCCAACAAAAGGGGAAAAAAGTTAAACCCATATTCGACAGGGTTTTCACCATTTCCTGGTGGACACGATAAAACTACATTAATCCTGTAATATAATTATTATTTAGCAAGTTGAGTAGTCTCATTGTTGAGTTGCGCGCCCTCTGTAGTTTCTTACGAGATTAATGTCAAAAATAACAACTTGAGATGGAAACCATGTTTTATGTAAAAAAGGAGGGGGAACCTTCTTCGTTTTGATTATTCTGGTTTCCGGTTGTAAAGAAGTGTGTGGCCATTTTTTGAATAAGAATAAAAGTTTGAAATCGGGAAATATCTCGTTAAATATTTGTTGTTTAAAACTCAGATGTGGGGTCTAGCCCAAGAATTTAATAAGTGATCACAATGAACACACGCGCAACGAGGAAAATGATGGTGGATGGCCTCACACTGGCCGGAGTCGAGTTCCCAACGAGTGCCACAATTGCGCAGCTACGACCCTTATACAATAGCTCGCCAGTGGCCAGTTGTTCGAACGATGAGGAAAATCATCCCAGCGAGGCAGCAAATAAACGGGAAGATGTTGTTGCAGAAACGGAAGGTCAAATCAACGCAGAATACCCAGCCACGCAGAATTCAACTACACCAGGTGTCCCCGAAGAAGTACAAGAATTGGAGGCGCAGTTAAACATTTTGCGTATGCGTCGCGATGTTATGCTGCTGCAAGAACAAATTCGCGGAATGGAAGGCAGCGTGGCGCAATCGACGGACAATCGTGATCACCGTGGAGTCAACTTCGACCATCTGGAAAATGCACTTAATGCATTTACAGGAAGAAATCACTACGACATCAGAAAGTGGTTTCAAGAGTTCGAGCAATACACGGCAACGCGTGGATTCACACCGGATGAGATGTGCCTAGGTGTACGTCGGCTGCTCAAGGAAACCGCCAAAGAATTCCTTAGTACCTTGGGTGTTGTTAATTATCAGCAGTTGAAAGACGCTCTCATCGAAACGTTTGGGAGACAAGTCACGCATCGAGACATCTACCGGCAGCTAGAACATCGACGCATAAAACCGAACGAAACATGTTTGGAGTACGTGATCTCGATGAAAGCACTCGCAGCCAAAATCTCAATCCCTGAAGCTGAAATGATTACATTTATAATCGATGGATTTGATGATGATAGTGCTAATATCACTCTAATCAACGACGTTGAAACGTTCGCCGAGCTGTTGACCAAGTTGGATAGATACCAGGAGAAAAGAACCATGCAATTGGCTCGTACCAAAGCAGCCGCAGTCAAATCAGCCGCCGTCATGTATAAGTGTCCGACGTCCGCCGTAAGCACCGCAAAAGCAAAGGAGCTTTCCGAAGTCCGCTGTTACAACTGCTCCCAGTTTGGTCACTTCAAGAGCAGCTGCACAAAACCAGACAGACCAGTCAACGCTTGTTTTACCTGTAACGAAGTAGGTCACTTCCATCAGAACTGTCCAAAGGCGCAGACGAAACATCGAAGGATTGTCGCCACTGCAACCAAGGCGCCGGCCGAGTATTCCGATAGTGATGAAGAAGTATCTGGTGCCCTCAGCGCCATGCAAATGGTGAGTGTTGCCTTTTTCATTGATAAAAACGAACGCACGGAATCTGTAACTTCTTTTTCTTTATTTGACACTGGCAGCGCGATTAGTTTCATTCGGCGTAGTACTATCCCAATCAAAGTCCGGGTATCCAATGTTTTAAAGCCGACGAAGTACGTGGGAATCGGCCGAGTTAAGTTATATTGTTACGGTAGGATTGAATGTCATATTGAATTCCAAAATGAAATTAAAAGTGTATTTCTCTTAGTTCTCCCGGACAATATGATGACAACACCTTTGATATTGGGACGCGACTTTTTAAAGAAATTTGATATTAATTTATATAAAATACGAAAGTCAAAAGCGACTGCTAACGAAAGAATTGAATTGAAGTCTAATAAATATTTACTTTCTAAACATTCATGGCCACGTGCGTTCGGTTTTAAAAATTCAAATGAAGTAGTTAGTGATTGTAGTACTCCGATGTATCCTCTGCATAGTGTGAATGCAGCTTCCAACGGCATTGTCGATGTGGATTCAGGCATAGTGTCAGCTCCATTGGGCAGTGTCAATACAAGCCCAACTGAGGTTTTGTTTCCGCCGACTGATTCTGTTTCGCAGGTGCACATTCCTGATATTTTTTCCATTGAACTCGACGACCCGCCGCCCGCAGTAGATATTTGTCCACGTTTAGAAAAGTGTCAAAGTGATGCTCTTAAGGAAGTTATTGATCGTGTCTATATAAATCCGGTAGATATTCAGCGCAAACCACACGATTATAAAATTAAGATTCGCCTAACAGATGATACACCATTCCATTGCTCACCGAGACCATTGTCGGTTTTTGAGCGAAAGAAGGTTCGCGAGAAGGTGCAGGAGTTGTTAGACAAAAACATAATCCGTTATAGTAGGTCCCCATATGCTTCCGCGATTGTACTCACAAAGAAAAAGAATGGTGAACTACGTATGTGTGTTGACTATCGCGCGTTAAATAAAAAGACGATTCGAGATAATTTTCCGCTACCGTTAATCGAAGACTGCATCGCGTTTATGGGAGGTAAGCGTTGGTTTACATTACTCGATTTGAAAGACGGTTTCAATCAAGTTGGTGTAGAAGCTGGTTCTGTACAATTTACTTCTTTTGTAACACCAGATGGGCAGTACGAATATCTGCAAATGCCGTTCGGATTGAAAAATGCCCCGGCTGATTTTCAACGTTTTGTACATGAAGTGTTTCGCGACATGATAGAGGCAGGGCAAGTCATCATCTACATCGATGACATAGCTATAGCCACTAAAGACTTTAGATCGCATCTAGCAATTCTTGAGGAAGTGTTGCGTCGGCCTTACGAAAAGGGACTTGAGCTGAAGCTGTCAAAGTGCAAGTTTGGCTACGAAGAAATCGAATATCTTGGTTATTTGGTCAATTCAGCCGGGATTCGGCCTACAGATGCTCATATTTGCTGTATTAAGCAGTATCCGATGCCGAGGAATTCGAAACAGCTACAAACGTGTATCGGGTTGTTCTCATATTTTCGTCGCTTTGTTCCATCTTTTTCAAAAGTGGCGAGGCCACTCCTTGAACTATTGCGCAAAGATACTAGATTTGATTTTGACGCTTCATGTATAAAAGCTTTTGAAGAACTGCGCAGTAAGCTAGTGTCAGCACCTGTGTTAGCTATTTACAACCCTGAAAGGGATACTGAGTTGCATTGTGACGCAAGTTGTCAGGGGTACGGCTCCGCACTTATGCAACGCCAGGACGACGGCAAGTTTCACCCAGTCGCCTTTTTCTCTAAATCTACAACGGCTGCTGAGGCCAAATATCATAGCTTTGAGTTAGAGACTTTGGCAATTGTCTACTCACTGCGCCGTTTTCGGGTATACCTTGAGGGAATACCATTTAAAATAATAACTGATTGCAACTCGCTTACACTTACTTTAAGTAAGAAACAAGTTAACCCTAGGATTGCTAGGTGGGCTTTGGAGCTCGAAAACTATGATTACGTGATACAACATCGAGGTGGTTCGTCGATGGGCCATGTAGATGCCCTCAGTCGATGCCATATAGTTGCCGCTGTTGATGCCGACGAAGTGGATTTCTCAATCCAAGTAGCACAGAACCGAGACCCTGAAATAAAAAGACTTAAAGACAGGCTAGTAGTAGAAGTTCTTAAGCATTATGAAATGCAGGATGGTCTTGTTTTCCGGAAGACTAGCACTGATCAATTATTATTATACGTTCCTAATGAAATGCAAAACAATGTCGTGCGAATGGTGCACGAGAAAATTGGTCATTTAGGAGTCGATAAGTGTTACGACCAGATTCGAAAGAATTACTGGTTTCCTTCAATGAGGGACAAAATAGACCACTTCATAAAAAACTGTATAAAGTGCATTATGTACTCGACACCTGCCCGGTCGAATGACCATAATATGTATAGCATTCCGAAGAAGCCAATCCCGTTTGACACGATTCACATGGATCATTTTGGACCATTGCCGTCATTGGCCTCAAAGCGTAAACACATCTTGGTAGTCATCGACGCTTTTACAAAATTTGTGCGCTTATACCCAGTTAACTCGACAAGTACAAAGGAGGTCTGTGCTTCGATGAATAAATATTTTAGCTACTATAGCCGACCAAGGCGCATCATTACGGATCGCGGCTCCTGCTTCACCTCGTTAGAGTTCAGTAGTTACTTACTTAGGCATAATATTCGACATATTAAAGTCGCCGTAGCATCTCCACAAGCTAATGGGCAGGTCGAGCGGGTCAATCGTGTAATCAAAGCAGTGTTAAGTAAAATAAGTGAGCCAGTGAACCATGCGGATTGGGCAAACAAGTTAACAGAAGTTGAATATGCTATAAATAACACAATACATAGCTCAACGAAAGAAACCCCAAGCCAGTTACTCTTTGGGGTAGACCAACGGGGCAAGGTAGTCGATGAGCTGACGGAACATCTAGGTGACAAATTCAACTGCGGTGGTGGGCGCGATCTAGAAAACGTTCGGTCCAAAGCTTTATGCTCTATAAAGCAATCGCAGTTTCGCAACGAACAGTACTTTTCAAGGCACAGTGTACCTGCCAAAACATTTTCAGTCGGTGATTTCGTAGCTATTAGACATGTTGATACCTCTGTCGGGACAAACAAGAAATTCGTTCAAAAATATCGGGGACCGTATGTTATTCACAAAGTTTTACCGAATGATAGATATGTAATCAGAGATATCGATAATTGCCAGTTGACACAGCTGCCATATGACAATGTCGTGGAGGCTGTACGCATACGCAAATGGTCGTCACCGACTCACAACTCGGGTACTGCGGTCGCTGACAGTGATAGGCAGCACATCACCAGTTAGGTATGCTAAGTTGAGAGGAGCGATTAGTGTTTAAATTTTGTATGTTTGCTTTATGATCGAGGTCGATCAAAATGTCAGATTGACCGAGTTGTAATATAATTATTATTTAGCAAGTTGAGTAGTCTCATTGTTGAGTTGCGCGCCCTCTGTAGTTTCTTACGAGATTAATGTCAAAAATAACATCTTGAGATGGAAACCATGTTTTATGTAAAAAAGGAGGGGGAACCTTCTTCGTTTTGATTATTCTGGTTTCCGGTTGTAAAGAAGTGTGTGGCCATTTTTTGAATAAGAATAAAAGTTTGAAATCGGGAAATATCTCGTTAAATATTTGTTGTTTAAAATCCGGATTTTTTTTTTATTTTTATTTTTTTTTTATTGGACGCCCCCGTTTTTTCCACTTCGGTCCATGCAAAAATAAAGATTCCAACCGATACACCGACAGAAATATCAAATTCTGTAGATTGGTCTATTTTTGCTTTTGTTGTAGGACTTAAAACAAACATCCTATTTCAGCGAAAGTCAAGTACAACAACTAGTGTCACCTCCTCCAAGTCGGTCTGACATTAAACATTATGCAAGCGTTTGATAAGTCCTAGTTATGTGGTTTTCCATTGGGACCAAAAATCAATCTTTTTTTTGATCTAAATCACTTTTCGCGTTCCATTGGGCAGAAAAATCAATCTTTTTTTCGATTCGGATCACTTTTTGCAGATCTCGATATTTTTTCAGATTTACACATACCAATGTACTTTGCACAGCTGTTTTACGGCAGTTTAAGAAGTTTGCTTTCGATAGAAATGCGCAAAGTTTCGTGAAAACCAAAATAGCAAAATACACAAATTAGATATGAATTTTGGTGAATCAGGCACTTAGTGAATCAGGGACTTAGTGAATCAGACACTTAGGAATTGTGGTGAATCGGGCACTCGGTTTCCCTCCAAGTTCCACTTCCAATTGGAGACTGGAATCTGTCAAGTTAGTTAATTCTAGAACCATCTAGAGAAGATATGGAATATACATCTGGAATATATCTACTTCTGGAATATTCGCTGATAGGTGGCAGCGCGGATATAAAAGGGGCGCGTTGACAACAGAGAGGGACAGTTGATTTTTAACCCGTGAGTGTGTGAAGTTCGAAAGAGTAATCGGTTGTGAGATAAATAAGTGAAAAGAAATACAGTGAATAAAACCGCATTTACACTATCACGCACGCGCATTTTTGCACGATACGGGACAGAGAGATCCGTTTGTCCGCAGTCAATGCTAATAAAGGCGAATGAATGAGATCACAAATCAGACGCCTAAGGTATCATGGATGTTCTACCCATAATTATAGATACGTAAAGCGGAAGTTTCGGCAACCAACATTTCTGCAGTCACATGAAAACATTTCTATTTCCGATTTAAAATATGTGAAATGAGAGTGTTTATTAGTTTCAGTAAATTAAACCAACAATTCATCAATCATTTATACGAAATTAATAAATAAACGTACCTTCATCCCTTCCGGAAGCCATTTTGTTTTATAGGAAAACGAAATTTCGTAAGCCATCGCTATAAAAATATCAACATGCATAGCTTTCCCATAATTCCTACCACGCAAACAAGATGGCCGACCAAAAAACGTATCACGTTTTTTTGCATGTTAGGTAATGCTGTCCCTTTCAGTCAGACGGCTGTTTAGTATTGGGCATCCCTTTAATTTTCCGTGATAGGAATGTGTGACCGTGTAAATGCCCCATAAAGCGATTGGATTGAAAAGTTTAAGAATTGATTTAAGTGATATTGTCGTGGTACTAAATAAGTGAATAAGTAGAAAGTGTAAATAAAGTTATTTTATTGGCAAAGTTAAACAGAATAGTGTTTTATCTTTTCGAATCCCAGCCTGAATGTAACAGAATATAATTTCTAGGGATTAATAATCTTCATTATTTCCCTCGTCATCTGAAGACTACAAACCACCAATAATACTTCATTTGTATCTGCAACAAGGAAAACATTTTTGAGGTCGATATCCATTTGCGATTTTGCCAGAAACGAATGCAATTTGAACAGCTGATATTGTTGTCAATTAACGCACTAAGTCATTTAAAAAAAGCAGATCAATTTCGTTGCGCGTTCCATGAGCACCGTAAAATCTGAGATTTGAAAAAAGATCTCTGTTGGTCCCAATGGAAAACCACATTAGATATCTCTGTTTTGCTTTTATTTATCTCAATTTAGGGAGAAATCTAACGAATCTTGTCATTAGGGCCCGATTGTGTCAAATTATCCGGGTTACGGGTGAATAAATCCTTAACTATGGTACTACAAAAAATGAACTACTGTGAACAAGATTGGGTCCCGCATCAAAAAAATGCGAGACGTGCCAGAAGAACAAGTAAGTACAGGCGTTGATATAAGCGCTATGATGGAATTAGGTACTTCTCGCCAAGATGGAAGAGCAGAAGAATTTTCTAGAAGAACAGAAGAATTCTATGGAAGAACAGAAAAATTCCATTGTTGCCGCACAAAAAGATGCGGTGGAAGAATTTAAGAATGTTCTCGAAGTAAAAATCGACGCAATTGATGAGAAATTGAACCAGCATGAAACGAAATTTCAGGAAATTCATGAAACGTTTCATAAACACGAGAACATAGCTAGAGAGCTCGGAACAAACATCCAGAACCTAGCTAAAGATCTCGGAACAAATATCGAGAACATAACTAAAGAACTCGAAAAAGTAAAGAAACAGAATGTTCGGGAATATTCTGCTGATTGCCCAAGAAGGAAAGAGATGCAGCCACCCGTTTTTGATGGGCAAACATCGTGGCCGATTTATAAAAGACAGTTCGAAGCAGCTGCAACGACCAACGGATGGGACGACGAGGAAAAGTCGATTGCACTAACGCTCGCATTACGAGCTGCAGAGTTGCTTCAAACTGTCTCAGAAGAAAAACAACGCAACTACGACGCTCTGGTGAAGGCTATTGAGATGCGATTTGGTGACGACCATATGCAGCAAGTGTATAGAGTGCAACTACGTCCAGAAGAGGGGAGAAACACTCCAGCAGTTGCAAGCGGACATCGAACGCCTAGCACATTTGTCGTATCCCAATGCCGGCGAGGATGTCATCAACGAAATGGCTATTGAAGCTTTCACGCAAGCCATAGAGGACAGACAACTGCGGATGGCTCTACGAATGCTTGGAAAGAGAACTCTTCCTGAGGCACTTGCATTTGCCTTAACGATGAGAGCTGCTGACCAAGCATCTCAAGGATTTCACCGTGTGAGAGAAATAACATCCGTTGAGTGCTCATGCCAGAGGACGGAAGTAGTAGACCGGAACAGTGCTCGCAGGGGACCGATCCGTTGTTGGAACTGCAACAAAGTCGGACATCTACAACGCCAGTGCAGAGCTGAACATAGGCAGGGCGGTTGTCCACATTGCAGAATTAGGAGTCTTAACGAGGAGGCATCTGAACCTTCGGCGGGGCAGAAACGTGTTTCTGGAATCGACGCCCCTAGGACAACAATTCAGGTTTTCCAGACCAAACGATGCAACAGGAGCTTGACAGTGGAAGCACATATCGGCCAGAAAAAGTATGTGGCCACAATTGATACAGGTGACACCGCTTCCATAATCAGAAGGGACATCGTTCGCCAATCATGGCTGCATAACACCAGCAGTTACTGTCTGAAAACAGCGACTGGAGCAACGGCAAAGGTGTATGGTGAGGTACTCTTGACGATAAATCTTGCAGGAATAGTCTTCTCCCATGCATTCTTAGTGGCTGATATATGTGACGAATGCATCATCGGAATCGACTTTATGAAGGCGCATGATATAGTACTCGACATCGGTATGCAAGTTCTAAAGTATAAGAACATCGAGATTCCAATGGTTTACGGGAACGAGAACGTGGCAGCTCTATGACAGTTATAAGTGAGGACGAAATATTACCACCTTCGTCAGAGACAGTGATTTGGACAAGGCTGGATTCTATCTAATCGAACCAGATCTAGAAAACCATTATCAGAACTATGTCGTGGGAAAGATGCTCGTTGAACCCAAAAACAACTTGGTTCCCGTTCGTGTCCTCAATGTGGAGCATAAAAGCGTGAAGCTGAAGCAAGGGGAAGTTATCGGAAAATGCGTACAGATTACTGCGGTTACAAAGTTGTCCAACGAAAGTCCTGCGAAACCAGTTAGGCCTACGGAGGTATCGGAAATAAACAAGAATATACTCGGAGAGTGTGAGCTGGATCAGGAGCAGCGGGCCATGGCAGGGAGTCTAATCAACGTGTTCGCTGATATATTTGCTTCACAGAGTGGCGAGTATGGTCGAACACATCTCGTACAACACCGAATCGACACCGGGGATGCGAGACCAATTCGTCAGCCTGCCAGACGAATACCATTGGCTAGGCAGACGGAGGTTGCAGAAATGGTGTCGACGATGGAAAAGGAGGGACTGATTGAAAGCTCAAAAAGTCCGTGGGCATCACCGGTCGTCCTGGTCAAGAAGAAAGACGGAAGTACGAGATTCTGCGTGGACTATCGTCAGCTAAACAACGTCACCAAGAAGGACAGCTACCCCCTGCCAAGAATTGACGATGCCCTGGACACACTGTCTGGAGCTAAATGGTTTTCGACTCTTGATCTGAAGAGCGGCTACTGGCAAGTACAGATCCATCCAGAAGACCGTGAGAAAACAGCATTCACAGCAGGTAACGGACTCTGGCAGTTCACAGTAACCATTTGGACTGTGCAATGCTCCAGCAACATTTGAACGTCTAATGGAGCGCGTTTTGCTGGGACTCACGTGGAAAACCTGTTTGGTCTACTTGGACGATGTCATCGTGGTAGGAAAAACATTTCACGAACATCGAGACAACCTAAAGGAAGTGTTCCAAAGGCTACGAAGTGCGCAATTAAAACTGAACCCGCAGACGTGTGCTCTATTTAGACCAGAAGTGAAATATCTTGGACACATCATCTCTTCCGAAGGAGTGAAGACTGATCCAGAGAAGGTCGATGCAGTGAAAAACTGGCCGGTTCCTAAAGACAAACATCAACTGAGAAGCTTCCTGGGACTTGCGACCTGTTATAGACGATTTGTAAAGGACTTTGCCGGAATCGCAAAGAGTCTGCATCAACTGACAGAAAAAGGCAAACAATTCAAATGGTCAGGTGAGTGCGAGAATAGCTTCAAAGAACTTAAGCGACAGTTGTGCGACGCCCCCATATTAGCGTACCCCACTCCTGGGAAAACATTTATTGTGGATGCAGACGCTAGTAATGTGGGAATTGGAGCCGTTCTTTCCCAGGTGCACGATGGCCAAGAGAAGGTAGTTTCGTACTTCAGGAAAGTACTCTCAAAGCCAGAAAGGAACTACTGTGTTACCAGGCGCGAACTCCTTGCTCTGGTATTGGCAACAAAACATTTCCACAAGTACCTTTATGGGCGGAGATTCATCCTTCGCACAGACCATGCGTTTTTAAAATGGCTGCTACATTTTGAAAATCCTGAAGGACAAGTCGCGAGGTGGATCGAACGGTTGCAGATGTATGACTACGAAATAAACATCGAAAGGGAAGTCTTCACTCTAATGCAGACGCTCTCTCCCGTCGACCGTGCAAAGCAGATTGCAAACATTGCTTACGACATGAGGAAAAAGATGTCGTGTCCATTCAATGAGAGCTAACCCCAACAGTGGCTGGAGTGTGCGTGAAATCCGGGAGGCTCAAATGGAAGACCGATTCTCGCCTGGAAGGAGCATGAAGGAAAACCAGACTGGCAGGAGATATCACATAGGAGCCCGGAGCTGAAGGCATACTGGGCGCAGTGGGACTCCCTTCATGTACAAGACGGCATTCTAAAAAGAAGATGGGAAAGCTCGGATGGAACGTCTGTCGTAATGCAGCTTGTTTTGCCCAGGTCGAAAGTTATCGAAGTGCTAAGGGAATTGCATGATGGAGTGTCTGGAGGCCACTTGGGAATAAATAAAACACTCGATAAAGTACGGGAACGCTACTACTGGGTCCATGCAAGGGAGGATGTTGAGAATTGGTGCAGGAAATGCGTAACATGTGCGGCCAGTAAAGGCCCGAGAGTGAAAGTCCGAGGTAAGATGCATCAATACAATGTTGGAGCTCCCTTCGAAAGGATAGCAATTGATATTGCGGGACCGTTTCCTGAAACGAACAATGGAAATCGTTTCATCCTTGTTGTTATGGACTACTTCAGTAAGTGGCCTGAAGCATTTGCTATCCCTAACCAAGAAGCTAAAACCGTGGTGGAGCAAATTGTCTACAACTGGGTAAGCAGGTTCGGTGTACCGATGGAACTGCATTCGGATCAGGGACGACACTTCGAGTCCAAGATTTTCCAAGGAGTGTGCCAGCTACTCGGGATTCACAAGACAAGGACAACACCCCTTCATCCACAATCAGATGGGATGGTAGAGCGCTTCAACAGAACCCTCGTTTAAGTAGGAGGCTTTCTGTTAGTAGAACAAAGAATCGCATAACATCCATCCAGGAACCATGGGTGTGGAAAAATCGCATCTGTGGCCTTGGTGAGTTGAGTGGTTCGCACATCGTTCTTTACGATAGGCTGTCTGAGAGACCTAGGACATGTCTTGTTGTATCGAAATCCCTTACGGCAGTTACAATCAAACGGTTCTGTTGTCAAGATTTGGTTGCTGCAACTATTACTTACCATGCAAACGACAGTTGGGAAACCTTTTTCGCCGCATCGGCTTACTTTCCCTATGACTCTTTAACTCCTCCACCACCAAAGGCTGTTGTTGAGCTCGTAGAGTACTGCGAGTCCAAAAAGATAGGTCTTATTTTATGTTGCGATGCTAATGCTCAAAACACTGTTTGGGGCAGCAGAAAATGCAATATACGAGGAGATCGTCTTCTGGACTTCATATTATCGTCTGATCTGACATTACCATCAACAATGTGGGTTGTCGACCTACATTTGTTACAGCGAGGAGACAGCAAGTAATTGATGTTAACCTGTCCAACCGGCATTCCAAGACTATCACGAATTGGCGGGTATCACCAGATAGCACTTTGTCAGACCACAGATACATCGAATTTCAAATCTTCTGTGAAGTTTCGCCTTTGCTAGAGAGGAGAAATCCGAGAAAAACAAACTACCTACTATGTACATAAATTGAAAAAGGGCAAAAATTAACGAGCAGGTGTTGAATGCATGCATTTTTTGTTTTATTTTTTTTTTTTTAACTTCCACATTCCACTTTACGTCTGACAATGAGAGAAAAAAATAAATAAATCGATTACAACAACAATAAACAAAAATCGGTCGTGCTTGTGTCTAGTTAGCGTTGGGCAATCCCTCTTGTCCCACTCCAATTCGTTTGCTGTTGACCTTTCTCGGTCATTGTGGGCGCTCTATGATATTTTTTTCTTTTGAGCGTTGTTTGCAATGACTGAGTGAGTGCATCATCTGGCGCATAAACAAACCATACTGATCCTCTTGCCGCTGGCCTCCTCAAATTTTGTCAGGAATCCGCCATTTTGTTGTCCTATCCGTGTACGCCAATTCCTATCTGTTTCGCTTTGCCCACAGTGAACGGGAAAAAGATTAGGTGCGAATGTGTTGGTTGAGAGGATTTTTGACATTTGTCAATACGAATTTCTATGCCAACAATACTAGCGCACCTAAACTTTTTGGGAGCGTAAAATTTAGCTTGTAGGCGAATAACTCTTAATCGGTCGAAGTTGGGGGTAAAAGTATTGTCTCTGATCTGGCGGATAGCGGGTCGTGTGTGAAGGTTTTGTTGGTGAACCAAAGCTGATTATCGTATTGGTATAACACCTACGGTAGTT
Source organism: Cheilosia urbana (assembly GCA_946477585.1). NCBI lineage: Eukaryota > Metazoa > Arthropoda > Insecta > Diptera > Syrphidae > Cheilosia > Cheilosia urbana. The sequence goes on from OX297856.1 coordinate 47,179,363, forward strand.
TGATTTCGAAAACTTCACGGCTCTGCTTAGCAGTAGCGTCGGAGTTAAGTTTTTTGTGGCAGTTTTGGGAATGAATTTTAGGGTTGATATAAGCAACATTCGTCGGCTGCGATCGAATTCCTTCTCTGTGTACGTCCATGTTGCCAAATATAAACCAGCTGTTTTGGCACTGGGGGAAACCCAGGTAGGTGGAAAGTCTGATATTATATCAGAATTTGATCTGCCTGGGTATCGCCTAGCGCCATTATTCTTCTAACATCGCGGTCTCGCCATTTATGTGCGTAATGATGTAGCCTACCAAACTCCTGTAGATTATGGCCAGTGTTCCAATCCGGAATTTAATTTCAAATGGCTCAAATTCCATGTCCGTAGGCAAATAATTCATTACTTTATAGAAGCCCTGCTGTCTGATTCCATAACAAGAATTGTCCAATTAACCCAGCTTGTAAATGCGCCTACACGTGTACCAGACATTGAAGGTCAAAATGCAAACACACTAGACTTGTTTCTCACCTCCCACCCTAATTAATACTCCATTGAAGTATTATCGCCTCTAGGCTCGTCAGACCACTGTACCATATCAGCTAATTTCTCGTACTCCGACCACAAAATGGAAGAAAAAACTCCGAAAAGAACCGTATGGCAATACGAGAAAGCCAACTGGAGCGGACTTAACAGCTTCTTTAGGAGTTTTAACTGGTCGTTATGTCGTTTTTTTTTATGCTTCCTCGATGACGACGTGGATGCCGCCGCTGATATGGTAACAAATATAATCACCTTAGGTATGAAATCCTTTATCCCAAACAGGTTAAAGTGTATCAAACCGAAAGAAAATGCGTGGTACGACTTGAGCTGTAAAGAGGCTATTAGATTAAGGGAGTTGAGTTTTCGGTCTTACAAAGCCAACCCATCTGAGGAAAACCGAAAGAAGTTTAAACGAGCCAGAAATGACTGCAATGCCCTCATAAAGCGTGTCAGATTTTTTTACGACCAATAGTTGAGGTAAAAAATACTACAATGTCCTTAGGGTAGTAGAAACTTTTGGTCATTTGTAAAAAAATATTAAGAATTCGGCCTCGTCAGCAATCCCAACGCTCACTTACAATGTCACTCCAGCTGTCAGCTCTTAAGACAAAGCTAATCTGCTCGCTGCACATTTTGCAGCCAGCTCTATGCTCCCAGATAGCGGTTTGTCTGCACCTGTACTCGAGAGCGTAGAATTTACCATTGGACCAATCCACTTTCGCACTTGTACAGTCGCAAGAGTACTTTACGACCTCAACATAAATAAATCCGCTGGTCCAGATCGTATCTCCTCCATCGTTCTGAAGAGGTGTTCTTCCACGCTGGCAAAACCACTGCGTAAGCTTTTTCGTCTGTCCTATTCTTCTGAACTCTTTCCGAGTAGGTGGAAAACAGCATTTGTCCAGCCCGTCCCTAAAAAGGGCGAATCTTCTTCTCCCACCAATTACCAACCCATAGCACCTACGCCCATTCTTTCTAAGGTCACGGAAACGCTGATAAACCGTCAGCTTATGAAATATCTTGAATCACGGAAACTCCTTCATGACCGGCAGTACGGTTTTCGTGGCAACAGGTCCACTGGTGATTTGATGACTTATCTCACCGAGAAGTGGAACCAATCTGTCCATCACTTCGGTGAATCGAAGATTGTTGCACTCGATATTTCAAAGGCATTTGACAGAGTTTGGCACCAAGCTCTTTTATCGAAAATGCGTGCTTATGGGATCGATGCGTCGCTTATTCAATGCATTAGAAACTACCTCTCTGGCCGTTCAATTCAAGTTGTTTTGGATGGTTTCAGTTCTGAAACCCACCATATAAATGCTGGTGTTTCCCAAAGGCTCCGTTTTGTCTCCGACTCTTTTTCTCATTTTTATAAATGATCTCTTGTCTGCAACTTCTAATCCAATCCATTCCTTCGATAATGACAGCACTCTTAGCTTCTCATATTCTGTCCAGGACTCACGTGCCTGCTCTTCGGCCGTAGAACTGGAACGGCAACGTATGTTAGGTTAGATTAGGTTAGGTTGGTTGGGGTTGTGAGATCGTCACAAAAGACCAGGCACCAAAGCGGGCCCATCGCCATCCCCAGGTAACCATTACGGTTAAAAAACCATTATGTCCAACATAATCTAACACGGTTCTGCGAACATAATGCCTTAAGCATTGTGCGGCAATTCCTGACTAGTTCAGATTTAGTGGTAATTGACTCTAGCGCTTTAAGCGCAGCCTGACTTTCAATGTAGATGGCGATATTCTTATTGGATATTGATCTCATCTCAAGTACCTCCGCAGCTTTGAGTACGGCCAGAATCTCAGCCTGGAACACACATCATGTGTCCGAAAGTCTCAGGGCCATATGTAGGTCCAACTCGTTTGAGTATATACCTGACCCCGTACCCTCACTGGTTTTGGATCCGTCAGTATATTCTGAGATCTCATTTCCCCTCGAAACTAAGTTCCTATGCCACTCCTGTCGGTCAGAGTACGACACATCGAACGGTGTGTCAAAATCATGTGTACCAAGACTTTCATCAGCTTTTCTCGGGATTTCGGAGAATGCTTCCTTTAAAATAGTACTGGGTGTCCTATCCTACTGTTTTTAAAAAGCCCTGCATGAGTGAGTCGTAGCGCACTATTATCTGCTATTGATTGTAATTGTAAATCCAATGGTAAAAGATGCATTAACACTTACAGTGCAGCCGTTGGTGTGGTACGTAAAGCACCCGTGACGGCAATGCAGGCTGTTCTTTGCACCCTGGTCAACATATCCCGTACATACTTCTTGTTCGTGGCCTTATGAATTATGGGCCTTACTACCATTATAATATATAGCCAATGCAACATTGAAGGCATCATGCCCCATTTCTTACCTGCTGTCCTCTTACAAATGAAGAGAGCATTGTGAGCCTTGCGGACTCTTTCCTGGACGTTAAGTTTCCAATTTAGTTTCCTATCTAATACCGTACCAAGATATTGTGCGCTTTCCGAAAGAGCAAGTTCCACTCCAGCAAGCCTGGGCAGCTTGAAGGGTGGTATCTTGCATTTTGTACTAAATAGTACTAGTTCTTTTTTCTCCGGGTTGATTCTTAGTCCACCTTAGTTGATTCTTAGTCCACACCCACATTCTGAGCCTATTGAGGGCTGTTTCCATAAGTTCACTAATCGTGTTTAGGAATTTTCCTTGAACAATGATAACTACGTCATCCGCATAAGCGATGACTCTGAATCCTGCACCGTTTAGTTCCTTAAGTATCTTATCTACGACCAACACCCAGAGGAGGGGAGATGGCCCCTCCTTGGGGGGTACCTCTAGTAACAGTTTTTCTTATAGAACTGTTTCCGAGAGTGGAATTAATATTTCTCGTCGAGAGCATTTCGCATATCCAACTTGTAATGCGTTGCTCGACATTTATCTTTTCCAAGGCGCTCTTGTTTGCATCTCTCCTGACATTATTAAAAGCCCCCTCAATATCCAAAAAGGCAACTAGTGCAAATTCTTTCTAGTGAAGGCTGCCCTCTATGTTGCCTACTACTTCGTGTAGAGCCGTCTCTACTGATTTACCTTTTAAATATGCATGCTGAGCATTACACAAGGTTCCGTTGCAACACTTACTTCTTATATAAATGTCAATAAGCCTTTCAAGTGTCTTGAGGAGAAATGACGATAGACTGATAGGTCTGAAGTCTTTCGCTGAAGTATGGCTTGGTTTACCCGCTTTAGGAATAAATACCACTCGTACTTCTCTCCATGCCCTAGGTACATAGCCTAATCGCAGGCAGTGTATAAAAAGATTTCCTATCAAGTTCATAACTATGCCTGGAGCCCGTTGAAGTATAGCCGGCAGAATGCCATCAGGGCCAGATGCTTTGAACGGAGCGAAGGACTTGATAGCCCAACGCAGTTTCTTCCCAGTAATGATATTATCAACCCTTTCATCTATTCGTGCGCTAATGTTAGGTTCATAAGATACCGGAGCCATTGTTGCACTGCTTCCTGGAAAATGGGCTTCAACTAGTGCTTCCAGCACCGCGGCCGCGTCCTTGGCTAGCATTTTACGGAGTCTGGAAGCCTCGCTAGTATCTGCGATCGCTTCACAGAAGAGCTTCCAGGATTCCCTCTTAGATTGCCTGATCAAGTATTTAAACTCTTTCTTTCTCTCTATGTACAGATTCCATGTAATGTCGTCCCCTACAACTTAAGCCCTATTATAGAAATGTCTAACTTGCCTTCTTTTGGAGTTTAACTCCTTATTCCACCACCGACGCTGTGACCTCTTGGTTGGTTTTCTGAGCGGGCAAACTTCTTCGTAAGCCACATTCATAATCCTGCCTAAGTTATCAACTGCCTTGTTTAAGTCTGATGAAGTGTCAATGAATGGTACTTCATTTCGTACCTGATGCCTGATTATAGATTCATACCTATTCCAGTCAGCCTTTCTGGGTTCCGATAACTATCGTAGCCTTGCTGAAGAAGCTTTTTTGAAAGCGAATCCACTTATGATCCGATAGGGATGCCTCTTCTAAGACCCTCCATTTCACAATTGTGAGGGAGTCAGTGCAGGATGCGAGAGTGATGTCTAACACCTCCTGTCATTTCCGTACCACAAAAGTCGGTTTGTTGCCCTTGTTGCATTTATTGGGTTTAGTCGATAAGATATAATCAAAAAGACACTCACCTCTTGCGTTAATATCGCTGCTACCCCATGGCGAATGATGCCCAATGGCATCACATCCCAAGACGAAGAGCCATTTGTTCTGTTCGTCAGCTGCCTTAACTTGTCGGGGGGTACTAGGGAAGGTAAGCCGATATCAGGCACAATGGTTTCTTTCCCATTTGTTCGCAGGAATCTGCAACCAGATCTCCATCACTGAAATTATTCAAAAGAAATGCCGTATGTTGTTTTTTAATAGGATTCAAGCCCAAATTTTATCTTCATTAGCTTTGCAGTAAAGCGTGTAATGCCTTATGGAGAGACCCAGAATCCGGTTGTTTTTGTTGATCCAGGGCTCTTGTATCAGTACGGCTGAAACGTCATGCTTGATTACATATTCAATCAAGACGGATTCCTTGTTCCCACAAGCTACAACCTTGCGACCGCCATCCCATCCAGCGCCGTCAAAGAGAAGGCCACCACCCTCTGTGGAAGACATCTTCTTCCACAAAGCGTCCTGAATCTTCTCTTCAACAGCCGGCCACTGTTCCATGGTCAGGCGTCCGCTCGGCTCCTGCTCGTTGATGATGGCGACGAGGAGCTCTTCCTTCGAGAAATAAACCGGGCGCACCACGGGCGAAGTACCAGCCTTTATCTTTTTAGCTGCACTCGGCTCAACGACATCGCCGGATCTGCTGCTTTTACTTAGGAGGATCTCTCCGGCCCCCCCAGACACGGCTCCCTCTCCATCCTTCTTGCCTTCTTGCCTAGCTGAGGCTAGCCCACTAGTGGACGCCTGAGCTACTGCCCTAACTTCGACCGTTGAAGCTGCCGATATAATGGCGGCCTCGGCGGCTACTGTTCCCATGGCCCTTTTAAGCAGTTTTCTGTCCCAGGCGCTAAGTGAACTGATGTCACACCCCCTGAACTGATCTACTTTGCGCTTCGCGCTCTCGACTTTACGTCGGGCGTTGCGCATCATTAGCTTATTCAGCTGGTGTGCGTTTTTGTTCGTACCTGATTGTGCGACTGCGGGAGATCCAGAAGCAGCAGAGTACTTGCCTACTGCGCCTCCAGTTCCCTTCGTCGATTTTTTGCCCTTAGGGATTGCAATGAGAGTACCAGCCACCTCATTTTTATTTTTTTTATTTTTGATGTGTAAACATCTAAGCGCGCGCGTTATTGGAATCTGGTGTAGTAATTCCACACATTTAACTTGCGGGGACGGAAATGTGTAGCGGAAATGCGTCACTTGGTTTTATCATTGTAAAATTTTTTTGGAATCTGGTGGAGTAATTCCACACATTTAACTTGCGGGGACAAATGTGTAACGGAAATGCGTCACTGTGTTTTATCATTGTAAAAATTTTTATCATTGCATACTTTTAGCTGGGGCATATTCATTTCAGCTTTTTGTTGATGTGAAATAAAGCATGTTTTTTCATATATGATGGTCACACACATTTCTTCCCTGTGACGGACATCTCGAGGAAATTCAGTGCCAAATCTTTCGTGAATCACCAGACACGCAGAAATCACAGCTGGACAACAACTAACAAAAATATCGTAGACCAGAACCTTACAATGTGCAATGCAAGCCGAATAAAATTCCAATGACACTTTCATTTACTGTGTAACACCAAACGGGTATTTTCCACTGCATAATTTTAGGAGTGCTTATTGATACGTAAACATCTAAGTGCGCGTTGTTTCACTGTTCGATTTCACTGTTGAATACATGCGTTTCAATAGTAAAACGCATAAAAATACAGGAAAATAAGTAATTGGTACAATTCCATATTTCTGTCAATAATGCAATGTTTTGCCGTCATTGAAGATACATTAAAATATTTTCAGATATGGGAAAGCCAGATGCAGAACGTGCGAAATTACAGGGCGCGTTTACGTGCAAGTAAACCTCTAGAAGTCGGAAAAAAGGTTGGGGAGAACGAGTACTCAAGTAAATGGAGAACTCGTCTCGCAAACCAAACTGGAGCGACTTCAAAAGAACTCCAACCGGAAAATTTCAACAACACGATATGGAACAACCATCGATGCTGTCTTCCAGCGTAATCTAGATAGATTACAGTCTCGAATGTACATATCTTACTTTAGCTACCACAATCCGATTGTATCTATTCTACTGAAACGCAGCACAGAAAGAATAAATTATTGTTATTTCATAATTATATCCAGAATACGGTTATTACAATTCCCTCTTTTCTCAATGACGCGTATCAAGCCACACACATACCGCACGCACGGTGTTTACACATACACATTTTTCGGGACTGTTGCATACAGTCGCACCAGTTTTTTTTATATATATCTACTTCTCCCGGGAAAGGCGAACCTATAACGCTTCAACAGCGCCCCGAGATGCCTGCAGATGTATGTCTGCTCTGCACTTAAATTGCTGCAAATTGTAGTCTTCTGGAAATATATCCCCAGGAAGTTTGCTTGTCCTGTAACAGAAGGAGTTTTGGAAAGTTGATGTCCTCGCGGTCAAGTGTACTGTATGGTCATGAGCATTAGCAGCCTGTCTTGTTGGGCGCCCAAAAGTTGTATTTCGAGGGATAATGTCTTTGAGTTCCTCAGAACATCTACCATGGTATGGAAGTACCTATAGAACAAGCATAGCGCATAGGTCAGCGACTTGTCTTCTGTGCACCAACGGTTGTAGATTCGATGTGAGTGTAGGGTCTCCAATGTGTCGAACTGCTCGTCTCTGTATGCTATCAAGCAGGTTAAGTGAATGTTTTGGGGCCGAGAAGTTGCTTGGGGCTAAAGTACCTCTTTGCTCTAAATAGGTAGCTCAAATTTGCGGACGCCGATTTTGCGATATAGGATATGTGGTTCTGCCATGTAATTCCTGAATTGACTGTGACTCCTAGAAGGTGCATTGAGTCCTTGTGATGGATTGGATGGTCATCCATTTGGATCTGAGGAACTGTTGATGCATTTTTTTTCTGGAAAATGTTGTGAGCTGTGTCTTGTTTGCATTAAATACAACCAAGTTGTCCTTTCCCCACTTCAAGATTTTTTCCAGATTATCATTTAGAGAATTAATTTGTTCACATCTCTGATTGTGTGATGTAGCCGTGTTCACAGGACCACTGTTCGAGATGGAGGATATAAGAGTGCTGTCATCTGCAAAGCTGTAGATATTATTATTTGTCGATCCAAGCAAGTCGTTGATGTGGAGAAGAAATAGAGTTGGAGAAAGAATAGATCCTTGGGGCACTCCTGCATTTATAGCAAACGAATTGGATGATACACCATCTACAACAACTTGGATCGATCTTCCCAGAAGAAAATTTTGCATCCACCCGCAGAGTTGTTGTGGTAATCCGTAAGACGCTAACTTGCCTAATAGGGCTCTATGCCAGACTCGGTCAAATGCCTTTGATATGTCCAAGGCTACGGCTCTGGATTCGCCGTGTTGTTCAATTGATTGTGTCCATAAGTGCGTTACGTAGCTTAACAGGTCACCAGTGGAACGACGGCTCCGAAATCCGTATTGCCTGTCGCTTATTAATCGATGGCCTTCTAGATATTTGATTATTTTGACATTATTTATAGCCTTTTCCATTACTTTAGAGGGCATTGAAAGTAACGCTATTGGACGATAGTTTTGTGGCAGACATTTCTTCCCTTTCTTTGGAATAGGTTGAATGCGAGCGGTCTTCCAGCAAGAAGGAAACGTCATCTGGGAGTACGACATGCTAAACAGCTTACAGAGTACAGGTGCAAGTTCTGGTGCACAGTTCTTGAGTACTATAGCCGGGATTGCATCGGGTCCCGTTGCCTTATTGTAATCTAGTTCTTTAAGGATGCGTTGAATTATTCGAGGCCGAAATTTCACTTCTGCCATCGATGATTGTATCCTCGGGATATTTGGTGGCTTCAGCTGTGCAGAATCTAGGGTGTAATTCTTTGAAAACATGCTAGCGAAAAGATCTGCATTTTCTTTAGGTGTTGTTGCTAGCGTGACGTCTTCTTTTACTAGAGTTGGAAAAGAAGAGCAACTAAAGTTATTACTGATTACCTTTGCCATGGACCAGAATGCGCGTGAGCCGCTAGGACATCCAATCACTTTGTTAGTGACTCTTTCGCTGTAAGTTGTCTTCGCCGATTCAATAATTAGGTTGCATCTATTTCGAAGAATTGTAAATTCAGATCTTTTTAGTTCTGAAGGGTTTGACCGCCATTCACGGAAAGCCTTGTTTTTCGCTGCGGTAGCTCGCTTGCATTCTTTGTTAAACCACGGTTTATTTGAAGATAATTTTTTGATGCAATGTGGAATTTAAAGCTCCATACCTAGTAAAATATTTTCGGTTACGGCTTCTGCGCACATATTGACATCAGTATCTCTAAAGCACATATCAGCCCATGGCAACGAAGCGAAGAAATTACGCAGATCGTCCCAGTTAGATTTACTATAATTCCAAATCGAACGATAACGATCCTTTTTCGCTCCTATTGTTATGGGCATTGAAGTCACCAAGTAACGGGTGATTTTTTAGCTGGTTTGGTTTTGGCAACACTGGTTTTGACAGCTGACTTGTGTTTAGTACCTTGTGTCACTGTCAAACAGCTTCAGTTTGGTTTGCAATTTAACCATGGATCGTCTTACAAATGAACAACGCTTGCAAATTATTGAATTTTACTATCAAAATTCGTGCTCGGTTCGAAATGTTCATCGCGCGCTGCTTCCATTTTATGATCGGCATTCTCGACCTTCTGAGCAGTCTATTCGGAAGATTGTGACCAAATTTCGCACCAAATTTACTTTGTTGGACATTAAACCACCAACACGTTTACGTACCGTGCGTAGTGAAGAAAATATTGCGGCCGTATCAGCTAGTGTGACAGAAGACCGCGAAATGTCGATTCGGCGCCGTTCCCAGCAGTTAGGCCTTTGTTACAGCACTACGTGGAAAATTTTGCGGAAGGATTTGTGCGTAAAGCCTTTTAAGATACAGCTTGTGCAAGAACTAAAGCCAGCCGACCTACCACAACGCCGAATTTTTGGTGAATGGGCTCTTGGAAAGCTGGCCGAGGATCCGCTTTTTTAGCGAAAAATTGTGTTCAGCGATGAGGCTCATTTTTGGTTGAATGGGTACGTAAATAAGCAAAATTGCCGCATTTGGAGTGAAGATCAGCCAGAAGCATTGCAACAGCTACCAATGCATCCCGAAAAAGCCACTGTTTGGTGCGGTTTATGGGCCGGCGGCATTATTGGGCCATATTTCTTCAAAGATGATGCGAATCGCAGCGTTACTGTCAATGGTGAACGCTACCGAGCGATGATAACAAACTTTTTTTTACCCGAAATGGAAGTTCTTGACTTGCATGATATGTGGTTTCAACAAGATGGTGCCACATGCCACACAGCACGCGAAACAATGGCGCAATTGCGAGGCGAGTTTGGTGAACAGTTAATTTCACGTTTCGGGCCGGTCAATTGGCCGCCTAGATCGTGCGATTTGACACCATTAGATTATTTTTTGTGGGGGTATGTCAAGGCTAATGTGTATAGGGATAAGCCCGCTTCGATTGACGCACTGGAAGCCAACATCCATGCATTCATTCGTGAGATACCGGCCGATATGTGTGAAAGAGTATGCCAAAATTGGACTCAGCGGATGGACTACCTGAGACGCAGCCGCGGTCAACATTTGCATAAAATTATCTTTAAACATTAAATTGCAAGGTTCAAACTATCGATTCAAATAAATATTTCATTCATTTTTTCGAATTTTTTGTGTTTTTTTTTTTTAAAAAGTTGTAAACCTCTTAAAAAATCACCCTAGTATGCCAAACAACTAAAAAAGAACCTCAATCAGGCGTACTTGGTCAAAAGACGTATGGCTAAGGCTATTCAAGACGTCAGGGAAAAATAAATAAATTTGGTCATGGCTATATGTCATCTTATACCGAACTATGTCATCTTAATCTTGCTGTTGAACTTAATTTAAAAACATTTAAAAAATACTATTTATTGTTTTACACTATTAATTTAAATGTAGTTTTTCTTACTAACAAATGAATTAATTGAATTCACTTTGTTTTCATCCCTATCCCTATTGTAAATATTTATATTTTTCACTTTAAAGAAAAAGTATGTCATCTTGAGCACAATTCCCCTAAAAATTCGTTTTGGCAAGAAACTTGTCCAGGGTAAGCTTTACTGAAACTATTTTTCAGTTATTCGAGGTCCGCTTAACTGAAAATTTTGTTCAGTTATCCGGGGTTCGCTTACTGATAAACCTTGTTAATTGAAACTGAAGTTAATGCTTTTGGTCATTTCACTTAAGCGGGTTTGACTGTACTCCTAAAAAAATTCAATACCAGCAAAGTTCGAGACTGTAGTTGTCGAGTTGTCACCCCTTCTTGATCTAAAGGCTTATAAGTTTTAAAGTTAGGACTAAGTACAAAAAATACACAAGATGTCACAAATTCAAAATAAATTTATTCAGCCATAATAATTGTAAATCATAGTAGTTCATTGTTCATTTTGTTTCTTGTGTTGCATGTGGAGAACTTATGAGATCTAATAATAATAATAATTCAATTTACAATCAGTTTTAATAGCGTTTTCTTTGCTCTTAGGAATTGACATATATTTACTCTTTGCATAATAGATAACAGCATTAGTAATTGTGATTTGTTTTTTCTTACTCATTTTACTCGTATTATTATTCGATAAGAATTGGACAATAATTGGTTATGTGGACATTTTGGGCGTTTGGGTGATGTGGGTAGGGAGGGTGGTAAAACGCACATAAACAATAGGTACCTTTTTTTTTTAAATATATAATGTAGGTAGTTATGTAGGTTTAGGTATGCTTTATGTGAATTGTTTTTTGTTTTCTGAAATCGGTGTACACATGGTGGATAGTTGAACAGGGTCGGAAATCGGAATAAGTATACTCATACGAGGGTGTATATAAATTGACAATATCTACTTTTATAATGATTTTAGTTTACATTTAAGCTGACTCCTTGTAAAATTCTGTGCGGTGGCAGAATGGGTGGTGTTCTATTTTGTGATTACATACTAATAATATTGCTTAAAGAATAGGGATAGTTTCACAAACTATCAGATATGTGAAGATTTTTTAATAAATGCCACCAAATAATATGGTTTCAGTATAAGTAAATGCGAGTATAGGTAACTAAGGTTTTGAACAAAAAAATAAATAGGTAGTTGGCAGCTTTTTTCTGAAATAAATATAAGTTGTAGTTTGTAGATCGTTTATTAAACATTCATCTACAGAAATACAGTTCGTCTACCAATGTGTTTTGAGAAATATAAGCTCAAAACCATGTACAAATAAAGCACTACCGCGATTCCAGTAAAGATAGATAGATAGGTGTTATATTTTTCCATATACGTTTTAAAGTAGACGAATGCGCAAATGCGTAAACAGCTTCAGTCACTTTTGTATCCTATTCTAGTTATCTTAAGTCGACTAGATTGGTCTGGATAAGATGTAACCTGAACGCAAAAACTAGATTGGTCGGGAACGTCACTTTTTCTACGTCAGCCACATACCCGAACTGTCAACTTAGTACTCAGTCACGGATTTCTTCACTAGATTCGTCGGCTACCCTTCCATAAACGTCAAATGTCACAGGTGCCCACGTGACCGATTTAAACCAATCACAACCGAGATAGATCTAGTCAGACAGCTGTCAGACTTACTAAACTAGATACTTGAACGCCCCCAATGTCGCGTTGACGCTCGCGTGCGTTGACAGATTATGTAGAAACAAAGCGTTCATATGGTGCCACACAAAATACAACTTCAGGCGTTGACTGGACTTTAGATCGTAAATATCGTAAAGTTCAACGCGACGCTTGAGTAGACAGTAGAGCTACTTTCCACTATCATGCGCGTTTTACAACTTTAGAATTTCGAATTGTTCGATTTGAAGTCATAGAATGTGCCGTTTATAGATGGAGTGGCACAGATCCGCTAATGTTTATAACACACAACTTTTAAAAAGCTATATGATGTTTTTCAAAGCATAATTAATTAATTCAGTGTTTGGAAATGAGGAACAACATTTTTTTTTGTAGGGCAACTACTAATTTCTTTAGATTTTTTGGAGGAAAAATATTAATCAAGGGTCTTGTATCCGTATTAAGGTTTTTGTGTGCTTTGATAGATATATTGTTAAACATGATTTTCTTGTGTTTTGGAGAATCCTTTTTCAATTCGTGCATAAAAATTACAGCTTCAAGAAAAAAGGGAGTAAACTTGAAATTTTAATTCTGCTCTGAGTTTGTATTTTTCAGCCAAAAAACAAACAGAACTTTTAGCATGTCAAACCTTTCCCTGTTAACGCGTATTCGCTTTAAAGCAGCATTCTGTTTACAAAACTGTTGCTCGCGCGCTTTGGCATTTAAAATCGTAAAATTTCGATAAAGCGTGTCAAAGCGCGCCGACGCACGTACGCGTGCAACGCCGAATTGTAAATTGGGCATAAGTCCCGCTCGCTGAAAGTGTCAGTTCACATTCAGCATAGTGTAAATACAGTAACGCATTATACTCGCATCATGATGCTCATAATGCAAAATGTTCATTAATAAATCTTTGTTGAATTCTGTATTTTAATTTTTCTCGGAAAACAATTCGTTCTAAAACTCAAACGTCATATTCAATCAGCAGAAACTACTGTGCATCGCAAAAAAGCAGTGATGCCACATCACTGCGCAAATATTTGACGTATCTGAATTTGCACATTTTCATAAATAAATCTCCTATAGGTTTTAAGATCACCACTCACTTCCACTTGAGTTAAATAACTTGTATGAATCCCAAAACTCAGAAATGACAAGCTGGGCACTCATTCCGTAACTTTTCAGACGATTATCGTCGAAACCATAGAACCCATAACTAGCAACTAATTGCTAAAATTACAAGTTCGAGAGCTTAATCCACTTCATTTCCCACAAATGTAATGAAAGCTGACGATATTCAAAAAAATTCGAGCAGATTATAACTTCTAATGGTGATTAAATTTTCCAAAACGATATCGTTCAGACGATCATTGATATACGGAATCTGCCCCCAGGGTGTTGCTTTTATATTTACGTGTGGAATACTCTTCCCTTTGCTTTGCTGAGATAGATGGTCAATAATACACACGTTATAGCGTAGATACCAATGTCATCAGTTAGAAAACATTTTTTCGCTGATTCTTTATACCATACTTCTATTCCATCTGTAACATCTATCAGTGCGTGCTATTTTTTCCATTTATTTACCTCCCACTAAATGAATCGCACTGGCGGATAAATGAATAAATGATTAGCGATGTTAAAAAAATTGACGTGAGTTTCAGCCTAACTGCGACAAGACGACCATGAAAATCGAATCGAAAATCGGTCATTCGCATAACTAATATAACAAATTAATTCTGCCAGATTGGAATTATTGGAAAGTGTGGATGAAAGTGTTCAGGCCAATTGTTTTAAAATATCTCTGATATCCTCTTTCGTGTTACGAACTATCTTAGAATTGAAACAAAAAAATAGAAAATACAGTGGGCCTTACTAATGTGGTATTCGATTAGGGGCTCAGAGCACTCTTTATGTTCGTTTGGTACAAAAAAGCAATCTTTTTTAGATTTCATAGCACTTTTGCGAATCCAGATTTTTTCTCATATTTACCAATCCAAGTGCGTTTGAGTTTTCTTGAATTTTTTCTACAGCTAAGAATGGCATTTCATAGGGTGAATCTATTTTTGTAAATTATTTACGTAGCTAAAAATATTTAGAAATCAATCGGCTAGTAAATTTCGAATGTTTTAATATAAAATTTAACCAGTGAATGGAAAATGCTTTGAAAAATGTTGAAGGCTAAAACATATTCAAATCGCACGAATATGAACACAAAATAGAGCAAGTCACGTTTTTATGTACGATTAGACACACGAAATCTGAGAGCTAATCTAAAGAAGCCCAATCGAATACTACCATAATATTAATTGATATTAGTTTTTAATCTTCACACTGAATATTTTGTAGGTCACAATGCTTAATGTTATTTGGAAAATTTCGCCATTGCGAGTTCGAAGAATCTAGCTTGGACAGCAAATATAGATATTTGTGATTATAAGTACCTTTCACATTGTTATTATTTTACGGTTATAACAAGTTTCGAAATATGCTCTGTAATTTCATTTTTAAAGTACCTACTTAGATGCTGGGCTGCCAAAAGAGTGCGAAAAGTTTTGAAAAAAAAAAAATGTCTGTAGAATTATTGCAAATTTTTCACAAATTTTTCATTTTTTTTTTTTCAAAAATGAAGATGGCAATAAGCAATAACGTACGGTTAACAGAAACGTCTATTGAAGCGTGTATGTGTCGACCATCAGAAATAACGATTTTGAAGTTACACGAGCCCTGTTAAATTGAATAAGTAATTGTGTAATCAGTCGATTTGGTTATTCCGATCGTCTTGAAATACGAATTCCAACTAATCGAAAACGTACTCATAGATTGGGTTAAACTGATGGGCTACTACCTGGGGCCCTGGGGGTCGATTCTGGTTCTGTGAAAGAGTGAATCTAATAAATCGTTTTCACATTCGCTTTTACCCATTTCATTTTTTCGATTCACCTTGTACTAAAATGCGATTCTGGTTCAATAAGTGAAAATATCGTGGTGAATTCAATACCGCACACTGTGTTGTATGCAAGAGGGTTGTTAATGTTCAAACTTTCACGAAAAACATTCACTTGCAAATGGGACCGTGAAAAGAAATTATTCATATGAAAAATTTGGACGTTTGGTTTCACATTTTCATAGAACGAGAATCAAAATTGCGCGTGAAAGAGTGAAAACATTTTCGTTTCACTTTTTCACAGAACCAGAATCGACCCCCTGGTCTAGCTTGGCAGTAGCACATTAGCGACAGTGACGATGCTAGCGACAGTGTGACCAATTCAGTATTTGCAGTCATGCTAAGTTCAGCAATATAGTAGGTATGTTTATTTTGCTTATTGTGCTAAATATCATTTTGAAATAAAAACCTTTGTTTTCAGAAAAAAATAAGATATATTTCACAAAAACAACATTAGGTACATGAAGTTGTGTTTGGAATGTTGATTGCCATTGCAGTTGCAAGCTTGCTGAATACGTTGAATGGCTGTGTTCAATGTAAAAGGAGAATTATAATGGTTTGTTCACACTAAGCTTCGTTTGCTTTGATTTTATTTTATTATTTTAATTCATAATTTGGCTAAAACAAAATCCTGCTAAAAAAAATGCTTGCATATTTAAAAAAAAAAAAAAAAAAATATATGCTAAAAAGTTAATTTCAAAAATTCAAAAATGCCGACTGACTGTAAAAAAAAGAGAGCTGAAATCAAAGTACCTAAAATCGGAGACTGTACCTACAAAGCCTAACAAAAATATATGTACCCTCTCACTGAAAAATAGTTAGGTATACTTGAATGTGTCTTGTTAATAACTTTTTAGCTCTTTTTTACAGTCAGTCGGTTTTTTTTATTTTTTAAATTAACTTTTTTTATTTTTATCTTTTAAGCCTGTGACACTCCGGGGAAGAATACGAATTGATACCTCATTCTTCAAGCCGTTTAAGCTTCAGGGCGTCACGTAGGAACGTACATAGGATACGCGCGAAACACATAACCCTCTCTGTATCCAGTCGGGTAAAAATAAAAAAATCCTGCTAAATTTAGCAGAAAATATGCCAAATTGGTTACACTGGCTAGCAATTTCATAAGTAACCTGTTAGAAAGTTAATGCTTTTTGTGATCACTTTCAGTTTCTAGCAACTAACAACTGTACTAAAGCAGATTCAAAATAAACGTTACCATAGAAACGCGGTAGGCATATTATATTTAATGGGCCCATACTAATAATATAAATGCATTTGTTTCTAAGTAGTAGTTTAACCCTATTTTTCATTTTAATGTAATGCTACAGCTTGGAAAATATTTCAAATATAATATGCTAATGGTACAAAACAGCGCTGCTGGTTACGTTGAATCCAGGCCCCAGGATAAATACAAGCAGTAAACGTATGACATACTCGTACACGCCAATGACCCACCCTGTACTACATATACAGCAAACATACTCTCGATTGTTGATTTTCTAAAAAGAAGAAGAATACTATTTATTTATTGGGCTACGATAGCACCGCACAGAAAACTTAAGGAATCAGCCTTCACCAATTTTTGCTTTATGGATATAGAGGTATAAATCAAGTTTACACTGACAAATAGTATCCGTAATTCTAGTCTTCATTTGCATGCTTTAGACACCACCACAAACTTTATACAAGAGTATTTTGTTTTGCTTGCGTTTAAAATTAAGTATTATTTTGATTTTCCTTATTAAACTTCGTACAAAAATGTCGCCTATATATATGTATTTGTTTAGTATATATAATTTTTTTTTATAAATTAATATATATTTAATTACTATTACTTTTTCCCCATTTTTTGTTTTTATGTTATTCGTCGTTTAAATGTTTACAATCATTACACTTTCGAATTGTTATTGTTTCTCAGTGACAGTAAGTACTTGACGTGTTTACAACGACGACTACATTAGAATATTAAAAACTCCTCATCTTTGCGTTGTGTTAAATCATGTTATTTTTAATTGGTTTCTTGTTTTTATATAAATAAGCTACATTAGATTTTTTTCTAAATTGTTGGTGGTTGATCAGTGTTTATCATTATTATTTGTTTTCGTCTGTATACATTTACAAATGATATTTTGTTTACGCATTGTTCTACTCTATCGCCTTATATGTTTACTTTTTTTTTTGTTCTTATATTATTTTTTACATTACTTTTATATTTCCTTTCTTTGGTTTTGTATAAATATCTCTAGAAAACAATTATTTTATATTTTTTATTTTTTTTTATTTGACTAATTGAAGAAAATGATATATAGGTTTTTTCTGTGTTTTTTTTTTAGATCACAAATAGCGTTATATCTTTTTTGAATGAAATTACGTTCACGTTTATAAAGTAGGTATTGGTACGCCTAAAAAAGCTTAACCTATCGCTGCAAAACACAAAAGGTTTACTGTTTACCGAAGAATTGTCTTTTTTACGCAGTACGATCTGCAGATATTTTTTCCCAGCTTTTTCATTTCTATTGCGGCTCTTTTTTTGTTGCTCTGTTTTGTTTAACGAAATGGGATTATAATGAACAAATTGAGTATGCCTGGTATAGTACAAACTTAATGCAATAAAACATAATATTGTACTAACGTCAAGTGTTTTGACTACTTAAGAATTTTCAGAGAATTCCGGTCTCGACATTGTGCGCTGTTCCAAGAGTGGCCGGATCAAAGTTCAATTTTAGTTCGCCTGCTAGTACGATCTCTGATATGCATCCGACCATTCCGGTGGAATATCTTCTTCTTGTGAAATAGGATACATCGCCCATGCCACCTGAAAATAAATGTTTTATTAATTAATTAAGATAGGAGGCAATAGATTGGTCGGTCGGTACTTCTACGTCACCCACACATACGAAATAATTAAAACTTGTACACATCTAGTCAACCAGCTGTCAGACTTACTACTTAAGAAAGGCTTTGAAAGTCCCCATTTGGTGTTGGGAAAATTTCGAGACAGGTAGGTCATTCTTTTATCAGGGGGGTCAACGCTACGTTGTCAGTAATCAGATTTAGGTTGTGAAAGTATAAGATCGCGGATAATAGCTGCTGATGTGAAATTCCTTAGTTGTAGTGCTGGGTAACTAGGAGAGATCGCACAATCAAATACCAGAATGAGTGAGTTAATCAATATCGGTAGCTATTTCTTCGAATTCGAAAGGACAAAAATCTATGCTTTGTTGGTTTTCTTTCACCTGAAACGGATCTTTCCAACTCAAGGGAAGAAGTACTAGAATTAGCGTACAATCTTACCTTCCTGAAATACACCTCCGTATACTAGGATCACAGTTTTACTGCATGTTTGGAATAACATAGATAGCTTAAAGCCAGGTGAAGGGAAGAAAAATACTGCACTGGACAATCAAGCAGTTATCAGAGGTATAGCAAGGTAACCTCAATATTAATGGTACTTCCCATACAAAATATTCGTACCAGTTTGATTTGCTCGAAAACATCTTTAACGATTTCAACCAAAATTGATATTTAAGCTTAAGTGGGTGAGTTTACCATGACTACAACCAAGTTTTTGGCTAAAAATTCGAGTAACGGTACTTTTGAAATTTGGACATAACTCGAAAACGGTCCATACGATTGTAACAAAACTTAATTTCTAAGATTATATGGTCATTTCCAACTTAATGACAAACTCAGTTTTTCTCGTTATTAACGTCAAATAGATTTTTGAAAAAAAGTATTTTTTTTTTAAATTTAGTTTTCCTTGGTTTCCCAGAAAACAGCAACAACGATTTTTACCAAAATGCAAACTTAGAGTAATATTGGTGTTCTTAAAATTGTTGCGTCCTTAATTTTTAATTCTAATCAACGAAAACGCTAATTTTAAAAACTGATCATATCTCGAAAACCCCATATTTGAATTCGATAAAACTTTAAAAACCAAGTAATTCTAATATCGCGAATAGTGCAGAGTTACAGGAACCTCTGTACGGTAAAAGATCTCATATCTGCTGAAGAGGTAGGCGCTGAAGTCGAATCTTTAACATATGTGCTCTCTAGATCATTTGAAAAATTCTGTCCGAAAAGCGGGACAAGTGGGAAGAAACGCCCCATGAAAACCTCATGGAGGAATTTTTGTGAATCAATTGAATCTAAAACCGAAGCTTCTAGGTTGAGGAAAGTCCTTTCAAAGGCACCGACACCGATATGTTCGCTAAGAAGAGGCGACGGCAGCTAGACCGAATCACACAAAGAGACGCTGGAAATACTGACAGAAACTCACTTCCCAGGATGTATTGACGTGTCTGATGGTTACAATGCAGTAATATAGTAATAGTAATAGAGTGATTTTCATCCCAAAAGCAGGGAAGGCTAGTCACACCACAGCCAAGGACAATACCAATCAGTCTGTCGTCATTTATGCTAAAAACAATGGAACGACTTATTGATTTGTACAAGTGAAAGTGATCGGCGATAACTATCTATCAAAATCACAACATGCACATATGAAAAGCAGATCTGTTGACACGGCGCTACATAGGGTAGAACCGGTAGTGGAAGATTCACTACACCATAAAGAATACGCTGTGAGTGCGTTCCTAGACATTGAAGATTGAAGGGGCCTTCAACGCTATTTTACGCAGCTTGCGTGGGGCCCACCCAGTGTTACCTCTGAAAATTTTCAGAAAGAGTCCAAAAAAGAGTCCTGGATGAAAAAAGGAGTCCCATTCCGATTTCAATATTTTCTTTTTTAAATAAACAAACTATTCAATTCAAATTCAAGTAAAACCAAATTCTTTCGAATTCAACTAAATACACTGATTTTTTTTTAAATTATAGCAAAAATATCTTACATTTTACAAAGGAGTCCGAACTCACTGATTTTCAAAAAGATGAGTCCGGAGTCCAGGCGCACAAAAAGGAGTCAAAATGACTCTAAAGCGTCCTGAAAGGTAACACTGGGCCCACCTCAATAGCAGCCTATGTGAAATGTGAGTAATGTGACTGGATCAGAGAGTATCCAAACTAGAGAGCCAACTGAGAGCAGAAACGGTACATTTGCCCACAAGCTTCCTATGAACTTGTACAGCCTAGGAATTTCCTAAGTATTAGTCACATCGCAGTTCAAGTTAAACATTTTTAAAGTTTATGAATTTGTTGGAAAATCGAATTTCGGATATAATATAGGTACTACCTAATATAATTTCATCACAATACCAAATACCTTTTAATAATCATTTGTCAATATCAGAAATCCATCTCATGTTATTAATCAGAGAAAAATGAACTAATACGGTTTTTTGCACTTTTGCTTTTTTTGTGGATTTTAATCTCTTAACTTCAATATTTAAACACAATGTAGGGGAAACAGTTTGTATGTCGTGGAAAAAGCATATTTCAGTTTCACTATATTTTACAATCTCAATGGACTGGATTGGACTCATGCTGGCACACATATCAAAGAGGATCCAAACTAGAGAGCCAACTCCCGTGCACCTACCACCTACCCGATTTTCCCCGCAAATTTTGAATGACAGCCCTCTCTCGCGCGCTCTTATTTTTCCTGTCGGTGAATACCTGTAATTAATGGCCGCCCGGTGGTACTTTTTCAATTAAAAACAATTTGTAAATGAATTTATAACAATAAATGTAGCACGAATAAATGTTGAGTATGGTTTTTAATATAGCTTTACTTGTTCTCTATCCAAATTCGGTTCCAAAAAATCTTCATCCATTCGCATTTCGGGTCTTTTTAATTTTGTTTATATGAATTACATTTTTGACAGCAGAATTCATGCAGGTGAACCTTGGGGGTTGCAAGTTAAGCCCAAGGTTCCACTAGGGCAAAAGTAAACTTTAGAAAATGTATTCCCGAAAATAAATTTCCACTTGGCTTGGTTGTTTTCAAATTCGTTTATTTAGCACCATATTTGTACACAGTCAAAGTGCGATTGGAAATTCTGTAGTTGAATAACACTGAACAGTGTTGAATGATGTTACATGCTAACAAAAACACAATAGGCCTGTTTTTATGAGCTTCGATCCCAACAAAGCAAAGTAAAGTAGGATTTTCAGCTCTTAATTACAAAAACTACGCTCTATTTGACACTTTGAGGACTCACAGTAGTTGTTGGAATTGCGATCGAAGAAAAACCAGGCGAATCCATTGCCGATTTCGTGAAAGATTTGCGTAAATTATCCGAACATTGCAATTTTGCCGAATTGAATAATATGTTGCGTGATCAAATCGTTTGCGGAATAGCAGACAAGGCATTGCAGAAACGTTTGTTCAGCGAGGCTAAACTCGATTTTCAAAGAGCCTATGAACTAGCACTGGCACATGAAACTGCATCCAAAAATGTATCAAATGTTAGAGGTACAAGTGCCGTCATGAACGAGGTTATGGCTGTCACAGCGTATGGGCAAAACACAAAATCGAGAACATTTGGAAAATGTTTTCGTTGTGATGGATATCAGAGACAATACTGAGACCCCCAACTCACAATCCTCTTGCCGCTGGCCCCCTCAGTTTTTTTTTCAAATTCGCCATTTTGTTTTCCTATCGGTGTTATGTCTATTAAGAATCCGTGTGACATGTAAAAACATACAAAAAATATAAATTCAATGCTGCCAACCGCTACCAACCATGGGGGAATGTGATAGAGTTCGAGAATACCACATTTTAAGATAACTGAATGCTATTGGTTGGTTATTATAAATTTTTAAAAAATGATTAATATAATTTGTTTAGTTAATAATGCGATCTAAATGAGATGTTTTATATACTAGAAACATATTAGGACAAATATTGTTGTGTATTTTCTGCTTTTGAATATCATTAACTTCGATTTGATGTGTACATTTTTCTTAAATAACTGAAGAAAAATTGCCCAAAATGTTTTTATTTTCATACAACCATTCTACAGTAATCATTTTTCATAAATATTTTCAGCAAAAGTGCACTAATTCCTAAAATAAAATACTATTTACACGAAACGAATAATTTCAAATTTAACTGACAAAATTCTATGAACGCTGGAAGCAACTTTGCCGACAGCGGAAGTGGGACACGCAAGGTGCGAGTGTGTTGGTGAGTGACAGTTGTCAATACGAATTTCTATGTAAGAATACTAACGCACTTAGCGTGTACCACCCCATAGAAATATAGCTTGTAGGCAAGTAACGGAAAATCGGCCGAAGTTGGGGGTCTCAGTATTGTCTCTGATGGATATCACCAACAAGAAAAATGTTTTTTTAAAGACAAAAACTGCGAATACTGTCACAAAAAGGGTCATGCAAGCAGAGCGTGTTTTAAGAAGAAGGCCACCGAAAGTAGACAAAAAAAACAATAGTCGAGAGGTTCACGGTGTACAAGAACTCTCCGAAGAAAAGCAAACAGTACAAGACGACAACTATTTCTTCGAGGTAAACAATATCGACGAAGTCCAATCGCACAAAATAATCACGAAATTGATTATAAATGATGTTACCGAAGAATTCGAAGTGGATTCGGGGGCATCGTGCACCGTTATATCCGATAACACATGGAACCGGATTAAGACATCAAACCAACAATTGAATACGTCGTCAATCATTTTACAAACGTGGTCAAAGGAAAAACTCAAAGTTTTAGGAACTACACGGGTGAATGTAAAATATAATCAAAGGGAATTTGATTTGCTAGTTGTTGTTATTTCAGGTGGAGGAAGGAGTTTGTTGGGTCGCGATTGGTTCAAACTTGCTCCATAAAGGTCGGAAACAATCTCACAGAGACCTTTGATGTTAAAAAAGGATTTAGACAAGGTGACGCGCTGTCGTGTGACTTTTTCAACATCATTCTTGAGAAGATTGTGCGAAACTCGCAAGCCAATACCAGATTCCAGAAGTCTGTGCAACTACTTTCATACGCTGACGACATCGACATCATTGACAGAACACAGCGAGCTGTCACTGGTGCGTTTGCAAGTATCTGTACAGAAGTGGAAATATGGGTTTAGTGGTGAATGGCGGCAAAACAAAATATAGGCTGTCGACAAGAAGGGACACACAACATCGACGAATCGGACAGAACGTCACGATAGACAGCTATAACTTTGAGGTAGTTCGGGACTTTGTCTACCTCGGATCCGCTATTATCACTCTTGCCAACCGCTGTTATTTCGGTCTAAGAAGGCCTTGTCGAGAAATACCAAGGAGTCTCTGTATAAGACCCTCATCATCCCAGTCCTGCTTTATGGAGCAGAAGCATGAACGCTATCAAATGCGGATGAAGATCTCCTTGGTCGTTTCGAACGCAAAATTCTTCGAGTGATTTTTGGTCCCGTTTGCGTTGACGGGCTCTAAAGGAGGAAGTGACATGTAGAGCGAATTGACACCAACGCTCCGGCCCGAAGAGTCTTCGATTCCAACCCGGAGGGACAACGCAGTAAAGGAAGGCCTCGCCTTAGGTGGCGCGCGCAAGTGGAAGGGAACTAACTTGGGGTGCGCAACTGGAGGCAGCTAGCAGAAGATCGTGCTAACTGGTGAGGCGTTTTGAATGAGGCCCAGATCCACCCCGGAATGTAGCGCCACCTAAATGAGAAGTAAAATTAAAGAGTCAAGTTGGTACTTTGCAATTTTTATCAACTAAAGAAAATTATCAAAGTTTTCCAAATCTTAATTCAGTAATAATCAAAGAAAAATCGCCGCAAACCAAGACCGGTAACCAGGAAAAATCGGCGCAGGGCATAAGCTTCCGAAAATTAGAGAAAATATCGATCGCCCAAATTAATCGGGTCTATCACAGAATCCGTCGTATTCGGAATTTTGCTACGAACCCCGAAAGAACTATCACAGAATCCGTCGTAGGGTACATTTTTTGTTTTCAAATTCGTAGAACGTGGTATATCAGTGATACCACTTTCTACGAATTTCAAAATTCCCCTACGACGGATTCTGTAACAGTTCTTTCGGGGTTCGTAGCAAAATTCCGAATACGACGGATTCTGTCATAGGCCAGAATATTTTACTTTCCATTTTAAACAATTTGAGCGATTAAACAGAATAAAAATTAAAAGAAATTGTCCAATTCTAAATGTTGGAAGTAAGTTTCCTCTTCTTATTTTTGAATGTGTACTACGTAAGTTCCCATAAGAAAGTGACTTATTTTCCACCTGAGATGGGAACTAACTCAACTTTACGAAAGTGGTCTTACTTTCATAGTGGACTTAGTTCCCGGGGCCTTATTTCCCTGCACCACTACTTTCATGGTCTTCGAAAGGAAGAGCATACTTTAGACAGACTATCCAGCTGTGCTGGTGGTGTCATCGCATGGGGAGCAATTACATACTATTGCACCATTGAATTGCAATTTACCACTCGCCGTATGAATGCCACAACATACAATGGTGTAGAAAAAACGGCTTGGAGTAGAGGTTCCAGCAGGATAACGCCCCTATCCAAACTGCTAGGCTCGTGAGGTCTTGCATTGACCGCCAAAAAAGGTACCTTTACTGACCTGGCCGCCTGGCCCTCATACTCGTCCGCCCTTAACATTATAGAAAACTCGTGGAGATGATTAGCACGAAAATTCTACGAGGGGGGTTTGGTTTGAAAAAAGTGTTTCATTTTCATAAGGTTCCATCAAGCTATCGGAAACGATACATATTTTTCTGTTATACTGTGTGGTCTGTCCCATAAGCAGCAAATAATATGTTAGAAGTAGACAATTGATGGGGACATTTTATTAAAAATTAAATTTAAAAGCAAACAAAATAAAAAAACAACAAAAAGAAAATCCAAACAAAATACTAAATAAGACAACAAGTACGAACAAAATTATTAAAAGAAAGTACCAATTTAAAAACAAAAACTTATTAAACAGACGAGGTGCAGTGATATGGCAACAACGTGAAAAGTGTATTTTATTATACTATTGGCAGGGCTTTAAATTTCGTCTGTTGGCTCATAAATTAAGAAAATATATATATATTTTTAAGACTTAGAGAATTAGATACATAGATGCCTTATAGGGAGATTTTCAAGATTTTTTAACGGCTCTACGATTAACTCTACACATTTTTCTAATTGCATGTTTTTGTTTTGTTAGTAGAGGCTTCATTTCATTGTAATACGTACAGGGCCTTCAGGATATTCCTTACTGTAGCTTTGCTTTAAATAAGCCTTTGTGGACTAGGTAACTTAAAGGTATGTAGTTAGACAGGACAATAGAGACTTTTCTAGAATCGACGACGAAAGTTATGATTTTTGTTTGCAACTGAAAGGAAGAAAAAAATAGGGATTTCAGCCCACAATTAACAAATTTTATTAACAACTGATACTTTTACCAAGGTTAGTCTTCGGTTAAGTGTCTAATCAAAGTGGACGAAAGGTAAAATTCGATTCCCCAAGTACCTACCGTAGGTATATAGAAAAAAATTTTTAAGGGAACACGACGTTAATCACAACAACAAACCCAACCAGTGTTATCTCTGCACTCAGAGCATATCACGAAAGCTGGATATGGAGAATTGTTGCTGTGATAAACCGGCACTAGACATTTTCTCTCGATAAGTACCTACAGTGAGTCACAGAATTATGTTTGCAATATTATTTGACGATTACATGAAACTATTTAACGTACATTTGAAATACAAACAATAATAATGAAGAAACAAACAAAAAACAAAGAGATATGCTGAAACAGAGACTAAGATGATAAAGTTGCCTCTCCACCCTATTTAGATACCGTAAGCTGGGGTTACTTTGTGCCTGCAGGGTTACTTTGTGCCAACCGTACTTTTGTACATTCAATTTCACTTTACCAATACTTTTACATAAAATATGAACGTTTTTTCACTGTGCAAGGCTGCTGGAAAAGCTTTCCAGTAAGTATTTTATATTCATCAATTTCTTTGTTTTTACGTTTTTGAATAATGACATGAAATTCAAAATCAATTTTTTTCCGAAAAAATTCTATTGCGACAAATTTCATATACAACCAAAAAACTATAATCGCTACGGAATTGAAGGTGGGTTATATGATTTTATGATTTATTTGTGATAAATAATATTAAAGTTAATATTAGTAGAACCTATTGTTTTCATTTTTACGTCCCCTTTTCAATAAAGTCGCAAGTTCATGGGGTAACTTTGTGCCACCATCCTTGGTGTTTAACTTGGCACAAAGTTACCCTCTGTGTATTGATTTTCTTTTGCACGTACAACGTTCTTGGTCCAAAGAAACCCCTTGTCTTTAATTTTAAATTTGAAGGTTCCAGAATTGAGCCGAAATGCCTCGAAAGTATATAAAAAAGATAGTGGGACGGCCCTACAGCAATTTCACCCAGGATGATTTGAAAAAACCTGTGCAGGAAGTCCGAAGTGGACGAATTTCAATTCAAAAAGCGAGAGAAAAGAACGGTATTCATAGGAATACTCTGATAAATAAAGGATAAGATGCTCATTCAAATGTTGCAGGACGTCAAACCATTTTCAGTGCCGAAGAAGAGTTGTTACTTCATCCGCTTATGGTTTTCCAGTCACTTTTCTTGATCCAAGACGAATTGACAAAAGCTATTACGACATAATTATGGAGAAATAAACTCCTTTCCAGAACAACATGCCTGGCCCTGAATGCAGAATATCATTTCTGGACCGACACAAAGCCTTATAGTCTCTATAGCGTCCCCGAAATATCTTTTTAAAATTTTTATTTTTAACGCTTTTATTTTTTTTTAAATGTAATAAATATAAAAGAAATCCTTCACTTGTTTATTAAAATAATTGTGTTATCATGTGTTTTAATGGTATATGGGGTAAGATTCAACCAAACTTACATTTTGACAAGATTAGCGAAGGATTTCGTCAGTGGCACAAAGTTACCCCAAACGTGGGGCAACTTTGTGCCACACTTTAAAGGCTTACATGTTTAAAATCCTAAGCCCTTTCGAGAATTTGAGAACGTTGCCTTTATTGCTTAATGCTTAAGATCAAAATGGTATATCTTATTTTGTTTATTTCATACAGAAATATAAGTTTTTTTTACAAAAACCTCAAAAACTGGCACAAAGTAACCCCAGTTTACGGTATTACTTCGGATATAAAGCATGTACCTTTCATCTAACTCACAATATCACACTTTGCGACACACAAAGGAGTTTAGCAAAAACAAATCAATCAACCCCCAAAACCCCTACCTACCTGCGTTCGCGCCTGGCAGGAATACCAAATGAAAATTAAGCAATTATGTATACTTCGCTAAAAATTTTTGGTTTAGATTTTGTTTGTTTTAAATACACATTCTACCCATTTTTCATGAATTAAATACAATATTATTAAATGCAACAACATAATTTTTTTAAAAATATATCGGACAGACTTTTTGAGTGTGAATATATGATTTGTCCTTTTTAAAAATGACGTCTGGTACGCCTGCCTACTAGTACTGACAGAGACAATACTGAGACTGGCCCCCTCAGTTTTTTTTTTCAAATTCGCCATTTTGTTTTCCTATCGGTGTTATGTCAATTGAGAATCCGTGTGATATGTAAAAACATACAAGAAATATAAAATCAATGCTGCCAACCACTACCAACCATGGGGGAATGTGAGAGAGTTCGGGAATACGACATTTTAAGATAACTGAGTGCTATTGGTTGATTATTATAAATTTTCAAAAGTCGATTAATATAATTTGTTTGGTTAATAATGCTATCTAAATGAGATGTTTTATATAATAGAAACATATTGGGACAAATATTGTGTATTTTCCGCTTTTCTCATTAACTTCGATTTCATGTGTACAGTTTTCTTAAATAACTGAAGAAAAATTGCTCAACATGTTTTTATTTTCCTACAACCATTTTGCAGTACTAATCATTTTTCATAAATATTTTCAGCAAAAATGCACTAATTCCTAAAATAAAATACTATTCACAAGTAACGAATAATTTCAAATTTAACGGACAAAATTCTATGAACGCTGACAGCAAATTTGCCGACAAAGGAAAGTCACCGGAACTTGTTGATATTTTTTGAGGGCGTGTTGAAGTTTCGTGACATTTGTCAATACGAATTTCTATGTATCAACACTAGCGCACTAAATTGTGTACACTCCGTGCAAGTATTGCTTGTAGGCAAGGTAACGGGAAATCGGCCGAAGTTAGGGGTCTCAGTATTGTCTCTGGGTACTGGTGTAGCAGCTGATGTAGCGGAGTGCGGAGCTCTCCACAAATTATTTTCCGCTGCCTTCTCGCAGACGTTTCGCTGTCTCTTGGAGAATGGAGACCACCCGAAAATTTCCCAAGCGCACTGTTTCGTTAAACGTTTATGGCTTTCAATGTGAGATTTTTATTTATACTGATTTAAATTGGCAGGCTATTATTTCCATTTTCAAAAATATTCACTTTCTAAAGATGCAATTGCGATTTTTAAACCGCCAATAATCCTGATATGCAACACCAGCCTACAAATAAATCAAGAAAACAAAGGAAGGCGTACTACATTATAGAAAGTACCGAAAATTGTGTAGACTAGCTGATATTAAGTGGATTTCCTACTTTGTTCTTTGCTTATAATAAGCAATTAATAATTAAATAGCAATTAATGAATTTCTTTTTTAGAAGAAAATCCATGGTATTAAATAAACCATTGACATTATTTTGTAAGAGTGAAAATTATGCAATTTGAATTCTAAAAAGTTGTAGCACTGGGAAATGTGGAAGTCTAATTGTTTATTCTTTAAGCGTGGTATGCACCTCTTCACAAACGAAATATCCCATACAAAAGTGATACAACGAAATCATGAACGAAAAATTCCGCTCTCCTTTTCGTTTTGCAGTACGCAGCTGCTGCGAAATGATGGCGGAAAAGTAGGTAGTTGTAGTAGATTGCTTGGTACAATTCTCCACTCTTTTTTCGCACACGTTTATTGTCCGGGACATTCTTTGCTTGCGGAAATTTGGCATTTGTGCTGCAGTGTTGCCATCTTTCATGAGGGTGGAGTCAAATTGAGAAATTTTGAAGACGAAAATATCCAAATTCAAATATGAAAATTAAAACTGCATATTTTTTGGTAATATTAAATTAAAAAAAAAAACAATACAAACTCGTAATTGAGAGCTTTTTTTTAGTTTCCATTTTGCATTGTTAACAAAAAAAAAAAAAAAACAGCGCAAATGTAAACGAGTTTTTATATTAAACTACTTCGAAATGGGTTGGTATAAATGTGTGAAAATCAATTGCAATGAATCTCCGGTGCAAGTGAAAAATATGTTTTTTTGCGCCCAACTCACAAAAGAAACCAAATTCGGATTTAATGTTCCATTTGGCAGCAAATCTGAAATCTCAGATCAAAATCAGAAATGCCCAATAATCGAAAAAGACAACTGCTTAGAAAGTTTTAGTTATACGAAAAAAGGACTTTCATAATAGAATTATTATAAATTTCTAAGGATCCTAAAAATCGCAAAACTTTAAATAAAATGAATAGCGTAAATTACGATAGATCCGAAATGACAATTTTAAGAAGCCAAATTGGAAATAAATAGCCAGTGATGGTAACACTGCTACTTGTGTATCAGCTGATGGAAATCTACACAAATTATTTTCCGCTGCCCTTTCGCAGACGTTTCGCTGTCCATTTGGAGACCACCGGAAAATTTCGTTTCAGAAGAGGTCCGTACTACGCTTTATTGGTGAAAACATTTTCACTAATACTGTATACATTTTTACTAAAGCTGGCAGCCAACTAATCATCGACGTTAGTGCGGCCGAATATATGTCTTTCACTTGGGTGAACATCCCAGATTTGCGACAGGGCGAAGGAGTCATTCAGCCCTTCAATAATAATGTCAAACCTAAACCTATGGAGAGATGGGTATACTACTTTGTTTGTTTATAATTTTTGATTAAATGAACGAGAATGGATCTTATATTGATAAATATTTTATTTAATGTCGCCAATTATGTATGAAATACAATATCAGGTAAATGTCCGCCTCTGTTAGTCTCACAAATGCGAGCCCTATTGAGCAAATTTTTCATTACATTCTCACACATTTCACGCGGTATTTCATTAATTTCATCACGAATATTTTGTTTGAGTTGCTCAAGCATCTCTGATTTGTTTGCATAAACCTTGCTTTTCAGATATCCCCAAAAAAAGAAGTCCGGAGCAGTTAAATCAGGCGACCGTGGAGGCCAATCAACATCACCATTTCTTGAAATAACTTGTTGTGGAAAGAGGTCTCGCAGTAATTCCATTGTAATCCTGGCTGTATGCGATGTGGCACCATCTTGTTGATACCACATGTTAAACAAGCCCAAAGCATGAAGTTGTGGCGTTAAAAAGTTTTCAATCATATCACGATATCGCTCCCCATTCACGGTTATCGTTACGCCGTTTTCATTTTCAAAGAAGTAAGGTCCAATGATTCCGCCTGACCAAATTGCACACCAGACTGTAACTTTTAATGGATGCAGAGGTGACTGCTGAGTAGTATGAGGGTTTTCCATTGCCCAGAACCGACTATTCTGTTTATTCACATATCCATTCAAATGAAAATGTGCCTCGTCACTCATTATGATTTTTTCATGAAAATCGGGGTTGTCATGGCCTAGCTGTAACATCCTATTGCTATTGGCATATGTACGGCGGCGTAAATGGTCTTGTGGAAGAAGCTCTTGTGTCAACTGAATCTTAAATGGAAACAAATACAAATCCTTGTGCAAAATTGTCGCCAAAGTTGTTCTTTGAAGACCAAGCTCCTGAGCACGGCGTCGAATTGAGGTTGATGGATTGTTTTGAACACTTTCTTGAGCAGCAGTAATGTTTTCAGCCGATATTGCATTACGTTGTGGTCCATGCTTGGGCCTATCACCTACAGACCCTCTTTCTTCGAAATCATTCACTACACGATAAATAGTGCGTTTTGTTGGCACGTTGTTTCTCCCAAAATTTTCACGTAACTTTCTCATCGTCACAGTAATCGATGATTGACTCTGATAAAATGTTTTAACGATTAAAACACGTTGGTTTATCGAATATTTTCCATAATAAATTTGCCACGTGTCTACTTCACGACTGCCAAATATGAACTGTCAAGACTCAAGACTAATGTTTACCAAAATGGCGGAAAAACAAAGTAGTATACCTTCCCGGCGGACACCCTGTACATATAGAACACCTTTTCAGAGTTCCAACTATACGACTATACGTCTTGAGGAAGGCGAAACCGGAAATTGTTTTTCTGTGAAATAATGAAGAATTTAAGAAATCCTCTAATAAGGCTATGATCAGTTTTATAATGAAATCAATCAGAAAAAATTGCAGAGAACACAAACGAATAGAAAAAAATAATAAAAAATAAAAATAACAAACCCACATGAGAAGTTTACTTTAAAAATTTAAACTAAACGTACAAATTATTGAAAGCGTTCTATTACTCGAATTGCCTTTTACATCAACGATGCAGTGGATTCATCGAAACGGAAATGTAAAACAAATTATTTCCTCCCTTAGTCAATATGAAATCGATGGCAATTCATCAAAGCCACCACTCCTGCATCGGGAGCTTCTCCACCCTAATGTTTGTTTTGCAGGTGCGGCAACGACATAGGTTTAGTTTATTTACCCTACCCTCTGTTTTCGACTTCATTTCACATAACCCTTGCGACGGTAGACACGAGCATTATGAGTGTGAGTGATTGGCGTGCTATAGCAATAATATAACATACCGACATAGAGCCCAGTGTCTGTGTTTAATTGCTTTAGTTTTCCGGGAGACCTTTGCACAACGGACTTCCGGCCGTCCACCTCTAAGAAGCCCTCTTGAGAATTCCTGTGGACAAATAAATAAACGGGAAATATATTATTTCAGCTATTTATTATATATTTATTAAATAGTTGTCGCGCACCTGATTGCCCGCAGCCTGTGCCAAAGACCATCGCTGACTTTGGTTGCATTGAACTGCACGTTGGCCTCGCCCGATCCCAAATTATATCGCAAATGAAGATACCTGAAAGGACGACAGACATGCATGTGAGAAGAGAAATGAATACAATAATGGCAACGGTCATTGCAAACCTACCCGTTTTCAATGCCCAGCGACAGGTAGTCATCGGTGTCGAGAGCACTCTGTCGCCCCGACCAGAGGATAACACCATTCCTCGAGTGTGTTTTGATTCGCAGATTCAAATCAATTTTATAGCTGATAATTTGACTCATAGTCTCGGCGTCATTGTAGTGGAAGTAGCTATCGGTGCCGGTGAAGCATGCCCCTAGACTTTTTCTAATTATGGGCTCCTGTTCTGGGAGCGATTCGTAATTTGCGCCTGTTCTTGACTCTAATGTGTCGGTTGAGATCTCCGAGAGGCCATTGTCGCCGTTTTTCATAATACGTTCCATATCCTGGAAAAGTTCCTTTGTGTGGTAATCTGCCTCTTCCAAAGAGTCGCCAATGACCCCCTCATCCGGTTGACTTTTGGTCGACAGAACCTCGTGCAGAGGCATCCTTTCATCATTAAAATTCTTATGTTTTTTCTGGTACTTCCGCCGATGGGACGGCCTTTTGTGCAACTTTTTCCTTTTCCTGCCTGTTGCGGACACGTCCTCGAGAATATTTGAATCTGCTTCAAAAATTTCAGAGTTCTGCTTATTATCTTCGTACTGACCCTCCTCTTTCACCTCACCCAAGTCACTTTTGTACTGAATCTTTTGATGTTTTTTGCCCAAGTGTTTGTGGGATTTCGCACCAGCAACACTGATGGGTGAGAGTACTTGTGGGTATTCTTTATCCGATGGCGTGGGCTCTCCTGGTTGAAAGGGTATAACCGACATGTCTAGTTGGAAATTGTTTTCATCGAAGTGGAAGTCCTTCTTTTGAGGGGCTTCTACGTGTGGCCTGTCGGCTGTATGGAAATCAGGGCCAATAGGGGCGTCGTCGATATACAGGTCGCCGTTCACTGCATCCTTCGATTCGGTTTCAAAATAGAACATTTCCGGTGTTATGTGTTCACTCCATTTTGCTTTATCGCCGTGTGGTTTGCTGCTAGTTGTTGGTTTATGTGTCTTCCGGTTCCTTTTCGACTTGGAATTGTGCGACGGATTGTCCAGTGAATTTACGCTGGAATGTTGTGTTGAGTGACGTTGCGGGTAATGACTTTTATTGTGTTTGAAAGAGGATTTGTTGTGCGAGAGGTGGTAATAGTGGTGGTGCTGCTGTTGCTGATTATTTCCAATTGATGGGATATAGGTATGTGCCGCGATTGTGCTAGCAGTTTGAGCCGGGAAGTGGATGTCTGATGGTTGCTGAGCTGAA
Organism: Cheilosia urbana; assembly: GCA_946477585.1. Lineage (NCBI taxonomy): Eukaryota > Metazoa > Arthropoda > Insecta > Diptera > Syrphidae > Cheilosia > Cheilosia urbana. The sequence goes on from OX297856.1 coordinate 47,212,979, forward strand.
AGGTGCATAGTCTTATTGCACTCTGGATTGAATTGTCCGCACCGACATTCATAGTTATCCAAGAGTGGCACACATTCTGCTAGCGGCCCGCATGGCTGGGTATTACATGCATGGGGACAATTGTCTACGTTCGTACCTCCGAGTGCCTCTCCCACGATTGACATAGATCTGCTGTTTATTTTCACCTGAAAAGGATATACATTTTGTTAACACGTTTGTTGCTTTCCAAAAAATTTAACTAAAAAATAAAAATGCGAATTTCTTTACTGATTTTAGTTAATAGTCGATCTTATTGATTAAATATTTGACCACCATTCTGATTCTGAGTTAAAAAAAAAGCTCAATCAACTGTCATTTAGGTTGTTTCACCGAGTTCCATCTCAAAAGACGTGCCTCCCTAGTACTCTAAATATATACATATGTGTCCAAGTTAATTTCAGATTTGCGTCTCCTCAACCTGAACAATTTGTTGAAAAGCCCTGTCTTTACGGTTATCGCATAGCCGGAAACTGTATGACGGGCTGTATACGCTCTACACAGACTACAGCACTGAATGTCATCCTAGGTCTAACACCTATTCAAACACACATTAATATGGGCGCAAAAATGAGTATTCATCGATTGTTCCATTTGAACAGAATTGACCCCTATTCCTACAATGGATAAGTCATTTATTCGTTCTCAACGCCATGGAGCCGGAAAGTCCATTCGGCGTGCCTCTTGAAGACATGCGCTACCGCAATATGGGTTCCATAAACACTTCTCTATCATCATCCCACCAAGGGTAAACTTGGGAAAACACAAACCAAATCCATCACGACTTGACCTCGTTTGGTACACAGACGATTCTAAGATGGAGTCAGGGACTAATTCTGGAATGTACCGCGAATCGCCTAAAGCGAACTATTTAGGCAGCTTTGGCAGGAACTCATCTTTATTCCACGCTGAAGTCCTGGCCATCAACCACTGCGCTAGAATAAATCTAAATTCTAATACACGTGGTAAAACCAACCAAACCAAACTTGCCAACAAAATAAAAACTATAGACATTCTTCACTGGATCCCAGCCCACAGGGGATTTGCTGGTAATGAAGCGGCTAAGGACGGAGCAATAACTCCACTCATAAGACCTGAGCTCTTCTGTGGTGTTGGCAAAAAACTTTTCAAAAATCATACTGTGAGACTGGCTCGCTTCGAATCCTATGAAGTCTTACAACACCTGGACAGAACTACAACAAACGATTCTTTCTCCAATTCTGGTCCAGAAAATCTAAATTCCTAATCAACTTGAATACAAATATTCAGTGACCATTGCCTATTGAGAAAACATCTTCCACTAAAAAAAAGACGTCGTCATATTGACTTCATTGATTTATTGATTCATTGATATGACGTACTTTTCATCAATATGATGAACAAATTCATGAAAACGTTTTGACAATTGATGAACCGTTTTTCAATATGAAGAAAGTTCATTCATACATTTTTTAGCAGGATTCTGAAAAAAATTTGGCGTATTTTCTTATGAACTAGGTTCATCAATTCATCAATATGACAAAAACACTTATGTTGATGTATCTAGTTATTTATTCATTCACGATTTATTTTTCTTATTGATGAATGGAATCATCATATTCAAATATACGATTGTCAAATACCATCAGTATCAATTGTTTGTGATTTTAATAGTTCGGTGGATAAATTTATGTGTGAAGTGCATAGAATAACATCAAAGTTCATGGTGCTCTAAAACAAAAACTATAACTTAAGTGTCTTGTTTAGTAATTATTTACTTGTTTTAGAAAAGCAAAAATATAATAAGCATGCTAAAGCAATTATATCTAAGTAACATTGAAAGAGGATGGAATGATTATGCATTGGCCAGAAATCAATATAAGCAAGAGATAGTAAAATCTAAGCATAAATATAAAAGGAAAAGTGGATAATGCAACGAATCAAAAGGAAATGTGGCGTAATTTGGAAAAAAAAAAAAAAACGTTTTACGTGGAGAAGAAACTGTTATATAAATAATGTTGAATTCGATGGCTTAAATGTTAGTCACCGTTCTTTAATCGTTAGTAAATTATATGAGTTAGTTCTTTGTTGACAGTTGACCTTTTGTTAACCATAAATCAACCAAATGTATGGTTTAAATTGGTCAACTATAATTAAATCCTTCCAAGAAGGGATTTTTCCAAATTATTTTACAGAATCAATCATTTGCCCAGTTCCTAAGATACATAATACTACAAAGTGCGATGAATTTCGACCAATAAATTCCCCTCCGTTATATGAAAAATTAAAAAAAAAGAAAAGTGTACAAACAGCTGGACGACTGTTTTGACTTCAGAAAAGCTCACTCATGTGAATGTGCAATAAAATAAGTATAGCGATAAATTGGAAAAAATGTACAGGCAATAGTAAAAGTGTATATAGTGTTTTTCTTGACCCCAAGAGAGCATTTGATACAACTTAACTTCTTTTTTCGGAGCTTTAACTGGTCACTATGCTTCCTCGATAGTGACGTGGATGCCGCCGCTGAAATGATTACAAACACCATTCTCCTGGGTATGAGATCCTTTATTCCCAACAGAAAAAAGAGTATTATACCTAAGGAGAATGCTTGGTGCGACTCGAGCTGCAAAGAGGCTATCAGGTTGAGAGAGTTGAGCTTTCGGGCTTATAAAGCAAACCCAACCGAGGAAAACAGAAAAAAGTTTCGACGAGTCCGAAATGACTGCAACTCCGTGATACGACGTGCAAAATTTTCTCATGACCAAAACTTACGACAAAAAATACTTCACTGTCCCAGTGGTAGTAAACAGTTTTGGTCTTTCGTGAAAAATATTAAGAACTCCACCACGTCGTCAATCCCCACACTCGTTTACAATGACATTCCAGCTGTCAGCTCTTTGGACAAAGCAAATCTGCTGGCTGCGCAATTCGCCGCAAGCTCCAACATTCCAGATTGCATCATGTCTCCACCTGTGCTCGAGAGCGTCGAATATTTCATGGGACAAATACATTTCCGCACTCGCACAGTAGCAAGAGTATTAAAAGATCTTAACATTCACAAATCCGCTGGTCCAGATGGTATATCCCCCATAATTCTGAAGAGGTGTTCTTCCACGCTGGCAAAACCACTGCGTAAGCTTTTCCACTTGTCCTACTCTTCTGGACTCTTTCCGAGTAGATGGAAAACTGCATTTGTCCAGCCCGTTCCAAAAAAAGGCGATTCTTCTTCACCCACCAACTACCGACCCATTGCACTTACGTCCATTCTTTCCAAGGTCATAGAAACGCTGATAAACCGTCAGCTTATGAAATATCTTGAATCACGAAAACTTCTTAATGACCGGCAATACGGTTTTCGTAGCAGCAGGTCCACTGGTGATTTGATGACTTATCTCACCGAAAAGTGGAACCAATCTCTCCACCACTCTGGTGAAACGAAGATTGTTGCGCTTGATATTTCGAAAGCATTTGACAGAGTTTGGCACCAAGCTCTTTTGTCGAAAATGCGTGCCTATGGGATCGACGCGTCTCTTCTTCAATGGATTAGAAACTACCTTTCTGGCCGTTCAATTCAAGTTGTGTTGGACGGTTTCAAGTCTGCAATTCACCATATAAATGCTGGTGTTCCCCAAGGCTCTGTTTTGTCTCCGACACTCTTTCTCATATTCATCAATGATCTCTTGTCTGTTACTTCTAATCCAATACATTCTTTCGCTGATGATAGCACCCTCAGTTTTTCATATTCGTTCCCTGACTCACGTCCCTGCTCTTCGGCCGTGGATCTGGAACGGCGACGTATGCTAAACACATTGGGCCTTAGAAATAAACGTTTTTAGTTTCGACTTTAAATTTACGGAAGCTCACAATTGCAAAATTTGTATGAAAAATATAGCCACCGTGAACTATTAAGATTTAGAGTCGAACCTAAAAATGTTTATTGCTAAGGCCCATTAAATTCCGATCTTGACAGCATTATAAAATGGGGTACAATCAATAGAGTGGAATTTAATGCTTCCAAAACAAAACACTTCTATCATTAAAGCGAAACTTGAACCCTAACCCATTATCCATGAATGGGACTTGCATCGACGAAACCGAACGACTTTCCATACTTGGTATATGTGTCAACGACAAACTCCGTTGTAATGACCACATATATGAAGTCGCCAAAAACGCTGCGAAATGTCTAGGTTTCTTAAATCGATGTAAGAAATACTTTACACCCTTCGACTTAGCTACAATATACAAGGCCTTTATTCGGCCTAAGCTTGAGTACAACGCTCATATCTGGTCAGGTGCACCAAAAACTTCATTGCACCTACTAGACAGAATTCAAAAGCGCGCGATAAAACTTATAGGTGATAGAAATATAGCGGAGTCTATTGACCCGCTCGAACATCGCAGAAATGTTTCTTGCTTTTCTTTATTTTATCGATATTTTCACCATCGATGCTCTGATGAAATAGCTAACTGCATTCCGCCCCTTCAACAATTCTCTCGCAATACCCGTCACACATCGAATGCACATCAGTTTACCCTTAAGCCTACCTTCGGACGTACTGTAAAATATAGAGATTCTTTTGTGAGCCGAACAACACGCATGTGGAATGCATTGCCTCACACGGTTTTCCCCTCTCATTACAGCCCACAATTGTTTAAGACCAATGTGCACCAGTACCTCTTCTCTATCCTCCCTATTAACCCTTCCACTCGTGCTGTGCATTAGCATTATAAGGGAACAAAAACCCCTTGAGCACTAGTGAATTATAAAAAAAAAAAAAAAAAAAAAAAAAAAAAAAAAAAAAAAAAACTAGGATAGGAGATTACTTATTGAAAAACTCAATAAATACGGAGTGAAAGGTCACGAGTTAAATTGATTTAAATCATATGTATCAAATCGAACCTTACGCGTGAAGCTTAATGGTCCAAAAGAAGTGCTGCTAAGTGTTCCACAAGGCTCGTTGCTGGGAGCACTATTGTTCATTATTAAAGGATTGCCATCTTCTATTATTTGCGGATGATGCACTTTTGTATGTTGAGGCAGCTGACGTAGAAGAGAGAAGTAGAGCTTATGTAAAATACTAAGAAAACAGAGCGTGTGATTTTAAGTAAAAATATCAATATCGTTTCGAATCCTTATATTAAAAACAAAGATACTGAAAGACTTTATGAAATAAAATACCTACGGATAATAATAATAATTGATAGCAAGCTAAAATTTGAAATTTTAGTTATCTTTGGGGACTTTAACGCGAAACACACTTTCTGGGGTTCAAGATGCAACTCAACGAAAGGCAGACTACTTTACAAAGCCAGTATGAAGCGTGGTGTGGACTTTTTTTCGACGGGAAAGCCAACGTATTGGCCAACTAACAAAAATAAATCCCTGACCTAGTCGACTTCTTTATAGCAAAAGGGCTAAACAAAAATCTGACGGAAGTCGAAGAATGCTACGATCTATGCTCCGACCACTCAGCAGTCACCCTGAAAATGGGTGGAAGCGCAGCAAAAAAGGAAGGACCACCCAGGTTAACTAGTAAGAAAACCAACTGGGACGATTTCCGAAAAGATTGCAAAGAAAATATTGCTCTAAATGTGCCACTAAAGACACCCCTCGAAATAGAAGATGAAGTTGACAATCTCGTGGAATCTATTCAGAGCGCAGCGTGGAAAAATACTCCCTTCCGGAAGACAGCCACACGGTACAATAAAGTCAAGTACACGCCTGAAATAGAAGACCTCATACGAGAAAAGAGGAGAGCGCGTAAGAGATGGCAACAATCCCGCGCACCCCCTGATAAAACTTATCTGAACCATCTTTGCAACAAACTTAAAAATGAGCTACAGGATCTTAGAAATCTCGAAACTTCTAGTTACCTCGTGGGCTTGACTGATGCTGAAAAGAGCTCAAACTACTCACTTTGGAAAGCCTTAAAGTCCATAAGGAAACCCATAATGCACTCGCCACCAATTAAAAAAGCTAACGGCGAATGGGCAAAAGGGGACAAAGAGAAAGCGGATTTATTTGCCGAGCATCTTGAAGAAACATTCAGGCCATTCGATGGACGACCTTTGAACGAAGAATCAAATGCTAGTACGGTATCCGACAACTATGAAGTAAAAGCCGTATCTCTGTCCGAGCTTAGAATCACAATAACAAAGCTTAAAAATAACAAAGCACCAGGATACGATCTAATCAATGGCGAAATTCTGAAGGAACTACCGAAAAAAGCATTAGTTAAGTTGCTCTACATTATAAATGCTTCTCTGAGACTTTCATACGTTCCAAGGCAATGGAAAGTAGCCGAAGTCATTATGGTTCCGAAACCGGGGAAAAGTACAAATGATAAGAAATCATATAGACCTATTTCGCTACTGCCGATAATATCTAAGGTTTTCGAGAAACTTCTGCTAAAACGATTACAACCAGTAATTGAAGAAAGACGCTTGATCCCAGATCATCAATTTGGCTTCCGGGTCAAACATTCCACAATCGATCAGGTGTATCGAATAACAAATGTAATTGAAAAAGCTCTAGAATGGAAAAAGATTTGCTCCAGCGCTTTTCTCGACGTATCGCAAGCCTTCGACAAGATATGGCACGAAGGCTTAAGGTATAAGCTAAGGACAATCCTACCGGACAAATTATACAAAATACTGAAATCCTACCTGAAAAACAGACTCTTTCGTGTTAGACATGAGACTGAATTCTCGGAATTCAAAGAAATTCACGCCGGTGTTCCGCAAGGAAGCGTTCTCGGCCCAATCTTATTCCTGCTCTACACAAGAGATATACCACAAGATGAAGGGACCATCGTAGCAACGTTCGCAGACGATACGGCTATCCTCGCAATAGATGAGTCAGTCGAATCATCAACGCGAAAACTCCAACGGGCTCTTAACAAAGTATCCGAGTGGACAAAGACCTGGCGAATCGCCCTTAACGAGACCAAGTCGACGCATATCAATTTCACGTACAAAAAGATAAACAACTTACCCGTTTCCATTAACTCGGTACAAATACCATACGCAAACGAGGCAAAATATCTAGGAATGACCCTAGACGCGAAACTTAAGTGGAAGCCACACGTTAAGAAAAAACGCGACGAGCTCGAAATCAGACTTAGAGAAATGTATTGGCTTCTCGGAAAATTTTCGAAGCTAAGCGTATACAACAAACTGCTCCTGTATAAGCAAGTGCTAAAACCTTCTTGGACATACGGTATTCAACTCTGGGGTTGTACCAAACCAAGCAATATGGCTATAATACAAACATTTCAAAACAAAACGCTAAGAGCAATCGTGAATGCTCCATGGTATATAAGAAATAGTGATATCCACAGAGATCTAGGAATTGCTACCGTGAGTAACGAGGTAACAAACTTTGCTCGCAAACTTCGTGCTCGTATTCATGCTCATTGCAATAATGAAATAACCCGTACTCTGGAAGTGACAAACCTTGAGCGCCGACTACAAAGAACAAGACCGTTCGATCTAGCGCCATAAGGAGAAACCGCATGTAATGACGGTATTAGTAGGTGCGTTCGCTGGAAAGCTACCTACCAAACGTGATTAACACTACAGAAGCGTAAACTACTTGTTAAGGTAACTTAGTCGTAGTCATCACAAAAATGAAAAAATGAGAGGAAAGAATTTCATACTACTATGAGCGAGCGCTGCCGGATCTCATAGTGCCTCTCTGAGGGGTGAGGTTTAGCACGTAGGCAGATTATTTATATCTGAATCGGGCATAACCAATGGTACGGGCCATTGGTATCTTTTGAAGATTACTCACCTCCTGGCGCAACCAAAACAAAAAAAAATTATCTTTGTAAAATAATAGCTAAAAAGATATGTTTTGTGAGAAGAATACGTGGAAATATAACACTACGAGTATTGTTCAACAATTTTATTTCTGTGTATCGAAGGCCTAATTTCAAGGCTGCAATTATTACAAAACAAGGCTATGAGAATTATTTTAAACTGCAGTATTTACAGTGCAATCAATTTTACGTTAAATGTTTAAATGTGGTTATCTGTGAAACAGCGGTTTAGTGGGAATATGTTAGTGTTTGTCTTTAAACATAAAAACAAGTTAATGCCAGAGTATTTAACTAAGTATTTATCAATATATTAAAGATATACAGCCTTACCCCCTTAGAAATACGGGAGATTTCCGTTCGCCAAATTACTTAACAGTTGGTGAACGAAATTCGTAGTATTATAAGGCTTTTAAACTTTTTTATAAATGACCAGTGAAAATTAAAAGTAATTGCAGTGTAAGAGTTTTCAAAAAACTTGTTACAGAATTTGTAAAATTAATGTTCTATTAATGTAACTCGTAGACATCTTAATAAAATTTTATATATTTATAATTAATTTTAATTTTAAATTATCTAACATAATTGTATCTAATAGATATGTAGCTATTAAAAAATGCTAAATAAGTTATGCTAATATAAAAAAAATACAGTATGGCCTTTGTATGGGATATGAATGGAGTAAAATATCGGATAAATGGCCTCACGGATTTACTGCTAAATACGCGCACTTTTGGTAAAAAAATTTAACGACATTTTTGATTTAATGTAGCTTGATTTCATTGACACCACTTAGTTGCCTTCTTCAAGGAAGGGTGGTTGTAGTTTTGATAGCTTAAATCCTAGACTTAAAATAAATACAAGAAAGCTAATTTTAACGCCATGAGTCCATTAATTGGATTGTTTCTTCGGGCTGTATGGCATGTAGCCGCCTTGTTGAAGTATCGTCCACGTCCATCTCTTGTATTATAAATACGGTCACCATATTTGCCGAACAAAAATAAAGGACAGTAATTATTTTTCTTCCAAAATGTTTGTATTTATCAGGTATTTGTTACAAAAATAAAAAAAAGTTAATGTCGTTTTTGATTTTGGCTTTTCAGATGTTAAGCTGAGATTTACAGATTTCTGCTGCCAAATCGAACGTTATAGTACATTTACATCGCACCTAAATTCAACATTTCGGGAAAAAAAAATTCCGAAATCCTATTTGCGTTCCCACTGAAACTTCAACATTTCAAACGACAGCTAGTTTCAGAATTGATTTGATCTTTTCCTATTTATAAATTAGAAATGGTTGAACCTAAGGAATTCATTTTTTTTAGCTACATATATTATTGTAATGAATTTTACTTAAACTTAGTAAATATATTGCTGAATCAATATTGAGGTATGCAACCACTTCCTTCTTCTTTGTTATAATAACTTTTTCGTTGCATATTTATAATTTGAATAACTAAAAATGTATTAATGTCTCTTTCAATTTGGAAAAAAGATTAATTAAACGTTTTCAAGACAGTCCTACTTTTCGTATTTTTGGGAAGGGTGGATAGATTTAAAAACATCTTAATTTTTATTAGAAAAATCTCTAAATCCTAAGAAGGGGTTTCCGAAATTACATTTAATTATAAGAATAGCTTTCATAGCTGTCACTGCTCAAAGTGTTATTCATGATTGAAATTATTTGTGCACTAGAACCCGGTAAGCACAAACTGGAATTCAAGGTAAGCATGCACTGAAACACTGAGGGTGTAAACACAATTTCAAGTAATTAACATTATAGGCATGATATTTTTAATTGCACTAAATGCAAACAACTTTTAGTCGGTGTTTTAACGGACAGTTTCAAAAATAAAGGACAAAATCCGTCCTTTATTAAAAAGAAAATTATATAGGACAGGGGTAAAAAAGAAAGGACTTTCCTTTTAAATAAAGTATGGATGGTCACCGTAATTATAAATGACAGAGACCAGTTATTGCCTGGCCAGCTGAATTTCCAAAGAATGCTTCGATGATGCATCCAGCCCAAATCTTGCACTAAACATTGACACGTTGTGACGTTGTGAATGTACTTGTTACAAACAAACACTCGTGGATTTTCTGAACCACAAGTTCTACAACTTTAAAGATTCACATATCGTGACTTTTGATTTCGATCTAAATGAAAATGATCTCTATAAAAGAGCCATGAATTGTATTGACCGTATGTGTCCCTAGTGTGTGGGTATCACATTCGAATGTAACCTCACTGCCACTGGACCTATGAACAGATTTTTCCAATCTACCTCAAAGGCGTATCTGACAAGTTGCATTATTTACCGGAATATTTTTTTTTGACCAGCTTTCAACAGAGGTAGAACAAAGAGGTTTATTTGCAGAACACGTGCAGATGTCGGTCGATTGAATTGCATAAATACGGATCACTCGCCAAAAGTCACACACGAAGGACGGAACTTAGCATGACATTGGCATCCCCACTAGTACTTACATTTTGTCGAAACGCCTCGAAACTTTACTCGTAGATTTTTTCTTCCATTTCGATCTTCTACTTTACTTCTTATTTACAGTAGTAGAAGTATTGTCAGATATTCATCTCTGTGCCCTGTCCAACTACAATAAGCAATCAGGAGATAAAGGCTGATAAAACCTCTTGATCTCTAAAAATTACCTTAGGTAAAGATATTAGGTAATATGTATGTTCTACCAAAAAACTTCAGAAATCGGACAACCGGTGGGTTTTTCTTTTAAATTTTTTAAATAATTCAAAACTAAATTGCCGATTAGTCGAACGACAAATCCCATTAGGGATGACGAACGTCAGGACCCCATAGAGGTTTTTTTAGATGGGTTAAAATACCATACTGTTGTAGAAGCATCTCACGCGTTCTTCCTTTGCAATGTCTTTCGATGATATTCCCCTCCAGCGAAGGGAAACACATACAAAAAAAAAAAAACTTCAAATCAACGTAGACGAATATAATACCAGAAAATTCTTGTTAGTCTAATTCGAATCAGGTAGATAATAAAATACGGTTGTTGGTAGGTTATGGTTATAACACAAAGTCTCTTAAATCAATCGGAGATTTCTAAAATCCAAATCTTGTACTTATCTGGATTAAATTATATTTTTGATTTCATCTATATCGAATCAGATATGCATTTGCCTACCATTGTTTGGTTGATATTAAAAAAGGTAAAATAAAAACACACAAACCTTTTGGATACATCCGGCAAAGAATCCCCTGTGTTTGATGAGAGTCGGCTCAGTATCAGAATGTGGCACACCACCCAAATAGAGATTATGTGGTAGGGATAGATGCCAGAAGCCATTAGACGATATGGTCATTACTTCCGGAAGTTGGTCTACCTGCAAGATGAAAGGGTTCGTTATTGATTGAACCAATGATTGTGCTATCAACGAAGTGTAACAAAATAGCGTTTTAACAAAAAAGAAAATAACCATTTGCACTTACCTTCAGCACAGCCAATCTTGCTGTCCTCGACACTTTAATAGTATGCCAGTGCCCGGTGGTAATGGGGTAGTCACTCCTGTTAAAAAAAGAAACGGTAAATGCAAATAGAGGTATTGTGAATAAGCTATTCTTTAATTTAATGGAAAAAGCAATTTGTATTTTCTCCTTCAAACTGCATACATCCGTATATGGATTATACAAGATTATTCATATTTGTATGCAATGCAATATTTGAGGGTGCTCTGACGTGGCCGGGTTGTAGGTTAAGAAAAACCAAATGCAATACCACAGCTGAATTTGTGGTCAAAAGAAACAAACGACCCTGCAGTTGCATTAGCGAAACCGCATTCATGCGATATGGGATTTGGCATACATAGACATACCCAGTGGGCAGTGGCTGCACCAAATGAATGTGGTGCCTAATGTTTTTTTTTAATTCGCTGTGAGGTTTCCTGGTATCTAGAAATATAGTTGATAGTAAAAGACTGAGCAAGTAGTGGATCTACCTCCACCAGAGTGCCTTTCGGCGTGCTGATGAGCTGCCATTTCAAGAACGAGGCTGTCTCATGTATTCGTAGAGAACTTCTATGATACGGGTAGAACAAATTGCGCTTAGGAAAGAAAAAATGTCAGTGATTCAATAGCGCCACCTGATTTTTTTGCATCCAAAAATAATGCATGCTGAAAAAAAAAATCATCATTCCCATATAAATGAAGGATATCTAAAGATATAAACCTCTGCAATGGCACTTCCAAATTCATTGTAGTTGAAAGACTGTGGTTAAAGAGGCAGAAATACTCAGCTAGTCGATCTTCTATATTATGAAGAACACATTCCACTATCGATGATGTAACGTAAATGAAGCAAGCAAATCAAAGGACGGCAGTAGACCACCTCAGCAAGATGTATTGTATCATGGCCGCAAGTGCCTAATAAATAAAATGTACGCCTGGGTCGAACGAAACTTTCTCGTTCAGTTATTTTCTTATTTTATTATACTCTGTCCAAGAAAAATTGTCAGTACAGGCCTTATGGGAAGCTCTTTTTTCTACCAGTGGTGCCTGTAGCCAATTTCACGCACTCAAACACAAGATTTGCCACTGAAATAAAAACGAAACCACTGACGTTCCAAAGAATTTTTTTATTGTAATTTTCCTCGCATACATCCCACCACAACCAGTCTGCCACACAGCCGCGGGCAGGCAGAATGAGCACGATCGTCTTGCGTTCGCTTGCTATTATCATTAACCAAAATAAGCAGTGTTATGTGTGAGTGACTGAAGCACATCAGAGAAGTGTTACCATATGTCAATGTTAGCATATCATTAAGGGTTTTTCTTTGAATTTTGTCAAATAACTTTCGGTTTTGGTGCTTTTTGGAGCTTTTGAGAGCGGCATATTATGTGGGGTGCTGCCATTCGGTTTTAGTTTGTTTGTATTTCTGAAAGATCCAATAATATTCAGTTAAAACATATTTTTTGTGCTTCAGCACTAGTCAGGGTGTTGAAATAGAGATGGTGGCGGAAGAGCCCTTAATGGGTCAACGGCAGCTCTCACATCCCCGCAGCGGGTTACTGACTCCGGAATATTCCGGCTCCTTTTGCCGAAGGGGTTACAGAAAGGGCCTGGTCCTCCAGGTTGGGGGTTGTGCGTGGGGTTAACTACCCTACCACGGAAAAAAAGCACTGTTGCGAAGCAACCAAAAGCCTCGGATAAGGACGGATTCACTGTTGACGACCCTGCAAAACGAAAAAAGGACAATGACGTTCGGATCTGCACGTGGAATGTTCGAACTCTGAACAGACCGCGTGCAGCCGAACAACTAGCGGAGGCCATAGACTGCTACAAAGCAGGTACACCGCCATCCAGGAAGTGCGGTGGGATGGGCCGGGCAAAAGGAGGATGAAAAACTGTGACATTTACTACGGTGACTGCTACAGAGAACAAAAGCAGCGTCTATTTGGATGCGGATTTGTTGTAAGCGGCAGACTTAGGCAAGAAGTCTTGAGCTTTCGACACGTTAGTGAACGCCTTACAACTATCCGCATCAAGGCTAAATTCGCCAACATCAGCCTGATATGCGCTCACGCCCCCACAGAAGATAAAGACGATGCTACCAAAGAATGTTTCTACGAGCTCCTCGACAAAACATATGAGCAATGTCCTAAGCATGACGTTAAAATCGTCTTGGGTGATTTTAACGCCAAAATAGGAAAGGAGGACATCTTTGGTAGCACAATCGGAAAACACAGCCTACACGACACCACGTCTGGAAACGGACTTAGGCTGATTGATTTTGCTGCGGGACGTAATGTTACCATAGCTAGTTCACGGTCTCCTCACCTCAATATACAAAAAGGAACATGGCGGTCACCTGATCATAAAACCGTCAACCAAATTGATCACGTTGCGATCGACGCAAGGCATTCCTCCAGTATTCTAGATGTCCGAACTTTCCGAGCGGCCAACATAGACTCGGACCACTACCTTGTTGTAGCCAAGGTACGGATGCGGATATCCCAGACGCCACAACAGCGAGAAAATACTGTGAGGAGATTTAACGTTGGACGGCTACAAATGCAACAAACCGCCAGAACCTTTGCCGATCGCGTATCCCTCAACCTCTTGAGAAGTCCTGTGGCCAACTCATCTCCAAGATTTGGTCAGACGAAAGTATGCCAGATGAATGGAACCTCAGCATCGTTTGCCCGATCCACAAGAAAGGAGACTCTCTAAACTGCGCCAACTATAGAGGCATCAGTCTCCTGAACACTGCGTATAAGATCATGTCTGCTGTACTGTGTGAACGCCTGAAACCATTCGTCAACGATCTGATAGGTCCCTATCAGTGCGGTTTTAGGCCCGGTAAGTCCACGACCGATCAAATATTCACACTACGGCAGATCCTGGAAAAAACCCAAGAATACCAGATCGATACGCACCATCTTTTTATCGATTTTAAGGCCGCATATTACAGCGTTTATAGAGACGAGCTATACAGAGCCATGTCTAGTTTTGGCATCCCTGCCAAACTTGTCAGATTGTGCAGAATGACGATGGAGAACGCTCGCTGCTCCGTAAAGGTCGGAAACAATCTCACCGAGACCTTTGATGTCAAAAAAGGATTTAGACAAGGTGATGCGCTGTCATGTGACTTCTTCAACATCATTCTTGAGAAGATTGTGCGAAACTCACAAGCCAACACCAGAGGCACAATTTTCTATAAGTCTGTGCAACTGCTTGCATACGCTGACGACATTGACATTGTTGGTACAACACAGCGAGCTGTCACTGGTGCGTTTGCAAGTATTAGTGCAGAAGCGGCAAAAATGGGTTTAGTGGTGAATGAGGGTAAAACAAAATATATGCTGTCAACAAGAAGGGACACACGACATCGACGAATCGGGCAGAACGTCACGATAGACAGCTATAACTTTGAGGTAGTTAGGGACTTTGTCTACCTCGGCTCCGCTATAAACTCTGATAACGACATCACATCAGAAATCAAACGAAGAATCACACTTGCCAACCGCTGTTTCTTTGGCCTAAGACGGCAACTGATAAGTAAGGCCTTGTCGAGAAATACTAAGGAAACTCTGTATAAGACCCTCATCATCCCAGTCCTGCTTTATGGTGCAGAAGCATGGGCGCTATCAAAGGCGGATGAAGATCTCCTTGGTCGTTTCGAACGCAAAATTCTTCGAGTGATTTTTGGTCCCGTTTGCGTTGACGGGCTTTGGAGGAGAAGATTTAACAGCGAACTCTACGAGCTGTACAGCGACATCGACCTAGTCAGAAAAGTACGCATCAGTCGTCTAAGATGGCTGGGACATGTAGAGCGAATGGACACCAACGCTCCGGCCCGAAGAGTCTTCGATTCTAACCCGGAGGGACAACGCAGTAGAAGAAGACCTCGCCTTAGGTGGCGCGCGAGTTACATTCCCATGTTCACCTTATACCCAACCACCGGATGTCCAACCGTCAGCACAATAGCGATCATCAAACCCGACGTCCAACCGTCAGCACAATAGCGATCATCAAACCCGACGTAATTCTAAGAATCATGAATTGTCAACTTCAATTGTAACATTAATGTATTATTTTATTTTGCACTTCTAATCACTTTTTGTAATTCTAAGAAACAGCACAAATGTAATATTGCACCACCTTAAACCTGAAAAAATAATTTTAATTCATTAATAAATCAGTTGTTGAAAAGAACAGTTGCGTTTTTTTTTAATCAGCTCCGCCACGACGGACATAACTGGCGCAGTCGCATAGGCCTGGTCGATGGTTTAAGTTAGTCAAATTAAATAAGTAACGGAGGTTTACCGTGAAAATTTTTAACGCGAATTAAAGTAACGACGGAATATCGTGAAAAATCAATAAAATCGCGAGTGATAAAGCAACAAACCAGCGAGTTTCAACTCCTTGTGACCAGAGGACACACCGAAGGAATATCGGACCAACACACCGAAGGAATATCGGATCAAAAATACACCGAAGGAATATCGGACCAAACAAAATACTCCGAGGGAATATCGGACGAAACAAGCGATAGAATATCAGACAAAATCAGAAGAAATACACCAAAGGAACACCAGCAGCAATGAAAATAATTCCTCTATTTCTGGGGTATATGTGAGTCAGATATTCAATTATTGCACTAGCTTTAGTTATTTTTAAATTAATTACTTACCTATATTTTTTTTAAACAAATAAGAAGTGAAATTGAATCCTAAAATAATTATAAATTTTAAAGTGAAAATCTATTATCATATTCAATCTATACCTATTTAAGTAACCAAACAAAAATACCTACGAGTTCCATAAGAAAAACTAGATTTAAGTTACAAAAGTGTTAAATGCCAATTAATAGGCAAACAAAAAAACATTCCAAATTTCCCTATCCCAAATTCGGAAGATTATTTAAAAGCCTAGGATCTATTCCTGAAAATATTCAAGAGGAAGAATTTCTTCTTATTCAACCAAGTTGCTCCACGCAAACAATTAATCCCAACATGCTTCCAGCTAACCAAAATGCTCCCGCTGACCCTAATCAGCAACAGCCCCAAAATGTTAGAGATCTATTCGAATCTCTTAAAATTCCAGACGTTATTAAAGATCTGCCACGTTTCGACGGCAATCCAAGACTTCTGTATGATTTCATACACAACGTGGAAGAAATCCTGATGTTCGTTAGGGGAATCGATGGAACCCCATATGGACAAATCATCTTGCGAGCCATAAGAAACAAAATAGAAGGGCCCGCAAACGAAGTACTTAACATGTACGGTACTGCACTAAATTGGGACAATATAAAAGAAAATTTAATACTTCATTACTCCGATAAACGGAATGAAACTTCCTTAATTAAAGACCTTCATGTACTAAAACAAGGTTACAAAACGATAGAAGAATTCTATAGCAATATAGTAGAAATCCAAGCGTCTCTAAATAACAACGTATTGATCCACGAACTGGACAAAAACGTTGTCAAGGCAAAAAAAAGATCTATTCGCGCAAATGTGTCTTAACGCATTTCTTTCCGGGCTTAGAGAACCACTAGGCTCAAGCATCCGTGCCATGAGACCTGAGACACTGCCATTAGCACTCTCTTATTGTATACAGGAACAAAACATGTTCTACATGAAAACTGAAACCCTTAGATCAAATCAGGAAAGAAGAGTTGAAAAACCATCTTATCCTCAATATAACTACAGACCACAAAATAGACCTCTTAACTCTAACTATATTCCTAGAATGCAGAACCAAAATAATATTAGTCGTTATAACCCACAACTTAATAACTATGCACCTCGATATAACAATCTCAATTTTAACCAACCCAGAACACACTTACAAAATTCTTTTGGAATGCAAAACCCACTAAATACCTACAACGCCCCTAACATACAACAATACACTTCTAACCCAAGAAATAATACTCCTAATCCCAACGCATACCGAAATAACTTTCATCAACCTCCACCAGAACCAATGGATGTAAGTTCCGGATACACCCATTTAAGGCAACCAACCCTACACCAACCGAGACAAGCAAATCAAAGCAATCAAACAAGAAGAAGTACGGGAAACCCCAGATACTTCATTGAAGAGGTTCACAACGTTAACACGCAAGAACCACCGGAACACATTTCCTACATTCCACAATTAGATGATTACTACGATAACTACGAGCAGGAAAATTTCGATCAGCTCGATCGTGATCTACTAACAACACTCCAAGAATTAGATGATACAAATTTTCAGTTAGATGTCTCACAAAACCAACCGGATACGTAGACGTAAATAAACACGGGTCTACTCTACCTTTTATCAACATATCATCCCCATTTGGACGAGACCTAAAGTTTCTTATAGATACTGGAGCATCCGCTTCATTCATAAACCCCGAATTCACGTATTCCCTTAAGCACGAAGTGTGTGACCCCACTATCATCTCAACCATCCTAAATAAATATACCCTTAATAAACAAGTCTCAATACCTTCCTTTACGGAATTCAAAGAACCTGGCCAATTTAAATTTCTTATCTTCAAATTTCATGGCTACTTTGACGGGTTACTAGGGCTCGATATATTAACCCAATTAAATGCGAAAGTCGATTTAGGAAATAAAACACTTATAACCAACAACGCAATGATCCCATTAAACTTTAAGCCAAATTTCAATTCAGGGAAACTTTTAATCCCACCTAATAGTAAAACAATAATTAAAGTACCAGTCGATATCCGTAACGGCGATATTTTCATAAGACAAACTGTTTTAAAACCTGAGATAACAATTTCCGAAGGCATATATAATGCAAAAGAGTGGTACAGCTCAGTAGAGGTGAACAATAAATCTAATCTCGAACAAATCATCATTATAGAACAGCCCCTAAAAGTTGAATCCTGTGTTAGCTCAAATATCATAGAAATAAATAATTTTAACATGACGTACGAAAACACCACTGCAGAAAAAAATATCGAAAAATTAATTCGCACATCCCATCTTAACACAGAAGAAAAAAGAAATCTTCTGAAACTCTGCAAAGAATATGACGATATTTTCTTCAGAGAAAACCAGTCTCTTAGTTTTACCAATAATGTAAAACATAAAATCCCAACTAGTGACGAAATACCCATTTACACGAAAACGTACCGATACCCTTATTTCCACAAGGAAGAAGTACGAAAACAAATAAACAATATGTTAGATCAAGGTATAATTAGGCAAAGTTACTCTCCGTGGAGTTCTCCAGTATGGGTTGTCCCCAAAAAGAAAGACGCCAGCGGGAAACCAAAATGGCGCCTGGTGATAGATTATCGGAAATTAAACGATAAAACTATTTCCGACAGGTATCCACTACCGAATATTAATGAGATACTCGATAAATTAGGGAAATGCATGTACTTTTCGACACTTGATTTAGCAAGCGGATTTCATCAAATAGAGATGGATCCCAAGGATATAAGTAAAACAGCGTTCACTGTAGAAGGTGGACACTATGAATACATACGCATGCCTTTCGGGCTGAAAAATGCCCCGTCCACGTTTCAACGCGTTATGGACAATGTTCTAAACGAACTGATAGGAAACATCTGCCTGGTATATCTAGATGATATAATCATATTTTCAACATCCCTTCAAGAGCACACAGAAAATCTAAGGAAAGTCTTCAATAGATTACGAGAATCCAATCTTAAAGTACAATTAGATAAATCCGATTTCATGCAAAAGGAAATTGCCTTTTTAGGACACATCGTCTCGACGGAAGGCATAAAACCTAACCCAGAAAAAATTCACGCAATCAAACAATTTCCTATACCAACCACGCAAAAAGAGATAAGAGCATTCTTAGGACTCCTGGGTTACTATCGGAAATTTATTAAAGATTTCGCCAAATTAGTAAAACGCTTAACCGAGTGCCTAAAGAAAAATAAAACAATAGTACTCAACGAACTCTACATAAAAACGTTCGAAACTTGTAAAAATATTTTAACCAATGACCCCATATTACAATACCCTGACTTCAGTAAGACATTCAACCTGACGACAGATGCAAGCAATTTTGCAATCGGTGCCATCCTATCGCAAGGACCTATCGGTAGCGATAAACCTGTTTGCTATGCAAGCAGAACACTCACAACTACAGAAATAAATTATTCTACGATAGAAAAAGAACTATTGGCAATAGTTTGGGCAACGAAATACTTCCGACCATACCTGTATGGCCACAAATTCAAGATAATTACCGATCATAAGCCATTAACGTGGATTATGAACATAAAAGACCCAAATTCGAAACTAATTCGTTGGCGACTAAAACTCGAGGAATTTGATTATGAGATCATATACAAAAAAGGTCAAGCCAACACAAATGCAGACGCCCTAAGCAGAATTAAAATAGATACCCCGAACAAAACCCCACATATAGAAATCAATCTTAACGACACCTTTTCAGTACAAAGCACAAGCGGTACCACTATCCACTCAGCAACTGAGAATCTCGATGATGGTATACACATATCAGAAAGACCACTCAACGACTTCAACCTTCAAGTTATCTTACAGAAATCCAATAAAGGATCACCCATGACCTTAGAGACAATATTCAAAAACAAACAACGACGCACTATTAGAGACCCTAACTTCACAGAGGACAAGGTCATAGACATTTTCAAGAAATTTTTAACTCCAAACCGACTTAACGCTATTTATACAGATGACGAGACTTTCCGTAACGTACAATCTGTATACTCAAAATATTTTTCCCAGAACAAAATATTTCGTTTAACTAGGTGCACCGAAGTACTAAAAGACATAAGACATAACGATGACCAGGACAAATTAATCAATGAATACCACCACAATAACAACCATAGAGGTATTGAAGAAACCCTTCAGCACCTTAAAAGAGAATTTTACTTTCCCTATATGAAAACAAAAATCACACAAACCATTAACAATTGTGACAAATGTCAAACCATGAAATATAATAGAAACCCACCGAAAATAAAATACGAAAAACCTGAAACCACTAGATATTATCCATATTGATATTTACACAATTAGTAATCAGTATATACTAACCATAATTGACAAATTTTCAAAATTTGCTGCAGGATACATCCTAAGTTCCAGAAACAGTGTATCAATTCTAAAATCTCTCAAAAATTTTATAAGCCTCCACGGCATCCCCTTGAAAATAGTTTGCGACCAAGGCGCTGAATTTACCGCAAACATATTCAAAGACTTTTGCAAACGCTATCAGATTAACTTACACATAACTTCATTCCAACAAACAAGTAGTAACTCACCCGTAGAACGATTACATTCTACGCTTACCGAAATATATAGAATAATCCTGGCAACTCTTAAAGAAAAAAACATGGAAATAGACCACGAAGAAATCTTTTTTGAAACAATATTCACATACAATAATTCAATTCATTCATCCACTCAATTCACCCCATATGAACTTTTCTATGGTAGAACATACAAATTCAATAAAAAGCTAAAGTTCGATAGCGAACATGAATACCTTTCCAAAATAACCAAATTTCAAGAGGAACTATTTCCAATGATTAAGGACAAATTAGAACAATCCACAAGTAAAAGAATTGATAAACTAAACAAAGAGAGAGAGGAACCCGAAGAAAGAGAAAACAACGAAATAATCTTTAGGAAAGAATGTAGGCGAAATAAAACAACGCCTAGATTTTCGAAACACATAGTAAAAGAAAACAATAAAGTAACGCTACTAACCTTAGGCAATAAGAAACTACACAAGTCTAAAATCAAAAAGAAAAAAAAAATATAAATAAATAAATAAATAATAGATAGAAATTAGGAAACCTAAATTTAATAACAACTGATTTACATAAAAACACTTAATTGCCCTTTTTACAGATTAATCCCCACATACTGCCAAAAACTGGAAATCAGAGATCTATCTAATTCCCAAGGTATCCTTCCCTTAAAACTGGGTACAGCTAGAACTATCGAAAACTACAATAACCTCATACACATAATTGACCTCGAAGCATATAAGACATGTATTAATAAAATAGACCAAACCTTAACAAACTTTACGAACATCTACAGTCTAACACCCTCAATAGAAGTAACAAAATTCAAACTTAAAGACCTGCACAAACTAGAAACCCTGACACCAAGAACAAGACAAAAAAGAGGACTCGTAAACGGACTAGGCACAGTAATAAAATTTATAACTGGCAACATGGACGCAAATGACGCAGAAGACTTGAATAGGAAAATCGACAATTTAAATTCAAACAAACAAAACCTTGACGACAAAATTAATTCTGAGATCATGCTTAATTCACAAATGATCGAGAGGTTCCAAAATATAACAAAACACATTAACTATGGGCAGGACATTATAGAAAAATATTTGAAACATTTTCAAGAACAAACTAACAATTCAATCCGTTCAAATGTAGACACTATACAACACATGCAATACCTCAACCAGATAAACCTCAATATTGATCTCTTAGCAAACCATATAACAAACATCGCTGAAGCAATAATCTTAGCCAAAATTAATATAATACCCAAAATGATTTTAAGCCCTAATGAACTTCAGGAGATCCAAAACGTATTCACTAACCAAAATGTCGAAATAAAATCCAATGAGCACTTATACGAATTGCTTGAATTACAAGCGTATTACAATGAATCCAAAATAATCTTTATTGTCCGCATCCCAATTATATCCCTAGAAAATTATTCCCTATTCCACATAATATCAATCCCCATTAACGAAACGAAACTTATCATTACGAAATCATATGTTATAGTCAATAAATTATATATTAAACATTATGACAATATCTGCCCTAGAATAGAGAATATTTTTATTTGCAAACAACCCGACCACATACAATCTATACAAAAATCATCATGCATCGGAAACCTAATGAGAAACCAACCAGCTAACTGCCCTCTTAAGGAAATTGAAGAGACAAATCAGATAATACAACCGGAACCAAACTATATTCTACTGCTCCACGTTCCTGCAACCCAAATTAATACAACCTGCGACAACCCCCAACAAACAATAGAAGGATCCGCTTTAATACACTACAACAACTGTGAAGTGGAAATCAATGGAGTCACTTACGAAAACAACCCTAACGAATACTGGGATGAAATTCATATATTTCCGACATCAAACACTAAAATCCACCCAGAATACATAATGGAAACATTAAATTTGAAAAAGTTCACCGACTACCAATTCAGAAATAACCAAACAATTGGCATCCTAACAATCGAAACACAAAAGCGAGACATCTATATCATAATATCATTAATTTCCTTCATATGCATTTCATTAACACTAACCTACATTTGCAGAAGAAGAATCAGCATCAATTTAGAAGCCTTCTATAAAGATCGGCCTTCAGCACCTGTTCCATCACTTTGGCCCTCACTTTATACTAAGGGGGGAGGAGTTACATTCCCACGTTCACCTTATACCCAACCACCGGATGTCCAACCGTCAGCACAATAGCGATCATCAAACCCGACGTCCAACCGTCAGCACAATAGCGATCATCAAACCCGACGTAATTCTAAGAATCATGAATTGTCAACTTCAATTGTAACATTAATGTATTATTTTATTTTGCACTTCTAATCACTTTTTGTAATTCTAAGAAACAGCACAAATGTAATATTGCACCACCTTAAACCTGAAAAAATAATTTTAATTCATTAATAAATCAGTTGTTGAACAGAACAGGTGCGTTTTTTTTTAATCAGCTCCGCCACGACGGACATAACTCGCGCAAGTGGAAGGGGACCTCAACCAACTTGGAGTGCGCAACTGGAGGCAGTTAGTCAAAGATCGCGCTAACTGGAGAGGCGTATTGGTTGAGGCCCAGGTCCACCCCGGACTGTAGCGCCACCTAAGTAAGTAAGTAAGTAACTAAAACATATTTTTTAATGTTGTCTTTTACAAATAAGGTTTATTCGTGAATCGTGAGTTGTAGAGATATTGCGATAAATTAATAGAGATTACTAGGGCAACTCAACCGGATTCATGCAAAAGCATGGTATTTTTGGGGATAAAATTTGATTAAATATTTTAATATAGAAAACTAAGTACAAATTTTCAGCCTTTTTCGTTAGGGCATATATCTGCATGTTTTGGTAGGTATAAATTCATATTTCACTTTGTAGAGCATATTTTTCACACTGAAATATCAAAATGATGAAGCAGGTAGACCTATACTGTTTATTTTCGGTCGTTGGGTTTTACCACATCCGGTCACTCCTCTCCAGTAAAGCAAATGCCTTGAAAGGATTTTATGATCCTTTTTTTGCTACTGTTTCCGCGAAGTTCTGCATTGACGGGTAGTAATTTTTTAACAAATATGTAATCTAGGTATATATGTCTATATTAAAAAATGTATGTAGAGCTGCACAAGTGCAGTCCTTTTACCATCTCTTTAGGTATATGACATTGCGTCGTGGTTATATATTTTTTTCTAATTGCCTGTTTGTGTTTATAAGGCGGAAACAATGGTTGTTATCTCAATAGCGGATAGTGCATCTAAGCAAGTGGTTAACTTTATTTTGCATATGAATAAACAGAAACATGGCTACAAGTCTTCAAAGGATCTAAGTGTAGAAAAGAAACAACAAATTGTTGATGCAACTGAAAAATTATATGGCCCTTTTAAAAGTAAATCGGAAGCCGTAGGAAATGCGGCTACTGTTTTTTCTGTTACGGAACGAACTGTATACAGGCTTTTAAGGGAAAAAGCAATCAAAGGCCACAATTCACCACCAAAGAAGAAAAATAATTCCTGTATCAAGAGCAAGGTGGATGATTTTGATAAATGTGCGATTAGGCGGATAGTCCATCAGTTTTTTTTATGGATAATGACCTTCCAACGCTAGACAAGATATTATTGGAAGTACAAAAAAGTGAAAATATAACAAAACTAAGCAGATCAACTTTGTAAACAATATTGCAAAAAGATCTCGGACTTAAATTCGTCAAACGTCAGCGAAAGAATTTGTTGTTGGAAAGAAGTGACATTATTTCTTGGAGACGAAGATATCTACGCGAAGTAAAAAAAATTATAGAAAAGAAAAGAAAGATTTATTTTACTGATGCGACCTGGCTAAATTGGAAGATGGTAACCCTAACAGTATTGCTCTCTGAGTTATGGCGAATTATCATTCATACCTACGACATACCAGACTGAGAGACAAACATCCTATCTTCCCTGTACTGACAATTTTTTTTGGACAGAGTATAGTGACGCTGCTGGTTTAAGGTGTCAATGATAACATTATATAATTCAGAGATTTGTTTTTGAATTTGCATTAGCAGTTATAAACGGAATATACCGACCTACGTGTGTGGGGATGCAAATGAAGGGAGATTTTCTTATTGTGTAAACTTCAGATGGTCGGAATTACTTTAAGGTGCATATTCAATATTGTTATAAAAAAAGAAGAAGTGGGTTATATTTGCGTAAAATAAGTTTTGCTTTGCTGTTCTTGAATTTTGAATGGCTTTTGAAATTTAAATTAAATTATTGAGTCTTAAAAATGTATATGAACACAGATCGGCTTTTGGGTAGTCATTTTTGAGAAAAACCAAATACGTGATCTTACGAGTATTTCGAATAGTGATATTTTCTTTAATATGTATTTTGATCAAAATCGTTAAAGCGGTTTTTGTAAAATTTGGCAGACAAAAACAGTATCTACCAATATTGCAATGTTTAAATTGAAAAATGCTTTTTCTTAACTATTTAGCTGAAGACTGAGTATAGATTATTTTTCGAGACGCAAGCATTACGTCTTTTTTAAAGTAGTATTGAAATCGAGATTGGGGCTTTCGAGCAGTTTTTTTTTTTTTTTATTAATAGTGTTTTCGGTGATTCGAATTCAAAATTAAGGACACAATAATTTTGAAAACATCAATTTTACTCTAAGTATACATTTTGGTCAAAATCGTTATCGCCGTTTTCCGGTAAACTGGTAAACTAACGAAAATCAAATTAATAAAAAAAGATTTTTTTCAAAAATCTTTTGTACGATATTAAGACAAAAACTGAGTTTTCTATTAAGTTAGAAATGACCATATTACTTTAGAAATAATTTTTTTTACAGTCATAAGGAACGTTTTCGAGATTATTATTATTACTAGTATCGCCTGCGGTCGAAATTCGACCAATTCTGTCTGAATATAAACTAATGAAAGGCAATTTGTTTTTTACATAATTTATTTATTTTAATTTATTTCTAAACTAAACTTATTTCATATACCTTTCCGCTATGGGAAAATCAATGGAAAAGGACAAAGCATGGGAAAATTAATGAGAACAATTTGGTAAGCAAATGAAATAATTCAAAAGATATATGTAGGTAACTAATGTAGGCAGGTTAATTAATGATAGATTAAAATGGAAAATAAATAAAGATAAGTGATATTTTGTTTAAAAGAAATTATTAAAATTGATTAAAAGAAATTAAGTTAGTAATTTAAAGTAAGTAAATTAATTAGTAGACTAAAATAGTAAATAAATAAAGATAAATGATAATTGTATTTGAAAGGATTGAATAATTATGAAACAGGTTTAACGATTCAAAACTTCTGTATAAACTATATTTCTCGTAAAATCTTTTTCATCTTTCCAATCCAAATATTTTGTAACATTTGAAAAAGTTGGGATCTTTTTCAAATGTTACAAAATACAGCTTCAGGCGTTGAATCGACTTTAGATCGTAAATATTGTGAAGTTCCACGCGACGCCTGAATAGAGCAGCGTTGCCAGTTTGGGGGTTGTCCCCCCAAATTTAGGGTTTATTTTGGTCGACGGGGGGAAATCTGGGGGTTTTTAAAATTCTGCTTTATTTGTATTTCGTTATAAAATATTTTTTGGTAACCTAAAAATGAGCTTTCGCAGAAAAATGAAATTTATAGGCATTCGGTGACCGTAAGAAACGCTGAGTAACATATTCTTAAGTATATGTAAGTACCTAGCGTAGAGATTCTTCGTTCTGTTCACAACTAAATTCAAAATTGAGCAAAATTGATTAACAAAACACTTTTTGCAAAAAAAGCTAGTGCCAGTTTCGTTAAGAAAAGTTAAAAAAAAGGCATACAATTGTAGATCCCTTCCATTCGTTCCAAAAGTGAAAAACGTACACCAAACGAATGCATGTAAGAAGCTTGGCCTAGGGTTTCCACGGATCTGTTGCGCCAACTATTTATTAATTTTTAAGTTGTATTTTTTGACGGTCTGGGAACGCTGGAGTAGAGCTACTCTCTTGTCTCTACTATCACGTCACGCGCTTTTGTCAACTTTGAAATTTCGAATTGTTCGATTTGAGATCATGGAGCGTGTCGTTTATAGTTAGAGTGGCACAGATCCGCTAATGTTTATCACACACAACTTTTAAAGAGTTTTTTTTTTTCAATACAAATTAATTAATTCAGTGTGTGTAAATGAGGAATACCATTTTTTTTTTTTTTTTAGAGCAACTACTAATATCTTTAGGGCGGGTCTGTTCGCAGCTGGTTAAAGCCTTGGATAGGTTAACACAGATTAAGGTTAACCCATGATTATAAATCAGTGATAACCAATGAGTGTCTGTTGACCGATTTTTCACTTCGGTCACCAAACCATAGCTTTGCAGCAAATCGTTCCATTTTTTCAGTTTATTTGTCATTTAGTGATTGACCGAATCCATGGTTATATTTTTTGTTTTTCGGGTCCCTTTGTTTATTTATTTTATTTAGGTAGGTATTTTATTAACGTATTTATTTTTAGTAAACTTAATTAACACAAAAATGAATGTCATATCCAAATTATACAGGCATTTTTTAAGAGCTAAAGAATGAAACTTTGTATTTGTTAGTCAATGATTTTTTGAGAACAAAACCGAAATAAAGCCAAGACCAATAAAATTTATTACAAATTAACGGGCCATATGTTGGTTTATTCAACGACAATCGCAATTTTCTCGTTCTCTCAATATTTTTCCTAACGCGTGTGCTTTATCACAATTTATGAGAACTGCCATCGGCCAAAAAATGTTGAAAATAATCTTACTTCATCCTTTGCATCCATTGTTTTGGCGTGTTGTGTATTCAATATAAATATGTATCAGTTGAAAACCTCAACGAAACCGATATGAAAGATTTTATTGGTTCACTCCATCTTGCGTTATATATTCCCTCGTTCTACTATTTGCATTTTCCTTTTTATTCAAAAGTTTTGGTATATCAGCTACGTCAAAATGAATACCTACGTAGTCCCTAAAAGATCTTGAACAAACGAAATTACAGAAAATCAGTGGTTAAATCTCATTAACCGCTCAAAATCGGCTAGCTATCGATTTCACTGGTGAACTAACCAAGCTACTGATTCTCTGGTTAATATTTTGCTGAACACATTTTTACACAGTTTACCAGCTGGAATAACCGATGATTGAACAAACCAGGCCTTAGACTTTTTTGGAGAAAAAATATTAATCAAGGGTTTTCTACCCGTATTAAAATGATTTTTTTGCTTTGATATATTGTTAGATATGATTTTCGTGTATTTTGTAGAAACGTTTTTCAAGTCATGCATAAAAATTACAGCTTAAAGAAAAAAGGAAGTAGACTTGAAATTCTCGATAAAGCGTGTCCGACCGACCCCACCCACCCACCCCCAAGCGGATTCCCTCTGTTTTGTCCCGTCGAACACGTTCAACACCGAATTGTGAATTGGGCATAATGCCCCTAAATTAATTTCTTACAATTGCTCACTTTTAGGGGCAGGCAAATTGCATACCCTTATGGGCAAATGATTCTCTCCTACGGAAACAGGTTCTAATCTATGATGATTTATATTTGAATACTTTAGTTACTATGGTAATTTATGGCGGCGACAAATTGATTGTCACCAAAATTATTAATTACCTGTTTTGTATGGGGAATTCATAACTTAATTTTACCATGCTTAATGGCGACATATACCCACGATTTTGGGTTTGTGCACATCTACGGCAAAGTACCTTCAAAATAACATAAGTTTCATTCTCCTCTTTTCACATTAAATACTAAAAAAGCGTACGGAAAGAAAAATGTTCACGTATTAATATAATGATTTTTTTTTTATCGAAAAACTGAGTGTGCAGTGATGTTAACCTCCCCTACTTAAGCTTAAATATCAATTTTGGTTGAAAGCGTTAGAGTCGTTTTCGAACAAATCGAACTGGTATACAAATTTTGTACGCAAAATACCATTTATATTGAGGTTAACGTGCACAAAAAAAAACAAACGGCCACGAACTATAAGGCCCAAAAATTCAAATCCGAAGCAGCCGGTAAGGATGTCGGCCTATGGAAGACGGACAGACAATGTAATTAAAGGCATCAGGAAACCAACAGAAAACACTAACGAACTATTTCAGAGATTGAATATTCTGAGTGAGACTTACATCCCATGCGTTTTTATTATAGCTTTGGAACTTAGCTTGTCTTATTTTGGGGGAATTAAATAACGAACACAAGGAAGTTCTCGAGGCAGAAGGGAACATTGCAAGAGTACATGAATAAACATCAACTGAGGAAAAAAAAAGAACCAGTCCCTAACAGGATTATTAAAAAAAAGAAGAATGGTGGCTCCGTGGTGCTTGTCTACTAAACGGGTTTCAGGAAGTACAACTGTCTTAAAAAATTTATCAAAATCAAAGAAAAAAATTGAACGTCTCTCCAATTTATGCAGAAATAGAACGCTATTGGCTGAATGGTTGTGCAAAGCTAGGACTAAGGTCCTTTGCCGCGGCAGCTATTTATTTATTGGGTTGAGTAGAGCAATGGCAACATTGAGTTGGTTCCGTTACAGTATTATTGACAGCAGACGTGGGAATGACCAAATGTACAATTTAATTGTAACTGCTCGTTCAATTTTAATATTTTTATATATGATTTTTTTAAAGTAATAGCTATCCTCTTCGGGACTTATGTCTCGGGGACTTGTGTACCTGCGACAATGATCCCACGTCTTATCCTTATGTCTCGGGGCATTTTCCCGAATATTTATCGTTGAAAATAGGTCGCTACACCATTTTATGGCTACCAAGTACCAACTGTGTTATCACAAGCTACATACCTAGGTAATGAATAGATTGCCAGCTGAGAGCAAAAGTTGTTTACAGTTGTTTACACCTATTTAAGTTTCAGGGAGAGTAAAATAGCGAGTTTCCAAGAGAGGATTTTATTTGTGAATGTAATGTTAAGATGGAATAACATAAAAACTAGTTTGAAAAAGCCACAGAGAAAGCATGCCGGCCAAGAAAGAAGCAAGGAAACTAGGGAATAACTGAAACCGGTCCATATAGTCCATACGACTGTGCCTTACAAAGTGCAATCAGCTACGTTATATATCAATTCCGGTTAATATCACCTTTTGCTTGTTTGCAGTACCTACGTATGAACACATGTTCAAAGTTATCTAAAAGCCATGCTCACCTTACAGACGCAGGTCCACTTCCCAGGTCGAATGAGAACTCCACAAACCCCATATCCAAGGACAGTGCAATAAAGTCCCCATGGTGTTCATGGCCAGTGTACAAAATTATTCCGTTGACTTCCATCGGCTTGATTATAACCTGTGAACAACAAAGGCACAGAAAACGTGTGTCCAAAAGTGAAAATGATTTCCCAAACAGGTAATTAGCACATCAATTAATTACAAACCTGAAGTTCAAGCCAAATAAGAGCACTGTCTCCGAGGGGTGCATACCTTAAGTAAGACGATCCGTTGAACAGGGGCACCTGCGAATTTAAGAATATTTAATAAGTACCTCATGTGTAATTGTACAGTAATGACTTCAGCGCAGCAGCACCCTTCTGCATGCTCAAGCTCATACATATATCTTTCGAATTGGTTAACATTCATGCAGAAGGGTAAAACAACCCCTGAGTGTCTATAAGATTCAGCGTCATTGTATATTTACTTGCAAGTCTAGTCGCAGTTCACAGAGGTCTCCGGCAAAACCCATTGGACAGAGGCAAATTGCACCTTGATCGGATGGCAAACATTTCCCTTGGTGCTGACATGGGTGTTTGTAGCATTTGTCCATTGTGCAGTCCTCTGAGAGAAAGCGGAATAAAATAAAAAAACATACACACCATAGATATACACTTTATGTTTGTTTTGCTATATTACGGGGGCGTCTTGCAATGTTTCATTTTTAATTAGGTTTGCATTCAACAAAACATCATTAGTGTGTGCGCATGCAATTCCCCATTGAAATGCATAATATATACACCTATTGGCAAAGGGGGTGTAATGTCTTGGTTACCGTATTTCGGATTGTGATATAGATTTGAATGGGTAATCTAGATTTTTAACCATGCACAAAACACACTTGGGTGCGAAACATATTTGAAAGGCTTCTCTTTCTCTCTCGATGCGTTCAGGTTATTGTCGTATTGTATACCACAATGTGGCGGAACTTTGGTGTATTATTCGGTATTTCGAGCCGCAGTATGTTTTTTGTGCAGCCAATTATTTATATATGTATATTTATTTGACTTACGTATGCCATATCCTTTGGACACATCTCCCAGTGGGTGCTCGCTGAAGCTGTATTCATGTTCATTGGCGACGAATCGCCGTATACAGCCGACCATGCCGTCGTACACGGGTAACCGTTTCGCCAGGCCTGTAATGTTGCCAGTTCCGCCGAGAAAGACGGGCTCTCTAAACGTGATCCTTGAAAATAGGCCCTGTAATACAAATAGTAACACATGTCAAAAAACCATTTATTACTTATGCAAAGTTCAAATAAAAGGAAGGCCACCCCATTGCTACCCCTAAAGCATTTTGTTGTCGTACCTCTTTACTTCAACCCTTTTTATATTACAAACGAGTATGCTTTCACAAAATATTTTTTTTTTTTTTTTGCTTGAATCCTTTATGCTAAAAATCGAATGAATGAAGGGTATACATTAAGAAACAATATTCTTCCTTTGCATACTGCAGGAGTCAATTCTCGCCCTTAATGCATACGGCATTATGAGCATCTCCGCTCACCTACTTAGGGATCTCTTTGATACAATGCGCGACTTGTTTTCTGTCACTTTGTTTCAAGGATGGTCGACACGGCTCTGTGCTACACTAATGTAAGGCACATAACGTAGGTACCTGTTAACTCGCAAACTCTTCAGGTATTTTTTTTCTGGTTTCAAGGACGAAACAGTTATAAATCCAAGACATATACCTATACGCACTCATGCCGTACTTGTTTTGTTTTCAAGGTAGGTACGTATATGTACTTGTACCTACTTTAAAAGTAAATCTAATTATTCGCGGTGATTGCGAGCCTAGCAGCGTGGCCTTAAAGGATAATGATCGGATTATCGAGTTGAAAAGACTGGCCAATAAATAAATACCAGACAATTACTTGCGTATAAGTGAAAATTACATTTTCGTGTTGTCCGTTT
This sequence comes from Cheilosia urbana, assembly GCA_946477585.1. Taxonomy (NCBI): domain Eukaryota; kingdom Metazoa; phylum Arthropoda; class Insecta; order Diptera; family Syrphidae; genus Cheilosia; species Cheilosia urbana. Next base: position 47,244,790 of record OX297856.1, read on the forward strand.
TTTGAAACCTATATCGTAAGGCTTTAGAGGGAAAACCAATGAAAACAATGGTCACATTCTTTTTTCGTTGAAGCAAGACAAACTAGTTGTCAAAGTGAGACAAGGCCATGATCATGATGGCATCAGGGTTTTGTGATGCCAAATGGATTTTGGTGATTGATTTATATATCCTTTGAAGGACAAAGCCAGATGATGTCGGCTGGTTTATTTTTGCTGCGGCTACGATAGAAATGTTATGAGGATATGCGGGGAAAATGTTATTACAACTGGACTGTGTTCTTCTGGAATTGTGATAGGTAGACATTTGGAAATTAGGTCACATTCGGATCATTTTATACGCTTCAGCAAGTTAATGACAAGGGCTTGCTTCGCAGAAGTGAAGAGTGACGAAACGATAAATTACACCAGATGAACAGATTAATGGATTTTTGATTGGAGATCCGAGATAAATGCCCCGAAAGTCAGAATTGGACTTTCCCATGAAATTTGTTGGAGCACGTGTGCAATAGTTGTATACACACCATCATGGTGGGCCATCAAATCAAATTTTCTTTTTAAAAATGCAATAAAATTAAAAGTAGGCGCAGTGGCTTAGTGGTTAGTGTGTTGGACTACTACGCTAGGGGTCGAGGTTCGAATCCCGCAAAAACCCAAATTCCAACTTAGAGTTTTTTTCACTGCGCCACCCCTCGCGAACGTCTGACAAACATCCGAGAGCATGACTGTCTTGAAAGAGCTTCTCAATTAGCCGTTTGGAGTCGGCATAAAATTGTAGATCCCTTCCATTCGTTCCAAAAAATGAAAACTCACACGAAACGAATGGTTGTGAGGAGCTAAGCCTAGGGTCCCTCCGGGCCTGTTGCGCCAACTATTTATTTTATTTTAATAAAATTAAAAAACTTATTTTTTTACATGTATTACTTATGGCTTTATTATTAAGAGCAAACATGCGCATTTATTATGGAACACAACGTCATCCAAGTTACTGTCTCGGCTGGCTTCGCAGTCCAAGACCTTGTTCATGGTTTCGGGCTGTAGCTCACTAATTGGATAATATTGACTTTAAATGCTCACAAAACAAAATCCAAACAGATAAAATCGCAGCTCCGGGGCGGTCAATTGATATCGCCAAGACTGCTGATAGCACGATTTGGGAATTTGGTTCGCAAGAGATCGATTGTGGTATGGGCTGTGTGTCATGGCGCGCTATCCTGCATGAACAAGAGGACGTCCAAATCCATGTCTTCAAGTCAGTTAACATAGCTCTGTAACGCCCACCGTTGACCGAAAAATGGTCCAATGATGCCACCACTCCACAATCCGCACTAATTTGCTGAGCCCCAGAAGGGACAATTTTGCTTGTCAACGTAGCTGCCGCGGTGGGTGCTTCATTTCCGCCCGAACTTCTTTTAAAAAAAAACATACTGTTTGCGCTACACAACTCACTTTGGAAATAAGTTTTCAATATTTTCCAACGTTGTTGAAGCGTAAAGCGACTCATTTCGTTCTGCGGAGGTATGATACTGACTTTTTCTGAAGATTTCGAACTGGAAAAAGCTGTCAGGGTCAAAGTAACCTATATGGTTTAAATAGAAACCACTCCTTATATGCACATCATTATACCTATGTGAGATTTGTTTTTTTTTTAAACTTTTCCGACTATTGTATTATATTCTATGTGGTACAAAAACTCGATATGTTAATCAGTTCTGACATTACGATGATAGAGGAACTGAAAAAAAGTGGCTCGCAAAATTCTGTCCGTCTGTCTGCTTTCGTTTAAACTTCGGATATGGAATTTGGCGGCTTACAGTATGGTACTTCGCATATAAAACGTTCATACCAGTTTGAACTGTTCGAAAACGGCTCTAACGATTTCAGCCAAAATTGATATTTTTCGTTAAAAAACCGAATAACGGTAGGTAATTTTAAAATATGGACAGGACATATCTCGAAAACTTTCTATACGATTGTAACAAAAATTAATTTCTGGCGGCCATTTCTTGATTAATAGCGGACTCAGTTTTTCTACATATTGTCGCTCAATATATTTTTGAACAAAGCATTTTTTTTTAAATTTGCTTTTCTTTAGTTTACCTGAAAATGAACGATGTTGACAAAAATACATACTAAGATTTAAATTTAATGTTTTCAAAATTATTGCGTCCTTAATTTTAAATACGAATCACCGAAAACGATCATTTTAGAATAAAACTTTAAGAACCAAGTAATGCTTACATTTAAGAACAATATTTTTTACTTAGTTTTCAGCTAAAAAGTTAAACAATAAGATTGCAAGATTTGTTACTGTTTTGTCTGCATAATTTTACAAAACATTGCTCTAACGATTTTGATCAAAATACATATTTAGGATAACAAAATAATTCTAATTAAGATCCCATACTTACTTTTCCTCAAAAAGTTAGAATAAATCCGTATTTTAATAATTTCTCAAAAATTACTACCCAAATCCCAATCTGTCTTCGTATATTTTACTAAAACTCTATACCATACTGCCCAAAAAATGCAACCACAAAAAACTTCTCTTTAGCAAATATTTTGCATTTCTTCTTTTTTCAACCAAATTGCATAGGTATGCACCTTAAAATAATTCCAACCACTTGGAGCTTACACAATTCGAAATTTCCAGTTCATTTTTATTTGCACTCTACACACGTCTATCGACATATTCAGTATATAACTGCTAATAAATGCAAATTGGAAAACAAATCTCTACATAATACGTTTGTAGGCGCAGTGGCTTAGTGGTTAGTGTGTTGGACTACTAAGCGAGGGGTCGAGGTTCGAATCCCGCAAAAACCCAAATTCCAACTTAGGGTTTTTTCCACTGCACCACCTCTCGCGAACGTCTGACAAACATCCGAGAGTATAAATGAATTGAAAAAGCTTCTCAAATAGCCGTTTGGAGTCGGCATAAAATTGTAGATCCCTTCCATTCGTTCCTAAAATGAAAAACTCACACAAAACGAATGGTTGTGAGAAGCTAGGCCTAGGGTCCCTCCGGGCCTGTCGCGCCAACTATTTATTTATTTGTTACATAATACGTCTATGTATGTAAAGATGCCAGTCTATGGCGAACCCTTCTTCCAATTCGAATCATAGAAACCTTAAACCATAGCAGATCAGAAAAATACTACTTAAAAATCTTGTAAAATGTAAAAGCATACTAAAAGCGAAAATGCCTTTTACTGAGAGCTTATCTTATACAAACTCACCAATAACCCAAAAGTTTATTTTATTCTTATATTTTATGAACCGTTTCTTTTGTCTAGCTTCTCAGATTTTTACATCCTACCTAATTAAATAGGAAAACATTTAACCAACTTCTGATGAACAAGAAAGTTTCGTTCGACCCAGCCGTGCACTTTATTTGTGTTTTCTGCAGTAAATATAAATGTTTTAATATGCCAAATCAATATATTTCAAAAGTTTACATTTACACGTATAAATGGATATTTTAGGACCACATTTCGTAAAATATTTGTTTCTAACAACACAACAGACATTTCAATCTGACATTTTGCTAGTTTGTTGTTCTTTCAAAATATCCCGAACAATTCTATCGGGTTAAGAACTGACTTGGAACTGTACTTTTTTCAATGAAACATTTTATGAAGCGCACTTCTAGATTCGATCTTTTGATGGAAAGGGGAATTGCTTTCTTCAATCGCAAAGGCCATAAAATACGGATGTGTGGTTAGAATTGTGGACTTCTGATGTAAACATTACAGGTTCATTACCAGCAAAGCACACCTTTGTGTAAAAGGTGTTTTATCGCTACCATATATTTCTTGCGAACAGCCAAGGGCCATACTTATATAATCATTTTTATCCTTCATATTAAATATTTTGAAGGTCACAATGGGTAAAAGGAGATATATGGTTGCGACTAGCTGAACAGAAGCAACAATGACACTTTGGTTTATAGTCATTTGCATGGCTTTTCGCAACCAATTGTTTGATTGAGTTTTTGGTTTTGAAACGGGTGGAAGGGACCCATAACTTTCTGCCGATTTCGAACAGCTAAGTCGAGCAGCTGTTTGAGCACAGTTTTCCTCTTGGCGCGATACTAAATCATATTAATTTTCCAGGCTAGATTTTCCGAACTCACAATTTTCCATATTCTTCTAATCAGGGCTATCGTGAACAAAATTCGTCCCGAAATATTTCCCATTTTTCACAATCAATTTTCGTCAATTAATTTCGGAAAAGGGAAAAAATTCCCCCCGGAATAAATTGGCATCGTGAACAAAAATTCCCCACGGAATATTTCGTTCGTATATTTGTAGGTAGAAATTCAAAACGTAAGCAGTTTCTATGGGAGTTTGAATTGACATCGTTTGTTGTAATTTGGTTGATTTGAACCGAGAAAATAGAAGTGGCAGGAATGATTGGATTGGATTGGATTACTTCAAACAGAAGAGAGCAACAATTTTTAATCATGCAAGTATTTTGTTTAAAGTCATATGTCGATGTGAAGGATAAAAAAAGTGACAAAAAATGACAAGTTGAGTTTTTGTTCATAAAATTACCTTCGATCGCCCTTGCACTCGCGATCCGTGATTCAGTAACAACCATGCATCCCAGCGGTGCCTATAAATGGTCACTGAATTCCACTGATTAATTTGTACCATTTCCTCAGAACGTACACTTCCAACACCAGATCCGCAATCAAACCTGAAATTGATATAAATATGGTTAAACTTTTAAAAATGTTGTGTATGTTAAGCAAATCGTGTGTAAATAAATTTAAAGAGCTCCAAAATAATAAGAAATCATTTTACGATTTAATAAGGAGGGATTACACCTGGTGCGGCGCACCATAAAATTTTGTTGTATTTGCTCATAGAATCCGCAAATATGTTCGATAAAAAATTTGCGGAGTCAATCAACCCGCTGGAGTTTCGCAAAACACTTCTTGTTTACTGACTAGATAGATAGCTTTAATTGCCCACTTTAGCACATCGTCTACGCTCATAAGCTATAGCCACAAAGCCTTTCTTTGACTTGGGTTATAGTAAAATAAGCCGAAACACGCGCATGTCAAAAGGATTGACTTACTCTCTCTTCCCCTATAACTGCAGTTCCGAATTTTATGAACACAATATACAACAGCACTTCAATCTGTTAGCGCTGTGTATCATAATTCATAAGCCTTTGCACATACAGTGAAATCCGGATATAACGACGGTGAAGGGACCGGGCTCAAATGGTCGCTATAGCCGAACGTCGCTATAAGCGAAGGTCAGACAAATTAAAAAATAAACTCATTCTTTACTAGTAGATATGTTACTACACAATGCTGTATTCATAGTTCTATTATTCAGTCAAAATTAATAAGATAAACCTGTAGTAACAAATGTAATTAAAAAATAAAAATGCGCAAGTTATAAGGGATGCAACACTGGTCGGCATCTAATTCATTTCCTTGAAATATTTCGCTGCTTAAGGTTCCTTTTTTCAACAAAAAGTTTTTCTAGCGGCTTCTCAGTTCTTATAAGCCACGACACCTTCATCTCGTTTTCCCCTTCACCAAATAGAGCAAATCGTTTTAAGACTGAAATAGCACCTAAAGCGTCTGTGACTGTTGGAATTCGTTCTTCCGATTCCGGATCGTCAGACTCCTCGTCATCAGATAACACCTCATGCATATTTATTGCTGAAGCGTCAGTTATAGCTACCTACGCTTTCAACAATATCTGTAGGGTCAACGGAGGTCAAAACGTGGTTATCTACATCAATGTAAGTCTCCCAGTTAGAGTAGTTTTCCTCGTTCGCCCAAATTTTAGCGAGTTGTGCCAATGGCAAACTATCCAGTCCATCATGGGTATTCTCAACATGTGCATCAGGTAAAAGTGAAGAGTTACAGAACCCTGCATGTGCGAAATATTTTCTCATAGTCTCGCTAAGAAAAAATTCGAATTTTAGCAAAAAAACAGACGCTATTTAAGCAAACGAAACCAACGGTCGTTTTTTTGCACAGGCAGAGGCAACTAGTTAGATTATTTTTATTTCGTCGCTATATCCGGAGGAAAAAAATCAAATTGTTGAAAAAAAGGACGCTATATACGGAATCGCCGTTATATCCGAGGTCGCTATATCACGATGAATTTGTATGAAAAATATCAAGGGACTCAGAGTTTGCGTCGTTATATCCACATGGTCGTTATAACCGAGGTCGCTATAGGCGAATTTCACATACAGTCGAACTTCGATAACTCGAACCATCACTTGCCAGGAAAAAAATTCGAGGTATCAAGACTTCGAGTTATCAAGTAAAATAAAAAATTGATAGGAATACATAATATGTACATATTTATTTGCGAATATACCTATAAGACAAAAAAAGTACAGGAAATTGGCATATTTAATATTTAAAATAGTCTGTTATAAATAATTGAAAAGTAATTTTATTTTGGTTTTCAAAAATATCTTCAATGGAATTTATATTATAAACAGAATCGGTTGTCTTTCATTAGTCTTTATATATAAACGCAAAATGCTTAATGACTTTGCAACCAACTCGTTTGAAGGTTGTTGAATCAAATCATGCTCCAAATTTGATTTTTTCTTCCTTTTATTTTTCAAAAATTCAAACCAATATAGGTACCAACCTAGTAAAAATTATGTGTACTAACCCCTATTAACAATAAATTTGATAATTCTTACTCATAAATACGAAAATCAAGATTTTCTACACGGTATGTATACTTTGTCATAGGAACATACAAACACAGTGCCCCCGAAAGTGATACATTATAAAACGAACTTGTAAAAACATGCAGAATTTTTGAATCCCCCTCAGAATTCGACTTATCGAAGGTGAAGCCAAATAATCTCTTCGAGTTATCAAGACATTCGAGTAAAAGAAGTTCGAGTTATCAAATACAAATTACATGTAAATTTTAGTCTTGGCGCTATTGCCAACCAATTTTATTCGAGTTATTAAATATTCGAGTTATCAAAGTTCGACTTATCGAAGTTCGACTGTATATACAAAAAATGCTTCAACTTTAATTCATAAGAAATAATAACAGCTTAACCCATCCAACTAAATATTCACGAATTCAACTTTTGAACTAGACATATAGCACAGATTCCAATTTCCAAAGCTATTCTAATTATGACAAAATGGCAACTGTAAGAATGAGAGTTTTCGGACGCAGCAAATAGTAATAGATATTGGTGCAGGGATAAATAGTTCCACGGGAACTAAGTCCACTGAGGGACTCAGGTCCCACCTAGTGGGAAATAAAACCAATTTCATGAAGTGGACTTAGTTCCCATGTAAGGTGGGAAATAAATTCCGTAAACTTTAACAGCCGTATTAAAAATTGTCGCGTAACTACATGTTAGGCCTAACTAATGGCAAACACATTCGTTAAACTCAAATTTGTATTAATAAACATTTTTAGAAGATAACTAACGCTTCGTAACTATCACATAACTAACTTACGGTAGGAGGTCTGTTAGCGAGTCAATAACTCTAATACGCTATTCACACCGAGCCGAAAACCTGGTTTTTGCGAAAACTTCATCGAAAACAAAATATGTTTTCCCATACATATTTCAATTTTCAAAACGAGTCGTTTTCCACGAAAACACTGAATAAATGTCACAACTCACAACTTAAAATTATTTTCCACGCTAATTGATGGTCTAATATTATTTTGAAATGCTCTGAATTAATTTTATTTATTAATGCGATCTAAATTTGTAAACAAAATAGTTTACACAGAAGTTCCACGACTAGTGTCTTACAACTGGTTGAAACCTAAAACGAAAACTAGTTATTTTTCGGCGTGAATGCAATTTCGATTTTTCGACGAAAACACGGTTTTCGCTGCGGTGTGAAAAGGGTATTAGAAACATTGTTCCTGTCAAAATGACAAAATAAATTAAATTTAAATTTGAAAAAAATTGGGCAACAAAATGGCTCACCGTTATTCAGTGTTTTTGAATAATGTAAATATGTTAGGGGAGGATTCGGTAACCATCGCTCCAACTCGAAAAAAAGTGTACAAAAAACGAGAAAACCCTATGAAAATGTTTACAAATTACATTTGTTTTGATTTTTTTTTTGTTTTGCTCGATTTTCTTTTATTTTCTTGTTTTTTTTTTTTTTCACTTGTCACAATTGAAACGTATTAGCCAGCCGTGATGACATATGTAATAGTTTTTAGTACAATTTGGTTAGGTGATGCCAGCTCTAAGTAACTATTTTAGAGAAAACATCAGTTAGTTATTATATGAGTTATTTTCATTTATTAATAAGAAAATCTAACTAATGTGTTATTTATTTAACTAGGTGCTAGGTAACATATGAGTTAGAGAGTAGTTATGGGTTATTTTAAAGTTTTAATTTAAAGAGTCAAGTGGGTAATTTGTAATTTTATTAACAAAAGAGAAATTAAATTTTAACTGAAACAGTATAATACATATATACATAATTTAATTAACATCATTTTCAAAATTGAAATTCAGTTTACAAGACTCTGAAAGTAATCAAGGAAAAATCGCAGCGATTATTTAAAAAAAATTGTATCCAATTCTAAATGTTGGAAGATAGTTGCCTCTTCTCATTTTTGAATGTGTAATAAGTTCCCATTGGTGGTTGGGTGTTGAATGAATAGGGTAGACACTGATTGGCGCCAACTTGGCGATGCCCAGTTGTTGCAACTGTTCAGATACACCAATTGTGCTTATTTTACCTCCAAGTGGTCACCACCGGGTACTGGTCTATGTCCATCCGGAATTGACTTGCTGAACTTATAAGTGCGAGTGTTGAACACGTAGAAAATAGCAACACTATAATGCTCTGTTGAAGTTGACTGTCTGCTCGAGTCTCAGAATTCTTACATGAGCCCCTCAGAAAGAGGACGTACGGCGGATGAATTCACATGGTTGAATCAACGGTGGCGTCAACAGTCAACATGGCAGATACCTCAATGAGCTACTTCGACGTATTTGAAGCTGAGGTCATTGAGGATTTTCAACACTAGTCAGGGTGTTGAAATAGAGATGGTGGCGGGAGAGCTCTTAATGGGTCAACGGCAGCTCTCACATCCCCGCAGCGGGTTACTGACTCCGGAATATGCCGGCTCCTTTTGCCCAAGGGGTCGCAGAAAGGGCCTGGTCCTCCAGGTTTGGGGTTGTGCGTGGGGTTAACTACCCCTCACTGTTGACGACCCTGCAAAACGAAAAAATGACAATGACGTTCGGATCTGCACTTGGAATGTTCGCACTCTGAACAGACCGCGTGCAGCCGAACAACTAGCGGAGGCCCTAGACTGCTATAAAGCAGGTATCACCGCCATCCAGGAAGTGGGTGGGTGGGGCGGGCAAAAGAAGGATGAAAAACTGTGACATTTACTACGGTGACTGCTATAGGGAACAAAAGCAGCGTCTATTTGGATGCGGATTTGTTGCTGGCACATGCAGCAAAACAAAGTGCCTACGAAGCGTCGCTGCATAGAAGGACGAGAGCAGCTCGTCAGCTCTACGAGCAAAAAAGGAGGGAAGAACATCGGCTTCTCCGGAGAAAAAAGAGAGAGCATGAGAAGCGCGCGATCGAGGATATAGAGAGGTGTTACTCCAGAAACAATGTTCGGAAGTTTTATCAAAAGGTAAAAAGAACGTGTCATGCCAACAAGACCCGAACGGAAACCTGTAGAGACGAACAAGGAAACCTTGTAGTAGAGTCACAGTCTGTGCTGAGGACATGGAAAAACCATTTCTGCAGACTGCTAAACGGCGAGGACGACACAAATTCCGCTGTCAGGCAGAACAAGCCATTCAACATGGACGATGAAAGCCAAGATTTCCGTCCACCTGACTTCATTCAAAATGAAGTGAGGATAGCAATATCTAAGCTTAAGTCCAACAAGGCTGCTGGACCAGACGGCTTAACTGCCGAGCTGTTTAAGGCAGCGGGAGATGACCTGGTAGAGAGCATACACCAACTCGTCTCCAAGATTTGATCAGACGAAAGTATGCCTGATGAATCGAACCTCAGCATCGTTTGGCCGATCCACAAGAAAGGAGACTCTCTAAACTGCGCCAACTATAGAGGCATCAGTCTCCTGAACACTGCGTATAAGATCATGTCTGCTGTACTGTGTGAACGCCTGAAACCATTCGTCAACGATCTGATAGTTCCCTATCAGTGCGGTCTTAGGCCCGGTAAGTCCACGACCGATCAAATATTCACACTACGGCAGATCCTGGAGAAAACCCAAGAAGTTCAGATCGATACTCACCATCTTTTTATCGATTTTAAGGCCGCATATGACAGCATTTATAGAGACGAGCTATACAGAGCCATGTCTAGTTTTAGCATCCCTGCCAAACTTGTCAGATTGTGCAGAATGATGATGGAGAACGCTCGCTGCTCCGTAAAGGTTGGTAACAATCTCACCGAGACCTATGATATCAAAAAAGGATTTAGACAAGGTGACGCGCTGTCATGTGACTTCTTCAACATCATTCTTGAGAATATTGTGCGAAACTCACAAGCCAACACCAGAGGCACAATTTTCCATAAGTCTGTGCAACTGCTTGCATACGCTGACGACATTGACATTGTTGGCAGAACACAGCGAGCTGTCACTGGTGCGTTTGCAAGTATTAGTACAGAAGCGGCAAAAATATGCTGTCAACAAGAAGGGACACACAACATCGAAGAATCGGACAGAACGTAACGATAGACAGCTATAACTTTGAGGTAGTTAGGGACTTTGTCTACCTCAGCTCCGTTATAAACTCTGATAATGACATCACATCAGAAATCAAGCGAAGAATCACACTTGCCAACTGCTGTTTCTTTGGCGTAAGACGGCAATTGATTAGTAAGGCCTTGTCAAGAAGCACTAAGGAGATTTTATATAAGACTCTCATCATCCCTGTCCTGCTCTATGGCGCAGAAGCATGGACCCTAGCAAAAATGGATGAGGATCTTCTTGGTCGCTTCGAACGCAAAATTCTTCGAGTGATTTTTGGTCCCGTTTGCGTTGACGGGATTTGGAGGAGAAGATTTAACAGCGAACTCTACGAGCTGTACAGCGACATCGACCTGGTCAGAAAAGTATGCATTAGTCGTCTAAGATGGTTAGGACATGTAGAGCGAATGGACACCAACGCTCCGGCCCGGAGAGTCTTCGATTCCAACCCGGATGGACAATGCAGTAGAGGAAGACCTCGCCTTAGGTGGCGCGCGCAAGTGGAAGGGGACCTCAACCAACTTGGAGTGCGCAACTGGAGGCAGTTAGTTAAAGATCGCGCTAACTGGAGAGGCGTATTGGTTGAGGCCCAGGTCCACCCCGGACTGTAGCGCCACCTTAAGTAAGTAAGTAAGTAATAAGTTCCCATAAGAAAGTGAACTTAGTTCTCACTTATTTCCTTGCACCATAGATATTAATGCAGAAAAAATAAATTGCGACGAAGAATTTCAGCAAAATATGTCAATTTTTGAAGAGTAAATGCGGTATGGAACTGCAAATAGGCTTAGACTTGCTCGAGGATAAATGCAGCGCTGTAACGTAACACAAGCCAATGTTGAATAGTAATATGCTAAATAATAAAGCTTGCCTTCTTCGTAACAAATTTCTGGTGAATTTTTTCATCATTTTCAACAGCATTGCCAGTTTAGGGGTTTTCCCCCAGATTTAGGGGTTTTTATGGTCGACCGGGGTAAATCTGGAGTTTAGGAGCAAACCTGGGGTTTTCAAATTTTGTTTTATTTGTATTTCGTTCTATAATCCTTTTTGGTAATCTTAAAATGTGCCTTCACAGAAAAATTAAAATTATAGGCATTCTGCGAACGTAAGAAATGCTGAGTAACTTAATCTTAAGAATGAGGTAGCTCGGAGATTATTTGTTCTGTTCTGTCCACAACCAAATAATACAAAATTGAGAATGACAATCGAGGATGAAATAAATGTGTGTGTTGTTTTAAAATTTTGTTAAATAATAGACCGATTCTCCAAAACGATATTTGCAGTAACAATACCTTCACGCTACAATACAGCCGAAGAAAAATTATCATGACAATTTTTAATACGCATTACCAATAAACATTTTTAGTTTCGACTCAAATTTTTTCTAGTTCACAGTAGCTATATTTTCCACACATATTTTCAATTGTGAGCTTCCGTAAATTTAAAGTTAAGACTAAAATGTTTTATTAGTACCGCGCAATGCAAAGTCAATTAATACGGCATTTATCTCCTTACTGATGTAAGTTCCAATTACTTACTATTTCTTAATGACCATGTATGCTATATTTAGCTGTGAAGGTCCTTTCTTCTTCCAGCCCAGAAGATGGAGCTTAATCATGTCTTATTTAAAATGCCAATGCCAACCCTGAACTGATTAATAATCTGTGCTAACCGCATTTCGCACTTCACTCGAAAAGCACTATTAATGGCTTGGGTGTTGGTTACCCATCATGGTTGGTGCGGGTAAGAAAGAAAAAAAAAAAGTTTCCAAACAGAAAAAAAAGTATTTTGAGAAAGGTAGACGTTATCCTGACTATTTATTGTTCTTTGTAGGCACAAGTGCTGTGTGCTGAATCTTTGATAGATGACTAATAGGAAATGGAAAGATTCTGGGGCGTGAGGTTACGGTATTGCTTGATACTCGATGTAAACGATATTTGGAGATTTCTAATATATAATTCATTTAGTACCTAACACTTGTAATCAAACTTGCTCGTTCCACCGGAAAAGACATAAGTAGATGACCATTATAATAATGATTGCCTATATTAATTAATATCTTCTTTTTTTTTCTCTCTTTTAAATGGGTTGGCCCCATAGTACAAATTCTATCATTACAGTAGACCTATACGGAACATATCCTATAAAACAATTTACACATCATAGAACCGCATCCCTGCACAATCTAAAAAAAAAAAAAATACAAGAGAATATTGCGTTTAAGGCAGTGAAAGTGGTTCTATAAGCATCTAACGTCTAACGTAGCAAGAGAATAAAACTGAAAGGTATGCGAAGAATCGATCTAAGCAAAATATTCTAATCGAGTCAAAGTTTCATCTCAATCAATGACTAACTGTAAATGGTGACAAAACCTATCCTAAACGAGGCAAAGAAGAAGTCGGAGAATGAAACTTCCAGTTTCTCCAGCTGGTATGAAAATCAAATATAATAAATGTAAAAATTGTCACATTAAGAGATTAAGAGTATGTATAGTTCATAAACCAAGTACCTATTAAACTGACAGCTTCAGCCAAAAAAGATGGATTGCCTACAAGCTGAGTTTGACCTTGAATGTAGACATGTGTTTGTGTTCATGTATTTGTGCCATGTTAATCAAAGGGAACACACGCATACTTGAAAAAAAAAAAAAAACACCCTCAACTTACGGCTTAAACCGGATGACAGGTAGTCTGAGCTCTGATGTAGACAGTGATGAAAACCGACTTTTCTCAATTGTACTAAAAACTGAAAATAAATAGTACTGACACGGACAAAATAGTAAATACTTTTTTTTTTAAATGCCACAACATAAATATTGCATCAAGGCAAACAAAAATAATTAGGTATATATTATTGAGTCTAAAACGGTCATTATTATTCACTTCGATGTAGGCATTTTCATTAGCTAAGGTTTTAAGACTTTTTTTTTTCTAAAAATTCGTCTTTTTTTAATTCAAAAACTTTTATTTTTTCAATTCAACATAATGATTTTTTTATTTTTTAAACATTCTTAAAAAAATCTTGACCAAAAAGAATTTTATAGGTAACCTTGGTCTTAAAGAATGTGAAATTACACACTTAAACTCTGCCCATTTTCGGAACGTTTTGTCTGTCTTTAAAAAAATAATTCCAGCTTCCACTTCCAGTAAGTAGAATGAAATTGGAAACACATTTGGAAGCTGTTTGTTATTTGTTTTTTTTTTTATTCGTTACTTTGCTGCGTTGTTTTGTGCCCAAGAAATTTTTTTTTTGTTAAATAAAGAAAGTAAGTAAATTATAGACTCATTTGAAATTTAGAACTCTATTCAACAGATTATCACTCTAAAATAAACGTTTTAAATGATTTAATTTTTTAATAAAAAATATATTTGTTTATTTGTTTATATGAATGTTTAATTTTTGATTTATTGTTTCACTTTTTTTTTATGTTAGGCATTTTTTCGTAGGCGCAGTAGCTTAGTGGTTAGTGTGTTGGACTACTATGCGAGGGGTCGAGGTTCGAATCCCGCAAAAACCCAAATTCCAACTTAGGGTTTTTTTCACTGCGCCACCTCTTGCGAACGTCTGACAAACAACCGAGAGTATAACTGTCTTGAAAAAGCTTCTCAATTAGCCGTTTGGAGTCGGCATAAAATTGTAGATCCCTTCCATTCGTTCCAAAAATGAAAAACTCACAAAAAACGAATAGTTGTGAGAAGCTAGGCCTAGGGTCCCTCCGGACCTGTTGCGCCAACTATTTTTTTTTTTTTTAGGCATTTTTTCGTCAGAAGTGGTTGGCAACGTTGCTTCGATTGTAAATAAGGTAAGGTTTAAGGTAATTTTATACCCTAGCATTTTATTTTTTTAACTCGGCGATTTATAATATTCACTCAAAAACATGCAGTAAGTCCGCTGGATAAAGCTACATTTAAACGCGGAGTATACACCGACTTTAGCTCGATTTAAAACCTACGTAATGTTGAATTTCACATACAATGACATTTTATTTTGTTATTTATAACTTGGCAATTGATTTAATTTGCTGTGTGCTGAGTTTCATTTTTATCCTATTAATTATGAGTTTAGCCTCCAATATGCCTCTTTTTAGTCCGCAAATATTTCCGAAAATCCACGACATCGTAATCGTTGACTCAAGCCCGCTTGTGCATTCAATATAAGGCCTGTTTTTCGAGCTTCGATCTCAGTAAAGAAAAATAAAGTAGTACTTTAAACATGCAATTACAACACCTACGTTCTGCTTAGTAGTTAGTAGTTGTAATTGCTTGCTGAAACATCCTACTTTACTTTGCTTTGCTGACTTAACTTTACCTACAAATAAATTCCATTTTTGTATGTAGCTTGTTGTTTCCTTAACGAAGAAATTTCAATATCTTGAAATTGGGTTTTAACCCGAGTTAACTTAAACCGGTCTCCGAGGTGCAGTTTAAATTCAATCGGTTTAAACGCCGACACCGACATGTTTTAAAAACTGAGTGTAAATTATAATATGGCCGTAAGTGAAATAACCTCAAACATGTTCGATTTATTTTAAAAATTAAAAATAGTACATAATAGTAATCAAAATTGAGAAGTGGTACTTGCGTACTTGGGAAAGTCAAATAGTACGGAAATCAGTACAATAGTAAGCCTTTTTGCAACACATTGATGTAGATTCTCATTTCAATATGGAATGTGGGGCTGTGTTGTAAATAATAGTTCTTCTTAGTTCCAACTTGAAATTAATCGCTATATTTTATTAGAAATATTTGTTAGATTTTATTATTTCTTTTGTAACTAGACACCATGCAATAAAAATCAGGTCTGAGCACCGCAAATTTAGTAATCAAAAAAGTTTTTCATAGAAAATTCTTAAGAGAAACATACGAAATAATTGAAAGGCTAGGAATATTCAAATTGTACGATATAAAGAAAAGGAATATATTTTTTAAATATGATATACCTAATGCATAATGAATTTTGGATACAAAATATCATTTTTATGATAATAATATCAAGAAAGTGTTCCCATGTTCTCCATAGAATTTCCTTTAAGTTATTTTTTATTTCACATTTCCATTTTTTTTTTGCGATATTTGCCAGCGATTTTTATTTCGACTGTTTTATAAAAGTGATCGATTTGTTAAACATTTAACTACAGCATTAAACAAAACTGACAAACTATGTATATGTGTAACACTTACGTGTAACAAAAATTACAAATAAAAAGTTTCCTAGAATAAATTGTGGAAAAACACAATAAGAAATGTGCTGTCATAATTTTACATTTTGGATGCTTATTTTCTACAATCACGGTATCTTTATTTATACTTTTTACAAAAATAATCATCTGAAAAATATAACTTTCATTCAAAAAATGTGTAATAAAATTCAGTTGTATTTTTGGTAGCAAAAATAAAAAGAAACGCTTATGAATATTATTATTATTAATGTTTATATTACAATATAAATAAATTTACATTCAAATTTTATACTTTTGTAACAGCGCTAGCAACATACTTTCAGCTGGATTATGAATAGGTATAAAATGTCTGATTACCTATGATGTGGAATTCGTACGAATTAAAAAAAAACTGTTATCAGGGTACAGATTAGTAGGTAAGCATTTTTTTTTTTTCAATTTTTCTGATATATCTACATTTTGCATTTCGTGCTTTCCGGAACATTTTAAAGAACATTTTTCGTTGATTGTTTTTTTTTTTTTTTTTTTATTAAAAATTATCATATAATGCTGTCCTGCCACTATTTTCCCCTCAAGCTGTGCTCATTTAACTACCCATAAGAGAATGAAATTGCTCTTAAAAGTGTCCAATTGGATAGCTGTCATCAGTGTTGCCAGATCTGAAAATCTTGTTTTTCCGAAATAAAAAATCTTTTTTCCAAGATTTTTTCAAAATATATGTATCTATACTTTAAATAAAACTTATATGTATTTCCTTTTTCGCAAAATTGGAGTAGGTAGATATATATGTATATACATACATAATACATAAATTACATTGATATCCCTAAAAAAAAAACTGTTCAAAAAATTTATAATATTGGTTTTTTGAAATTTTGGAACGTATTTATATAGATATGACATATAATTTCATAGCTTATATGAAGGTCATAGCAATTCGGTTTATTAAAGCGCAAGAAATCCTTTGTACAGATTAAACTTCCAACTGTTTAAGTACTCAAACGATTACGAATTTCTGATTTACCTATTTAAATTAACAGCAAAAAATATTCCTTCAACATTATTGCAGTGGAATGTGAAAGCGATACAATTCGTTGAAATTCATGTTGCGTTAGAGTCGATCGAAGGTTGGAACAACAAAATTTGTGCATGGGCTCTGCACATAATAACGGAATCAATAAAAAAAGGTTGTTTTAATTTGTTAGATTAGATATAGAAAATTCTTAATCTCAAAAATCTTGAAATTTGATGAATTTGAGGTAAGAAGTCTTGTACATATTTTTGAGCTCAAAAATCTTGAAAAAAAAGATATATCTTGTAATCTGGCATCGCTGGTTGTCATTCGTAACATGAGAATTTTATTTTCGTAGCAATGTACACAATCAGTCGAACATAGAATTTGTGTTTGCCAATTTGTGAACGACTTAATAAAAATGCTTGTAGTTGACTTTGACTTCAAAAATGCCTCCTTAGGGTCTTAGAAATAGCTAGCCATTTGTTGGTTCAAGTTTTTTTTTTTGCTTCTGCAAATGAGAAAGCCTGCAATTTACACTAAAGTATTATATTATTAGCGCAAACACTTATCTTGCGATCCATATTTTCTGACTCCAATAAATGTACCAAAGTCAATGCAACGTATGTCAGCTGCTGCCATCCTGCGCTGACACCTAATTGCGTATAGCCGTAGTGAGCAAAGCAAGAACGCAGACAGTTATTTGACTATAGACGCAACATTCTATTGCAAATAAACTCTACCCCTTTCCCCAAAAATATTCCTAATTGTACCTGGTCTAGCTAATCTAAAGATATGATTACACGGCCATTTTTTGACTTGACGTGAATTTTGTGCCATTAAAATGGCGGAAAAAAGTGACCTTGTGATCGCTCTTTAAAGACGCCTAGGACAAATGGTAGAACTTTTTGGCTGTTGCATCATTTAAATGCCAGCCTCCAAAAAATGACCAGGCACGAAATTCATGCCATGCCATTCTCGCTTTTATAAGCTTGTTTATGTTTATATGTTTCTTTGTAACCGACTCCTTTAAACGCAATTTTGACCCACTTTGAACGGTCGGATTTCATTTAAACTTTGTAGACTTATCAAGGACCGATGACATTACAATAATTAGATAAGAATATCTCATTATCCTAATTAGAATCGCCAGGATTAATGAATTTCCTTTGCCATCTTCTACATAAGAGTAAGAAAGATGAAGCTAGTGAACGATATGCGCATGCGTGCAGTTTCGGACTTACTCTTTGGCTCGCTCCGGCACTCGACCCAACACAACGAAGCCAGAGACTTGTTCGAGCTAGTCTGCGTTCTCGTGATGTTTGTTCCTTATGTAGGTACATACGTAGATACTAACGAGTATAATGCCCGCATACTAATATTAATAATAATTTTAATATATAGATCACTCTGATTATAGGCCTCTCTCATTTATAACAAAATATTCAGGAAAATTCGGTAAACAACATAATCTTGGATTTATAGTCCACAAGAAAAAAATTGAACACCACGAAAAAACAGACTAGAGCTTTAATTAATAAGATAAATTGATAGATCGAACTAAAAAATGGAAAAGAATCTTTTAATATAGGAACAAAATGATGAACGAATAAATTTTAGTATAGAATCAAAATGATTAACAAAAAATATAATTATTACCTATTTAAAGAAAAGCGTGGGGTTCTCAATAATATCAGTTCTTGTGCGAAAGGCATGAAAAATATTGGCCAGAACACCCCCCGCTTTTCTTTAAATAATAATTATATTTTTTGTTAATCATTTTGATTCTATACTAATATAGGGATGCCAGACGTCCCCCTTTTTCATACAAAAATGCTGTTTGTCCCCCCTAGTACAAACCACTGTCCCCCTTGTTAAGTTAAAATTAAAAACTTTGAAAATACTTTCTTTTAATATTTTTAACAAGATTATCGGTTGACACATCAATTTAAAAGTGCAAGAACACTATCAAAGCTGAATGCATCCACTCACGAACTACATACATCTCACATCACGTGCTAAAGTTGTTCTCTTGTAAGTTTTTGTTTTGTACTGTCATCTGTCTCTCTTTCAGTTTTTGTTTTAAAATCAAAATTTACTTTGATAAAATGTGCGAAGCGAAAGAAAAAACTAACATGAAAATATTTGTACCCCTTTTTGAATACTTGTCCCCCCTAGAAAACTCACGATGTCCCCCTTTTCGTATTTTTGAATCTGGCAACCGTATACTAATACTATAGTTTTTTTAAACTATTATTTATTCTACGCAAATGCCAAATGACGCAGCATTTAATATGATTACTGTGCTTTCATTTGGTTTTTCTCTCTTGGCGAATGGACGTGATGCATAGCATATTGCATGTGTGTGGCTGCTATTTCGTAAAAATTAATAAACTGGTTTTTATTTGTTTTGTTGGGTTTGTGTTGTTCGGGATTGAGAGATATGGAATACGAACCGTCGCCATCAAAGTGCAGACAATTTGGACTGTTCCATTAACAAAGTTGAAAAAATTGGGCAAAACGCAGAAAGCAAGAGTGAATCGGGATAGGAAAATTGGCCATTCATGGAGCAATAAAGAGGAATCGCGTTTGATTATGGCGGGGCAAAAGCAATGAGCGCTTCGGGATAGCTCAGTTCCAAAACTGATAAAATAAAACACAAATAATTGGTCACATTTCAAAGTTCAATATAAAATAGCACATAGCACACACCTTAATAAAGTTAGCGCCAAGGACCTTGCAAATAGCGTCGGAAACTTCCGGAATTATGCACGTTATCGTTGTTGGCTGCGATACGCGGAAAAGGAATCGCAGCGATCGAAAACTCTTACCAGTGGCCAGGTACCGCAGCGAAGCGTGCTCACCGGTCATGCTTTCGCTGGAACGCTCCCTCGCATTGTTTGTGTTCTGTTTTCCGATGTGTGGCCACAGCAACCTCAACAAATAATCGAATTGATTGGTTGACATAGGTACGAAGGACATTGCGCCATAATTCAGGTTCTTCTCTGCGCAATTCGAGCATAATCCAGCACAAAGTCCACTCTTCTCGCGGTGACTCAACCAATTCTTTTGCTTGTCGACATTTTGTATTTATTATAATATTTTTTTTTAACTTTTTTTTTTCAGTGCTATTTAATTTATTTAAAAAAGTTGTAGCACACGTACGCGTCTTCGCCGAGAGAAAAACACTAAATGGCTGAAGAAATCGAAATAAGCGGAAAGGTGACATTTGTCATTTTGATGAGCCATGTCATTACCGTGTGATAATCATTTTTTCGCTCATCATTTAATGGCATCCGCAAAATTCTAAATGAAGCCCGGTGTCCGTCATTTTATTTTGGGACAAAAATGACGATGATATTCATTTCGTGTAATCGCCATTTTTTCGGAAATAACCAATGATGAATCTTAGGCTTAAATGTCACTCTAATGCGACATTTTTTCCTGACGACACAGCGCCATTTAAATGACTCGAAAAAATGGCCGTGTATTCGTACTTAAGTCTTCGTTATTATCTGAATTTTTATGTAACAAATGAACCAGCTGTCTTTTAGTTTGCTCTACTATGACAGAACCACTGTATATATTTTTAAAATATGTATGAGTATGTGTGTCAACCTAAGTTATCCCAGCCCTATATACGAAAGTGTTGAAATAATTGTTGTCAACAAACGCTAAGAACGTCACTTCTTGGCAAACAAATTCTCAACAGGTTAAGCATATATATATACACCGAACGTCCTTTGGAATTTAAAGTGCTGCTAAGTACTGTTGTATTTTAAACTCATGACTCATTCACACATTCCTGATTCTACTATTTCATGGTAGGTATGCATTTTTTTTTTTTTAAGCTTTTCTCCTCCCCTTCTACTTAGTCTAGTTGTATGTGTAAGAGACAGTCAGATTATGCAACGACTATTTATTGAACCAAGAGATTGAGGTTGTGGGGTGCCTTAACACCCTCGTATGTTTGTGCCATTCTGTGTTTAGGAACAAAATTACCATGGAAGCCTTTCTTTGCTTTGCCACGTCACCAGTATTCGTTGAAATGAATGAGAAAATCAATAAAATTCTATACGTGGCCGCATTTCAAATGTGGAATTACCCACAGTTTAGCTTAATGGTGTATATTGCATTAAAACCCTATAACAAATGTTATCGCCTTTAGAACGTTTAAATCTACTTACCAAAATTCAATGAAACCCTGATGTATGAGCAGGGCCATAAAATCTCCAGTTAAATCGTCTCTTTCGCCTGTTAAAAGGATAATGCCATCAACGGATTCCGGTCGAAACTCCACTCTAATCTGAATTGTTTTACGAAAAAGAAAAATCAATAAATTGTATCCTTTGGCTTGTCGGGAATACGGGACAGATTTACCTGGACGTGTTTGTATGCTCCACGCAAAGCTGGGAAGGCCAACCACGACTTTTGTGAAAATCTAGGAATACGCACCTTGGTATCTGTAAAATGATAAATAAATATAACAATTTGTAGAATTCAATGCGAAGGATATCTGAAGGTTAGAAGGGGCCCCACATGTGGTAGAATTACGTTCATTTTATGTTATTAAAATGAGTACCTGTTTCTGTTTTGTATTATTGCATACCCGATTGCAGGATAAGCTAAATAAAGGTATTATTGCGTCCTTATAGAAAGGTTGGGTCGTTTTGGACTTTTGATTTTATCAGTTTAGTGTTGAAGTGTAAAATTAGTTTTAAACGGTTAACCCTCATGGATATAGTCCTATGTTTCTAAAGACCAGCATTATATGTTTGAAAATAAAACGGGAAAGTTCACATACATGTTGAGCCCGGACATTGGGAGACATGCACAACTTCATTATTCAGTGTTAACTGAACTTGGAATTGTGAGGTCCAAATGTTTCATCTGTTGAACCAGGGGTGTATTGTGTACGTGTTACGCCACACATCTGATTAAGAATACACCATTATAATATATACTAGAATAATACCTATGTCAAAAGCACGTAGCGTGAGGCCCAGAATCAGTGCTAACAATGTCGCACGTTTAAACACAAAAAATATTTCTTATTCAGTACAAGCGGACTGCCGCCTGCTATTTTTAGGCGTTTAAATGCTCGAAAACACAATTTTGTTAAATGAAAAATTCTGTACTTTTAACTTCCTCCATCACGTAGTAAGAAAGGTATTGTATTCGTACAAAATTGCAAACTCGGGATTATAGAGGAACTCAAAAAAGTGGGTCGTAAAATTATGTCCGTCTGTGACGAGGCCTACAGCCTAAACGGCTGCCCGAATTTCGTTCAAACTTCGGATTTGGAGTTTGGAAGCTTACCGTTCGGGGAAATATTTTTTTGCATGGTAACCTCAATATTATTGGTACCTACTTTCCATATAAAATGTTCATTACAGTTTGAGGTTAACATGACTGCACAACCAGTTTTTCACTAAAAAATCGAATAACGGTACTTTTGGAATTTGGACATATGTATGTAGGTATCTCAAAAACGGTCCGTACAGTAATTGTAACAAAAATTAATGTCTAAGTAATGTGGTCATTTCCAACTTAGCAAACTCAGTTTTTCTATATATTATCGTAAAATTATTTTTGAAATAAAAATATTTTTTTTTTAATTTGGTTAAGTTAGAGCGAAATGCGTACTTAGAGTAAAATTGATGTTCCCAAAACTATTGTGTCCTTCATTTTCAATTCGAATAACCGAAAACGCTAATTCTAGAAACAGCTCATATGTCGAAAACCTCATTTTCGATTGGGATAAAACTTTAAAAAAAGTAAAAGTAGTGCTTACACCCCTAACAATATAGTTTTCTAAATTTTCAGCTAAAACGTTAAGCAATAGTATTGATCAAACTAAATGTTGCAAGATGTGTTGTTGTTTTGTTTCCATTAAAACGATTTGGATCAAAATACATATTTATGATCTAATTAAGATCCCAAACCTAGTTTTCCTCAAAAAGTAAGAATAAATCCGTTTTTTAATTATTTCTTAAAAATAAATCCCCGAATACTGATCAGTCCTAGTAAAGGATGTTTCATTAGCGACTTGACAACTTCAAAATTTCAGTGTGAACGCACCCTTAAACCGATTACGGAACTGTCCATGTTCAAAATATTCAGTAAAATCGACATTTTGATCATGGTAAAGTACACGAAGGAACAATGTTTACAAATAATTAAAATTTACAACCGCAATTCGGGTCGAAACTTTAAGAGCGTTAACGGCAAGTTTTAATCTTCAACGAAGAAGCGAATTGTGATGCCCTTGTTGGGGGGTTAGCCGATGTTGTTGGCGGTGATGCATGTTCCCTAACAGTTACTCGACCTTGTCCAGCCATCCTGATGTATTTATGAACCTGTAAAGATTTGATACCGTTAAACGGCTTCGTCAATAAGCAAAATATGCGTTACTGGACAGGTGAGAACCCTCATGTGCTTCATGAAACAGCACCTCATCCCCAAAAACTCACTGTTTGGTGCGGTTTTCATGTCGGTTGCGTCATTGGGCAGCTATACAGATATGTGGCAAGGATGGGAAATGAACTTTTCAAGTTGTACTTTTCGCTATTTGAAATTGCATCTTTTAGGACCGAAGTGTAACTTTCTCGTTGTGGAAATTCGTAGCTATACGAATGTTAAGATAAATATGCTTACATACCTTTTACTACCTATTTACCTAGCTCATGATTTCAAAAATAATTACAAAATTGGTTAGCCGATTGTAATAGAATGGAACTTAAGGCCGCATTTTATATTCTCTATTACAAATTTTGGATGTGTTCGCCGCTTTGGATCTTTTGAAGAAGAATTGTAACTGTGTAATTTTTGAAGCAAAAAAATGTTTGGTTAAATTGTATCTTTTGCGATTGGATTGTATCTGTCTTTATTTTCTGATTGAATCCAAAAAGATACAATCGTATCCAGTTTCCCATCAATGATATGTGGTTCCAACAAGACGGTGCCAAAAGCCACACAGCGTATGCAACAATCGAGTTATTGAAGTCTCAGTGCGCAGTGCGGTGAACGCGTTATCTCGAGAAACGGATCCGTCGATTAGCTGCAGAGATCGTGTTATTTAACGCCTCTAGACTTTTTTTTTTTACTGGGGATATGTTAAAGCACTGATCTGTGCCAACAAGCTGACGACGTTAGAGGAGCTCAGAGCTAATATTGAACGAGCATTAGCAGTTTTAAACTGAATAATACGACAGACGGGTGTGGGGGTGCATATGTATGAAGTGAGATTTTCTGGTTGTTTAAACTCAAAGTGGTTGGAATTATTTTAAGTTTAATGCAATATTGTTTAAAAAAAAACAGAAGAAGTGGGTTTTTGGGTAAAAATAAATTTTGCGTTGCTGTTATTGCATTTTTAATGGCTGTTGCAATTTTGATTTTAAAGTGCGGTATTGAGTTTTAAAAATATGTATGAAAATAGATCGGCTTATGGGTAGTCATTTTTGAAAAATAATTAAAAAACAGATTTCTTCGATTTTGTTTGAGAAAAAACTAGATAGAAAAACTGATATTATGATATTATCTTTAATACCTACGTATTTTGATCATAATCATTAGAGCGGTTTCTGTAAAGCTTGGCAGAAAAAACAGTATCAACTATTGCAATGTTTAGTTTGAAAAATACTATTTTTTAACTATATAGCTGAAAACCTATTATAATTTATTGTTGGGGATGTAAGCGTTTCGTGGTTTTTAAAGTGTTATCGAAGTCGAAAATGGGGTTTTCGAGATATGAGCAGTTTTTAAGATAAGTTTGCATTTGGATCAAAATCGTTACTGCCGTTTTCAGGCAAACTAAAGAAAAATAAATTTTTAATATCTTACTTTTTTCAAAAATAGATAGAAAAAAACGGAGCTTTTCATTAAGTTAGAAATGACCATATAACACTGGAAATTAATTTTTGTTATAATCGTATGGACCGTTTTCGAGGTAGGTATGTCCAAATTTCAAAACTATCGTTATTCGAATTCTTAGCCAAAAAATGGCTATGCAGTCATGATAACCTCGCCCACTTAAGCTTAAATATCAATTTAGGTTGAACGCGTTAGAGCCGTTTTCGAACAAATGAAACTTGTACGAACATTTTATATGGGAAGTGCCATTAATATTGAGGTTACCTTACAAAAAAAAAAAACCGCCTCGAACTGTAAGCCCACAAACTCCAAATCCGAAGTTTGATATCCGGGCAGCCGTTTGGGATGTAGGCCTGTGGAAGGACGGACAGACCAGGCAGAATTTGACGATGCACTTTTTTGAGTTGGTCTATCATCGTAATGTCAATATTGATTAACATCTTGAGTTCGAAATTTTGTACGAAAACAATATCTAAAACAAATAAAAGGATTTGTTAAAAAACAAAAAAAAAAAATTGTCGCACGTTGTAACGGCCGATTTCAACGCCCTTAAAAAAGCCATGTATTTTTGTCGAAAGTCCCCATCCTTTGATTTAGTTTGTTTTTCACAAAACTTATTAAAAAAAAGGTTATGAATAACTGAATTATGTTTCAGTTCACTAACAACCAAAGAATTCCCCCAAGAAACAATTAAATATCACTTACCTACCTCGTGTATAGGAAAAATTGTAAAAAAAATACTGAAAGAATTAAAAACCGGTCCAACCACCGGAACTGCTGAAGAAGAAAATGGGCGTGCAAAATATTTCGCTAACGGTCTGAGGCAGCAAAATAGCAGACATTAATTTATGTAGCAATTGCTACGTTTTTTGCATAACACCAACATAATGAACTAATTCTCTGAATCTCCTATCTCAACTGTATGGAATTTGTAAGACGTAAAAGGTGTTATGTCTTAAAGCAACAACTTGTTTAAGGAATAATGCCCACCTAAAAAAAAAAATCGTACTTCTTATGCGCAAAAAAAAAAAAAAAAACTGTAAAGATAAGCCGTATTTTATTATCAGCCATGATCTATATAGATCATCGATTTACATGCAATTACAACAACAGCATATGATCCTGCTTTTCATCGAGATCACAAATCATGATCTGAAAATTTAAAACTATTTTTCGCTGTGTTATTTGGCGCTGTTCATTTCATTCTGAAATGTTGGTGTGCCTGTAAACGATAGCCAAGCCACAGTCACGTTGCCAGACTAAAATATTCAACACCATTCATAACTCAAACAATCAATAAGCATTTTCTCGTTACGTTTTTCGAGATTTTGTTTTTTCATTCTATAAAGTTATGCCCAGACCAGCAAAATATTTCGCATTTGACCAATCGTAAATAATTATTATTTCACAAGCTTCCCTGCAGAAAGGAAAGAGTTGGAATAATGGAAACTAGCAGGCTGCATAAACTTAAATTATTTTCAAAACGAATTATTGGGAAACACATTTTTTTTATCACAAAATAATAAAAAGAAATGTTCAGTTTGTTCTCCTAGGTTTTCGCGTTTAAACCGCTGTCGTTTACTTCGTCTAAGAATTTCAATTAGGAACCAGAGGTGCAAACTGCGGTAAGATTTTCGTTGCATTTCGAACTGATCGTAAACCATTTCCTTATCTGGCCGTGATAATATTAAAAACATTGCATAAACAATAATAAATACTTCATCGGCAAAACATTTCAGAAATGTTTGACAAAAATGTTTATAAAATGTTTCTGAAGCAATCGAAAATGTTTCATAAACATTTAAACAAATGTTTCGCTGGTCTGGATACAGCTTAATGTGCCAAGGAAAAGCGAAATACTAGCCGCAAAATATTGTTTATCTGTTGCATATTTGAACATAACATTTTAAATTAGTTTTTAAACAATATCAAAACTATGCAAAATTTGGCTCAAATGGTACCACCTTCGACAAGCAAGTGAAATTTCATGTCCATTGATATCATATTGTGACGTCACGTTGCAATGAATGTTGGCAATATGGCTGGTGGCAATATCAATCTGATCCGGATCAGATCACACTGATAATAAAATACGGCTTTTGTTCACTGTAGTGTAAAGTGTGCCTGCTCAGTAAATATACGTATACTTCCCAATTTGTATTGGAAAGTGCCAAATACTCATTAAAATTCAATATGTTTTATGAGGTCATTCTTAAGCTGATGATGCTTCGATTTTCTTCAAACCAATTAGTAGTATACAGGACAATAGACCGTAAATCAAAGTGACATACGCCAATTTGCCGGTGTCCTATTACTCATGTTTCCTGCCAGCAGACTGCTCCGCTAGTTTTCGCATTTTATTTCAGTGACATTATTTCCACGCCATCGGCATATCTCGTCAGGGCATCGTAATTGAGTCAAGTGTCGTATTACACCGTTATATCATCAACATGCATCAGTTGCGGAAGGAACTGCACTCTTTCACATATAAATCACTGCTTGCCATTGTCCTTTCAAAAAAAAAAAAAAAAAACACAACACGCCGAATATATTCAGGCTATTTATAGTCAGTCATATGCGCTCGTACGAGGATAGATATGTGGTGTGCATTAGGTAGGTACATAGTTATATATACACTACCTAGGTATGCATGTTAGTTGAACAAGCAGAATAATCGACAAATGTGTGCCATTGTGCATTTAATTTACCTAATAGACATGAGCACAATGAAAATTGGATTTTTCGCTTTGTTCTTATAGAAGTCGACACGGATAAACATTTACGACTTTACAACGAGCAACGCCCTCGCACAATGTCTTGCTGTGCAACATGTTAAGTTCAGAAACAAATCTCATTATCTTACACAAATACATATCTATTTTACTGTGGTGCGTTTTATATAATACGGTCATGTAATACTTTTGCGAGGTAGCTAGATAAAAATGACTACGAAATGATCGTATCACTTCCCCGTAATAAACCAGGTACCTACCTTATCGTCTCTGTAGGCTTGTAAAATGATGACAGGTTTTTATGTCCCGAGGTCTTGATTCAGAAGTGGAATAAAAGTGTATACCTTAGATAGTAGATATCAGAAAGTATTAAATGAAACGGATTCAAATGTGGACGTAGGAATGTGCTTAACTAATTTATACTTTCACAAACATATTTTCGTAAAGCTACCGATAAAACATGCGCATATGTCATAGGGGATGACGGAATTCAACGGTGCCGGTTGTAATATTTAACAATTTAGAGGTTTCCCTAAAAATCCAAGAAGGAGATGGTTTCGCGGAGAGTAAACAAAATCAGCTTTTAACCACCAACAGCGTTTCCCCAAAGAAAATAAAGTGCACGAGTGGGTCATACGAAACTTTCTCGTTGATCAGAAGTTTGATTAGTTATTTTCTTATTTTATTAGTTAGATAGATAAAAACCTGAGAAGCAATGCTTTTAATAGTGTTAAAAAAAAAATCCATATTTGAGTTATTCATCTGATATGGCAGTATATATATCAAATAACAATTTGAGTTTTTATAAGTTAAAGCTCTAGTAACAGGCATTTGTCGCAACTTCTGATTAAAGAGTTTTAAGCGCCTATACTCTTTTATAAGCTTTTTTATATATATTTCACAAGATTTTTGAGTAAGCCTATATAGTAGAAGTTTCTGTTTTCTGATCTGTTAGGGCATGTGCGTATTTTTCACTGGGATAGATTAGTGACGCTGGTTTAAGGCGTCAATGTTCACATTATGTAAGAATTCAGAGATTTGTATTTGAATTTGCAGTTATAAACTGAACTAGGTTCGTCCAGTGGTCGAAAATCGACCACACAGTTTTTACATTATCATCATTTATAAATAAAATTGGTGTAGCAATATTTGACTTGAAGCGAATTTTACTATCTGTCTTTAAATAAACAATTCGTAATAATTACTGATCGTATTTGGGTCAATGCTGGAATGAGCATTAGTAGCTAATATTGTACTAAACTTTTTTAATGTTGAAAAAAGATAGTAGGTGAAATTAAGGAAAATGTAGGTAGGTACCTATTGCATTTTGTTTAATGTTTCTGTATTTTTATATTTTTTATTCAAGAATGTTTTTAAGTTTTTGCTTAAATGCAGTTGAAGTGGTTGCAGCTGAATTTGATGCTGCTGCGGTTGATGCCAGAAACTCGATTAAGTAAAGAGTAGTTGACTTTCGGTTGAAATCTAGAAAGACTAATCCCTTATCTATTAAAAGAAAATCGCGAAAAAACAGAAATGAAAATATCTGCGAACAATTAAAGGCATATTTTCTCTTACTCATTTTTTATGAAATGAAATTGGTAAAGCTTTTCTCCACTTTGTCATTTTGTATTAGGTATTATTTATAAAAATAAGTTATAAGCTCCCGCCAAATCTACCTGTTATGAACTTCACTTGAGAAGAAAGGTTATTCCGTCAGAAGTCTATTATAATGTGATTCTACAAAAGATTTCTGCTAACCCTTTTTAATAGTTAGTAGGTTCATACCAACTCAATTCTCAATCAATTCTTATAACAAAACTCAAATGTTCATCCATAGACATTTGAGAAGTGCAAATTTCCCCAAATTTCCCTTTTCTCAGGGGTGGAAAAATGTACCTATATCTATACTCTTGGTACACGCCACGGACGACGCTGTTTTGAAATCAGTCTACAGTCTTGCTTGTGTCGATCGGCGATCGATAGACAACTTCGGAGGAAGGGGTATATTAATTGTTTGTAGTGCACAATTAAGTTAGGACTATATAAGTCCGTCCGAACTTAATGGAAATTTGCACGCGCAAGTTTACAGGAGATATTTAGCTCTATTTGCGACACAAAATATAGGGTCTTGCGACAACAAATCAATCTAAACAAAAACGTGTGTGCACTTTAAACAATTAATGAACCCTCACCTCCGAAAATTTCTCTATCGTTTGACACAACACACAAGACTGATTCCAACACAGCATCGTCGCTGGCGTGTGCAAAGAATACACATTTTTCAACTCCAGAGGAAAGGGAAATTTGGGAAATTTTGCACTTCTAAAATGTTTATATCTTATCAGCTGGGCGAATCGCGAAGGCGAAATGTACTTTCATTCTTCAACTAATCCAATCACTCCTGCGCGTATTCTCTTCTCTTCATCATTCGCATTACACACACCATTCCATTGTCCCTCACGAAGGTATTGGTATAGAGAACAAAGTTTACGCAATAACAGCATATAGCAACATTCTCTGGGTGTGATTCCCTTTTGTAATTTCTGATTCACATTCATACAGGAACAGGAAACAGAACTTCGTCCAAGCGAAAGAAAAATTTGACTAATCGAATTAGAATTACTCTTGCGCAGTTTCTCTTTTCTCTTCCTTCGCTTAACTGCCACCATCATCTCATCTGTGAACTGTGATACCAGACGCAGAGATATCGAAGGCGAAATATTATCTTTCTTTCGATGCCTACAGTGTTGTCGTTGTAACCAAGGTAAAGCAAAAACTTTTTTGAAATAATTATTCTTTTAAACCGATCTATGAGTGATCTTCATTAAGTAGGGTTGATACGTATCTCTGAAAGAAATTGTGTCGGTGATTAACATAAATAAGTAAATTATAAGAGACATAGAATACGTATCTCTTCCTTCGCCTAACTACCACCATTCGTCGGTGACGCCGCCCGCAGAGATTATTGTTATTATTGTATTCTACGTAATTTAAAACACTATTTTACCTATTTTGCAAATCCTTTTTGGAAATTATAATATTTTTCGACCGATCTATGAGTGGCACGCTTCAAATTGGTGAAAAAATAAATCCAATTGGTATTCATTTAGTAGGTTAAATATGTTCTGAAAGAAATCGTGTCGGCGATTAATATATAGATATCCCGATGGATGTGGTTGGGGTGCAAATGAAGTGAGATTTTATGATTCTATAAACTTCAAGTGGTTGGAGTTATTTTAACTTACTGCATTTTTAATGGAAGTGCTGTATTGAGTTTTAAAAATATAATATGAACACACAGATCGGCTTTTGCATGAGAATGAATTCCAATGGAAAGAGAAAATTGTTTAATGAAGGGAGAATCGGAGAATGGAGATGACCGAGAGCACAATGCAGAAACACTATTGTGGGCCAATAACGATTGAAAAAGGGATAATAGAGGCGTACTTTATACAGTGATTGACTATTTTTTTTTTTTTTTTTTTGTAAATTTCTTTTGTAGTCGCAGTGGCTTAGTGGTTAGTGTGTTGGACTACTATGCGAGGGGTCGAGGTTCGAATCCCGCAAAAACCCAAATTACAACTTAGGGTTTTTTTCCACTGCGCTACCTCTCGCGAACGTTTGACAAACATCCGAGAGTATAAATGTCTTGAAAGAGCTTCTCAATTAGCTGTTTGGAGTCGGCATAAAATTGTAGATCCCTTCCATTCGTTCCAAAAATGAAAACTCACACAAAACGAATGGTTGAGAGAAGCTAGGCCTAGGGTCCCTCCAGACCTGTTGCGCCAACTATTTATTTTTTAATTTTCTTTTAAAATATTAACTTTTCGGCAAAACATTCTTCGGCACATATATGTATATGTAGCTACGAGCATAATCTACGAAAAAGTATGTATTCATTTTTTTGTAGATAAAATATAAGCAGTTTTTTCTACGAATGAAATAATTTTGTTCGCCAAATTACTAAACCAGTCGATGTATCGCTACCATTGGTATTTTCCGTATCCGGTTATACGATACCGGATGTTGTGTGCAAATCCTTCTACGTCAATTAGTTTCTGAGATAGACCTCGGAACAAAATTGGTCTATTGGGTCAAACAGACTGACAAACTGAGTTTGCTATTAAGTGAGAAATGACCGTATTACCTTGAAATGAATTTTTATTACAATCGTATGGACATTTTCGGGATGTATCCTAATTTCAAAAGTAGTCGTATTCGATTTTTTAGCGAAAAACTGAGTACGCAGTCATGTTAGTCTCACCTATTTAAGCTTAAATATCAATTTTAGTTGAAATCGTTGGAGCCGTTTTCGAAAAAAATCAAACTGGTATGAAAATGTTTTATATTGAGGTTACCTTGCAAAAAAAAAACCGCTTCCAAACTCCAAATCCGAAGTTAGAACGAAATCTGTATAGTCGTTAAGGCTGTTGGCCTGTAGAAGAACGGACAAACGAACAGTTTTTTCAACCCACTTTTTTGATTTCGTATATCATCGTATATGTTAGAATTGATTAACATCTCGAGTTCAAAATTTTGTACGAATACAAAAATATTTTGACATCTTCTGAGCAGACTTTATTGGACTTTTTTGGTGAATTTTTTAGCATATTTTTAAAATAATATGAGTGACTCAATATTTAAACGAAAATGTTACTTTTATCCCCGCTTTCCCCTACTTCGTATGTTTTATCAGAAAAACTTAATAACAAAATTGCATTGCAAATGGTTCCGCTATATGAAATCAGCCAATTACTGCTCTATGGCATAGAGGCAGGGACTCTATTAAAGGTGGATGAGTTTACTCTTGGTTGTTTCGAGATGAAAATTCTTCGAGTATTTTTTGGTGCCGTCTTCATAGATGGTGAATGCAATAAGAGTAATATCGACGAACTGTACAACAAACAATATCGACTATCTTCTTTTTCATGCAACTTTATAATTGGTTGGCGACGAAGAAAAAGTCTATGTAACAATAAGACTTGTGAATAAACTTGCGGACTGGTTTTGTCAGCGTGGAAGACCAGAATTAGGGATTTGTGAATGTTAAAAAATAAATTACAAGTTGGTTCCACAGGTCCGTACAGGTACCCTAGGTCTAACGTCTCACAACACTTCGTTTTGTGTGAGTTTTTTTTTTTATTTTTGGGCCGAGTGGAAGGGACCTAGAATTTGATGGCAAATTAGAACTTCTGAATTGAGAGCCTCTTCCGTGGCAGTTATACTTTCGGATGTTTTTCAGACGCTCGTGGCGCAGTGCACAAAAATCTTAAGATGCAATTTGTGTTTCTCCTGAAATCGAACTTTAGACCACTCGCTCAGTAGCCCAGCATACTAAACACTGACCTACTGCGCCCACTTTTTTCAGTTTTAACTTTGTTTCCATAATACTCTTGCAAAAATGGTTGTATCCAATCGAATCTATATAGGCACTCGAGCACAGGTGGAGTCGCGGCACCTGATCAAGAAAACTTATGAAGTGCCTTTAATAATGTACTTACTACGTGTGTTAAAGAAACGCCAACTTGATTAGATTTACAAGACTTTATGTACCTAAATACAATTGGGAAAAATGAATTTGGGTAATATGTATACATTGAAAAGTCCTATTAGATACATCCCACAGGTCCGAGTGATTAAAATCGTTGTATAGCTTTAGCGTTTCCAATTTATCTGTACGTAAGCAAAACACGCTGAAAAAGCTATTTTTTATACCTACAGGGTGGGTCAAATACATGTTTCTTTTTTAAAAATACAAAAAAAGGACAAAATTAAAATTTGCCCATGTATTATGGCTATATTAGTGAGAGCAAACATTCCCATTCCCACAACGTCTTTCAAGTGGCTGCCTCGACTGGCTTCTGTTCTCAGTAGCGCATGTTGTCACTTCAATTTTCCAAAAACCTTGTCGATAGTTTCGAGCTGTAGCTCATGGATTGCTTGGATGATATTGGCCTTAAGTGCTTGAATCGTTATCAGATTGTTGGCATAAGATCGGTCCTTCTCGGATACCTACAAAAAAAAAAAGTCCAAAGGGGTCAAATCGCTGCCCCGAGGTGCCCAATTGACATCGGCAGGACGGCTGGTAACATACGATTTGGGAATTTGGTGAGCAAAATATCAGTTGTGGCATGGAATGGTGCGCCATCCTGCATGAACTAGAGGTCGTCCAAATCCATTTGTCTTCAATTTCGGTAAAAACAAGTCGGTTAACATGAATCTGTAACGAACACCGTTGACCGAAAAATTGTTCCCAGCCTCATCTTCGAAGAGGAAATTAAATCTCAATCTCTGCTACAGCAGCCACATTCTCGTCTATGCGCATCGTACGAAGGCGAGAACCATGAGTGTTGTCCACTACATAGCATACCAGTCTCACGAACTTTTTGCATAAACTTGCGTACAGCAGGCGCGGTAGGTGCTTCATTTCGGCCAAAATTTCTGTTCAAAAAACGCACTGTTTGGGCAACAAAACTTCATTTTGGAAATAGATTTTCAATATTTCCCAACGTTGTTCAAACGTAAAGCGACTCATTTCGTTCGGCGGAGATATGATACTGACTTTCTGTCAATATTTCGAGCGGGAAAAAGGCTGTCAGTGTCGAAATAAAATATGGTTTAGAAAGAAATCACTAAACTTACTTACTTACTTAGGTGGCGCTACAGTCCGGGGTGGACCTGGGCCTCAACCAATACGCCTCTCCAGTTAGCGCGATCTTTGGCTAACTGCCTCCAGTTGCGCACTCCAAGTTGGTTGAGGTCCCCTTCCACTTGCGCGCGCCACCTAAGGCGAGGTCCTCCTCTACTGCGTTGTCCCTCCGGGTTAGAATCGAAGACTCTTCGGGCCGGAGCGTTGGTGTCCATTCGCTCTACATGTCCCAGCCATCTTAGACGACTGATGCGTACTTTTCTGACTAGGTCGATGTCGCTGTACAGCTCGTAGAGTTCGCTGTTAAATCTTCTCCTCCAAAGCCCGTCAACGCAAACGGAACCAAAAATCACTCGAAGAATTTTTCGTTCGAAACGACCAAGGAGATCTTCATCTGCCTTTGATAGCGCCCATGCTTCTGCACCATAAAGCAGGACTGGGATGATGAGGGTCTTATACAGAGTTTCCTTAGTATTTCTCGACAAGGCCTTACTTATCAGTTGCCGTCTTAGGCCAAAGAAACAGCGGTTGGCAAGTGTGATTCTTCGTTTGATTTCTGATGTGATGTTGTTATCAGAGTTTATAGCGGAGCCGAGGTAGACAAAGTCCCTAACTACCTCAAAGTTATAGCTGTCTATCGTGACGTTCTGCCCGATTCGTCGATGTTGTGTGTCCCTTCTTGTTGACAGCATATATTTTGTTTTGCCCTCATTCACCATCAAACCAATTTTTGCCGCTTCTGTACTGATACTTGCAAACGCACCAGTGACAGCTCGCTGTGTTCTGCCGATGATGTCGATGTCGTCAGCGTATGCAAGTAGTTGCACAGACTTGTAGAAAATTGTGCCTCCGGTGTTGGCTTGTGAGTTTCGCACAATCTTCTCAAGAATGATGTTGAAAAAGTTACATGACAGCGCGTCACCTTGTCTAAATCCTTTTTTGACATCAAAGGTCTCAGTGAGATTGTTTCCGACCTTTATGGAGCAGCGAGCGTTCCCCATCGTCATTCTGCACAATCTGACAATTTTGGCAGGGATGCCAAAACTAGACATGACTCTGTATAGCTCGTCTCTATAAATGCTGTCATATGCGGCCTTAAAATCGATAAAAAGATGGTGAGTATCGATCTGGTATTCTTGGGTTTTTTCCAGGATCTGTCGTAGTGTGAATATTTGGTCTGTTGTGGACTTACCGGGCCTAAAACCGCACTGATAGGGTCCAATCAGTTCGTTGACATATGGTTTTAGGCGTTCGCACAGTACGGCAGATAGGATCTTATATGCCATGTTAAGGAGACTGATGCCTCTGTAGTTGGCGCAGTTTAGAGGGTCTCCTTTCTTGTGGATCGGGCAAACAATGCTGAGGTTCCATTCATCAGGCATACTTTCCTCTAACCAAATCTTGGAGATGAGTTGGTGTATGCACTCTACCAAGTCATCTCCGGCTGCCTTGAAGAGATCGGCAGGTAAGCCGTCTGGACCAGCAGCCTTGTTGGATTTAAGCTTAGATATTGCTATCCTCACTTCATTTTGGTCAGGTGGACGGAAATCTTGGCTGTCATCGTCCAGGTTGAATGGTTCGTTCTGCCTAATAGCGGAATTTGTGTCGTCTTCGCCGTTTAACAGTCTGCAGAAATGGTTTTTCCATGTCCTCAGCACCGACTGTGACTCTACTACAAGGTTTCCTTGTTCGTCTCTACAGGTCTCCGTTCGGGTCTTGTTGGCAATCACTAAATGGCCCGCCTTTATTTACAAAACAAACCTGTAACTATTCGAGAAAAAAAAAATGAAAAACAGGTCCTCAACTGCCAGTCAAAACTCTATACTTTCGTGAAACTTTGTGTGTGTTTCTTGCAAGGTTTATATGGACTCACTAAGAATGGGTTTAAGGATATGACAGTTCTCTCATTTCAAGAGCGCCTTTTTCTTAGACAGGTGCTTCACTATTTTTAAAATTATGATCCCTCTTTGAGTAAAAAAATATTGAAAGTGTCTAATTTACTTAAAAAATAAATATCGTTTTAAATAAAATAATTGGGCACGTGTTTCACGCGATTCTGATTTGATCCTATAATAGCTTCCTCAAAGGGGTACAAACATCTGTATGAGAACAAATGCCATTTTAAGTAAAAGTACTCAATAATATTACTAATTACAAAGTAGGTAGCTCAGCATTTCTCAGAATTCAACCTCCAGGGCAGATAGATGTTTTTGAGACCTAATTCATTTGAATTCTTACAAGTTGTTTGAAAAAATAGAAAGTATTTAAAGTTTTTATGTATGGATTTCGGTGTCTCCTTTATAAAAAATGACACCCTAACCCCTATTTTCTCCACAGTTAAGAAAGGCAGCTACAGGCGTGTTACAAAAAGAAAAATGTAAACAAAGCCATGGGCAATTGCTAGTAGTACATTAATGGGTAATTGAAGTAGGTCTTACCATCCAAACATCCATTTCCACTTTTGCCAAAACTGCACAAACATCTGGGAATTCCCTCCTCATTCGTATCGCACACACCATCGACACCACAGTCGAGTAAGCAAGTTTCCCTGTAAATAAAAACATGACAATTATTTTAATTAAGGGGTTGGATTATGTATGCCAAATGACCGTGTCGTTTTTGTTCTAAATTTAAGCAACAAAGGGTTTAAAAGTGAAAGCATCGGCCCGAAGCAGGCATCTAACAACAAATAGAAATCAGGAGAATTATTTTTGAAATCAATACTCGTTTAGCTCGTTTAAAATTATACCAAATAAAAACTATAACTTGGTTTTAGCATATTTTCTATAAGGATATTGAGTTTCCCATCGCTGGAGGAACACTATATTGCTAAAACGTATCTCTTTTAAACTAAAACAAGAGGAACACATTCAATAACTTTACAATCAAGTTAATTAAAAGCGAAATTTACTTTTTCGAGTTCCCCTATTATGATCATTTCAGAATTAATTAATATTTCGAGCTAGAAATTTGTACGAATACAATGAATTTCTCTTGCTATGTATTCGAAAAAGTTAAAAATATAACACGAAAACTCGAAAATTTTACAATAGGTAGGTATTCCTACTGTACAGTGCACACCCCCTTAAAAGTAACTGATGGGGACACGATAATCGATTTTTTATGGCATAACATTGAATGCCATCCTTCGTTTCGTGGGTTAAAAAATAATTACTTACAAGTATTATAACTTTCGGGAAGTTTAGTTTTCCGATCGCATGGGATCCGAGGGTAGGGTGTTAGGCTTAAGGATGTTACATTTGACATTAAATTCCATGTAGGAGATAGGAAAAGTGAAATATAAACTAAACTAAAAAAGAATTGAATTTGTGGTTGATGAAATAATAAACGTGGTAAATTGAAGGCAAATCTGCGGTATCTGAAGTTCTAAAAATCAGTATCAGTAGGTACCTACATCCTTTATTTTTTGAAAGCATTCACCAGGTGGTGTTAGTTCATTTAACACACTTCACATACAGAAACAAACAAAATTTTTATGGAATCCTAAACTATGCATTTGATCATGTGATGATCCTTAGAAAAGTTGTTGTGCATAAGCCCGCGAAGGTTTCTGAGTTGGTACGACCAATTTTGGACAAAGGGGCGTGGCACCGCCCATACAAAAGAACATTAAAAACAATAAATTTCGAGAGCCACCAAATCGATTGAGTTGAAATTTACACACAATCTTAGATATTGGCCCAGGAGTATACCTGTGAACATTGGTCAAAATTGGAAAAGGGGCTTGGCACCGCCCATACTAACAAAACATTAAAAACCTTATGTTTCGAAAGCCACTGAATCGATTGAGTTAAAATTTACACACAATCTTAGGTATTGGCCCAGGAGTATACCTGTGAAGAATGGTCAAAATTGGACAAAGGGGCGTGGCACGCCCATACTAAAAAAAAACACTAAAAACCATAAATTTCGAAAGCCACCGAATCGATTGAGTTGAAATTTACACACAATCTTAGATATTGGCCCAGAAGTATACCTATGAATATTGGTCAAAATTGGAAAAAGGGGCGTGGTACCGCCCATACAAAAAAAAAAAATATTATATTTCAAAAGCCACCATCGATTGAGTTCAAATTTACACACAATCTTACGTATTAGCCGAGGAGTATACCTGTGAAGATTGGTCAAAATTGGAAAAGGGGCGTGGTACCGCCCATACTAAAAAAAACATTACAAACAAGCCACCAAATCGATTGAGTTCATATTTAAACACAATCGTAGGTATTGGCCCTAGAGTATACCTGCGAATATTGGTCAAAAATGGACAAAGGGGCGTGGCACTGCCCATACAAACAAAACACTAAAAACCATATACATATATTGAAAGCCACCAAATCGATTGAGTTCAAATTTATTGCCGTGACAGCTAATGCTGAGTTGTGGGTGACATAAGAATTTATGTTAATTGTGAAATTCATTTAGAGGACTTTGGTGAAAAAGCGAAAGGCTGACTGATACGAAAGAAATTGAGTAGCATGTGCATTGTGCATGCTCGGAATTATTATTTTTTACATTAGCGAATTCGTATATATATAAAAATCAATTGCTGTGCGTAAGTCGGGTAAAGGCTCCAGAACGGCTCGACCGATTTGAATGAAAGTCGGAAAATTATCAACATGTGGCCTATAAGCGAATATTTAATTTTTCAGTTCAATTCAATTATCTTCAATAATAATATTCTATACAGTATTATATATTTTATACCTATAATTCTTTCGGGGTGAAAATCGATGACGATATAATTCGATGACCACTAATTTTCATGATTCTTCTTTTGTTTTGTTCGAATTGTGGTATTCAGGTTTAGACGGTCTAAAAAGATAGATAGATAGATATATCTCCGAAACC
This sequence comes from Cheilosia urbana, assembly GCA_946477585.1. NCBI lineage: Eukaryota > Metazoa > Arthropoda > Insecta > Diptera > Syrphidae > Cheilosia > Cheilosia urbana. The sequence continues at coordinate 47,283,839 of OX297856.1, forward strand.
GCTCAATCGATTTCAATGAAATTTTATGGATGTATATTGTATACGGTTTATTCCAGTTTGAAAAATATGATTCTTTTAGACTTGATAGGTGACGCTGTTGACGATTTCAGGAACAAATTTATTAAGTTGATTGAAATTTTTGGGATGGGTATGGTTGCTTCCAGTTTGAAAAATAGGATAGTTTTGGGCCCTATTGTTCGTAATAACTTAATAAAATATAAGCGGGATAGGAAAACAGGTTGTCAAACTAAAGTTATATAATTAAAATTATTAATGGACGTTGTCCAAAAAAAGCAGTTTGTGAAATGCGAGCAGGACTTAATATGAAAGATACTGGCAAAGACGGGTTGGTACAGCTGCATAATAAAAGAGACTGACGTCCGTTTGTGCACTCATAACTCGGGAACGGATCGTTCGATGTTTAATTTGATGTACATAATTTGAAATTGAAAGTCGGGTTGGTTATAATTTTGGTTTGCAACCATTGACGTACCTTTGTAACGGATCGTAATTGATTTGATGGTGAAGGATCTCAAATCAAATGTCATGCAACCGAAGCCGACGGTTTTGAGTTGAAAATTCAAAGGCAAACATTCTCATTCCGCGGATTCCGCTTATTCAGAACGATTTGCTATTCGTATTAAAGCGTCTTGAATTGACAAAAAATGTTTGCAAAGATATTTGTGCATTAACGGATTTGTGCGGAACGAAGTTCGCCGGGTCAGCTATAATATATTAAAACGTTCATGCGTATGTATGACCGACCATCACGGCTGAACCACTGAATCTATCCCCCTTATATTCAAACCATATGTTTGTGTGGTTCTCCGGATGGTTTATGTTTATTTTAGACCCTATAGGGGGCGCTGGGGTCGCTTTTTCAAAAAAATGTATTTATGGACCGATTTGACTCAAATTAAGACCATATAACATAAAAGTTTTTGCCAAAATTTGGACCCGATAGGTGGCGCTGGGAGATATTTACGACAAGTTGGATTTCCCTGCATATCAAATTTGTATCAACAACATTAAATTTAGTATTGTTATAATATAGTTGGCGTTGGTTGTCTATACTTTTTTGAATTTGACATTTCAGTAATTCATATTTCATTTATCTGTACAATTGTTCGACGAAAACTCCAAATTCGTTTTTAATCAATATTAAATAGGTAAGTAACAATTTAATTCGATTTCCGGCACAAATAACTGGGCCAAATTTTATGATTATTCTTTTGTTTTGTTCGTATTGGTGTATTTCAGGCTTAGGCAGTCTTAAAAGATCAAATTTTGGACCCGATAGGTTTGTAATTTGTGGATGGGTAGGCATGGTTGCTTCAAGATTGAAATATACCATAGTTTCGGACCCTATAGTTGGTACTTTGCAAAACATAAGCGGGATAGGAGAACGGGTTGTGGAAGCATTAAAATGATTAATGGACATTGTCCAAATAAATGACTACGAAATGTGAGCAGGACTTAATACGAAAGGTATGAGCAAAGGCGGTGGGTACAGCTACATATAAAAAAGACTTGCGTCCGTATGTGCGCACTCATAACTCGGGAACCAATCCTACAATTTTTATGATTTTTGGTTTAAATTCGCATGGGCCCAAGGAAGGACATATATGCTACTTTTTATCGTGAAAACAAAACTTTATGAGGATTAGTTGAATTTTTGAATTCTTTGGATGTTCCGGGCCGGGCTTACATATACAATTGAAAGTCGGCTCAGTTATAATTTCAATGCACCGAGACTTTGCTATAGAACGCGTTTGATTTGATGGTGAAGGATCTCAAATCAAATGTCATGCAAGCGACGGTTTTGAGGAAAAAATTCAAAGACAAACATTCCCATTCCATGCAATCCGCTTATTGAGAACGAATTTGTACGTCGTGTACTGTAAACCATTTTAGTCAAAAAGCGGAAGGTTGGCTGACACGTTAATCTTCTTTGTTGCGTTTGTCTACGCCTAAGGAAGGTTCATACGGCGACAAAATTGGAAAATTTGAACGGTCAATTGGAAAGTTCGTAAAAATTGATTTTCCATACGTTTTCTACAGAGAGTTTTTTTTTTTTAATTTTGATCGTAGTATACAGTGAGATCGTATTTTTCAAAAGCTAGAGTTGGGATCAATAAAATTAATTTCAGGTGGAAGTGAAAATTATTTTAGTCAAAAAGTCAATTTTGGGCGGGACGAAGTTCGCCGGGCACGCTAGTACTATAATAAAACTGTAACTTTTTTTGCCGCTGTAAGCTGTTTGCTATGAATAGAAAGCACTGTACGAAATGGATTTCGATTTTCACAATTGCATTGAAAACTGTCGAGATTAGGTTATAGGATATGTTTTACTATTATTCGTTGTCCGGAAGCGGAAATCTAAGCTGATATCTAAGAAAATTTGTAATTCTCGAATGCCTTCTAGCTCCTAGCTTTGGAATGACTCATTCAAATTAAATAGTATTTTTAATATAAAGTTCAATTATGTACAAAGATTTTAAGATATAAATCATCTTTGTACGTTATCCTGAAGTCGAATGGGATTGAGAGAGATAGGTATGTAAATGTAATGTAATCTAATTGAGATTGAGTTTGAGATTTGAGAATTTAGATCTGAGACTTGACAGTGAGTCACACTTAATTCTTATTTAAAATGCGCTATTGCTATTTTGCTATAGTTATTCTGATATGAATTAGGTATGATTAGTGATTCCTGTGCACGCCACGGTATTGTTTTTTTGCTCTATTTTTTAAAATCATCTTCGTAGGTTATCCTGGGGGAAAACTATTAGATTTTTTGGTATGCATACCAAAACCTGTTTGTGCAATTGCACCTTTTCTGCTTTATGTTTCTTGTTTCCTCTTTTTTTAATTTTAACTTGAGTATGTTTGAGTAGTAAGCGAGTGAGCGAGTGTGGTTTGTGGCGCATATGGGAATGAGAGAGATGGGGTATGAAATGTAACAAGTGGAATGTAAATTAGATTAAAAGGGAATAAAGTTAGCCTACCTATTTGTTTGGTTTATTTTACTGACAGTTTTTCTACTCTTTTTTCGGGTAAGCTGTTTTTATAACGCTAATTATTTTGTTTTAAATTTGAGAACTGGAACTCTGGCGAAGCAAGGCGAGCACGCAGCACGGGTCAGCTAGTTTCTTTGATAAACACAATCCTTACCATTTTCATAGTACTAGGTATGTGGCTGACTTTGTTTTTGTTGTATAAACTCCGCATAATTCAGTGACATATTGCTCGCTTACGAATGCAGTAATTCGACCCCAGTTCTTATTGGCCACACTCCCAATAGACTTTTTGGGGGAAATTATTTGGATAATAAATAGCTTGTTATACGGCGCAATTGGTCAGTTGTTAGTATAATGGGCTACTGAGCGAGGGATTTTAGGTTCCATCCCAAAAAAAAGAAGGTTTTTTCCACTGCGCCACCTCTCACAAAACTAGGACTCGACATAAAATTGTAAACCTCTTCCATTCGTCCCAAAAATGTCCTTACTTCCTTAAGAACTGTCGCGCTTTTTCGATACCTATATAATGTAAATTCATCATCAAACATTTGCGCAGTGATGCGGCATCACTGCTAATTTGTGACTCTGATGCGATGTACAATGTACAGTTGTTTATGCTGATGCGTTGCTGATTGAATATGACGTTTGAGTTTTAGAATGCATTGTTTACATCAAGCATTTTAATGCCAAGATGGAAGTTTTGCTCTGATCGTAAAGACAATAAGCACTGGTGTGGAGATAGATTCTCTCTGAGAGAGAGCAACTTATAAAGGTTAGGGAACGCTTTTGTAGTGATAGATGAAAAAAAGCGAATACCATATTCCAAAATACAAACAAAAGTTAGAAGAATTTGCTAACACAATTAGTTGATTCATCTATCTAGCGATAAGCGATTCAGAATTAATCGAACTTCTTTTTGATGAATCCGAGTACGTGGAAGAGTTTTTACTGCATTCTTTACATTCGAGAAGTGAATAAAGCGACACTGCATTAAACGTTACATGGAGGAGAATGTCCATTCTTACAGTGAGAAAGAATTTCGTCTCCACTTTCGAGAAGAATGTTGAGGAAAAGATTCAACTATTTTTTGCCGCCTGTTGATACCATTTCAATACGAAGGAAATGAGAGAAAACATATGCACTCGTATGCCAAATAGGGCAAGAAATTTGAAATAATCTGTCAATTGTCAGGTGACCGACAGCCAGTTTTACCTTTTGGGACGCTTTGGAGTCATTTTGACTCCTTTTTGAGCGGCTGGACTCCGGACTCATCTTTTTGAAAATCAGTGAATTCGGACTCCTTTTAAAAATGTAGGATATTTTTGCTGTAATTCAAAATTGTTCAGTGTATTTAGTTGAATTCGAAAGAATTTGGTTTTACCTGAATTTGAATTGAACAATTTGTTTATTTAAAAAAGAAAAGAAAATATTGAAATCGGAATGGGACTCCTTTTTTTATCCAGGAATCTTTTTTGGACGCTTCCTGAAAATTTTCAGAGGTAACACTGCCGACAGCTTTTCCAATTCCTACACCAAGAAGTTTGTTGAGTAAAAATTCGTATAATATTCTCTGTGGTGGAGTAATATCTTGATCTCTCGATGACACTGTCTTTTACGAAACGGCATAACGGCGCTTAAAATGTCGGCATTTAGTACACTCACAGCTTGAGAGACTTACAAAAACAATCGAAATTATGATCTCCTATTGATCTACCTATAATCTATATGATCTATACCTATTTTTGTCAAATGTCGTTAATAATTTCTTTCCTTCAATTCTAAAATATTTCTGTGTTAATACTTCGCGTATTCTTCAAAACAGATATTATTTTAGATATTTTTATTAACTTCGTGGTTGTGCCAATCTGAAATTAACCACGCTGAGGTGAAAGTTTTCGAATCGCAACAAACCTCACAGAAAGTCAACAACAAGAGCTTGTGGCTTGTGAGGACTCATAACGGCATAATCGGGCTATAAATTTAAATAATATTGCAAGAAATCCCTGTCTGCAATAAGCAATTTAAAGCTTGAATTAAGGTTGTAACCAGGAAATAAGAGTGCTTTTTGAGGGCCGAAGGAAGGGTCTGAAAAAGAAATTGGAAAAATTTTCTGATATTCGTTAACAGGAAGATAGTAATACATTTTATGGATATTTAATAATACGACCTTAGTTCGTTCGCCAGCCAGAGTTTTATATTTGAGGGGAAGCATCAATTATTAAACAAATTATATGCATCCCTGTCCCTACACATTTGAAGTAGTCCTCTGTAGTTCTTAGTTCAACAAAATTAAGTAAAGGAAGGTACTGGTTGTAATACTGAATGCTTCAGTTGTAGAGTTGTAAAGGGAATTTGAATCAGCAAACGATTCAAAACGATTGGTAGTACATATTTAAGTATTTAAATTTTGTATTAAGTAATCTATCTAGAGCAGTGAATGTTCTCATTTGATGAATTAAATAAGTAAATAAATAAACAAATGCACGCTGATTTAAGTCTTTAAAAATCCATGCTCCTAGAGAGACTGCTGAATTTGTTGCTTGCTCGTGCAATAAACACGAAATCTGTTTAGTTTATGTACATTATATATATTTAAATTTAGCATGCAAGTTCCTCTATCATCGTAAGGGCAGAATCGATAAATTTCTCAAGTTCAAAATTTTTACGAAAAAAAAAATAATCCCTTCTACATAATTATGAGAAAATTACAAAGTATTTAGCGAATTCGGCGTCGACACTCACATTAGCATTAGTTTTTGTACAAATCTTTTGTTGGGAAATATGTTCCATTAAGTTGGTTCCACCTGCTGCTGTCTTTGCTTATGCCCTAGGTATTTACTAGATAAATGAAATGCTAATGAAGAACATTAAAGAGGAACGAATTTTTAAATTATTTGTTAAGCTTAAATTTTTTTTTTCATTGAAGTAGCTTAAAATTGTTCTAAAATTTAAGCTTATATTAGTTTATAGGACATTGCGTCTTAAAATGCAAGCCTGAAAATAAATATATGTAACGGGTGATTTTTTAGCTGGTTTGGTTTTGGCAACACTGGTTTTGACAGCTGACGTGTGTTTAGTACCTTGTGTCACTGTCAAACAGCTTCAGTTTGGTTTGCAATTTAACCATGGATCGTCTTACAAATGAACAACGCTTGCAAATTATTGAATTTTACTATCAAAATTCGTGCTCGGTTCGAAATGTTCATCGCGCGAGTTAAGTATCCATAGCAAAACATATTGAGAAAAAAGATAACATTATTTGTATTCAATGATATCTTTAGTCTCTAGTACAGTCTTGCACACAACGCTACAATGATAACATATGTAAAAGAGATAATATCGTTTGTATACAATGTTGGAATATTATCTCTTCTTCATTATCAAGCAAGACGATTGTACGCTTGGGTCTCCTTGTAGATAGATAAGAAAAGTATATAAATACGACTGTATGATGAATTTATCAATAGTCTTATTGTAACTACATAGTAGCCTTAAGCTCCTTTTAGAATTAGTAAAAAGTATTTCAATAATAAAGGACATAGTTCCAAATAAATATTGTTTAATTTTAAAAGTAAGAAACAAGTGTTTTAATTGGCGATCCTGCCAGGAGGTTAAATATACTTTTTAACTTCAATCGAGCGGACCTCGGGAACAAGTAGTGAAATCTAGTATAAACAGAACACTCGCGTTACCGGTTACAAGAATTACCTAGCATAGCAGGTACAAATATAGCTTCTTCGTACGAAGCAGCAAAGCAATTCAGTGAAAGTGTATATGTGGAGGAAAAAAACACACAAATTCGACGACAACAGACACGAGTTCAAAATGGAACAACTCGCAGTATTAATGGCAAGATTAGAAGCTTTAGAAACCAGGAGCAACACAGTAACACAAACCCTAGAGCACACACGCACAGAGAATGCAAGGTTAGCAGCAATAATAACTAACCAAAATCAAATAAACACTAATTTAGAAACAAAACTAAATGAAGTAAAATCTGGATTAGGCATAGTACCAAACATACCTGTGCTAGAGGAAATAAGAACCACATATACAGATGGTAGTGAAATACAGTTAGACGCATTTAAAAGCCTACCTATTTTCAACGGCGATCAATCAAATTATCGGTCGTGGCGCGAAGAAGCATCCAGATTAATGGACAGCATTAAAAACTTCAAAACACACAGTAAGTACGCAGCAGCATTGACTATAGTGAAAAGTAAAATACAGGGTGCAGCCGCGAATGTGTTAACTAATTATAACACAATTTTTAATTTTGAGGCGATACGTAACAGATTAGATTATACGTACTCTAATCAAGAACCTCTATACGTGCTACAAGACATGATGAAAGCCATCACGCAAAAAAGAAGCACACTGTCTGAATACCACGACGAGATAAATAAAAATCTCAATTTAATAATATCAAAAATCACTATGTCAGGTGATCCGCCGAATATAATCGACAGACTAATTAAAAATGCTAACGACGACGCAGTTCGTATATTCATTGATGGTATGAGTGACAACTTTACAAGAGGATCATTATATTCAGCTACAATAAATGATCTAGAACACGCATTCGCAATTGCTCGCAGAATAGAACATGATAATGTGCACAGGCATTTACATCTCACTCAGGATAAGCACCACAAAAATATGCCACATGAACGCAGAAACGAAAGAAGACCAAATTATTCGAGCCAAACAACGAATTATCAACCCCAGAAGCAATACGATAATATGCAGCAACACAATCAAGGACCACAGCCGATGGAGATAAACTCGAGACAAATTGTACATGCACAGCGACAAAATTGGAATCAATACAAACCCGATGTATATAATCCACCAGCGAAACGTGAACACAGCGGGAGTTTCAACACACACAACAGACCGCAACGATCTTATCAGCAGAACTTCAAGCAGCAGAGAGTAAATAACTCCCGACAACAACGCAGAGACGATGTCAGCAGTACATATGCAGAAGCAGATGAAACGGAATGTATGGTAAATAATAACATAAGAATAGATCATTTAAACTAGTAGACGGGTTGCCCTGCTTAAATTTAACTAGTACTATTTCTAAGAAAATTTATAAAATTCTTATTGATACTGGTGCAACCCATAATTACATTAATAGAAAATGCGATTCTAGCAAAAAAATTAAAATTAAACCTATAAAAATAAAAACAATGCATGGTTATTCTATGGTAGATACAAAGAAAGTAGTTAGGATATTAAAGAAAAATATAACATTTTTTGAATTAGAGGATATTCAGTCTTTTGATATGATATTAGGATATGAAGGACTTAAAGTTCTAAACGCGGAAATAAATTTCAGTAATATGACTCTAACTACCATAAGCAGTGTCGAATCTATTCAGAAAATTAATTACATAATTGGGGAAAATAATATTTATAAAGCAGACATAGATAGACTGATGAAGATTAATAACAGCATAGGACCGTTACCCTTTACAGATACTATAGAAGCAAGCATTAGGACGACCAATGATAATCCGGTTTATGTTAAACAATATCCATATCCCATAGCAGATAACGAATTCGTAAACAAAGAAATACAGAAACTCTTACATGACGATATAATAGAAAAAAGCCATAGTCCTTATAACAGTCCCATATGGACAGTACCTAAAAAAGGTTTGGACGAAAAAGGAAAACCAAAACGGCGCATGGTTGTTGATTTCCAAAAACTTAACGCTCACACTGTAACAGACAGATACCCCATTCCGGATGTCAACATGACAATTCAAAATTTAGGTAAAGCCAAGTACTTTACAACATTAGATTTGGAGTCAGGTTTCCACCAAATTAAAATCAAAACAGATGATAAAGAAAAAACAGCTTTTGCTATAAATGGCGCAAAATATCATTTTAAACGAATGCCTTTCGGGCTCAAAAATGCACCAAGCATATTTCAGAGATGCGTGGACGACATTTTGAGAGACTTTGTAGGTAAATTCGTACACGTTTACATTGATGACGTATTGATATATTCTTCATCTGAGGAAGAACATATACAGCACATAAGTCAAGTATTCGACGTACTCAATAAAGCCACATTAAAAATATCTGATGAGAAAAGTAAGTTTTTTCAAGAAGAAGTAGAATACTTAGGTCACATAATCAGACATGGTAGAATCACTACGAACCCTGAGAAAATAGCAGCTATAGAAAATTTTCCAGTCCCACAAACGGTAAAGGATTTGAGAGGATTTTTAGGTCTTACAGGTTACTATCGTAAGTTTATAAAAGGATACGCAAGCATAGCCAAGCCCCTGACATTATATTTACGAGGAGATAACGGTAAAGTAAACAAAAAACAAAGTAAAAATATTAAGTTAAATCTGAATGATTCAGCATTAGAAGCGATTAGAATTTTAAAAAATTATTTGAAAGAACAAGTCGAACTTTTTCAACCGGATTATAGTAAACCATTCGAGCTTACTACTGATGCATCCAACATAGCTATTGGAGCCGTACTAAGTCAGAATAAGCAACCTATACACTTCTTGTCAAGAACACTGAGTAAGACAGAAGAGAACTATAGCACAAACGAGAAAGAGCTATTAGCGATCATATGGTCCTTACAAAAACTCAGAAACTACATATATGGTATAGCAGACTTAACCATATATACCGATCACCAGAGCCTTATATATTCTGTATCAGAAAAAAATCCCAACACAAAGCTGAAACGTTGGAAGGGAATCATTGAAGACTTTGGAGCAAAATTAGTTTATAAACCAGGAAACCTAAATCTTGTAGCTGACGCATTATCACGTCAACGCATAAATACTTCTACCATAGAAACAGCACATTCAGCTGAAAGTTCTTCTAATGATATAATAAAAACTGTGAATCAGCCTTTTAATGCATACACTGCACAGTTCGAACTTATTGAAGATATAACAAATAATATCGAAACACAAATCTATTTTAGTAACAAAATAAGACTCATAATAAAGTTTAAGGACAAAGACTCTTTACTAAGGCAGATGAAAGAAGTTATACAACCCCAAAAGATTGTAGCTTTGCATACGAAATTTGAAAACATATACAAATATGGTGAAAACATAAAAAAAGAATTCCCACTAGTAAGATTTATATTCACACCAAGAAAACTTCAAGACGTGACAAATTTGGAGGAACAACTAAAACTTGTAAGGGTAACTCACGAAAGAGCACACCGAGGGTTACGTAACAATATACAAGAAATCTCAGAGAAATATTACTGGCCCGATCTAAATAAACAAGCAAAGAGTTTCAACAGAAAATGCATAGCATGTCTATTTGGAAAATATGAAAGAAAACCTATCAGAGAACCTCTGAATAATTCAGAAATACCAACACATGTGGGAACACACATTCATATGGACATATACTTCAACGACAAGTATACTTTCCTTGTAACAGTAGATAAGTATTCTAAATATACAATCCTTCGGGAAATCGAAACTCGAAACAGACTGTACGACGTTATGGAAGAGGTCTTATCTAATTATTTCCCAAAATGTGAACGACTCATGACAGATAACGAGAAGGGATTCAAAACAGAAATGGTGAACCAAATGTGTTTGAAATACAACATAACTAAAGTAGAAACTCCAGTATACAGATCGACAGCGAACGGTCAGGTAGAACGTGTAAACGGTACAATAACTGAACTGTCTAGAATATTCACAATTCAGAATAAAACAAGACTTATCGAAGAAATATTTAGAACAGTGCGTGAATTAAATAATTCTATACACTCAGTTACCGGTTTGAAACCTAGAGACATTTTCTTTAATCAAAATAAATATAGCAATAGTGAAATTATAATAAATAAACTAAACTCAGCATCCAAAAAAGTGATCGAACGTCTAAATAAAGGAACTCGACACAGAGAGTATAAAAAAGGAGATAAGATAATGGTAAGAATCACAGGTCTTAGAAAGAAATCTAACGCCAGATACATAACAAGAATAGTAGAAGAAGATAAAGGAGACACTGTAATCTCTAAAGAAGGAATAAAAATTCACAAGGATAACATAAAGAATTATCATTTTTCAGATGACGAAAATATTAATATTCCTAACATTACTAGGAATTGTACAGAGTCAAGAAGGGCAAGGAAACGTTCAAATAACTGAGTTACTAAACAAGAAGTTTATACTTACGCAAACAGATGACGTGTATTTATTCAAAGAACAAACTTATTTGTTACATGCCACCAACCTGACTTCGATATTTCAACCTTACGTAAATATCGTAACTAGTAAATATCAACCTACACAAGAAGAAAAAATTTGGTTAAGTAAAATTAAGAATTTAGCAGACCAATTACAAGAACATACTAGGCATACTAGATCAATTAACTTTTTAGGAACAGCTTTCAAATATGTGTTTGGTAATCCTGACCATTATGACTTAGTTAACATAGAAACGAGTATAAATAATCTCATAGAAAACAATAATAAACAAAAAACTATAAATTCTAGATTTGAACAAATTTTGCAACAATTCGAAGGTCAGAGCCTTAAAGAACATTTAGTAATAGAACAAGTGTACGAACAATTATTATTATTGACCAGAACAATTAATGCAGCAAAAAATAATGAATATTTATCAGAAAGCCTAGACTTAGATGACATTAAAAATATTATTCAACATGAAATAATTCAAGTACCCATAATAAATATACTTGAGTACTCTAAAATATTATTAGCTAGAACTGATGAATTCTTCATCACAATATATAAATATCCAGTTCTAATTAAATCATGTAAATTGTATAAAGTAACACCTTTAAATTCAAAACATGGAAAAATCATTACAGATAAAACAATTGCCTTATGTAACCAAACTTATTTAAGAACAAGAAATTGTCAAAATCATCTAAGTAAAAACATTTGTGAAATTAACTTTGAAGAAGAAAATTGTCTTATTCCACTTTTAAAGAATATAACTTCAAAATGCAACATTAAACAAGAATACGATTACGACTTAGAAATTGAATCCGGTGTTATGTTATTAAGCGGTAAGCATAAGTTAAATAATCAAACAATTAATGGTATAAACTTAGTTACTTATGAAAATACTATAAATCTAGACGATAAAATATACAAAAACATGCATAAGCAAATTAAAGAAGTTATATTAAGAAATCATAATTCAGAGTCTTACATCGACCAAATAATTAAAGAAGATACAATGTACAAATTCGATAACATAGATACTTTAAAAAAACTAATTATTCCTTTTGAAGAAAAACCGATATTATCAACTATATACACAATTGTAACACTGATTGTTATTCTAGCATTTACGTACGTAATGATAAAAACTATACAATGTATAACAGATCGTCAAAAACAAAAAAAGATTGACGCATATAACAAAACTTATGAAAGAGAAATGTTAAAAATAGCGTCGAAAAATCGGGACGATTTCGTTTAACAAGGGGGGGAGTTAAGTATCCATAGCAAAACATATTGAGAAAAAAGATAACATTATTTGTATTCAATGATATCTTTAGTCTCTAGTACAGTCTTGCACACAACGCTACAATGATAACATATGTAAAAGAGATAATATCGTTTGTATACAATGTTGGAATATTATCTCTTCTTCATTATCAAGCAAGACGATTGTACGCTTGGGTCTCCTTGTAGATAGATAAGAAAAGTATATAAATACGACTGTATGATGAATTTATCAATAGTCTTATTGTAACTACATAGTAGCCTTAAGCTCCTTTTAGAATTAGTAAAAAGTATTTCAATAATAAAGGACATAGTTCCAAATAAATATTGTTTAATTTTAAAAGTAAGAAACAAGTGTTTTAATTCGCGCTGCTTCCATTTTATGATCGGCATTCTCGACCTTCTGAGCAGTCTATTCGGAAGATTGTGACCAAATTTCGCACCAAATTTACTTTGTTGGACATTAAACCACCAACACGTTTACGTACTGTGCGTAGTGAAGAAAATATTGCGGCCGTATCAGCTAGTGTGACAGAAGACCGCGAAATGTCGATTCGGCGCCGTTCCCAGCAGTTAGGCCTTTGCTACAGCACTACGTGGAAAATTTTGCGGAAGGATTTGTGCGTAAAGCCTTTTAAGATACAGCTTGTGCAAGAACTAAAGCCAGGCGACCTACCACAACGCCGAATTTTTGGTGAATGGGCTCTTGGAAAGCTGGCCGAGGATCCGCTTTTTTATCGAAAAATTGTGTTCAGCGATGAGGCTCATTTTTGGTTGAATGGGTACGTAAATAAGCAAAATTGCCGCATTTGGAGTGAAGATCAGCCAGAAGCATTGCAACAGCTACCAATGCATCCCGAAAAAGCCACTGTTTGGTGCGGTTTATGGGCCGGCGGCATTATTGGGCCATATTTCTTCAAAGATGATGCGAATCGCAGCGTTACTGTCAATGGTGAACGCTACCGAGCGATGATAACAAAATTTTTTTTTCCCGAAATGGAAGTTCTTGACTTGCATGATATGTGGTTTCAACAAGACGGTGCCACATGCCACACAGCACGCGAAACAATGGCGCAATTGCGAGGCGAGTTTGGTGAACAGTTAATTTCACGTTTCGGGCCGGTCAATTGGCCGCCTAGATCGTGCGCTTTGACACCATTAGATTATTTTTTGTGGGGGTATGTCAAGGCTAATGTGTATAGGGACAAGCCCGCTTCGATTGACGCACTGGAAGCCAACATCCATGCATTCATTCGTGAGATACCGGCCGATATGTGTGAAAGAGTATGCCAAAATTGGACTCAGCGGATGGACTACCTGAGACGCAGCCGCGGTCAACATTTGCATGAAATTATCTTTAAACATTAAATTGCAAGGTTCAAACTATCGATTCAAATAAATATTTCATTCATTTTTTCGAATTTTTTGTGTTTTGTTTTTAAAAAAGTTCTAAACCTCTTAAAAATCACCCTTTAATTAGTTGAACGTAGCCCACGGAAACCACTAAAATACATTTTAAGTTAGAGCAACAGATCCAATATAGAAACCTAGTCTAAGCTTTGCAAAACAATTCGTAAGTCGTAACTATGATTTTATTTTGAATAGCAGGAATCCACAATTTTCTGCCAAATCCGAACGGTTAAATTGTTTAGCTTTCCCAGTATACTCTCAAATAAATATATTTGTCACACGTTCATGAGGAATTGCGCAATATTTTTCCAGCTTCCGACTTGAGGACTATTCACATGAGAGCAAATTGCGAGCTGCGAACACCCGAATATTCGTACTTTCTGACACTTCATTCACTTGAAAACTTTTTTTAGTCGCAGATACCCGCATATCAGTTTTAATTTAAAGGTTAATTTCGAACGAATTTTTCGTTCGTGGGATCGCGATTGTTTTGTGTGGATAGAGTAGTTCGCAACAACGTCAGTGTCAAATGAGAAAAAAAAAAACAAAGTGACAGCTGAGCAACTTGTAGGAAAACAAACGAAATTTCATATGGCGGAAGATAGGAATAAATTTGAAATTTAATAAAAATTCACGTAAATGCTCTGAAATCGGGAAAAGATTGTTATTTTTAAGTAGCAATCAAACATTAGAAGTGACCAAGAGCAAAATAAAGTGCTCTAAGAAGTCCATCGAATAGCACATCAGTGTTTATTAAGTGTTAAAAGTAACTTAGATCTCGTATTTTTCTACTTGATCTTCTGGCAATGCGTTGTTTGTGCCGCTGGAATCTTAAAGGTGATAGAGATGAGTTAAATTTACCGGCGTACCCCAGGTGGAGGCTTGGAAACCAATCCGGACTCAAATCGTCCACAGTTTGTCATATTTACCTAAATATAATATTTGTCACAATGGTCTACATTATTGTAAATATATCAACATACCTGAAATAAAATGCCTGGAACAAACACGAGCTATTTTAGTATTAATTTTCTTTAAATTTATAGCAGCTAGCCATCGTTTGCCCCTCTCCTTAGACAGATTTCGAATTTCAGGTTTTGTTCTTAATTGTGGAAATATAAAAAACGTATGTCTTCATTTTTCACTGCGTTGTTCGTACAGTTTTTAATGCAACAACTTGTCGGAATTTTTTCTTATTTTATTATGTTCATTGCCGCCAACACTTTTAGCAAACACAATATTAATTCCGCAGTGTTTAAAGATAGTATTTTGCACTTTATCATAAAATTTTAATCATACAAAAAACAAATTATTTTTTTTTGTTATTGCCGCCGCCACAACACGCGCGATAAGGTTTTTTTTTAACTATAACTCTTCCAAAACTTTTAGCAAACACAATATTAATTCTGCAATGTTCTTAGGTAGTATTTTGCACTTTATTAAAAACTTTTAATCTTCAAACGAAACAAATCATATCTCCCGCCATATAAAATTTGGTTTGTTTTCCTACAAGTTGGTTTGACGTTTAAGTGAACGAGAAAGCACAGTTTTGAAAGAGGTAGCTTCGCGAAATGCCCTCTTGTGAATAAAGTGTTCGCGGCAAGAATTATCAATTCGCAGGAAAATTGATTTAGTTGTTAATTTAGCTGTTTAAATCAACTGAGACAGAGTCATGTTTTTTTAGACTAGATGTTAGATTAATTAAATATACCTAATGGTTTTGTGATAGAACAAATAGCAATTTTCAATTCATAAATACAGTTAAATTGATTTGTTCTCATGTGAATAGGCCTTTATGATTGAACCACTCGCACGGCCACTACTTTGCATTCTTATTTTAAACAGAAGATGCATAGTACTACTCTATGTACCTATAGTACTTATCTATGTAACTGGGATGCGTTGAAGCTGAGCTAAATTCAAAGTATCCGACAGCTCCTTCATTAAATCATTGAGCTTATGTTTTATTAATTACCTACATCTTTCTTTGGAAATGGGGTTGTTTAAAATATTATCAGTTGCACCTTCGCAATAACCTGTTTTAGTTTAAGGCCATGACTACACTTGGACTGTATAGCATTTTAGATAGAAATCGTTCAGATCCCTTTGGAAAATAACTACCCGCAGAAAAATAATCACAGTAGAAAGTTTCATAAGATTTGTGAACAGCCACTTCAACATTAATACCGCAAACTGTCAGGTCACTTTATGTTTTAATTTGAATGTTGCAATACTGATGACTCACAAAAACTAATTAAATAAAAGTTTATATTACATTTACATAAAAGTTTATATTACATTTTGCCCAGCGTTCACTTTTAATTATATTTGTATTAAAATAAAACTAAGACAAAAAGCACACTTACACTCCGGTCCTGGAATAATTCAAGGAGTTGGATTTCATCTCCCTCAATGAAATCGAGGACCCATCAGATTGTCCTTTGTTAGATGATGCTTGAGTGGCGAATGCCGCACTTGTAGACCGCCTTCCTTGACGGTCTTCCTTTCGCAGGCTATTGGATTCCGAAGGCAATGGTGTTGATGTCGTTGTCAGAAACGACGTCGCTTGCAATTGATTGTAGTCGTTTTGATATGTATTTGCGTCAAATGGCCGAAGGTTTAACTTATTATTATTGACATCGTCATAGACAGACATATCTAGTTTCGAGTAGTAATCATCCTGCAACGTATTGCTGTCAGCAATGGGTGATCTAAGAGTGTCCGTTGAGACAGATGTGTCGTTTAATTGCTGTTGTTGTCGGTGCTGGCTCTGTTCTAGCCATTGGATTCGCTGGCTAAGTTCATTTGTTATTGCATCGGCATCATACATGTCCAAACGGTTTGAGTAGTTTTTCGAATTTGAATTAATCTTTTTGAATTCAGGTACAGGGTTTAAGTCTAATTGATCGTCGTTGAAACTTATGCTATCTGAAGATATGTAATAATCTCTTGAATTGCTATCGATATACGAGTTCGATTTTCGATTATCATCTGTGTCTGCGATGAAGTCATCTACGTCGTCGTCGTTTTCATCTTCGCCTGACGTTTGCATTTGGTTGCTCCCGTTGACACCGTTTGCCAGTTTGGCACTAAACGAGGCACCTTTCTGGTACAGGACATCTTCCTCAGATTTCGTGGGGCCTTCTAACGAAAGCGATGAATTAATGACTGCAAATAGAATAAGCGGAACTTACTTCAAATAATGCCCATCAAGTAAAAGTATGTAACTATATACATTAAATTAACTAAATCAACATAAAATAATTGAATAATCGCAGATTCAATAGGGCTTGGAAAATGTAAAAAAAAAAAAAAACCGTATAGCTAAGCATGCTGGAAAACAAACCTTTCCATAATTAAGAACACTCTGTGCCTATTACAAATGATCAAAGAAAATTGCCAGAAATGTCAGTACAGAGATGAAAGCTTTTTTCGAATAAATTCAACATTCTAAGTTCTTGCTTTGACCCAAAACCCTTCTTCGAATGAAAAAGTAAATTATTGTCCAAAATTGGAGCTGGCGAGATTTGGGGAACTAAGGCTTATATGTCATACTACCAATAGAAAAAAATGATTTGCCCAATACCTTCTCGATCAAAAATCTAAATTTAAATGATGTAGCTGAATTTTAAGGATGAAAATAAGCTGTTCTCTTTAGCTGTTGAACCTATCCGATTGCGGCTTTACTACAAACAAATAAAAAAAACATACAGTAAGAATTGAAATTTTGTTCTTACCTTGACAACTATAGCCATTCTTATTCAATTCATAGCCTTCTATGCAATCACATTCGTACATTCCATCATGGATTTCATAACAAAGCTGCTCACAAGGACTCGTGTGCCCACAATGACCTAAATATGAACGAGAAATAATTTGAAATTATTGATTGTTAAGCTTTTACAAAAAATTGTGCAGAAATACATTGAAAATAATTTTTGAACTACAACTACAAGTACATTTTGCATACAGAAAATTACAATTTAAATAGAAATGCCATTGCTGTTTCGATGAAAATTAAAATATTCTTGAGTTGTCATATTTCTATTTGCTAAAAGCATGAAGAGTCTTCAATTTCAACTTAGGGAGACAACGTAGTAAAAGCTTAACACGTATTAGGATGCCAAAGATCATTCTTACTGAAGAGGTGTATAAGGACTGCAGATAGATTCACTGCACAAGTTTTCAAAGAAGTTATAAGCGAACAGCTTGCAATTATTTGAATATTGAACCTTTGTAAATAAGAAGTTCTACACTTTTATACTTGCTCTATACACAAAGCAAGAGAACTTGGATATTTTTTTACGTATATGTTTTTTTAATAGGTGATTTTTGATTTTTAACTTTCTCGATTACGTTGTAAGGGAAAGATATTGTATTCCTACAATATTTCGAACTCTATATGTTTATCAATTCTGACATTATATGACGATAGGAACTCAAAAAAGTGGGTCTCGAAATTCTGTCCGTCTGTCCGTCTGACTGTCTGTCAGTCCGTATTTCCCGAGGCCTACAACCTGAACGGCTGCCCGGATTTCGTTTAAACTTCGGATTTGTAGTTTGGGGACGTTTTTTTTTGCAAGGTAACTTCAATATTAATGGTACCTACTTCTACTTCCCATGTAAAATGGTTTGATTTGATGGAAACGGCTCCAAAATTTTCAACCAGAATTGATATTTGAGCTTAAGTTAGAGGCGACTACGCCTGCATATACTCAGTTTTTCACTAAAAACCGAAAACTGTACTTTTGAAATATGTATTGCCATATCTCGAAACGGTTCATACGTAATAAAATTAATTTCTAAGGTAAAAAGGCGAATTCTAAATTAATAGCTTACTCAGTTTTTCTACATATTATCGCTCAATGGATTTTTGAAAAAGAAAAAAAAAAACTCAAAACGGTAAGAACGATTTTGACCAAAATTTGGAGTAAAATTGATGTCTTCAAAATTATTGCGTCCCTCACTTTCAATTCGACTCACCGAAAACGCTAATTTTTGAAACAGCTCATATCTGGAAAACCCCATTTTCGATTTGGATAAAACTTCAAAAACCAAGTAATGCTTACAGCCCGAACAATATCTTTTACTCAGTTTTCAGCTAAAGGGTTAAGCAATAGTATTAATCGAACTCAATGTTGCAAAATTAGTTATACTGTTTTGTCTGCCGATCTGTGTTCATATATTTTTTTAAAAATCAACACCTCACTTCAATTAAAAATGCAATAAAAGCAGCGCAAAACTTATTCTTAGCAAATATTAGATACTTCTTCTTTTTTCAACCATTTGGAATATGCACCTTAAAATAATTTAAACCACTTGGAGTATAAACAATCAGAAAATCCGTCTTTCTTTGCACACCAATACGCCCATCGGGATATTCAGTTCAAAACTGATAATGCAAATTTAAAAATGCAAATTTGGCAGCACTTTTATCTGCCAAACTGTCGTTAAAGAGGTAATTTCCTTCCCTCTTTCTAGTTTGTTTGTTTTGTTTTTCGTTGGTTTCATGAAATTTTCAACTGTCAGTTCGGTATCTATTTTATTGTTACCTGAGATTGTGGTTTGGTGTTTCTGTTTTTTTTTTAGTTGTATTTGTATTTTTTGTAAAGTTAATGAAATGAAAAGTTTTGTTAAACTAATGCTTGAAATGTTATTATTAATATTAGAATAAATTAAACTAAACTTGTATTATAAATATTTAGTGAAATTTGATTTCTTGGAAGCGGTAAAGGCAAAAGAAGCAAAAAATGTGTCTTTTGCGGGAGGTCCTAAAACAAATGAGTCTGCTGCTGTTACAATAAATTGATCAAAATCACATTCTGCAAGAGGCAACGATAGCCAACTTTTGTAATTAGCAAGCCGGGTAATTCCACGGAGCGGCAAATTTTAGGAACGGCAAAATATTTTTTTTAATTTAATTTTATTTTGAATTTAATGAAGTTTGAAACTGCTTTTCATCTATTCTTTTTTATTCTGCGGAAAGAAAATCACATTAAATTAAACTAAAAACCAATCTCCTTTTTATGGACATTTAGTAAGTATGCTGATATTCATAGTAAAATATAGTTTGAATGTTTTCTTGTCAGACTATTGATATTCCCACAATTATGTTTTTTTTTTTTTCCTTTAACGCACGGAACGTTTTTCGAAAATCGAAATTCCCACAAAAAGGCAGAGATACTTCGATGTATGTACGAACACTGCTGAGCGTCCAGCGTCAGTTGATTATTTTATTACACTTCCCGCCTTTTTTTTTTTGCTGCCTCACACCTCACAAGTATTCACAGACAGACAATTGAGAGCGGAAGGGAGGGGCTAATATTGAAAAAAATTGCGGGGAAGATCGGGGAAACGTAGAAAAGCTGTCAGTCTATTTCATATTTAGTTTATGCCGAAAAGCAACACAAAAATAATCAAAAAAAAAAAAAACACAGCCAGCAACATTTTATTTTCTAATAATTGAACACAGTAACCACTTTTCTTTTTTTAATAATATATTTGCCTTGAAAGAAAAGCCAAAACAAGAATTGATAAAACAATGTGAGAATTTAGAGAATATTTTAACCCATAAGGAGTTACATGATATAAGTGGCTTAGAGCTTTCAGAAGAGTTATCAGTTTTAGCAATGATTTAAGATTGTAATCAATCTAATTTGGAAATTTTTAAATTTATAACAGAATTACGATTGTTTCCAAATGCCAGTGTTTCATTAAGAAATCTTTTAACTTTACCTGTTACGGTAGCAAGCGGTGAAAGAAGTATTCGAAATTAAAAATAATACAAAACCATGATGCAAGAGAGGTTGTCAGACTTGGCCCTAATTGCAATTCAGCACAAAGTTTGCGATAAAATAAATTATTCAGATATAATAAAAGATTTCGGAAAACAAAAAGTGCGACGAAAAATTTAAATTAATAGAAATGCAAATTTAAATTTATATAGATTATTAATGTTCCTTATAATGTTTTCTTATATTAAGCCTAAATGCGACAATTAATTCAAAATTTAATTGATAATTTTTTATCTATTTTTTTAATGTAAAAGGTAAATAAGTATAAATGAAAAATGAATTCAAATTTGTGTTTATTTTTATAAGCTAAGTTAAAGTGAAGTTAAAGTTAGGTCAAAGTTAAGTTAAAGTTAAGTTTAAGTTAAAGTTGAGATAAAGTGAGGTCAATGTTAAGTTAAAGTTAAGTTTAAGTTAAGTTAAAGTTGAGTTAAAGTGAAGTTATAGTTAAGTTAAAGTTAAGTAAAAGTGAAGTTAAAGTTCAGTTAAAGTTAAGTTAAAGTTCAGTCAAAGTTAAGTCAAAGTTAAGTCAAAGTGAAGTTATAGTTAAGTTAAAGTTAAGTTAAAGTTAAGTTAAGGTTAAGTTATAATTAAGATAAAGCTAAGTTAAATATAAGTTAAAGTGAGGTCAAAGTTAAGTTAAGGTTCCGTTTAAGTTAAGTTTAAGTTAACTTAAAGTTGAGTTAAAGTGAAGTTATCGTTAAGTTAAAGTTAAGTTACTTATCACTTTAAATTTAATACCTATCACTTTCTTTTTTGTTTTCTAATTTCATTTTAATTTCTATCAGTAGTTCTTCTTGCTTTGGAGAAAAATACGTCGACCAAACCTTATGAAATCAGACGAAGGCTGAACTCGAAGGAGGTTCTATCTTGCAGGCTGAGTAAGTGGCGGCCCGAAATTACCATATGGCAAGATCAGAGGTATCCTTTGAGTTCAGATGGTCCATCAGGCCGATATATTCAATCTTAAACCATTGTGGCCAGGGTGCAAGAGCCCATACCAACGCGCGGCACTATCGACTGCAATTCGAGAACCGCTGGACATATGAAAGAAAGAAAAAAAATTTTTTTTCTGCGCTTTCTGGTGATATCTTCGCAATCGCTCTCTTCCTTCATCATCATCATCCA
This sequence comes from Cheilosia urbana, assembly GCA_946477585.1. NCBI lineage: Eukaryota > Metazoa > Arthropoda > Insecta > Diptera > Syrphidae > Cheilosia > Cheilosia urbana. The sequence goes on from OX297856.1 coordinate 47,305,679, forward strand.
AAGAAGTCGGACGTACTATTGGTCGTCACCTCCCAAAAGAATCCAAAGTTCAAATATAAATCTATTATAATTATATTTATTAGAATTTATGTTTTTTATTGGAATGTTTTAATCTTTTAAAATCCTTTTTTACAATCAGTTAAACTTTTTTGGTTTGTTAAATTGACTTTTTTATTTCTAGCTTTTTAGTTTAACAAGTAGTCGGAGAGTAAGTACATAGGTACGTTAGTTGTCAGCGTTTTCTGAGTGTAGCTAGAATACTTTATTAAAATCGCTAAAGCACTTCTATTTCATGTCGGTCGCAAATAGATTATACGATATGATTATGTATTAAAAAAAATATATATTTCAATTAAAATAAATGAATTCATGACTAAAAGTAGTTCACCACATAAGAACGCAATTGTAATTTATTTCACAGTTCAGTGTATTCCTTATCTTGATATTTCTCACTGACATTTGTGTGACAATTGCTTTTCTTATTATATTATATTTATTTGTTTAGCCCATGACACTCCGGGAAAGAATATCAATTTAATGACACCTCACTCTTCAAAATCGGCCAAGCCGTTTGGGCTACAGGAACGTACGTCCTTTAAGAGTTACGTTTACATATCGTTCCCGGTGTTTATGAATATCCTTTTTAATGGTTGAATGGAATTCGAAAGATCATAATATCATTGCCATCTGTTTTGGTTCTACGCAAGTTGCATTCATTTTTCGCTTTACCTAATCGACCAACCCACAAACAGTAATCAGGATTTTACCGAAATATATTTTGCTTGGTCACCAAAATATTCTTAGTCTGTTAAGAGCTATAAGCCCACTTTGGTAAGAAGTTTGCTAGCTATGGAGGCAAGAGAGTCCCCATCAAACACGAAATACTAAATGATGGAATTTAAAAGGTTACGTATACGCCTGGTATTCCCTCAGCTTATCCTTTTCTTGCTCGTACATTTTTACGTTGATTACTTAACAGTTCGAAATGGTTGATATGCTGTTATTCTGAACGCAACTTTAAGACTCGGAAAAAATACAAAATACATTCTTAAAGATTATTCCCACTTCCTGCGAGCACTTAACAAAAATTATAGCGGGGACAAATGGTATACTCAGACGTTCGAATTCGAAATAAATCTGTAGATTTACTGTGCTTCACTACCAAAGAATGTGAGCACATTTCTTGATCCAATAATCCATTATCCAATCAAATTATTTGGATGCGATTAAGCTTCACCCGAAGAAGAATACCGCACCTTCAAGTGCACAACCTTACAGAAAAATAACCGTTAACTCTCTTATCCCATTTGTACCTAACATTATCTGCCCCCAAGCATAAATTTGAATTATTATCTATCTCGTGCGGCAAATCATCCCCACATAGTTTGCGGATGCACGGACATGGATATGAATTTTGTTCTTAACTATATACAACGTAATTACCGTTAGATATCTTTAACCCGAATTCATTTCACTCGAGTATGAACTGCTTCGTCTCATATTTATCTTCCAAAGTACATACAGAATAATTCATACATGCGAATAGTACATGACTTGACTTTTTTTTCAAGAGCCAAGTGCTCTAATGTACAAAATACACATGTCACCCACACATGGATAATTGCGGTTCCCCATCAATGTGTCACATGTCCTGTGAGCCTGGTCGTGTAATACTTGTTTCTTTGCTATTTAAACTAAACGCCGGCAGCGTCGGAGTGAAATGTAACATAATGTTGTGCAAAGATAATTAACACCCTTGTTCCAACATGCTGCTTATGCCCGTAAATTAAATTTATAAATGAATAAAGATCATTCAAAGCTACCTTTTGGCTTTGGTGCAGGGAAATAAGTCCCCGGGAACTAAGTCCACTGAGGGACTTAGGTCCCACTTAGTGGGAAATAAAACCACTTTCGTGAAGTGAACTTAGTTCCCATGTAAGGTGGGAACTAAGTTAACTTTCTTATGGGAACTTAGTACACATTAAAAAATAAGAAGAGGGAACTAACATCCAACATTTAGAATTGGATACACTTTTGTTTAAATAATCACGGGGATTTTTCTTTGATTATTTTCAGAGTCTTGCAAGCTGAATTTTTTAAGTTTCATTCTGTATGACAAAATACTCTCTTCGAAATTCAGTTAGCAAGACTCTGAAAATCAAAGAAAAATTGCGGTGATTTTTGGCGCAGGGACATAAGTCCACGAGACTAAATTCACGCGAATTTTTTACTTTTATTTTCTCAAATTTTCGAAGGCTAAAACAAAAAAGTTGTTTGAGTAAATAAATTGACATTCTTAGCCTTCGAAAATTTTAGAAAATGAAAGTAAAATTTTCGCACGACAGGTCATGGTGTGCGTCGATTTTTCTTTGATTACTTTCAGAGTCCTGCAAACCGAATTTCGTTTTTGAAATTTTTTGAATATATTGCGTTGCCTCAGTTAAAATGTAATTTCTCTTTGGTAAAAATAAAAATTGCAAAGTACCAACTTGACTCTTTAATTTAACTTTGTTCTTAGTCGACAGTGAGAATTTACTTCACATTAAAAGGGAAATAAAACCACTCAGAGTTTTCGGAATTTATTTACCACCTTACATGGGAACTAAGTCCACTTCACGAAGGTGGTTTTATTTTCCATTAGGTGAGAACTAAGTCCCTCAGTGGACTCAGTGGACCACTGAGTGACTTAGTTCCTGGGGACTTATTTCCCTCCACCTTTGGCTTTCAATGTCCTCAGCTTCAGTAAGTATAAATACCAGAAGAGTCGCGTGAATTATTTAGATGGGTGTGCAAATTCTTTAAAATCATATATTTTTTTTAGAAATAGGTATCAATTAATTGCCTGAAAACACGTTCCATTTATTGTTTTCTCAATTATTGTTCTGCTGTTTTTGATATCTTATTTTGTTTTACCACAATAAAATATAGAAAAATAAAACTTTCGCATACAAAATCAAAAGCACCGCACGAAACTGCAACCCCAATCCCACTTAAACGAAAAGCAAAGTTCAACCATTTATTCGTCGGCTTTCGTGCACAGCTTTTGTTTGCACGAGTATCGATGTAATACCAGGGATGGAAAATGACATTTTCCATTTGTACTGAAAACTGTTGTGAGATTGTACTGAAATGGAGCCAATTGTATTGAAAACATTTTTTTCGTGTAAAAAAGTGAATCCAAAATATTTTATTTTTAAAATCATAAAAAAATAATAATAATAATAATAACTAAACGTTTATCTACATAAATACAAATTAATGACCTCATAAAAAAACACATATACATATATATTTATCTACTCTCATTTTCCACATTCATAGTCAAAATAAGATATATTTCCCAAAATTAAATCAAAATCTCTTCGTGAATGATGAATTCGTTAAATAGATGTGTTCACTGTTAAATGAGAATTGTAATGGCTTGTTCACACTAAGGGTCGTCTACTCTGATCTTATTTTATTATTTTAATTCATAATTTGGCTTAACCAAAATCCTGCTAACTTTTTCTGATCCAGCATGAAATTATGGTAAAAGAAATGCTTGCATGATTTAAAAAAATAAAATAATCCTACTAAATTTAGCCGAAAATATGCTTAATTGGTCACACTGCCTGAGCTTGAAACTCATAATATGACGAGTTCTAATGAAAAGTAGAGTCCAGTCAACGCTCTGTGTAAAACTTAAAACAAATAGATCGTCATTTGACTTGATTTTCTACTTTTTGGAAAAATACAAATTGCTAGAGAATATGAAAGATAGGTATAGATAATTTGTATCGAAATAAGGCAAATTGTACTTCTGTACTTGAGCAGACTCATTTGTATCGAATTCGATACAATTGTATCGACTTTTCCATCCCTGTAGTAATACATTGTATATTTGACTTATGACGCTTTACGGAAACAGAACACGGAAACAGAACACAGAACAGATGCAAAAGAAGAGAAAATGAATACAGCCCGTGCACAGAAAACCTTCGCACGAGTTCACTACAAGTTCATCAAAGTAAAGCGATTTAAGTACGTTGGCGTGCGGGTGACGAATGACGATGGGGATGAATACTGGAGAAATCTTGTAGGGATATACGTAGTTTGGATTTGGAGTTGGATGAATTTATTTGATGAAATCAACAGAATGGTGCACCACAGCGAGTTTTTGTACGAGATAATTTTTTTTTTTTTTTCTCCCAGCGATGAAGGAATTTTGAAAGAAAAATTATGAAGGATGAATATGAATAGGTATGGTATGGTGTAGGCTGTAGCTGTTGGCTGTGTTATGGAGGTTTTATGGATTATGGAATTGTGCATATCATTATTTGTGTGTGTTATTATTATTACACAGTGTTTGATGAGGGATTTATTTTCGTTAGATCAGGGTGTGCAATGCACACCTTGCACACCCTGACGAGACGCCACTGATAAATACGTATATTTAAAATGCATTAGGATATTAGAAAACTGAAAATACGTGCCCATTCATATTCATTCTGTTTGATTCAGAAAAAAAAAAAAAAAAAACAGAAAAATAAAAACGGGCAATAGTGTGACATCGAAATGATAGTGCTGGAAGAATATTGTAATAAATAAAAAAATCACTGAGGATGAGCGAATAAAATTCAGCAACTATTGCAGGAACTCATATTAATACAATCCTTGTCGTTAAAGGAACAGGTTTATAATTCGGAGACAGACCTTGGCAGCTCAAATTAAACTCAATTTAAAGGTACTGGACTCGGTGGCCTTACTTTTGAGTTACTTTAAGTAGCTTAAGACGATTTTTTTCTATAGAAATGGTACGAGTATGACAGAAGGACATGATACAAATACTTTTTAGTATAGCAGGGGAGGGTTGCAAGGTTCTAGACATTATAGACTTAATGGCAAAACGTCCACAAGCATTTTTCGAACCATTGTACCGAATTTAAAACTTCTACTTTTGTCAAATGTGTGAAATAAATATGTCTATCGCAGAGTCAAGATATTCAATATCGAGTTATAATCTTTCATACAATACTAAAACCCACAAAATAATTATATTTTGAATCCGACTAAAAAGTATAAAATAATTTCTCTTGACGGCATATTTACAGCCCAAATAAAGTTGCATAGATAATACCTCCTATAACTCCAGAACTGATCATCCCACTAGAGCTATATTTTTAACTCTCTCGATTACGTGGTAAGGGAAACATATTGTATTCATAGGCAATTTCGAACTCGATATGTTACTCAATTCTGACATAACGATGAAAGAGGAACTCAAAAAAGTGAGTCTAGAAATTCTGTCCGCATGCTCCCGAAGCCTACAGCCTATACGGCTGCCCAGATTTGGTTCAAACTTCGGATTTGGAGTTACTTACTACACTCGAACCTGTCTTAGTGAGACCTGGCTAAATGGAATACCTCTATTAGGGGGCCTAATTCTGGCGCACCTTCATTTTCCTTAAAAAACAATTCTATAAGTGAAGCTTTTTCCACTTCCAGTGAAACTTATGTTTTATAAATTAGCCTCTGTAATTGGACCAGACGTATTTTTCGCGAAACTGGTTAATTGGAATACCTCTATAAGTGACACTGAAGTAAATGGCCCATTAGATTCCGATTAACCAGGTTCGACTGTATATAAAATTTGTATACCAGTTTAATTTGTTCGAAAACGGGTCTTACGATATCAACCAATATTAATTTCTGAGCTTAAGGAGTTGAGGTTAACATGACTGCATGCTCTTTTTTTCGCTAAAAAATCGAATAACGGTAGGTACTTTTGAAATTTGAGCTTATCTCGAAAACCATCCATAAGATTGTAGTATGGTAATACGGTCGTTTCTAACTTAATAAAAAACTCAGTTTTCTCTATATTAGTAGGCCTATCTTACAATAGATTTTTGAAAAAAAAAACATTTTTTTTTAGTTTACCTGAGAATGGCAATAACGATTTTTACCAAAATGCTCCTTTCCGAGCAGGGAGGAATGGGGAAAGGAACGAACCCGCTAAAAGGAAATCTATATCCATCTACACAGATGGATCAAAGATGGACTATGGCACTGGAGCCGGTCTATTCTCGGAGGAATTAAACATACGCCGCTCAATCAGGCTTCCTGATCATAGCAGTGTCTTCCAGGCCGAGGTTCTGGCAATTATGGAAGCGGCGTGTATGGTGTCAATGAGGGCAATACCACGTAATGATATTACCATATTCATTGATAGCCAGGCAGCCATTAAAGCTATTTCGGCTACTGAAATCAAATCAAAGCTAATTCGCAGCTGTCGCGAAGAGCTCAAAGCTCTTGGCTCGCAGCATAATATAAATCTCTGCTGGGTTCCTGGACACAGGGACAAAGCCGGCAATGAGATTGCAGACGAACTGGCAAGAAAGGGGTCTGCAATAGACCATGATCAGGCACTACAATCGATCAAACCACCACTCTGTAACCTCAGAGAACGGGTGGAAAACAAGATCCGAGTGAAAGCCAATAACAGGTGAAAGACACTAACAACCTGTGAAATATCAAGGAAGCTTTGGCCTGAATATGACAAAAGACGGACCAACAAACTCTTGAAGTTTGACAGATCATCACTGTCTAAGTTGGTAGGTGCTCTGACAGGTCATAACTTGCTAAGAAACCATACAATGAAATTAAACCTCATAGACGACGACATCTGTAGAGGCTGCGGTGATGAGGAGACGCATGAGGACACACCTAACTTCCTCTGTCACTGCCCGAGCCTCTGTCACTTGCGAAATAGAACACTTGGAAGATATTACTTCCAAGACATTCAAGAACTCTCAAATATCTCACTCTTTGATCTCCACAGGTTTCTGAGGACATCAAGATGGCTGTACAACATCGAATAAGGAGAAGGAAACGAGGCCGAAATACAACACGGCTAAACCCCACAAATAAAGGGTATCACAATGGGTCCACAAGGACCTGAGTGTGGCGAAGCGAGGGTCACCCGCTTCGTCAGCCCAAAAAACCTAACCTAACCTACCAAAATGCATACTTAGATCTTAGAGTAAAATTAATGTTTCCAACATTATTGTGTCCTTAATTTTCAATTCGAATCACCGAAAACGCTAATTTTTAAACTGCTCATTTATCTCGAAAACCTCACCTTCATTTCCGATAAAACTTTTAAAACCAAGTAAGGCTTACATCCCTAACAATAACTTATCGTCTAAAAAAAAGCCAACAACAACAAAAATTTTATCAAATTTTAGTTTATTTGGGTGGTATTTCATATTTTGGGACCTTTTTTATTTTTTTATATTGGGGTAGGTAATTTTTTTTTAATTTTTTCATTATGAAATATTCCCACAACTTTTTGGGGGCATTTTTCATTTTACGAATTTATACTTAAGATAATGGTTTTAGTCCTATATCTTAACAAGCCGAAAAAGAATTCAATTGGTGATTTGAAATTCTTTCCATGTAGGTCAATATTGCTCTAGCCAAGTCGTGTTTTTTTTGCAAAAATGTATTGCCAAGAAAAGAAATAGTGAGAATTGTAAGTATATTATGGAACAAAAAATCTATATATATATATAAAAGAAACTGATGTTATTTTATAACTCAAGAAAGCCTGGACAGATTTCGGTGATTCGTAACAATTCGGACTGGTCTCCGGCCAAACAAGAAGAATATCAAAGAAAATTCCCGAAAAATCCCCGATAAACAAAATTTATGAAGAAAACTAATTTTCCCATACATTTTGTATGGAGCAAGTGACGATATCTATATTTATATAAGTAGGTATTGAAATACTTGATTTTTGTACCTTTATTGAATTTGTTTTTCCTAATGAACTATTGAACTTAACTAAAATAGTAAATTATTAAATTCATTAACCGTTAGACGGTACGAAGTTCGCCAGGTCAGCTAGTAGTTTATAAGAAAAGGTAGCATATATAAATCACTTGTAATGTTTGCTTTATTCATCTACCGAGCTTAACTCTAACAGATTTCAGATATAATATATGGTGATATAATAATTAAAAGTATATAGTATAATACAATAAGTTTTAAGTAACTTTAGGAATTAATAAATTAACAAGAAGCAAAATTTTATACATGAATATTTAAAATTACTGATTTAACTTTCTCTCTATCATCACACAAATCAATCTCTGTACAAACTGAATTGAATAAATTAATACATTTAGTAGTAGGCTCATTGAGACCATAATTGTAAATATGCCTAGGATTAAATAATAAATTTCTAGATCTGAGTATTCTTTCAGGTGCATAAAACAAAAAATTCTTTAGAATATCAGGACACTTTATACGATAAGAAAACACATCATGAACAAACAGTATACACTGAACATTACGTCTTTTCTCAAGGGTATCTAACCCTATTAATGCACATCTAGTAGAATAAGAGGGTCTTTCATCAAGGTTTCATTTCAATTAAGCAATTACGAATCTTGTAAATGACTTTTGCACTCTTTCCAATTGATTTATGGAAGTAAAATTGTTAGGGCACCAAATAATGGAACAATATTCAAGAAAAGGACGAACAAGGGACATATAAACAGATTTAAGAGCATATGGACTAGAAAATACGGCACATGATCGTTTGAGGAATCCAAGCATAGAGTTAGCTTTAGCAACAACATAGTCAATGTGAAGTGAAAATGAAATTTTGGTGTCAAAAATCACCCCAAGATCTTTAACTTCAGTTACGTTAGAAAGTGAAATTTCTGAAATGTTATATTGATAAATAACTGGAGACGAAATACGGTAAACAGATAAGGAATGACATTTTGTAATATTCAAGGACAGCTGGTTTATCGGATTGAAGCCTATTGCAATCGAAAATGCTTTTAACACGCAAAAATATTTTTAAATCGTCAGCATACATAAGACAATGAGCATGCTGAGGCATAGTTGGAATATCATTGATAAAAATATTAAACAGCAGAGGTCCTAAGTGACTGCCTTGAGGAACACCCGATAAAACGTCAATAGGCCTCGATTGATAAGAACCAATTTTAACAATTTGCTTCCTTTTTGTAAGGTAACTATAGATCCATTTAAGGAGGCTCGAGTGAATGCCAAATGATCTTAATTTATCGATGAGAACATTGTGACAAACAGTGTCGAAGGCTTTCACAAAATCTGTAAATACGACATCAACCTGATAACCTAATTCTACGGAATCGAAGAGGTATTTACTGAAAAGCATTAGGTTAGTCACTGTAGATCTACCAGATACAAAGCCGTGCTGGTGTGGAGTGATTTGTTCTTTGAATGAGAAATGGAGTTTGGTTGTTACAATTGACTCAAAAAGTTTTGGAATAGCAGAAAGTTTTGATATACCACGATAATTTTTTACTTTCTGCTTTGAGCCAGCTTTGAATATGGGGGCTATAAATGACGTCTTCCATTCATCCAAGAATGTGCCAGACGACAGAGATATATTATAAAGAAGTTTTAATGGGAAGGATAACGACGATTTGCAGTTCTTTAGTACCTCAAAAGGAATCTTGTCAGGACCAGCACTTTGACAAGAGTCTAATGATTGTATGCCCTGCAAAACATCATCAGTGGAAAAATTTAATGATCCTAAACAAGAGTTAAATCCATAAGGATCTACTTGAGACCAAGAAACGTTAGAGTGATCGACATATACCGATTGGAAAAACTTTGCAAAGAGTTCACATGTTGAATCGATGCTACTAGAAACTTCACCCTCAAATTCCATGTTTTGGAGAGTGATATATTCTTTTTTTTTACTTTTCAAAAATGTCCAAAAACCTCTTGGATCTTTAGTTATTTTAGACTCAATGTTCATTATGTACTGTCTGTATAGAAATTTGTTTAAAAATTCATATTCACGGCGTAGCTGTGAGAAACGTTTTTTGTCCACTTCAATGTTTGACTTTTTAAATTGTTTAAAAGACTTGTTTTTAGCCGTGTTCAAATTAATCAAACGATGATTATGCCATGGCAGCTTAAAAGTTTGTCTATTCCTACATTTGGGAACAAACATAGCAAAACCATTCTGTAATATATTTAAAAATATTTGATTTACATCAGCAAGTTGCAATCCTGAAAAAATACTTGGCCAATCAAGTGAGGAGAGATATTGATTTAGGGCGGTGTAATTTGCTTTCGAATAATTGTATTTAATATCATTGTTATTGCAGTGGATTAAATCCGTAGACACAAAAGAATTAAATTGTATATATAAACAAAGAGCATCATGATTTATAGAATTTTTCATTAATGGGAATAACACTCTACCAACAGTGCAATTTACGTTATCGTTTACAAACACAAGATCAAGTAGTCTATTTAAAGAATTATGACAGTAATTTTTTTGAAATAACCCTAACGCAAACATGGAATCAACAACAGTATGTTCACAAACAGATTTCATATTAAATGGAATTACACATTTATCATCGTTAGAATAAGACCAATTTATGTCTCCTAAATTAAAATCACCTAATACAAATAAATTTTGATCTTCACTCAGCTGGTTAGAGATGAATTCAATGTTGACAAGATGACCTTCATATACACCTAGTTGATTTCTTGGAGGTATGTATGTAGCTCGCGATGAAAAAGTGTTCTTGGCAATTTACAGTACCTTCACCAAGAACAACAGAAACACACAGCTGTTCAGTGTTCAATCATAAAGTCAACATTCGCGAGGGACACAGGTTTCATTTTCAAAGTTGATCGTACAGCAATGACTACTACCCCACCACGTTTCTTGCCAGTCAAAGAGCTACGATCAATACGATGAACAGTATAATACCCATCAAAAATTTCAGCAACAGAGAAATTGTCATTCAGCCACGTTTCAGTGAGTATGAGTATATAATATTCATGTAGAGAGATGGCGAGATAAACATTATTTGTTTTGGTTCTCATACCTCCAGCATTTTGGTAATAAACTGTTATTACATTGGGCACAGAACACAGAAGAAAACAACGAAGAGGAATGAGAGTTCAATTCATTGTTTACATTTGTGCATTGCCCTCGCTCTCGTTTCTTGGGATAAAACGAAAACTTCTCACATGTACATTGAAAGGGGAGCGTATCGGAATCCCGCTTTTTGAAATCCCGCTTTTCAAAAATCCCGAAAAAAAAGTTTTAAAATCCCGTCTGCTAAAATACTGTTTTTTTAAAATCCCGTCTTCTAAAATCCCGCTTGTTCAAAATCCCGATCTATTATAATCCCGCTTTTTAAAATCCCGCCTATTCCCGCTAATCCCGTTTTTTTTTACAAAATATTGTTATCAAAAAAAAAAAAAATAGATGTTGGTTATATGCGCTTTTTTATTCTATTATTATATATTTAAAAATATTAAAAATACTCGACCAAAAAGAAAATGCATCCGAATGTTTTTAGTTTTTACTGTGTAAGTACATATTTGTTTTTGCTTACATATTCAACACTAGCTGTACCCGCAACTTCGTACGCGTCGTGAGACTGTGTAGTTTCCAATAAAAGAGATTTGACCGTTTTCTCAACGGCATATTTGTTTAAAATCAACAATCTAGCTAAAAAAAAAACGGTGAACATTGTCGACATTGAAACAATAAATCAAACAAATCTATCTACCTAAAACACCAATTTAAGAAAATTAAATTCAACAGCGTAAGTACTGAAGTTTCACTTCCTTACTGTAGGTACCACGTAGGTTACGGTTTCCAGAACATCTCTTTTAAAGAGAACATGTCCTCTTTTTTGTCAGCGATCTTTTTTACTCTTTCTTTTTTCGCTTGGCTCTTTTTTTGTCCTCTTTATTTATTCTGTCCTCTTTTTGTTCTCTTTTTTAAATTTCATTATAATTTCATTATAAAAACTAGTCCTTCATTTTAAAACTTTTCAGTACGTTCATAAAAACTAGCAGTGGTAGCACTTTTCCGATGTATTTTATTTCTTCTCTGTTTTGTCAACGACACGCACATGCCATATCTGTACCTGTCACCTGTGGTATGTGGTATGTGATGTCCACTTATACACAGTACAAATTTATTCCTTAATTAACCAAATAGGGGGGGGGGGGGGGGTATTGAAAGGCTAGGGGTTTGTAAAGTATGTCCTCTTTTTTCGCTTGAGGTATATGGACACCCTAACGTAGGTAATATCAAAACAACCACTTAAACAAAAGCCTTAACGGAAATTTGTATCTACACCAACAATAAATAAATCAAACAACATAATTCACCTACATATATTGTCTTTACTTCTGAATTCTTCAATTCTTTACTGTAGGTGTCAACGTAGGTACTATAACAACCATTAAAACAAAAACCATGAACTCAATTTTCATATACACACCCTCCACCATGAGTCCATCACCACACCACACGTCATCAGCCATCTGCGCATTTCCACAGAAACACGTTGTGGCTGTTTTTTTTTTCATATGAACTTGCTTGTGCGATGTGCGCCACCAAAAACCACCCCAAAGCAGAACAACGATCAAGAACCGCGGCGGCTGATAATATTTGATTTCAGAAAATAAATTTATTTTTTTAATGTTAGATTTTAGGTTGTAGCTCAGCTTCTAGAGGACATAGAAAGCTGATTGATGGCTTGAAATATCTACAAAAGTGTTGGCTCTCCTAAGTATTTTGTTTTGTTTGCATTGATAAAGAATTATTTGAGTAATGGCGAGTTAAAGGCAGTAAAGTCGGAAAAAAACACATTTTGGTCAAAAACGCTCCAAAAAATAGGCATGGCAATGAAAGGAATAGCCTATATGTTGCACAGAATCTTAAGAAACATTTCAAAAAAAGTTTCATCGAAATCTGTGCAGTAGTTTTCACGCCATTAGGTAACAGAAAAATTGCCTACAGTTTTATTATAAGTATAGATTGTTTTTACGCATTGCGAAAACAGTATATAATGCACATAAAAACCTAACTCTTGCTAACGGTTTTACCCTTATCATTTACTGCTGTAATAATAATTGGAGTTTACGCCAATTTATATTGTGTAGAATATCATATAACATTATTTTATTTTTTTTTTTTATTATTGAAGTTTGTCATATTTATTACTTAAAAATATATTTTGATATTAATTATTTCTTATTTTGTCACTTCCTCTAAAATTGATAAATGTTAAAATAAACTGCATTTCAAAAAAAAACACTCATTGCTTAATTTATTTTTATGTTCTTATTATCCCGCTTTTACAATCAAAAGTAGTTGTTTTATTTTAAAAAATCCATTCTTCTTTGTTCCTTTTATTTCGGATAGCTATAAAACGGGATTATAAGAGGCGGGATTTTAAAAAGCGGGATTATAAAAAGCGGGATTATAAAAAGCGGGATTTTAATAGCGGGATTTTAAGAATCGGCATTATAAAAAGCATGATATCGAACCCAACCCTATAAAATTGATCAATTATCTATCAATTGAAACATTTATTAATTACAGAAGTTTCAGAAAAGTTTACAAGTTTTTTTTTTCAGAACAAATGTCAATTGTCAAACTGGATCATTTGTTTCAGTTTTTCAGATGAGAAAAAGTGTGTTCACGATCTACTAGCTCTGTTCCACCGAATCCCTTTTGTATCATTTCTTTAATTGTAGTGTAGAAATAATGTCACTTTGCCATAGGCGATAGGGTTCTATATTCAATACAGCAAATTCAGAAGACAGCTGACCATACAAATGTCACAACTCGCAACTTAAAATTATTTTTCACGGTGCCGTGAAATAAGGTAGCTGGAAATAATGTCGATCGACTTTGTTTCCATAGAATATTGCAAGTAATGTCGAATTTCGTCAGATTCTACGTTCTTAAAAGCATGGAAAAACTAGTTGACAGGCTAATAAGAGATAAAGCGCTAAACGATTTTCCACTCAGCAAGTCTCAGCATGTCGATCAACCGGGTAAATCCACCGAGTCAGCACTTAATCAAAATTAAATCCTCCATCAATCGTAAGGGAATTTAGGAAGTCTGTCTCGTCGCTTTTCTAGATATTAAGGAAGCCTTTAACTACACATTTTTTGAGTCTACCAACCGGCTTCTCAACAATATCTCCTATTATTGAAAGATGAATAATATTAAAATTCAGACCTGCATCGATTATGTGGAAATCTCGGTACTCACAATTAGAGGGTATCCTCAGGTGGGTGTCCTCTCGCCCTCTTATGGTCCCTTTTCATTGACGATTTACTTCAGTCCTTGGCAAATCAAGGGATTTATGCCATAGGATATGCCGACGACGTAGCAATCGTTGCCATTGGCAAATTCGAAAGAACGGTCTCAGAATTACTGTAATATGATCTATCTGTTGTTCATCAGAGATGGTAATTAAGAAGTTATTTCTGTAAATCCAAAGAAGACAACTATAGTCCATTTTACGAAACAGAGAAATCTAGTCCTCCTGATTTACTGATGTTTGGTAAAACCAATGAATTCAGGAAGCCAAGTACCTGGGAATCATCCTTGACAGCACATTATCATGTAATCAGTAAAAACAACGCACCGTAAACAGGCCTCCCAAATCCTAATGTATCTGTCATCGAGCCTGCGGTAACAATCGGGAACTTAGACCTATGCTGTCGTAGTCTGGTGGTAAGAGACTTCGAAGTTACCACAGCAAAATATCTAGAACGGGTCCAACGCATAGCCGGGAACTGTATGACAGGCGATCCTAGGTCTAGAATCCAAATTAAACAAAGGCACAAATGAGTATTCCTATCTAGGAGATAAGTTATCCTATCAAGGAGGTAATTTACCCTTTCTCAACACTATGGAGCCAGAAAGTCCATTGGGCATGCCTCTTGATGACATGCTACCGCAATGGCTTACATAAAAACTTCCTATTATCATCCCACCAAGGAAAAACTAAGGAAAATACAAACTAAATCCATCCCGACTTGACCTCGTCTGGTACGTAGACGATTCTAAGATGGAGACAGGGACTAGTTCTGGTATCTACGGAGAATCGCCTCAAGCGAACTATTTAGTCCAGCCTTGGCAAGAACTCATCTTTATTCCAGGTAGAATAAATCTGTTGTCAAAGCTCTTTGCTCAACTGTCATAAAATCAAAGCTCATTCTGGAAATATACACGACCTTCCACGAACTTGCCAAAATTAATCTAGTCATTCTTCACTGGATCCCAGCCCACAGCGGATTTGATGGTAATGAGACGGCAGACTCAGCTAAGGACGGCGCAACAACTTCACACATAAACCCTTCTGTGGTGTCAGCAAAATACTTTTTAAGAACCACGCTGTGAGACTGGCTCGCTTCGAATTCAATAAAGTCTGGCTTAAAATCTGGACAGAACTGCACCAAACAATTCTTTCCCCAACTCTGCCCCAGAAATAAAACCTGATAATCATAACAGGAATATTCAGTGGCCATTGCCTCTTGAGAAAACACCTTCAACGCATCGGCCTCCCACTGGACCTTACTTTGTCTGGAGAATGACGAATGCTCTTTTTTTTAGTTTTAAATTAATTTTTATTTGTATCTTTAATTAAACCTACATACTAGACAAAATTAAATCGAATTTAAAGGTAAGATTTATTTTATTCTAGTTTACTGGCTCTTAGCGAGCACTGTAAGCTTAACAAAATCCTTAAAATTATTGCATTTCGGCCTTAATTCTCTCTATATTTCATTTGTTTTATTTTTTATGTATCTAGAAACTTATGACGAATCCTCTCTTCACATACTCATGGAATGCCCGGCCCTCCTTCGTCTCAAGAAAAACATCCTTGGCAAGGAAATCGTCACATTGGCAAACCTTGCTGAAATACTTCCAGAAAAGATCTCGTCTTCCTCAATTCAGTGAAAAGTAGGATCTAGGACCACATCAAGTGAGGCACAATAGGCACCTTTGAATAGAATACGCAGTGCCAGAACCCCAGGAAGGCTCCCCTATTTTAAGATATATCTTTCTATCGTTTACGAAATTTCTGCAAACGTTAGTTGACAAACGAAAATTCTTCAATCTCACAATGGTTGCTAAAGTTTCTAAATAATTACACCAGCAGCACTTTTTTTTTAATTGCATTCGAGCGTAGTCAAAATGAACTTATTATACCTATCTTGAAGGGGGTTTAATATTGCCTTTGAGGACTTGTCTTCTGCCGTACCTATCAACCAAGCATAACCGATAACAAGATAATTTAGTGGCAATAGTTTAATCTGCGAACAGCACGGAATCATGTTGATGATGAATGCTGTTTGAGCAGACTCTGAATGTGAACATAAGATTTCGGATAGGCAGTCTATGAGTATGAGGCAGTATGAACACTGAAGTCTAAATATTATATAAAAAGACGTTCTCGGTTATAAGATATCCTTATGGAGTACAAAATGTATTATGTATGTATTCCGATTATTTTTAAGCACACGAACTGGTTTCCATTCTATACGATAATCACTCGCTTCAATGGTTCTCTTAATAAAACCCCCGCAGCGAGCACATAACGAAAAAGCAAACAGACAGTTGTTGTGCAGAAGAAAGGCTCGTTTCTTTCCCTGCTCCAAATTGTCTAGCAAAGAAAACACAACATTCGCATTAAAAGCGAACATATACAATGGTTACATTATATTCCCTAGGGCGTCATTTAATTATAAAATATTACAAGGGGTGGTGCGTCACAAATAGAAAGGGAACTAGTTTGATGCTTTTTCTCTGAGTTTTTGGGTCACCATTCGTTTTATAGAAAAGTAACAATCAGGGAAACTAATCGAAAATGCAATGCTAAGAATACATAGATTATCAAATTAATTAAAACCAAACATTTCTACTCCCAATTTTCCAAGAGTTTGAATGCTACTCGCGGCTGTAATTCGAGTGGAGAATGTGTAGAGAAACAACATTTTTAAGAGAACTGTATGTGTATGTATTTACTTACATTTCTGATGCAAAAAAAGCATACGAAATGGTGTCGTTATTTATTCGGTAGTGGCTTGTCCATTCCTTAGCATCATTAGCGAAATTAAATTTGTTTTAATAAGCAAGTTTCTTTTGCCAATGACTTTGGCTCATTTCAGTCCATATTGCCTTGCTCCGGATCCTTGAAGAAGTTAACTTTTTTATTCTCATTAGAGAACGAGATAGGGTGTAGACCCGACTTTACAGTTTGGAATTTCTTTGAATATTTGGACAAAAATCTTTAATTCAAGTTAATGTATATAGATTTACACTTTCTCGAACACGAATTCGGAATTCGGATTCGGAGATTGTGGGCCTACAGTTCAGGGCTGTTGTTTTTTTTTTTTTTTTTTTGCACGGTGACATCAATATTAATGGTAGGTATATATTATAACAATTTTAAACAAAATTGATATTTTAGCGAGGGTTACCATGCCTGCATACTCAGTTTTTCACTAGCAATCGAATAATGGTACTTTTGAGAAATTTTTACGTATCTCGAAAACTATCCATACGATTCTAACAAAAATGAATTTCTAAGATATATGGTCATTTCTATTTAATTTTTTTTTTTCCATAAGCAAGCACCTGATGAGCATTTAAAATAGTCTGATCGGGAACCGGTCGAAATTCTGTTCAGTGATGCTAGATCGGGGGATGTATCCCTTTTTGCGGGATTTTCTCATAGTACAAAAAAGGGACTTTACTTTTTGGTCAATTTTTGTCCATAATTTGCTAGTTTCATTAAAAATACAATTAGTCAACTTACGATCAAATTAATGTGGTATTCGTTTGGGTGCTCTCAGATCACTTTTTTTTGCTCTCAGATCAGTTCTTGTGTTCGTTTGGTTTAAAAAAAAAAAGCAATCTTTTTCAGATTTCAGAGCACTTTTGCGAATCTAGATATTTTCTCAGATTTACCAACACAAGTGCGTTTGAGTTTGACAACTGTTGGAGTGCGT
The DNA here is from genome assembly GCA_946477585.1 of Cheilosia urbana. Taxonomy (NCBI): domain Eukaryota; kingdom Metazoa; phylum Arthropoda; class Insecta; order Diptera; family Syrphidae; genus Cheilosia; species Cheilosia urbana. The sequence continues at coordinate 47,323,521 of OX297856.1, forward strand.
TTAGGTTCTCGTGAATTTATTCCACAGCAAAGAAAGGCATTGCATCGGGTAGATTTATTTTAGTAAATTGGTTATGTATAAATATTTAAAAATGAATTGAGACGCAAATTTCGAATATTTTAATTTAAAACCTAAGTAGTGAATGGAAAACGTTTTTAAAAGTGTTGAAGGCTACACATATTCGAATCCACATAAATATAATCATGTTTAGAAAAAAAGTGTGGTGGAAATCTCAACTCACCGCATACATACTAATGAGATGAAATTTCAAACGAAAACAACAATTTGACACTTGTTATCCTGAATTTATATGTGCGGTTTTTATAATTCTTATACATTTTTAAAACGTTAGAAACTTTACGTTTTTCTTATCTACTTTTTCTGATGACATCAGGTATTTTAAAACAAATATTTTTTTAAATTCATTTCAATAAGAATTCAAAAGAAATGAATTTAAAAAATATTTGTTTTAGAATATTAAATTGCAGCAGAAAAAGTAGTTACGAAAAATGTAACGTTTTTAACGTTTTAAAAATGTATAAGATGCACCTACATTTTTGTTTTTATATACATATACATACAAAGGTATCTGAATATGTTTTATTTTTGTTAGCTTGCATAAATCGGTAATGTATAATGTAACTTGTATTTAAATAAATAGTTGGCGCAACAGGTCTGGAGAGACCCTAGGCCTAGCTTCTCACAATCATTCGTTTTGTGTGAGTTTTTCATTTTTGGAACGAATGGAAGGGATCTACAGGTTTATGCCGACTCCAAACGGCTAATTGAGAAGCTCTTTCAAGACAGTTATACTCTCCGATGTTTGTCAGACGTTCGCGAGAGGTAGCGCAGCGGAAAAAAACCCTAAGTCGGAATTGGGTTTTTGCGGGATTCGAACCTGGGACTCCCGCATAGCAGTCCAACACACTAACCACTAAGCTACTGCGACTACTAACTTGTATTTGGTAATAATAAAAAAGACTAACAGCCCGATTCTGGCAAACCTCACTGACACGTCACAAGTCACAAAACCCTCAAAAGGTGAGGTGAAATTTATTTTATGAGGTTTTCGTATTCTGTCAGCACACTCACAACTTGCGAGGCTCACAAAAACAATCGAAATTGTGATCTCCTATGGAGCTGGTCATAAAATTGAAAACCAGTCATAACGGCTCATAAGTGAGAATATTGGTATTGGATGGCACTCTATTTCTGAATGACCCGAAAATTACATTTCATATTATGTTTATAATGTTATTTTAATCATAGATATTTGTATAAAGGAAAACTAAGGATGTGGGGAATTTGGTTTGTGACAAATGTCGTAAATAATTAAATTTTGTCAGATCTAAAACATTTCTGTGCTAATATTTTGCCCAAGAAAAATATTATTTTACAAATTATGAATTTCCCATATAAAACAGGTAATTGACATAATTTTGGTGACAATCAATTTGTCGCTGCCATTAATTACCATAGTAACGTATTCAAATATAAATAATCTTAGATTATAACCTTTTTTCGAAGGCATGCAATTTGCGTACCCCTTAAAGTAAGCAATTGTTTAGCTGCTTTATTGTAATTCAACGAGGTGTTGACGACGCTACGGTTGGTTTGAATGAAGAGCTATGGAAACGAACATTTTTCGATATAACTTTTTTGCTCAAAATTTTGATTGTGACATGTGACATCTTAAAATTTTAAACATGAGTAAAACTATTTTTAAAAGAAAGTTTTTTTTATACTTCCTGTCGATGTCTCTTTTTGCTTATAAAAAAAAAATCCATAATTATCGAAAATTGTGTTACGTTTTTTAATACTACATCTGTTTCGAGGAGGTACTGGTTTGCACCACCTAACAGCAAGAAAAAAAAAAAGCGAACGAAGAGTCTTTATTTTTATCTGTGATGCTTATAAAAGGTATGGTCTATTTTTCACCAAAAGTGAAACTAGTTATTATTAATTACCTGTATGAGTGTTATTATTATTACTCTTTATGCGAAAATACGCTTGCCCTTTATCTGTTTGAGTGTGTTTCTGTATTGCTACAATGTACATGCAGTACACGGTACACCACGTTAACGTGCAAATTAGTATAGTAGCTTGTTTTCTCATTCTCATACATTTATGCATAACCAAAACACCAATATATATACCTGAAATCATTATCATTTCAATACAGTACTCTATCACTCTCAATCTCATTTATAGTTCACACTCTATCTCTTTCAAACCCATCAAAAATACTCATAAGGAATTTGCATATTTGGTGCTTTGCTCACATGTGTGAGCTTGTTCCATTTTGCTATTTTTGTAGTGCAGTTGGCTTGTCAATTGTCTTTGTCATTGTCATTCATATACGCAAGCGCATAGCTCCCTGCGAACGACTTTTTTCCAAAGTAGGGACAATCATCTCCAAGAGCAGAAATCGCCTCAGCGGCAAACATTTGGAATAGCTGATATTTTTAAACGGAATTCCTGAACATGAATTTTTTTAATTAAATTGATTTTAATTATTATCTGAATAAAAAATATAGTAGAAATAATATTTGTGTTGCTTAATTCCCCCCGTTTAAGTTTGAAGTGATCCAGCCACCAGACCACATAACATCCATCACATAATTGTGGTTGTTTTTGATTGTTGTTGAAAAAAGTAAGAAGTACTCATTTGTTTCGATAAGAGTAGGTATCGTAACTTTTGACTCGATACTCCATGGGTATCGATACCCTGTTGCAAGTACTCAAAATCGTACTGATATCAGCAAAGAATACTACCTAGAAGAGTAATTGCCTAAAACAACACTCCAATCTTAAAAATAGCTCTACACTTTATGCATAAATTAGTGAGAGGATTGTCTTTAAAAAAATTTGCAAACGATAAAAAAAGGTTGAAGGTTAGGAAAGTGTTAAAAAGCGCGCGCTTTTTTTATTGCTTGCAGAATTTTGAAAGCAGAATTTTGTAAAAATAATTTTGACCCTTCCAGAATTTTTACCCCAACCCAGTCTGATAGCGATCCGTGCAGTTATCACATCTTGATCTCCATGGTGCCTCCAGTGACCAGTATCATCCTGTAGATGTCCTCTGCTCTCTGGCAGCAGCGTTGGATATTGAACATTGTACGGTTTGAATGATGAGGTTATGCCGCCATAAAGGACAAATATAAGCATTACTTGGTTTTGAAATTTTGATCGAAGTCAAAAATGGGGTTTTCGAGATATGAGCAGTTTTTAAAATTAGCGTTGACATTGACAAGAGATATCATCAGATAAAACAGAATGTCCATTAAAACTGCCTTTTTTTTTTTGAGTGATCGTTGCTCTGTCTAGACGTGTTTTTCCTTAGCTCCTGGAAATCTCGATTATCTTGAATATTTGCAAATTAGACGACTATCCTAAGTGTTTACCAGTGACTATATTTTTACTTTGCAACTCATTCCTGCTCATACCTGTGAATTGCACTTCGCTTTATCTTATTAATTAGTCGCGAAATTTTTGTTTTGCATCATACAAAGTTGCTCGCCATTGAATTTGTTTTCCGGTATTTACTATAGTGCGGGAGTCTGCCTTCTCTCTTTCATCAGGGCCGCCTTTCACATTCCTCATCTCTCCTTCTGTCAGCGTGAGTACACATTTTAGTATTGTGTTCTGCCTTTTCAGCAAACGGTGACTTACACAAGCTCTTTTATGGTTTTCTTTGCATAATACTTGCGGTATACCTCGAATCGTCATCTATCGAGAATATAATCGGCTCCAGCCACCACACCAGCCCGCTTCTCTTCGACTCAGTGGAACCAAATGATCTGTGAACTGCTACTGAAGTGAGTACTACTCTTTTAGTATATGTTCTGCCTCATAAACATACCTGAGACTTACACCATCTCATTCTTACTTGCACCACCATCTGCGGAGTATTAGCAACCGACGCCGAATACCACCACCGAAGTCAAGAGCCCTTGAGTGTTTTGATCATAGACTTACACCTTCTTCTAATTGCTTGCACCGCCACCTATGAAGTGACACCTTCAACTCTTCAACTTCTTCGTGTACTACCGGAGTGAAGAACCCTTCACAATATCGCGCCTTACACTACCGGAACTAAAAATGAACACCTGTGGTTCATGCTCCGTCACCGATAATGGTCCTGAATGGGTTTCGTGTAGTGGAATCTGCAATAAGGTTTTTCACCCTATTTGTATTGGACTGGGCAGGAGTGCTAAACTATACCTGCATGAGTATTCCAACCTCTTTTGTTACTTCTGCGAGGAATGCAAGTCTATCTCGCTGTCTCATATTTTACTGGCCATCAAGTGCAACAACGATCATCTCATCGCTTTATCGGACTCTTTACGCGATTTGCAGTCCGAAAGCCGCCATAATCTCACCAAAGCCGGCGAAATTCAGTCAGTCAACAATGAATTGTTCAACCATTCTTTGGAGAAACTTACCATCAGCCACAAATCCTCAATGGAATTACTCTCCAACCATAGTAAAAGGTTAAAGGAAGGCACCTCACTGAACCTCGCCAGCTTTGAGAATCTCCTTTCCTCCTTCGCCTCTCTAAATGCTGAATTATCTACCATCAAGCAGTCCATCTTCGATTTCAATGACAAACTCCAAATCCAGGCTGCACAGTCTTCTACTGAGGATGATTTAATGGAAATCAAGGAGAGCATCTCCGGTCTTTCTTCATCTCTGGACTCAATTAAACAACAGCTGTCCGACCATGGCGAGCGCGCTGATGAGATCGTAAGTGATCTTAGCTTACTTAGTGACGAGTCGACATCGACAAGACATAACTTAAATGAGGTCGTCGAAGAACTTAAGCTTGTCTCATCTAAACTTGACGCGGTCCCATTGGAAATGCATCCCTCTGCTAATAAATCTTTACATGATGAACTGCTGATTTCTGGTTCTGAGGTTGATGTTGCATTGAAGCCATTATCTGCCGATCCCCCTTCTGCTCACAAGAAACCTTCGTCTCCTTCAACCACATCTTCTTCTGCCGATGTGCTCATTACAAAAAATGATGGACTAAATAAGCCAGCTAGCATGAACACTCCAACCAAAACAGAAGTTGCTGCCTTCTTCCTAATGGGCGCTCCGAAACATGCCAATACTTCCTGGGTGCAGAAATTATTCAGTAATGATTTGTCTTCATATGCGGCACTTCTAAACATCAAATGCTTCTCAAACATCCGAACAACTGGAGTAGTCAATAATACATTTTTTCGTCACCAACCATCTGACCTCCAATCAAATCTCTGATTGTCTATCTATATCCTCCTGCCCTGACAGAGCTAACCCTAGTTTCATGTCTCTTTACTACCAAAATGCTAGGGGTCTTCGAACTAAAACGTCCGAAGTTTTTCTCAATTCCCAAAGTACCCCATACGACGTTTTCGCCTTGACTGAAACAAATCTAACCCCCAATATTATGAATAATGAACTTTTTACTTCCGATTTCAATGTGTTTCGTAATCCCTATAACCTTTCAAATACGAATACTCCTGGTCGTGGTGTGCTTTTAGCTCTTCGTACCTGTTACGATGCATCTGATTTCCCTATTCCCAACACCTCGAACCTCGAGCTAGTCTGTGCTAAAGTCACTTTTTCTAAACGTTCTCTTTATATCATGTGCTGCTATATTCCACCCACACAACCTATTAGTCAGTATCAGCTTCTTGTTGACGCTGTTGATTTTTTAATGTCGGGTTTGTGTCCTGAAGACGATGTTATCGTCGTTGGTGACTTCAATCTTCCTCAACTACGATGGGCCGAGCTAGACGATAATACTCACCTTGTCCCAACTAATGCTACCTCTGAAAAGGAAATCACTTTCACAGACCGTCTGTTGGCTGCTGGTCTTTATCAATTAAGCGGTATCCAAAATAGCTTAGGTAGACAACTTGACCTAATTTTTTCTACCGATTCCGAAAATAGTGTAGTGATTGAGAGCAGTCACCTTCTCTCTAAACTTGACAACCATCACCCTCCCCTGTTTTTATCTTACATGTACGACAGTGTAAATTTTAAGATCCCCCCCTTGACGCAGCGCAAATTCAACTTTCGCAAAGCTAATTTTAATAAACTTTCCGATCTTATCGGTTAAGTTAATTTTGACTTTATCATTGATAAAACAATTAATGTTGATATTGCTACTAAAACATTCTACTTACAAATTTATGAATGTTTCGCAAAATCTGTTCTCTCTGCGATCTCTTCGCAGTTCTCCGCTCTGAGTGGACGTCTTTACTCCGAATACCTTGTCCGCATTCAGCATGACCTAATTGCTAATCCCAAATGCTTCTTTCAATTTATTAACTCAAAGAGAAAATCGGATGGGTTTCCTTCTACCTTAAAATTCGATAGTTGCTCGTCAGCGGATTCTAAAATAATCACCAACCTTTTCGCTGATTTCTTCAGCCTGGCGTTTGTGAATGACGACGTTGATCCCGAACCCAACTATTTCAGTTACATGGATGGCTGTGCTCAAACATCTTTCACATTTATGAACTTAAGTTTATCTTCAATATTTGAAAAAATAAACCTTCTTAAAGACGACTATACCTCCGGTCCAGATGGTATCCCTGCCATAGTTTTAAAGAAATGTGTTAACACATTATCACTGCCTCTTTATGCCCTCTTCCAGCTTTCAATTACACAAGGCATTTTCCCTAAATTTTGGAAGAACTCATATATTATTCCCATCCACAAAAAGGGGTGCAAGAGCGATATCTCCAATTATAGACCCATTGCTAAACTTTCTTCTATTCCAAAACTCTTTGAGAGCATCGTTTATGATTCAATGTTCTTCCATTGTAAATCAATTCTCTCCTCTAATCAACATGGGTTTTTTAAGGGTAGATCTACAACCACAAACCTTACTAATTTTGTTTCTAACACATTATGTGCCTTGGAAAATGGTAAGGAAGTTGATGTTGTGGCCACCGATTTCAGTAGAGCGTTCGACAAGATTTCTCATAAGGTCATACTGTTCAAACTTAAAGCGATCGGTTTCCCACCTAGGTTCACTTCATGGATCAAGTCTTATTTAGAAGATCGCAAGTAAAGTGTCCTTTTTAGATTTTCTGTTTCCAAGCCAATCATTGCATCCTCTGGTGTACCGCAGGGTAGTCATCTCGGACCCTTGATCTTCAACTTGACAATAAACGATGTAGTTCGTGTCATTTTACTTTCTGACCTGGATATTTATGCAGATGATATGAGGTTCTCTAAACAAATCTCCTGCGCTGCCGATTCTCTCTCATTACAATCTGACCTTGATAGCTTCTACACCTGGTGTCAACAGAATCGTTTAGAACTTAACGTGAATAAATGTCAAGCCATAACCTTCTCTCGTAAACGTCATCCCCTGAATCAAAGATCCTATTTTATAAACAACGAGTCTGGGCATTATTTGCGACGCTCAACTTAACTTTCGTCGTCACATCGACAACATAATTAGCAGGGCTAACTCTGCACTTGGCTTGGTTAAACGTTGGTCCAAGGAGTTTTCTAACCCATATGTCACTAAATCCCTTTATACGACGTTTGTAAGACCACTTCTCGAATATTCTAGCCAAGTCTGGTCACCTTACCATCAGGTACACATTTTGAGAATCGAAGCTGTCCAGCGTAGATTCATTCGTTTTGCCTTACGTGGGCTTGACTGGGATGACCCTCACAATTTACCTCCCAACGAAAATCGCCTAAAGCTGCTCAATTTACAGGCTCTTATGACTCGTCGCGATATTGCTGATATAATCTTTGTTCATCAATTACTATCTGGTAACATCGATTGCCCAAATCTACTGCATAAAATCTCATTGAACACTAATCCTCGACGCCTACGGTCAATTCCCTTTTTCCGCCTTCCCCATCACCGTACTGACTATGGCCAACACGAGCCTTTAACAAGAATGCTTTGCAAAGCTAACATGTTACCAAATTTATTCGACTTAAATTGCACCAAAGCAAGTCTAAAAAATGCGCTTCATAAATTAACTTAACCATTAACATCTCATTTCCTTCTATCTTATGTATATTTATATATATTTTGTTTTATACCTATTTAATAATATAATTATGCGCTTATGTGTTATGTTTGCGATTGTACTTTCAATATCTGTATTTTAGTCTTAAGTTTCTATATTATTTTTTGTACACGCTTGTATTAAGCAATTAAAAATTAAAATTAAAAATTAAAATTAAAAAATTACATAGGTATTCAAAATATCTGTTCGCTTGACTTTGGTTAGCTAGTCACGATTGATTGCTTTGTGAAATTCCACCAAACGAGTTCAACAACATTTCACACTTGAAGTTTGCTGCGGTTATTGTGTAAGCATGCACAATGAAGAGTATCGTTTTAAAAACAGGCGAATTTTCGAAACCAAATTAAAGATTCCTCAGAAAATCTTAAAATAACGACGTGGATAAAGGGAGGGCCAACAATTTTATGAATGCGTATAAGAAAAGCGGACGCAATAGCAATGCCATCAATATAAACAACATACACCGCTTCTATGCATTCCAGCACGTTCATTTATTACTACATGTGGGCTCAAGAATAAAGGGAGCTAGGAAAGGACTCCACATTTGACGGTAGCTGTACTGGTAGATCTTATGGCAGATGTTACATTTAGTTATAAACTAATAACGCAGATAGTGCGGAGTTGCAAAATGATTACCGAGTGAGCTCCTTCCTGCTAGAAATAACACAGCATTTGCTCTTTCACAGTTCGTGCCTTTATTTAAAACTCATTATATGCTTAATAACTGACTAAATTTTAAAGCAATCACCTAAGGCCTTCTGTCAACAGTTTTGAGTCGGCAGGTCTCAAGCAGTCGTTCTGCCTGCGTAGGTACACACCTTGTCTACAACAGTGAAGTGGTCAGAGTCAACGTTGGCCATTCGGCAAGTTCGGATCCTAAGAATACTAGATGGGTTCCCTGGATTATAGCAGTTTTGGTTTTGACATTTTGCTCATCGAAAGACCGACTTTATGCGTCCATAGCTATTAAGAATAAGAAAGCAAAAAGCCAAAACGTTTAGCCCTTTAAGATAGGTATTGTGACTTTATCTGGATTGCATTTTTTGTTTTGCCAATATTGAGTGTAATCTTTTTTTTAAATGTGAAATGTTATCTGATATACGAAAATATCAAAAGGATTTTGCTTACCATTCCTTAAAAAGCTTTATTTTTATATGGCAGCCTCAAATGGTCGAAGGTACAAGTTGTGATTGTACCTTAGTCCACATAGGATTGTAGCGTAGTTTTCCTATAGTCAAAAGATGAATATGCAAAATTTTGTTATAAGAACACAAACCAAATATTTTTATTTTATTTCAAAATGGTAACATAACTAATTTTGAAGTAGTTGTTTGTTTTGTTGCAATTAAAATAGTTTTGATATTTAAAAATGCAGTCTCTGTTTAGTTTTGTTCCTTTTTTAGTGCGATTTCTAGTCCACCTCTTCTAAGTAGATTTCGTGATGGAACCTTTGAAAATTATAAAATTTCTTGAGGGGATAGAAGTTTTTTTTTAAACTGACATAGTTCAACCAATTAATGCACAAATCCCTACCAACTGACCAAAGGTGGCCGTACTAATCTGGTCTACTAATCAATCAAATTTATTTATTTCAAGGCAAGGTCCCTAACAAGCGCTGTGTAAGTGAATGTCAGAAGCTTGTTATACAAGAGGTTGCTTCCAAACATCCCGAAATATCAAGAATTCATTTATAAATGCGCCACTTACTTCTACAGGGTGTCCGCCGGGAAGGTATACTTCTTTGTTTATTTATAATTTTTGATTAAATGAAAGAGAATGGATCTTATATTGACAAATGTTTTATTTAATGTCGGCAATTATGTTAGGAACACAATTTCAGGTAAATGACCGCCTCTGTTAGTCTCACAAATGCGAGCCCTTTTGAACACATTTTTCATTACATTCTCACACATTTCACGCGGTATTTCATTAATTTCATCACGAATATTTTGTTTGAGTTACTCAAGCGTTTCTGGTTTGTTTGCATAGACCTTGCTTTTCAGATATCCCCACAAAAAGAAGTCTGGAGCAGTCAAATAAGGCGACCGTGGAGCGCAAAAAACATTACCATTTCTTAAAATAACTTGTTGTGGGAAGAGGTCTCGCAGTAATTCCATTGTAATCCTGGCACCGTGTGGCACCGTCTTGTTAATACCACATGTTAATCAAGCCCAAATCATGAAGTTGTGGCGTTAAAAAGCTTCCAATCATATCACGATATCGCTCCCCATTCACAGTTACCGATACGCCGTTTTCATTTTCAAAGAAGTAAGGTCCAATGATTCCTACAGACCCTCTTTCTTCGAAATCATTCACTCATATCATACCCACCAGGCATTAAGATTAGTCAAACATGTTAAAGAACAACGTTCTCAAAAAAAATCAACAGGCATGGTTATGCTTGATATAGAAAAAGCTTTCGACTCTATGTGGCATAACGGCCTTGTTTTCAAAATGATTGGTTTTAATTTCCCCTACTTTTTGTGTAAAATAATCCAAAGTTTCCTCAGTAATCGTTCCTTTAGTGTATCTGTTAATAATGTTCAGTCTGAAATAAAATACTTCAACAATGGGGTTCCACAAGGTTCTGTTCTTGGACCTATATTGTACAATGTTTTTACATCAGATATGCCTAATCTCCCTTTTTGCGGTATTGCTATCTACGCGGATGACACTGTTGTATTTACAGCGCATGAATATCCTCTTATTATCGAGAGGAATATTTCCAATGCGCTAGATATACTTTTAAGCTATTTCACTAAGTGGAAAATAAAACTAAATATGGAAAAAAGGCAAGCTATCTTTTTCACTCGAAAAAGAAAAGCATGTTACATTCCCTCGAATCATTTACAAGTAGCTAATGTGTCAATCGAATGGAGCTCTTCCGTAAAATACTTAGGAACTCATCTTGATTCAAGACTATTATTTAATCAACATGTGCGCGAAACGCTGAACAAAATAAATATAAGTATAAGACTCTTATACCCCTTTATATGCAGAAAGTCACTGTTATCAACTGAAAACAAAATGATATTACATAAAGTTATATTTCAAGCAATAATACTTTATGGATGCCAGGTTTGGGGTGATTGCGCAAAGTGCCATATAGCCAAGTTACAGATAGCACAAAACAAACTTTTAAAAATGATGCTAAATCTTCCATGGTATTTCTCTACAAGGGTTTTACATAAAAGAGCGAATGTTGAACTGATCTCTGAAAGAATAAACTCCCTTACGGAAAAATTTAAGGCCCGCTGTGGTCACTCTGACAACACCATAGTAAAAAATCTTTTTTCCTAGTCGTTTTTCTTTTTCTTGCAATATACCAAAGCAATTTATATATAGTTTAATTTATCTATTTACTTATTTATTTATATTTATTTATTTGAAAGTTATATACATTTATTTATTTATCCATATTTTCATTTTATTTTATTTTTTTAATTTATTTACTTAATATTTTTTTTTTTTTTTATTTGTTGTGTACTTATATATTTATTTCTGCCTTAATGAGGTTTTTTTTTTTTCCTCAATTTATGATTAAACATAGGTATGTATTATCAATCTTGTTTACCACAAATATTAAACTATTTCAGTAGAAAGATGCGATTAGGTATCAAATCTCGGTGTAAGGCAATGTGCGGTAATTCAGACCATGTAAACTTATTATAAATTATCTGAATAAACTTATATCTATCTATACATCTGTGGTCACAATGGAGCTGGGGGTTGAACTGGTGAATATTATACAAAAATTGTGATCTGGCAAGGAATCATTTTGGCAATTTATATTTTGTGACACAAATTGTATCATTGATCAGAGTTATGAAAATGGTTTATGTTTTTGAATAAAAAATCCGTATCAAATACCATAAACTGACTCAGATCAGAGCTCATCACCTCCGATGAAATAAAATTTATATTTGTAAATTCAAATTTTAACACCAATCTCAATATAAAACAATTATGTGGATGATAGAAAAAAATATACTGTCTGCCTTTGGCCAGAACAAACTTGTTGAGTAAATAACAAAAACGTTAATTACCTACGATTGCCAAATATATACCGTGTCTGTCACAGACAAAATTAACTTTTACTCTTTCGTCATATTATCCATTTAGGTTTTTTTCCAATTTCATTGGAAATCAATTTCCGGGGCATTTGTTTCTTCGTGTGGTTATAATCCGTATTCGAGACTATCACCGCTTGTATACAATGTGAATGCTCATGTAGCTTTAACATTTATCATTTTGTGTCATGTCTCTGTATTAATTTCGACATGTCTGTATGCTTATTGAAGTACGTGCGCATTAGGTAGAGAAGGTATATTAATTTTTACTCATATGACATAGAATTAATAAGATATGTTGGTACACCTACCTAACTTTATTTGAGAAAAAATATCGACATCATATACCTACCATGTTAAAAAATGTTTATGGGAAAAGTGTGTTTCTTTCAAGGATGAAAACTTTTCAACGTGATAAATGTGCTGTGTGTTCTTATTACACTGCATTTCAAATCAAGGAGTGTGTCTACGTCCCACGTATTATATTCTTGTGTTTTTGAAAGGGAATGCCACAAACAAGTCACTGAAAAATGTCTATAAATACACAACTTTTCATGTTGCCCTTAATTTGACGTAAATATAAATATTTATGTTTTTAATAAGGAAAACACCATCGTCATAGCATTTACTTACCTGTTGGACTAGGGCTATTGACATCTTTTAAACCGTGCTATTAAATCACAGTTCTTTGAGATTTGCATTTCCCTACTTTGTTGATCAATCATCATCATCAGTATTTATAATCAAATGAGTAGAATTCAACTTATATCATTCAAAACGTACTATGCCATAGATGTGCACAAACAAAAAACCGTGGATATATGTGGCCATTAAGACTGGTAGTCAAAGGAGCATAGGTATATTTTCGATATCTAGATGTAGTTTTTTTGCTAAAAAAAAACAACATAATTATCGAAAACTGTTGTACGTTTTTAAGTATCCTTATAATCCTTATATAAGGTAAACGGCCACCAGTGGGGCTTCTGACCCAGCAGGCAGATCGACTACAGGCCAAATCAAATTTCAAGTTCAGACTCGCCATCTTTTCTTTAACTTCAAAGTCGCTTATGATAGAACTCATTTCATTCAGATTTTGATTTCAGGATTCCGGAAAAACTGATCCTATAAAACACGCACTGTAACGTGCAGTATGGAAGTAGATCTTCTAAACTCTTTCAAACATGCACTGGATCTCGGCAAGGCGCTAGCATGTGACTTCTTCAATCGCATACTTCAGCGGATAACTAAAGAACTAAACAACTTCAAAAAAAAACTCCAACCAAAGGGTTTAGATGCTACAGCCAAAAAACTGGTGGTCTTAGAACTAAACTTCGAGATGTGTTGCTCTTCTCTTCATCCGGTCAATATGATTTTATTGTATTCACTGAGACTTGGCTTACGCAGAGTCATCACAACGAATAATTGTTCAACAAGGACCAGTACTAAGTTTTTCGCAAACACCGTTGCTCCATTCTAATCCTTGCGCACATGCGCAGTGATGAAATCGATCTACCTCCAACAACAGCAGATTTAGATTAAAATTCATTGCTGGAACTGAAGTTAAAAAAAAAACCTGAGAGAACGACAATAAACATAAAACACCTCGTTTCAACAACAACGCACAGAAGTTGGTCTTCTCCTCCGTTATAATTACCATTTGGCGAAATGCAAGTTAATTTCCTGACAGGAGAAAGAAAAAATTTCTTCCCAAGCGGATTATTTATACGGAGAATTGACTGCCAGAATTCAAAATATTCAAACAAACAATCACTTCAAGGAATCTGATGATGAATTAGTGGTGTAGTTCAGAAATAGCTATCATTCCTACCAAAGTTACTGAGTTGTTGTAAGTTATTCTCTCAAAACAATAATTTATAAAACTGAAGTTATTGTTATTGTAAGTCCTTACCTATTATATAAAAAACATATAGATTATTGTTATTTTATCTTAAATCACATCACATCACATCACATCACATCACATCACATCACATCACATCACATCATCACATCACATCACATCACATCACATCACATCACATTATCTTAATCTTAATATATAAAAACGTTCGTGCGTATGTATGACCGACGATAACGGCTGAACCACTGAAGCTTTCCCCCTTATATTCACAACATATGTTTGTGTGGTGCTCCGGATGGTTTATGTTTATTTTAGACCCTATAGGGGGCGCTGGGGTCGCTTTTTTGAAAATTCTTATTTATGGACCGATTTGGCTCAAATTTACACGATATAACACTTAAAAAAATAGAAAGCTTTTGCCAAAATTTGGACCCGATAGGTGGCGCTGGGAGATATTTACGACAAGTTAGATTTCCCTGCACATCAATTTTGTATCAACAAAATTAAATTTAATTGTAGTAATATAGTTGGCGTTGGTTGTCTATACTTTTTTGAATTTGACATTTCAGTAGTTCATATTTCATTTAGCTGTACAATTGTTCGACGAAAACTCCAAATTAGTTTTTAATCAATTTTTAATAGGTAAATAACATTTCCATTCGATTTCCGGTACAAATAACATAACCAAGGAAAATGTTCTTACTGGGCCAAATTTTATGATTCTTCTTTTGTTTTGTTCGTATTGGTGTATTTCAGGCTAAGGCAGTCTTAAAAGATAAACTTTTGGACCCGATAGGTCCTGCTCAACCGATTTTAATGAAATTTTGTGGAAGTATATTCTTAGTTCCCACTTGAAGGATAGGATACTTTTGGACCTGATAGGCTGCGCTGTTGCCGATTTCCGAAACAGCTCTACCGAGTTGATTGCAATTTGTGGATGGGTAGGTATGGGTGCCTCAAGATTGAAATACATATACATACTATTGTTTCGGACCCTATAGATGGTACTTTGCAATACATAAGCGGGATAGGAGAACGTGTTGTGGAAGCATTAAAATGATTAATGGACATTGTCCAAATAAAGGACTTTGCTAAATGTGAACGAAAGGTATGAGTAAAGCCGGGTGGTACAGCTACATATAAAAAAGACTGACGTCCGTATGTGCGCACTCATAACTCGGGAACAAATCCTTCAATTTTTATGATTTTTGGTTTAAATTCGCATGGGCCCAAGGAAGGACACATGCAACTTTTTGTCGTGACAACAAAACTTTATGGGGATTAGTTGAATTTTTGAATTCTTTGGATGTGCCGGGCTCACATCTATACAATTGAAAGTAGGCTCAGTTATAATCATAAAAAAATTAAAAGGCACTCCGGGAGTGCCGACAGAAGTGATAACTTGAACAATTACGTGTGTATTTTTCGAATCGTCAGAAAATATATTATTGTGTAGGAAGTACTTTTAAATAAAGTGTTTTTTTATTCATTATTATAAACTACTACTACTACAAAAATTATGTTACATTTTTCATTTTCATTTAATGCGGTATTTTACATCAAAAATAATACATATTATTTTACATACAAAATTGCAATCTATTGCTTAAAATGTATAAATTTACAGATACATGAAATATTAAATTTAAAAATTAATGGGTATTCTTTGAAATGCATACCAATGACACTTATGAAATTTCATCAACAACTTCAAACTCTTCCATCATCATCATCATTATTATCATTATATTTGAAAACGGATACTATAGGTTTATGGTAGGTAGCTAAAATAGGAAACAAACAATTTTGATTCGAATCTATTTAAATATCTTGTAAAGATGGCATCAATTGTAGTTTTATGTCTAATCGTGCTAAGATTGCGATCTGCTCATCGCTAAATCAAATTTGCTATTTAAATTCAATTAATGGTAGTTTTTATCATCTGCAAAGTTGATGTTGAAATCCCCACTCAAAATGATTGGAATATCATCAAATCTCTTCCCAAATTTATCTTGAAGTAATGCAGAATTATCTTTAGCATATATATAAGTAGTTTTCATCGATGCTGTCTTCCAGCGTAATCTAGATAGATTACAGTCTCGAATGTACATATCTTACTTCAGCTACCACAATCCGATTGTATCTACTTGTATTCTACCGAAACTAGCACAGAACGAATAAATTAATAATAATTATACTGAAGCTTAATTGAATATGAATTTCTTTCCGAAAAATACAAATTTTACTTTTAAAAGAAAAAGAACGAAAAAAGACAACAATATTTTTCTGTCTTGCCGCATCGCCATTGATAATGCTCTATATCTCGTGGTACGGCATCAATTGTAGTTTTATATTCATTATTTTACACAAAAATTACTAATCATATTTTACAGTATACACTAAGGCGACATGAATATTACAATTATTTATATAGTATACCTACTCTTAGGGTGGCAAGTTTACCACAGTTTTCTATTTCTTGTTTCGGTAATTATAACACAAGCTACTGTGCCGTAAATGTGCACAAACCCAAAATCGTGGATATAATATGTCGGAATTAAGCCTGGTAAAATTAAGTTATGAATTCCCCATACAAAACAGGTAATTGAAATAATTTTGGTGACAATCAATTTGTCGCTACCATAAATTACCATAGTAACGTATTCAAATAAAAATCATCGTAGATTAAGCTATAAATTACCTACCCCTAAAAGTAAGCAATAGTACAAAAGTTTACAACTAAAAGTATGTAATCGGTGTCGGTGTCGGTGTCGCGAGTTTGCTAATTTTTGCCCATCCCAACGCGCCCTAAAAGTATGCAATCGGTGTCGGTGTCGGTGTCGCGAGTTTGCTAATTTTTGCCCATCCAAATAGTGCCCAACGCGCCTAAAGAAGTTATCACTTCAACAAATCATACTGAGACCCCCAACTCACAATCCTCTTGCCGCTGGCCCCCTCAATTTTTGCCAGGAATCCGCCATTTTGTTGTCCTATCCATGTACGGCAATTCCTATCCGTTTTGCTTTGCCCACAGTGAAATGTAAAAAGATTAGGTGCGAATGTGTTGGTTGAGAGGATTTTTGACATTTGTCAATACGAATTTCTATGCAACAATACTAGCGCACCTAAACTTTTTGGGAGCGTAAAATTTAGCTTGTAGGCAAATAACTGTTAATCGGTCGAAGTTGGGGGTCTCAGTATTGTCTCTGGTTATAATTTTGCTGCGCAACCTCAATACACCGAGACTTTGTAACAGAACGCGTTTGATTTGGTGGTGAAGGATCCCAAATCAAATGCCATGCAAGTGACGATTTTGAGTGGAATATCCAAAGGCAAACACTCTCATTCCGCAGATTCCGCTTATTCAGAACGATTTGCCATTCGTATTTAAGCGACTTAAATTTCCTGTGCGTCTCGCTTTCACTGTGACAAATAATCTCACATGGTCAATTTAGTGAAAAGCGGAAGGTTGGTCGAAACGTCAAAATCATTGCGGTTTGATTGAAACAAATCAACATTGCTATTCGTCATTTATTTCTATTGCATTTAATATAACTTTTTGAATGAAGCATTTTAATTGGACGAATTACATAAATTAGCAAGCGCATTGTGCATGTGCATGCTCGGAATTATCATTTTCATTACATTAACAAAATTGGGCGGAACGAAGTTTGCCGGGTCAGCTAGTTATTATATAAAGAGGTAATGTTTGTTTGTGGGAGGTAATCTCCGGAACTACCGAACCGATTTCAAAAATTCTTTTACTAATAGAAAGCTACTGGATAGAGTATTGCTTATTTTTTTTTTTGTTGCTTACTTTATTTTTTTATTTTTCCATTTTAGATTTTTTTGATTTTCTGTACTATTTATTTTGACTTTTCTATATCAAAAATTAATTAGAAAACTACGTACCTACTATGTGAGATTTTTTTTTTTTTTTTTTTAAGTAGATTGATAAAATCAAGATAAATTTAATGTATTATACGTTGGTCAACAGTGATGGTTTGTTTTTTATTTTGTGCATCGCTCCTACAAAGCCAAACTACAGAAGAAAGCGAAAAGTGGGACATCGCATGGCATAAGACCAGATCAACAGTCAAGAAAATTAAGAGTGCAAGTAATGAGAACTGCGTCAAATCCTAATGCTGCTGGGATGGGAACAAGTTCAAGTCGGAGTGGCAAGATGCGCGTGGTTGCTGACATTTGAACGACTGCCATTTCATTAGAACGAATAGAAAACTATGTCGGTGATGCGATTTTCGATATTGGAGCGATGATTATAATTGTGTGCTGCCATTAAAACGACCTAAAAAACTTCTGTGCGAGTGACAAAGTGAAATTAGCACCTGCGGAGCCATTTGAATCGGAGGATTTTCTAAAGAATATTTGACAGTACAACAACTATTTTCGTGTGACTTCATTGGGAACAAAAATCATTAAAAAAACTGGTTTCATGCCGACTGCTAGGGCAGTCTCTTATACAACATGCAAACACACATTTTCTTACAATGGCACGGGATTCTACGCCGCAAAATTCGGATTAACAGATTCAAGGCCAAATTTACCATCGGATGGGTGCCTTCTTGCCAGTAAATGAGGACGTACAGCAATATTCGCAGGTGTACTTCATTTTGTCGGGGAATGAACAAGTCGATAGCCTGTACAGAGGGAAAACAGGAGTAACAAAAAACGTCATTCGACAATTGAAACCATTATAAATGCAATCAACGCTTTCATTACAATGCTTAAAACGGCGATAGAGAAAATGAACTTAGAAGATCGAAAACTTGTTTTCAAACCTGATAATAGAACCGCACTTTGGAAGAAATAAAATGGACAGGAAACGGGTCGTGTCACTTCCAATACAAGAAAAATTATTTAAAACTAGCTGTGCCCGCAACTTCGTACGCAGCGTGAGACTGTGTAATTTCCAATAAAAGAGATTTGACCGTTTTCTCAACGGCATATTTGTTTAAAATCAACAGTCTAGCTAAAACAAAGCGGTGAACATTATCAATGTAAAACAATAAATCAAACAAATCTATTTACCTAAAACACCAATTTAAGAAAATTAAATTCAATAGCGTAAGTACTAAAGTTCCAATTCCTTACTATAGATATCAACGGAGGTAAAATCAAAACAACCACTAAAACAAAAGCCTTAACGGAGATTTGTATCTACACCAACAATAAGTAAATCAAACAACATAGTTCACTTTTGTATATCGTCTATACTTCTTGAATTCTTCAATTCTTTACTGTAGGTATCAACGTAGGTACTATAACAACCATTAAAACAAAAACCATGAACTCAATTTCTATATACACCACCTCCACCATACGTCCATTACCGCACCACACGTCATCAGCCATCTGCGCATTTCCTCAGAAACACATTAGGCGTTTTTTATTATCAGCGTGATTCTGATCCGGATCAGATCACGATAATAAAACAATACAGATCATTGAAGAATCTTATTTTCAAGTTGTGGCTACAGTTGCTTTCAAAACACGACATATACCTAATGTAAATGTATGAGTATGACAAACCTCATATTGCCACCAGCCATATTGCAAGCATTCGGTGCAGCGTGACGTCACAATATGATTTCAATGGACATGACATTTCACTTGCTTGTCGAAGGTGTTACCATTTGAGTCAAATTTGCATAGTTTTGATTTTCGATATTGTTTTTGTTTTTTAAAAACTAATTTAAAATTGTATGTTCAAATATGCGGCTTTTCTTGGCATATTAAAGTGTATCCAGACCAGCGGAAGATTTGTTCAGAAACATTTTTATGTTAAACGTTTCGGAAATGTTTTTGCCGTTGAAGACGCCGATGAAGTATTTATTATACATTTATGAAATTTTGTTTCAATTATTATCACACCACTTCCGTTATACCTTATACTGTGCCTTTTGTTTTTAACAGGAAAGGGTTTTCAAACAGTTCGAAATGTAGGTAATGAAAATCTTACCGCACTTCTCGTCCGTAATTGGAATTCTAAGACGAAGTAAATGACAGCGGTTTAAACACGAAAACCCAAATGAACAAACTGAAGTTAGTTACAAAAAAATCGACGAAAATTGTTGCAATTACATTATTTCTTTGTACTATTTTGTGATAAAAAAGAAATGTGTTTCCCAATAATCAGCTTTGAAAATAATTTAAATTTATACAGCCTGCTAGTTTCCATTTTTCATTATTCCAAGATTTTTTGGAAATTCGTATTTTATGATAAAAGAAGACAACAAAAAACAACTCTCACCTTTCTACAGGAAAGCTTGTGAAACAATAATTATTTACGATTGAGAAAATGCGAAATATTTCATAAACATTTTTTTATTAATAAATGGTTATGAAACATTTACTTAAAATGTTTATGAAATATTTTGCTCGAAAAACAGACGGGAAATTTATTCGCATGTGAAAAATATGCTTGTTGATTGCTTGATATGAATGGTGTTGAATATTTTAGTCTGGCAACGTGTGGCTTGGCTATCGTTTACAGGCACACCAACATTTAAAAATGAAACAAACAGCGCCAAACAACGCAGCGAGAAATAGTAGAAATAATTTTCAGATCACTGATGTGCTCGGTTTCACCAGCCCACCCCCCCGAAACCCCTGGTTTGACGAAGAGTGCCGGCAAGCACATGCAGCAAAACAAAGTGCCTACGAAGCGTCGCTGCATAGAAGGACGAGAGCAGCTCGTCAGCTCTACGAGCAAAAAAGGAGGGAAGAACATCGGCTTCTCCGGAGAAAAAAGAGAGAGCATGAGAAGCGCGCGATCGAGGATATAGAGAGGTGTTACTCCAGGAACAATGTTCGGAAGTTTTACCAAAAGGTAAAAAGAACGTGTCATGGCAACAAGACCCGAACGGAGACCTGTAGAGACGAACAAGGAAGCCTTGTAGTAGAGTCACAGTCGGTGCTGAGGACATGGAAAAACCATTTCTGCAGACTGCTAAACGGCGAAGACGACACAAATTCCGCTGTCAGGCAGAACGAGCCATTAAACCTGGACGATGAAAGCCAAGATTTCCGTCCACCTGACCAAAATGAAGTGAGGATAGCAATATCTAAGCTTAAATCCAACAAGGCTGCTGGTCCAGACGGCATACCTGCCGAGCTCTTCAAGGCAGCCGGAGATGACTTGGTAGAGTGCATACACCAACTCATCTCCAAGATTTGGTTAGAGGAAAGTATGCCTGATGAATGGAACCTCAGCATTGTTTGCCCGATCCACAAGAAAGGAGACCCTCTAAACTGCGCCAACTACAGAGGCATCAGTCTCCTGAACACTGCGTATAAGATCATGTCTGCTGTATTGTGTGAACGCCTGAAACCATTCGTCAACGATCTGATAGGTCCCTATCAGTGCGGTTTTAGGCCCGGTAAGTCCACGACCGATCAAATATTCACACTACGGCAGATCCTGGAAAAAACCCAAGAATACCAGATCGATACTCACCATCTTTTTGTCGATTTTAAGGCCGCATATGACAGCGTTTATAGAGACGAGCTACACAGAGCCATGTCTAGTTTTGGCATCCCTGCCAAGCTTGTCAGATTGTGCAGAATGACGATGGAGAACGCTCGCTGCTCCGTAAAGGTCGGAAACAATCTCACCGAGACCTTTGATGTCAAAAAAGGATTTAGACAAGGTGATGCGCTGTCATGTGACTTCTTCAACATCATTCTTGAGAAGATTGTGCGAAACTCACAAGCCAACACCAGAGGCACAATTTTCTATAAGTCTGTGCAACTGCTTGCATACGCTGACGACATTGACATTGTTGGTACAACACAGCGAGCTGTCACTGGTGCGTTTGCAAGTATTAGTGCAGAAGCGGCAAAAATGGGTTTAGTGGTGAATGAGGGTAAAACAAAATATATGCTGTCAACAAGAAGGGACACACGACATCGACGAATCGGGCAGAACGTCACGATAGACAGCTATAACTTTGAGGTAGTTAGGGACTTTGTCTACCTCGGCTCCGCTATAAACTCTGATAACGACATCACATCAGAAATCAAACGAAGAATCACACTTGCCAACCGCTGTTTCTTTGGCCTAAGACGGCAACTGATAAGTAAGGCCTTGTCGAGAAATACGAAGGAAACTCTGTATAAGACCCTCATCATCCCAGTCCTGCTTTATGGTGCAGAAGCATGGGCACTATCAAAGGCGGATGAAGATCTCCTTGGTCGTTTCGAACGCAAAATTCTTCGAGTGATTTTTGGTCCCGTTTGCGTTGACGGGTTTTGGAGGAGAAGATTTAACAGCGAACTCTACGAGCTGTACAGCAACATCGACCTAGTCAGAAAAGTACGCATCAGTCGTCTAAGATGGCTGGGACATGTAGAGCGAATGGACACCAACGCTCCGGCCCGAAGAGTCTTCGATTCTAACCCGGAGGGACAACGCAGTAGAGGAAGACCTCGCCTTAGGTGGCGCGCGCAAGTGGAAGGGGACCTCAACCAACTTGGAGTGCGCAACTGGAGGCAGTTAGCCAAAGATCGCGCTAACTGGAGAGGCGTATTGGTTGAGGCCCAGGTCCACCCCAGACTGTAGCGCCACCTAAGTAAGTAAGTAATTTTCAGATCATGATTCATGATCTCGATGAGAAGCAGGATCATGTGCTGTTGTTGTAATTGCATGTAAATCGATGATCTATATAGATCATGGCTGATAATAAAAAACGGCTATTGTCGCTGTTTTTTTTTTTTTTTTTCATATGAACGTGCGATGTGCGCCACCAAACCACCCCAAAACAGAACAACGATCAAGAACCGCGGCTGCTGATAATATTCGATTTGAGAAAATACATTTATTTTTTTCGTGTTAGATTTTAGGTTGTAGCTCAGCTTCTATTATTTTTTTGTTGAGCAACCTGAATGCACCGAAACTTTGTATCGGATCGCGTTTGATATGAGTGTGAAGAATCTCAAATAAAATGTCATGCAACGACGATTTTGAGTTTAAGAGGCAAACATTGTCATATCGCGGACTCCGCTTACTCAGAACGATTTGGCATTTAAGCGTCTATGACAAATCATTGCGGTTTTATTGAAATAAATCGATATTGCTATACTTCAGTTATTTCTATTGTATTAAATATAACTTTTGAATAAAGAATTTGAATTGACGGAATTACATAAAGTAGCATGCGCTGTGGTGTGTATGCTTGGAAATATTATTTTCATTACATTTATGAATTTGGGCGGAACGGAGTTCGCCGGGTCAACTAGTCTTAAATAATTTAAAAGATCATCAGCAGGTTATCCTTCTTGGGGACTTTATTTACCTAACTTAATTTGGTCATTTGAATGCGATGATTCTAGACTTCTTCCATTGAATGTTAACTTAGACTATGAGCGTGAAGTCTCTTGCCCAGCTTGAACTTCGTTAGATAAATAATTTTCCTAATGGATTTAATAATATCCTTGATTTGGTATTTTTGATTCCGAACTCGACATTAGTATTAACAACTCCATGATACGATGATTTTCGTAATTCTATTTTCCATGTAGCCATTATTCATGCAGTTTGAATTTTATGAATTTTTTAAACTAGGTTCTGGTAACACTTATCTTAAATATAACTATGCTAAAGCCAATTTCAGCAATATTTCAAACTATTTAGATAGCATGAATTGGAATTGGATAAGAAGATGTCTTGGTCAGTTGATTGGAAAATTCACTCTTCGTTCCAATTATTGTCTTACCTGATATGTGCACGGTTAAATGACAAGTCTTTTATTTTCGTTCGGTCGTGGTCGTTTTCGCTGTGTTTTTATTTAATAAAATCCGTAAAGATTTTGACGCGAGTGTTTTCCTTTATTGCACATAACTAATCTCAGAAAAAAACCTGTGTAAATTTAGCCTAAATCGCGGTATAAGTCAACTTAATCCTAAGGCCATTTGAACTTGGTAAGTTCTAAGTTAACTTGCCTTATATTCCTTAGGTAACCGAACTTTTTTAAACCTGTGTAAAATTAACCTAGTTTTTGGTAACGATATGCCAAGTTGTCTAAGGAGTTTTACCTTAAATCTTGGATGAATTTAGCCTAACATTTTACCTTAGGAATGCATAACTTTACCTATTTTAATTTTTTTAAATGTGTAAAATCTACCTAGTTTTTGGTAAAGGTATACCAGAATGTGTAGGCGCAGTAGCTTAATTATTGTTAGTGTGTTGGACTACCAAGCGAGGGGTCTAGGTTCGAATCCCGCAAAAAAAAAAAAAAAAAAACGTAATCTTCTCACAACCATTCGTTTTGTGCGAGTTTTTCATTTTTGGAACGAATGGAAGGGATTTACAATTTTATGCCGACTCCAAATGGCTCATTGAGAATTTCTTTCAAGACTCTCGTTATACTCTCGAATCTTTGTCAGACGATCGCGGGAGGTGGCGCATTTGAAAAAACCCTGAGTTGGAATTTTGGTTTTTGCGGGATTCGAACCTCGACCCCTCGCTTAGTAGTCCAACACACTAACCACTAAGCCATTGCGCTCAATAACCAATAAATAACAAATTGTATGCCTTTAACTTAAGGTGGTTGATGAATGGTGATGAGCATTTAGGAGAAATTTCATCCATTGAGACAACCGGAGGTAAAGTCACCTTAGGTTTAAGCAGAGTTACGTATGTGCTTAGATGGATAACACTTATTTGTATCTAGGTTAAAATACCTAAGGCCCTTACGTAATTTTACCTATTACTCATTACCTATGCCATGCATAAATTTACCTATTTATTGGCAGAATTATGCTTGTCCAAAACATTTCATACAAAAATATTTACCTAAGGCGTTTAAGGCAATTTTACACTGTATTTTTCTCTGGGTGATGTGCTAGTCATCTGAGATCATTTATTTCTCATTGAGTGGAGATTTGTTTTCATTTCTCAGTGACTAGCCAAACTTTCAATTGATAGTTGATCTTCGCAATAGGGGTGAGTTTTTCCTGTCGAATCTAGTTTAGGTCAAATAGTAAAAGCTTTTGGAGCTTTATTAATAGCAAAAAGCAATCTAATGGTATAGCTATCTGATAAATTTAGATAAAAATCCTGGTGTGAATGTCATCTCGCCAATTTTACTTCAAAAGTGCTCCTTCGCGTTTTCTGTACCTCTGTGTTTAGTTTTTAATTTGTCTATCCGGTCTGGAAACTTTTTGAAAAATTGGAAGAACTCATTTTTAACGCCCATATACAAATCTGGATCGAGACATGATATCATCCTATCTGTAAGATTTAGATTTCTTCTATTCCTAAGTTGAAAAACTATAATTTGTGACAAACTTACATCTCTCTTAAAGAGATTTATCTCTCCGTTTCAACATGACTTCTTCGCAGGCAGATCTACTACTTTCTAAACGCCTAATCGAGGCTGTGCCGATGCCTTATTACACTTAGATTTTTACATCTCAAATGCCCTATCGTCTCAAAACCACGTTACTATAATATCACTAGATTTCGAAAAGGCATTCGACAAAATAGGTATCCAACCAATTCTAAACAAATTACAAACATGGGGTATTAGCCCCAAAATGTTCGGTTACATAAAAGCTATTTTTTCGAACAGAAAGAAGTATTTCGGATTATCCAATCGGAATTATTTACTGATATTTTAAAATGGGCCTCGAGGGCCGGTGCTAAACTTTTATTAGACAAATGTAAGACACTGAATGTTTGTCGTAAAGAAGCTTGTCCACAACTAATTTAAAGTTTAAGCAATTTTAGTTTACAAAATGTTAACAACTTAAAAATGTTAGGGGTGATATTTAATAATAGATTTCTACAACTGGAAACCACATTGTATATACTTTAAAAAGAGTATAGCTGTTAGAGTCAACATTAATAAATATTTAGCTTGTAAAAGATTAAACGTACATATAAATACTGACACCTTAACGAATGTCATCATGAAAGCGGCTCCTCACCAGAAAACAGGAAGGAAGATTTCGGAAAACAAACAAAAGTGGTTCGACAATGAATGCTTGAGAGCTAGGAACTTATCTTTTGCATATTTGAATTTAGTCAGAATGACCAACAATACTAATTTTAGAACGCTGTACGCAACGGCAAACAAAACATTTAAAGAGCTTTGCAATGCCAAAAAAAGTAATTTTGATCAAAGAAGCATTGAAACAATAAACAAAGCGAAATCCTCAATGGAGTTCTGGAAAGCAGTAAGGTTTCTCAGTGGAAAGCGAATTTTAACTGCTACGGCTCTGCACATTGAACAATTTAAAGTGCACTTTACGAATCTGCTCAATACAAATCAACTATCACC
This sequence comes from Cheilosia urbana, assembly GCA_946477585.1. Lineage (NCBI taxonomy): Eukaryota > Metazoa > Arthropoda > Insecta > Diptera > Syrphidae > Cheilosia > Cheilosia urbana. The sequence goes on from OX297856.1 coordinate 47,349,808, forward strand.
GTCGTTTCAGTATGCAGCACCTTTAATAGTTGATGAATATCTAGATGCACCAATTACACAAGTGGAGGTAGAAACAGTTATTGAAAATGCCAAAAAAGGTAAAGCGCCCGGGGAAGATAGAATACCGTTTGAATACTATAAACATCTTACGCCAGAATACTTACGACTGCTTACGTTTGAGTATAATAGAATTTTTGACACCGCTGACGTGCCTCTGAGCTTTCGAAAGGCGATTATATTGCCGCTACACAAAAAAGGGAGCACTGGCGATCCAAAAAACTATAGAGGCATCTCATTTTTAAATACAGCGGCGAAGCTCTTTGGCTCAATATTGTACAATAGACTCGGTGAATGGGTTGAAACTAAGAGGATCTTAAACGTTTTTCAAGCGGGGTTCAGACGAAACCACTCAACAGTGGACCAAATCTTTTCACTAATGAATATTGCCGACTATTATACAAGCAAAGGAAAAAAGCTATATGCTTTTTTTGTGGATTTTCGGGCAGCTTTCGATTCAATACCCCGGGAAATACTTTTTTATAAGCTCTACAATTATGGAATCACGACAAGGATTATTTCTGTCATTAGATCAATTTACGAAGAAAATCTTGCGCAAATATGGGACGGGAAATCTCTGTCGGAAGAGTTTGGTACGTCGATGGGCGTTAAACAAGGATGTGTTCTAAGTACCCTTCTCTTCAATTTATACATAAACGACATAACTGACTCGGTGAAGGGTGGTATCGTCATGGGAGGAAAGAATATTCCAGGACTGATGTTTGCTGACGATATAGTTTTCCTAGCTGAAACTATAGACGGGATGCAGCTGATGATAAACAGACTCCAGCTTTACTGCAAAACCTGGAATTTAACGGTTAACCTTTCCAAACCAAAAATGATGATATTCGGGAACGGCGGCGAAAGATACTCTAGAAGGTAAAAGTGGACTTTTGATGAGGAGTCAATAGAAATAGTTAAGGAGTATAAGTATCTGGAAGTCTTGATTGCTTCTAACCTAAACCTACATAAGCATCTACAAGCCAAATTAGGGAAAGCCAATTGCGCAATATGTTATCTGTGTGGAGAAGTTGCATTCTTAAGAATAACGTTTCCCACATAGCTAAGTATAAAGTCTTTAGAGCAACCGCAATTGCAATTCTGTTTTACGGAGCACATGCATGGGGATATCGGTCTTTTGAAGCCGTGGAAAAGTTCCTTCGTTATTTTATTAAAGGTACCTTCAGACTGCCCAGTACATCACCAAACTATATATTATATCTTGAAACGGGAATAACACCCCTCTTTTTGGACACCCTTAAAATGCATTTCAACTATGTGACAAAGTTATGGCGATGAGCGAAGAAAGGATTCCACGACTAGTCCTAACGCAAATTATAAATGCGGGTGGAACATGTGTAAATGAGTGGAACAAACTGGCAATCGAATCTTCAGCAACATTTTCAATGTCAGCCGACGAAAACCCCCTTTCGCTTAAGACAAAATTTGAGGACTCGCTGAAGAAAGCTGGTAATATGATGTATGATTACGGTGACCATCCGTTCATTTTTATAATGAACTGTTCATTATTTGAAGTAGATGTTCATTATGAATTACTTTGTATTCAAAAACATAAAAATGTTCATTATTTAAAAAGCTGTTCATTATTTGTTCAGTATTTTGTTCAATTTTGTTAAAACAAAAACGAAAAACTAACCAAACCAAAATTCTTTAAAGAAAATGATAATTCAAACGTGCCCTAATTTACTGAATGTGCAAAAATGGTAATATAGTGCAAATCTTTCATTTCGGATTACTCCCTACATCATTCTCGGGACTCACCTTATGCCAAAATCGAGCATTCAGATAATAATCAATTCAAAAGCTTTTCAAAATTTGAAGACAAGTTTCCGTTGTGGTAAACATTCAAATTGGTAAATTTTATTTGATATTATTAATTAAAATATACCGAGTTAAACATCAATAATTATCTTTAAGTTCACTGATGCCACCCAGAAGAAAATGTCTTAACTACAAAAAGAATATAAATTCTTAAAGAAAACAACAGAAGGCGATGTGAAATGCAACACAAGTGCATGGCCACATTTTCTATTGTCAACCATGGAAAACTCGACATAGAACAATATTAGGTCCTTATTTTAAATAATGAGGATACTTATTCAGTTTGTAAGCGTTTATTTTACAACATTTAGTTAAATTAAAGACTGGATTTTATTTATTTATTTATTTTGCCTAACATACATAGGTACAAATTAAGAGAGTCCTTGCTATATTTTTTTATTGAGCTTTTTTTTTTTGTTAAATAAAAAAATAATAATTAAGAACTGGGCTTAATTTTTTATTTTTTTTTTTTTGTTCATTATTTGGAATTCGACAAGATGGTCACCGTATGTATGATAGGTATATTAAAGAAGCTGAATCGTCAATATACAGGGCTTACTACAGTAAATTAAACCACCACTTGAAGCAAAAAACCTACTTCTTAGCTGACAACACTTCCGAAAAAATCAGCCTGCTATTCAAAGTAAGAGGAGAACTCCTTAGTTTGAACTACATTCCCCACCGACCAGAGCTACCATTATTGTGTGACTTGTGCAATCGTAAGGAACGGGAGGATGTATTCCATTTCCTGGGAGTTTGCCCAATACTCAAAGATTTCCGCAAACGCTTCTTTGGTGTAGCCACGCTTAATTTAGAGGAGACGATCAGCATCTTGAACGGCGAACGAAGTTGGGATCTTCTTCATCAATATTGCTTAGGCGCTATGCGTTACAGAACATGTATAGTTCAGGAAGCTTTTTAAAATAAAAAATTATGTTATAAATGTCAGTCTGGTAGACGGCCTTCGCCCAAACCATCTTTAAGACTTAAGTCAAACATAAAGCTAAGAAATAGTAATTTGTATATATCTTTGAAGTCAATAAAATAAATAAAAATAAAAAATACATTAATACTCTTTGTAATATAACTAGAGCTTTAGTTTTAAGTAAAATTGACTATGGACTTTTCGTTTGCGGCAAGTGTCCTAAGACAACGCTCAACCTCTTAAAATCAAACTATCATCAAGAAGCCAGGAGGAGTACCTATTAATGCATATCGGACTACCAGAATTATAAACATAATGGCAGAAGCAGGACTTCCAACCTTAGAGGAACGCCAAGCAGAGTGCTGTATTAAACTCCTAGCTAAAATCTCCTTTTCCTACAATTCAATCATTGACAAAGATATCTCTTGTGTTATCAGATCAAAAACAACAATACCTAAGCACCGCAAAAGAACTTGGTCTTACCATCAAACGCAGAAAACACCACTTCCAATCTTATCCACCATGGTGCATTAAAGAATCCTGGGTTCTACTGTCTCTGTCGGAATGTAACAAAAAAGTCAACACCAGCCGCTCCATTCCGATCTACCCGAAATCAACCTCTAATGCACAGTCTGCAACAACACTATCGACATTGAACATGAACATATCATCGGACATATTCCTTGCCGTATCTCCAGGTCATTTACATCCCTCTTGTCAGATAATCAATCAGTCTACACTTTACTAAATACAATCGACCACGATAATTTAACAAAAGTTTATATTTTCCTCCGTAAAGGGAATTTGATTATATAAGATTTTCCTTTTCTTACTTGCTTGCCTTATAATTTACTTTTTGAATTTTTGTACTTATTAGAGCTGAAAGCCTAGTGCTCTTTTTTCCCCTTTGTATTAGTTAAAAATGTATTTTTTATAGTAATTAAATAATAATGTTTAATGGAGATATCTTCATTGTATTCAATTGCATTGCGTCGACTTGAAAATTAAAATACATCATGCACCGGTTAATACTACCTACTAAGAAAAATGAACCCGCCTTTAAACGCCTTTCTATTTTTATTTGCATAGATCCTTATTTGGAATTATAATTTGTTTAGTTGTGCTCTGCCGGGTAAAGACATTCTACTTTTGCACAAAATTTATTTATAATTCAGATTCATTCAGCTACATACTTGCAGAATTAAACTATCTTGCAGCTGTTGGTATACTTAAACGTACCGCCTCTGTATACATACGAAGTTACATTGCATGCATAATGCAGGAGGTAAAAATAATTACAATTAATTCGGAGAGAGCGAAATGTGTCTGGAATGTGTTTCGGTTGCACAATCATCTCCAGAATTTGGTTAATTTGTTTCATTATTCCATTTAGATATTTTTGTCCGTTTGAGTTGTCATACCTTTGAGCGATTATCCTTTACCCTCTCATAATGTTCATGTATTTAAAATTAAACTGGTGGAACTATAAATTCAGTTTTAAAGGAGTATTTAAGTTATGTCTTGTTTTTGTTTTTGACATGAATATGAACACATGATTTTAAATTTTACCATTATGCGAAATTTCAAGTTGAAACTGCGTACACAAACCAAACTGCTGTCAAAATCACTAAAAACGAAAGAGTTGTAACCGTTTTTCTTCAGTGAAAATAAAATACTAGGTAATATTGACAAAATTCGTTTGTAAAACTTGAACAAAAGCATTTCTGTTCAACTGAAAAAATTGTTGTAATAATACCATTTAAGTTTTATCAGTATTTGAACAATCTTCTATATAATATAAAAAGAAAGCCTTAAAATTGTGTTCGTTTGTCGCCGATTCACGCCTTAACGCATTTACCGATTGGAACCAAACTTTCACACGTATATGCTATTGGTCTATATATGATTTCTGTGAAGTTTTGTTGCGAAAATGGAGTAGATATTTGTTTGATGGTGTTTGAATCCATTATTTTCAGGATCCTTGCATTAGTATGAATGAGTAAGTTGAAATGTAGGGGTGACTGAGATGACGTGGACAATGATGTTGTTCAGCGTTTTGAGTTTTCACGTAGGGGTTGGCTCATTCGTGAGTAGGGTTATGGCACCTGCAAAAACATTAACCAATTTTTTCGACACTTGCCGAAGCCACGAGTTTGAACGAACACTTACTTATTGCGATGCGAAATGCCTCGATATTTGAATGCGTTTTCAAAGAAGTTCCAGCGCCGGAAACAGGGTGAAGTAGTTCCCGGATTCCGTGGTGTTTATGCAAGTGATGCAATTGGTAGAATATATACACATCACCCGAAAAACGACGAATGCTTCTATTTGAGAATGCCTCTGGTCAATGGTTGTGGTCCTACTTCGTTCTTAGCGCTGCGGACTGTTGACGGTGTGTTGTGTGCTATGGCCGACGATATTTTGCATCGAATTCGCACTGTGACATTGGATAATGAACTGGAGATGTCAGATGAAAAGCGCAACAAAGCTTTGATTTTGATCGAGGATATGTGTCTGCTCATTAATGGCAATTTGTTGTGCAAAATGATGACTCAAAGATATTTTCAGGAAATCTAGATGGTTTTGGCGTTCATCAAGATTATATGGCCTTTTATAGTGATTTGACGTCTCAAAATGTCGTTCAAGAAGTTGAAAACTATGAGTTGGAAGATTTTGAGAATTTTTTTTTACAAAAAAACGGTGCAAAAAAAATGTTTGTTGTACTGCAAAATACTTTTTTTCGAAAGTTCGATTACCAGAATTACAATATCCACCTGAACCATTACGATCCTTACTCTCTGGCACAACACCTGAATAAAAACATTTTTTTGGATAACATTCAAATGTACAATTCATGCTTCCAAATGACATCTTTTGGAGCAACAAATAAAATAAGGGATAATTTTATGTCGACATTAAGGTATCAACCATACACAGCCACCAAAAAAAAAACAAAAATTTACTCAAATTCAGGTTTTTTTTTTCACACACGCATAAGTTTTCCGATTTCAGCGTAGGAACCGTACAACTACAATTTTTCAAAATGTTGAGAAAACTGAAAAAAAACGACTGGAAATTCGAAAAAGTGATTTGACAAAACAAAAATGTATTTCTCAAAAGACCAAAAAAAACATATTTTATAGTACAAATATATTTTTTCTTGAACCGTTTTTTGTAAACAAATTACACAAACATACGTTTACCAATTACAACCAAACTTCACAAAAATCATATATAGACCAATACCAAAGATGTGTGAAAATCGGTAAATGCGTAAAGGCGTGAATCAGCGACAAACGAACACAAATTTAAGGCTTTCTTTTTATATTTATAAATTGGGGCGGAAAGAAGTTCGCCGGGTCAGCTTGTAATTTATAAATAAAGAAATGAACGTTTTCTCAAAAAATACTTTGTCAGATTAACAAAACACGATTTTCAGTTTAAAAATTGAACATTTGTTTTGTTGTATGTATTACCAAAGATTTTGTCATATCCATAAAAACGGGACCAAAAATCGCTTTGTTAATGTCTGCTAGCCAAACAAAATACAGATTATAAATACTACAAACAGTCCTACGAAATGAACTTTTTTTTGTAGATTTGACATAAATTTTGACAAATTCAATGTCATTTCTAATTTGATGATATAAAGTATTTTGTTAGTGTGCATACAAATTCCCTAAAAAAAAGTGAGTATAACATTTTAAAAGCAAATAAATCCGTTTATGGATGACTTCCCCTTGGATATTAATTGGTGAAGATTCCAATTTGACAATATAGGATTGTTTAATAAGCAGTTCATTTTCTTAGTAATTAAATTCAAATTTGACTTTAAAATTATGTACCCGGATTCTTCAACCGAAACCAAAATACGCAACTTAAAATATTGAAGGAGATGATTACATCGCATTCTTTCGGTGTTAAATGTATACCTAAAGGATCCTTTTATTTTCATGCTAAAGGGATTCGGTATCATTATTTTGTCTTAAATGTACATAATAGTCTTTTTGAATTTATTATTCAATCAAACCGCAATGATTTTGACGGGTCGGCCAACCTTCCGCTTTTCACTAAATTGACCATGTGAGAAACATGGGAATTCAAGATACAAATGCACAAACATCCATCGATTATACGTGTAACAAATTATTTGCCATAGTGAAAGCGAGACGCACGGGAAATTTAAGTCGCTTAAATACGAATGGCAAACCGTTCTGAATAAGCGGAATCTGTGGAATGAGTGTTTGCCTTTGGATTTTCCCCTCAAAATCGTCACTTGCAAGACATTTGATTTGAGATCCTTCACACTAAATCAGATGCGATCCGTTACAAAGTTTCAGTACATTGATGTTGTGCAACAAAATTATAACTGAGCCAACTTTCAAATCTAAAATCCGGAACATGCAAAGAATTCAAAAATTCAACTAATCCCAATAAATTATTGTTTTCATGACAAAAGGTAGCATATGTCCTTCCTTCCAACCAAAAATCATAAAAATCGAACGATCCGTACCCGAATCAGTTTTTTTTATATGTAACTGTACCCGTCCGGCTTTGCCCGTACCTTTCGTATTAAATCTTGCTCACATTTCATAAAGTGCTTTATTTAGACAATGTCCATTTATAATTTTAATTATACCTACAACGTTAGAAATAGCGTTTTGTTTTATTTTTTAATGGGACGTGCCACGACCCGTTTTCCTATCCCGCTTATGTTTTGCAAAGTACCGCCTATAGCGTTAAAAACTATCCGAACTTTAAAACTTGAAGCAATCATACCCATCTACAGAATTTTAATCAACTCGGTGAAGCTGTTTCGGAGATCGGCAACAGCGCCACCTATCAGGTCCAAAAATATCCCATCCTTCATGCGGGAACGAAAAATATGCATCTACAAAATTTCATTGAAATCGGTTGAGCGGTTTCGGATATCGACGACAGCGCTATCTATCGGGTCCAAAAGTATCCTGTCTTTCAACCGAAAACCAACCATTTATTTTTATATATACAGACTATATAGATAAAGAAGATTATTATTGAAAAAAACTGAATTGAACTGAAAAACGAAATGTAGATGTAGATAGAGATATTATTATATTTTCTACAATGTCCAGTAAAAATAATACAATGTAATTTATTTATTTCCATTTTTTTATAAATCCAATTGCTAAACTTATTTGTTTGCGTATCATTTATTAATACCTTATGCTATCCACATAACAATTTATTTGTTGCATCAACAAATTTAAATTATGGAACTGAGAGAAGAATTCTATATAACCAACTTATAAATTCAACAAAAGACAACGTGTAGTACTGGCAGATTATTTCTGTATTATCAACAAAGTTTGCTGTTAAATTAACAAAATTACAGACAACTTCGATGGTATTAACAACTTTCTTTGTTAATTTAACAAAAAGATATCAAATCTGTTTTAATTTTTCAGTCGATCGCTGAGCGACGAAGTAATAAGATGAACAAAATAAGCACAGAAAGTATAATTTCAGCTGTCCAAAGCCATCCAGTGCTATGACAGGACACCCACAAAGACTATAAAAATAAAAATATAACCGATAAAGAGTGGAAGGAAAGAAAGAACGGTCATATAACAATATTGCCAGAATCGATCTGGAAATCTGCGAAGATTTTGATATAAATGATTAAATTCACCATAATTTGGTACGTATTCTCGATCTGTAAATACGAACGCGATTTTGAACTAATAAGCTACGGCGAACCGCACTTGACGATGACATTGTCCGAACTAATCGCTCAGCGACGTCGTTCAGTAAATGGCCATCCATCGCTCAGATCCGACGCTTTGCTTTGTCGAAAATATTCTTGAGCGATCTCGATGTATTTCTTTCGATAGAAATATTTTTAAAAAGATAACCTGTAAGCTTGTTCTTTTCTTGCTTGTTACAATTAAAAGCTTAATCCTTGCGGAAATAATAGTAGATAGGTAGTCTTCAAAAATGCAAACACTTTTTGGTTTGTTAAGGCGGCACTACATTCCGCCAATATTCCACTTCAGAAAGAGCGGTCAAAACATGCAAGCGCAATTGTTCGCTTAATTTCTTATTCCAAAATCAAAATGATTTCAGGTTTTACTGATGACTGAATATTCTGACGTTCTATCCGATTCGTCGATTTTATTTGTCGCTCTTTCTTGTCAGCAATTGTAGGTGTAGGTGTAGATTTTGCCCTCACTTTTGGCTACTAATGCTAATAATTGTACCAATTAAGCAGCTCTCCATCGTTATACTGCTCAACCCGACGAGTTTTGCATCTTTTTAGATTTTTCTACAGACAGTCGGGTTTTCTTTTTTATTTTTTGAAGCTCGTATGACACTACATTTTTAACTTTCTCGATTACGTAATAAGAGAAAAATATTGTATTAGTACAAAATTTCGAAATTGAGATGTTAATCAATTCTGACATTACTATGATAGAGGAACTCAAAAAAGTGGGATGCGAAATTCTGCCCGTCCGTCTGTCCGTCGGTGCCGATACCTACAGTCTAAACGGCTGCCTGTATTCCATTCAAACTTCGGATTTGGAGTTTATGGGCTTACAGTTCGGGGACGTTTTTATTTGCATAGTAAATTAAATACAATTTCGATGAGTTGCAGGTTGCAGCTTGCAGGGAATTTAAGGTTTCTTTGCGAAATAGAACAATCGACTTTGAAAAAAAGGAAATAGTTTCGAAAATAACTGCATCCGATATATAAATACATATTTTTATATATATATAAAAAAAACGTTTATTTGTGTATAACTTAACTCACCCATAAATTGCAATTAAAACGATGACTGTTAATATAAATTAGAAGTAGGTAATATAATATTTAGTGAGATAGTTCCTCGTTAATTTTAATTTTGTAATTTCGTGATATAAATCGTTCGCTTACTGTTCCTTTTGTAGAATTAATATTAATATCTAAAAAAAAATATTAATATCTATATAGATAAAAATGATGTGAAAAATGTAATTCACCAATTGGGTTGGGTCGATTAGGCTCAATTTTTTTCTGTTGTTCGTAATTTCTAATAATTGAGAAGGTTTTTCGAAAGAAAGAAAAAAAAAAGATAAGTCGGGAAATTCGAAAAACCGAAAATTGATTTTTTGTTCCGGAATGGCTTTTTTAAACGGAAAAATAGAAAATTATTTGTGCAAAACTAGAAAAAATCCGGAAAGAAGCGAAAAACTTTAACGACGAAATTTAGCATTTTATCGCTTGATTTGATGTACATGTACATGTACAGGTACTTACACGTATAGGTGAAAAATTCGTTGTGAAGCTTGAAAAATTCCGGATAATTGTGAAATTCATTGTGATAAAAGACGTTTTGCGTGGATTTTGGGTGGAGAAGTTAACGATGCTGCGATACATGCCACAACCCCATAGATGGCGTTATACGTTGACTTATAAGTTGACTTAGGATGTGTGTGTCTATATTACTACAGTGTACGCGGTACTCGGTACACCACGTTCACGTGCGTATCACTAGCTTGTCTTCTCATTTAAACATAAACAAAACAACAATATATACACCTGAAATGATTTTCATTCCATACACTGTACTCTATTACTCTCAATCCCATTTACAGTTCACACTCTATCTCTTTCAATCCCATCCAAAATACTCATAACTCATATCCTCGATCAAAATCAAAGCTTTGTTGCGCATTTCACTTGACATCTCCAGTTCATTATCCGATATCACAGTACGAATTCGATGCAAAATATCGTCGGCCATATCATCTTTGTATAATCAAAGTATCTACTTCATTTCAAAAAGTTACTTAATGTAACAGAGTAAACATAATTTATTAGAACAAACCTTTTAGGTATTCCCATATTAAAAAAAATTCAAAATTGTGGACAACAACAATTTGCTTAGAAAATAATTAAAATAATTGACAACAACAATTGCTTTTAAAATTTAAAATATTTTTTTTCTATTTCTATCCAGTTTCCTTTTTTTTCAAAGTGTATTTCCCCATACAAACTTTCATCCCATCCAAGTTTTGTTTTCGTGACAAAAAGTAAATAAAAACCTGATATACAGCAATACGAATAAAACAAAAAAAAAGAATTATGAAAATCGTCCCAGGGGTTATCGAGTTACATGATCATCGAGTTATACCCCGAAAGAATTATAGGTATGTATAGAAGATATTCATATAATATATTTATTACTATTTATATTAAGTGGTGTTCCTTGTTTCAGCTAATTTTTCAGATCTGACATTCCCAAGATCAGCGGATATTTTGTGCATTTCCTATTTTGTGTTTTGTTTTTTGCTTTTAATAAGCTTCAAAAAGACTTTGAAAGATATCTGCTGTGCAAATTTAATTGCAATTTATATACCTATTAATTTTTTTTTAAATAATAAAATCCTCGTTGTGAAAGAAACCATTGACCTTGTTTTTCACGAAAATATAAATTATGAAATTCAAACTCTGTCATACATTTGTTGTAATAGATTCTTAAAAAATTGTCGCACTAGGAAATTTGGAGGTCTAATTGCTTATTAGAACGGTTTCAATACAATGATGGACATTCTTACTAAAGCTATGGCAGAGAACTAATTGTCGACATTAGTGCTCATTTATTAGTAAGGCCATGAGCCAATATTCTCAACAGTTAGGCTCTTTAATTCTATTGTAATTTGTAATTGCCTTATAATAAATAATAACAATAACATTAGTAAGGCCGATTGATATTACCAGAAGACATTTTCTATTGTAGCTCAGAACGCAACTCAGGCGCTAACCCTTATCCGATACTGAATGCACTGTTGCCACTTTAGCGATTTTTTCGCTATTTCTAGCGTATTTTTAAAGCTTTCGGCGATTTTTAATAAAATGTTGTCGCTAAAAAAAAAAAATTGGCGATTTCTAGCTACTTTTCATTACTACACCACCACGTACACGAATCCCGTACTTTTTTTTTTCAAGTAAAAAAATTCTGCAGGTGTAAATAATTTGCAAGAACTGGCTGATTTGGCAATCACTGTGCTATCTCTTCCCCACTCAAATGCTGAATTGAACCAATTTTTAGTGCAATTACCATATAAAAAACAAACTGTAACAACCGTCAATCAGCATACTCATTATGAATTTATTATTATTTTCTTTTCCTTTTATATTATTTGCATTTACATTTACTTACATAAACTTATTGTTGTTTTTCTACATTCATATCCATTCATTCATTTCATTTAATTTTTTCATCAATCAAATATTATCATTTCAATTTCATTTTGTTTTCTTATATCATAACTCTAAAAATACAATACAAAAATTAATCACTTTGTAAACAAAAAAAAATAATCTTAAAAGTAAAAATGTAACGTGTAGCTCTTTACACACAAGATAGAATTAACGCAACGGGAGAATAAAAACAATACGTAAGTGACCGTTACTATCTTTGTGTATAAAAAGCCCACACGAAATAGCCTAAGTCGCAGTCTGTTGAATAAAGTTAAAAGTTGAACACACAACATAGTTGGAGTCTCCTTTTTTTATTTTGTTCTTTCAAATTGCTTTTCGAACAGAAGACAGGCTGAACAAGCAATTGGTCGCCCGGCTCTGATCATCTTCGCTGATTACGCCAACACAAGGGGAAGAGTTATTCTGCGTTTGTTACTTCAGAACAGAAGACAGGCTGAACAAGCAATTGGTCGCCTGGCTCTGCTCACTTTTGGTCGCCGTTTATTCGCCGCTCTTCAGGTTCCGGTCCACTTCGACAGCTCAGCTCTACTCACCCACGAACACACCACACCCCCGCAAGCACCTTCACCCAGCTCGCTTCAATTGGCGCCCAACGTGGGGCCTATTGTTTACTTGATATTTTGTAAATAATACACTAGAGCCCCGAAAGAGTGAACTACAGTGGAGGCCGGAAAATCCGAACATATGAGAAGAAGTAAACGTTTGTTCGAGAAGAAGAAAAACGACACTCAATCCTCTTCGTCTGATTCAGAATCGTTGATATTTGAGTCACCATCATCAGATTTGTCAGATCTCGAGTCGACAATAATTAATCAAACAACACCCAGTATCCCATTCCAACAACCTACGATGACTTCGCCAATAAGTTTGTCTGAAGATCAGCTTACGCGATTGGTAGCTGCTATTGGTGTGAAAGAAAGCCATGGCACGTTTAGCAGATGTACCGCTCGTTTCGATGGCGAAAGAAATACTTCCAAGCTGGAAGATTTCATAGCTACGATCACGGTTTATAAGAGCTCCGAAAACGTATCTGATGCTAACGCAGTAATTGGTTTCCCTCTCCTGTTAGAAGGTTTTGCATCAAACTGGTGGCAAGGTGTGAAAAATGAGGCACAAACATTCAATGACGCGATTAAACTGCTACGTTCGTCATTTGCTCCTCCAAAACCTGCATGGAGAATCTATGCTGAACTGTTTGAGCAAAAGCAAAAATATAATGAGCCCACCGATGAATTTATTTGCAAAAAACGATCTTTATTTTCGCAACTTACTGATCAAATTTCTGAAGAAATTATGATTAACATGATCTATGGCCAAATTCTCCTTAGAATTAGAGAAAAAGTTCCTAGGAACTCGGTTAAGACTTTCCAAGATCTTTTAAAGGAAGCTAGAGAGGCCGAGATATTAGATGAAGAAAGCAGACCTCCAGGAAAACTAGTGGAGGGTCCAAAGAAAAAACGTTGCACATATTGCAGGAAGAATGGACATACTGCTGACCAGTGTTTTACGAAAGCTGACAACAACCAGAATGCAGCTAAGAAACCCACTTTGAACTGTTATGGTTGTGGAGCTGCTGGATATTGCAGAACTAATTGTCCCACCTGTAGTAACAAGAATGCTAATAGTCCATCTATGTTAGATTTTAACCTTTTTGATTCAACAGTAATTGGTAGAAATGTTCCCACGGTTGATGTTAACATAAACGGTCTCAAGGGTGAGGCATATATTGATACGGCAGCTAGAACTAGTGTTGCGGGAGCACGGTTGTACCAACAGCTTGTTAAGAAAGGTTGCAAATTTCAAAAAGTCAATGCAGAGATCACTTTGGCCGATGGAATTCTTAGGCAAGAAATAGTGTATGCTACTGTTGCGGATATCAGCATTGGGAAACGATTTCGGAAAATTCGATTTATTGCTTTACCCAAAGCCAAAGGAAATCGCACGTTGCTTGGAATAGATTTCCTTGAACAATGTGGAATAGTCCTGAATATTGCTCAAAGAGCTTTTCATTTCATTGATGATCCAGCAACTATTTTTGATTTCAAGCTTCCGAAAAGTAACGCATTAAAACCAATTGAGACGCGAGTTGAGAGCCATTTTAAGCCTCCGCAATCAAAGCAGAAGCCAAGATATCATACAGCGCTTCAAAAAGACGATAAATTGAAAAATGTTTCGGCGTATCTTACTTGGGTAGAAAATCGTGAGCCGATAAGTCCTATTGGTAATACACCAAAAAGAAAAAGGGTCAATGAGTACTCTCCACACGGAATCCAAGCTATCTTCTCCGATGCTGTACCACGAGAAATGAGAACACCAGAGAAAGGAAATGAGCTTTTCAGCGCACCAATACGAGTAGATGTTTCAAATATTGATGAATGGTTCGAACTCAATTCCATTGACATTAACCTACGCCCAGAAGAAGGACATGCAATAAACTCGAATGAAAAGCAAAAGCTAGAAGAGCTGCTCAAAGAGCAAGAAAGTATATTTGGGGAAATAACAACCCCGATCCCATACGTTGAACATAACATCAATACTGGTTCACATGCTCCTATTGCGAATGTCCCTTACAGAATTTCACCTGCAAGGAAAAATCAATTAAAGACGGAAATCGACGGCATGTTGCGAAAAGGCATAATCGAAGAGAAGGAATCTCCTTGGGCTTTCCCCGTCGTTATGGTCCCTAAGAGCGATGGTAGCATACGAGTATGTGTTGACTATCGAAAGCTGAATGCCATAACCCTTCCAGATCGGTATCCCTTACCACGGATTGATGATCTTCTCCACGCAGCCAAAAGCACTCCGTATATGTCCACATTAGATCTACGTTCTGGATACTGGCAGATAAAGGTAGCAAAAGAGGATCAGATCAAAACAGCTTTTATAACGCCTTTTGGTACCTACATTTTCAATCGAATGCCATTTGGACTGCGAAACGCACCAGCCACTTTTCAACGACTAATCGACAAGTTTCGAAACGGATTACCAAAAATCTTGATACTTGCCTACCTTGATGATATCATTGTCTGCTCCGAAAGTTTTGATATCCATTTAGAAGATCTGAGAAAGGTTTTTCAACGCTTAAAGCATTTCGGATTTCGCCTTAATCGAGAAAAATGTAAATTCTGCTGTTCTGAGGTTAAATACCTAGGCCATATCCTTACGCCAAATGGATTCAAAGTTGACCCACAGAAGACTGAAGCAATTCTGAATCGAGCAAGGCCAAAAAACCAAAAGCAGGTGCTATCGTTTCTGCAAACCTGTTCGTGGTATAGAAGATTTATACCTAATTTTGCCAATGTTTCAAAGCCTCTGTCTAATCTAACGAAAAAGAATGCAGTTTGGAAGTGGGAAAACGAAGAGCAATGTTCTTTTGACAAGCTGAAGAAACTTTTGACCACCGCACCAATCTTGCAACAAGTTAAGGAGGGTATTCCATTTGTTCTAAAAACGGATGCAAGCAATTACGCCATCGGTGCAGTATTACTCCAGGGGGAGAACGAAATGGAACACCCTGTGGAATACGCAAGCCGTTTATTGCTACCAGCAGAACGCAATTACTCCACTACCGAGAGGGAAGCACTCGCCGTTGTGTGGGCCATACAAAAGTTCCGTGGATACATTGAAGGCTCTGAGGTAAAGATCTTGACAGACCATCAGCCCTTAAAATGGCTGATGACACTAAAATCGCCTACCGGAAGACTTGCCAGATGGGCACTGCAGATACAACAATACAATATCCAAATAGGATATAATCCAGGGAGGAATAATGCGGTCGCTGACACGCTTTCTCGACCACCCTGTCCTGATAAAGGGCATATAGAAGAGTCCTGCGACATCTGTTCCGTAGAAATAGACTTACCAAGGCGAGGCTCCAAAGAACTTCGAGAAGAACAACTAGCCGATCCCGACATAAAAACTATTATCAATTCCTTCGAAAGAAACGATGAGAATATACTTCGCTGGACCAGCCGCGGATATATGTTAGTCGATGGTGTTTTGTATAGATTCTGTTCTGAAGAGGATTCCGAAAATGGACAACTTGTGGTTCCTAAAACAATGAAGTCCTTAATGTTAAAAAAATACCACGACGATCCAACAGCCGGACATTATGGCGCAGAGCGAACATTGGCTCGCATCTCAAGTCGATATTATTGGCCAGGCATGAGGTCGGATGTTGCCAACCATGTAAAAGTCTGCCTCGAGTGCCAACGGTACAAAGCCTCAAATCTGAAACCCGCCGGACTAATGCAGTCAACCCCAAGTAGTCAAAGATTTGAAGTTGTTGCAGTTGACTTATTCGGACCTTTACCTTTAAGCGCAAGTGGACACCAGTGGATCTTAATCGTCGAAGATTTGTGCAGTCGCTGGGTGGAATTGTTTCCTTTAAAAGAAGGTACTGCTGAAAACTGTGCACTTGTACTTTTGAACGAGATATTTTTACGATTTGGTGTCCCAAGAAGACTTCACAGCGACAATGGAACCCAGTTTATTTCTGCTTTAATGCAGAAGCTGACATTTTGCTTGGGAATAAAGCAATCCTTCACTCCTGTTTACCACCCGGAAGCAAATCCCGTCGAGAGAAAGAACCGAGACTTGAAAGCGCAATTATCCATTTTGGTTGGAAAGCAACATACTTCATGGAATTTAAAACTCCCAACAATTAGATTCGCGATGAACACCGCTAAATGTGAGAGTACGGGTTTCTCCGCAGCATACCTGACTTTTGGAAGAGAACTTCGAACTCCAGATGACGTCTATCACGATTTGAAAGCCATAATCCGATCAGAGAACTTCGTCCCTCAGATTACCCCACACTTATTACGAATGGCTGATACCCTGAAGGAAGCTAAAGAATCATCCGAGAAGCTACAAGATCGTAACAAAATCTATGCTGACAAGAAGCGACGATCACACGAAAAATACGAAGTTGGTGATAAAGTACTCGTAAAAACTCATCCCATCAGCAGAGCCTCTAAGGGTTTCACTGCCAAATTTGCTCCAAAAAGAGATGGGCCCTACGTAATACTAGCTAAAAAGGGTTCATCTAGTTTTTCCATTGCCAAAGAAGACAATCCATCTGTTCCATTGGGAACATACCACGCATCCATGTTAACACCCTACAGAAGAGATAAAGATGAAACAACAGAGCCTATAATACCTATCATGAAGAGGGGTAGACCAGCTAAATCCACTAAAGAAATAACGACTGTAGAAGCTCCTATCGCTACCAAAAGAAGGACGACTTCACCAGTTGCTGCCCCATCACCGAGACGATCTATGAGGCAGAGGGGGAGAATGTAACAACCGTCAATCAGCATACTCATTATGAATTTATTATTATTTTCTTTTCCTTTTATATTATTTGCATTTACATTTACTTACATAAACTTATTGTTGTTTTTCTACATTCATATCCATTCATTCATTTCATTTAATTTTTTCATCAATCAAATATTATCATTTCAATTTCATTTTGTTTTCTTATATCATAACTCTAAAAATACAATACAAAAATTAATCACTTTGTAAACAAAAAAAAATAATTTTAAAAGTAAAAATGTAACGTGTAGCTCTTTACACACAAGATAGAATTAACGCAACGGGAGAATAAAAACAATACGTAAGTGACCGTTACTATCTTTGTGTATAAAAAGCCCACACGAAATAGCCTAAGTCGCAGTCTGTTGAATAAAGTTAAAAGTTGAACACACAACATAGTTGGAGTCTCCTTTTTTTATTTTGTTCTTTCAAATTGCTTTTCGAACAGAAGACAGGCTGAACAAGCAATTGGTCGCCCGGCTCTGATCATCTTCGCTGATTACGCCAACACAAGGGGAAGAGTTATTCTGCGTTTGTTACTTCAGAACAGAAGACAGGCTGAACAAGCAATTGGTCGCCTGGCTCTGCTCACTTTTGGTCGCCGTTTATTCGCCGCTCTTCAGGTTCCGGTCCACTTCGACAGCTCAGCTCTACTCACCCACGAACACACCACACCCCCGCAAGCACCTTCACCCAGCTCGCTTCAAAACTTCGGAATCAACTTTCAACCCTGACGTTGAATTCTATAATATTGATTAGAAATCAACTTAAAGTGATGAACAGGAGTTGCTGTAACTACGACCTGCAAAAAAAATAGGAGAAACAAAAAAATCTAAATCTGAAGAAAATATAGCCGAAGTCTCTACTTCAAACTTGGAAGAAATGGACAGCTAAGAATTAGATGATTCCATTTTTGAGCTGGAATTTGATTTGTAAATTTATTTATTTATTTTTAGAAGTTTTTTTTTGCTTCACATTATTTTTTTGTTATCTTGAATTTATTGGTTGTTTTTTTTTTAATTCAGTACCTATTTAATTTGATTAATAATTTAATAATTAACAATTTATTTTAAAAATAAATACATATTTTTGTGAACTTACATTCAAATTGATATTTTAGCGATTTCTAGCGGATTTTCGCAATTCAGAAACTAACATTTCTAGCGGATTTTAGGTTATGGTCTAGCGACAATTTTTTTTCCTCAGCGGCAACACTGACTGAATGTTGCATTTACAAGTAGGTAATTATCAGCATTGCGTTAAATTCCCAGGAAAATGTCGCCATTCATGTGCGGAAGCAACAATTACGAAATAACTACAAACCATGCAAATATATATAACTTAGCTAAGTAATTGGGTAAGTAACCAGAATTACTTCTCCAACCGGAGGCAATTCTACACACGATTTATTTATCTGCATTGCTTCTGTGTAGTGCAACAAGTAGCCACAAAATAAGCTGTTAGCAAGTTAATGATCCTCCCAACATTTCATGATGAACTCATGAAGGTATTACGGAGATGGATATATTTTCAATTTCATTACAATTTAATGCAATCCTATTCAAAATCAATTACCTGGAAAACAAAATCAAAACAAATTAGCTGCTTACCTTGGAAAGCTGCTTCCACATTTAGTTCTGCCTCAGCGCTTTTGGCTGCAGCCATCACTGTTACGAGGATTAATCCATTTAGCCACATTTTGTTATCCTTATATTCGATTTATTCCAGAAACCAATCACACATCCAAACGCGCATATCTCTTTTGGTACCCCTGTAGTTGTATACACATAAAAATCGAGAATACACCAAAACGAAAGAAGCTAAAGTAAAATTTAGGAACGATTGGAAGGGTGTTCAGGAGTCAGGACTCACGCAGCAGAGGAGGGTGAATGAAATAAAATAGACAAAACAAAAAGTGCTCGTACACAACATAAACAAGACTACAGACAAAGGGTACAAAAATATATGCCACTGTCAAGAAATCACAAAAAGGCAAACTGCCGCGACGCGTTGTAGGCTACGTAATGTATCTTCTCCTCAGTCTGCACATTCATATCAAATGATTTCCATTTTCGTTTATTTTTTTTACGAGGACGAGTATCTGTTTTATTTTCATTTGGTGAGTTTTGGCTTTTGGGTTAGAGTTCATGCCAAGGGGCCGATAATCTTGAGGCACTTGCAATTTTATTTTATTCTATGGAACAGTGGAACTACTCTATATATCGACGCGAATAATAAGCTTAATTTTCCACACTTTTCTTTCCACTTCTTTCACGTTTGTTTGTTGTATTTTGCTTCTTTTGTGGTGTTTTTCTCTGACTTTACTAGAGAGCCAAACCAAAGAACAATACACTGGCAAATCGATTTACTTATGTTATAATACACATTTGATTTTAAGCACCATAGCCAAAGAGCCTGGATAAATCTGCACACGCACTAACACTGGGGGGATTCTCCCACCGATTTTACAGAGAAACCGAAAGAGGACGATACTTGCTTTCATCTTATCGGCATGAATTTTCTTATGTAGGTACGAAAAGGAGAGGATTTCCCGTGAAATCGAATAGAAAAAAAGAAGCGATTTTTGGATTCAAAATTTTTTATCAAGTTTTAATTGATTTTTTCTCATGTGGCAAATTCGTTCATTAAAACAAGAACACAAAGGACGAAAAAGTACATTTGCAGTGTTTTCTCCATCCGTTGCCAACAACAATCAAATTTTGTTCGCACTCAGAGTACCTAAAATGGTGTTGTGCTTCCGTCCACTTAAGCACTGATGGAATTGAAAGACTTAAGTGACTAATGACTGTGAAGAAATTACACAGGTGCACATTAAAAGGACATTTTCACAATGGCAGCCGCAGTAACTTGTAATGGGTTATGTTTTATTGCCAGTAGAATATATACCTATACCTATATAAATACATATATTTTTTTTTTTTTATTAAATAAACGAGAGGGTGGATGTATTCAATCCCAATGAACTTAAAGTCACCCCAACGGTTTTTGCACTCACTTCACTTCCCACACACCACCGGATCTGGAACTGGATACAAAGGCGTAAAATCAATTTATACGATTACACTGAAAAAGGACATTTTGCGGCGTATCCTCTACTTGTGAATGCGACAATAAGTGCTAAATTTTGTCCCAACTTCTTGTTACAAGGAAAATTAAAAGAAAAAAATGTCTGTCCTTAATTTGAAGTTTTCCAATAACCGAAAATGAAAAACGCTTTCCACGGGTACCGCAATCTATCGCAAACGTTCTTAAACTGACGTCCCGTCCGTGTCGGTGTTAAATGATTCAGGCGAATTTTCTCCACTTTTACAACTCAGCGTTTTCCCTCGTGCATGTGTTGAGTTCTGACTTTACTGTGTAACAACTAACAAGGGCTGCCTTACAGGGTGGTCCAGTGGTGAGATACACACGACACTTCATGAATTGTACACAAACACGAATGTAAATGCACCCCCGAGAGAGAGAACGGTCAGATTGTGTTCTAATAGGGCGCATGTCCAATCCGGCCGGGGAGCAGGACAACTCCAAAAGCAGGTAAGAAATATAAGGCGGCGCAGCTGATCAGCTCGGGCGCGATGGAAGGAAAGTGCCTGTTCGATATTCGTCTTAAGTTAAACGACCGACGACGACGACGACGACTAGAGATAGTATCACAGTTTTTCTTTTCGGTGGGAAAAATCGATATCTCACAAAAAGAAGCAAATACGAGTATTCACCACTTGGATGCCTTTTCTTGGTTTCATGCGGACTAGGTATAGGTACCTATTACAATGGGGGGCAGATGACAGGCTGTCCTTTCCTATAGTACATGCGAGTCGTTCATGTCTGGTATGCTGCGTGGCTCGTGTGTAGTAGGTAGTCTATAACATTTGCATAATTCCTCACTGAGGGGCTAAAAAAAATGGATGAGGGGGGTGGCGTTTAATGAGACGCTTATGGAAAACATTTCCCGCCTTTTTCTTGGCGCAGTAGAGGAACGTTGCGTGCCTTAGGCCGATGGAAATGAGATAATCATCAGGAATATACAATATAAAGGACAGGGGAGCAAATGTTTTTGTTTTTATGACTGGGCTTCATATATGCCCACGAAAATATGTTTTAACCTTTATTGAACGGGCTCACCATTGCGTGTCAGACATAAATTTCTGATATGTGAGTACGACTACAAAATAATCGTATTTGTTGGTGAATAATGCATGTAAATAGTTTAATTTCTGTGTAGATAAGAAGTTGACGTAGTTATTAGAAAAATAAAATCAATTCCAATGGAGAACTGTTTATGGTATAGGTGCGTAGCTCTATCTTTACCTATTTATGCATCAAACGGCATTCCATAATGATCTGCGTTTCTTTCTCCTAAATTTAAATCTGGGATGGAAACATATGCCCGATGTCCTAGCTTAATATTCTCCGCAAATAGCGCGGTCTTTCTCTAACAGCTTTCAGTTGGTTAAGGCCTTCATTCGACATAATGAGTATTAAAAACTGCAAAGAATACATTAGGCCTTTTTATACACCGGATTCATTCGGAGAAAGCATCAAGAAGGTCAACAAAAATACAAGCTATTGTACTAAGTAGCCGATGAAATATAACTACACAATACAGGTGCCTTCTCAGTCGAGCTAAATATCAACGGCTTGAAATTATTCAAGATCGCTAATTTTAGCGGAGAATTTAGAAGAAAATTGCAGCCGCTGTCAGAGACTTAGTGCCGCGTCAAAGATATACAAGGTTTACTTGACGTGGGCCCTAGTGCGCCGTGGAGCTCGGATTTATAACAGTATAGCCATGACATCTCAAAATCTCAAAGCTTTATTGATGTTGATATAGTGAGAATATAGTTGATATAGTGAG
Source organism: Cheilosia urbana (assembly GCA_946477585.1). Taxonomy (NCBI): domain Eukaryota; kingdom Metazoa; phylum Arthropoda; class Insecta; order Diptera; family Syrphidae; genus Cheilosia; species Cheilosia urbana. The sequence continues at coordinate 47,372,074 of OX297856.1, forward strand.
AAAAGCTGACATGGAATGATGGCAAGGCATATGTCTATAAAACGCAACTCGATGAACGACTTCAGATTCATACCGAGGACGATTTTACCCAAATTGAACAAATTATAAAGGACTCATACCCAAGAAACGAACAAAGGAATAGAAGAATGCAGTATAAGAAGCCGTGGTTTGATCAGGCGTGCGCAAAGGCGAGGCAGATTTCCTTCACTTGGCTTAGGCAATTCCGTCAATTCAATGAGGGCGTTATGAAGGACTCATATATTAAAGCTAATGGTGAATTTAAGGCATTATGTAAAATAAAGAAGACGAAGCACTATGAAGCAGAGGCTAGAATACTGGCGCGCTGTAATAATTCTGCGGACTTTTGGAGGCGTGCAAGAAAAATCAACGGTGTGAAGTATGTTATGTGCAATGAACTAGATGGAAATATCCACTTAGATCATTTTAAAAGACTATTAAATCCATCTGATAATCTCATAGACTTTCAATATGCCACACCAGCACACCATAATGATATATTGGACAGACGGATCTCTCTGCATGAATTAAGGCAGGCTATAACCAGCCTGAAGGATGGTAAAGCTGCAGGTTCCGACGGTATACCTTCTGAGTTTTACAAGCTTGGTACCAACAATCTGCACCTTAGGCTCATCTCTTTATTTAACACCATCTTAGAGACAGGAGTAGCACCACAACGATTTAAGGAATCGTTAATTTTTCCGATCCATAAAAAAGGTTCGACTACAGATCCTGCAAACTATAGAGGTATTTCATTGCTAAATGCAGCATATAAAATCTTCACAGCAATAATGCAAGGCAGACTTAATCAGTGGATAGGAGAAAACAAGTTGCTGAAGGAATTTCAAGCCGGGTTTTAAGCCAGCATATTCTACCATTGATCACTTGTTCGTTTTAAATAGTATCGTTGAACTCTTCTGCCAGCAGGGTAAAAAACTTTATGCATTCTTTGTGGACATCAAGGCAGCCTTTGACACGGTAAACCGCCACTCCTTGTTTTACAAACTCTACAACATGGGGATGTCACTAAAATATGGACGTGTGGTACAAAACCTTTATAGGGATACAAAAGCAGCGGTTTGGAACGGAAACGTGTTATCGGAATGGTTTGAATCACGCACTGGAGTAAGACAGGGTTGCTCTTTAAGTCCGAGCCTTTTCGCACTCTTCATAGAGGACATAATTGACTTCTTGCCGGGAGGAATAATGTGTGCAGGAGTGCTGATCAAGGCTCTACTATTCGCAGATGACATAGTGCTATTGGCATACTCTCTAGAAGCTTTGCAGCTTATGATCAACCGCCTTAGTAGCTACTGCAGGTTATGGAATTTTATAGTCAATTTGGATAAATCAAAGGTGATGGTATTCACAAAAGGGGGAGGTCGAACGAGTGTGAATGAGAAATGGCATTATAGAGGCGAAGCAATTGAAGTGGTGAAGAAATATAAATACCTGGGTTTACTTGTTACCAACAATTTTAGTATGAATGCTCATCTAGAGGGAAAACTGGTAAAATCGAAAACAGCTATAAATGTAGCATGGAAGAGATGCTTTAATAATAAGTATATATTGCTCATAGTGCTAAATATAAAGTTTTTGAGGCGGTGTCTGTGTCCATTCTCTTCTATGCAGCACAAGTTTGGGGATCAAAAAAATACGAAGCTGTCGAGAAACTTCTACGATTTTACCTCAAAGGAATATTTCATCTCCCGCCCAACACACCAAATTACATGCTAATGTTGGAAACAGGTATATCACCCCTCTTTACGAAGACGCTGAAACTCCAAGCGGATTATATAATAAAGGTGCTTAGCATGCCGGATTACCGACTCCCAAAAATAGCAGCCATAAAGGCTATTCAAAGTAGATCCGGATGGTACAAAGAATGGTTGGCATTAGCTCGAAACTGTAATATAGATCTTAATCACGATGACGCAAGGTGTTTGAAGAACCAGCTTTACAAAATCATTGAAGTTACCGATGAACAAGCTAGGACTCGGTACTTCGAGGAAGCTGAGGGATCCATACACCGAACTATCTACAGCCGCTTAAACTACAATTTGTTGCAGAAAAAATTATTTTAGAGATGAATGTAGTATTGATGAAATAGCGATGATCTTGAGACTGCGGGGCGAACTTCTACAACTTAATTATATACCACACAGAGAAGATCTACAGCAACTATGCAGCTTGTGTAACTTAGCAGAAACGGAAGACACACATCATTTCATTGGAAGGTGTCCAATATTGAAAGAAACGAGAAGGAATATCTTGGGAAGCGATACCCTATCTGAGAATCAAGTCATAACACTCCTCAACGATGTAAATATTCCTAATTTATTCAAATATTGTAAATTTGCATTACAGTATCGGGCGAGAATATTATCAGGCAGCTTTTGATAAATATTAATTTAACTCATTTTATTTTGCTACAAGATACTTTTCATTTGCATACATTATATAAATACATTGCCAATCAGGCAGACGGCAATGCCATGCGAACTAATTTATTTTGTAAACTTTATTTTGTAATGAATTTTAAAGTGCACAAATAAAATGTAATCTATCTAAAAAATCTTATCTAGTGAGAAAAATATTTGAAATTATCCTTCCCTTGTGATCTACAAGCTATGAGCGTACAGCGTACAACAGTAAATCAGTGCATGGTACACAGTGAAACAGGAATTTAAAATCAATTTACTCAGTAAGAACATACGTTTTTTTGCATATATATAATAAATAACTCATTTTATTTTTTATCTTCTTCTATACATATATATACTAGCGTGCCCGGCGAACTTCGTCCCGCCCAAAATTGACTTTTTGACTAAAATAATTTTCACTTCCACTTCCACCTGAAATTAATTTTATTGATCCCAACTATAGCTTTTGACAAATACGATCTCACTGTATACTACGATCAAAATTTAAAAAAAATTCCGTAGAAAATATGTATAGTATATGTACAAATTCGTTCTCAATAAGCGGATTCCGTGGAATGAGAATGTTTGTCTTTGAATTTTTCCCTTAAAACCGCCGCTTGCATGACATTTGATTTGAGATCCTTCACCACCAAATCAAACGCGTTCTGTTGCAAAGTCTCGGTGCATTGAGGTTGCGCAACAAATTTCTAACTGAGTCGACTTTCAATTGTTAAGATTTAAGCCCGGAACATGCAAAGAATTCAAAAATTCAACTAATCCCCATAAAGTTTTGTTTTCACGACAAAAAGTACTATATGTCCTTCCTTGGGGTCATGCGAATTTAAACCAAAAATCATAAAAATTGAAGGATTGATTCCTGAGTTATGAGTGCGCACATACGGACGTCAGTCTTTTTTATATATAGATGTACCCACCCGGCTTTGCTCATACCTTTCCTGCTCACATTTCGCAAAGTCCTTTATTTGGACAATGTCCATTAATAATTTTAATGCTGCCACGCCTATGTTTTGCAAAGTACTGACTATTCTACCTATTCAGATCGACTCGAAAAAGTTCAGAGGCGTTTCACAAAATATATTTTTTATAAAATGCATTGGATCCCTTCGCCCAACAATTACAAAGCAAGATGTCTTCTACTTGGAATTAAATCCCTGAAATCCCGAAGACAGATTCATGATGTAATGTTTGTGAGGGACTTACTGTGCTACCAGATAAGATGCCCTACTCTGCTGTCGATGGTACCCATATATGCTCCATCTAGACTCTTAAGAATAAGGCATCTTTTGTTTCAGCAAAGTCACATAACTAATTATGGTCAAAACGAACCTATATCTAGAGCTATACTTGCGTTCAACAGCGTTTATAGGGGATAGATGTATCTTTATCTAGAGACAAGTTTAAATCTTTATTATTATGTATATTTATATTTTAGATTTTGTAAATTTGTAACGTCTGTTAGCTATCTAATAATGCTTGTAGATAAAATTAAATAAATAAATAAAATAAATAAATAAATAAACATATGGTGGGAATATAAGGGGGATAGCTTCAGTGGTTCAGCCGTGGTTCAGCCGGGGTGGAACTCGATGATGATGTAACTCGATAACCCCTTGGACGATTTTCATAATTCTTTTTTTGTTTTGTTCGTATTGCTGTATATCAGGTTTATATTTTTGTCGCGAAAACAAAACTTTGAGGGGATGAAAGAGGTTATGAAAGTTTGTATGGGGAAATACACTTTGAAAAAAAAACTTTTGAAATGAATTATATACTTTGATTATACAAAGATGATATATTATGGCCGACGATATTTTGCATCGAATTCGCACTGTGACATTGGATAATGAACTGGAGATGTCAGGTGGAATGCGCAGCGCAGCAAAGCTTTGATTTTGATCGAGGATATGTGTCTGCTCATGAGTGGCATTTTTTTGTGCAAATTGGGGATGCCACAGCCAAATCGTTCAATGCAAGTGCAAGACTCATTTAATCGAGAACAGGAGCGAGAAATGGACTTCGATCGAATCGCATTGAGTCAAGCTTTTCGAACAAATGAGTCAATGTTGAATCAAGAATAAAAGAAAGTGTACGATGAATTCATGCAAGTCGATATCGAAATTTTCTTCCTTGATGCGCCCGGTGGAACTGGAAATACATTCCTGATTTCACCTAGCCTCTTCTGCTACTTTGTTAGAAGGCGGTCGAACAGCTCATTCTGCATTGAAATTGACATTGAATCTGCAAGTGGATGAAGAACCTACATGCAACATTTCAAGGAACACTGCGGTGGCGAAAGTACGGCTTACAAACGCGCATTGGTGGCCCTGAATCGTTTACGTAATGATAAGCGACCTTTCGGTGGAGCAACGATCTTGCCATCAGGCGATTTTCGTCAAACGCTGCCTGTCATTTCGAGATCAACTCCGGCAGATGAATTGAAATTGAATGCTTGAAGGCGTCTGCTTTATGGCGATACGTCAAGAAATTGCATTTGACAACAAACATGCTATAGAGTTTCTTTACAAAATTACCAGTCCGCTGCTGAGTTCTCCAGGCAACTGTTGGCGATGGGCAATGGTTTTTGCAACTTTACAACGACACCGGAAGAACTAATTATGAATGTTTTCCCGAATATCGCTCAGAATTATATTGACCATGATTGGCTGATTATAAGAGTGATTTTGACTGCGAAAAACAAGAACGTCGATCATTTGAATTTCGCCATTCAAAACCAAATCGCTGGTGAGTTGCATTCATACAAATCAGTCGACTCCGTGATGAATGAAAACGAAGCCACCAACTATCCCACTTTGTTGCGCAATCTAAATGAACCAAAATTTTGTAACGGTACGCGTTTGATTGTGAAGAATTTAATATCAAATATTATTCAAACAACGATTTTTATTGGAAAATTCAAAGGATTCCACTTATTCAGAACGATTTGCCGTTCGTATTTAAGCGTCTTCAATTTCCCGTACGTCTCGCTTTTGCTATGACAATTAATAAGTCGCAAGGACAATCGCTGGATGTGTGTGTAATAAATCTTGAATTTCACGTGTCGGCTCACGCTTTGTACGTGTACGCACCCGATAATAGAAATAGAACAAAAAATGTTGTGTACCATAAAGCACTTCAGTGAAAAAGCGGTAGGTTGGCCGACAAGTATTTAATTTTATTTATCTATTTATATAATTTTAATATAAGTTTTGGATAAAAAAATTGAACTGACCGTATTACATGAAGCAGAATGAAGCGAAAGCTCAGAATTATTAATTTCATTACCTACAGCTAGTATTATAATAAAAGCTCTTCAAGTATATGTAACACACAAATAAATAAAATAAAGTGCACGACTGGGTCAAACAAAACTTTCTCGTTCATCAAAAGTTTGATTGGATGTTTTCTTATTTTATTAGGTAGGTCGTAGCGTAGGTAGGTAAAGATCTGAGAAGTAATGCTTGATAAAAGAAACGGTTCATGAAATATAGAAAAAAGAGTTAAATAAAATTCCCTTTTGGGTTATTCATCTGATATGGCAGTACATTTATAACAATGTGAGATTTTAAAAGTTGATGCACTTAACCGGCGATAGTTTAAGTTGTCAATGTTTGCAGGTAGTATTCGTGATAGATCGTTATCTTTGCATAGATATATATATATCTATGGATATGTAAGATTTCAGGGATTTGTTTTTGAGTTTTTACTATTGTTATAAAGTGAATATTCCGATTGACATGTGTGCGTGTGCAAACGAAGTGAGATTTTCTGATTGTGTGAACTCCAAGTGGTTGGAATTATTTTAAGGTGTATAAGTATTCAAAATGGTTTAAAAAAATGGAAGTGCACGGAAAGAACCGAAAAATCACCGATTGCAACATTTTGAGTTGCAAATCACGAATTATATATTCTTCGCAAATCACAACGATTTTGTCTTGAATTGATACAAAAACTCGTAATTTGACATTGAAAACGGCGAAGAATATCAAATTCGGTTTTTTGAATATTACGATTAAAAGTATTGATTCGAGCTTATTTTATTTGTAGTGTTTTGCAACATTTTTGGCGCAATTTACCACTTCAATAGGTCAATTTTTCAAACAGCACTTTACAATCTCAAATTGCAAAAAATATTTCGTGATTTACCACCACGGAATGATGAATCAATAAAATCTTATCTTATAATTTCGCACATGTAAATTGAAAACGTAAATTGACGTATAAAAGTCGTAAATTGCAAAATATTTTTTGTAATTTGCGTGGTGGGGATATTTTTTATGCACCAGGTAGCCGACATAAAGTTAAATCCTTTCTTTTTATGGATGAATATATGTATGTGGTTTTGCTGGACAGCTGCAATCATGTATCATGGGCAGAGGCAGAGGAAGACAGTCGGTATTCACACTTCGCGTTAAAATTGTTTAGGTATCGTATAAATAGTTCGCGTTCGCAAATAATGAGTGTATACTAACCAACGGATTATAAGCTTTCTGGAAAACTATCTTGTAAGGACTATCAACATAACCATTTCTTGAAATAATAAAGCCCAAAGCATGAAGTTGTGGCGTTAAAAAGTTTTCAATCATATCACGATATCGCTCCCCATTCACAGTTACCGTTACGCCGTTTTCATTTTCAAAGAAGTAAGGTCCAATGATTCCTCCTGACCAAAATCCACACCAGACTGTAATTTTTAATGGATGCAAAGGTGACTGATGAATAATTTGCCCAGAACCGACTTATTCTGTTTATTCACATATTCATTCAAATGAAATAGTGCCTCGTCACTCATTATGATTTTTTCATGAACACATCACAGTAATCGATGATTGATTTTGATAAAATGTTTTAACAATTAAAACACGTTGGTTTATCGAATATTTTTCCATATTATATTTGCCACGTGTCGACTTCACGACTGCCAAATATGAACTGTCAAGATTAATGTTTACCAAAATGGCGGCAAAACAAAGTAGTATACCTTCCCGACGGACACCCGTTATATGGCACCGTATGAGTCACATGGATATAAAGAGGAAAAATACGACTATAAATATGTATATTTGAAAATAAGCTTTGTAAATCACAAGATATAAGTTGTTAATTGAGAATTATTTTTTTCTAATTTCGAGACTGAAGAATCGTAAATTGCAAAATATGAATTGCAAATTGACAAAAATAAGTTGCAATTCACGATTAAGAATTTGTTAATTGCGACTACTGAAGTAGTAAATCAACCCATCTTGTTCGCAAATCAACACTATTGAGTTGCAATTCAAAACTAAATGGTTGTAATTTGCTAAGGGATTAAATCGTAATTTGCAACAGAAAATTATTAACTTACGAAGAATCCAAGTTTTTTAAAGTTTCTTGGAAATTAAAAAACAAAACAAATTATAGATATAGATATATTTAAGGCCGAAAGGCAATAATTTTAAGCATATTGTTAATTTTAGAGCGCTCGCTAAGAGCCAGTAAGCTAGAATAAGATAAATGTTAGTTTTAAATTAGATTTAATCATTGTCTAGCACGTAAGTTTATTTAATAACAATAAATAACAATAAAAATGAATTTAAAATGAAACAATGAGTGTTAATTTAAGATTTTTTTTTTGTTTGCAATTCACAACCACAGAAATATCAAATTGATAACTATTTGTGTCAAATTGTGAACGGTTGTGAACGGAAGTGTTGTTTCACGACTTTCACTTTGTATAGTTTCTAGAATTGCGAATAAAAAGTAGTGAATTAGTAAATTCTGAGCTAAGCTCTAAAATGAGACAAACTTTTCTTGAATCGGCGCTTATTTTTCTTGATTCGATCTTAAACTTTTTTCCGTGTGGGTAATATTTGCTAAAAATAAGTTTTGCTCTGCTGGTATTGCATTTTTAATGACTGTTGCAATTTCAATTTGAAAGTACGATGTTGAGTTGTTAAAATACATATATTATATGAACAGGGGTCGGCTTTTGGGTAGTCATTTTTGAGAAATAATTTAAAAAAAAAAAAACGGTTTTATTCGAATTTTTTGAGAAAAACGAAGTACAGCATCTTATTTAGAACTAGCTGTGCCCGCAACTTCGTACGCGTCGTGAGACTGTGTGGTTTTCAATAAAAGAGATTTGACCGTTTTCTCAACGGCATATTTGTTTAAAATCAACAATCTAGCTAAAAAAAAGCGGTGAACATTGTCGACATTGAAACAATAAATCAAACAAATCTATTTACCTAAAACACCAATTTAAGAAAATTAAATTCAACAGCGTTAGTACTAAAAGTCCACTTCCTTACTGTATCAACGTAGGTAATATCAAAATAACCACTAAAACAAAAGCCTTAACGAAAATTTGTATCTACACCAACAATAAATAAATCAAACAACATAAGTCACCTATATCGTCTTTACTTCTTGAATTTTTCAATTCTTTACTGTAAGTATCAACGTAGGTACTATAACAACCACTTAAACAAAAACCTTGAACTCAATTTCTATATACACCAGACACCATCTCCACCATACGTCCCCCACCACACCACACGTCATCAGCCATCTGCGCATTTCCTCAGAAACACGTTGTGGCTGTTTTTTTTTTTTCATAAATGAACTTGCTTGTGCGATGTGCGCCACCAAAAACCACCCCAAAGCAGAACAACGATCAAGAACCGCGGCGGCTGATAATATTCGATTTCAGAAAATAAATTTATTTTGTTCATGTTAGATTTTAGGCTGTAGCTCAGCTTCTAGAGGACATAGAAAGCTGATTGATGGCTTGAAATAACTATTAAAGTATTGGCTGTCCTAAGTATTTTGTTTTGTTTGCATTGATAAAGAATTATTTGAGTAATGGCGAGTTAAAGGCAGTAAAGTCGAAAAAAAAAACACATTTTGGTCAAAAACGCTCCAAAAAATAGGCATGGCAATGAAATGAATAGCCTATATGTTGCACAGAATCTTAAGAAACATTTCAAAAAAAGTTTCATCGAAATCTGTGCAGTAGTTTTCACGCCATTAGGTAACAGAAAAATTGCCTACAGTTTTATTATAATGATAATCGATAGAGCGGTTTTTGTAAAATTTGGCAGACAAAACAGTACCAAATATTGCAATGTTTAGTTTTAAAAATACATAAATTGTTTGGGATGTAAGCATTACTTGGTTTTTAAAGTTATACCGAAGTCGAAAATGGTGTTTTCGAGATATCAGCAGTTTTTAAAATTAGCGTTTTCTGTGATTCGAATTGAAAATTAAGAACGCAATAATTTTGAGAATATGAGATTTTTACCCTAAGTTTGTATTTTGGTCAAAATCTTTATTAGCGTTTTCAAGTAAACTAAAGAAAACTAAATTTGGAGTCCCTTCGCGCGGAAGAAGTGAAACTTCGTAATGTGGAAAAAAAAAGAAGGGGTAGAAAATGATTTTTAGTGAAATCATAATGTTTCTTTAAAACAAACGTTATTAACATTGCTTACAATTCACAATTGATCGCATCTATTAATTATCATTTTCGAGTGGAGAAATATCCAAATCTATAACATTTACAATGGGATTATGACAACTACGAAACGTTGGAAGTCGCATTAGAAGTTTCACTTACAAAAATACTATAAAATTATATGTGTATCAAATCAAACTAAAACAAGTAGGTAAATGAAATAATGAGGACGCTACTCGTTGCTAACGCTTGCGGTGTCCTGTAACAGGTATATTACGCGCATCCGTTCGAGTGCCACACTTTCACTCTCGCTCTGTCTCCTGGGTTCGCAGTCATGGTAATTTCCATTGAAATCAGTATTTGATATCTTCGTTTATATAAGGTCTGAAGATTCAGCAACTTCCAGCGGATATACGACTTTCGGGATTCCAAAGTTAATCACTTAACAAGAAAGGGAAATAATTAAATGCTTTCAATTTTTTAGATTTAAAATTCTTAGGCCGAGACAACCGATTATCGACTTTTGGTGGTAGGGGTCCTTAAATTTCATTCAAAAGCGTTTAGAAGTCCCGATCGGATTCTCGCTTTACTGGCAAGAATCCAAGTTGGTCATCAGTAGATATTACTGTCGAAGTTGATATCAAGATCATTAAAGTGATCAACACGTTTAATAACTGCATAAACAATGACATGAATTGGAACAAGTGGATTTTGACTGCTGCTAGAAAAATAAATGCGCTTGCAATCACCTGATGCAAGGTGTAGACGCCGTGGTGTAGTGATAAGTGTGTTGGAATACTAAGCGAGGGGTTCCAAAGAAAATATGTCATGAAAGAGATTCTCATATAGCCGTTTGGACCCGGCACAAAATTTTAGATCTCTTCCATTCGTCCACAAAATTTAAAACTCACACAAAACGAATGGTTGTGAGAAGCTAGGCCTAGGGTATACCTACGGAGCTGTTGCGCCGACTATTTATTTAATTTTTTAGTCACCTTAAAACAATAGCATCGTTCAGTACGCAACAAATAGGTGTAAACCATTTATAACAGCAGAGACAAATCATACTGAGACCCGCATTCTCGCAATTTGGTTTTCCTTTACCGATGGTATGAAAATTAGAATCGGTGTAACATGCAAAAACATATTTACAATAAATGCAAATATTACAAAAAAATGCTGCCAACCACGGCCAAACCGTGGGGAAATGTGATAGATTTCACAATGCCATTGGTTAGTTATTATATATTTTTAAAATGCGAATAAATTGATTTGTATGGTTAATAAAACAATGTAAATGGGATATTTATGTTTTTCCGCTTTTGAATTTTAACTTTGATTTCATCAGTAAATTGTTTTAAATAACTGAAGAAAAATTGCTTAAAACGTTTTTATTTTCCCTCAACAATACCGCATTGTTAATTTTTCATAAATATTTTAAGCAAAGGTACACTTATTCCTAAAAAAATACTATCCACACGTAACAAATATAATTTCAAGTTTAACGAATAAGATTCTATGAACGCTGCCAGCAGCTTTCCCAAAAGCGGAAGTAGCTAATACTTTTTGCAAGTGTGTTGGTGAGCCGGAATTTTTGAAGTAACAAGAAATTGTTGTCAGTACGAATTAAGGCAAGTAGCAGTAGGTCTCATTATGGTTTATCTATGGCAGAATAAGCGCCGATATTTAATGAATGTTTTAACTTTTCTCATGACGGATAAAAAGGCAACACAATACATTAGGTGAAGTTGCATCTATTGAGGTAAGACTGCATTAGAAAATATTGATTGTCTTAGATTGAGTTAACTCGTAATTTATGTCGTTTGTCATCGGGTAAAAAGAAGCGACCGGGAGAGTCCAGAATCCAAAAAATCACTTCGGAAACCGTTCCATTGGCACAAAATATACTCTTCCGGTGATTCGGAGAAGAGAATTTCGCTTTTCGATTTGAAGTCAGAATCCACTCGAGAAGCACTCACATAAGCGTATTTAATGTATTTTATGTAAGTCAGCTGACAGCAGCTGTAGATTATTTATTGCCAACAGTTTTATTATAAGTATAGATGTAACGTATTTCATTTTTCCTCATCCTGTGTGCTGTTAATCCCATCGCAATTTATGTCACCCTATGAAATTACACGAAATTGTGATATCCACCGTCTCACGTTGACACATTGCATTAGCAGTCTGCACTCGTATACATTTCATATGGCAAGTGTTTATTTACCATCATAACCACAGAATATGAGAATTTTAATATGAATTTTTTTGAGGCACGTATTACAGTGCTAATCCATGCCGAAATTAAGTGGAAGAACGCATAAAAGCAATTCATTTATAACACAGACTTTGTGTATCAGAAATCGTATTTTTAAATACAGTTGTTTAAGAATACCAAAAAATGTTTAATAAATAGAGAGAGTATATTATTCATATATAAAAACAAAATTATTAAAATGAATTTGTGTCCAAATAAAGAAGTCGTCAAGATACTAATGAAACTCTTGTCTTATAACTTGAAATTAAATAGATAGAAAGATTTTTTTTCGTTACAAAAAACTTACAAAGAGTATATACATTAAGTATATCTTTCAGCTGAAACATTTTACATTAAATTTTGAAAAAAAAAAACAACGAAAAAACCTTCATTTGTCAAAAAAATAAATAAATTAAACTCTTCTCTATATATATATAAAAAATCAAATGCTGTGCGTTAGTCGCGTAAAGGCTCTAGAACAGCTCGACCGATTTGAATGATTTTTGTTCTGTTTTGTTCGTCTTGAATCAGGGATGGTTTAGGAAAAAAGAAAAGTCGGAAAATTCTCAACAAGTGGCCTGTAGGCGAATATTTTGTTTTTCAGTTCAATTCAATTATCTTTAATAATAATCTTCTTCTATATATATTTAGTTCGGGGTGAAACTCGATGTCAATATAACTCGATAACTACTGGGCCAATTTTCATGATTCTTGACTTCGTATTGTTGTATTTCAGGTTTAGGCAGTCCTAAAAGATAGGATACTTTTTGGAACCGATAGGTGGCGTTGTTGTCAATCTCCGAAACCACTTACCCGATTTCAATGAAACTTTGTGAATGTGTATTGTTCGTTTCCACTTGAAGGATAGCGATAGGATACATTTGGACCAGATAAGAGGAGTTTTTATCTATCTACGAAACCACTCCACCGACTTTAATGAAATTTTGTGGATTTATATATTGTTTGCTCTCGCTTGAAGGATAGGATAGTTTTTCGCAAAACATAAGCGGGATAGGAAAACGGGTTGTAGCACCTCCCATTCAAAAATAAAATCAAACGGTATTTCTAAAGTTGTATAATTAAAAGGACTTAATACGAAAGATACTGGCAAAGCCGGGTTGGTACAGCTGCATATAAAAGAGGCTGCCGTCTGTTTGTACACTCATAATATTCGGGAACGGATCGTTCGATTTTTATAATTTTTGGTTTAAATTCGCATGGGCTCGTGAATACAAAATTTTATGGGGATAAGTTGAATTTTTGAAGTCTTTGGATGATTCCGCTCATTCGAGTTGACAAATAAATTGTTGCAAGAATATTCGTGCATTTGTGGCATCAATCTTGAACTCCCATGTTTCTCACACGGTGTAGTGAAAAATCGTAAGGTTGGCCGACACGGTAATCATTGCGGTTTGATTGAAACAAATCGACATTTCTATACCTACTTCAATTATTTCTATTGTATTTAATAAAACTTTTTAATAAAGAATTTGAATTGACCGAATTATATAAAGTAGTAGGTAAGTGCATTGTGCACGCTCAATGCTCGGAATTATTATTTTCATTACATTAACGAACTTGTGCGGAACGAAATCAGCTGGTAAATAGATAAATAAATAAACAACAATATAAAAAAATTGGTGCGACTGTATCCAACAGTCCCGAAATATGTGTATGTGTAAACACCGTGCGTGCGGTATGTGTGTATCTTGATACACGTCAGTGAGAAAAGAGGGAATTGTAATAACCGTATTCTTGATATATTATGAAATAACAATAATTTATTCGTTCTGTGCTGTTTCGGTAGAATAGACACAATCGGATTGTGGGAGCTGAAGTAAGATGTGTACATTCGAGACTATAATCTATCTAGATTACGCTGGAAGACAGCATCGATGGTTGTACCATATCGTGTTGTTGAAATTTTCTGGTTGGAGTTCATTTGAAGATTAAATTTATCTTGCATAAAATCAATTAATGGTTGAACTTCTGGAGTTGCTGTTTAAAAGAATTGAGAAAACGACCGACTTCGAGATAGAATACTGTACAACTGACTTTATTAGATAAAGAGAACACAATTCAAAAGCTTAAAACTAATTGAACAATATTTCCATTGAGAGCATTGCCAACATAAATTATTCAAACAAATTCATTATTTCCAACACTCCCACTTTTGAATAAGATTACAAAAAAAATTTGAAAGATAATTACATTTGAAATATATTGTTTACGACTCCAATCAAAATCCTAAATTTCTGAAATTTATCTTTGCTTAAGGCTTTAGTAAATATATCCGCAATTTGATGTTCTGAAGGAATGTACATTATCGAAAACTCGCCTCTTTCATACCATTCACGAATGAAGTGATAGCGCACATCAATGTGTTTCGTGCGCTTATGGAACTCCGGATTTTTAACCAACCGTATTGCTCCTTGGTTATCCATTTTCAGCTCGGCCGTCCAGGTCATCTTAGCTGGCACCAGTTCTGCTATAAGTCGCTGTAACCAAACCATCTCTTTCACAGCTTGAGAAGCAGCCACGTACTCGGACTCGGTGGTCGACAAGGCAACACATTTTTGCCTCTGTGATGCCCAGGCAATAGGTCCACCCCCAAATGTAAAAATGAATCCAGAGGTAGATCTTCTTGTGACAACGTCACCAGCGTAATCGGCATCGCTGAAACATATTAAAGAGAAATTGTTACAATTTTTAAAAAGTATACCCATGTGTTTGGTGCCACTGATGTATTTCAGTATTCTTTTGACTGCATTCACATGCATTTGAGTAGGAGCATCCAAATAGCGAGATACCACTCCCACTGCAAATGCAATATCTGGCCGAGTTGCCACTGCCAAGTACATAAGGCATCCTACTGCCTCTCTATATGGAAACTTTATATCCTTCTGAGATGAGTCCTCTGCAAAGTTTTCAGCTGGAGTTGAAACTGCCTTACATTCATTCATGTTGAATCTTTTCAACACACGTTCCGCATAACTCGTTTGACTGACATGGATCCCACCATTTGACAGTCGTGATAGCTGCATACCCAAGAACCATTCAGCATCCAAAATAGTAATTTCAAATTGTGTCTCTAGAAACTTCACCAGCCTCATACCATCTTCTTTCTTCTTCGCCGCAATCAAACCATCATCAATGTAGATTGTAAGTATAAGACGGCTATCAGCATCATTTCCAACGAAGACGCAAGGGTCCATTGCGGAAACCCTTAAGTTGAACTCCTTTAGCACTTTCGTAAACTTTTCATTCCAGCAACGAGACGCTTGCTTTAAGCCGTATAGGCTTTTTCTCTTCTCAGTTTGCACACTTTTCCAGAGCCATCATTAAATCCAAGAGGTTGACGCATATAAATGACCTCGTTCAAATCGCCATTTAAAAATGCGGTTTTGACGTCGAATTGAACAAGTGACAGGCCCTCACAAGCGGCAATAGCAAGTACTGTGCGAATTGAAACAAATTTTGCCACAGGACTGAATGTCTCAACGTAATCAACTCCATACTCCTGTGTAAAGCCGCGAATCACTAACCTAGCTTTGTATTTTCTTCGCCTGTTTGTATCCAAATTTTTCACCTTGAATACCCATTTATTGTCGATAATCTTCCTATTTGTTGGGCATTCCACCAAGTCCCAAGTGTGATTTTTTTGAAGACTATTCATCTCGTCTACCATAGCTGCTTCCCAGTAGCGGGCATCTTCACAAGCAATTGCTTCTCTGTAGCTTATTGGCTCACCTTGAACAAAAAAAGCATGTTTTTCCGCAAAGTGTAACATACCTGAGCCAACGCCTTTGCTTCCGCTTCGCAGGCGATTCCTCCATGTCAATTTATTTCTTTCTCCTTCTGAGTCACCATCATCATCTGCCGATTCGAAAGGATCATCTACTAAGTTGATTTCAGGGCAATCTGCTGTATTTCTGGAACTCTCCTGCACTACTTCATCGACATTTTTGTCGTGCAAATCATGCATATCGTCGGGCAAAACATTATCCAATTCCTTATTAGAGTCGGCTTCTAGCGACGAAAAAATTACTGCTGGTTGTAATTTGTCTTCAACTTCATCATGCTGAATTTGAAGTTCATCCTCCTTGAATGTGACGTCTCTACAAATTTTGATGCTTCTCGATAATGGATCCCAAATTCGATATCCTTTCGAATTATCAGCATACCCCATAAACAAACCTTTTTCTGCTTTCCGATCAAATTTCTGTCGTTTTTGCTTCGGTAGGTGTATGAATGCCTCAATTCCAAATGTTTTAAAACCTGCAGCATTACACTCACTGCCCCACCACAGTTCGTACGGGTTTTTGTCTTTTACTGGACTAACACCAGTCCGGTTGAGTACAAAAACTGCAGTGTTCACTGCCTCTGCCCAGAATTTCTTAGATAGGCCACTTCCACAGAGCATTGTTCTGGCAGCCTCAACAATGGTTCGATTCTCGCGTTCAACACTGCCATTCTGCTCCGGAGTGTAGGGTACTGTAGTTTGATGCCGAACGGAGTATTTTTCCAAGAGTGATTTTACACCTTCATTCACGAATTCGGATCCATTATCCGTACGAAGTGTTCTTACCACATTCCTACATTCGCTCCTTGCTCTGCTTAAGAATTGTTCAATAAATGAACAAACTTCGGATTTATGCTTCAGAAAATAAACCACTTTATAGCGCGAAAAATGGTCTTTGAATAATAGAAAATACCTGGAACCCCCGATTGAGCTTTCTTCCATTGGTCCACATACGTCAGCATGTACAAGCTCGCCCGGCTGAGATGCCTGAAAACTACTTTGAGGAAAAGGTAATCGATGCTGCTTGCCATAGACGCAGTTGTCACAAGAAAACTTCTCAGTGTCTTTGAAAACAATTCCTTCTTTTCTCAGCTGATTGCGAACCTGTACGATGTTCTGGTGAGCCATCCGTTCATGCCAAGTTTTAATTGATAATACCTGACCAGCAACATTCGCTATTTTTAAAGTTGGTGTTAGTACCTTGAACCTCATTTTAAAGAGCTGCTCTTGCCGATCTCCCACTGTCATAATTGAACCGTCCTTCTTCACAAATTTACACTGAAAACTATCAGAGATAATGCTGAGACCCTTATCTAAAGCACGAGTCTGTGAAAAGAGATTCATGGAAATCTTTGGGACATAGAGAACATCGGATAAATGTTTGTCGGTCCAAATCTTTCCATTTGATGCACGAATGTTTATGTCACCAATGCCTAGCGCGAAGATCTTTTCTCCACTTCCAATCTGTAAGCTTATAGGATAAGTAAAATCCTTATAACATGCAAACCATTCCTTCCTGCATGTCATATGGTCGCTGGCTCCAGAATCCAAGTACCAATTTTCACTTACTGTTCCATCACTTGCCAATAGCGCATTGCAGCCAAATTGAGCTTCCCCTTGAACTTCACTTCTAGTTCCAGTCCATCGTTCATGATCATGATCCCGCTCGCTTGCGTTGACTCTTTTCACCTCACCTGCACTTCCAGTCCATAGTCGTTCAACACTGCTCGCAGAAAAAACCCTTTGCTCCTCACTTGCAGTTCCAGCCCATCGATCAACATCAGCTATCAAGGCATTATTTTCTCTTTTCGCCTTACTTGAACTTCCAGTAATTCCCCTTTCGTCAGCTTTGCATATAAGCGCATCGCCCCTTCGTACCTCACCGTTACTTCCAGTCCACCGCTTACGGCTCTCGGCCGCATTTCTCCTAGGACACTCTCTCTTCCAGTGGCCTAGCTCATTACAAGTGAAACACTTTCCAGGCTTAGAAGAAGACTTTGGATTTCTCTTCTTTGTTTTTTGCTTTGCTACTAAAGCCACGGATGCACTTGTCGCATGCGTTGACATGCGTGTCTCCTCCATAACCAGTCGTGACGTAAGATTTTCCAGTGTCTGCTGCTCTTTGGCTGTCGACTCCCATGCACAAAAAAAATGTTTAAAATTACTTGGAAGGGTCATGAGCACTTTCGTAATGATCATGCTTTCAGAAATTACCTCTCCAATGTCTCTTAATTGCCTGACGATATTTTCTAACCTGGATATATGAGTTGAGACATCATCATCTGGGTCTTTTTCGAAACCGTAGAATTTCTGCAGCAACATGTGGGCATTTGCCTTTGAAGTCTGCTCGTATACCGACTTTAATTTTTCCCACATTTCCATCGCAGTTTTGCAATTTACGATGTGTCGAAGTGGAGTAGACCCAATGCTGGTTGCAATTATCTGCTGAGCTTTGCTATCGGATTTCTTAAAAAGCGTGTACCGAATATCAAAAGCGCTTTGCGTCTCATTTTCAGACTTGACCGGAGCCCGAATTCGACCATCTACATATTCAAAAAGCCCAGAGGCATTAAGCAAAATTGTGGCTTGAAATTTCCACACGGAATACTGCTCGGCAGTTTGCAGTTGCTCAATTTTAAACGTATTATTCTCCATTCCCGACAGTCGTTTAATATACTCTACGTACTCGTTATACTTTATCAAACGAGGTTCCCAGCGCGTACCAAAAAATAAAACTTTTGCGTTGCCCTTAATTTAACCTTTTATTTTTCCCGCGTGTTCTGGGCCCATAACCTGTTTAAAAGAATTGAGAAAACGACCGACTTCGAGATAGAATACTGTACAACTGACTTTATTAGATAAAGAGAACACAATTCAAAAGCTTAAAACTAATTGCACAATATTTCCATTGAGAGCATTGCCAACATAAATTATTCAAACAAATTCATTATTTCCAACAGTTGCAAAATTAATATTGAAGTCTCCGCTTATGATCATTGCTAAAAGATGACAATCTCCCTCCAGAATTCTTGAAATTTCTTCTGAGTACGGTGCAAGGACGAAATGTAGAAATTTAATTTCACATCAACAAAAAGCTGAAATTAATTTGCCCAGCTCATAAATGTATGCAATGATAAAAACGTATGCAATGATAAAATGTATGCAATGATAAAACACAATTTGATTTCACATCAACCAGAAGCTGATAAATGTATGCAATGATAAAAACGTATGCAATGATAAAATGTATGCAATGATAAAACACAATTTTATATCACATCAACAAAAAGCTGAAATTAATATGCCCCAGCTCATAAATGTATGCAATGATAAAAACGTATGCAATGATAAAATGTATGCAATGATAAAACACAGTGACGCATTCCCTGTCCCCGAAAGTTAAATGTGTGGAATTACTCCACCAGATTCCAAATATTGTATGCAATGATAAAACACAATGACGCATTTCCGTTCCCGCAAGTTAAATGTGTGGAATTACTCCACCAGATTCCAACAACGCGCGCTTGGATGTTTACACAATCTTATCTTTGGTAAATAATATTCAACTTATTTATCAGAGAGTTATCAGAGAAGTTACATTATTCTAGTCAAAAAAAAAACTTCGTTAAGTTTCACGATTCTATCGGAGATCAGTTGAACATTAGCTCTGTTATGCAAATCTAGGGTTGAGTAGTGCCAATTTTTAATATAAAAGTTTGCACATTTACCCAATACTTGACTGCCATAAAATAATGTTGATGACTTTGTGCATAAATATGTATTTTATTCTCATTTGACAATAAATAAATCCTGTTTATAAAAGGATATATGTAGCATCTTAATAGATATACCGGTTTTATATAGTGTCCTTGCAGTATGTTCCTTGAAGTTAGGTTTAATTTTTAATCCACATATAAACTCCTAAATATTTAAATATATTTCCCAATTTATCTGGTGGCGATTTATCATCAGCTGATTAGACGATAAGAAACAAGGCTTTACTTTTATTGTAAAAAAAAATAACTAGAATCTACTTTTATTTTCCATTTGTTATAAAATTTAATTAAAAGATCAGCCGCATTTTGAAGATTCGTCTAAATGTTAAACCAAATATATACAAGAAAAAAACAGCAGAATAAATTCGGGATATCTGCTATATAAAAGTTGTATAATATTGGCCCAAGGACTGGGGAGCACCTGCGGTAATTTGCAGAAATTTTGCACAATTTAACAATGAAATATTTGGAAATTAAATACCAGCATTTTAAATAAAATGCCATTGTGCCAAATAATGTCGAATGCCTAAGAGCATCATTCCGGTCGACATCCCTACAGCACGATTGATTTTTGGGACATAAGTCCCCGGGACATAAGTCCCAATTTTTAATTTTGGGACTTATAACCCACTTGAGTGAGACATAAATCCCAAATTCGATTTGGGACTTATGTCCCACACCATCGGGACATGAATCCCAAAATTGTTTTGCCGAAGATGGGACATAAGTCCCAAGTTTTCGCGTAGATAATAGTTAGCAATATATTGTGAAATCCATTAGGCATCCAACCCCTTTTTCCGCTACACACACCAACAATAATTGTTCTTAATAATTTAGAAAATTAAACTAACAGTTTGGAACAAAACAAAAATATAATCTAACCAAATATTTGAATTTTATTTTCTTAAATTCTCAAAAACTAGAGTTTTATATTTTCTTTTGAGGATATGAGAAAATGTATTAACAAAATTTCTTTCGTTTGGGAAAAAAGCTTATAAAATTTTAGGTTTTGAGAATTTAAGAAAATAAAACTAAAAAAATCGCGCGATTTTTTTAGTTTTTTCTTATCAAATTCTCAAAACCTAAAATTTTATAAGTTTCTTTTCGCGCGCGAGCCCTTACATAACATTTGCTGTGATTATAGTCTCACTTTCCATTTCCCCGAAAGTAGCTTATAATATTAAAAACTGGACTATATAAGAAACCAATTACTGAAATGCTTGCATTGTTTTCCACAGATTGTTAGTAAACTCATTGTTTTTTTTTTTTTTTTTTTAATTTTAAGTAATGCGTTTGACTTTCTTCTGGGAAAATCTGTAAGCTTATGAAAAAAAAAAAATTGTTGTATGGGACATAAGGCCCAACATTTTTGTTTGGGACTTATGTCCCTATAGTGTGGGACATAAGTCCGAAATCGAATTTGGGATTTATGTCTCACTAAAGTGGGGGTATAAGTCCCAAAATTAAAAATTGGGACTTATGTCCCTGCGCCTGATTTTTACGCTATTTTGCAAATTCTCAGAATTTGATGGCATTGTCATATGATGTTTGATGAATTAGAATAATATTTTGACCATCAATACATTCTAACAATTTTCCCTTAATAAATTTTTCATAAATTTTACTTAAGCTGCTTAGCAGGCTGAAAGGTCTGTAGCCTTCCGGTATATTGAGAAGTTTTTCTGCTTTTGGGATTGGAACTATTTTAGCTTCTTTCCAGGCAGTTGGAAAATATTGCATTTTCAAAGAGGTATGTTCAAAATTTAGTACCAATTTTGGGTAATTCTTTTTAAATAAATATTCCTTACGCTGTCATAACCAGTAGTTTTTCTTATTACTAAGCTGTCTGTTATAGGTATGCTTAATTTCTGCTTCGCCATCAACGCACTCACCGGTGTTTCCACTTTTACAGAGTATAACATCTGTACCGAATTGCGCACAAGCAACCAAATGATTTAATGCAAATTGTTCACTAAGTAGGTATATTGGCTTTGTCAGAATCCACGAACAGTTATTTTTACTGCTTTTTATGTAGTTAGTATGTTTGAATACTAAGCTAAGGGGCTCGTGTTT
Source organism: Cheilosia urbana (assembly GCA_946477585.1). NCBI lineage: Eukaryota > Metazoa > Arthropoda > Insecta > Diptera > Syrphidae > Cheilosia > Cheilosia urbana. Next base: position 47,393,873 of record OX297856.1, read on the forward strand.
TATTCGCGAAAAAACACAAATTACATCCTAAGGTTTTTTCCACTTCACCACTTCTCGCGAAGGTCTGACACACATCCGAGAGTTAAGTTGTTGAGTTTGTTTTACGTCTAATTAGACATGGTACACTCAAAATTTCACTTAGTCGAATAATGAAACAATTATGCTACGGATACGGTATCCAGAACATCTCTTTTCATAATAGTTATTGATTTAAAAACCCGACTGACTGTAAAAAAAAAGACAGAATCCCGAAAAACGTAATCCCGAAAGCCCAAAATCCTGAAAATCCAAAATCCCGAAAAACTAAAATCCCTAAAAGCCACTACTATTTAGTAGTGGTGATTGGGTGTTGAATGAATGAAGTAGACACTGATTCGCGCCTACTTGGCGATGCCCAGCTGTTGCAACTGTTCAGATACACCAATTGTGCTTATTTCACGTCCTGGTGGTCACCGGGTACTGGTCTATGTCTGTCCATCCGGAATTGACTTGCTGAACTTATGAGTGCGAGTGTTGAACACGTAGAAAATAGCAACACTATAATGCTCTGTCGGAATTGACTGTCTGCTCGAGTCTTAGAAGTCTTACATGAGCCCCTCAGAAAAAGGACGTACGGCGGATGAATTCACATGGTTGAATCAACGGTGGCGTCAACATGGCAGATACCTCAATGAGCTACTTCGACGTATTTGGAGCTGAGGTCATTGAGGATTTTCAACACTAGTCAGGGTGTTGAAATAGAGATGGTGGCGGAAGAGCCCTTAACGGGTCAACGGCAGCCCTCACATCCCCGCAGCGGGTAACTGACTCCGGAATAGCATCAAGTGCCGAAGACCAGTGGTGCCGATACCAAGAAGCTATTAAAAACGCCGCAACTAATGTGCTCGATTCGAGTGATTTTTGGTCCCGTTTGCGTTGACGGGCTTTGGAGGAGAAGATTTAACAGCGAACTCTACGAGCTGTACAGCGACATCGACCTGGTCAGAAAAGTACGCATTAGTCGTCTAAGAGGGTTAGGACATGTAGAGCGCATGGACACCAACGCTCCGGCCCGGAGAGTCTTCGATTCCAACCCGGAGGGACAACGCAGTAGAGGAAGACCTCGCCTCAGGTGGCACGCGCAAGTGGAAGGGGACCTCAACCAACTTGGAGTGCGCAACTGGAGGCATTTGGCCAAAGATCGCGCTAACTGGAGAGGCGTATTGGTTGAGGCCCTGGTCCACCCCGGAATGTAGCTCCACCTTAAGTAGGTAAGTAAGTACTATTTAGTAGTGCCGCCTCTTCAGGGTCTCGTCTCTCGCATTTGTTAGGTTTGCCAGAGACCCGTTGCCTCTGTATTTCCCGATTTGCAGTGGTTACAGATTTAGCCTTTGGTACCTTAGTTATCGGGCGTTTATGCAAGCAACTAGGGATATCACCAGTTTCGGCCTTCGATGTATATATTAGCCACAGTATTTGGAGAGCATTAGTGGATGTTTTCGCCTTATGGTCCTGGGTGATCCCTGCACTTGTGGCTGCAGTCTCCTTCTTGGCCATCTTTGGTCTCGGGATGTCCTTATTTCTTGGCCGTAGGTGCACATCATCGAAACCGTAGCTAATGTTGCCGTTTAGGGCCTTGAGAGTATCTGCAGACTTTGGGTCCTAGGGGCTAGAGTGAGTTCCATCATTTGGGGCCTTTGCACCCCGTTGAGTACTCTCCAGTCGTCTACTCGCAAACCGTTCTTTTGGCCTTTCACGAGGCCTAGTATTTTGCTGGTTGGGGTTTCCTCCCCAGGGAAGTAGCCCACAAAGATTTGTGGCCGAGGAACTTCTTCCTCGCTCGCAGCTCTGATTTTGGCGCCTTGCCATGGTGTCAGTGTTGGTATTATTTTTACTAGCCAGTCACTAGTCATTTTGTCCTTTCATGTAAAGGCAAGCCAACCGGGTATGAATGTGCAACCACGGAACTGGGGTTTGGTAGCATTATCCTGTTGTTTTATTATACTATCCAGGACAATGAGTGATAAATGTGCAGCCTCAGTAGTCCTCCGTTTATGAGTGTTGCTTGTTGGGGTTGAACTGGCAGCTCTTGGTCTTTTGGGACAAATTTCCTTACACTGCGGCTGCCCAGTTTCAAAGGCCATTGATGGCGCCTCCTCAATCTGATACCCTGCGTCCAACAGTTTCTTCAGGCGTTTACGTCCAGCACTTGATAGCTTGACTTTGCCAGCATCATTTGGTTTGACTGACCCAGGTGGTTTGTCGATAGCTGTTGATGATTTCGGGGATGCTAGTAAACATAAGGTACAAATGTTCAGAAAATCTTGGAATCGTGTTTTGAAAGCAACTGTTGCCACAACTTAAAAATTACATTTTCGGTCTTTCTCGCTCCGTTTGGGCTGAAGGGATAAAAAAAAAAAAAAAATAGTTGGCGCAACAGGTCTGGAGAGACCCTAGGCCTAGCTTCTCACAACCATTCGTTTTGTGTGAGTTTCTCATTTTTGGAACGAATGGAAGGGATCTACAATTTTACGCCGACTCCAAACGGCTAATTGAGAAGCTCTTTCAAGACATTTATACTCTCGGATGTTTGTCAGACGTTCGCGAGAGGTAGCGCAGCGGAAAAAAACCCTGAGTCGGAATTGGGTTTTTGCGGGATTCGAACCTGGGACTCCCGCATAGCAGTCCAACACACTAACCACTAAGCTACTGCTACTACTGAAGCTGAAGGGATAGTTTAAGAAAAAACTTAAAATTTAAGGAAATTAAAAAAAAAAAAAAAAATAATGCTGATTTTTTCAAAAATGTGAACAAAAACACTAAATGTAGAACTAACTGACCCTAGTAGTTCTTAATCGAACACTGAAATCTTAAATGATTTATGTAGTCTAGTTTTTGAAAAAATTGAAAATAACGAAATCTACTTTTTTATTAGATTTTATATTTTAATATTGTAGATATTAGATAAAATAAATATCTGGGTGACCGAGCTTTGCTCGGTTATTACTATTTATTGTAATTTTAAAAACAATAAAAATTAAAAAAAATATATATTAACTTGAACATATAAAAACCTTAAGTCTCCTAAATGCCGGTAGATGTCTTACTTTTTTCCTTTTACTATGACGCGGACTTATTACTTACTTATGCGACTTCCAACGCTAATAAAAGCATTGGATACTCAAAGGTGCGAGGGTACCGCTCACGCTTCAGAGTTCAGAGTATGCATATATACATACAAGAATTGCTCGTTTAAAGGTATAAGATTAAAACAAAAACCTTGAACTCAATTTCTATATACAGCACCTCCACCCAGCGATGCCAACCTAGGCTTTTTATGCCTTTTAGGCATTATTTCATTAGCTAAGGCTTTAAGGCTTTTTTGTTTCCAAAAACGCATCTTTTTTCTATTTCAAATATTTATTTATTTTTTGATCTGATGGACTAAAACTGTGTTTGCTTTGTTCAATGATATTTACCTACCTACTCATGAAACTAAAGTCATGAATTTTGTTCCTATTTCTTCTGTGATTTATACATAATTTAAGTTTTTTTTTTGGAAATAAAAATTGTTGTTGTTAATTTTGTTATATTTGTGTTTAATTTTTGATTTATTGTTCCAATTTACATAAAAAATTTTTTTAGGCATTATTTTATTGAATAAGGCATCTTTTTTTCTCAAGTTAGGCTTTTTTTCGTCAAAATTGGTTGGCAACGCTGCTCCACCATCCGTCCATCACCACACCACACGTCATCATCCATCTGCGCATTTCCTCAGAAAGACATTGTTGCTGTTTTTTTTTTTTTTCATATGAACGTGCTTGTGCGATGTGCGCCACAAAACCACCCCAAAGCAGAACAACGATCAAGAACCGCGGCTGCTGATAATATTCGATTTGAGAAAATAAATTTATTTTTTTCGTTCTAGATTTTAGGTTGTAGCTCAGCTTCTAGAGGACATAGAAAGCTGATTGATGGCTTGAAATAACTATTAAAGTGTTGGCTCTCCTACGTATTTTTTTTGTTTGCATTGATTAAGAATTGTTTGTGTAATGGCGAGTAAAAGGCAGTAAAGTCAGAAAAATAAGCTCAAAACGCATGAAAACTCGAAAACACGCGTTTTCCCAAACATAAGACTAATCTAGATCAATTGCTTACCCCTGAAAACCCCCATATACCAAATTTCAGCGAAATCGTTAGAGCCGTTTCCGAGATCACAGAAATATATATATATACAAGAATTGCTCGTTTAAAGGTATAAGATTTAAATTAAAAAAAAACTTTGCATATCCTCAGCCTCGGCCCCACCCCGTAATCCAACAGTATGCTGAAGCAGGAGGGTTCCAGAGGGGCAGCATGCAAGCCCGTATACATATTCCATGTTGAAAGGGTAACAATTCGCGCGCGGTAGGTGCTATTGTCCAAGAGAAATCTGTTTCTGCGGCTTTAAACATAATAGTCCAGGATCCCTAGTACATTTTTTTAACTTGATTAGTATCAAGCTAATTTTCCGTGAGTAGCTTAATTTTGATAAGACGCCCACAATTTCCTTTGCGAAAATTCTTGACTGTGGTAGCTAACAGAGCTAGCAAGGCTAAAATATGTCGATTCGATGATTCTCAAATATTTATTACTAACTGGATTGTGTTTTATTAAATCGTAAGACAATTATCTAAATTATTTGAAAAAATATTTGTCCTACAAAATCGATGGTCTGATCAAAGAGTCCCCCCCTTCCAACATGTATCGATAACGAGATCACCAAAACTGATTACTAACCAGCTGATTTTTTTTTATTTATTAGTTAATATTTATATAATTAAACAGTCATATTGTCCTACAAATTCCGTGGTATGTTATCCCGGTCCTACGCTCAAAAGTTGTAGTACAGATCCTTGATGTAAAAATAATTACTATCAAGTTGAATCTTCGAGAATAGCATCGTTTTGATAAGACGCCCAAAATTTCCTTTGCGAAAATTCTTGATTGTGGTAGCTAACAGAGCTAGCAAGGCTAAAATATGTCGATTTGATGGTTCTCAAATATTTATTACTAACAGGATTGTGTTTTTTTAAATCTTAAGATAATTATCTAAATTATTTGAAAAAATATTTGTCCTACAAATTCCGTGGTACGTTATCCCGGTCCTACGCTCAAAAGTCAAAAGTAGTAGTACAGAACTATATAGCTTGGTACCAGTGTTACCTTTCGGGACGCTTAAGAGTCATTTTGACTCCTTTTTGAGCGCCTGGACTCCGGACTCATCTTTAAAAAAAATCAGTGAATTCGGACCCCTTTTAAAAATGTAGGATATTTTTGCTATAATTCAAAATTGTTCAGTGTATTTAGTTGAATTCGAAAAAATTGGTTTTACCTTAATTTGAATTTAACAGTTTGTTTATTTAAAAAACCAACAAAAAAATATTGAAATCGGAATGGGACTCCTTTTTTCATCGAGGACTCTTTTTTGGACTCTTTCTGAAAATTTTCAGAGGTAACACTGCTTGGTACGCTATCGCGGTGCTCCAATTGAATGTGTTGAATGTTGATGAGGGTGGGTTTTTTTTTTCATGTCTTCCTTTTCTGCCTTTTTGGTTCGATTTTATAATACGTTCAGCTTTGTTTTTGTTGTCTGTTGCTTTTATGAATGAGATGAGCAGGTACCTACTTTGTGTGTAGTTTGCATGTGCATTTCTTTTTCTGTGGAAGAATTTCTGCATTACGATTTACGAGATTTTTCAATTATTGTTTGAGCACATACGAATTGAAATTTTGATTTCTAACTTCTATGGGCATATCGCATATGACTCATTTACTCGGTCGGTGTGTTTAAAAGATTTTTTCACTGTATCTTATGTTACAAATAGGAAAACGAAAAAATTACAATTCTTGTCGGACTAGTGATACGTACCTGTTTTTTTGTAGGACATTGTTTTATTTGGGCAGAGAACACACTAACCTATTATTAATATTTTTGTCCTACAGTTAGTAATGATAAAAATGGTCTTATGGTCTTAACAACTTCTGAGCGTAGGACCGGGATAACATACCACGGAATTTGTAGGACAATATGACTGTTAAATTATATAAATATTTACTAATAAATAAAAAAAAAATCAGCTGGTTAGTAATCAGTTTTGGTGATCTCGTTATCGATACATGTTGAAAGGGGGGGACTCTTTGATCAGACCATCGATTTTGTAGGACAAATATTTTTTCAAATAATTTAGATAATTGTCTTAAGATTTAATAAAACACAATCCAGTTAGTAATAAATATTTGAGAATCATCAAATCGACATATTTTAGCCTTGCTAGCTCTGTTAGCTACCACAGTCAAGAATTTTCGCAAAGGAAATTGTGGGCGTCTTATCAAAATTAAGCTACTCACGGAAAATTAGCTTGATACTAATCAAGTTAAAAAAATGTACTAGGGATCCTGGACTATAATCCAAGCGGAACATATAAAAGTAATTTTCCATTTTCTCAAAAGCTAGAAGTTATAATTCAATCTGGTTTTTAGTTTTAGATTAAGAATTGCAAGCGGCAGTAAATTCTGGAAACAAATTTAGTGTATTTGTTCACTATTTTGGAAAAATCTGCATTCAACATTTGTTTTCCTTACATTTCAACAGAAATAACTCGGTTTATAAATAATATGAAATAACAGGTACGCGACTTTCAAAAATGGTTAAAGAACTTTATTGTATGTGCTGCCGTTGTTCATATATTTCCTTTCATTTAAAGTATTTTTTTTTTAATTACTCCTCCCGCCAAACGGTGCAAGATAGACCCCCTTCCTACATTAAAAAATGCTTGTTTTTGACCCATATACAAAAAAACGTTATATTTGGCGCCAAAGTTATCTTACTCGTGCCTTAAAAAACTATTCAGTTTAAATTAAATGTTCCTAAACGTAAGCGTTTTGGTGCCCATCTGAAACGTTACCTACCTTTCTAAATATAGTAAATGTATGAAAATATATCTAACAATAACAACACCCGCTTTTGAATCACCAGCTAACTATGTATCTTTTCGCCTTATAAGTAAATAAAGTTTCCTGTCAGTTCTAATTTGCATATTCGTTATCAGCGTCATAAACTACGTGGAAGAAAATTGTAATTGCAAGGGTTACATTCGGTTTCTTCCCCAAACCATCCGCAGAATTTCAAAAATTACACAAAAATACTCGTACAATCCATGTACTTACATATTTCAAAAATGGAGAAATTAACTTTTGCATCTCACCGAAGCGTGACACTCAATAAAAGTGGAAAACTTATTTCTCTGAAATAGGTATAGACACACTTGTATGTAGTAGTTGTCTGACACCTAATTTCCCAAAAGTTACTCGTGACAACTGACTCTAACTCATATCTAACGAAACATAAAAGCCAACAGTTTCAGTTGCAGAACGTGCACCCGAATTTATACGAGTTTAGTTTGAGGTGCTTTAATTGAATATGAAAATGAATGACATGCAGTAAATATATTTATAATTGAGTTCACAAAAGTTCGTGTGCCATGCCCATGATATACCTATGCACCGCAATGAATGAGGCCATGACACAGCAATTTGTCTTTTCGGTTAGATTGAAGTTCTATTGATATAATAGGACGCGGCTTGGCTCTGTACCGAAGGTCGTTGCTTAAAGAATGTGTTTGAGTACAACTATAACTAACATATACCCCACGTTCGGTCATTAGCATTCCGCACCCAACACCAACGATGGATAGTTTTAGTTTCGTCCATAAATCTTAATTTCGAAATAAAATTACCACTTCCGTGCGCTCATTAGGTCGGCTGGGCATGAACAAGCAGGGAAGAGAAAGCATTCATGCTAAACGGGGTTTGACTCGTACATGCACGAGTTGAGTGAAGCAAATTAAAAGTTCTTAAATTTGACGTTTTGATCTTTACGCAGTAAGGAAATCAATTCCAATTAATGGAATAAAATAAATATTTTATATGTAATTAATACAACCTAGATTATGTGAGACCAGTGGCGTAGCAAGGGGGGGGGGGGGGCAAGGGGGGCACAGGCCCCGGGCGGCACTTTGCTAGGGGCGGCAATTCGGAGCAGTTAATTTTTTTTTAAATAAATAATTTATATATATTTATTAATATCATTTTGGCAAGTTCTGGTTAGAGAGCTAAAGGCGCCTACTATACTATTTTATAAGCTCTTACAGTTTACAAGTTGTGTGAGTAGGAAACTTAGCGTTTGACCGAATTACAAAATCCCGAAGACACAAAATCCCAACCCAATTCAAGAATAAATTGCTAATTAAGTACTTTTATCTAACGAGCTTTTCTACCGTTTTTTTTTTTTTTTTTTTTGTAAAATAACTCGTGGATAACATCACTTATAGTAGAAAAGTAATGAGAATTAAAGTGTTAACTTCGTTCAGAAATCAGAACACTTTAAATTAGAGTATAAATGCGCATAACAGCGTTCTTTTAAGGACGACAAATTTTCGATGTACATATTGCGATATTTCACACGAAAATTCAATTTTATTTCAAAATTTATATTTAATTATTTTGCCTAACTAAAAATATTGCCTCCCGAAAATCATTGAATGTGATTGGTGTCTAAGATCGCGCGATTTTCGGGATTTTGTGTTTCGGGATTTTATGGTTCGGGCTTTTGCCTTTTCGGGATTTTGTGTTGGGGATTTTGTATTCGGGTTTTATGCTTCGGGATTTCATGGGTAACCCTTACATTATATGTACGAGTATATGAAAAAATTCAGAAATTTGTTCTTGAATTTGCATTAGACGTTATAAACTGAATATCCCGATGGACTTGTGTGGGGGTGTAAACGAAGTGGGATTTTGTGATTGTGTAACGATCCAAGTGGTTGGAATTATTTTAAGATGCATATTCAAAGTGATTGAAAAGAAAAAAGAAAAAGTGGGCAATATTTACAAAACATAAGTTTTGCCTAGCTGCTATTGCATTTTTAATGGAAGTACGGAGTTGTAGTAGTTTAGGTAGTAATTTTTTCAGAAATAATTAAATAAATGGATTTAGTCGAATTTTTTGAGAAAAACTAAGTAGAGGATCTTATTTAAAATACCTATATTATCTTTAATATGTATTTTGATCAAAATCGTTAGAGAAGTTTTTGTAAAATTACGCAGAAAAAACCGTACCAATTTTTTCAATGTTGTTTGAATAATACTATTGCCTAACTATTTAGCTGAAAACTGACTACTTATAAGTTATTGTTCGGGATGTAAGCATTACTTGGTTTTTAGAGTCTTATCGAATTTATCGAAATGACATTTCGTTGAAAAATTACTTGACAACAACATCAACAAATTGCCAAATGATTTTTGCGAAATGATTCTGATCTGATCATTTCAGAAAAATACTAAAGATAAAAACGCCAATTAGTAATCGTGCAATGATTGAAAAACTTAAGGAATAAAAAACCGAATTTAAAATTAAGGATTGCAAAATTAAGGAAAGATTATTTAACGACTAAAGGCAAACAAAGAAAAAACGAATGAATTTTGCAAAATAATGGTAACCCTACGACAATATAGACAAAAACTGAGCCCTCTATTCAGGTAGAAATGACCATATTACCATAGAAATTAATATTTGTTTTCGAGATATTTCGAAATTTCAAAATTATTCGATTCCAGAAATTTTACAAAGGTTTTTTTTTTATTGTGTGAAAAAGTTATGGGGGCGGCATGAATTGGGTCTGCCCCGGGCGGCTCCAACCCACGCTACGCCACTGTGTGAGACACAAAGTACAGTAAAATGTTAATTCATTTCGTCAAAGTATGTAAATCCTCTAAGTTGAATTGCTTAAATTTCCAACCCTTTGGTAGGTATATGCCCTAGTATGAAAAAATGGTCCGGTTATTTTCTTCTACCCCTGTAGGGATTGCCTTTATTCTTTTCCCTTCACAACCCTTTGCCCAGAATACAGTGGGCCTTACTGATAATTCAATTTCAAACTTCACACTTATTATGTTGTAGGTCACAATGGATAAGTTTATGAAAATGTTCGCCATATTACATGATTATAAGTACCCCCATCTCGCAATGGTATATACATAACATATTATACTTCTTTGTACGTATCAGAGATGGATATGAGTTATGAGGTTGAGGATATGGTGACAATTACTGGACTTACAAATTTTAGCGCCTGAGCCACGAGGGAGAATATAAGCCAACAAGGTAAGGAAAATGATGACCAATTATTTGTTAACCCCTGTGTGATCAGTTAAATAGCAGCTATCAAAAATTTAATGATTTAGATCAATTTTGTATTTCATAAGATATTATTAAACCAAAACTATAAACAAACTAGCTGAACCCCGTCGGCTTCGCCAGGCACTGATATATAGAAATATCAATTGATTGAAATAATAAATACCGACACGTTAAAAAAAAATTAACTAAATTTGTTGAAAATTACGGGCTACAGAGGGAAACATACACTTTTTGTCACTTTGTTTTATATATAATATATATATATATAGATGAGAAGATATAAAGATGGTTGTTTTTCTTAAACAAATTTTTTATCGTTTGGAGGAATATTACAGGACTAGTTTCGCTTGTAGGCGAAAATCGACCCTACCTTTTATAAGGATGTTATTCTAAAAAACGTACCACAATTTTCGATACTAATTATTATGTTGCTATTTTTTTCATACGCGAAAAAGCTACCTATATCTAGATATCGATCAAATACCCTCTTTGAAAATAAGTTTTACCCATATCTTACATTTTAATACGTCACTATTAAAATTTAGAGTAACAAATTTATGTCGAAAAGTATCCTTTTTCATAGGAACATCATTGAAACCAACCGTCAACACCTCGCAGATATTATGCCCCTGTAGCCTGAATTAAAATTAGGTATACTGTTGCCTACGTTTAGGGGTAGGTAAATTGCATTAATCGAAAATAGGTTCTAATCAAAGATGATAATATATAGAATAAACTAGCTGTTCCCGCCCGGCTTCGCCTGTGATACAACTGATTCAGTTCACTCCCCAGGGCCAGCGTGCCCATGTAAGTCTTCATTTTAAGAATTAAGTTAAATGAATTGAAAAAAAATATTTGTCCTATCTTTCAAACTACAACCAACCATATAGGTACATCCACAAAATTTCATTGAAATCAGTTGAGTAGTTTCGGTGATCGACAACAGCGCCACCTATCGCGACAGGACAATTTCTGCCGTCTACACGGAATTTCCGTTTCGGTCGAGTCGACGTTACTTCAAAGTCGCGCTTGCGCCTATAAATGTTTCACATCACATACATTCATGTAGAATTTTTGACAACACGATCTCACTGTACATTGCGATTAAAATTAAAAAAAATCCCAGTAAAAAATGTGGAAAATTAATTTTTATGATTTTTCAATTTCCTTTAAAAAAAATTTCCAATTTTTCGACGTATAAACCTTCCTTAGACAGAGTAGAACACAACAAAGAAAAGATAGCTCAAATTGGACGATCCGTCCTCGAGTGATGGGCGTTCTTACGAAAACAACTTTGTTTTAGGTATATGGAAGATATATTTAAATACGTTACTATGGCAATATGGCGGTGACAAATTGAATTTCACCAAAATGGGTTCAATTAACTGATAGCATTTTGCATCAGGAATTATTAACTAAATTTTACCAGTCTTAATGGCGACATATACCCACGACTTTTTATTTCTACACATCTTTGGCACAGTACCTTTCGAATGATATAAATTTCATTCTACTCATTTGTATAAACACTAAAAAAAAAATTACGGAAACTTCGGATGTTCACGTATTAATATACTGATGATAAGTAGATAAAGATAACGCAATAACTACTACATAGGTGCCTACATAAAACCAAAAGAATATGTACCTATAATAATTATGATTTAATCCATAAAAAAAATAATAATAACTATTAAATAAAACAAAACTTACCATACCAATTCATTTTTATGTTTTTCATCCACCAGTTCCAAGTCAATATTTAATTCATTAGAGATTTCTTCACATGCATTTTTTATGGCATTTCGGTCTTTATACAATCGTAAGCTTTTGTTCCAATTCACAGGCCTTGCTTCAACCAAGCTTATCAATTGTTCGATGTCAATATCCGTTTACAAAACGTATTTTTACCAAATGCGCCCATAAGTATGTTGTATTCACAACGACCGACCGGGTAGCCTGTACCGGTTAGCTGGCAACCGGGTATGTGTGAAATGGGTCCTACGATGTTTCTTTCTGGGACCCGAAGTTGGGTTATGCCTTCCTCTGATAGGAAGTGCAATGACTGTTTACAGTTCATGTACCATGAGTTGTCAAGATTTTTCATCTGCTCACTTCTGCTGTAGCTATACTACCAGGCCACAAAGTCGACGTATTACCGTCCGCTTTTACAGAAGAACCAGCCTCATTTTTGTGTTTGTTATGTTCACCTTCTTATACTCCTTTGCTTTTGGGACTCAGCTATTCGCTATTCGCTGTTGGGCTAATTGTTGCCTTGCTGTAGTATACCTGACCTACATAATTAAGTTTGTCAAAGTAAGTTCAAGTACCATGCATAAATTCCTTCTTAGTTCCTCAAACAAACTTTCTATCGATTTATTTTATTTCACAAAATAAAAGTCACATTTAGGATAAGCGTTTCACAATTTATACACTCTTTGAATAGAAGTACCTAAGTAACTACTTATCCTTTCCAATTTTTTTTTTTTTTTTTTTTTTTTTTCTCCTTGCAGAAAAACGCACTACTGCCACTGTGATTTTGTGAATGCTAAACAAACTTCCTTGAAATCATAAGCGTAATATTTCTACGTTCAAAATTACAAATGTCACTCAAACGATGAATGGCGAACATGTGTATTATTGCCATTTTCTTCCTTGTTCCTTTCACTTGGAAGAATGTCACATTTTTATTTCTGGTATATGTGGCGGCTGGAGGGAGGTGCAGCAAAATCAAACCACCCACGCCAGTACATTCTCTGAAAGGAAATCTTAGGGCAACAAAAGCACTCAGGCAGTGCAAAACAAATAGAACTACGAGCCAGAGCATGCAACACACCACCCTATATATGTATATTGTATATGGTGTCAGCCCATAAGCCATAACTGTAAACACCAAGCATTTCTCAAACTCAATATGGACTTACATGAGAAATGTCATTAATAAGACACAAAGAGCAAACTGGAGCAGCTTTCGCTCAATGCAGATGAAAATCTCATGCCATTTAAAAATTCAATCCATGCACCATGCCGCATGAATATCCCGGAACTGAATTTCACTATAAGATACTCCTATACGGGCATACATACAAACTCATGAGTCAAGAATAGACCGTCCGTAGCTGATGTATACAACAACTCAAGATATATAGATTGTCAATAAGCCTCTGAAGAAAAAAAAAACATCATTTGTTGGGCATCCCAGCGAAATCATTCAATTTATTAGGAGCAAATTTATTTCAATTATCCTTCCTCCTAGGGGAATGCGTGCGCGACGCGTTGAAAGGCGAAGGTTTTTCATTTGTCTTTCATTTGACGAAAGCCTCTCGGAGTTTGCATTTGAAATGTTAGTTCGCCGTCATTTAGTTGGTTGGTTTGCTATTTGCATGCTGCTAAAGTCTCCCGGGATGAAGTGCACTGATATCGCGAAAAGTTTAACAAAACTCTTAGATAACTGTAAGGATGCGAACTCTCTGCCAAGGGATATGCACTTCGGTTTGAATTTAGCCTACAAAATATTATCGGGTAATAGTAGTTGTTCATAAAATTGCAAATGATTTATATAATAAAACAAGAAATTGTTAAGGAAGCAGCCCTCACCTCGCAAGCGATGATAATCGAAATGAGTTTTATTGGAAAACTTTGGAGGATCTGAAAGTTCTGAAAAGTGGCGGCCACACTCGAAATGTTTCAGTGTACGGCGGAATAAGTGAGCCACCGAATATCTTTGCCTCTGTGCAGTGCTCTTTAAAATGTTTAAAACTTTTCCAGTCCTGGAGAGTATTTCCGAAAATTCTGAAGTATGGCGGCGTACAATTAAGCAACGGCAGTTGAATGTAGAGCAGTTTAACGACACTTTTCTAGACTACGAATGGATTGTGGATAAGGGATCGCCAAACACAATAGAGTCTGGTAATTCAAGTCAATATAGTTAATCGTTGGTGTATTGTGAGAGTAACTTTGTCTATTATAGATATATGCATGGCACAGTTAGGAGCTACAAAGTCCTGTGTAATTAGTTCAAAGTGCATAGCAATGATGATTTCGGGTAAACCCGCATATGGATACCACAAGACTCATCAGTAAGTGAGTTTATTTTATTTTTACTTCTATTTGCAACAGGGCAGAGGGCACATGGGTCAGGGTCAGATGACATCATAAATTACATTGTAAGGGTGGTTATTTCTTATATCATCGGGTGCTTGCTGTCAGTAGAATTTGTTGCTCGTGCTCCAATAGACGACTTGCATGAATTGACTGGTTCTCATGCAGTTCCTAATTCAAATTGAAACCTTATTTATTTAAAAATTGTCCAGAGTACAGTGTACGCCTGTTCATCAAGGTATATTTGCGCTAAACTGAAATTGAAAAAGAATTGGAAAAATCTACAACTAGTGCATAAGCTGCAGCTCCAATTATAAAACGTCAATTTTGACGCGAAGCCGCTAGCCAGCGATCAATCAAATGCGCCGAATGCCATAAGACTATAGGTACGAGTGTATTAGTGCGAGAGAATTCTTGAAACATGTTAGTTTTTCCATAGACATGCAAATTAAATATGGACGGCTAGTGAAATGTTATTTTCATATCTTTCTGCGAAAAAATATGGTTCAAAACAGCACAGGCGCTACTGTTTTTTTTTTTTTTTTATATACTTCTCCCGGGAAAGGCGAACCTATAACGCTTCAACAGCGCCCCGAGATGCCTGCAGATGTATGTTTGTTCTGCACTTAAATTGCTGCAAATTGTAGTCTTCTGGAAATATATCCCCAGGAAGCGAGTTCCAAAGTTTGCTTGTCCTGTAACAGAAGGAGTTTTTGAAAGTTGATGTCCTCGCGGTTGTCAAGTGTACTGTATGATCATGAGCATTAGCAGCCTGTCTTGTTGGGCGCCCAAAAGTTGCATTTCGAGGGATAATGTCTTTGAGTTCCTCAGAACATCTACCATGGAAGTATCTATAGAACAAGCATAGGTCAGCGACTTATCTTCTGTGCACCAACGGTTGTAGATTCGATGTGAGTGTAGGGTCTCCAATGAGTCGAACTGCTCGTCTCTGTATGCTATCAAGCAGGTTAAGTGAATGTTTTGGGGCCGAGCAAAGAAGCACATGCCGCCGGCCGGACAGTTTAAATCTAAATAGTAACGTAAGCAAAGTTCGTTTCCATAGATAAATGGAAACAAAAGAGCGACATCTTGTGCTAAGAGATTCATTTCCATAGTAATGTGTAAACAATAGAGTGTCATCTTCATCTATTCATAAGAGGATAAGATGCAAAGCTACAAATAGTGATTTCAAATTAATTTGGTTAAACATCCCGTTTTGAAAAAGAAAACGAAAATACAAATTTGTGCACTTATTGACCCATAAACTTAAAACAAAAAAGCCTACAGGTGTCTTTCATAAATAGTTCAATCAAACCAATATTTATATCGCGGGAAATAAATCTTCGGTGGAAATTAAATTAGTGCCATCGTTAATCGCACCGACGAATTTCCTTTTAACTTCAACCCACTGAATATGTTGGCGTAGGTATACCAATTTTACTCGTTTATTATATATTATAGCAATTTTATTTATAAATAAGAGTTTATAAGTTATACGAAAATGTTATTCCGATCACGGAAAAATGAATAAATTCTTTTTCTAGAAAATTTAAAGATAATTTGCTTATTTTTTTGATAAATTAACTTTATAGTTCCTATATTTTAAGACCAAGATTGAGTTAAACCATCAAGTTTAAGTGATCAAAACAAGCAAAAGAAAATTTGTGCGGTTTCGTTTTACGTATGTTAAAGTCGATGTGCAGCGTAATCTGTTCGAACAAATGTAAGACACTAAAAACAGCATGTGCTTTTCTGCTTATTCCCATTAAGTTGTTGATCTTGTGATAATCATTCTTAAAATTTGTACATGTTCACTCGATTATGAACGATTACAGTTCGATATGAATCTTCGCCCTCGCCATACGTTGTGTATTACTATGGCAATGTGATAGGGTTGACCTTCTCACTGGCGACATGATCAAATAAGACTGGGATCTGGGAGGCGCCGAAATTAATGGAAAACATTATTTAGGTACAAAATAAAATTGTATTTTTTTTTTTTTTGTATTTGAAGTGATACTCCTCGATTTCTATCCAGTTTATTTTTAGTATTTTAAGTATATTACCCCTTACAAACTTTCATCCCCTCTTTCGACCCCTCAATGTTTTTTTTTGCGACGAAAAGCAGCCTGTCCTTTTTTGAGCTAAAACGAACCCAGCCACGCGTTGCTGTGGCTAAGGTCGTTTGATTTTTTTTTTTTTTTTTTATTGGGAGGTGCCACCACCTGTCTTCCTATCCCGCTTATTTTTTGCAAAGTGCCACCTATATTGTCCAAAGATATCCTATCTTTCAAACTGGAACCAACCATAATACATACCTGCACAAAATGTTATTGAAATCGGTTGAGTTGGCCTCCGTAACAAAAAAATATATGTATATATCTGATTCTTCCAATTATTCCAAAAATGTTGAATTTAGTAAAGGCTCGTTTATTCGGAATGGTTGGGGGGGAAGATCAGTCCGAATAAACGAATTTTCCGAATTAATGAGATTTTTTTATGCACACTATTGATAAAAAAATGCAAGAACTTAGCAAAAATAAATTTAAAACAAGATTGCAAATAATACATCAAATTTATTATTGTATAATTTTTCAAGAATGTGAATTACCGGGACTCCCCCAAAAGACACATTGATGATTTGTTCCGATTTCTACATATTTGGGGTTTATTTGCTACTAATACGTGTTCAATCATTGCGTTATTTAATTTTTGGCAGTTTAATTTAATATTTACATAAAAGAAAATGTAAAAATCTCATTTATTCAGAAATTTTATTTCCGAATAAACGAGTTTTCCGAATTAAAGGGCTTTTACTGTATTTTTGTTTGCAATTTTATTTTACATTTTAGCAGCTAAATAAGGTACGAAACCAACAACAACTAAAGTGAAATACGAAATTATGGCGAATGAAAGCAATTTTATTTAAAGAAACTATGCCACAAAAATTATCTCTAAACAAATTTGATGCCGTTATTTTCAATACAAAAAAAAAAGAAACCACAGCAAAATTGTCCCAAATTAATTATATAGAACTTTTTTTTTATTTGAGTGCCTGTTTTTTATCATTCAAATAATATCGAAATTGATAATGTGACCAGTGTTGTCATAAAAATATATTTACAAATCGGAAATTATAACAAAAAAAAAAAATCTGAAATGCAGATTTCTATAGAAACATATTTTTTTTTTATTTATTGAACAATAACAAACAAAAAAGCTGTACAAATATACAGCGAAATCAAGTGCGCAACAAATGTTAAAATTTGTTGAAAACAACAAAATATATTATTGGGGATGCAGACAAAATCTAAAGCGCAGATTTCTGGTTTTTAAAAGTCTGCAGCTGGGCTGAAAATCTGCAAAATGCAGACAAATCTGCACTTATGGCAACGCTGAATGTGACCATTGTCGATGTAAAAAATAAATCATAAAAATAGTCTTTCGATGAAAATATTCTAGTTCTTCTAAAGACCTTTCTTACACGAGAGCTAAACTATCCGTTACTTACCTACAAGCTATATTTCTATGGGGTGGTACACGCTAAGTGCGTTAGTATTGTTACATAGAAATTCGTATTGACAAATGTCACGTAACTTCACTCACCAACACACTCGCACCTTGCGTGTCCCACTTCCGCTGTCGGCAAAGTTGCTGCCAGCATTCATAGAATTTTGTCAGTTAAATTTGAAATTATTCGTTTCGTGTACCTAAATAGTATTTTATTTTAGGAATAAGTGCACTTTCGCTGAAAATATTTATGAAAAATGATTACTGCAGAATGGTTGTAGGAAAATAAAAACATTTTGAGCAATTTTTCTTCAGTTATTTAAGAAAAATGTACACATGAAATCGAGGTTAATGATATTCAAAAGCGGAAAATACACAACAATATTTGTCCTAATATGTTTCTAGTATATAAAAAATTCATTTAGATAGTTTTATTAAGCAAACAAATTATATTAATTGTCTTTTAAAAATTTATAATAACCAACCAATAGCATTCAGTTAACTTAAAATGTGGTATTCCCGAACTCTATCACATTCCCCCATGGTTGGTAGGAGTTGGCAGGAGTTGGCAGCATTGATTTTATATTTTTTGCATGTTATCGCATGTCACACGGATTCTAATTAAACATAACACCGATAGGAAAACAAAATGGCGAATTTGAAAAAAAAAACTGAGGGGGCCAGCGGCAAGAGGATTGTGAGTTGGGGGTCTCAGTATTGTCTCTGCTGACTGCGTGGTAAGTGTACTGGATCGGTTCCATCGCGCCACTTGTCGCGAACGTTTGACAAACATCCGAAAGTAAAACATCATGAAAAGACTTCTATGTACCAGTTGGGAAAAGGCTTAAAAGTCGAAAACTCACCTTAACAAATGGTTGTGTCACTAGCTTTATGATGGGACCACCTATACATCCGACCTGTTGGGCTTTCTTTAGGTAGGTACTTAGGTTGGGGACCTCGACAGGGCTCCCTGAAATTACGCCAAAGGAAATTACGCCAAAAAATGAAAATGGAAAAAAAGCCCAAAAATCTCCATACACGTTGTGGTGTTTTTTCCTAGGAAAAAACGCCCAAATATTTTGCCGCAAATGCCGCGAAATTTGGCCTTTTGTCCATAAATGTTTTGGGCATTTTTTCCATTAAAGGAAAAGCGAGAGCAGCTCACTAGCTCTACAAGACAAAAAAATAGACGAGAAAAGGCCATCACAATTTTCGAAAGAAGAGTAGAGCATGATCCAAGATATTATACTCCATAAATAGAGTCCCGAAATTGTAAGCCAATGTGCTGAGAAAATGAAGACTGTATAACGAGCACGCCGAAGACCATTTTTGCGCTGTCAGGCAGAATACAGCATTCAACATCAACATAGGCGATGATAGCCTTTCATCGACCTGATAAAATTAAAGTAAGGATAGCAGTCTAACAAGGCTGCAGGGCCTGTTGACCTACATCCTACATGCCGAGTTGTTCCAGGCAATTCATCGCAGCGTAGTTATAGATGTAACCTATATAGAGTCATTTCCAGCTTGTCAATTCTATCCTTCGGACTCTACGTAAAATTGTGGATCCTCCAATTGTCCAAAAATAGTTATGCTAAACAAAACGTTCAGTCCATTTTTATTTATCCCCTAATTATATTTGATTGTTTCTTTTTAGGTTATTATTCTTACTTCTCGTTTTGCTGAAAAGATGTTTCAATTGTTTGCCAATCAATCAATCAATTGAGTTTATCATCAACGAAAAGTGTTCTGACATCTATAGAGAAAACACAATTTTACTACAATGGGGTGTACCTGATGACTATCGGGACTTATTTATGGAACAAAGTAAGAACAGCATTCTATTTAAATTTCAATAATATTACTTACTTATTACTTTATAGGCTTGTTTTGTGGAATAGCTGGTTATTCGGAATTTTTAGCCACCGCAGCAATAAAATCCATACCCCTATGGCAGTCCCATGACGGTTGCTTTGACAGTAAATCTACAGATGCGGAATATTTGGATTCAAGGTGCACAAATCATATAAATAGTTTGGGAGTGGCGTTCTTTTCGAATCTAATAAACGTTCAGTATATGAACGAGTCTGGTTAAAAATGTATGGAAATGATTAGGTCATAGTTTAAGTAGGACTTAGTACAGGTACTAGAAGACCCCCCTGATGGCTTTGCTCGAGTGTTTTATCAAGTATAAAATAAAAAATATCGTTATTGGAAAAAACAGTGTCATGTCATCATAGTTATATTTGACTCAAGTCGTCACTAGAACTCTCGAAGCTATGTCTCCACAACTCCACCCGAGCCATATTTAGGTACCACAATTTTACATACAGGGTGGGCCTAATACAAGTTTCTTTTTAAAAATTCAATAAAAAGAACTAGTTTTATGGCTTTATTAGTAAAGCAAACATTCCCATTATGGAACAAAACTTCGTTCAAGTAGCTGCTTCGGCTGGTCTCGCAGTAGCACATTCTGTCACTCCAATTTTCCAAGACGTTGTTGATGGCTTAGGGCTGCAGCTCACGGATTGCTTGGATAACATTGGGTGCTTCATTTCGGCCAAAACTTTTTTTCACTAAACGCACTGTTTGGGCTTCACAACACTCACTTTGAAAATAAGTTTTCACTATTTCTCAACGTTGTTTAAGCATATAGCGACTCATTTCGTTCCGCGGAGGTATGATACTAACTTTCTGTCAAGATTTCGAGCGGGAAAAAGCTGTCAGTGTTAAAATAACCCATGATTAAAATGAAACCACTACATGGCCCACCCTTTATATGTATTAATTAATATTCCAGTCCCCAGTCAATGGGCCCTACCTACCAATACACATTTATAGTTTCGATTCTAAATTTTAGTAGTTAATAGTTGCCAAATTTGCCAAACAAATTTCGCTATTGTAAGCTTCCGTAAATTTAAAGTGGAAACCCTTCAAGATTTATTATTTTAGTGAGGCGCAATGTGAATAAAAGCTATTTTGCGTATAAAATTTTAATGATTTTTTGAAGTTTTTGATGACATTCTGCTTTGAAATCAATTATTCAATTCCAAATATTTTTCCCATTAGTGAAAGTGGAGTTATTAGGTGTTTCGAGAACGCAACACTGGGTCTAAGTACACACGGAAAAACAAATTTGTATTTGTTAAACTTATTATATTATTAACTTCACTTTTAAAGAAAACTATAAAGAAGAAAGTGCGTACCGATTACTGCGGTTACAAAGTTGTCCAACGAAAGTCCTGCGAAACCAGTTAGACCTACGGAGGTATCGGAAATAAAAAAGAATATACTCGGGAATTGTGAGCTGGATCAGGAGCAGCGGGCCATGGCAGGAAGTCTAATCAACGAGTTCGCTGATATGTGGCAATAAGACAGAGTAGCTTAAGTCGACATAAGAGGTTTTTCAGATTTTTAATTGGGATTAATCTACAGTTTGAGAACAACTATTCTATCTCACTCCCATTTTAAAACAGTGTTCCGTTGAAGAAATATCGTAACTTTCCTAAACACTTATGTTTTAACAAGTATGCGGTGCTCTTAACAAAGCAGCTTATGTTAAGCAGTTTTCTTATGTTACATTATTTCAAATTTTTATTTTTAACAGAAAAACGTATGTCGTTTTAAGTAGGCTGAATTTCTAATTTCTTTGGTTCCTTCAGATTTGTAAAAAAATCTTATGTTCACTTAAGATGTTTTGTTAAATTCTTTATTTGATTTCATGTGCACTTATGTAAACATAAGTTGTTCTATCAAAATTAAGACAGTTTTATTTACAGAATTTTAGTATGACAGAAAAACTTAAGTGAACATAAGATATACTGTTGCAACACTGTATTTAAATACCCGTAACTTATGTCAACATAGGTTTGTTTTGTTAGATGCATACCAGTTTGATCTTTTCACTTAAGAGGAAAGGTTGTGTTCTTCAGTCTAAGCAAACGTTTCTTGTTCAAAGTTTTTCGCGGTGAAGTGTGTTGCGTATGCATATTGCTCTTTCAAAAAGTGTGCTTACGTTTTCTACATTAGGTTACTTACCTAGTTTTAAAAATGGAACGTGCAAGAAAAATGCTGTCTATGGCATTAAAAAAGCAAGTCGATAGAAATTTGGAACGGTCTATCATAACATCTACGTGCAATGAAAACAATTTAGATAACTCAGCTGGTAAGTTCATATTTATTAAATTTTAAATAAAATAAGAAATGGAACCATACATTTTTCTTAGGCACAAATAGAAAAGTGCAAGACATATCGGTTAATCAAGGTTTCAAAAACGTAAAAGTAAACGGAGGCAATGCTGGCGAAACCAAAAATACAAGTTTAGATATGGAGGCAGAAGGAGAAAATTCTAGAGATTTTGATAACGACGATTCACTTGATGACCCTGATTTTGTCCCGTCTGATTCTTCGGAAATTTCCTTCGATACAAGAAATGCTGGTAGCCAAATAGAACAAAATCTTATATTTGGAGATTGCGGTTCATTATGTTCTGAAAACGACGAAGAAAATACCGAAAAAACAGCCAAGCAAACAAAGAAGATGCGAAAAGAAAAAAGAAACTCCGGCAAAAGCTATATATCTACAACTGGAAAAGTTGTAAGAGAACGAACCGTACGAAGATTGGATGATTGTCGAAACAAATGTAGAGAAAAAGTAACCTTAACAAATCAACAGCTTGTTTTTAAATCGTACTGGGAACTTGCTTCTTATGAGTTGAGGCAAGCTTTTGTTGCCGGCTTGATATTGGTTGACGATACTAAATTTGCAAGAAAAGAAAAGAGCCTTACCAATCCGAGAAAAAGGAAATACACCAACAAATATTTCTTGGAGATACATGGAGAAAGGGTTTCTGTTTGCCAGAAATGTTTTAGATACACCCTTTGTGAATCGGAAAAATGAAAATTGACGTTGCTACTGAGGAAGAACAAGACATCCTTAAAAAGGAGCAAAATGATCACCATCTTGAAGCAGATTCTGCATATAAATCGAAAGCAATGGACAAATCTAAAGCTGGAAACTCCTCATCTATAAAAGTACTAACATTTGACTTACAACAATGTCTTCCGACGCCATTTTTAAGATCGTCAGTCTCCTTTTATAAACGCCCATTGTGAACTTATAATTTAACAGTTCATGACTGTAATACTGGACGGCCAATATGCTATATGTGGCACGAAGCATTAGCAAACCGTGGAGGAAATGAGGTCGCCTCATGTGTATTTAACCATCTTCAAAACGTTTCAGCTGAAACTCGACATGTGGTTTTGTACAGTGACTGTTGCCCGGGACAGAATAAAAATTCATTTATTGCTTCTATGTTCGCGACTTTCTTACAACTGCAAAATAATGTGGAAACGATTGATCATAAATTTCTTCTTCCGGGGCATACTCACATGGAATGCGACGTGGACCATGCCCTAATTGAAAAAAAGAAAAAGCTTACAACCGTTAAGATCCCCGTGATTGGTATCAATTCGTGAGAACAGTGGGCGTAAAAAACAAATTTGAAGTTAAGAAAATAAATCAAGATGAGATTGTTAATTTCTCAGCTGTTTCCAAAGAAAAATTTATGTGGCGAAAGGTGGACAATGACGGAGAGAAATTTGTTTGGCAAAAGGTAAAGTGGATGAGGTTCACAAAAGAGTTTGGAACAGTATATTTCAAAACATCACTTAATGAAAACGAAGAATTCAAATCGCTTACTATAAAACGCCGTGGGTTCAATTCCATCAAAATAGCTGATCTACAGAAATGTTATTCTTCACCACTTGAAATCAATGAAAAGAAAAAACAAGATTTATTGGATATGTTGCCATTGATTGACAATATTTATCATCCCTTTTATAAAAGTTTAAATGGCATTAAAGTGCCAGACTTTCACCCCGATTTAACCGAAGATGATGAAGAAGATTAAGAACCTATCGTTTAAAAAAATACTGTTTTAATCCAAATCTTATATTTGTTTTAAGAAACTTATGAAGTACGGTTTGAGTTCCTTTAATAATATTTTTATAATTAAATAAGTTGTTAATAAAAGTTTCTAGTAATTTTCTTATGTTTTGTTTTCTTGTAATCTGCAATTCATCATAAAATCTTAAGTCAACTTAGGGACATCATAATAATTTCTGGCGGTATGACAGAAGAACTTATGTTACATAAGACATTAATATTCGCCAAATTGATTTTAGCAAAAGAACTTAATTGCTAAAAACACTTTTTGAATACATTTTTCTTTGTATATTTTTAAAAATTAAACGAAAATATAACATGTATTCTGTACTCTATATTTGCGCATTAAAAAAAAGTTAAAAAGTTCATAAACAACGAATTTAGACAAAAACGCCAATATCTCATAAACACATTTTTTAACATAAGCTACTCTGTCTTATTGCCACAGTTTATTTGCTTCACAGACAGGCGAGTATGGCCGAACACATATCGTACAACACCGAATCGATGCGAGATCAATTCTTCAGCCTCCCGGACGCCTACCATTGGCTAAGCAGACGGAGATAGCAGAAATGGTGTCGACGATAGAAAAGGAGCGACTGATTGAAAGCTCAAAAACTCCGTGAGCATCGTGTGCAATGCTCCAGCAACTTTTGAACGTCTAATGGAGTGCGTTTTGCTGGGACTAAGTGGAAAACTTGTTTAATCTACTTGGACGATATCACCGTGGTAGGAAAAACGTTTCACGAACATCGAAATAGACTAAGGGAAGTGTTCCAAAGGCTACGAGGTGCGCAATTGAAACTTAACCCGAAGAAGTGTGCTCTATTTAGACCAGAAGTGAAGTATCTGGGGCGCATCATCTCTTCCAAAGGAGTCAAGATTGATCCTGAGAAGGTCGATGTAGTGAAAAACTGGCCGGTTCCCAAAGACAAACATCAACTGCAGTGGCGTAGCAAGGGGGGGGCAAGGGGGGCATAGGCCCCGGGCGGCACTTTGCCAGGGGCGGCAATTTGAAGCAGTTCATTTTTTTTTTTTTTTTTTTCAATTTATAAAATTGACGAAACGGACACTGCTTCACAGTAAGTAATCAGACATTCCTTGTGTTGGTTAACAACAAAATCCAATGAACGCTGCTCCCTAGTATCCAACTACATTTTTTCAGAAATTTAAAACATAAATTAAACACTGTGCACATCTGCATTCGAAAATACCTACCCATTTTCTCTTTTCTCGCTAGAAGTTGGGTGTGTGCGTATGTAACTGTAAGCGATGTTGTGCTGGAAACTGGAGTTAGTGCGAATAAGTAATTATAGTTTTGCTTTTGTTGGTATTAGAGGTACCTATCTAATATAATTAAGATTACACATCCTTGGCGCAACCAAAAAAAAAGGTATACTTTTCTATTGTGTTTTATTTTGCTCAAAAGAAGTGAATTGTTGGAATTATTTTATGCTGCATATTCAAAATGATTGAAGAAAAGAAGAAGTGGGCAATATTTGCAAAATATAAGTTTTGCCTTCCTGGTATTGCATTTATAATGGAAGTGCTGACACTGATGCCAACCCTATAGAATTTTCTGTACATCTACAGAATTGTCACTTTGCCAGAATTCAAACTTAAATATACAGAAATCTCAGATTCCAGTAAAAACTTGATTTCCTTAGTTTTGCGTTGGTATATTTCTTTACCTAAACAAAGAAATGCAATCGGAGCACCCAAAAACTCTTTCTTGCTGTACGACAAAATATTCATAACGTTTAACAAAATTTTGGAGTGTTTTTTTTTTTCAAACCAGAGTAGGTAGTAGGTGGACTCCAGGCTCCAGCGATACCAGCGGCTAATAAAAATTATGTAATTGTACAAAATTATTAAATACTATAGTTAAAGACTGATATTTTATGCCACTCAAATTTTACATTTTTAGCACTTTTATTATGTTAAAAAAGAAGTCTGGATACAGAATTACACAGAATTTTTATCTTTCATCTACAGACTTTTGAAAGTTAGGGTTGGCATCACTGAGTGCTGAGTTCTAAAAAAAAATATGAACACAAATATCGGTTTTTGGGTAGTCATTTTTGAGAAATAAAAATTGATTTATTCGATTTTTTTTGAGGAAATCTGATCTTATTTGATCAAAATTTTTAGACCAGTTTTTGTAATTACGCAGACAAAACCGTACCAAATTTTGCAATGTTTAGTTTAAAAAATATACTATTGCCTAACTATATAGCTGAAAACTGACTACCTAAAAGTTATTTTGCGGGATGTAAGCATTACTTGGTTTTTAGAGTTTTATCGAAATCAAAATTAGGGTTCTCGAGATAACTATAAGCAGTTTTCAAAATTAGGATTTTCGGTGATTCAATTTGGTCAAAATCTTTATCGCCGTTTCCTTAGAAAGCTAAAGAAACCAAATTTTCGAAAATCTATTTTACGATAATGTAGAAAAAAACTGAGTCTGCCATTCAGTTAGAAAGGACAATATTACCTTAGAAATGAATTTTTATTTTCGAGATATTGCGAAATTTCCAAAGTACCTACCGTTATTCGATTCCAGAAATTTTACCAAGTTTACAAAGGTCTTTTTAGTATATGAAAAATTACGGGGGCGGCATAAATTGGGTCTGCCCCGGGCGGCTCCAACCCACGCTACGCCACTGTGAATTGTTTGTTTAATTTACTCAAACTAATTAACACTCCCATTTCACATATTTTAAATCGGAAATAGAAATGTTTTCATGTGATTGCAGAAATGTTGGTCGCCGGAACTTCCGCTCCAGGGCACAGGCCCAGGACGGCACTTTGCCAGGGGCGGCAATTTTGAGCAGTTAGTTTTTTTTAAATAAATAATTTATATAAATTTATTAATATCATTTTAATAAATATAATTAAAAAAACAATTAAAAAAATTGTTTAGTCGAATTTTTTGAGAAAAACTAAGTAGGGGATCTTATTTAAAATTCCTATATTATCTTTAATATGCATTTTGATCAAAATCGTTAGAGAGGTTTTTGTAAGATTACGCAGAAAAAACCGTACCAAATTTTGCAATGTTTTTTGAATAATACTATTGCCTGACTATTTAGCTGAAAACTGATAACTTATAAGTTATTGTTCGGGATGTAAGCATTACTTGGTTTTTAGAGTTTTATCGAATTTAAAATTGTGGTTTTCGAGATATAATAAAATAGTATGCGCAACAGGTCGGAGGAACCCTAGGCCTAGCTTCTCACAACCATTCATTTTGTGTGAGTTTTTTTCATTTTTACAAAGAATGGAAGGGATCTAAAATTTTATGACGACTCCAAACGGCTAATAGAGAAGCTCTTTCAAGACAGTTATACTCTCGGATGTTTGTCAGACGTTCGCGAGAGATGGCCCAGTGGAAAAAACGCTAAGTTGGAATTTTGGATTTTTGCGGGATTCAAACATCGACCGCTCGCTTAGTAGTCCAACACACTAATAACTAAGAAACTGCGCCTACACTTTCGAGATATAAGCAGTTTTTAAAATTAGCGTTTTCGGTGATTCGAATTTAAAATTAAGGCCACAATAATTTTGAAGACATAAATTTTACTGTAACTACTCATTCTGATCAAAACCGTTTTCACATTTTCTAAGAAAACTAAAGAAATCGAAATTAAAAAAAAAAAACTCTTTTCAAAAATCTATTGTACGATAATGGGTATGGTACGTCTCGCTTAAATTGTTGGGAAAATTGACGTTTCGTCAGGGTGGCGAAATGACCAATCTGGGAAATAGTAAAACGTCGAAACGATATTTCGTTGAACAATTACTTGACAACATCAGCAAATTGCCAAATGATTTTTGCGAAATGATCAAAAATCATTTCAAAAAAATACGTAAGATAAAAACGCCAATTAGTAATCGCGCAATGATTGAAACATTTAAGGAATAAAAAACCGAATTTAAAATTCAGGATTGCAAAATAAAGGAAATATTTAACGACTAAAGGCAAACAAAGAAAAACCGAATGAATTTTGCAAAATAATGGTAACCCTACGATAATATAGACAAAAACTGAGCCCTCTATTCAGGTAGAAATGACCATACTACCATAGAAATGAATTTTTGTTTTCGAGATACATATTTCGCAATTTCAAAGTACCTACCGTTATTTGATTCCAGAAATTTTACCAAGTTTACAAAGGTATTTTTTTTAATGTGTGAAAAAATTATGGGGGGCGGAATAAATTGGGTCTGCCCCGGGCGGCTCCAACCCACGCTACGCCACTCATCAACTGAGAAGCTTCCTGCGGCTTGCGACCTATTACAGACGGTTTGTAAAAGACTTTGCCGGGATCGAAAAGAGTTTCCATCAACTGACAGAAAAAGGAAAACAATTCAAATGGTCAGGTGAGTGTGAGAATAGCTTCAAAGAACTTAAGCGACAGCTGTGCAACGCCCCCATACTAGCCTACCCCATCCCTGGGAACACATTTATTGTGGATGCAGACGCTAGTAATGTGGGAACTGGAGCCGTCCTTTCCCAGGTGCACGATGGCCAAGAAAAGGTAGTTTCGTACTTCAGCAAAGTGCTCTCAAAGCCAGAAAGGAACTACTGTGTTACCAGGCGCGAACTCCTTGCTCTGGTACTGGCAACAAAACATTTCCATAAGTACCTTTATGGGCGGAAATTCATCCTTCGTACAGACCATGCGTTTTTAAAATGGCTGCTGCATTTTACAAATCCTGAAGGACAAGTCGCGAGGTGGATCGAACGGCTGCAGATGTACGACTATGAAATACAACATCGAAAGGGAAGTCTTCACTCTAATGCAGACGCTCTCTCCCGTCGACCGTGCAAAGCAGATTGCAAACATTGCTTACGACATGAGGAAAAAGATGTCGTGTCCGTCCAAAGGGTGAGACCTATGCCCAACGGTGGCTGAAGTGTGCGTGAAATCCGCGAGGCTCAAAGGTAAGATCCGGATATTGAACCGATTCTCGCATGAGGGAAAACCAGCCTGGCAGGAGATATCCAATAGGAGCCCCGAGCTGAAGGCATACTGGGCGCAGTGGGACTCCGTTCATGTACAAGACGGCATTCTAAAAAGAAGAAAGCTCGTATAGAACGTCGTTCTTAATGCAGCTTGTTATACCCAGGTCGAAAGTTATCGAAGTGCTAAGGGAATTGCAATCAATATGTTCTGAATATTAACAGGCGCGCGCACTTTTCATTCACTTAACTCTAGTCGATAATAGTTTCACTCTGAGTATAATACTCTCCACTTGGTATTGTAGAAGTTGGCTAACTGTTGCGTTCATAGCGTTGGTAAACGTAGACGACACAAATTTCTGACTCAGAGTTCTGTTTATGTCATTCTGTGCTGCATCTCTTAATTATTAATTATTTATTTATCATTTATTAATTTATTATTTTATGCAAAATGTAGCATTATCTCTATTTTTTAATTTAAATACAAATGCTACAAACTATTCTCTTTAACCAAAAAATGTTCAGTTAGAATATGTTTATAAAAAAAATTTGTAAATGAGAATAATGAATAAACTATTGAATTGAAAAAATTGAAAATTGAGTAGGTATACTTAAATTTGACGCGTAATAAATATTAGCTGTGTAGTATCGAATAAAAATAAAAATAAATATAAAACGAAAGGAAAAGCAGCTTAAAACTATTCTGAGTGAAAAGGAAATTTATTCAAGGTTGGACTATTTAAATAATATTGCAGTTCATTTAAGGTTGAACTAAATAATCAATTTTCATTTGAAATAGGTACATTTCATTCAAATATATTTCATGACGAAATAAAGTGGTTTTGTGTTTAGTTTCCTCAAAGAAAAAAATAGATTAAATCAAAGTTAAGAAAATTGGAGTCTGTTTTATTTATGTCATAAAGTTATAGGTACATTTATGAAAATTTGTCGACAATTTGACCGACATTTTAAAAATAAAGTCGACATTTTAAGTGCCGAGATTTTAATCTTTCGATATTTTTAAAAGTCGATAAAAACTTTGTCGAGATTGTAATGAATGGCAAAATCGACATTATTGGTAGTCGAATTTTTTCTCGGTAATTCGTACGTCTCCCACGCAGCCTCTACGAGGCTCTCCTAAAACTGTTATTTATAAACATTTTTCCTCGCTAACTTTACTAAACGAGGTTTGTGTATAAAAAGGTAAGAATTTCGATAAACTGTATTACAGAAAACACTGAAGTCTATTACTTTTTGCTCTGAAACCAACATCAGCTGTGAATATCTTCGTACGAAAAATCATTTGACACAAAAAAAAAAAGAGAAATTATCCTGCACAATTCCGAAATGTCTTTGAAGGGACTTCTGAAATATGCATCTATGTTCCTCCCTATATCCATATACCTCGTCCAATTCCACCAACCACCATCAAATCTAATGCCTGGCCATAGGTACCATAGGTCAGGACACATCCTGAAACATTCCCTCCAAGCAACAAAACTGAAGCAGAAGAAATAATATAACAAACGCACAATTACATTTGATATTTTTTTATTTATTAAGTAGGAATAATTTCTATTTTATAATTTCATTTGCAAATGAAATTCATTTGGCGCAAATTTGCAAAACTGCGGAATGCATGCACACACAAAAATTAGTTCCACTTTTTGGTTTTGTTTACAATTCGACCACAACGAAATGACATTTGATGCAAAAACATATTTACGTAAGCTCTAAGCAGGGTCTAAACGCAAATTTTCGCGTTTAACTTACGAAGCCCAAAAGCAACGTTGCTAAAGTTCGAAAAATGTTTATAAATCACTCTTTCCTGCGTAAGGACATTTTAGAGGGTGCGTAAAGATAAATATAAAAATAAGGCTGTTAATGTTTGGATCTCCAGGCGAAGAACCCAAGAACGAGAAAGTCTATGTTGCAGACCTCAGGGATATCATCAGGGACGTGCATCAAGGGACTAGGGAAAAGATTGAGATAGCCAGTGATCGCATGAAAACGAGGTATGATATTGTGGTGTGGAATGTAGCGTTGAAAATAAAATGGTGAAACGGTCACTTAGCCACCTTCCAATTTCCACTTCCAATTCCAATTGGAAACTCGAATTTGTCAAATAAGTGAACTTTCTAGTTTATTCTAGAATCACTCTCTCGCTATAGCTAAATGTAGGTTAGGTTAGGGTTAGGTAAAAAAGGGGTATGAGATAATTAGATCCCATACGGCACTAGGCACCATAAGGGCCCATCGCGATCCCTGGGGAACCAATTGCAGTAAGCAACAGTGAACAAAACCTAAACAATTTCCCTTGAAAAACAATTAATCTCCTTACAGAAATTGAGTAGCCCCTTGAAATTTGTGTGGTCAATCTCCTCCAGCTGTTGGAAATAGTACCTACCCAAAAACTTCCTTCGGTTGCGAGAAACTGCTTCGCATTCACACAGTATGTGCTTGATATCCTCATCGGCTTGCAGGTCATCGCAGAATCTACAAGTGTCCGTGTCTGTCAGTCTAAGTCTTTTTGCATGTTTTCTTAGAAGACAGTGCCCTGACAGGATTCCAACCAATGTTCTGAGTTGTTCCCTACCTAATTTTAGAATTTCCCTAGACTTTTTGATGTTGAGTTGTGGCCAGAGTGCCTTGGACACCTTATGTCCGGTGATGTTTGACCACCTTAGATCAGCCTTCATTTCGGTTTGGTTTTTGATTTTACCTTTTAGTATACCCAGAGGTGGCTTGGGCCATGTTCCACTTCTGTACCTAGTTCCCCTCCTTTTCTCGCAAGCTCGTCAGCTTCCTCATTTCCTACTATACCGCAATGTCCTGGCACCCAACACAGTCTTACTTGGTTCTGACTGCATAATGCCTTGAGCATTGTGCGACAGTCCCTGACTATTTCGGAATTGATGTTAGGGGATTCCAGTGCCTTGAGTGCAGCCTGGCTATCGATGTAGATGGCAATATCCCTTCCAGATATAGATCTCATCTGCAAAAGCTCTACCGCCTCCAGAACGGCTAAGACTTCTGATTGAAAGACACTGCTAGTATCCGGTAGCCGTATAGACACTTTTAGTTGTGGGTCTATAGAGTAGACGCCAGAACCAGTGCCTTCTGGTGCCGTCTGTGTAAATTGCTATTTCACAGTGTTTGGTGACCTTGTCTAAATGCCACTCATCCCTTTCTGGATAAGATACATCGTAGGGAATATCGAGATCAACCAAAGGGAAGATTTCGTCCGTTTGTATCTGATTACCGGGCAACAGTTCTGATAATATGGAACAGTGTCCGAAATTGCCATCCTTGAAGTAGCCTAGAGCATTGAGCCTTAAGGCGCTATTTCCTGCTAGTTGTTTTATATGTAAATCTAATGGAATAAGGTGCAGAAAAATGTCTAGCGCTGCTGTAGGAGTACTCCGAAGTGCACCCGTTATAGCTACGCATGACGCCCTCTGCACGGTCGCCATTTTGCCCATTATTGTCTTCCTTTTAATGGCCCTCCACCACACTAGTGCGCCATATGTGAGTATGGGTCTGACTACCACCGTGTATAGAGTATAGCCAATGTAGCTAAATGTAGAATCATCCAGAATAATTGTTCCAAGGAATCTACTACTACTACTACCCACTTTTCCGCCATCATTTCACAGCAGCTGCGTACTGCAAAACGAAAAGGAGAGCGAAATTGTTCGTCCTTGATTTCGTTGTGTCACTCTTATATGGAATATTTCGTTTGTGAAGAACTGCTACTGCATACCACGCTTAAGCCTAGTATCCTGCTCGCGCTAAATTTTATCTCCCATACAAAAATGTCTACAAAGATAAAATTTAGCGAGGCAGTTTAGCAAAGCAGTATCCTGTTCGCACGCTAAATCCTTAACTTCATATAGATGGGCCGATGAAAAGTCTCCACTCATTTAGCTCGCGAAATAAATGTCCGGTACATTAAATCGAAGATAAATTCTGACATACAGAACGGAGGAAAGCGTTTGACTTGTGTTTGCTATGATTTTTTTTGGCGGAAAACGCAGA
Organism: Cheilosia urbana; assembly: GCA_946477585.1. Classification (NCBI taxonomy): domain Eukaryota; kingdom Metazoa; phylum Arthropoda; class Insecta; order Diptera; family Syrphidae; genus Cheilosia; species Cheilosia urbana. Next base: position 47,426,657 of record OX297856.1, read on the forward strand.
CAATGTTTGTGTTATAGATAAAAGAAAACGCAAAGCCAAACAACAGAGCCAAAACAGAGATATAAACATAAATAAAGCGAATCGCATTTCAGGGAGGCTTATGCTTTCATTTGGCCTCGTCTTTTGGGTTATAACAAGTGTTCCACTATGGTAAGGCGATTGTGGAAAGTTTGAGGGCACAATATGTCGAAGTTCTTCTTATAATTTCTAGGTTTCTTACGTCTTTCAAGTTTGAAATTCGAAAATTCTATTAAAATTACGTTTACTGATATCTGTCATGGTACTCATGCTTCATAAACATATGGGTTTTGTCCCATCTATATCATGTTTAATAATAATTTAGCGACCATTTATCTTTGGTGTGGACAAACGAAGTGGAGACTATGCGCGCTAAAATTTATATTTATATAAAACTAGCTGACCCGGCAAACTTCGTTCCGCCCAAATTTGTTAATGTAATGAAAATAATAATTCCGAGCATGCACAATGCACTAACTAATTTATGTAATTCGGCAATGATGTTGACGTGTCGTCCAACCATCCGCTTTTTCACTAAATTGACAATGTGAGAAACATGGGGAATCAAGACTGATGCTACAAATGCACAAACATCCATCGATTATCCTTGCAATAAATTATTTGTCATAGTGAAAGCGAGACGCACGGGAAATTGAAGTCGAACGAATGGTAAATCGTTCTGAATAAGCGAAATCTGCGGAATAAGAGTGTTTGCCTTTGAATTTTCCCCTCAAATTCATCACTTGCATGATATTTGATATGAGATCCTTCCCCACGAATCAAATGCGATCCGTTACAAAGTTTCGGTACATTGATGTTGCGCAACAAAATTTTAACTGAGCCGACTTTCAAATCCAATTTATGTTGAGGTAGGCCCGGAACATTTAAAGAATTCAAAAATTCAACTAATCCCCATAAAGTTTTTTTTCACAACAAAAGGTAGAATTATGCCCTTCCTTCCAACCAAAAAATCGTAAAAATCGAACTACCTGTCCCCGAGTTATGGATGCACATACGGACGTCAGTCTCTTTTATATGTAGGTAACTGTACCCACCCGGCTTTGCCCGTACCTTTCGTATTAAATTATGCTCACATTTCGCAAATTGCTTTATTTGGACAGCGTCCATTAATAATTTTCATCATATGACTTTAGAAATAGCGTTTGATTTTGTTTTTGAGTGAGACGTGCCACAATCCGTTTTCTTATCCCGCTTGTGTTTTTCAAAGTTCCACCTATAGGTCAAAAACTATCCGAAATTTAAAACTGGAAGCAACCATATCCATCTACAAAATTTCAATCAACTTGGTAGCGCTGATTCGGCGATCGGCAACAGCGCCACCTATCAAGTCCAAAAGTATCCTATCCTTCAAGCGGGAACGAAGAATATAAATCTATAAAATTTCATTGAAATCGGGTGAGTGGTTTCGGAGATCGATTACAACGCCATATAGCGGGTCAAAAATCCTATCTTTTAAGTTTGCGTTAACCTGAAATACAACAATACGAACAAAACAAAGGAAGAATCATAAAAATTGACCCAGTGGTTATCGAGTTATATCATCATCATCGAGTTTCATCCCGAAAGAATTATAGGTATGAATTAAGAAGATTATTATTAAAGAAAATTTAATTGACCTGCATAACGACATACGCCTACAACGCCACATGTTGAGGATTTTCCGACGATGTGCACTAAGAAATTCAGTTTTTGTTAAAAATAATAAATTAATTATTTTATATGTATTTTATCAATATAATAACTCCGATCGAAGCATCTGTTTTAAACGATATTTATTTTGTTTACATCCTCGTTGACGATATTTGCAGAACGCATTCTGTCAATGTTATGCCAACGCCATAAGGTTACATCAAAAAAGTTTGAATTGTAAAAGCGCTATGGTTACATTAGATATAATTTAATATGGTGGTTAAGTATTCTTAAATTTTCTAATTTTCCGCGCAATTTTCTTAATTTTTTCTTTCATAAGATTTTTCTCCTGACAATAACAAACACAACAAAAAAAAATTAGCGAAATCGGTCCAACCGTTCACGCGTCATGCCGCGACCAAGGGAAATAGGGATTCATTTTTATATATATAGATTCAGCATTGGCACATTTGTTCGAACAGCTTGACTCAATGCGATTCGTTCGAAGTCCATTTCTCGCTCCAATTCTCGATTAACTGCGTCAAATCAAAGCTTTGTTGCGCATTTCATCTGACATCTCCAGTTCATTATCCGATGTCACAGTGCGAATTCGATGCAAAATATCGTCGGCCATAATATCATCTTTGTATAATCAAAGTATCTATCTACTTCATTTCAAAAAGTTACTTAATGTAACATAGTAAACATAATTTATTAGAACAAACTTTTTGGGTATACCTATATTTAAAAAAAAAAAAAAAAATTTCAAAATTGTTGACAACAACAATTTGCTTGGAAAATAATTAAAATAATTGACAACAACAATTGCTCTTAAAATTCAAAATATATTTTTTTTTATTTGAAGTGTCACTACTTGATTTCTATCCCGTTAATTTTTTTTCAAAGTGTATTTCCCCATTCAAACTTTAATTTTCTAATTTTCCGCGCAATTTTCTTAATTTTTTCTTTCATAACTTCATAACTCCTGGCAATAACAAACACAACAAAAAAAGAATTAGCGAAATCGGTCCAGCCATTCTCTCGTGATGCCCTTACCAACGAACATCATTTCATTTTTATTTATATAGATTTCTTAATTTTTTCTTTCATAACTTTGTTCTCCTGGCAATAACAAACACAACAAAAAAAGAATTAGCGAAATCGGTCCAGCCATTCTCTCGTGATGCCCTTACCAACGAACATCATTTCATTTTTATTTATATAGATTTATTAGGCTTTAAGCCTAGTATCCTGCTCGCGCTAAATTTTAGCGCCCCTAGTCTCCACTTCGTTTCTCCACACCAAAGATAAATGGTCGCTAAATTATTATTAAACATGATATAGATGGGAGAAAACCCATATGTTTATGAAGCATGAGTACCATAACAGATATCAGTAAACGTAATTTTAATCGAAATTTCGAATTACAAACTTTCAAGACGTAAGAAACCTAGAAATTATAAGAAGAACTTCCACATATCGTGTCCTCAAACTTAACAAAATCTCCTTACCACAGTGGAACACTTGTTATTACCCAAAAGACGAGGCAAAATGAAAGCATAAGCCCCTCTGAAAAGCGATTCGCTTTATTTATGTTTATATATCTGTTTTGGCTCTTTTGTTTGGCTTTGCATTTTCTTTTATTTACTACCCAAACATTATTTGCGTTTTCCGCCAAAAAAAATCATAGCAAACACAAGACAAACTCTTTCCTTCGTTTTGTATGTCAGAATTTATCTTCGATTTAATGTACCGGACATTTATTTCGCGAGCTAAATGAGTGGAGACTTGTCATCGGCCCATCTACATGAAGTTAAGGATTTAGCGTGCGAACAGGATACTGCTTTGCTAAACTGCCTCGCTAAATTTTATCTTTGTAGACATTTTTGTATGGGAGATAAAATTTAGCGCGAGCAGGATACTAGGCTTTAAGCAAAAAACCAAACACATAATAGAAAATCCACAAAGTTGCGCCGATCTGTCAAATATCATATGCAAATCAGTAATGCCCTATCATTCGCTCGGGCACAATTTTCGGTACTTTTTATAGACACTTTCCTTTGATTTCTAATACTTTATAATTGATTGATGAGTGCATTTGTTTTGTAATAATACCTATACCTTTCAAATTATTCAATAAACGGAACACAGTTTATTAGAATGCCTTAATGCAAATCAAACTTTATTGGTGGTCTAAAGATCACAATTTAGAAATGATAGCCTGCTAATCCATTTCAGAAATATCACGTGGTAGGAAGCACACTGAAGCAACAAGCAACTGGCAATAGGAAACATGCGATATTATCGCTAACAGTTATTTTACATTGAATCAAATTAGACGTCTCACATTAAAGCAACTCAATATCGGTTGAACGAAAAATGTTGCTGATTGCGGCAACATTATTCCTGGCGATACACAGCGCATGTTGGAAAGCGATATAATATCGCGTCGTTGTATCAATGGTATCAATATTTGCGAGTAGTGAGTGAGAGGTCCCTAGAAACACTGTTGCTTCAATGTGAGAATAGGTTAAAATAAAAGTCGTATTGCTTATTGCTAGTTGCTTATTGCTTATTGCCTCAGTGGGAGAGCCGCCTAAGCGTTTTTAGAACCTATTGGAGCAGCACAGGGATCAATTTTGGGACCAGATCTCTAGAATATTTCCTATGACGACATGCTGCGGATGGAGACGCCCGAAGACACCTTCCCCTTTGTATACGCAGACGTCATCGCGGCAGTGATAACGGCAAGAGACTCTGAAAACGTACAAAGAAAGTTGAACCAAGTCATGCGACGAACAACCTCCTGAATGGATGAACACGGTCTCAGTTTGGCAACAGAGAAAACTGAGATAGTCCTTTTGACGAAGAAGAGAATCCCCACGCAAAGCGAATTTCAAATCGGCTCTGAAGTCATTAAGAGCAAGGATGCGGTGAGGTATCTGGGATTGAGGCTCGACACAAAACTAACTTTCTGGCAACAGATAAATTTGGCAACGGAACGAGCCTCTAGAGTTACAACAGCACTCAGCAGATTAATGGCGAACATAGGTAAGCGCAGGTTATTAATGTCGACAACGCATGCAATTCTCCTATATGGAAGCGAGATTTGGGCAGACGCGCTTCGATAAAAAAAGTACCGGAAGCAGAAGGCGGCACTGCGGCAGTGCAAAGACGTGGAGCCCTACGTGTGGCTAGCTCTTACCGCAGGAGTGACTCCTATCGATCTCCTAGCAGCACAAAGGAAGTACGTCCACGACAAAAAGGCGGAAATTGGATTGGAAGCGGCAATCGATCAAGCAGCGCAACAGACGATACGGAAGTGGCAAGAGCGCTGGAGCTCGGAAACCAGAGGAAGGTGGACAGCGAGACTCATAAGAAACGTGGCTGAGTGAAACGACCGGAAACACGGTCAAAAATCACCGGACACGGAAATTTCAATGTCTTTCTCCATTGGTAAAAAGGATAGCCTGCCAGTACAGTGACTCTCCAACAGACAACGCACAGCACACGTTTTTTTCCTGCAGAAGATGGGAAACACAACGCACAGTCCTGGAAAGCAGCATTGGTACCTTCAATCCAGAAAACATAGTCGACAAAATGATGATGAACGACTCGAATTGTAGAAAAATTTGCCAGTATTTGGAAGATATTCTCAGAAGAAAGAAAAGAGAAGAATAACAATACCGGAAAAGCACGTGAGTATGATTACAGCCCCCTTGAAGTAATGCGAAGAGCGGTCCCAGGGGGGTGTGTCAGAAACCACAGGGTTGGGAGGAGTTTTATTCCGTATGCCCCGTAGGCATGCGGAGAGAGCCGGAGACACGGGGATGGTCAATGCAAACAGGCCTCCTTATGTTGCGTAAAGCATTTCTCCTCCCCCCAAACAAGCAAAAAAAATAGCTAATCTAATATTCAACATAATACTCGTTTTATTCACATTTTAAACTGTAAATTACAGTTTTTTAGACAGGCTTACAGTTCTTAGAATTAATTTTTTTTTTCCTTTAATTTCAGATTTGAGAAAAACAAAATGAAAATGTGATTTAATTAACCTACCTACTATCGTATATTTAAGCTAGTTATTTTATTTAAAACTAGCTGACCCGGCGAACTTCGTTCCGCCCAAATTCATTAATGTAGGTAATGAAATTAATAATTCCGAACTTTCGCTTCATTCTGCTTCATGTAATTCGGTCAATTCAAATTTTTTATTCAAAAGGTATATTAAAATTAAATAAATAAATAAAATCAAATACTTTTCGGCAACCTACCGCTTTTTCACTGAAATGCTTTATGGTACACAACATTTTTTGTTCTATTTCTATTATCGGGTGTATACACGTACAAAGCGAGAGCTTTTCCGACACGTGAAATTCAAGATTTATGCCAAACACATCCAGCGATTGTCCTTGCGACTTATTTATTGTCTTGGCAAAAGCGAGACTTACGGGAAATTGAAGACGCTTAAATACGAACGGCAAATCGTTCTGAATAAGTGGAATCCGCGGAATAAGAACATCTTGGCCTATGAATTTTCCAATAAAAATCGTTGCTTGAATTATATTTGATATTAAATTCTTCACAATCAAACGCGTACCGCTACAAAGTTTTGGTTCATTAAGGTTGCGCAACAAAATTATTACTGAGACGATTTTTAGTTTCAAATTGTGTGGAGGCAAGCCCGAAACATCCAAATAATTTTAAAATTCCGTGGGATAGTTGGTGGCTTCGTTTTCATCCATCACGGAGTCGACTGATTTGTATGAATGCAACTCACCAGCGATTTGGTTTTGAATGGCGAAATTCAAATGTTTGACGTTCTTGTTTTTCGCAGCCAAAATCACTCTTCTCTTACACTCAGCCAATGGTCAATATTATTCTGAGCGATATTCGGGAAAACATTCATGATTCGTTCTTCCGGTGTCGTTGTAAGGTTGCAAAAATGTTGTGGAAACTCAATCAGGCCGGTGATCATTGCTCCACAGAAAGGTCATTACGTAAACGATTCAGGGCCTCCAATGCGCGTTTGTAAGCCATTGTGCATTCGTCCCATATAATAATCTTACATTGCTGCAGTACTTTCGCCATCGCAGTGTTCTTTGAAATGTTGCATGTAGGTTCTTCTTCCACTTGCAGATTCAATGGCAATTTCAATGCAGGATGAGCTGTTCGACCGCCTTCTAACAAAGTAGCCGCTATCCCAGAAGAGTCTAGGGCCAAAGCGATCTCAGATCTCGAACAAATTGTAGCCAAAATAAGTGAAATCATGAATGTATTTCCAGTTCCGCAATTTTCATTATCGACTGCTTGCATCAATTCATCGCACACTTTCTTTTATTCTTGATTCAACATTGGCACATTTGTTCGAACAGCTTGACTCAATGCGGTTCGACCGAAGTCCATTTCTCGCTCCAATTCTGGATTAAATGCGTCTTGCATTGAACGATTTGGCTGTGGCAACCCCATATCCTCGATCAAAAAGTTACGTAATGTAACATAGTAAACATAATTTATTAGAATAAACTTTTTAGGTACCTATCTATATATATATATAAAATAGGTATTTAAAAAAAACTTTCAAAATTGTTGACAACAACAATTTGGTTGGAAAATAATTAAAATAATTGACAACAACAATTGCTTTTAAAATTTAAAATATATTTTTTTTTGTATTTGAAGTGTCACTACTCGATTTCTATCCGCAGTTTCTTTTTTTCCAAAGTGTACAAAAATGAATTTACTGGAATGGCGGTTGCGCCTTCTTTCAAAAATTTATCATACTAATATAGTTATTAACCTTCTCTGCATGGTCTATTAACCAACAAAAAAAACTAAATCAAAATCGGATGTGTGTGGCAGTCGGTAGGCTGTCACACACACATTTATCAAGTTATTTTTATATATATAGATGAATTGTTTTTTGTTATTTTTATTTAATAAAATTTTAAAAAAGCGTAATTTCACAAAAATCTTTTCGTTTTTGAAGCTTACAGTTTTTGGTTGAAAATACAGTTTTTTTTTTTTTTTGGGAATTTATAGTTTTTTGAAAAAAAAAAAAAAAAAAAAAAAAAAAAAAAATCTGGCAACGATGACCCGAACCCAAGGCACACAGCGGGTGCTACAGTCGAATTCAATGTTGTCTCGAGAAACGGACCCGTTGATTGGCCGCCGAGATCGTGTGATTTAACGCTTATAGACTTTTTTTTATTGAGCTGCATTAAATCATTGGGCAATGCCAACAAGCCGGCTCGTTAGAGGAGACACGGCCGAAATGTGCGCCCGAGTCATCGAAAATACTAGGTTCAACGTATCGACCGCTGCATACGTTCCCGTGGTGGACATACATACTCTGTTAAACATTTTTTTTTTTTTTTTCCATTTTTATTCACACGCAATCAAGAACAATTATTTTATAAAATTTACCGTTTAAAACGAAAAAAAATATGTATTCACTACACAAACAACGTTGATCTGTTCACTGCTTCTAATCTACATAATGGCCCGATTTATTTCCGCATATTTTTTACTTAATTTACAATTTGTCTTCAAAGTTACGTTTGCTTAATTTCTCTTATACACAAATTTTATATTATGTTGTTAACAAAATAGTCTCTCAAATATGCCATACTCGTTTTTTTTAATCCATCGTGTAACGGGAGAATTACTTTTCAAAAATTCCTGCTCCTAATCTTATGACTTGCAGTGTATGAACGAAGTCGAATTCAATTCATAACAGTTTTGATAGTTTTAAAGGGCTATTCAATAAGAGGTGTTATTGTGAAAGGTTATGATCCTGTATGCGTGCTCGTGGTGGCCATTTTGCTGATGTTGTTTTTCATTATTAACGGCATACCTTCCTCTTTATTATGAAATAAACATCCGATCATTTATCTCAAAAAATGGCATTTTTCTTTGAATAACAAAATAAAATATAATCTTTTTTTTCTATTTTTCACAGACTTCTCGTCTAAAAACGTAAAGTAAACACACTTTAAAGTTTGACAAACGACAAATGTATTGGTCTTATTGCAAATAGGTGTGAATCTCGCTCGGATATCGAGATTCGCAAAATTGCTCTGACTCTCAAAAAAAGCTTTTGTTGCGCCCAATGGAACATGAAATCTGACAGTCAGCTGATTTTGAGAGCAGAAAAACTGCCCCAATGGAAAACGACATAATTGACAATCGGAGACTACCTGCACAATCTGACAATATGCGCAGCCTCCGACTGCCAATCAGTTAAACTTGAAAGTGTTTTTTCTTAATATTTTTAAATATTTTTTACAGTCAGTCGGGTGTTTTGGTTTTTTAAACTAATTTTTTCCAGCATATGAAACGTTCGTTTTTTAACTTGCGAACACACAAATACGATTTGGCGCGAGGTATCTAGAAACAAGGTTTCCGACAAATTCCGCTAGACGCCGCATAACCGATTGCTCCACTTTCCACATATTATCTCATTGCACTTCCGCCTTAAGTGGATTCTCCTCATTAATGAATACATAATTACGTTCCACGAACACTTGATTACTTAAATCGACATTATATATAGTCAACCTTTCTCCCACGCATATAGTTGGCCTTTTCCAACAATGTCATTTTGAAATCAGCCGTCAGATTTTCTACAAAGTCTCTAGTCGTGTTTTTATTGGATTTTTATTGTGTATGCCCTGTGATTTTACAGAAGAGAAAATTTAATTAAAACTTTAAACTGCGGACTTTTTTTATTTCCACGTAAAAATGTCAGAAAACAAGGAGGAGATATTGGCCAATTTTCAAGTAAGTAATTTGGATTTAACAACAAAACATTTTCTTTGCATGAAAGACAGAGGTTAGGAAATGTCTCGTCAATGACATTTCACAGTGACTAATGAATATTTTCAACCCAAGACAAAAAATAGCCTTAGTTCTTTTGTTTATAAATTAAAACTCAATTGCAGAGCATCAGCGGAATAGACGATGTTGGAGAAGCCTTTTCGCACCTCGAAGAATCGAACTGGGACTTAATGGTTTGTAAAAATACGAGATATATGAATTGAATTTTTTTTTATCGTCGTAATACTATTTTCGGTTCTTTTTTTTAGACGGCGATCCAACGCGTCATACCACAGGAGGAAACTCCTATGGATGAGGCTTCTTTCAGTTCTAGCAGAGCGACGACTATTAATAATTTCACCAACTCTGTTCCCAATTTCAACAGGTGGGACTCTAGTGGTGCTGAGAGTGCTTTTGTGCCAGGTCTGCGTTACAAACAAAGGAATGCGTCTTATGACTTGAATGCGTAATTATTTTTGCTTTGTGTGTTACAGTTGCTTCCACATCTGCGGATGCAGACATTATTGATCTCACATCGGATATCGATTTAGATTCATCAAAGAAAGAAGTTCAGACGTTGACATTCAACATACATTTTAATCAACAAATCTATACCATTAAACTGCCGTCTGTTGCTACTGTTGGTAAGATATTGTTTGTTCTTAGTCCAAATGTCACTTAAATGTTATTATACACGTTCTTCTACGTTCATTCTTCAATTCTGCAGGTCATCTGAAGGAAAGGATATTTAACACCACAAAAGTTCCAATATGTCGTCAAGCTATACGGGGCTGGTCTCCGGCTAAACTACAGGATGCACAAAACTCATCAACCCAGCTGTGCAACTTAGACTTGACGTCTGAAAATGAACTGATACTTATTGACCTTACGGAAGAGGGTTATATGGACGATGAAAGGTAATTGTAATAAAATGTACACATGTATATATAGTCGAATAACTCCGCCCATTACTTCGTTATTTTTAAGTCTTAAGAGTCGTGATATACGCCAGCTTATCTGCACTTGATGTTCGATTGTATAGGGTAGTCACCGTAAACAGTGCGATAAGAAGTCTCGTTTGTATATGATAGCTTAGGTTAAGTTAAAATGACTGTCGGTTAATTGGTTAGGTTAGGCGACACACTTAGACCATTATAAGGTCCCTTCTGATACCACGTGAATCTGTATTCATTCCTCCTACTCGTTGAACCAATTGGAGCTTCTAATGAAGCGTAGTAGATTTCGAATGTCTTATGTTTTTAGATCGTACAGATCACTAAAGTAGAACGCTCCCAAGTGGAGTTTTTGTCTTTGTGAGAGAGCCGGACAAGTACAGAGAAGATGGAGAATAGTTTCCTCCTCCTCGTCAAAGCAGCTTCTGCAAAAATCGTTAATGAATACGCCAAGCCTTTTTGCATGCCTGCTTATAAGACAGTGTCCCGTGATGACACCTATTGTAGCACTAATATGCTTCCTATCGAGGGAGATCAGATGCCTAGAACGTTTTAGATCCAGCTTTGGCCAGATTTGTTTTGTCACTAGACGGGTTGGGTCCGATTAGTAGATATTAAAAATATCGACTGTAAAAAGCCGATTGACATAATGCCGCATGCACGTGAACATCATTCACTAAACCATTGTCGGCTAACTGTTCACATTTATTTACAATATTCTCTACCTTGTAATATCTACTTACTGTACTGTTATCAACATTACATTTTGGTTCAGCCAGTGCAGTGTAATAAGTTCAGTTAAATCCAATAAAAATAATGATAAATTAGTGATCGATGGATTTGTTTATCACTTAGAAAAACTTCAAAAGGATATAATCGGTGGCGATGTGAATCCAAAAACAAATTATGTTTTAAAGGTGGCGTAAGCACTACTCTTGTCAATGGAAAGCATAGTATTGTTAAAAAGCCATCAAATCATTCTCATGACCCATTGGCCTATAAGGTGCAATTCTATAAACCAAAAAATGCTATCGTGAAAGATCATGCTGACAATACGGATAATCCTCCCGTTTATGAAAACCGGATTGTTTTATTTTTGATACTTTAGCGTTCGAGCACCAGTCGACATTTTCGCCGACACTTTGTTTATATTCAGCCTTATCGTGAATAAAGATTCCCTCGGATTTTTTCCCAATTCCCAATACTCCTATCGTGAATGATGTTCGAATGAGGAAAAATAATTCCCGGGAAAAAAATACCTATCGCGAATGAAAATTCGGGGGAATTTTTGTTGGATATTCCCTCCGATATTTCCGTCATTATTTAGTTGGAGAATTTATGAAAAGCAAGTTGGTTGGTTCTCAAAAATTAAAAAATTAAGTGAATAGATTGTCAAAAACAACAAATAAACACCAATTCAATGTTTTAATTAATTTAATGGATGCGAGTCCAGACATTGTCAGAGGATTTCATAAAAGGAGTAAGGATGAAATTGCTCGATTTCGGAAAATGGTCGAAAGTGAACTGAACAGTGTAGGGCCGCCATCAAAATTTTTGAGTGGAAAAGGGTAAATTGTTGTATGATTCCCTATTGTAATATATTAATAAAAGAGTTAGGTTTGGAATGACAAAAAAAAAAAAAAACTTTCCAACGGATTTGAACAATCTCAAGCGTCTTCTAATTGAACGTATTCGCTTGAATTCCGTTTCATCCAATTCCTCAGCCACAACTCTTAATGCAATGCTAAACATTATTTTTTTTAAATATTTGTGTCACCGAAATAACATTTTAATCTTGGATTCTAACCAAATATAATTGACAGAACTTTTTCGAAATTAGCTGTTATTCTTTTCGAGGAGAGATTTCGGTTTCCGAGGGAATTCGAATTCGAGGGAGATTGGCGATAGGCGGATTTTATTCCTGGGAACAAACAAATCCGGGGGAACGAAATATTCCCTCGGAATTTACGATAAGGCTGATTATATTCCATTCGACATTTCGCCAACGGCATTTCAAATTGTCGGCTTTTTTTATTGTCGGTAAATCTTTAGTCGATATTTTAATAAGCGACAAGGAATGGCAAAATCGACATTTGTTACAGCTGACATTTTTTTTGTCGTCAATTCGTACCCTTCCCCACTAGACAAGTCGAGCAGGTTGACCACCTAAGATTTGTTCTTTCGATAGCGTCCAGCTTTATTTTGAGTTTGCAAGTAGCGATTGGAATACCTAAGGAATCCTTAATTGGAAGCAGAGGTATTCTCTTGTATCTCTCTGAGAGACGAACGACAGTCTTGGGCTGTTATAGAATTCGTGGAGACTAATTCCAGGCACTTGATAGCGACTTGACTATCAGAGAAGATACGGATATCTTTAGCAGATATCACGTTTTCCCTTAGCCAAGATAAGACCTCTTTTATCGCCATTATTTCCGCCTGAAACACGCTACAGTGATCAGGAAGACGGAAGGCGAGGCTAAAATTTAGTCTATTAGAGAAGACACCGCCACCAACACCGTCCACAGTCCACTTTTGTATATGATGATAGGTGTAGTAAAATGCAGCATGCATTAAAAATTCATTAATCTGTGATTCGTTTTTGATTTGTAGGGTTTAATGGAATTGCATGTACTTGCAGCACCTTAGGCGATGTTTGCTCTACTCTGTTGTTCTTGCGGGTTATTTTCAAAGCCTTCGGTTCAGTCTATATAGAATTGTTTTATCCATAAAATATTTTATCCTTATTCTTAGCGCCGTTTCGGTCATGAGGTTTCCTTCTTTATCTCTATAGGGTACTGTACGTGATTTGTTTTTCTGAAATATTTGTTGTTTTAACTTTTGGTTAAACGTCGAAACATTGCACTTGTAGCCCAGATCCTTTGCAGCACCGTCTTCCTTATCTTTTGCTTTGTTTTCTCTCATCGATCCCTCATTTACTCATCTATTTGTAAAGAGCGACGATGGAGAAAGTTACCTGTTGCATCAAGGTCGGTAACGGACGACCTTACCGACTACTAAGATGACAAAAAGGGTTTTTGTCATTTTCCGTTATGATTTTCAGATTTTTCGTGCCCAATGGAACATTAAGCGAGATTTTTCTTTGCATTTGGGGTGGTGTGTGTTTTAAAAGTCAGCTGTTCTTAAATTGCAATTTTTGTTTTTAAAAATTAATTCAATTTATGTTGTTATCCATTGCAGCGGCTAAATGTAAAGTTTTCTCTATTTTGCACAGTCTTGTCGTTTAAAAACGTAAGTAATAACGCATTTTAAGGTTTGATAAATGACAGGTAGAGTTAGTAGTGTAAATCTCGTTCAGAAATAGAGATTCGCAAAATTGTGCTGTTTTTTGCGGTCAATGGAACATAAAATCTGACAGCCAGAGAGCAGGAAAACTGCTCTAAATCTTAAAAATTGTGTTTTTTTTTTCTGTCCCAATGGAAAAAGACATTAGGCCTCAGTTATAGTCATAGGTACGTAAAATGCAACCGAAAACGTTGGAACGGTATGAAAATGTTTTTTTCTACGTCTAGGCGATCATAGCGAAAAAGCTTTCAGAAAAATGTTTCCCTACGAAAACAATTACAACAAACCAACCACCACTGATTGGAACACATCAGAAAAAAAAAGTTTCTGACAGATGGAACAGTAAAGAAACGAAATCAGAGACAATACTGAGACCCCCAACTCACAAACTTCTTGCCGCTGGCCCCCTCAGTTTTTTTTTTTCAAATTCGCCATTTTGTTTTCCTATCGGTGTTATGTCAAATGAGAATCCGTGTTACATGCAAAAACATACAAAAAATATAAAATCAATGCTGCCGACCGCTACCAACCATGGGGGAATGTGATAGAGTTCGGGAATACGACATTTTAAGATAACTGAATGCTATTGGTTGATTATTATAAATTTTCAAAAGTCGATTAATATAATTTGTTTGGTTAGTAATACTATCTAAATAAGTTGTTTTATATACTAGAAACATATTAGGATAAACTGGTTGTGTATTTTCCGCTTTTGAATATCATTAACTTCGATTTCATGTGTACATTTTTCTTAAATAACTGAAGAAAAATTGTTCAAAATGTTTTTATTTTCCTACAACTATTCTGCAGTATTAATTTTTCATAAATATTTTCAGAAAAAGTGCACTTATTTCTAAAATAAAATACTATTCACGCGAAACGAATAATTTCAAATTTAACGGATAAAATTCTATGAACGCTGGCAGCAACTTTGCCGACACCGGAAGTCACCGGAAGTTGTTGATATTTTTTGAGGGTGTGTTGGTGTGTTCAATTTTCGTGACATTTGTTAATACGAATTTCTATGTGTGTACACTTCGTACAAGTATTATTGGAAATCGGCCGAAGTTGGGGGTCTCAGTATTGTCTCTGAACGAAATATTTCAATGGAATGATTCGGTTTTCTTTTGTGGAATTGACTGAGAAGTTGATCAGAAAAGGTTTTTCGGACGGAAAAATAAATAAATAATTTTTTTTTAGAAAATTTAAAGATAATTTGCATTTTTTTTTTTTTTTTTTTTGACAATCTAACTTTATAATTCATAAGCAACATCTTAAGACCAAGTTTGAGTTCAACCATAAAGTTTAAGTGGTCAAAAAAACAAAGAAAATGTTTATGCTTTCGTTTTACGTATTGCTAAGGCCCTAGCTATATCCGTAAACATTTTCTTTTGCTTTTTTTGACCACATTAATTTGATGGTTGAACTCTATCTTGGTCTTAAAATGTTGGTTATCTCTATATTCATATAAAACAAAGTGGAAAAAAGTGTATGTTTCCCCTTGTCGCCCGTAATTTTCAACCAATAAAGTTGATTTTTTTTAAATGTCGGTAATTACGGTAATTAATTGATAAGCAAACAAAATTAGAAAAAAAATTCAAATTAAAAAAAAAAACAAAACAAAAAAGAAAGCACTTGATTTCTACCAGTGAATTGTCATTTCAGTGCAGTGTTTTATAGAGCCATCATTGCAATATACCATAGAAAAAACTATCTATGAACTATATAGTGATATTTAAGTTTTAAATACTGTAAAGAGGTTCTTCAGGGGAAGAATACATCGCATCGCTGTTATTATAATTTGCAGAATAGCTTCAGAATTTACACTTTTATTTATCGTTGTCCCTTTTTTTGCGACTTTTCGGAATCCTGCAGCGGTCACGCAGGACGCAGGACAATATCCAAAATCCAATATATCACATTTCTCTCTTTGCGAGCAAATTCACTCACGAAAATGAAATCAAACGAAAAAGAAAAGGCAGAACGCAGAAGGAACGCATTCAACTGCACAAATCTATATTTATTTTTATTATTTTATTGCTGAAATAAAGATTTAAATTCTTTTGTTTCTTACATCTATTTTAATGCTATACAATACAATCACAAAATATAAATGAAATCAAATAAAACCTCAGTTACAAATTGTTATTTGAACGATTTGACAACCATCTGTCAGCAATAACCAAGATCTAGAAGCTCAAAGAAATTTCTTGGGCTAATATTTGCAGGTTTTATGTGGAGGGGAAATGTTTAATCTCTTTTCGCCTCTCTTGCCCAACTTTTGGGTAAGAAAACTAAGTTTGACTAAATTTGGCTAATGTGTACGAATGCATTATCGTTAGGAAACAAACGTATTATTTGTTATCGTTTGTTTTTATTGTGTAACCTAGTGAACTGGTATGTGTTTAAAATAATATACATTTTGCTTGTTTTATGTACCTACACCCGTATTTATTAGATTCCCTTACGACGCCTACACGGAAAGAAGTTTAAGATCAAATCAAGAAAAATAAGCGC
Source organism: Cheilosia urbana (assembly GCA_946477585.1). Taxonomy (NCBI): domain Eukaryota; kingdom Metazoa; phylum Arthropoda; class Insecta; order Diptera; family Syrphidae; genus Cheilosia; species Cheilosia urbana. Next base: position 47,442,916 of record OX297856.1, read on the forward strand.
CGAATCACGAAAAGTTTGTCTAGTTTTAGAGCTTAGCTCAGGATTTACTAATTCACGACTTTTTATTCGCAATTCTAGAAATTGTACAAAGTGAATATATTGATCCTCAAAAGTCGTGCATCAACACTTCTCAGTGTCAATAATGCGATCGGGCATGAAATACATATTGCCATAACCGATCGTAATTTGACACAAATAGTTATCAATTTGATATTACTGTGGTTGTGAAATGCAAAAAAAAAAAAAATCGCAATTTCCACTTTTCTGTTGCTATTACGATTTCATGCAACAGGGGCTGACTTACTACTTCAGTAGATGCAATTTTCAAATTCTTGATCGTAGATTGCAACTTATTATTATTTTTATTTGCAATTCATATTTTGCAATTTACGACTTCTCTACGTCAATTCACGTTTTCAATTTACATGTGCGAAATCATTAAAAGTTTTTATTGATTCATCATTCAGTGGTGGTAAATTACGAAATATTGTTTGCAATTTGAGATTTTAAAGCGGTGTTTGAGGAATTGACCTATTGAATAAGTGAATTGCGCCAAAAATGTCGCAAATCACTACAGATAAATGAAGCTCGAATTAATACTTCTAATCGTAATATTCAAAAAACAAAATTTGGTATTTTTCGCCGTTTTCAATGTCGAATTACGAATTTTTGTATCAATTCAAAACAAAATCGTTGTAGTTTGCGAAAAATATATAATTCGTGATTTGCAACTCAAAATTTTGCAATTGGTGACTATGCAGTTCTTTCCGTGTACCTATACGATGTCGTTTAGTTAAACATCGCGTAAATATTTACGCAGCCTCACGTGGCTGCTTTACTAAACGAAAACACAAAAATCGATTACTTTTTGCTCTCAAAACGACATCAGCTGTGATTAACTTCGTAGGTAACTAACACAATTCTGAAATAATGTCTTCGGAGGGTTTGCTGAAAAAATATCAACCTGCAATCACATATCTATGTGTCTTCCTATATATAAATTCCTTGGCTAATTCCACCAACCACCACCAAATCGCATGACTGGCCGTAGGTAGACATAAAACATGCCCTCCCAGCAACAAAACTGAAGTTTTGATATTATTTTATCACATCACATCACACTATTATATAAAGAGGTAATGTTTGTTTGTGTAGTCGCAGTAGCTTAGTGGTTAGTGTGTTGGACTGCTATGCGGGGGTCCCAGGTTCGAATCCTGCATAAAACCCAATTCCGACTTAGGGTTTTTTTTCCGCTGCGCTACCTCTCGCGAACGTCTGACAAACATCCGAGAGTATAAACTGTCTTAAAAGAGCTTCTCAATTAGCCGTTTGGAGTCGGCATAAAATTGTAGATCCCTTCCATTCGTTCCAAAAATGAATACCTCACACAAAACGATTGGTTGTGAGAAGCTAGGCCCAGGGTCTCTCCGGACCTGTTGCGCCAACTATTTTTTTTTTTTTTTTTTTTTAATGTTTGTTTGTGGGAGCTAATCTCCGGAACTACCGAACCGATTTCAAAAATTCTTTTACTAATAGAAAACTACGGGATAGAGTATTGCGATAGGAATTTTTCCATTTTAGATTTTTTTGATTTTCTGCACTACATTTATTTTTAATTTAATCAAAAATTAATAACAAAACTACGTGCCGCCGACGGTGTTCAGCTAGTGATTATCAAAAAAAAAAAAATGTGGTAACACAATGGGCCTAATTTGGCCTAAGTGAGGCTGCACTTGAGGCGGCCTGCCACTCTAACCTAACCTAACAGATTTTTCGCTATAACCGCCTAGACGAAAAAAAACTCATTTTCATGCAGTTCAAAATACATGGCACGATCGGATGAGGATATCCTTGTAGTTTCGCAAACAATTTTTGTAAAATATTTCCTCTCATTGGTTTTGTTTCGTTTTGGAGAAGATGATTCAATAACTAACAATATGAGCTGCACAGCGGCATTGATCTAGTTAATATACCAAATCATCTGTTTCAGCTTTGGAAAGCAATGTTGAAAGGCTCATACTAGCGGGTATTGCCATCTTGGTCATCATCGCGGTTTAGGTTAGGTTAGGTTAACGGGTTGGTAGAGCAGGTAGACCCTACTGTACCCCACTTAGGTCCTTATGGACCCATTGTGATACCCTTTGTTGGGGGTTTATCGTTGGTGCTGTAGATGGTTAGCACATGTCTCTCCTTCATATATCTACCCGACGTTGTCCAGCCATCCTGATATCCTCAAGAACCTGTAAATATCAGAGAGTGTAATATCAGAAAGTTCTTCTAAGTCATGGAAGTAATAGCTTCCAAGTGTTCTCTTCCTCAAGTGACAGAGGCTCGGGCAGTGACAGAGGAAGTGAGGTGTGTCCTCATGAACCTCTTCGTCCCCGCAGCCTCTACATATATCGTCATCTTTGAGATTTAGTTTCATCGTGTGGTTTCTTAGAAAGTTATGACCCGTTAAAGCCCCTACCAGCTTAGACAGCGATGACCTGTCAAACTGTAGTAGTTTGATGGTTCGGCCACTGTCATATACTGGCCATAGCTTCCGAGATACTTCACAGGTAGTTAGTTCTTTCCACCTGTTATTGGTTTTCATACGAATCTTGTTCTCCACTCGTTCTCTGAGATTACAGAGTGGAGGCTTGATCGACTGTAGTACTCTATCATGATCCATTGCAGACCCTTTTCTCGCCAGTTCGTCAGCAATCTCATTGCCGGCTTTGTCACTGTGTCCAGGGACCCAGCAGAGATTGGTAGCGTGCTGCGAGCAGAGAACCTTGAGCTCTTCGCGACATCTGTGAACTAGCTTGGATTTTATTTCAATAGCAGAAATTGCCTTTATAGCCGCCTGGCTGTCAATGAAAATGGTAATATCATTGCGTGGTATTGCCAACAATGACACCCTTCGGGCTGCTTCCGCGATTGCCAGAACCTCTGCTTGGAAGACACTGCTGCTGTCAGGAAGCCTAATGGAGCAGTATATATTTAATTCCTCACAGAATATACCGGCACCGGTTCCACAGTCCATCTTTGATCCATCTGTGTAGATGGATATCGATTTCCCCTTAGTGGGTTCGTCTGAATTCCATTCATCTCTGCTCGGAAAAGAGTAGGAGAATGGTCTATCAAAGTTCAGATGGGGAGACATATAGTCAAAAAATGACAACGTTCCCAACGTATTTACTTAGAATATGTGCGTGGCCAAAATTGCATGGGTTCCAGGTATTAGTTTGACTAATCCTTAAGGCACTTTTGGCAGCAGATTCTTCCATGTAGAGGTCCAGAGGAGTCAAATTGAGGATTGCCTCCAATCCAGCTGTGGGTGTAGTTCTCATTGCGCTGGTTGTCCCTATACATGCCAGTCTTTGTATCTTTGTCATTGCCCTGAGATTGGTTGCCTTGCCCGCGGCTTGCCACCAGACTATGCTGCCATATGTGAGTATTGGCCGCACGATTGCCGTGTACATCCACATGATTATTTTGGGGTTTGGTCCCCACCTCCTGCCGAAGATGCGGTTACATGCGTAGAAAGCATTAGCTGCTTTCTTCACTCATTCATTGACGTTCGGCTTCCAATTAAGTTTCCTATCCAGGATCATACCTAGGTATTTTGCCCTATCTGTCACCTTTAGAGGTATTCCCTCAAGAGTCGGTGGCTCGTATTGTGGTATAATTCTTTTGTTTGTAAAAAGGACAAGCTCGGTTTTTTGAGGATTAACCCCGAGGCCGCATTGCTTTGTCCACGTACTGAGAGTTCTTAGTGAATTCCCTAACAGGTCGCTTATGGTTTGTAGGAATTTTCCTTGTACAAGCAAGACTACATCATCTGCGTATGCAGTCACCTTGACACCCATATTCTTAAATCTCATTAATAGCACTTAAATGACAAGTACCCAGAGTAGAGGGGAAATGACCCCTCCCTGCGGAGTGCCTCTAGCTGCAGTTACTCTAAGTTCAGTGTCACCTATTTTCGCGTTAATGTTCCTCTCGCTAAGTAAGTTTATTATCAGATTAGTGAGAGATTGGTCAACATTTGAATTCTGTAGTGCTCTCTTTGCTGCGCACGTTTTAACATTATTGAAGGCACCTTCATCGCGGTTTAATAGTTGTACTTCCAAATTCTCAGCACACTGTTCGTCTTTGGAGGATTATATCGTTGCCACTCTTTTGGATTTTTGATAACATCTAGCAACTACATTCCTGGAGTGACACAACTTTATAGACTCAACGGCGTGCTCTCTTTATTGTTATTCTGAGAGTTCTCTGTTCATCAGGTTCTTGTGTAATACGCCGGTTGCTTAGCTACATCAGCGCGCCGGCAATCGTCATTAAATCGTTACCTCTTCTTATTGGTGGCCTGGTGAGACATTAGCAGGGATAATGATGGATCCCTGGCAAGGCTGCCATTGGTCTTCCGGACTTCAATGAGACTGACTGACACTTTTTGAATGGTTATGGAAGACGGTATCGATAAGGCTCTAAAATGCTTTGCGATCGCAGTCTGGCTGCTATTAGTTAGTGGTCGGAATCGAGTCACACCTCTGAATATGCGGTCTTCACTGGAAGCATACCATGTCGTTCCTACCACAGTTTTTTGTTCTATAGAGAGGTTGATTAGCCTCTATGCCTGAATATGCTGTCATGCTGGACTGGATATTCATATCCATAACTTTATCAAAGTTGCTGACTCATTTTAACACTGAAATTGTCAGCTTTGCACTTCCACTTGTTCGGCAGCAGTTGGACATTAAAGGGCTCGTTCATCGATTTAACTAGACCTATGTTGGAATGCGAATGAATGAGCCTGCATAGGCGCGTAGTTCCCAACCGTAAATGTATTCTCTTAACAACGTATTTTAACAAATTTCTTATTTAATTTCCAGTGACGAAGTTATTAGACGTTTTGAAAAAAAATTCAATCTGACTATAGTACAACAACCCGAGGGTAAGGAAATATCCTTAAATCTGTGTGGTAAGAAAACGATTCTACAAGTAAAAACAGACGTATACTACATAACAAACATACCGGTAAGACACCAGGAGTGGACTGGCTGGCCAGCCGGGACAGAAAACGGAACCACCTTAGCTGTAAGACTGATTTCCTTATAGTACAACTAATTTTTTACATTCATTCATTTTACATGTTCTATTTTCACAGCAATCAGGCATAGAGCTCTCTCATAATCTCACCCTTAAATCCAACGCTGATAAAGGCAAAAATAACTCCAAACCTAATAAAGCTAACAAGTTAGTAGTTCCTCTAACAGTCGATTAGAGCTACCCAACTAATGTACGCATTGCTTGTGTTATTTCAGCTCACTAGTAGTCGACAGCGACAGTTCGGCAGATGAATTTGAAGACGCTTCTGATTTTAATGCATGTGAAGAATATTTCACCGACTCACCGCCTGTACAACCGCAGTCTCGTCACTTAAGTAAGTGCCTGGGACATACCTAAATCTAAAGTAGGTTATATAATCGATTACTTGTTTCAGTTCCAAATCACACCGACGATGAAGCTCGGGGTTCAACACAGTTTGTCGATAACTACATTCAACGATTTGGGGAACCGCATCCAGTATTTTACCGCGGAAGTTTAGAAGATGCTTTAAAAGAAGCGTGCCACAAGCCAGCCAAAGACGTGAGTTTTGTCGACAGTATGTAATACAAAACCATTTTTTAAACAAAAACATGTTTTTTTTTTTTCTGCACAGAGAAAACTCTTGGCTATTTACCTTCATCATGGAGAGAGCATACTTACCAACGTATTTTGTGATCACCTAATGAAACATGACAGTGTTATTCAAACTCTTATTCAAAACTTCATACTTTATGGATGGGATCTAACATTCGATAGTAATAAAAATCTGTAAGTTTGCGTTTGCCAACATTCCACGACCAATTACAAAATCTTGCTCTCAGATTCTTGTCCTCAGTATCGGCATGCGTGGGAAACACAGCTTCAATGACTGTTCGAAATATTCCTTTAGATAAATTGCCAGCTATTCTCATAATAGGCAAGAGCCGCTTGTCAGGCCGCAGCACATGCGAAGTCCTATCTGTGATTCATGGTAATTGATAGTATAGTACGGCTGTTGTTTACACTCCAGAGATTGCATTGAATGTGTGTGTGTGTGTTTTTTTTTTTTTTTTGCAGGGAATGTTGGATTAGACGATTTGTTTTCCAGACTAATAGAGGCCGTGGAAATGTACTCTGAACATATTCAAGGGGAAATCCGAGAAGAGGACGAACGAGCCGCTCGCGATCAAGTAAAAGCCGAACAGGATTTGGCATATCAAGCAACACTGCAAGCCGACATGGCAAAGGAAGCAGCCAAGAGACAAAAGGAAGCCGCTGTTGCAGCGGAACGTCAACGTTTGGAATCGGAGAAGGCCGAACAGGATGCTAAGAAAGAGTCTATTCGCTTTGAAGTAAATATTTTCCTTTGCTTAATCATTAGACATGTCAAACAACCTTATACATTTTTTTTTTAAGGCCGAGAGAGCCCTGCCATTCGAACCAGAGGAAACTGAATCAAATGTCACAAAAATCCGCATTCGAAAGCCCACTGGCGACTTTCTGGAAAGAAGATTTTATACTCAAAACACATTACAAGTAAGTCGTTTTTACTATCCTCTATCTTCTCTATATAAATTCTCATTTTACATCCACAAAAATTTAACGAAAAGGATTTGCTAAACTTCATAACTTCCAACGGATTTTTGGTTGAAGAATTTAAAGTAATTGCCAGCTGGCCACGAAGAGACTTAACAGCCATCGAAACCAACCAAACATTGCAAAGTCTAAAGCTATACCCACAGGAAACAGTCATTCTCGAGGAACGATGATTCACAAGCGTTTTGAATGAATGAATAAACGAATAACTCACGCCTATTTTGCTAAAATATATTCTTAATAAATTAATATTATTATCTTTTTAATTACTCTTATATTATTAAACACAAAAATACGTTTATTTAATAACTAAGCAAACGAGAAAAGAAATCAGTAGCAATGAAAATAAATCTAAACATTTCGTAAAAGGGTAATATGCGTTCTGAGATTGCTTTTCTCTATTTTCTCTAGTCCTCGAGTCCTGGACCCAATTCCACGACAGGAAGTGGAGAACATAGCGAACTTATTGCTGTTATGAATTGTCTGACATTAGGTCTGTTTCTGTGATGTAAAATTTACGATCATTGGATCATGGATCAACAGTACTACATACTCGAGGCGTCTACGGGTCATTCGTATTGTAAAAGAGAATCCACTCATTCTGTAATCCAATGGAACAAGATACAAGAAAATTGCTTCTGATTGAATCCACAAAAGTATTGGTGTAATGCCTGAAAATAATCTACGGCAGCTGTCATCTGACTTGTATAAAATACATAATATACACTTGTGTGAGTGCTTCTTAAGTGGATTCTAACTTCAAATCGAAAAGCAATATTCTCTTCTCAGAATCACCAGAAGAGTATATTTTGTGTGCCAATGGAACGGTTTCCGAAGCGAATTTATTGATTCCCGACTCTCCCGGAGGCTTCCTTTTGCCCAATGGAAGGCTACATAACTTTTTCGTAACTCTGTGATATAATTTATCATCCGACATAGCTAAAAATTGAGAGAATGTAATTTGAATTGGGTGCGCAATTTATAAAATTTTTATTTCAGTTGGAAAATTAAATCTTTGCCCCGTTGATTTCTCCGTCCCATTCTTAAGGTATATTTCTCCTATGTTAGGTTTCAAGTTGGCAACCGTGAGTTGAACAGCGGCATACTCTGTCAAAGAAAAATTGTCAGTACAGGCCTTATGGAGGAGCTTTTTTTCTACCAGTGGTGCCTATAGCTACTTTCACGGCACTCAAACACAAGATTTGCCACTGAAATAAAAACGAAACCACTGGCATTCCAAAGAATTGGTTGTTGTAATTCTCCTGAAATTCGCATACATCCCACCATCACCAGTCTGCCACACAGCCGCGGGCAGAATGAGCACACGATCGTCTTGTGTTCGCTTGCTATTATCATCAATTAAAATAAGCAGTGTGTGTGACTGAAGCACATCAGAAGAGTGTTACCATTATCTCAAAGAAAGCATATCATTAAGGGGTTTACTTTGAATTTTGTCAAAGAACTTTCGGTTTTGGTGCTTTTTGGAGCTTTTGAGAGCGGCATATTATGTGGGGTGCTGCCATTCGGTTTTAATTTATTTGTATTTCTGAAAGATCCAATAATATTCAGTTAAAACATATTTTTGAATGTTGTCTTTTAGAAATAATGTTTATTCGTGAGGTGTTTTAATGCATTCATTTCATTAACGCAACAAGTGATCATATGTGCGTTGTAGAGATATTGCGATAAATTAATAGTGATTACTAGGGCAACTCAACCGGATTCATGCAAAAGCATGGTATTTTTTGGGATAAAATTTGAATATTTTAATATAGAAAACTAAGTACAAATTTTCAGCCTTATTCGTTAGGGCATATTTCTGCATGTTTTGGTAGGTATAAATTCAGATTTCACTTTGCAGAGCATATTTTTAACACTGAAATATCAAAATGATGAAGCAGGTAAAATTATACTGTTTGTTTTTGGTCGTTGGGTTTTACCACATCCGGTCACTCCTCTCCAGTAAAGCAAATGCCTTGAAAGGATTTTATGATCCTTTTTTTTTGCTATTGTTTCCGCGAAGTTCTGCATTGACGGGTAATAATTTGTTTAATAAATATGTAATCTAGGTATATACTATATATGTATATGTATATTAAAAAATGGATGTAGAGCTGCACAAGTGCAGTCCTTTTACCATCTACATATTTAGGTATATGACATGGTGTCGTGGTTATATAATTTTGTGTTCTAATTGCCTGTTTGTGTATATAAGGCGGAAACTATGGGTGTTATCTCAATCGCGGATAGTGCATCTAAGCAAGTGGTTAGCTTTATTGTGCATATGAATAAACAGAAACATGGCTACAAAGTCTTTAAAGGATCTAAGTGTAGAAAAGAAACAACAAATTGTTGATGCAACTGAAAAATGTTATGGCCTTTTTAAAAGTAAATCGGAAGCCGTAGGAAATGCGGCTACTGTTTTTCCTGTTACGGAACAAACTGTATATAGGCTTTTAAGGGAAAAAGCCACCAAAGGCCACAACTCACCACCAAAGAAGAAAAATAATTCCGGTTCCGGTATCAAGAGCAAGGTGGATGATTTGGACAAATGTGCGATTAGGCAGATAGTCCATCAGTTTTTTTTTATGGATAATAACCTTCCAACGCTAGACAAGTTACTATTGGAAGTACAAAAAAGTGAAAATGTAAGCAGTTCAACTTTGCTTATAATATTGCAAAAAGATTTCGGACTTAAATTCGTCAAATGTCAGCAAAAGAATTTGTTGTTGGAAAGAAGTGACATTATTTCTCGGAGACGAAGATATCTACGCGAAGTAAAAAAAATTAGAGAAGAGAAAAGAAAGATTTATTTTACTGTTGCGACCTGGCTAGACTGGAAGATGGTAACCCTAACAGTATTGCTCTCTGAGCTATGGCGAATTATCATACACACTATGGCAACCCTGTGAGAGCTTTAAGCTTTAACCAGACTGAGAGACAAACATCCTATCTTCCCTGTTCTTGGACGGTTCTGATGAAATAATGGATATGCCATATGCGTCTTTGCGTCTTATTGTTAGTAGCAAATATGTGCACGAGTGGTTTTCCATTGGGACAAAAAATCAATCCATTTTTTGATCTATATCACTTTTAACGTTCCATTGGGCGGAAAAATCAATCTTTTTTTCGATTCGATCCACTTTTTGCAGATCTCGATATTTTTTTCAGATCTGCACATACCAATATCATTTGTACAGCTATTTTACGTCAGTTTTAGAAGTTTGCTTTCGAGACTAATGTGCAAAGTTTCGTGAAAACCAAAGTAACAAAATACATAAATAGCTATGGATATGATTTCGAAGGAATTATTATCTTCATTGTCTCCCTCGTCATCAAGACTACAAATCTATATCTATACTTATAATAAAACTGTAGGCAATTTTTTCGTTACCTAATGGCGTGAAAACTACTGCACAGATTTCGATGAAATTTTTTTTTAAATGTTAAGATTTTGTACAACACATAGGCTATTCCATTTCATTGCCATGCCTATTTTTTTGGATCGTTTTTTTTTTTCTGACTTTACTGCCTTTAACTCGCCATTACTCAAATAAGTCTTAATTAATGCAAACAAAACAAAATACTTAGGAGAGCCAACACTTTTATAGTTATTTCAAGCCATCAATCAGCTTTCGGTGTCCTCTAGAAGCTGAGCTACAACCTAAAATCTAACACGAAAAAAATAAATTTATTTTCTCAAATCGAATATTATCGGCAGCCGCGGTTCTTGATCGTTGTTCTGCTTTGGGGTGGTTTGGTGGCGCACATCGCACAAGCACGTTCATATGAAAAAAAAAACTGCGTGGTGTTTTCTCAAAGAGAAGTATGCGATGTGAATGTGATGAATGTATGTAATCAACAGCGACAATACGTTTCTGAGGAAATGCGCAGATGGCTGATGACGTGTGGTGTGGTGATGGACGTATGGTGGAGGTGGTGTATATAGAAATTGAGTTCATGGTTTTTGTTTTAATGGTTGTTATAGTACCTACGTTGATACCAGTGATACAGTAAAGAATTGAAGAATTCAAGAAGTAAAGACGATACAGGTGAATTATGTTGTTTGATTTATTTATTGGTGGTGTAGATACAAATTTCCGTTAAGGCTTTTGTTTAAGTGGTAGTTTTGATATTACCTACGTGGATACCTATAGTAAGGAAGTGGAACTTTAGTACTTATGCTGTTGAATTTAATTTTCTTAAATTGGTGTTTTAGGTAAATAGATTTGTTTGATTTATTGTTTCACATTGACAATGTTCACCGCTTTGTTTTAGCTAGACTGCTGATTTTATTAATCAGGCCGATCATTGAATCCGCCGGATGCTCTGCGGACGGATTCAATCCGATCCGCAGTTGATCACTTCACCTATCATTGAAAACGGCGGATAGACTACATTATCGGTCCGCAAAACCGCATTACCGATTGCTTGTAGTCCAGCGAGTCAGCTATCAAATGAAAATCTTTTCTTATTCGATTTTGTTTTTATAAACTGTTCGAACATGGATAGCTTTGTATTTTTCTTAAATTTAGAAGAAATTGCTAGTAATAGTGATACTAGGAGCATTAGAAGAGGTGTTAGAATGCAAGGAAAAGATGTCTGGATGTTTTTTCATCATTTTCACCATTGCCTGGAACTGAGGACGGGTTGTTTGTTTTCTAATTCGGAAAGATCAATTAACTGTTCGTAAACTTTTTAAATTTACCCTTTTTTTTCGAAAAATAAAACTTTTATTTCGTGTATGTGTGTTATCTCTTCGAGATCCGCATCGATTTTGATGCGGATTGAAAACAACATTTGTATGAACCGCGGATCGGTTGCGTTTTCAATAATAGGCACGAAATGTGAACTTCGCTACTGACATCCGCTCACTTACCTACCGGCGTTTTCAATGATAGGGGAAATGTTCAAAACAGGTACTACTCCCTCCGCAGAGCATCCGTCGGATTCCATGATTGGGGTGATTATTATTATTATAATTAATTAACATACAAATTAAATATATATGCTTACATAATTTTTTTTTGTGAGCGCTAGCTGCGAGGGCTTTTGGCTCTGAGGTAACTTAAAATTGTAAGTTAGTTGGTTGAAGACAATATTTATAGTTAGGTTTCTTATGATTAGGTTAGTTTGTGGTATTTATTTATATTTCTAGATTTAAGTAGTTTATAAAGTTGTACATTTGTATAATGTTATCACGACTAGGGTTACTAAGTATTTCGTAGGCTGATGTGTTTGGAGGTAGTAGACGGTTTGCGGTTATGATGGATGGACACCTGCCTATGCCTAAAACATGGCTAATGTCGATGTTGGCGTTGCACAATTGGCACAATGCAGGTCTTTCACCCTTTAGGAGATGCTGGTGTGTGTTAGACGTATGTCCCAGGCGCAATCTTACGAAAATAGTGTTCATAACTTTTGATGTAGTAAGCGGATATGATGGTTTTAATTTCGTTTTATTTATTGATGAGTAATGGTGTTGGTAATTTGTCCAGTCAAGGAGTTCTTTTGCTTTGAGCTTGAGATTAGCTATTCTTAGAAGGTCCAATTTAGTGTAAGTATCGAGCTGGTAAACAGGAGTATGGTGCGCAAGATTTGCAGCAGTGTCAGCGTGTTCATTGCCTTCAATGCCTACGTGACTTGGCACCCACATGAGCTTCAGTTTTTCGGATCTTTTGATGAGAGAGTCTCTGATCTTGTTAATAAAATTGGTGTTGTGATAAAGGTTCATAATGGCTCTTAAAACTGATAGACTGTCCGTGCATATGATGAATTTGCTGCGTAAGTTAGCTATTTTAGTTATAGTTTTATTTATAGCAACGGCTTCAGCAGTAAAAATGGATGCTGATTTTAAACAAATATGCCGTTGAGAAAACGGTCAAATCTCTTTTATTGGAAATTACACAGTCTCATGCCGCGTACGAAGTTGCGGGCACAGCTAGTCACAAATAATACTTCATTTGTATCAACAACAGGCGAAGCATTTTTCAGGTCGATATCCATTTGTGATTTTGCCAAAAACGAATGCCATTTGAACAGCTGATATTGTTGTCAATTAACGCACTAATCCATTTACAAAAGCAAATCAATTTCTTTGCTAAATTGGAAGATGGTGGTCCTAATGGAAAACCACATTATTTTTGTTAAGTTTTTGAAGGTTTTTTTATTACTGTTTTTTAGTTTTTAGTCTGTAATATCTTCTTAATGTTTGAATATTCAATGACTTTGAGTTTTTATGTTTATTTTAATATACATTATAAAGTGTGGTTAAATTTTAAGGGCCGATGTTGAATGTGAACCACACCTAAACGTCAAGTTTTTTTCTGCAATTAATTTGACATTTTTCAATTTCAGACTAACTAAAGCTAAGATTAGACTGTATGCCAATTATGCATATGTATGCCAACAGGCAAATGACCATATTAGCTGTCAAATGACCAAAATGCCAGGATTATAAAAACTGTATATTAGACTATATGACCAAAATTACCAATATCGTCATATTTGCATTGGTGGTCATTTAAGGCATTTGTTATTTTTTCATTTCATATTTGTTATTTTTCCAGAAAAAAGAGAACGAAAATGAAAATAAATCACAATCCCACGAACTCAAACACCGATGACAACAAAATAATTCTTGTTCCATCAAAAATGCCAACAATGCCACAACGAAATTTCAATAAAGAGCATATGGGCATTCGTGCTTATTGTCCGATTACACTATATGCTATTTTGGCATTTTTATCTGTCAAAATCGGCGTGGTCATATGTGGTATTTAGGTCATTAGAGCATATGAGATATGCCCATTACATTGTATGACCATATTTTGACAGGAGAACTGTCAGAAATTGGCATTTTACGACCTCTTGGCATACCGTCTAATCTTACCTTAACATTTGAACCATGGAAAGATACACAATCGAGCAACGCGTTAAAGTTATTCAGGCTTATTATGAAAATGGGCGTTCAAATAAAAATGCATATCGTGCACTTCGTGATTTTTTCGGTCAATTTAATCGTCCGAATGTGCGTACAAACGGAAAAATCGTGCCAACATTTGAGCAAACCGGGTCTGTAGGAGATGTGAAAACACCAGTGAATGCTCGTACAGCTCGTACTGCAGAAAATATTGCTGCTGTTCGCGATAGTGTGGCTGAAGAGCCGTCCACCTCAACTCGTCGTCGTGTCCAACAATTGCACCTCTCACGCTCGTCGTTGATGAACATTATGCATAAAGACTTGCATCTACGCGCATACAAGGTGCAATTGACTCAAGAACTAAAGCCTCTTGACCATTTCATGCGTCGTCAATGGTCAGAATGGTGGCAAGAAATGGCAACAGTGGATGATCAATTTTCGAAGAAAATCATCTTCAGTGATGAGGCACATTTTCACCTCAATGGATTCGTCAATAAGCAGAATTGCCGCATTTGGGTGAATGATAATCGAAGAGTGATTGTCGAAAAAACCAATGCAACCACAAAGAGTGACTGTTTGGTATGGTTTATGGCTGGCGGCATCATCGGGCCGTATTTTTTCCAAAATGAAGCCGGTCAGGCAGTTACTGTGAATGGTGTTCGCTATCGTGAGATGATAACGAACTTTTTATGGCCGGAATTGGAAGATATGGATATGGACGATATGTGGTGCCACACAGCTAACGAAACAATGGCTCTTTTGGGCGACAAATTCAATGGCCGTGTTATCTCACGTGGTGGCGATGTCAATTGGCCGCCAAGATCATGTGATTTGACACCGTTGGACTTATTTCTTTGGGGTTATTTGAAAGAAAAGGTGTACGTCGATAAGCCAGCAACAATTCAAGAGCTAAAGGATGAGATAATTCGGCACATTAACGGCAAAGAACCTCAATTATGCCTCAGAGTCATCGAAAATTTGGACCATCGGATGGAGGTCTGCCGCCGAGGTCGCGGCGGCCATTTGGCCGATATTTTGTTCCATACATAATTGAACCATACCAATATTATCATAATAAAAAGAAATGAAAATAATTTCCTAAATAATTTGTGTTTTATTCAAAATCAACATCAGCCCTTAAAACCTAACCACCCTTTAAATAGTTTGTATTAATTTTTTTTTTTTTTTTTTTATAAAAAATGTCAAACAGTTGTTTTGTTCTTTCATAATACCATAAATTTAATAAAAATTAATTCTAATAAGATATGAACTCATTAAATTATTTGTTTTATTGTTTAACCCGAAGAATTTAAGTAAGTTCAAGTCTCCCTAAAGGCGTGGTCCCGGCAGAAAAATCTGTTGCATTTATAAAGGGTTTTTCAATAAGAGGTGTTCTTGTGAAAGGATATGGCCCTGTATGCGTGCTCGTGGTGGCCATTTGGCTGATGTTGTTTTTCATTATTAACGGCATACCTTCCTTTATTACGAAATAAACATCCGATCATTTATCTCAAAAAATGACATTTTTCTTTGAATACCAAAATAACACCTCTTATTGGAAAACCCTTTATTAAGTTTATGAGACCAACCTTAAAATAGATATGTAAATGTATATTTAAAAAAATTACCATGTGGCTAAGATTAATAGAAAAGTTGTAATGACCGATTTAACAAAAAGTGGCTCAAGTCTCCCGCTTTCCCCCTATCCATCGCTGATGTTGCTGGACTAATTTTTTCATCTCGACTTCATGTGGCTTTGATGAAATTGATGATACAGTTACCACCAGACCAGTAACTTCATCTACGGATGAAGGTGGGAAGAGGCCAATCTTATGTATCCAGCCAGCTTTCACTATTTCTTCGCCTTCCCGGATAGACCTTTTTAACACCAATGAAATAGTCAATTATTTCACACAGCGATATTGTGACAACCTTAGAAACTTCTAAGCTTGCTGGATCCTCTATCATCAAAGCAAGCAAATCCACAGCACAGTTTTTAAAAAGCAACCAAAATATGTAAACAAAAGCAAATTTATTATTTTTGTTTACATTACATTCAACCTACCTACTTTGAACAGACTTTTGTGCTAGTTTTACCATATGAATTGACTCACACTGTACAAATTTCGGACAAGTAGTACTTAGACTTGAAAATTAAGTTTATTTTCAATTAGTTGGTTACTTACTTACTTACTTAGGTGGCGCTACAGTCCGGGGTGGACCTGGGCCTCAACCAATACGCCTCTCCAGTTAGCGCGATCTTTGGCTAACTGCCTCCAGTTGCGCACTCCAAGTTGGTTGAGGTCCCCTTCCACTTGCGCGCGAGTTAAGTATCCATAGCAAAACATATTGAGAAAAAAGATAACATTATTTGTATTCAATGATATCTTTAGTCTCTAGTACAGTCTTGCACACAACGCTACAATGATAACATATGTAAAAGAGATAATATCGTTTGTATACAATGTTGGAATATTATCTCTTCTTCATTATCAAGCAAGACGATTGTACGCTTGGGTCTCCTTGTAGATAGATAAGAAAAGTATATAAATACGACTGTATGATGAATTTATCAACAGTCTTATTGTAACTACATAGTAGCCTTAAGCTCCTTTTAGAATTAGTAAAAAGTATTTCAATAATAAAGGACATAGTTCCAAATAAATATTGTTTAATTTTAAAAGTAAGAAACAAGTGTTTTAATTGGCGATCCTGCCAGGAGGTTAAATATACTTTTTAACTTCAATCGAGCGGACCTCGGGAACAAGTAGTGAAATCTAGTATAAACAGAACACTCGCGTTACCGGTTACAAGAATTACCTAGCATAGCAGGTACAAATATAGCTTCTTCGTACGAAGCAGCAAAGCAATTCAGTGAAAGTGTATATGTGGAGAAAAAAAACACACAAATTCGACGACAACAGACACGAGTTCAAAATGGAACAACTCGCAGTATTAATGGCAAGATTAGAAGCTTTAGAAACCAGGAGCAACACAGTAACACAAACCCTAGAGCACACACGCACAGAGAATGCAAGGTTAGCAGCAATAATAACTAACCAAAATCAAATAAACACTAATTTAGAAACAAAACTAAATGAAGTAAAATCTGGATTAGGCATAGTACCAAACATACCTGTGCTAGAGGAAATAAGAACCACATATACAGATGGTAGTGAAATACAGTTAGACGCATTTAAAAGCCTACCTATTTTCAACGGCGATCAATCAAATTATCGGTCGTGGCGCGAAGAAGCATCCAGATTAATGGACAGCATTAAAAACTTCAAAACACACAGTAAGTACGCAGCAGCATTGACTATAGTGAAAAGTAAAATACAGGGTGCAGCCGCGAATGTGTTAACTAATTATAACACAATTTTTAATTTTGAGGCGATACGTAACAGATTAGATTATACGTACTCTAATCAAGAACCTCTATACGTGCTACAAGACATGATGAAAGCCATCACGCAAAAAAGAAGCACACTGTCTGAATACCACGACGAGATAAATAAAAATCTCAATTTAATAATATCAAAAATCACTATGTCAGGTGATCCGCCGAATATAATCGACAGACTAATTAAAAATGCTAACGACGACGCAGTTCGTATATTCATTGATGGTATGAGTGACAACTTTACAAGAGGATCATTATATTCAGCTACAATAAATGATCTAGAACACGCATTCGCAATTGCTCGCAGAATAGAACATGATAATGTGCACAGGCATTTACATCTCACTCAGGATAAGCACCACAAAAATATGCCACATGAACGCAGAAACGAAAGAAGACCAAATTATTCGAGCCAAACAACGAATTATCAACCCCAGAAGCAATACGATAATATGCAGCAACACAATCAAGGACCACAGCCGATGGAGATAAACTCGAGACAAATTGTACATGCACAGCGACAAAATTGGAATCAATACAAACCCGATGTATATAATCCACCAGCGAAACGTGAACACAGCGGGAGTTTCAACACACACAACAGACCGCAACGATCTTATCAGCAGAACTTCAAGCAGCAGAGAGTAAATAACTCCCGACAACAACGCAGAGACGATGTCAGCAGTACATATGCAGAAGCAGATGAAACGGAATGTATGGTAAATAATAACATAAGAATAGATCATTTAAACTAGTAGACGGGTTGCCCTGCTTAAATTTAACTAGTACTATTTCTAAGAAAATTTATAAAATTCTTATTGATACTGGTGCAACCCATAATTACATTAATAGAAAATGCGATTCTAGCAAAAAAATTAAAATTAAACCTATAAAAATAAAAACAATGCATGGTTATTCTATGGTAGATACAAAGAAAGTAGTTAGGATATTAAAGAAAAATATAACATTTTTTGAATTAGAGGATATTCAGTCTTTTGATATGATATTAGGATATGAAGGACTTAAAGTTCTAAACGCGGAAATAAATTTCAGTAATATGACTCTAACTACCATAAGCAGTGTCGAATCTATTCAGAAAATTAATTACATAATTGGGGAAAATAATATTTATAAAGCAGACATAGATAGACTGATGAAGATTAATAACAGCATAGGACCGTTACCCTTTACAGATACTATAGAAGCAAGCATTAGGACGACCAATGATAATCCGGTTTATGTTAAACAATATCCATATCCCATAGCAGATAACGAATTCGTAAACAAAGAAATACAGAAACTCTTACATGACGATATAATAGAAAAAAGCCATAGTCCTTATAACAGTCCCATATGGACAGTACCTAAAAAAGGTTTGGACGAAAAAGGAAAACCAAAACGGCGCATGGTTGTTGATTTCCAAAAACTTAACGCTCACACTGTAACAGACAGATACCCCATTCCGGATGTCAACATGACAATTCAAAATTTAGGTAAAGCCAAGTACTTTACAACATTAGATTTGGAGTCAGGTTTCCACCAAATTAAAATCAAAACAGATGATAAAGAAAAAACAGCTTTTGCTATAAATGGCGCAAAATATCATTTTAAACGAATGCCTTTCGGGCTCAAAAATGCACCAAGCATATTTCAGAGATGCGTGGACGACATTTTGAGAGACTTTGTAGGTAAATTCGTACACGTTTACATTGATGACGTATTGATATATTCTTCATCTGAGGAAGAACATATACAGCACATAAGTCAAGTATTCGACGTACTCAATAAAGCCACATTAAAAATATCTGATGAGAAAAGTAAGTTTTTTCAAGAAGAAGTAGAATACTTAGGTCACATAATCAGACATGGTAGAATCACTACGAACCCTGAGAAAATAGCAGCTATAGAAAATTTTCCAGTCCCACAAACGGTAAAGGATTTGAGAGGATTTTTAGGTCTTACAGGTTACTATCGTAAGTTTATAAAAGGATACGCAAGCATAGCCAAGCCCCTGACATTATATTTACGAGGAGATAACGGTAAAGTAAACAAAAAACAAAGTAAAAATATTAAGTTAAATCTGAATGATTCAGCATTAGAAGCGATTAGAATTTTAAAAAATTATTTGAAAGAACAAGTCGAACTTTTTCAACCGGATTATAGTAAACCATTCGAGCTTACTACTGATGCATCCAACATAGCTATTGGAGCCGTACTAAGTCAGAATAAGCAACCTATACACTTCTTGTCAAGAACACTGAGTAAGACAGAAGAGAACTATAGCACAAACGAGAAAGAGCTATTAGCGATCATATGGTCCTTACAAAAACTCAGAAACTACATATATGGTATAGCAGACTTAACCATATATACCGATCACCAGAGCCTTATATATTCTGTATCAGAAAAAAATCCCAACACAAAGCTGAAACGTTGGAAGGGAATCATTGAAGACTTTGGAGCAAAATTAGTTTATAAACCAGGAAACCTAAATCTTGTAGCTGACGCATTATCACGTCAACGCATAAATACTTCTACCATAGAAACAGCACATTCAGCTGAAAGTTCTTCTAATGATATAATAAAAACTGTGAATCAGCCTTTTAATGCATACACTGCACAGTTCGAACTTATTGAAGATATAACAAATAATATCGAAACACAAATCTATTTTAGTAACAAAATAAGACTCATAATAAAGTTTAAGGACAAAGACTCTTTACTAAGGCAGATGAAAGAAGTTATACAACCCCAAAAGATTGTAGCTTTGCATACGAAATTTGAAAACATATACAAATATGGTGAAAACATAAAAAAAGAATTCCCACTAGTAAGATTTATATTCACACCAAGAAAACTTCAAGACGTGACAAATTTGGAGGAACAACTAAAACTTGTAAGGGTAACTCACGAAAGAGCACACCGAGGGTTACGTAACAATATACAAGAAATCTCAGAGAAATATTACTGGCCCGATCTAAATAAACAAGCAAAGAGTTTCAACAGAAAATGCATAGCATGTCTATTTGGAAAATATGAAAGAAAACCTATCAGAGAACCTCTGAATAATTCAGAAATACCAACACATGTGGGAACACACATTCATATGGACATATACTTCAACGACAAGTATACTTTCCTTGTAACAGTAGATAAGTATTCTAAATATACAATCCTTCGGGAAATCGAAACTCGAAACAGACTGTACGACGTTATGGAAGAGGTCTTATCTAATTATTTCCCAAAATGTGAACGACTCATGACAGATAACGAGAAGGGATTCAAAACAGAAATGGTGAACCAAATGTGTTTGAAATACAACATAACTAAAGTAGAAACTCCAGTATACAGATCGACAGCGAACGGTCAGGTAGAACGTGTAAACGGTACAATAACTGAACTGTCTAGAATATTCACAATTCAGAATAAAACAAGACTTATCGAAGAAATATTTAGAACAGTGCGTGAATTAAATAATTCTATACACTCAGTTACCGGTTTGAAACCTAGAGACATTTTCTTTAATCAAAATAAATATAGCAATAGTGAAATTATAATAAATAAACTAAACTCAGCATCCAAAAAAGTGATCGAACGTCTAAATAAAGGAACTCGACACAGAGAGTATAAAAAAGGAGATAAGATAATGGTAAGAATCACAGGTCTTAGAAAGAAATCTAACCGCCAGATACATAACAAGAATAGTAGAAGAAGATAAAGGAGACACTGTAATCTCTAAAGAAGGAATAAAAATTCACAAGGATAACATAAAGAATTATCATTTTTCAGATGACGAAAATATTAATATTCCTAACATTACTAGGAATTGTACAGAGTCAAGAAGGGCAAGGAAACGTTCAAATAACTGAGTTACTAAACAAGAAGTTTATACTTACGCAAACAGATGACGTGTATTTATTCAAAGAACAAACTTATTTGTTACATGCCACCAACCTGACTTCGATATTTCAACCTTACGTAAATATCGTAACTAGTAAATATCAACCTACACAAGAAGAAAAAATTTGGTTAAGTAAAATTAAGAATTTAGCAGACCAATTACAAGAACATACTAGGCATACTAGATCAATTAACTTTTTAGGAACAGCTTTCAAATATGTGTTTGGTAATCCTGACCATTATGACTTAGTTAACATAGAAACGAGTATAAATAATCTCATAGAAAACAATAATAAACAAAAAACTATAAATTCTAGATTTGAACAAATTTTGCAACAATTCGAAGGTCAGAGCCTTAAAGAACATTTAGTAATAGAACAAGTGTACGAACAATTATTATTATTGACCAGAACAATTAATGCAGCAAAAAATAATGAATATTTATCAGAAAGCCTAGACTTAGATGACATTAAAAATATTATTCAACATGAAATAATTCAAGTACCCATAATAAATATACTTGAGTACTCTAAAATATTATTAGCTAGAACTGATGAATTCTTCATCACAATATATAAATATCCAGTTCTAATTAAATCATGTAAATTGTATAAAGTAACACCTTTAAATTCAAAACATGGAAAAATCATTACAGATAAAACAATTGCCTTATGTAACCAAACTTATTTAAGAACAAGAAATTGTCAAAATCATCTAAGTAAAAACATTTGTGAAATTAACTTTGAAGAAGAAAATTGTCTTATTCCACTTTTAAAGAATATAACTTCAAAATGCAACATTAAACAAGAATACGATTACGACTTAGAAATTGAATCCGGTGTTATGTTATTAAGCGGTAAGCATAAGTTAAATAATCAAACAATTAATGGTATAAACTTAGTTACTTATGAAAATACTATAAATCTAGACGATAAAATATACAAAAACATGCATAAGCAAATTAAAGAAGTTATATTAAGAAATCATAATTCAGAGTCTTACATCGACCAAATAATTAAAGAAGATACAATGTACAAATTCGATAACATAGATACTTTAAAAAAACTAATTATTCCTTTTGAAGAAAAACCGATATTATCAACTATATACACAATTGTAACACTGATTGTTATTCTAGCATTTACGTACGTAATGATAAAAACTATACAATGTATAACAGATCGTCAAAAACAAAAAAAGATTGACGCATATAACAAAACTTATGAAAGAGAAATGTTAAAAATAGCGTCGAAAAATCGGGACGATTTCGTTTAACAAGGGGGGGAGTTAAGTATCCATAGCAAAACATATTGAGAAAAAAGATAACATTATTTGTATTCAATGATATCTTTAGTCTCTAGTACAGTCTTGCACACAACGCTACAATGATAACATATGTAAAAGAGATAATATCGTTTGTATACAATGTTGGAATATTATCTCTTCTTCATTATCAAGCAAGACGATTGTACGCTTGGGTCTCCTTGTAGATAGATAAGAAAAGTATATAAATACGACTGTATGATGAATTTATCAACAGTCTTATTGTAACTACATAGTAGCCTTAAGCTCCTTTTAGAATTAGTAAAAAGTATTTCAATAATAAAGGACATAGTTCCAAATAAATATTGTTTAATTTTAAAAGTAAGAAACAAGTGTTTTAATTCGCGCCACCTAAGGCGAGGTCTTCCTCTACTGCGTTGTCCCTCCGGGTTAGAATCGAAGACTCTTCGGGCCGGAGCGTTGGTGTCCATTCGCTCTACATGTCCCAGCCATCTTAGACGACTGATGCGTACTTTTCTGACTAGGTCGATGTCGCTGTACAGCTCGTAGAGTTCGCTGTTAAATCTTCTCCTCCAAAGCCCGTCAACGCAAACGGGACCAAAAATCACTCGAAGAATTTTGCGTTCGAAACGACCAAGGAGATCTTCATCCGCCTTTGATAGCGCCCATGCTTTTGCACCATAAAGCAGGACTGGGATGATGAGGGTCTTATACTGAGTTTCCTTAGTATTTCTCGACAAGGCCTTACTTATCAGTTGCCGTCTTAGGCCAAAGAAACAGCGGTTGGCAAGTGTGATTCTTCGTTTGATTTTTGATGTGATGTCGTTATCAGAGTTTATAGCGGAGCCGAGGTAGACAAAGTCCCTAACTACCTCAAAGTTATAGCTGTCTATCGTGACGTTCTGCCCGATTCGTCGATGTTGTGTGTCCCTTCTTGTTGACAGCATATATTTTGTTTTACCCTCATTCACCACTAAACCCATTTTTGCCGCTTCTGTACTAATACTTGCAAACGCACCAGTGACAGCTCGCTGTGTTGTGCCAACAATGTCAATGTCGTCAGCGTAAGCAAGCAGTTGTACAGACTTATAGAAAATTGTGCCTCTGGTGTTGGCTTGTGAGTTTCGCACAATTTTCTCAAGAATGATGTTGAAGAAGTCACATGACAGCGCGTCACCTTGTCTAAATCCTTTTTTGACATCAAAGGTCTCGGTATAATATTTTTTCGACCTTTACGGAGCAGCGAGCGTTCTCCATCGTCATTCTGCACAATCTGACAAGTTTGGCAGGGATGCCAAAACTAGACATGGCTCTGTATAGCTCGTCTCTATAAACGCTGTCATATGGGGCCTTAAAATCGACAAAAAGATGGTGAGTATCGATCTGGTATTCTTGGGTTTTTTCCAGGATCTGCCGTAGTGTGAATATTTGATCGGTCGTGGACTTACCGGGCCTAAAACCGCACTGATAGAGACCTATCAGATCGTTGACGAATGGTTTCAGGCGTTCACACAGCACAGCAGACATGATCTTATACGCAGTGTTAAGGAGACTGATGCCTCTGTAGTTGGCGCAGTTTAGAGGGTCTCCTTTCTTGTGGATCGGGCAAACAATGCTGAGGTTCCTTTCATCAGGCATACTTTCTTCTAACCAAATTTTGGAGACAAGTTGGTGTACCTACGCACTCTACCAAGTCATCTCCGGCTGCCTTGAAGAGCTCGGCAGGTAAGCCGTCTGGACCAGCAGCCTTGTTGGATTTAAGCTTAGATATTGCTATCCTCACTTCATTTTGGTCAGGTGGACGGAAATCTTGGCTGTCATCGTCCAGGTTGAATGGTTCGTTCTGCCTAACAGCGGAATTTGTGTCGTCTTCGCCGTTTAATAGTCTGCAGAAATGGTTTTTCCATGTCCTCAGCACCGACTGTGACTCTACTACAAGGCTTCCTTGTTCGTCTCTACAGGTCTCCGTTCGGGTCTTGTTGGCATGACACGTTCTTTTTACCATTTGGTATAACTTCCGAACATTGTTCCTGGAGAAACACCTCTCTATATCCTCGATCGCGCGCTTCTCATGCTCTCTCTTTTTTCTCCGTAGAAGCCGATGTTCTTCCCTCCTTTTTTGCTCGTAGAGCTGACGAGCTGCTCTCGTCCTTCTATGCAGCGACGCTTCGTATGCACTTTGTTTTGCTGCATGTGCTTGCCGGCACTCTTCGTCAAACCAGGGGTTTAGTTGGTTAACTTTTTATTATTATTTTATAAATTATACTCATATACATATTCCTTTTTTATCCACCAGGTGTCACAGGAAAACTTTTCCATTCGTCAATAAAATTGCTAAGGACTTTTACTTTGCTAAAACCTTTTACTCAAAGCAAATGCTAGGTTTTATTCATACGACCCATTGCTACGTTTTATTCATACGACCCCATGTTGCAAAAGAACATTTTTACGGTTTGGTTTTACGTATTGCTATAAATGTTAAGGCCAAACCGTAAAAAAACGAGGAACGAGGGCAACGGAACTACCTACTAGAAACTGGAACGATTCATTCTGACGTTTGTGGGCCCATGTCAGCTAATTCATTCCATTGGTTGGCGCGGAATACTTTTTGATTTTTGTGGGCTTCCGACTTCAGTCGGAAAATTTATTCTTCAGAATAAATCAGAAGTAAAAGAGAAATTCGACCAATTTAGAAGTCTAGTTGAGGACCAAACTCAAAAAACCATCAAAACTTTACGCACTGATAACGGGTCAGAGTACCTACTGCAGCCAGTGCACAGATATGTTGGTACAGGTTGATCCCACATATAGTTCCACATTTATACCTTTGTCGTTACAACCCCTGACGTGATATAAGTTCTAAAAATGTGTATACTCTCTTGACATTACCAGTGAAACGACTTTACATTATTTTTTATTGTTATTTTTTATAAAATAAATTAAACATGGGCTTAAAATAATTGAAAACAGTTAACTCTATATATGTACACGCTGCGAAACAAAACTGTACAACGATATTTATCGGAATCAAAATATACAAATTATCCTGATTACACAACTATAGATGAAGGTCATCTTAATTTGAGCAATTTTACTTCTGTAGAGTTTAGAATATATATATATATTAAAACAACAAACATAATTATTACAAGTTGAACAGTAAACTTAAAGAATGCATATAAAAAATTATAAAAACGAGTTTGTATTTGTACTTATTAGATTGTTAGCAACTTATTCAGATATTTTACGACTTAGCTCGTTGTAAGTTCGACCGATTGGAGCTAAGGAAACAATAACGTCTAGCGCCACTACATAAAATATCAGCACGATGATGTAAATACTAAGAAGTCCTTTGCGGAACCTAGTGAACTGAAATTTACAAACAAATAAAAATCGTTTATTAAAAGCAACTTCAGTCAAAACTACAATTGTAGTTTATTTGCGAAACATATTATTAACCGTAAGGTCTTAAAATTCTTACCGGTGCATCCATTTTTCGCTCCAGCTTCATGCCATTCCTGGTACCAGTCATTTCACCCATAGGGAAAGAGTTTACTCTCTGACTTTCATGGCGATCGGCCATACATCCTCCAACCTGTGAACAATAAAAAACCTATTAATAAGGACTAATAGAAGCAATCTGTTGCAATAAAACGTGTACACACAATTAGTATAGGAAACGAACTTTAAGCAATATACAAGAAAATCATGCATGTTTAAAAGGGTAAAATAGAAATCGTTAATCACTTTTGTTTCTTTACAGATTTGGCATTTGGATCACAACATCCAATTTTATTATATACGAGAGAGGAGAGAGTTGATACATAGTTTCCTTACCTACTTTCTGGTTCAATATTGGCAATATGTTCAGTGCTGCCAAAAGGGAAAAATTTGCGTAGCAAATTTGTGTAGCAAAACTTAATTTGCGTAGCAGTTTTGCTACGATCGTAGCAAAGTGGCAGCGCTGAATATGTCACATTTCTTTCATTGCGAGAGAATTCGCTCTCCGAATTTGATAGATGTGCATTTTGCTAGGCGGGAATATTCAAATATTAGCAGAACAAAGAACAAATTTATATTTAAGACCAAGATTTGAATTGCTTTTGTTGCAGAAATAAGAATGTTCAATTCTATTGCTTCTTACATTTATTTTCATGGTGTACAAGAACAAAATATTAATAAAATCAAATAAAAAAGTCAGGTACAAATTGGCATTTGAATGATTGGACAACCATTTGTCAGCAATAACCAACTAGCCCAAAGAAATTTATTGGGCTAATATTGGCCAGTTTTTTATAGATTTTCATTTCGGTGAGTGTATATGCTCTCTCAATGAGAGAAATGTGACATATTGCCAAAATTGAATCAAAACGTAAGGTAACATACCTAATAGAGATGTTACGGAGGTGGTTTTACCGGAGTCGAAAGCCCCATACAGACCTCCGTTCATATGACGTTCATATTCATCGGCCGTCTCATCACCGATGGTGGTTTGAAAAACCTCCGATGAACTACAACGGAACCGAAGCCAGATTCGGAGTCGAAGCTCCGTATTATCCCTTATACCTAGTATACAATTTATTTGTTTTAATATTTTCGAATTAGTAATCAAAGTTTCTAATGTCGTTTTCCATTGGAACCACCAGTTATTTCTTCAGATCTCATGTCGTTTCCATTGGGACAAAAAATCAACCTTTTTTTGATCTAAATCACTTTTCGTGTTCCATTGGGCAGACAAAATGTACATTTACTGCCGCAATAACAATATACGTTGCACAGCAGCTGTTTAACTTAATTTTTAGAAGTTTTTCAGGACAAATGCCAAAGTTTCGTGAAAAGCAAGATAACGAAATACATAAATTGCAATGGATATTATTTTGGAGGAATTATTGTCTTCATAGTCTTTCTGTCATCTGGAGAATATACAAATCACCTAAAATACTCCATTTGTATCTGCAACATGGGGAACATTTTTCAAATCGATATAATACTTGTGATTTATAAAAAAATAATACAATTTGAACAGCTGATTTGCTGCCAAATAATGGCGTTTCGATTGAAGAAACGAATTGCCCTTTCTATGAAAAGAGCAAATCTAGAAGTGCGCTTTCTATGTTTCCTATGTTTCATTGAAATAAAAAGTGCAATTCCAGCTTACAGGTAGATTCTTAGCAGTGAAGAGGTTTTAGAAGGGATATTTTTAAAGAATTACGCTGAACTCAACACCAACACCAACTAATAAAATGTCAGATTGAAATGTTTCAATGAAAAACGCCATAACACTGCTAATTTACTTTTGTAGTTAGAATGGAAAAGACTGTCAAAATGGCAGTGGTGGGGATAAATTCTTTCACAGAGAGACACAGATACGAAAAAGTTAGCTAACGCTTTGGTAGTAATGTATAAAAAATGAAAGATACTTAATTCCAAAATTAAAAAAAAATCGGTACGAAAAGTCGTTAAAATATATTTTAATTTACTGATCGGGCCTATTCGGAAAAGTCTTTTATCCATTTATTCTGTTATTCTGTTATGAATTTCCATTCAAAAGTTCGAACCGTTAAAAATGTATTCATACTTCTAACAATATGTAGGATATAGTTAGAAGTATTAACTTCGAACTTAATAACAATTTGTCTTCTAAATTTATACAAAACTAGCTGACCCGGCGAACTTCGTTCCGCCCAAATCCATATATATAAAAATTGAGCCTTAAAATTGTATTCGTGTGTCGCCAATACTACACGTCTTAACGCATTTACCGATTTTTACCAAACTTCCATAAATCTTTGGTATTGGTCTTTATATGATTTTTGTGAAGTTTGGTTGCAAATAGTAAACGTATGTTTGTGTAACAACTTAATCACTATTATTTTTATTTAAAGTATGTGTTTTTTTTTTTTTTTTTTTTGTAGGCGCAGTGGCTTAGTGGTTAGTGTGTTGGACTACTAAGCGAGGGGTCGAGGTTCGAATCCCGCAAAAACCCAAATTCCAACTTAGGGGTTTTTTCACTGTGCCACCTCTCGCGAACGTCTGACAAACATCCGAGAGTATAAATGTCTTGTAAGAGCTTCTCAATTAGCCGTTTGGAGTCGGCATAAAACTGTAGATCCCTTCCATTCGTTCCAAAAAGAAAAAACTCACACAAAACGAATGGTTGCGAGAAGCTAGGCCTAGGGTCCCTGCGGACCTGTTGCGCCAACTATTTTTAAAAAATTTTTTTTTTATGTGTTTTTTTAACTATCGCAGAGCCTTTTCATAAACTACATTTTTTGTTTTGCCCTGATAGTAGTATAAATAAACAGAACTGATGGCTTTCCTACACGTGAACATGATACATATAATTGTCCGTGGGAGAAGCATGGATACTCTAGTTCGATTCCACACAATTCCAACGATTGTCCTTGCGCCTTATTTATTGCCATAGCGAACGCAAGACGTATCGGAAATTGCAATCTTTTGAATTCAAAAGTTAAATCTGGTGGAATCATTGGAATATGCGGAATCAATACATCTTCACCTTTAAATTTTCCTTTTAAAATCGTTGCTTCAATAAGATTTTTCATAACCTTTTTTACTGCTAATCTTGTTCCGTTGCACAGTCGAGGCTGATTTATATTCCGAAGAAGAATAATTGGTGCATCAACTTTCAATTGTAAACGATGAGGCGGCAATCCAGGTATATCCAGCGAATTCAGAAATTCCGTCGGATAATTGACAGCGTCATCTTGATTTGTGACCGTGTCTACTGATTGATACGTTACAATCTCACCAGGCACATCAGTTAAAATATCCGCTTTCAATTGGCCGACGTCCTTATTTTTGGCAGCCAATATTGCTCTTTCAGCTAACCAATTGTGATTTTTATAATTTTGCGCAATGTTTGGAAAAACACTTGAAACCAATTGTTGTTTTGTTTGTGCGAAATTACAAAAATTATCTTGCAAAGTGATTAATCCAGTGTAATCAATAGGAATTCCTATCGACAGTATTTGCCTAGAAAATTCTTCAGCCGATGAGTCATTTTGTATTTGTACTCTCACATTTGTTGTTAATGTGAGTGTTTGTACATTTCTCCATAAATTTTATGACTTTACATATGCCTTTAATTCATCTGCTGGAGTTGCACGGGGTATCACTGGCAGTGTTTGACGGAAATCACCAACCAATAATATTAAAGCGCCACCAAATATTTCTTGATTATTACGTAAATCTTTCAAAGTCCTATCCAAAGCTTCCACCGATCTCTTATGTGACATTCATCCCATAATTCATTCATTCCAGAATTTTTAGAAATATTACACGTTGGATTTTCTTTAATTTGCATATTCAATGGTAGGTAATTTAAGTGCGGAGTGCGCTGTAGGACCACCATCCAATCATGTAGCAGCTGTTCCAGACGATGCAATTGCTAATGCTATATTCTTCGGTGATCTTATAGTAGTTAGTAGCATGGAAATCAAAAACGTTTTTCCGGTACCACCTGGCGCGTATAAAAAAAAAACATTCCTCCGCTTTCGTTTTGTATAGCTTGAATTATTGTATCGTATACATTTCTTTGTTCTCAGTTCAATTTCGGCAGATTAAAATTTATAAATATATTCAGTTCATTTATATCGTATTGTTGTTCACGTTGCATTTCTTGATTAAATACGTCATGCAATGGTCGATTAGGAGCTTGCAAACCTAATTGTGACAATGTTTTATTTGCAATTGCTAAGCACATATCTTCAATTATAACTAATGCCTCATTATAAATTTCGAGTGTTGTTGTATTGTCAAAATCTTCCAACTCGTAGTTTTTAACTTCTCGAACGACATCTTGAGACGTCAAATCACTATAAAAGGCCATATAATCTTGATGAACGCCAAAATCATCTAGATTTCCTGAAAATATCTTTGTGTCATCATTTTAAACCAAAAATTACCACTCATGAGCAGACACATATCCCTCGATCAAAATCAAAGCTTTGTTGCGCTTTTCATCTTACATCAGATGATTATCCGATCCGATGTCACAGTGCGAATTCGATGCAAAATATCGTCGGCCATAGCACACAACACACCGTCACCAGTTCGCAACGCTTCGAACGAAGTAGGGCCACGAACATTGACCAAAATCATTCTCAAAAAGAAGCATTCGTTGTTTTTCGGGTGAACTGTGTATATTCTACCAATTGCATCACTTGCATAAACACCACGAAATGCGGGAGCTACTTCACCTTGTTTCGGCCGCTTGAACTTCTTCGACGACGCATTTCAATATCGGGGCATTTCGCAATAAGTAAGTGTTCGTGCAAACTCGGGGCTTCGGCAAGCGTCAAAAAATTGGTTAATGTTGTTGCAGGTGCCATAACCCTACTCACGAATGAGCAGAGTACCAAGATTGTTACTCGCTCATTTTTCGTAACAACCCCTACGTGAAAACTCAAAACGCTGAACAACATCATTATCCACGCATCTCAATCACCCCTACATTTCAACTTACTCACTCCTCACTCGTACTAATGCAAGGATCCCGAAAATAATGGATTCAAACACCATCAAACAAATATCAAAGTGTCTACTCCACTTTAAAATGTTACCTGGTAACATAGTAAACATAATTTAATAGCACAAACTTATTAGGTAGGTACCTACATATATTTAAAAAAAAAATCAAAATTGTTCACAATAACAATTTGCTTGGAAAATAATTGAAATCATTGACAACAACAATTGCTTTTAAAATATATTTTTTTTTTTTTGTATTTGAAATGTCACTACTCGATTTCTATCCATTTTTTTGTTGTTTCAAAGTGCATTTCCCCATACAAACTTTCATAGCCTTTTTCATCCCCTCAAAGCTTTGTTTTCGCGACAAAACTTCACACAAATGATATACAGACCAATAGCAAATATGTGTGAAAGTTTGGTTCAAATCGGTAAATGCGTTAAGGCGTGAATCGACGACTAACGAACACAATTTTAAGGTTTTCTTTTTATATATATAGATATTCAAGACATGTACGAGACAAAACATCGAATTATTATGACGGGAACAAACGAAAATGAAATGTCAGTGTCGCTTTCAATATGTGAACTTTTTTATGGAGGAAACACATTTCTAACTTTTGTAATGAAATAAGAAAGTTGCTTTTTAGAATATTTTGTTTAAGAAATACAAAAAATAAGGCCACAGTAAAAAACAGATGACCAAATGACCCAAACGGGCACATTATGGGAGCGCTGTCGCTCAGACTCATTAGGATGATTTCCTCTTAATCAGTAAGCATTATCAACTTGAACTTTAGTGATACCTACGTATGAAAATAGTCGATATTTTGAGACAAACCCTGTTACCGCCTGTCCGTAGTCTTTCAACAGAAACTTTTTCACAATTGTTGGATAAAATACACTTACGGAGAATATGAGATGAACTATAACATGGAATACAACAAATCCCACCAACATCCAGTCGAACCATTCAGGGAGTTCCGCTTTCGACAATTTGACCGCAAAGAAAATCGTAACAACTGCAAAAAACATATTTAGTTTAGAAACCTATCCAATCTAAAAGAAGACCAATAGAATTAAACTTACTCGCAAGAATATGGGCAACATTACCACCGAGCCAATGCAGCCAGTTAAAAATGGGACGACTTTTCGCGTTTGGTCCAGGTCGGAACAGAGCCCCAATTGGTTGAATAAAGCACAAGAATGTCGTTATAACGCCCAATATAGCGTGCGGATTTCGTGCGGCTGACCAACCTCCAATCTCAACGAAGATTATAACAAATGCTGCCATCGTTAATGACCATGTTGTCACCATGCATATTCTGTGCCACTAAAAAGGATTTACATAGACTTAGTTGCATACGCAATTGTTGTTATTTTTTCTTACGGCAAACCACTGATCCTTTCCGCATGTTTGACTTCCGATCCAGGTTTGCTTAAAGTAGCGAGCCAGCAAAATACCAAGAGATGTTGTACCAATCCACGCAGTTACCATGAAAGCACCATGAAGACGAAGCAGAATGTTTGACGATCCCGAGAGGTCTTGAACTTCAGATAGGTTTATCGACTTGGCTGACGCAATGCGGCCAATATCGTGATACCCAGCACCGTTTTCTATATAGCAATTGAAAAGGATTATGCGTATGATGTACTGAATGATTTCTTACCTTTTAAGGAGGAACCTACAGCAAGCAGGAGATAGTATTGATTGTTCATCAAATCAAACATTTGGCCCTGTACTGTAGTCACAATATCTCTTTGAACACGGCAGTATAATTTGCCATCTTCTAAAGATGATTCCAAGAGTTTACCAGTGTTTTGAGGCTGTGAACAATGTTAAGTTTAGCTTAAGCTTTCTCGCCAAGTCCCTTAATTTACTTACAACTCCAACTCGGGTGGTTCCGTAGTTCGGCGTTCCAGATGTAAGAGATGTATACATCGCAGAGCGTCCTCCTTCTACTACACACTCGGTTACCAGATCGTCACCCATTTTTTGGTCACTCGATAGACCGAGTGCAACATATTGTGGTTGTGCTAAAATCGAATCAATGTAAGCCAGTTGCTTATGATAAAGCTCAGCTCCAGACTTACATGTTGTGCTCT
The DNA here is from genome assembly GCA_946477585.1 of Cheilosia urbana. NCBI lineage: Eukaryota > Metazoa > Arthropoda > Insecta > Diptera > Syrphidae > Cheilosia > Cheilosia urbana. The sequence goes on from OX297856.1 coordinate 47,475,696, forward strand.
TCAGCTCAAATTCGTAGATGTCGCCGCGAACTATGACTGCAGCCATGGCTAGGCAATTTTTGGTTTTGATGCATCCATCGGGAAATCCGAAACACGTTTTGCTTCTGGCACAGCTGTTATAGAAAGGATCGTCTGCTTTGGGCTGTAGTTTTCCAATTGAATTTTTTTGTTATTTTATGTATGATTCTGAAATTGTGTAACTTACCACTGGTGCCACTCGTTCAGGCTCCGGAACGTATGATCTCCTGGTAGTTGTTAGTGGAGGGCGTGTTGATGATATGCCAATGACTGGTGGTGCTACTTCTCGCTTCACAACTTGAACAGGATTTGAAGGGATACCTACCCAAAAAGTGTCGTATGCCTGTGCCACTGTGGAACTAAGCAAATGCATTGTTCAAATCGGAACATCAATAATTAATTAAGTGGTGGCTCGATTCGATATATTGAACTACCTTCATAAATAAAAGGCAGTCTCTTCGCCATATCATAGTATTGAGTGGTTCATAATATAAACCAGAGACCAGAGAGAATAGTATTGTCGCTGATATAAACTTTTTGTTCGATTTCCGTTCCACTTTCAAATGTTTCACTGTAATATCGAGAAGATCCGTTGCCGTAAACAAGGAGTAAATCATTTTAAGTCTAAACGTTTGACAGATGGCTGCCAAATTTATCCAATTCCAATTTGTAAGGGAAAGGAAGCAAATAAGTAAAAAGTTCATTCGCGTACGCAGTCGATATCAATCGGTCTCAATTGCTTAAACCTCAAAGTCTATACAAGTTCTCATCAAAACGGACAGAAAAAGAGAAAATTAGCAAAATAACGAGTAATGGGTAGTTCCTGTCTTGGTTCGAAACAGCTCAGAGAATTTCAAACAGTAAGTACTGATAAATATGTCAAATACACAAAGATGACAAAAACAAATTCAAAATCCATCTTAAGAATCAATTGCACAGAAAAATAAAATTTGTGAAAATAAAGCAAATTCGGTTGTGATCGAATGTTCTTCTAGAACGTTTCATATGTTGCAAGGACGTACATTTTTCGAGTTTGACAGATTTTTAGTGTTTGGCTCGGGAAAGTACGCGAATAGACCTTAAAGCTCTTCTGATGTTTGAATATTTAACCCTGAAAAATGCATTTTTGCAAAATGGTGGCTTCCCGTACTTTTCGGTTAAAAAAAAAAATAGATGGCACAACAGGTCCGTAGCTCCTCACATCCATTCATTTTGTGTAAGTTTTTCATTTTTGGGTCGAATGAAATGAATCTGCTTAACGGCTTATTGAGAAGCTCTTTCATGATATGTAGTTATTCTCTCGGATTTGTGTCAGAAGTTCGGAGAGGTGACGCAGTGGAAAAGAACCTTACGATCGAATTTGGGTTTCTAACCTGGGACCCCTCGCTTAGTAGTCCAACACACTAACCACTAATCCACTGCGTATACATCCCTACTTTTTGGCAACTTACGTTTATTTAAACAAACATATTTTCCTTAAAGATTGAATTAGTTGTTCACATTTTAAATTTGCATTAAATCAAATTCACCTTATCGAGGTACCACTGTGTATACTTAAAAAAATAATCTACTTACTTGAATACTATTTGACCAAGGAAATCAACTGGGCATTGCCATTCCAGACTAACAATCGGCTTCGGACTAGCATTTGAGTGGGTGGCACAATTGCTCACAGAGTTTTCGCAGTTTATTAACTTCGCGGAACCGTCCGCAGTAGGATTGAATTGACCCAGCTGAATGAAAGAAGTAAATTTTAAATATTTTTGTTCACTTTTTTCCAACTTTTACATACTATTTGGTAGGGTGGGTTCCTGTTTCTCGCTTGAATCATGAAACCACCAAAACTAAGCCCCTGTGGCGCGCCAACAATTTCCACTCTCATCGTTTGTCCTTGTCCGATCACTGCCGACGACGTCTCTATCCGAAAAGGTGGCACTGAATTCGATGGCGGTATACCACCTCCGTGAAAGGGTAGCATAGTGTCACACACTGTCTCGGGAGCACCTTGTGGCAAACTTGATATCGGTGTCCATGAAATGATTAATACCACCACGGTAGCGACCAAATATTTCCGGTGAATCATATCTGCAAAAGAAGAAACAATACTAATATGTAACAACAACCATTTAAGACGATTAAGTCATCAACTGCAAAAATAATTATCTTTCCAGTGGGTAATTATAATTACAATTACGAAGATAGTTCGGTTTTGGAAAAAGTATCTTGGCACAAGGCAAAGGTAGCGTACACACAAAGTGAAAGCTGGCCCAGAATGTGCAACCAAGTGCGCTGATATCTGAGGTAAAAGCAAAGGTTGCCAAATGTTGCAAAGTTGCTTTAGTTTTTCTTTGGGGCAGATTTAAATATGCAATTAAGTTGCGTTGTCGTTACAACAAATTAATGTTACGACGTTGGGGTTTGCGTAAATTTGGGAGTGACTTGGGGACACACGCGAGACCACAAAGTGTGACCATGAATGCATGCTTCAGTGAATTCAAAATGACTTACTTGTGCAACGAACCATTGCATGGGATTTTTGTTTTGATTAATTTCACTAGAAGGACTTACATATTAATGTACTAAAGCTGGCTATTGACATTTTATATAAACGGGTTTTTTCATTAGATTCATGTGTGCTGGGATTTGTTTGACACTGCATAATAAATGCAGTGTTTCTTTTTTTTTATTTGTGTGGTTAGGTAAGGTCATCTAACCGCTAATCGAGTTATGTTAAGTATGGAATAATGGAGCTCACATTGAGTCTAGTTTGAGACACCTGTTATTGTAATTAGTTTTTTTACTATATGTCAATAATCTCTTAGGTTGGTACCTAAGCCTTAGTGAGTCAATAAATATGTCCTTAGGTTTTTAAATTCTTGCTTTGAGAACACTTTAGTTTACATTTAACATTTATTTAAAGTCCTCAATTTACTTATAACTTTGCTAAGAGCTTCCAACAATTTTAAGTCGTTACTAGAGTTCGTTATTTAAGCTGTGTTCAGACGATTGTCAAATCTGTTTTTTAACCGTGTGAACCGAAATTTTGTCTCAATATTTGCAGAAAAATCATTGTCAGAAATTGTCAGGTAACCGCCATCGTCTGGACACCCAATTTTATCATTGTCAGACCATTGAAAACGAAGGTTCGGTGTTATTTTCTTTGCATTTTTCTGTAGATTGGTGCAAAATTTGTGTATTAAATATTTTAAAATATGTACGTGCAAGAAGTCGAATATAACAACGAAAAGGATATAAGAAAGTTTATAACCTTTACCTTTTTTAATGATACATCTAGAAATATTTATTATTCTAAAAGTATCTGGAAATATATATGATCCTTTTTAATTGCTTTTTGTCTTATATTTATTTCATTGTTTGATTTTTCACCAGGAAGTTGGATTAGATGACTTAATGCATAAAACACATCGAAGTGTGTTTTATTGTTATTTTATTTTTAACTCAAATATCGAGTCTGAAAGCCTTTGGATATGCGGACGCGGACGCGGAGTAACCAAAGTTGTATGAGATCGTCGAATTGTTTGGAATTCATACGCGAAAAGTAAAGTATATAGAATCGAGAGATATTCGAATGAGACCACCATTGTCGGGTCTCTTTTCATCTCTCAAACCTAGGCCTAGATTTTCACAACCATCCGTTTTGTGTGAGTTTTTCAAGTTTGAAACGAATGGAAGGGATCTACGATTTTATGCCGACTCTAAGCGGCCAATTGAGAAGTTATTTTAAGATAGTTATAATCTCGGATGTTTGTCAGACGTTCGCGAGAGGTGGCGCAGTGGAAAAAAACCCTAAGTCGGAATTTGGGTTTTTGCGGGATTCGAACCTCGGACCCCTCGCTTAGTAGTCCAACACACTTACCACTAAGCCACTGCGCCTACATTCATACGCAAAAAATTGCAATACAATTCTGGCTCCTCATCTAGCAATTTTGTGTAGAGTCCCTCCTGCTGTCTGCGGGTCACCCAATCGTTCGTCCAAACACGCTGACATTTATGTGCAATTCATCCTCCTCGCTGCTCTCAAATACGTAAGCGGACAGAACAGTCGCAATTGCGTATTTTTTTCTATTTCAATTTGTTTGTTCCATTACTAGGTACGTGTTTCTCAATCAGGACCAGAGACATAATACTATACTAATACTAATAACGAAAAATCGGCCCAAGTTGGGGGTCTCAGTATGTATTGTCTCTGATCAAGACTTCACCACCGAATGAAAAAAAAAAGTAATAATAATTTTGTCTGACAATGAATGATTCAAACGCATCTGCAAATATTTTATAAACAAACATCTGCCAACCGTGCGAACTGGCAAATTTCTACCTGACAACGTTGTCAGAGTCTGCGACAAAATTTCAATTTCATTTCATTTCAATTTCATTGCCAGATCATTTGTAGACCTGACAATATAGCCAGATCTGGCAATCGTCTGAACATAGCTTAAGTACCTAAGCAAAAGAAAAGAGTGCGTCTGGATCAGAAATGGTTTGGCTGTTTACTCACCAACACAGCGGGTTGTAAAGTTAAGCGGGTGCAGACGTTTAAGCTTTTAATGACCAATAGAAAGAAAAATACAAGTAAACAATAAAATAAGAACGACAAGTACTTGCAAATGACATTTCAATACGCTGCTACTGCATATGGGTGTGTTTAATTAAGCGTCCTTAAATAAATTATTATACTCTCAAGTGTTTTTTTTTTTTTTGAAATTGAACCTTACCCTTGCTTACAATAGAAACTAAGCCACTGTACCCACCTCTATAACATAATATTGCATATATAATATAGCTATATTTGTAGAGAAACTCAATAAAACTGATCCCATTTCTACTTCCTTGTATGATTCTGAACTATTTCATGACAGAAAATAGATAGGTGTACCTTTATACGTGAAATGAGGCAATTTTCGTCAAAATCGACTCCACATCCAATAGGCAAACAGTGTTTTAGTTATACCGGACAGGAAATTTATGAATTAATTCTCCGATAAGCGTATAAAGATGGTGAACCCTCACATTTTTATAAAGTATCTACAATCAGTTGTTTATCGCAAATATAAACTTTATTGTATGTTGTATAGGCTGGTATCCATTTCGACCTTTAGCTGTTGATATAAATTAATATATAGTTCTATACAATCTCATGATTTGAGGCTGTAAAACTTAGTTAAAAGCTAATAACTTTGCACGTCAAATTAATAAAATCCGGCTTTTTATATCATGATCGATTAGTTCTCTGGAACTTTGAGTAATAATATATTTACTACATTATCGTATTTGCTATAATTACCTATTATTACCACTTCAATATCACCATTTGCCATGAATTCAGAGTATGCGATAAAGCATGCTTTCATTATCACAAGTGAAGACCGCTATAGCTGCTTTATTTCCTTGATTTGCGATTGAAAGCATAATTTTATCGCATACCATCTATAGCATACTCTAAACACAAGTTTCATTTTGCTGTCAAATTTGAAATCAAAGTGTGTAGTTTGGGGATTAACATTTTTTTAATTTAAATCAATCAGTTATCGCTTCAAGTTTCTTTTTTATAAATATAAAGCACTAACAAATCTTAAAACTAATATTAGTATTAATTTTTAAAATTGTTTTTTTGCGCTACTGCCAAGTACTCTTCGTGTGTGTGCTCGTTGCCATTCTCTTCTTACTAACAGAGACAATACTGAGACCCCCAACTTCGGCCGATTTTCCGTTACTTGCCTACAAGGTATTTTATTTTAGGAATAAGTACACTTTTGCTGAAAATATTTATGAAAAATGATTACTGCAGAATGGTTGTAGGAAAATAAAAACATTTTGAGCAATTCTTTTTCAGTTATTTAAGAAAAATGTACACATGAAATCGAAGTCAATGATATTCAAAAGCGGAAAATACACAACCAGTTTATCCTAATATCACAGACAATAAATATACAGATGTCTTATGCCTGTACAAAATTTTGAAGCATATTTTTTCCTTACCAGACAACCTTTTTCATCGCCTTACCAGACAAGGAGCTTTCAAAATAAGCGTTGAGAAGAAAGCTCTTTTATTTCCTAGTGCCTTTCCTTCGCTCCATTCATTTGTGTTGGCAAAGAGCTTGCCCCCTTCCCTTACGCCTTGTTCTTATGGGCTTATGACAAAGCAAGAGACAAGGAATTATAAATTGCCGAATAATGAAAGAGAAAGATAACAAAAATATAATAATACACCAACCACCAAGTAAGCAGAAGCGGCGTTGCCACTTTGCTGCAACAGCAATAAATCTACTGCATTTTTCGCAAAAAAATCTGCTGCCACTAAATCCAATCTACTGCACTTTTTTTGTTTGATAAACCTTCTCATGGATCATGAAACCAATTTCTCTCTGTCTATATTTCTATTATTTTCTCGTTTTCTGCTTAACTAACGGGATTTTGAGCTGCAGAGCAAAAGTTTTCGATTGTAAGACATTTAAAAAATAAACTACGAAACAAACTTAACGTGAATGTCAATGAATGTCTGAAATGAATGTCAGAAACGGTTGCTGGACACCCATAGAGCCCACTCTCCTGGGCTTTAGTATTTCCAAAATGTTAATTTATTTAATGAAACGTTTATAAAAATAATATTAAAGTGATTATCTACTGCGGAAAGATCGAATCTACTGCATATTTTTTATTGATCTACTGCGCTCTCCTTTTTTTTGAAGTGGCAACGCTGAGCAGAAGCACCCTGCCAGATATTGATAAGCAGCAGCAGACATAATTCGTTTCGAATCACTTAATGCCAGACTCTAGAAGAAATCTTCTTTTTTTTTCATGTTATTTGGTTTCAAGTGATGTGCATTTTTAATAAAAGAGAGTCCTTTTTGCCTTGTGGTTGAGACACAGCAAGAGCAAAGGAATGAAAATAATTATGTAATCTCTATATATACAGGGTATCCGCCGGGAAGGTGTACTACTTTGTTTTGCCGCCATTTTGGTAAACATTAGTTGCAAGTTCATATTTGGCAGTCGTGAAGTAGACCCGTGGCAAATTTATTATGGAAAAATATTCGATAAACTAACGTGTTTTAATCGTTAAATTTTTTATCAAAATCAATCATCGATTAGTTGGATGATGAGAAAGTTACGTGAAATTTTTGGGAGTGCCAAAAAAACGCACTATTTATCGTGTAGTGAATAATTTCTAAGAAAGAGGGTCTGTGGGTGATAGGCCCAAGCATGGACCACAACGTACCAGAGACAATACTTAGACCCCCAAGCCCCAACTCACAATCCTCTTGCCGCTGGCCCCGTTTTTTTTTTTTTTTTTTTTCAAATTCGCCATTTTGTTTTCCTATCGGCGTTATGTCTATTTAGAATCCGTGTGACATGCAAACACATACAAAAAATATAAAATCAATGCTGCTGAAACGTGACCAATGTGACTTAATGTGAAAGGTGCGGGCAAAGCCGGGTGGGTACAGCTACATATAAAGACTGACGTCCGTACGTACACTCATAACTCGGGATCGTTCCGTTTTTCTGATTTTTGGGTTAAATTCGCATTGCCCCAATTAAGGACATAATATGCTACTTTCTGTTGTATGGCATCACCTACACAATTTGAAATTGAACCGAAGAATTTATAAGAAAAATAAATAGGTTTTTGACCTTCTTAATGGAAAACTTGCGCTTACACGGAATGATCAAAATATTAGTTTCTTACAGGAAATGCAAATTTATATGCTAAACATTGAACCGATAAAAGCGAGAAATAGAGCATTCTGTTTCAAAGGTTATTTTATTAAAATGTACAATTTGACTCGTTATCTCAGGCCGAAGTTGCTTATTAAAAACAACTAGGTAGCATATTATAATGTTCCTACATAATTTTCAATGGAAATCTAAATATTCAACAGGAAATAAATATAGAATAGCAGGATATCTACAATCTGAACTAAAATATCCTAATCCTAAAATACGCACTGCACATCAAAATTCAAACAAAATAACAACCAAACATCTTAACATGGATACGAGTTTGTGCTAAATCAATGATGACGATCACGATAACCACGATCCACCCCTACGCACAAACCGCAAGTTAAAATAAAGAAACCAAAAAAAAAAAAAAAAATTTCTTAACGTTGTGTGAATTGAAGCAAAAGGCAGGAAGAAAGCAATGTACTTTCTGTGTGCGGTTTTTTTATGCATGGAAAGAAGAAGAGAGAAGAAAAAGAGGCAAAGATTCATTTAACAATTGTGCATATATGAAGCTTTTGAAAAAGCTTTTTTTTTAAGTAGATTTCGTTTTCATACATCATCTTTTCCCATATGGATGAGACATCTGTATATTTCTTATCTGTGCTAATATGTTTCTAATATAAAAAACAACTTATTTAGATAGGTAGTATTATTAACCAAACAAATTATATTAATCGTCTTTTAAAAATTTATAATAACCAACCAATAGCATTCAGTTACCTTAAAATGTGGTATTCCCGAACTCTATCACATTCCCCCATGGTTGGCAGCATTGATTTTATATTTTTTGTATGTTTTTCCATGTCACACGGATTCTAAATAGACATAACACCGATAGGAAAACAAAATGGCGAATTTGAAAAAAAAAACTGATGGCCAGCGGCAAGAGGATTGTGAGGGTCTCAGTATTGTCTCTGCTTACTAAGAAAGTATATGCTATGAAACACGCTTGCCCATCAAACGGAATTTGCCAGTTGCCAGTGTGACCAATCTTTATATATAAAACAAAGTGGCAAAAAGTGTATGTTTCCCTCTGTCGACCGTTATTTTCAACAAAATTTAGTTGATTTTTTGATTACGGGGATCAATAATTGATAGGCAAAAAATAAAAAAAGGAAAAACGAAATCTCTATCAGTGCCTGGCAAAGCCGGCGGGGTTCAGCTAGTTTCATATATTTCCTGCTAAATTTAGCTGTATTTTTTTTTTTTTTTTTTTAACCTCTTTTTTTCAAATCATGCCAGCACATTTTTTTAGCATGATTTCATACTGTAGCAGGAAAAATTAGCAGGATTTTGGTTTAGCCAAATTGCTCACCGTAGTGTGAAAAAGCGATTACAATTCTCATTTGACAGTGAACACAGCCATTCAACAAATTCAGCAAGCTTGTAATTGCAATCAACTTCCAAACACGCACTTTATTAATGTTATTTTTGTGAAATATACATGTTTATCTTATTTTTGCTGAAAAACTGTTTTTTTGTTTTTTAATTTTTGGGTTTTTTTTATAAATGTATATTCTATTAATATTTATAAATATACTTATATTTTATAAATAGTAAATTTTAGCAAAATGTAAATATGGGGATAAATATTTAAACGTATTCTGTTATTATTAGCATTTTATACTTGTAAACTGTTTTTAAAAATATACTTACCTAAGGTTTTCCAGCCACACTCATTTAGAAGTTGGATAGCTCCTGCATAGTAAATGATTGTTTTCCAAAGAAAAGTGTCCTCTGCGGTCTGAATATAGGGCGTATACTTATGATATGAAAGCAATCTTCTTTCGATTTAGAATTGATTGTAGCTTCCGTTGTAAGGGCTACCATTTAAGGAAAGGAGCTCACACCTTGCTTTGAACATCAACTCATCATAGCTAGGTGAATCGTGGAAGTAGTTTTTGTAATTTAAATTAAGGGTAAGCTGCAAAGCTGATGAACTAGCCAGACAAGGAAGCAACCTTCACTCAAACAACGCAATAGTGAACCGCACGCTCCTATGCAATCTATCAAATTCCTCCTATTCAAAGAGGCAATAAAGGCTGCAAATAATAGGTGGAAAAGCATTGATACCTGCGTCATATCCAAGCAAATCTGGCAAAAACTAGACGCTAAAAGGACTCAAAGACTTCTGTCTGTAGGCAGAAACAGAATCAGCTCCGTTGTGGGGGCATTAACAGGACACTGCTTAATAGGTAGGCACGCCCGTAGACTGGGTACACCCTGTAATGACTTTTGTAGGAGCTGCATGGATGAGGAGGAGGAAGAAACCGTTCTTCATCTTCTCTGCAACTGTCCAGCCCTTGCAAATTTGCGCAAAACAAACTTAGGAGACTACTTCTTCGATGACCTCAGTGGGCAGTGACTTGTCTAGCATAGACATACGCTGTATCAGCAAATACATTACAAAATGGTCTTTGCTGGCTTCAATGTTCTTCTACATATCATCCATTCTCTCTTAGACGGGCTGTCTGTGGATTGCAATCGAGGGGTAGACTGTTTCGGTCACCCCTTTCGTACATCCGAAACAAACCGTCATTCGGTCAAACTCACCTTTTGACCAAGTTGCAATACCCCCGCAACATGCGTTTGTAGGCTTATTGCTGCAGATCCGCCACTAATACCGCGCTTTTTGCTGCATCCGCCCTATTTGATAAGTTGCCAGAGGACACAAGCGAGGGTTGTACTGATACGGTCACCACTCGTCCATCCGAAGGCATACTGTTGACCGGTCACCTCCTCCTTGACCAGCCTTAACAAATCTCCCAAGTAAGATACACAATGAAAGGGCCGATTTATTAAACACCAATGGCGCACACGGCTACGCCATCATGACGAGACGTTATAGGATTACAAGCGAAGGGTACACTGCTTCGGTTTACCCGGCGCTTGTATCCGAAGACATGTCGTCCAATAAGTTATTCCCAGTCTCTCCCTTCAAGGAGTTGTCTGAGGATTACAGGCGAGGGGAAGACTGTTTCGGTCACCCTTCCCCTATCCGAGAATAAACTGCCCCAACCCTCTACACGAGACGTTAGAATTGTTTAGACAAAGAAGACAAAAAGTCACAGGCACAAAGCCACAAAGATAGCAATACGCCCACTAGTATGTCCGGCCTAGAACACTCTGGCCTTCTCCCCCCCATTCCCTTAACTCATGTGGTTTCACAAAGGGCCGAAATTATATACGGTCTAAGTGTGTCTTTCTAGACAGTCACCTTACCTAACCTAACCTAAGGGTAAGCTGTTTATATATATTTAGTAATATATATATAGCCTACAAATTATTGTAGTCGCAGTAGCTTAGTGATTAGTGTATTGGACTGCTATGCGGGAGTCCCAGGTTCGAATCCCGCAAAAACCCAATTCCGACTTAGGGTTTTTTCCGCTGCGCTACCTCTCGCGAACGTCTGACAAACATCCGAGAGTATAAATGTCTTGTAAGAGCTTCTCAATTAGCCGTTTGGAGTCGGCATAAAACTGTAGATCCCTTCCATTAGTTCCAAAAAATTAAAAACTCACACAGACTCCCTAGCCTTTATGATGAACGCATCTCGAATAAAGTTTTGATTTTTCTGAATAATGCGGTATAGTTGGTGTTTTAAACTACGTGGGTGGTTCATATCAATATGTAAAGTTTCGCCACAATTGCTGCCAATAGTTTGCCATCTTTCATAAGACCAGTCCTTATTCCTCATCTTATACAAGAAAGTATGAAAGTCTAGATTCTTCATAGTTATTGCACATCTTAATTATGAAGTCAGTCTGTGACTTGAGTGTGTGCGAAAGAACTTTAGGAAGCCCGTTTCCAAGTATAGGGCATAGCTGGGCGTATTTAGAGGTAGATTGAAGAGATCTTTTTGCAGATAAAATTATTCTATTGTTTGAGAACACATTTTTCCGTGAGAAGCTAAGCAGGCTTTGAGAGCTATTGGCTCTATTGGAATGGAATACACTTTTTGTTTCTGGCATGAAACGCTTTGACAATGGAAGTAAGAGTGAATATCTGATCAATTGCTGGAAGTTAGATAGAATATTTGTCGTCTCAACTCACTTTTCTAGTCTTTCTACAAGAACACCGCAGAAAATCTTTGCTATGACATTCATAAAGGTAATTCCTCTGTAGTTTTCAACAACGTGTTATGGTCCTTTTTTATGTATAGGAGAAATTAACGTACCTATTTTTAAATGAAGAGGAATGTCCGCAGTGTAGAACATTTTGCTGAACAGAGTTATACATGTTGATGTCATTAACTATACCTATTTTTCATACAATTTCTTTTTAAGAGAAGTCATCACATCACATTTTTTGTGTTGATTCAACGTTTTTATTTATTATTAAATTGAATGGATGATGGTCCTGCGATATAAATACTTTCAAACTGGTTTAATACAAGTTATAACGGGTGATTTTTTAGCTGGTTTGGTTTTGGCAACACTGGTTTTGACAGCTGACGTGTGTTTAGTACCTTGTGTCACTGTCAAACAGCTTCAGTTTGGTTTGCAATTTAACCATGGATCGTCTTACAAATTAACAACGCTTGCAAATTATTGAATTTTACTATCAAAATTCGTGCTCGGTTCGAAATGTTCATCGCGCGCTGCTTCCATTTTATGATCGGCATTCTCGACCTTCTGAGCAGTCTATTCGGAAGATTGTGACCAAATTTCGCACCAAATTTACTTTGTTGGACATTAAACCACCAACACGTTTACGTACTGTGCGTAGTGAAGAAAATATTGCGGACGTATCAGCTAGTGTGACAGAAGACCGCGAAATATCGATTCGGCGCCGTTCCCAGCAGTTAGGCCTTTGTTACAGCACTACGTGGAAAATTTTGCGGAAGGATTTGTGCGTAAAGCCTTTTAAGATACAGCTTGTGCAAGAACTAAAGCCAGCCGACCTACCACAACGCCGAATTTTTGGTGAATGGGCTCTTGGAAAGCTGGCCGAGGATCCGCTTTTTTATCGAAAAATTGTGTTCAGCGATGAGGCTCATTTTTGGTTGAATGGGTACGTAAATAAGCAAAATTGCCGCATTTGGAGTGAAGATCAGCCAGAAGCATTGCAACAGCTACCAATGCATCCCGAAAAAGCCACTGTTTGGTGCGGTTTATGGGCCGGCGGCATTATTGGGCCATATTTCTTCAAAGATGATGCGAATCGCAGCGTTACTGTCAATGGTGAACGCTACCGAGCGATGATAACAAACTTTTTTTTGCCCGAAATGGAAGTTCTTGACTTGCATGATATGTGGTTTCAACAAGACGGTGCCACATGCCACACAGCACGCGAAACAATGGCGCAATTGCGAGGCGAGTTTGGTGAACAGTTAATTTCACGTTTCGGGCCGGTCAATTGGCCGCCTAGATCGTGCGATTTGACACCATTAGATTATTTTTTGTGGGGGTATGTCAAGGCTAATGTGTATAGGGACAAGCCCGCTTCGATTGACGCACTGGAAGCCAACATCCATGCATTCATTCGTGAGATACCGGCCGATATGTGTGAAAGAGTATGCCAAAATTGGACTCAGCGGATGGACTACCTGAGACGCAGCCGCGGTCAACATTTGCATGAAATTATCTTTAAACATTAAATTGCAAGGTTCAAACTATCGATTCAAATAAATATTTCATTCATTTTTTCGAATTTTTTGTGTTTTTTTTTTAAAAAAGTTCTAAACCTCTTAAGAAATCACCCGTTATATCTAACGGCAAATTGTGTGAACCGTTCACTATATAGAGAAACTAAATAATGTAAATCTGAAAAGCATTTGTTATATCGCAAATTCGATATTGCAATATTATTTGCCAAAGTATACAAATTCTTTCGCTCACTTTCATAACAATGAAATATACTATCGCTCACCATTGCCATTCGGTAATAATAATAAAGTACGATTATTTCTCCAAAAACATTGAAAATATCCCCGTCAAGTCAGATTGTTTGTTTGATTAATTTTGGCTTGATAAGGTTCATTAAACAACTAATCTACTTCAAGTACTTGATTCATTGCCTTTATGTAGCTGTGAAGCAATGATTTATTAAAAAGTTCGCTTGACGACTTTTTATTTAACGGAACAACAGTGATATGGAAGATAAATGTTGACATAGGTTAGGTTTATGGATGTATACGGCAGAGTGAGCACTGCAGTACCCCACTTAGGTCCATGTGGACCCAATGTGATACCCTTCTTGGGGGTTCGGCGATGTCGTTGGCGATGATATGTGTCCTTTCTCGGTTACTCGACCTTGTCCAGCCATCCAGATGTGTTTATGAACCTATAAAGATTAGATAAAGAGACATCCGAAAGTTCCTGAATGTAATGAAAGTAGTATCTTCCAAGTGTTCTGTTCCTCAAGTGACAGAGACTTGGACATTGACCGAGGGAGTGAGGTGTGTCCTCGTGTATACCCCTGCATATGTCGTCGTTCTTGAGTTTCAGTTCCACTGTGTGGTTTCTTAGGAAGTTGTGGCCCGTTAGGGTCCCTATCAGTTTATATAGCTATATCGTTTTTATCAAACCGCATAAGCTTGTTAGTCCGTCTTGGGTTATATTCCGGCCCTAGCTTCCGTGATATTTCGCAGGTAGTTAATTCTTTCCACCTGCTGTTGGCTTTCATGCGGATCTTATTTTCCACTCTATCTCTCTGAGATTACAGCAGAGTGTTGGTTTGATTGATTTAATCGCCCGATCTTGATCCATTGTAGATCCATTTCTTGCAAGTTCATCAGCCATCTCGTTGCTAGTTTTGTCCCTGCGTCCAGGGATCCAGCAGAGACGCGTGGAGTGCTGCGAGCAGAGAAATTTAAGCTTTTCGCGGCAGCGGCGAACTAGCTTCGATTTTAATTCAATAGTAGATACTGTTTTTGTAGCCGCCTGTCTGTCAATAAATATGGTATAATATCATAATTTGGCATTGCCAACATTGACATCATATGGGTAGCTTCGGCGATTTCCAGAACCACCGCCTGAAAGACACAACAAGGATCAGGCCATCTGATTCAGGGGTGTATATTTAACTCTTTGGAGAAAATTCCAGTACCTGTTCCACAGTACACCTCTTAGATCCATCTGTATAGATGGATTGATGGATATCGATTCCCTTTCTGGTGTTCCATTCCTCCCTGCTGGGAAAATAGCAAGAGAATGGTTTATCGAAGTCATGATGGGGAGATAAGCGATTAGTATTCAGAAGTGACAACATCTCCCACATATTTATCCAGAATCTGTGCGTGTCCCATTTTATAGTGCTTACAGCTTTTGATTTGGATTCCAGCATTTATATAGGTCTAACGGAATCAGAATGAGGATTGTCTCCATTCCAGCAGTAGGTGTTGTCCACTGAAACACAGGTTCCTGCCTCTAGCATTAATGGAATCACTTCAGAACGATTTCATTACAGATTTAAAACATATCATATGAGAATGGTAAATAGTTTCAGTAAATTTAACCAACAATTCATCAGAAAATAAATAAATGATTGTCCGTTAATCACTTTCGGAAGTCACTATATCAAGATGGCCGACCAAAATACATGTCACGTATATTTTCCGTGTTATGTATATTTTCCACCACAAAAAGCCTGGGGTGATTTATTACAAACTTTCCTACTTTTTCTCACGTTACGGAGCGGTATCGAAATGGTTATTGACCGAAACTCCATAGCTCTCGACATTTAATGGCAGAGATTAATGCAAATGAATGTTTACTTCATTACTATAAATAATTCAACAGACCCTAGGTCAAAACCAGGGTATAGTGCCCTCTGATGCATACTAAATAAGATAGTCGATTAATGAATTGGACTTATGAAATAAAAAATATCTAACATTTTTCACATCCACTTACCTTGTATTACCATAATTTGACGAAAACAGCTTGTAAAGAAATGCCGTTATGGTCAGATAAGTCGTTTGTTTTGATTGCTTGCTCAAATGTCAACTGTCAAGTGGTAGTTACATGCTAAACCAATTGTACTCAATTGCAATGGTTTACAAATATAAGAATAAACCACTTACATAAAACAAGACATAACATCACAAGCACTAGGTATATACCTAATCAAAATCTACCATTTTGGAAAACAAAATGACGCGGGCTAAATTTGGAAATAATATGTTCTTTGTTCTAATTTAATTATACAAACATTAAATTACATTTATATATAAGAAACAAATATGTTATGTTATGTACCTTTCGTGTTATATAAGCGTTTGAGTTTGAGTTGCACGCCAACAACTCAGGCACAGGATATTTTTCGAAGACCTTAATTAACGAAAATTTAATTAACTGTGGCAATTGTACTTATTAATGTTAGAGAACTTTCATTCGTGTTTACCAGAAAGACTGTGCCTCATCGCACAGCTCGTGCTACGAAGCAAATTTTGTGAGAAATTTTTCCCAGTCTAATAATGCCGAAAAGTGATGACATGCACTTGCCTCCGCACGAGCCATTTGTTCCTATGTGGTAGCTACCAATCAAACGTCTAAATGAATTTGATTGAATAACGCCAGAAATACCCTGAATTTATCATTTTAAGCGTGGAAATCCTTATCAAGATAATCTCCCATATTTATCCTTTTATAATAAAGTTTTTGCACATTTCATGGCCCATATCGTACAGACGTGGGTAATTTCGTATACTTACATTCAATAAAATTGTCCATAGCTATCCCAATTTCAAAATCCTTTCTAGCGCGCCGCCGTATTAATGAAAATAATCTGTAATTTTTACAAAATCAGCATTTTCCAGGCTGGATTCCGTTCTAGCTTAACGACAGTGAACCAAATATTTATTTTAACAACTATCGCAAAACGCTTTATAGAAAATAAAAGAAGTTGTACGTTTTTCTCGTTGACCTTAAATATGATTTTCAACAGAAATTCACTGCTTTTTAAGTTAGCAACGTTAGGCCTATCGATAAAAATGGTCAGAATCTACGAGAAACTTCTTGCTTACACGTCTGCTACTGTTTGTAGTGGTAAACTGAAATCATCCACTTTCCCTACAGAATCTGGTGTTCCATAGGGTTGTGTCCTGAGTCCTTTAATGTTTTCTCTTTTTGTGACGTTTGATGTCTGTGACAGTATCCCAGGATCAAGTACGGTGATGTCGATGTTAAATTTTTGCTTTACGCGGATGATCTGGTCATTCTTTCTGACAACTCCATACTCTCCAGTTGCAAATAAACAAATTAAAGCAGTATTGTGATACTTGGGATCGAAAAATCAACACTGGCAAATAAAAAATCCTATTGTTTTCAGAGTGCAAAACCGCGCCGGTAGAGAGCATGAAAGCATCAGGCCTACCCTATATTTTTACGAAAAATCTAAAAGCAAGTGCAGACTACATTAGCAAAGTTATGCTAAGATCTTTGAATAACTTACAAAAGAATATTCTTTCTATAGCTATAAGACGCAACTACTCTCCAATCAAAGACGGGCACGATTTAGCCGACGCCAACCAGACTTTTGAGATGAAATGAAAGCAACGCCTGTGAGTGGAGGATTGTTCTCAACGATTACATCTCTGTTGTTGATAATAATCTGCTAAAGCTTTGCTTGGACAGAGCAAAGGAGTAATCAAGAAGGTCAGTATATATATAGGGAGCTTAACCTTTCTTTGGGATCCAAGAACTATTTAAATAATAAATAAAAATAAAGGAAATAAGTTTGATTTTTAAAGTTCGAACAGAAACGCTTGAACTAAATTGCAGAGGTGTGGGTGGCCGTGGCGCAGTGATAGAGTGTTCGCTTGTTGAGTGGGAGGTTACGTGTTCAAATCCGAGCCAGTACCAAGAAACATTTTTCACAAATAAAAACTGCGAATAAGTTTAAGTGAATTATAAGCGAACACAAATATCAACAATTCTCCCCTATACTCTGTCCAAGAAAAATTGTCAGTACAGGGAAGATAGGATGTTTGTCTCTCAGTCTGGTTGCAATGACCTACATAAATCGGTCTCTTTTTAAAGCTCTCACAGGGTTGCCGTAGTATGTATGATAATTCGCCATAACTCAGAGAGCAATACTGTTAGGGTTACCATCTTCCAATTTAAAATAAAAATATTGCTGAACGAAATAAATTCCAACAAAAAATTATTTCGCTGACGTTTGACGAATTTAAGTCCGAGATCTTTTTGCAATATTGTATGCAAAGTGGATCTGCTGAGTTTTGTTATATTTTCACTTTTTGTACTTCCAATAATATCTTGTCTAGCATTGGAAGGTCATTATTCATAAAATCTGATGGACTATCCGCCTAATCACACATTTGTCAAAATCATCCACCTTGCTCTTGATACCGGAATTATTTGTCTTCATTGGTGGTGAATTGTGGTCTTTGATTGCTTTTTCCCTTAAAAGCCTGTATACAGTTCGTTCCGTAACAGAAAAAACAGTAGCCGCATTTCCTACGGCTTCCGATTTACTTTTAAAAATGCAATAGAATTTTTCAGTTGCATCAACAATTTGTTGTTTCTTTTCTACACTTAGATCCCTTGAAGACTTTGTAGCCATGTTTCTGTTTATTCATATGCAAAATAAAGTTAATCACTTGCTTAGATGCACTATCCGCTATTGAGATAACAACCATTGTTTCCGCCTTATATACACAAACAGGCAATTAGAAAAAATTATATAACCACGACGCAATGTCATATACCTAAACAGATGTTAAAAGGACTGCACTTGTGCAGCTCTACATAAATTTTTTAATATAGACATATATATCTTGATTACATATTTGTTAAAAAGTTACTACCCGTCAATGTAGAACTTCGCGGAAACAGTAGCAAAAAAAGGATCATAAAATCCTTTCAAGGCATTCGCTTTACTGGGATGGATAGGAGTGACCGGATGTGGTAAAACCCAACGACCGAAAATAAACAGTATAGGTCTACCTGCTTCATCATTTTGATAGTTCAGTGTGAAAAATATGCTCTACAAAGTGAAATATGAATTTATACCTACCAAAACATGCAGAAATATGCCCTAACGAATAAGGCTGAACATTTTTACTTAGTTTTCTACATTAAAATATTTAATCAAGTTTTATCCCTTAAAATATAATGCTTTTACATGAATCCGGTTGAGTTGCCTTAGTAATCACTATTAATTTATTGCAATATCTCTACAACGCACATATGATCACTTGAATGCATTAAAACACCTCCCGAATATACATTATTTCTAAAAGACAACATTCAAAAATATGTTTTAACTGAATGTTATTGGATCTTTCAGAAATACAAACAAATTAAAACCGAATGGCAGCACCCCACATAATATGCCGCTCTCAAAAGCTCCAAAAAGCTTTAAAAAGCACCAAAACCGAAAGTTCTTTGACAAAATTGAAAGAAAAACCCTTAATGATATGCTAACATTGTCATATGGTAACACTTCTCTGATGTGCTTCAGTCACTCACACTGCTTATTTTGGTTGATGATAATAGCAAGCGAACACAAGCGATCGTGCTCATTCTGCCCGAGGCTGCGTGGCAGACTGGTTCTGGGGGGATGTATGCGATTTTCAGGAAAATTACAACAACAAAATGCTTTGGAATGCCAGTGGTTTCGTTTTTATTTCAGTGGCAAATCCTGTGTTTGAGTGCCGTGAGAGTACTACAGGCACCACTGGTAGAAAAAAGAGCTTCCCATAAGGCCTGTACTGACAATTTTTCTTGGACAGAGTATAGCTATTAGGACGCCACTCGTGGAGAATATCCACTGCGCCACAAACTCTTTCCTATCCCCCTTTCACTTCCTAAAAAAAAAACTTGAATGCCGCGCTGTGCCCCGCATTATAAGGGTATTCATAACCCCTTAAGCGCGAGTAAAATTATTTAAAAAAAAAAAAATGTAACCTTGACCAGAACGAGAATGTTTTTTATTTCCTTGCGTTAGGCGGTTATGCCCCATTATTCAGGAAATTCGTAGACTGTACTTTGACAAAAGCTTCTTAACGTTTCAAAAATGTACTCAAATTCTTAATGGGGATAGTGCGTGGAGTGTGGAGATCGATTATTCAATTTATCGTGCATGCCATGAATTACCGAAACTCTTTTACATCTTTGTAAATAAACTTTTATCTTTTGTTTTAGTTAAACTAAGAGCCCATAATGTTTTTTTTTTTTTCTTCGAGGTAGGTGGAAATCTTCTAGAAGACACTATGAGAACACTCGGCGCGTGCTCATAGTAGTGTGAGATTTTTACTCACTAAAACCACCCCATCAAATTTCTTTTGTACTGCAACTAAGTTATGACTTATCAAGCAATTTTTTTATCCAATAATATTATTATATTAATATAATGTTATTTGATAAAAATCAAATCATTTGATCTCCTCTCAATCGATTAGTTTCAATTGCAATTCTTTCCTCATTTAACTGTTTTCCTCATCTTAATTTATTTGTTTCTCTTCTTTATAATTATCTAACTTAAAAGTCTGCAAATTTAACTCATTTTTAAACTATTTACATTTGTAATACAATGGTGTATTCTCTCTCTTTTTTATAATTTTATAGTTTTTAGATTCTAAACTGCAGACGGCTGATAAGCCAAACTGTATATAAAATACTTTACCTTGAACACTGTTTTTTAACCTCACATAAGTAGGAAATAAAGATTAAAAGCTATTTAATTATCATAATAGTTGTCAATAATTGTACTGGTGGTTAGAAAATCTCGGAAATATTTACTTACAGGTGGTTATCGAGATCATGCTTGTACTTTTTTTTAGATGAAACTATATCTTACGTATTTGAGACACTATTGACAGGAAAGTTAATAACTTGTTGACAAAAATTAAAAAAAAGAAGGCTGAAGGCTCTGGGAAATGCTATTAAAATTATTAATTTGATACCACCCAGACAGTACCTAGTACGAAAACTAAAACATAAAAAGTTTTTCTCGCATTACTGTTGTTGGTAGAGTATGTATAATCGTCGGTTGACAGGTAAAACTCAAAAAGTGCATTTGGAGCTAATTGCAAATATTTAGGTTTTCCTGATTTTTTTTTCTGCCTTTAAAAGGTAAAACCTAAATAACCGCAGTTGATGAAATTTCAAAATCTTATACTCATATTTAGGATCGATTAATGGACTTACTCAGTTTTCCTTGCGATAGATTATTGAAAAATATAGAACTTAGTGATAAAAGGTTCAGCTGAGTTTTACCTGTCAACACATAGACAATTATGTCCGACCGAAAATCACAACTATAAGACTTTGCAACACTATTAAAAATTACGCTTTGATAGAAATACAGGTATTCTTTTCGTTTTAACTCATATAAAGCCATACAATACCAATTCAGCTTTACATATTTTATGACCTTATGAATTGCGGACACGAAGTAGTCCATTCATGTACATATCTGCCCACATAACTTCATTCAGTCACCCTTACTATTATTTTACCTTTCCCGGAATTGGGTCGCAAATAAAAACATTTTAAGGAAGAAATTTAACTTAACACGCACTACCTGTTCCATTTTCTTGACCGCTTTCTTTTAACGAGTATGTACTCACGATGGGGAAGGAGTTATTCTAATTACATACTTCAGACTATATTGTCACGAAGTTTATTTTACTTTTACTATAGTATAATGTGAGGTTAAAGAAGATAACTTTTTAGAGAAATGCTTCTAATCTCATTACGCGTTCTCCTTTCATTTCTCGAGTGAAATTAAATCACTCACAAAAAAATGCTATAACATTTAGTGCCACATCTCATATTCATCTACAAGACTTTTCTATATTGGAAATTGGAGGCAGGACATTCGCATTGATTTCAGATGCAAGCTAGAAATTTGCAGTTATCAACTTAAATAAATTAACGAATGGTGAGACGCAACAATCAGCTGAATTTCTGCTATACTCTGTCCAAGAAAAATTGTCAGTACAGGGAAGATAGGATGTTTGTCTCTCAGTCTGGTTGCAATGACTTACATAAATCGGTCCCTTTTTAAAGCTCTCACAGGGTTGCCGTAGTGTGTATGATAATTCGCCATAACTCAGAGAGCAATACTGTTAGGGTTACCAACTTCCAATTTAAAATAAAAATACTACTCAACGAAATAAATTCCGTTTATCTTTTTAGTTTTCCTTTTCTTATATTCGCTTCTTTCAAAGGGTATCCCCAGTAGGCCTAATCGCTTTAGTTTGTTTTCTAACAAAAAAAAAAAAAATTGAAACACAACAAAAAATACATGTACACATACAGGCAATTAGAATACAAACTGATATAACCACCACTCGACGTCATATACCTAAACAGATGGTGAAAGGACTGCACTTGTGCAGCTCTACATACATTTTTTAATATAGACACTATACCTCTCTATTAATTTATCGCAATATCTCTACAACGCACATTATGATCACTTGTTGCGTTAATGAAATGAATGCATTAAAACACCTCACGAATAAACCTTATTTCTAAAAGACAACATTCAAATTAGTATATGTTTTAACTGAATATTATTGGATCTTTCAGAAATACAAACAAATTAAAACCGAATGGCAGCACCCCACATAATATGCCGCTCTCAAAAGCTCCAAAAAGCACCAAAACTGAAAGTTCTTTGACAAAATTCAAAGAAAAACCCTTAATGATATGCAAACATTGACATATGGTAACACTTCTCTGATGTGCTTCAGTCACTCACACTGCTTATTTTGGTTGATGATAATAGCAAGCGAACACAAGCGATCGTGCTCATTCTGCCCGCGGCTGTGTGGCAGACTGGTTGTGGAGGGATGCATGCGAATTTCAGGAAAATTACAACAACAAAATTCTTTGGAATGCCAGTGGTTTCGTTTTTATTTCAGTGGCAAATCTTGTGTTTGAGTGCCGTGAGAGTACTACAGGCACCACTGGTAGAAAAAAGAGCTTCCCATAAGGCCTGTACTGACAATTTTTCTTGGACAGAGTATAATCAAACTGTTTTTGCGAAAATTGTTTGAAAAGGCCACATAAGAGGCGAACGCTAGATGGATAGCCATGGAGGCATTGTCTGCCACATGGAAACTATGGCCATCATTTGTCGAAGCCATAACAGAGCTAATCATGCGGAACGACCGGAAGCGCTGTATGTTTATAGGTAGGATGAAACACCGTGCGATACCACATGAAGAAAATGCGACTACGAGAAGAACTTTGCAGAGGCTGTGGTGGTGAGGAAGGGACGCAAGTTGCGATGCCAAACGTCCTGGATTTAAAACAGACTTTCAGTTTTCCCGCCGTGAGAGCTTTTGTCCCGGGTTGCGATTGCAATTCACAAAAAAATTCGGTGCAATCTAAATTGACCTTAACAAATTCATGGGCATTTTTTCGGAAATGACGCAAACCATCAGGGGGAATTCACTAACTTGTATAGACGAGAATTCAGTCTAAATATTCAACCATCTCGTCTTGTGTCTCCTGCCAGATAATGCATATCGAACAAAATAGATTCCATTGCAAGTCGGTGAATCTCATAACCATAGGCAAGAATTAAGGTTTGCTATCAATTTCAGTTCTCTTCATAACAATTTAGTGTATAGACCGCTGTCTCAAAACTCACAA
Organism: Cheilosia urbana; assembly: GCA_946477585.1. Taxonomy (NCBI): domain Eukaryota; kingdom Metazoa; phylum Arthropoda; class Insecta; order Diptera; family Syrphidae; genus Cheilosia; species Cheilosia urbana. The sequence goes on from OX297856.1 coordinate 47,499,038, forward strand.
AGCCTGTCAAATCTCACCAACCAACTTTAAGTTGTTATTTCCACCGTACGTCAGAAAGGTCCACGGGGTACTTAAACTTCTCCAATTTGATTGGGAAACTACAGACGTTTGAAAAGTTACACTACCCTTATATTTGTTCGTGTCAAGTAGAAAGGAATGCCTGATCACTGGTCTGCAAAAACAAAAATGTTTTTTTCTCCTCATTGATTTCATGCACGAATTTTTCATATTTTGTGCTCTAATGAAGGAATTTGACATACAAATAAGTATAGCACATAGATTTTTTATATAATTATGCTGCTGACCATTTCCCATTGTAGCGTTTTTCAATTTGCATCATATCCTGAGGAAACCTTTCACCATACTCATCTGATACAGCACCGAAATCCACGTGCGAGTCCAAAAAATTAATTTTGATTGACATATTGCATCCTAATCACATCATATCACATCACACTATTATATAAAGAGCTAATGTTTGTTTGTGGGAGGTAATCTCCGGGACTACCGAACCGATTTAAAAAATTCTTCTACTAACAGAAAGCTACGGGATATAGAGTATTGCGATTTAGTGCGGATTTTTTTTTTTTTTTTTTTTTTCAAAAAGTAGATTCATAAAATCGAGATAAATTTAATGTATTATACGTTGGTCAACAGTGATGGTTTGTTTTTGTGTTTTTGGTTTTGTGCATCGCTCCAACAGTTTCATTTCTTTTATACAGTTGGTATGGTAAAAATTAAATGTAAAAAGTTTAAACGCGGACAAAACAGTTATTGAAAAGAAATTTCAGTGATTTAAAAAAAAAAATGCCAAGACGAATGCACACAAATATTGGCCGACGAACAAGGCAAGCAAGTCAACAACAAATATCAACGAAGCCAAACTACAGAAGGCAGAGAAAAGTGGGACATCGCATGGCATAAGGATAAGACCAGATCAAACGTCGAGAAAATTGAGAGTGCAAGTAATGAAAACTGCGTCAAATCCTACTGCTGCTGGGATGGGAACAAGTTCAAATCGGAGTGGCAAGATGCGCGTCGTGGCTGACATTCGAACGGCTGGCATTTCAGTAGAACGAACAGAAAACTATGTCGGTGATGCGATTTTCGATATTGGAGCGATGACTATAATTGTGTACCACCATTAAAACGCGCTAAAAAAAACTGCTGTGCGAGTGGCAACGTGATATTAGCACCTGCGGAGCCATTTGAATCGGAGGATTTTCTAAAGAACATTTGACAGTATAACAACTGTTTTCATATGACTTCATTGGGAACAAAAAACTGGTTTCATGCCGACTGGCAGGGCACTATTTTCTCTTATACATCATGCAAACATACATTTTCTAACAATGCCACGGGATTCTACGCCGCAAAATTCGTATTAACAGATTCAAGGCCAAATTTACCATCGGATGGATGCATTCTTGCCAGTAAATGAAGTAGTTCACCAATATGCGAATGTGTATTTCATTTCGTCGGAGGATGATCAAGTCGATAGGCGGTACAGAGGGCAAACAGGAGTGACAAAAAACGTCATTTGACAATTGCAACAATTATTTAATGCAAACAGAACAACGCTTTGATTACGATGTTTAAAACGGAGATGGAGAAAATGAACTCAGGCAATCTCAGATTTGTCTTCAAACCTGATAATAGAACCGCACTTTAAAAAAAATAGGAAGGATAGAAAACGGGTATAGTGTCACTTCCAAAACAACAAAATTTTTAAAATTTAAAATCACGGACTCCGCTTATTCAGAACGATTTGCCATTGGTATTTAAGCGTCTATGACAAATAATAAGCCGCAAGGATAGGATATTTATGGCATCAATCTTGAATTCCCATGTTTTTCACATGGTTAATTGGCGTGCTCACGTGTGAGCAAACCACTTTAGTACAAAAGCAGAAGGTTGGCCGGGCGGGCGACGCACTACGCACCTCACATTTAAACTATATCCCGAATGATTTACGAGTGAATAAAAATCAGCAAAAAAAATTGTATTCGACTTTGATTATTTAAGTTTGTAATTTAAAGAAAAAGCACATTAAAACAATTAAAGTAAATATGCAAGGTATGAAGAGGTTCACGAAAAAGTCACAAACAACAAAAAAATGCTTATTTCGAATGAAACCATTCATAAAATCAAACAATTTTTTCATATGAAACATGAATTTATTCTTACAATTTATGTATTTGGTCATACAACGCTAGAGTTATACTCTGTTCAATTTATATTTTCAGTACAGGGAAGATAGGCTATTTGCCTTTCACCCTTACTATTATGGATTTTAATAAGCTGTCTCCATTTTAAAGCTCTCACATGGTTGCCATAGTGAGCACTATAAATTGGCATAATTCTCTCACAAATATTGGTAGGGTTACCAAATACCAACCCTTTATTAAGAAAAAATGGTTTAACTGCATGTTAACAGATCCTTCAGAAATACAAAATAATTAAAGGACTACCTAAAAACTGTATGGCAACATCCCACATAATCAAATTCATTTATTCGCTCTCAAAAGCTTTAAAAAGCACCAAAACCGAAAATTCTTTGACAAAATCCAAAGAAAACCCCTTAATGATATGCTAACATTGTCATATGGTAACACTTCTCTGATGTGCTTCAGTCACTCACACTGCTTATTTTGGTTGATGATAACAGCAAGCGAACACAAGACGATCGTGCTCATTCTGCCCGCGGCTGTGTGGCAGACTAGTTGTGGTGGGATGTATGCGAATTTCAGGAGAATTACAACAACAAAATTCTTTGGAATGCCAGTGGTTTCGTTTTTATATCAGTGGCAAATCTTGTGTTTGAGTGCCGTGAGAGTAGCTACAGGCACCACTGGTAGAAAAAAGAGCTTCCCATAAGGCCTGTACTGACAATTTTTCTTGGACAGAGTATAGTAGCAAAATTCACACTGGTTTCAAAAGAATTATTTTCCAAGGTAATATTGTACCTACTACAAAAAAACAAAACAAGGAACTTATTATGTTGGTACCTCCCATGCTCCCATACAACAACAAATAAAGGTATTTAAAACGCTGTTTCTCGACACTAATGGAAGCAAAAGTTGTAAAGTTTGTAGCTTTGATATATACTGTTCGAGCAATGCATTTTCAACTAGGTCGAACAAAACTTTCTCGTTCATCAACAGTTTGCTTGGTTGTTTTCTTATTTTATTAGATAGGACAGATAAAAATCAGAGAACCAATACAAGATAAAAGAAGAAAAATATACAAAAATGAATAATGGTAAATACATATGAAATGTCAATGTGAGTTTTTAAAGGTTGAAGCTCTGAGTAACAGGCAATAATTGTCACAAGTTCTGGTTAGAGAGTTATTAGCGCCTGCTGTTTGCTGTACTATTTTATAAGCTCTTACGCTTTACAAGTTTTTTGAATCGAATACCTCGTAACCCAAAAAAGTCCACTTTTTAGGTAGGTAATTATGCAATTATATTGAAAGAACTTGGTCTGCAGAAAAGGTGCGTAGTCCTTACAATGGACTTACATTTACAGGCAGTAAAAGTGACTCCATTAGGCCGTGAATTCGCTTCGTATATCATTTTAGCACATTGAAATGGAACGCCGATTTTAAAATTAACAAATCTAGGTGTGTGTTGACTTCCATCTAGCTTATTCAACTTGCAACATGAAATACATTTAGAATCAACATTCAGCTTCGATGAACACAACAGAACAGCGTTCGCGTTAGCGAAACAATAATCTGATTTTCTAGCGGCAATAGCAACATCAACAGAAGCGTCTTCTACGTAAATTTCATCCATTTGTACTACAGCAGTAGTAGCAGCAGTATGATCCGTATTATAGCGTACATTGATTTTTTCAGTTCCACTAAATTTTATATTATTAATAAGCGCAACTTAATCAATGTTTGCATCATTTTCAGCAGCAATAGCAGTAGACGAAGATGCAGATGAAGTGAGCGCATCATTGACAATTGAATTGTTAGCCAGTGACAAAATAGCGGGTGTTGAAACAGATGCATTGAGAGCATTGACAGAGAATTTAGGACTTGGTTTGTTTTTACCGGTTCGATGAAACCGCTGCTCATATGACAGAATCCACTTTTACCAGTTGTATTTGGATTATCTTGAGCGCTTTTCAAAAGATGTTGCGGTTCCTATTATATTCTTTAGCGATAGATACACCTATCAAAACCGAAATGCGATCCTATCAAACGCAATTTTATCTTCGGCGGTTGACAACAATAAGGAATAAGGAGATGCAGCATGTCAGCAATCTTCATCTACTTTTTTTGTTACAGGTTGTCATTTGTCAATGATCCGAAGGTAACCGACTTACGTGCCTTAAGGTGTTTACCGACTGGTGAAAAGCTTGGTTTCGATCATGATTGGTCACATCTACCTCAAATATACGGGACGGCTAAAGATTTCTCTTAATCTTAACCTGGAATGTATCAGGAAGAAAGAAATTATAAAATCTACGACGAACTAAAATATTAGTTTGCATTTATTTATGGATTATGCATTAATTTTTATGTTTTAGAATGTTACTTTTTATATAATAATAATACCTCTAAGGCCAGAAAGTTAAGCCAAAGAAAATATGCTAATTAATACCTCGTAACCCACGACATTAACATAAAATAATAATTTTTATAACAAGTTGTCGTGAAATATAAGCCCGCATCAATTGAAATTTCTGAAATCAAAACCAGATCAATTCTATTGGCCCTCATTACTTTTATACCAAGTTGTTTGTTCCTCCTGAAAAAGTGATATTTCTGAGTTACGAGGTATTCGATCCACAGCGAGGATATGTTTGTATGTCCAAATTTCAGAAGTGCCGTTACTAGATTTTCAGCGAAAAACTGAGTAAGCAGTCATGTTGAAAACGTTATTTTTCGAACAAATCAAACTGGTATGAACATTTTTAATAGGAATTACCATTTATATTGAGATTACCGTGCAAAAAAATGGCCCCGAACTGTAGGCCCGCAAACTCAGACAGACAATATCTTTCTCTTACTACGTAATCGAGAAAGTTAGAAAACCGCTTAAAAGTTTCTCAGATTCGAACCTTGAACCTTGAACTAGCTTAGTATTAGGTCTAGGTATACACTCAGAGAAAAAAATCCTATAAAAAGTCAAAACTTCGCCCATTGATTTTATAGTACGTAAAATAATAGGTTTTTCCCATTTACGTAATAGTTCTCATATGATTTTGTCCTATTATTAAGAAGCAAAAGGGATAATATTCAATTAAATAGGTATACTTTTAATGTAATAGTAAATTAACTTTGAACAAAATAAAAGTATTACCTTATTAGCGGCAATAGTAAAATACCATAAGTGTTCAATATTGTCAATGTTATTAATAATAATCTACGATCATATAGCTCGAATGGTATAATACTTTAGATTTTCAGCTAAACTGGAACTAATGGTATTCGAAATATTGAGTCAATAGTAAAACCCATTTTAGTACAAAAAACAATACGTTTTATAATATTAATGAAATAGTTTGATATGTTATTGTTTTTTTACAACAAGTGGTATACTATTGAATCCCTGATTTATAGTACGCATACTATTGTTTTTCATGTGATTTGCTATTGACCGTGTTTTACTGTTCGCTAACATTTTTTGAAGGGATTGCATTCTATCCGTATCCGTTTTAGTGTGCAGATCGGTGTAATTTGTAGTTTAAATTAATTTGTGAAATAGGAAGTGTAAACAGAAAGTTGTTTGTTATTACTGTTGTGTTGTGTTCTGTGTTATTATTAAATTCTTTGGTAATATCTTTATTTCAGAATATTAATATTATTGGCAGAATTCCAGTAAACAAGAAATAAGTTTTATTATTATTTTTTTTTTTTTTTTGTAAGAATTTTGAATTTAATTTAATGTGTTTATAATAAAAGCTCAGCTAAAAACGAAAAAAAAAAAATGTTTTTACTTATTCATTTTTAAAAAGCCATAATTTTATTTTCAGCAATGTATTGGTCTTAATATTTTTCAAATGTAAGTATCGATTTGGGTATTTGATTCAATATGAACTATTGTTTTTATAATAAAAACTAATTAAAGCTGTATCACACGAGTTAATAGTACTTCTCCTTTAAAATTAATGTGGAACAATTATAGTTTTAATATTGTATTCACATTAAAGGGAACCTATTAAAATAATGGGGCATCTTATTACTTTTAAGTTGGATGCTTCATTGATTTAATATTGAAAACTAATTAAAACTATAGTATGCGGAGAATTGATTTAATAACATTATCACATTGAGTTAATAGTACTTCTCCTATAATTAAAGGGGAGCCTATTAAAATAATAGGACATCTTATTACTTTTTAATCGTGTGCACTATTGGTTTAATGTTATAAAATAATTAAAATAAATATCTAAAGGAACTATAGATTCAATCGTTTTTGAACTATACTAATAATAGGAAAAATCACATTGACTAATTTTAATAGCAAAAACACATTAAAAGAATAGGAATTCATATTAAAGTTATAGTATTTTTCTCTGAGTGTAGGTATATTAATTGTGACTGGAAAATCGACTCCATAAATCTTTTATAAGTATGTAATATTAAAAAACGTACCACAGTTTTCAGTACTTGTTGTTGTTTTTCTTATAAGCAAAAAGCGACATCTAGATATCGAAAAATATATTTTTTTTTTTTTTTTTTTTTTTTTTCTATTTGAAAATAATTTTTACTCCCGATTGATTACCTGGTGAACATGATTAACATTTTAATAGGTAGGTACCTACGTCGGTATAGGTAAATTGCATTCCTTCGAAAATAGGTTCTAATCTAAGATGATAATAATTATATCTTTGAATACGTACCTACGTTTCTAAATTAATAACAGCGGCAACAAATCGAATGTCACCAAAATGCTTTTAATTAACTGATAAGCATTTTGTGGGGAATCGTTAACTTAATTTTACCATTCTTAATGGCGATAAATACCCACGATTTTTTATTTTATACACATTTATTTCACAGTACCTTTCGAATTATAGAAGTTTCATTCTACTCATCTCATAAAAAATGTACGGAAACTTTGGAGGTTCACGTATTAATATACCTACCTTATAATGATCTTATCCTTTGATTTTTGAAAACAATCTAAAACTAAGCAAAAGGTCAATCCGTACATGTTGGACATTCAAAACTTCAGCACTGTATAGATATAGCTAGGTAACGCTTAGTTTTTTTTTTTTTTTTTGTCAATCAGTTATGCAACAAACGTATACCCAGACCCACCTGACATGTAGTGTAGGTATTCACTAGTCAGCGAGCACATTCTTTATTTCAAGGTTAGCTTTCAAATGACTTGTGTACCAAATGTTGCGGAATTAGTTATCATGTCAGTCAATCTTTGAACGACTACTACGCAAAGATTTGTTTCTAAAACTCCATTCACTAAATTGGAATTCGGTTAATATACGTTGTAGAAACACTTACTGAGGCACTGAGGGTCGCTGTCATAAATGCCATTAAATTGTTTTGTTTGCAAGCTTAGCAGATATTTATTTATAAATTCCAATTATTCGAACGACAAAATTGATTCTCTGAAGTTCTTAAAATTCATTTGGGTATTGGATACTGCAACAATGTATGTGGCTCCTCATGGGTGTGAATCAAACAATCGCTTAAAACGACCACGAGACTGTCTTCTCAGATTAGCTTACTCATGTGGATAAATTTTGCCATGGACACAAATGCGTAGTAAGCGAGTATTCAGACTTTTATGGGAAATCCGTGCGTTCCCATAGTCAACTGGTGAGTCAACCTTGTGCTACAGGGGATACAGATGTTTCGATGATGTAGATGTTTGGCTGAGTCATAAGTCATTCGAATTTCGAAGCCAAAGTTGGCTGGCGTTAAGGCACTTAGTTTAGTACCCATACTGTGACTCGTTTTAAGGTGGGGAACTGATTTGCCATTATATTGCGACGGAAATGAATGAAGCAGAAACCGGTTGCATGTATATTAACTTAATTTATTTTTTTTACTTACCGACTAGTCAAGTTTTGCACTATATCTACTACAATCAACTTCACATGGAAAGGCACGATTTCATTCGAACTTCATTCTACTTCTAGTCAGGTTTAGCCGTGCTACCGTTCTGCCATAGGAATTACCTATATATGTTTTGCGTTTTGTATTGTATAACCTTGAATTCATGTAGCTTACTTGAAAGTTTTTCGAAGAAGTTTAACGGAAAAAATAACCCTTTTCTTGTCTATACTCATGACGAGAAATATATTCGTCTAGTTCCGTGTTTCGCTTTATCTAAGCTCTAAGGCAATGATCAATGCGAAATTAAAGGCCTTAAGTAAGGTAACAGGAGCAAGATATTTGGAAGGGAGAATGCCATTAGAATAAACAGATTCAAGCAGGGAGAAAAACCGCAAGAAAGGCGAACGTTAGATGAACTGTGTACAATAGAAACTTGTCGTACCATAAGAATGCAATGGCCGACCTTCATTTAACCCAGAGCCGAGACTCTCATACGAAAGGATAGAAAATACCTATACCCCTACCCTCTTAGGCCGGAATCCCGCAAAAACTCAGATTCCAACTTAGGGTTTTTTTTCACTGCGCCACCTCTCGCGAACGTCTGACAAACATCCGAGAGTATAACTGTCTTGAAAGAGCTTCTCAGGTAGCCGTTTGAAGTCCTAGGCCTAGGGTCCCTCTGGATCTGTTGCGCCAATTATTTATTTATTACCCTCGTAGGCATTATAGCAGGACACAAAATAATAACAGAGCGACAGAAGACGTATCAGTGAGTGATAATAATAATAACTAGTTTCGCTTGTCGTCGAAAATCAACCCTACATTTTATAAAGATGTATAATACATATTTAAAAACGTACCAAAATTTTCGGTAATTATGGTGTTTTTTTTAGTTAGCGAAAAAGCGATATATACATATAATATTATCGATAAATTACACCCCTTTGGAAATAGTTTGACTCATGATTAATGTTTGAATACCCACGTGCCTATTCACTATGCAAATTTGGAGCAAAAAATTTATGTTGCAAAATACAAAATACCTCGCAGCTATTTATATATTGGAAAATAGGTTCTAATCTAAGATGATATTGGACACGTCACTATGACAATATGGCGGCGACAAATTGAAAGTCACCAAAATGGGTTCAGTTAACTGATAAACATTTTGTATTGGGAATTCTTAACTTTATTTTACCAGTCTAAATGGTGACATATGACCACGATTTTTTATTTGTGCATATCTATGGTACATTACCATTCGAATTATATAAGTTTAATTCCCCTCATTTCATAATAAATACTAAAAAAGTGTACGGAAACTTCGGATGTTCACGTATTAATATAATGATGATGATGATTACAAACAAATTAAGAAAAAGTCTCATTACAGGAAAGGAATTGCCTGTTCCCTGGACACATGGAAAGAGTCTATAGTAACCCCTGTCGAAAAAATAAAAGGGACAGATTTATGTGAACATTTTCGCCCTATTAACGTGCAAATGCAATTAAAGAGTATTTTAAGTCAAACAACCATTTCCTCGAAAATCAGTCTGGGCTCATCAGAAGAAGACATTCATGTGAATCAGCTCTAAACAGTATCATAATAAGTAGGTATAGAAAAGAGGAAATCGCCGAAAAAACTCCATCATAGCCATTTTCCGTGAGGTTAAAAGAGCCTTCATGACCATCGATAGGAACATCCTACTGATGTGTAAATTAAATGGATATGGTATTAGAAGTAGGTACTAAATTGATTCGGTTTAAATCCTTTTTGAAGAGTGGTGGTATGGTATCTAACAGCTTCGAAACAAAAATAGGCGTCCCTCAAGGGTCGATACTTGGAGCTATACTATTTATCATTTATGTTAACGACATTAAGAGTATAATTAGCAACGAGCAGATAGAACTATTCGCGGACGATGTACCTCTATTTATATCGGCAAAGATCATGTGAGCAGTGAGTGCGAACAAAAAATTCAGGCATGATTTTTAATATTTAATTTTGTTAAAAAAAAAAAGTGGGTTTTTGCTAAAAACAAATTTTGCGTTATTGCATTTTTAATGGCTGTTGAAATTTTAATTTTAAAGTGCTGTATTGAGTTTTAAAAATATAATTAGTTATATGAATACGAATCATTTTATTCGAGAGTGAGATATTCGATTTTGGGTTGGGGACACAATCCCGAAGACCAAAATCCCGAAAATACAAAATCCTGAAAACCCAAAATCCCGAAAACCTAAAATCCCGAAAATCCAATATCCCGAAAATCCTAAATCCCGAAAAGCCAAAATCCCGAAAACGAAATCCCGAAAAATTATATAAAATTATAAGTTTGCGCAAATTTTTCATTTTATATAATTTTTCGGGATTTCGTTTTCGCGATTCTTTACTTTATTTTGAATGTAAAATCGACAAATGTTTGTGCATTCTATTTACTGTAATAATGTTTTGCAATTTTGTGCGTTGTAATGTTTTGCAATTCGCATTATGCATTCAGTTACATTCTAAAATAAGCTTTCTCACCGGGATTACGTACAATATGAACTTGTATTAGATATTGTTTTGTCATGGATCGTTTTTGATATGTTTTTGTTATTAGACTTGAACTGTTTCCGTTATGTTTTATTTATTTGAAGTTTATTATTTTGTTTATTTTGTTAAATAAATTTGCCTAATTTGTTTTGTTGCTTCAATCAAATTTTTAATTTCACTTTCGGGATTGTGGCTTTTCGGGATTTTTGGGTTTCGGTATTGTGGCTTTTCGGGATTGTGGGTTTTCGGGATTGTGGGTTTTCGGGATTTTGGATTTTCGGGATTTTAGGTTTTCGGGATTTTGGATTTTCAGGATTTTGGGCTTTCGGGATTAGGGGTTTCGGGATTCTGTCCGACTCCCATTAAATAATAATATAAAACTATTTAGCTGAAAACTGAGTAGAAGTTACTTTACTTGTTTTTTAAAGTCTTATCGAAATCGAAAATCCTGTTTTCGAGATATCAGCTGTTTTTAAAATAAGCGTTTTCGGTGATTCGAATTGAAAATTAAGGACACTATAATTCACATGGAGTTTGATATGCTGCCATTCATCTAGCGGGCAGTGGGACGTGGGCATTGCCATTCGATGCTATGGAGCACTGGACAGTTAACACTCCAAGAATACAGTTAACTTTGAAGATTTTATATAGGTTTTATTTTATCCTGACTCCTTTCTGATAATATCTTTCACATCACGTTGAAAATAAAAAGTAAAATTGGCACAATAATTTATAAGGGTTCCGTGTGTACAAGTGGGCGTTTCGGTCTTAATCTATGATTGCACGTGTCATTTCTCGTGACAAATTTTGACATGCTGACGCCACAAAAATGCATCCAATTGGTGGTCACTCGTGTGACAAAGCGCTGCTAAAGGCTGCGTGACCAGACGCTTGACAGGCGATCACACGTATTGACAAATGCTTACGTAATAATGACGAAATGAAAAAGTGGCATGTGTATGTGTAATCCTATCTTTAAAGCCGGCTGCTTGACTTTCTTGAAAAAATCTCCAGATATTGTTTCGATGGTGTGAATCTTTGATAGTTTGAGCTGAGAGACTGTGTTGTCCCCCGTTCTCTACGCGGGATCCTTTTCTAACTCGACATGCTCTTGCTTGGCTGTCGCTGTGCGATATTCTCCGCTAAAAACATTCGCCATTGTTCCGAGGTCTCTTTCTTTGGGCTGACTTGTAGCAAACTCTGATTCCGGCTTATTCTTTGATGATTTCAACATACTATATACGGCTCTGCGAAATAAGGCCCCAAAATAAAAAAAATAATACAGGAAACAACAACAACGATTTTTAAATAAAATGTCGGTGTTATTTCCTTTTTTGGGGCCTTTTTTGAAGAAATTAAGAAGGTCCCGAAAATTATTTTTTCTATTGTTAATTGTTACACCGACATGGATTACATATGGAGGGCATGCTGCCCCCCTGCAACCCCCCTGCTTCGGGTTACTGTTAGATTACGAGGTGGATGCGAGGTTTAGTATATACAAAGTTCCTTTTATCTTAATAAGTTTATCCAATATGAGCAATGGGTCGTATAAATAAAAACTAGATTTGCTTTGAGTTAAAGGTTTTAGCAAAGTAAAAGCCCTTAGCAATTGCTTTGAATCGGTATGAATAAAAACCTAGTTTGCTAAAGTAAGTTCGAAAATTCGAACATAGCTTTCACTTCGCTGCACGTGTACTTGCCTTGCAATTTCTGTCAAACCTGACCAGTAAATTTGAATTTTTAAACTTTCCTTGAGGTTCTAACGACTTTTGTGGAAATTGAAATTAAAAAAAAAATGAAATTCAGAAAGATGATTGCAATCTATAGCTCCAATTGCACCTGGAAAAATGATTTTTGTTTGCCTAATAGGTTGTTGATGTTTTATTTCTTCTTCAGGTGCCCATGACAAGAAAGACTTGATTTTTTCACAGGTATTTTGATGATTTTCCTGCACGAACAAAACTTAATTTAACTATTTATAGACAAACCATCGAAGATTCACATTGCTTCCTTTTTTTTTTGTAAAAAATGTGCGTACAAAATATTTAGCAAAAGGTCTGAGTCAACTAAATAGCAGACTCAGAATTTGCATAGCATCTGCTTTGTTTATTCATACCGATCTGAGTAAAAGGTCAGTGCGGCCTCTTTTAGAACATGTCAAAAGTTGGAACTAACTAAAATTGGTTTTTATTCATACGAAACGTAGCCAATGCTTCGACTTTGATATTTCTCTTGAGTAAAAGCAATTGCTACGCTTTATGTAGGTATACGACCCAATATTAAATTAAAATCTAATAAAAAAGTAGTTTTCGTTATTTTTAATTTCATTATGAAAAAATACCCCAAATTTGTGGCCTTATTTCATGTTCTCTTTTGAGGCCTTATTTCATTGGAGCCTTATTTCCTGCAGCCACTGGATACTGGGTGAATCTTTGAAAACTCTGACTAAGGCTATGTGTGCGAAGGCGGAAACTGATACGCGGTCCGTGTTATTTTTTAACTGAGACACATTCAGAGAGTCACTCCGAAGAAGAATGAAGTAAAATCATCGTTTGAAATTTAATAGTAAAAATGGGTACCACTTGGTTTAAAAATATCGCGAAATCCTAATGCCCGTTTTGTGTCACGACTGTTGCCGCAGCTAAAAGTCCCACTTGCCGAGCTCAGTATATTTGTTTTTTTTTTTTCGACGTCATTTTCTGTTGTATTTTTTTTAGCCATATGTCAAAACGGATCTTTCAACAATATTACATTGCAAAATTAAAAAAAAACAAGCCGAAGAAGTTCGAGACGCCAATGTAATCGTAAATAATAAACGTCAAAACAATGCTCCACTTATTGAAAAGGCTATACATTCTTACAAAACACTGCTAGCATCTAGGAAAACGGCTAAACAATAAATGTTACAAACATTTTCTAGGCAATGAACGAAATTTAATTCTTTTTGTGAAAACACGGTGTATAAAATCAAAGCAAACAAAATTTGGATTAACAAGTACAGAAACGAAACGAACGAACGAACAGAAGGAAAAGTTAATCTTAACAATATTGTATTATACCAAGGTTGAATTATGCATTTTTAAGTATATAAAGTGTTTGTGTGAATTACATGTCTCGTGAATAATTACTTTTCATGACTAACAAGTAGGTAATAACCAACACGGGCACGACTCCATCTGCGATATTTATCTCCCTCTCAGATGAAATACCATTCCATAAGTCCGCTTGATTAAGCTGTGCACACATCGACTCGGCAAACTCTTACGAATTGACCAATGTTATTAAGATGAATTAATATTATGAAAGCAAAATTATTGAATAGTTTGTATATTGATTCATAACTTATATTGTGTTTTAATAATTATTTTTTAACTCTCGAGCTGAATATCGAAATAGTTTCCACAATGGAATGCTATTTCTCGGTGTATTTCTGTAAAATGACGTCAGTGCAAAGACATTAATTTTATCGGGAACGAGGCCATGTCAAACACAAGCTGTTGTTTTTTTTTTTTTTTTTTTTGCTAAGAACTCAAATCAAACGTCAATTTACACTGTCACTTTAAAGAAATACCTACGAAATACCTACATTTGTTTGCACTAAGTAGGTACGACCGCTGAGCAGATATTTATAATAATTTCTATGCACATACAACTTCTGCCATATGCAGTGTTTGGAAAGTCACTTTATGTTTTGAGTACGAAATCACACTTCTATATTTAATAATGACACTTTAAGCACGTTTTCATTATTTTAATAGGAAAACACTCTTTTTTTAGAAGTGGGCCATGACGAACGAAACGATAATGGTGACAGTGCAGGTTAAATTTGTTTTCAAAACAAATTTCGCACAAAGTACCCATATAAAGAAAAGAAGGTATGATGGGCTTTGACACTAATTACTTTTACTGAACCTGGCGAACGATATTAAATTCGTATTCCAATAAGAACCAGACTCACCAGACGCACCATTTACGATGGTAAACAACAAATACCATTTAAATTTTTGTTTTCATTCGCTTTTCGAAATTACCTTCTATAAATTGAGAGCACCGCTGTAGAGATGCTGATTTATCTTGGTGAAACTTCAATCACTCGTGGATCTATCTTATGTTTAAATCAACTTGGAAATTATGTTGCGTGGTAAAGAAAAAAAAATAGCTGACCACTATAACAGCACTGCACTAAGCCAAGTTGTTGTTAAAAATTTTTTTGCCACTCCGACACCGAAAACAAGTAGTAATTGGATCCGCGCGAACCAAAAAAAAAACACGACCCTATAGCCCCGATCGTAAGATTTAAACTAAACTTCTACTTTACTTTGACACCGAAGACAAGTTAGCTGTGGCGGTAGCTTGTTAGCTGTCTATCAGCTAGCAGAGGTCTGTTACTACTTTCCCCTTCCATTATCAACCACGTCGTTCAAATTCTCATTTGGGCTGGCGACCAGTCCCATGTCCCACTGTAGTATGTATACTATACTATACGAGTATAGTATATACTCAACATTCCACTCTGTCTGTCATCTGTGGTATTTTCTCATTGCTCTCAGTCTCAGTACAAGCATTCCAAAAGAGCAGGTAAACCAGTTGGAGAAAAAACCGAATACACAAAAATCTGCCAACGCACTCTTGGCCATGGAACATTATTGAGCATATCTACGAACGAGTACTCGTCTACTCGTATACTCATATCTAATGATAGTTAAATACCCAGCCAAACCCAGGCGTAGACTGTGAGCTCTGAGACTCAGCACTTTGATTTGCTGTTTAGAGTAAATATTAGAGCTGCGTGTATGCAACAGGTTCCTTACAACATGTCGATTTTTTGTCGATGATTCATTTCATACGTAGAGAGTAGCGACTAGCAAGAGAAGGTCCAACAACCGCATTCAAAACTGACCCGTGATAATGGTTTGTTGTATTGTTGGTAATTACGTGTGTACAAGAGAGTTACCATGGTTTTCGCATACTTTTTTTTCTTATTCTTTAAATGTTTGAATAATTGTATATATATGCAATGCATATGTGTTATACACAAATTATGTACCGTGGATTGAGTGAATTAAAATCTATTGCAAGCAGAGAGGAATTTATAATTGACATGCACATGGGTACCTATTACTGTAGGTAACTGAGATGTTATTAGAAAAAATTCTTGAAATCGTCATATCAATAGTTCACAATCGGTTATATTATATAGAAAATATCGCAGTATCTAAGCTAGAGAGATATGAAGAGCACAATCAAAATCACAGTTATTTATGTGGACATTTCTAAATTTTCCGAAAATGTTTAACATATTAATTAAAATTGATAATAACTACATTGGACAGTGGTATCGCATTGTAATTACTATAAGACCCCACCATGTGAGTTAACCGGAAGAGATGAAAAAAAAAACTTAAAAATGAAAGTCTGGTACCGAATTGTTGTCACCCAAAAGAAATTGAAAATTAAAAAAATTAAAGCTGCACTGACATTGAGCGGCAAGCTTTTATAGTGTGATTGTGTGTTTTTCGTTATTTCGTTACCTTAATTAAGATCATTTTGTGGGTAGGTAGATAAATACTATCACTGAACATGATAATACAGTATAGGCGGACATATGAGTATTTTCAGTTGTAGAATAATATTTGTTTGATAAATTAATGTTTATTAAAGCCGAAACACAAGAAAAACCTTAACAGTTGTTAAAAATAAAGACTTTCATCTATTCGTTATTTTGTGGTTTGTGTTACTGGATGATGGTATCACTCCAGATACGATTTCATTGGTTGCTAACATCGCATAGCACTTAAAATACTTATGGCTTGGTTCAAGCTAGCTCGCTGGTCTTAAGATGGGTTCTTCATGCTTGTAGCAACCTTCACAACTCAAGGAAAACAAAGTTCAAATGAAGATTTTACATTAAAACTATCTAACGAACGGACAATTTCGACTTTTCAATCATTGTTTCAATTTTTGTTATGATGGCAGATGGGTAGCCATGAACGGATATATTTTACCATTCCTGTCACAAAAGTGACCTCATTTGGCAGCTATGATATCCTGGAATTTAAATAGCTGTCCCTTTAAAAAAAAAGAAATATGAAACCTAACTAGCGTTGCCAGACGTCCCGGTTTGCCCGGGACGTCCCGGATTTAAGACAAAATTTTGGTTGTCCCGCCGGGACAGCTTTTGTCCCGGGTTGCGACTAAAATTCATAAACAAAAAAACTACTGCAAACATCTTTTATTACATTTTTCAGACTTTTAAAATTAAACAGGAGCAGTACGAGAAACGACAATGAAAATCCCGATATATAGCGAGTGCGTGACCCCAACCACCTTATTAACGTAAACATATCAGCTGGCAGCTTTTTTTTTGTTGACATTTCAAGATTATTTGAAAATAAATTCGGAGAAAAATGGCGTATCATACGGGCTTAACAAATTCTCGTTAACATTTTCAACCAAGCACACCTAGTTTCTGTAAAACCAAGCACATTCCTAGTTTCTGTAAAACGTCAACTATGTAGATATATCGGGACTAGGTATAGGTATCCGAAAGCGTTGACTATATACAACTTGAATTGTTTTTATATTCTAATGGTCAGCGTTACCTTTGTGTGATTTTGCCCTTTTTTATTTACAAAAGCCTCTTCATACATTTTCAAAAACTATTATACTGAAATAAGTACATTTAAAATGTGACACGTTTGCCTACCACAACACTATTATATTTACTATTATGCGAACTAATGGTTGTTAAATATCGTGCGAAAATTCTAAATTTGCAGAGTAGCTTTAGAAATGACACCTTATGGGCTTTTTCTCTCACCGGACCATAGGCCACTCTGTTTATTTTAAATTTGACTCTTCGAAATGTCAATTGAGTACGCAGGCAGGATTTTTTTTGACCAGATTCGTCAGCTTCCCCTCCATAAATGTCAACTGCAAAAACTATACACGCGACCACTCTAGGCCAATTAAAACTCAAATCCATCTAGTCAGTCAGGTGTCAGACTAAGCTAGAATCCGAACGTCCATAATGTAATTTTTTCATTTGTCCCGGGAGAAATTCGGAAATCCCGGGTTTTTTTCCATATTTATGCAATTCGTCCCGTCGAGCTGCGAGAAAAATATGAAATCCCTAAACCTAACTCATGTCGCCCAATCAAATTTATTAAATTTTAATTTTTTCTTACCTAATCTAAAAGAAATTAATATTTTTTTTTTACCAGAATTTGAATGAAAAAAAATGTTCATTTATTAACCGTCAGTTTTTTTTTATATATATAATTTATACTAGCTGACCCGGCAAACTTCGTTCCGCCCAAATTTGTTAATGTAAAGAAAGTAATAATTCCGAGCATGCGCAATGCACTTCCTAATTTATGTAATTCGGCCAATTAAAATTCTTTATTCAAAAGTTATATTAAATGCAATATAAATAAATTATGAATAGCAATGTTGATTTGTTTAAATCAAACCGCAATTATTTTGACGTTTCGGCCAACCTTCCGCTTTTTCACTAAATTTACAATGTGAGAAACATGGGAAATCAAGATTGATGCCACTAATGCACAAACATCCATCGATTATCCTTGCAATAAATTATTGACATAGTGAAAGCGAGATGCACGGGAAATTGAAGTCGCACGAATGGTAAATCGTTCTAAATAAGCGAAATCTGCGGAATAAGAGTGTTTGCCTTTGAAATTTCCCCTCAAAATTATCACTTGCATGATATTTGATGTAAGATCCTTAACCATAAATCAAATGCCTTACCTTTACAAAGTTTCGATACATTGATGTTGCGCAACAGCATTTTAACTGAGCTGACTTTCAAGTCCAAATTATGAAGAGGCCCGGAACATCCAAAGAATTAAAAAATTCAACTAATCCCCATAAAGTTTTTTTTTCACATCAAAAGGTAGCATTATGCCCTTCCTTCCAACCAAAATCATAAGAATCGAACGATCCGTCCCCGAGTTATGAGTGCACTCAGTCTCTTTTATATGTAACTGTATCCACCCGGCTTTGCCCATACCTTTCGTATTAAGTCTTGCTCACATTTCGCAAATTACTTTATTTGAACAATGTCCATTAAAAATTTTAATTATACGACTTTAGAAATAGAGTTTGATTTTATTTTTGAATGGGACGTGCCAAAATCCGTTTTCTTATCCCGCTTGTGTTTTTCAAAGTACCACCTATAGGGTCAAAAACTATCCGAAATTTAAAACTGGAAGCAACCATATCCATCTACAAAATTTCAATCAACTTGGTAGAGCTGTTTCGGAGATCGGCAGCAGCGCGACCCATCAAGTCCAAAAGTATCCTATCCTTCAAGCGGAAACGAAGAATATAAATTTATAAAATTTCATTGAAATCGGGCGAGTGGTTTCGGAGATCGATTACAACGCCATATAGCGGGTCAAAAATCCTATCTTTTAAGTTTGCTTTAACCTGAAATACAACAATACGAACAAAACAAAAGAAGAATCATAAAAATGTACCCAGTAGTTATCGAGTTATATCATCTTCATCGAGTTTCATCCCGAAAGAATTATAGGTATGAATTAAGAAGATTATTATTAAAGAAAATTTAATTGACCTAAATAACGACATACGCCTACAACGCCACATGTTGAGGATTTTCCGACGATGTGCACTAAGAAATTCAGTTTTTGTTAAAAATAATAAATTAATTATTTTATATGTATTTTATCAATATAATAACTCCGATCGAAGCATCTGTTTTAAACGATATTCATTTTTTTACATCCTCTTTGACGATATTTGCAGCACGCATTATGTCAATGTTATGTCATATGGTTAAGCGCCATAAGGTTACATCAAAAAAGTTTGAATTGTAAAAGCGCTATGGTTAGGTACAGGAGATATAATTTAATATGGTGGTTAAGTATTCTTAAATTTTCTAATTTTCCGCGCAATTTTCTTAATTTTTTCTTTCATAAGATTTTTCTCCTGACAATAACAAACACAACAAAAAAAGAATTAGTGAAATCGGTCCAGCCGTTCACGCGTGATGCCGTGACCAAGGGAAATATGGATTCGTTTTTAGGCCACTTCCTCAAGATGATAGCGGAAGGAATCGAGGGCGAAAAATCGGGAATAGGTAGGAAGGTGGAAAGGTGGGAGACAAACACTTCCTTTTCTTTTTGTGCGTTACCTGAACGCAACAACAGCTTGACTCAATGCGATTCGTTCGAAGTCCATTTCTCGCTCCAGTTCCAGCTGTGGCATTCCCAATTTGCACAACAAAGTGCCACTTTGTTGCGCATTTCATCTAACATCTCCAGTTCATTATCCGATGTCACAGTGCGAATTCGATGCAAAATATCGTTGGCCATAATATCATTTTTATTATAATCAAAGTATCTACTTCATTTTAAAAAGTTACTTAATGTAACGTAGTAAACATAATTTATTAGAACAAACTTTTTAGGTACATACATATATATTTAAAAGAAAAAAAAAATAATCAAAATTGTTGACAACAACAATTTGCTTGGAAAACAATTAAAATAATTGACAACAACAATTGCTTTTAAAATTTAAAATATTTTTTTTTTTGTATTTGAAGTGTCACTACTTTATATTATCCAGTTTCTTTTTTTTTTTTCAAAGTGTATTTCCCCATGAAAAAAATAAAAAATTTAGTGGTGGACCACCCTTAACATTTAGGGATATGAAAAATAGATGTTGTCCGATTCTCAACCCTAGCCAATATGCACACTAAGTTTCACGAAAATCGGTGGAGCCGTTTCGGAGGAGTTCAACTACGCACCCCGTGACACGATAATTTTATATATTAGATTACAAACTTTTTCTTCTCTAGATCTTTTCTATTCCTAGTTGGCTGTCGCAATGTAAGTAAATTAAATTCAGAAAATAAGTTTTTTTTTTAAGTTTCTGCTCAGCAAGGCCGGAGCACCATATGTGCAAAATGTGCAAATGCACAAGGCGCCAAGTTCTGAGGGGGCGCATTGTTAGGAAAGAAAGTTTATTTTTTTCTTGCGCGAACAGATACTTCTCTTTTTACTTCAAGCAAAAAGCTTGTGTATAAATGTGCCCAAAATAACAACATCCATCACATATATGCTGAATTATTTCTTGGACATTAACTCATATCACCGCATGTAAAGAAAAAATGCGAGACCTTGGAATTCCCACCGTTAAGGACGAAACGAAAATATGCGCTCGAAAGCATAGAAATCGATTATTAGGACATATTAATAGCTCGGTCCGTGAAATTCTCGATGAAACAAATTTATTGCGGCGTCTACAACGAACTAAATCTTCGGACTTAGCCCGATAATTATCAACAGCGATAAAATTGCGGAACGAGCAGGAACTTTCGCCGGAATGCTGCCTGCCAAACGCATATAACTTCGTGATACAAAAATTGCTTGATAAGTCATAACTTACCTAGTAGTTGCAGTACAAAAGAAATTTGTTGGAGATGGTTTTAGTGAGTAAAAATCTCACACTATTATGGGCACGCGCCGACTGTCCTCATAGTGTCTTCTAGAAGATTTCTACCTACCTCACAAAAAAAAAAAAAAAAAAAAACTTGCAATGTTGCAACATCAAATAGAATCTAGTTAAAAAATCTCAAAACAAAAAAGTCCCACTCCTTAATGTGCTATTTCTTGTGT
Source organism: Cheilosia urbana (assembly GCA_946477585.1). Classification (NCBI taxonomy): domain Eukaryota; kingdom Metazoa; phylum Arthropoda; class Insecta; order Diptera; family Syrphidae; genus Cheilosia; species Cheilosia urbana. The sequence continues at coordinate 47,520,281 of OX297856.1, forward strand.
TATTTCTTGCACATTCAATCGCAAAATATTCATATATATTCATTTCGTATTTCCTTATTTATTTTTTTACTTTGATGGATTATTTGTTTGTAAAGGCAAATAATAAGCTTGTTACATTTTTGTATCCTTGTTATCAGCGTTGCCATAAGTACAGATTTGTTTGCATTTTGCAGATTGTCGACCTAGATGCAGACTTTTAATAATCAGAAATCTGCGCTTAAGATTTTGTCTGCATTCGCAATAATGTATTTTGTTCTCTTTAAAAAAAAAAAACAATTTCAAAATATTTTGCACGCTTGCTTTCCTGAATGTTATCATTTTCGTATTCAGCTCTTTTTTGTTTGTTATTGTTACTTAAAAAGGGTTGTGAAGTAAGATTTTTCCATAGAAATCTGCATTGCAGATTTTTTGTTAATATAATTGCAGATTTGTCCAAATATTTTTATGGTAACACTGCTTGTTATAGAAACATCCGTTAGAATTAAACTAGTTTAACAAGTAAGTCTTACCCGATGAGTCGTGGAATTTACATTTAAATGCCATGTTGAATTGAACTATAAATAAATACTGCGCGATACTAATTATCATTTTTAGTGTTCAGGCTAGATTTTACGAAGTCAAAAATCACAATGAAGAAATGTTCCATATAAAAAAGAGCACATTGTGATCTACAGAATATTTACTGTAAAGGTTAAGACTGATTATTAGTAAGGCTCACTGTGTTTACGGTTGAGATTGAAGGTGGAATTAGCCACATTTTTAATCGGTAATCAAACTTCCGGCATTCAACCTTTCTATGCTGTATAGTTAGGTATATACGAATACTTTCAGACTAACACACTTGTCGCTGAAATTAAATTTCATTTATTGCACAAGTGACTTCTTTTACAAACCGACAGACTGTCATTTTACTAGTATACCTATACAGTGAACGTTAATCATATAGTATGGCACTGAGATCTAGTCCCAAACCAATGTAAGGCTAATTAGGTTAGGTTAGATCGGCTGCTAGTTACGAGAGCCAGCACACTTAGACTATTAGAACAGTGGCGTAGAGTGGGTTGAGGCTTATAAGGTCCATTGTGATACCATTGGATCAAAAATCCTAAATCCTCACTCGAAAAACCAATTTGAGTTAACAATTTCGCTTGTGTCGTTGAAGTAGAAGGATTAAAGTTTCGTCCTTGGAGAGCAAGCGGGGCAGGTACAAAGAAAGTGTAGGAAAGTCTTCTCCTCCTACTTATCTCTACAGCTTCTAAAGAAATCGTTTGAGGGTACACCGAGCCTACTGGCGTGTTTCCCTGTCAGGCAGTGCCCAGTAATGACACCTTACGGCGCTAATGTGCACTATGTTATGAGAGATCAAACTCTTACAGCGTTTCAAATTCATCATTGGCCAAATCTTTCTTGTCGCTAGACACGTTATACCACTTGCCAACCTAAGATTTCTTTTCTCGAATGCATCTTATTTTAATTAAAGTTTGTGTATAGCGATTGGTTCCTTGTAAGGCTATTAATATTTTTTCTCTAGCACTATAAGCAAGCGCTTTGCTTTTATTAGTTGGCGAATGAACTCTTATTTACCGCTCAGTAAGCTAATCAACAGCTTGTATCTAACTAAAGCTGGTCATTTTTCAACCAACAAATTATGTTCTATTGCAAAGTTTATTAGTCTTAAATCTTTATTTATTGAGGAAATTCACTCTCCGATCCAGAATACAAAACAAAACAAACAAAAAAATTGTATAAACCTTTTAAATGGCCTTTCTGTATCATAACTTTAAACACTATTGCAAAAGATTAATTCTTACAAGTCGGCCACTGTCGTTTAGGAGAATTCGATTTTGAAAGAAATGTATTTTCTTTTTTCTTGCATTTTTAGAAATGTTTTAAAAGAATGTTTAAAGTGCCCGCAGACTGGCTATTATTTGTGTTTGAAACGATTTTTGAACAGTTGTTGAAAATTATTTGTTTACACAAGCACTTCTTGTATTATGTTATAGGTCTCTGATGGTGCTATCCTATCTACGTATATCGCTTATTTGCTAGGTTAGGTTAGTTTTGTCCTATACTACTAAATCTTGATACATGGGTCGGCAACAATAAACAAATAGTTTGCAATTATTTCATCAATGTGTAAACTTTTAAAATACAGTCAAACTTTTTTATAACGAACTTCCTTGTAACGTAACCCTCTCTATATATCAAATCTCGTTTTGCTTCCCCTTCCCCTTCAAAAATATGCCATATGAATAGGTTCTTTATAACGAAATTATATAGCGAAACTTTCTTTATAAGAAATTTGTTGGCCCAAAAGCAGAAATGTTATAACGAAACGTCAAATTTGAAAAAAAAGCTTCTATGATTTTTTGTTCTTAATTTATAAGGGAACTCCTCACTTTGGCAAGAATTTTCTTAAGTGAATGTACGTATGTACGGATGTATGAACACGTATACCTACATGTGTAGTAGAAATTTTACGCATATCAACAAGTTAATCGTTTGAGTTAGCATTTTAAGTTTGTGAAACGTTTAAGCTTAGTACACTGATCGATCTAAACTAAATTTTATCTGCTCTCCAACTTTTTTCTCTCCAACATTACCTAAAATCCTAGCAAAATTTTGACATAGAGACCCTGTGGACAAGTGTCACAGAAAACAGCTGTTCTTTGAAAATAACTTACTTCAAAAATTCAACTCTCTCTGATTTCAACCATTTCCGATTCTAGGTACCTACCTACTCCTCGTCGAGGTATTTATTAAAAAAAAAAACGCTTATTTCTGCCATTCTTCGCAATACAAAAACGCAACAGAACACAATGGCCTGTCAAAATTTAGCTTGAGAAAATCTATTGCCCTATTAAATTTGCACGCTAAATATTGACAGATACATAAGGTACATTCTGAAATAAAAATTTGATTTTTTATCACGAGCTGCGTATCGCTCGGCTAAAGTGATTCGCTTAAATTTAGCTGAATTTTGGAGAGATATTTGTATGGGAACTAAAATTTAACTGGAGCAGCGTACTAAGCTTTATACAAAAATGTCGAAAGCGCAACACCATATCACTCAGAGGGGAAAAGTTTAAAAAGATGTTGCAGAAAAATTAAGTGTTTCATTTAGTGCATTGTCAACAATTTTAAAGACTGAGGTAAAAATCGAAAATTGATACGTTTTTAACGAAGAAAAAGCTATAAATCTCTTCACAATGAGTTCTTTTTTTACTAATTTTCTTTGAAAATACATAATAAAGAAACACTTACCTATAGTCTTAAAAACAATAACATTTTTCTATATAACGAATTTTGTATAAAACTTCTTTATAACGAAGCAATTTTTTGTTATTCCCTTGAAGGTTCGTTATAAAGAAGTTTGGCTGTTTAATATCTATAACCCAGTAGTAGTGCTGAAAAATCAATATCGTACTCGTTTTTTTTTTTTTGTTTAATTTTAAATATTGACCTAAGACTAACGTATAGAGTAAAATTATTGAAATACCCATATAGAAAGAGCGAATCTTTGTAAATATCATAGCCTCTTATAAGGCTTATAAGGCTCGTATACTTAGCCCGTGCAATCACTTCAAATACCGAGGCAGCTCAAAGCTCCCACAGTATCTTAAACCCCGGTTAAAAACTACGTATGACTCCTCAGCTGTGCTGTTAAAGCATCATACAGCAGCTAGTGGTACAGCTAGCTATCACAACTACAAATTAAAATATTAAATCGAAAAGTTGCACCGGTATCTCTATTCCACTTTTTTAAAAACAACCTAGGCAGAACTGTCACTACTTTTTGTAATATGTAAATTATAAGTAGCACAATATGATTTTGTTCCTAATACTATTTTTTTATAAAATAAATAAAAAATTATTAAAAGGCTTTGACGAAAAAATATTACACAGCGAACTCTTAACTCTACCCTCTAAAAAGCATTTGACAAAAAGCGGAATAAGAGGCAATTATCCTTTAATCATATTTAAAGCAAGTCTTTTAGGATGCCTTGCACTTATAGGGGGCATCCACGACACAGAAATGTCGTTGCAAATTAATATATTTGTCTCTATCAGTGGCGTGTGTATCCTATGTCTACGTCTGCGTGAATTCAAAACTTTTTGAATTTTCCTTGGTCTGCAACGACATGTCTATGTCGTGTATGGCCCCTATTTTAGAGCGAATAAGTCGTCCACTCCAACAAAAAGATCTAGATGTCACGTACGTACAAGTGAAAGGTGCTCTCAAACTTAAAATGCGCAATTGGATGAAGGCGTAGCTTTGGGATGAGGCAAAGCCAGAGGCACCTTTCTCGCTGTAGTAAGTATGTAAGTTGAGGCAACTACATCTCTTTTCTATATATATCTTCTCTTCTCTTCTCTATATTATTGTATATATAAAATAGAGCTGCAAAAGCGTTGTGACTTTATAACTCACGAACGATCAAACCGAATTCTATCAAATTTTTCGGGTTTGTTTGTATGGTCGCTTAGTTGGTTTATATTAGGTTTGAACGAAATTGGTCAACGCGTTCGTGAGTTTTGTCAACATCTGATTTTGTAAAAAAAAAAAAAAAAAACGTAGGCACCTATGAGCGTGTGCTGTATGTTTACTGTGTGCTGATGTCATACACACGGCAATTACACGTTGCAGTGCATACATGTAAGTATACAGCTGTCAGTGAGTTATTATTAGAGATGTAACGGATAGTGATTTTGCAAAATACCGGATACCGGATATTCGGCATACAGCGGCCGAATATACTGTCGAGAGCAGAATACATTCATAGCGATGCATTCTAGTTCAAACACGACACGTGTACAAGTTGTAAATTTGCGAAGGTCTATCTTTCATCACCAAGTAGCAGCGAATACAGCGAGAGACTGTTTTCTGAAGCTGGCTTTGTATATGAAAATAAACGCAACCGTCTTTTACCAGTTAATGCAGAAAAACTTATTTTTATTCACCATAATTATAATTATACTTATAATTAATGTATTGGAAAACCCTTTCCAATAAGAGGAGTAATTGATAAAGGATACGGTCCTGTATGCGTGCTCGTGGTGGCCATTTGGCAGATGTTTTTTTATTAGTAACGGCATACCTTCACCTTTATTATGAAATAAGCATCCGATCATTTATCTCAAAAAATAGTATTTTTCTTTGAATACCAAAATAACACCTCTTATTGGAAAACCCTTCAGAACAGGAAACTTTAAAATACTACATATATTCCCACTTATCATTTAGTAATGTCACTGGTGAAAGTGGTAATTGGAGTAATCCAAAGATATAATGAAGATATTTAGAGGTTCTTCTGGGATCGCAAATATGACAAGGAAACAGTCAGAAGAGGTTTGGATTTGGCAGGCAATCATATATCTTCTTCTTCTCTCTCTCTATCTCTATATATAAAAATAAGGTGTATTGTGTTTGAAATTTATGTGTTCTGTAATGAGTAATGAAAGGTGACGTCAATACCAAGGTTTTTATGTACATACGATGTTTCTATGTATATTGGCTTATCAGTTATGTAGGCATAGTCAACTGACTTGTATTTGTGCGTATAGGGTGTTGTCGATCTTTGAAACCAATCAAACGATTTCAATGAAATTTTGTAGATGTGCAGCTTGAAAGATTAAATAGTTTTGTTGCTGAGATATAAACATTCTTTAAAAAAAATCAACTTTATGAGGTGAATATCTACTTCTATGGGCACGCTGGAGCTAGCGAGTGAACTGGTGAATATGTTACGAAAATTTTGATCTGGCGAGTTAACGGAAGTGAATTCTATATATATCTTACGCCATCACTAGACTACTGAAACAGTTGATTGATTACGTGTGATCAAGTGATCACAAAGATGAAAATGGTTTATGTTTTGAATAGGAAATCCGTACAAAATACCATCAACATTGATTGAAATTTATATTTTAAAGCCTAGCAAAGCAGGCGGGGATCTGATAGTACATATTTAAAGTTATGGTATGGAACTACGAATAAAATACAAACCTTAAAGGTAAACCACTTAATAAGTCGCAATAGCTTTCAAAAACACCTTCTAAATTATCTTAGAACCTTATCAGTAATATGGCCTCAAATACATACACTGAAATGACAAATTGATTCTTTATTGATGCAATACCTAAGCTAGATTCTAGATAATACAATCTTTAATTTGTAATAGCACAATTATACCTTATGCGTAGATCCGATAATAGATACAAAAAAAAATTAGAACTCCAGGCAGACTAATCTTATCAATCATAGTCATACCTATTTATAGAAAAAAAAAAAACAACAACAACATATCATTGTCAAAGTAGCTGGTCTTAATTGGATTCCTTCCCACTGGTAGGGATTTGGGGGGTTTCAAATTTACAACTTTAATCTTCTTTTTTTTATTAAAATCCCATGCCCTGATGGCAGACACTGCGACCTGAAAGAATTGTGATCTCCCTTATGAAGGCCAATAAGTCCCTAGTAGCAGAGTTCAATAAATCTGCTGGTGTACGAGTCTCTCTATTAAAGACACGTTTTCTTAACCAATGAAAAGCCGAACAGTCACAGAAGATGTGTAATGGATTTGACATCCTCCAGAGAAATTCTACATTCTCTATCCGGACAAAGGTTCATTTTGTTGAGGTGATATCGCCATAATGACCTGTGAGGAAGCCGATTAGCTTTCTTATGTTATCCGTACTGAGTCTTAAGGATTTTCTTGTAGGAGTTAGGCTAATTAATCACTTTGATTGTCTTAGATCAGGGACATTTTCGCAGTGTTTAAGACGAAGTTATTGTTCCCATAGACTAATTAGCCTTAACGCAGTAGCCCAGATGACTCTGCGGTAAGGTTATGGTCCAAAGAGGACCGTTTCGGAACCAGCCCTAGCTAGTTTGTCCTGACCAGTTACCCAGCCAAGTTTGACATTGTTGTATTTGACTAGGATTTGCAGGGCATCGTGACAGCCCTTAACTGTATTGGGCTCCAATGTATTGGACGCTAAAGCTTGCAAAGCTGCCTAGCCGTCGCAGAAAATTTATATGATGGCGCTTTTTTGGAAATTATATTAGCGCAAATTTCTATAGCATGTATTTCCGCTTGAAAAACCGTGGGAAACATTCCCATGGGTATCGAGATTTTGGTGTTGGGTCCACGACCAGCACCAACTCCGGAATCCATTTTTGATCCTTCGGTGTATCAGACTATATATTTAGGGTCGAGTTTCGATTCACCATTGGCCCAACTTATCTACCATAGTGTCAGGTACGGATCAGAACATATCCATGTTTGGGATTAGGTTAAGTATTTTCAAATGTCCCATATGTTCATCTGATTTAAACTTATATTCGAGCTGTATTTTAAAGGCGCATCTAGCAGTCTTCTTCATTATGAAGAATTGCAGGGGTGAGAGCCCAATAATCGGCTCAAGTGCTATTAAGTGCGTGTGAATCCGGTGAAGCTTCTGAAGCGGGTTGGGTGGGTACGATATCCTGCTTTTCAAAATATGTATTGCTTTTTAAAATCTCGTTCTTTTTTTTATCCTTTTTTTTTCAATCACGCTTTTTTTTACTATCCCACTTTTTATAATCCTGTTTTTATAAGTCCGTTTCTTTTTTTCATAAAAAAAAAATAAATAGTTGGCGCAACAGGTCCGGAGGGACCCTAGGCCTAGCTTCTCACAACCATTCGTTTTGTGTGAGTTTTTTTTTTTCATTTTTGGAACGAATGGACGGGATCTACAATTTTATGCCGACTCCAAACGGCTAATTGAGAAGCTTTTTCAAGACATTTATACTCTCGGATGTTTGTCAGACGTTCGCGAGAGGTGGCGCAGTGAACAAAAAACCCTAAGTCGGAATTTGGGTTTTTGCGGGATTCGAACCTCGACCCCTCGCATAGTAGTCCAACACACTAACCACTAAGCTACTGCGCCTACATTCTTTTTTTCATACTTTTTTTTTAAATTCGCCACGCGATTTTTTTAAAATAAGACATCTAGTTTCAATTGCAAAAGCTAGATTATTAAAAAAAGCGGGAATAAAAAAAAACGGACTTATAAGTAAAAACAATTTGAAATAAGTGAAGTAATGTTTACTCGTAGAATAACATAAAAATATAAGACTATGTTCTTATGGGCACTTACACGGTTTTAAAGTTCACTCAATTAATGTTAGCAAACAGCTAAAAACAGTTTTTAATTTATTGTCACTTTGGTTATTTCTTTGTAAAAAAAAAGAAAAGAAAAACAATTGAAATGGATGAAATTATGTAAGAAAATGAGAAACCAGCAATATTCAATTTTTGAACGACGACGTTGTTAAAATTCAGGTGGGATTCTGAGAAATGGGCAAAGCGGAATTGAAAGCGATTTTAAAAAAAGGTTAGCAGCAGAGTCACGCTCACGGTTAAAACAATTTGTCCAGTCAAAAGCTCAAAGGTCATAGAAAAACATATTTCTTAAAATACCTACCTAAAACGTTGAAATGTTTTTAATTTAAAAATGTCCAAATTTGATAGAACTCAACCACTTGACGAAACTTGAATCACTTTGAAACTGAAGTTGAACTCCACTTTTCGATAGGTTAATGAACTTATTTTTTTATTTATTTATTTCATTTCATTTACTAGCGTATACAGATTACAAGTATAAATACCAATTATTTAAATAAAAGAAAAATAACTACTTAAGACTAACGAGAAAAATGTAAATCATGATAACTACAAACCTCATTGAATGAAACAATAGCTCTGGATATAGGCTCATTATGACCGTAGTTAGTTCTGTGAACAGGTCGAAGGAGAAGATATATTTCCCTTAAAGGTCTAGCCGGGGCATAGATTGGTACTTGAGCTAAAAGAGCGGACACTTAAGATGATAGCATAATAAGACCCTTACAAACATGATGTCATGAGCTTTTCTTCTTGATCTCAAAGTTGAAATCCCTAATAATTGACCTCGAGTTCGGTAAGGAATTTTAAAGTCACAGCACATTTTCCGAAATATGTGTTTTGTGAAACGCCTCTGGACTTTTTCAATGCGGTCTGAGTGAATTTTGTATAAGGGGTTCCATATAATATCAGCATACTCTAGCAGAGACCTAACTAACGTAATGAAGAGTAAAATAAGGGTATGAGGGTCCGAAAATTCCTTACTATTTCGTTTTATAAAAACAGAAAGTTTATTTACTTTAGCGATAACAAAATCAACGTCAAGTGTAAAAAGACATTATAAAGCATTTTCTAATATTTAACATCAAACAATTTTTGACGCACCAAATGGATACATTTTCTAGATCATATTGCAAAAACTCACAATCGAGTGTAGTTCTTATTTTAAGGAACAGTTTATAGTCATCAAACAATGCAATATTTTAATACATTCGTAATGTCGTTGATAAAAACTATAAAGAGCAGCGGACCCAAATGACTACCCTGTGGTACTCCAGAGCCACATCCAAAAGGTCGTGAAAAGTAATCATCTATTTTAACTCTTTGACTCCTGCCAATCAACAATGCTAACCACTCAAGCATTGTGGAGTGAAAGCCAACATTTTAAAGTTTTTTTTAATAAGATATGATGATTGACAGAATCAAATGCTTTACTACAGTGAAGCACAGTCGACTTGATAAGCACCTTCAATAGCATTAATAACATAGTGAGAGAAGCAGGCCAGATTAGTGGTAGTGGACTTCCCAGACACAAATCCATGCTCTGTATAACAAACAAATTCCTGTATACAAAATTCCAATTTTGATTTAACGATACTTTCGAAAAGCTTTGGAAAGGCAGAAAATTTGCAAATTCCTCTAAAGTTTTCAATATCATTCTTAGATCCAGATTTAAAAATTGGAATGAACAGCTGATTTCAATTCATCAAGAAAAATTCCAGAGGATAATGACAGATTAAAAATTTAAAAAAAGGGGATTGCAAATTGCTTGAGAACACATTTTATAAATAATCGCGAGAACGCCATCGAGCTCGGGACTTGAATTGGGCTTGAGATTATCAAGAGTTAAGATAATGTCGTGAAAACTTAATTGAATGAGGCCTATATCAATTCTACATTCTGTAGCTGGTACAAAACTAGTAGTGTTGGGCTTAGAGTATACAGATTCAAAGAAATTCGCAAAAAATACAAGTTTTGTATTAACATCTATTCAATATTTTAATATTTTTCAATATTTTTATAAGTCATGGATTTGGGTAGGCCAGTGAATTTTCGTTTGCTGTTTATGAAAGACCAGAAGCGTTTGGAGTCAGTTTTTATTTTATTTTCTATATCAACAACTTAAATGCCAAACCCGGCCATATTTTTTTAAACTCAATTTCCAATTTCCAATTTCCTGTCTATTAGATATAGAAAACTTTATTGGTTGCTAGGACATAACTCGGAAATGTCCATTGAGAATAAAATTTTATTATATAACCAGATATTGAAGCCTGTTTGGACATATGGTGTCCAATTATGGGGTTGTACAAGGAAGACAAATGTAAAAATAATACAGACATTCCAAAACAAAGTCCTTCGGGGAATAGTAAATGCCCCATGGTATATTAGAAATAATGACTTGCATCGTGATTTGCAGACTGATCTTGTAACGGAGGTAATTAAAAAGTACGCAATTCGTCACAATGAGCGTCTGCAGATGCATATTAATCCTGAAATAGAAGACGTCTTAAATGTACGATACAATATTCGTAGATTGAGAAGAATTAAACCTCACGACCTTATAATCTAAATAATGAGAACCCGTATTCAAATTGTAATACTTTCTCAAACGCAACTGAACGTTGAAACTAAAATCATTTGTCGATCTTTCTTTGATTGGTCATGATTAAGGAGGTGTTTTTAGTGCGGTTAGAGTCCCACACTACTCTGGGTTTCTAACCCCACTGTGTCTTTCGAGATTTTCACCTTCAGTAACAAAAAAAAAAAAAAAAAAAAAAATTTCCTGTTTTTCGAAGTTTCTTTCTGCTAATACAAAGTTAACTAAGATCAAAAATAAATTCACATGAGCGTACGAGTATTCTAAGATTTGATGGTTACCGTTTCGCCTGCAATTGATAGCCGGATTACTGCTCTATATATAAATATATTTAGGGTAGATATGTTTAGGTTTACACTAATTTTTGTGTGGCACGTATTTTATGAGCTGAAAAGAAATGTGAATTCAATTTGTTGTCGTTTTTTTTTTTTTTTTTTCTTTAAACCGTGGGAGGGAAACAAATTAAGACGTGTTACTTTGACAATGCTTTGGTGTATATATATGTATTTTTTTTATAAATAGGTACGAGTGATTGATAAGATTAGTCTAAATTGAGTCTTTGTTTTCGGTTTTACCTGTAGGTATTATCAGCCTTACGAATTACGTAATTGTCCAGAAATAGCTTGCATTATTGCAGTGCTTTATTGCGGTGCTTTCAGTATTCGCAGTGGCTTAGTGTTAGTGTGTTGGACTACTAAGCGGGAGGTCTCAGATTCGAATCCCGCAAAAACCCAAATTCCAACTTATGGTTTTTTTCCACTGCACTGAAAAAAAAAGGTACACCATAGTAGTGAAAAAGTTCATCAATGTGATGAAAAAATTAACAATTTTAGTCCAGTGAACTTTTTCATTAGTATGATGAAACCGATTTCGTCAATATGATGTTGTTCATCATACATCAACTTTGTTCATCAATATTATGAAAAATGCATCAATATGATGAACCCAAATGTCCCTTTAATTTCATAATGTGATGAATGTATTCATCGTATTGACAAATTTTTTCATCAATATGATGCACACTTTCTGTGCTGTCAAATTTGTTTTCATGTAGTTGTAAGATTATTCACACAAATAAAAACGTGAAATAAAAACACTGACATCAATATAAATCGTAGAGATATAGCCTTCCCACTTTCATGAGGATGCTAAAATACTTAAACGAGCATAATGTCATGAAAATGGTAATGGTATTATTATGTGAATTTAACAATTGAATTTCTTTGCATTCGAAAGGAAAATTTTCAAACGAAACTCAGTTTTACCACGAATGTCAATAAGTTGTAGTGGCAAAAACTCACGCGCTCTAGAAATATTGAAGATTTATAAAAATAAATTTTATTTCTGAGTTACTTTTATCACTCCTGGGACAATTTTTATTTTTTTTTTTTTTTCATAATGGATCCCAATGAGAATCAGAGAACGGCCATTTGCCTGCCATATGCATAGAGTCGCAGGGTGCATGTGCACACATTTGTGTTTGAAATGTGTTTTTGCGTTTTGTGTTATTTAGTTATAATTTTATTGATCCGTTCTGTTGAATTTTATAATGTTGAGGCGTGAGAGAACAATGTACGAGAAAAGTTTGGTTAAATAACAATATTACATTGATTTTGAAAATATTTTTAAAAAGTAAATATTTATTTACATTTATGTGTGTAATGAAATCACAACCCTTACCCTATAAATATATAGCCAGCTTTTTTTTTTTACCAAAGGAAAATCGTTGTAGAAAATTCATGATAATTGTAGTTTTATTTTAATGACATATTTATTTAACGTCAAAAATCGACCCTACTGCTAAGTTTCCACCGGAGAATAACTGCGAGATTTAGAAAAATTTCCGTAAATCCCGCATAAATCTCGGAATTTATCATACGAATGTAATCTCATAAAAAGGGAGATTAGAAATAAAACAAACACACTTTTCACAGCTCGATATGTCAAAAGTGTAAAAAAAAAAAAAATGAAAGAAAAGATATCAAAAATGGAAAAAGTCTCTCTCTCTCTCGTGAAATGTCATTTTCTCTCAAATGGACAGAGCCAGAGAGAATACGTCAAGTAAATCTTCTTTTATTTGGTGGAAACACTTCGGGATTAATTCTAAACCTCTTGTAGGTACTTAATCTTGGTATTTGTGTTCGGTGGAAACGTAGCTTAACCTACCTTTTAGAAGTATGTATTCTAAAACACGTACAACAACATTTTTCGATATTTACGTTTTACTTTTTACAAATGGAAAAGCTATATCAAGATATCGGAAAAATAAGCCCCTTTGAAAATTAGATAGTCTTACTCATGATTTAGCTTTTAAAACGTCGTTTACATGGTAAAATCATTGAAACGAGATCACTTGGTCAACACCTCCCAGATATATCTATGCAACTTAATTAAAGTTATACATTAATTGCATACCTTTAATTAAGGCTAGGTAAATTGCATTCTTTTTAGGGTAAATGAGGCGCTCCATCGAAGATATAGGTTCTAATTATATAAGTTTCATTATACTGATAACATAATAAATACTTAAAATATATTAATGTATTAAAGCTATTTATGCAAAATTTATAACATTTTATATAATGTGAATAATCGAAGTTAGACTATAGCTTTTTTATATTTCCACCATTCTTACACTAATATTGAATTTTTCACACTTCATTAATTGTTTTAAATTGTATATACTGCAGTTTATTTAGCAAAACTAGTCGCCCGTAGTAAAAGAAATAATAAAAAAGTTTGTTCATCGGCAAGCAATTGTCAATACATTGTTTAAAATGCAAATGAATACTTTTGGGGAACATTAATTAAAAGATAAACAAATAATTATGTGATGAAATTTCTAAATCACATATATCGAATCTTTTAAGATATTCATCGTTCATCGTAAAACCATTCACAATTTTCTTCTATGCCACCCTGTGTAGATACTTTACGCTTGATGAGCAATCGCATATAATTATCTACGCATATATACATCAAGAGATTCATCTTGCGTGTGTGAGTATAAATCGCGTGTGTACACCTACAGCATACATCATATTTACAATCTGTGCATCACATTGAAGAAACCGATGAAAGAAGTTCATCAATATGATGAATATAATGGTGAATTTAATTTTTTTCATCAATACAACGAATTAGTTCATATATAATATGAAGGCTTACATCAACGTTCTCCTTAATAAAAATGAGTGTCTGTTTTTTGACGAACGCGGTCATCAATATAATGAAAGCGGTCATCAAAACGATGAACGTCGTTATCAATATGATAAAAATTCAAAACTTGGCAATCGTACTTGAATATGATGATTCCATTCATCAATAAGACGAATAAATCATCAACTGGATGAACAAATGACTAAATTCATCAAAATAAGTGTTTTCGTCATATTGATGAAATGTTTTGATGAAATAATGAACGTAGTTCATAAAAACATACGCTAAATTCACTTCAGAATCCTGTTGAAAAAATTGATGACTTCATTTTCATCATATTGAAAAACTGTTCATCAATTGTCAAAAAGTTTTCGTGAATTTGTTCATCATATTTATGAAAATTACGTCATATCAATGAATATCATGTTGATGAACGCCATTCATCAATACGACGCCGACTTTTTTTTTCAGTGTGCGCTCCACTGCAGGACTAATTCGTAACCAAGAGTCAGCGGTTCGCCTTGCTCATGGCACACACCAACACTATACGTCCGAATAACGTGGGTAAAACTGGGTCCGCCACAAACAAAGTACATGGAATTTAATTGCTATTTGCTCTATTTTAGATTTTGTCGGAAGGGAGATTTTGTGGCGGTCTTAGCTTACATTAACATTAACTTATCTACCTATCACAGATTAAATCACTCATGGGAAATGTATTTTGTTATTTTTTTTATTTTTTTTATTTGTTCGCCCATAATTTCAAATTTAAGGTTTTTTCTTTCAATTGCCAGTTCGCACTAGGACTCTTTTGTTTTTCAAGGAAAGTACCATTCGAGATCATCTGCACTTCTGTGATTTGTTTACATCTTTGCACGCACAGCCGCAAATAAGCGATTAGCCACGTAGCAAGAGTAGCAAATGCTACGGGCCCGGCGCATGTTATGTTTTATACCGCACTACAGCCAATTTGGCAATACTGCGATAAATTCCACAATATTTTCATCAAGGTAGTCGTAATAACAAGATAAGTTTAAAAGGGTTGTATTGACCAATGAGAAATTTATGATATTTACGTTTGGAAGATAATAACAGTACCTTCGATATGAGCCATTCTTGAGAAATATACGGTTTCGTAATTTCGTTGAGTATTGTTTCCTTATATGGTATAGGTGTGCTCGTGCAACCGATTTCAGAATTCACTTATCTCTTAAAAGTATACTAAAAAGAAGAGTGTTTTTACGTAATGAATGAGGGAAAAGTATAAACTTTAATAACTGAGCATAATTTAAGATATTGTACAAAGTTAAATTATGTATTTTCAAACTAAAATTATTATTAATTTTACCAAGCCGGAGCAGTTGCTGGGTTCACCTGAAAGATCTGACCGTATATAATATAAACGACGTTATAAACGCAAACAAATTACACAAGTTATCTGGTTGGATGTCCGTGACTCTATTCGCATGGAAAAGTGCTTATGTGTTATTTCTCGAGCCTCCTACGATGTACTAACGTAAAAGAAAGACAATCAAACAAATAGTATTTTATTATTTGTAACTTAGGTGATTTAGTTAGATATTTTTAGTTATCTTCTAATATATAAAAATATCGTGTAACGGTGTTTATAGCCGTACTCCTCCGAAATGGCTGAACCGATTTTTATGAAATTTATTGTGTATATTTTGTAGGTATGAGAATCGGTCGTTAAGTATATTTCATAGTGCTGGGTGATTACGGTGTCCATGTCCACAACATTTTGTTCTTTTTATTTCTGATGAACATTTTTTTAGATTTGGCACCAAAAAATATTTATAACCCTAGATAAGATTGTAAGGCGGGAGAGCTTTCAATGAGCTCTGGAACTGCGGCTTCTTAGAGGAGCCTATTGTGCCTTCCCTGGTAAATTCTTAGAGCCACATTTTCACTCCAGAGACCGTCAGGAAGACCAGGATCCTCTCTGGGTGTATATTAGCAAGAGATGCTGAATCAATGATTTCATCACCAAGGACGTTTTTCCTGAGACGACAAAGGGCCGGGCTGTGATTCTGTGATTATGTGAAGAGAGGATTCGTCACTCTTGAGACAAAGTCTACAGATGGGATGTTTTTTTCACGCGGCCGTGGCCACTGATTATTCCTGTTAGTATTCTCAGGTTGGCGCAGTTTCGCAGTCTCCCTTCTTGTGGATCGGGCAAACGATGCTGAGGTTCTATTCATCAGGCATACTTTCGTCTGACCAAATCTTGGAGACGAGTTGGTGTATGCTCTCTACCAGGTCATCTCCCGCTGCCTTAAACAGCTCGGCAGTTAAGCCGTCCGGTCCAGCAGCCTTGTTGGACTTAAGCTTAGATATTGCTATCCTCACTTCATTTTGGTCAGGTGGACGGAAATCTTGGCTTTCATCGTCCAGGTTGAATGGCTCGTTCTGCCTGACAGCGGAATTTGTGTCGTCTTCGCCGTTTAGCAGTCTGCAGAAATGATTTTTCCATGTCCTCAGCCCCGACTGTGACTCTACTACAAGGTTTCCTTGCTCGTCTCTACAGGTCTCCGTTCGGGTCTTGTTGGCATGACACGTTCTTTTTACCTTTTGGTAAAACTTCCGAACATTGTTCCTGGAGTAACACCTCTCTATATCCTCGATCGCGCGCTTCTCATGCTCTCTTGTTCGCAGAACACAGCGAGCTGTCACTGGTGCGTTTGCAAGTATTAGTACAGAAGCGGCAAAAATGGGTTTAGTGGTGAATGAGGGTAAAACAAAATATATGCTGTCAACAAGAAGGGACACACAACATCGACGAATCGGACAGAACGTCACGATAGACAGCTATAACTTTGAAGTAGTTAGGAACTTTGTCTACCTCGGCTCCGCTATAAACTCTGATAACGACATCATATCAGAAATCAAGCGAAGAATCACACTTGCCAACCGCTGTTTCTTTGGCCTAAGACGGCAATTGATTAGTAAGGCCTTGTGAAGAAGCACTAAGGAGATTCTATATAAGACTCTCATCATCCCTGTCCTGCTCTATGGCGCAGAAGCATGGACCCTAGCAAAAACGGATGAGGATCTTCTTGGTCGCTTCGAACGCAAAATTCTTCGAGTGATTTTTGGTCCCGTTTGCGTTGACGGGATTTGGAGGAGAAGATTTAACAGCGAACTCTACGAGCTGTACAGCGACAACGACCTGGTCAGAAAAGTACGCATTAGTCGTCTAAGATGGTTAGGACATGTAGAGCGAATGGACACCAACGCTCCGGCCCGGAGAGTCTTCGATTCCAACCCGGTGGGACAACGCAGTAGAGGAAGACCTCGCGGTAGGTGGCGCACTCAAGTGGAAGGGGACCTCAACCAACTTGGTGTGCGCAACTGGAGGCAGTCAGCCAAAGATCGCGCTAACTGGAGAGGCGTATTGGTTGAGGCCCAGGTCCACCCCGGACTGTAGCACCACCTTAAGTAAGTAAGTAAGTATTCTCAGGTTGGTTTATCCAGGTTAATAAAGAAGAGTGATTTTCTGGAGGAGAATTTGGGGAAAATTGTTGTGGTGCAATTCTGCCCCGCTGTGTTTTGCCAGATCTCGTTGGACTCTATACGAGATTGGTTCTTGATGTAGTTCCTGAAATGGTTTTTGCTGACTCCGCAGAAGGGTTCAGGTCCGATTAGTGGAGTGGTTGCTCCGAGTTTAGCCAGTGAGTCAGCCGATTCGTTAACCTCAAATCCTCTATGGGCTAGAATCCAGTGGAGGATGACTAGGTTTGATTTGTTTCTAAGACAAGTTTGGATTTGAAGACAGATGAGTAAAGAGCTTTGAGAGCCGCTTGGCTATCTGAGAATATAAATATGTTTTTTCCACGTGTTAGAACTTAGATTTATTCTAGCGCAATTGTTGTTTGCAAGGACTGCAGCCTGGAATATGGATAAGTTGATAACCCTAAATCTTCACCGTCTTACTCCAACCCACCATTTTTTAATCGCGATTTAATAATTTTTGTATGAACAATATCCAAATAATTTAGTCGTCGTTCGTTTATAAAACAGAGCGAAATTAATTATATATATTATTGAATGACAGATAGCGCTACTTCCCCCCAATTGAGCTTTCATCCACACATACGCAAGTCCTTGACGTAAAGTGTCGCGTCACTTTGACATTTCACTCTGCATTTTTAATATATCACAACCCCGAACATATTTGCTAATTTTGTCCATCACGAATATTGAACTTTAATTTTCATTGTTTTAGGGTTTGTTTATAATTACCTATATGAAGGAAATCACAATGGGTCTTATGTTGGCTTCCTTCCTAACCTAACCTTATTTCATTCTACAAAAAAAAATATCGTTTTTCCAAATCAAAATTATGTCTTGCTCATTTGTAGAATTTCTACAAATGAGAAAACAAATTAGAACCCCAAGGGCATCACAATGGATCTACATTGATCTAAGTGTGGAGGGTGCAGGTTCCCCCTGACTCGCCAACCCACTAACCTAACTTAACTATGTTCTTGCTCTTTAAATTAAGAGGAATATAGGTTGGCCACCTGTTGACATCATTTTAGATGAAATTTGTTGAGTAAAAATTATTAAAATTCTCAGTGGAGTGGTGATATTTTGCATTTTCTATGACGCTTTCTTTTAAGAATTTTTCGAGTTAAGGAACGGCATCGATTAAAAATTCGTGAGAATTCGTATCATTCCGAGGATTCTGCATATTCAGTACGATTTGACATTGAGTTTGTAGCTCTAATTGATAAATGATAAATAAATAAATAAATAAATACTCTCTGCTCATTGCGGTTTGATTTAGAAACGTCGACATCGTTACGCATGTACTTCAGCTTACATGAAGGAGCATGTGCAATGTGCATACTCAGAATTATTATATTCATTACATTAAGGAATTTAATATAATATTATAAAATACACCTAAGTCTATCAAATCCACAACCAATTTTTAGCTTAATGTCAAATAGATCAAATTCAATATCCTTTGGGATATTTTGACAGATCAGAGTAGGAATGTTGATCTGTCGTAGCCGTTATGTGGTTTGTTAAATTTGTGGTCGGTTGATACAGATCCCGCACTGGCTTAAGCCCCCCAATTTTTATATGCTATCTGGCGTTTGGTAACTAACTTACTTGTGCACAGTTTTTTATTAATAAGGGGTTAGTTTTTTTGTTTAACTAACATTGTTTTAACAACAACATTTTAAAACCAAGATTAAGTTCAACTATCAAGTTTAAGTGTACATAATTTATTTATAAACTTCAATGCTATCGTTAACTTCTGGTCTACATGAAGATCAAGAACTGCTATAGCTGTCCTTTTCTTTTCCTGCAGTCTCTGCAATTAGCCTTAAATAACACTCCTCGCATAATTCCAAATGTCTACAAGAAAATATTGTAGTGGGATATTGTAGGTATATCCTGCAACAAAAAAAGAGTTTTAGAAAAAAATCAACATAGCGTCGGCTTTCTTTCAAAACCTCGTAAGTCCGAATTTTATGAAAAAAATTACATTTAATGGAATCCTGAGGAAAAAAAATTACTGAATTTAAATATCAATACCTCGTAGCTCTATTATAATTCCTTTTGCCTCTATCAACCTCCTTAGTCTAAAATTTCCATTTAAAAGCTCGTATGTCCCTCGTACATTTTACTTTAACAGTTTCCTTTTTCAATTTCTTAAATCGGTTTTTTGCGCCTCCTCAAAAATTTTCCATTTTCGACTTACGAGTTTTTGAAAGAAAGCCGACGATAGTTGGTATCAGTTGGGACTTGAAACTTACAGATTAGGTAGGGGAGAGGTGGTCACCTTAGGACACTTTTTACAAAAATCGCTCTAGATCCATTAAAAAGCGGAGTATCCCTTCGGATCTTGAAAATTATTATTACATGTTGTTTTATCTTTGAATCTTATATCCAAGCTCATATGTATAGTTATGATTTATATATTTTTTATTTATTTTAATAATCTCTTTAAAGTGTTCCATTCTGCCCCTCTGGGGGGGCACCTTAGGACAACCATGGGGCAGTTTTGGACATGTCTAAAAAAACGCTCATTAGGAGCGGTTTCCTTCTTTTTCTTGTAATTTCTGACCACTAGTGCAGAGATAAACCTAAACAAATAAAACCAAAAACAATCACACTGAAATAGATTGTTCAAAGTGATAAAAGGGGGCAGATTAGGACATGCCCAAAAGTTCCCCTCGCGCATTGTCCAAAAGTGCCCCGAGAGGGATAAAAAACTAAAAACTTCATATCTTTTTATTTTGGTTAAATAACCATATATAAACATTATACTTGAACACTTTTAATTTGTAAATTGAGCATAATGTTAGAATAATATGCTTATGTCTAGGAATAAAAAAAATTACAACCGTCGTTTGGAAACACACTTTTATTTTTATTTAATTTTTTAAAGTCGATATCGTTTCAATATCCATCAGATGTTTGTCTGAAGTGGATTTGCCACTGTAAAATTTTATTAAAGTACTAAAAAGTTTTTTTTTAGTACTTTTTCTTAAGTTGTCCTAAACTGCTCCGTCCTAAACTGCCCCCCGCTCCCCTACCTATATAATATACAACATCGTCGCTTTAAAGGCAAAGTGACACAAGTTGAAATTTGTCATTTTTGAGTTAAGTATATATAAAAATCAACGGAGGCGTCAACAGTCAACATGGCAGATACCTCAATGAGCTACTTCGACGTATTTGGAGCTGAGGTCATTGAGGATTTTTCAGCACTAGTCCGGGTGTTGAAATAGAGATGGTGGCGGAAGAGCCCTTAATGGGTCAACGGCAGCTCTCACATCCCCGCAGCGGGTTACTGACTCCGGAATATTCCGGCTCCTTTTGCCCAAGGGGTTACAGAAAGGGCCTGGTTCTCCAGGTTGGGGGTTGTGCGTGGGGTTAACTACCCTACCACGGAAAAAAAGCACTGTTGCGAAGCAACCAAAAGCCTCGGATAAGGACGGATTCACTGTTGACGACCCTGCAAAACGAAAAAAGGACAATGACGTTCGGATCTGCACGTGGAATGTTCGAACTCTGAACAGACCGCGTGCAGCCGAACAACTAGCGGAGGCCCTTGACTGCTACAGAGCAGGCATCACCGCCATCCAGGAAGTGCGGTGGGATGGGCCGGGCAAAAGGAGGATGAAAAACTGTGACATTTACTACGGTGACTGCTTCAGAGAACAAAAGCAGCGTCTATTTGGATGCGGATTTGTTGTAAGCGGCAGTTTAGGCAAGAAGTCTTGAGCTTTCGACACGTTAGTGAACGCCTTACAACTATACGCATCAAGGCTAAATTCGCCAACATCAGCCTGATATGCGCTCACGCCCCCACAGAAGATAAAGACGATGCTACCAAAGAATGTTTCTACGAGCTCCTCGACAAAACATATGAGCAATGTCCTAAACATGACGTTAAAATCGTCTTGGGTGATTTTAACGCCAAAATAGGAAAGAAGAACATCTTTGTTAGCACAATCGGAAAACATAGCCTACACGACACCACGTCTGGAAACGGACTAAGGCTGATTGATTTTGCTGCGGGACGTAATGTTACCATAGCTAGTTCACGGTTTCCTCACCTCAATATACACAAAGGAACATGGCGGTCACCTGATCATCAAACCGTCAACCAAATTGTTCACGTTGCGATCGACGCAAGGCACTCTTCCAGTATTCTAGATGTCAAAACTTTCCGAGCGGCCAACATAGACTCGGACCACTACCTTGTTGTACCCAAGGTACGGATGCGGATATCCAAGACGCCACAACAACGAGAAAATACTGTGAGGAGATTTAACGTTGGACGACTACAAACGCAACAAACCGCCAGAACCTATGCCGATCGCGTATCCCTCAACCTCTCGAGAAGTCCTATGCTGCCAGCATCAAGTGCCGAAGACCAGTGGCGCCGATGCCAAGGAGCCATTAAAAACGCCGCAACTGATGTGCTCGGTTTCACCAGCCCACCCCCCCGAAACCCCTGGTTTGACGAAGAGTGCCGGCAAGCACATGCAGCAAAACAAAGTGCCTACGAAGCGTCGCTGCATAGAAGGACGAGAGCAGCTCGTCAGCTCTACGAGCAAAAAAGGAGGGAAGAACATCGGCTTCTCCGGAGAAAAAAGAGAGAGCATGAGAAGCGCGCGATCGAGGATATAGAGAGGTGTTACACCAGGAACAATGTTCGGAAGTTTTACCAAAAGGTAAAAAGAACGTGGCATGCCAACAAGACCCGAACGGAGACCTGTAGAGACGAACAAGGAAACCTTGTAGTAGAGTCACAGTCGGTGCTGAGGACATGGAAAAACCATTTCTGCAGACTGCTAAACGGCGAAGACGACACAAATCCGCTGCCAGGCAGAACGAACCATTCAACCTGGACGATGAAAGCCAAGACTCCCGTCCACCTGACCAAAATGAAGTGAGGATAGCAATATCCAAACTGAAGTCCAACAAGGCTGCTGGACCGGACGGCTTAACTGCCGAGCTGTTTAAGGCCGCATATGACAGCATTTATAGAGACGAGCTATACAGAGCCATGTCTAGTTTTGGTATCCCTGCCAAACTTGTCAGATTGTGCAGAATGACGATGGAGAACGCTCGCTGCTCCGTAAAGGTCGGAAACAATCTCACCGAGACCTTTGATGTCAAAAAAGGATTTAGACAAGGTGATGCGCTGTCATGTGACTTCTTCAACATCATTCTTAAGAAGATTGTGCGAAACTCACAAGCCAACACCAGAGGCACAATTTTCTATAAGTCTGTGCAACTGCTTGCATACGCTGACGACATTGACATTGTTGGCACAACACAGCGAGCTGTCACTGGTGCGTTTGCAAGTATTAGTACAGAAGCGGCAAAAATGGGTTTAGTGGTGAATGAGGGTAAAACAAAATATATGCTGTCAACAAGAAGGGACACACAACATCAACGAATTGGACAGAACGTCACGATAGACAGCTATAACTTTGAGGTAGTTAGGGACTTTGTCTACCTCGGATCCGCTATTAACTCTGAAAATGACATCACCTCAAAAATCAAGCGAAGAATCACACTTGCCAACCGCTGTTTCTTTGGCCTAAGACGGCAATTGATTAGTAAGGCCTTGTCAAGAAGCACTAAGGAGATTCTATATAAGACTCTCATCATCCCTGTCCTGCTCTATGGCGCAGAAGCATGGACCCTAGCAAAAATGGATGAGGATCTTCTTGGTCGCTTCGAACGCAAAATTCTTCGAGTGATTTTTGGTCCCGTTTGCGTTGACGGGATTTGGAGGAGAAGATTTAACAGCGAACTCTACGAGCTGTACAGCGACATCGACCTGGTCAGAAAAGTACGCATTAGTCGTCTAAGATGGTTAGGACATGTAGAGCGAATGGACACCAACGCTCCGGCCCGGAGAGTCTTCGATTCCAACCCGGAGGGACAACGCATTAGAGGAAGACCTCGCCTTAGGTTGCGCGCTCAAGTGGAAGGGGACCTCAACCAACTTGGAGTGCGCAACTGGAGGCATTTAGCCAAAGATCACGCTAACTGGAGAGGCGTATTGGTTGAGGCCCAGGTCCACCCCGGACTGTAGCGCCACCTTAAGTAAGTAAATATATACAAAAATGACCAACATTTTTTTGTTTTCTGCCTAAACGGCTTAACTCTACTTCTTCTACTTTCCACGTTCTAAAAAGTGTCGTTTCGATTTTCCACTAATAACCCTACAATTTTTTGTTGTGCAATGGCATTTTTTTAGTTGTGCGTCGCGATTGGTTGTGTTTATTTTGGCAGGTATTGCGAAAAGTTTCAAGCGACAAAACGACACTTTGCAGCTCATGACAAAATAAAAACTTAAATAACATCAGATTTTTCGCAAAACGTCATATTTTTTTTTTTTACTATCTGAAAGAGGGGAACAAAATACTTCAATTGTATGTAAACGCACTTTGTATATTGTTTTTAATTAACTAGAAAACCATTTTTTTTTTGTGTGACGCATTTTGTACTTATGTCACTTTGCCTTTAAAGCGACGATATATTTCGCAAGTCACTAAAGATTTTTTTACATTGATAACAAAATTTTTAATTGAAAACTGCGGACAATAAAAAAGTCCGATTAAGATATACCTACGATTAGATTTATTCATTTAAGTATGAATTCGTAAACGTATAATAAAAAATCACCCCAAAATGAAAATAGAAAGAAGACCCCAAATATATGAAAAATCATCCCAATAAACAAAAACTTCATCAATTTCTTATTGTTGTTTGTTTTCATGCAAATTGTTGGGGCAGTTTTTTATTCTTGTTTTGGGCCAAAATTTCATAAAGGTATACCTACCAATATTTTTGAATTTCCAAAATGATAATTAAGTAAGTAAAAATTTGAATCTCATCATGCTACTATCTATCTCTAGTCAATATTTAAATAAATTGTACAACCCTATCCCTCGGTATCAAAGAATCTGAACGTTTGAAATAGTATTTTTATTGCTTCCAAGAATTGAATTGCCAAGTACTAGGTACGGGTGCACTTCCTTTTTTTTTCATAAATTTACATAAAAAAGAAACGCAAATGGTAACATATATTTTTTTTTAGATTTTTAAAAACATAACAGCAGGTACCTCTCAACAAATCCCTTAAAAAATAAAGCAAACCTAAAAACAACATGTTCAAGTCAACAATGCAAGATGTTGTCACATTTATTCACATCTTCGATAAACGAGCTAATCATAATAGAGGTAATACAAGGTTGCATTCGCGAAAAAGTCTGGAGTGTCGTACGCGTATTTAACGTAGCCGTCTTTCTCAGCGTCCCATAAGAAGGTCACAACAGACCTAAACCCTTGCATGCACTTTTCACCAATAGTAACATGGCAAATGAGGCGATATCTGGAAACGGATATTTTATTTCCAAGACTGCGTCAAACTATTACCTCACTTACTTACCTGTCGTAGTTATTCGATTTCACGCGATTTTTGATTTCTTCGCTTATATGCTGACAGAGATCCTGGGCTTTTTTGGAAGTGTAGACAAAGTCTTCCAAAGACGTATCCACCACAGCCTTCATTATCATTTCGCATTTCTCTCGGTTCAATGGGTTGTTGGGTTCCAAGCGGTAGGAAGGCATAAAACGCATCGCTGCTGGCTATGAAATAATGCAACCAATTGAAAAATAAAACCTTGCAAAAATCTGCACTCACCTTTGGTGCTCCTCCACCAAGAAACACGCTCATTCTCTGAGAATTGGATCGGGAGGATCTGCCATACTGTAGAAATAAAAGACCAATACAATTTCGATGTCAACAACACGCGGCCACTATTGCACTAAGCAAGTTCCATTATAGATAGATATTTTACTATGGGTAGACTGATGTCTAACCCCAGTCAAAAGCAGCAGGTAAATAACGTAATAAAAATAGAATTCCTAAGCATTTACCTGTTCTCTGTCCCGACCGAGATATATTTTCATCAAACCTGACCAACTTGCTGCCATTTCAATACAAAGGTTTTCCTTTTGAAAATATGATTGTTAAATCGATAGTTGATTGTATGTTTTGTGGGTTCGTGACATTCCGTTCAAATGTCGTAAACGGTTGTCAATTATTTACCAATTGAATTGCAATAAAGTCGCGAGCCAAAATATATTTACGAGTATCTAAGGCGATTTCATAATTTCTAATAGTGAAAGCTATACCATAAATTTCGATTGAACAACAGGTGTCGCCTGTTGGTGGTTACTGTTTAGAAACAATGAAAGGATAAAGTAGAATAGACATCGAAGCGATTTGAACAATGTTCATTTTGCGTGCCTGGAATTTACGAGTACGTGACAATGGTTCATAGAAAACGCTCTCAAAAATATGGATAAATATTTCAAGTTTCTACGATAAAAGTTTATCTCACCTAGTACATACAAATAAGGCACATTAGAAATACAAAAAAAAAAAAACCTTTTTGAAAAAAACTCTCTTTAGAAAGATGTTTGTAACTTAAGTATGGTAATTATGGTAATTACCATGAAATTTAATTCAAAGGAGAAAACAACAATCTTAAAGCTTTGAACAAGCATTTTTATTTTTTTATTTTAACTAGCTGACCAGGCAAACTTCGTACCGCCTAACGGTTAATGAATTTAATGACACCTTTTAACTAAACTTAATTTATAATATTTTAATTTAGTTCAATAGTTTATTAGGAAATACAAAATCAATAAAATTACAAAAATCAAGTATTTCAATGGTCTGTTAGTTTGCTTTGATGAAGCTATGTAGGGGAGGCACACCAACAGTGAGACAACTCCTACAGTGAGGCACTCAATATTACTCCGAAATAACTTGTTCGAACACGTTGCCCCCTGCATGTACAAGAAGTGTCACTGTGTGTTATCATTTGGCTCAGTTCTCAATCTCATCAAGTTCGCGTGGAGTGTAGACCCGCTGTGAGATTGAAGTTCGCAAAACACAAGAAATCTTTTTTTTTTCCAGTTTTCGGTGAAAGTCAAAAGAGATATATTTTTGGGTGAGTCACATCAAGATGTATTTGTATTACTTAGTTTGGTGTGTGTAGTAAATATTAATAGTGCATTTTAGATGTTTTAAAGTGTAGCTTTGGTGGTATTTGATTTTTTTTAATTGTTGAGGATTCGCTAACAGTGAGACAGTGTACATCGACAAACAGTGAGGCAGTGCCTCACTGTTGGTGAATCGATTTTTTTTTAATGTGAGAAGAAAGTTATCAACTTATGTACTACTTTACAGGGTCATGAGTACTTTCCATACGGAAAATTTACTGAGGATGCTATGAAGACCGCCGTTGACTTAGTAAATAATGGGATGAGTCTGCGTAAAGCCAGTGAGCAATGCCACAGAGCACACCAAACTTGGGCACGTTATGTGAAAAAGTATAAAAATGACAGCAGCTCAAAAATGTCACCAAATTACTCCGTAAATAAAATTTTCAATGACAACGAAGAAGAAGCACTCGCGCAGTACATAATAAAATGCTCAAAAATGTTTTACGGTTTGTCGATATTAGAATGTCGAAAAGTAGCATATGAAATGCCCGATATATCATTCGTTACCCTAGACGACATACAAATTTTACTACCCGATCCTATTCCATGTGGCCATACAAGCAGGCAACAAGGCAGCATACAGTTTGGAATACATTTTGACCAAATTGATATTCGCTAGTTTTTTTTTTTTGATTTAATTCTTTTTTTTTTAAATCTGATTTTTGTTTTTAATGTTTTTACCTATGTTTGGTCACTGCGGGCTGTTATTTTTTTTTTACATTACAAACTCAATAAACAGTATTAAAGTTTTGCAAAATATTAATTTTTCTTTTTCTTAATTTCAGCAAAGAAAGATAATATTCAAGTCACCTGTCTCACTGTTGGGTATCACCTGTCTCACTGTATGTGCACATGTCCCATCAGTGAGACAAAAGAGTTTTGCAGACTTTTTTTATCATCAATTCTATTCCATAAACACAACTACATTTGATATGCAAAAATTAAGGCTAAACACGACGCAAATGGATAAATATTAGAATTTTAAAATATTTTGAAAACTTTGTAAGTTACAGTTATTTAAAAAAAAGTGTCTCACTGTTGGCGTGCCTCCCCTATTTAGTTGCATTGGTTTATATGTATTTTGGTTTATTATCTTCACTGAAGCATCTTGTGATGCACATTTTTTTTCGGTTTGTTATTAGGCGGAAGAACAAATAAAGTGGATGGTTTGCCGACACGTGATACGTGAATATGCCACGTACAATTGGCCATGAGAAGAAATATGTAATTTTGTTAATTTCAGACCACAAATACTCAATTGACATTATGATTTGTTAATCGTCATGGTGAATAGGTGAGTGCAAGACGAATCGGAAATTGAATTAGTTTAAATTTAAGGCGAAGGGGTATCGGTTGGGATCATCGGTACCCTCGGAATGAGAACTTCCTTCTTTAAACCACATTGATCATCAGTTTTCTTATTACCAAAAGCGTCCCATTACATCGTTTGGGTTAGTTTAGATTTCGAGGTATGATGAGGATGACTACCGAGCCAACCTTTAGTTGGAAATTGTGCGGTGGTAAGCCAGCAATATCCAAGGAGTTTATAAACTCAGTTGGATAGTTGGTTGCCAATAGATTTGAATGAATGCAGATAACCTACCAAGGATCTGATCCTGAACAAGAAAGTTTGAGTCATCCACATTTTTCTTATTAGCCGCTAAAATTGCTCGCTTACTCAACCATTCATTATTTTTGTTGTTAGCAATGATGTTCGGGAATACTTTGTTGATAAGCTCGTCTTTCGATGAGACAAAATTTCAGAAATTCGAAGGAAATGCAATCAATCCGCTCAATTCGTCGGTAGGAACACGGCCATTATCGGTATTCTGCAATTGTTTCGACAAATCTGGAAGAGATGGATCGTTCGGCAATGCAACTCTCATGTTTTCTGTCAGCTGCATTTCTCACATAGCGCCACAGAGTTGATGACTTGACGCAAGCAAAGTCAGATTCAGATTTACACATCCTTCAATAGGTACCACTATACTTTGCACAGCTGTTTTACGTCATTTTAAGAATGTGGCTTTCAAGACAAATGCGCAGAATTTCGTGAAATCCAAAACAACGAAATACATAAAAAGATATGGATATGATTTCGGAGGAATTATTATCTTCATTGTCTTCCTCGTCATCTGAAGACTACAAATCACCAAAAATACCTCATTTGTATCTACAACATGGGAAACAATTTTCAAGTCGATTTCCATTTGTGATTTTTCCAAAAACGAATGCAATTTAAACAGCTGATATTGTTGTCAAGTAACGCACTAATACAAAAAATACAAAAGCAGATCAATTTCGTTGCATTTTCCATGATCAGGGTAAAATCTGAGATCTGAAAAATATTTCTGGTAGTCCCATGGAAAACTACATTAGAAACTACTACACTTATTTGTAGCGAGTGATTTTCTCTCCAGTTAATTTTTTTTTTTTGTTCACGCGAATCTTTCCAATATTTTAATAGTTATTCTGCTATTCGGGGCGGAGACAAATCCAACAAATCAGAGATTATCAGAATCGGTCCATTTGAAACCATGTTCGTTTTTAATGTGTGACAAAAAAAAATTGCTACAAAAACAATAATTGTCACACAACGTTGGTGCAAAAACAATTGTCGAAAATACTGTAAAAAAAATTGGTGCGACTGTATCCAACAGCCCCGAAATATGTGTATGTGTAAGCACCGTGCGTGCGGTATGTGTATGGCTTGATACACGTCATTGAGAAAAGAGGGAATTGTAATAACCGTATTCTTGATATATTATGAAATAACAAATACCCGTTTGCATTTCCATCCCCGCAAGTTAAATGACATCAACTGTTACACAGTAAATGAAAGTGTCATTGGAATTTCATTCGGCTTGCATTGCATATTGTAGAGGTGCTGGTTAACGACATTTTTGTTAGTTGTTGTCCAGCTGTGATTTCTGCGTGCCTGGTAATTCACGAAAGATTTGCCACCGAATTTCCTCAAGATATCCGTCACAGGGAAGAAATGTGAGACCATCATATATGAAAAACATGCTTTATTTCACATCAACAAAAAGCTGAAATTAATATGCCCCAGCTCATAAATGTATGCAATGATAAAAACGTATGCAATGATAAAATGCATGCAATGATAAAACACAGTGACGCATTTTCCGTCCCCGTAAGTTAAAAGTGTGGAATATGGAATTACTCCACCAGATTCCAATAACGCGCGCTTAGATGTTTACACATCAAAAAAATTGCCACAACACAACGTAACAAAAACATAAATTTGAATATCATGAAGATGGCGTCGTAAAATCGCTCCATACAAAATGGAGGTATGGGAAAATTAATTTTCTTCTTAATTTTTATTTTTTTTTTATTTTTTTATTTTTCGGGAATTTTCTTGGGTATTCCTCTTGTTTGGCCGGAGACCAGACCCAATTGGTGCTAATCATCCAAATCTGTCCAAGCTTTCTTGAGTTATAAGCTTAGATACTAACACCACTTTCTTTTATATATATATATAGATACCTATATATATAAATATATATATTAGAAGATTCATATAAAAAAGTTGTTTGTTTTAAGTAAATGTAGGGGGAAAGCGGGAGACTTGAACATATGGGAGACTTGAACCACTCTCGATAATTCACTCAAACCCTCCAACGGTAAACTCAAATGTCGCAGAGCGTGATCCTTTACTTCCACCCAAAAATAATTCTAAAATGTCTATATAAAATTGACTTTGGCTGTTAAAAGTGAAAATGTGGTTTTTGGTGCAAAAAGTTAAACAATTTTTTTTTTTGTTTTTTTGTGATAACTTTTTTTTAACATGGTAAGTAATAATAGTTAACATTATCTTATAAAACAATTATTTAACTTTGTAGATACATATTAGAACGTAATCCAGCTAGCTTGTGTTTCACAAATGTTATTAGTTTTTAATTGCAAAAAGTGTGTATGGGGGACTTGAGCCGGTTTCAAAGGGGAGAGTTGATCGACGGTTGCCAACACATTACATTTGGGACAAATTCTTTGTCTTTCCCAATGTTTCTTTGTCCTTTGTCCTTCCCGAACGTACACAATTTTTAACCTTGGTTATGCGAAAAAATATTTTTTAGATTATTTTTAGGTTATTTTAGTTACGTTTTGAGGTGTACTAAAATTCGAGTTGGGTGTGCAATTTATAAAATTTTAAAAAATTTGTATTTCAGTTGGAAATTGATTTCTCCGTCCCATTCTTTAGGTATATTTGTCCGAATTTATGTTTCAAGTTGGCAACCGTGAGTTGATCAGTGGTAGTGGTTCTGATGAAATAATGGATATGCCATATATGCGTCTTTGCGTCTTACTAACAAATATGTGCACGAGATATGTGTTGGACTGGCCAAAAGGGACAATGAGATCTTTAAATGCCCTAACTGTGATACCAATTAGAGGTTAATCCTACATATGACTAAAATGCCTTAATGATATGGTAGTTTATTAAGAAATGAAGTTATTTACTTTTTTTTTTTTTGTTAAGTTTTTGAAGTTTTTTTTAATATTGTTTTTTACTTTTTAGTCTCTAATATCTTATTAATGTTTGAAAATTCAATAACATTGAGTTTTTATGTTTGTTTTTATTACATTTTATATGCTTTTTTGTTTTTGAGTTTCTATTAATTGTTTTTTTTCTTTATAAAAACGTTAAACAGTTTTTTTTTTCTTTCGTAATACCATAAATATGATAAAAATGAATTCTAATAAGATATGAACTGATTAAATTATTTGTTTTATTGTTTTACCCCAAGAATTTAAGTATGTTCAAGTCTCCACAATGGGCAGGTCAAGCCTCCCGGCTGGGCGGGAGACTTGAGCCAAAAATCTGTTCCCAAACATTTTGCACGTGTCAAAAATCTGTTGCGTGTACCTATATAAAGTTTACGTGACTAAACTCAAAACAGATAAATGTATATTTAAAAAAATGTATTCAACATGTGGCTAAGATTAATAGAGAAGTTGTAGGAAGGCCTTCAATCACGTCATCCCGAAGCATGGCGAATATGAAAGAGATGAATATTACTTTGCGACGACGCAAAAGGTAGTCATGGAGGGACTTTTGCTCGAGTATGAGGAGTAGGTACATGTGAAGTACATCTCAGGAATATATACCTACGTTGCATGTCTAGCAATAAGCCAGCAGCGTCGCGTGAATTATTTAGATGGGTGTGCAAATTCTTTAAAATTGTACATATTTTAGAAATATCAATTAATTGCCTGAAAACACGTCCCATTTATTGTTTTCTCAATCATTGTTTTTTTATATCTTATTTTGTTTTCAAAATAAAATATAGAAAAATAAAACTTTCGCATACAAAATCAAAAGCACCGCCCGAAACTGCAACCCCAATCCCCAACCACTTAAACGAAAAGCTAAGTTCAACCATTCATTCATCGGCTTTCGTGCACAGCTTTTATTTGCACGAGTATCGATGTAATACATTGTGTATTTGACTTTTATGACGCTTTACGGAAACAGAACAGAACAGATGCAAAAGAAGAGAAAATGAATACAGCCCGTGCACAGAAAACCTTCGCACGAGTTCACTACAAGTTCATCAAAGTAAATCGATTTATGTACGGCGGCGTGCGGGTGACGAATGACGATGGGGATGAATACTGGAGAAATCTTGTAGAGGGATATAGTTTGGAGTTGGATGAATTTATTTGATGAAATCAACAGAATGGTGCACAGCGAGTTTTTGTACGAGTTATTTTTTTTTTCTCAGCGGTGAAGGAATTTTGAAAGAAGAATTATAATTTATAAAGGATGAATATGAATAGGTATGGTGTAGGCTCTAGCTGTTGGCTGTGTTATGGAGGTTTTATGGGTTATGGAATTGTGCATATCATTATTTGTGTGTTATTATTATTACACAGTGTTTGATGAGGGACTTATTTCCGTTAGGTCAGGGTGTGCAAGGTGTGCACGAGACGCCACTGCAATAAGCTATACATCCCGATTACACGGAGGGAGAGAGGGTATGTGGTCTTCCTTCCAAAGTCGGAAAGGATAGCACCAAGGCAAAGTCCTCCAGACCAGTTAGCCTAACATCCTTTCTATTAAAAATAAAGGAAAGGGTGGTGATGGACTATAGGGAGAGTACTGCGCTTAAGATGTATCCTTTAAATAGTAGACCCGTTGCGCAGAAAGAGCTAAATACCGGAGGTATTGCGATGACCACCATAATGGACAATGAATGTGCCTTCGCTATGATATGCTTTCAAAGTCTGGAACAAGTATTGGAAAAACGTATACGGTTACCACTTGGTGGTAAGATGGGTGGACAATATGTTGAACACAAGGGCGATAAATATTCAGACGGGAACCTCAAAACTCAGAGGAAGGGTTAGCAGAGGTTGCCCACAAGGAGGTGTTCTCTCACCTACACTGTGGAATATCCCTGTGGACTCTCTTCTCGACGGACTTGAGGCGACTGGCGTTCACACAGTGGGGTATGCCGACGACATTCACATAGCAATAACGGCCAGAGGCAATTTCATAGACGTCACCGATGGTATCATGGGGAATGCGCTCAAAGTGGTTGAACGGTGGTATATGGAACAAGGGCTTTCCATTAATGCGGAGAAAACAGATCTAATGCTCTTCACAAGGAAGTTGAAAAATCTGGTATTTCGGCCCTTAACACTTTTCGGTACTGATGTATCTGTTTGTATATAATAGCAGCACACTGGATGTATACGATGATAACTAGATCCACTATCACCTACGCCTCGGTTGTATGGTGGGCGAAAGCATCTGGATAGGGTCCAACGCTTAGCATATATAGGAGTTACAGGTGCAATAAGGACAACACCAACATGCGCATTGGAAGCCATCCTGGGGATTTCACCGCTAGACTTATTTATTAAGAAAACAGTCAAAAACGAGATTAGGGAACTGAACATGCCTATGGATGGGATAACAAGGTAAGAAATCTTATTATGGTAAGAAATCACAAAACTCGTATTGAGAACGGATATCTTCCAGGTTGAGATGATTGCATTGTTGCATTCGTAGGACTACTTGCTTGAGAGTCAGGTGGAGGGAAGAAATATCCTTAAAGCACTGGACAATCAGGCGATGATCAGACGCATAGAAAAGACAAACATCACAACATCATTGGCACTGGAATGTGTACTTAAGCTCAATAAGTGCTCATCTAAAAATGAAGTATAACTGACTTGGGTATGAGGACATATAGGACTTGAAGGCAACGAAAAGGCGGACTCACTTGCAAAACAGGGTTTAACTGAAAAGTTGCTGGGACCAGAACCATCCTCTTCAATTGGCAAAGGAATGGTAGAACATCTGATTCACAAATGGATCACTACAGAACACCTGAAAAGGTGGTCAACCGTGGAACAATGTAGACAGGCTAAAATGACAATTATTAATGGCTTTATCTACAGGACATGGTAATAAAAAGAATGAGGATCTTGGCTCTTGGGACATCATTGGGTCGTGGCCCAGTCTATGAAATAGATCTCCCATAAACATGCTAGCGTTAACGCTAGGAATCAAGCCCAGGGAAGAACTCTGATGGAAAAATCCTGGGTAAGATTTGTAGTGGTAGAGAGACGAAAAGATACCCGACGATGGTAGTCTGATTCGAATTTCTCTCGAAATCTAAGTTACCGTGTACCGGGTACCGTGACATATTTCAAAACATGGCCTATTATGCTTATAACTCAAGAACGGCTGGACCGATATCGATAATTCGCACCAATTGGGACAAGTCTCCGGCCAAACAAGAATAATCCCCAAGAAAATTCCCAAAAAAATCCCCAAAAAAAAAATTATGAAAAAAATTAATTTTCCCATACATTTTGTATGGAGCGATTTTACGACGCCATCTTTATGATAGATGTTGTTTATGTTTACGTTTTGTTTACGTTACGTTGTGAAGTTTTTGTTTGCAACTTTTTGCAATAATTGTTTTTGCACCAAATTTGTGTGACAATTCTTTTTGTAGCATTTTTTTTTGTCATACATTAAAAACGAACATGATTTCAAATGCTGGTTCCGCTATTGCGGAAGATGGCATTGTGTGCATTAATTTTTGACAGCTGATTCATTTGCACAGTCTTTCCATCGCATACTATTGTCACTGTATGTATATAGAGACTAGTCTCTATCTCTATTGTGCTGTGCAGACGTGCGTTGCGATTTATCATCATTTTTTCGAGTTTTATAAAAATGTTATATTTTTTTTATATATTTAAGTTATTTAGTTATTTATAACATCTAATTGATTTTTTTATAAGCTATGTGAAAAACAATAACTTTTACTAAAGCCAAGGACGGGGCACTTTCAACAAAACCACATGGGGCTGCTGGATCTTCAAGATATTGAAACCTTATTTATTTAAGGGATGTTGATTTTTCAAGGACTCTTTTTTAATTATCAGTGAAGTTAACTCTTAAGAAATTTTTCATTTTTGAAGTAAAGTAATCATAAAAAAAATAGTTTGCGCAACAGGTCCGGAGGGACCCTAGGCCTAGCTTCTCACAACCATTCGTTTTGTGTGAGTTTTCATTTTTGGAACGAATGGAAGGGATCTACAATTTTATGCCGACTCCAAACGGCTAATTGAGAAGCTCTTTCAGGACAGTCATACTCTCGGATGTTTGTCAGACGTTCGCGAGAGGTGGCGCAGCGGAAAAAAAACCTAAGTTGGAATTTGGGTTTTTTGCGGGATTTGAACCTCGATCCCTCGCTTAGTAGTCCAACACACTAACCACAAAGCCACTGCGCCTAGCTTCCAATAAAAAGAATACATTTTCAAATATTTATTTGCGAAAGAAGTTGTATTTCAAATCTGCCAAAAAAGTGTCGAATCTGCCTCACCCCACCCTACCCTATATCTTTCCGAGATGATATTCCCTTTTTATTTCTGTGGATTGTACAGATGATGGAATATATCTGTGCCTAAAAGGTAAAACATCTTATGTCAATTTTGTACACTTTTCAGGAGAGCAATTTTACACTTCAAGCGGTGCACTACTCATTATTTTTTCACCTGGCTTGGCTTAAAAAATAGAGTAAGGAAAAAAGAATTCAAAAAGCGTTAAATAACTAAAACAACTTATGTCGACTTAAGATGTTTTGCCTTTTAGGCACAGTATATCTATAGTACCTAAATTTAAATCAATCAGCTCCGATGGGTGGAGCCACCAGAAAACTGTCCGTATCTAGAAGAAGGGTCCGCTGTAAGGGTCTTTACAATGCTGACCTCCATACAGTGGGAATTGTTTGATACCCGTGATATGTTTTGTATCTGGTTTCACTGGTTTAGTCTCTTGAAAAAGGAAATTATTCGATTATAAAAACCGAAGAATTGAAATCATGGCCCAGCTCCTGCTAAATGTATGTAGAATCCTTACAAAAGCTGGGACACATCAAGAAGCCTAACAGCTAATCGATGGGGTTTCTCTCACTGATTGCATGCAATATATCTACTACCTTAACAGAACAAGTAAGATGCGGGCAACTATATAGCCGTTCTAACCCCAGAAATCAGCGGAAGGTGTTATACAATCCATGTTGTAGAAATCCCTAGCTCATTTTAGGGGCAACTTATATACATCTTGAGAGGTTCTTCATTCCCAAATCAGGGAGATAACCATATAGCCACGAACAAAGCGGTACAAATGTTAGAAAGCAGTCTGTCTTAACGCGTTCTTGATAAGAATTCCAGAAAGACTCATTGACAAACATACAACATGAAAAAGACTTCATAAACTTCAAAACACAGGAGGCCTACTTAGAAAATAAAGAGATGGCACGTTATAAAGCCTGATGGAATTCGAAAACTCTTTACCATGGAAAACGAAAGTAGTCGAATTCGCTTTAGGAGATATGCAACTGAGATATTCCATTACCTCATAAACCCATTAATCAGGAAAGGAAAGGAACATCACAAGGGGAGTGTTCTCGATCTTGGGTTAGGTTAGATTAGATGGCTGTCTTGAAAGACAAACTTAGACCTGAGTTGTAAATGATCTCATCGTCGACAAAATTTTCAAAATCTTTAGAATTAGAGACTCTTTTTGACTTTTGTAACATATAACAAAGGCATGCCTCCAATATTATTTAGAAATGCGCACATTCACAGGTGCTAACACCGAATCTGACCACTTGCAAAACACAGCCAAGGGTACTCTTGCGGATCAGACAATCGACGTCGAAAGATTGCTGTTCGTATTCCAGGTCATTTGCCGACCACAATTCCCTCAACCTTTCCATAAGCCTTTTTACCAGGCGGCAAGCATCTGTTGCGACTATTTATTTATTTATTAATTTCCCTTCTTATAAGATAGGTAATAAAATACCAAAGTTTTTACAGTTTTGACGCTCTTCTTTGAAATGTTTGCCATTCGGAAAGACACCTTTT
This sequence comes from Cheilosia urbana, assembly GCA_946477585.1. NCBI lineage: Eukaryota > Metazoa > Arthropoda > Insecta > Diptera > Syrphidae > Cheilosia > Cheilosia urbana. The sequence continues at coordinate 47,557,208 of OX297856.1, forward strand.
CCTCATAATTGGAAAACGTTCACAAACAAATTTATAACGCATCTACATGCAATAAGTTAGTTTTGTTTTTTAAATACTTTACCGATGTAAAATATGAATATCGAAGATTTTTTTAAAACACGAATTATACCCACTCACCTCTCTTCCAACAGGGTGCCCCGGCATTGTATTCAGGAATAAATATTTAAAGGTTTTACCAAAAGTTCTGAAGTTTATTAACAAATTTGGCTTATCTAAATATTTTTGACAATTGTTCAATAATTTTTATTTTGTATCGTAGGTATACTTGCAAAGTTTTACTTGATCAGAAGAGGCTAAACTGAGTAAAGCGCTCAACGAGTGCAAAACTTATGTCGTTTTCCATTGGGACCACCAGAAATCTTTTTCAGATCTCAGATTTTACGGTGCTCATGGAACGCGCAAAGAAATTAATCTGCTTTTGTAAATGGATTAGTGCGTTAATTGACAACAATATCAGCTGTTCAAATGGCATTCGTTTTTGGTAAAATCACAAATGGACATCGACCTGCAAAATGTTTCGCGTGTTGTAGATACAAATGAAGTATTATTTGTGATTTGTAGTCTTCAGATGACGAGGGAGACAATTAAGATAATAACTCCTTCAAAATTATATCCATGGGTATTTGTGGATTTTATTATTATATTATTATTATTATTATTATATAGCTCTCTGACCAGAACTTGCCAAAAGTATATTAATAAATATCTACATATAAATTTTATATTTAACAAATTAGAAAAAAAATTAACAGCTCCAAATTGCCGCCCCCAGCATAGTGTCCCCCTTGACCAAATATGACAAAATTTCACTTTACCAAAGCGAAATGAAGCCAAATATTGGGAGATGAAATGGCATTGCGGCTAATAGCCCAATGTCCAAGAAACAATCCTCTAAAACTTTTAATTAAACAATCGCCCAACAAATTGTTACCGCAATTGTGGGCGTTATAATTATAGTTTGGTCGAATTTCGGAAAAAATTCTCCGATGATATATAGCGCACCTTGTCGCATTACGTGGAATCGCGCTATAACACTTACTTTTGACAGCTACTTTTTAGATATTTTAATATGAAATGAACGCGTTTAAATGCTTCATTTATTTTGTTTCGAAACGGATACCTCGAACGCTATCTGAGTTCCGAACAGATTTGACTTTCGTATTTCGTTTCAGAATTTTTTCCGAACCGATATCTCGATAGGAGTGAACATCAGTTTCGTTCGGTGGCTTAGTGGAAAGGAGAAAAAATTGCAATTTTTCACATTTATGCAACGGGTTTATTAACTTAATAAAAATTATTGCAAACACATTTAAAAAAAATTCTTCTATAAGTTTAGTTTTGTGCTAACACATTTAACGTTTGAATACCAGGCATGCAAGAGTGTACATTCAGAATAGTTACTATATTATTGATGATTATATTTCTTACTTATTACTTATGTATAAATGTATTTATCTGGTAATGATTTAGACACCATCAAGTAATTTATTTTACATTGTTGTTAGTTTAGTTCATATTTTGACATCCTGCAGAATAAAGTATGCTACTAAATCAGTATTCATTGGTTTCACCGTAACATTCAATGCTGTGAAAAATGGTGTATAAGAAAGTTATGTAAATACGATATGGGAGAATAGAATATCTTTTTTTTTTTTTTTGTATAATATTTGGGCATTGGTTTCATTGAATGTACATATCCATCCATCATGTTGTATATAGAAAATGTTTCTTATGTAATAGTTGTTTTGTGTACACATTTAACAGTCATCTTAACTTAGTTGTATTTTTATTTTTAAGTTATAATAACATATCATAGACACAACTGGACATTTCAATAAAATAGTGTCTTGCATAAATTTCCTCCAAAAATATTTCAATTTCCTAGATTTTTAAATGTACATGATGTAACGCTTGGCCTAAAGACAATGCCGAAGCTTTCAAAAAAATAAAACGCAAGCTTTTTGTTCAAGCCAAAATTATGGATTTTTTTATTATTAAAAAAAAAGGAAAAAAAAAACAATTACTGTGTGTCTGTTACAAGATTTGTGATAGAAAAGGACTGTATCTATACTTTTATTTGTTTTCTTCTTATGTTACTATTAGTGCTGCAAAACAGTTACTATATTAACAATCACGATAAACTGAAACGACAATTACTAACACAAACACGATTTGTTCGTTGGCTAAATTCTATAATACCATGCACAATTTGCAAATATTTCATTCGGTTTATTAATAGCCGATGGTATTATATATTATTTTAAAACTGATAAAACGCCTAAATAAATAATAAAATCGAATTTTATTCGAAAACTGCTTGTGGAATGTCCACATAAAAATAAATTTAACTTTGGTGCAATAGGTATAAATATTTTTGACTGGTGTGATGAAATAAGGTTGATCACACAAAATTAATGACATCGAAGAGTATTTTCATTTCCTTATAGCGAAATTCATAGTGCAATACGTATGCAAGCCGCGAGCAGTGGTTCGTGGATAAGTCGTCCTTAAATCAAAAGCGACTGTCTTACTGTGCCAATTCGTTTTCATTATATTACTAAGTGCATTGGGATTACTTCGTTATTTTTTTTAATTACAGTCGTATATTAAATTTTACAATCAGCGCAATTTTCAGTGTTTTAAAAAAAAGTATACCAGTTGTGATACAAGAATTTTGTTTTGTTTTGTTTAATTTTTAACTACTTTGGTCCAAATTTCGGTATCTTTACAGCTCTACTCAGCTTTAGTCATTTCAGTCATTCAAAAATGGAATGCCATATCCGTACGGTTTATTACTCTAGTCATTCGATCGAACTTTACGTAAGGATCCGCGGTTGAACTTGCAAATTGAGTCCAATAAAGCCGAACGAGTACCTTCTTCGTTTTCATCGGCGCCAGTTGGCGTTAAGGGCTGTTCAGAGGCTGGAATTGATGGCGGTATCGGTGGCACTGGAGGCAATGGAGATGCTGCAAATAAAATCGAGTTTTTTATGTACATTTTCACATAATTATAACCTATTTCGATTATATAAACATGTACACCCTCTTTCGTTGTCGTTTATACATTCTACCATTTTTTTTTTTCGGACGCAACAAGTATTCGGAATCATTATTAGGTATATTAATACGTGAACATCCGAGCTTTCCGTACGCTTTTTTCATATTTATAATGAAATGAGGAGAATGAAACTTATGTTATTTTAAAGGTACTGTGCCGTAGATGTGCACAAACCCAAAATCGTGGGTATATGTCGCCATTAAGTCTGGTAAAATTAACTTATGAATTACCCATACAAAACAGGTAATTGACATAATTTTGGTGGCAATCAATTTCTCGCCACCATAAGTTACCATAGTAACGTATTCAAATATCAATCATCTTAGATTAGAACCTTTTTTCGGAATGCAATTTGCCTACCCCCAAAAGTAAGCAATATGTACCTGCTTTATTGTCTACGAGGTGTTGACGACGCGACGGTTGGTTTGAATGAAGAACTATGGAAACGAACATTTTTCGATATAACTTTTTGCTCTAAATTTTGATTGTCACATGTGACATCTTAAAATTTTCAATATGAGTAAAACTATTTTTAAAGGGGAGTGTTTTTTTTTATATTACCTCTTGATGTCTCTTTTTTGCTTATAAAAAAAAAAACACCATAATTATCGAAAATTGTGTTACGTTTTTAGTACTACAGGTGGGCCAAAAGAGATAACCCTATTGGAAGATGCTCTTATTTTTCAAATGGCCGCCAATGTCAAATCTGTTTTGGCATTGGTGGACTAGACAGAATACAAGTGAACAAGCCATGAAGCGATACACTCCCCAAGAACGCAGAATAATTTCCAATTTTCAATTTCGACCATAATCATAATGAGGGATGAGGCTCAATTCCACCTCAGTGGGTACGTGAACAAGCAAAACTATCGCTTCTGGGGCACCGAAATCCATGAGTAATGCACGAGGAGCCGTTACACCCGCTCAAAGTTACCCTCGAGGACAACATTCGAAACGAGTTCAAAAATCTGTCTAACGAGCCCGTATGGCAATCAATTTTGACGACCGATATCATCCTCTCGACCTGACCAATAAAATTCTAAAGTTTCAAATAAACATAATCAAGAAACAGAATCGAAGTTTTTCATTCAGAAAAAACATGAGAGCCAAACAACATCGGATGACTTCTTTTGGCCCACCTTGTACATCTGTTTCGAAGAGGTACTGGTTTGCACCACCTAACAGCAAAAAAAAAAAAAAAAAAGCGAACGAAGAATAGTCTTTATTTTTATCTGTTATCGCGACGTGATTTTAAACAGTTCTTCAGCTTATGTTTCAAGTTTTTTTTTACATAGAAAACGTAGCAATGAGAGTGCTATATTATAACAATTTTCAGCTTTTTACATTTCATTTTACATTACGTATTTTAGATTGTTGTATGTGCTCGAGGCCTTAACTCAAAAACGTAGTTAGTGCTGCGAACAACATCCTTATAAAAGGTATGGTCGATTTTCGACCACTCGCGAAACTAGTTGTTACTAATGGCCTTGCGGGTAAAGGCTTTAAAACGATACGATCATAATAACAAACGACGTCGGGAATGAAAGTGTTTGTGGTTGCCTGCTACTAGACAAACAACGATTTGTATCCGCCGGAACGTTGGAGTATTCTCTACTATTATTTTGCATTTATTTCATTGGATTAAGTGGGCAAGGCATTCAAAAAAAAAACAATACGTCTCTGAAAGAATAGTAAGCGAACGTTGAAGGACTTAAATTCAAAATCCAATCGTATTAAAATCCTATCGGAATTGATCACAGGAGTGATTGCACTTTTTGAAAAAAAAAAAAAAAAAAAAAAAATGGGACGATCGCGACTAGCTTGTTATCAGAGTACAAAGTAAGGCATACAAATCAGTTTTTTTTTTTCACAATGCATTTACAGTCAATATAAAAACTTAACTCGAGAATGAAAAATGAAATACTCACAGCTATTTCTCGAAGACGGTGGTGGCGTTGAAACAGTCTCGTGGGACGCATTTACACTCAGAATACTGTCTGATCTGTTAAATGGTGAAATAGTCAATGCACCTCCGCCGACCGAAACACCACCGGAGGATGATGTCGCTCGGCCACTGCTCGCCTGTAGTGAGTTCTGTTGCTTCAATTTTGATTGCCTATGCTCTAGTTTCTAAATAAGCAAAAACACATAAAGAAAGCAGTTAAATAAAAAATAATTTTGACGTCAATACCGCTTTTTGCTTAGATTTTTTACGCTCCTCTTCCGAACTCATCAGTTCTTGTACTCTTACTAAACGTTTTTGGTTCTTGACCTAAATAACAACGCATTAGAAAAGCATTTTAGCATTAAATCATACGAATGTACCGATTTCTGTTCATCTCTTAATCGATTTTCACATTTCTGTGTGGCAATCCGGATTTGTTCTTTGGCATTTATGGATAATTTAAGATGTGGTTTATAGGGTCCCTCGCCGGGGCTAAGCATATCCTGTAGACTAGACAATTGCTCAGCGAAAAATCGATGCTCTACTAGCTGTTCCAAAGTCGGCAGCCCAGCCCGGCAAGCCTCTTTTGATAAAATCAATTCTAATATATTTTCTTTAAATAAAAATACAGAAATCAATAGTTAATGGATTATGTTGAATAAATTTTTGTTTGGTTGTATTACTTAAACCTTCGTGGCAATCGCTTATTTGACGTGCAACTGATTCCTGTAGCGGATACCCCATAGTCATTTCAAAGAGCACATGACCAAAGCAATAGACATCAATTATTTCGGCTGAGTGCAACTTGCTGTGTTGGACGAAAAACGGACGATAGAATGCCGGTACTCCCAATATGTAATTTTCAATGTCTAAAAGTTTTGCACATTCATCTTCAATAACGATATTTCCAGAATGGAGGTGACCTGAAACAGGGTAAATTCGATCGAAATTACTAACAAATATATACGAGGAAAACATCAAAACATTTGCCGTAGTAAAGATTCAAAAAAAACAAAAAACATCTGTACCTACATATTTTCGGAACGAATAAAAAATCTGCCCGCTTACACTTTGTAATAACTCGCCGTCGTTATAGGGATCCAAAGAAATAAAAACAGCTCGAGCAGCACGACAAAATGAGTTCTTTCGATTACCGACGAGCACATTGTATGCACCGACAGTATTTTTCCGTATTCAGAGTCATTATTCTAAAGAATACCCAAAGTTTTTTTTTTTTTTTTTGCAATATCCATTTTTATTGAACACCAAGAAAATAGGAACACTATAAAGCTTTGACTGGTTGAATGTCGCTCGGAAGATGTATGGCGGGTGAATTCACTGGACTACGTTAACGGTACTGTCAATAGTCGTAGTCAAGGCTAACAGATACCTTACTTTAGTTTCTAGGGGCTGAGATCAGTGAGAATTTCACAAGGCTGGTTACAAGGGTGCTACCAAAAAAAAAATCCTTAATTTTCTTAAGCGGCCGGAAAAATGTCCAGAGTCTTCGGAATATAGCTAGCACAACCATTAGTTTAATGAAGAATTGAAGAGTGCAGGCAATCACATACATCAGAACAACTCGCCCAAAAAGCCGCGTTCCAGAGAAAGACGAGAGCGGATCATAACCACTACGGGCGAAAGAAATGAAAATCTGCTTTTGAGAACGGAAAAGAGAAAGCACTAGTTGCGCGGTTTAGGTATCGAGAAAGCTGTCGCAAACTACCGCAATAAAATCAAAGCGCCCGATCTCGCTTCGAGATATCGAGCTTGATTCAAAAGAAAATGTGAAAGATAATTCGACTCCATGAAATCGGACTCTTCTTCAACACGCAGTACGTATGAAGAAAACACAAACACTTTTTCTCGGTGCATACGCACTTTGGGTCTGTGGTGGTGAAAATTCAGCAAAGACGGCGAAAGTGTAGCTGTAGAAGACATTGAAAATTTAAACACCGCTGCTAATAAAGATGCCAGCAAAGAGAACATAATGTAGTTAAACATAAACAAAATTGATATCTATACATTTTACAATAACTACCTACTGTTACCTTTAACAGCATTCTTTTTTTATCAATGGCCAAAGATAATTTATATTCTCCTTTGAGTTATCTTTCTGTTATTTGTTTTATCGTGGTTTATGTTTTCGTTTTCTAAATTAGATGAATTTCCTCTATTGTTTATCAATTCTGATGTCAAACAATGATGTGTCTGAGTCATGGTTCATTCCAAAGATTAGTGTAATACGCTACGGCACCGTGCTTTCCCGTAGGAGAAAAGTAACGGGCGGAGAGTAAGAAAAAATGCGTATATTTGTTTTTAATAACTATTGGCCCGCTGTCTGTAGCTTGGCTGGGATCAATCTGAATGTACTCTTAATCTGATTTTCCTGGTCACAACCTTTGCCTTCCCCCTCCACGCGGCATATGAATATACGCGCTATTTTTAGGTATTGCTTAATAGTTTTCCGTTCCCATTAAAAGAACCCAAATGACATCGTGGGTGTCATTTGTATTAGGCTGGTTTCAAGTGTCGTCCATTCATAAAAAAAAATATTATTTCCCTGATAGCACAACGTAGTATTCTTCCTATATGGAATTATTGAAGTTTCGCAGTTGGACTACGTGTGTATCGTATTGGATAGATAGGCACTTGAGACTTGACTCATTGCGCTTGGGTGAATGTAAAAACGAATGAAAACAAAGCGAATGACCTATTAATAGCCGTGTTCGCTGGTAGTTCGCTCGGTCTTCGGTGTATGGATTTTCATTGAGTGAGAAAATATGAGAAGGTGATGAATAAGTCTGCCAATTTACTTGATGTGTTTTTCGTAAGTGACGCTGATAAAACCCTATTTTACAGCCAGCCGATAGCATAAGGTTTTTCAAAACACGACTTGATATATCAAACATATGATATACAAATGGAATTAGCTGAAACCGTTATTACCTGCAGAGATTTAAACAACATACATTACGATAATCTACGTTTCGACGTGATTGAAATCGAGTGGGAAAACATTTATCATATAGGTATGCCGTCAGTTAGTTAGCAGGTACAATTTCTCCAAAATAATTAATAAAACTTTTCGGCCCACATGTCCCGCTGAGACATAAGACCCACGGGAATAAATAACACAGAAATGGAATCTTCTCTAATATCGGTCGGTGGAAGCGTTACAAACTCCATGTGCTTTATGACACTTATCGTTCTTTTTGCAATTTAGTTTTGCAAAATCAAAAATACAAAACTGCGTTACTACGAAGATTTTATGAATCCTGACATTCAGTCTGAGAAGGATTTATGGAAAAAGCTATGCAAACTAGGTAATAGGAAACAGCGATTAGGTTTCCTTACTGGGATAGATTGTCTTGCAGCAAGGACGTGGTGCTGTATGGTTAGCTACTTCCACAAACTTAGAACACGATGGTACAGAACAATTTAACTTTACTCGTCTAACAGATGAAGATGTTGTTGAAGCTTTGCTATATATTATATATATCAAATCAAATGCAAGAGGCCTGGATGAAATAAACCCTAAATTTATAGAACTTCTTCTTCCTTTTGTTTTGAAGTAGATAACGCACAAGAGTTGGGTAGTTCTTTCCTCTCTTTCCGTAAACTGCATCTAAACCACCCCTATAACAGAATCCGATGAATGGTCTGCGGATGGCTTCCGACAACTTTTTTCAGTTTTTGCTATTATATACCTAATCCGCTGTAAAGAGTGAACGGATGTCGGTTACGTAGTTTGGTTTTGTTTAGATTATGAAATACGCAGCCCATCCGCACTCCATATAACTTTGAACGTTTTAAATCCGCACCAAGATCATTGCGGATGCAACATAAACAAAAAATGAAAAGCACCAAAAAGTACGTCAATTCACATACATTTAAGTTTTTGAATGTAGTTTTTAGTTTTATGCAGAGTGCAATTTGAGAAGGTGGGTGAGGCAATGAAGAGAGAGCCGGTTATTGTGAAAATTTTGAATTTTGAATAAAAAAACGCCGGATTTATTGAATTATTTGAATTCTTTGGGTTTCTTTCCGTTTCAAGAAGTCTCGGAATGGAAAAAAGGAAGTTTAAAAAAAATATTTATAAGTATACTAAAATAAATTGATTGATTCTGTAAGTTTCGATATGTTTGGTTAGACTTTAAAAGTCAAAAATATTTTAACCAACAACAAGCGATCGCTTTACCCGACGGGTGGTACAGCCAGCGAAGAGCAATTTTTTAGTCCACTGGAAGAAGATTGGTTAGTTTAAGAGATGCTGTTCATGGCGTTCTCAAACGTTAGATTTCGGAATCGCAAAAAAAAAGAAAACGCGAAGCAATAATAATAGCTACCTCTGACTCTTCTGCACCCGCCTGTTCTGGAGATGTGTTGAACGAACATGAAACTATTGAAATGGACATTTTGGATGAATTCGATGCCGAAAATGAAAACCCGAACATTGTCCCATCACCCATTCCACCGCAAAAATGCTCTCGAGCAAATTAATGAAAGGAAATTGAATCCATTATTTTTCTATTTTTTATTTCGTTTAAAATTGTATTTACTTTAATACCCTTTAACTGTATTTTGTTAACAATTCTAAATCGTTTTTTTTTTTTTTTTTGGCACTAAGGGCGGTATTTATCAAGCGCTCTTAAATCGATTATTATGTGGTATTCGATTGGGCGCTCTCATAGCACTGTTTTTTGCTCTCAGAGCAGTTTTTATGTTCGTTTGGTACAAAAAAAGCAATATTTTTCAGATTTCAGAGCACTTTTGCGAATCTAGATATTTTCCCAGATTTACCAATACAAGTGCTCTTGAGTTTGACAACTGGTGGAAGGCGTTTAGTTTTCGTGAATTTGTTCTAAAGCAAAGAGAGGCATTGCATCGGGTGAATCTATTTGAGTGAATTATTTATGTATAAATATTTAAAAATCATTCGGGACGCAAATTTCGAATGTTTTAATTTAAAATTTTACCAGTAAAAGAAGCTCTTAGTTTAATATTGGTCGATGAATACCGCCCTAAATGCCAAAAACTAACAGCATCGATAAGATAGTTCGAAAATGGTAAGTAGGTAAGTGTTACGGATCGGCAATGTTGTTCTTCCGGGGGATTTGATAATTATATTTATCGCGGATGTGAATAGGCTGTGGATCGAGTCAACTCCCCGGGAATACATTTTTGCGGATTCTGTAATCGACATGATTATCTATACCTAGTGTCTCCACGAGCAATATTTCATATCTTGCAATATATCATACTATGAAAATTGCCAGTATTACCACAAATAGTATGATATAAACAATTTCTTGAAATATATTGCTTAGCTCATTGAATGATATCGATAGTATGATATGAGCTGTCATTTTTGTGCAGTTTGACACTTTTTTACGAAGGCTGAGTAGCGAATGGACGGTGTATTAAGGCATCTAATGCGAGAATGCAAAGACATGCTCTGAGCTTGAACGAATGAATAGTATCCTATGAAATGCCCACCCTACATTTTATTGCATACTATCGTTCTTTCTTTCTATCAAATTTGACAGATATCAAGCTATGAAATATTGCTCGTGGAGACACTAGGATACGCAAATACAGAAGTAGCACACATGCATACTATGATACGAGCATCAGTATTAAACACATGGCAAAATTCGCGCGTCGAATGTCGATGGACAAGAACTGTATGCGCATGTTTCTTTACGTCAGAAATTGGAACTATGTACCACGAACATGATTAGCATATCTACAGCGACATCAACAGCAACTTTGACAGCCACAGCGCGCTTTTTAGAGCCACTGTATATTAATTACTTTAAGCACATTAGCACAGCAACATCGAGAGCGACATCGACGTTAGAACTATTCCTAAATTCGCTGTTGCTGTTGCTGTCATAGTCGCTGTGGATGTGGCTGTGTTATGAGAGAAACAGATTAATGTGGTTTCCATTGGGACCACCAGAAATCTTTTTCAGATCTCAGATTTTACTGTGCTCATGGAACGCGCAACGAGATTGATCTGCTTTTGTAAATGGATTAGTGCGTTAATTGACAACAATATCAGCTGTTCAAATGGCATTCGTTTTTGGCTAAATCACAAATGGATATCGCCCTCAAAAATGTTTTCCTTCTTGTAGATACAAATGAAGTATTATTGGTGGTTTGTAGTCTTCAGATGACGAGGGAGATAATGAAGATAATCAGGCCGATCATTGAATCCGCCGGATGCTCTGCGGTCGGATTCAATCCGATCCGCAGTTGATCACTTCACAAGTGAAAACCTATCATTGAAAACGGCGGATGGACTACATTATCGGTCCGCAAAACCGCATTACCGATTGCTTGTAGTCCAGCGAGTCAGCTGTCAAATGAAAATTTTTTCTTATTCGATTTTGTTTTAATAAAGTGTACGAACATGGATAGCATTGTATTTTTCTTAAATTTAGAAGAAATTGCTAGTAATAGTGATACTAAAAGCATTAGAAGAGGTGTTAGAAGGCGAGGAAAAGATGTCTGGATGTTTTTTTTTATAATTTTCACCATTGCCTGCAACTGAGGACGGGTTGTTTGTTTTCTAAATCGGAAAGATTAATTAACTGTTCGTAAACTTTTTAAATTTATCCTTTTTTTTCGAAAAATAAAACTTTTATTGCGTGTATGTGTGTTATCTCTTCGAGATCCGCATCGATTTTGATGCGGATTGAAAACGACAACATTTGTATGAACCGCGGATCGGTTGCGTTTTCAATGATAGGCATGAAATGTGAACTTCGCTACCGACATCCGCTCACTTACCTACCGGCGTTTTCAATGATAGGGGAAATGTTCAAAACAGGTACTACTCCCTCCGCAGAGCATCCGTCGGATTCAATGGTTGGGGTGAATAATTCCTCCGAAATCATATCCATAGCTATTTATGTATTTTGTTATTTTGGTTTTCACGAAACTTTGCGCATTTGCCTCGAAATGAAACTTCTAAAACTGACGTTAAATAGCTGTACAAAGTATATTGGTATGCGTAAATCTGAAAAAATATCGAGATCTGCGAAAAGTGATCCGAATCGAAAAAAAAATTGATTTTTCGTCCCAATGGAACGCAAAAAGTGATTTAGATCAAAAAAAAGATTGATTTTTTGTCCCAATGGAAAACCACATAAAACAGCGACAGCAACAAACAGCAACAGCGAATTTTTGACAGCTGTAACGTTGACTTCGCTGTCGATGTTGCTGTGCTCAAAGTAATTAAAATACATTGGTTCTTAAAAGTTGTCAAAGTTGCTGTTGCTGTTTCTGTGTTAATCTGTTTCTCGCATAATGGTTATGAGAAGGGTATGTTAATTTTAAGAGTTCTCTCCCTCTTTTAGTTCCATTTCTTTTTGCTGCAGTAGGTTTCTATCAGGTTCTCTTCAATTAATTGCTTTCCAATTGCATATTAGAGTAGGATAGTATATCTCGGAAATGGAATACATATTTACATTGTTATGATGTTTCTTTTCATTTCTGCTTATTAGAAGGGTATGTCGATAACTACTCAAATTGACTGCGGTGGAGTTATTTCAAAGGAAAGAAGGATTTTTTAAAATGGCAATAAAAAAAATATATATATACATAATTATACGCCTTTACTGAGAGCACAAAACCACTCTCGCATCAAAAAAAGTCGAAAATAGATAATAAGTTAATTGTTATGATTGCTAAAGATAATAAATGGTCTCCCTTTCTTCATTTCTTTCCTTCCATAAACATAGTTTCAAACTCGTTCAATCCTTTCCATTCCTTTTCCTTTAGGCCCAGTTATAGTAATACGTAAAACCAAACCGTAAAAATTTGCTTTTGCTTTTTTTGACCACTTAAACTTGATGGTTTAACTCAATCTTGGTCTTAAAATGTTGCTTATGAATTATAAAGTTAGATTATCAAAAAAAAGTATGCAAATCTTATACCTTTAAACGAGCAATTCTTGTATGTATATAAATTTATTTATTTATTTATTTCTGTGATCTCGGAAACGGCTCTAACGATTTCGCTGAAATCTGGTATATGAGGGTTTTCGGGGGTAAACAATTGATCTAGATTAGTCCTATGTTTGGGAAAACGCATGTTTTCGAGTTTTCATGCGTTTTTCTTTCCACGAAGAATATGGTCGCTAATTTCGTCCTTCCGGCCACTGTCCGTCTGGTTCATCGGTTTAAGACATCAGTACCTGGGCGACCGAGCTTTGCTCGGTTATTAGTATTAATTGTAATTTCAAAAACAATCAAAATTAAAAAAAAATATATATGAACATATAAAAAAAAAACAAAAGTAAGTCACCGAGTGGGATTCGAACCCGTAACACTCGTTTCTTGCCGTCCGCGTCATAGTAAAAGGAAAAAAGTAAGACATCTACCGGCATTTAGGAGACTTCAATCTCTACATATAAATAAAATTGGTGTAGTTCTGTTCGACTAAAATTGAAATTGACTGCATGTCTTTAAATGCAAAAATCTTGGAAATTGCTGAATATATTCTGGTGAATTTTTCACAGGCTTATAGAGGATACTTAGGCCTACAATCTCCAGTTTGTCTTAACTCTATATCTCTATAAATTCCGGAAAAAATTGGACAAGAGTAATTTTTTTTTTCGTTTCGCTTCGATTTTTTCTTTGCAACGCTTTGCGTTCGAAAATACTGGGAGCATTTAAATATACTAAGTACCAGCTTATAAAGGACATCTGCAAGTACAATTTAGGATATCCATTATCTCGATAACTTAAAAGGTTTTCAAATAAATAGGAAAAACTTGAAATATTTCTACGATTTTTGCCTCGGTGATAGGATATGCACTTCATTCTCAAATCAAACATACTAACAGCACAATATATTGACATCTCTTTTAACCTTAATTTACTCCTGTAACGGAGAGGGAGACAGTATACTGTTTGGTTTGCTTGGAAAAAAAGAAACTCATAAAAGAAATGTCAAATCAGTGTTAGTATATGTAGGGTAAAAGTCCCTACACGTAGGGATCTAAAAATGATACCGTAAGGAAAAAAGGGCAGATTTGTATAACGTAGAGATCTTTTCGGACGAAACATTTTCATCTTTGCTCAGTCAAGAGATATTTATTATTTTTTTTACTTTTTATATTTTGCTCTTACATTCGTCGATATTCGCTAAGGAATGAAATTAGATGACATAATTTGAAGAGTCAACAAAAAGGAAAAATTCATTTGTGGTTGAGATTGCGTGTGAGAAGTTTGATTCGATTTTATTCGTGTATGTATGGATAAAATAGTTATGTAGAGAGATTGTATTGATAATTATTCGACGGTGTAGGGAAAAAGTAGGAATTTTCTTTGTGCACTGTAGGGTTTATTTTTTTGGATGTAGGTACATAAAGCCCGCACCAGACCTATAACGTGTGGTGTGTTGTGGTGTGGTCTGTCGTTTCGTGTTCTGTGCACACTTATTTAGTGTGCTGTCATTTTTTTTAAATGAATTCAAATGCTGTTTGTTTTGCTTTTTTGACGTTATTGATTTCCTAGATCATGTGTACTCTTTCTTTCACATATGCAATTTCAGATAATATATATGTCTCGCTTCATTGCGCCATAGAGCGTTGTGGCGCAATCGGTACAGGAGCGATTTCGACACAACGCGACACACTGCAACACAACACACGAGAAATATATGTTTCTACACATATGAAATCCATTGGAGTGATAGCGACACGCCACTCCACATCACAACTCACGTTACAAGTGTGTTTCCGGCTTAAGCTTTGTCAAATATGTAGGAAAGGTTTGTTTATCTCTGTTTTGCTTACAAAAAAAAAATCTATCAATATCTATGAAAGAATGTCAAATAGATATAGGTATGCATTTTGTATTTAAAAAATTAAAAACATCCATTTTATTCACATTTTGTTCGATTACTACCTATAAAAGCGGAACACATGGAACACCCAGTGTGTGGTATTTAAAAGAATAGCCAAAGGGCGAATGCACTTATAAATTACATATCAATAGAAGCGGTTAATAGGACTATGCAAGATATGCTAAATAAAAACAGATTTGTCGGTGGAGTTACATTTTTGTTCTCTGGTGATTTCAGACGAAGATTAATTATTAAACGTTCAGTGCTTTGGCGATACTTTAGAACAGTGTACTTGACTCAGAATATGAGAGCAGTATCGGTGGATTCTGATATTTGCAAACTTCTTTTTGAGAGTGATTTCGTTGCAGAAAAAGGTTATTGGGGCGTTAATTTTAACTGGTTGTGGTAAAGGAGATACGGTTTTTACCAAAAATACCAATTATTCCCAACAATAAGTAATAACCCATTTCAGTTTCAACGGATTCAATTTCCTATTTTTTTTTTTTTTTTTGACAATCAATAAGTTACAGGCTCAAACTTTAAGAAAAGCGGGATGCGGGAGTTGAATGCACGGGCATTTATGTGTAGCGTGCAAGAGGATAAGCAATGCAGTAAATATCACAACTGTTATGAAACCACATTTTGCACGTGCGAAGCCGGGCGGGTACAGCTAGTTTTTTTATATATTCAAGTTTATATATTTTTGTTTTTTCATTTTTAGAATAAAAATAATAATAATAAGTAATAACCGAGCAAAGCTCGGTCACCAGATTCTGATCTTTAAATTTTCTAGAAAAATAATTTATTCATTTTTACGTACGAAAACTTAACTGATCAACTTCTCAGTCAATTCCACAAAAGAAAACCGAATCATTCCACTGAAGTATTTCATTTCTTTACTGTTCCATCTGTAAGGAATTTTTTTTTTCTGATGGAATATAATCAGTGGGGGTTGGTTTGTTGTAATTGTTTTAGGCCCGGTTTCTTCAATCTTGGTTATCTTTTATCATCGGTAACTCCAGCTGGTAACCATCGAATGTGTTTGTTCAGCAAAATATTAACCAGAGAATCAGTAGTTTGGTTAGTTAACCAGTGAAATCGATAACCAGCTGATTTTGAGCGGTTAATGAGACTTAACCACTGATTTTCTGTAATTTTGTTTGTTCAAGATTTTTTAAGGACTACGTAGGTATTTTGACGTAGCTGATATACAAAAACTTTTGAACAAAAAGAAAAATGTAAATAATAGAACGAAGGAATATATAACGCAAGATGGACGGTCAACTGACTCATAAATATATTATATACACAACACACCAAAATAATGAATGCAAAGGATGAAGTAAGATTATTTTCAACTTTTTTTGACCGATGACAGTTCTCATAAATTGAGATAAAGCACACGCGCTAGGAAAAATATTGAGAGAACAAGCAAATTGCGATTGTCGTTGAATAAATTAACATGAGGCCTGTTAATAAAATAAAAGTTTTGGCTTTATTTCGGTTTTGGTCTCAAAAAATCAACAAATCAAAAGACTAGCAAATTCAAAGTTTCATTCTTTAGTTCTTAAAAAATACCTGTATAATTTGGTTATGACATTCATTTTTGTGTTTATTAATTTTATTAAAAATAAATACATTAATAAAATACCTTCCTAAATAAATAACTTATCAAAAACAAACGGACCCGAAAAACAAAAAAATATAAGCATTGATTCGGTCAATCACTAAATGACAAAAAAAAAACTGGAAAAATGGAACGATTTGCTGCAAAGCTATGGTTTGGTGACCGAAGTGGTTATCAGTTATCACTGATTTATAATCATGGGTTAACCTAAATATGTGGTAACTTAACCAAGGCTTTAACCAGCTGTGAACAGACCGGCCCTTAGTAGGGCAACATTTTTCTCGCAGATTTTTCGCTATGACCGCCCAAACGAAAAAAAACTTATTTTCATACTGTTCCAACTTTTTCGGTTGCATTTTACGTATGGCTATAACTGGGGCCTCAACGAAAAAATGATATAGATTAATGGAACTACATAGTTTCGCGGACATGTTTCCGGGAACTAGTTCCTTTCCAAATAAGAATCGTTCCATGTTCGTTCCGTCATTGGATCTATTTAGCACAACTCTAATGCACATATTTAATACCTTTTTTTTTTTTTAAATAAGTCCCATGCCCTGACACTGTGACCTGAAAGATCTATTGTATCAATGGGGAAATTTTAATCTAAGAGACGTGCAACCTCCCTCTTAACCAATGAAAAGGCGGACAGTCACAGAAAACGTGTTCAGAGGATTTAACATCGTCCAGACAAAATCTGCATTCTTTTTCCGGACTGAGGTTCATTTTGTTGAGGTGATATCTGAGCCCATAGTGACCTGTGAGGAAGCCCACTAGCTTTCTTATATTATCCTTACTGTGCATAAGAATTTCCTTCCCTCAGTTCAGTTCTATATCTGGTGACGAACGGTCGTCTTTATTTGCATTCTATAATACTTGCGTGGTAGTCTTTCGTTTAACTCTATGTAGAGTGCCTTGCAGTTGTGGTTCAAAAGTTGATCGTCTCAGCTCTAAAATCCAGTGTGAAAATTGTAAAGATTATTTCCATCTACTCTGTGTAAATATTAAATCAAATGACTGGGCCTACATGAAAAAGAACAATTTACCATATCGCTGTGCATGTTGTGAAAAACATAGACGTAATTCATTGCGCTCACCGCCTCTCATCAAACTGCCTGATAAAATTGCTCATTTTTCCACTGCGCCACCATCGAAAACAACAACATCTGATGTTATATTGGATTCATCGGCTTTCTCCCCATTGCCAGCAGAATCTCCACAAGACCACAACCTTCCTGCTACCATCACATTAGACGTCTTGAATAAAGAGATCATCTCTCTCCAACAAATGAATTGCAATGCTTTGGAAGAAATCAGTACTCTCAAAAAAGAAAACAAAACACTGTTGGATAAGGTCAACATTCTCTGCATGTTCGTTGCCTGCAATACCCTGATGACCCGGTACAGAGCCAAGTTTTACCTTTTTATATGTTAGCTAGACCTGTTGCGCAAACTAATTACTCGGTGTACGAAATAGCAACTGGTTCTTAAAGCATGCCATTCCTACTAGCAACACAGCCGAACTACATTGCTATAAAATTTTCTCAAACGTAAAACTTACCATAGGGCATCCCTTTTGAATGCAAAAATATCAATGCTTCCAAAATCTGCCGGCCATAGAGTGCAATCTGTTTGATTGTGAGTGTGGTTCTGCCCTTTGGGTTGCCGTATTTAGCTAGGAATGGATTTTTTGGAGTAGCCATACAGAGAATATCTTTCAGAGTTCCCTGTTTATGAAATCTAAATAAACAATCAGCATTATTAAGGCTTTTTTTGAAAATGATTCCAGTGATGGGCTTACTTGCGAACAATAAGACAGCCATTTTCGTTGGAAGCTGCATATATAATTGGATCAATGTAAGGGTGTTGGAGCCCAAGAAAACTTTTCAATATACTATGGATTTCCTTGTCGTCGATGTACTTGTCTTGTCCGAACTCAATCCATTCCAATGCTATTTCACCGCCTGGTCCATACATTCCAGCATCCAAGCTACCACTTCCATTACTAGTCGAAGCAAAGTGCTTTGCTTGGTGGGACTGAGATCCAGTCTTTACTAAGTGTTTGCTACTCGACTTCTCTGGGGGCTTTGATGTCACCTTAAAGTAATGCTTTCTCAGACGCCAGCCTATTGCTCCCATTGTCTGTCCTAAAACATATAACCCTTCTGTGCGAAGGCACAAAGATGCGTTTTGTACCGCTTGATCTAAAAGAAATATATAGAATTTATTTAAAGCGTAATATGCATTAAATACAAAGTTCTACGAAAGGAATGTGTGCTTACCGTGAAATGATTGCGAATAGCTGTCCGGATCAACAAACCGTTTCGCCGGCAGCGATGATGCTAGTATTGGATTCATGAGGACAATGTCTATGTACTCTTGTAATGCTTGACGCCTTTCAGCTATGAAATCAGGACGCATATTTCCAATGAGTTTTTTTCCAGGCATCGGCAAATCAATACCAGACGGTTGAAGGTATCTGTTGAGCTCAGCGAAGTCATTGTAGCGGCGTAAAATTTTCCAACTATTTTCTTTTAGTGGTCCCCGTTGCAGGCGCAGAAGATACTCCTACAATTGCAATTAGTCATACAGGTTTTAAAACACAACAACAAAAATGAGAACAAAACGAATTATGGCAGAAAATTGTTTTACCGTATGTCCATGCACCGTCTGGGCTGTTTCAATAACGCAATTTATTTGCTGTGTGTCGTCGAGAGAGATTTTTCTTTCGTGTTTTTGTTCAAATATAGCCATTGGTTTTCGAAACAGAAAGCGAAAACATTTTTATGCTTCGTATGGTATATTTTATGACCGAGTGACGGCCACTATTAGGAGTAGTTTTTTTTTTATTCGAAAACTTATGGTGAACCACCAATTGTCAATGCAGTTGTTTGATCCGAAATAGGTAATTTATTACAAGTCACAATTTAATTTAGAAATAGAAATTAATTTTTAATTAGAAAAGCTGGTTGGTACTCGACCAATCCCCAAAATTAGTCCCTGGGGGTGTTGGTGTTGGACCGAATATTTTTCCCATTTCTCTCAGAGGTTTTTTTCTGTTTTTTTTTTAACATTTGACATATACATTTTTCAACAATGCGTGACATCAAATCCTATTGTTCTGATGTTGGCTGCAATGAGAATACACATTTGTAGGGTTTTATTGATTTCTTTGTTGTTGATTTAATTCTGAGCATGAATTTGAGCTAAATTGTGCTATTATTGAGGCTGGTACCTACTGGTACGCTGCTCAAGTGAAGTGAAATATTTTTTTGGAGACTTTCGTGGAGAAATTAATGCAGGGTGACTGAGCTGAAAAGTTTTTTTTTCTGCTGGGAATTCCATAAGATTTGGGATAGCTATAAGGCTAGTACGCTGCTCAAGTGAAGTGAAATTTTCACTGCTCTCCAAAAAATGCTGTGAAATCGAAAGTGAAATATTTTTTTGGAGATTTTCGTGGAGAAATTAATGCAGGGTGACCGAGCTCAAAAGTTTTATTTTTAGGATAGCTATAGTATAAAATAAACATACTTTTTGGACTCTTATTTTACTTAAAATGAAAACAGATGGAGGAAAGAAATTGCGAACTTTGTTTTATGTCGGTTTCCATTGGGATTTCGAGATTTTGCTCTCAGATTTCAGATTTTTCGTGCCCAATGGAACATAAAACGAGATTTTTCTTCCTTTGCCTTTGTGGTGGTGCGTGATTTGAAAGTCAGCTGTTCTAAATTGTAATTTTTGTTTATAAGAATCCATTCAATTTTTGCTTATATACATTACAGCGGCCAAATGAATTTTTTTCTCTATTTTTCACAGACTTCTCGTCTAAAAACGTAAGTAAACATACCTACTTTAAAGTTTGACAAACAACAAATGTTTTGGTGTTAGTGCAAATAGGTGTGAATCTCGCTCGGATATCGAGATTCGCAAAATTGCTCCGACTCTCAAAAAAAGAGCTTTTTTTTTGCGCCCAATGGAACATCTGACAGCCAGCGGATTTCGAGAGCAGAAAAACTGCTCTGACTCTTTTTCTGTCCCAATGGAAAACGACATTATTGTAGTTCATAGGTTCTAGTAGTGTTTAATTTTGGCAATAATATCTGATTTGTACATAAGACCAGTGTAACACATTTTTACAATCAAGAGTGCATAGAGAGTATACCGCACCTTTTGAAAGATCCGTGAATTATATTGATGTGATTACTGAACCTCATTGTAGTAGAACATTCGAATACTGCTGTGGTACCTATTCGTTTACGCTTCTTGCTTCTTCACTTGCCCTTTTTTGTGTTGACATTCATTATGGAATACATATGTGTAGCCTTCAACACTTTTCAAAGCGTTTTCCATTACACAAATAGATTCTCCCGATGCAATTACTTTCTTTACTGTAGAGAAAAACAAAAAACAAACCCAAACGCACTTGTACCTATTGATAAATCTGAGAAAAAATAGAGATTCGCAACAGCGCTGAAATCTGGAAAAGACAGTTTTTTTTTTTCTGTACCAAATGCACATAAAAAGTGCTCTGAGAGCTCCCAATCGAATGCCACAATAATATTTAAGGATTTATTATTAATTAAAGTAACTCTCATTCATTCAATAGTAGTAATAAAAATGCATAAAAAGAGTATCGTGTTCAATTTTATAACGCAAATATCGCCTTTACAAAAGGGAACTGCGAGGTGCGAACAAATAATTTTTTGTATGAGAACACTAAATTGTCATTTTAGTATCCATAAAGCATTTGATGTAATTGATCTGACCGCCGATTAAAAATCTGTATGTTTATCTTGAGCAAAACAGTGTATAACAATTTACTGAGGCACCCTGCTCATCAAAAAGGTCATCCATGCCACCAACTTTTTGTACACCTAACTTTATGGTACTATATTCAATGCAAAAATGGTAAAAGAAGTTCGAAAAATGCAGTACCTACTCTCTTTAAGAAACATCTGAAATTGAAATTAATTTCTTAACCGTCGTCCTACGAATCATTTTTCACGCCGAAATGTCAAAAATTTAATGCGACGGACAATAAAAACCAAGTGAAATAGCTATGGAGAGATTTTTACTAATGCACAGCTCAGTTGTTGAAGCGCAATTTTTCACTTGAGCTGCGTACTGCCAAGTGAAATTTCCCTGTGGAAAGTTCATTTTGACATTTCGCGGTGAAAAATTTGTATGAAAAACTGGATTTCACTTGAGCAGCGTACTAGCCTATAGTATTAAATAAACATACTTTTTGCACTCTTATTTTACTTAAAATGAAAACAGATGGAGGAAAGAAATTGCGAACTTTGTATTATTTTACTTCATACTACCTAGTAATACCTAGTATATAATTTTGGCAATTATATCTGATTTGCAATTTGGTGCACATCTGAAGTGTGCCTATCACATTTTTACCAATTTTTACAATCAAGAGTGCATAGAGAGTAGGTATACACCTTTTGAAAGATCCGCGAATTATATTGATGTGATTACTGAACCTCATTGTAGTAGAACATTCGAATACTGCTGTATTCTTATTTGCAAAATTTCGTATGTGGTATTCGATTATGCTTCTTCAGTTTTCACAAATTATTGTCTCCATAAAATTGAAAATCGTCTTCAGGTTGATTGTGTTTACAATGATTTTTCGAAGGCCTTTGACAGGGTGCGACCCTAGAACCAGAGACAACCCATACTGAGACCCCCAACTCACAATCCTCTTGCCGCTGGCCCCCTCAGTTTTTTTTCAAATTCGCCATTTTGTTTTCCTATCGGTGTAAGCATCAACAAAAAAAAGCAAACCAAAAAAAATGTGGTGAAATTCTTTTGACAGAAGTCGATTGACATAAATGTCAAAAACGTCAAAATATGCAGAACGTATTGTGATTTTCTTCCATCAAATTGAAAAAATGTAAGTTTTCGCGTATTTTAAGTGTTTAAATTAATAAATAAATACACTTGACTTGCAGCCTTGGAACAAGCCGATTATGAGACGTTTTGCCGACTTTACCGGATGCATTGGATCGTATTGGAGACGAGGGATATCAATCAGAATCGGTATAAGTAAGCCATACTATTCAATAAATATGTTTCACAAACCACAATACGTTTATTTACTATTCTATCTTCCAGGTTTGTTAAATCGAAAAACATTAGTTAGCTGCGGAATGCCGTTTAAAAAATAAAATATATTTGAGTTGCTGGATTATGGTAAAGAAAAAAAAATTTAAAGTATTCAGCGGATATGTGCTAAAAAATATTCTTTTTCTTTACAGTTTGTGAAGTTCGCAAAAGTTACCCAATGTCCATGGTATCATAGTCGGTAGTCGAAGAAGGACGGCAAGAATGTTAACAAAACTTGCACTGCAACTGGGAATAAAGCCGGATAAACTAGTTTCCTTTAATAGGCAATGAGTTGCGGCGTTTTTCAACTACTGAGGTATGTATGTGCTTTGCAAGTTATCAACACTGACACACTCAACAACATTTTGTATTGCAGGTGTAATTAGTGTTGCAATACAAGTTTTGCATTATATCAAATACCATAATCACCCCTATCGAGGTATCCGTTCGGAGAAAATTCCGATACGAACGTGAAATCCGATCGGAACTCAAATTGCGTTCGAAGTATCCGTTTCGGAATAAAATAAATGAAGCCTACAAACGCGTTCATTTCACATTAAAATATTCCGCAGCAATTCGTTGTCTTAGAAATTCGGAAAAAAATTGCCGTGTGGCTGTCAAATATAAGTGGTATAACGCGATTCCACGCAATGCGAAAAGGTGTGCTATGCTACATGCCATCGGAGAATTTTTCCGAAAGTTGTATCGGAACGGATACCTCGATAGGGGTGAATATATGAGATGCTACCATCGCTACCATCAATCAATTTTTTAACGTATAATTATTTCACTACAAGTACCCACACTATCGCAAGGAAGCCAATACGGGTTGGACAAATCGATAGATGAACTAAGATAAGTATTGCTATTCAGTATAGAAAGTGTAGCAGGTTATGAGTCATTTAAATAACATTCTATTTACAGATACCCCACCTCAAGATGAACCATTCAACGATTTTGGCGCATTAGCCCCACCAGTGTTGCTAAATAACAAGGCTAAACTGGTTAACATCGACTGTAAAGCGGAAATCAATGTTCCTGATCAAAGTATGATATGTCGTAGCTTAATTCGCCAAGGCACTTTGGTATGAATTTTAATTTGCTTTGATCGCAACTATACAAGGAAAGTAGAAAAAAAATATTAAAACATTATATCAAAAAACAATGTAAATCACATTTATTTCAATAAATTAACACAAAGAAATTATTTATTTAATGTTTTTTTTTTTTGTAATATAACATGATGATGAGATGATCCTCTTTAGATGATGATGCGCATGGTATATGTCGATGCTGATGATGATGATTTTTGAACGAATATCTGTTTGGGAATAAGTTTCCCAAAAAAAAAGATCTAATAATGCATTTGGAACTACCAAAATTGTGAATTCAATGCGTAACTCGTTGCAATCGATTCTATATTGTGCAGCACAATCAGACGAACTGAAAGATACCAAACATATAGTGGAAGCTTGCTCAGGTTCATAGGAAAAAGTGACAACAGATTCATTTTTTCATAAAATTTGCCTATTTCGCTCTAACTTGAGTAAGTAAGTAATCTATTTTCACCTGCTCCTAAAAATTCAAGTAAGCTACCTCCAAGTATTTGGTATCCCTGAAATTGTCTAACTGTGCTCAACAAAATGGTGTTAATTATTTTGCATTTATCTTTTTATTTTAAAATTTTACAATACTAAACATGTTTTGACTTCAGTTTTCTGTGCGAAGTGAAAATGACAGAGTTCTAAATGCATTTAGTATTGCAAAATTCTTAAATAAAAAGATAAATGCAAAACAATATATACCATTTTGTAGAGCACAGATAGACGAATCCAGGAATACCAAATACTTCGTGATAGCTAATACGGCTCTCAAGAGACAGGCGCGAATGTGTAGCTTTTTTTAGTCGCTTATCACATTTACTGAAAAAAGCTACACATTCGCACCTGTCTCTTGAGAGCCGTAATCTCAATCAATTGTCCTCAAATGAAAACTTCAAACGTACTCGCCCAGCAATTAAGCCGCAGTGCTTAAACGACATACTAGCGTTCGATGTTAGCCCTCCGGGTCATATTGTTGATGATTTCTTCATTATCGCTTCGGAGACGCTTCGACGACGCTTCATTATCGCAGCGTCGGTCGAAGCTGGAAATAAAATTACCCAATAATCCCTATTCATACCAAATACATTATGTATATACACATTAAAATTTTATTCAACAAAAATAGATTTTATTTCATTTAAAATGAAGATTGCACGTTACAGAAGCGCTCTGATGTTGACTGTTTTAGCTTCCAAAGGCCTTAGATTGTTAGTGGTTTTTTAGGTCAAATATTTCCCTCAATAGTAGTTCTATGTAATGTATAACTCGGTGTCGCGTCGGTGTAAACAGAACTATGGCACACAGTACTTTGAAGAATCGCATGCAGCTTAGCTGTAGCCATTGCCACAACTCCAGGATTGGGATGATGCGAACACTTTAACAGCAGCCCTAAGCACAACCGAATCATGTCGGCCCAGTCATCCGAGGATGATTATTGAAACACCATGAGTGCATCTAAAAGAGCCAGCACTCCGTCCAATAGCTTAGTGGATCACTTCTTTGATTCGTCTTCATTTGAGCCGAGTACGACTAGTTCGTAGACCATGCGAAATATTTGTGATGCATTCTGTAAAGGAGGAAGCTTAACAAAGACCTCATATTATTATTTGAACTCACTTCTTGATTGATTAAAGTTTGATTGCCATGCTCGGAGAGATCGAAGAGTGATGCTTGTACTGCCATTTCGAGGATTCGCAGTCGCAGTGATAGATGTGATGCTATGAGTTCATTGTTCAGTGCCAGCAAATTGATGCAACCCAAAACTTGACCTCGTTCCTGCAACAAAATGTTGGGTGAATTCAGAGATGCGATCTCAAAATAAATAAACACAATACCTTCCAACATTGCGGATGCTCATTGCTGACTCCTCGCCAGAAGATTGTAAACAAGACGTTTGTGAGTAGATATACCAATTGCTCTTCGGTGTCTACGTCGGCGCCGGGGGAAAAGTCAAAGCTGGCGACCTAAAAACCGCTCAATGAACACTGTCGAATGTGTAACTCTATAGCATACTCACATCCATCGAGTCCTTATTTTTGGCACTGCTACCCGGTGATTGTGATGAACTGCCCGAGTTGTTCGACGAAGTTCCCTGCCTCAGGGGCATCACTTCGCCGCCGTATTCTGAGGGGCCGCCCATTGTTAGTGATTCAAATGTATCCTGGATCTCGTGCATCCTCTGTCTTATCACAGAGTACACGCTGGCAATGTTCTCGGCCACTGCTCCGGAAACAGAACCAGCCAGCTCTTTGATTTCACTTTCTATGATATTGGCCGCCTCGGTGACACTGGCTTGGATTTCATTCAGTATCATATCTTTTCCTTCGCGCTGCAACTCTTCCAAGTCCACAGACTGTTCACAAAAACTTATCAAATCCGATTGATTGATAAAGTCGGCGTTGTCCTCGAGTAGCACATCGTTGAGATTTATTCCGAAGCTCTTGCGCTTCTCCTCGTCCGGCTTGACATTTGTGATGGGCTTACGAATTAAAAGCCGCGCAATAGATTCTTGCCATCCGGATTATTTTGCAATCGACTGCGGTGAGCTTTGCTTGATGAATGTCGTCTGAAGAAGTCGTTTGGAGATTTCCAACTTCACAGGCTGTCCGTCATTCATTTTTCTATAATGAAGATAAATAATTGAAACACATTATCAAAATATTTAGTTTAGCTTACCCTTTAATTACTTCTTATCTGCTCACATGAATCCAAAATCAAAAATCTGTATTTGCGTCTACGATATGACAAAAAAAAAAAAAAAAAAAAACGCGTAAATAAACAATTTGACAAGTGGTGGGTCTATGTGTCAGTCAACCGTGGTGGGCTCCGATAGACAGTGTTCAGAAATACAACTTTTTATTTATTAGAAATTCAACATGAAATTGGTGAATAAGTAGGTATATTATCTCAGTATATTTTCATATTACTTTTTTCGTTCCGCATTTATAAAAATATCTTAAAATCATAGTCTTAATCATATAAATACCATAACGTTCTATATTGCTATTCAACGAAAGTAATCAACAGATTTATTGTTCCATTATAATACCCAGATATATGACATTTAAATATAAATAATAAGCTTTGAAATACGAGACATTTTAAAATAAAACAAATATACAAACGAATACTACTTTTTTATTACATTTAGACTAATGGAGGTACTCTTAATTTATCTTATACAGTAGTAACCGTTTAAAGCGAACCCGGTTAAAGCGAACTTTCGGTTATAACGAACCATTTCATGAAGTCCCAATCAATGCCCCATAAGAATTATGAATTTTAATTTCGCATATAGCGAACCCGCCTAAAGCGAACTTTCGCATATAACGAACCCATTCTGCGCGTAAAATAAAGAAAATGTCCGGTTATAACGAACCAAAAATCTGTCGCTTTACATTGTCATCCAGATTTTCCCAACTTTTCGGGACTTCCCCTAGAACTGTATAGCTGCGTACGAACCAACATTCTCAAAAGTCAAAATTTTGTCCTTCAATATAATTTGCTCGGTACTTCCCCGAGTAACCCTATGTTTACAACAGAAAGGTTGAGTGAAGTGACGCGCTTAAAAATCATTTAAGTAAAATAAAATGGGAGATTTAGAAACAAATAAAAGAAAATGTTTCACATTTAAAGACAAATACGACTTAATAAAGCGTTAAGAACAAGGCGTAAGGCGATATATGGACTTGCAGACGTCGAATTGTTTTTAAGCGAATTGAAATCTTTTCAAACAAAACAATCTAAAATTCATGACTTTTTTAAATAAAAAATTTAATAAAAATAAAATGCTTTTATACTGAAATATTAACTTATTTTTTATGTGTTTTGATAACCCCTTTCTCTTTTTTTTTATTGATTTTCAAAACAAAACTTTATGATTTTCTTAGCGCATCACTTATAACGAACTTCGGTTATAACGAACCAATTTGGTCAGTCCCTTCGAGTTCGTTATAAGCGGACACTACTGTACTTGTAAATAACTGCAACGATATTAATATTCATATTTATGATAATAATATAGTGATAATTTAGTTAGCTAAACAGTAAAAAAAAAAGCAGAAACGAATGTATAAATAAATGAATATTTTGATTAATATTGATATTTGAAATATTTGCAAGATTAGAATAAAGACACATTTTTTTGCAATTGTAGGTATTTATAAGTCGCATCTTGTAGAATTTTAGAAAGAGTAGATAGAGAAACTACTGAATAAAATTACTTTCTGATTTTGAATATGACCCACTTTCATTTCTGTAATCAATTAAAAGTTATAAGTTGTAACTAAACTATAAGAAATATTCTATAATTACCATTTTTTACTCGATTTATATTAACTGCCTTACGAAAGTTTGTAAGAAATGTTTTTTTTTTGCATACATTTCTTCAGCATTGTTTATTTTTTTATTTTTTTTTTATATTTAAAAAATATATTTATACAAATATTCTGAAAATAAATCACTTTCCACACAAAATTTAGTTGTAACGAATAATTTCAAATTTAACGGATAAAATTCTATGAACGCGGACAGCAACTTTGCCCACACCGGAAGTCACCGGAAGTAGTTGATATTTTTTGAGGGTGTGTTGGTGTTTTGAAGTTTCGTGACATTTGTCAATATGAATTTCTATGTATCAATACTAGCGCACTTAATTGTGTAAACTCAATCAAAATATAGCTTGTAGGCAAAGTAACGGGAAATCGGCCGAAGTTGGGGGTCTCAGTATTGTCTCTGCCTAGAACAACACCGTTCTAAATGCACTAACATAACTTTCGAGAAAACAAAGGTTAAATGTTGTAAATAGCTTTTCTGAATCTGTTTCAATTTAATTCTAAAACTGTTTTGGAATCATTTGAACTTATTCCTTTAAGATTATAATGTTTAAAAAAATATTTAAACTACTATATTAGTTTTTCTTAAATTTACGTTTTAAAATGTTGATAGAACTATGTTGCCCAACGATAATGCACATAGAAGTAGGACATGAGGGTTCTAAGTACGCAATGGAACCTTGTGTCACGGTTAACTAAAATTTATTTGTTAATAGAACCTTGTGTTCTTTTGAAGATTTATCTTCTTGAACTAAAAGTTCATTATCTTAGTTCATAAAATGGTAAAAAAAAATAAAAACTAGTGACAATGAAAATGTGTATCAAGTTGATTAAAGCAAATCAAAGACAAAGAATTGTTAAGCCTTTGTATTCCTTTTTCCACGTTGTTAAGCTAAGAATACACGTGCCATTTTTCGTGGCAAATTTTGGCATGCCGAAGTTATTTGACGTAAACACTTATCCTAAATGTGTCTCTACGTGTGATCTCCTGTCCAGCGTCTGGTCACGCTGACTGTCGCAGCGTACTCTTTTGACATCAGGAATCAGCATGTCAAAATTTGACTCGAAAAATGACACGAATAATCTTAGCTTGATCCTTATAAATGAATGCCTACAAAAACTTAAAGGGCTGGGTCCTGGGTATAAGGAGGAACAAAATAACCCTCTGCTGGATGCCAAGTCATGTCGAAATAGAGTGTAATGGAATGACCAACTCCCTAGCGAGAAAGCGAGCATCAGAAACTTTCATAAGCCCTGAATCATTTTGCAGAATAGGGGATCACATAGAAAAGAAGAAAAACTGGGCAAGAAACTGGCATAACATTAAGCCCATGAGGCAGGCCAAGAAACTTCTGGGGCAATACAGCCGTAAATGTCCGGAAAATATTCCAAGCTTGCATCGGCTTCGGCATGAGTAAAAAATCACCTCCTATCCTAACGGGGCATTGCAGACTCAAGAAACAGCTCCGGAAACTGGGTATATCTGAAGAAGGTCTCTGCAGATTCTGCGATGAGTCCTAGGATCATATGGGACATTGACCCATCCGTATAAGACTGAAATACTTGGGCTAGTACCAATTATCTGGTGAAGAAATACTGTCACTTGAACCAGCTCTCATCCTTAGATTATTAAAGGAAACTGGACTATAGCTTAAAGATACTGTGGTGCGGAGTATCGAACTTAAAAAGAGAATCACACTCAGAGAACGTTGCTATATGCTATTATTGCGTATTAAAGCTAAAGGCTAGTACGCTGCTCAAGTGAAATCCAGTTTTTCATACAAATTTTTCACCGCGAAATGTCAAAATGAACTTTCCACATGGAAATTTCACTTGGCAGTACGCAGCTCAAGTGAAAAATTGCGCTTCAAAAACTGAGCTGTAGGTGGCGATACTAAAATGTCTCCACAGCTATTTCACTTGGTTTTTATTGTCCGTCGCATTAAATTTTTGACGTTTCGGCGTGAAAAATGATTCGTAGGAGGACGGTTGAGAAATTAAATTCAATTTCAGATGTTTCTTAAAGAGAGTACTGCATTTTTCGAACTTCTTTTATCATTTTTGCAGACTTACCAATACAAGTGCGTTTCAGTTTGTTTTTTTCTCTACAGCAAAGAAAGTAATTGCATCGGGTGAATTTATTTGTGTAATTTATTTATGTATAAATATTTAGAAATCAGTTGGGACGCTAATTTAGAATGTTTGCATATAAAATTTAACCAGTGAATGGAAAACGCTTTGAAAAGTGTTGAAGGCTACACATATTCCAATCGCACGAATGTCAACACAAAAAATGGCAAGTGATATTCTGATGTTCGATTAGCCACACTAAATCTAAAATCTGAGAGCGAATTTGAAGAAGCATACTCAAATACCACATAAGAAACTTTTGCAAATAAGAATACAGCAGTATTCGAATGTTCTACTACAATGATCTTTTAAAAGGTGCGGTATACTCTCTATGCACTCTTGATTCTTAAAATTTGTTACACTGGTCTTATGTACAAATCAGATATTATTGCCAAAATTAAACACTAATAGAACCTATGAACTACAATAAAACAAAGTTCGCAATTTCTTTCCTCCATCTGTTTTCATTTTAAGTAAAATAAGAGTCCAAAAAGTATGTTTATTTTATACTATAGCTATCCTAAAAATAAAACTTTTCAGCTCGGTCACCCTGCATTAATTTCTCCACGAAAATCTCCAAAAAAATATTTCACTTTCGATTTCACAGCATTTTTTGGAGAGCAGTAAAAATTTCACTTCACTTGAGCAGCGTACTAGCCTTAAGATTAGACTGTACCTATGCCAATTATGCATATTGTGGTGAATCAGGTACTTAGTGAATCAGGTACTTAGTGAATCAGACACTTAGGAATTGTGGTGAATCGAGCACGCTGTTTCCCTCCAAGTTCCACTTCCAATTGGAGACTGGAATCTGTCAAGTAGTTAATTCTAGAACCATCTAGAGAAGATATGGAATATATCTACTTCTGGAATATTCGCTGATAGGTGGCAGCGCGGATATAAAAGGGGCGCGTTGACAACAGAGATGTACAGTTGATTTTTAGCCCGCGATTGAAAAGTTCGAAAGAGTAATCTTTTGTGAGATAAGTGTAAAGTAATAAAGTGAATAAAGCGATTGGATTGAAACGTTTAAGAATTGACTTAAGTGATATTGTTTTGGTACTAAATAAGTGAATAATTAGAAATTGTGAATAAAGTGATTTTATTAGAAAAGTTGAACAGAATAGTGTTTTATCTTTTCGAATCCCAGCCTGAATGTAACAATATGTATGCCAACAGGCAAATAACCGGATTAGCTGTCAAATGACCAAAATGCCAGGATTATCAAAACTGTATATTAGACTTTTAGACTATACGACCAAAATTACCAATATGGTCATATTTGACTTGCTGGTCATTTAAGGCATTTGTTATTTTTTTATTTCATATTTGTTTTTTTTTCCAGAAAAAAGAGAACGAAAATGAAAATAAATCACAATCCCACGAACTCAAACACCGATGACAACAAAATAACTCTTGTTCCATCAAAAATGCCAGCAATGCCACAAGGAAATTTCAATAAATAGAATATGGGCATATAGGCTTTATGCTGGCATTCGTGCTTATTGTCCGATTGCACTATATGCTATTTTTATCAGGTTGTCAAACTCAAGCGCACTTGTGTTGGTAAATCTGAGAAAATATCTAGATTCGCAAAAGTGATCTGAAATCTGAAAAATATTGCTTTTTTGTACCAAACGAACATAAAAACTGATCTGAGAGCAAAAAAAGTGATCTGAGAGCGCCCATACGAATACCACATAGATTTAGATTTAGATTGTTTGAGGGAGGTGGAATAAAGTTGCTATATCACTGCGGCCACGAGTGGGCCTATTCTGATTTCCTCCACTGAGAGCTCGCTCATGATACTGGACTTGGTTATGAATCCTAGTAGATCTTTGAGCGCGCTGTCAGAAATGTCCTCTGCCCCAAGGTAAGGTTTACCTAGGTGGTGTTGACGTAATCTGACTAGACATTCACAGTGACACAATATGTGTTCTGCTGATTCTTCGTCCTCGTTGCATAGTCTGCAAGTGTTGTTCTGTGTTATTCCCATAGTCATGAGGTGTTTTTTGACTTGGCAGTGCCCCGTGAGGAACCCTGTGACTGTTTTAATCTAACTCCTTGTTAGGTTAAGGAGTTGTTTTGTTCTTGAACGGGAAGTAGTTGGCATGAACATTTTAGCTTGTCTGTTACCTTCAGTGTTTGTCCAGTAATGATTTGCTTTGTTTTTCAGCCAGGTTTTAATGCGGAATTTAGCGACGCTAAGGGGTAATCCACAGAATGGTCTTGGCATCATAAAGGTAGATGCTGATCCTTTTCTGGCTAGTATGTCTGCTATTTCATTGCCCACATGTCCGCTGTGTCCTGGCACCCAAATGAGATGTACTCTGTTTGTGCTGGCGAGCGATGTGAGTAATTGTAGGCAATCCCATACTAGCTTTAATGTGATTTCATAGCTATTGATAGCCAGTAGTGCAGCTTTGCTATCAGAGAGAATATATATGTTCTTGTTTGTTATGGATTTTTTTAGATTTTCTCTGAGATTGCAAAGATTTCTGCTTGGAATACGGAGTTGCATTTGTCCATGCTTTTATGGATGAACGTTTTTGTGTCGACCCCGTATACTCCAGCTCCAACTCCTTCATCTGTTTTCGATCCATCTGTGTACCATACATGAGAATCTTTGGCAAATGTGGGTTTATTCTGTTCCCAGTTCTGTCGATTTGGGAATGTAACTTTGAAGTTTCGGCTGAAGTTGAATTTCGGTAGACAGTTGTCTATTATGGTAATTCCAAGTATTTCATCTTTTTTCAGTTCCATAACGATGTCTGGAAGGATGAGCTTGGAGTTTTCGGTGTTTTCAGATATGAGCATGAAGGCATGTGTCATGGCTTCTTTCTGTATCTGAAGATGGAGGGGTGGAAGATTTAGGATAACTTCCAACGCTGCAGTGGGAGTTGTTTTCATTGCGCTCGTAGTGCATACACAAGCTAGTCTTTGGAGTTTATTGAGCCTTACTTTTGTTGACTTTTGTTTGTTTTTTTGCCACCATACTGGAGCTGCATAAGTGACAATTGGTCTTGTTATGGCTGTGTAAAGCCATAGCATGATTTTGGGGTTTATACCCCAGCTTTTACCAATCAGACTTCTGCTGGTCCACAGAGAGATCCTGGCTTTGTCTATGGTTTTCATGAGATGAGAGTTCCAGGTGAGTTTTTCGTCCAGGGTTACACCTAGGTATTTGACTTCTTTTGAGAACTCTATTGTTTCACCAAGCAGAGTAGGTTTTCTTAGCTTACCTCGGTTTCGTCTTTTTGTGAAAGCAACTATGGTGCTTTTTTTGGGGTTTACAGTTAGACCAACTTTTTTGCACCAGTCAGTAACTAGGTTAAGTGCCCTCTGCAGGAGTTCCGAGATTGTGTCTTCGAAATTTCCTCTGATTAGGATCGCAATGTCATCTGCATATCCTTGGACATAGAAACCATTGTTACTGAGTAAGTTTAGCAGTTCGTTCACTACGATGGACCATAGCAGGGGGGATAGAACACCGCCCTGGGGGCAACCTTTCGCAGCCGTGACTCTGATACTGTCATTGCCTAATGTAGCGTTTATGTTTCTACTGTTAAGCATGTTCTTTATCCAGTTACATGTAGTATTGTTACATTCAGGCTGGGATTCGAAAAGATAAAACACTATTCTGTGCAACTTTGCCAATAAAATCTCTTTATTTACACTTTTCAAATATTCACTTATTTAGTACCAAACAATAACACTTTAATCAATTCTCAAACGTTTCAATCTATTCGCTTTATTACTTTCACTTTATTACTTTACACTTATTTATCTCTCAGTACAATATCACTTTATTACTTTTCTTAAACTCTCAATCCAATCGCTTATTCTATTACTTCACACTTATCTTTCTTCGAACTCAACTATCGCGCGCTAAAAATTCAACTGCCTGCCTGTTGTCAACGCGACCCTTTTTATATCCGCGCTGCCACCTATCGGCGAATATTCTAGAAATGGATAGTAGCAGATGCACTCCAGTGCCTTGATTTTGTGCGGTTTTTGTCGCAATTGCGGTTGCGGAAAGGGTTCACGTATAGGCGGATTCTATAAATGTGTGCGTGATGTCGAGAACTGACAGCTTCCAGTATTTCCTGTTCTATTGTAGCCTTGTTCCTGAAAATTCCAGGCGCGCTTTCCCATACGCAACCTATTTAGGTTGCGAGAAGGATGTCGGATGAGAACAACTGACAACAGCGTGACCGTTGTGCGACAATTTGGTACTTTTTTCGAGGACCCTGATACAATTTGTTGCTAATTTGTTTCTTTTTGTTAGTTAGAAAAGACACTTCCGAGAGTTTTCAAAAACTGTGATTTCAAAATAATTATGTTTAAAATATAACACTGTTTCCTATCACGACACTATTTTCGGTTAAATCGAGCCAATACTACTTGCTAAATATTGGAAAAAATTCTAAATTTGCAAAAGAGCTTCAGAAAAGGCACTTTTTTCTTGCATCTTTTTTTGCAACATTTTAAAACTAAAATGAACGAGATCTTAAAATGTAGATATAAATATGAGTTGATATATTTACAGCCAATATATAATTAATTATTATATATTTATAATTCAAAATCAAGGCTTTAGTGTTTTCATTTTAAAACTTGTCATTCGAAAACGAACTGCATCTATTTTTTTAACAGCGTAAAACAAAAACTATAATTTATAACCTTTCTCTAACACTCAGGGCGGTGAAACAAAAAAGTGCAATTACTAAGGTCCCAGTTAGAGCCATACGTAAAACGAAATCGTACTAAATTTCTTTTGTTTTTTTGACCACTTTAACTTGATGGTTAAACTCAATCTTGGTATTAAAATGTTGCTAACGAATTATAAAGTTGTTTTCTCAAGTTAATTTTTCTAAAATAAGAATTTATAATTTTTCCGGACGAACAACTTTTCCGATTAGAGAAAAATTAATAAATTCTTTTTCTAGAAAATTGAAAAAAAAATTTGCTTATTTTTTTGATGAACTAACTTTATAATTCATTAGCAACATTTTAAGACCAAGATTGAAGTCACCCACCAAGTTTAAGTGGTCAAAAAAAACAAAAGAACATTTTTACGGTTCCGTTTTACGTATGGCTATAACTGGGGCCTAAAGCGTCTCTGCAAATTTTCGCACAATATTTTCACAGGTATTGGCTCGCTTAACGTTATAATAGTATTGTGATACTCAACCGTGTTACATTTTAAGTATATTTATTTGGAAATCACAGTTGCTTAAAGAATTTGCGAAGTTCCTTTTTCAATTAAAAGTAGGGAAAAAGTACCAACAAATTGTATTAGAGTCCTCGAAAAAAGTGTCAAATTTTTGCACAACGGTCACGCTGGTCCAGCGCGCGGTGCACTCACACATTCAAATCCGATTCGGAACGTTCCCTAGCGCAATTGCGACAAAAACCGCACAAAATCAAGGCACAGATGTATACCCCATCTCTTCTCCAGAAGGTACTAGAATCACTTGACAGATTCTATTCCATTCTCCAATTGGAAGTGGAACTTTAAGAGGAAAACAGATTGTTACCAGGTGCCCGATTCACCACAATTCCTAAGTGTGTGATTCACTAAGTGCCTGTCACTCAGTGCCTGATTTACCACAGTATTATCTACTCCTGTGTTATGGATGCATCTGTATATTTGGGCATGTTCGGTGTTGTCAAAGGCTCCTTCGATGTCAAGGAAGCAGCCCACAGCAATCTCTTTGCTCTTGAGTGAGTTCTCAATTCTGGTTGTGAGTTCCTGAAGAGCATTTGTTGTAGATTTGCCTGGTTGATAGGCATATTGGTTTTTATGTAATGGATTTATGTGAAGTGGACCATCCCTTATATGCCTATCAATAATTTTTTCCATCGTTTTAAGGAAAAAGGAGGTGAGGCTAATGGGTCGGTAAGATTTCGGAAGATCGTTTGGTCTACGACCTGCCTTCGGTATAAACTTCACCGTTACCTCCCTCCAACTTTTTGGTATGTAACCCCATGCGTAGCTTACTCTAAAGATATTTATGAGAAGCGGAGTTATTTGTGCGCTGCCTTTTTGGAGGAGTGCTGGAAATATTCCATCTTTTCCAGGGGATTTAAATGAATTGATGGCCCATTTTATTTTGTCTTCATTAAAGATTTCTTTTGACCTTTTCCAGTCCAATCTTGTTGGTCTGTTGTATCTTACATGAAGAATATGATTGGGTGAATCTGGTGTCGTGGTGGAGTTTGGGAAATGGGTTTCGGCCAAGAGCTTTAGCGTCTGTATGCCGTTTTCCGTATATGTCCCATTCTGATTTTTCATCAGTCCAATTTGATTAGTGTGCTCTTTTGATAGAATTCTGTGGATACGAGCACTGCTTCGAGTATCAGATAGATCTTGGCAGAACTTTTTCCATGATTCTCTTTTAGCTCTTCTAATTTCTAGGTTATACTGTGTGAGTGTCTCAGAGTATAGAGCCCAGTCTCCATTGCGTTTCGCTTTGTTAAAAAGTATTCTTGTGGATTTTCTTAGCTTAGCGAGTTTATAATTCCACCAGGGAGTTGAGCGATTGCCTGATTTTTCTTTGTCTGGGCAAGCTTGGTGATAGGCGGAGTAAATAGTAACATTGAGATTTTCGCAGCCAAGTTCTAGGCTGTCAATATCTCCGATGTTTTTAGAGCAGTTTGTGGTAGAATCCATGAGTTCTAGGCTATAAGTGTCCCAATCTGTGGATCTAGGCTGCCTATAGAATTCATAAATTTGGGAATCCGATTTGACGTCAAAACAGATTTGACGATGGTCTGACATTGATGTTTCAGTAGAAACATGCCAGTCCCTAATAAAGTTTTTTATAAATGAATACCACATAAGTAAAATAAGAGTGAAAAAATATGTTTATTTTATACTATAGTTATCCTTAATCTTATGGAATTCCCAGAAAAAAAAATGTTCAACTCAGTCAACCTGCATTAATTTCTCCACGAAAATCTCACTTTCGATTTCACAGCATTTTTTGGAGAGCAGTGAAAATTTCACTTCACTTGAGCTGCGTACTAGCCTTAAATAGCAGAATAATTCAGTCCCGCATCGATGATGTGGAAATCGCGGCACTCACAACCAGAGGGTGTCTTCAGAGGGTGTCCTCTCGCCCCTCTTATGGTCCCTTGTTATTAACGATTTACTTCAGTCCCTGACAAATCAAGGGATCTATACCGTAGGATATGCCGACGACGTTGCAATCGTCGTCAGTGGTAAATTCGAAAGCACGGTCTCAGAAATACTGCAATACGCTTTATCTGTTGTTCAGAGATGGTGTAAAAGAAGGTCTTTCTGTTAATCCAAAGAAGATAACTATAGTCCCTTTTACTAGACGGAGGAAACTTGATCTCCTGATTCGCCCTACCTTGTTTGGCGAAACCATTGAATTATCTCGAGAAGCCAAATATCTGGGAATTATCCTTGACAGTAAACTATCATGGAACCAGCAGATTGAACGTACCGTAAACAGATCTCTATATGGATCTGTCGTCGATTCTGCGCTAAAAACTGGGGTCTTAGGCCTCGGATGTTATACTGGCTCTATTCGCTCGTCGGAAGACCAGCGGTTACCTATGCCGCCATGGTCTGGTGGACGAAGACTACCGAAGTCACCACAGTCAAAAAGCTAGAACGAGTCCAACGTATAGCCGGAAACTATATGACGGGCTGCTTACGCTCTAAACCGACTATGGCACTCAATGTCATCCTTGGTCTAACACCTCTTCAAATGGAAGCCAGACTGGGTGCTCACCGCCTGTTCCATTCGAACAACTTTGACCCCTATATCTATCAAGGAGGTCATCTGTCCTTACTCGACACCATTGAGCCTTCAAGCTCATTCAGCATGCCTCTTGATGACATGCTACCGGAATATGTCTTCCATAGAAACTTGTCCATAATCATCCCCCCTAGGGAAGAGTGGGCGAAATACAAACCTAATCCATCTCAACTCGACATCATCTGGTACACAGACGGTTCTAAGGTGGAATCAGGGACTGGCTCTGGAATCTCATCGGACCTGAACCCTTCTGCGGAGTCAGCAAAAACCATTTCAGGAACTACATGAAGAACCAATCTCGTATAGAGTCTCACGAGATCTGGCAAAACACAACTGGGCAGAATTGCACCAAAACATTTTTCCCCAAATTCTCCTCCAGAAAATCACTCTTCTTGATTAATCTGGACAAAAACAACCTGAGAATACTAACAGGAATAATCAGTGGCCACGGTCGCGTGAAAAAACATCTCCACCGCATTGGCGTCTCACCGGATCCCATCTGTAGACTTTGTCTCGAGAGTGACGAATCCTCTCTTCACATAATCACAGAATGTCCGGCCCTTTGTCGCCTCAGGAAAAAAGTCCTTGGTGTTGAAATCATTGATTTAGCATCTCTTGCTAATATACACCCAGAGAAGATCCTGGTCTCCCGGACGGCCTCTGGGGTGAAATTATGGCTCTAAGAATTTACCAGGGAAGGCACAATAGGCTCCTCTAAGAAGCCGCAGTGCCAGAGCTCATTGAAAGCTCTCCCGCCTTACAATCTAATCTAATCTAATACTCTGTTCAATTTATATTTTCAGTACAGGGAAGATAGGCTTTTCACCCTTACTTTTATGGATTTTAATAAGCTGTCTCCATTTTAAAGCTCTCACATGGTTGCCATAGTGAGCACTATAAATTGGCATAATTCTCTCACAAATATCGGCAGGACTACCAAATACCAACTCTTTATTAAGAAAAAAATGGTTTAACTGCATATTAATAGATCCTTCAGAAATACAAAATAATTAAAGGAGTACCTAAAAACTGTATGGAAACATCCCACATACTCAAATCCATTTATTCGCTCTCAAAAGCTTTAAAAAGCAACAAAACCGAAAGTTCTGTGAAAATATCCATAGAAAAACCCGTAATGATATTTTTGCAAATAAATATGGTAACACTCTTCTGAGGTGCTTAAAACACACACCAACACCACACATGCTTATTTTCTGCGATCAAATAGCAACCGCACACGAGAATATCACCCTCGTCGTCATCCTCTTTCTGATAGCAGTTGTGTGGCAGACTGGTCATGGTGGGATGTATGCGCCTTTGAGGAAAATTGGGTGGGTTTTTCGTAAATGACAACAACAAATTCTTTGGAATGCCAGTGGTTTCGTTATTTCAGGGGCAAATCTTGTGTTTGAGTGCCATGAGAGAAGCTTCAGGCACCACTGGTAGAAAAAAGAGCTTCCCATAAGGCCTGTACTGAAAATATAAATTGAACAGAGTATAATAAGATCAGAATCACTATAGCGCATTTTAAATATCACAAATCACAACTGAGTGTGACTCCCTCAATCTCAATTACATACCTATCTCTCTCAATCCAATGCACCACATTCGCTCTACTACTCAACTCACTGTCATTATACATTAATAATTTAAAAACGTGAGCAAAAAAAAAAACAACACAAAGCCCAAAACTTTTGGGCCTAAAGGTGCATAAAAAAAGAGAAGGAAAAAGCGCACCGCAGAAAGTTTAAAAACAGAGAAACAGATTTTGCCGCACACGCACACAAAATTTCCTTCACTGAACTCCGGGAAAATCCAACGATCAACTCCAATCGAACATTTTACTTTTTTGAATTGTTTAGTCATTTTTTTTTTCGTAAAAAGTAAATGACAAAAAAAATGTTATTGCGGGATATCAATAAGAGATAGACATATACCATCGCGGAGTTTTCTGTAGACCTTTTCATGTGTACAATACTTAGTACATTTTGATAATTCGCGTAGGGTTCAGCCTGCGTTTGCAATGTAAGCGAAAAAAATGTAATTATTTACATCACATTAGAAACCTCAAAAATAACAGTATTTCTCCACTATTAACAGTGGCCACCAGCCATAACCGCCTAACTCGATTTTACCAGCCCTATTGCGAAGATCAACTATCAATCGGTTGACGATTGACAAATTTATCAATTAAAATTGATGTTGGTATTGCGAAAAACGGTTGATAAAAATATAACCTATTGTGAACATAACGCCAAAAAATAAGGTTATTGTGAATGAAAACTCAACTTTGACAGTTCTAAAATATTTTTGATTCGAAGAGAGTGATTGTTACGATTTTTGCAAACTATTTAATTAAACAATAATTAGGTACCATAGAGGAACCAAATACTGGATACTCTCTGATAATTACGAGTCGTCGGCTGAGTTCTATCTTGTCCAATAGACCATTTTTAGTGAAATTGAGTTAAGTACGCAGTCTTACTAATTTGGGGACCCTCTTTCGTTTGGTGTAATCCATTTTGTTCTATTTCTTTTAGTTTTCAAGTTATAGAGATCTATTTTGTTCAATAAACCACTTTTCTTAGAACTTTGAATGTATTAATTGTTCAATAAACCTTTAAAAATAATTTTTGTAGTATATTGGACAAGATTTAATACGTGATAAAGAGAAAAGCTTTATTATTTATATATGGATATTTTGTCCAATATGCTTGAATTATCATTTTGTTGAGCAACCTTAATGCAACGAAACTTTGTATCGGATCGCGTTTGATATGATTGTGAAGAATCTCAAATCAAATGTCATGCAAGGACGATTTAGAGTTTAAAAGGCAAACATTGTCATATCGCGGACTCCGCTTACTCAGAACGATTTGGCATCTAAGCGTCTATGACAAATAATAAGTCGTAAGGATAATCGCTGGATATTTGTAGCATCAATCTTGAATTCTCATGTTTTCCACATGGTCAATTGTATGTGGCGTTCTCACGTGTGAGCAAACCAATTTATTGCAAAGCGGAAGGGTGACCGACACGTCAATGATTGCGGTTTGATTGAAATACATCGGCATTGCTATACTTCAGTTATTTGTATTATATTTAATATCACTTTTGAATAAAGAATTTAATTTGATGGAATTACATAAAGTAGCTTGCGCTATGCATGCTTGGAAATATTATTTTCATTACATTATAACGGAGTTCGCCGGGTCAGCTAGTTTCTTATAAAGAAATAATAATGTTTAGAATTGTATTTATTTTAATAAAAGCATTATACATTTTTTTTGTAATAAAAGAATAATAAAAGAAAAGACTTTTTTTTTTAAAGTTAAGTTGGAAGACTTTTTGTTCAATATTACTATTAGCAACACTGGTTTCTTTATTACGTTTTCTTTATTTTCTATCTTGTGGAATTTAACTTCTTTTTGTTCAATATCCAACATTTGAACTAACTTTTACTCATCCCATACATCATTGTCCAATATCCAAAATGACTTGGTGATACATTTTTATTTTTAATTAATTAGAAGAAACTTTAAATACAAAAATATTTTAATTATTAAATATAAAATTGTTTGAGCTTTCATAAAAAATAACTTCAGAACAGAAATCTGGTTAATTGAATAAAAGCTTTGAGCCTAAACTTTTAAAATCGATTTCCCAAAAATTTGAAAAATGGACATTGGACAAGATAGAACTCAGCCGACGGAGTGTTAAATCTGTGAAGTTTATTGGAAATCGTGTCATCGGTGGAATCATTTTTTGATGATGACGAAGACGAGACAGATTATGCGGAATTGGCTGCTATACGGAGGAGTTTGCGAGTCGAATCTAATCCTTTGGAACTGGAAAACCGAAGGTAGCTAATTTCATTTCCAAGGAATGCTTTTGAGGTGCATTCGTTTATTTTTTGGAAGATATTGGACCCAAACTTAAACCGATTAATTGCAGCTCTGCTTGGTCTGGCGCAGTCAACAGCAACAACAGTGTCCCTTTTTCTAAGTGAACTGCTAAACGCGTTATGGAAAATTACATGTGCCCAAAATGGATAAAATTCATTACACTTAGGAAGAAATATCTATATATATATCTAGCCTCTAATAAATAACAACAATAACAAATAAAAACGTTGATGTTTAACATTTTCTTTTAAGAGTCTTCCTTATCAACACCGAAATTGCGATTGATAGAAAAATTGACAACTACCAATAAAATTGTTCAAGATTGACACTCACAATACCGATTTGTCAACCGACAATTGCTGCACGTTCACAGTCGATCAACACTTAATTGATAATTGATCTTCGCAATACCATTTAAAGAAATTTATTGATAAGTATCAACTATCAATTGATAGTTGATCTTCGCAATAGGGCTGATACTTTCCAGCACAATTTTAAATCGTCTTAGAGAAAAATGTAATGGTAGTTTCAAAATTTTTTAAATGCTAAAATATTAATGGATGTTATTATACGTATAAACCTTCCTCTTCAATCACTCTATCTATTAAAAAAAAAAACGCATCAAAATCCGTTGCGTATTTTTAAAGATTTAAGCATACATAGGGACATAGGGACAGAGAAAGCGACTTTGTTTTATACTATGTAGTGATGTATATAAAATTTAATTAATAAGCCATTTTTTGCTGCACAATGAATATTTCAGCAATCTTAAACTTCTTGTTTTTATTGAATATTTACATAAGCTCCGCAAACAATCCGCCTCCTAAACACCTATTGTAGTGTCCCGAAATACTGTAGAAAATATTAAAATATGTTGTCTAGCAACATTATAATAAAATGTAAGAATGTATTAAAAATAAATAATAAAAAGGGCACTTCATACGTGGCTACGATACGAATCAGACGTATTTACTTTTACGAACATTAATTAAATACGGATACTACATTTGGCGACGAGGAGCAGACGAATCTACAACAAAAAAACAAAAAAAAAAAGGAAATATCTGTAAATGCAACGAGGAAGATTAACTGATGGACCATCACCATTTGATTTCAAAACAGATGGAAATTATTGTGGTGAATGGAGGAAATGGTTGCGAGGGTTTGAAATTTTTGCTCAAGCAAACTCGTTGGAGAACAGCACAGAGAAGTTAAATTGGATGCTACATTATGGTGGCGAAAAAGTTCAAACGATTTACTATTCACTACTAGAAGAAGAATTCACACACGATGTGCGTAGAGGCCCCTAAACTTCTGGTTATGTCCTTCAAGAAGATGAGTATAGACAGGCGGTCGTAAAACTATGTACATTTTTCGATCCAAAACAAAATGTGTCCTACGAGAGGCATATTTTTCGACAGATGAAGCAGACAAGGAATGAGAGAATTGATGTTTTTATAATACGCTTGCGGGAGCAAGCTGAGCGCTGCAAATTCGATAATCAACTCGATGAAAACATTCGTGATCAAATCACTAGTGGCTGCCATTCTGATAAATTACGGCAGAAAATCCTTGAACGTGGTGACGAAAAATTAGAAAACATTGTTAAGATGGTACGGATATTTGAAGCGGTGGTTCAACAACAGAAGT
The DNA here is from genome assembly GCA_946477585.1 of Cheilosia urbana. NCBI lineage: Eukaryota > Metazoa > Arthropoda > Insecta > Diptera > Syrphidae > Cheilosia > Cheilosia urbana. The sequence continues at coordinate 47,600,752 of OX297856.1, forward strand.
TGTTTGGAAAAGATTCAACTATCGAAAGATGTTGATAAGATGTTGAAAGCTCAAAGGTTAGAGCGTTGAAAATACTCGCTGTTTTAATGAACTTAAAACAGGAGAAAGATGTTGTTGTTGAGCTCAAAGGATGGAGCGTTGAAAATACTCGCTGTTTTAATGAACTTAAAACAGGAGAAAGATGTTGTTGTTGAGCTCAAAGGATGGAGCGTTGAAAATACTCGCTGTTTTAATGAACTTAAAACAGGAGAAAGATGTTGTTGTTGATGTTTGTATGTTTTGTAAGAAAGGAAAAGAATATGCTGATCGAAAGCGTCACGCGAAAACAAATGATATTGAAGAAGGAGATGAAGTGGTAGTAAAAAGACAGATAATAACAAATAAATTAGCTACCAAGTTTGAGCCCACAGTTTACAAAGTCATGGAACGGAAAGGATCACAGGTCACTGTCGAAAATGTAGGCACCGGTACTCGGTATCGAAGAAATGTCGCTCATGTTAAAAAGATTCCACCAATCACATCAACTCAGCCAATAACAACAACAACAACAATATTATCATCACCAGCGAAAACAAACTCAACAACAAAAGGAGACCGCTCCGAAGTACAAGCATCAGCTCGAATTGTACGGAAAAAGATATACCATCATATCTCCAGGGCTACGATTTGTCAATGAAAATTTAAGTATATATCTCTACATATCTCTACATATCTCTACATATCTCTACATATAAATAAAATTGGTGTAGTTCTGTTCGACTAAAATTGAAATTGACTGCATGTCCTTAAATGCAAAAATCTTAGAAATTGCTGAATATATTCTGGTGAATTTTCACAGGCTTATAGAGGATACTTAGGCCTACAATCTCCACTTTGTCTTAACTCTATATCTCTATAAATTCCGGAAAAAATTGGACAAGAGTAATTTTTTTTTTTCGTTTCTCTTCGATTTTTTCTTTGCAACGCTTTGCATTCGAAAATACTGGGAGCATTTAAATATACTAAGTACCAGCTTATAAAGGACATCTGTAAGTACAATTTAGGATATCCATTATCTCGATAACTTAAAAAGTTTTCAAATAAATAGGAAAAACTTGAAATATTTCTACGATTTTCGCCTCGGTGAGTGGATATGCACTTCATTCTCAAATCAAACATACTAACAGCACAATATATTGACATCTCTTTTAACCTTAATTTACTCCTGTGACGGAGAGGGAGACAGTATACTGTTTGGTTTGCTTGGAAAAAAATAAACTCATAAAAGAAATGTCAAATCAGTGTTAGTATATGTAGTGTAAAAGTCCCTACACGTAGGGATCTAAAAATGATACCGTAAGGAAAAAAGGACAGAATTGTATAACGTAGAGATTTTTTCGGACGAAACATTTTCATCTTTGCTCAGTCAAGAAATATTTATTTTTTTTGTTTACTTTTTATATTTTGCTCTTACATTCGTCGATATTCGCTAAGGAATGAAATGAGATGACATGATTTGAAGAGTCAACAAAAAGGAAAAATTCATTTGTGGTTGAGATTGCGTATGAGAAGTTTGATTCGATTTTATTCGTGTATGTATGGACAAAATAGTTATGTAGAGAGATTGTATTGAAAATAATTCGACGGTGTAGGGAAAAAGTAGGAATTTTCTTTGTGCACTGTAGGGTTTATTTTTTTGGATGTACATAAGCTTTGTCAAATATGTAGGAAAGGTTTGTTTATCTGTGTTTTGCTTACAAAAAAAAAAAAAAAAAAAATATCAATATCTATGATATTTTTGCATTTTGTATTTAAAAAATTAAAAACATCAATTTTATTCACATTTTGATCGATTAATACCTATAAAAGCGGAACACATGGAATACCCAGTGTGTGGTATTTAAAAGAATAGCCAAAGGGCGAATGCACTATGGCTAATAAATTACATATCAATAGAAGCGGTTAATAGGACTATGCAAGATATGCTAAATAAAAACAGATTTGTCGGTGGAGTTACATTTTTGTTCTCTGGTGATTTCAGACGAAGATTAATTATTAAACGTTCAGTGCTTTGGCGATACTTTAGAACAATGTACTTGACTCAGAATATGAGAGCAGTATCGGGGGATTCTGATATTTGCAAACTTCTTTTTGAGAGTGATTTCGTTGCAGAAAAAGGTTATTGGTGCGTTAATTTTAACTGGTTGTGGTAAAGGAGATACGGTTTATACCAAAAATACCAATAATTGCCAACAATAACCCATTTCAGTTTTAACGGATTCAATTTCCTATTGAATAAGTTACAAACTCAAACTTTAAGAAAAGAGGGATGCGGGAGTTGATTTAAGCAAGAATTGCTTCACGCACGGGCATTTATGTGTAGCGTGCAAGAGGATAAGCAATGCAGCAAATATCACAACTGTTATGAAACCACATTTTGCACGTGCGAAGCCGGGCGGGTACAGCTAGTATATATATAATAATTAAACCTAAATTAAATTAAAAAAAAAAAAAAGAAGAGAATAAATGTAGTGTCCCGAAATTCTGTAGAAAATATTAAAATATGTTGTCTAGCAACATTATAATAAAATGTAAAAATGTATTAAAAATAAATAATAAAAAGGGCACTTCATACGTGGCTACGATACGAATCAGACGTATTTACTTTTACGAACATTAATTAAATACGGATACTACACCTATCGCTTTCAAAGCAATGATAAAATGACGTTGAATTGTGGCCACAACTTAATTATTTGTTACTTCAGAAACAACGTATATCACCAGCACCACCGCAGATGTGGTCCTATGGAATGTGCAAATGAAAGACAACTTAAAAATTACCTTCTTTCGAAAATAGTGCAACTATCTCTATTAGACTTCAATTTATTGTTTAGAAATTTGTTCATAGCTAATCCATTTTATTTTTACATTGTGTATCCGTAAATACAAACTCATTACAAAAAGTTAAATATTATGAAATCGGCTAATCGATTTGTTAACCTGTAATATATAATATGTTACACAAAATGACTCATATAAAATATCACGCATTGTTATTTTTATAGCTTAAAGCGAATTGTTAAATTTAATGCGTTTTACATGGGCTACATTCTAAATGTACAATTAAACTTTCATTTAGTTCAACTAAATGTCATTATTTATATAACATGTTATTCTATTTTCCACTGTAACTATATTTATATTACGTTTGCAAGCGTGGGCTCTATTATTTACAAAATTACCATTTAGAATGGTTAATCTAAATTTCGAAATTAGAATCGTTTATATCGAACATAATAGTCTACAATTTCTTCTCAGAATGTACACTAATCAAGGCAGTTTGCAACTGATCATCAGACTTGACTATTATTGGATTCATTTTCCTGAAGATCCAGCTTCGCTAATGTTCGAACAACAACACCGCGGTTTACAGGCGATAGATTTTGACAGAGTCCAACTACGGCATCTAATGCAACGTCAGGGCATTCCTATATAAATCCACATAATGTTAAATTTTGAAGGTTATATGTAAAGGTCATCCACCAACTTACCTGGAGTAGAGTTTGAATTTTCGATTTGATTGCGTCCTGCCTTACGGCGTTTATATTTTTGGACACAGTTGATTCAGTTTTCTTTTGTTCTTCATACCAAAGTACCATTTCTTCGTTGTTATCCCACACATAAGCCTGAAAAGTACAGCAAAATTAATACATATATATATATTGACGGAGAGTAGCAGCACCAACCTCTGTAGCTCCTTTGTCTTCAACCAACCACCTGCGAAGCATTTGTTTCGCTTGTCCCACTGACAAGTTGTCCTGTGCTCCCAAGATTGTTTTTGTGATAGAATCTTCCAACAATAAACGTCTTAGACGCCAATATATCCAGGCACGAGATTCTCTCCATGGAACAATATCATTAATGCACTGTTTCTCCAACAATCGTTCCGGGGTGTCATGTAGATCTGCAAAATGTACCGCTACCGTATGGTACACATGTATTAGTATATTAACTCGGCTCTTAATGGCTTCCTCAATCTCATGCACTTTTGTTTTGTCGCCAGCTGCTTCTTCTAGTTGTTTTTTCAGCTGAAATAGAAACGCTATAAGCACAAGCACAACTAAACATACCCATTGACAAGTTCACACATACAGAAATTACTGTCGCGTCCAATCTATTTATAGTTTTAACAAGGTCCTTTTCTTTGTATTTGATTTCAACTATGCCTTCTGGTTCTAAGATGCCCGCCCTTATCTCTGGATCAGCATAGGTCTCCATGTACCTAGGATTGATGATAGAATCCAACACGGCCCAAGAACCTCCACGGAGTTCAGCATTAGGTGGCAGGTAAATTAAAACTGGATGTTTGTAAACTCTCAGACCATCGACGATGTAAGCTCCAAATTTAAGGATTTGATCATACATGTCCTTCATACCGCCAGAAAAGCCTCTCCAATTGGCGAAAATCAAAAGCGGAAGTTCTTCTCGCCCAAAATCTTTAATAGCCTGCGCGGTTTTGAACGATGAATCTGGGTACCAAACCTGACCGGCTTGTTGCAGGGTCTAAAAACAAACACAAATTAACAGAATAAACAATAATCTTCAACAGATTTGCTCGTCAATTTACTTTGGCTTCAGAGTCTAAATTGGCAGGATCAGCTGGCATGTCAACCTCAACAGTTCTCGTTTCAACAGCAATGACACCCACGGGTACACCACCGAGACGTGCTCTACCTGTTACCACGGTCTTGCCCCATGGCTCCATAATTTCGGCCCAGGAACCTTTGTCGAAAAATCCAGTTTCCCATTCACTAGTATTAGCTATCGGCAAGAGTCAATATAAAAAATGTAGAAAGTTGACTTGATGAGCTCTTACCAGGATTTACTCGACCCGCAAGCATCCATCTGGGATCATAGGGGGATTTTGTTGGCATGAAACCAATTGGTCGTTTAACGGGGTCATTAGGCGGAACAATAGGCAAGTCACAGCCAATGTACGCAGGAATGTATGAAAGCCATGTCAGAATTGTGTTTACACCGTCAAGGTCGATAGCTAAATTCATTAAAGATTAACAAATATTACAGTGTAAGAACTTGATTAGATCATTACCTTCAGTCTTGTGTGACACACCGTTGTTGTACATAATTTGAACACCACCAAGTTGATTATTAGATGCGTAAACTTTACGCCCCAAAAGCTAGAAGAAGAAAATTTCAAATACACATTTAATTCGCCAAGAGAACTGATCTGAGATTGTTACCTTATTTAAAGCTGAATACCCAGTCAGGATAATGGGCGAGTTTTCAATCTGAATTACACGCTGTCCCAAACGCACCACATATGAACCAATACCGATTGTCCGGCATGTCACCATAGAAATCGTCACAATCTCTTCATATGCTTGCGATGTTTCGGCAGCAATCATAGCGGCATACCTCAAATTTTCCACGCCCAGCCCATCTTCCTTACCAATGATGTCGGTAATTTTGTATCTCGGTTCACCTTCGTCCTCAATCAGAATGGCCCGTACCGAGTTGAGACTTGCAATCTTACTGTAGTCCTCCGTAGTCAAATACAAATACTTGAAGCCCTTGTCTGGCTCCTCTGGGTCTTCCCATGCAACTTTGAACATCGATTTCACTTCTTCAGCTACTCCAATTCTAGCACCACTGTTAGCCGATATATAGATCTAGGAGTGTATAATTCCATAAAATGCGTTCGCTTGTAAATTGCTTTTCCATCCTTACCCTCGGAACTTTTCTTGTTCGTGCCAACTGCGATGCCTTGTGAAACAGAATATCTTCCGGGATACCAAAAGAGCCAATAAGGAAGGTCAAATCGTTTGCGATCACAATGATTTCCCTACCACTAGGGTACTCCGGGGTGGCTAAAACGATTCTCCATGCGACCATACCACACTGAATAGTGAATAAAAAATGGTTATTTAACAAATTTAGTATTTCAATAATAATTTCGTTTAAAATTAAAACACACTTTTACATTTCTATAAAAAAAGAATCGGTATTTCCCTTCGTTCATATGGCCACATATGAACGGCTGGGCCGACTTCACTTATTCTATTTTCCTATCGAATTTTACAGATATGGCACTAACGAGCTTAGCATTCAACTTACGAAAGTGTTTAACGAAATTTTTAGAACTGGAACTATCCCTCATCGTTTCAAAGAAGCGCTGATCTTTCCCATCCACAAAAAAGGATGTACGACGGACCCAGCGAACTACAGAGGCATTTCCTTTTTAAATTCGTCATACAAAATTTTTACAGCTATATTACATAGCAGAATTAATACATGGATAAGGACAAATAACTTACTCAAGGAATATCAAGCTGGTTTTCGGCCTGGGTATTCCACTATAGATCACGTGTTTGTTCTAAGTAATATTGTCCAGTATTTTCTCTGCAGGAACAAGAAACTATATGTCTTCTTTATTGACTTCAAAGCAGCTTTTGATTCGGTGGACCGCAATGCCCTATTCTATAAGCTGTACAAGATGGGAATGTCTTTGAAGTTCGGAAGAGTAATACAAAACTTGTACGAGGACATCAAGGCTTCTGTTTGGAATGGAGAGGTGCTATCGGAATGGTTCCAGTCGCGGTCAGGAGTACGACAAGGTTGTGCTCTGAGCCCAAGTTTATTTGCCCTGTTCATCGAGGATATAGTGGATATCTTACCCGGAGGTGTGGAGTATGCAGGACAGCTGATCAAAGCGCTTCTGTTTGCCGATGACATTGTCTTGATGGCGAGCTCACCCGAATCATTGCAACTCATGATAAATCGGCTGTTTGGATACTGTAATATGTGGAATCTGACGATCAACTTAGGGAAGTCGCAAGTAATGGTTTTTAAAAAAGGTGGAGGTAGATATTGCAGTAACGAAAAATGGCACTTCAACGGGGAAACTATTGAGGTGGTGAAAGAATATAAGTACCTCGGAGTATACCTTACGAGAAACCTAAATATGGAAAAACACCTTAGTGAAAAACTGTCGAAATCCAAATTGGCCATCAGCGTTGCTTGGAAAAAATGCTTAAGTAACAAATGTGTAGCACATAGTGCTAAGTATAAAGTATTCGAAGCTGTTTCGGAGTCCATTATGTTCTACGCTGCGCAAGTATGGGGAGGAAAATGTTATGATATCGTGGAGAAATTACTAAGGTATTATCTAAAAAGAACTTTTCATCTCCCACCGAACACTCCAAATTATATGATCATGTTGGAGACAGGCTTATCACCACTATTCGTGAAGACACTAAAATTGCAAATCGATTATGTGCTCAAAGTATTGAACATGCCGGACTACCGTCTGCCAAAGAAAGCAGCCCTACAGTCAATTCGTGAAAAAACTGGATGGTATCAGGATTGGCTGGAACTAGCTAGAGGATGTGGAATTGATCTAAATCTAGATGAAGTAACGAGTTGGAAGCCCAAACTCTACCATTTGGTCAAATGTGTTGATGAGCAGTTACGACAAAGGTTTGTAGAAGAAGCATCAGGCTCACTCCATAGAACAGTCTACAGTAGATTATGCTACAACCTCGAGGGGAAAAATTGTTTTCGGGATGAGCAAGCGTAGAGGAAATTTCAACGGTGCTAAAAATGCGTGGAGAACTCCTCAAACTGAATTACATACCACATAGAGATGACCTACCTATAATCTGCAGCTTGTGTAATTTAGCGGAGAGAGAGGATATCTTTCATTTTGTTGGGAGGTGCCCAATTTTAAGGGAGACGAGAAGATCAATATTTGGAAGGTCTATCTTATCCGAAATCCATGTCTTACAAATCCTTAATGAAGTTGACGTCCTAAAACTAACCAGGTACTGCAAAATAGCTCTTCGCTACAGAGAGAGAGTTTTTACTGAAAGTTTCTAAAATGCAAAATAATTACTGTGCTAATATTGTTTTCTGAGTTACGTAAATTGTCATTTATAAGTTTTTTTTTTGTTTCTTTTTTTTTTGTTTTTGATTTGCCAATCAGACAGACGGCAATGCCATGTTAACTGATTTTTTGTAAACAAAATTACTTAATTGTAAATATCTTATTTTATCTTCTGCTGGAAATAAAAATCATCTAATCTAAATCTAATCTAATCTCTTTTTCTTGTGTTTTCTGTTGTCAGGTTTCTTATAAATAAATAAATAAACGGTTGGCGCAACAGGTCCGGAGGGACCCTAGGAGTAGCTTCTCACAACCATTCGTTTTGTGTGAGTTTTTCATTTTTGAAGCGAATGGAAGGAATCTAGAATTTTATGCCGACTCCAAACGGCTAATTGAGAAGCTCTTTCAAGACAGTTATATTCTCGGATGTTTGTCAGACGTTCGCGAGAGGTGACGCAGTGGAAAAAACCCTAAGTTGGATTTTTTTTTTTTTTTTGCGGGATTCGAACCTCGACCCCTCGCTTAGTAGTCCAACACACTAACCACTAAGCCACTGCGCCACTGTCGGGTTTCTTATAAAAGAAAAATTTAGAAAATTTAAGAAAACTTAGCGACCATTGTTCGGGCATAACCCGAATCTAATACAGCGGCCCTCCGCCCCGCTCCCCTCAACAAACAGTATTCCCCACATGACTTGCGACAGGGACATTCCATAGATGCCATCGCCATCAGCCAGCAACAAGATACCACGGTGTATCATAATAGCATACCTACGCGACTCTGGGTCATCGCCGTACGGCAAATCAACAAACATATCGTCTCGCTGATATAGGACACGGCGACCAACTCATCGTATGGTATGGATTGATTGATTCATTCTGTCCACTTGTCGTGGACTTGGACACCCGACACCTCGCGCCGAAGCTAATGGCCCATTACTCAATACCACCGCGACGATGGAAGACAGTCGACGAGGAACGACGGGACCTAAATAATGCTAAACAAATACGAACATTGGCCACGATCCACTGCTATATATATATAAATGGAACTGACGGATTTTTTCTTAGATGCTCCTGGTGGAACTGGGAGAACGTTTTTGGAAACGATTGGATCACAAAATGTTACCGCACTTGCACTTACTTCGTCAGGTACTGCAGCTACGTTGTGGGAAGGCTGTCGAACAGCTCATTCCCCACTCAAGTTGACGTTGAACATACAAATAAATGAAACACCAACTTGCAACATTTTGAGAAATTCTGCAATGGCTAAATTGTTGCAGGAAAGCAGATAAATAATTTGGGAATCTTTAGAAGCATTAGACAGCACGTTGCAAGATTTACAAAAAACGGATTTGTGGTGCAATGATTTTATCAGCAGCTGATTTTAGCCAAACATTAGAAGTAATACCAAGATCAACGCCATTAACCATTAACGGGTGGTTAAAATCGTCAGTTTTATGGAAAAACGTTTGTTTTGCACTCAAATTAGATATGGTTATGATAGTCAAATTGCAGAACGGCCAATCTGGATACGTTTTTTTCTCAACCAATTGCTCGATATTAGTAATGGCAAAATATATGTTGACTCATCGTTTGGATACATTACATTCCCTACCAATTTTTGTCATCATTACTGAATCAAAGAACGAAATCATCGCGAAGGTTTTCAGAAACATTGTTAGATCACGCATGTTTACATCAACAGCGCTGCATCAAGGCGTACGCTAAAAATGACACACGTCTTGTTTTGAGAAGACGTGTCCTATTTCAAAGGTTTCAGACAGTCTCTTAAGATTCCTTTGATCGTGTACAGCGGGATTAAGGTTCCACCTACACTGTGGACTCTCTTCTCGACAGACTTGAGGCGACTGGCATTCACACAGTGCGATATGCCGACGACATAGCAATAATGGCCAGAGGCAGTTTCATAGACGTCACCGCAGATATCATGAGGAATGCGCTCAAAGTTGTGGAACGGTGGTGTCTGGAACAAGGGCTTTCCATTAATGCGAAGAAAACAGATCTAATAATCTTCATAAGGAAGATGAAAAATCTGGAATTTCGACCCTTAACACTTTTCGGATCGGAACTAAAAATGGCCAAGAAGGTTAAGTATCTCGGAGTCTATCTAGACACTAGACTTAGTTGGAACTACCATGTTGAGGAGAAGGTCAGGAAGGCAAAAAGGGTACTACATCAGTGCAAACGTGTATGTGGACAGAGGTGGGTACTCTTGGCTAGGTCAGCATACTGGATGTATACGATGATAAAAAAAATAAATAGTTGGCGCAACAGGTCCGGAGGGACCCTAGGCCTAGCTTCTCACAACCATTCGTTTTGTGCGAGTTTTTCATTTTTGGAACGAATGGAAGGGATCTACAGTTTTATGCCGACTCCAAACGGCTAATTGAGAAGCTCTTTCAAGACAGTTATATTCTCGGATGTTTGTCAGACGTTCGCGAGAGGTGACGCAGTGGAAAAAACCCTAAGTTGGAATTTGTTTTTTTTTTTTTTTGCGGGATTCGAACCTCGACCCCTCGCTTAGAAGTCCAACACACTAACCACTAAGCCACTGCGCCTACGTATACGATGATAACTAGACCCATTATTACCTATGCCTCGGTTGTATGGAGGGCGAAAGTCTCCCTCCAACGTTTAACATGTATAGGAGTTACAGGTGCAATAAGGACAACACCAACATGCGCATTGGAAGTGATCCTGAGGATCTTACCACTAGACTTATTTATTAAGAAAACAGCGGCCCTAGCGGCACTTCGTTTGCATCGAGATGCGAAATCGCAAAATCGTGGTACCATCTATGGACATAGGAAGATTCTGGAACTTGTCAAAAACGAGATTAGGGAGCTGAACATGCCTATGGATGGGATAACAAGGGTGCGTACTATGGAAAGGAATCACAAAACTCGTATTGAGAACCGATTACTTCCAGAAAAAAGGAGTGGTGAAATAGTGATTTTCACAGATGGATCTATGATGGATGATGGAGCGGGTTCCGGATCTATTCAGCAGAGCTGGAACTAGCCCGTCACGTTAGCCTCGGGAATTACACTTCTGTATACCAGGCTGAGATGATTGCATTGCTGCATGCGTTGGACTACTTGCTTGAGAGTCAGGTGGAGGGAAGAAATATCCTTATAGCACTCGAAAATCAGGCAGAAAGTCTCTCTGGTAAGATTTATAGTGGTAGAGAAACGAAAAGAGACCCGACAATGGTGGTCTGATTCGAATATCTCTCGAAATCTATATATATAAGGTTCGATGGAAACATAATCTAAGAGCGTAATTCAAAGCCTGCTATGGATCTACACATATGTCATACCTTGGGGTGATATACAAATAATAGTACAAATTGGAACAACCACTATTTCATTGACATTTACTCACAGCATTTTCTCCAGGCAGTCTCTTCATTTCGATTAAACTGTCTCCGTCTATCACAAGTTCGACGCATTCCAATAATATCTTTTCTGGAATTCGAATTTCGACAGTTGGTCGAGATTTTGAGAAATCTTTCCATTGTTTTTCAGTCATTTGCCGGAACATATCAGGAATGTCGTACACGTATGTGGTACCATTAGACTGAGCCTGGAAACGTTTTTGTTGCAAGAAATCTTTTGTTACGTATGGCGTCGAAATTGGATGTCCATGAAGGGATCCGAGTTTCTCTCCGTATGCTTGGAAATTGATCTAAAGATAAAAAAACTAGAAATAAACAAACCAGAAACGTCATAAATGGTGTCACGTCGACTTACAATTCCTGTTTCAGGCTCTTTGACTTCGGTGTACATCGCAATGTCGAGGAAATAACCAGAATCGTTTGCAATGCACAGACGAATGACTTGCGTAGGCGATTGAGGAGTTTGTCGGATCACCATTTTAAGTTCAGCTTGAAGAACTCTTAATTTCCACAAACGTGGACCATACCGCATTATCATTTTTGTAACGGATTCTTCGATCTTGGCTGGATCCATTATGACGGTTGGAACGAAATTCAGGAATATATGATTGCAATCAGTACGCTTTGCATAAGGATGAGAGAAGGCTACCTCCAACTCATCCATTGATTCCAACAACACACGCTCTCCTTCGTTTTGCAGATATTCAAACGAAGCTTCCTATTAATGGACGTAAGCACATTTTAATGTACTGAAATTTATTATTTTTTTTATTATATTAGTCAACCTTTGTTATAAGATCCGAATGGCGGATAATGGAACGGATGAAAAACCGATAGTCGGTGACTTCTTGGCCTTTAGACACTTTAGCTCTTCCCAAATACAAGTGCATTTTTTGATTTGATGTCGGTATGGCTTCCAAGTCATAAGTTCTCATTCTGTTCAGTTCCAACTGGAAGGCACATGCTGGTTCCAAATGTCGGTAGATTCGATCTTCTTCGAAATTGTCCCTCGAACGGTAGGTAAAGAACTTTGGGAATTGACGTCTACAAGCAATAACACATGAAATCTATAATAATCAAGTAACAAATTTGTAGAACGTACTTTTTAAGAGATGCGAAGGTTATGCGACGAACACGACGTTGATACAGCTCATCGCGATGCAGCTTGCAAAATGTTCCGAAAACCGATGCCATTTGGACATCGTCCATTTCCCCAATTTCGCGTACTGCCACACTTAAGATGTGAATGGGCTCTGTTGAGATGGCTTCTTCTACAGCGTTAGCTCGTGAAACTGGATCGGATAGAGAAACATTAATGGATGTGCTAAGCCTACCATCGGAAACAGAGTCCGCGGCATCAACAGCTTCAAGAACCTTTACCAACAAAAAAAAAAAAAAAAAAATAAGACACAATAAAATGAATAAAAGCTAAAACATGGATAGTCAAAACATAATACCTTGGCACTGACATACGCCGGCGATGACAAATCTTCAAGGAGATCGAAAATTTCATCTGAGTACTGCTCAAAATGTTCGAACGAGTCAAAGGCTGCCATGCATCCAGTCCGTACAAATGTCGCGCCCGCGGGTAAGTTAGCTTCCACGCCATCGAGGGCCAAATATGATTGAAGCCTAAAAACGTTTTCAAACTTTTATTAGCGATTGAATTTCTTTTTCGTTGTACAGTTTTAGTTCGAATACTTTTTCTCGAAAGCGAATCGTGGGAAATAATAATCACAACTGTATTTACATTCTAAATACGTAACAACAGAGAACATGATTTTAACTGGGATTGTTATGACTACTAACAACTGGGGAGACAATGCCATAACACAGTCGTGCATCAGCAGAAAGATCCTTAGTCGTGTAGAGAGGGAGAGAAAATTACATAAATTTCTTGTAGACCTTGCAACACTTCAATGGTACCTGGATTGGGAATGCAATTGCACAATACAGCAGGAAATAATTCATATGATGGTGCATGTATGTGTTACGTCCGCGCTACCGTGCTTTCCCGTAGGAGAAGATTACCGGACGGAGAGTAAGAGAAAATGCCCTTTTAATTCTTTGTTAATATTTCTATTGGCCCGCTGTCTATAGCTTGGCTGCGACCAATAGTATTTCTTTATTATTATTAATATTTAGCGTTATTTTATCTTTACTAACAAAATTGACCCGCTGTCTATAGCTTGGCTGCAGTCTTATTCTGTAGTTATTCTTACTCTGATTGTTCCTTCCAAAACCATGCCCTTTTATACTAATTTAAGTCATGACCTGCCTCCTGACTTCCCCCTCCACGTACCATACATTTCCTCAGTAGGTCCCATATGTGCGTATCTACTCATTATTTTAGGTACCTATTGCTTAATTGTTTTCTTGTTCCCTTTTAAATGTCCAATTGACATCTTTGGTGTCAATTACCCTGTACCGGTGTCAAGTATCACCCATTCATAAATCGTAATGTACTACGGATAGCACATCGTAGTATTTCCTCCAATATACACTTGTTGCAGTTTTGCCTTATGTTGGCGTACCGCTGTGACATCGGATATCGGGGTTTTACTACGTGTGTGTCCCATTGAGTAGATAGGTATACGACACTTGACTTGGTTTTGCTTAGGTTGGCAATTGGATAAGTGTAACACGAAAACAAAGCGAATGACCTATTAATAGCCGCATATGAGTGACTAATTGGTATACTGCTTGGGAATGATATTAGATATGTGGGTATGGTATTAACCCCTATCGGGAATAAGATTTCCCCGGGAACCTTTTCTATTCAGCAATCTGACTTACATTGCTGACAAGGGAAACATTTCCCACGGAATTTATTCGCGATAACCCCTATTATGATATGGCGTTAGGTTGGAAGATCGGGGAAAGGTTATGATGTGGGTGGTCTGGGTATGGTTGTGCGGATCACAACACATGTAAGACGCGCAAATCGTCATAGATATTTACATACCAATATGGTTGAAGAACTTATTCTTAGTGAGCCTGAGCGTTGCTTAGACTTGAAAGCAGAAAAATTGTTGCGGTCGCGGAGGCCCACCGCTAAAAAAAATTAAGCTAGAGACTAACATCCACGCTGGGATTTATTTTCTTGACAAAACGATTTTCTTCTCTAACTCTGTGTAGCAACTACGGAACAAAGTTCAAAGTTCAATCATATTCATACTCCTCGTGCGATCCTTTGTGATTTCTTCAACCTACAGTCTAAACAAATGATGACCTTCTGAATATAAGAATATACAAAGGAAATACCCCCTATAGGATTCAGAGATAAAAAAAAAATATATATATATATATATATATTTCTTACCTGTTGGGGTGTGCTGTTGGTAACAGGAACTGATAGTGTATCAACGGCACCTCTGCAGATAGCTCTAAATGCTGCAGGCACGTCAAATCATACGATATATACGCCCTACGTACGTACACTTCCAAAGCAGCGTTGCAGACAGCACGATTTGTGTGATAGAAAAAATCATGAAGTATATCAAAGATGGACGTTTCCGACAAAATTAACCGCTGCAAGTTCTCCGGGTGAAAATCATGTCCGTACATGTCAACAGCAGACAAGAATATTGACTCCATTTGGTTGTGTCGCAGTTCGTATGCCGGCTGATGAGCGGCTATTAGCACCTGGCGAGATCGTAATGCGACTCGCGAATGTTCGGCACGATTTAGAGAGGTAAGTTCGCTCAAAGTGGTGGCTAGTTCGTCTGTTAGTCCTGGTTCGTTAGCCCATAAGTGGTCGATGAGCAGCGTTACCAGCAGATTCTTCTTTGAAACTTGGCTATGGGAAAAAATCGTATTGACGACCGTCAACATATCGTCCTTATTCCTCTCGCGAATAAGTCCAACGCATTTATCGTAATGGCCGTGCTGGAATTGTGATTCGACGTCGTAGTACTGACGAAGAAGCTCATGAACAGCAGCCTTCATTCGTCCACGTATTCCATTCCGATAGCGTTGTACCAATTGCACAATACTCTGGGTAGTGAGGAAGAAGACGTCCCGATCAGCTCGCTTTTGTAAAGTAGCCGCTTGACAATCAATAACGCTTGCAATTTGCTGCGATGGAAACTGGGCTAGCACACTGGTTATGTTGCGCTCGTATAACGTCATTAGCTTTCTAATTTTCTTCTCCACAGATATTGGTATACGACCCGACACGGATGCGATTACCTCCTGAAGCTCAAGCAGAGGCAGCGAGGGATCGCGCAAACTTTGCATAAACTTCTCGATAACTTCACGAAGTCGCGGCGCATTATAAGGGTCTGGGAGACAATATCCAGCCAAGGTGTTTTCCAGAATAGCCTTGTAACTGTTATGCACTCGATTGAGTTTTTCTGGCACGGTCGAGTTTTCTGCAAGCGGAAAACCGCTCTTGAATGGCTGTGCTTTAGTAACAAGAGATGGATCGTCCAGCTCTAGGTGACCGATAAGGGTACCAGCATCGAGCACTGCACCTGGTCGACGAATGAAAGTTACCGTACCAGCTTCTGCTGATGTCAATGTCATCACCATTTTCATTACCTTTAAAAAAAAATTATTATTTTTTTGCTTCTACACGAGTTCAAAGAGTTTGTAAATAACTTACTTCGATTTCAGCAAAAGCTTGTCCCTTGTTGACGTGGGCGCCATCTTCTACGATCAAATTGATCAGTTTGCCAGCCGAAGGACTCCGCAGTAACGATGGATCATTCTCTTTTTCGAAAACACAAGTTTGATTTCCAATTACAATACGATACCGATCGACCTCTTCTTTCATGTATGTGGTATATGAGGAGCCCTCAAACGACAGTAACATACCACCGTCAGAGAACCTGTGAACTTCAATCTCTTTGAACGAGTTGTTCATAAAGACGAAGTACGTATTTGCTCCACTTTTTGCAACTTGAACTTTATAACGATTACCACCGTTGATGAGTTCGACATCAATTACATTTGTTAGCGTATTTGCGGCTTGAATTTGCCCCTTTTCCAGAGACGTTTGGAAACTGGTAAAGGCTTCGGTAATTTGTCGATCTGCAATGTGGAGTCCTCCACAGATGACTCCTAACAGGATATCTGGTTTTTCTGATTGCACACGCTCGGCGATCAAAGCATCCAACCAAGCAGTGTCGATGGAATTGTCCAAGAAACTCGTTGTTTCCAGGAGTGTAATGAGATACTCAACGGTTGTTCGAAAATCTCCTCGAATCGACAATTCCTTGAGAGCAACAACTAGGTTCTCTCTAGCTTGTTGACGATTTTCTCCCCAAGAGAAACAATGCCCGAACTGAGAATCTGCAAACTCATGCAATCCACCTGAGGCGGCCACACTGAAATAACCCCACACATTCTTGCTGGAGCGGAAATTAAGCTCTTGAACGGTTCCCGAACTGGGTTTAAAACCCTCATCCGGATTCTCAGACGTTATACGCGCTGCAATGACATGTCCCAAAGGCACAGGCTTGTTGGCAGGATTCTCAAAGTCAATTATTGATTGGCCCCAAGGAGATTCGCCATACAGTAAACGGATGTCTTTTAACCGATACAGTGGTATGCCCATTCCAATCTAATGAAACAAAACAAATAAATTAGTCTACAACTCATCTACAAATAAGGGCATATTTTACCTGTAACTGGCAAGCAGGCAAATTAACATCTGCAACCATTTCTGTGCATGGATGCTCCACTTGTAATCTCGGATTCAATTCCAGAAAGAAGTATTTACCCTCGGCGTCGTATAAATATTCAACTGTTCCTGCACTCACATAGCCTACCATCTTGGCTAATCGCACAGCAGCTTTTTCCATGTCCTCAAATATCTCAGGCTGAGCAACGATTGCCGGCGCTTCTTCGATAATCTTTTGATGACGTCGCTGGATTGAACAATCACGTCCGAATAAACTAATAGCGTTGCCATACTGATCTGCCAGTAGCTGAACCTCTAAATGTCTAGCACCGCGCGCCAATTTCATTACGAATATTGGTGAGCCGGGAACTTCAGCTTGTACCTGACGGAATAACGCTGGAAACTCTTCGGCAGTATCAACTCGGCGGATACCTTTACCTCCACCACCTTCGGATGCCTTAATCATAACGGGAAAACCTTTGAAAAGCGAGTAAAATGTAATTGAAATGCACTTCCAGAAATACCAATAACTTACCGATTTTCGCAACAGCAGCCAATCCTTGATCCACATTGCTAACACAGCCACGATTGAATAAATCCGAAGATATTTTAATTTTCTTCCCACTGTATTGTGCTTTAAGTTCGGATCCCGACCAGGGAAGTGTTGGAATGTCAGCGGTTTGTGCAACAATTGATGAGGCTACTTTGTCGCCAAGCGCCCACATAGCCCTTTCAGGTGGTCCAAGGAACACTAAGCCCTCTTTGTGCAATAGCTCAGGCAGTTTCGGGTTTTCTGATGCATGTCCCCAACCCGCCCAGACGGCCTTTGTGGTAAGAGAAGAAATGTTTGTATCATTAGACAATTATTTGGCTTTTTTTTTTTGAAGAATGATAATATAGTGCACTCATACAAGAAGGAAGACCTAGGGAATGATACAGCATTCGGAGTAACACCAACACATGGCATACGAGAATGACTTAGAAAAAAGATCAAGGAATTGCTTTGGGATATCCCCGAATTTGTTGTTGAATTGCAACTGAGGAATGTCTTTTGGGATGTATTTTAATCTGTTCAAAATAGATGAGTGACTGGTTCTCAGACTGGTTCGCGGAAGAATGCTTGCTTGCAATATATTTATATTTAGCGGCTGCAACAATCCAGACGTAAAGATTTTCTCGAACACGACTACGGTAGATAGTTGTGGTGAATGGTTTTATCAAGCGCAGTCCACCAGACGAGCTAATGCCATCATCACAGTTAATTCTTAAAATGAATCCAACTGATGCCAAATGGATTTCTGGTTCAAGTTTTGACTAGTTCCGTCTGCAAAAACTGTTTCAAATGTGTGGATTTTCAATTGAAAATTACAGTAATGAATTTTACACGATTCGTATTAAAGATTAACTACAGGAAAATAGTCTACATTATCTTAAAAACGGAATTTCTGGCGTGTGATATTTCATGTATAAAATCTATTTACCAATCTATACTTTGTTTGATCCACACTTTGCATACCTTGAACCAAATTAGCATGCACCGCGGCATATAATCTATAATAAGCTATAAGTGATCAATTATTTACAAAACCTATTGTTCAAAAATAAAGTCGTTACTTCTCCGATCAAGGTAAACAAAGTAGACCTGTTTTATGTTAGCGTTTGTAACTTTTTGCATGTATTTAAACATGATCATGATGGTTGCTCCAATAAAATATGTCCGCTTTTTTAACGAAAAGTATGAAAATCTGACTTAAAAATAAAAACAAAAGAGCATAGCGAAGTGTAACTATTAATTGATGGAGATGTTTCTACAAAATTTTTGATGTGTTGAAGGGTCATGCACACCGATTCAAAATATTACAAGACCATCGTGCACATACTAAGGCTAACTGCGGATGCAAACTACTAAGTATATAAATACTTATATGAATAAAACTAATAAAAAGATAAACGTCTTCAGAGTTTTAATTACTCTGGCGGCGGTGTACTTTTGGGCAAAATAAGACGTAACTGCTCTTCATAAACAGAATCAGCATTTCATGATTTTGAACCATCGATTACATTTATCGAAAACAATTCTACAAAGTCCTAACCTATACGAGTAAAATTGCAAGACTTTCAAATGGCAGTCACATTAACATTTGAAATTTACGTAACATTATTTCTTTGGCACGAGTGAGCCTAGACGATTCCACCAGCTAATGAATAATTAAACGTATCGCGTCATGAAGCAACGCAGTACTCAAAACACTATTTGTCAAATAAAACCTATAAGGTAAACAATAATCTGATGATTGGCTGACGTCTTTTTTTGCCTTACCTGAACTTGAGTCCTCAGAGCAATGTCAACAATTAGCTCAACGTTTGCATAATTATTATTATTAGATCCACCGGGAACAGGTACATAGTGGTCAGCCATTTTAATGTATTCAGCATTAGCTTTGAGATCCTCTGGTGTCACCTATTGAACATTTACAATTACATATTACATGAAAAGTAAATAAACGATCATATTTTAACTCACCATTACAACAAAACGAACTGCACGTTCGTTTTTGAACATCTCGTACGACCATCTACGTATTGAACGCATACACTTAACGGCAGCAATTCCATTATTAGCGATGAGGATTCTATTGATCACTCGAGTGCCGCCGAATCTCTTGACAAATTCCTCGGTGGTGGCCATCATAAAGTCCCGCTCCTGATTGCGGTCAAGTCCCAGACCCGTACCACGAGACATACTTGGTCTAAAAACAGAAACAGCATGTAGGTTAAGAATATTTCCATAAACCTTTCGAGCAATAATTATTTACTTAAGCGACCCAGTGGGCTGTTGCACTGTTAATAGGGCCGTGTTTTGGGTTCGTACTTCCGGTTGTGTAATTGTATCGTTGGACTTTTCTAAATTAATTGACGTACTACCAGATGCCATATTGTTTTGTTGTTGTTCAACGGTATTTACTAATATACTATCAACAGTGGAATCCCAAGAGGAACTTTGTTCCCCCGTTTCAACTAGCACAAAACGTTTGCTTGCACGACGCTTTAGCATGGTCAAAATCAATATGGCTAAGAATATACAACACCCCGCAAGAAAATGTTCACTCATTTACTAATGTCACAAAAATGATAAGTTCAAAGCTCACTAATTTCTTTACTCATCGAACGATGACCCATTTAATTACTTTCTTTCAATCCAATTACATGCACTTTTCTTTATTTCTCGTCTCAAAATATATGTTTGATAGCACACTCTCACGGCCAATAAAAGTGTAAAAAGTGAAATCGCAATCACTGAAAATGTATATAATTTACCAACGAAAGAAACAATACCAGCGAACAACCTGATACTAAAGATATTCCGATTACAACTGACTGACTGACCAAATATCTTTCATTTCATTGCTGCTGACCTGTCTGATGTCTACCTATTTAACCCCACCTCAGCTTAACTCAGAATCTCATTTTTATCGCAGTTTGAGTTTGATTTGATTACGTATAACGTATTCCATTGTACGCTGTCGTTTCTCTTTCTGAGGTTTGTTTACTGGGTACCTGCTCACCTGTTGGTGGTAGCTGGTAATGTAGAAATGGTAGAGATGTTTTGTGGACATTTTGGAGTTGGTTGTCGTTTGTTGGTTATCGTTTCGAAGGCTGTTACTATTTATTTTTGTTATGCGTTTAAACTTTTCATGCGTCGATTCGTGTTATTATTGCCATGTTAATTGTTAATAAAATATTATTTATTATGAGCAAAGTGCATGCCAAATAAGTAAGACATTTGTGTATTCATTTGCCTGTTTTAGTTAGGTATCGGTGAACGCAATGGCTTCTATAAATACAATACAAATAATTATACTTGAACAAACAATAATCTAGGAAATATTTTTTCACTAACATCATTTAATTACATTCCTACAAATATACTCCCGGCATAACACCATAAATCCAACAGTGTTTCCTAGTACGTTTAAGCCAGTGGCGTCTCGTCAGGGTGTGCAAGGTGTGCATTGCACACCCTGATCTAACGAAAATAAGTCCCTTACCAAACACTGTGTAATAATAATAACACACAAATAATGATATGCACAATTCTATAACCCATAAAACCTCCATAACGCAGCCAACAGCTACAGCCTACATCATACCTATTCATCAGCACCGTCGCTTGAATTATTTAGATGGGTGTGCAAATTCTTTAAAATCATATATTTTTTTAGAAATAGGTATCAATTAATTGCCTGAAAACACGTTCCATTTATTGCTTTCTCAATTATTGTTCTGCTGTTTTTGATATCTTATTTTGTTTTACCACAATAAAATATAGAAAAATAAAACTTTCACACACAAAATCAAAAGCACCGCACGAAACTGCAACCCCAATCCCTCTTAAACGAAAAGCAAAGTTCAACCATTTATTCGTCGGCTTTCGTGCACAGCTTTTGTTTGCACGAGTATCCATGTAAAACATTGTATATTTGACTTATGACGCTTTACGGAAACAGAGCAGAACAACAGATGCAAAAGAAGAGAAAATGAATACAGCCCGTGCACCGAAAACCTTCGCACGAGTTCACTACAGGTTCATCAAAGTAAAGCGATTTAAGTACGGCGGCGTGCGGCCGACGAATGACGATGGGGATGAATACTGGAGAAATCTTGTAGAGGGATATAGTTTGGAGTTGGATGAATTTGTTTGATGAAATCAACAGAATGGTGCACAGAGAGTTTTTGTACGAGTTCATTTCTTTTTCTCAGCGATGAAGGAATTTTGAAGGAAGAATTATGAAGGATAAATATGAATAGGTATGGTATGGTGTAGGCTGTAGCTGTTGGCTGTGTTATGGAGGTTTTATGGATTATGGAATTGTGCATATCATTATTTGTGTGTGTTATTATTATTACACAGTGTTTGATGAGGCATTTATTTTCGTTAGATCAGGGTGTGCAATGCACACCTTGCACACCCTGACGAGACGCCACTGCTATTCATATTCATCCTTTATAAATTATAAATCTTCTTTCAAAATTCCTTAACCGCTGAGAAAAAAAAAATTAACTCGTACAAAAACTCGCTGTGCACCATTCTATTGATTTCATCAAATAAATTCATCTAACTCCAAACTATATCCCTCTACAAGATTTCTCCAGTATTCATCCCCATCGTCATTCGTCGGCCGCACGCCGCCGTACTTAAATCGCTTTACTTTGATGAACTTGTAGTGAACTCGTGCGAAGGTTTTCTGTGCACGGGCTGTATTCATTTTCTCTTCTTTTGCATCTGTTCTGTTCTGTTCTGTTTCCGTAAAGCTTCATAAGTCAAATACACAATGTATTACATCGATACTCGTGCAAATAAAAGCTGTGTACGAAAGCCGATGAATGAATGGTTGAACTTAGCTTTTCGTTTAAGTGGTTGGGGATTGGGGTTGCAGTTTCGTGCGGTGCTTTTGATTTTGTATGCGAAAGTTTTATTTTTCTATATTTTATTTTGAAAACAAAATAAGATATCAAAAACAGCAAAACAATGATTGAGAAAACAATAAATGGGACGTGTTTTCAGGCAATTAATTGATATTCCTAAAAAATGTATAATTTTAAAGAATTTGCACACCCATCTAAATAACTCACGCGACGCTGCTGGTTTAAGCGTATATTTACCAAATTTATTTATTTAATTTATTTAAGTAGATATTTGAAGGCTTACACAGTAAGATATATTATATCTTTTAAAATAGTGATAAGCTAAATTATAGATTTACAAGAAACAATTAGGACTACCATTAAACGTAAATCATAGTATGTATTTAAAAATATAAGAATATAAACTGCTTATACAAATTCACAAACACAATTAAAATTTGTTACATGATAATTGTTTAAAACAAGTTACAAAAAATTAAAAAAAGAAAAAAAAATTAAAAAAATTTAAAAATTACAAGAAAGAAATTAAATTAACTGGTGGACAAGAAAGATCTAATTCAGTTGGAAATCTCTTTTTCAGTCTTATTTCTCTGATTTGGCGAATGTGTACGTCAAAAGCAAGAACAACCAAAAAAGCCTGCAGTCTTGTCACAAATGTCCACTTTTCTTCATGTAATAATAAATTTTCATTTTATAACGTTTTTCCATAAATTTTAAAAGTGTTCAAAGTGATTAATATTCAAATAATACATTTAATTCAGCAAATAAGAATTGAATAAGTAGTAAATACTGAAAGTATTGATAAAAAGAATACGATTTGTTTGAGTTCCGGTAACTTAAGAGTATAGACCTTTGGGAGAAGTTCTAGAAACTGTGTGGTTTACCATGGCAATAGCTATAAGGAGCAAGGTCAACATCTACATTTGATGGGGATTGATTAGGTTTCCGTAATATAGGGTCGATAGTGAATACACTGTTCCTAACCCAATATACTAGGCGGCAAGGTATTTCTCCTGGATGTACAGCCGTCGTACGACCAAGATGGTCAACACCATCAGACGCCCTTACAGTCCTTGTGCATCTTTTACACTTAGACCTCCACATTACAAACATCACAGCACATAGCGCGATCAGACTCAGAGAGTCGGGGTGCTGGGTGCTGCGAGACCCTACGGCCATAGCAACATTCTGCTTTCTCTATCAAGAGAACTCGTACCACAATCAACGGACTATTTTACGCCCAAAATGCTTTTCACTAAATATTTTCAGGTAGAATTTCCTGCAAGATTAGATTGGCAACATGGACGGGTAAAAAGGGACAGAAATTTAACAATCTACACAGACGGTTCAAAAATGGACTGTGGGTAGGTGCAAGCGTTTTTTCAGAGTCTCTAAACATCTCAAAATCCTTTAGGCTTCCGGATACGGCCAGTGTATTCCAGGCGGAATTACTAGCTATCCGCGAGGCCTGTCGTCAAATCAAACTACACATTTTCATTCATAGTCAAAGCTGCCATCAAGGCTATCGCCTCAGTCAACATAACCTCAAAATTGGTATTAGAATAAATGCCGTAAGGAGCTGGCCTCGCTTGACAAGTTCAAGGTTACCCTGATTACCCTTCCAGGTCACAGCAATGTTTGCGGCAACGAAAATGCTGACGAGCTGGCCAGGCGAGGCTCAGCCCTTCACTGTTCACTTGCGGAAACGTTTCAAATGCCGCTCGGAGCAGTCAAAGCATAGATCTCCCTAGAATTCCTATCGAAGGCCAACCTCAAATGGAGGAGGCTGAAGAACTGTATCATATCCAGAAGGATGTGGGCAAACTACAGCACGGATAAAACAACCCACCTTCTAAGCAGGGCCGGACCAACCATATGTGCAAATGCACAGGGCGCCAATTTCTGGGGGCGCATTGCATAAGCCCAAAATAACAACACCCATCACACCCGTGCTGAATTATTTCTTGTGCATTAACTCACATCACTTGCAATGTTGCAACTTCAAAAACAAATAAATAGAAATTTTTCAATTTAATGTTATAAAGTTATCAACGAAAATTATCCAATAGCAAGGTAGTTCCGAGGACTCAATAAAAAAAACGCATTGAAAGTCCACCTCCTGGATGATGTGGAAAAGACATATGCATGTGTAAGATTATGAAAAAGGGGCGCTTTCTGTAAATCTTGCACAGGGCGCTAGTTTGGCTGGAGCCGGTACTGCTTCTAAGTAAAACACGCAAATATATTGCCAGAATAACAGCGATAACCACAGGCCATTGGCCAATAGGGGAACACGCAGTTAGATTAGGCATCCCACATAACACACACTGCCGCAGCTGTCTTCGATCTTTTCGTAAACCCTTTTTCGACTCCCTAAAGGGGGTCTCAAAACGTTAATGGGGAACTGATAACCTTTTGAATGCCACAGGCTGGATCTAAACTCTCCTTGCATCGCAAGTTCTTACGGCACTGTATCAGAACCAGCCTCTCTTGTCGTTGCAGAATTGGCACCCATTGACTTCTTAAGCCGCAGGGAAAAAGGTATATGGGAAGAGGGCGGAGGTGTTTGCGTTGCTGTTATTGCTCTTCTAATGGCTGTTGCAATTTGAATTTTAAAGTGCGGTTCTGAGTTTTAAAAATATATATGAACAGAGATCGGCTTTTGGGTAGCAATTTTTGAGAAATAATTAAAAAGTAGTTTTATTCGAATTTTTCGAGAAAAACTAAGTACGGAATCTTGTTTAGAATACTGATAATAATATAATTACCTTTAATATGCATTTTAATCAAAATAGTTAGATCGGTTTTTGTAAAATTTGTCAGACAAAACAGTACTAAAAATTGCAATGTTTAGTTTGAATAATACTATTTATTAACTATATAGATGAAAACCGATTATAAGTTATTGTTCGGGATATAAGCATTATTTGGTTTTTAAAGTTTTATCAAAGTCAAAAATGGGGTTTTCGAGATATGAGCAGTTTTTAAAATTAGCGTTTTCGGTGATTCGAATTGAAAATTAAGGATGCAATCATTTTTAGGACATCAATTTTACTCCAGTTGCATTTTGGTCAAAATCGTTATTGTTGTTTTCAGGTAAACTATTAAGGACGCAATCATTTTAAGAACATCAATTTTACTCCAAGTTGCATTTTGGTCAAAATTGTTATTGTCGTTTTCAGGTCTAAGGAAAACTAAATTAATAAAAAAATCCTTTTTTCTAAAAATCGATTTTACAAAAATATAGAGAAAAATTAAGTTTGCCATTAAGTTAGAAATGACCATATTACCCTAGAAATTAATTTTTGTTACAAACGCAGGACCGTTTTTGAGATATGTCTAAATTTCAAAAGTATACCATTATTCGAATTTTTAGCCAAAAACTGGATATGCAATCATAGTTACCTCACCTACTTAGGCTTAAATATCAATTTTGGTTGAAATCGTTAGAGCCGTTTTTGAACAAATCAAACTGGTACGAAAATGTTATATGGGAAGCACCATTAATATTGAGGTTACCTTGCAAAAAAAAACGGGTCCGAACAGTAGGTGAGCCCCTAAACTCCAAATCTGAAGTTTGAACGAAATCCGGGCAGCCGTTTAGGCTGTTGGTCTATAGAAGGACGGACAGACCGGACAGAATTTTGCGACCCACTTTTTTGAGTTCTTCTTTCATCGTAATATCAGAATTGATTAACATCTCGAGTTCGAAATTTTGTACGAAAACAATATCTTTCTCTTACTACGTTAAAAAATAAATAAACCAATGGATTTTACATGCGTATTACTCATAGTTCTGGAAGTTTCCGCTATCACGCTCCGTTAGGCGGGAGGAGAAATTAAAAAAACAAAAAAAAATTGAAACAAATAAAGGTATAACAGTTTTGAAAGCCAGGAATCTGTAAAAAAAAATACTTCCAAACTTGAAATTGATGTACGTCTTCTAGCTGAAAATATCTAAATGGAGGGGAGCCACGAAGCACGATTACCTGTAGCTGGAAAAAAAAGACAAACTACGAATTTGTCCCGCTTTTGTTCCTCTCCCATGTCTCATTCCAATTCCACCCAAACTGCTCGGGCACTCATGATGTCACAAATAAAATTCGATGAACACAACAATATTGATTCATTACAATCAACAAAGCTGAACAGCAATCGCTAAGTATTACTAAATTAAATTAAGGAAATATTTACATGTAACACATACATTATAATATTGCTTACTCCACGCTGAACATTTTTTTGAACCGAATGAAAATACCGTTCCTAAAGTATACATTGACAAAAACGGTAGATATGAACTATTTAATACTCAAATTATTTTGCGTGTTTTTACCTATTTTAACTGGAATGTTTAAAACACTTCTGGGATAATTGAACATAGGCTATTATCGTTATCTTAATAATTGAATGCCTGGCCGTACTTTTGCATTTTCTTAAATGCACACTTATTTCTTAAATGCACCCGTAGTGTATAATATCAAACTGGTTTGCACAATAAGGATAAACCAGGCTCAAATATGTTTGATAGATGTCAGTCGTACACATACTAGTATTCATAATATGTACTTAAATCTGAAAGACAGTTCTTAAACCTTTGGTTCAGTAACAATAATAATTCAGCTCCACTTGTTATACACAACCCAGCAAAAATACCGACAACTTCATTATTATTGATTAAGCATAGCATGTCGAGCACCATAGTTCACTCAATTATTACAAGTTTAATATTAGCGACGTCTGTTGAATTACGGTAATGAAACTACAACATTGACGTCTTATCAAGAAAACTTATAACGTAATGTAAGACCAGGGCAGACATTGCAAGCTGAAATGGCGAGTGCATATAGTCATGACGAACGTACGGCAAAAACAGGTCACATTCTCTTCAAAGTTAGAGTCGTATGACTTCAATATGATTCACAGTTCTTATTGTCGCTGGATGGTTTTTCCTGGTGGAATTCTTATATTCATATTAATTTTAATATAAAACATCATGTTTTTTTCCACTCGATCACCATACTTGGTTAGCGCAAAAACAAAATAAAAATTACATTTTTAAGAACTCACCTCAAACGCTTGCGTTTTTCTAATAAATCCCCATTGGTGCGAATGATGGGATTGTTTCCCTGGGGAAATTCATCGACAGCTTCCGTGGCATCTTGTATAATATTCGCGTCGATTTCATCACCAACCTGAAATGAAAACAAAATACAAATTATAAAACGTTATTCAAATTGGAATTTATTATTTTTGTTTTTACCAAAAAACTAGGCCGCTCCGCATTGCTCATTTCGGCGTTTTTATTTATGTTGTTGTTATTATTATTATTGCAATTTGTAATATCGTCACACACTTCGTTCCGCAAAATCAAATTCTCGCTAGAGAATTGAACCTTTTTAATAAGGTTATTAGCAACGGGGGGTTCTTCTGCTGAGGCTGCAAACAATTATGAAGAAATGTTTGATGTTAATTAAAAAACTAGGTAATTTACATATTGTTTGAAGAGTTTCTTACACAAAAAGTGATTAAAAAGCTTTCCCAATAACGTTGCAAGTAAAAGCATAAGGACACACGTAAAAATCACGAGGAAAAGCATTTATTTACACATAAATATTTAAATTCGCCGTTAATCTGTTTCCGTTAAGTACGCGTAGCCATAACTAAAAAGAAAGGGTCTTGAAAAAAAAAAAAAAAAAAAAAAACTGTTGCCCTAAACGGTGCATTTACAACAACGAAATTTAAATTTATACGTGAGAGGGTAAAGGTACCGAAAGGCAAATGATATTGTGAAAGAATTTGTTAAACTGTGGTTTGCAAAGCACCGCAAACAAAGTCTATTCATTTATGCATTTATGCAGGTAAGCCGCTATAATGCTGTCAGTCATTTATCAACTTTAAGAAGAATACAGGACCCGATTGGTTAACCTACTAAGGTTGCGGGTCAATGACTTTGTAATAAAAACCAAAAATATTGTGGAAAACTTGTTTGCATTCTTGAACAATTTATAAAGTTTTTACTGATGGCCCGATGGTTGAATGCTTAGAGAAATTTAGCTGCGTTCTTTTATAAAAAAGAAGAGTTAAATAAACAAATTAAGAAGAAGAAGACACACACTCACAGTTCATTCATTCATTCATTAATTTCAATTATATACCAGTGGAAGAACGAAAGAACGCTATGCGCCCAGTTTATTTTGGTTAACTTTTTTTTTTTATATGAAACTCATGATAAGATACTAACAAGTATCCCCAAACAGGTAGTATTTGAATTGAAATTGATTTGATTCTTATTTTGCATTACAAAACAGTCACTTATGAACAACGTGTGACGTATTTATTTCCAAATTAAAACATCACAATACAAATTAATGCACAAAATCAATTCACCTTTGATAGAAATGTTCAAGACACACTGTGAGTCGGAAATTATTGTAAAATGAATTAAGCACAGAGAATATACTACACGCAGGAGCTCATTCTTTGAACCTCTCAATCAACCGAAAGTCTAACTCGAACTAACATCGCGGTTTTAATACAGTTTAATCCAACTGATAGCATTGCTTGCGACCTCATCGAAAATCAGCAGTTCCCTGATTAAAAATCAGCTGAGGTTTAAGGTCGCGGGACAAGCGACTACACGCAATTGGCGTGTGTGTCGTGTCTCACCTAAGATAACCGATATACATTCTTTTTCATATATTCAATTAAATAAAATAAAGCGAATATTTACGTTGTGATGATGATTCGCTCCATCAGAGATTGTTATGTAAAATACTGTCTATATTTTCCGAATTCTGATAACTTGCAAACGATCTGGCATGTGGTGATAACATTCGCATGCATTGAGAGAACGCCTGTTTCAATTTGAAAACTAGATTCAGATAGAGCAACATTACAAGAATTTTGTTGCTCTTAGTTTTAAGCGAAAGCGAACTATTGAATTTGTTGAGTACGCGTTTGTTGTGGTTGTCGTTAAGTAGA
This sequence comes from Cheilosia urbana, assembly GCA_946477585.1. NCBI lineage: Eukaryota > Metazoa > Arthropoda > Insecta > Diptera > Syrphidae > Cheilosia > Cheilosia urbana. Next base: position 47,630,094 of record OX297856.1, read on the forward strand.
TACCGAACAGCCGTTCACGATTTTATTTGAGTGACTGTGGAAAGTATGTTGTAGCATTGGAAAATCCCGTATTAACTAAAATATTTTTTATTTTTGTTGCATTGTAAGCACACGTTAACGCCTGTTTAAAAGAAAGCTTATAGATGTTTAGCAGAAGCTCGGAATAATCTCGCATACTGCCTGACTAAGGTGGGGCTACAGTCCGGGATGGACCTCGATCTCAACCAATACGCCTCTACAGTTAGCGAAATCTCTTTGGGTAACTGCCTCCAGTTGTGCACTCCAAGTTGGCTGAGTTCCACTTCCAGTTGAGGGCACACCCAAGGGGGGTCTCCCGTTACTCTATTGTTCATTTTGTTTGGAGTCGAAAACTCTTCCGGCCGGAGCTCTGTTGTCCATTCGCTCTGCATGCCCTAGACATCTCAGACAACTGATTCGTAACTTTCTGCCTAGGTCGACGTCAGTGTACAGCTCATATAGAGTTCGCCGATAAATCTCCTCTTCCCGTCTATTCGTCGATGTTGTGTGACCCTTCTAGTTGAAAGCTTGTTGTTTTGTTTTGCCCTCAACCTATTCTTGCCACCTTTGTACTGATACTTGCAAGCGCACCAGTGACAGCTCATTGTGTTCTGCCAATGATGTCATCATGTGCAGGTCGGGCCAACTTGGACTGACTGATTTGAAAAAGCTTATTTTTTTTTTTTGCAGATAATAAAGAAATTCATAAAATTTTATAATGTCATCATACTCAGTGCAAGAACGAGTAAAAATTGTTGAATTTTATTATGTTTCCGGACGATCAACTATAAGAAAACTCCGTCAGCATTTTAATACAGCGACGGCTCCCAGTTCTAACATGATAAGGAGCATGCACTGTTTGGTATGTAATTATGGCAGATAGAGTTTTCCGTCTTTTTTAGGAAATCGAAACTGGTGATCCAGAAACCGTCTCTGTGGCGGCATACCGTATAATATTGGCAAATTGCTTACGTCCGGTAGTTCTCAATAAATAATCGTGACATAAGGTTCCAGCAAGATGGAGCTACAGCTCCAGCTCATACCGCGAGAGACACAATGGCGATTATGCGAGAAATTTTTGCTGAACTCGTTCCACAGATTTGACGGCCCCTGATTTTTTTGTTGTGGGGTTTCTTGAATGAACGCGTTTACTTCCACAAACCACAAAACAATCAGGAACTTAAGGAGAACATTCGCACAAGAATTGCAAAATTGGAGCCAGAAACATTCCGCAGCGTAATACAAAATGCCTTAAAAAGAGCCATTCACTGATAACAGGAAAATGGAGGTTATTTAAAGCATGTTAACAATTTATACTCTAATTTAAAAAGAAAATACATAAAATAAAATAAGCATTTCAAATCAGTCAGTCCAAGTTGGCCCACCCTGTAGTTGAACAGACTTTTAGTAAATTGTGCCCCTGGTGAATTTTCTCAAGAGTGATGTTGTGGAAGTTACACGATAGCGCGTCACCTTGTTTTAACAAAAAAGGTCTCGGTGAGATTGTTTCCTACGTTTATGGTGAGCATTCTCCATCGTCATTCTGAACAATCTGACAAGTTTAGCAGGGACGCCAAAACTGGGTACGGCTTTGTATACCTCGCCTCTAAAAACGCTGTGATATGCGACCTCACAATCGATAAACAGGCGGTGGGTATCGATTTAGACTGCTTGCGTTTTTTTCCAGGATCTGAGGATCGAGCAAACAATGCTGAGGCTCCATTCATCAGGAATACTTATCTCTGTTGGACTTCAGCTTGGATATTGCTATCCCTCACTTCATTTTGTTCAGGTGGACGGAAGTCTTGTCTTTCATCGCCCAGGTTGAATGGTTCATTCTGCATCACAGCAGAACTTGATGACTTCGCCGTTTAACAGTCTGCAGAAATGTTTCTTTCCATTTCCTGAGCACCGACTTTGATTGCACTACAAGGTTTCCTTGTTCATCTCTACAGGTTTCTTCTCGGGTCTTTTTTTTTTTTTTTATATACTTCTCCCGGGAAAGGCGAACCTATAACGCTTCAACACGTTCTTTTTACCAGAGACAATACTAAGACCCCCATCTTCGGGCGATTTTCCGTTACTTGCCTACAAGCTATATTTTTATGGGGTGGTACACGCTAAGTGCGTTAGTATTGTTACATAGAAATTCCGCTGTCGGCAAAGTTGCTGCCAGCGTTCATAGAATTTTGTCCGTTAAATTTGAAATTATTCGTTACGTGTAAATAGTATTTTATTTTAGGAATAAGTGCACTTTTGCTAAAAATATTTATGAAAAATGATTACTGCAGAATGGTTGTAGGAAAATAAAAATATTTTGAGAAATTTTTCTTCAGTTATTTAAGAAAAATGTACAAATGAAATCGAAGTTAATGATATTCAAAAGCGAAAAGTACAAAACAATGTTTGTCCTAATATGTTTCTAGTATATAAAAGAACTCATTTAGATAGTATTATTAATTAAACAAATTATATTAATCGTTTTTTAAAAATTTATAATAACCAACCAATAGCATTCAGTTATGTTAAAATGTTGTATTTCCGAACTCTTTCACATTCCCCCATGGTTGGTAGCGGTTGGCAGCATTGATTTTATATTTTTTGTGTGTTTTTGCATGTCACACGAATTCTAAATTGCCATAACACCGATGCGAAAACAAAATGGCGAATTTGATTAAAAATTGAGGAAGAATGAAAGAATAATTAAGACGCACAGTAATAATGTGGAAATTTCGGCATTCACTACTAGAGGGTGTTCTCAAAGCGGCGTCCTCTCGCCAATTTTATGGTCCCTTGTCATTGACGATCTATTTCAGTCCCTTGCAAATCAAGGGTTTGATGCAAATGGCAAATTCGAAAGCACGGTTTCAGAAATACTACAAAACGCACTTCAATCTGTTGTTCAGAGATGGTGTAACAAAGTTCTTTCCGTAAAAAAAAAAAACAAAAAAGATCTTCCCTTTTACTAAACGGAGTAAACTAGACCTCCTCTATATATGGCGAAACCATTGAATTCTCACGTGAAATCAAGTACCAGGGGATCTATCCTTGACTGTAAACAGAGCCACCCGATCCTTATTAATCTGCCGTTGAGTCTGCGGTAATAATTGGGGTCTTAGGCCGCGGACCATATACTGCCTATACTCGTTCGTGGTAAGAGCTGCGATCGCCTATGCTGCCGCGTTCTGGTGGACAAAGACTATCGAAATCACCATAGTCAAAAAGCTGGACAGGATTCAACGTATAATATCTATCGCGGTCTGTCCACCGGAAACGACCGGTATGACGCCCTGTCTACGCTCCATCCCGACTACCAACCCTTTTTCCTATCATGGAGGTCATCTGTATTTACTTGAAGCTATGGAGTTTGAAAGTCCATTTTCTCAGACAGCCAAGCAGCTCTCTAAGCTCTTGACTCATGTCATAAAATTAAAGCCTGTTCTGGAAACATATTTGGCCTTTGCTGGCAACAAAACAGCTAACACACTGGCTAAAATCGATGCAACAATACTTATACGACCTGAACCTTTCTGTGTTGTCGGCAAAAAACACTTCAGGAGCTTGCCTCGTATTGAGTTCTATGAAGTCTGGTTTAAATCACCTGGACAGGTCAGCACCAAACAATTCTTCCAAAATTCTCCCCCAAAAAATCCTGCTCCTCATTAATCCGGACAAAAATAACATGAGAATCCTTACAGGAAAAATTAGTGGCATTAATAAACATCTGCACCGAACTGACGTCTCAGTGGACCCTATATGCAGACTCTTTCTCTAGTGTGACAAATCCTCTCTTCATATACTCATGGAATGAAGAACTTCAACAAATCTTTCTGACATACCCCCAGAGAAGATCATTATCTTCCTTGAATGCCTCTGGGGTGAAAAGATGGCTCTAACATTTCACCAGACAAGGCACAATAGACTCATTTTAAAAAGGGCGTAGTGTCAGAGCCCCATTAAGGGTCTCCCGAAGAATAAACTTAAATTAAAATAAATAACACCCGTTTTCATTACCGATTTACAAAGGTTCCGAATGTGTGACGTTTATTGCTGTTGCTTAGTTTATAAGACTTACTAGAAGACCCAGCCACACGTTGCCGTGGCTAAGGTCGTTTCAATTTTTTTTTTTTTTTGATTGGAGGTGTCACAGCCCGTTTTCCTATATAGCTTATCTTTTGCAAAATGTCACCTATATGGTCCTAAGCTATCCTATCTTTCAAACTGGAACCAACCACATAAGTACATCCACAAAATTCTGTTGAAATCGGTTGAGTGGTTTCGGAAGTCGCCAACTATCGGGTCCAAAAGCAGTCTATCTTTCAAACGGTAACCAACCATATACATATACATCTACAAAATGTTATTGTTATCGGTTAAGTGGTTTCGGAGATCGAAAACAGAGCCACCTATCGGGTCCAAAAGTATTTATCTTTTAAAAGTCTGCCTGAAATGCATCAATACGAAAAAAAAAAAACGATCCAGCTGTTTTCGCGTTATAACGTCATCAAATTTCACCCGAAGAAATTTTATATACCTATTACCTACTCGTATTATAATAACTCTTTGTTAAATAATAAACAAATTCGCAATAAAAAAAAATAATGCGTCTATAAATTTAGTTATAAACTATCCTATTTCTCAAGTCAGATCAAACTGCACACAGTGTGCAAAATTTGATCTGATATAAATCAGTTGAGTTCAGTACCTAGTTTAGGTTTCCATCGCGGAGCGACCTGTGGCACGTGATTTTTATTGTACCTAGTTATAGTTCACTGTTTTGGCTATAATGGCTTGCACATAAGATATAGATATATTGTAACGACGCATTTTTTCCATGCTCGTTACATACTGTATACATCGTAGATAATAAAGAAACTCCTTCGATAACCCAAAATTAGTGTTTCTTTGGTGAAGAACCTTGGCGATCCGGCGAGCGAACCTCAGCCCAGACAAAAAGCACATCACAATATATTGTGGCGGGCTTTTTTGTAGGACTATTTAAGATAAACATTTCCATCATACATTACATATTTGTAACTCTGGCGGTTTTGGCAGCGCACGCCAGAATAGGATTTTTGATAGATCCACTGACCTGTGACCATCTTATGCGGAGTCCACTTATTTTTAAAGGTTTGTGTAATGACTTACTCAGCGAATGGTTCGATCCACGATTAGGCCTGAAAAAAAAAACCACACAAATTTTGTCATAAGGATTTTTCACTCTCGCGAATACCTGACAAACATCAGACGAACATTGAGTGTCTTTCAATACGCGAGTACGTACTTATGAAGCAATCCTATCCTCTTATACGGATATTATTCAATACTAAATAGATCGGTGAGGATACAAGGCGTTTTCCTGTACAAAAGACTGCTTTCATTAATTGCAATAATTGTTGTTGAAAGAAGTGGCCGTCCAGCAATTCTTTAACCTCTTACTTAAGCGTTCGGCCAAAATCATTGCAATTTAACAAGCCAGTGGTTGGCGGTTAATACAGTCTCGCAAAAAAAAAAGAAATACAATCAATGTTCGAAATAGGTAAAAATAACTTGTGCAAGACAAAAGGAAATGAATGAAGGACTCGTTGGTGAATGAAGGGAATCACTTTAAGAGATTTATAAACGGCAAAGACGACCCAAACGAGTTCAATATATACATATATTCAAAAATAGACCCTAAACTTCAAAACCGTTTTTAACTAACTCTGAACAACAGAGCGCTTGTAAGCCCACAGCCGACCAAATATTCACCCTGCGACACACCCTGGTAAAACCCAAGAAGTCCAGAATCAGATTCTGTTATCGTTTTTAAAAGCCGAGCTATATAGTGCCATGCCCCTACCATATTCGTTACCGTTAGATCGTTTTTTAAGGATTTGTATTCATATTTTTTTATAAACACTTGTTAGTTCTTTGAAAATGTTAGTACTATGCAATTTATGGAAAAACGACAACAAAACTCATACAGGATGATGGTTGATAAATTTGTTTTTAGGTCACCTAGAAGATTAGATGTTGTGTATATGCTCCTTCTGGCTATATGTAGTTTCTGGATGTTTTGACTGATATTTGCTGCCTTATGTACAATTCGATTTAAACAACCCAGCATTATTATATTTATCATTTAAATTACAGTCCAAAGTTCTGTAAGCAATATAAAACATATAGGTATAAGAAATAAATAATTTGCATAAAAATTGCATTTTGACAAAATCACAAATTACCGAATTTAGTACCATGCTCATTATGACCATGCAGGATAAAAGGATAACGAATTTAGGCTACTTTACACAATTATAGAATTCGTATAACTTTCCATGTGAATTTGTTTATGACTCCGTAAGAGCGACGAATATAAGTAAGCAAATTCCAGGCCACTTCTCCAGTGGAATATGCGCAAAACAGACACGCTGCGGTCGCTACTGATCTTCATTTTCACAGTTCAGCTTCATATTAACTCAGACGCCAATTATATTTATATAAAATTATCTATTATGACTTGCGAAATATGGTCAAAAGTTGAGCAGAAGAGAGCCAAGAAGAGAGAACAAAACATTTCTCCTCCATAAAAACCCTGCAAAGTGCAAATATTATGTCGTTTTCCAATGGTTTCACTCGGGAATCTACTCATTCTGTATTCAAAGGGAAAGGGAACAAGAAAACTGCTTCTGATTGAGTCCACAAAAGTATTGGTGAAACGCAAAAAAAAAAAAACATTCTACTGCAGCTGTCACCTTTCAGCAGTTACTTGTATAAAATACATAAATTACACTTGTGTGAGTGCTTCTTGAGTGGATTTTCAGACTTCAAATCGAGAAGCGAAATTCTCTCCTCAGAATCACCAGAAGAGTATTTGTGTGCCGATGAAACGGCTTCAGAACGGTTTTTCGATTTCGGACTCTCCCGAACGTTGCTTTTTGCCCAATGGAAAACGATATTAGTTATTTCTTTGAGCTAGTTGGTTATTGTTGAAAGATGGTTGTTTTTGTAATTTGTAACTAATTTTGTTTTTGCTTTAATTTATAATGTTGGGCTTGTATAGCATTAAAATAGATGTAAAAAGCAAAAGAATTGAACCTATTAATTTCTGCAATAAAAGCAATTTAATTAAATGTTATTAAATATAAGTTTGTGCTTTTTTCTATTTGAATATTCCCGCCTAGAAAAAAACTCAATTTTTTTTTTTAAATTTGTGGTTCAACGCGTTTCTTTTCTTTTTGGTTATATTTCATTTCGTTAGGCGAATTCTCTTGCAATGAGAGAAATGTGACATGCTATATTCAACCCAGAAAGTAAGAGAACAGAGTTTTAGTGATAGAATTATGAAAAGAATATATGATAAAGATAATAGGGGTATTTACGATCCGGTGCAAATGGTCTTGTATCATTGCGAAAGTGCAACTATTTTTCTACACTTTTGCACTTTATCTATAGCCTGACCCTATTGTAACCGAAAAATACAACAGAGTAGCCTTATCAAGTTGACAGCTCGCTAAATTGCTTATTCCTGTGTGCAGCCATCAAAAAAAAAATATAAAGAGAATGGAAAACAAAAATAAGTGCCGCCGAGGGGAAAATCATAATTTTCATTATGTTATATTAATTAATTAACATAATTGTTGTCTCCATTCTCTTCCAATAAACATTGAATCGTTTTTCTTTTTAAAAGTTTTTTTTTTTTTTTTTTTTGCAGAACAAATGTCAATTGTCAAATTGGATCTGTCATTTGTTTCAGTTCGATCTGATCAACACTTTTTAAAAATTTGATTGATCCAAAAAAAGGGACTGATAAGACAAATTTATGAAATTGACAGACAAAAACATTCGCCCCAATGAAATAAGGCCCCAAAAGAAAAATGAAATAAGGCCCCAAAAAAATATACAGGAAACAACAACAACGATTTTTAATAGAATTTGGGGTGTTATTTCCTTTTTTGGGGCCTTAATGAAAATCGGGGTCTTATTTCATAAGACCCCAAAAGAAGAAATGAAATAAGTCCCCAAAATCTTTTTTTTATTATTAATTGTTACCCTTCCGATATGGAATGCGTATGGGGGGGGGGGGGGGCATGCTGCCCCCCTGCATGGGTTTTTTGTTAGATTGCAGGGTGGGTGCGAGGTTGAGTATATAAAAAGTTCCTTTTATCTAAACTAGTTTATCCAACATTAACAGCCCACATTATATACATTTATCCATAAAAAGAAAGGATTTGGAAGGATTTCGAGTTTTTATTTTTTTACTAATAAAAATTAACTTTAACATTGCGTCTGCCAGGTTCTTCGGCCTGTGAAATATGTGTCTGCCTTTTTGATTACGGGATTATAATTGAATTTTTAAAATGTTAGCATTTATCCAAACTTTAATAAAATGACGTAATTAACCTCTTATTTTCTCGACCTTCATCGCAGTCTGCCACTATCTTCGTACCACCCAAACTGTCTACCTTTTTGATATGTTACATAAAATATTATTCAGCGTCATGAAACCAAAAAGCAGCTTTAATAAAATCACGTTTTTCTTCTAATATTTTGTAAACCTTTGACCCCTACCGAAAGCCTCCCCACCAACGGATTAGGTTAGGTTGAAATGGCTGTCGGCTAACTGGTTAGGTTAGTCGACACACTTAGACCATTATAAGGTCCCTTGTGATACCACGTGAATCTATAATTCATTCCTCCTACTCGTTGAACCAATCGGAGCTTCTGATGAAGCGTAGTAGATTTCGGATGTCTATGTTTTTTAGATCGTTCAGATCACTAAGGTAGAAAGCTCCAAAGTGGAGTTTTCGTCTCTGTGAGAGAGCCGGACAAGTACAGAGAAGATGGAGAACAGTCTCCTCCTCCTCCTCGTCAAAACAGCTTCTGCAAAAATCATTAGAGAATACGCCAAGCCTTTTTGCATGCCTGCCGATAAGACAGTGTCCCGTGATGACACCTATTGTAGCACTAATATGCTTCCTATCGAGGGAGATCAGATGCCTAGAACGCTTTAGATCCAGCTTTGGCCAGATCTGCTTTGTCACTAGACAAGTCGAGCCGGTTGACCACCTAAGATTTGTTCTTTCGATAGCGTCCAGCTTTATTTTGAGTTTGCAAGTAGCGAGTGGAATACCTAAGGAATCCTAAGCAGAGGTATCGTAGTTCCGTGTTTGGCGAGTTCATCAGCCCTGCAGTTACCTGGAATGTCCCTATGCCCCGGCACCCAACAAAGGTGAATGTTGAACTGCTCCGCCATCTCCATGAGAGACGAACGGCAGTCTTGGGCTGTTATGGAATTCGTGGAAACTGATTCCAGGCACTTGATAGCGGCTTGGCTATCAGAGAAGATACGGATATCTTTAGCAGATATCACGTTTTCCCTTAGCCAAGATAAGACCTCTTTTATCGCCATTATTTCCGCCTGAAAAACGCTACAGTGATCAGGAAGACGGAAGGAGAGACTAAGATTAAGTCTATTAGAGAAGACACCGCCACCAACACCGTCCACAGTTTTCGAACCATCTGTGTAGAAGTGGATCGATTCATCATCCACGGATGCTTCCTCCTCCCAGAATGATCTAGTAGGAATGGAGACCTGGAAGTTTTTATCAAATTGTAGTTCTGGTGTGGTGTAGTCGATGTTTACTGGAAGGTTCCTAATGTTGTTGAGGATAGCGGCATGGCCAGTTAGTGGCAGACAATTAATTTAATGTTTATTTATCTTCATACTATACAATAATACCAAATATTTTCTTAATGAAATTATGTTCCAATTTTTGTCGCTGGCTCTCCGTCTATAAGGCCCCACTGCGATGAAATAAGACCCCAACAAAAACTGAATTAAGGCCCCAAATTTGGAGATTATTTCATAATGAAACTAAAAATAACGAAAACTACTATTTATTTTTAATATTGTTAATATTGGATAAACTAATTTAGATTAAAGGAACTTTGTATATACTCATCCTCGCACCCAGCCCGTAATCTAACAGTAAACCCAGGGAGGGGGGTTGCAGGGGGGTTGCAGGGGGGCAGCTTGCCAGGAATTGGTTGGCTGCATAAGTTAACTTACGTTTAATAACAGATATAGTCCCCTACTCTTAAGAGAAAAAGAGATATGGCAGTGGTCCACGTTACCCGCCTACTCCATATTTTTTTTTGTGTGCAAAATTTGTTATTTCAGTTGGAAAATTATATCTTTGTCCCAATGTTAATTTCTCCGTTCCATTATTTCAGCTTATTAGTCCAAAGCTAAAGGATGAGATAATTCGGCACATTAACGAAATTGAACCCCAATTATTATCTCAGAGTCATTGAAAATATGGACCATCAGATAGAAGTATGCCACCGAAGCCATGGCGAGCACATAATTGTCATAGATCCTTCTATCATAATAAAAAAAATTAGGATAATTCTCTGAAATTGTTTCGTTTTATTTACTATTAAAATCGTGCTCTTTCGTTGGACCACCCTTTATAAGCCCACACATTGCCCATTATACCTATGTCGGGGCCCATTATATTAATTTGTTCGACCATGTATAAGGCAAAGGGTAAAAGGAATTATTAGAAACGCCTATGGAGAGTTCAGATCAGTTCAGACTATCATACGAAATCTCATATGCTTTCTAATAAAATGTAAGATGGGCTTTGGCATACAGCTTTAGGAAACTTAGGTGTATTGTATTAGATCGCATGCAATTTGTTGAGTGTCAGTAGCAGTAGCGAAAAAGCAAAGCAAGACTTCAAAGAATTCAAGCAATCAAAAAGTAATGCAATCTTTTGACTTCAAGTCGTTTGACTTCATCAGGTGATTTCTTCACTTAAGACTTCAAAATAGACTGCGATTTAAAATTTGAAGTAATAGTACTGTTATGAAGTATTTTTACTGAAGTTGCAATAAGCAATCAAATGACTGCGACTTCAGCGAATGCAACACTAAAGTATTGCATTCTTTTACAGCTCTACGTGACATTTGTCAATACGAATTTCTATGTAACAATACTAACGCACTTAGCGTGTACCACCCCATAGAAATATAGCTTGTAGGCAAGTAACGGAAAATCGGCCGAAGATGGTGGTCTCAGTATTGTCTCTGGTTTTGATTTTCGATATTGTTTTTTAAAAACTAATTTAAAATTTTATGTTCAAATATGTATTTTGTGGCTTTTCGGTTTTTCTTGGCATATTAAGGTGTATCCAGACCAGCGAAAGATTTGTTAAGAAACATTTTTTTTTTTTTTTTTTTTTTTTCAAACATTTCGGAAATGTTTTTGCCTTTAAAGACGTCGATGAAGTATTTATTAAATATTTATGAAATGTTTATAATTATTATCACGGCCAGAGGCTCGAAAACAACAACTCCGCTTCCGTTATAAGGTGCGTATTATTTTGAAAAGTTGGAATTCTTAGGCTCTAGTTATAGCAATACGTTAAATGCAACCGAAAAAGTTGGAACAGTATGAAAATGAGTTTTTTTCGTTTGGCCGGTCATAGCGACAAGTCTGCCAGAAAAATGTTTCTCTACGAAAACAATTACAACAAACCAACCCCCACTGATTGGATTCCATCAGAAAAAAAATTCCTGACAGATGGAACAGTAAAGAAATGAAATATTTCTGTGGAATGATTCGGTTTTCTTTTGTGGAATTGACTGAGAAGTTGATCAGAATTTTTTTTTCTTTTTTGTGATAAAAAAGAAATGTGCTTCCTAATAACTAGATTTGAAAATAATTTAAATTTATACAGCCTGCTAGTTTCCATTTTTCATTATTCCAAGATTTTTTGGACAACAACTCTCGGGTTACCCATGAAATCCCGAAGCACCAAACCCTGAATACAAAATCCCGAACACAAAATCCCGAATTACAAAATCCCGAAAAATCAATGAATATGATTGTCACACCAATCATATTCAATGATTTTCGGGATTTTGGTTTTAGTTAGGCAAAATAATTGAATACAAATTTTGAAATAAAATTGAATTTTCGTGTAAAATATCGCAATACATAGAAAATTTGTCGTCCTCAAAAGAACGCTGTTATGCGCATTCATACTCTAATTTAAAGTTTTCTGATTTCTGAACGAAGGTAACACTTTAATTCTCATTTGTTTTCTAGTATAAGTGATGTTATCCACGAGTTATGTTCCAAAAAAAAAAAAAAAAAAAAACGGTAGAAGAATGAAGAAGTAATGAAATTTCAGTCGTTTTTTTATGAGAATCACAAAGAACGAACTATGTTCACTTAGGTAGATTTATCTGACGAGCTATTTACCAAAAAAATACGGTAGAAAAGCTCGTTAGATAAAAGTACTTAAGTAGCAATTTATTCTTGAATTGGGTTGGGAGTTCGCTCTCGGCCTCATGGGTTTAAAGTAAAGAAGATTGCGGAATGCTAATCGAAATAAAAATTTTGCCCTTTATCAACCGTTTTTCTTAAAACGACAAATTGTTTAATTTGAGAGATATTATTAAATATTTCAATTTATTAAAAATTTAATAAATTTGGATCAAAAAAAAAAAAAAAAAAATAAAAATTTGCCGGCTAAGAAAATCCCGAATTTTTTCGGGATTTTTTCTTCAAAAACATTTTTCGGGATTTTGTGATTCGGGCAAAAGAGTATTCGGGATTTTTCCATATTTGTGTCTTCGGAATTTTGTAATTTGGTCAAACGTTGGGTTCCCCAACTCTCACCTTTCTACAGGGAAACTTGTGAAACAATAATTGTTTACGATTGGGAAAATGCGAAGTATTTCATAAACATTTTTTTTTGTTAAATAATGGTTATGAAAAATTTACTTAAATGTTTATGAAATATGTCGCTGGTCTGGGCGTACCTTAATAGAATGAAAAAGCAACATCTCGAAAAACGGACGGGAAATTTATTCGCACGTGAAAAATATGCTTGTTGATTGTTTGTGTTATGAATGGTGTTGAATATTTTAGTCTGGCAACGTGTGGCTTACAGTGGCGTTTACAGGCACACCAACATTTAAAAATGAAACAAACAGCGCCAAACAACGCAGCGAGAAATAGTAGATTAATTTTTTAGATCATAATTTGTGATCTCGATGAGAAGCAGGATTTATGTGCCGTTGTTGTAATTGCATGTAAATCGATGATCTATATAGATCATGGCTGATAATAACAAACGGCTATTGTGAGAATTTTCTAAATTTGCATCAGAGCTTCAGAAAAGGCACTTTTAGCTTGCATATTTTTTTACAACTTTTTAAAACTAAATTGAACACGATCTTAAAATCTATATATATAAAAATGGATCTTGGTTTGTTCGGATGCTTAAAACTCGAAAACGACTGGACCAAATTGGATACTTCCTTCTGCGGATTTGTTCGTAATTGCTCCGCGAAGGTTTAGGAAAAAAGAAAAATTGAAAAAATTAAGAAAATTGCGCGGAAAATTAGAAAATTAAAGTTTGTATGGGGAAATACACTTTGAAAAAAAAATTAACTGGATAGAAATCAAGAAGTGACACTTCAAATAAAAAAAAAAATATTTTGAATTTTAAAAGCAATTGTTGTTGTCAATTATTTTAATTATTTTCCAAGCAAATTGTTGTTGTCAACAATTTTTAATTTTTTTTTTTAAATACATATACTTAAAGAGTTTGTTCTAATAAATTATGTTTACTATGTTACATTAAGTAACTTTTTGAAATGAAGTAGATACTTTGATTATACAAAGATGATATGGCCGACGATATTTTGCATCGAATTCGCACTGTGACATCGGATGATGAACTGGAGATGTCAGATGGAATGCGCAACAAAGCTTTGATTTTGATTGAGGATATATGTGTCTGCTCATGCGTGGCAATTTGTTGTGCAAATTGGGGATGCCACAGCCAAATCGTTCAATGCAAGACGCATTTAATCCAGAATTGGAGCGAGAAATGGACTTCGATCGAATCGCATTGAGTCCAGCTGTTCAAACAAATGTGCCAATGTTGAATCAAGAATAAAGGAAAGTGTACGATGAATTGATGCAAGCAGTCGATAACGAAAATGGCGTAATTGTCTTCCTTGATGCATTCTACATTCCTGATTTCACTGATTTTGGCTACAATTCGTTCGAGATCTGACATCGCTTTGGCCCTAGCCTCTTCTGGGATAGCGGCTACTTTGTTATAAGGCGGTTGAACAGCATTGAAATTGCCATCGAATCTGCAAGTGGATGCAGAACCTTCATGCAACATTTCAAAGAACACTGCGATGGCGAAAGTAATGCAGCAATTAATTATTATCATATGGGACGAATGCACTATGGCGTTTGTAATGCGCATTGGAGGCTCTGAATCGTTTACGTAATGATAAGCGACCTTTCGGTGGAGCAATGATCTTGCTATCAGGCGATTTTCGTCAAACGCTGCCTGTCATTTCGAGATCAACTCCGGCAGATGAATTAAATGCTGGCCTGAAGCATCTGCTTTATGGCGATACGTAAAGAAATTGCATTTGACAACAAACCAGTCCGCTGCAGAGCTCTCCAGGAAATTGTTGGTAATGGGCGATGGTGTGATTTCAGCAAACTTAATCACCGGCCTGATTGAGTTTCCACAAAATTTTTGCAACTTTACAACGACACCGGAAGAACTAATCATGAATGTTTTCGCGAATATCGCTTTTGCTATGACAATTAATAAGTCGCAAGGACAATCGCTGGATGTGTGTGGCATAAATCTTGAATCTCACGTGTCGGCAAATCTCTCACTTTGTACGTATACGCACCCGATAATAGAAATAAAACAAAAAATGTTGTGTACCATAAAGCACTTCAGTGAAAAAGCGGTAGGTTGGCCGACAAGTATTTGATTCTATTTACCTATTTATTTAATTTTCATATAACTTTTGAATAAAAAATTTGAATTGACCGAATTACATGAAGTAGAATGAAGCGAAAGCTCGGAATTATTAATTTCATTACATACATTAATGAATTTGGGCGGAACGAAGTTCGCCGGGACAGCTAGTGAAGATATAAATATAAGGTGATATATTTACAACCAATGTTTAATTAATTTCTACATATGTATAAGGCTTTAAGGTTTTCATTTTAAAATTTGTCACTCGAAAACGAATATTTTTTCGTAATTGTGTCTAGCTCATCCGCAGAACTATCTGTAATGTGATTTAGCACAGCAACATCGACAGCGACATCAACGTTAGAGCCAATCCTAAATTCGTTGTTGCTGTTGCTGTGCTAATGTGTTCAAAGTAATCAAAATACATTGGTTCTAAGTTCGATGTTGCTGTTGCTGTGGTAATCTGTTTCTAGCATTGAAGTTGCTCAAATGAGTAACAGCGTCAAAACAACAAAAATAATAATTTATGCGCTGAATGCAATGTGTGAAGAGTGTGTGAGTGCGTTCAGTGAAAAGTCTGGATTGGGGAATATAATATAATATCCCTAATACTCGGGCGTTGTTTGAGAAGTTATTTTGAGAATTATAAAAGTTAAGAAATTAATTACAGGGTTAATTTCATCGGCGTATATCATTTTTGTTCTACCACCCAACCAACTCTCTAAATAAAACGCCTTTTTTTCTGACGGAGCTTATAACGAAGTGAAAATCAATTCGTTTTAATTCACCAAGTTCGTTCATAATTTTTCCAACCGGCTACTTGTTGCACTTTTCCCCACCATATACCACCGGCGAATTTGCCTCAACGATTTGACATTTCCCTACCCATACCCATTAGCGACTTTTAACCCATCGACGCAGCGGCGGCTGCAATTTTTCTTGTGGTTTTTTCTCTTTTTTCGAAAATTAGAATCGTTGATTTCCCCTACATTAAACCCCGGAAAAGTGTAACAAAATTGGCGCCCGAGCAGGTACGTTGTATTAGGATCTCCGAAAAAAGTGTCAAATTGTCGCACAACGCTCACGCTAGTCCAGCACGCGTAGCACTCACACATTAAAATCCGATTCGGAACGTTCCCTAGCGCAATTGCAAAAAAAAAAACGCACAAAATCAAGGCACAGACCTGAAAACGGAACGTTCGAACCTTGAATCTTGAACATAACGGTTGGAACAAAACAATTAGCAGGGGCTCTCGAATGATACACAGCAGATAACACTGGCACTGATAAATACAGATGAATGGGCGAATAAAAAACTGTAACATTTAATATACATTGAACAGAAGCAGTATCTACCTATTTGGAGGTTGATTTGTAGTAAGCTACAGTCTAAAACTTGCGAGACATTAGTGAAAGTCTTACAACTATCCGAATATTAAAAATGGGTTTAGTGGTGAATGAGGGCAAAATAAAATATATGCTGTCAACAAGAAAGGACACACAACATCAACTAATCGGACAGAACGTCATGATAGACAGCTCCATATCGTAACTGTACTATTGGCCCGAGTACAGCCAAAGACCTGTAACAATATTATGGCTGATTTCGAATGAATCTGCTGGGGATACATATCAATTGCCACTATTCCTGCAGCACTTGTTATTTTATCTCGTTTATAGTATATAGGTATAGTGACGACTCATGCCTGGATCTAATAAATATTCAGTTGTTTAAGGAATACAGAGGTCGACTGCTTGTATTAAAATGCATCTGATCTAGGATGTAGATTCTCATTTAAAACTACATGTGAATATGGCTACAACAGCTCAAACCCGATAGGCCATGCTTCCCTGCAAGTCAGCTCTATCAGTGAGCAAAGTCAAGGTTTAAGTTGATCTTCTGTAATCACAAAAATCTTGCTGAAAAAGATTTAAGTTTATGTGTGCTGTCAAAATTGTAGCTGAATATCTAAGCACCTATCTCAAAAATTACTGCAAAAGGGCAAATAGTACTGTACTACGATATTATGTGCCTATATGGCTATTTCACAAAACCTATACCTAGAAGATTATCTTATGTTTCAGGTGACAATATTTGCAATTATCACTTTTTCTCACACCTCAATACTTTTACGTTTTACCCCATTAATCATATTATACCCATTGGATCAAACTCATTTTATGCCTCCTTCCTTTCACTAAAGGCCTGTGAAGGGAACAATCTTTATGATTGACAATGATTACTCACCTTGCCGTGGTGTGGAGGCTTAAGTAGAGCAACTCATGGTAGGTCGGCTTTGATGGCATCGCCATCTGCCATACAACCTGCCAGCTCTACGAACCAAGTGGTAATCGAACCCGTCCCAACCCATCCCTCCTTTTCATCCCTTCACTCCCCCTGGGCTGGATCAATGACGTCATACGTACCGTGTCGAGGATCAGCCAGGCCGTGGGCCCAGGTCTCAATAAAAATAGCACTGGTCGATAACGGTGTATCCAGATACCGGGCGCCCTCTGGATTAAGTAGCCTTATCTGCATAATGCGGGGCTCTGTGCAGATCGAACTTCCTTTCCCTAGCTACTCGTGGGATCAAAATTTCTAAAAATAACACAAACACAAAAACAAACAAAACAACTTCGGCAGCCAGCGGCGCCATTCCCATGCAACGCGTGGAAGAGCATCTGCAGGAACTCTGCTTAAATGATGCTGCAAGTGATTGCTCGTTGCTTTCAGACGAGATCACAACTGAATTCACTGCTGCTCTGTGCAGCTTCCCACGTCCCCCAACACCTACACCGGCAGATCTTAGAATCAGGTCACTTGGTCGAGAGACCAAGGCAGCTTTGCGCATATTTGCCCGTCTTCACTCGAAGGCGGAAAAATTATGGACCGAGCCGGATAGAGCTTCATACGCATGGCCAACGCCCTGGGTATTGGAGTTTGCGAACAGGGACCCCACCCCCTCTACTTCAAAGGTCTCCATCCCGAGAAAACCTTCTGCCCCACCGCTGGGCAACAAGAGACCGCTCGTAACAGTAAACCAACCTCGGAAGACTCGCCCCCAAGCTAACAGCTCAACGAGCGTTACAGGGGGTAGGACTGCAGTAGCGGCTGGATCTGTCCCCAAAAGGCGGAGGTCCCTTGATGAGGTGTCCAACGCATCGAAAAAGGCTAGGAACTCCAACGTGGGTTCCAAATCCTTTTCTGACGCGGCCAAGGACAACCTGATAGTCGCGGTAGTGGACCTATCGGATGAGGAAGGCAGACTCTCCTACGACAAGTGGGGACTCATAGAGAACAGAGTGATGAACTGTCTCTGTGAGTATATGTCCAATAACCAGCAGCCCATCATCTTTAAGGACGCTGGTTGGCATCAGGGATTCGTCAAACTGATCGCCTGCGACGATCAACGCTCGGTCGACTTCATCCGGGCAGCCATCGGTAGCCTCGGTGAGGTTTGGCCAGGGGCCAAGCTCGAGGTGGTGGATAGGAACTCCATCCCCCACCGACCAAGAGCTAGGGTCTGGGTTCCACTCGAACCACGAGACCCTGCTAAGGTACTTGCCCTTATGGGCTTCCAAAACCCGGGCCTTCCTGTCAAAGACTGGAATGTCGTTGAAAACCCCCGCGGTTCCGATGAGGAGCCCAAAAAAACAGGTCGTTCTATGGTCATTTCAATGTCGCCTGAGTCCATCCCGATTCTCAGGGACAGGAACTTCCTGATTAACTTCGGCCTGAAGGAAGTAGAGTTGAAGCTCTTCAGGAAAGATGACCTCCATACTGCTGCAGCCAACGTGCGCAGCTCCACCGCATCATCCTCGGTAGACACCGATTCGCCATCAGAGGATTTGGATGCTACCATTGTGGAGAAGTCTGTATCAGATAGCAATGCCGCTAAATCTGATACAGATTAATCTTCACCACTCAAAACTGGCAACCGCCAACCTAAGGGTCCGTCTCATCGAGGACGGACTGGACATTGCCCTGATCCAAGAACCGTGGCTTGTCAAAGACCGAGTAACTGGACTCAGGGCTCCTGGCTATACCCTCTACTACGCGGAAGGTAAAGGTAAAATTAGAGCTTGCATTCTTGCTAAAACTACAATTAAACTTACTCTCATCCCCCAGCATAGCACAGGCGATCTTGCTGCAGCGCAGCTCACTCCCAACAACGGCGAACCGGTTTGGCTGGCGTCTGCTTATCTTCCATACGAAGAAGCTAGCCCGCCATCAGCTGAACTACAACAGGCCGTCAAACAAGCGGAGGACAAGAAGACCGGCATTGTGATAGGTTGTGACACAAATGCACACCACGACCTATGGGGCAGTACCGACACTAACCCTCGAGGTGAGTCTTTATTTGGTTATTTAGTAGAAACTAACCTTGTAGTCTGCAATAGAGGGAACAATCCAACCTTCATTGTTAAAAATCGGCAGGAGGTAATAGATGTTACCTTAGCCTCTCTTAATCTTTCCGCGGCTATCTCAAAGTGGGCAGTATCGGACAGTCCATCTTTCTCGGACCATCGATACATATACTTCACTCTAGACTGCAGCTACACTCCCAAAAAATGTTTTTACCGCAACCGACGTAATACTAACTGGGTCAAACACAACTCGATCCTTTCTGCGAATGTAGCTAGCCACACACCCTCGCCACCTAGCGATCAGACTGAACTAGATTTGCTCAACAACGTGCTCACCTCAGCCCTTGATAGGGCTTTCACGGGTTCCTGTCCTCCCACTGTAGTGAGAGAAGACAAGAAACCACCGTGGTGGTGCAAGCAACTCACTGCGCTTCGCTGCAAGAGCAGAAAGGCATTCAACAGAGCCAAAACAACGAAGCTAGACACGGACTGGGAAGCGTACAAAAATAGCCTAAGGACCTTCAAAAAGGAAGTCCGTAAGGCACAACGCAGCTCCTGGCGCAATTTCTGTGAGAACATTAACAACACCAGTGAGTGCTCCAGATTGCGAAAAGTCCTATCTAAATCCGCCCCCGTACCCTGCGTACTAAAAGACCTCAATGGCCAATGGGCAGAGTCAGATGTACAATCGCTGAATCTGCTTATGGAGGCCCATTTCCCTGGCTGCACGCCTATCACTGGTAACCCTGACTTTAGCATGGATACCCCCTTGGGTACCCTTCCAAATGCAATCACCATTTGCGAGGAAAAGCTAAAGTGGGCTGTCAATAGCTTCGAACCGCACAAGTCCCCGGGACCTGATGGCATCTTCCCGGCGCAACTACAGAACGCCTTTGATATCGTCAAAGACAGTCTTAGGACGATTCTGGCTGGCTGCATAAATCTGGGCAGAATTCCTTCATCCTGGACGATGGTTAAAGTTGTTTTCATTCCCAAAGCAGGCAAGGCCTCACACACACTTCCAAAGGACTTTAGACCAATAAGTCTGTCCTCCTTTCTATTAAAAACACTTGAGAGGATCATCGATCTTCACATCAAAAGCACTGTTGACCAAGCGCTAATCTCTAGCTCTCAACATGCATATCAAAAGGGCAAGTCCACCGAGACCGCACTTCACTCAATCGTCGGCTCGATTGAAAGGTCCCTCTCTTTCAAGGAATATACTATGGCTATCTTCCTGGACATAGAGGGGGCCTTTAACAACATAGAAACCCGTTCGATTATCCAAGCCTTAAAAAAGCTAAACATTGGTGAACAAATATGCTGCTTAATCGGCCACATTCTCACCTGCAGAAGGGTGACAGCTACGTTCGGCAGCAGCGCTGTCGAAAAACTTGTGCACCGAGGTACCCCCCAAGGAGGAGTGCTATCTCCACTACTATGGAATCTAGTTCTCAACGAACTTCTGATTTCGATGGAGCTTTCCGGTTGCAAAGTTGTGGCCTATGCAGACGACGTCGCCTTACTCACTTCAGGAAAGTATCCGCAGACTCTTTCCGATATCCTGCAACTCGCTTTACGTAAACTAGTAGTCTGGACCAACAGTTGCGGTCTAAGCGTCAATCCGACGAAAACAGAACTAGTTCTTTTCACTAGAAGGGTTAAGATACCTCTTATCACCCCCCCTAATCTCAACGGCACTCCACTCGAGTTTGTCAAAAGTGCCAAATACTTGGGGCTGATATTAGACAGCAAGCTTTTATGGAGGGAAAACATTGCCGAACGTACTAGGAAATCCCTAGTGGCACTCTACTCCTGCAAAAGGGCTGTCGGCTCGAGATGGGGCCTCCAACCCAACATAATGCATTGGCTTTACACTGCGGTAATCAGACCGATTATCCTTTACGGCATAGTAGTATGGTGGCCGGCCTTGGACAAGATCTCCAATCTAAAGGCCCTTGAGAAGACTCAACGCCTAGCATGCATAAGCATCACGGGTGCACTGAGGACATCTCCTACCGCCGCTCTACAGATAATGCTCAATCTTCTTCCACTTGACATCGTCAGCAAGGAATACGCCGCCAACGCGGCAATCAGACTAAGGGAGGGTAAACACTGGAGAGGACAACCAACTGGACATGCCAGCATCCTCCTGAAGACAAGCCCCTTACCTAATACAACTGACTACCTGCCTACAAAAATCGTTTTCGAAAAAGGCTTCACAAAGGAAATACCGAAAAGATCCCAATGGGACTCACGGAATGTCCTACATGAAGGAGCACTGTCAATTTTTACGGACGGCTCCAAAACATTAGAGGGAGTCGGGGCTGGTGTATTCTCAGAAGAACTGAGCTTGCGCCTCTCCTTCTCCCTTCCGAAACACTGTAGTGTCTTCCAAGCCGAAATCACAGCTATTCGTCAAGCCGTGGCGTGGCTGTCGATTAATAGTATATCACACAGGGATATTGTTATTTACATTGACAGTCAGGCTGCAATCAGATCCTTAGTCTCCAGCGAAATAAGATCTAAGGCGGTGGAAGATTGCCGCGTATCTCTTAACGAGATAGCTGGACAGTACAACCTTACCCTTTGCTGGGTTCCGGGACACTGTGATATCCCAGGGAACTGTGCAGCTGACGAACTTGCAAGATTAGGCTCCTCTGGTGTTGATAGCGTTAGTCTGTACAACGTACAGGCACCGCTATCGCACGCTAAACAAATCATTAACGCGGACGCAACAAGAATTGCAAACCATAGATGGAAACATCTGGGATATTGCGACGTTGCCAAGCTCACCTGGCCGACCCTGGATACCAAAAGATCCAAGGAGCTTCTACGACTAAACAGAACTAGCATCTCGCTGGTTGCCAATGTCATTACCGGTCATTGTATTCTGGGCAGACACGCGCAAAGACTTGGATTGCCATACAATGACTTTTGCAGAAGCTGCAGGGATGAGGAAGAGGATGAGTCCGTCACTCACCTTCTCTGCAGCTGCCCAGCTCTATCCAATCTTAGGATGGCGTACTTAGGAAACTACTTCCTCAATGATCTTAGTGATCTATGCGACACCAGCGCTGCTAACATTCTTAGCTTTATCAACGGAAGCAAATGGTTCACATGAGTAACCAGATAAGGAACCCCTAAACACCAGTGGTATGCACAATGGGCCGATCAATGGCCTAAGTGTTTCTTTCATCGAGAGCCACTTTAACATAACATAACATAACTCATTTTTATAAACAAAAGATAGGTAGATATATTGATGTCGCGGTCAAAGCTAAATTAGCTTGACTGCAATGAATTTGGCCGCTTGTTTGTACGCATATGAGCGATATAAAGTTTTATTTAAATAAATTCAAAGTACATATTGTTAATCGAAGTCGGTGTATGAAGGTTATTAGGCACTTCTAAAAATACATTTAAAATTTAAAAACTATTCCGTCAGGTAGGTAGGTACTGATAACATTGCCACACAAAACCGCACTATGTGTAACTATTTACGTGCGTTGCAATGTATCAATTATGTATTACAGTACAAAGTACTATGGTTACCGACAAACCGAGCAAAATGCATCAACATTTTTAGAAATGATAACCTTTAGCTCCACTTTTTTTTTTTTTTTTTACTGTTATTGACTTACGATTTAAGTTCAACTAGCGACAAATTAAGAAAAACAACAACAACGAAGTGGCAGAAAGAAATAAGAAACAAATGGTAATTATTATCACTCTTTCTAAATTGCGAATTGTGATTTTTTTTTACGATTGCAAAAATAAACAACGGCACGAACTAAAAGAATGTCACCTGTTCATATTTTACGTTTACATACCTACTTCATCGGTGAGCAAGCAACTCAAGTTATCAGCTAAAATATTGATAAGCCGACTGCAATCATCCGATTTGGATTGCTTATGCGGAACGGCTTTGATTGATTGAGTTGTTCGCGTGACATAAGCAAATATTTGTTTATTTCCGTAGTCAACAGCTGGTGAACCGGTTAAAAAGTTTCCCACAAAACAAATCACCTGTTCGACAATGCGATCTGTTTCCATTAAGGTAAGCGACCGCCACCTTGCCGATAAGTGTACGTATAACAAATACATGACTACATACATGGTGGGGTAAGCCACACATATTATTAGGTATATTGTTCCAGCCCATATGAATCAACAGTGGGCTGATATTCATGATACATAAAACTGAAAGATTTGGGTTTTGATTTTGTTTGTTGAAGCTCTACTCCACTCTATCGAGATCGAGACGGACGAGAACGACGCAGACCCACACGGCACGCGACGCTGGCTAGACGCGACCGGCTTACTAGTTGTTCTCTCTGAAAGAGCGGATCGACGCCTAACGTATTACAGTGATGCCATTCTGGCATTTTTTTTAGCATTTTAGAAAATTTTATATATACATCTGAAGATGTTTCCCACCATTTTTCCACGCATCATATGAAATGTGAAATGTGAGCGGATAAAGTGTGAGTACGACGAAGCATGTCTATTGGGTACGTGGAGATAAGTAGATCAGACCAAAACCATAAATTCTAAAAAAAAGCGCCAAGTTCTTCTATATATATATAGTGAAATGTACCGAGATTTAAGAGTACGCCAAGTTCTTACTTCATTACGGCTAAATACACAAAAAGAGAAATTTGGGCGTAATAAAAAGAATCAGTAACAAGTTCTTAGAAAAGCAATGAGCTTTTAAATTGCATGTATAATTTCAAAATGATAATAAGCACACTTCGAATGAAAAATCTTAGATTTTCAAGCTCTACCGATCAACCAGATTTCATTATTCTACAGCAATCGGAAGTCCTCCATATAATTGACAACAATTCTGAGAAAGTCGGTGGATACAGGATACCACGCCCCCTTATAGAGAAACCTCAAATTTATTCCTTTGCTTGCACCACAAGACCTAACGTTGCAAGATTCTACGACGTCGGGAAGTATGTACTCCATAATTTTGATGATCTGTCAGTCAGTCAGTTACGGTTTTTGTGATTTTTGAAGCCCTATAACTCAGGAACCATTAATGCTAAAAAGTTTACTGAGGAGCCTCAGCTTAGCAAATACCTATTCCGAATTTGAAGTTTCCGACTTCATTGGTACTGAAGATAAAGGGGGGTCGAAAATTAACCGATTAGGTATATAGATACGCACAAAAATCCATTTAGACGCATGTTTAGTATTTAAGAAAAAATAATAGGTATTTGTTTTTTTTTTTTTAAGATGGTGAAAACACATTTTGTTTTGTCTATGATTTTTTTTTTTTTTTTTTTGTTTTTTCAGGCATTCTAGAATATTTTTGTATGCAGTCTAGAATTTTCTTTTTTGAAATTCTGGCAACACTTTCGTATTTCGTATATTTTCTGCAGCCAGTTCGTAAACCGTAATCGGTCTAAAGCCGCCGCAAGTTCTTTTGCTGTCAAGATTTTTTTTTTTTATGAATAAAATGTGAGTTCACACACTCGACATTTCTGTGTACATATAGGAATGGCGCGAGCCTTATCGTCCAATAAGAATACAAGGTCAATAATTTATACACTGTAGTGGTTGCAGGTAACATGTGCTGCCTTTGAATACGCATGAGCAGAATGTGCCTTCCCTGTTCTCACAGAATTTGTTTTGGACTGGATATTGCAACATTTTTCGGGTATTAATTCAATTTCGAATGTTGTGAATGCAATTATTTATAAAATTATTGTTGTGATGTTATTCTAATGGCAATGGATTTTGATGTATAGTACAATAAGACCGACGTATTGGAACAAAATGCACTCATAACACACAAGGAATGGAATATGGAGGAGGATTCAGGATTGATGTACGCGAAAGTTTGTTATTTATGCCTGATTAAAACCGCACAATTTACTTTACATACTTGTTTCCATTGTGCACACTTAGTGACAAAAATAAACACAATTGTTAAGGGACTTAATCAATGGCTTCTTTCACCAATGTGCCAATTAAGCAGAAAAAACCGAATCACTCAAAATCCACTTATATACGTCTTCAAATAGCACTGACAATTTTTTTTGAAAAGTATTACAAAATTTAACTATAGTAGCAAGTAGTTACAACAGTTAAACAAATGTAACTGGATTTTCAGTAAATAAATTAGAAACAAAAAAGACAACTGTTTCGGAACTTCTTTTCGATGTTTTACCGTTTTCTGATTTTGACAGGTTTGCTTTAGGTCTTTTTTTCGTGATAAACAACATTCGATTGCATGGTGACGTGTGGATAAAAATATGGATAAACGTTTTATTCTAGTACGTTTTTCAGAAACGTTCGTTCATTTGTTACTTTTTTTGTTTTCGGTTCATTTGTTCGAGGCTAACCATTCGCTACTTTGTATCGATTTATAGTATCAGTAAAAATTATTACTTAAGTATACTTTTATTTACATTAAAATTTTAAGGAAGAGTTCTATCAGTTAAGTATTATTCCCCGCATTTATAAACAAATGTGCATAAGTTGGCATACTATCATTTAACATAACTGATGTGTAACCAGTTGATAATTCAACATTTAGTAATACGTGGTATTGTGTTTAAGTGTCCCTATTTTTGAAATGCAGTAAGAACCAGATCCCAGCATTGGGGTTGTGGGTTAATTAAACGCAACCAATTTTAGAAACCAAGATGTCTCTTTATTAAAACGATAAGAACTCCATTAAAACTCAGGTTGAGAAACCTTAAAAGTTAAAATACAATTACAATAAAGCACAGGGATGGTTAAAAGATGTTAAATAAGTAAGTTGCCGATAGATGGCGCCACTAGTATCGCCACAGTACTCCCCTTCCAGACTTTAAGTGTTGAAACGAGTGGGAAGTCGGATGGTGCGGCCTTTTCGATTTGTCGTTAATCTGACTGGTGCTGATGATGAGGCTTCGCTGTTCTCCTGACTTCGGTTTCCGAGAAGGTCACTGTTGGTTTCTTGACTCGAAGTATCTGGTTGGGATATTCTAAAAGCTAGCGGATCGTCAGGAGTATAGATGAAGTCATCATTGATTACGTGTGCTGGTTTGATACGGTCGATGGATACGTGAACCCATTTGTTGTTGATCTTTACCGTCTTCGATGTTCTTTCTTCGATCTTGAAAGGTCCATAGTATGGTGGTGTTAGTGAATGTCTGATGGTATCATATCGTATGAAAACGTGAGTTGCGTTGTCCAATTTTGGATGTATGAATATTTTGTTTTTATTGTGATGTGCTGTCTCTGTCGGTTGAAGTTTTTGCATGGCCTTAACCAATTCCTGGACGAATGCTGTTTGTGGTGTGTGATATCAATTAAACCACTAAGGATCTTTTTTTCAATCTAGTTCATTAAAATAAAAATTGATTATTACTGCTGGTTACTAGCTATCCAATAAGTTTTTCAGTGAAATTTTGGCCACGGAATCGATGGGTTGATTATACAGATAAATCGATTACCGCCAATTTTTGTTAGTTAAGACTTTTTTTAATGATATCCTGGTATTAAGTTTGTGAGAGCTATTGACCAAGAGTGTTCTGCAACACAAAACTCTCTGTACGGAAAAACAAGTAAATTAAAGCCAACACATATGATGAGTTGTTGCTTGTCTCTATTCAACTACCTACTTGTTTTTTTTCTTTGCATAGGTATTTTATATAATTCTAGTGCAGATCCTAATTCAAAAACTAGCCTTTTATTATACATTCAGATCATTCTAAATCCAGTATACATTTATGACTGCTGTGTATTCCCTGTCCTGCTCTATGGCGCAGAAGCATGGACCCTAGCAAAAACGGATGAGGATCTTCTTGGTCGCTTCGAACGCAAAATTCTTTGAGTGATTTTTGGTCCCGTTTGCGTTGACGGGATTTGGAGGAGAAGATTTAACAGCGAACTCTACGAGCTGTACAGCGACATCGACCTGGTCAGAAAAGTACGCATTAGTCGTCTAAGATGGTTAGGACATGTAGAGCGAATGGACACCAACGCTCCGGCCCGGAGAGTCTTCGATTCCAACCCGGAGGGACAACGCAGTAGAGTAAGACCTCGCCTTAGGTGGCGCGCGCAATCGGAAGGGGACCTCAACCAACTTGGAGTGCGCAACTGGAGGCAGTTAGCCAAAAATCGCGCTAACTGGAGAGGCGTATTGGTTGAGGCCCAGGTCCCCCCCCCCCCCCCCCCGGACTGTAGCGCCACCTTAAGTAAGTAAGTAAGGTGTTCGAATTAAAAGCAAAGCCCCTTCCTATCAGCAGCTGTCAATATTCTTTATTTTATTATTAGTTTTATCTGCGAAGGATATTATCTAAAGGGTTATTCACATGAGAGCGAACTGCGAATAGGCGAATTCCGAACAAATGAATTTAACTGTATTTATGAATTGAAAATTGTTATTTGTTCTATCACAAAACCATTATATTTAATTAATCTAACATCTAATCCACGGCTCTGTACTGCTGTAAAAAAGCCATTGGAAGCAGATGGAGACTCCAGCCTCGAATTACATATTGGCTATATGTATCCGTTATCAGACCTATACCTACTCACTTATGGCGTTATTGTATGGTGGACTGCCCTCGAAAAGGCCATCCATCATAATCACCTTAGCCGCGTCCAAAGAACGGCATGCATATGCATAAGTGGAGCCCTTAGAACCACTCCAACAGCGGCCATGGACGTAATGTTCCACTTGCTACCGCTGGACATCTATTGCAAACAAGTGGCAGCAAATGCAGCCACTCGGATGAAAGCAATTCAGTTGTGGACCAGTTGTCAAACTGGTCACTCATCTATTCTAAATACATTGGAATGCATTCCAAAAGATACTGATTACACCCTCCCTCAGTTTCAATTCGAAAAGAACTTCGAAACTTACATACCCTCCAGGAGAGACTGGGAGAACGAAATAGTACCCCGCAAGGAGTCTGTCTGTTTCTATACAGATGGGTCCAAAACCGAAACAGGAGTATGGGGGGGTGTTTTCTCTTATGATCTAAATTGTAAAATCTCATTCAGCCTTCCTAATCACTGTAGTGTATTTCAGGCGGAGGTCATGGCGATCAAAGAGGCCCTGTCGTGGCTTCGGTATAATGTAATATCTGTAAAGGATATCACCATCTTTACCGACAGTCAAGCCGCGATTAAATCCCTGGATTCTGTCGTCTTCAATTCAACAACTGCTCTCAATTGTCGACTATCTCTGAACGAGATGGCGAAACAATTCAAAATTCACCTTATATGGGTGCCGGGCCATAGAGACATTCCAGGTAATTGCATCGCCGATGAGCTCGCCAGACAAGGCACTACTATGTTGACTCTACCAGAAAAAAGGAGTCTCTATATGCCTCTTGCTACTTGCAAGCTCCTAATTAAACAAAACGCATTAAGCGCTACTAATCGCAGGTGGTCTAGCTGCTTAACGTGCCACACCTCGAAACAGATCTGGCCTCAGCTGGATTCCAAGCGCTCAAAAAGTCTCATTACACTGAAAAGACCCATAATAAGCACTCTAGTAGGTGTCATCACGGGACACTGCATCATAGGGAGACATGCTCTCAGATTAGGCCTCCCTTCAAATGATTTCTGCAGAAGCTGCATGGACGAGGAGGAGGAGGAGACTATTCTTCACCTTCTCTGTACGTGTCCAGCACTGTCACTCCGTAGAAAACTATACCTCGGAGAATATTTCTTCGACAATCTCAGCGAACTCGCAAACATAGGTATCAACTGCCTCCATCGCTTCATTGTTAGCTCCGGCTGGTTCAACGGGTAGATAAGGAGTCGATATCGATCCTGTGGTAACACAATGGGCCTAAGTTGGCCTAAGTGAGGCTGTACTTGAGGCGGCCTGCCACTCTAACCTAACCTAACATCTAATCTAAGAAAAACTTGAATCTCAATTTCATTCAACAGCTATATTAACAATTAAAGCAATTTTCCCGCGAATTGAAAATTCTTGCGAACTGTCACACTTTATTCATAATCCACACAAAACGGTCTTGATCCACAAACCCACGAAAGAACAATTCGTTCGAACTTAACCTTTAAAAATGAGACTGATACGCGGGTATCTGCGACCAAAAAAAGTTTTCATTGATAGAAGAAGTGTCAAAAACTACGAATATTCGCGTGTTCGCAGTTCGCAATTCGCTTTCATGTGAATAGTCCTTAAATGTATAAATCCATTTTCTCAGATATTGATATGTGACGAAGCAATACATACAAAATAAATGAGGCGTAGGTAAATTGTAATTTTAAATTATTATTTTTTCGTTCACCCTGTTATTGTACTAGTTTTTCTTAATTATCCGACTGGTGTTTTGACACGTACGTGATACGAGTGAATTTTACAAATCGAACTTTATTTTGAGTTCCACAACGTTGTTGTTAAAATTTTAGCGCGAATTCAGTTTATTTAGCAATTCGCTGCATTTAATAAAAGCATACAAAATAATGTTTGAAGTAGAGCAAATTCGCGCTGACCACAAGGATGTTATACACGATATAGCCTATGATTACTATGGAATACGTATGGCGACGTGCTCTAGTGACCAAACTGTAAAGGTAAGTGTTGTACTCTTGTTTTGGTGTACTTCTTATTCAGTTTTTTTTTTTTCAATCACGCAAAGGTATGGGATCAGGATGATCAAGGTAAATGGATGGTTACCGCAAGCTGGAAGGCTCACTCCGGTTCAATTTGGCGGATCTCTTGGGCCCACCCAGAGTTTGGACAAGTCCTGGCAACTTGCTCTTTCGATCGCACCGCTTCAGTGTGGGAAGAAGTGGTTGGCGAAAAAGTTGCTGCCACAATGACTCCAGTGAAACGTTGGATCCGTCGCACTACCCTAGTCGACTCCAGAACAAGTGTTACAGATGTTAAATTTGCTCCAAAGATATTGGGTCTGCTACTGGCGACGGCATCTGCAGATGGGATCATTCGCATTTATGAAGCACCCGACATTATGAACCTATCGCAGTGGCCGGTTCAACATGAAATATCCTGCAAGCTGCCTCTTAGTTGCTTGAGCTGGAACAAGTCTATGTACATGCTGCCTTCTCAGTTAATAGCTGTAAGTATTATATTTCTTAGTAGCCAAGTAACATAAGGAGTTCACTGACTACTCACTTCGGTCTGTCCTCTAAATGATTTAAAAAAAAAAGCTAATATAAATCGAAGTGGCTATTCGCACGTCGTTAGGGACACGGCTTAGGTCGACGGTGTAGTGTTTTAAGTAATAAGTTGTGCCTTAAAACGTACAGGCTAGTGCCCGAAAATGTAATACTGAAGTTTAGAGTCCATTTTGCGACCGAAGCGAGCCCTTATACCACTAATTTATGCGATTGGCATTTCGTTACGTTGTCGTGCCCCTAACCGTCGACCTAAGCATACCTAGTCCCTAACGATGTAATGTAGTTATACTATACAAATAATGAATGTCACAAGTTGCCAATTTGTTCTTTAAACAATTCATCCAGTCTATGTTGTCCTTAAGAAAGAAATTAACAAATTTAATAATGAGCGCTAACGCTAATGTATTACAATTTCAGGCGGGAAGTGATGACGTTAGCTCTTCCGCTGGGAAGGTTTTCATATTTGAGTACAGTGAAAATGCTAGAAAGTGTGCTAAAATTGAGACCATCAGCGCAATAACAGATCCCGTTCACGACATGGCATTTGCACCAAATGTAGGACGCAGCTATCATGTACTGGCTGTAGCCAGCAAATATTTGTATATTTTGAATCTAAAATCTGTGTCGTAAGTAGCATACAACAATCGTACAAGAAGAGGGTATATTTTTTAATCATTTGTCACTTAAGTGATCCAACTGGAACAGCCCGCTTAGATGTACAAACAGTGGCGCAGTTCAGTGATCACAATTGTCCTGTATGGCGAGTTTGTTGGAACATAACTGGAACAATGTTGGCATCTTCTGGTGACGACGGTTGTGTACGCATATGGAGAAGTAATTTCTTTCAGATCTTAATACGTTTGTTACTATCATCTACATATTTTAGTGAATTACGCCAGAAACTGGAAATGTGCTGCCGTACTTAAGGCCGAAGGTTGTACACCATCTATTGACACATTTCCGCAAACTGCTACGACAACGAATACTACAACACCGGCCACAACAAAATATTACAAGCGGGGAACTATTAGCAACCCTAATCAGGTCCCATGGCACTGATCTGAATGAATTTGTTTTTGTAATAAAAGCGCTAAGATGCATCTGCAGTGATATTTTCAGGTTTTCTTCTTTCGAATTGTATTAACCTATACAAATCGAGGTTTGGTTTGGAAATCTCAATGGACATTGTTCGAGTAATCGACACAATAATTGTTAATTAAGATTTCAGTATGTGTATTTTCCAGAACGGTAATCTAAACATTATTAACATATGAAATTTTTGTAGGTTTATAAGTTGTAACTTTCAAAAAGTTTATATCAACGTTTCGTGACTAAAAAATCTACCGCCACAGTCAGGTGTTAACCGATTTCGATCTGCCTACTTAGTTAGAATTTACTGAATAAATAAAAAGAAATGAGAGCAATTGGTTTTAGGTGATAATCAGTAGATAAGTTGCTTTCCAGCTGCCTCTTTCTCTTACTAAAGTTAGCTTAAAGCATTTTCTCATAAGATAAAACAAATCAAGTATATAACTTGAAGGGACAGGCGTACCTATTAAACTGAAATAAATTAATGTGGTAATCGATGGGCCCTCTCAGAGCAATTTTTATGTTCGTTTGGTACAAAAAAAGCAATCTTTTTCAGATTTCAGAGCACTTTTGCGAATCTAGATATTTTCTCAGATTTACCAATACAAGTGCGTTTGAATTTGACAACTGGTGGAGGGCGTTTAGGTTTTCGTGAATTTGTTCAACAGCAAAGAAAGGCATTGCATCGGGTGAATCTATTTGTGTAAATTGGTTATGTATAAATATTTAAAAATCGAGACGCAAATTTTGAATGTTTAAAATTTACCAGTGAATGGAAAACGTTTTGAAAAGTGTTGAAGGCTACACATATTCGAATCCCACTAATATTATCACAAAAAAGAGCAAGTGACGTTTTTATGCTCGATTAGCCACACGAAATCTGAGATCTGAGAGCGAATCTGAAGAAGCCCAAACAAATACCACATAAGAATCCGGTGTAAGAGAAACGTTGCTATTTTTGTGCAGCGGGATATAATGTGTTCCTGCTTCTGAGATATTATGTCTATTGGTGAATGGAACGAGCATTAAGATGGACACAAACTACGAATACGAAAAAAAAAAAAAAAAATCATATGTCGGTATGTAACTAGCAAATTGGTGAAATATGGCAAACCTTGAACACCAAAAAACAATCAAAAAACCCGATTGAACTGAAAAAAAAAAAAAAAAAAAAAAATTGTTTAAAAGATATGAACAAAATACCTTCAAGTATACCTAACTAATTGGTGGTTGGGTGTTGATGAATAGGGTAGACACTGATTGGCGTCAACTTGGCGATGCCCAGTTGTTGCAACTGTTCAGTAACACCAATTGTGCTTATTTTACCTCCAAGTGGTCACCACCGGGTACTGGTCTATGTCCATCCGGAATTGACTTGCTGAACTTGTAAGTGCGAGTGTTGAACACGTAGGAAATAGCAACACTATAATGCTCTGTTGGAGTTGACTGTCTGCTCGAGCCTCAGAAGTCTTACATGAGCCCCTCAGAAAGAGGACGTACGGCGGATGAATTCACATGGTTGAATCAACGGTAGCGTGAACAGTCAACATGGCAGATACCTCAATGAGCTACTTCGACGTATTTGGAGCTGAGGTCATTGATGATTTCCAACACTAGTTAGGGTGTTGAAATAGAGATGGTGGCGGAAGAGCCCTTAATGGGTCAACGGCAGCTCTCACATCGCCGCAGCGGGTTACTGACTCCGGAATATTCCGGCTCCTTTTGCCCAAGGGGTCGCAGAAAGGGCCTGTTCCTCCAGGTTGGGGGTTGTGCGTGGGGCTGTGCGTGGGGTAAACTACCCTACCACGGAAAAAACATTAGGGGTTATCGCGAATAAATTCCGTGGGAAATGTTTCCCTTGTCAGCAATGTAAGTCAGATTGCTGAATAGAAAAGGTTCCCGGGGAAATCTTATTCCCGATAGGGGGTATTATGTTGCGAAGCAACCAAAAGCCTCGGATAAGGACGGATTCACTGTTGACGACCCTGCAAGACGGAAAAAGGACAATGACGTTCGGATCTGCACGTGGAATGTTCGAACTCTGAACAGACCGCGTGCAGCCGAACAACTAGCGGAGGCCCTAGACTGCTACAAAGCAGGTATCACCGCCATCCAGGAAGTGCGGTGGGATGGGCCGGGCAAAAGGAGGATGAAAAACTGTGACATTTACTACGGTGACTGCTACAGAGAACAAAAGCAGCGTCTATTTGGATGCGGATTTGTTGTAAGCGGCAGACTTAGGCAAGAAGTCTTGAGCTTTCGACACGTTAGTGAACGCCTTACAACTATCCGCATCAAGGCTAAATTCGCCAACATCAGCCTGATATGCGCTCACGCCCCCACAGAAGATAAAGACGATGCTACCAAAGAATGTTTCTACGAGCTCCTCGACAAAACATATGAGCAATGTCCTAAGCATGACGTTAAAATCGTCTTGGGTGACTTTAACGCCAAAATAGGAAAGGAGGACATCTTTGGTAGCACAATCGGAAAACACAGCCTACACGACACCACGTCTGGAAACGGACTTAGGCTGATTGATTTTGCTGCGGGACGTAATGTACCATAGCTAGCTCACGGTTTCCTCACCTCAATATACACAAAGGAACATGGCGGTCACCTGATCATCAAACCGTCAACCAAATTGATCACGTTGCGATCGACGCAAGGCACTCCTCCAGTATTCTAGATGTCCGAACTTTCCGAGCGGCCAACATAGACTCGGACCACTACCTTGTTGTAGCCAAGGTACGGATGCGGATATCCCAGACGCCACAACAGCGAGAAAATACTGTGAGGAGATTTAACGTTGGACGGCTACAAACGCAACAAACCGCCAGAACCTTTGCCGATCGCGTATCCCTCAACCTCTCGAGAAGTCCTATGCTGCCAGCATCAAGTGCCGAAGACCAGTAGCGCCGATGCCAAGAAGACATCAAAAACGCCGCAACTGATGTGCTCGGTTTCACAAGGCTGCTTGACCGGACGGCTTAACTGCCGAGCTGTTTAAGGCAGCGGGAGATGACCTGGTAGAGAGCATACACCAACTCGTCTCCAAGATTTGGTCAGACGAAAGTATGCCTGATGAATGGAACCTCAGCATCGTTTGCCCGATCCACTAGAAAGGAGACTCTCTAAACTGCGCCAAATATAGAGGCATCAGTCTCCTTAACACTGCGTATAAGATCATGTCTGCTGTACTATGTGAACGCCTGAAACCTTTCGTCAACGATCTGATAGGTCTCTATCAGTGCGGTTTTAGACCCGGTAAGTCCACGACCGATCAAATATTCACACTACGGCAGATCCTGGAGAAAACCCAAGAAGTTCAGATCGATACTCACCATCTTTTTATCGATTTTAAGGCCGCATATGACAGCATTTATAGAGACGAGCTATACAGAGCCATGTCTAGTTTTGGCATCCCTGCCAAACTTGTCAGATTGTGCAGAATGACGATGGGGAACGCTCGCTGCTCCGTAAAGGTCGGATACAATCTCACCGAGACCTTTGATGTCAAAAAAGGATTTAGACAAGGCGACGCGCTGTCATGTGACTTCTTCAACATCATTCTTGATAAAATTGTGCGAAACTCACGAGCCAACACCAGAGGCACAATTTTCCATAACACTGTGCAACTACTTGCATACGCTGACGACATTGACATTGTTGGCAGAACACAGCGAGCTGTTACTGGAGCGTTTGCTAGTATTAGTACAGAAGCGGCAAAAATGGGTTTAGTGGTGAATGAGGGTAAAACAAAATATATGCTGTCAACAAGAAGGGACACACAACATCGACGAATCGGACAGAACGTCACAATAGACAGCTATAACTTTGAGGTAGTTAGGGACTTCGTCTACCTCGGATCTGCTATTAACTCTGAAAATGACATCACCTCAGAAATCAAGCGAAGAATCACACTTGCCAACCGCTGTTTCTTTGGCCTAAGACGGCAATTGATTAGTAAGGCCTTGTCAAGAAGCACTAAGGAGATTCTATATAAGACTCTCATCATCCCTGTCCTGCTCTATGGCGCAGAAGCATGGACCCTAGCAAAAACGGATGAGGATCTTCTTGGTCGCTTCGAACGCAAAATTCTTCGAGTGATTTTTGGTCCCGTTTGCGTTGACGGGATTTGGAGGAGAAGATTTAACAGCGAACTCTACGAGCTGTACAGCGACATCGACCTGGTCAGAAAAGTACGCATTAGTCGTGTTTCTTTTGATGGTTTTCAAAAGCTCGCTTATTTCTCGTCGGGTTTATTCCTCCGCGTCGACGAAGAACCTTTGCGAGGGAGTTTAGTTTATCGTTTTTTAACAAAATAAAACGCTTTGGTTCAACAACGTTATAAGATTTTAACTTTATTTAAATGATTTTTACAATATGCTTATCGGTGCGTCTGCACTATTCAACGATTTTCTTTCAACTATCTCGAGAACAAAGACAATTTTTCTTACAGTAATATACTCTTCTTTAAACTATCTTGGCATCTCTTTAGTACCAAGTTTCGATTTTAAATTGAGATGCTAGTAATGCCATTGTAATTCAACTTTAGTATTAACATTTCAATAAATAAGATTTCATAAATTAATTTTCTTAATCTGCGATGTCTTCTGCAGCAACATTCTGCCCGCCTTGAAGCATCCTCGGATGGCTTCAATCCTCCACTGGTAATGGCGCTAAACGATGAACAGCTCGTCGCAGGATCCCTCTTTTAGTCCTTACATCGACAACTCTAATCTTACCATCTGCCGATTCGATTAGTTTCGCTACTCTTCCTATTAACCATTGTTGAGGAGGAGTCTTGTCATCCCAGATTAACACCACCGCGTCGATTTGGATATTTCCTGACGAAGTTTGCCATTTGCTCCTCTTTTGCAGCTCCAACAAGTACTCTTTCGACCAACGATTCCAGAAGTGTTGTTTGATTTGCGACAGTAACCGCCACCTGTTCAGCGAAGACGCCTTACAGTCGGTAACCAAAGGTTCAGCTATTGCGTTAAGCGGCGCCCCAATTAAGAAATGTCCTGGAGTAAGCACCTGCTCATCGCTCGGATCACTAGACATCACGCATATGGGCCGAGAATTTAAAACGGCTTCTATCTCCGCCACCACGGTTGCCAACTCCTCGAACGTCAAACAGGCATCACTAGCTGTTCTATAGAGGTGATTCTTGGCGGATTTTACCGCAGCTTCCCATAAGCCTCCGAAATGTGGCGCTCTAGGTGGAATGTGATGAAACTCGATACCTTCTGCAGAACACCAATTAGCGATCCTTGTTTGAGTCTGTTGCTCCAAAAAGTGCTGCTTTAATGCATTTAATTCATTGCGGGCCCCCACGAAGTTGGTACCATTATCGCAGTACAGGTCTTGGCACAAACCCCTCCGCGCGACGAACCTCTTGAGCGCCGCTATAAACCCATCCGTAGATAAGTCCGAAACTACTTCCAGGTGGACTGCTTTAACTGAGAAGCACACAAAAACTGCAACGTACGACTTGCATGTTCGTAGCCCTCGACGTTTAAGTGTGGTTTGGAATGGCCCACAGAAATCGACACCGGTCTTCTGGAATGGCCTGGCAGGTTGGACTCTATCTGCAGGCAGGTTGCCCATGATCTGGCTCATCATCTTTGGTTTGTATCTAAAGCAATGCAGACAACTATCGACGACCTTCTTGGCGAGCCGTCGCGCATCTATCACCCAGAAACGCTGTCTAATTATTCCAACTAGTGCTTGTGGTCCAGCATGGTAGTTCCTTCTATGAAAATAGACAAAAAGATATTTAACAAAGGGGTGGGATTTGGGAAGGAGGATAGGATATTTAACGACATATGGAATGTCTGCATTCTGCAGACGCCCACCAACTCGGAGGAGTTTTAAAGAGCTATCGTCAAGGAAGGGATTTAAATTTTTGACGCAACTCGCAGGGCTAATCATTTGCTTCCTTTCCAATTGATGAATTTCATCTTTGAAACTCTCTCTTTGTATGTGCCAAATTATCCTTAATAAGGCTTCTTCCAAATCCATAGCCGATGTGATCATGTTCGAATTCCTGTGTTCTTCGGTGCACAAATTCAAATTCAGCTCCCATCTTTCCCCTTTCAATTGGTTCCTTTGCATTAGGCTGATGGCCTTTAGCACTATCGCAAAAACACGAAGCGTTTTTTGGACATCACTAAAACGGAGATAGTTATTTGCCCAATCTGCGTTTACTGTTCCAGCGAGAAGTGTTACTTGTCCCTTTCGTCTCCCAGGCGTATCTTTGCCTATCCGTGAGCAATCCTTTTTCTCTGGCCAACATTCTTCCGGTAGGTAAATAAACTTAGGCCCAGTGAACCAGATACTATCGACTAGCTCCTGTGGAAAAGCCCCCCTCGATATAATATCTGCCGGATTCTGTTTCGAGCTCACATGTTTCCAAATCGCTTGGGTTAATCTGGTTTGTATTTTCGATACTCTATTAGCGATGAATACCTCCCAGATTGATGGATGCGCCGAAAGCCAGCATAGAACAATTTCCGAATCTGTCCACAGATACACCTCATCTACGATATGGCAAAAATTGGGAAGGATTTTCGCTACCAATGACGACAACATCTCCGCGGCACACAACTCTAATCTAGGTAGACTCTGCGTTTTCATGGGCGCTACCTTTGATTTCGCTGTCACCAAATGACAACTGACTTCACCGTTTTCATCTACTGTTCTTAAAAACACGCAACAGCCATATGCCTGTAGCGATGCGTCGGAAAATCCGTGGATCTGAACCAACTTTGGTCTTGAACTTAGAACATATCTAGGAACCTTAACAGACTCCACTTCCTTTAAGCGAGACCGGAAAATCTGCCATTCACTATGTATTCTAGACTGAACTGACTCATCCCAATCACTCTTTTTGACCCATAAACTTTGCAACAAGATTTTTCCTTTAACGATGACAGGGTTGATCAGGCCTAAAGGATCGAACAACATCGATAACTCCGACAAGATTATGCGTTTCGTTATTTTGGCTTTTAGTGGGAATTCCGGCACAACATATTGGAGATTATCGGTAGATGGATTCCACTTTATACCAAGGGTTTTAACAATATCAGAATCATTAATTCTTAAGGGTTTTTCCCTATCTGCCTCCGGAATTTCCTTCAACAACGTTTCCTCATTTGTCCACCATTTTCGGAGTTCAAATCCGGCACTTTGTAGCAACGACCTAACTTCTTCATAAATCCTTCTTATTTCTTCAGACGAATCACCTCCACTTATAAGGTCATCCATATAAAAATCCTCTCGTAGAACCTTCGAGCCTAATGGAAACTTCAACGAGCCTTCGTCTGACAACATTTGCAAACAGCGAGTAGCTTGATATGGAGCAGACGTGGTACCATATGTAACTGTGTTCAGTTGGTAAACTTTCAATGGTCTGCCTGCATCTGCTCTCCATAGTATGCATTGATACTTACGATCCTTTGAATCCATAAGTATCTGGCGGTACATTTTTGATATATCGGCTGTTAGGGCGAATTTATAACACCGATAGCGTAAAATTATAGAGTAAAGATCATCCTGTGTTGCAGGACCTTTCAACAAAATGTCGTTAAGGGACGTACCCGAGGATGTTCGAGCACTACAATCAAATACGACCCTCAGTTTAGTGGATGAAGATTCGGGTCGAAGGACGTATTGATGAGGACAAAGGTAGCCCACATTTTTTATCTCTTCCCTTTTTACTTCCTCCATATGTCCTAGATGTTCATATTCCTTCATGAATTCAATATATTGCTTTCGAATTTCGCAATTTCTCTCTAATCTTCTTTCTAGAGACAAAAATCTCCTTTTCGCTATCTCAAACGATTCT
This sequence comes from Cheilosia urbana, assembly GCA_946477585.1. Classification (NCBI taxonomy): domain Eukaryota; kingdom Metazoa; phylum Arthropoda; class Insecta; order Diptera; family Syrphidae; genus Cheilosia; species Cheilosia urbana. The sequence continues at coordinate 47,669,349 of OX297856.1, forward strand.
CCTAATATCGAAGGATCCTCTTTGAAGGGTAGCCTGACAACAAATCTACCACTATTATTCCTTTTTACGGTTGTTAGAAAGTGATTTTCGCATCTTTCTTCCTCAGGGTTTAGCAATTTAACTCCTATATCGACGTTTTCTATTTCCCAAAACTTTGCCACAAGATCATGAAGGTTTGTGTCATGTTGAATGTCCTGACTGCCTATCAGACAAACTTCAGATCTAGGTACAGAGGATAATTCATGCCTTCCCGATACGACCCACCCAAATAGTGTTTTCTGGAGTGTGGGTTTTCCATCTAATTTAATCTGGCCAATGGCTAATAGCTCAAAGAAATGATCTGCGCCTATCAACAAATCTATTTTTGATGCCTGGTTAAAGTTGGGATCCGCTAACACAATGTTCTTAGGAATATTCCAGCTATCAACCTCAAATGAATACCTCGGTTGAGGATTAGTTATATTTTTCATTATGAGCAGCTCTAACTCAATTTCGAATTCTGAAATTCTTGACCGGCAAGTGGCCTTTGTGGTGTGACGAATCTTCGAGACTTCGTTTCCTATTCCACTAACTTGTAACTCGGTTCTTGCTTTGACTAGTTTTAGCCTTTGTGCCATTCCTTCCGTTATAAAATTGAGCTGAGATGCCGAATCCAATAAGGCGCGAGCTGGTTGATATCTACCGAAATTGTCTTTAATCAGTATTTCGGCCGTCGCCAAAACTACCTGATTGCTAGAACTGCCAAGGAGAACTGTGGGATTTTCAGATCCTTGTTCGGCAATTGCATTGCTAGTAGTTGCACTATTTGCAGAAAATCTGTGTAAGAGCCTATGATGTGGAAACGTGCAGATACTGCATTTCGACTTTGTACAACGACGAACCGAATGTCCCTTTTCCAAACAATTTATACACAGAACCAATTTCTTTACTTCCTGGAACCTTCTGGCAACTGACAAATTTTGAAAATCTGAACAAGAATCTAAAGCATGAGTATCAGCATGACAGTATTCACATTGCCGACGTTGTGCAGCTAACGAAGTGCCACTACCATATCTGTTCGGTCTGCTTCTTTCATTTTGATTACGCGGTTGCTGATCCGACCTCGAACTACTCTTGTAAGAACTTTCTGAGCTAAGCAATTTCGATTCCTTGATTTCGAGAATCTTACAACGGCGATCCAAGACTTCCGTGAAATCCTGCCAATTCGGCAACTGACTATAGTCAATCGAATCCTGCCATTTCGCTTGAGTTTCTGGGTCAACGCGATCTAACGCCAGTGAAATCAAAATGGCATTGGTTATGTCTTTATAGTTTCCAATCGAAAGCATTGCTGTAAGATGAGTATTAAAACTATCCTCTAGATTTCTCAATGAAACTGCAGAAACCTTTTTAATTTTTGGAATTTCCAACAATAGATTTATGTGCTCTTGAAATATGAGACTTTTATTATCGAAACGCCTTTCTAATCGTTCCAATGCCTTACGGTAATTGGCGCCTATCATGTCAAACTCCTTGACGGCGCTCAAGGCCGCACCCGAAAGACAACGACGAAGGTAATTGAATTTTTGTAAGTTGTCAAGGCTATCATCTTTATCCACTAAATTATAAAACAACCCAATAAAATTGGGATACTCGGAAAATTTTCCGGAGAAAGTTGGAAGCTTTATCTGTTCTAGCTTAGACCGAGTGGGTGCTTGATGTTGAAAATAAGTTGTATTTAACATTTCACCCCCGACAGCTGTAGTATTTTGCCTCGCCGCTGACAAAAAGCCCAATATAGCTGACTTTGTGCTCACGTAAATATCTTCCACTTCATCTCGAAAGTTGTAATTAGCCGCAACATCGTTCGCAATATTAAACCTTTCAATGGATGTCTGAACATTTAATATTTGCTTAAAATACGACTCAAGTATGCCTAATCTACACTCTAGCTCAGTTGCAGTTAGTGAATCGCCCTTTTTTGCTATGAGTGATTTAATTCTACCCAGACTAGTCTTCGTAGTACCTCTCAACACTTTCAATTCCGATAAGGTTTTATTCGCACTGCTAGCATTTTCGCCCTGTACGACTTGTACTTCCTGTCTATCAACAAGTTCTTCCTGTACGTCTCCTAGCATTGTCTAGACAATAATCAACGCCTCGACACTCGATAAAGCAGTCAGAATATGGAAATGTGAAATGCTATAATTTGCAATCCAACTGATTGTAAAATCAGTAACAACAACGAAAATTTCCTTTGTAATTCCAACAACAACAACTATGTTCGGCGAAGATGAAGACTATGTACCTAGTCAACAGCAAGTACAGCAGCAACAATAACACGCCCTTGAATTTCCAGCAACAATAATAATGTTCGATGGCAACTTTTCCTAGCAGCAGTAGCAACAATGATTCTAAACAAAGCTTGTCAAGCAAGTATAAACCATTGTATATAGAGACTATAGTACTATCATCAACACGAAAAAATTTTTGACCGCTTCCGACACCAGATAGCGTTGTTGTCGGCTAAGTTTCTTGTCGAACCAAAATATGCGAGGAAAAATCACATTTGTTTTTGTAATTTAACCAAACAGTTGGCGGTGGTGGCTGATGAGTGACGATGGGTAGGTAGCAAAAAAAGGGACAAAAAACAGCATTTGGGATTCTTTTCTGTGTTACTCACACAATGAGGTTTTCGTGAATGTGTATCTAGTTTCTGTGAAAAAGAAACGATGACAAATTTCTGATTTGGAATTTCGGTCGTATGAGAGGCAAATTTAGGTATTTGCACTTATGAAAGAAAAGGATTCTGTTTGCGTTCGTTTTTATGATGAGATGACGGTTGATCTTTTATTTTGATTTGAAAATTCGTTCTGTCGATATTTGAACGCAAATGGAATTTATTGCAATTAATGTTTTTGTCGTACTTCTGTTAGTTATGAACTCATGTCCAACAATAATGATATTATTTGAAATAATATCTACAATTAATGAACTCCAATTGTGGATGTGAATTTCACTTTCCAAATATGGGAAAGGAGATACAATTAATGACCTTGATCTACAGGTGGCTTTGGTCGTGCGAATTTTAGGGTCGCTGATTGTCTTTCATCGGATTGTTTTTATCCTCATATATGTAGGGTAGGTACGTATAAAATCTATTATTTAGTATCTGTTTTGGAATTGACATACCTTACCTACATAATCAGAGTGCGATTGATAGGTAATGCCATATTCAGAAAATAAATACCTACCTACCCATGCGTTCGTAGAGAATTAACTGACATTGTTAACAAGTCGCACGATATTGTTTTCAGGTTATTTCATTTACAAAACAAATTGGCATAAAAACGTCCGCATGAGGATAAACCTACCTACCTAAAAAAAAGACGACGAAACGTTATTACAACCGATATATGCTATTCAGAAAAAAAGTTGATACTTATTGATCACTTTTTATGTTTGTTTGGTAGGTACAAACAAAGCAATCTTTTCAGATTTCAGAGCACTTTTGCGAATCTAGATTTTTTCTCAGATTTGCTTCAGATTTATCAATAAAAGTGCGTTTGAATTTGACGACAGGTGGAGTTTGTTAACGTTTGCGTAATGTTTTTCTACTGCAAAAAACACATTGCTTCGGGTTTATCTATTTTTGTAAATTATTTAGGTAGGTATGTATAAATATTTAGAGATCAATCGGGACGCAAATTTCGAATTTAGCCAGTGATTGGAAACGTGTAGAAAAGTATCGAAGGATACCTAGATATACTCGAATACACGAATATCAACACAAAATTAGACACACGAAATCTAAGAGCGAATCTTAAAAATCCCGATCCACCACATAAGGAGATACGATTTTTTTTTTAACACAGAAACAGAATTATAGGTAGTTGTCATCATTTTTTGCAAAATGCAAAGCAGCTCGGAAGAAGAATCAATATTTTTACTTTATAGTACCTATGTACATAAATAAATATGGATATAAATTGCGCAAATGAGTCTTAAAACCCCTTTTTAGTTTACTTATTTTGGTATTTTTTTTTTTTAATTTTCGTACTGGGTAATAATTCTTGTCTCGTATTATTTTTTAAAAATTCTATAATGTAACATACGAAGAAAATAGGTAGGTAGGCAATATATTATTTATTTAATTGAATAGGATAGTATGTATTGTAAAATTGTTGTCAGTTACACGGTAACATTATTATTGAAATCGAGCGCAGAAAGATTTGCCCAAATACAAGCAAATTTCTTCATGCATACGAAAACGTTTGAACGTTTCGCCTTTCAGAATCTGACCCCAAGTTTCTATGCATTGCAACTATTACCGAATCATTGAATTATTCGAAAAATAATGTCAAGCGTTTTCATAACTTTTCATTGAATGTGGTTCGATATCTATCTAAATTTTGGAATTGCATACCTATAGAAAAACCTAAGTTAAAATTACCGTAGGGTTGTAAATAAGATAAAGAATGATGTCTTTGTCCAAGTTAAAAAGTCAAAAAATCAAAAAAAATAGGGGCGTTTCTTTAGGAATGAGAATCCCAGAAAACTAACCATAACTACCTGTTTTTTTTTTTTTTTATAATTATTCCGGGAAGAATAAATTTAACTTAGGTTTTTCCAAATTTCTTAAAACCTAAATTTACGGAGAAATGCTACATAGCAGACAATTTTAAGATTTTAGATTGATGCCCCTTGTAAAAAGCATACCAATGCACTAAAACACAAAACGTTATTATGCGGATGGCCGTTGATATTTATATATATTCCATAAGAATAAGAAGTTCTGACTCTTCCGTTATAAAATATTATATTTGGTAAATGGGCCTTAGTGCATTGGGTAGTGCCAATATGATGTTTTCTTAAAGAACCAATCATAGGTTAGAGTTCGGGTAATGAAACAGTATTTTATGGCTTTATTAGTTTTCTGAAACGAGTCTTAGTTAAATAAAAAAAAGTATGAAAAATAGTAGGTATGGGAGTGAGATAAAAAACCCTAATTCCAATTTAACCAGTTTCAGAAATGAGGACCTATCCACCTGTTCATAATGAAAACTTCAACGTGGTATTTTTAAAATAAGTTTAAAATAAGTAGGCATGGTGTATACTTTTTTACTAGACAATAACTGATAACTTTGAGCAACATCTATTCAAAAGTAACAGATGTGAATTTTTAAATAAATTTGCAATTTGCTTTACAATTTTGCGTACAAAATTCTACCCCCACAACAATTTAAACCCATCGAGTAAATCAGTCATATGCCCATAGAAGATAGAAATCAAATTTTCAATTCATGTGTGCTCAACCAAGAATTGAAAAATCTCGCAAATCGTAATGCAGAAATTCTTCCACAGAAAAAGAAATGCACATCCAACTACACACAAAGTTGGTACCTGCTCATGTCATTCATAAAAGCAACAGACAACAAAAACAAACCTGAAAATATGAAATCGAACCAAAAAGGCAGAAAAAGAATACCTACATTACAAAACCGACCCCTCATCCATACTCTGAAATCGGAAAGGGAATGCATCATAAGTCATAACACAGCAGTGCAAATGCATACGCATTCATTTGGGTTTTTTTTCCCTTTAAAAAATAGCAACCACCAGCGCTGACACCATTACATCTGCCACCATTGAGGTATCTGCGCCAACTGAACTCTGAACAACGAAATCTATGATCTTCACCCACTCAAATATTCGAGCTTTGGGTTTTGTGCGCTTGGAGCGCAATGATCTTCTAGTCGAAGTGATAGTACCATTGTATATAGAGACTATAGTACTATCATCAACACGAAAAAATTTTTGACCGCTTCCGACACCAGATAGCGTTGTTGTCGGCTAAGTTTCTTGTCGAACCAAAATATGCGAGGAAAAATCACATTTGTTTTTGTAATTTAACCAAACAGTTGGCGGTGGTGGCTGATGAGTGACGATGGGTAGGTAGCAAAAAAAGGGACAAAAAACAGCATTTGGGATTCTTTTCTGTGTTACTCACACAATGAGGTTTTCGTGAATGTGTATCTAGTTTCTGTGAAAAAGAAACGATGACAAATTTCTGATTTGGAATTTCGGTCGTATGAGAGGCAAATTTAGGTATTTGCACTTATGAAAGAAAAGGATTCTGTTTGCGTTCGTTTTTATGATGAGATGACGGTTGATCTTTTATTTTGATTTGAAAATTCGTTCTGTCGATATTTGAACGCAAATGGAATTTATTGCAATTAATGTTTTTGTCGTACTTCTGTTAGTTATGAACTCATGTCCAACAATAATGATATTATTTGAAATAATATCTACAATTAATGAACTCCAATTGTGGATGTGAATTTCACTTTCCAAATATGGGAAAGGAGATACAATTAATGACCTTGATCTACAGGTGGCTTTGGTCGTGCGAATTTTAGGGTCGCTGATTGTCTTTCATCGGATTGTTTTTATCCTCATATATGTAGGGTAGGTACGTATAAAATCTATTATTTAGTATCTGTTTTGGAATTGACATACCTTACCTACATAATCAGAGTGCGATTGATAGGTAATGCCATATTCAGAAAATAAATACCTACCTACCCATGCGTTCGTAGAGAATTAACTGACATTGTTAACAAGTCGCACGATATTGTTTTCAGGTTATTTCATTTACAAAACAAATTGGCATAAAAACGTCCGCATGAGGATAAACCTACCTACCTAAAAAAAAGACGACGAAACGTTATTACAACCGATATATGCTATTCAGAAAAAAAGTTGATACTTATTGATCACTTTTTATGTTTGTTTGGTAGGTACAAACAAAGCAATCTTTTCAGATTTCAGAGCACTTTTGCGAATCTAGATTTTTTCTCAGATTTGCTTCAGATTTATCAATAAAAGTGCGTTTGAATTTGACGACAGGTGGAGTTTGTTAACGTTTGCGTAATGTTTTTCTACTGCAAAAAACACATTGCTTCGGGTTTATCTATTTTTGTAAATTATTTAGGTAGGTATGTATAAATATTTAGAGATCAATCGGGACGCAAATTTCGAATTTAGCCAGTGATTGGAAACGTGTAGAAAAGTATCGAAGGATACCTAGATATACTCGAATACACGAATATCAACACAAAATTAGACACACGAAATCTAAGAGCGAATCTTAAAAATCCCGATCCACCACATAAGGAGATACGATTTTTTTTTTAACACAGAAACAGAATTATAGGTAGTTGTCATCATTTTTTGCAAAATGCAAAGCAGCTCGGAAGAAGAATCAATATTTTTACTTTATAGTACCTATGTACATAAATAAATATGGATATAAATTGCGCAAATGAGTCTTAAAACCCCTTTTTAGTTTACTTATTTTGGTATTTTTTTTTTTTAATTTTCGTACTGGGTAATAATTCTTGTCTCGTATTATTTTTTAAAAATTCTATAATGTAACATACGAAGAAAATAGGTAGGTAGGCAATATATTATTTATTTAATTGAATAGGATAGTATGTATTGTAAAATTGTTGTCAGTTACACGGTAACATTATTATTGAAATCGAGCGCAGAAAGATTTGCCCAAATACAAGCAAATTTCTTCATGCATACGAAAACGTTTGAACGTTTCGCCTTTCAGAATCTGACCCCAAGTTTCTATGCATTGCAACTATTACCGAATCATTGAATTATTCGAAAAATAATGTCAAGCGTTTTCATAACTTTTCATTGAATGTGGTTCGATATCTATCTAAATTTTGGAATTGCATACCTATAGAAAAACCTAAGTTAAAATTACCGTAGGGTTGTAAATAAGATAAAGAATGATGTCTTTGTCCAAGTTAAAAAGTCAAAAAATCAAAAAAAATAGGGGCGTTTCTTTAGGAATGAGAATCCCAGAAAACTAACCATAACTACCTGTTTTTTTTTTTTTTTATAATTATTCCGGGAAGAATAAATTTAACTTAGGTTTTTCCAAATTTCTTAAAACCTAAATTTACGGAGAAATGCTACATAGCAGACAATTTTAAGATTTTAGATTGATGCCCCTTGTAAAAAGCATACCAATGCACTAAAACACAAAACGTTATTATGCGGATGGCCGTTGATATTTATATATATTCCATAAGAATAAGAAGTTCTGACTCTTCCGTTATAAAATATTATATTTGGTAAATGGGCCTTAGTGCATTGGGTAGTGCCAATATGATGTTTTCTTAAAGAACCAATCATAGGTTAGAGTTCGGGTAATGAAACAGTATTTTATGGCTTTATTAGTTTTCTGAAACGAGTCTTAGTTAAATAAAAAAAAGTATGAAAAATAGTAGGTATGGGAGTGAGATAAAAAACCCTAATTCCAATTTAACCAGTTTCAGAAATGAGGACCTATCCACCTGTTCATAATGAAAACTTCAACGTGGTATTTTTAAAATAAGTTTAAAATAAGTAGGCATGGTGTATACTTTTTTACTAGACAATAACTGATAACTTTGAGCAACATCTATTCAAAAGTAACAGATGTGAATTTTTAAATAAATTTGCAATTTGCTTTACAATTTTGCGTACAAAATTCTACCCCCACAACAATTTAAACCCATCGAGTAAATCAGTCATATGCCCATAGAAGATAGAAATCAAATTTTCAATTCATGTGTGCTCAACCAAGAATTGAAAAATCTCGCAAATCGTAATGCAGAAATTCTTCCACAGAAAAAGAAATGCACATCCAACTACACACAAAGTTGGTACCTGCTCATGTCATTCATAAAAGCAACAGACAACAAAAACAAACCTGAAAATATGAAATCGAACCAAAAAGGCAGAAAAAGAATACCTACATTACAAAACCGACCCCTCATCCATACTCTGAAATCGGAAAGGGAATGCATCATAAGTCATAACACAGCAGTGCAAATGCATACGCATTCATTTGGGTTTTTTTTCCCTTTAAAAAATAGCAACCACCAGCGCTGACACCATTACATCTGCCACCATTGAGGTATCTGCGCCAACTGAACTCTGAACAACGAAATCTATGATCTTCACCCACTCAAATATTCGAGCTTTGGGTTTTGTGCGCTTGGAGCGCAATGATCTTCTAGTCGAAGTGATAGTACTATAGTCTCTATATACAATGATAGTACTATAGTCTCTATATACAATGGTATAAACCGATTCGCAAAGTTTCGCAACAAATTCTCAAGCCACAAATTTTCAGCAGCAATACTTTCTCAACACAACAAATAGAGTAATTAAAAATGAAAAGCTTACTTTTCGTCCACAATGTGGATGATGATCGCCGAATTCACCTTATGGTGCGGAAGCTTTTCCTGGGCTGCTGCGACCTGCGAGATGAGTTGAGTGATGATTATTCGTTGAGTGCGATGCAACAAGCTCTTCAGAATCAATTTCCTCTCTGTATAGCGGTCGTTTTCTTCTTTTGCTTTGATGTTTGAGGTAAAGCTTTTCTTTCTTTCTACTGATGGCTTCGAAATTTTGCTAGCGCTCTGCAATCAGTGAAACTATTAATACATATTATTAATAAAATGTTACCATAGATCTTTTGGTGATGAATATTGCTGTAGCTCGAATTATTCTCCGCACTTGGTAGTAAGATCGGTCGATTATATGTTGGGAATACGAATTATTCCCGGGTTTCGGCACCAATGTTTCTTTTGATGGTTTTCAAAAGCTCGCTTATTTCTCGTCGGGTTTATTCCTCCGCGTCGACGAAGAACCTTTGCGAGGGAGTTTAGTTTATCGTTTTTTAACAAAATAAAACGCTTTGGTTCAACAACGTTATAAGATTTTAACTTTATTTAAATGATTTTTACAATATGCTTATCGGTGCGTCTGCACTATTCAACGATTTTCTTTCAACTATCTCGAGAACAAAGACAATTTTTCTTACAGTAATATACTCTTCTTTAAACTATCTTGGCATCTCTTTAGTACCAAGTTTCGATTTTAAATTGAGATGCTAGTAATGCCATTGTAATTCAACTTTAGTATTAACATTTCAATAAATAAGATTTCATAAATTAATTTTCTTAATCTGCGATGTCTTCTGCAGCAACAAGTCGTCTAAGATGGTTAGGACATGTAGAGCGAATGGACACCAACGCTCCGGCCCGGAGAGTCTTCGATTCCAACCCGGAGGGACAACGCAGTAGAGGAAGACCTCGCCTTAGGTGGCGCGCTCAAGTGGAAGGGGACCTCAACCAACTTGGTGTGCGCAACTGGAGGCAGTTAGCCAAAGATCGCGCTAACTGGAGAGGCGTATTGGTTGAGGCCCAGGTCCACCCCGGACTGTAGCGCCACCTTAAGTAAGTAAGATCTTTCGAATTCGGCTTGACAGTTTTCGTCCCAAACAAATTTACTTTGTTTGTTCAAGAGACTATACATAATATTTGTTAAGTTGCCTGAGAGATTCGGTATAAACCTCCTTGTTGGTACTATTTGGTATCAACCAGCAGACAATTGTCGTGAACTCCCGCGACGCAGCGAAAGGAAAGGCGATAGCATCGTGGTCAAGTTACAACTTTTATTTGATTATACATAGGAAATTAATAATGCAATTTTATATGTCAAATGAACGAAGCAGACATAAACCGAAGAGGCCGGATACGAGTAAAGATGGCCGTCTAGCGCGCTCTAGTACTAAGGCAGGTGCCTGACGTAGTAGATTATACGGCGTTGCCAACACTCCCCTCGGTAGGTCCTTCCGTGGGTTGAGCCTGACGTCTAAGATAGCCAACTTTACAACTGGCCTCTCATACAACCCTGCCTGCGTTTGTACGAAAGCGCTTCGCACTTGCCCGTCCTTGGATGTTCGGATTTGCACCACTCTCCCTTTTGGCCAACAGTTCCTTGGCCTATTCGGGTTCACGATTAAGACGATATCGCCTACTACCATAGGCTTCACTGGCTCAAACCATTTGGTACGATGAGTAATGGTCGGGAGATACTCCCTTACCCAGCATTTCCAAAAGCCGTCCGCGAACTGCTGCGAAGTAAGACAATTTTTTCTAAGCACCCTAATGTCGTCGTCAAATACTGCGGGCGGTTTCGAACCACTCGAAGACCCTAAGAGGAAGTGATTTGGAGTTAGTGCCTCCTCATCGTTTTCGATGGGAATGTATGTCAATGGACGTGAGTTGATAATGTTTTCTACTTCGATGAGCATGCTTCTCAGAAGTTCGTCGGATGGGTTACGAGTCGGCATGATTTGGTACAGCACCTTCTTTACGGATCGCACTAACCTCTCCCAGCTACAACCCATATGTGGAGAACCTGGGGGAATGAATTTCCATTTGGTGTTGACTGATGTAAAGGTCGCTATGATCATGTCCTTGTTGGCCTCCTTGAAGGCTTCCCTCAGCTCCCGCTCAGTCCCTTGAAAATTGGTTCCATTATCGCTGTATATTTCGATCGGAGTCCCTCGGCGCGCGATGAAGTTTCGAAGTGCCATAATGCAGAAGTCCGATGACAATGAGTGGGCGACCTCTAGGTGAATCGCTCTTGTGGTCAAGCATGTAATGAGCACACCCCACCTCTTTTCCGTTCTTCGGAGGATGGAAACGTTCATTGGCCCAAAGTATTCTACGCCAATGAAAGAAAATGGCCGGCAAAACGAGGCAAGACGCGCAGGTGGGAGTTTGGCCATTATAGGGTGCAGTGGTTTTGCCTTATCGTTTTTGCACACCTGACAACTTCGTCTAACTGAGCTAACAGCCGCTCTCATTTGAGGTATGTAAAACTTCTGCCGAATTTCGTTTATGACCGTCTCATGATTTTGGTGGTGAAAGCGGCAATGATAGCCCATAATAATTAGATGGGTTACTCTGTGCCCTCTGGGAAGAATGATGAGTCGCTTGACATTTTCGCCCACCCGATCTGAAAGGGTGATTCGTCCATTTGCTCGAAGGATTTCGTTCTCGTCTATGCACGGACAGAGATTGTAGATAACGCTGGATTTGTCAACTCTGTTTTTTGTTCTTAGCTCCGTGATTTCCTCGGCGTAGAAACTGGCCTGTGCTTCCTTCAGGATTGATGATTCGCCGAGCTGAAGCTCTTGTGAGGATAATTGTCCAGTAGTCCTTTCACCCTTGGGCTTCCGACTCCTGATAGAGTGAATGAAACGGAGCGCGAATGCTGTACTTCTCGATTCCAACTTGAGATTTCATGGTACCGGAAAACGTCTTCCCGGGCAGGTGAGCGCACGTTGACGTAATGTGCCCTTAGTTCTTCTTCCGTGTCATCACTACTGTAAGCCTCCTGAGGCCAGCTTTCTAGCTGTTCCCTGAGAAAGTCCGGTCCCGTAAACCACCTACTTGAAACTTTAAATTCAGGAAGCCTCTGCCACTTCGTTGCCTCATCAGCCACGTTCATTTTTGAGGGAATCCACCGCCACTCCGATATATCCGTACTATCTAAGATCGCGCTGACTCGGAATGCCACATATTGACGATGGTCCGAGCGGATCCAACTTAGAACATTTTTGGAGTCCGACCAGAAGATTCGTTTGGAAAAACGTACGGCATGGGACTCTGCTATACTCTTTGCGAACCGAGCGCCAAGAACCGCCGCTTTTAGTTCAAGTCTGGGTATCGAAAGACTCTTCAGAGGTGCTACCCTCGTCTTGGCCCCAATCAGCGCACATTCCACCATATTTTCCGTGGAATTTCTTATATATGCCACGGCGGCGAATTCGCTTTCGCTGGCATCGATGAAGATATGTAGCTGCCGTTCGGAGTCGCTTGTAGATCTACTGGAGACGTAGCAGCGAGGAATTTTTAGCGTTTCCATTGTTGGTAGGTATCCAACCCATTTTGTCCACTTGGCATGTTCCGCGTCCTTAAGCTCGTCATCCCAATCGATTTTGGAGCGCCATATTTCCTGTAGCAATATCTTAACGTACATCAAGAAGTGGGACAGTAAGCCCAGCGGATCGAATATCGGGTCCCACGAAATAGAATCTCTGATTATCTTGAGTTCGCAGTCGCAGTAGGTGAAGCAGTCTGATAATGTGCACCACCACATTCCCAGCACCTTTTCAGTTGTCAGCTCCACATCGACATCAAGATCGAGATAGTCTGTAGGGTCCGACTTTAGTGCTTTAATGACTGTGGACGAATTAGAGATCCAGTTCCTGATAAAGAAACCTCCCTGTTGATGGATATACCGGATTTCTTTGGCTAGCTTAACTGCTTCCTCTTCTATCGCTACGCTGTCCATAAGGTCATCAACGTAATGGTTTTCCGTGATCGATCGGACGGCTCGCGGAAATACGTCTGTGAACTCTTCAGCGTTTTTTTTTTTTAAGAATTGAGCGCAGCAAGGTGAGCAGGTAGCTCCAAACGTCATCACATTCATCACGTATACATAAGTTTCATACTCTTCGCCTCTACTCCACAGGAATCTTTGAAAGTTCCTATCTTCCTTCCGTATTTGGACCTGGTGGAGCATTTCCATAATGTCTCCGCAGATGGCTATGCGATTTTCTCTTGCCCTATTGATTACGGAAGTTAGTTTGATCGGGGCCTTTCAGGAGCACTGAGTTTAGTGATACGCCTTGAACGGTGGCTGCCGCGTCCCACACGAGCTTTAGTTTAACCGGTTTATTTGGATTTTGCACCGGGAATATCGGAAGATACCAGGCGTTATGACTCCCTTCTGCGATTTCTTGGGCAGATAATTTTTTTGCGTAGCCTTTTGAAACGTATTCCTCTATTTTGTTGTTGGGCGCTTGAGCTAGGAGCGGCTCCCGCTTCATACGTTTGTGTAGACACGCCAATCTGCGCTTAGCCGCAAGTAAGCTGTCCGGCAATTGAATTTTGTCCGCCTTCCACAACAGTGAGGTCTCAAATCGCCCATTTTTACGGCGAGTGTGAACGTTTAACAGCTCTAACGCTCATTTGTCCTCGGTCGGCAGATGATTATATCCAGAGTTCGTTCCTAAACTGTCGTTGATAATAAATTCTTTCACAAGCCGTTGCAATTCTAAGTCGTTGCACTCACAAACATATGGAAGCTATGGTGTACATCGCGGCCTGATGGTGTCCGTCTATCACAACCTCCATGCACAATCCACCCCAGACGTATCTTTGTGGCAACTGGTTCTTCAGCTTCTCCCTCCTTGTGCCGCAGTGAAAGGCTCAACTTGGCGTTGTTGAGTCCTATAAGCAGGCGTGGAAGTGCACGATTGTACGTCTTAATTGGTAATCCTTTGAGGTGCTCGTATTTCTGCTGCAATTCGGAGCATATTGATTGCTCTGGCAGTTGTAGATCCTTAACTGTATGTATGTCCGCCAACCTATACCGCTCTGCCTTCGGGTCTTACTCGAAATCTGCAACGAGAATGTTTCCGAATTGTTCTCAAATATACGAGTGTTCCCAGTCCATTTCAAGCACAGCGGCTGGTGAGTTCCTTTTATCTTGAGTTCTTTAGCAACTTCTTCATTCATCAACGTTAGAGATGAACCGTCGTCCAAGAACGCCAGTGTGTGAAGGTGAATATCTCTATTGTATAGGACTACAGGTACGATTGGAAACAAGGTGGGTTTGGAATCGTGGCTGCGTGTATGGCAGTGCATTTGGCTAAGCACCCATTCTTACCACAAACGGAAGTCGAACGGCAGTTGCGGTTATAGTGCTTGCCCAGGCATCGTCGACAAAGCTTCTGGTCCCTTATAGCTAACCATTTCATTGGACGCCTGAGATTCTGAAACTCTTTGCAATCAGCAACCGATTTGCAGTCCCCTTGACAAATGCCACACTTGTGTTCCGATGAAGACGGTTTATTTCTATCAGTGTCCGCCTGACTATAGTGCGCGTTGATAAACCCTTTCTCTTTCCCGTTTCTACCTTGCGACCTATGTTCAGTAGTAGAAATGAAATTTCTGGCACGAGAACACTGTTAGCCGCTTCCGCAATTTGATAGATCCATGCGCTGAAATGGGAGAGATTACATTCAGATAGTGTAAACTTGTGTCTGGCCCAATCAAGCCGAATTGCTGGAGGCAATTTATTCACAAGCCGATGCAACATCGTGGCGTTATTCAAATGTGTGTCCAGACCGGAGGCCTCTATCGTTGTACAGAGGTTTTGGACAATGAGGGCAAAGCTCACTATGGTCTCCAGCTTATCGGCTTTCGGTGCTGGTGTTGAATGGATTTTCTGACTGAGTGTGTGGATGATAAGCTCTGGATCCCCGTACAGCATTTTCAGTGTCGCAATAACTCGAAGCACGCAATTTGGCTGCACTAGGAGACTTCGGACTGACTCTAAGGCCTTGCCTTTTAAGGCTCTTTGCAGCTTGTTCTTGTAAAAATGGTTGCGTCGATTGCGAGTGCAGTGGAGGAAATGTTGGTTGTTGGGACCCAGCAGCCATAGAACCCAGTCCACTCAGCGATGCGATGGTATCGACTGCGTCGCCTTTGCCTTTGCATCGTAGAGGAAGAGGAAGTACCAACTCGTGTTAGTGCAAGGGGTTATTAGGTAGCGAGTTAATTGAAACCGAAGCCCTCTTTGGTGGCATGCTCTTCTAAAAATGAGTATCAATTTTTACTGTGGTCCCCCCTTTGATACTAATTTTTGGAATTTTTACTGTGGTCCCCCCTTTCATACCGCCTACACCGCCCACACCGCCGACAACGCTGACACCAACCGTACCGCCAACATCAACCGTACCGCTGACACCAACCGTACCGCTCATAACCGCCATTCCAACTTTGTTCCACATAGTCACGAGTACATCAAAAAATAAAAAATATTTGTAGACGAGAAGGTTCTCATCTGAGAGAGAAGAGGGGGAATGTAACGATGCATTTGTTACCTCATATTTTTCTTCAACCATCCTCCAGTGTGTGATATCCCCACTGTATATGCCAGGACTGCCGCAAGGCGGACCTGTAGGTTCCGGGACAGTCGCAAGACGGACCCGTGAAACACCGGGGCTATCCCGGTTTGAAATAATTTTGATTGTAATAAAGAAAACTCCCCTGTTCGTGTTTCTTTGGAAAAGAATCTTGGCGATCCGGCGAGCTAACCCCAGCCCAGATAAAAAGCACATCACAGCCCGTACCTTTCGTATTAAATATTACTCACATTTCGCAAAGTGCTTTATTTAGACTATGTCCATTAATAATTTTAATTATACAACATTAGAAATGAGCAAACATGCCCATTAATTATGGAACCAGCGCTGCCAAACTAGGCTTTTTCATGCCTTTTAGGCATTATTTCATTAGCTAAGGCTTTAAGGCTTTTTTTTCCCAAAAAAGGCATCTTTTTTTTATTTCAAATATATATATTTTTTTGATTCAACGTATACTGACTTTTTATTTTTTTAAACATTCTTAAAAAATCTTGGCAAAAAAAGTCATGATCATGAATATTGTTCCTATTTCTTCGTAATTTATACATAATTTAAGTTTTTTGTTTGGAAATAAAAATTATTTTTGTTATTTTTTTTATATTTGTGTTTATATTTTGATTTATTGTTCCAATTTACATAAAAAAAAAATTAGGCATTATTTTATTGAAAAAGGCATCTTTTTTTTCAAGTTAGGCTTTTTTTCGTCAAAATTGGTTGGCAGCGCTGTATGGAACACAACACCATTTAAGTGGCTGCCTCGGCTGTCTTCGCAGTACCGCATTTTGTCACTCCAATTTTCCAAGACCTTTTTGATGGTTTCAGGCTGTAGCTCACGGATTGCTTGGATGATATTGGCCTTAAGTGCTTGAATAGTTTCCGGACTGCTGCAGCGTTGAGGCCTTCTCATAGCGTTGCCAGACGTCCCGGTTTGCCCGGGAAAATTTTCAAACAAACACACCTAGCATATAGGAATGGGGACGTTCGGATTCCTAGTGTCTGTAAAACGTCAACTAGATATGTCGGGACTAGGTATAGGTATCCGAAAGCGTTGACTATACAACTTTAATTGTTTTAATATTCCAGCGGTCAGCGTTACCTTTGTGTGATTTTGCCCTTTTTTATTTAGAAAAGTCTCTTCATACATTTTCTGAAGTAAGTATATTTAAAATGTGACTCGGTTGCCTACCACAACACTTTTATACTGTTATGCGAACTAGTGGCTGATAAATATCTTGCGAAAATTCTAAATTTGCAGAGAAGCTTTAGAAATGACACCTTGTTGGCTTTTTCTCTCACCGGACCTTTTCTTGACCCTTCAGAATTCTGCAGCGGCCACTCTGTTTATTTTAAATTTGACTCTTCGAAATGTCAATTGAGTACGCAGGCAGATTTTTTTTTTACCGGATTCGTCGGCTTCCCCTCCATAAATGTCAACTGCAAAAACTATACACGTAAGACGTAACCACTCTAGGCCAGGGATGAAAAATGAACTTTCTGGACTGTAACTAAATCTTAGTTACGATTGTATTTTTTTGTATTTTTTCAATTCTCGTATACAAGTATGTATAGGAGAAAGATATCGATTTCGGACAAAATTTTAGATGTTTTTAAATTCAATGTAAATAATATAATATTCTACAAGCTGACCAGGCGAACTACGTTCCGCCCAAATTCGTTAAAGTAATGAAAATAGTAATTCCGAACATGCACAATGCATGCTACTTAAATTCTTTCGTGTCAGTCAAATACGAATGGCAAATCGATCTGAATGAGCAGAATCCGCGGAATTATAATGTTTGTCTTCGAATTTTCCACTCAAAAACGTCGCTTATTGCATGATATTTGATTTGAGATTCTTCACAATCAAATCAAATGTGATCAGTTACAAAATTTCGGTGGATTGAGGTTGCGCAACAAAATTATAACTGAGCTGATTTCCAATTTCAAACTGTGTAGCGGTACATAAAAATAGTTTAAAAATTTAACATTTTAAATAATTTTTGTTGTATTGGAATTTTCTATTTTTTTTTAAGTGCGGTTCTCCGTACAGAGTTCTATTCACAATCCCACCCCCGAGTTATGAGTGCACATACGGACATCAGTCACTTTTATAAATAGCGGTACCCACCCGGTTTTGCCCGTGCCCTTCGTATAAAATCCCGCCCAGATTTCGCAAAGTTTCAAATGTTCAATAATAATTTCAATTATATAATTTTAGCGTTTGAATTTTCTGTTTTTGATGTGTAAACATCTAAGCGCACGTTACTGGAATCTGGTGGAGTAATTCCACACATTTAACTTGCGATGACGGAAATGCGTCACTGTGTTTTATCATTGCATACGTTTTTATCATTGCATACATTTATGAGCTGGGGCATATTAATTTCAGCTTTTTGTTGATGTGAAATCAAATTTTTCCATTTCGTCCTTGCACCGTACTCAGAAGATATTTCAAGAATTCTGCAGGGAGATTATCATCTTTTACCAATGGTCATAAGCGGAGACTTAAATATCAATTTTGCAACTCCAGAAGCTCAACCATTTGTTGATTTTATGCAAGACAAATTTAATCTTCAAATGAACTCCAACCGGAAAATTTCAACAACCCGATATGGAACAACTATCGATGCTGTCTTCCAGCGTAATCTAGATAGATTACAGTCTCGAATATACATATCTTACTTCAGCTACCACAATCCGATTGTACCTATTCTACCGAAACTAGCACAGAACGAATAAATTATTGTTATTTCATAATATATCAAGAATACGGTTATTACAATTCCCTCTTTTCTCAATGACGTGTATCAAGCCACACACATACCGCACGCACGGTGTTTACACATACACATATTTCGGGACTGTTGGATACAGTCGCACAATTTTTTTTTTTTTTTTTTTGAATAGGAGTTGCTACAACCCGTTTTCCTATTCCGCTTATCTTATACAAAGTGCCACCTATCGGGGCCAAAGCTATCCAACTAACCATATACCAAAATAGTGTCCTATCTATCCAACTGTAAGGAACCATACAGAGCCACAAAATTTCATTAAAATCGGTTGAGTGGTTTAGGGGATCGACAACCGCGCCACCGGAAAAATCCCAAAATTTACTGAAATTCATGTGTTTTTCAAACAAGCATAACACACATATACCTGTGTAGTAATAATATTGATAAACGAATACAAAAAATTGTAACAGGTCATTGTATTAAATATGCATTGAGTGTAACTATGCATTTTTTCAAAATAAAAAAATACTCTTTGTGGGTAACTTTTTCGGGGCGATTGTATTTTGTATTTTTTCAAAGTTCATTGTAACTTAAAAGTTACGATCGTAACGCGTTTTTCAACCCTGGGACAGAGTATAATAATTGGATACTCAAAGGTGTGAGAGAGGGTGAGGGTGGCGCACATTGCACAGCGCAAGCACGTTCATACGAAAGAGAAGTATGCGAGGTGAATGTGTATAATCAACAGCGACAAAGTTGTTTCTGAGGAAATGCGCAGATGGCTGTTGACGTGCGCTGATGGACTTATGGTGGTTGGTGGTGTATATAGAAATTGAGTTCAAGGTTTTTGTTTTAATGGTTGTTATAGTACATACCTACATACGTTGATACCTACAGTAAAGAATTGAAGAATTCAAGAAGTAAAGACGATATAGGTGAATTAAAATAATTTGGATTTATTGAAGTGAAACTTCTTATTCGACTTCCAACAAGGTTGCATTCAACGTTTAACGCTACCATGGAGGGGGTATGGAAGCACTGTTGCGTTAAACGTTCAACGCTCCTGGGGAGGGGGGAATAGAAGGAGACAGAGCGAGAGTGAATGCGTGGCACTCGAACGCATGCGCGTAGTATACCTGTTACAGGCCAGCGCGAGCGTTAGCAACGAGTAGCGTCCTCATTTACTTGTTTTAGTTTAATTTGATACACATACCTATAATTTAATAGGGTAGTATTTTTGAAGTGAAACTTCAAATGCGAATTCCAACATATCGTATCTTACTTAAGTTGTCATTATCCCATTGTAAATGTTAGGTATGGATTTTGATATTTCTCCACTCGAAAATGATAATTAAAAGATGCGATCAATTGTGAATTGTAAGCAATGTTAATAAAGTCTGTCTTAAAGTATCCTGCTCGCGCTAAATTATATCTCCCATACAAAAATGTCTACAAAGATAAAATTGAGCAAGGCAGTTTAGCAAAGCATCAGTATCCTGTTCGCACGCTAAATCCTTAACTTCATATAGATGGGCCGATGAAAAGTCTCCACTCATTTAGCTCTTGAAATAAATGTCCGGTGCATTAAATCGAAGATAAATTTTGACATAAAAAACGCAACATTTGAAAACGCAGACAA
Source organism: Cheilosia urbana (assembly GCA_946477585.1). Lineage (NCBI taxonomy): Eukaryota > Metazoa > Arthropoda > Insecta > Diptera > Syrphidae > Cheilosia > Cheilosia urbana. The sequence continues at coordinate 47,689,558 of OX297856.1, forward strand.
TGTTTGCGTGGTAAATAAAAGAAAACGCAAAGCCAAACAACAGAGCCAAAACAGAGATACATATAAATATAAATGAAGCGAATCGATTTTCAGGGGGACTTATGCTCTCATTTGGCGTCGACTTTTGGGTAATAACAAGTGTTCCACTATATGGTAAGGAGATTGTGGAAAGTTTGAGGACACATGTCGAACTTCTTCTTATAATTTCTAGGTTTCTTACGTCTTACAAGTTTGAAATTCGAAAATTCTATTAAAATTACGTTTACTGATATCTGTCATGGTACTCATGGTTCATAAGCATATGGGTTTTGTCCCACCTATATCATGTTTAATAATAATTTAGCGACCATTTTCCGTTGGTGTGGAGAAACGAAGTGGAGACTAGGGGCGCTAAAAGCGTGAGCAGGATACTAGGCTTAAAGAAACAATATGATTTCACTAAAAATCAATTTCTACCCCTATTTTCATTTCCACATTACGAAGTTTCACTTCTTCCGCGCGGAGGGACTCCACGAACTATTTTTTTTTTTAGAACTAAAGAATGAAACTCTGTGTTTGTGAGTCAATAAGCAATTTTTTGAAAACAAAACCGAAATAAAGCCAAAATCAATAAGATGTACCTATTACAAATTGACAGGCCTCATGTTTATTTATTCAACGACAGTCGCAATTTTCTCGTTCTCTCGATATTTTTCCTAACGCGTGTGCTTTATCTCAATTTATGAGAACTGTCATCGGCAAACAATTTTTTGAAAATAATCTAACTTCATCCCTTGCATCCATAGGTCTGTTCCTTTACTTTTAAATCTTATGAATTTTTACTAATTCTTACAAATTCTTACGAATTTTTACTCAGTGCCGTTCCTTAACTCGAAAAATTCGTAAAAGAGAGCGTCCTCGAGAGAGCAATACATTGCCCCTCCACTGAGAATCTTACGAATTTTTACTCAACAAATTTCTTGGTGTAAGAAGTGGAAAAACTGTCACTGTCAGTCACCTTACAATTAACAGCTGATTTGAAAGTTGTTGTTCCGTTTGGCATATGCGTAGATGCGCACAATATTGTTTGTAAAAATGAATACCTACGTAGGTAGTCCTTAAAAAATTTTGAACAAACGAAATTGCAGAAAATCAGTAGTTAAATCTCATTAACCGCTCAATATCGGCTGGTTATCGATTTGGCTAACTAACCAAACTACTGATTGTCTGGTTAATATTTTGTTGAACAAACACATTCGATGGTTACCAGCTGGAATAACCGATGTTTAAAGATAACCAAGATTGAACAAACCGGGCCTTACTAAACTAGATACTTGAACACTTGAACGTCCCCTTTGTCTCCACACACAAGGTTATGTGTTGGCTATGCTTTCTGATTATACTATACCTACACCTCCTTTGTCTGCAATACGATCTTAGTGTCATACTTAGCACTCATTTTATCGAGGAGTTCGTAAAGTTCGTGGAAGCCTATTTTTTTCTATTGTAGTTTTTATTGAGCCATCTTCATACCTAAAGGTTCATACACATTTAATTTTTTTGGGAGGTAACCATTGTAAGGCAATGAATCATGTACATAGCTGCTCGAATCGATCATAAATTTAAAATGTGTTTAGTTGGCGCCCATACATTTTTGTTTATTGCTACTTCAATACTCAATTATTTTTGGCAGTTATCTACTTTTCTCCAAATGACTATATTTAAATATATCAAGTATAATCCCTTTCAAATCACTGGACCTCGTACTCCACACAAAAATATAGTTTTACTCATGAAATCTGGCTCCAAATTATTTGGAGCAAACTTGTAATTTGATCTATCCTCTGATGGGTACACTACTATTACACTTCATATTTTACACAAATCAAACAGCAAATAATTAAATAATTCCTCAGGGAAACCATTTCCATCTTGTCGAGACGAAATTTTGTTTGATAATGACCGAAATCTCTAAAGCTTCTTGTTGTAATCTAAACCACCCTTACAAGTTTTAGTGATATACCGATGCGTGTATACGTGTTGGTTATATTTTTTTTATTAGATAGCATTCCCTCATTTTTTGCTCCCACAGTTTCACCCCTAATATTGACTTCCCCTTGAATATTGTCCTAGGAAGGTGGTGTGCAGAGGTTAGAATGGCAGGATTCGTGGGAATCAATCTGTCGAGTTCTTTCTCACGCATTTTGGCCACGTGCTGTCCATGCTTCACATAATTGCTTTGTGAAGCTCTTCGCATTTGAATCGAGAATAACGATAACACTCATATTCGGGGATTGCACTTTTTTCTTTTAATGTAAAACTCACTTTATTGTATTCTTTTCTTTGATAATTTCAGAATATATTAGGTACATGCTTTGGTTGAGTTCAAGCTCTGGTCTACCATGATTGGTTAATTTAAATTTGACAGTACCGGACGGAACGAACTACTACCTAGGTACTACTTTTTCTATAGATGGGCGATGATCTGTTTTGGATTTTAACTTTGGGCGTAACATTTTTTGTTTATTCGGACGAGTAGGGGAAACAAAAAAAGTTAAATCCCGCTAAAGTTTACGTTTGGGGGCACGTTGTGGCCTTATTTTTGTCATTTGAAAATCGAGTTATCGGGCTATGATTAATGATTTATGGTGCTTTGTGTATTATATGCCTTACGTCGACCGCATAATGGACTTGTTGAGTCGTCCTAAAAACGCTTTGTCTAGGAACAATCGCAGTGGTCATACGCCTACAATCAGCTTTAACTCTTTATTCAATCATTCATTTATTCAATTCATTTAGATGGGTTTATTTCTTTCTTTCTTTTTTCGTCCGCGCTTATTGTTTTGGAAAGAACCCACAACTTTATGGGGTGTCCCAATGGCTGAATTGAGATACTTCTGCAGTTTCATACGACAGTTCGAAAATTTGTGACTTGTGCGACGTGAACTAGAGCTATCGCAGTGGATCAAAATCTAACGGTGCATATTGTGAAACATCGACTCTTAATAATCGAAGGCAATCTGGTGGACATTTACCTAATCATATCATTCCGGTCCTAACTCCCAACTTAAAATATGTCTACGGGATTAAAGAAATGGAAGGATTCCATAGCGCGTTTGAGATCTGTTTCTGATTAAAAATGTTCTCAACGTTCGCTCATTTATTAAAAAATTAAAAAAAAAAAAAAAATAAGTTTGGTTAAATTACCGCATCGAATTATGCGGATTTAATATGGAATCCGAATTAAGAGTAGCGTTTTCGGTAATTACAATTGAAAATTAAGGACGCAATCTATTTTAAAAACATCAATTTTACTCTATGTATTCATTTTGGTCAAAATCGTTAAGGCCGTTTTCACCATTTTTAAAAAAATGCCATTTTTCAAAAGTGTATTGTAGTTTGCTATTATGTTAAAAATGACGGTATTACCTCAATGAATTTGTTATTACAATCGTATGGACCGTTTTCGAGGAGATATGTCCAAATATCAAAACTAGATCTAGGTACCGTTATTCTTTTTATTTTTTTTAGCAAAAACCTGGGTATGCAGGGATGTTAACCTCACCTACTCAAATTTTAATTTTAGTTGAAATCGTAAGAACAAAAACGAACCACGGTTGCCAACTTGAAACATAACTTCGGACAAATATACCGGAGACGGAGAAATTAACATTGGGACAAAGATTTAGTTTTTTGTGTACGTTCTGTACATTATCCTTTTTCCATTACATAGTAACAGAAAGATACCTATTGTTTTCGTTCAAAATTTCGAATTCGAGATGTTAATCAATCTGACATTACCATGATACACGAACTCAAAAAAGTGGGTCGCAAAATTCTGTCCGGTCTGTCCGTCCTTCCATAGGCCTAAACGGCTGCCCGGATTTCGTTTAAACTTCGGATTTGGAGTTTGTGGACTTACAGTTCGGGGGCCTTTTTTATTTTGGATTTTTGAAAAAAACATTTTTTTTAAAATTTAGTTTTCCTATGTTTAATAGAGAACGGCAATAACGATAGTGACCAAAATGCAAACTTAGAGTAACATTGATGTTCATAAAATTGTTGCATCCTTAATTTTCAATTGGAATCGCCGAAAACGCTAATTTTAAAAACTGCTCATATCTCGAAAACCCCATTTTTGACTTCGATAAAACTTTAAAAACCAAGTACTGCTTATATCGCGAACAAGGACTTATAATCGGTTTTTAGCTATAATTATAGTTAACAAACAGTATTTTTCAAACTAAACATTGCAATATCTGGTACTGTTTTGTCTGCCAAATTTTACAAAAACCGCTCTAACGATTTTGATCAAAATACATTTTAACGATAATATCAGTAATCTTATTAAGATCCCGTACTTAGTTTTTCTCAAAAAATTCGAAGAAATCTGTTTTTTAATTATTTCTCAAAAATGATTACCCAGAAGCCGATCTCTGTTCATATATAGGTACACATTTTTGAAACTCAATATCGCACTTTAAAATTAAAATTGCAACAACAAGGCAAAACTTATTTTCAGCAAATATTACACACACTTCCACTTTTTTTCAACCTTTTTGAATATGCACCTTAAAATAGGTAATTCCAACAATCAGAATATCCCACTTCATTTGCACACCCACCCACGTTCATCGTGATGTATATACAAATTTAAACAAACCTCTGAATTCTTGCATATTATACATATTTATATGTAAAGATATCGATCTATCTGGAAGTATTCAATTATTGACAACTTAAAAAAGCGTCATTTACCTATTCCAGTCAAAAAGAAAATCGTTCCCAAATAGACCAAAAATCAGAAACTCCTACTACACTTGTTCTCGTACTCAAAAACTTGTAAAGTGTAAAAGCTATAAAATAGTGCCTACAGTGGCGCTTATAGCTCTCTAACAATAACTTGCGACACTTGTCTGTTTCTAGAGCTTCAACTTTTAAAAACTAAAAGTTACTTTTGTTTAACACTATGTACCTATGTATTCCTTTTTCTATACTTTATAAACCGTTTCTTTTACCTAACGTTGCTTCTCAGATCTTTACCTACCTATCTAATAAAATAAGAAAACAACCAACAAAACTTTTGGCGAACGAGAAAGTTTTGTTCGACCCAGTTGTGTTATTTTTAGTTATTTGTAGAATTAATTTTCTTTTTCATTAATTAAGTTTGGGACTGAGAAATCTTCGGGAAGGACAAATGGCAAAGAAACATTGGGAAAGACAAAGACTTTTTCCCAAATGTACCGTGTTGGCAACCGTGAATCGAACTGGTTTGAAAATTTTATTTTTTGAGAATAACCTACCATTAATATTGAGGTATCCGTGCAAAATAAAAACAAGCCCGAGTTGCAGTCCCATAAACTTCAAATCTGAAGTTTAAACTAAACCCGGGTTGTAGGCCTCATGAGCATATGGACAGACAGACAGATGGACAAAAGTGAGACCCCCTTTTTTAGATTTTTTTTTTGAGTTTCTCTACCATAGTAATGTCAGAATTGTTTAAAATCTCAAGTTCGAAGTTTTGTACGAATACAAAAACAACTGAATTGGTTGAAATTTACGGGCGGTAGAGGGAAACATACGCATTTTGCTTTTTTTTTCAGCAGCATGCCCCCCTTATCCAAATGTTAATTGAAAAATATATTTAATGCATCGAGAATTTTAAATATTCTTGCTTGTATACATGTTTGCTTAGGCTGTAGAAAATAATACATATTCCATGTCGGAAGGGTAACAATTTATTAATAATCAAAAATTAGTTTTGGGGACTTACTTTATTTCATTATGAAATAAGACCCCAATTTTCATGAGGAAATAAGGCTCCAAAAAAGGAAATAACACCCCAAATTTTATTAAAAATCGTCGTTTTTGTTTCCTGTATAATTTGTTGGGGACTTATTTCATTTTTATGTTGGGGCCTTATTTCGCAGAGCCGTTTGTTTATACCTAAATTAATTTTGTTTTATTTATTAGTAATATAAGGTGTTCAATGCGGCATTTTGATCCTGCTTTCCATCAACATCATCTTGATCTGAAAATTTATTCTACTATTTCTCGCTCCATTGGTTGTTTCATTCTTAAATGGTGGGGTGCCTATAAATAACCAAGCCACACAATCACGTTTCCAACTAAAATATTCAACACCTCATTCTAACATTCGAATAAATTTCCCGTCCGTTTTTCGAGATGTTGCTTTCTCAAGCAAGGTATGCCCAGACCAGCGAAATATTTCATAAACATTTATTTAGAAAAAAAATTTTATGAAATGTTTCGCAGTTTCCCAATCGTACCTAAATAATAAATTATTGTTTCACAAGTTTCCCAGCAGAAAGGCGAGAGTTGTTTTTGTTTCCATTGGGTAGATAAGATAAAATACAAATGTCCAGAAAATCTTGGAATAATGAGAAATGGAAACTAGCAGGCTGCATAAATTTAAATAATTTTCAAAACTTATTATTGGCAAAAACATTTCTTTTTATCAGAAAATATTAAAAAAACAAAAAATGTAATTGCAACGGTTTTCAGCGAGTTTTTTGAACAAATAGCTTTAAATTTATGAGAAGTTAGTTTTGACAATCAAACTTTTATTTTCTGTGTGCGCAGTGAACGTGGCAGTGGCGTAGCGTGGGTTGGAGCCGCCCGGGGCAGATCCAATGTGTGCCGCCCCCGAAATTTTTCATATACTAAAAAGACCTTTGTAAACTTGGTAAAATTTTTGGAATCGAATAACGGTAGGTTCTTTGGAAATTTCGAAATACATATCTCGAAAATAAAAATTCATTTCTAAGGTAATATTGTCCTTTCTAACTGAATGGCAGGCTCAGTTTATTTCTATATAATCGTACAATAGATTTTTGAAAATTTAGTTTTCTTTGGTTTTCTAAGGAAATGGCGATAAAGATTTTGACCAAAATGAATCACCGAAAACGCTAATTTTGAAAACTGCTTATATCTCGAGAACCCTAATTTTGATTTCGATAAAACTCTAAAAACCAAGTAATGCTTACATCCCGAAAAATAACTTTTAGGTAGTCAGTTTTCAGCAATATAGTTAGGCAATAGTATATTTTTTAAACTAAACATTGCAAAATTTGGTACGGTTTTGTCTGCGTAATTACAAAAACTGGTCTAAAGATTTTGATCAAAATGCTTACTTAAGATAATATCCGTATTTCAAATAAGACCCCTTACCTAGATTTCCTCAAAAAAATTCAAATAAATTAATTTTTAAATTATTTCTCAAAAATGACTACCCAAAAACCGATATGTGTTCATATTTTTTTTTTTTAGAACTCAGCACTCAGTGATGCCAACCCTAATTTTCAAAAGTCTGTAGATGAAAGATAAAAATTCTGTATTCAGACTTCTTTTTTAACATACCTAATAAAAGTGCTAAAAATGTAAAGTTTGAGTGGCATAAAATATCAGTCTTTAACTATAGTATTTATTAATTTTGTACAATTACATAACTTTTATTAGCCGCTGGTATCGCTGGAACCTGGAATCCACCTACTTCCTACTCTGGTATAAAAAAAACACTCCAAAATTTTGTTAAACGTTATGAATATTTTGTCGTACAGCAAGAAAGAGTTTTTGGGTGCTCCGATTGCATTTCTTTGTTTAGGTCAAAGAAATATACCAACGCAAAACTAAGAAAATCAAGTTTTTACTGGAATCTGACATTTCTGTATATCTGTAGGCAAAGTGAAAATTCTGTAGATTGGCATCAGTGTCAGCACTTCAATTATAAATGCAATAGCAGCAAAGCAAAACTTATTTTTTGCAAATATTGCCCACTTCTTCTTTTTTTCAATCATTTTGAATATGCAGCATAAAATAATTCCAACAATTCACTTCTTTTGAGCAAAATAAAACACAATAGAAAAGTATACCTTTTTTTGGTTGCGCCAAGGATGTGTAATCTTAATTATATTAGATACCTCTAATACCAACAAAAGCAAAACTATACACTAACTTCAGTTTCCAGCAAAACATCGCTTACAGTTACATACGCACACACCCAACTTCTAGCGAGAAAAGAGAAAAGGGGTAGGTATTTTCGAATGCAGATGTGCACAGTCAGTGTTGCCGAAAGTACTCCCATAGGAGTATTGTACTCCTTTCAGCCTCTCCGTACTCCCGTACTCCTCCTTTCACATTCGTACTCCTATTTTTTTCAAAGACCCAAAATATCTTACACTTGCACGAAAGTGTAATGTCAACCTTAATAAATTTAATTCACTTAAAATTTAATGCAAATTTAGCAGCACTTTTATCTGCGAAACTGTTGTTAAAAAGGGAATTTTCCTCTTTCTAGTTTGTTTTTGTTTTTCGTTGGCTTCATGCAATTTTCAACTGTCAGTTCGGTATTTATTTTATTGTTACCTGAGATTGTGGTTTTGTGATTCTGTTTTTTTTAAACTCCTTGAATTTGTATGTAAAGTTTTAATAAAATGAAAAGTTTTGTTAATTTATTGCTTGAAATATTATAATTTCTATTATAATAAATCAAAGTAAATTTATATTTAGTTAAATCACCTTCTGCAAGAGCCAACGATAGCCAACTTTTGTTATTAGAATTAATAATACAGACGAATCTCTCTAAGTTGAATCAAATAAAAATTAGTTCGAGTTAGAGGTATTTCTGGAAAAATTCAAGTAGGAGGGTTTTACTATATTTTTTTTTTTTCAAGCGAATTTATTTTACTCGAAGAAAGTGCAAAAATTGTGTCGAAAAATTCAAGTTAAAAGAGGTTCGACTTAGAGGGTTTCGAGTGTAAATATTTATGTTTTTTTTTTTTTTTTTAAATAAAGTTTTAAAAAAAATGATTTCCCCACATTTATATTTAATGACTAAAAAATGTCTGTACTACTATTTCTCTCAAAATACTCCCATTTTTTGGCTGCGGTACTCCTCTATAATATTTCTCTCCGGCAACACTGTGCACAGTGTTTAATTTGTGTTTTAAATTTCTGAAATGTAGTTGCATACTAGGGAGCAGCGTTCATTGGATTTTGTTGTTAAGCAACACAAGAAATGTCTGATTACTTACTGTGAAGCAGTGTCCGTTTTGTCAATTTTATAATTTTTTACAAATTAAGAAAAAAAAAAAAAAAAACCGCTCCAAATTGCCGCCCCTGCAAAGTGTCGCCCGGGGCCTATGCCCCCTTGCCCCTCCCCCCCCCCCCCCCCTTGCTACGCCACTGGAACGTGGTGACAATAATAAGCCAAGTCGGAGAGAGAGAGCTATGGACTATGGTGCGGTCCCAACGGGATTACCCATGGTTGAAAAACCGACCTGGGCAATGCTGATAATAATCGTACGCGTACCACTTTTGAGTTCATCATCTTCTAATGCAAAAATGAATAAATGTAACAGAATGACAGCGCTCTCTGAATTATTCCAATGAACAGAACTTGTGAGAACGCCATCTATGAGTTTTGTAACGATGAATTTCGTTACATAATTAATTAAGTTACCAGTCGTATCATTTTTCTTTGTTGCACTAACTAAGAACCAAGAACAGCGGATCGACTGCGCCACAGTAGCCCAGTAGTAATCATATTGTTAATTGTTCGTGGTAACAATACTATATGGTTTTGGCCGACCGATAATATCTATTCATAAATAGAAGTCACACTCACTTGCTGGTTGTTACTCCATGAGACCGCCAGCCAAACCCCCAAATAATGGAGCAAAATTCAGAGTGTGAACCGTACCAATTCAGTGTACCACTGCATTTGTTCCTCAAGGAGTTCTTGGACTACTTGAACATTTTTGGTGTTAGCAGGCCTGCGGATAGCTAGCAAATTGACGAATCCTCCGCAAGGAAGATTTGTAAATTGCCGGGATTGTCGCAAGACGAACCTGCAGATTGCCGGGACTATCGCAACTCGCAAGACGGACCTGTAGATTACCGCGACTGCTGCAAAGCGGACCCGTAGATTGCCGGAGCTGCCGCAAGGCGGACCTGTAGATTCATTAAGAAATTATTGGATTTATATTTGTACTTGTAAATTGTAGAATTGAGTAAATACGACTTTGAATTGGTTAATATACCTATATAAGGTATAAGAAACTCCTTTAGAACTAAAATCCAATTTAAGTGACATGGTTGAAGCCGTCTAGTTAAAGTTAGTCTTCTTCTACAATTCGTCTACGATAAGATACAGCTGTTTCACAATACGAGACAAGAGATTTTCAGTTAAGTTCAGTATTACATAAACTTCATCAGTTGATAGAATAACTTTTCAATAAGCTTAAACCTAATATCCCGAAATATTGGGCAATCTCATAAAAAGTAAAACACTTTTCTCCATGCATCCCCGGAGTAAGAAGTGCTTTCTTACCTTATGACAAAAAATAGGCTCCTTCTGTGTTGTATGCCAATATTTACGACCTACCATAGTCTTCTTGCCTTGAAGACATTTAAAACTACCTATGCAAAGAGTGCCGTTTAAAGCTTATTGGAGATGCAATTTAATAAAAAAAAATCTTAATTTGACATTTAAGAGTGCGGGGACTAAAAAAATTCGGTTTGTTTGTTGAAAAATCACCCCAAAATTAAAAATGAAAAATGGCCCCAAAATATGAAATTAGATTAAATGACCTTAAGTCGGTCCATATTAGTTCTACGTATAAAAACGTACCACATATTCCAGGCTACATTAACAACAATGTAGTGGAATATTCAAACACTGCCAAATATCTAGGCATGAATCTAGACGCTAAACTGCGTTGGAAATCGCACGTAAAGAAAAAAAAGATGAGTTGAACATGCGATACAGTAAAATGTACTGGCTTATTTGGAGATATTCATCCCTGTCCAACTACAATAAATTATTGCTATACAAGCGAATTCTCAAACCAGTTTGGACCTATGGTCCCCAGTTGTGGGCATGCACATGCCAAACAAATTTACAAAAAATTCAGGTCTTCCAAAATAAAGTACTAAGGAACATAGTCAATGCACCTTAGTACATACGCAACGCTGATCTTCATAGAGATTTAAATGTTGAAATGGTTGAAGATGAGGTTAAGAAAGTTACTCGAAAGCACAGAAGTAGGCCTCTCAACAACGTAAACACAGAAATAACAGAACTTTTAAATAATGACAATGTAATCAGGACATTGAGACGGATAAAACCTCTTGATCTATAAGATTTAGCTAGGGCTAAGAAATCAGGTATTTTTTTCAAACAAAACAAGTTTAGAAATCCGACAAACGGCGGATCTTTCTCTTAAATTCAAAAAATAATTCAAAAATAAATTGCTGATTAGTCGTAAGACTAGGTGCAATCCTATTCGGGATGGCGAATGTCAGTCCCCCGGGAGTTTTTTTTAGATGAGTTTAAGTCCATCACTATTGCAGAAGCATCCCTCGTGTACTAGCTCTGCAATGTCTTTCGATGATTTTTTCTTCGAGCGAATTCCAAAAAAAAAAAAAAAAAATGAAAGTGCACATCTAGTTATACGGGAGTGTGTTATATTTTGGGAAAAGACGCGAACACCGACAAAATCGACTCCTAATTGTGTTTTTTCGGAGAGACTTACAAAAAAATTCAAACAAAACACAGGACGTGTTCAAGTGGCGTCAACAAGATTTTACAACCAATTTGGGTAATTTGTTTGATATTGCACACGCCGATTCGCTTCAATTGATGAAAATTGAAGAAGATAGCATTTTCTTGCAGCACCAAAGAGAGCCAGGTCGACCCGGTTACTTTGCTGGAGTAGATTTCTATCTATTCTGGCAAACAAAGAGGAAAAGACGCGACTCAGGGCTAATAAAGAGTAAAACTGGCGAATGAAATATTTTATGGCATCAACTTCTAAAGCGGCGTCGTCATATGAACCTTTACAGGATGAGTTATCTTCCTGTCCTGTACAGATTCTCTGCTGTGATACTACGGCCTCAAATACTGGTCGTATAAATGGTGCCTGTGTGCTTCTTGAGCAAAAACTTGACAGGGAAGTGCTTGTTTTTTCTTGTCGACATCACATCTACGAACTGGTGATAAAAAGTGTTTTTGAAGCTAAAATCAGTCAAATGACCCCAAGCCCTGATATCCCAATATTCAAAAAGACCCAAATAAGATTCAGTGCTATAGAGAAAACGTGGAAAGATACCTAACTGCTTCCAAAACTGAAGATCTGCTTGAATTCTATCGCATTGAACAGACAAAAAAAAAAAAAAAAAAAAAAATAAAATTGTGACGGATGAGTATCGAGAGTTGATAGAGCTCTCAATCATATTTTTAAACGGAGATAAAGAGCGGAGAATCAAAACTAGGCCTCCAGTTGCTAGCACCAAGCCCGATGCATGGCAAGAGCTATCTATTCACTAAAAATAGCGTTGCTGAGTTTTCAGTTTAAATTAACCAGCAACCAGGCTTCAAGGTATTTTGGCAGTAAGAGCACCTTACCAGGATTTGTGTTATCTGAAGTCATTGAAGTTTAACGAAAATATTGACAGAAGCATTTCGAAAGCAGCTCTACAGAAGTTCAGCCAACTCTTATGGTATTTGACTGATGAAGCATCCTGTCATTATTTGACGATAACGATAAGAGTAAGGATTTGTTCTCTCGTCTCAGAATTGATGACACTTTTCTTCGTGAGTGTCCCTCAACATGGGGAACAAACGCCTCTTTTCTAGACGCCGCAAAAATACGGTTTCAATGCTAAGAGCGGTTAACGACACAGCAGAAAGGTCTGTTAAACTAATGGAAGAATTTTCGTGGTTTATTAACGGTTCAGGAGGAACAAAAGCAGTTTTTGTTACGTTGTGTACAAGAACACAGGAAGATCTACCTGACTGTAAAAAGGAAACGTTAAAAAGAAGAAGAAGAAACAATTGGCAGTAAGCCAACGAATTCTTCCCAACAATAGCCTCTCTACTCGTATGATTCTGTGTAATCTCACAGCTTGCGGGAAAAAGAGACGAATAGGCGAAGAAGCCCGAGAGAACGACAATTGACAAAATAAACACCTCGTAGCAACAACAACGCACAGAGGTAGGTCTTCCCCTCCGTTCTAATCACCAGTTGTCGGGCTTGTACTCGTCGCTCAGTTGGCGCAAGTGGTAGTCACTTGGTCAATTGCAGAAAAATCGAAATGCAAGTTCATTTCCTGGCAGGGGAAAAACAGAAATGTCTTTCCAAATGGAATTATATACGGAGAATTGACTGTCAGAATTCAAAAACTATTCAAACAATCACTTCAAAGGAGTCTGATGATGAATTAGTGGTGTAGTTCGAAATAGCTATCATTCCTACCAAAGTGACTGTGTCTACAAGTTGTTGTCAAGAGTTGTTCCCTCGAAAAAACAACAATTCACAAACTGAAATTCGACATAATTTCCCAACAGAAATTGTCAGGGTGAATCCCAAACAAGCGAGAATCGTTGTTACTCCTCGCTTCCCCAACTCAGTAAAAAGAAGTTATTGTTAAACTAAAATCGTAGTTAATAAATAAGAAATAAATAATTGGCGCAACAGGTCCGGAGGGACCCTAGGCCTAGCTTCTCGCAAACCATTCGTCTTGTGTGAGTTTTTTCTTTTTGGAACGAATGGAAGGGATCTACAATTTTATGCCGACTCCAAACGGCTAATTGAGAAGCTCTTTCAAGACAGTTATACTCTCTGATGCATGTCAGACGTTCGCGAGAGGTGGCACAGTGAAAAAAACCCTAAGTTGGAATTTGGGTTTTTGCGGGATTCGAACCTCGACCCCTCGCTGGCTTAGTAGTCCAACACACTAACCACCAAGCCACTGCGCCTACTAAAATCGTAGTAATAGAATGTAATATACGAATTTATTTTTCTTGAAAACAACACGAATTCTTAAGTAATCCATAGTACAAATACCCATACAGTCACTATATCATCAAGTCGGCACAACTTCCTGTTATTTTGGAGCAACAATAGTTCACAATCGAGCTAATAGGACTATAAAGAAAGAAATTGGAGGGTACCTATGCGTATACCTATAGGTACTTAACCTATACAAAACCTACTAAAAATGTAGCTGAATTGCTATAGGTACAAGCAATGGAAAAACACTTTTGGCAGTGTCATTGCTCGTGCGGATGTTGCGCACACAGATCCTAAAATCCTTTTATAGAAACAAAATCCGAATGCTGGACCCGGCTCTGAGAAATAAGGCCTCAAAATCAAAATATTAAAATAAGTGAAAGAAGGACTTATTTTCTAATGGAAATACGAAAAGAAGAAGTAAAGTAAGTCCCCGAAACTATTTTTTTTTATTATTATTTAGTGTTACCCTTCCGAAATGGAATACGTATGGGGGGGCATAGTGCCCCCTGCGACCCCCTGCTTGGGCTTACTGTTAGAGTACGGGGTGCGAGGTTCAACCTCGGGGGTTGAGTATATACAATGTTCCTTTAATCTAAATTAGTTTATCCAATCTCAACAATTTTAAATTAAAATCTAGTAAAAAAGCAGTTTTCGTTATTTTTAATTTCATTATGAAATAAACCCCAAATTTGAGGCCATATTTCATTTTCTCTTTTGGGGCCTTATTTCCTGCGGCTGCTGGACCCAAGTTTCGCATCGAAAACTTAGAAACATTTTCTTTCAATTCATATCGTTTTTTATCTAAATCGATGGGATACCAACTAAAAATGGACACCGGTAGAGGGGTAATAACCGAACACTCTGCATCATTAGAAAAATGGCTTAAAAGCGAAAAAGCTGCCCGTACGAAGAGTTACATACATATCAGTTACATGAGCGACCTTGCAATAGTTAACAGATCCAAATGTCTAAGTTGTCTTGCCTTCTGAGAGTGGAAACTCGCTTTCCAATGTAACCTAGCCTAACTTACCTACTGAATTATGTTAATATAAATCATATGTCCGTACATACGTACAATTTGATGCCAAATTAGTGTACTCTAACCAAATGCATGCATTATCTGAAGACCAACGTCACGATAATCTCAATGTTTACATCCTTTGTTTGACACAGTTCCTACGTTTCATCGACCTTTTGCACCTTGCATACTGACCTTCATTTTCTGATATATACCACAGCTTCGGCTAGCCAGCGGCATACTTGTTGGGGCAGCACACGTCCGCGCCGCACGGTTGGTCGTGTGCGCCCTACACAAACGCGTGCTCCACATCTACACCATGCAATTGTGTCAATCGTCGATTATTATACAATAAAAAGACACCTATCTGTTTGTAAATTATAGCATGACAAAACATTGGTTAACACAGAATGAAACGCAAGCATGTTTTCTCGTTCTATTATTCCGTTGAAAGATGCGTTTTTTACATTGTCATCGCTAGTGTTTGTCTAAAAAAAGATAACTTCCTCGTTACAAATATGTCAGTCTCACTCTAATGCATTGCATCGCTCTAGTCTTCATGGTGAAAGATCATGATTGCCTTGCTAAACTCACCCTTTATCTTTTCAATAACAAGGGTTGGTTAACATATTAGATACTACACCAGTGAGAGCTCAGCCATAGAATGTACAAGTGATACCGGGGTAGTGTATCACAAAATAATAAGGGTGGTAGTGTTTACCAATGGCATCAATGGTTCAGGTACCTTTAATAGTTGAAAACGGGCAAGTACGGCACTGAATTTTGGGAGGGGATGGCACATGTTCTGCATGCGTAGGTCGTGCGTCTCAAAATCAGTCGAACGACGTTTGCACACACGATAAGTCACGTGCTAGAGCACACGCGGGCGCATACACTTTTTTTTTTATTTTCAAGTAACGCACCGATTCGGAAAAAGTTGCAACTTGTTTTTTGAATTTTGAAAAACTACCTGTTTGCAGTTCAAATCTAATTTTTTTAAGTGAAAATTTAGATAACAAAAAGTGAAGTGTTTAAAATAATTTAGTAAACTACTCAACATGGAACACAACATTCATAACACACCATTGCACTGGGGATACAGCACAGCATCTACTACGCAAAATCACTGGGTGCCTCCACCCCAAACAAGATCCATGAAAAGAGCTCTGTCCGAGAGCGATTGCGATGAGCTTTACTCAGAGGAATCATCAAAAGAGCAGTAAGTGTGACAGAAATACAAAACATTCTCGACCACAGTGCTGTAACATTTTTATAATGCGTTTTTAGGGTATCTCCTGGTGAACCTGGTAGCTGCCAGTTGCTAAGTCGCAAAAAGCGACGGGGTGTCATCGAAAAGAAACGCAGGGATAGGATTAACTCTTCGCTTTCTGAACTGAAGCGTCTTGTGCCTTCAGCATACGAGAAGCAGGGATCCGCTAAATTGGAAAAGGCTGAAATTCTTCAATTAACGGTGGAGCATCTGAAGAATCTTCACTCCAAAGGTATGTAACAGTGGTTTTAAGTTAGAGAGATAAAGTTTTTGTGAATAGCAGTTCGTAAAAATGGACGCTTGGTTGTGTCATATCTTACAAAAAATTTAAACTATTTCCGACGCGCGTTATAAATTTTTTTAACATTGTCACAATTGACAAAGAGAAATGTCTGTTTGGTATTCTATTCAAATGACCCCTATTCCCCTAACGCCCTAACCCTAAAATGTAGGTACTTGCTAAAGTAATTAAAATAAACGTCTACTTTACATGATATTTAACAAATTCGTCTTAAAAATATTTGCTAACGTGTTCAACAATATACCTAAAATGTGTCGTTCCACAGAATTTCGCTTATTTTTCAAAAATCTTGTACTTATTAATAGGTAGCGTCTTTTCGTTTACCTATAAACAAAATGAAACGTTTCAACTTTTTTTCACTTATTTTCTAAAATCTCGTTTTGTTAAGTCTGTGAACTAACAAATTTTAGTCTCGACCTTGAAATTGCGGAAGCTCACAATTGCGAAATTTGTATGGAAAATATAGCCACTGTGAGCTACTAAAATTTAGAGTCGAAACTAAAAATGTTTATTGGTAAGGCCCATTGAAAAACCCTTCGTTAATAGTTTATTTTTACATAGTAATTGTAATTATTCCAAATTTACTCTGAGTTTGACAGCAGTTTCGTTTAAAGAAAACGTTGCGTCGTAGGTAGATACTAATAAAAAAAATTAAGTCTCGACTTTATATTTACTCACAATTGTGCAATTTAAATTGAAAATATAGCTACTTTCAACTACTAAAGTTTAAAAGTTTAAAGTCGAATCTAAAAATGTTTATTGGTAAGGCACATTAAGTTAGTACATTCCAAATTCATAAACGTAATAGGTAGCTTCAATGGCGCTACAGTCCGTGGTAGACTTGGGCATCAAACAGCATGCAATATGTCTCTCCAGCTCCTTATATCTGCACACAACATGTCGTTGTCGGTAGAGGCCCTATCTAACAGGTGCGCCATTATTATGATCTTCCGTTCTTAACAAGTTCTGATAAATTCTATTCTTCTTAAAATAATCTGATGAAAGAGTTAAACTGTAGGGTGTGGGACAAAAAACTAAGTCTTCGACCTGTTGAACCCTAGGCGGAAGCACCTTCCTTTGGTGGTTTTATTTTGTAATGTTAACCCCTAAAGTTTTGAGTCACCTTAAATTCGATATTTTCCTTAGTTTAGATTCTTCTTAGTTCGGAATTTCAGATTCGATTGTTAAGAGAGAAGCTAATTCGAAAGTTCTATTTAGACACTTTGCATCCAAAGTTAAAAAATCAAATTAAAAAAAAAAGTTACACCTGCGAAATTGGAGTAAAATTAAGATACGTCAACTCTCGATTATCCGGCATTCTATTAACCGGCAACTCTATTAGTCGGCAACATTATTTTCAAAAGTTTATTTATTTAGAAATCGATTATCCGGGATTCACTCTATTGTCCGTGATAATTTTCAATAACAATAAAATTATTTTATTCTTGCAAACAAAAACAAATAAAACCGAGATTGTTTTTGTTTGCGTTCTTCTGTTAATTTTTTAATTTATTACAGCAAAAATGAAAAAAAAAAAAAATTCCAAAATATGAAGAGGTTTTCTTCTTTGACAATTAAGTATCCGGGATTTTCCTCGGTCCGGGGACCCCGGTGGATCGAGAGTTGACTGTATTTTAAATTTAAACTTTACTCTGTCTGTCAACTAGAATATATCGATTTAATTTCAAAGGTATTTGTCTTATAGTAAGAATACCATAAAAGTATATTATTAGGTCCAACAGTGAATTTTTGTTGGATCCAAGCCTGAAAATCGAGAAAAATGTCAAGTTAAAAATATGGGGAAAATAGCTTTCATAGATTGAATAATGTAAGTACTTAGAGTAATCCTGTCAAAATGATTACAAACGAGAAGCAGTTCAAACTAAACTAAATGTTTGAGGTATACCTTATTTACTGCATCCTGAGGGTTTTCATGGTGTACAAAAATTACAAGATCCAATTCTTGTTGTAAACCATGGAAATCAATGATCTATATACTATACATAGATTCTTTTGCCTCTTGTATCCATTTCTTCGAAATATCTAGTTTTCCGAAATAACTTTGACGTTTTGAAGCTTAGCGCCTGTTACACCTTTCAAGTGGGAAGAAATTCTATCAAGCTATTTAGGGTTAATACCCTTTTCAGTTTTCACACTGAGCCGAAAACCGGGGGCCAGATTCTGTAAGGCGAAACGATCAAACGTTTTCGTGCGGAGGAATATTTGGCCCTATGTTACACAAGCAAATTTCTTCGTGCAAACGAAAGCGTTTTTCGTTTCGTTTTTTACAGAATCCCACCCCGGGCTTTCGCTAACACATTTGAAAACTTCATCGAACGGAAGTTTTCCCATACATAATATTTTAGTTTTCAAAACGAGTTGTTTAATGTCATTTTCCACGCAAACAGCACGAAAACGACTTTTAATCGTTAGGTTGTTGAAACAAACACACCTTGTGCAATTAAGGCAATTTAGCAGAAGAACTGTACAACTCACAAATTAAAATCATTTTCCACACTTAATTGACGGGCTAATACTATTTTTGAATGCGCTCTGAATTAATTTGATTTGTTAATTAATGTGATCGAAATTTGTTACCAAAATAGTTTAATCAGAAATTTTACGGCTGGTGTCTCACAGCCGATTGAAACGAAAACTATTTGGTACTCGGTCTCGGTGTGAATGTGTCTTCGAATTTTTGATGAGAACATGATTTGTGGTGCGGTGAGAATAGGGTATAAGAGAAGAGCTATTCCCCTTTACTTGTTTTGTTGTTTCAGTTGACGTTTATGGAGGGGTAACCGACGAACCTAGTCAAGAAATTCGTAACTGAGTACTAAGTTGGCAGTTCGGGTGTGTGGATGATGTAGGAAAATTGAAGTTTCCGATCAATTCTATCCAGACCAATCTATTCAACTTGGTTGTTTATCTTTCGGTCGGTGAGAGTCAATCTTAGATCGGTGGCCAACTGCAGCTTTAACTGAACTCAAATTTACTACAATATTTTTTAATAATTTTTATGTTGTGTATAGGGTTTCTTTTAGATTTTTACGTCTCTTGAGCTGATGTAAAATATCGCTGTACGTTTGTAACTATGCACAACTATTCAGTTGCATTACATGATTGAGTTCGGAATTGTTTTGTTTTGTAATGAAATCAGTTTTGGGTCATCTTCTTTATCAAAAAGCATTCGCTAAGAATTCTTAAAATGCAGCCACTATCCAAATGTCGTTTTAAATCTGTTGATGTCACATTGAAAACTAACCCCTTTTTAATGGAGTTAAGACTCGGTATCAAGGTCAATAAACATGCAACGTAGGCGATGACATTCGACTGCACGCTGACACAACAAAAAACCCCTCGACCTACATACTTATGCAACAGACCTTACGCCTCAATCTGCACCAAATCAGAACGACGTGCCTTTCCCAGTCTATGTATTTGTAAGCAAGAGGCACTCTGATTGGCTTTAAAGTTGTTCAGTTACACGGCAGCCAACATAGAGTTAAATAAGTGATCACAGATCAGGTAATACCCTATTAATTTGGAAATTAATACCGCTCTGCCAAGAGGTGAACAACAGTATTGGAGTTACATAGGTGGAGATATAACGTGCAATACCCCATGCATTCAGAGTGAATAAATTGGCCCACAATTTTTATACAAAAACAAAACACCATCATAAATCCAAATAAATTACTATATACGCCGGAAACGGAAATAATATTCAATCCCCCCAGTTTGAAATTTTTTGATTATGCGCGCCAGTTAATTGAATGCCCCCATTGTACGAGTTGTGCAAGAACACCGACTTTTAACCGTGTGACACTAACACCACTTAAGTACACGATTTACTTGATGCTTTTGAATGTCAAATTAAATGCACTCTTTATTCTGAGCATCCTCAGTTTGGTTCAGTTTTTACAGTACCTGCTGGACCATGGTGAGTAATCCGCTTTCATCAGTTTGAAGTACGGAAGTGGCTATCGAGCATGTAAAATGCGCACAACCCGTTGTTAATGCAGTGAACAGCTTATGTATCACCCCGATGCCCGATTGCAGATTCACTGAAACTGCGATTACGATTAGATTGAAAAACATACGGTCTGAGTTTCTGTTTCACCCCTATTACCTAAAGAGAAAAAATACGTTCTCACGGAATTTAATGCTCACACACACACACACCCATGAATGAAAACACAGGGTGTGCTGCGTTTTAGAACTGGTGAGAAAAAATTGGTAGGTAATCTACTAACACCCACTTTCTTGTGTGAATGTGTCGGTGTCTATTCAGTGTGCATGTGCATGTACACACAGTACAGCAACGATTTCACCCTCATAATAATTTGCTTTGATCTGAAAGTGGTAGCTATACGTGGGAACTTACTCGGATAAAATATCCGCACCCTTATGAATTATTGAATTGTTGGCTTTGGGAATAGGGAATTAAAAAAAAAAAAAAAACAAAAATAGATATTCGGATAGCGACATTTTTCCCACACACTATAATGTATCGATTTTTTTTTTTTTTTTTTGCAGGAATCGATTCGATGACCTACGATCCCCAACGTTTCGCAATGGACTATCACATTATTGGCTTTCGAGAGTGTGCTGCGGAAGTTGCACGTTACCTAGTTACAATTGAGGGGATGGATATTCAGGACCCATTGCGTTTACGTCTCATGTCCCACCTGCAGTATTTTGTACAACAACGCGAAATATCTGCAAAGAGCTGTGCCAGTCCGAACTGGTCGTCGAGTTCTTACCAACCCAATTGTACAACAACTTCATATCAGACTGGATATCCAGTCCAATCGACGGCCGCCAGTTCATATGTGCCAAATTTGCCGACTCCTATTCAACCATACCCTACGCTTAATACAACGCCCATTGCATCCACAATGCATCAGCCACCGCCTGTAACGCACAGTAGCCGACCAGTGTCATCAGCCGCAAATAATAACGACGGTGCTGCACTGATGCCACATCCGGGTCAGACACAAGGTCAATCGCATATCCAGCCGCAGCCAATAAGCAGTCATGAGGCCCAACAGCATCAGCCACACTATTCACCAGAGCAAACACATGAACATCAAGGTGCCACTTACATTGAATTGACCAGCAGCAACCACAGAAACACCAGTGCCCCTAATGCACTAAGCTACGGCAACTCATCAGAATACCCTGTTAGCAGTGCACAGGTGTACAATCCCTCTCCGAACGGCATTAGTTATGCAGGCGCAAACGGTTCGAAACCATACCGACCGTGGGGCGCCGAAATGGCATATTAATACCCACAAACTTACTTATATGCACAAACACAGAAGTTTCCTTATTATCTAAGTCATTAACATAATAAAAGAGTGTGTGATAACATTTTTGTCTCAGAATAGTAAAAGTAATATTTACGTATTTATTTATTTATTTAAACGAAGGGACAGAGAGCTTTAAAAATATTTTTGAAAGATTTACATTTTAATAAGAAAAAAAAAAAAAGAACAGAAAGAAAGGTTTTCAAACAAATTGGTATGAGTGCCCTTCTGGCATATTATGTAAGATTAAATTAAGATTACAAAAAAAGAAAAAATACTTTTTGTACCATATTTTTATACAAATAAAACACCATTGTTTATAATTATGCGATTTTTTTTATTTCTCAGCAACCAGCCCGAATTATAATTTTTTACAGGTCGTTCTTTGAACTGGTAAAACACTTTCAAAGTCATAACCGATTTTTACAGTTTGACAAACGCTACTATCTGATTGATATTTACCATTTCGCCCTGAGTACTTTAACGATACACGACCCAAGCAAGCTGTTTAAAAAAAGAAACATTAGAAAGGGTTTTTAACTTTCTCGATTAAGAGAAAAATATCGTTTTTGTACAAAATTCCAAACTCGATATGTTAATTAATTCTGACATTACTGTGTGATAGAGAAACTCCAAAGAGTGTTTCGCAAAATTCTGTCCGTCTGTGCCGAGGCCTACAGGCTATACGGCACGCGGCCCTGATTTCGTTCAAACTTCGGATTTGGAGTCCAACAGAAATCCTAAATTGTTTAAATTTGCAAAAAAATGCGAATGTAATCTTGAATTATTGAAAAAACACATTTGTTCTATGTCCAACATTCTGTGCTATGTCCATTTTATGTTTCAGATTTTGTACTATGTCCAGACATAGCAGATTTGGGCACTTTATTTTATGTATCGAAGTATGCGATTTTGTAACACTTTTGGCATTTCCAAAAGAATTCCAAACGATGCACTTCTTGTCAGAAGTTCTTATACGGAACTGTTTTTCCTCGATGGTTTTCACGACTGGATAAATCGCACATTCGTTTCTGCTATTTTCTTTAAATAAAAAATACGTTTTTTCCTCAAGCGTTAAAAATTTTAGTACAAATGTTTTAGTTTCTATTCAAATTGGTAAGTTACGATCTAAAGTCATGCCATCGTAGTAAGAATGTCTAAGTCTGGGGTGGGATTCTGTAAGATGAAAACGTTCAATCGTTTGCACGAACGGTTTGCTTCATGTAACTACAAAAACGAACGGATTTTTCGTTTGCACGAAAGCAAAAAAAAAAAAACGGAAGCCATTTCGTTTACGTTTTTGTTTATTTTGCTTCATGTAACTCTAAGAACGAATGACATTTTCGTTCAGTGCGAAAAGAAAATAACGACAGCTTATTCATTGACGTTTCTCATTTTCTTTGATTGCTAAATTGGTGGTTGTAATTTATTCGATACAAAATATGCTGGCGAATGGCAAGTGATAGTGATGATGCGATGTAGAAGATCAAAATCTAAGAAAAATCCGAAAACATCTTCGGTTTTATTCCAATCCTCTTACGCTGTCCAATGAATTGTTTTATTGATGTGTATTGAAGAATAAGTTTACATATTCTTAATTTTTGTTTGGTTTTCTTCAACGTTTTCGGTTGAATAAAAGCGCTTTTAGGTAAGTGCTGGACAACATTTGCCTTCGTACAGGAACACGAAACACATACATAGGTACGTCCTTTCTATTTTAAGGCTGTGTTAAGCGCTTGAGGTAATGGCTGGAGGTGATAACCAGTGGATGGTTGGCAACGATTTTGCTTCTCCTCTTGCACAGAGTACTTTGTCGAAAATACTACACGAAAACGTTCTGTGTCCTCAATGGATAAAATGGCCATCAGAAGTGGAAGAAAATGTTTCTAAGAGTTACTTTTTCCAAAAATTTAATATACCCGGCGATAAGTGCCAGCTTTTCAATTGTATTGTAGTTTCTGTAAAACGATGTTTATTGCTTTAGTCATTAGCTGTATTGATGTACCACATTTATGTTAGCTTGATTCGTCTCATTTCGAACGAAGAAATTTTTTTTTTTTTTTTTTTTAACAGAAAAGGCCATCACAGCATTAATAGGTACTAATGATCGTAAGTAAAATTTCATTTGATATAAAAAACAATACATCATATATAATATTTTGTTACAGATTGCGGACCACAAGTACCGGATAATAGCTGTTTGTCCTCAATATGGCGGTGCAGCTCATGACTCCTTTGTATCCAGTTAAACAATATATTTTGCTGTGTGTGTTTTGATTTATTCAAATAAATAGTATGTGTGTCGGTAATTATGTATTGTACTTACATTATTATTTACAACAAACAAATAAATTATTTTGAATCTGTCAGCAGCTGTTGGCTGTCCTATGCTCATTATGATACATTCAGCTTATCAAACTTTAATTTCTTTGTCCCATTGTTTCTTAAACCCATGCGAAAGAGAAAAAGAAAACGAAAGGAGTTACATGAAGCAAACTTTCGCTTTCGCGTGATTTCTATCGTTTTTTGAAAAGCGAAAGCGTTTTTCGTATCGTTTTTTACAGAATCCCACCCCTGGATTGGTATTAGGATTTTAATTCAATTTTACTTCATTTAATCTATGCTGCTTTCCTCTTTTCGTTTTCACATCCACAAATCTTACCTTATCATCTGACGTTTCGATTAATTTGGCTACTCTTTCTATTAACCAATGTTGAGTCGGTTTTGATATTCTCGCTTATCGCACGAAGTTTGCCATTTTCCTCTCTTTTGCAGTTCCAGCAGATACCTACTCTTTGTACCAACGATTTCAAAAGTATTGCTTAATTTGCGACAGTAGTCGTCATCCGTTCAACGAAAAGACCTTACAGTCGGTCACAAGAGGTTCAGCTATTGCGTTCAACGGCGCCCCAATCAAGAAATGACCTGGAATAAGCACTTGCTCATCGCTTGATGAGTGAAGGTATTGCAGTGAATGAGATTATTGACGTCCTCGTAGAAAGATCACCAAAAGGACATAAGGAGGTTTTTCACAGAAGTGGAAGGGGGTAATTTATTTGAAAAACCGTGGAAACTGTGAGCCAACTGCAAACATTTAACTTCCAGACATTGAAGCAAAATTGAACCTTATCATAAAACTGTCTGCCTGGCTATTGCTAATGCTTTTTATTATTTCGCATATTTTGAAGAAATACCGCCTAAACGACAAGTGTGAATTCAAATTAAGTTCACAACTTAACGTTTCCTTCGTTTTTTAAAGATTTCAAAGACTATGAAGATGTGAAATTGACACGGCCCTTACAAGAATTTTTAGACTCGTTAGAAAATCTTGAAGACAAAATTTATTTCATGTTTTCCCAATATGTATTTTATAAAAATAAGGTGGTATTCGTGAAACTCAATCCGTTCTGCAGCACACCATTTTTCTTAAGCGCCGCTATAAACCCCTCGAAAGATAAGTCGGACGCGAAGTCTATGTGCACCGCTTTAACTGCAAATCAGACGAAAATTGCAGCGTACGACTTGCATGTTCGTAACCCTCTTCATCTATATCAAAATCGATAAGCTTCCCCGAGCCCCGACCACAGCAGTCTCTTCTGACAACAATGCCCCATGAGTCTGCGGTAAAGGCAATACAACCTGAAGGTATTATCTTCTTTATCGACAGAAAGACAGCAATAAAAGCCTTAACTGCAACAGAAATAAAATCGAAGCTTGTGAAATGCTGTCGCGAAAAGCTCAAGATTCTTGGTATACACAGCACAAGATATTGCTGAGCTGGGTACCGGGACATGAAGGCATTCCAGGCAATGAGAAAGCGGAAGAATAAGCTAGACATGGATCGGCAGCAGTAACAGAAAAAGCTGATCCCTCCGTGAATATCCCGCCTTGCTCCCTTAAGCTTGAATCAGGGGGAAAGGCCGGCCATAAGAGAGGCGAACGCTAGATGGGCTGCACTAGAAACTTGTCGTATCACAAGAATGCTATGGTCAACCTTTAATGAAAACAGAACCCAGAGTCTCATACGAAAGGATAGAAAATCTCTTTCCACCCTCGTAGGAATCCTAAAGGGGCACAACACTCTGCGGTATCACATGAAGAAATTTAGCTTGACGAAGAAGAACTTTGTAGAGGCTGTGGTGATGAGGAAGCTCCTGAGGACACAACCCACTTCCCATGTCACTGCCCAGGTCTCCAACACAGCCGGCACAGATTCCTAGGGAGACACTTCTTCCACGACGATAATGTGCTTTATCAAATCCACAAGATGTTTTGTATACAACAGAACAGTGAGTCAGTAATTATTGTTATTTATGGACAGGGTTATTATGGGTATAAGGGACAAACTTTCCCCCATGGGCATAACAATGGGTCAATGTTAACCTGAGTGTGGCACGGAGTACTCTACGCCAGTTCAAATACCTAACCAAACCTAACCTAGTTTAACCGTACCTAACCCTCTTCGTTTTAATGTGGTTTGGAATGGCCCACAAAAATCGACACCGGATCATCTCGAAGCGCCTGTCCAGATACTCTATCGGCAGGTAGGTGCCCCGTGATCTGGTTCATCATCCTTGGCTTGTACATTAAACATTGTAGGCAGCTGTCGACGACCTTCTTAGTGAGCCGTCGGACATCTAGCACCCAGAAATGCTGTCTTACTATTCTATGAAAATAGATAAAAAGATATACGAGAAAGGAATGTGATTTGGGAAGGAGGATAGGATATTTAACGACTTAGGGAATGTCCGCATTCTGCAGACGCCCACTCGGAGGAGCTTCAAATAGTTATCGTCAAAGAAGGGGTTTAAGTTTCTGATGTAACTCCCAGGGCTTATAATATATGCTTTCTTTCCAATTGTTGAATTTCTTCTTTAAAATTCTCTCGTTGTATGTGCCAAATCATCCTCAATAAGGCTTCTTCCGAATCTTTCGCCGACAAGAGTAGATATGCTTGAATTCGTTTTTTCGTCGATAAACAAGTTCAACTTACTTCGTTCGTCGTTAAGTTTTTTCGGATAACCTTCCACTTTAAACCGTATTCTGTTATTATTTTTAATCCTTTTCCAATATCGAGTAAGCGCCTATTGGACTAGTGAAATAACACGTTTTTTCCACAAACGCTCTAATTGCTACACCACATATATATACCACTCGTCGTCTTTTTTGTCGCGTAAAGTAGCAGCGTACCGAAGGGATTAGGGGATATTGAACTGGAAGTAAACAAGCGGTTATAATTTCCACCGATGACCAGTGGTCATTTGAATATTTTCTTCCATTTCAGTTCATTATTTTACGCTAATTGCAAACAACAAGGATAACTTGTATTTCACAAGTTTGAGTGCATGGCGTTGAAAATATTTTCAAAGCGACATCTACTGGAGCTACCCTCTGAGAAAAACTAAAAGAATTTTCTTCGAAACATGGTTTCTTTTGTTGCAGGGTTTTAAACTCCCTAATGAGCATAAATTTGCATTTAATTATGTGGTTTCACGCGACCACGGAAAAGTTAAAAAAAAAAAAAAAAACAAATACACCATATTCTTAGCCAGCTGTTAAACGCTGTTGATATATTGAAAACCAATATACTCGTATGTGCGTTATGTTCCTATTAATGACAATAAAATATTGCGACAAGTGGTAGACACTATTACTTTGGACGATCAACTGAGAAAGCAAAGTGTTTTTTTTTTTTTTAATCACCTCAAAACCAAATTGAAAATATATCCCGATCGGTATTTACCTACCAGAGCGTTTCGAAAACTCATAAAAATGTGGTGCCGTGGCCACCTGCCATTGGATGTATTTGCATACGGGTCGCAAGGTTTTTCCACAAATACGAGAAATTTAATTCTATGTTTTGCATGTTTAACGAATTGGAAAATCAAGGAAATTTAAGAGAAACTGTGCGGTATCACACATAGATTCCGACTCCGAGCAAAGTTGTTCCTTTTGCAAGCTGGTATTATGCTTCATTAACCTTCAATAAAATATTGATGTTCAATAATAATATGCATAGCAGGCAGAGGGAGATACACCACACAGAATGTGAGACTCGCATTCATTTAATCGGCCGTTCTCTGGTTGGATGCGACAGGTTTCTAAAATCGGTCTATCGAGAATCACGTCGAAGGGAGACCCGAGCACATGCACACTGTCCCAAGTCAGGTACTTGTTGATACAAAGTGATACATTCTGTGTGTAGGGGATGTTTTGCATTATAGGGGTGAATAGCTCACCCATTACACAGTCGTAAGCGTGGGAAGTTTATAGAGACTTTTCTCTCACAGTAAATGCGTTAGGGGTTGGTGTAATGATAATTCAAAAATCATACGCTATTCACACAATAATGTATGAATTTCAAAAAGACCGTGGCAAGCGATTATAGAAATTTAAATCATTGCCGTCAAGTGAAGTTTTTTTTTTTTTTTGGAATTGCTGTTAAATTTTCTTAAAATGTACCTACAACCTTTCATTTTCATGGTTTCCATCAGTTTATGTAAGATTTTATCCCTTAATGAACGAAAAAGAATGCAAAAATATGAGAAAAAGTTTTTCGTAATAAATATATCTATTTGTTTTTTTGTTTGTTATATAAATAAATCATAAATGTTTTTTGTGCTCTGTTTTTTTTTTTTTTTTTTTGAGGCCGAAAAAAGTAAGATATCTGCAAAGATAATTATAATTTCCTAAATGACGCAGTCCAATAGGAACTGTTGTCATATGAAACTAAAATGCGAACCATTAATGTCCAAAACAAATGCGCATAATTCACTGCGCAGCAAGATTAGAATACACATGTTTATAAGAACTAGCTTTGCTTGTGGTCGAAAATCGACCCTACATTTTATAATACCATGTTCCCACCGACGTGATTCAGCTAAGTCCACTTGATTTAGCTAAATCATCTCATAAATTACGTGATTACCATGTTTAAATTTTAATTACGTATCTGTCCACACAAAATAAAATCGAACATACCTTTATTATGTTCAGCACTTCATTCAGCAAACGAAAAGTCAGTGATGGGACTTGAGGAAAGTGAAACGGTGGTAGAAAAAAAAAAATTGTCCATGTTAAATAATTCAGTAAATAATGAAGTAATTGCGCAGTAAATGGTGTATACTGGACTGGAAGTTTTTACTGATGCAGTTATTCGAAAAAAAATACTGATAGCTGGGTGTGTATGGGTAAAAGTAAGTAGTAGCAGTAAGTATAGTAGGTAAAATTTTCGATTTAATAATGGAAAATAAATATTATTAGCGAATAGCTTTGTTAAAAGGTGGTAGATTTCGAGTTCTGGTAGAATTTCTGAAAGTGTAAAAAGTGATTGAAATACCACTTAAGTGTTAGAAGTCCCATCACTGATATAGCAAAGTTGGCGTAAATGTCACATTTAATCACTTAAAGTTCGGTGGGGACGCGTTTCGTGATTTATAAATCACTTCGGCTAAATCACATAAGGATGGTATAGTAATAAACGTACCACAAATTTCGGTAATTACGGTGTTTTTTTTTTTTTATAAGCGAAAAAGCGACATCTACATATCGAAAAAATACGCCCCTTTGAAAACAGTTTTACTCATTATTAATATTTTAATATGTCACTATGAAAATTTAGAGCAAACAATTTCTGTGGAAAAAGGTTCGTTTCATAGTAACGCATGATTGATACCAACCGTTAAAATTATTTTATACAATTGCTTACTTTTAAATTGCATTCCTTCGAAGATAAGTTATAAAAGTTATAATCTAAGATGATATAGTATTTGAATACGTTACTATGGCAATATGGCGGCGACAAATTGAAGGTCACCAAAATGGGTACAATTGACTGATAAGCACTTTTTATGAGGAATTTTTAACTTCATTTTACCAGTCTTATTGGCGACATTAATCCACGATTTTTTGTTTGTGCACATCTATGGCATAATACATTTCGAATGATTATGTACGTTTCATTCTACTCAATTCATAATTAATACTAAAAAAGTGTACGGAAACTTTGGATGTTCACGTCATAATATAATAAAATAATAATAATAATGACATAGTTACATGTAAATTCGGCACTCACTGCTGCACTGCAAGCCTGAGCTCGAAAATAACAGCCAACCTATATTTTCAATTGGTTTGTCACTGAGAGATATTACATTCGGCATTCAACATTAAGGTCTTGTTTTGAGATGTAAATATATACACTTACCTTTTCACTCTTTGGTTGATCGTTATTTAAAAAAAAAATTGGTGCGACTGTATTCAACAGTCCCGAATTTTGTTGGACAATTGTTGTTGGACGATCGCAAGAAATGCGGACATCAGTTAACATATCTCCAACTGCCTCCAGGGTGATTGCTGCAGAAAAGGGCCAATGAGGAAAAAGGGTCATTTCTGAAGATACTATGCAAATTTCAATTTTTTGAACTAAACACTATATAGTGTTGTGATAGGCAACTGCGTTACATTTTAAAGGTTTTTATTTTGAAAAGCCACTTCTCCAACTAAAAAAGGGCCAAAATAGGCTCTCAAAAAAAAGTGCTAGTCGCACAACGGTCACGCTGACTGCCTTCAATTGCGCACTCTTCACCAGAGACAATACTGAGACCCCCAACTTCGGCCGATTTTCCGTTACTTGCCTACAAGCTATATTTATATGGGCTGGTACACGCTAAGTGCGTTAGTATTGTTACATAGAAATTCGTATTGACAAATGTCACGTAACTTCACTCACCAACACACTCGCACCTTGCGTGTCCCACTTCCGCTTCCGGCAAAGTTGCTGCCAGCGTTCATAGAATTTTGTCCGTTAAATTTGAATGTTTTCGTTACGTGTAAATAGTATTTTATTTTAGGAATAAGTATAATTTTGCTGAAAATATTTATGAAAAATGATTACTGCAAAATGGTTGTAGGAAAATAAAAACATTTTGAGCAATATTTCTTCAGTTATTTAAGAAAAATGTACACATGAAATCGAAGTTAATGATATTCAAAAGCGGAAAATACACAACCACTTCGTCCTAATATGTTTCTAGTATATAAAACAACTCAATTAGATAGTATTATTAACCAAACAAATTATATTAATCGTCTTTTAAAAATTTATAATAACCAACCAATAGCATTCAGTTATCTTAAAATGTGGTATTCCCGAACTCCATCACATTCCTCTATGGTTGGTAGCGGTTGGCAGCATTGATTTTATATTTTTTGTATGTTTTTGCATGTCACACGGATCTTAAATTGACAGAACACCGATAGGAAAACAAAATGGCGAATTTGAAAAAAAACCGAGGGGGCCAGCGGCAAGAGGATTGTGAGTTGGGGGTCCCAGTATTGTCTCTGCTCTTCACCTTCAACTTGTGCGCACCACCCGCCACCTAAGACGCGGTCTTCCTCTACTGCGTGTTCCCCTAGTTTGAAGACTCTTCCGTGCGAAGCACTGCTGTCCATTTGCTGTACATGTCCCAAGCCCAACCATCTCAGACGACTGATTGGTAATTTTCTGACTAGGTCGATGTAGCTGTGCCTCTGGTGTTGGCTTGCGAACGATATTACAGAATTTACATAACAGTGCATCTTACTTACTTACTTAAGGTGGCGCTACAGTCCGGGGTGGACCTGGGCCTCAACCAACAAGCGTCTCCAGCCAGCACGATCTTTGGCCAGCCGTCTCCAGTTTCGCACGCTAAGTTGGTTGAGGTCCCCTTCCACTTGCGTGCGCCACCTCAGTCGCGGTCTTCCTCTACTGCGCCGTCCCTCGGGTGTGGATTCGAAGATCTTCCGGGCCGGAGCATTGATGTCCATTCGCTCTACATGACCCAGCCACCTCAGTCGTTGGACCTTCACTCTTCTGGCTAGGACGATGTCGCTGTACAGCCCGTACAGTTCGTCGTTGTATCTCCTCCTCCATTCACCGTCTATGCAGACGGGACCGAAAATTACTCGAAGAATTTTCCTCTCGAAGTAACCAAGAGTAGCCTCATCCGCTTTTGATAGGGTCCATGCCTCTGCACCATAAAGTAGGACTGGGATGATCAAGGTCTTATAAAGGGTCACTTTAGTTGTTCGAGAGAGGGCTTTGCTACTCAATTGCTTTCTTAGCCCAAAGAAACAGCGATTGGCAAGAGTTATTCTTCGTTTAATCTCAGCGCTGGTGTCATTGTCTGAAGTCATAGCGGAGCCTAGGTAGACAAAGTCCTTTACCACCTCAAAGTTATATCTGTCTATGGTGACATTTTGTCCAAGACGTCGGTGTTGGTTGTCCTTTCTTGATGACAGCATATACTTTGTCTTGCCCTCATTGACCGCCAAACCCATCTTTGCCGCTTCCGTCTCAATGCTCACGAACGCGTCAGTGACATCACGCTTCGATCTGCCGACTATGTCGATGTCGTCGGCGTAAGCGAGTAGTTGGACGGACTTATAGAAGATAGTGCCTCTGGTGTTAGCGTTTGAGTTTTGCACTATTCGTTCAAGAACGATGTTAAAGAAGTCACATGACAGCGCATCGCCTTGTCTAAATCCTTTTTTGACATCGAAGGTCTCGGTGAGTTCTTTACCGACCTTAATGGAGCAGCGTGCATTCTCCATTGTCATCCTGCACAAACGGACGAGTTTGGCAGGGATGCCAAAACTAGACATTGCTCTATATAGCTCGTCCCTATAAATGCTGTCATAGGCGGCCTTAAAATCGATAAAAAGGTGGTGGGTATCGATTTGGACTTCCTGGGTTTTCTCCAAGATCTGCCGCAGTGTGAATATTTGGTCAATGGTAGACTTTCCTGGCCTGAAGCCACACTGATAGGGACCAATCAGGTTGTTGACGAAAGGCTTCAGGCGTTCACACAACACGGCAGATAAGATCTTGTAGGCGATGTTAAGAATACTTATACCTCTGTAGTTGGCGCAGTTCAGAGGATCTCCTTTCTTGAGGATCGGGCAAACAATGCTGAGGTTCCATTCATCGGGCATACTTTCCTCCGACCATATTTTACAGATGAGTTGGTGCATGCTCCTACCCAAGTCATCGCCTGCCGCTTTGAACAGCTCGGCGGCTAGGCCATCTGCTCCAGCGGCTTTGTTGGACTTCAGCTTAGATATGGCTATCTTCACCTCGTCCAGGTCGGGTGGACGGAATTGTTGGTCTTCATCGTCCAGGTTGAATGGTTCATTCTGCCTGACAGCGGGATTTTGTTCGTCATCGCCGTTAAACAGTCTGCAGAAGTAGTTCTTCCATACCCTCAGCATCGACTGCGATTCTACTACGATGTTCCCTTGTTCGTCCTTGCAGGCTTCGGTTCGGGCTCTGTATCCTTGGGAAGTTCTTTTAACCCTTTGGTAAAACTTCCGAATCTCATTCCTGCAGTAGCATCTCTCAATTTCCTCGATCGCGCGCTTCTCATGCTCTTTCTTTTTCCTCCTCAGAAGCCGGTGTTCGTCTCTTCTCTTCTGCGCGTAGAGCTCACGGGCAGCTCTTGTCATCCTTTGCAGCGCCGCTTTGTATGCCTCTTGTTTCGCTGCATGTGCTTGCCGGCATTCGTCGTCGAACCAGGGGTTTCTTTGCGGTGGTCGGGTGAAACCCAGCACATCAGAGGCGGCGTCTCTAATGGCTATTTGGCAATGGTGCCACTGGTCTTCAATACTTGATGCTGGCTGCATAGGACATCTTGAGAGATTGAGAGAGACTCGATCGGAAAAGGCTCTGGAGATATCTTGCGATTGCAGCCGTCCGACGTCAAACTTCCTCACAGTATTTACTTGTCTTGGCGGTGTTCGGGATATCCGCAGTCGTACCTTGGCTACAACAAGGTAGTGATCCGAGTCAATGTTGGCCCCTCGGAACGTTCGGACATCCATAATACTGGAGGAGTGCCTTGTGTCGATCGCAATGTGGTCAATCTGGTTGACGGTTGATTGGTCCGGAGATCTCCATGTGCCTTTGTGAATATCGAGATGCGGGAACCGCGTACTTGCTACGACAACATTTCGCCCCGCCGCGAAGTCGATCAACCCAAACCCGTTATCGGAGGTGGTGTCGTGTAGGCTGTACCTTCCGACAGTACTACCAAAGATCGCCTCTCTTCCTATCTTTGCATTGAAATCACCTAGGACAATTTTAATGTCATAGTTAGGGCATTGCTCATACGTCTTGTCTAAGAGCTCGTAGAACCTCTCTTTGGTGTCGTCGTCTTTCTCCTCCGTGGGGGCATGGGCGCATATTAGGCTAATGTTGGCGAATTTAGCCTTGATGCGGATTGTCGTAAGGCGCTCGTTCACACAGCTGAAACTTAAGACTTCTTGCCTGAGTCTACCGCCAACGACGAATCCACAACCAAATAGGCGCTGTTTTTGTTGTCGATAGCAGTCGCCATAGTAGATATCGCAATTTTTCATCCTCTTCTTGCCCGGTCCATCCCATCGCACTTCTTGGATAGCGGTTATATCTGCTTTATATTGGTTCAGGGTCTCCGCTAGTTGTTCGGCTGCACGTGGTCTGTTAAGGGACCTAACATTCCATGTACAGATCCGAAATTCGTTGTCCTTGTATCGTTTGCCAGGTTCGTCAACAGTAAAATCATCCGTATCCGAGGCTTGTTGTTGCTTCGAAACTAGAACATTTTTCCGCAGTCGGGCAGTTACCCCGGCGTACAACCCCCAACCTGGAGGGCCAGGCCCTTTGTTGGACCCCTTGGACGAAAGGGGCCGGATTCCTCCGGTGTCAGTAACCCACTTCGGGGATGTGAGAGCTGCCGTTGACCCATTAAGGGCTCTTCCGCCACCATCTCTATTTCAACACCCTGACTAGTGCTGAAAATCCTCAATGACCTCAGCTCCAAATACGTCGAAGTAGCTCATTGAGGTATCTGCCATGTTGACTGTTGACGCCACCGTTGATTCAACCATGTGAATTCATCCGCCGTACGTCCTCTTTCTGAGGGGCTCATGTAAGACCTCTGAGACTCGATCAGGCAGTCATTCCGACAGAGCATTATAGTGTTGCTATTTTCTTCGTGTTCAACACTCGCGCTTATAAGTTTAGCAAGTCATGCCCGGAAGGACAAGACCAGTACCCGGTGGCTATCACGCGGAGGTAAAATAAGCACAATTGATGTGTATGAACAGTTACAACGCCTGGGCATCGCCAAGTTGACGTCAATCAGTGTCTACCCTATTCATACAACACTCAACCACCAACAATAACAGTGCATCACCTTACCTTAATACTTTTTCGACATCAAAGTTCTTGGTGAGATTGTTTCCGAACTTACGAGTAATGGAGCAGCGATAGATCTCCATTATATCATTCTGAACACACTGACATTTTGGTAGGTATGTCAAGACTAGACATCGATCTGATAGCTGTCATTCGCGGCCTTAAAATCGATAACAAGATCGAGAGTATCGATATGGACTTCTTGGGTTTTTTTCAGGATCTCTACGGAGATCACTGGTAGCCGCAGTGATGCCATTCTGGCATTTTTAATGCTATACATAGAATTTTTTAAGACATATTTGTTAAAAAGGAAAAATTGCAAATTATTTTTTTTTTAGCATTTTTCAGATTTTTTTTTTTTTTTCGTATTTTGATCTTTTTGACACTTTATGGATTACCTACAGTGTATCGAAGTTTTAGATGTTTCTCACCACTTTCCAACGTAGTAGATGGAGTGTGAGTTAGAGTGTAATGAAAATATTGTTATTGTGTACTTGGCGATAAATAGATACAAATAAATACATTTTAAAAACAGCGATTGTTATATTTTTTCGGTTTTTCTGAAGACTAATACTTAAGGGTTCAATACAAATAAAATCCGTTCAGAAACATTAGGGGTTTTTTATTAGGTGTAACAGACCTAGAAAAATTGCCAGATCGTGAACACACTTATTTTCATCTATAACAAAACTGATACAAATGAAAGATCTAATTTGACAATTGACATTTGTTGTGGAAAAATAAAACTTTTAAAAAGCGAAAAAGAACGATTCAAAGTTTATTGGAAGATAATCGAGACAAAATTATGTTAATTAATTAATATTACATGATGAAATTATGATTTTCCCTTCGGCGGCACTTATATTTTTCTTTTCCATTCTCTTTTGTCAGTATATTTTGTTGTTGTAGTTGCACTTTCGCACTTTCGCAATGATACAAGACCAGTTCTACAGGATCGTGAATACCCCTATTTTTTTATCTGTTATTATTTTTTGCGTTACTTTCGGGCACGGAATTCCTTAAAGAGAGATACTATACAGACAGGCTTAAAAGACAAAATAATTAATTAATTTTGCTTTGTTTAGCTTCTTCTTTTTTTTTTGACTTTATACCTACATTCCAGCATTTTTTGCAGTCTAACATTTTCCTTTTTGAAATGCTGGCAACACTGATGGTAGGGAGTAATCAGGTCGTTTACCTACAAATGGTTTTAAGCAATCTTAAAGTTTCCTTTTTGTTGATCGGACAAACAATGCTGAGGCTCCATTCATCATTCATACTTTCCTTTGAACAAATCTTGGTGACGAGCTGATGTATGCTCTCGATCAACCCATCCATCGTTGTGTTGAAAAGCTCGGCAGTTAAGCCTTTTTGGAAATTCAGAGCCTTCAGATTGGAAATTGTTATCCATACTTAATTTTGGTCAGGTGGATGGAAGTTTTCGTTATTCAACTAAATTTATCGTCTTCACCGTTTAACAGTCTGCAGAAATGTTTTTACCATGTGCTCAGCGCCGACTGTTCATCTCAACCAGTCTCTGCTCGGTTCGTGTTGCCATGACATCCTTTTACCCTTTTTTTTTAAAGACTTCTAAACATTGGTTACTACTGTGAAACTAAACATCTTTTTTGAACGCAGCCACTTTTTTCTATAAGTACACCTAACCACCCAATTCAAATGAAGTCTTCTTATTGCACAAAAAGTTGTCTTTTATAGCTTTTACTCAACGATACTGTTTTGTTGTAATTATAATATCTAATTTACTGTGTAAAAAGTCGAAACTATTGCACTTTTTTGTAATGATATTGCAGCGCAATTTTTTCAGGGGTGGTAGCACTGGTTGTAATCCATATGGAGTTCAGTAAACTTATTTTCAAATTATTTCACTGGAAAATTGTTTTAAGCGTGCCTTTGTATTTAGTGTTGAATTAGTCTCTGTAAACTTGACCTTATACGAAAAGTTATCAGCAAATTTGGAAAATTTCGGCCTAAAGCTATAGAAAACGTTTACCTCTAAAATGTCTGTCTATTCGGTGTATTTTTTAGACAGACCATCTTGAAAAAGAAATTGTTATACAGTAGGGGAGACTGGGTACGGTTGAAACAATTTCGCTTATACCTTCCATACCATTGCCGTTTATAAGCTTATCGGTGATGAAGTTACGTGAAATGAAGGAGCATGTTTCTATGTATAAATGGAAAGTGTTTTTTGAGTACTCGGTGTGATATTTTGCGTAGTACATCATATTAAAACAAAAATGAAAATTTGTTTCAACCGTACCCATACCAGGGTCGGTTGAACCAGTTCTTGGGGTCAGTTGAAACATGAACACAATCTTCCATTGTTACATATTCAATTAACTATTATTTAAAATAATAGTTTTGTTTTACAATATTCATCACGTCATTGTTTTAAATAGAATTTAAAAAAAGATAAACAGTATTTCTAAACAACAAAAAATTAAAGAAAACAAAAATCAAAAAAAAAAGAAAAAAAATCTTAATTCATTAAATTAATTGAAACTAAAAAAAAGGAACATTACTTTAATTTCGACAATACAATCGATAAAATTCAGCTGTCGGAATATTCCGAATCACAATTGTGGCAAACATTACTATTGCAACCTTCTGTGCACTCTTTGTGAGCCCACATTTTACAGGTGACACATTTGTATCCAACTTTCACTAGATCTGCTCCCTGAATACGGTGACAAGCAGACAAGGCAATAAAACTCCTCTTCTTCTGAATAAAATAAAAATAATGGAGCACTGGAATGCTGCATTATTATTATTATTATTATTTTTTTTTTTTACTTTCGTAACTTTTATTTTCATTTTTACACCTTCCAACCATTTCCTAGCTTGCTTAGCTGGTTTGCTACAGTCTTGCTTCATGATCCTTTTTTATTTATTCTTTCTCTGGTGTATCGGTGTATATGTATTGTAGACTTTCTGGTTCTTCTAATTTCTTAAAAATATTATATAAGAATAAAAAATAACTAAACATATTGTTTCAACCGTCCCCTGAAAAATTGTTTCAACCGTCCCCAACCAAGTGAAAAAAAAATCTATAAAGTAACGAAAACAACACTGACACGTTTAAACTAGTCACCATACTATATTCTACACTCTTTACTGCATCCAAAAAAAAAAAATAGTCATAGCAATCTCGCATCGATAGAAACCCCAGTAAAACAAAAAATAACTAAACAACAATAGGTACTTACTTTTGATAGCCTAAATAGAACATTAGCTGTCACTTAAAACTGAACAGCCGAACGAACGATGCATGACTACTATTCGTCGACGGACTTGATTTTGCTTCATTCACCCCTAATACTCATAGACGCTGCGCGTACGGTTCACGAGATATTCGTGTTGTTTCAACCGTCCTGTGTTTCAACCGTACCCAGTCTCCCCTAGTATCTCAGGAAGATTAACATATAATAAAACCCTTTGCCCCTTTGGTTTTGCCTTTCTAA
This sequence comes from Cheilosia urbana, assembly GCA_946477585.1. NCBI lineage: Eukaryota > Metazoa > Arthropoda > Insecta > Diptera > Syrphidae > Cheilosia > Cheilosia urbana. The sequence goes on from OX297856.1 coordinate 47,727,953, forward strand.
AATCTACTGTACTAACTACTGTATTGTATATTCCTGCTTAACGAATTAAAAAAAAAATTTAAAAATATATTTTCAAATTTGATTTATGAAGGAAGTTTTATTTTAAAATTATTTCTTACATCTACACCATATCTATTATTATCACACTATATATGTAACTGCTTTTCAATCTCCTCGTTAAAAGAATTGTCAAGAATCTCGTCATCTACCCAGGTTTCTAAGGTTGTGGAGCTGGACTTGGAGTTGGATTTGTATGAGCCCTCTGATCGGGTTTTCATCAACTGTTTGTCCCGCAATGTGTTTAATCTATTATCGCAGTCATCCCAGTTGCTATTTAAACAAATGATGTCATCATCAATGGAGTTCCCATTTATGTCCCAAGTAACAATGGGACACGGCTCGTTCAACCAATTGCGTCCCTCGCTTATCACCAAGTTATTAAGGTTTCCAGTAGCATTGGATGTCAGAGTCAGATTAACTGGGTGAGATATGTTGTTCCTAAACTGAAGGTAGATATTACTTTGACGGCTTTGGGAGTACGTGTTGCTGGAATTATAGTCAGAATTCCTGTTGCCTGGCAAGACTTTTGGTGTAGACGGGTGGCTGGATAGGCTTGTATTAGATGGAGTACGACGAAAATATCGAATGTTGTCCCGATACTTAACTTTCTCAAAGACAATTTCCGCTGAATATCTGCGCGACGAAGCGTCATCCCGAACGTTGGTTGAATCTTCTTCACTGAGAAGTCGAAAACTTCTCACGCCCCGAACGTCACATGACAAAAGGCTCGGGCTTATCGTTTGACGAGCTGTTGTCAGATATGTATCCAATTTGTTGGCGTACTGCGAAGACACGATGAAGTTTGTCGATTTCTTATTCTCAGTTGTGGAAGAGTTATAATTGCTGTGCGAAGAACTTATTTTACTCTTAGTTCGATTGGTTGCTATATTGGAACTTATTGTATATGGACATCTCATGGGAATTTCACAATGGGGTTCATCATCTCGGTCAATACATTTGTGAATGGGACGGGATCCGACAGACTCCTCTTCTAGCTTAGTTGCGGAGTGCTTGGAGGATGATGTAAATTTTCGAAAAAACTGCAATGAAAGAACAAAACCAATTGATGTGTTAAACCGTTATAAAACAGGTATGTATAAGAAGTTTTATATTTTGTGGTTGGTTTTGGTAAACATAAGTTTCATGCGACCCAGTCGTGTCCGCAACGTTGTTTGCTGCGTGAAATTACTATTACACGCAGTTTATTTATCTAATCATAGTAACTGAAATGAGTTAAAATTTAAGCAAGAATGCGCTATTGCCTTTACTGCGAAAACGTCATCTGATTTACGACTTGTACTTGTAGCACTAGATCATAAACTAAGTTTTAATACTTAGTATATGCACAAGATGGTGAAGATGATTGATTTTGCTGCATCAGCAACTTGGTTTAACAATGACAACTTTTTGCTAACATGTCAAATCACGTTTCTTCTGACGTTTTCTCTTTTGCCTCATGGTTGGATAACCTCACTCTGAATTGAGCCTTCCACTTAAGAGGTTAACTAAACCAGCTTTGCCAAAAAACCTGAATTAAATTTATATTACCTATTATATTAAATTAAACAAGTCTTTTAATTTGCGCTGGTAAAAGAAATACTACAGATTTACCATCATTTCAGAATTTTTTTTTTAACTACCACCTATCCACATCACTAAAAGAGTACATACCTGCTGTTAAAAAGGCGTTTCTTCCCGACAGCCTACTACTAGAGTAGTTATAAACATTTCCTCAAAAGAACTTTGTCGCTGTTACATTCACATGTACATCGCATTCTTCTCCTTCATATTGCCTAACCAAAACCATCACAACGGACATATTGTGCTGGAAGCCGATCTAACCTATCCTAACCTTTGCAAAACAAACCAAAACTACGCACAGTGGTTTTGATGTGCGCCTCTACCACCCCAAAGCAAAGTTATATTCATATGTTTAGCCTATGACACTCCGGGAAAGAATACCAATTTAATGCCACCTCACTCTTCAAAATCGGTCAAGCTCTAAAGAGAATTCTCGTCCTACTCTTGTATTGAACACAATATGCAAAACCGAGAGCCTAGTCTAGGCGGCCGATTTAATATGTACTCTATAGCTGTACACCTACCAGCAAAAGAAAGTAGTAATTTCCTGAACTAACATTATAGTTAGGTAGATATTTTTTTATTGAACATTTCTTTTAAATTCGAATGTATTATTGTAAACTAATCTATTATTTAAAATTGCCTTATGTTAGATCTATAGATAAAGCCAAATAATATTTTTTGAGCTCCGATAATTGCAAATTGGTTCAACGTCCGCATTTTTCCAAGGTATGTATGTCGGCGCAGTGGCTGAGTGGTTAATGTGTTGGGCCACTAAACGAAGGGTTCGATTCCCGAAAAAATCCAAATTCCATCTTAATGTTTTTTTCTACACTGCGCCTCCTCTCGCGAACCTCTGACAAAAATCCGATAGTATAACTGTCATGAAAGATCTTCTCAAGTAACCGTTTGGACTTGGGATAGAATTGTAGATTCCTTCCATTAGTCCCAAAAATTAAGTTTCACTAGCTTGTCCAAGCAGATTTGTGGGGTTTCAAGACACAAAGAATTCAGAGCGATTGCTAAAAATCACGTGGAACAGCAATGCATGTTTAACGAAAAACATCTAAATTTTTTTTTTTTGTATTAAAGTAACGAAATGTTCGCTTTATAAACTCAATTTACCTTCAAAAATCCTACGGCTAATATACAAACGAATAACATATATGTAGCTATCGTTAGTTTTCTTTCAAAGCCTCGAAACTCCCAATTTTATGAAAAACTACATTTAATGTACCTAATCTTGATGAAAAAAAAATCACTGCATTTAAATATTTAATACCTCGTAGCTCCATCATGATTCCTTTTGTGTCTGTCAACCAGTTTTAAGTTTCCTTTTTTTTTTTTTTGTTAATCGTTTTTCTGCGCCTCCTCAAAAATTCGCCATTTTTGTTTAATGACTAAATTTATTAGGAAATAAAATATCAACAGGGATACAAATTTCGATTTTTTTAATGAAAAATTTAACAAGTGAATGGAAAACGCGTATAAAAGTATCGAAGGCTACACATATTCGAATCGCACGAATATCCACTCAAAAAAGAGCAAGTGATGTTTTTATGTTCGATTAGACACACGAAATCTGAAATCTGAGAGCGAATCTCAAGAAGCACAATGCACAATCGAATACCACATGAAAGCTTTTGTCGCAATAAATTTCCCCAACTTGGCCATGTGATTGTGAAAGTAAAAGTAAAACAAAAATCAAGTATAAAATCAATAAATAAAGCAAATAAGCTAATAAGCAATAAAACTAATAAAATGAGTACAAAAGCAAACAAAAAAAGGTAATTTAAAAAAATCACAAAACCCAACTGACTTTAAAAAAAAAGAGCTTAAAAGATTATGAAAAAGACACATTCCTAGCTAATTATTGACAATCGGAGACTGTACCTACACAGCCTGACAAAAAAAAATTGCAAAATAGTTAGGTATACTACACAGTATACTTGAATGTGTCTTTTTCATATCTTTTTTTTTTAATTCATTTTTTTAAATAAGGTACCTTTTTATTTTTATCTTTTTAGCCTATAACACTCCGGTGAACAATACGAATCCAGTGACACCTCACTCTTTAAAATCGGTCAAGCCAATTTCGGCTACCGGGCGACACGTAGGAACGTACATATTATGATATGCGCGAACCACACAACCCTCCCCAGTGTCCGGTAAAAAAAAAGTTAATATAAAAAAAACAAAAAACCCGACTGACTGTAAAAAAGATTTAAAGATATAAAACACTTTCAACTTTCAAGCATAACTAATTAATAATCGGAGACTACCTACAAAATCTGACAAAAATATGCGCAGCCTCCGACTGCCAATTAGTTATACTTTAAAGTTGAAAGTGTTTTATCTTTTTAAATCTTTTTTTACAGTCAGTCGGGTTATTTGGTTTTTTCTATCCTATCATACCCCGGGAAAGAATACCAATTTAATGACATCTCACTCTTCAAAATCGATCAAGCCGTGAGTGGGAACAATTTATATATTTAAAGGTAGGACAAATAGCTCAGATCTCTTTTAAGTTAATGTTCTAAGATTTTATTATTAACAATTTCGTATCATCTGCCTCTACCTGTTAGAATACTACAGTTTGTTTCAAATGAACTGTTTTTTTTTTTTTTTTTTTTTAATAAATGCGTTTTTTTTTTTGGGTTTTAAATAATAATTGCTTGGTTTTATTTGCTTTTACAATAGGGGTATTCACGATTCGGTGTAACAGACCTAGTAAAATTGCGAAATTTTATTTTATTTTATCAGATCGTGAACACACTTTTTCTTATCTATAGCAAAACTGAAGCAAATGCCAGATCCAATTTGACAATTGACATTTGTTCTGAAACAAAACTTTTAAAAGGCGAAAAAGAAAAACGATTCTTTTTATTTGAAGATAATGGAGACAAAACTATATTAATTAATTAATATTACCTAATGAAAATTATGATTTTCCCTTCGGCGGCACTTATTTTTGTTTTCCATTCTCTTTATTTTTTCCAATTTAGCGAACTGTCAACTTGATGAGGCTACTCTGTTGTATTTTTCGGTTGCAATAGGGGCAAGGCATAGATAAAGTGCAAAAGTGTAGCGAAATTTTATTCCGTATATTTTGTTGTTGTAGTGCGAAAAAAAGTTGCACTTTCGCACTTTTGCAATGATACAAGACCAGTTGCACCGGATCGTGAATACCCCTAATGTGTACTTTTAATTTGGTGATTTTTAATTTAAGATTGGCAATTTCGATTTTAATAACCTGATAGATAACCCTTTACCTATACTCACAAGTATTGCCCCTATTTCCATTTTTGATTTAAGTATCATGTCTTGATGTTAATAAAGTAATCAATCAGTAATTAGCTGAGCCTGAGCGTCAAGTGGGACGGACCTCTTTCATTTCAACTCGCAAAAATATCTTTTACTTATTTTTGTCCAACTAAGATTAATACAGCACAACTCTCTTTTATAAATGTACTTGAGTAAAAAAAATTTAGTATTTGAGGCACCAGCTGGTTCATATTTCTAAGGTGTTTTCATCATACTAATATCCTAAATTTAAAGTTTCGACGGCATATAAAGTAACTCATTTTACAAGATGAACGTTTATCTACATTTAGGCAATAAATAGTTACCTAAATTAGAGAGACACTATATTTAAGCTAGAGCGCGCTAATGTTAAACTTGAACAAACAATCGAGGTATCTACACAATAGAAGTTACTTATTGAAGCAGATAGACAAAAATAAAAGAGCTGCCTATTTTCGAAGTTTATTTCACAAACTCATACTTCAGAAAGTGCTAAAAATATTGCTTGAGATATTTTTAGATTTTGGGTTTGCCTTCATTAAATTCTTCTGTGAAAACTGCTTATATCAGTAGATTCAAAATTAGCAGGCAAAATAAAATGACTAAGGATTTGAATTATACACCTATTATTTCACTTTGTTATTTATGTGGTCAGAATAGCTAATAAAAATATCCGTCACAGTTCGAACATTTGTATACTGGTCACCATACGCAAATGGTTGCTAAGAGCCGTGGTAATTTGATGTGTGCTCAATCGATTTTTACGCACGAATTTTTATTTTTTAAATTGAATCTATGGGTTTATTGTACTTGAATGTTTTTCTTTTCATAAATGGTGCTTAAGTTTTCGGAAACTTACTTTGATGCAAGATTTTTTTGTGCGCTTCAACAGTTGAGCCATTTTCTCAGATACATTACACCGCTATGACTAAACCACCAATTTTACATATCACCTGTTTTTTCTTCGCGGAAGATACCAATTACTCTTAATCACGAACGCAAAAAGGAAGTTTGATATCACTAAGGTTACGCGTTCAAAAGCAAACTGAAAACGATTCCCAAAGAAAGAAAGGCATACTGTTGCTTTCGGAGTGTATAAACTATGCGAAGTGACTCGTGCCCTGGCACAAGCGCAGAAGGACCGTTTTCGGTTGCACGCTTTTCTCAATGAACGGCACTCTCGTAAAATTGAATGTCCCTTTGCCCTTATGTCCTTATAGGAAAACCATTCTAATATCTCACCCCAAATCCATTGGATGGTCTGACACACTCCGAACACTTTGCAATTGCACACTTTGCCGAGCGAAATGTGTAAAGGCATTCTCCTAGCTTTGTTAGAGTCGCATTATTTTAATTGCCTATTCATGCTTTTTTTTTGTCTTCAACAATTGTGGTAGCAGGGTGGATGCATGGTCATTCATAGATAGAGAGTTTTAGGTGAACAAACTATTGATTCACACTCTGGGATATGTATCTTTTTATATTGGACAATGGCGTGGTTGCATCAAGGCCGAGAGCGGTTTTCAAAACGAAACATCGATATATACCAACTTGTGTTTTGAAGAAGTGTGCCCTTGGGCTAGCTCGAGTACTTGTTGTTTGAAGTGCATCGAAATAGATCGACAGCGACATACATAGATATCATTTTGTATACTACACGCATATCCATATTTGCCGCACTAATTTAAGTATCTACAATAATGCTGATTTTATGCTTCAAAATTACCATTTTTTTCATCGATATAATAGGTACGTACATCAATGGCATTGAAGTTATGCACAAGCAAAATTGGCCAAGGTAATTTATGACAAGAGACAGGGACGTTCGCAATTTTTGCTTCATGTAAGGTGATAATATTGGTGCTACTTATGACTGCCACTTTACAAGCGTTAAGTAGGATGCGACAAATTGAAATTGTGCAATTGTGCTGTTTCCTTGTCGGCTTCTTCGTTCAAGTTTGTGATATACTTTTCCGATATATCAACTGGGATTGCTTTCCTTTTTAGGTGATGGCTCAATGACAAGAGAATAATTGCATTTTGTGTTTGTAAAACAGATTTTCAGATTCAACAGAATCTTATAGGTATATAAATAGGCGAAGGCAAATAGTTGATAAGTACTTTAAACACAACATAACACGCTTGATTATTTTTTGAAGAGAAAATTGCGCAAAGATGCAATAATGTCTGTTATATTTGTTTTTCAATATATTCTGTAAAAGCCAGGTTACTATAATGGTATAATTTCTATCACTGGGCGGACTCTAGTTTACATAAAGACATAAAGACTCCTCTTTCGCGCTTAAAAATATAAAAATGGTGTGAAAAATGTATAGTATATGTATATAGTGGTGCTACCTGGTGAAACCCTCCGGAAAAGTCGACAAATTAGAAAAATCGAAAATTATTTTTTTGTATTTAATTTTATGTGCAATTGTTCCGGAATGGCTTTTCGAATGGCAAAATAGAAAATTCTTAGTGGGAAACTGAGAAAATTCCGGAAAAATCGAATAATTTGATTTTTTTTTTAAATTTTGCTTTTCATCGCATGATTTGGAAAAATTGCGATAATTGTGAAATTCGTATTGATAAAATACATTTTGGGATTAGAAGTTGAATATTGGGATTAGAGATGAATAAAAGATGTCGCTGTGCTGCGATCAATGGCACAACCCGATAGATGTCGTTATACTTTGACTTAGGCCACCTGAGTCGCGCCTTCCTCTATTGCGCCTTCCCTCGGGTGTGGATTCGAAGATCTTCCGGGCCGGAGCATTCGTGTCCATACGCTCTACATGACCCAGCCACCTCAGTCGTTGGACCTTCACTCTTCTAAATAGGTCGATGTCGCTATACTGCCCGTACAGTTCGCCGTTGAATTTTCTCCTCCATTCACCGTCAATGCAGACGGGACCATAAATCACTCGAAGAATTTTCCTCTCGAAACAGTCTAGAGTTACCTCATCCGCTTTTGATAGAGTCCATGCCTCTGCGCCATATAGCAGGACTGGGACGATTGGGGTCTTATAAAGGGTCACTTTAGTTGTTCGAGAGAGGGATTTTTTTTTTTATATACTTCTCCCGGGAAAGGCGAACCTATAACGCTTCAACAGCGCCCCGAGATGCCTGCATATGTATGTTTGCTCTGCAATTAAATTGCTGCAAATTATAGTCTTCTGGAAATATATCCCCAGGAAGCGAGTTCCAAAGTTTGCTTGTCCTGTAACAGAAGGAGTTTTTGAAAGTTGATGTCCTCGCGGTTGTCAAGTGTACTGTATGGTCATGAGCATTAGCAGCCTGTGTTGTTGGGCGCCCAAAAGTTGCATTTCGAGGGATAATGTCTTTGAGTTCCTCAGAACATCTACCATGGAAGTACCTATAGAACAAGCATAGGTCAGCGACTTGTCTTCTGTGCACCAACGGTTGTAGATTCGATGTGAGTGTAGGGTCTCCAATGAGTCGAGCTGCTCGTCTCTGTATGCTATCAAGCAGGTTAAGTGAATGTTTTGGGGCCGAGCTCCATATATGGGAACAATATTCCAAGCCTGGTATAACCTGTGCTTTGTAGAGAAGGAGAAGTTGCTTCGGGCTAAAGTACCTCTTTGCTCTAAATAGGTAGCTCAACTTTGCGGACGCCGATTTTGCGATATAGGATATGTGGTTCTACCATGTGATTCCTGAATTGACTGTGACTCCTAGAAGGTGCATTGAGTCCTTGTGATGGATTGGATGGTCATCCATTTGGATCTGAGGAACTGTTGATGCATTTTTTCTGGAAAATGTTGTGAGCTGTGTCTTGTTTGCATTAAATACAACCAAGTTGTCCTTTCCCCACTTCAAGATTTTGTCCAGATCATCATTTAGAGAATTAATTTGTTCACATCTCTGATTGTGTGATGTAGCCGTATTCACAGACCCACTGTTCGAGATGGAGGATATAAGAGTGCTGTCATCTGCAAAGCTGTAGATATTATTATTTGTCGATCCAAGCAAATCGTTGATGTGGAGAAGAAATAGAGTTGGAGAAAGAATAGATCCTTGGGGCACTCCCGCATTTATAGCAAACGAATTGGATGATACACAATCTACAACAACTTGGATCGATCTTCCCAGAAGAAAATTTTGCATCCATCCGCAGAGTTGTTGTGGTAATCCGTAAGACGCTAACTTGCCTAATAGGGCTCTATGCCAGACTCGGTCAAATGCCTTTGATATGTCCAAGGCTACGGCTCTGGATTCGCCGTGTTGTTCAATTGATTGTGTCCATAAGTGCGTTACGTAGCTTAGCAGGTCACCAGTGGAACGACGGCTCCGAAATCCGTATTGCCTGTCGCTTATTAATCGATGGCCTTCTAGATATTATTATTTGCTACTCAATTGCTTTCATAGCCCAAAGAAACAGCGGTTGTCAAGAATTATTCTTCGTTTAATCTCAGCGCTGGTGTCATTGTCTGAGTTCATAGCGGAGCCTAGGTAGACAAAGTCCTTTACCACCTCAAAGTTATATCTGACTATTGTGACGTTCTGTCCGAGCCGTCGGTGTTGGGTGTCCTTTTTAGCTGACAGCATATACTTCGTCTTGCCCTCATTAACCGCCAAACCCATCTTCGCTGACTCAGTCTCAATACTCATAAACGCGCGATAAAACTTATAGGTGATAGAAATATAGCGGAGTCTATTGACCCGCTCGAACATCGCAGAAATGTTTCTTGCCTTTCTTTATTTTATCGATATTTTCACCATCGATGCTCTGATGAAATAGCTAACTGCATTCCGCCCCTTCAACAATTCTCTCGCAACACCCGTCACACATCGAATGCACATCAGTTCACCCTTAAGCCTACGTTCGGACGTACTGTAAAATATAGAGATTCTTTTGTGAGCCGAACAACACGCATGTGGAATGCATTGCCTCACACGGTTTTCCCCTCTCATTACAACCCACAATTGTTTAAGACCAATGTGCACCAGTACCTCTTCTCTATCCTCCCTATCAACCCTTCCACTCGTGCTGTGCATTAGCATTTTAAGGGAACGAAAACCCCTTGAGCACTAGTGAATTATAAAAAAAAAAAAAAAAAAAATTTACATCACGCTGCGTTCTGCCAATTATGTCAATGTCATCGGCGTACGCGAGTAATTGGACGGACTCTTGAAAGATCGTGCCTCTGGTGTTGGCGTTTGAGTTTTGCACTATTCTTTCAAGAACGATGTTAAAAAAGTCACATGACCGCGCATCGCCTTGTCTAAATCCTTTTTTGACATCGAAGGTCTCGGTGAGTTCTTTACCGACCTTGATGGAGCAGCGTGAATTCTCCATCGTCATCCTGCACAAACGGACGAGTTTAGCAGGGATGCCAAAACTAGACATTGCTCTGTATAGCTCGTCCCTATAAACGCTGTCATAGGCGGCTTTAAAATCGATGAAAAGGTGATGGGTATCGATTTGAAGTTCCTGGGTTTTCTCCAAGATCTGCGGCAGTGTGAATATTTGGTCGATGGTTGACTTTCCTGACCATATTTTACAGATGAGTTGGTGCATGCTCCTAACCAAGTCATCGCCTGCCGCTTTGAACAGCTCGGCGGATAGGCCATCTGCTCCAGCGACTTTGTTGGACTTAAGTTTAGATATAGCTATCTTCACTTCATCCAGGTCGGGTGGACGGTATTGTTGATCCTCATCGTCCAGGTTGAATGGTTCATTCTGCCTGACAGCGGGATTTAAGTCGTCATCGCCGTTAAACAGTCTACAGAAGTAGTTCTTCCATATCCTCAGCATCGACTGCGATTCTACTACGATGTTCCCTTGTTCGTCCTTGCAGGCTTCGGTTCGGGCTTTGTAGCCTTGTGAGGTTCTTTTTACCCTTTGGTAAAACATTCGAACCTCATTCCTGCAGTAAAATCTCTCTATTTCCCCGTTAGTCAGGTGAAACCCAGTACATTAGAGGCGGCGTTTCTGATGGCTTTTTAGCAATGTTGCCACTGGTATTCAATACTTGATGATGGCTGCATAGGACCTCTTGAGAGATTGAGTGAGACTCGATCGGAAAAGGATCTGGTGATCTCTTGCGATTGTAGCCGTCCGACGTCAAACTTCCTCACAGTATTTACTTGTCTTAGCGGTGTTCGGGATATCCGGAGTTGTACCTTGGCTACAACAAGGTAGTGGTCCGGGTCAATGTTCGCCCCTCGGAACGTTCGGACATCTATAATACTGGAGGAGTACCTTGCGTCGATCGCAATATGGTCAATCTGGTTGACGGTTGATTGGTCAGGAGATCTCCATGTGCCTTTGTGAATATCGAGATGCGGGAACCGTCTACTAGCCACGACAACATTTCGCCCCGCCGCGAAATCGATCAGCCTAACTCCGTTGTTGGATGTGGTGTCGTGTAGGCTGTACTTTCCGACAGTACTACCAAAGATGCCCTCTCTTCCTAACTTTGCGTTAAAATGGCCTAAGACAATTTAAATGCCATAGCTAGGGCACTGCTCGTTGGTTCAGGGCCTCTGCTTGTTGTTCGGCTGCACGCGGTCTGTTAAGGGACCTTACATTCCACGAACAGATCCGAAATTCGTTGTCCTTTCATCGTTTGCCAGGTTCGTTAACAGTAAAATCATCCGTATCCGAGGCTTGTTGCTGCTTCGTAACAAGAAAAGTTTTACGTAGTAGGGCCGGATCTTCCGGTGTCAGTAACCCACTTCGGGGATGTGAGAGCTGCCGTTGGCCCATAAAGGGTTCATCCGCCACCATCTCTTTTTCAGTACCCTGACTAGCCCTCAAAATTTCTCACTGACCTCAGCTCCAAATATGTCGGAGTAGCTCAAGTAAGGCATCTGCCAAATGACTGTTGACAACACCGTTGATTCAATCTAGTGAATTCATACGCCATATGTCCTCTTTCTGAGGGGCTCATGTTAGACTTCTGAGACTCGTTCAGTCAGTCATTCCGACAGAGCATTATAGTGTTGTTATATTTTCTTCGTGTTCAACACTCGTGCTTATAAGTTTATCAAGTCACGCCCGGAAGGACAAGACCAGTACCCGGTGGCTACCACGCGGAGGTAAAATAAGCACAATTGATGTATATGAACCAGTTACAGCGCCTGGGCGTCCCCAAGTTGACGCCAATAGGGGCCTACCCTATTCATACAACACCCAACCACCAGCTGAATATGGGATCAATCATACTCATGTTGCGGAATCTGAATCATCCGAAATTGTGCAACGGTACGCGGTTGTCCTTCAAGAAACTGATGAACAATATGGTTGCTGCACTCGATTGATGTGTCAGGAACTCCGCCGCATAATTTATAGCTGAATATGGGATCAATCATAATCATGTTGCGGAATCTGAATCATCTGAAATTGTGCAACGATACGCGGTTGTCCTTCAAGAAACTGATGAACAGTGTGATTCAAGCGATTTATCCCACGAATTCCGATTACCCAACTGATCTTCCATTCCAAATCAAGCGGATTCAGTTCCCGTTCGATTGGCTTTTGCGATGACAATCAATAAATTGCAAGGAAAATCGTGGGAAGTCTGTGGGATTAATCTCGAATTTCCCTGTTTTTCGCACGGTCAGCTGTACGTTGCCTGTTCGCGTGTTGGCAAACCGTTTTCGTTGTTTCTTTTGCGCCGGAAAACAAATCGAAAAAAAACATTGTTTATCATATCGCCTCTATACCTTTCCATTCAAATAAACTACATTGAAATTTGAACTACATGTGTTTTATTATCACTTATCACTTATTATTGGAAACTTTTTGTCAAAGTTGCCTAGATAGTGCGAATTTTGGAAATAAATGTTGGTTAAAATAATACACCAACCGCTCATGAGCTGTATGCATATAAGTTTAAATTAAGTTTAAGTTTTCGAATTTTTAACTGTAGTATGTGTGAATTCATGGAGGGGTAAACATACAGTTTTCATCCACAAAAGTGTGCGCGGCTTTATATTTTTCTGCGAGAATTAAAAATTTGTTCGGTTTATAAGTTTCCCGAATTAAGTAATATAATCTCTACAATTTTTAAAATATCAAATTGTATTTATTTTCACACTTCTATATTGGCAACCACAGTCTTGTTGCAAATTGAAATTCAAAAACGGAAGCTGTAGATTCTTAAAATACTTAAGGGGCTACGTGATATTTCTGAAATGAATTAGCAGGCTATTATTTCTATTTGCAAAAGTATTCACTTGCTAAAGATTTAATAACTATTGTGATCCTTAGACCACCAATAAGGTTTGTTTGCTTTAAAGCAGTCTTATAAACTGTGTTCCGTTTATGGAATAATTTAAAAGGAATACTATTACGACACAAAAAATGCACTCATCAATCAATCATGAAGTATTAGAAATCAGAGGAAAGCGTACTATAAAAAGTACCGAAAATTGTGCCCGAACGAACGATAGTGTATTATTGATTTGCGTATGATATTTGAGCTTAAAAAAACATTTGAAGCATATCTGTTGGGCAAATTTAATTATTGCAATTTATATATTCGTTTTTTTAATAAAATCCTTGTTGTGAAATAAACCGTTGAACTTGTTTTTCACGAAAACAAATTATGAAATCTAAAGGCGGTTAAATTGTTTATTGGTAATGTTTTAAAAATACTGCATACATTTTAATTTAAGAAAAAATAGTCGACATTAGTCCTTCATTATTAGTAAGGCCGAAAAACTTGTAAAGTGTAAGAGCTAAAAAATTGTACAGTAGGCGCTTATAAGAACTTTCGCTAACAAACAATAATTGTCTGTTACTGAGAGTTTCAACTATTAAAAACTCACATTGTTACTGTAATGTCATATCAGATGAATAGCCCAAAAATGAATTTTATTTAACACTATTCCTTATCTAGCATTGCTTCTTAGATTTTTACCTACCTACCTAATAAAATAAGAAAACAACCAACTAATATTTTGATGAACGAGAAAGTTTCGTTCGATCCAGCCGTGCACTTTAATTGTAAGATTGGCATGCTGGCAACAAAATGACAACAAAAATTGTGTGCCTACGCCTCATAACCTCAACTAAACATTGATTTGAGCAGCTTAATATGGGAATCTGAACCCGCCACACTTAGGTTAGGTAAGGTTAGGTTAAGTGGGGTTGAGAGATCGTCACAACAGACCAGGCACCAAAGCGGACCCATCGCCATCCCCATCAGGAAACCATTACGGTTAAAAACCTAAACCAAATCGCCCAAACAATCAATTTTCCTACAGAATTTAAGTTATTAAAGAAGCACCTGCCTAAGCTTGGATCAACGTTCATCCGTTGTGAGGCTCTTGGGGTGCTAATGACCTCCATTCAATGGAAACCGATGAAACCAGGTTGTCAAGCCATCTCGAGCAGTGTTGCCATAAAAATATTTTTACAAATCTGCAATTATGACAAAAAAAATCTGCAATGCAGATTTCTATAGAAAAATGTTACTTTACAATTATTTTTTTATTAATGTAAAACAATAACAAAAAAAAAAAAAAAATAAAGCTGAATACGAAAATGTCAGTATAGAGCGAAATGAAGTGTGCAACAAATGTTACAATTTGTTAAAAAGAACAAAATATATTATTGCGGATGCAGACAAAATCTGAGGCGCAGCTTTCTGGTTTTTAAAAATCTGCAACATGCCAAAAAATTTCCACTCATGGCAACGCTGATCTCGAGGCTAATCCAAATTTATGTGAGTCTTTTATAGACTTTTAAAAAGGAATTCTTAAACCGCATTTACACTATCACGCACGCGCATTTTTGCACGAGACGGGACAGAGAGATCCGTTTGTCCGCAGTCAATGCTAATAAAGGCGAAGGAATGAGATCACAAATCAGACGCCTAAGGTGTCATGGATGTTCTACCCATAATTATAGATACGTAAAGCGGAAGTTCCGGCGACCAACATTTCTGCAATCACATGAAAACATTTCTATTTCCGATTTAAAATATGTGAAATGAGAGTGTTAATTAGTTTCAGTAAATTAAACCAACAATTCATCAATCATTTATACGAAATTAATAAATAAATGTACCTTCATCCCTTCCGGAAGCCATTTAGTTTTATAGGAAAACGAAATTTCGTAAGCCATCACTATAAAAATATCAACATGCATAGCTTTCCCATAATTCCTACCACGCAAACAAGATGGCCGACCAAAAAACGTATCACGTTTTTTTGCGTGTTAGGTAATGCTGTCCCTTTCAGTCAGACGGCTGTTTAGTATTGGGCATCCCTTTAATTTTCCGTGATAGGAATGTGTGACCGTGTAAATGCCCCATTAGACTTCGAAAAAGTCTCTTCCAAGAATTCTCTATCCGATGTGGCAGAGTGCGGGGCATTGGCAGAGAAAGTGTGGAGTGCTCTCAAGCACATCCGCATGCATCCTCTGCCCAAGTCCAAAGAGTATCCAAACTAGAGACCCAACTGAAAGCAGAAACCGTATATGTATTTGTCTACAAGCTTCCTGTGACCTGCACAGGAATTTCCTATAAGTATTCGTGCCTGTACAAATCAAAGGGGCGCCATTGCTGCCGCACGCATACTTAGGAAATTCCTGTGCAGGGACATCAAATCAATCGTGCGGCCATTATTAAGGTTGTGGGGCGACTGTGTTCGTCATTTTAGGTGCCCATTAGTTACACGGCGTTCACATCGCAGTTCAATTTAAACATTTTTAAAGTTTATGAAATTGTTGGAAAATCGAATTTCGGATATAATCCTTACTATAATAAAACTGTAGCTTTTTTTCCGGCTGTAATCTGTGAGACGAGAATAGATTCAAAAAGTACTGCACGAATTTGATTTCGGTTTACACAGTTGCATAGGAAATTGTTCAGATTTGAACATAGGATATGTTTTACCATTATTCGCTGTCCGGAAGTGGAAATCTAAGCTGATATCTAAGAAAAGTTGTAATTCTCGGATGCCTTCTAGCTCCTAGCTTCGGAATCACTCATCCAAATGAATAGGGATTTTTTTTAATACAAAGTTCAATAATGTACAAAGATTTTAAGATATAAATCATCTTTGTACGTTATCCTGAAGTCGAACAGTAAGCAATAAACTAAAAATTTAATACAATTGAAAAAATCAAAATGTTCGATTGAAGCTAGATCGTTGGATTTTTCCAGCGTTGAGTGGAGGAAATTTTGTGTGTGTGTGCGGCAAAACCTGTTTCTCTCTCTATACATTTTCTGCCGTGTGCTTCTCTTTTTTTATGCAACTTTTGGGTTTTGTGTTTTTTTTTTGCTCACGTTCTTAAATTATTAGTGAATAATGACAATGAGTAGTAGAGCGAATGTGGTGCATGGGATTGAGGGAGATAGCTATGTAATTGAGATTGAGGGAGTCACACTCAGTTGTTAATTGTGATTGTGATTTTTAAAATGCGCTATAGTGATTCTGATCTTATTAGTGATACTGATTCACGTCCATGCTAAAACCTGTTTGTGCATTTGCAGTTTTTTTTGCTTCATGTTTTTTTTTTCTCTTTTTTTAATTTGAACTTGAGGATGTTTGTGTTTGAGTAGTAAGTGAGCGAGTTGTTATGGGATTGAGATGGGGAATAAAATGTAACAAGTAACAACTTACAAGTGGAATGTAAATGAGATTGAGACGAGAGGGAATAATAGAAGTTAGCCTACCAAAGTATTTGTTTGGATTGTTTTACTGGCAGTTTTTCTTCTCTTTTTTTCGGGTAAGCTACTTTTTGTATAGCGCTAATTATTTTGTTTTAAATTTGAGAAGTGGAACTCTGGCGAAGCAAGGCGAGCACGGGTCAGCTAGTCTATATATATAAAAATGAACCCCTATTTCCCTTGGTCCCAGCATCACGCACAAACGGCTGGACCGATTTCGTTAATTCTTTTTTTGTTGTGTTTGTTATTGTCAGGAGAACAATGTTATGAAAGAAAAAATTAAGAAAATTGCGCGGAAAATTAGAAAATTAAAGTTTGAATGGGGAAATACACTTTGAAAAAAAATTAACTGGATAGAAATCAAGTAGTGACACTTCAAATAAAAAAAAAATATTTTGAATTTTAAAAGCAATTGTTGTTGTCAATTATTTTAATTATTTTCCAAGCAAATTGTTGTTGTCAACAATTTTGAAGTTTTTTTGTTTTTTTTTTAAATGTAGGTAGATATACCCAAAAAGTTTGTTCTAATAAATTATGTTTACTATGTTACATCAAGTAACTTTTTGAAATGAAGTAGATAGGTACTTTGATTATACAAAGATGATATTATGGTCGACGATATTTTGCATCGAATTCGCACTGTGACATCGGATAATGAACTGGACATGTCAGATGAAATGCTTTGATTTGACGCATTTAATCGAGAATTGGAGCGAGAAATGGACTTCGAACGAATCGCATTGAGTCAAGCTGTTCGAACAAATGTCAATGTTGAATCTATATATATATAAAAATGAATCCCTTTTTGTTGTGTTTGTTATTGTCAGGAGAAGAATCTTATGAAAGAAAAAGTTAAGAAAATTTCGCGGAAAATTAGAAAATTTAAGAATACTAAACCACCATATTAAATTATATCTAATGTAACCATAGCGCTTTTACAATTCAAACTTTTTTGATGTAACCTTATGGCGTTGGCATAACATTGAAAGAATGCGTGCTGCAAATATCGTCAACGAGGATGTAAACAAAATAAATATCGTTTAAAACAGATGCTTCGATCAGAGTTATTATATTGATAAAATACATATAAAATAATTAATTTATTATTTTTAACAAAAACTGAATTTCTTAGTGCACATGGTCGGAAAATCCTCAACATGTGGCGTTGTAGGCGTATGTCGTTTTTCAGTTCAATTAAATTTTTTTTAATAATAATCTTCTTAATTCATACCTATAATTCTTTCGGGATGAAACTCGATGATGATGATATAACTCGATAACCACTGGGTCAATTTTTATGATTCTTCTTTTGTTTTGTTCGTATTTTTGTATTTCAGGTTAACGCAAACTTAAAAGATAGGATTTTTGACCCGCTATATGGCGTTGTAATCGATCTCCGAAACCACTCACCCGATTTCAATGAAATTTTATAGATTTATATTCTTCGTTCCCACTTGAAGGAAAGGATACTTTTGGACCTGATAGGTGGCGCTGTTGCCGATCTCCGAAACAGCTCTACCAAGTTGATTGAAATTTTGTAAATGGATATGGTTGCTTCCAGTTTTAAATTGCGGATAGTTTTTTACCCTATAGGTGGTACTTTGAAAAACACAAGCGGGATATTTTCCCATTCAGTCCCATTCAAAAATAAAATCAAACGCTATTTCTAAAGTTGTATAATTAAAATTATTAATGGACACTGTCCAAATAAAGCAATTTGCGAAATTTGAGCAAGACTTAATACGAAAGGTACGGACAAAGGAAGTACATTATACTACCTTTTGTTGTGAAAATAAAACGTTATGGAGATTAGTTGAATTTTTGAATTATTTAGACGTTCCGGGCTTACCTCTACATAATGTGGATATCACGTGCGACTTCAATTTCCCGTGCATATCGCTTTCACTATGACAAATAATTTATTACAAGGATAATGGATGGATGTTTGTGCATTTGTGGCATCAATCTTGATTTCCCATGTTTCTCATATTGTCAATTTAGTGAAAAAGCGGAAAGTTGGCCGACACGTCAAAATCATTGCGGTTTGATTGAAACAAATCAACATAGCTATTCATCATTTATTTATATTGCATTTAATATGACTTTTGAATAAAGAATTTTAATTGGCCGAATTACATAAATTAGGAAATGCATTGTGAATGCTCGGAATTATTATTTTCATTACATTAACAAATTTGGGCGGAACGAAGTTTGCCGGGTCAGCTAGTATACCTAATATAATTTCATCACAATGTCAAATACCTTTTAATAATCATTTGTCAATATCTAGCAGAAATCCATCTCATGTTATTAATCAGAGAAAAATGAACTAACACGGTTTTTTGCACTTTTGCTTTTTTTTTTTTGTTGATTTTAATCTCTTAACTTCAATATTTAAACACAATGTAGGGGAAGAAATTTGTATGCCGTGGGAAGAACATATTTCAGTTTCAGCATATTTTACAATCTCTAATTGATGCGTAAGTACATACTTACACAATATAAATATGTGCAATCATGAATTTGTTAAATTCAAAAAATTAATTCAATATTTTTGTTCCGTTTATAGGTACGCTCTCCAATTTAGCTTTAACTTTTTTCCAGAGTCTGGGTAAATTTGCGAATCTTCATTTCTGAGCGAAATTCACACCTACTTACACTAACACCAAACATTTGTCATTTGTCAAACTGAAAGTGTGTTATTTTACGTTTTTACAGACGACAAGGCTGTGAAAAATAGAGAACAATTTACATTTGGTCAGTTCAGTGGGCATTAACATAAATTTAATAGATTTTTGTAAACACAAACTACAATTTAAGAACAGCTGACTTTTCAAACATGCACCAAATGAAAAGCAAATTTGAGTAGCAAAACTTAATTTGCGTAGCCTTATTTGGGTCACCTACCTTAGGTGTTTTTAGGGAGAGTACGTAGCAGCGTAGCAAATTGGAAATTGCGGAGCAGTTTTGCTACGATCGTAGAAAAGTGGCAGCGCTGTTCACCGACAGGAAAAATAAGAGCGCACGAGAGAGGGCTGCCATTCAAAATTTGCGGGGAAATCGGGTAGTCGGAGTCGCACCTCGCACGGGAGTTGGCTCTCTAGTTTGGATACTCTTTGGTCTTTGCCCAAGTCATTAGTATAAATTCTCATTTTCTTGGTGTGTATGTGTAGTGTGTACCTACAAGGAAGGCTACAAGATTTGATAATACCATTTGATGATTCATATCGCCTTCAATGTTTGTAGTAAAATGTTCAATTTTCTGTTCATAAATGCAACAAAAGTATTTTTTTCGCATTTCAGCAATTCGTTCGCTCGCTCTCATGTGTAGAGTCCTTAAAATAAGAGCCTAAGAACACTACTTATTTCTTTTCCCGTAAATTCAAAAAAGCTTCCCCTTTTTTCCCCTAGCAAAATTTGCATTTATTTTCATATCAACATGAACATATTTTAAAAAATGTAAGCCGATTTTATTGTCAAAATATGCATATTATACAATGATTGCATTTCCTATTAAAGATAATATCAAAACGAGTGAATACATTCGGACTTTGTCTACCTCGGATCCGCTATTAACTCTGAAAATGACATCACCTCAGAAATCAGGTGAAGAATCACGCTTGCCAACCGCTGTTTCTTTGGCTTAAGACGGCAATTGATTAGTAAGGCCTTGTCAAGAAGCACTAAGGAGATTCTATATAAGACTCTCATCATCCCTGTCCTGCTCTATGGCGCAGAAGCATGGACCCTAGCAAAAACGGATGAGGATCTTCTTGGTCGCTTCGAACGCAAAATTCTTCGAGTGATTTTTGGTCCCGTTTGCGTTGACGGGATTTGGAGGAGAAGATTTAACAGCGAACTCTACGAGCTGAACAGCGACATCGACCTGGTCAGAAAAGTACGCATTAGTCGTCTAAGATGGTTAGGACATGTAGAGCGACATGGACACCAACGCTCCGGCCCGGAGAGTCTTCGATTCCAACCCGGAGGGACAACGCAGTAGAGGAAGACCTCGCCTTAGGTGGCGCGCGCAAGTGGAAGGGGACCTCAACTAACTTGGAGTGCGCAACTGGAGGCAGTTAGCCAAGGATCGCGCTAACTGGAGAGGCGTATTGGTTGAGGCCGAGGTCCACCCCGGACTGTAGCGCCACCTTAAGTTAGTAAGAATACATTCGGATCAAAATTTAAATAATTCAATCCGAAATTAAAAATAGGAGTACATTTTGTCGTTGGGGAGTACGGGAGTGCGGCTGAAGGAAAAGGAGTACAATACTCCGATTGTAGTACTTTCGGCAGCTCTGCTTCGGACCAACGAATTTTACGTAGACGATAGATAGGTTTTTTTTTTATTTAATATTTAGTAGTATGAACTTTTCATTCTGAGTAAACTTTGTAATGAAAATGTGTATGAGTTTTACTTCTAAGCAATTTAAGTTTTACAGAGATTTTTTTTTATTCCTCTTTTTCTAAGCTTGTCACTTGTTTTTCCTTTTCCCCTTTTCAATTTAAAATTGGCGCTTTTCCTACTTAATCTGGGATCCCTGATGCGTATAGTATACCTATGGTTACATGACCAATGCATTATAATTTATTTCTAAGGATTACCACACATGGAAACAGGCATGTATTTGTATATGTGTTGCCACAGCAGAGAAAAAGTGAACAATAAATTAAAATATGCTGTACTATATACCCTTTTGTGGAAAAGTTATGCGATACTTTTATATAATACAGACCCTAGGCTTATAGAAGCAAAGAACATAATGTTCACTATAATGCGAGCGACACGTGTCATCCTTCGGCACGCTCCGCCATCATTTCTATGTGAATTCATTGTTTTCCATCGCACTTTTCAATTGGACAACTCATCAAGGAATTATATAATCTTTTGGTTTCAAAGGAAATACACGCGGGGTGTCTTTCATCTGAACTTTGAAAACTCCACTAGCGTCCATACGTATATACCTACTCGTATGTGTGTATTTAGGAGGTAATATTTGCGCAGCACTTAAATAAAATTGGTTTGTATATTACGGTGAACCACTAAACTAGATTAGAGATATGGCGGTGTTAAAAAATGACCAGATATGCATAAACCTATGACATTTCAAAGGATGAGTCATTTTAAGTGCGAAATTCGCTGCGTAAACATTGAACTATCCCTTGTACTGTATCTACATTTTATACTTGATTTTTGATTCCAACTACTGTCCGAAAAGAGAATTTATGCAAATTGGTTGTGGTGTCATAGTGAAAGGAACAGAAGGTGAATGAATATACAAACCCTTTGAAAAATTGCAAATTTGCTCAACAAGGTCGCAAAAAGGGGTCATGATCTAGTATAATAATTGAATTTATGAAAAGTGGGTGCAGAACTACTGATCATGTTCGGTCCTTAATAAACTACACCTTAAGGACTAAAAACTGCACATCTCGCGAACTTTTTATTTTTCATACGATATCAATATCATCGACACGTCGTTCGTGATTCAGGCCTATAACAGCGCTGATTAGGATCACAATTGATTTTGGTACAATCGCACAGAAAGTTATGGCTCATATCAAAGGATCACTTTAGGGTCGCGGCAAAATAATCTGAATTTGTAATCATCGGCCGTTCTTTCGTCTGATCTCATTGAACAGTAGAGTTGGTTCATGCATCCTGAAAAACACAACAGCCAGTTCGTAAATAAAAAATTAAATAAATAATTGGCGCAACAGGACCGTAGGGATCATAGGCCTAGTTTCTCACAACCATTCGTGTTGTGTGAGTTTTTCATTTTTGGAACGAATGGAAGGGATCTATACAATTTTATGCCGATTCCAAACGGCTAATTGAGAAGCTCTTTCAAGACAGTTATACTCTCGGATGTTGGAATTTGGGTTTTTTAAGGGGCTCGAACCTGAGACCCCTCGGTTAGTATAGTCCAACACACCAACCACTGCGCCTATGCGCCAATAGCCAGTCTGTAACTTCTCGTAGATTTATTGCCAATTTAATTAAACATTAGAAGGTAACTGCCTACGATTGCGTATTCCAAGTTGATTGAGACCCCATGCCAATTGTTCGCGCTACCTAAGGCGATCTATTCCTCCACTGACTTAAATCTCCGGCTCGGAATCAAAAAAATCAGTCCGGATACGGAGAGAGTCGATCCACTATTAAACATCAATTCTCTACAACTAATCAATCTGTTTGGAATAGGAGTTAAAATCAGGCACTAACGCATAGTTAGACGTTGGATTAGCAAGGATTTAAATAAACATATCCTAACCCAGCAGAGGGTTATTTTTTTTCCTACCCAGTTCATTAAGTTTTTGTATAATCATTCCCACACAAGTTTGGAGCTATATCACAGCTGACTTTGTTTCTGACGTGGTTGATTTGGATAGATACATATGTCTATGGCATAGGTTTTAGCCTGGAAGATGCTGTTACTTTTGCCCATTCGTTCAGGCCCAAATACTGCCGCTGCAGTTCCCTCATCAGTTCTCGACCCATCTGTGTACCACTTTGTTGGGTGATTGCTCAGTCTGAGAATTGGAAATTCATTGCTTTAGTTCTTCTTTGCTGCTGAGCTTAGGGAAAAAGTTGTTTTGGAAATCAAATCTTATGATGGTATCGTCTCTAGGAAAGGCCAATAATGGTAGTTTTCTTTCAAGTAGTGTATATCAAACTGTTTAAATGTGATGCACTTTTCTTATCCTAATTCCGTCTTTGGCTATTTTTAGAATCGTTTTACTGGCAGAATAAATTACAGTTGCATTGTAAACGATTATGATGAAGTTAGATTTTTTTTTTATTAACTTAATTAGTAAACAGATAGGTACTCCAAACTTGTTCACCAGTGCAGGAGGACGATAGAAAACGATCGCTGCTCCATCAAGGTTGGTACGACATTACCGAGACCTTTGATGTCAAAAATAGGACTCAGAGAAGGTGATTCTTTTTTTAAATTTCATACTTTAATGGATTCTACGAAACTCACAAGTGAACACAGGAGGCCTAATGTTTCAAAAGCCTGTGCAAGTACTAGCCTATGTCGATAATATTGACAATATTGGTAGAATACAGTAAGCTGTAACTGGTGCATTCGCTATTGTATTCAACCGGAAGCTGCCAAACTGGGGGAAAAACCGAGTATAAACTGTCCACAGGGATAGACAATAACGACGGATAGGACAGAACGTCAAAATTGACAGATAGAACTTTGAGGCGTTCAAAAACTTTGTCTAACTCTGCTATATAAGATCTGAAAATAACAGCTCTCCTTTTAAATTAAACGAGTGATAAAAAAAGTAAAAGAGTAGTAAAGGGTATAGAACCGTGATCATCTTCATCAAACGGATTAAGATATCCTCAGTTGCTTAAGGAAAATGATTTTTCGCAAAGTATTTAGCCCCGTTTGTGTTGACGGGGTAGTCGCAGTGGCCTAGTGTTAGTGTGTTGGACTACTAAGCGAGGGGTCTCAGGTTCGAATCCCGCAAAAACCCAAATTCCAACTTATGGTTTTTTTCCACTGCGCTACCTCTCGCGAACGTCTGACAAACATCCGAGAGTATAAATGTCTTGAAAGAGCTTCTCAATTAGCCGTTCGGAGTCGGCATAAAATTGTAGATCCCTTCCATTCGTTCAAAAATGAAAAACTCACACAAAACGAATGATTGTGAGAAGCTAGGCCTAGGCTCCCTCCGGACCTGTTGCGCCAACTATTTTTTTTTTTTTTATTGTGTTGACGGGCTATGGAGGAGGAGATTCAATAACGAACTAAATCTATATGCTACCTAGTCAGAAAATTGCGTATCGATAAAAGATAGTTAGCAATACCCGCCCTCCTTTCTACATAAATAATGAGTTCAACGGTAGATAAAGGACAACATATCCTGTGGCATTACAATGGGCCTATTCTAGCCAAAGTATGGCTGCACTCACTGTTGCCTGCCAAATCAATTTAACGATTATTCGCAAAGGGCACTTGTGTAATGAAAAGGGCATCTGATAGGCCAAAACCAAATAAAAACTTGAGAATATGCATCAAAAGATGCACAGCTTACTTACTAACATGGTAGCTTGTTTTTTTACTAACTTGAGAAACCAATTAAAGCAAAAGAAAATTTAATTAACTTCGGGACTAGACAATGTGTTATATTTAACCAGTCTTTGACATATACCATACATATACTGAAGAGAATTTCTTTAACAAGTCTTAATTCAGTCATAACTAAAACGGTAGGTGGTTTTTGTAGATTCATGTCCCAAGCTGCTTGTGTCTTAAGATTGCCATCGACTCTCAAAACAGTAAATACAAAATAAAATTCCGCATAGGTGGGTATCCTAAGCCCAATTTGTCCCGATGTACTTCAATACAGTATGTTTTATGCACCGGAATGAATTCTCCGAACAAGAAACCAAATATGTTCGAGCCTTAAACATTACAACTATGGCCTTAATGAGCCATGAACGAAGTGTATAAAAAAGTTTAATTCTCTTTTCAGTGAAATAGATTTATGTGATGATAGATATCGAAATTTAAATTAGTATCTTTATTGAATAGGTATAAATATGCCTTAAATGATAACTTTACTGAGTATTTTATATAATTTATCTTGAACTGTTAAAATATTTAGTCCTAGTCTGTTAGAGTTAAGCTCAGTAGATAAATAAAGAATAAAAAATTGGTGCGACTGTATCCAACAGTCCCGAAGTATGTGTATGTGTAAACAACGTTCGTGCGGTATGTGTGTGGCTTGAAACACGCCATTGAGAAAAGAAAGAATTGTAATAACCGTATTCTTGATATAATATGAAATAACAATAACTTATACGTTCTGTGCTAGTTTCGGTAGAATAGATACAATCGGATTGTGGTAGGTGAAGTAAGATATGTATACATTCGAGACTGTAATCTATCTAGATTACGCTGGAAGACAGCATCGATTCACATCAACAAAAAGCTGATATTAATATGCCCCAGGTCATAAATGTATGCAATGATAAAAACGTATGCAATGATAAAATGTATGCAATGATAAAACACAGTGACGCATTTCTGTCCCCGCTAAATGTTAAATGTGTGGAATTACTCCACCAGATTCCAAAAAATGTATGCAATGTTAAACACAGTGACGCATTTCCGTCCCCGCAAGTTAAATGTGTGGAATTACTCCACCAGATTCCAACAACGCTCGCTTAGATGTTTACACATCAATAATAATAACAAGTTGTTTTACGTGTGGTCAAATTATATTAGCTTTGGTCTAAGATCTAAGTGTCAGTAGTTCTCAAAGTATGTACTTTTTTAATTTATAATTCAATTTATTTAAAAAGTAAATATGAGAACATGTAAGAAGTTGGTGAACTGAAGCTCTTGAGAAACTGACTGTGGGACTGAAACGTACAAAATGACGACGAAGCCATCAAAATTTCATGCACTTCCCAAATGAAATCCTTTTTTTTTTAGATTCTTGCTACTTTTTATATTCTATTTATTTTCTGCCTCCTGCGAACGAAGATATGGCAATATTACGAGTTAAGATACTTAAAATTATATCTGGAATGCATTTTAAATTCATTCGGATTAAACGCCGACAAGTTAGAAAAAAAAAAAAAGTTTGTGTTCGTACTGAATGTTATGGACTTCGGTTTAATTTGCGGAGTGAATATTATGGCCGAAAGTAAAATAACTTCATAGTTCATACATAATCGTCTTACTATGAATAGCTCTTCAAAAATGATACTATTTAGGTTTCTAATATCATTTTTTCTAAAGTGAATAGTTTGCGCGAAAGACACTTCCAAAGTGGTAAAATGTTGGTCCCCCAAAATAAACTTAACTTCAACGAAAATTTTTTGAACGAGATTAGCGAGTAGTTTTTAAAATATCGATCCCACTGCCCCACTGCGATGAAATAAGGCCCCAAATTTGGGGTTTATTTCATAATGAAATTAAAAATAATGAAAACTACTTTTTATTTAATATTGTTGATAATGGATAAACTAATTTAAGTTAAAGAAACTTTTTATGTACTCAAACTCGCACCCACCCCGTAATCTAACAGTAAACCCAAGCAGGGGGGTTGCAGGGGGGCAGCATGCCCCCCATACGCATTTCCTATCAGAATGGTAGCAATTAATAATAAAAAAGTAATTTTGGGGATTTATTTCATTTCTTCTTTTGTGGTCTTATTTCATAATTAAATAAGACCACAGTTTTCATTAGGAAATAAGGCCCCAAAAAAGGAAAAAACACCCCAAATTCTCCCAAAATCGTTGTTGTTGTTTCCTGTATAATTTTTTGGGGCCTTATTTCATTTTCTTTTTGGGGCTTTATTTCATTGGGGCCTTATTTCGCAAAGCCCTTCGAAAATTCTGGATCTAGCATTAAAAATGCCAGAATGGCATCACTGCACTAGACTACTAGTGTCATTGTATATAGAGTCTCTATATACAATGGTAGTGTGCACAGAACGCGACAGGACACACCACACCATACGTCACAAGTGTGGTGCCAGCTTTAAGTCTAGCAAACAAAGTAAAGATTTTAAGGTTTTTTATTGCCTTTATGCCGATTAATATCAGTTTTTTTTCATATGTTATTAATTAAAAAAAAAAAAAAAAAAATTTATCGGCTATGGGCCTAATCGTACCCAAACAATTTTAAATCTAAAGGGTGTCCGCCAAAGAATTTTCGACTTTGAATCTGAATAAACGGCGAGCGGGGTATCGGCGGAGGGGGGAGGCGTATTCATTACACTTACGCGTATCGGTTGGCGAGTTAGTAACTTTTTTGATTATTTTGGACGCATCAGAATTCCCTAAAGTACGCTGACTTACGCTGGCTGCAAACGTCAACTCTTCTACTGATACTTGCTCGCGAAGGTCTTTAGTTTTCCTCCGCTTACTGCAGTCACTAAGCTCTTCGAACGGTTTGGATGGTCGCCCTGGTTTGTGCAAGGGTTTAACAAAGGACAGTTTAATGCTCGTTTGAAGCCACTTTTCATTGGTTTTAAGGAATCTTTCATCCTTATAGCTCGCAGCAGCCCATTTTTTCTTGAAATCGCTTTTAAAATATTTCAAAGCATTGCTGACACAACTTTTTTGTTCGATTGGACATTTTAAAATTTGGATAAGCTTTTCCTCCAACAGCAAAAGCTTTTCATCAACTTTTTTATCTCTAAAATCTTTTAGCATATCGTATAATTCCCTTCGGGTAAAACTCTTGACACTAAACGACGAATCTGCAATGCAAGTACGAAATTCTGTCTAAGTTACCATAAGCTATGATAGTCTTCGAAGTGACATAAAACAAAATGGCGGACGTAGGCGGACAGTTTTATTGCGGTCTATGATTGCCAAGAAACTAAGGATTATGCCCATACGAATATTATTGCCCGATCATGACATACTCACAAACAAAAACACCATTATCTAAAACATTTTATTAAAATTAAACATTAAATTAGGACTTCATGAACACCGTACGCATACAACAAAATCATGCAGACAAAAAAATCTAATTTTATATCTTAACATCGATTATACCTTGCACTTCCATAATCAAATAATTTTCTTTCTTAATTTCACCACACAAAAAAACAATAACTAAATCAAAAATTAGTCGCGAACAAAAGTGCAGATAACCAATAAATGCAGTTCCGACAATGGCTAGGTTCTGACTGATAATGTGGCGAATGGCAATGGCGGTGCAACTTTTTTTGCATAATGCGTGATGGATCGGTTATCAAGCTTGAAGAATAGCGGTGCTTACCGAAATTTATGACAACTTGATTTTTTTTACTTTTGAGCGGTTTTTTCATACAAATACTCCACAGTGCGTCGTGCGGATTTTAGTAGCCATGGATCGTTGGTCGGCGGAGCATCGTGCGTTTGCTGTAGAGGCATATTTTAAAAATAACGATTCTCCCGTGGCTATTCGCAAGACATTTCAATATTCGGCGTATACGGGATTGTCCTAGTACGCAACTTATTGGCAAGTGGGTGCGAAGTTTTCGTGAACAAGGACCTGTAGTGGGACACGGGCCAGGTGTATCGCGAACTGTGAGAACTGACGAAACAATTGAAGCAGTTCGTCGTGATGTTATTGCAAATCCACGTCTTTCACTAAGAAAAAAAAATTCCCAAACCTATTCGTCTATGTTGGAAAACTTTTTGGAACCTGAGTTGGAGAACAATGAATGGGTAAACGGATCGACATGGTTTCAACAGGATGGAGGCATCAATGAACATTGTAAGGCGCATTTTCCCCGAAAAAGTCATAAGTCGTTATGGTGATATCCCATGGCCCCCCAGATCGCCAGACTTAACACCTGCGGACTTTTTTTTTATGGGGATTTCTTAAATCTAAAGTCTACGTTAACAAACCGCGAAATTTATTGCAACTGAAAAGAAATATTCGCAACGAAATCAGAGGAATTTCGCAAGAAACTTGCAAAAAAGTTTTCACAAAAAATATGGTGTTTCGTTTAAATGAGTGTGTTCGTCTCCGTGGTAAACATTTAACTTCAATTATTTTCAAAACATAAATCCGCATTTGTATGTTTTATTTTAAAATAAAAACGATTATATAAAAACATGTGAATCTTTTATTATTTAATTTTAAATTCGAAAATTGTTTCGCGAACACCCTTTACATCGTATATCTTTAAGATTTCCCTTCATTTGAGGGTGGAATATTGACGTACATTATATATATCTCAAACAAACCACGGTACTTAAATGCAGTAGTGTGAATGATTCGCAAATCAAAATCAAATGGATGTTAACCTCCTTTTCATGGAGTAGCCAACATTTTACAGCTATCAATCTTCCTGACAAATGGTTGTATTTTTTAATGGTGTCAGTTTTGAACAATAGTCGTAGCATAAAACGCTGATGATTATTTCAATGAATGGAATGTAGAAAACCTGTTCGATTACCTACGCCATGATTGCGCTTTCTGTTCTTCTTCTTAATGACACAAATTATACGTTTATCACCACAACTTTGGGGTTGATTTCCAAAAGTGCATTTGCATGTTCAAATAGTGGCGTGCCGATTCGATACGGTTGATTTGGTTGAACGATTTACTATCCAACATGATGTGAAGGTTAAGGGTTCTCACAATTATTACATTTTCATAGAAGTTGTTTTTATTTTATTTTCGTATGGCTGACAGCCCTTAATGTCTATTAGAACGCCTCAATTGTTAGTGATTTTTACTTCTTCAAGTAGGGAGATTATCCGAAATAGAATTATGTGATGTTACCTTGTATTGTGATCCTGAAAAGGCAAATCTTTTAAGGGTTTTGTGGCTTGGGAAAATGTTTTTATCAAACAAAAGTGCTGTCTGTGAACTCATCTACTGTCTGGACTATGTAAGTGCGAGATAAACAAATTTAAAACAGTGCTTTCAAAGGTTATACCAGTTTATTAAATAAATAAAAGAACAAAATTATTTCAACGCATACGCAAAATTGTTGGCCCACTATTTAACTGATGCACATAAATTTTCCCTATTTGAAAATCCTTTTACCACTGAGTGGCATCATTTTTCCATTTTATGCCGACCGCTATTCGTTTCGGGACTGTTTTCACTAAATTCAAACAGCATTCAGAGGTTCTGCTGCTCCAAACTTATTGGGTGTCTTTCTTTAACTCATTGAAGTTATTAGCCAGATACGATCTCAATTCTATCTTAAAGCATATTGATGAGACAATCTTGTGCCTACTGAACAAAATGCAGAGTGACATCATTACAAGCTGCTCTTCCCAAAAACGATTCCACGAGGTTACAAGCAGATCTATAGACTCCATGCGAGAAGTACTTGACATCCACGTCCAGTCCCCCTCCAGAATTCCATCAAATCCCAAACAGCCTGACTCAATAATGGAAACCATGCTCGATAGAATCTGCGACATCGGCGACGAACTCAGAACGACACGAACTAATGTGTGTGGCATTATTAATCAAATTGAATCACTTGGCCGAAAATTGACGTTTCAACCCACACCCATCAACTCCACCATGAACCGCCGTACAATACCTCGATTTTAGATGAAATATTGGATACTGAACCTACTTCTCCCACCCCTCTTGTTCAATCCGCCTCTACAGCTCCTTCTCCTGATATCGCACCACTTCAGCTCATCGAACATTTTGGAACAACATGGACCTCTTCCGAATGGAAACATAGACTTGAAAAATTAAGATTTGAAAACCTGAAGTCCACCTCCTTTTCTACTAAACGCGCTCTCCCGCACGCTGATATCTTTTGGATCTCGCAGCTCTTCAAAAAAAAGTTTGGCATTACCACCAGCTACTGCAAATTGTTTCTTCCACCCCATCACAAAGGCAGCCGCAACTTTAGACTTGATATCCCTACCAAATACGCATGGTTATTCAAAAGCATTGACGGTACAAACCTTAAGCTTGGTAAGATGCGCATTTGTAAATGGACGGATAAACCCTCTAATAGCACATCAAGTAAAAATAAGTCTAAAAATAAATATAGTTATAAGTTACCTAAACCTGTTCCCAATTCCCTTCCCAATCCTGACTCCAACTGGTGCCTCAAAACAAACATATTTCCCAACTTTGCTCCTCCAACTCACATCCCTAACATGCCTCCGTCTTCTTCTTTAACTCCACAGCCCAAATCTGCATCCCTGAAAGGGCCGCCCAAACATCCTCGTAAGCGCGTCTCATTCAACTTAACCCAAACCTCCCTCACTGCCCCCCAATTAACTCTCCGCAATCAGGTGCCACTAGCAAATCTTTCCCTTGTTTCAACCTCCAAACTGGAGCTAAATACCCACATTTCATTAGCTCTCATGTTCTCAATCCCTCACCTGATACTCTGCCTAAAGACACATCAAAAACTAATACATCTTCTTCTTCAACATCTTCATCTACCAGCCCCATTCTTGACCCCCTTTTGCCACCTACAATCAAACTAACACAACAAACTAGTATTGACAGCACAGAAAGTCGCTATGCACTCTCGAGGCTAAGAGAAAAAAAGACTTATGAGAATATACGCCTCTTTCTAGCGTATCTGTACGACAAACCGGACACAGTTTGCTATGAGGGTAAAACAAAAACAAGCGTTATGGTCTCCATTCAGCAGGAAGGTCTTCCTTCCGCCCTAACCAGTCTGAGGAACATTTATGTCAAGTTCCATGAGAATTTCAATATGTCTCATAAAAAGGTTTCAGACGACCTTGTTGCTTTCAGTAACTTTGTGCAATCAAAAAGGATCTCATACCTTCAACGCAGCAGAATCGACCACAACAAGTTTTTTCGTCCGTAACCCGTCACCATCTCCAGTGCTTCAATCATCCACTCTTAATAACACTCCCCTTACCTTCTACTATCAGAATGTAAGAGGACTGAATTCTAAAACCCAGGCTGTTTTGCGCCAATCCAATGCTCTCCCCTTTGATATCTACGCCTTGTCCGAAACTAATCTTATTCCCGATATAAAGAAGCATGAAATATTTCCTTCTGCTTATAACGTTTTTCGTGACGATGATCTTAACCGCCCAGAACGCGATGTGCTTCTACATCCTACCGGCTCAACCTATCGAATCCTACGAACTCGCTATTGATGCTATCGACCTAATAATTGGCATGTCCGACTCACTTGATGACATCATCATTTTCGGTGATTTCAATCTACCACAGCTGCTCTGGGCTTCATCGGATGATGACTCTTTCTTTGTTGCCTCTAACCCCAACTCAAGTAAAGAATGCCTTTTCTCAGATCCG
Source organism: Cheilosia urbana (assembly GCA_946477585.1). Taxonomy (NCBI): domain Eukaryota; kingdom Metazoa; phylum Arthropoda; class Insecta; order Diptera; family Syrphidae; genus Cheilosia; species Cheilosia urbana. The sequence goes on from OX297856.1 coordinate 47,760,312, forward strand.
ATTGCTGAATCCAATTTATTCCAGGTTAGTGGAGTCTGCAACCATATGGGTAGACAATTGGACCTAATTTTCACTTCTGACCCTACAAACTCCTCTGTCTCACTTTTCCCCCTAACTCTATCAACCATTGGTAATCATCACCTACCACTTCTACTATCCTCGACTCTCCCATCCAACCCATTCAATAACAAACTGCCGCTTCTTACGACTTTCACAAAGCGAACTTCACCAAAATTAATACATATCTTAGTAAATGTTCTTTTGATTTCGACAATCTATCTCTTAATGATTCTCTCACCAATTTCTATGGAGTTTTATTTAATTCCATTTCCCTCTACGTCCCACTTTCCCGCAACAAAACTTCTTCTAGAAGCCCCCCTTGGTATAATCAAAGGCTTCGCTCCTTACGAAACAAGAGAAATAAATTATGGACAGTCTTCCTTCGAACTAATTCCTCCTCAGACTATTCGAACTATCTTGGAGTGTACCTTCAATTCACCCAGCTATATGACTCCCTTTACCAAAATTATCACTTTCGTACGAAAATACATCGTCTACCGACCGCCATACCATTGGCAACCTTTTTGCTACTTTTTTTAAGCTGTCTTTCGCCGACAACTCCTTCGTACACGATTCCTCATATTTCAAATATCTGTCAAATTTCTCTATCGATACATACATTTCTGTAGGTAATATTGATCATACAGAAATAGAAAGTAAGTTACGAAAACTGAATGATGATTACTCACCCGGCCCTGATGGCCTTCCTGCGATATTTCTTAAAAAGTGCTCCTCAATTCTTGCTCTCCCCCTTTCACATATCTTTCGGCTATCGCTTTCTCGTGGTGAATTCCCTCAGATATGGAAGTCCTCTTTCATAATACCAATTCACAATACGGAACCCTAAAAAGGGATTAAAAAACGATGTAAAAAATTACCGCCCTATATCAAAACTTTCACATATACCCAAACTCCTAGAAAGTATTTTATACGAAACCCTATGTTTCCAGTGTAAGTCTTTCATTTCCCCTACCCAGCACGGCTTCCTAAAAGGTAGATCAACCACCACTAACCTTGTCGAATTTGTATCCTCTGCACTCTTAACCTTAGAAAGCGGTAAGGAAGTTGATGTAATCACAACCGATTTCAGTAAGGCTTTCGATAAGATATCCCATAAGTTAATTCTCTTCAAATTGTCTGTCCTCGGTTTTGATCCAATTTTACTAAAATGGATATCTTCCTACTTAGTTAATCGTTTCTACAGCGTTCGCTTTAGGTCTGTCCTATCGGTCCCCTTTTTGGCCACCTCTAGCGTTCCTCAAGGCAGCTATCTAGGTCCCCTTTTCTTTATCCTTGCCATTAACGATCTTGAAAAAGTCATTAAGCACTCTTCCCTTTCTCTTTATGCAGACGATACTAAATTTGTTGAACCCATCTCCTCACCACACGATTGCAGTCTCCTTCAGATAGATCTAGACAGTTTTTCCACCTGGTGCCTCAAGAACCGCTTAGAACTTAATGTTACTAAATGCCAATCTATCACCCTCTCACGTAAAGGTAACAAGTCCTCTCCCAGAATCTACTTTCTGCATGGCCTTGCTTTATCTCGCGTTGAATCTATTCGCGAACTCGGTCAAAAGATGGTCCAAAGAATATTTGCAATCCATACGTCACCCGATCTCTATACATCACTTTTGTTCGCCCGCTCCTCGAATATGCTAGCCAAGTTTGGTCTCCTTTTCAACAAGTTCATAAATCCCGAATTGAGAGCATTCAACGTCGCTTTCTACGATTTGCTCTCCGGGGTCTATCTTGGAATGATCCTCTTATCTTACCCCCTTACCAAAACCATCTTAAACTCATTAACCTTAACACCCTCGAGGAGCGAAGGGACGTTGCAGACATTCTCTTCATTCACCGTCTCCTCTTAGGCTCCATCGATTGCATATCCCTCCACAACGCCATCCTCTTCAATACTAACCCTCGTAACCTACGATGCCCCCGCCTCTTCTATCTGCCAAACCACCGCACCGCGTATGGCTCTAACGAACCAATCTCCCGTATGTTGCGAAAAGTCAACTCAAAATGTACAGTTTTTGACTTTAACCGCAGCACATCCTCCCTTAAATTCGATCTCCTTCACCATCTTTAAGTCTTTGGTTTAAGTTCTTCAAATTAGTTTTTAGCTTTAAGTCTTTATAGCTTGTATTTAAGCCTAATAAATGGGCGTTTTGCCCCCACTAAAGTAAAATATCAAGTGGAGACAAGTCTGTGCTATATGCAGGCCACGTCAAAACCAACCGAACCGAAATGCTGTGTTCCCGAAGCCACGTCAGCTCATACTTGTGAAATGATGCGCCACCTTGCTGCAATATAAAATCTCTGTCTTCTGTTTGCAGCTTTTGAAACAAATTTGTGGTTAGATGAGCCCGTGACCAGGCATACTGAGTGAAATGCTTCAGTTGGCAACTTGAAACTATGGAACTTGAGTTTCGATACAAAACTCAAATGAGACTCATCGCTCCAGATAACACTCCTCCAGTGGATTGTGGATCAACGTCCAGTTTTGGGTTCCTTTTTTTGTAAAGAGGTTAAAAGTGTTTTTTGCCCTAGTTCTACTAAATGAATTTTATTTAAAAATAAAGCAAAAAACACTATATAGCTAATCTATAAAACTGACTTTTTTAAAATTTCTCAACCTTTCTCGAATGCAAGTGTATCTTGAAACTTTTGAAAATATTTTTCAACTCGTCGAACTTTCTTGAGGATTGTCGCGATTGATAACCTTACAGTTTTCTTCAGTGGCTTTAGATTTTCTTGAAAAGTTTTTTTTTTACTTTTTTGTATTATTGCATTACCTTGGCGTGAAAGACATATAGGTACATTATTTATTTGAGCTCTACATATTTTAACGGCACTAGATTTTTGAAGAAGAATTTTTATTTTAGTTTATTTCTTATGTAAAACTCGTTTTTCGAAATTTTGGACTTAGACTAGTTCTGCATTGTAGGGACGAAATGATTATTAATGTGGTATTCGATTGGGCGCTCTCAGAGCACTTTTTTTGCTCTCAGAGCAGTTTTTATGTTCTTTTGGTGCAAACAAAAAAAACAATCTTTTTCAGATTTCAGAGCACTTTTGCGAATCTAGATATTTTCTCTGATTTACCAATACAAGTGCGCTTGAGTTTGACAACGGGTGAATCTATTTTTGTAGATTATTTATGTATAAATATTTAAAAATCAATCGGGACGCAAATTTCGAATGTTTTAATTTAAAATTTAACCAGTGAATGGAAAATGCTTTGAAAAATGTTGAAGGATTCCCACGAATATTATCACAAAAAAGAGCAAGTGACGTTCTTATGTTCGATTAGCCACACGAAATCTAAAATCTGAGAGCGAATCTGAAGAAGCCCAAACGAATACCATATTATAAGTATCGTAGTAGTATCATGCCCGCATGATCCATTAGATCAGCGTTTCCCAATCTTTTTTAGTCGCGGAACACTTTTTAGGTGAAAAATTCCTCGCGGAGCACTTCGTTGCACTTATGCTATTTTCAGGGATTCCCTATACCTACATAATGTTGGTTATTATCATCCCATACCACATACTTTTACACGAATTATTTTTTTAGTTTGTTTGTATTTTTTTTAAATAAGCATTTCAAATTCGATTGATGCAATCAAAATGACAAGTTCAGAAGCACAAAATTCACTAGTTACTAGTGTAATGGCATTTTGTTAGGTAGGTATTTCTTGTTATCTTTCCATCCGAGCACTTGTGTGCGGAGCACACTTTGGGGACCGCTGCATTAGATCATTGATTTTCATGGTTTATAACAGAGACAATACTGAGACCCCCAACTCACAATCCTCTTGCCGATGGCCCCCTCAGTTTTTTTTTTTCAAAGTCGCCATTTTGTTTTCCTATCGGTGTTAGAATCCGTGTGACATGCAAAAACATACAAAAACTATAAAATCAATGCTGCCAACTGCTACCGACCATGGGAGAATGTGATAGAGTTCGGGAATACCACATTTTAAGATAACTGAATGCTATTGGTTGGTTATTATAAATTTTTAAAAGACGATTAATATAATTTGTTTGGTTAATAATACTATCTAAATGAGTTGTTTTATATACTAGAAACATAAAAGGACAAATTGGTTGTGTATTTTCCGCTTTTGAATATCATTCACTTCGATTTCATGTGTACATTTTTCTTAAATAACTGAGGAAAATATGCTCAAAATGTTTTTATTTTCCTACAACCATTCTGCAGTAATCATTTTTCATAAATATTTTCAGCAAAAGTGTACTTATTCCTAAAATAAAATACTATTTACAAGTAAAGCGAGGCTTCCAGACTCCGTAAAATGCTAGCCAAAGACGCGGCAGTCCCTAGCTTCATTAAGAAATCGGACGGTTCGTGGGCTGAAAGCAGCGAGGAGGTTCTGGTAACACTAGTTGAAGCCCATTTTCCAGGAAGCAGTGCACCAATGGCTTCGGTACCTTATGGACCTAACATTGGCGCACGAATAGATGAGAGGGTTAATAATATCATTACTGGGAAGAAACTGCGTTGGGCTATCAAGTCCTTCGCTCCGTTCAAAGCACCTGGCCCTGATGGCATTCTGCCGGCTATGCTTCAACGGGCTCCAGGCACAGTTATGAACATGATAGGAAATATTTTTATACACTGCCTGCGATTAGGCTATGTACCTAGGGCATGGAGAGAAGTACGAGTGGTATTTATCCCTAAAGCGGGTAAACCAAGCCATACTTCAGCGAAAGACTTCAGACCTATCAGTCTTTCGTCATTTCTCCTAAAGACACTTGAAAGGCTTATTGACATTTATATAAGAAGTAAGTGTTGCAACGGAAACTTATGTAATGCTCAGCATGCATATTTAAAAGGTAAATCAGTAGAGACGGCTCTACACGAAGTAGTAGGCAAAATAGAGGGCAGCCTTCACCAGAAAAAAATTGCACTAGTTGCCTTTTTGGATATTGAGGGAGCTTTTAATAATGTCAGGACCAGGAGAGATGCAATCAAGAGCGCCTTGGAAAAGATAAATGTCGAGCAACGCATTACAAGTTGGATATGCGAAATGCTCTCGACGAGAAATATAAATTCCACTCTCGGCAACAGTTCTATAAGAAAATCTGTTACTAGAGGCACCCCCCAAGGAGGGGTCATCTCCCCCCTCCTCTGGGTGTTGGTCATAGATAAGATACTTAAGGAACTAAACAGTGCAGGATTCAAGGTCATCGCTTACGCGGATGACGTAGTTATCATTGTTCAAGGAAAATTCCTAAACACGATTAGTGAACTTATGGAAACAGCCCTTAATAGGCTCAGAATATGGGCCGAAGGGTGTGGACTAAGAGTCAACCCGGAGAAAACAGAACTAGTGCTATTTAGTACAAAATACAAGATACCACCCTTCAAGCTGCCCAGGCTTGCTGGAGTGGAACTTGCTCTTTCAGAAAGCGCAAAATATCTTGGTACGGTATTAGATAGGAAACTAAATTGGAAACTTAACGTCCAGGAATGAGTCCGCAAGGCTCACAATGCTCTCTTCATCTGTAAGAGAACAGCAGGTAAGAAATGGGGCATGAGGCCTTCAATGTTGCGTTGGCTATACATAATGGTAGTAAGGCCCATAATTACATATGGGGCTCTTGTCTGGTGGAAAGCCGCGAACAAGAAGTATGTACGGGATATGTTGACCAGGGTACAAAGAACAGCCTGCATTGCCGTTACGGGTGCTTTACGTACCACACCAACGGCTGCACTGGAAGCATTTATGCATCTTTTACCACTGGATTTACAATTACAATCAATAGCAGGTAATAGTGCGCTACGGCTCACTAATGCAGGGTTTTTTAAAAACAGTAGGATAGGACACAGTACTATTTTAAAGGAAACATTCTCCGAAATCCCGGGAAAAGCTGATAAAAGTCTCGGTACACTTGATTTTGACACACCGTTCGATGTGTCGTACCCTGACCGACAGGAGTGGCATAGGAACTTAGTTTCGAGGGGAAATGAGATCTCAGTATATACTGACGGATCCAAAACCAGTGAGGGTACGGGGTCAGGTATATACTCCAACGAGTTGGACCTACATATGGCCCTGAGACTACCGGACACATGCAGTGGTTTCCAGGCAGAGATTCTGGCCGTACTCAAAGCTGCGGAGGTACTTGAGATGAGATCGATATCCAATAAGAATATCGCCATCTACATTGATAGTCAGGCTGCGCTTAAAGCGCTAGAGTCACATACCACTAAATCTGAACTAGTCAGGAATTGCCGCGCAATGCTTAAGGCATTATGTTCGCAGAACCGTGTTAGATTATGTTGGGTACCTGGGCATTGTGATATTGAGGGCAACGAAAGGGCCGACGTTTTGGCTAAGGAAGGAGCGGAACTCCCAGTAAATACAATGATTGAGGGCATCAGACCACCTATGGCCGTTGCTAGAAGGGTTATCGTTGAGAAAACTACCAATAAAGCAGCTACAAGATGGTCGGAGCTAGAGGGGCACAGGGTCTCAAAGGCACTGTGGCCCACTTTAAATCGGAAGAGGTCTGAAGAATTAATCAATCTCAGTAGAACAAAGTTAAGATTAACGGTAGGAATACTCTCTGGACACTGCCTTTTAAGGAAGCATGCCATGAGACTAGGTTTGACCAATACGGATGCATGTAGGTACTGTGAGGACCTACAAGCTACGGAGGACATCTCCCACCTTCTATGCGAGTGTCAAGCAATTGCTCGGAGTAGAAGGAAGCACCTAGGCAGGTTCTTCTTTAATAACTTAGAGGAGGTTGGTTCCTCAAATAATATTGGGACCATAACCAAATTCTGTAGGGAAATTGATTGATTGATTTGGGCGAATTGGTTTAGGTTTTTAACCGTAATGGTTCCCTGGGGATGGCGATGGGCCCACTTTGGTGCCTGGTCTTTTGTGACGATCTCACAACCCCACCCAACCTAACCTAACCTAACCTACAAGTAAAGAATAATTTCAAATTTAACGGACCAAATTTTATGAACGCTGGCAGCAATTTTGCCGACAGCGGAAGTGGGATGTGGGACACGCAAGGTGCGAGTGTGTTGGTGAGTGAAGTTACGTGACATTATTTGTCAATACGAATTTCTATGTAACAATACTAACGCACTTAGCGTGTACCAGCCCATAGAAATATAGCTTGTAGGCAAGTAACGGAAAATCGGCCGAAGTTGGGGGTCTCAGTATTGTCTCTGGTTTATAACAACAGTTAAATCTCGTATTATAGTTCGTGTGAGCATAATAAAAAACGCATATTAAGGAAAAAAATGTTTATATTTATGGTAGATACCAATAAGTAATCATTTTTAGTGAAAGTTAAAAATAGAAATATCTGAAGTATATAGCAATGTCGATGTGTTTCAATAAAACCGCAATGATAGTTGTGTCGGCCAACCTTCCGCTCTTTCAAGTGATTTACGGTACAGGAAGTATAAAGCGGAAGGTTTGCTAGCACGTGAGCACGTGAGGACGACACGTACAATTGACCATGTGAGAAACATGGGAATTCAAAATTTATGCCACAAATTTCCAGCGATTGTGCTTGCGACTTGTTAATAATAATTATTAATAATTGTGTAATTGATACGCATAAATATGTATGGCAAGTCGGAAGTCGCTCTGAATTAGTGGAATCCGCGGAATTGGAATTTCTGCCTTTGAATTTTCCACTCAAAATCGTCGCTTTCATGACATTTGATTTAAGATTCTTCACAATCAAATCAAACGCGACCCGTAACAAAGTTTCGGAGTTTCGTTGGATTGAGGTTGCGCAACAAGATTATATACTTGAGTCGACTTTCAATTTAAAATTGTGTAGCCCGAAACATCCAAAGAATTGAAAAATTTAATATTTTAAATAATTTTTGTTGTATTGGAAGAAATCTATTTCTTGTTTAAAGTGACATGAGGACGTCAGTCTTTTTTATATACAAGGTGAGCCAAATATAAGTTTCTTTTTAAAACTGCAATAAAATGAACAAAATTCAATTTTGTCCATGTATTGTGGCTTTATTAGTAAGAGCGAACATTCCCATTAATTATGAAAAACAACTTCGTTCAAGTGCCTGCCTCTGCTGGCTTCGCAGTAGCGCATTCTGTCACTCCAATTTTCCAAGACCATTTTGGTGGTTTCGGGCTGTAGCTCACAGATTGCTTGGATGATATTGCTGCTTGAATCGTTTCCAGATTGTTGGCATAACATCGGTCATTTACGGTTCCCCACAAAAAAAAAAAAAAAAAAGCTGTGTGGCCTGGCGCGACATCCTGCATGAACCAGTGGTCATCCATCCAAATTCATGTCTTCAATTTCAGTAAAAAAAATAGTCAGTTAACATAACTCTGTAACGTCCACCATTGACCTTATATACCTAATAAGATTAAAAATATTTTTTTATTGTATTTGAAGTGTCACTCCTCGGTTTCTATCCAGTCTATATTTTTTTCAAAATGCATTTCCCCATACAAACTTTCATAACCTCTTTCATCCGCTCAAAGTTTTGTTTTCGAAAAAAGTAGCCTATGTCCTTTACATTGTTTTTCTGAATAGTTTAAAGAAAAACCAAGTAAAATTGTTAAAATTTACATGAGTTATACCTTGTTATACGTAAACACATAAAATATCAAGTTAGTTTTATATATATAATTTTTAAAATTACTTGATTTTAAAATCAAGCCGGAGAAAAATACACGGAAATAAAAGTCTTTTTAACCACAACCAAAAAATAGCAGTTTAAATAAATAGCCTCTACGGAGATCATTGTCTAAATATAGGTACACTTCTCACAAACCAAAAGAGTTGGAGATATTTAAAAAAATCAAAAAAATTTTAACCGAATTTCATGCTTGGTAATGACAAAATCGTATTGGGCCATTTGTAACAGAACAGGTTAACAGTTTTATTTTTTTTTTCGCAAAAATTCAATTTTTGAATTGGGTTTGCCTGTATTATACTATTTGTTTTCCCGACCAAAATATCACACACCCAATGACAAGATCGAAATGAAACCACGTTACTTTTCTAAGGATGGACATGGACACAGATGTTATCACAATAGCAATTTCATTTCCGCAAACTTGTGTTTTCCTTTCCTTTAATCAACACAACACCAACACCCAATTCGATATCGCCTTTCATTGTTTTGTAACAAGTCAAATATAATAACGATTCGCATCAATCCTTTCGGTCTCGAGAAGTTTACATAGATACAATTTGATTTATTATGATTGCAATCATCACTCAATACAAAATGACAGCGAAACAATTGCAAAATTTCATCATCACGTATGCACTTAAGGATACACGACATATACGATTGTAAAATTGAAACGAACGACTAGGAAGTCTGAATAAGTTATTGTTCTAACAGACGTGCCTAAAATGGAACAAAGTAGAAAGGGGTGCCGTTACCCTGCCCTGTCTGCCAACAGAATCATTGCAGAGGTAGGTATATACATTTTGCAACTCACCGCATGTCAATTGGCCATTGATTGATCATTATTTGAGTTCTATTCGAACGTCAATTCAATTGCTTCCTTGATTTTTCAATTCCTTCCTCCTTTTAAATTGACACCGTTTCCAACTCCCTCTATATGAAATTCCTAAGGGATTCGGCAAACGACAACGACAAGTACTGTATGGCTCATTGGGTTTGAAACTCAGCCACAAATTAAAATCAGCACTCACTCATCAATGGCGATTGTCATTTAAATGAGTTAAAGATTGAGAGGATACTAATTTGGCGACATGAACACATCCTTCCACAAGCACGTGTAGGTACCCATATAAAAATTATTTAAATTTACGACCGAAAATATTGAATGTCGTAACTCATTTTATGATAAATACAAAATTCAGGTCACACATTTCCGCATGAAATTGGCTTATAATTAAATTGCATTCATCGATAACGGTCGCATAATTACTTCAGTGGGAAGGCATTGTCCTAGGTCACGTTCAGTTTTAGAAAATCTATTAAAAATATCACCGCCCAACTGTCGCACCAGTAAAACCTCCTACATGCACTACGCGTCCCCATACAGGCACAGAGTGTTAGAGAAATTAATTCGAGGGTAGACAACACAAAGTATGTAGTATTAAATGGAATTAATATATTTTGAGAAGGTCAAACCTAATGTTCTAAAGAGGCCTGTACGTGGTTAAACAAAAGTGCATGGCTGTTCCCTGCGTTGAATTTTCTACCACTTCGCTGTGTATTTGCGGAATGTTTTTCATGAGGGGATGGGCAAGGAATGCCGCAATAATTATTATCGAAGGTCAACTGGAGTGGTCACAACTACAAGTTGATTCATACTACGTTGATTATTATGACATTACTTTTTAGTTGACAGCAGACACACGTGTGGGTTTTGTTAGAGTGCATTGGGATTTTGCGTTGATACAAATAAAAGGCATTTCAGGGGACGCGTAAATTTAAAAACTACTCCATATGTACCGGCAGTTTTGAAGAGTAGTTCTAATAAAAAACGATATAGGAAGAGCCGGCTTTTTTTTTACAAAGTTTACCTAAACCATTTAGTGCAAGCATTGTGGCAGTAGACTGCCAATAGATATAAATAGGTATTTCACTGTTGGCGAAAAAGGTCATCTAACAACTAACTCTTACTCTCATACAGTAGCTGACCCTTCGAAGATTAAGGCGGCTCTCACACTGAGCAATAAGCAATACAAACAGTGATGAATCGAAGTTTTAATGCCTAAACCTGAAAAAACATGATTGAAAAGTATATGCCTTTTTAGTAAAAAAGATAAAACCTACATATTTTAATATGGGAATACAACGAACCTATCGTGCAAGGTGATTACAATTTGTTAACGAAATGTTGGTTGATCAATAGGTAATTAAAGCTCTTGTATTCTTTGTAATCCAAGAAGCCCAAAGGCGCAGGTTCACTCCGAACTGTAGCGCGACCTAATACAAAATAAAGTGCACGACTGGGTCGAACAAAACTTTCTCGTTTATCAAAAGTATTTTTTGGTTGTTTTCTTATTTTATTAAATAGGTAGCTAAAGATCTGAAGATCTGAGAGCAATGCTATATAAAACATGGCAGTAGGTACTAGGTACCTACATAATAACAATGTGAGTTTTTAGAAGTTGAAACTCTCAGTAGCCAGTTCTGGTTAGAGAGTTATAATGCCTACTGTATTATTATAAGTTCTTTTCTTACACTTTATCAGATTTTTGAGTACGAGAACAAGCATAGAGGGGTTTCTCATTTTTGATCTGTTAGGGAATGATTTTCTTTTTGACTGGAATATATTAATGACGCTGGCTTAAGTTGTCAATAATTGGAAGTATTGTTCGTTATAGATCGATATCTTTACATATAAATATGTAAGAATTCAGAGATTTGTTTTTGAATTTTCATTAGCGGTTATAAACTGAATATCACGATGACCGTGTATGGGGGTGCAAATGAAGTGGGATTTTCTGATTGTCTAAACTCCAAGTTGTTGGAATTATTTTAATTTGCATATTGAAAATGGTTAAAAAAAAAAAGAAAGGAGAATTGGGTAACATTTGCTGAAAATAAGTTTTGCATTGCTGTTCTAATGCATATCTAATGGCTGTTGCAATTTTAATTTTGAAGTGCGGTATTGAGTTTTAAAAATATACATATATGAACAGAGATCGGCTTTTGGGTAGTCTTTTTTGAGAAAAATTTAAAAAACGGATTTATTCGAATTTTTTGAGAAAAACTAAGTACGGGATCTTATTTAGAATACTGATATTATCGTTAATATGTATTTTGGTCAAAATATTAGAGCGGCTTTTGAAAATTTTGGCAGACAAAACAGTACCAAATATTGCAAGGTTTATTTGGAAAAATACTATTCGTTTAGTATATAGCTACAAACCGATTATAAATTATAGTTCGCAATATAAGCATTACTTGGTTTTTAAAGTTTTATCGAAGTCAAAAATGGAGTTTTCGAGATATGAGCGGTTTTTAAAATTAGCGTTTTCGGTGATTCGAATTGAAAATTAAGGACGCAATAATTTTAAGAACATCAGTATTACTCTAAGTTTGTATTTTGGTCAAAATCCTTATGGTCGTTTTCTGGTAACTAAAATTAAATTTTAAAAAATGACTTTTTTCAAAAATCCATTTTACGATAATACCGAGAAAAACTGAGTTTGCCATTAAGTTGGAAATGATCATATAACCTAAGAAATTAATTTTTGTTACGATCGTATGGACCGTTTTCGAGATATGTCCAAATTTCACAGGCACAGGCCCCGGGCGGCACTTTGTTAGGGGCGCCAATTTGGAGCAGTTCATTTTTTATTAACCCTCTACTGCATACGGAGCCATATATGGCTTTCAATTTTCTAGCGTCGATTGCAAGAACTACTCAATAGTTATGGGCAATATACCGTTATTGGGTGACTTTCTTAACATTTGTGTATGTGTAGAGTAAATTTTGTTACTTATTTTTTACAAACGCCAGCAAATTTCAGCTGTCAAGTTTTAAGTTCTAACGCGCGCATCGTCAGGAAATGTGAAAAAAAAATATATAAATATTTTCTGTTGTTGGTGGCTATAATACTGAAATATTATTATTATTTTTTAAATATTAGACTCTGTAACTTGTTACATGTAAGTATGTTTGAATTTGTTTTCCAATTATCCCTGTGCAGTTCATGGTACAGTGCGTTTTTTGCAATGTCCATATATGGCTTCTTATGCATTCACTGCATTATTAAATCGATTTTTGTATGGAAAAAGTTTTTTTTTTAAAAAGTCAAAAAAAAATGTTTTTTTTTATTAAATATCCTTTAATTTTTTAAAAAGAAACAACAAAAAAAATAAATTTTTGTTTTTTCTCCACTGAATCATAATGCATGCAGTAGAGGGTTAAATAAATAATTTATATATATTTATAAATATCATTTTGGAAGTTCTGGTTAGAGAGCTATAAGCGCCTACTGTACTATTTTATAAGCTCTTACAGTTACCAGCTGACAGGCGTAGTAGGAGTTTCTGTTTTTTGATTGCAAGTAGTGTTGGTGATAGATTGATATCCTTACATATATGTACGAGTATATCTAAGAATTCAGAGATTTGTTCTTGAATTTGCATGCTGCCCCCCTGCAACCTCCCTGCTTGGATTTACTGCTAGATTACGGGGTGAGTTCGAGGTTGAGTAGATAAAAAGTTTCTTTAATCTAAATTATTTCATCCAATATCAACAATATTAAATAAAAAGTAGTTTTCATTATTTTTAATTTCATTATTAAATAAACCCCGAATTTGGGGACTTATTTCATTTTGTTTTGGGGCCTTACTTCATCGCAGTGGGGCCTTATTTCATAGTTGAAATTGGGGTGTTATTTCATTATGAAATAAGACCCCAAATTTGGGGCCTTATTTCATTTTCTCTTTTGGGGCCTTATTTCATTGGGGCCTCATTTCCTACAGCCTAAATAAATAAATAGTTGGCGCAACAGGTCCGGAGGGACCCTAGGCCTAGCTTCTCACAACCATTCGTTTTGTGTGAGTTTTTTTTTCATTTTTAGAAAGAATGGAAGGGATCTACAATTTTATGCCGACCTCAAACGGCTAATTGAGGAACTCTTTCAAGACAAATACACTCTCATATTTTTTTCAGACGTTCGCGAGAGGTGGCGCAGTGGAAAAAACCCTAAGTTGGAATTTGGGTTTTTGCGGGATTCGAACCTCGACCCCCCGCTTAATAGTCTAACACACTAACCACTAAGCCACTGCGCCCACTAATACTATCACTTATATCTAAATAACTTACGTTAATTGGTGGTACTTTTTCTTTCTTGGACTGCTTCTGGTGTTCTTGCCGTTGCTGCTGCTGTTGTTGTTGTTGTTGCTGTTGTTTTTGCTGTCGTTGTTGCTGCTGCTGTTGCTGCGGTTGCTGTTGCAGTTGTTGTTGTCTCTGCTGCTGCTGTTTCTGCTTCTGAGTCTTTTGTTGTTGTTGTTGTTGTTGTTGTTGCTGCAGTGGCTGTTTGTGTACCAGCTGCTTTTTCCGTTGCTGTTGTTGCTGCTGCTTAAGCAGTGCTTGTTGTTGTTGCTGCTGCTTAAGCTGTTTTTGTTGTTATTTGTATTGTTGCGGCTCAGCTTGTATTTGCTTCAGCTTTTTCTATATACCACTCCTCCTTCTAAAATCAACTAAAATTAACCATTCGACCTATTAAAACCTACTGTAATAAAAACAAACTTCTTTTACGGGGGTTAAGTAACTCCTTTTCAAAATTGTTTGTAGGTAGGTACCTACTTATCTACCTTTTCGTTTGATGCGTCGAACAGGATAGATGACGGTCGTTTTGTTTAACACTATCAAGGTACAAACAAAGTTCGGTTGACCACTAGCTCGTCCGGAAACGATATCGTCAATCGTAATAAATTTAGCTTTGATCTTATTAATTAAAAACCTTCTAATTAGTTTCATAATTATTCGTATAAATAAACGCGATGAGGCCGCAATGAGTCTCAACATTTGCTTGATGCGGGACCCAATTTTGTAGCAAGTTCATTTTTCGTAGCCCGATTAATTTGACACAGAATCGGGCCCTAAGGACACGATTCCTGAGATTTATCCCCAAAATTGAGATAAAAAAGCAAAACAGAGATATCTAACTAGCACCATTGAGTTTATATACATAGAGGAACCACCTCGCCGAAACAAAAATAGTTGGTAAATTCCTCGCCAGATGGCGTCTCTATTTGCCCCTGAAACTATGCTCATTTACCCCTAAAGATATGCTTATTTTCATATCCAACCATGTGGATTCTGGATTGTGGATAATTTGGAATGTAACTTAACACAACCTCACTCCACTGTGCGGTATTCTCATTAACATGAGCACAAACAAACTACAGGTATATATAATAAAGGTTGTATGTGGCGTGAACTAGACGTAGGTAGCGTAAAAAAACAGTTTGTTTGGATAAGGATTATGTATCGCTGGAAAAATATTTTCTGAGGCACGTGAACGAAGAACGAAGATAAATGATTACATAATAATTGGATTGGGGAAAGAAATTTATATTTCCTATTAAAATTTTAAAGGCATAGGATATAAAGGGGTTTTTAATAATGATGGGTCGATGTTAAAAAGAATTAAAATAACGCAATTATTTTTGAATTTGAAAGGCACATACGCTAGATTTAGGTACCTATGAAGTAAATTTTATCGTTCAAATGTCAGCCACGGCTTCTAATGATGACATGGATGATGGATCCGACTGCCGCAAAATTAAAAAAATATGAACTATCTTAATAATTCCTGATTTAAGTGAGTTCCCCTTGCCTCTCACTGGGGTGCTTGTTTTGAGTGAGTTCCCCTTGCCTCTCACTGGGGTGCTTGTCTTAAGTGAGTTCCCCTTGCCATTCACTCTTAATATTACAAAATTTTTTTGGATGGCTTAAACATTTTTTTTCGGGTTATTGTGGTGGAACTTCTTTTAATCATCCTCATGTTATTTTTTTTTAGTTTACCAGTTCCTGAAGCTTTCAATATATTTTTTTTTATATTAAGATTTTTTAAGGAATTGTTAAAATTCTTAACAGTAAACCTTATAAGAACTTTTGTGATACAGCCCATTATAAAATCGGAATGAATTTCACAACTACAATTTAACTGAATTTTTTTGGAAAGAATCAAATGCATTTGCTTGTACACGCTTTCTTTGCTTTTAAAGTATTTAAAGTACTTTTCAAACACTGCAATTATCGACTTCAAATCGTATTCAAAGATGTCGGACGGTGTTGTCAAGCAAAAGTTCTTGTAGGCTCGAAGATTTATCAATTCAGCTGTTTTTTTTTTTTTTCATAATTTTGAGTTTCTTTCAAATATTGTGCCTAATCATTACACTGATTTTTAGCCATTATCTTTTTTACTAACCACCCTGCGACATAAGCGTTGGCACAATTTTGTAGATCTTGACTTTGTAAAGTTTTATCTTCAATACTTAATTCCAAAATGTCCTGCAGATCGTTTTCATCGTCATCCCGCATTTCGTCATCAGCGGCGCTTACATTGAGCAAAATGGCTTCTTCAGTGTCTATGCTTTGGGTAAACTGCGATGAACTTGAATGATCGAGTAAATTTGTAGAATTAGAACATTCATACCCGCTGAGCGAAGAGGATTTTAGGTTTTGAAAACATATAAGTTTTAAATTTTTGCAAACCCGGGCAGCTGATGGATTCTTTTCATATGATCCTCTGCTTGTCCTAAGCATTGAAATATTATTCTCAAGAGGGCCTTGATAAAGATGGGATGTTATGAGGTATTTTTGTTCTGGGTCCGTCGAAATATGGTTCCATAGGCCAATAACTCCATTTAAAGTCTGCTGGAGTCCATCAAAACAATGTGGTACTTGCATTTTTCCTTCGGACCTCCATAAAGATATTCTTTCACACGATTCCTTGAGATTTTCTAAAATATCGGATTTTAAAAGGGATATAGAATTCTTATCTGGATTCCTGGCATATTTACTGCTACTATTTAAATTATCAAAAAGCTTATTCATAAATAAAATGAAAGTTGCTGTGCTGATTGCCACATTTTTTTCAGCTTCTGTAAAGAAGTTATTGGCAACAGCCGCAAAAATTGCCATTGCTACCTTACAACTAAATATTTTTGTTGCCAATTTTACAGAAAGCTTCTGAAATGCATTTGGTCGCAAGTGTTCCCTTGTAAGCTTGTACAACAGTTTTACAGTGTCTGAATCCGAATTAAATAATTTTTCGAGTATTTTCCAAGAAACTCGATCCGGAGTCAGGATGTCAGCATCTAAAAGTCTGTTTCTTACGCTCTTAATAAGATGTGGTACCTACATCATGAAGTAAGAAAATTTGTTTCCCATTGAGGTTAAAATAAGGCTGTTCAATTGTCCCTCCCAAAACTCTGTACGCACTTCTGTTGTTGCTTCCTTGGTCGGTGCTTACTGCATTTACTTCAAAACCAAAAGAAGTTACCCTAGCTATGCAGTCCTTAATAATATTGCTTAAGAGCACTCCATTAACATTTCCTATAAAAATGCCTATAGTTTGTTTCCAATTGCAATTTAACCCTCTCAACATAACAATAAGTGCATGTGTGGCGATGACATTTTTCCGACCAAAACTGCCATGATCTATAAAGCCATATATGATATCTTCTTACGAATTATATTCCAATTCAGGCTTTAAAGCCATTTCATCTAGCAACAACACACATTTTTTGTCTATTGTTGAGAGGGAAGTGCTTTTTATTTTTAACAAATCAAGAATACCTTGCGATATTCCTGGAGAAAACTTTATATTTGAATACCACCTTCGAATTGTTGAAATAGAGGGTAACAAAAATCCAATCTCAATTAAATAATTGTACATTACCGGAGATTTATAAAAAAATTTTAAATATATGTCTTTTTCTTCATTTTTCCACTGACAACAAGTAGGGATGCCAGACGTCCCCCTTTAGGGGGGGCAGTCTCACAAGAATAGTCTAGCCTTCTATTACAGTAAACTCTTAAACTAGGACCAGGTGGTGATCTATTTCCTTCTACGGATAAGAAATTATCTTCATCTAAGGATAAAGGGCAATCTATAGGCGTAATTGTCGCAGCTGGATGTTTTCGTTTAAGAACGTTTCATTTCTCTTCATTTAATGCCTCCTCTGCCAAAAAAGATAGGTACTTTCATAAGTTATATATACAGTTTTCAGAACAAGAACATATATTAGGCGAAGAAATTGGTACACAATCCGATGTGATATTTTTCTTTGTCCCACGCACAACCAAATTCGAAAGATAAAAATGTTTTTCGCAAAACCTTATATTTTTCTTTCCATATTTTGCCAAATTACTTAATTTTGCATTTCCTGAATGCTTAACCCAAAGCACTTGCCTGTAATCATTAGGCAAACTGAAAAAAGACAAGCCCCCACTTCTATAAGCATTGGGGCATATTCATAGTTATTCAATAAACCTGGGTCTAACTAAACTCGAATCTAAAGTTAACCCACAGGTTAAACAGAACTGCTATTCATAAAGAAATTGGCAGCTCTGTTTAATTAGATCCGAGTCTAACGCGTATTCTACTACAAATCTATTACATAAATGCTTTCTGACAGCAAAAAGTCATAAGGATTTAAAACTTGTAATTTGCGTTTTGTTGTAGTTCTGCTTGGTTCTGGAGTTTTTTGTAAACAAAAATAAGGTATGCATTTTAGTGATATGAACAATAATTATAAAATTGCAGATGAGCGGCAAAGAAAACAATAAAAGAGCAAGAGAACAAAACTGGTCGGAAGCAGAAAAGGAAATGCTGCGTGAGTTGGTCCGAAGGCATTTAATTGTTGTGGATGATAAAAGAAACGATATCAAAATGCTTTAAAAAAAAAGCTGCATGGATAGATATTCAATTAAATATGAAAATTTGCAAAATTCTTATATTTTCTGTTTGTCTTTTGACATTTAATGGAGTTAAACACAACTTAAACATAGGTTCTGTCGTGTTTAATGTTAGACCCGAGTTTTTCGTTTAGACATGAGTTTAAATTGTCTATGAATAACATAAACCCCGGTTTAGTTTAGTTATAACATAGTAATAGCTTATCAAAGATTTATGAATATGCCCCATTGTAACAATTCATGTATGCACACACAGCCGGCATCTCTGAAATTGAAAATAAAATTACCTACGTGTTCTCAAGCCAAGACCGAAATTGGTAATGATATGACAACCAAATAAGAACCATTATCCACCCAACACCAAGTATCGACAAGTGAACACATATACAAATACAATTAATTTTTTACTTTGAGAAAATCCCTCATCCCATGCCCATCCCGTGTGGCGAACAAATACACAACACAACACACAAGGTTTAGGTTAACGGGTGGATACGGCAGAGTAAACCCTGCAGTACCCCACTTAGGTCCATGTGGACCCATTGTGATGAGGTTAGGTTAGGTTAACGTATTTCCACACACAAGGTTTAATGACGCATTCCCTACCATAGAGATATTGGATATTCCTATGAACACACAATCTGCATAATGATTGTTGCTCTTTCTTTGCTTTCGCATTGCAAGTTCCTTCGTGGCGTTGTTAATGGGTTCCACCATGTTGAGGTTGTTCTAAGCTCTCATGGTTCCTCTATGTATATAAACTCAATGATAGAACTAATCTAAAACAAATTTAACAGCATTTACAGCGGTCTCTTCCGGTGATAGTACGAACCTTAATACTGTTTCTATCCAATCCACGAACCGAAATCCAAAATCAAAGCTTTATCTTAAACTCTGGTGGCGGTGTGGTGGGTAAGTAAGTTGGGTAGGTAGGTATTGTTATTGTTATGTGGTGTGGTATTCGATTGGGCGCTTTCAGAACTCAGAGCACTTTTTTTACTCTCAGAGCAGTTTTTATGTTCGTTTGGTATAAAAAAAAGCAATCTTTTTCAGATTTCAGAGCACTTTTGCAAATCTAGATATTTTCTCAGATTTACCAATCCAAGTGCGCTTGAGTTTGACAACTGGTGGAGGGCGTTTAGGTTTTCGTGAATTTGTTCTAAAGCAAAGAAAGGCATTGCATCGGGTGAATCTATTTTTGTAAATTATTTATGTATAAATATTTAAAAATCAATCGGGACGCAAATTTCGAATGATTTAATTTAAAGTTTAACCAGTGAATGGAAAACTCTTTGAAAAGTGTTGAAGGCTACACATATTGGAATCCCACGAATATTATCACAAAAAAGAGCAACTGAAGTTTTTATGTTCATAGAGCCACACGAAATCTGAAATCTGAGAGCGAATCTGAAGAAGCACAAACGAATACCACATTAGATTGCCTGGCAACTGCTTTTTTAGACCAATAAGAATTTCAAATAAATTCCAATTAAAAAGCGAAAATGTTTTTTTTTTATTTTTTGTTACTTTGTTTGAATTTGAATGACAGAAAGATTGAGTTTGAAAAATTTGAACTGGAAGAATTTTATGTATACCTAATTACGAAATATTAGGTTTGTTTGACGTAGTTTCACTAGTGCGCACTGAGAAGTGTCAGCTAATTTTTACGCCTGTCAAAAACCCTGCACATGTCCTGAAGATTCTCAGTTTTTGAAACTGAAAATATTTATCTGTTAGTGAACGAGGTATGAAGAAGATAATTTTTTTTTCCATTTATTGTTAAAAATGAGTTCTGATCTTACGATTTCCATAATTCAAATAGTTAATAAAAGTGTTTGGAATATAGATGATGAATTTGAAAATTTATTTAGGTCTGATTCCAGTTTTTTTCCATTCCATTTTTCTATAATATACAATTTTAGTTCATAAACGTATTTCTTTTGAAACAATTCACTTTTGAATATCAAATTTATTGTATTTACCTTTATCACGATATCACAACAATTGAATGAAAGCAAGCGAAATGACAGTGAAAGGGGGCGTTCAAGTATCTAGTTTAGTAAGTCTGACAGCTATGTGACTAGATCTATCTCGGTTGTGATTGGTTTAAATCGGTCACGTGGGCACCTGTGACATTTGACGTTTATGGAGGGGTAGCCGACGAATCTAGTCAAGAAATTCGTGACTGAGTACCTACTAAGTTGACAGATCGGGTATGTGGCTGACGTAGAAAAAGTGACGTTCCCTACCAATCTAGTTTTTGCGTTCAGGTTACATCTTATCCGGACCAATCTAGTCGACTTAAGATAACTAGATTCTTGAATGCGGCCAAACTCAGCACTGAGTTCTTGCCCCGACTAATGAACTGGGGTCAGTTCAGGGCACAATTACGGCGCCATAGAAGTCATGTCGAATACAGGTTTTCAGTAGGTACCAGGATGAGTTCAGTGCTATATCGAACACCTTCACTGCACACTAGTGCGCAGTAGGGCCCACGTCAAACAAACCTTATAATGAATGTCGGGAAATGAATCTCTTGTTATTCTAATTATGCTAGCTTAATACACAAACACATGGCATAGCTCGGGTTAAATTTCTTTCACAAATTGCCATACAAAATATTAGCTGAGTATTTTTTCCTTAACAAATATCTACCCCTGTTCCTGTGCATTCTCACTACCTAACAATTTGAAAATGTTAGTTGAACTTGTTTAAGGAAAGCCGGAAACTGACATCTTTAGATAATAAATTAAAAGAAAAGTAGTCACATTCCATTTATCAGTCAGTCAGACCTATTAAGTCTTAAATAAGTTAACGAAGCTACAATAAAAAAATATATATAGGTATCTAATAAAACTTCATCATACGTCTCCATTATACGTTCAATAATTCAAAATTTATTTATCAACGACTCACATACCCCCGTATTAATAAACACTGTGTAAAAGTTATCAACTTGTTACTCAGCAGTTATGTCCAATTTTTGTATGCTATCTGACGTTTGCTAACTAACTTACTTGTGCACATTTTTTTATTAATAAGGGGGATAATGTTTAACTACTGGTGTTAGTTGTTAAGGAAAAAAGACTTAAGGTCTGTCCGGAACCGCGCAGTGCCACCTGACCTTCGAACATGACGTGGCAGAGACTTCCATAGGCGGATGGTGCTCACAAGAAACTGCCGCTCGGGTGTAAGACAGGAAAAACGTGGATGTGTATTGCGTAAGTTAAGTAAAACGATCTGTTTGACATACTAAAGCTTAGTATGTTAAAGAGATAACTAGGCTGATTAGTCTGTATTACATTAGATAGCAATACAAGAGATCTGTAACGAAGTATAGATGATCAAGAGACATAGGTACCTATTAAAAAGTAATTTCGCGAAGCTAAAATAACCAGAATTCTATACTGCAGTTGAAAACAGGGCCGAATTTAGAGGTCTGGAGGCCGTAGTGCAACAGAGAAGTCGAGGCTTCCTGGCCCCTACTGATTTTTCAAATAAAATTCACAATTTTTTTTTCAATCACGATTGTTTTACTAAATAATTTAGTGTGAAACCAAGTAAAACAAAAATTATGCGAACCTTCCGAGCTTTTTTAGATGAAAAATCGTTGATGTTTCGTTGAAATCAAGTTCCCAGAGTACACATCAAAGTGAAAGTTGTTAAATGGTGTTTCCTCGTTGGAATTTGGAGGATTATTTTTTCAAAGTCTCTATTGTGGGGGGCCCCTCTTTTGTGGAGGCCCCTGGGCTCTCACTGAAAATAAAACCCTGGTATATTTGATAGAAATTAGGCTTATTATCGAAGTCGCTTGTCAATTCAGCTATTTTATTTTGTAAAATCAACAGTAAATATTGTTGATTGTATATTATGTCAGCTCCAGCATTTTAATGAGTTGATTCAACAATAGAATTGTTGAGTGAATAAAAATAATCTTTCAATCAGCTGTTTTGGCTTCAATATACATTTACCTATTATTATCACCCTAACTCCTTTCACTTATCATTTAAATATTTCCATATGCGTCTTTCTTTTTTTGAAGAACGATTTTAGTAATTATATTTATTTAGTTTTAAAATATTTTTTTAATCACTATTCCCGTTTATATTTATGCGCACTAGTAAATTTGTTGCTTCGTTATACTTCGCGTTTTAAATATAAATGACGGCATCAATAGAATTGCTTTCAAGGAATTACAATGTTTAAAATGTATTTTTATTGATTAAACAGGCGTGTTATCAATTCTACAAAATTTATGTCATAGCTATCTATAAAGATTTTTTTCAACAAAATGTTTGCAATATTGATAATCTATATTTTGTTTGGCTAACAAACATTTTGTATATGTTTTTTCAGTTTCACAAACGTTTACAAAAGTGATTTTTGGTTCTGTTTTTATGGATATAGCAAACAAAATTTAATTAATACAATATCGATTTATTAAACTATGTTTAGCTAATCTGACAAAGTAGTTTTTTTAGTAAAAGTTTTGTCCGTTTGACAAAAAATTTCAATTAAGCTGTATTGATAAATTTAATTTATCATTAAAACATTTTTTTTTTTTTTCAGTTCAACAAACTATTTCTGTTGAAATTCTACAATAGAATTTTGTCAATATTACCTGGTATTTTATTTTGAGTGATAACCCCGGACGCCCTCCCACAAATCCGGCCCTGGTTGAAAAGTCGAGATATACCAACTCTGCCAGAAGCATCGTAAGACGACATCGACTCAAACTCGGAATTTATGGAATCCCCGTGTTCTTTTAAAATCAAATGCCGCACAGCAACACAAAAAAAAAAAAACAATGCTGTTTACGCGAAAGACGCTAAAAATCCTTATTGCTTATTGGATACGATATAAAAAGGCATGATTTTTTATTATTTTTAGATTTATTAGTTTTCCATTTTTGCCATTTTTTTCTGATTTGGTTCTATTTTCTACGACTGATCCCTTGATGCATTTTTAATACCGTTTCTTCTGAGTGAATAAACAGTTATTCATAAATAAATTAACATAGCAAATGTCCACTCACTTTTCAATTGTTAGACTGTTGTATAACTTTCTCGTTTATCTTGTTCTCCATTTTTTCTACATTTCATTAAAAATACATAAGCATAGAATTATTGCAATCAAAATGAATGAGTTTTGTACTGTGTATATTAGTAAATAGTTTTCCTACTCTCATTATATTTATACTTATATTTTCGTTGAAAGCATAATCTTTTACCCATGCATTTTCTTTTCGCACTCACTGTATGTGCGTGGTATGGGTACCTATTGTGTTACTACATAATATAATCTATTTCTAAGAACTAGGAGTAGATGCAGACACATATTCGATTTGGTATTCGGAATCACAAAGTATGTAAATAATTTACAATCATATACAAATTGCTACTGCGATAACGTTTGACTTTTAAATAAGTAAGACAACATTTCGTTAAGCTAATCAAATCAGTTCATTACAGACTACCGAAACGGGCGAGGTGCAGATTTGCTAAACGGCGCTTTATCAATCCTCTTCAAAGCTTCAAAGTTCAAAGTCAATTCGAAGTTTGTTCCAAAATGTGTACATCCGATCCGGATGGAATCGGCCTTTACAAGGGGTTATTCGATTTGAAAGCGGAAATCGATAAATACAATTTGAAAAACGTGGACGAAGCCCTCAATATTTGTGACTTGACAAGTGTGATCGACAAGTTTAATACTTGGATGAAGCACATGCCAAATGTGATTCCATATTATGGTAAGTGTTTTGTTTGTTTCTAGTTACTTTTAATATTGATATGTAACACGGATTATTTATATTTGACAGCCGTGAAATGCAATGATCATCCATTTATTTTGAAGACCCTTGCGGACTTGGGTACAGGATTCGATTGCGCTTCAAAGAATGAAATCAATCAGATTATTGACCTCGGAGTTAGTCCAGACCGGATAATATTTGCAAATCCAATGAAGCCTACTTCGCACATTCAGTATGCAAAAGCAGAAAACGTCACCGATAGCACCGTGGACAATGAATTTGAAATATATAAAATATTCAAACACTACCCAGAATCCAAGTAAGCTATAATCTAAATACTTGCGTTGTATGTTCTTCCACGAAAGAGACTCGTTTTTGTTTTATTTTTCACTTGTGAAGCTTGGTTGTTCGATTTCGTTCTGAGGCGAAAAAGGCACAGTGCCCACTTGGGGATAAATTTGGTTGTGATGCTTATGAAGATGGAGCTGCCTTAATGATTTTAGCAAAGAGCTTAAATGTAAACGTAAGTGAATTTCTCTTTAAATATTTAAACACCTTCGTATAGTTTTACCCTGGCAATGGTAAAAAAAAATATATTAAAAACTACCAAATGTGCTTGCAAAGAATACCAGCTGCATTTTTCAATAAGGTAATAACTGGCCAATAAGTCCGATTGCGTGATTTATCACTTCCGATTTCGGGGCTATGAAACCAGTGATGCCAACAAATTTTAATCACCTTGCACGAAAATTATGCAGATAAAATAGTAAACAAATTTTCAATATCTAGTTCGACAAAATTTGGTGCAAGATATTGCCCGCGTTCCTCAAAAAAACAACCACAGAAGTTCATTTATATTCGGTCATATAGCAATTGCACAGTAAAATAAAACCTAATATAAAGCTTTTAAAACGTAGTTTTTTTTTTAATTCTGACTCTCAAACCACGATAAGAGGATCGACCTGAGTAGATCTATTGTGCCATATGATCAGAAAAAATGTTTAGGCTATTAGAGTTTCTACTTTCCTAATGTAGCTGATGATGGCGCAGGGTCATAGATAAGTCCACAGGCCAAAAGTCCACAATAATTTGGGCCACTGGTTCACAATCTTAAAATGAAAGTAGGCCCTAATTTAATGGCGCAAATTAAATACACTCGCGTATATTTAGTAATTAAAACAAATTATATTTTTTTAGGATTTTATAGTCCTGTTTATTTATATTTATTTTAATTATTAGTTAAGTTTATTATCACCGAACTGTGGTCTAAGTCGATGTTATTTCTAGACTGGCCCTTGCGTGTTCGTTTCTTATATTTATATCCTACTTAGTAATCTATGCATTTGGTTCAAAATAAAACCTTTTCTTTATTCTTAATCTATCTTTTCTTATCTACTGTGTGTTCAAATACAATCTCTCTTCATTTCTTATCTCATAGTTCTTATTACATTTTAGGTTACAATACAATCTCCTTTCATTTCTTATCTCATAGTTCTTATTACATTTTAGGTTACAATACAATCTCCTTTCATTTCTTATCTCATAGTTCTTATTATTACTTTCTACCCTTATCTAGGTAGGTACACGTTATCTAACGTTTATTTTAGATAAATCTTAATAGATGGTCCTTAGTCTATATGGTTAAGGGTCCTTAACTCCCCCCCTTCTTTAATAAAATCGTCCCGATTTTCTAATTGTTTCATTTTAATTTTTGCCATTTCTTTTTCATATGACTCAATGAATTTTTGCTCAGTTTTTAGTTTTCTGTATTCGATTATAAAATTCACGATTTTCGTTATTACATAAGTTATAACAATAATTATCACAATGATTATGATTGTATTTATAATTGATAATATAGGATGTTCCTCAAATGGAATCATTATTTTGTTTAGGCTATCAATATTATTAAATGCATATAGCCCTTCTGTTTTTATAACAGTATTTATAAAAAAATCATTATTGTGTTTTCTTGCTATTATTTCTTTAATGGCTCCATCCATATTTTTATAATTTTTTCCATCTATGTTTACAGTATCTTCGTATGTGATTAATTTCACATTGTATATGGTCTCGTTATTTATTTTATGATTTCCATGAGTTAATATTACTCCTGGTACTATTTCTAATATATCAAAATTATATTCTTGTTTAATATTACATTTAGATTTTTTATTTTTTAATAATGGAATTATAAATTCTTCTTTTTCAATATTTTCTTCGCAAATATTTTTTCCTAAATAGTTTTGACATTTTTTTATTCTAATGTAATCTTCACAAAATGCTATTAATTCGTCTGTTTGTATTTTCCCATGTTTGAAACTTATCGGGGTTACCTTATAGCATTTACATTGTATTTTTAATATTGGGTATTCATATATTATTATAAAAAGTTCTTCCGTTCTAGCAATTGATATGGTTGCATATTCTAAAATATTTATTATTGGAACTTCCTCTAATTCATGTTTTATTATTTCTTTTATGTCCGTTATATCTAATGCTTCTGAAAGATATTCATTATTCTTTGCTGCGTTTATCGTTCTAGTTAGTAAGAGTAACTCTTCATATACCTGTTCTAAGATTATATGTTCTTTTAAATTGTGTCCCTCGAAATTCTTTAAGATTTGTTCGAATCTAGAGTTTCCCTTCCTCTGTTTGTTATTATTTTCTATTAAATTATTTATTTTGGTTTGTATTTCAATAAGATCATCATGATCTGGGTTACCAAATATAAATTTAATAGCAGATCCTAAGAAATTTATAGATCTCTTACTTCTAGTATGTTCTTCTATTTGATTAGCTAAATTATGTGCCTTTTTTATCCAAATTTCTTCTTCCTGAGTAGGTATGTAATTGCTACTTATTATCTCTACGAATGGATTTAGTAATGTTGTTAGATTTGTTACATGAAATAAATGTGTCTGATCATTAAATATATAAACATCATCGGTTTGAGTTAGTATGTATTTCTTTTCCGTGACGTCTTCTATTTTTGTTGTTCCTTGAGTATGCTTTAGTGCATTCACGAGTAATATGAGGAATGTTAATTTCGTCATCTACAGGAAAAGAATAATTTTTAATATTGTCTTTGTGTACAACTATCCCCTTCGTTGTTAAGATCGTGTCCTCACGGTCTTCCTTTACTATTCTTTTAATATATCTAGTATTACTTTTCTTTCTAATCCCTGAAATTCTTACCATTATTTGTTCTCCTTGTTGGTAGGTTCTATGTTTTGTTCCTTTATTAAGTCTTTCGAGGACTTTTTCCGATGCTTTAATAAGTTTTGTGTGTATATTTGAATCTTTGAATTTTTCTTGATTAAAAAACACTTCTTGAGGTTTGTAGCCTGTGACGGAATGAATTGTGTAATTTAATTCACGCACTGTTTTAAATACTTCCTCGATTAGATTGGTATCGTTTTGTACCATAAATATCCTTGAGAGTTCTGATATTGTTTTATGTGCACTTTCGACTTGCCCGTTTGCTGTCGATCTATAGACTGGCGTCTGTACTTTCTTGATTCCATATTTTATACACATTTGCTTTACCATCTCTGTGTTAAAACAACTTTCGTTATCAGTCATGAGTCTCTCGCAATTAGGGAAATAATTTGATAAGACTTCCTCCATTTTATCATAAAGTCTCTCCTTTGTTTCTAGTTCTCGTATGACCAGATACTTTGAATATTTATCTTTTGATACTAGAAATGAATGTTTGTCGTTGAAGTATAGATCCATGTGGATGTGTGTTCCTACTTGTGTTGGAATTTCTGAGTCGTTCAATGGTTCTCTAACTGGATTTCTCTCGTATTTACCGAATAAGCATGCTACACATTTTTTATTAAAACATTTTGCCTGTTTCCTCATGCCTGGCCAGTAATATGTTTGATTTATCTCTTGAATGTTATTTTTGAATCCTCTATGAGCTCTCTCATGGGTCTCTTTCACTATCTTTATTTGTTCTTCTAGGTTGGTAATATCTTCCAATTTTATGGGTGTGTGTATAAACCTATTTCGTATAAAGACTTCTTTTATCTTTTTCTCGAATGTATACATGTCTTCTGGTTTTGCATGTATTGCTATTATCTTGTTAGGTTGAAGAATTTTTTTCAAATTTCCTAACAGTTCATCTTCCGTTGTGAAATAAATAGTGTGCCTTATCTTTTTTTCAAAAACGGTTTGTGTTTTTATTTCATTTATTTCGTTGTTCGGTATTAATTCTACCTGTAGGCTATATGTGTTAAATGGTTGGCTTACTACTTTGATTACATCTTCAGATGAGCTCTCTTCTGAGTGAACTGTACTTATTGTTGAAGTATTTATTTGTTGCCGCGAAAGAGCGTCTGCAACTACATTCAGGTGTCCCGGTTTGTATACTAACCTTGCACCGAAATCCTCTATTATACTTTTCCATCTCTTCAATTTAGTGTTCGGATTTTTTTCCGATATTGAATATACTAACGATTGATGATCTGTGTATATAGTTAAATCCGCTACTCCGTATACATAATTTCTTATCTTCTGCAGTGCCCATATGATGGCTAATAATTCCTTCTCGTTCGTTCCATAACTTTCTTCTGTCTTTGTCAGAGTTCTACTTAAAAAGAATATAGGTTTTTTGTTTTGACTAAGGACGGCTCCAATAGCTATGTTAGATGCGTCTGTCGTTAGTTCAAAGGGTTTACTATAATCTGGTTGGAATAGCTCTACTTGTTCTCTCAAATGTGCTTTCAAGCTACTAATGGCCTTAATTGCTGCATCGTCTAGATTTATACAAGTATTTTTACTCTTATTTTTTCCTACCTGACCATTTTCTCCTCTTAGGTGTATCGTTAGGGGCTTAGCTATGCTTGCATATCCTTTGATAAATTTCCTATAGTAACCGGTCATTCCTAAAAAACCTCTCAGATCTTTCAACGTTCGGGGAATTGCATAATTATTAATTGCTTCTACCTTTTCCGGATTTGTCCCTATCCTATTATATTTAATAATGTGTCCGAGGTATTCGACTTCTGATTGGAAAAATTTGGATTTATCATCCGAAACCTTCAATGTTGCTTTGTTAAGAGCGTTGAAAATTATATTGATGTGTTTCATATGTTCTTCGGCTGATGAGGAATATATTAACACATCATCTATATAAACATACGCGAATTTCCCGATATATTCTCTTAATATGTCGTCTACACATCTTTGGAATATAGAGGGCGCGTTTTTGAGTCCAAAAGGCATTCTTACGAACTCATATTTACCTCCATTTACGCAAAATGCTGTTTTTTCCCTATCTTCTTTTTTAATTTTAATTTGATGGAATCCTGATTCCAAGTCTAATGTTGTAAAATATCTGGCTTTTCCTAGATTTTGTATTGTCATGTTTACATCTGGGATCACATATCTATCAGTTATTGTTTTATTGTTTAATTTTTGGAAATCTATTACCATTCTTTTCTTTGGTTTTCCGTCTTCACTAAGACCCTTTTTTGGTACTGTCCAAATCGGACTATTGTATGGACTATTACTCCTTTGAATAATACCTTCTTTTAATAATTTAGCTATTTCTTTATTGACAAATTCATTGTCGGCTATCGGATATGGATATTGCTTGGTCCATATGGGTTCATTATTTATAGTTCTGATTGTGGCTTCTATTGTAGTAGTAAAGGGCAGTGGTCCTATGCCAATATTTTCCTTCATCAAACTATCTATTTCTTTTTTATATAACGTTTCTCCTATAATATAGTTTAGTTTACTTTCGGATTGATTGTCACTGCACATGGTGATTAAGGTCATATCCTTCAAGTTTATTTCTGCGTTTAATTCTTTTAAACCTTCTAATCCTAATATCATATCGAATGAATCTATATTATTTAATTCGAAAAATGTTATTTTAGTATTCATTAAATTAATTATTTTCTTTGTATTTACTATGGAATACCCGTTTATAGTTTTAATTTTTATTTCCTTAATTTTTATTCTTTCCGCTGAATCGCATTTTTTATCTATATAATTGTGGGTTGCTCCCGTATCTATTAATATTTTATAAGTTTTGTTAGAAATGCTAGATGTTAATTTTAAACAAGGCAACCCGTCAACTAGTTTTAAAAGGTCAAATCTTAAGTTATTTACCCTTTGTTCTTCCGGTTCTGCATACATGCTGTCTCCGTCTTCTTCTTGTAGTTGTGATGACTGGTTCACCCTTTGTTGTTTGTTGACGTGTTGATTGCTGTTCTGATAGTGCTGCGGCTGCCTATACTGCCCGCTATCCTCTCTTCCTCTCTTCCAATGCTGGTTATTATTAGATGGGTTATAGTTGTTTCGCTGAGGTTGATGTTCTGCTTTCCTCTGTGCTTGAACTATTTGTCTTGAATTTATTTCCATAGGCATTTGTATTTCTGTACCAATTGGTTGGTTATGCTTAGGTTGTTGATGTATGCTCCTCTGATAATTCGTATTTGGTACTGTTTCGTAATTTGGTCGGCGTTGATTTCTTAGCACTAGGTTTTCTTCCTTCAGATTTTTGTTGTCGACTCCATGTTGTTTTATTATGTTAGACAATTGTTCTGTTTGTCTATTTGCTTCTTGCAGTTTATTGTTTAACTGTGTGCAGTACATCTCTATTTGTGAGAATCTTGCTGCTAAGGTTGCTAGATCAACTGGTTCTGCCATCTTGATGACTACTTCTTTATTTTCACTTTCACTTTCACTTTCACTTATTATCTCGCGACGATTGTCGTGTAAATTTTTTCTTTTCTTAAATCTATTCATAAAACTTTTACGTTGGATACGTATGTATCTTTGTTCAGGTTGCTTCGTATGAAGGAACGTTTGATGGGTGCCACTATGTGGATCTGATTCCCGATTTTCCCTTGGTCCGCTCCGTGAAGATAAACAATTTATTTACCTCCTGGCAGGATCGCCAATTAAATACACTCGCGTATATTTAGTAATTAAAACAAATTATATTTTTTTAGGATTTTATAGTCCTGTTTATTTATATTTATTTTAATTATTAGTTAAGTTTATTATCACCGAACTGTGGTCTAAGTCGATGTTATTTCTAGACTGGCCCTTGCGTGTTCGTTTCTTATATTTATATCCTACTTAGTAATCTATGCATTTGGTTCAAAATAAAACCTTTTCTTTATTCTTAATCTATCTTTTCTTATCTACTGTGTGTTCAAATACAATCTCTCTTCATTTCTTATCTCATAGTTCTTATTACATTTTAGGTTACAATACAATCTCCTTTCATTTCTTATCTCATAGTTCTTATTACATTTTAGGTTACAATACAATCTCCTTTCATTTCTTATCTCATAGTTCTTATTATTACTTTCTACCCTTATCTAGGTAGGTACACGTTATCTAACGTTTATTTTAGATAAATCTTAATAGATGGTCCTTAGTCTATATGGTTAAGGGTCCTTAACTCGCACGCGAATTGCTACCATTGTAAAGGGTGATTTTTTAAGAGGCTTAGAACTTTTTTTTAAAAAAAAAACACAAAAAATTCGAAAAAATGAATGAAATATTTATTTGAATCGATAGTTTGAACCTTGCAATTTAATGTTTAAAGATAATTTCATGCAAATGTTGACCGCGGCTGCGTCTCAGGTAGTCCATCCGCTGAGTCCAATTTTGGCATATTCTTTCACACATATCGGCCGGTATCTCACGAATGAATGCATGGATGTTGGCTTCCAGTGCGTCAATCGAAGCGGGCTTGTCCCTATACACATTAGCCTTGACATACCCCCACAAAAAATAATCTAATGGTGTCAAATCGCACGATCTAGGCGGCCAATTGACCGGCCCGAAACGTGAAATTAACTGTTCACCAAACTCGCCTCGCAATTGCGCCATTGTTTCGCGTGCTGTGTGGCATGTGGCACCGTCTTGTTGAAACCACATATCATGCAAGTCAAGAACTTCCATTTCGGGCAAAAAAAAGTTTGTTATCATCGCTCGGTAGCGTTCACCATTGACAGTAACGCTGCGATTCGCATCATCTTTGAAGAAATATGGCCCAATAATGCCGCCGGCCCATAAACCGCACCAAACAGTGGCTTTTTCGGGATGCATTGGTAGCTGTTGCAATGCTTCTGGCTGATCTTCACTCCAAATGCGGCAATTTTGCTTATTTACGTACCCATTCAACCAAAAATAAGCCTCATCGCTGAACACAATTTTTCGATAAAAAAGCGGATCCTCGGCTAGCTTTCCAAGAGCCCATTCACCAAAAAATTCGGCGTTGTGGTAGGTCGGCTGGCTTTAGTTCTTGCACAAGCTGTATCTTAAAAGGCTTTACGCACAAATCCTTCCGCAAAATTTTCCACGTAGTGCTGTAACAAAGGCCTAACTGCTGGGAACGGCGCCGAATCGACATTTCGCGGTCTTCTGTCACACTAGCTGATACGGCCGCAATATTTTCTTCACTACGAACAGTACGTAAACGTGTTGGTGGTTTAATGTCCAACAAAGTAAATTTGGTGCGAAATTTGGTCACAATCTTCCGAATAGACTGCTCAGAAGGTCGAGAATGCCGATCATAAAATGGAAGCAGCGCGCGATGAACATTTCGAACCGAGCACGAATTTTGATAGTAAAATTCAATAATTTGCAAGCGTTGTTCATTTGTAAGACGATCCATGGTTAAATTGCAAAGTGCAAACCAAACTGAAGCTGTTTGACAGTGACACAAGGTACTAAACACACGTCAGCTGTCAAAACCAGTGTTGCCAAAACCAAACCAGCTAAAAAATCACCCTTTATTATGAAATGTGTATGGGGGGACATGCTGCCCCCCTGCAACCCCCCTGCTTGGGTTTCTTTTGGGTTACGGGCTGGGTGCGCGGTCTTTTGCTTGTAGCATGTGTTTAATTTTCAAATTGCAAATATCACAAATGAGGTCATTACTAGAATTTTGAGCCATAAGACCACAATCAGTGAGTCAAAAGTCCACAAGAATTTTGTGTGAACTTTTGGCTCACCTGGGTCCACAACTGATTTGTCGACTTATAACCCACCTAGGTGGGTCAAAGGCCATTGTGGACTTTTGGCCTGTGGACTTATGACCCTGCGCCGCTGATGATACTTTCAACAGAGGATGTCTTTACTTCTTCTGAGTTTATTATTTCCCTGAAAAAGAAATTCCTTCTAATACCACAAAGGGCTCTGCGAAATAAGGCCCCAATGAAATAAGGCCCCAAAAAGAAAATGAAATAAGGCCCCAACAAATTATACAGGAAACAACAACAACGTTTTTTAATAGAATTTGGGGTGTTATTTCCTTTTTTGGGGCCTTATTTCCTAATGAAAATTGGGGTCTTACTTCATTATGAAATAAGACCCCAAAAGAAGAAATGAAATAAGTCCCCAAAATTACTTTTTTATTATTAATTATTACCTTTCTGATATGGAATGCGTATGGGGGGTCATGCTACCCCCCTGCAACCCCCTGCTTGGGTTTACTGTTAGATTATGGGTTGGGTGCGAGTTTGAGTACATACAAAATTTCTTTAATTTAAATTAGTTTATCCAATATCAACAATATTAAGTGAAAAGTAGTTTTAATTATTTTTAATTTCATTATGAAATAAACCACAAATTTGGGGCCTTATTTCTTTTTATTTTGGGGCCTTATTTCATCGCAGTGGGGCCTTATTTCATATTTAAAATTGGGGTGTTATTTCATTATCAAGGCATTGAGCTCTGCCGGAAATACGCTTGGGCTTCTGCCCATTGGTATCTATACAGTTTGGTTTGGTCCGAATATGCCGGCTCCGACCCCTGAGTCCATTTTGGAATCATCTGTATACCACTTTATGCCTTGTTGGCAGTTTGGTGGGCTATTGCTACCCCACGCCTCTCTATTAGTGATCTCCGTAGAGAATCTTCTATTAAAACATAAAGTTTTTGGAAGGCGGTCTGGGATTGCGCAGGTCACGTCAAGTTCTGCAATGTCTGAAAGAAGGGTCTCAGGTCCGAGTGATCCCCGATGTCTATTTCCTTCATTTGTAGCAGATTCATTTGCTGTATTTTGTTGAGCTTTAAGATGACGGGTTTCTGTGTGACTTTGTTCCACCATCATTGTATAGATCCAATAAGTGATCTTTGGGGAGATTCCCCATGTTTTACCATACCATACATGCAACGGCAAGCCCAGAACGCACTGGTTGCTCTTTTGATTTTGTTGTTTATATGGGAGTTTCAATTTAATCTTTTATCCAGGACCATTCCGAGATATTTGACTTCGTCGGAGTACTCAATAATTTTATCGTTGATGGAGATTTGATGCAAGAGATGTTCCTTAGAACACCAATCTAAGACTATCTTAAGGGCGTTTTGCATTTGGGTTTTTACTTCGTTTGCTACTTTTCGCCTAATGATGATGACCAAGTCACCTGTATATCCAACAACGTTTTAGCCTGAATTGCTTAGAGTTTGTTTGTTTGAAAGTACCCCTCCCTGCGGGCAGCCCTTTACGACTGTTACAGATACTGCGGTCGTCCCTGATGATGCATCGCTTTGATCCATTTGATAGATGGATGATCTAAATTTCTCTGAAGTAGAGCGTTTGATGTAGATTCATATCCGGTGTTATCGAAAGCACCCTCTATACCAAGGAAGGCGCATAATGCAACCTCTTTATTGCGGTATGCAAGTTTTATTTGTGATGTTAGATTTAACAAAGCACCTTCAGTGGATTTGCATTTTTGGAAGGCATATTGATAGGGGTTTAGAGGAGTGCCGTTTGTTAGGCATTCTCTGATGTTTATGTCTATTATTCTTCCCATCGTTTTCAAGAAAAACGACGGCAAGCTTATAGGACGATATGATTTAGGTATTTCGCTAGGTTTGCCTGGTTTGGGGATAAGTACCACGTTTACCCCCCTCAAAGCTCGTCGTATATAACCCCATTTGAAACTAAACCTAAATAAGGCAATCATGGTAGTAATAAAACGTGGTACTGCTACATACATTTAACTCGATTTTTAGATTGAGGGTAGAGGTTCGAATCCCTTGAAAACCCTAATTCCAACCTCGGGTTCTTTCCACTGCGCCACTTCTCGCGAACATATGACAAACATCCGAGTGTATAATTGTCTTGAAAGAGCTTCTCGATTAGCTATTTGGAGTCGGCATAAAATTGTAGATCCCTGCTGATTCCATTCGTTCCAAAAAAATGAAAAAATCACACAAAACGAATGGTTGTGAGAGGCTAGGCCTAGGGTCCCTCCGGAACTGTTGCGCCAACTATTTATTTATTTTATTAAATTACCCCTGTGATATAAGCAATATGCCTGCAAAGTACCGATTTTGGAAATTAGGTACATTTTCAGGAATTATTATTATTATTTCTTAGTTTATTTTTGTATCAATTTCCACATCTCCATTTGAGTCTGGAAAACATAGCAATTTTAAGTCCAATTCGCAAATATTTTGGAAAGGCTTTTCACCTACTGAACCCCTTAAACTATGTCTGACTATGACTTTCTAGCCATACCCAGATCTTTTGTAGTTTTTGATTGCCACTTCATATTTGCTAGGATACTTCATTCCATTCCTATACCCTTTGTAGCTTTTCACTATCACGATTAAATAGTTTTGCGAGATCAATAAAAATTTGCGAAAAGGCAAACCGATGAACGCATTACACTTCAAAGGAAATTAACTTGTATATGATGGCTGAATTCAAAGAAAGAGAAAAGAGGCGGTGTGCAGGGGCAGCGTTGAAAACACACTAAAATGTTTTTAAAAGCACTAAAAAAAGCCCGATCGCTAAATTTACTTTTTTGACACTAAAGTTAACGCTGAAAGCACTGACTTGGTATAGCTGTTTGCGCTAGACGTCTAGCACTCTTTGTGAAATGCTAATTTTTTTTTGTAGGGAGTTTGACTTGCCGCTATTCATCTAGCGGGTAGTGGAACGCGGGCATAGTTCGGGATAAGCATTACTTAGTTTTTTAAGTTTCATCGAAATCGAAATTGTGTTTTTCGAGATATGAGTACTTTATAAAATTAGCGGTATCGGTGAATTGAAAACTAAGGACGCAATAATTTTGAAAATATCAATTTTACTCTAAGTAATGCATTTTGGTCATAATGAGTATTTCCGTTCTTAGGTAAACTAAAGAATAGAGAAAAAATGAGTTTGCTATTAAGTTAAAAATGAGAAATGACCATATTACCTTAGAAATTAATTTTTCTTACAAGCGTATGGACCTCTTTCGAGAAATGTCATAATTTCAAAAGTACCTACCTTTACTATTCGATTTTTTAGCGAAAAACTGAGTAGGTACGCAGTCATGTTAACCTCACCTACTTGAGATTGAATATCAGTTTTGTTTGAAATCATTAGAGCCATTTTCGAACAAGTCAAACTGGTATGAGCATTTTATATGGGAAGTACCATTAATATTGAGGACACCTTGCAAAAAAAAAGTCCCGTACTGCAAGCCCACAAACTCAAAATCCGAAGTTTGAATGAAATCCGGACAGTCTAATAGGCTGTAGACCTGTGGAAGAACGGACAGACAGACAGACGAGCAGAATTTTGCGACCCACTTTTTTCAGTTCGTCTATCATCGTAATGTCAAAATTGATTAACATCTCGAATTCGAAATTTTTTACGAATAGGTACAATAACTATCTTTCTCTTACTAGGTTATGGAAGTTATGGTGCAGGGAAATAAGTCCCCGGGAACTAAGTCCACTGAGGGACTTAGGTCCCACTAAGTGGGAAGTAAAACCACTTTCGTGAAGTGGACTTAGTTCCCATGTAAGGTGGGAACTAAGTTCACTTTCTTATGGGAACTTAGTACACATTCAAAAATAAGAAGAGGGAACTAACTTCCAACATTTAGAATTGGATACACTTTGTTAGCAAGACTCTGAAAATAATCAAAGAAAAATTGCGGTGATTTTTGGCGCAGGGACACAAGTCCACGAGACTAAATTCACGCGAATTTTTTACTTTTATTTTCTCAAATTTTCGAAGGCTAAAACAAAAAAGTTGTTTGGGAAAATAAATTGTCATTTTTAGCCTTCGAAAATTTGAGAAAATAAAAGTAAAAAATTCGCGCGAATTTCTTACTTTTATTTTCAAAAAAAAAGTAGGGAAGAACATCGGCTTCTCCGGAGAAAAAAGAGAGAGCATGAGAAGCGCGCGATTGAGGATATAGAGAGGTGTTACTCCAGGAACAATGTTCGGAAGTAAAAATAACGTATCATGCCAACAAGAACCGAACGGAGACCTGTAGAGACGAACAAGGAAACCTTGTATTAGAGTCACAGTCGGTGCTGAGGACATGGAAAAACCATTTCTGCAGACTGTTAAACGGCGAAGACGACACAAATTCCGCTGTTAGGCAGAACGAACCATTCAACCTGGACGATGACAGCCAAGATTTCCGTCCACCTGACCAAAATGAAGTGAGGATAGCAATATCTAAGCTTAAGTCCAACAAGGCTGCTGGACCGGATGGCTTAACTGCCGAGCTGTTTAAGGCAGCGGGAGATGACCTGGTAGAGAGCATACACCAACTCGTCTCCAAGATTTGGTCAGACGAAAGTATGCCTGATGAATGGAACCTCAGCATCGTTTGCCCGATCCACAAGAAAGGAGACTCTCCAAACTGCGCCAACTATAGAGGCATCAGTCTCCTGAGCACTGCGTATAAGATCATGTCTGCTGTACTGTGTGAACGCCTGAAACCATTCGTCAACGATCTGATAGGTCCCTATCAGTGCGGTTTTAGGCCCGGTAAGTCCACGACCGATCAAATATTCATACTACGGCAGATGGAGAAAACCCAAGAAGTCCAGATCGATACTCACCATCTTTTTATCGATTTTAAGGCCGCGTATGACAGCATTTATAGAGACGAGCTATACAGAGCCATGTCTAGTTTTGGCATACCTCCCAAACTTGTCAGATTGTGCAGAATGACGATGGAGAACGCTCGCTGCTCCGTAAAGGTCGGAAACAATCTCACCGAGACCTTTGATGTCAAAAAAGGATTATGACAAGGTGACGCGCTGTCATGTGACCTCTTCAACATCATTCTTGAGAAAATTTTGCGAAACTCACAAGCCAACACCAGACGCACAATTTTCCATAAGTCTGTGCAACTGCTTGCATACGCTGACGACATTGACAATGTTGGCAGAACACAGCGAGCTGTCACTGATGCGTTTGCAAGTATTAGTACAGAAGCAGCAAAAATGGGTTTAGTGGTGAATGAGGGTAAAACAAAATATATGCTGTCAACAAGAAGGGACACACAACATCGAAGAATCGGACAGAACGTCACGATAGACAGCTATAACTTTGAGGTAGTTAGGGACTTTGTCTACCTCGGCTCCGCTATAAACTCTGATAATGACATCACATCAGAAATCAAGCGAAGAATCACACTTGCCAACCGCTGTTTCTTTGGCCTAAGACGGCAATTGATTAGTAAGGCCTTTGCAAGAAGCACTAAGGAGATTCTACATAAGACTCTCATCATCCCTGTCCTGCTCTATGGCGCAGAAGCATGGACCCTAGCAAAAACGGATGAGGATCTTCTTGGTCGCTTCGAACGCAAAATTCTTCGAGTGATTTTTGGTCTCGTTTGCGTTGACGGGATTTGGAAGAGAAGATTTAACAGCGAACTCTACGAGCTGTACAGCGACATCGACCTGGTCAGAAAAGTACGCATTAGTCGTCTAAGATGGTTAGGACATGTAGAGCGAATGGACACCAACGCTCCGGCCCGAAGAGTCTTCGATTCCAACCCGGAGGGACAACGCAGTAGAGGAAGACCTCGCCTTAGGTGGCGCGCTCAAGTGGAAGGGGACCTCAACCAACTTGGTGTGGGCAACTGGAGGCAGTTAGCCAAAGATCGCGGTAACTGGAGAGGCGTATTGGTTGAGGCCCAGGTCCACCCCGGACTGTAGCGCCACCTTAAGTAAGTAAGTAAGGTGGTAAGGTACCTCAGTGGACTTAGTTCCTGGGGACTTATTTCCCTGCACCGTTAAAAATACATCATCCAATAACTTATTTTTTCGTTAAAAACGCATTTTTAGTTGTAATTTGTATGGATTGCATTTTTTAATACGAGTAAAACATTTTATTTAGTTACATATAATTGAATGTGTC
This sequence comes from Cheilosia urbana, assembly GCA_946477585.1. Lineage (NCBI taxonomy): Eukaryota > Metazoa > Arthropoda > Insecta > Diptera > Syrphidae > Cheilosia > Cheilosia urbana. The sequence continues at coordinate 47,799,687 of OX297856.1, forward strand.
TGGGTCACATCTTTGCAGTTCTTTTCTAAAGTCAGTCGGGTTTTTAGTTTTTTAAACTAATTTGTTTTTTACATAAAGTGACAGCGAAATTCTGGATGCACATATCATTAAATATCATTAAAGATTCGACGAATATTTTAATTTTTAATCTATAACTAAAAACAAAATTTGCCATGAATTTGTACATTTCTGCAATTATACTCATTCAATTTAATCAAATCATAAAACATTATTTGTACAGGTCAAAGGAGTTAGTTTCCACGTTGGGTCAGGATGCAGTGATTTGCCAGCCTACGAGAAAGCAATCGGAACAGGTGCAAGTTTATTTAAGTTTGGCAAACTCATTGGGCACAATATGGAAATACTCGATATTGGAGGCGGATTTCCTGGTGACAATGATGGCATGTTCGCTGATGTAATATTAACAAAATTATGAGAAGAATTCAATTGTTAGTTAAATAATTTTATAGATTGCCAATATTGTTAACGATTCAGTGAGGAAGTATTTTGGTGACCTAAGGGTAAAGGTCATTGCAGAACCCGGACGATTTTTTGTTGCGTCGGCGTACACACTCGTATGCAAGGTTTACTCCAAACGAGAAATAAGGGGAAATGACGGACAACTGGAAAAGGTTATGTACTACCTTAATGATGGAGTTTATGGAACATTTAACTGCATCCTGTACGATCACAACGAGATACGCGCGATCCATTTTATGGTAAATGATGTGCTTAAGTTTGACAGAAAATCCATTGTTTAATTTTCGTGTTTTGCAGGGTGAAGGGAATGAGTTGTTCAATAGCTTGATTTGGGGCCCGACTTGTGATGCTCTTGACAAGGTTTGTAATTGCGTAGCCGTTAGAACTATTTTTTTGCAACTAACATTTTTTTGTTTGTTTCAGATTTGCGACAATTTTCTTCTTCCGAATCTTAAAGAAGGCGATATTATTGCATTTCCTAATATGGGCGCCTATACAGTTCCTATTGCTAGTCCATTCAATGGATTTAATCTGCCAAGAACACGTTTCTATTTGAGAAATGATTATGTATGAGGCTATTAAGTTGAGCGTTTACTTTGCATGAAATAAATAGAATACATAAAGTATTTATTTGAAACCTATCACCTATCCGTATGTTTGTGTTACCTATTTCAAATGGTGGTTTGGAGATGGGAACACTTTTATTCTAAATTTCCCATTTTGGCATGTTCAATTGTGCATAATAGTCGGAATAAGGTTATTAGTTCTCGATAATAGCGGTGACGATTGATAATATTAATGATGATTGTGATTTATGTCGCAATAGTCGTCGTTTTCATTTTGAAAAGGATAGGCAAACAATTATTTAATTTATCTTGCCAAGCAATCACAAAAATTACATCGTACTTGACAATTATGAGACTCAAATAGATAGACGTATTTATCCCAATTCCCAAGTGGTATTTATTTGAAAGCAGCAGCTTATGTTGCAACCTTTCCGGTGAGGTTGTGTGCAAATTGCTAGTAAACTGAAAAATAAAAGTCGAGGCACACAACATTTTATAGCAGTTTATACCATTCAAGCACAAATGTGGGAACATTTTTTGAACGCTTGTTTTATGTTTTTGACCCTTTATCGATTCGTTGTTGGAAGTTGGACTTGTTTTTGTGACGCATCCATTGACTTCTATAATGTTTTATCCAAAAAGTATTTCGACATCTCATCTTTCACTCTCAGAAACAGATGATTCATAGGAAGTGTAGATAATTCACTCGAGAGATAGAGAACATTGCTATGGGTATTTTTAATATTTTTCCCCTGAAAATAATTTATTTTTTTCCCATTTCCAATTCCAAAAAAATCCTATTTTTAATGTTTTTATGAATTATGAACAGGAAATTATGTAGTAAAAAAGAGCAAACAAATATTCTATAGGTAAGTTTAAATGGAATAAGGAGAAAACAATAATGTCGCATTACTCGTAGGTAGGTACTTGATTTGTTTTTGTTGTAGATTGATTAGGGTAGATGTACCAGTACTCGGCCACCTAACACTTTTTCATACTTTGATCCGTGATAACCTGGCCATTTAAACAAGGTTTTTTTTCCTTTGATGGACAATTTTTGTTTGATAAAAAAAAATAGTTGAATGTTATTGGGTTCTTGCATATAAAATTAAAATAATTTTTTTAAAGAAGTTAAATTTAACCAGTACCTACCTACCTACCCGGCCAGCAAAATTTAGTAGTCGGCCATTTTTGTACCAGTATAGGTATCCGGCCTGGATATTACAAAGTAAATTAAACATTTAAATTCGTTTTCAATCGATTATTTAATAAAAATACATTTTGAAATTTTTTTAGAGATTTTCGTGGAGAAATTAATGCAGGGTGACTGAGCTGAAAAGTTTTTTTTTTTCTGCTGGGAGTTCCATAAAATTTTTTATAAAATAAACATACCTACCTACATTTTGCACTCTTATTTTATTTAAAATGAAAACAGACGGGGGAAAGAAATAGCGATCTTTGTTTTATTTTTTTTATTAGTAATAGTACCTATTTAATCTTGGCAATAATATCGGATTTGTAACATAACACCAGTGTATCACATTTTAATAATCAAGAGTGCATAGAGAGTATACCGCAGCTTTTGAAAGATCCATGGATTATAATGATGTGATTCTGAACCTCATTGTAGTAGAACATTCGAATACTGCTGTATAATTTGCAAAATTTCTTATGTGGTATTCGATTGGGCTTCTTCAGATTCGCTCTCAGCTTTCAGATTTCGGTTGGCTAATCGAACATAAGATCATCACTTGCTCTTTTGCGTGATAATATTCGTGCGATTTGAATATGTGTAACCTTCAACACTTTTAAAAGCGTTTTCCATTCAATGGTTAAATTTTAAATTAAAACATTCTAAATTTACATCCCCAAATAGATCCACCCGATGCAATTACTTTATTTTCTGTAAAAAAATACAAACTCAAACGCACTTGCACTGGTAAATCTGAAAAAACTATAGATTCGCAAAAATGCTCTGAAATCTGGAAAATATTGTTTTTTTTTTTGTATACCAAATGAACATAAAAAGAGCTCTGAGAGCGCCCAATCGAATACCAGAATAATATTTATTAATTAAAGTAACTCTCATTCAATACGCCTTCAATCATATTTATACAAATGTGAAATTAATTTTCGTTTGTCAAAATGTATAAAAAGAGTATCGTGTTCAATTTTATAACGCAATTGCAGCCGCCGACGTGTCGCCTTTGCATAAGGGAACTTCGAGCTGCGAACAAATCATTTTTTGTATGGGAACACTAAAAAAATTGTCATTTTAGTATCCACAAAGCATTTTATATAATTGATCTGACCGCCGATTAAAAATCTGTATACTTATGTTGAGCAAAACAGTGTATAACAATTTACTCAGGCACGCCCTGCTCATCAAAAAGGTCTTCCATGCCACCAACTTTTTGTACACCAAGCCTTACGGTACCTACTATATTCAATGAAAAAATCATACCAGAAGTGCGAAAAATGTAGTAGGGGAGACTGGGTACGGTTGAAGCAATTTCGCTTATACCATGCATACCATTGCCGTTTATGCTAAAGCGTGGTACGGACCTCTTCTGAAACTCCAAATGGACAGCGACACGTCTGCGAAAAGGCAGCGGAAAATAATTTGTGTATGTTACCATCAGTTGATACACAAGTAGCAGTGCTACCAGCACTAGCTATTTATTTCCAATTTGGCTCCTTAAAATTGTCATTTTGTATTTATCGTAATTTACGCTATTCACTTTATTTAAAGTTTAAGCGATTTTTAGGATCCTTAGGAGTTTATAATTCTATTGTTGTTTGACAATATTCATCACATCACATCACATCACACTATTTACCTATATAAAGAGGTAATGTTTGTTTGGGGAAGGTAATCTCCGGAACTACCGAACCGATTTCAAAAATTCTTTTACTAATAGAAAGCTACGGGATAGAGTATTGCGATAGGCTACCTACTTTATTTTTTAATTTTTCCATTTTAGATTTTTTTGATTTTCTGCGCTTTTTATTTTGACTTTTCTATATCAAAAATTAATTAGAAAACTACGTACCTACTATGTGCGGATTTTTTTATTTATTTTTTTTTTTAAAGTAGATTGATAAAATCGAAATAAATTAAATGTATTATACGTTGGTACAGTGATGGTTTGTTTTTGATTTTGTGCATCGCTCCAACAGTTTCATTTCTTTTAACAGTTGATAAGTTAAAAATTAAATGTACAAAGTTTAAACGCGGACAAAATAGTTATTGAAAAGCAAATTTAAGTTATGCCAAGACGTTTGCGCACAAATATTGGCCGACGAACAAGGCAAGCAAGTCAACAACAAATATCAACGAAGTCAAACTACAGAAGAAAGCGAAAAGTGGGACATCGCATGGCATAAGACTAGATCAACAGTCAAGAAAATTGAGAGTGCAAGTAACGAGAACTGCGTCAAATCCTACTATTGCTGGGATGGGAGCAAGTTCAAATCGGAGTGGCAAGATGCACGTCGTTGCTGACATTCGAAGGCCTGGCATTTCAGTAGAAAGAACAGAAAACTATGTCGGTGATGCGATTTTCGATATTGGAGCGATGACTATAAAACGCGCTAAAAAACTGCTGTACGAGTGGCAAAGTAAAAGTAGCACCTGCGGAGCAATTTGAATCGGAGGATTTTCTAAAGAACATTTGACAGTACAACTACTGTTTTCGTATGACTACATTGGGAACAAAAATAATTAAAAAAACTGGTTTCATGCCGACTGGCAGGGCAATATTTTCTCTTATACATCATGCACACATTTTCTAAAAATGGCACGGGATTCTACGCCGCAAAATTCGGATTAACAGATTCAAGGCCAAATTTACCATCGGATGGGTGCCTTTTTGCCAGTAAATGAGGACTTACAGCAAAATTCGCAGGTGTACTTTATTTTGTCGGGGGATGATCAAGTCGATAGACGTTACAGAGGGCAAACAGGAGTGACAAAAAACATAACTCGACAATTGCAACCATTATTATAATGCAATCAACGCTTTCAATACAATGTTTAAAACGGCGATAGAGAAAATGAACTTAGAAGATCTCAGATTTGTCTTCAATCCTGATAAAGGAACCGCACTTTGGAAAAAATAGAATGGATAGGAAACGGGTGGTATAACTTCCAATACAAGAAAAATTATTTAAAATTTTTAATTTTCTAATTCGGATGTTCCGGACTTATCGCTTCACAATTTGAAATTAAAATTCGGCTCAATTATCATTTTGTTGAGCAACCTTAGGGCATGGGGATTTTTATACATATATCAAACTCCTCAAGTTGTGTTCAACTTCGAGTGAATAAAACGGCCCTTAATGCACCGGAACTTTGTATCGGATCGCGTTTGATATGATTGTGAAGAATCTCAAATCAAATGTCATGTAATCACGATTCTGAGTTTAAAAGGCAAACATTGTCATATCGCGGACTCCGCTTACTCAGAACGATTTGGCATTTAAGTGTCTATGACAAATAATAAGTCGCAAGGATAATCGCTGGATATTTGTAGCATCAATCTTGAATTCCCATGTTTTTCACATGGTCCAATTGTATCTGGCGTGCTGACCTGTAGGCAAACCACTTTAGTACAAAAGCGGAAGGTTGGCCGGCACGTCAAACATTGCGGTTTTATTGAAATACATCGACATTGCTATACTTCAGTTATTTCTATTGAAATACATCGACATTGCTATACTTCAGTTATTTCTATTGTATTAAATATAACTTTTGAATAAAGAATTTGAATTGACGGAATTACGTAAACTAGCATGCGCTGTGCATGCTTGGAAATATTATTTTCATTACATTTATGAATTTGGGCGGAACGGAGTTCGCCGGGTCTGCTAGTTTTATATAAAATTAAAAAAATAAATAAACAGTATTTCTAAAAAAAAAAAAAACTTAATTCATTAAATTAATTGAAAATAAACAAAGGGAAAATTACTTTAATTTCGATAGTTCAATCGATAGCTCACTCTTTGTTTTTTCACTAGATCTGCTCCCTGAATACATTGAATAGCAGATACAAGGCAATAAAACTCCCCTTTTTCTGAATAAAAAAAATAATAGAGCACTGGAATGCTGCATTATATTTTTGTGCTTTCGCTATTTTTATTTCCTTTTTTACACCTTCCAAGTTCCAACCTTTTCCTAGCTTTTTTTTTTTTGCGGAGTTTGTTGCTATCCGATGGAGCACTCAGACACAACTACTGGTCCATTGTACTGTCAAACAGACACCTTACATTAATGTACCTACTTAATGTTCCCGTCTTTCGAAGAAAGATGAGAAGAAGCTTCAGTGATGAAGAGCTTAGATGTTCGGCACTCACCACGTCAGCTCCAAAGATCCGCCACCTGATGCGAGCAAAAGGAGTGCTCCGCTGTATCGTCATCCTCTCCACAGGCAGGACAGATTGTGGAGACGCTCAAGCCCAAAACATTTAAGTGTTTGGCAAAAGCTTGGGACGCTGACGCAAGTTCAGGTCCTAAGAATTCTTCCTCTGAACCCAGCCTGGTAAGCACATCAGCTGTCTCATTTCCATGGATACTAGTGTGACCTGGAACCCAAACAAGATACACTGTATTTAGCCCACCAAGTTCAGAGAAAGCTTGAGTTCGAACACTAATTTAGACGAGGTAAGAGGGTTAAGCAGCGCTTTTAATGCAGCTTGGCTGTCGCTGCAAACGCATATACTCCTAGCCCTCCACCTGTTTGTCACAATATAGCGCAGAGCCATAAGGATAGCGAAAATCTCCGCTTGGAAGACAGACGCATGGTTTCCTAAGGGGTAATAAAGTCTAATGTTCTCACTTTCGCCATCCGTAAAAATAAGATGGCATATTCTTTCCCTGGCTCAGAGTCTTGCCTAAGCCATTCCGTTGCCTGAGGAAAGTTGACGTGGTAGTTTTGTCGCAGTAGGAATTCTGGAGTCATTGCGTTAGAGGTCATATCCGTAAGACCGGGGTCAAAGGATAATTCTCACACAAGTTCTTCAAAACTCCAATGCGCGTGGTACCAAAAGCCACCTCTTTTTAACCGAGAGATGGTTTTCAGCGTACACCCCATGATAAAAATATCAAGGGGGGTCCTCATAGCATCTAGAGCGGAGCCCGGTGTGCTGGCGAAGGCCCTGTGCAGCCGAGACAAACCGTTCTTTGAAGTCTGGCAAAAGAGGCGGTAACACGTTTCCGTGAAAGCCTGTTCCACCATACAACCGACGCGTATGAGAGGGGTGGTCTTACCATTGCCGTAATTCATCGCAATTGGAGACAGCTAGTTAGCATGCCATTATAGTGATATTCTCACTCTTGTCATTGATAAAGTTGCTATCGATATTTTCAATCCCGCCTGTTTGGACAAATAGTTCTTGATTCGATCTATGTCAAGTCAACTAGATTTATGTCTCGACATAAGCAAATGCCATTTTCCAAACCTGTATTTTGAAAAGTAAATTCACAAAACAAAACTTAGATAAGTGTGGCTTAAGTTGTCCTTTATTAAACTTTATCTCCTTGACGCGAAATACATTTTCTTAAAATCACTTACAGCAGATATCTTAAAAAGTATTTTAATAATGCAACGATGAAAAGTTCGAATAATTTGGTAAATATACCTTTATTAAAAATGTGATCGAATAACACCCACACTCTGACCTTATAAATGGATTTTATAGGTTCACATTTTTACGCATAAAAACAATTTAATGTTGAAAAACAAATAATATCGTAGATATTCGAATCCAAGAGTTCTAACAACTAAAGTCACTTCATTTGGACTCTGACCCAAAATATTGTTTCCAAATGCAAGTAAGCTTAGTTACGGGATCTTCTGTATAAATAAAAATCTTACAACTAGATACAATCGTGTGTAATCGATAAAACATGTAAATATCTCTAAAACTTTAATAATTGAATAATATAATGAATGATATGTAATAGTTGATATGTATTTGTTGTATTTGCTAAACGTTTCTTTTAATTTTCAAGGAACACAGCGCGTCATCGAGTTTTTCTTGACATTGATATGTATTCGATAGCGATTGCCCCTCTTCTCTGAGGGGACTAGATTTTTCTACATTGAATAAATCAATATTTCGAAAAAAATATATATACTTTTCTTCTTTATAAATAATTAGGGCAAACTACTTATTGTATAGTCAGTTCTTGCGATTTTTATGTACATTTCCCATGTTATATCTGTTGATTGATATGCATTATGACAATACCTTTAATTGCAATACTTATTTTTGTATTGAGACAATGAACATTGTAAAAATCACCTCATCTGAATATTCGATAAAGTTATGATTGTATTTCACACCAATACGAGTACAAAACATTTTATGTAAAAAAAATTCACATTCAAAAACATTCTAACGTTTTTAATCAAGAGTACAAAAGATACTTTTTCTTTTTTTTGAGTAAAAGCAAACGATCAATAAAGTGATTAGCCTGCTTATTTGTTATATAAACACATCCATTTATATCTTTTTAGTAACAAAATCCCATGTACCTTTTATATAGTGATGGCAAAAAATACAATAACATTTTTTTTTATGCACGAGTAATAACGTGTGTGATATGTTTTTTTTTTTTTTTTTGCAATGATAATTCCCGCTGTCATTCACAATAGCAAGCGTTTTCATTTCTTTTCATCAACATTTTTGTAGTTTTCTTAGGATTTGATTTCTTAAAGCAGTTGATTATTTAGACGAATCTAAAAAGCCAAAGTTCGAAAAGACATACATTAGCTATGATGTTGTTGTTCAAAATGTTGGTGACACCCATTGATGTAGACGAACTGACCTTTTGCCCGGCACAGTGCATTTTTTCCAGCGGCATAGCTTGTACATAGTATTCGCGGTTCTCGACCGGCATGTGACATAAGGGTTTCTTTTTCTGTGCCATTTCGTCGTCACGATTTTTCAAGTCTTGGAGTAAATTTGGGAACCATATGAGATCACATGAGCACACAAGTGGATTATCTGTGAATTGTGAATAAAGAAGTAATTTATTTTTGGTCCATTTTTCATAAAGTTTTTATATATTTTTAAGATGTACATATGTATATCAAAAATATAAATGAGAAGCAAATCCTGAACCAATTGTTGATAAATATTATACGGGTAGGACTAAGATGTATAAAAAAACCTAAAAATGAAAGGCTTTGATTGATCGATTCTTCAGTTACGTAAAAGCTTTCTGTTGACGAATCCATGATCCGATTCTAGGGAAGAAATCCACCCAAGGAATTCAATCTTTTGAAGCATATCAAAAGAAAGACCTTAACAGATAATTACATTTGGCGGCTGATCATCTTCGAGAAGGTCCCCAAACAGAAGGGGACATTAATATTAATTTTTAATCTTCAGACTAAATATTTTGACTAAATGAAAAATTTCGACAATGTGAGTTCGTACCTATCGCGCAAGGTTTTGGTATTTATTGAGGAAAGCTTTCGTCGATGTCTTCAGTAAGTAAGTTCGAAAATGACTTCGCTGTATACGTGTGCTTGCGACTTGCCTTGAAATTTCTGTCAAAGTCGAACCTGAGCAGTAAACTGGATTTTTTTTTTTTTTTCTTGGAGTCCAAGGATTTTTGTGGAAAAGTGAAAGAACTTAAGAAAATATAATATGAGTGCAATCTAGGTACCTACATAGCTCTTAATGTAAGTGGAAACATGAATTTTGCTTGCCAAAAAGCCTTGTGATATTTCATTTGTTTTCAAGGCACCGGAAGTTGTATCCGCTCATCGGCTTCTAGGAAATATTTTTCGAGACACAAACCATTTAGTTAAAGCAGAACAATGAAAAAGAAGAGACGAACACCGGCTTCTGAGGAGGAGGAAAAAGAAAGAGCATGAGAAGCGCGCGATCGAGGAAATAGAGAGATGCTGCTGCAGGAATGAGATTCGGAAGTTTTACCAAAGGGTTAAAAGAACCTCCCAAGGATACAGAGCCCGAACCGAAGCCTGCAAGGACGAACAAGGGAACATCGTAGTAGAATCGCAGTCGATGCTGAGGGTATGGAAGAACTACTTCTGCAGACTGTTTAACGGCGATGACGAACAAAATCCCGCTGTCAGGCAGAATGAACCATTCAACCTGGACGATGAAGACCAACAATTCCGTCCACCCGACCTGGACGAGGTGAAGATAGACATATCTAAGCTGAAGTTCAACAAAGCCGCTGGAGCAGATGGCCTAGCCGCCGAACTGTTTAAAGCGGCAGGCGATGACTTGGGTAGAGGCATGCACCAACTCATCTGTAAAATATGGTCGGAGGAAAGTATGCCCGATGAATGGAACCTCAGCATTGTTTGCCCGATCCTCAAGAAAGGAGATCCTCTGAATTGCGCCAACTACAGAGGTATAAGTATTCTTAACATCGCCTACAAGATCTTATCTGCCGTGTTGTGTGAACGCCTGAAGCCTTTCGTCAACAACCTGATTGGTCCCTATCAGTGTGGCTTCAGGCCAGGAAAGTCTACCGTTGACCAAATATTCACACTGCGGCAGATCTTGGAGAAAACCCAGGAAGTCCAAATCGATACCCACCACCTGTTTATCGATTTTAAGGCCGCCTATGACAGCATTTATAGAGACGACCTATATAGAGCAATGTCTAGTTTTGGCACCCCTGCCAAACTCGTCCGTTTGTGATGTGGATGACAATGGAGAATGCACGCTGCTCCTTTAAGGTCGGTAAAGAACTCTCCGAGACCTTCGATGTCAAAAAAGGATTTAGACAAGGCGATGCGCTGTCATGTGACTTCTTTAACATCGTTCTTGAAAGAATAGTGCAAAACTCAAACGCTAACACCAGAGGCACTATCTTCCATAAGTCCGTCCACCTACTCGCTTACGCCGACGACATCGACATAATCGGCAGAACGCAGCGTGATGTGACTGGCGCGTTCGTGGGCATTGAGACGGAAGCGGCAAGGATGGGTTTGGCGGTCAATGAGGGCAAGACAAAGTATATGCTGTCATCAAGAAAGGACACCCAACACCGACGTCTTGGACAAAATGTCACCATAGACAGATATAACTTTGAGGTGGTAAAGGACTTTGTCTACCTAGGCTCCGCTATAACTTCAGACAATGACACCAGCGCTGAGATTAAACGAAGAATAACTTCAGGTGCCGGGAATTGTATAAAATCATAGGCTTGTTGGAAATATTTGTTGACACTTTGAACTGTCAACCTAGAAGTCCGGATCTCTTATATACATTAGAAATGATTATTTCTAAACATTTGTATCTCAACGAAATAGGTATTAGCCATAAATAGTCCACACTCAATACTTTTCGCGTGACAAGAAATAATTGATCGTAGCAAATGCTTCGACTTCGATATTTCTCCTGTATAAAAGCAATTGCAGTAGTCGCAGTAGCTTAGTGGTTAGTGTGTTGGACTGCTATGCGGGGGTCCCAGGTTCGAATCCCGCAAAAAACCCAATTCCGACTTAGGGTTTTTTTCCGCTGCACTTCCTCTCGCGAACGTCTGACAAACATCCGAGAGTATAAATGTCTTGAAAGAGCTTCTCAATTAGCCGTTTGGAGGCGGCATAAAATTGTAGATCCCTTCCATTCGTTCCAAAAATGAGAAACTCACACAAAACGAATGGTTGTGAGAAGCTAGACCTAGGGTCTCTCCGGACCTGTTGCGCCAACTATTTATTTTTAAAGCAATTGCTACGCTTTATTCATACGACCCATTGTTGAGTTTTTAATTGAAAAATATAGCTTGGATCCTTGGCTTTGGCTATGGTACATCATCATTCCTTTTATTTTTAATAATTACATATTATGTAATATATTTTACTAGAAAGGGATATCAATTTATCAACCAATAAATAGCCGGTTTCCCTTGGCAGTAAAGATCCTTTCGAAATAATTCTTTAGATTTTACTCTCTTAAGTCTACATACACCGTTGTGGGAGAAATTCGTCCTCCAACAATTTCTTAAATGCTGTTTCCCTTGGGAATCTAAGGATGAGAGCAAGTCCTACAGCTTTGGAATGTCTTGGCGGATTTGAATAAAATTCAATTTATCATACATTTTTTATTATGTAATAATTTAAACTTAATCTAATCTTTATCGTAAACTTAGAACTACATAAAATTTGAAATCTAGAGTAATTCGATTTTAAACTTGAGAAGTTAAATACTCGTGAACCCCGGCGAGCATGGATAAAGTTAGTTTTGTATCACTCCAAAAACATAAACGTAAAAAAATACGGTTTCCTAAAAAAATAGTAGTCAGGCACGAAAAGTAATGAATACCCCAGTTCAAGAAGGTTCAATGTTGAAAAAAAAAAAAAACATAGATTTGTGTGATTTCACTATCTGTTGCAATATTTTTTTCTGTTCCTACCAAATTCAATACCCTACGATAATCGGAAGTTATACAAAAAAAAAAAAAAAAAAAATATATATGTATTATCTACTTGTTCCCCCTGAATGGAAAATCTAAATTCTTCAACCTTTTCCAGTATATGGACCAAAAAATCAGCATTATGCCAAATATTACGATTAAAGGCTGGCAGGAAGTCTTCTTCTTCTTCGATATATATAATTCTCTTGGAGTGAAACTCGATGATGATGTAACTAAATAGCCCCTGGGACGATTTTCATAATACTTTTTTGGTTTTGTTCGTATTGTATATCAGGTTTATATTTACATTTTGTCGCGAAAACAAAACTTTGAAGGGATGAAAGAGGTTATGAAATTTTGTATGGGGAAATACATCTGAAAAAAAAAAAAAAAAAAAAAAAAGGCACTAGCAAATATTTAAAATTTTAAAAGCAATTGTTGTTGTCAATTATTTTAATTATTTTCCAAGCAAATAGTTGCTGTCAACAATTTAGATTTTTTTTTTTTGATGTGTAAACATCTATGCGCGCGTTATTGGTATCTGGTGGAGTAATTCCAAACATATAACTGCTGGGACGGAAATCACCCGTACAATATGCAATGCAAGCCGAATGAAATTCCAATGAAACTTTCATTTCCTGTGTAACAGCAAACGGGTATTTTCCACTGCATAATGCTAGGAGTGTTTGTTGATATATAAACATCAGCAACAGCAACAGCGGATTTTTGACAGTTTTAACGTTGACTTCGCTGTCGATGTTGTTGTGCTAATGTGTTCAAAGTAATTAAAATACATTGGTTCTAAAAAGTTGTGAAAGTTACTGTTGCTGTTGCTGTGTTAATCTGTTTCTCGCATGACGAAAATGTCGTAGACCAGACCCCCTACAATATGCAATACAAGCCGAATGAAATTCCAATGACACTTTCATATACTGTGTAACAGCAAACGGGTATTTTCCACTGCATAATGTTAGGAGTGTTTGTTGATATGTAAACATCTAAGTGCGCGTTGTTTCACTGTTCGATTTCACTGTTTAATACACTGCTTATAATTCATTTCAGTTCAGTTGTGACTCCTTAACCTCAACTGTCATCCAACTCGCATCTGTAGGTACCTACATGCGTTTCAATAGTAAAACGCAGAAAAATACAGCAAAATACGTAATTGGTACAATTCCATATTTCTGACAATAATGCAATGTTTCGCCGTCATTGAAGATGCATTAAAATATTTTTAGATATGGGAAAGCCAGATGCAGAACGTGCAAAAGATTACAGGGCGCGTTTACGTGCAAGTAAACCTCTGAAAGTCGGAAAAATGGTTGGGAAAACGAGTACTGAACGCTCGCGTTCTGGAGCGACAATTATTACTGACAATGAACCGACGACATCAAGATCAACTTTCAATGATGTTCTGATGATAAATGACGTGGATTTATCGTCAGTTCGAGCCAAAAGAAGGAGAACGGACATCAATGAAGTTTTACAACCACAGGTAGTCACTCCGCCCTACGAAGAGTACCCCAGACATGTTAAGGCTCACGCAGAGTTTGAAAATAAATTATTGTTATTTCATAATATTTCAAGAATACGGTTATTACAATTCCCTCTTTTCTCAATGACGTGTATCAAGCCATACACATACCGCACGCACGGTGTTTACACATACACATTTTTCGGGACTGTTGGATATTTTAAATGCATATACCTACCTAAAAAGTTTGTTCTAATAAATTATGTACATTAAGTAACTTTTTGAAATGAAGTACATAGATACTTTGATTATACAAAGATGATATGGCCGACGATATTTTGCATCGAATTCGCGCTATGACATCGGATAATGAACTGGAGATGTCAGATGAAATGCGCAACAAAGCTTTGATTTTGATCGAGGATATGTGTCTGCTCATGAGCGGCAATTTGTTGTGAAAATTGGGGATGCCACAGCCAAATCGTGCAATGCAAGACGCATTTAATCGAGAATTGGAGCGAGAAATGGATTTCGATCGAATCCCATTTAGTCAATCTGTTCGAACAAATGTGTCAATGTTGAATCAAGTATAAAAGAAAGTGCACGATGAACTGATGCAAGCAGTCGATAACGAAAATGGCGGAATTTTCTTCCTTGATGCGCCCGGTGGAACTGGAAATACATTCCTGATTTCACAGATTTTGGCTACAATTCGTTTGAACACTGAGATCGCTTTGGCCCTACGCCCTAGCCTCTTCTGGGATAGTTGCTACTTTGTACGAAGGCGGTCGAACAGCTCATTCTGCATTGAAATTGCCATTGAATCTGCAAGTAGGTGAAGAACCTACATGCAACATTTCAAAGAACACTGCGATGGCGAAAATACTGCAGCAATGTAAGATTATCATATGGGACGTATGCACAATGGCTTACAAACGCGCATTGGAGGCCCTGAATCGTTTACGTAATGATTAGCGACCTTTCGATGGAGCAATGATCTTGCTATCAGGCGACCGGCAGATGAATTTCTAAAAAAAATAAAAGTCAAGAAATTTTGAATAAAAATATTTAAAAACACGCGAAATAACTCCTATGAAAGGTGTGTTTGGGCAAGTTTGACCCATGAATACAGGATAAGGGTTAAATAAACGTAGATAATGCTTCAAGTTTAATAGTTTTGGCTTATATTGGTTTGAAAGTAGTCGAAACAGCCTGAGTTGGTTCCAGTTAAAATATGTAGTGCCCTCTGACACCTAAGTTTATGGGCAAAGTCGCCACAGGTGTCGGATCTTTTGTTTCCAATAATAAGAAAATGAGTTGTTACCTGTGATATCGATTACTCTCAAAGTATCCATTATTGGTTCCATGATGTCTTCGGGAATGCGGGCCAATTTATTGTTTTGTATGTTGAGTGTCTCCAATGAATTTAAGTTTTCGAAAATCATGGCCGGCAGAACTTTGATGCTTGTTGTCGTAAAGAGAATTTTATCTATAATAATTTTTTGATCAATTTTCAATATAAAGGACTTACTCATTCTTCTGCAAATTGAGAAAGGTTAAGGAGTCGCCATATCCCGTAAATGAATCTTCGTTCACAAAGCTAATATTGTTATTTCTCAAATCCAAGTGGCGTAGACGATGTAGTGGACGTAGTGCCTCGCTTGGAATTGTATGAATGTCGTTATCACCCAAACGCAGATATTGGAGGTTTTCTATTTTAAATTTTTTTTTGAAATGATATATGCATCCAGTTTGAATTTAAAAAAAATATTTACCTTCTAAACCGCGGAAAGCATCCTTATCGATAGTGAATATCTTGTTTCCCTCCAACTCCAACGAATTGAGAACAGTCAAATGGGAGAAAACATTCGCCGGTACGCTTGTTATCATATTGTGAGCCAAAATCAACGAATCCAAATTTTCCATTCCTATATTGAATATAAAGAAAAACCATAATTTATTGAAATATTTATGTTATGTTAGGTTAGGTAGAGTGGGACTGTTAAATCGTCACAAAAGACCATGCACCGTTGCGGAAATTGCAATATCCTGATGTTTGCCGAAGAGAAGGAGGCCGGGCGTGCTAGTGGGCGCATTATTGCCGTCTTTGTGCTTATGACAATTTGTCTTCGTCTACAATCCTCCTATACGTCTCGTAGAGAGAATCGGGGCAGTTTATCCTCGGATAGGGGAAGGGTATCCGAAATAATTTTCCTTTCGCTTGTAATCCACAGACAACTCCTTGAAGAGAGGAGACTAGGGATGACTACTGGACGATATGTCATATGATATACGACGGGTGACCGAAACAGTGTGTCCCTCGCTTATATTCCTTCGACATCTCATCAAAAGGACGTAAACCGGTATGATAATATTATATAAACCGTCGGTGGTTAGGAAATCGGCCCTTTTGTTATGTTAAATAACTTATATGTACCTTACTTGAGATTTAATATGGTTGGTCAAGGAGGAAGTGACAGTCGACAGTATGCCTTCGGATATGCGGGTGCTGACCGTATCGGTTAGAGCCTCTCCTGTATCCACTGGCAACTTATCATTTATCAAATAGGACGGATGTTGCAAAAAGCGTAGTAGTAGTGGTGATTGGAGCAGTCAGCCTGTTTATTACGCATATTGCGAGGTGTTTGGATATTTGGATTAGCCATTTCATTAAAGCCACTTGGTCTTTGTAATGCATTTGTTGATACAGCGGGTTATGTGAGAGACATGTCACTGAGGTCATCGAAGAAGTATTTTGCTAAATTGGTTTTGCGCAAATCGAAACCGGCGGGCTTGCCTACCTATCAAATAGTGTCCTGTTAATGCCCCACTACGGAACTGATTCTGTTTCTTCCTATAGAGAGGGTCTCTGAGTCATTTTAGCATCTTTTTTGGCCAGCTTTGCTTGGAAGTGACGCAGGTGTTTATGCTGTTCCTTCTATTGTTTGCGACCCTTATTGCCTCTTTGAATAGGAAGAATTTGATAGATTACTTAGGAGCGTACGGTTCACTGTTGTTAGCTGAGTGAAGGCTGCTTCCTTGCCTGGCTAGTTCGTCCGCTTTGCAGTTGCCCGAAATGTAGCTGTGAACTTGAACCCAGCACAGGGTTACTGTACATCTGTCCGTAATCTCGTTAAGAGTTTCCCGGTTTTGTTTTACCAAATTTGATCTGGTTGTCGGTGTATTCAGGGATTTAATGGCTGCCTGACTGTATATAGAGGACGATAGCTTTACCGTCTATTGCAAAGAAGGCAAGCCTGGGAGACGTAAGGCAATATTAATCTCGAGTGATTGAGAGAAGACTCCCGCTTTCATGCCTTCCGCCATTTTGGATCCATCTGTATAAACTTCAAGTGCATAGTTATTTTCTATTGTGCCATTTTCCCATTCGGAATGTTCTGGGATTGTGCTAGGGAGAATACCATATGGCCTACCTAAAAGTTGGTCCATTTCTGAGATTATCTAAGCCTTAAGGCTGCCATAGGCGCATCTAATTTTCCGTAGATATCGACAGGAAGAAGGTGTAGTATTGTGTCTAAATCATGTTGTACGAATCGAAGTAATTCAAAAAAGTTTTGCCCTCAGACGTCTTCCTTGGTCGTATTTTAATAACTTACCCTCTTATTTAACCCGATTACAACATATTGGACTAGAGTCTCTTGAGGTGAGGAAGAAGGTGGAGTTGTTTTTCTCCACAGAACACTGGGGTTGAATTACCGCATCAAGTAATACGGCACTGAATTTTTATTGTCTGGCATGTAAAATCCACAAAATTAAAAGACGTATGGCATGATCACGGATGCGGTAATTCTGCCCCTAATTGGGGAGATTCACTGTGCTGATATTTTAATTTTGTTAGCGTATTAACAGATTCTTTTATATTCCTCGTTCACGTACAATTATGGTAGATCCTCCTCATTAAATTGTTTAATGTTATTGTACAATGATTACTTACTTACTTAGGTGGCGCTACAGTCCGGGGTGAACCTGGGCCTCAACCAATACGCCTCTCCAGTTAGCGCGATCTTTGGCTAACTGCCTCCAGTTGCGCACTCCAAGTTGGTTGAGGTCCCCTTCCACTTGCGCGCGCCACCTAAGGCGAGGTCTTCCTCTACTGCGTTGTCCCTCCGGGTTAGAATCGAAGACTCTTCGGGCCGGAGCGTTGGTGTCCATTCGCTCTACATGTCCCAGCCATCTTAGACGACTGATGCGTACTTTTCTGACTAGGTCGATGTCGCTGTACAGCTCGTAGAGTTCGCTGTTAAATCTTCTCCTCCAAAGCCCGTCAACGCAAACGGGACCAAAAATCACTCGAAGAATTTTGCGTTCGAAACGACCAAGGAGATCTTCATCCGCCTTTGATAGCGCCCATGCTTCTGCACCATAAAGCAGGACTGGGATGATGAGGGTCTTATACAGAGTTTCCTTAGTATTTCTCGACAAGGCCTTACTTATCAGTTGCCGTCTTAGGCCAAAGAAACAGCGGTTGGCAAGTGTGATTCGTTCGTTTGATTTCTGATGTGATGTCGTTATCAGAGTTTATAGCGGAGCCGAGGTAGACAAAGTCCCTAACTACCTCAAAGTTATAGCTGTCTATCGTGACGTTCTGCCCGATTCGTCGATGTTGTGTGTCCCTTCTTGTTGACAGCATATATTTTGTTTTACCCTCATTCACCACTAAACCCATTTTTGCCGCTTCTGTACTAATCCTTGCAAACGCACCAGTGACAGCTCGCTGTGTTGTACCAACAATGTCAATGTCGTCAGCGTATGCAAGCAGTTGCACAGACTTATAGAAAATTGTGCCTCTGGTGTTGGCTTGTGAGTTTCGCACAATCTTCTCAAGAATGATGTTGAAGAAGTCACATGACAGCGCATCACCTTGTCTAAATCCTTTTTTGACATCAAAGGTCTCGGTGAGATTGTTTCCGACCTTTACGGAGCAGCGAGCGTTTTCCATCGTCATTCTGCACAATCTGACAAGTTTGGCAGGGATGCCAAAACTAGACATGGCTCTGTATAGCTCGTCTCTATAAACGCTGTCATATGCGGCCTTAAAATCGATAAAAAGATGGTGAGTATCGATCTGGTATTCTTGGGTTTTTTTCCAGGATCTGTCGTAGTGTGAATATTTGATCGGTCGTGGACTTACCGGGCCTAAAACCGCACTGATAGGGACCTATCAGATCATTGACGAATGGTTTCAGGCGTTCACACAATACAGCAGACATGATCTTATACGCAGTGTTCATGAGACTGATGCCTCTGTAGTTGGCACAGTTTAGAGGGTCTCCTTTCTTGTGGATCGGGCAAACAATGCTGAGGTTCCATTCATCAGGCATACTTTCCTCTAACCAAATCTTGGAGATGAGTTGGTGTATGCACTCTACCAAGTCATCTCCGGCTGCCTTGAAGAGCTCGGCAGGTAAGCCGTCTGGACCAGCAGCCTTGTTGGACTTAAGCTTAGATATTGCTATCCTCACTTCATTTTGGTCAGGTGGACGGAAATCTTGGCTTTCATCGTCCAGGTTGAATGGCTCGTTCTGCCTGACAGCGGAATTTGTGTCGTCTTCGCCGTTTAGCAGTCTGCAGAAATGGTTTTTTTACGTCCTCGGCACCGACTGTGACTCTACTACAAGGTTTCCTTGTTCGTCTCTACAGGTCTCCGTTCGGGTCTTGTTGGCATGACACGTTCTTTTTACCTTTTGGTAAAACTTCCGAACATTGTTCCTGGAGTAACACCTCTCTATATCCTCGATCGCGCGCTTCTCATGCTCTCTCTTTTTTCCCCGGAGAAGCCGATGTTCTTCCCTCCTTTTTTGCTCGTAGAGCTGACGAGCTGCTCTCGTCCTTCTATGCAGCGACGCTTCGTAGGCACTTTGTTTTGCTGCATGTGCTTGCCGGTACTCTTCGTCAAACCAGGGGTTTCGAGGGGGTGGGCTGGTGAAACCGAGCACATCAGTTGCGGCGGTTTTGATGGCTTCTTGGCATCGGCGCCACTGGTCTTCGGCACTTGATGCTGGCAGCATAGGACTTCTCAAGAGGTTGAGGGATACGCGATCGGCAAAGGTTCTGGCGGTTTGTTGCGTTTGTAGCCGTCCAACGTTAAATCTCCTCATAGTATTTTCTCGCTGTTGTGGCGTCTGGGATATCCGCATCCGTACCTTGGCTACAACAAGGTAGTGGTCCGAGTCTATTTTGGCCGCTCGGAAAGTTCGGACATCTAGAATACTGGAGGAGTGGCTTGCGTCGATCGCAACGTGATCAATTTGGTTGACGGTTTGATGATCAGGTGACCGCCATGTTCCTTTGTGTATATTGAGGTGAAGAAACCGTGAGCTAGCTATGGTAACATTACGTCCCGCAGCAAAATCAATCAGCCTAAGTCCGTTTCCAGACGTGGTGTCGTGTAGGCTATGTTTTCCGATTGTGCTACCAAAGATGTCCTCCTTTCCTATTTTGGCGTTAAAATCACCCAAGACGATTTTAACGTCATGCTTAGGACATTGCTCATATGTTTTGTCGAGGAGCTCGTAGAAACATTCTTTGGTAGCATCGTCTTTATCTTCTGTGGGGGCGTGAGCGCATATCAGGCTGATGTTGGCGAATTTAGCCTTGATGCGGATAGTTGTAAGGCGTTCACTAACGTGTCGAAAGCTCAAGACTTCTTGCCTAAGTCTGCCGCTTACAACAAATCCGCATCCAAATAGACGCTGCTTTTGTTCTCTGTAGCAGTCACCGTAGTAAATGTCACAGTTTTTCATCCTCCTTTTGCCCGGCCCATCCCACCGCACTTCCTGGATGGCGGTGATACCTGCTTTGTAGCAGTTTAGGGCCTCCGCTAGTTGTTCGGCTGCACGCGGTCTGTTCAGAGTTCGAACATTCCACGTGCAGATCCGAACGTCATTGTCCTTTTTTCGTTTTGCAGGGTCGTCAACAGTGAATCCGTCCTTATCCGAGGCTTTTGGTTGCTTCGCAACAGTGCTTTTTTTCCGTGGTAGGGTAGTTAACCCCACGCACAACCCCCAACCTGGAGGCCCTTTCTGTAACCCCTTGGGCAAAAGGAGCCGGAATATTCCGGAGTCAGTAACCCGCTGCGGGGATGTGAGATCTGCCGTTGACCCATTAAGGGCTCTTCCGCCACCATCTCTATTTCAACACCCTGACTAGTGCTGAAAAATCCTCAACGACCTCAGCTCCAAATACGTCGAAGTAGCTCATTGAGGTATCTGCCATGTTGACTGTTGACGCCACCGTTGATTCAACCATGTGAATTCATCCGCCGTACGTCCTCTTTCTGAGGGGCTCATGTAAGACCTCTGAGACTCGATCAGGCAGTCATTCCGACAGAGCATTATAGTGTTGCTATTTTCTTCGTGTTCAACAATCGCGCTTATAAGTTTAGCAAGTCATGCCCGGAAGGACAAGACCAGTAGCCGGTGGCTACCACGCGGAGGTAAAATAAGCACAATTGATGTGTATGAACAGTTATAACGCCTGGGCATCGCCAAGTTGACGCCAATCAGTGCCTACCCTATTCATACAACACCCAACCACAATGTATACAATGATTGTGCGTCTTTAATTGACATTAGCATTACAATACCAATTATATCCATCTTGTTTAATTATAAATCCAGTTGTAACTCAAGTTTTAATTAGTTTTGTACTTGCTTTTTTTTTCTGTTTATCTTTTTTACTTAATTTTTCTTAAATTTTTGTTTCTCATTTCATTTGTAAGATGCTGCCAATTTCAAATTTCCTCGTGTCGAAAAAAGGGGTAGTACTTTGTTGACAAACAAATAAAATAATATGTAAATACTCATAGATACTAATAGATTTACCTTCGAAATCTCCTTCGCGAATTGTTTTAATTTTATTTTCTTGTATTTCCAGCTTCTTCAGTGTATCCAGAATAGAGAGAGCTTTCTGTGGCACCAGTGTAAGATCGTTTCCACCTAAATTCAATCGCTTGAGTTTTCTGTATGAAATAGAAAAGAGTCCAGTAGTTAGAGTGAAATAGAAATTTACAATGTTTCATAATTACTTTTCCAATCCCCTAAACGCTTCCGGCTCTATAGAGTTTATTTGGTTTTCATAAAGAGTAAGGATCTCAAGAGTATCCAAGCCTTCGAATGCCTTATCGTGAATGTTTGTGATTTTATTGTGATTTAAGTTTAAAATCAGAAGATGGTGAAGGTTTTTCAATGCCTGTGATGGAACATTTCGAAGTTGGTTCAGAGAAACATCTAGTTGAGTAAGACCTTTTCCTAAAAGAAAATGTAATAATGCAAATAAGTAAAAGTGGTTTGGTTAACTTATACGTATGGTTAGTTTATGAGTTATTTCTCTATACCTACATGGAAAATATTGTCTGACTATTTTTTTCTCTGAGTGCATTAAATCCAGCCTGCGGTTAATTTTTTGATATATTAAACCGGTTAAAGTCTCAGCGGTCTTATTTAAGAATAAACTGCCAGACAAAACTAAAATCTGCTTGTTTACCAGATATTGATTTGCTAACAAAATAGCTCAAGTGGTAAGTATCAATAATACAGCACGGTTGTAGATATGCATACAAGTTTATGCAATTAAGTGTTCAAAAGCTTTTTTCAAAATATTTTGATTCATTGCGCAACGACACCATCCATCTCTATTATCCTTTCATTTTGATGTTAGTGCATATTCTTTTAATGGGAGTAAGAGACGACAGCGAAAAGGAGGTTAATGGCTGACACAGGCTTAATGAGAAGAGACATTGATATAGGTACTGCTTTATCGGAGTGATTATTCAGAATAGCCTATACAAGCTCCATTTTCCAAAACTGTTTAAGATTGCTTATAAATATTTAACTATGGTAGCCAGCTACGTTCATTCGGAAAGGCTTTTTGCGAAAGCTTCACAGCCATTGAGTCAGCAACGGAATAGAATTCAATGAAAGCGGGTAAACAAAATATTGTTTATACAAAGTTTGGAGCGGAAGTATTGGGATTTGTGATTTTAATAAAACTCAATTATATTGAAATCTTTGGAGAATGTCTTATTTTTGATTTCTTATATGTTTTATGTTTAGCTCATATAACACAATACGTCGATGTTCTTAATCGATGCATCGAAAAGATCGATGTTTTTAATCAATGCATCGGTAATAATCGATGTAAGGTTTCGATGCATTACATTGAATAAAATATCAATGTATTTATAATATAGCTTTTCTATTAATTCCGATTCCTCACAGTATGCCATTTCCGAATTATAAATAAATAGTACTCTTCTCGTTACTCTTGTTACTCTTTGTAGAACTAAAAATATATACGAGTAGCTTATTGAGGTCATTTATACATATATCTAAACACATGGAACATTTGATACAAATAGCAGCTGCATAGACTTAAAAATAAAAAAAAATGTTTTCAAACAACAACAAAAAACCGAGCATGTTATTGTGGTTAGATACCTTATTTAGCATACTATTTTAGGAAAAAGATTCGCATGACGTGATAAGGTGCACAAAAACATCACACAAGTGCAGCAAGTATAGTGCTTACTCTTAACTTACTCGTAACAAACCATGCAAAATGGTGCAACAGCAATTCGTCACAACAATCAAGTCCACAAAATTCTAATCAGTTGTAGCAAATAAAACAAATGTCAGTTATTCTTTGCTACAAAAGTAAATACATTTGTTGCGATTATACCAACATAACTAAACCCTTTTCGAAAAAAAAAAAAAAAAAAAAAAAAATAGAACCACATAAAATAAAACCGTATACCGACTGATTTTGAAATCCTAATTAAATAGCTGTATTCATAATTCATATTTTGCGGGATTCGAGCCCTGGAATCGATTCAGCATTTCATGAAGAGTGTGCTGATATTTGTCCAAAAAATATTCTGCAGTAAAATTTTTCAACAACAGGCCTATTTCTCTTCTCCCTGTGTCAAGTTAGATTTTTGAATATCTAATGAAAGACAGAATAGACTATTTTTAGGCATCAATAATTACTTCAGTGCTAAGCAGTTTGGCTTTCGGAAAGGGAAATCTACTGAAGATGCTCTACTGCAATTCTGTTCATTGACATTTTCAATCACATTATTTCGGTGGATAAACTGGATAAAGCCGAATTTTGTGGTTTTATGCTTGACTGGTTCGAGCTTCAAGGCTCTCTCTTCGGTCCAATTCTATTTCTCATCTAAATTAACTGACTTTAAAGGCTAACTATAACTGCTTTCGCTGATGATATAGGTTTTCATTTGTTCAGAATCCTTTAGAACTCGTTGCTGACAAAAATCGGGATTTTAATAAATCTGGTTTGAGAACCACAAGATGTTAATTAAGCTCCAAAACAAAAATAATGTTTTTCAGTTTGTCATCGATACCCAGTTTAGGAGCTGATATCCACTTCCATATGGACCTGAGTGTCAAAAATTCATATTCGCCTATTGGAATTGTACCCATAGCCCTACTTTTTGGGGTACTCTTGCTTGTAATGATATAACTGCTTTCTTATCGAGGAAGTTGATGAATAATCTAAAAACTGTGTCATAAATCTGTTAGATATCCCGGTTATCTATATTGTTTCAAAGTATTGAAGTCATTCTTTATAAAATCTGGTAATCGTAACTTTCGACTAATTTCTAATTATAATTTATGTGGAAAATTTTCGTATTCTCGCTCGTACTACTGCATACCGTTTTTTTTTATTCCATTTTGTCATCTTGCACATTTAACAAACCTCCGATGCCTACCTACCTGAAATGTTCTTAAAACGTGCACAAAATTGGCTTCTCAATTACGACTATGCTAGTTTAGAATCTGTTACCTTCAACATTCTGACATAGCTCTTGCTTAAATTTCTTTGATTTTATTTATAAATTTAAATGTTTTTTTTTATATATATCCTGTTTTTTTTTTTTTTTTGTTAATTGAATTTCACTTTGAATTACTTTTGTTGTTTATGGCCACCCCATCATAAACTTTAATTTAAATTTCAATTACTGATTGAAGTGACATTCACTACTATTGTTAGTAAAATACAGAATGTCTCAACTTTTCATATAATCTACTTTTTTGTTCCTAAAGCCTAGTATCCTGCTCCCGCTAAATTTTATCTCCCATACAAAAATGTCTACAAAGATAAAATTTAGCGAGGCAGTTTAGCAAAGCAGTATCCTGTTCGCACACCTTGTCGGAATATAGGGCAAAGGCTACTAGCTCATCGGATAAGTACCACAAGTGACGCTCTAAAACACTCCTCGCTTCTGCACCAACTTCGGCATCAATTGTTTCATATGATTTCAACCTCTACCAAAGTTGTAAGTCATTTATTGGTGCATCTGCTGCCATAGGCGCTTCGATCCAAATCTTTGTGTAAATAAGTGCACCAAAAGTAACAAATCTAATAATTTGTTTTTCTTCTCTTTTGGTCAGCTTGAATATGTCTTAATTATCCTGAAAAAGAAAAATTTTTATAGCATACAGCAGTTTTGCCATCCAACGAGAACGATGTATTGGTCCCGGAGAACGCCAATGAATCCTCGCAGATGGCTTGTTCAGAACAATCATTGTTAGCTCTATCAGCTCGTTGTAATCATCCCGGACTTGTTTTTCTCCAGCTAAGGCAGTTGCAAGATCTCGGGAAAACGTGTCCCAGGCATCTCTGAATCTCTTGAATAACGGAATTTCAGGAGAGCTGGATGGCCCAAAGCACAGTGTAAATACTTTTGAAAGCATTATTTCGAACATGTGATGCCGACAAGCAAGCCGTAAAAGATCACGCCCTGTCTTCGCTTCTAGGAGAGCACATGCGCCTTTTTTGGCACCGGTGTTAGCCGCAGTAGTGTCAAAACTCATAGCTCGGACTTGATTTGTGACGTTCCGCTGTCCCATGGTGTAGAAAACAGCATCAGACGTGTTTTCTCCCGTCCCTGCAGTCAGTTTAGGTACACCTAACAATTTTTCGGAACCATTTCCAGAGACAAGAATCGGTAGGCGGTATTTTTCAATCCCAATGTATTACTAGTGGAAATGATGGTTTGAATGTTTCCTTCAGATGTGCGCTGACTTTTATCCACGTTTTTTTTCTGGCTCGTCGAATAGTGTTTCGTGAGATTGGCAGCGAAGTAGGATTGCAACTAAGTGCAGCAGACAAAGGAATGATCAATATTACTGCTTCCCGATCGGAAGCTCGTTTCGATCAAGAGCGCTGGTAACATGTTTTGTAAAAATACCACTAGTGGATGGTAGACTGTCACTGGCACTAGTAATGCTCTGGGTATTTTTTCGTAAGGTCGGAACAAACTCATCTTCTCGCTTATCCTTAGTATTAGTAGCAATACTAGAAGTGCTACTAAAGCTGGAATCAAGTTCCTGGCTTGATACTACCGGAGTTGCAGCATTATTTTCAGCAGACTTTTGCCTTAATTCTTCAGCTCTGTGCTTTCGTTTTAGAGAACATTCTTTGACCTTTTCTAGCTTCTTGTCGATGATGTCATAATCATCTTGCGTTCGTCTTTTTGGTCTATAAGGAAGTCTCGGTTTTCTACAATTCTGATTAAATGTATAGCGTTTGAATGGGCAATATCGAAAACCTTATCCAGCTTATCCATTTAACCTTTGCAGTGGCTCAAGGTCCCGGCATCCAAGAAAGAATATATCATCTTGTTTGCTCTTTTGTCGATCTCCGAAACCGCTCAACCGATTTCAATGAAATTTTGTGAATGTATTCTTCGTTCCCGCCTGAAGGAGAGGATACTTTTGGACCTGATAGGTGGCGCTGTTGCCGATCTCCTAAACACCTCTACCGAGTTGATTGAAATTTGTGGATAGGTATGGTTGATTCCAGTTTAAAAGATAGGATATATGGGATTTTGGACCCTATAGGTGGTACTTTGCAAAACATAAGCGGGATAGGAAAATGGGTTGTGCCACTATTAAAATTATTAATGGACATTCTCCAAATACACCTTTTGGCGAAATGTGAGCAGGACTCAATACGAAAGGTTTGAGCAAAGCTGCGTGGATACAGCTACATATAAAAAAACTGACTGACGTCCGTAGGTGCACTCATAACTCGGGAACGATTCGTTGGATTTTTATGATTTTTGGCTTAAATTCGCATGGGCCCAAGGAACGACATATGCTACTTTTTGTCGTGAACACAAAATTTTACATTAGTTGATTTTTTGAATACTTTGGATGTTCCGGGCTTACCTCTATACCATTTGAAATTGAAAGTCGGCTCAGTTATAATTTTGTTGCGCAACCTCAATACACCAAAACTTTGTAACGGAACGCGTTTGATTTGGTGATGAAGGATCTCAAATCAAATGTCATGCAAGCGACGGTTTTGAGGGGAAAATGCAAAGGCAAACATTCTCATTCCGTGGATTCTATTCGTATCTAAGCGTCTTCAAAGCATTTAGTCAAAAAGCGGAAGGTTGGCCAACACGTTAATCATTGCGTTTTGATTGAAACACATCGACATTGCTATTATGCTTAAGTTATTTCTATTGTATTTAATATGTGTTTCGAATAAAGAGTTTAAATGGAATGAATTACATAAAGTAGCAAGTGCATTGTGCATGCTCGGAATTAATATTTGCATTACATTAACGAATTTGGGCAATTCTATATTGCAAACAAAGTTGCATCCGTGAGACTAAGACCCCATAATTCGAGAACGGATCGTCGAATTTGAGCTATATTTTCTTTGTTGTGTTTGTCTACTCCTAAGGAAGGTTCATACGGCGACAAAATTGGAAAATTTGAACGGAAAAGTTTGTGAAATTTGTTCGTAATTTTGATCGTAGTTCGTAGTATACAGTGAGATCGTATTTGTCAAAAGCTATTTTGGATCAACAAAATTGATTTCAGGTGGAAAGTGAAATAGTGGATGCTTCAAATTATTGTAGTACTACACCCAAAAAAAAATGTAATTTCAAATTGATATTTTTATCATATCAACTTCAATTTCATGCGAAAATTTCAAAAATTGAATAAAAACGTATTTTTTTAATATTAAAAATATCAGATTAATAATTTTCATGGCAGATTTACATTAAAAGCTTACATTTTTTGAAATTACGATTTACATTCCCATATCAATAAGCAATATCAAATTTTGTATGATGTTCTGTAATGTAATGTTTGCAAGATTTAATGTCAATTCTACATTACGCGTATTGTTGTGATGTTAAGAATGTACAATTGATAAGCTTTAATTTTAATATACTTCACAAATTAAAAACCAATATGATTTAATGTGTTTTTAATATTGACAAAATGTACTGTTTATGTGAGACATGTAAAAATAAGCCAAAGCCCCAAAATACCGGTACCCTAAGGTGAAATTTTTGATATTACCAACATATTTGATATGAATAATGTAAAAAGGCAGTTGCTAACGAAATAAACGAGTCTGAAATTGAAACTGCAGTTACACTTGCAGTGGTTTACTCGTAGCGATCGGTTTGTTTGTAGGTAGAGTGTTTTCCGTGTTAACTTTTAATTTAACGTGCAATTTTGCAATTTGTGTAATATTTAGTGTTAAAAAAAAAATCTGTAAAAACACAGTGATAAAAAAAAGAGCTAATGGATGAACATCAAGACCAGTTTATTTTTGCAGACATTAGTGAAACAATAGGGGATGATGATCTCGGAAACCCTCAAAGTTTTCCGGATTCTTTGGAGGTTGAATCCGTAGAATCCCTTCCGGAAGAATCGTGTAATATTGGAGCTGTTAAGGGAATTTTGATTGGAAACAGCTTTTATTGCTCTTTTGTGTAAGTTTTTATTACGTATTCTGGTAATCTTTGTAACTATATCGTGTAAATCATTTAATTACAGAAAACCAGAAATTAACCCATTATTATGTAACCGTAATAAGGCAGTCTGGGCCTCTGAGCTATCGATATGAATCGAAACATAGAGAATCTATAGATCACGATCAGTTTTACTCTGTAGGTTCCAAAAGTATCTCCTTGAAAATAATAGCTATTGCCGACTTGAAAAGTCCTCCAATTCATGTTTACTATTTTCCAGATGGAACATGTTTACTAAGAAATAAAATATTTTAAAATACCTAAATTGTTATTAATTGTTTTATTACTGAAGACGTACAAAGTCGTCTAAACCTATTTTAGGATTATACAAAAAAAAAAAAAAAATGCAAACCCTTATTGCAAAATAAGTCAACTTATGAATTAAGGTTTGAAATACACCGCTTGGACAAAATTAGAACATCGATGTTTAAAATAAGTAAGTAAAACTGAATATTGATTTTACATTTCTAATATAAAGTTGATTACATTTATTTCATATAAATTAAACAATTTTAATATCAAAACTTAAATTTTTCTTATCAGAAATAAATGAAATCAAATGAAATTAGATATGTCTAATATCAAAATTTAAATTATTCTTATCAAAAATAAATGAAAGCTATATTCATTTTACGTTTTTGTCATATCGATTACACAATTTTAATATCAAAAATCGATGTTCTCAATATCAAAAGTAAATGCGTATCGTATCAATTTCACATTTTTAATATTAAAATATTATAAAATTCTAATATCAATTCCACATGAATTATTCATTGTTAAAATTACATTCGAAACGTGTATGAAATTAATATTGGAGTCATATCAGAATTGATATTTTCAACATCAGCTCGATTTTGTCAATGAAAAATATCAATATTACGGCTGTTTTTTACAATTTTTTTTTTCGGTGTATGTATATGAAATCAAATTATCTATCTATGTATCTATCTAAAAAAAAAATTTTCAACGGTTTTAAAATGAAACTTGTTCTATTGTAAAATTAAGAAATAGGGTTCAATCTCCGTCCATCTATTTAGATTTAGAGATAGACTCCTTAGTTTTTAAATTTCTCCATTACGTAGTAAGAGAAAGATATTGGGCCTTACCAACAACCAAAATTAGACTCGACTTTAGCGCAAAAGTCGAAATTAAAATAAATTGTGTACCAACAATCAAGTTATCTCTGACTTTAAGGTAATCGAGGTTGTAACTTTCGATTCGTAGAAAGTCTAGTCTAACCCATTATTAAAGTTTAAACGTCAGTCTGGAGAAAAGTCAATTCGCCGTTTTGAATTAAATGAGGTAGGTAAGTTAGTTCAATTATTGGTAAGTTATTTAATTATGTTACAAATGTCTTATCCCAAAATCAATTTTTTGTTTTGTCTTGTGCAGGAAATCGATTTAATTTAAAGCTGCTTCCCAATCCATAGTGATGAATATTTTGTGTGTGTGAAATGTAATTATTGGACAGCAAATAAATAAAAAAAAAAATAAACCTGTAGTGCCCAAAGAATTCTTTCTTATCATATATCCGCAAAAATAAACTCATCGCTGCTGAACATTATTGAAAAAGTACATAATTATAAGATATTCAAAATACAAAATGCTAATTTCAGCAAATTATTTGAAAGCTCGGAAAAAAATTATAACGCATTTGAGTTATACTGTTATAATTTTGCGATAAAGTCAAATGTAGTTAAAGTTTCGATTATTTTTATTGTTATTACCTATAAATTAAAAGTCGAAACTATAGTTAGTTTCGAAATTAGTTAAACTCGAGTTTACGGTTTGGTTGTTGGTAAGGCCCATTGTTTTCGTACAAAATTTCGAACTCGAGATGTTAATCAATTCTGACATTACGATGATACACGAACTCAAAAAAGTGGGTCTCAAAATTCTATCCGGTCTGTCCGTCTGTCTGTCCCGCAGGCCTACAGCCTAAGAGGCTGACCGGATTTCGTTCAAACTTCGGATTTGGAGTTTGTAGGCTCAGTGCTCGGGGCGGTTTTTTATTTTGCAAGGTAACCTCAATATAAATGGTCCTTCCCATACAAACTGTTCGTACCAGTTTAATTTGCTCGAAAACGGCTCTAACGATTTCAACCAAAATTGGTTTTTAAGCTTAAGTGGGTGAGGTTACCATGACTACATACCCAGTTTTTGGCTAAAAATTCGAGTAACGGTACTTTTGAAATTTGGTCATATCTCGAAAACGGTCCATACGATTGTAACAAAACTTAATTTCTAAGGTAATATGGTCATTTCCAACTTATTTTATAATTGTCCCCGTTTGTCCGGGATCTATTGTCTCCTAAAATAGGAGACAAGGGAAAAGGGAAACTTGGGAAAATTTGCACTTCTCAAATCCTTATAGATGAGCATTTGAGTTGTATGTTAATGGAGCAGTAGGTAGGTATGCGTATACAGTCTTAAAAACCCACTATTTTGTAGAGTCAATTTTTAATGATTTTCTAATGGAATATTTCTTCTCAAGGGGACGACAGTTAGATTTGACGAGTGTTTATAATTTTTTTTTTGAGAAAAGCATTAACAATTTCATTTGAACAAAAAGGATTCTAAGAGAAAATAGCCTTAAATTAATTGCTCCTGGGCATCGAGGGTTTCAACTCCTTTTGGACGGACTATACTACTTATCTTGAATCTGAATTACTGAGCGTATGTGTGTTAATATTTACGTTTTTAGACGGTCCTTAAAAAAAAAATGCTCTAAAGTCCTCTTTTGTAACTTAACTCTAAAGGTTCCGTCAATCATAACGCGTTATTAACACCGCGGTGCAATTATTTTCCGCGGCTGTGAGCTTATTTGTATACTCGACGTTTTAACCGCTGCGTTAGAGGACGTCAAACAGAATTCTACCTTGTACCTAGCTGTCATAACTTAATTTCACTGTTTCGCGAAAGGGTTAGTTCCAAGTTTTCGTCCTAACTTAAAGTCAAAATGAATACTTTATCTATATTTAATAATTTAGACTTATTGATTAGGTTTTGGGTATTTATTAAAACATTTTATTTCTAATACATTTCTAGCTACGTGTGAATAGATATATCGGAGTAAATTCGGAGTGCGTTCAGCTTCTCAACAACGGTTGTTAAGGATAATGTAGCAGTTGACGTTTCATATTCAATTCCTGCCGTATGACCTCACCATAACGATAATAATAAAACCACTCACTGGTTTTATTTTCATTAACAAACAAATAAAACCACGGTTTTGTAGTATGTTGTAAAAAGCTAATGTGCTGCAAAAATGTTTCCTAACCGTAGTAAAAAATCTACTTTATTGAGTCTGACCGTTCTTCCTCTAGAATTTTCTATAAATAAGGCTCTGAAGTAGAAACACAAAAAAATTAAGTGTGATTACATAAATAATCCAGTTGTTTTGTTGCTGTTGTATTTGGTATACGGTATACATAATTTAAATAAACATTTGAGTAAAATTTGCGGGACATTCAAAATAAGTAAAAGAAAAAAAAAAACTGTATACATGTTTCTTTTACTACCTTCGTATAGGTTTTTAATTAAATCAAAACAAAGTTAAATAGACCAATGCGCAACTAAACAGTTCTAGTCATAATAATAATAATATACTTTATTAATAAGTAAATAAATATTGCAGAACTATATCAAATTTGTGATGAAGCGCTATAAAGCTTAAAGTCTTCGTTCGTTCTTCTTTGTTTCTTCTCGCTGAAAGTTAATGGTGCGGCGCTGCAATCAGAAGACTATTTAATGAACACATTATCATAGGGGCTCCACTCCAACATGAACTGCCGCTGTCAAATGTGTCAAGACACCTTTATTTGGGATATATTAGGTTCGTTCGTTTACTTTTTTGCAAACGTAAAATTATTAAAATTTTGCTAGGAAACTGTGCGAATGCGACAACGTACTGAGAAAACTGAAAAAAATTAGAGAAATCCATTTCCCCTCTTTTAATTTGTTCGTAATTTTCTACTCGCCGAATTTCGACTTACTGAAAAATAAAAAATAAAAAACTGTCAGCTAAGTTATAGCTAAAAAGTTTGACAAGTAAAACTCTATTATTTATTTTCGTCTTCAACGATGTGGGAGGAAGAAGTTGTAATTGAATGTTCTCCTTGAACATATCAGCTCATTCAAAATGGTAAGTTTAATAGGTATTTATTTAGCTTACAAAAAATTCAATTTCAACTTATTTTGTAGATGTTGCATTTAAAGAGAACGTGTGTTGATTTTACGATTATGTCAAAATGACAATTCCTAAACTTTTTTGTAAAAAAAAACGGCTATGTTTGGAGTTATTTCATTTGCTATAGCAATTTGAAGAATATGTTGCCTTCTATTTTTTTTGTTTCCATCACTTTTCTTATTAGAAATTAATTAATGATGAATTAACTCCTAAATGCTTGGACTTACTTCCACCAATTCTCCTTAGAACTTGTTTCATCAAAACAGTTTTGAGTTATTGCATTCATTATTAGAAGTTCCTTCGTTAGGAAATATTTCATTTGGGATTATTTCCTTTGCAGTTAATTCGTAGAGCCCCAAACACCATTGCTATAAACACAAAAATAACGAATGGTCGAGTAAGCGAGCAATTTTATCTAGGAATAAAAATGTGGATGACTTTGTAATTCAGAATAAAATCCTTGGTACTCTGCATTCATTAAAATATTTCGACTGTTTAGCAAACGAAGACGAAGCAATCAACTATCCAACTGAATTTTTAAACTCCTTGGATGTGCGTGGCTTACCACCGCATAATTTACAACTTGGCTCGGTATTCATCATGCTTCGAAATCTAAACCAACTAAAACTTTGCAATGGAACGCGTTTGGTATGATCAATGTGGTTCACGCGACGATACTCAAAGAAAATTCAAAGGTGAGGAAGTTATCATTCCGAGTATTCCGATGATCCGAGCCGATGCCCTTGGAGTGTAAGCGAATTCAATTTCCGATTTGTCTTGCATTCACCATGACGATTAACAAATCACAAGGTCAATAATTGAGTCAGACTTTAGAAAATACATGTTTTTCTCGTGGTCAATTATTGTGCGTGGCATGTTCGCGTGTCTGCAATTTCATCCACTTTATTTATTCCTGCGCCTGATAACACAACGGCAAATATTGTTAATCACAAGGTTCTTCAGTGAAGACAATAAACCCATATGTAAACCAATTAAGCATGTCAAATAAAATGAATTTAATTAGATGTTTTTTTGATGTGTAAACATCTAAGCGCGCGTTACCGAATCTGGTGGAGTAATTCCGCACATTTAACTTGCGGGGACGGATATGCGTCACTGTGTTCTATCATTGCATACATTTTTTGGAATCTGGTGGAGTAATTCCACACATTTAACTTCCGGGGACAGGGAATGCGTCCCTGTGTTTTATCATTGCATACATTTATGAGCTGGGGCATATTAATTTCAGCTTTTTGTTGATGTGAAATAAAGCATGTTTTTCATATAATGATGGTCTCACATTTCTTCCCTGTGACGGATATCTCGAGGAAATTCGGTGCCAACTCTTTCGTGAATTACCAGGCACGCAGAAATCACAGCTCGACAACAACTAACAAAAATGTCGTAGACCAGCACCTCTACAATATGCAATGCAAGCCGAATGAAATTCCAATGACACTTTCATTTACTGTGTAACGGTTGATGTCATTTATCTTGCGGGGATGGAAATGCAAACGGGTATTTTCCACTGCATATGTTAGGAGCGTTTGTTGATGTGAAAACATCTAAGTGCGCGTTGTTTCACTGTTCGATTTCACTGTTTAATACACTGCTTAAAATTCATTCAGTTGAACTGCAGAAAAATACAGGAAAATACGTAATTGATACAATTCCATATTTCTGACAATAATGCAATGTTTTGCCGTCATTGAAGATGCATTAAAATATTTTCAGATATGGGAAAGACAGATGCAGAACGTTCAAAAGATTACAGGGCGCGTTTACTTGCAAGTAAACCTCTGAAAGTCGGAAAAAAGGTTGGGAAAACGAGTACTGAGCGCTCGCGTGAATGGAGAAGTCGTCTCGCAAGCCAAATTGGAGCAACAATTACTGACAATGAACCGACGACATCACGATCAACTGTCAATGATGTTCTGACGATAAATGACGTGGATTTATCGTCAGTTCGAGCCAAAAGAAGGAGAACGGACATCAATGAAGTTTTACAGCCACAGGTAGTCACTCCGCCCTACGAAGAGTACCCCAGACATGTTAAGGCTCACACAGAGTTTGAAAATAATTTATTGTTATTTCATAATATATCAAGAATACGGTTATTACAATTCCCTCTTTTCTCAATGACGTGTATCAAGCCACACACATACCGCACGCACGGTGTTTACACATACACATATTTCGGGACTGTTGGATACAGTCGCACCATTTTTTTTTTTATCTTGCAACTCCTATACATATATCTTATCTGTCACTTTTGTATAAACCAAAAGGGACGAAAATGAAATTGTTCTTGTTCTTTACCATTCATTGAAGTAGCAATATAGCAAATACATACATAGCTTCATGAAAGGAAATGTCTTGCTGACAGGCCATTGAAAAAATTGATTTTTGTACTCTTATTGCGTTTTTATTTCCTAATGAACTATTGAAAAAAAGGTATCATGAAACTCATTGACCGAAAGCCGGTACGAAGTTCGCCGGTACAGCTAGTTTTAAATAAAACAACAAAATATAAACAAACAGGTATGGTCCCTGTTTGTTATTCTACCCCTAAAAATGAATATAATCTTTATTTACAAACAAATTCTCCAGCAATAAATTAGACAGACAATCCATTTAAATTCAAATCCGCAACATTTGACATGCGGATCTGAGTTTTATAGAATGTATGCCACGTGAATAAGATAATACCGCACAGTATTACCGACGCCGCGCCGACGGCGACGTTACCGAAATTAACGAGCTGAATCTAAACTCAATTCGAATTATAATAGTAGAATAGAGTTGAGTGAAAATTGAAGAAAAATTCCTTCCGATTAGATAGATGTGATAGATTAACTAAGATCTATCAAAGCATAAATTGGTGTATTGTTTACGGAGAATGGGCAAAGCAAACCGCTTTCATAATTTATAAACTGATTTAACTCACCCAATGAACTCAATGCGTTCTCTTCAATTGCAGCCAAACTGCTGTTGTGTATTGTAAGATGGCGGATATCCAATGCCAGGAAAACGAATCCTTGCAACTTTGGTAAATTGTTGTGACGAAGCTTCAAGTAGAATATAATGGGGCTCTTGCCCTTCAAGACGCTCATGGCCATGTTGATGTGCTGCAGGTCTGTCGTCTCACACAAGATGTCGAGTCCATTCTTCTTAACGGTGCAAATGCAAGGTGAAATGTCGCTCTGTTCAGGGCATACCTGTTGCTGAGGTGTGTTTTGAGCCCCGACTCGTGTCATTCCCATCAGCAGAACAACGGTTACAAGTCCACCAACGCACACACTAACGCTTTTCATATTTGAAATCATCTCTCCGATTTAAAGTACTTACAATTGTATACAAATCTGCAAACAAACAAACAAACACAAGCGTAAACTGGATTGCATTAAAATTGATTAGATTAGTCTGCTGGTGTATTCGCCTTTAAAGAGCGCTTTAACGTCAATCAGGCCAACTGCCTGTGTTGTGTGTTGTGCGCCCAAGCAGCATATATAGTGTCATAGTACTTTATATTCACTATATATACACTCGAAATGTCATCGATTAATATAGCCTGTTATGTGTGTTGCGCAATCCTGTTTTTGGCGAGGGATTTATTCACTCTGATTTAAATCAGTTGTCATTTACGAAAAAAAAAAAATCAATACAAGGACTTACCTCAAACTTATTTAGTTTCACTAAAAGCTATTGGCGGTTCGCTTAGGGTCCCTTGTCGATAGCTTATACAATTGCAGTTCCAGTAATCATACGGCACGACCAAACCTCAGAGATCACAGGCAGAGGCAGCTAGACTTTACTCGAGAGGTGATTTCAAACAGAAAAATGTATCCACAATCCACATTTAGGGGATGGTTCGTCGACTCACTGTTATTCACTCACTGATAGACACATAATTAGACGAATATTTATTCACTTATGACCAGTTGATGGGTTCCGAAGCGGAAGCGTTAAAATAACATGACGACTATTGTGGTTCATGGGTGTGTGGGTTCAAGTCTGGTGTCAATGGTGGAAATCGTTGAAAATATACACGCAAACAAAGTGCTTATTTCAGAAAGCCATTCGCATTGCGGTTAGGGGGCTACAACTGCGGCAAGTGGTATAACGATGTGTATAACGATGGAGTTTTCTTCTCCTTGTGGAAAATCGATATTTTCAGGGAAAAAAATTGTTGCTTCGATGACAATTTACATTTACCATTTCGCAATGGACACAAAAAGTAAACTCTCACTGTATCAATTACACTACTATCTATATATATTGCATAATGCTGACCAGTAACGATTGACACCACTCGAGTAATCCGCGTTAAACCAGGACCATAGTGTGCTAAGTAGTTCTCTATTTCACGATTTCCCGCAGCGACAACAACTAACGTGCAATCGGCCGAACTTGGCTGCCCAGTATGAGAGTTCGTTGGGGGTGAAAGCGAAAACGTTATCTGCGCTTCCTCAACGCTCAACCCCACACCCACCGTTGAGTGCATGTAGTAGTACACATGCACATAGCCATGTATATCGGCATGAAGATGTGCTACGCTGGTATTAGCGAGCTGTTGATTTTAGTCAGGGATGAAAAAGTCGATACAATTGCATTGAATTCGATATAAATGAGTTTGCTCAAGTACAAAAGTACAATTTGCCTTATTTCTATACAAATTATATACACATATCTTTCAAATTTTCTTGCAATTTGTATTTTTCCATAAAATAGAAAATCAAGTCAAGTAATGATCTAGGTATTTGTTTTAAGTGTTACACAGAGCGTTGACTGGATTCTACTTTTCATTAGAAACTCCTCCTGTTATGAGTTTCAAGCTCAGGCAGTGTGACCAATTTACCATATTTTCTGCTAAATTTAGTAGAATTATTTATTTTTTTTTTTTAAATCATGCAAGCACTTTTTTTTTAGCATAATTTCAAGCTGGACCAGAAAAAGTTAGCAGGTTTTTGGTTAAGCCAAATTATGAATTAAAATAATAAAATAAAATCATAGTAGACGACCCTTTTTATTTAATTTTGTGAAATATATCTTATTTTGACTACGAATGTGGA
This sequence comes from Cheilosia urbana, assembly GCA_946477585.1. Taxonomy (NCBI): domain Eukaryota; kingdom Metazoa; phylum Arthropoda; class Insecta; order Diptera; family Syrphidae; genus Cheilosia; species Cheilosia urbana. Next base: position 47,837,699 of record OX297856.1, read on the forward strand.
AAATGAGGGTCGATTAATATATAAACTACATTTTTTTTTTTTTATTTGTTACAGTTTTTTTATGAGGTCATTACGGTTTATTTATGTAAACGTTTAGTTATTGTTTTTTTTTTTTTTTATATGATTTTAAAAATAAAATATTTTGGATTCACTTTTTATACGTAAAAATGTTTTCAATACAATTGGCTCCATTTCAGTACAATCTCACAACAAATGTAAAATGTCATTTTCCATCCCTGATTTTAGTCCTTTAAAAAGAGGACAAACGAGAAAGAGAGCCATTTCGAAATTTCACCTACATTTTTGTAAGCAATTATTCCAAATGTTTTGTATATGTGCAGTGGTTTGGTTGTGGATTTTCGTCTCTCTTTCTATCGCTCTATGAGTTGGGTATACATACATAAATTAAATTGAATAATTCTTCGTTTGTAATACAACCATAAACGAGTGCATTACATTTAAATCTCATAATACGCAGTACTGCGGTACGGTCACAGTGATTCAGACCAATGAATTGAAATTTCGTATGAAAACAGCGCAGGGCCGGATTTAAAGGTCTGGAGGCCTCGGGGCAACAAAGGAGTGGAGGCCCCTTGGCCCCAAAGTAAAATGAACAATTTTTTTCAGTCGAGTTTTCCAATAAATAATTTATTGTGAAACCATGTATAGATTCTTTTATTATTTAACGAACATATAAATAGTATCGGAAACAAGAATTAGCTAAAATTAGATTTTAGCGTTAACGAACGGAACTTTCCGAGCTTTTTTCGCCGAAAAATCGTTGATGATTTCGCTGAAATCCAGTTCCCGAAGCAAATCACTTTCAATGCTCAGGAGAGAAAGCTTTATAGACGGTTTTGTCCCGTCGTGGTTCGAAGCCTGTTTTTATAATTTTGATTTTTGAAAATGAGCGCTCTCCACTGCAATTTGATACCATCAAAACCAAAAACATTCTTAATGCAATTTCAAGGTTTGGGAATGTAGTTCTGAAATTTTGATCTTCGAGAATTTAGTAATAAAATAGTTCCGGAGATTGGTCTTTTCCATAGTCTTTTTTTATATGAGTCGATCAAAGATACAAATTGAACCAACTCATTACCAAGGCTTTCACCAATGCCTCGAGCGGATTCAGCCTCACGTTTCTTATTCTGGTGCGTGATTGTACGTATTCGTCAGTCTGAGATAATTTTTTGTCAACTTCCTCGTATTTATCAAAATCGTTTCTTTTGGATTCCACGAATGATTTAAATGATTCTAATGCACGCATTGCCGATTCAAGAATCATTTTCGGATCTTGCAACATCTTACTTGTAGCGTTGAATCGCTCCAAGATGTCGTTCCAAAAGATTGCAAAAAAAGCGGTGTCGGTAAAGGTAAAATGCGAAAAAAATATGAAAAGAAAAGTTGTTTACTAGTTTTTAATAGTCTGAATTTGAATTTTTTTTCCGAAGTCTCTATTGTGGAGGCCCCGGGGCTGTAGCCCCGGTTGCCCTCCCCTAAATCCGGCCCTGAAACAGCGATTAGTAAATGATCTGAAGCAACTCAAGTTTACTTATTTTGGTTTAGCCTGGGCACTGCAATTGCAAATATAGTAAAAGATCGTTAATTTGGTCAGTCCGAATAAACAAATTTTCCGAATGAGAAATTTTGTACGTTCTAAAACGCAGGCCTATTTATAAAAAAAATGCAAGTACTTAATGCTATTATTTATATTTTTTTATTAACAATAAAATTGCAAATAATTCATACCTTTACATAAAAAAAATACTTTTTTTTAACTAAAAACATAAAAAAAATTAAGTGCACGACCGGGTCGAAAGCAAACTTCCTCGGTGATCAAAAGTTTGATTAGTTGTTTTCCGGCGCAATAAGGACAACACCTACTGCTGGAATGGAGGCAATCCTCAACCTGGTACCCCTAGACCTACACATGCAAGAATCTGCAGCCAAAAGTGCCCTCAGGATCAGCCAAACCAAAAGCTGGAAACCCTACAGAATGGGACATGCACAGATTCTGAACAAATACGTGGGAGACTCTGTCACTTCTGGCTATTTGTCTCCCAACCTTGACTTTGATAAACCATTCTCTTGCTATTTCCCCAGCAGGGAGGAATGGAACACAAACGAACCCACAAATAGGAAATCGATATCCATCTACACAGATGGATCTAAGATGGACTGTGGTACAGGTGCTGGAATTTTCTCCGAAGAGCTAAATATACACCACTCGATCAGACTGCCTGATCACAGTATTGTTTTTCAGGCGGAGGTTCTGGCAATCGCCGAAGCTGCCCATATGGTGTCAATGATGGCAATACCAAATGATGATATTACCATATTTATTGACAGCCAGGCGGCTATAAAAGCAGTGTCTGCTATTGAAATAAATTCGAAGCTAGTTCGCCGCTACCGTGAAGAGCTTAAGGTTCTCTGCTCGCAGCATACCACGCGCCTCTGCTGGGTCCCTGGACACAGGGACAAAGCCGGCAATGAGATGGCTGATAAACTGGCAAGAAATGGATCTGCTATGGATCAAGATCGGGCGATTAAATCGATCAATCCACCGCTCTGTAATCTCAGAGAGAGAGTGGAAAACAAGATTCGAATGAAAGCCAACAACAGGTGGAAGGAATTAACTACCTGCGAAATTTCACGGAAGCTATGGCCGGAGTATAATGCAGGTCGGACTAGCAAGCTTATGCGGTTTGATAGAACGTCGCTGCATAAACTGGTAGGTGCCCTAACAGGGCACAACTTCCTGAGAAACCACACAATGAAATTAAAACTCAAGAATGACGATATACGCAGGGGCTGCGAAGACGAGGAGGTGCATGAGGACACACCTCACTTCCTCTGTCACTGCCCAAGTCTGTGTCACTTGAGGAACAGAACACTTGGAAGATACCACTTCCATGACATACAAGAACTTTCAGATGTTAATTTATCTAATCTTTACAGGTTCATAAATACATCAGGATGGCTGGACAAGGTCGAGTAATTAGAAGGAACTAACAACATCGCCAACAACATCGGCTACCCCCCAACAATCGCATCACAATGGGTCCACATGGACCTAAGTGGGGTACTGCAGGGTTTACCCTGCCGTATCCACCCGTTAACCTAACCTAACTAACCTAGTTGTTTTCTTATATGTATTAGGTAATCTGAGAAGCGATGCTAGGAATTTGAATCTCTAGCAACAGGGATTTGTTGCATCTTCTGATTAGAGAGCTTTAAGCGCATTCTGTGCCATTTTATAAGCGTTTATACTCTAACATTCAGGCTGAGATTCGAAAAGATAAAACACTATTCTGTTTAGCTTTTCTAATAAAATCACTTTTATTATACCTACTTATTAAGTAGTACCAAAACAAAATCACTTAAAATTATTTTTAAACAATTCAAACCAATCACTTAATTTACTGTATTACTTTACACCTAAGTAGGTATTTATCTTCACAACCGTTTACTTTTCCGAAATTTAACAATCACTGTTTAAAAATCAACTTTCCGTCACTGTTCTCAAACATGCCTCTTGTATCCGCTCTGCCACCTATTGAAAATATTCCAGTGTATCCCAATTATTCCAGTTGGTTCGAGAAATGAGCAGTTTTTTTTTTAAATGAGCGTTTTCGGCGATTCGAATTGAAAATTAAACACTCAAACATTAATTTTACTCTAAATTTGCATTTTGGTCTAAATCGTTATTGCCGTTTTCAGGTTAACTAAAAAAAATATACTTTTTTTCAAAAATTTATTGTACGATAATGTGAGAAAAAAAACTGAGTTTGCTATTAAGTTAGAAATGATCACATTACCTTAGAAATTAATTTCAAAAGTAGGTACCATTATTAAAATTTGTAGTCACAAATTGCAGTCATAGTAATCTTACCTACATATCATTTTGGTTGAAATCCTTAGATCCGCTTTCGGACAAATCAAACTGCTACGAAGATTTTATATGGGAAGTACCATTAATATTGTAGGTGCAGTGGCTTAGTGGTTAGTAAGTTGGACTACTAAGTGAGGGGTCGAGGTTCGAATCCCGCAAAAAAAAAAAAAAATTCCGACCCAGGGTTTTTTCCACTGAGCCACCTCTCGCGAACGTCTGACAAACATTCTCAATTAGCCGTTTAGAGTCGGCATAAATGCATAAAATTGTACATCCCTTCCATTCGTTCCAAAAATGAAAAACTCACACAAAACGAATGGTTGTGAGAAGCTAGGCCTAGGGTCTCTCCGGGCCTGTTGCATATTTGGCCGTCAAAAAGATTTGTTCGCGTTGGATACCGAAAAATTTCACAATTACTTATAAAAAAGGCCCGTGTTGCCTCTGCCGTGAAATTGGTGCTTCAAAAGATCATCATTATGTTAATACCTACGTAAAAATCCGAAGTTTCCGTACAAATTTTTAGTATTTATTATGAAATGAGTAGAATGAAACTTATATCACTCGAAAGTTACTGTGCCATAGATGTGCACAAACAGATAATCGTGGGTATATGTCGCCATTAAAGCTGGTAAAAGAAGATTTCCCCATACAAAATGCTTAGCAGTCAATTTGTCGCCGCCATATTGTCATAGTAACGTATTCAAATACTTATATCATCTTAGATTGGAACCTATTTTCGAAGGAATGCATTTTACCTACGCCTAAAAGTAAGCAATTGTGTACTTAATTTTTATTTCAGGCATTTTATTATAGAGTTTGACGACGCGACGGTTGGTTGCAATGATGTAACTACATATGGAAATGAACATTTTTCGACATATTTTTTTTTCATTGTGGCGTATTAAAATATTAATCATGAGTAAAACTACTTTCAAGGGGGAGTATTTTTTGTACATTGAAATGGCGCTTTTTCGCTTAAAAAAAAAACACCATCATAATCGAAAATTTTGGTACGTTTTTTAGTATTACATCCTTATAAAAGGTAGGGTCGTTTTTTGACCACAAGCGAAACTAAATCGTGACGTAGAACATTCAATTCTGAATGGGACACCATCACATCACACAATTGTTTGCCATTCAGAAAAATAAGGCAAACCAATCGCAAAAGACGAACTATTCAACACCACGGTCCACGATAACGTAAACTCCCACACATGTGCATTTTTGAGCATTCAAACATAGAATTGATGGGTAATCCGCGGTACAGTCCTGATTTGGCACCCAAATATTCCATTATATTCTCGCAGATCAAATCAAAGAGGGAAATTTGAAATGTATTTATAAATTCAAAGCGAAATAAGGCTGACTGGACCGAACAAGGTAATTCGGCGTTATTTCACGGCACCCCTCAGTCATTGGAACTTCACTCTTCTGGCTAGGTCCATGTCGTTCCTATACATTTCATTGTTGTATCCAGCGTTGTTATGTGATCGTATTTATCGTAACTGTTACGATTTTCGAAGGTAAATAGGTCGCTCCGATTTTTGCTCTTTTCGCCCCATTTTCTACGATTTCGTAAATATTTATGCACTGTATCTTCTCCATTCACCGTCTATTAAGACGGCACCAACAATTATTCAAAGAATTTTCCTCTCGAATCAACAAAGTCGGTTTTGTGTTGTGGGTGTTTTTTTTTAGTTGACAGCATACCTACCTATACCTTGTCCTGTCCTCATTGACCGAATAAACCTATACCATCGCCCCCTCATTCTTAGCCATTCAATTTTTGTATACATGTACCTAATACAAACCTATATACCTACGTACCGAATTATTTGTCGACATAAGAAACGTCATATAAATTTAGCTGTGGATCGATCCACTGTAAATTTCACACCACCATAAATTTAATATCTTCAACGAGGTGCATAACACAACAAAAGTAATCTCTAATGAAAATAAGCTGCAATTTATTGTGTATGTAGACCATGCATGTATGAGCAACTTAATTTTCAATTATCATATTTTATAAATTCATGATTGATGTCATGATAAGGAATTTCTCCTAGCCAGTGCAAAGCGCATTTGCATTGCACAAAAAACCATATACAAATGTTGCATGCCAACTTTATATCGTGACATATTTCGGGTTTCATATGCGGTGACTATGAGAAGCAAAATTTCGTGCTATTTGGGAAAACAACCGCCATCTACACTTTCGCCATCTCTTGTCGAATAGAAGAACAAAATAATTATGGTTAAGGTCCTAGACAATTGATTCGTGGTTGAAATATTGTCACACAGATGGAAGATAGTAATATCCGTTTCCGTAAATAAAATAATTTTGTCAATAAGGGGCGAATTAAAAGTCCACTCCAACGACATCCTTTAATAAGTGGAACATAAAACCAATATTGTTCCTTAACATAACCGGGTCTACCACAGAATCCGTCGTATTCGGAATTTTGCTACGAACCCCGAAAGAACTATCACAGAATCCGTCGTAGTCGTAGGGTACATTTTTTGCTTTCGAAATTCGTAGAACGTGGTATATTCAGTGATACCACTTTCTATGAATTTCAAAATTCCCCTACCACGGATTCTGTAACAGTTCTTTCGGGGTTCGTAGCAAAATTCCGAATACGACGGATTCTGTGACAAACCATTACCATCATTAATAAATAAAATTAATTCAGAGCATTTCAAAATAATATTAGACCTTCAATTAGCGTGGAAAATGATTTTAAGTTGTGAGTTGTGACATTTATTCAGTGTTTTCGTGGAAAACGACTTTAAACGACTCGTTTTGAAAACTGAAATATGTATGGGCAAACATCAATTTTCGATTAAAACGAGGTTTTCGGATCGGTGTGAATAGCGTATTAGAGTTATTGACTCGCTAACAGACCTCCTACCGTAAGTTAGTTATATGATAGTTACGAAGCGTTAGTTATCTTTTAAAATGTTTATTGATAGGAATTTGAGTTTAATGAATGTGTTTGCCATTAGTTAGGCCTAACATCTACTTACGCGACTATTATTAATACGGCTGTAGATGTTTTTAGTTTCTTTTAATTTAACAATAACATTTTTGATAAAAATGTATTGGGAAGGTGATGGTTGCATTTAGAACAAAAGGTGTAGCTTAACAGTAGAAGAATAATACTCTTTGAAATAAAAATTGCAGTAAGTGTCAAAGCAATTAAGACCTCATTTTCCTTTTTATATTTCTTATTATACAGTTTAAACCATGCATTTTTTCATATGTCATCAACTCTAAATTCGAAATTCGAACCTGGTTTTGTGATGTTAAGACGGTGAATTTAATACCACCCTACGTGACCGTACGTGTATATCTAATAATTAACTATTGTTATGGTCACCTGAATGCAATAAATTAAAATTGAGAATGTTGGAAAGATAAATAAACCAACTTACCCTGCCATGTCCAAAATGCGTTTTGGGTGTTAAATGTCATCGTCGTTGTCGAGTCTCTATGGTGGTTGTCATTATGTTTGTCAAAGATTTGTTCCCAATAGGCGTTTTTCTTTTTTAGTTCAGAGCTGAGCACTGAACTGAGCTCGAGCTATATGAGCGCGCTCTGAACTGAGCGTGCTCAGATCGTTCTGATGATTTTCTGTTTTTCCTGTTTTTCTTTTCTCTCAAATATGACTGGAAGTGTAAATGTATACGTGTAATCAGCATTTTACTCAGCCTGCTCAGTCAATTAATTCTGAGCTCATAGAGCGCGCTCTGATCACGCTCTGAACGAAAAAAGAAACACAAATTCGAGCTCCGATGTATCTGAGCTAAAAAAGAAACACAAACTTTTTGTATAACAGTTCAGGTTGTGCTCTGAACTAAAAAAGAAAAACGCCTAATTGTTCCCCGTAAGGTGAACACAGATTGTTGTCTCCGCTAGATGAGGTTTTAATAGGTACTCAAAGAAAGGGAAAGAAATAAGAGGAAAATCTCTCAATTCAAATAGCGGCAAAGAATTCGGTTTTTTTTTACAACAAAAACACAGTATGTGGGGCATTTTTGGCAGCGAGTCACACCACCCACGAACCGCAACGAAAAATTTGAAATCATTCGTACAGTCACTACTAGAGGCACACAGTCGGTGCCATACAAGATTTTTAGTATTTAGTGCGGTGAAACTAAGTTTTTTGTATAAAGACCTTTTTGAAAGTAAAAAAAAAAAGGCAGTGTACCTAATACACACCATAAATTTGGATTTTTTTTGTGTGGCCAACAGTTGTTAGGGGGTAAGTGTTATAAGGATATAGTGTGTGGAAATGAATGTAAAATAATTATGTGTTAATAGGCGACGTCCACCGCGTAAATTCAAATTGGCCCCGTTTTTTTTGTACCACGAGTGCGTACAGATTAGTACCGCCAATTACTCGCTATTCAGTGATATCGATACTAAGATAATTATATTAAAGAAGAAAATTCAAGATTTTTCCCGGAACGCTGTCAGTGTACAGACCAGGAGACTCCATTGGTGTACGGGTGACCCTGAGCACCCATATACCTCAAGGCGAGCTCGGCTGAACAAATGCCCCATAAAGAAGGATAATTAAAGCAGAAAAATACAAATTATATAAATACGCAGATTAAATTAAGAGTAATATAATTATATACATATAGCCATATATAAAAAGAAAAAAAAATATTTATATACACACATATATAAATACATATATAGCTCCCATACATAAGTGACAGCTGAAGACATTTTTAAGAACATTTTGAGTTGCCAATTTAATTTATGCAATTGAGATCATCTTTGTGTTTTTTTTGTTGTTTAATTTTTTTGTGATTTTAAGTTAAGTTTTTTTTGGCGTGGATAGGTTAACGATTTCTTAATTTTTTTGTTTGTTAAATTCCTTTTTTTGGTTTATATTAGGTTTTCTGTCGCCATCCCTGTGCCCCTACTTTAGTCGCAATATTTCGCTAAAGTCAACAAATATCCCTCCTACAGAGAGCTCTTTTTAGGTAGGAACTTTGATAAAGCTTTTCGATAAGTAGATAACCAAACCAAAGTCATACCTGCACATAATTATCTACAGTCGAGGGCGGTGAGAATCAACCTACTTTAAATTAATAACTTACCTATTATTATTATACATTTTTTTTCGCTAACATTTTTTTTGTCGTTGCATAATTTTTTTGTTAATCCTTTTTGTTGTTGTTACATTACATTTTTTTTTGTTTATTTATTTTATTTGATATAAAAAATGATATGAATAAAAAGTTGTGAATTCACGCCATATGATGAAAATTTGGTGTTTCGGAATTTTCTTTGTTATGGTGATCGTTAAGATCATCATGAATTGCTAAGGCATTATTTCAGGGGTGCGGAAGGTGGATCCAAGTCCAAGGTGAGGATGATCTGAGGTTGAGGCGGATTACCATTTCGGGGAAATTCTCACATAGGGCCATCGGATTTCCAGGTGGGGTGGGATATGGCCTCGCTGCAATGACATCCGCAGCGCCTTACAGAGTGGTGGAAGTCTGTCCGCTTCCGGTACAAATGCCAAAGTAAGTACCTATTTTTTTTATGGCATGTTTCATGTTTTTGTAATAGGTTCGTGGAGTAGTGAGGACAAGGACCTCCCCGTCCGACGAGTTAAGCCGTGCATAGCAAGCATGCCATGCTCCTCACTCTCTGCACTCTCTTTCCCTTTCTTTTTCCTGTCACTTCCTTAAGTCCCATCCACATCCTTGCTTCCTGTCATTTTCTCACTCCTAGCTCCCTCTATTAATCCTCATTTAGGCTTATTACACTATCAGACTTCTTAAATCTGTCTTCGATAACGGCGCCTCGGTTAAATCGAATGCGAAAAATAGCTCATTTAAACCCGCGGCTGCAGTGTAACCAATTCAATATATGAAATCATGATAAGTTCAGCAATACAGCATGTTTTTTTTTTTGTATAAAAAAGTGAAAAAAAAAACCATGCTAATTTTTTTTGCTATATTTTTTTACTGAGTGGGGGAAGCGAGGAGTAACAACGATTCTCGCTTGTTTGGGATTTACCTGACAATTTCTTTTGGGAAATTATGTCGAATTTTCAGTTTATGAATTGTTGTTTTTTCGAGGGAAGACCTCTTGACAACAACTTGTAGACACAGTCACTTTGGTAGGAATGATAGCTATTTCGAACTACACCACTAATTCATCATCAGACTCCTTTGAAGTGATTGTTTTTGAATTGTTTTGAATTCTGACAGTCAATTTTCCGTATATAATTCTATTTGGAAAGACATTTCTGTTTTTCCCCTGTCAGGAAATGAACTTGCATTTCGATTTTTTCTCCAATTGACCAAGTGACTACCACTTGCGCCAACTGAGCGACGAGTACAAGCCCGACAGCTGGTGATTAGAACGGAGGGGAAGACTTACCTCAGTGCGTTGTTGTTTCTACGAGGTGTTTATTTTGTCAATTGTCGTTCTCTCGGGCTTCTTCCTATTCGTCTCTTTTTCCCGCAAGCTGTGAGATTTCACAGAATCATACGAGTAGATATTTTTTTAAATCAAAAACTGCTAAAAACCAAAAAAATAACAAGAAAGCAGTTTTTCAGCAGAAATAAGAAATATTTCACAAAAATAACATTAAATTAATACGAGTATAGTGTATGTGCTGGAAAATTGATTGCAATTGCAAGTTTGCTGAATTCTTTAAATGGCTGTGTTCACTGTCAAATGGGAATTGGAATGGCTTGTTAACGCTGCTTTAATTTTTTTTTTATTATTTTAATTCATAATTTCGCTAAACCAGAATTCTTCTAAAAAAAAAAAATATTTCATGATTTGAAAAAAAAAAGAGGCTAAAAATAAGATGATCAAATTTAGAAGGAAATATGGTAAATTGGTCACACTGCTTCTAGAGGACTCACTTCTAGAAATGTTTTCATAGCTGATTCCAGGGGCGTAGCTACCACCGTATCTGCCATATCAATTATATACGGGGGCCCCCAACGTGCTTAAATAAAAATTAATAAAAACTTCCCAATTTGTTTTTTATTTCAGAAATGACAAAAGGAAAAACGTGTAGGGCGTGCGTTCAAAAGTTGGCAACACCCTACATCGGTTATCGCCATAGTGATGTGCCAAACCTTTAATTTTTCAAACCGAGTTAAACCGGTTTAGAATTGAAGCAAATCGAGTTGCAAACCGAGTTGGAGTAAGAAAATAATTTGAGTTATTTTAGTTCCTGTTTTGGACAGTAAACAAACAAAAAAACCATCACATGCTACCGCCGCCGTAGCAATAAGAGATAAGGAAAGGATAAGACATAAGTAACTAAAGCTAAAACGAACAAAAGAGAAAAGTGTTGCATTGAATTGAATCGGGTGCTGCAAGCTACAACTCAACAACTAAGAACTTCGATGGGAATATGATACATGAACGCCTGTCAGACCTGTCACTATTGTCCATAGAGGCAGAATCTTTAGAAAAACTAAAGTCATCGTCAGCTATAAATGATTTAATAAATCAGTTTGCCGAAAAAAAGGCAAGGAGAGTGTAGGTATTATTTCATTTGAATTGTTTGTAAAAAAATTGGAAAAAGTGACAGATAGATAATTATGATGAATAAATATTTCTTTTAATTTTATGCAAACATTTTTTTTTTTTTTCTTTTGTGAGAAATATTTACCCTTCCTAAGGGCCTCCAAACAAATTTTTATACGGGGGCCCGCCAAGGCACGCTATGCCACTGGTTAAAATTATTTTATTGGATAGATTGATAGCTAATGAATATACGCTTCTTTTGATCTCTGTAGCTTAGTGGAATTTACAATTTTTGAAATCAATTTTTTTTTTTTTTTTTTTTTGAAGTGAACTTCTTTAGGCGCGTTGGGCACTTTTGGATGGGCAAAAAACAATAAACACGCGACATATAACAGCGACATGTATAACAGCGACATGTATAACAGCGACATGTTTAACAGCGACACTCGACATGTATAACACTAAATCTCCGAAAGGTTCTTGTCCAGGTAATAACGGGTGATTTTTTAAGAGGTTTAGAACTTTTTTTTAAAAAAGTACACAAAAAATTCGAAAAAATTAATGAAATATTTATTTTAATCGATAGTTTGAACCTTGCAATTTAATGTTTAAAGATAATTTCATGCAAATGTTGACCGCGGCTGCGTCTCAGGTAGTCCATCCGCTGAGTCCAATTTTGGCATACTCTTTCACACATATCGGCCGGTATCTCACGAATGATTGCATGGATGTTGGCTTCCAGTGCGTCAATCGAAGCGGGCTTGTCCCTATACACATTAGCCTTGACATACCCCCACAAAAAATAATCTAATGGTGTCAAATCGCACGATCTAGGCGGCCAATTGTCCGGCCCGAAACGTGAAATTAACTGTTCACCAAACTCGCCTCGCAATTGCGCCATTGTTTCGCGTGCTGTGTGGCATGTGGCACCGTCTTGTTGAAACCACATATCATGCAAGTCAAGAACTTCCATTTCGGGCAAAAAAAAAGTTTGTTATCATCGCTCGGTAGCGTTCACCATTGACAGTAACGCTGCGATTCGCATCATCTTTGAAGAAATATGGCCCAATAATGCCGCCGGCCCATAAACCGCACCAAACAGTGGCTTTTTCGGGATGCATTGGTAGCTGTTGCAATGCTTCTGGCTGATCTTCACTCCAAATGCGGCAATTTTGCTTATTTACGTACCCATTCAACCAAAAATGAGCCTCATCGCTGAACACAATTTTTCGATAAAAAAGCGGATCCTCGGCCAGCTTTCCAAGAGCCCATTCACCAAAAATTCGGCGTTGTGGTAGGTCGGCTGGCTTTAGTTCTTGCACAAGCTGTATCTTAAAAGGCTTTACGCACAAATCCTTCCGCAAAATTTTCCACGTAGTGCTGTAACAAAGGCCTAACTGCTGGGAACGGCGCCGAATCGACATTTCGCGGTCTTCTGTCACACTAGCTGATACGGCCGCAATATTTTCTTCACTACGCACAGTACGTAAACGTGTTGGTGGTTTAATGTCCAACAAAGTAAGTTTGGTGCGAAATTTGGTCACAATCTTCCGAATAGACTGCTCAGAAGGTCGAGAATGCCGATCATAAAATGGAAGCAGCGCGCGATGAACATTTCGAACCGAGCACGAATTTTGATAGTAAAATTCAATAATTTGCAAGCGTTGTTCATTTGTAAGACGATCCATGGTTAAATTGCAAACCAAACTGAAGCTGTTTGACAGTGACACAAGGTACTAAACACACGTCAGCTGTCAAAACCAGTGTTGCCAAAACCAAACCAGCTAAAAAATCACCCGTTATATAACACTTAATCTCCGAAAGGTTCTTGTTCAGATAACGCCTAGTTGTCAGTGTTGCCGGAGTTTCTTTTTTTAAAAGTGTAACAAATGGAAAAAAAATTAACAAACTGAAAAAAAATTGGAATAATAAAATCATCGTTTTTCAACTGAAAAAAATCTTTAAACTCTTTATCTTATTTAAAAAAATAGCTCTTTATTGACCTAACTGTCCATTTTTTGTTTAACAAATAAAAAAAAAAGAAACAATATTATTGACCATCGAAGTATTTGTATTTGTATTTATTTTTACAGTTATAAAATTACAAAGGAGAGCCATCACACAATGTAAAGTACAGAGATATGATATGTAGGGTTGTATATCTATCTTTCAACTGAAATAATCTTAAATATTTTAAATACAATTTTATAAATTCAAATTTTTTTTGAAGGGAAACAACTAGAAAACCCTATATTTAAGAAGAAAAAAAAATAAAAAATTAAAAAAATTAAATAAATAAATAAAGAAAACAAAAAAAAAAAAGAAAGAAAGAAAAGAAAGACCATCGAAGTAGATTTCAATTTCTATTTCACGAACTTTATTTACCACGAGATGTAACACATTTTCAACGGCGACGCGGCGAGACAGAAAAATATTGTTGTCTTTTCTCGTTCCCTCCCATTCCCATTCCCACTCGCAGTTTGAAGTTTTGCACAACTTTTGCTCTGTGTAAACAAACAAATACATTGACAGAAATCGGTAGAAGTTTGTTCGAAAGAAAAATGTTTGCATACCTTAATGGGTAAATGATTCTCTCCAACGCAAGGAGCGACATCTAGATATCGAAAAAATATGTAAATGAGGTGTTCCATCGGAAACAGGTTAAGGTTAAGCAATAGATTTCAATTTTGTATATAAAATAATATGCATTAGTTTTCATGTACAATACCGCAATAAATGAAAATGATAATTGTAACGAATGAAATGAAATTAATAAAAAAACACTTTATTTAAAAGTACTTCCTACACAATAATATATTTTCTGAAGATTCGAAAAATACGCACGTAGGGTAAAACTGGGTAATACCGGTCTTTTCAACAAAAACTCAAATAAAACGAAATTCGTTATTTAAATAATACTTTTACTTCACTTTTTATTAAATTCATATGTTTTTGTATTATTATAAACATAAAAAAAGGTAAATGAACAAAACGGAAAAAAGTTATACAAAAAACAAAAAACGACAAAAATGACCGGTATTAGACGCAAGGTCGGTTAACTCCGGTCAACAATTTTGGTAATGGCGGTCATTAATGTTTATTTAAAATATACTTATACTTATTTACTTTTAGTTTTCACATAAATCGCGAAATGTTTGATCTGTGTTGCAAGTTCATTTTCCTGGTCTTTATTAAACCGTGTGCCACCCCAGAGATGGCTCATAGAAGTTTTTCTTTTTTAGACGTTCTGGCAGTGTAGAAAATGCTATTTTAGTACACCTGGCGCGGCGCGAATGGACATTTCCTTTTCATTAAGTTGTTTGGCGTTGTTAATAGCCACCTCTGACCACGAACCTCTAGAAGTGGTTCTTGACTTAGGCTTACCCATGAATAGGTAATGCCGATCAGTTGACCGGGACTACCCACACGGGAGCGCCAAGGAAAAAAAAAATGCAAAATGAAATTTTAAGTTAAGAAAAACAAAGTAAAACCATTGCAGATTAATAACAAAAAACAACATAAAGTATGCAAAATATCACTGTATTTATAACATATAAGGAAAAGTACTTACTCTCTATTTTCTGATCACCTTTCCTTATAATAAATTGACCGAAAACACCAATAGATCTGAAACTTCCAAAGGACACAGACAAACTTAACAAACAACAATCTGGTATAAAAACAATTTTCGGGAGCAATAATACATGCAAAGAGTTGGTGATTCAATGTTCCCATCCTCGAGATACAAGGGTGACCGGTATTACCGACTGACCGGCATTACCAAGTTTTACCCTAATTGTTCAAGTCATCACTTCTGTCGGCACTCCCGGAGTGCTTTTTTTTTAAATTTTGTTCGCAGGTCTGTCTTACAGTTTTTGACCTATTATTTAGAGAAGAGCCCCAAAATATTTGATTTAAATGGATAGTACCACCGAAAATATACTTACGCTTCTTTTAAGATAGGTGACGTAGTAAAATTCGAATGGATTTTTTTTTTATATGTATTAATATTTTCATAATTTGCTTTTCCTTGAAAAAGAAAAGAGGTATATAGCGAACGGGCGTTGCAAATAACGTTAATTTGAAATTGTGGGCAAATGGCTTGTCCGATTTTAGTCATTTGTAAATACATAGCGATTAAATCGGTTATTGGTATACGCAAAAAAAAAATATTTCAAAAGACAATATGGCGGATCCAGCTTTACCGGTAAGCTATAGGTCCGCAACAAAATCCCACTTCCCGATGAGCGACAAAATCAAGAATAGAGCAATTAATTAATAGCGATTAAAAAAAAACAAGTAAAATCCCAACCAATTTGCTTGGCGAAATTCGAATGTGGCGGACCCAGCTTTACCCACGTTTGCCTTGCCTGCTTTTTTCAAATTATCTGATCATATTTCCCTATAGAAAAAAATAAAAACCAAAAAACAAATATGTAGGTATACCTAGAAAAATAACTAGGAAATGGGATCGTTATCAATCACATCCTCGTACACTCCTGTAACCTGGAATAGAAGTAATAATAGAAGATCTAACTACGGTAGAAAATATAATTACCCTATGTAAAAATAACCCTACTGAAAGCGCCACAGCACGTTACTGTGTCATACATATGTATATTTCATGTGATAGCATATTTTTGCCGATTGATAGCGCTGCTGATAGCCTTAAGGTTCATTCCCCGTTTCTAAACAAAACGCCAACTGCGTGTCCATCTACGAGAATATTGCCTATCCTATACTCTGGCACCACGGGAAGGTGCCAATTTTATTTTTGTTTGCTGTTCTCTACGACTAATTGTCATTTTATTACCAACTATTTGTGTTGTACGCTTTCCCAGTATATTTATTTATATCACATTTCTATATTCGTAAAAATAAAATCGCTTTCCTCACCTCATCAATGACTACGTATGCTCACTTACTATAATTAGACCAGTAAGCAACTCTTATTAAAGACGGCTTGGTTACACAGAACACGACGCTATAATCACAGGGCTATAGCCAGGATGCAAGGATGACGACCCCCCTTCGTCTATCCCCATGCGCCACAAAATACCCGTAATACCTACATTTATACCCAGGCCATCTGTCAACCAAGCAACGCATCGTCACAATGTCAACGAGACTCTACAAGTGAAGCACGTACGAGTACGATACGAGCTGAGTGTCAGGTAATCCGTCCTCAAGCAAGCTGATATATCCATGGCCCCGCATTTAAGGCCAAAAATCGCAGCTCCCTAATTTGCTGCATAATTTCCAAATCAATTTCGTTGCATGGACCTTCTTCGAGGCAGTATGGTTACGGTTAGTCCGTGCTTAGTTTTTTGAAAGTGTCAGTTTCTCTTTGATGATCGGGTTACACACACGTGAGAGTAATTTCACTGCAATTACAATATTATGCTAAAGGGTAATTGTAGAATGGGTTATCCTGTGAGCACGTGTCTGTTTGAGAATACAGCACCAGCATAGTGCTGTAGTGGGCCGCGTGAATGTGTGCCGACTCTAAAGGATTGTGCGTAAGGCGGTAAGTCGACTGTGTCTTCGATTTCAATAAGTCATAGGGTTATTCTTAAGGGACCGCGGCGATGAAAAAGCCTTTCGATTAGGAAACTTTCTATTTCCAAAATCCTTGTGATTATCGTTTCTTGGAAGAATGTGGCACAATTACAGTGTTTAGGGAAACGTTAGAGGCATATAGACTGTCGGCATACATACACACTGCGCTCTAATTTGGCGGTATGGTGCGTGCGAAGATGTCAAAAGTTAATTCGAGGCAGAATTTTGGGTAGAAATGAATACAATCGTTTGGGGAGATGCTGAAATTGTTCAATATTTAACTTGTTACAGATGAATAAGCAAAATGGGATATTGTTGCCATTGCCATCAATTTAAAATAGGTTGGGGGAGATATTCTAAGAAGAATAATGCAGATGAATGTGAGAGGACTTCATTTGTTTGCTTGCCTAAGGAATCAAGGACGTATACTTGGGCGATTTCTTCACACTGAATTGGACAGGGTGAGCGCATAATATTTTCAGGAGTCATGTCTGGAAGTAATTGTAACGTATTCAATAAATAACTGCGCCTTAACCAATTAAAAAAAACGAATGTGTGATGAGTGATGTAACGGGGTATAGGTGAGACATTATAGGGTTGTGGAACAGGACAATTTCGATGAAAATATATTTGCTTTGCAGGTACCCATGACAGAGATCGAGATGCGGGCATTCTCTTTAAGGATTGTAAAAAAATCAGCTCCATTCTTGCTGCCTATCAACAAAAAAAAAGTATTTGGAAAGTATGGATTTGTCCCCATGTTAATCAAAGGGGGCACACACATACTTGAACAAAACCAGCCTACACTTCCGGCTTAGACCGGATATCACGTAGCCTGAAGTGGATTCTCATTTCAATATTGAGTGTGGGGCTGTGTTGTAAATAATATTTTTTTTTAAGTTCCAGGTTAAAATCTTTCGCTACATTTTCAGATCGATGTATTTGCATATAAATATTTCTTTGATGTTCTTATTTCTTGGTATCAAGCGAAACTAGTTGTGTAGGTAGACACCATGCAATAAAATTCTTTATTCAAAAATCAATTCATAAAATTTACTTAAAATAAACATACGAAATAATTGAATGAATAGTCAATTTGTACGGTACCTAGGTTAGGTTAGGTTAGGTAGACGGGTAGGTAGAGCGGGGTGGGCCCCGCAATACCTAACTCAGGTCCTCGTGGACCCATTGTGATGCCCTTTTTTGGGGTTATCCGTTGGTGTTATCGGTGGTCTCCATTCCTTCTCCTCTTGCGGTTATCTGACGCTGTCTAGCCATCCCGATGTCCTCAGAAACCTGTAAAGATCAGACAGTGAGACATCAGAAAGTTCATGTACGTCATGGAAGTAATAGCTTCCAAGTGTTCTGTTCCTCAAGTGACAGAGACTCGGGCAATGACAAAGGAAGTGAGGTGTGTCCTCGTGAACCTCCTCGTCTCCGCAGCCTCTACATATGTCGTCATCTTTGAGATTTAGTTTCATTGCGTGGTTTCTAAGGAAGTTATGACCAGTTAGAGCCCCTACTAACTTAGATAGCGATGACCTGTCAAACTGTAGTAGTTTGTTGGTCCGGCTTCTGTTGTATTCTGGCCAAAGCTTCCGTGATATTTCACAGGTAGTGAGTTCTTTCCACCTGTTGTTGGTTTTCATTCGAATTTTATTCTCCACTCGCTCTCTGAGATTGCAGAGTGGTGGCTTGATTGATTGAAGCGCTCTATCAAGATCCATTGCGGACCCCTTTCTCGCTAGTTCATCTGCCATCTCATTGCCGGTTTTGTCTCTATGTCCAGGGACCCAGCAGAGATTGGTGGTGTGCTGCAAGCAGAGAACCTTGAGCTCTTCGCGGCAGCGGTGAACTAGTTTGGATTTTATTTCATTAGCAGAAACTGCTTTAATAGCCGCCTGACTGTCAATGAAGATGGTAATATCGCTACGAGGTATTGCCAACATTGACGCCTTACGGGCCGCTTCGGCGATAGCCAGAACCTCCGCCTGGAAGACACTACTGCTCTCAGGAAGTCTGATAGAGCAATGTATATTTAATTCCTCAGAAAATATGCCGGCACCGGTTCCACAGTCCATCTTTGAACCATCTGTGTAGATGGATATTGATTTTCTTTTTGTGGGTTCATTTGTGTTCCATTCTTCCCTGCTCGGAAAGGAACAGGTGAATGGTTTGTCAAAGTCTATATAGGGAGACATATAGTCAGAAGTGACAGCGTTCCCTACGTGTTTATATAAGATCTGTGCATGTCCAAAGTTGCAAGGACTCCAAGTGTTAGTTTGGCTGATCCTTAAAGCACTTTTGGCAGCGGATTCCTCCATGTATAGGTCTAGAGGTGTCAAATTGAGAATCGCCTCTAGTCCAGCAGTAGGTGTGGTTCTCATAGCACCGGTTGTCCCTATACAAGCTATTCTTTGTATTTTTGTCATTAACTTAAGATTGGTCGCTTTGCTGGCGGCTTGCCACCAGACCACGCTGCCATATGTGAGTATTCGCTGCTTTCTTCACTCTTTCATTGACATTCGGCTTCCAATTAAGTTTCCTATCAAGGATAATTCCCAAATATCTCGCACTATCTGCTACCCTAAGGGGTGTTCCCTCGAGAGTTGGTGGCTCGAATTGCGGTATTATTCTTTTATTCGTGAACAAAACTAGCTCGGTTTTTTGCGGATTGACCCCAAGGCCGCATTGTTTAGTCCACGTGCTTAACACCCTAAGTGAGTTTCCTAACAGGTCGCTTAAGGTTGGTAAAAACTTCCCCTTAGTAAGTATAACTACATCATCTGCATATGCAGTTACTTTAACTCCCATGTTTTTGAATTTCATAAGTATTTCATTAATGACAAGGACCCAGAGTAAGGGAGAGATGACACCTCCTTACTCAGTTACTCTGAGGTCGGTGTCGCCTAATTTCGCGTTGATGTTCCTTTCACTGAGCAACCTCAATATCACATTAGTGAGAGATTGATCAACATTCGAGTTCTGAAGTGCTCTCTTCACTGCGCATATTTTAACATTGTTGAAGGCTCCTTCAATATCTAGGAACGCAGCCAATGTATATTCTTTGTCATTTAATGACTTCTCTATAGTGCTAACGACCTCATGCAATGCGGTCTCCACTCCTTTGCCTTTAGTATAAGCATGTTGAGCTGTGGATATTGCATTATCATCTAGCCGACCACGTATAAAAACGTTTATTAATTTTTCAAAGGTTTTAAGAATGAATGATGTCAGACTTATGGGCCTGAAGTCTTTGGCAGTGGTGTGACTGGATTTCCCTGCCTTCGGAATGAAGACAACTTTGACTTCTCGCCAGGCTCTGGGAATATAGCCGCTCTCTAGACTGCGAATGAAAATTCTTTTAAGGACTGGTATAATGGTCATCTTGGCTTTCTGGAGCATGATTGGGAAAATCCCGTCGCATCCAGGGGATTTGAACGGGGAGAATGAATCGATTGCCCAGATAAGTTTTCCTTCAGTTATGAGTTCCTCTGGAACTGTCGTTATTGCGATATTATCTATACGGTACCTATAAAGAAAACGAATATTTCATTCCAGGATGAATTTTGGAGACATAGATAAATAATTATCATTTTAAATATATCTTCAAATTAGTCCTCGGAAAATGGGTGCCATATAAGAAGCAAGTAAGAAATATTGAGTGGGTGCCTACATATAAAAGAGACTGAGGTCCGTATGTGCACTCATCTCATCAACACCCGGACTTGAACACCCTGAGGTCAACCCTGACAACGATACATACTACGAGTATTAATCTGAGAAGACAACCACAATATATGTAAAATAGACTTAAGAAAACAAACATTGTATACCGTTGGGCCCCTGTTGTTGAGCCAACACCTTTAAATATTAACTATTCATCACCATTTGTTACCTAGCCTTAAGTCAAATTGTATATACAAAAAGTTTAATAAAAGCAAATGTAATGTAAATGTGCACTCATTACTCGGGAATGGATCGTTTGATTCTTACAATTTTTGGTTTGAATTCGCATTGGTCAATGCTATTATTTGTCGTGAAATTAAGATTTTAGTTGAAATTTCTTAATTCTTTGGAAGTTCCGGCCATACCTCTATACAATTTGAAATTTAAAATCGGCTCAGTTGTAATTTTGTTATGCAACCTCAATGCACCGAAACTTAAAACTTTGTAACGGAACGCGTTTGATTTCATGGTGAAGGATTTCAAATCAAATTTCATGCAAGCGACGGTTTTGAGGGGAAGATTCAAAGGCAAACATTCTTAGTCCGCGGATTTCGCTTATTTAGAAATCGCATTGACCAAAGGATTTGTAATTCCTCTTTAAGTGTTTAAGTGTCTTGAATTTCCCGTGCGTCTCGCTTTCACTATGTCGCAAGAATAATCGCTGGATATTTGTGCATTTGTGGCGTAAGTCTTGAATTCCTATATATTTCTCACATAGTCAATTTAGTGAAAACGCGGAAGCGGCTGTACATCAATCATAATCGACATTGCTATACTTACTTCAGTTATTTCTATTGTATTTAATATAACTTTTGAATAAAGAGTTTGAATTGAGTTGGTTGTATTTAATGCAAACAAGACACAGCTCACAACATTTTCCAGAAAAAATGCATCAACAGTTCCTCAGATCCAAATGGATGACCATCCAATCCATCATAAGGACTCAATGCACCTTCTAGAAGTCACAGTCAATTCAGGAATCACATGGCAGGACCACATTTCCTATATCGCAAAATCGGCGTCCGCAAAGTTGAGCTACCTATTTAGAGCAAAGAGGTACCTACTTTAGCCCCAAGCAACTTCTCCTTCTCTACAAAGCACAGGTTAGACCAGGCTTGGAATATTGTTCCCATATATGGAGCTCGGGCCAAAAACATTCACTTAACCTGCTTGATAGCATACAGAGACGAGCAGTTCGACTCATTGGAGATCCTACACTCACATAGAATCTACAACCGTTGGTGCACAGAAGACAAGTCGCTGACCTATGCTTGTTCTATAGGTACTTCCATGGTAGATGTTCTGAGGAAGTCAAAGACATTATCCCTCGAAATGCAACTTTTGGGCGCCCAACAAGACAGGCTGCTAATGCTCATGACCATACAGTACACTTGACAACCGCGAGGTCATCTACTTTTCAAAACTCCTTATGTTACAGGACAAGCAAACTTTGGAACTCGCTTCCTGGGGATATAAAGGGTGTCCGCCAAAGAATTTTCGACTTTGAATTTGAATAAACGGCGAGCGGGGTATCGGCGGAGGGGGGAGGCGTATTCATTACACTTACGCGTCGTGCGGATTTTAGTAGCCATGGATCGTTGGTCGGCGAGCATCGTGCGTTTGCTGTAGAGGCATATTTTAAAAATAACGATTCTCCCGTGGCGGCGCGCAGGATATTCGCAATTCATTTCAATATTCGGCGTATACGGGATTGTCCTAGTACGCAACTTATTGGCAAGTGGGTGCGAAGTTTTCGTGAACAAGGACCTGTAGTGGGACACGGGCTAGGTGTATCGCGAACTGTGAGAACTGACGAAACAATTGAAGCAGTTCGTCGTGATGTTATTGCAAATCCACGTCTTTCACTAAGAAAAAAAATTCCCAAACCTATTCGTCTATGTTGGAAAACTTTTTGGAACCTGAGTTGGAGAACAATGAATGGGTAAACGGATCGACATGGTTTCAACAGGATGGTGCTACACCACACACTTCGCGAGCATCAATGAACATTGTAAGGCGCATTTTCCCCGAAAAAGTCATAAGTCGTTATGGTGATATCCCATGGCCCCCCAGATCGCCAGACTTAACACCTGCGGACTTTTTTTTATGGGGATTTCTTAAATCTAAAGTCTACGTTAACAAACCGCGAAATTTATTGCAACTGAAAAGATATTCGCAACGAAATCAGAGGAATTTCGCAAGAAACTTGCAAAAAAGTTTTCACAAAAAATATGGTGTTTCGTTTAAATGAGTGTGTTCGTCTCCGTGGTAAACATTTAACTTCAATTATTTTCAAAACATAAATCCGCATTTGTATGTTTTATTTTAAAATAAAAACGATTATATAAAAACCTGTGAATCTTTTATTATTTAATTTTAAATTCGAAAATTGTTTCGCGAACACCCTTTATTTCCAGAAGACTACAATTTGCAGCAATTTAAGTGCAGAGCAAACATACATCTGCAGGCATCTCGGGACGCTGTTGAAGCGTTATAGGTTTGCCTTTCCCGGGAGAAGTATATAAAAAAAAAAAAAAATAAGGTAGCAAGTGCATTGCGCATTGTGCATGCTCGGAATTATTATTTTCATTACACTAACGAATTTGGGCAATATCTAAAACAAAGATGCATCCGTAAGACCGTAAAATTCGTTGAAAAGCATGATTTTTATTATTTTCTCAGATTATTTTAGGCTCAAAGTTCCATACATAATATGTATCAGGTCTGTTCCCTAACGGTAATGCATTCGAACACATTCGCGAAATTTAGTCAAACTTTGATTTGATCCCTTACGAAAAAGTTGGTTAGAACAGAGCCGAAAAAGAGAGAGCAAAAAATGTCCCCTCCATAAAAAACCTACGAATATTAGCCCAAGATATTTCTAGTTGGTTATTGCTGACAGATGGTTGTTAAATCATTCAAATGCTAATTTCAAACTGACTTTTTATTTGATTTCACTTATATTTGTGCTTGTATAATAAATGCAATACAAATCTTGGTCTTAAATAAAAATTTCTGTTTTGTTCTACCGATATTCGAATATTCCCGCCTTGGAAAAATTCACATTTTTCAAATTTGTGGTTCAACGCGTTCCTTACAGAGATCCCAGATTAATATAAAAAAAAATCCCCCATTTTTAACGCCAAAACGAGATTTTTTTCCCTTTTTCAAAAATAAAAATCCCTTTTTTTCCCCCAAAAACAAAAACACTTATTTAAGTTTAATTTTAACATTTTATGTTTTATTTAAATGTCTTAGAATTAAGCAAACAAAAAAAAATAATAGGAACGCATTAAATTCAGTTATTATTATGAAATACTAATAAAAAACAAAAAACAAAACTTACATAGTAGTTATTAATTTTAAAATCACATATTCATGTTTAAATCAATAAAAAGGCTATATTAAAAAATATATATGTACCTTAAAGTATGTACATTGCGCTATTGTGAAGTTTTAAGCAGCCTTTTTCCAGCAGAAAGTCGTAACAATCTTTTTTTTTAATAAATTTTTGTGTACAAAATTCCAGCCAAAGTGGAATTAGATAGTTTGTTTCATGATTTTCTTTTATTTAAATTTATTGCTGAAAAAAATCTTTCAGAACTGGCCCCGCTGTGAGGAAGACAAAAAATTAGTTCCATACGTTTTTTTCATGTTCGGAAACGTAATATCGTCTTCTTCAAGACTTGTTTTTAACATTTCCCTCCAAAATTCTTGAACATTTGTCAGTTGAAATATTTTCGATGTTTAAACTTCTTAGTCTACTCCCTATCAATCTCAACCCAATTTGAAGAAGAAAAAATATGTCCGAAATATTTAGACAATTTGCAAAGCGAATAAACATTTCTGTTCTTAAGACAACGTGGACTTGTAAGTGAGACGTTACATAGCCCCATTTAAGGTTATGATCATTGAATGAGTTTTAAAAATAGTGTAGTCTTTCGAAGACTTTATATAAAATGTATGTTAAATGTTTTTTTTTTTTTTTCCCCATTTAGATTGTTTTCTCCCAAAAAAATCCCTTCCCCCTTTTTTCCCCTTTTTTTATAAAAAGTCGGCAAAATTGCCTACTTACCCCCTAATCTGGGACCACTGGTTCCTTATCCTTTTCTTTTTGGTTATATTTCATTTCGGTGAGCGAACTCTCGCGCAATGAGAGAAATGTGAGTTTTTGCCAAAATTGAACCAGAAAGTAAGGGAACAGACCCAGGGATCCCAGATTAAAAACAAAAAAATCCCCCTTTTTTTTAGCACCAAAACGATATTTTTCCACCTCTGTAGTCTAGTATTTTATTTATTTTTTTATAGGTATTCTGGCAACACTTAAAAAAGGTACCTATCTATCAAATAAAAGAAAATATGGCGATGTAGGTAGGTATAACATGGTACCTATAGGTAGGAATAATGTTAAATAATAAATTAACATACCTAAGCGTAGGTAGGTAGGTATCTACCAAAGTGCATTAGCCACATCCGAAACAAACCTGACCCACCAATTCTTACAACGCCGCACAATCACAATTGTACTTTGTAGATAGGTATTCGAAAGCAAGATCCAAAATGGTAAATATTTAATAGCCTTCCAACATTCAACTTGACGTGACGTTAATTAACGTAAACCACATGTTTACCTTCAAGGAACAATGTTCATGGCAGAAACTAATATCCGAACATCAAATTAAATCAGGATTACCATGAGATGTTCTCAAAAAGGAAACAACAAATCGTCTGAATTTTCGTTGAGTTCTGTTTGTGGAGCTGTCTGTAAATGCCATATTGAGTGTTTTTCGTCAACCGACTGAGTGTACTGCGTATATACAGCCAATACAACACACACTGACATCAAATACTCAAATAGGCGTAGTTCTCACAAGTTCCGCCTACCAGCTGATTATATACTGAAAACTGAACACAAATTTGTGGAACTTATTTTATCCCTTGCTGTTTTTTTTTTTTATTATTATTTAATCTCCCCACTCCAGCGAAAAGAAGAAAACAAAAAATCGACTCCGTATCAGTGCAATATGGTGTAATGGACACAATCTCTGTGTGTGACTACCTTCTTCAAAACAATGTATCTACCGAGTATCCACTCCAGTGGAAATCATAACTCCTCGTATCATACCTAGGTATACAATATACTCTTTTGTTATAGCTCAACGAACTGCGGAGAGTGGCTAGGTAGGTCGTTTGCGTTTCTCGTGCACTATGTGCGGTAACGTTGGATTCGAGTTTTGGTATCAAAATGACACATTATGTGCAGGCGCACAGTAGGTGTCTGAATACGATGAACATATACAGGGTGCGCATAGGAAATAACCACACCCCCTATTTGCAGCAATGGCACATAGAGCGATATAGCCTCCGGCTATGATTCCCAGATAATGTGGACTGAGGCGCACATTGCGAACAAAGAAATCTGTTACAGTTAAAGTACACACTGTTCAATAGAATTTTATTATTAAAAACGAAATGAAAACGCTTTCGAAGGGCTGTGGTGTGTTCGTTGTGTACTGTACGTACAGCACGGCCATTGTTCAGTAGGAAACTCCCATTATGCTCCTGAAATAGCAGAAAGGCAAATTATAATCCAATTTGGGGTCAGGAGTTTCTTCAGTGGCTCCGTGTCTGGGTACACTGTGAGGACGAGTCGAAGACGTGACATCTTAGATATCTATCAATGGTTTGTTATATAGGTAGGTATGTGGCTATACCTATAGGTACAGATAGAAAAAGACAGAGTTCCACCCGCGCCATCGATGCGGCGCTGAATGTTGGGTTTTTTTTTCGAATAGGTGTCAGATTTACTTTGAAAGGAACTTCAATTCCGGATTTTCCTTTACATTGGTAAATGGAAGGTAAAGGTAGGTATAGGTAGGTAGATAGATTGATACAGTCTCTTTATAGGTACGCATTAGAAGATATGCCTATCATATTTCGAAAATATCTCGAGTTTCGCTGTTCCTGCTAACCACTAATTCATTATTTCCATTAAGGGTGCATCCACCTATACCTAAATACGGGTTTGCGGGATCAGATGATGAGGACGATTATGATGTAGGTTGGGATACTTTGAATGAATGAAATTTGAAATCAAAGAAGGTTATACATAAATGATTACGAAGAGGATGGTGTCAAACGCCACACGAATCGTGCCCTTTTTAGTGTTAGCTATAATTCGGCCTTTATCTTCCTTTTTACACTAATCCCCTGTTTTTACCAACATTAATATTTAATAGAGAAGGATAGTTCGGAATAGTCTACTGCCACTACCTATACTAACAGATATTTAGAAACACAATTTGTAAATTGAAATTTACAAATTCCTTTCAAATTTCTGGCATGGTAAGTAAGTAGGTGGGTACGTGTAGGTAGTTATTACGCGTGGAAGTATCTACCTATACCTATACCTAACTTTTGTTTTAGGGTCTTTAAATAGGTATGCGATGTGCAACTGTTAGGTCGAGTGTTATGTTCCTCTGAATTTTCAAGTGTTCAAATCGGAAAATACCAAGCTTCTTTAGCAAATGCAAACTAGAAGCCTAGTAGGTACCTGTATAAGATTTAGGAACCTAGGCTTAATTTGGGAGTAAGTAGTCAGCCCACTTCTAGTAGTCAGCCACGCAAATATATAAGTAGTAGCTAGCCCGAATTATACCTACTCTTTTTACATTTTCATCATATTAACGACTTAATGGAGTTCAAACACCTTTGCGTATTTAATAACAAAATCATAATGTAGGTAAATATTTTCAGGATCTTACTAAATTCCAAACATTGAAAGAGAAGAAAATAGCCCAAATGGGAACTGTTTGTTTTGTTTAGTAAAAAGATGTAGAAAAAATGAAAAAGGGAGACTTTTCTGTATTTTGAATTGAGGGGGGAAAATCATTTTTTACTTTTAAGTTAAGGTAGGTATGTGCCTAGCATGTGAAAGGTTGTGGTGGTTATGACGATTCCAAACCCACCAGGCAGACCACCTAGCGAAGTAACCTCTTATCGCCCAAAATCGATACTACCAATGTTCTCCAATGTGTTTGAAAAAATGCTTTGTTAGCAACCTTTGCAAAATATAATTGATGACAAATCGCTAGTTCCAAGTCATCAATTTGGTTTTAGAAATAAGCACTCTACAATTTATCTGGTGCATCACAGATAAAATCGAAATAGGATTCGAAAAAAAAGTGTGCTCTACAATATTTCTTGGTATAGCACAAGCTTTAGATAAAGTATGGCATATAGGAATGATCCACAAACTACAAAAGCAACTGGAGTTATACATATCAGATTGATCAGAAATAAACAAGAGACAGAGTACCTACTCAACATTAAGATTTAATTAAAGCTGGTGTACGGCGAGGCAGTGTTCTAGGTCCAGTGCTGTGCTCTACCTATTATTCACTAGCGATCTGTCTGTTAGTGGAGAAAGCACTACACCAACATTTGCAGATGACACTGCCTTACTTGCTATGGGAGCAACTGTCGACTGTCGAGAAAGCGACAGCAAAACTTCAACCGGCGTTAAACATCAGTATTTCAGAATGGACTAAAAAATGGCAGATTAGATTAAATAAAGTACTAAGGAACATAGTCAATGCATACCTTTGTACATACATAACGCTGATTTACATAGAGATCTATTCTAAATAGGTATTGAAATGGTTGAAGACGAAGTAAAAAGAAGTGGCTCAAATGCACTGATGTAGGCTTCTCAACCACGTTAGCTTAGAAATAACCCATAACTATTAAATATAGACAAGGTAATCAGGTGATTAAGGCGGATAAAATCGCTTGAACTATAAAAATTAGGTAAGAATAGAAATAGTAGGCTTTATTTTCTACTAAAAAAGCTCAGGGCTCTCATCGCGTAATTTATGAAACGATCGTCATCGAAACAATTGAACAAAACGATGTCGTTTTTAATTTTCTTCATATTAGGGGAGAGTGGGTACGAAAGTAACGGCAGGTCGGTTGTAACACTGAGGTTTTAAGAAAACGTAGAGCTCCTTGCGTTTATTTTTAGATGCAGAATTTCTTGCAATTATGTTCTGAATACAACCCAAAAAAATTACACTTCAGTGTACTCCTATATGTCAAATAGAGTCAAAAAATTGAAATTCAAGTGCGAACGTGTTCCAGTGAGGAAGAAGACTCCGTTTGTGCTTATTGTTTTAGCAAATTCTCTGAATCGCTTCCTAAGGAACAGTGGATTCAATGCATTTCTTGCAAAATGTGGATTCACACTAGGTGTGGATTCACACTAGGTATGTGTTTTCAAATCAGCTTTTCTTCCAATGCCGCAACTGCGAATCTGACTAATAGTTTTTGTTTGCTTGCATTCTTTTTACTTATTCTTATATGTACAAATAATTTAATTGTTTTATTGAATTAAAAATTTATTTCAACCATTAAATATAACATTTACTTGTTTCCTTCTATAATGATATATATGGTGTTACAACCGTCCTTTCACCATGTTACAATCGATACACCGAGAAGGTCGGTTGTAACATTTGACTTGCTCTTTATTTAAGCACCCTAGCTCCGATCTGCGACAATAGTTGGAAACCAAGTTATTATCTTACGGTAGTCAAAAGCCCACTTATTAACATGCATTTTGTTTCAGTTTGGTACATTCAGCGGCTTGCAAGTTATGAAAGGGAATACGAAAAATGTTACTTTCGTACCCACTCTCCCCTACATCATCGTTTTATCGTTCAATCGAATCGTTCATCGTTTCCATTTTGAACAGTTTGAACATGACTGTAAAAAGACTCTAACTAAAACACCTAAAAAATCAAAAAATTGGTGCGACTGTATCCAACAGTCCCGAAATATGTGTATGTGTAAACACCATGCGTGCGGTATGTGTGTGGCTTGATACACGTCATTGAGAAAAGAGGGAATTGAAATAACCGTATTCTAGATATATAATGAAATAACAATAATTTATTCGTTCTGTGCTAGTTTCGGTAGAATATATAAAATCGGATTGTGGTAGCTGAAGTAAGATATGTACATTCGAGACTGTAATCTAGATATTACGCTGGAAGACAGCATCGATGGCTGTTCCATATCGTGTTGTTAAAACTTTCCGGTTGGAGTTCATTTGAAGATTAAATTTATCTTGCATAAAGTCAATAAATGGTTGAGCTTCTGGAGTTGCAAAATTGATATTGAAGTCTCTGCTTATGATCATTGGTAAAAGATGATAATCTCCCTGCAGAATTCTTGAAATTTCTTCTGAGTACGGTGCAAGGACGAAATGGAGAAATTTTATTTCACATCAACAAAAAGCTGAAAATAAGAAGCCCCAGCTCATAAATGTATGCAATGATAAAATGTATGCAATGATGAAACACAGTGACGCATTCCCTGTCCCCGCAAGTTAAATGTGTGGAATTACTCCACCACATTCCAAAAAATGTATGCAATGATAAAACACAGTGACGCATTTCCTTCCCCGCAAGTTAAAGCTTAGATGTTTACACATCAAAAACAATACAAAAAAAGAGTAGCAATTGTTTTTAGTAATGGATACTACCTCCTGATCGCTGCTGTCAATTAATCTAGTGAAATTTTGGACGAGGCTCGGTTTGTGGCTTCAATTATCTCTTCCGTTTCATCATATTGCCTTCCTCCTTCGTAGACTTTTCTTGAAAGACTACCTCACACGTTTTCCATGATGTTCAGACATTCTGGTTCTGAATTGTGATTTCTTCTTCTTAATTTTTTTTCATTGCGAATATGGCTGGCCTTCTGTTTCACGCGTTAAACTATCGATCTGCTAGCTGTAACTCCAGTTTCTGCCTTAATTTACTTACGGGAGAGCCTCGAATTTGAAGCAGCTCTCAGTACCGCCCGCCTTTTCTATACTTCTCCGGGTACTTAATAAAGCTGTATACAATAGTGGCGCCTCTTCCAATTTTGCTGGCTATGAAAAGGGTAGATTTTTCATGTTCCCGTTAAGCTCAAATTCGGCCTATTTCCTCCTCAATGTCTTTCCTCTACCCATTGTTGTGGATTGTATGAAGTTATTTCTTGAACTAAGCTTCCTTATACGCGAAGTATCCATTTATTTGATTTAAAACATGGTAACATGGTAAATAGTCAAGAGAGACAAAAAACACGTACATTTTATGAGCTTTTTCAAGAAGGGCGTCATAAAAGTTGCATTTATCAACTAAATCCCATTTCCCCCTATTAGCGAAGGGTTTGAAAAATGTCGTAAAATTATAATAAAAATCTACTGCCTTTTCGTTATCAAGTGAGATGGAGTGTACAGCGCAGTAAAGTGAAGAAACAAAAAACGATGATCGTTAATTTTTTCGACGATTATCGTTTTTTGGCTATTTCATGATGCATAGAAGGAGAAGCATCATCGAGACGATGTCGTTCGATCGTTTTGTGCTCACGCGATTAGACATTAGAGCCCTGATATCTGTCCTCGAACTGCCTGCAATCTTCGTATACTTTTCGCGTAAGCTATATTCCCAAACATTTTCCATGATGTTTAAGTCTGGCGTCTGGGGAATACTGGAGCCATGTCATTAAATCAACACTTTGGGCTTGGATCCAGGTTTTTTATAATTCTGGGTGTAAGGATGGGAACATTATCCTGCTGGTATGTCCATCTAATGGGGCAGAAAATCTCCTGGCATTGCGAAATATATATTTCCAAGACCATTTGGTATGATTTTGCTATCATTCTCGTACTTTGGAAGTTCTAATGGTATCGCGCCATTGCCATAGTATAGGAGACAGCTGCCCACACCATAACGACACCTTCTCTGTTATGATGCCTCATCAAAAACAATGCTTCGTTTATTCGCAGATCATGGGAATAGTATAGTTAGATCCGTCCAGATCATCAAGGACGTGCAAAGTCCATGCACTGGTTTTTTTTAACCGAATTTAATGGTGTTATCTTTTTTTTTTTTTTTTTTGCAGACGTGGGGCACACTTAATCACTCGTTTAGCGGTTGATAAACCAGCACTAACTCCGACTTTTTCCCTGTTTTAGGATATCCCTGTTTATGACCGTCCTCTTTGAAAGCGGTTTTTTTTTTCATTTCCGCGGCATATAATGACTTTCCTCTACCCATATTTAGCAAAACTTTAATATTTAAAAAAATTTAGTTATCTTGATACCACTTTTATAATTGATGACCGAATTGCAAATGCGTCCCTATTCCACTGACCCATTTGAAACGTATAGTTTATTAGTGAATAAAAAAAAAGCTAACGAAATATAACTAGGTACTCCTAAATAAATTAATCTACCATTAAGGAAACTAAGTTTTGCTCTTTAAACTAAAGACTGGAGAAAAAAATGTTGAGGCGGCTAGGCCTATTCAAATGACCTTGGGTGATAGGAGTCATGTCAAAGATCAAAGGCTATCAACAAAAGATGTAAAGCGCATTCTATTGACCTGCTCAATCTGACCATGTGGATTTGCGTATACATAAGTGGAAGATGTTAGTATCTGATACTGCGAATTTAATCTAAGTTAAGCCTCTGAAAGAAATGTTAAACAGAGAAAACAGGCCAATGACTATTATATAGCGCTGATGAATCAATGGGAAACATCTCTATTTGTGGGAATCTTAACGTCGAAAGGGAAAATAGGAAAACTTAATGATTTTTTGGTACATACATCTCAAAGTCTCATTATGTATAAGAATAAATAATCTCAGAGCAAAAAAGTCTATTTTCGACACCTTCTAAGGTCTATGAAAAATAAAACATTTATTACAGTAACTAATACTGAGTAAAGTTATTTATATGTAGGCGCAGTGGCTCAGTGGTTAGTGTCTTGGACTACTTAGCAAGGGGCCCCCAGGTTCGAATCCCTCAAAAACCCAAATTCCAACTTAGGGTTTTTTCACTGCGCCACCTCTCGCGAATGTCTGACAAACATCCGAGAGTATAACTGTCTTGCAAGAGCTTCTCAATTAGCCGTTTGGAGTCGGCATAAAATTGTAGATCCCTTCCATTCGTTCCAAAAATACAAAACTCGCACAAAACGCATGGTTGTGAGAAGCTAGGCCTAGGGTCCCTCCGGACCTGTTGCGCCAACTATTTATTTTATTTATTAAAGTTATTTATACTCGTATAATATCTAAGTTCATAGTTTAAACTTAATTATAATAATAGTGACATGAATCGAGCATCTAAGGAAAAGCTTTTCTAGAATGTATTTTTTTATTGTATTTTTATTTTATTTTCAATCGAATGGTCTCGCTAAATTACCTAATACAAAAATATATTTAAAAACGACCACCAAAGCCTAACAACGGAATTAATTTAATCTTAAATGAATCCCTAGTAAGATAAAAATCGAATATATTACAACATTTATTGGATTCCCTAAGGCATCTAGAAATTGATTCATTGTATCCATAATTAACTCTATGATAAGGTACATAAAATAAAGGATAATTTCTAAGAGCTCTCGAAGGAGCATAAAATCCAATTGATGATAATATAGGAAAGGGCAATCGATATGAACATTTATCAAGTCACGAATAGCTAAACATAATTGAAAAATATTGCCTACGTTCAAAAAGAGGTAACAAAATTATTTGGTAATTGCACCTCGTCTCGTAAGATGGCATTTCAATATTCCATCGCAGTCTACGAACGGCTACTCTCGTAAGATGCTTTTGGATTTTCTCTATTCTAATAGATTACACTTCATAAAATGGATTCCATACTGCAGTACTCAAGATGAGATCGAACAAATGCAAAAAAATAAACAATTAAGAGTATGTAGTATGTAGAAAGTGGCTCTCGATGAGAGAAACACTTAGGCCGTTAATCGGTCCATTGTGCGTACCACTGGAGTTTAGGGGTTCCTTATCTGGTTACTCATGTGAACCATTTGCTTCCGTTGATAAAGCTAAGCATGTAAGCAGCGCTGGTGTCGCATAGATCACTAAGATCATTGAGGAAGTAGTTTCCTAAGTACGCCATCCTTAGATTGGATAGGGCAGGGCAGCTGCAGAGAATGTGATCATCATCCTTTTCCTCATCCCTGCAGTTTCTGCAAAAGTCATTGTATGGCGATCCAAGTCTTTGCGCGTGTCTGCCCAAAATACAATGACCAGTAATGATATTAGCAACCAACGAGATGCTAGGTCTGTTTAGTCGCAGAAGCTCCTTGGATCTTTTAGTATCCAGTATCAGCCAGGTAAGTTCGGCAACGTCGCAATATCCCAGATGTTTCCATCTATGGTTTGCCATTCTTGCAAAAGCTAAGTTTTCCGTCAAAAATTACTCCAAGTGAATTAGAGAGAAGTTACGATAAAAAGAAAGGTTTTGACATTTAGAGACATTGAGATGAAGGTCAATTTTATGACACCATATGGAAATTCGTTCAAGATCCGCTTGTAAAAGAATAAAATCGTGAACTGAACGTATAGTTCGGAACACTTTCAAATCGTCGGCAAACATAAGACACTGGGAGCTCAAAAACAAGTCAAGAATGTCATTAATAAATAAAAGGAAGAGCAGAGGACCTAAATGGCTACCTTAAGGTACTCTAGAGGTAACATAAACTCGTTTATGCGAACATACTGGATACCATCAGTTAATTAGGAATGAATCCACTTTAGCATACATGTCATATGCAGAACTCTTCAGAATTCAATGTCACAGACGATATAAGACATTTGTTCTCAGATTGTTGAGAAGTAGAACGTAGACGGCAAGTCCGGTTACTATTTTAAGACATGGGAATGTTAAATACCTAGTTTTTCTATTTTCATTTCAGGTCATCACTAGACTTTCAATTAAAAAATTAAACGTTTGAAAAATGATTGGTCTATCCCAACCCAATACGGAAATCGAATAGAAACACATGTAAAACATGTCTGCTGCTTGGAAAGTTGGATGGAAAATACAATGGCATTAATGCATTATCTTAACAGTGTTATTAGGCATTCTAACCATCTTAGCCTATATTGCTGTTTGCCTATTTGAAAGCTAGTTTATAAGGGTCTAGTCAAATCTTAAATCCAGAATATGATATAGCTTGTTGGGGTAGTACATATACTTTAATGGCATACAATCTAGTGACCCTAAAAATATTGCGGATATGTTCTCTGATTATTTCCAAATAATTAACAGTTCCACCTCCTCAGCTTCTTATAATTCTCAATAAATTCATTCCCTTCCATCTATGTTTGTTGACTGTTCCTCGAACTCATTTGACGTCAATGATGTTAAACACTCCGGGAGTGCCGACAGAAGTGATAACTTGAACAATTACGTGTGTGTTTTTCGAATCATCAGAAAATATATTATTGTGTAGGAAGTAATTTTAAATAAAGTGTTTTTTTATTCATTATTATAAACTACTACTACAAAAATGATATTACAACTATGAACTATCATTTTCATTTATTGCGGTATCTTACATGAAAAATAATGCATAGTATACAAAATTGAAATCTTTAACCTGTTTCCGATGGAACAGCTCATTTACATATTTTTTCGATATCTAGATGTGGCTCCTTTCGTTGGAGAGAATCATTTACCCATAAAGGTATGCAAACATTTTTCTTTCAAACTTCAACCAATTTCTGTCAATGTATTTGTTTGTTTACACAGAGCAAAAGTTGTGCAAAACTTCAAACTGCGAGTGGGAATGGGAATGGGAGGGAACGAGCAAAGACAACAATATTTTTCTGTCTCGCCGCGTCGCCGTTGATAATTTGTTACATCTCGTGGTAAATAAAGTTCGTGAAATAGAAATTGAAATCTACTTCGATGGTCAATTATATTGTTTCTTTTTTTGTTTTTTTTTTTTATTTGTTAAACACAAAATGGACAGTTAGGTCATTAAGAGCTATTTTTTTAAATGTGATAAAGAGTTCCTAATAAAGATTTTTTTTCAGTTGAAAAACGATGATTTTATTATTACAATTTTTTTACAGTTTGTACACCGACACCGACACCGACACCGACACCGACACCGACACCGACACCGACACCGACACCGACACCGACACCGACACCGACACCGACACCGACACCGACACCGACACCGACTCCGACACCGACACCGACACCGACACCGACACCGACACCGACACCGACACCGACACCGACACCGACACCGACACCGACACCGACACCGACACCGACTCCGACACCGACACCGACACCGACACCGACACCGACACCGACACCGACACCGACACCGACACCGACACCGACACCGATTGCATACTTCTTTAGGCGCGTTGGGAACTATTTGGATGGGCAAAAACTAGCAAACTCGCGACACCGACACCGATTGCATACTTTTAGTTGTAAGCTTTTGTACTATTGCTTACTTTTAGGGGTAGGTAATTTATAGCTTAATCTACGATGATTTTTATTTGAATACGTTACTATGGT
The DNA here is from genome assembly GCA_946477585.1 of Cheilosia urbana. NCBI lineage: Eukaryota > Metazoa > Arthropoda > Insecta > Diptera > Syrphidae > Cheilosia > Cheilosia urbana. The sequence goes on from OX297856.1 coordinate 47,873,807, forward strand.
AATTTATGGTAGCGAAAAATTGATTGTCAAAAATTATTTCAATTACCTGTTTTGTATGGGGAATTCATTCATATAATAATTTTACCAGGCTTAATTCCGACATATTATTATGTCCACGATTTTGGGTTTGTGCACATTTACGGCACAGTAGCTTGTGTTATAATTACCGAAACAAGAAATAGAAAACTGTGGTAAACTTGCCACCCTAAGAGTAGGTATACTATATAAATAATTGTAATATTCATGTCGCCTTAGTGTATACTGTAAAATATGATTAGTAATTTTTGTGTAAAATAATGAATATAAAACTACAATTGATGCCGTACCACGAGATCTAGAGCATTATCAATGGCGATGCGGCAAGACAGAAAAATATTGTTGTCTTTTCTCGTTCTTTTTCTTTTAAAAGTAAAATTTGTATTTTTCGGAAAGAAATTCATATTCAATTAAGCTTCAGTATAATTATTATTAACTAGCTGACCCGGCAAACTTCGTTCCGCCCAAATTTGTTAATGTAATGAAAATAATAATTCCGAGCATTCACAATGCATTTCCTAATTTATGTAATTCGGCCAATTAAAATTCTTTATTCAAAAGTCATATTAAATGCAATATAAATAAATGATGAATAGCTATGTTGATTTGTTTCAATCAAACCGCAATGTTTTGACGTTTCGGCCAACCTTCCACTTTTTCCCTTAATTTACAATGTGAGAAACATGGGAAATCAAGATTGATGCCACAATTGCACAAACATCCATCGATTATCCTTGCAATAAATTATTTGTCATAGTGAAAGCGATACGCACGGAAAATTGAAGTCGCACGTGATATCCACATTATGTATAGAGGTAAGCCCGGAACGTCTAAATAATTCAAAAATTCAACTAATCTCCATAACGTTTTATTTTCACAACAAAAGGTAGTATAATGTACCTACTTCCTTTGTCCGTACCTTTCGTATTAAATCTTGCTCACATTTCGCAAATTGCTTTATTTGGACAGTGTCCATTAATAATTTTAATTATAAAACTTTAGAAATAGCGTTTGATTTTATTTTTGAATGGGACTGAATGGGAAAATATCCCGCTTGTGTTTTTCAAAGTACCACCTATAGGGTAAAAAACTATCCGCAATTTAAAACTGGAAGCAACCATATCCATTTACAAAATTTCAATCAACTTGGTAGAGCTGTTTCGGAGATCGGCAACAGCGCCACCTATCAGGTCCAAAAGTATCCTTTCCTTCAAGCGGGAACGAAGAATATAAATCTACAAAATTTCATTGAAATCGGATGAAATACAACAATACGAACAAAACAAAAGAAGAATCATAAAAATTGACCCAGTGGTTATCGAGTTATATCATCATCATCGAGTTTCATCCCGAAAGAATTATAGGTATGAATTAAGAAGATTATTATTAAAGAAAATTTAATTGAACTGAAAAACGACATACGCATACAACGCCACATGTTGAGGATTTTCCGACCATGTGCACTAAGAAATTCAGTTTTTGTTAAAAATAATAAATTAATTATTTTATATGTATTTTATCAATATAATAACTCTGATCGAAGCATCTGTTTTAAACGATATTTATTTTGCTTACATCCTCGTTGACGATATTTGCAGCACGCATTCTGTCAATGTTATGCCAACGCCATAAGGTTACATCAAAAAAGTTTGAATTGTAAAAGCGCTATGGTTACATTAGATATAATTTAATATGGTTGTTTAGTATTCTTAAATTTTCTAATTTTCCGCGAAATTTTCTTAACTTTTTCTTTCAAAAGATTCTTCTCCTGACAATAACAAACACAACAAAAAAAATTTAGCGAAATCGATCCAGCCGTTCACGCGTGATGCCGTGACCAAGGGAAATAGGGATTCATTTTTATATATATAGATTCAACATTGGCACATTTGCTCGAACAGATTGACTCAATGCGATTCGTTCGAAGTCCATTTCTCGCTCCAATTCTCGATTAAATGCGTCAAATCAAAGCTTTGTTGCGCATTTCATCTGACATCTCCAGTTCATTATCCGATGTCACAGTGCGAATTCGATGCAAAATATCGTCGGCCATAATATCATCTTTGTATAATGTACTTGTAAAAGTACCTATCTACTTCATTTCAAAAAGTTACTTGATGTAACATAGTAAACATAATTTATTAGAACAAACTTTTTGGGTATATCTACCTATATTTAAAAAAAAAAAAAAAAACTTCAAAATTGTTGACAACAACAATTTGCTTGGAAAATAATTAAAATAATTGACAACAACAATTGCTTTTAAAATTCAAAATATTTTTTTTTATTTGAAGTGTCACTACTTGATTTCTATCCAATTAATTTTTTTTCAAAGTGTATTTCCCCATTCAAACTTTAATTTTCTAATTTTCCGCGCAATTTTCTTAATTTTTTCTTTCATAACATTGTTCTCCTGATAATAACAAACACAACAAAAAAAGAATTAACGAAATCGGTCCAGCCGTTTGTGCGTGATGCTGGGACCAAGGGAAATAGGGGTTCATTTTTATATATATAGATTTATTCGTTCTGTGCTAGTTTCGGTAGAATACAAGTAGATACAATCGGATTGTGGTAGCTGAAGTAAGATATGTACATTCGAGACTGTAATCTATCTAGATTACGCTGGAAGACAGCATCGATGAAAATTACTTATATATGCTAAAGATAATTCTGCATTACTTCAAGATAAAGTTGGGAAGAGATTTGATGATATTCCAATCATTTTGAGTGGGGATTTCAACATCAACTTTGCAGATGATAAAAACTACCATTAATTGAATTTTTAAATAGCAAATTTGATTTAACGATGAGCAATGATCGCAATCTTAGCACGACTAGACATAAAACTACAATTGATGTCATGTTTACAAGATATTTAAATAGATTCGAATCAAAATTGTTTGTTTCCTATTTTAGTTACCTACCATAAACCTATAGTATCCGTTTTCAAATATAATGATAATAATGATGATGATGATGGAAGAGTTTGAAGTTGTTGATGAATTTTCATAAGTGTCATTGGTATTCATTTCAAAGAATACCCATTAATTTTTAAACTTAATATTTCATGTATCTGTAAATTTATACATTTTAAGCAATAGATTGCAATTTTGTATGTAAAATAATATGTATTATTTTTGATGTAAAATACCGCATTAAATGAAAATGAAAAATGTAACATAATTTTTGTAGTAGTAGCAGTTTATAATAATGAATAAAAAAACACTTTATTTAAAAGAACTTCCTACACAATAATATATTTTCTGACGATTCGAAAAATACACACGTAATTGTTCAAGTTATCACTTCTGTCGGCACTCCCGGAGTGCCTTTTTTTTTTCATTTGTTACACTTTTTGAAAAAAGTTGTTACACTTTCAAAAAAAAAAAAGAGTCTCCGGCAATACTGACAACTAGGCGTTACCTGGACAAGAACCTTTCGGAGATTTAGTGTTATACATGTCGAGTGTCGCTGTTATACATGTCGGTGTCGCTGTTATACATGTCGTGGTCACTGTTATATACATGTCGGTGTCGCTAGTTTGTTTAAAACCTATAAAAAAACCTGATATTTTGGGATTTATTCCTATCGTTTTACGTTACTGTTCTAGCACACTTTGTTTTCCCTTGTTAGAATTGTTTAATGAGTCCCTTGGTAAGGGAATCTTTCTCGAGGAATGGAAGGTGTCAACCATAGACCCAATCTATAAGTCGGGTACTAAACATCTTGTTCCCGATTATAGGCCAATTACCAAATTGTCGGTTATTCTAAAACTTTTGGATAAACTTGTTAAAGATAAACTTGCCTTTACAATCAAGCAATATGTCAGCAAATACCAACATGGTTTCTGGAAGGGCGGGTCTACTATCTCTAATTTAGTCGAATTTTCAAATTTCTGTATAGAGTCCTTAGAAAGTCATAAAGAAGTCCATGTGATTTATACTGACTTCGTCAAAGCATTCAGTAGAATTAACCTTATGATTCTCTTTAAAAAGCTAAATGCGTATGGCTTTTACGGTTCATTGCTGTAATGGTTTAACTCGTATTTGCACACGGAAGGACACAATATGTCGTCATTGGGGACTATTTTTCTAAGGAAATATTAGTTACTTCTGGAGTTCCAGAAGGGAGTCATATACATAGGTCCTCGGCTGTTTTTACTTTTTACTAACGATCTACCAGACTTACTGAAATATTGCTCTTGCCTTATGTATGCAGACGATATAAAGCTTTTTAAAAAAAATATCGACAGTAAATGATTGCTTACAGTTACAGACAGATTTAATTGCGTTCTCTGCGTGGTGCAGTTCAAACGATCTATCGTTAAACCTGGACAAATGTGCCTGAATGAGCTTTAATAAAATTGTTCACTCCATCTTTCCTCAATATTTCATAAATAATGTCCAAATAAAAGTAGTTGATGACTTTAATATCGTGGTATAATTTTTGATACCTTGTCTCTGTGTGTATTAAAACGTTTAACTTGTTCTAACCCAGAATTGGATATATCTCTGCCTAGGACTAATTTAAAAAATATGTTAATCTCTTATCACATTTTGAATTGTATTTCTGACTAATTTTATAACACTAAACTATGTATTTCAAAATCTGTTGATGTTAATCGTAGATTGAATAAATGAAGAGAAATGAAATTCCAATAAAATAGAGCCTCTGCTAATCAAACAAAAACATGCTGTCCGTATTTTATCCAGGGTTAATCGCCCAGTTTTGAGCTGTTTAAAGGTCTTGATTTTCTACCTCAAAAATATTGTGTAATAGGGTTTTAAAAAGATTTTTTGAAAATTCCGGATACAACTCCTCAAGGGCTTATGATCACCGCAATCTATGTGTTAACAACAGAAACCTCGTCAACGTACCCACAATAAAAATATCGCATTTTTCTCGTTTTTATATTGTTACTGTGCCCCTTTTACCTACGAGTTAAATCTGTGTTCCTTAAAAATATTAGGTAGGTATTACCTTTTTTCTGTTAACTATGATGGAATTGATTATTTTCTAATTCCTTTGCTACAGTTTATTTTTTCTTTTATTTGGAATTTGAATTTAATCTCTTATTTTTTGACTTTATTTATTTCTAATTTTATCGCAACTCCATCGAAAAATTAATCCAATTGTTTGTTAATTACGATGCGTACATTCGCCTCTTGTCAGAGTCTGACAACAGAATGTACCTACTTAGGTTTTTCACTTTTAAGCATTCATGCTAATTATTTGTTTGTTTTTAAATAATTATTATAAAAAGAAATTCTTAATTGTGAAAAATAAAATTAAATAAAAATAACATAAAAAAATAAATAAAGCATTCAAAAGAACAAAGAAGATGCAAAACTGATTAAAGCAGCAGAAGTAAAAAATGGAAACCTCGATAGGCTCAAGAAGAGATTCGAAAAGAAAAAAACAAAGTCCGACTTGTGATGAAGATATGCTCAGGCTCATTGATCACTAACTAATGTGCTAATTTTTATTTGTCCTTTATGTGTCTCTCCGGCGATAGCTCATTGGGCTCTTTACGGATATTCTCTTTGAAGGCGTCAAGAGTCTGAGGCTTGTTGACATAGACTCGTGACTTCAAACAACCCACAGAAATAAGTTTGGAACTGCTAAATCAAGCGATATTGCCGGCCATTGCATTTCAGACGGAGAGATTAGGCGACACGTATTGGTTACACCCGCTTGGCGGTGAGCAGCTAACAGATGATGCAGGGTCTGCACTTCAAGGGAACATCTTCAAGTCTGTCATTAAAATTTCCTGTAAAGACCGCCGACTGATGCCCTATTACGTCATCTGACTAATACACCGGGCCGGGGTCATCTGTGACATCTTCAACCACAGGACACAGCTGCGATATTTTCAACAGAACGACTGTTTCAGACAGACACGAGCATCTCTTGTTGATTCATACTCTTCTATAGGTGATCGGCTATAGGTTTCGGCCAGCACCGAAATTAGCGATGCGACAACGCCATCCACGAATTATTCCATGTTCTTTAGGAGTAAATATAGCGATTAACGTGTTATTGACGTGTATTTTGTAGCTCTTTATATATACTTCGCACAAATATCAAATTAGAATTGACATTTACCGGCATTTGCATAAATGATATCATCTTCCGATAGGGTGATGAACGCTGCACTTTGAAGACAGTCAAATACATAATATTTTTAATTATTTTTATTGGTGAACGAATGAATTTAAGCTAGGGGGAGTTGGGGCACGATTTTGTTGAGACTCAGAAAAGCCCAACATATCCAAAGAAATAAAAAAGTAAAATGTTACTGTATTCAGTGTCTTTCTAACTAGCCTATATCAGATGAATTTACCCTCAGATCTATTCACAAGAGATATTAGGACCTATTATACCAAACTGCCCCCCCCCCCCCCCCCAAGGGGGTACATTGATAAATGTCAGAAGCATATTGATTCATAGCCAATTAGGTACCTTATCAGGGTATTTATTAAAAACCCCAATTTTTAAAACGATTTTGTATTATTTTAATAACATATAATAATACAAAGTAGTATGTAGGTATTTTTATTTTGTAATTCATGTTAACATAAGTTTAAATTAGAAATAGCTAAATGCTTTCCTAAAATCAAAACAAGGAATTTGGTATTAGTATTTGTAATATTCAAGTAATAAATCCAGATCTTACATAAAGAAATTAAATAGGGAAAGTGTTCTTCAGGTGCATTGATTATCAACTTTCTTCACAGAAAACAAATATTAAAAAAAAAATGTAAGTAAAATTACCAAATTATGAAGGACATAGGTAGGGGAAAGCGGGAGACTTGAGCCACTTTTTGTTAAATCGTTCATTACAACTTTTCTATTAATCTTTTATTATATTTGTGGCAGTATGAAAAAAAACTGTTTAACGTTTTTTGTAAAGAAAACAAAAAACTAATACAAACTGAAAAACATAGCTATGTAATGTATGTTAAAAGAGACATAAAAATTCAAAATTATTGAATTTTCAAATAATAATAAGATGTTAGAGACTAAAAAGTAAAAAACAGTATTAAAAAAAACTTCAAAAACTTAAAAAAAATAAGTAAACAACTTAATTTCTTAATAAACATTAAGATATTTTAGTTCTGTGTACGATTAGCCTCTAATTGGTATAACAGTTAGGGCGTTTAAAGATCTCATTGTCCCTTTTGGTCAGTCCAACACATATCTCGTGCACGTATTTATTACTAAGACGCAAAGTCGCATATCCATTATTTCATCAGAACCACTGATCAACTCTCCCCTTTGAAACCAGATCAAGTCTCCCGTTCACATTTTTTCACAATTAAAAACTAATAATATTTGTGAAACACAAGCTAGCTGGATTTCGTTTTAATATCTACAAAGTCAAACTTACTTACCAGGTTAAAAAAAAAAAGTTAACATAAAAAAAAAAAAATTGTTTAACTTTTTGCACCAAAAAACACATTTTCACTTCTAACAGCCAAAGTCAATTGAGAGTTTAGATATATTTTTGTGTGGAAGTAAAGGATCAAGCTCTGCGACATTTGAGTCTACCGTTGTAGAATTTGAGTGGAATTTACTGAATTATTGAGAGTGGTTCAAGTCTCCCATATGTTCAAGTCTCCCGCTTTCCCCCTACTCAATAAATAAAAGAGATCGGCTTTTGGGCAGTCATTATGGAAAAATAAATAAAAAACGGAATTATATAAGCAGTTTTTTTACGGCTATAGTAAGACCCATACTGACCTAACAAGACCTTTCTCGAGCGCATATCCTAGCAGGGAAGAATGGAGAGACGGACTCATACCTAACACGCAATCCATAACCGTTTTTACGGACGGATCAAAAATGGAAACCGGGGAAGGGTCAGGCGTCTTCTCTGAGTCGCTGAGTATATCAAAATCGGTACGTCTCCCTGACTACAGCAGTGTCTTCCAAGCAGAGGTCCTGGCAGTGACAACAGCAGCCCTTGAGTCTGTGGTAAGGGCAATACCACCTGAAGGTATTAACTTCTTTATCGACAGCCACGCCGCAATAAAAGCATTAACTGCAGTAGAAATAAAATCAAAGCTTGTGAAATGCTTTCGCGAAGAACTAAGGGTTCTTGGCACTCAGTGTAAGGTATTACTCTGCTGGGTTCTGGGACATGAAGGCATTCCTGGCAACGAAAAAGTGGACGAATTAGCTAGACTAGGTTCGACAGCTGTATCATAACACGCTGATCCCACTGTGAATATCCCGCCTTGCTCACTCAAACTTGAAGCAGGGAAAAAGGCCACAAGAGAGGCGAACGCAAGATGGACCGCACTAGAAACCTGTCATGCCACAAGAATGCTATGGCCAACCTTCAATGAAGCCAGAACCGAGAGCCTCCTACGAAAAGTGAGTACTTAATCATAGGTATTTATAGACAGGGTTATCATGGGTAAGGGACATCCTTTTCCCCCAATGGGCATCACAATGGACCAATATTGACCTGAATGTGGCGCGGAGTACTCCACGCCAACCCGCCTACCTAACCTAACCTAAGCAGTTTTTAAAACTAACGTTTTCGGTGACTCGAATTGAAAATTAAGAACGCAATAGTTTTGAGAACATGCATTTACTTAGAGTAACTAAGTTTGCATTTTGGTCAAAATCGTTATTGCCGTTACACAGGTAAACCGTAAACTAAAGAACAAATTACTTTTTTCAAAAATCCACTTCACGATAATACAGAGAAAAACTGAGTTTGCTATTAAGGTAAAATTGACCATAGTACCCTAGGAATACATTTTTGTTACAATCGTATGGACCGTTTTCGAGATATGTCCAAATTTCGAAAACACCGTTCTTCGAATCCTTAGCTTAAAACTGGGTATACAGTCATGGTAACCTCACCTACTTAAGGTTAAATATTAATTCTGGTTGAAATCGATGGAGCCGTTTTCGAACAAATCAAACTGGCACGAACATTTTATATCGGAAGTACAATTAATATTGAGGTTACCTTGCAAAAAAACGGCTCCGAACTGTAAGCCACAAACCCCAAATCAGAAGTTTGAACGAAATCCGGGCAGCCGTCTAGGCCTTTGGAAGGACGGGCAGAATTTTGCGACCCACTTTTTTGAGTTCGTCTATCATCGTCATGTCAGAACTCAAAAATGCTTAACATCTCGAGTTCGAAATTTTGTACGAAAACAATATCTTTTCTTGCTACGTAATGGAGAAAGTTAAAAAATTGACTCGAAAAAGAAATGACAAACATTTACTCGCAGACGTGCGAAACATGTTTTTGCATGCTAGGCCCAAAGTGATGACTGTACAATTGTACAGTGATGTCAACCAGATATGTTTTTGCGTTGATAGACATAGCGGCAGCTGCCGCTCCAAATCAACGTACCCATCTCCCCTTACCAACCAAAGTTAATATTAAATGAATTCAATTTATTTGTTTGTCATTAATTTTACTGTGGTAATTCCAAGAATTTGTTTCGCTATCTTTTATTTTATTGATCATACCTTTTTTATAATTATAAAAATAAATAATTATAAGATATTGATTTTGTCCTGATTAGAGTGGCTGAGGTTTACGTTTTGTTAATTTTTGATTATTTGAATTTTGCTAAGTAGGTGTAGCGTGTAGGTAGGTAAGGTACCCATACCCATTAATAAGTAGGTTGGGTGATAAAGTGCAAGTTTACCATCCGTCAATAAGCCTCTGAGATACAAAGAATAGCGCAATAATAATTAATTTTGTTTTTCTGTGAAAAATATTTCTCCATTTCTCCACCTATGTCTCCAAAAATTTGATGTTTCGCGTTTGAAAAATATGTGTTTGAGCAAAGTTTCCATAAGCGCAAGACAAAAGTGGTTTAAAAAAAAAAAAAAAGCAAAATTAGAAAAGTGATACAATTACGAATTGGTATTTGCGTTTTTAACCTAAAATGGTCAATATATTTTTTGATAAATAATTAAGAAAGACTGACCTTATGAGAGATTATTTTTTATGATTGTCCTAGGCTCAGCTTCATCCGGCTGACTAAGATTTTTCACAATATCCGAAGAAGCAAAAGCTTTAAATAACACAACAAATAAATGGTCAATTAGGAAAGTTATAGGCGGGAATTCAGAGTCCGAAGTAGAGTTGTAAAGAAGTCTAGGAAAAGGGGACCTGAAACTCAGAATTAAGGAAACTACATTGATTGGAAAAGCTTTTAGAACCCAAAAAATGAAACAAGAAGGGCAAAACAGAAAAGCAACAAAAAAAAAATTGTGGTTTCATTTGAAGTATAGATCCACCTTTAGCTGCAGAATATTTTAAGAATGTAGCTATATAAGACAAAACATTTTACTGTGAAAATTGCAATGAAAATGAAGAATGTAACCTATATTCTATTTATATTACTATACGAAATCTAAGTATTAAAAAAAACACTTATTAATTAATGTAACTTTGAGTTAAATACCTGGTACTTAATCAAAAATAAATAACCCTTCCCTTCCCTACCCGAACGGTACTAAAACAACGGAATGGTATTATATGATGTCGGCGGAAGTGTTTTCTCTTAGATTTTTTTAATGTGAGCAGCTCATTTACAGTCTTCCTGAATATTGTTGGATTTTTCGGGTCAAACTTGCGATTAACGTGGTATTTTATAAAGATATCGCTATATTAACTGCTGCTTTAAAATCCATGCATTCACCAAAAAAAAAATCGAGTAACATTAAGGAACTCTATTTTACTGATACGTATACGAACGAAGCCCAAAGATAGGCCTCAAACCATACATATACAATATACATCTCCAATTTCCGAATTTTCAGACTAACCGATATAAGGTCGCTTCCATCTCTGTCTAATATTCTGCATATCCTCAACACCAACTGTGATTTTTTACAAGGTTTCCTCGTAGTCAAATTTTGTTATTTCTCTTCTTTTCATAATATATGAATGTAAATATTTATCTTGTAGACGGTATAAAGCCAAACCAATTAGACTATAAGACTTAAATATTTGAATGAATTAGTCAATAAAAGCTATAACAAGGTTTACTTTTATAATGTCTCTGTAAGGTTCTTATTCCATTGACACATTTCTTACTTACTTTCTTACTTAATCTGAATGCTAAGATTGAACACGGCATTCGTTTTTGGGTAAGCAACATGCTTAAATGTAGGAAAATTAACTGCACCCTGTGGCGAAGTTCAGAATGTCAGTAACCAGAGGGATCCCGCAAGGTGGAGTATTCTCACCTCTTTTGTGGCTACTGGTTATTGATGGCATTTTGAAGAAACTAAATTCTATGGTGATAGGTGTCACAGCGTATGCAGACGATGTGTTTATCACTGTTCACGCAACGTATCTAAACACTCTAAGTGAAAGCATGGAGGGTGCTTTAAGGATAATTAGCTCATCCCATCCAAAACGGAAGGGTCATCCTGGACAGGAAACTAAACTGGAATCTAAATATGGGGGAAAGAATAAAAAAGGCATAAAATGCTCTCTTTACCTGTAAGAAAATGGTTGGTACGACTTGGGGTCTGAAACCTGCTATGATGCATTGGCTATATACGGTAGTAGTCAGACCCATATGGCGCACTAGTGTGGTAGAGGGCCATTACCAGGAAAACAATAGTAGGCGAAATGGCGACTGTGCAGAGGGCGTGATGCGTAGCTATAACGGGTGCACTCCGGAGTGCTCCTATCCTACAGCTGCGCTAAACATTTTCTGCATCTTATTCATTTAGATTTACACATTAAACAACTAGCGGGAAATAGCGCCTTAACGCTCAATGCTCTAGGCTACTTCAAGGATGGCAATTTCGGACAGTATTCTATATAATCAGAACTGTTGCCCGGTAATCAGATACAAACGGATGAAATCTTCCCTTTGGTTGATCTCGATATTCCCTTCGATGTATCTTATCCAGAAAGGGGTGAGTGGCAATTAGGCAAGGTCACCAAACACTGTGAAATAGCAATTTACACAGACGGCTCGAAAACAAGGGAAGACACTGGTTCTGGGTTCTACTCTGTAGACCCACAACTAAAAGTGTATACGACTACTGGATCTAGCAGAATCTTTCAATCAGAAGTTTTAGCCTTTGTCAGACTGTGTTGGGTGCCAGGATATTGCGGTATAGCAAGAAATGAGGAAGTTGACGAGCTTGCGAGATAAAGAGAGGAACTAGGAACAGAAGAGGTAGCATGGCGAAAACCACCTCTATGTATACTAAAAGTTAAAAACCAAACCGAAATGAAGGTCGATATAAGGTGGTCAAACATCACCGGACATAAAGTGTCCAAGACAATTTGGCCACAACTGCACATAAAAAAATCTAGGAAAATTCTAAAATTAGGTAGGGAACAACTCAGAATGTTGGTTGGAATCCTGTCAGGGCACTGTCTTTTAAGAAAACATGCAAAAAGACTTAGACTGACAAACACGGAAACTTATCGATTCTGCGACGACCTGCAAGCCGATGAAGAAATCACACACATACTGTGTGAATGCGAAGCAATATTTCGCAACCGGAGGAAGTTTTTGGGTAGGTACTTTTTCCAACAATTGGAGGAAATTTCAAAGGGCTACTCAATTTCTATGTCATAATTTTTATTCATGGGAAAATGTTTAGGTTTTGTTCACTGTTGCTTACTGAAATTGGTTCCCCAGGGATCGCGATGGGCCCTTGTGGTACCTAGTGCCGTATGAGACCTTACTATCTCATACCCCTTTTTTACCTAACCTAACCTTCTTACAACCCCTGAAGAGTATCTGCATGAGAAACGGCAGCCAGTTATCAAGGCCATGCGCTCTGGCATCCGCGACGAATAAGTCTCTAAAGTTTAGGTCTTCCTTGTCACCTCAAACCCGAGGGCTGGGACTTGAAGATATTTTTAGATGGATTATTATAGCCCATTCGCTCAATGTCTTTTGATACTATATATTCACCGTCCGAAAAAATCCTTTGACGGATTTGTCTTTCGAATGAGCCCAATAGCTGAACTCGCGTCAGGATAAGGGTTTTGCAGAGCATACATTACGTCCTTCGAGTTAGGAGTTTTGAATCCAATTTGTTTGCCAAACCGAAGTAGGAACGGTTTTCTAGGGTATCATTCGTGGAGTTCATGTTTACTCCGAGGTAGATTAACTCCTAAAAGTTCTGACCAGAGACAATACTGAGACCCCCAACTTCGGCCGATTTTCCGTTACTTGCCTACAAGCTATATTTATATGGGCTGGTACACGCTAAGTGCGTTAGTATTGTTATATAGAAATTCGTATTGACAAATGTCACGTAACTTCACTCACCAACACACTCGCACCTTGCGTGTCCCACTTCCGCTGTCGGCAAAGTTGCTGCCAGCGTTCATAGAATTTTGTCCGTTAAATTTGAAATTTTTCGTTACGTGTAAATAATAGTATTTTATTTTAGGAATAAGTACAATTTTGCTGAAAATATTTATGAAAAATGATTACTGCAGAATGGTTGTAGGAAAATAAAAACATTTTGAGCAATATTTCTTCAGTTATTTAAGAAAAATGTACACATGAAATCGAAGTTAATGATATTCAAAAGCGGAAAATACACAACCAGTTTGTCCTAATATGTTTCTAGTATATAAAACAACTCATTTAGATAGTATTACTAACCAAACAAATTATATTAATCGTCTTTTAAAAATTTATAATAACCAACCAATAGCATTCAGTTATCTTAAAATGTCGTATTCCCGAACTCCATCACATTCCTCTATGGTTGGTAGCGGTTGGCAGCATTGATTTTATATTTTTTGTATGTTTTTGCATGTCACACGGATTTTAAATTGACAAAACACCGATAGGAAAACAAAATGGCGAATTTGAAAAAAACTGAGGGGGCCAGCGGCAAGAGGATTGTGAGTTGGGGGTCTCAGTATTGTCTCTGGTTCTGACTATATCAATAGGGATGTTTTGTCCCAGGCGGTTGACAGATGCTTGTTTGTTTATTGATGGCATAATCTTAGTCTTGTCCTGATTTAATTTAGAGCTCACAGATTTCGCAGATTCAGCAGGTTCATATTTCAGCAGTCCTTTCGAAACATTTCGGAATTGTGCCGGATAATTTCTTTTCTTTTTTTTTGTGTCAAATGATTTTACGTACGAAGCTAATCACAGCTGATGTTCGTTTCAGAGCAAAAAGTAAGAGATTTCAGTGTTTTCTGTAATAGTTTAACGAAATTCGTACCTTTTTAGACACAAACCTCGTTTAGTAAAATTAGCGAAGAAAAATGTTTATAAATAACAATTCAAGGAGAGCCACGCAGAGGCTGCGTAAATCATTACGCGATGTATAACTAAACAACATCGTAGAGGCTTCGTAAGGGAATCTAATAAATACGGCTGTTACTGTTTAGCGTATGTGTTTCCATTGACTTTTTGGCAACTTTGAACCTTTTAAACAGCTGTTCTCTAAGGCCCGTTTTCTGGTACTATACTCATAGCGAAATAAGTTCTACAGTTAAATATCTTATAGGCTACTTTTTATATGTCATAAACTGTCACATACGACTTCATGGGAACTTAAATTGATATGAGTATGATCAGCAAAATGATTTACTTTAAGAAATATGTTTCGGTCAATTTTAGAAAGTGAATTCCGTTACTATACCTAAAATGTTATTAACGTTTCATAGTCTTTGCACAAAATGTTTCTAGGTTTTTAACCAACTACCAACCGAATCTTCTCCGTGCCCTTCAATTTCGCCCTCTGCACTAGTATCACATTAACGACCCCCTCTTTCAAAGAGTACTTATAAAAATAGCCTGTCAATTTTAGCTTGTGCGTGTATTACTCTCGACTGGACAACAAGTGTTAAAGATATGAGCGAAATAAAAGCTTACATCCAACACGCAAGAATGCGGTGTTATTTCAAGCAGGTCATAACAATGACTCCAACTTACAGGACACAATTTTCGATTTAAATTGGTCGCCTGCAGCGTTTTTTATACCCAGTAAGTTACTTTGCTGGGCAAACCCACTTTTCAGCGGAGTGGATATCGATTCTGCCAAAGTCCCGCCAACTACATGTAATGTATGTACAATAGCATACGTATAGGTAACATACAAGAAAAAATTTATTCAATTCTATTACGAGGTTATCTCAAATACTCTTAACGATAAAATCTAATTCCGATCCCTTTGTAATTCGGTTCAAGTTTAACCGTAATTTGTTGTCAAAATTGAGGATTCAAATTTCATTTTGTATGAGAACAGACTTATATATTCCTTGTTGTCCTGCGGCAAATCCCCTTGCGTGATATGCTCGACCTTCATTGTAACGATTGCTATACCTACAAAGCACACATCGGCAACATAGCATCGTTTCTATCAGAGCGACAAGGCGACAGGGCGACAGAAAAGGGATGGATTTGTTTCATAAGTTTCCTGCTATACCTACCTAACCTATATGAATTTCGTACGAATCCCTGTCGCTCTAACATTGGAGTGTAATCGTTTATTATTATTTTATTTTGTCCTTGCCATGTCGTTTGGTTGGGGACGATAAAAATGAAAAATATGAATAAAACATTTTATTGAGCGTAAATGAATTTGATGGAGACATTGTTGGTTTTCTATTTATCCTTCGCCCTTGCAGGAACAGGTGCGGACATGGACAGTGAGTGTCACAGTTTAAAAATGAAAGTCCCTATCGCCGAGGATGTTGTGTGTGTTTGCAGTTATGGGAAAAATCGATACCTATCCACCCAAAAGCAAATGAAATTTCGTTGCAAAATATATTAAAGCCTTTTAATTACCAGGTTAACCACAGAATTTCGATAATTACCTATACTGTGCTTCGCAGAGGGATGTTGTAATACCAGCTTCAGGGCAAATCACTTTGTTTTATATCCTGAAAATGTCATTAAAAAGTGAATGAAATTGCTCATAGTCCAAGTGTATGGAGAGTTCATCAAAGAGGCACTGAACTTCCTATTTTGCATTCAACAGGATGGAAGTTAGTAAAACGTCCGCAATTTAAGTGAATTAAACTGATTGGCCTTTTCAGAAATAAATTAAAATACAGATTACCTTTTATACCGTCTTGTTCGCTCCAGAGACAACGCAAATTAAGTTAAATCGCTATTGTGTTGTTTCCATTAAATTTGCCCTCAAACGATTGCGAGGAATAGCATCGCAGAGAACAGATATAGGCATATGAACGATGATCCATGTACGAGGGTATGACGTACGACCAGTGTTGCCAAAAAAAAAATCAATACAATAATGCTTAAAATATTTTTTTTAGGTAAAGTGAAATAGTAAATATTAAACACTTATATAAGAAAATGAACAAAAACAATTTTTATTTCC
This sequence comes from Cheilosia urbana, assembly GCA_946477585.1. Taxonomy (NCBI): domain Eukaryota; kingdom Metazoa; phylum Arthropoda; class Insecta; order Diptera; family Syrphidae; genus Cheilosia; species Cheilosia urbana. Next base: position 47,890,181 of record OX297856.1, read on the forward strand.
AAAAAAAAAGTATGTTAATCATTTAAGTCATCCATTTCAGGGTGATAATCTGTTGAATAGAGCTTTTCCAAGACAAAATAATAAAATGAGTTTATAATTTACTAACTTTCTTTATTTAACGACAAACACTTTCTTGAAAACCAAAAATAACGCAGCGGAAGCAAACTTACGAACAAAAAACAAACATCTTTCACATTTGTTTCCAATTTCATTCCACTTACTTACACATTCTTTAAAACTGAGATTACATAAAAAATTCTTCTTGGGCAAGATTTTGTTCAGAATATTAAAAAAAAAAAAATAAATAAATAAATAAATAAAGTTGAAGTAAATAAAATAAAAATATTAGAAATAAAAATAAAGTTGCTATTTTGGAAAAAAAAAACAACCCTTAAAGCCTAAGATATTGCCTAAAACATGAAAAAGCCTTAGTTGGCATCGCTGTCCGTACAAGCAACCAAACCTACCCCTTTCCTAAAGGTTCTCTCTTTACTCACAGCATAGAGAGAGAGATGAGGCTACTGGGACTAGTTCATAAGAAAAAACCGAAATGCACAATGTTGAACGGGTGTATTAAAGTTTGTCAACCGCGCATAGACAATAAATTGCTTGTTGATTTATCTATCTAAGTAATCAGTTAGCTTAATACGCTTATCCTGAGTTGTTCACTTTATGCTATTGTAATCACGCCACATCTGGAAGTGCATGTCCGTTTCGTTAGTTCTAATTGGTTTTGATTAGATCTACAGACTCGGAGTGACGGATTTCCAAGAAATGCATCAAAAACAGATGGCCATTCTGAAATCTCAGGGCGCCAGCTCTGATGTGTCTGTTGGAGGAAATGTTTATTTCGTAGCGTGATTTTTTTTTAATTTCAGTGGGGGCAATACCTCCATATATCTGGCTTAATACAAGCTAAAACTTTAGGCTTAAAGTAACAACTTAAAACTAAGACATGAAAATCCTTAAAACTTAGACTTAAAGATAAGGAGAGTGGTGAAGGAGATCAAGTTTGAGGTGGGCAGAGCTGCGGTTGAAATCGAAAGTTGAAAGGTTGGAATTAACCTTTCGCAACATACGGGAGATTGGTTCACTGGGGCCATATGGGGTTTGTGTTAAAGAAAATAGAGTTGTAAAGAGACGCGCAATCGATGGAGCTTGATAGAAGACGATAAATGAAAAGAATAACCGCAGCGTCTCTGCGTTCCTCAAGGGTATTCAGGTTAATGAGATTGAGCCGGTCTGTGGCAAGATAAAAGGATTGTCCCAAGGCAGACCTCGGAGGGCAAATCGAAGAAAGCGACGTTGGACGTTCTCAATTCTGTGTGCATGAACTCGATGAAAGGGAGGCCACACTTGACTAGCGTATTCAAGAAGAGGACGAACTAAGGTTAAGGATCTAGTCACGTAAGGGTCGGAGAATTCTTTAGACCATTGTTTAACAAAGCCGAGTGATGAACTGGCCTTACAAATTATTTCAATATACGAACGAAAATTTAGCTCCCTGCCATACAATACGCTAAGATCGCGAAGAGAATGAACAAGAGAGATTGGTTGACCGTGGAGAAGGTAAAGTCGGGGAGGGGGCTTGTTGCGCTTGTTGTGATAGGGTAATGGATTGGAATTTGGGGAAGTTGAGTTCTAAGCAATTGTTGAGGCACCAGGTCGAAAAACGATCAAGGTCTTGTTGAAAGAGACAAGAGTCTTGATGTGAAGAGATACTTTTAAAGAATTTAGTATCATCTGCTTAGAGAGAGAGGGACGAGTGTTTGATGACCTTCTTAAGATCATTTACCGTTAGGATGAAGAGAAGGGAACCTAAATGGCTGCCTTGTGGGACACCAGATGTTGCTAAGGAGGAGGACGAAAGTACGGACCTAAAGCGAACGCTATAATACCTGTTTTCAAGGTAGGAAGATATCCATTTTATCAATATGGGTTCAAAGTCGAGGGCAGACAATTTGAAGAGGATTAATTGGTGTGAAATCTTATCAAAGGCCTTACTGAAGTCAGCTGCCATTCTCTTAGGTTGAGACGGCAAAGGATACAAATTCAACGAGATTTGTATACTCTGTCCAACAAAAATTGTCAGTACAGGCCTTATGGAGGAGCTTTTTTGCTGCCAGTGGTGCCTGTAGATAATCTCACGGCACTCAAACACAAGAATTGCCTCTGAAATAAAAATCAAACCACTGACATTCCAAAGAATTGTTGGTGTAATTTTCCTGAAATTCACATGCAGCCCAAACGCAACCAGTCTGCCACACAGCCGCGGGCAGAATGAGCACGATCGTCTTGTGTCGTTTGCTATTATCATCAACCAAAATTAGCAGTGTGTGTGAGTGTGACTGAAAGCTGAAACACATCAAAAGAGTGTTACCAGTTGAACAAAGAGAGCACAGTCCTTAAGGGTTTTTCTACGGACTTTGTCATAGAACTTTCGGTTTTGGTGCTTTTGAGAACGATTTATTATGTGGGGTGCTGCCTTTCGGTTTTAATTTGTTTGTATTTCTGAAGGATCCAATAATATTCAGTTAAACCATTTTTTTTAATGTTGTCTTTTAGAAATAAGGATTTAATCATAAGTGTGTTGTAGTGGTATTGCGATAAATAGCGATTACTAGAACAACCGGATTCATGAAAAAGCATGTTTCTTAGGATATCGTTTTAAATTTTTTAATATTTAAGACTAAGTACCTATTTTCAGCCAATATTTCTGCATATTTGGGTATAAATGCATATTTCACTTTGTTGAGCATATTTATGGCGTATCTTAGAGTTTTGACGCCATGAGGAGGGGAGAACCCGAAGCATGGGATGAGTATAAGGCGAAAAAGAAAGAGATGAATGTTACTCTGCGATGACGTAAAAGGGAGTCATGGAGGGACTTTTGCTCGAGTATGAGGAGTACGTCTGAAGTCAGTAGACTACAAAAGATTGTCTCCAGGGATCCAGTTTTCAAGATCGGACTCATTCGTAATAGATATGGGGAGATGTTGGAAACACTGGATCAGACAAATGAGGTCCTAATGGAGGTGCACTTTCCGGGAAGCTATAAGTCAGATCAGCCCTGGGCTCCAAGGAAACAAGGAGCGAACAGGATGGATAGGACGGAAGCAGAACGGATCGTAACACCAGAAACGGTCAAGGGTGCGATAGCAACATTTTCACCCTTCAAAACCACTGGGCCGGATGGTATATTTCCAGGTCTAATGCAATGGGGAGTAGACATAATTGCTCCAAGGCTCAGGAATATATACGTTGCATGCCTAGCAATAGGCTACATCCCGATTACATGGAGGGAGACAAATGTGGTCCTCCTTCCAAAGCCGAGGAAAAAGGATTACACCGAGGCAAAGGCCTTCAGACCAGTTAGCCTAACATCGTTTCTGTTGAAAACAATGGAAAGGGTGGTGGTGGACTATATGGAGAGTACTGCGCTTAATATGTGTCCTTTAAATAGTAGACAGCATGCCTACAGGACAGGCATGTCTACAGAAACAGCGCTGCATCAAGTAGTACGCGTTGCAGAAGAAGAGCTAAATACCGGGGGCATTGCGATGACCACCATAATGGACATTGAAGGTGCCTTCGATAAGATATGCTTTGAAAGTCTGAAACAAGCCTTGGAAAAACGTAGGGTTAACCCATTGGTGGTAAGATGGGTGGACAATATGTTGAACACAAGGGCGATAAATATTCAGACGGGAACCTCAAAACTCAGAGGAAGGGTTAGCAGAGGTTGCCCACAAGGAGGTGTTCTCTCACATACACTGTGGAATATCACTGTGGACTCTCTTCACGACAGACTTGAGGCGACTGGCATTCACACTGTGGGATATGCCGACGACATAGCAATAATGGCCAGAGGCCAATATTGGCACAATCGTGGAACCATCTCTGGACATAGGAAGGTCCTGGAACTTGTCAAAAACGAGATTAGGGAGCTGAACATGCCTATGGATGGGATAACAAGGGTGCGTACTATGGAAAGGAATTACAAAACTCGTATTGAGAACGGATTACTTCCAGAAAAAAGGAGTGGTGAAATAGTGATTTTCACGGATGGATCCATGATGGATGACGGAGCGGGTGCCGGTATATATTCAGCAGAGATGGAACTAGCCCGTCACGTTAGCCTCGGGAATTACACTTCTGTATACCAGGCTGAGATGATTTCATTGCTGCATGCGTTGGACTACTTGCTTGAGAGTCAGGTGGAGGGAAGAAATATCCTTATAGTACTGGACAATCAGGCGGTGATCATATGCATGGAACAAACAAAACAAAACAAAATAAGTGTTCATCTAAAAATGAAGTAACACTGACTTGGGTACGAGGACATATAGGGATCGAAGGCAACGAAAAGGCGGACTCCCTTGCAAAACAGGGGTCAACTGAAAAGTTGCTGGGACCAGAACCATTCTCTTCAATTGGCAAAGGAATGGTAGAACAGCTGATTCACAACCGTGGAACAATGTAGACAGGCTAAAATGGCAATTAAGTGGCCGACCTGCTCCACTCAAAGAAGGGTTCTAAGCATGAGTCGAGGAACATTGAAATGGGTGGTGGCTTTGTTAACAGGACATGGTAATTTCGGGTATCACTTAAGGAAGATGGGCCTTAGAGAGGATGATACCTGTAAACTATGCCTGGAGGAACCTGAGACAGCGGCACATATACTGTGTGAATGTCCGGCGTTTGCTGGCAAACGAATGAGGATCTTGGGACATCATTGGGTCGAGACCCAATCGAAAAGAGACCCGACAATGGTGGTCTGATTCGAATATCTCTCGAAATCTATATATACAGAGTTTTTGTTATATTTTTGCATTTTCACTACTTTTTCATCAAATAGTTTTTCACACTGAAATATCAAAATGACGAGGTAAGGTGCTTATTGTCGGTCGTTGGGTTTTACCACATCCGGCCACTCGTCCCCAGTAAAGATATTGCCTTGAAAGGATTTTATGATCCTTTTTTCGATAATGTATGTACAGCTTCACAGGTGCCGTCTTTTTACCATCTGTTTAGTTATATGACACTGGATGACCCGGCGAACTCCGTTCCGCCCAAATTCATAAATGTAATGAAAATAATATTTCCAAGCATGCACAGCGCATGCTACTTTATGTAATTCCGTCAATTCAAATTCTTTATTCAAAAGGTATATTAAATACAATAGAAATAACAGAAGTATAGAAATATCGATGTATTTCAATAAAACCGCAATGATTGACGTGCCGGCCAAACTTCCGCTTTTGTACTTAAGTGGTTTGCCCACAGAGCACGCCACATACAATTGGACCATGTGAAAAAACATGGGAATTTAAGATTGATGCTACAAATATCCAGCAATTATCCTTGCGACTTATTATTTGTCATAGACGCTTAAATGCCAAATCGTTCTGAGTAAGCGGAGTCCGCGATATGACCATGTTGCCTCTTAAACTCAAAATCGTCCTTGCATTTGATTTGAGATTCTTCACAATCATATCCAACACGATCTGATACAAAGTTTCGGTGCTTTAAGGTTGCTCAACAAAATGATAATTGAGCTGACTCTTAATTTCAAATTGTGAAGCGGTAAGTCCGGAACATCCGAATTAAAAAATTAAAAATTTTAAATAATTTTTCTTGTATTGGAAGTGACACTACCCGTTTAATACCCATTCCTTTTTTTCCAAAGTGCGGTTCTTTAATCAGGTTTGAAAACAAATCTGCGATCTTCTAAGTTCATTTCCTCTATCGTCGTTTTAAACATTGTAATGAAAGCGTTGATTGCATTTATAATGGTTGCAATTGTCGAATGACGTTTTTTGTCACTCCTGTTTGCCCTCTGTACAGACTATTGACTTGATCATCCCCCGACAAAATGAAGTACACCTGCGAATATTGCTGTACGTCCTCATTTACTGGCAAGAAGGTACCCATCCGATGGTAAATTTGGCCTTGAATCTGTTAATCCGAATTTTGTGGCGTAGAATCCCGTGCCATTGTTAGAAAATGTGTGTTTGCATGATGTATAAGAGAAAATATTGCCACCAGTTTTTTGAATGATTTTTGTTCCCAATGAAGTCATACGAAAACAGTAGTTGTACCGTCAAATGTTCTTTAGAAAATCCTCCGCTTCAAATGGCTCTGCAGATGCTAATTTCACTTTGCCACTCGCACAGCAGTTTTTTAGCGCGTCTTAATGTTGGCACACCCCCACCCCAGCACCGAACTTGACGAGTTGTGGGGGCTGAGTAATGGTAAAGACTCTCGAGAATCTCTCCAGAGGAACCGTGAAACCAAAGGGTGCTCTCCTACCCGTCCTTCCTTTCTTGTCCCACTCCTTCCATAACTTTCCTCCTAATTCTCTCTTATCCCATCCTATTTCCGCCTGGGCTGGATAAAGGTGTCATACGACCCGTGCCGAGTATCAACCTGGCTGGGGGCCCAGTTTCAAAAATAGCCCGAGTCGCAAACGGAGTATCCGGATACCTGGCGACCTCCGGATTAGCCAGCCTTATCTGTGTAATGCGGATCTATGCACAGATGGACCTTCCCTTCTCCGCTACTCGTGGGTCCATGAACAAAACAAATAAAACAATTAAACAAAAACAAAAAATTTCAGAGTCCGGTGCTCTTAAACTACCGGCTGGAAGTACTGCCTCTGAGCCCGCTTCCAGTACTAGCGTTCCTGCAACGACGGCAACTAAGAACTTGGTCACCAAACCTGATCTTAGTCTTGCCGAAAGATGCAAAGAACGCTCAACTCGAAAACCCGGTGCTGCACGTCGTACTGCCTCGAGCTCGCGACACGAAAGCACCTCCACTAGGCAATATAGAGAGCGACGTACCGCCTCCAGAATTCTGGAGCGCTACAAGGACGTCCCGGTAGATCAGCTCTCTATTAGAAACAAAGAATCGATCTCCTGGGCAACGAAAGTTGTCAAGGAGATTCCTCCTGACTCCTCAAGGAAGGACTCCACGTCCAAAAGACAAAGGTCGATTGAGGAGTCCACTGTCGACCCAAAACGAGTGAAGGTAAACTGCAGCAGTTCCTCACTCTCCTTAAAGCACAACAAGCCATTCAGTGATGTCCTCAAGGCACACCTTGTCCTCGCTGTAATAGACAGGAGTGACATAGATGGCAGCATTTCCCCTGAGAGATGGAGAAAAGTAGAAATGAAGCTGGCTACTAAATTTCTACAGGTCATGGATGATCATCCAGGGCCTCCTCCCTCCTGTCGCGATGGCGGATGGCATCAGGGCCATGTGAAGCTGATCGCTTGTGCTGATCAAAGGTCTGCGGACCTATATAAAATAGCAATTTCGTCTCTGGGTGAGGTGTGGAAAGAGGCGCAGCTCGAGGTCGTAAGCAGGGAAGAAATTCCTAGCAGACCTAGAACTCGCTCCTGGATCCCTGCCGAACCCTCTGACCCCGCAACAATCATAAAAATCATTCGGGCAAGCAACCCTCATCTTCCTACAGGTAACTGGAAGGTTGCTAAGCTGGAGGAACCTAAAGGGGACAAAAGATCTGCGATCATCGTGATCAACGTAGAGTCTCTGGCTCCTCTGGCTGCAACAGAAGGACAAATCAGCTACGGCTTCGGAGCTATAAACCTTAGGGTTTATAAGAAGGATGAGGAGGACCCTACCAGGGAGGGAGTGCGACCCTCCACCTCTGCTGACACTGTTGAACAGGTTAGTAATAAACTGACTAGTCCGGCAGCGGAAGCGGAGGTGGTGGGCTGCAATCCCGCGAAAGAAGCGCTGTTCCCCGTCTCTGCCGGAACCGCATCGGTCAGTAATACACCGACCACAGCGGCTAAGGTAGAGACGGATGACTGCGCTCCAGGGAGGGCCCCGCATCTCTCTAAGAGCAACTCGGTCCCACGGATAGATCTGGACATGGACAGCATTGGATTGTCGGACCTGGATCTATCCAGTGGACTCGGCAGCCCATCCGTAACTGATGTATCTTTCGAATCGGATACGGATGAGGCTAACATCACTGTGGTGGAGGCGTCTGGAGGTAATTGTAGCAATGATGCTGCGGTTCCTTCAGATTAACCTACATCACTCAAAAACGGCTTCGGCCTCTCTTCTTCTGCGGATCCATAAAAGCGCGGATGACATTGTCCTGATTCAGGAGCCCTGGGTCAATAATGATCGGGTTCTTGGACTCAGGACTCCAGGCTACAAACTTTTCTACGTGAGGAATGAAGGTATACCAAGAGCCTGCATCCTCGCGAAGAACACACTAAATGTTTTCCTTCTTCCTAATTACAGCGATCGAGACACCACGACAGTAAACGTTGAAGTTGGACTGCGGAAAATCTGGTTGACTTCGGCGTATCTGGCGTCCGACCTTCTCCTCCCTGCGGAACTACTGGGGAGAGCGATTGCTGATGTGGAGAAGTCCAACGCTGCGATGATCCTGGGATGTGATGCCAATGCGCATCACACTGTATGGGGCAGCTCCGACATCAATAAAAGAGGTGAGCTACTTTTTGATTACTTAATTAGTACTAAACTAATCATATGCAATATGGGATCCGAACCCACATTTGTAACTAGTAACAGACGAGAGGTGTTAGACATCACGCTGGTCTCCGACACCATTTACCATGATGTCAGAGACTGGAAAGTTTCTAAAGAACACTCCTTCTCTGACCATAGATACATTCAATTTGGCATAAACTGCCTCCCTCAAGTCCAACCCGTTTTTAGGAATTACAGGAAAACGGATTGGAACAAATATAGGAACAGTGTGGAAGCTTCCATAATTAACAGAATACCTGTTCCCCCTACTAATACAAATGAATTAGATAGCATGGTTGAGGAACTCACTAAGACTCTCAACCGGGCTATATCTTTCTCCTGTCCAATAAGCAAACCTCGGGGCAAGCCTAGACCACCGTGGTGGAATCAGGAGATTTTATCTCTACGTCAAAAATGTAGGCAGCTCTTCAATCAGGCCAAGCGATCCCGTGAAGCCGCTGACTGGGCCTTATATAAAAAAGCCCTCAAATCCTATAAAACCGAAGTTAGGAAAGCCCAACGGAATTCCTGGAGACTCTTCTGTGAAAAGATAGAAGAAATCTCTGAGGCCTCCAGGCTCAGGAAGATTCTCGCATCCACTCCTAAAGTAGCGAGCTACCTTAAGAGAGCTGATGGATCGTGGACCACCTCAAGTGCAGAATCTCTGGATCTACTACTGGATTCTCACTTCCCCAACAGCTGTAATGCTGCTTCGATACCAGCTAGGTCCTCTGAAAGACCGATAGAAAGCAGCTCTTCAAGTCTTATTACCAAGACCAAAATTCTTTGGGCCATTAAAGGATTTAAGCCATTTCAATCTCCTGGACCGGATGGTATAATACCGGCCGAACTTCAGAGGAACGCTGACCTAATCCTCCCTTGGGTAACTGTAATTTTTAAAAGTTGCCTGGATTTTGCTCATATTCCCAAGTTGTGGACAGAAGTTAACGTGGTGTTTATACCTAAAGCTGGTAAAAGCTCACACGTTAACCCCAAAGATCTCAGACCAATTACTTTGTCATCATTTCTTCTAAAAACCTTAGAGAAACTGATAGACATCCACATACGTTGCAGTGTCAACTCAAATCTTTTGTCAAAGGCTCAACACGCGTATAGTAAAGGGAGATCGGTTGAAACGGCCCTTCACTCACTTGTATCTACCATCGAAAAATCTCTCGATTGCAAAGAATTCACATTGGTTGCTTTCCTAGATATTGAGGGAGCGTTTAACAACGTCGAAGCAGAGGCAATTCTCGGCGCACTGACGGGCCTTGGAATTGAGAAATCGATTGGCGAATTGGTCAACCAGTTGCTCACCAACAGGTTTATCAACTCACAGCTGGGCGATGCATCGGTCCGGAGGTTCGTTAGTAGGGGTACGCCTCAAGGTGGCGTTATCTCACCCCTTCTTTGGAACCTAGTAGTGAATGAACTACTACTAATACTGGAGGGGGAAGGTTGCAAAGTAATTGCCTATGCGGATGACGTTGCCATCGCTGTCTCAGGAAAACACCTAAACACGCTTAGAGATCTCATGCAGAATGCCCTCTCTAAGCTCTCTAAATGGACCAAAAAATGCGGTCTGGCGGTCAATGCCCAAAAAACTGAACTGGTCCTCTTCACAAGAAAATACAAAATTCCCAATTTTGTACCCCCAAAACTAAACGGCACACTCCTGGTGCTCACCAATACGGCTAGCTATTTAGGCCTAGTTTTAGACAGCAAATTGAGCTGGAAACCCAATATCCTGCGGAGAGTTCAGAAAGCCACCACGGCTCTGTACTGCTGTAAAAAAGCCATTGGAAGCAGATGGGGACTCCAGCCTCGAATTACATATTGGCTATATGTATCCGTTATCAGACCTATACTCACTTATGGCGTTATTGTATGGTGGACTGCCCTCGAAAAGGCCATCCATCATAATCAGCTTAGCCGCGTCCAAAGAACGGCATGCATATGCATAAGTGGAGCCCTAAGAACCACTCCAACAGCGGCCATGGACGTAATGTTCCACTTGCTACCGCTGGACATCTATTGCAAACAAGTGGCAGCAAATGCAGCCACTCGGATGAAAGCAATTCAGTTGTGGACCAGTCGCCAAACTGGTCACTCATCGATTCTAAATACATTGGAATGCATTCCAAAAGATACTGATTACACCCTCCCTCAGTTTCAATTCGAAAAGAACTTCGAAACTTACATACCCTCCAGGAGTGACTGGGAGAACGAAATAGTACCCCGCAATGAGTCTGTCTGTTTCTATACAGATGGGTCCAAAACTGAATCAGGAGTAGGGGGGGTGTGTTTTCTCTTATGATCTAAATTGTAAAATCTCATTCAGCCTTCCTAATCACTGTAGTGTATTTCAGGCGGAGGTCATGGCGATCAAAGAGGCCCTGTCGTGGCTTCGGTATAATGTAATATTTGTAAAGGATATCACCATCTTTACGGACAGTCAAGCCGCGATTAAAACCCTGGATTCTGTCGTCTTCAATTCAACAACTGCCCTCAATTGCCGACTATCTCTGAACGAGATGGCGAAACAATTCAAAATTCACCTTATATGGGTGCCGGGCCATAGAGACATTCCAGGTAATTGCATCGCCGATGAGCTCGCCAGACAAGGCACTACTATGTCGACTCTACCAGAAAAAAGGAGTCTCTATATGCCTCTTGCTACTTGCAAGCTCCTAATTAAACAAAACGCATTAAGCGCTACTAATCGCAGGTGGTCTAGCTGCTTAACGTGCCACACCTCGAAACAGATCTGGCCTCAGCTGGATTCCAAGCGCTCAAAAAGTCTCATTACACTGAAAAGACCCATAATAAGCACTCTAGTAGGTGTCATCACGGGACACTGCATCATAGGGAGACATGCTCTCAGATTAGGCCTCCCTTCAAATGATTTCTGCAGAAGCTGTATGGACGAGGAGGAGGAGGAGACTGTTCTTCACCTTCTCTGCACGTGTCCAGCACTGTCACTCCGTAGAAAACTATACCTCGGAGAATATTTCTTCGACAATCTCAGCGAACTCGCAAACATAGGTATCAACTGCCTCCATCGCTTCATTCTTAGCTCCGGCTGGTTCAACGGGTAGATAAGGAGTCGATATCGATCCTGTGGTAACACAATGGGCCTAATTTGGCCTAAGTGAGGCTGCACTTGAGGCGGCCTGCCACTCTAACCTAACCTAACCTAATGTTGGCACACAATAATTATAGTCATCGCTCCAATATCGAAAATCGCAACACCGACATATCGTCTTGGCATTTTTAAAAAATCACTGAAATTTGCTTTTCAAAAACTGTATAAAGAAATAAAACTGTGGGAGCGATGCATAATTTGCATCCATCCGCAGAGTTGTTGTGGTAATCCGTAAGACGCTAACTTGCCTAATAGGGCTCTATGCCAGACTCGGTCAAATGCCTTTGATATGTCCAAGGCTACGGCTCTGGATTCGCCGTGTTGTTCAATTGATTGTGTCCATAAGTGCGTTACGTAGCTTAGCAGTTCACCAGTGGAACGACGGCTCCGAAATCCATATTGCCTGTCGCTTATTAATCGATGGCCTTCTAGATATTTTATTATTTCGACATTTATTGCCTTTTCCATTACTTTAGAGAGCATTGAAAGTAACGCTATTGGACGATAGTTTTGTGGCAGACATTTCTTCCCTTTCTTTGGAATAGGTTGAATGCGAGCGGTCTTCCAGCAAGAAGGAAACGTCTTCTGGGAGTACGACATGCTAAACAGCTTACAGAGTACAGGTGCAAGTTCTGGTGCACAGTTCTTGAGTACTAGAGCCGGGATTCCATCGGGTCCCGTTGCCTTATTGCAATCTAGTTCTTTAAGGATGCGTTGAATTATTCGAGGCCGAAATTTCACTTCTGCCATCGATGATTGTATCCTCGGGATATTTGGTGGCTCTAGCTGTGCAGAATCTAGGGTGGAATTCTTTGAAAACATGCTAGCGAAAAGATCTGCCTTTTCTTTAGGTGTTGTTGCTAGCGTGCCGTCTTCTTTTACTAGAGTTGGAAAAGAAGAGCAACTAAAGTTATTACTGATTGCCTTTGCCATGGACCAGAATGCGCGTGAACCGCTAGGACATTGGCAATTGGGCGGTAATTGGTAATTTAATTTTTTGGTCCTTTTTTGTGTATCGGGGTATGAACGAGGTCTTCCAAATCTGGGGAAATTCTCCGTTTGAGAGAGAAAGACGAAAGAGATCAGAAACTGAGAGCGAGAGATTTGAAGAACACTCCTTAAGAAAAATGGCTGGAAGACCATCTGGGTAAGAATTCATCATTAAGCTTTTGTAACTTAATTTCAATAAGAGAAGGGTCTACTGTTTGAGGGAGAAAGGGACCGATAGAGAAGTTCGGTAGGTAGGTAAAGTAAGAGGGATCCGTTTCGTCGGTTTTTTTTTTATAATTGACGAAATGGAAAAAGGACTTTGAGTCGTTTATTAGATTAGTATGTGCATCATTTAGATAGCTTTGTGAGAGAGAGAGTTATAAAGCTGGGTAAAATTAAGATAAATACCGAGATAGTTGGAAAAGTCGGAAGAAGAACCTTACTTACTTACTTAAGGTGGCGCTACAGTCCGGGGTGGACCTGGGCCTCAACCAATACGTCTCTCCATCGTCATTCTGCACAATCTGACAAGTTTGGCAGGGATGCCAAAACTAGACATGGCTCTGTATAGCTCGTCTCTATAAATGCCGTCATATGCGGCCTTAAAATCGATAAAAAGATGGTGAGTATCGATCTGGACTTCTTGGGTTTTCTCCAGGATCTGCCGTAGTATGAATATTTGATCGGTCGTGGACTTACCGGGCCTAAAACCGCACTGATAGGGTTGATCAGATCGTTGACGAAAGGTTTCAGGCGTTCACACAGTATAGCAGACATGATCTTATACGCAGTGTTAAGGAGACTGATGCCTCTTCTCATGCTCTCTCTTTTTTCTCCGGAGAAGCCGATGTTCTTCCCTCCTTTTTTGCTCGTAGAGCTGACGAGCTGCTCTCGTCCTTCTATGCAGCGACGCTTCGTAGGCACTTTGTTTTGCTGCATGTGCTTGCCGGCACTCTTCGTCAAACCAGGGGTTTGGGGGGTGGGCTGGTGGGCTTCTTGGCATCGGCGGCGCCACTGGTCTTCGGCACTTGATGCTGGCAGCATAGGACTTCTCGAGAGGTTGTGGGATACGCGATCGGCATAGGTTCTGGCGGTTTGTTGCGCTTGTAGTCGTCCGACGTTAAATCCTCACAGTATTTTCTCGTTGTTGTGGCGTCTGGGATATCCGCATCCGTACCTTGGCTACAACAAGGTAGTGGTCCGAGTCTATATGTTGGCCGCTCGGAAAGTTCGGACATCTAGAATACTGGAGGAGTGCCTTTCGTCGATCGCAACGTGATCAATTTGGTTGAAGGTTTGATGATCAGGTGACCGCCATGTTCCTTTGTGAATATTGAGGTGAGGAAACCGTGAGCTAGCTATGGTAACATTACGTCCCGCAGCAAAATCAATCAGCCTAAGTCCGTTTCCAGACGTAGTGTCGTGTAGGCTGTGTTTTCCGATTGTGCTACCAAAGATGTCCTCCTTTCCTATTTTGGCGTTAAAATCACCCAAGACGATTTTAACGTCATGCTTAGGACGGAAGAAGAACAGGAGCGGAGAAAAAGGAGCATAGAGAGAAATGGAGGCAAATACTTCTCTGTAAAATATGGAAAGAGCATCATTTAATGATAGATTGCCAAAATCGAAAGAGCATTTACTAAGATAGGCATTCATTTTTTGGAAGTTAGCCTTGTGAAAGTCGTAAGAAGAGATGACTCCGGGAGATATAATTTATAGGTATATAGGTATATAGTATATCTGTCAAATATAATGTATGGTAGGTGTACGAGCACCCGGCCAGTTTGCATTAAATAGTTGATAATAAGTAAATTATTCGTTATTTTCACGGGCGAACAATTCTGGCCATCATTTCTGACCTATCTATCGTGCTGATGATCGTCGAGGAAGTGAAAAGTGCGTTTTAAAGTTCGAGAGTGTTAGTGGAGGTATCCAAGGACAACGTTGGTTTCAGTGTTTTTTTTTTTTTTTTTTTTAATATTCATTAACTCGGTTATTGTTTTTCTATTAAGTTATGTAATTATTAATAATAAAATGTGAAAAACACACAGGGTGGCCGGGTACTAGGGTCAAAATGAAAATTAAATTTGTTGTTTCTTTTTGGTTTAAATTAAATTAAATAGGTAGTCTCTTTCAGTCGATATAAATAATATGACTGTTTTTAATATAAAAGAAGAAGAAAAAATTAATCAATTCAAACAATTTTCATACGCACTGCAACGCGCAATAGCCGATTTGGAAGAGCAATTGATTGAAAAATGGTATATAGAGGAAAAAAAAAAATTGAAGTAGAATGGCATTCGGCACGAATTCATTAGATATAAACTTAAATAATAAATATGTAATGGCAAAGTGATGACACTTCTTTCGATGTATCTGAGAGGTGCAAATTGGCAAAATGACATCGAATCTGCTTAAATATTGCTCGCTGAACACAACTTTCAAAATCAAATTGTTATGGGGGTGGGGACATGAATATTAGATTGGGAAATCTACAACAGGATATAGACGATATCTATAAAACAAATAAATATTTACTGCAGAACTTTAAGAGCGCTGTTCAAAAGATACAACGGTAAATGCAAAAGGGAAGAAGTTCTTGGAGTTCTGCAGTGACAACGGACTGATTATATTTAATTGTGATCAACAACAAAGGGTGACCTTACTTTTGTTAGCAATATAAAGGAGATTCAGTAAATGATACATGTGCCGTGTCACTGGAGATGTTAATGTTTGTTGAAAGATATAATGTAGAAGAGGCAATATAGTCGAACCACATGCAAAATAAAACTTAGCATTTTTCTAAACAATGTAATTACCCGAAACGCCTCGAACAAGCTTATTCCAAAGCTAAAAGTGGAATGAAACCCGAAAGGCTAAATACCAAAATAGGCTACGCTCGAATCTACAAATTGTCAAGCTTTCGAAAGATTCAATCGATATTACCGATCTCAATAATATAATTAAGGAGTCAGCCATTCTACAACGTATAGAAACCCAAAAACATTCAACCCCAAAAATAATTGCTATAACCACCAATGCAATGCCGCGAGAAAGAAAGCTTTCAAATTATTGAACACATTTCGCAAAACAAGAACTCCGGAGATAAAAGAGAGCTTTTTAGGAGCCCAACAAGAATATAAGACTGTTTTTTATAAGCAGAATAATGTAATACTATCACCAAATCGACCTTAAAATTAACACTGTGAAAGACAGTAAGGATTGTTGGAGTTCAGCAAAGGTGATGAGAAGCAATGATCATCAAGTATGGATTGAGATAAGCGCTCAGGAGTTTAAAACCTATTACAGTGATCTTTTCAATCTAAACCGGGTAGCATATCTTATGCGTTAAACTGCGTTGAAGATCCAAATTTAGACAGATCGTTTTCTCTCGAGGAAATTAAGGACATGCTTCGAAAAGTAAAGGCCAGGAGAAGATAGTCCGATGATTTGCTGCAGGACCTAGCAACAGCATATAGCAAAATATTTGATGAATGTGGGATAGAAGATTCTTTCTTTTTTTTCTTTAGTTATATTTCCGTATAGGTATATTCGGTAACCTGCCGATATCGTCAGAAGCGTTCCAAAGGATTGGTTCTTAGGAAGAACTGAATCAGGGTGGATGAGAACTAAGGTAGTTTACGAGTACATTGCTTACTGCATCGACAAATGTATGGCAGAAAACAAAGTGCCAAACACAGTAATGCTGTACGTAGACGGTCAAAACTCCCATTTATCCATGCAACTAAGCTAACTTTGCAAAAAATATTATTCTGTATTTATGCTCTGCCCCCAAACGCCATACACCACCCATATCTACCAGCTCACGCCGATAGTGTGTTTAAGCCACTAAAACAAGACTGGAAGCAGACGGTACGTGCTCACAAAAAAATAAAAAATGTTCGGATACCATAAGAATTGGATTCAGAAAGTGTGACTTTTTCGTATTTGTTGCAAATGCTATAGATTATGGAAAGTGCGTTCAAGACAAGCTTGAAAAAGTTTCCACCAAAGTATTGGGTCTTTGCAATTGGCGGGGCTCGCAAACATGAATGAGTGCTCCCGAGACTTGGCCGACGCTTATGGCCTCGCTCAGGTTCCGGCGACGAGGGTGAACCCCTGTTGGCGGCTGCCGGGCAATCATGGACGTGATCAGGATGGTGACTAATCGATGAGATTGCTCACCACCCTGATTAGAGGTAATTTAAGTTAAGTAGCTTAGGTAGTTTTAAGTAGTTGTAAGTAAAACAAATAATAACGTATTCAAGTTTTCTAAAGTTTTTTGGAAATTTAAAAAAAAAAACAAATCATAGATAAATAGGTAGGTACATAGATAGATTTAAGACCGAAAGGCAATAATTTTAAGTATATTGTTAAGTTTAAAGCGCTCGCTTGGAGCCAGTACGCTAGAATAAGATAAAAATGTTAGATTTAATCGTTTTTGTCTAGTATGCAAGTTTAATTTAAGATATCAATAAAAAATAATTTAAAATTACTTTATGATTTGAACATAAATAAATAATTCGGCTGGTCCAGGTTGTATATCTTCCATTGTTCTGAAGAGTCAATGGCAAAACCATTGCGTAAGCTTTTCAATCTGTTCTTTTCTTCTGGAATCTTCCCAAATAGCATTTGTCCAGCCCGTCCCCAAAATAGGCGATTCTTCTTCTCCCACCAATTACGGACCCATAGCACTTGCATCCATTCTTTTTAATGTCATCGAAACGTTGGTAAACCGTCAGCCTATGCAATATCTTGATCACGGAAGCTCGTTAATGACCGGCAGTATGATTTCCGTGGCAATAGATCTACTGGTGAAACCTACAGCACTGCAAGGCTGCTACCGCTCTTTTAAGTAGGAGGCTTGCTGTAAGTAGAACAAAGAATCGCATAACATCCATCCAGGAACCATGGGTGTGGAAAAATCGCATCTGTGGCCTTGGTGAGTTGAGTGGTTCGCATAACGTTCTTTACGATAGGCTGTCCGATAGACCTAGGACATGTCTTGTTGTATCGAAATCCCTCACGGCAGTTACAATCAAACGCTTCTGTTGCCAAGATTTGGTTGCTGCAACTATTACTTACCATGCAAACGACAGTTGGAAAACCTTTGTCGCCGCATCGGCTTACTTTCCCTATGACTCTTTAACTCCTCCACCACCAAAGGCGGTTGTTGAGCTCGTAGAGTACTGTGAGTCCAAAAAGATAGGTCTTATTCTATGTTGCGATGCTAATGCTCAAAACACTGTTTGGGGCAGCAGCAAATGCAATATACGAGGAGATCGTCTTCTGGACTTCATATTATCGTCTGACATTACCATCAACAATGTGGGTTGTCGACCTACATTTGTTACAGCCAGGAGACAGCAAGTAATTGATGTTACCCTGTCAAACCGGCATTCCAAGACTATCACAAATTGGCGGGTATCACCAGATAGCACTTTGTCAGACCACAGATACATCGAATTTCAAATCTTCTGTGAAGTTTCGCCTTTGCTAGAGAGGAGAAATCCGAGAAAAACGGACTGGGCTCGGTTTGGGGAGGAGCTTGGCAACTCTGTTAAAGTTCCACTCAAACTAAGATCGATACTGGGGGTAGAGAGGTCTGCTCAGGATCTGAGTAGCACCCTTATCCGCTGCTTCGAACTAGCGTGTCCAGTTACAAAAAACTCCTGTAGAAAACCGGTACCTTGGTGGAGTACCGAACTGCAGTGTATTCGCAGAGAAACCAGGAAGCTCCTAAATCGGTCTTTAAAAACCAACTTGGAAGAAGACTGGAATCTATATCGATCGAAACAAAAAGAATTTAAGAGACTAATTCGTAAATCGAAAAATGACTCTTATAGGAAATTTTGTGAGGAGGTCGAATCACTAAGTGCGACCAGTAGGCTTGTTAAAGTCCTCAAAAGGGACAGACCAAGCAAACTGGAATCGCTCCAAAAATCTGATGGTACCTACACTGAGACAAAGGCGGAGACTTTCAGTCTCCTGCTGGAGACTCACTTCCCGGGAAATCAGGTTACTACATGCTCTTCAGTGGTACCGGAAACGGTGGCCACTCCTGATCTGTCAAACACCACGCGGCGTAGCTGGTATGTTGCATCCAGAGTAGTGACGGATGAGGCCATCAAATATGCAATTGCATCGTTTGATGGTTTCAAGTCGCCTGGTCCGGATGGCATCTATCCGGTTATGCTGAAACAAGGTTGTAGTCAGCTGTTGCCGGCGCTGAAAAGAATTTTCACCGCTAGCTTGGCCTTGGGCTACATACCTTCTCCTTGGCGTATGGTTAAAGTCGTGTTCATACCAAAAATTGGTAAGACTGACTACACTCTCGCCAAAAGTTTCAGACCCATAAGTCTGTCCTCCTTCCTGCTGAAAAGTTTGGAGAGACTGGTTGAGCTGCACGTGCGCAATGTCGCTCTTCGATCGCACCCTCTTTCAGAGATGCAACATGCCTATCAGCGCGGAAAATCCTGTGAAACTGCGCTTCAGAACCTTGTTGGTAGGATTGAAAGTGCTCTTGATCGGAAGGAGTACGCGTTGGGCATTTTCGTCGACATTGAGGGGGCCTTTGATAATGCGACTTTTGATAGCATGTGCACTGCAGCCAGACATCATGGTATAGATGAAACATTAGTGTTGTGGATTAAATCAATGCTAATGTACAAGACGTTGATTGCCGAGGCGGATTGTGGTAAATGCGTCGTGACAGGGGTTAACAGGGGCTGCCCTCAAGGCGGTGTTCTGTCTCCCCTTTTATGGTGTATGGTAGTTGACTCTCTGCTAACGCTTCTCGATCTTCCTGGAACCTATACTCAAGCATACGCGGATGATGTCGCCATTCTGTCTGTCGGTTCTGACCTAGGGACTGTCTGCTCTCGGGCTCAGAGATCCTTGGGCTTGATCGATGGCTGGTGCACAAGAAATGGGCTTTCAGTGAATCCTCTTAAAACGACTGTTGTTCTCTTCACGAGAAGGAGGAAGGTCACTGGTCTGACTCAGCTTGTGTTAAAAGGTGTCACTATTCCGATCTCCGATGAAGTCAAATATCTGGGAGTAATCCTCGATAGAAAGCTTCTTTGGTCCAAGCATGT
Organism: Cheilosia urbana; assembly: GCA_946477585.1. Lineage (NCBI taxonomy): Eukaryota > Metazoa > Arthropoda > Insecta > Diptera > Syrphidae > Cheilosia > Cheilosia urbana. The sequence goes on from OX297856.1 coordinate 47,909,948, forward strand.
CGAATCGAAAACCGATAAAGCGCTGTCAACTTTCTGGCAGTGTAAAGGCGCATTTGGCAAGACATGGGGCTTATCTCCTAAAAGGGTCCTTTGGATCTATACGGCAATGGTAAGACCACTCCTCTCATACGCGTCGGTTGTATGGTGGAACAGGCTTTCACGGAAACGTGTTACTGCCTCTTTTGCCAGACTTCAAAGAACGGTTTGTCTCGGCTGCACGGGGGCCTTCCCCAGCACACCGGGCTCCGCTCTAGACGCTATGATGAACCTCCCCCCCCTTGATATTTTTATCATGGGGTGTACGCTGAAAACCATCTCTCGTTTAAAGAGAGGTGGCTTTTGGTACCACGCGCATTGGAGTTTTGAAGAACTTGTGCGAGAATTATCCTTTGACCCCTGTCTTATGGATATGCCCTCTGACGCAATGACTCCAGAAATCCTACTGCGACAAAACTACCACGTCAACTTTCCTCAGGCAACGGAATGGCTTAGGCCAGACTCTGAGCCAGGGAAAGAATGCCATCGTATTTTTACGGATGGCTCCAAAACCGGACAGGGGTCTGGTTCTGGAGTCTTCGTGGAAAGCGAGAACATTAGACTTCACTACCCCTTAGGAAACCATGCGTCTGTCTTCCAAGCGGAGATATTCGCTATCCTTATGGCTATGCGCTATATTGTGACAAAAAGGTGGAGGGCTAGGAGTATATGCGTTTGCAGCGACAGCCAAGCTGCATTAAAAGCGCTGCTTAACCCTCTTACCTCGTCTAAATTAGTGCTCGAACTCAAGCTTTCTCTGAACTTGGTCGGAAGGCTAAATACAGTGTATCTTGTTTGGGTCCCAGGTCACACTGGTATCCTTGGAAATGAGATAGCTGATGAGCTTGCCAGGCTGGGTTCAGAGGAAGAATTCTTAGGACCTGAACCTGCGTTGGGTCTGCCTTCATCGGTGGTTAAGTCATCCATTGATACTTGGGTTTCTCGCGAACACGAGTGTCGGTGGCGTGGCTGTGCTGGGTGTGGGCAGACCAAACGACTGCGTCCGGACATCTGCAAAAGGTCGGCGGCCTTCCTTCTGTCTCTCAGAAGAAGCGACTGTAGACTGCTTGTGGGCGTCCTTTCGGGCCACCAAGCTTTTGCCAAACACTTAAATGTTTTGGGCTTTAGCATCTCCACCATCTGTCCTGCCTGTGGAGAGGATGACGATACAGCGGAGCACTTCCTCTGTAGCTGTCCTGCCTTTGCTCGCATCAGGTGGCGGATCTTTGGGGCTGACGTGGTGAGTGCCGAACATCTAAGCTCTTCATCACTGAAGCTCCTTCTCATCTTTCTTCGAAAGACGGGAAAACTAAGTACATAAATGTAAGGTGTCTGTTTGGCAGTACAATGGACCAGTAGTTGTGTCTGAGTGCTCCATCGGATAGTAACAACCTCCGACAGAAAAAAAAACTGGTGATTTGATGGCCTCTCAATCAGTGCTCCCAGGCTTGGAAGACTGTTTTCCCATATTTTTTTTATCAGGAATAGCTTTAGTTTTCTCCTGAACTACAAAAAATTCTCCCCTAAATGAAATATACACTTGTTTTCATATGAAAAACATTAAAACTGTAACTGTTTTTATTAACAAGCTTAAAATATACCAACATATTTTACAATAATTTCCTTTTTTACTAGACATAACTAATATCAAAACATTCGAATGCATTCAGATGCACAAAAAGTCCTACGTAGACATTCGATGGTCTGTTTTCCTTCATTTTTAATACGAACAATTCATTCTTTGAATTTTTTTGGTAACGAAAATACGTTTTAATTTTATTTTTAAACATTTTACGTTTCACAGAGATTTTTTATTTTTCCCCTTTTTTAAAGCTTGACCCTCTTTTTACGTTTTTCATTCAAAAAGCGCAAAAATTGGCGCTTTTCCACTCAATTTCGGACCACTGATTACTGCAACCGCCATTACGACTCTTAATGTCGTTTTTTATTTTTATATTTTTATTTTTACGATAAAAAAAAAGTCATGCAAAAACGTCTTTTTGGTTCAGTGAAGGTGAACCAAATGCATCCGTGTTTTTATCACGCAATTCCTCAACTACTCCACTGAATTCTTCGTCTATAGAGGAACAATGCCACCTCTCTCTATCAAGAATTCTCAGATTCCGCATTGGTCTTCGGAGACTTGTCGGTTGTCGCCCTAAATTACCATATTCGGTAATTGCGGCATGATTCTAGCCAATTTCAGTTATTTCCTGCCTTCATGTTGTTCTGCTATCAGGAAGAGTCTGTCGAAAGGAACAATAAAGATTCTTCCTCATAGCCACTAATAGTTTACTGGGCACATTTCAACCATTTACATGTTAACGTTTATTGCCAGTCGTTTAATTTACCAAGAGAGAATTAAATGTCCTCAGAATTTAGAGCCATAACTTTATGAAGTCGACATTCTTTTCAGGGCAACACAATATCTGTTTGTATTGTACATATTTTATTTTCATTTAACATCTACAATAGCCGAACTCAACAGACAGCACTCAGCGTCAGCAGAACGATCTCGTATTGGTAGCAGAAATGTCAGAGAATTCCGCAAAATATTATTTAATATATTGAAATCTCCAACAATTTTAAATTGCATTCCGCATTTCATTTATTATTGATGCACGTACTTGGCAGCAAGTCCGGCTGTAGAATCCGACGATTCACATCCATCGGCGCGCCCATCGCAGTGACGGTAAAATTAAAACAGAGATACTCTTAATTTGGATCCGTCTAAACTCGCAAATGTCTTCATAAAAGTTTTCTTTTGACTGTTCTGATGGATCGTCGAATACTTCTCCTTTTACGCTTCGCATACCTACAGCTAAACAAGTGAGTGTCGTACAGTGGACGCTGCTTCCGTTTTTCGTAGCAATAATTCCTCTTTATCTCTTTTTTTCACGAATTTATTTTTCAACTTAACCAATCAAAAACGATAAAAACAAATACAATTTAATTAATGAAATATAACTAAAATAAATACGATGAATTGAACACGTATTGTGGAATATAGATAAATAACAGTAATATCACCAGAATAGCAGAAAATCATTAAATACAACACGCACGTATGCTAAAATCGCGATCTGTCAATTTTTCAGCATATAATCATACGGTTCTTCAAATTTTTGAGCATACAGAATTTAACATATCGTGTAATACGGCTTCATATGTCCTAAAAAGATATGATATTTCGAATAGAATAAGTGAAGAACTGCGTAGTGCGTATCTTTGAAAGTGCTGTTTCGGTGTAGCGGTGGCCACAGTGTTTTCTCCCATGAGTCAAAAGGTCAAATTTCAAGCAAACTCATTTTTGTTAATGCAATTATTCTCTATGACAGTTGGGCAACAAAGTGGTATTATAGATTCTCTTCTACAATAAGTTGTTTGCAGTCAGACGCGTCGCGACATTTTTTAAATTATTCTTTAAAATACGTAAATTTGATATTTATTGTTATAAATTCATTTACAACTTATTTGTTATTTAAAAAGTGCCACCCGGCGGCCATTAATAGCACGTGTTCACATTTCACAGACAGTAAAAATAAGAGTGCGAGGCTGTCTTCTAAAGTTTGCGGGGAAAATCGGGTAGGTGCACGGAAGTTGACCGTCTAGTTTGGATAGTCTTAGCTTGAACTGTCTAAATTCAATAGTTTCAACATAAATTTTGAATATGGCAAGGAGTACCTATAAATAAAAATGAATAAAATTACGAATGTTAAAATTATTTCTTTATTATAGTTTGAAGGCACCAGCAGAAAAAAAGTACTTCCTGAATACTAAAGTAAATATCTAATATGTACTTCCTTTTACGTAGGAGCAGGGTACTTCTGGAGAACTTCCTTTTACGTAGAAACACAGGTTCAAGGCAGTACTTTTTCCAATATGTTAGAAAGAGATGGGTGCTTCACGTATTCTCATATACAGAAGGTATATAACTCAGTTTTTTGAAGAGATACGTAGAGAACGATGTTAGCTCTGACTACATGTCTCCCTACCTAGATTTCGACAAGCCATTCTCCTGCTCCTTTCCGAGCAGGGAGGAATGGGAAACAAACGAACCCGCTAAAAGGAAATCTATATCCATCTACACAGATGGATCAAAGATGGACTATGGCACTGGAGCCGGTCTATTCTCGGAGGAATTAAACATACGCCGCTCCCTGATCATAGCAGTGTCTTCCAGGCCGAGGTTCTGGCAATTATGGAAGCGGCGTGTATGGTGTCAATGAGGGCAATACCACGTATTGATATTACCATATTCATTGATAGCCAGGCAGCCATTAAAGCTATTTCGGCTACTGAAATCCAATCAAAGCTAATTCGCAGCTGTCGCGAAGAGCTCAAAGCTCTTGGCTCGCAGCATAATATAAATCTCTGCTGGGTTCCTGGACACAGGGACAAAGCCGGCAATGAGATTGCAGACGAACTGGCAAGAAAGGGGTCTGCAATAGACCATGATCAGGCACTACAATCGATCAAACCACCACTCTGTAACCTCAGAGAACGGGTGGAAAACAAGATCCGAATGAAAGCCAATAACAGGTGGAAGACACTAACAACCTGTGAAATATCAAGGAAGCTTTGGCCTGAATATGACAAAAGACGGACCAACAAACTCTTGAAGTTTGACAGATCATCACTGTTTAAGTTGGTAGGTGCTCTGACAGGTCATAACTTCCTAAGAAACCATACAATGAAATTAAACCTCATAGACGACGACATCTGTAGAGGCTGCGGTGATAAGGAGACGCATGAGGACACACCTCACTTCCTCTGTCACTGCCCGAGCCTCTGTCACTTGCGAAAGAGAACACTTGGAAGATATTACTTCCAAGACATTTAAGAATTCTCAAACATCTCACTCTTTGATCTTCACAGGTTTTTGAGGACATCAAGATGGCTGGACAACATCGAATAAGGAGAAGGAAACGAGGCCGAAATACAACACGGCTAAACCCCACGAATAAAGGGTATCACAATGGGTCCACAAGGACCTGAGTGTGGCGAAGCGAGGGTCACCCGCTTCGTCAGCCCAAAAACCTAACCTAACCTAACTCAGTTTTCTCCCAGTCGCCTACCCTTTTCAGTGGAAAAAAAAGTACTTCCTTTCCGTAAGTTTTTCAGTAGTTATTTTACAGGGTAGTCTATGCACAATGCACATCATTATGTTAATACGTGAACATCCGAGCTTTCCGTACGCTTTTTTCGTATTTAATATGAAATGAGGAGAATGAAACTATGTTATTTTAAAGGTACTGTGCCGTAGATGTGCACAAACCCAAAATCGTGGGTATTTGTCACCATTAAGCCTGGTAAAATTAAGTTATGAATTCCCTATACAAAACAGGTAATTGACATAATTTTGGTGGCAATTAATTTCTCGCCGCCATAAGTTACCATAGTAACGTATTCAAATATCAATCATCTTAGATTAGAACCTTTTTTCGGAATGCAATTTGCGTACCCCTAAAAGTAAGCAATTATGTACCTGCTTTATTGTCTACGAGGTGTTGACGACGCGACGGTTGGTTTGAATGAAGAACTATGGAAACGAACATTTTTCGATATAATTTTTTGCTCTAAATTTTGATTGTGACATGTGACATCTTAAAATTTTCAATATGAGTAAAACTATTTTTAAAGGGGAGTGTTTTTTTTATATTTCCTCTTGATGTCTCTTTTTTGCTTATAAAAAAAAACACCATAATTATCGAAAATTGTGTTACGTTTTTTAGTACTACAGTTGGGCCAAAAGAGATAACCCTATTGGAAGATGCTCTTATTTTTGCAAATGGCCGCCAATGTCAAATCTGTTTTGACATTGGTGGACTAGACAGATGTAGAATACAAGTGAACAAGCCATGGAGCGATACACTCCCCAAGAACGCGGAATAATTTCGCCTTAACTCAAAAACGTAGTTATTTTTGTTGCTGCTGCGAACAACATCCTTATAAAAGGTATGGTTGATTTTCGACCACAAGCGAAACTAGTATGTATAAATATGCGACTTAAATTTACAAAGTCTGTTCTTTTTCCTCAGATGGCTAGCCTTTTCACGCGTAAGAAATAAATCAATCATAATTTGTTTATTCAAAAACGGAGACTCAAAAATTAACGCCAGTTCACGATTTAACATGTACCAACCTATATTATCATTTACATTAACAAAAAACATTATGTGCTTATCATTTACTTACGTATATTAATTTCTTTAAAAACAAACAAGCGTATTATGCTTGTGACCACACACCAGATGTGACACTTCTCTCGTTAATGTTATGTAATGAATTGTATTAAGATATTTAATTTAACAACCAAATCTTTATTATATTATAATCTTAATACAGCGCAGTGAATAGGTGTATTCACTCATTTAAGGAGTGTTCATAACGCAATCCAATCCAACGTTTTGTATGTTAGGAGTTTTTGTTTGCATTTTATTTTCATATCATTAAAACTAAGATTTAATTTCATTAACTGATTCAGAAGTCTAGTGTCTGTGTAAGATCTAGCTTTTATCAGTTCACTCCCAGTTCATAGGTCCAGCGTGCAAATATAATTATTCACTCTAAGAATTAAGTTGAAAGAATTGAACAAGATGTTTATATATCTACAGCGCCACTTATCGGGTCCAAGACAATCCTATATTTGAAAACTGCAATCAACCATACACATCCAAAAAATTTCAATGAAATACGTTGAGTGGCTTAGGAGTCGAGAACGGCGGCGTAGTGATGGCGATAGGCCAATTTCCACCGTCGCCCCAGAATTTCCGTCTCATTCAAGTCGATTTTACTCCCGCAAATAGATTTTTCACATCAAAAAAAAACAAAATATTTTTAAGAAGACCAAAGCTACTGCAGTACCTAACCCAACAAGATTCCGAAACTAATACCCACATTTACATCAGTTTGCACCACTGTAGACCAGCCGTATGGACATGATTGTGCTTCAACCTCTTGTTCCCGCGCACAAGCAGAGTGTTGCATAGCAGATCGCAGCGCAACTGCGCCATGTCATCAACGCCACAGAATCGGGCACGACGAAAATATTCTTAATTTTTTGCCAGTCAATTATTCAAACAATGCGTCATATCGATATACATTTTTAATAAAAGTGTTTTTTTATTTTTTTGGACCGTTGCGGTCCGATTCAAACACAATCGGTTTGGATTGGCGTCATATCTATTTATTTGCCTTATACTCAGATGTCAGATCTCAGATGGGAAGCACTAACAGTCCTGCAGTTGGTTTTTATTCGCTTAGTGCCCTCCAAACTATACAACTCCATTTCCATTGCATCGTGTTGGGACTTGGGTCCCCGATGGAGCGGAGATGGTTTATTATCTCTTCATGTGGTGCTGCGTATCCTCGTTTGATGTATAGATACGTTTGGCATTGGCACATTGCAATCAGCGGAATACTTCGCCAAATGAGGCACAAACTGACAGAATTTAAACTGATTTCATACTATCGAGTTAGTTGAGCACATTGGCATGCGAGGAATTAAGCAACGGCAGGCACATTAATTAAGTTATTCACACTCGTATGCATAGGGAATGGTATTTGGAGTTACTGCCTCTGCTTGACCCAAAATGACTCCATCCCGGCAATATGCTTTCTCGTATTAGATAGAGGAGTTTAATTTATGCTGAAACGCACTTCTTTGTGCAGGCGCATGATGCATGAGGACCTTTATTGGTTTACATGAAATTTGATTGGACTTGTTATTGCTGCTGATCGACAAACAAATGAAGAGGCAAAGAACCGAGTATCGGCATCCGAGTTGAACGACCGGTATCGGAGTTGCGCATTTGATACATTCATAACTTGAACAATTCGTCAACCATCAATAATATCAAACTCATACCAATGTCGGACCATTGTCCTCTGGATATGGATCAGTCTGTCGATTTAGTACAGGTCAGCACAAAAAATCGAGGTCATCAACATCGTTCTGCAGCGTGACTTAGAGCAAATTATTATATTGCGATGATTGGAAGTTGAAAATGAAATTTCCAAAAATCGGAAACAATACACTACCCCAATTTAATGTACCACGAGAGTAGGTACGCCTTCGGTCTGGCTGTATCCCGCTTGAGGCATTTTTTCATGTAGACATGAAAGGGTTAGTCCAGACAAAAGATGGCGTGCCAGTATTGTACCACAGCCACCGCGGCGCGAGGGATAAGCGGCTCATCCACGACGGGTACGCATCAGGACGCATTACTACGGAGCTCCTCCGTTTTAGTACCGCAATTGCGGAACGGGACAGGGTTGGTGCGCTACTTTTGTACAGCATCCCTCCTTAGTTTTAAGATAGATTTAAGTTAGAAGGTCTAGGTTTAGAGTAGGGGGTCTTTGGGAGGAGCCGGGCTAGGCTAGCCAACATGAAAGAGTGCTTCCGAGACTTGACCGACGCTTGTGGCCTCGACCGGGTCTCGGCGGCGCGGATGAACCCCTGTTGGCGGCCGAAAGGCAACCATGGACGCGATCAGGATAGTTACCAGTCGATGAGATTGCTCACCACCCTGATTATAGGTAAGTGAGGTTAAGTAGCTCAGGTAGTTTTAAGTAGTTTTAAACAAAACAATAATAAAGAATTCAAGTTCAAGTCAAGAGCCAGTAAGCTAGAATAAGATAAATGTTAGCTTTAAATTAGATTTAATCGTTTTTGTGTAGTATGTAAGTTAAATAAAATTAATAAAAATGAATTTAAAATGAAAATTGAAGGATCAGTCTGTTTGTTATATAATACATTAGATTGTACCGGGAATGACTACCGATATACTACTTTCAACGTCGTTTCGCAAAAAAAAAAAAAAAAAACACTTTAATTGAACTTGCTACTGGCTAAACTAGATTACGGGAAAACCTTAATTAATCTACGCATCCTTTCGATCATTTCCAAGAACACGATGAGCAGTCTATGTAATAAACATGGAAGATGGAAGAAGAGGCGTAGAAGTTACTTATTTACATAGGATCTGTTAGAATCCGGAGTCTGGATCTGTGGTTGATCTTTGGACAATTGCCTCCAGTTGCGCACTTCAAGTTCGTTGAGGTGACCTTTCACTTGCAGGTGCCACCAAAAGCGAGTTCATCGCTTATTGCGTTGTCCCTCCAGGTTGGAATCGCCTCCAAAGCGCGTCAATGCAAACGGGACCGAAAATAATTTGAATCATCATTTTGAGATCGAAGCGACCAAGGCGATCTTTATCCGCCTTTGATAACGTCTATGATTCTGCAACATAAAGCAGGGCTGGGATGATGGTGGTCTTATTTAGAGCCTTCTTAGTGTTTCTCGACAAGTCCATACTAATCAATTGCTTTCTTAGGCGGAAGTAACAGCGGTTGGCAGGTGTGATTATTCGCTTGGTTTCTGAGGTGATGTTATTTTCAAAACTTAAAACGGAGCCAAGGTAGACAAATTCCCGAACTACCTCAAAGTTATAGCTGTCTATCGTGAAATTCTATCCGATTCGTCGAAGTTGTGTGTCCTTTCTTGTTGACAGCATAATATTTTGTTTAACCCTCATTCAGCCCTAAACCTGAAAAAACAAATTGTGCCTCTAATGTTGGCTTGGATATAGAACAATGTAGGTGCAGTGGCTTAGTGGTTAGTGTGTTGGACTACTAAGCGAGGGGTCGAGGTTTGAATCCCGCAAAACCCCAAATTCCAACCTAGGGTTTTTTCCATTGCGCCACCTCTCGCGAACGCCTGAAAAACATCCAAGAGTACACCTGTCTTGAAAAAGCTTCTCAATTAGCCATTTGGAGTCGGCATAAAATTGTAGATCTTTCCATTCGTTTAAAAAATGAGAAACTCACACAAAACGAATGGTTGTGAGATCCGTGTGAGACCGGAGATCTTGGATGTCGGTGACATCTGCATTGTAGCAGTCATGAACCTCCACTAAATGTTCAGCTATATGCATACGCGCAGTGGCTTAGTGGTTAGTGTGTTGGACTATTAAGCGAAGGGTCAAAGGTTCGAATCCTGCAAAAACCCCAAAATTCCGACTTAGGGGTTTTTTCCACTGCGAAACTCTCACGAACGTCTGACAAACATCCGAGAGTATGACCTGTCTTGAAAGAGCTTCTCAATTAGCCGTTTGGAATCGGCATAAATTGTAGATCCCTTCCACTTGTTCCAAAAATCAAAAACTCACACAAAATGAATGGTTGGGAGAAGCTAGGCCTAGGCTCCCTACGGACCTGTTACGCCAACTATTTATTTATTTTTACACGCGGTCATATTCAGAGTTATAGGTTAGGTTAGGTAGGCGGGTTGGCGTGGAGTACTTCGCGCCACACTCAGGTCAACATTGACCCATTGTGATGCCCATTGGGGGAAAAGGATGTCCCTTACGCATGATAACCCTGTCTATAAATATCTATGATTAAGTACTCACTGTGTTGTTGCATACAAACTATCCTGTGGATCTGATAAAGCTCATAATTTAGTCTATATGTGTGCTGGATAGCTCGTATAGGTCGAAGTGTCTTCCTAGGAATCTGTGCCTAATGTTATGGAGACCTGGGCAGTGACATAGGAAGTGGGTTGTGTCCTCAACAACTTCCTCATCACCGCAGCCTCTACAAAGTTCTTCTTACGTCAAGCGTAACTTCTTCATGTGATACCGCAGAGTGTTGTGCCCCGTTAGGATTCCAACGAGGGTGGAAAGAGATTTTCTACCCTTTCGTAGGAGGCTCTCGGTTCTGGCTTCATTGAAGGTTGGCCATAGCATTCTTGTGGTACGACAGGTTTCTAGTGAGGTTCATCTTGCGTTCGCCTCTCTTGTGGCCTTTTTCCCTGCTTCAAGCTTGAGTGAGCAAGGCGGGATATTCACAGAGTGATCAGCTTGTTATGATACAGCTGTCGAACCTAGTCTAGCTAATTCGTCCACTTTCTCGTTGCCAGGAATGCCTTCATGTCCCGGAACCCAGCAGAGTAATACCTTACACTGAGTGCCAAGAACCCTTAGTTCTTCGCGACAGCATTTCACAAGCTTTGATTTTATTTCTACTGCAGTTAATGCTTTTATCGCGGCCTGGCTGTCGATAAAGAAGTTAATATCTTCAGGTGGTATTGCCCTTACCACAGACTCACGGGCTGCTGTTGTCACTGCCAGGACCTCTGCTTGGAAGACACTTCTGTGGTCAGGAAGATGTACCGCTTTTGACCCAGCGACTCAGAGAAGACGCCTGACCTTACCCCGGTTTCCGTTTTTGATCCGTCCATAAAAACGGTTATGGATTGCGTGTTAGGTATGAGTCCGTCTCTCCATTCTTCCCTGCTAGGATATGCGCTCGAGAAAGGTCTTGTGAAATCTAAGTATGGCGTAATGTAATCTGTGTTAGGTACATAGCCAAAATATTTCTGTAGGATCATCGAATGACCCAGTTTACTGATTGGCTTATTCTCATGGCACTAATGGCGGCTGAACATTGTATAGAGATTTCTAGCGGCAGCAAATTGAGGATAGCCTCAAGACCTGCTGTTGGAGTTGTCCTCATATTCAGAGTTAGAACATTACACGCGCAGACGCGAACTGAATTTTTTTTTTTCGTGTTTCAAGGTCGTCAAAAATAATTTCATTCTCATTTGAGTCTCATTGTTGCTTCGTAACTATATTTTGGTGTAGTTTACTCTACGCATAAACCTAAACCAGGTTTGAGATAGTTGCGTTAACTGAACACCACCAAGTCGATGCCAATCAGAGCCGAACGCTTTTCATACAACACCCAACTATACCAGTAGGTATTGTTATTCGTCATTTTAATGAAAAATCCGAGCTCAAAACATTGAAAATAAAAGTAGGTGTACGAAAACGATCCTCTTGTAGACAAACTGTGCGTACGATAACTTAACTGAATTTGGTGTCAACAATTTGAAAAGAAATATGTAATTATTCTTTTAACGAATCACAGAGTACGCAGTCATGTTAACCTCACCTACTTAAGCTTTAATAACAATTTTGGTTGAAATCTTTAGAGCCGTTTTCGAATAGATCGAACTGGTTGGCAATTTTTATATGGGAAGTATCACTAATTTTGAGGTTACCTTGCAAAAAAAGAAACGTCCTCGAACTGTAAGCCCCCAAAAAAGTCTAAACGAAATCCAGGCAGCCGTTGAGGCTGTAGGCTTTGGAGAGACAGACAGCCAGACGACAGACAGACGGACAGAAATTTTCGACCCACTTTTTTTATGTCCTCTAACATCATAATGTCAGAATTGAGTAACATCTCGAGTTTGAAATTTTGTACGAAAACAATACCTATCTTATCTCTTACTACGTGCTACGTACCTACCTGAGAAAGTTAAGAATACCTACCCATGACCTTGTAACATTGTCCTGTCCAAGGATAAAACGCTTTACTAACAAGTGAGGTATCAAAATTAAAAACACGAATAAATCAAGATTAAAACAAAACAAAAGTCTATACCAATAATCGATTCTCAGAACCAATAACAAACCTATATCCAATTTATGAACAAATAAAATATTTTATTAATCTGTTTAAATAACAATGTTAGTTAAAGAAAAATCATTCAACAAGTTAGTTTATTCTACAGAAAAAAAATCATGCATAGCATCAAACCGTCCCTCTAATTACGTTCTTCCTCAATATATTATCACACAACTTACACAAATTGGAGTTCATCACTGTTCATCAACTTCGGGCATTGTGTATATAATTAAGAAAGTCCATGTCAAAATATATAAATTGTTGGTTTTAATGGTGGTAATACTTGAAACGTTGCACGTCCAGTATACATGCCTCCTAATGAATGTCAGCGCTTAGAGACATTTACACAAAAATATCCTGATGAAATGTCACGAGAACCCATGGCAATCAGTTAAAACACACATCAACGCACACCAAACTCAACAACTTTCCTTGGCGCATTTGCGTCATTTCTTTTGTCGGAACTTCTTGTCGACATCATTCAATCTAGCTGTAATTTTCTCACCTGAAAATGTGACGGGCAATTTATCGTTTTCGTAACACATTTTTATTATTTATTATACTTGCCCATTCCCATAGACGCTATGCGACGGCCGCGGCGTGCACCAAGTTACATGCGCACTGCTCCGGTCCTGGTTGCATGATTTCAGAAGGTCCGCTGCTACACCGCTATATTAATGCGCGATAACCATCTTGAAAAATTATCTCCTACTCCTAGTAATGGTTTTCGCGTAATTAGGTTCAAAGCAATGCTTCGTGGCAAAAACAAAAAGATATTAATGATCCTAAAACCATTTTAAAGCCTTTACAATGAATGTGCTGGACAGTGTTGTAGCAAAAACGTTATGTCAAGCCAAATGCTTTTGGCCGTCCCTTGTATATAGATGCATACGTCAATGGTGTGTTTTTAACTAGTAGCGTGCTGTATGACAAACTGTTTTACCGCTGAAAAACTTTATTTACTTGCGTTAGCCGTAGTGTTTTAGGTGTTTGTACACATAAAAAATATTGTACTGGGTGGGTAGTGAAATTCAGGTAAATGAATAAGGCATAAGCACCGTGAAAGTGGTCTAAATAAAGTTCGTATATTGGGGTGTTTGATTTATGTTTCAAATTATTTCGATCATGTTCAAGGTGTTAATTGGAAAATTCACAACACGACGAGCTACCAAAATTGGTCTTAACTAAAATATCCTCAGAGAAAACAGAGTTGTCTAAAGAAGTTACTCACGCTCTAATTAAAGTTTTGTGTTGCTATACACCATACAGTCAACTGGGATTCAATGGCCACGTTCCATTACCCGCTAAATGACTAGCGGCATTTCAAACTCTATAAAAAATGAATTTACATTTTACCATTTACGCTAGACGTCTAGCACTTTTTGTGAAATATCCCTTTCAGGGAAATTTCTCAAACTAGCGCAAAACTATATCCACTGCATTAAGACCCGTTTGCTGATACTGCACATAGCGATTTAAGTTCTACTTAAATTCCTTATGGGCTACATTTTCCATGTCATAAACTGTCACATAAGATTTTAAGTGGAACTTAAATCGCTATGAGTAGTATCAGCAAACGGGCCTAAGAGAGAGAACAAAAAAAAACGACCTGTCAAATGAAATCGTTCAAACGTTTACAAAATAAAAATAAATACGAAATCAAGCAAATCTAATTCTGATAAAATTGGTAACAGGGTAAGCGAGCTTAGACGAAATTAAGTATTGGATATCATTAAATTCAGCATGCCTAAATCTTGAAGATACATTTTTTCTAGCTCTTCATCTTCAAAATTAGAGCTACAATGCTGACATTTAATAATAGATTTTTTTTTTTTTTTTTTTTTTTTTTTTTTTTATTTTTTAACCAAACTTTAATACCTACATATATGCTCTCGTCAAAAATTTTCAAATTCGATTTTAGCGGTTTTTTCTTGTTGCAACAGCTATATGTCTAGCGGGCAATGGAACCAGGCCAATAATACGATTCTTGCAGTTAAAATTTTGATTTCTCGCTAATACTTTGATAAATATAGACTGTCATGTATGTCATCTATAACTATACAAAATGCTCAAAACCTGAAATGCGTGCCTTAGCCCCAAGTTAAATAACGAATAATTAAATTAAACTATTGTCAAGTACAATGTATTTACAGATAATCGTCAACGTTCTTTGTTTGTAAATACATATAGGTAGTTGCGTGAGCCTAGGCACGTACCATCATATTTTTGACTCTTACTCTGTCCAACAAAAATTGTCAGTACAGGGAAGATAGGATGTTTGTTTCTCAGTCTTGTTGCAATGACTTACATAAATCGGTCCCTCTTTAAGCTCTCACAGGGTTACCGTAGTTTGTATGATAATTTGCCATAACTCAGATAGCAATTAAATTAGGGTTACCAGTTAAAAAAAAAATATAGATAGATAGATATAAGTTTATTCAGATAATTTATAATATACATGGTCTGAATTACCGCACATTGCCTTACACAGAGATTTGATACCTAATCGCATCTTTCTACTGAAATAGTTTAATATTTGTGGTAAACTGTAAACAAGATAGATAATACATATGTTTAATCATAAATTGAGGAAAAAAAAACCTCATTAAAGCAGAAATAAATATATAAGTACCTACACAGCAAATAAACAAAAAAAAATATTAAGGAAATAAATTAAAAAAATAAAATAAAATAAAAATGTGGATAAATAAATAAATGTATATAACTTTCAAATAAAAAAATATAAATAAATAAGTAAATAGATAAATAAATAAATAAATAAATAAATAAATAAATGAATAAACAAATAAATAAATAAATATATGTATATAAGAAATAAATAACAAAATAAACCAATAAATAAATAAAAATATTGCTGAACGAAATAAATTCCGTTTATTTTTTTTTTTTCCTTTTCCGGTAAGATAATGTGCGCGTTTTTTTAAGAATAACTGCGAGATTTAGAAAATTTTCGGTAAATCCCGCATAAATCTCGGGATTAATCATACAAAAGTAATCTCATAAAAAGGGAGATTAGAAATAAAACAAACACGCTTTCCACAGCTCGAGATGTCAAAAGTATAAAGCAAACAGAGCTGCTTTTGACAGAAATAAGATAAAAGACATCAAAAATTGCAAAATGTCTCTCTCTCTCTCTCTCTCGTGAAAAGTCATCTTCTCTCGAATGGACAGAGCCAGAGAGAATACGTCAAGTTAATCTTCTTTTATTTTGTAGAAACACTTCAGGATTAATTCTAAGTCTCTTGTACTTAATCTTGGGATTTGTGTTCGGTCGAAACGTGTCTTAACCTACCTTTTAGAAGTATGTGTAGGTACTAAAACACGTACAACACTTTTCGATATTTACGTTTTACTTTTTACAAATGAAAAAGCTATATCATGATATTGGAAAACTACACGTCGCTATGAACATTTCGAGCAAACAATTTAAACGTTCGTTTACATAGTAAAATCATTGAAACGAAATCGGTTGGTCAACACCTCCCAGATATATCTATGCAACTGAAAACCTTTAGAGCACCGAGCAAATTTTGAGACCTAAGCGACGGAGTGGGGTACCATAGATTCCCCCAATTAAATTCAGGATTTAACTGTATTCAAGTTTATTTTATTATTGGGTATTGAATTTACAACGTTTTTTTTATCAAATTCATTAAAAAAAAGGTATAAACGTATTTTCCAAGTTTTATTTATAATATAGGTAACCATCAGGCACGAAATCCACGTCATTTTCCACCAAATCTTCTTCTGATTCACATGGATCGTCCTCAATTTCAGTTGTGTTATTCATCCTTTCTTCTTTTTCCGTTTGGTGCAAAAATCTTCGACTAAGTATTTGTCATTTTTATCTAAAAAAAAAACAATAAAAAAATATTTGCATTAAAGTACAAAGTGGGGTAACTCGGTTCCCCCTTATTATGTAATTACTCTTTTGTTCCTGAAAAATTCGCACAACTGTAAGATTACGTTGAATTTATATTATGTACTAGAAGACCCAGCCACGCGTTGCTGTGGCCAAATTCGTTTGCATTTTTTTGGAGGTACCACAACCTGTTTTCCTATTCCGCTTATCTTTTGCAAAGTGCTACCTATAGGGTCCAAAGCTATTCTATCTTTCAAACTGGAACCCACCACAACCAGGTACATCCACAAAAAATTCTATTGAAATCGGTTGAGTGGTTTCGGAAGTCGCCAACAGCTCCACCTATCGGGTCCAAAAGCAGTCTATCTTTCAAACGGGAAACAACCTTATACATCCACAAAATGTTATTGTTATCGGTTAAGTGGTTTCGGAGATCGAAAACAGTGTCACCTATCGGGTCCAAAAGTATCTTATATTTTAAATACGAACAAAAACAAAAAAAGAATGATGAAAATGGACCAAGCGGCTTTCGAGTTATAACGCCATCGAATTTTACCCCGAAGGAATTATATAAATCTATTATTATAACTCTTTGTTAAATAATAAACAAATAATTTGCAATACAAAAACAATATACTTATAAATTGAGTTATAAACTATTAAACACAGTGTGCAAAATTTGATTAAAATCATATACATACCTACCTATACCTACATATTAAGAAAATGTAACGTGAAATAAATTGTAGCATAAAGTCTGAACTAAATCGAAACAACAGATTGTTAAAAAAAGTACAAAAAAGTGGAAAAAATCGGTTCTTATTATACTCTTCCATCACATAGTAGACTTTTATATTTTTTCTTAATTTCAAATTTTCACTTTGTGGAAAGCTCGAACATGTTCCAGCTTTCACTTTTCCCAAAGCTCTAAAAACAAATTCCTAATAATATAATTCCAAAGGAAAAGCTTTTTTTCACTTCACGGAGCAACCTGTGACACGTGATTTTTATATATAAGATAGTAAAAAATTCGACTACGTAAAAAAAGAATTAAAAATAATTGTTATTAAACGAATTATGGACAAAAACGTGGTAGTGGGGGACACAAGTCCCCCACTCGGTGCTCTAAAGGTTAAAGATATACATTAAATGCATACCTTTAACTAAGGCTAGGTAAATTCCATTCTTTTTTGGGTAATATGAACGAAGATATAGGTTCTAACCTAAAATTATTTATATTTGAATACATAACTATGGTAATATTGAGGCGAAAAATTGAATGCTACCAAATTACTTTCAATTAAGTGATAACCACAATACCTTTCTAATTATATAAGTTTCATTCTACTGATAAAATAATAAATACTTAAAATATATTAATGAATTAATGCTTTTTATGCAAAATGTATAACATTTTATATGATGTGAATATTCGAAGTTAGACTATAGCTTTTTATATTTCCACCATTTTTACACTAAAATTGAATTTTTCACACTTCATTTATTGTTTTCAAACCAGTCGCCCGTAGTAAAAGCAAAAATAAAAAAGTTTGTTCATCGGCAAGCAATTGACAATACAATGTTTAAAATGGAAATGGATACTTTTGGGGGAACATTAATTAAAAGATAAACATATAATTATATGATGAAATTTCTAAATCACATATAGGTATCGAATCTTTTAAGATATTCATTGTTCATCGTAAGACCATTCACAACTTACTCCTATGCCACCCTGTGTAGATACTTTACGTTTGATGGGCAATGGGATAGGTATAATTATCTACGCGTACATACATTAAAAGATGCATCTTGCGTGTGTGCGTATAAATGCTGTACCAATTTCGTGTGTGTACACCTACAGCATACATCATATTAACAATCTGTGCATCACATTGAAGAAACCGATGAAAGAAGTTCATCAATATGATGATTCCATTCATCAATATGATGAATAAAAAGGTGAATTTTTTTTTTTATTAATATAACCAATTAGTTCATCTATATGATGAAGGCTTACATCAACGTTCTCCTTAATGAAAATGATTGCCTGTTTTTTGACAGCCGTCATCAAAACGATCAACGTTCTCCTTAATAAAAATGATTGTCTGTTTTTTGACAGCCGTCATCAAAACGATGAACGTCGTTATCAATAAAAAAAAAAATTCAAAACTTGGCAACCGTACTTGAATATGATGATTCCATTCATCAATAAGACCAGTAAATCATCAGCTGGATGAACAAATGACTAAATTCACCAAAATAAGTGTTTTCGTCATATTGATTAAAAAATAAAATAATAGTAGTTCATAAGAACATACGCCAAATTCTCTTCAGAATCCTGTTGAAAAAATGGATGAATGCACTTTCATCATATCGATAAACGGTTCATCAATTGTCAAAAAGTTTTCATGAATTTGTTCATCATATGAAAAGTACGTCTTATCAATGAATATCATGTTGATGAACGATATTCTCAATATTACGCGGACTTTTTTTTTTCCAGTGTAATAAAAGTGTCAGTTCGGAGAACGTATTATCTCGAGAAACGGGCCCGTCGATTGGCTGCCAAGATCGTGTGATTCAATGCCTTTAGATTTTTTTTATATGGGGTTAAATCATTGGTCTATGCCAAGAAGCCAGCGACGGCGACGTTAGAGGAGCTCAGAGCCAATATTGAACGAGAAATAGCGGCCGTATCGGTCGAAATGTGCGGCCGAGTCATCGAAAATTGAGTTCAACGTATCGACCGCTGCATTCGTTTCCGTGGTGGATATATGGACGAAGTACAAGAATAAATGTGTTGATAGTAATTCGAGCCAATCGCTCCTTTTTTTTTTTTAGATATATCTACACTCCGTCTCACTTGATTACGAAAAGGCAGTTTTTTGTTTTAATTTTACGATATTTCTCAAACCTTTCGCTAATTTAGGAAAAAAAAAATTGCACAGGGAGTGAAGAATGTATTATGTTTTTATTGTCAAATAAAAAATGTGATTTAGTTGGTCATGAAATTTACGTGTTTTTTTTTTTTTTGCTCACTTGAATCTACCTGTTATGCCTGTGACACACATATGGTTTCGATACCATGGTATCGAGATGAACCACATGTCTATCAAGGTATACTACGGTCATACCATGCGAGAAATGTGGTTTGAGCGTAGTATCGATACTAGGGTTTTTTGCGTGGTATAGCTATCCTCCTAGCGAAAACAGCGCCACTCTCATGTAGTGGAGATTAGTTTTACTTAAAGTACCTATCATTTTCATAGAAAATGCTTTCGTATTCCCAACAGGGTGTCTGTACTAGGTCTGTGTCACGGGTTTTATTGTCTGCCCCAGCATTGCAACCAATGGCAACTGTCAGCCTATACTACGTTGTATAGTGTGTCACCTAGCATGGTATTGACGATGCCATAGTATTGATACCATGGTATCGAAATCCTATATGTGTCACAGGCATTTGTTTCTTATCTAATAAAATGATTTAGGGTTTTCCAATAAGAGGTGTTATTGTGAATGACCCGCAATTTCGGTAGCTGTCACTTTTGAGGCTTTTATTCTTTGACATTTGACAAGTAGAAACTACGCCATTACTAAAAATGGAACAATACACGCTTCAACAATGCATTTAAATTAGGAATTTTTCTTTGAATACCAAAATAACACCTCTTATTGAAAAACCCTTTACTTCCAGTAATGCCTGTGACACACAAAAAACCCTAGTATCGATACTACGCTCAAACCACATTGCTCGCATGGTATGATCGTAGTATACCCTGACAGACATGTGGTGCATCTGGATACCATGGTATCGAAACCCTATGTGTGTCACATCACAGGCATAAGGGAGCTTAGTTCAAGAAATAACTTCATACAATCCACAGCCATGGGTAAAAGAAAGACATTAACCAAGGAGGAAATAGGCAAAATTCGAGCTTAACGGGAACAAGGAAAAAAAGGAAGTGGCGCCGGAGAAGTATAAAAAAAAAAAACACAAAGGAAGAGTCAGCAAAGAAACAACATGTCCGGAAAGGCGGGCGATACTGAGAGCTGCTTCAAATTCAAGGATCTCCCGTAAGTAAAATTAAGCCAGAAACTGGAGTTACAGCTAGCAGATCGACAGTTCAACGCGTGAAACAGAAAGCCATCCATAATGCCTGTAGGAAATAAGGCCCCAATGAAATAAGTCCCAAAAAAATATGAAATAAGGCCCCAAATTTGGAGTTTATTTCATAATGAAACTAGCTGACCCGGCGAACTTCGTTCCGCCCAAATTCATTAATGTAGGTAAATTCCGATGTCATGTCAATTCAAATTGTTTATTCAAAAGTTATATTAAAATTAAATAAACAGGTAAATAAAATCAAATACTTGTCGGCCAACCTACCGCTTTTTCACTGAAGCGCTTTATGGTACAGAACATTTTTTGTTCTATTTCT
This sequence comes from Cheilosia urbana, assembly GCA_946477585.1. Lineage (NCBI taxonomy): Eukaryota > Metazoa > Arthropoda > Insecta > Diptera > Syrphidae > Cheilosia > Cheilosia urbana. Next base: position 47,930,783 of record OX297856.1, read on the forward strand.
ATTATCGGGTGCGTACACGTACAAAGCGAGAGCTTTGCCGACACGTGAAGTTCAAGATTTATGCCACACACATCCAGCGATTGTCCTTGCGTACGGGAAATTGAAGACGCTTAAACACGAACGGCAAATCGTTCTGAATAAGTGGAATCCGCGGAATAAGAACTTTGAATTTTCCAATAAAAATCGTTGCTTGAATAATATTTGATATTAAATTCTTCACAATCAAACTTGTACCGTTACAAAGTATTGGTTCATTTAGGTTGCGCAACAAAATTATTACTGAGACGATTTTTAGTTTCAAATTGTGTGGAGGCAAGCCAGAAACATCCAAAGAGTTTAAAAATTCCGTGGGATAGTTGGTGGCTTCGTTTTCATCCATCACGGAGTCGACTGATTTGTATGAATGCAACTCAACAGCGATTTGGTTTTGAATGGCGAAATTCAAATGATCGACGTTCTTGTTTTTCGCAGCCAAAATCACTCTTACACTCAGCCAATCATGGTCAATATAATTCTGAGCGATATTCGGGAAAACATTCATGATTAGTTCTTCCGGTGTCGTTGTAAAGTTGCAAAAATTTTGTGGAAACTCAATCACCATTGCCCATCGCCAACACTTGCCTGGAGAACTCTGCAGCGGATGTTTGTTGTCAGGCAAGCATTCAATTCATCTGCCGGAGTTGATCTCGAAATGACAGGCAGCGTTTGACGAAAATCGGCTGATAGCAAGATCATTGCTCCACCGAAAGGTCATTCATTACGTAAACATATAATAATCTTACATTGCTGCAGTACTTTCGCCATCGCAGTGTTCTTTGAAATGTTGCATGTAGGTTCTTCTTCCACTTGCAGATTCAACGGCATTTTCAATGCAGGATGAGCTGTTCGACAGCCTTCTAAAAAAGTAGCCGTTATCCCAGAAGAGGCTAGGGCCAAAGCGATCTCAGATCTCGAACGAATTGTAGCCAAAATCAGTGAAATCATGAATGTATTTCCAGTTCCGCAATTTTCGTTATCAACTGCTTGCATCAATTCATCGTACACTTTCTTTTATTCTTGATTCAACATTGGCATATTTGTTCGAACAGCTTGACTCAATGCGATTCGACCGAAGTCCATTTCTCGCTCCAATTCTGGATTAAATGCGTCTTGCATTGAACGATATGGCTGTGGCATCCCCAATTTACACAACAAATTGCCACTCATGAGCAGACACATATAAAAAATAAATAGTTGGCGCAACAGGTCCGAAGGGACCCTAGGCCTAGCTTCTCATAACCATTCGTTCTGTGTGAGTTTTTCATTTTTGGAACCAATGGAAGGGATCTACAATTTTATGCCGACTCCAAACGGCTAACTGAGAAGCTCTTTCAAGACAATCATATACTCTCGGATGTTTGTCAGACGTTCGCGAGAGTAGGCACAGTGAAAAAAACCTTAAGTTGGAATTTGGGTTTTTGCGGGATTCGAACCTCGACCCCTCGCTTAGTAGTCCAACACACTAACCACTAAACCACTGCGCCTACAAGCAGACACATATCCTCGATCAAAATCAAAGCTTGGAAGCGCATTTCATCTGGCATCTCCAGTTCATTATCCGATGTCACAGTACGAATTCGATGCAAAATATCGTCGGCCATATCATCTTTGTATAATCAAAGTATCTACTTCATTTCAAAAAGTTACTTAATGTAACATAGAACATAATTTATTAGAACAAACTTTTTAAATATATGTACATACCTATGTTTAAAAAAAAAAAAAATTGTTGACAACAACAAATTGCTTGGAAAATATTTAAAATAGTTGACAACAACAATAATTGCTTTTAAAATTTAAATACATTTAATACAAACCCCGTAATTTAACTGTAATCCCAAGCAGGGGGATACGTATTCCATGTCGGGTAGCAATTAATAATAAAAAAAATATTTTGGGAACTTAGGTATTTCATTTCTTCTTTTGGGATCTTATTTCATAATGAAATAAGATCCCAATTTTCATTAGGAAATAAGCACCAAAAAAGGAAATAGCAACCCAAATGGGTTACCTACGATTTCTCGAAAGCAAAAATCTCGAAAACTAAAATCTCGAATGCAAAAATCTCGAAAAAAAAAATCTCGAATTAATATTAATATAAATTCGAGATTGCTACAATTATTAGGTGTCTTGTTTTTTTATTTTTCCCAGATCATTGGTTTACATGCAACACAACAATTGTAAATGAACCCATAGTTGTTGTAATGCATGAAAATCAATAATCTCTATACGTATATCATCTGAGGAAAATAAAAAACGCCTATTCTCTCAACAACAATCAACCACGTGCAGTACCTACATTGTCCATGATGGGCGCTAGTTATCAGCTGTTATTTTTATTTTGTTTAGTGATTTTTTTTTATGAGTTTTTTTTGTATTGTTTTGATATTTTTTACTTTGTATAGTTAGTTGTATTCATGTATAATATTCGATTTTGAAATTACTAATTTCTTGTAATGAATTATCTGTTAGTTTTGTTTTGTTAAATTTTGATATTTTGTGATTGTTTTTCAAAGATTAATAAATTATTTAATAAACAGAACATACAATTTTATGTTTTATACGAATTTTAGCTCTTAAACTAGAATCAAAAAAAATCTCGAATTCACTTTTTATTTTCGAGATTTTTTCGAGATATAGTCTTTCGAAATTTTTGCATTCGAGATTTAAAAAAAAAAAAATTCGAGATTTTTAGCATTCGAGAATTTGTCATTCGAGATTACGTCATGATCCCAACCCAAATTCTATTAAAAATCGTTGTTGTTGTTTCCTGTATAATTTTTTGGGGTCTTATTTCATTGGGGCCTTATTTCGCAGAGCCATATCCATAATCAACACTAGTCAGGGTGTTGAAATAGAGATGGTGGCGGAAGAGCCCTTAATGGGTCAACGGCCGCTCTCACATCCCCGCAGCGGGTTACTGACTCCGGAATATTCCGGCTCCTTTTGCCCAAGGGGTCGCAGAAAGGGCCTGGTCCTGCAGGGTTGTGCGTGGAGCTAACTACCCTACCACGGAAAACAATATATGTTGCGAAGCAACAGCCTCGGATAAGGACGGATTCACTGTTGACGACCCTGAAAAACGAAAAAAGGACAATGACGTTCGGATCTGCACGTGGAATGTTCGAACTCTGAACAGACCGCGTGCAGCCGAACAACTAGCGGAGGCCCTAGACTGCTACAAAGCAGGTATCACCGCCATCCAGGAAGTGCGGTGGGATGAGCCGGGCAAAAGGAGGATGAAAAACTGTGACATTTACTACGGTGACTGCTATAGGGAACAAAAGCAGCGTCTATTTGGATGCGGATTTGTTGTAAGCGGCAGACTTAGGCAAGAAGTCTTGAGCTTTCGACACGTAAGTGAACGCCTTACAAAATTCGCCAACATCAGCCTAATATGCGCTCACGCCCCCACAGAAGAAAAAGACGATGCTACCAAAGAGTGTTTCTACGAGCTCCTCGACAAAACATATGAGCAATGTCCTAAGCATGACGTTAAAATCTTCTTGGGTGATTTTAACGCCAAAATAGGAAAGGAAGACATCTTTGGTAGCACAATCGGAAAACACAGCCTACACGACACCACGTCTGGAAACGGACTCAGGCTGATTGATTTTGCTGCGGGACGTAATGTTACCATAGCTAGCTCACGGTTTCCTCACCTCAATATCCACAAAGGAACATGGCGGTCACCTGATCATCAAACCTTCAACCAAATTGACCACGTTGCGATCGACGCAAGGCACTCCTCCATAGTATTCTAGATGTCCGAACTTTCCGAGCGGCCAATATAGACTCGGACCACTACCTTGTTGTAGCCAAGGTACGGATGCGAATATCCCAGACACCACAAAAACGAGAAAATACTGTGAGGAGATTTAACGTCGGACGACTACAAACGCAACAAACCGCCAAAACCTATGCCGATCGTGTATCCCTCAACCTCTCGAGAAGTCCTATGCTGCCAGCACCAAGTGCCGAAGACCAGTGGCGCCGATGCCAAGAAGCCATCAAAAACGCCGCAACTGATGTGCTCGGTTTTACCAGCCCCCCACCCCCCCCCCCCCCCCCCGAAACCCCTGGTTTGACGAAGAGTGCCGACAAGCACATGGAGCAAAACAAAGTGCCTACGAAGCGTCGCTGCATAGAAGGACGAGAGCAGCTCGTCAGCTCTACGAGCAAAAAAGGAGGGAAGAACATCGGCTTCTCCGGAGAAAAAAGAGAGAGCATGAGAAGCGCGCGATCGAGAATATAGAGAGGTGCTACTCCAGGAACAATGTTCGGAAGTCTTACCAAAAGGTAAAAAGAACGTGTCATGCCAACAAGACCCGAACGGAGACCTGTAGAGACGAACAAGGAAACCTTGTAGTAGAGTCACAGTCGGTGCTGAGGACATGGAAAAACCATTTCTGCAGACTGCTAAACGGCGAAGACGACACAAATTCCGCTATCAGACAGAACGAGCCATTCAACCTGAACGATGACAGCCAAGATTTCCGTCCACCTGACCAAAATGAAGTGAGGATAGCAATATCTAAGCTTAAGTCCAACAAGGCTGCTGGACCGGACGGCTTAACTGCCGAGCTGTTTAAGGCAGCGGGAGATGACCTGGTAGAGAGCATACACCAACTCGTCTCCAAGATTTGGTCAGACGAAAGTATGCCTGATGAATGGAACCTCAGCATCGTTTGCCCGATCCACAAGAAGGGAGACTCTCTAAACTGCGCCAACTATAGAGGCATCAGTCTCCTGAACACTGCGTATAAGATCATGTCTGCTGTGCTGTGTGAACGACTGAAACCATTCGTCAACGATCTGATAGGTCCCTATCAGTGCGGTTTTAGGCCCGGTAAGTCCACGACCGATCAAATATTCACACTACGGCAGATCCTGGAGGAAACCCAAGAAGTTCAGATCGATACTCACCATCTTTTTAACGATTTTAAGGCCGCATATGACAGCATTTATAGAGACGAGCTATACAGAGCCATGTCTAGTTTTGGCATCCCTGCCAAACTTGTCAGATTATGCAGAATGACGATGGAGAACGCTCGCTGCTCCGTAAAGGTCGGAAACAATCTCACCGAGACCTTTGATGTCAAAAAAGGATTTAGGCATTCTTCGACTGATTTTTGGTCCCTTTTGCGTGGACGGGATTTGGAGGAGAAGATTTAACAGCGAACTCTACGAGCTGTACAGCGACATCGACCTGGTCAGATAAGTACGCATTAGTCGTCTAAGATGGTTAGGACATGTAGAGCGAATGGACACCAACGCTCCGGCCCGGAGAGTCTTCAATTCCAACCCGGAGGGACAACGCAATAGAGGAAGACCTCGCCTTAGGTGGCGCGCTCAAGTGGAAGGGGACCTCAACCAACTTGGTATGTGCGCAACTGGAGGCAGTTAGCCAAAGATCGCGTTAACTGGAGAGGCGTATTGGTTGAGGCCCAGGTCCACCCCGGACTGTAGCGCCACCTTAAGTAAGCAAGTAAGAGAAGGGTTTGAAAAATATTGTAAAATTAAAGCAAAAAGCAAAATAACTGCCTGTTCGTGATCAAGTGAGACGCAGTGTAGGGTGATGGCACATAAGTTCAGCTCCCTCCAGTAGTGAGCCTCTGGAATACAAAGTACCTACAGCACAATAGTTAAACATTTGGTATTTCTTTCAAGCGAAAAATGTATATCCCTTGGCTAACATTTCTCCTATCTATCCAAAAACTTGCAATAATCCTGGTGCTTCTTCACGCATAAAAAATATATAGGTACCTATACCTATGTTCATTAGCGCCGAACACGAGTAGATAGTAGAAGTGAATTTGGAAAAGTTATACAAATACCGTACCATATACCATTTAAGATATTGGCATTTTGTGGTTATTTTTATGTTATTGAAAGTTTGTTTCTCTTATTTCTTAACTTAAAATGTTAAAAATATATTTTGTTAAATAATTAAGAGGGGGCTAAACTTGTGAGACATAATTTTTATGATTATCCTAGGTTCAGCCCCCTCTGGCTGACTACTGACGACTACGTTTTTTTTTTTTCCATAACTGAGTATGCAACATGAATGGAAGCCTCAATCTGTCTTGATTCTCGCAAAAATGTTGATCAATTTTCTACTCAGCCCCCATGTAGATGTACCTACCTATACATTTATTAGAGAAATGGGTGCTGACTAAAGAAACGGTTCCTTTAAACGTTTTCCAGTTTCCCCCTATTCTAATGAAAATGTGTAAATTAAATGGAGGCTGACTACTGGGTAGGTACCTACTTGCATGACCGACTACTGAAGCTGAGGAGGCTAACTACTACTGCTCCCAAATCAAACCGTCTTCATTTATTTTGACTACTGGTGCCATAACCCAATCGTAAGTAGTTTGTATTTTATTTTAAAAAAAAATAGTTGTCATTCCATAATGAAATACCCTTTATATTTTGACTAAGTATACCTACCTTACACAATTTCCGCGAACCTCATGGGTATGTAGATATAGGTATTGGATTTCCCTACAAAAATGCTAGATATACGTATTTGACACCAGTTAGTGAACGTTAACAATCGTGTGCTCCAAAACAACTTCACATGATTTATGAAACTCCATATTATGCAACTTCTTTCTAAATGCCTACAGGTGCCTCCAGCCTATAAGGAAATCGAACATTTTATAGACATCATCAGGCACCTAATCTCCCCTTGCATCTTGTTTAGGATATTTGATTATATACAACTCGGATCCATGTTTTTTTTTTTTTTTTTTTCTTTCTTTTTTTTGCTACTCTGTTCCACCATAGAGGGAGACCAATCAAGTGATGCTTCTGGTGTAGGTAGATAAATAATCATAATCCGAGATTAACGATGTCGCAACTGTCAAGATGTCACGTCAACCAAACATAGGTACCTATTTCCAAAAAAAAAAAAAACATATGGACAGGGACAAATACCGCGCGCAAACTCGATATCTACTTATAGGTACCTTCAGATGATAGACATGGATTAGGTGCGTATAGTGTATAAGGTTACGTTCTACACATACCTCTATATGTAGGTAAATGGAAAAAAGAAAATATGTACCTACCTAGGTACCACAATCAATAACATTTGAAAAGATCCTCAATAAACCCAATAAACCTCATTGAATGGACGCTGCCCTAAAAGTAAACAGATTAAGAAATGGATATGACGCCGAGCGCTCCTCAACACCCATCTTGGCGAGCACTCTCTCATTACCTCTAGCCAAACTCTAAATGCCCACCTATTTACCATAAGCTTCCTTCCCACTAATGTCTCAATGAAATTGTCTTTTCAAATATAGGTAGGTGTAGGTACATATCTATCTCTACCTTCACCAGGCTATACCTAAGGGGAGATTTCTTGTACATAATGTACATCTTGTCTACCTATCTAACAATTGGGCAATAGTAGGTCTGCTCTAATGATGACGGCAAGGGGACTCGTTCTAATGGAAGCACACGAGGAACGACCGACCCCATGAGCTCACGTCAGAGTAATTTTACATATACCTACCCGCTACCCGTTGCAAAGGCAACTCCCTGATATAACAACACAATGATCCTTTTCCTGTTACATTAAATACACAAACGAAAAAAAAAAAAAAAAAGACATAATGGAAAAAGTAACAAATTGAACGAAGGTCTCACAAAACAGGCACTGCGACGTGATTCCGTGACACAACTGAATAGGAGCCCTTCCGTCAGTCGCCCCAGAAACGACGATGTCGTGTTTTACCGTATACGGTGTACGGTGTACGGTGTACCTACCAACCAGCTAGAGCTACCATGGCAGCTTGGCGCATTGTTGAAAATTCGTCGTCGCATTCATTGCCGCCGACTGTTTTACACACCACTCGATTCATATAATCATATTACTCCCATTGTGCGCGCATATAGCCAAAATGACAAAGCACACTGCCAAGATGGATACATTAACATTTTCCTCGTACCTACCTACATATACACCATAAGGTGACTGCGGTGCTGCTTCAGCTACCCTCCTGCTGCTTCCAGATATACGTATTCATTCATTCGACGAACTCATTTACTTTGGCATGTAAACAACTAATCTGTTAACACCCTAATATCGTTTTCGTGCGCCCAACAACAACGACGACGTTGTGTGGTTCGCCTGCCTTCCGCTGCCACCCCGAGCACAGTGGCAGTTCCCATCTACTTCTATTCTTGTTTACAGAATCAGCTGAACCAGAACCATCCTCCTTTGACGCTGCCTCCACTCGAGAGCAGGAGAGTATCTTTTCTTTGATTTGTTACCCTTCATTGCTCGTAGATCATTTAGATCCATCCAATTCACGACGTCGACATTATTGTGCTCAGCGTAGAGCGATGACAGCTGGCTGTACCATCTCCCTCGCACAGTGCCACCGCCATGCTTGCCGCAGAAAGAGAAAGCACCACGGTGATGGGCGGAGATTTCCCAGTCGTGTTACGCCCTCCAGAATCTGGTTGGACTATGTGCATCGCATTTCGCTCACTGTCAGATGGCTGGAGTTGCTTGCCTTGGCAGCGTGGTAGACGAAGCACGAGTACATGCTCCGCGTCCGGTAATTTTTGCGTTTGAACTCCCACTTTTGAATATACCCAGCCCGGATGACATAGAATAGAAGTCAGTGCGCGGCGACAAATACTGTTGATATCGCTACCAGTTTAACCAACAACGGGCAATGTGTAGATTACACGTAGTGTACCGAGCGGATATCTGTTTATGTCTCATTGGTTTAAGTGGATACGTGTGTGTATCTCGTTTGTGGTAGAGCATAGATATTGGCGACGGTTGTGAGGAAGGCGGTCGCGACGGAATTGGCCTCTAATGAGCTGGTTATCTACCGGTGTGAAGGCGATACTCTGCTAACTGACAGACGTCTGTGAGTGAGATATAGCGCGGTTTCGAAATAATTACAATTTTTGGCGTCGGTGTTCATTCGAATCGAAAATAATAATAATAATACCTATACCCAACTACCGTGCGGTGCGACAAAAATTCGAAAAACAATCCGAGCCGAGAGTGAATAAATTACGCAAGTGTTGGCAAAAAAGTTGCTTGTTGCGACAAGGGTAAAGAAAAAGGATCTTTCGTCTCTTTGGTGTTTGGTTTTGTTGTGTTTTTGTTCAGATGACAAAAGTTTTCAGTGTTTCACTGTTTTGAAAATGCATCCACAAGTGTCAGCAAGCTTTCAGTGCATCAATGTGTCTCACAATTACTATTAGAAATATTAATGTTTAATTAACAAATTGCCTCGGTATAGTATGCAAATTTGTTCACAGTGGATTCAATTAATAAGATGGCCGTTGGACCGACGGAGGGCAAGAATCCTCCTTCAGAGACATTTTCACCAAATCACCAGATTATAGCACCCAGTCCGATTTTGGCTGTTCCTACATTGGCGTTCTCGGCAACCCAAGTCGAAATCGTTTGCAAAACACTTGAAGACTCGGGGGATATTGAGCGTTTAGCGAGGTTTCTTTGGAGCCTGCCGGTGGCTTTGCCTAATATGCACGAAATACTAAACTCAGAGGCGGTTCTCCGGGCGAGAGCTGTCGTAGCTTATCACGTTGGAAACTTCAGGTTAGTACAGTACCAACTATTACCTATCTAGGTATTTGAAAGAATTGTTCGATAAACGGGTTTGTACCGCTTATTGGTAAGGCCCCAATTCAATACCAATTAACTAAGAATGTTCGTTGTATCCTTTTAGGCTTAGCAATGACGGTCTTTTGTTTTATTTTAGTCCACCAACCACCATACTAAGGAATTGTATGCTATGTTGGGCCTGTTCATGATTGTGTATGTCAGGACCTGCCTACTTACATATTAAGCCAAATGAAAGATACCCATTTCTTTTTAAGTGATAAGATTGTAATCCCTTCCGTTACCAAGGTGGTGTCGAAAGAAATAGATTTCCTGAGGCAAATGATATAATTTTTTCATCAAAAAGATGTATTTTATCTACTTTGACTTTTCTTTTGAGCTATCTAAAAGGCTTATGTTCGAAACAAGCTCCTGGGCATAATAACTGCCACGGCTTTGCTAACCTTGGTGCATCCGATTGTTCTGATTTGTGATGTGCTCAACAGAGAGAGAGAGTAAGAGAACAAATATTGAGCACCCACAAGCCACAACTGAGCTCGAGCTTTGCTTATTCAGGGTGTGACAAATACAAGTTTCTTTTTAAAAATGAAATAAAATGAAAATATTAGTAGGTAAGAGCAAATATTCCTCTTAATTATGGAACACAACGTCGTTCAAGTGGCTGCCTCGGCTTGCTTCGCAGTAGCGCGTTCTGTCACTCCAGTTTTCCAAGACCATGTTGATCGTTTCAGGCTGTAGCTCACGGATTGCCGGGATAATATTGTCCTTAAGTGATTGAATCGTTTTCGAATTGTTGGCTAACATCGGCCCTTTACGGTTCGCCACAAAAAAAAAAGAAAGTCCAAAGTGGTCATATCGCAGCTTCGATTCGGCCAATTGACATCGCCAAGATGGCTGATAACACGATTTGGAAATTTTGTGCGCAAAAGATCGATTGTGGCATGGCGCGCCATCCTGCATGCACCAGAGGTCGTTCAAATGCATGTCTTCAATTTCAGTATAAAAAAGTCGGTTATAACTTGGTTCTGTAACGCTCACCGTTAAACCGAAACGTTGTTCCCAGCATCATTTTCGAAGAAGAAATTGAGTCTATCACACTCTCGGCTACAGCAGCCACATTATCGTCTATGCGCACTGTGTTGTCTACTAGCATACCAGTCTCCTGAACTTTTTGCACAAACTTGCGTACAGCAGGCGCGTTGGGTGCTTCATTTCGGCCAAAACTTTTTTTTTTTTTTTAAGAAACGCACTATTTGGGCCATACAGCAAAGTTGTTCAAGCGTAAAGTGACATAATTCGTTCCGCGGAGGTATTATACGACTTTCTGTCAAAATTTCGAGCGGGAAACAGCTCTCAGTGTCAAAATAACTTCTTCTTTTTTTTGTTATTGAAGGTAAAAATCTCGAAAGACACAATGGGGCTAGAAACCCAGAGTAGAGTGGGACTCTAATTGCACTAAAAACACCTCCTTAATCATGACCAATCAAAGAAAGAACGACAATTGATTTTAGTTTCAACTATCAGTTGCGTTGGAGAAGGTATTACAATTTGAATACGGGTTCTCATTATTTAGATTATAAGGTCGTGAGGTTTAAGTCTTCTTAATCTACGAATAAAAAAAATAAAAAATGTCATTTTGATATATAATTTTCTTTCTATAATCAAAGAAGAGAAGAGACATTTGTTGCAAAGTCTTAGGGATTATAAACAAACTTTATTTAATAACCAATTAACTTCACAAAAATGTTAAATAAATAAGAAGAAACAAGGAATGAATTTAATTTTGGATCGAGTTATCTGCAGCTGCTGTTCTTTTTCTGCTTGCGCCAATACTTGACAAGATGGAGAACTTTAAAATATAGATAAGCGATGCTGCTAAGGGAGTTTGCATCAACGAGTTTTGCCACAAAAGGATCAAAAAATGTACCAGCACTATCAATATAGGTACAGTGCGACCTCAATAAAAGCAATCCTCGATACGTGCAACTCCTCGATAAAAGCAAAACCTTAATTCTTACCATTGTTGACTTAGTAATTGAAACTCCTCAAAAAAGGTGACTCGATAAAAGCAACTATTGGTTCATGAGCTCTTATTTCGTTCGCTATTTGCAGATATTTTTTAAAAAACAATTAAAATTCGATTTTTTTATTTCTAATACCTACGAATTAAATGATCAGTTTTGGTCTCTTTACCAGCGCAAGACACGTTTTTTTTTACTATTCTGAGGTCTACCATTGACCAAATATTCACACTGCGGCAGATCTTTCGAGAAAACCCAGGAAGTCCAAATCGATACCCACCGCCTTTTTATCGATTTTAAAGCCGACTATGACAGCATTTATAGGGACGAGCTATATAGAGCAATGTCTAGTTTTGGCATCCCTGCCAAACTCGTCCGTTTGTGCAGGATGACAATGGAGAATGCACGCTGCTCCATTAAGGTCGGTAAAGAACTCACCGAGACCTTCGATGTCAAAAAAGGATTTAGACAAGGCGATGCGCTGCCATGTGACTTCTTTAACATCGTTCTTGAAAGAACAGTGCAAAACTCAAACGCTAACACCAGAGGCACTATCTTCCATAAGTCCGCCCACCTACTCGCTTACGCCGACGACATCGACATAATCGGCAGATCGCAGCGTGATGTCACTGACGCGTTCGTGCGAGCATTGAGACGGAAGCGGCAAAGATGGGTTTGGCGGTCAATGAGGGCAAGACAAAGTATATGCTGTCATCAAGAAAGGACAACCAACACCTACGTCTTGGACAAAATGTCACCATAGACAGATATAACTTTGAGGTGGTAAAGGACTTTGTCTACCTAGGCTCCGCTATGACTTCAGACAATGACACCAGCGCTGATATTAAACGAAGAATAACTCTTGCCAATCGCTGTTTCTTTGGGCTAAGAAAGCAATTGAGTAGCAAAGCCCTCTCTCGAACAACTAAAGTGACCCTTTATAAGACCTTGATCATCCCAGTCCTACTTTATGGTGCAGAGGCATGGACTCTATCAAAAGCGGATGAGGCTACTCTTGGTTACTTCGAGAGGAAAATTCTTCGAGTAATTTTCGGTCCCGTCTGCATAGACGGTGAATGGAGGAGGAGATACAACGACGAACTGTACGGGCTGTACAGCGATATCGACCTAGCCAGAAGAGTGAAGGTCCAACGACTGAGGGGGCTGGGTCATATAGAGCGAATGGACGTCAATGCTTCGGCACGGAAGATCTTCGAATCTACACCCGAGGGACGGCGCAGTAGAGGAAGACCGCGACTCAGGTGGCGCACGCAAGTGGAAGGGGACCTTAACCAACTTAGCGTGCGAAACTGGAGACGGCTGGCCAAAGATCGTGCTGGCTGGAGACACTTGTTGGTTGAGGCCCAGGTCCACCCCGGACTGTAGCGCCACCTTAAGTAAGTATTCTGAGGTGTTTAACTTATTGCCTTTTGGCACCTACAATTTTTTGACTCGATTATTGCAACAGACTCAATAAAAGCAACTGCCCAAATTTCTATTAGTTGCTTTTATTGAGGTCGCACTGTATATATTTTTTTTTTTTGAGTGTCAATTATAATATATAGGCATGACAATAAATAGCGTACAAGTTATAGAAAGTATGGTCAAGCAGCGAGACTTAATTCATACGTATATGGGGAGTTAAATTCGTTAACGATCTTAGTGTACCTACCTATAAATGGTTGCCGATGTTTTTTTTTTTATTCTTCTTCGCCTGCAGAAGTTTTCCCATACATACTTCAGTTTTAAAAAAGGAGTCGTTTAAAGTCGCTTTCCACGAAAACACAACGAAAACGACCTCCAATCTTTGGGTTTTTTTGTTGCAACAAACACATAACTTTTGCAATAATCAGCAAATAAAGCAGAACAGCTGACCAAACAAATGCCACAAATCACAACTTAAAATCATTTTCCAGACTTAATTGATGGGCGAATATTATTTTTAAATGCTCTGAAATTCATTTCATCTGTTAGTTAATGCTCCAATTTCGCTTAAATATCATATAAATCATAAACTGTTTGACAGATTGATACAATTTTTGTTTTATTAGATTGGTATTACAATCATATGTTGCTTTTTAAATCTATTCATTTAATTCGACTTATTAGTTGTTTATTTTTTTATTAGTTTTTATAGTACCTTATGTACATGAATTCATAGAATTCTAAACTGAATATTTTACTTTTCTTCACTGGACGTAATACTGTTTGCTTAAGTTGCATCTAAATATTCTTCTTTGTGATAAAACCACAAAATCTTAATTGCATTAAGCAGTACAGATTTTGAAAAAATTATGTTTTTGTTGTTATTAATTGTTTTAAAGTATGGTCAGTTTTTAATGTTATTAGATATATAAAATTTTTTTTGGATAAAATTGGGGTTTATTGATTGGTTGTTGTTGTTAATTGACAAATAGTGACTCATATCGATAGATAGATAGGGATGAATGCAATGGGAAAATGGGAAATCCATATATGGATGCAACTCTAAGGGGATGCATTTTTTTTTTTGATTTTAATTGCATTTTATTAAGTAACGCTTGAGTGAATTCATTAATTTTAAATGCAGTTATTTAAGTTGGGATATACTTTTTATGCACCAGTCATTTAAAATAATTTCTATGTACTGGAAATTCGGAGTTATAGGTGCAAACGCAAATGTCCTTCTATCTTCCAAATAAGACATTTTTGAGAAAAAATAATTTCACTGCAAATAAATACAAACGTCTTTTAATGCAACTGGCTAGTTTTTATTTCAAAAAGCCAAAAGTGCGTTCTGAAATTTTGTTCAAATGGTTCTAACTTTCTAACGGCTAAACTATAAACGAAAAAATACAAACAACTACAAACGAATGTCTATCGAACTGCAGTTCACGTTTTCCATCTAAAAAAAGTGCGACCGAACTTCATATAGTTCACATAGGTAAATGACACCGCACAAATCCACTTAGGGTCAGTAAAACCACCTTGCTTTTACTCAAAAGAAGTGTCTAAATCTATGCAATCGCCAAGTTTTAAAGAATAAAATCAGTTTTTACTTAGATACCTCCAACTTTTGATATCTTCAAAAAGCAGCACCACTGACCTTTTAGTCAGGTCGGTATAGATATGAATTAAACGTGTCAGAAAAGGAAATCCTAGGAAAATATGCCACAACTTTGTTTGAATGTTTTTGGGCCTTTTTTCCATTTTAATTTGTTTGCTTAATTTCTTTTGGCCTATTTTCATTTAGCCGTTGGCGCATACATACTCACCTCTTTTTCTTAACGTTCATGAAAAAGAAACCAGAAGCATAGTATAAATGGTGACACATAATCGAAAAGTTGACTATCTGACTATTACTTTTTTAAATGAAAATTTTGAGGTGTTCTTTTAAGTTTCTAGAAAAGAAAAATATTTTACATCGCGGATATGTACAAATTTCAAAATCCTCTCAAAATGCGTGGTTCTACCAAAAAAAAAAAAAGCTCGTTAAGCAAGCCGATGCAATTCCCACCAGCTAAAGACGAAATGGAACATAACCAAGTTATTTTTCAAAGAGAATTCATGTTTCCAAGCGCAATTGGATCCATAGACTTCACTCATATTTATCACTTTTGTTCAATTTTCCAAAAAGTCTTTAGAATCGAAATGAAAACTAAAATTTACTGATCAGTTATAACAGGAATTGCGCATTTCAAGAATACGTACAGCGAAATAAATGTTTTGTTCAAATTCAATTTAAATAAGGTTTTATTCGTACCGATTCAAAACAATTGCTTTTGCTACACAACACAAATGTTATATTTTTTATTTATACGATCCATTATGGATTACCAGCGCAAGTTAAAATTACTGAATTTGGCACAAAAGTCATTTGAGTTGTCAGACGTTGTTAAATGTTTTTTTTTAGTACCTAGTGTAGATTTATTTTGAGTCGTTTGCAAATAGGTCATTTATACCTCCCTGCTCCTTCCTATAGTGTAAAGAGAAACAAACTACGTACTTAAAAATGAAATACATCACTCTATGCAAGAGATAGAAACATTTAATTTTGACAAGTGGATATGAAATCCGTTTTGACAGGTAGACACGAATCATTGCTCTAAAATAAATTGTAGATTGACAAGGAAACAAGTGCTATTAACGTTGGTTCTAATAGATTGCCGACTGCTGCAAGACTTCAATGCATTACTATTTTTATGTAAACCTGCCCCAGAAGTCATCCTGCATGCATTTACTTATTTAAAAGTTATTGCCAACTTTAAAATGGGACAAAATTATATAGTCAGCAAAAGGCGGTTTTAATATTTTTTTGTACGTGACAAAGCAACAATTATAGTGGGCATAAGGCGAGCACACTTATTGTCGACATAAAGCACACTTAATCGTTATCAACTCGCAATTAAATTAAAGTCAACCGAACTGTACTTTATGTACAATGTGGAGCTGGAGTTATATAAATCATCTGTAACCTGTCGTTTTGTAAAAAAAAATCTACTTATCGTGTAATCAATACTAGAGGGAGCAAGATGATTATTGTTTTTTTTTTTTTTTTCATCTTTTTCTCCTACAGATTTTTAAGTTTCATTCTTATGCATTTCTTCCGATGAAGAAAAAATAGGAAATTAGAATATAATTATTCATAAAAAAAAAATACGTATCGGATTTGCGAGCCTATACTTTAGGATTGCAACTCAGACTAAACTTCTGAATGCCATATAGCTGTCCATTGGAATGTCATTGAGCATGTTAAATAATAATATTTCCCTTCAATGTAGATACACAGCAGTTTCTAAGGATTCCTACCGACTAAAACCACATCGCCATATTTTATTTCCCGGGTGATTCAAACAGTGCATCAG
The DNA here is from genome assembly GCA_946477585.1 of Cheilosia urbana. Classification (NCBI taxonomy): domain Eukaryota; kingdom Metazoa; phylum Arthropoda; class Insecta; order Diptera; family Syrphidae; genus Cheilosia; species Cheilosia urbana. The sequence goes on from OX297856.1 coordinate 47,947,309, forward strand.
CAATACATCCTTTTCTTTGTTAACATTTCATCCTACTGTCAAATGGTGTCAACCGCCATATAAAAATAAAGCAGATGGTAGGTATCTGTGTGACAATCTATATACCTATACCTACACATAATTCATGATGCGAAATCTCCCAAGAACGTGTTTTTCTCAATGCAAGGGTTGAATAAAAATGAATCCCTCTGCGTCATTTACTTTTTTGATGAAAAGCAGATACAGAAAATAATTGCAGCCCGTAATATTTTTAGATACCTAGACATATAAAATTAATTTGAATACTTATACGTAGATCCCAAAAAGACTATTTGATAGATAAATATCTAACCATTTAAAAACTCATCAATGTGAATTAAAACTATAAAAATGAATTACAGTTGCAGATATGCCGAACGTAGGTTTAAGAAAAAGCACAAGTTTTAATGTCGATTGTAAACAAACTATTTCCATACCAAATCTACAATGATTATAACGAATATCGAAAAGAACTATATACGATTGATATAGCGATCAGGTTGAAATTGGGTTGAGGCGCGAGAATACAAATACATAAATCCAGAGGATTACAACAGGTACAGGATCAGGTTAATCCAAAAAGCGAAGTTACTACTTACGGACTGTGATTTGCCTCCTGAATTAATTTCTTAATGATAATTTCGATACCTAGACATTTACCTATTAATTCAACACTCATTTTGAACAAATGTATTGTTGCAATACGAGCCGAGTTATACCTCCAGAATTTGCCAAATGTTGTCCTGAAAAACAAATGTTTTTACGAAAAATGTTTACAAAAAGATATATCAACATAAATAAGGTGTCTGTTGTCAAATTGGATTATGTATTGGTACGTAGGTGGAAAAATGTTTGCCAGTAGAAAAACTAAAAAAAATTCTTGAAAAACACACTTTCTAAGATGTAGAAGGTAGAACTCTTTAAAGCTGGAATTAAATAAATTATTGAATTTCGATGCCCGGTATAAAAGGAAGCTCCATATGAGAAGATATGCCTTTAACCGGAGGATTGGTCAGACAATTTGACAATTTTGTTCGAAGTCAAGTAAGTCAAAGTACTGCCAGATTTTCAAAAGACAAAGTTTATTTGTTATAGATTGATTGTTAAGATATAAGATATCTCGCAAAATGTATGCCTTTTTCTCAAAATTATATTCCTCAATGCATCAAGCATCGAATCGGAATTATGCCTAAGGTTCATAATAATGACAAAGTTGGCATCACTGGTTAGACAATACCGTGCCTACACCTACAGCAAAATGAATTAAGTTCAAATTGCTCCTTCTTTATTAAATTTAAATAAAAACCCTGGTATGGATGGCATACGGCCAATTTTAATTCAAAGGTGCTCCTTCGCGTTTTCTGTACCTCTGTACAGCGATACTACTTTTAAAATAGATTTACTTCAATTTTGGAAACAAAAAGAAAATCTGCTTCCTTCGTTGCACTATTGTTAAATTCTTTATACCTACATCACTTTAGAAATCCCTTATTTATCCGCTTCAATTTTAATGAAAAAAAAACTTAAATCTACTTCAAAAAAGGAAATTATTTAAAAAATTATTTACACTCTTTCATGTTAGCCCAGATTTACATTTCAAAAGAAAAAATTGCATCAATTATAATTTTATATTTACAAAAACGATATTTTTGAGCCTCATATGGAATTATTGTGGTATTTCAAAAAAATTCAAATTTACCAATTGCAGTTGTAATATTGAAATAAAAATTCAACTATTTATATTTTAATCTTTATTTTGTGATATGTATAGATACCTATACCTAATGTTCCTACATACTTATGAATTTTTGGGATTTTTATGTAATAGATTATAAACATAAAAATCAAATAATAGTTATATTTGATAAAAAAAAAATGTGTTATCATAAAATGAACTGATGTAATCTTGCAACTAGCCAACGAAAATGATTATTTAAATAAAGCTTATTACTAATAACACTTTTAATAGAATTTTTTAGTAGAAAAAAAAATATTGTTAGATCAAAACGTATGTATAAAACTAATATGGAATTAAGTATGTCATTAAAAATATGATTTTGAGATCCAATTCACTTTTTTTTTTAAGTGGTAACGCCTGCATCTGTGTTTAATTTTTAATTTGTCTCTCCGGTCTGGAATATTTTGGAAAAATTTGAAGAGAACATTTTTAACGCCCATATGTATTTAAATCTGGATCAAAACATGATATTACTAAATATAGTCCAATATATAAGATTTCTACTAATCCTTAGTTGTTTGAAAAACAAGTTTGTGACAAACTTACACCTCTCTTAAAGATATTTATCTCTCCGTTTTAACATGGCTTCGTGGGAGGCAGATCTACTACCACAAATCCCTCAATTATTTTTCAATTCTGCCTTGAACTATCTTGACTTGCAATGTGATGTTATATATACAAACTTTGTTAAAGCGTTTGATCGAGTTAACCAAAATGTATTCATTTCCAAACTAAGTGGGTTAGGACTTCACTCCAAATTCGTATAGTGTATTCATTCCTACTTAACGGATCGTATCCAGTATGTTCGCATAAATGACACGTTCAGCAATTTATGTTAATTCTGGAGTACCTCAAGGTAGTTAGGCCGTAGTTATGTTTGCCGACGATTTGAAGGTGTTCCGACCTTTGCGTTCAGTTCAATATTTTATTCATTTACAAGAGGATATTGAACGAAGAAGCGATTGTTAAGCGAAGAATATTGAGTTTTTCAAAACTGAATAATCTTTTCTTGATTTTGATAAGTAAGAACTCGTTTTTAAGTTTTTAAGAATCAGTTCATTCAGCGGAAGGATAATATACCTGTATTCTACGTCTCCACAACTATTTTCTTCCATCATTGCCAACACCTGTGCCTTGATTTTGTGCGATTTTTTCCGCAATGGCACTGACAACTTCCAATATTTCCTGTTCTAATGTATCCTTGTTCCTTGAAATTCCAGGCCTGCTTTCCCATACGTAACCTATTTAGGTAACGAGAAGGATGTCGGATGAAAACAACTGACAACAGCGTGACCATTGTGCGACAATTTGGTATTTCTTCGAGGACCCAGATACAATTTGTTGCTACTTCGTTGTTTATTTTAATAAATGAAATATTAAGCGAAATTGTACGCAGCTACGCGGATATCCAATAGTGTGTAGAAACTGACCATAGTCCAATGGACTTTGTAGTGAAATTTCAAAACCATATTGGATGACGAGCTGTCTGCAAATGGGTAGGAAGAATTGGTTTTCGAAATATATATGTATTTCTTAAAACAATTTAAATGCCAACAAAGATCTTGGATTTCGTGGATCAGATGAGAATTTTTATTGCTCAGGATCGAGTTGTAAAAAAAAAAAAAATTATAAAACAAACAAATGAAATGAAATTGCTGAGTGGGGAAGTAACAACGATTCTCGCGAGTTCTTGGGTTTTTACCCTGACAAATTCTGTTCGGAAATTTTGTCGAATTTCAGTTTTTGGACGATGTCGTTCGATCGCTTTGTGCTTACGCGATTATATTTAGATGGATTTTGAACTTGTTTCTTGTCGTCTTTGTGCATTTGAGATAATTACCAGCACTTGCCGGCTGAAATTCTCTGAGCTGTTTTGAGTCAAGAGAGGAACCTCTCGTTTCTCGTTATTTTGGTAACTTTCTCTTTTTCTGTCATTTGTAAATTGTGATGAGAACGTGTATAGAATTTGTGCGATTAAGATCGAATTATGTATATCGATTGCGTTCGATCTAAACCGAGTACACGAATGAACCTAATATTTCTACCCTTTTTCGATATAATTAACAACAGTTATTCCACTTACTAGATTACCATGGAACAGTCGGAATGCGTAAAGTACCTTTAGGTTGTTGTTGTTGAGTTAGAGGGGGACTCCATTTTCCACCAAGAGAAGAGGTTGCCAAGAACTTCTTACACACAAATTATTTGTTAGTGATTTTAATAAATATTTTAGATATTGCATCAGCTTAAACAATCCCAGTGTATTCTCGATATCTATAATCTTTTGAATAGTTTTTCGCCAAAATTTCTTTAAGCATTTTAATTTCCAGATATGTCAGAGAAAGGGATTAGTTAGAGCCTTTAACATTCTCGGGATGTTTACCGAGAACAAGGTTTTACAGATTTCATATTCGATTGGAACTATTGGTACAATTTTTCTCTTCTTGCTGTTAATCATTTGACGGGTCTGATTATCCGTTCAACTACAACACATATTTTGAATTGCCTGCTCACTTGCACGGTAAAATATCGACTTTAATAAGTCTTTTTTATTTCGTTCCATAGTAAATTGAAATCCGTCTCCTGTTTGCTGTTGCTTAGGTATGGATCATCATTTCCGGTCCGATTGAAGTTTCTGAAATATCCCTCATTGAGCAATTTACCTGAGATACATTTCCGTAGGAAAGCATATACCCATAGGTACGTACATTGGCAATGACTTCAATGTAAAGTTATGCGAAACGTTGAAATCCGTACGCGGTATTCATTACATCAAATTATAGAGATCAGCGCACAAGAACACATCCTATACACAACTAATTTACTTTATTAATTATGCCAACAAATACATGTAGGCATAAACAACCACACAGCAATCCAACTCCATTGAAATACAATTTAAACGTCCAAATTCCAATACCCATGTAGGTCCATTCATTCGCCTGGAATTTCCTTTGAAGCAAACCCCTTCTTAATGAATGATCACAATAATTCCTATTCAAGATCACGACACGGCATATTGCACATGGCTATTTACACAACGGATATTTGATAGCCACCGGCACTAGGGTTTTTATTGAGCAAATACAAAGCCAACACGGTTGAGTATACAAAAATGAGTTCAATTAATAAACAATGGGATTAATTTACTAATTAAAGACCCCAAACAAGAGCAATTTATATCGGGGAACGACTGTGGTGATAGGCTACACACACATGTGGGTATAGCTCGCGAAATACAAGTCCTGCCGTTCCCAGCCAAATTCAAGACCCAACACTTTGAGATTTTGCACGAACATTGCTCCAGTTAGCAAGCGGAAATGTATTGAATTATACGTTCATTCAGAGTATGAGCTGCTGTGGATGACGGTCGTCCTGATAATAAAAGAGTGTGGCTGCAGTTGAATAGCTTGTTTTGTTTGTTTAGGCTCTTGAATACTCTCTAAACAGATACGTGTAGGCATACTCGTATCCGTAGATATATTCACATAATGAACAACATTAATTAACATCCATGTTCTGACTCGCTCTCAGAATTAATTAATTTCAGTAGATCTATTGCCCTTATAATAATGGATCATATATCAAGTCGGATGTATCGTCAATTATACCTTATTGAGATGATTTGCTATAAAAATGTAAATACGCTAAGCGCAGCATTAATTGACCATACCCAGTCGGTGATCAGTTAATAAATGGTTTGTTGTCAAGTGATCTTTCAGCTCTTTGATTTTGTCTCGTGCAATTAAAACGAACGTAACACGAAAGCAATTACTACCTACATCAGTTGCATTCTAAAAATTTAAATTAACTTTTAGTAAAATGCTATAATGCATTTTTCTATAATTTGGAATTAAAAACAAAAAAAAAACAAGAAAGTTATAGCACAAACTCATGAAAGGCATACAAGTGGAGTCCCATCCCAATCCCATATTTCCTTGATATCCCTAGAAACATTGAATTTTGCCCAATACTAAATATCCGTCTGACTGAAAAGGAAAGCATTACCTAACACGCAAAAAACGTGACAAGTATTTTGGTCGGCCATCTTGTTTCCGTGGTTGGAATTATAGGAAAGCTCCGCATGTTGATATTTTTATAGCGATGGTTGACAAAACTCCGCGTTCCTGTAAAACAAAATGACTTCCGGAAGTTATGAATGGGCAATCATTTATTTATTTCGTATAAAAGATTGATGAATTCTTAGTTGAATTTACTGAAACTAATTAACACTCTCATTTTACCAGCAGTATTCATTATATTCCTTTACTCCTCTCGTACAATTATTATTTATAAACCTTTTTCCTCGCTAACTTTACTAAACGAGGTATGTGGCAAAAAAGGTAAGAATTTCGATAAACCATTACAGAAAACACTGAAATCTATTACTTTTTGCTCTGAAACGAACATCAGCTGTGATTAGCTTCGTACGTAAAATCATTTGACACAAACAAAAAAAAGAGAAATTATCCGGCACAATTCCGAAATCTTCGAAAGGACTGCTGAAATATGAACCTGCTGAATCTTATGCCTGGCCATAGGTAGACATTATTCACACACATCCTGAAACATTCCCTACAAGCAACAAAACTGAAGTAGAAGACATTATATCACAAACGCACAATTTGATTTGATATTTTTTTATTTATTAAGTATAATTTCTATTTTATAATTGCATTGGCAAACGAGATTCGTTTGGGTAAGGTTACAAAACTGCGGAATGAATGCACACACAAAAATCAGTTCCACTTTTTGGCTTTGCTTACAATTCGACCACAACCAAATGATATTTGATGCGAACACATATTTACGTAAGCTCTAAGCAGGCTCTAAACGCAAATTTTCGCGTTTAACTTATGCAGCTCTAAAGCAACGTTGCTTAAGTTTGAAAAATGTTTATAAATCACATTTTCCGGCGTAAGGGCATATTAGAGGGTGCGTAAGGTAAGCAGACTCTACGGTGAGTTTATGAATAAGGCTGTACCACATGTTTTAAATCGGAAATAGAAATGTTTTCAAGTGATTGCTGAAATGTTGGTTGCCGGAACTTGTGTTTATTTCCGTTTTACGTATCCATAATTTTTGATTTGTGATCTCATTCTAACGCCTTTCTTAAGTATTGACTGCGGTCAAACGGATATCTCTATAAAGTATAATTAGGCATTAACAAATTAGCTCTAACTGAGTGCGCTTTTTGTTGTTTTGTTGGGTTAAAAACCCGTTTTTCGTTGTTAAAAACTACTAATTACTATATAGTGCTATATAACTCACTTTATCAGTTGTCATCAATCAAGTTTTTACCAACCAAACATTTTTATTTTGCTTCTAACGACCGACAAAATTTTGAGGTTAAATTGGTTAATTTTGTTCACAGTTTTGGGAATGTTTACGTCTGCGGATGTTTAATTTTAGCTTAAAAATAGTACACGTTTTTGAACATATTCATATAGTGAAAGCAATTACAAAAACATGTTTCATTAAAAAAAAAAATTGTGTTTCCTCTTATAACATTAATAAATAAATAGTTTGCGCAACAGGTCCGGAGGGACCCTAGGCCAGCTTCTCACAACCATTCGTTTTATAACATTACTTGAGAGAAACTACTTAATTTTGATGTACATAACTAAAATGAATTGTTTAAATATTGGCTTAGGATACTAATCATAGTTTACCATCTCCCTTCCAGCTCAAGCTGAATCAAAATGTGAGCTGCTTCAATGAGTTCGATTTTAACTTTTGTTACCTCAAGAAAGTTTCTGTCATTAAGTACTATTTTTATTCGTTATTATTTCGTCTATCTCTAGCTAGCTTAAAAGCAGTCTGTGGATATGTTGAACAATCTCAAGCTCTTACACTCACAAAAAATCATTTTAATGCCAACAATATTCGTTGGTTAAAATGAACCCCAATTTTATATTCTTACTTTTTGAATGCATGTATTGTCAATGATGTAAAAAAAATAGCTATGCTATTTTTACGCATAATGATTAATGACTTGAGAACTTAAAAACGAGTTGCTTGTATCAAAAATAATAGTTAAGGAAAGAACTTTAAGTTTACAATTTTTGAAAAACTCGATATTCTTCGCTTAACATACATACTTAACTCAATCTTAAGAGTTTAAATTCATACTGTTAACAAAAAGACGCACACTTGTTATCAATCAAGTTTCTAGATTAATATATCAACCAAACAATTTTACATAGTTAGTTTGTTATTCAGACCGAGAAAGTTGTTAGGGGCAATTGAAAAATCATTTATTACTTTGTTTTTAATCCATTTACGTTCGGCAAAGTTTTTGGCGGTCTCTTGCGATAGTAGCCTTGCAACGTCAAACCTTCTTACAGTATCCTCTCGGTGTTGTGGCGTATTGGATATCCACATCAGTACTTTGGCTAATACAAAGTAATGGTCCGAGTCAATGTTGGCCGCTCGGAACGTTCGGACATCCAAGATACTGGAGGCATGTCTGGCGTCGATCGCAACATGATCAATTTGGTTGACGGTTTGTTGCGCCAGGTCCCCTTGTGTATGTTGAGGTGTGGGAATCGTGTGCTGGCAATGATAATATTTCGCCCCGCCGCAAAGTCGAGAGTCTGTTTCTGAAGGTGTTGGTGTGCAGGCTGTGCTTTCCGACTGTAGAGCCAAAGATGCCCTCCTTTCCGATTTTGGCGGTAAAGTCGCCAGGAAGTATCTTGACGTCGTACTTCGGGCACTTATCATATTTGGCTATGTCGTCTTTCTCCTCTGTCGGGGCATGAGCACAGATCAGCGTGATTTTTTTAAATTTGGCCCTGATGCGGATTGTAACTAGGCGATCGCTAACATTGCGAAATCCCAATACTTCTTGCCTAAGTCTTCCTCTAATCACAAATCCACATCCAAATAACCGCTGACTCTGTTCTCTGCGGTACTCACCGTAGTAGATATCGCAGTTTCTCATCCTTCTAGTGCCTTCTCCATTCCATCGCGCTTCCTGGATGGCCGTAATGTCGGCTTTGTACCTATCCAGGGTCACCACAAGTTCTTCGGCTGCACGCGGTCTTTTCAGAGTTCGAACATTCCACCTGCATATCCGAAGTTTGTTGTCCTTATTTCGTTTGCTGGGCCGTCAACATTTAGATCATCCATATCCGAGGCTTTTAGTCGTTTCGGAACTACTTATTTTTTCCATGGTAGGGAAGTTACCCCGACGCATAACCCCCAACCTGGAGGGCCAGGCCCTTTGTTTGAAACCTTGGACAAAAGGGGCCGGATATTCCAGAGTCAGTACCCCGGTTCGGGCATTTGAGAGCTGCCGTTGACCCATTAAGGGCTCTTTTTCAATACCCTGAATAGTATTGAAAATCCTTAATGACCTGAGCTCCAAAAACGTCGAAATAGCTCATTAAGGTATCTGGCATGTTGACTGTCGACTCCACTGTTGATTCAATCATGTGAATTCATCCGCCGTATGTCCTCTTGCTCATGTTAGACTTCTGAGGCTCGAGCAGACAGTCAATCCCGACAGAGCATTATAATGTCGCTATTTTGTACGTGTTCAACACTCGCACTTATAAGTTCAGCAAGTCGAGTCCACGTGGACAGGACCAGTACCCGGCGGCTACCACTTGGAGGTAGAATAAGCACAATTGATGTGTATGAAAGTAAGTTGTAACACTGGACATTGCCAAGTTAATGCTAATCAGTGTCTGCCCGATTCAGAATTCTTCTTATTTGTTTGTTTTTAAAAATAATTTTGCTTTTCTTTTTTAATTTCTCCTCATCCCCATCTATCCACGCAAAACTTATCTTTCCCTTTATTGGAATTAACTATTGAAACATTCATTATGAGTAGGTATAACACTAACAGCACATGTTCACGAAGGGATAGCAAAAAATACTACCTGTTGTTGCCTAAGACAACAACAACGCTTAAAAAAACGAATTCTCTACGCTTTATGCTTAGGTAAATAAGTGAGAGGATTGTCTTTAATAAATTCTGCAAACAATAAAAAATGGTTAGGAAAGTGTTTAAAAGCGCGCGCAAAATTTTGAAAGCAGAATTTTGTAAAAAGAATTTTGACCCATCCAGAATTTTGACCCGAAATTAAATAATTTGCACGCTCCTCTATCAATAAACATAACATAGCAAAATCCAAAAACAATTCTCGTTCTGTGAAAAGGCGAAACGAAAATGTTTTTACCCTTTCACCGAAATTTTGATTCTCGTTATACGAAAATGTGTAACTAAACTTCAAAAATATTCATATGAATAACTTGTTTTCACGTCTTCATTTATAAGTGAATGTTTTTAGTGAGAGTTTGAAAATTGAAAACCAAATTTCATACAACACATAGTAGGTATGCGATATTGAATTCACCGCGATATTTTCACTTATTGAGCGGGAATAGCTTTTTAGTACCGAGTGAATCGAACAAATGAAAGCAATGTGTCAAAGTGAATGTGAAAACGATTCAATTCAAATCGAAACAAGTGCTACTTTTTTTTCAGTTTTAAATGCAAAAATATAAAATTGTTCATATTTTTGTTCTACCACATAAAAACACAGGTATTCGTTCTACGTTCTGAAGGACTGTTTTTGAAGTGCCGAAGTTATCTAAATATATAAATATGTATACATATCCCTGCACAATTCGTGATCCTAAGCCACGCCTCTTGCGAACACCTCGCTATAAAGTGATCTTGTTTTTATTCTTCTTCACCCTATTCGATATTATATTTAATCGTTTACTCCTGAATGATGCTATTAGCATCACCATGAAAGGGTTACCCCAGGAGAAGTTTATGGTGCAGAACTACCAGAAACAAAAAAACGTTATCCAATCAAAAAATGCGAAAATTTGTTCGATTCGCATGCCTTGGGTGCATCGTACACACTGCATTGAACTGAAAGATAAAGAATTTAAAGAAGTGTAACCCTGTTAAAGTTGATACTATTCTAATTCTAACTGATAATCAAGACTAAAATAAAAACCTTGCATACCTAGTAGATATTTTGAAATAGAAAAGATTGCAACTTCCGCGACTCCCTTGAAATAAGAATAGTAAAACACAGAAATAATTTTTACAAGTAGGTACATACATAGGTATGCAATTACAAAAAAAAAAATAAAAAAAGAATAGGAAAATGTTTGACGTTGAATACGAAAACTAGCATCAAGTGGGTACAAAATCCATTTCTAATTCTAATTTCTAATGAAAATCCAGCCTACGACACTAAGGATTCCGGAAACGAGTCTCTTATAAAGCTGCAGAGTTTTTCTTCATCAAAACATGTATTTGCTTCTGTATTATTGAACGAATTTTGGGTTGTTATTAGGAGTGAATACCCTGAATGTTCCCTTTTGTCACAACGTTTCCTATTATGCTTATACAAAGACTAAATATGGATCGAGATTGAACGCTGCCTCAGATATTCGAATACAGCTTACTATCCGTAGATGTAAATTTTTAAAAAATTATATATCAAACAATGAAAAAATTTCCTTCTTCACACTAGCATTGAAAAAAATATCTTAAATAAAAAAATTGATTTTGAAATATGTTGTTTTTCATTTTTTATATCGTATCTAATGCGCTATTCACACAGCACCGAAATCTCTTGCATGCATTCACACCACACCAACTAGTTTCCGTTTGATGTTTCAATCAGCTGTGAGGCAATAGTCGTTAAATTTCGGTGCAATCTATTCTGATTATAAATTCGATCGAATTAATTATAAAATAAAATTAATTTATGGCATTTAAAAATATTATGATTCCATCAATTAATTGTGGAAAATGATTTTAAGTTGTGAGCTATGACATTTGTTAGGTCAGCTGTTCTGCTGAATTTGATGATTATTCAAAAGGTGTGTTTGTTTCGGGGTGTTTACGTGGAAAACGACTTCATAGAAATCCAATTTTGAAATTTTAACATTTCAAATGTTAGCTAGTGTCAGATCAGAATTGATTATTTATCCCTTTTTTCTGTTTAGAAATCAGATGTGATTAAATTTATGTAATTTATTTTTTTAATTTAATCGCTAATTAAGACATACTAAATATATTGCTGACTATTTTTATTGAGTTAATGACAGACGTTTTTTTTTAACAGTGGGCTGAAAAGTCTTTAAATGACGCGTGGAATTTGTAACGAGGTTTGTTCGATTTGACAAACTTACAAATGCATCGACAAAATTCAACATTTGGAAATGTTGGAAAATATATGTCGAAATGCTGGACACTTAGCCTGAAATGTTGAATTCAGCCAAAACGATGAGTTTAATTGTGGTGTTAATGTACTATTAAACGAATCGTTCTGAAAAATGAAATATGTATGGAAAAACTTCTGTTTTCGATGAAGTTTTCGGCTCGGTGTGAATAGGGTATTAAGAGTTGGGGTTCCGACACATTATTTGCGCCTTGTTTAGGCCCATGCAGCTTAACAAGTTTGAGAACCGCTGGTATAGTACACGCCTTTGCAAAAAGGCCGCATGCCTCGATGCAATAATTATTGTAAAGTCGAGAATGAGAGTAGGTTCTTTCGCGCAGCACTACAAGCATTTAAAGACTAAAGTATTCATGGGTGGTTAACGTCATTTATACCGACAAAAAGAACACAAAGACGTATTACGATTTTGTTTTGTTATTTTTATTTTTTTTTTGTAGAAGGCCTTGAGCCAAACCTTATAGAATAAGAATGCAAAATTGATAACAATCTCTTAATCGAAAATAGTCAATTGAATGTGGGAACGTTTTACACATTTCCGAGCTGGAGAAACAGTACGGATACGGAAGACAAATTATCGTTAGAATAATCTAGTTATGCAATCAAATGTTGCGGATACCTATTTGTTTGGCTAAACTGTGATTTTTAGCTTTTCTTGTAATTAAAAAAAAAAAGCTCCATCTTAAACTAAGCAGTTTAATTGTTGCCCTTTGTCTTAAAGACCTAAGCGCTACCGGCAACGGCCTATCGTTAGTAGTACGTCTTTTGCATTTTAAAAGTCCTTTGGACGTTTGGCCTAGCGTTGGCCATATTAGCTTAGGGGTGCGATTATACTATATTTGAAACACTCACCGTCTAGTCAATTTGCTATTATCTGCTAAATTCGCTGAAACATCGCAGTGGTCTTGAATACAGCAAAACAGAAGATGTTTAATTAGAAATGGAAATATCTTTTAAAAGTTTTTCGGCAATCTTTCACTGGCTATAATTTTATTTTGCTCAATGTGATGAATTGCGAAGGAGCTCGCGACTGGCGTTATATTTTATGATCTTTCTGCGATATCATTTATTTTCTGACATCTTATAAATAGTAACGAACGCCATTGAAGTCGGGCAAGACTCTTCGACAAGTCGACACTTTCAACCGCCCACTTCAATAATGAGTGTTGTTCAAAACCAACAAAGTAGAACTTATACACCAAATTCGCTATAACATCTTATAGTATCAACACCGCCGGCAAATATGTTTTCCAAATTATTTTCTTACTAGCTGACCCGGCGAACTCCGTTCGTTAATGTAATGAAAATAATATTTCCAAGCATGCACAACGCATGTTACTATATGTTATTCCGTCAATTCAAATTCTTTATTCAAAAGTTATAATAAATACAATAAAAATAACTGAAGTATAGAAATATCATCGGTGTATTTCAGTAAAACCGCATTGATTAAAGTGCCAGCCAACCTTCCGCCACATACAATTGACCATGTGAAAAACATGGAAATTCAAGATTGACGCCATAAATATCCAGCGATTATACTTGCGACTTATTATTTTTCATAGACGCTTGAATGCCAATGACAAATCGTTTTGAATAAGCGGACTGCATGATATGACAATGGCCCTTTAATTTTCCCCTCAAAATCGTCCTTGCATGACATTTGATTTGAGATTCTTCACAATCATATCAAAAGCGATCCGATCAGTGTTACAAAAAGACTTACTATTGTACTGATTTCTGTACTATTTGACTTTCCCAAGTACGCAAGTACCACTTCTCAATTTTGAGTACTATTTGTACTATTTTTAATTTTTGAAAAAAATCCAACATTTATGAGGTTATTTCACTTACGGCCATATTATCATTTACAGTGTTTTTAAACATGTCGGCGTTTAATCCGATTGAATCTAAGCTGCAACGCGGAGACCAGTTTAACTTAACTCGGGCTAAAACACAATATCAAAATATTGATATTTCTTCCTTCAGGAAACAACAAGCTACAAAAATGGATTTCATTTGTAAAGTTAAGTCAGCAAAGGAAAGTAAAGAAGGTTTTTCAGCACGCAATTACAACAACTACTGTGGGTCCTCGAAGTGTTAAGTATAGCGTAGTAATTGCGTGCTGAAAGTCCTTCTTTATGTTTCCCTACTGAGATCGAAGCTCAAAAAACTGGCCTTATATCGAATGCAGAAGCGGCCTAGGGCGAATGAAATTGAGTGCACAGCAAATTAAATCAATTGCTAAGAAAGTGTCTAATGACAAAATAAAATGTCATTGTATGTGATATTTAATATACATAGGTTTAAAATCGAGCTAAAATCGGTTTAAGCTCCGCGTTTAAATGTATCTCTATTCAGCTGGCTTAGGTACTGTATGTTTTTAAGTTAATATTATAAATGTTAATTTAAATCATTGGGTTAACAAAATAAAATGGTAGGGTGTAAAATTAACTTAAACCTAATTTTCAATCGAAGCAACGATGCCTCTTGAACACAAAATAACACAGTGGAAGCAAAGTAACGAATTTAAAACAAACAACAAAAAGCTTTCAAGTGTGTTTCCAATTTCATTCCACTTACTGGAAGTTGAGGCATTTTTTTAGTCAAGATTTTTTTAAGAATATTTTAAAAAATAAACTCATTATGTTGAATTAACAAAATAAAAGTACCTACCTATTTTAAATAAAACAAAAAAACTTAAAAAAAAAACAAGACTTGAAGCTTTAGCTAATGATAATAATGCCTATAAAATGCCCATAAAATACATGCCTGTTGGCATCCCCGACTCGAAGTGAATATGTGAATGGCCGTTAGACTCAATAAAAAAATATATATGCACTATTTTGTACGTTTCAGTAATATTTCTTTTCAGTTTTTAGTACAATACTGAGAAAAGTCAATTTTCATCACTGGATCCAATAAAAAGTTTCAGTGCATTTAGGTTGCTCAGCAAAATTATAATTCAGCCGACTTTTAATTTCAAATTGTGAAACGATAAGTCCGGAACATCCGAAGAATTCAAAAATTACAAATTTTAAATTATTTTTCTTGTATTGGAAGTGACACTACCCGTTTTCTATCCATTCTATTTTTTTCAAAGTGCGGTTGTATTATCAGGTTTGAAGACAAATCTGCGATCGCCTGAGTTCATTTTCTCTATCGCCTTTTTACCAATGAATGAATGAATGAATGAAGCAAATTACTTTTTTTTATTTGAACAGGTATAGCTTTTATACGTTAGCTGCTTTGCAGTGTTTCCTTCACGTGTAGGTAGTGCAAAAAATCAAATCAAAAGTTTTCCCGTAAATATTTCAGTTTTTAAAACGAGTCGTTTAAAAACACATAACTTTTGCAATAATCAGCAAATTCAACAAAACAGCTGACCAAACAAATGTCACAACTCACAACTTAAAATCAATTTCCACAAACTAATTGATGGGCTAGTAAAGGGTGTCATTTCTAAAGCTACATACATACTCTGTAAATTTAGAATTTTCACACGATATTTAGCAACTTTAAGTTCGCATAACATTATACATAACAGTTTTGTGATAGGCAATGCAGCTTAATCTCAATGTATAAATGTAAAGTAAGCACCATTATACGGTAGGCATTGTACACAGAGTTGTTACTGTTTCTTTCTCTCTCTAATAGTTTCCTTTTTATCGTTTTATATTAAGTCATCAGTTTCAGTTCCTCTGTACCGCTTGAACCTAATATAGCTATTGATGTAACTCCGGACTATATTCGTTTTATTACAAAATGTGTTACATTTTCTATGTATTTCCAAATAAAATTTTTGTAAAAATAAGCGAAGGGCCTTTTCCAAATAAAAAAGGCCAAAATCAAGCAAAGGTAAGACTAACCGCGAGAATACAAAAACAATTCATGTTGCCTAGTCAACGCGTTCGGATATCTAGTCCCGACAAATCTAGTTGACGTTTTATATAAACTATAGGTATCTATAGGTATATGGAAGCCTTATCCACATAAGGCTTTGAATACTAAATAAAGTATTATATAATTACAGTGGACGTCTAGTAAATTGAATGATATAATGTTTAATGTCATTGAATATATCGATCGCGTTTGTTATATCGATCGACTTCTTATACCTACTATTTTTAAGAAGATATAAGTCATTGAAAAATATGTTTATTTAAATGGTTTTATTTGATTTAAAATTGAATAGATGATAGTTCTGCCATTTAAATACTTTTAGAGTTAAAAATAATTAGAATAGAAAATCGTAGGCAAAATTCCTAATTTATAGTTATCTGAAAACTGCAATAAACGTATAAATTGAACTGAATGAATAAAATCTGTCTCATCGGTTTCGTAAACGTTTTCAAATGAAATGATATTATTTTCAAAATTTTCGGCCGTTGACAGATTGATACCTCTCTGCTCTCATAAATTAAGATAAAGCGCATTGATTGGAGGAAATATTTAGAGAATCAGAAAATTGAGACGGTCGTTGAATAAATTGAGATGATGTCCATTTCTAACGAATTTTATTGGTTGTGACTCTAATTCTGGTTTGTTCTCAAAGAAAAAATACTTATTGTCTCAAAACAACAAGATTTTGTTCATCAGTTTTAAAAAACGCATGCACCTGTATCATTTAATGATGGCATTCCTTTGCTCAACAAATTTTGCCTTTATAGATCACTGAAAATAATTACATTAATAAAATACCTTAACAAATATCTTACCAAAAACAAATTGACCCGGAAAACAAACAAAAAATGTAACCATAGATGCGTTCAATCACTGAATTGAAAAATAAACTGGAAAAGTGGAACGATTTCTCGAAAATCAAAATCTATGGTAACCTAACGACAGATTTAAACAGCATTGAACAGACCGGTTCTAAAACATGCGAGGAAAAGAGACTAAAAGACCATAAATTTTTTAACGAATTAAATTTCAAATAATCTGGAAATGTAAAAAAAAAAAAAAAACGACCAGCAACAGCATTTGAAAAATGTTAAATTGAATAAATTTTTAACGAATTTTGTTTTGTAATCTTTACATTAATAAGGTTGGTGTGTACGCACTCACTCCAATCGGGAATTTTCGTTCTAATTTTTTGCACTGCTCGTGTTTGATTTAAAAAAAAAAATGTAGTGACATACTCTCATATAGAAGTCATTTTTCTCTTTTCCTATTGATATATTTATTTATTTTCTACCTGTTGTAAGAAATTTTATGATCTTATGTTAGGATTCTTAGGTACCTACTAGTAAAAGAACTTGGTTCTTTATTAATTTCAATTGACAGAGTCACTGTGGACTAATTTCCACTTTCTACGTTATCGCCAGTTCGTGATGACGCAGTGCCTCTTCAAATAACATTCTTTTGGAAACCCTGTGGTTTCTTTCGATCCTATAAAAATCAGTTGATTGAACTGCCTACTTATATGGACTGGATTTTTACAAGTACAATTACATAAGTAGAGGAAGGATCAACAAGCTAAACAAATATAGAACAATATCACACAGCAAAATAAAAATATGTCTTTCTCTCCAAAGCCTTGTATAAATAATATAGTACTCCAGCTACAATCATTTATAATTGAGTTGCAATCAAAAGAGAGAGGTGTCAAAATCAGGACGGATTTGCTACTTTTTCATTTATTCCGTATTCCCGGTAGGTGTTTCAACAATCTGCTACAAGCACTTACCAGACACTTACCAAAGTTAATTATAGAGCATGCAGTCACCCACCCGCCCACTACCTTTCCACCAACAACGAACAACCCTTAAAGTACCCCTTCGGTTCTTATTACTTTCTCATTCATCAAACTGCAAAGCTGTATATTATAATACTCGTACACGTGCACACGTCTTGTGCTTCGACTTTTATAACCCCTCGCCAGACAATGTCAAGATTTCAACAAAGAATTAACGCTGCCTACTTACCACAAATATGTTTATACTCTCATTTTTTTTCCTAATCAATTTGTTTATTTGTATTTTCCTCTTTTGACAGGGAACTTTATGCAATAATAGAAAATCATAAATTTACAAAAGCATCGTATGGAAAATTACAAGCAATGTGGCTGGAGGCACACTATATAGAAGCTGAAAAACTACGTGGACGTTCGTTAGGTAAGCTATTCTAATGAATTCATATAGAGACATAACAATTAGATCTGTGTAAACATTGATTGACATTTTTAAATTGGTTTCCAATTAATATAGGACCTGTGGACAAGTACCGAGTGCGAAAAAAATTCCCATTACCTCCCACAATATGGGATGGTGAGCAAAAAACACACTGTTTTAAGGAGAGAACGAGAAGCCTTCTGAGGGAATGGTATCTGCAAGATCCGTATCCGAATCCCACAAAGAAAAGAGAGCTTGCCAAAGCGACCGGACTCAATCCTACACAAGTCGGTAATTGGTTTAAAAATCGACGACAAAGAGACCGAGCGGCTGCAGCCAAAAACAGGTAATTTCATTGCATTCAAAAGAGACAATAGATTTTTGTACGGTTATGGATACATTTCAAGCTTGGAACGGACAGTGCTTGGAAATATAATATGAGTTCGTGGCAGATTAAAGCACTCATTCAATAGAATCGTTTATTTTAGGGATGTGGTTGTGTGTTTTGGTACGAATCAGTCAGCGGGATAGCGGATAGGAGTTCTGTCTGATTCACAGTGATAGCTTATAAAAAAAGAAATGAGTGTAAAAAATAAAATAGCCAGTCATCTCATCATAATGCTTCTGAAAAGGCTAATGTACACGGCTAGGTATAGATGAATTTTGTAATTTAGTAATTTATTAATGGAGGGTATCCGCACTTAATACAGTATACACTCTACACCTGCTATACCCTTGAATAATCGAGATACGGCACAATGTAAATGAATTTGCAATAAAAGCAAAGCGAAATGAAGCCATTATAAAGTGGTTTAAAGTTATTGGTTGTTTAAATTGCCTTTATTTTGCTCAATCTCTCTCGGCTTATCATAGAAGCTGTCATGAATTTCGCCAACTATATGAATAGTTCCCACCAGAGTCAATACTGAGACCCCCAACTCGTAATCCTGTTTTTTTCAAATTCGCCATTTTGTTTTCCTATCGGTGTTATGTCAATTTAGAATCCATGGAACATGCAAAAACATACAAAAAATATAAAATAAATGCTGCCAACCTCGTCGCCTAAGAATTTCGCTTATAAGAAACGCATGTGGAAACACAGGTGTCTTTTCTCTATATAAAAAAACCGTCTAAGTTTAACCCGCGCGCCGAAGGTTCCGTATACTTCTTTACAGTTGTATTTTGGAAATTGCGAAATATTTTTGCTGATGAGGGAAACTACATGAATGGAAGCGTAAGAACAGAGAACACGCTCTACTCTAATGAATGAAATGACCGAGAGCCACGTTTGTGCACAAAGCTATGTCCAATATCTATTATATTATGTGTGCATGAGAATGAAAATGAATTCCAATTGAAAGAGAACATGGTTTCATGAAGGGAGAATTGGAGAACGGAGATGACCGAGAGCACAATGCATAAACACTACTAGAACCAGCGTTACCACTTGCACTACATATGTAGTACTGTGCTACATATTTGCTGGATTTTTTAACGCCGTACTACATACTACATCGTTACGCAAAAGTACTACATTTCTTAAGAGCCAACCATTTTAAAATTATTTAAGGTGTTTCCCTGTTAAACAGCAATTTGGAAATTTTAAATGAGCAGTGGCGCTTGTTGATTGGGGCTTTCGATCTTATTTTGAAATGTGGACCTCAAAATAGCGACATTGTGGCATTATGGGTGGAACTAAACAAACGCTTACGTTCCAATTTTCAAGCCGTTTGGCTCTACTCTTCAGTTGCTACATAAGTTAACGTAAAAGTCAATTTTTTATATATACCCATATCCCATACACGTGGGACATCAAAAAGTGGGATAATATGCTACAAAACAATTCCCATACTGAAAATTTGAGAAGAAATAGAGTTCACCTCCTATACAATTTTAAAAGAAAATTCAATTTCGTTTTCGAGTTTTAACTTGTTATCTTATACATAATATTAATAGGCGAATGTAAATAGTTAAGAACCACTTTATCTTTTATTTTTTTTTGAAGATTGTGCAGAGATGCATCGCTATGTGTAATTTGTTTTCCAATATTTTGTGTATAAGCCAGGTTTCTGGTTTATCGACGTCCTGATACCATTAATTACTTTGTAGATAAAAAAATATCATACCTGATGAATAAGTCATAATCATATTACATATTTCTTAGCATCTGATTTAGAAATAATGTTTTGAATACATATTTCTGGAGTATACCTACGGTGACCCTCCGTCCTTTATTTAAAAGGACACTCCTTTCTTTTTTAACCCCGTCCTATATTTTTTTTCTTTTAAATGAAGGACGGATTTTGAAATGTTTAATAACAATTGTATGGAAACATACAAACTCCAAAAGGTGGTTTATGGTATGGTAGAAACCAAATTTATAAACCGTTGATTTGAATGAATATGGGACAAAGTCGATGCTGGATATCTAAGCATTGGTAAGGCTCAGCGGAAAATTGATTGCAGATTTAAAAAGAGCATTTTAGCATAGAATCAATTTCTAACTAAAAAAAAAACATCAAAATGGCGTATGGAACAAAACAATTCTTAGGCGACAATTTTTCGACAAAAAACTAACTTAGTCTTCTGCTAAGTACAAAAAAAAAAAAGTAACACATTTTTCAGTCTTGTGATGTTTGAAATGTCAAATTCATTTCATGGTAGGTACTTGTACAAACAAATAAATATAATAAATAATCACAAAAAATGTATATTATACTTTTTATTTATTTCAAATACATATTGGAATTGAACTTCTTAAGAAGTGTGTCTTTTACTTTGGCATGAGTTAGTGAAAAATCGTCAAATTGTCGTTGGGCATTTGCTTGAAACCTGAAAATCGTCTTTTGGCAAGCCAAAAACGTCAAATCGTCATTGAGCCTAAAAAACGTCAAAATGACGATAAATCGTCAGATATGGCATCGCTAGTGTGATGTTTGAATGAGTATACATACGTTGAGTTCCAATTGGAATCAATTAAGAGAACACACCAATAGCGAATGAAAAATGGTTAAAAGAGGCGTACTTTATATAGTGATTGACTATTAACTTTTCGGCAAAACATTCTTCGGCACATAGGTATAGCTACAGAATAATCTACAAAAGAGTAATATCTATTTTTTTTTTTTTTTTTTTTTTTGTAAATCAAGAAATACGCAATTTTTTGTACTAATGAAATAACTTTTCCACCAAAATTTCTAATTACTCTAAAACCAGTCGATGTATCGCTACCATCGGTATTTGTCATTTAACTAGAGGTTATACCGGATGCTGTGTGCAAATTTCAGCCTACGTCAATTAGTTTCTGAGACAGAACTAGAACAAAATCGGTCTAATGGCTCTGACAGAGGGACAGACATCGTAGCGAAACTTATAAGGTTTCGTTTTTTTCCTCTTGGGTACGGAACCTTAAAAAGGGCAGATATAAGAAACATTCGGATATTAGAAACGGACCTTCATTCAAAAAAAAAAACGCTGCTGAAAGGAAAATCCCCCTCAAATAAGAAACACACATTTTTTGTATGTGAAATAAATGATTTTTCCTATAGGAATCCGTTCTTTTCATATAAAAAAGCTTCGTTTCTTAAATCAGTTGTTTTCCATTAGGAAACATTGTTTCTTATATACGTGTTCCCATATAAGATATAGGTAAGAACAACTCCGATATAGGAAACATATACATAATAAGCTTCTAATTCTTATATCCATGGTGGACTATATCATGATATGAACTAATTGTGATAGCAGTAGGCTTATTCTTATTTAATTGTTGAAGAATGTTAAAACTCTGAATAATTTTCTTATTTTATTGTATTTTTTGAGTAAGAACTTTGTTAAAACAAAAGATGAAATCGATTAATCTTTTCAATATTTAGGCATCCAACTCCATGCTTTCTTGCCTTTCAGATATTTTGGATGAGAATCGCATTGAGCCATATGCATTTTTTTCCCACGTGTTTGGAGAAAAAAATCAGCTTCAAAATATAGGAAGTGAAACACAAGTCAAAAGAGTAGACTTTAATGTTGACTAACGTAGCTTGTTAACCTTTTTACAAAACACTCTGAAAATTTGTATGTGAACTCTTTATAAGAATAACTTCAAGTTACAAAAAAAGTAAAAAAAATCGGTGGATGAGAAGCACAGTATTTTACGAGTACATTGCTTACTGCATCGACAAATGTGTGGCAGAAAACGAAGTGCCAAACCCAGTACTGCTGTACGTAGCCGTTTCGGATAGTTTCGGAGTAAAGTACGCAAATGTGTTTTTCTCGAAAAAGAGCCAATGGCCTATGGAACAAAATAATTCTCGGGCGACACGCCGACAACCGTTTGGGAATATGATAGAGTTCGGGAATACCACATTTTAACATTACTGAATGCTATTAGTTAGTTATTATTTATATATTTTTAAAGGTCGAATAATATAATTTGTTTGGTAAATAAAACTACCTAAATGAGATTTTCTATATACTAGAAACATAATAGGACAAACATTGTTGTGTATTTTCCGCTTTTGAATGTCATTAACTTCGATTTCATGGGTATTTTTTTCTTAAATAACTGAAGAAAAATGGCTCAACACGTTTTTATTTTTCCTCAACCAATCTATATTTGTTGCACTTAATTTAAGGGAAAACGAGTTTAGAGCGTGAAGCAAACAAATGCAGCCGCCGCTGCCCGAGAAGTTGCAAGTCGAAATGATAATTTTCTTCCGATTTGTCAAATCAGAAGCGAAGGGGAAGGGTAAAAGAGAATAGGTAAAAGTGCAACAGGCGGCACGTTGATGCCGCGATTTGGCTCATCAGCTGGGTGTGGGTTCGATCACGGTAGAGTTTAATCAACAAATTGATAAAAAGGTATGATCGATTATTTGAAATAAGGGTGCCACGCAGTCTTTTTAAAAGGGAGATAGCGAAACCTTTGGTAGGTACGACGATTATCGATGGTAACAGGTTACGAAACAATGAATTAATAGATATCAGTTATTTTCCCACAACGGGGAATTTTACAAGTTTATTGGTTTAAATTAGATTTAAAAAAATATAAATTATGAAATGGCCACGGATCGTTTTTAGAAAAACATCACAGAGCTGGAAGCCCTCAGTATCGCTTTACACAACTGTTTTTAGTTGCGCGACTAAGAATCTCCTCCGTTCGAAACAAGAACGAGAAGTTGGAACGCAAAGTGTTAGGCAAAACAAAATTTTGACACACGCAATTTCCAAAAGGGAAAATGCACCAAACTTTATGAATACAACTATTTCACTTTGCGGTTTTGGGCCAACGGATAACTTCCGATTACCATACGGTTCGATGAATAACGGTAACAAAATGACACAACGGGTCTCGAAGGTATTAACGAGCCGTTAATGGCCACAGTTAAAGAAAATGGAACGAAGCCTCACTCGACTCTTTTCTTCACAATTTCCGGAAAATTAAACGCTAACGAACAACCTACTAACAGCACGTTCACAACACCCTACTTAACTTGTTTTTTTTTTTTTTTTCTCCTACGGAAACTCCTCAACGTCCTCTGTACTGGGGATAGAGTCGTCAAAAGCTCCCCGCTACAACAACTGTAGGCAAAGTCCAATGATTTCCACTGCACACTACTAGTACCGTGAAAAATTATGTCTTTTAATTTTTTTTTTCTTCGGAACAATACTTTTTATTTTTAAAGTTTTCTCGCGTCTTGTCTACAAAAAGTGACTTAGCCGTGCTGACAGCTATCCCCGAGCTCTGACAGCTTCCTTTCCGACTATGATCCACATTCATTCTAGCAGTGTGCACAAAAGCGATCTCGCGCTGTTCGATTAAACTTCTCGGTGGTTGCTTAGGTTCACCTTTACCAACCCATACCAGACTAATTATTATTATTAATATTACTAAAACAACCCTACGACTGGAAGGATATGTAGTTCGCGACCCACATATACTTATGTCGAGTGAGCTTCCGCGCAGAAAGGGGTAAACTAACAGAACCCAGGTAGTTGGAAGTTATCGTTCACTATTTATAGGTTTATTTACTTCGTTTTTAGGATGGGCACACGCGGCCTTTTTTTGTAATTCGGTGGGGATCACCAGTCCCTTATTTTCCGTTATGTAATATGTAATATGGACCGTATATGATAGATTCCTGAGCGTCCGACTTGGTTCGACGACAACCTGTTTCTGTCATCCTCCCGGGGCGAAAGGGAAGCCCCGAAAGATACCTACCAGAAGAAAAGAGTATAGGAAGGGCAAAAAATATTAAAATGGGTCAGGAACAGGAGGGATGAAAAGGACCAATGTTTTCGGCTTTTATTTTACCGCAACATATTGTTCGTCTTTCATAAATATTTTAAGCAAAAAACTCACATTGTTATAATATAACATATTATATACAGTGATCCCCGGATAGGTGACCCTCGCTTAATTGCGGTCCTCGTTTAATTCATCCGAAAAGTGAGCAAATAAAGCATTCCATAAGAAATGTACAGAACTTTTCCCGTTTAAATGCGTACCGCTTAAGTCCGTTACCCGGTTATTTGAGCTACTAAAAGTAAAGCTTTTCGTTAAAGTTCATACAAAATCTCCCGGTTAAATAAACACATACAACAAAAGCATTGAACGTTTCTTGTGCTTTCAGCTTAAAAATCAAAGGCTGACAACTCAAGACAATTAAGCGTGTTTTTTCTTACTGCGTCAACAACGCTCTTTAGCGGGGTACTCGTAATTGCGTTCCTCGGATAAATGCGTTGAAAAGTGTACATTTTTCCCGACGCAAAAATCCGGGGAATGCTGTAGGCTCTGCCATATGAGATAAATAAACCAAAAGTGAAGTTTATTTAACACTATTCCGTTTTCTATATTTCGTGAACCGTTTCTTTTACCTAGCATTGCTTCTCAGATTCTTACCTACCTACCTTTAAAAATAAGAAAACAACCAACCAAACTATTGATGAATGAGACAGTTTTGTTCGACCCAGCCGTGCACTTTATTTTTGCTTCAATTTCAGTATTTGGTAACAAAATTACAATTTTCAGTTACCATCTATATAGTTACATACTCTGGCATGTTATGCACATATTGCGTAGCACGTGCTCAATTATCCTTTAAAATACCTTAACGTTCGAGCGACCAACAAACAACCCTCGCAATCACACAAAGTCTCTTTTACTTGACTCCTTGTTCAAGAACAACGCAAACGCATATGTAAATGTGATGGGGGGAAATTTGAGCCCATCTTATGCAAGCAATTTGATATTCTTGGATTCCGATCAATTGCATCTCTCTGCTTGTAGTTTGCCGACCCACTTGGTCTGACATGCACGCTAGTACGTACATATATATGGATTAACGCACTTCTAGCGGAAATTTTAGAGTTCTCGGTTTTCTCTGCGGTGAAAAAGGCACACATCTGAGAAAGTCATAGAGAAGCCGCCGCAACTCCGTTGACTACTTTAAATGCGATAAAGAATATAGGTAGTATCTGGCTTGTCTATTCACCGGTATCAATACCCATAGGGCAAGTAGATCAAAGCCAACGCTGCCTGCTGCAGCGATGATCGCAATTCTCAACAATGATACTTGTGTTGTATTTTGTATTCGTTGTGTGTATATAAGCCGCTAGGTATGTGGCTACGTAAAAGTGCAAAAATAAAATTTCAATCGACAGGTAAACTCAAAGCTCGTATACTATGTATACTGTATACTTTGTATTCCGTTGCGTTTCGCTGCTGTACGAGTAGGACAGACAAAATCCTTGAAAGCACTACAAAATAATAATTATCACATAATGAACTGGAAGCTACACATTGAACCTTTAGTGTTTGGAAACTATTGCAAGAGGAGAGAATCACTTAAGATACTTCAGTCAGACTTGATATGCGTCGACAAATTGTTCATATAAGGACCGGCTTCCCGTTCGCCCATTCACCCGATGACATACATGTTTTTTCGGTGCTTCGACACTCAACTCACTGCTCTGGCTGATGGCTGCTGGCTGCTGGCGTTGTCTCGACCCAAAGAAGTCATTGTTACCTCTTTCAACAGGAGGAACAGATACAGAAAACACAGTCGAGGTACCTGTATCTGTTTGTATTTACCTGCTTCCAGTTCGTGGGCTGTTCTGGTCTGGTCGACTGATGAGACAGGATGGGGTTACGTAAATGATGCGACGTGAAAATGAGAAGATCGGCAGATATGTGAATGGATGATAAAAGCAGAAGCGCCTAAAAACATGCATACTTAAGTATAACCATTACATCTTACTTACCGTGTTGAAGTATTTTCTGAAAGTCATCGAGTTATTAAATGAAGAGGCAGAGGCACCACCAGAATTCCGAATATTGTGCAATCAAGAGTTATTAAAGTAAAGACTGGCTGGAACAGTCCGAATGCCATGCCATGTGATGATGATGGCTGAAACGATGACGCAGCATCAGTTAACTGGCATTATGTGCGCAAAATATCTCACAAAAGTTGAAGTAGACGCGCGTAAGAATAACGAGGAGTTGTCAATTTGATGGTGTTCTTTCGTTTTGTTTTGTCTGCTTCATTGAAAATGATGAACAAGAAGTAGGCACTTGTGCGTATAATACACACTGGAACAAACTCTTCTTTTTTATGTACCCATACTCATTCAAGAATGTGCCCATAACCGGTAGTGACTCTGAGTTGGAATTAAAGTTTAGCGGCGGCATATTCACAAATATTTTTTTTATTTCTATTTGCAGAAAATTGAATAGAAACCAATTAATTGTGCATTAGCACACATATTTTGAACATAACATTGTCATTATGGATAATAATTTACATTAGTACTTGACATTTATTTTTTTAATTTATTGTGACAGATGGCACATGAATTTACTTTGTGAGTTTTTTGTCCGCTTTGTCTATAAGGAGGGTGCTGTCTATAATCAATATTTCCCGTCATATTGATATCTATATGTACGTTTCAAATGCTTATAGGGGCCATACACGACACAGACATGTCGTTGCAAATTAATAACCCCTATCGGGAATAAGATTTCCCCGGGAAAATTTTCTATTCAGCAATCTGACTTACATTGCTGACAAGGGAAACATTTCCCACGGAATTTATTCGCGATAACCCCTAATATATTTGTCTCTATCAATATTGTGTGCATCCTATGTCTATCCTTTGCAGCGACCGTCTGCGTGAACTCAAAACTTTTTGAATTTGCCTTGGCCTGCAAATGTCTGTGTCGTGTATGGCCCCTATTAGTTTTATTTTTTCAAACAAATCCTACCTTGTTTAAAAGACAGCTTTCAAACTTAAAAAAAATTCAGAAACTTGGAAAAAAAAAGAATTTTTTATAACAAAGGACTCGTTTTCAAGAATCAAGTATTCAGCGTTGCATAAGAATAACATACTCTCCATATAACTATTTTCTTATACATACATACAACATTACCAACAATTTCATTTTTAAATCAAAGTTGTTGGTATTTGAGTTCATTTTAACTTTTTAACCCACGAAAATTACTGGAATTGCAAAAAAATTTTTTCTGATGGAATAGCTTTTGCTAAAACGTCCCTAAACACGTTTGTAAATATGTATCTATACAGCTTTTATACACCACTCTAAAAATATTTTTTTATAAAACTTGCGTCAATAAAGGTACTAAGAATGAGAAATCCACTACATTTATCTTGCAGATCCAATCATCCAATAAAAACGTTAAAAATGCCCAAATTGTTGACACTGAATTGGCATTTAGCCAATTTATTATTGTTTCTGATTTTATCTTAATATATAAAATGTATGTTTATTTTAGACCCTATAGGGGGCACTGGGGTCGCTTTTTGAAAATTCTTATTTATGGACCGATTTGGCTCAAATTTACACCATATAACACTTTAAAAAATAGAAAGCTTTGGCCAAAATTTGGGCCCGATAGGTGGCGCTAGGAGATATATACGACAAGTTAGATTTCCCTGCATATCAATTTTGTATGAACAAACATTAAATTTGTAATAATATAGTTGGCGTTGGTTGTCTATACTTTTTTTGAATTTGACATTTCAGTAATTCATGTTTCATTTAGCTGTACAATTGTTCGACGAAAACTCCAAATTAGATTTTAATTCGATTTCCGGCACAAATAACATACCTAACCAAGGAAAATGTTCTTACTGGCCAAATTGTATGATTCTTCTTTTGTTTTGTTCGAATTGGTGTATTTCAGGCAGTCTTAAAAGATAAAATTTTGGACCCGATAGGTGGCGCTGTCGTCGATCTCCGAAACCGCTAAATCGATTTCAATGAAATTTTGTGGATGTGTACGGTTGATTCCAGCTTGAATGATAGGATACTTTTCGACCCAATAGGTGGCGGTGTTGTCGTTTTCCGAAACAGTTTTATTGAGACGATTGAAATTTTTGGGATGGGTATGGTTGCTTAAAGTTTGACAGAGAGGATAGTTATGGACCCTATTGTTGGTACCTTACAAAAAACAGGCGGGATAGGAAAACGGGTTGCGGCACTTCTCATTCAAAAATAAAACCAAACACTAGGAAGCACATACTATGCTACTCTTTGTCGTGAAAACAACTTTATGGGGATTAGTTGAATTTTTGAATTCTTTGGATGTTCCGGGCAGTTATAATTTTGCTGCGCAACGTCAATGCACCGAAACTTTGTAACGGAACACGTTTGATTTGATGGTGAAAGATGAAATCAAATGTCATCCAAGCGACGGTTTCGAGGGGAAATTTTAAAGGCAAACATTCTCATTGCTCGGATTCCCCTTATTCAGAACGATTTGTCATATGAGGAAACTCGAGAACGGAACTTCCGATTTGAGAAAAGAGTATTGGATACTCTTTGGATTTGAGTTTGTCTACGCCTAAGGAAGGTTCATACGACGAAAAAAAAAGGAAAATTCGAAAGGGAAATTGAAGAATTCTAGAAATTTATTTTCCATATATTTTGTGTTATTTTTAATTTTTGGATTTGATCGTAGTATATACAGTGAGACTGCATTTGTCAGAAGATATTTTGGATAAAAAAATGTATTTCTGGTGGAATAGTGAATGCTCCAAATTCAAATAATTTCAGTCAAAAAGTCAACATTGGGCGGGACGAAGTTCGCCGGGCACGCTAGTTATAAATAAAACATGACTGATTTTATTCAAGAATTTTCTCCTCAAATGTAATTTCTGTACAGGACTAACATCAAATTCGCAATTTTGTTTTCTATATAGGTGTTATGCCAATTTAGAACAAGTGCGACATGCAAAAACATACAAAAAATATAAAATAAATGCTGCCAACTTGGAGGGAATGTGATAGAGTTCGGGAATACCACATTTTAACATTACTGAATGCTATTGGTTAGTTATTATATATTTTTAAAGAGTAAATAATATAATTTGTTTGGTTAGAAAAACGTATCGTTTAATTCGGGCTGAAATCGGTTTAAGCTCCGCTTCTAAATGCAGCGAATTTAATGCATGTTTTTGAATGAATATTATAAATTTAGATTGAAAAAATCGGATTTAGAATATGCGGATTAAATGGTAGGATGTAAAATTAACTTAAACCTATTTTACACTCGGAGATCGGAGTGAATAATATGATTTTTTTTTTAAATGCAATATTTATGACATTCAAAAAAAGTATGTACTATTCTTTCTTTTCAGTTTTCAGTACAATTGAGATAAGTGGGTTTGCATTCCTGCAAGAATGGAAGATTTCGTTTCTGATTGCTATATCCATATGTCTTATAAAAAATGTCGAGAACTACAAGTGCTTTCAAACCATCAAAAACAAACTTGAGATTTTAACCAAAAAAAATAGGATGGTTTCGAACCTACAACCAGCGTTGCCATAAGTGTAGATTTGTGTGCATTTGGCAGATTTTCAACCTTGCTGCAGACTTTTAAAAACCAGAAATCTGTGCTTCAGATTTTGGCTGCATCCGCAATAATATATTTTGTTCTTCTTAACACATTTTCGTATTCAGCTTTTTTTTTGTTATTGTTAGGTACATAAATAAAAAAAAATTGTTTGTCATAATTGCAGATTTGTAAAAATATTTGTATGGCAACACTGCCTACAACCTACATAGCCTTGGACAGTGCGCCGTGCTAATAACAATAATGTAATCTCGACTTTAAATTTACGGAAGCTGGAAAATATAAACACTATGAACTAATTACTAAAATTTAGAGTCGAATCAAAAAATGTTTATTGGTAAGGCCCTATATACTTACACGTTGACGTCGATGCTATTGATAGGAACTTTTATCGATAAACACTCAAATGCCCAAACATTATTTAAAAAATGTGGTGCAGCATTTTCTCCTGGTGGTATATTTTTCATAGAAGAAAAACCGTAGACTTTGTTTCTTGTACACGTGTTCGCATAAAAATACCTCGTCCTCGGTTAAAACATGATTTAACTGCTGAGATGTGAGAGTCTCTTCAAACACTGTATAAAATTTAAGTTGGCGCATTCACAATAAACTGTTTCGAAAGTTTTAGTTTTAGGAAATGGATATGTTCGCAATAGAAGTACGAATTTTTTTTAAATTTTTTTGATAAATCCCAAATGGCAATTTTAAGCAATGAAAAGTTCGAGTAGTCAAACCGGCGATAAAAAGGACAGTGGTCGCAGCACTGCCTGGCATGATTTTGACGGCAAAGAAAGGAAAGATGCACGTTCCGCACAAAAAAGGAGCGGAGCTCCAACTAAACTGATGACATAAGACCACCAATTGATCAATTACTGTGCAAGTGCATAGGGGGATAAAACTATTAACACGGCTTATTGGGAAATTAAATGTATGGAAGAATCAGTTTGTATTGTTGCCAATTTCTATTCTGGTATTAGTCTTTTGAAACTCACAACTCTCCACAAGCTAAGAGAAGGCGACACGTTAAGGCCATGTTACTGAGTTCTTAAAAAGGCTCGATAACTACATTGCATATTTGAAATAGAAACATTTTAAAAAAGCAACAGTTTCTTTAAAAGTTTCTTCTAAAAACAAAGAAGTTGAGGTGCAAACTGGGGTTTCGTAGAATCATAAGGCGAGCAACTGTAGTAAATGGTAGGAAAGATTTATTGCCTCTGCGATAGTCTCTCAATGCAGTTGAAGACAACGTCCACGATATTTCTTTCAAGAGACAATACTTCACTTCTATATATGCGCATGACTAAAATACAAAAAAAAAAAACACATTTTCAAACCCGGCAACTAAAATTTTTAGTCATTCGTGAAAAATGTTAAGAGGTCAAGAATGTCACCAATAACAAAAGTCGTTTACAACGACATTTCATCTGTTAGCTCTTCAACCAAAATATACACTTCCTGGCCATTTCGCTGTCAGCTCAAGTCCCTCAGTTGCACCTTGTCTCATTGGTATAAGTTAGGGACTCCATAGTAAAAGTAAGGCAGCTTTTGTTCAGACTATCAGTAGACCTACGCAATCACTACACATGGCGTATCTTTCCCATGGAAACGCCGATCAATTTCAACGAAACAATTTAAATAAAAAGAACTAGTCAATGTCATTGCTCGATTGATGATTATAGGTAATTTTTCTCACCGAGTTTGACATTTAGCTCTACTGAATTGATGGGTTTCTTCTTCAACCGCTTATAGAAACTACCTTTCTGACCTTTCAATTTAAGCTTTTTTCAAAATGGTTTACGTTTCGAGGTCCACCGTACAAATGCTGGTGTTCCCCAAGGCTCTATTTCGGCTCCCACTGTTTTTATCACAAAAATTATCTCCTGGCTGTATCGTCTAGTCCAATAGGTATACTACTTCACTGAAAATATAGCGCCCTCATTGCTATCGGTACCTAGTCCGTTTCTGACTCATATTTCTGGTCTTCACCGAGGAGTCGGAACGGCCGGCGGTGATTTAAAGATCATCGCATAGAAAGTCTCACAGATAGAAATTTTCCATTTTTTGGACTTGGCCATCTTTCAGCCAACTCTCAGCCATGCAGTCTATTGGATCAAACTCAATTACTTGGTATAGGATGTGACAGAATCAAATTTCGGTATCACCGTTTAGAATCAGATACCTACAACTTTGCGTAGGTAGTCATCTCAAAAGAACATATTACGATCCTTAAGAATAATTACAACCTCTTGTCCGGTAACATGCCTATACCAATTTGGGCTACAAAGAGAACAGAAAATGCTTCATACCTACACATGAATTGAACTTCATAATGTTGGGCTTCATTATAAGATGACCCCTCTGAACATTTCTATAACTTGAACATTATCTTTTGTTTTTGTTTCTCAGGTATATTAACGATGTTTGTAAATAAATTCAAAATCGCCTCAAGTGCTTACAAGTTGGCTTCCACCTTTCCCAGAGTAATTGACTACTACAAAGCAAGCACCAAAGTACACACACAACAACAAAAACAAAAAGAAGAGGAAAAATCAATAAATTTTCAATTGAATTACACGACGCGGTACATTTAAATCTTGACGAAACGTTGGGAAAAAAACGCTTTCAAATTATCATCCATTTTAATGTTGCATGTTGCATGAGTATCAAAGAACATCTCAAAAACATGCCCGTGTGTACACAGTAATCGTGTTTCGTTGCTTCCGTTTATCCCGCATGAGTTCGCGCCGCGGCCGACAGAAAGAAGACAGTCCGACATGAATGTACGAGTAATTCAGCAACACTTCAACACCAGCCGATTACTTTTCCATCGTCGTAAATGTCAATGATCAATCAAAATATCTAACACAACCAATTTACTTCTTTGTGCTTCGAGTATTTGCTCTTGTTCAGGAGCTTCTACGTCTATACCCTTGAAACATATATATAAAAGTCCCTGTTTACTTAACTACCGTTTAATATACATCGACACAAACTCACTCACACCCGGGAATCAGAGGCAGGGAAGAGAAAAGTGAAAATTAAGGTTAGGAAAACATTCAGCACCCTATTGTTCTGCCAGACCATCGTTTCTGATTCAATGGAGATAAAATCTCCTTCGGGTATTGAGAGTTTTGTGAACTCTCCGTCACTCCATACACCGTTCCCATACTCATAGTAACAGTGCGGCTGATACCAAATGAAGGAGAAAGAACAATCAGAAAAGCAGGAGGGTTGAATTTGCATTCGAATGTCAACACGGTCGTTAACGTAAAAAAGGTACGCAGGATAAATTGATTTGCCTGCGTTCGTTTAAATTCATTAGGATTTACATCCAAATATTTGCCTTGCGATTATTTAGCCTGGAAAACATCAGCGTAACTGAATGAAATGAAGTGAGCGTATATAGGAAAATGGTAGGGGTTGATCTCAGTCGGGGAGGTTTTACGAATTTATGAACTGTAAAACTGCAAAGTAGATTCAGTTTCGAATACTTCAAAACGGTAAATATGCAATTTTGGACTCACTCCTACCATCACATTAGTTTTTAAGGTTTCTTGTATCAAACTGGAGCACTCTGACACGCAATTAATGGTCCATTCTACCTACTATTATAGGAATATGTCCGCATTTTGTTATACAGCCATATTCTGCTATTCACGTGAATGGTAGATTCGATTGTCGATTCCCTTTGACTCTGCCTTTCCATTCTGCTTTAAATCGGGTGAATTACATTATCCAAACCAATTTGACATTCAAGTTAACAGGTGCTCATATGGCCATAGGTAGACGTACTCACACACATCCTAAGATATTCCATACAAGCAACAAAACCGAAGTAGAAGAAATAATAGATATCACATTCGCACAATTTTGATATTTTCTTATTTTATTTAATAGTTACTAGCTGACCCGGAAAACTTCGTTCCGCCCAAATTTGTTAATGTAATGCAAATTATAATTCCGAGCATTCACAATGCATTTCCTAGTTTATGTAATTCGGCCAATTAAAATTCTTTATTCAAAAGTCATATTAAATGCAATATAAATAAATGATGAATAGCTATGTTGATTTGTTTCAATCAAACCGCAATGATTTTGACGTGTCGGCCAACTTCCCGCTTTTTCACTAAATTGAAAATGTAAGAAACATGGGAAATCAAGATTGATGCCACAAATGCACAAACATCCATCCATTATCCTTGTAATAAATTATTTGTCATAGTAAAAGCGATACGCACGGGAAATTGAAGTCGCACGTGATATCCACATTATGTAGAGGTAAGCCCGGAACGTCTAAATAATTCAAAAATTCAACTAATCTCCATAACGTTTTATTTTCACAACAAAAGGTAGTAACTATAATGTACTTCCTTTGCCCGTACCTTTCGTATTAAATCTTGCTCACATTTCGCTAATTGCTTTATTTGGACAGTGTCCAGTTATAATTTTAATTATACAACTTTACAAATAGCGTTTGATTTTATTTTTGAATGGGACTGAATGGGAAAATATCCCGCTTGTGTTTTTCAAAGTACCACCTATAGGTCAAAAACTATCCGCAATTTAAAACTGGAAGCAACCATATCCATTTACAAAATTTCAATCAACTTGGTAGAGCTGTTTCGGAGATCGGCAACAGCGCCACCTATCAGGTCCAAAAGTATCCTTTCCTTCAAGCGGGAACGAAGAATATAAATCTACAAAATTTCATTGAAATCGGATGAAATACAACAATACGAACAAAACAAAAGAAGAATCATAAAAATTGACCCAGTGGTTATCGAGTTATATCATCATCATCGAGTTTCATCCCGAAAGAATTATAGGTATGAATTAAGAAGATTATTATTAAAGAAAATTTAATTGACCTGAATAACGACATACGCCTTCAACGCCACATGTTGAGGATTTTCCGACGATGTGCACTAAGAAATTCAGTTTTTGTTAAAATAATAAATTAATTATTTTACATGTATTTTATATCAATATAATAACTCCGATCGAAGCATCTGTTTTAAACGGTATTTATTTTGTTTACATCCTCGTTGACGATATTTGCAGCACGCATTCTGTCAATGTTATGCCAACGCCATAAGGTTACATCAAAAAAGTTTGAATTGTAAAAGCGCTATGGTTACATTAGATATAATTTAATATGGTGGTTAAGTATTCTTAAATTTTCTAATTTTCCGCGCAATTTTCTTAATTTTTTCTTTCATAAGATTTTTCTCCTGACAATAACAAACACAACAAAATAAATTTAGCGAAATCGGTCCAGCCGTTCACGCGTCATGCCGCGACCAAGGGAAATAGGGATTCATTTTTATATATATAGATTCAAAATTGGCACATTTGTTCGAACAGCTTGACTCAATGCGATTCGTTCCAAGTCCATTTCTCGCTCCAATTCTCGAACTGGCATCTCCAGTTCATTATCCGATGTCACAGTGCGAAATCGATGCAAAATATCGTCGGCCATAATATCATCTTTGTATAATCAAAGTACCTATCTACTTCATTTCAAAAAGTTACTTAATGTAACATAGTAAACATAATTTATTAGAACAAAGTTTTTAGGTACCTATATTTAAAAAAAAAAGAAAAAACTTCAAAATAATTGACAACAACAATTGCTTTTAAGATTCAAAATATTTTTTTTTTTTATTTGAAGTGTCACTTCTTGATTT
Organism: Cheilosia urbana; assembly: GCA_946477585.1. Taxonomy (NCBI): domain Eukaryota; kingdom Metazoa; phylum Arthropoda; class Insecta; order Diptera; family Syrphidae; genus Cheilosia; species Cheilosia urbana. The sequence goes on from OX297856.1 coordinate 47,982,950, forward strand.
CTATCCAGTTAATTTTTTTTCAAAGTGCATTTCCCCATACAAACTTTAATTTTCTAATTTTCCGCGCAATTTTCTTAATTTTTTTCATTTTTTCTTTTTTCTTAAACCTTCGCGGAGCAATTACTAACAAATCCGCAGAAGGAAGTATCCAATTTGGTCCAGTCGTTTTCGAGTTTTAAGCATCCGAACAAACCAAAATCCATTTTTATATATATAGATTTGCATACAAAATTCGTTTGGCGTAAATTTACACAATATGCAAAATAAATGAACAAATAAAAATTAGTTTCAATTTTTGGTTTTGTTTAGAATTCGACCACGACCAAATGACATTCAATTCAATTTAGGTATTCAAGATTCTTAATTCAACAATTGTTACATAGGTACATACTTAATCTAACATAGCTATATTTAAAAATAAGTAATGACATTTTTATTTTAATAATAACAATAGAACATTTTTATTTTAGCAATAATGTCAGTTCATGAAAAATAACATATAGAAGTAATAAATTCAAAAATAAGACATTTGATGCAAAGACATATTTACGTAAGCTCTACGCCGACTCTAAACCCAAATTTTGGCGTTTAACTTACGCAGCCCTAAAGCAACGTTGCTTAAGTTCGAAAAATCTTTATAAATCACATTTTACTGCGTAAGGACATCCTAGAGGTGTCCACTATGTAACCTTGACCAGAACAAGAATGTTTTTAATTTCCTTGCGTTATGTCCCGTTATTCAGAAAATTCTTAGACTGTACTTTGACGAAAGCTTCTTAAGGTTTCAGGAATGTGATCAAATAATTAATGGACGTGGAGATCGCTTATTAAATTTATCGAGCATGCCATGAATTACCGAAACTATTTTGCATCTTTGTAAATAAACCTTTATCTTTCGTATAAGCTTGGTTTTTATAAAAATTAATTCTACAGTCGGGTAAAAACAAAAAATCTGTTTTCTTTTTCAATTTTTGTTTTATCTAAACTAAAATCCCATCATGTTATTTAATACAAACCATTTGATCTCCTTTCAATCCATAAGTTTTAATTGCAATCCTGTTCACTTAATTATTTTGCTCATCTTAACTTATTTTTTTCTCTTCTTTATAGAATTATCAAACTTAAGAGCCCGTTGTTAGCAAATTGAACTCATTTTTAACCTGTTTAGCTATAATACATTTTTGTAACAATCGTGTATTCTCTCTTTTGGCTATAATTTTATAGTTTTTAAAAGGCAAACTGCTGATAAGCAAAGCTGTAGGTATATAATATACTTTATTTTGAACACTGTTTTGTAATCTTACATAAATTGTATTGTATTGTTTTTTATTCATCCATCTTAAATACTATATTCATACAACAAATTAATTCAGTAATATAGGAAGAATAATAGTATAATCACTCTGTAACTATTTAAAGTTAGTGTTGAGTGACTCGCAGGAGTGAAATTTAACAATTAAGCTGATAAACTGATATGGGGTACATTTATATAAAAATAAAAGAGGGAAGGAGAATATATGGAATTAAAAGGAAACTGGATAAAAGCTTAGAGGAAATGTAATTATTAGTACCTACTATTACGACACAGAACGAAAGTATGATTCAATAGTATTGTATTCGATAGTAAATAGCCAATCTTTTACTTTATTCAAAAATGAGTGAATGTTGTGAGTTTTTCTAACAGCAATCGGTAAAATATTAAACATTTTTGGCGCTGTTGTAGTAAAAAAATGAGAAAATTTGGTTCTACGTGCAATAGGAACATTAACTAGTGCTAGGTTATTAACACGTAAGCTGTAGAGTCTTGAGTTTCTATTAGGAGTGTTACCACTTTGCTTAAAGAATTCTCTGAGAACTTTGAAAACATAAAGATGTCTTAAAGGCAGAATACGCAATTCCCTGAACAAGGGAAAACTATGAGAAAAACGATTTTTGCCACAGAGTAATCTAATCAAATGTTTTTGAGCTTTAAGTAACGGGCCAAAACTGTTCGCATAAGAACCTCCCCAACTCGTAATACCATATTGCAACTTAGAATTTGCAAGACCATAGTAAATCATAGTTAAAACTTTTTTTGAACAGAACGGCCTTAGAAGATACATTTTTCGTGCCACCCGCATCATTTGAGCTTTAACTGATTGCGTATGACTTTTCCAGTTCAAATTAAAATAAAAAAGCACCCCCAGACTGACTGATTCTATTTTAAAGCATCGACTGGAACATGATATATTTTCATTAAAATTTGTACAGCCGCAAGCATGTATAGGTAAAGAAAACCTTTCACAGTCGTGAGAATGAAAAAACACATTAAAATCGGTAAGAACATTGCTCGACAATTGGAAGGCCATTAATTTAGTTTTCTCACTTACAATCAGTTTGTGGTATGTAAACCATTGCCTTAGTTTTTGCAGATCTTCCTCAATTTTTATAATGCAATCGAACTGTGATCCTTGATAAGAGAAAGCTATGTCATCAGCGAACGCAGTAGGTAGCCCATTGAAATTCTGACTGAAGAGAGATTCAATATAGATTAAAAACAAAAGTGGACCCAGAACAGAGCCCTGGGGAACACCATTCTTGGTTGTACGAGAACTGCTAAAACTTCCATTAATACCGACTACTTGTTTCCTATTTGTAAGATAGGAGCGAAACCAATCATGCAGTAATCCCCTAAAGCCAGCATTATATAGTTTATCTAATAGCAAACTGTGATCCACCATGTCAAACGCTTTCGTCATAGGAAATAACGATTATACCTAATCTAATCTAATCTAGATTTATATTGTAGATATTGATCTTTTATTTTTTGCTCCTATTTTGTGTATTAAAGTATAAATAAATACATCACATTCATAAAACGAAAGACTATTCGCAAAAGCCGACTCTCTCCATTGTATATAGAAGCTCTATATACATTGCTCTCTCTCTCTCTCTCTCTAATAGCTGTCACCTGTCAGCCTGTCACTCTATAGCTATACAAATTCCCATGCATCTCTAAAAGCCAAAAACTAAAAAAAAAACTGCTCCGTATATTCGATAATTAAATTGAATTTTACTTCGCCCGCAAATTGGTCATGATACTGTCTTCAAAGCAAAGACAAAAGAATCTCCCCTTGTACATGCTCATCGGGAAATACCACATCGAAATGACGGCTGGCGTTGGATACGCGGGAGCGCGATCAGCATGACTCGCAACACATGCAATGGTCTCAGTGTCAGCTTAACAAATGAGCTCGTCAAATGTTTCGTTGCTGTTGTGCCTTCTTTTTCAGGCGATCCGACTTCGGACTCAGACTGTGTGAGAAATCGTTCAGTATCCCGCAATTCACGTAATGATCCTAATGACGATTTGATATCTCATTCCCTTTGTTCTGCTGCTGCGTGAATGCACATCACAATGATGTATGATATTCCGCGGAGGCTGCTGACAAATTAGATTGAGACGTCAGAGCTTCTCCCATGCATGCACAGCACAGTGCACACTGCACAGCGGGCACGTATTCATGGAGCGCGCACCTTAAACTGATGGGGTTGTCTAGAAATTGGTATATTAGCATCCACTTAGGTGAGAAAGTGATTTGCGCCTAATATCGGTATAAGCAGGCGAAATATTACTCTAATAGTAATTATTGGTTATACTCGTACGGTGGGGTGTTCTTCCGTTTATACTATCCACCGCCAGAGTGTCATTAATAATTTGTTCTCTCGTGTGTGGAGTTTTTCTCGCGCACCTCCTTTTGATTTGACGTCTCATGTTGAGTGATTAATGATGATCATCAACTGCAGAAGGCACAGATGAATTAACCAACCTGCTGCTGGCCCTAGGGCCAAGGCGCACTTTTCAAAGCGAAACTAAAAGGGGACGTTTGCGGACTCACTTTGAAACGAACCATCAACAAAGATTATGTGTGAAGTATGAAATCGTTTTGCTTCAACAAAAATGATGGATAGATTCTGCCTGCACAACACATAGTACTCGGGGTAAGGTAAACGCTACACCTTTGGTACGAGCACAGCACAAGCAGAAGCGGCAATCAGGCCACAACAGCCCAGACCCCAGACCCCAGACCCCAGACATTCTAAAGACGTAATGAAAACTATTCCGCATTCCCCTGGAGAAGCAGGAAATATCTACAGGAATCGGATTGTGTGATCGTTTACCGGCGACGGCCAATGTATCAATATAGATGTCCACTAGGAGTTTGTACTGTCGTGCTGTATGTGTCTTCATCATTTTTAATAACCCCCCGGTTGCCAGAATACATATACATACGAGTAAATCTACTCGGCGGGTAGCCTTACGTCGATGTCATCACACGGCATCAGGAACACATATCCACAAGCACATGACGACCTGCCTTCTTCCGTTTTTCATGTGCACTTGGGTTTGGGTTTAAGTCGAGAGGTGTCTTCTTGATGACTTCCACGACTTCCATGACTTTTTGCTCCTCTTTGAGCTGAACAGAAAAAAGAACGAAACCAGAAGAACAGAGCATCTCATGACTGTTTGAATTTTTTTTATCCGTGTTATTAATGAATTTTTCTGCGGATTATCGATAGAGTGGGAGTAGGATAACAGGTAATTTGATTCGGGTCTATGTGGAGGAGATTCGGTTTAAATACGAGACCGTCAGCTTGCAGCAGAGATTGCGGACGTATACTGAACGGATGTGTACGGTCATTTGTTGCCACATTATTAATTTTGGAAGCTTGGAACTTCGGTCACGAAATCGATAGCTAGCATTCATCCGAAGGCATTCTGTTCGCTTCGATTTGGCGATAAGCCTCTTGCAATTTCAAGGCTAATCGAACGAGAAACTACCGATCAGGAAGGGGCTTTGCTGCCATGCCATCCACCAATACTTTTCCACACAATTGACTAAACATATCATCAAGGAGCTTAAACTACCGAAATCCGATATGCTGGCACCTACCTAAATGTATGTAATTACGATACCTTAAGGTACCTATACCTAAAATGTAATTCAAAACTTGGAAAATTCTTAATCGGCTCATGTCATGAGTTAATACGTTTTGATATTGCTGGTATGGTAATATGATACCGAAATCTCTTCATTCTTTTGTCGTTGTTGGTGTTTTAGTTCTTTCTGCTTCTTCTTTCGTTCTTTTTTTTTTTTTTTTTGGGAAAGGGAATGAGCGAAGCTTTTCGCTCTTTGTTTTCGACGTACAGACATCGGGTATAGCGTATAGCGTATAGAGGTACCACAAATATAATGAATGGAATGCGGTTTCAGTGGTGTTTGCATTTAACCCTATTATACATTGAATACGGTTACTTTATATTAACGAGGGCAATTTGTTGTTGTAAGGTTTGTAGCTGTTAATAATAGAGACGACCTTATCCGTTTGTATTCGAGGGTTACTTGCACAAAGAAATTGTATTAATTTTCAATAAAGGATTAAAATGATGCCGATGGGAATATGTGCTAGAGAGATTTTTTGTCGAAAGGCTACGAAGTCTTAATACATATTGAAGTTCAAGATCATCCTTCATGTCGGAAAAGTAACACTAAATGAGTGCCGTCTTCTATTTTTGTTTTAGACATCTGCCGAAAGCTATGTCTATTTAGGGGGATTTCGTCTGCAATAGGGTTTTTGGAACAAACATGGCGTAACCTTCCATATTTTTATATATTTATGTATGATAACCGACTACAGCCGGTCGCTGTTCTCCATATTTAATGTTCTCCATTTTGGATCGAAAATAATCGGTATTTCATTTTATGCATATTAAAGTCGATTATAATTCGATGCGTTGTCCTGGTTTTCCTCACTTTCGACAGCCTTCATCGTTCGACCAAGATCAATCAACAAACTTTGCAGAAATACTGAGTGGCATCGCTTTAGAAAATAGCATGAAAGTGAGTTTCAAAATGTAAAAATCGACAGTGTTGAACTCAATTCATAAATAAATTGAACGACTGGGTCGAACGAAACTTTCTCGTTCACCAAAACTTTGGTAGGTAGGTAGGTAAAAAGTTCAGCATCAACCGTACATAAAATGTAAGAAACTACCTGTTAAATAAAGTTCACTTTCAGGTTATTCATTCGATTTGGCAGTCGCAGTAGGTGCATGTCAAATAAAAATATGAGTTTTTATAAGTAGTTATAGCTCTCAATAACAGGTAATTTTCGATAGCTTTGGTTAGACGTTATAGACAGTTATAAGCGCCTACTATTTTATAAGCTCTTACACTCAGAAGTTTGTGAGTATGAGGACAAGCGTAGTAGGAGTTTCTATTTTTGGATCTGTTAGACCATGATTTTATTTTTGACTGGAATAGATTATTGAGGCTGGTTTAAGTTGTCAATGATTTCAAGTAGTGTTCGTGATAGGTCAATATCTTTACATAGGTATATAATAAATATATATTGGATATGTGAAAATTCAGAGATTTGTTTTTGAATTTGCATTGCATTTGTTACTGAACTAGCGGAGACCCTGAACCACCATAAAGCAGATATAAACGCCATCCAAGAAGTGCGATGGGATGGACCGGGCAAGAAGAGGATGAACAATTGCGATATCTACTATGGCGACTGCTATCGACAACAAAAACAGCGCCTATTTGGTTGTGGATTCGTCGTTGGCGGTAGACTCAGGCAAGAAGTCTTAAGTTTCAGTTGTGTGAACGAGCGCCTTACGACAATCCGCATCAAGGCTAAATTCGCCAACATTAGCCTAATATGCGCCCATGCCCCCACGGAGGAGAAAGACGACGACACCAAAGAGAGGTTCTACGAGCTCTTAGACAAGACGTATGAGCAATGCCCTAACTATGACATTAAAATTGTCCTAGGTGATTTCAATGCAAAGATAGGAAGAGAGGCGATCTTTGGTAGTACTGTCGGAAGGTACAGCCTACACGACACCACCTCCGATAACGGGTTTAGGCTGATCGACTTCACGGCGGGGCGAAATGTTGTCGTAGCAAGTACGCGGTTCCCGCATCTCGATATTCACAAAGGCACATGGAGATCTCCGGACCAATCAACCGTCAACCAGACTGACCACATTGCGATCGACACAAGGCACTCCTCCAGTATTATGGATGTCCGAACGTTCCGAGGGGCCAACATTGACTCGGATCACTACCTTGTTGTAGCCAAGGTACGACTGCGGATATCCCGAACACCGCCAAGACAAGTAAATACTGTGAGGAAGTTTGACGTCGGACGGCTGCAATCGCAAGATATCTCCAGAGCCTTTTCCGATCGAGTCTCTCTCAATCTCTCAAGATGTCCTATGCAGCCAGCATCAAGTATTGAAGACCAGTGGCACCATTGCCAAATAGCCATTAGAGACGCCGCCTCTGATGTGCTGGGTTTCACCCGACCACCGCAAAGAAACCCCTGGTTCGACGACGAATGCCGGCAAGCACATGCAGCGAAACAAGAGGCATACAAAGCGGCGCTGCAAAGGAGGACAAGAGCTGCCCGTGAGCTCTACGCGCAGAAGAGAAGAGACGAACACCGGCTTCTGAGGAGGAAAAAGAAAGAGCATGAGAAGCGCGCGATCGAGGAAATTGAGAGATGCTACTGCAGGAATGAGATTCGGAAGTTTTACCAAAGGGTAAAAAGAACCTCACAAGGCTACAGAGCCCGAACCGAAGCCTGCAAGGACGAACAAGGGAACATCGTAGTAGAATCGCAGTCGATGCTGAGGGTATGGAAGAACTACTTCTGCAGACTGTTTAACGGCGATGACGAACAAAATCCCGCTGTCAGGCAGAATGAACCATTCAACCTGGACGATGAAGACCAACAATTCCGTCCACCCGACCTGGACGAGGTGAAGATAGACATATCTAAGCTGAAGTCCAACAAAGCCGCTGGAGCAGATGGCCTAGCCGCCGAGCTATTCAAAGCGGCAGGCGATGACTTGGGTAGGAGCATGCACCAACTCATCTGTAAAATATGGTCGGAGGAAAGTATGCCCGATGAATGGAACCTCAGCATTGTTTGCCCGATCCTCAAGAAAGGAGATCCTCTGAACTGCGCCAACTACAGAGGTATAAGTATTCTTAACATCGCCTACAAGATCTTATCTGCCGTGTTGTGTGAACGCCTGAAGCCTTTCGTCAACAACCTGATTGGTCCCTATCAGTGTGGCTTCAGGCCAGGAAAGTCTACCATTGACCAAATATTCACACTGCGGCAGATCTTGGAGAAAACCCAGGAAGTCCAAATCGATACCCACCACCTTTTTATCGATTTTAAGGCCGCCTATGTCAGCATTTATAGGGACGAGCTATATAGAGCAATGTCTAGTTTTGGCATCCCTGCCAAACTCGTCCGTTTGTGCAGGATGACAATGGAGAATGCACGCTGCTCCATTAAGGTCGGTAAAGAACTCACCGAGACCTTCGATGTCAAAAAAGGATTTAGACAAGGCGATGCGCTGTCATGTGACTTCTTTAACATCGTTCTTGAAAGAATAGTGCAAAACTCAAACGCTAACACCAGAGGCACTATCTTCTATAAGTCCGTCCAACTACTCGCTTACGCCGACGACATCGACATAATCGGCAGATCGAAGCGTGATGTCACTGACGCGTTCGTGAGCATTGAGACGGAAGCGGCAAAGATGGGTTTGGCGGTCAATGAGGGCAAGACAAAGTATATGCTGTCATCAAGAAAGGACAACCAACACCGACGTCTTGGACAAAATGTCACCATAGACAGATATAACTTTGAGGTGGTAAAGGACTTTGTCTACCTAGGCTCCGCTATGACTTCAGACAATGACACCAGCGCTGAGATTAAACGAAGAATAACTCTTGCCAATCGCTGTTTCTTTGGGCTAAGAAAGCAATTGAGTAGCAAAGCCCTCTCTCGAACAACTAAAGTGACCCTTTATAAGACCTTGATCATCCCAGTCCTACTTTATGGTGCAGAGGCATGGACTCTATCAAAAGCGGATGAGGCTACTATTGGTTACTTCGAGAGGAAAATTCTTCGAGTAATTTTCGGTCCCGTCTGCATAGACGGTGAATGGAGGAGGAGATACAACGACGAACTGTACGGGCTGTACAGCGACATCGACCTAGCCAGAAGAGTGAAGGTCCAACGACTGAGGTGGCTGGGTCATGTAGAGCGAATGGACGTCAATGCTCCGGCCCGGAAGATCTTCGAATCCACACCCGAGGGACGGCGCAGTAGAGGAAGACCGCGACTCAGGTGGCGCACGCAAGTGGAAGGGGACCTTAACCAACTTAGCGTGCGAAACTGGAGACGGCTGGCCAAAGATCGTGCTGGCTGGAGACGCTTGTTGGTTGAGGCCCAGGTCCACCCCGGACTGTAGCGCCACCTTAAGTAAGTATTTGTTACTGAACATTCCGATGGACATGTGGGGGAGTGCAAATGAAATGAAATTTTCTCATTGTGTAAACTCCAATGGTTGGAATTCTTGTAAGGTGCATATTTATTATGGTTGAACAAAAAGAACAAGTGGGTAATATTTTTTTTGCTGAAAATAAGTTTTGCTTCGCTGATATTTTATTTTTAATGAGTTTAAACAAATATACAGGTAAACACATATTCGCTTTGGGCTGTCATTTTTGAGAAATAATTCCAAAAATATATACATACCTATGTACTTATATTCTCTATATAGTAAACCACTCTTTAAATAAAAAGTCACCGATCGCTTTGAGCACTTTATTCCAACTGAGTAAAATAGCTTCCCACAAAGATCAAGACGAGAAAAAGAATTCGCGTAGGCCATTCTTGGAAAAGGCGGAATCCGATTTCGAGTAAACAAACTCGAAATCAAACTCCGAGTACATGCAGGAATGTGCCCAGTATGCATAGCGGGGGTGCCGCTTACAATAGGATGTCACAACATGAATTTTGAACAAAATCATTAGAGCGGTTTTTGTAAAATTACGCAGATGTGTAAGCATTACTTAGTTTTTAAAGTTTCATCTGAATCGAAAGTCGGGTTCCGATATATGAGCAGTTTTTTAAAACTAATGTTTTGAAAATTAAGGACACAATCATTTCTAAAACATCAATTTTACTCTTTTCCAGGTAAAATAAAGAACTAAATTTAAAATTAAAACAAAAATCGTACAAATGTTATTTGGGAAGTACCTACCATTAATATTGAGGTTACCTTGCGAAAAAAAAAAGGCCCCGGACTCTAAGTCCCCAAACTCACATCCGAAGTTTGAACGAAATGCGGGCAGCCGTTTGGGCTGTAGGCGAAGGCACAACAGGCAGACAGACAGACGGTCGGCATTTTGCGACTCATTTTTTTTTATTTATTTATTTATTTATTTATTTATTTATTTATTTATTCATCAATTAGAGCTACAAACTCAATTAGACAACTTAAAAACTATTATAATTATGAACTTAAAACTATTTCTGTGATTCAACATTTAAAATATTAATTGTTGTGATATAGAACAGACATTATATGATTCTTAAAAGAATTTCTAGAATAATTTCCAAAAACATCAATGCGATCAATAACTAAATTTAATTCACTGGTGCAACGCTCAATCGGTTCATTACTGCCATAATTTGTTCTGTGAAACCGAACTCGAAGATGAAATTTCATACGCAAATTCCTTTCAGGAAAAAAAAAAGTTAATTCGCTCAAGTAAACACGGGCATTTAATGTGGTAATTAATCACATCTCGTATAAACATTATACAGAAATACTTGCGTCTATTTTCAAGAGTGAGTATGTTAAAAAGAAGGCATCTAGTTAAGTAGGGTGGAGTTTCTATATTCCACCTAAGCTTTTTAAAAACAAACCTAGTGAAACATTTTTGCACCCTTTCTATCCTGTATGACTGGATTTGGTAGTAAGGGTTCCAGATTATACTACAGTAATCTAATACCGATCTTACTAATGCAAAGTATAGAGCCTTAAGTGCGTAAGGATCAGAGAATTCTTTCGTATTACGCCTAATAAAACCAAGCATTCTATAAGCATTACTCACAATGTAGTCGACATGAGGCTTAAAGGTGAGTTGTGAGTCCAACACAACTCCAAGATCTTTTTTTTGATATACTTTTTCAAGCTGGACATTATTGATTTGGTAATGGAAGGATATTGGACTTAAGCATCTTGCACAAGTAAGTGTTTGACATTTCGATACGTTTAAATCTAGAAAGTTGTGTTGACACCAACTAGCGAGACGGTTAAGATCATCTTGAAGAAACAAGCAATCTTCAGCAGTTTGAATGCAGCGAAAGATTTTTAAGTCATCAGCGAACAAAAGACAGGTGGAATTACGAATACAAGATGGAATATCATTAACAAAGAGGACGAAGAGCAATGGTCCAATGTGACTTCCTTGCGGAACACCTGATGTTGCAAAGATAGGCTCTGAAAGATAACCACCAATCTTGACATATTGAATTCGATCTTTTAGGTATGATGATATCCAATCTAACAGAGGGGAGCCGAACCCAATACATTTTAATTTTTGGATCAGCACATTATGGTTTACTCTGTCAAAAGCCTTAGCAAAGTCGGTGAAAATTATGTCGGTCTGAAAACCGCGTTCAAAGTTAGTTAAAATTTTTTCGCACAGGATCGCTAGGTTAGTGGCTGTGGATCTGCCTTGAACAAAGCCGTGTTGAGAATCGGATATGATTTCCTTAACAAAGAAATTTAATTTATTACACACAATCTTTTCCAAAATCTTGGGAATGACTGATAGCTTACATATGGGCCTATAGTTAGTGACTTCACGCTTGGATCCGGCCTTAAAAATAGGTGATATGTAAGACACTTTCCACTCCTCAAGAAAATTTCCAGTCCTAAGGGATATATTGAAAATAGTGCACAACGGTAAAGCAAGTGATGAGGCACATCCTTTCAAAAAAATGGGAGAGATCCCATCTGGACCGACACCCTTTTTTACATCCAAACCGGCCAAGGCACTAAAAACGTCCGCTGGGCTTAACTGCAGATTTCCTACAGAGACCTGATTTAAAGAAATGAAATCATCACGAATAACTCGAGATGATGGGCAATACACGGATTTGAAGTAATTTGCAAAAAATGAGCAAATGGTGGCAGTATCGCTCGATTCCTCTTCAAGATAATGCATACAGTTTGGGAGGCCAATGCATTTACGCTTATTGTTTATAAAGGTACTAAAAAGGTTTACTATTTGCTTTGACTTTGGCCTCAGCTGACAATACATAACTACTGTAGAGAAATTTATTAAGATAATCAAACTCTTTCAGAGACTGCAAGTATTTCAGTTGAAAAAATGAGTTTTTTTTGTCACGTTTATATAATTTATATGCCTTAATCTTTCGATTTTTTAAATTGGATAATCTTTTATTAAACCAAGGAGGGTTAGAATTTGACTTTATTCGCTTTTTTGGAACAAACTGCTCCAGTGCACATTTTACACGGCGACTAAAAACTTTGTATGCATGTTCGATGTTAGTTTCTGTAAGCAAGTTATTCCACGATATAGCAGTAAAAAACCTATTAATTACATTAAAATTAGCGCGTTTGAAATCAAATGTTAGAGTACTTGATTCTTCTACATTTTTGATATACAGTGCACTCGGGAAAACGTCAACTAATTAAAACCGCGGGTGTTGACGTTTACAAAATTGTTGACGTTTACGAATGTAAATTTTTTTAATAAAAAACATCTGCTTTTAAAAGTTTTTATTATATAAACTAAAACGAAACATAAACAAATTCAAAAAGGAAACAAAAAAGGCATTCAACATAAATAAAAAGATAATACGTGCAGTTGCAACTACTTTTCTACTCTACTTATAAGGGGAATCACCAATTTCAGAAATGATTTCATAAAATAAATGTGTGTGTGTACAAATTTGTGTATTTTAACTGCTGCTAAATTCAAAATTTTGTTTTATTCAGAGTTGACGTTTAAGAGCTTTGTGGTTGGGTTGACGTTTTAGAGTAGGCAATGTAAAAAAAAGAGGGTTGACGTTTTGGGATGTTGACGTAAACAAGCGTTGCCGTTTTCCCGAGTGCACTGTAATCAAAAAATGTTACTTCTAGAAAAGTAAGATTTTACTACGTAATCGAGAAAATTAAAAATTAAAAGGATGCGAGTCCAATTTCCAGTTCTCTTTTTTTTAGATTTTACTGCGAGGTAGTGTTTTGTTTAGTTTTTCACTTTCTTGTTGCATATAAAATAAAGGCCGTAGTTTAGAATCCCTCTGAAGTTTGTTGTTCGTTATTTCTAAACACTAGAAATAAATTATGTAGGGCTATTTGTAAATAATTTTGAATTCATAACCGATTATCTCTTCGACCAACGTTTCACAAAAAGTACATAAAGTAAAATTAAGCTTCCCGCGTAAAAATAAACAATTAACAACGAAAATTGAAAATTAATGTCCTACCCCATAATAATATTACATCGTTATATACTCGTATTACATATTGAAACCCACTTCTTCTTGTCTTTTCAGAATGCAACACAATCAAAACAACCCAGGTATGTCTTTTCAATGCCGAAGAGCAGAGGGCGCTTCATCACCGGCCCCATCCGACACATCCGATTCAGACATATCGCTGGGAACTCATTCGCCTGTACCTAGTGGCTTACCACTGCAACACAGCCCAGGATCAACGTCGAACGGTGCCAACGATCGAGATGATCGTGACCTGTGCATAGACGATGAAAAACCTCGGGATCTGACGAGCGCTCTAAATTCGAACGTAGGATATCCGGCCGCAATGTCCTGCATGCAACCATTCAAGTTAGACACCACAGCTGCTAGTTTCTTCAATGCGGGCTGTTATTTGCAAAACTTTTCAAACCTAAAAGAAATATCACAGTTTCCTCTACAACCAACAGTAATCAGGCCACATCCACAGCTTCCGCAGACCATTACTCTCAATGGTAATCAAATACATACCTACACAACGCCAAATTATGCAGCTGAAAGCACGCCGCCGCCTAAGATACGAGTTAGCTCGCCGGAGAAGCTTAACTCCTCGGCCAATAGCATCAACGCAAACTCGATTTCTTCACTCCAAGAAATGTCCTATCACCACTCTGCGGCGCAATTTTTACACAGACCTTTCTCGACTTCACCGCAGCCCCCCCACACGGCGTCCGAAGTGACATGAGACTAGCGATAGCGAACATGCTGTTCAATATATTTTATCAATCATTTTTATTTAGCTACTTGAGTTTTAGTTTAAGGAAATACCTATCCCTAAGCAAGTAATCATGTACATATTATATGGTTGCGTGTAAGAGTTTATATACAGGCATATCGTTAACGCTTAATTGATTTTGTGTATCGTTTTATTTTTATTCAAGTCTTGATCTTATTTTATTTTATTATAGAAACTCAACAGAATTGAGATTGTAAAACTTGTATAAATACTATTAAAGAGAGAACAAATAAAGAAACAAAGAAAATTATCAATATTATACCTAACTATCCACATTTCGTTTACATTTCTAAGCCTTAACACGGTTAAAAGCACAAATGTTCTATATTTAAGGGACCTTATGCTTCGCCTAGTGATATATGACTACAGACAAATTTCTTTTTTTTTTTTTTTTTGTAACACTGTGTTTGTTAATTTAAATCAATTGATTTCAATAATGCAAATGCTGATAGAAGTATTTGTAATTTAGAAGCATTTGGTCAGATATGCTAAACTCCTAATTATTAGAATTAATTTAAATCGTAGTCATAATCTAAAGAAGTGTATAACATAATAAACTAATAAAAATGAAAAATTAAAAAGCTGAGTATCTCGTTCATTTTCAGATTTTTGTGGCTAAGTATCTATAGGAAAGGCGTCGAGTGCACAGATGGGTAGCGGCGAGTCAAGACACTCTTTTTTTTTAAGTGGAAAACTTTAAGATTTAAAGACCCTGCTAGCTTCAAATGCTGTTTGCGGCAGCCCTTATATTTTCAGCTTCTTTTCAAGCCTGTTTTGCAAGTATTACGCATTGCTCATTCTTCCATAAGACTATGATGATATAAAGAAAACCTAGCCTTTTCGGGGAGACTGTAGGACTGTTCATAATCATCGTTTTTGTTTACAGGAGATATTTTTACCAAGAAATGGATTTTTTTCCGAGAGTCAGTGGAAATAAGTCTTTCGATCTAAAAAAAAACTAAAACTACCTTTCTCTCTATTTATCACTGACTTAAAACTGATTTAGCATTTATTGAAGAACAACTATGAGCTATGACAATATCGCCTTAAAAAAAAAAAAAGAAGAGAAGTTGTTACAACTTACCCCTATTACGTGGTAAGTTAAAACATCGGCGGGGGTAACAATGATTAAAAAAAACTTGTGACATCTGTTTTTAATAAATTTTATTAAAAAACAGTTCGTAAAAAGAACAAAATCACAATTCATTTGTTGGAAAAAAAAACCAACTGAAGATCAATAAAAAATTTAAGTAGGCACTTCGCTTGCTTTGGAGAAGACCAACGTGTTTCTTTTTAGCTTTCTCGATTACGTAGTAAAAGAAAAATATTGTATTCGACCAATATTTCGAAATCGAGATGTTAATCAATTCTGGCATTACGATGATAGATGAACTAAAAAAAGTGGGTCGCAAAATTATGTATGTCCCACGGCCTACAGCATAAACAGCTGTCCGGATTTCGCTCAAACGTTCGGATTTGTAGTTTTCACTTTTACAGTTCGATGCGGATTTTTTGTTTGCAATTCAACCTCAATATTAATGTTAAGTATTTCCCTATAACATTTTCATAGTTTGATTTGTTTGAAAATGTAATCTTTAGTTTCCCTGAAAAAGGCACTAACGATTTTGATCAAAATACATATAGATAATATAAGTATTATAAATAAGACCCCTCAACTACCGAGTTATTATTATTATTTTTAATTTTTTATTTCTCAAAAATTACAACCCAAAACGGACTTGGATTGGCCACAACGAGAAAATCCCACTTTCATTTATAACTGCTATACAATTTTAAATACAAATATCTGAATTCTTTCAGTCTACGTATATTTATATGTAAAGATATCAATCTATTACGACCAGTACCTACTTGCAACATTGACATTTCACAATAGCGTCATTAATCTATTCCAGTCGAAAATAAAATCATGCCGTACCGTAACAGATCCAAAAACAGAAACTAACTACGCTTGTCCTCGTACTCAAAAAATTGAAGAGTGTAAGAGCTTATAAAATAGTACAGAATTGTACAGTAGGCGCTTCTAACTCTCTAAAAAAACTTGTGAAAATTGCCTGTTATTGAGAGCTAAAACTTAAATAAAAACTGACATTTCATCGAATTCAAATCAAATGAATAACCTAAAAGTGAACTTTATCCAACACTACCTATCTATTCTTACATTTTATGTACGGTTGCTTCTAAATTTGTTGCGTACTTACCAATTACCAATTGATTCGACCAAACTGTTGGTGAACGAGAAAGTTTTGCTCGACCACGTCGTGCGTTTTATTTTTTAAGGTTAGGTACAACTTAGGACTGTGCACTGTTACTTTTTACCCCGTCTTCGATTACTTCTGGACGTCTTGTATAGAAATGTACCATGAAGCTCTAGCAAAACTTAAAATAAGTAAAATAAATAGTAAAGGCAACAGGTCGGCACGGCCGTCGAAAGAAATATATTATTAACTAGACTAGAAGACCCAGCCACGCGTTGCTGTAGCTAAGGTCGTTTGAATTTTTTTTTTTTTTTTTTTTTGTTATTGGGAGGTGGCACAACCCGTTTTCCTATCCCGCTTAATAGGGTAAAAAGCTATCCTAGCTTTCAAACTGGAACCAACCACATAAAAACATTGCTTAACAAAATTCTATTGAGATCGGTTGAATGATTTCGGAAGTCACCAACAGCGCCACCTATCTGGTCCAAAAGCATCATATATTTCAAGCGGCAACTAACCATATATGTACATCCAACATTTTTTATTGAAATCGGTTGAGTGGTTTCGCAGATCGATAGCAGCGCCATCTATCGGGTCCAAAAGTATCCTATCTTTTAAGTCTGCCTGACATACATCAATACGAACAAAAAAAAAAAAAAAAAGAATGAAGAAAATCGACCCAGCGGTTTTCGAGTTATAACGTCGTCGAATTTCACCCGAAGGAATTATATATATACACTAGCGTGCCCGGCGAACTTCGTCCCGCCAAAAATTGACTTTTTGACTAAAATAACTTTCACTTCCACCTGGAATTAATTTTATTGATCCCAACTATAGCATTTGACAAATACGATCTCATACTACGATCAAAATTAAAAAAAAAACTCTCCGTAGAAAATGTATGGAAAATCAATTTTCACAAACTTTCCAATTTCCCGTTCAAATTTTCCAATTTTGTCGCCGTATGAACCTTCCTTAGGCGTAGACAAACGCAACAAAGAAGATTAACGTGTCGGCCAACCTTCCGCTTTTTGACTAAAATGGTTTACAGTACACGACGTACAAATTCGTTCTCAATAAGCGGATTCCGTGGAATGAGAATGTTTGTCTTTGAATTTTTTCCTCAAAACCGTCGCTTGCATGACATTTGATTTGAGATCCTTCACCACCAAATCAAACGCGTTCTGTTACAAAGTCTCGGTGCGTTGAGGTTGCGCAGCAAAATTATAAATGAGCCGACTTTCAATTGTATACATGTAAGCCCGGAACACCCAAAAAATTCAAAAATTCAACTACCTAATCCCCATAAAGTTTTGTTTTCACGACAAAAAGTAGCATATGTCCTTCCTTGGGCCCATGCGAAGTTAAACCAAAAATCATAAAAATTGAAGGATTGGTTCCCGAGTTGTGAGTGCGCTCATACGGACGTCAGTCTATTTTGTATGTAGCTGTACCCACCCGCCTTTGCCCATACCTTTCGTATTAAGTCCCGCTCACATTTCGTAAAGTCCTTTATTTGGACAGTGTCCATTAATAATTTTAATGCTTTCACAACCCGTTCTCCTACCTCGCTTATTTTTTGCAAAGTACCATCTATAGGGTCCGAAACATTTCAATCTTTAAGCAACCATACCTACCCATCCACAAATTTCAATCAACCCGGTAGAGCTGTTTCGGAGATCGGCAACAGCGCCACCTATCAGGTCCAAAATTTTATCTTTTAAGACTGCCTAAGCCTGAAATACGCCAATACGAACAAAACAAAAGAAGAATCATAAAATTTGGCCCAGTAAGAACATTTTCCTTGGTTATGTTATTTGTGCCGGAAATCGAATAGAAATGTTATTTACCTACCTATTTAAAATTGATTAATAACTGATTTGGAATTTTCGTCGAACAATAATTGTACAGCTAAATGAAATATGAATTACTGAAATAAAAAAAAGTATAGACAACCAACGCCAACTATATTATTACAATTAAATTTAATGTTGTTGTTACAAAATTGATATGCAGGGAAATCTAATTTGTCGTAAATATCTCCCAGCGCCACCTATCGGGTCCAAATTTTGGCAAAAGCTTTCTATTTTGTTAAGTGTTATATGGTGTAAATTTGAGCCAAAACCGGGACATAAATAAGAATTTCCAAAAAGCGACCCCAGCGCCCCCTATAGGGTCTAAACTAAACATAAACCATCCGGAGCACCACACAAACATATGGTGTGAATATAAGGGGGATAGCTTCAGTGGTTCAGCCGTTATCGTCGGTCATACATACGCACGAACGTTTTTATATATTAAGATTAGGTTATATGGGATAACATTTTCTATTATATATTTTATATGTATTTTCATAATACCAATACTAACTTCGATGCAAAATATTTTGCTCCTGGACAGATGTTAATACGTGCCGACTAGACAGAAAAATATAACATTGAAAATCTATACGAACAATTTTATTTTGACATGCAAATTTCATTTCGGCTTCATCTTTTTATTAAATTTCTGTACAAGACTTCTTTCCTGAAATTAGGATATAACTTCCTGTGCTCTTTCACACAACGGAGAAGGAATTGTTGTTGCCCTTCTTCTGCTGAATGATTCTTTGCTGCTTTCGAAATCGACTCGTCTACTTTTTCATAATTTTTAAATTTTTTTTTCAGCAAGCATAGGTCCTGAAATTTTAGTGCCGAACTACACTGCAGCCATGGTTGAACATAAACCATAACAATAAAAACACAGACCTCTTTCAATCCGCCTCTATCTTTTTTGTCAATTTAAGTTACGAGCGTAGCAAAAATATATATCGTATAATTTGCTCTTGCCATCCATCTAGCTTGATACATTACACCTGGGGGCATGCTTTTTAGTTGCTTATCGACATCTCCTCCTAAGAATATTATTGAAAGTTCAGTAAGTTCGCGGTAGTCATTTCTAACAATTGGTTTTCGTGTCTACCCTAAACAAAAAATTAAAAATTCGGTAGTTTCGAGGTCATTTAATTCTCTTTAACAATGTCTGCACCGGTTTGAAAATTGTTAGTTTCAATTTTCCCATTCATCTTGAAAGTCTTTAAAAATAGGTATTTCTGGACTTATTGTTACTTGGTGGATCTTCGTAATTTCTATTTTCTATTCCAAGAGAACAGATCTAACGACCTGTGTAAGTTACAGTTGTATCGCAACACGTAATCTGAACTTTATTATCCAAATCCAGTCTTTAAATGTTCTAAAACCAGCATACGCTTATTCTTTACCAGAAGAATTTTCCAATTTTGGCGCGGATGAAAGTTGTTTCCTATCTTTAAAAGTAATAACAATAGGAAGTCGTTCTCCCTTAGCAAACCTTACATTCAAGCCAGGTAACGACCTCCGGAATATTATTTTGAAAATCGGTTTTATTGTTTTCTGTCCGTTCTTTTTTAATCCGTGTCCGCACACGTTGAATCGAAGACTTATTGATTAGGAAATACACAATGTTAAGCCCTAGAGATTCCACTGTAGCCTAAAGTATATAAACAGAGTCTCTTATACTCAAATGACATCTCTAAGGGTTACCTACGATATCTCGAAAAAAAAAATCTCGAAAGCTAAAATCTCGAATGCAAAAATCTCGAAAAAAAAAATTTCGAATTAAAAAAATCTCGAAAGCAAAAATCTAGAAACCAAAATCTCGAATAATAAAAATCTCGAAAAAAAAATCTCGAATTATCTCGATTGCTTCAATTATTAGGTGTCTTGTTTTTTTATTTTTCCCAGGTAATTTATATAGATCATTGGTTTACAAGCAACACAACAATTGTAAATGAACCAATAGTTGTTGTAATGCATGAAAATCAATAATCTCTATACGTATATCATCTGAGGAAAATAAAAAACGCCTATTCTCTCAACAACAATCAACCACGTGCAGTACCTACATTGTCCATGATGGGCGCTAGTTATCAGCTGTTATTTTTATTTTATTTATAGATTTTTTTTTTATGAGTTTTTTTGTATTGTTTTGATATTTTTTACTTTGTATAGTTAGTTGTATTTATGTATATATTCGATTTTGAAATTACTGATTTTTTATAATGAATTATCTGTTAGTTTTGTTTTGTTAAATTTTTGATATTTTGTGATTGTTTTTCAAAGATGAATAAATTATTTAATAAACAGAACATACAATTTTATGTTTTATACGAATTTTAGCTCTTAAACTAGAAGCAAACAAAAAATCTCGAATTCACTTTTTATTTTCGAGATTTTTTCGAGATATAGTCTTTCGAGATTTTTGTACATTCGAAATTTTTGCATTCGAGATTTTAAAAAAAAAAAATTCGAGATTTTTAGCATTCGAGATTTTGTCATTCGAGATTACGTCATGATCCCCATCTCTAACAAAGTCCTTTCTTCCTCGTTTTGAGGTTGCCTCAGATGACGGTTTAGGGGCAATAGGAAGACCTTCGATGCTTTCGTCGGAGCTTGTAGATATGTCGTGCTCCTCAGGAATTAAATCCTGACGCTAAAGAAGTGGTATTGCCGATGACAGGTACTTACTACTTTTTTGTTTTTCTTCTAATCGCATTTTTCTTAACCTAACTTCCTTTTCGGCTTGACTTTTATCAACCACCACTAAGCAGTCGTCCTAGATTTGCACTTCGCTGATTGTCAATTTAATTTCCTGCATATTAAAAAAGAAAACTGCAAGAACTTGTCGATTTGATGGTAACTTAGCACCCTTAATTTTGTGATTTACATCTCTTATAAGTAAATGCTTTTTGTGTAGCCTCTTAATTGTAGTGGCATCTTTAACTGATTTAAAAATACGTGTAAACACGTTTAAAAACTAAAAATGCAATAAATATTTGCTCAGGCACTTGCTCCTATTTCAGTGTACTTGTACTGACAAGTTTCGATCCAAGTCGGCACGGGTTAACATGCTCCAAATGACCTAATTTTTTGTTTGTTTCGTTTTATAATAAAATGAATACAATAATAACATATGCGTTCAAAAAAAAAAGTGTATTGTTGTATTTGCTTTACAAACATCTCCAGAGAGAGTGACATTCGAGACAACAAACGGAAATGGTTATTAATTTGTCTTATATATGTATATACATTTTTTTTAAATATAATGGTATAAGCAATTTACATAAGTGTGTTAAGTGTATAAACTTCAACGTTGATTTGTAGCTCCATACAGTGGCGTATAGCGTGTATTAAAGCCGCCCGGGGCAGACCCAATTTATTTCGCCCCCGTAATTTTTCCACACACTAAAAAAAACGTTTATAAGCTTGGTAAAATTTCTGGAATCGAATAACGGTACTTTTGAATTTTCGAAAAATCTCGAAAACATAATATAATTTCTAAGGTAATATGGTTTTCATTTAGTCGTTAAATATTTAAAATTTTGTTTTACTATTATTGTTTGCTGTTGAAGCAGTTCATTTTTCTAAAAATTGTAAGTTACGCGATGTCTCCATTTTTGTATATTTATTTAACAATTTCTGTTTCCCAATAAAGAACCCCTGAAGAAGGCAACAATCCCTGCCGAAACGTGGGGAAAAACAAGGAACTAATGTAGTTTCATTCAAACACCTGTGACCAAAAAAGCCGACGGGAAAACCATTTCCACAAACTACACGTTAAATATTTCCTTTATTTTGCAATCCTGAATTGGCAATTTGTTTTTTTATTTGTTAAATTTGTCAATCATTACACGATTATCTACTAAGATATAGAAAGAAGTTAGGATAGGGATGCCGTCTGCCTTGTTCCTCTTAAATTACAAATTTTGTGTTATAATATTTCTGGTCTTAAAAACAAATTACTAGTGCCAGATTTCTTTAAATTTATATTGAATTATGACATAATAATATTAATTGAAACTTTTCTTGAAAATGGTAGAGAAGAACAATTTCATAAGTTTTTTCCTAATTTTTCTATTAAATGTATTCCTGCAACCAGAAGTAATGTTTTTGGTAGAGCCAGTGGTGTTCGGAAGTTTTACCAAAAGGTAAAAAGAACGTGTCATGGCAACAAGACCCGAACGGAGACCTGTAGAGACGAGCAAGGAAACCTTGTAGTAGAGTCACAGTCGGTGCTGAGGACATGGAAAAACCATTTCTGCAGACTGCTAAACGGCGAAGACGATACAAATTCCGCTGTTAGGCAGAACGATCTATTCAACCTGGACGATGACAGCCAAGATTTCCGTCCACCTGACCAAAATGAAGTGAGGATAGCAATATCTAAGCTTAAATCCAACAAGGCTGCTGGTCCAGACGGCTTACCTTCCGAGCTCTTCAAGGCAGCCGGAGATGACTTGGTAGAGTGCATACACCAACTCATCTCCAAGATTTGGTTAGAGGAAAGTATGCCTGATGAATGGAACCTCAGCATTGTTTGCCCGATCCACAAGAAAGGAGACCCTCTAAACTGCGCCAACTACAGAGGCATCAGTCTCCTGAACACTGCGTATAAGATCATGTCTGCTGTATTGTGTGAACGCCTGAAACCATTCGTCAACGATCTGATAGGTCCCTATCAGTGCGGTTTTAGGCCCGGTAAGTCCACGACCGATCAAATATTCACACTACGGCAGATCCTGGAAAAAAACCCAAGAATACCAGATCGATACTCACCATCTTTTTATCGATTTTAAGGCCGCATATGACAGCGTTTATAGAGACGAGCTATACAGAGCCATGTCTAGTTTTGGCATCCCTGCCAAGCTTGTCAGATTGTGCAGAATGACGATGGAGAACGCTCGCTGCTCCGTAAAGGTCGGAAACAATCTCACCGAGACCTTTGATGTCAAAAAAGGATTTAGACAAGGTGATGCGCTGTCATGTGACTTCTTCAACATCATTCTTGAGAAGATTGTGCGAAACTCACAAGCCAACACCAGAGGCACAATTTTCTATAAGTCTGTGCAACTGCTTGCATACGCTGACGACATTGACATTGTTGGTACAACACAGCGAGCTGTCACTGGTGCGTTTGCAAGTATTAGTGCAGAAGCGGCAAAAATGGGTTTGATGGTGAATGAGGGCAAAACAAAATATATGCTGTCAACAAGAAGGGACACACGACATCGACGAATCGGGCAGAACGTCACGATAGACAGCTATAACTTTGAGGTAGTTAGGGACTTTGTCTACCTCGGCTCCGCTATAAACTCTGATAACGACATCACATCAGAAATCAAACGAAGAATCACACTTGCCAACCGCTGTTTCTTTGGCCTAAGACGGCAACTGATAAGTAAGGCCTTGTCGAGAAATACTAAGGAAACTCTGTATAAGACCCTCATCATCCCAGTCCTGCTTTATGGTGCAGAAGCATGGGCGCTATCAAACGCGGATGAAGATCTCCTTGGTCGTTTCGAACGCAAAATTCTTCGAGTGATTTTTGGTCCCGTTTGCGTTGACGGGTTTTGGAGGAGAAGATTTAACAGCGAACTCTACGAGCTGTACAGCGACATCGACCTAGTCAGAAAAGTACGCATCAGTCGTCTAAGATGGCTGGGACATGTAGAGCGAATGGACACCAACGCTCCGGCCCGAAGAGTCTTCGATTCTAACCCGGAGGGACAACGCAGTAGAGGAAGACCTCGCCTTAGGTGGCGCGCGCAAGTGGAAGGGGACCTCAACCAACTTGGAGTGCGCAACTGGAGGCAGTTAGCCAAAGATCGCGCTAACTGGAGAGGCGTATTGGTTGAGGCCCAGGTCCACCCCGGACTGTAGCGCCACCTAAGTAAGTAAGTAAGTAAGAGCCAGTGGTGGCATTTTATGTGCAGTAAAAAATTGTTTATTAAAGTTTGTTAGGTTTGTCCCATTGGGTAGCAGAATTGTCATTGAAATTAGTCATAGGCGTGACAAATACTTTATATTTCCTATTTATTTAAATTGTAACAACTGGATTAATGAATTTAACGAACTAATTACTTTTTTAAATGAATCGGATTTCAAAAACATTATGTTGCTGGGCGATTTTAATGCTCGTATTGGAGCTTTTCAGAACCCACCTTCAATGTTTCAGCTTCTTCCGACCCGTGTCGCTAGTGTGAGAGCATCTTTAGATAAGATATTCAATTCGCGAGGAAGGCATCTCAGTCAATTACTCGAAGATTTTGGTCTATTTTTATTTAACGGTTTATCTGCAAGTGATAGTAGGGGGGATCTCACTTTTATTTCCAGTCAAGGTTGTTCGGTGATCGATTATTGTATTGCTAAGGGTAAATGGCTTGATATTTTTGAGGATTTTGAAGTGCCCTCTACTATTTTTTCCGGACATATGCCAATAGTAACTTCAATATCACTCGAAAATGCTGACACATTATTACAGAGAAATACGTCGAATAAAGTCAAATGGTTACAGAATAGAGCGGGAGAGTATAGAAGAAGACTCAATGTCCAAATTAATTTCCTGACTCCACAAATTGACATCTCTTGCGATACTATGACTGAAATTATTCTTCGCGTCATAAAACAGTCCGCTATTCGGAACAATCCAACGCTTAACAATTGTAGTCTTCCTATGTATAGCTAGCTGGTTTGATAGAGAATGCATGAAACTCAGAAAAAAATCATTCTCATTTCTTAAACTTTTTAGGAAAACTAATTCGGAATTTTTTAGATCGCTTTATACTTCAGCTAATAAAGATTATAAGCTTGTTTGTACTGCAAAGCGACTGAATTATTTTCATCGTCTTGCAGATAGTCTGACAAGATGCAAGGATTCTAGATCCTTTTGGTCTAAGGTGCGTATTCTTGGCGGTTGTAAGACTATGTCCTCATCGACAATGCAAGTTGAGACTCTAGCAAGACATTTCAAAGCTCTGCTGAGCCCTTTGGCGAGTCAATCGTATTTTCAATATGCAATACCATACGTTTCGATTAGTGAACTAGATAGTCCGATTAATATGTCTGAACTTTTAGCAGCGCTAAAAAATATGAAAAACAATAAAGCTCCGGGGATACCTGTTGAATTCTATAAAAACTCCACACCAGCTTTTTTAAACTTTTTATTACAGTATTATAATAAGCTCTTGAACGAAGAAGCACTTCCCAATTTATTCTTAAAGTCTTTAATTTTCCCAATATTCAAGAAAGGTGATAGTAGTCGTCCTGAAAATTATAGAGGAATCTCTATTCTAAGTTCATTAAGGAAAATTTTCGTGGTGGTCTGACAGTAAAGGTTTTATTGTATGCAGATGATCTAGTAATTCTCGCAGATAATCCTGTAACACTGCAACTTATGATCAACAAACTGAAGCGCTACTGCGACTTGTGGGATTTGCAAATTAATATATCCAAGTCTAAAATTATGGTTTTTGAATCAAGATCTCGAAGGAGCCCCCGTGAACATTGGACTTTAGATATGGAACCAATAGAGGTAGTTCAGCAATTTAAATATCTGGGTTTTCTCTTGTCACACAATCTTGACCTACGTCCACATGTAAGAGAGAAATGTTCTACTGCAAAAATGGCTATCAATCATATGTGGAATAGCTTTCTTTCAAAAAAATATGTGAAGCCCTCTTCCAAATTTAAAGTTTTCGATGCTACATTTAATTCGTGCCTATGCTATTCTAACCAAGTCTTTGGTTTCAAGTGTCTGGAGGACTTTGAAGCTGTTCAGAGATTTTTTATTAAACGAATTTTTAAACTGCCCTCGTCAACCCCAACCTATGCAATTCATGTGGAGTCTGGTTTACCGCAGATTTACATTAGGAACCTCAAAGCCAACGCAGATTACTTGTTCGCGGTTTTGCAGAGGTCAGATACCAATTTGCACAAGCAGGCTATGATGTTTGCATTTCAATGCAAATTAACGCCATTTAAAGAGTGGTACGAGCTTGCAGCACAACACGAAATAGATTTTGATTTGAATTTAAGGAATATGAGCACATGGAAAAATATGTTTTATAAATGTATTGCTAGAGTGGACGAGAAGTTTTACCAGCAATGCTTGAACAGGGCCCTCACATCCCCATCTAGAAATATGTATAAATGTCTTAATCACGCTTTGGGTGCTAGCAATTATTTTAATGACAGTCTCTCAGGCAACGAAATAAGTATGATTTTTAAAGCTAGAACCGAAATATTGGCCCTCAACTATGTGCCGCATAGACAAGATCTTCGAGCAATCTGCAGCCTATGTAATTTAAATGAAATGGAAGATGTATTCCATTTTCTGGCAAAATGCCCCATATTTCGCGAACTACGCGTTCTGTACTTTTCTAAGAGTGATCTTACTAGAGAAGAAGCTAAATCAATATTGAATGGGGATTTTGGATGGAATATACTTTTCAAATACTGCAATCATGCCTTAGCCTATCGCAACAGTTATGTGGACTAATTTAAAAATTAAAAATAAAAAAAAAAAAAAAAATAAAAAAAAAAAAATATTGTTATTATTCAAAATTCTGATATTCAATACCGGTTTTTCTTTCCTGATTTTCTTTTAAAATATACCTACATTATGTATTCATACCCACTATAATTTATGAAATATAGAAACTATATCATTTATGTAGTCAGTATTTTAACTAACTTTGCCTAATTAATTATTGTTAATTTAAATTAAAGTCAATCCACGGCAGACGGCTTTAAGCCAAAGCTTTTCTTTCTTTTAAAATTAATATTTGTAAACATAAGTCTAAATAAAGAATTCTATCTATCTATCTACTAAGTTAAAAAATATTTCAACCACTTGGCAATTTGTTGATTGACATTATTCTATTATCTTGTTTGTTATTTGGTAAAGTCATTTTTCGACGAAATATAGTTTCGCCGTTTTACTATTTCTCAGATTGATCATTTCGCCACCCCGTCGAAACGTCAATTTTCCCCAATAATTTAAGCGAAACGTACCATACCCATTATCGTATATGTGATAGATTTTTGAAAAAAAAGTATTTTTGTTTTAATTTTATTTTGTTTAGTTTTCTAGGATTTTGACCAAGATGTGTAGTTAAAATGTATGTTTTTAAAATGACGGTGGCTTTAATTGTAAGTTCGAATCACCGAAAAGGCGAAAACGCTAATTTTAAAAACTGCTTATCTCTAAAACCCCAATTTTAATTTCGATAAAACTTTTGAAACCAATTAATGCTTCATCCCGAAGCTTATATGTATGTAGCCTAGTCAGTTTAAGGCTAAATATTTGGGCAATAGTATTATTCAAACTAAACATTTAAGAATTTGGTAAGGTTTTGTGTGCGTAATTTTAGAAAAACCTCTCTAACGATTTTGATCAAAATACATAATTTAAGGTAATATAGGTATTTTAAATAAATACTTAGTTTTTCTCCAAAAAAAATTAATAAATCAGTTTTTTTTTTTAATTATTTCTCAAAAATAACTACCCAAATCCCGATCTGTCTTCAATTGTTTAGTGTGGATACCACCCCCGACAAAAGTCTCTCCTCCTTTTCCTGCACCCTTATGACAAGTTCGTCCATGCCATAGGAGAACTTATATCCTCTTCTGCTAAGCAGGACTAGAGATTCCTTATCCATAAGGAATGAGACCAGCCTGCCTCTCTCTTCAGGTTCACCGGCTTTAATTATCTTCCAGTTGGAAGATGGAAGACCGTTGAAGGTCCTGGGGGCAACCAGACACGTCCTTTCGGGCGAACTGGTATATCGCTCCAGTGCATCACCTGAAACTCTGCGTTGTTCCACAGGGGGTTTATTTTCGGGACCGTTATTTTCAGGAAGTCGACCGCACTCTTATTCTTGCATTCCACAAGTCTTACTCCGCTTGATAACTAGCCTCCATCCACTAAAGACGGCGGATCCACTGTGGGGTTGCCGTCCAGGAATTATAGCACTTCTCCGGCTAGGATTTCTTTGAGCGCTAGCCAGTTGTCCCCGCTCATTTTGCCCTCGTCATTTCCTTTGTCGTATGGACCGTAGAGCATACTGTCTTTTGCGACCTCATTGAAGGATCTGTGCGCCGTATCAGCACTCTTCGCCTTCGTTGAGGTCGCGGAGATTTCTCGAAGGACCTGGGTCGTTTGGTCTTTTTTTGGCAGGAACTGCCGATGGTCGTCCCGAAACAGGAAGATTTTTCGGGTTGCTGCTAGCGGTGTTGGGTGCTCCTGAAGCAGGAATTGGAGGTTTTGTTAGTCCTTCCCTGCGAAGGGGTCTCTTGGTAGGGTTGGACTTACTAGGGCCGTTTGGAGGTAAGGACGGTTGGGTGGCGCTGCTAGTGGAGGGATGCTGTCTACCCGTAACAGGTTGTATAGCGTCTCCTTTCAGCACCTCGCCAGCCCAACGAATCGTTTCCCTGTCCTTTTGGTCCCAGGAACTATCTGGTTTCGCCAGGACTGCGGCCAATTTGTGCCTTGCAGCGCTCGGAGAGGTATTCTTTCCGCGCCAGCTAAACGCCGGTGCAACTTCCTGTTGCCTGGATTATGCGTCCGAAACAGACGCATCCACGGATCTTGAATCCGAGTCAGACGGGATTGTCGATTCATCGTCATTGTCGGAAGTCTGTTTCCTGTAATTTGTAGTAGTTGTCGGTTCGTTGTCCTTGTCGCTTGCTTAAATGTAGTTTTTGTTTTCGTTTTTGTTTGATTTTTTGTTAAGAATGTCCATAAGCCGGTGAATAAAGGTCTGCCCCAACATAGCCGGTTCTGCTGGGGTAAGGCACTCCAAATTAAGTGAAACGAAAGAGAAGTATGCGACGTGAATGTGTATGTAATCAACAGCGACAGTACGTGTTTCTGAGGATGAGGAAAATGAGAAAATGAGGCTGATGACGTGCGCTGATGGACGTTCAAGGTTTTTGTTTTAATGGTTGTTATAGTATCTGCATTGATACCTACAGTAAAGAGGTGCCTTTGTACTAGAGACTTGGCTGTGCAATACTGGTGTGCCATTTTATTAAGCGCTTAACCATTAAACGACTTAAAAGCTTACTCCAGAGTCATAAACGGGCCCAAAAACGTCTGCTCTCTATCGCTTTTGTCCAGATGAATTGGTAGCGATAGTATCTTCGGCCTTTTTGTGGCTTTAATGGCCTTTCAGATCTAGTACTTGGACTTTTGATTCGCTTTCATGCTAATCACGAGCTTGTTTTCGTTTTCAGTTCTTTCCTGCGGATGTTTTACGTGCTCGCTTTGCTGAATAGTAGTAAGTATGTAAGTAAGTAAGTTTTTCATTTATTTACATTTCAATATGTACATAGAGTACAAAATATGAACCCATAAGAGCTATGGCTAAGCCGTCAGCCTGGTTCTAAATTGTATATATATACAAATTTGAACGTATTCTGTTTTTAAGAACATTCTTTACTTGTAAACTGTTCTTAAAAGTTACTTAAGGTTTTCCAATCACGCTCATTTAGAAGTTGGATAGTTTTCTGAATCGTTAATGATTGTTTTCCAAACAAAATTATCCTCTGCGGTCGGAATAGTGAATATAGGGCATATACGAGTACTTCAGATATGAAAGCAATCTTCTTTCGATTTTATGTTGCAGAGCGTACAGAATTAATTGTAGCTTCCATAGTAATGGTTACCATTTAAGGAAAGGAGCTTTAAATATCAGGGATATTTCATATACTTACTTAGGTGGCGCTACAGTTCGACGTGAACCAGGGCCTCAACCAACAAGCCTCTTCAGTTAGCCCGGCCGATTTGACTATGTGCTCTGCTGGGTTGACGTCAACTTGGCAGAACACTTTTCAATGTCGATTTTCTCCGAAACCGTTGGAGCACAAAAATCAAAAACTTAGCACAAAATTTGCACATATTTCAGAGCTATTCAAAATCGATTTTTGAAATATGTGCTCTGCCAAGTTGACGAATGTAGGTTTTCTTTACAAACCCGCGCATTTATTGAACTACTACGAGGCAAATATTTTTTCTCGAATTTTTAAGTCATATAGAGTACAAGATATACCTACATAAAAGAAGGAACTTTATGAGCTCTAAACGAACTTGAAAATTGAGAAGCTTCTCAGAGAAGATATTATCTCGAATTTTTGGCTGACGTTCGCAGAAGAATGGTATAAGTGGAAAAATTCTACTGGGTACCCGCTCGTATCGTATAGTCCAGCAACACGCCCACTATCCGTTTTTTATCTCAAACCTTACTTCGTCCTATTTGCATAATTATACAGATTCATTGGTACTGGAAACTTTATCTACTCCTACTTGCAAATATTCGACATGAACTGTGAATTGTCAAAATGTTCTCATCTCTACTATACAGAAAGCTTAATTTTAATGCTTCTTTCAGACCCTCTTAGCGTTTCAAGAACTATTTTCGATTTGCTATTTTCCATTTGCTCGATCCAACGGTTTCTAGATTTATGCTTAATGCTTGTTCCCTCGGACACAAAGAATCTAAGGCGATTGAACAATATTTCAAAGGCACAAACGAATGAATACTGCGCGTTGGCGTTTGAATGCTTCTGATGTTAGTTTACCACACTACTTAGGCATATTGTTCGCCTATAGTCCTACAATCAATTGCTCATGGATGAGCCGATGATATGTTAATGCAAACACGACATTTTGGCAGAGACAGGTGATGTCTTACAGCGAGTCATTCATTTGTCAATCAAAAGCAAAAAGCATATTCCCCGGCGCGTCTCAAGTATAGAAACAAAATCAGTGTTCTCAATGCAACCCACAATTAGAAATGCACACAATATTCTCGAATAAAATGGCAGACATGAGGAAATACTTTGTGCATGCACAGCTCGAACCCTCGTCTGCATTGCAGCTGGATAAACAAACAGAAAATATTGTCAAAAACCAAACAATGGCTTAAAGATCCAGCACATTCCACAGGACGATGAATATAGTTATATTCTACAGTCTACACCTTTTCTGTTGAAACGATTTTATCTCGATTTGATTTTTCGTTTCCCTAAAAGTTGGTGTGAGTTCTTAATCGGGAAAAATCTCCTTAATCTCTAAATCCCCAACAAATAGCAAATGCTCTTCTGAGATTTTAAACACATTCTTCTAATCCGCAGAAAAACCAAAACAACAATTCCTAAAAGGGAGTTAAACCAAATCCCTTAATAGAAAACCGAATGTTCGGTTGGGCACATAGTTCAAAAACGTATGCTCGCATAAAAACGCCCCCGTGGCATCGTCGTCGGCGGCTAACTTCCGTTCACAGTATAACAACACAATGCACAACTAATTCAGCTAAATGAGTTTATAGCTCAATTGAAAGAAACCAACGTCAACACCTCTGGGAGGATATAACGCACTTGAAGTCGATGGCAATTCATTAAAATTGCACAAAAACGCCTGTGCCTGTGCGTTACTGAGAGCACAGAGATTACCAGCAATTAAATTTGCGAAGACAATTCATTTAATTTCCCTAATTGAGCAAGCACTGCTTGCGAAAAGTGGGTGCCGCTTATGGTGTTTTAGCGGCAGCAAGAAGCCAGTGTATTAATGATGTTATCATAAAGTCACGCCCCGACAATTGAATGATTAAAACAGATTTGAGTCGCAATTTGCACAGCGAATAGCTAGCTTAGGGGTTTTTTTTATAGCGGATTGTTTATTGCCTAAAGAAATTAAAATTGAAAAACTGATTGATTCGCAATAATAAGGCGTTTCTACTTCTCCGATATTGGTGAAGATCTTTGGTATCTACAACACAATATTTGATATCGAGCAGAGCTAGATGAATACTTTGGCATATCGTTGTTAGAGTAGTTCCCAATTGAAACACAGTATGATCATGACATTACGAACCAAATGTATGTATAATGGTATATGCAGCAAAAAAAATCGAATTTGGAAATATGGCTGCCTGTTTTTCTTGTTGTAACTTACTACTTCGGTGCAGTATTCCTGGTTAGATTATCCAGGCAACAAAATGTTTGTTTTATAACTGCAAATGTCGTCGGCTTGCTTCCAAAAACTCGTAGGTCGAAAATGATGAATTTTCGAGGCGAAAAAAAAAACTGATTTAAAAAACAAAAAAGGAAACTGTTAAAGAAATGGACATTTGAAGGCCGATGGACTTAGAAGGTTTTAAAACTGGTTGATCGATGTAAAAGGAATCATGATGGAGCTACGAGGTATTGGCTATTACATTTTTAGCTTTAATAATAGTGTTTATCTATTATTATTATTAAGTACCTACTAGCTGACCCGGCGAACTTCGTTCCGGCCAAATTCGGTAATCTATAGGTAATGAAAATAATAATTCCGAGCATGCACAATGCACATGCTACTTTATATGTAATTCGGTCAATTCAATTTCTTTATTCAAAAGTTATATTAAATGCAATAGAAATAACTGAAGTATAGCTATGTCGATGTGTTTCAATCATACCGCAATGATTGACGTGTCGGGTGTCGGCCAACCTTCCGCTTTTTATATAAAGTGGTTTGCTCACACATGAGCGTGACATACACTTGACCATGGGAATTCAAGATTATCCTTGCGACTTATTATTTGTCATAGTGAAAGCGAGTCGCACGGTAAATTTAAGGCGATTAAATACCAATGGTAAATCGTTCTGAATCTGCCCCTTAATCGTCGCTTGCATGATTTACATTTGATTTAAGATTCTTCACAATAAAATCAAACGCGATCCGTTACAAAGTTTTGGTGCGTTGAGGTTGCTCATCAAAATTATGGGCCGACTTTCAATTTCAAATTGAATTAATAATTTAAAGTAATTTTTGGTGCATTGTAAGTGACACTGCCCGTTTTTCTATCCAGTTTATTTTTTAAAGCGCGGTTCTATCATCAGGTTTGAAGACAAATCTGCAATCGTCTGATTTCATTTTCTCCATAGCTGTTTTAGACATCGTAATTCGTGTAAAAAGACCTGCGCGTGAATATTTAAATTAAGTTTGGACAGACTATACACGGAAAAAAGTTTAAGATCAAATCAAGAAAAATAAGCACCGAATCACGAAAAGTTTGTCTCACTTAGAACTTAGCTCAGAATTTACTAATTCACGACTTTTTATTCGCAATTCTAGAAATTGTACAATGTGAAGATATGGACCCTCAAAAGTCGCGAATCAACACTTCTCAGTGTCAATAATGCGATCGGACGTGAAATAAATATTGCCGCAACCGATCGCAGTTTGACACAAATATTTAGTTATCTATTTGATATTACTATGGTTGTGAATTGCAAAAAAAAAATCGTAAATTAACACTTTTCTGTTGCAAATTACGATTTCGACCCTTAGCAAATTACAACCATTTAGTTTTGAATTGCAACTCAATAGTGTTGATTTGCGAACAACGGGGGTTGATTAACTACTTAAGTAGTTGCAATTTACAAATTCTCAATCGTGAATTGGAACTTATTTTTATCAATTTGCAATTCATATTTTGCAATATACGATTCTTGAGTCTTGAAATTCGAAAACTTTATTTTCAATTTATAAGACATTTCAAATGGTGGTTGGGTGTTGTATGAATAGGGTAGGCACTGATTGGCGTCAACTTGGCGATGCCCAGTCGTTGTAACTGTTCATACACATCAATTGTGCTTATTTTACCTCCGCGTGGTAGCCACCGGGTACTGGTCTTGTCCTTCCGGGCATGACTTGCTAAACTTATAAGCGCGAGTGTTGAACACGAAGAAAATAGCAACACTATAATGCTCTGTCGGAATGACTGCCTGATCGAGTCTCAGAGGTCTTACATGAGCCCCTCAGAAAGAGGACGTACGGCGGATGAATTCACATGGCTGAATCAACGGTGGCGTCAACAGTCAACATGGCAGATACCTCAATGAGCTACTTCGACGTATTTGGAGCTGAGGTCATTGAGGATTTTTCAGCACTAGTCAGGGTGTTGAAATAGAGATGGTGGCGGAAGAGCCCTTAATGGGTCAACGGCAGCTCTCACATCCCCGCAGCGGGTTACTGACTCCGGAATATTCCGGCTCCTTTTGCCCAAGGGGTTACAGAAAGGGCCTGGTCCTCCAGGTTGGGGGTTGTGCGTGGGGTTAACTACCCTACCACGGAAAAAAATCACTGTTGCGAAGCAACCAAAAGCCTCGGATAAGGACGGATTCACTGTTGACGACCCTGCAAAACGAAAAAAGGACAATGACGTTCGGATCTGCACGTGGAATGTTCGAACTCTGAACAGACCGCGTGCAGCCGAACAACTAGCGGAGGCCCTAGACTGCTACAAAGCAGGTATCACCGCCATCCAGGAAGTGCGGTGGGATGGGCCGGGCAAAAGGAGGATGAAAAACTGTGACATTTACTACGGTGACTGCTACAGAGAACAAAAGCAGCGTCTATTTGGATGCGGATTTGTTGTAAGCGGCAGACTTAGGCAAGAAGTCTTGAGCTTTCGACACGTTAGTGAACGCCTTACAACTATCCGCATCAAGGCTAAATTCGCCAACATCAGCCTGATATGCGCTCACGCCCCCACAGAAGATAAAGACGATGCTACCAAAGAATGTTTCTACGAGCTCCTCGACAAAACATATGAGCAATGTCCTAAGCATGACGTTAAAATCGTCTTGGGTGATTTTAACGCCAAAATAGGAAAGGAGGACATCTTTGGTAGCACAATCGGAAAACACAGCCTACACGACACCACGTCTGGAAACGGACTTAGGCTGATTGATTTTGCTGCGGGACGTAATGTTACCATAGCTAGTTCACGGTTTCCTCACCTCAATATACACAAAGGAACATGGCGGTCACCTGATCATCAAACCGTCAACCAAATTGATCACGTTGCGATCGACGCAAGGCACTCCTCCAGTATTCTAGATGTCCGAACTTTCCGAGCGGCCAACATAGACTCGGACCACTACCTTGTTGTAGCCAAGGTACGGATGCGGATATCCAAGACGCCACAACAACGAGAAAATACTGTGAGGAGATTTAACGTTGGACGACTACAAACGCAACAAACCGCCAGAACCTTTGCCGATCGCGTATCCCTCAACCTCTCGAGAAGTCCTATGCTGCCAGCATCAAGTGCCGAAGACCAGTGGCGCCGATGCCAAGAAGCCATCAAAAACGCCGCAACTGATGTGCTCGGTTTCACCAGCCCACCCCCCCGAAACCCCTGGTTTGACGAAGAGTGCCGGCAAGCACATGCAGCAAAACAAAGTGCCTACGAAGCGTCGCTGCATAGAAGGACGAGAGCAGCTCGTCAGCTCTACGAGCAAAAAAGGAGG
Organism: Cheilosia urbana; assembly: GCA_946477585.1. NCBI lineage: Eukaryota > Metazoa > Arthropoda > Insecta > Diptera > Syrphidae > Cheilosia > Cheilosia urbana. The sequence continues at coordinate 48,018,493 of OX297856.1, forward strand.
GAAGAACATCGGCTTCTCCGGAGAAAAAAGAGAGAGCATGAGAAGCGCGCGATCGAGGATATAGAGAGGTGTTACTCCAGGAACAATGTTCGGAAGTTTTACCAAAAGGTAAAAAGAACGTGTCATGGCAACAAGACCCGAACGGAGACCTGTAGAGACGAGCAAGGAAACCTTGTAGTAGAGTCACAGTCGGTGCTGAGGACATGGAAAAACCATTTCTGCAGACTGCTAAACGGCGAAGACGACACAAATTCCGCTGTTAGGCAGAACGATCCATTCAACCTGGACGATGACAGCCAAGATTTCCGTCCACCTGACCAAAATGAAGTGAGGATAGCAATATCTAAGCTTAAATCCAACAAGGCTGCTGGTCCAGACGGCTTACCTGCCGAGCTCTTCAAGGCAGCCGGAGATGACTTGGTAGAGTGCATACACCAACTCATCTCCAAGATTTGGTTAGAGGAAAGTATGCCTGATGAATGGAACCTCAGCATTGTTTGCCCGATCCACAAGAAAGGAGACCCTCTAAACTGCGCCAACTACAGAGGCATCAGTCTCCTGAACACTGCGTATAAGATCATGTCTGCTGTATTGTGTGAACGCCTGAAACCATTCGTCAACGATCTGATAGGTCCCTATCAGTGCGGTTTTAGGCCCGGTAAGTCCACGACCGATCAAATATTCACACTACGGCAGATCCTGGAAAAAACCCAAGAATACCAGATCGATACCCACCATCTTTTTATCGATTTTAAGGCCGCATATGACAGCGTTTATAGAGACGAGCTATACAGAGCCATGTCTAGTTTTGGCATCCCTGCCAAACTTGTCAGATTGTGCAGAATGACGATGGAGAACGCTCGCTGCTCCGTAAAGGTCGGAAACAATCTCACCGAGACCTTTGATGTCAAAAAAGGATTTAGACAAGGTGATGCGCTGTCATGTGACTTCTTCAACATCATTCTTGAGAAGATTGTGCGAAACTCACAAGCCAACACCAGAGGCACAATTTTCTATAAGTCTGTGCAACTGCTTGCATACGCTGACGACATTGACATTGTTGGTACAACACAGCGAGCTGTCACTGGTGCGTTTGCAAGTATTAGTACAGAAGCGGCAAAAATGGGTTTAGTGGTGAATGAGGGTAAAACAAAATATATGCTGTCAACAAGAAGGGACACACGACATCGACGAATCGGGCAGAACGTCACGATAGACAGCTATAACTTTGAGGTAGTTAGGGACTTTGTCTACCTCGGCTCCGCTATAAACTCTGATAACGACATCACATCAGAAATCAAACGAAGAATCACAACCGCTGTTTCTTTGGCCTAAGACGGCAATTGATTAGTAAGGCCTTGTCAAGAAGCACTAAGGAGATTCTATATAAGACTCTCATCATCCCTGTCCTGCTCTATGGCGCAGAAGCATGGACTCTAGCAAAAACGGATGAGGATCTTCTTGGTCGCTTCGAACGCAAAATTCTTCGAGTGATTTTTGGTCCCGTTTGCGTTGACGGGATTTGGAGGAGAAGATTTAACAGCGAACTCTACGAGCTGTACAGCGACATCGACCTAGTCAGAAAAGTACGCATCAGTCGTCTAAGATGGCTGGGACATGTAGAGCGAATGGACACCAACGCTCCGGCCCGAAGAGTCTTCGATTCTAACCCGGAGGGACAACGCAGTAGAGGAAGACCTCGCCTTAGGTGGCGCGCGCAAGTGGAAGGGGACCTCAACCAACTTGGAGTGCGCAACTGGAGGCAGTTAGCCAAAGATCGCGCTAACTGGAGAGGCGTATTGGTTGAGGCCCAGGTCCACCCCGGACTGTAGCGCCACCTAAGTAAGTAAGTAAGTAAGACATTTCAAATACAAAAAAGAAATTATAAATTTTAAAAGCAATTGTTGTTGTTAATTATTTCAATTATTTTCCAAGCAAATTGTTGTTGTGAACAATTTTTAATTTTTTTTTTTAAATATAGGTACCTACCTTATAAGTTTGTTCTATTAAATTATGTTTACTATGTTACATTAAATAACATTTTGAAATGGAGTAGATACTTTGATTTGTTTGATGGTGTTTGAATCCATTCTTTTCAGGATCCTTGCATTAGTATGATTGAGTAAGTTGAAATGCAGGGGTGATTGAGATGACGTGGACAATGATGGTGTTCAGCGTTTTGAGTTTTCACTTAGGGGTTGTTACGAAAAATGAGCGAGCAACAATCATGGTACTCTGCTCATTGGTGAGTAGGGTTATGGCACCTGCAACATTAACCTATTTTTTCGGCACTTGCCGAAGCCACGAGTTTGCAAGAACACTTACTTATTGCGAAATGCCACGATATTGGAATGCTTCGTCGAAGAAGTTCCAGCGGCGGATACAAGGTGAAGTAGTTTCCGGATTCCGTGGCGTTTATGCAAGTGATGCAGTTGGTAGAATATACACAGTTCGGTGCACAAAAAGTGTTGTTTGTACTGTAAAAAACGTTTGTTTTTTTTTAACGATTTTTATAATTGTTGTTTTGTCAAAATACTTTTTTTCGAATTTTCAGTCGGTTTTATTTCAAATTTTTCTAACTTTTTGAAAAAGTGGAGTTGTGCAGTTCCTACGCTGGTACCTTCAATTTACCTTCAAGATTAAAGGTAAGATAAATTGATGCTTATAATTTCACTAGCTGACCCGGCGAACCTGCGTTCCGCCCAAATCCATATACATATAAACTTTCTGATCCGGCGAACTTTGTTTCGCCCATATTCGTTACTGTAATGAAAATAATAATACTGAGCATGCACAACGCACATGTCCTTTACGATACACGATGTATAAAGCGGAAGTTCATACATTTGACTTTAGGAGAAACATGGGAGTTCAATATTGATTCCACAAAATTCCAGCGATAGTCCTTGAGACTTATTAATTGTCATAGCGAAACGGGAAATTGATACGCTTAAAAACGAATGGCAAATCTTTCTGTATAAGCGGAATCCGCGGAATCAGAATGTTTTCCTTGGATTTTCTACTCAAAATCGTCGCTTATTCCATGACATTTGATTTGAAATTCTTCACAATAATATCACACGCGATCGTTACAAAATTTTGGTGGATTGAGGTTGCGCAACAAAATTATAATTGAGCCGACTTTCAATTTCAAATTGTGTAGCGGTAAGCCCGGCATATCAAAATAATTCAAAAATTAAAGATTTTAAATCATTTTTGTTGTATTGGAAGTGACACTTCCCGTATTTCTATTCAATCTTCTTTTTTTTTAAATGCGGTTCTCCATGCAAAGTTCGATCTCCAATCCCATCCCCGTAAACTTCTATTTTCACGACAAAAAGTACCATACCTATGTCCTTCCTTAGGTCAATACGAATCCACGAAGCACGATCCATTCCCGAGTTATGAGTGCACATACGGACGTCAGTCTCTTTTACATATAACCGTTCCCACCATACCAAAATAGTGTCCTATCTTTCAAACTGTAACCAACCATATACAGCCCCAAAATTTCATTTAAATCGGTTAAGTGGTTTAGGGGATTAAGCACAGCGCCATCTATCGTGTCAAAAATAGTCCTATCTATCGAACTCTAACCATACACAGCCACAAAATTTATTCAAATTGAGTGGCTTATGATATCGACAACAGAGTCACCTATCGGGTTCAAAATATCTATCTATCTTTCAAACTGTAACCAAACAAACACAGACACAAAATTCCATTAAAATCGGTTAAGTGGTTAAGGATATCGACAATAACGCCACCTATCGAGTCCGAAATATCTATCTGTCTTTCAAACTATCACCAACCATACACAGCCACAAAATTTAATTGAAAACGGTTGAGTGGTTTAGGATATCGACAACAGCGCCACCGATTTTTTTTTTCACGCACGCATATGTTTTCCGATTCCAACGTAGGAACCGTACAACCACATTTTTTCAAAATATTGAAAAAACTGAAAAAAACCGACTGGAAATTCGAAAAAAGTGATTTGACAAAACAAAATGTATTTCTCATGACACCAAAAAAAAACAGCATATTTTGCAGTAGGTACAAATATATTTTTTTGCACCGTTTTTTGTAAACAAATTAGTAATTATAATAACACAAACATACGTTTGCCAATTGCAACCAAACTTCACAAAAATCATATATATACCTATACCAAAGATGTGTGAAAGTTTGGTTAAAATCGGTGCGTTAAGGCGTGATTCGGCGACAAGCGAACACAATTTTAAGGCTCCATTTTTATAAAATACTGAAACTATATTTATTGATCCCAACTGTAGCTTTTGACAAATACGTTCTCACTGTATACTACGATCAAAATTAAAAAAAAAAAAAACTCTCCATAGAAAATGTATGGAAAATCAATTTTCACAAACATTCCAATTTCCCGTTCAAATTTTCCAATTTTTGCCGTATGAACATTCCTTAGGCGTAGACAAACGCAACAAAGAAGATGAACGTGTCGGCCAACCTTCCGCTTTTTGACTAAAATGGTTTACAGTACACGACGTACAAATTCGTTCTCAATAAGCGAATTCCGTGGAATGAGAATGTTTGTCTTTGAATTTTTTCCTCAAAACAGTCGCTTGCATGACATTTGATTTAGGGTCCTTCACCACCAAATCAAACGCGTTCTGTTACAAAGTCTCGGTGCATTGAGGTTACACAACAAAATTATAAATGAGCCGACTTTCAACTGTATAGATGCAAGTCCGGAACATCCAGAGAATTCAAAAGTTCAGCTAATCCCCATAAAGTTTTGTTTTCACGACAAAAAGTAGCATATGTCCTTCCTTGGGCCCATGCGAATTTAAACCAAAAATCATACAAATTGAAGGATTGGTTCCCGAGTTATGAGTGCGCACATACGGACGTCAGTCTTTTTTATATGTAGCTGTACCCTGTACCCACCCGGCTTTGCTCATACCTTTCGTATTAAGTCCTGCTCACATTTCGCAAAGTCCTTTATTTAGACAATGTCCATTAATAATTTTAATGCTTCCATAACCCGTTCTCCTATCCCGCTTATTTTTTGCAAGGTACCATCTATAGGGTCCGAAACTATAGTATATTTCAATCTTGAAGTAACCATACCTACCCATCCACAAATTTAAATTACCTCGGTAGAGCTGTTTCGGAGATCGGGAACAGCGCCACCTATCGGGTCCAAAATGTTATCTCTTGAGACTGCCTAAGCCTGAAATTCACCAATACGAACAAATTAAAAGAAAATTTGGCCCAGTAAGAACATTTTCCTTAGTTATGTTATTTGTGCCGGAAATCGAATGGAAATGTTATTTACCTATTTAAAATTGACTAAAAACTAATTTGGAGTTTTTGTCGAACAATTGTACAGCTAAATGAAATATGAATTAGTGAAATGTCAAATTAAAAAAAGTATACGTAGACAACCAATGCCAACTATATTATTACAATTAAATTTAACGTTGTTGATACAAAATTGATATGCAGGGAAATCTATTTTTTCGTAAATATCTGCCAGCGCCACCTATCGGGTCCAAATTTTGGCAAAAACTTTCTTTTTTTTTTAAGTTTTATATGGTGTAAATTTGAGTCAAATCGGTCCATAAATAAGAATTTTCAAAAAGCGACCCCAGCGCCCCCTATAGGGTCTAAAATAAACATAAACCATCCGGAGCACCGCACAAACATATGGTGTGAATATAAGGGGGATAGCTTCAGTGATTCAGCCGTTATGGTCGGTCATACATACGCACGAACGTTTTTATATATTAAGATAGATTTGGGCGGAACTTATAATTATAAGATTTTGTTGATTCATCATTCAGTGGTGGTAAATCACGAAATATTTTTTGCAATTTGAGATTGTTAAGTGCTGTTTGAAAAATTGACCTATTGAAGTGGTAAATTGCGCCAAAAATGTTGCAAATCACTACAAATAAAAGAAGCTCGAATCAATACTTTTAATCGTAATATTAAAAAAAAAAACGAATTTGATACTTGAAGAGATGATTTTTCGCCCAAAATCGTTGTCCAATTCATGCTGCTCTAAGTCGCAAACTGCGAAGCACTCCTCAGGCTAGTGCGTGAAATGTTAAGCTGTTGAGATCGATGGCGAGTTGATGTTCGTGAATTGAGTCTCACGCTCTATGCTACATCAGCCACATTCTCGGCTGTGCGTACCGTACGACGACGGGGACGATGAGTTGTTGTCCTCTAGCATACCAGTCTCAAGAACTTTTTGCACAAACTCGCGTACAGCAGGCGCGGTGGGTGCTTCATTTCGGCCAAAGCTTATTTTCAGCAAACGCACTGTTTGCTGTTCAAGCTTAAAGCGACTCATTTCGTTCCGCGGAGTTATAACGCTGACTTTCTGTCAAGATTTCGAGCGGGAAACAGCTGTCAGTGTCAAAATAACCTATGATTTAAAAAGAAACCACTAGATGGCCCACCCTTTATAAGCAAATTACAAAGAAAACCAAAAAACAACTAAATTTGATGCGCAAAATTTGAATTCTGTGCAATATTTTGAATATTTTGAAAATTCTACTGCTTAAATGAATTCTCCAAGTCCGAACCCTGGAAACGAGTATAAGGCGAGAGGTTGAACGTTGAAATGTCACTATCGCACTCTTCACCGACTTAGTTCGGTTAATGCCGTCGGCTGCCTGGAAAATTAATGTCAAACAAACTGTAAAACTCGTAAGGACTATAACACCCTGCCAGACAGCTCACTTAATTCAAAATACTTTTCCGAAAAAGCTCTTATTAATGAGGCGGTATGACGCAGGGCTCAAGAAGAAAAAAATGCACTCTCTAAGTGAAGGAAGGGATGCTCATTTGTGTTAAAATAAACACGCCACACGGATACGACATGTATTTAAGAAGACTTTTTCGAAAAGTTAGCAGTTGGCTTTGTTGGTATTTGCATAACACTGGGGATTGTAAACATGTGCCTGAAGGGTATAAACCCCGCAAAGGGATGCTAAGAAGAAAAGGGTTCGATAAGCGCTTCGCCAAAGCTGCCAGAACAATGTGTGTGTGTATGTTTTGATAGGATATGTATTCAAACAAGTGCCATTTCCCCACTGGCAGCGAACATTCAACAACACAGTTCATGGGATGGGTATGGCGGGCGGAATGTTGATTCCGCACACTGAGCGAGCGTCTAAACGACTAATCCGCTTTGTTGACATTTAACATAAGCGCCCAAGTAGGTATTCCCTGGTCGACACTTTTAATTTCCATTCAAATCGCGTTTGTCTATTTACACTCCATTTGCTCATTTGATGATAACGCGTCGCTTTTCAACGAAACTAACCAGGCTGCTGCCTGCTGCTCCGCCGGCCGTCGTCATTGTCGTTCAGCATCAGGATACCATAACGAGAGAGGGTGAATAAATTTAATTTGGGTAAACCTCTTCGCTTATTTTTGTGGTTTATCTAATTGAGTCGTCTTTTAAATGTGTCACCCTCATGTAAATTACGCTAGAAAATGCTAACTGCCAGGTTGATTTGGCCATTGTTCAAATGTTGACGCGGTGCGGTGTTAACGTGTCATGGAAGCAACCAACTGAGTAAAGTGAGAGTCACACTACCAGCACGATGTACGAGTATGTATGCCGAAGACGTAATCAATTATTATCAAGCATTACAATGTATATTTGTCGAACTGCAGCGAGGCTAATTGCGAGACAAAATTGGACATCCATTATTGAGGTTGGCGTCGGCGGCGGGCGAGAACTGTCATTCCGTCATTCTAAATGTAAATTGTGTATTTGCTGGTGGAATATTTCGACGAAATGTCAGAAGCAGCGACAACCGACAACAAACAACCGAGCACATTGAAATCCATCGAAGATAATTACATGGAACTCACCTTGTAATTTGAACCGAATTTTTGTTCAAAAACATTTGTAGAGGGGAGAAGGAGGAAGCACTTTACAGAGGACTTGATTATCTTCACTGTAAAAATAAACTATATGGCCATGCCCATTGCCCGCAACAACGACGATGTGTTGTAGAACAGAGGGCCAAAACAACAACATTATTAGATACAACATATTGACAGTGACGCGTCACTTTTGGTGCATTTTTTTTTTTTTGTCTTTCTTGAGGAGCACTGCCTGCTTGTTATACCTACGCTACGTGTGTGCATTAACAAGGTAGACATCGGCCAATTCTATTTTCATAATTTCCAAACCATTCGAAATGTGTACAGGCTTTTAGAGTTTTGGTATTTGTGGCGCCAGGTTCGCGGATGGGAATATTTTGCTTCTTGACTGTGGTATGGTGACTTAAAGCATGTGTTGTTTACACAGAAACCGATATTTTATTTCAAAACATAGATAGATAGGTGCCTGCTACTTCAGACCATCCGACACAGTGTATAGGGGACAAAGGAAACCAAGGAACAAAACGACGGAGAAGGAAACGTTTGCACATGGATAGATTTACATCTATACATAAATACGAGTTGTCTTCTTGAATGATAGCACTATAGCAGTAGGAGAGCCTTCTGTTAAGAGGATTTTTAAAATGGAGTTTATTTATCTTCCCTCGTTTGAGAGTGGCATCAATCGGCTTCTGCCATTAAATTACTATGTAACGACTTTTCAAATAGACGCAATATGGGCTTAGATTTAGATATACATAATTGAAATCAAAATGCGGTACGAAATGAATAATGGCTATAAGGCAGATTTGAGAAGGGGAATAGCGTGTTATTTGACTTGTGTATGGGAACAAGCATATTTCAGCTTTATTCGCTCCTTCTCTGGGGTGGAATCATCATAGTTCTATTTGCGCCATCCTTGGCAAATTCGTCGGCTGTGCAATTACCTATGGACCGTCCGGTTCTATGTGCAGGCTCCCAAATGGTACATTTTGATTTGTTCCTCATTTCGTTGGGATATAAGCGGCAATTGGGAGCAGTTTTGAAATTGAGAGACGAGAATGATCCATTTGTACTCCAAAAGACTTCATTAAATTCTTTAGCTTTTCAAAATCTTTGTGCTTTAATCAGTGATGCTAGATTGCAAGATACAGGTATCTTCTTTTTTCTTTTTCTTTTTTTTTGTACAAGATTTTTGAGCTCCAAAATATGTACAAGACTTTTTATGTAAAATTTATCAAATTTCAATATTTTTGATATCAAGAATTTTTTAAATCTAACATCTAATCTAATCTTAAACAGCCTTTTCTATTGAAGAAAAACGTGTTCTATTAATTCAATTATTATGTACAATATGAGTCGAACTAACGAACTAATAAAGTTTCCATCGAAGAAACATGAATTTTAACGTATTTAATAAAATAACTGATGTAATATTATGTCTTATTAAAAATGTTTTAGGAGTAAAAACAGCGGGTATAAACTTTGCATACCACTTGATAGATTTTATTTTCATTATTTTATCACTTTATTATTTACTAGCTGTGCCCGCAACTTCGAACGCGGTGTGAGACTGTGTGATTGCCAATAAAAGCGGTGAACATTGTCAATCTGAAACAATAAATCAAACAAATCTGTTTATCTAAAACACCAGTTTAAGAAAATTAAATTCAACAGCGTAACTACTAAAGTTCCACTTCCTTACTGTAGGTATAAACGTAGGTACTATAACAACCATTAAAACAAAAACCATGAACTCAATTTCTATATACATACACCACCACCACCATCAGAGACAATACTGAGACCCCCAACTTCGGCCGATTTCCCGTTACCTTGCCTACAAGCAATACTTGTACATTTAGATAGCATTATTAACTAAACAAATTATATTAATCGTCTTTTAAAAATGTATAATAACCAACCAATAGCATTCAATTATTTTAAAATGTGGTATTCCCGAACTCTATCACATTCCCCCATGGTTGGTAGCGGTTGGCAGCATTGAATTTATATTTTTTGTATGTTTTTACATGTCACACGGATTCTAAATAGACATAACACCGATAGGAAAACAAAATAGCGAATTTAAAAAAAAAACTGAGGGGTCCAGCGGCAAGAGGATTGTGAGTTGGGGGTCTCAGTATTGTCTCTGACCACCATGCCCATACGTCCATCACCACACCACACGTCATCAGCCATCTGCGCATTTCCTCAGAAACACATTGTCGCTGTTCTTTTTTTTTATATGAACGTGCTTGTGCGATGTGCGCCACCCAACCACCCCAAAGCAGAACAACGATCGAGAATCGCGGCTGCTGATAATATTCGATTTCAGAAAATAAATTTATTTTTTTCGTGTTAGATTTTAGGTTGTAGCTCGGCTTCTAGAGGACATAGAAAGCTGATTGATGGATTGAAATAACTATAAAAGTGTTGGCTCCCTAAGTATTTTGTTTTGTTTGCATTGATTAAGAATTGTTTGGGAAATGGCGAGTTAAAGGCAGTAAAGTCTGAAAAAAAAAACAAAAAATAGGCATGGCAATGATGGAGAATAGCCTATGTGTTGCACAAAATCTTAAGGAACATTTCAAAAAAAGTTTCATCGAAATCTGTGCAGTAGTTTTCACGCCATTAGGTAACAAAAAACTGCCTACAGTTTTATTATAAGTATAGTTTCCCCTGCAAATATTGAAAGAATATTTGTTGCTTAAATAAACAAAAATCTATATAAATAAAAATGAAATGATGTTCGTTGGTAAGGGCATCACGAGAGAACGGCTGGACCGATTTCGCTAATTCTTTTTTTGTTGTGTTTGTTATTGTCAGGAGAACAAAGTTATGAAAGAAAAAATTAAGAAAATTGCGCGGAAAATTAGAAAATTAAAGGTTGAATGGGGAAATACACTTTGAAAAAAAATTAACGGGATAGAAATCAAGTAGTGACACTCAAATAAAAAAAAAATTATTTTGAATTTTAAAAGCAATTGTTGTTGTCAATTATTTTAAATATTTTCCAAGCAAATTGTTGTTGTCAACAATTTTGAAGTTTTTTTTTTTTTTTTTAAATATAGGTATACCCAAAAAGTTTGTTCTAATAAATTATGTTTACTATGTTACATCAAGTAACTTTTTGAAATGAAGTAGATAGGTACTTTGATTATACAAAGATGATATTATGGCCGACGATATTTTGCATCGAATTCGCACTGTGACATCGGATAATGAACTGGAGATGTCAGATGAAATGCGCAACAAAGCTTTGATTTGACGCATTTAATCGAGAATAGGAGCGAGAAATGGACTTCGAACGAATCGCATTGAGTCAAGCTGTTCGAACAAATGTGCCAATGTTGAATCTATATATATAAAAATGAATCCCTATTTCCCTTGGTCGCGGCATGACGCGTGAACGGCTGGACCGATTTCGCTAAATTTTTTTTTGTGTTTGTTATTGTCAGGAGAAGAATCTTATGAAAGAAAAAGTTAAGAAAATTTCGCGGAAAATTAGAAAATTTAAGAATACTTAACCACCATATTAAATTATATCTAATGTAACCATAGCGCTTTTACAATTCAAACTTTTTTGATGTAACCTTATGGCGTTGGCATAACATTGACAGAATGCGTGCTGCAAATATCGCCAACGAGGATGTATACAAAATAAATATCGTTTAAAACAGATGCTTCGATCGGAGTTATTATATTGATAAAATACATATAAAATAATTAATTTATTATTTTTAACAAAAACTGAATTTCTTAGAGCACATGGTCGGAAAATCCTCAACATGTGGCGTTGTATGCGTATGTCGTTTTTCAGTTCAATTAAATTTTCTTTAATAATAATCTTCTTAATTCATACCTATAATTCTTTCGGGATGAAACTCGATGATGATGATATAACTCGATAACCACTGGGTCAATTTTTATGATTCTTCTTTTGTTTTGTTCGTATTGTTGTATTTCATCCGATTTCAATGAAATTTTGTAGATTTATATTCTTCGTTCCCGCTTGAAGGAAAGGATACTTTTGGACCTGATAGGTGGCGCTGTTGCCGATCTCCGAAACAGCTCTACCAAGTTGATTGAAATTTTGTAAATGGATATGGTTGCTTCCAGTTTTAAATTGCGAATAGTTTTTGACCCTATAGGTGGTACTTTGAAAAACACAAGCGGGATATTTTCCCATTCAGTCCCATTCAAAAATAAAATCAAACGCTATTTCTAAATTAATAGACACTGTCCAAATAAAGCAATTTGCGAAATGTGAGCAAGATTTAATACGAAAGGTACGGGCAAAGGAAGTACATTATACTACCTTTTGTTGTGAAAATAAAACGTTATGGAGATTAGTTGAATTTTTGAATTATTTAGACGTTCCGGGCTTACCCCTAAATGGATATCACGTGCGACTTCAATTTCCCGTGCGTATCGCTTTCACTATGACAAATAATTTATTACAAGGATAATGGATGGATGTTTGTGCATTTGTGGCATCAATCTTGATTTCCCATGTTTCTCATATTGTCAATTTAGTGAAAAAGCGGAAAGTTGGCCGACACGTCAAAATCATTGCGGTTTGATTGAAACAAATCAACATAGCTATTCATCATTTATTTATATTGCATTTAATATGACTTTTGAATAAAGAATTTTAATTGGCCGAATTACATAAATTAGGAAATGCATTGTGAATGCTCGGAATTATTATTTTCATTACATTAACAAATTTGGGCGGAACGAAGTTTGCCGGGTCAGCTAGTTCATAATATTTGAGAAATGAAGTAGTCGAACGTTTTTTTTATAAATAATTTATTGCGAATTAAAGAAGCGAATTGCTCTGATTTTTAAATTCTAAGTCATTCGAATTCAAATATGTATCGATAAATAAATGTTCCAAAATTTCAAACAGCAATAACATTTATTTATGACAATGACCAACTTTTTTTCAATATTCATGTGATTTATGTATTTTGTATATATAATTTTATCGAAAAAATAAATATAAGTCTTAGTCATTATTTTTAATATTTATAGTACCTTCTTCAAAACTATATTTTCTCATTTTTTATTTTGAAAAAAAAATCTTGAAAAAGATATACATATGTATTTCGGAAAAAACAAGATTTTCAGATTTTTTATCTGGCAAAAATGACTGGGATATCATTCAAGACTTGAAGCACTATGATAATCGAGTTCGAGTTCAAGTTCGAGTAGGTATGAATTTAACTATTGTTCTTTGAACTGCAGTTTTATAAAACATGTTTTGTATAGTTCCTTTCAGTGCTTTATTTTCTAGTACATGTTTCATACCAAAAGTGTGCATAGGAAATAAAAATGTAATACCTTTACACCAAGCAACAATTTCTAGAAAATTACCTTCCCCCTTCGGGTACGGGTTAGAATATACCCAAGACAGGCATGCCTGTCGTAAAAGGCGACTAAAATCCAACCTCGGTACACCGAGCGAAATGATGTATACAAAAAAATGCAATGAACAAAACAAAAAGATTAAATACCACAGGTGGTAGTCCAGCTTTACTGGAAAATCCTAGCTCCTCGGAGGTCGGCTCTACGGATTCTGTGGAGAGCCGCTTATTGCAATCCATTAACCCTTTTATTAAAAGCACAAGGGTGTCTCGATCTCCTCCAACAAGATCGAATAATCCCGGGAAAAGAAGTCCGCCGGGAGCGCTAACGCGTGAAAAACAGGACTCAGTGAAAGATAAAAGTCTTGAGGAAGAAAATAAAGCACTTCGAATCAAGCTTAAGGAAATAGATCTACTCTATCAAGGTCTTAAGAAAGAGATAGAACTGTTAAAAGAACAAAATAAGGTTCTAAGGAACACCCATTTGCAGAAGAATACCACACCGACGAAGAAGAGCTAGCAATCGAAACGAATTGGGTAACTAAGAAAATACCTAGAAAGAAAAGGAGAGCCGGTTCTTCGCCCGAAGTCGAGCCCCTAAAAGAACTAACACGTAAAGTACCGCAAGAAAAACAACTACGAGAGCATATTCGCGCACCACCTCCAATAAACGTCGTTGGGGTAACGGAGTATAATAAATTGCACAACCTCCTTAAAGGAACGATAATATCGCAATTTAAGGTTACATCTTTGAGGAATAATGCGTGGAAAATTAAAGTCGATAACCACGAAGACTACCGGGCAGTGTCCCAAAAGCTAAATACTGAGAAGATCCAGTGGTACACTTTCGAAATAAAGTCAGAAAGGCCACATCGTGTTGTAGCAAGGGGACTCCACCCCTCATGCAAAAAAGAAGAGGTTATAAACGACCTTCAAGCCAAAGGGCTTAAAATTCTTGATGCCGTTAATATCATCAAGAAGGAGAAACAGAAATCGGAAGAAGATAATGATGTCCTACTAAGGCGTGGACTACCGCTCTTTATTCCTACCTTCGATAGGTCTGATAATATCGAAGATATCTACCGAATTAAAACCATAGTAAATATCGTGGTTAAAATCGAGCCGATGCGCAGAAATTTGAAAATAATTCCACAGTGCAAACGTTGCCAGGAATTTAATCACACGCAAATGTATTGCAAAAAAGAGCCGCGATGTGTGAAATGCGCCGGAAATCATTTCTCCCAAGACTGTGGAGCAAATAAACAATCCTCCGCTACCTGTACCAGCTGTAATGGAAAGCACCCGGCAAATTATAGAGGTTGTGAAGTAGCTAAAGAGTTGCAAAAACGGAGAGATGCGCTCCTTAAGCCTCAAAATAAACAAACAAAGCCGCTAACGAATACAAAGCGTAAGACCGCCCAGGAGGTAGTAAGCAATATAAAACCTCCGGTTCCAGAGCGTAATAATGTAAGAGAAAGAGAGACAACAGAAAAGCCCTCGACCTATGTTGCCAAAAGAAACGCTACTGAAAAGTTACCATCAGTAAAGCTATCGAATAGTGGCCCTCGGCCAGCCAGAGTAGTGCAGACCTACGCTCAGGCCGCGGCATACGACGGAGAAAAAAACGTTGAAACTTCGCCGGAACCTGTTTCTCATGTATTCTCAGTTATTCTCCAGAAACTTGAAGAACAAAGCAAAATAAATAAAATTATTCTCGATCGCTTGGTTAAGCTCGAGAATAATTCACGAAAAACGCGTACATCAAATGAAATATGAATGAAAAACCAATGTTAAAAATATGCACTTGGAATGCAAACGGACTTTTGCAAAAACTCGACGAATTGGAAATATTTATACGCGAGAAAGATCTTGACATTTGCTTGATTTCTGAAACTCAAGTGAAAAAGGGATCGAGCTTAAAAATAAAAGGCTATAATGACTTCCACGCTTGTCACCCTTCGGGAAACGCGAGAGGTGGATCGTCATTGTTTACTAAAGACTGCATTGAACAATACGAAAACCTGAAGATAGAGCTTGAAACTATGCAACTGTACACGATTCGAGTAAAAAATAGTCAGCGTACTCTTAGATTTTCATCTATCTACTATCCACCGCGTACCGCGCTTGAAAAAAGTGATTATACTAACTTGCTTAAGCCGCACGTTCTGGGGTTCTAGATACATCTCGCGAAAAGGAAGAATGCTCTATGGGGCAGGAATGGAGCACAGTTGCGATTTCCACTCGATGGGAAAACCGACCTACTGGCCAACTGATACTTCAAAAATACCTGACCCGATCGATTTTATCGTTGTGAAAGGAATATCTACCAACCACATGAAAGTTGAAGAGAGCTTTGATCTGCCGTCTGATCATTCACCGGTTATTTTAACATTGAGCGTAAAACTAGTAAATAACCTTAAGCCAACGAGATTAACTGGTAGAACAATTAACTGGGAAGAACGAAATTGAAGAGACTGTTGAACTGAGCGTTCCACTTACGACACCCTATGAACTTGAGGTTGAAGTAGATCGCTTCGTTGAGATCGTACAGCTCGCTTCCTGGAATAATACGCCTAGTCCAAGGAAAACGCCGGACAAATACGGTCTACGATATCCTCCCGAAATAAAAGAATTGGTCAACAAAAAAAGCAAGGCGCGTAAAAAATGGCAACAGAGTCGCGCTCCGCAACATAAAACACATTTGAATTCTTTGTTGAAGACAGCTATTAAGGACTTTAAAAATCGTGCGATATGTTTAACGGCGAAAAAAGATTCCAATTATTCACTTTGAAAAGCTGTAAAAGGCACCAAAAGGCCCAAAATCCGCGCGCCGCCAATTAAAATAAATCAAAATGAATTTGCAAGGAAAGATAAGCAAAAAGCGAACGTTTTTGCCGCCCATTTAGAAGAAACCTTTAAACCGTACAATGGTCGGGCGGTACACGACAGTGTTATTGGGACGGAATTACAATCCGACGATTTAATACTCACCAGTGCAACGCTAGGGGAACTAAAACGTGAAATTGAATCCCTAAAACCTAAGAAAGATCCTGGTTATGATTTGATCACGGGCGAAGTTCTCAAAGTTCTACCAAGAAAAGCATTAATTGAGCTTCTTCATATTATAAATGCCGCGCTCAGACTAAAACACATTCCGAGCCAATGGAAAGTTGCGGAGCTCATAATGGTTTTAAAATTAGGAAAACCGCCAAATTAAGTAAAGTCGAATAGACCAATTTCCCTTCTTCCAGTCATATCCAAAGTTTTCGAGAGAATTTTACTAACGCCCCTAGAACCGGTTATAGAATATAATAATCTTATCCCTGACCACCAGTTTGGGTTCAGAACCAAGCATTCGACGATTGACCAAGTGCATAGAATTACTGACGTTATTGAGAAAGCATTTGAAGAAAAAAAGATACGCTCAAGCGTATTCCTTGACGTCTCACAAGCCTTAGATAAGGTGTGGCATGACGGCTTGAAATTTAAATTACGACAAGTTCTTCCCATACGCCTATGTGATATTCTGGAATCATATCTCGGGAATAGACTCTTCCGTTTTAGACATGGAAACGAATACTCTGAGCTCAAGGAAATTTCGGCCGGTGTACCGCAAGGAAGTGTCCTTGGGCCCCTTCTCTATCTGCTTTATACTCGCGATATACTAAGATAAGATGGCACTACTCTCGCTACGTTCGCCGACGACACCGCTTTCCTAGCAGTAGGTAACACTATTGAAGAAACGACTGCAAAACTTCAAACCGCACTGAATAAGGTAAGTGAATGGACGAGGGACTGGCGGATCACAAGCTGAAATGGAATTCGCACGTGAAAATGAAACGTAAAGAACTCGATATCAAATATAGAGAAATGTACTGGTTACTCGGAAAACATTCCCAGCTCAGTACCGAAAACAAACTGTTTCTATACAAGCAAGTGCTAAAGCCGGTGTGGACCTACGGTATACAACTTTGGGGTTGTACCAAGAAAACAAATGCCAATATTCTACAAACTTTTCAAAATAAAGTAAAGGAGAAATGGTTCGGATTTCAATGACAAATGAAGAAGAATTGGGTGTGTTGCACATTAAGCTGTCACACACACATTTAGCAAGTTATTTTTATATACCTAAAAAAAAACTATACAGATTATTAAAGAATTATTCTTCTAATTGTAGATGACTGTTGGGTGATTCTGGCTACACTTTAGAAACAAGGCAAATTAACTCATATAAGCCAACCACTCACAAACAAGGAAAACATGTTTAGCGAGATGCATATCAAAACTCGAAATTTTATCGAAAGAGCCTTTGGCGTCTTGACGGTGCGTTTATCAAATAACCGAAAGCTTCATTACGCACATGAAGAAGTTACCTACATTACATATGCATACCTCGATTTTTTTGTTCAATCATTTATGTCGGTCGAACCAAGGTTTTTTTGTTTTTTTATCAACAGCTGATTCTTATCAAAAAGGGTGGTAAATATCGTTTTGCAGCGATTACTCCAAATAGTTCGCCCGCTCTTCATTTACTGCAAACGACTGTCTGGCATTGACTCCTCCAAAAATTCCATATACATACAATGGATCACATCATCATCCGTTTCAATCTCAATATCCTTAACCCTAGAAAGCTAACGTTACCAGACTTCCATGAAAAGCTAACCATTCGTCTTTTTGACGACCATTTAAAAACATGTTTATTACTTAAATAAATTATAAGATTTTATTTAGTTTCCTACCATAAATAAGAAAAATAGGATATAAGCAAAAGATAATTATAAAAAAGAGAGTCCACCAGCTACTGAGTTGGCGCGAAAGCACGATTAAGTAAGTCAAATAATAAGGAAGGGAGAGGAAAAAATTGATTTTATGTTCGTCGTTTTGACGAACGTTAGCTTTCTAGGGTTAAAAACAGAAAATGGTTTAATACATACGAAAACAATAAAAACTATAGGTATTACCTGGGATGGTTATGATTAAGAATTCTTTTTAGGACTCTCAATGCTCAATGTTCTTATACCTGCAAGATAATCGATAGCAATCGTGCCAAAGACTTCAAGTGAACTCTTTTCAAAATCCATAATTTTTGTTTTGGTAGGAGGACCGCCACCACCCACCAGTTGCTATAGTCTGTGCACTTTTGGCTTTCGTATTCGAGACCGTATAGCTGGTGCTTCTGCTTCCAATGTCCTAACATCTAAAATATATACAAATTATACTCGTTAGATACTTTTCTTACTGATAACGATTCCTTCCTTCCACTTCTTGGAAGATCTTGTTGGGCCATGCATTGCATTCAATGCATCTGCCAATTGTTCCCACAAAGTGTTTATCCCTTGGGGATTTGTTGAATCATTTTTATTGGATTTCCAAGAATTGGACTGTTACGCAAAAATGATACAAAATATTCTAGTTGGTCACTTGTAGTTCTTTGATATGGCCGATTGCTTGACACTGATTGTCGTGGGGTGCGCATCATATCAAACTGCATTCGGTTTATATATCATTTCCAAAATGAAGTGTTCTGTTTGTTCAGAGAAAATTGAAAGAAACTGCACCACAAAAATATCATGTAACGATTGTTTGAGTTATTTTCATATTTCCTGCGTGAATTTGACTAAAGAAGATGCAGATTACTTCCTAACAAGTGGAAAGGAGTATCGCTGCGACAAATGTGGAGTGCTGAGGCGCAGGTCTATGCGCATGACCGAATCATTGCTTGACAACAATAACAAGCATTGTGAAGCGAAACAGCAAAATGCGGCGTCTTCTTCCAATGGTACAAAAATGCATAGTCCATTTAACAACGGCTCATCTGCGTCTGCAACAACTACATCGGAAACACAACATGATGGGGACGTATATACTCTACAAATGATTTACTTGAAGCTGTCACAATTAGAAGAAACTAATAAGTGTTTTCTAGCTTCAATAAACGAGCTAAAAACAGAAAACACAGAGTTGAAGACTAAAGTGGAATTACTGGAGAACAGACTTAATTGGCAACAACAAAACCTTCTGAGCAACTGCATTGAAATTGTCGGAGTGCCAAATGTCACGGACGAAATGCACTGAAAAAGCTAAGCAAATCTTTCAAAATGCTTTGACCATTGATATTCCCGACGGTAAAATTGAAAAATGCTCTGTTAAGAAAATGAGAAAAAAAGGAGAAAAAAGCGGCTCTTCACACAATAACATCGTATGTGTTACATTCTCTGACCATTCTACCAAGAAGCGGATAATGAGTGAAAAAACGAAGAAGAAAAACATACTCAACTCAAACATTTTTGGAAACGGGAGTCGGAGCAGTACCAACAAGAGCGAAGGCAGCAGCGGCAGTGGCAAGGGAACCAGCATTTTCATCAATGATGCGCTTACGAATTACACACGGGCTCTCTTTATGCAAACAAAAGAAGTGAGAAAGCGGAAAAATTATAAATTTGCATGGTTTAAAGACAACCAGATTCTTGTTAGGAAAGTCGAGGGTGGAAAAGTTATTTCTGTTAGATCATTCAATGATCTCGCACTTATTTAGTGCGTATTACAATTTTTTTTTTTTTTTTTTTTTTTTTTTTTTTTTTTCTAAAATTTTGATTTAATGAATCTTAATGATGATATAATAGATGACTTTTCTACCCTCGAATTAAATACCTGTTGTAATAACGTTTTCACTGATAATTCATACTGTAATAATAAGCTTTTTGTTGTCCATCAGAATGTCAGAAGCATGCGAGAAAACTTTTCATCACTTATTACGCACCTTGATTCATTCGCAAGCATTCCAGATGTGATTATTGTATCTGAAATTTGGATCTAAGGGTTTGAGAAAAATGAATATCATTTGCCGGGTTTTAAGTTCTTTGCGAAAACAAATGGAGGTTATGCGGCAGGCGGTGTCGGTTGTTTTATAAAAGATGGGTACGTAATTAGGGACGTCAAAAGTATAGATTTCCTGAGTGCTGATATTCTTAAAGTTTCAATCGAAATTGATCAAGTTGTTTATGTTTTTTTATGTGTTTATAGGTTGCATATGTTTAATCTTGTGGCGTTCATAGAAGAATTTTCCCATCTGTTAGATAAGCAAAAATCAAGTAACTTAATTATTTCAGGCGATTTTAACCTTAATTTACTAGATAAAAATGATATGGTTACTAACTACATGGCTATTCTGGCATCGCATGGTCTTGCGAGTTTCATCAATGAACCCACTAGGATGATCTCGGGAAGGTGTTTGGATCACTTTTATGGACGATTGACCAATATCTCATTGAGTTCTGCGAAAGTGGCACCTTTGATCTAAATATTACTGATCACTCTATGACAGCGCTGTTGGTAAACATTGGTTCAATTAAAAAAACGTGTATTGGGGTAGGTGTCCCTAAAAGAGTGAACAAAATTGATTTCATAAAACTTAAAAGAAATTTTTTTTTTTAGTTTTGGGATACGGCTTACGCGGAAACAGATGTCTCTGCATCATATTCAGTATTTCTGAATGCACTTAGTAAACATATTTACGACTGTACTTCCATTGTGCCTCTAAAAAAAGCCTGCAAAAGACTTAAGCCCTGGATTACAAGGCATCTTGTTAAGAAGGTCCAGAGAAAAAATAAATTAAGAATTAAGTGTTCAAAGAACCCAAACAACTTTAGATTGAGTGATCGATATAAAAAAAATGTTCTAGACTTAAAAAAGAAATTCGTAAGAGTCGTGACGATTACTATAAAAACCAATTCCTTTTTGCTAAGGGTAATCTGAAGAATGAATGGCAAGTTGTTAATAGTATTTTAAAAAAAGTCTTCGTGTTCTTCCAAGCCTACTACAATTAGTATAAATGGCTGTAATGTGTCTGATCAATTCGATGTTGCTAACGCCTTCAATAATTACTTTTCGTCAGTAGCCAGCAATTTGTCTTTACAAACAGGCCAACCAAGTTGTTTTTCTTTCTGTAACAGTCATGAGCATCTACAAAGTAATAGTTTTTCCTTCGAGTCCATATCTGAATTTGAAATTTTAAAAGTCATTGGGTCCCTTAACGCTTCTAATGCTAGCGGTTATGATGGTATCTCCAATATAGTTTAAAAACGCATCGGATGTTTCGTGGTAGATGTACTAGCAGTTATTTTTAACCGAAGCATAATTTCTGGAATTTTTCCTACTGCTCTCAAATGTGCGGACGTTGTGCCTCTATTTAAAAAAGGCTCAGCAGAGGACATAAGTAATTACAGGCCTATTACACTACTTCCAACCTTTAGTAAAGTTTTTGAAAAAATTATTAAAATAAGACTATTATCCTTCTTAAACAAGAACAAGTTTTTTAGCCCTGTGCGTGTGCAGTATGGTTTTCAGAAGGGAAAGTCAACTGAAGATGCCTTACTAAGTTTTTGTTCCAGTGTTTTCTCCAGCCTTGATGCAAAAAAGTTCACTGCAGGTTTATTTGTAGATATTACGAAAGCCTTCTATATGGTTAATCACACTATCTTGTTAAAAAAAAACTAGAAAAAGCTGCAATTCGTGGTTTTATGCTCGATTGGTTCAGGTCCTATCTTTCAAATAGATCTCAATGAGTTAAGATTGGGGAAATCAGGAGTGGTCTTAAGTTCTTAAATTTGGGAGTACCTCAAGGCTCTGTGTTGGGACCTATATTGTTCCTTATATACATTAATTCTCTTTTTGAACTTGATTTTAAAGGTACACTTACTGCTTTCGCTGATGATGTGGGCTGTTCCTACCGTTCAGATAGTACTTTAAACTTGACTTCTGATATTAACTGGGATCTACATTTATTCAGGACCTGGTTCGCCGAACATAGATTGAGAATTAGTTCAAAAACTAAAATAATGTTTTTTAACCTATGTACCACAACTGACCCATATGCGGAATTTTACTTTCATTCTACGGATTGTAAAAAATTCAAATTAGTTGGCTGCTCATGTGCCCCAACGTCAACTTGTCCCACGTTTAGTAGCACGCTACATTGCAGTGATGAATGTTTTTTGGTTGAAAGGGTTGAAGAGTTCAAATACTTGGGAATCATTATTGACTCCAAAATGACCTTTGCAAATCATACGCAGACATTGAAAAAATATTTTCGTTGCACTCTCCGACATTTTTTCTACCTAAAAAGTATTTGCTCTGAGAAACTATTAAAAATTATTTATTATGGAATATTTCACTCGAAGCTCCAATATGGTATTGCCTGCTGGGGCGGGACATATCGAAATAAAATTCAGCCTCTTTTAGTTTTGCAAAAAATGTATTGAAAAAGATTTGCCGAAAACATCGTCGACATCCTAGTTTGCCATTGTTCCGTGCTATGAAAATTCTTCCAGTCCGTCATTTGTATTGTTTTAAAGTATTGAAAATTTTTTTTATCAGATCGGGAAATATGAATTTTAGATTAATTTCTGATTATAATTTACGTCAGAATTTGTTGAACGTTGTATCTGTACCTTTTTCCCGTACCACCGCTTTTCGTAACTTTTATTTGGTCTCATCGAGGCGCCTTTTTAATAAACTACCCCAACCAATCAGGTCATTAACCGTTCCTGGAAGGTTTGAGAAATGTGTTAAACATTGGCTTCTTCAATTTAATTACATGAATATAGACTCTATTCTTTCTGACAATTTGGTGTAACTTACATAAGTCCTTGTTTTTTTTTTCTCTCTTTTTTCTCTTCTTTCTATTTTAAATGTATTTATATTATCTTGTTTTCTTTTTATGCAATGATGTGTTTATAACTATTTAAGGATCACCCCACCAATAATTAAACTATTGTAATAAAATTCATTGAAGTGGCATTTGACACTCTTTTAATACATATAGTATACAAAATACAAAATGTCACTAAACTATTTCAAATAAAAATCTAAAAAAATCTTCTTAAATAAAATAGACCATGTTTTTATTCCCTTAATGCTGAAAAATATGAATTAACTTCCATTACGTATTAAATTGTTTAAACTTTTCAACAATATTTTCACATTGACGCAATGACAAACAACGACTTCGCGTTCGCATCTATATAGGGCTGCAACTTAACATATAACTTGTTTTAATAATTGTATTTTTTAATTGGATTAGTAAACGAAATGCCCTTTTCATGTACGACAGTCAAGCAAACATTATATAATAGCTAATATCCTAAAACTAAATATAAAACTACATGCACGTATATGGATTAGTCGAAAACCATTTACGCTGTCTGCCTTATTATAATCATATTTCATATTTCACTTACGCTCATTATGTAATTACACATCCTGTCACAAATTTCAAATGCAACAAAGTTTTATATTTCGCCCCCTTATACCAACACATCATCGGCCCATCAGCTTAACTTAATTTCGAGCACACAAAAGTGTAACACGTCATAAAATTTCTATGAAACATTTTTCGTAATCGCAGTCAATGTATACTATATATACGAGTGATAAAGAAGACTGCGGTACGAGTGCTATGGGTGAACGCAACGGATTTTTCCGCATGTCTTATTCCTACCCAATTATTGGTCCATAAAAGACGATACATCCTCATATTACATCAAATTCAACATACAAAGCAATTGCGTACAGCGGACTGAAGCCCCTGGTTGAAGAACGTGCCCTCTACACAAACTAGGGGATGAATGTACTTTTTGAAACCCAAATCTCGCCTGCGGGCAAACATTTTTATTAATTCATAATTCAATGTACTATGACTTTGATTTGGCTCAAGTAATTTAATACTGTAAGGAGATGTTTCGAAATCTGTTTTCCTTCTCAGTTCCGATCGGCGAGCATGTTAAAATGCATTCAAATTTGGTAATATGATTTAAATGAAGGCAAATTGTTGTGCAAGCAGTCAGCTGTAATTGATCTGATGACATTATTAATAAAAGACTACATAAGAAAATTGAGAACCAATCAATGGAAGTTATATTTTGTTGCTATGTTAATATTAATTGAAATATTTATCAAGTGGCTGAGAATTTTCTATTCGATTTCTATAGATGCTTACTCAATATATGTTGAACGTCAGACATTTTATAATAGAAGCGGAAATTATATTACGCACAAATCCCAGTAGAATAGATCGATCAATTGCCTTGCTGTAGGTATTTCAGCAGTTAGGATTTTTGCAAGACAGTCTGTTGTACTAACGGCCTTCAGGTTAAACCCTCAAGTATTAAAAGTGACATGAACTTCTTTTAACTGCTCTCATCTTATTTTAAATTAAATTTTATTGATATCTTTTATTGAACTTACATACTAGACAAAAACGATTAAATAAAATTGAAAGCTAACATATATAATTAATCACACTATTATTTAAAGAGGTAATGTTTGTTTGTGGGAGGTAATCTCCGGAACTACCGAACCGATTTCAAAATTTATTTTATTAATAGAAAGCTACGGGATAGAGTATTGCGATAGGCTACTTAATTTTTTAGTTTTTCCATTTTAGATTTTTTTGATTTTCTGCACTATTTATTTTGACTTTTCTATATCAAAAATTAATTAGAAAACTACGTACCTATGTACTATGTGCGGATTTTTTTTTCAAAAAGTAGATTGATAAAATCGAGATAAATTTAATGTATTATACGTTGGTCAACAGTGATGGTTTGTTTTTGATTTTGTGCATCGCTCCAACAGTTTCATTTCTTTTATACAGTTGATGAGGTAAAAGTTAAATGTAAACAGTTTAAAAGCGGACAAAATAGTTATTGAAAAGCTAATTTCAGTGGTTTTAAAAAAAAAATCATTCACAAAACTGGTTTAATGTCGACTGGCAGGGCAATATTTTCTCTTATACATCATGCAAACACACATTTTCTAACAATGGCACGGGATACTACGCCGCAAAATTCGGATTAACAGATTCAAGGCCAAATTTACCATCGGATGGGTGCCTTCTTGCCAGCAAATGAGGACGTACAGCAATATTCGCAGGTGTACTTCATTTTGTCGGGGGATGATCAAGTCGATAGCCTGTACAGAGGGCAAACAAGGAGTGACAAAAAACGTCATTCGACAATTGAACCCATTATAAATGCAATCAACGCTTTCATTACAATGTTTAAAACGGCGATAGAGAAAATGAACTTAGAAGATCGCAGATTTGTTTTCAAACCTGATAATAGAACCGCACTTTGGAAAAAATAGAATGGATAGGAAACGGGTAGTGTCACTTCCAATACAAGAATATTTATTTAATATTTTTAGTTTTTTAATTCCGGACTTAGATCTTCACAATTTGAAATTAAAATTTGACAATTATCATTTTGTTGAGCAACCTTAATGCACCGAAACTTTGTATCGGATCGCGTTTGATATGATTGTGAAGAATCTCAAATCAAATGTCATGCAAGGACGATTTTGAGTTTAAAAGGCAAACATTGTCATATCGCTGACTCCGCTTACTCAGAAAGATTTGGCATTTAAGCGTCTATGACAAATAATAAGTCGCAAGGATAATCGCTAGATATTTGTAGCATCAATCTTGAATTCCCATGTTTTTCACATGGTCCAATTGTATGTGGCGTGCTCACCTGTGGGCAAACCACTTTAGTACAAAAGCGGAAGGTTGGCCGGCACGTCAATCATTGCGGTTTTATTAAAAAACATCGATATTACTATACTTCAGTTATTTCTATTTTATTTAATATAACTTTTGAATAAAGAATTTTAATTGACGGAATTACGTAAAGTCGTAAAGTAACATGCGCTGTGCATGCTTGGAAATATTATTTTCATTACATTTATGAATTTGGGCGGAACGGAGTTCGCCGGGTCAGCTAGTCTATCTATATACAAATTGTTTGTTTTTTTAGTTTTACAAGGAAGTTTAGAAAACTTGAATTCTTTATTATTTGTGTTTGTATCTAAAAATGTTCCCTCTCGCGAACGTATGGACAAACATTGGAGAATAAGTGTTCCGAGAAAGCTTCTGAAGGACGTCCCCTCTTTAAGTGTCATAATCATAAATAGGGTTTACACCAGCGAAGAAAATTTGCGAAAAGCTTAAAGCTGTTATAGTACAGAGTCCTAGGGCACGGAGAGAAGTACGAGTGTTTTTTTTCCCTGAAGCGGGTAAACCAAGTCATACTTCAGCAAAATATTTAAGACCTAGACGTTTCAAGATACTTGAAAGGCTTATTGACATTCATATAAGAGGCAAGTGTTGCAGCGGAACCTTATGTAATGCTCAGCATGCATATTGAAAAGGTAAATCAGTAGAGACGGCTCTACACGAAGTTGTAGGGAAAATATAGGGCAGTCTTCACCAGAAACAATTTGCACTAAATGTCTTTTTGGATATTGAGATGGCTTTTAATAATGGAAAAGATAAATGTCGAGCAACGCATTACCAATTGGCTATGCGAAATGCTCTCGACGAGAAATATTAATTCAATTCTCGGAAACCGTTCTATAAGAAAGTATGTTACTAGAGGCAGGGGTCATCTCTTCCCTTCTCTTGGTGTTGATCATAGATAAGATACTCAAGGAACTAAACAATGTATAATTCAGAGTCATCTCTTACTCATTATTTAAACATTACTTAAACACAATTAGTGAACTTATGGAAACAGCCATCAATAGGCTCGGAATATGGGCTGTAGGGTGTGGAATAAGAGTCAACTCGGAGAAAACAGAACACGTGGTATATTGTATAAAATACATTGTATTGGGGCAATCAATGTATGTTCCCACAAAAAAAATAAACTGTTCAGGCGGAAAGATCATAACGATATTTCATGTGTTCGAATACCTCGGACCTCGGACGAACGAGAACAGACAGACACTACTGACTGCTGGCATAAGTCCGGAAAGTGCTGACTCGAACGACGGTTTTTTCGTGGTCGAAGACCCGCAGGAGAGGGTGAAATTGATGGGAGCTTTCTTTGAAACTGTGTATACGGTGAACAACCCTGTTCGCCGTAACCACAACCTCGAGGAAAGGGCCTTTCTTAACCAATTTTATCTGCGGACCGAAATTCAAAATTGGCGATCCGAGAACAACGGTTTCACCGTGTTCAATGACGACAACCGTGCAAATGGCACAATCGCCGATGTAAATTCTCATCTGTTCGTGAGTAAATCTGCTAATCTGCGGTCAATTAGTTTGCTCCCGAATGTTAGCAAGGTATTCGAGAAAGTCGTCAATAGATCTCTTTTAAGATGGGTTGAAGAAAATAAGATTATTCCGGACAACCAGTTTGGCTTTAGAGCAGGGCATGACGCTATTCATGCCGCGTCGAAGCTGGTATCCCACATTCAGTGGAATAAAAGTAAGAAGCGGTGCCTGCCTGGTCGACTTTGAGAAGGCCTTCGATACCGTATGGTTGGAGGGGCTCTTTTATAAGCTGACCAGAATGGGCATTCAAAAACCTTTGCTGCCAGTCAAAGCTGGCAACGTGACTTCGAGCAGGGCTTTCAAAATTAAAAACGGCTTACAACAGGGAGCAGTGTATTCTCCGGTCCTGTTTAATATCTACACAAGTGATCAGACGATTTAGTGGCGTACAGGTCAGGACCAAAAATCGAGGTCATCAACATTCCTCTGCAGCGTGACTTCGAGCAAATTAAGAGGTATTGCGATGATTTGAAGTTGAAAATCAATTTCCAATAATCGCAAACAGTCCTGTTCAGGACTCCATGGGCTGGGGCTTCTAGGGATACCAGAAAAAACTGGAGAAAATTAACAATTATTGGACAGCAGGGACGACCATTGGTGGTGAAAAACGTGGTCAGGTATCTCGGCATCCGGCTCGACCAGTATCTGTATTTTGATAAACAAACGCAGCAGTCAACTTGACTCCAGGGTGAAGGTCATTTGCTACGTGGCCCTTATAAGGCCTATCATCGCTTATGGCTGTCCCATGTGGTTCAATATAGCGCCGTCCAATATGGAAAAGATTCGGGTATTTGAGAGGCAATGCCTCAGGGCCTGTCTTGGGTTGTTTAGAACTCCTGAATCTCAGTACATAAAATAGGCACGTTGCTAGGGCGATTGCCAGTAATAATAACCTGATCTCAGGGGCTTACTACCCCAATTTAATGTACCACGAGAGTACGCTTCGGTCTGACTTTATCCCGCCTTAGGCATTTCTTCATGTAGACATGAAAGGGTTAGTCCAGACAAAAGATGGTGTGCCGGTATTGTACCACAGCCACCGCGGCGCAAGGAATAAGCTGCTCATCCACTACGGGTACGCCGCCAATGCTCAGAAGCTCCTCCGGTTTAGTACCGCAATTGCGGAACAGGACAGGGTCGATATCGTAAAGCAGTTCACCGCATTTTGGTGGCTTGACGAAGAGGTGAGGGTGGATACGCTCTCCCGGGCCGGTGCGCCCCGGAGGGTGGGAAGCGCCGGGCTAGCTATGAAAGAGTGCCTCCGAGACTTTACCGACGCTTATGGCCTCGATCGGGTCTCGGCGGCGAGGATGAACCCTTCTTGGCGGCCGACAGGCAACCATGGAGGCGATCAGCATGGTGACCAATCGATAAGATTGCTCACCACCCTGATTATAGGTAATGTAAGTTAAGTAGCTCAGGTAAATTTAAGTAGTTTTAAACAAAGGAATAATAAAGAATTCAAGTTTTCTAAAGTTTCTTGAAAATTCAAAAATAAAACAAATCATAGATATAGATAGATTTAAGACCGAAAGGCAATCATTTTAAGGATATTGTTAAGTTTAGAGAGCCCACTAAGAGCCAGTAAGCTAGAATAAGATAAATGTTAGTTTTCAATTAGATTTAATCGTTTTTATCTAGTATGTAAGTTTAATTAAAGATAAAAATTAACTTAAAATGAAAATGAAACAATAAACCACCCTTTAAGCTGCCCAGACTTGCTGGAGTGGAACTTTCTCTATCGAAAAGCGCAAAATATATCTTGGTACGGTATTACACAGGAAACTTAATTGGAAACTTAACGTCCAGGAAAGCGCCCGCAAGGCTCAAAATGCTGTTTTCATTTGTAAGAGGACAGCAGAAAAGAAATGGGGCATGAGGCCTTCACTGTTGTATTGACTATATGTACATAATTGTAGTAAGGCTCATAACTACATATGGGGCTCTGTCTGGTGGAAAGCCACGAACAAGAAGTATGTACGCCGAACGGGATATGTTAACTAGTGTACAGCCTGCATTACCGTTACGGGTACTTTACGTATCATACCAACGGCTGCACTGGAAGCGTTTATGCATCTTTTACAACTGGACTCACAAATACAATCAAATGCAGGTAATAGTGCGCTGCGGCTCACTAATGCAGGGCTTTTTAAAAACAGTAGGATAGGATACAGTACTATTTTAAGGAAATCATTCTGTGCAATCCCGGAAAAAGCCGATGAAGGTCTTGGAACTCTAGATTTTGACACACCTTTCGATTTGTCGTACCCTGACTGGCAGGACTGGCATAGTTTCGAGGGGAAATGAGATCTCAGCATATACTGATGGATCAAAAACCAGTGAGGTTACGGAGTCTGGTATATATACTCCAGTGAGTTGGACCTACATACATGGCCCTGAGACTTCCGGACATATACAGTGTGTTCAGGCAGAGATTATGGCCGTACTCAAAGCTGCGGAGGTACTTGAGATGAGGCCGATATCCCATAAGAATATTGCCATCTACATTGATAGCCAGGCTACGCTGAAAGCGCTAGAGTCATATACCACTAAATCTGAACTAGTCAGGAATTGCCGTACAATGCTTAAAGCATTATGCTCGCATAACGGTGACAGATTTTGTTGGAAACCTGGGCATTGTGATATTGAGAGTAACGAAAAGGCCGCCGTTCTAGTTAAGGAAGGAGTGCAGCTCCCACTTAATAAAGGGTGGTCCAACCAAAATGCACGACGTTAATTGAGTCACACCTCAACGTCAAATTGTTTGCCAAACTTAATTTGACATGTCTTCGTTTTAGTGTTTGACAAATTCAACCATGGAGAGGTACAAAATTGAGCAGCGCGTTAAGATTGTTGAAGCCTTTTACGAAAATGGGCGTTCAAATCAAAAATGCATTTCATGCACTTCGTGATTTTTTTTTTGGTCAGCAAAATCGACCATATGTGTCCACAATCGGGAGAATTGTGCGAAAATTTCAGCAAACCGGGTCTGTAGACTGTAGGAAATGTGAAAACACCTGTTATTATTATAATAAAAAATATTAAGATAATAATTCTCTGAAAACTTTTTGTTTTATTTACAATCAACATCGTGCGTTTTCGTTGGACCACCCTTTACAATTATTGAGGGTATCAGACCACCTATGGCCGTTACTACCTGGGTTGTTTTTGAGAAAACCTCCAATAAAGCAGCCACAAGATGTTCATAGGGTCTAAATAAAGGCACTGTGGTCCGCTTTAAATCGGAAAAAGTCTGAAGAATAATTCAATCTCAGTAGAACAAAATTAGGATTAACGGTAGGAATACTCTCTGGACACTGCCTTCTAAGGAAGCATGCCATGAGACTAGGCTTAGCTAATACGGATTTATGCAGGTACTGTGAGGACCTACAAGTCACGGAAGACATCTTCCACCTTCTATGCGAGTGTCAAGCAATTGCTCGGAGTAGAAGGAAGTACCTAGGCAGGTACTTCTTTAATTAAATTCTGTAGGGACTGACTGTTTGGGCGATATGGTTCAGGTTTTTAACCGTAATGGTTCCCTGGGGATGGCGATGGGCCCGCTACGGTGCCTGGTCTTTTTGTGACGATCTCACAACCCCATTCAACCTAACCTAACCTAACCTAAGCCCTGTAGCGTCAAAGGATCTTCTTATAATAATTAATTGTATGATGACGGTGGACGGCGGATAAATTAGCTGTTTATTGATTTGAATCAGCGGTATTGTCAGCAACTAATGACATACACTTTATATAAGCTACTGATCAGCTCTCACACTTTACTCATGAGTCAAAGGGTTTCAGTTTGGCCCTCTGATCATATTACAATCGACGCGATATATGCCTTTAGAGTTTAGTGCCATTTATTTTCAACCGAATCGGGGGCCACAACTTGATGGAAACCATCGCGACAAACCGCCAAAAATATTACCGGTCTCATTTGCCTTAACCGTCGGTTGCATTATTTAAGTGCAGAAGATTAGTGCCAACACTGTCACCAAAGACAATAATGAAACCCCAGGTTGGATGAGGAATGCTACAGACTAAAACCAGAGCTACTGCGACAGCTACCCATGAGCTCTAGTAGGGAATGTTTTAAAGTTATACGAGAAGATAGGAGAATCGATGTTCCTAAGGATATACAAGGCTCGAACAGAAGTCTTCAAAGATAAACAAGGGAATGCCATACATTCTGTGCTATGGATTTGAGAAAAATGCTCCTGGTGGAGACAACCAACAATCCACTGTTAATATGATCGGTTTAGTCTACAGATTTATAAAATTCAAAACATTGACCCATCTGAACGATTTGTTGAGGATAACGATATCCAACCTTTAGTAAAAAAATATGCTGCTTTAGGGAATGACATTCGGCTTGTCTGCTTGGACTGTATATAATACTTCGCAAAATGATTATATAGCTATTTCTAAGGGTTAAGAAATCTTTTAAGATGTAAAGTCCTCTCTTAAAAAATCCAGAATATATTTTGTAAGATAATATTATAATCGTGATGTGTTGGCCAGAAGTTTAGACTTTACCGAAAGCCGATGAAACCTTAAGACCCCGGGAACTAAGTCCACAGAGGGACCTCGTTCCCACCTAGTGATAAATAAAACAACTTTCGTGAAGTGGACATGGTTCCCATGTAAGGTGGGAAATAACTTCCGAAAAATTTGAATGGTTTTATTTCGCATTAAATGTGAAGTAAATTCTCACTGTCGGCTAAGAACAAAGTAAAATTAATAATTAATTTAAAAAAAAAAACCCGACTGACTGTAAAAAAGATTTTGCTGACATTTGTGTGACAATTGTTTTTTTTTTTTTTTTTTAATTTATATTTTTATATTTATTTGTTTAGCCTATGACACTCCGGGGAAGAATACGAATCTAGGGACACCTTACTCTTTAAAATTGGTCAAGCCGTTTAGGCTAAAGGGCGTCACGTAGGAACGTACATAGGATACGCGCGAAACACATAACCCTCTCTGTGTACAGTCGGGTAATTAAATAAAAAAGTTAATTTAAAAAACCAAAAAACCCGACTGACTGTAAATTTAAAAAGATTAAAACAAGACACTTTCAGGTATAACTGATTGAAAATCGGAGACTACCTAGACAATCTGTCAAAAATATGCGCAGCCTCCGACTGCCAATCAGTTATACTTGAAAGTGTCTTGTTTTAATATTTTTAAATTTACAGTCAGTCGGGTTTTTTGGTTTTTTAAATTAACTTTTTTATTTCTAGCTTTTTAGTTTAATATATTTAGAAGAATGCACAAAAAAAGTTTCTTTTGTGAAGGGTGTACAGTATATTTACTTGTAAGTGTTTTAGGATTGTAGCTATCTATTTCTTGCCGGTCTCAAATAGTGTTCGATATGTTTATGCAATAAAAATAATATTACTTCAATTAAAATAATTGAATTCATGACTGCAGACACTCTATGATTAATACGAAATGTAAGCCCATAACTCCAAATCCGAAGTTTGAACGAAATACGAGCAGCCGTTACGTTTTTCGCAGTCTCAAAAACTCAACAACAGCGATATGAGACCACAATGAGTCTCAACATTTTTTTGATGCCCGAACCAATTTTGTAGATCACAGTAGTTCACTTTTTGTAGTACATATTTAAGGATTTATTCACCAGTAACCCGGATAATTGAGATAAAAAAAAAAAAAACAGAGATATCAACTAGCACTTTATCAAACGCTTGCATAATGTCAGACTGACTTGGAGCAGGTGACACTAGTTATTGTACTTTACTTTCGCTGAGATAGGATGTTTGTTTAAAGTCCTACAACAAAATCAAACAAAAATGCACCAATCTTCAGAATTTGATATTTCTGTCGGTATAGCGGTTGGAATCTTTATTTTTGCATGGACAGAAGTGGAAAAAAAAATTTTAACAGGAAAATGGTGAACACCATGGCGAACCGGGCCTAACACTCTACAAGACCGCGATTGTGAATACATATGAAAGTAATTTATTCCACAGTTCAGTGTATTCCATATCTTGACATTTCTCACTGTGTGACAATTATTTTTTTTAGTTTTTTTTTTTAATTTATATTTTTATAATTATTTGTTTAGCCTATGACACTCCGGGGAAGAATACGAATCTAGTGACACCTCACTCTTTAAAATCGGTCAAGCCGTTTAGGCTACAGGAGGTCACGTAGGAACGTACATAGGATACGCGCGAAACACATAAGCATAACCCTCTCTGTGTTCAGTCGGGTAAAAAAAAGTTAATTTAAAAAACCAAAAAACCCGACTGACTGTAAATTTAAAAAGATTAAAACAAGACACTTTCAGGTATAACTGATTGACAATCGGAGACTACCTAGACAATCTGTCAAAAATATGCGCAGCCTCCGACTGCCAATTAGTTATACCTGAAAGTGTCTTGTTTTAATCTTTTTAAATTTACAGTCAGTCGGGTTTTTTGGTTTTTTAAATTAACTTTTTTATTTCTAGCTTTTTAGTTTAATATATTTAGAAGAATACACAAAAAAAGTTTCTTTTGTGAAGGGTGTGCAGTATATTTATTTGTCAGTGTTTTAGTATTGTAGCTATCTATTTCTTACCAGTCTCAAATAGTGTTCGACATGTTTATGCAATAAAAATAATAATATTTCAATTAAAATAATTGAGTGTATGACTGCAGACACTCTATGATAAACGAGTAGGTACCTATTTCCTTAATGTGAAACGTAAGCCCATAACTCCAAGTCCGAAGTTTGAACGAAATTCGGGCAGCCTGTACTTTTTTCGCAGTCTCTTGTGTTACAAACAGCGAAAATGAGGCCACAATGAGTCTCAACATTTTTTTGATGCCCGACCCAATTTTGTAGATCACATTAGTTCACTTTCCCCGGTGCAATAAAAATAAAAACTCCGGATTAACGTAAGTTTTATCGTCTTCACAGAAAAATGGTGAACACCCTGGTGAATCGGGCCTAACACTCCACAAGACCGCGATTGTGAATACATCAGAAAGTAATTTATTCCACAGTTCAGTGTATTCCATCTCTTGAAATTTCTCACTGTGTGACAATTATTTTTTTTTAGTTTTTTTTTTTAATTTATATTTTTATAATTATTTGTTCAGCCTATGACACTTCGGGGAAGATTACGAATCTAGTGATACCTCACTCTTTAAAATCGGTCAAGCCGTTTAGGCTACAGGAGGTCACGTAGGAACGTACATAGGATACGCGCGAAACACATAACCCTCTCTGTGTACAGTCGGGTAAAAACAAAAAAACCCGACTGACTGTAAATTTAAAAATATTAAAACAAGACACTTTCAAGTATAACTGATTGACAATCGGAGACTACCTAGACAATCTGTCAAAAATATGCGCAGCCTCCGACTGCCAATCAGTTATACTTGAAAGTGTCTTGTTTTAATATTTTTAAATTTACAGTCAGTCGGGTTTTTTTGTTTTTTAAATTAACTTTTTTATTTCTAACTTTTTAGTTTAATATATTTAGAAGAATACACAAAATAGTTTCTTGTGTGAATGGTGTACAGTATATTTACTTGTAAGTGTTTTAGGATTGTAGCTATCTATTTCTTGCCGGTCTCAAATAGTGTTCGATATGTTTATGCAATAAAAATAATATTACTTCAATTAAAATAATTGAATTCATGACTGCAGACACTCTATGATTAATACGAAATGTAAGCCCATAACTCCAAATCCGAAGTTTGAACGAAATACGAGCAGCCGTTACGTTTTTCGCAGTCTCAAAAACTCAACAACAGCGATATGAGACCACAATGAGTCTCAACATTTTTTTGATGCCCGAACCAATTTTGTAGATCACAGTAGTTCACTTTTTGTAGTACATATTTAAGGATTTATTCACCAGTAACCCGGATAATTGAGATAAAAAAAAAAAAAAACAGAGATATCAACTAGCACTTTATCAAACGCTTGCATAATGTCAGACTGACTTGGAGCAGGTGACACTAGTTATTGTACTTTACTTTCGCTGAGATAGGATGTTTGTTTAAAGTCCTACAACAAAATCAAACAAAAATGCACCAATCTTCAGAATTTGATATTTCTGTCGGTATAGCGGTTGGAATCTTTATTTTTGCATGGACAGAAGTGGAAAAAAAAATTTTAACAGGAAAATGGTGAACACCATGGCGAACCGGGCCTAACACTCTACAAGACCGCGATTGTGAATACATATGAAAGTAATTTATTCCACAGTTCAGTGTATTCCATATCTTGACATTTCTCACTGTGTGACAATTATTTTTTTTAGTTTTTTTTTTTAATTTATATTTTTATAATTATTTGTTTAGCCTATGACACTCCGGGGAAGAATACGAATCTAGTGACACCTCACTCTTTAAAATCGGTCAAGCCGTTTAGGCTACAGGAGGTCACGTAGGAACGTACATAGGATACGCGCGAAACACATAAGCATAACCCTCTCTGTGTTCAGTCGGGTAAAAAAAAGTTAATTTAAAAAACCAAAAAACCCGACTGACTGTAAATTTAAAAAGATTAAAACAAGACACTTTCAGGTATAACTGATTGACAATCGGAGACTACCTAGACAATCTGTCAAAAATATGCGCAGCCTCCGACTGCCAATTAGTTATACCTGAAAGTGTCTTGTTTTAATCTTTTTAAATTTACAGTCAGTCGGGTTTTTTGGTTTTTTAAATTAACTTTTTTATTTCTAGCTTTTTAGTTTAATATATTTAGAAGAATACACAAAAAAAGTTTCTTTTGTGAAGGGTGTGCAGTATATTTATTTGTCAGTGTTTTAGTATTGTAGCTATCTATTTCTTACCAGTCTCAAATAGTGTTCGACATGTTTATGCAATAAAAATAATAATATTTCAATTAAAATAATTGAGTGTATGACTGCAGACACTCTATGATAAACGAGTAGGTACCTATTTCCTTAATGTGAAACGTAAGCCCATAACTCCAAGTCCGAAGTTTGAACGAAATTCGGGCAGCCTGTACTTTTTTCGCAGTCTCTTGTGTTACAAACAGCGAAAATGAGGCCACAATGAGTCTCAACATTTTTTTGATGCCCGACCCAATTTTGTAGATCACATTAGTTCACTTTCCCCGGTGCAATAAAAATAAAAACTCCGGATTAACGTAAGTTTTATCGTCTTCACAGAAAAATGGTGAACACCCTGGTGAATCGGGCCTAACACTCCACAAGACCGCGATTGTGAATACATCAGAAAGTAATTTATTCCACAGTTCAGTGTATTCCATCTCTTGAAATTTCTCACTGTGTGACAATTATTTTTTTTTAGTTTTTTTTTTTAATTTATATTTTTATAATTATTTGTTCAGCCTATGACACTTCGGGGAAGATTACGAATCTAGTGATACCTCACTCTTTAAAATCGGTCAAGCCGTTTAGGCTACAGGAGGTCACGTAGGAACGTACATAGGATACGCGCGAAACACATAACCCTCTCTGTGTACAGTCGGGTAAAAAGTCAAGTAG
The DNA here is from genome assembly GCA_946477585.1 of Cheilosia urbana. Lineage (NCBI taxonomy): Eukaryota > Metazoa > Arthropoda > Insecta > Diptera > Syrphidae > Cheilosia > Cheilosia urbana. The sequence continues at coordinate 48,055,379 of OX297856.1, forward strand.
GTAATTTACAATTTTTGTTAACAAAAGAAAAATTAGCATTTAACTGAGACGGAATAATATATACCCAATTTAATTAACAATATTTTCAAAATCGAAATTCATTTTGAAAGAATCTGAAAATAATCAAATAAAAGTCGCCGCAAGACTCTGAAAATAATCAAAGAAAAATCGCCCCGATTTTCGAAAGGAGTGGCATTTTGTCAAAGAGAATAAAAAAAATAGCGGCGATTTTTCTTTGATTATTCTCAGAGTCTTGCAAACTGAATTTCGAAAGAAGTATTTTGTCAAACAGAATAAAAATTAAAAAAATTAGTTTGCAAGACTCTGAAAATAATAAAGGAAAAATTCCAATTCTAAATGTTGTTAGTTCCCTTTTCTTATTTGTTAAGGTGTACTAAGTTCCCATAAGACCGCGAATGTGGTTTTACTTCCCAATAGGTGGGATCAAAGTCCCTCATTGGATTTAGTTCCCGGGGACTTATTTCCCTGCACCCAAGTTACAGCGAACGCTGACGACATCGGTGAGAGTGGTTTTAGAGTTTATCAGCGCAGCTACGGCATGAAGGCCTGTTTGCTGATAGGTACTACTCATAGCGATTTAAGTTCTGTACCTAAACAACTTATAGGCTACTTTTTCTATGTTTGTGTATCGCGAAAAAATTGCTTTAATTGTTAATTTAGTTGTTTAAATCAATTGAGAGTCATGTTTTTTTAGACTAGATGTTAGATTGATTAAATATAATGGTTTTGTGATAGAACAAATTCCAATTTTGAATTCATAAATACAGTTAAATTTCTTTGTTCGCAATTCGCGAACTGCGCGCTCTCAGGTGAATAGTCCTTAAGTGTTATAGGGGATGTCGAGCTTAACTGCGTAAGTTCCTAATGGCCAATAGCACGTACTAATTGCAGTAAGTCTGGCGAAATCTGAACGTGTTCTGGCTAAGAGGTTATTTGTTCTGGCAACATCGTAGGTTGGCCAAATCTTCCTTGAAATGACACAGTTCGCGAGGATCATGCAACTAGCCTCCGTCCTTAAAGTGAAGTGCAGGAGGATTTCTCTCTTTACGTAGATATTGAAGTCCCAATGGAGGGAAGACTTCTTCCGCATGAGACACGCACAGAGCAGAGCCACTTATTCCTCTCTACGTTCCTATGAGAGCGAACGCAGACGAGAGTGAATTCAAAGCTGCCTATTTTTTCGTGAGTGCCGCTATGCTAATGATCAGTCCACATCTACATACCTATTTAACTGTCAGTACTTTTGCATGAAGGACGCTGGCTAAAAGATTTGGAATAGTTGAATTGATCTAGAGGGGAATCTAACAGAGAACTATTTATGGCAGTTGAGTTTGGTTACTTTTGTACCTATAGTCGGTAGATACAATAACGCCGGAAAGGGAAAGTCGAATTTCGGACCAACCAGTGGACTCCTTCTATCTATCTACACAACACGCTACAGTGTTTTAACTCGCTCGATTACGTAGTCAGAAAAAGAAACATACCTATTGTATTCGTACAAAATTTCAAACTCGAGATGTTTATCAATTCTGACATTACGATGATAGACGAACTCAAAAAATTGGGTCACAAAATTCTGTCCGTTTGTGCCCGCAACCGCAATATTAATGGTCTTCCCATATAAAATGTTCGTTTGATTTCAACCAAAATTGATTTATGAGCTTAGGTAGGTAAAGTTAATGTGAGTGCATACTCAGTTTTTCGTTAAAAAATCAAATAACGGTACTTTTGAAATTTGAACACATCTCGAAAAAAATGTATTTCTATGGTAATATGTTAGTTTCTAACTTACTGGCAAACTCAGTTTTACTCTATATTATCGTACTTTGGATTTTTGAAAAAAGTCGCTTTCTAAATTTTTTTTTTTGTTTACCTGAAAACGGCGATAACGATTGTGTCCAAATTCAAACTTTGAGTCAAATCAATGTTTGCAAAATGATTGGGTCCTTAGTTTTAGAAACTGCTCATATCTCGGAAACCCTATATTCGATTTGGATAAAACTTTAAAAACAAAGTAATGCTTACATCCGGAACAATAACTTATACTCTGCAGTGCTCAGCTATAACATTCATACCTGGTAATTTTTAAAACTAAACATTGCAATATTTGGTATTGTTTTGTCTGCGTAATTTAACAAAACCGCTATAACGATTTTGATCAAAATAAAGATTAAAGATATCATGGCTCTCATCGCGTAATTTATGAAACGATAGTCGTCGAAACGATTAAACAATATTATGTGAAGATAGGATCCGCTCTGTCTAATGAAATTTTAAATCTCTCAGGAGTCCCCCAGGGAAGCCATATTGGTCCGCTCCTCTTCCTTCTTTTTATAAATGACTTACCAGCTTTTATATCTGAATCTAATTCTCTTTTATATGCTGATGATTTAAAAATATATAAATCTGTAAGCTCGCTTTCTGATGCCATTCAATTGCAAACAGATCTGAACCAAGTTAATCACTGCTGTACTTTGAATGGGTTATACTTTAACATAAAAAAATGCTCTGTTATGACATTCAATAGAATAAAATCTTCGATAAACTTCGATTACAGTATACAAGGTAAATTACTTAAAAGAGTAACTGATCAAAAAGATCTAGGTGTTATCTTTGATCTGGAATTAAATTTTGCGTTACACATAGATTACATCATAAGCAAGGCTAATTGTATGCTGGGTTTTCTGTGTCGCAATTCTAAAGACTTTAATGATCCCTTCACACTTAAATCCCTTTATAATTCTTTAATTCGTTCAATATTAGAATATGGTTGCGTTGTTTGGAATCCCTACTACAGCAATGCTGAAGTTCGGATTGAAAAAATTCAAAAACGATTCACGAGATATGCTCTCAGAAAAATAAACTGGAATGATGATATTCCTCCTTATGAAGCAAGATGTGCGCTTATGAGTTTGAAACCTCTCGCTAAAAGAAGAACATATTACTCCGTACTTTTTGCACATGATGTTATTACCGCTCATATTGATTGTTCACTTTTATTATCAATGTTTAATATATACACTCCTTTTCGCATTCTTCGGCCTAGAGAACTGTATTTTTTGTATGTTTCTCGGCACAGAACAAATTATGGTCGTAATGATCCCATAACTAAAGCTTGTGTCAATTACAACTTATATGTAGACTCAATTGATTTCAATATGAGTAGATCACTTTGTAAAACTTCTATAATGAATTCACTGTAACCTGTCAATTAAATATATATATTTATAATTTTTGTATTAGTACTAGAAGTAGTCTAAAATAAGATAAAGCTTGTAAGACGAAATAAGAAATAAGAAATAAAAATATTCCTTTTTTCAAAAAGGTATTCTTTTACTACTCGGATAAGAGCGAGTCGCCTCCAAAGAGAACATAAGTGCGTGTCTTCCTTTAAATATTTGCTCATACTTCTCTCAGACCAAATTAAAACTGAAAAAATGCACCAAAAACGATGAAACGATTGCAAAATAGCCATCGTTCAATCGAATCGTTTTGATGAGGGTATTTGACGTTTGAAATGGGAACGTGAATCAACAAAAAACGATGATCGTCGAATCGTTTCAACGATTATCGTTTTTTTGTTGCTACGATGTAGAAGCATATTCGAGACGATATCGTTCAATCGTTTTGTGCTTACGCGATTAGGCCCAGTATTCTTAATAGGATCCCGAACTTAGCTTTTCTAATAAAGTTCTAATAAATCAGTTTGTTAATTATTTCTCAAAAATGACTTCAATCTGTGTTCATACATATATATTTTTAAAATTCAATACCGCACTTTAAAATTCAGATTGCAACAGCCATGAAACGGCAATAACAGCAACGCAAAATTTATTTTTAGCAAATATTACCCACTTCTTCTTTTAAAATAATTCCAACCACTTGGAGCTTACACAATCATTTGCACCCCACACACGTCCATCGGCTTATATTCAGTTTATAACAACTAATGCAAATTCAAAAACAAATCTCTCAATTCTTACATTATACATCTATGTAAAGGTGTCAGTTTTTGGTGAACCCTTCTTGCAATTCCGACCATACACACCTGAAACTGGTAGATAAGAAAACAGAAACTCCTACTACGTGCCTGTTCTTGTTGTACCTACTAAAAAATCTTGTCAAATATAAGAGCTTACAAAAAGCGACAGCTTGTTGCCTGTTACTGAGAGCTGAATTTATAAAAACTCACCAATAAATAACCCAAAAGTTTATTTTATTCTTATATTTCATGAGCCATTTCTTTTATCTAGCATCGCTTCTCAGATTATTACCTACCTACCTAATAAAAAAGAAAACATCCAAACAACATCCGACCCAGTTGCGCACTTTATGTATTATGCAGGTCCACTGGCATAAGATTGAAAATCACTTTAAGAACCTCGGTCGGACTTAATCGTAGGGATCCTGTGATTCCAATTCCAGTTGTTCCTTAGACAAAATTCGACACTGCTTCCAATATTTTATGGAAACAAAGTCGATCGACATTATTTCCATCAACCTTATTTCTTACTTACTTACTTAAGGTGGCGCTACAGTCCGGGGTGGACCTGGGCCTCAACCAATACGCCTCTCCAGTTAGCGCGATCTTTGGCTAACTGCCTCCAGTTGCGCACACCAAGTTGGTTGAGGTCCCCTTCCACTTGAGCGCGAGTTAAGTATCCATAGCAAAACATATTGAGAAAAAAGATAACATTATTTGTATTCAATGATATCTTTAGTCTCTAGTACAGTCTTGCACACAACGCTACAATGATAACATATGTAAAAGAGATAATATCGTTTGTATACAATGTTGGAATATTATCTCTTCTTCATTATCAAGCAAGACGATTGTACGCTTGGGTCTCCTTGTAGATAGATAAGAAAAGTATATAAATACGACTGTATGATGAATTTATCAACAGTCTTATTGTAACTACATAGTAGCCTTAAGCTCCTTTTAGAATTAGTAAAAAGTATTTCAATAATAAAGGACATAGTTCCAAATAAATATTGTTTAATTTTAAAAGTAAGAAACAAGTGTTTTAATTGGCGATCCTGCCAGGAGGTTAAATATACTTTTTAACTTCAATCGAGCGGACCTCGGGAACAAGTAGTGAAATCTAGTATAAACAGAACACTCGCGTTACCGGTTACAAGAATTACCTAGCATAGCAGGTACAAATATAGCTTCTTCGTACGAAGCAGCAAAGCAATTCAGTGAAAGTGTATATGTGGAGAAAAAAAACACACAAATTCGACGACAACAGACACGAGTTCAAAATGGAACAACTCGCAGTATTAATGGCAAGATTAGAAGCTTTAGAAACCAGGAGCAACACAGTAACACAAACCCTAGAGCACACACGCACAGAGAATGCAAGGTTAGCAGCAATAATAACTAACCAAAATCAAATAAACACTAATTTAGAAACAAAACTAAATGAAGTAAAATCTGGATTAGGCATAGTACCAAACATACCTGTGCTAGAGGAAATAAGAACCACATATACAGATGGTAGTGAAATACAGTTAGACGCATTTAAAAGCCTACCTATTTTCAACGGCGATCAATCAAATTATCGGTCGTGGCGCGAAGAAGCATCCAGATTAATGGACAGCATTAAAAACTTCAAAACACACAGTAAGTACGCAGCAGCATTGACTATAGTGAAAAGTAAAATACAGGGTGCAGCCGCGAATGTGTTAACTAATTATAACACAATTTTTAATTTTGAGGCGATACGTAACAGATTAGATTATACGTACTCTAATCAAGAACCTCTATACGTGCTACAAGACATGATGAAAGCCATCACGCAAAAAAGAAGCACACTGTCTGAATACCACGACGAGATAAATAAAAATCTCAATTTAATAATATCAAAAATCACTATGTCAGGTGATCCGCCGAATATAATCGACAGACTAATTAAAAATGCTAACGACGACGCAGTTCGTATATTCATTGATGGTATGAGTGACAACTTTACAAGAGGATCATTATATTCAGCTACAATAAATGATCTAGAACACGCATTCGCAATTGCTCGCAGAATAGAACATGATAATGTGCACAGGCATTTACATCTCACTCAGGATAAGCACCACAAAAATATGCCACATGAACGCAGAAACGAAAGAAGACCAAATTATTCGAGCCAAACAACGAATTATCAACCCCAGAAGCAATACGATAATATGCAGCAACACAATCAAGGACCACAGCCGATGGAGATAAACTCGAGACAAATTGTACATGCACAGCGACAAAATTGGAATCAATACAAACCCGATGTATATAATCCACCAGCGAAACGTGAACACAGCGGGAGTTTCAACACACACAACAGACCGCAACGATCTTATCAGCAGAACTTCAAGCAGCAGAGAGTAAATAACTCCCGACAACAACGCAGAGACGATGTCAGCAGTACATATGCAGAAGCAGATGAAACGGAATGTATGATGACGAAAATATTAATATTCCTAACATTACTAGGAATTGTACAGAGTCAAGAAGGGCAAGGAAACGTTCAAATAACTGAGTTACTAAACAAGAAGTTTATACTTACGCAAACAGATGACGTGTATTTATTCAAAGAACAAACTTATTTGTTACATGCCACCAACCTGACTTCGATATTTCAACCTTACGTAAATATCGTAACTAGTAAATATCAACCTACACAAGAAGAAAAAATTTGGTTAAGTAAAATTAAGAATTTAGCAGACCAATTACAAGAACATACTAGGCATACTAGATCAATTAACTTTTTAGGAACAGCTTTCAAATATGTGTTTGGTAATCCTGACCATTATGACTTAGTTAACATAGAAACGAGTATAAATAATCTCATAGAAAACAATAATAAACAAAAAACTATAAATTCTAGATTTGAACAAATTTTGCAACAATTCGAAGGTCAGAGCCTTAAAGAACATTTAGTAATAGAACAAGTGTACGAACAATTATTATTATTGACCAGAACAATTAATGCAGCAAAAAATAATGAATATTTATCAGAAAGCCTAGACTTAGATGACATTAAAAATATTATTCAACATGAAATAATTCAAGTACCCATAATAAATATACTTGAGTACTCTAAAATATTATTAGCTAGAACTGATGAATTCTTCATCACAATATATAAATATCCAGTTCTAATTAAATCATGTAAATTGTATAAAGTAACACCTTTAAATTCAAAACATGGAAAAATCATTACAGATAAAACAATTGCCTTATGTAACCAAACTTATTTAAGAACAAGAAATTGTCAAAATCATCTAAGTAAAAACATTTGTGAAATTAACTTTGAAGAAGAAAATTGTCTTATTCCACTTTTAAAGAATATAACTTCAAAATGCAACATTAAACAAGAATACGATTACGACTTAGAAATTGAATCCGGTGTTATGTTATTAAGCGGTAAGCATAAGTTAAATAATCAAACAATTAATGGTATAAACTTAGTTACTTATGAAAATACTATAAATCTAGACGATAAAATATACAAAAACATGCATAAGCAAATTAAAGAAGTTATATTAAGAAATCATAATTCAGAGTCTTACATCGACCAAATAATTAAAGAAGATACAATGTACAAATTCGATAACATAGATACTTTAAAAAAACTAATTATTCCTTTTGAAGAAAAACCGATATTATCAACTATATACACAATTGTAACACTGATTGTTATTCTAGCATTTACGTACGTAATGATAAAAACTATACAATGTATAACAGATCGTCAAAAACAAAAAAAGATTGACGCATATAACAAAACTTATGAAAGAGAAATGTTAAAAATAGCGTCGAAAAATCGGGACGATTTCGTTTAACAAGGGGGGGAGTTAAGTATCCATAGCAAAACATATTGAGAAAAAAGATAACATTATTTGTATTCAATGATATCTTTAGTCTCTAGTACAGTCTTGCACACAACGCTACAATGATAACATATGTAAAAGAGATAATATCGTTTGTATACAATGTTGGAATATTATCTCTTCTTCATTATCAAGCAAGACGATTGTACGCTTGGGTCTCCTTGTAGATAGATAAGAAAAGTATATAAATACGACTGTATGATGAATTTATCAACAGTCTTATTGTAACTACATAGTAGCCTTAAGCTCCTTTTAGAATTAGTAAAAAGTATTTCAATAATAAAGGACATAGTTCCAAATAAATATTGTTTAATTTTAAAAGTAAGAAACAAGTGTTTTAATTCGCGCCACCTAAGGTGAGGTCTTGCTCTACTGCGTTGTCCCTCCGGGTTGGAATCGAAGACTTTCCGGGCCGGAGCGTTGGTGTCCATTCGCTCTACATGTCCTAACCATCTTAGACGACTAATGCGTACTTTTCTGACCAGGTCGATGTCGCTGTACAGCTCGTAGAGTTCGCTGTTAAATCTTCTCCTCCAAATCCCGTCAACGCAAACGGGACCAAAAATCACTCGAAGAATTTTGCGTTCGAAGCGACCAAGAAGATCCTCATCCGTTTTTGCTAGGGTCCATGCTTCTGCGCCATAGAGCAGGATAGGGATGATGAGAGTCTTATATAGAATCTCCTTAGTGTTTCTTGACAAGGCCTTACTAATCAATTGCCGTCTTAGGCCAAAGAAACAGCGGTTGGCAAGTGTGATTCTTCGCTTGATTTCTGATGTGATGTCATTATCAGAGTTTATAGCGGAGCCGAGGTAGACAAAGTCCCTAACTACCTCAAAGTTATAGCTGTCTATCATGACGTTCTGTCCGATTCGTCGATGTTGTGTGTCCCTTCTTGTTGACAGCATATATTTTGTTTTACCCTCATTCACCACTAAACCCATTTTTGCCGCTTCTGTACTAATACTTGCAAACGCTCCAGTGACAGCTCGCTGTGTTCTGCCTACAATGTCAATGTCGTCAGCGTATGCAAGCAGTTGCACAGACTTATGGAAAATTGTGCCTCTGGTGTTAGCTTGTGAGTTTCGCACATTTTTCTCAAGAATGATGTTGAAGAAGTCACATGACAGCGCGTCACCTTGTCTAAATCCTTTTTTGACATCAAAGGTCTCAGTGAGATTGTTTCCAACCTTTATGGAGCAGCGAGCGTTCTCCATCGTCATTCTGCACAATCTGACAAGTTTGGCAGGGATGCCAAAACTAGACATGGCTCTGTATAGCTCGTCTCTATAAATGCTGTCATATGCGGCCTTAAAATCGATAAAAAGATGGTGAGTATCGATCTGGACTTCTTGGGTTTTTTCCAGGATCTGCCGTAGTGTGAATATTTGGTCTGTTGTGGACTTACCGGGCCTAAAACCGCACTGATAGGGTCCAATCAGTTCATTGACATATGGTTTTAGGCGTTCGCACAGTACGGCAGATAGGATCTTATATGCGATGTTAAGGAGACTGATGCCTCTGTAGTTGGCGCAGTTTAGAGGGTCTCCTTTCTTGTGGATCGGGCAAACAATGCTGAGGTTCCATTCATCAGGCATACTTTCCTCTAACCAAATCTTGGAGATGAGTCGGTGTATGCACTCTACCAAGTCATCTCCGGCTGCCTTGAAGAGCTCGGCAGGTAAGCCGTCTGGACCAGCCTTGTTGGATTTAAGCTTAGATATTGCTATCCTCACTTCATTTTGGTCAGGTGGACGGAAATCTTGGCTGTCATCGTCCAGGTTGAATGGTTCGTTCTGCTTAACAGCGGAATTTGTGTCGTCTTCGCCGTTTAACAGTCTGCAGAAATGGTTTTTCCATGTCCTCAGCACCGACTGTGACTCTACTACAAGGTTTCCTTGTTCGTCTCTACAGGTCTCCGTTCGGGTCTTGTTGGCATGACACGTTCTTTTTACCTTTTGGTAAAACTTCCGAACATTGTTCCTGGAGTAACACCTCTCTATATCCTCGATCGCGCGCTTCTCATGCTCTCTCTTTTTTCTCCGGAGAAGCCGATGTTCTTCCCTCCTTTTTTGCTCGTAGAGCTGACGAGCTGCTCTCGTCCTTCTATGCAGCGACGCTTCGTATGCACTTTGTTTTGCTGCATGTGCTTGCCGGCACTCTTCGTCAAACCAGCGGGTTTCGAGGTGAAACCGAGCACATCAGTTGCGGCGGTTTTGATGGCTTCTTGGCATCGGTGCCACTGGTCTTCGGCACTTGATGCTGGCAGTATAGGACTTCTCAAGAGGTTGAGGGATACGCGATCGCAAAGGTTCTGGCGGTTTGTTGCGTTTGTAGCCGTCCAACGTTAGATCTCCTCACAGTATTTTCTCGCTGTTTCTACCTACCTACCTAATAAAAAAGAAAACATCCAAACAACATCCGACCCAGTTGCGCATTTTATTTATTATGCAGATCCACTGGCAGAAGATTGAAAATCACTTTAAGAACCTCGCTCGGACTTAATCGCAGGGATCCTGTGATTCCAATTCCAGTTGTTCCTTAGACAAAATTCGACACTACTTCCAATATTTTATGGAAACAAAGTCGATCGACATTATTTCCATCAACCTTATTTCACGGCACCTTAATTATTTAAACCCCACTTCTTGTGTTTTGTCGGAAGTTTCACTACAGGAGAAAGCTATACTTGCCATCCATTCGCACTTGGTATTCGATATTAGACTTCCAGTTGAGTTTAGGGTCAAGGATGAATAATAGGTATCTACCACTGGTGAATAGAGGACGCTTTTTGTTATACAAGCGGGGAGGTGTGAAGGTTGGTATTTTGGGTTTGGTGGTGAGAATTAAAAAGCATTAAACGAGAAATAAATGTTTGTGAAGATCGACATTGGTATAAATATGTAGTGCTTACGGCCGGGTTTTCAATTAAATTCCTATTAAGCGGGGACAATGGTAATGCCTAGGATGGCGTGTGAATCCCAACACTGAATAATTTGTTCCTATTAAAAGGGTTTTACTAAAAAGGCGGTTGCTAATATCCGGGGAGTACTGTTTATTTCAGTTTTGAATTTTGTTGGTATAAAAATTGATATAGATTTAGAAAGGAAATCATCCATTTACCAAACCCAATAGGTAGGCATAGCTGCAGTATACATATTAAAAATCGTTCTTCAAACATACTGATTCTCTTCTAGTTTAAACAACACGTTCTGTATAAACTATTGTATCTGCAATGACTTTATCTCCGCCATCGTCTACGTAGAAAATATTTTCTTAACGTTACTAAAAAGAGTGAGAAATTCAGAATGGATCTGTAAGCCATTTAACCGGATAACCCTATATTATCGTTTGAAAATCACTAAGCCGACTACTGCAACTGTATATATACCTACCCGCATGGTGTGGAAAAACCCATCATTTGGAAACTATAAGTAGGTAGATACTACCGCAGACTTAAAATAATGACACATTCATACCCATATTACCCAATCTCAGTGTATTTATACTGAACTTGCCATGCAATCAATGCTTAAGGATTAAAACCAATATAGAGATATTATAGCGCATTATCCCTTAAGCCACAATAGGCAGCAAAACAAATTTTGCAAACAACTTACCACGCACCATTAGTAGCGTATAATCCCCTACCCCTACCGAAACCATTCCATTCACATTCACCATAGTGTGAAAACATATGCCAGTCACCGAACTATTGTCACACATCCTATACCTAGCTGTGTAAAGGACTTAATAAGTCTCTCTGAAAAATTAAATAGGTCCGACCGAATGGAATAATAGCATACGATACCTATGTTTGAACACATTTGCATCTAAGCCACCATTTGCTTCCACTGATACCTCTGAATACGTAAATAGATCCATAATCTGCTTCCGCGCAGACTGCTCCGTCACGCTGGCCGTTCACAATTAGGTGTTATGTTAAATTATTTTCAGCATTGTCACCAAGGGATACGGCAGGCAGACAATGAAACTTACGACATGATAGATTCCTCATAAATATTATCGTATGCTAAAATAATTGTTACTGCATAAGCTGTTTGGTCACTTAAAAATATACGGAAGTATTATTTGATTTTTTTTTTTTTTTATCCCAAAAAGTATATTTTCCTACAGAAAATAATAAAAATAAATAAATACCTATATAACATAGGTGGGTATTTGTTTTTAGAGCAAGAGTTGGTATATAAGATATAAGACGTAATCGTGCGCATGGATTGAATTTAAGGGATAAGAAAGGGAGGTGCTTTCTGATTTATCTCAAAGTGTCTATACACTCACATTTCGTGTAAAATGTTCATGCGCATAATTTGAGTGAGTATTTTTTCGGCTGTGTAGTGGTTGATATATAGCAACCTATATATTGCGCGGTTAGTTGTTTCCATTACAATTTCAGATCAACTCAAAATGCTCTACTTCGGGTGGCAGTAAATTAAGGCCTTAACAACTTTAAAGCAAATCTAGGATGACACCAATCAATAAAATGTAATTTAATTGGTCAACTGATAACGCAACTATTGATAAAGATTTGAGTTTGTCTTAAGATTCAAACGTTCGTAAAAAGTGTACGAGTTTAATTTTTCGGATCAATTTTTTTAACTTTTACATGAAATACAATTTTGTAATTCATATTTTTTCTTCGAATAAAACGTCCTTACTATTTTAATTAAGATAAATGGAGTATGGCGTCGGTCATTTGACGCCTCAAAGTCAAATTTTGTCTTATACATTTACGAAAAATAAGGAAATTTGTATATAGCACTTTGTTCGTTTTTAATTTTTTATCATACAATTCTTTTTAGGCCTGTATTAAAATTAAGTAGTGTCCGCTTATAACGAACTCGAAGGGACTGACCAAATTGGTTCGTTATAACCGAAGTTCGTTATAAGTGATACGCTAAAAAAATCATCAAGTTTTGTTTTGAAAATCAAAAAAAAAAAAAAAGTGTTCAAAACACATAAAAACTATTTAAATATTTCAGTATAAAAGCATTAAATTTATATTAAATTTGTTCTTTAAAAAAGTCATGAATCTTGGATTGTTTTGTTTGAGAAGATTTCAATTCGCTTAAAAACAATTCGACATCTGCAAGTCCACATAGCGCTTTGTTTTACGCCTTGTTCTTATTCGTTTCTAAATCTCCCATTTTACTTAAATGATTTTTAAGTGCGTCACTTCACTCAACCTTTCGTTTGTAAACATAAAGCTACTCGGGGAAGTACCGAACAAATTATATTGATGGACAAAATTTTGACGTTTAAGAATGTTGGTTCGTACGCAGCTATACAGTTCTCGGGGAAGTCCAGAAAAGTTGGGAAAATCTGGATAACAATGTAAAGCGATAGATTTTTGGTTCGTTATAACCGGACATTTTCTTTAATTCACGCGCAGAATGGGTTCGTTATATGCGAAAGTTCGCTTTAGGCGGGTTCGCTATATGTGAAATTAAAATTCATAATTCTTGTGGGGCATTGATTGGGACTTCATGAAATGGTTCGTTATAACCGAAAGTTCGCTTTAACCGGGTTCGCTTTAAACGGTTACTACTGTACATAATCTTCAAATTTCGAACCGCTATTTACTACAAGACAAATGAAAAGTATCAAAAAAAGATATTCATGTCGATTATAGAATCCGCAAAAATGTATTCCCGGGGAGTTGACTCGATCCACGGCCTATTCACATCCGCGATAAATGTAATTATCAAATCCGCCGGAAGAACAACATTGCCGATCCGTAACACTTACTTATCATTTTCGAACTATCTTATCGATGCTGTTAGTTTTTGGCATTTAGGGCGGTATTCACCGACCAATATTAAACTAAGGGCGGTATTCATCGACCAATATTAAACTAAGAGCTTCGTATTCACTGGTTAAATTTTAAATTAAAACATTCGAAATTTGCGTCCCGATTGATTTTTAAATATTTATACATAAATAATTCATACAAATAGGTTCACCCGATGCAATGCTTTTCTTTGCTTTAGAACAAATTCACGAAAACTAGTTGTCAAACTCAAGCGCACTTGAATTGGTGAATCTGAGAAAATTCGCAAAAGTGCTCTGAAATTTGAAAAAGATTGCCTTTTTTGTTTGTACCAAACGAACATAAAAACTGCTCTGAGAGCGCCCAATCGAATACCACATAATAATCGATTTAAGAGCGCTTGATAAATACCGCCCTTAATGCCAAAAATTACACAATTTAGAATTTTTAACAAAATACAGCAAAAGTATTAAAGTAAATACGGTCTTAAACGAAATAAGAAATAGAAAAATAATGGATTCAATTTCCTTTCATTTAGTTGCTCGAGAGCATTTTTGTGGTGGAACGGGTGATGGGACAATGTTCGGGTTTTCACTTTCGGCATCGAATTCATCCAAAATGTCCATTTCAATAGTTTCATGTTCGTTTAACACATCTCCAGAACAGGCGGGTGCAGAAGAGTCAGAGATAGCTATTGTTGGTGCTTCGCGTTTTCTTCTTCTTCTTTTTTTTTTTGCGAATCCCACCTTCTCAAATTGCACTCTGCATAAAACTAAAAATAATATTCAAAAACTTAAATTGGTGCTTTTCATTTTTTGTTTATGTTGCATCCGCAATGATTTTGGTGCGGATTTAAAACGTTCAAAGTTATATGGAGTGCGGATGGGCTGCGTATTTCATAATCTAAACAAAACCAAACTACGTAACCGACATCCGTTCACTTTTTACAGCGGATTCTATAATAGCAAAAACTGAAAAAAGTTGTCGGAAGCCATCCGCAGACCGTTCATCGGATTCTGTAATAGGGGTGATTATATTATATTAAGAAAATTAATAAATCGGTTAGACGACTAGAATGGAGAAAGTAATTTTCTTACTAATCAAATTATTCATTATGTTTTACGAAATAAAAATGGAGAAAATTTCCATGTAAAATTATCCATTGTGATTTGTGACCTACAAAATATTTATTGTGAAAGCCTAGTATCCTGCTCGCGCTAAATTTTAGCGCGCATAGTCTCCACTTCGTTTCTCCACACCAAAGATAAATGGTCGCTAAATTATTATTAAACATGATATAGATGGGACAAAACCCATATGTTTATGAAGCATGAGTACCATGACAGATATCAGTAAACGTAATTTTAATAGAATTATCGAATTTCAAACTTGAAAGACGTAAGAAACCTAGAAATAATAAGAAGAACTTCGACATATTGTGTCCTCAAACTTTCCACTATCTCCTAACCATAGTGGAACACTTGTTATTACCCAAAAGACAGGGCCAAATGAAAGCATAAGCCTCCTTGAAATGCGATTCGCTTTATTTATGTTTATATCTCTGTTTTGGCTCCGTTGTTTGGCTTTGCGTTTTCTTTTAATTATTACACAAACATTATCTGCGTTTTCCGCCAAAAAAATCATAGCAAACACAAGTCAAACTCTTTCCTCCGTTTTGTATGTCAGAATTTATCTTCGATTTAATGTACCGGACATTTATTTCGCGAGCTAAATGAGTGGAGACTTTTCATCGGCCCATCTATATGAAGTTAAGGATTTAGCGTGCGAACAGGATACTGCTTTGCTAAACTGCCTCGCTAAATTTTATCTTTGTAGACATTTTTGTATGGGAGATAAAATTTAGCGCGAGCAGGATACTAGGCTGAAGGTTCAAAATGATTATTAGTAAGGCCCAAAGTCTTTTAACTTTAACTTCGAAGTAATATCTGTGATCAACAAATTTAAGGAAAGTGACAAAATAATCTAAATAAATTGAATATTCTTGTTATTTTCAAAACAAAATATTGCAGAAAAAAAAATTGATATTAATCAAATTATAAATGAAACAATAATAGCTATTTTATGTTTTTTTCTACAGGACGATTAATCGTACAAAAAATTTAATGAAAATTCGGTGTCGGTGTGTTCAGGCACAGCTCAGCTCAACATCATCTTATTTGTATGGGAAAATTTCGGCCCGAAAAGTTGGACAATCGTGAAAACCAGCGCGGTTTTTTTCCTTAATGTCGATTGCGGAGAGGATACACGTATAGGCGGATTCTACAAATTTGTGAGTGTAGTAGGATATTCTGATTTTTGATGTATTTGGGAATGATTTTCTTTTCGACTGGAAAGTTGTCAATAATTGGAAGTATTGTTCGTGATAGATCGTATCTTTACATATTAATAAATATAGGTATGTACATATATGCAAGAATTCAGAGATTTGTTTTTGAATTTGCATTAGCAGTTATAAACTGAATATCACGATGAATGTGTGTGAAGTTGGATATTCTGATTGTTGGAATTATTTAAAGGTGCATATTAAACAAGTGGTTGGAATTATTTTAATTTGCATATTGAAAATGCTTAAAAAAAATTAGAATTGGGTAAAATTTGCTGAAAATAAGTTTTGCATTGCTCTTATTGCATATCAAATGGCAATTTTGAAGTGCGGTATTGCGTTTCAAAAATATGTATATATAAACAGAGATCGGCTTTTGGGTAGCCGTTTTTGATTAAAAACTAAAAAATGGATTTATTCGAATTTTTTGCATAAGTATAGCATAAACCAGATTATAAGTTATTGTTCGGGATATAAGCATTACTTGTTTATTAAAGTGCTATCGACGTCAAAAAGGGGATATTCGAGATATGAGCAGTTTTTAAAATTAGCGTTTTCGGTGATTCGAAATCAAAGGACGCAATAATTTAAAGAACATCAATTTTTCAAAAATCGATTTTACGATAATACAGAGAAAAAGCTTGCCATTAAGTAAGAATTTTTGTTACAATCGCATGGACCGTTTTCGAGATATGTCCAAATTTAAAAAGTACAGTTATTCAAATTTTTAGCCAAAAACTCGGTATGTAGTCATGGTAACCTCACCCACTTAAGCTTAAATATCAATTTTGGTTGAAATCGTTAGAGCCGTTTTCGAACAAATCAAACTGGTACGAACATTTTATATGAGAAGTACCATTAAAATTGAGGTTACCTTGCAAAAAAAAACAATAACTTTCTCTTAAGCCTAGTATCCTGCTCGCACTAAATTTTATCTCCCATACAAAAATGTCTACAAAGATAAAATTTAGCGAGGCAGTTTAGCAAAGCAGTATCCTGTTCGCACGCTAAATCATTAACTTCATTCAGATGGGCCGATGACAAGTCTCCACTCATTTAGCTCGCGAAATAAATGTCCGGTACATTAAATCGAAGATAAATTCTGACATACAAAACGGAGGAAAGAGTTTATCTTGTGTTTGCTATGATTTTTTTGGCGGAAAACGCAGATAATGTTTGTGTAGTAAATAAAAGAAAACGCAAAGCCAAGCAAAAGAGCCAAAACAGATATATAAACATAAAAAAAAATTAAAAGGCACTCCGGGAGTGCCGACAGAAGTGATAACTTGAACAATTACGTGTGTATTTTTCGAATCGTCAGAAAATATATTATTGTGTAGGAAGTACTTTTAAATAAAGTGTTTTTTTATTCATTATTATAAACTACTACTACTACAAAAATTATGTTACATTTTTCATTTTCATTTAATGCGGTATTTTACATCAAAAATAATACATATTATTTTACATACAAAATTGCAATCTATTGTTTAAAATGTATAAATTTACAGATACATGAAATATTAAATTTAAAAATTAATGGGTATTCTTTGAAATGCATACCAATGACACTTATGAAATTTCATCAACAACTTCAAACTCTTCCATCATCATCATCATTATTATCATTATATTTGAAAACGGATACTATAGGTTTATGGTAGGTAACTAAAATAGGAAACAAACAATTTTGATTCGAATCTATTTAAATAGGTATCTTGTAAACATGGCATCAATTGTAGTTTTATGTCTAGTCGTGCTAAGATTGCGATCATTGCTCATCGTTAAATCAAATTTGCTATTTAAAAATTCAATTAATGGTAGATTTTTATCATCTGCAAAGTTGATGTTGAAATCCCCACTCAAAATGATTGGAATATCATCAAATCTCTTCCCAACTTTAGCTTGAAGTAATGCAGAATTATCTTTAGCATATAACGGGTGATTTTTTAGCTGGTTTGGTTTTGGCAACACTGGTTTTGCCAGCTGACGTGTGTTTAGTACCTTGTGTCACTGTCAAACAGCTTCAGTTTGGTTTGCAATTTAACCATGGATCATCTTACAAATGAACAACGCTTGCAAATTATTGAATTTTACTATCAAAATTCGTGCTCGGTTCGAAATGTTCATCGCGCGCTGCTTCCATTTTATGATCGGCATTCTCGACCTTCTGAGCAGTCTATTCGGAAGATTGTGACCAAATTTCGCACCAAATTTACTTTGTTGGACATTAAACCCCCAACACGTTTACGTACTGTGCGTAGTGAAGAAAATATTGCGGCCGTATCAGCTAGTGTGACAGAAGACCGCGAAATGTCGATTCGGCGCCGTTCCCAGCAGTTAGGCCTTTGTTACAGCACTACGTGGAAAATTTTGCGGAAGGATTTGTGCGTAAAGCCTTTTAAGATACAGCTTGTGCAAGAACTAAAGCCAGCCGACCTACCACAACGCCGAATTTTTGGTGAATGGGCTCTTGGAAAGCTGGCCGAGGATCCGCTTTTTTATCGAAAAATTGTGTTCAGCGATGAGGCTCATTTTTGGTTGAATGGGTACGTAAATAAGCAAAATTGCCGCATTTGGAGTGAAGATCAGCCAGAAGCATTGCAACAGCTACCAATGCATCGCGAAAAAGCCACTGTTTGGTGCGGTTTATGGGCCGGCGGCATTATTGGGCCATATTTCTTCAAAGATGATGCGAATCGCAGCGTTACTGTCAATGGTGAACGCTACCGAGCGATGATAACAAACTTTTTTTTGCCCGAAATGGAAGTTCTTGACTTGCATGATATGTGGTTTCAACAAGACGGTGCCACATGCCACACAGCACGCGAAACAATGGCGCAATTGCGAGGCGAGTTTGGTGAACAGTTAATTTCACGTTTCGGGCCGGTCAATTGGCCGCCTAGATCGTGCGATTTGACACCATTAGATTATTTTTTGTGGGTGGACAAGCCCGCTTCGATTGACGCACTGGAAGCCAACATCCATGCATTCATTCGTGAGATTCCGGCCGATATGTGTGAAAGAGTATGCCAAAATTGGACTCAGCGGATGGACTACCTGAGACGCAGCGGTCAACATTTGCATGAAATTATCTTTAAACATTAAATTTCAAGGTTCAAACTATCGATTCAAATAAATATTTCATTCATTTTTTCGAATTTTTTGTGTTTTTTTTTTTTTTAAAGTTCTAAACCTCTTAAAAAATCACCCTTTATAAGTAAATTTCATCGATGCTGTCTTCCAGCGTAATCTAGATAGATTACAGTCTCGAATGTACATATCTTACTTCAGCTACCACAATCCGATTGTATCTACTTGTATTCTACCGAAACTAGCACAGAACGAATAAATTAATAATAATTATACTGAAGCTTAATTGAATATGAATTTCTTTCCGAAAAATACAAATTTTACTTTTAAAAGAAAAAGAACGAGAAAAGACAACAATATTTTTCTGTCTTGCCGCATCGCCATTGATAATGCTCTAGATCTCGTGGTACGGCATCAATTGTAGTTTTATATTCATTATTTTACACAAAAATTACTAATCATATTTTACAGTATACACTAAGGCGACATGAATATTACAATTATTTATATAGTATACCTACTCTTAGGGTGGCAAGTTTACCACAGTTTTCTATTTCTTGTTTCGGTAATTATAACACAAGCTACTGTGCCGTAAATGTGCACAAACCCAAAATCGTGGATATAATATGTCGGAATTAAGCCTGGTAAAATTAAGTTATGAATTCCCCATACAAAACAGGTAATTGAAATAATTTTGGTGACAATCAATTTGTCGCTACCATAAATTACCATAGTAACGTATTCAAATAAAAATCATCGTAGATTAAGCTATAAATTACCTACCCCTAAAAGTAAGCAATAGTACAAAAGTTTACAACTAAAAGTATGCAATCGGTGTCGGTGTCGGTGTCGGTGTCGGTGTCGGTGTCGGTGTCGGTGTCGGAGTCGGTGTCGGTGTCGGTGGCGGTGTCGGTGTCGGTGTCGGTGTCGGTGTCGGAGTCGGTGTCGGTGTCGGTGTCGGTGTCCGTGTCGGTGTCGCGAGTTTGCTAGTTTTTGCCCATCCAAATAGTGCCCAACGCGCCTAAAGAAGTATGCAATCGGTGTCGGTGTCGGTGTCGCGAGTTTGCTAGTTTTTGCCCATCCAAATAGTGCCCAACGCGCCTAAAGAAGTTATCACTTCAAAAGTTATCACTTCAAAAGTTTACAACTAAAAGTATGCAATCGGTGTCGGTGTCGGTGTCGCGAGTTTGCTAGTTTTTGCCCATCCAAATAGTGCCCAACGCGCCTAAAGAAGTTATCACTTCAAAAAACAATAACTTTCTCTTAAGCCTAGTATCCTGCTCGCGCTAAATTTTATCTCCCATACAAAAATGTCTACAAAGATAAAATTTAGCGAGGCAGTTTAGCAAAGCAGTATCCTGTTCGCACGCTAAATCCTTAACTTCATTCAGATGGGCCGATGACAAGTCTCCACTCATTTAGCTCGCGAACTAAATGTCCGGTACATTAAATCGAAGATAAATTCTGACATACAAAACGGAGGAAAGAGTTTGTCTTGTGTTTGCTATGATTTTTTTGGCGGAAAACGCAGATAATGTTTGTGTAGTAAATAAAAGAAAACGCAAAGCCAAGCAAAAGAGCCAAAACAGATATATAAACATAAATAAAGCGAATCGCATTTCAGGGGGGCTTATGCTTTCATTTGGCCTCGTCTTTTGGGTAATAACAAGCGTTCCACTATGGTAAAGAGATTGTGTTAAATTTGAGGACACGATATGTCGAAGTTCTTCTTATAATTTCTAGGTTTCTTACGCCTTTCAAGTTTGTAATTCGAAAATTCTATTAAAATCACGTTTACTGATATCTGTTATGGTACTCATGCTTCATAAACATATGGGTTTTGTCCCATCTATATCATCTTTAATAATAATTTAGCGACCATTTATCTTTGGTGTGGAGAAACGAAGTGGAGACTAGGGGCGCTAAAATTTAGCGCGAGCAGGATACTAGGCTTTACTACGTAATGGAGGAAGTTAAAATGTGATTTGAAAAGAAATATATTTAATATGTAACGTGGTTGACTATCACAACACTATTGTAGTGTTAAGCGAGGTAGCTAAAGGTTGTTACATTTTTTTTGTTATTCATGGAAATGGCTTAACAATGTTTATAAGTTCCTGCGAAGCCTTTGCTTGCCAGCAGAAAATTGAATTGTTTCATATAAAATAAAAATAAGAGTAAGCTCGATAGCAAAAGATTTATATAATCCAGAACATTGTTATTAGAACTCTCAAACCTCTATCATTATTTCGCTGTTCAGTACTTTTTATTTGTTTTAGTAGGTACTGAATTTTGAAGCCTTTTTAGCTTTCCGATGTGGGTTGCAGCTGCCTTACCCCAAACAAGTATACCATACCGTAGTTTTGTCTCCACTAAGGAATAGGAAACGTGGCTTTCAAACAGGTTCATTGCCATAGTGTCTCAAATGGGATAGAGCATTATAAATCCTTCTTTATGTATGCGCAATTTATCAACATGTTTGTGCCATAAAATGACAATCAATCACTACTCCAAGATATTTGTAGCTTTCTACTAACTGAATACTGTCGTTTGCAGTGCTAGGGCAGGCGTCATTACTCAAAATATATTCTGCTCTGTATGGGTTTGAATTGTGGGCTCCAAATGTGCATCATTTTGGTTTTGGAAGCGTTTATGAGCCAGCCATTGTCGTGGTACCGTGGCACAATCGCTGTGTCTACAGAAAATGCAATTGGAATACCCTCCTTGAAGACACGAAGTATAGCTCGTTGGTGTAAAGGATGAGAGAATCGGACCTAGTTTGATCCCTGCGGAACTCCATATTTCACGCGTTTTTCCTTACTCATCGCGTCCTTAATCTTGATGCAAAAACCCCTCTTGTGTAGATATTCTCTGAGTCAATCAGCCAGTACTCCTCATATGTCTATCCTTTTTAGCGCTTCTAATAAGTTCGCGTGGTTCAGGCTGTCGAAAGCTTTACTAAAGTCCATGAACAGGAATAGAACATTATGGCTATTGCTTAAGCTTTCATTGACTATATTTAATTTTTATATATCCTTATACTATAGTAAAACTGTAACTTTTCCGGCTGTAAGCTGTTTGCTATGAATAGATTCAAAAAGTACTACACGAAATTGATTCCGGTTTTCACAGTTCCATTGAAAATTGTCGAGATTAGATTATTGGATATGTTTTACTGTTACTCGCTATCCGGAAGCGGAAATCTAAGCTGATATTTAAGAAAAGTAGTTCGAATGCCTTCTAGCTCCTAGCTTTGGAATGAATCATCCAAATGAAATAGGTATTTTTATATAAATTCAATTATGCACAAAGATTTTAAGATATAAATCATCTTTGAGCGTTATCCTGAAGTCGAACAATAAGCAAGAAACTATAAATTTTATACAATTCAAAAAAGTAAAATGTTCGATTGAAGCTAGATCGTTGAATTTTCCCAGCTTTAAGTATAGGAAAGCACGGGTTAGCTAGTTATGTATAAAGGTTTGTCCAGACCAGCGAAATGTTTGTTTAATAAAGGTTTATTAAATTTTTAAAAAATGTTTCCGATTTGCTTCAGGAACATTTCATAAATATCTATTTAATACCTCTTAAATGTTTCTTTCAATGTTGACGCTGATAAAACATTTATGAAATATTTATAAAATGTTTATGAAATGTTTAATTTTTATCCATTTTTGCACTAAATAATGATGATCTCTAAAGCATTATCATACAAAATTTAAAAAAAAACTCGATTTAGTTCAAATAATTTATTTAAATGAATGACCTCCTTATTATTCCAAGATTTTTTTGATATTTAAATTTTTATATTCAAGCAACTTCAAAAAACAACACCTACTTTCTGCCCGGAAACTTGTGAAAAAAAAAATTATTTCCCGTCACGAATGGGAAACTGCGAAACATTTCATAAACATTTCTTAAATGTTTCATTGTTGTCCAGACCAACGAAATATTTAATAAACATTTCTTTTTTGTTTAGTAAATGTTTATGAAAAAATGTTAATGAAATATTTATGAAACATTAATTAAATGTTTATGACATGTTTCGGTGGTCTGGACACACCCTAAGATAACAAGTCTAAACTCAAAAACGAAATTGAATTTTCTTTTAAAATTTTATAGTTCACCTCTATATTTCTTCTTCAATTTTAAGTATCTGGACTGGGAATTGTTTTGTAGCATATACACTTTTTGATGCCCCTCGTGTATGGGTAAAACAATTTTTGAAAAAAATATATGAGGTGACAAAGAGTTGAATTTTATGTTAACTTATGTAGCAACTAGCAACTGAAGGGTATATGGCAAAACGGCAGCTAATAATATTACAAGTAATTAATAGATCCTGTACACTGCTATCAGAAAAAATCTATTGCGTTGTAAACTTGTATAACTTGTACAAACTTTATATCGAAAAAAGATTAAAAAAAAACCTATCACACAGATTTCGAATAATAAGTGCACTAGCTTTTAACTTCGTTTTTCTCGAAACGATGTCAATGGCGTATGAGACAGAACAGTTCTCAGGCGACGAAATAAAGAAAGCGTGAAAAAATCGTGTTCTTGCCATTATTATAACTATTATTACAATTAATTGCTTTTATGGTAATGATAATGAATGACGATTTGTTGGAGATTTTTTAAGCAGAAAATGCAGATTTTGTAAAATTTTATCTGGCGTCACTGCCTCCAACTTCGGCCGATTTTCCGTTACTTGCCTACAAACTATATTTGTATGGGGCGGCCCATGCTAAGTGCGTTAGTGTTGTTACATAGAAATTCGTATTGACAAATGTCACGTTACTTCAACAATTCCGGCTCACCAACACACTCCCTCTTTACATGTGCCAATTCCGCTGTCGTCAAAGTTAATAATATTCAAAAGCGGAAAATACACAACCATATTTGTAGTATACTAGCTGACCCGGTAAACTTCGTTTCGCCCAAATTTGTTAAATTGTTAATACATTCCGAGCATGCACCAAGCACTTGCTCATTTATGTAATTCGACCAATTAAAATTCTTTATTCAAAAGTTATATTAAATGCAATAGAAATAAATGATGAATAGCAATGTTGATTTTTTTCAATCAAACCGCAATGATTTTGACGTGTCGTCCAACCTTCCACTTTTTCACTAAATTGACAAACATCCATCGATTATCCTTGCAATAAATTATTTGTCATAGCGAAAGTGAGACGCACGGGAACTTGAAGTCGCACGAATGGAAAATCGTTCTTAATAAGCGAAATCTGCGGAATAAGAATGTTTGCCTTTGAATTTTCCCCTTAAAATCATCACTTGTATGGCTTTGCCCGTACCTTTCGTATTAAATCTTGCTCACATTTCGCAAATTGCTTTATTTGGACAGCGTCCATTAATAATTTTCATTATACAACTTTAGAAATAGCGTTTGATTTTATTTTTGAATGGGACGTGCCACAATCCGTTTTCTTATCCCGCTTGTGTTTTTCAAAGTACCACCTATAGGTCAAAAACTATCCAAAATTTAAAACTGGAAGCAACCATATCCATCTACAAAATTTCAATCAACTTGGTAGCGCTGTTTCGGCGATCGGCAACAGCGCCACCTATCAGGTCCAAAAGTATCCTATCCTTCAAGCGGGAACGAAGAATATAAATCTATAAAATTTCATTGAAATCGGGTGAGTGGTTTCGGAGATCGATTACAACGGCATATAGCGGGTCAAAAATCCTATCTTTTAAGTTTGCTTTAACCTGAAATACAACAATACGAACAAAACAAAAGAAGAATCATAAAAATTTACCCAGTGGTTATCGATTTATATCATCATCATCGAGTTTCATCCCGAAAGAATTATAGGTGTGATTTAAGAAGATTATTATTAAAGAAAATTTAATTGAACTGAAAAACGACATACGCCTACAACGCCACATGTTGAGGATTTTCCGACGATGTGCACTAAGAAATTCAGTTTTTGTTAAAAATAATAAATTAATTATTTTATATGTATTTTATCAAAATAACTCCGATCGAAGCATCTGTTTTAACAGATATTTATTTTGTTTACATCCTCGTTGACGATATTTGCAGCACGCATTTTGTCAATGTTATGCCAACGCCATAAGGTTACATCAAAAAAGTTTGAATTGTAAAAGCGCTATGGTTATATTAGATATAATTTAATATGGTGGTTAAGTATTCTTAAATTTTCTAATTTTCCGCACAATTTTCTTAATTTTTTCTTTCATAAGATTTTTCTCCGAACAATAACAAACACAACAAAAAAAATTTAGCGAAATCGGTCCAGCCGCTCACGCGTCATGCCGCGACCAAGGGAAATAGGGATTCATTGTTATATATATAGATTCAACATTGGCACATTTGTTCGAACAGCTTGACTCAATGCGATTCGTTCGAAGTCCATTTCTCGCTCCAATTCTCGATTAAATGCGTCAAATCAAAGCTTTGTTTCGTATTTCATCTCACATCTCCAGTTCATTATCCGATGTCACAGTGCGAATTCGATGCCAAATATCGTCGGCCATAATATCATCTTTGTATAATCAAAGTACCTATCTACTTCATTTCAAAAAGTTACTTAATGTAACATAGTAAACATAATTTATTAGAACAAAGTTTTTAGGTACCTATTTAAAAAAAACTTCAAAATTGTTGACAACAACAATTTGCTTGGAAAATAATTAAAATAATTGACAACAACAATTGCTTTTAAAATTCAAAATATTTTTTTTTTTATTTGAAGTGTCACTTCTTGATTTCTATCCAGTTAATTTTTTTTCAAAGTGTATTTCCCCATACAAACTTTAATTTTCTAATTTTCCGCGCAATTTTCTTAATTTTTTCAATTTTTCTTTTTTCCTAAACCTTCGCGGAGCAATTACGAACAAATCCGCAGAAGGAAGTATCCAATTTGGTCCAGTCGTTTTCGAGTTTTAAGCATCCGAACAAACCAGGATCCATTTTTATATATATAGATAAAACATCTTCTTTAGGTAGTTTCATTAACGAAACAAATCAAATCATTCACTTTTTAACAACAAATAATGACTAACCAATGACATTCAGTAATTTTAAAATGTGGTATTCCCGAACTTTATCACATTCCCTCACGATTGGCAGTGTATGTTTTTCCATGTCACACGGATTCTTAATTGAAATAACACCGATGGAAAACAAAATGGCGAATTTGAAAAAAAAAAAAAAACTTGATGTGCCAGCCGCCAGCGGCAAGGGGATTGCGCCTTGCGAGTTGGGGGTCTCAGTATATTGTCTCTGGTCTCAGTATTGTCTCTGCTTTCAACAGTGGATTTTGACAGTAAAAGTAAATGTCTTTAACATTATTTTAACTTGTATACATAAATGTGACCGTTGCTTTTCAAATTCATGTGCCATATAATGTATATGTAAAATGGAACAAAAAAAAAACATTGCGATCTCCAAAATATTGCATTAGCCCTCAACGAATCCACCGAGTTATTTTACATTTAAAATCTCAGAGATGTGCTCATTCAGAGGAGGGAGGAAATCGAATAAAAAGTTTGTAAATGCTTAGGTTAAAAGGTAAAATATCAGCTGCCTAATCCGCCACTGAGTTAATGGAATTCGGATTACAGATTTGGGTTTGTTGGTTTTATATTACTGGCAACCGGAATTAAGAGCATCGAAGAGAAGAAAAAACGAAAAGTCACGCAGGGTGTTTCTATATGAATAAGTGTGGCTTTGGATTTGGAATTTTCCAGAATACGTTAAATTAAAATTATCATAAGAACATTATTTATCTTAGTGAAGCCTTTTCGATTAATCCATACTAGAAATTGAATGGGGTAGGTGTTAATGTATTGCCGCGAATGTGTTTGGCTAAGATTAAAATAATAAATGTATGAACAATATATTGCAAATGCAATGTATACCTACACGGTTAAAAATACTGGCGTTAAATTTAATATTTTTTGGGTTGTATATAAGTCCACGCTGAAAAAATATTAGAATTTAATATTTCTGATATATTCAATTTCAGAAATGAATAACGGACTTATTGAAACGAAATAATGTTTGCTATTACAAAATATATTCATAATATTCAAATTTAATACAGAAAATATTGGTTTCTATATCAGAAGTATTTAAATCAAAGCCTTACATATTAAAATTTTATATAGGATTTTAATACAATTGTATTAGAAATAATGAAACTGTGTATTGAAATCCAATATAAAGACCTTAAATTCAATATTTCCTTATATTAGAATGAAATAAATAATTGTTATATTTTATTACAAATTTATATTTGATTTTAGTACAGATGGGATATAATTTAATACCAAAAATATTATATTTTAATATAGTTTGGTATTTATTTTAAGTCTAAATAGGATATTTTTAAGTACAAAATATATTATATTCTAACACAAAAGAGGGTTTGTATCAAGTGTTAAAAGATTATTTAGTAATATAATAATATATTACACTTTAACACAAGATTGAATGGAAATATTGAAATGATTGCTTTGGCACAAGCGATTTTTGCCTCCTTCGATGGATAGTTTCCACATATAGACCTTAAGTAGTCTGTTCCGCATGTCACCAATGATCTTCTAGGCGAGTCCTTTAGAGTATTAGTTCGCGAGTACTCTCCCAAAATATAGGCCGCTGCGCTCGCTTTAATGAAACTTTCTAGACCCTTAAGTGAAAAAAAATCATGAATACCCCTATATATTGTTATTAAAACTGTTACTTACCTCCTTATATATAAGAAGACTACATCCGATTGCCGCGTCCTGCCTTTTTAATTTTCCTTTTTCAGGATCAACTTCGCTAATAGTGTGTATTGTAATTGTGAAGCAAGCACAATTTGAGTATTGCTTCACAATACTTAATAGACAATCTAATCTACAGGTATTTCGGCACCGTCGCTATCTATCTTTTAATATAAATCCACCATCTATTACTTCGTTTTCCAAAACTTAAAACGAAAAACATAAAATAAATTAAAACTGAATTCACTCACTCTTCAAGAAAAAAAAAAAAAAAACATTTGCACAAACTGAATATAACTTAAAAACCTCTTCTGCAATTACTTACCATATTGAAGGATATCCTCATTGGATATCAATGTTTCATTTTCCGTGCATTAAATAATTTGTTTAAATTTAATTGTTTGCTTCTCCACGGTTTTCACTTTTATGGACAACCCGTTTAAACTTCCCACCAAATACTCCATTTTTATATCTTTCCGCGACGCGCTTCTAATTGGAAATGGAAAACCAAGCCACAAAATAATATCTCTTGGTTTGAAAATAATACCGAAATATTGAAATTTAATACTACAGGGTTTAATTTAAGTTCCACTGTATTAAAAATAAATACAGACATATTAGAATGTAATACTGAATGAAGTATTATAGAGTAGTACCTCGGTATATTAAAAAAAGTTTGGCTTTGCTATTAATGCGCCAAAAAATAAAAGTAACACAAGAATATTAAAATATAATACTCAGGGTATTAAAAGGTAATTCTTAAGTATTAATAAGTAATACTGAAGTATATTAATTAGCAATGAAAGCTTGAAATGAAAAGTAATACAGGTGAGGGTTGTGTGCTATACTACAATTATTATAATACACAAAATATTTAATTTTAATATTATTCAGTATAAGATCACCTCAACCCAGATCTTGTATTATAACAAAATACAAATTTATTGAAACTAAAAACAATGTAATAAGTGCATATTAAAATATAACCAGACAGAGTGTTCTATTTTAAGTCAAATATAATTTAATTGTAATAAATTCCTGTTTGAAATATAGCTTTAATATTCTCGGGGTTAGATTGTAGAACTAAAATACTAGATTTTAATATTTTAAGATTGAAATTCAGAGAAGCCTTATTAAAATGAGCATTTTAATGAAAGAAATATTGAACTTGAATACAAAAATATTAAAAAAATAATGTAATAAATCGAAAATATTAAAAAATAATTTTTCCTGTGTTGCATACACCTGTAATAATGACGTGGTATTAAAAAACACCCTCATATTTTTAACCGTGTACAGTCTACAGAATGCCGTTGTTGGCCGATGAGAATAGAAAATAAACTAATCCTGGCGCCATAAATATTTATCCTGAAAACAACCATGGGACAACTACATACACCATTTGTACCATTTTATTTGGCATTGAACACAAATGTACTGGCATAAGCTCCCATACAATAAGAGTACTTCATTCGCTATCCCACATGATGGCACTATAGCAGTATAGCAGTAGCAGGTAACCAGAGACAATACTGAGACCCCCAACTTCAGCCGATTTCCCGTTATCTTGCCTACAAACAATACTTGTACGGAGTGTACACAATTTAGTGCGCTAGTATTGATACATAGAAATTCGTATTGAAAAATGTCACGAAACTTCAACACACCAACACACCCTCAAAAAATATCAACAACTTCCGGTGACTTCCGGTGTCGGCAAAGTTGCTGCCAGCGTTCATAGAATTTTGTCAGTTAAATTTGAAATTATTCGTTACGCGTGAATAGTTTTTTTTTTTAGGAATAAGTGCACTTTTCCTGAAAATACCTACAAATGAAAAATGATTACTGCAGAATGGTTGCAGGAAAATAAAAAAATTTTGAGCAATTTTTCTTCAGTTAATAAATAAATAAATAGTTGGCGCAACAGGTCCGGAGGGACCCTAGGCCTAGCTTCTCACAACCATTCGTTTTGTGTGAGTTTTTCATTTTTGGAACGAATGGAAGGGATCTACAATTTTATGCCGACTCCAAAAGGCTATTTGAGAAGCTTTTTCAAGACAGTTATACTCTCGGATGTTTGTCAGACGTTCGCGAGAGATGGCGCAGTGAAAAAAACCCTAAGTTGGAATTTGGGTTTTTGCGGGATTCGAACCTCGACCCCTCGCATAGTAGTCCAACACACTAACCACTAAGCTACTGCGCCTACAGACTAACTTCAGTTATTTAAGAAAATTTTACTCGTGAAATCGAAGTTAATGATATTCAAAAGCGGAAAATACACAACAATGTTTGTCCTTTTATATAAAAAAACTCATTTAGATAGTACTATTAACCAAACAAACCTTCATGCTCCGTCACCGATAATGCTCCTGAATGGGTTTCGTGTAGTGGAATCTGCAATAAGGTTTTTCACCCTTTTTGTAATGGACTGGGCAGGAGTGCTAAACTATACCTACATGAGTATTCCAACCTCTTTTGTTACTTCTGCGAGGAATGCAAGTCTATCTCGCTGTCTCATATTTTACTGGCCATCAAGTGCAACAACGATCATCTCATCGCTTTATCGGACTCTTTACGCGATTTGCAGTCCGGAAGCCGCCATAATCTAACCAAAGCCGGCGAAATTCAGTCAGTCAACAATGAATTGTTCAACCATTCTTTGGAGAAACTTACCATCAGCCACAAATCCTTGAATTACTCTCCAACCATAGTAAAAGGTTAAAGGAAGGCACCTCACTGAACCTCCCAGCTTTAAGAATCTCCTTTTCTCCTTCGCCTCTCTAAATGCTGAATTATCTACCATCAAGCAGTCCATCTTGATCAGGCTGCACAGTCTTCTACTGAGGATGATTTAATGGAAATCAAGGAGAGCATCTCCGGTCTTTCTTCATCTCTGGACTCAATTAAACAACAGCTGTCCGACCATGGCGAGCGCGCTGATTAGATCGTAAGTGATCTTAACTTACTTAGTGACGAGTCGACATCGACAAGACATAACTTAAATGAGGTCGTCGAAGAACTTAAGCTTGTCTCATCTAAACTTGACGCGGTCCCATTGGAAATGCATCCTAATAAATCTGTAGGTACATGATGAACTGCTGATTTCTGGTTCTGAGGTTGATGTTGCATCGCCGCCATTATCTGCTGATCCCCCTTCTGCTCACAAGAAACCTTCGTCTCCTTCAACCACAACTTCTTCTGCCGATGTGCTAATTACAAAAAATGATGGACTAAATAAGCCAGCTAGCATGAACAATAACACTCCAACCAAACAGAAGTTGCTGCCTTCTTCCTAATGGGCGCTCCGAAACATGCCAATACTTCCTGGGTGCAGAAATTAATCAGTCGTAAATACTCAATTGCCAACATTGATTGCCAGCTGGTTGCTTCTTCGAAACGGAAATTCAAAAGTTTCAAAATTAACTAAGCCAATAAATAAAGCTCTAAAACTAAGTCTTGCTATAATTTAAGCTCTCAAACTATATGTAGCTCTTATCCTTAATGTACCTATTGAAAAAGAAGTCGGAAGTTTACGAAAAACTTATAGAATTTGTTCAGACGGCTAAAAATAAATTTGCAAAATTACCGAAGGTTATTCTATCCGATAATGGTAAGGAGTTTGTGGATGGAAGAGTTGTCAAGTTTCTCACTTCCGAGGGCGTTTCACGACAATATACCTACAACCAGATACACATAAGAGCAGAATGGAGTGGCTGAGCGTAAGTACCGATCGCTCGTCGAAACGAAAAGATGTTTGTTGCTAGATGCAGGATTAAACAACGAAATCCGGGGGGCCGTTATGACTGTCAATTATTTACAAAATCGCTTACCATCATCCGTAATGAAGAATACTCCATTTAATCTATGGGAAGGACGAAAACCAGCCATGAATCATCTTCGTTTGCTCGGTTCAAAAGCAATGTTCATATTCACAAAGAAAAGCGGAAGAAGCTCGATGAAAAGGCTGAACTAAGAACATTTGTCGGATATGATAGACACGCAAAAGGTTATCGTATGCTTGATATTCGAACAAATGACGTCTTCGTGAGTCGTGATATGAAGTTCATCGTACCAGTAAATGCAAAACAAAATCTGGACGAAGTAGTACCGACGAATTATAGTCACAAGAAAAATACAGTAAATCCAAGGTATATAAAACTACATGGTATGATATTGTGCATGTCTTCTTGCATCTCTCTCTTACACTGTTACGTCACTCGACGACAACACATTTGAAATTTCGGTGAAAATGTTTGTAAAAGCGTAGCTAGTGTTTTCTACTTTAGCCCGAAAAATAATTATTTAAATGAAAAAGAAGTTAAATATTAGTGATTTGAAAATGGTACAATGTGCAGTGTTTGGTTGCAACAGCAACAATAACAAAAAGTTAAGTCGAAATAAGACAGAAACAATTGAAAAACTCTCAACACTCTTACCATTTCAAAGGGGCATATTGAACAACATCAGCGCATTGAAATTGCTATTCGCGGACTTAAAGGAAAAGTATAAAATCAAGTACTTGCTTACATTTCGTTTGAATCAAGATCCATTAGAAATGTTTTTTGGTGTTATGAGGTCTTTATGATCATCCAACTGCCTTACAGTTCAAGTACCGTCTGAGAAGCTGTTGGGTCGCAACGAGTGCATTATGTCGCAATCAGCCAATGTTGAATGTGACAGCAGCGATGAGAAAAAACTGGATGGGTCACTGCGTTAATGAAGAAGACGAGCTTTTTATAATGGAATCTGAAGATTGTCCCGGTAGTGTCATTACTTCCACATTGCTCTCAGATTTCACTGAAGAAAACCACAACACAAGAGTCCCAGATGCTGCTCAAGATATGGAGGATCTTCAGTATAATGCACTTCAGCATGTAGCTGGATATATTATCTATAGACTTAAACTGAAAATGCCAGAAATTATGCAAAAATATTCGGATACTAACAACACAAGTTCATTTTGTTGGACGAACTTAGTTTCGGAAGAAGGGCTTCCGCAACCAAATCAGGAACTCATACAAAAACTAGAAACCCTTGATAAAATATTCTCTATGTACAATTCCACCTCACTTAAATGCTGCTCTAATTACATCAATCAGTTATTGTTGCTGTCTGAAAATTGTACCTTGGAAAAAGAAATAAAGAAACTGTTTTTTCGATGTAAAATGTTTTTTAAAATTAAAATTTTAAATTCTCAAATGCACGAAAATGTAAACACGAATAAACGAAAAATAAACAAAATAATAAAATGAAACTAATATCATTTTTTATTTAACTCCTTTGTTTTTCAATAGGTTCTAGCAGATAACATTTCGGCTAGCCGTCGTCATGCCCGTTGATCAGGATTGGTAGTTGATAATTCCTATTTTTCCAAAATTTCAAATGGAGATGATTTCAATGGACCACTTCTGAGGAATTCTGTCATCTTTGCTACTGTTGCTCCTGCTGGTCATCCTCATGCGCATCAAAAGGCCTTTAAGGATATCAAAATATCGAATTGTGTATTAGATTCAAAAAAAAAAAAGATTTTATTACCTACCATTGATTTAAGTTAACATTTTGCAGCTTCTTTCTTTAATCTTTCTGATTGACTTCAACATTCTTGTCCAGTCGGTGACCATTTCGACGCATCTTGTCTTCTTTAACACTGGCACAAAAGATGTAGCGAGTTGCTTTTAATCTTTTTATTGAAATGCACAAAATAGTTTCACCGACAAAAATATCATTTGAGCGACCTTCATAGGTTTCGATATATTTATGTGGACTACCCACATGACAAAAGCTTTTATGCACATTGAATTAATGATCCATAAGCAATTTTTATAATTTGTACACCATTACACTAATTGAAAACAGCACACAAAATACTTTTATTATTAAAAATATAACTTTCAAACAGAAAACCACCCGTATATGAATAAATTTGCAGAGAAACGTCAAAATAGTTGTCGTCATGTGACGTAGATGCGCAGAACAAGCGAAAAATTAATCGCGGAATATCATACCTTGTAGTTCTGTATACCTTGCAGTAAATCTACTAAAAAAGAAATGTTCTTTTTTGAATTGAAATCGCCTGGCAGTAATGATCGCAACAATGACGGAGAACAGTCAGATGAAGACAAAACACAACAGCCAAAAGAAGATATTGTACCGGAGATTAGACGTTCAAGCCGTGTAAATAAGGGCAAGCCACCGAATAGATACCACATGCTGAAGGTTACACCACAAATTGAACCCAAAAATCTAGCAGATGCATTAAATAGTATTCAGAAGGATCAATGGATAGAGGCAATGGAAGAGGAAATGAGATCACTTAAAGATAATTCAACATGGAAATTAGTGGAACTACCTCAAGGATGAAAACCAGTTCGCTCAAAATGAACATTTAAGTTGAAAAAAGATGCTAATGGGAACATAAAACGATACAAAGCTCGTCTAGTTGCTCAAGGTTTCAGTCAATTTTTTGGGGTTGACTATGACGAAGTATTTGCACCTGAGATTCGTCAGGCAACATTTCGATCATTATTAGCAAAATCTGGATCCGAGAATATGATTGTGAAGCATTTTAATGCAAAAACAGCCTTCCTTAATGGTGATCTGGAGGAGGAGATATACGTGAAGCAACCACCAGGATTCGAGCAAGGAGGAAAAGATACAGTCTGTTTGTTGAAGAAAAGCTTATATGGATTGAAGCAATCAGCAAGAGTGTGGAACAAGTCCATTCATACAGTGCTCATTGAAGCAGAATTTAACCAGGCCGACGCAGAACTTTGTCTTTATTCGAAACAATATGGTGCTGAAATCTGTTTCATCATCATTTATGTTGATGACATTATCATTGCAAGTAAAAATGAGGAGTTAATAAAAGAGACGGAAAAATGTGTGAAGTCAAAGTTCGGAATAAATGACTTGGGAAATGTCTCCAACTACCTTGGAATAGAAGTGAGCAGGGATAAGAGCGGTGTATTCAGTATTAGCCAAACCACATATATAAAAAACATACTGAAGGATTTGGGACTGGACTGTACTAAATCATCTGCATACCCATTGGATCAAGGTTATGGAAAAGAGTCAGAGCAAGAGCATTCATTAGTTGACGGCAAGAAGTATCAACGGCTTATCGGAAGCTTATTATGTATAGCTGTAAACGCTCGTCCAGACATTGCAGCTGCTAATGACTGGAACGAATGTAAGCGAGTTGCAAGATATCTAAAAGGCTCATCGGAATTAAAACTCAAACTAAGCGGCAATCGAGAAACAGTTATGCATGGGTACGCCGACGCGAATTGGGCTGACGGAAGCACAGATAGAAAGTCAAACAGTGGCTTCATATTCTTTTTAAATTGAGGGGCGATTAGCTGGTCATGTCGAAAACAAACTTGTGTTGCATTGTCATCGACAGAAGCGGAGTTCATCGCTTTATCAGAAGCATGTCAAGAAGCATTATGGTTACGAAAGTTGATGAGAGATCTTAAAATCGACGTAAATAATCCAACCTAAATATGGGAAGATAACCAAAGCGTACTTAAAATGATTAAGGAGGAGAAACTCATCAAAAGGACAAAACATATCGATACTAAAATTCATTTCGTAAAGGACAATGTTGACAAAAAATTGGTGCATTGCAAATACATGCAAAGTAAAAACATGATAGCAGACCTAATGAAAAAGCCCTTAACAGGACAGAAAACTTAGGATCTAAGAGAGATCTTGGATCTAATCGTGAGAATGAGGAGGAGTGTTGAAATAGTCATTCACACGACACCTTACTAAATTACTTTAACTTAATTGATCTAAGTTTCTGTATAAATTCTTGTTATTGAAAAATATATTTTTTCAATCAGACTTCCTTAATCTCGAATACAATATAGACCTAAATAAATTCTCCTTAAATAAAGGATTTACTTTTAAATTTATTATCGAACATTAGAACGGGACTGGATATTCTTAACAAACTAGCAAGCCAATAAATATAAGGGCACAATCTTCCAAAAGTCTGTGCAACTACTTGCATACGCTGGCGACATTGACATCATTGGCAGAACACAGCGAGCTGTCACTGGTGCGCTTGGAACTATTGGTACAGAAGCGGACAAAATGGTAGTTTAGTAGTGAATGAGGGCAAAACAAAATACATGCTGTCAACAAGAAGGGACACACATCGACGAATCGGACAGAACGTCACGATAGACAGTTATAATTTTAATAAACTTGTAAATTTAATAATATTGATTTGGCCTATTAAAACATTCATATTTACTGTGGAAAACAAACAAAAAAGCAGTATAAGAATACCAGATCGCACACATGGTGTCTACCAGTGGCGTCTCGTCAGGGTGTGCAAGGTGTGCATTGCACACCCTGATCTAACGGAAATAAGTCCCTCATCAAACACTGTGTAATAATAATAACACACAAATAATGATATGCACAATTCCATAACCCATAAAACCTCCATAACACAGCCAACAGCTACAGCCTACACCATACCTATTCATATTCATCCTTTATAAATTATAATTCTTCTTTCAAAATTCCTTCACCGCTAAGAAAAAAAAAATAACTCGTACAAAAACTCGCTGTGCACCATTCTGTTGATTTCATCAAATAAATTCATCCAACTCCAAACTATATCCCTCTACATCAGCGGTTCCCAAAGTGTGCTCCGCGGAGCACTTGGTGCTCCGCGAAGGATATTCAATTGCTCCGCGGAAAGATAAAAAAAAAAAGAGAAATATCTAACAAAATTCGATTACTAGTAACTAGTTAATTTTGTGCCTCTGAACTTGTCATTTTGATTGCAGCAATGCGAATTTGAAATGCTCATTTAAAAGAAATCAACACATACAAACAAACTAACAATATGTGATATGGGATGATAACATCAACATTATGTATATGGAATCCCCGAAAATTGCATAAGTGCAACGAAGTGCTCCGCGAGGAAATTTTCACCTAAAAAGTGCTCCGCGACTAAAAAAGATTGGGAACCGCTGCTCTACATGATTTCTCCAGTATTCATCCCTATCGTCATTCGTCACCCGCACGCCGCCGTACTTAAATCGCTTTACTTTGATGAACTTGTAGTGAACTCGTGCGAAGGTTTTCTGTGCACGGGCTGTATTCATTTTCTCTTCTTTTGCATCTGTTCTGTTCTGTTTCCGTAAAGCGTCATAAGTCAAATATACAATGTATTACATCGATACTCGTGCAAATAAAAGCTGTGCACGAAAGTCGATGAATGAATGGTTGAACTTAGCTCTTCGTTTAAGTGGTTGGGGATTGGGGTTGCCGTTGCAGTTTCGTGCGGTGCTTTTGATTTTGTATGCGAAAGTTTTATTTTCTATATTTTATTTTGAAAACAAAATAAGATATCAAAAACAGCAAAACAATGATTGAGAAAACAATAAATGGGACGTGTTTTCAGGCAATTAATTGATATTTCTAAAAAATGTATAATTTAAAAGAATTTGCACACCCATCTAAATAATTCACGTGACGCCGCTGGTGTCTACCGTTATAACAAAAATGCTCCAACGAATTTCATTGAAAAGAGCTATTCTGAGTTTCGGGGCAATTCTCTCGGATGTTCAATGAAAAACGACATTACACTTGCCAACCGCTGTTTCTTTGGTCTAAGAACGCAACTGAGAAGTAAGGCCTTGTCAAGAAACACTAAGGAGATTCTATATAAGACCCTCATCATCCCAGTCCTACTCTATGCGCCGAGGCATGGACGTTATCAAATGCGCATGAAGATCTCCTCGAACGTTTTGAACGCAAAATTCTTCGAGTAATTTTCAGTCCCCTTTGCTTTAACGGTCTTTGGCTTTTGGCTAGGACATGTAGAGCGGATGGACACCAAGGCTCCAGCCCGAAGAGTCTTTGACTTCAACCCTAAGGGACAACGCAGTAGAGGAAGACCTCGCCTTAGGTGACTCGCACAAGTGGAAGGGGACCTCAACCAACTTGGAGTGCGCAACTGGAGGCAGTTAGCTAAAGATCGCGCTAACTGGAGAGGCGTATTGGTTGAGGCCCAGGTTCACCCCGGACTGTAGCACCTTCTAAGAAAGTAAGTAAGATTTATAGTGACCAGATTTATTTGAAACAAAAGCGGGACACATTTCCAAAATTTCGAAGGGAGTAGAAATTAGGCTTTGTTTTAGTAAAAATATAGAATAGTACGTAAAATAAACGTCAAATGACATAAAAATAAATAGTTGGCGCAACAGGTCCGGAGGGACCCTAGGCCTAGCTTCTCACTACCATTCGTTTTTCATTTT
This sequence comes from Cheilosia urbana, assembly GCA_946477585.1. NCBI lineage: Eukaryota > Metazoa > Arthropoda > Insecta > Diptera > Syrphidae > Cheilosia > Cheilosia urbana. The sequence goes on from OX297856.1 coordinate 48,093,555, forward strand.
TGGAACGAATGGAAGCAGTGTTGCCAGCCGCTTTAAGTGAAATTCCCCATTACAGACCTTATTATTCCCCTTTTTCCCCATTCTTCGTTGTGACATTCCCCATGGATTCCCCACAATGTTTTTTCAAACAGAATAATAATTAAAAATGGACAGTAATATGATTTTGTATTTTTGTTAAAAAAAAAAAACAAAAATGAAATCTTAATTCATTAAAAAAAACACATTCATTGCACTCTTAGTATTAAAAAACAAAATTAACGAACATTATAAAAATAGGAAGAAAATTGTAGGTAAAGTATAAATTATTTGTACATAGAATTATCAAACAAAAAAAAAATGTTTTTTTGTGGGTTTGAAATGAAAACACTCCACATTAATATTCCTGAACCCTGATCTTAAAAAGCAAATAAATAATTTCTAAATTTTATTCTTTTGTAAAATTTCGTATGAGTTCTTCACAGCCAACGTATGAGTTCAGCCCAACGTGAATGTCCTTGAGGTCAATCATATTATATCCGTACTCTGAAGCGAAATCGCTATATTTTTCATAAGTCAGCAATTTATCAAAGTCTTCTTCCCCACATTTCGTTCTAAAAGAGGAAAGATTCCCCTTTTCCCCTTTCATAAAATTTTTGAATGAAATCCCCCACAAAAAGGGGAATTCCCCACGAACTGGCAACACTGAATGGAAGGGATCTACAATTTTATGCCGACTCCAAACGGCTAATTGAGAAGCTCTTTCAAGACGGTTATACTCTCGGATGTTTGTCAGACGTTCGCGAGAGGTCAGGTGACGCAGTGAAAATGACATATTTATTAAAAAAAAAAATTAGGCTTCCATTAAAGATGGAGTATACATGGGCTCATTTTCTCCCTTTAACAGCTCTTACGTTGGTTTTATATGCGCCAATTTATATGCAAAGGGATAATAAATAGAAATCATAAAATTGCTTTATTTTAAGAATTGTAGAAACATACACACATTTTTACAAAAGTTATATAAGCGGGACATTTTTTGCAAAAGTAGGAAAAGCGGGACATTTAGCGGGACAGATATGGCCGCGGGACAGAGACCTCAAAAACGGGACTGTCCCGCTAAAAGCGGGACGTATGGTCACTATGGGCGCACGCTGGACCTGGTTAGTAAACTGATAAAGCTAGGTCTTACACAGACACTAGACTACTGAATAAGTTGATTAAATTCAATCTTAGTTGCAATGATGAATGTAACCAAAAACTATAAAAATAGAATAAGAATTAAATTGCTTTTTTGAGTAAAAATAAAAATAAAAACACATAACCCTCCCTTTGTCCAGTCGGGTAATAATAGGTTAACATCCTTTAAAAAAGTCCCAACGAATCATAATGCGTGGTATAAATAAAACGTAGCAATTGCTTTTACTCAAACGAAATTTCAAAATCGAAGATATTTCAGATCAAATATTTTGTATGCACAATTTTAACATAAAACAATCTAAGCATTGTGAATTTTCAATATTTTTTTTCGAAATAGTTAAGTTAAATGATGTGTGTACAGGAAAACCAACAAAATACCTATGAAAAAAACAGGAATTATTTCGTGTCACGCGAATTGAGTGTGGACTATTTGGCTAACATTTCGTTCAGATGAAAATGTTTAGAAAGAATCATTTCTAATGTCGTGTTCCATTGGTCGCAGAAAAGCACTTCTTTTCAGAGTCACAGCAATTTTGCGAATCTCGATTTCTGAGCGAGTTTCATACCTACATACTTACTAATACCTAAACATTTGTTTTATCATTAAGTGTGTTATTTTACGTGACGCCAAATCTGTGAAAAATGGAGAAATAATTACATTTGGCCGCTGCAACTGCAATGGATGTCAACATTGAATGGATTTTTATAAAGGCAAATTACAATTTAAGAAAAGCGTACTTTTGAAACACGCACCACCACAAATGCAAAAAAAGAAAAATCTCGTTTTGTGTTCCATAGGGCACGAAAAATGCAATCTAAGAGCAAAATCCGAAAATCCCAATGGAAAACGATATGAGGTATATATAGGAGATCCGGGGCCAGATTCTGTAAAAAACGAAACGAAAAACGATTTCGCTTTTCAAGAAACGATAGAAATCACGCGATAGCGAAAATTTGCTTCATGTAACTCCTTACGTTTTTTTCTTCACATTCGTTTAGGTTTGAGAAACTGTGTGACAGCAAAATTATAGTTTGGCAGTCTCAGTATGTCGTTTTATTTTCGTTAAGTTGTTTTGACAACGAACAGCTGACAATTGAAAATATTTTTAAAGTGGAATTTGATTGTTTACGAAGCGGATCCTCCTCCAGCCAGTACTTCTAATCAGAGACAATACTGAGACCCCCAACTTCGGCCGATTTCCCGTTATCTTGCCTACAAGCTATATTTTGATTGAGTTTACACAATTTAGTGCGCTAGTATTGATACATAGAAATTCATATTGACAAATGTCACGAAACTTCAAAACACCAACACACCCTCAAAAAATATCAACTACTTCCGGTGACTTCCGGTGTGGGCAAAGTTGCTGTCCGCGTTCATAGAATTTTATCCGTTAAATTTGAAATTATTCGTTACAACTAAATTTTGTGTGGAAAGTGATTTATTTTCAGAATATTTGTATAAATATATTCTTTAAATATAAAAAAAAATAAAAAAATAAACAATGCTGAAGAAATGTATGCAAAAAAAAAACATTTCTTACAAACTTTCGTAAGGCAGTTAATATAAATCGAGTAAAAATGGTAATTATATAACCTTTCTTATGGTTTAGCTACAACTTATAACTTTTAATTGATTACAGAAATGAAAGTGGGCCATATTCAAAATCAGAAAGTAATTTTATTCAGTAGTTTCTCATTCTACTCTTTCTAAACTTCTACAAGTTGCGACATATAAATACCTACAATTGCAAAAAATGTGTCTTTATTCTAATCTTGCAAATATTTCAAATTTCAATATTAATAAAAATATTCATTTATTTCTACATTCATTTCTGCTTTTTTTTATTGTTTAGCTAACTAAATTATCACTATATATTATTATCATAAATATGAATATTAATATCGTTGCAGTTATGTACAAGTATAAGGTAAATTAAGAGTACCTCCATTAGTCTAAATGTAATAAAAAAGTATTATTCGTTTGTATATTTATTGTATTTTAAAATGTTTCGTTTTTCAAAGCTTATTATTTATATTTAAATGGCATATATTTGGGTATAATAATGGAACAATAAATCTGTTGATTACTTTCGTTGATTAGCAATACAGAACGTTATGGTATTAATATGATTAAGACTATGATTTTAAGATATTTTTATAAATGCGGAACGAAAAAAGTAATATGGAAATATACTGAGATAATATACCTACTTATTCACCAATTTCATGTTGAATTTCTAATAAATAAAAAGTTGTATTTCTGAACACTGTCTATCGGAGCCCACCACGGTTGACTGACACATAGACCCACCACTTGTCAGATTGTTTATTTACGCGTTTTTTTTTTTTTTTTTTGTCATATCGTAGACGCAAATATAGATTTTGGATTTTGGATTCATGTGAGCAGATAAGAAGTAATTAAAGGGTAAGCTAAACTAAATATTTTGATAATGTGTTTCAATTATCTATCTTCATTATAGAAAAATGAATGACGGACAGCCTGTGAAGTTGGAAATCTCCAAACGACTTCTTCAGACGACATTCATCAAGCAAAGCTCACCGCAGTCGATTGCAAAATAATCCGGATGGCAAGAATCTATTGCGCGGCTTTTAATTCGTAAGCCCATCCCAAATGTCAAGCCGGACGAGGAGAAGCGCAAGAGCTTCGGAATAAATCTCAACGATGTGCTACTCGAGGACAACGCCGACTTTATCAATCAATCGGATTTGATAAGTTTTTGTGAACAGTCTGTGGACTTGGAAGAGTTGCAGCGCGAAGGAAAAGATATGATACTGAATGAAATCCAAGCCAGTGTCACCGAGGCGGCCAATGTCATAGAAAGTGAAATCAAAGAGCTGGCTGGTTCTGTTTCCGGAGCAGTGGCCGAGAACATTGCCAGCGTGTACTCTGTGATAAGACAGAGGGCAGTTCATCACAATCACCGGGTAGCAGTGCCAAAAATAAGGACTCAATGGATGTGAGTATGCTATAGAGTTACACATTCGACAGTGTTCATTGAGCGGTTTTTAGGTCGCCGGCTTTGACTTTTCCCCCGACGCCGACGTAGACACCGAAGAGCAATTGGTATATCTACTCACAAACGTCTTGTTTACAATCTTCTGGCGAGGAGTCAGCAATGAGCATCCGCAATGTTGGAAGGTATTGTGTTTATTTATTTTGAGATCGCATCTCTGAATTCACCCAACATTTTGTTGCAGGAACGAGGTCAAGTTTTGGGTTGCATCAATTTGCTGGCACTGAACAATGAACTCAGCATCACATCTATCACTGCGACTGCGAATCCTCGAAATGGCAGTACAAGCATCACTCTTCGACCTCTCCGAGCATGGCAATCAAACTTTAATCAATCAAGAAGTGAGTTACAAATAATAATATGAGGTCTTTGTTAAGCTTCCTCCTTTACAGAATGCATCACAAATATTTCGCATGGTCTACGAACTAGTCGTACTCGGCTCAAATGAAGACGAATCAAAGAAGTGATCCACTAAGCTATTGGACGGAGTGCTGGCTCTTTTAGATGCACTCATGGTGTTTCAATAATCATCCTCGGATGACTGGGCCGACATGATTCGGTTGTGCTTAGGGCTGCTGTTAAAGTGTTCGCATAATCCCAATCCTGGAGTTGTGGCAATGGCTACAGCTAAGCTGCATGCGATTCTTCAAAGTACTGTGTGCCATAGTTATGTTTACACCGACGCGACACCGAGTTATACATTTCGATGTTATCAAACTGGAACAGGTTTGTGTTGAGCCTAAGCGAGAGCGAAGTTTTTTTTTTTTTAACTGTCTAACTTTCAGAACTCCTACTATTACCTTCTGCGAAGGTATTTGGAGAGCGTGTATCCGGGATGCGAAGCGAAATCAACATCCATAAAGTTAATTCAAAAAATTTCTGATGTTGAACGCCTGAATCAAGTTATAATTGGAGTTTACCTGAACGTCAATCCCGCACAAGTAGAACCACTATTGAGGGAAATATTTGACCTAAAAAATCACTAACAATCTAAGGCCTTTGGAAGCTAAAACAGTCAACATCAGAGCGCTTCTGTAACGTGCAATCTTCATTTTAAATGAAATAAAATCTATTTTTGTTGAATAAAATTTTAATGTGTATATAATGTATTTGGTATGAATAGGGATTATTGGGTAATTCTATTTCCAGCTTCGAGCGCCGTTTCGACTTTTCACTTGGTTCCTTTCGTCCCAGAACTGGACTGTTGTTGGATCCAATGTTCTTGATAAGCATCTTTAGTCCTCGCGCTTGAGCGTCTGGGTATTGTGCTGTATTAATCGTCTCCGAAGCGATAATGAAGAAATCATCAACAATATGACCCGGAGGGCTAACATCGAACGCTAGTATGTCGTTTAAGCACTGCGGCTTAATTGCTGGGCGAGTACGTTTGAAGTTTTCATTTGAGGACAATTGATTGAGATTACGGCTCTCAAGAGACAGGTGCGAATGTGTAGCTTTTTTCAGTAAATGTGATAAGCGACTAAAAAAAGCTACACATTCGCGCCTGTCTCTTGAGAGCCGTATTAGCTATCACGAAGTATTTGGTATTCCTGGATTCGTCTATCTGTGCTCTACAAAATGGTATATATTGTTTTGCATTTATCTTTTTATTTAAAAATTTTTCAATACTAAATGCATTTAGAACTCTGTCATTTTCACTTCGCACAGAAAACTGAAGTCAAAACATGTTTAGTATTGTAAAATTTTAAAATAAAAAGATAAATGCAAAATAATAAATACCATTTTGTTGAGCACAGTTAGACAATTTCAGGGATACCAAATACTTGGAGGTAGCTTACTTGAATTTTTAGGAGCAGGTGAAAATAGATTACTTACTTACTCAAGTTAGAGCGAAATAGGCAAATTTTATGAAAAAATGAATCTGTTGTCACTTTTTCCTATGAACCTGAGCAAGCTTCCACTATATGTTTGGTATCTTTCAGTTCGTCTGATTGTGCTGCACAATATAGAATCGATTGCAACGAGTTACGCATTGAATTCACAATTTTGGTAGTTCCAAATGCATTATTAGATCTTTTTGTTTTTGCGAAACTATGAAGCAAATTTATACTACCAAATTTTAAACAAAATCACTAAAAACTTAACGTTCTATGCTTTTCAGTAGGATGAACTGAAGTTAATTTTGTGCTGCTTTTGTAATCACCGTCACTTGCGTTCTGATTCGAAACGTTTTTATTTTGCAAATATGTCACTGGATTTATTCAGCTGCTTTATTCTAGCGCATTTAAATTCTTACGCATGTGGTGATAAAACTTTGCAGTAAAATGCGCGAGAGTAGCTTGAATCCATCAATTATTTCAAGACTGGTGCAATAGGCCTCCTGGGGAAACCGAACACCATAAAAAACCGGTTAACGCGCCAATATGCATACCTCATGGGTGGCGTGGAAATGCAACAATAATCGATTTTATTCCCAAACAGATATTCATTCAAAAATCATCATCATCAGCATCAACATATACCATGCGCATCATCATCTAAAGAGGATCATCTCATCATCATGTTATATTACAAAAAAAAAAAAAAAAACATTAAATAAATAATTTCTTTGTGTTAATTTATTGAAATAAATGTGATTTACATTGTTTTTTGATATAATGTTTTATGTGGTTTTCCATTGGGACCACCAGAAATCTTTTTCAGATCTCAGATTTTACTGTGCTCATGGAACGCGCAACGAGATTGATCTGCTTTTGTAAATGGATTAGTGCGTTAATTGACAACAATATCAGCTGTTCAAATGGCATTCGTTTTTGGCTAAATCACAAATGGATATCGCCCTCAAAAATGTTTTCCTTCTTGTAGATACAAATGAAGTATTATTGGTGGTTTGTAGTCTTCAGATGACGAGGGAGATAATGAAGATAATAATTCCTCCGAAATCGTATCCATAGCTATTTATGTATTTTGTTATTTTGGTTTTCACGAAACTTTGCGCATTTGCCTCGAAATGAAACTTCTTAAACTGACGTTAAACAGCTGTACAAAGTGTATTGGTATGCGTAAATCTGAAAAAATATTGAGATCTGCGAAAAGTGATCCGAATCGAAAAAAAGATTGATTTTTCGTCCCAATGGAACGCAAAAAGTGATTTAGATCAAAAAAAAGATTGATTTTTTGTCCCAATGGAAAACCACATTAATATTTTTTTTTCTACTTTCCTTGTATAGTTGCGATCAAAGCAAATTAAAATTCATACCAAAGTGCCTTGGCGAATTAAGCTACGACATATCATACTTTGATCAGGAACATTGATTTCCGCTTTACAGTCGATGTAAACCAGTTTAGCCTTGTTATTTAGCAACACTGGTTGGGCTAATGCGCCAAAATCGTTGAATGGTTCATCTTGAGGTGGGGTATCTGTAAATAGAATGTTATATAAATGACTCATAACCTGCTACACTTTCTATACTGCAATAGCAATACTTATCTTAGTTCATCTATCGATTTGTCCAACCCGTATTGGCTTCCTTGCGATAGTGTGGGTACTTGAAATGAAATAATTATACGTTAAAAAATGTTCATTGTTGGTTGTGGTGATTGATGGTAGCGATGGTAGCATCTCATATATTCACCCCTATCGAGGTATCCGTTCCGATACAACTTTCGGAAAAATTCTCCGATGGCATGTAGCGCACCTTGTCGTATTGCGTGGAACCGCGTTATACCACTTACTTTTGAAAGCTACACAGTACACAGTACATTTGTTCCGAAGCTCTCCGACAACTAATTGCTGCGGAATATTTTCATGTGAAATGAAAGCGTTTGTATGCTTGATTTATTTTATTCCGAAACGGATACTTCGAACGCAATTTGAGTTCCGATCGGATTTCACGTTCGTATCGGAATTTTCTCCGAACGGATACGTCGATAGGGGTGATTATGGTATTTGATATAATGCAAAACTTGTATTGCAGCACTAATTGCACCTGCAATACAAAATGTTGTTGAGTTTGTCAGTGTTGATAACTTGCAAAGCACATACATACCTCAGTAGTTGAAAAACGCCGCAACTCAGTGCCTATTAAAGGAAACTTTATGTAGTTTATCCGGCTTTATTCCCAGTTGCAGTGCACGTTTTGTCAACATTCTTGACGTCCTTCTTCGGATCTACCTACATGTAACTCCACAGTGAGCATCTTTCCATGTCACGAGATGAAAACTATACCGACTATGATACCATGGACATTGAGTAACTTTTGCGAACTTCACAAACTGTAAAGAAAAAGAATATTTTTTAGCACATATCCGCTGAATACTTTAGATTTTTTTTTCTTTACCATAATCCAGCAACTCAAATAGATTTTTTTTTTTAAACGGCATTCCGCAGCTAACTGATGTTTTTCGATTTAACAAACCTGGAAGATAGAAAAGTAAATAAACGTATTGTGATTTGTGAAACATATTTATTGAATAGTATGGCTTACTTATACCGATTCTGATTGATATCCTTCGTCTCCAATACGATCCAATGCATCTGGTAAAGTCGGCAAAACGTCTCATAATCGGCTTGTTCCAAGGCTGCAAGTCAAGTGTATTTATTTATTAATTTAAACACTTAAAATACGCGAAAACTTACATTTTTTCAATTTGGTGGAAGAAAATCACAATCTGATCACAACATATTTTGACGTTTTTGACATTTATGTCAATCGACTTCTGTCAAAAGAATTTCACCACATTTTTTTTGGTTTGCTTTTTTTTGTTGATGCTTACACCGATAGGAAAACAAAATGGCGAATTTGAAAAAAAACTGAGGGGGCCAGCGGCAAGAGGATTGTGAGTTGGGGGTCTCAGTATGGGTTGTCTCTGCTTCTAATGTTGCGGAAAGTCTTATGTGGTATTCGTTTGGGCGCTCTCAGATTCGCTGTCAGATTTCAGATTTCGCGTAGCAAATCGAACAAAAAAAGTGATCTGACTGTGTTTTGTTGGTGTTAGTGGAGTAGCTGTCAAATTGTGTTTACATTTTTTTTTGTGTAAAGACCTTCTGTTTTTGGTCAATTCGTTTGGTTTTTTGTTAAGAACAATATTTGTAAAGTTTCGTCGATAAACAAAAAATTAAAAATGAGTAAGCAAATCGATTTAAATAATTATAAGCTCGTCTTAAACGAAGACAAATTAATTGTGGTAGAAGACGATTTGGTATTTTTGGAGCATCGTACAAGTGAGTCGAAAAAAAAAAAAAAAAAATCGAATGTAATCAAATCAATACCTACGTTTATAATATTTCCTGTTTTAAATTGTTCACAGCGGGACAAGTAGAAAAAGCTCTGTTTTCGGATGTCAACCAATTTTACGACTTGGGCGAATTTTTAGTCGAATATCATTCTGATGAAGGTAACTATTGACACACATATTTGTAATTTATATCGACAATATTGTACTTACAATGCAGAGGCCAAAGAAAATCCCGTACGTCGCTACGGCCTGGTCCAAGACGAGGAAGAGGCTGATTGTAGTGACTTTACTGCTGGTCCTAGTACTTCAAGTAAGATTTGTACAAAAATTAATACAAAGCTTTTTTTAAAAATCTTTAAATTCTAGGCAAATCAGTTACTATGTCATCCTTTAAGTGGGAACCCGGCGAGACAAAGTTCATGTTGGATAGATACCACAGGTACATGTCATGTGTGGGTCCTCTGAAGAGGTTCCGGACGAAAAAGCAAATGTGGATATCGGTTACAGAGGATATAAATAGGGAATTTCGTTTGAAGCTTAATTATACGCAAGTGGAAGGCAGGTAAAATTTTCAATTTGAATATTTTTATATGCATCGTATATTTTTTTAATTTTCGTCAGGTACAAATGCCTAATGAAACGACGAAAGAAGGCAATTGACAACAACAGCACCAGCGGGGCAGTAAGAATAGACGAGGATTATGAAGGGGAGCTTGATGCTATCATAAGCATAGACGACTCTTTGTGTCCAGAGTTTGTTCTTTCGCCACGAGGTTCGGTGATAAAGCCATCGTCAGTTTCAACCACAGCAACAGAAATTCCAGTGGATTCGCAATTACCTGCAAGAGAGACAACACCAACAGCAGAAGCAAATTCTCGAATTCCTCAGCGGCGACGAAAAACCATTCAAGAAATTCTGTTTGGAAAATTTATGCAAAATAAAGCAGAAAGGGATTTAAAAAAACAAAAAGAGAAGGCGAAAAGGCTGGCAGAAAAAGACTTGAAAAAAGAAATGAGAGAAGAGGCAAGAGAAGACAAACGGCAAAAAAGACACAATGAAAAAATTAGAGTGTTAAAAGAACTATTTAAAAACAAGTTCGATAAATAATGTTAAGTATTTGTATTTTAATTTTATTAATGTATTGTTTTGTTTTGTTTTAAATATAAAAGTAGGTACCTAGTTAAATGTCAATAAATAAATATCTTGTCAAAATTGCTTGTCTTATAAATTATTTACTATTCTACTTCTTTTTAGTTGTCCCCTATGTAACAGCACAGCTTCTGGAACAACTTCTTCGTTGGTATTTAGATCATTATCATTGGGCAGTCTTTCTCCAACAAAATCATCTGTACCATTGTCTAAATGTTGGTCCCACAAGTCGCCTTCTGTTATACACAAATTGTGTAAGACACAGCAACCCATTACAAACTTTGCCATTCTCTCCACAGTTGTAGAATCTAATCGCACTAGATGCCTAAACCTCTGCTTAAGCAAACCAAAACAGTTTTCAATTTTTACTCGTGTTTGGCAGTGTTTTTTGTTATATTTAGCTTGCTGACTTGTCAAGTTACCATAATCCTTGTACGGAGTGAGCAAATACTCGCGTAAAGGATATGCCGCATCCCCTAAGAGGTGGTACTGATCTCCGCAGATTGCAGGAATATCTTTCGATATAAACGACAGCTTGAATATTCGCGCGTCATGAATCTTGCTCGGTGCACCTATGAAAACGTCAATGAATTTTTTTTCCGCATCACAAATTCCCTGAAGGGTGATGGAAATCAATCCATGCCGATTTACATAGGTTGATCGAATTTTTCCTACTGGCTTTCGAATATATATGTAACAGCCGTCTATACATCCGATAACATTGGGTATTCCTGCAATCTGAAATACAAATGACTTGAATACAGGTACACATCCAATATTTTCTTTTACCTGCGCAAATTGTCTTGCCTTTTCACTTTTTTCTGCGGTGGTAGTGGGAAATTTAATATGTTCCTTAGCAATATGCAATAAAAATTCAAGGAAAAGAGTTAGGAGGGTATGTGCAGTTGAAAATGATACGTTGAACAAATTTGCGATCTCTCTATAAGAGCTTTTATTGCCAGCAAACCTGAAATAAAATAAACGATTTATCTTTATATTCACTGCATAATGTATTTTATCAATACCACAAAAAAGCTAAACATTGGGTTTCAGCGCTGATTGGTACCCTTCCTCCAGAATCCAATCTTGTTTTGTAGTACCGAGAATTCTTGAACTGCTCTGTCAATTTCAAAGCAGTTCTGCGATGTACCCGAAAATTACGACGAAACTAAAATAACATAATTGTTAATAAACGTACATTTTACACTAATAGTCTTTCACTTCGTTTTCGGAATACATCTTAACCACATCCTCAACAAAATTAATCACTCGGTTCTTTTTTTCCCTAGCAAATAAAATATATTGCAGCTGAACAAATTGTTCGTAGGACGAGTATGAGTCAGTATTGCCTGAAGATGAGGACGAGGACGATGTTGATGTGGCACAGGACGAAGATGACAACAGTATATCCATTATACGCTCCATAATAAATACAATTTTTGTTTAAATTTATATAAAATTAAATATTTCCAAGCACTATTTGTTCTCCCAAAGAAATTTTCCGTAAAACGTAAACAAAACAAACTAACGTCAGCTGCGAAATGTCAAATCAGATGTAGGTGTATTGGTAAATCTGAAGAAAATCTGAGAAAATATCTAGATTCGCAAAAGTGATCTGAAATCTGAAAAAGATTGCTTTTTTTTGTACCAAACGAACATAAAAAGTGATCTGAGAGCAAAAAAAGTGATCTGAGAGCGCCCAAACGAATACCACATTAAAATAGGAGGCACGTTTGTCGTTCGTGTACCTGTATGCAAATTAATATTGTCCAGCACATACTTAAAGGCGGCTTTGTTCAATCGAAAACGTTGCACAAAACTAAATAGAAAAACGAACTTTTTAACTAACTTATTAACTAACTTTTTAATCAAAATAAACCAACCTTTTGTCAGGTAATGTGAGAGGATTTGAACAATCCCGCAAACTTTTTCTAATTTTTCTTCAACTTCACTTTCTTCGCTGTCGCTGGTCAAAAAATAATAATTTGCTAACATATCTAATAAAATATTCAGCACAATCTTAAAACCACCAAATTCAATAAGAATAAAAACGAAAATGATAAACGTCAACAAAATAGCTGTCGTTTGTTTTCTTTCGTGGAGACGATAAAATCTGTTCGTTTTTAGGGTTACATGAAGCAAGAAAAGCGAAAACGTCAAAAAAAATGTGTTCGTTTGTTTTTTTTCGCGGCCACGAGAATTTCTTTCGTTTTTGATGTTACATGAAGCAAACCGTTCGTGCGCACGAAAACGTGTAGACGTTTTCGCCTTACAGAATGCCGGCCCTGTTTACTGTTTGCCAAATAGGTTGTTGATGTTTTATTTCTTCTTCAGGTTCCGGGAATTGTAAAAGATCATAGACTTGTTGGAAATCTTTGTTGACACGCCAGCCAATTGGATAAAGAAGAACTATGAATTACTGAGAGGTTTTTGAACTGTCAACCTAAAAGCCCGGGGCCGGCATTCTGTAAGGCGAAAACGTCTACACGTTTTCGTGCGCACGAACGGTTTGCTTCATGTAACATCAAAAACGAAAGAAATTCTCGTGGCCGCGAAAAAAAACAAACGAACACATTTTTTTTGACGTTTTCGCTTTTCTTGCTTCATGTAACCCTAAAAACGAACAGATTTTATCGTCTCCACGAAAGAAAACAAACGACAGCTATTTTGTTGACGTTTATCATTTTCGTTTTTATTCTTATTGAATTTGGTGGTTTTAAGATTGTGCTGAATATTTTATTAGATATGTTAGCAAATTATTATTTTTTGACCAGCGACAGCGAAGAAAGTGAAGTTGAAGAAAAATTAGAAAAAGTTTGCGGGATTGTTCAAATCCTCTCACATTACCTGACAAAAGGTTGGTTTATTTTGATTAAAAAGTTAGTTAATAAGTTAGTTAAAAAGTTCGTTTTTCTATTTAGTTTTGTGCAACGTTTTCGATTGAACAAAGCCGCCTTTAAGTATGTGCTGGACAATATTAATTTGCATACAGGTACACGAACGACAAACGTGCCTCCTATTTTAAGACTTTCCGCAACATTAGAAGTACTGGCTCTGGCTGGAGGAGGATCCGCTTCGTAAACAATCAAATTCCACTTTAAAAATATTTTCAATTGTCAGCTGTTCGTTGTCAAAACAACTTAACGAAAATAAAACGACATACTGAGACTGCCAAACTATAATTTTGCTGTCACACAGTTTCTCAAACCTAAACGAATGTGAAGAAAAAAACGTAAGGAGTTACATGAAGTAAATTTTCGCTATCGTGTGATTTCTATCGTTTCTTTGAAAGCGAAATCGTTTTTCGTTTCGTTTTTTACAGAATCTGGCCCCAGGAATCATATTTCCAGTTGCAAATGGAGCTATAGGTATTCATATTTCTGCATTAATTTAAATTGCCATAAAAGTCTCAAGGAAAATTCAAAAATTCGAATTTACTTCTCAGGTTTGAGAGGAACTGCACGACAAGTACCACCAGCTTACATACGCACGTACGGCAAAGTAAATGATAATAATAGTAGGTTTTTATTCATACCGATTCAAAGCAATTGCTAAGGGCTTTTACTTTGCTACAACCTTTTGCTCGAAGCAAACGCTAGTTTTTATTCATACGACCTAATTGGTCTAATGTCGTTTTCGATTTGGCAAAAAGATACTTTTTTTTTTTGAGAAAACAAATATTTATTTTTTGTCTGAAGTGCTTTTGAGAAATCTCGATTTTTTCTCAGATTTACACATACTTTCACTGACACCAATGTTTATGACACACAACTGGCTGTTATGAATTGTTTATTGATGGAACGACTAGATACCTACTTTTTTAGCTGAATTATTCATTTTCCGAGTTGCAATATTAAATTATTTTGAAATGCGTTATTATAAATGAAGCAAAATGTTTTTTTGCGGCCAATTTAATACACACAAGAACCAATAAAATTCGGATTTCTTGTTCGATTTGGCAACAGAAATCAGAAATCTCAAATCAAATCCTGAAAAGCCAAATCCAAAACGACATAAGTGATATGGCAAATTGAATTTAAACTATCTTCGAATTATTCTTATTGAAACTTGAAAATGTATATATGTAAAAAGGACTTACTTATCCCATACAAAAATGTCACTTTCAACGATTTGGAATGAATTTAGCTAGAACAAATTGGCTTTTATAATAAAAAAGCTATTCAATATCTGATGATGATGAACCGAAACAGATAGCCAGAACGAATTTCTGATTCAGAAAGATCGCCCTCAAATAAGCAAAACTGCAAAACTGAGAGGTCAGATACCAATTTGCACAAGGAGGCTGCATTGCATTAAAAACAAACGCCATTTAAAGAGTCAAGAGTGGTATAAGAATTTGTTTTATAGGTACCTATCATTGACTTACTATATATAAAATAGGTCTATGGTACCTATATTGCTAATAATAGCAATGCTTAAACAGGGCGCTCACATCTCAATCCAGGGGTGGCAGCACGTAACTTGATACAATCGAGTTCAGTCGATACAGTCGAGCTCTGGCAGCACCTAATTTGTCTCAATCGATTATCCTCGATTGTATCGTCGTAGTTGGCAGCACACAAACTAGAAAATGACGATTGAAACAAAACATTTTACTCGATAGAAAATACCTATCGCTAACCATTAAAAATGGAAATAAGCAAAATATGGCTGTTAATAAAAAAAAACAGATTCAAATTTAACAAATTTTAAATGAAAGAACTTCGAATTTGTTGTCTGTGCTAGACTTTTATTAAGTATTTGGTACATTTGTACCTACCGACATTTTATTTTCTTCGCTGTGGCTATTCCACGTTTGTCTGGCTTCGGGACACGGCTACGTATTTGACGTAAACGTTATTGTGTTTTCATTAAAAATAGTTTTTAAGAAATAAGATTAAAAAAAAATACCTACCCATTTTGACACTTTAGGTCTGTTCCTTTACTTTTAAATCTTACGAATTTTTACTAATTCTTACGAAGTCTTACGAATTTTTACTCACTGCCGTTCCTTAACTCAAAAAATTCGTAAAAGAGAGCGTCATCGAGAGAGCAATATATTACCCCTCCACTGAGAATCTTACGAATTTTTACTCAACAAATTTCTTGGTGTAAGAAGTGAAAAAGCTGTCAGTCACCTTACAACTAACGGCTGATTTGAAATTTGTTGTCCCATTTGAAATATGCGTTGATTATTTGTTGACTTCTTGCTTATCAGAATGGTATTAACAGGCGGCAAAATAAAATTGAATGTTCTCTTTAAGATTCTGTTCGATATTGGCGTCGAAATTCTTCCTTACTGTAACAAGGTACAATCTCTTCCATGTAATTCTTAATGCAGTGTCGCTTTTTCCTCTTTTCGAATGCTTGTAGTTCAATCAGTACAAACTCTTCCACATACTCAGATTCATTAAAATAAAATTTAAAATAAATGATAGAACTAATTTTCAAATAGTAAATTAACAAATTCCTCGAGTTTATCAGACATTTTAACGACTTTTCGTACAATTTTTTGAATATTTGATTTATGTATCTGTCATTTTTCATAAATTACTACAAAAGCGTTCCTTAACTTTTTCGTAAGCGTCTCTATCTGTGAGAGAATTTATCCCCAGCACTGCCATTTTGACAGTCTTTTCCATTCTTACTACAAAAGTAAAGGAACAGACCTTTTATGTGACAATTTTAAGCACATTCACAATCAAACTCGTTTCAAGTTACGTGCTACCGAAATTTATTTGTTTCGAGTTGGCTGACGATGAACAGTCCTCGATTGTATCAAGTTACGTGCTGGCACCCCAGATAAATATGTATAAGTAGGTTAGGTATATTCCTTACCTTAGGGAACGGCATTAAGTAAAAACTCGTAAGAACTAGTAAAAATTCGTAAGATTTAAAAGTAAAGGAACAGACATATTTGGCAGCAATATCAGCTGTTCAAATTGCATTCGTTTTTGAAAAAATCACAAATAGATATCGACTTGCCCCTATTGACAAATGGAGTATTTTTGGTGATTTGTAGTCTTCAGATGACGAGGAAGACACGGAATATAATAATTCCTCCGAAATTATATCCATTTCTATTTCACGAAACTTTGCTCATTTGTCTTGAAAGCAAACTTCTAAAAATTTAGTATAACAGCTGCTATGCAATGTATATTGGTATTGTGGCAGTATGTATAAATCTGAAAAATTATCGAGATTTGCAAAAAGTGATCCCAATCGAAAAAAAGATTGATTTTTCTGCCTAATGGAATATGAAAAATGATTTAGATCAACAAAAAAAAAGAAGATTGTTTATTGATTCCAATGGAAAACGACATTAATAGATAAAAATATTCTATCATATATCGATCTAGGTATACAATACTTGACAGCAAGTCAAAGTCGTCTTGCCGTCGGAGATGTTCACATAGCACTCGTTTTGCCTTTACGAGTTTTCCAAATAACCTTGCCTGGCCTGGTATAAGTACGGTGACCATTCGGACAGTCCTCTTTTTCGTTACTATAGGTCCTCTCTTATGTTTGAAGTAAAAGAGGACATTTGGAGGTCATATTTGCTTTAACCATTTGCGACTGTATTTTTACTTAAAAAAAATTGTTTGTGATTGAAAAAATGGTCACCGTTGGTATAAGGGATATTGGCCTAGATGTTACTTCTGTTGGTATTTGCCTTACCTGAACACATTAGAATCAGTGATGCGTATATGTTTCCAGGTTTATACAACTTCTTAGCTTTTCTCCAAGCCCATTCCATTTTATTTTATTGATTAGAGGCTTTGGTTTACATAATAGAACTAGGGTTATACTTATATGATTTGCTATGAACAAATCAAAGCTTTTGCATTTTTTTATATAAACAGAAAGCCAGTATACTGGATCCAAGGATAAAAGTTGTTTTAAAATTGGCAGTTGTGTTTTTTACCTATAAAGCACAGCCTTTTCATTCTGTTGCCATAAACCCTGAAATACAAGGATGCGTGGCCCCACGTTTTGTTTTTTATTTTTTTATTGAATGGCTGAATTGTCGTTTTACTCCCGGGATTTCCTCCCATTATGTGATATACATGTTATGTTCCCAACTTTTCAAGGCCGAATAAAAAGCTAATTTACTTTCTTCATCATTTTCGACTCGATTGAGAGTTCGAAATTTGTCGCACACTCAAAACTTAGTAGTCGACTGAAATGCGGGGTTGAGTTTTGTGAGGTGATTTGCGATCTGGTAGAGTGGCAAATACAATTGTTTGCAAGACGATAGTTAATAATAATTGTGAGTCGCTTTTTAGCGAATATGATTGTCGCATTGGCTATCACAGAAGTGATAAACAAATCCTACCCTATATGTTTTCTTAAAACCACGCAATGAAACTAAATCTCAAATATGACTATATATGTAGAGGCTGCGGAGACGAGGAGGTCCACGAGGACACACCTCACTCACAGGAACAGAACACTTGGAACTTATTACTCCCATGACTTACAAGAGCTTTCTAATGTCTCACTGTCTGATCTTTATAGGTTTTTGAGGACATCGGAATGGCTAGAGAAGAATACCGATGCAACACCAACGGTCGACTCCAACAAGGGCATCACCATGGGTCCACGAGGACCTAAGTAGGGTAGCGCAGGGTTCTCATGTTGTCCTATGCTACGTTTCATCCGGAGATTAACACCGAGATCAAAATCAACTGCCGTTAAAATTCTATCGATCTCGAGATGTATCGTACAAGTTTGAATCTCCCCCAGCTGAAAGCAAAAACAAGCTCCCCTTCAAGCTGCCCGCAATCGACAAAAAAAAAAGCCGGTCAACTTTTGGGAAACTCTTAATATGAACAAAATTTCTTTGTAACCAACTTTTTTCTTTATTCTAAGAATTATACATGTTATTCTCTGTTTTCAATGGCAAACAAACGAATATATTTCTTTATTACAATCATATGTATAACCAAAAAAAACATGCTTTCTTCTAAACCAAGTTTATTTAAAACGATTCAACGAAATCATAACAATTAAAATAATTTAATCTTCAATTAAAAATTTATCTACATAGGTTTACAAATAAAAAAGAAGAATAAAACAACAAAATACAATTTAAATAGACCTTAACGCATAACTAAAACAATCAACAATATTCAATTAAACAAAAAAAGAATCTCAATTTTCTTTTCTTGTTTGTTGCACAAAAAAAATTGTGAACTTTTGGACGGAGTTTTAAATTTTACTTTTTCTCATTTTGGAAATTCATTACTATGTATATTATATAATATTTAAATTGTTTGTTAAACTCTGAAAACATAACAATTGTATGCCTTTAAGGCCATTTAACGGTACTTATATATTAAAATTCATAACATGATAAATATTCCTATTAAATAACATTTTTATCTTGTTTTACTATTAAAATCTACCAGATATACATATACGTGTCTATATCTGAGTGTATATATCATTATTGCCAGTTTAAATAACAATGCAAGGAAGGTAGGTATCTACGTAGCTCCAAATATAAAAATATTATTATATTGTTCTTTTGTTCTTGTTTGTAATTAATTGTAGATATAATATCCTTCTAAGGGTTTTTGTTTTGTTTTGTTTTGTTTGTTTAACAATTTTTAAGGTACTTTTCTACAGTTTCAAGATTTTTCTTTTGACAAAAATAAATAAAATTGTTTGCAACAATATAAATATTTTCCATTCTTTTTACCTTTATAGAGCTAAACGAATATATCGCAGGGTGTTCCTTACATGTCTAATTATTTTATAACCTTCACCTTGGGGTTCTATTTTAGTGTTCAGCCTAAAATTTACTAAGTAATAAATTGTATGTCTGTATATATATCTAATAACTTTAACAATTTAAATTTGAAAATTTTGATTCCTACTCCTATATTTTGCTATCAAAATAATATTTATATACAATTATATATTTTTTTATTTATGCACGTATATAATCATATACATCTCTTTTTATTTTATTTTTGTAGATATCTAGTGCGATTCATTGAAATTGGTTTTGTACCCGAGTTCACCGGACAACAATGTGTGTAGTGTTTGATAATGGTAGGTACTACTCAACGGACTTACGGTGATATTGCAGTGGGTATATTTTAATCTTTTATTCACCAGCAGTAGAACTCACTGTGTAACAGAGGACGAACCAAGAGTTTGTGTAAAGGAAAGCTTAACTATCACATGTGATTTGTATTTTCCAAAAAAAAAAAAAAAAACAATATCCACAAGTCTAATCACAAAGCTGCCTTCAAATTCGTTAATAAACACTTTTTCTTTACTACTATTGATGACTTTTGCTAAGCAAATGTGAATTAAACTCGTAGACATTATTGCATTGCTCGCCGCAAATATTGCACTTCCAAGGATTGCTTTCGCTGTGACACCCCTTGTGTAAGAAATATAGAGTTTCGTCTGGGAACTCGATTCCGCAGAAAAGGCATGGTAAAATTTGTTTTCGATTGTTCAGTGACAAATCTGTGTCCTGTCCACTGGATGTAATGGTGCCATTGCAAATGCTCGAAGAATTGCAAGTTGAACTTTGTGTTGCACCATTTGGTGTTACATTGTTATTATCGAGAAGTGCACTTCGGGTTATCCGATTATTGGCTCTAGCACAAATGCGACGTTTAAGATCCTCGCGCAGCAAAGATTTAAGTGGCGAAACCTGAAATAAATATTGATAATTAATGCTTTGTCTACAAAAATGATTTTTTTTTTACGTAGCTAATACCTATGCACATGAATAATCAACACAAGGATATTTTCAGATAATTATACTGCACATATATGCTCTTTTCATAGTATTCGGTTTGAACCCGACGCCAAGGAATAGAACATCGATATCTTACTATCGAACTCTGTCTTAGACCATACTTAAAGATTGCACTGGCGCAATGAAGAATGAATTCCCTAGATTTAATCGACTGCGATTGATGTGAGAGATACTTTACTCGAGCTTTCCCAGAGTCGAGGACTGGCCCAACAGATTGTGCCTTGTGTGTAGAGTTAAATTCTCACCCATGTTTAAATTACACTCACTATACTGCATACAAGATTCCGTACAGTTTCTGTAAGCCCGCAACCGACCAAACATTTACACTACGGCCGTTCCTGGAGAAAAAGCAAGAAGGCCAGATCGAAACCCACCATCAGTGCCATGTCTAGTTTTGGCATCCCAGCCATAACATTTTATGTTAATGCGTACTAATGAGGTTTTCCATTGGGACAACCAGAAATCTTTTCCAGATCTCAGATTTTACGCGGCTCATGGAACATGGCAGCAATATCAGCTGTTCGAATTGCATTCGTTTTTGCAAAAAAAATACAAATGGATATCGACTTGAATAATGTTTCCCCTGTTGTAGATACAAATGGGGTATTTTTGGCGATTCCTAGTCTTTAGATGACAATTAAGACAATGAAAATGATAATTCCTCCGAAATTATATCCATTTCTATTTATGTATTTCATTTTCACGGAACTTTGCGCATTTGAAAGCAAACTTCGCAAATGACGTAAAACAGCTGTGCAAAGTATATTGGTATGTAGAGAAAAGTGATCAGAATCGAAAAAAAGTTTGATTTTTCTGCCCAATGTAACATGAAAAGTGATTTAGATCAAAAAAAAAGATTGATTTTTTGTCCCAATAGAAAACGACATAAGTCAAACTTTAATGTAACTTCTTCGACACCAGGACATGTCTATACAATTATTTGCTTTCGCGGATGATGTGATATTGATATAACTGGTAGAACAAAGCGATCTATCACTAGTGCATTTGCTAGTATGAGCTTTGTGGAGTGGGAGCAGACATTTTCTCAACAGAATTTGACATCTCCTTTTCCAAAACTCTTCGCCAAGGATTAAGGAGGCGTGTAGACTTAACATAGCGACACCCAGAAAAAAAAATAGGCATCGGTTCGACCAAGTCAACGTCCAAGCTTGTTGTGGAATGCAGGGAGACACTGACCAGGGCTTTTCATCGGTTTAAAATCACTCTCGTCTGAGTTCCCTGCCATAGGAACATTGAGGGGAATGAAAAATCCGATGAACTTGCCAGACAAGGTTCTGGTCTCTGCGTGTCTCGTGCGGAGGAAGTCTTCCCGCCGCTGGGATACGTAAACAGAGAAATCCTCCTGTACTTCACCTCAAGGGCCGAGACTAGATGGATGAACCTGACGAAACGGAACCGTACAATTTTGTTCGTGTCAAAAAAATAAGCAAATTATCTTCAAATTTTCTAGAAAAAGAATTTACTAATTTTTCTGTGCTCGGAAAACGTTTTTCGTACGAAAAAATTTATAAATTTTTATTTTAGAAAAATGAATTTGATAAACTAACTTTATAATTCATAAGCAACATTTTAAGACCAAGATTGAGTTTAACCATCAAGTTTTAGTGGTCAAAAAAAGCAAAAGAAAATTTGTACGGTTTCGTTTTACGTATGACTATAACTGGGACCTAAGTAATGACACTTTTTTGTTTAACCTCTCTGATTGTTAGAGAAAGGTTATAAATTATAGTTTTTGTTTTACGCATACAATACAGACCGTAAATTGATCATTCTCATACAAATTTGTATTTATAATAAAAAAAAAACTTAAAAAAAAAATCACATTAGAAATGTCCTTAATGCCTGTTACACACATAGGGTTTCGATACTATGGTATCAATACTATAGCATCGTCAATACCATGTTAGGTGACACACTATACAACGTAGTATAGGCTGGCAGTTGCCATTGGTTACCATGCTGGGGCCGACAACAAAACCCGTGACACACACCTAATACAGACACCCTGTTGGTGTTGGGCATAGAGGAACCAAACTAGAGAGCCAACTCCCGTGCACCTACCCGATTTTCCCCGCAAATTTTGAATGACAGCCCTCTCTCGCGCGCTCTTATTTTTCCTGTCGGTGAATACGTGTAATTAATGGCCGCCCGGTGGTACTTTTTCAATTAAAATAATAATAAATGTAGCACGAATAAATGTTGAATATGGTTTTTTATATAGCTTTACTTGTTCTCTATCCATATTCGGTTCCAAAAAATGTTCATCCATTCACATTTCAGATCTTTTTAATTTTGTTTATGTGAATTACATATTTGACAGCAGAATTCATGCAGCTGAAAATTGGGGGTTGTTCCATAAATAGGTTAACAACATGCAAGTTAAGCCCAAGGTTCCACTAGGGCAAAAGTAAACTTTATGTGGTATTCGATTGGGCACTCTCAGAGCACTTTTTATGCTCTCAGAGTAGTTTTTATGTTCGTTTGAGACAAAAAAAGCAATCTTTTTCAGATTTCAGAGCACTTTTGCGAATCTAGATATTTTCTCAGATTTACCAACACAGGTGCGTTTGAGTTTGACAACTACTGGTGCAGGGCGTTTAGGTTTTCGTAAATTTGTTCTACTGCAAAGAAAGATATTGGCATCGGGTGAATCTATTTTTGTAAATTGGATATGTATAAATATTTAAAAATCAATCGAGACGCAAATTTCGAATGTTTTAATTTAAAATTTAACCAGTGAATAGAAAACGCTTTGAAAAGTGTTGAAGGCTACATATATTCGAATAGCACGAATATTATCACAAAAAAGAGCAAGTGACATTTTTATGTTCGATTAGCCACACGAAATCTGAAATCTAAGAGCAAATCTGAAGAAGCCCAAACGAATACCACATTAGTAGTTGTTGGAATTGCGTGCTGAAAATCCTACTTTACTTTTGTTTGCTGAGATCGAAGCTCAAAAAAACACGCCTAATAATGTCGTATTTAATTGGATTTTGCGATATAATTTCCGATTTCGGATTTGGCGTATTCAATCGTCAGAATCCAAATAATTTTGTTCATTGTAGGTATTCTCATGTTCTAATTCGTTTTTTGTAGATATAGCGCATTACTTTTAACAAATTTCAGTCTCAACATTAAATTTATGGTAGCTCATTATTGCAAAAAAATTTTTTTTTTGGGAAATAGAGTTTATTTTGAATTACTAATGTCATTTTCCATTGGAATTTTCAGAATTTGCTCTAAGATTTCAGATTTTTCGTGTCCAATGGAACATAAATGAGATTCTTTGCATTTATGGTGGTGCGTGTTTTAAAAGTCAGCTGTTCTTAAATTGTAGTTTGTGTTTACAAAAATCTATTAAATTTATGTTAATACCCTTTGCACTGACCAAATGTAAATCGTTCTCTATTTTTCACAGACTTGTCGTCTGTAAAAACGTAAAATAACACACTTTCAGTTTGACAAATGACAAATGTTTGGTGTTAGTGTAAGTAGGTGTGAATTTCGCTCAGAAATGAAGATTCGCAAATTTACCCAGACTCTGAAAAAAAAAGTTAAAGCTAAATTTGAGAGCGTACCTATAAACGGAACAAAAATATTGAATTAATTTTTTGAATTTAACAAATTCATGATTGCACATATTTATATTGTGTAAGTATGCATTTTACGCATCAATTAGAGATTGTAAAATATGCTGAAACTGAAATATGTTTTTCCCACGGCATACAAATTGTTTCCCCTACATTGTGTTTAAATATTGAAGTTAGGAGATTAAAATCAAATAAAAAAAGGCAAAAGTGCAAAAAACCGTGTTAGTTCATTTTTCTCTGATTAATAACATGAGATGGATTTCTGATATTGACAAATGATTATTAAAAGGTATTTGACATTGTGATGAAATTATATTTGGTAGGTATATTATATCCGAAATTCGATTTTCCAACAAATTCATAAACTTTAAAAAAGTTTAATTTGAACTGCGATGTGAACGCCGTGTAACTAATCGGCACCAAAAATGACGAACACAGTCGCCCCACTTAAAATTCCACCAATAATGGCCGCCCGATTGACATAAAGTCCCTGCACAGGAATATACTAAGTGTGCGTGCGGCAGCAATGGCGCTCCTTTGATTTGTATATACACGAATACTAAGAATATTCCTGTGCAGGACAAGGTCATAGAAAGCTTGTGGGCAAATGTACCGTTTCTGCTCTCAGTTGGCTCTCTAGTTTGGATACTCTCTGGTGTTGGGAATAGTAAAGCATTTTCTATGAAAATGATAGGTACTTTAAGTAAAACTAATCTCCACTACATGTAATCTCCACTAAATGCTAGGAGGATAGCTATACCACGCAAAAAACCCTAGTTTCGATACTACGCTCAAACCACATTGCTCGCATGGTATGACCGTTTGACCTGACAGACATGTGGTTCATCTCGATACCATGGTATCGAAACCATATGTGTCTCACAGGCATAAGATAGTTCTGTGGATAAGTTAGACACAATTACGAAAAAATAGATGCAATTCGTTTTCCAATGACAAATTTTAAAATGAAAACCTTAAAGCCTTGATTTTGATTTATAAATATATAGATAGCTAGAAGACCCAGCCACGCGTTGCTGTGGCTAAGGTATATTTTGTGTATTCGGTGAAGGAAATGAAACGCACGGCAGTCGGCTTAAGACTAACTTTATTTCTAAATAACTTATGCTAATTACATAAAATCTATATACTAGAAAGAGAGTGATAAACGTTATACGTAGTGAGAGTACAGTGTGTGCTACAGGTTAACATTCATATCACTCCCCCGAACTTAAATAAAAATTTCCAAATGCTAATGAAAATTACATTAATATATAATATTTCAGGTAATACTAATTCAATCAAAAATATAAACAATAGTTCAATGATATCTTATGCCTACTAATATTAAATAATCAATATCAAATGAGTAATACATTTCAATAATAGGTATATATGTATATATATTTTTTTTTTTTTTTTTTTTTTTTAATAGCTTGTAAAGTCTTTACATAATTGGAATACCAATGTTACAATTCTTTGGATTTATTTTTTTGTTTTAATCTTTCAGATCTGCGCGGTACGTTAGATAATGATATAGATCTTTTTTTCTTATATGAGGCTTTCAATTGTACGCGTCTTCTACTAACTCCATCTATAACGATATTCGAGGGTGCAAACGACACAACCTTGAAATTAGCCTTTTTTAATTGTGATATATGTGCCGATCTACGTACACCATCAACATTTATGACATAAATAACGTTTCCTAATTGGTTCTCTACACTTCCAGGAATCCACTTGTAACTCATACCGTTTTTCATTTTATATAACACTTTATCACCTGGCTTCAATACTCTGTTCTTAATAATTTGACTGACGTTTAAGGATCGCTCTTTGGCATTTTTCATTGGTTTTCTCTTCGCTTCAACTTTTTTATTTTCATGTTTAATATTTCGAGTCTTGGGATTAGCATCGTCTAAAAGCGTTCGCGGTTTTACTCTAAATATAATTTCATTTGGGGAACAATTTGTTGTTGTTGATGGAGTTGACCTATATTTTAACAAAAAATTATCTATTAAAAGCTGAATTGGGAGAGTATTATAGTAAGGATCCATCAGCATTTTCTTTAACGCCGTTTTAACTGTTTGCACAGCTCTCTCCGCAGCCCCGTTTGACTGTGGATGGTATGGCGGACTCTTAATGCACTTTATGTTATTATTCTGACAAAACTTTATGAAAATTTCCGCATTAAAAGGAGGGCCGTTATCTGACACTAATGTGGAAGGTAATCCAAAGTATGCGAAAAGAGGTCTTAAAGTCGAAATCAGGCTTTCAACGTTTGTCTTTTTCATTAATTTGACATCAATCCATTTGGTACAGCTATCAATTATTATCAGATAAGTAAGCCCTTTCACATAAAAAAAGTCTATGTGTATGCGTTCGAAAAACGCTTTGGATTCTGGCCATGATTCGTGATGATTGGACAATGGTTTGTTGCTCGCAAAATTACATGCTCTACACTCGGAGGCAAAAGCCTCAATATCATAATCAATACCAGGCCACCAGAAATATGTTCTGGCCAATTGCTTCATACGAACGATACCAACATGCGACTCATGCAGAAGACCTAAAATCGATTGGTGTAGCGTATCTGGTAC
Organism: Cheilosia urbana; assembly: GCA_946477585.1. Classification (NCBI taxonomy): domain Eukaryota; kingdom Metazoa; phylum Arthropoda; class Insecta; order Diptera; family Syrphidae; genus Cheilosia; species Cheilosia urbana. The sequence continues at coordinate 48,120,113 of OX297856.1, forward strand.
CACTAGCCGAACACCATAAAATAAACATCCTTCCTCTTCCGAAAGTAAAAACCGTTTATAAAAAAATGTCTTTAAATTTTCTGGGACGCTATTTGGCCATCCTGTTTGTATCATACTCAAAATGTTTTTCAATTTCCAATCTTTTTCAGTTTCTACCGAAATATCTTCAAATTTAACGTTAAGGTAACTATTGAATCTTAGCGATTTAACACTATCCTTTTCGATTCCTGTTGGGGTTGCTAGTGGGAGTCGTGAGAGCCCATCTGCGTTTGTCATTTGAGTGCCTTTCTTATACTCAATTTTGTATTGATACATACTCAGTATCACGGCCCACCGGTGAATTCTTGCAGCCGCCACTGCTGGGGTTGACTTTTTGGGATTAAAAATTTCCCTTAACGGTTGGTGATCTGAGTAGATCGTGAATGGTTTTCCATAAATGTATTTGTGAAATTTTTTTACAGTGAAAATAATAGCCAAAGCCTCTCTATGCAGCTGGGAATACTTTTGTTCCGCCGCGCTCAACGTACTTGAAGCAAATAATACCGGCCTTTCAACTCCGTCAATGATATGAGAAAGAATTCCCCCTACCCCATAAGGGCTGGCGTCGCAATGCAAAACTATTTCCTTATTAGGATCGTAATGCACTAAAATATTGTTTTGCAAAATTAAATCTTTACTTTTCGTAAAAGCCGCATCACACTCGCCTGACCAAAGAAAACGAACATCCTTTTTTAACAAATTATAGAGTTCTTTCAGTTCTGATGAGAGGTTGGGAATGAACCGCGAGTAGTAGTTTAAAAGCCCTAGGTATGATTTTAGTTGCGTTACGTTTTCGGGTTTCGGTGCATTTCGGATGGCTTCTAGCTTTTTGTTACTAGGCTTGATACCTTCGCCGTTTATCACATGTCCTAAATAGTCAATTTCTGTTTGAAAAAATTTACATTTTTCATACCTAACTCGAACTTTAAAATGGTTTAATCTTTCTAAAACTCGTATCAAATTACTCTTACACTCCTCAAAATTCGCCCCTCCGACAACAATGTCATCCAGATAGCACTGAACTTTAACAAGACCTTTGAGAATTTCGTCCATAATAGACTGAAAAATAGCAGGAGCACACTTGACTCCAAAAATCAACCGACGAAATCTGAAAAGTCCTTTATGGGTGTTAATGGTAAGCAGCTCCTGACAGTTTTCCTCAACTTCTACCTGTTGATATGCTCCTTCCAAATCCAGTACGCAAAAACACGAGCAATTACCTAAACTAGCAAAAATATCGTCACACCGCGGCAATGGGTAATGATCGGTTCGCACAAATGGATTGATTGTAACTTTGCAATCCACGCAGAGCCGTATATCACCATTAGGTTTTGCTACCACCACGACTGGGGAAGCCCATTCACTATACCGAACTGGATATATAATGTTTTCGGACAATAACCTTTCAATTTCTATTTCGACTTTATCCCTAACACCGAAAGGAACAGTGTATGGTTTGAAAAATACTGGCACACTGTCTTCCTTAAGCAAAATCTTTGCTTTAAAATTCATTATGGAGTCAGTTTTTTTTCCATAAAACACATTTTTATATTTGTCCATAATCTCCCTAATATAATTGGTGTTACCTTCCAAATTAGCGCATAAATTATCATCTACCAATATGGTTCTCCAGTTGGGAAAAAGTTTATCGAGCCATGACCTTCCCAGCAAGGGCACAAATACTTTTGGTCCATCAACTATAACCAATTCAGACTCCCACGCCACAGAATTTGGCGATAAGCAAACACTAGCCTTAATAGCCCCAACAACATCAACTTTATCTCCTGAAATTACATTTAGAACTCGACTACATTTCATAATATCCGTATTTGGATACATATCATGGAATGTTTTTATATGCATCACTGAGGTACACGCACCCGAATCGACTTCCATCCTTAAACGTTTGCCATTACAAACCAAATTTATGAATAATGGATTATTTCCCAACTGTAAATTATTAATATAACCTAAATCAATAGTCTCGCTACTTTCTAAATTAGATTCTTTTTTAATAGCACTAATTCTATTACCTCTACCTCCGTTATACCGGCTTTTAGTCCTGCTTCTTGAGTTATTTCTGTTGTTGTTTTTCATAAAACAGTACCGCTGTATATGGCCCCATTTGTTACAGAAATGACACTGTACGCTTGCGAAATTTCCCCTCGATGACCTTGTTGAATGTCGCGCCTCCTGATTTTCGGATTTTCTTCTGTCTGCCGAACTCCTTCTGTCCCTCGAACGCCCTCTTGCTCCACTTGGATACCTTTCTTTCATTGTGTGAACTGCTCCCGATGACGATGTCGCATTCATATTCACCATTTCCAACTCGATCAATTCCATATTCAGTGCCGTCTCGCACGCCTTGTCAAATGTCAAATCTCCAATATCTATGAGTTTTGACTGGATCTTTTTGTTTTTCAGACCCATTAGCAATCTGTCCTTGAGAGCCTCTTCCAAGAAAGCACCGTACTTGCAGTTATCTGCTAACTGTTTAATTGCAACAATGAACTCACATATGTTTTCATCAAGTTCCTGGTTTCTATTTAAAAATTTGAAACGCTCAGCCGTAGTATTCTTCTTTGGTTGAAAATGTGATTTTAGTTTAGCAACCAATTGTTCATAGCTAAGTTCATCTGGACTTTTTGGTGCCACTAACGTTTTACAAATGCTGTAAAGCTCTCCTCCACCCACACCTATCAAAAACGAAACTTTGTCCTCATCTATGGTGATTTTATTGAGTTTTAATAGATGACTTAATCTTTCTATATAACTATTAAAATTGTCACCAGGATTGAAATATTCGATGCGTCCAATAAAACTCGCCATTCTTCTGTCCGTATCAATGCTTTCTTCGTTTAGTCCAACCACTTTTTTATCGTCAGTGCCCATTTAGATTGAAAAAAAAAAGTTTCTCAATTTGCACTAGCGGGTATTTTCCTCATTACTACACACTGCTATCGACATATGCCAGAACAGTTGTCTAATACAAAAAAAATTATCCGGTTATCCTCGTCGCCAGTTTTGTGTATTCGGTGAAGGAAATGAAACGCACGGCAGTCGGCTTAAGACTAACTTTATTTCTAAATAACTTATGCTAATTACATAAAATCTATATACTAGAAAGAGAGTGATAAACGTTATACGTAGTGAGAGTACAGTGTGTGCTACAGGTTAACATTCATATCAGTATACTTAAATTATGTTGTAGTAAACTATTCAATACAGTGAAATTATTATTTACGAATAAAGAAGGAAACGTTAAAGCCGATATAAAAATCCACGGGATTGAGATTTGAACTTGAGGTCAAAATCTGAAAACGATTGATGAACATTTTTGTAGAGTCGATAATAAGCAAAAATTAGCATAAAATGTTGAATTATAGATTTTATTATTTTATATTCAAGTTTGTAACAAATGAGTAAATTACAAAGTTCTAAGATGATAACACGTAACATTTAATTAAATTAAAAATAAAATTTGTATAAATGAGGTAGGATAGATAATTCTTAATTTTTAACAACTCCACAAATATTTATTATTTTGATTTATCAACATCATTATTTTAATTTAATTTAATTTAATTTAATAAATTTACTGCATTGCATAGTTTACTATCATATAAATTTAACGTAGGTATACCTTAGCCAAAGCAACGCGTGTCTGAGTCTGATAAATTTTGGACACACGCGTGTAACGTGAAGTAAATAGTAGCATAAAGCCTGAACTTCAACGAAACAGCAGTTGAAAAAAGTACAAAAAAGTGGAAAAAAAATCGGTTATACTCCGTAGGTATGCTTTTTCACAATTGCAAGTTTCCACTTTGTGGAAGGTTCGATCATGTTCCAGCTTTCACTTTTCCCAAAGCTCTTAAAATAAGATAGATAACGTTTCCATCGTATAATTACAGTCAGTTCCAAAAGGAAAAGCTCTTTTTTCAATTCACTCGGCTAAATTTGTTTATTATTGCTTTGGAAATTATAAATGTAATTTAAAATAAAGCTTGTAAGCAAACTCTCTTAAGTGGGCGGAGTTAACGGTATATTTGATTCTAGTTTATGGTATCAACGTAGGTAATATCACAACCACCTAAAACAAAACCCTTAAACTCGTTGTTTGTTTTGCAATAAAAAAAATAATCGGCCCTAGCGAGGTATCCGTCAGAACGGAAAATTCTCCGATTTTATACGATTCGGAGGATTTTTGCTGTGAGGTATTCTTCGGAACAACTCGTCGCCTTAAAGGCAAAGTGACATAAGTCCAAAATGTATGATTTTTAGGAGCGACGTTTAAAGTTTTGCGTCACACAAAAAATTGCTTTCTAGTTAATTAAAAACAATATACAAAGTGCGTTTACATACAATTGATGTTTTTTTCTCCCTCTTTCAGATAGTATATAAATTTAGAGATGCCACGAATATTCGGCAACTATTCGGTATTCGGCTATTCGGCCACATTTTTCACTATTCGGTATTCGGCCGAATAGTTTGCAACATTCGGCCGAATACCGAATAGTGAAAAGTTAATAGAAAATCATGAAAAAAAAAGAAACACTCAGTACGTAAAGAAGCACCAACAGATATACAAATAACAACAAATAATAAGTGTTATGACACGACCGCGACTTAATCGCAAATGAAACAAAACTGGCCGCGCCTACATACGTACAACTTCAGCGATACAAATTTAAACTCGTAAGTGACGAGTTGTGACTTGTTACTCACGGAAATTACTACAAAGTGTCACCGAATATTCGGCGGCCGAATATTCGGCGCTTCGGCCACGAGCCTCGCCGAATATTCGGTATTCGGTATTCGGCCAAATTACTATTCGTGGCATCTCTATAAATTTGTACAAAAAGGCAATATTTAAAAAAAAGATATGACGTTTTGCGAAAAATCTGATAGTTATTTAAGTTTTTATTTTCTCACGAGTTGCAAAAGTGTCGTTTTGTCGCTAGAAATTTTTCGCAATACGCCGTTTGGCCAAAAAAAAACACAACCAATCGCGACGCACAACTAAAAAAATGTCATTGCGCAACAAAAAATTGTGGGGTTTTTAGTGGAAAATCGAAACGACACTTTTTAGAACGTAAAGTAGAAGAAGTGGAATTAAGCCGTTTAGGCAGAAAAAAAATGATCATTTTTGTATACTTAACTCAAAATTAACAAATTTCGACTTATGTCACTTTGCTTTTAAAGTAACGAACTGTTCGGAGAATTGTTGACAATTTGTAACGCATATCGGTGAATTACGTTGAAGTGCGATGAAGTGCATTTTTTTGTTAAATTTTTGACAGCTCGGTTCCGATATCTACCGACAGAAATTGATTGCGGAATTTGTTTACGCTTTGGATTGCGGTGCGCCATCGCAATTGTTTATTTCTCTTCCGAAGTCAGACACCTCGATTGGAATTTGAGCATCCGAAAGAGTATGCGTTGCGGAGAATTTTCCGTTCTGACGGATACCTCCTAGGGCCCAATGCGACTATAAATTGAGTTATAGACTATCCTATCTCTCAATTTGGATCAAACTGCACACAGTATGCAAAATTTGATTAAAATCGGTTTAGTAGTTTAGGATTCCATCTCGGAGGAACCTGTGACACGTGATTTTTATAAATTAGACAATTAAACATTGGTTGTAAATATATCAACTCATATTTATATCTGCATTTTAAGATCTCGTTCAATTAAGTTTTAAAATGTTGCAAAAAAAAATGCAAGAAAAAAGTGCCTTTTCTGAAGCTTTTCTGCAAATTTATGCCCCTATTATGGAAGACAACTACAACCAAACCAAGGTTGTCTTTCTCCAATCGGGATTATCGATTACAATTTTGTGGTATTCGTTTAGGTTTCTTCAGATTCGCTCTCAGATTTCTGGTGGCTAATCGAACATAAAAACGTTACTTGTTCTTCTTTGTGATTATATTCGTGGGATTCCAATATGTGTAGCCTTCAGCAGTTTTCAAAGCTATTTCCATTCACTGGATAACTTTTAAATTAAGACATTCGAAATTTGAGTCCCAATTGATTTTTAAATATTTATACATAAACTAGCGTGCCCGGCGAACTTCGTCCCGCCCAAAATTGACTTTTTGACTTAAATAATTTTCACTTCCGCCTGAAATTAATTTTATTGATCCCAACTATAGCTTTTGAAAAATACCATCTCACTGTATACTACGATCAAAACTAAAAAAAAAACTCCGTAGAAAATGTATGAAAAATAAATTTTTACAAACTTTCCAATTTCCCGTTCAAATTTTCCAATTTTGTCGCCGTATGAACATTCCTTAGGCGTAGACAAACGCAAGAAAGAAGATTATCGTGTCGGCCAACCTTCCGCTTTTTGACTAAAATGGTTTACAATACACGACGTACAAATTCGTTCTCAATAAGCGGATTCCGTGGAATTTTTTTTTTTTTTTTTTTTTTTTATAATTAACACGCGCTAAAGAGGTATGACTACTCTTATAGTGTTTTTACACAGCGCGGGCATTAAGGAAATTGGGATAGGGGAGATAGGAGTTACCGATGCACATTGGTCTTAAATGTCTGTAAATTGTACTGGGGAGGAAAGACAGAGCTGGGCAAGGCATTCCACATTCGCGTTGTACGGCTTATGAAAGAGTCTCTGTATTTCATTGTACGTCCGAAGATAGGCTGGATGGTAAACTGATGGGCATGGCGGGTATTGCGGTTGAATTGCTGAAGGGGAGGAATGCAATTGGCTATTTCATTTGAGCACTGTTTGTTGAAAAAACGGTAAAACAATGAGAGACACGAAACGTTTCTACGATTTCCAAGCGAATTAATAGAATTCGCGATATTCGTGTCTCCGATTAGTTTCAACGAACGATTTTGGATCCTATCTAGTAAGTGCAATATAGTTTTCGGTGCACCAGACCAGATGTGGGAATTGTACTCAAGCTTTGGGCGAATGAACGCCTTGTATATTGTAGCCAGATCAGAAGGGGTAAAATATTTCTTGCACCGTTTGAGGAAACCTAGACATTTCGCTGCATTCTTGGCGACTTCGTGTACATGGTCATTCCAACGAAGGTTGTCATGAACGCACATACCGAGAATAGAAAGTCTTTCGGTTTCGGTAATGCAAGTGCCATTCATGGAAAATGGCTGTAGATTTGGGTTTCGCTTTAGAGACTGAGAATGTGTCTTTGAATTTTTTCCTCAAAACCGTCGCTTGCATGATATTTGATTTGGGATCCTTCACCACCAAATCAAACGCATTCTGTTACAAAGTCTCGGTGCAATGAGGTTGCGCAACAAAATTATAAATGAGCCCGCTTTCAATTGTATAGATATAAGCCCGGAACATCCAAAGAATTCAAAAATTCAACTAATCCCCATAAAGTTTTGTTTTCACGACAAAAAGTAGCATAAAAAATTGAAGGATTGCTTCCCGAGTTATGAGTGCGCACATACAGCCGTCAGTCTTTTTTATATGTAGCTGTACCCAATCGCCTTTGCTCATACCTTTCGTATTAAGTCCTGCTCACATTTCGCAAAGTCCTTTATTTGGACAGTGTACATTAATAATTTTAATGCTTCTACAACCCGTTCTCCTATCCCGCTTATTTTTTGCAAAGTACCTACCCATCCACAAATTTCAATCAACTCGGTAGATTTGTTTCGGAGATCGGCAACAGCGCCACCTATCAGTTCCAAATGGGAACGAAGAATATACATCCACAAAATTTGATTGAAATCGGTTGAGCAGGTCGACAACAACACCACCTATCGGGTCCAAAATTTGATCTTTTAAGACTGCCTAAGCCTGAAATACACTAATACGAACAAAACAAAAGAAGAATCAAAAGATTTGTCCCAGTAAGAACATTTTCCATGGTTATGTTATTTGTGCCGGAAATCGAATGGAAATGTTATTTACCTATTTAAAATTGATTAAGAACCAATTTGGAGCTTTCGTCAAACAATTGTACAGCTAAATGAAATATGAATTACTGAAAAGTCAAATTCAACAAAGTACTGACAACCAACGCCAACTATATTTTTACAATTAAATTTAATATTGTTGATACAATATTGATATGCAGGGAAATCTAACTTTTCGTAAATATCTCCCAGCGCCACCTATCGGGTCCAAATTTTGGCAAAAGCTTTCTATTTTGTTAAGTGTTATACGGTGTAAATTTGAGCCAAATCGGTCCATAAATAAGATTTTTCAAAAAGCGACCTCAGCGCCCCCTATAGGGTCTAAAATAAACATAAACCATCCGGAGCACCACACAAACATATGGTGTGAATATAAGGGGGATAGCATCAGTGGTTCAGCCGCTATCGTCGGTCATACATACGCACGAACGTTTTTAAATATTAAGATAATTTACAGAAATAGATTCACCCGCTGCAATGCCTTTCTTTGCTTTAGATAAAATTCACGAAGACCAGTTGTCAAACTCAATCGCACTTGTATTGGTAAATCTGTAAAGTTTCTCTGAGCAAAAAAAGTGGTCTGAGAGCGCCCAATCGAATATCACATTAGTTGTCTGTCAAAGGACAACTATCATCCTATGAGACAGATAAAATAGTTGTCTTTTCAGTTGTGTGTATGTATTATAAGAAGACAACTGAGTTGTGTTGGAGTCACCAAAAAATAAATTAAAACTCCTTTCTATTGTTTTTTTTTTTTAACTTTTTCGTTTTACGTAATTGCAAATATTTTACTTCTTTCGATATCAGTTTCCACAAATAAATTCACAAATTTTCGATTTTCAATATGCTCCTAAAAGATGGCAATTTATTTTTTAAAGACTACTGAAAAATGTTGTTTTGTATAATACGAAAATTTTGTGTGGTTGTCTCAAAGTTGAGTTGTCATGTAGACAACACAACTAATTTGAGTTGTCTTCCATAATAGGGGCATTCGACTTTTCTCACAATATTTAACAAGTATTGACTCGTTTTAATCGAAAGTATTGTTGTTATAGGGAACCGCATTATATTTTAAACATATTTATTTTGTATTAGTAGCAACAAATCGTATCAGGGTCCTCGAAAAAAGTACCAAATTGTCGCACAACGGTCAATCTGTTGTCTGTTCTTCTCATCCGACATCCTTCTCGCTAGTTATAGCAATACGTAAAAATGTTCTTTTGCTTTTTTTGACCACTTAAACTTGATGGTTGAACTCAATCTGGTCTTAAAATGTTGCTTACGAATCATAAAGTTAGTTAAAAAAACTATGCTATGATCTTTAAATTTTCTGCAAAAATTATTTATTCACTTTTCCATAATTATTCCATTTCAAGAATTTGTTTTTTTTTCTGATGAAATCCATCCAGGGAAACATTTTTCTGACAGATTTCTCGCTATTACCGCCCAACTTTTTCGGTTGCATTTTACGTATGGCTACGACTGTGCTTTGATATTGTGCAATTTTTTCCGCAATGGCGGTTGCGGAAAGAGTTCACGTCAGTGATGGGAAAGTGGATACAATTGTATCTTTTTGGATACAATCCGAAAATAAAGTTACACAGATACAATCCACTCGAAAAGATACAATTTACTAAACATTTTTTTGCAGTTGACAAGTTGAGCAATATAGAATGATTTTTTTTTTTGTATAAAAAAGTACTAAAAATCATGTTAAATTTTTTTTTTTAATCAAATTGCTAAAAAAAAAGCCCAAAAAATTAACAAAAAAAGCAGAAAAAATAAGATATATTTAACAAAAAATAACATTCGATAAAGTGTGTGTTTGGAAAGTTGGTTGCAATTGAAAGCTTGCTGAACTCGTTGAGCGGTTGTATTAATGCATGATTTGAAAAAAAAGAGACCAAAAATAAATTATTCCTGATATTTAGAATATTTTTGGCCAAACCATTTAATTTCAGAAGAAACCATTTCTATTACCTAAATAGTACTCAAATGTTTTCCTGATGATACAAATTAGAAAATTGATGGCGGTAAAAATGAGTATCGTGCCCTAGAAGACTTTGAAGATTTAAAATTTTAAAATAAGTTTCTTTGTTTTGGACAGACATCATTAAAAATAATGTGGTGAATTTATCTTTAAGAACATATTATATAGAATAGCTCAGGGCATAACTTGAATATAACATTCTTCGGCTTATGGGTAAAGAATTTTTTCATATACGAAAAAGTGCAGAAATCGGCTTGAGTTGAAATACTATGCTCAGATTGAATTGAAACCAAAAATACATAAAGCTACGGATTTCCACAACGACAAAGTTACACTTCGGTCCTAAAAGATACAATTTCAACTTGTGAAAAGTACAATTTGAAAATTTAATTTCCCATCCCTTGGGCACGTATAGAAGGATTCTATAAATGTTTGAGTGATATCAAGAACTGACAACCAGAGACATTACTGAGACCCCCATCTTCGGCCGATTTTCCGTTTACAAGCTATATTTCTATGGGGTGGTACACGCTAAGTGCGTTAGCATTGTTACATAGAAATTCGTATTGACAAATGTCACGTAACTTCACTCACAAACACACTCGCACCTTGCGTTTCCCACTTCCGCTGTCGGCAAAGTTGCTAGTTGCAGCGTTCATAGAATTTTGTCCGTTAATAGGTAGAATTTCCAGGAACAATGGTACATTTGAACAGGAAATATTGGAAGTTGTCAGTCAGTGGAATTTATAATTCTATTGCGAACGCACTCTTTTCGTATAATTAAAACTTTCTAAAGAGTTATGTCTTTTTCGATTACGAATATTGGGCATTTCCGATTTTGATCTGAGATTTCAGTGACTTGATTTTGTGCGGTTTTTGTCGCAATTGCGCTAGGGAACCTTCCGAATCGGATTGTTAAAAATCGTGCGAAAATTATAAATTTGCAGAGTAGCTTTAGGCCCCAGTTATAGTCATACGTTAAACAGAGCCGTACAAATTTTCTTTTGCTTTTTTTTGATCACTTAAAATTGATAGTTGACCTCAATCTTGGTCTTAAAATGTTGCTTATGAATTATAAAATTAGTTTATCAAATTCGTTTTTCTAAAATAAGAATTTATAAATTTTTCTGTGATCGGAAAACGTTTTTCGTACTTGAAAGATAATTTACTTATTTTTTTGATAAATATTGATTTTTGGACCTTAGCAATATTGCCCTTTATTGTTTCATCGCCTTGGGTGTTAGAGAAAGGTTATAAATTATAGTTTAAAAAAAAAATTGATAATTTTCATAGAAATTTTCATACCTATATAAAAAAAAACACACAGATTTTTTTAAGATAGTCCAACAAATAGATGCAATTCGTTTTCGAATGACAAATTTTAAAATGAAAACCTTAAAACCTTAATAAATAATAAAACATTGGCTGTAAATATATCAACTCATATTATCCACATTTTAAGATCTCGTTCAATTTATTATTATTATTATTATTATTTATTAGCATAAAAAATAAATTTTTAACTAATACAAAAGGTAAAAAGAGCACTAGCTGCAGAGGCTTTCAGCTCAAATAAGTACAAAAATTTAAGGAGTGAATTATAAGGCAAGTAAGAAAAGGAAGATCATTATATGATCAAATTCTCATTACGGAGGAAAAAATAAACTTTTGTTACATTACCGTGGTTGATTGTATTTAATAATGTGTAGACTGATTGATTATCTGACAAGAGAGAATAGAATAAATTGGAGATACGGCAAGGAATATGTCCGATGATATGTTTAATGTAGGGTTTCCAGAACATCTCTTTTAAAGAGAACATGTCCTCTTTTTTGTCAGCGATCTATTTTACACTTTCTTTTTTCGCTTGGCTCTTCTTTTGTCCTTTTTTTTTTTTGTTATGTCCTCTTTTTGTTCTCTTTTTTAAAATATATATATATGTATATATCAATTTCAATATAAAAACAATTCCCTCGTTTTAAAACTTTTCAGTATGCCCATAAAAAATAGCAGGTAGCGCTTTCCCGATGTAATTTATTTCTTCGCTGTTTTACATCACCCACATCTGTAGCCAGTTTGGAGTTTTTTCCCCAAATTTAGATTTTTTTTTGTCGAAGGGCGAAAATCTTGGGGGAGATATTATTTAGATTTTTTTTTAATTCTATTTTATTTGTACTTTGTTATAATATCCTTTTTGGTAGCCTTAAACTGAGCCTCCACTGAAAAATTAAATTTGTAGGCATTCTGTGAACGTAAGAAAGGCGTAGAGATTCTTTTCTATAAACAAGAATTTCATCAAATTTGCGTAAGGGAAGTGTAATTATTTGCCTCAAACTTTAGCGTATTTGGAAAACAAAATTCAAATTCGAAATTCATACTTTTAAGCCGTGGATTAGTGGTTACAGTATTGGACTACTAAGCGAGGGGTCTCAGGTTCGATTCCCGAAAAACCCTAATTCCATCTTAAGGTTTTTTTTCCACTGTGCCACCTTTTGCGAACGTCTGGCAAGCATCCGAGTGTATTATTGTTTGGTGATCGTAAAGTATGTCCTCTTTTTTCGTTTGAGGTATATGGACACCCTAGTTTAATGTCAATAGTGTTGTTGCAGACTGTGCATTTTGGTGGGGTTTTCCCCTTTAGGATGTGTTGATGCGTCGTAATAGTGTGCCCCAAGCGAAGACGGGTGAAGTTGGAGTTCATTTCCTTATGCCTATGACACACAAAGGGTTTCGATACCATGGTATCAATACTATGGCATCGTCAATACCATGCTAGGTGACACACTATACAACGTAGTATAGACTGGCAGTTGCCATTGGTTACTATGCTGGGGCAGACAATAAAACCCGTGACACACACCTAGTACAGAAACCCTGTTGGGAATACTAAAGCATTTTTTATGAAAATGATAGGTACTTTAAGTAAAACTAATCTCCACTACATGAGAGTGGCGCTGTTTTCACTAGGAGGATAGCTATACCACGCAAAAAACCCTAGTATCGATACTACGCTCAAACCACATTGCTCGCATGGTATGACCGTAGTATACCCTGACAGACATGTGGTTCATCTCGATACCATGGTATCGAAACCCTATGTGTGTCACAGGCATTAGAGGTTGTTGTCGGGTAGATCGGAATGGAGCGGCAGGTGTTGACTTTTGCGTAGTGGTGTTGGTAATTATGCCAACTGCAGATTCTTAGCATATTGATCTGTTGGGTGATTTCTTTTTGTAGATCATGTTTTGACATTATATTAAACGTGAGAAGAGGTGCATTGTTTCAAGATTTTGCAGCTCTATCGGCAAGTTCATTACCCTGTATCCCTATGTGGCTTGGGATTCACATCAGTTTTATTTTTTTGGGGTATTTTGTGATGATACCCCTAATGTGGTTTATGAGGTCGGTGTTGTGGTTAGGGTTTAAGGTGGCCTTGAGCACTGATAGGCTGTCCGTGCATATTATGGCCTTTTCACGGAGTTTGGCCATTATTTTGACTGCTTCAAGTAAAGCAAGTGCTTCTGCAGTGAAAATTGATGCGTTTTGAGGTAAGAGTCCGGCTTTTAATAGTGATGTGTTGGTTTTGTTATATTCCGACAGGGACAGTAGAAACGCGGATTCTTTAATGCACCATGGTGGATAAGATGGGAAGTGGTGTTTTATGCGTTTGATGGGAAGGCCAAGTTCTTTTGCGGTGCTTATTATTCGAGCTATGGCTGATGGAAGACGCTTGGTTGTTTTTGATCTGATAACACAAGATTTTAGGGGTGATATTTAATAATAGATACAACTGGAAACCACATTGTATAGACCTTAAAAAGAGCCTAGTTGGTAGAGTCAACATCATTAATTATTTAGCTTGTAAAATATTAAACGTACATATAAATACTCTTTGTAATATAACTAGAGCTTTAGTTTTAAGTAAAATTGACTACGGACTTTTCGTGTACGGCAAGTGTCCCAAGACAACGCTTAACCTCCTAAAATCAAACTATCATCAAGCAGCCAGGAGGAGTATAAATGCATATCGGACTACCAGAATTATAAATATATTTCTGAAGCAGGACTTCCTACATTAGAAGAACGTCAAGCAGAGTGCTTTATTAAACTTTTAGCTAAACTCTCCTTTTCCTACAATTCAATCATTGACAAAGATATCTCTTTCAATTTAGTTTTAAAAAGTTGCTAGAAAAAAAATGCAAGAAAAAATGCCTTTTCTGAAGCTCTTCTGTAAATTTAGAATTGTCTCACAATATTTAACAAGTATTGACTCGTTTTAACCGAAAATAGTGTTTTGATAGGGAACAGCGTTATATTTTTAACATTTTTTTTTTTTAAATCACGTTTTTGAAAACTTTCCGAAGTGTTTTTTCCAACTAACAAGAAGGAACAAATTAGTAACAAATTGTATTAGGGTCCTCGGAAAAAGTACCAAATTGTCGCACAACGGTCACGCTGTTGTCAGTTGTTCTCATCCGACATCCTTCTCGAACCTAAATAGGTTGCGTATGGGAAAGCGCGCCTGGAATTTCCGGAACGAGGCTACAATAGACCAGGAAATATTGGAAGCTGTCAGTTCTCGATATCACGCACACATTTATAGAATCCGCCTATACGTGAACCCTTTCCGCCACCGCAATTGCGACAAAAACCGCACAAAACCAAGGCACAGATTTCTGCTGCCAAATCGAACACTAAATCCGAATTTTACTGTTTTTTTTTGTGTATTAACTTGGCGGCAAAAAACTGTTTTTTCAGTTGCACTGGAAATGCATTGCTATTGATTTTTACAACTTTATACACACCCATTTCGAAAAATTCTATCTATCTATAGCTTCTATCTATATATCTTCTCTTCTATATATTTATAAAAAGAAAGCCTCAAAATTGTGTTCGTTTGTCGCCGATTCACGCCTTAACGCATTTACCGATCTCAACCAAATTTTCACACATATTTGCTATTGGTCTATATATGGTTTTTGTGAAGTTTTGTCGCAAAAACAAAACTTTGAGGGGATGAAAGAGGTTATGAAAGTTTGTATGGGGAAATGCACTTTTAAAAAAAAAAAAAAAACTGGATAGAAATCGAGTAGTGACACTTCACATACAAAAAAATTAAAAGCAATTGTTGTTGTCAATTATTTCAGATTATTTTCCGAGCAAATTGTTGTTGTGAACAATTTTGAATTTTTTTTTTTTAAATATAGGTACCTAGGCACCTAATAAGTTTGTTCTATTAAATTATGTAATTATGTATGTAACATTTTGAAATGGAGTAGATACTTTGATATTTATTTCAATCCATTATTTTGAGGATCATTGCATTAGTATGAGTGAGTAAGTTGAAATGTAGGGGTGATCGAGATGACGTGGACAATAATGTTGTTCAGCATTTTGAGGTTTCACGTAGGGGTTGTTACGAAAAATGAGCGAGTAACAATCATGGTAGGCACTCTGTTCATTCGTGAGTAGGGTTATGGCACATGCAACAACATTAACCAATTTTTTCGACACTTGCCGAAGCCACAAGTTTGCACGAACACTTACTTATTGCGAAATGCCCCTATATTGGAATGCGTCGTCGAAGAAGTTCCAGCGGCGGAAACAAGGTGAAGTAGACACGGTCACAAATCAAGATGACGCTGTCAATTATCCGACGGAATTTCTGAATTCGTTGGATTTACCTGGATTGCCGCCTCATCGCTTACAATTGAAAGTTGGTGCACCAATTATTCTTCTTCGGAATAAAAGTCAGCCTCGCTATGACAATAAATAAGGCACAAGGACAATCGTTGGAATTGTGTGGAATCGACCTAGAGTATCCATGCTTCTCCCACGGACAATTACATGTATCATGTCATGTGCAGGAAAGCCATCAGTTCTGTTTATTTATACCACTATCAGGGCAAAACAAAAAATGTTGTTTACGAAAAGGTTCTGCGTTAGTTAAAAGAAAGCATACTTTAATAATATAATACAAATACAAACAATAAAAATAATAGTGATTAAGTTGTCCACAACATTTTTGCTTTTTATTTTTGACGATTTTTTTTTTTTTAGTTTTTAAGATTTGGCATCAAAAAATATCTTCAACACCAAATCTTCACCTTCCTACACCAACTCATCATTTTTTTAATCGCGATTTTTGTATGAACAATATCCAAAAAATTTAGTTGTCGTTCGTTTTTAAAATAGAACGAAATTATTTATGTTACTGAATGAAAGATGGCCGACATGTCAAACATTGTGGTTTGGTAGAAAAACATCGGCATTATTATATATAATTGCTGTAGTTTACCTTTTGAATAAAGAACTTGAATTGACCGAATTACATGAAGGAGTATGTGCATTTGTGCATGCTCGGAATTATTATATTCATTTTGTTAACGAATTTGGGAGGAACGAAGTTCGCCGGGTCAGCTAGTAGGTATATAAAAATCAATTGTTGTGCTTTAGTCGGGTAAAGGCTCCAGATACCAGAACGGCTCGACCGATTAGAAGGATTTTTGTGTTGTTTTGTTCGTCTTGAATCAGGGATGGTTAGGAAGAAGAAAATTTGGAGAATCCTCAACATGTGGCGTTGTAGGCCTATATTTCGTTTTTCAGTTCAATTCAGTTTTTAACTTTCTCCATTACGTAGTAAGAGAAAGATATTGTTTTCGTACAAAATTTTGAACTCGAGATTCTAATCGATTCTGAAATTACGATGATAGACGAACTCAAAAAAGTGGGTCGCAAAATTCTGTCCGGTCTGTCCGTCTGTATGTCTGTCTGTTTGTCTGTCTGCCTGTCTGTCTGTCCCGCAGGCCTACAGCCTAAACGGCTGACCGGATTTCGTTCAAACTTCGGATTTGGAGTTTGTGGGCTTAGGGCTCGGGGAGGTTTTTTATTTTGCAAGGTAACCTAAATATTAATGGTACTTCCCATACAAAGTGTTCGTACCAGTTTGATTTGCTCGAAAACGGCTCTAACGATTTCAAACAAAATTGATATTTAAGCTTAAGTGGGTGAGGTTACCATGACTGCACACCCAGTTTTTGGTTAAAAGTTCGAGTAACGGTACTTTTGAAATTTGGTCATATCTCGAAAACGGCCCATACGATTGGTAAAAAAAACTTAATTTCTAAGGTAATATGGTCATTTCCAACTTAACGGCAAACTCAGTTTTTCTCGGTATTATCGTAAAATGGATTTTTGAAAAAAGTCAATTTTTTAAAATGCAGTTTTCCTTAGTTTCCCTGAAAACGGCAATAACGATTTTGACCAAAATGCAACCTTAGAGTAATATTGATATTCTTAAAATTGTTGCGTTCTTAATTTTTAATTCGAATCACCGGAAACGCTAATTTAAAAAAAAATGCTCATATCTCGAAAACCCAATTTTTGACTTCGATAAAACTTTAAAAAACAAGTAATGCTTATATCGCGAACAATAACGTATAATCTGTTTCCAGCTATATAGTTAACAAATAGTATTTTTCAAACTAAACATTGCAATATTTGGTACCGTTTTGTCTGCTAAATTTAAAAAAAAAAAAACGCTCTAACGATTTTGATCAAAATACTTATTAACGATAATATCAGTATTCTAAATAAGATGCCGTACTTAGTTTTTCTCAAAAAATTCGAATAAATCAGTTTTTTTTATTTTTTTCTCAAAAATTACTACCCAAAAGCCGATCTGTGTTCATATATATTTTTAAAACTCAACACCGCACTTTAAAATTTGTAATTATTTTTAGCAAATATTACCCACTTCTACTTTTTTTCAACCATTTTTAATATGCACCTTAAAATAATTCCAACAATCAAAATATCCTGCACTGCATTTGCACCCTCACACACCTTCATCGTAATATTCAGTTTATAACTGCTAATGCAAATTCAAAAACAAATCCCTGAATTCTTGCATATACATATATATATATATATATATATTTATACGTAAAGATATCGATCTATCACGAACAATACTTCCAATCATAGACAACTTAAGCCAGCGTAATTAATATACTCCAGTCAAAAAGAAATCCATTCCCTATCAGATCAAAACTGAGAAACTCCTACTATGCATTGATTCTCAGATCCTCAGATCCTACCTATCTAGTAAAATAAAAAAAAAACAACCAACAAAACTTTTGATAAAGGAGAAAGTTTTGTTCGACCCAGTCGTGCACTTTATCTTCAATAATAATCTTCTATATACCTATAATTCTTTCGGGGTGAAACGATGACGATATAACTCGATAACCACTGGGCCAATTTATATGATTCTTCTTTTGTTTTGTTCGTATTGTTGCATTTCAGGTTTAGGCAGCATTAAAGGATAGGACTTTGGACCCGATAGGTGGCGTTGTCGTCGATCTCCGTAACCACTCACCCGATTTCAATGAAATTTTGTAGATGCGTATGACTGGTTCTAGCTTAAAAGAGAAGATAGGTACTTTTGGACCGGATAGGTGTCAATGGTGGCGGTCTTGGTTGGTTTTCGGTTGAAAGACAGGGCTCTCATCGCGTAATTTTTGAAACGATAGTCGTCGAAACGATTGAACAAGACGATCTCGTTTTTAGTTTGTTTCATATAACATCATCGTCGTATCGTTCAATCGAATCGTTCGTCGTTTTCATTTTGAACAGTTTGAAAATGACTGTAAACAAAGTCTGACACCTAAAAAATAAAAAATGTATGGAAATTGTTTTTTTTTCTTGAATTTGTTTATTTTTCTTTGTTGTCATTGATTGCCGTGGAATGGGGCATTTAATTCAAAAATGGATATTTACTAAGGAATAAGGCCTCTATTAGTATCAAGAAGAAGTGCAATTTTAAGTGAATGTGAAAGTGTTTACAAGAAGTGTTGATAATTTTGAATTGTTTAGAAAAAAATTATAAAACAAATAAAGGAAATCCAAGTGGAATAATTTATTTTTTGCAGAATGTGTTCTTTTACAACTCGGATAGAGCAAGTCGCCTCTATAGGTGTGAGTCTTTCTTTTAATTTTTCTTTATAGATATTTCAGACCTAATTTAAACTGAAAAAACGCACCAAAAAAGACGAAACGATTGCAAAATAGCCATCGTTCAATCGAATCGTTTCGACGAGGGTATTTGACGTTTGAATTAGTAACGTGAAGCAACAAAAAACGATGATCGTCGAATCGTTTCAACGATTATCGTTTTTTATTTGCTATACGATGTATAAGCATCGTCGAGACGATGTCGTTCAATCGTTTTGTGCTTACGCGATTAGAGCCCAGGATACTTTTGGACCCGATAGATAGCGCTGTCGTCGGTCTCCGAAACCGCTCAACCGATTTCAATGAAATTTTGTAGATGCATATTCTTCGTTTCCACTTGAAGGATAGGATACTTTTGGACCTGATAGGTGGCGCTGTTGCCGATCTCCGAAACAGCTTCACCGATTTGATTGAAATTCTGTAGATGGGTATGATTGCTTTGGATATTCCGGGCTTACCTCTACATAATTTGGATTTGAAAGTCAGCTCAGTTATAATTTTGCTGCGCAACATCAATGTACCGAAACTTTGTAACGGATGGCATCTGATTTATGTGGTTTTCCATTGGGACCAAAAATCAATCTTTTTTTTATCTAAATCACTTTTCGCGTTCCATTGGGCAGAAAAATCAATCTTTTTTTCGATTCGGATCACTTTTTGCAGATCTCGATATTTTTTTTTTCAGATTTACGCATACCAATACTATACAGCTGTTTTACGTCAGTTTAAGAAGTTTACTTTCGAGGCAAATGCGCAAAGTTTCGTGAAAACCAAAATAACAAAATATGTACATAAATAGCTATGGAAATGATTTCGGAGGAATTATAATCTTCATCGTCTCCCTCGTCATCTGAACACTACAAACCACCAATAATACTTCATTTGTATCTACAACAAGGAAAACATTTTTGAGGGCGATATCCATTTGTGATTTAGCCAAAAACGAATGCCATTTGAACAGCTGATATTGTTGTCAATTAACGCACTAATCCATTTACAAAAGCAGATCAATTTCGTTGCGCGTTCCATGAGCACCGTAAAAACTGAGATCTGAAAAAGATTTCTGGTGGTCCAAATGGAAAACCACATTAGTTTAAAGATCTCAAATTCTCACATGATCAATTTAGTGAAAAGCGGAAGGTTGGCCGACACGTCAAAATCATTGCAGTTTGATTAAATCAAATCAGCATTGCTATTCGTCATTTATTTATATTGCATTTAATATAACTTTTGAATAAAGAATTTTAATTGACCGAATTACATAAATTAGCAAGTGCATTGTGCATGCTCGGATTTAGTATTTGCATTACATTAACAAATTTGTATAAAAACTCGTTTACAAATGTTTTTTTTTTTTTTCGATTAATAACATGGCAAAATGGAAACTAGACAAGTCTCTCAATTAGGAGTTTGTGTTGTTGTTGTTTTTTTTTTTTTAATTTAAAATTAGCCCTATTTTTTTGAGCTTCAATCTCAGCAAAGCAAAGGAAAAAAGGATTTCAGCACGCAACGTAGTTGTTGTAGTTGTTGTAATTGCGTGCTGAAAATCCAGTGCCTTGATTTTGTGCGGTTTTTCCCGCAATTGCGGAAAGGGTTCACGTATAGGCGGATTCTATAAATGTGTGCGTGATGTCGATTTTAAATTTGCGGAAGAGCTTCGGGAAAGGCACTTTTTTCTTGGATCTTTTTTTTGCAACTTCTCAAAACTAAATTGAACGAGATCTTAAAACTAGAGATGCCACGAATATTCGGCAACTATTCGGTATTCGGCCATTCGGCCACATTTTTCACTATTCTAGTGAAAAGTTAATAGAAAACGTAAAGTACGTAAAGAAGCACCAACAGGCATACAAATAACAACAAATAATAAGTGTTATGACACGACCGCGACCTAATCGCAAATGAAACAAAACTGGCCGCGCCTACATACGTACAACTTCAGCGATACAAGTTTAAACTCGTAAGTGACGAGTTGTGACTTGTCACTCACGGAAATTACTACAAAGTGTCGCCGAATATTCGGCGCTTCGGCCCCGAGCCTCGCCGAATATTCGGTATTCGGTATTCGGCCAAATTACTATTCGTGGCATCTCTACTTAAAACTTAGATATTAATATAAGTTGATATATTGACAACCAATGTTTTTTAATTAATTTCTATATATTTTTAAGTCAAAATCAAGGCTTTAAGGTTTTCATTTTAAAACTTGTCATTCAAAAAAGGAATTGAATTTTTTAATTAACTATCTATCTTTTTAAATTGTTTTTATTATGAAAATTTAGATCAAAGTGATCAATTTACCGTCTGTATTGTATTACGAGCGTAAAAAAAAACTATAATTTTTAACCTTTCTCTAACACTCAGGGCAGTGAAACAAAACAGTGCAGGTCCCAGTTATAGCCAAGAAAATTTGTGCGGTTCCGTTTTACGTAAGGCTATAACTGGAGGCTAAAGCTTCGTTGATGATTTCGCTGTCACTTTTGTATGGAATTTTTTGTTTCGGAATAGCTGCGGGCTAGGCTTTACACTAGCTAGTCTACCGCAAAACAACGCAGCAGCCGAAAGTCGATTTTCAGATTTTAACAATATATGCATATAAGTAATCATAAGTACCGTTTTTTCCCTTAAGTTTTTTTTTTTTACTGCCCGCTACCCTTTTTTTTAAACTGTGTACTTCGTTTTGTTGTACGATTCGCTACGCTTTCTGGGCTCAACATTTGCTGGTCGAGACAAAACTTTGTTGTTATTGTTTCTATAAACCCCGCTAATGTTAAAGTAGTCATGATCATTCTATGTACTGACCCAGCGATATTATATTTTCTTAGGGCCCGTTTGCTGATACTACTCATAGCGACTTAAGTTCGACTTAAATACCTTATGGGTTGCTTTTTCTATGTCATAAACTGTCACACAAGATTTTAAGTGGAAATTTAATCGCAATGAGTAGATAGTATCAGCAAACAGGCCTAAGTGTTATATAAAAATAGAAACAAATTCTTCAAACTGCAACATATAATCAGACTGGCGGGAAAAGCGTCCAACTTCACACCTTTAGACAAAATTCTATACAAACGAGTTGTTTAAGGACGTTCCAGTTTGTGCCCGAGTTTACCATTAAATAAGTGTATCTTTTCATGCCAGCTTGACTTATGCTGGGTCTAATTTGGGTCCGTACCTTTATCAATGAAGATAGCCTGCTATTTGGTGACGTCATTTCAGTTTCATTTTCTCCGTTGAAAGAATCCATGGAACCATTCGTCTGGGTTATTAAATTTTTTATATCAGCTGTATCATCGCTCGAAGGCTCCTTTTGAATGAATGTTTAAGAATAATTGGTGGTCATTAGAAAACACATTACTGCACTTACCTGTTTGATGGGTATTAAACTAATTGAAGGCGTGATGTGGTTCTCGTGATGATTATTGCTTTTAGGCGATGCCACAATTGCAGTGGAATTGCTTGTGCTAGACGGCGTTTTTGCAACAGTGCATTCCTGATTAGAAATGTGATCTGCCTGCGGTGCTGGTGATGTTGCCGTGGATGTCGTCTCGTTGCTCATCTTTCCTTTGTTATGCGGCTCCATTAGGGCCTCGTTTTGATTATTCTACGATATAAGCAAAGCAAACAATTAATAATTCAAACTAGTAACAAGAAAAGGAACAACGCATACGTTAAATATTTCTCCACTTTCGGTCATGGAAATTTCTACATGCGGCGTAAGAAAATGCATTGGCGGTGTAGCATTGTCTGTTGACCGCAATGACTCGCCACTATCACTGTGCGTTGGCGCAGGAGTTTGAGATGCACTCAAATTCTGTACAAAAGCCGCCGAACTTTGAGTCTCCAATGCCAGCAGCAAAGAAGACGGACCACCGGGACCTGGATTGTCTAAGTCGATTCCGTGCCTAGGTACGACAAATGCGGTTATGCAATTGTTATCATACAAACAGATGGCTAAAATACCGATTGAAGAAATGAATTCGCAATGACTTCATGGACCCTGCTCGATAACTGCATAATGGACATGTTTTTACGAGATCGTGCTGACCCACGTGTTCGTTCTGAAAATGCGCCCTCATCGCAATTTGCCGCTGAAAGCCTCTATTGCAAATCGGGCAATGATAAGGCAACGTTTTAGTGTGTGTTGTAAAATGTTCAGCTAAGTGATCCTTTCTGAAGAACCTGTAAACGATCGGAAACACCTATTAGTAAAAGACTACAATATGGAGTTCGGACTCACCTCTTTTGACAGACTCGACATTCATAGGGTTTGACGCCCGTGTGCCGCATTTTGTGCCTTCGCATATTGGCTCCATTTGAAAACTTCATGTTACAGACATCGCACTCAAAAACTTTACGCGACGAAGAGCTTTGCTGTTGTTTGACGATTCCCGGTTGGCTTGCATCAGTGATTCCATTTGAACTGTCCTGGTCTTGCTCCTCAGGTACTGCCAGCCGAGAGGGACTGGACAGACATTGCACGACGTGCAACAGAAGAGATGGACGCGAATTGGTTTCGAAATTATCACATCGATCACATCGAAGAATCGAGGAGGCACTTGTTCCTTCAGTTGAATTTGTCGATGACAGCACTTTGTCGTGCCCGTCAACACTGTTTTCGTCTGTTCTTACTGTAGTAGGCCTTTCCGAAATCCCCGAGTCAGCCATTCGACTGCAAATAAGTGATACATTACAAAATATTAGATCCTGTTAAATCGAATACACAAATTCTAGGCAAATTCAATTGGTTTACATTCACACAACCTATTCGACAGATTAACATGTCATCAGATTTTGGGACGCGTTTTTTTTTTTTTTTTTTTTTGTCACAAAAACACAAAAAATACTTATCCACGGATGAGTTTTCAATATGTAGGCTCTGCTAAAATGAACGACTTACAACGACACTCATATAAATGCTTGATGAAACTAGCGCAGCATACCCAAACAAAATATATACTTTTACTGCAAATCCAACACCACCACGAGAGCAGTAGCATTGGAGGCAGTAGCATAATTAAGTCATTGGGTCAAGTTTTTACCCAAACTGGGTCACTTCTGCTACACAACATTGCAATCGGTGAAGCAACCGTACCAAACGAATCAGAAGCACTAGCAGCAGCAGCCGAAAGTCAAAATAGGCCGCAGAAAAACATCGGAAGAACACAGAATCAGAAATATAATAAATTCCGTTCTTATTAACACACTTTCCCGTTCTCCGTGTCTTTGCTTTGTCGTCCGTGCCCCCTTTGCCTGCTCAAGACACATCACATTCTCCCAATATTGTACAATACCCACATATACTTCTTGTCTAATTTAAATCGATTGTGTCTTTACCTCATGCTTGTAAGAGTTTTCTTGACGGTGGTGGCGGGGAATTAATGTCATCTATTAAAATTATGTAGTTTAGAAATCGCACATTGGAATTGGAAGCAGAAGAAAGTTGGACACAATCGATAGCAACGGAGCTCGTGAACAATTGCGGACTCCCCTCGGGAATCGCACTCGTCCCTTAACCCAGAAATATATCGTAATCTCTTGTCCCGCACACTCTCCGCCAGACAGGTGAAAACTGCTCGCAGTTGGTGGGTGCGAGCTGTAGATAAATATCGTGACCCAATTTCAGTTTTCTGTGCGAGTGTTCACTTATGGCCGAGCACTTTCGTAGATTTTCCACGAATTCACTTGTCACTTATCAAAGAGTTGCACATTAGGGACACTCGTTAATTAATTCAGGACGACAACACGTAGAGGACACATTTATTTTGAGTTTTGCAATGAAAATCAAATCAAAATTCAATGCAGTGGGCAGCAGTCAGCAGGCAGGCGGACTTATGTTGCCATTTGCCAATACCTGCGAATGGGTGTGTGAATACGCGCGCATCTGTGGTGGTGAGTTCTGTGTGCACATAAAACAATCATACATCACTTTCGACTGTTGGCTGCGTGTGAAATTAGGTCAACAGGTTTGGAGCAGCGAACAGCCAGTGAGTGAGCCAGCCAGCCAGCCAAACGCCAAAGCAGTCAACAGCGAACGGCCTGTGTATGGTTTTGAGCGTCAAACTTGAAAATATTGCTGCTTTGACTTGGATTTCGGATTTCGACATCCTCCTCCGACTCCGATTGCAGTGCTGTGCAAATGTAGTACAGCATAGAGACACTACAAACGCTTTGCTTTGATGTGTGCGATTCACAGAGCGGGAGGCCACTTAAGCATTGGATCTCATGGAGATGGTTTCACAATTCACAATCGCACTCGCACTCTTACTTCGCCTGCCCTGCCTGAGTTGCTATTTGGGAATATATTTTTTCTCTAGTGTTAAACTGCAGATACGCAAATGCTGAAGATAGATACACTACACATGTCACCTTCGAATTGGAATTCTAGGATTATGGTCGTCGATTGCAGGTGCGCGGCGGCGACGATTTACGCGAGGGCGGAAAGTTGTGTCACTAACGCGATTCATATGCAACGACAGCGACGACGAACGACAACGTTGGACATTATACGTTTCTTTTCTAATTGGAGCGCTCAGAATCAAAACACTCAAGGCCTACTGACGACAGATTTAAGCCTTGTATGTTGTATGAAGCAACCATTACGTTTACTTGTGTGTGTTTGACGGATGCGAGAAATTGATGGTATCAAAAATTCTATCGATAACACAGCTATCGAAAACACTTCGAATGACATTTGCATTCAGTGTTACCGTAGTATTTTTCTTACGATGTGAAAGTGATTAGGTAGGTATTATAAATTCTTTTTCGATTTTTTTTGATCGAAATTGGTTTTCATGTTTAATTTCAAAAAAATAATCAATTTTTTCTCAGATGTACACATACTTTCACTAACACCAATGTTTATGGGGCATTTACACGGTCACACATTCCTATCACGGAAAATTAAAGGGATGCCCAATACTAAACAGCCGTCTAACTGAAAGGGACAGCATTACCTAACACGCAAGAAACGTGATACGTTTTTGGCCGGCCATCTTGTTTACGTGGTAGGAATTATGGGAAAGCTCTGCATGTTGATATTTTTATAGCGATGGCTTACGAAATTTCGTTTTCCTATAAAACAAAATGGCTTCCGGAAGGGATGAACGTACAACTATTTATTTATTTCGTAAAAATGATTGATGAATTGTTGGTTTAATTTACTGAAACTAATTAACACTCTCATTTCACATATTTTAAATCGGAAATAGAAATGTTTTCATGTGATTGCAGAAATGTTGGTCGCCGGAACTTCCGCTTTACGTATCTATAATTATGGGTAGAATATCCATGACACCTTAGGCGTCTGATTTGTGATCTCATGCCTTCGCCTTTATTAGCATTGACTGCGGACAAACGGATCTCTCTGTCCCGTCTCGTGCAAAAATGCGCGTGCGTGATAGTGTAAATGCGGTTTTATGAACCACAGCTGTTGGTTACGTAGGTATTGTTTATCGTTGGAAGGATTGCATTTTAGCTGAATTATTCATTTTACGCCTATGGACACAAGATTTTACATTTAATTATCTTGAAATTATTATTATTATTATTATTTATTTATAATAATAATAATTATAAATGTGCAAGTGAAAAAAAAATGTTTTCTTGCGGCCGGTTTGACAGCAGGAATCTGAGCTCTCAGATCAAAATCTGAAAAGCCAAATCGAAAACGACATTAGGCGTGTTTTTTTGAGCTTCGATCTCAGCAAAGCAAAGCAAAGTAGGATTTTCAGCATGCGATTACAACAACTACGCCCTACTTGACACTTCGAGGAATCACAGTAGTTGTTGTAATTGCGTGCTGAAAATCCTACTTTGCTTTGCTTTGCTGAGTTCGAAGCTCAAAAAAACAGGCCTATTATAAATAAATACCGATCTTTATTGGCTTGACATGTATTGAGTTTGCCGCCAAACACACATTTTTTCACTTCCACCAGTTTTCATAATTTTTTCTTTAAATCCGTATTATACTAGCACGCATTGGACTCAGTAAAGGACTATTCACATGAGAGCGAACTGCGAATAGGCGAATTGCGAGCAAATCAATTTAACTGTATTTATGAATTGAAAATTGATATTTGTTCTAACACCAAACCATTATATTTAATTAATCTAACATCTAATCTTAAAAAAAAAAACATGACTCAATTTATTTTAACAGCTAAATTAACAATTAAAGCAATTTTTACCGCGAACTGTCACGCTTTTTTCACAATCCACACAAAACAGTCACAAATCACATTTCGCTCTCATGTGAATAGTCCTTTCGTACGTGTTTTGAAATTGAAAGATTAGCACATTTACTGCATCGACGGCTACGTCAACATTATCCTATTTAACGGAACACACAGTTCAAT
Source organism: Cheilosia urbana (assembly GCA_946477585.1). Taxonomy (NCBI): domain Eukaryota; kingdom Metazoa; phylum Arthropoda; class Insecta; order Diptera; family Syrphidae; genus Cheilosia; species Cheilosia urbana. The sequence goes on from OX297856.1 coordinate 48,147,434, forward strand.
AAAAACGACAATACAATAATTGGGTACATTCAAGAATCTAGTTATCTTAAGTTGACTAGATTGATCTGGATAAGATCTAGATTACCTGAACGCAACAACTATATTGGTAACTATTGGGAACGTCACTTTTACTACGTCAGCCACATATCCCAACTGTCAACTTAGTACTCAAGGTAAGATTAGACGGTATGCCAATTGGTCATAAAATGCCAATTTCTGACAGTTCTCCTGTCAAAATATGGTCATACAATGTAATGGGCATATTTCATATGCTCGAATGACCTAAATGCCACATATATGACCACGCCGATTTTGACAGATAAAAATGCCAAAATAGCATAATTATAGTGTAATCGGACAATAAGCACGAATGCCAGCATAAGGCCTATATGCCCGTATGCACGTTATTGAAATTTCGTTGTGGCATTGCTGGCATTTTTGATGGAACAAGAATTATTTTGTTGTCATCGGTGTTTTAGTTCGTGGGATTGTGATTTATTTTCATTTTCGTTCTCTTTTTTCTGGAAAAATAACAAATATGCAATGAAAAAATAGGAAATGCCTCAAATGACCACCAAGGCAAATATGACCATATTGGTGATTTTGGTCATATAGTCTAATATACAGTTTTGATAATCCTGGCATTTTGGTCATTTGACAGCTAATCTGGTCATGTGCCTGTTGGCATTCATATGCCTAATCGAATCTTAGCTTTAGTAATGGCCGCCCGATGGATATGACGTCTCTGCCTAGAAATTTCCTAAAGGGCTCAACCCATAGAATCCGTCGCGTCCGTTGCGGCAACGTTTTTGACTGACAGTTCAATAGAATACACAGTAGCTTATGAAAGGTGACCCATAAGCAGCGCACGTGCCGGATGCGACGGATAAAGTAGGTTTCTTTTCTACTTTTCGGTGCGTCGCACCCGTTGACAGTTGGCACAGCGTGAGAGAAATATTGAGAGAGAAAGAGAAACTATCATAGGCTGTCACTAGTGCTCTTATATCGTGAGAGTTCTTTCTCTTTTTAGGAAATTTCGGTGTCCGGAAAAGCTTTCAGTGAGAAAAAAGAAAATGTTGCAATAAACAATCAAACTAGATTTTTTTTTTAATTTCATAAAAAATATGTCTACATTTCACAATGTAAACACCACATTAAAAAAAACCTATTTAAATCGCCTTTTAGCAAGATTTTTTTGTATAAAAAGGTAATCATAATAATATTAACAAACTGTGATTTTTATACCAAATGTAATTTAATGTGATAGTCTTTCCGAATAATATGAATTTTACTTTTAAAAGCTAGATTTTTTTACGAAAAAACACCTATCAGGAGAATTACGTAAAAGGGAATTTTAATATGATGGAAGGGGAAAAATTACCACATTTCGTGGGACAAAATAATGATGGAGTATTCAAAATACTGCCTGTCACCGTATGCAACGGATTCTATGGGACTGCTAGTTCTGTCGAATGCGTTAATATTGACGAATCCGACGACGCGACGGATTCTATGGGTTGGGCCCTTAAGGATGCGTGCGGTAGCAATCATAAACAAATCATCATAAACTAAGTACCATAAACTAAGTACTATATAGACCGTCAGCCCCGCGCACCTACCCGATTACCACCGCAAATTTTGAAAAGAATTCTCTCTTAAATTCTCCCTTAAATTTCCTATCCGTGACACACAGCAGTTATCCTACATCGTGGTATTTCTACCTTTTTGTAGAAATTTTGATGGCCGAAAAACCTTACGTGCAAAATAGGAATAAAGCTTCAAAATTGTGGTTATATGAGGAATCGGACGAAAAAACATTCAATCTGCATTGCAAAACACTAAATGTCTATAAAAAGTAGATTTCCATTTATCAAACAATTTCTAGTACCAAGAAATAATCATTATAATGTTAACAAACTGCAATTCTTATACGCTAGGTAAAATTAATGTGAATTTCTTTCCGAATAATAAACATTCTACTTCTAAAAGAAGGATTTTTTCATATACGAATCGAGGGAATTTGATTTCGAAGAAAAGGGAAAAATGCCCACGCTTCGAGGGAAAAATAAAGAGAGACTGCTAAGAACACTGACTGAGATTGTTTGTATTTGGTGAGTTTCTATCAGCTGATGGATGCGTTCTGGGAGTCTTAATTTGTTTTTTTATTTCACCACGAAAGCATGTACCTATTTTGACAAATTGGTTAATTACTAACGTAATAAATATATAGATAAAGAAATAAAATGAGAAATATTCATTCGTGGAAATAGAATAAGGCATTTTTCTTCTTACAATTATTGCGTCTGTTTTCGTTTGTTGTTTTTTGATCGAAAAATTATTTCGCCAGTGAATGTCGACAGATAAAAGGCAACGAATTCAAAGGCAAGAATTGATAAGGAATATTACAATAAAAAATATGTTGGCGTTCAAAGGAGATTTATCAACATTACTGAGTGGGTATTTGAGTTGTAAGCTTTTCATGAAGTTTCCGTGTAATAACAGAAAAAAATAAATAAATCAAAAACAAAGAAATTAAATATATTACGAGATTTGAACCAATTTGATATAGAAAATAATTTCCAACTAAAGCAATAAATGAAAACAATAGAGTCAGCCGAGAATAACTATGAATAATGTTTATTTAGAAAATAACTTTTTTTTCTGTCCATTAAATTCGGCCTGTTGTTTTTTATACTATTTTGGTGCAGATTTATTTTCGAAATTTTACCTTCCAAAATTATACACAACCTTCAATTAATAGGACATAATAAAAAAAAAATGTATAGAAATTCTGATGGCCAACCAATTTGTAGGTAGTATAAAATCGTATGACAAAAAAAAAATATTTCTGGCCACTTTTTTTAAATTGCATATTTTTTTTTTCTAAATTTTCATTGCACTTTAGCTACAACCAACGAAAATGAGTTGTTTTTTTTTTAACTGTATGGGAAATAACAGAAACAAAAATGTATTGCTATCAGTAAATTTAATAATATTTTATTTTTGCAAATGATCCCTATAGTTCATCGATTTCCATTGTTCACAACTATAATGTAGGTAAACATCATGTACTGTATGGATTACCTAGCTAAAATAAAAGCATTCCTTTTAATATTTGTTTTAATGACAAAAATAAAAATTGGAACTAAATTCACCACACCATACCCACCGTTTTTTAACACGTCCCGATAACGGCCAATTATTTGAATTATTTGAATTTTTTACAATGTCACCACAGAATGAATTGTCAGTCATCTGTCATTGTTCCTATGTGCCAGTGTATGCGTGCGCCTAATCTACTTTAACATGGCACATATACTTTCGCACATAGCAACACGGAAAACAGTTTGTAGGCATACTCTCTTCAAGTGGGCGGAGCTGACGGTCTTTTTAATACTTAGTTTATGGTTGGCACGAGCGAAACAAATGAGTGGTGCCAAATTACTACTAAAATACATTCAAATTTAAACACAAAATAAACAGAGTGGCCGTGACGGAATTCTGAAAAGTCAAAAAAAGGGCCGGTGAGAGAAAAAGGTACAATTTCTAAATCTTCTCTGCAAATTTCGAATTTTCGTACGATATTCAACAACCATTAGTTCGCATAACAGTGTAATAGTAGGTATTGTGATAGGCAACCATGTTACATTTTAAATGTACTTATTTGAAAATAAATTTTTTTGAAAAAATGATGAGGGGTCTTTTCCGAATTAAAGAGGCCAAAATCAAACAAAGGTAACGCTAACCGCGAGAATACAAAAGCAATTCAAGTTGCTTAGTCAACGCGTTCGGATTCCTAGTCACGACGAATCTAGTTGACGTTTTACATAAACTAGGTATCCGAACGTCCCCAATGAAAGTGCTTCCCCTAACTGTTTAGTTGTTACACGTTACATCCCATACATTTTTGTAGAAAAACGATCGACGAGATGACGAATGAAACTAAGATTAGACTGTATGCCAATTATGCATATGAATGCCAACAGGCAAATGACCAGATTAGCTTTCAAATTACCAAAATGCCAGGATTATCAAAACTGTATATTAGACTATGGCCCTTAGAAATAGAAAAAAATAAATTCTGCTCTAAAGTCTTCTCTTGTCAGTTAACCCTAAGTCCCATCTAGTATTTCGTAGAAATGAAACAAATTTAAGAAAAGTCAACTTCTTTTCGCTATTGTAAACCAATTCTGTTATTTCACCCTTGTGAACTCCAACTGATTTGAATTTGACAGATAAAATTCAAATGTATTTAAATTGTTATTTAAATCCATGTAAGACGTTTTAAAAAAAGATAATGGATAAGGTAAGTCGAATTGCGATTGAATACAGGAAAAAAATTGTCGTAATCATTTTTTCTCAGAAACGCGAAAGGGAGCGCAACTGGACATGGGAGGAAAAGGAGATTTTAAAGGATACATTAGCACCAAAATAAATAACATGAACATGATTGCAAAGAAGAACGAAGCATGGAAAAAGATTTCGGACGATTTAAAAGCTTACGGCATGAAATTCCCAATAGGAAAGCTGAAAGTACAATGGGAAAAAATTTCAATATCTCTGAAAATATCATCGTCTGACATATTTATTTCGGAAAAATATGACTTGGATGTCACTTTAGATTTGACTTAATCTGGGGTGACTCGAATCTAACTATTTCCTAACTTAAAGTGGAATTTTATGCTTTATTTCTAGCAATTTAGAGCAACAGTCGAATTTTTGGCAAAAGTCGTCTCTAAATTGTTTTATTTCTAAGGGCCTATATGACCAAAATTACCAATATGGTCATATTTGCCTTGGTGGTCATTTAAGGCATTTGCTGTTTTTTCATTTCATATTTGTTATTTTTCCAGAAAAAAGAGAACGAAAATGAAAATAAATCACAATCCCACGAACTCAAACACCGATGACAACAAAATAATTCTTGTTCCATCAAAAATGCTAGCAATGCCACAACGAAATTTCAATAAAGTGCATATGGGCACATAGGTCCTTAGAAATAAACATTTTTATTTTCGACTTTAAATTTACGGAAGCTTACAAATGCAAAATTTGTATGAAAAATATAGCCACCGTGAACTATTAAGATTTAGAGTCGAACCTAAAAATGTTTATTGCTAAGGCCCATAGGGTTTATGCTGGCATTCGTGCTTATTGTCCGATTACACTATATGCTATTTGGGCATTTTTATCTGTCAAAATCAGCGTGGTCATATGTGGCATTTAGGTCATTAGGGCATGTGAGATATGACCATTACATTGTATGACCATATTTTGACAGGAGAACTGGCAAAAACTGGCATTTTATGACCACTTGGCATACCGTCTAATCTTACCTTGAGAAGTGAAATATTTGGATGTCATTTTGTATGATATTTCATGGAGCAAAAATTAAAGCTTATTCATATAGTTACTGCAGACAAAGGACTCCAATAAAGTTCGACGACTGATTTTCCGTTAGAAACTAAATAAAAACATAAGTCTTACGAGGTGATTCACAAAAAGTTGTAATAGGTATAGGTACATTGCGCTGTAGTTAAATAATATTAAACAAATTTTGGTCTCGAATTTATATTTACGAAAGCTCACAATTGCAAGACTTGTATTGAAAATATTTCTATTTTGAACTACTAAACTTTAAAGTCGAAGCTAAAAATGTTCATTCGTAGGGCTGATTATAACTAGTATTGTTCATAAATTGATCTTTCACTAATTTAGGCCAACTAATTTGTACCAAAATTTTATTGGTAGCTGGTAGGTACATACCTACCTATTGCAAAGAGAACGGAGTCTGTTCCAAAAACAGTTTTTGTTGTAGAGCAATATCTATAATCTACATCGCTACTTTCGTGCGCGCCACCTACATGAGAGAATTAATACCAGTATAACAATGTAAATTCACACCATCAAATCTCATCTCTGTGGAAAAATGTTTGCGCTTGGGCTTGGTGGTATTCGTGTGTCGAGTTGTATTCGTTCATTAGTTGCTTCCTTTTCGTCGTCGTTTGAAGTGGGTAAGAGGGAAATGACAGATTAGATTTTACGTAAACCTTCTTTGTGTTGACTCTTGGGTAGGAATTAAAAATGGCGTCAGTGTTGGAACATAGTATTTTTTCAGTGTGTAACTTTCCGCTCGAAAATCTTTAATTGTAGTAAGCGCGGATGGGTAAAAATTTCTGTGTTGTTTCATATAACAAATAAATAAAATGAAAGTGTTAATCCCCCTGTGAAAACTATAAACAATATCAAAACAAAATCACAGATTGCATCGAAAAGTGAAGCAAATAAAAACACGCACAATTTCGTCATTGAGAATGCTGGCAAATTACAGGAAATTTCAATAAAAAAACCAATGAACAAGAGCGAGACGGGAATAAGAAACTTTAGAAAAAAAAAAATTTTCATTTTAAAATCGATATGTGGTCTGTGAATTGATAGCTGGTGATTACTCAATTGAAATAAATTGTGTTTCGTGATTTAGTGGGCTAAACTTTTATTTAAAACGCGTGTGAACGTCGGAATTTTGTCGAGAGTGCAATTTGGACCGAAGCCGATATGTGTGCAGCACAGAGCAACCCGCAGTCCAGCTATGGATATACTTGGAATTTCGCAGACAGTTCCCGTGCTGAATCTGTCGTAGAAATATCTCCTAGCATAAACTACACAGTCAGCAGCGAGTCGGTAAGATAACACGGAAAATCACACAAAAAAATTTTAAAATAGCGCACGGATGTACGTTCATAGATAGCGTGTGTACGTATGCATGTACAACAGCCTGAAATACGTGTACATAACATATATATGCAGTGTAAATACGTGATGAACACATACGCATGAGGGTTTCTTTCATGCATACAAACGACATCCATCCCATCTTCGGTGACGGTGGAAAAAAAGTATGCTCGCTGATAGTCGTCGTGTCTCGTGTGTCATGCGACATGCGCTGAGAGTGGATGAAACTAGCAGCAGCCGTTCTATCCGATCTTTTTGGCGCAATTCTAATTCTAAAAAGAATAATTCGTATGGCGCTAAGGGTATCTACTTATAACATTTTGTTGTGCTGCACTTGTTGAAACTTGTTTGTTCACTAACTCATGATGCCTAGTGCATTGTTGATTGAATATTGAATGGACAATGGATTGTTTGTGCCAAAAAAGCGGACGTAGATTCACCCAAGCCTCGACTACACTTCTCAATCCGTAAGATAAATGGCAATGGCAAATGCTGGCGCCTTTCAACGAATTGTAAAGAAAAATTATTTTCTTATTTGAAGTGCAAACTTATTTCGATTAAACAACAATGCAAATAATAAAGGATAAACATGAACGCTTGGAAAACGTTGGCTTGACACGTGTTGCACTATTCAAACAGGTCGATTACGTTTTTCTGAAACTAATGATAAATATGTTTTTCACAGATGCCCTATCTTTTTACGGATGGCCCTTTGACACTTCAGAAGGACATTAAGGGGACTTTGACAACCAACAAGGGGAGTGTTGTTCGCCGCATGTTTGTAGTGAATGAGCCATTTACTACAGGCACTCAAAGGTAGTCGCTTTATATTAAGTCCTACTCTTATTGGCGTATAACGTTAACTCATTTGCAGGGTAATAACTACTGGTGGAGGATCCACAGTGGTCAAGAAACAGGAGCAACAACAAGTGCTGAGCATCAATTGTGATAAGAACTGTAAGTATTCAAAATATTGTTTGAAAATCAACTCAACATCTTATGAAAACCACTTTGACAACTCACAACAACCAAGCGCGGCGCTTTTTATCTTGCAGGTACAGGTCGATTTTTTTTCAGGGGCCATTTCGGTTTGAGTGACGTTTGTCATTAATTTAGCGTTTGACAGTCGATAACAAAGCGCTTACATAGCAACGTGATAATTTATGTATTAGGTACAGTCGGACCCGCTTATTTGAAACTAGTTTAATTGACCCCGCTTATCTGAAAAATTTAATTTGTCCCCGTGTACTTTTGTTCAGTTATCCGAATCCCGTTTGAATAAAAAACCCGGTTAAGTGAAATTAAAGTAACGATTTTTCTCATTTCATTTAAACGGGTTCGACTGTACCTACCTTGTCCCGGTTTTGTCGATGGTCGATTGTTTTGGTTTATTCTTTTTTAAATGAACTTTAGAAAATGGACCATCATTTTTGATGTTTTTATTTTTTTTTTATAAACGAAAAAGCGACATCTAGATATTGAAAAAAAAAAAAAAATCTATATTGACAATATGTTTTAACCCCAGTAAACAGTTTGACCTCAACTTTTCCTTGTGCGCAAACTTTCTTGTAATTTATTACATTTGCTGTCATCGCAGAATTCAAATTTCATAAAATAAAAATTATGATTTTCCCTTCGGCGGCACTTATTTTTGTTTTCCGTTCTCTTTATTTTTTCCGATAGCTGCACACAGAAATTAATACATAATTTAGCGAACTGTCAACTTGATAAGGCTGCTCTGTTGTATTTTTTGGTTACAATAGGGTCAGGATATAGATAAAGTGCAAAAGTGTAGCGAAATTTGTGTCAGTATATTTTGTTGTTCTAGTGCGAAAAAAAAAATTGCACTTTCGCAATGATACAAGACCAGTTGCACCGGATCGTGATCCTAATGATAATTTCATTCAAAACGAGGATTTTATTCTAAAAAAAATTGCCCAACAGATACTTTTCACGGACCTGTTCCAGAAATCCCATGCAAAAGTGACACAACGAAATCATGAACGAAAAAAATCGCTCTCCTTTTTGTTTTGCAGTAGGTACTAGGTACGCAGCTTTTGCGAAATGATTGCGAAGGTAATTGTAGTAAAGCTGAAAGCATGGTACAATTCTCACAAAATAAAGCATGATTCAGCACGCAATTACAACGCTTACTGTGAGTCTTCGAAGTGGCAAGAAGAACGTTGTTGTTGTAATTGCGTGCTGAAATCCTTCTTTCTTTTGCTTCGCTAAGAACTCATATCAAAGCTCAAAAAACAGGCTATTACCTATTTATAAAAAAAAAACACAAACTCCCAATTGAGCGACTTGTCTTGTTTCCATTTTTCAATGTTAAGAAAAAAACAAAACATTTCGCTGGAATTGAGCATAAATACCAGAGACAATACTGAGACCCCCAACTCACAATCCTCTTGCCGCTGGCCCCCTCAGTTTTTTTTTTTTTTTTTTTTTTTTCAAATTCGCCATTTTGTTTTTCTATCGGTGTTATGTCAGTTTAGAATCCGTGTGACATGTCAAAACATTTAAAAAATATAAAATCAATGCTGCCAACCACTACCAACCATGGGCGAATGTGATGAGTTCGAGAATACCACATTTTAAGATAACTGAATGCTATTGGTTGGTTATTATATATTTTGAAAAAGCGATTAATATAATTTGTTTGGTTAATAAAACTATTTAAATGAGATGTTTTATGTACTAGAAACATATTAGGACAAATATTGTTGTGTATTTTCCGCTTTTGAATATCATTAACTTCGATTTCATGTGTACATTTTTCTTATAACGGGTGATTTTTTAAGAGGTTTAGAACTTTTTAAAAAAAAAAAACACAAAAAATTCGAAAAAATGAATGAAATATTTATTTGAATCGATAGTTTGAACCTTGCAATTTAATGTTTAAAGATAATTTCATGCAAATGTTGACCGCGGCACACATATCGGCCGGTATCTCACGAATGAATGCATGGATGTTGGCTTCCAGTGCGTCAATCGAAGCGGGCTTGTCCCTATACACATTAGCCTTGACATACCCCCACAAAAAATAATCTAATGGTGTCAAATCGCACGATCTAGGCGGCCAATTGACCGGCCCGAAACGTGAAATTAACTGTTCACCAAACTCGCCTCGCAATCGCGCCATTGTTTCGCGTGCTGTGTGGCATGTGGCACCGTCTTGTTGAAACCACATATAATGCAAGTCAAGAACTTCCATTTCGGGCAAAAAAAAGTTTGTTATCATCGCTCGTTAGCGTTCACCATTGACAGTAACGCTGCGATTCGCATCATCTTTGAAGAAATATGGCCCAATAATGCCGCCGGCCCATAAACCGCACCAAACAGTGGCTTTTTCGGGATGCATTGGTAGCTGTTGCAATGCTTCTGGCTGATCTTCACTCCAAATGCGGCAATTTTGCTTATTTACGTACCCATTCAACCAAAAATGAGCCTCATCGCTGAACACAATTTTTCGATAAAAAAGCGGATCCTCGGCCAGCTTTCCAAGAGCCCATTCACCAAAAATTCGGCGTTGTGGTAGGTCGGCTGGCTTTAGTTCTTGCACAAGCTGTATCTTAAAAGGCTTTACGCACAAATCCTTCCGCAAAATTTTCCACGTAGTGCTGTAACAAAGGCCTAACTGCTGGGAACGGCGCCGAATCGACATTTCGCGGTCTTCTGTCACACTAGCTGATACGGCCGCAATATTTTCTTCACTACGCACAGTACGTAAACGTGTTGGTGGTTTAATGTCCAACCAAGTAAATTTGGTGCGAAATTTGGTCACAATCTTCCGAATAGACTGCTCAGAAGGTCGAGAATGCCGATCATAAAATGGAAGCAGCGCGCGATGAACATTTCGAACCGAGCACGAATTTTGATAGTAAAATTCAATAATTTGCAAGCGTTGTTCATTTGTAAGACGATCCATGGTTAAATTGCAAACCAAACTGAAGCTGTTTGACAGTGACACAAGGTACTAAACACACGTCAGCTGTCAAAACCAGTGTTGCCAAAACCAAACCAGCTAAAAAATCACCCGTTATAACTGAAGAAAAATTGCTCAAAATGTTTTTATTTTCCTACAACCATTCTGCAGTAATCATTTTTCATAAATATTTTCAGAAAAAGTGCACTTATTCCTAAAATGAAATACTATTCACACGTAACGAATAATTTCAAATTTAACGGACAAAATTCTATGAACGCTGGCAGCAAATTTGCCGACACCGGAAGTTGTTGATATTTTTTGAGGGTGTGGTGGTGTGTTGAAGTTTCGTGACATTTGTCAAAACGAATTTCTATGTATCAATATTAGCGCACTAAATTGTGTACACTCCGTACAAGTATTGCTTGTGGGCAAGGTAACGGTAAATCGGCCGAAGTTGGGGGTCTCAGTCAGAGACAATACATAGACCCCCAACTTCGGCCAATTTTCCGTTACTTACCTACAAGCTATATTTCTATGGGGTGGTACACGCTAAGTGCGTTAGTATTGTTACATAGAAATTCGTATTGACAAATGTCACGTAACTTTACTCACCAATACACTCGCACCTTGCGTGTCCCACTTCCGCTGTCGGCAAAGTTGCTGCCAGCGTTCATAGAATTTTGTAAGTTAAATTTGAAATTATTCGTTTCGTGTAAATAGTATTTTATTTTAGAAATAAGTGCACTTTTGCTGAAAATATTTCTGAAAAATGATTACTGCAGAATGGTTGTAGGAAAATAAAAACATTTTGAGCAATTTTTCTTCAGTTATTTAAGAAAAATGTAGGTACACATGAAATCGAAGTTAATGATATTCAAAAGCGGAAAATACACAACAATATTTGTCCTAATATGTTTCTAGTATATAAAACAACTCATTTAAATAGTTTTATTAACCAAACAAATTATATTAATCGTCTTTTAAAAAATTATAATAACCAACCAATAGCATTCAGTTATCTTAAAATGTGGTATTCCCGAACTCTATCACATTCCCCCATGGTTGGTAGCAGTTGGCAGCATTGATATTATATTTTTTGTATGTTTTTGCATGTCACACGGATTCTAAATTTACACAATACCGATAGGAAAGCAAAATGGCGAATTTAAAAAAAAACTGAGGGGCCCAGCGGCAAGAGGATTGTGAGTTAGGGGTCTCAGTATTGTCTCTGCTAAAAAGTCTGGATTTCTGTCATTTACACAAAATCGTGGCCTACACGTGACATATTGTTGTGACTGAAATCTTCACTTAAATTATGTTTCGTGGAGACACGGTGTAAGGGAGGATTTATTCAGCTAATTCCCAAGATAAACGTGGCTTTCTCAACATTAACATTTGACCCTACAGTTGGCGATACTCTGGCAATTGTATTTCTTTAGAAGATTTTGGAAAGTGTGGAGTCCTTGCGTAAGCTGCCAGACTAAAGTTGATTAGTGGTACGGCCGAATGTTTTTTGAATTTATTTGCCTTATGTCCTCTTCTGTTAGAAAGTTTTTACTGTATTTTAGCAATATTAACGGCCACGTATGCATAATTTTGTTTTTTATTAATAGTGATGATACCTATTTTATTTAAATAATTGATCAATTATGAATACGCGGACAAAATGTTCGGTGTAAACCAGGTGCCGAGCAAGTCAACCATTCAGATAATAAATAATTTTGAAAATTTGGATACAGTGGGAAATAACAGTAAAGTAGGTAGAGTGCTACATTGGTTGCCTTTTGAGCCAGAAATGATGGTAAACGTTTTTGTGCTCCAATTGGATACAACAGAACATGTGAACCCAACAAGACGGTGTCAAATCACACAGCTCGCGCTACAATGCAAATTTTGCTAGAACATTTTGCCTTGTTTTGCATTTGTCAAACAATAAAATATAAATAAAAGTTTTATTCCATTAAAAAGAGAAAACATCGACCTGGAAAATAGAAAGGCCTGTATTTATTCAACTGATTGGGACTTACTATGTAGCTACTAATCATTTTTAACCTTCACACTAAATAATATTTTGTATTTCCAATGGGTATGGGTAATTTTATGTGTCAACAATAGTGTATCCAACGAAATAAATCTACAGCGTAATAGGTTCGACAAAAGAAACGGTGGCCTAATAATATAATTATATATTGCCAACAAGTCGCTAGAATCTTTTCTTTTGACGCATTAAATCTTACATTAACTACTTCATATGCGTGACGGTGAAAGGCTATGCATATTATAATTCGTTTTATTGGTCGCATATGGATAAACAATTGCTGCAAGAGTAGCACATAACTTTGACGAATAATACCACTCTACCACACCACAAAGGGAAAACGTGAAGCGGGATCCGCGAGCGATAACCATACCCCCGAATCGCTTATGCAGAATTTTCATCGTGGTTTTTGCTATGTGGCACGTAGCCTCATCCTGTTGAAATCGCAAGCCGTCTACCTCCACATCGTTCAATATGGACCCAACGACATAGGTTAGCAGCGTTCTGTAACGGTCGTTGGTGTTGGTTATTATGGCCACACAAGCCTAATTTTTTGAGAAAGTTCAGGCCCAATGATGCAGTCTAAAATCCGCACCAAACAGAAACTTTTTGTGCATGCATTGCTACTTGGCGAACCTTTGTTTGGGTTGGCGTTGTCTTACATATATTTGCTTGTTAAGATAGCCATTCGTCCAAAAACTATCCTTGTCGCTAAAAATGATTTTTCGGCTGCTTTTCGAAACGCTCCGAAGCCAGTCAGGTGAAAAATATCGTCGTCTTTGAACTTGACGTCTGCGAAATGCCGACTTTTTATGCACTCTGATGAATTGACTCCCTCATGTTCTTCTCCTGTTCACTTTCACGGACCGCGGCAATGGTCTTGTTCTCGGCTAATCTGTCGTTGACGTTATTTTGAATTGATCGGCCAAACGTTGGAGAGTAGACTTTGAAGTTTTGTGTTCAGTTTTCTTATAATTTTGCCTGTATTTCTTTTTTCTGCAATTTCACTAAAAGCTAATGGCAAGCAAGAGGTCTTAAAAACGTAATATTACTGGTAGAAAGCTATTAACTCTGGCTACCAGGGTTCGGACTTTACTGCAATTGCAGTAGATCTACTACCCACATCTATCTACTGCACTTTTTGAATAAGAGTAATTTGTTTATTATTGTATGTAAAAATGTTTTTTAGGTTTAATTTCCAATCTATTTTATTTTATTTATTAAAATTTGCTTTAAGTCGATTTGAAGAAAAGAAATTAAAATTTTTTTTTTGCGTTTTTCACCCACTTTTTGACAATTTTCTTTAAAAGAAACACAGAAAATTCAAAAACAAAAAATCTGCTGCGGAAAATTTTAATTAAAAAAATTTTAAAAATTAAAAAAAAAAAACAACTCTGGCGTACCCTGCTGCCGCAACATATTTTCCTAAACTGGTTTTAACTGGTCACTTTGTTTCTTCGAATGTGACGTAAATTCTCCTGAGTATGAGATACTTTACTCCCAACAGAATACAGTGGAACTTCCATAAGTCGAACTCTCAAAATGTAAGAAAAATAATTCGAGTTATAGAAAATTCGACCTAGGGAAATACAAACAAAAACTTGATTTTTTATTATTTTATTATAAGGATACGTACCTATTTCAAAGAGAGAAAACGTTTTTTAAGTAACAGAAGCCTTTAAGGCTTTAAGGTAATCAAAGTTATCCATAAAACTTTGAGTTGTGGAGAAATTCGAGTTATGGAAGTTCGACGACTATCAAACCAAAAGCAGATCGGAATGCAATGAGAGAGATAAGTTACCAGTCCTTGAAAACAAATCCAACCGAAAAAAGTTCCAACGACTCCATATTGACTGTAACATTCCAGATTGCATTATGTCTCCATCTGTGCTTGGGTGCCTTTGGATTGGATAAACACTTTAGAAGTAGAAGATCTTAACTTGTAAAACCAAGCTTATTCACCAGTTTAATTCTGAGTAGGTGTAGTAGTTGTCTATCCCGTCCATAAAAAAAGCGATTAGTCGTCGACCCATTTATCACTTCAGTCAATTCTTTCAAATTTCATGGAAACGCTGATGAATCATCAGCTCAAGAAATATGTATATGCGTATCTTGGATCTGGAAACTTCTTAATAATACGGTTTTCGTTTCGTGGGATGAGTTATTTCCTACCACTAGGGTGAAACGTAAAATTGTTACGCATGATATTTGAAAAGCATTTGGCAGAGTTTGGCCTCAAATTTGTTTGCCGAATACATGAAATCAAACCGAATCTTAGTTAATGGATTAGAAACTTCCTTTTGGCCGGTTAATTAAAGTTTTTTTTTACGATTTTAAGTGTGCATTTATTCCCCATACATAGCATCTGTTTTGTTTCCAAAAATGTGTTTTACTTTTTTTATTACTGATCTATTTTCTGTCACTTCTTATCCAACACACTCTTTCACAGAAATGAGAATATTTTCTGTATTCTGTAAAGTGGCGATAGTTGATAATCTCAATAAAATTTGTTGCTCTACGTTAGTGATAATCACTGAGATTTTTTTTGCGAAGTTTCTATGTATTTTACGATCACAGATTTTAATGTTCGAGAGAGGGCTTTGCTACTCAATTGCTTTCTTAGCCCTCATTAACCGCCAAACCCATCTTCGCCGACTCAGTCGCAATACTCACAAATGCGCCATTTACATCACGCTGCGTTCTGCCAATTATGTCAATGTCATCGTCGTACGCGAGTAGTTGGACGGACTTTTGAAAGATCGTGCCTCTGGTGTTGGCGTTTGAGTTTTGCACTATTCTTTCAAGAACGATGCTAAAAAAGTCACATGACAGCGCATCACCTTGTCTAAATCCTTTTTTGACATCGAAGGTCTCGGTGAGTTCTTTACCGACCTTGATGGAGCAGCGTGCATTCTCCATCGTCATCCTGCACAAACGGACGAGTTTGGCAGGGATGCCAAAACTAGACATTGCTCTGTATAGCTCGTCCCTATAAATGCTGTAATAAAATCGATGAAAAGGTGATGGGTATCGATTTGAAGTTCCTGGGTTTTCTCCAAGATCTGCCGCAGTGTGAATATTTGGTCGATGGTTGACTTTCCTGGCCTGAAGCCACGCTGATATGGACCAATCAGGTTGTTTACGAAGGGCTTCAGACGTTCACACAAAACGGCAGATAAGATCTTGTAGGCAATGTTAAGGAGACTGATACCTCTGTAATTGGCGCAGTTTAGAGGGTTTCCTTTCTTGAGGATCAAGCAAACAATGCTGAGTTTCCATTCATCGGGCATACATTCCTCCGACCATATTTTACAGATGAGTAGGTGCATGCTCCTAATCAAGTCATCGCCTGCCGCTTTGAACAGCTCGGCGGCTAGACCATCTGCTCCAGCGGCTTTGTTGGACTTAAGTTAAGATATAGCTATCTTCACTTCGTCCAGGTCAGGTGGACGGTATTGTTGATCCTCATCGTCCAGGTTGAATGGTTCATTCTGCCTGACAGCGGGATTTAAGTCGTCATCGCCGTTAAACAGTCTGCAGAAGTAGTTCTTCCATTTCCGCAGCATCGACTGCGATTCTACTACGATGTTCCCTTGTTCATCCTTGCAGGCTTCGGTTCGGGCTCTGTAGCCTTGTGAGTAACATCTCTCTATTTCACGATCGCGCGCTTCTCATGCTCTTTCTTTTTCCTCCTCAGAAGCCGGTGTTCTTCTCATCTCTTCTGCGCGTAAAGCTCACGAGCAGCTCTTGTCCTTCTTTGCAGCGCCGCTTTGTATGCCTCTTGTTTCGCTGCATGTGCTTGCCGGCACTCGTCGTCGAAACAGGGGTTTCGTTGCGGTGGTCGGGTGAAACCCAGCACATCAGAGGCGGCATCTCTGATGGCTTTTTGACAATGTTGCCACTGGTCTTCAATACTTGATGCTGGCTGCATAGGACCTCTTGAGAGATTGAGAGAGACTCGATCGGAAAAGGATCTGGTGATCTCTTGCGATTGTAGCCGTCCGACGTCAAACTTCCTCACAGTATTTACTTGTCTTAGCGGTGTTCGGGATATCCGGAGTCGTACCTTGCCTACAACAAGGTAGTAGTCCGAGTCAATTTTCGCCCCTCGGAACGTTCGGACATCCATAATACTGGAGGAGTACCTTGCGTCGATCGCAAAATGGTCAATCTGGTTGACGGTTGATTGGTCAGGAGATCTCCATGTGCCTTTGTGAATATCGAGATGCGGGAAACGTGTACTAGCCACGATAACATTTCGCCCCGCCGCGAAATCGACCAGCTTAAATCCGTTGTCGGATGTGGTGTCGTGTAGGCTGTACTTTCCGACAGTACTACCAAAGATGCCCATAGCTAGGGCACTGCTCGTAAGTTTTGTCCATGACCTTGCAGAACCTATCTTTGGTGTTGTCGTCTTTCTCCTCCGTGGGGGCATGCGCGCATATTAGCCTAGTGTTGGCGAATTTAGCTTTGATGCGGATTTTCGTAAGGCGCTCGTTCACATAGTTGAAACTTAAGACTTCTTGCCTAAGCCTGCCGCCAACGACTAATCCACATTCGAATAAGCGCTGTTTTTGTTGCCGATAGCAGTCGCCGTAATAAATAGCGCAGTTTTTTATCCTCTTTTTGCCGGGGCCATCCCATCGAACTTCTTAAATGGCGGTAAGATCTGCTTTATAGTGGTTCAGGGCCTCCGCTAGTTGTTCGGCTGCAGGCGGTCTATTAAGGGACCTAATATTTCATGTAGAGATCCGAAATTCGTTGTCCTTGTATCGTTTGCCAGGTTCGTCAACAGTAAAATCATCCGTATCCAAGGCTTGTTGCTGCTTCGTAACTAGTAAAGATTTACGTAGTCGGGCAGTTACCCAGGCGTACAACCCCCAACCTGGAGGGCCAGGCCCTTTGTTGGACCCCTTGGGCAAAAGGGGCCGGATCTTCCGGTGTCAGTAACCCACTTTGGGGATGTGAGAGCGATAAAGGGTTTATCCGCCACCATCTCTTTTTCAGTACCCTGACTAGTCCTGAAAATTCCTCACTGACCTCAGCTTAAAATATGTCGGAGTCGCTCAAGTAAGGTATCTGCCAAATTACTGTTGACAACACCGTCGATTCAATCTAGAGAATTCATCCGCCATATGTCCTCTTTCTGAGGGGCTCATGTTTGACTTCTGAGACTCATTCAGTCAGTCATTCCGACAGAGCATTATAGTGTTGCTATTTTCTTCGAGTTCAACATTCGCGCTTATAAATTTAGCAAGTCATGCCCGGAAGGATAAGACCAGTACCCGGTGACTACCACGCGGAGGTAAAATAAGCACAATTGATGTGTGTGGAGTAGTTACAATGCCTGGGCATCGCCAAGTTGACGCCAATCAGGGCCTACCCTATTCATACAACACCCAATCACCAAGAAAAAAGAAACAGCTCTTCAAAAATAATCACCCCTTTTACAGAATCCGATGAATGGTCTGCGGATGGCTTCCGACAACTTTTTTCAGTTTTTGCTATTATAGAAAAAAGTGAACGCTGTAAAAAGTGAACGGATGTCGGTTACGTAGTTTGGTTTTGTTTAGATTATGAAATACGCAGCCCATGCGCACTCCATATACATAACTTTGAACGTTTTAAATCCGCACCAAAATCATTGCGAATGCAACATAAACAAAAAATTAAAATCACCAAAAAGTACGTAAATTCACATACGTTTAAGTTTTGGAATGTAGTTTTTAGTTTTTGCAGAGTGCAATTTGAGAAGGTGGGGCAATGAAGGCAGAGCCGGTTATTGTGAAAATTTTGAATTTTGAATAAAAAAACCCCGGATTTATTGAATTATTTGAATTCCTTGGGTTTCTTTCCGTTTAAAGAAGTCTCGGAAAGGGAAAAAGGAAGTTTAAAAAAAAAATGATAAGCATACTAAAATAAATTGATTGATTCTGTAAATTTCGATATGTTTTTTTTTTTTTATATACTTCTCCCGAGAAAGGCGAACCTATAACGCTTCAAGAGCGCCCCAAGATGCCTGCAGATGTATGTTTGTTCTGCACTTAAATTGCTGCAAATTGTAGTCTTCTGGAAATATATCCCCAGGAAGCGAGTTCCAAAGTTTGCTTGTCCTGTAACAGAATGAGTTTTTGAAAGTTGATGTCCTCGCGGTTGTCAAGTGTACTGTATGGTCATGAGCATTAGCAGCCTGTCTTGTTGGGCGCCCAAAAGTTGCATTTCGATGGATAATGTCTTTGAGTTCCTCAGAACATCTACCATGGAAGTACCTATAGAACAAGCATAGGTCAGCGACTTGTCTTCTGTGCACCAACGGTTGTAGATTCGATGTGAGTGTAGGGTCTCCAATGAGTCGAACTGCTCGTCTCTGTGAGTGAATGAATGTTTTGGGGCCGAGCTTCATATATGGGAACAATATTCCAAGCCTGGTCTAACCTGTGCTTTGTAGAGAAGGAGAAGTTGCTTGGGGCTAAAGTACCTCTTTGCTCTAAATAGGTAGCTCAACTTTGCGGACGCCGATTTTGCGATATAGGATATGTGGTCCTGCCATGTGATTCCTGAATTGACTGTGACTGCTAGAAGATGCATTGATACCTTGTGATGGATTGGATGGTCATCCATTTGGATCTGAGGAACTGTTGATGCATTTTTTCTGGAAAATGTTGTGAGCTGTGTCTTGTTTGCATTAAATACAACCAAGTTGTCCTTTCCCCACTTCAAGATTTTGTCCAGATCATCATTTAGAGAAATAATTTGTTCACATCTCTGACTGTGTGATGTAACCGTATTCACAGGCCCATTGTTCGAGATGGAGGATATAAGAGTGCTGTCATCTGCAAAGCTGTAGATATTATTATTTGTCGATCCAAGCAAATCGTTGATGTGGAGAAGAAATAGAGTTGGAGAAAGAATAGATCCTTGGGGCACTCCTGCATTTATAGCAAACGAATTGGATGACACACCATCTACAACAACTTGGATCGATCTTCCCAGAAGAAAATTTTGCATCCATCCGCAGAGTTGTTGTGGTAATCCGTTAGACGCTAACTTGCATAATAGGGCTCTATGCCAGACTCGGTCAAATGCCTTTGATATGTCCAAGGCTACGGCTCTGGATTCGCCGTGTTGTTCAATTGATTGTGTCCATAAGTGCGTTACGTAGCTTAACAGGTCACCAGTAGAACTTAGACTTTATAAGTCAATAAAATAATTTAACCAACAACAAGCGATCGCTTTACGCGACGGGTGGTACAGCCAGCGAAGAGCAATTTTTTAGCCCACTGGAAGAAGATTGGTTAGTTTAAGAGATGCTGTTCATGGCGTTCTCAAACGTTAGATTTCGGAATCGCAAAAAAAAACCTCTGACTCTTCTGCGCACCCGCCTGTTCTGGAAATGTGTTAAACGAACATGAAACTATTGAAATGGACATTTTGGATGAATTCGATGCCGAAAATGAAAACCCGAACATTGTCCCATCACCCGTTCCACCACAAAAATGCTCTCGAGCAACTAAATGAAAAGAAATTAAATCCATTATTTTTCTATTTCTTATTAAAATTGTATTTACTTTAATACCCTTTTGCTGTATTTTGTTAACAATTCTAAATTGTTTAATTTTTTGGCATTGAGCATTGAGGGCGGTATTTAATTCAAGCGCTCTTAAATCGATTATTATGTGGTATTCGATTGGGCGCTCTCAGAACAGTTTTTATGTTCGTTTGGTACAAAAAAAAAAAATATTTTTCAGAGCACTTTTGCGAATCTAGATATTTTCTCAGATTTACCAATACAAGTGCGCTTGAGTTTGACAAGTGGTGGAGGGCGTTTAGTTTTCGTGAATTTGTTCTAAAGCAAAGAGAGGCATTGCATCGGGTGAATCTATTTGTGTGAATTATTTATGTATAAATATTTAAAAATCAATCGGGACGCAAATTTCGAATGTTTTGATTTAAAATTTAACCAGTGAATACGAAGCTCTTAGTTTAATATTGGTCCATGAATACCGCCCTAAATGCCAAAAACTAACAGCATCGATAAGATAGTTCGAAAATGATGAAGTAAGTATTACGGATCGGCAATGTTGTTCTTCCGGCGGATTTGATATTCAGGCCTATCATTGAATCCGACGGATGCTCTGCGGACGGATTCAATCCGATCCGCAGTTGATCACTTCAGAAGTGAAAACCTATCATTGAAAACGGCGGATGGACTACATTATCGGTCCGCAAAACCGCATTACCGATTGCGTGTAGTCCAGCGAGTCAGCTGTCAAATGAAAATCTTTTCTTATTCGATTTTGTTTTTATAAAGTGTACGAACATGGATAGCATTGGATTTTTCTTAAATTTTGAAGAAATAGCTAGAAATAGTGATACTAGGAGCATTAGAAGAGGTGTTACAATGCGAGGAAAAGATGTCTTGATGTTTTTTCATCATTTCCAACATTGCCTGGAACTGAGGACGGGTTGTTTGTTTTCTAAATCGGAAAGATCAATTAACTGTTCTTAAGCTTTTTAAATTTATCTTTTTTTTCGAAAAATAAAACTTTTAGTGCGTGTATGTGTGTTATCTCTTCGAGGTCCGCATCGATTTTGATGCGGATTGAAAACAACAACATTTGTATGAACCGCGGATCAGTTGCGTTTTCAATGATAGGTATGAAATGTGAACTTCGTTACCGACATCCGCTCACTTACCTACCGGCGTTTTCAATGATAGGGGAAATGTTCAAAACAGGTACTACTCCCTCCGCAGAGCATCCGCCGGTTTCAATGATTGGGGTGATTATATTTATCGCGGATGTGAATGGGCTGTGGATCGAGTCAACTCCCCGGGAATAGATTTTTGCGGATTCTGTAATCGACATGAATGTCAATAAGTAAAAGATCTCAAAGATCTAACCCTCTAGAGTACTGTATGTTAGGTAAGGTTAGGTTGAAATGCCTGTCGGCTAACTGGTTAGGTTAGTCGACACACTTAGACCATTATAAGGTCCCTTGTGATACCACGTGAATCTATAATTCATTCGTCCTACTCGTTGAACCAATCGGAGCTTCTAATGAAGCGTAGTAGATTTCGGATGTCTATGTTTTTTAGATCGTTCAGATCACTAAGGTAGAAAGCTCCAAAGTGGAGTTTTCGTCTCTGTGAGAGAGCCGGACAAGTACAGAGAAGATGGAGAACAGTCTCCTCCTCCTCCTCCTCAAAACAGCTTCTGCAAAAATCGTTAGAGAATACGCCAAGCCTTTTTGCATGCCTGCCGATAAGACAGTGTCCCGTGATGACACCTATTGTAGCACTAATATGCTTCCTATCGAGGGAGATCAGATGCCTAGAACGCTTTAGATCCAGCTTTGGCCAGATCTGCTTTGTCACAAGACAAGTCGAGCCGGTTGACCACCTAAGATTTGTTTTTTCGATAGCGTCCAGCTTTATTTTGAGTTTGCAAGTAGCGAGTGGAATACCTAAGGAATCCTTAATTGGGAGCAGAGGTATCGTAGTTCCGTGTTTGGCGAGTTCATCAGCCCTGCAGTTACCTGGAATGTCCCTATGCCCCGGCACCCAACAAAGGTGAATGTTGAACTGCTCCGCCATCTCCATGAGAGACGAACGACAGTCTTGGGCTGTTATGGAATTCGTGGAAACTGATTCCAGGCATTTGATAGCGGCTTGACTATCAGAGAAGATACGGATATCTTTAGCAGATATCACGTTTTCCCTTAGCCAAGATAAGACCTCTTTTATCGCCATTATTTGCGCCTGAAAAACGCTACAGTGATCAGGAAGACGGAAGGAGAGACTAAGATTAAGTCTATTAGAGAAGACACCGCCACCAACACCTTCCACAGTTTTCGAACCATCTGTGTAGAAGTGGATCGATTCATCATCCACGGATGCTTCCTCCTCCCAGAATGATCTAGTAGGAATGGAGACCTGGAAGTTTTTATCAAATTGTAGTTCTGGTGTGGTGTAGTCGATGTTTACTGGAAGGTTCCTAATGTTGTTGAGGATAGCGGCATGGCCAGTTGTTTTGCTTGTCCATTGTGAAATAGCTTTGAGGCGTACGGCTGCCGAAGCTGCCGTTTGCCTGCTGAAGATGTCAATGGGTGTCAGATGAAACAGGATGTCAAGTGCAGCGGAGGGGGTGCTGCGAAGAGCTCCGCCGATGCACAAGCAAGCCGTTCTTTGGACTTTGCTTAATTTATCGCGATTAATCGCTTTTTCTAAGGCAGTCCACCAGACAACCACACCGTACGTGAGTATAGGTCATGTATGTTAAAAACGTCGAAACAGCTCAGCATTATGCGCTTCGATAGTTCCATTCCTCACAATATAACCCATCCACTGGACTTTTCGAATTTTGATTGTGTTCAGTAACTTTCGTATTATTCTTATTCTCGTCGGATCCTTTTCATGGATAGCCTGGAGTGGAATCGGCTAAGGGGATAGTTGATAATCAAAATTCACGCTTTGTCTCCACGTAAGATGATTATCAAATTGACTATCGCGTTTTTGCAACCTCTTGCTTGTGACAGCTATTAAGGTGTCGTTTTCATACATTTTCTGCCGTGAGCAATGTAGGTTGGTTCGGCTTAAACTCAAAACCTTAAATAGATTTTAGCGCTAAAATCCATTTATTTTTTAATGGAATTATTCTATGCCGCAGCGAAAAATGAAGAAAATAATAACAAAAAAGTCCAATTGCTCAGAATTCACTCAAGAAATAAAGCAAATGTTATAGAACTTCCTAACGTTTTTTTTTTCATAGATATTCTTTAAGAAATTATTATCAGCACATACATTTTTTATTTTATATTCCTGAAAAATTTTCGACTTAACAGAGAAAGGTTATGTTTGTTTTGGGACTGCTTGATTTTACAACTGGAATAAGGTCAATGCATGTTCGAACCATACTTCAATTGCCTGAAACTTTAAATTTTCTTTAGGGGTGGTGGCTATCATAGACAAGTTGAGGCTTACTGGGCGGCACTAATGGGTCAAAGTATTTTCTATTTATGCCCTTGAGACCTTAAAACAACGAACAAATATGTTCTCTCTCTGATAGGTATCTCTGTGTGCGTGCAGTTTCCAGTTTAAATTATTCGAGATATTTTTCTTCCAGATCTCCTTGTAGACCAATCAGATCAATCTCATTCTATTGGAAATGGGATTGTTGATTCAAAAACTCAAACTATCCTGACAACAACAACGGCTGGAAAAACACATTACAGCCCAATTGGACCACTACATTTAACAGCCGAAGAATGTAATGAAATATTAATGAAACGTGCTCTAGCAGCATCGCAAAACCACACAACTATAACAACATCTGATGGTCAGACGGGTAAAATCACTTACACACATTCCTTATATGCTATAAAATACAAAGAACATACCTCATCAAACTGTTTTCACTTAATGCAGGAGATATTATTCCTGGCATGTCCGTACATGTGCAGAAGGTTATCCAGGGCTTGGAAGATACCGAAGACTCACAAGACAATTCTACCAATTGCAAATTGGAGCCTGCTATGGAAATATCCCCGAAAACGGAAATGCAAGATTCGGTAACAAACAAGAATTCATACAGTTTATAACTTTTGTACTTGAATGTTTTTTTTTCCTCTTTCAGAACGACCAGACTTCAAATCAGACCGTTAAAGAAAGACCTTATAGCTGCGAAGAATGTGGGAAATCATTTTTACTGAAGCATCACTTGACTACTCATGCCAGAGTGCACACAGGTATTTAAGAACCCGCCAACCTAAAGTCCTATTTAAAACCATTTCAATTCATTAGGAGAACGGCCTCATGTATGTATTCACTGTGGGAAGAGTTTCGCCCATAAGCACTGCTTAAATACCCACTTGCTGTTGCATTCGACCGAGCGCCCTTATCAGTGTTGCGAATGTAAAAAAAGTTTTACACTAAAACATCACCTTCTCACGCATTCGAGAGTCCACAGTAGAGAACGGCCATTTGTCTGCCAAGAATGTGGTAGATCGTTCCCTCTAAAGAGACACCTAGTTACACATAGTAAATTCCATGCTGGAGAGCGGCCGTACGTGTGCGAAGAATGTGGAGAAAGTTTTGCCCAAGAAAATCATTTAATAATGCACTCGCGGTAATAATTCTGTAGCTTGAAAAGGGAATAAAATAATAAACTGATTAAATTGTCATGTAGCTTTCATGGGTCGGTAAATCCTTTTGTGTGTCCCGATTGTGGAGTTACTTTCCCTAGGAAATTCCAACTTGTCAACCACGGTAGAATTCACGGAAAAGTGCCTCATGCCTGTACTGTCTGTGGTAAAGAATTCTTACAAAAACGCACATTGGTTTCACATATGAGGTAATATACAAGGTGTTAAAATAAAGTAAACAATGTATAACAAAATTATTACTTTCTATAGAATACACACCGGTGATCAGCCCTATCCCTGTACTGGCTGCGGAGATGGTTTTCCTTCGAAGGCAGAACTTAATCAGCATATACGTGTAGCACATGGTGGCGTGAATCCGAACTCTTCCCATACTACAATTGTCCCGACTAATACCATAGTGACGACAACAACACATAACCCGAATCAAATTCAGGTATCTTATGTAATGTTTCTTTTCCACTTACAAAACCAAGAAAAAAATAGCTCTACATATGTGGTTTGTTGCAAAATCGTTCTGTGCATGACAATGTATTGTTCTATGTATTAATGTTAATAAAATGTTCACCATAAATTCGAGGAAGCAAAATGTGTAAAGCTATTTTTGCCCTTTTTAATTATATTAAATTTAAGATAATAAACTAATGAGAATCCACCCTTAGATCCATCAACCGCAACAGCAGCAACAACAGCAACAGCAGCAGCAGCATCATCACCAACAACAGCAACAGCAGCAACAACAACAGCAGCAGCAACAGCAACAACAGCAGCAACAACAGCAGCAACAGCAGCAGCAGCAACAACAGCAGCAGCAACAAGCACAACCTCAAACGATAACGGTAGTCAGTAACCCAAACAATTCGGCACTGCTAACGGTTACATCGAATGATAATAACTCAGGGAATAGGCCACAATTTGCATGCCGGTAAGTGCATATTTCGATTTATATGCGATTAGCGTACAATTTTATGGAAATTCCAGTGGTTAGAGCTGTAATTTAACATCTAATAGTGTATTGAGGGTAGTTCCGAGGGCGCCGCAGTACGTCGATCAAACGATAACACCATGCATGGGTATAGCTCTGATAGCAATTGCGCATAACCAATGGGTAATGCGAGATTGTAGGTCGTACTTCCTACCAAAAGTTTTATAACGTCTATGCACAGCTTTAGTGGCTTTCTTTACACGTTCTGTTATCGTGGTCCTTTTGTTTAATTTCCTGTCGAGACCAACTCCATATATTTCGTGTTGCACTGCACGCCTCACCAATGATGTTGCATTTGAGTTCAGATGTGACATGTCACTGGATGTGATTCGGGAATAAAGCATTCCCTTCTGGACATCACATGTGCATTGTCTGTATCTTAATCAAATCTCTCCACATTGCTTGAATACAATATATTAGATGTACACTTGGCTATGGACAATTAGAATGAAAAGCACCAACTGTCCTTCGCCAAAACAGCTTAAGCTGTTTGATAAGTAAATACACAAACAAAAGCTCTTCGTCTCTCAAAAGATTCTAGTATCGTCAATAAATCTACAGCGCAATCACCCATATCGAGGTGTCCGGTCCGAAAAAAAAAATCCGAAACGAAAGTCAAATCAAAAGTTGGCATTCTCTAAGCCGAAACGTTCAAACGTACTTGTACTTGTGCACGAACGATTTCCTTCTGCAGCTAACAGAATCTGATCCCAGATTTTCGTTCCGATCGAATACCTCGATAGGGGTGCATATGACATGTGGCTCAAAATAAGTAGCAAGAGCATCTATCTGAGACTTATATTTCTTATATTTTATTTACAGAGAGTGCGGATGTGCGTTTAATAGTAAAGAAGCGCTAGCTCTGCATTTGCGGCTGCATACAGGTGACAAGAACCTTATGACAGATTTGTGTGCGTTGACAGCAGCAATACCTGGTCACTACTTGAATACCACAAATCTTAACCAAGGTAATTTCATATTCGTTTTTAATAGAGAACAAACCTTAATAATGCATTTTATTTTCATTTACAGCAACTGTTGTTGCCGCAAACCCGAACATTGTGTCGCAGCAAGCTGTGCCAGTGCAAATTATATCATCGACCGGTCAAGTTGTAAGTCAGACAACTATGGTACAAAGTGCGCCACAGCCACAAACTATAGTCACAGCAGTGCAGGCGGCTGCTCCTCAACAACAGAATCCAACAAAGCCGAAAAGCCATTTCTGCCAGAGCTGCGGAAAAGGATTTGCTGCCAAACACGGTCTATTGCAGCACAACCGAAGACATCCAAATGGTGGCTGTACTGTTCGTACTCATGTGTGTGAGTGTGGTAAGGCGTTCTTCCAGAAAAATCATCTTATGCTCCACCAGCGCCAGCATTTAGAAACGAAGCCAAACATTTCGCAGCAACAACAGCAGGTTTGTCACTAATCTATAAAATAACAAAAAGCTCAGGTCAAAATTAATTTTTTTATTATGATTTTTCTCAAAACAACTTTTTTTCTTATGTCATAAACTCTTAACACGTGAAAATTCTCCCTCCACAGGATGTAATTCAACAACAACAACAACAACAACAAAATCAGGTGCAACAAATAGCCCAGCAACAGACACAACAAAACCAGCAGCATCAAACGATGACAACAAGAGAGGTCCTTATCGGCAATCAGGCACTACATGTGCAAGTTTTGCAGGGTTCAAACACTGCTCAAGTGATTAAATACGAAATAAACATACCGCAGGAGGGCCAAACGATCGAGTAATCTTGAGAAAAACAAACAACATTCTAAATGTATGTGGGCCATCGGGGTTATAAGGTATAATAATTATAAGGGGCAAATCTAAAAATGCATAATAAACGTAT
Organism: Cheilosia urbana; assembly: GCA_946477585.1. Taxonomy (NCBI): domain Eukaryota; kingdom Metazoa; phylum Arthropoda; class Insecta; order Diptera; family Syrphidae; genus Cheilosia; species Cheilosia urbana. Next base: position 48,175,142 of record OX297856.1, read on the forward strand.
TGAGTATGCAAAATCATGAAAACGAAAAAAAAAGGAGATTATAAATCTTCTAGTAGGTTACGATAGCTGGTTGGCCGACTACTTTGATCCAATTTAATGCCACCAACACACGGAATCCGATGGCTTATTGCGACGAAACGAACATTTTAAAATTAAGTAAGTTGTATTATACGGTTTTTTATATATACATTATATTATAAATATATTTTGGAAAAAAAAAAAAAAAAAAAAAAATTGTACTTGGACGGATGTAAATATATGGCAAAGATTTAGTACTAAACATGAAAATCAATATCAAACAAAAAAGTATATCGGGAAAGCAAAGATGCGAAGATAATTTGCGATGTGCCGTTGGTCGCATCTTAAACACAACCTTTCAATTAACAAAAACAAAAAAATCAACACACTGTTTACTTTTCGAATCGTAGGCTTGCGTGCCACAGCCACCTACTTAATTTTACCACTGCAACAGGCATACACACATAGATCCATAATTATTATGTTTTATTCGTTTCTTTTCGTTTTCGCGTCGTTGTTTGTTTATTTAAGACATGATCTTTTTTTTTTTAATCTAGCAGGTGTTGCAGTAAAAGGGCAAACAAAACATAGTTTTAATAAAACATTTTTATTTTAATAATAATTAAAGTTTTATTTTAGTATACATATATGGTAACGACCTTAGAATTAAGAACTACGAGTTTTAAAACTTTACAAAAAAAAAAAAAAAACAAAAAACAAGAAAAAGAAAAGAAGAAACAACAACATATATTTCTATGTATATAGAAACATATTTATAAATATGTAAAAAGTACACGTGTTCTAATATATACACACGCATATACGTATACATATAAGCCGTCATTTAAATTTGATATAAATTAGATCTAATCAAAAACACTGACCAAAACAAACGATTGCGCTATATTTGGTTGGTCACAGTTATATTTTTATTTACTAAACATAAGTTGAAATAATTATCAAAAAAGTCGATTTGGCGATTTTAGAATAAAGCTGTTGATTTTGCAAAAACAATATCGATTACTTGTTTTTTTTTTTTGTATTAGCACTGTTTAGCGAAAAATAAAAAAAAACGGTTTGGGATAGGATTTAGATTTAGATTGTTTGAGGGAGGTGGAATAAAGTTGCCATATCACTGCGGCCACGAGTGGGCCTATTGTGATTTCCTCCACTTAGAGCTCGCTCATGATACTGGACTTGGTTATGAATCCTAGTAGATCTTTGAGCGCGCTGTCAGAAATGTCTTCTGCCCCAAGGTAAGGTTTACCTAGGTGGTGTTGACGTAATCTGACTAACATTCACAGTGACACAGTATGTGTTCTGCTGATTCTTCGTCCTCGTTGCATAGTCTGCAAGTGTTGTTCTGTATTATTCCCATAGTCATGAGGTGTTTTTTGACTTGGCACTGCCCTGTGAGAAACCCTGTGACTGTTCTAATCTGACTCCTTGTTAGGTTTAGGAGTTGTTTTGTTCTTGAACGGGAAGTAGTTGGCATGAACATTTTAGCTTGTCTGTTACCTTCAGTGTTTGTCCAGTAATGATTTGCTTTGTTTTTCAGCCAGGTTTTAATGCGGAATTTAGCGGTGCTAAGGGGTAATCCACAGAATGGTCTTGGCATCATAAAGGTGGATGCTGATCCTTTCCTGGCTAGTATGTCTGCTATTTCATTGCCCACATGTCCGCTGTGTCCTGGCACCCAAATGAGAAATACTCTGTTTGTGCTGGCCAGCGATGTGAGTAATTGTAGGCAATCCCATACTAGCTTTGATGTGATTTCATAGCTATTGATAGCCAGTAGTGCAGCTTTGCTTTCAGAGAGAATATAACGGGTGATTTTTTAAGAGGTTTAGAACTTTTTTTAAAAAAAAAACACAAAAAATTCGAAAAAATGAATGAAATATTTATTTGAATCGATAGTTTGAACCAGAGACAATACTGAGACCCCCAACTCACAATCCTCTTGCCGCTGGCCCCCTCAGTTTTTTTTAAATTCGCCATTTTGTTTTCCTATCGGTGTTATGTCTATTTAGAATCCGTGTGACATGTAAAAACATACAAAAAATATAAATTCAATGCTGCCAACCGCTACCAACCATGGGGGAATGTGATAGAGTTCGAGAATACCACATTTTAAGATAACTGAATGCTATTGGTTGGTTATTATAAATTTTTAAAAAACGATTAATATAATTTGTTTAGTTAATAATGCGATCTAAATGAGATGTTTTATATACTAGAAACATATTAGGACAAATATTGTTGTGTATTTTCTGCTTTTGAATATCATTAACTTCGATTTGATGTGTACATTTTTCTTAAATAACTGAAGAAAAATTGCCCAAAATGTTTTTATTTTCATACAACCATTCTGCAGTAATCATCTTCTATATATATAAAAATAACTTACTAAATGTGTGTGTGACAGCCTACCGACTGCCACGCACGTCCGATTTTGATTTAGTTTTTTTTGTTGGTTAATAGACCATGCAGAGAAGGTTAATATTATTAGTATGATACATTTTTGAAAGAAGGCGCAACCGCCATTCCAATAAATTCATTTTTGTACACTTTAAAAAAAAAAGAAACTGGATAGAAATCGAGTAGTGACGCTTCAAATACAAAAACAAAATATTTTAAATTTTAAAAGCAATTGTTGTTGTCAATTATTTTAATTATTTTCCAAGCAAATTGTTGTTGTCAACAATTTTGAAATTTGTTTTTTTTTTTAAATACATATACCTAAAAAGTTTGTACTAATAAATTATGTTTACTATGTTACGTTAAGTAACTTTTTGAAATGAAGTAGATACTTCGATTATACAAAGATGATAAATGACCGACGATATTTTGCATCGAATTCGTACTGTGACATCGGATAATGAACTGGAGATGTCAAAAGAAATGCGCAACAAAGCTTTGATTTTGATCGAGGATATGTGTCTGGTGTCTGCTTATGAGTGGCAATTTGTTGTGCTAATTGGGGATGCCACAGCCAAATCGTTCAATGCAAGACGCATTTAATCGAGAATTGGAGCGAGAAATGGACTTCGATCGAATCGCTTTGAGTCATGCTGTTCGTACCAATGTGCCAATGTTGAATCAAGAACAACAGAAAATGTACGATGAATTGATGCAAGCAGTCGATAACGAAAATGGCGGAGTTTTCTTCCTTGATGCGCCCGGTGGAACTGGAAGAACATTCCTGATTTCACTGATTTTGGCTACAATTCGTTCGAGATCTGAGATCGCTTTGGCCCTAGCCTCTTCTGGGATAGCGGCTACTTTGTTAGAAGGCGGTCGAACAGCATTGAAATTCATTGCACGTGGATGCAGGACCTACATGCAACATTTCAAAGAACACTGCGATGGCGAAAGTACTACAGTAATGTAAGATTAGCACATGGGACGAATGCACAATGGCTTACAAACGCGCATTGGAGGCCCTGAATCGTTAACTTATAATGATAAGCGACCTTTCGGCGGAGCAATGATCTTGCTATCAGGCGATTTTCGTCAAACTCTGCCTGTCATTTCGAGATCAACTCCGGCAGATGAATTGAATGCTTGCCTGAAGGCGTCTGCTTTATGGCGATACGTCAAGAAATTGCATTTGGCAACAAACATGCGAGTTTCTTTACAAAATGACCAGTCCGCTGCAGAGTTCTCCAGACAATTGTTGGCGTTGGGCAATGGTGTGATTCCAAAACATTTTTGCAACTTTACAACGACACTGGAAGAACTAATCATGAATGTTTTCCCGAATATCACTCAGAATTGTGCTGACCGTGATTGGCTGAGTGTAAGAGCGATTTTGGCTGCGAAAAACAAGAATGTCGATCATTTGAACTTCGCCATACAAAACCAAATCGCTGGTGAGTTGCATTCATACAAATCAGTCGACTCCGTGATGGATAAAAACGAAGCCACCAACTATTCCACGGAATTTTTAATTAATTTGGATGTTTCGTGCTTGCCTCCACACAATTTGAAACTAAAAATCGTCTCAGTAAAAATTTTGTTGCGCAACCTAAACGAACCAAAACTTTGTAACGGTACGCGTTTGGTTGTGAAGAATTTAATATCAAATATTATTCAAGCAACGATTTTTAATTCAAAGGCGAAGATGTTCTTATTCCGCGGATTCCACTTATTCAGAACGATTTGCCGTTCGTATTTAAGCGTCTTCAATTTCCCGTACGTCGCCCTTTTGCTATGACAATTAATAAGTCGCAAGGACAATCGCTGGATGTGTGTGGTATAAATCTTGAATTTCACGTGTCGGCAAAGCTCTCGCTTTGTACGTGTACGCACCGGATAATAGAAATAGAACAACAAATGTTGTGTACCATAAAGCACTTCAGTGAAAAAGCGGTAGGTTGGCCGACAAGTATTTGATTTTATTTACCTATTTATTTAATTTTAATATAACTTTTCAATAAAAAATTTGAATTGACCGAATTTCATGAAGCAGAATGAAGCGAAATCTCGGAATTATTAATTTAATTACCTACATTAATGAATTTGGGCGGAACAAAGTTCGCCGGGTCAGCTAGTTTTTCATAAATATTTTCAGAAAAAGTGCACTTATTCCTAAAATGAAATACTATTCACACGTAACGAATAATTTCAAATTTAACGGACAAAATTCTATGAACGCTGGCAGCAAATTTGCCGACACCGGAAGTTGTTGATATTTTTTGAGGGTGTGGTGGTGTGTTGAAGTTTCGTGACATTTGTCAAAACGAATTTCGGACAAAATGTTCGGTGTAAACCAGGTGCCGAGCAAGTCAACCATTCAGATAATAAATAATTTTGAAAATTTGGATACAGTGGGAAATAAATGTAAAGTAGGTAGAGCGCTGCATTGGTTGCCTTTTGAGCCAGAAATGATGGTAAACGCTTTGTGCTCGAATTGGATACAACAGAACATGTGAACCCAACAAGACGGTGTCAAATCAAACAGCTCGCGCTACAATGCAAATTTTGCTAGAACATTTTGCCTTGTTTTACACCCTTGTTTTGAAATGCGCTAACCAGAACTTGCATTTGTCAATCAATAAAATATAAATAAAAGTTTTATTCCATTAAAAAGAGAAAACATCGACCTGGAAAATAGAAAGGCCTGTATTTATTCAACTGATTGGTACTTACTATGTAGCTACTAATCATTTTTAACCTTCACACTAAATAATATTTTGTATTTCCAATGGGTATGGGTAATTTTATGTGTCAACAATAGTGTATCCAACGAAATAAATCTACAGCGTAATTGGTTCGACAAAAGAAATGGTGGCCTATTAATATAATTATATGTTGCCAACAAGTCGCTAGAATCTTTTCTTTTGACGCATTAAATCTTACATTAACTACTTCACATGCGTGACGGTGAAAGGATATGCATATTATAATTCGTTTTATTGGTCGCATATGGATAAAAAATTGCTGCAAGAGTAGCACATAACTTTGACGAATAATACACACCACTCTACCACACCACAAAGGGAAAACGTGAAGCGGGATCTGCGAGCGATAACCATACCCCCGAATTGCTTATGCAGAATTTTCATTGTAGTTTTTGCTATGTGGCACGTAGCCTCATCCTGTTGAAATCGCAAGCCGTCTACCTCCACATCGTTCAATATGGACCCAACGACATAGGTTAGCAGCGTTCTGTAACGGTCGTTGGTGTTGGTTATTATGGCCACACAAGTCTAGTTTTCAGAAAGTTCAGGCCCAATGATGCAGTCTAAAATCCGCACCAAACAGAAAGTTTTTGTGCTACTGCTACTTGGCGAACCTTTGTTTGGGTTGGCGTTGTCTTACATATAACGGGTGATTTTTTAAGAGGTTTAGAACTTTTTTTAAAAAAAAAAACACAAAAAATTCGAAAAAATGAATGAAATATTTATTTGAATCGATAGTTTGAACCTTGCAATTTAATGTTTAAAGATAATTTCATGCAAATGTTGACCGCGGCTGCGTCTCAGGTAGTCCATCCGCTGAGTCCAATTTTGGCATACTCTTTCACACATATCGGCCGGTATCTCACGAATGAATGCATGGATGTTGGCTTCCAGTGCGTCAATCGAAGCGGGCTTGTCCCTATACACATTAGCCTTGACATACCCCCACAAAAAATAATCTAATGGTGTCAAATCGCACGATCTAGGCGGCCAATTGACCGGCCCGAAACGTGCAATTAACTGTTCACCAAACTCGCCTCGCAATTGCGCCATTGTTTCGCGTGCTGTGTGGCATGTGGCACCGTCTTGTTGAAACCACATATCATGCAAGTCAAGAACTTCCATTTCGGGCAAAAAAAAGTTTGTTATCATCGCTCGGTAGCGTTCACCATTGACAGTAACGCTGCGATTCGCATCATCTTTGAAGAAATATGGCCCAATAATGCCGCCGGCCCATAAACCGCACCAAACAGGGTGTTTTCGGAAATGTAAAAAAAAAGTCATTTGCAGTTGCAAATGACCGTCAATGCATGACAGAAATCAATCGGTCTTTGTTTTGCAAATGTCATTTTGTGCAGCTGACTTGTGTCGGGTCAACTATATTTTTTTGCAAGTGCAGCCTGATGTTTCCGAACACTTTTGAACATGAACAAATTCAACCCTTTGATAATAAACATTTTGTTGGACAACTTGATGCACAATTGTAATGGAAACAATATAATTATGAAATATTTATTGCAGAAATTAAAAGAAGAATTGAATCCTTTATGGACAAATGCAAAGAGGAGACGCCCGGGAATTCATTTAGAAGACGCTTTATACATAACTCTATGGGCTTTGGGAAACAACAACTCCTACAGGGAAATTGGAGACCGATTCAACAAGTCCATCAGCACTGTATTCGATATCCTTATTAAAACCTGTAAGAAAATTGCCGAACTTTTATCAAAATTTGTAAAATGGGCTTCGTCAAATGAAGCGATCGACTAGATCTAGAACGAGAAGAAGACAGAGAAAACTCCTCTGAGCATGATGATGACGATGAATCCATTCCCAATCATGCACTTTCACGTATTACACAGCAAATGCACGATCGTTTTTCATCTGCTTTGCTGCACGGCAGACGACACGCAAATGACATTTACGAACATCTGACCTTCGCAGAACTGCATTACCGAACACATGCTAATGCAGTTTTGCTATGATGACTTTTTCGAACACATGACTTTGGCAACTTGCGTTTTCGAACATGCTGCAAAAGCAATTTGATGCAGATGACATTTCCGAAAACACCCACAGTGGCTTTTTCGGGATGCATTGGTAGCTGTTGCAATGCTTCTGGCTGATCTTCACTCCAAATGCGGCAATTTTGCTTATTTACGTACCCATTCAACCAAAAATGAGCCTCATCGCTGAACACAATTTTTCGATAAAAAAGCGGATCCTCGGCCAGCTTTCCAAGAGCCCATTCACCAAAAATTCGGCGTTGTGGTAGGTCGGCTGGCTTTAGTTCTTGCACAAGCTGTATCTTAAAAGGCTTTACGCACAAATCCTTCCGCAAAATTTTCCACGTAGTGCTGTAACAAAGGCCTAACTGCTGGGAACGGCGCCGAATCGACATTTCGCGGTCTTCTGTCACACTAGCTGATACGGCCGCAATATTTTCTTCACTACGCACAGTACGTAAACGTGTTGGTGGTTAAATGTCCAACAAAGTAAATTTGGTGCGAAATTTGGTCACAATCTTCCGAATAGACTGCTCAGAAGGTCGAGAATGCCGATCATAAAATGGAAGCAGCGCGCGATGAACATTTCGAACCGAGCACGAATTTTGATAGTAAAATTCAATAATTTGCAAGCGTTGTTCATTTGTAAGACGATCCATGGTTAAATTGCAAACCAAACTGAAGCTGTTTGACAGTGACACAAGGTACTAAACACACGTCAGCTGCCAAAACCAGTGTTGCCAAAACCAAACCAGCTAAAAAATCACCCGTTATATGTTCTTGTTTGTTATGGATTTTTTTAGATTTTCTCTGAGACATAGTTCTATTGCAAAGATTTCTGCTTGGAATACGGAGTTGCATTTGTCCATGCTTTTATGGATGAACGTTTTTGTGTCGAACCCGTATACTCCAGCTCCAACTCCTTCATCTGTTTTCGATCCATCTGTGTACCATACATGAGAATCTTTGGCAAATGTGGGTTTATTCTGTTCCCAGTTCTGTCGATTTGGGAATGTAACTTTGAAGTTTCGGCTGAAGTATTTTCCAAGTATTTCATCTTTTTTCAGTTCCATAACGATGTCTGGAAGGATGAGCTTGGAGTTTTCGGTGTTTTCAGATATGAGCATGAAGGCATTTGTCATGGCTTCTTTCTGTATCTGAAGATGGAGGGGTGGAAGATTTAGGATAACTTCCAACGCTGCAGTGGGAGTTGTTCTCATTGCGCTCGTAGTGCATACACAAGCTAGTCTTTGGAGTTTATTGAGCCTGACTTGTGTTGACTTTTGTTTGGTTTTTTGACACCATACTGGAGCTGCATAAGTGACAATTGGTCTTGTTATGGCTGTGTAAAGCCATAGCATGATTTTGGGGTTTATACCCCAGCTTTTACCAATCAGACTTCTGCTGGTCCACAGAGAGATCCTGGCTTTGTCTATGGTTTTCATGAGATGAGAGTTCCAGGTGAGTTTTTCGTCCAGGGTTACACCTAGGTATTTGACTTCTTTTGAGAACTCTATTGTTTCACCAAGCAGAGTAGGTTTTCTTAGCTTACCTCGGTTTCGTCTTTTTGTGAAAGCAACTATGGTGCTTTTTTTGGGGTTTACAGTTAAACCAACTTTTTTGCACCAGTCAGTAACTAGTTTAAGTGCCCTCTGCAGGAGTTCCGAGATTGTGTCTTCGAAATTTCCTCTGATTAGGATCGCAATGTCATCTGCATATCCTTGGACATAGAAACCATTGTTACTGAGTAAGTTTAGCAGTTCGTTCACTACGATGGACCATAGCAGGGGGGATAGAACACCGCCCTGGGGGCAACCTTTCGCAGCCGTGACTCTGATACTGTCATTGCCTAATGTAGCGTTTATGTTTCTACTGTTAAGCATGTTCTTTATCCAGTTACATGTATATTATCTACTCCTGTGTTATGGATGCATCTGTATATTTGGGCATGTTCGGTGTTTTCAAAGGCTCCTTCGATCTCAAGGAAGCAGCCCACAGCAATCTCTTTGCTCTTGAGTGAGTTCTCAATTCTGGTTGTGAGTTCCTGAAGAGCATTTGTTGTAGATTTGCCCGGTTGATAGGCATATTGGTTTTTATGTAATGGATATGACCATCCCTCATATGCCTATCAATAATTTTTTCCATCGTTTTAAGGAAAAAGGAGGTGAGGCTAATGGGTCGGTAAGATTTCGGAAGATCGTTTGGTCTACGACCTGCCTTCGGTATAAACTTCACCGTTACCTCCCTCCAACTTTTTGGTATGTAACCCCATACGTAGCTTACTCTAAAGATATTTATGAGAAGCGGAGTTATTTGTGCGCTGCCTTTTTGGAGGAGTGCTGGAAATATTCCATCTTTTCCAGGGGATTTAAATGAACTGAATGAATTGATGGCCCATTTTATTTTGTCTTCATTAAAGATTTCTTTTGACCTTTTCCAGTCCAATCTTGTTGGTCTGTTGTATCTTACATGAAGTTGGGATAGGATTACTTTACTGGAACCAATTAAAAACAAATATATATTTGTTGTTGGCAGTTGGTAAGACAAGCCAGGCTGCTATTAAAGTGCTTCACAATTAGCCGGTTGGACTAGTATAAAATTGTAGATCTTTTCCTTTCGTCCCAAAAAATAAAAACTCACACAAAACGAATGATTGTGGAAAGCTTGGCTTAGGGTCCTTTGCGGACCTGTTGCGCCAGCACCAAATAATTATATTTTATTTTATTTTTTTGAAGTAAAAACTGCATTTCGATGCCACTGTGCATAATTTGTTTAAGAAATAAGTTGGCCTTAATTGTACAGGATGTTGGTAAGAAATGATACACTGGAGTTTAAAAAGCAGAAGCGACCTACTACCCTAACTCGACGTATCTGATGTGGTATTCGATTGGGAGGACTTTTTTTTTGCTCTTAGAGCACTTTTTATGTTCGTTTTGTAAAAAAGAAAAAACAATCTTTTTCAAATTTCAGAGGATTTCTGGATTTTTTTTTCTCGCGTTTAAGTTTGACATATAACTTTGAATGATATTCAAAGTTGTATACATTAAGTGGCTAATAAGCAGTCAATTTTGATATAATAAAAATCGTCCGCGCAATGAGTACCCAATGCTCCGCTCTGAGCGGCAAGTGAACGTATAGTGTAAATTCAGAACCGCAGCACTGGCATCTACAAAGAGCGGCAACTGCCCGATACTGAGAGCTTCAACGTACAAACGCTCACCAGTAACCTAAAAGTGTATTTTATTCTTATATTTTATGAACAGTTTCTTTTATCTAGCATCGCTTCTCAGATTTTTACCTACCTACCCAATAAAATAAGAAAACATCCAACCAAACTTCTGATGAACGAGAAAGTTTCGACCCGATGACGATGACAGATGACATACTTGCAATTACTCTTTAAAAATAAGCGCCAAAGTTCTGCCAGACACGCCTGGACTGGACCTGCAGTTTTACGATGTTATTAACGCCAATAGTAATTCGGCAGCTACTTAACAAAGTTCTTTCAATGACAAAGAAATCAAGAATTTTGTGTGATTTTTGCTGTAAATTTTCTGATAAGTGAGAGTTATGTTGTGTCTTTTACAGTTACTTACTTACTTAGGTGGCGCTACAGTCCGGGGTGGACCTGGGCCTCAACCAATACGCCTCTCCAGTTAGCGCGATCTTTGGCTAACTGCCTCCAGTTGCGCACTCCAAGTTGGTTGAGGTCCCCTTCCACTTGCGCGCGCCACCTAAGGCGAGGTCTTCCTCTACTGCGTTGTCCCTCCGGGTTAGAATCGAAGACTCTTCGGGCCGGAGCGTTGGTGTCCATTCGCTTTACATGTCCCAGCCATCGTAGACGACTGATGCGTACTTTTCTGACTAGGTCGATGTCGCTGTACAGCTCGTAGAGTTCGCTGTTAAATCTTCTCCTCCAAAGCCCGTCAACGCAAACGGGACCAAAAATCACTCGAAGAATTGTGCGTTCGAAACGACCAAGGAGATCTTCATCCGCCTTTGATAGCGCCCATGCTTCTGCACCATAAAGCAGGACTGGGATGATGAGGGTCTTATACAGAGTTTCCTTAGTATTTCTCGACAAGGCCTTACTTATCAGTTGCCGTCTTAGGCCAAAGAAACAGCGGTTGGAAAGTGTGATTCTTCGTTTGATTTCTGATGTGATGTCGTTATCAGAGTTTATAGCGGAGCCGAGGTAGACAAAGTCCCTAACTACCTCAAAGTTATAGCTGTCTATCGTGACGTTCTGCCCGATTCGTCGATGTTGTGTGTCCCTTCTTGTTGACAGCATATATTTTGTTTTGCCCTCATTCACCATCAAACCCATTTTTGCCGCTTCTGTACTGATACTTGCAAACGCACCAGTGACAGCTCGCTGTGTTCTGCCAATGATGTCGATGTCGTCAGCGTATGCAAGTAGTTGCACAGACTTGTAGAAAATTGTGCCTCTGGTGTTGGCTTGTGAGTTTCGCACAATCTTCTCAAGAATGATGTTGAAAAAGTTACATGACAGCGCGTCACCTTGTCTAAATCCTTTTTTGACATCAAAGGTCTCAGTGAGATTGTTTCCGACCTTTATGGAGCAGCGAGCGTTCTCCATCGTCATTCTGCACAATCTGACAAGTTTAGCAGGGATGCCAAAACTAGACATGGCTCTGTATAGCTCGTCTCTATAAATGCTGTCATATGCGGCCTTAAAATCGATAAAAATATGGTGAGTATCGATCTGGACTTCTTGGGTTTTTTCCAGGATCTGCCGTAGTGTGAATATTCGGTCTGTTGTGGACTTACCGGGCCTAAAACCGCACTGATAGGGTCCAATCAGTTCGTTGACATATGGTTTTAGGCGTTCGCACTCTACCAAGTCATCTCCGGCTGCCTTGAAGAGCTCGGCAGGTAAGCCGTCTGGACCAGCAGCCTTGTTGGATTTAAGCTTAGATATTGCTATCCTCACTTCATTTTGGTCAGGTGGACGGAAATCTTGGCTGTCATCGTCCAGGTTGAATGGTTCGTTCTGCCTAACAGCGGAATTTGTGTTGTCTTCGCCGTTTAACAGTCTGCAGAAATGGTTTTTCCATGTCCTCAGCACCGACTGTGACTCTACTACAAGGTTTCCTTGTTCGTCTCTACAGGTCTCCGTTCGGGTCTTGTTGGCATGACACGTTCTTTTTACCTTTTGGTAAAACGTCCGAACATTGTTCCTGGAGTAACACCTCTCTATATCCTCGATCGCGCGCTTCTCATGCTCTCTCTGTCTGTTACAGTTATTTGTATATTTAGTAATTACTATGGCGCATTTTTACCCCATAAGAAAATGTTTGTGCCTATAGCTGGCTCCAGTGACAGTGGGGTCTATCACAGAATCCGTCGTATTTGGAATTTTGCTACGAACCCCGAAAGAACTATCACAGAATCCGTCGTATTTGGAATTTTGCTACGAACCCCGAAAGAACTATCACAGAATCTGTCGTAGGGTACATTTTTTGCTTTCGAAATTCGTAGAACGTGGTATATTATGTGATACCACTTTCTACGAATTTCAAAATTCCACTACGACGAATTCTGTAACAGTTCTTTCGGGGTTCGTAGCAAAATTCCGAATACGACGGATTCTGTGATAGACCCGAGTATTTCCTCATCAGATAGTCGGTACTTGCACAAGTATTTCAATCTTTTGTGGGTCAATGCCCCAGCACGTGTTCTGGGAATTCAATGGACCCATCGCTGAATCTGTGAAGTATAGTCTGTAGGCGCAGTAGCTTAGTGGTTAGTGTGTTGGACTACTATGCGAGGGGTCGAGGTTCGAATCCCGCAAAAACCCAAATTCTAACTTAGGGTTTTTTTCACTGCGCCACCTCTCGCGAACGTCTGACAAGCATCCGAGAGTATAACTGTCTTGAAAAAGCTTCTCAATTAGCCGTTTGGAGTCGGCATAAAATTGTAGATCCCTTCCATTCGTGCCAAAAATGAAAAACTCACACAAAACGAATGGTTGTGAGAAGCTAGGCCTAGGGTCCCTTCGGGCCTGTTGCGCCAACTATTTATTTATTTTACATCGCTGAATCTGCAGAGACATTTTTCAGATATACCTACTCAGATTTCTAAGGTGTTCATTGAGTCTACAATTCCCCGTTTGGATACGGAGGTTTTTTTGCTCATGCCGATGCAAGCTTGGAATCTTTTCCGGTTGTGTGTTCCGGTTGAGTGTTATGCCAGGGGTCGAATCGCGTCTTCCGTGATCGAGCATTTCGTGACGGAATTTGTTTTTGTTTGACATGTAAAACCAACTTAATTCCGTGAATGGGTAGCTCGTTCACGGAAGTGGGGATTCGACCCCAGGTTCTTGCCATGTTTTCTTTCTCTAGTTTCCTAAATTTTTCTTTGAGGATGTGATCCCCTATTCCACAGAATGGTTCAGGACCTATGAAAATTTCTGATGCTCCCTTTCTTGCTAGGGAGTCGGCCATTTCATTACCCTCTATTCATATGTGGCCAGGCACCCAGCAGAGGGGTATTTTGTATTTTTTTTATTGCTAAATAACTAAAAAAGAACCTCAAGCTGGAGTACTTTGACAAAAAACATATGGCTAAGGCTATTCAAGACGTCAGGAAAAATAAATAAACTGTGCTATGGCTGTATGTCATCTTAAACCGAACTGTTCCATCTTGAACTGTCTGTTTAAGTTAATTTAAAAGTATTTTTAAAAAGACTACTCACTATTTTACACTATTGGTTTCAAAGCTATTTTTGTTATCAACAAATGAATTAATTGAATTCACATTGTTTTCATCCATACAAGTCGTAAATATGTATTTTTATTTTTCACTTTCAAGAAAAGATATGTCATCTTGAGCACAAGTCCTCTACGAAAATGACAAAAACAGTGGATTTTATATTATGAGTTTATCCAGTCAAAAACTCGCCGGCTCGTATTTACATATTTACCTATTTACACATTACTGTAGATGAATCATTGGGTCGTTACTGAATATTCAAACACGACTATTCTAATATCAGCGTACAACTGGTCATGTATGCATGCATTTCCGGCTATATTTTTAGACCTTAGGAGTGTCATCTCGTGCTCACGTACGAAACATTCCGGCATTAAAAAAAAAAAAAAAAACAGAAAGATTTGCGCCGACAGCTGCCAGAATTATCACAAGTCATACCCATATTCATGTACCTACCTAGAAATCAATTTGAATAAACTATTGGGCATTCATTACCTACACCATACATGTTTTTCGTTTACGTAACAGAGCCACTGAATGAAAAACATGTTTATAACCCGCTTCTCAATTCATTCGGATCGATACTAAATCAATTCCATAAATACGCGGTCCAAAGTATGCCCAACAGCTATGACTAGATGGAAAACTCTATTGAACTGTATTGTAACAAACTAAGTAGATTCACCAAAAGCTTACATATGAATACGTACGTCATGATCTTGGAAGATCTCCGAAAATAAAAGTTAATTGCATTGTGCTTAGCCTATTTAATGACCCGTCTGGCGTCTGGGAATCAACGGCAAGCTCTGAATTTATAAGTAAACCCCAGCTCACGCCAAGTGCCGACGCGTGGGGTGTTTGTAAGAAAATAAATGAGTAACTAGGACACTGCTCTCTGTCGTTGATGGTTTCCCGAAAATTTAAGCAAACATCTATCCCGAGCTGTCAGTATAAGATAAACTACAAACCGACTTCTTGAAGAGGATTTGCGAACGTGTGAAACATAGAACAAGTCCAATACTTGAACATGTCCAAAAGAAAAGAAGATATATTTTCAATCATCAATTCGATGACTTCATCTTTCTCCATGCCTGTATAAGGAAGTGGTCTTTTTTCAGACGTCAAACTAAATATGTATTGCCAGAAAGCCCACTCCAAAGTGTAGCTTATCCTTCTACGAATACACTATACAGCGCAGCACTGTAATCGCGTAGGAAGACGCTGCCTTTCTGTTGATCGTTGATGTAAAATGAGCAAGCCCACATAACGCACTGTTTTGAGTGCAGTCGGATGAAAATCTTTTTCGTAAATAACTGACATCATACTTAATTTGACTACTCCAATCAGCTTGACATTCATATATGCAGCTATGTACATAATACATGAACATATTGCCATTTGTCAATTGTCACTCCAATAAAACTTTAAAAAACATACAAGGTCGTATTACTTAAGTCGCATTCTAACTTTGATTAAATACAGCTTATACGAATGCGTCTGATTGAGATTTGAGAGAACTCAAATTGGTAGTCATTACGCCAGCCAGCGTCTTGAACAGTCTTCGTAAGTAAAGTATACGATATAATTGACGAATAGATATGTATATCCATACAAGTACAAGTACAGCTCATACGCTGCGCTCTTAACAAAAACAACCAGTTGAGGTTTTAAATAATAGCGATATTTAGTATGCGATTCAAGCATTATAGCTGTGAGAAAAGATGTTAGACAGGTTTTGTTTCTTTTCACTCTATATTTGCAATATACCTACCTACATTAGACACATGGGTAGCTACGTATATCTTTTGTCGAAATTAAATAAACATAAACATTTCTTCAAAAGTCATCCGAATATTAGGTATGTATTGTTTAGTAATTATAATTATATTGCTGTATGGATGGTGCTTTTGGAGCTTTTTGGTTTTTGTTTTATATGATCGCACGAATACCACAAAAGTACTGATCTTGGCTGTGTAGGAAGTCAGGTAGGTGGGCTTGACCTACGCAGGTTTCCTCCAGCTACGCTTGTGCTGTATGGCTGTGACGGTTTGTTCAGATTCTCCAGCACCACAGACGATCAGTACGTTTTCAGTCACGTTAAGTGTCGGTCAAGTCAGTTCGCATTAATATTTCTATCTAACACGGAATATAGATACATTTTTATTTAGTTCCCCCCAACTAAAGCTAATTCCTGCGTTCGAATTCGAATATATAGCTCGCGGCGTTTTATTAGGTGACGTTGTGCAATTTATAATAGATACCTGTGCCTGTGTGCATGGATTTATTTGAAATTTATTTAAGTTACATATGTCAGTGTGAAGAAGACATAATTTATAATAAAATAAAGCCAGTATTATAAATACGCAAAATGGTGTCTAAAAATAACAAGAAAAAAACCGGTGTTAAGACTAGTGAACAGACTAGCCAAGTATTAAAATCAGCCGATAAATCCGCAAATGAATCCCTAAAATCATCAATCGACAAAACTAAACATTCCGATATTAAACTCTCATCCATATCCAAGAGCAGTAGTACCAGTAAAAGTATGCAGCAACAAAAGACTTCCATCGAGATATCTTCAATGTCATCACAGGATGCGAAACAAAACTCTTCGGATTTTTCTAAGGCAAAAATCATTTCAGGAGACACATCTTTTGGTATTGAGTCTGCGAGCTTAACAAAAGCACCTCTAAAACCAGCTTTGACATCAAGCATTACAGATAACAAAGGTCTAACAAGTTCATCCTCAAAGACAGAAGACCAAAAATCAGCATCAACCTCCTCCATCGTTACAGATAACAAGGGACTAACAACTATTTCTGCGAAATCAGAAGAACAAAAATCAACCATGCACTCAGCTTCATCGTCCAGCACAACAGAAAGCAAAGGGCTGGCAACGATTTCCTCTAAATCTGAGCAGTTGCAATCCCAGAGCTCTAATAAAAAGACAACTGAACAAATTTTGTTCAGTGGAGGTGGTACCTCAATAACCGATCATTCCAGCAGTATTGTTTCGAGTATTGAACAACAAAATACACAATCTGCCAATTTTATAAGCACTGAACAATCTTCACACAGTCAAATCGGACTAAGTGATCAACTTGCTTCCATAGCTCTTACTTCTACCTCGTCAAATTTAAACACCAATGCATCATCATCCACTCTCGAACAATTCACATCATCGTCTTCGAACAAAATTGAATCATCCAATTCGAGTGAGACTGTTTCGAAAATGTCCTCAATTGGCACGTCCGATGTGCTACCACAACAGCCAACGGTTGTGCCACGCAGGTCCAAGAAAGACACCACCAAAAATCAATCAGTCAAATCGCAGCAAAGGATAGAATCTCTAGAGTCAGTTTCGAAGGAGCAAGTATTCGACGTAAAAACAAAAACTTGGACCGAAATTAACGAAAAGACTTTAGTTAAGACTCAACCAAGTCTGCTGCGTTACGTCAGCAAGGAGTCGGATGGCTCCTACAAAGTAACCTACAAAAAAAAAATATTCGACCGAAGAAACAACAAGTGGAAGGTTATCGAAGAGAAGGTAGTAGACAGTGCACATGATGTAGGCTATCCCGAAATAGTCGATGATGTCATCAACAGCACGACCACAACGTACACCACGAAAGTTTACGACACGAAACTTGGCAAGTGGAAAATTGTCGACGAAAAATCGTTTGTTGACTCAAAAGCTTTCGTGCCAACTGACATTGCCCGCGAGATAGAGAAAGATAACACAGACGTAGCTAACATTACAACTACCACCGAAGTGACAAAGGTAAGCTTTTTCTGTTCTCTCTCTTCCATTCGTTAACAAAATTGACAAATTGTGCTGCTTATTATGAATTATGACGAGACGAGATTAATTTATAAAGAGTAGTAAACAGCTAGGTTCAGTAAGAGTCGCTTGAATAGATTATGTCATGTTTTAAGAGTATTATTAAACAAATACAGTAGTGTCCGCTTATAACGAACTCGAAGGGACTGACCAAATTGGTTCGTTATAACCGAAGTTCGTTATAAGTGATATACGCTAAGAAAATCATAAAGTTTTGTTTTGAAAATCAATAAAAAAAAAAGAGAAAGGGGTTATCAAAACACATAAAAAATAAGTTAATATTTCAGTATAAAAGCATTTTATTTTTATTAAATTTTTTATTTAAAAAAGTCATGAATTTTAGATTGTTTTGTTTGAGAAGATTCAATTCGCTTAAAAACAACTCGACGTCTGCAAGTCCATATATCGCTTTGTTTTACGCCTTGTTCTAAATGCTTTGTTAAGTCGTATTTGTCTTTTAATGTGAAACATTTTCTTTTATTTGTTTATAAATCTCCCATTTTACTTAAATGATTTTTAAGCGCGTCACTTCAATCAACCTTTCGGTTGTAAACATAGGGTTACTCGGGGAAGTACCGAGCAAATTATATTGAAGGACAAAATTTTGACTTTTGAGAATGTTGGTTCGTACGCAGCTATACAGTTCTCGGGGAAGTCCCGAAAAGTTGGGAAAATCTGGATGACAATGTAAAGCGACAGATTTTTGGTTCGTTATAACCGGTCATTTTCTTTATTTTACGCGCAGAATGGGTTCGTTATATGCGAAAGTTCGCTTTAGGCGGGTTCGCTATATGCGAAATTAAAATTCATAATTCTTATGGGGCATTGATTGGGACTTCATGAAATGGTTCGTTATAACCGAAAGTTCGCTTTAACCGGGTTCGCTTTAAACGGTTACTACTGTAAATAAAAAGTAAATTATGTCGTTTTCCATGCGTTGCGATAGAAAAAACCTTTTTTTCAGATTCAGAACAAATTTTCTGCTCTCATAATCAGCTGGCTGTCAGATTTCATGTTCCATTGGCAGCAAAAAAAAGTCAGAGCATTTTGTGAATCTCGATTTCTGAGCGAGATTTCCACCTACTTACCTACACTAACCCTAAAACATTTGTCATTTGTCGAACTTTAAAGTGTGTTATTAATTACGTTTTTAGACGACAAGTCTTTGAAAACTAACGAAAAGTTTAATAGATATCAATGAATGGACTTTTATAAACACAAATTACAATTTAAAATCAGCTGACTTTTAAAACCCGCACCACCACAAATGCAAAGAAAGAAAAATCTCGATTTATGTTTTATTGGGCACGAAAAATCTGAAATCTGAGAGCAAAATCTGAAAATCCCAATGAAAAATTACATTAGTTTGTGGAATGCGGTGAGTTAATTCTGTTTCTGATTGCTGATAAGATAACATACAAGGATACAAGTACGCCTACGAGACAGATACTGAGAATTTGTTATTATTCTACTCGAGGTCAAAGCGACCAAAACATTCAAGTGTGTATGTATTTGTATATAGCTTCCTAATTGTTAAGAAATATTCAGTGGCGTAGCAAGGGGGGGGGGGGGGGGGGGCAAGGGAGGCACAGGCCCCGGGCGGCACTTTGCTAGGGGCGGCAATTTGAAGCAGTTAAGTTTTTTTTTTTTTTTAATTCTTTAAATACATATACAATTTACATTATATGTATTTATTAATATATGGCAAGTTCTGGTTAGAGACCTACAAGCACCTAGTGTACTATGTTATAAACTCTTACAGTTTACAAGATGTTTGAGTATGAGGACAAGCGTGGTAGGAGTTTCTGTTTTTTGATTGCAATCGATATCCTTACATATACGAGTTTATTTAAGAATTCAGACATTTATTTTTGAATTTGAATTAGAAGTTTTAAACTGAATATCTCGATGGACGTGTGTGGGTATGTAAATGAATGTTGAAAAAAAATAAGAAGTGGGCAATATTTGCAAAAAAAAAATAAGTTTTGCCTTGCTGCTATCGCATTTCTAATGGAAGTGCGGGATTTAAAAAAAAAAAATATGAACACAGATCGGTTTTGAGTAGTAATTTTTGAGAAAAAATTAAAAAATTGATTTATTCAAATTTTTGGAGAAAAACTAAATAGGGGATCTTATTTAAAATACTTATATACCTATCTTTAATATGTATTTCAAACAATATCGTTAGAGAGGTTTTTTTAAAACTACGCAGACAAAACCGTAGGTTAAAGTTGGAGTTTTTGAGATATAAGCAGTCTTTAAAATTAGAAATTAGCGTTTTCGGTGATTCGAGTTTAAAATTAAGGCCACAATAACTTTGAAAATATAAATTTTACACTAACTACCCATTTTGGTCAAAATCTTAATCGCCTTTTCCTAGAAAACTGAAGAAATACTTTTTTCCAAAAATCTATTGTACGATAATGAGTTTGGTACGTTTCGCTTAAATTGTTGGGAAAATTGACGTTTCGCCGGGTTGGCGAAATGATCAATCTGGGAAATAGTAAAACGGCGAAACAATATTTCGTTGAAAAATTATCAAATCAACAAATTGCCAAATGATTTTTACGAAATGATCAAAAATCATTTCAAACAAATTGCGAGAGATAAATACGGCCATTAGTAGGTAATCGCGTAATAATTGACAAATTTGACGAATAAAAAACCAAATTGCCAGTTCGGGATTGCAAAATAAGGGAAATATTTAACGACTAAAGTAAAACAAAGAAAAGCCGAATGAATCTTGCAAAATAATGGTAACCCTACGATAATATAGACAAAAATTGAGCCTGACCATATTACCTTAGAAATAAGTTTTAGAAATTTGTTTTTTTTAGTGTGTAAAAAAATTACGGGCGGCATAAATTGGGTTTGCCCTGGGCGGCTCCAACCCACGCTACGCCACTGGAAATATCGTCGGTGTGGAGGCCTCCTCCAGCCAGTACGAATATGGAATAATTTAGAAAAGTTGAAATATGTTCAAGTGGGTAGGTATACCTCCCTAGAAAATATTTCTATCAGCAATGTATCAAGCTAAATAATTTATTAGTAACAAATACCTACACTACAACAAATGTTTTTTTAGCAAATGCTTTCGGTTGTGTTTTCCACATTCATTCCATATGCTCATTAATCATGAACTAAAAAAGAAATTCCACTAAATATTGTAGATAAAAAAATTTACCTACTCTGTTCCTTTGAAGAAAATGTGTAAGAATTTTATTTTAGCTTGCTTTATTTTAGAAACACTTCTTGTCAGAAAAATGGTTCATAATGTACCTACGTTCTTATAGAATTTAAATTTATATTCATTTGGTTTTTGTTGACGTCAGTCATGCGTTTTGTTCGTTTATTTCCTACTGTATGCAATCCTTCCCGGATAATTACACATAGAACTTGCAGCACAACACTGCGACTCTAATGTGGTATTCGATTATGTTCGTTTGGTAAAAAAAGGCAATCTTTTTCAGATTTCAGAGCACTTTTGGGAATCTAGATATTTTCTCAGATTTACCAACACAAGTGCGTTTAAGTTTGACAACTGGTCAAGGGCGTTTAGGTTTTCGTGAATTTGCTCTACAGCAAAGAAAGGCATTGTATCGGGTGAATTTATTTTAGTTAATTGATTATGTATAAATATTTAAAAATCAATCGAGACGCAAATTTAGAATATTTTAATATAAAATTTAACCAGTGAATGAAAAACGTTTTGAAAAGTGTTGACGTTGAAGGCTACACATATTCGAATCGCACGAATATTATCACAAAAAGAGCAAGTGACGTTTTTATGTTCGATTAGCCACACGAAATCTGAAATCTGAGAGCGAATCTGAAGAAGCTCAAACGATAACCGTAAAATGGGGTGACAAGCAACATTTTTTTTTTGTTGGTTTGGTTATATTCTCTGAAGTTTTTACTGTAGCTTCAATGTGAGTCATGTCATGGCTCCTATTTTCATTGCTAGTCTCCCCGTTGCTGTACAACAAGCATTTCTATTATATTTCAAGCAAAATACACCATGTTGCGAGTCACCCAGCCACTGGGGTGACTAGCGACGAGAAAGGGGTGACTAGCGACAGTAAATGGGCGAAAAGCAACTACACTAGGGTAAAGAAAAACAACAAGTAGGTAGTGTAATATAAAAGTTTCAACCTGAAAGAAATTAAAAAAAAATAAAAAAGACATATATATGAGAAACTTTTTGGGTGCAATATGGAATAAGTAGGTATATAAGAATCTAAACAGGTACTTCAACTATGGCATATCATTAAAACAAGTAGTCACATAGACCTCGGAACAATCCTGTCTTTTATTTGGTGTTGTAATTTTCTTCACCTTAGTGTTGTTGCTAGTCACCACTTTGCTGTCGCTAGTCACCCCTTTCTCGTCGCTTGTCACCCCATTTATATCAGAAAAATATATAAGTTAAAACTATTGACTAAAACTCATTGCTTAATAGAGTTAATACCTTGTTTACTTATTTCTTTCATAAACAAATAGGATTTGCCACAAACACAACTCCAGTATCAAAACTCAACTTTTTAACACTGAAATAAAGTTTCAGTTAAGTTTTAAGGGCCGATGTTAATTTTGAATACAACACAAACTATTTAGGAAATTGTTGTCATTTCTTTTTATTATGATAATATTGGTATGGTTCAATTATGTATGGAAGAAAATATCGGACAAATGGCCGCCGCGACCTCGGCGGCAAACCTGAAACCTCCATCCGATGGTCCAAATTTTCGATGACGCTGAGGCATATTGAGATTCTATGCCGTTAATGTGCCGAATTATCTCATCCTTTAGCTCTTAAATTGTTGCTGGCTTATCGACGTACACCTTTTCTTTCAAATAACCCCAAAGAAAGAAGTCCAACGGTGTCAAATCACATGATCTTGGCGGCCAATTGACATCGCCACCACGGGAGATAAGACGGCCATTGAATTTGTCGCGCAAAAGAGCCATTGTTTCGTTAGCTGTGTGGCAAGTGGCACCGTCCTGCTGAAACCACATATCGTTCACATCCATATCTTCCAATTCGGGCCATAAAAAGTTCGTTATCATCTCAAGATAGCGAACACCAGTAACTGCCTGACCGGCCTCATTTTGGAAAAAATACGGCCCGATGATGCCGCCAGCCCATAAACCGCACCAAAAAGTCACTCTTTGTGGGTGCATTGGTTTTTCGACAATCACTCTTACATTATCATTCGCCCAAATGCGGCAATTCTACTTATTGACGAACCCATTGAGGTGAAAATGTGCCTCATCACTGAAGATGATTTTCTTCGAAAATAGATCATCCACTGTTGCTATTTCTTGCCACCATTCTGACCATTGATGACGCTTGAAATGGTCAAGAGGCTTTAGTTCTTGAGTCAATTGCACCTTGTAAGCGCGTAAATGCAAGTCTTTATGCATAATGTTCATCAACGACGAGCGTGAGAGGTGCAATTGTTGGGCATGACGACGAGTTGAGGTGGACTGCTCTTCAGCCACACTATCGCGAACAGCAGCAATATTTTCTGCAGTACGATATGCATTTTGATTTGAACGCCCATTTTCATAACAAGCCTGAATAACTTTAATGCGTTGCTCGATTGTGTTCCATGGTTCAAATTGAGTTAGTCTGAAATTGAAAAAATGTCAAAAGAAATGCAGAAAAAAACTTGACGTTTAGGTACGGTTCACATTCAACATCGGCCCTTAAAATTTAACCACCCTTTACATAAAGTCTTAACATGCATTAAAAAACACTTCAAAATACATCGATACTTGAAGGCAATTTGGCGCGAAAGCAGATTT
The DNA here is from genome assembly GCA_946477585.1 of Cheilosia urbana. NCBI lineage: Eukaryota > Metazoa > Arthropoda > Insecta > Diptera > Syrphidae > Cheilosia > Cheilosia urbana. The sequence continues at coordinate 48,198,733 of OX297856.1, forward strand.
GCTACTTGGTACTATACTCTGTTCATTTTATATTTTCAGTACAGGCCTTATGGGAAGCTCTTTTTTCTCACAGTGCTGCCTGTAGCTACTCTCACGGCACTCAAACACAAGATTTGCCACTGAAATAAAAACGAAGCCACTGGCATTCCAAAGAATTTGTTGTTGTCATTTAAGAAAAACCCACCCAATTTTCCTCAAAGGCGCATACATCCCACCATGACCAGTCTGCCACACAACTGCTGTCAGAATGAGGATAACGACGAGGATGATATTCTCGTGTGCGGTTGCTATTTTATCGCAGAAAATAAACATGTGTGGTGTTGGTGTGTGTTTTAAGCACCTCAGAAGAGTGTTACCATATTTATTTGCAAAATTATCATTACGGGTTTTTCTACGGATATTCTCACAGAACTTTCGGTTTTGTTGCTTTTTAAAGTTTTTGAGAGCGAATAAAGGAATTGGATTATGTGTGATGTTGCCATACAGTTTTTAGGTACTCCTTTAATTATTTTGTATTTCTGAAGGATCTGTTAATATGCAGTTATACCATTTTTTCTTAATAAAGAGTTGGTATTTGGTTTGTATTAGCCCTACCGATATTTGTGAGAGAATGATGCCAATTTATAGTGCTCACTATGGCAACCATGTGAGAGCTTTAAAATGGAGACAGCTTATTAAAATCCATAATAGTAAGGGTGAAAGGCAAATAACCTATCTTCCCTGTACTGAAAATATAAATTGAACAGAGTATAGTGCTGCCAATTTGCTACACCAATACCTACTTTGTATAAATCATAATTGTGCGCAAGTGTGGAATGATGTTAAGCATAGTAACATTTAACTTTTTCCTGAAGATTGTTGCTAGTCACTCCGCTGTTGCTAGTCACCCCATTTTACGGTACCACATTAGAAAGTAGTGAGCAGTGCTACCAGAATTTAAAAAAAAAAAAAAAAAAAAAATCTAGACTGCAAAAAAATATGCTAAAATGTATGAAGCCGAAAAAAAAGTTAGACAAAGCAAAATGCGTTTTACTCAGTTTAAATAAAAAAAAATAATATTTTGTCTTTTATACTACACAATCATCTAAACGCAACTCTATCTATCTATATATAGTTAATTTTATTATGTGTATCTTAAAATGTAATACAGCGTCTCTTTATACTTCATTTACACCATCGCACATTCGTAACACGGAAGATTAAATAGATAAATAAATAAGTTGGCGCAAACAGTCCCGTTAGGACCCTAGGCCAACCATTCGTTTTGTGTGAGTTTTTCATTTTTGGCTAATTGAGTCTGTCAGACTTTCGGGAGAGGTGGCGCAGAGGAAAAAAAAAAACGCTATGCTGGAATTTGGGTTTCAGCGGGATTCAAACCTGAGACCCCTCGCCTAGTAGTCCAACACACTTACCACTAAGCCACTGCGCCACAAGATTAAAGGGATGCTAAATACTATATAGCTGTGTGGCTGACAGTGGCTAATCGAACATAAAAACGTCACTTGCTCTTTTTTGTGTTGATATTCGTGCGATTCGAATATGTGTCAATTCAACACTTTTCAAAGCGTTTTCCATTCACTGGTTAATTTTTATATAAAAACATTCGAAAGTTGCGTTCCGATTGATTTATTAATATCTATACATACCTAAATAATTTACAAAAATAGATTCACCCGATGCAATGCTGTAGAAAAAATCCACAAAAGCCTAAATAAACTCCACCGGTTGTCAAACTCAAACGCACTTGTATTGGTCAAATTGAGAAAACATCTAGATATTCATAACGATTTTTGAAGGACCTCTGTCATTTAATTGGTTAGATGGTCCAATGAACGACAAACCATTTATGATACAACCAGTCGTACGCGACCAAAATCCTACGTCCTAGTACCTACCTTCTGCTAAAAGTATTACATATTGGTTCTTTTTATAAATAGTCCAAGAGCCGACCGCATGATGTCCTAAAGCATAAAATAATAAGATAAGTTAAGTAAAAACTGAAAGCTTGCAAGTAGACTAAGAGAAAAAAAAAACAGGGTTGGCAACCATTTTTGCCCAGGGATGGAAAAAACGGGCTACTACGATTTTTTTTTGTGACTTTTTAATGCATAAAACAATAGATCAAACGTAAACTATTAAATACTATTGAAAGGTATTATTTTGGCAGACATCAAACGACCACTAACCTCCGACAATCCTGTTTTTAGTGATCCTTTTTTTCGATTGACCATAGCCATAAAGTAATAGAATGAAACATATACCAAATTAAAGGTTAGAACTTACAGTTTACGAAAGTGTAGGGTTGGCTGTGATAAACTACCCAGGCGCATAGACAACCTTCCATTAAGCTCTGTTATTAAAGAAAATGAAACATTTGCAATTTCAGCCGTAATGCGATTTTCTAGCAAATTTTGATAAAAAAATACACTTTTTTTTTTGTTTTTCCATTTTGTTTTCGTAAAATAAATAAATTAAAAATACAAATTCATAACATTTTTGTCTTATAGTCACCCCTATTGCGAAGATCAACTATCAATTATTGATAGTTGATACTTATCAATAAATTTCTTTAAATGGTATTGCGAAGATCAATTATCAATTAAGACAAAGTATTGATCGACTGTGAACGTGCAGCAATTGTCGGTTGACAAATCGGTATTGTGAATGTCAATCTTGAACAATTTTATTGGTAATTGTCAATTTTTCTATCAATCGCAATTTCGGTGTTGATAAGTACGACTCTTAAAAGAAAATTTTGAACATCAACGTTTTTAATTATTATTGTTGTTATTTTTTAAGGCTATATATACATATACATATTGCCATTCGTTTTTCTTCCTATGTGTAATGAATTTTATCCATTTTGGGCACATGTAATTTTCCATAACGCGTTAAGCAGTTCACTTAGAATAAGGGACACTGTTGTTGCTGTTGACTGCGCAAGACCAAGCAGAGCTGCAATTAATCGGTTTAAGTTTGGGTCCAATATCTTCCAAAAAATCAACGAATGCAACTCAAAAGTGGAAATGAAATTAGCTACATTCGGTTTTCCAGTTCCAAAGGATTAGATGCGACTCGCAAACTCCTCCGTATTGCAGCCAATTCCGCGTACTCTGTCTCGTCTTCGTCATCATCAAAAAATAATTCCACCGATGACATGGTTTTCAATAAATTTCACAGATTTAACACTCGTAATTCTTGTTTAATTAAATTATTTGCAAAAATCGTAACAATCACTCTTCAAATCAAAAATATTTTAGAACTGTCAAAGTTGAGTTTTCATTCACAATAACTTTATCTTTTGGCGTTATGTTCACAATACCAACATCAATTTTAATTGATAAATTTGTCAATCGTCAACCGATTGATAGTTGATCTTCGCAATAGGGCTGAGTAATAACTTATATGTACCTAATGCACAAGCTTAACTAGTTTGAGTCAGAGTCTGAATCATCTATATTCTTATCAAATATCAAACTCTTCGTCTTCGGATGTATTTATATCCAGAATATCATCTACATTTAAAGGCGTTGGATTTCCTAAGAACCACGGTGGTTCAAGACCGTCTTTTAAGGCCCATCCACATTGCTGTGCATTTAACGTAGTGCAAGAGGAATTTGTTGCATTTTGCCACATTGAAGCTACGTATAAAAAGTGCGTAAAACTTGTTGATTTAAAGAACTCCAGCATGGATGAATGAGACTTGAATCCAAACAAAATTCATTTCTGGATTTTTTGAAATAAATATTTTGAAATATTTCATATCTTGCAACATTTACGGCCATATTATTCACTCACTTTAAGTACTTTAACTCGGATTAAAACACAATTTGATAATATTCACTCCTTTGTTTAGGTCACATTTTTGACATTTCTTCGCTTGCAGGAGGCAGGAAATACAAATTCAAATAAAATCTAAAAAAGGATCAAGACGCGGAAAAAAATGGATTTCATTCTCGATATTGACGAAATGTTGATGTCTTCGTCGGAAAAAGGAAAGGAAAAATTAAAATCTCATTCATTCGTCTTCTCTATCTGCTTCATCGTCGACGGGTGACAGACTTTCATTTTCGAGATCAGGGCTGCTGTAGTTCTCATCATTCACTTTGCCGACACCTTTCATTTTAGGTTATTTTTCAATTTATTTTAATAGAAATGAAAAACCAAAAACAATTTCCCATAAAATGTGATAAAAAACAAAAAACAAATGTCATTATTTGTGAAATTTGACATTACGTAGGTTTAAACCGGATTAAAAACGGGTTAAAGTTTTTTTAAATCCGCATTTAAATCCATCTTTAATCCAGCGGGCTTAATGCATGTTTTTCAGTGAATAATATGTACATAAGTTTAAATTGTCGGTTTTTAAAAAATTCGGATTAATGGTCGGGTGTAAAATTAACTTAAACCTGAGTTACACCCGGAGTGAATAATATGGCCGTTAAACTTGATGGTTTAACTCAATCTTGGAAAAAAAAACTCATTTTCATACTGTTCCAACTTGCGAAATAATTACAACAAACCAACCCCCACTGATTGAATTCCATCAGAAAAAAAAATCTGACAGATGGAACAATAAAGAAATTAAATATTTCAGTGGAATGATCCCGTTTTTTTTTTTTTTTTTTTTGGTGGAATTGACTGAGAAGCTGATCAGAAAAAGTTGTTCGTACGGAAAAATGAAAGAATTGTTTTTGTAGAAAGTTCAAAGATCATTGCATATATTTTTTTTATAATCTAACTTTATAAATCATAAACAACATTTTAAGACCAAGATTGAGTTCAACCATCTATTTTAAGTGGCCAAAAAAAGGAAAAGAAAATTTTGTACGATTTGGTTTTACGTATTGGTATAACTTAGGCCTTAGTGAGACTTACATTTCACTAACACCAAAGCATTTGACATTTGTCAAGATAAAATTTGCGGAAGATATACAAATATTTAGATTAGTCCGCTGCATGGCTATGAACTTTATGAATTGAATTTTATAACCACAATTTTCAGTTTGAAAACATCTGACTTTTAAACAACACATCAAGACAAATGCAAAAAAAAGGGTAACCTCATTTTGTGTTCCCTTGAGCATGAAAAATCTGAAATCTGAGAGCAGAATCTGAAAATCCCAATGGAAACGACATTATAGAATAATCAGCCCTCTCAAGATACACGATCGGAACTGAATTTTCTCGGATACAACTTTCGGGAAAATTTCCGGATGACATATTATAGCGCCCCTTGTCGCATTGCGTTGTACTGCGTTATGTTCATTCTTTTGACAGCTACAAGGCACACCTTTCTGAAGCTCTCCGATAACCAATGCTGCGAAATATTTTAATATCAAATGATCGCATTTATGTGCTTTATTTATTTTACTCGGAAACGGATACATTGAATGCAATCTGAGTTCCGAATAGATTTGATATTTGATAGGGGCTGTTATTTCCTTATTTCCTTACAATCACGTTCATTCTTTATTTTACTTCCAACGAACAGTACATAAACAAAAAAAAAAAAAAAAATCAGAATTCGATTATTGGCTGAGTGTGACGTTTACGTGTACATATTTACATATATCCAATTTATTGATTTATTTTTATATCAAATTACTGGAAACATCATAAACGATTTGGTAAATGAGGGCGAATCTGAAAAGAAATTAAGATTAACAAAATTAGAAATCATATTTTTCCTATTAATCGGACATGCATACCTACTGAATTACCTACTTTGAACAAATTTGGATACAATCTCTCTAGAAAAGTACATTTTTCTGATTAAGAGGAAGGTATTTGCCTACAAGATTGGTTTTGGTTAAAATACTACTCACGTTGACTATTATTTCACTCGGAATTTCTGCATTTCTTTCCCGAGAGTATATTTATCACAATTTTCTGCCGCCTAGAAAGGTCGAAAAACGAATTCAAGCCGCAGGTTTTTCAATTTACTTTAATACCCAAAATTAGGGTGAAGTATTTGAATACTAACACTAGTCACCCTTTACTTAGACCTAGACCAAATATGTGAAAACAGGGCTCGAATAGCGTCGTCTGTGGACCAGCAACAGATGACGGAATATGTTTTTGTTTTGCATGTGAAAACAATGTCGTGATTCGACACCAGGTTAAAACTGACCCTGTGAGCTGCTTAGTACTCCAACACACTTACCACTGAATCACTATGCTCACTAGTTACTAGTAGTACGAGGTAGGAGATACCTATTTATACCATGCCGTAGTACTCACCTTCTTACAACTAGGATTAAAAGAAGATTTTAAGTAGCCCAATTTTAAAATTCAACAATTTTACAGAAAACTCAACATACATATATTTTCATACATACATTTTTTGTATTTATTTCAGATTTTCGATGCTAGTATTAATGATTGGCGTGTTGTTGATGAACGTACTCATACGGATGTCATAGAGAAAATTGTTGACACGCCTAAGAAAATTGTCTTTGTTGACGAATTCACGAACATTGAGAAAGACACTCAATATCTGGAAAACATAAAAAATGTTACTGACATATCTAACAAATACTCTAAACATACAAATAGAACGACAAACATTTACGATGAAGTGGATCATATTGCCCATGACACTAGAGACACCACTATTCGCGATTCACGAAACGTAAGTTTATTATGTATATTTTCTTATTTTTAAATATATTTTATATTTTATCAGAATAAATAGTACCTATCCTTTCTTCAAAGATATTCCTAAAACTAGATCTATGAGAAGATATATATTTTTGAAAATTAAATGAAGAAAAATCCTTATTTTAGGATTTTTGTTGCTGTGTAGGTACCGCGCTCCTACGAGCATAACACCATGTAGATTTTGTAATAGTAATAGCTTTTAGACGATGAACAGAAACGATCTCGTGACCTGTACCTTATATTGTGACGCAGGTATCGGCGCAAAAAATGCAAATCTCTTTTGAGGGAATCGTTAACACAAAACGCACATACGTGGTCTTTCAACAATGGTTATTCGAACCTGCAGCAAATACGTAGAGTGTCCAAACGTTGTTGTTCCTCCTTTCCCTAATGAGAGCGAAAAGGGAACTGCACCATTTAAAGTAATATTTATGGTCAACCTAGGCGCTAGGCCCGTATGCTGATTTAAGTTCTACTTAAATACCTTATAGGCTACTTTTTCTATGTCATAAACTGTCACATATAGAATTTTATATATAATAATTATATTATACCGTTTATTTATTTATTTATTCCGTCTACCGAATACAAGATTCTTACAGACTACGCTAGCCTAAAGTACGATAATAACTTACATCTAAAATAAGTGAGCTATACAATATTATTTAATTGTTTTTTTACAGTATCTCTGGTATCAGACAAATCAATTATATTACAAACACTATTATATGATTTGCAACAACGGTTAATTGGCTCATTTTGACCGTAAACTGTTCTGTGTGCTTCAATGTACAGTAAGGGTCTATCACGTAATGATCTCTGTGGAGCATAGAGACCAAAATCCAGTAGAAGCTCTGGGCAAATAATTTTATAATTTAGAATATCTCTTACGAAGAGAATTTCAATATTTTTCCGTCTAACTGACAACATTTTTAAATCGATGAGAAGACATCTTTGCTTATAAGAGGGTAAGAATCCCTCCCAATGAAATTTACGTAACATATATCTAGTAAAAGATTTCTGGACTCTTTCAATTCGTAAGATATGAATGTTGTAATATGGATTAAATATGACAACACAGTATTCCAAAATTGGTCGCACAAGAGATATATATAAAGACTTGAGAGTGTAAGGATCCGAAAATTCCTTGCTAGTTCTCTTAATAAATCCCATCATAGAGCAGGCTTTTCGAATGATTTGATCAATGTGCATATTGAAGTTGAGTTTTTCGTCAAACGTTACACCCAAGTCATTAACATATTTACAAATAGTAAGAGCATAATTTTGAAAGAAATATTGAGTTTGAATAGGGGAGGAATTTTTATAAAAGGAAATTTGTTTACACTTTTTTAGGTTTAACATCAACTGATTATTACCGCACCATATGAAAAATGCATTTAAGTCTTTTTGAAATAGGACTGCATCAACGGGAGATTTAATTTTGGCAAATAACTTAATGTCATCCGCAAAAAGTAGATACTTGCAGAATGATAAGGAAGTTACGATGTCATTTATAAAAATAAGGAACAGAAGTGGTCCAAGGTGGCTTCCTTGGGGAACGCCCGACTTGACATCAAAATATCTGGAGTAGATTCCATTTATTGCAACACATTGTTTTCTATTGGAAAGATAGGATTCAACCCAATCCAGCATTCTCGCGTGAAACCCAAACGATTTTAATTTATGGGTCAGTAAACAAATATTGACTTTATCAAAGGCCTTTGAGAAGTCAGTGTAAACCGTATCGACTTGATACCCGGCTTCTATATTGCAATGCAAAAAGTTAGAAAAGTACATCAAATTAGTAGCAGTTGATTTCCCTCTTAAAAATCCATGTTGTTCAGTTAAAATTAGTTCTTTAACAAGAAAAAATAGTTTGTCTTTGACAATGGACTCAAATAATTTTGGGATCTTAAGGATCTTTGAGATCCCCCTGTAATTTTCAACGTCGAGCTTGGAACCATTTTTATGAATTGGTGAAATATATGATATTTTCCATCTATCGAGAAAAATGCCTCCCTTTAGTGAGGCATTAAACACAATTGTGAGGGGCATTGATAGCACATATGAACAATGTTTCAGAAATGAATTTGATATGCAATCAGAATCCTGCGATGGGTTATCAGCCAGTTTTCCTAAAGCAGAAAAGACATCTGATTCAGTTAATTCCAGAAAGTCAATGGTAATACCATTAGAATTCACATTGGAAAAACTGCTTGCATCAATGCTGTTTGAATTGTAAACAGACTCAAAAAATCGTGCAAATAACTCCAGATTACCTTCTAATGTTTTCGAAACTAATCCATTATAGTTCATAAAATTTGGAAAACCTGTTGTTTTTCTTTTATTATTTAAGTAAACCCAAAATTGTTTACTATTCAACTTTATCTGACATTCAATGTCAAATATATATTTATTGTACAAAAATTTGTGCAGAGTCTCGAAATCCTTCCTTAGCTTTTCAAATTTGACCCTATTTTCAGGGTTTCTCGATTTAATATACGTTTTATGAGCCTTATTTCTAGCATTTTTTAAGTTAAGAAGGGATTTGTTAAACCACGGAAGATGTTTTCTCATCGCTTTCTTCAGTGGGACACACAAGTTCATGCATTCATGTAAAATATTTAAGAGGATTTCGTACATTTCCTCAATGTTCTTATTTTTAAACTTACTTTGCCAGTCAAATTGAGCCAAATGAGTTATCAGATCAGGGAGATTTGCTTTACTAAAATTGTATAACTTAATGTTTTGATATTTTTGAATGACAGAGTACTTATAGCAATCCACTTTAATATTCAATGTTTTGTGGTGAGAATCACATTCGCTTATAGTGAAATCACTTTCCAATACTTCAGCAAGTAATTCTGGGTCTAAGAATATTAGGTCTAACAATTTATAGGATTCGTTAAATACATTGTTCAATTGAACCAAGTTTATACCAAATAAATTATCAAGTACATAGATTTCTTTATCACTAGAGATATTAAACGGAACCCACATTTTGTCATCATCGAGGTACTTCCATTTAATGTTAGTTAAATTGAAATCACCAATGACGCAAATAAATTCATTTGTTTTAGATGTGGCCGATAAAGACAGTATATTATCAATATGCATTCTATATAATTCAAAGGAACTTTGAGGGGGAATATAGCTTGCACAACATATTACATCAAACATTTGATCAGAATTATAATAACAAGTAAAGCGAACACCAACTTGATCAATTAACTTATTATGATCGTTTATCTTTACATCACCAAAATGCAGGGTATTTTTGATTGCGATAAGTACTCCACCACCGTACTCATGACCTGTCATTTCTACACTTCTATCTTTTCTAAATACTTCATATTTCTTTAAATTAACAAATTCGCAGTTTTTAATTCCACTATGTAACCAAGTTTCTGTAATAATTATAACATCAAAATCACATTCACAGGTAAATAAATAGAATTGCTTTAGCTTAGTTCTCATGCCTCCAATATTTTGGTAATAAAAAGAACATTTTTTAGAAATAGCACAATTAGTGTCATTTATAGCGCTAGCACCAAGAGATCGATCGAACATGTTTGTAGCCGCAATACGAGCAAGGCCATCATTAGAGCAAAAGGTGTTAGCAACAGCATCATTTTCAGCAGCAACAGCAACAACAACGGGAGAAGCAGTAGTAGCAACAACAACACTTTTGGTAGCAGCAACATTTATGTCATTTCCAATTGAATCGGATTCTCCCCCGGCTGATTGGAGGCAGCATTCTCGTTTTTTGGCAAAAAATTAAATCGTCTTACAGTGATGCCTTCAGGCCATAATGATGGATTTAGAACATCATTGATTTTTTGGGATGGTAGAGATAATTTGAAGGTCATAAATTTCAGTTTATTGACATCAGTGTCTTTCTTTACTAATCGGTGACATTTAATTTTGTTTATATCAACGTCGAATTTATCAGCAACATGTTTAGCTAATGCATTCTCATCAATGCTTACACTTACACGGGATACATGTATCCATTTGGTCAACGGCACTCCGCTAATTTCGCATGGTGTTCTGTCACACCCAATAACTTTTTTTGTATGGATTTTGTTTGTTTTACTTGTCACAGTTTTCCAGCTAGGTTCAATGACATTCGATGATGCAGCAGAGTTAGCAGATGGGATAACGTTATCAAACTCTGAGACCGATAATTGCATATTACCAGTGAGTTTAGTGACGAACATTTAATTTGTTTCAAGCGAAATAATCGCCCATCGGACAGCAAGGTACCAATCAATCCATATTGCAAAAAATTTAGATTTTTTGAGCGAAATATGATCGCAACCTTATCATTTCGAAAGAATTCATAATAAAATAGTGTTCATTTGATTCTAATATCAGTGGCCCGACAATGCTTCGCTATTGCTGAATTTGAACGCCTATTTTAATGCAACGTTGTATCAATACTTCAACTCAGTCGACCGACTTCTTTTCGAGTTTTGCGAACACAAACATACGTAATTTGAACTTTTGTATGTATGATTGACCTCACACAGGCAAAAACTCAAACTACTTTTTCACACCATGGGTGAATGCTTAAAATATTTTTAAGAAATAAAGCTTAAAAGACGAGTCTAAGAAGCCTGAGGAAGGCCGACTTTTATCACCATCAACTACAATTTAAATCGATCTACATAGGGAAACATTTTGTAAAAATTCGAAAACCAAACATTATACATTATTATATGAAACTAGCGGACCTGGCAAACTTCGTCCCATCCAAAATAGATTTTTTGATTTAAATAATTTCGAGCATCTAACCTTTGCGATCGATTACAGTTGCATTTTAATTGATGATTGATTGAATAACACACAATACAGAAACTTTGTACTTTTAAATATTTGTAAAGAAATGCTTTGACGTTGGTGAATTGCCATAAATTAATGAATACAAAGTATCTGGTGAAGGTTCTAATACAGGCAATATAACATTCCCACCATCACAGCACATGCCAGACGCTTCGTTCATAAATTTGAATGCATTATAATGCACACATTTTTTATTCATCTGGCCAATATAAGAATACATACTGTAATCAATTGTGCTATCATAATTAAAAGTCGCCAATTCCATTTGTCGTATGCTTTGAGGGACGCGTACGTCGTCTGTCAACCGTGTTTGCATTATCAAGCGATTGGTTTACACGTCTACGTCGTTCCCTCTGTGATGCGTGTATCAAAATCACGCTTTGACGTTTGCGTTGCTTCACCTTACGTAGTAAAGCTTTACGAGCGCTTTTACATTCCAATCAACTCAGCTGTTTGCAAATGTTTTGTTTGTCACAGCTGTTTGCAAATCTTTGTTTATCAACAAATGTAATAAAATTTCAATTCGAAAAGTAAAAATGATCTCCGGAACATCTACGCTATTATATGGAATAAAAATAGCATATACCGCATATCGTGGTTATTTAAAATATGTGGAGGCAGAGGAAGAACCGACCGAACGACGTTGGTGGGTTCGAGAGCTCAACCTGAAAAGAGATGAGGAAGGGTTTTACGCCAAGTATTTTGACCAAATGAGGGAGCGAGATCCGAAGCACTTCGTTAAAATTACAAGAATGTCACCTGAAACATTTGAAGTTCTTCGGACACTGATAGAGCCTAAACTTTTAAAGACGTCATGGAGAAAACCAATAGAGCCCAGCGCTCGCTTGTTTTTGGTTCTTTTATAAGTTTTTAATTTCTTTGATGCATTGGTTTCCTTTAATATTCATTTGCTTTAGATATCTATCCCAGAGAGTTCCTAAGCAAGTCCTAGCTTGGATGTTTCGCATGGGCTATTCGACGGTTGCGAGTATTATTTACGAAACATGCGATGTTCTTTGGGATGTTTTGATGCCGATTTACCTATCACAACCAACCAAAGATGATCAAAAAAGAATCGCGATGGATTTCGAAATAATGTGGGACTTACCCAATTGTATTGCCGCTATTGACGGCAAGCACATTAATATTCGTTGTCCACCTGGAGCTGGATCTCAATATTATTATTATAAAGGCCATCATTCCGTAGTTCTTCTTGCTTCTTGCGATGCCAATTACACATTTACCGCAATCGACATTGGGGCTTACGGCAGCCAGAGTGATGGTGGAATTTTTGCTGAGTCTTCATTTGGAAGAAAAGTGATATCTGGCAATCTTAACTTTCCTCCTCCTAAAAAGCTTCCGAATTCTGACTACATTTGTAATCATTTTATAGTTGGAGATTCAGCATTCCCTTTGAAACCGTATTTAATGCGTGGAAAAAAACAATTTCAATAAACGACTTTCCAGAGCTCGACGAGTGATAGAAAATGCTTTCGGAATTTTGGTGGCGAAGTGGCGAATACTAAGTACTACACTACACATGATTCCCATGAATGCTGATAAAATAGTTAAAGCCACGGTAGTATTGCATAACTTCGTAAAAGTTAACGATACGGCTTACTATAATTCTGAGTTTCTTGATCGCTACGACGAAAATGATAATATCATAAGTGAAGGAGTTTGGCGTCGTGAAGTAACACCACTTTCTCAGTTTAGGCAAATCAGATCTCACAACTCCTCCCAAGTTGCCTTTTTCATGCGGGATAAAATCAAGGAATACTTATACGCCAACCAAATTTAAAAAAAAAAGCAAACAATTTTTCTTCATTAACATAATTCATTAATTAAAAATTCATTTATTAAAAATAAGAACACAAATTCAGTCTCAACTCAATTGTATTTTATAATTATTCAGAAACAAGTAGGTATTAAAAAACTAAACAAAAAAACAGTAAATAACAAAAGTAAAAAATTCAAGTACAAGTACCTAGGAAAAAAAAAATAAAATAAAAGAAAATAACTCCAATAACTACTGCATGTGAGACAGTTCATCATTAATGTCCCCCAATATTTTTAATTGAAGTCTCATTTTTGCTGATGCCGGCAATGGCTTCATCCTTTTGGTCATATTTAGCATAAATTCTTCATCGGTATCCATTGGTGGGGCTTGACAAGGAACCATTGCCGTAGAGAGATCATTTAAAAACTTTAAGTCGTCATCGGCCGCTTTTCGTTTTCTTCCTCTTTTTGGGGTATCTTCCTCAAAATTATCCAAAATATCTTCATTTTCGTTGTTTGTGTCATCCCATTCAGGCGAGGTGTCTTGAAAGTTTCCAATTTGTCTTAAAAGAATACAAATAATTTAATTTAAAAAATAAACTCGAAAAACTATTTCACGCATAGTGTAATGTACAAGTAGATACGTGTCCGAAGTAATTTACCTTCGTGTAGATATGGAGGGAATGAGGAACTCCAAGCAAGAATAGTATTCCCATTCTTCCCTTAATCTTGCTCCACTGCCGGATGGAAGATCCTTAGCTCTTTTTCCCCTGACAAACCTGTCCCTCAAACTTTTCCATCGCTGTTTGCAATCATCAGCTAGAAATACATATTAAGATTAACATAGCGATAAAACTTGAACACTTATTATTATTTGCTAAATTACCTGATCTCTCCAGCAACCGGCTTATTTCCTCCCAGGCTTCAAATCGCTTATTTACATTTTTAAAGTTCTTCAATTTCGTATTATACAGAAACTCCCTCTCTCTTACCAGTGCGATAAGGGATTCTTCGAAAGACATCTGCAAGAATGAATTCTTGAATTCTGTATTACTTATTTTATAGAAATCATTTCAATTTACTTACCTTAAAAACTAAATAAATACAAATTGACGACCAAACAACGCGAAGTAAGCAGCAACAACAATCTAGAAATATTTTGACAATTCAAGCTTTTTTCAACCCTCGCTTTGACTTTCGGCGCTTTACGGCAAAGTTACAAAACATTACGTTCAGGTTTTACGAATTTAATTTTGGAATTCAGGCGCAACCCAGGTTTGTGGTAGGTTTCATTGATTTCCTATGGCTGAACTGAACGCGTTTGTCAACGCGAAGCTCCAAAGCGTGATTGTGATTTGGGCATGATGTATTTTGTTGATTACGATCTCGTCCACTTAGTGATTTTCGATTGGTTGAAACATAACTCGAATGACGTGTACGTCTACCAATATTTGAACGTCTTGGACGTGGCATTTCAAATGTTTTCTATGTATAAAAAGTGTATTCATTTAAATTAATTTGTATGATAAGTATGTATGAGTTCGATGAAAAAACCGTAACATAATAACTCACTGACAGCTGTATGCATGTATGCGCTGCAACGTGTATTTGCCGTGTGTATGACATCAACACACAGTAAACATACAGCACACGCTCAAAGGCGCCTACTTTTTTTTATATGGACAAAATCAGATTTTGACATAACTCACGAAAGCGTTGACGAATTTCGTTCAAATTTTAGAACCAACTACACGACCATGCAAACAAACCCTGAAAATTTGATCAAATTAGGTTTGACCGTTCGTGAGTTATAAAGTCACAACGCTTTTGCAACTCTCTTTTATGTATATAGAGAAGAGAAGAGAAGAGAAGAGAAGAGATAATTTACAAAATATATAAGGTCTGTTCCCTAACGATAATGCATTCGACGAACACATTAGTCAAATTTAGTCAAACTTCGTTTCCTTATGCAAAAGTTGGGCAGAAGAGAGCCTAAAAGAGAGAACAAAACATTTCCCCTCCATAAAAAATCTGCAAATATTAGCCAAAGAAATTTCTTTGCGCTAGGTTTGATGTTTAAGTATAGGCTACCAAGTTTTGTTGCAGTGATATTTTGATTATTTATGTATATTATAAGTTTTGAATTTTGCCGAGACAAAAAAAAAACTGAAACAGAAATAAAGGATGTAGGCTGCCGATCCGAGGTAAAACTGGTGTGAGCTGCCAAGGTGTTTGCGGTAAGGTGTTTCACTGTATCGTTAAATGCTCTGGATTGGATGAATTCAACAGCAATGCATTGGGATCTATCTCTGTTCAATTTATATTTTCAGTACAGGCCTTATGAGAAGCTCTTTTCTCTACCAGTGGTGCCTGTAGTTACGCTCACGTCACTCAAACACAAGATTTGCCACTGAAATATAAACGAAACCATTGGCATTCCAAAGAATTTGTTGTTGTCATTTATGAAAAACCCACCCAATTTTTAGCGACGACCAACGAGGGTGATATTCTCGTGTGCGGTTGCTATTTAATCGCAGAAAATAAACATGTGTGGTGTTGGTGTGTGTTTTAAGCACCTCAGAAGAGTGTTACCATATTTATTTGCAAAAATATCATTACGGATCTTTCTATGGATGTTCTCACAGAACTTTCGGTTTTGTTGCTTTTTAAAGCTCTTGAGAGCGAATAAATGAATTTGATTATGTGGGGTGTTGCCATACAGTTTTTAGGTACGTCTTTAATTATTTTGTATTCCTGAAGGATCTGTTAATATGCAGTTAAACCATTTTTCTTAATAAAGAGTTGGTATTTGGTAACCCTACCGATATTTGTGTGAGAATTATGCCAATTTATAGTGCTCACTATGGCAACCATGTGTGAGCTTTAAAATGGAGACAGCTTATTTAAATCCATAATAGTAAGGGTGAAAGGCAAACATCCTATCTTCCCTGTACTGAAAATATAAATTGAACAGAGTAGTACAAATTTAAGATACATGTGCGATGATTGCATGCTGTACATGCAAAATATGGATGGAGTGGTATAGGAGATGCAGAATAGTGTAGACAGGAACACACAGCACCTATGCGAATATAAGGAGGAGTTTGAAAATTCACTCAGCAGAACGAAAGCGAAATAAAAGCACTTTTGGAGGCGATAGAAAACAGGTATACACAAAGGTTGGAAGAAATGAAAAAAAGTCAGGAAATATGCGAGAGAAGTATTACGGATATGAAAAAAATGTGCAATGTTGCTGAAAACTTCAGGAAGGAGGGCGAAAATATCTGCAATAGGCGTTTTTCTTTTTTAGTTCAGAGCACAACCTGAACTGTTATACAAAAAGTTTGTGTTTCTTTTTTAGCTCAGATACATCAGACGCAGACCTCGAATTTTTGTTTCTTTTTTCGTTCAGAGCATTATCAGAGCGCGCTCTATGATCTCAGAATTAATTGACTGAGCAGGCTGAGTAAAATGCTGATTACACATATACATTCACACTTCCAGTCATATTTGAGAGAAAAAAAAAAAAAAAAACAGGAAAAACAGAAAATCATCAGAACGATCTGAGCACGCTCGGTTCAGAGCGGGGGAAACCAAATGTCATTTACAGAGGTTGTCAAGAATGCCAGTGACAGGTGCCAAGAAAAAGTGCTACCAACAGTGCGAAAGGAGCTGCCAATTATTTAAAACCAAGAGATAAATAAAAGCACATAATGGGATCATTATTATTGAAAGTGAAGACGCGAATGAAAGAAATAAAATTAAAAACGCAATTGAAAAAAATATGGGTGAAAAATACGAAATTCGAGTTCCACAAAAAATTAAGCCAACTATTTTGGTGACGAATATGCGATTTAAAAGCACTGAAAATGAAATCATTGAAAAATTAAAAAAGCAAAACAAGGAAATAAAAGTAGTAAGATATTATCAAAACAAAAAATAATAATATGAGTTACAATGCAATAATCGAAATAGACGCCGAGTCATTCCCAAAAGTACTAGAGAAGCAAAAGGTCAACATAGGATGGGAACAGTGTAAGGTATTTGATGGAGTGGACGTTCTGAGATGCTTCAAGTGCAAGGGTTTTAACCATAAGTCAACAGAATGCAAAAAAGTGATGAGACATGTTTAAAATGCTTTAACAATCATAGATAGAACCAGCGAATGCAACAAGGAAACAATAATGAAATGCATAAATTGTGTGCGTGCTAACAAGAAGTTAAGTCTGGGACTTGATGAAAACCACATGACATTTAGCAAATTATGCCCTGTGTATTTAAAGAAACTTTAAACTAACATACAAGGCTTAATTAACAATTTTGATGAGTTGGAAATATTATCGAAAAATAAAGAATACGATTTTATTATTCTATCCGAGACATACGCAACAGACAAAATAGAGGAAAATGAGAAAATGATTGAAGGGTTTAAAGTGAGATCGTGTACCTCAAATTCAACGCGAACTGGGGGTACTACAACTTATGTTAGAGATCACTGGAATATTACAACGACGGTAAAAAAAGCGGTCGACTACAAAATGTGGTTCCTAGAATGCAAATGTAGGTACAATGATATGGAAATGATAATAGTTGTAATATACAGATCGCCCAATAACTCTGAAAGGGAATTTTGTGACTTCTTTAAAGAATATATGGAACAGTTAATAGAAACACAAAGCAATATCTTGATTGCAGGAGACTTCAATATTGACTGGTGCCAAAATCATATGTTTAAGCGGGAAGTAGAACGAACATTGAACGATAATTGTTTGACTCAAAAAAATGGAAGATAACACGAGAATAACTGAAAACACTAAAACTATAATTGATTATGTAATAACTAATATGGAGAACGTAGCAGTGCATGTAAATGCCAATGATAAGATATCGGACCATGAAAATATAGAAATTACAATCAATGCGGGAGTTCATGGATCAACAGAGATAAACTTTGAAATCGATGTTTTTAGATACAGAAAAGATAAATTTGCAAGAGAATTGCGGCAGTTTTATACGACATACGATACAAACAGTGATATAAGCGGAAACGCGAACAAAATTAATATATGTTTGAAAAACACAGTCAATAAAAATATTATAAAAAAAATAAATAAACTCGAATAATAAAACAATTGTATGGTTTAATAAAACACTCGAAGAATTAAAAGCTAAGAAAATTGAGAAAAACCAAATAGCAAAATTTAACAGTAGAGAACAATGGATGGAGTATAAAATAATAAGGAACCAATTTAAAGTAGAAATAAAGCCAAAAATAACTACATAAACAAAAAAATTAGGCAAGCAAATGGGCAGAAGGAGATGTGGAATCAAATGAAATATCTAGTTCTTAAACAACAGAAGAACAAAATTAAAAATGTATTATTTGATGGTGAAATTTATGAAGATGATATAAAGATTGCAAACAAATTCAATGAGTATTTTATAAGAAGTATAAAAGAAATTGGAGAATCAATCGAGGACACGGAATATGTGAACTTTATAAGCCAAACAGAAGTAGATTCAAAATCCATCCCATTACAATGAATTAATTGGAAACAATACTTAAACTAGTGAATGAATCGCTTATATCAGAAGAGTTTCCAAACCCATGGAAAGATTCGATGGTGACACCTGTAGAAAAAGTACCAAACACCAATAAGAGTGAAGAGATCAGACCAATAAATACGCTTAGAACAATAGAAAAAGTGATCGAGACGGTGGTTAAAAAACAACTGATGGAATACGTTGAAAGAAACAATATATTTTCTATATATCAATCAGGATTTAGAAAAAAATTACTCATGTGAAGCAGCAGTAAACCATGTAGTAAATGAATGGAAAGAAGGTGGAAAGAGGAAAAGAACGATGGCACTGTTCTTAGGCTTCAAGCAGGCCTTTGAAACGATTGATATAAGGAAATTCTTTCAAGAAAATTATATATGTATGGTGTACAAAGTAAGGAGCTTGATTGGTTTAGAAATTAGATCTTTCTTAACAAATAGGTCACAGCGGACGACGGTCAAAAATAGCGTTTCTGAACTCATCGAAGTGGAACAAGGAGTGCCTCAAGTTTCGATATTAGGTGCTCTACTATTTATAATTTATATTATGCCTGAAATTTTAAAATCTTGTAAAATAGTAGTTTGTGCTGATGATACGTAAATATATGCAGAAGGTAAAGACGAAGATGAATGCAAAAATAAACTAATGAATTATGTTAATTAATTAATCAAATGGCTGAAAATGAAAAAGCTAAAATTGAATGAACAGAAAACAAAGTTATTGGAAATAAATATGAATGGAACAACAACTATCGAAATTAACAGAAAAACTATTGAAAATGTTAAAAACATAAAGTATCTGCGAATGATAATTGGTAACTGCAATAAGACTGAATTACAATGTGTACAATTTATAAAATGTTAGTTTTTAAAAGTATGAAATACTAATAAATAATTATACTATAGTTGGTTATAGCTGACAGATGGCTGTCAAATCATTCCAATACTATTTTTTAGCCGACATTGTACTTGATTTCATATTTATTGTTTGCTTGTATAGCACTAAAATATATGTAAGAAGCAAAAGTACCTATTGAAGATTTTAATTTCAGCAATAAACCCAATTCAACTTCATATAAATTTGTACTTTGTTCTACTGATACTTGAATCAGAGACAATACTGAGACCCCCAACCCGCAATCCTCTTATGCAGCTGGCCCCGAAGTTGGGGATCTCAGTACGCTCAGTACAGTCTCTGATCTGAACATTACCGCCAAAAAAAGAAATTCACATTTTTTCAAATTTGTTGTTCAACGCATTCCTATTCTTTTTGGATCTATTTCATTTCGGTGAGCGTATTCTCTTGCAATGAGAGAAATGTGACGTGATATTGCTAATATTTTAAATGGAACTCGCATCGCCCTATTATATGTTAACGCGATCCCCAGTCAGTAAAATTGGTTTAGAAACAAAAAAATCAGATCTAATCTTCGGACTTTGCAGTCCACAATCCGCAAACCTTGTCTTTGTTTTTAGTTTTATACAATTTGTCTGTTGTATAAACTTTTCTAGATGTTTCTTTTTAATATTAGTTTGTAAATATAAGAAATAACAATGGTCTGTTTATTCATATATTTCCGATATTATATTTTATGTAGTATATGACTTAATTTATAAAATTTGTTAATTGTTTTACAGCTTGGAGTCGCTTACAATAGAAAGAAAATAACGCATCAGCAAAATGATAAGTGCATTTGTGAAATTTGTACTTGTGGGTAAGTTGTTCTTGTTCAATTACTAGAGTTTATATCTTAAATTTCCCTGTATAGATGCTGTAAATATATCTATTTGGAATTCTTTAACTTTTTTTTTTTCAAGTCCTACCTATAAATAACAGAACCCATTGACTAGATTTTAGAATATTATTGACTAATGTTTTAACGATTGTAGTTTGGCCTAAAATCTATAGAAATAATGTTATTTTAATCTATCAGATGTATGATTATAATATTCAAATAATTATAAAATTCATTGGAAGGTTGCGATGAAGAAGTTGATCAGGGTACAACAACAGTTTGTTTTGCCATCCTACGTCATACATTTACTCTAGGCGTTTTTGTATACAAGAAGGCGATACATTTCTCGTGAGATGTAAAACGGCTACACGTTCTCTTTACTAGCAAGACGCAAGCAAACAGCCTTATAAACCAGCCTACACCGCGCTATTGAGAGGGTTCTTTTAATATAGGGCATAGGTTTATTCTTAATTAATCCTTCTCAAACGTAGCGGATATCGTAGACAATGGCGCTACAGTGTTACATCACTAAATTTAACAGAAACTGTCGACGTGCTTTCCAAAAAATTAACAGAGCTCTTACTAAATAACACTAAATAATAAGATAATGAATCTCACTAAAAACCTAAAACTAGAGAGAGAATTAATAAAACTGCAGATCTAAGTCAAGAGAAGCGGTAACGATAGTCTTGAGAAACGAAATTAGATTTAGTGAAAATGATGCAGGTATCGTGATGGCCAATATGCTGCAGAGGATTTCAAGCTAAGTTTACATGCGTCATTTTTCGTAGGAAATTTTGACATGCTGACGTCACAAAAATTCGCTCTTTCTATTGTTACTCGCGTGTCTCTCGTGAGAGACCAGACGCTTGACAGAAGATCACACGTATTGACACATTTAGAACAAGTGTTTACGACCATAGAGGATCCAAACTAGAGAACCAACTGAGAGCAGAAACGGTACATTTGCCCACAAGCTTCCTATGACATTGTACAGCATAGAGGAGCTGCTAAAACCGCAGTGGATTATCCTAAGTATTAGTGCATGTACAAATCAAAGGAGCGCCATTGCTGCTGCACGCATACTTAGGCACATCCTCTGCTGTTGCCATTTTGTCAATCGGGAGGCCATTGTTTGGTGGAATTTTAAGTGAGGGCGACTGTGTTCGGCATGTTTAGTGCCCATTAGTTACACGGCGCTCACATCGCAGTTCAGTTTAAAAGTTTTTATAGTTTATGAAATTGTTGGAAAATGAAATTCCTGATATAATTTCATCATAATACCAAATATGTACCTTCAAATAATAATATCTAGCAGCAATCCATTTCATGATAGTAATCAGAGTAAAATAGAGATTTTGTAACATCGGGCTTTTATTGTATATTTTAAAGAAAATACGCTTTGTTTGCGTTGATCTTATTGCTTTTAATTTGGAAGTACATACCCACTTTGTTTCTTGCTTACCTACTTTTTTTTTGTAAAGACCATAATACAAACAATTACATGAAAATCGCCATTCGTTTATGTTATGTGATACTCGGAGCAGTAAAAAAATGTTTAAAAAATTGTTTTTTTTTTTGCCAAATCGAAAACGATATAAGTTACCTATTAATAAATTGTACTTTATGCATGATCAAAGCGATCAAACATTTTTGTACTGCTCCGAGTATCACATAACATAAACAAATGGCGATTTTCATGTAATGTTTATAACACACCGCTGGTGGTTACGATTTTTGTTTTCGTTGTAAGGATTGCCTTTTTAGCTGAATTATTCATTTTAAGTGTTTGAGAGCAAGTGTTTACATTAAATTATTTCGAAATGCTTATTATGCTTATTTTATTTTTGTTTGTGTGAAAATCAATTGAAATCAATTCAAGTGCTAATGAAAAAGTTTTATTTTATTGCGGCAAACTAATACACACAAGAACCAATAAAATTCGGATTTCATTTTCGATTTGGCAGCAGAAATATGAGATCTCAGATCGAAATTCGAAAAGCCAAATCGAAAACGACATTAGAAAGATTTTTTGTAGAAAAAAAAAAGTGTAAAAACACACGGTAGTAAAATTTGCAAAAAAATATACAAAAAGAAAGAAATACATATCCAACGCTAAAGATATTCTCAGCATGCGAATGAATAAACAATACCAACAAAACAATTTGGAGCCTTCCGTTTGAATGACCACGTGAAATCTGAAATCAGGGAATCCATTCAAACAATCAAATACCACATTATGTCCTATATTAGTCGTGTTTTTTTGAGCTTCGATCTTAGCAAAGTAAAGTAAAGTCGGATTTTCAGCACGCAATTACAACAACTTCGCTTTACTTAACACTTCGAGGAATAACAGTAGTGGTTGTAATTGCGTGCTGAAAATCCGACTTTACTTTACTTTGCTAAGATCGAAGCTCAAAAAAACAGGCCTATTGTATTTTTGTTAGGAGTTTAAATATAAATCTACTTGGATTTTTACGATATAAATACGTCTTTTTTTTAAATATGAAAAGCATTTGTTCTTATGTAACATCATTCAACACTGTTCAGTGTTATTCAACTACAGAATTTCCAATCGCACTTTGATTGTGTACAAATATGGTGTTAAATAAACGAATTTGAATACAACCAAAAAGCCCTCCACCAGTTGTCAAACTCAAACGCAATTGTATTGGTAAATCTGAGAAAATATCTAGATTCGCAAAAGTGCTCTGAAATCTGAAAAGATTGCTTTTTTTTTGTACCAAACGAACATAAAAACTGCACTGAGAGCAAAAACAGTGCTCTGAGATCGGCCAATCGAATACCACAGAAAGTTTACTTTTGCCCTAGTGGAACCCCGGGCTTAACTTGCATGTTGTTAACCTATTTATGGAACAACCCCCAAGGTTCAGCTGCATGAATTCTGCTGTCAAATATGTAATTCATATAAACAAAATTAAAAAGATCTGAAATGTGAATGGATGAACATTTTTTGGAACCGAATATGGATAGAGAACAATTAAAGCTATATAAAAAACCATACTCAACATTTATTCGTGCTACATTTATTGTTATAAATGCATTTACAAATTATTTTTAATTGAAAAAGTACCACCGGGCGGCCATTAATTACACGTATTCACCGACAGGAAAAATAAGAGCGCTCGAGAGAGGGCTGTCATTCAAAATTTGCGGGGAAAATCGGGTAGGTGCACGGGAGTTGGCTCTCTAGTTTGGATACTCTCTGTTTACGACATAATTACGTCGGCATGTCAAAAATTGCCACGGAAATGTGGGTGAAATGTGGTTTTACTCATTACTGTGAATGTCAAATGAGTCATGATTTGTTTTTGGCATTTGGTACGATCAATAAGACCATCAACTGATACTTTGTGGATTCGATAAAATTGGCTAATTAAGCCTTTTTAGGCCTATGAAAACATCTATAGTTTTCATTTATTCATTCATTTATTTATAGATCCCTTTATCCGTTACAAGGATTTTGGATGTAGGATGCTTTTACAGTTTTTTTTAATAACCATTCTGTAAGTGAAACCGCGGGTTTCTGTTCAGATAACAACGACAGGCTCATCGGACTTAAAAGTGCATTGGAGCTTCTTCACCTCGAGGCTTGAGGCTATTCTACTCGCTCTACAATTAATCATTTATGTGTTCTCATTGGAAATGTGCTTTTTACACATAGCTGTACGCGTCCGACTTTGCCCGTGTTTTACTTTTTATGTTAAGTCCCATCCGAGACAATACCTACCAAAAACTAGTCAATTTCTTTATGCGCATGATTCTACATATAAGCATTATAAATATAAAAATGTCTAGAACGAAATCAACTTACTAATACAAAAGTGTCAATACAGCGCCACATATCGGAAATCAATATAACGGGTGATTTTTTAAGAGGTTTAGAACTTTTTTAAAAAAAAAAAACACAAAAAATTCGAAAAAATGAATGAAATATTTATTTGAATCGATAGTTTGAACCTTGCAATTTAATGTTTAAAGATAATTTCATGCAAATGTTGACCGCGGCTGCGTCTCAGGTAGTCCATCCGCTGAGTCCAATTTTGGCATACTCTTTCACACATATCGGCCGGTATCTCACGAATGAATGCATGGATGTTGGCTTCCAGTGCGTCAATCGAAGCGGGCTTGTCCCTATACACATTAGCCTTGACATACCCCCACAAAAAATAATCTAATGGTGTCAAATCGCACGATCTAGGCGGCCAATTGACCGGCCCGAAACGTGAAATTAACTGTTCACCAAACTCGCCTCGCAATTGCGCCATTGTTTCGCGTGCTGTGTGGCATGTGGCACCGTCTTGTTGAAAACACATATCATGCAAGTCAAGAACTTCCATTTCGGGCAAAAAAAAGTTTGTTATCATCGCTCGGTAGCGTTCACCATTGACAGTAACGCTGCGATTCGCATCATCTTTGAAGAAATAGGGCCCAATAATGCCGCCGGCCCATAAACCGCACCAAACAGTGGCTTTTTCGGGATGCATTGGTAGCTGTTGCAATGCTTCTGGCTGATCTTCACTCCAAATGCGGCAATTTTGCTTATTTACGTACCCATTCAACCAAAAATGAGCCTCATCGCTGAACACAATTTTTCGATAAAAAAGCGGATCCTCGGCCAGCTTTCCAAGAGCCCATTCACCAAAAATTCGGCGTTGTGGTAGGTCGGCTGGCTTTAGTTCTTGCACAAGCTGTATCTTAAAAGGCTTTACGCACAAATCCTTCCGCAAAATTTTCCACGTAGTGCTGTAACAAAGGCCTAACTGCTGGGAACGGCGCCGAATCGACATTTCGCGGTCTTCTGTCACACTAGCTGATACGGCCGCAATATTTTCTTCACTACGCACAGTACGTAAACGTGTTGGTGGATTAATGTCCAACAAAGTAAATTTGGTGCGAAATTTGGTCACAATCTTCCGAATAGACTGCTCAGAAGGTCGAGAATGCCGATCATTAAAAGGAAGCAGCGCGCGATGAACATTTCGAACCGAGCACGAATTTTGATAGTAAAATTCAATAATTTGCAAGCGTTGTTCATTTGTAAGACGATCCATGGTTAAATTGCAAACCAAACTGAAGCTGTTTGACAGTGACACAAGGTACTAAACACACGTCAGCTGTCAAAACCAGTATTGCCAAAACCAAACCAGCTAAAAAATCA
The DNA here is from genome assembly GCA_946477585.1 of Cheilosia urbana. Taxonomy (NCBI): domain Eukaryota; kingdom Metazoa; phylum Arthropoda; class Insecta; order Diptera; family Syrphidae; genus Cheilosia; species Cheilosia urbana. Next base: position 48,224,499 of record OX297856.1, read on the forward strand.
CCCGTTAATTATAAAGAATCCAATAGTCATAGTTCATAGCCGACTTACATCCTGATATGAAGAAATATAAGTAAATGTAGCTTATCGTTAATATCTCGACTCCACTGCCAGGTCCAAAACATACTGTTAAAATTTGGTATCAAAGGGCGCCAGCGCTTCTCGAGTTTTAGACGCTCGTACTCGGACGACTAATTTTGTATTTTTTTTCGTTTTTAATGTAAAAATGTGTCCCCATTTACCTCAGGTGAAAAAATGTTCTTATGCCTTAAGTTAGAGAGTGCAATCTCATAAATTTTTGTTTATATTTAAATGGAATGATTGTATCAAAATATACATACACCCTTGCTTATAAAATCATCAGAAAGTGTTTCGTCTAACAGTTTACTTTCAATCGTGCTGGATCTGAAATAATTCTGCGGTAAAATAGAAGAAAAACTATAAATTGCTTTTACGGCCATAAGTTAACAAAAAAATTGTTTGATTTTAATAAATCGCCCACATTGAGTCTTGTTAATCTTATTGTTACTTTTATTTCAGTCGTCATCACTGCGTCAGTAGTCAGACAAATACAAATTCGCAAGATGCCAACACGAAAATTACAACTGAAGAAATGCAACTAACTCAGAGTGAGCAGCATGGTAAGTTGAAAAAAAAAGAATCTTAATCGCTAACCACTGACTGTCAAAAGACGTGAGACAAAGTGCAACAAAAAATTAAAAATTTACCCATAATTAATACATTCGTGCTAGAAGGGTACAAACTATCGGTCTAAATGTAAATATTTTTTATGTCTTCATATAACACACAAGGCGTATCTAACATCCGGTTGTCGGAAGCCTTTATCTTGGAACCATATACAGGTTAAGACCGGCGTCTTTAATATAAAGCATTACGTTTTATATTAACATCAACCAATCTTTATTCACCTTGCACTTCCATTCTCGCATTATATGAACATGAAAATATATTTAATCGAAATTGAGATGATTTTTATTTTTATTTGCAGACACCGAAGAGAAAATGACGATTCGAAAAAATACTTGGACAAAATCTGATCTCGAAAAAGCAAGACGGGAGGCACAGGAGCTTATACATGAAAACCAACTGCAGTCAGATAGAAACGATTTTTACGGAAAAAGTGACAACCTAGTTTCAAGCACATACACAGAATCTCAAAATGAAACGAATAATTCGATAAAAGTTATAAACTCAATTGATCTTCCCACTGTTATTAAGCCCACAGATAATCTAAAATTAGAAGGGGAATTCATCGTTCCTGAGAAAGAACCATATCGGCCCGCAGATAGATCCATTCAGGTCATTAGAACTGACAATTTAAGAACGGAAGGCGAAATGACATTTGATCAGAGAGAAGAATACAAATTTGTAAAACGACCAGAGCAGTTTCGCCCGAAAAATAATCTATTTTTAGAGGGAGAATTCTACATGTCGAATGAAAGTGCATACCACGTTACCGAACCTATCGACAGTCCAACTATAAAACGGCCAAAGAGACCGGAGGATAACCTTAGACCCGAAGGCGAATTTTCGATGCCTGTGAAAGAACAATTTAAACCTTCAGAAAGAGTAGTACGGGTTGTTCGAGAAGATAACTTAAGAACAGAAGGTGAAATGACTTTTGAGGAAAGAAGAGATTATCAATATGTTAAGAGACCGGACCAGGTGAAGCCAGTAGATAACTTAAAACCGGAGGGTGAATTCTACACTCCAGATAAAGCTAAATTCCAGCCAGCGGAGAGACCAACCCAAAAGAGGCCAGAAGATAACTTGCATCCTGAAGGTGAATTTTATACACACGATAAACCTGGATACAAACCAGCAGAAAGACCACAACAAAAGAAACCCGAAGATAATCTTCGTCCTGAAGGTGAATTTTACACTCCAGAAAAACAAGGATTCAGACCCGCTGAAAGGCCTGTGCAGAAACGTCCTGAAGACAATCTTAGGCCAGAAGGTGAATTTTCTGTACCGAAGAAAGAGCAGTTCCGCCCCGCTGAAAAAACTGTTCGTATTATTCGAGAGGATAACTTGAAAACTGAAGGCGAAATGACATTCGAAGAAAATAGGGAATATCAGTATGTATCAAGGCCAGAACAAGTTAAACCATTAGACAATTTGAAGCCAGAAGGGGAATTTTATACTCCTGACAAAGCCAAGTACCAGCCGGCTGAGAGGCCGAAACAAAAGAAACCGGAAGATAACTTGCATCCAGAGGGTGAGTTCTATACTCCAGATAAAGCCAAGTTCCAACCCGCTGAAAGGCCAAAACAGAAGAAACCGGAGGACAATCTGCATCCAGAGGGAGAGTTTTATGCACCCGATAAGCCTGCTTTCAGACCGGCCGAAAGACCAGTTCAAAAACGTCCGGAAGACAACCTCTATCCTGAAGGCGAATTTTATTCTCCAGAAAAGGAAAAATATCGACCAGCCGAAAGACCGCAGCAAAAGAAGCCGGAGGATAATCTGAAGTCGGAAGGTGAATTTTATGCTCCAGACAAAGCCAAGTTTCAGCCAGCTGAAAGGCCAAAGCAAAAGAAACCTGAAGACAATTTGCATCCAGAGGGTGAGTTCTATACTCCAGATAAAGCTAAATTCCAACCCGCTGAAAGGCCAAAACAGAAGAAACCAGAGGACAATCTGCATCCAGAGGGAGAGTTTTATGCACCCGATAAGCCTGCTTTCAGACCGGCCGAAAGACCAGTTCAAAAGCGTCCGGAAGATAACCTCTATCCTGAAGGTGAATTTTATTCTCCAGAAAAGGAAAAATACCGACCCGCCGAAAGACCGCAGCAAAAGAAGCCAGAGGATAATCTGAAGCCAGAAGGTGAATTTTATACTCCAGATAAAGCCAAGTTCCAACCAGCTGAAAGGCCAAAACAGAAGAAACCCGAAGACAACTTGCATCCAGAGGGCGAGTTCTATACTCCAGATAAAACCAAGTTCCAACCCGCTGAAAGGCCAAAACAGAAAAAACCAGAGGACAATCTGCATCCAGAGGGAGAGTTTTATGCACCCGATAAGCCTGCTTTCAGACCGGCCGAAAGACCTGTTCAGAAGCGTCCAGAGGACAACCTTCATACCGAAGGGGAATTTTATTCTCCAGAAAAGGAAAAATACCGACCAGCTGAAAGACCACAGCAAAAGAAGCCAGAGGATAATCTGAAGCCAGAAGGGGAGTTTTATACTCCAGACAAACCCAAGTTCCAACCAGCTGAAAGGCCAAAACAGAAGAAACCCGAAGACAACTTGCATCCAGAGGGTGAGTTCTATACTCCAGATAAAGCTAAATTCCAACCCGCTGAAAGGCCAAAACAGAAGAAACCAGAGGACAATCTGCATCCAGAGGGAGAGTTTTATGCACCCGATAAGCCTGCTTTCAGACCGGCCGAAAGACCAGTTCAAAAGCGTCCGGAAGATAACCTCTATCCTGAAGGTGAATTTTATTCTCCAGAAAAGGAAAAATACCGACCCGCCGAAAGACCGCAGCAAAAGAAGCCAGAGGATAATCTGAAGCCAGAAGGTGAATTTTATACTCCAGATAAAGCCAAGTTCCAACCAGCTGAAAGGCCAAAACAGAAGAAACCCGAAGACAACTTGCATCCAGAGGGTGAGTTCTATACTCCAGATAAAACCAAGTTCCAACCCGCTGAAAGGCCTAAACAGAAGAAACCGGAGGACAATCTGCATCCAGAGGGAGAATTTTATGCACCCGATAAGCCTGCTTTCAGACCGGCCGAAAGACCAGTTCAAAAGCGTCCGGAAGACAATCTCTATCCTGAGGGAGAATTTTATTCACCAGAGAAGGAAAAATATCGACCAGCCGAAAGACCTCAGCAAAAGAAACCTGAAGATAATTTACGTCCTGAAGGTGAATTTTACACTCCAGAAAAGCAAGGATTTAGACCCGCTGAGAGGCCTATCCAGAAACGTCCCGAAGACAACCTCAGACCAGAAGGAGAATTTTCGGCACCCAAGAAAGAACCATTCCGGCCTGCAGAAAAAACAGTTCGAATCATTCGAGAGGACAATTTGAAAACGGAAGGTGAAATGATATTCGAAGAAAAAAGAGAATATCAGTTTGTAACAAGACCTGACCAAGTTAAACCTTTGGATAATCTAAAGCCAGAAGGGGAATTTTATACTCCAGATAAAGCCAAGTTCCAACCAGCTGAAAGGCCTAAACAGAAGAAACCGGAGGACAATCTGCATCCAGAGGGAGAGTTTTATGCACCCGATAAGCCTGCTTTCAGACCGGCCGAAAGACCAGTTCAAAAGCGTCCGGAAGACAACCTCTATCCTGAGGGAGAATTTTATTCACCAGAGAAGGAAAAATATCGACCAGCCGAAAGACCTCAGCAAAAGAAACCTGAAGATAATTTACGTCCTGAAGGTGAATTTTACACTCCAGAAAAGCAAGGATTTAGACCCGCTGAGAGGCCTATCCAGAAACGTCCCGAAGACAACCTCAGACCAGAAGGAGAATTTTCGGCACCCAAGAAAGAACCATTCCGGCCTGCAGAAAAAACAGTTCGAATCATTCGAGAGGACAATTTAAAAACGGAAGGTGAAATGATATTCGAAGAAAAAAGAGAATATCAGTTTGTAACAAGACCTGAACAAGTTAAACCTTTGGATAATCTAAAGCCAGAAGGGGAATTTTATACTCCAGATAAAGCCAAGTTCCAGCCCGCTGAAAGGCCAAAACAGAAGAAACCGGAGGACAATCTGCATCCAGAGGGAGAGTTTTATACACCTGATAGGCCTGCTTTCAGACCGGCCGAACGACCAATTCAAAAGCGTCCGGAAGACAACCTATATCCTGAAGGCGAATTTTATTCTCCAGAAAAGGAAAAATACCGACCAGCCGAAAGACCACAGCAAAAGAAGCCAGAGGATAATCTGAAGCCGGAAGGCGAATTTTATACTCCAGACAAACCCAAGTTCCAACCAGCTGAAAGGCCAAAACAAAAGAAACCTGAAGACAACTTGCATCCAGAGGGTGAGTTCTATACTCCAGATATAGCCAAGTTCCAACCCGCTGAAAGGCCAAAACAGAAGAAACCGGAGGACAATCTGTATCCAGAGGGAGAGTTTTATGCACCCGATAAGCCTGCTTTCAGACCGGCCGAAAGACCTGTTCAGAAGCGTCCAGAGGACAACCTTCATACCGAAGGGGAATTTTATTCTCCAGAAAAGGAAAAATACCGACCAGCTGAAAGACCACAGCAAAAGAAGCCAGAGGATAATCTGAAGCCAGAAGGGGAATTTTATACTCCAGACAAACCCAAGTTCCAACCAGCTGAGAGGCCAAAACAGAAGAAACCGGAGGACAATCTGCATCCAGAGGGTGAGTTCTATACTCCGGATAAAGCCAAGTTCCAACCCGCCGAAAGGCCTAAACAGAAGAAACCGGAAGACAATCTGCATCCAGAGGGAGAGTTTTATACACCTGATAAGCCTACTTTCAGACCGGCCGAAAGACCAGTTCAAAAGCGTCCGGAAGACAATCTGCATCCAGAGGGTGAGTTCTATACTCCGGATAAAGCCAAGTTCCAACCTGCCGAAAGGCCCAAACAGAAGAAACCGGAGGACAATCTGCATCCAGAGGGAGAGTTTTACACACCTGATAAGCCTACTTTCAGACCGGCCGAAAGACCAGTTCAAAAGCGTCCGGAAGACAACCTCTATCCTGAGGGAGAATTTTATTCACCAGAGAAGGAAAAATATCGACCAGCCGAAAGACCTCAACAAAAGAAACCTGAAGATAATTTACGTCCTGAAGGAGAATTTTACACTCCAGAAAAGCAAGGATTTAGACCCGCTGAGAGGCCTATCCAGAAACGTCCCGAAGACAACCTCAGACCAGAAGGAGAATTATCGGTGCCCAAGAAAGAACCATTCCGGCCTGCAGAAAAAACAGTTCGAATCATTCGGGAGGACAATTTGAAAACGGAAGGTGAAATGATGTTCGAAGAAAAAAGAGAATATCAGTTTGTAACAAGACCTGAACAAGTTAAACCTTTGGATAATCTAAAGCCAGAAGGGAAATTTTATACTCCAGATAAAGCCAAATTTCAACCCGCCGAAAGGCCTAAACAGAAGAAACCGGAGGACAATCTGCATCCAGAGGGAGAGTTTTATACACCTGATAAGACTACTTTCATACCGGCCGAAAGACCAGTTCAAAAGCGTCCGGAAGACAATCTGCATCCAGAGGGTGAGTTCTATACTCCGGATAAAGCCAAGTTCCAACCTGCCGAAAGGCCCAAACAGAAGAAACCGGAGGACAATCTGCATCCAGAGGGAGAGTTTTACACACCTGATAAGCCTACTTTCAGACCGGCCGAAAGACCAGTTCAAAAGCGTCCGGAAGACAACCTCTATCCTGAGGGAGAATTTTATTCACCAGAGAAGGAAAAATATCGACCAGCCGAAAGACCTCAACAAAAGAAACCTGAAGATAATTTACGTCCTGAAGGAGAGTTTTACACTCCAGAAAAGCAAGGATTTAGACCCGCTGAGAGGCCTATCCAGAAACGTCCCGAAGACAACCTCAGACCAGAAGGAGAATTTTCGGTACCTAAGAAAGAACAATTCCGACCTGCAGAAAAAACAGTTCGAATCATTAGAGAGGACAATTTGAAAACGGAAGGTGAAATGATATTCGAAGAAAAAAGACAATATCAGTTTGTAACAAGACCTGAACAAGTTAAGCCCTTGGATAATCTAAAGCCAGAAGGAGAATTTTATACTCCAGATAAAGCCAAGTTCCAACCCGCTGAAAGGCCTAAACAGAAGAAACCGGAAGACAATCTGCATCCAGAAGGAGAGTTTTATGCACCCGATAAGCCTGCTTTCAGACCGGCCGAAAGACCAGTTCAAAAGCGTCCGGAAGACAACCTCTATCCTGAGGGAGAATTTTATTCACCAGAAAAGGAAAAATATCGACCAGCCGAAAGACCACAGCAAAAGAAACCTGAAGATAATTTACGTCCTGAAGGTGAATTTTACACTCCAGAAAAGCATGGATTTAGACCCGCTGAGAGACCTATCCAGAAACGTCCCGAAGACAACCTCAGACCAGAAGGAGAATTTTCGGTGCCCAAGAAAGAACCATTCCGGCCTGCAGAAAAAACAGTTCGAATCATTCGGGAGGACAATTTGAAAACGGAAGGTGAAATGATGTTCGAAGAAAAAAGAGAATATCAGTTTGTAACAAGACCTGAACAAGTTAAGCCCTTGGATAATCTAAAGCCAGAAGGAGAATTTTATACTCCAGATAAAGCCAAGTTCCAACCCGCTGAAAGGCCTAAACAGAAGAAACCGGAAGACAATCTGCATCCAGAAGGAGAGTTTTATGCACCCGATAAGCCTGCTTTCAGACCGGCCGAAAGACCAGTTCAAAAGCGTCCGGAAGACAACCTCTATCCTGAGGGAGAATTTTATTCACCAGAGAAGGAAAAATATCGACCAGCCGAAAGACCTCAACAAAAGAAACCTGAAGATAATTTACGTCCTGAAGGAGAATTTTACACTCCAGAAAAGCAAGGATTTAGACCCGCTGAGAGGCCTATCCAGAAACGTCCCGAGGACAACCTCAGACCAGAAGGAGAATTTTCGGCACCCAAGAAAGAACCATTCCGGCCTGCAGAAAAAACAGTTCGAATCATTCGAGAGGACAATTTAAAAACGGAAGGTGAAATGATATTCGAAGAAAAAAGAGAATATCAGTTTGTAACAAGACCTGAACAAGTTAAACCTTTGGATAATCTAAAGCCAGAAGGGGAATTTTATACTCCAGATAAAGCCAAGTTCCAACCAGCTGAAAGGCCTAAACAGAAGAAACCGGAGGATAATCTGCATCCAGAGGGAGAGTTTTATGCACCCGATAAGCCTGCTTTCAGACCGGCCGAAAGACCAGTTCAAAAGCGTCCGGAAGACAACCTGTATCCTGAGGGAGAATTTTATTCACCAGAGAAGGAAAAATATCGACCAGCCGAAAGACCTCAGCAAAAGAAACCTGAAGATAATTTACGTCCTGAAGGTGAATTTTACACTCCAGAAAAGCAAGGATTTAGACCCGCTGAGAGGCCTATCCAGAAACGTCCCGAAGACAACCTCAGACCAGAAGGAGAATTTTCGGCACCCAAGAAAGAACCATTCCGGCCTGCAGAAAAAACAGTTCGAATCATTCGAGAGGACAATTTAAAAACGGAAGGTGAAATGATATTCGAAGAAAAAAGAGAATATCAGTTTGTAACAAGACCTGAACAAGTTAAACCTTTGGATAATCTAAAGCCAGAAGGGGAATTTTATACTCCAGATAAAGCCAAGTTCCAGCCCGCTGAAAGGCCAAAACAGAAGAAACCGGAGGACAATCTGCATCCAGAGGGAGAGTTTTATACACCTGATAGGCCTGCTTTCAGACCGGCAGAACGACCAATTCAAAAGCGTCCGGAAGACAACCTATATCCTGAAGGCGAATTTTATTCTCCAGAAAAGGAAAAATACCGACCAGCCGAAAGACCACAGCAAAAGAAGCCAGAGGATAATCTGAAGCCGGAAGGCGAATTTTATACTCCAGACAAACCCAAGTTCCAAGCAGCTGAAAGGCCAAAACAAAAGAAACCTGAAGACAACTTGTATCCAGAGGGTGATTTCTATACTCCAGATAAAGCCAAGTTCCAACCCGCTGAAAGGCCAAAACAGAAGAAACCGGAGGACAATCTGCATCCAGAGGGAGAGTTTTATGCACCCGATAAGCCTGCTTTCAGACCGGCCGAAAGACCAGTTCAAAAGCGTCCGGAAGACAATCTGCATCCAGAGGGTGAGTTCTATACTCCAGATTTAGCCAAGTTCCAACCCGCTGAAAGGCCAAAACAGAAGAAACCGGAGGACAATCTGCATCCAGAGGGAGAGTTTTATACACCTGATAGGCCTGCTTTCAGACCGGCAGAACGACCAATTCAAAAGCGTCCGGAAGACAACCTATATCCTGAAGGCGAATTTTATTCTCCAGAAAAGGAAAAATACCGACCAGCCGAAAGACCACAGCAAAAGAAGCCAGAGGATAATCTGAAGCCGGAAGGCGAATTTTATACTCCAGACAAACCCAAGTTCCAAGCAGCTGAAAGGCCAAAACAAAAGAAACCTGAAGACAACTTGCATCCAGAGGGTGAGTTTTATACTCCAGATAAAGCCAAGTTCCAACCAGCTGAAAGGCCAAAACAAAAGAAACCGGAGGACAATCTGCATCCAGAGGGAGAGTTTTATGCACCCGATAAGCCTGCTTTCAGACCGGCCGAAAGACCTATTCAGAAGCGTCCGGAGGACAACCTTCATCCCGAAGGGGAATTTTATTCTCCAGAAAAGGAAAAATACCGACCAGCCGAAAGACCACAGCAAAAGAAGCCAGAGGATAATCTTAAGCCGGAAGGCGAATTTTATACTCCAGACAAATCCAAGTTCCAACCAGCTGAAAGGCCAAAACAAAAGAAACCTGAAGACAACTTGCATCCAGAGGGTGAGTTTTATACTCCAGATAAAGCCAAGTTTCAACCAGCTGAAAGGCCAAAACAAAAGAAACCGGAGGACAATCTGCATCCAGAGGGAGAGTTTTATGCACCCGATAAACCTGCTTTCAGGCCAGCTGAAAGACCAGTTCAGAAGCGCCCTGAAGATAATCTCTATCCTGAGGGAGAATTTTATTCACCAGAAAAGGAAAAATATCGACCAGCCGAAAGACCACAGCAAAAGAAACCTGAAGATAACTTACGTCCTGAAGGTGAATTTTATACCCCTGAAAAACAAGGTTTCAGACCAGCAGAGAGGCCTGTCCAAAAGCGTCCTGAAGACAACTTAAGACCAGAGGGTGAATTTTCTGTACCAAAGAAAGAGCAATTCCGGCCTGCTGAAAAAACAGTTCAAATCATTCGAGAGGATAATCTGAAAACGGAAGGTGAAATGACTTTCGAGGAAAGACGAGATTATCAATATGTTAAGAGACCGGACCAGGTCAAACCAGTAGATAACCTAAAACCGGAGGGCGACTTCTACACTCCAGATAAAGCTAAATTCCAGCCAGCGGAGAGACCAATCCAAAAGAGGCCAGAAGATAACTTGCATCCTGAAGGTGAATTTTATGCACATGATAAACCTGGATACAAACCAGCAGAAAGACCACAACAAAAGAAACCCGAAGATAATCTTCGTCCTGAAGGTGAATTTTACACTCCAGAAAAGCAAGGATTCCGACCCGCTGAAAAGACGGTTCGTATCATTCGTGAGGATAATTTAAAAACCGAAGGCGAAATGATATTTGAAGAAAAGCGATCCTATCAATCTGTTACGAGGCCCGAGCCTGTTAAGCCTTCTGATAATCTTAAACCGGAAGGAGAATTTTACACTCCTGAAAAACAAGTCTTCAAACCTGCTGAGAGGCCAATACAGAAGCGACCTGAAGATAATCTCAGGCCAGAAGGTGAATTTGCGGTTCCTAGAAAAGAGAAATTCCTCCGAGGTGAAAAGGCCGTTCAAATCATACAGCAGGATAATTTAAAGACTGAAGGAAAAATGACATTTGAAGAGAAACAACATTATCAGTTCGTTACAAGACCTGAACAAGTAAAACATCCAGATAATCTTAGGCCAGAAGGCGAATTTGTTGCCCCTGACAAGTCGATATACCAAGCAGCAGAAAGGCCATCTCCTAAAAGGCCAGAAGATAACCTTCGCCCCGAAGGATCTTTCTCTATTCGCTCAGTGAAGCCATATGTACCTGCTGAGAAGGCGGTTCAAGTTATACATGAAGATAATCTGAAGACTGAGGGTGATATCATTTTTAAAGAATCGCAGGAGTATCGCTATGTGACAAGACCAGAAAAAGTGAAACCTAAAGACAATCTTAAGCCCGAGGGTGAATTTTATTCCCCTACGAAAACTACGTTTAAATCTTCAGACAAGCGGTCTCTCATTCGGCAAACAGATAACTTAAATGTGGGTCATTACAGCGATGTTATTGATGGAACTGTTTCTGAAAAGATAACATCCCAAACAATCAAGACCAATGCACGTCTTACACCAATGAAACCGAAGGATAATCTAAAAATAGAAGGAGACATGACATCTTTTAAGCGGAACGAAATACAATACAATAGCAAAATTGAAAAGGTCGAGAAGGTTATTCACAGTGATAATTTGCGTTGTGAGGGTTCAATGACATTCCAGCAAAAGGAAGAATATAAACAATCTACCCGGCCACAACAAATAAAGCCAGTCGATAATTTACGTCCCGAAGGTGAACTTAATACCCCAGAGAAATCAAAGTTTCGTCCCGCTGAAAAACCACTTATCAAAAAGCCTGTTGATAATTTGAAATTAGAGGGTGATCTTCCTATGCCCCAAAAGGGCTACACCAAAACTGATATTAATAATAAAAGGACCGAGGAAAAACATACCATCTCAAGAACTGTTGCCACCCGACCCACGGATAACCTTAAACCAGAGGGTAAGCTTCAATTTCCAAGTAAAACAGATACGAATTCCAAAACAACAGTTACAAAATCTGACACAAGTTCTTACAATAAATCTGTCGTAACCAAAAGCAAACATTCTCACAACAAGTCCTCGATTTCGTTGGGTACAGATGAGTCGATATTGAAAACAACTAATCAAATTAGCTTTGTGAATGCCAAGTCAGCAGTTAGTGCAAATGATATGAATACTCAAAAGCCAACTGATGGACTGGTAGTTGTTTCTACTAAGAGGGTAACAACTGTGGTAAACAACAAAAACCGAAAGGCTCCTGAAACGGAATATATAAAGCGACAGGAAAAAGTCAATGTCATTGAGAAAACTTCTAAGTCTAAACAGGAAACAAATGTTCTCAACTCAAGAGATACAAACGAGGCTTCCGAAACAGTGATTGTAAACAGGGTGAGCCAACCGGCTAATACTATTTCACATTCTCAAATTCAGAAAGCCGAAAATGCTGGCATTTTGTCGTCGTCGGTATCTACAAATAAATCCACGAGCTCCTTGAGTAAGACGTCTTCAAGTTCTCACATTGTAAACCAATCCTCAGGATCTCAGTCAACCAGTCATTCTATCCAAGAGTCGAACCGAGCAGCTGATGTTAAACAGTTTCACCATAAAAAGAGCGCATTCTCATCAGAGGAAAATGTAGCAAACTCTGTATTCCATAGAAAAGGTGCATCAACAGAGAGTAATCAATTTGGTGGCCTAAGTTCCAGTGGGAAAATCCAAAGGAGAAGCATAAACAATATCCACGAACAATCGTCAGTATTTAACACCATGAGCGGCGGCGAAAGGCAAAGTTATAGCACAATCCATAGGCAAAACAGGGAACACGATACTAAGTCTATATCCTCTCACAGCCATCAAAAACGTGTCGAGTATAATGGTATCTCTTTTCCCTCATACGGCCAAGATAGAGTTGTCAATAAAAGATCAGGCAACCAATCCTCATTTACACTAGGAAATGAGAATGCAATTTCAACAAGCCAGTATAAATCTGAATACTCTGTATTGCCAACAACAACGTGTGCTGTTCATCAAATAAAAAGGGGTGCTTTCCAACATACGCGAGATACAAAAGACCACAAGTTTTTCAAAACTACATTGAACTGATTCGGCGATCCTGCTATTAAAATTTATATATAGATACAACATTTTTTACTCAACATTTCTATTTTTGCCTTTCATTGTATTTTATACACTATATACTTTAAATAAAGTGCAAATATTTGCCTACATTATTATGTATCTAAAGCTTTTTTCTTTGAAGTTGCTGTGCAAAATAAATAAAGAACCGATTTTACAAAATGTTATTGAGTTTGAAAAGGCGTTTGACCTAAATATTTCACAATACCTCCCTTTCATAAAGGGTCTTAAATTAGCGACTTGAATACTTCAAACTTTCAGTGTGAACGCACCGTTAAACCGATTACCGAAATGTCAATATCAAAATATTCAGTAAAATCAACATTTTCATCATGGTGACGTACACGAAGGAACAACGTTTACAAATAATTAAAATTAACTACCGAAATTCCGAGTTGATGGTCGCAACTTCGTAGCGTTAACGGCAATTTCATAATCTTTAGTGATGAAGAGCTTTTTTGGTTGAACGGCTTCGTCAATAAGTAGAATATGAGTTATTGGATAGGTGACCCTTATGTGCTTCATAGAACAGCACTACATCCGCGAAAAGTCACTTTTTGGAGCAGTTTTCGTGCCGGTGGCGTCATTGGGCCGCTTTTTTTCATCGATGAAAATGAAATGTTGGAATGTTATTTCCTTGAGCAATTTAATGAATTTGATATCAGTGATGCGTAGTTCAAACAAGATGGTACCAGATGCCGACAGCGGGTGCAACAATCTAGTTATTGAAGTCTCAGTTCGGTGAATGTGTTATCTCGAGAAACGGACCCGTCGATTGGCCGCCGATATCGTGTGATTTAACGCATCTAGACTTTTTTATGGGGCTACATTAAATCATTGGTCTATACCAACAAGCCGACGACTTTAGAGAAGCTCAGAGCCAATGTTGAACGAGAAATAGCTACCGTATCGGTCAAAATTTGCTGCTGAGTCATCGAAAATTGGGTTCAATGTATCGACTCCTGTAATGAATGCAGTCGAATTCCATTCATACATGTTTTCATAGTAATTCAAGCCACTAATTTGTTCTTGAGATATCTCAAGTAGTTTGCTGTTGTCAAGTCCTTAATGAAAGACCCTTTATAGGAAATTACGTAAGTAAGATATAGGAATAGTTTATGAGGTTAAGGATCGCCGGAAGTATTTTCTTACTTCGATTCTACAGTTCCGAGTGCACAAAGGCCTTAACTTACAAATCCGACGTTCTGAGCAAAGAAGGAGCCGAGCGTCCACTAAGCTCAAAAATTGAGCGTTTATAAGATCACTTATGGTCTTGGTTAGATGGCTTGGTTATTGGTTTTGATAAAACTCTCAATAAAGCAGCTTTAAGATGGTCACCACTAGAAGGGCACTGTGGCCTACTTTAAAAACCTTTAAAACTCTATGAAAAATTAATTAATCTCAGAAAAAGAAAGTTAAGATTAACGATAGGGAATAATCAGTGGGCATTGCCTTTTAAGGAAGCTGGTCATTACTGGAAGCAGAGGTAGAGATAATATTTAAAAAGTCGTTGCCGGGGCCCTGATCAGTGAGGTGTGAAAAGGGGCAAATTGGCGACTAATGTCGCCATTGGCAACGCTGACTAATAATCGTCCCGAGTAGAAGGAAACCCCAACACCTCAAACATAGAAGATGTTGCTTCTCAAACAATTCCATTCACACCTCGCTAGTGACAAAAACCTTTGTCGTGTTTCTAGTTTTAACATACGAACTGTAACAGTCATCATAAACACTATTTTTTTCATCAAGAATATTATCAAACTAGCTGTGCCCGCAACTTTTTACGCGGCGTGAGACTGTGTTATTTCCAATAAAAGAGACTTGACCGTTTTCTGAACGGCATATTTGTTTAAAATCAACAGTCTAGCTAAAAAAAATCGGTGAATATTGTCAATGTGAAACAATAAATTAAACAAATCTATTTACCTACCTAAAACACCAAGGTAAGAACATTAAATTCAACAGCGTAAGTACTGAAGTTCCACTACCTTACTGTAGGTATCAACGTAGGTACTATAACAACCATTAAAACAAAAACCATGAACTCAATTTCTATGTACGCCACCTCCACCATACGTCCATCACCACACCACACGTCGTCAGCCATCTGCGCATTTCCTCAGAAATACATTGTCGCTGTTTCTTTTTTTTCATATGAACGTGCTTGTGCGATGTGCGCCACCAAACCACCCCAAAGCATAACAACGATCAAGAACCGCGGCTGCTGGCAATATTCGATTTGAGAAAATAAATTTATTTTTTTGGTGTTAGATCTTAGGTTGTAGCTCAGCTTCTAGAGGACATAGAAAGCTGATTGATGGCTTGAAATAACTATAAACGTGTTGGCTCTCCTAAGTATTTTGTTTTGTTCGCATCGATTAAGAATTGTTTGTGTAATGGCGAGTAAAAGGCAGTAGGTAAAGTCAGAAAAATAATCTCAAAACGCATGAAAACTCGAAAACACGCGTTTTCTCAAACAAAAGACTATTCTAGATCAATTGCTTTCCCCCGAAAACCCCCATATACCAATATTCAGCGAAATCGTTAGAGCCGTTTCTGAGATCACAGAAATATATAAATTTATATACATACAAGAATTGCCCGTTTAAAGGTATAAGATAAAAATAATATAAATAAATAAAAATAACTATAAATTAAACGATTGAATCCAATCTAAGTAACAGTGTTGTCCTCATTTAAAACGAATGGTTTTGGGGAGAACTGCACACTGTCAACATATAAATTCGCATTAGCAGCTTTTTAAGTTGTAGGTCAAAAGGAGGAATCCCCTCTCTGTTGTTGTTTCGACATTTGAAATTCGAACGCCATTTTTTTTTATTCTATTATACATACTTTTGACAGACAGTCCTATTGCGTGTTAATTTCTTCTTTAATTTTTACTGTGTGAAAATATGCCAAATCCGTAAAACGGCAAATGCGTTCTCAAGCCTAGTATCCTGTTCGCGCTAGATTTTATCTCCCATACAAAAATGTCTACGGAGATAAAATTTAGCGAGGCAGTTTAGCAGAGCAGTATCCTGTTCGCACGCTTAATCGTACATTAAATCGAAGATAAATTCTGACATACAAAACTGAGGAAAGAGTTTGTGTTGTGTTTGCTATGAATTTTTCGGCGGAAAGCGCAAAGAATATTTGCCTGAAAAATTAAAGAAAAGAAAAAAAACAAAAAAAAAAGATATTTTTTTGCGAGATATCGAGATATTTATTTATTTATTTAGAAAAGCGAATTTTTCATGAGGACTTATGCTTTCATTTGGCCTCGAATGTCTTTTGGGTAATAATAATTGTTCCACCATGGTAGAGATTTTGGAAAGTTTTAGAAAGTATGGAAGTTCTCGTTCCAAGAACTATAAATACATTTTTGTTAATCGAAAAATATATTTTTGTTTTTAGCTTCCAATAATCTTGCGTCTTTTGCAAATTGGCCTTTGTTGCTCTTTTTTGCAAATTTGTATTTACGCGATACAAAGGAAAGTGTCGTCTTATAGAATGATAACATCTTCTTCAATTTTTCTAGTATCCATTGTTTTGCGTCTTCCGACATCTGTCACGAACATGTGGTTTTTGTCCCATCTCTATTATATTTAAAAATTTAGCGACCATTTATCTTTGGAGTGGAGAAACGAAGTGGAGACTAGTGACACTAAAATTTAGCGCGAGCAGGATACTAGACTTCAACGCCAAATTTTTCGAAAAATATCCATTTTTTGAAACCGGAAAAAACAGAAATTGTTCGACACACAAAAACAACCAAACAAATCAATGCTTTGTCTGCAGATTTTCCAGCTTAAAAGTTGTGAACTTTTTCACTCCAGCAATTGATAGCGCCACAGCTGCAATTGAAGCTACATACATGGGCTTTTCACGTTATCAAGTCAAATCATATTTTTAAATCGGCGGAATGTGCCACTCTGGTTTAATAAAAATTTTCGCTCATTAAATTTCCTGTGTAAATACTGGTTTTTGAATATTAAAACCTGTGAAATGAAGAAATGTCTTGGATTTTTCCTGTTTTTTCTTTAAAAATATGTGGCATGACTTATGTCTTTTTCCATTGGAACCAAAATTAAACTTTTTTTTTGATCTCAATCAATTTTAACGTTCCATTGGGCAGAAAAACAATATTTTTTTCGATTCGGATCACTTTTTGCAGATCTCGATATTTTTTCAGTTCTACGCCAAGGTACTTTGCACAGCTGTTTTACGTCAGTTTAAGAAGTTTGCTTTCGAGACAAATTCGCAAAGTTTCGTGAAAACCAAAATAACAAAATACATAAATAGCAATGGATATGATTTCGGAGGAATTATTATCTTCATTGTCCTCCTCGTCATCTGAAGACTACAAACCACCAATAATACTTCATTTGTATCTAAAACAAGGAAAACATTTTTGAGGTCGATATCCATTTGCGATTTTGCCATAAACGAATGCATTTTGAACAGCTGATATTGTTGTTAATTAACGCACTAATCCATTTACAAAAGTAGATCAATTTCGTTGCGCGTTCCATGAGCACCGTAAAATCTGAGATCTGAAAAAGATTTCTGGTGGTCCCAATGAAAAACCACATAAGTATAACTATATATCAGCATGACCACTTTGTTCCTACCTTGCGGTCTTAATTTAAAAAGGAGATTGGTTTCTGATGACAAAAAAGGTGGGTGCAAGGTGCAACTGGTCTTTACTTGAATGATAATTCAAATTTCCCCATTTCATCAGCTGAAGATAGATATTGTCCTGAGAGAATAACAAGGTCGCATGTCACACTTTTGTTTAAGGGCGACGAAGATAGGTTTGGCGGTAAATGAGGGTAAGACTAAGTATATGCTGTCAACTAAAAAGAACACCCAACAACGTGTCGGACAGGGCGTCACCATAGGCAGATATAACTTTGAGGTGGCTAGAAATGTTGTCTACCTAGGCTCCGCTATGAGTTCAGACAATGACCCCAGCGCTGAGATTAAACGGAAAATAACTTCCAATCGGTGTTTCTTAGGGCTGTACAGCGACATCGACCTTGTCAGAAGAAAAAAGGTCCAACGACTGAGGTGGCTGGATCTTGTTGAACGAATGGACACGAATGCTCCGGCCAGGAGAATCTTCGAATGCACATCCCACACCCGAAGGACGGCGCAGTAGAGAAAGACCGCGACTCAGGTGGCGCACGCAAGTGGAAGGGCACCTTAAGCAACTCAGCGTGCGAAACTGGAGACAGTTGGCTAAAGATCGTGCTGGCTGAAGACGCTTGTCCAGGTCCACCTCGGACTCTAGCGCCACCTAAAGTAAGTAAGTAAGTTCATGTCATAAAAATGAACAAAAATAAATCGAAAATTTATATCCAATATGGTCCTACAAAAACTCCAAAAAAGAGGTTAAAAATCCACACACGCGACTTTGTTGCTAAATTCTATTCCGCCTTTCTGAGTTGCCAGGTTATTTATGTCGGACATACAACTTTGAACTAAAGATAACAGACGAACAATTTCAAACAAATAAATTATAATCTGAAAAACATTTTATTTTTTATAAATAATGGGTCGTATGAATAAAAACTAGTACTTGCTTTCAGCAAAGGGTTGTAGCAAAGTAAAAGCCCTATCAATTGACTTGAATCGGTATGAATAAAAATCTACCTTGCTATAGTAAGTTCGAAAATCGAACATAGCATTTACTTCGTTGTACGTGTACTTGCCTTGCAGTTCCAGTCAAAACCTGACCAGTAAATTTGAATTTTCCTTGATATTCTATATTTCTCTCACGCTGTGCCAACTGTCAATGGGTGCGACGGACAGAAAAGTAGAAAGTAAACCTACTTTATCCGTCGCATCTGGGACGTGCGCTGCTTATGGGTCACCTTCCATAAGCTACTGGGTATTCTATTAAACTGTCAGTCGAAAACGTTACCCCTTTAGAAATCACGCAATGAAACTAAATCTCAAAAATGACGATAGAGGCTGCGGAGACGAGGAGGTCCACGAGGACACACCTCACTTTCTTTGTCATTGCCCGACTCTCTTTGGATGAACTTTCTGATCTTTACAGGTTTCTGAGGACATCGAAATAGCTTAACAGCGTCAGGTAACCATAAAAGGAGAAGGGATGGAGACCAACAGAACAGAAACAGAAAACAACGTGATTAAATCATCTTTGTACGTTATTCTGAAGTCGAACTTAATTATTAAATAATATAATTGAACTTTATAAGGGTGTTTTCTTTTAGAGGTAGGTATAGAACTTTAAGTTGGCAACGCTATTTTAACTGGCGAACATTTTGTCAGCTGTCAAGTGATTTATTTTTAGTTTGGTTTGGCATTTCAACATGAATAGACTGACGCCTGAGCAACGCTTCCAAATTGGCTCAAAACAAGATTGCCGTTGATCCTAATTTTTATAAGTGAATTTTATTTAGCGATGAAGCTCACTTTTGGTTGAATGGATACGTCAATAAAAACAACTGCCGTATTTGGAGTGATGATAATCCTCAAATTCGAACCCCTTAAAAACCCAAATTCCAACATAGAGTTTTTTCCACTGGACCGCCTCTCGCGAACGCCTGATAATATCCGAGAGTTTTGAAAGAGCTTATTCTCAATTAGCCGTTTGGAATTGGCATAAAATTGCAGATCCCTTCCATTCGTTCCAAAAAAGAAAAACTCACACATACTATTCGCATCACTATCATAAAAAAAGTTCACACATTTTGCAAGTACTATACTCTGTCCAAGAAAAATTGTCAGTACAGGGAAGATAGTATGTTTGTCTCTCAGTCTGGTTGCAATGACTTACGTAGATCGGTCCCTTTTTAAAGCTCTCACAGGGTTGCCGTAGTGTGTATGATAATTTGCCATAACTCAGAGAGCAATACTGTTAGGGTTACCATCTTCCATTTTAGCCAGGTCTCATCAGTAAAATAAATCTTTCTTTTCTCTTCTCTAATTTTTTTTACTTCGCGTAGATATCTGCGTCTCCAAGAAATAATGTCACTTCTTTCCAACAACAAATTCTTTCGCTGACGTTTGAAGAATTTAAGTCCGAGATCTTTTTGCAATATTGTATGCAAAGTTGATCTGCTTAGTTTTGTTATATTTTCACTTTTTTGTACTTCCAATAATATCTTGTCTAGCGTTGGAAGGTTATTATCCATAAAAAACTGATGCACTATCCGCCTAATCGCACATTTGTCAAAATCATCCGCCTTGCTCTTGATACCGGAATTATTTTTCTTCTTTGGTGGTGAATTGTGGCCTTTGATTGCTTTTTCCCTTAAAAGCCTGTATACAGTTCGTTCCGTAACAAAAAAAACAGTAGCCGCATTTCCTACGGCTTCCGATTTACTTTTGAAAAGGCCATAGATTTGTTTTGTTTTTTCTTTTCTACACTTAGATCCTTTGAAGACTTTGTAGCCATGTTTCTGTTTATTCATATACACAATAAAGTTAACCACTTGCTAGATGCACTATCCGCTATTGAGATAACAACCATTGTTTCCGCCTTATATACACAAACAGGCAATTAGAAAAAATTATATAACCACGACGCAATGTCATATACCTAAACAGATGGTAAAAGGACTGCACTTGTGCAGCTCTACATACATTTTTTAATATAGACATATATACCTAGATTACATATTTGTTAAAAAATTAAATGCAGAACTTCGCGGAAATAGTAGCAAAAAAAGGATCATAAAATCCTTTCAAGGCATTTGCTGGAGAGTGACCGGATGTGGTTAAAACCCAACGACCGAAAATAAACAGTATAGGTCTACCTGCTTCATCATTTTGATATTTCAGTGTGAAAAATATGTTCTACAAAGTGAAATATGAATTTATACCTACCAAAACATGCAGAAATATGCCCTAACGAATAAGGCTGAAAATTTGTACTTAGTTTTCTATAATAAAATATTTAATCAAATTTTATCCCTTAAAATACCATGCATTTGCATGAATCCGGTTGAGTTGCCCTAGTAATCACTATTAATTTATTGCAATATCACTACAACGCACATATGATCACTTGTTGCGTTAATGAAATGAATGCATTAAAACACCTCACGAATAAACATTATTTCTAAAAGACAACATTAAAAAATATGTTTTAACTGAATATTATTGGATCTTTCAGAAATACAAACAAATTAAAACCGAATGGCAGCACCCCACATAATAAGCCGCTCACAAAAGCTCCAAAAAGCTCCAAAAAGCACCAAAACCGAAAGTTCTTTGACAAAATTCAAAGAAAAACCCTTAATGATATGCTAACATTGACATATGGTAACACTTCTCTGATGTGCTTCAGTCATTCTCACTGCTTACTTTTGTTGATGATAGATAATAGCAAACGAACACAAGCGATCGTGCTCATTCTGCCCGCGACTGTGTGCAAGTATTCTGTTCTGATTTCAGGTATGGTGTTTTATATTCCACTGATGTAAGGTTTTGAGAAAATTGTAAATTTATTACCTTGAAATCTGATTAAAATGTAAAAGTGAGGAACAAGCCTTGCAACATTTTCATTTTGTTTCCCTTTAAATCTTGCCTTCATTAAAATTAGCTTCAAATAAATTGGAGAATTGAATTCTCTTGGTAGTATGTATGACCAGAGTCATGATTAAATTTTTTTGTTGAGGAAGGCAGGAATCACACCAAAGAACGAGTTCTTTTATATCCGGGTTATCAATAATAACGGCGTTTAAAATTTTAGTCAATCCACTGGCAATATCGTTGGCACTTCGACCCATCATGGTTTCGTTCCATATTCCAGAATATACTTTCCCAGAACTTTATAAATGAGCTGTGAAGTTGTAGAAGTTCAATTTACTTAAATAGTAAAACGACTCATTTGCATTTTTTCGACAACTTATTACGTTTTGGAGGTCGAAATATAAAACGGAAATAATAAAATTGTCTATATCACATTTTCTTTGATAATGGCACCCTACTTTTTCCGGCCAGTCCGGCCGGATTGTATGCAATCCCCTTTGAGATGAGCTTGGTACTCCTGTAACTTGATCTTTGGGAAGATGAATATTTCGAACGGATTTATCGCTTATGCTAAGAGTTCCCAAATAAAAATGTTTGCATACTTGAATAATATTATTGGAAACATTAAAAAAAATATTAAAATGTATAAGTTAAAAGGAAATAACTTGAAATTTACAAAAAAATATATTCAGAGCAGATTGCTCTGACCCTTATTGTTCAAAGAATCGATTAAGACTAACTTATAACAATTTTTTCTTCATTACCAAAGCTTGCATTTTAATTCCAAATTTCTTATTATATTATTTTCCCATAGCTTGCATTTCTGTTTGTCAGGTGAATTTCCCTGGAAATTCGTTTTATAGCCCTAGACTCTCGGTCAGTATTTCCATTGCGCGTGCAGGTGGTTTGACGGTGTTAAGTTATATTTTCTTGTTTTTCCAGCTCTGCCTCCAATCCATTTAAATTTTTTAGTGGTTGATCTAATAAATAGTTATTTATTCTGCGGCGTTCAAGGAATAGTATATGCCTTAAATAACTGAAGTCTTTCCTTTTCCGTTATATACCTGCAATGAAACTTTCATGTAACTACCATTTTTTTTTTTACTATTTTGAATTTTTGATGGACTCAGCTTCAATATTTTCTTTTCTTCCCAAAACGTGGGCTTGACCAGTTTGATAACGAGCTCTACGTATGTTAGATTTCCACTTGCTTCAGTCTCGCTTCCTTTTAGTTGTTTATTTGTTGGAGTTGTCAGTAACATCTGTCACAATGCCATCATCAGTTATTTGACTGTCGAAATCAAAGTCAGTTTAAACTTCCGGCTGTATTTCCATTTTTCTTTGCTACACCAACGAAATTGAAGTTATGTCCCTTTAAAAATTACAATTAGGTAAGTACTTAATTACGATCTCTTAAATTTAGTAACTAAAAACCGACTGAAAGAAATCACATCAAATCGTCTGTCAGCAATGAAATTAGCTTAATCAGAGCAACAGAGCCGTATGTGGGTAACACCATGTTATACATTTTTTACATTTTTCTGCGAAAATGTGGCGGAAAATAATTTGTGGGAACTCCATCAGCTGATACACAAGTAGCAGTGTTAATATTATAATAGCACTGACTATTTATTTCCAATTTTGCGCCTTAAAATTGTCATTTCGGATTTATCGTAATTTACGCTATTCACTTTATTTAAAGTTTGGCGATTCTTAGGATCCTTAGGGATTTATAATTCTATTGCGAACTTACTCTTTTCGTATAACTAAAACTTCCTAACAGTTACGTCTTCTTCGATTATTGGGCATTTCAGTGTGCCTCTGATTAACCAAATAAAGTGCACGACTGGGTCGAACAAAACTTTCTCGTCCATCAAAAGTTTTGTTGGTTGTTTTCTTATTTTATTAGATTGGCACGTAAAGATCTGAGAAGCAATGGTAGGTAATAGAAAGGGTTCATGAAATATAGAAAAATGAATACATAGTATTAAATAAAATTCACTTTTAGTTTTTAATAGTTGAAGCTCTAGAAACAGACAATAGTCGTAAGTTCTTGTTAGAGATTTATAAGCGCCTACTGTACTATTTTTTAGCTTTTACAATTTACAAGTTTTTGAGAACAAGGACGAGTTTTATAGGAATTTCTGATTTTTTATCTTTTTGGGAATGATTTTCTTTTTGACTGGAATAGATTAATGACGCTGGCTTAAGTTGTCAATGATTGGAAGTATCGTTCGTGATAGATCGATATCTTTACATATAAATATATACATGTATATGCAAGAATACAGAGATTTGTTTTTGAATTCGAATTAGGAATTATTAACAGAATATCACGATGAACGTGTGTGGGGTGCAAATGATGTGGGATATTCTGATTGATCAAACTCCAAGTGGTTGGAATTTATTTAAGGTGCATTTTCGAAATGGTTTAAAAAAGAAGAAGTAGGTAATATTTGCTGAAAATAAGTTTTGCGTTGCTGTTATTGCATTTCTAATAGCTGTTGCTCGAATCTTCGAAGATCTTCGAATCCACACCCGAGGGACGGCGCAGTAGAGGAAGACCGCGACTCAGGTGGCGCACGCAAGTGGAAGGGGACCTTAACCAACTTAGCGTGCGAAACTGGAGACAGCTGGCCAAAGATCACGCTGGCTAGAGACGCTTGTTGGTTGAGGCCCAGGTCCACCCCGGACTGTAGCGCCACCTTAAGTAAGTAAGTAATAGCTGTTGCAACTTTTAATTTAATTAATAACAGTACCAAATATTGCAATGTTTAGTTTGAAAAATACTATTTGTTGCTGGAAACCGATTATGCGTTATTATTCGCGATACAAGTATTACTTGGTTTTTAAAGTTTTATCGAAGTAAAAAATGGGGTTTTCAAGTACATATAAGCATATTTTAAAATTTGCGTTTCCGGTGATTCGAATTAAAAATTAAGAACGCAACAATTTTAAGAATATCAATATTACTCTAAGTTTGCATTTTAGTCAAAATCGTTTTTGCCGTTTTAAGGGAAACTAAGGAAAACTACATTTTAAAAAATTGACTTTTTTCAAAATTCCCTTTTACGATAATACCGAGAAAAACTGAGTTTGTTATTAAGTTGGAAATGACCATATATAATCTAAGAAATTAATTTTTGTTCAATCGCAGTGACCGTTTTCGAGATGTGTCCAATAACTGGGTATATAGTCATGGTAACCTCACCCACTTAAGCTTTAATATCAATTTTGGTTGAAATCGTTATAGCCGTTTTCGAGCAAATCAAACTGGTACGAACAGTTTGTATGGGAAGTACCATTAATATTGAGGTTACCTTGCAAAATAAAAAAACACCCCGAGCCCTGAGCCCACAAACTCCAAATCCGAAACTTGAACGAAATCCGGTCAGCCGTTTAGGCTGTAGGCCTGCGGGACAGACAGACAGACAGACGGACAGATGGACGACCGGACAGAAATTTGCGACCCACTTTTTTGAGTACGTCTTTTTACTCAAATCATCGTAATGTCAGAATTGATTAACATCTCGAGTTCGAAATTTTGTACAAAAACAATATCTTTCTCTCTTTAAAAATGTAGGGTGACGTAATCGTAAATGCACCACCCTTTTTTCAAACGACCATATTATTTTTAAAATAAGTTATTTTTGTTTGGTATTTTGACATACATTTTATGAATTTGTTATGGAAATATGTATAGAGTAAATTTTTTGATAGCATGTGAACATTTTAAGTTAAAATGTATTGTTCAGAAAATGTGAAATGGTGCATGGTACACCATGGGAAATACTAAATGCACCTCCTATTATTTAAAAAAAACTAAACCATATATTTCAACTGATAAACGTAGTTTTATTAGAAAAATAGCAATTCCTTTCAACGTTAAGCAACATAATAAACAAAAATAAATAAAAATTACTTCATATCAACATAAAAATAAATTAAAAAAAAATAACAAAAATAACTTGGGTAAATAAATGACTTAAAAAAAAATCTTTATTTTCACTCAAATCAGAAATATTAACGAATATTTAATTTAAATACAAATTCAGAGAATTTGTATAACGACTGACAGTTGCCGCTTCGTTGGCCCCGATACAGAAGGATCTTTTAAAACGTACTTATTTTTGTTCCTCATGCTCTGTGAAAAACATTCTATGCTTATAGTTTGTTGTCAAGCACATGTTTGAAGCTTCAGAACTGTTAGATTTTTGAAAATATCTCTGAACAGTATGATACGAAATACCAACTTCTTTGGCAGCCTTCCGAATAGACATTCCGCCATCAATACTGGAGAGTGCTGCTTTCATTTGGTCTTTGGTATGGATTGGGTTCCTTTTATCCGCTGCGCAACTGGCTTCCGTGGCATCTTTAATAAAAACAGGAACGCTTTAGTCTAGTTATAACCGTGTAGGTGCAAGATGCACCATGGCTACGTTGACCATATTTTTAAGAGCCAAACCCGGGACAGAAAAAGTGAAAATGTATAACAGCACACAAATTTCCAAAAAATAACAAAAAATTGTATGTATGTTGGGATGTATGTCCCGTATTTCTTAAAAAAATCTTAAAAAAAAAAAATGGGACAGGCTATTGAAATACGGGACTGTCCCGGCAAATACGGGACGTATGGTCACCGTAACCATGGCGCATTTAACACTACCCTTCAGTGGTGCATTATGAACTACTACGGAATTTTAGTTGAAAACTGAAATAATCTGCAGACAACGCAACTACGCTATAAACTCTTTGTTATAGTTAAAACAAAAATAAAATTCTAAAAAATCATTTTATTAATGCTAAATAGAGATATAAGTCACTACCACTTAAGAAATAAAAAAATAAACTTACCGCTTTTTTTTTTTTCGTTTTTCACTGAAATTGTAAAAAAAATTCGCACAAAGAAAACCATTAACAGACTGAAATCTACTATCGGTGCTGAAAAAAACGAATACATTTGAGTGAGGTAGACACAAATACATCTGTCAGATACGCAGATGGAGCTATGGTGCGTGGTGCACCACTGGTGCATCTACGACCATGTCACCCTACAATTTAAATTCTCAAATTTGAATTTGGATATTTTCGATTTCAAAATTGCTCAATTTGGCTCCACACCTCTTATAAAAGCAGGCACACTGCAGAACAAATGCCAAATTTTCGCAAGCAATTAGATAATGTCCCGGAAAATAAGCGTGTGCGAAAAGAGAGATGAGAATTGTTTCTGGGAAACCGACTCTTAAGAAATCACAAAAAAGTGTGAGTTTCTAACAAAGGAAATTATGTAACATTCCTACCTTTTATTTTTTTTTATATTTCACTAGTGCTCAAGGGGTTTTGCGTTCCCTTATAATGCTAATGCACAGCACGAGTGGAAGGGTTAATAGGGAGGATAGAGAAGAGGTACTGGTGCACATTGGTCTTAAACAATTGTGGGTTGTAATGAGAGGGGAAAACCGTGTGAGGCAATGCATTCCACATGCGTGTTGTTCGACTCACAAAAGAAGCAGGAAAGTCGTTCGGTTTCATCGATGCAAGTCCCATTCATGGATAATGGGTTAGGGTTCAGATTTCGCTTTAATGATAGAAGGCAGCATTGTGTTTTAGAAGCATTAAATTCCACTCTATTGATTGTACCCCATTTTATAATGCTGTCAAGATCGGAATTTAATGTGTTTAGCATACGTCGCCGTTCCAGATCCACGGCCGAAGAGCAGGGACGTGAGTCAGGGAACGAATATGAAAAACTGAGGGTGCTATCATCAGCGAAAGAATGTATTGGATTAGAAGTAACAGACAAGAGATCATTGATGAATATGAGAAAGAGTGTCGGAGACAAAACAGAGCCTTGGGGAACACCAGCATTTATATGGTGAATTGCAGACTTGAAACCGTCCAACACCTACCGTCCTACCTACGAGTGAATAGCTATTCCGTGGAAATTTCCGAAAAACTGCTCTCGCACTCACGCACAAATACACTTTTTTTTTTTTTTTTTAGTATATGTAAGTTAGTGAGTTTTACTTTATTCTCAAAATTCAGTACTCCGTTGTGTATTAAGAATTCTTTCCAATATCGATTTCTGCAAGGTTTCCAATTTATTCCGCTGTGAACCAAAAGCATGGAGCTAATGTTGGAACCAAAGCGAAGTTGGCTACTAGCAACTCATACTCAGCTGTTATTTTTTTTGATTGAGGCAATATGAGAATTATTCATCGCACTGATTTAGAAATTTCGTTAATCCGCCTTTCAAAATTTCTTCATTCTTAATTGATTTGAAACTCCGCTCGATATTAGCTTAAAATTTTTATTTCAAATAAAACATATTACGATTTACATATTAATTCTATCTATTTAATTTGTATAATATCTTACTTAATTTAAGTTATTTCTAAACACTTTTTGGAAGACATTTTATTTTATGTGTGTTATATTGTTATACATGTGTGTTTGTATACGTAATAACATTGGAAGACTCGTTACTTTTTTGGAAGACATACATATTAGCTGTATCACTTACATTTATATTTTAGTAGATACTTAACAACGCAAAGTTATTTTTTATTTATTTATAAGCCGTTGGGCTCAAAACTTAAAATATCGATAACGTTTTACTCTATATTCGTATTTTATTTTATTAATATTTATGTATATAAATGACTTTTTCTACAAACAGATTCAAGAAAACAATTATTGTTTGTAAATTTTCATTAGCAAAGAAGAACATAAATTTGTAAATATTTTATTGTATAATAATTTGAACTTGCAGTAACAATATACCTATTTATCGAACAATTCAGACAAAACAATCTAAACATTTAATTCAGTTCGCAATACTGAAAAATAAAATAAGATTCTCCAGTATGTACAATAATAGTTAATTTAATGTGTATTAGAACGTAACAATCATGATCTATACAGTATGAGCTACCAGAAAAAGGAAACTAAAACTAAATAGAAGATGTTTTAGTTTACAGTTTGTTACATTTTTGGCAAGGTAATCTGATTAAAAAGGTAAGCCGATTTCGAAGGCTTCAATCAGTGCATTTCCAGAATCGTAAACCCCAATGACTCCAAACAGTACACCCAAAAAGATAATGAGGTAGTCATAAGCTACGGCTTTTTGATCCAACAAATGACCTTTGATTTTAAGATGGAAATAACATGGCCAGATAAAGCTGAGCATAGTTCCGGTGAAACTTCCAATAAAACCCATTAGAATCGAGAAATGGGGAATGAATATAGCCATCATAATAGTTGAAACTATCACGCCAACTCTAAATCCGAGACCCCATACTTTGAGCTCACCATCTAAGTGCCAAATAGTGGGGAATTTCGTTTTCGGGGGTCCGCGGAAAAATGACCTCTCCAATAATTCGCAAGCCGCATAGTATGGCAAGGGGTAACTTAGGAGGGCTTTTATTACTAAAAAGAAATTTACCATTCCCTTGAACCCCTGGGAGTGTAAGTTATTCGTTATCACCTGCTGAGTGTCGTTTTGGAAAGTAAGAAAACATATATAACCGAAAGATGCCTTAAATATTGCTGCTGCAATGTGAGACCAATCTAGCATCCAATTGAATTTCGATCTATCAACCATGTTCCCTTCTAAGGTAGGTAGAAAGATTTGGGAAGTATATGAGAACACAATGACGCCTAACGATATTGGAAAGTTCTCCATATCGATGCTCCATCTGACCTTTGACCAGCCCCAGTCACCAATTTGCAATAGACAATATCCGAGAATTACTGCGTTTATAACTAAATGTGACATTGTGCACCAAAATGATAAAAGTGATACCATCTTCAGTGATTTTAGAAAACCCAAAGGCAGCAGAAAAATGCCAGTCAGCATCATCCATGATCGGGAATCTAGGGATCCCTGCGGGTAAGTGCCAGCCAATAGATCACCACAGACAACAACATACAAGATGCAAGTCATTAGTAATTCGATGATTTGAGCAACACTTACGGCCTTGGCGCCATATTTGGGTCCAAAGCATACCTTCGCAATGGAAACGTAACTATCGCGTACTCGAACAGGTTGACCAGTATTGGGATCTGGCTCGTACAAGCACTGAACTAGAACTTTTCCGGTGTAGCAGCATATGTGGGCGATGCCAACCATTGCAATAATTGCCCAGTAGCCTCCATGTAAAACTGCAAAAGGCAGTGATACGATGAACATTCCCTGGATGGCGTTTGTAACATTCCACGCAGCTTGAAATTCGTTAATTTTGGCACTCGATCCTCCTTCTCCTTCACACACAAATGAACTATCTCCAGAAGCAACACTGCCTTGTCTGTAAGTAAAAACAAAATACAATTTAATATTGGCGTTGATTGTGACGAAGGGTATTTAGTTTCGGATTTTATAACGAACTCCATTTTTATTTTAGATCTTAATAAAACATGGCTGATCTGAGTGTGTATCTGACACTGGAACAGCTTCATTAGGTCTGAACCTAACACTGTGGGCAGCTCTTCCAAGCTAAATACTTCCGAAGCGACTTAAAGCAACTGCCCAAGGGCACCATGTTAATGTCAGTGAGAGCATTAGTATATCTCATAGAATAATAAAAACAATGAACAATGAGTCGTATGATTAAAAACTAGCATTTGCTTTCGGTAAAATGTTTTAGCAATTGCTTCGAATTGTAAATATGTACCTCCTTTGCTAAAATAAGTTTGAAAATTCACACAGAGCATTTAATTTGCTGGTCCTACTTATATTGGCTTTGCAGTTCCTGTCAAACCTGACCAATAAATTTTGATTTTTTTAATTTTCCTTGAGATTCTAACGAAAAAATAAAATCCAGCATAATGAGTACATTCTATAAATCCGATAGTATCTGGAAACATGCATGTTGATTACAAAATCCGCGAAAATGTATTCCCGGGGAGTTGACTCGATCCACAGCCTATTCAAAGAATATTAAACCAAGAGCTTCGTAGTAAACCTATTCATCAATGGTTATTAGTGCGTATTAACGGATGAGTTTTATGCTTCCAGCAAAAGAAGTTCAAAACAATTGAAAGCATATTTTTAAAATTCCAAAAGTCAACTGAAAAAATATCTTGCTGTAAATAAACTGGAGTCATATCGCACTTCGCACTGGTGGAAGAACCTAAAAAAATGTAGATGAAAACAACCCTCGTCGTCTCAGAAACCACCCCAATCTGCAACTGCAACCTATAATCTGCCAGAAGTTGCAGTTATTTCAACAATAAATTTAATTAATCGGAGAATACAATTTATTTAAGTCTAATTTCAATCATCAATCAATTGATTTTGACAATTTATATTTTTAAAAACAGTTCATAAATTCGTTTTAGAACGCGTTGGAAATTCGAATTTTATTTTTTCGCATATTCGAAATAGCATGAATCTTATACCTTTAAACGAGCTAATCTTGTATGTATGTATTTATATAAATTTATTTCTGTGATCTCGGAAACGGCTCTAACCATTTCGCTGAAATTTGGTATATGGGGGTTTTCGGGGGTAAGCAATTGATCTAGATTAGTCTTATGTTTGGGAAAACGCGTGTTTTCGAGTTTTCATGCGTTTTGAGCTTATTTTTCTGACTTTACTGCCTTTTACTCGCCATTACACAAACAATTCTTAATCAATGCAAACAAAAAAAAATACGTAGGAGAGCCAACACTTATTATTTCAAGCCATCAATCAGCTTTCTATGTCCTCTAGAAGCTGAGCTACAACCTAAAATCTAACACGAAAAAAATAAATTTATTTTCTCAAATCGAATATTATCAGCAGCCGCGGTTCTTGATCGTTGTTCTGCTTTGGGGTGGTTTTGTGGCGCACATCGCACAAGCACGTTCATATGAAAAAAAAAAACAGCGATAATGTCTTTCTGAGGAAATGCGCAGATGGATGATGACGTGTGGTGTGGTGATGGACGGATGGTGGATGGTGGTGTATAAATTGAGTTCAAGATTTTTCATTTAATGGTTGTTATGTTATAGTGAATACGTGGCACTCGAACGCATGGGCGTAGTATACCTGTTACAGGCCAGCGCGACCGTTAGCAAAGAGTAGCGTCCTCATTATTTCATTTACTTGTTTTAATTTGATTTGATAATACACATATAATTTAATAGGGTAGTATTTTTGAAGTGAAACTTCTAATGCGACTTCCAACATTTCGTATCATACTTTAGTTATCAGTACCTGGGCGACCAATTGTAATTTCAAAAACAATACAAATTAAAAAAAATATATGTAAACTTGAACATATAAAAAAAAAAAAGAAAAGTAAGTCACCGAGCGGGATTCGAACTCGTAACACTCGTTTCTTGCCGTCCGCGTCATAGTAAAAGGAAAGAAGTAAGACATCTACCGGCATTTAGGCGACATACATTTTTTTATACCTATGTTCATGTTTAAATATATATATTTTTTTAATTTGTATTGTTTTTAAAACTACAATAAATAGTAATAACCGAGCAAAGCTCGGTCACCCAGATATTACAACCCTAATAGTGCTTGGTGAATACATCGGAAAAACTCGCAGTTATGAGCCTCGTAAACTAATAATTGATTAATACCGCCCTTAATGCCAAAAAAAAAAACAATTTAGAATTGTTAACAAAATACAGAAAGGAGTATTAAAGTAAATGCAATTTTAAACAAAATAAGAAATAGAAAAATAAAGGATTCAATTTCCTTTCATTTAGTTGGTCGAGAGCATTTTTGTGGTGGAACCGGTGATGGGACAATGTTCGGGTTTTTATTTTCGTCATCGAGTTCATCCAAAATGTCCATTTCAATAGTTTCATGTTCGTTTAACACATCTCCAGAACAGGCGGGTGCAGAAGAGTCAGAGGTAGCTATTGTTGTTGCTTCGCTTTTTTTTTTTTTTTTTTTGCAATTCCGAAATTTAACGTTTGAGAACGCTATGAACAGCATCTCTTAAACTAACCAATCTTCTTCCAGTGGAAAAATTGCTCTTCGCTGGCTGCACCACCCGTCGCGTAAAGCGATCGCTTTTTGTTGGTTAAATTATTTTATTGCAGACTTATAAAGTCCAACCAAACATATCGAAATTTACAGAATCAATTAATTTATTTTATATACTTTGCTTTTTTTTTTCTTCTTTCTACTCAACAGCCGATCGACTATTCCCCCCTCCCATTCCGATATACAATGAAAACCCCGCAATGGCCCAGTACTTGCTATTCACTGGCACAACAGTGCTGGTACATGAATTGTGTGTTCGGCATATTTTTCCTACCAACAACAATGGCCAATAATTTCTATATATCATAGAATTCACACCAGCTCGTTGTCATGAATTATATTAGACCCCCAGCCATAGCCCCAGAAAATCGAGCAAATTCAGAGTTGAAACAATACCAATCTCGTGTACTACTGATATTGTTCCCCAAGGGGTCTGCAGACACTTGATAAAGTTTTTGATCACTAGTAGCCTACGGGTGAACCAGTGAATTGCCGAGTCAATCGCAAGATAGACTTGTGGAACGCCGAGCCAGTCGCAAGATAGGCTTGTGGAACGCCGAGCCAGTCGCAAGATAGGCTTGTGGAACGCCGAGTCAGTCGCAAGATAGACTTGTGGAACGCCGAGTTAGTCGTAAGATAGACTTGTGGAATGCCGAGTCAGTCGTAAGATAGACTTGTGGAACGCCGAGCCAGTCGCAAGATAGGCTTGTGGAACGCCGAGTCAGTCGCAAGATAGACTTGTGGAACGCCGAGTCAGTCGTAAGATAGACTTGTGGAACGCCGAGCCAGTCGCAAGATAGGCTTGTGGAACGCCGAGCCAGTCGCAACATAGGCTTGTGGCAAGGTATATAGAATACATGGTATGATATTCCGCGTTGAATTTTTATTTCGTTCTGCGCATGTACGTCACTCAATGACAACAAAATCAGCTGTCACTTTTCAGTGGAATAAATTAAAAGAAATATGTTTATAAAATTGCACTTGACGAGTGAAATCATGCAATCGGCGGAGCATTTAAGCTCATTTTGTTGGTTCCATGATGTGTTATGTTTACTTAAAAAGTTGTTATGAGCTTGCTATTGCTATATATGTATAAGAAAAGAAGAAGTGTTGCTTTTTATTTCTGTAATTAGGTAAACAAAGATCTACTTGATAGTTTTTAATTATTGATTGTTTTATTCAGTTTCCTTTTTTTTTAATTTACATTTAAATGTGACTGTGCATTTAGTATTTTGATTTTAAAAAACATCTTGCAACGAAAGAATAATTTTTGTATCTCGTGCTCTAATGTACTATTTTTCAACGCGGTCATTAACTGTTGAATGAAATGTTGAACAGTTTTAAGTGTTTTTCCATTTATTTCATTGAATACGTCCTATAGGTACTTCAGACTTTGAAGAAACTTGTCATTCGCTTTCTGGAGTCCTCCTTCAGACAGCTGATCGGTCCAAGAAAATGAGCTTGCTGGCTGGCTTTCTGAATAATTTTGCAGTACCTATGTATACCTATCCGGGATTTTTGATTTCAAACGATATATTATGTAACCGGCTACGTGTTCCCGCGCATCGTATTCAAGGTCACTCATATCTTCGGTTGGATCGTTGCAATGTGTGTCGGGGTCATCAGCGAATCCCGAGAGTAAAGTGCCAGTAAGGAGTTCTTCTGAGTAATCTTCGTGTACTGCGTATATTTCCCCTTCTTCTTCATCTTCATCACCACCAAGAGCATTGGTTATTATCGACTTATCCAAATCCATTTTTTTTCTCTTCACAACTATCTGACTCGATATTTGCAGATTGGGATATTATGCACTCATTGCGACCCAACAGATAAATTCTCAGTCGGTATTTCAATTGTGAGGCTGTTGGTTGGTCGTAAAGGCCTCCTTTAGCTCGCCTTACACCAAAAAAACATTTCCAAGGGGTCCTGGTCTAGCCGATAAGTCAAGAAATATGTTATTTTATATAGCTTCAAATCGCCAACCATAGTCACAGTAAGAATTTTGTCACCCGATGACGTACGATGCGAGACAGAGATAGGATAAGAACATGCGCAATATCATACCATGTATTCTATATACCTTGGGCTTGTGGAACACCGAGTCAGTCGCAAGATAGACTTGTGGAACGCCGAGTCAGTCGTAAGATAGACTTGTGGAACGCTGAGCCAGTCACAAGATAGACTTGTGGAACGCCGAGCCAGTCGCAAGATAGGCTTGTGGAACGCCGAGTCAGTCGCAAGATAGACTTGTGGAATGCCGTATGCCGAGTCAGTCGTAAGATAGACTTGTGGAACGCCGAGCCAGTCGCAAGATAGGCTTGTGGAACGCCGAGTCAGTCGTAAGATATACTTGTGGAACGCCGAGCTAGTCGCAAGATAGGCTCAGAGCTAACGTGGTCATTAGACCGCGAAACCGAACAGGAAGCAGAACGACCGCCGTAACCCCGATCTCCCTACCAGCCGAGGACTGAACCGCCGCCGTGGAATTGGAGGTGTAAATTGTAGAAAATCGTAGAATTGTGTTGAGACAGTATATGAAATTATATAAATCGTAGAATTGTTTTTGGATTATAAAATTGTATGAAATTATATAAATTTGAATCGCTGAAATCATAGAATTGTTTAAAATTTAAGAAATCAAAAGTTGTAACGTAGTAATTAAGAAAGGCATAATAAAGGACCCTTTTTGTTACCTAGAGTTCGTGTTTCTCTTGGAAGAACCTTGGCAAACCGGCGAGCTAACCTCAGCCTCGACAAAAGACACTTTACAACTTATATTTTTTTTTTTTTTTAGACTTCCTTTTTTCCATTTCGAGACTTCTTTAAACGGAGGACCCAAAGAATTTAAATAATTCAATAAATCTGGCGTTTTTTATTCAAAATTCAAAATTTTCACAATAACCGGCTCTCTCTTCATTGCCTCACCCACCTTCTCAATTGCACTCTGCATAAAACTAAAAACTATATTCAAAAACTTAAATGTATGTGAATTGACGTACTTTTTGGTGCTTTTCATTTTTTGTTTGTGTTGCATCCGCAATCATTTTGTTGCGGATTTAAAACGTTCAAAGTTATATGGAGTGCGGATGGGCTGCGTAATTTCATAATCTAAACAAAACCAAACTACGTTACCGACATCCGTTCACTTTTTACAGCGGATTCTATAATAGCAAAACCTGAAAAAAGTTGTCCGAAGGCATCCGCAGGCAGACCATTCATCGGATTCTGTAATAGGGGTGATGATTTTATTTTTATTTTTTAGGGTTATTGATGTTTCATAATATCTTCTTCAGGTGCCGAGAATGGTATCCGATCATCGGGTTTTTGGAAATATATGTTAACACATTAGCCAATCAGAAAGAAGATCCATGAATAACGCAGCTGCTGCGAAATGATTGCGGAAAAGTGGGTAATTGAAGTAGATTGCTTGGCACAATTCTCCACTCGGGATATTAATTGCTAGCGATAATTTGAAAATTTATTCAGTGGCAATCAGCCACTTTAAGCTTGTGCTGCTCGAGCTCCCATACAAAGTACTCTCCAAAATGTTTGCTGAGCTATATTTAAGCGACTCCCTTTAGCCGAATGCTACAAAATCTACAAAAAAACTACAAAAACTACAAAATCAAACTTTTGTTTCAGTTGGTATGTATACTTCATGTATCTGTCAAAATTGAGCGTGCCCAATTATAGGTAGTTCCCCAAGCTTAATTTTGACTAATCTTTATGCTCTGTTGCATTTTTGTGCTAAGTAGCCAAGGATGGGCCCTCGACTAGACTAGAATCTGAGATGGTTGACATAAGGAAAATTGAATTTTTTATGGAATTTTTTTTTGTGACACTTCTTCACAAAAATTAATATAATTTTAATTAACACTTAAGCATAGTAAGCATTTCACGTGAAATTAAATTATTCATACAAATTTGTCACCGCAAAATGTCAAAATGAACTTTCCACATAAAAATTTCACTAAGCAGTACGCAGTTCGAATAAAAAATAGCTGCTTCAAAAACTGATTTGTAGGTGGCGATACTAAAATCTCTCCACTTACGTTTATTGAACATGGATGGCGTGTAAGAAATTTATTTGAATTTCAGCTGTTTATTGAAGAGAATACTACGTTTTTCGCTCTTCTTATAAAATGTTTAGTTTATGGCATAGGTACACTTTTTGATAAGCAGGATCCCTCAAGAACATTTTTCAGACCTGTTTTATTCAATATATGAACCAACCTAACCAAGTCTATGTCATCTTAAGGTGTATATTTTACATTCTGTTCGTCACTTTCTTTTCTATTCTTGCTTTCACATACCTATATAATTATTGTATCTATTGTTCACCCCACACTTTATTAATTTATATAATGTGACATTAACTATATTTTTTTTCACTTTAATATAAAATGTTACTAACTATTCTCCAATTCACTTTGAATTGTAATAACATTTACTATTTTATAATGAATTTTGAAAATAAAGAATAAACATGCTCTCTTGATTGTTCAAATTGTTGCTGTTATATTACAATTCGTGTAGTCGCAGTAGCTTAGTGGTTAGTGTGTTGGACTGCTATGCGGGGGTTCAAGGCTCGAATCCCGCAAAAACCCAATTCCGCCTTAGTAGGGTTGTTTCCGCTGCGCTACCTCTCGCGAACGTCTGACAAACATCTGAGAGTATAAATGTCTTGTAAGAGCTTCTCAATTAGCCGTTTGGAGTCGGCATAAAACTGTAGATCCCTTCCATTCGTTCCAAAAATGAAAAACTCACACAAAACGAATGGTTGTGAGAAGCTAGGCCTAGGGTCTTTCCGGACCTGTTGCGCCAACTATTTATTTTTTATATTACAATTCATACATTATTGCCAAATTTAATACTATTAAAATTGTCATTAACAAACAACAACGTTTTTTTATGTTTGGGTGTTCGCTGGACGGGAAAATTATCGAAATACATTGCAAAGCTAGAACGTGAGGGATATAACTACTTTAAACCGATCTAGAAAATCTCCCGGGGGAACTGACTTTCGTCTTCCCGAATGGGATTGCACCATTGCACATTGTTTGAATAATTTTTGAATTAGAAAAATCCGTATTTAACAATTCGGTAATTTCTAACGGTTATTTCTGTCGTGGAAGCCTACTTATACGCCTTTGAGAAACTTTTTTAACTTCATCTTCAACAATTTCAATATTTATCTCTATGTGGATTTACCGTTGCGTATGTACCAAGGCTCACTGACTATGTTTATTTGTAGTTTATTTTTCGAATTCGTTTGGCATGTGCAGTGCATAGTCAGAAATGAGACTCGTAGGTCCATACGGGTTTCAGAATTTGCATAGCAATAACTTATTGTAGTTGAGCAGGGATAAATCTTCTATCTTCTATCTTCTTCTTCTATATATAAAATTCTTTCGGGGTGAAACTCGATGATGATGTAACTCGATAACTCCTGGGACGATTTTCATAATTATTTTTCGGTTTTCTTCGTATTGCAGTATATCAGGTTTATATTTACTTTTCATCGCGAAAACAAAACTTTGAGGGGATGAAAGAGGTTATGAAATTTTGTAAGGGGAAATA
Organism: Cheilosia urbana; assembly: GCA_946477585.1. Classification (NCBI taxonomy): domain Eukaryota; kingdom Metazoa; phylum Arthropoda; class Insecta; order Diptera; family Syrphidae; genus Cheilosia; species Cheilosia urbana. The sequence continues at coordinate 48,262,276 of OX297856.1, forward strand.
CACTTTGAAAAAAAAAAGAAACTGGATAGAAATATATTTTAAATTTTAAAAGCAATTGTTGTTGTCAATTATTTTAATTATTTTCCAAGCAAATTGTTGTTGTCAACAATTTAGATTTTTTTTTTTTTAAATACATATACCTACCTAAAAGTTTGTTCTAATAAATTATGTTTACTTTGTTACATTAAAAACCTTTTTGAAATGAAGTAGATACTTTGATTATACAAAGATGATATGGCCGACGATATTTTGCATCGAATTCGCACTGTGACATCGGATAATGAACTGGAGATGTCAGATGAAATGCGCAACAAAGCTTTGATTTTGATCGAGGATATGTGTCTGCTCATGAGTGGCAATTTGTTGTGCAAATTGGGGATGCCAAAGCCAAATCGTTCAATGCAAGGCGCATTTAATCGAGAATCTGAGCGAGAAATGGACTTCAATCGAATCGCATTTAGTCAAGCTGTTCGAACAAATGTGCCAATGTTGAATCAAGAATAAAAGAAAGTGTACGATGAATTGATGCAAGCAGTCGATAACGAAAATTGCGGAAATTTCTTCCTTGATGCGCCCGGTGGAACTGGAAATACATTCCTGATTTCACTGATTTTGGCTACAATTCTTTCGAGATCTGAGATCGCTTTGGCCCTAGCCTCTTCTGCGATAGCGGCTACTTTATTAGAAGGCGGTCGAACAGCTCATTCTGCATTGAAATTGCCATTGAAGTTGCAAGTGGATGAAGAACCTACATGCAACATTTCAAAGAACACTGCGATGGCGAAAGTACTGCAGCAATGTAAGATTATCATATGGGATGAATGCACAATGGCTTACAAATGCGAGTTGGAGGCCCTGAATCGTTTACGTAATGACAAGCGACCATTCGGTGGAGCAATGATCTTGCTATCAGGCGAATCAACTCTGGCAGATGAATTGAATGCTTGCCTGAAGGCGTCTGCTTTATGGCGATACGTAAACAAATTGCATTTGACAACAAACATGCGAGTTTCTTTACAAAATGACCAGTCCGCTGCAGAGTTCTCCAGGCAATTGTTGGCGATGGACAATGGTGTGATTCCAGCAAACTTAATCACCGGCCTAATTGAGTTCCCACAACATTTTTGCAACTTTACAACGACACCGGAAGAACTAATCATGAATGTTTTCCCGAATATCGCTCAGAATTATATTGACCATGATGGGCATGATTGGCTGAGTGTAAGTGTGATTTTGGCTGCGAAAAACAAGAACGTCCATCATTTGAATTTCGCCATTCAAAACCAAATAGAAATAGAACAAAAAATGTTGTCTACCATAAAGCACTTCAGTGAAAAAGCATTAGGTTGGCCGAGAAGTATTTGATTTTATTTACCTATTGATGTGTAAGCATCTAAGCGCGCGTTATTGGAATCTGGTGGAGTAATTCCACACATTTAACTTGCGGGGACGGAAATGCGTCACTGTGTTTTATCATTGCATACATTTTTTGGAATCTGGTGGAGTAATTCCACACATTTAACTTGCGGGGACAGGGAATGCGTCACTGTGTTTTATCATTGCATACGTTTTTATCATTGCATACATTTATGAGCTGGGGCATATTAATTTCAGCTTTTTGTTGATGTGAAATAAAATTTCTCCATTTCGTCCTTGCACCGTACTTAGAAGAAATTTCAAGAATTCTGCAGGGAGATTATCATCTTTTACCAATGATCAGAAGCGGAGACTTCAACATAAACAAATCATACTGAGACCCCTAACTCACAATCCTCTTGCCGCTGGCCCCGTCAATTTTTGCCAGGAATCCGCCATTTTGTTGTCATATCCGTGTACGCCAATTCCTATCCGTTTTGCTTTGCCCACAGTGAAAGGTAAAAAGATTAGGTGCGAATGTGTTGGTGGAGAGGATTTTTTACATTTGTCTATACGAATTTCTATGCAACAAACTTTTTGGGAGCGTAAAATTTAGCTTGTAGGCAAATAACTGTTAATCGGTCGAAGATGGGGATCTCAGTCTCTCTTTTCTCAATGACGTGTATCAAGCCACACACATACCGCACGCACGGTGTTTACACATACACATATTTCGGGACTGTTGGATACAGTCGCACCAATTTTTTATTTAATATTTATATAACATAACAATAAAGCAGAATGGAGCGAAAGCTTAGAGTTATTAATTTCATTACCTATATTAATGAATTTGGGCGGAACGAAGTTCGCCGGGTCAGCTAGTATTGAATAAAAAAAATGAATATCTCCCAATAAAACAATACATTTTAATGTATCGCATGATTCACAAAACGTGAAGTTCCCAATTTGTTTCCACCAGCTGTTTTCTTGTTAAATAAAATAAGAGTTCGAAAGTTGAATACTGAAGTTTTTATAGGTAACCTAAGTTCTTCTTGAACTCATAGAAAAAAAAAACCTTTGAGCTCAGTTTTCGTAGTCGGCATCAGCCCCCAAGCGGAATAGGAGTGAATTCGGTGTTGCCTTTTCCTAGCTTTCAAAATTCATAGGCTTGCTCATGTTAATATAATATTCAAAAGTAATAAGGTAGAATTAAATTCGAGTCTAAAATTACATAATTTGGAATAGAAAATGATAAAGTTATTTAATTTGCAATCACAGTGTGGAAATGGAACCGACGCCAAAAACAAATCAAAAACGCATTAAAGTAGATACGAGCAAACCGATTCGGGTTAACAACTAATCGGACCATAGATTCTCTAGTTAATATTTTAGTTTACTGATATTGAAAAAAAAAAAACTATATTAGGCTCAGTGGGTTCAAGAGCCGTAGCATTTAGCATTGTTATACCAAAGTCATATAAAATAATCATGATATTGTGGATTTTAAAATATTAAAAACGACATTTTTTCGATTATTATTATAATCGATGCAATCTTAAGGGAAAATTCTACTGCAACAATATGCTTCAATTTAATATTAATATAAATAACTATAAACTATCTGGACTCAGATTTTCATTCCTAGAATTATCTAACTGCGTGATGGATTTTCTCTCGCAGTCTTGCTTCCCAGAACATTGAGAAGGAAAATAATGCATATTAGCAACAATATAGGTACTTCTTTTTGAGCTCCTATTTCAGCAAAGCAAAGTTAAGTTGGATTTTCAGCAGACAATTAGAACAACTACGTCATGTCGTCATACTTGGCATTTCCGAAAGGCACTAGGTACCTACCTATTTATCCCAACTGGAAGTGACTTGACAGCAGCAGCATATGTTGGAACTTTGCAAGTGATGTGGGTGGAAATTGCAAGTAACCTGCAAAAGTCAAGACACGCAATATTTTATATCAGTCTTAGCCACTCAAGCACAATAATGTGTCTGGAACCATTTTTTGCGCTTTCATCTACGTTACCTACTTTGCTTTGCTGACGTAGAAGCTCAAAAAACACACCTAATAAAAATTGAAACTCTTTGCGAGGCAGGTAATAAAATTAGGAGCACAAAATATATTCCTGCGAACAATGTGACCATATTCCCTAATTTAGCAGGATTATTTTATCTTAAGCCCCTTTTTTCAAAAGTAGTCGCAGTGGCTTTGTGTTAGTGTGTTGGACTATCTACTAAAGGCTAGTACGCTGCTCAAGTGAAGTGAAATTTTTACTGCTCTCCAAAAAATGCTGTGAAATCGAAAGTGAAAATTTTTTTTGGAGATTTTCGTGGAGAAATTAATGCAGGGTGACTGAGTTGAACATTTTTTTTTTTTCTGGAAATTCCATAAGATTAAGGATAGCTATGGTATAAAATAAACATATTTTTTCACTCTTATTTTACTTAAAATGAAAACAGATGGAGGAAAGAAATTGCGAATTTTGTTTTATTGTAGTTCATAGGTTCTAGAAGTGTTTAATTTTGGCAATAATATCTGATTTGTAAATAAGACCAGTGTAACACATTTTAAGAATCAAGAGTGCATAGAGAGTATACCGCACCTTTTAAAAGATCCGGAAATTATATTGATGTGATTACTGAACCTCATTGAGAATATCTCTTGTGATTTTTTGTGTTGACATTCGTGCGATTGGAATATGTGTAGCCTTCAACACTTTTCAAAGCGTTTTCCATTCACTGGTTAAATTTTATATGCAAACATTCTAAATTAGCGTCCCGATTGATTTTTAAGTATTTATACATAAATAAATTATACGAATAAATTCACCCGATGCAATTACTTTCTTTGCTGTAGAGAAAAAAAACAAACTGAAACGCACTTGTATTGGTAAATCTGAGAAAAAACAGACTCGCAAAAGCGCGAAGATTTTTTTTTGTTGTTGTTCCAAACGCACATAAAAAGTGCTCTGAGAGGTTCCAATCGAATGCCACAATAATATTTAAGGATTTACTATTAATTAAAGTAACTCTCATTCATTCATTAGTAATAAAAATGCATAAAAAGAGTATCGTGTTCAATTTTATAACGCAATTGCAGCAGCCGCCGTGTCGCCTTTACAAAAGGGAACTGCGAGCTGCGAACAAATCATTTTTTGTAAAGCACTTAAAACACTTAATTGCCATTTTAGTATCCATAAACCATTTCATGTAATTGATCTGACCACCGATTAAAAATCTGTATGGTTATCTTTAGCAAAACATTGTATAACAATTTACTGAGGCACCCTGCTCATCAAAAATGTCTTCCATGCCACCAACTTTTTGTACACCTAACTTTATGGTACTATATTCAATGCAAAAATGATAAAAGAAGTTCGAAAAATGCAGCACTCTCCTTAAGAAACATCTGAAATTGAAATTAATTTCTCAACCGTCGTCCTACGAATCATTTTTCACGCCGAAACGTCAAAAATTTAATGCGACGGACAATAAAAACCAAGTGAATTAGCTGTGGAGAGATTTTAGTATCGCCATCTACAGCTCAGTTTTTGAAGCGCAAGTTTTCACTTGAGCTGCGTACTGCCAAGTGAAATTTCCATGTGGAAAGTTCATTTTGACATTTCGCGGTGAAAAATTTGTATGAAAAACTGGATTTCACTTGAGCAGCGTACTAGCCTTAAGCGAGGGGTCTCAGGTTCGAATCCCGCAAAAAGCCAAATTCCAACTTATGGTTTTTTTCCACTGCGCTACCTCTCGCGAACGTCTGACAAACATCCGAGAGTATAAATGTCTTGAAAGAGCTTCTCAATTAGCTGTTTGGAGTCGGCATAAAATGGTAGATCCCTTCCATTCGTTCCAAAAATTAAAAACTCACACAAAACGAATGGTTGTGAGAAGCTAGGCCTAGGGTCCCTCTGGACCTGTTGCGCCAACTATTTTTTTTTTTTCAAATCACGCAAGCATTTTTGCTAGCAGGATTTTGTCTAAGCTAAATTATCAATTCAAACAATAAAATAAAATCAAAGCAGACGAACCTTAACATGAACAAGACATTACAATCCTCATTTGACAATTGCAATCAATTTTCCAAACACACTTTATTCAATGTTATTTTTGTGAAATATGTCTTATTTTTTCTGGAAAACAGGTTTTTTGTTCAATTTTTGGGTTTCTAGCAGGTTTTGATTTCAAAAAATATTTATTATAATTTTTAGCTTGCGACTCTCTGACTGCCGACCCGATCAAATGATTTCTTATATAAACCCAGCCATACACATTTTGATGACAGTAGGTACATAAAATATGTAACCCGTTATAGGTGACAAAAGGAAATATGAAAGAAGACTGAGTATAGCAACCTGGCAACAACAATGGAACGAATCGCTAAAGGGAAGATGGACGCACAGGCTTATACCAGTGATCTAAGTATGGATTAAACGGGAACATGGTGAAACAAATTTCTACCTGACTCAGGTCTTGGCTGGGCATGGCTGTTATAGAGAATATCTCTTCAAACGCGGACATGAAACCAGCCCAAATTTCCCGCATTAGGCGTTTTTCTTTTTTAGTTCAGAGCACAACCTGAACTGTTATACAAAAAGTTTGTGTTTCTTTTTTAGCTCAGATGCATCAGAGCTCGAATTTGTGTTTCTTTTTTCGTTCAGAGCATGCTCAGAGCGCGCTCTATGAGCTCAGAATTAATTGACTGAGCAAGCTGAGTAAAATGCTGATTACACATATACATTCACACTTCCAGTCATATTCGAGAGAAAAAAAAACAGGAATAACAGAAAATCATCAGAACGATCTGAGCACGCTCGGTTCAGAGCGCGCTCATATAGCTCGAGCTCAGTTCAGTGCTCAGCTCTGAACTAAAAAAGAAAAACGCCTATTGCGAAAATGTTTCTGAAAATGCGGAACAGATGTTTTTTCATTGCCAACGGTACTCAACCGAGAGGATCTCCCTACGGGACCAATTCGGAGAGTGGCCCACTCCCGATAATGTCGTAAATTAAATGCTTCAGAATGACAAAAACCGGACCATTGTAAGCAACGTGGCGGTGCGTATACTAGTGATGCGCGATAAATATCGAATCACTCGATTCATCGATATTTTCGTGAAAAAATATCGATAATTTCACTCGATAATTTATTTTCGATATTATCGATGCATCGATGATTTGCGACCGATTTTTTGCACTCGAACACAACTGGAACTTTCATAGTTTTTTTATTTTTCGGTCATTGATTAAAATACATGCCTAAATGATATGTCACGACTCAATAAACTTTAGACATTTTTTCAGTCTAACAATTTTTCTAGGTCACCACTTCGCCTTCGATTGATAGATTTGTATTATATTTTTAGTTCAGGTTCTGGTCTGAACTAAAAATGAAAAACGCCACATGATTGGCTTAATGCACGAGCGATTTTGGTAATTTCATTGCGCAACCTCAATGAACCGAAACTTTTGTAACGGAATTGTGATTGCGAAGAATCTCAAACCAAATGTCATTAAGACGATTATTTTGAGAGGAAATTTCAAAGGCGAAGATAATTAGGCCCTTATTGCAGTTCTCAATAATTATCAATTGGATTTTGGTATTTATCAACCAATTTTTTTATTCGGTATGGTCAATTTCTATAAATTTTTGATTTGAATACACAAATTGGTATTGCGAGTGTCAATTATCATTGGCTTTTCTTTCATTTTGTATTTATTTATGTAAATTTTCTAGTTTGTTTAACTATTTTGATAGCTCAAATACCATTTGGGACAAAAAAAACCTACATTTTTCTAGTGCATTGACAAATATCTTTGAAAATAGGTAATTGAAAATTTGGACTGTGCTAAGCCAATTGATTAGTTGGGGTTTTTAGGGGTTTTGAAGTATCCCTTAGTTGCTTCTTTGTTTTTGCTATTTCCAAAAAAAAAGTAGCTAACCTCTCCCTCATCAATGTCAAACTCATAATAAAATGGAGTTTTATTCTAAATTAAAACAAAAAAATATCCACAGCAAATTCAATCTTCATTAGCAAATGTCAAAGAGCGTATTTTTTCACAACAGTTAATTTCAATAACAATGATCAAAACCTTAATCAACTGAGTAATACAAAAGTATCAATTGAATGATACATTTTACCAACTATCTATCGGTTCATTAGTTTGGGTTAGCTAGTTTATTTAATGAAAATAAGTTATTTTAAGTACTAAAAACTAAGGAAACATAAACAGCCGTATTAATAAAAAACCCATAACTACTCTCTAACTCATTAGTTACCTAGCACCTAGTTAAATAAATAACACATTAGTTAAATTTTCTTATTAATAAATGAAAATAACTCATATAATAACTAACTGATGTTTTCTCTACAATAGCTACTTAGAGCTGGCATCAACTAACCAAATTGTCCTAAAAACTATTACATTATGTCATCACGGCTGGCTAATAAATTTCAATTGTGACAAGTGAAAAAAAAAAACAATAAAATAAAATAAAATCGAGCAAAAAAAAAAAAATCAAAACAAAATGTAATTTGTAAACATTTTCATAGGATTTTCTCGTTTTTTGTACACTTTTTTTCGAGTTGGAGCGATGGTAACCGAGTCCTCCTCTAACAAATTTACATTATTCAAAAACACTGAATAACGGTGAGCCATTTTGTTCCCCAATTTTTTCAAATTTAAATTTAATTTATTTTGTCATTTTGACAGGAACTATGTTTCTTATACCCTTTTCACACCGCAGCGAAAACCGTGTTTTCGTCGAAAAATCATTAATAAATAAAATTAATTCAGAGCATTTCAAAATAATATTAGACCTTCAATTAGGAAAATGATTTTAAGTTGTGAGTTGTGATTCAGTGTTTTCGTGGAAAACGACTTTAAACGACTCGTTTTGAAAACTGAAATATGTATGGGCAAACATCAGTTTTCGATTAAGTTTTCGGTGTGAATAGCGTATTAGAGTTATTGACTCGCTAACAGACCTCCTACCGTAAGTTAGTTATATTATGATAGTTACGAAGCGTTAGTTATCTTTTAAAAATGTTTATTAATAGGAATTTGAGTTTAATGAATGTGTTTGCCATTAGTTAGGCCTAACATGTACTTACGCGACTATTATTAATACGGCTGTAAATTGTTATTTATATTGTATTGTTACCTATTTGTTGGTATCAATTACTAAAGTGAAAAAAAATATTTTGCTTTTAAATAATAAAAATCGAAATTATCGATATTATCGATTTTTTCGGACCGATTATTTTGTTGCATCGATATTTTCCTTTCGATACTGAAGTATCGATTTATCGATATGATTTTGGATTATCGCGCATCACTAGCGTATACTCAGCGATCTTAGGCGCCCAGAACGCCAACGGAAAGCTAATAGTTCCAAAAATAGAGCAACAAGCTAAGTCTTCATACCGCCCCCCGCGAAAGTAATGTCTTAAGACGGTTCCGCAGGGGAAACAAATCGGCCTGTTCGGGAAGGGAGGTGGTTTTAGCCGGTAGGAATCCGGCACTATCAATGGACGTCGGACCATTGATGCCTCATGCAAGGTACCTTCCATCGCAAAAAAAAAAAAAAAAACCTTTATGTGATTTCAAACCGTTTCCCATCGAAACGTTGGCAAATAGGGAGTTCTCGAATGTGATGAATTAATGTTCTATGTTTTTAATCACAATGGGCCTAATTTGGCCTAAGTGAGGCTGCACTTGAGGCGGCCTGCCACTCTAACCTAATGAAGATAATTAAAGTGCGAACGTGATAGCCACAAAAAATAAAGTGCAAGACTGGGTTTAAGAGTTTAAGAGTTTGGTAGGTATAAATCTGAGGAGCGATTCTAGATATACAAAAAAAAAACGGGTCTTAAAATATAGGAATATTGGTAATTGATAAATTGTTAATTCTTTTGGGTTATTCATCTAATATTTAAGTATTACACATATAAAATATCAATGTGAGTTTTTATAATTTAAGGCTCTCAGTAACAGACAATTGTCACAAGTTCTGGTTAGAGAGTTATAACTTATAAGCGCCCACTGTAGTATTTTATTAGCTTTTACACTTTGCAATATTTTTGAGTATCTACAAGGTATCTGTTTTCTGACCTGTCAGGGGAGAGCATGTTTTTATTTTTGACTGAAATATATTAGATACTGACGCTGGCTTAAGATGGCTATATGATTGGCAGTAAGGTTCGTGATAAACTGATATAACTATTTATATTTTACACTAGCGTGCCCGGCGAACTTCGTCCCGCCCAATATTGACTTTTTGACGGAAATTATTTGAGTTTGGAGCATTCACTATTCCACCAGAAATACATTTTTTTGATCAAAAATATCTTTTGACAAATGCGGTCTCACTGTATATACTACGATCAAATCCAAAAAAAAAAATTCTAAATAACACTCCCCGTACAAAATATATACGGAAAATGAATTTCTACAATTCTCCAATTTCCCTTTCGAATTTTCCATTTTTTTCGTCGTATGAACCTTCCTTAGGCGTAGACAAACACAACAAAGAAAAGATAGCTCAAATCCAAAGAGTATCCAACACTCTTTTCTCAAATCGGAAGTTCCGTTCTCGAGTTCCCTCATATGAAAAATTGTGTGGTAGGTGTTACCATCTCTGAGATTGAAAAGGAGACGCACGGAAAATTCAAGACGCTTAAATATGAATGGCAAATCGTTCTGAATAAGGGGAATCCGAGCAATGAGAATGTTTGCCTTTAAAATTTCTGCTCGAAACCGTCGCTTGGATGACATTTGCTTTGATATTTCACCATCAAATCAAACGCGTTCCGTTACAAAGTTTCGGTGCATTGACGTTGCGCAGCAAAATTATAACTGCCCGGAACATCCAAGGAATTCAAAAATTCAACTAATCCCCATAAAGTTTTGTTTTCACGACAAAGAGTAGCATATAGTATGTCCTTCCTAGCGTTTGGTTTTATTTTTGAATGAGAAGTGCCGCAACCCGTTTTCCTATCCCGCCTGTTTTTTGTAAAGTACGAACAATAGGGTCCATAACTATCCTCTCTGTCAAACTTTAAGCAACCATACCCATCCCAAAAATTTCAATCGTCTCAATAAAATTGTTTCGGAAAGCGACAACACCGCCACCTATCGGGTCGAAAAGTATCCTATCTTTCAAGCTGGAATCAACCGTACACATCCACAAAATTTCATTGAAATCGATTTAGCGGTTTCGGAGATCGACGACAGCGCCACCTATCGGGTCCAAAATTTGATCTTTTAAGACTGCCTGAAATACACCAATTCGAACAAAGCAAAAGAAGAATTATACAATTTGGCCAGTAAGAACATTTTCCTTGGTTATGTTATTTGTGCCGGAAATCGAATGGAAATGTTACTTACCTATTTAAAATTGATTAAAAACTAATTTTGAGTTTTCGTCGAACAATTGTACATCTGAATGAAATATGAATTACTGAAATGTCAAATTCAAAAAAGTATAGACAACCAACGGCAACTATATTATTACAATTGAATTTAATGTTGTTGATACAATATTGATATGCAAGGAAATCTAACTTTTCGTTAATATCTCCCAGCGCCACCTATCGGGTCCAAATTTTGGCAAAAGCTTTATATTTTGTTAAGTGTTGTATGGTGTAAATTTGAGTCAAATCGGTCCATAAATAAGAATTTTCAAAAAGCGACTCCAGCGCCCCCTATAGGGTCTAAAATAAACATAAACCATCCGGAGAACCACACAAACATATGGTGTGAATATAAGGGGGATAGCTTCAGTGGTTCAGCCGGTATCGTCGGTCATACATACGCACGAACGTTTTTATATATTAAGGTAGATGTATGCTAGCTAAACCCAATAGGCGTTTCAAAAATTCTTTATTTTTACAATATCTATATATATAAAAATGAATCCCTATTTCCCTTGGTCTTCGTTTCTTTTTTTGTTGTGTTTGTTATTGTCAGGAGAAGAATGTTATGAAAGAAAAAATTAAGAAAATTGCGCGGAAAATTAGAAAATTAAAGTTTGAATGGGGAAATACACTTTGAAAAAAAATTAACTGGATAGAAATCAAGTAGTGACACTTCAAATAAAAAAAAATATTTTGAATTTTTAAAGCAATTGTTGTTGTCAATTATTTTAATTATTTTCCAAGAAAATTGTTGTTGTCAACAATTTTGAAGTTTTTTTTTTTTTTTTTAAATATAGGTATACCTAAAAAGTTTCTTCTAATAAATTATGTTTACTATGTTACATACTATGCTAAATTTTTTTGTTGTGTTTGTTATTGTCAGGAGAAGAATCTTATGAAAGAATAAGTTAAGAAAATTTCGCGGAAAATTAGAAAATTTAAGAATACTAAACCACCATATTAAATTATATCTAATGTAACCATAGCGCTTTTACAATTCAAACTTTTTTGATGTAACCTTATGGCGTTGGCATAACATTGACAGAATGCGTGCTGCAAATATCGTCAACGAGGATGTAAACAAAATAAATATCGTTTAAAACAGATGCTTCGATCGGAGTTATTATATTGATAAAATACACATAAAATAATTAATTTATTATTTTTAACAAAAACTGAATTTCTTAGTTGCAGGCGTATGTCGTTTTTCAGTTCAATTAAATTTTCTTTAATAATAATCTTCTTAATTTGTACCTATAATTCTTTCGGGTTTTGTCCGCGTTTTTGTATTTCAGGTTAACGCAAATTTAAAAGATAGGATTTTTGACCCGCTATATGGCGTTGTTGTCGATCTCCGAAACCACTCACCCGATTTCAATGAAATTTTGTAGATTTATATTCTTGGTTCGAGCTTGAAGGATAGGATACTTTTGGACCTGATAGGTGGCGCTGTTGCCGATCTAGATGGATATGGTTGCTTCCAGTTTTAAATTTCGGATAGTTTTAGACCAATAGGTGGTACTTTGAAAAACACAAGCGGGATAAGAACACGGATTGTGACACGTCCCATTCAAAAATAAAATCAAACGATGCATTGCGAAATGTGAGCAAAACTGAATACGAAAGGTACGGGCAAAGCCGGGTGGGTACAGTTACATATAAAAGAGACTGACATCCCTGTGCACTCATAACTCGGGGACGGATCGTTCGATTTTTATGATTTTTGGTTGGAAGGAAGGGCATAATGCTACCTTTTGTTGTGAAAAAAAAACGTTATGGGGATTAGTTGAATTTTTTAATTGGATGTTGCGGGCTTACCTCTTCATAATTTGGATTTGAAAGTCGGCTCAGTTCAAATTTTGTTGCGCAACATCAATGTACCGAAACTTTATAACGGATCGCATTTGATTTATGGTGAAGGATCTCACATCAAATATCATGCAAGTGATGATTTTAAGGGGAAAATTCAAAGGCAAACACTCCTATTCCGCAGATTTCGCTTATTCAGAACCCATTCGTGCGACTTCAATTTCCCGTGCGTCTCGCTTACACTATGACAAATAATTTATTGCAAGGATAATCGATGGATGTTTGTACGTTTGTGGCATCAATCTTGATTTCCTATGTTACTCACATTGTCAATTTAGTGAAAAAGCGGAAGGTTGGCCGACACGTCAAAATCATTGCGGTTTGAATAAAACAAATCATCATTTATTTCTATTGCATTTAATAAAATTTTTGAATAAAGAATTTTAATTGGCCGAATTACATAAATTAGGAAGTGCATTTTGCATGCTCGGAATTATTATTTTCATTACATTAACAAATTTGGGCGGAACGAAGTTTGCCGGGTCAGCTAGTGCTCGATAATTTTCATTTAACTACTTTAGCTCAGTGAAAAAGCGTTTGATTTTCTTTCTATATGAATGGGATATTTTCGATTCATTTTTGTTATTACCTACCACATTGTGATATTTAACAAATGTCAAACGTAAATGTCCAGATATAGTATTTTAAATATATATTTTTTTAATGAGAAGTGTCAACTTCCAGTTTTCCTATCCCTTCCCATACAAAAAGAAAATAATTTAAAATTTTTAAACTATATTATTGACAGCTTCACCCCAAAATTTGGTAAATGGACGTATAAAAAAAGACTATAGTTGCCAAATTAGGATTATTTATGTGAGATTTAATACGGAAGATAAGACTCGGGCAAAGCTTGGCGACTTCAGCTGGTAGCATAATATACGGGAATCAAAAAAACTAATAGCTTATAAAAATATGGAAAAGTGTTAAGAATTACATTTTAGTTCAATTTACCTCTAAATGTTATTATGCGCGGAGTTCCATTCTGTTCACCTGTTATTTTTGTAAAAATGAAATACGCTTTGCTTAGTATTATTTTTTAAAGACAGTGCGCTTAAAGCACAAGTGCAATTAAGTGCCGAAGTGTAGTGTTTCGAAAACCACATAGGTACATGAAGGCACCAGTGCCAGTGGTGCAATTACTGTCAGTGCAAAGTGGAGTTCAGGTGCAAAGTGCCGATTACAAATACAAGTGGAGCTAAAAAATCAATGCGTAGTGTAAGTGTAGTAGCTACGCCTGTGGTATATTACAAAGTCAATAGATGAAATAAAAATATCTTTTGAAAACCCCATTTTCTTCAAACCTTAACGCAAATGTCTATAATCATTATGACACAAAGGGGGGATAGATTATAAAATCAATAAAATCAGCCCTTAGCTATTAGGCAAAAAAAAAACACGTGCACAAAGTTGAAATATCTGTAATCTGGTCTACATAAATACCTGTATCCATCAGATTGTTGGTACCGTCCATCATATTCATTGTTAATAAATGAAGTCTGTTGAATTTCTTCACTTTTATATTCATTGTCAGCACTAAAGTATCCATTGGGGTTGCGAAATGGGTTTAGTGTGTTGGTTTCTATATTATCTACATATAAATGAACATGAACATTTTTTTTTTTGCAAATGGATTTTTTATATTGTATTAATTTTGGTTTACCGTTGCAACTTTCTTCCTGAAAGGCGGCTGGTGCTTGCGAAATATGTTGCGAATCGTTTTGTCCTGGTTGTTCATATTCACGTTTGTCAGGCATTTGTTGCCTTGCTGTTTGCAGAGCTACATTGAGAACATTTTTTAAGGGTGGCAATGGTGTTGATTTTAATTTTGCAATAAAAGACGACATGATGGCTGCACTAGTGAATATCGATTTTATGTATATATATCTACTAAATTCCGAAACTATAATGAAAAACTGTTACTCAATTTCTTCCTTTTGGGTGGGTGGTATATTTTTTAATGCCTTGAATAATTTATTAATTTTTTTTTTTCGTTAACAAAAGCACGTAATTTTATTTATCCAATAAAAAAAATGAACATGTAAGAAACAAAAATATATTGCACTTAAACTTGGGATATGTAATGAGGCATTTTCTTACACTACATTCTAATGAAAAATGTTCTCAAAGCGTAAGAAAATTTTGCAATTAAGTAGGTGAATTAAAACTTTTTTTTTTTTATAGCTGTGACATTTTCTTACTTAAAATAAAAATTGAACAATGTTTCAATACACAGCCGAAAAATGTAACAAATGTAGAAATATCGAAAAGAAATGAAATATGCAGAAGGATATTCGCCGCGCATGGCAATATCCTTTTTGGAAAGGACATCGCAATCATTTTGTGTATTTATATACGGGTAGAATAGACTATGTAGGTACATACCTAAACATCTAAACGTGTTCAGAAATATTCTCCAAAGGCAAAGGGTTGTATTATGGTTACAATATAGCTCGTAAATGTCAATATTAAAAGGCATGTTTTACAATTAAATGTATAAATCGTGTAGAAGCTGTCTTCTGTTGAGTTAAATCTGTAATATAAAGTAAACTATCGCACCACCTACTATTATTTGAATTTTTATAGAGGAGAACGCAAAATTTGCGCAATTTATTTAAATATGTTTACTTATTTATTACTTGCATACTTGCTTTCGCTGCTATCATTTTCGTATTCAGATATTTTTGTTTTCTTACTTAAATAAAAAATATTGTGAAGTAAGATTTTTGCATAGAAATCTGCAGATTTTTTTTTCTCATATAATTGCAGATTTATCCAAATATTTTTATGGCAACCCAACAATACCCCCAACTCGAAAGTCGCAATCCTCTTGCCGCTGGCCCCCTCATTTTTTTTTTCAATTTAAAAAAAAAATGCTGCCAACCGTGGGGAAATGTGATAGAGTTCGGGAATACCACATTTTTACATTAACTGTATTGTTAAAAGGGGAATACTTTGATCTGTTGTTAATAAAACTATCTACGAGAAATGTTTAACATACAAGAAACATGTTAGGACAAACATATTTATGTATTTACGACTTTTTAATATCATTAACACCGATTTCATGGGTACATTTTTCTTAAATAACTGATAAAAGTGAATTAGCAGTTATAAACTGAATATAACGATGAACGTGTGTGGGGGTGCAAATGAAGTGGGATATTCTGATTGTTAAAACTCCAAGTGGATGGAATTTATTTAAGGTGCATGTTCAAAATGGTTGAAAAAAAAGTAGAAGTAGGTAGGGGAAGTACGTCCAAAATGACACATATGGGTAAAATGACATACTAGCCGTAACTTGAAATGTGATACACTTACAGCACTAGATGCTATCTTCCAAGGTGACTTCGATGATATTTGAAATCCTGTCAAAATGACAGCTCAGTTAATAGCCGTGAGTCTGTGCCAAAAATTAAAAAGTATTTTCAGTCGAAAATATTTTTTTTTTGGTTTGAATTTTTTTCGTGTTTTGGTGAGTTTTGTGCAGTTTTTCATTAATATTAATTATTATATCGATAGTTTATGGCAAAACTTCGAAAATTAGCTAATTGTCGGTAATAAAATCAGAGTTTTATTACAGTATATTTCGAAAATTTTGTCAAAACTACGGTATGGATGAAATGACATACCATAATTATGGACAAAACGACATATGCATGCGTGACAGGCTTTGACTTTTGACTATGAGGACTTTACTGCCGACGGCGATGAAGGCTGTCTGTGCATGTATTGCAACGACATTTTTTCTCACTTCAAGCCTGGTGAAACTTGGTTACTTTGTATCATGCGTAAGCTTTGGGCTTATGCATCCTGTGCTGACGTGCCAAAGAACAAAAAAGCATTAATTTGTGAACTATGGATTTAAACTTAACTTGTAGCTAAAAAATAATTTTATAAAAATATTTTATTATTAACAATTTGTAAAATTTTAGCAATGTGGACCTATCAGATATGCTGTATGTCATTTTATCCATATCAAATATGTCATTTTGTCCATATCATACGGACAAAATGGATTTTGTTATAGGTTTGGAAAACCATTTATTTTGTACAGTTTGCATTTTTGTTTAAATTAAAATAGAATTGTAAAATGTTCGCAATAAATAAATAAAGAAATAAAAAACATAACAATTGCAATATGTCTTAGAAATAATATTCTTTGAATCAAAAGGCTAACAGTATGTCATTTTGGACGTACTTCCCCTACATAATATTTGCTGAAAATAAGTTTTGCGTTGCTGTTATTGCATTTCTATTGGCTGTTGCAAATTTGAATTTTAAAGAGCGGTATTGAGTTTTAACAATATGTGAATATCAACAGAGATGGGCTTTTTGAGAAATAATTAAAAAACATATTTCTTCGAATTTGTTGAGAAAAACTTAGTACGGGATCTTATGTAGAATACTGATATTATCGTTAATATGTATTTTGATCAAAATCTTTGGAGCGGTTTTTGTAAAATTTGGCAGACAAAACAGTACCAAATATTGCAGTGTTTAGTTTGAAAAATACTAAAAAACCGATTATAGGTTATTATTCGCGATATAAGAATTACTTAGTTTTTTAAGTTTTATCGAAGTTAAAGATGGGGTTTTCGAGATATGAGCGGTTTTTAAAATTAGTGTTTTCGGTGATTCGAATTGAAAATTAAGGACGAAACAATTTTAAGAACATCAGTATTACTCTAATTTTGCATTTTGGTCAAAATCGTTACTGCCGTTTTCTGGTAAACTAAGAAAAACGAAATTTAAAAAAAATTACTTTTTCAAAAATCTATTTTACGATAATACCGAGAAAAACTGAGCTTGCCATTAAGTTGGAAATGATCATACAACCTTAGATTTTAATTTGTGTTACAATCGTATGGACCGTTTTCGAGATATGTCCAAATTTCAAAAGTACCGGTACTCGAATTTTTAGCCAATAACTGGCTATGTAGTTATGGTAACCTCACCCACTTAAGCTTTAATATCAATTTTGGTTGAAATCGTTAGAGTCGTTTTCGAGCAAATCAAACTGGTACGAACATTTTGTATGGGAAGTACCATTAATATTGAGGTTACCTACCTTGCAAAATAAAAAACGGCCCCGAGCCCTAGGCCTGTGGGACAGACAGGCAGACCGGACAGAATTTTGTGACTCACTTTTTTGAGTTCGTGTATCATCGTAATATCAGAATTTTTTAACATCTCGAGTTCTAAATTTTGTACGAAAACAATCGGCCTTACCAATAATCAACTTTAGTCTGGCAGTTTACGCAAAGACTCCAAACTTTTCAAAATCGCTTTACCAATAAACAAATATAGTTGCCAGAATATCGCTAACTGTAGGGTTAAATGTTAGTGGTGAGAAAGTCATGTTTATCTCGGACATTAGCTAAATAAATCCTCGCTTAATGTCATTTTGAAGACGAGCGTTGCTCAACTGCAAAAAATCACGGTAATTTCGTAATAGGAGCGAATTTAAATACGCAGTTGTTCAGCCTGGGCGTTAACAATTATAAATTAATTTTAGTAAATTGTAAAAGGTTTCTAATTTTATTCGTTGTAATACAACAACGAAAATGGTTTTAAAGTCTAACAAATACAAATTTGTACAAATATAATTATGCTAAAAATTGAAAAATATTGCAATTTTGTTTTATTTCTAAACGCTTGAAGCATATATTTCTGTGTTTTTCTCTGTTTTATCTTGTTTAACCGCTAGTTCTTGCTTTTGAATTGTTTTTTCTTTTAAAATAGTTACAAGCAATGAACGGATGCTTACTAAACAAATTATTTTATATAAGTTTTGGGATATTTCCAAGACATTCTTGAAAGTCGTCGCAAACATACATAATAAAAATATCTGCTTCTTAAGTTTGAACGGCTCATACCTGAATACCTACTTTTTTCAACAATTCTCAGAACCTAAGGCGGCTCAGGTAGATAAACCCCTATTACCGAGAATGACGATCCCTGAGAACACAATGGTTGGTGTGAAAAGGTTGACTTCATGGAAAATATAAATATAAGAATAGAATTGTCTCCACTCAGCAAAATACAAAGAAATTAACAAATTTAGGTACTTCTGGAGGAATAGCAGGTAGTATGTGTTAATTTATGGAGGGGGAAACATGAGAGTTTTCGTCCATAAAAATGTGCGCTACGGCTTTACATTTTGGCAAGCTCCGTCTCGTTGCTTGGTAAATTGAAATTCGAAAACGGAAGGGATAGGTTCTTAAAACGCTTATGGGCTAAGTGATATTTTTGAAATGGATTACCAGGCTATCATTTCTATTTGCGAAAATATTCATTTGCTAACGATTAAATAACTTCTTTACACCACCAATAAGGTTTGATTTGCATCAAAGCATTCTAATAAACTATGTTACGTTTATTGAATAATTTGATAAATTAATAAGATACCCTTAAGGCACAAATGCACTCATCAATCAATAATAACGTACTAGAAATCAAAGGAAAGTGTCTATTAAAAGTAGGTACCGAAAATTGTGCCCGAACGAATGATAGGGCATTACTAATTTGCATATGATATTTGACAGATCAGCGGATTTTTTGTGAATTTCCTATTTTGTTTGTTTTTTGTTTGTAATAATAAGCCTTTGAAAGATATCTTTTGGACAAATTTAATTGCAATTTATGTAATCCTTTCTTTAGAATAAAATCCTCGTTGTGGAAGAAACCACCGACCTTGTTTTTCACGAAAACAAATTATGAAATTCAAATTCTACGTAACAACAAATATAATAGATTCAACAGAAAGTCTTCGTACTAGTAAAGGTGGGGGTCAAATTTTTTATTGGTACCCTTTCGAAAATTCTGTACATTTTATTGTAAACTGGCAGTCAACTAATAGCCGACATTAGTGTTTGATTATTAGTAAGGCCGAATATCTTTATCTTACTACGTAATGGAGAAAGTTAAAAATAGTATCATAAATATAATTCATAGTTTCCAACATACTAACATTTTTTAAAAACATAAAAGTTAAAAAAATAATAATATCCAAATACGTTTTAAATTTGTGTTTATACTCTGTCCAAGAAAAATTGTCAGTACAGGCCTTATGGAGGGGCTTTTTTCTAACAGTGGTGCCTGTAGCTACTCTCACGGCACTCAAACACAAGATTTGCCACTGAAATAAAAACGAAACCACTGTCATTCCAAAGAATTTGTTGTTCTAATTCTCCTGAAATTCGCATACATCCCACCATAACCAGTCTGCCACACAGCCGCGGGTAGAATGAGCACGGTCTTCTTGTGTTCGCTTGCTATTATCATATCATCAACCAAAATAAGCAGTGTGTGTGTGACTGAAGCACATCAGAAGAGTGTTACCATATGTCAATGAAAGCAAATCATTAACGGTTTTTCTTTGAATTTTGTCAGAGAACTTTCGGTTTTGGTGCTTTTTGGAGCTTTATGTGGGGTGCTGCCATTCGGTTTTAATTTGTTGTATTTCTGAAAGATCCAATAATATTCAGTTAAAATATATTTTTTAATGTTGTCTTTTAGAAATAAGGTTTATTCGTGAGGTGTTTTAATGCATTCATTTCATTAACGGAACAAGTGAAAAGTGATAATATGTGCATTGTAGATATATTGCGATAAATTAATAGTTACTTAATCGCAATACTTACTAGTATGGTATGTTTTGGGATAAAATTTGATTAAATATTTTAATGTAGAAAACTGAGTACAAATTTTCAGCCTTATTCGTTAGGGCATATTTCTGCATGTTTTGGTAGGTATAAATTCATATTTCACTTTGTAGAGCATATTTTTCACACTGAAATATCAAAATGATGAAGCAGGTAAGCTTGTTCGTTGGGTTTTACCACATCCGGTCACTCCTCACCAGTAAAGCAAATACCTTGAAAGGATTTATGATCATTTGTTTGCTACTGTTTCCGCGAAGTTCTGCATGTAGAGCTGCACAAGTGCAGTCCTTTTACCATCTGTTTAGGTATATGACATTGCGTCGTGGTTGTATAATTTTGTATTCTAATTGCCCGTTTTGTGTACCTACCTTTTTTTTCATTTTGATTTACGAAATGTGTATTCTTTGTTGGAAAACAAACTAAAGCGATTAGGCCTACGTTTCGTTCAGCAATATTTTTATTTTAAATTGGAAGATGGTAACCCTAAGAGTATTGCTCTCTGAGTTATGGCGAATTATCATACACACTACGGCAACCCTGTGAGAGCTTTAAAAAGGGACCGATTGATGTAAGTCATTGCAACCAGACTGAGAGACAAACATCCTATCTTCCCTGTACTGACAATTTTTCTTGGACAGAGTATAGTAACGAACACCGGGCACCGAATACTTTTCGATCTACACCCATCCACACAAAAATTGTTCGCTCGAATTTACTCACTTTTTTTTTTTGTTCGTTTGTAACTAAAAATGTTCGGCTCTATGCAATTACCTACTCCTAACGGATTTACTCCTACCAAAAAAAAAAAAAAAATTAAATAAATCCTAAAATCTTACATACAAAGTTATTAGTTACTACCCGCTGGGTTGGCATGTAGATTACTTGTATATAATATACATGAGTTTTTTACGTAGATTACATGAGGTCGATTACTCAGTCGGATTCGCCATGTAGAATACATAATGTAGAAAACATTTTTTTCCCATTTTGTATTCATTAAAATATAGACAAAAATAACAAAATTATATTTTTTTAAATTCATTGTCGTTATCATTAATACAAAAATCGTTCGATCGCAAAAGAAAATAGACGTTGATAATTTTTTTAGACATTTTAACCGACAACCCAAAAATAGTACTTTTGTCGGGCATTCTGTTTACCTATGTAATATGTATAGGAATAAGAATAAGAAAGTTCTGCATGTTGATATTTCTATAGCAATCACTAAGAGAATTTCGTTTTCCTACAAAACAAAATGGCTTCCGGAAGTGATGAAATGACAGATTATTATTATTTAATATAATTCGCGAGGCCTATCGTCAAATCAAACCACACAAAAACATAGTTCCGAGGCAAAAGATAGACATTTTTATTGATAGTCAAGCTGCCATCAAGGCTATCGCCTCAGTCAACATAGCCTCAAAATTGGTATTAGAGTGCCGTAAGGAGCTGGCCTCGCTTGACAAGCTCAAGGTTACCCTGATTTGGGTTCCAGGTCACAGCAATGTTTGCGGCAACGAACATGCTGACGAGCTGGCCAGGCGAGGCTCAGCCCTTCACTATTCACTTTCGGAATCGGTTAAAATGCCGCTCGGAGCAGTCAAAGCAAAGATCTCCCTAGAATTCCTATCGAAGGCCAACTTCAGATGGAGGAGGAGGAGGCTGACGAGCTGTATCATACCTAGACGGATGTGGCCAAACTACAGCACGGATAAAACAACCCACCTTCTAAGTAAAACACGAAAAGATATTGCCAGAATAACAGCGATAACCACAGGCCATTGGCCAATAGGGGAACACGCAATTAGATTAGGCATCCCACAAAATACACACTGCCGCAGTAATGTAATGACACAGCCGAAAAGGAAACACTCACTCATTTCCTTTGGGCCTGTCCAGCACTAGCTACGGCCAGACAGCGATCTTTTGGTAAAACCTTTTTCGACTCCCTTGAGGAGGTCTCAAAACGTAGTATTGGGGAATTGATAACCTTTTTGAATTCCACAGGCTGGATCTAAGCTCTCCTATTCGAAAATCGTAAACCTACCTACCTTAATATAATTGGTTGATAAATTTACTGAAACTATTTACCATTCTCATTTGATATGTTTTAAATCAGTAATGGAAATGTTTTCCCGTGAATGCAGAGATGTTGATCACTGCAGCTTGTGTTTAGTTCCTTTTTAC
Source organism: Cheilosia urbana (assembly GCA_946477585.1). Taxonomy (NCBI): domain Eukaryota; kingdom Metazoa; phylum Arthropoda; class Insecta; order Diptera; family Syrphidae; genus Cheilosia; species Cheilosia urbana. The sequence goes on from OX297856.1 coordinate 48,284,788, forward strand.
GTGTCCATAATTACTATTTACAAAAATACATTTTTATGGTTTTCTACATGTAGAATACATGTAATCTACATCGTTTATGTAGATTACATCGGCCGACTGAAAATGATGTAGTTTTGCCAACCCATTACTACACATGAAAGAACTCCTAAATACTTCATCATGGAATAAACCCTAAAATCGTATGAATGAAAATTTTATCGATGTTAGGAGTTACTTCATTTTCCTTCAAATCATATTCCCTAAGTTAGTTTTTGTTTTTCAAACTGCATTTACTTTTTTTTTGTTTTGTTAACCGTTAAACTGTAATAATTTTTCATACTTTTCCTTTTGTATGTTTTCGTCAGAGAAGATTATAGAATTAATGGAGGAGAATATTCTACGGGCAAATCGAAAGTTCCTGGCGGATGGGACATTTTCTGTGGTGCCTATTGTATGTTTTAACCAACTACTGTTTATATTTATGTTGAATCTTGAATGCCGAGGGGGGTCGCGGCCGACGCGGCTCGCGGAAGACTGCGACTCAGCCGGCACAGCGTGGGAGTCAATTTGAATATATTGATTTATATATCCACTGCACAGGTATTTCTATTTTTTTTTGTCCTTTTGGATGGAATTCAAAGAAGTGTTACACAACCGTATTCACATGGGTAAATATACATAGGATTTTTCCCATTAGGAAGTAGGAACTATTTCATTAGGAGTAAATACGTTAGGAACTATTGCGTAGAGTCGAAATTTTCACTTTTTTTTTTTTTTGTGAATCTTTTGCAGCTGTGGTTGCAGTGGCGCGGTACGGCGGTCTGGAAATCTTATCTAGTGAATTACTATCTGTATTAATTTCAAAGTTCTTAAATGGGATTTGTCCAATTAGATATAAAATAAGTTACAACAAAAGTATAGGTAGGTATGTTGGAAACAATAAACAGAGCAAATGTCTTTCCGGTTTCAGGTACCTACATGTATACATCTCTTTATATAATAATATATTGACATAACTGATAGATAGCGCACAGTAATGGAACTTTGACAGTTTATTGTAGTAGATTTCAGGTCTAGAACTAGATAGCACAATTTCGAAATTTTTGTAACCCAAAATCGAAGCCAAAAAAGCAGTTCCATAACATATTATTTACAATTGTTCGGCCAGTGGTAGAAATTAACTATAAAAATAATAATTGAGTGTCGTTTTAATTAAAAGAAGAAGTGAAGCTTTGAATATATAACTATATACCATTTTAGTGACCTGGCTTAAGCTGCGATTACACGGCCATTTTTTTGTGTCATTTAAATGGCGCTCTGACGTCAGGAAAAAAATTTGGCATTAGAGGGACATTTAAGCTACGATTCGTCATTTGTCATTTGCAAAAAAATGGCGATCACACGAAATGACTGTCATCGTCATTTTTGTCCCAAAATCAAATGACGGACACTGCGCGTCATTTAAAATTTTCATTTGGGATGCCATTAAATGTCGAGCGAAAAAATGGCGATCACACGGTAATGACATGCCTCATCAAAATGGCAAATGTCACCTTTTCTATTATTTCAATTTCGCGTCATTTATCTGCTTTGCGATCAGACAGCAATGACCAATGACAAAAATATAGCTACTGCCGTTTGGTGTTTTTCTCTCGGCGAAGACGCGTACGTGTGCTACGACTTTATTAAATTAAATAGCAGTGAAAAAATTATAATAAATAAAAAATGTCGAAAATGAATTTTGCGATGATGGTGGAAATTGCGGAGACGGCGTATTTGGCAGCGTGTATACTGGAAAGCAGTGACGAAAATCTTGATAACGAGCCAATGCGACGAAAGCGGAGTATTTGGCAAAAGAGGTGGTTGAGCCGTCGCGAGAAGAGTAGATTTTGCGCTGAATTACTGCTCGAATTGTGCGAAAAAGAACCTGAACTATATCGCAATGTCCTTCGTATGTCAGCCCATCAATTCGATTATTTGTTGAGGTTGGTAAGCCACACATCGAAAAACAGAACACAAATATGCGAGAGAGTGTTTCAGCGGAAACAAGACTGGTGATCACACTGCGCAACCTGGCCACTGATGAAGGGTTTCGATCGCTGCGATTTCTTTTCCGCGTATCGCAGCCAACGATAACATGCATCATTCTGGAAGTTCTCGACGCTATTTACAAGGTTCTTGTCGCTGAGTTTATTAAGGTGTGTGCTATTTGATAGTGAAGTTTGAAATGCGACCTATTATTTATATTTTATTTTGTTGAAAAACGTATGGCAATTCCCGAATTGCATCGGCGTTCGGCGCAGTTAGTAGTAGGTAGTTAGTGGTAAGACGTAGTGATAGTTGCACCGCCCATTTCCGGCAGCGTATTTAACAACTATAAAGGTAAATATGAATGGAACTGAGCTATCCCAAAGCACCCGTTGCTTTTGCACCGTCACAATCAAACGCGATTCCTCTTCGTCACTCCACGAATGCCCAATTTTCCTATCCCGAGTCAATACTGCTTTCTGCGTTTTGACTAATTTTCTCGACTTCGTTGTATACCTTTTGTCCTATCCAAATTGTCGGCACTTGACCTCGACTGTTCCTTTTCCATTTCTCTCAAGACCAAATGAATCCACAGATATCGTATTAAATGCTGCGTCATTTGTCATTTGCATAGAAAAATGTCAGGGCATGAATTTCGTGCCTAGTCATTTTTTGGAGGCTGACATTTAAATGGCGCATCATCCGAAAAGTTCTGTCATTTGTCCTAAGTGCCATTTAAGAGTGATCACACATTTGGTCCACCATTTTCCTAGTCATTTAAATGACGCCAAAAATGGCGATCACACGGAACGACATTTAAATGACGGCTTTGTGACGCGATTTTTACGTCAGAGCGCCATTTAAATGACACAAAAAAATGGCCGTGTAATCGCAGCTTTATAAAGGTACACAACATATTATAAAATAAGCACAATTCTTATAAAAATAAGAAAATATTGCTCTGGTTAATTTGAAAAATGAAATCGATATATCACATCAGTGAATAAAAAGTAGTACCAAATTGTAGATTCCGCTATTGAAAATAAGTCCGATTAATAGTGTAGACGAACACTGAGACAGTATTTCTTTGAATTTTTTCGTTACGAACCGCTGCACGTATCAACTAGAAATTTCGTATGTTAATAGAATTGATAGAGAAGTACAAATTATTTAATGCATGTTTCGACGTTTTTAAAAAGCGTTTTCTATAGGGGCTGAAATGTTTTTGAGCTTGAAAAATTGACAGTATTCTCGATTCCAGCTCTGCTTTGGGGTGATGGGTTGGGTACACATCGAAGAAATTATATACCTACTAGCGTGCCCGGCGAACTTCGTCCCGCCCAATATTGACTTTTTGACTGAAATTATTTGAATTTGGAGCATTCACTATTCCACCAGAAATCCCTTTTTTGTATCCAAAATATATTTTGACAAATGTGGTCTCACTGTATATACTACGATCAAATCCAAAAAAATTAAAAATAACACTCCCCGTACAAAATATATGGAAAATAAATTTCTAGAATTCTCCAATTTCCCTTTCGAATTTTCCATTTTTTTTTTTCGTCGTATGAACCTTCCCTAGGCGTAGACAAACTCAAATCCAAAGAGTACCTATCCAATACTCCAAATCGGAAGTTCCGTTCTCGAGTTCCCTCATATGAAAAATTTTATGGTAGGTGTTACCATCTCTGAGATTGAAAAGGAGACGCACGGAAAATTCAATACGCTTAAATACGAATGACAAATCGTTCTGAATAAGGGGAACCCGAGCAATGAGAATGTTTGCCTTTAGAATTTCCCCTCGAAACCCTCGCTTGGATGACATTTGATTTAATCTTTCACCATAAAATCAAACGCGTTCCGTTACAAAGTTTCGGTGCATTGACGTTGCGCAGCGAAATTGTAACTGCCCGGAACATCCAAAGAATTCAAAAATTCAACTAATCCTCATAAAGTTGTTTTCACGACAAAGAGTAGCATAGTATGTCCTTCCTAGCGTTTGATTTTATTTTTGAATGAGAAGTGCCGCAACCCGTTTTCCTATCCCGCCTGTTTTTTGTAAAGTACCAACAATAGGGTCCATAACTATCCTCTCTGTCAAACTTTAAGCAACCATACCCATCCCAAAAATTTCATTCGTCTCAATAAAACTGTTTCGGAAAACGACAACACCGCCACCTATCGGGTCGAAAAGTATCCTATCATTCAAGCTGGAATCAACCGTACACATCCACAAAATGTCATTGAAATCGATTTAGCGGTTTCGGAGATCGACGACAGCGCCACCTATCGGGTCCAAAATTTGATCTTTTAAGACTGCCTGAAATACACCAATTCGAACAAAACAAAAGAAGAATTATACAACTTGGCCAGTAAGAACATTTTCCTTGGTTATGTTATTTGTGCCGGAAATCGAATGGAAATGTTATTTACCTATTTAAAATTGATTAAAAACTAATTTGGAGTTTTCGTCGGAGAATTGTACAGCTAAATGAAATAATATGAATTACTGAAATGTCAAATTCAAAAAAGTGCAGACAACCAACGCCAACTATGTAATTACAATTAAATTTAATGTTGTTGATACAAAATTGATATGCAGGGAAATCTAACTTTTCGTAAATATCTCCCAGCGCCACCTATCGAGTCCAAATTTTTGCAAAAGCTTTCTTTTTTGTTAAGTGTTATATGGTGTAAATTTGAGCCAAATCGGTCCATAAATAAGAATTTTCAAAAAGCGACCCCAGCGCCCCCTATAGGGTCTAAAATAAACATAAACCATCCGGAGCACCACACAAACATATGGTGTGAATATAAGGGGGATAGCTTCAGTGGTTCAGCCGTTATCGTCGGTCATACATACGCACGAACGTTTTTATATATTAAGATAGGGTGTGTCAACAGTGAATCAGGGTACACAGTGAATGAATCTGAAAAATAGAAAAGAACACATTTTCACTTCCCCTCGCAACAGACTATCAGTCTGCGCAATCGCTTTTTCGAAGGTGGTTATTCTCACGACTTTGTGTTTTTTTTTTTTTTTTTGGGTTTTTTTTTTATCTTATTAAGGATGTGTGTATTGTAATTGCATTTGAGTTTAATATTTGTACTTTTACTTATATAGACTTAATATATTTTGTCGATCTGTTTACTTTGGTGAAATATCTTATAAATTATTTACATGTTTTTGTGAAATGAGAACAGTGTACACAGTGAACCAGTTGAATAGTGGGTTGCCAAATTAATAGGGACATTGTAAATTTTTATCAATTTTTATGTTTCAGTGCTCTTTTGAGCGTTTGTTTTGGTTCTAAGTGTACGTGGTGATGTTTATTTCACAGCCTACGTGCTTAACGGTTATTTTTCATTGTTGGCGGATATTCAAAATGGTTTTATTCGGGGAAAAACCGGTTTTATTCTTGAAGTGCAATCAAAGGCAGAAGTCAAAAAAAAATGTTTTTATTTTGAAAATTGTTTGTGGACATTTTTTGAACTTCTTTTAATTGAAACGTAAGTAATGCACTTTATTTTGCTTAAAACAAAGCTTTTCGAAAAAAACAAAAAATCATTTTTTAATGATTTTAGACATTTTTTTCGGAACAGAATGGGTCGAGGAATGGATATCACTCCAAGAAAAAAAACGGAAATAAAAACTTTGTTAATTCATTCAAATCATTCCCAAAGACAAGTAGCTGCTATTACGGGTGTTTCAAAATCTGTTGTTAACAGATTAAAATTAAATTTGGATCAAAATATCCCAATTACTCCCAACAAATCCGGTAAATGTGGAAGAAAGCGAATAACAAAACCCCGAACGGATAGAAAAATTCGAGATATCTGCGTTCAGAATCGCAAGAAAAGTGCATCAGTTCTTACGAACATGATCCATGATTCGGGAATATTGGTTCCTAAGAGAACTGTGCAGCGACGTTTGGCAGAGGAAGGACTTTCAGGTCGTCGTCCTTCTAAGAAACCACGCCTAACAGAGGCAATGATCAAAAAACGTTTGTCTTGGGCTCGGGATCATCGTCACATGACAATTGATGACTGGCATAAGGAAGGTTACTAATGGAATTATCTAAAGAAATAAAAAGTTATTGAAAATGAGATTTTTTTTTTAATTTTTAGTGTTGTTTCCTTTTATTACAGGTGTGCTTCTCCGATGAGTCATCATTTGAAATTTTGGCTGATAAAAGCAGTTTCGTGCGGCGGCGTCCCAAGGAGAAGTACCATCCTGACTGCATCGTAGAAAGGGTAAAACATCCTGTAAAAGTTATGGTGTGGTCAGTTATCAGCACAAGAGGAGTTGGACGTCTCCAAATTGTCCAGGGAACCATGAGACAGGACCAATATAAGGACATTCTTCGAACTCGTCTCATACCCCAGCTAAGAGAATGGTTCCCAAACAACGAACCATATCTTTTTATGCATGACTCAGCCCCGTGCCATAAAGCTAAAAGTGTGACGAAGTATCTGAATGACCAAAACATACCAGTTTTATCATGGCCAGGCGATTCCCCTGACATGAACCCCATAGAAAACCTATGGGAGATCACTAAAAGGGAAATTGCCAAAGAAGTTATTACAAGCAAAGTAAAACTTATAGAAAAATTAATAGAGGTCTGGCACCACTGCCCTGCAATTAAAGAATGCGCTAAAAAGTGCATTGATAGCATGCCGAGACGTATTCAAGCAGTTATTGAAGTAAAAGGAAACGTTACAAAATATTGATTATTTGTAATTTTTGTAGTTCCTTTTGAATAAGACCTATTCTTACAGATTATTAATATTAAAAATACTATTTAACTTCTTATTGTATGTAATAATAACCAATATTAATAAAAAATATCTATTTATCAATGTACACATAATATTTTCATTAATTTGGTACGGAAACATACAATTTTCTTAAAATTCATGACTGTCCCTATTAATTTGGCAACCCATGTAAGTAAAAAATTATCCCCTGTTAACACCTTTACCCTACACAACCAATGGCGTACGCTCTCTCTAAAAAGACAAGAAATATTTGACGTAGGTACTACAATAGGCGTTTTTCTTTTTTAGTTCAGAGCACAACCTGAACTGTTATACAAAAAGTTTGTGTTTTTTTTTTAGCTCAGATACATCAGAGCTCGAATTTGTGTTTCTTTTTTTGTTCAGAGCAGGCTGAGTAAAATGCTGATTACACATATACATTAACTTTCACACTTCCAGTCATATTTGAGAGAAAAAAGAAACAGGAAAACCAGAAAATCATCAGAACGATCTGAGCACGCGCTTGGTTCAGAGCGCGCTCATATAGCTCGAGCTCAGTTCAGTGTTCAGCTCTGAACTAAAAAAGAAAAACGCCTAATATTGGACAGAATCCCGGAAAACGTAATCCCGAAAGTCAAAAATCCCGAAAATCCAAATCTTTATTTCACAAATCTTTCGTCATTTTTCGCATTCGTATCAATTTCGTTAGTCACTGCAAGCTGGGAAAATGAACTTATATCTGTCGACAATCTCGTTGAATAGTTGCTGGGTCGAATAGAAAAGTAAAACTTCCCAATTGCCGGTCGTAATTCTTGCAACCGTACAACAACCATTTTCTGTTATTGGATTGGGGTTCTATTTCGCTCCTTTTAGACAGAAGGGTTAAATAAAAAGAAAATACTTCGAAAAGTTTTCATAACGCAATCAGAGGTCAGAGCCCATGCACAGCTTCTGTTTTACCAACGTTTCCATCAGCTCTAAAGTAAGGAAAGTATCTGTTAAACAAAACTGATGTAGGTAGGGTAGGGTGGGGCAGTTTCGAACTTTTTTCGCAGATTTGAAATAACTTCTTTCGCAAATAAATATTTTTCTTTTTTATTGAAAGCTATGATTATTTTACCACAAAAATTAATAATTTCTTAAAAGTTAACTTTACGCTGATAATTCAAAAAAAAAAAAAAAAAAAAACAAGGGCTAGTTCGTGAACAATCTGAACATTTTATTTAAAAATGAATTGCCTTTCCATAATAGCGAAAGACAAGAGTACCCCACCCTACACTACCTATTATGTTTATGGAAAAATATTTTAGGAGTAAAAACAGCAGTGGTTTGGAATGTAGCGTCGAACCCAAGACTGAATAATTGGAATATACTAGAAAATTCCAATAGGTGGCAGAGTGGATATAAAAGGGCATAGTTGACAAGAGGGAGACACAGTTGATTTTTAAGCGCGAAGCGTTTTCTCAGTTTTTGTAATTTCAACGGCAGGTCGGGGTGGCAAAAAATACGATTTTGAGGGGAAATTCCAAAGGCAAACACTCTCATTCCGGAGATTCCGCGGTAAAGTTAGAAATAGTAATCGGTTGTGAGATAAATAATGTCAGATCTCAGATTTCGTGTGGCTAATCGAACATAAAAATGTCACTTGCTCTTTTTTGTGATAATATTCGTGCGATTCGTATATGTGTAGCCTTCAGCACTTTTCAAAACGTTTTCCATTCACTGGTTAAATTTTTAAATAAAAATAATAGATTAATTAAAAAAATAGATTCACCCGATGCAATGCCTTTCTTTGCTTTAGAACAAGTTCACGAAACCCTAAACGCCCTCCACCAGTTGTCAAACTCAAACGCACTTGTGTTGGTAAATCTGAGAAAATTTATCTAGATTCGCAAAAAAATGCTCTGAAATCTGAAAAAGATTGCTTTGCTCTGAGAGCAAAAAAAGTGCTCTGAGAGCGCCCAATCGAATACCACATAAGTGTAAAGTAATACAGTGAATTAAGTTATTATTGGTTTGAGTCGTTTATAAAGTGAGTTTATTGGAAAAGTTAAACAGAATAGTGTTTTATCATTTCGCTCTGGATATTGTGCTGTCTATGTGTTTATCGAATCCTAGCCTGAATGTAACACTATGAATGTAACACTATGATAATCATGATAACTATGCAAACGACAGTTGGGAAACCTCTGTCGCCGCATCGGCTTACTTTCCCTATGACTCTTTAACTCCTCCACCACCAAAGGCTGTTGTTAAGCACGTAGAGTACTGCGAGTCCAAAAAGATAGGTCTTATTTTATTTTGCAATGCTAATGCTCAAAACACTGTTTGGGGCAGCAGCAAATGCAATATACGAGGAGATCGTCTTCTGGACTTCATATGATCATCTGACATTACCATCAACAATGTGGGTTGTCGACCTACATTTATTACAGCCAGGAGACAGCAAGTAATTGATGTTACCCTGTCCAACCGGCATTCCAAGACTATCACGAATTGGCGGGTATCACCAGATAGCACTTTGTCAGACCACAGATACATCGAATTTCAAATCTTCTGTAAAGTTTCGCCTTTGCTAGAGAGGAGAAACAAACTGGGCACGGTTTGGGGAGGAGCTTGGCAACTCTGTTAAAGCTCCACTCAAACTAAGATCGATACAGAGGGTAGAGAGGTCTGCTCAGGATTTGAGTAGCACCCTTATCTGTTGCTTCGAACAAGCGTGTCCATAGAGGAACCAAACTAGAGAGCCAACTGAGAGCAGATACGGTACATTTGCCCACAAACTTTCTATGACCTTGTACAGCCTAGGAATTTCCTAAGTATTAGTGCCTGTACAAATCAAAGGAGCGCCATTGCTGCCGCACGCATACTGAGGCAATTCCTAGGCAGGAAATGGACTGTCAATCGGGCGGCCATTACTAAGTTGGATTTAAGTTGGGGCGACTGTGTTCGTCATTTTTGGTGCCGATTAGTTACACGGCGTTCACATCGCAGTTCAAGTTAAACATTTTTAAAGTTTATGAATTTGTTGGAAAATCGAATTTTGAATATAATATAGGTACCTAATATAATTTCATCACAATGTCAAATACCTTTTAATAATCAATCATTTGTCAATATCAGAAATCCATCTCACGGTTTTTTGCACTTTTGCTTATTTTTGTGGATTTTAATCTCTTACTTCAATATTTAAACACAATGTAGGGGAAACAGTTTGTACCTATGCCGTGGGAAAAACATATTTCAGTTTCAACATATTTTACAATCTCTAATTGATGCGTAAAATGCATACTTACACAATATAAATATGTGCAAGCATGAATTTGTTAAATTCAAAAAATTAATTCAATATTTTTGTTCCGTTTATAGGTACTATTGCTCTCAAATTAATCTTTAACTTTTTTTCAGAGTCTGGATAAATTTGCGAATCCTTATTTCTGAGCGAAATTCACACCTACTTACACTAACACCAAACATTTGTCGAATTGAAAGTGTGTTATTTTACGTTTTTACAGACGACAAGTCTGTAATTAGTAATTCAAAATAAACTCTATTTTTTTTGCAATAATGAGCTACCATAAATTTAATGTCGAGACTGAAATTTGTTAAAAGTACTGCGCTATATCTACAAAACACGAAATAGAACAAGAGAATACCTACAATAAACAAAATTATTTGGATTCTCATGATTGAATACGCCAAATCCGAAATCGGAAATTATAACGCAAAATCCAATTAAATACCACATTATTTGGCGTGTTTTTTTGAGCTTCGATCTCAGCAAACCAAAGTAAAGTAGGAAATTCAGCATGAAATTCCAACAACTACTTAGAATCCTCATAGTGTCAAATAGAGCGTAGTGGTTGTAATTAAGAGCTGAAAATCCTACTTTACTTTGATTTGCTGAGATCGAACCTCAAAAAAACAGGCCTATTGTATTTTTGTTAGGAGTTTAAAGACATAGCTACTTGTATTTTTACGATATTAATACGTCTTTTTTTTTTCAAATATGAAAAGCTTTGTTCCTATGTAACATCATTTAACACTGTTCAGTGTTATTCAACTACAATTTCCAATCGCACTTTGATTGTGTACAAATATGGTGCTAAATAAACGAATTTGAAAACAACCAAGCCAAATGGAAATTTATTTTCGGGAATACATTTTCTAATGTGGTATTTGTTTGGGCTTCTTCAGATTCGCTCTCAGATTTCAGATTTCGTGTGGCTAATCGAACATAAAAACGTCACTTGCTCTTTTTTATGATAATATTAGTGCGATTCGAATATGTGTAGCCTTCAACACTTTTCAAAACATTTTCCTTTCACTGCTTAAGTTTTAAATTAAAACATTCGAAATTTGCGTCTCGATTGATTTTTAAATATTTATACACAACCAATTTACTAAAATAAATTCACCCGATGCAATGCCTTTCTTTGCTGTAGAACATATTCACGAAAACCTAAACGCCCTCCACCAGTTGTCAAACTCAAACGCACTTGTGTTGGTAAATCTGAGAAAATATCTAGATTCGCAAAAGTGCTCTGAAATCTGAAAAAGATTACTTTTTTTGTACCAAACGAACATAAAAACTCTGAGAGCAAAAAAAGTGCTCTGAGAGCGCCCAATCGAATACCACATAAAGTTTACTTTTGCCCTAGTGGAACCTTGGGCTTAACTTGCATGTTGTTAACCTATTTATGGAACAACCCCCAAGGTTCAGCTGCATGAATTCTGCTGTCAAAAATGTAATTCATATAAACAAAATTAAAAAGACCTGAAATGTGAATGGATGAACATTTTTTAGAACCGAATTTGGATAGAGAACAAGTAAAGCTATATGAAAAACCATACTCAACATTTATTCGTGCTACATTTATTGTTATAAATGCATTTACAAATTATTTTTAATTGAAAAAGTACCACCGGGCGGCCATTAATTACACGTATTCACCGACAGGAAAAATAAGAGCGCTCGAGAGAGGGCTGTCATTCAAAATTTGCGGGGAAAATCGGGGAGGTGCACGGGAGTTGGCTCTCTAGTTTGGATACTCTCTGAGCGTGTCCAGTTACAAAAAACTCCTGTAGAAAACCGGTACCTTGGTGGAATAGCGAACTGCAGTGTATTCGCAGAGTAACCAGGAAGCTCCTAAATCGGTCTCTAAAAACCAAGTTAGAAGAAGACTGGAATCTATATCGATCGAAACAAAAAGAATTTAAGAGACTTATTCGTAAATCGAAAAATGACTCTTATAGAAAATTTTGTGAGGAGGTCGAATCACTAAGTGCGACCAGTAGGCTTGTTAAAGTCCTCAAAAGGGACAGACCAAGTAAACTGGAATCGCTCCAAAAATCTGATGGTACCTACACTGAGACAAAGGCGGAGACTTTTAGTCTCCTGCTGGAGACTCACTTCCCGGGAAATCAGCTCTTCAGTGGTACCGGAAACGGTGGCCACTCCGAACTGTCAAACACCACGCGGCTTAGCTGGTATGTTGCATCCAGAGTAGCAACGGATGAGGCCATCAAATATGCAATTGCATCCTTTGAGGGTTTCAAGTCACCTGGTCCGGATGGCATCTATCCGGTTATGCTGAAACAAGGTTGTAGTCAGCTGATGCCGACACTGAAAATAATTTTCACCGCTAGCTTGGCCTTGGCCTGCATACCTTCTCCTTGGCGTATGGTTAAAGTCGTGTTCATACCAAAAATAGGTAAGACTGACTACACTCTCGCCAAAAGTTTCAGACCCATAAGTCTGTCCTCCTTCCTGCTGAAAAGTTTGGAGAGACTGGTTGAGCTGCACGTGCGCAATGTCGCTCTTCGATCGCACCCTCTTTCAGAGATGCAACATGCCTATCAGCGCGGAAAATTCTGTGAAACTGCGCTTCAGAACCTTGTAGGTAGGATTGAAAGTGCTCTTGATCGGAAGGAGTACGCGTTGGGCATTTTCGTCGACATTGAGGGGGCTTTTGATAATGCGACTTTTGATAGCATGTGCAATGCAGCCAGATATCATGGTATAGATGAAACATTGGTGTTGTGGATTAAAGCAATGCTAATGTACAGGACGTTGATTGCCGAGGCGGATTGTGGCAAATGCGTCGTGACAGGGGTTAAAAGGGGCTGCCCTCAAGGCGGTATTCTGTCTCCCCTTTTATGGTGTATGGTAGTTGACTCTCTGCTAACGCTTCTCAATCTTCCTGGAACCTATACTCAAGCATGCGCGGATGATGCCGCAGTTCTGTCTGTCGGTTCTGACCTAGGGAGTGTCTGATCTCGGGCTCAGAGATCCTTGGGCTTGATCGATGGCTGGTGCACAAGAAATGGGCTTTCAGTGAATCCTCTTAAAACGACTGTTGTTCTCTTCACGAGAAGGAGGAAGGTCACTGCTCTGACTCAGCTTGTGTTAAAAGGTGTCACTATTCCGATCTCCGATGAAGTCAAATATCTAGGAGTAATCCTCGATAGAAAGCTTCTTTGGTCCAAGCATGTCGAATCGAAAACCGATAAAGCGCTGTCAACTTTCTGGCAGTGTAAAGGCGCTTTTGGCAAGACATGGGGCTGATCTCCTAAAAGGGTCCTCTGGATCTATACGGCAATGGTAAGAGCACTCCTCAGTCAGTTGTATGGTGGAACAGGCTTTCACGGAAACGTGTTACTCCCTCTTTTACCAGACTTAAAAGAACGGTTTGTCTCGGTTGCACAGTGGCCTTCCCCAGCACACCGGGCTCCGCTCTAAACGCCATGATGAGCCTCCCCCCCCCCCCACGCTGAAAACCATCCCTCGTTTTGGTACCACGCGCATTGGAGTTTTGAAGAACCTGTACGAGAATTATCCTTTGACCCCTGTCATATGGATATGCCCTCTGACGCAATGACTCGAGAAATTCTACTGCGACAAAACTACCACGTCAACTATCCTCAGGCAACGGAATGGCTTAGGCCCGACTCTGAGCCAGGGAAAGAATGCTATCGTATTTTTACGGATGGCTCCAGAACCGGACAGGGGTATGGTTCTGGAGTCTTCGTGGAAAGCGAGAACATGCGTCTGTCTTCCAAGCGGAGATTTTCGCTATCCTTATGGCTTTGCGCAATATTGTGACAAACAGGTGGAGGGCTAGGAGTATATTCGTTTGCAGCGACAGCCAAGCTGCATTAAAAGCGCTGCCTAACCCTCTTACCTCGTCTACATTAGTGCTCGAACTCAAGCTTTCTCTGAACTTGGTCGGAAGGCTAAATACAGTGTATCTTGTTTGGGTCCCAGGTCACACTGGTATCCATGGAAATGAGATAGCTGATGAGCTTGCCAGGCTGGGTTCAGAGGAAGAATTCTTAGGACCTGAACCTGTGTTGGGTCTGCCTACATCGGTGGTTAAGTCATCCATTGATACTTGGGTTTCTCGCGAACACGAGTGTCTGTGGCGTGGCTGTGCTGGGTGTGGACAGACCAAACGACTTCCTTCTGTCTCTCAGAAGAAGCGACTGTAGACTGCTTGTGGGCGTCTTTTCGGACCACCAAGCTTTTGCCAAACACTTAAATCTTTTGGGCTTTAGCGTCTCCACCATCTGTCCTGCCTGTGGAGAGGATGACGATACAGCGGAGCACTTCCTCTGTAGCTGTCCTGCCTTTGCGCGCATCAGGTGGCGGATATTTGGGGCTGACGTGGTGAGTGCCGAACATCTAAGCTTTTCATCACTGAAGCTCCTTCTCATCTTTCTTCGAAAAACGGAAAAACTAAATACATAAATGTAAGGTGTCTGTTTGGCAGTACAATGGACCAGTAGTTGTGTCTAAGTGCTCCATCGGATAGTAACAACCTCCGACAGAAAAAAAAAAAAAAATAATTATGATCTGATTCTGTTACAGGACAAGCAAACTTTGGAACTCGCTTCCTGGGGATATATTTCCAGACCCCAACATTTTGCAGCAATTTAAGTGCAGAGCAAACATACATCTGCAGGCATCTCGGGGCGCTGTTGAAGCGTTATAGGTTCGCCTTTCCCGGGAGAAGCATATAAAAAAAAAATAAGCAATGAAATTCTATGTTATAAATAAACTAGCTGACCCGGCGAACTTCGTTCCGCCATTTTATTCGTTCGTGTCAGTTTATGACACATACAATTGACTTTATGAGAAACATGGGAATTCAAGATTGATTCCATAAAATTCCAGCGATTGTCCCTGCGACTTATTAATTGTCATAGCAAAATGGGAAATTGATACGCTTGCCTTTGAATTTTCCACTCAAAATCGTCGCTTATATGACTTTGGATTTGATAATCTTCACAATCAAATCAAACGCGATTCGTTACAAAATTTCTATGGATTAAGGTTGCGCAACAAAATTATAACTGCGCCGACTTTCAATCTCAAATTGTGTAGCGTTAAGCCCGGAATATGAAAACTATTTAAGAATTAAACATTATGTATATTTTATTTTGTATTGGAAGTGGTACTACCCGTTTTTCAATTCAATCTTTGAATCTTTAATATCTATGTTTTTGTTTAGGCTGCCGATTACCATTGGACCGAGAAAACTTTACCAAGCGACTATCAAGGGCCAGGCGTGTGATAGAAAATGCATTCGGCATTTTAGTGTCGCGCTGGAGAGTTCTGCTAAGTCCGCTGAATATGGCACTGGAATCAGCTGAAAAAATAGTGAAGGCAAGGCAGCTGTTCTACTTCACAATTTTGTTAAGATGAACTACTCCAGCTACATTCCCCCCCATGTGGACCAATATGAAACCGAGAAAATTGTTCATGGCCTGTAGCGGAAAACACCAAACAGTCAAGGCCAAAAGATAAAAAAACGCATTTTCTCAAATATCGCTTCGGAAGACGCATTCAAGCTGCGTGACCAATTAAAAGATTACCTTATATACAATTAATGTATTGCACTTTTAGCCGCTTGGTTATACTTTTCATTTCTCTGACCTGTAAACATTTCATTTAAAGATTAAAAAAACAATTCCCATATACTAAAAAGCGTGTATTTATTTATTTATTTTTTCAGATTATCTATTTCCGACACAACAGTTTGTAAAAATTTAAATTTTAGGTTGTCTTGTAAGTCCTTAGGGCGCTTGGTCATGTAGCCGTCCAGAACCCGATATCATTCATCGTTTCTGCTTTTATCTGCATGAAAAAGAATTAAGTGAATGACTGTATATGTGTATAAATCAACCAACGGAAAATAATAAATACCTTTTTTGGCAGACATCAGATTAGGAGCCGCGTCCACCAAGAAATCAAATTGTTTAGTTGCGTGCTCAACGCATCTACGTTTGCGAGAGGCAACCGAAATTGGTGTGTTCGACGAATGCGACGATTGTTGGCTCTGGCTATTTTCGGGGGTTGAATGGGTTGTAGGCTCCGAAGACATCCGCTTTCGTGCATTGGCTGAGGTTGATGGAAGGTCGGTTTTTTTTTGTGCTCAGCAAATATTCCGCTGCAGCCAATTCGTCGGCGACTGCTCTATTAATAATGCGCCTTGCTCTAGTGGATTATCCGTTAGGCCGTCGTCGATACCAAATTCTTCTGCGAAGAATCCCGTTTCACTATCCGTCGGACTTAGCAATTCGTCCTTTATATTGAAACGGGTATTCGAAAAAGTTTCGAAAAAGGTATATTTTTATAATACGTTTATTATTATGTACAAAAACTTGAGTCTATATACCTTCTTGGGGCGACATGCGTTCGAAAGAACTCCAATGCCGGTAAAAATTTCCATTGATTCTGCTCAATGGCTGCGCTTCCAGATTTGGCTTTTTTTTTGGATCTCTTTAAGAAAGCGATCCCTGCGACATCTCCAACGGCTTTGACACTGATCCACTACAATAAAAAAAAACATTAACTATGTAGACTAAAATTGATAATTTATAAATGTACCATCCACGCCAATTACAGCCGACACATCCATCCAATCCTTTTCTTTTTTCAACTTGTCCCTGTACATTTTTAGGGACTTGTCGTATATGCAGGGGTGGTTTTTTACCGCCTCAATAAGTTGCTCCTCGAACATGTTGTTTCTGGAATTAGGATGCGCTTTTGCAATATGAATTTAATTCAAAAAAGGATATATACTTACAAAAATACTTTACTCCAGCGTCTGCACTTCCAAATAATTTGACATAGTTCGCAAATGTAAAAAAAAAAATTATTTTGATTAAACTGTCATCTGGAGCATTTGACAATTTCTCTTGTGCTCTCATTGGGGACGTTCGGATTCATAGTTTAGTAAGTTGACAGGCTGTCTGACTAGATGTATTTCAGTTTTGATTGGCCCAGAGTGGTCACGTGATTAGTTCTTGCAGTCAGGGCCGGCCTAACCATATGTGCAAGGTGTGCAAATGCACAGGGCGCCAGGTTTTGGGGGCGCATTGCAAGGAAAGAAGAACTAATTTTAACTTGCGCGAAGAAATACTGTCATTTTCATTTAAAAAAAAAAACTGTTCAAATAAGTGCAAAATAACATCATCCATCACACCTGTGCTAAAGTATTTCTTGCACATTTACTCACATCACTTGCAAAGTTGCAACTTCAAGGAGAATCTAACTCAAAATATCGCACAATAAAGAGATCCCACAGCCATATGCAAGTTCATTTCTTACCTAACAAATCTGAAAATATTACACCCTGTTCGTGCACGTAAATTTCTTGCACATCCACTTTACATTTTCAAAGAGAATCTGGTTCAAAAATCTCAAAACAAAAAAAGTTCCACTTCCACGTCCACCTCGTATGTGCAGGTTTTATTTCTCGCACATTACCTCGCAAAATTTACATATGAAAAAAGTCAAACAAACAAAAATTATTCCTACAGAATCGTTTGTGTTGAACGTGCAGGTTTTTGATCCTGCACAGTAGCACAGTGCACATCAGGGATGGAAAAGTCGATACAATTGTATCGAATTCGATACAAATGAGTTTCCTGGAGTACAAAAGTACAATATGCCTTATTTCGATACAATTTATTTATCTGTATCTTTAAGATTCTCTTGCAAATTGTATTTTTTTCAAAAATAGAAAATCAAATCAATTCACAAACTATTTGTAGGTACTAAGTTCTACGCAAAGCGTTGACTGAGTTCTACTTTTCATTATGGCGTTTTCGATTGAAGAAAAGAATTGCCCTTTCTATCAAAAGATCAAATCTAGAAGTGCTCTTTCTATGTTTCATTGAAGAAAAAATGGCATTTACAGGTCAATTCTTAACTTAATGAATTCTTTAAATAATTGCCCTGAACTCACCAACACACACTTGCAAAATGTCAAACTGAAATGTTTGTTAGGTTGTTCGAAATAAATTTTGCGCTATGTGATCCGAAAATATGCAATTATGAATGCAAAATGTAAACTTAAATTGAATTATATTGATTTGGTCTAGTATTAAAACATTCATATATAGGTACTGTAGAAAAAAAAAAGTTGCAACAGAGAACAGAATTTCATTGAAAAGAACAATTCTGAATTTGGGGGCCATACTCTCGCAGCTTCAATGAAAAACGCCATTAGAAACTCAGCCTGTTATGAGTTTCAAGCTCAGGGCAATATTTTTAATATGATATGAATGTGCAAAATGAGAGTTTACTAAGCCTTTTTTATACGAAAAATTGTTTTCAATACAATTGGCTCCATTTCAGTACAATCTTACAACAGTTTTCAGTACAAATCGAAAATGGCATTTTCCATCCCTGGTGCACATTATGGAGGTGGAGGATGGGATTTCTCATCTTCGAAAGAGAGTCAAAAATTTCTCTTACAGAGAACAAGTAGCTCGTATGTCGTATTCGTATCGTATTTTCGTAAATGAAAATATATTATTCTCTTCCACTTCAGTGCCTTTGAAAATTGAAAGTCTATTGTGACATATATATGGAAAGCTGCGACCTGCGAGGGATGAACGCGTGGAATCGTTATTGCGCAGGCGATTTTGAATAACGAATTTCTTTTGCTTTGACTAATGGAATTTTTGTTTGAAATTTAATTACTGACCCCTAAAATTGTAAAAAGAATTTCCCTACATAAACCATATACTCACTGTCGCTATTAGATATAGCCTGGTGCAGTGCGGCGCAGTGCAGTGAAGTGCGGTAGTGTTATTTATATTCTAAATTCTGTTTCTTTCTTTCAATATGGACAAAAAAAAGCCCTCGGGGGCAGAATTTAGAAAAAGGCGAAGGCTTGTTGAAGCCGATAATAAAAAACAGAGCAAAAATTTAATAAAATGTTTAAAACGCAGCGAGGAATATGCAGATGGGGTAAATGTAACTAATGTAAGTAATTTAAATAATACAGGTAGGAAACACATTAGGGCCAGGAAAAGAAGTATCTTTAGTTCTCTTCTAACAATTGGGAAAATTTATCTGATGAGTTTTATAGAGAAGAGTTTTAAAGGGTCCAATGCAAATTCGGGATCAACATTTTCCAAAAACAAAATTTTCAATTACAAGTTATCAACTAACATTATCCAATGGCAAGGTAGTTCCGAGGACCCAATAAAAAAAACCCATTGAAAGTCTACCTCTTTGGTGATGTGAAAAATACCTATGCATGTGTGCAAATATGAAAAAGGGCGCGTTTTGTAAATCTTGCACAGGGCGCTAGTTTGGCTGGAGCCGGCACTGCTTGCAGTTGACGTTTATGGAGGGGAAGCCGACAAATCTAGTCAAGAAAATCCTGCCTGCATACTCAGTTGACATTTCGAAGAGTCAGATTTAAAATAAACGGAAACGCCGTGGCAGAATTCTGAGGTGTCGAAAAAAGGACCAGTGAGAGAAAAGGGAGCCATTTCTAAAGGTACTCTGCAAATTTCGAATTTTCGCACGATATTTAACAACCATTAGTTCGCATAACAATGTAATATAGTTGTGATAGGCAACCGTGTTACATTTTAAATGTACTTATTTGAAAATATCAATTTTTGAAAAAATTATGAGGGGTCTTTTCCGAATAAAAAAGGGTAATCAAACAAAGGCAACGCTGACCGCGAGAATACAAAAACAATTCAAGTTACTCAGTCAACGCGTTCGGATTCCTAGTCACGACCAATCTAGTTGACGTTTAACATAAACTATGAATCCGAACGTCCCCATTATTTCCACCAATGAAAAGTTGCGACGGAGAGAAAAGTAGAAAGTAAACTTACTTTATCCGTCGCATCCGGCACGTGCGCTGCTTATGGGTCACCCTCCATAAGCTACTGTGTATTCTATTAAACTGTCAGTCGAAAACGTTGCCGCAACGGACGCGACGGATTCTATGGGTTGTGCCCTTAAAGCTTTTGAGAGCAAATAAATGAAATTTTAGGTACTCCTTTAATTATTTTGTATTTCTGAAGGATCTGTTAATATGCAGTTAAACCATTTTTTATAAATAAAGAGTTGGTATTTGGTACCCTACCGATATTTGTGAGAGAACTATGCCAATTTATAGTGATCACTATGGCAACCATGTGAGAGCTTTAAAATGGAGACAGCTTATTAAAATCCATAATAATAAGGGTGAAAGGCAAATAGCCTATCTTCCCTGTACTGATAATATAAATTGAACAGATATACTCAAAAATTCGTGACTGAGTACTATGAACTGACAGTTCGTATATGCGATGCGGCTGCCGTAGAAAAAGTTACATTCCCGACCAATATAGTTTTTGAGTTCAGGTTACATCTTATCCAGACCAATCTAGTCGACGTTAGATAACTAGATTCTTGAATGTGCCCAATGCTTCGATTTTGAAATCATCCAACCCAATTTTGGTTGATTGATCGGTATCCGTCCGAGCGTGTAAGTATTTTAGATGAATAAAATGTGAATTTGAGGCAGATAAATTATTATCCTCTTTTTCAGTCCGCAACTGTCAAATTTAGCGGATTTTTCCTTTTTTTCATCAAGAGGAAGGTATGCCGTTAATAATGAAAAACAACATCAGTCAAATGGCCACCACGAGCACGCATACAGGACCATATCCTTTTACAATACCACCTCTTATTGGAGAACCTTTTATAAGAAGAACTGGACTACATTATTAAGACAATCAGTTCATCTAAAGCGTTTTTTTCTTTTATTAATTCTGTACATATTTCTTTACATTTTGCCTAAAAATAATTTTACTTAGTTACTGTAACATGTTTTTCTTACACCGGCTAATATATTGCTTATTTCGTCGTCCTTTCGTGATTCAAATGTTTCCGTTGTGGGCGCATTGGGATAAACAAGGGATGCAACTGGCTGCGGACCAATGTTTACTTGGGGCGGTTCGGTACCGGTTCCCATAAAATAGTTCGATGGCATTCCACTTAGGCAAATCGCGTCTGTTTGATGGTACGGCAAGTAGTTACACTCTACATTATGATTTTGGTAAGATGGCGGCGTTTGTTGCAACGGTGAACCGTTGTTCGATGGGATGTACGTGACTTGGGGATAATAGTTGCTACTTGTGGAGTACACTTCGTAGTTGTCGTAATTATGATTGTTATCGGGATATTTTGAGAATTTGTTGTCGGAGATATGTTCCGCGCTGTCCACGGACCTGCATTGACCCTGGGAATTAGAATACCCAGAGTAATCCTTTTCGTGCTGCTGTGTGATTGGTGCATGGAACCCAGAGGCTACATCGAGCATGGGACTTGTATTTACAGAGAATGGACTTGATAACATTTCATTAACATTATTTTTGGTTTGATTCGGAGTATTTGGCGAACTGTAGTGCGGAGACGGAGCACTTTGAGTCGAGCAATGTACACTGGTATTGATGTTGCATGTTTGCGAGAGGTCCGTCGGATCTGCTCTTTGGTTTTCTTCCAAAGTCGACATCGGTGGGAAGTAGGTACCCTTCACCGTATGTCCTTGGTCTAAAATACCACGATTGCTACATGTCACATACATGCCTTTGCTGGCGATTAAAGCCGAAGAAGTTAGTGATAGTGCATGCGGCTGGAATGGAGACTTTTTGCCAGTCACATTGTTATCGTCATCAAGATTGTTGCACACTCTGCTTCTTGTTCTAGTTTTGTATAAAAGCTGCTTGGTTGGTTTCGGTTTTTCGCAGTGGTTGCTGTTTACGTTAGATCGAACTTGCTGCTGGTATGTTGAGTGGTTTTTCTCATAATGCGCAACACTCCCGTCTTGTGTATGAAAATTACCATCATCGGAACTGCGAGTTGTGTTCGAGTTGGGAGAAAAGCAGATCTTCGGTGATGAATAGAAATTCTGTGTCTTAGATTGGCATTGACTCGACATTTCAACTTGTGGCATATAGCTGGAAACTTGTGGCGTCTTCACTTTGGACAGTGACTTGCCACCAACCTGAATTGGAACTTGATCCTTGGCACTTGCAGGTAGTGTTCTTGGCTTTGAGTGCTTTCGACGTCTAGGACGATACTTGTAATTGGGGTGCTCTGTCATATGAATAACCCTTAGGCGCTCAGCCTCTTCCACAAAAGGTCTTCTATCAATTGGTGTTAAAGACCTCCATTTCTTGCCTGGAAAAAAAATTAATATTAATTAAAAAGTGACTGATTGAATATGTGTACCTAGCATTTGTTTTAATTCATCTATAAATAGGTAGGTATATATTAAAATAAATTGCTAGTCGGGTTAAAACTCGAGAACGGCTGAATGGATCTGAATGATTTTTTTTTGTTCGCCTTGAATCAGGGATCTTCTATAATCATTAGGTACATTATTACTATACGAAATGTCCGTACACTTTTTTAGTATTTATTATGAAATGAGTAGAATGAAACTATGAAACTCGAAAGGTACTGTGCCACAAATGTGCACAAAAAAAAAATCGTGGGGATACGTCATCATTAAGACTGGTAAAATTAAGTTAAGAATTCCCCATACAAAATGCTGTTAATTGAACCCAATTTGGTGGCATTCAATTTATCGCCGCCATTTTGCCATAGTAACGTACCTATTCAAATATATATTACATTCCTTCAGAAATAGGTTCCAATTTATGAAGTAATCTAAAGCAAGCAATTATTGTGTACCTAATTTTAGTTCCTATTTACGAGCATTTTTCGATACATATTTATTGCTCTAAATTTTTATAGGGACGTATTAAAATATTAATCATGAGTAAAACTATTTTCAGAGGGGCCTATTTTTTCGATATTTAGATGTCGCTTTTTCGCTTATAAAGCAAAAAAACACCATAATTATCGAAAATTGTTTTTTAGTTTTAAGTTTTAAGCGAAACTAGTAGGTATACTTCTATACTCCTTCGGCGTCAAAAATTAGGGGGTGTCAAAAAATTTTTGCGTAAAAATCGATGACGTTATAACTCTAAAACCGCTACGCCAATTTTCATGATTCTTTTTTTATTTTGTTTGTATTGCTGTATTTCAGGCTTAGGCATGCTACTTAGACATGCTTAAAAGACATGCTACTTTGGACCCGATAGCTGGCATTGTTGTCGATCTCCGAATTAACTCAACAGATTTCAATGAAATTTTGCGATTGGGATAGTTTTGGACCCGATGGTTGTGGAACCTCCCCATTCAAAAAAAACAAACGTTAGGTACATATTTCTAAAGTTGTATAGTTGAAATTACTGGATATTGTCAAAATAAAGCACTTCGTCAAATATGGGCGGAACTTAATACGAAAGGCACGCGCAAAACCTGGTGGGTACAGCTATATAAAGGGTATATCATCAGTGACTTGACAACTTCAAACTTTCAGTGTGAGCGCATCCTTAAACCGATTACCGAACTGTCAATGTCAGTAAGACAACATTTTCATCATGGTGAAGTATACGAAGGAACAACGTTTACAAATAATTAATGGCTTCATGAAACAGCACTTCATCCGCCAAATATCACTGTTTGGAGCGGTTTTCATCGGTGGCGTGATTTGGCGTTTTTTTTTTTTTTGGCCGATGAAAATGACAATCAAGTTACGGTAAATGGTATACGCTTCAAAGACATGTTGGAACCTTCTTTCTTTTAGCAATTGCATAAATTGGACATCAGTGATATGTGGTTCCAACGAAACGGTGCCACTAGCCAAACAGCGGGTGCAACAATCGAGTTATTGAAGTCTGAGTACGGTGAACGTGTAATCTCGAGAAACGGTCCCGGCGATTGGTGGCCAAAATCGTGTGATTAAACGCTTCTAGACTTTTTTTTGTGTGGCTACATTAAATTATTGGTCTATGCCAACAAGCCAGCGACGTTAGAGGAGCTCAGAGCCAATATTGAAAGAGAAATAGGGGCCGTATCGGTCGAAATGTGCGGCCGAGTCACCGAAAATTGGATTCAACGTATTGACCGCTGCATGCGTTCCCTATAAGTAGGTGGAGTTTAGAGATCACTAGCAAAAACAGACTTTAGAATCGAATCTCGTTTTTTCTATTTCTAAGGACCATTGCATTTAATATAATATTTGAATAAAGAACGGAATTACATAAAGTACCTAGTTTGTGCTCGGAACTATTATTTTCATTACATTAACGATGTTGGCGGAACGAAGTTCGCCGGGTTAGCTAGTAATAATATAAAAAGTATGTTTAGTTTAGCGAACGAAGCATTTTAGCCGCGAAAAACGATTTCGGTTTGCATTCGCAATGACAATTATTAAATAAACCTTGACTTTTTTTTTCAATAGACAGTTGTACGGGGCGTGCTTAAAAGTCGGTTAATAATCGTATTGGCCCTATCCGTTTTCTTTCCGGGCGTGCTTAAAAGTCGGTTAATAATCGCATTGGCCCTATCCGTTTTCTTTCCGGGCGGAAAAACAACAAATATCATTTATCAAAAGATTAGGTTGAATGGATCCCTTTTCGACGAACTTACCAAGCAGTTACTGAGGGAGTAAATTAGCGTTAACAGACAGTCAAAATATTTCTCCCCAGATAAATCTGGAAAACCCCCAGATTTGCCTTTTCGAACAAAAACCCAACATTTTGCCATTATTTTCTTAACATGTTTTATGTACAACTTAAAAATAAATGTTGGTCTGTAGAGTCCCTAGGCCTAGCTGTCGCATCGCAACCACTCGTTTGTGTGAGTTTTTCATTTTGGGAACGAGTGGAAGGTATTTACAATTTTATTACGAGTCCAAGTCCGAGTTATACTCTCGGATGTTTGCCAGATGTTCGGGTGGCGAGGTGGCGCAGTGAGAAAAAAAAATTAAGATGGAATTTGTACTAGCTTAGTAGTCCAACACACTAACCACTAAGCCACTGCGCCTACGGCTTAAAAGTATGAATTTCGAATTTGAAACGCGGACTTTAATGAAATTCTTTATAAAATGTACAGATTAGATTGGTGCCTAAATCTTGAAAAATATTTAAGAAATTTTTACAAAAAATGTTCGCTAACTTTTTTGGAAAGGCGTGTTTTGTAAATGAAAGTAATCCAAAGATATTGGCTTTGGAGGATCGATCGATTCTTCAAAATTATTTGAAAATAGTAGGGGGAGATGGGGTACATTGATACATGGGGCACATAGATACAACCGGCATTATTTGAAAACAAGGCACATCAGACCACTCAACGAAGCACACAGCGCAACGTGTCTATCAATGCGCAAATATATCTGGTTGACATCACTGTTCAGTCAACGCTTTGGACCTAACATGCACAAACGTGTTTCGAACGTCTTCAAGTAAATTTTTTGTCATTTTTTTCGACTGAGTTTTTTTTAATAGGATTTGTGTTAACAGTTTTATATGAAGTTATTTGGTGAATATATGTCCTTCGTAATTTGATATTTACTAAAAATGTTGTTATAAAACATTGCTTTTACTGCATTTAATATATATATTTTTTTAAGTCAGTTGGGGCACATTGATACATACGACCCTGGGGTAGTTTGATGAGTATCAATGCACCTGCAGAACAGCTTCCCTATTTAATTTTAAAATCAATTGTTGTCCTTACAACAAAAGGACTATAAATACCAAGTTCCTCGTTTTGAATTCTTTAGTTTACGTTATTTATGTAAGAAGCTTAGGAAAGCATTCATTTCTAATTAAAACTAATTTAAACTTAGTTTAACATGAATTATCAAATACCAAAACACTGTTTGTATTGTTATTTGTTATTAAAATACTAAATAATATTTTAATAATTGAAGTTTTTCAATAATAATACTGATTAAATTGCTATGAATCAAAGTGACTCGGACGTGTACCAATGTACCCCGTGAGTGGGGCAGTTTGATACAAATTTCATTTTTTTTAAAATAGGTTCTTATATTTTTTGTGAATGGATTTTAGAGTAAATTCGTCTGATGTTAGCTAGTTATAAGGACACTCAACACATCACATATTTTATTTTGTTATTTCTGTCATTATGCTGTCTTTTATTTGAGTCTCAATCAAAATCATTTAACTTGCGGGGACGGAAATGTGTCACTGTGTTTTATCATTGCATACATTTTTTGGAATCTGGTGGAGTAATTCCACACATTTAACTTGCGGGGACAGGGAATGCGTCACTGTGTTTTATCATCGCATACATTTTATCATTGCATACGTTTTTATCATTGCATACATTTATGAGCTGGGGCATATTAATTTCAGCTTTTTGTTGATGAGAAATAAAGTTGTGTTTTAGCATTGCATACGTTTTTATTATTGCATACATTAATGAGCTGGGGCATATTAATTTCAGCTTTTTGTTGATGTGAAATAAAATTGTGTTTTATCATTGCATACATTTTATCATTGCATACGTTTTTATCATTGCATACATTTATGAGCTGGGGCATATTAATTTCAGCTTTTTGTTGATGTGAAATAAAGTTGTGTTTTAGCATTGCATACGTTTTTATTATTGCATACATTTATGAGCTGGGGCATATTAATTTCAGCTTTTTGTTGATGTGAAATAAAATTGTGTTTTATAATTCCCTCTTTTCTCAATGACGTGTATCAAGCCACACACATCGCACGCACGGTGTTTTTTATTTTTCCCTTTTCTTAAAGCTTGTCCCTATTTTCCTCTTTTTCATTCCAAAAGTGCTTTTCCCCTCAATCAGGGACCACTGCGTACCTATGTTTCAGTAGAAGAAAAATCTGCTTTCTCAAAAAACTTCTTCGAGGATAGACGAATAAATTAATGTTGACAAATACCCGGGTAACGCAAGGTACTTCAAGGATATCGTTTCCTTAATGGTTCCACTAATTTCGTTCGAACTTATATCCGAATTAATTGGTCATTTTACATAAGAAAGATTATCCAGTTTTAACCAGAATTGCCGTCGGGTCGTATAGAAGTCGATTGTTTTCGTTGTGTATATGTTTTCCCGATTATATTAATTTACTTTACGCTATTTTTAACGTTTCTGCTTTGGTCCAACAAGACAATGGGTGGCTTCTTAAAATCTAGGCACCGCGAATAAACTTGAAAATATCTACCTTCTTCGTAGACGAAACAAAACATACAAAGTTTTAATTAAATAGAACAAGAACTACTTACCAAGCATTTTACTTAAATCCGCATTGTGTAAGTCGGGATTTTCATCGGCTAACTTCTTTCTCTCAATCTTAGCCCAAACCATAAAGGCATTCATTGGTCGACGAATTCTTGTCTCTTTGGCACATTTGGCAGAGTTTGCCAGTGGGCGGAACTTTACGTCATTTCCAATGACGTGTCGCTCCAAAAAAGCACAATTTGCGGCACAGACATCATTTTGATACTCGTATCCCCAAAGTGACGCATCCAGATGTGACGAGTCGTCCACATCGGGAGACATTGACATTGGCAGCATGTTGCTATGTGATAAAAACTTGCTCGCCAATAAAGGAAGATTCGAATTCAGCAGGGAAGAGTGTGACGTTAGAAAAGGATTTCCTAACATTGAATTGTGTGTTAGAATCTGTCCGCCACCGCATCGCATTGATTCACTTTCATAGCATGAGGAGTGCACTATTGGTGAATGTAGTCTGGATGTCAAAATATCGTTTTCGTGCCGCATGCGTGACATCGTGCTGTTTGTTTGATGTACATCGTTGTTCAAAGATGCAACCGCATATGATTGAATGTCTATAGAGCTATTGTACTCATCCGCATTTATTTGCTGGTTTTGATGTATATGTTGTTTCTGTGAACTAACGAGATAAGCATTTTTTAGTAACTGTGATTATTACTTATCAGTAAGGTATGTGTTTCGAATATGGCAACTGTAAGGAATTCAACTGCAATAAAAACTTTAAATAAAAAGGAATTTTCAAACTAATATTTATTACTGTAGGAACATGGCAAGAAAAGCAAAATGATTCGTTATAAATTATAAAACCATAGGGGTATTCAGGATTCGGTGTAACAGACCTAGTAGAATTGCGAAATTTTATTATTTTTTATCAGACCGTGAACACACTTTTTCTCATCTATAGCAAAACTGAAACAAATGACAGATCCAATTTGACAACTGACATTTGTTCCGAAAAAAAAACTTTTACAACTCGAAAAAGAAAAACGAAATTATGTTAATTATTAATAATAAATTAATATTAGATAATGAAAATTATGATTTTCCATTCCCTATATTTTTTCCGATAGCTGCATACAGGAATTAACAATTTAGCGAACTGTCAACTTAAAAATGCTACTCTGTTGTATTTTTCGGTTACAATGGGGTTGGGATATAGATAAAGTGCAAAAGTGTAGCGAAATTTTTGTCAGTATATTTTGTTGTTGTAGTGCGAAAAAAAATTGCATTTTCGCAATGATATAAGACCAGTTGCACCGGATCGTGAGTACCCCTCATGTTTGCGAAAAAAGAAACGATTAAATAAAAAGGCAGAAGGTAGGTAAATTGAACAGATATATAAATTTATGGCTCTGCTAAATAAGGCACCAATATAAAAATAAAATAAAAAGTCCACAAAAAAATATACCGGAAACAACAACAACGATTTTTAATAAAACTTGGGGTGCTATTTCCTTTTTTGGGGCCTTCTTTCCTGAAGAAAATTGGGGTCTTATTTCATTATGAAAATTCATCATGGTGGCGGCATGCTTGGGTTTACAGTTAGATTACAGGGTGGATGCGAGGTTGAGTATATACAAAGTTCCTTTAATATAAATTAGTTTAATCCAATATTAACAATGTTAAATAAAAAGTAGTTTTCGCTATTTTTAGTTTTCATTATGAAATAACATCCCAAATTTGGGGTCTTATTTCATTTTCTATTTTGGGGCCTTATTTTCTACAGCCTAGATTTATAATGAATAAACATGTCATAAGTCGTAATTTTTGTATAATACGTAAAAAGGGTTATATCGCCATGTACCTGTTCGCAAATAATAGATTTAGATATAAGAATTTTTTTTTACAATTTTATAGGGTTCTTATATGTTACTAGCTGACCCGGCAAACTTCGTTCCGCCCAAATTTGTTAATATAATGAAAATAATAATTCCGAGCATGTACAATGCACTTGCTAATTTATGTTATTCGGCAAATTAAAATTCTTTATTCAAAAGTTAAATTAAATGCAAAGAAATAAATGACGAATAGCAATGTTGATTTGTTTCATTCAAACCGCAATGATTTTGACGTGTCGGCCAACCTTCCGCTTTTTCACTAAATTGACAATGTGAGAAACATGGGAAATCAAGATTGATGCCACAAATGCACAAACATCCATCGGTTATCCTTGCAATAAATTATTTGTCATAGTGAAAGCGAGACGCACGGGAAATTGAATAAACGAAATCTGCGGAATAAGAGTGTTTGCCGTTGAATTTTCCCCTCATAATTATCACTTGCATGATATTTGATATGAGATCCTTCACCATAAATCAAATGCGATCCGTTACAAACTTTCGGTACATTGATGTTGCGCAACAAAATCTTAACTGAGCCGACTTTCAAATCCAAATTATGAAGAGATAAGCCCGGAACATCCAAAGAATTAAAAAATTCAACTGATCCCCATAAAGTTTTTTTTACAACAAAAGGTAGCATTATGCTCTTCCTTCCTACCAAAAATCATAAAAATCGAAAGATCCGTCCCCGAGTTATGAGTGCACATACGGACGTCAGTATCTTTTATATGTAACTGTACCCACCCGGCTTTGCCCGTACATTTCATATTAAATCTTGCTCACATTTCGCAAATGGCTTTATTTGGACATTAATAATTTTAGAAATAGGTAGCGTTTGATTTTATTTTTGAATGGGACGTGCCACAATCCGTTTTCTTATCCGAAATTTAAAACTGGAAGCAACCATATCCATCTACAAAATTTAAATCAACTTGGTAGAGCTGTTTCGTAGATCGGCAACAGCGCCACCTATCAGGTCCAAAAGTATCCTATCCTTCAAGCGGGAACGAAGAATATAAATCTACAAAATTTCATTGAAATCGGGTGAGTGGTTTCGGAGATTGACAACAACGCCATATAGCGGGTCAAAAATCCTATCTTTTAAGTTTGCGCTAACCTGAAATACAACAATACGAACAAAACAAAAGAAGAATCATAAAAATTGACCCAGTGGTTATCGAGTTATATCATCATCATCGAGTTCATCCCGAAAGAATTATAGGTATAAATTAAGAAGATTATTATTAAACAAAATTTAATTGAACTGAAAAACGACATATACGCCTACAACGCCACATGTTGAGGATTTTCCGACGATGTGCACTAAGAAATTCAGTTTTTGTTAAAAATAATAAATTAATTATTTTATATTATGTATTTTATCAATATAATAACTCCGATCGAAGCATCTGTTTTAAACAATATTCATTGTTTTTACGTCCTCTTTGACCATATTTGAAGCACGCATTCTGTCAATGTTATGCCAAACGCCATAAGGCTACATCAACAAAGTTGGAATTGTAAAAGCGCTATGGTTACATTAGATATAATTTAATATGGTGGTTAAGTATTCTTAAATTTTCTAATTTTCCGCGCAATTTTCTTAATTTTTTCTTTCATAAGATTCTTCTCCTGACAATAACAAACACAACAAAAAAAGAATTAACGAAATCGGTCCAGCCGTTCACGCGTGATGCCGTGACCAAGGCAAATAGGGATTCATTTTTATATATATAAATATCCGTCGTAGACTGAAGGTTTCTTTAACTGTGCCGCTTCTCGCGGATACAGCATAAAATTGTGATTGTAAACTTGGTTCGCCTTAAATAATAAAAACTAGCAAATAAATGTTCATTGTGAAAATCTACGCCAATGCTTTGAAATTATTTGAAATTTTTTATCTATAACCCCAAATCTTCACCTTCCTACCCCAACGCATCATTTTTGAATCGCGATTTCAGTACTTTTGTACAAACAATATCCTAATAATTTAGTCGTCGTTCCTTTTTAAAACATAACGAAATTATTTATGTTGTTGAAAGACAGAAAGCGCTACTTCCCAATTGAACTGTTCAAATGTTCAACCGTGAAAACCAGAAATTGCATTCTTTCAGAGGTGGATTGTGGGGATTTCTGAACATTTTAATCTATGACAATGAACTAAATTTGTTCATCACGGATATTGGCTCGCGGTTAATTTTTGAAGTAAAACTTCTTAGGTGGCAGTGAAAATTCAAGGCCATGTAACGTTTTGAAGAATTTCAGTCAACTAGAGAGACGGAAATTTGTAACGTAGTAAGTAGGAGCAGGAAAGCTATATTATTATACATGCAGTATAGTAATAGCATTGTATAGAAACGTGGTTTACATGTTGGTGGTGTGGGGGTAGAATTCTTTTAGCATGATGAGTTTCTTTATTTTTAATTTTCTTCATTTTTCATTCAACTTATTATCTAACTCTTTATAGCCAATACTTCTCTAAGTATGAAATCAGATCGCAGTTGATCAAATTGTTACATCAAAAGTTTGGCTCTGCGAAATAAGGCCCCAATATAAAAATGAAATAAGTCTCCAAAAAATTATACATGAAACAACAACAACGATTTTTAATCAAATTTGGGGTGTTATTTCCTTTTTTGGGGCTTTATTTCCTAACGAAAATTGGGGTCTTATATTTCATTATGAAATAAGACCCCAAAAAATTAATCAATTGGTAGTTTTCGTTATTTTTAATTTGATTATGAAATAAACCCCAAATTTGGGACTCTATTTCATTTTTTTTTTTGTGGCCTTATTTCATCGCAGTGGGGTCTTATTTCATATTTGAAATCGGGGTATTATTTCATTATGAAATAACACCCCAAATTTGTGGCCTTATTTCAATTTCTCTTTTCGGGTCTTATTTCCTACAGCCGCAAAGTTATACTGTCTGGAAATAGATTTTTTGGGCAACTATAGTTTTTCTACTTAAGTGCAGAATTTTGCTTTTTTTAATTGAGATCTTTGACCCAGAGTTATTGCACGAGCTCGTGAACAGTGATGCCATTCTAGCATTTTTATACCATGTTTCCACCAACGCGATCTCATAAATTACGTGATTTATAATACATTTTCGTGATTAAGATTTACGTGATTTTGACGTGTTCAAATTTTAATTACGTATCTGTCCACACAAAATAAAATCGAACATACCTCTATTATCTTCAGCACTTCATTCAGCAAACGAAAAGTCAGTGATGGGACTTGAGGAAAGTGAAACGGTGGTAGAAAAGTGGTAGAAAAAATAATTGTCCATGATAAATAATTCATTTATTTAAACCGTTGCAATAGTAATAATAAAAAAAAAAACGGAAATAAAATTAATATAAATAAGTCATTTCTAACTATTAATTTCAATTATTTTTAAAAATCACATTTGTTGTTTAAAACAAAAAAACTAAATTATTACTTCGTATAGTAACCGTCTGCGAATTTATAATTTAAAGCATATTTTACCAAAAATTTCGGGGGTTCTCCAGAAGTTCCTTGGCAGCTTTTAAATTTTGAATTCAATTTTTGAAAGAACTACATAAAAAACGGCATAAATTCAACTCATCATTAAATACAAAATAGCAAAACTTAGCAAAACACCCTCGCACTAATACAGTCAAACAATTAAGTATTGGCGCAGTAAATGGTGTATACTGGACTGGAAGCTTTTGCTGATGCAATTCTTCGAGAAAAATACTGATAGCTGAGAGTGTATGTGTAAAAGTAAGGCGAATAGCAGTACCTAGGTAAAGTAGGTACAATTTTCAATTTAATGATGGAAAATAATTATTATTAGCAAATAGCTCTGTTAAAAAGGTGGTAGATTTCGAGTTTAGGTTGGTTGAATTTCCGAAAGTGTAAAAAGTGGTAGAAATACCACTTAGGTTCTAAAAGTCCCATCACTGATAGGGCAAAGTTGACGTAAATGTCACACTAAAACACGTAAAGTTTGGTGGAAACGCGTTTCGTGATTTATAAATCACTTCGGCTAAGTCACGTTGGTGGAGACATGGTATTAATGCTAGATCTAGCATTTTCGAAGACTTGAAAGCATTTTTTTTTTAAAGAAAAATGCCAGATAGTGGATTAGCATTTTTTGGATTTTATTGTCTTTTGATATTTGAGTTGGAGTGTGAGCGGATAAGATGTGAGTGCGATGAACCATGTCTATAAGGTAGGTACGTGGAGATAAGTAGATCAGACCAAAAACATAAATTTTAAAAAAGATCCTGAGAGCTGTTCTATATAAAAACATCTATGTTTGTAAAAAGTCAGCCGTGAAAAGTACCGAGATCTAAAAGTACACCAAGTTCTTACTTTATTAAGGCTTAATACGATATATTTAAAGAAGAACAATACTTAAATAACTACAAATTAAGAGATTAATTTTATTACCTATATAAAATTTAATCATTTCTGACTAAAATTTGGTAGGTTCACTGATCAAGTTCTTAAAACCTTTCGAGCTTGGCGTAGTAAAAAGAAAACTTGCCGGGTAAGCCCACCAAATTTTAGTCAGTATTAAGTTCTTAGAAAAGTCATGAACATTTAACTTGCATGTGTATTTTCAAAATGACAATAGGCAGATACGTCGCATGAAAAATCATAGATTTTCGAGCTCTACCGATCAACCAAATTTCATTATTCTACAGCAATCGGAAGTCCTCCTTATAATTGACAATAATTGTCAGTGTGGGTGGCCACTTCCCCTTATAGAGAAACCTCAAAGTTTTTGATTTATTCCTTTGGTTGCACCACAATTACAAGATTCCACAATGTCGAGGAGTACTCCATAATTTTTATGATCTATCACTCTATCAGTCAGTCAGTTACGGTTTTTGTGATTTTGTAAGCCCTATATTTCAGGAACCACTAATGCTAAAAAGTTTACTGAGACGCTTGTGCTTCATCTTACTTAAGGTGGCGCTACAATCCGGAGTGGACCTGGGCCTTAACCAACAAGCGTCTCCAGCCAGCGCGCTTGTGCTTCATAAGCTTAGCAAATATTCCGAATTTGAAATTTCTGACTTCATTGGTACTGAAGATAGAGGACGTCGAAAATCGCCTGAGTTTGTTCCTGTAAGAAGGGCGTAGTGCCAAAACTTGGCTGGGCACTACCATGCCCTTTGATACATTAGTTCAGACGTGTGTTGAAGGATTTATTTCTTATCTATGGTGGACCTCAAACGCCAACTAAATTCAGCCACTGTAGTTACTGTTGATATTTTTAACTTTCTCCATTACGTAGTAAGAGAAAGATATTATTTTCGTACAAAGTTTTGAACTCGAGATGTTAATCAATTCTGACATTACGATGATAGACGCACTCAAAAAGGTGGGGTCGAAAAATTCTGTCCGGTCTGTCCGTCTGGATTTCGTTCAAACTTCTGATTTGGAGTTTGTGGGCTTAG
This sequence comes from Cheilosia urbana, assembly GCA_946477585.1. NCBI lineage: Eukaryota > Metazoa > Arthropoda > Insecta > Diptera > Syrphidae > Cheilosia > Cheilosia urbana. Next base: position 48,319,291 of record OX297856.1, read on the forward strand.
GGCTCGGGGCCGTTTTTTATTTTGCAAGGTAACCTCAATATTAATGGTACTTCCCATACAAAGTGTTTGTATCAGTTTGATTTGCTCGAAAACGGCCATAACGATTACAACCAAAATTTATATTTAAGCTTAAGTGGGTGAGGTTACCATGACTGCACACCCAGTTTTTGGTTAAAAATTCGAGTAACGGTACTTTTGAAATTTGGACATATCTAGAAAACGGTCCATACAATTGTAACAAAAATTAATTCCTAAGGTAAAATGGTCATTTCCAACTTAATGCCAAACTCAGTTTTTTGAAAAAAGTAATTTTTTTTTTTTAATTTTTTTTTTTTTTAAAATACCTAGTATTTTTCAAACTAAATATTGCATTATTTGGTACTGTTTTGTCTGCCAAATTTTACAAAAACAAGGATAATATCAGTATTCTAAATAAGATCCCGTACTTAGTTTTTCTCAAAAAAATCGAATAAATTCGTTTTTTAATTAGATATTTCCCAAAAACGGCTACCCAAAAACCGATATCTGTTCATATAAATTTTTAAAACTCAATACCGCACTCCACAATTAGAATTTCACTAGCCATTAGATATGCAATAGCAGTTCTACATTTTTCAACCATTGTCAATATGGGCATTCCAGTCACTTGGAGTTTACACAATCATTATATCCCACTTCATTTGCACCCCCATACACGTTCATCGTGATATTAGCTTATAGCTGCTAAAGTAAATTCAAAAACAAATCTCTGAATTCTTGCATATACATATATATATATTTGTATGTAAAGATATCGATCTATAACGAACAATACTTCCAATTATAGACAACTTAAGCCAGTGTCTTTAATATATTCCAGTCAAAAATGAGAAACCCCTACTATGCTTGTTCTCGTACTCAAAAATCTGGTAAATTGTAAGAACTTATAAGAACAGAACAGGCGACTGAGGGCTTCAACTTCTAAAATATCACATTGTTGTTATGTACCTACTGCCATCTTTTATGTAGCGTTGCTTCTCAGATCTTCAGATCTTTACCTATCTATCTTATAAAATAAGAAAACAACCATAAAAACTTTTGATATACGAGAAAGTTTTGTTCGATCCAGTCGTGCACTTTATTTTGATTTGTTTTTTTTCTGAAGACTGATACTTTAATCTCTTTATATATAAAAATCAATTGCTGTGCGTTAGTCGGGTAAAGGCTCCAGAACGGCTCGACTGATTTGAATGATTTTTGTTTTGTTTTGTTCGTCTTGAATCAGGGATGGTTTAGGAAAAAAGAAATATCGGAAAATTATCAACATATGGCACTGTATGTGCATATTTAAATTTTCAGTAAAATTAAATTATCTTCAATAGTAATCTTCTATATGATTATTATCATCATCATCATTATATTAATACGTGAACATCCGAGCTTTGCGTACGCTTTTTTAGTATTTAATATGAAATGAGGAGAATGAAACTTATGTTATTGGAAAGGTACTGTGCCGTAGATGTGCACAAACCCAAAATCGTGGATACATTTCGCCATTAAGCCTGGTAAAATTAAGTTATGAATTCCACATACAAAACAGGTAATAGACAACAATTTGTTGCCGCCATAAGTTACCATAAAATTCGAATATAAAATCATCGTAGAACCTGTACCTGCTCCTACAAGTAAGCAATTGTAAGAAATTAATTGAATTTAGGGGTATTCGTATTATGCCCAATTCACAATTCGGCGTTGAACGTTTTTTGTTTTATTAGGCTGTTGAAAACGACCATGTAGTGTCCAGTTAGGCCCGATTCGCCAGGGATTTCACCATTTTCCTGGTGAAAACGATAAAACTTACTTTAATCCAGACTTTTTTATTATTATTTTTTTTTTATTAGACGATCCGGCTTTTTCCACTTCGGTCCATGTAAAAATAAAGATTCTAACTGCTAAACCAACAGAAATATCAAATTCTGAAGATTGGTCCACTTTTGCTTGTTTTGGTTACTGGACCATAAAACTAACACTAGATCACAGCGAAAGTAAAGTACAACAACTTATGTCACCTCCTCCGACTCAGTCTGACATTATGCAAGCCTTTGATTAAGTGCTAGTTAGATATCTCTGGTTTGCTTTTTTCCAATTTGGGGAGATATCTCGTGAATCGTGTCCTTAGGGCCCGATTCTGGCTCAATTATCCGGATTTCCTGGTGGACAAATCCTTAACTAGGTACTACAAAAAGTGAACTACTGTGACCTATAAATTATTTGAGGGTGGAAAGCTGAAGCAAAAATACGCGTTGAGAGGGTAGATTATGACTGACTAAAAGTTCGGTCTGTTCTTTGGCTGAAAAATACAAATATAGAGCAGAATTAAAATTTCAAGTCTACTTCCTTTTTTCTTTTAGCTGTAATTTTTATGCACGACTTGAAAAACGATTCTACAAAATACAAGAAAATCATATTTAATTAAAGCAAAAAACAACCTTAATACGGGTATAAAACCCTTTATAGATATTTTTTCTCCAAAAAATCTAAAAAATTAGTAGTTGACAAAAAAAAACGTTCACGCAAACTGCGATTATTCATAAATTAAATTCACTTAATCTTTGTTGCATTGCCACTGCGTTTAGTAGCATATCTTCAACTCTTTTAATTGGAGGTAGAAACTTACACAATGCGCCGTACTAATAACAAATTTTAGTCTCGAGCTTGAATTTACGGAAGCTCACAATTAAAAAAATGTTATGGAAAATATGGCCACTGAAACTTAAATTTAAAGTCGGAACTAAAAATGTTTATAGGTAAGACCCGTGTTTAAGTTGCCTATTCCCATTTTGGAAACATCAGTGGCCAATATTACGGCAAATAGTAACTACAGTCAGTACATTAATACTTCTTCATTGATTATTATTGATGACGTTTCCACTTATAGTATTGAAAGTTATAGACAGATTATTAAGAGATTTGTGTACGGATGAAGGTAATAAAAATAAATCGTTTGGAGGTAAAACTATTGTTTTATGCGGTGATTCTAGACAAATTTTACCGGTTGTTCAAAACGGATCACGTGCATCATTAATCAAAAAATGCATAACAAGTTGGAATGAGTTTGCTACATTTCATCATGTTACTTTAACTCTAAATATGAGGGTTTTGCAGCATGAATTACAGTTCGTTGAATTTTTAAAACAAATTCAGTTGTCTTGGTACCAAGAAATGAAGACTGCGCTTTTATAAATACCGATATACTCAATCGTATGCCAGGTGAATCAAAAATGTATCTTAGTTTCGATAAGATAGTTTGTGAGAATGATAGTAAGTTAATAATTATCTGGTAGAGTTTTTGAATTCCTTATCTGTTGGTGGTTTACCACCTCATATTTTAGAATTAAAAGTAAATTGTATTGGTTTACTCATTAGAAATTTAAATAAGGAAGGTACAAGAATGCGTGTCAAATGCTTAAATGCTATTGATTGCGAGGATTTAACTGCAATCGCACGAAATAAGAGAATATTGATTCCCCGTATAAATTTATCTTACTCCAGTACTATTTTACCTTTCGAGTTTCAAAGAAAATATTTCCCAATTATTCCTACATTCAAAATTACTATTAATAAGTCACAGGGACAAACATTTGAAAAAGTTGGGATTTTATTAAGGCAACCAGTTTTTACGGATGCTCAGTTGTATGTTGCGTCAAGTAGCGTTCGGTCTTCGACGGTTTGAAGTTTTATGTTTCTGAACACAGTGAACAAGGTCATTTAGCGAAAGATGAAAGATTTTTTACGAAAAATATAGTTTATACAGAAGTTTTGAATCGTTAAATCTGCTTCATAATTATTCAATTCTTTCAAATACAATTATCATTTATCTTTATTTATTTTCTATTTTTTTCTTCCATTAATTTAATGTAGGCACTAGTTAAATATATCTTTTAAATAATTTTAGATGCTTACTAAATTGTTCTCATTAATTCCCCCATGCTTTGCCCTTTTCCATTAATTTTCCCATAGCGGAAAGGTATATGAATTAAGAATTAGCTTAGCTTACAAATAACTTAAAATAATAATAATAAATAAATTATGTGAGAAACAAGTTGCCTTTCATTAGTTTATAGACAGAATTGGTCGAATTTCGACCACAGGCGATTTTTTTTTTTTTTTTTTTTTTCTGTCGGAGGTTGTTACTATCCGATGGAGCACTCAGACACAACTACTGGTCCATTGTACTGCCAAACAGACACCTTACATTTATGTACTTAGTTTTCCCGTCTTTCGAAGAAAGATGAGAAGGAGCTTCAGTGATGAAGAGCTTAGATGTTCGGCACTCACCACGTCAGCCCCAAAGATCAGCCGCCTGATGCGAGCAAAGGCAGGAAAGCTACAGAGGAAGTGCTCCGCTGTATCGTCATCCTCTCCACAGGCAGGACAGATGGTGGAGATGCTAAAGCCCAAAACATTTAAGTGTTTGGCAAAAACTTGGTGGCCCGAAAGGACGCCCACAAGCAGTCTACAGTCGCTTCTTCTGAGAGACAGAAGGAAGGCCGCCGACCTTTTGCAGATGTCCAGACGCAGTCGTTTGGTCTGCCCACACCCAGCACAGCCACGCCACCGACACTCGTGTTCGCGAGAAACCCAAGTATCAATGGATGACTTAACAACCGATGAAGGCAGACCCAACGCAGGTTCAGGTCCTAAGAATTCTTCCTCTGAACCCAGCCTGGCAAGCTCATCAGCTATCTCATTTCCAAGGATACCAGTGTGACCTGGGACCCAAACAAGATACACTGTATTTAGCCTTCCGACCAAGTTCAGAGAAAGCTTGAGTTCGAGCACTAATTTAGACGAGGTAAGAGGGTTAAGCAGCGCTTTTAATGCAGCTTGGCTGTCGCTGCAAGCGCATATACTCCTAGCCCTCCACCTGTTTGTCACAATATAGCGCATAGCCATAAGGATAGCGAATATCTCCGCTTGGAAGACAGACGCATGGTTTCCTAAGGGGTAGTGAAGTCTAATGTTCTCGCTTTCCACGAAGACTCCAGAACCAGACCCCTGTCCGGTTTTGGAGCCATCCGTAAAAATACGATGGCATTCTTTCCCTGGCTCAGAGTCTGGCCTAAGCCATTCCGTTGCCTGAGGAAAGTTGACGTGGTAGTTTTGTCGCAGTAGGACTTCTGGAGTCATTGCGTCAGAGGGCATACCCATAAGACAGGGGTCAAAGGATAATTCTCACACAAGTTCTTCAAAACTCCAATGCGCGTGGTACCAAAAGCCACCTCTCTTTAGACGAGAGATGGTTTTCAGCGTACACCCCATGATAAAAATATCAATGGGGGGGAGGTTCATCATAGCGTCTAGAGCGGAGCCCGGTGTGCTGGGGAAGGCCCCCGTGCAGCCGAGACAAACCGTTCTTTGAAGTCTGGCAAAAGAGGCTGTAACACGTTTCCGTGAAAGCCTGTTCCACCATACAACCGACGCGTATGAGAGGAGTGGTCTTACCATTGCCGTATAGATCCAAAGGACCCTTTTAGGAGATAAGCCCCATGTCTTGCCAAAAGCGCCTTTACACTGCCAGAAAGTTGACAGCGCTTTATCGGTTTTCGATTCGACATGCTTGGACCAAAGAAGCTTTCTATCGAGGATTACTCCCAGATATTTGACTTCATCGGAGATCGGAATAGTGACACCTTTTAACACAAGCTGAGTCAGACCAGTAACCTTCCTCCTTCTCGTGAAGAGAACAACAGTCGTTTTAAGAGGATTCACTGAAAGCCCATTTCTTGTGCACCAGCCATCGATCAAGCCCAAGGATCTCTGAGCCCGAGAGCAGACAGTCCCTAGGTCAGAACCGACAGACAGAACTGCGACATCATCCGCGTATGCTTGAGTATAGGTTCCAGGAAGATCGAGAAGCGTTAGCAGAGAGTCAACTACCATACACCATAAAAGGGGAGACAGAACACCGCCTTGAGGGCAGCCCCTGTTAACCCCTGTCACGACGCATTTACCACAATCCGCCTCGGCAATCAACGCCCTGTACATTATTAACACTCAATCAAGAACAATTAACAATAAAATTTACCGTTTAAACCGAAAAAAATATGTATTCACTTCACAAACAACGTTGATTTGTTCACTGCTTCTATATCTAATGACCCGATTTATTTCCGCATATTTTTTACTTGATTAACAATTTGTCTTCAAAGTTCCGTTAGCTAAATTTCTCCTATACACAAATTTTATTTTTTGTTGTTAACAAAATAGTCTCTCATATGCCATAGTCGTTTTTTCTAATCGATCATATAACGGGAGAAATATCGATTTTACTACTCAAAAATGCGTGATTCTTATGACTTGCAGTGTATCACGGCTGAATTTATAGAAACTGGGCATGAGAAATGTCCTTGTTTTTCGTCCGGAGACCCTAGGCCTAGCTTCTCACAACCATTCGTTTTTTGTGTGAGTTTTTCATATTAGGAACGAAGGGAAGGGATCTACAATTTTATGCCGACTCCAAACGGCTAATTATTGAGAAGTTCTTTCAAGACAGTTATACTCTCGGATGTTTGTCAGACGATCGCGAGAGGTTGCGCAATGGAAAAAATCCTAAGTTGGAATTTGGGTTTTTGCGGGATTCGAACCTAGACCCCTCGCTTAGTAGCCCAACACACTAACCAATAAGCCACTGCGCATGCAATAATAGGATGTATTTATTTCCCACGCATTAATATGTATTGGAATTCAAATTTTCGTTTCAATTTGATTGCCGAAGCAATGCCGCGTGATAGATTTTTTTTACTGCGCGTTAATGTCCATTTTGTGGATGTGAACGCTGCATCCGAAGAACACAAAAAGGAAGATTTGCTTTGGAAGGTTCAGCCAGTGATTAACTGTGTACGAGGCAGATATTTAAAAATTGATAGAAACGTTCTCAAAGAATTTTCAATTGACGAAAGCAAATAATACCATTCTTAGGTCGATGTGCTGTCCAGCAATATGAAAAAAATAAGCCTCGTCCTGGCGGGACTAAAAAACTTTGTACTTACGTCATCTTGGACTTTAAAATTTATCAGGGCGCAACAACTGGCAGTTGTCTTACAGCTAACGGAAACATTCCAAAAAATGCTTGTGTGTATTTTGATAAATATTTTACAACACTTCCGCTTATTCAAAAGTTAAAAGAAAATCATATCTATGCGACGGGAACTCTAATGAATAATCGGCAGAACAACTATACTTTTACAAAAAATTCCAAGATGAAAAGGGGAGAATTTGAGGAAATATGCGTCAACGCTGTTTCTCTATGTATGGTAAAATGGAAGGATAACAAAAGCGTTTTAATGATTTCAAGTCTTCTCAACCAGTCAATACCGTACAACGCTGGGACAAAACAGCAAAGGCTAGAATCGATGTTCCTTGTCCGGCTTGCGTTGCCTCCTACAATGCTAATAATGGGAGGTGTCGACACTTGTGACCAGCTAATTGAGTGCTTACGGACGTATGTATGTATAAAAAAAAAATGGAGAGTGAAAACAATCCTTCATTTGTTCGACTTAGCTGTTCTGAACAGCTTTTTAGAATACAAATACGACTGGTAAACAAATAAAAAACAAATACGTAAGGAAGGACAAAATGGACTTTCTGGTGTTCAGGTTGGAAGTGGGAGAATATTTACTGGGTATGGTGTCGGCAAGAAAAAAACCAATGAATTTTGAAAGTGATTCCGAATCAGACGACGAAGCGGTTCAAAAGAAAAGGAAAAGGTTTTCTTCATAACCTGTGCCAGATAAGCGCTTTGATGGTTTAAATTACTGGCCAGTTGTTGACACGTTAAATATACCACTCAAATGCCGTTTACCTAGTTGTAAAAGCCGGTTGCGAACTAAGTGTGAGAAGTGCGATGTATAGGTAGGTACCTTTGCCCTACAAATTGTTTCAAATAATATTTACGAATTTTAAGTTTATTTATAAAATCGCAATTTTCGTTATATTTAAAAATTATAAATTCCTTTCAATTTTGTATTTTTAACTTTTGGCTTTATTTGACAATGATGTTAGTGAACTCCTGAAGCTCACAAATGTGAGTGTCCCATTTCAAGGCCATCCAAAATCTTTTTTAATTTTTTGTTTTTTGTTTTTAACCTATTTTTAACCTATTAAAGTACAAAAAAAAATATATATGTAATCACAAATAGACATCGTTTCATTATTGTGCAGAAGGGAAACGGATAACGTGAAATAGTGCTACCTTTGAACTTTTCATGCAAAACATATAACGTTCCGTGGCAGATTTCATCGTTTTTCCACACGTCTTCCAATAAATACTCGTATTTTCGATTTTCTGTCAAAAAAAGCGTTTATAGCAACAGCCTAGAAATTTAAGACTTAAATATTTAAGCTTGCTTTAAATATTATTTTTGATAAGGAAAACTCGTTTTTAAGGTTCCAAGGAACAAGTATTTTGGTTATTAATAGTGTACTCTTTATAATTATTTTTTTAATCAGTCATCGCCAAGAATTTCATTCTTAAATTATTACAAATTTTGATATTTGGGTTCATTTTAACCAGTGAAAATTGTTGGCATTACATTAATTGATTTCTTTTTTTCTTTTTTTTTTATATATATCTTATATATAAAAATCACGTGTCACAGGTTGCTCCGCGATGGAATCCTAAACTACTGAACCGATTTTGATAAAATTTTGCACATTGTGTGCAGTTTTATCCCACTTGAGAGATAGGATAGTTTATAACTCAATTTATAGTCGCTGATTTTTTGATTGCAAATTATCTATTTACAATTATCGAAACTTCTCAGCAACCGTTGTTCATATTCGTTGTTCTGCTTTGGGGTGGTTGGGTGGCGCACATCGCATAAGCACATTAATTTTGAAATGAAAGAGAAGTATGCGAGGTTGAGGAAATGCGCAGATGGCTGATGACGTGTGATGGTGTAAATACAAATTGAGTTTAAAGGTTTTTGTTTTAGGTGGTTGTGAATTGTGATATTACCTACGTTGATACCAAATATTATAATTAAAAACCGTCAAGTTTTCAGAAATAATAACAAACAAATTTAGCCGAGTGAAGTGAAAAAAGAGCCTTTCCTTTGGAATTATATTATTAGGTATTTGTTTTTAGAGCTTTGGGAAAAGTGAAAGCTGGGACATGCTCGAGCTTTCCACAAAGTGAAAATTTAAAATTAAGAAAAAATATACACAGTCTATGTAATGTGTGATGGAAGATTTTTTCCACTTTTTTTTACTTTTTTTTTAACAATCTGTTTACAATTTATTTACGTTACATTTTCTTCATATGTATATCGTCTATGTTTGACCAAAACTCATTAACTGACAAAATTAAAAGTCCGAGATAAAGAAGTTTTAAAAATGCAATTTTTCATTTTTGGTACTAGTGCTTTGAAAATGAATTTCTTGTTCTAAATTCGGGTTATTATATTAGTCCAGTGGAGGAAGCATGTGGAAAACTATCTTGATTCAAAAATTACCATCAGTCTTACCATCTTAGAGTGTTAAAGTATTTAATGATTTTTGGCTAATCAAAAAGAAAAACTGATGTATCACATTAATGAGTTTAGAGTTTTGTTTCTTTTAGTTAAATTAACTCATGCACCATAGCTCTCGATGCTCCGCCATCGACTCCAAATCAGCACGAATTAGGTTTTTTTGGGTTTGTTGGAGTCTTAAGAAGTATCTTAACGAGTGCACTCAGCGGCTCGTTGTCTTCATCTTCACCAGAGTCAGAGTCTCTGGGTTCTGGATGATACTCTGGATCAGCAATACTGTTGTTGTTTGAAAAATCTGAGTCTGATTCTTCAAGAATTTCTCGAACTAACTCACTAGATAAGCCAGACATTTCTTTGCACGAATCAAAATTACCGTTTAACTTCAATGGCGCCAAAAATGTATTTGAGGTGACGAATTAAATACGTTAGTGACATTATGAATTTGATATTTGATATATCGGCTACTATGATTCAAAAAAAAATATTTCATTCAAAATTCATTAAATCACATAATGAGTTTTGGTTGGTAGGGTAATATATGACAATTTCAGTGAATGACTTTTGGAACCAAGTTATTATAAAAATGATAGAATATACGTGATTTTAATGACTTTTACCTGAAAGACAATTTGAAAATAATAATTTTGGTGCATAAAAACAGTTTTCTGAAAAATGGCAGTTAATGAGTTTTGGTCGAACATAGACGATATGTATATGATTTTAATCAGATTTTGTACACTGTGTTTAATAGTTTATAACTCAATAATTTATAAGTGCATTGTTTTTGTATTGCAAATTATTTGTTTATGATTTAACAAAGAGTTATAATAATAGGTTTATATAATTCCTTCGGGGTAAAATTCGATGGCGTTATAACTCGAAAGCCGCTGGGTCGATTTTCATCATTCTTTTTTTGTTTTTGTTCGTATTTAAAATATAAGATACTTTTGGACCCGATAGGTGACACTGTTTTCGATCTCCGAAACCACTCAACCGATTTCAATAGAATTTTTTGGATGTACCTATGCAGTTGGTTCCAGTTTGAAAGATAGGATAGCTTTGGGCCCTATAGGTAGCACTTTGCAAAAGATAAGCGGGATAGAAAAACAGGTTGTGGCAGCTCCCAATAAAAAACAAATTCAAACGAACTTAGCCACAGCAACGCGTGGCTGGGTCTTCTAGTATATATATATATATATATAACTATATATTAAATTTCAGTGCGCTCCTAATTATCTGCTTCATAGGCCGATCAAATTGTCCATAATCTGTCCGTAAACTAAACTAGAGACGGTTCATACAGAATTACAAAATAACCTTCCGTCGCAGCTGAAGCAGGTCGCAATTCTTTAATTATTAGTTTAAGAAATAATGTAAAATCTTTTTTTATAAAACTAATACAGATTATTTCGAATACTGCATTCTTCACTACATACCGCCCTTTAACTTTTTAATATCCCCATTTAATGCAAGTCGTGCTAAGGCGATCGAAAAACGTAGACATGCCAAGCGATTTTCATAAAAATTCAGTGGCACCTATCCAACTAGCGGTATGTATTCAAATATTCTGTTTATTTTAAAAAGGTAGCGACACAGAACCGTCAGCCCTATAAAGATTTGGGATGTCATGTGCTACAAAAATAAAAGAAGGCCAAAAGACGACGGAAACAAAAACAATACAACGCTAGGTACCTACCTATTTTATAATCAAAAGTAAAGCGATTGTGTATCCAGGTCCAGCACCGAAGAATTTTTTATCTTCAAAAGGGCCATTTAACGTAGTAAAGGGAAAACAAAATGTCATATAGGTCCCCCAATAAATTATCAAGTTCTCGGCTCTTCTCAATGCAGCTTCGATTCAAGAACAAGGTATGGTCCACTGTTTGCCGGTTGCGACAAACTTACAAAAAAAAAAAATAACAAAATAAAAAGGCACACTTTCAATCCGCATCAGGGATGTGAGAACACATTTAAGTCGTTATTACCATACGGCTTAGGTGTGAGGGCGAACCTCAGCAAAGCCTTGCCAAGTAAATTTAACTTATTAAAATCATGTTTTCTGGTTAGCGTATGTTAGTAGGCTTATTTCGCAACCTTTCATCTACTTAAAAGAATTTGAATATTGTGAATTATTTCACATTCTATCAGCATACGAGCATAATATCGCCTGGCATTCTCGGTGAATCTCTTTTGGTCTTTTTTGCTCGAGGACACGAGGTAGCACATTGATTTGAAATGTGGTGGCATAAGCATAAACTTGTGCATGTCGTATCCTTGAATGCGGTGTGCTTTGATATCGCAATAGCTGCACGCGCCCAATTTACATTTATGTCTACCGATATTCGCAAACTCCTTACTTCACATATGCTACTTTATGTGAATAGCCGTTGCCTGAAATTTTCAAAGGGAATAAGTAGAAACTGAAACTGTCAATATGTCCGTTCTGAATAAAATGTGCAGACTTATAAATCGATAAATGTTCGGTCGCGAAACCAATGGCGGTAGTCACTGTATCAAAACTGTTGTTTAACAACTAAAAGAGCGTCCGATTCCGAACCTATATTGTGCTATGGACTCCGCACCAGTTTCACGTCGGAATATAAATACATATACATACGACATACCTCTATGAAAAAAAAAAAAATCTTTCTAAGCGAAAGAGTGTTTCGTGGAATAGTCTTTTAAATCCGCAGCATAATATATTTTTTTGCGGAAAGTCAATGCTCGGAACTGGAGGAGATTCACCTTTCTAATGCTGGTATACATTGTAGGTATCTATTACCACAGGGGCACGGAGCACGGAGCACGGACTCTTGTACCCTATAGATCTTAAGCATTCAGAATGTTATAATTAGCCAGATAAATATTTGATGTTGGTTAATTAGTTCCAAATGTGTGTGAAAGTGTATCACTTATTGATTATTGTATTAAAATTAGCTGACCCGGCAAACGTTGTTCTGCCATATAAATTATTTTTACTGAGTATTTCGGTTGTTAAATAAAAAATAACGAACGTACCTAGGTATATTGTAAGTGTGTTTGAATGTTTTAACCAGAGAAAATACTGAGACCCCCAACTCGCAATCCTCTTTCCGTTGGCCTTGGCCCTCTCATTTTTTTTTTTCAAATTCACCATTTTGTTTTCCTATCGGTGTTCTGTAAATTTAGAATCTGTGTGACATGCAAAAACATATAAGAAATATGAAATCAAATGCTGCCAACCTTGGATGAATGTGATGGAGTTCGGAACTACCACATTTTAGCATTACTGAATCCTGGTTTGTTATTATATATTTTTAAAAGGCAAATAATTAAATTGTTTGGTTAATAAAACTATCTAAATGAGATGTTTTGTACATTAGAAACATATGAGGACAAATATTGTTGTGTATTTTCCGCTTTTGAATATAATTAACTTACATTTCATGAGTAAATTTTTCCTACATAACTGAAGAGAAATAGCTCAAAAGGTTTTTATTTTCTCTCAACCAATTTACATTTTTAATTTTTCGTAAATATTTTAAGCAAAAGTACACTTGGTCCTAAGAAAAATACTATTCACACGTAACGAATAAGTTGAAATTTAACGGATAAAAATCTATGAACTGACAGCAACTTTGCCGACAGCAGAAGTGGCATATGCAAGGTGTGAGTGTATTTGTGAGCTAGAATTTTTGAAGTTACGTGACATTTGCCAATACAATTTCTATGTAACAATAATAACGCACTTAGCATTTTCCACACCATAAAAATATAGCTTGTAGGAAGGTAACGGAAAATCGGCGGAAGTTGGGAAGTCTCCGTATTCTCTGGTCAGTTGCTCGGTGTGTTAATTATGAACCGGTGGGCAGGGGGGCACAGGCCCCGGGCGGCACTTTGCTGGGGGCGGCAATTTGGAGCGCGGGTAGGGTAACATTTTTTTTAATAATATAAAATTTACAAAACTGAAGATTTTTTCAGTACGAATATACCTACGAAGTTTACCAGCATTAACACTGCTTTACAATAAGTAATCAGATATTCCTTGTGTTTTTTAACAACAAAATCCATTGTACGCTGCTGGCGCAGGGACATAAGTCCCGAATTCATTTTTCGGGACTTATGTCCCAAATTTCGATCGTTGAAAATGGGACATAAGTTCCGAATGAAATTAGACAACGTCATTTTTCTGATTCCTACAGCCAACAGCACCTACCGCGCGCGAATCGTTAACCTTCTAACATGGAATATGAATGGGGGGGCATGCTGCCCCTTGCAAACCCCCCTGCTTGGGTTTACAGTTGGATTACGGGGTGGGTGCGAGGTTAAGTATATACAAAGTTCCTTTAATCTAAATTAGTTTATCCAATATCTTCTTAGTTTGTCTTTAGGCTTGTATTTAGGAAAAAAATGTTTATTGCGACATAAGTCCCGAAATTTGTTTTCGGGACTTAAATCCGAGTGGGGTGGGACATAAGTCCCGAATTATATTAGGAACTTATGTCCCATTAAAGTGGGACATAAGTTCAGACAAATTAGTTCGGGACTTGTGTCTCGGGGACTTATGTCCCTGCGCCAACGCTGCTTCCTAATATGCAACTACATTTTATCAGAAATGACAACCCTATACAGCAAACATAAATTATAACATAGTACACAACATCTGCATTCTTTTTTTGCTAGAAGTTGTGTTTGTACGATTATGTAACTGGAAGCGATGTACCTATAGCTGGAGAATGAAGTTCGTGCGAATAAGTTATCTTGTTTTAGCTTTTGTTTAAAAAAAAATGAATTAATTTAATGCAATGAAATTAAAAACAAGTTTGATTATTTCTTTTCTTTTTTTTATTAGGAAGATAAGTAAAAATCTGAGAAGCGATGCTTGGAGTAGTGTTAAATAAAATCCATTTTTGAGTTATTCATCTGATTCAGCAGTTGTGAGTTTTTATAATCTGAATCTCTAGTAACAGGCAATTTTTTGAAACTTCTGATTAGAGAGTTTTAAGCGCCTACTGTATACTATTCTAGTTATAAGCTTTAATACTTTACAAAATTTTTGTGTAAGTGTATAGTAGAAGTTTCTGTTTTCTGATCTGTTGGGGCATGTTTTATTTTAAGGTGCATATTCAAAATGGTTGATAAGAATAATAAATGGCTAATATTTGCTAGAAATAAATTTTGCGTAGCTGTTACTGCATTTCTAATGACTGTTGCAATTTTAATTTTAAAGTGCGGTATTGAGTTTTAAAATTCGGCTTTTTGCTAGGTAGTCATTTTTGAGAAATAATTAAGAAAAGAGATTTTTTTTAGTAAGGAATCTTATTTATAATACCTACTTATATTATCTTTAATACCTATGTATTTTGATCCAAATCGTTAGAGCGGTTTCTGTAAAATTAAGCAGACAACAGCACCAAATATTGAATGATAAGTTTGGAAAATTCGATTGCTTAACTATTTAGATAAAAACCGTTATTGTTCGGGATGTACTTGGTTTCCAAAATTTTATCGAAAATAGTGTTTTCGAGATATGATCGGTTTTTAAAATTAGAGTTTTCGGTGATTCGAAATGAAAGTTAAGGACGCAATAATTTTGAGGATATCTAAGGTTGCATTTCTGTCAAAATCGTTATTGCCGTTTTCAGGTAAAGAAAACTAAATTTTAACAAAATGACTTGTTTTTGAACGATAATACAGACAAAAACTGAGTCTGCTATTAAGTTACAAATGACCATATTAGCTTAAGGTTAAATATCAATTTTGATTGAAATCGTTACAGCCGTGCCGTGGGAAGTACCATTAAAATTGAGGTAACCTTGCGAAAAAAATCGTCCCCGAACTGTAAGCCTCCGCTTCATTTTTTACTTCACTTGCTAGAAAGTAGTACCAACCAACTGTGTAACAGGTTGAAACCGTACATAAAGGTTTTTATTTTCCTATATTTAAGTGTGTTGAAAAATGGTTAGGGGCGGCCCCAACCCACTCTACGCCACTGCACTCGCACGCACTTTTTTGTTATCTTGTTGTATTTGTTCGTCTGTTATTTCCGCTCTACTATTTCGCATGTTTGTTGCTTTATTCGTTTGACGGCCCACTTAAACTTATTCCAGTTTTTTATTTGTGAAAAAAATGTTTCGTGGTACTGGCTCGGATTTGAACACGTAACCTCCCACTCAACAAGCGAACACTCTATCACTGCGCCACGGCCACCCGCAAACAAACTATAACAAAGCCCAATAATACCCTATTCACAGCGATCCAAAAACCGGGTTTTCGCGAAAATACTCGAAAACTTAATCGAAAACAGAAGTTTTCCCATAAGTCCATATTTCGGTTTTCAAAACGAGGCGTTTAAAGTCGTTTTCCACAAAAACGACTTCAAATCGTTGGCTTGTTGAAACAAACACACCTTTTACAACATTCAGCAGAGCAGCTGACAAATGTCACAACTCACAATTAAAAATCATTTTCCACAATTAATTGATTGGCTTATATTATTCGTTAATTAATGCGATCGAAATTTGTAAAGCAAATAGTTTACTGCACAGATTATACACAGAAGTTTCACGACTAGTGTCTCACAGCTGATTGAAACGTAAAACGAAAACTAGTTATTTTTCGCATCCTGCATTTCAATTTTTTGCCTCTTGGGCCGTAAACAGATTGAAAATTGTAGAGTAAAATGTGTCCCGGAGTCAAATTAACCCCACTTTACCCTACACAATGTACAACAAGGTCGAGAAAATTAAGCAAATTTATTATAATATTTTGCTTTCGCTTTTGTATCTTTGCTAAACGATTTAGGGGTTATGTTAGATAGTAAACAACTATCCTACATTTACCACTATGAATATACAAATAAAGCCAATAGAGCATGGGGAGTTCTTAAACATTATGCTACGGTGTTCGCCGACCCCTATTCGCTAAAAACTTTATATTTGTCGTTTGTTCGATCGCTGTTGTTGTCGTCTTCCTTGGTCAGATTTTAATAACTTATCCCCTTATTCAGTTCGATTACATCTTATTGGACTCGAGTCTCTTGAGGTTAGGAGAAAGGTGTCGAGAGTTGTTTTTCTCCACAGAATACTTATTGGGGACATTCAATGTCCTGATATTTTAAATCTTGTAGGTCTTAATGTTCCATTACTTTCTTTGCGTAATAACAGATTATTTTATATTCCCCGTTCTCGTACAAATTACGGTAGAGCATCCTCTTTTTAATGGTTTAATGTTATTGTATAATGATTGCGCGTCTTTAATTGTAATTAATATGACAATAAAATTAATAAATTCCACCTTGTTTAGTTATTTCCAGTATTGTTTAAATTTGAATTAGGTTTGTACTTGCTTTTTTTCTGTATTATCTTTATTTACTTAATTTTTCTTCAATTTTTGCCTCTTATTTCATTTGTAGATTTCAAATTTATTCATGTCTAAAAAAGGTCTAGTACTTTGTTGACGAACAAATAAATAAATACGTCGGTAAGGAAGGAAGGCTGAAACCAGAGACAATACTGAGACCCCCAACTTCGGCCGATTTTCCGTTACTTGCCTACAAGCTATATTTCTATGGGGTGGTACACGCTAAGTGCGTTAGTATTGTTACATAGAAATTCGTATTGACAACTGTCACTCACCAACACACTCGCACCTTGCGTGTCCCACTTCCGCTGTCGGCAAAGTTGCTTCCAGCGTTCATAGAATTTTGTCAGTTAAATTTGAAATTATTCGTTTCGTGTAAATAGTATTTTATTTTAGGAATTAGTGCACTTTTGCTGAAAATATTTATGAAAAATGATTACTGTAGAATGGTTGTATGAAAATAAAAACATTTTGGGCAATTTTTCTTCAGTTATTTAAGAAAAATGTACACATCAAATCGAAGTTAATGATATTCAAAAGCAGAAAATACACAACAATATTTGTCCTAATATGTTTCTAGTATATAAAATATCTCATTTAGATCGCATTATTAACTAAACAAATTATATTAATCGTTTTTTTTTAAATTTATAATAACCAACCAATAGCATTCAGTTATCTTAAAATGTGGTATTCTCGAACTCTATCACATTCCCCCATGGTTGGTAGCGGTTGGCAGCATTGAATTTATATTTTTTGTATGTTTTTACATGTCACACGGATTCTAAATAGACATAACACCGATAGGAAAACAAAATGGCGAATTTGAAAAAAAAACTGAAGGGGCCAGCGGCAAGAGGATTGTGAGTTGGGGGTCTCAGTATTGTCTCTGGCTGAAACTTTTGCAGTTTTTTTATTTGTTTTTTATCTCTTTTTTTTAAATAATTCAAACACATTGCTCTGACGTTGTTTTTAAGTTTTTTTTAATATACTTTTTTGTGATCTAGTTTCAAATACTGTTTTAGGTATCTATCATTTTTTGTTAAGTTTTTTTTTATCTTAAATTTGCTTTTAAATAAACCAAAATGTATTAAATCGGTAAAAAAAAAAAGTATTCTTTCATTTGGAAACTCCTCTATTCCGAAATAGGTTGAATCAAAAGTCAACTATTTCATTGGTCTTTTTCAGATTTCTTCATTTCCAAATTAAATTGATATTTTTATAATTTGTCTGTTTACCTTATATAGGTTCAATACCATACGAAATAGATAAAGATCATTTCAAACTTGTAATTTAGCCTTCAAACCTATCGCTTATATTTAGCAGCTTTGAACAGTTTTTTTTTTTCGTTTAACTCAAAATTCTCAAAAGTGTAAAAGAAGAGTTTTAAAATTATACCCTTGCCTTAGTGCAGTAGCCCAATTGATTGTACAGTAGGGCAGAGACAATACTGAGACCCCCAACTTCGACCGATTTTCCGTTACCTTGCCTACAAGCTATATTTTTACGGAGTGTACTCGATTTGGTGCGCTAGTATTGATACATAGAAATTCGTATTGACAAATGTCACGAAACCTACAAAATTCCGGCTCACCAACACAGCCTCAAAAAATATCAACAACTTCCGGTGCAGGCAAAGTTGCTGCCAGTGTTCATAGAAATTTGTCCGTTAAATTTGAAATTATTCGTTACATGTGAATAGTATTTTATTTTAGGAATAAGTGCACTTTTGCTGAAAATATTTATGAAAAATGATTACTGCAGAATGGTTGTAGGAAAATAAAAACATTTTGAGCAATTTGCTTCAGTTATTTAAGAAAAATGTACACATGAAATCGAAGTTAATAATATTCAAAAGCGGAAAATACACAACAATGTTTGTTCTAAGATGTTTATCTTATATATAAAAATGACTTGGATATTATGTTTGGATGTTTATATCTCGAGTTCGGCAGCACCGAATTGTATGATTCTTTTTTTGTTCAAAATGTATTCGTTTGTAGAAGGTTTGTACGTAAAAAAAAAACAATAACTTTCCAAAGAAAAATTAATCGAAATCGAAAATTGTTTATCCAATGAAGTGAGTGAATGGAGAAAGAACATTATTTCTCCGTTTCTACCATTCACACTCCGTTCGAGTGGATGCTTGCTTGCACACATTGGTATAGCCAGCATATATCCGCTATGGGGGTATTCAGGGTTTCCAGGTATTGTCGTATTTTGGTTTTATCTTTTTTCAAAAAGCGATAGAAATGGAAAATTTTTGGGCGATATATAATTTTACAAATATTTGTGTTAATTTCGTTCGTTTCACAAAATCAAAAGAAAATAAATATTTTCGGTACTTTTAAAACTTAGCAGCACAGGGAAGTGACGCGAGCAGTCGTTCAACTTGCTCGCACACCAATCTACTTTGCAGGCCTTCTGTTTTGACACAAACCACAAAAGGCAATTGCAGAAAATATAAATATAAACGCTAAAACCAAACAAAATGATGGCAGCCCTGTGCGTGTTGCATACAATTCAAGTTTGGCAGCTTTTGTTTCTTTTGTGTAAATCTAAATCTAAATCAAGTGAAGTGTGTTTGTGTGTTCACGGTTAGTGTTGTCGAGGGCGTACATAATATTTGAGTATTCCATATTTCTTTTGGAGTCTACGCCGTAATTAGCAATTTACTTACAAATTCACACTTTATTTGGCGTTCGGTTCTACTATTAACACTCCATTCGAGTTGATGTTTGCATTCATTGGTATAGTCAGCATCTCTGCTATGGGCGTATGGGCTGCCGGATTTGACGCTTTGTCGTATTTTCCGCTAACTTTTTTCAAAAAGCGATAGAAATGGAAAAATTAGCGCCCAACACAATTTTGGACTACATATCGTTTTACAAATATTTGTGTTAATTTTGTTCGTTTAATCCTTCACAAAACCAAAAAAAAAAAAAAAAAATATATATATATGTATATTTTTTCAGTACCTTTAAAACTTGGCAGCACTCTTGCAGTGAAGTGACATCGAACAGTCATTTAACTTGCACGCAAACAATTGCGGAAAATATAATGTGGCACTCGATTGGGCGCTCTCAGAGCAATTTTTATGTTCGCTTGGTACAAAAAAAAAGCAATCTTTTTCAGATTTCGGAGAACTTTTGCGAATCTAGATTTTTCCTCAGATTTCCTTCAGGTTTGCCAATACAAGTGCATTTGAGTTTGACAACAACTCGCGGAGTTTGTTTACGTTTTCGTGAACTTCTACCGCAGAGAAGGGCATTGGATGAATCAATTTTTGTAAATTATTTATGTTTAAATATTTAGAAATCTATTAGGACGCAAATTTTGAATGTTTTAATATAAAATTTAACCAGTGAATGGAAAACGTTTTGGAAAGTGTCGAATGCTACACATATTTGAATCGCACCAATATCAACACGAAAAAGAGCAAGTGACGTTTTTATGTTCGATTAGTCACACGAAATTTGAAATCTGAGATCGAATCTGAAGATGCCCAATCGAATACCACATAGGTTAAATAAAATACTGGGCGCGCATAAGTGGAATGGGTAAGTGGTAAAAATACCAACTTTTTCCACGATTTTTTGGGCTTTCTGGGCAACGATTTTGGGCTACATTTTTTAAGGTTTGGGCGCTTAAGGCAAACCAAATTATAGCAAACCTGTGCGTCTTGCATACAATTTAATTAATTTTTCTTTTGTCTAAATCTAAATCATGTGCTATAATTAGCGTTTTTTGCTTTTTGGCGAACATCATTCACGGTTAGATTTAAGATTTTTTAAACATTATGTTCAAATAATTGAAGTGAATTTTGTCCGTGTCAATTAGTTAATAATGGTGACCAAAAAGCATGTTGCTTTGGAAGCATTAAAATCGTCGTCTCGCAACGATAGAACCGAAAATGAAACAAAAAGTGTAATAGGTATTACCGTCACCTCGCAGCGATACAAGCGGCAAAGATTTTGGTTTGTAATTCATTTGCCTTTGTCATATTTTGGGTATTTTATTCTTTTTTTTTTATATATTTGACAGATTGGGATGAATAGCCACTTAACGTTAGTGATAAATAATACGTTTTTTATCGAATAAATCCAGCAACATACATTTGTATTTGTTCTTATATTTCAGATTTAGCTATACGATGAGGCGGAAAGACTTTCTCAAATGCGCGGTTCATCGAAAAATGCATCGGCAAGCGCATCGCAAGCATCTCTGAATTTTTCGCAAAGCACTTTCCAAGCATCATCAGGCCATTCGGCTGCTTTAAAAAGTTGAAAATCAACTCAACAAATAAACATTTTTATTGGATCGTTCCAAGCTACCGGTCTTCCCTTTATTTATGCAAAAAATGGAAAAACCAATGTTGTTTATAAAAAAGCATATTAGAATGAAATGTAAAATATTTTAAAAAACGAACCTTATTCAAAGTTTTCTTACTGCTGTCTTAGGTTTCAGCATTTCTGAAGACTGAAAAATTGAAAGTATTTTACGCATTTTTTTTTACATTTTTTTTTGTTTTTTTTAAGGGAACAGCCATTTGGAAATGTGCTCAGCGAAGCGGGTATGGGTTTGCTAGTAGTATATAAAACAACACATTTGGATAGTATTATTAACCAAACAAATTATATTAATCGTCTTTTAAAAATTTATAATAACCAACCAATAGTATTCAGCTATCTTAAAATGTGGTAATCACGAAATCAATCACATTCCCCCATAGTTGGTAGCGGTGGCTGCATTGATTTTATATTTTTTGTATGTTTTTGCATGTCACACGGATTCTTAATTGACATAAAACCAATAGGAAAACAAAATGGCGAATTTAAAAAAAAAAAAAAAAACTGAGGGGCCCAGCGGCAAGAGGATTGTGGGTTTTGGTCCATAGAACACGGATTCGGGACCAGCCCTAGCAAGCTATTTGATTCGGGGTTTCAAATGCTAAGTGCGTTAGTATTGTTACATAGAAATTAGTATTAACAAATGTAACGTAACTTCAAAAATGCAGGCTCACCAACACAATCGCACCTTACATAACCAACTTCCGCTGTCGGCAATATTGCTGCCATATTTGAAATTATTCGTTACGTGTGGATATTATTTTTTTAGGAATAAGTGTACTTTTGCTTAAAATATTTATGAAAAATGAATAAGTAGATTGGTTGACGGAAAATAAAAACATTTTGAGTAATTTTTCTCCAGTTATTTAAGAAAAAAATACTCATGAAAAGAACTCGTTTAGATAGATAGATAGATCATTTTATTTCATATATGTACCTAGTATACACAGTACAACTGCAAACGGCAGCTTCGGCAGCCGTACGCCTCAAAGCTATTTCACAATGGACAAGCAAAACAACTGGCCATGCCGCTATCCTCAACAACATTAGGAACCTTCCAGTAAACATCGACTACACCACACCAGAACTACAATTTGATAAAAACTTCCAGGTCTCCATTCCTACTCGATCATTCTGGGAGGAGGAAGCATCCGTGGATGATGAATCGATCCACTTCTACACAGATGGTTCGAAAACTGTGGACGGTGTTGGTGGCGGTGTCTTCTCTAATAGACTTAATCTTAGTCTCTCCTTCCGTTTTCCTGATCACTGTAGCGTTTTTCAGGAGGAAATAATGGCGATAAAAGAGGTCTTATCTTGGCTTAGGGAAAACGTGATATCTGCTAAAGATATCCGTATCTTCTCTGATAGCCAAGCCGCTATCAAGTGCCTGGAATCAGTTTCCACGAATTCCATAACAGCCCAAGACTGCCGTTCGTCTCATGGAGATGGCGGAGCAGTTCAACATTCACCTTTGTTGGGTGCCGGGGCATAGGGACATTCCAGGTAACTGCAGGGCTGATGAACTCGCCAAACACGGAACTACGATACCTCTGCTCCCAATTAAGGATTCCTTAGGTATTCCACTCGCTACTTGCAAACTCAAAATAAAGCTGGACGCTATCGAAAGAACAAAACTTAGGTGGTCAACCGGCTCGACTTGTCTAGCGACAAAGCAGATCTGGCCAAAGCTGGATCTAAAGCGTTCTAGGCATCTGATCTCCCTCGATAGGAAGCATATTAGTGCTACAATAGGTGTCATCACGGGACACTATCTTATCGGCAGGCAGGCAAAAAGGCTTGGCGTATTCTCTAACGATTTTTGCAGAAGCTGTTTTGACGAGTAGGAGGAGGAGACTGTTCTCCATCTTCTCTGTACTTCTCCGGCTCCCTCACAGAGACGAAAACTCCACTTTGGAGCTTTCTACTTTAGTGATCTGAACGATCTAAAAAACATAGACATCCGAAATCTACTACGCTTCATTAGAAGCTCCGATTGGTTCAACGAGTAGGAGGAATGAATTATAGATTCACGTGGTATCACAGGGGACCTTATAATGGTCTAAGTGTGTCGACTAACCTAACCAGTTAGCCGACAGCCATTTCAACCTAACCTAACCTAACCTAGTATACAAAGTATATTTCATATTTTTAAAATATAACGCACAAAAGTAGATTATATGAAAAGTTGAGACATTCTGTATTTTATTAACAATAGCAGTGAAATAGTTTTGAATGTCAATTCAGCCAGTAGTTAAAATTTAAATTAAAGTTTATAATGGGGTGGCCATAAACAACAAAAGTAATTCAAAGTAAAATTCATTTAACAAAAAAGCAGGATAAATACAACAAAAATACAAAAAATTAATTTATAAATAAAATCAATGAAAGAAAAGAAATCTAAGCAAAAGTTAGATCGGGATGTTGAATGTAACAGATTATAGTTGCATAATTGTAATTGAGAAGCCAATTTTTTACACGTTTTAAAAACATTCCAGGTGTTTCTACTACCCTGATGGACAACGGAAGTTTATTAAATAGGCGTGATGACAAAACGGAATAAAAGTTACGGTATGAAGTAGCTATACGAAAAATTTCCACGTAAATTGTAATTAGAAATTATTCGAAAGTTACGATTACCAGATTTCATAAAGAATGATTTCAGCTTTATAGTTTAAAACAATACAGATGAAGATGACGAACAGGAAGGATTTTTAGGTCACAGAACAAAAGAAAACTAGAATATCTAACAGGTTTATGACACACTTTTCTTAACTTCTAGAAAATTAATAGAGTTTGTATTTTATTAAGATAAGCACCTCCCCAACAATCAATACCATATTGCAGCTTGGAGTGAAAAATGCCGTAGATTTTCTTTAGAAGCATTGTGGAGCTGACATTTCGCGAGTACCTAACAGAAGTATCTGAGAGTAGAATGGAAATACTTCCTTAAAGATACCGCGTGAATCGAAAAATCATATAAGAGTCGATAATTATCCCTAGATATATATATTCATCAACTTCCTCGTTAAAAAAAAGGTATCATTACAACCAAGAGTACCACAAAAAGTGGGAGAAATAGGTTTATGGGTACAATTCCAATAGGTGAATCTGAACTTTTGATACTCAGGTGCATGGAACTGGATATTATCTCATACACTGGGTACCGATTACAAACTGAAAAACATTGATATTGTGTTGGAGCTTATTAACATCTTATGGTTCTCAAACCAGATTTTCAACAAGTTCAAATCCAAATTTATGTCAGCAGCGAGTTCTAAAGGACTATTCTGAGAATATGAAAAACCTATGTCATCAGGAAAAGCTGTTGTTGAGCCTTTGAAGTCAAGTGCAAAGAGTGAGTTAATGTAGATGAGAAATATAATTGGACCGAATACAGACCCTTGGGGTACACCAAGGTTAAACAATTTTATTTCGCGCCTTATATCATCAATTTGAACCAGTCAAGCATACAACCACGAAATCCGCCTTTTTCCAGTTTATTTACCAAAAAAATGTGACTGACCATGTCAAAGGCTTTGGTAATATCAATAAACTATCCAGCTGTAAACTCCTTAGCATCACGATAATAAATTATTTGCGAACAGAATCGCAGTAGAGCATCTTCAGTAGATTTCCCTTTCCGAAAGCCAAATTACTTAGGACTGAAGTAATTGTTGATGTCGAAAAACTGTATACTACTCTGTATTTCATCAAAAATCTTACTTATACAGGGAGGAAAGAAATAGGTCTGTAATTGCACAGTTCTACACCAGAAACTTTTTTGCTTTCTTAGAACGCTTGTACTCTTGGATGTATGTCAGACGTTGGCGAGAGGCTCCACAAAAAAAAAAAGAATTAAGGCTCTAGAAGATGAATCTTATTCCGATGGTGCAAAACACAGATGAAATATGCAAGATTTTGAGGACGGGAAAATTAGCGCATCGTATACTCTACCACGTACGCAAAATTCTTCGGGTGATTTTCGGTCCCGTTTGCGTTGACGGGATTTGGAGAAGTAGATTTAACAGCGAACTCTACGAGCTGTTCAGCGACATCGACCTGGTCAGAAAAGTGCGCATCAGCCGACTAAGATGGCTAGGACATGTAGAGCGAATGGACACCAACGCTCCGGCCCGAAGAGTCTTCGACTCCCACCCGGAGGGACAACGCAGTAGAGGAAGACCTCGCCTTAGGTGACGCGCACAAGTGCAAGGGGACCTGAACCAACTTGGAGTGCGCAACTGGAGGCAGTTAGCTAGAGATCACGCTAACTGAAGAGGCGTATTGGTTGAGGCCCAGGTTCACCCCGGACTGTAGCGCCATCTAAGTAAGTAAAGAATACTCTACCACGTAAAATATTCGAAATACCTCCTATTCCCAGAAAATGTTTTCGTTTTTCTGCTCCACAGAAGACTAAACTTCAACTTATGGAATTTATACCTTTCCAAGATCTCGGAGAGCTGTGGAAGCGATATAAGATATCCCTATTTCCATTGAGAAGTTGGTAGGTATACATAAAAAAAGAGTCAGCTTATTTTAAAACTATTCTTCTTCACAAATCGGATTGTAGATTTCTTCGAGAAATTCAATTTGCACAAAAAAAGGTCAGAAAGAACAACTGACAAAAATCCGAGAGTATAAAACTGTCCTCTTTAGCCCTTCTGAGTTTCGGACTCGTCGTAGGTTTCTTCCATTCGACCCAGAAAATAAAAACCCACACAAACGAATGGCTCCAAATATTTTTATTTCGAGCATCCCATTTTTCATTCAAATTAAACAGAACGCTTACAATTTTATAGCCGAAACAGGTGAGAGCTTTAAGAAAATTGGCCGTTTTCGACAGCCGCAATTTAACTTTATGAAGAAAATAGCTTGTTAAATTTAAGAAATTTTTTTGCTAAATTACCATAGATTATTT
Organism: Cheilosia urbana; assembly: GCA_946477585.1. Lineage (NCBI taxonomy): Eukaryota > Metazoa > Arthropoda > Insecta > Diptera > Syrphidae > Cheilosia > Cheilosia urbana. The sequence continues at coordinate 48,345,414 of OX297856.1, forward strand.
TAGTTGTCAGTTAAAATGTTACCGCAGTCGCGCAGCGGCTTAAGGAGTCCCCGGAAAAAAAGTTTTTTTCCACTGCCATCAGTGATGATGATGACAAAAGTTTATAGAAGTGTACAAATAAATACAATTTGATTTTTAAAAAAAATTGATAGCCTTATATTACTTAATTCGGGAAACTTAGAAAACGATAAAATTGTAAATTCTTGCACAAAAAAGAAAGCTGCTGTCATGTTTTCTCCTCTATGAATTCGCAGTTACTACGTGTTATTCCTCCAAAGTTTCCTAATGCTACGTTTCCACCGGACACAAATCCCGAGATTAATTAATCCTGAAGTGTTTCCACCAAATAAAAGAAGATTAACTGGACGTATTCTCTCTGGCTCTGTCCATTCGATAGAGGATGACGTTTCACGAGAGAGAGACATTTTTCCATTTTTTTGACGTCTTATTTGTCAATTCTGTCAAATTCAGCTCTGTTCGCTTTGTAGTTTGGACATCTCGAACTATGGAAAGTGTGTTCACAAATCGGACTGTACATGCACATCTGGTTGATAATAGAGATTATTATTTCTAATTTCCCTTTTATTAGATTAACGTCTGTGTGATATTATTATTATTATTATTAGTTAATTAAAAAGTAAATAAATTACATTTTAAATTTTTAATCTTTATAGCACAAGCTACCTGGGCCTTTGGCTAAGATTTTTCTAAATCTCGCAATTAATCTCCGGTGGAAACGTAGCATAATCTCCGGCGAAAATAACATAAATTTGTTATTTCCCGTGTATTTTGATGAACACTGACAATTCTTATGTCTAGGTATATTTTCCGTGAAGTCAACCTTATCAGTTCACCATTAGATCACACTAGACATTAGAGATCCGCATTCTCGGCGAACAAACTCATTTTTCAAAGACTTTGATAGAGGAATGTTTGCAGCTAATTATCCACCTGAGCCTCGACTCCTCTCCGAAAAGTGCTGAGATATTCTGGCAATGGCAACTATATTGGTTATTGGTAAAGCGATTTTAGAAAGTGTGGATTTTTTGAGTAAGCTCCAGATTAAAGTTGATTATTGGTAAGGCAAGGCCGATTATAATTATCGCCGACATCAAAACCTACAAAATGAATTGGTTGCGATATTATTTTAGTACAGTAATTCCCGGATTGTTGCGCCGGGAAAAGTATACACTTTTCAACGCGTTTATCCGCGGAGTGCAATTACGAGAATCCTGCTTAAGAGCGTTGTCGACGCAGTAAGGAAAACCCCGCTTTATTGTCTTTAAGACGCAATAAAACATTTATATTAGCATGTTCACTTCATATATGCATTAAATCACGGAACTTTAAACTTAAAAATATGTTATGTCAATTTGACAACTGCATTTTGTTTTATTTAAGCTGTAAGCATAAGAAACTTTCAATGATTTTGTTCTATGTGTGCATTTAACCGGGAGATTTTGTATGAACTTTTACGAGAAGCTTTACTTTAGGTAGCGCAAACAACTGAGTAACTGATCTAAGCGATACGTATTTAAACGGGAAAAGTTCTGTATATTTCTTATGGAATGCTTTGATTGGTCAGTTTTCGGATGAATTAAACGAGGAACACAATTAAACGAGGGTCATTTAACCGGGAATCACTGTAGCACAAGGGAGTCCACACGCATTTCAGATAATCCAATATGCTATTTATGGAAATGTCAGTTCCATACATGCCCGCAAAATGACGCCAACATAACCATCGGTAGCGCTTTTGGATCAAAGCGAATAAAGAGTTTAACAAAATGGCAACCATCTTAGATTTCTCCATAGAATGCCAGAAATATCTATTGGGTGTTATTAGATTTAGAATTAGAATTGATATAGCTGACACGCGGATATGGAGAAAACATATGTCGGACTTGATCTAATCCTTTGCGTCCTGGGCCTACCTAGCGGATGGCACGGATTCCAAAGCACGTGTTTTAGCTCGATCTGGCGACATTCATTTTATGCGACCAAGTCACAGAGGATGGACCATTAGTTTGTTGAATTGTCTCCTCCTCAAAATTTAATCATAAAGGATTCTTATTTCGGCAGCTGGTACCCCCAATCTTATTCTTTTGGTCAGTACCTGGTAAGAGATCTGATGGACTCGCCAAACGTGAATTCGCTAATTGCGTACCATCTCCGGAGGAAGTCAATTTTCTCAAACACTCCCTACTGAATACTCTACTGGGATACTCTGTTCCAAATTCTTATGACATCCGTTCTTTGATGACCTCTCGGTAATCTCAGATATCAAATTTACCAACATGGTTAACTTCCTCCGGTTTTGAGATTTTTTTTTCATTTTCCTTTTTCAGAAATCTTACAGGTGTCGCGGTTTGTTGTATGAAAACGCCGCTCAACGCAAATCTTATGAGCAAAAAGAAATATCATTTGGCTTTTAAGAAGGGAACTGTAATACTCCTCCAGTTGAGATATAATGGAAGTAATGCCTTCTGCCCCCATTCTTAAAACGGTTCACAATCAAGCAGCTTGCCACTCGCATTTTGCAGGTCACCCCAAAAGCTGTGTTCAAATCATAGCTATAATGAAAAAATAATGTTTTTGATGTGTAAACATCTAAGCGCGCGTTATTGGAATCTGATAGAGTAATTCCACACATTTACCTTCCGGGGACAGGGAATGCGTCACTGTGTTTTATCATTGCATACATTTTATCATTGCATACGTTTTTATCATTGCATACATTTATGAGCTGGGGCATATCAATTTCAGTTTTGTGTTGATGTGAAATAAAATTTCTCAATTTCGTCCTTGCACCGTACTCAGAAGAAATTTCTAGAATTCTTCAGGGAGATTATCATCGTTTACCAATGATCATAAGCGGAGACTTCAATATCAATTTTGCAACTCCAGATTCCAGAAGCTCAACTATTTATTGATTTTATGCAAGATAAATTTAATCTTCAAATGAACTCCAACCGGAAAATTTCAACAACACGATATGGAACAACCATCGATGCTGTATTCCAGCGTAATCTAGATAGATTACAGTCTCGAATGTATATATCTTACTTCAGCTACCACAATCCGATTGTATCTATTCTACCGAAACTAGCACAGAACGAATTAATTACTGTTATTTCATAATAAATCAAGAATACGGTTATAACAATTCCCTCTTTTCTCAATGACGTGTATCAAGCTACACACCGCACCGCACGGTGTTTACACATACACATATTTCGGGACTGTTGGATACAGTCGCACCAATTTTTTTTTTTTTAAAGAATCACTTATGAGTGTGTGAAAAGACCATATTCGACTTTTAAAGTAATTTTATTTTTGTTATTCTTAAATTCATGAATTTTTAAACTTTAGACTTTAAAATTCAAAAAAAACACAAAATAAAATAGTTCCGCATTTTACATAAAATTATAAGAAAAATAAAGTTCAGATTCATCTGATAAACATTCATTCTCACTCTCATCGCTATAATATTGAAGTTGGAGATCTCAGAATTTTAAATATTCGGTGCAATGATTAACTCGAAAACTTTTCAAATGATACTGTTTTTTTTTTTTAGGTAGTTCCCTCTTACTTGTTATCTGCGGGTCTAATGTAATTAACATTAAATTAAAAACATCTTCATAACATTTTACATTTACGCCTAGCCCATTCTATGAAGCTTTTTCTTCTTAGGGGCATCCTTCCAGTTGGATATTTATTTTATTACAAAGTCCTTAAGGTTTTCTTTATGAGAAGTGGATGTATGCAAAATTCAATTTCTGTTCTGACACTTATATCTTACGCAATATCTCACAAGGTCGTATTGTCATTCCGGCGTTCCGCACTACCAACTTCAAAAATTCTTTCTCCATCATTTCCCGCAAAATGTTTAACAGACTCCCTGCTAATAAACGAATAATAAGAAATAAGTTCGCCTTTCTGATTAAAGTAAAAAGTTGGCTTCTTGATTTCAACTACAATGAAATTGAAGTATTGCTGCGTTACATTGTTTAAATTGTTTAATTTTAATTGTTATTACTTAAAAAATAATTGGTTGCCACCTACAAAAAAAAAAGAAAAAAGGTCTCATCCCACACTTTTGTCTATTTTGAAGTGACATAATCTCTGTTTCATATAAAATATGAATGTCTCTAACTATATTCTCTTCTTATTTATATAAACTTAATTTTAGTTAAAACAAAATTGTTTATATTTTATGTCTGAGAATATTAAAAAATAAAATAAAATTAAATAAAATAACTAAACAAATTTGTTTGTGGGAACATTTCTTTGAAAAATTCTTGCGATATTTTTTGAAGTCTTTGTTCCTGCCTTCCTGCGCTACTTCAGAGGGCCTATTCGAATCACGACTGAACCATGAGTTATATGTATGTAGCTTATGGACATTTGGTGATGTAATACCAAGGATTGAGTAATTGTATGATTGAGAACTTTGACATCAAAATTGTGATGAGCTTCAAAGTTTTCCTCCAAAAATTAAAATTTTTCTTCTAAAGTTTGAAGTCCCGATTCCTTCATGAGGTTAAAGAATTCTATCCTTGTAAAAAAATAAATACATCTTTTGAATGCGAATCTACACAGAAATAAGTGTTTTAGGAATTTGTTTGAATCTATGAACCAAAAATTTTGAAGTACCTAGGTAGTCAATTGGTGCGTGGGGTTAACTACCCTACCACGGAAAACCAAACATGTTGCGAAGCAACCAATAGCCTCGGATAAGGACGGATTCACTGTTGACGACCCTGCAAAACGAAAAAAGGACAATGACGTTCGGATCTGCACGTAGAATGTTCGAACTCTGAACAGACCGCGTGCAGCCGAACAACTAGCGGAGGCCCTTGACTGCTACAGAGCAGGCATCACCGCCATCCAGGAAGTGCGGTGGGATGGGCCGGGCAAAAGAAGGATGAAAAACTGTGACATTTACTACGGTGACTGCTATAGGGAACAAAAGCAGCGTCTATTTGGATGCGGATTTGTTGTAAGCGGCAGACTAAGGCAAGAAGTCTTGAGCTTTCGACACGTAAGTGAACGCCTTACAACGATCCGCATAAAGGCTAAATTCGCCAACATCAGCCTAATATGCGCTCACGCCCCCACAGAAGAAAAAGACGATGCTACCAAAGAGTGTTTCTACGAGCTCCTCGACAAAACATATGAGCAATGTCCTAAGCATGACGTTAAAATTGTCTTGGGTGATTTTAACGCCAAAATAGGAAAGGAGGACATCTTTGGTATCACAATCGGAAAACACAGTCTACACGATACCACGTCTGGAAACGGACTTAGGCTGATTGATTTTGCTGCGGGACGTAATGTTACCATAGCTAGCTCACGGTTTCCTCACCTCAATATCCACAAAGGAACATGGCGGTCACCTGATCATCAAACCGTCAACCAAATTGATCACGTTGCGATCGACGCAAGGCACTCCTCCAGTATTCTAGATGTCCGAACTTTCCGAGCGGCCAACATAGACTCGGACCACTACCTTATTGTAGCCAAGGTACGGATGCGGATCCAAGACTCCACAACAACGAGAAAATACTGTGATGATATTTAACGTCGGACGACTACAAACGCAACAAACCGCCAGAACCTATGCCGATCGCGTATCCCTCAACCTCTTGAGAAGTCCTATACTGCCAGCATCAAGTGCCGAAGACCAGTGGCGCCGATGCCAAGAAGCCATCAAAACCGCCGCAACTGATGTGCTCGGTTTCACCAGGCCACCCCCCCGAAACCCCTGGTTTGACAAAGAGTGCCGATAAGCACATGCAGCAAAACAAAGTGCTTACGAAGCGTCGCTGCATAGAAAGACTAGAGCAGCTCGTCAGCTCAACGAGCAAAAAAGGAGGGAAGAACATCGGCTTCTCCGGAGAAAAAAGAGAGAGCATGAGAAGCGCGCGATCGAGGATAAAGAGAGGTGTTACTCCAGGAATAATGTTCGGAAGTTTTACCAAAAGGTAAAAACAACGTGTCATGCCAACAAGCCCCGAACGGAGACCTGTAGAGACGAGCAAGGAAACCTTGTAGTAGAGTCACAGTCGGTGCTGAGGACATGGAAAAACCATTTCTGCAGACTGCTAAACGGCGAAGACGACACAAATTCCGCTGTCAGGCAGAACGAGCCATTCAACCTGGACGATGAAAGCTAAGATTTCCGTCCACCTGACCAAAATGAAGTGAGGATAGCAATATCTAAGCTTAAGTCCAACAGGGCTGCTGGACCGGACGGCTTAACTGCCGAGCTGTTTAAGGCAGCGGGAGATGACCTGGTAGAGAGCATACACCAACTCGTCTCCAATATTTGGTCAGACGAAAGTATGCCTAATGAATGGAACCTCAGCATCGTTTGCCCAATCCACAAGAAAGGAGACTCTCTAAACTGCGCCAACTATAGAGGCATCAGTCTCCTTAACACTGCGTATAAGATCATGTCTGCTGTACTATGTGAACGCCTGAAACCTTTCGTCAACGATCTGATAGGTCCCTATCAGTGCGGTTTTAGGCCCGGTAAGTCCACGACCGATCAAATATTCACACTGCGGCAGATCCTGGAGAAAACCCAAGAAGTCCAGATCGATACTCACCATCTTTTTATCGATTTTAAGGCCGCATATGACAGCATTTATAGAGACGAGCTATACAGAGCCATGTCTAGTTTTGGCATCCCTGCCAAACTTGTCAGATTGTGCAGAATGACGATGGAGAACGCTCGCTGCTCCGTAAAGGTCGGAAACAATCTCACCGAGACCCATGATGTCAAAAAAGGACTTAGACAAGGTGACGCGCTGTCATTTGACTTCTTCAACATCATTCTTGAGAAAATTGTGCGAAACTCACAAGCCAACACCAGAGGCACAATTTTCCATAAGTCTGTGCAACTGCTTGCATACGCTGACGACATTGACATTATTGGCAGAACACAGCAAACTGTTACTGGAGCGTTTGCTAGTATTAGTACAGAAGCGGCAAAAATGGGTTTAGTGGTGAATGAGGGTAAAACAAAATATATGCTGTCAACAAGAAGGGACACACAACATCGACGAATCGGACAGAACGTCACGATAGACAGCTATAACTTTGAGGTAGTTAGGGACTTTGTCTACCTCGGATCCGCTATTAACTCTGAAAATGACATCACCTCAGAAATCAAGCGAAGAATCACACTTGCCAACCGCTGTTTCTTTGGCCTAAGACGGCAACTGATAAGTAAGGCCTTGTCGAGAAATACTAAGGAAACTCTGTATAAGACCCTCATCATCCTTGGTCGGTTCGAACGCAAAATTCTTCGAGTGATTTTTGGTCCCGTTTGCGTTGACGGGCTTTGGATGAGAAGATTTAACAGCGAACTCTACGAGCTGTACAGCGACATCGACCTAGTCAGAAAAGTACGCATCAGTCGTCTAAGATGGTTAGGACATGTAGAGCGAATGGACACCAACGCTCCGGCCCGGAGAGTCTTCGATTCCAACCCGGAGGGACAACGCAGTAGAGGAAGACCTCGCCTTAGGTGGCGCGCTCAAGTGGAAGGGGACCTCAACCAACTTGGTGTGCGCAACTGGAGGCAGTTAGCCAAAGATCGCGCTAACTGGAGAGGCGTATTGGTTGAGGCCCAGGTCCACCCCGGACTGTAGCGCCACCTTAAGTAAGTAAGTAAGTAAGGTAGTCAATTGGTAAAAACTGAAAAAAAAAAGGAGCGTATTATGACAACTGTATATACCTACACAATAGGCCATGCTTTGTTAAGGATTAGGCAACTCAGAGATAAGGCAACTCGCACCAAATGCGCTAGATCTCCTTTTTACCTAGAAGAAGTCTGCTATTGTTGTTTTTGATGCGTTAAGTGATATTCCAGAAACCTACATCCTCTAAGCCATCTATACCACTATACCAGAACACGTAATTTGCAGATCTGTTGAAAAATACCTAACTTTTCTTTGGCTCCTTAAACACCATATTTCGTAAAAATCTTTTATTTTGTAAAGATCCCACAGTGAAGTCACACATACAAAAATTTACTTCTTTTGTTTCTAGAACTCCTGGTTTCTAAAACAACCCAGTCCTTTTATTACAACCAGCAGTCACATATCTAGCCGCCTTACTTCACAAACATGTCCGCGACAATCATTAGGTATGTTTTTTGTCGTCTTCAGTAGGATTTTCATCACGTAATTACAGCCATTACATCCTACTTGACATTTTTGAGACAGAGACGAGGTATTTGACCCAATTGGAAGTGCGGCTTGACAGCAGCAGCTTATGTTGGATGCGGGCGGAAATTGGAAATAACATTTTATACCGCAGATGTTACTGGAACCGATTTTTCTTTTTGCGCATTCGTTGTACTTTACTTTGCTAAGAAAGGTGTGGAAAAAAAAAAAACACGACTGTTGCTGCTAATATAGCATTCTTCCTTTATATTCAGCACTTGGAATCTGCTCAAATCTCTTAGATATACCTGGCGAGCGTATTCCTCGTATTTTGATTTATTGAAATAGATTAATTCTGAATAACACGCGATACCTTGTTTTCAATGAACCCCAGCACCAGTTCTCACGACAACTCGTTCGTTTGATGAACATTTACGTAACGTCACGTGGCTCTTCTAAATAGCCTTTCATTAGCGACTTAACAACGTCAAACTTTCAGTGTGAACGCACTCTTAAACTGATTACCGAACTGTCAATGTCAAAATATTCAGTAAAATCAACATTTTCATCATGGTGACGTACATGCAAAATATGAGTTACTGGACACGTGAGAACCTGAGAACTCTCATGTGCTTCATGAAACAGTACTTCATGCCGGTCAGTGGCGCCATTGGGCCGTTTTTTCGTCGATAAAAATAACCGAAACGTTACGGTCAATGGTATTCGCTACAGAGACATGTTGGAACGTTAATTTTTTGAGCAATTGCATGAATTGGATATTAGTGAGTGCAACAATCGAGTTGTTGAAGTCTCAGTTCGGTGAACGTGCGATCTCGAGAAACGGACCCGTCGATTATTCGCCGAGATCGTATGATTAAATGCCGCTGGACTTTTTTGTATAGGGCTACATTAAAACATTGGTCTATGCCAAGAAGCTGGCAACTTACTTACTTACTTAAGATGGCGTACAAAGCGTGGTGCTCCTAGGCCTTACTTAATATACCCCTCCAGCCGGCTCGATCCCTAGCCTGCCGTCTCCAATTTCGCACTCCAGTCCTTCCGTTGGAGGTCTCCTTCTACCTGGCCGCTCCATCGGAGATGAGGTGGTCCTTGGTGTCTACTTCTCTCTGGTATGGCGTCGAATACTTTACGCGCTGTAGCATCAATGTTCATCCGCTCTACATGGCACAGCCATCTTAACCGCTGGATACGGATTTTTTTAACTATAGGCTTATGTCGCTGTACAGCACGTATAACTACTTGTTGTACCTATCTTCTTCGCCAAACATTGTTTGGTCAACGCAAACGGGACCATAAATCGTTCGTAGGACTTTTCTCTCGAATACAGCAAGGGAGCTTTCATCCGAGTGGGTAAGGTAAGAGTCCATGCTTCTGCACCATATAGCAGGACCGGGATGATGAGTGTTTTGTATAGCGTCTCCCTGGCTCTTCTCGATAGGGCTTTATTCCTTACTTATTCTATTGGACTTTTTTTGATGAAAGCATATACCTCGTCTTGTTCTCATTTATAATCAGCCCCATACTGCTTGCTGCTGCTCGCTTTGTTTTTCATATCACATTAATGTCGTCAGCAAACCCAGGTAATTGTGTTGATTTATTAAGGATAGTGCCTGATGTACTGGCCTGGGTGTTGCGTACTACCTTTTCAAGCACAATATTGAAACAGCTGCACGACAGTGCGTCGGAGCAGGGACATAAGTCCAGAATTCATGTTTCTTAATAGAATTCGGGACTTATGTCCCACCCCATTCGAACTTAAGTCCCGAAAACAAATTTCGGGATCGGGGCTTATATCCCACTAAACATATTTTCCTAAATTTACGGCTGGAACAAACTAAGAAGACTTCTCCAACTGCTGCAACAAATCGTCAAACCAGTTTCATTATCTAGATTTTGTTTTTATAGTTAGGTTAGGTTAGGTTTTTGGGCTGACGAAGCGGGTGACCCTCGCTTCGCCACACTCAGGTCCTTGTGGACCCATTGTGATACCCTTTATTTGTGGGGTTGAGCCGTGTTGTATTTCGGCCTCGTTTCCTTCTCCTTATTCGATGTTGTCCAGCCATCTTGATGTCCTCAGAAACCTATGAAGATCAAAGAGTGAGATATTTGAGAGTTCTTGAATGTCTTGGAAGTAATATCTTCCAAGTGTTCTATTTCGCAAGTGACAGAGGCTCGGGCAGTGACAGAGGAAGTGAGGTGTGTCCTCATGCGTCTCCTCATCACCGCAGCCTCTACAGATGTCGTCGTCTATGAGGTTTAATTTCATTGTATGGTTTCTTAGGAAGTTATGACCTGTCAGAGCACCTACCAACTTAGACAGTGATGATCTGTCAAACTTCAAGAGTTTGTTGGTCCGTCTTTTGTCATATTCAGGCCAAAGCTTCCTTGATATTTCACAGGTTGTTAGTGTCTTCCACCTGTTATTGGCTTTCATTCGGATCTTGTTTTCCACCCGTTCTCTGAGGTTACAGAGTGGTGGTTTGATCGATTGTAGTGCCTGATCATGGTCTATTGCAGACCCCTTTCTTGCCAGTTCGTCTGCAATCTCATTGCCGGCTTTGTCCCTGTGTCCAGGAACCCAGCAGAGATTTATATTATGCTGCGAGCCAAGAGCTTTGAGCTCTTCGCGACAGCTGCGAATTAGCTTTGATTTGATTTCAGTAGCCGAAATAGCTTTAATGGCTGCCTGGCTATCAATGAATATGGTAATATCATTACGTGGTATTGCCCTCATTGACACCATACACGCCGCTTCCATAATTGCCAGAACCTCGGCCTGGAAGACACTGCTATGATCAAAAAGCCTGATTGAGCGGCGTATGTTTAATTCCTCCGAGAATAGACCGGCTCCAGTGCCATAGTCCATCTTTGATCCATCTGTGTAGATGGATATAGATTTCCTTTTAGCGGGTTCGTTTGTTTCCAATTCCTCCCCGCTCGGAAAGGAGCAGGAGAATGGCTTGTCGAAATCTAGGTAGCGAGACATGTAGTCAGAGCTAACATCGTTCTCTACGTATCTCTTCAAAATCTGCGCATGTCCTGTAGCATTAGGATTCCAGCCTTGTGTTTGGCTAATCCTGAGTGCACTTTTGACGGCCGATTCTTGCATATATAGGTCCAGGGGGAGCAAGTTGAGAATGGCCTTCAACCCAGCGGTTGGTGTTGTTCTGATTGCACTGGTTGTTCCTATACATGCTAATCTTTGTATTTTTGTCATTTCTTTCAGATTGGTTACCTTGTCCGCGGCTTGCCACCAGACTAAGTTGCCATATGTGAGTATCGGTCGCACTATAGCCGTGTACATCCACAGAATTACTCTAGGGTTTGGTCCCCACTTTCTGCCGAAGATACGGCTGCATGCATAGAATGCATTTGCTGCTTTCTTTACTCTTTCCTTGATGTTTGGTTTCCAATTTAGTTTCCTATCTAGAATTATTCCCAGATATTTCGCATTTTCTGCCACTCTTAGGGGAGTTCCCTCAATAGCTGGTGGCTCGAATTGCGGTATGTTCCTTTTATTTGTGAATAGCACAAGTTCGGTTTTTTGGGGATTGATTCCCAGACCACATTGTTTTGTCCACAAGTTGAGTGCACGTAGTGAGTTCTCCAATAGTTCGCTTATGGTCGATAAGAATTTGCCTGTCGCAAGCAATACTACATCCTCTGCGTATGCAACTACTTTGACCCCACTGTTTCCAAGTTTCATTAGTATTTCGTTAATGACAAGGACCCAGAGTAATGGGGAAATGACCCCTCCTTGCGGTGTACCTCTTGAGGCAGAAACTCTTAGGTCAGTGTCACTTAATTTTGCATTGATATTCCTTTCATTGAGTAGATTCATGATCACTTTAATGAGTGATTGTTCAACGTTGGAATTTTGTAATGCCCTTTTCACCGCGCATGTTTTGACATTGTTAAACGCCCCTTCAATGTCTAGAAATGCGGCTAGTGTATATTCTTTGTCTTTTAATGACTTCTCTATAACGCCAACGACTTCGTGTAGTGCTGTTTCTACTCCTTTGCCCTTTACGTAAGCATGTTGTGTAGTGGAGATTACATTGCTATCTATCCGACTGCGTATAAAGACGTTTATCAATTTTTCGAAGGTTTTCAAAATGAAGAATGTTAGACTTATAGGTCTAAAATCCTTGGCAGTGGTTTGGCTAGCTTTCCCTGCTTTTGGGATGAAGACAACCCTCACTTCCCGCCAAGCTTTCGGAATATAGCTTAATTCCAAACTGCGCGTGAAAATCCTTTTAAGAACCGGAGTTATGATGGTCCTTGCCTTCTGGAGCATAATCGGAAATATCCCATCGACTCCAGGGGATTTGAAGGATGAGAAGGTATCAATTGCCCAGTTTATTTTGTCCTCTGTTATAATTCCTTCTGGAACTGTCGTTACAGTTGTTGAGGCATTATACGTATTCTGAGTGTTATTTTGACTTGGGTCACATCCTGGAAAGTGAGTTCGCAATAGGAGACTAAGGGTCTCTTCACAGGACTGTGTCCATGTCCCATCATCGTTTTTGAGATATCCTGGGACCGTGTGTTCTTTTGATAAAATTTTTCTAAGTCTGGCTGATTCTGTGGTGTTTTCAATGCTACTACAGAACGTTCGCCAGGTTGTGCGTTTAGTACTTGCTATTGCGCTTTTGAATTTCTGCTGACCATCTCTATATAATATATCCCAATCTGTCTGAGAATTTGTGTCCTTCGCTGTATTGAAAAGAGCTCTAGTTTTCCTCCTGATCTCTAGAAGATCTTTCGTCCACCATGGTGGAGACTTCCTGTTCTTTATTGTTCGCAACGGACAGGCTTTCTCGTATGCATCTTTCAGAGTTTTGTTTAAAATTTCTGTAATAGCATCGATTTCTTTAGGTGTATTTATTGTGTGGCGGTGCAGTTTCCGGTTATTCTTCTCTACCTCTATGAAGAATGTTTCCCAGTTGGTCATCCTGGGATTCCTGCATTTGCCTATTGGTTTTATAGTTAGGTACATATATTATTCTTTGTCGGTCTTGTTTGCACCGTGACGAAGAAAGTGAACAAATAAAGAAAAAAATGAAAATGTCCTAAGTGGGACATAAGTGGGACTTTTGTCTCGGGGACTTATGTCCCTGCGCCTAGTGCGTCACCTTGTCTCAACCCTCTGGTGGTGTTGAAGGTTTCGGTATAATCTCTATCAACAGCGAGCATCCTCCAAAGTCACCCAATAACAAGCCGGCAACGTTGGAGCCAATATTGAACGAGAAATAGCGGCCGTATCGGTCGAAATGTGCGGCCGAGTCATCAAAATTGGGCTCAACGTATCGATCGCTGCATACGTTCTAGTGGTGGACATGTAAACGAAGACGAGTTTCATTCATAAATGTTTTGATAGTAATTCAAGCCAATAATTTTTTTTTGAGATATCTCAAGTAGTTTGCGTTTTATTTAAAACAGAAGTTGTCAAGTCCTTAATGAAAGACCATTTATAAAATCGAAGATAAGAATTTCGATTATGCTAACATATAGGGTAGGTACCCTGAAGGACCAATACAATGAAGCGATATCAAAACTGATTGAAAACAAACACTCAGTAGGTATTTCAACATTGGTTTCTGGGATGTTCCATTTGACAAAAAAGGTAACTATCATTAACACCGGCATTAAGCCTATAGGCCGCTTACCTTAACGACAGTGGTTTGTTTAGATAGCCACCTAATTTGGAAACTCGATTCCACCAAGATCGTAAACTAATCTACGAACTTTTGAAACTAGGTAAATTCACAAAAACAGATCTATACGCAACACTTTCTCTTCGTTAATTTTATGCTAAAATATATAATAATGATCTCACTCAATAAAAAAAAAAAATGGTGTTAGTGTACCTGCGACAAGTGGGTGTGTCTAAAATGCGTCAGCATCAGCATTTTGTAACATCCCTTGAGATATGTACAATATCTGCGCGTATGCATTTGACCAATAAGAAAATAGTAGGTAAGCCACAAAATTAATCGTTGACATATTCCATGTGGGACAAGTTCTTTATGTTACCTTGTTTTTATCATCTTGATAATAAACAGAGAAAATGTAACACACACGCAAATAGATACTATACCTACGTACGACAGATTTCAGTTTGGGTTTTCGCCATTCGCTGGTTGACCTAAAATACCTCTTGAAAGTACTTTAGACCTAATTCACATAGCTAATGATTGTATAAAGTATATATAGGTATAGCAAAGTAATACAGTTAGGAATTAATTACATGCATCTTCTAACTATCTACATGCATATGTATTTTTATGTATCTTTATACAAGAGTAGCCACGCACACTAGCCCCACTGTCAACACATATTCTCTTAGTGCAATCCAAACAAATACTACTACATCTTTTATCTTAGCAGATATATCTCGACCTGAAGGAATATAATTAAAATGTGTGAGAAAATTATTACTTGTAATTTGTCAGAAGATTTTCGTGATCATATGAGGGTTCCATCGTTGGTTGCGGCTAAAATAAACCATTTTTTTCATATCCAATAAATGTAGATCAAACGTTGTTCTCGTTAATATGTAATTGTTAATACAAAATTATCCGACAATATGTCATTGCATTTCAAAAGAGCCTTGAGAATTAACATTAATTGTACAACCAATACATAGTCGTGTTTCACTAAATGTTTTGTTTTGCACTTTATTAAATCACAAGCGTTGTTAATATTCGCGCACAATTTCTTTGTTTTCGCGCAAGCTAAATCCGCAGAAATCCAACACGTAGGTATATGGATGTGTATTCAAATTTCACAAAAATTCACGCAATAGCGACTTGGTAGGCGAAGCTGAAACGAAGGTTGTAGATAGATATAGGTATGCAATCCCAAGAACAAGAATGAATATAAAATATATTTAAATTGGACTACCGCACTACGAGCACGCGTGAATAATCGCGGAAAGTCTTCCCAAGACTAAATTTTTTTCCCGATGGACGAAATCAAGGGCTATTAGAATTTACATTCCATCTATCTACCTGGAAAGTAACAAATACCTGCATACTAAGAAATAACAGCCTGTGGTCAACGTAGGTGGAAGGGAAAGCCGTGGCACTGGCCCGACACTTGTTTGGAACGGCTACGGTAAGATAAGTTCACATGGCCGAACACAGATGCAAACTGTATGTACCGCGACCGATCGCTAGTCAGCCGCATAGGAGGTGCATCGAGAAAAAGACGGATACATTTAACAGTGTCTTTCCAGATTTTCCATTCCATCTGACTGAGAGAGTTGATACCAAAGACTGCTGCTCAGTCGGAGTGAGCGGATAAACGTTTTGTATCAAGTAGGGGAAAAGATATTCAGACTCCCAATTGGTCGCAGTGTAGGAAGACACGGATTACACAAAGAAAATCCAGCGATCGCGTTTGGCCTAAGACAGTGTTGGTATCCACGTTCATTTTTCAATAGATAATTAATGCAATAGGGTGCATCTGAAACTCACTTTACAGTGATTTGTTTATGGACCAAAATTGGCGTTATATGGGAAACTCTTCACTCTTTGGGAACAGTTTTTAGCAGGCATTCAGAATGATTTGTAAATTTTGTCAATGGACAGCAAAACTATATACCTAGTAGGAAACCGATGGACAGCTACGTGTAAATGTGTCCCCTTAAACAAGAAACTATTACCTACGCCAAATACTTGTGCAAAATCTCCTAATCATTCTTTTTCTTTGTAGAGAAAACACGACTTTAACTTTAACTTCACCCAGTTATTTACCCCCCAAAGCGATTTCCCTGCTCGCCAGGGCGTGAAAAGTGTCGGAATAAGTTTCGCTGGCACTGGCACCTACTGCCGCATCGACATTGAGATGCTTGAGGTGACGGCTTAGCACGCAAAGAAGTATACTAAGCCAGTGAACACACACACATAGATACACAAGAGAGCAAACTATAACTTTATATAGGTAAACTTTGAAAAATAGCTGCAATTGTTGCTCAAAATACATACTCCTACTCCTACAATCTATTTTTATGTAGAGTATCTGCATTTGGGGTGTCAAATTAAATCTGTCTAATCGATTTTTGAAAAACATTGCTTTGCGTGAATTTGTTTTTTTTTTTTTTTTTTTTGAAAACAGAGCCAAAGTGCAAGGAATATCTATTTTAAAGAGGGGTCCGCGTAGTGACATAATGTAAGAGATTGTTCAAGCGTAAATTAGAGAAGGGTTCATCAAAATCGTGCAGGTCTCGCTCGCATATATTGAAGGTATGTTGGTAAACTTCCCACAGAGAGAAACCACTTTAGGTGCTGAGAATAAATGGGGGAAAATGACCTAAAAACACATTTTAAAATATGAAACGACTATACCTAGGTACATGAGCAAGGTAAAGACTCCGAGTTGTGATATTTTGGTTCACTGAACTGCAGCTTGAGCTACTAAGTTCTGGGATACTTTCTGTTTCAGTTCGTTTTCCCTACTGTCTCAGTGAATGAATTTAGTATCTGTAGTAGAAAATAATAAACGTAAGAATTGCATTTTATTACACAATCAGTGCTAAATTTTGTCAATGGATTGTGTGGCTATAAGCAGGGTATGTGGAATGAAACCAATTTAGTTCTGGTTCTTAGGTTATTGTGGTTAAATTAGACTTGTGTCTCATTTCATTGATATAGATAGATTTAAAAATATGTATTTAAGTATTTATGCACGAAGTATTGGGAATACTCGACAATATGTAATTGTGGTGCCAGTCAAAGGAGACTCTCATATATCTATACAGGCGAACAGACGGGCTTGTGTCTGATGAAGCCTCATTATCAGACCACCCCTGCAGGGACGGGGATAGAATAGCCCTGAGGTAAGGCATGCCTGTCGTACAAGGCGACTAAAATCCAGCCGAAGAAGTAGTCTTAATGACGTTATGAGCGATACTTTCTGGAGTTTTGTACTCCTGGTAAAGCCACCCTTGACAGTAAGCTCATAGCTGAAAGATGAAACTAAAGGTTAAATCCAGGAGCGTCTGATGCATATTGTGCGGCACACCGGTCAGCGTCTGACTCCAGAGGGGCGGCTGAAATCATCAAAGAATAGTTTTCCACTCTCTTCGGAGGTCGGCTCTACGGATTCTGGGGAGAGCCATTTATTGCGTTCAGGTAACCCTTTCGGAACAAGCCGAAGGGTAACGAGATCACCACCATCGGCATCTCAAACTTATCCGTGCGTCTCTAGGAGCTTAGCGGCAACAAAAGTGCCTAATCCTTAAGGACGAAAACGACGAACTTAAAACAAGGCTATCAAACATGGAACGGCTATGCGAAGAGCTTCGCAAAGAAATTAGTCAACTTAAAGCCGAAAATATGGCTATTAAGAACTTGACGAAAGTACGGGATGAATCCAACCCTAACTCTAGCAATCCCAAAAAAACTGACTACCATACGGACGAAGAAGAACTTCGTCACGAAACCGATTGGTTGCTAAAGAAAAGACCGGGCAAGAAAAGGAAAGCTGTCTCCTCACCTGAGATAATGAATCGGGAGAAAGGATCAAGTAGTGAAGCCAAACAACCGAAACAGCGGCCACCACCGCCAATTAATGTAATCGGTATAGCAGACTATAACAAGCTAAGCTACATACCATGTTAAAGACATTATTGCCAACACGCTTACAACCAATTATAGAAGAAAACCGTCTTATACCCGATCATCAGTTCGGGTTTAGAAGCAAACATTCGACAATCGATCAAGTGCATCGGATAACTGACGTAATAGAGAAAGCTCTAGAAGAAGATAAAATTTGCTCGGCCGTGTTCTTGGACGTTTCGCAAGCATTTGATAAGGTTTGGCATGAAGGCCTCAAGTGCAAATTAAGACAAGTTCTCCCCGAACGGTTATGGAAAAGGAAAATTCTAGAATCGTATCTAGAGAATAGAGTCTTTCGTGTCAAACACGGAAACGAATATTCGGATTTTAAAAAATAAGGGCGGGTGTGCCGCAAGGAAGCATCCTTGGGCCTCTCCTGTACCTGTTATTTACGCGTGATATTCCGCAAATAGAAGGTACTACCGTAGCTACTTTTGCCGATGACACTGCTATACTAGCAGTGGGTACAACGACCAAAGAAACAAACAAAGTATTACAAGGCGCGCTTAACCGGGTCTATGAATGGACAAACGAAATCGGTCCACGTGGATTTTACGTATAAAAAAAACAAATAACTTGCCTGTATTTATAAATACGGTACAAGTTCCGTTTGCAAACGAGGCCAAATATCTCGGAATGACTCTCGACACCAAATTAAAATGGAAACCGCATGTAAAGAAAAAATGCGAAGAACTTAAAATCAAATATACATAGAGAACTTTATTGGTTACTCGGAAAATATTCCAAGCTTACCCTCGAGAACAAGCTTTTATTATATAAGCAAGTGATGAAGCCTGTATGGACATATGGTATACAGTTATGGGGTTGTACCAGCGATTCAAATCTAAACATTTTACAAACATTTCAAAATAAAGTGCTAAGATCATTCGTCAGTGCACCGTGGTACATTAGAAATGAAGATCTCCATAGAGACCTCGGAATTTCCACCGTTAAGGACGAAACGAAAATATGCGCTCGAAAGCATAGAAATCGATTATTAGGACATATTAATAGCTCGTGAAAGTCCGTGAAATTCTCGATGAAACAAATTTATTGCGGCGACTACAACGAACTAAACCTTCGGACTTAGCCCGATAATTATCAACATCGTTAAAATTGCGGAACGAGCAGGAACTTTCGCCGGAATGTTGCCTGCCAAACGTGTAAAACTTCGTGATAAAAAAAATTGCTTGATAAGTCATAACTTAGTTGCAGTACAAAAGAAATTTGATGGAGGTGGTTTTAGTGAGTAAAAATCTCACACTACTATGAGCACGCGCCGAGTGTCCTCATAGTGTCTTCTAGAAGATTTCCACCATTTCCTTGGTGGAATGACGAACTTTCCAAACTTAGAAGGAAAGGTTAGAAAACTCTTTAATAGAGCTAAAGAAACCAAAAGGTGGGACGAATATAGATCCGCTCTTACATATTACAACTCAGAATTGAGACGATCCAAAAGGGTTGGGTACGATTGCTTTTTAAAATACTGTTTTTTTTTTTAATCCTGCATTTTTATCATGTTTCTTACAATCCAGCTTTTTTATAATCCCGCTTTTTATAATCCTCTTTCTTATAAGTTCGTTTCTTTTATTCCCGCTTTTTTAATAATCTAGCTTTTGCAATGGAAAATATATGTTTTATTTAAAAAAATCGCCGCTAAGCGGGACTAAAATGGATTTTAAAAAGCGAGATTTTAATAGATCGGGATTAAGAATAATAAACGGGATTTTCAGAGGCGGTATTTAAAAAAATCGGGATTTTAGAAGACGGTGTCTTAAAACGTTTTAAACGGAAATTAAAAAATAAAACGGGATTTTTAGAAGCGGGATGCCGATACGCCCCCCAATCTAAAAGGGCTTCATGGAAAAAATGCTTTGATCCGATATGCTAGTTGCATTGCGTATCCATAAAGCTCTCACAATATATAACTCAGAACTGAGAAAATCGAAAAGAGCCTCATGGCGAAAGAGCTGTGAAGACAAAGCAGACCTGCCGGTTGTGGCAATGGATCCACCAAGCTCTAGGTAAAGATCAGACCAACTGTGTAGGATTGCTAAAGAAAGCTGATGGAACCTACACGATGGACCAAACGGATACAGTTAAAACCCTACTTCAGGTTCACTTCCCAGTTTTTTTTTATTTGTGAAACACACGTTGACTCAAACAGCACTGATCCTAAGATCTCTGTAGCTAGTAGAGTTAACTGTCAGTACAGTATCTGGTAAGATTTTAAGCCCAGAAAGTAAAATGTGCAATCGGGTTCTTTAAACCTTTTAAGGGTCATGGTGATGAAGGCATTTTCACAGCTCTAATTCAGAGAGTTGTCGACGTCATACTACCAGTGGTTACTGCCTTATTTAGAGCAAGTTACATCTGAGTATACATTTCACTCTTCCGGAGACAGGTGGTGACCTGCCGAAATCATACAGACCTATCAGTCTAACATCCTTTGTTCTTAAAACCATGGAAGGACTTATTGATGTTCATATTAGAGGACAGATAACATTGTCTAACTCTTATCTTGTTAGTAAGGTAGAAGAAACATTTCGGTGTAAAGACCATGCTCTTTGTGCATTTTTGGACGTTGAGGGTGCTTTCGATAATATCGGTTACGACTCGATTGCTATGCGATCGGTATCGAAGACCTGGCTCTGATTGGTAATTGGAAAGCTAGGTGCTACCATTACTCGAGGCAGGCATAACGCATTGCTACATATTTTAGAATGGTGTACCTACTACAAAATTACTATCCATTAATCCTAATAAAACCATCCTTGTGCATTTAAAAGCCTTGTACAAGAAAAATATTCTATATAATTGAACACATACCTAACCTTAAAAAGCATTACTTTCAATCACATCAATGAAGTCAAAGATCTTGGAATTATCATAGATAAGAAGCTAAACTGGAACGTGTCACATGAGGGCTAGTAGGCGACTACACGGCAGAACATGGTGTATAAGTCCCGTTATGATTCACTGGTTATACATCTTGATGTAAAGACCTATTATCAAGCTGTGTGGTGACCGAAAGTACTTGAACGGACTACGGCGAATAAGCTTCAGAAGCTTCAACGTATTGCCTGTCTCGGTATCACAGGTGCAATGCGTACCTGCTCAACAACTGCACTAGAAGCTATAATTGGGATTTCAGCAATGCACTTCTTCTTTAGGAAGGTAGCAGCTGGAAATACTTAACTCAGGTATCCCAAATATGAACATGTTCTGTTTCATTCCTGACACTATCCCTGGAATATAGTTTTGGAAAATTATTTGAAATAGATATACTGGACCGTTCAGAATGGGCAAATGGTTTACCGAAACAAGACCCAAAAAGTTTGGTTTGGTACACTGGCGGATCAAAGATGGAGTCTTGAGTGAATGCTGGCATCTTTGGACCCAATACCAAAAGTCTCAATATGTGTCCCACGGTATTCCATGCATTTTCATGACAGAAAAATTATTTCGTGATAGAAAAATTGGTTGACAAAGTTATATATTAGTTGCAGTATCTAACAATCTTTCGAAGGGTGGTGTTTTTAGTCAGTAAAAATCCGACACTGCTATGTGTCTTTGGAAGATTTTCACCTAACCTCGGGGAAAAAAATACAAAATATTGAGATCTGTCCAGCATTAAACCTTAAAATGGGAATTAAAGGCGCAAAATACAAATTTTCCCAGATAGTCAGGCAGCCTTACAGGCCCTATCGTACAATACATTGGATTCCATAACAGTAAAGTGCTGTCATGATATCCTACAAACCCTGTCCAAACGCAATAGGGTGAGACTTTTCTGGGTACTGAAACTGAAAACGACCTCTTAAGACCAGAACCTTACTGCAGAGTCAATTGGTCTACTGCGATAGGGCTAATTAATGAATAGAAACAACAACTTCATCTTAAGCAATGCGAAATTTTGCCTGGTTCAAGACAATCCAAGCGGTTAATTAAGCCTTACTCCTAGAAGAAAATCCTAATACTCAGTAAGGATAACATAAGAAAGCTTCCTCACAGGCCACTGTGGCTTAAGAAACCACCTCAACAAAAGAATGCTGATTCTGTCTGGAGGATGTCGAATCCTCTGAAAACATCTTCTGTTACTGCCCGGCTTTTCATTGGTTTAGAAAATGTGTCTTTAATAGAGGGTTTGAGTGTAAGTACACCGACAGATTTATCGAACTCTGCTACTAAGGACTTAATGGCCTTCATCAGGAAGGTCACACGTCTCTTAGATTAACTTTTCCCCACTAATAGAATACATCTTGTGATTTAAATACAAGAAAAAAAAATTGTTGAACAAAACTAACCTCAAAGATCCTTTGATCTGATAGGTGACACGCTACGGCGCTGATTCGGAACGCTGCTACACCGGACCACGATATGTGGCATCAAAAGCAATTAAATCAAAGTTCAAACTGAATATGTGATACTAAGCCCATACCATTCCATATAGCTATCTACCACGGCAGAAAGGTAGCCACGATTGCGATGGTGTAAAAGAACACAAACATAGCGCGAAAGTTTGGCAGGAATAAAATTGGTTAGGTTATTTTCGGTATTCGCTTGACCATAAATATATAAGTTTAACATCTTAAGATTCAGGCTGCTGAACGAAAATAATAATCAATTAGCAATTAAGAATATGTGGAAAAGAGGGCCAAATATAGCCAAGTCTTGCACAAAGGACCTTGCAAATTCTCTATGCAAAAGTTATACTGTATATTACAATTGAAATATCTTAGTAGGTATAACCTATTATCGATGTTTTTCAATCCAACTGCATTGATTCACGTGTCGGGAAACCTTCCGCCTTTTCACTGAATTGTCGTATGGTACAAAACAATGGCAAATCGTACTGAATAAGCGGAGTCCGCGGAATGAGAACATCTTCGCCTTTGAATTTTCCTCTCAAAATCATCGCTTCAATGACATTTGAATTGAGATTCTTCACAATCGAACAAAGTTTCGGTGCATTGAGGTTTAGCAAAAAAATGATAACTAAGCCGACTTTGAATTTCAAATTGTGTGGCGGCAAGTCTGGAATGAATTCATAAAATGTTTACATGATTTTGAATGACAAAATAAAAATAATCGTCAAGCTTGTCTTTCTCAGCCAAAATCTCGCGTGCACTCAGCCAATCATGGTCAATACAATTCTAAACGATATTCGGGAAAACATTCGTGATGAGGGTATCATTTCGGAATAAAAATGTAAGTTCTCATACTCAACTAATTGCTTCGGCAAGTGTCGAAGAAACTTGTTAATGTTGTTGGAGCTTGGAGGTGGTCATTCGGTTCGCTGAGCTAAATTGGGCGCCGTAAAATAGATACGTGGACCATTCTACAAGTGAACCGCTAAACGGACGACAGTTGGGTGGTGCTCATGGATCTGAAACGAAAAAGTCCGCCACACAGCAGTTCACGTACCGGCCCAATTGATAGCGAGTCACCTTATCATGCTTATCAGGAGCCTGAATCCCGACCATCGCCATATCAATTGATTTGATAAATCTGATGGAGCAACAAACACTCACATAATAAAATAATTATTTTCGTAATAATTGTAGGGTAAAGTCGGGTGATATGACGCCATGGCAGATATTGCACCCTCTCAATATTTCCTACTTAACGAATGGGTGAAATAAGTGTAGTTCGAAAAGTAGTCGGTGCTTCCGTGTTTGTTTGTTTTCATTATAATAATAACTAGCTGACCCGGCGAACTTCGTTCCGCCCAAATTCATTAATGTAGGTAATGAAATTAGCAATTCCGAGCTTTCGCTTCATTCTGCTTCATGTTATTCGGTCAATTCAGATTTTTTATTCAAAAGTTATAGTAAAATTAAATAAATAGGTAAATAAAATCAAATACTTGTCGGCCAACCTACCGCTTTTTCACTGAAGTGCTTTATGGTACACAAAATTTTTTGTTCTATTTCTATTATCGGGTGCGTACACTTACAAAGCGAGAGCTTTGCCGATACGTAAAATTCAAGATTTATGCCAGCGATTGTCCTTGCGACTTATTATTAATTGTCATAGCAAAAGCGAGACGTACGGGATATTGAAGACGCTTAAATATGAAAGGCAAATCGTTCTGAATAAGTGGAATCCGAGGAATAAGAATATCTTCGCCTTTGAATTTTCCAATAAAAATCGTTGCTTAAATAATATTTGATATTAAATTCTTCACAATCCAACGCGTACCGTTACAAAGTTTTGGTTCATTTAGGTTGCGCAACAAAATGGGATAGTTGGTGGCTTCGTTTTCATCCATCACGGAGTCGACTGATTTGTATGAAGGGAACTCACCAGCGGTTTGGTTTTGAATGAAGAAATTCAAGTGATCGACGTTCTTGTTTTTCGCAGCCAAAATCACTCTTAGACTCAGTCAATCATGGTCAACAAATTCTGAGCGACATTCGGCAAAACATTCATGATTAGTTCTTCCGGTGTCGTTGTAAAGTTGCAAAAATTTTGTGGAAACTCAATCAGGCCGGTGATTAAGTTTGCTGGAATCACACCATTGCCCATAGCCAACAATTGCCTGGAGAACTCTGCAGCGGACTGGTCATTTTGTAAAGAAACTCACATGTTTGTTGTCAAATGCAATTTCTTGACGTATCACCATAAAGCAGACGCCTTCAGGCAAGCATTCAATTCATCTGCCGGAGTTGATCTCGAAATGACAGGTAGCGTTTGAGGAAAATTACCTGATAGCAAGATCATTGCTCCACCGAAAAGTCGCTTATCATTACATAAATCCTTCAAAGTACGATTCAGGGCCTCCAATGCATTCGTCCCATATGATAATCTTACATTGCTGCAGTACTTTCGCCATCGCAGTGTTCTTTGAAATATTGCATGTAGGTTCTTCATCCACTTGGAGATTCAATGGCAATTTCAATGCTGTTCGACCGCCTTTTAACAAAGTAGCCGCTATCCCAGAAGAGGCTAGGGCCAAAGCGATCTCAGATCTCGAACGAATTGTAGCCAAAATCAGTGAAATCAGGAATGTATTTCCTTTTCCACCGGGCGCGTCAAGGAAGAAAATTCCGCCATTTTCGTTATCGACTGCTTGCATTCATTCTAAAATCAAAATCAAAGCTTTGTTGCGCTTTTCATCTGACATCTCCAGTTTATTATCCGATGTCACGTGCGAATTCGATGCAAAATATCGTCGGCCATAATATCATCTTTGTATAATCAAAGTATTTACTTCATTTGAAAAAGTTACTTAATGTAACATAGTAAACATATGAATTTTTAGAACAAACTTTTTAGGTATATTTAAAAAAAAATTCTTAATTGTTGACAACAACAATTTGCTTGGAAAATAATTAAAATATTTGACAACAACAATTGCTTTTAAAATTTAAAATATTTTTTTTTGTATTTGAAGTGTCACTACTCGATTTCTATCCAGTTTCTTTTGTTTTTAAAGTGTACAAAAATGAATTTATTGGAATGGCGGTTGCACCTTCTTACAAAAAGTTATCATACTAATATATTAACCTTCTCTGCATGGTTTATTAACCAACAAAAAAAACTAAATCAAAATGCCACCGACTGCCACACACACCTTTTTGAAGTTATTTTAATATATACAGATAATAATATATTTACACCTACGTATAGATTCGTACAATAAGATACAATATCTTCTTAGATAGTATACCGTAAGCTGGGGTTACTTTGTGCCTGCAGGGTTACTTTGTGCCAACCGTACTATTGTACATTTAATTTCACTTTACCAATACTTTTACATAAAATATGAACGTTTTTTCACTGTGCAAGGCTGCTGGAAAAGCTTTCCAGTTAATATTTTATATTCATCAATTTCTTTGATTTTACGTTTTTGAATAATGACATGAGATTCAAAATCAAATTTTTGCCGAAAAAATTCTATTACGACAAATTTCATATGTAACCAAAAAACTATAATCGCTACGGAATTGAAGGTGGGTTATATTATTTTAAGATTTATTTGTGATAAATAATATTAAAGTTAATATAAGTAAAACCTATTGTTTTCATTTTTACGTCCCCTTTTCAATAAAGTCGCAAGTTCATGGGGTAACTTTGTGCCACCAAGGATGGTGGCACAAAGTTACCCTCTGTGTATTGATTTTGTTTTGCACGTACAACGTTTTTGGTCCAAAGAAACCCCTTGTCTTTAATTTTAAATTTGAAGGTTCCGGAATTGCGCCGAAATGCCTCGAAAGTATATAAAAAAGATAGGAGGACGGCCCTATAGCAATTTCACCCAGGAAGATTTGAAAAAATCTGTGCAGGAAGTTCGAAGTGGACGAATTTCAATTCAAAAATCAAGATAAAAGTACGGTATTCATAGAAATACTCTAGTAAATAAAGGATAAGATGCTCAATCAAATGTTGCGGGACGTCAAACCATTTTCAGTGCCGAAGAAGAGTTGTTACTACATCCGCTTATGGTTTTCCAGTCACTTTTCTTGATCCAAGACGAATTGGCAAAAGCTTTTACGACAAAATTATGGAGGAAATAAACTCCTTTCCAGAACAACATGCCTGGCCCTGAATGCAGAATATCATTTCTGGACCGACACAAAGCCTTATAGTCTTTATAGCGTCCCCGAAATATCTTTTTAAAATTTTTATTTTTAACGCTTTTATTTTTTTTTTATTTGTAATTTATATAAAAGAAATCCTTCACTTGTTTCTTAAAATAAATGTGTTATCATGTGTTTTAATGGTATATGGGGTAAGATTCAACCAAACTTACATTTTGACAAGATTAGCGAAGGATTTCGTCAGTGGCACAAAGTTACCCCAAACGTGGGGCAACTTTGTACCACACTTTAAATGCTTAGATACATGTTTAAAATCCTAAGTCCTTTCGAGAATTTGAGAACGTTGCCTTTATTGCTTAATGCTTAAGATCAAAATGGTATATCTTATTTTGTTTATTTCATACAGAAATAAAAGTTTTTTTTACAAAAACCTCAAAAACTGGCACAAAGTAACCCCAGTTTACGGTAATCTCATTTTTTTAATTCACATTTGTCTATAAGTTACAAAAAAAAAAGAAGAGTAAGAAAGCAAAAAGAAGAATTATAGAAATATAATGAGTTATGAAAATTAAGTAAGAAATAAAAAAGAAAAATCATCACTACCTCCAAGTACTCCCTGAGCCTTCTTCAAATAGCCTAGTGAAATTTATCATCCTTAAAGATCGGGGTATAGAGAGTTCCACAGACGTATCGCATTAATAAAAAATTGGCGCACAAGATTCAAAAATCTAAGAAAATGCGATTGACATATTGTAAAGGTAAGGTGGTATGACGTATTTGCAAAACATTGTTCAGCAAAGTTAACGTTCTAACAGCCCTATTATGGCTATCAAATATCAATTATTTGATACTTGATAACATCTATCAATTCATCGATAATTTGGTATTATGAGTACCAATTGATAATTTGTGAATGCTTATCAAAAAATCATTGAGGAGTGGTTCTGTTTTGAGGTTTGACGTTTCTAATTTGTATTTGTTTTTTTTTTTTTTTTTCATCATAATCCCCTTCAAATAATAACTCTACCGATGACATTTCGGTCTAAAGTCGTTTTTTGAACAATAAAAAGAAGGAAATACATTTTATGATTTGACGTTAATAGATAATTTTAGCCGCGCGAGTAATTTGATACGTATCAACAAGAAATTTGTGGTTGATAGAAAATTTGATGAGTATCAATTTTTTGACAACCGTAATACCAATTTTATTGATAAAACTATTCACAATAGATCTTAAATCTTATATCATTCACAACTCATCAAAAATGTTGTTAGGTTGATTACCATAATACCGATTCATTCATTTTGTTGATACCTATCAATTATTATCAAATATCGTGTTGATATTTGATAGCCATAATAGGGCTGTAAGCTTGAAGAGATTTTTGTTTTCATTTTCATTTACGTTTATTTATTTACGTTACATTACGCCTTTGGTCACGCTTTTCGTGAAAAAAATACAACATCATTTTGGAGATATGAAAGCTCTAAAGTTTGGGATATGTAGCAACGGTGTCATTTCTCCCGCTATTAGTTTTATAATTGAGGGAAATTTCAGAACTCAAAACAGATGAATGGATTTGAATTTTAGTAGTTCACAGTTGCTATATTTTTTATACAAATTTCGCAAATGTAAGCTTGCGTAAATTTAAAGTCGAGACTTAAATTTTTTATTAGCACGGCGCAATGTCTAATATGTAATTTTTGGTCGCACGACCCGTGTACATCTTTTTTAAATAATATTGTAACAGATGTGGAAAGAAGAACTCCAAGAAAACTTAAGGTACCTACCATATCACCCACCTAGTAGTGCCAAATCGCCCTCTATTTTTTTATTGATTTTTTTTTAACTTTTAGGTTTTTCAAAATTTTATCTAGGTATGTTACATATTTATTTTTTTTTAATTAAATAAAGAGCTAATATATTTAGGTATGTCTTAAATTAAAATATGCGTTATTTTTTTAGTTGCAACGAGAACAAAATAAAGTTATTTAAATCGCCTCTTAGCAAGAAATCTTAGTATCAACATTTTCCAGTACAAAAAGGTAATCATAAAAATATTAACAAACTGCGATTTTTATACCAAAGGTAATTCAATGTGATTATCTTTCCGTATAGTATAAATTAAAAAAATTAAATTTAATCGGAGACTAATTAAAAAGGGAAAGGGAAAAATGATAACTTTTCGTGGGACATCCAAAGATAGAGTACTTAAAACACTGGCGTGTCACCGTATGCGACGGTTTCTATGGGACTGCTCGTTCTGACGAATACGTCAATTTTGACGATTTTATTTTTGACTGGAATAGACTGGATATAATGCCGCTGGTTTAAGTTGTCAATGATGAGAAGTATTGTATGTATAAATATATTATATATTTTTATGTAAGAATTCAGAGATTTGTTTTTGAATTAGCATTAGCAGTTATAACTTTGGCGGCGCTGTTATTGCATGTTTACTGGAATTGCGATGTTGAGTTTTAAAATAAAGTGCACAACTAGGTCGAACGAAACTTTTGTTTTGTAATGGCCAACGTTTACGGATGTAAATTGACTCTGGTGCATGTACATCAGTTATGCCTTATGCACATAAATAATTTTAATGAGCTTTATCGGAATGAACATATTTTGAAGAGCAGTCGGACTTTAAATGTTATTTCTGGAGATAGTGGATGGTCCAAAATTGTTTGTGCCTTCGTTAGGAAGATCTTGGCTTAGTGAAGCTTAGTGGTAAAGGAAGATCTGTGTGCGTATGTAGAAAGAAATTCTTTATACGTGACAGATATCGTACAAAAATATAATAATGTGTTTCATGGTGATAAAAATGACTATATTAGACGTTTCAAGGCAAATAGTCTAACGGAAGAAGGTAGTGTGCCAGTGTTTTCGGGGCCGTATACAGTTACTTTTCGGCTTTGGGGCCAGGTGGAGAAGAAGTTCGAAAGGATGTTGTCTGAAGGTATCATATATACAGTAAGTTACAGCGATTGGGCATCACCAGGGGTGGCGGTGGTAAAGCCTAATGGTAATATGTATTCGACTGTGCGTCGATTGTAAGATAACAGTCAATCCGTGGGTGCGTCCGTACCGATCATTCTCCTATACCACTGTCGGAGGATATTTTTGCGAGTTTGTGCGATTGCTCTTGTTTCTGTGTGCTAGATCTGGAAGGGGCTTATCAGCAGCTGGAGCTCGAAAAGCAGTGCCAGGAATTTCTCACCATTAATACTCACAAGGGTCTTTTTAGGTTTTGTCGATTGATTTTTGGTTTAAAATCGGCTCCTGCCATATTTCAATCAATTATGGACGAAATTTTAAGAGGTATTGGTAGAGTGAGGTGTTACATCGATGACATAATTATTGGAGGTACAGATTTAAAGAATTGTAAGAAGAATTTGATATTGGTACTGGAAAGGTTAAAACAGCACAATGTTCGAGTAAATTATGATAAATGCAATTTTTTTCAGAAAGAAATTCAGTACTTAGGTTATGTAATTAGTCAGGATGGTATAAAACCTAGTCCAAAGAAGTTAGAAGCAATTCGAAATGCTCCACGACCTAAAATTGTGACTGAGTTAAAATCGTATCTGGGACTCTTAAACTATTATTCAATGTCTATCCCAAATCTTTCCGCGAAGCTCAAAGATCTATATTATCTTATCAAAAAAAGAGGTTAGTTTTCTATGGTCGGCTGACTGTGAAGCTACTTTTGAGAAGAGTTAGGGCTTAAATTTGAGCAATACGGTTTCAGCCCATTACGATCCGAAAAAGGAAATTAGGTTGCAGTGTGACGCCAGCCCATATGGAGTGGGTGGGATCCTATCCCATGTTGTAAATGGTGTCGAGAGACCGGTTTTATTTGCCTCCAGCACATTAAGTGCTGCAGAGCAGAAATATTCACAGCTAAATCGAGAGGCATCAGCAATTTTTTTTACTGTAAAAAAATTTCACAAGTATATTTATGGGAAGTCGTTCACGATTTATTCAGATCATCAGCCATTAAGGGAAATTTGTAATCCCAAAAAGGGAACGCCATCAGTGGCAGCAGCGAGGATTCAGCGCTGGGCGTTGTTTCTTAGTATTTATCAATATAAAATCGAATACAAAAAAGGAACATTTATGACTAATGCGGATGGGCTTTCACGGCTTCCACTTAACAAGCCCACTGCTCTTGAAGAAGATAGCATACGATCCTTGAATTCTTCAACCTATTTAAACGTTGAGCTGTCAGATGTAGCTGAGGAATCAAAAAAAAGATTGGAAAGTTAAACGTGTACTGAATATGGCTAGTACAGGGTGGCCTAATAGCGTTCCTGAAAATTTAAGAAAATTCTTTTATAAACGATTATCACTTTTTGAAGATGAAGGGTGTTTATTTTATGGTGATCGTTTGGTTATACCAGACACACTTCATCAGTCAATGTTAATTCTCCTTCATGAATCGCATATCGGAGTCGTCCGCATGAAAAGTTTAGCAAGACAATATTTCTGGTGGCCAGGTATATTGACGATGATATTGAGACATTTGTGGGGGAATGCAAAGCCTGTATTTTGGGTTCTAACAAACCAGTGTCAAGTCAGCATGAATCGTGGCCAGAGTCCAAGATATTTTTCAAACGAATCCACCTAGATTTTTTTTATTTCAAGGCATGTAACTATTTGTTGTAAAATAATGAAACGAACTAATGTTGAAAGTTTAATTTTCGTCTTAAGACCTCTTTTTACGTATTTTGGTATGCCCTCTACATTAGTATCTGATAATGGCCCGCCTTTCAATTCGGAAGTCTTTATACAATTTTGTCTAAATAATAATATAAAATGCTTGAAGAGCCCGCCATACCATCCACAGTCCAATGGGGCGGCGGAGAGAGCGGTGCAAACTATTAAAAGTGCATTAAGAAAATTAATGATGGATCCAAACTATAACTACATTCCGATCGAACTCTTGATTTGCAATTTTCTTTTAAGACATCGATCCACTTCATCTTCAACAACTAATTGTTGCCCAAATGAACTAATATTTAAAGTTAGACCCATCCCTATTATTGATGATGTAAATCATAAAATTCAAAGAACGATTGATTTAAATACGGAACTGGGAACAAACAGAAAAATACTAAGGAAACACAGAAGCCACCCATAAGCGTAGGCCAAAGAAAAAATCAAAAGGTGTTAAATCCAGGGGATAAAGTGTTATACAAAATGAAAATAATTGTGTTTACAATTGGATTCCTGGAATCATAGACAAAAAGTTATGTAAAGTTGTTTATTTGATAAATATTGACGGAAACTGTAGAATGGCACATGTATCTCAATTAAAGAAATTTAATTTCAAAGAGGTATCCTTCGCACCATCTAATATTGTTCGTTCATGACAGGGGCGGCTTAAGTTCACGAGTAGTAAAAGACGGTCAGCCTCTTTATCAAACGTGCCAAGAAGATCCGAACGATTAAAACAAAAAGCTAAAGAATTTTGAAAAAAAAAAATTGTGTATTGAATATCTAAAAATTTTATAAATTAAAAATAGATAAAGATATATTATATATGTTTAAGAATACTTGAATATTAAATGGATTGTACTTACTTATTAAGTTGGGGGAGTGATGTGAATGTAAAAATCGTTTGTCAGCCCCACTGTATGATAATACTTGATATGTATTACATGCCCTATTATTCTCTCTAACACTATCATTCTCTCCATTTAGTATATAAGGAATTATCTCTATTTTAGTCTGTAAGAAAGTAGCGTAAGTTCTGGAAGAATAAAGTCAGTCTCAAACTGGTCGGCGGGCATTTCATTTCTCTACAGCCTCCTCCATCAGCATTGCATACACAAGAGTTTGTATTTCAGTCAGAATCGTTATTGCCGTTCTCCGGTTAACTAAAGAGCACCAAATTTAAAAAAAAAAATACTTATTTTCAAAAATCTACTGTACGATAATATAGACAAAAACCGAGTTTGCTATTAAGTTAGAAATGAACATATAACCTTAAAAAATAATTTTTGCTACAATGTATGGAACGTTTTCGAGATATGTATGTCCAAATTTAAAAAGTAGGTACCGTTATTCGATTTCTTAGCAAAAAAAAAACTGGGTATGTAGTCATGGTAGTACCATCTACTTAAGCTTAAATGTCAATTTTGTTTGAAATCGTTGGAGCCGTTTTCGAACAGATCAAACTGTTACGAAAGTTGTATATGGGAAGTATACCATTAATATTGAGGTTATCGTGCAAACAAAAAAAAACGGTCCCGAACTGTAAGTACCCAATCTCCAAATCCAAAGTTTGAGCGAAATCCGGGCAGCCGTTTAGACAGAATTTTGGGAACAACTTTTTTAAGTTCCTCTATCATCGTAATGTCAGAAATTTGTCTGTCTATATAATATTATAGTAGGTATGCAGTAGGGTTAGCCGAAAAAAAAGTTCAAGTCGTAATGCCGCGGAAAAATTGCTAATTGTGGAGACTAAAAAGAGGTAAAATAAATAAATAAAATCGGTTCATATCTTCCGGTTTATGTCTATTCGACTGATGATGATTTTAAAAAAAGAATGGTTCAAATCGGTTAAGGTCTTCCGCTCGCGCACTAGCTGTTAAATCTAACAAATTACTGTGCTTTTCATAAATGATTTGGATCATATAAACCGATGCTCCCCACCTGTCACCGCGCCCTTTCATTGTTCTGCCAGTCTATTTTCTTGTGTTTGATGTGCTTTTCGTTCGCTCTTCCAGTTATTTTTTGGCATTTGCATATATTTCAAAGTTGGTTTTTGCTTTCTTGTTTAAATTTGTGTCTTAATGATGATATACTATGGCTGTAGTATTTAAGAAAATCATCTCAAGACAGGTATTTGGTTGCCCTATATTTGGTCCACCTCGAGGTGGTTGGCAACAGTAAATCGAACTCTCAGATTGTTCATAAGTGAAGAAATTCCCACACCTCAACTTCAAGAAATAGTTGTATTTGTTTTGAAGTCATACATGCCAATGTGGTTTATTATTAGAACAAGTAAAAGCTTTACACAGGGACCAAAACTTGTGTAATAGAACGAAATGGCTTTTTCGCTCATCCAGAACATTTAATGTAAGCCATGGCACAAGACGATAGAAAACACGTTAGAGAACTTGGACTTCGACGAATTTTAAAGGCGAGGCAGTTGGATCAAAAAAGAAAAACTATCAGAACATTCATGCCGCCAAAGCTGAACTTCAAGGCTCAAGACTACTCGAAAGTAATTAATTGGATGGACTGTGATTTATCTTCGCCACCATTATTAAAAGATATCAGTGACGATGAGACTTCATCACATATTCAAAGTGGCTCACTCCCTTATTGGGATATAACATTAAAGGCATTCCCAAAGGGGGTGGGCAGGGGAGCATAGGACCCGGGCGGCACTTTGCCGGGGCGGTAATTTGGAGCAGTTAATTTTTTTTTTTTTTTAATTATTATAAATTATTATAAAATTTACAAAACGGACACTGCTACACAATAAGTAATCAGACAATCCCTGCGTTGCTTAACAACAAAATCCAATGAACGCTGGTCCCTAGTAGTAGTAGTAGTAGTATGTTCTTTATTTTCAACTTTTAATGTATATACAATGCTTTGATATAAAACTGATGTATTTTTGTTGAAATGTAAGAACTTACGACAATGACATTAACAGTCGTCTGTCGGGTAATTTGTGAGCATTAATTAATTTTGATTAAATTGAAATTTGATTTAAAAAGAATTAAAAAGAGGGATAAATAAAAAATGCATAATAAGAATAACGTTAAAACATATCAATATTAATTGTATTCAG
The DNA here is from genome assembly GCA_946477585.1 of Cheilosia urbana. Classification (NCBI taxonomy): domain Eukaryota; kingdom Metazoa; phylum Arthropoda; class Insecta; order Diptera; family Syrphidae; genus Cheilosia; species Cheilosia urbana. The sequence goes on from OX297856.1 coordinate 48,379,592, forward strand.
CTACAAGTTGTTTTCTGTAGATTATAGCCACAGTAATGAAATTGGCCAGGGCACTCATTCCGTATGTCGATTATCGCCAGACGATAGCGTTTCGACGATAGCTTTGCTTCACGTAACTTTAATAATCGTTTATCGTCCAGACGATATCGTTTTGACGGTTGAACATTTGCTTCACGTAAGTCAATAATCGTCGAAACGCTATCGCCCAGACGATACAATTTGAGCGATAGCTAATGAGGTGTCGTTTTGCATTGATTTGTGTGTTTTGCAATCAGCTTAAGATTTTTTATCGAATTTCAAGAAGAATAATAGACTTTAGATATTTTTAAAATACATACTACTACCAAATATATAAATACCTACCTTTTAAACTTATTTTGTATGAAGCTCATGCAAAAGCAAGAAATATTGTAGAAAGGTGTATTGGTGTTTACTGTTTCCAAAGGTACAAAACGTGAATCATTTCATATGGCATTAAATTACATATTGTCATAATCCTCAGGTCGATGTGGAGTTCTGCTTGAAAAAATAAAAAGTATAGCTACGAACCCAGAAAAATTGCGATTTTTGCAAATGTTTGTTCTGCCCTCCATAACAGCAATCGAACAATACGAAGATTTGGCAAGTGCAATTTTAAACGACTCGCAAGCTCTAAGTGGGAATAACCGGATGAGACAGTTGGCTTCAAAAATGAGGGATGAAATAAAAAAGTCGCTTTAACTTTAATTATTTTATTGATGTTATATTTTCCTTGGTAGCTGTTTGGCTTATTACCCTTGGCCAAGACCGGATGGTCATTCATGAAAGCTATTAAAATTGTCATATGCATTTGTGAAATACATTTCTTCGGTATTATTTGTGAATTTTAATAATGAATTTAATACACTTTGCAAATTTCAAATTTGCCGGCATCAAACACAAAATGATTGAAAAAAAAATCATTTATGACATTTTAAAGGACATCTGATTGGAATTTTCACTATAGTTTGAAAGTCTCTGAAAGAAACTCAGTGCTCTCAATGCTCTCTCTCGTTGTATACAAAAAACGATAGACGATAAGATAGTGATAGAGTTACGGAAAGCAAATTAATGACGAGATCGTTGACTACTATCGCGCAAACGATTATCGTTCTCAGAGTTACGGAATGAGTGCCCTGTCTGTTCCAATTATCCATGCTTCCTCCATTTAGTACATTTATGAGTTCACCTTCATTCAATGTCGCCTTTCCGAAGTATCTCACTCTAAACTCCCTTAGTACGGGACATCTACCTATGAAGTGATGTATATTTTCTTCCTCTCCCATATTACACAAGGAGCATATAGTTGAGACGCTACTTCTTAATCTGGTCGCATTAAGAAGGATTAAATCGCATCTGGCTTTAAAAATCCAGGAAATCTTGCTGATGTCGAAATTATCAATGAGATATTCTTGTCCTTTTCTAGTGCTACTTTCCCTCGCTCTCCGTTCCGCTTCTTGGCGGCTATCTGCTTTAAGCCGATCCAAAAGCTGCAGGTTTTTAATGTTCCATTCCTTTTCCAGCGGTATGTTCTGATCCCAGTGTAAGCCAAACCGATTTCCAATACTATTTATTTCTTTTACCCAAAAAAGTTGTTTTCTCAATACAATATTGGTAAGTTGATGTGGTAACCGAGTATCATCGTATTTGAATAATGTTTTCTTGACATACCTTAGATGTAAGTCCAATGTATAGAAATGCCCATCTTCGGCTCCGGTCTCTATCGACAAGGCATAGTTAGGAGTGCTTGGTGGTAATTTCAAGATCCTTTTCAAAAAATATCGTTGTAATTTGTCAACTTCTTCAAACATCCCAAAACCCCAGACTTGCGCACTATAAGTTTGGATAGCTCTTCAGACTGCCAGAAATAGTTTCCACTTTGCACTAAGGGTTATGCTTTTTTTGCTTAAAAAGCAATGCCATGTTGCATTGATGCTGTTTTTCGCAGAATTATTTCTTTTCTCCACATGCCTTGTGAAGTTCCTTTTCGGAGTGAGCAGTACACCAAGATAAGTATACTGCGAAGCTATTCTAATTTCTTGCCCTTTAAAGATCCAGTTTTCTTGATTTGATAGCCTACCGCCATTTCGGAAAACCATGATTTCTGATTTTGAAATGTTCACTTCTAAACACCATTTCTCACAGTACTCTTCAAGACGAATTATCATCTGTTGCATGACTGCAATATCGTCTGCTAAGATCACCATATCGTCTGCGTATAGCAGTATTCGTATGTTCAAAAGCTCGATATTAAGGCCTCCTCCTATATAGGTGTGTATGTCATTTAGGTACAGTGCGAAAAGTATGGTGCGAAAAGAAATGGTGATAACAAGCACCCTTGCTTCACCCCAAACAGTGTTTCAAAGTATTCTGAGAGCTCATTTCCCGTCCACACCGCTGATTGGGTATTAGAGTAAATGCATTCCAGTAGATTAACGAATTTGGTTGAAACTCCCATTTCTCGTAGCTTGTAGATTAGCAATCTTCTCGAGATTTTATCAAAAGCGGCTTTTAAGTCCACAAAGAAGGCGTACACTTTCTTTTTTTCTGCCAGCTTCATATGTACGATAGAAGCTAAATTATATATGTTATCTACTGTAGAGTAGTTTCTTCTAAAGCCAGCCTGGTACTCAGTTAGGATGTTATTCCTTTCTACCCAAGTGTATAACCTCTCATTTAGGACTCCCATCAAGACCTTTGCTATGCAGTTCATAAACGAAATACCCCTATAGTTGCCAGGATCTTTAATATCACCCTTTTTGAATATTGGGAGAATTATGGATTTCGTGAAAGAATCTTCTATTCTACACTCATCAAATATTTTGCAATATGCTGCTGCTAGTTCCTGCAGAAAATCATCGGTTGCATTTATAAGGAACTCATACGTTATCCTATCTTCTCCTGGCGCTTTGTTCAGCTTTACTTTTCTAAGCATGTCCTTAATTTCCTCGAGAGAAAACGATCTGTCCAAATTTTGATCTTCGACATAGTTATACGCATAAGATATGCTACCCATTTCTTGGTTTGGGTTGAGAAGCTCACTGTAGTAGGTTTTAAACTCCTCAGCGCTTATCTCAGGCCACACTTGGTGGTCAATGTTTCTCATCTCCTTTGCTAAGCTCCACCAATCCTTACTGTCTTTAACAGTGCTAATTTTGAAGTCGATTTGTTGATAATATGACATTTTGCTGTTAATACAAACTGTCTTATATTCATGTTGGGCTCTTAAATAGCTATCTTGGTCCCTAGTATGCAACTACATTTTTCAGAAATTTTAAACAGAAATTAAACTCTGTGTGTACATCTGCATTCGAAAATACCTCCTTTTTCGCTAGAAGTTGTGTGTATGCGTATGTAAGTGTAAGCGATGTATAGCTGGAAACTGGAGTTAGTGCGAATAAGTAATTAGGGTTTTGCTTTTATTGGTAATAGAGCTACCTAATATAATTAGTTCAGACACTCTCTCTATACATCCACAAATACACATACACAATTGCAGGTATACCTACTTTTCTATTGTGTTTTATTTTGCTCACAAGAGGTGAATTGTTGGAATTATTTTATAAGTGGGCAATATTTGCAAAAAATAAGTTTTGCATTTGAAATGGAAGTGCGGAATTCTAAAAAAAAAAAAAATATGAACACAGATCGGCTTTTGGGTAGTCATTTTTGATAAATATGTATGTAATTTAAAAATTGATTTATTCGAATTTTTTGAGGAAGTCTAAGTACGTGGTCGTATTTGAAATACGGATATTATCTTTAGTATGCATTTTGATTAAAATCTTTAGACAGGTTTTTGTAATTACGCAGACAAAATCGTACCAAATTTTGCAATGTTTAGTTTAAAAAATTCTATTGCCTAACTATGTAGCTGAAAACTGACTACCTACCTAAAAGTTATTTTTCGAGATGTAAGCATTACTTGGTTTTTAGAGTTTTATCGAAATCAAAATTAGGGTTCTCGAGATATAAGCAGTTTTCAAAATTTTCGTTTTCGGTGATTCATTTTGGTCAAATCTTTATTGCCTAGGAAACTACAGAAAACAAAATTTTCAAAAATCGATTGTTCGATAATACAGAAAAAAAAAACTGAGCCTGCTATTCAGTTAGAAATGACAATATTACCTCAGAAATAAATTTTTGTTTTCGAGATATGTATTTCGAAATTTTACCAAGCTTACAAAGGTCTTTTTAGTGTATGAAAATATTACGGGAGGCGGCATAAACTGGGTCTACTACCCCGGGCGGCTCCAACCCACGCTCCGCCACTGCAACCTGAACGCAAAAACAAGATTGGTCGGGAACGTAATTTCTCCTATGTCAGCCACATATGTGAACTATCAACTTAGTACTCAGTCATTCTTGACTACATCGTCGGCTAACCCTCCATAAACGTCAACTGAAACAGCTGTTCGTATGACTGATTTCAGCCAATCATAACCGAGATACATCTAGTCACACAACTGTCAGAGACAGACTTACTAAACTAGATACTTTAACGTCCCCAATAACACCTAGATCTCTCCCTCTCTTAGACAATAGCCTTAAAAATAACTCAAAATTTGTCAATCCAACACTACCCGAACTCATTCAGTTAGTCACAAACGTCGGCAACATGCAATGACCTGGCGCTTATTTCCATAACATAACCACATGTTGGCACAGCATATTAATGCTTTTTATTAAAGCGAACGATCACGAGTGCCTATACATCGATCTTATGCCTTTATCGGATTAACAAAAATATCCACACATAAAAAAAGAACAGAATGAAAGGTCAGATACGATGATCTTCTCCGCTTATTATTGCCGTGTTTTTTTTTTTTTGTTTTTTTTAGACCCTACGCCTGCGCCTTCTTTGCGATACGCACAAGGCACAAGGCACAACGATGGATACTGCTCTTCTGTGGAGACTGGAGATCCAAAGTATGTATACACTCGTCCACGGCCAAAGCACATACATAGAGTCGTACGTACACAACGAAAATCGAAAAGATCCACTGCAGCATCTCCGGGACAGGGCTATGTGCTAGCTGCGCCAATGTAGGATGGACCTGTTGTAATAATAAACTCGGTCATAAAAAACATGGGCGTGTAACATTAGCTGCTCCTATCATTTATTAATCTTGTATTTGATAAGAAACTTCCCTTAAGGTGCAGTAGAAATCTTATCAAAGATCGGCCGCAGGGATTTTCAGTTGTGGATGTAGGTAGGTATGCCTTGCAAATCGCTATAACTGAGCCCGTCGATGGATGGATGTACTAAGCGCTTCAGCAAAGGTGCAAATCTGTGTGTCTTGTCTGCTAATATTTGCTTTAATTTCAAGATCCAAGTCAATAAATACCAAATCCTACGTATGCATTAGGCGAGGCATTTTTGTTTTGGTATGTTAGGTAGGTCGTAGCGGATACGTTCGATAATCTGTAATGAAATTGAGATATCTTATGCAGTTGATGTATTTGGATAAAAGTAACATAAGTCTGAGAATCTTAATCTTAGTCTTAACTGACCGGAGTACTAATCAAAATTGTGTATCGATGTATAAATAAGGATTTAAATGCAAATATATATTTAGTTAAGATTTGTGAACTTACAAATTATGCAACAACTGTTATTATCGTGCGTATTGGGGAATATTTTGGTTAGTTTCACCTTTCTATGAAAATTGTTAATACAGTCCGGTTTGCTTGTTTAAGGGCAGGTAATTTGTTTTGGAGAATTTAAAAGTCATCATCGATAGGTGAATTGTGCCATAAAAGTAAAACATGCCAGCTTTGTACACTTTTCAGGACAGCAATCTTAAACATTAAACGGTGCACTATAGTTCATGACTTAAGCTATTTTACAAACAGTTATAACTTCCTCATTATTTCTTAACCTGGCTTGACTTAAAAAATATAATAAGAAGAACACAATTCAAGTATCGCTAAACAGCTAAAACAACTTAATTCGACTTAACGATTTAAAAATGTTTACCTTTTAAGCACAACATTAAAGACAAAAAATAAATTAAATTGAACTCAACCTGTGTGGTAGTAACAATCAAGTCTATCCAAACTATCAACATTTTTGGGAAAATCGGGTAGGTGCACGGAAACCGACTATCTAATTTGCAATGCTGCCAATATAGATATATACTGGCAGTCAATAGCGTCAACACAATGCAGCAAGCGAAAGAAGGAATGAAATCTGAAATAGAAAAATAAAAGCACTCTGGTATATAAATTGGTGTACATTTATTAATTTTGGTACAAAATCGAGAAAACTGAAGAAGAATTTAAAATTGTTGTGTATTTGTTAAAATATACCGGTATAAAAATTCCACCATTCTCTTTCCTGTGCAAAATTTCAATTTCATTTTAAGGTCGGTGCACAAAATAAACCGACGTTCAGCTGTTACCATATAATGAATTTATGAGCCCTGCATTCTTAACGAACACTGCAATTTTTAATTAACAAATATTAACAAAAATGAATACCCGAAGCTTTATAATTATTTGAAGTGTTAGAAGGAAAAACTTTTTAAAAAAAAATTGTCCAACCAGTTAACAACATCTAGCAAAGTCATCGAAACTTAATCGGAAATTGGAAAACCATCAAATTAATATATTCGGCCCCAAAAACTCCAAAAATGGTTCATTGTCTGGAAAAAATATTATTTTAAATTAACCTAATATTGTATTTCAGCCAAGTGAAATATTAATGGACTCAATTTCGAATGATCGTTTGGATGATAATGACGAAGTTGTGGAAAATATATATCGCGAAGTGGAACTGACTTCTGAAAAATACTATTTGGTAGAGTTTGAAAAATTATTAACCAATACAGGGCCAGCAAGGCCGTATCTAGGGGGGGGGGATCACAGGGGTTTGAACCCCCCCCGAAATTCTTAACAAGTGCACATTTTTAAAACGAGAACAGAGCAAATCCAAACAAAAATTATCCAATTCGGCCACTTACCTAAATGCGAAAAGGTTCAAATCAAATCAAGCATAGCATTGACTTTTTTCAATTATATTTTTACAATTTTTTATAATTTGTTATGTTGAATATAGCTATTTTTTTAAACTGTTACTACTATCTATATATATAAAAATGGATCTTGGTTTGTTCGGATGCTTAAAACTCGAAAACGACTGGACCAAATTGGATACTTCCTTCTGCGGATTTGTTCGTAATTGCTCCGCGAAGGTTTAGGAAAAAAGAAAAATTCAAAAAATTAAGAAAATTGCACTTTGAAAAAAAATTAACTGGATAGAAATCAAGAAGTGACACTTCAAATAAAAAAAAAATATTTTGAGTTTTAAAAGCAATGGTTGTTGTCAATTATTTTAATTATTTTCCAAGCAAATTGTTGTTGTCAACAATTTTGAAGCTTTTTCTTTTTTTTTTTTTAAATATAGGTACCTAAAAACTTTGTTCTAATAAATTATGTTTATTATGTTACATTAAGTAACTTTTTGAAATGAAGTAGATAGGTACTTTGATTATACAAAGATGATATTATGGCCGACGATATTTTGCATCGAATTTGCACTGTGACATCGGATAATGAACTGGAGATGTCAGATAAAATGCGCAACAAAGCTTTGATTTGACGCATTTGATCGAGAATTTGAGCGAGAAATGGACTTCGAACGAATCGCATTGAGTCAAGCTGTTCGAACAAATGTGCCAATGTTGAATCAAGAATAACAGAAAGTGTACGATGAATTGATGCAAGCAGTCGATAACGAAAATTGCGGAACTGGAAATAAATTTATGATTTCACTGATTTCGGATACAATTCGTTCGAGATCTGAGATCGCTTTGGCCCTAGCCTCTTCTGGGATAGCGGCTACTTTGTTAGAAGGCGGTCGTCAGCTCATCCTGCATTGAAATTCCCATTGAATCTGCAAGTGGAAGAAGAACCTACATGCAACATTTCAAAGAAGAACACTGCGATGGCGAAAGTACCTACGGCAGCAATGTAAGATTATGATATGGAACGAATGCACAATGGCTCACAAACGTGCGTTGGAGGCCCTGAATCGTACTTTGAAGGATTTACGTCATGATAAGCGACTTTTCGGTGGAGCAACGATCTTGCTTTCAGCCGATTTTCGTCAAACGCTACCTGTCATTTCGAGATCAACTCCGGCAGATGAATTGAATGCTTGAAGGCGTCTGCTTTATGGCGATACGTCAAGAAATTGCATTTGACAACAAACATGCGAGTTTCTTTACAAAATGACCAGTCCGCTGCAGAGTTCTCCAGGCAATTGTTGGCGATGTCAATGGTGTGATTCCAGCAAACTTAATTTTTGTTTGCAACTTTACAACGACACCGAAAGAACTAATCATGAATGTTTTCCCGAATATCGCTCAGGATTATATTGACCATGATTGGCTGAGTGTAAGAGTGATTTTGGCTGCGAAAAACAAGAACGTCGATCATTTGAATTTTGCCATTCAAAACCAAATCGCTGGTGAGTTGCATTCATACAAATGAAATCAGTCGACTCCGTGATGGAAAACGAAGTCTACCAACTATCCCATTTTGTTGCGGAAGCTAAATGAACCAAAACTTTGTAACGGTACGCGTTTAATTGTGAAGAATTTAATATCAAATATTATGCAAGCAACGATTTTTATTGGAAAATTCAAAGTCGAAGATGTTCCTTTCCGCGGATTCCACTTATTCAGAACGATTTACCTTTCGTATTTAAGCGTCTTCAATTCCCGTACGTCTCGCTTTTGCTATGACAACTAATAAGTCGCAAGGACAATCGCTGGATGTGTGTGGCATAAATCTTGAATTTCACTCTCGCTCTCGCTTTGTACGTGTACGAACCCGATAATAGCAATAGAACAAAAAATTTTGTGTAGGTAGGGTAAATGTGTCAACAGTGGATCAGAGTACACAGTGAATAACTTGCTCTCATAATGTCGCTTTTTATTTTAAAATGTATCTTGAAATTAGAAAGGAACACATTTTGACTTCCCCTCGCAATAGACTATCAGTCTGCGCGATCACTTTTTCGAAGGTGGTTATTCTCATGACTTTGTGTTTTCTGCATATGTAAGTTTTTTTTTTCTGTTTTATTTTTGATCTTTTTAAAAATGTGTGTACCTACCATAAAGCACTTCAGTGAAAAAGCGGTAGGTTGGCCGACAAGTATTTGAATTTATTTATTTATTTAAGTTTAATATAACTTTTGATACGAAAGGTACGGAAAAAGCCGGGTGGGTACAGTTACATATACAAAAAACTGATTCGGGTACGGAACGTTCGATTTTTATGATTTTTGGTTACAAGGAAGGACTTATGCTACCTTTTGTTGTGAAAACAATACTTTATTTGGATAAGTTCAATTTTCGAATTCTTTGCATGTTCCGGGCTTACCTCTACATAATTTGGATTTGAAAGTCGACTCAGTTATAATTTTGTTGCACAACATCAATGTACCGAAACTTTGTAATGAATCGCATCTGATTTAGTGAGAAGGATCTCAAATCAAACATGCAAGTGATGATTTTGAGGGGAAAATCCAAAAGCAAACACTCTCATTCCACAGATTCCGCTTATTCAGAACGATTTGCCATTCGTACGTAAGCGACTTAAATTTCCCGTGCGTCTCGCTTTCACCATGGCAAATAATTTGTTGCAAGTATAATCGATGGATGTTTGTGCATTTGTAGAATCAATCTTGAATTCCCATGTTTCTCACATGGATTTAGTGAAAAGCGGAAGGTTGGCCGATACGTCAAAATCATTGCGGTTTGAACAAATCAACATTGCTATTCGTCATTTAGTTCTAAGGCATTTAATATAAGTTTTAAAAAAGGAATTTTAGTTGGCCGAATTACATAAAGTAGCAAGTGCATTGTGCATGCTTGGAATTATTATTTTCATTACAATAACAAATTTGGGCGGAACGAAGTTTGCCGGGACAGCTAGTATAAATATAAAAAAGGACCCAGGGTCTAATTTAATTACAGGAGAAATCTTTAAACAATTCTCACAAAAAGGTATAAAAAAAAACTATCGCATAGGTATTATAGATGCTGCATTTAAGTTAAGGTATGTGACTAGCATGTGGAAACCAGGCCACCTAGCGAAGTGACCTCTTATCGCCCAATATCGATACTACCAATGTGGCTAACCTAAAACTTGCTCGTAAAACGTCTGCAAAAAAAATTGGCTCTGCGAAATAAGGCCCCAATGATATAAGGCCCCAAAAAATTATACATGAAACAACAACAACAACGATTTTTAATAGAATTTGGGGCGTTATTTCCTTTTTTGGGGCCTTATTTCTTAATGAAAATTGGGGTCTTATTTCATTATTCAATAAGACCCCAAAATAAGAAATGAAATAAGTCCCCAAAATTATTTTTTTATTATTAATTGTTACCCTTCCGATACGTAATGCGTATGGGGGGGCATGCTGCCCCCCTGCAACCCCCTGCTTGGGATTACTGTTAGATTGCGGGGTGGGTGCGAGGTTTAGTACATAAAAAGTTCCTTTAATCTAACCTAGTTTATCCAATATTAGCAATATTAAATGAAAAGTAGTTTTCATTATTTTTAGTTTCATTATGAAATAAACCCCAAATTTGGGACCTTATTTCATTTTGTTTTGGGGCCTTATTTCATCGCAGTGGGGCCTTATATCATATTTGAAATTGGGGTGTTATTTCATTATGAAATAAACCCCAAATTTGTGGCCTTATTTCATTTTCTCTTTTGGGGCCTTATTTCATTGGGGCCTTATTTCCTACAGTCAAAATAATCGATGAAAAATCACTAGTCCCAAATCACAAAATTGGATTTAGAAATAAGCACTCTAAATTGATCAAGTGCATAGACTTACAGATAAGATCGAAAAAGCATTTGAAGAGAAAAATGTGTGCTCTACAATATTTCTTGATATACCTAGCACAAGCTAGCGATAAAGTCTGGCACAAAGGACTGATTCACAAGTTACAATATTGGTACCTAAATCTGAGATTCAATATGTCTAGATTCGCGAAAGTGCTCTGAAATCTGAAAAAGATTGTTTTTTTTTTTTTTTTTTTTTTCTTGTTTGTACCAAACGAACATAAAAAGTGCATTGACTTACTATATATGTAATTATATGGACTGCTAGTGAAATCTCAGTTTCATATAAGCTCTGCCCAAAAAATGACGCCAACATAACTAGCGCTCTTGGTTCACAGCGAATGTTTTACAATAGATGTCGGATGGAAAATATGGTAGTTCAAATTGTAAATAATAGATGGAACAAAACAAATTTGAATTAAAAATCGTATTTTAATGTATTTATTGCCCCATAAAATGCACAGCTTTAGTATATTTTTGTTGAATGAGTTTTTTATTGTTTACATTTTGTACATTTAATTGTTTTAATTTTTTTGTGTTCTACAAATCCACTTATATGCTATAGGTATAAATGTAACAATCTCTTGAAATGGTTAGCTGTCATCAGCGATGTAGTCAAAAATTAGTAAATCCGCCTCGTTTTCCATTACAGAGATTGGAGGTAGCTCCCATTTTAAAGACGATGCAAATAAAATATTTGTATTCTCACAAGAACTGCAGTTTGCTTCAGCAGACGAACGAACTTCATTAATCATTAGACAAAGTAATCGTTTATAAGCTGAAGCAAGCTGCTGGATTATTTTTAAAACCAGAGATAATACTGAGACCCCCATCTTCGGCCGAATTTCCGTTACTTGCCTACAAGCTATATTTTTATGGGGTGGTACATGCTAAGTGCCTAAGTACCTATTGTTACATAGAAATTCGTATTGACAAATGTCACGTAACTTCGAAAAATCCGTCTTACAAACACACTCGCACCTTGCGTGTCCCACTTCCGCTATCGCCAAATACGCTGCCAGTGTTCATAGAATTTTGTCCGTTAAATTTGAAATTATTCGTTACGTGTGAATAGTATTTTATTTTAGGAATAAGTGCACTTTTGCTGGGCTCTCATCGCGTAATTTTTGAAACGATAGTCGTCGAACAAGACGATCTCGTTTTTAGTTTGCTTCATATAACATCATCGTCGTATCGTTCAATCGAATCGTTCATCGTTTTCATTTTGAACAGTTTGAAAATGACTGTAAACAAACTGACAGCTGAAAAATACAAATTAAATTATATTAAATTTTAATTAAATTATTACTTGTTTTCGGTTTCCCTTTAGGAAGTGTGATATTCTTTGCGTTAAATACAAAAAATGTAAGTACATAAATCTATTTGGTTGAAATATTAAATAGATTTGTAAATTATTAACACTTTAGGACAGCAACTCACAAGCAACTAAGCATTTTGGTGCATTTTATGGAGGAACATCCAAATGTAGCTAAAAAGTATATACCCCGAACGACCCAGGGAAGAGCGGAAATGGCCGAGATGTGGAGTGATCTTGCCGGGAAACTGAATGCTACTGGGCTACCTGCTAAGACGACTGTTGCATGGAGAAAAGTAAGTACTTAATTTACCGAATTCAAGCTGTTTTAGTGCGCAGAAATATAAAAAAAATATTCGTATATAGTACGTCGTTATTTTTTTGTGCACAATCGAAAAACAATTAGGTAGTACCAAACCCGTTTCCACTTCCGTATTTTTGTGGGAAGTGCAAGCAACCAAGGTCAGAACGAGTTTAGTACTACCTTATTTCAAAATAAAATGGTAAATGCAAAACAATGTACAACATTTTGTAGAGCACAGCAAGACGAATTCAGGGATACAAAAAACTGAGCGATAGCTTTTATGGTTCTCTAGAGACAGGTGCGAAAGTGTAGCCTTTTTCATCAATTTACGAACTGCCCTCTCGAGACTGCTGTAGAAAGTCAAGATGTGCTACCAATAAGTAATTGGTATCTCTAAATAGGTCTCACTTCGACCAACAAAATAGTATATCGCTTTTAATGTTTATATTTTTTGTTCAAAATTTGGTAGGTAGTACAAAATGCATCTTGAACTCATTGTTTTCTTTTTTTTTATGTAATGTAATGTAATTTCACAATTACAAAATAATAAATAAATATTGCCGTTATGAAGGTGTGGACTGACTACAAATACAGAGCAAAAAAGAAATGTAGCCAAAATCTGCTGTCCTATCTGAAGAAGTTCCGATTTCCGAACTTGAAGAAATGGCAATTCAGGCGGCCTCTCTCCGTACTGCTGTGAGCGGCAGCAACTCTAACGTCCTTGGAGCGCCAAATCAAAACCCAATGTGGGAAGAGGATGATTTGGAGGAGGTGGAGGGAAAGAAAGAGGAGGAAGATGAGAACGAAGAGGAAGAGGATGACCCTGCATGCCTAATTGAAACTCTGTGGGAGTTCGCAGGTAGTCCAGTTCCAGTTCCAGAAGAGAAAACATATTCTGCCAAAGAAGTAACGTTCGAGCCCGTGAAGAAGTAAATTGTTTAATTTAAGAAAATTTAAGGTTTACAAACTTCTTTTTTCAAGAAAATCGACAAAGTTTGGCAAAAGTGATACGCCGAATCGTGTTAAGCGACCACTTGCAACCGATTACAAAACGCTTCTAATGGAAAAGCAAATGGAGTTTGATGCCCGGTTTCAAAACAATTTGTTAAGCATATTGACGGAACGAAACAAGCAGGATGCTGCGTTCCAAGAGGGAGTACTAAAATTATTAGCAGAGAGGAACGGTATCGCAAGAAAGCAACTCGAGCAGAGTACGTGGAATTCCACTTAGAACCCGCAATGTTTTGAATGGTGAGTTTGATTATATCTTTTTTTATACTTTCGTAATCCAACTCTTCTGCCTTCTTTTTCAGGTACTTTGTACAGTGATATGGTGGCGTTAATAGGAAGCAAAACCGTTTGCTTGAATTTTTTGTTTTTTTTGTTGTATTATTATTTATTTATTTGATTACATAGTATTGCCTTAATTTGAATTATTATTATTTTTGTTAACTAAATGAATAAAATAAACTAAATTGTTTTTGTTTAATAGTAAAACGTATATGTACAGTTTGTATGTTAAAATAGGGATTCTTTAATGTCATTTCGAATTCTTTCTCCCACCTCCTTCATACGACTAGTGGATATTTCTGAGTTGGGGCTTCCAATTGGATCGACATCGTTCATTGCATCATTTTCAATAAAGTTGCTTTCGACATTGTAATGAAGGCAGATGTTGTGTAACGCAGCACAAACATTACCAAAAATCGCAACTTTATTGGGTTGGTATTTACTCTTCCTTTCTTCCAGAAGGATTCTCCATCGACCTACGGTATAAACGAAAACAGAAGTGTGTAAAAACCAAATTTACGAACAGTTTTTGCATACCTTTATAGATGCCAATTGTCCTTTCAATAATGTTTCTTGCTTTTGCATGAATATTATTAAAATGTGTTTTCTGTGGATCGGTGGATGTCCTGTAAGGTGTGAGCAGCCATGGTTCTAGGGGATATCCACTATCACCTAAAAAGTAGCGTGCAGAATGTTTTAAAAAAATAAGTTTACAAAACTTTTTTTAGTTGCATAATTACCCAAAAGCCAACAATTATGATCACGCTCATTAAAAGAGTTAACGAAAAATGATCGTTCGTTAGAATGTTTCCATACTAATGAATCGTGAGCGGATCCGGCGTACCTTGTGTTTATTGCCATAATTCGCATTTTATGATCACAAGCCTTAAAAGTAAAAAAATTATTGGTAGGTGGTAATATATTTTTTTGTTTTTAAAAGAACTTACAATCATTTAAACTATGCCTTCCCTTCCTATTAAAGAAAATGTTTTCATTTTCTCTTGGCCTTTGGAAAAATAAGTGTGTCCCGTCAATGCATCCGACTACTAAAATTTGGAAATATATATATATATATATATATATATATACCTAGTCCAGTGTTACATTAAATATTTATTAAAGTACCTCCTGGTATGCCATACTTCCGGTAAAACCACTGCTTTGTATCTTCCCTTGATACTTCATTGGCAATTTCCCATTTAATCCACAGTGGACATAACTTTTCTTCCAATGCATTTGAAGTATCGGTCAAAATTTCGGAAAGTGTGCTTTGCCCCACAGAAACCCCAAAATCGTTACCCGATAGCCATTGATATCCGCCGCCGCCAAGAACTTCAAGAGTAGCGCAAAGTCTTAGTATTGGAGGAACATATGTACATCGCAGACCGCTTCTTAGATCAATAGTTTCCAATACTAAAACGAAAGCTTCTTTTGAGAGGCGGAACCGTTGAATAAAACTGAAATTAAGAATAAATTCTACAATACCGAAATGAATATTTTCGAACAAATACGTAGGTACTTTTTTGTCGGAAGTGATAAAGGGCCAGACCTATCCCTTAGAATCCGTCTGCTTCGCAACAGATCCATTTTTGTTTCATCTTCATCAAAAAGTAAAATATTAATATGATGGAACATTTTCACTGAAATCTACAAAAAAATTAGCACCAACTTGTCTATTTAACAAAAACCATACATACCCACTGAAAAAAATAATGACAAATTATTTTATGATGTGTATTAATTATTAAATTATCGCTCACTCACAAGAAAATATATTTCAAACGATGAAACGATTGCAAAATAGCCGTCGTTCAATCGAATCGTTTCGACGAGGGTATTTGACATTTGAAATAGTAACGTGAAGCAACAAAAAACGATGTTCGTTCAATCGTTTCAACCATTATCATTTTTTGGTTGTTACACGAAGAAGAAGCATCGTCGAGACGATATCGTTCAATCGTTTTGTGCCTACGCGATTAGAGCCCTGTATTTCTTATATTTAAGCTTAGTACGATGCCTGAGCTACATTTCAGTTGAGCTAAATACATTTAGCCGTGGTAGGTACCTACGCAACTTGAGCTACGATATCAAACTTTTGTTTCAGAATTTAGGTAGGTACTTCATGTATCGGTACGGTGACCATATTTTTAAGAGCCAAACCCGGGACAGAAAAAGTGAAAATGTATAACAGCACACAAATTTCCAAAAAATAACAAAAAATTGTATGTATGTTGGGATGTATGTCCCGTATTTCTTAAAAAAAATCTTTTAAAAAAAACGGGACAGGCTATTGAAACACGGGACTGTCCCGGGAAATACGGGACGTATGGTCACCGTATGTATCGGACAAAATTAAGCCGACCGCCAATCATCTTCCTTTTATGGATTTAATTATTTTGTGTTTCGTATTGTATTTATTTGGTTCTTGTGGAGGCTTTGATTAATTTGGCAAAATAGTGAAATACCCATTAGATAGGTAATACTTAATTCTTGATAAAGTGCAATTCATGAACTCACATTATTTAATACAAAAGAAATGAGCAAGTGTGCGTGAATTTATGATTTTTTCTGGAAAACAATGTTTAGGCAGCCGCCTTTCCACTGGAAAGATATCTGTTTCTGATTTCCGTTATCTTTGATGTCGGATGAGAATAAGAACAACTTTTTTCGAGGACCCTGATACAATTTGTTGCTAATTTGTTCCTTTTTGTTAGTTATATAGTTATAGTTAGAATAAATTTACCTGGATAAAATTCTATGAACGCTGCAACACAGACGACAGCGGAAGTGGCATAATATGCAAGGTGCGAGTGTGTTGGTGAGCCGGAATTTTTGAAGTTACGTGACATTTTTGTCAATAAGAATTGGGTATATTCTCGTATCTTCCCTCACCTTTGTACAAATAGTTTTTAAGTTAGGTTATTATGACATAAGTCAAATCCAATTTGACAGCTCCGTGAGCAAGAGCTATTCTTTCAGTAATATTAATGGCATCCATGTGGCATAATAATTAAATAACGTAATCTAATGTGCAGGCAATACTTTACAGCCGCGTATATTCCTATTATAATCGTTTAAGAATTGTTATCTTTGTAACCTGTTTTATAAAAGTCTCAATAAAATCAATTCAATTCAACGATTCGATTGAACGATGGCTATTTTGCAATCGTTTCATCGTTTTTGCTGCATTTTTTCAGTTTTATTTAGGTCTGAGAGAAGTATAAACAAATATTTAAAGGAAGAAACACGCTTATGTTTTCTTTGAAGGCGACTCGCTCTTATCCGCGTATAGTAAAAGAATGCATTTTTTGCAAAGTACAATATACAACTCAATCCCAAGCTCTAAAAATTCTCATCTTCGTGATCCATGATCCATAATCTTTATTGACATTTTAATTATTTTAAGAAATACATATATATTTCGATAGGCCTCTAGCATATTGTAGATTCTTCCTACCCGTTCGTAGACGTTTCGTCATCCAATAGGTATATGGTTTTGGAATTTCCATCCAAAGTCCATTGGACTATGGTCAGTTCCTACACAATGTTGGGTATCTGCGTATGTCCATCCATCTATCCATTTTTGTATTAATTTCACAACTCCATGTCAGTTGACAATAAAGAAACTAAACAAATTCAATAAAAACAAAAAAAGCAAAATTAATTTCCATATTTTTTGATTTTTTAGGTGTCAGACTTTGTTTACAGTCATTTTCAAACTGTTCAAAATGAAAACGATGAACGATTCGATTGAACGATACGACGATGATGTTATATGAAGCAAACTAAAAACGAGATAGTTTTGTACAATCGTTTCGACCACTATCGTTTCATAAATTACGCGATGAGAGTCCAGAATATGAAATAAATTTCTTATATAAATTTAAATTAAGTTCATATTAAATTATACATATTTATAGGAGTCTAAGTCTAATTTAATGAGACAAATGTAAGCGCAGCCTTACACTTATTAACCGGGCAATGCCTAACGCTGCCCTGGCAACGTCATTAAATACTTGATCATCTTTTCTTTTGCTTTGACGTTCGCTAAGAGGAGTAGACAGAGACGAAAACTTGTCGGCATAGAACGAAGTTTAACTTTTTTTTTTTTTCTTTTTGAAAAAGAAAGATTGGTTATAATAAAGTAAATGCATAATTCTTTAAATTAATAAAAGTATCGTTTATCAATATTCAGAAGTGGGATTTCTACCATAAAATCGCCATACAACGAGAGTGTAAGACTAAGGCGTGAAAATGGATTTCAAGGGTCTCAACGTGGAACAACTCAAACGACGATGTAAGGAATGGGACTTCCATTACAAGGACAAAAAGCGGAGTTAATAGAGGCGCTAACAGAACATTATGGCGAACAGCAGCAGAAGCAGGAAAAACGTATGGGAGAGCTGGAAGACGAAATACGCCGCTTAAATTACCGCGTGGATGACACAAAAGTAATGTCTCGCTCAGTATCGACGCCATTCTTTACGGCATATGTTCCAACAACGGAATCAAATATATTTTTTCCTGAATATATTCCACCAATAGCCGCTGCCATTGACGTACATTTTTTTTTTTTTTTTTTTTACCAAGGGTAGGTGAAAATCTTCCAAAGACACTATGAGAATAGCAAGCGCGTGCTCATAGTAGTGTCAGATTTTTACTGACTAAAAACACCACCCTTCGAAAGATTGTTAGATACTGCAACTAAGATATAACTTATCAAGCAATTTTTCTATAACGAAATAACAACTTTTGACAGGCTACTTTCCAATGAAAGATCCTGCATGTTCCGCAATTTAGACGCGGTTAATCTTATCTTGCCAAGTCGAACGGTTTCGTTCTTTGTAGCCGGCGCAATAAATTGTTCTCGTCCAATATTTGTCGGACTGAATTGTTGACATGTCCGATTAGTCGGTTTCTATGCTTTCTCGCGAAGCTTTTTGTTTCAGCTTCAATTAATGGAATTCCGAGATCTCTGTGGATATCGTCGTTTCTAATATACCATGGTGCTTGTACAATTTCTCTAAGCACTTTATTTTGAAAAGTTTGTAGAATATTTACATTGGTTTTCTTGGTACAACCCCAGAGTTGTATACCGTAGGTCCACACCGGCTTTAGCACTTGCTTGTATAGAAGCAGTTTGTTTTCAGTACTGAGCTGGGAATGTTTTCCGAGTAACCAGTACATTTCTCTATATTTGATATCGAGTTCTTTACGTTTCATTTTCACGTGCGAATTCCATTTCAGCTTTGCGTCGAGTGTCATTCCCAGGTATTTGGCCTCGTTTGCAAAGGGTATTCGGGCCAAGTTTAGGAAAATTGGCAAGTCATTAGTTTTCTTATACGTGAAATTCACGTGAACAGATTTAGTTTCGTTGAGGGCGATCCGCCAGTCCCTCGTCCATTCATTTACCTTATTCAGCGCGATTTGAAGTTTCGCAGTCGTTTCTTCAATTGTATTACCTACTGCTAGGATAGCGGTGTCGTCGGCGAACGTAGCGAGAGTAGTGTCATCTTCTCTTGGTATATCGCGAGTATTTAACAAATAGAGAAGGGGCCCAAGGACACTTCCTTGCGGCACGCCGGCCGAAATTTCCTTAAGTTCAGAGTATTCGTTTCCATGTCTAACACGGAAGAGTCTATTCCCGAGATATGATTCTAAAATATCATATAGGCGTACGGGAAGAACTTGTCGTAATTTAAATTTTAAACCGTCATGCCACACCTTGTCAAAGGCTTGTGAGACGTCTAGGAATACGCTTGAGCATATCTTTTTTTCTTCAAATGCTTTCTCAATTACGTCAGTAATTCTATGCACTTGGTCAATCGTGGAATGCTTGGTTCTGAACCCAAACTGGTGGTCAGGGATAAGATTATTGTTTTCTATAACCGGTTGTAGTCGCGTTAGTAAAATTCTCTCGAAAACTTTGGATATAACTGGAAGAAGGGAAATCGGTCTATACGACTTTACTTCATTTGGCGGTTTTCCTGGTTTTAAAACCATTATGACCTCCGCAACTTTCCATTGGCTCGGCACGTGTTTTAGTCTGAGCGCGGCATTTATAATATGAAGAAGCTTAATTAATGCTTTTCTTGGTAGAACTTTGAGAATTTCTCCCGTGATCAAATCATAACCAGGAGCTTTCTTAGGTTTTAGGGATTCAATTTCACGTTTTAGTTCCCCTAGCGTTGCACTTGTGAGTACTAAATCGTCGGATAGTAATTCCGCCGCAATAACACTGTCGTGAACCGCCCGACCATCGTACGGTTTAAAGGTTTCTTCTAAATGGGCGGCAAAAACGTCCGCTTTTTCTTTATCTTCCCTTGCCCATTCATTTTGATTTATTTTAATTGGCGGCGCGGGGATTTTGGGCCTTTTGGTGCCTTTTACAGCTTTCCAAAGTGAATAATTGGAATCTTTTTTAGCCGTTAAGCTTTCAAGGTAAGAACCTATCGCACGATTTTTAAAGTCCTTGATAGCTGTCTTCAACAAATTGCACAAATAATTCAAATGTGTTTTATGTTGCGGGGCGCGACTCTGTTGCCATTTTTTACGCGCCTTCCTTTTTTCGTTGACCAATTCTTTTATTTCGGGAGGATATCGTAGACCGTATTTGGCCGGCGTTTTCCTTGGATTAGGCGTATTATTCCAGGAAGCGAGCTGTACGATCTCAACGAAGCGATCTACTTCAACCTCAAGTTCATAGGGTGTCGTAAGTGGAACGCTCAGTTCAACATTCTCTTCAATTTAATTTCGTTCCTAAAGCCTTCCCAGTTAGTTGTTCAACCAGTTAATCTCGCTGGCTGAAGGTTATTTACTAGTTTTACGCTCAATGTTAAAATAACCGGTGAATGATCAGATGACAGATCAAAGCTCTCTTCAACTTTAATGTGGTTGGTAGATATTCCTTTCACGACGAAAAAATCGATCAGGTCAGGTATTTTTGAAGTATCAGTTGGCCAGTAGGTCGGTTTGCCCGTCGAGTGGAAATCGCAACTGTACTCCATACCTGCCCCATAGAGCATTCTTCCTTTTCGCGAGATGTATCTAGAACCCCAGAACGTGTGTTTCGCATTAAAATCGCCGCCAATAATGAAGTTTGGTTTGAGCGATTTAAGCAAGTTAGTATAATCAGTTTTTTCAAGCGCGGAACGCGGTGGACAGTAGATAGATGAAATTCTAAGACTACGCTGACTATTTTTTACTCGAATCGTGCACAGTTGCATAGTTTCAAGCTCTATCTTCAGGTCTTCGTATTGTTCAATGCATTCTTTAATAAACAATGACGATCCACCTCTCGCGTTTCCCGAAGGGTGACAAGCGTGGAAGTCATTATAGCCTTTTATTTTTAAGCTCGATCCCCTTTTCACGTGAGTTTCAGAAATCAAGCAAATGTCAAGATCTTTCTCGCGTATGAATATTTCCAATTCGTCGAGTTTTTGCAAAAGACCGTTTGCATTCCAAGTGCATATTTTTAACATTTGTTTGTCATTCATATTTTATTTGATGTACACGTTTTCCGTGAATTATTTTCGAGCTTAACCAAGCGATCGAGAATAATTTTAATAATTTAATATATACACTCCTTTTCGCATTCTTCGGCCTAGTGAACTGTATTTTTTGTATGTTTCTCGGCACAGAACAAATTATGGTCGTAATGATCCCATAACTAAAGCTTGTGTCAATTATAACTTATATGTAGACTCAATTGATTTCAATATGAGTAGATCACTTTGTAAAACTTCTATAATGAATTCACTGTAACCTGTCAATTAAATATATACATTTATAATTTTTGTATTAGTACTAGAAGTAGTCTAAAATAAGATAAAGCTTGTAAGACGAAATAAGAAATAAATAAATAATTTTATTTATTTTGCTTTGTTCCTCAAGTTTCTGCAAAATAACTGAGAAAACATGTGAAGCAGGGTCCGGCGAAGTTTCAACGTTTTTTGCTCCTTCGGATGCCGCGGCCTGAGCGTAGGTCTGCACTCTGGCTGACCGAGGGCCACTATTCGCCACTATTGGCTTTCCTGATTTTAACTTTTCAGTAACGTTTCTTTTGACAACAGAGGTCGAGGGCTTTTCTGTTGTCTCTCTTTCTTTGACATTATTATGCTCTTGAAGCGGAGGTTTTATATTGCCTACTACCTCCTGGGCGGTCTGACGCTTTGTCTTTGTTGGCGGCTTTGTTTCTATATTTTGTGGCTTAAGGAGCGCATCTCTCCGTTTTTGCAACTCCTTAGCTACTTCGCAACCTCTATAATTTGCCGGGTGCTTTCCATTACAGTTGGCACAGGTAGCGGAGGATTGTTTATTTGCTCCACAGTCTTGGGAGAAATGATTTCCGGCGCATTTCACACATCGCGGCTCTTTTTTGCAATACATTTGCGTATGATTAAATTCTTGGCAACGTTTGCACTGTGGAATTATTTTTAAATTTCTGCGCATGGGCTCGATTTTTACCACAATATTTAGTATTGTTTTAATTCGGTAGATATCTTCGATACTATCAGACCTATCGAAAGTAAGCATAAAGAGCGGCAGTTCACGCCTTACCAGGACATCCCTATCTTCTTCCGATTTCTGTTTCTCCTTCTTGATGATATTAACGGCATCAAGAATTTTAAACCCTTTGGCTTTAAGGTAGTTTATAACATCTTCTTTTTTGCATGAGGGGTGGAGTCCCCTTGCTACAATACGATGTGGCCTTTCTGACTTTATTTCGAAAGTATACCACTGGATCTTCTCGATATTTAGCTTTTGGGACACTGCCCGGTAGTCTTCGTGGTTATCGATGTTAATTTTCCACGCATTATTTCTCGAAAATGTAACCTTAAATTTCGATGTAATCGTTCCTTTAAGGAGGCTGTTCAATTTATTATAATCCGTTACCCCAACGACGTTTATTGGAGGTGGTGCGGGCATATGATTTCGGAGTTGTTTTTCTTGCGGTACTTTACGCGTTAGTTCTTTTAGGGGCTCGACTTCGGGCGAAGAACCGGCTCTCCTTTTCTTACTAGGTCTTTTATTAGTTACCCAATTCGTTTCGCGTGCTAGCTCTTCTTCGTCGGTGTGGTATTCCCGACTAGCCAACCGTGGTGGAGTACATTCGCGTTCTTTCTGCAAATGGGTGTTCCTTAGAACCTTATTTTGTTCTTTTAACTGTTCTATCTCTTTCTTAAGATCTTGATAGAGTAGATCCATTTCATTAAGCTTGATTCGAAGTGCTTTATTTTCTTCCTCAAGACTTTTATCTTTCACTGAGTCCTGTATTTCACGCGCCAGCGTTCCCGGCGGACTTCTTTCCCCGGCGTTATTCGATCTTGTTGGAGGAGATCGAGATACCCTTGTGCTTTTAATAAAAGGGTTTATGGATTGCAATAAGCGGCTCTCGCCAGAATCCGTAGAGCCGACCTCCGAAGAGGGTGGATTTTCCAGTAAAGCTGGACTGCCACCTGGGGTACTTAATCTTTTTGTTTTGTTCATTGCATTTTTTGTATACGCCATTTCGCTCGGTATACGGAGATTGGATTTTAGTCGCCTTTTACGACAGGCATGCCTACCTCGGGTATATTCTAACCCCTACCCGAAGGGACGTAAATGACGTAAATGACCCTGTAAGTGCACATAGTTCTGTTTTCGTACACAATACGACGTGCATGCAAAATCATGTTTTTGCACAAAAGGATCCCGCCATATTAGCGCCGACAATCGGAAAAAGTCGCGCCATCAACGAGTCAATGCGTAGCAAATCCATTCTTCACTCACACTCCCTTGCATCCGACGCACGTATATGGCCATCCTTTGCCTGCACCATACGTTACATTGCCGTCAAGTACAATACCAAATAGAGTAGTTCGCGACAACGTCAGTGTCAAATGCGAAAAAAAAACAACAAAGTGACATCTGAGCAACAAGGTGGTAGACAGGGACCCATCCACCTGTCGCCCGGTGAGATACCACCACATCATGCTATAGGCTCCGTGAAGTAGTCTTGACTACGTTTCGGAGTTTGGCAGATGGGCCGGTGCAACACGGATGGGACACAAAAGCCATGATGCAACTTCCTGAGATAAAGAATTCCTGAGGTAAACTAGTCTCCCATTCGGATCTCCGGGGGGGACTATCTCAGGGGGCTCAACATGCAAATAATCACCCACAAGACTTGCATGACGTCAGACATCAACGAACACAAAGACAAAAGAGACTAAACACTAACAGAAGAAAGCTAGCAACAGATTTCTGCAACATTCGAGGTCTAGGACTCAACAATGTCAACGTCAGCTGTGTGCACCAGCATCTGCAAGAAAAAAAGCCAGACGTGCTAGTTTTAACAGAGACTCAAATGTCCAGAATACGAACTATATCCTCGTTTTCGATATAAGGGGGGACTATGTGTGTTTGCCCGAGAAGATCTGGCGTGTGTAAGAGAAGAAGTGATGGAACCTACAGATCTCGACATAATATGGCTAAAAGTCGTTCTACAAAGTTGTACCAAATTCGTTTGCTACCTGTACCGCTCACCAAACGATAACGAACCATCTAAATTATTTCGTCATTTATCCGATAAGGTAGACTGGATACAAATTCATCATCCAACCGCTGAAGTTATTATACTTGGTGACTTCAATGCCCATAACATGGATTGGCTACGATATTCTAACCGAACGGACGAGGCAGGGAAACAAGCTGAAGACTTCGCCATTTGCTGCAATTTCACTCAGCTCGTTGATTAGCCCACGCGAATTCCAGACAATCCAACAAATTATGGAAACACTCTCGATCTGTTTCTCATAACAGAGTCAGATAATTATGAAATAAAAGTATCTGCTCCCTTAGGGAATTCGGATCATGCTCTAATATCTGCTATCCTCTCTATACCGATACCAATAGGAGCGAAAAATTATCGTTATCGTTCGATTTGGAATTATAGTAAATCTAACTGGGACGAGCTGCGTAATTTCTTCGCTTCGTTGCCATGGGCTGATATGTGCTTTAGAGATACTGATGTCAACATGTGCGCAGAAGCCGTAACCGGTATGGAATTTTATATTCCACATTGCATCAAAAAATTAGCTTCAAATAAACCGTGGTTTAACAAAAAATGCAAGCGAGCTACGCAGCGAAAAACAAGGCTTTCCGTGAATGGCGGTCAAACCCTTCAGAACTAAAAAGATCTGAATTTACAATTCTTCGAAATAGATGCAACCTAATTATTGAATCGGCGAAGACAACTTACAGCGAAAGAGTCACTAACAAAGTGATTGGATGTCCTAGCGGCTCACGCGCATTCTGGTCCATGGCAAAGGCAATCAGTAATAACTTTAGTTGCTCTTCTTTTCCAACTCTAGTAAAAGAAGACGGCACGCTAGCAACAACACCTAAAGAAAAGGCAGATCTTTTCGCTAGCATGTTTTCAAAGAATTCCACCCTAGATTCTGCACAGCTAGAGCCACCAAATATCCCGAGGATACAATCATCGATGGCAGAAGTGAAATTTCGGCCTCAATTAATTCAACGCATCCTTAAAGAACTAGATTGCAATAAAGCAACGGGACCCGATGGAATCCCGGCTATAGTACTCAAGAACTGTGCACCAGAACTTGCACCTGTACTCTGTAAGCTGTTTAGCACGTCGTACTCCCAGAAGACGTTTCCTTCTTGCTGGAAGACCGCTCGCATTCAACCTATTCCAAAGAAAGGGAAGAAATGTCTGCCACAAAACTATCGTCCAATAGCGTTACTTTCAATGCTCTCTAAAGTAATAGAAAAGGCAATAAATGTCGAAATAATCAAATATCTAGAAGGCCATCGATTAATAAGCGACAGGCAATACGGATTTCGGAGCCGTCGTTCCACTGGTGACCTTAAGCTACGTAACGCACTTATGGACACAATCAGTTGAACAACACGGCGAATCCAGAGCCGTAGCCTTGGACATATCAAAGGCATTTGACCGAGTCTGGCATAGAGCCCTATTAGGCAAGTTAGCGTCTTACGGATTACCACAACAACTCTGCGGATGGATGCAAAATTTTCTTCTGGGAAGATCGATCCAAGTTGTTGTAGATGGTGTATCATCCAATTCGTTTGCTATAAATGCAGGAGTGCCCCAAGGATCTATTCTTTCTCCAACTCTATTTCTTCTCCACATCAACGATTTGCTTGGATCGACAAATAATAATATCTACAGCTTTGCAGATGACAGCACTCTTATATCCTCCATCTCGAACAATGGGCCTGTGAATACGGCTACATCACACAGTCAGAGATGTGAAAAAATTAATTCTCTAAATGATGATCTGGACAAAATCTTGAAGTGGGGAAAGGACAATTTGGTTGTATTTAATGCAAACAAGACACAGTTAACAACATTTTCCAGAAAAAATGCATCAACAGTTCCTCAGATCCAAATGGATGACCATCCAATCCATCACAAGGACTCAATGCACCTTCTAGGAGTCACAGTCAATTCAGGAATCACATGGCAGGACCACATATCCTATATCGCAAAATCGGCGTCCGCAAAGTTGAGCTACTTTAGCCCCAAGCAACTTCTCCTTCTCTACAAAGCACAGGTTAGACCAGGCTTGGAATATTGTTCCCATATATGGAGCTCCGCCCCAAAACATTCACTTAACCTGCTTGATAGCATACAGAGACGAGCAGTTCGACTCATTGGAGACCCTACACTCACATCGAATCTACAACCGTTGGTGCACAGAAGACAAGTCGCTGACCTATGCTTGTTCTATAGGTACTTCCATGGTAGATGTTCTGAGGAACTCAAAGACATTATCCCTCGAAATGCAACTTTTGGGCGCCCAACAAGACAGGCTGCTAATGTTCATGACCATACAGTACACTTGACAACCGCGAGGACATCAACTTTCAAAAACTCCTTCTGTTACAGGACAAGCAAACTTTGGAACTCGCTTCCTGGGGATATATTTCCAGAAGACTACAATTTGCAGCAATTTAAGTGCAGAACAAACATACATCTGCAGGCATCTCGGGGCGCTGTTGAAGCGTTATAGGTTCGCCTTTCTCGGGAGAAGTATATAAAAAAAAAAAAAAAAATGTAGTAGGAAAACAAACGAAATTTTATATGGCGGGAGATCGGAATAAATTTGAAATTTAATAAAAATTCACGTAAATGCTCTGAAATCGGAAAAGGATTGTTGTTTTTAAGTAGCAATCAAACATAAAAAGTGACCAAGAGCAAAATAAAGTGCTCTAAGAAGTCCATCGAATACCACATCAGTATTTATTAAAAGTGTTAAAAGTAACTTAAATCTCGTATTTTTCTACTTGGCCTTCTGGCAATGCGTTGTTTGTGCCGCTGGAATCTTAAAGCTGATAAAGATGAGTTAAATTTACGGGCGCACCCCAGGTGGAGGCTTAGAACCCAATCTGGATTCAAATCGTCCGACAGTTTGGCACATTTACCTAAATATAATATTTGTCACAATGGTTACATTATTGTAAATATGTCAACATACCTGAAATAAAATGCCTGGAACCCTGGTATTAATTTTCTTTAAATTTATAGCAGCTAGCCATCTTTTGTGCCTCTTTTTAGCGAAATCTGTCTAAGGAGGTTTTGTTCTTAATTGTGGAAATATATAAAACCGTATGTCTTCATTTTTCACTGCGTTGCAGCAACTTGTCGGCATTTTTCCTTATTTTATTATGTTCATTGCCGCCAACACTTTTAGCAAACACAATATTAATTCTGCAATGTTTTTAGATAGTATTTTGCACTTTTTCATAAACTTTTAATCTTCAAACGATATAAATCATATCTCCCGCCATATAAAATTTGGTTTGTTTTCCTACAAGTTGGTTGTACGTTTAAGTGAAGGAGAAAGCAAAGTTTTGAAAGGGATAGCTTCGCGAAATACCTACCCTATAACCACGTACGAGGAGAGCAGATGCAGTCACAAATGCCATCATATACATCTGTCATGCGCAGTAATGAGAACAACGTTCGAGAAGCGATCGACATTATTCCCGAATTCGATCCAACTTCTTCTTCATCTCTGCCATCACCTCAGTATATTCGTCGTGTCGAAATGTTAAAATGTACTTATCAGTGGAGTGACAAAACGACAATTTTTAGTGTGTTGACAAGATTACGAGGTCCGGCCAAAATCTGGGCTTGGAGTGCTTTTGCTGAGGCATTCTTAAGAGATTTCCCAAGTTTGATATCACGGATATTCATTTGGAAGCCACTGCTATGAGATGGGAAGGCAAAGATTCGTTTGAAAATTATTTTTACAAGATGATTTCAATTTGCCGTAGAGGCGAATTCTCGGAGGCCAGCACTATCAAGTATATGATACGGGGTATAAACGACGAGGTAGTGAAGGCGAACCTGTCTCGTTTCACTACTTCCAACAAGGTCCTGAATGCTGTGCTACGGTATTTAGGCAACCGGGAAACAAAACGCTTCCAGAAGGGGAACCGGGAGACGAATGCTCACACTCACGGAAATCGGGTGAGTTCAAATCAACCTATACGAACACGAATGCTGTCAAAAAGATTGTGTGTTTTAATTGTTCTAGGGAAGGACACATTTCTAGACGCTGTCCAGAGCCACAGCGACGAGACCGGTGTGCGACGTGCCAGTGTCTTGGTCATTCCGCCGAAAAGTGTCCTCAAGTAAACGAAGCTAAATCACAGGCAACAACGACGATAACAAGAACACAATCGAATGTTTATGAAATCACAGCAGTAACGGTCGCCGGCCAAGTTGTCAACAATGAACGCTACCTGCGAGGTAAACGTTGACGATGCGACAACGAACGGAAATGGTTCTCAGAACAACGAAGCAGTTTTGAAAATAATCTACGTATACGAAAACGAAACAATTGCGTTTATCGATCCAGGGAGCGTATATTCCATGGTTAAAAAGTCTTTCGTCAAAAACGATGCAAGGAAAATTCCCTGCCACGTACTTTTGAAAGGATTTGATGGTGGCGAATTCAGCATGACGCAGAGCTTCTTGTGGTCGACGATGAGTTTATCTCGAATAACGTTCTTTTAGGACACGATATACTCTGCCAAGGCGGCAAACGAGTGACCACCGAAGGAGTCAATTGTTGGATTGAGGAAGCAAATTCACCAAAAACGGAGTCAATGTTGACAGCTGACCAGGAGCAACGATTAACGGGCATACTCGCCGAATATCCACATTGTTTTTCCAAAAGTGTGCGGGAATTGGGGAAGTGTTCGACCGTGAAGATGAACATAAAAACAACGACGGACGTCGCGGTGAATCGGAAGCCATATCGAATAAAAAAAAAATTAAATAGTTGGCGCAACAGGTCCGGAGGGTTTTGTGTGGGTTTTCAATTTTTGGAACAAATGGAAGGGATCTACAACAGTATGCCGCCTCCAAACGGCTAATTGAGAGGCTCTTTCAAGACAGTTATACTCTCGGATGTTTGTCAGACGTTCGCGAGAGGTGACGCAGTGAAAAAAAACCCTTTTGGAATTTGGGTTTTTGCGGGAAAAAAAAAGCCACATCGAATACCATTCGCTAAACGCGAAGGAATCCGGTTTATTATAGACGAGCTGCTGGAGAATGGTATTGTGCGTTCATCGTCTTCAGAATACGCATCGCCAGTTGTGTTAGTGGAGAAGTCGAACGGTGAAAAGCGACTCTGTGTTGATTACCGCCTACTCAACAAAGTAACTATCAAGGAGCCGTTTCCAATGCCACTTGTGGATGAGCTGCTCGCACGATTGTCTGGAAAAATGTACTTCACAAGACTTGACTTAAGGATGGGATATTACCAAATCGAACTGGAAGAGAGTTCTAAGAAGTACACTGCCTTCATCACCACCGAAGTGCTCTTCGAGTACAACCGAATGCCGTTTGGTCTCGTCAACGCTCCGGCAGTATTCCAAAAGAAAAATGAACACCATTTTAGCTGAAGCCAATAACACGGATATCGTATGCTACCTGGACGACGTGGTAGTTCCAAGCACAACCATTGGAGAAGGGCTCGATTACTTACAGCATTTCCTTGGAGTACTGGCTTTTCATGGATTGACCCTGCGGTTGGACAAATGTGTTTTCCTGTCAACCGAGTTTGATTTTTTGGGGCATCGAGTAAAAGCCGGCGAAATTACACCGGGGCGAAGGAAGACTGACGCTATCAATGATTTTGTGGCTCCACGTAACGTAAAGGAGGTGAGAAGATTTCTGGGTCTCAGTGGTTTCTTCCGCAAGTACGTTCCAAGATATTCGCTGATTGCAGAGCCTTTGACAACGCTGTTACGGAAAAATCAACCATTCCAACGGAATGAAGAACAGCAACTAGATTTTGAAGAACTCAAGGCGAAGCTGACATGTGAGACGGTTTTAGCGTTGTATAAGTATGACGCTCATCACGAAGTCCACACGGATGCGAGCCACGTTGGCATTGCTGGTATCTTATTGAAATCCATTGATGGGAAATCTTGGCGACCGGTCTTCTACTTCAGCCGTTTATGTACAGAGATGAACGAAAATATCACAGCTTCACAGCTGGAGGTGTTAGCGGTGGTAGAATCACTGGAACGTTTTCGTGTGTACATACTGGGGAAAGCGTTTAGAGTTGCAACGGATTGTCATACGATTACGACTACAAGAGAGAAAACGGAATTGAACGCACGCATTGCACGATGGTGACTTAAGTTATCCGAAAATAATTGCGAATTGCGAACGCATGTCGCTGGTTTTATCTTCAACGTTACCGAAACGGAAGGTGACTGGCTTCTTACGATCCAACTACAAGATTCGATTTTGAGGAACGTTCATGTTGTTTTGCGAGGAGTTAGTAAGTCGGAGTATGAAAGTCAGTATCATCAGGACTACACACTAATCAACAATCGCCTCTACCGCAAAACGGAACGAGGACCGAAATACGCTGTACCAAAGACAGTTCGCTGGCGAATTGTGTATCACGACGAGTTGGGTCACTTTGGAATTAAGAAAACGCTGGACAGTGTACGAGAGATGTTCTGGTTCCCGAAGATGCGGATGTATATAAAGGAGTACATAGCAGCATGAAACCTGCTACAACAAATGTGCAGACGGGAAGGCCGAAGAACGAATGCATTTGGGCGAGGTGACACCTGTTCCATTTCGTACCTTGCACTTGGACCACCTTGGGCCGTTCGTCAAGAGCAAACGTGGAAATCAATTCATCTTGGTCATCGCAGACTCATTCAGCAAATACGTCACCATCAAGCCGGTTCGAACCTCCAGGACCGCTCTAGTACTGCGGACGTTAAGTGAAATGACGGGATATTTTGGACTGCCAGGAGGAACTACCTTTACCTCAAGAGCGTTCGAGGAATTCTGCGATCGATATAACATCCAACATGTTAAAACGGCGGTACGCACTCCAAGAGCGAATGGCCAAGCCAAAGGGGCTAACCGCACAATCGGCACAGGAGCGATTTCGACACAACGCGACACACTGCAACACAACACACGAGAAATATAATGTTTCTACGCATATGAAATCCATTGGAGTGATAGCGACACGCCACTCCACATCACAACACACGTTACAAGTGTGGGTCCGGCTTTAGAGCCAATCCTAAATTCGCTGTTGTTGTTGCTCTTGCTGTTGCTGTCGCT
Source organism: Cheilosia urbana (assembly GCA_946477585.1). NCBI lineage: Eukaryota > Metazoa > Arthropoda > Insecta > Diptera > Syrphidae > Cheilosia > Cheilosia urbana. Next base: position 48,411,029 of record OX297856.1, read on the forward strand.
GTGTTAATCTGTTTCTCGCATTAAGGATTTTCTATTAATATTTCGGTCAAAGACAATGTAATTCAAAGTTATACAACTTTCCAGTGGAAAGGCGGCTGCCTACAAGCTGTTTTCCCAAAAAAATTCATGAATTCACGCAACCATTCTCATGTCTTTTGTAGTATATGTGACTTCATTAAATGGACTTTAATTATTTTTTTATTTTAATCAAAACCTCCACAAAATCCAAACAAATTCAATATGAAACACAAAACGATTAAACACCGCCATGCCCATAAAAGCAAGATGATTGGCGGCCGGCCATTAGCAACATGGTTTTTGGTAGCTCACACGTATTCAGAGCAGACGGGTGTTGAAATTACAAAAAAAAAACACACATTTCAAACAAATGGGTTTTGGGGGGAAAGACGTCCCAGCAAACATGTTTCTTCAAAAATGAATTATGTATAATGATTCAGTTAAATGAAGAAATTCTTTAGATATGAATTCATTTATGATTTGAATCCAATCTCCTGAAAAATCGGTCTTCATTTCTGAATCTCTTAAATGATTCATAAATCATTGGAGAACCATTCACTATTTATATTTTTTCATTCACTTTTATTCATTTAAGTGAAGGAAATTTAAATTCGAGTTCTGAAAACTTAGCTCATAATCATTTTTGTTCCTTTAAGTGAATGGCAATCCAATGTCAGTATTCCTTTTTATCTAAAACCAGATTTGGTTCACATAAATGAATGTTATATGAATGTATGTTCTTCATTTTAACTGAATATAAAGTGATTCTTCACTTTTGATGAATAAAATGTTTGCTGGGGTACGAAAGATATTCATCTCTTTTAATCATTCATATATGGTGTCGATATTCAATATATTGAACGTGGCCACAAATTTTAATAATCAAACAGATCTACTTGCCTGAAACTTGGCATCACTGTACCTTTCTAGGCAGGCAAGGCAGCCGCAAACGCGAGAATTTTTTTTTCTGCAAAAAAGTACGCTGAAATATTCGCAAAAGCAAATCAATTCCACTGAAAATATTTTCCAAAATGGATCAAACCGGTCCAGAATTACTATCAAAGATTCTAACAAATGAAGAATTGGACAAAACACCCAAAGAAGTCCAACAAAAGATCAACAAATACTTTGAGGAAATATTTGATGAATTTCTCACAACAAAGGCAGTCGGCGAAACTTCAAAAAATGTTATCGGTAAGTAAAGTGCGGTAAAATCTGTCGCGGGTAAAATAATTGTAATGTTAATTTGTAAAACATTTAGGGTAGGTACCAAGAAGATTTTATGTTTTGCAAATAGTATTTGATAAAAAAAGGAGGCGCCGCATAACCCCTATTAACGACTTTCAAAGACGCCATGGCGTGCATTACATTTGCCTAGTAAATGTACACTAATGGAGTCTGATTTTAAAATGAAATATTAAATATTACGCATTATCTTCATGTTCAGGTGCATTTTAAGCTATTTGTTTCAATATATCTAGCGACTTAATGAAACGTCCTTATGATACACATACAACGTAAGTTGGTTGGTGCCTCATGAGAAAAAAAGACGATTTGCAACTTAAATGTACACACATCTTCAGCAAAAGTATCAGGGAGGATTTAAAAGAGCAACCACCATGAAAATATTAGTAAAATTAGGGATACAAAATATGCAGCCCACGCCGATTATAAGAAACACTAATAATTATAAGAACAAATCGTTTATATGAAACGCATGTGGAAACACCGGTCACTTTATTTCTTAATCCGTGTTCGCATAATAAGAACAACTCGGATATAAAAAAAAAAACAATTTTAGATGCCCTATATAAGCTTCGTGAAGTAGTTAGTACACATATTAATATGAGGGCGTATTTCAAGCGTATATTAAAAGTGAAACATAACAATAATTCTTTGTTTTAAATCCTAACTTTCGTTTGTCTTTTAAGCTTTTTATGCCAATTTGGCAATTAAAAAATAGGTGGTTCAACAGGTCCCTAGGTCAAGCTTCTCACAACCATTCAATTTAGGCTAAAATAAGAACCTTGCTTAGGACAAGTATGCATTCCTATGTTAACAAAATGTAGCACAAGTAAAGTCAATAAGCCTTCTTTTTCTCGGTCCTATAAAGGGAATGTGTTCATTTTGGTATAGAGTATCAACGCTTGTAAACTGGTGATTTTTTGAGGGACCACAAAACTATTTAGATAGCGGCAAAGAAACAGCGGTTGGCAAGTGTAGGTACCTCTTCGCTTAAGCCGAGGTAGACAAAGTCCCTAACAACCTCAACTACGTTCCATCCGTCCGATTCGTCGATATTGTGTGTCCCTTCTTGTTGACAGCATGTATTTTGTTTTGCCTTATATTGGCTTGCTAGTTTCGCACAATTTTCTCAAGTATTATGTTGAAGAAGTCACACGACAGCGCATCACCTTGTCTAAGTCCTTTTTTGACATCAAAGGTTTTGGTAAGATTGTTACCGACCTTTATGGTGCAGCGAGTATTCTCCATCGTCGTTCTGCACAATCTTACAAGTTTAGCAGGGATGCCAAAACTAGACGTGGCTCTGTATAGCTCGTCTCTATAAATGCTGTGTTATGCGTAGTCGCAGTGGCTTAGTGTTAGTGTGTTGGACTACTAAGCGAGGGGTCTCAGGTTCGAATCCCGCAAAAACCCAAATTCCAACTTATGGTTTTTTCCACTGCGCTACCTCTCGCGAACGTCTGACAAACATCCGAGAGTATAAATGTCTTGTAAAAGCTTCTCAATTAGCCGTTTGGAGTCGGCATAAAACTGTAGATCCCTTCCATTCGTTCCAAAAATTAAAAACTCACACAAAACGAATGGTTGTGAGAAGCTAGGCCTAGGGCAAAGATAATAGAATTAAAAGAGATGGATATCTTTCGTACGTCTATCCCCCCAAAACCCATTTGTTTACATTGTTGTTTTTGTAATTTCAATCCCTGTCTGTGAATACGTGTGAGATTTGAGCTACAAGAAAAAAAATCGACCAATGACCGGCCACCAATCAAAATTCAGTTTGGTGAGTTTATTTTGCTGTCATTTGCATTTGCATCGTGCTGTCTAAAATATTTAATTTCGTTTTCCATTTGGATAAAAATTCAATCTTCTTTTTGATCTAAAACATTTTTCATGTTCCATTGGGCAGAAAAATCAATCTTTTTTTTTCATTTCCTCATCATCTGAAGACTACAAATCACCAAAAATACTTCATTTGTATCTACAACAGGGAAAACATTTTTCAAGTAGATATCCATATCCATTTGTGATTTTGCCAAAAAAAGAATGCAATTTGAACCGCTGATATTGTTGTCAACTACGACGACACTGCTGCTATTCGTATTTCCAACTTGTCTGAGTCCATCACGAAAGCTGATTTGGAAGAGTTGGTTAGGAAAATTGGTCCGCAAAGTAAAATGTACTTAGCCAGAGATAAGAACACAGGCCTCTGCAAAGGATTCGCTTACGTCCATTTCAAGATGAGGAAGGATACCGCTAGTGCTATTGAGGTTCTCAATGGACACGCTTACGATCATTTGATCTTAAACGTAGAATGCTCCAAACCACAGACCAACTAATCATAAGCTTTTCCATATATAGTGAATTGTAATGCAACAAATAAATAAAGTCAAATTGAAGTGAAGTTGTAATAATGTGTTTAAAAGTCTTAGTTGTAAAGTGTCATCCATAAGCTGTGCGTGATGTCAGAACAACAGGATAAGTTACTTTTGTCGTTTTGCATCAAATATATCTGTTCGTAGACTGAAAAGTCAACCCACGCGATTCTGGAAACAGATTCATTTCGAAACCTAGACCCAGCTTCTCGTAAACATTTGACTGGGTGTGTGGTTGTTAAATAGAAGAGACAATGTTGTACCGAAACCGAACAGATTAGTCACGACAGTTTTACTAGCGGATGTTTGTCAGACGTGCGCAAGAGTTGACGCAGTGGAAATAACGTTGATTTCTAATTTATGTCAAACATGGGGCCCGCTAATGAACACCCATCAATGAGCCTCTCATAAAACTCACTGGGTTATAGTTTCCTTTTAGGCTTGGTGTCAGCAGTTGCTGCAGCAATCGTTGTTGCACATGCTGACATTAGCCACCTTGTAGACGTTTAGTCGTAAAATGTAAGTTACTTTCTACAACTAGAATCGCCCAGTATCCTAATTAATATCGGAAGTGGCTTGGTTAACATGGGGAGGTTTATGTTTATGTACGTGTTACGCGCTTTCACTATCTACGCTAGTGAATCTTATGGCGTCTTGTGCTATTCTTTGGAATAACACAGGAAATTGAAGCCATTTCAATGGTGACTTGAACTTCAAACGTCGTTTTTAAAAATGTTTTTTTTTTTTGTTTTGTTTCTACTCTTTCAGTGAATATTGCACACAGAACAAAATGTAATCCTGAACTGAGTACCTATTTCAAATCTAAATGTAAATTACAGGTCATAATATTAAATTTAAATTTGAAATTGCACCAGCCGAATGGCATCAAACAGCTGAATTCTATATTCACCACACACGGTGACACATTCTCTATTAGATAGGTCTGTTCGTAAGATATACGATTATTTGGTTATCTCCCCATTGTATTGATCCGACTGGAAGGAACAACTGTTTTTATATGTGAAATTATTTATTGACAATGGGTCGTATGAATAAAAACTAGCATTTGCTTTGAGTAAAAGTAAAAGCCCTTAGCAAATGCTTTGAATCGGTTTGAATAAAAACCTAGTTTGCTAAAGTAAGTTCGAAAATTCGAACATGGCTTTTACTTCGCTGCACGTGTACTTGCCTTGCAATTTCTGTTAAACCTGACCTGTGATTTGATTTGAATTTTTTAATTTTCCTTGAGATTTTAACGATTTTTTTTGGAAATTGAACTTTAAAAAAATTAAATATGATTGCACCTGGAAATATGATTTTTTTTTTTGCCAAATAGGTTGTTGAGGTTTTATTTCTTCTTCAGGTGCCCATGACAAGAAAGAATTGATTTTTTCACAGGTATTTTGATGATTTTCCTGCACGAACAAAACTTAATTTAACTATTTATAGATAAACCATCGAAAATTCACATTGCTTACTCTTTTTGTGTAAAAAAATATGCGTACAAAATATTTAGCAAAAGGTCTGAGTCAACTAAATAGCAGACTGAGAATTTGCATAGCATTTGCTTTGTTTATTCATACCGATCTGAGTAAAAAGTCAGTGCTGCCGTTTTTGGTTTTTATTCATACGAAACGTAGCAAATGCTTCGAGATTGACATTTTTCTTGAGTAAAAGCAATTGCTACGCTTTATTCATACAACCCAATATTTAATTTTATACAGGAATAGTATAGATTTATATATTTTAAGGAGTTGTGGGTGTACTAGGGTTAAAATTATAAAAAACTTTGACAAGAAACATTACAAATTGTGATTTCTAATCCAAAAAAGTTATAATTTATTTTTACGTGCAGTACTAAAATGTAGAAAAACGAAGTATTAAGGTTTTGAAATAATAAATAATAAACAATAAAAACATTTCATGCCGAATTAAAGGCATTGAAAGATTACTACTTGACTAAAACGTAATCCATTTTGCATTTAAAATTTATATGAAAATTAATTAAATTTTAATTTGCTTGTGCTCAGTTTTACGGGAAACTTTTTTAATTGCTCTGTTAATAAAAATGGAATTTGAATCCTTTTTCGCAACTATATTGACCATGCTTGATAAAAGGCAGTGTTAAAGTGTAAGAAACATATTAATTATAATATAGTTTATATTATATTCACTGCAAGCAAACTAACTGCCAACCGTCAAAATTCAAATTTTCCTATTGAACATGCCCGAACCAGTTTTCCAGGATATTTGAAAATTTTATGAATTTCGGTGGTGAGTTCACCAACTTTCCGCCATCTTGCGGGTGAATTCACGAACTCACTTATCCTATCATAGAAATGAGCATGTATGCGCGACTTTATGAATTTTTTTGGAAAACAGCTTGTAGGCAGCCGCCTTTCCACTGGAAAGTTATCCATCTCTTTTAAATTCCATTATCTTTGGCCTAGGGTCTCTCCGGACCTGTTTCGCCAACTATTTATTTTTTTTATGCTGCCTTAAGATCGATGAAAAGATGGTGAGTATCGATCTGGAATTCTTAAGTTTTCTCCCGGATCTGCCGTAGTGTGAATATTTGGTCGGTTTTGGACTTACCGGGCCTAAAACCGCACTGGTAGGGACCAACCAAATCGTTGACGTATGCGTTATTAAGAGGACTGATACCTCAATAGCTGGCGCAGTTTAGAGGGTCTCCTTTCTTGTGGATCGGGCAAACGACGCTGAGGCTCAATTCATCAGGCATACTTTCCTACGACCAAATCTTGGAGACAAGTTGGTGTATGCTCTCTACCAAGTCATCTCCCGCTGCCTTAAAAAGCTCGGCAGTTAAGCCATCTAGTCCAGCAACCTTGTTGGTCTTGATTGCTATCCTCACTTCGTTTTGGTCGGGTGGACGGAAGTCTTGGCTTTCATCGTCTAAATTGAGTGGATCGTTCTGCCTAGCCTGCCTAGCAGCAGAATTTAAATCGTCTTCGCCGTTTAACAGTCTGCAGATCCATATCCTCAGCACCGACTGTGACTACAAGGTTTCCTTCTTCGTCTCTACAGGTCTCTGTTAGGGTCTTGTTGCAATGACACGTTCTTTTTACCTTTTGGTAAAACTCCCGAACATTATTCCTCGAGTAGCACCTCTCTATTTCCTAGGTCGAGCGTTTCTCATGCTCTTTCTTTTTCTTCCGGAGAAGCCGATGTTCTTCCCTCTTCTTTTGCTCGTAGAGCTCACGAGCTGCTCTCGTCCTTCTGTGCAGCGCTGCTTTGTAATCGATTTGTTTTGCTGCTGCGGCATTCCAATAAACAAACAATATATTGCAGTATCCTAAGAAAACAATGTAACTATACAATCGGTTATTAGATTTTTTTGATTTTTTGCTAACTGCAGGTGTCATGAACGAAATTGACACATGGCATCATTTTAGCTTCGTTGAAAACTGGTAGTACTTTTGTGTCAGCTAATTGTATGTATATTTCAGAGCCACATCCGGCCAGTTTATCCGCTGTCTCGTTCCCTTCCAGATCTCTGCCTGATAAACGCTGCAGCGATTTGCCAATCGGTATGATTGACTGATACCTAATTCTTCCGAGAAGAATCCTGCTCCTGTTCCAATCTTTGTCTTTGAACCATCTGTGAAGATAGGTAAACCTTTTATGGTAGTACTCGTTGCAAGCCAGTTCTGCCTGTTCGATATATAAATTTCTTGTCAAAGTCATACTTTGCTTTCTTGTATTCCGTGAGTGGCATAAGTCCGCTCTGATTTAAGATGTCATGTATTATGCGCGAGTGACCGAATGATTTGGGCTTCCAAATTTTGTTCTCCCTTAGTCTGAGACCAATTTTGGCTTCGACGTTCTTAGTATAAGCTCGAAAGGTGGTCTCTCCGGCTTACACACTCCATAGAATTTCTAGTTTCAGTAAGTTGACCACTTACTGGGGGGATCGCTATTGAAAGGTGCAATTTATTTGCGTTCTAAAAATTGATATTTGAAATGAATTTTATTTTCAGATGAAATCCGAACCAGCTACGAAAAGAAAGTGGAAGAATTGGCATCTCAGCTGCAGGACTACGAGCATAAGCTTGAAAATTCAGAACAAAATGTCGCCGAACTGCGAAAACAACTAGACACATATTCTGCAGAAAGAACTCACTTGATGGAACTCACTAATAAATATGAATCGGAACTATCTGAAATTCGTCGTGACAAAAACAGTATTATAGATGAACGCGACTCGCTCCTGAAGGCAATCGAAAGGCAGAACTCGGAACTTGAACGTCTACAGCATGAGGTTAAATCCTGCCAAGGACAACTTAAATCGGCTATTAACAGCAAGTGTGAAGCTCTGGCACGCATCGACGAAATCGAAAGCAAGGAGGCTTCACTTGATTACAAGGAAAAGCGCATGGAACAGGAACGCTCAATGCTTATGAATCAAGTACAGACGCTTACCGAAGACTTGAATCGGAATATATCTGATCTTCAAAACATTCGCAGAGAAAACACGGTGAGGAACCTTCAACTGGAGACGAAATTAAACGAGAAGATTGAAGAACTTAAAATTGCCCACAATCAATGCAACCAATATAAGGAGACCATAGAAAATCTGTCCACTAACTTACATGAGCTGTCCGTCAAATTGCATGCCCAAAATGAGGAATCCAACAAGATGATGGATTTCTATAAAAAAGAATTGGAAGCCAAGACCAAACTTTCCGAACTTTACAAAACCAATTCCGACGAACGTGCTATGGAAAGTAATGAAATGGGAACGGCCATAACTGACTTGAAACGAATGTTGGCAGAAGCAAGCGAACAATACGGCGAGTTGGAAACTAATTTAAAATCAGTGTCCATGAAACATGAGGAAGAAATCGAAGAGAAAAACAAGTTGATTGAGTCGCTAAAAGCTGAAATTTCAAATGCCAACGATTTACTAAAGGAAGTACAGAGTGAGAATATGGAAAACGCACTTGGAAAACTGGCGCCTTCTGCAGCAGTCGCCAGTCGTCTAATAAAATCTGACATGACACTAACCGAGTTATATTCAGTATACGTAAGAGCAACTGAGGAGTGTGAACACCAAAAGAGGGAGAACAGCCGATTGAATCTTCAAATGAAGACCATTCTCCATGAACTTGAAGAGCGTGCACCCCTCTTAAAAAAACAGGAACTCGAGTACGAAAAACTTGTCGAAACCAATAACATTTTGGCACAACAACTCGAAGATATGATTATCAAAAAGACGGATAATCAACAGGACTTTGATGAAGCCCAGACAAAAATCAATCACCTGGAACGTGAAAACAAAAAACTCAAACATTCCCAGAGCGACTTGAGTCGCCAAGTTTGCTATCTATTAAAGGAAATCGAACAGGTAAGTGGTCATAAAAAAAATTCTTCAAACTACATATTTACACATTTTTTTTTTTTTTAATCTTTCAGAGCCGATGCGGCTACACGTCAGAAAGTCATCAATCGCTCAGTAGCAACTTGTCTACAGATGAAGTGATATCCAAAAAGCTGGTAACTTTTGCTAGTATTACGGAACTACATGAGAACAACCAAAAATTAATATTGCTTGTCCGCGATCTCAGCGACAAACTGGAGGAGATTGAGAACGTAAAGCAGCAGATAAATGAAGCATCTTACCAGGAAAAAATAGAAAACTACACAAAGAAGATCCGAGCCATGCAGGACTCGTTGCAAAATCAATCTAAAATGTTGAACACGTACATAAGTAAATGTGAACGCTACAAACGATTGTATTTCGAAGAGTTTGCTAAAAACGCTGGCAGTGCAGCAAAATCAGCTTCAATCGACGCTGATGAAGAAAATATGGAATTAGGAAACGACAATTCTGCTGCTGCTTCCAACCTCAACAATAAGGGAGTATCTGAGAAGGAAAAACGCATTGCTGACTTAGAGAAACAACTAATCGAAGTCAAGGAACAGTCCAAGTCATTTAAGGAACAGTATGAGTACTACACTCAAGAGAAGAAGAACAACGAGAAGATCATGAACGAACAATTCGATTCTATGCGCACCGAGGTTCGTGAATTAACTGCAACCAACTGTAAACTTATCTCGACAGTGGAATATAACAAAGAACAGTTGAAAATACAGCAGAAGAATATTAATACATACAAACAACAAATCTCTGCACTAGAAGACAGGAATAAGAACTATGAAAACACAATTATTAAACATGAACAAACAATTATGTACTTGAAGGACGAGATTTTAAAATCTCAGAAGAACCTATCATCGGCAGAGTCCGAACTCAATCACTTGCGACAAGAAACCCGTCTTCTCAAAGATGCTGCGTCACGTTTGCAGTCTGAAAAGGAAGGATTCCATCGTGAAAGGCAAAACCAAAATCTGCTGTTGAATAATTTGGAAATGATCAAAGCCAGTTTTGAGCGATCAGAAATGGAAGGTCGAGCACGTTTAGAAACCAGATTGGACGAAACGTCTAGGGAGTTATCCGCTCAGCGACGTCGTTACCAAGAGGAGCAGGATCGTTTTAGAGAACTGGCCGCTGACTTGAAGCGGCAAACTGACACCGCAAAAGAAAGGATGGAAGAAGAAAAGCATGTTGCCGATAAGTTGCGTGCTGAAATGTTATCCTTGCGCGATGAATTGAATGCAAAGGCAAAACAGATCGATGATCTCAGCAAGAAACTACAAGAAAGCCTAGCACCGACCAAAAACGATAATCCAATAGCTGTAGCTATTAAGAAGGTACGCGAGTTGGAACTCAAACTCGACGAATACCAACTCGAAATAGAGTCGCTGAACAGTGAGTTGGCAAAATCGAGAGAGCACGCAGAGCAGTACTTTAAAATCTCGCAGAGCGCTGAGAGTGAGATCAAGAACATACATGAACTGCACACCAACTACGTGGCAAAAGCTGAAGCTGAAATTAAATCTCTCCAACAAATTGAAACCAATCTTAAATTGCATATTGAAGAGCTGCAGACTGAGATTCAATTGCATGCTGTAACCGAAGCTCAAAACAGCGGAATCAATCATCCCGCCCAGTTGCAAAAGACTCAAGCCGAACTGAAGGAAACACTTCAGAAACTGAACGAGTGCAACAAAGAACTAAGGAGTGTACGATCGGAATACAATACCCTTTCGGAATCTCTCAACTCAGTTGAGCAGAAATATGCAAATGAAATGGTGCTTCACTCAGCCGATATACAGGAACTAGCTAAGGTCAAGGCAGAGCTATCTAAGGTAAGTTAAAAGTGTTTGCATGTTTACTAGCTGGTCAGAAGCAATTGTCCTATACATTTTTCTCTGGCACTTACAGTCCAGAGAACATTTCTTTTCTTATTTTTTTTTTCGTTGGTTTGTCTCCATAATTTTGTTTAAGATGTTATCTACATGATAACGCGTTACCTTGATTTTAAACATTTTTGTATCTTAACTTTGACAGAGCAGCAAAGAATGCCGAAAGCTGACATGGCTTTGTATAGGCAAATTTAAAGCGGTCTTCTAATAATCATATTCAGGGCTATCGGCAATTCCGAGGGAAAAAATCCACCCGAACATTTTTTTCGTTCCCTGAAAAATATTCCTCCTATCACGAATCTCCATCGGAATTTTTCGAATGCATTGACAGTTGTCAATTGTGATTTATTCAATTGTCAATTAAGATCATATTTGGGAATATTTTGCAAACATTTGTTCTAAACCAATTAATTTCGTTTGTTAGATATTAACCCCCTTATTAATAAAAAAATGTGCACAAGTAAGTTAGCAAACGTCAGATAGCATACAAAAAGTGGACATAAGGGCTGAGTAACAAGTTGATAACTTTTACACAGCCTTTATTAATACGGGGGTGAGATTCAAAGTAGGTAATAACAAAGGTATAATAGGTTTTTATTGAACTTCTTATGCGACTTCCAACTCAAGGTTGCGTTAAACGTTCAAGGCAGAGCTAATAAAAGCATTGGATACTCAAAGGTGTGAGGGTACCGCTCACGCTTCAGAGTATGCAATGGTGAGTGAGTTTAATTTTTTTTTTTTATTTATTTATTTATTTATTTATTTATTTATTATTATTTCATCTACTAGCTAAGCTATACAGATTACGTGATAACTATACCTACAAATTATATAAAACAATTATTCCTTAAGACTAAGAGAATGCAATCAAATTAAGTAAAACACTTTTGAAGCGACTACGAGAGAAATGAATATCAACATAATCACAAACTTCATTGAATGAAACAATAGCTCTGGACATAGGCTCATTGTGGCCATAATTAGTTCTGTGAACTGGTCGAAGGAGAAGATTTCTATCCCTTAAAGGTCTAGCCGGGGCATAGATTGGTACTAGGGCTAAGAGAGATGGACAGTTAATGTGATAGCTTAACAAGTCCCTTACAAACATGATGTCATGAGCTTTTCTTCTTGAGCTTAAAATTGAAATGCCTAACAATTGACACCTAGTTTGGTAAGGAATTTCAAAGTCCCATCTCATTTTGCGGAAAATGTATTTAGTGAAACGCCTTTGGACTTTTTCAATGCGGTCAGAGTGAACTTTGTATAATGGGTTCCATATTACATCAGCATATTCTAGCAGAGACCTAACTAATGCAATAAAAAGAGAAATAAGCGTATGAGGATCCGAAAATTCTTTGCAATTTCGTTTTATAAAACCAGAAAGTTTATTTGATTTAGCAATTACTTGATCCACATGAGATGCAAATGTGAACCTCGAATCAATTATAATACCAAGATCTTTAACTTCCAGAACTCTTTTTAGTACAATACTGTCGATTTCGTATTGATATTCAAAATGAGAAGAGCTTCTATAAAAAGACATTATAAAGCATTTTCTAATGTTTAACATTAAACAATTACTGATGCACCAAACAGATAGGTTTGTTAGGTCATGTTGCAAATACTCACAATCAAGTGAAGTTTTCATTTTAAGGAACAGCTTTAAATCATCAGCGTACATCAAACAATGGGAATATTTTAATACTCGTGAAATATCGTTGATAAAAAGTATAAATAGGAGCGGACCCAAATGACTACCCTGTGGTACTCCTGATCCACACCCAAAAGATCGTGAAAAGTAGTCGTCTATTTTGACCTTTTGATTTCTGCCAATCAAGTAGGATGCTAACCACTCAAGCATTGCTGAGTGAAACCCAAGACTATCAAGTTTTTTTTAGTAATATATGATGATTGACAGAATCAAATGCCTTACTGAAGTCAGTGTAAGCACAGTCAACTTGATAACCATCTTCAATAGCATCAATGGCATAGTGTGAGAAGCAAGCCAGATTAGTGGTAGTGGACCTACCGGACACAAAGCCATGCTGCGCATCACAAACAAATTCCTTTGTAAGAAATTCTAGTTTTGATTTGACGATGCTTTCAAAAAGCTTAGGCAAAGCTGATAATTTGCAGATTCCTCTATAATTTTAAATATCATTCTTGGATCCAGATTTGAAAATTGGAATAAGAAAAGAGGATTTCCATTCTTCAAGAAAAATTCCTGAGGATAGCGACAGATTAAAAATATGAAGAAGCGGATTGCATATTACTTGGGAACACATTTTAAAAATGATCGAAGGAATACCATCAGGTCCCGGACTTGAATTGGGCTTAAGGTCATTAAGAGCCCCCATAATGTCACGAACACTTAGTTGAATGAGGCCAAGGTCCAGTCTGCATTCTGTAGCTGGAACAAAACTTGGTGTATCAGGCTTTGAGTACACAGATTCAAAGAATCTAGCAAACAATTCTAATGTTGTATTAACATCTTTAGATTCAAAATTTTTATAAAACATGGATTTAGGCAGACCTGTAGATTTTCTTTTTCTATTTATGAAAGTCCAGAAGCGCTTGGAATCTGTCTTTATTGCATTTTCTATTAGATTTACGTAATTTTTCTGCAGAAATTTACTTAACGCAAGAAAGTCCTTACGCAGCTTGACAAAATGTTCATAATCCACAGGGCTACCGGACAATTTGAAATTTTTATGTGCCTTATTTTTAAGGTTCTTAAGATGAGCGAGCCTTCTATTGTACCACGGAGGCTTAGATAAATTCTTCTTCGATCTATAAGGAACAAAAGAGTTAAATCCATTAAACAACACAGACTTGAAAAAATTATAAGAGTCCAGAAGGGACAAATGTCTCAGATTACTATTCCAATCGATGTCCTGAAGGTAACAATTAAACTCATTAAAATCGCATTTTGAAAAATCGAAAGTTTTAACTAAATTAATATCAGCTTTTAAAAAATCGTAGACCTCAATTTCAATAGAAGTTTGATTATGATAAATTGAATTATTTAACAGAGGATATGGGGCTTCAAAAGTATTTGCCTTGATATCATCACAGCAGATAAAAACTAGATCTAATATTCTATTTTCTGAATTAACAATTGAGCTTATTTGACACAAATTAAGAGAAAGTAGAAAATCAACTAAAATAAATTCAATATCTTTCTTTAAGTTACATGGCATAAGCATTTTATCATCGTCGGACCAAGACCAAACAATGTCACCGACATTAAAATCTCCCAATACACAAATACTATTGGAAACATTATCGTGATTAACGAAAATATAATCTATATTACATAAGTGTCTTTCATATACATCTAATCCACTCCCTGAGGGGACATAGCTTACAATAAAAATAAGTGAGCTCACAACACCTGTGACTTCCAGAGAAAAGCAGAGTTGTTCTACTTCACGATCAGGTAAGGGAATTTCAAAGCAGGTAATACCTCGGCGAACTGCAACTAGAATTCCTCCACCACGTTCCTCCTTCTTTTTACATCGATCAAAACGGAAAACCCGATAGAGAGACTCATCAAAAATTTCTGAGTCAAAAATATCATCATATAACCAAGATTCTGTGATAATAATAACATCATAGTCAAGATGATTAGAATAATTAAACAATTTAGTGATTTTTGTCCGAATTCCGCTGGCATTATGATAATAAATTTTGAGATTCGATTTATCAAAGTTTCGCTTTTCTACGTCTCTATGATGCGGGTAGGCAAGCTCGGTAAGTTTTTTGGCTTCTTATTGGTTTTGCCAGGTCGATTTGTAAACTCCTTAACTATCATATTTTTTGGCCAGAAGTTAGGGTTTACTATAGCCTTTCCAATATCAAAAGGAGCAAGAACTTTGAACGAGGCTGATATTCGATCCGGCTGGTTATCAGGTGTGAGGCTATGACATCTGATATCTCCGGTGTCAATGCCCTTGTTTTTTATGTAGTCCAAAATATCCATTGGTTTAGTTCCGTATTGTAGCCTTGCTAAAAATATGGCAGATGGTGGAGCCACAACTTTTAAAGACATATCACGGCTATTTGTAACGATGGGTACTGGAACGACCACAGGTGTATCGCAGTTAGCAGGAGGATTAACATCTTCATTATTCATATGTCTGTTTTTGTTGAATAACGTCGACGATGAAGTAGATGGTACTGGTGATAAAAGACCAGAAGATTTCTCCAATGATATTCATACCGTAGGTGTGACGACTGGTGTAACTGAGTTAGACCGAAGAATCCTTTTTGGCTGAACAGGTTGGATCTCTATAATTGGGCCGACTGTGAGATCGTTGCTCAGCTGCTGAACAGCACAATTATTGGAATGGCTGTTATTGTTGAATAACGCCGACGATGAAGAAGATGGTCTTAGTGATAAAAGACCAGAAGATTTCTCCAATGGTATATCTTCCGTAGGTGTGACACATGGTGTAACTGAGTTGGACCGTAGAATCCTTTTTGGCTGAACAGGTTGGATCTCTATAATTGGGCTGACTGTGAGATCGTTGCTCAGCTGCTGAACAGCACAATTATTGGGTCCTTTGGTATTTTCCATTGGCAAGATTTGAGGACTTAGCAAATTTAAGATTAGGTCGTTTGATTGAGGCAACTGTTGCAGTAAATCCTTCTCAATATTAGAAGAACTCTGCCACATCATTTGTGCATTCGCAGAATCAAAGTCAAAAATTTTCTGTAACTCAGAAAATAAAGTCACAATATTTTTAAAATATTTTTGCAGTTTTATAATTTTCCAGTGGAGGACATCAGGTGAGATATTTCTATGTTTCTCACAATAAAAACATAGACCGGGAGTACTAATAATTTTATCGATATCCTTCCCTTTCAAGCCTATGCATTTTGCATGAGCAGTGTCAAGGCAAATTCCGCACGAAACGCTTATATCGTTCGTATTCTTTTTACAGATGTAACAATCAGGGTTACTCATGATTGAGAAAAAATAGATCGAGTTAAAATAAATTATTATATAATTGTAGACGTGGCAACTCCGCACTTTTCTGACTTTACTTCCTTTTACTCGCCATTACTCAAACAATTCTTAATCAATGCAAACAAAACAAAATACTTAGGAGAGCCAACACTTTTATAGTTATTTCAAGCCATCAATCAGCTTTCTATGTCCTCTAGAAGCTGAGCTACAACCTAAAATCTAACACGAAAAAAATAAATTTATTTTCTGAAATCTTATATTATCAGCAACCGCGGTTCTTGATCATTGTTCTGCTTTGAGGCACAAGCACGTTCATATGAAAAAAAAAAACAGCGACAATGTGTTTCTGAGGAAATGCGCAGATGGCTGATGACGTGTGGTGTGGTGATGGACGTATGATGGAGGTGCTGTATATAGAAATTGAGTTCATGGTTTTTGTTGAAGTGAAACTTCTTATGCGACTTCCAACTCAAGCTCGCGTTAAACGTTTAACGCTAATAAAAGCATCATATGAAAAAAAAAAACTGAGTGAGTGCGACGTGAATGTGTATGTAATCAACAGCGACAATGTGTTTCTGAGGTAATGCGCAGATGGCTGTTGACGTGCGCTAACGGACGTATGGTGGTGTAAATAGAAATTGAGTTCAAGGTTTTTGTTTTAATTGTTGTATAGTACCTACGTTGATACCTACAGTAAAGAATTGAAGAATTCAAGAAGTAAAGACGATATAGGTGAATTATGTTGTTTGATTTATTGAAGTGAAACTTCTTATGCGACTTCCAACAAGGTTGTGTTAAACGCTTAACGCTACTATAAGCATTGCATACTCACGCTTCAGAGTATGCAATGGTGAGTGAGTTTATTGGCACCAAATGCTGGGAGAGGAATATTCTGTGGTGAAGATTAATTTCAAAAATTAATGACTAAATCGGCAATTAATATCTTAGGTTAGGTTAGGTTAGGTTTAAGTGAAACTTCTAATGCGACTTCCAAAATTTCGTATCTTACTTTAGTTGTCATAATCCCATTGTAAATGTTGTAGATTTGGATATTTTTCCACTCGAAAATAATCACCCCTATCGAGGTATCCGTTCGGAGAAAATCCCGATACGAAAATCAAATCCGATCGGAACTCAAATTGCATTCGAAGTATCCGTTTCGGAATAAAATAAATTAGGCATATAAACGCGTTCATTTCACATGTAAATATTCCGCAGCAATTCGTTGTCGGAGAGCTTCGGAATAAATGTGCCGTGTGGCTATCAAAAGTAAGTGGTACAACGCGGTTCCACGCAATGCGACAAGGTGGGCTATATATGTCGTCGGAGAATTTTTCCGAAAGTTGTATCGGAACGGATACCTCGAATAGAATTTTTCCGATTTCGTACAGATCGGAGAAAATTCCGTTCCGAACGTATACCTCGATAGGGGTGAATAATTAAAAGATGCGATCAATTGTGAATTGTAAGCAATCTTAATAAAGTTTGTCTTAAAGAAACAATATGATTTCACTAAAAATCAATTTCTACCCCTTTCATATCCACATTACGAAGTTTCACTTCTTCCGCGCGGAGGGACTAAACGCACTATTTTTTGTTTTAATGGTTGTTATAGTACCTACGTTGATATCTACAGTAAAGAATTATTAAAGAATTTAAGAAGTAAAGACGATATACCTAGGTGAATAAGGTTGTTTGAATTATTAAAGTGAAACTTCTAATGTGACTTCCAACAAGGTTGCGTTAAACGTTCAACGCTCCTGGGGAGGGGGAATAGAAAGAGACAGAGCGAGAGTGAATACGTGGCACTCGAACGCATGGGCGTAGTATACCTGTTACAGGCCAGCGCGACCGTTAGCAACGAGTAGCGTCCTCATTATTTCATTTACTTGTTTTAGTTTGATTTGATACACATATAATTTAATAGGGTAGTATTTTTGAAGTGAAACTTCTAATGCGACTTCCAACATTTCGTATCTTACTTTAGCTATCAGTACCTGGGCGACCGAGCTTTGCTCGGTTATGAGTAATTGTAATTTCAAAAACAATACAAATTAAAAGAATACATATATAAATAAACTTGAACACATAAAAAAAAACAAAAGTAAGTCACCGAGCGGGATTCGAACCCGTAACACTCGTTTCTTGCCGTCCGCGCCAGGTTTCGGACTTCAGTTATAAAATTTCGCAGTAGATCTTAAAAAAAAGTGCAGTAGATTCACTTTTTTTGCAGTAGATTTTGAATTTAGAAAAAATGCGATAAAAATGAAGTTCTAAAATATTTTTTTATAAAAGTATTAGTTTAAACATAAAAAAGCGACAGCTGACAGCAGAGCAGAACAACAACAACAATAAATTCAGAAACAGAAAGAGAAAGACACACTTGAGATTTGACTTCAGTATAAGTTCATGCAAGGCAAATGCAGTGAAAACGAGATGGCATGTACATTTTCGTATTGTTTTTAAAATTACAATAAATAGTAATAACCGAGCAAAGCTCGGTCACCCAGGTATTATAATGATTAAGTGTGTTACCTTCGGAAGAACACGTTAACTTAAGGTACTCTGGGGTCAGATTCTGTAAGGCGAACCGATTAAACGTTTTCGTGTGCATAAGGAAATTTGCTTGTGTAACATATGGAAAATCATTCGTGTGCACGATAACGTTTGAACGTTTCGCCTTACAGAATCTGACCTCTGCATTGCCAAAACTTCGTCATCTTGCCATAATAGTGAAAGTGCATTTCATCCTTGTTCTCGAAATCTCTCGAGTCAGTAATCAAAATGTTTGAAGCATTCGACTCGAGAGTTTATTCCATGCACGGAAGAAGGAAAATTACATCAAAGAGTTTGAATTCTTTTAGCACAGTGGTGTAGCGATGTGCCAAACCGATAATTTCTCAAACCGAGTTAAACCGGTTTAGAATTGAAGCAAACCGAGTTGCAAACCGAGCTGCAAACCGAGTTAGTCAACTCGATTTGCAACTCATTAAGAAGTCGAAAACCAACTCGACTTTACGAACAGGTACGTACGTATACGGTTCATTTAAACCGATTTACCTATGGACTCACTCAAAAACCACCCTCATAATCATAACACAAGACAAGAGAGAAAACAGGAGTAAAGAGAAG
Source organism: Cheilosia urbana (assembly GCA_946477585.1). Taxonomy (NCBI): domain Eukaryota; kingdom Metazoa; phylum Arthropoda; class Insecta; order Diptera; family Syrphidae; genus Cheilosia; species Cheilosia urbana. Next base: position 48,430,058 of record OX297856.1, read on the forward strand.
AGCACAGCTTTCCAATTGGACTTTGCATTTTTGTACATTGTGTTTATTTTTCTCACACCTACGAGCTACGACCTACCTTCTACCTAACCAACCGAACCGAAATCCGAATCCGAGTCGTGTGTTCAAATCGGTTTATGCGTGGCATCTGGCATTTTATTATTCGGTTTTCGATCGGTTCCTTTAGTTTCATCGGTTTGAAATAAAAGCAACTCGGTTTAACTCGGTTTAGTAGTAACTCGGTTAAAACCGGTTTACCAAACACATCACTACAGTGGTGATGTCTGGACCCCTAGAGTTTGAACGCATAATGTCATTTAGCAGGCCGTTGCGTTAATGGAGCTTCGGATGGCCATCGGTTGTATTAACGGCGTGACGTTGGGTGGCATAAACATTACCCAAATTCGACCATCTTCCATTTCTTTAACAAATTTATCCGCCGATGGGTGACTCGGAGCGTTATCCAGGAGCAATAGAGCCTTTTTTGGAAGTTATGAACATAAATAATACCGTTCGACCTCAGAAAATAATTTTATTTTATTTTTAAACTGTTGAAGAAAATTCTTTTATACCTGTGGTGGTACAAAGTATCGTGGTGATGACGTCACAACTGTCCCTCGCGCCTGTAAATTGTTAATTAGAATGATTAATTAATTAATAATAAGTTTGCGTACAAAAAAACTATCATTACTTACTTACTTACTTAGGCGGCGCTACAGTCCGGGGTGGACCTGGGCCTCAACCAATACGCCTCTCCAGTTAGCGCGATCTTTGGCTAACTGCATCCAGTTGCGCACTCCAAGTTGGTTGAGGTCCCCTTCCACTTGCGCGCGCCACCTAAGGCGAGGTCTTCCTCTACTGCGTTGTCCCTCCGGGTTAGAATCGAAGACTCTTCGGGCCGGAGCGTTGGTGTCCATTCGCTCTACATGTCCCAGCCATCTTAGACGACTGATGCGTACTTTTCTGACCAGGTCGATGTCGCTGTACAGCTCGTAGAGTTCGCTGTTAAATATTCTCCTCCAAAGCCCGTCAACGCAAACGGGACCAAAAATCACTCGAAGAATTTTGCGTTCGAAACGACCAAGGAGATCTTCATCCGCCTTTGATAGCGCCCATGCTTCTGCACCATAAAGCAGGACTGGGATGATGAGGGTCTTATACAGAGTTTCCTTAGTATTTCTCGACAAGGCCGTCTTAGGCCAAAGAAACAGCGGTTGGCAAGTGTGATTCTTCGTTTGATTTCTGATGTGATGTCGTTATCAGAGTTTATAGTGGAGCCGAGGTAGACAAAGTCCCTAACTACCTCAAAGTTATAGCTGTCTATCGTGACGTTCTGTCCGATTCTTCGATGTTGTGTGTCCCTTCTAGTTGACAGCATATATTTTGTTTTGCCCTCATTCACCATCAAACCCATTTTTGCCGCTTCTGTACTGATACTTGCAAACCCACCAGTGACAGCTCGCTGTGTTCTGCCAATGATGTCGATGTCGTCAGCGTATGCAAGTAGTTGCACAGACTTGTAGAAAATTGTGCCTCTGGTGTTGCCTGGTGAGTTTCGCACAATCTTCTCAAGAATGATGTTGAAAAAGTTACATGACCTTGAAATCCTTTTTTGACATCAAAGGTCTCAGTGAGATTGTTTCCGACCTTTATGGAGCAGCGAGCGTTCTCCATCGTCATTCTGCACAATCTGACAAGTTTGGCAGGGATGCCAAAACTAGACATGGCTCTGTATAGCTCGTCTCTATAAACGCTGTCATATGCGGCCTTAAAATCGATAAAAAGATGGTGAGTATCGATCTGGACTTCTTGGGTTTTTTCCAGGATCTGTCGTAGTGTGAATATTTGGTCTGTTGTGGACTTACCGGGCCTAAAACCGCACTGATAGGGTCCAATCAGTTCGTTGACATATGGTTTTAGGCGTTCGCACAGTACGGCAGATAGGATCTTATATGCGATGTTAAGGAGACTGATGCCTCTGTAGTTGGCGCAGTTTAGAGGGTCTCCTTTCTTGTGGATCGGGCAAACAATGCTGAGGTTCCATTCATCAGGCATACTTTCTTCTAACCAAATCTTGGAGATGAGTTGGTGTATGCACTCTACCAAGTCATCTCCGGCTGCCTTGAAGAGCTCGGCAGGTAAGCCGTCTGGACCAGCAGCCTTGTTGGATTTAAGCTTAGATATTGCTATCCTCACTTCATTTTGGTCAGGTGGACGGAAATCTTGGCTGTCATCGTCCAGGTTGAATGGTTCGTTCTGCCTAACAGCGGAATTTGTGTCGTCTTCGCCGTTTAACAGTCTGCAGAAATGGTTTTTCCATGTCGTCAGCACCGACTGTGACTCTACTACAAGGTTTCCTTGTTCGTCTCTACAGGTCTCCGTTCGGGTCTTGTTGGCATGACACGTTCTTTTTACCTTTTGGTAAAACTTCCGAACATTGTTCCTGGAGTAACACCTCTCTATATCCTCGATCGCGCGCTTCTCATGCTCTCTCTTTTTTCTCCGGAGAAGCCGATGTTCTTCCCTCCATGTTTGCTCGTAGAGCTGACGAGCTGCTCTCGTCCTTTTATGCAGCGACGCTTCGTATGCACTTTGTTTTGCTGCATGTGCTTGCCGGCACTCTTCGTCAAACCAGGGGTTTCGAGGGGGTGGGCTGGTGAAACCGAGCACATCAGTTGCGGCGGTTTTGATGGCTTCTTGGCATCGGCGCCACTGGTCTTCGGCACTTGATGCTGGCAGTATAGGACTTCTCAAGAGGTTGAGGGATACGCGATCGGAAAAGGTTCTGGCGGTTTGTTGCGTTTGTAGCCGTCCAACGTTAAATCTCCTCACAGTATTTTCTCGCTGTTGTGGCGTCTGGGATATCCGCATCCGTACCTTGGCTACAACAAGGTAGTGGTCCGAGTCTATGTTGGCCGCTCGGAAAGTTCGGACATCTAGAATACTGGAGGAGTGTCTTGCGTCGATCGCAACGTGATCAATTTGGTTGACGGTTTGATGATCAGGTGACCGCCATGTTCCTTTGTGGATATTGAGGTGAGGAAACCGTGAGCTAGCTATGGTAACATTACGTCCCGCAGCAAAATCAATAAGCCTAAGTCCGTTTCCAGACGTGGTGTCGTGTAGGCTATGTTTTCCGATTGTGCTACCAAAGATGTCCTCCTTTCCTATTTTGGCGTTAAAATCACCCAAGACGATTTTAACGTCATGCTTAGGACATTGCTCATATGTTTTGTCGAGGAGCTCGTAGAAACACTCTTTGGTAGCATCGTCTTTATCTTCTGTGGGGGCGTGAGCGCATATCAGGCTGATGTTGGTGAATTTAGCCTTGATGCGGATAGTTGTAAGGCGTTCACTAACGTGTCGAAAGCTCAAGACTTCTTGCCTAAGTCTGCCGCTTACAACAAATCCGCATCCAAATAGACGCTGCTTTTGTTCTCTGTAGCAGTCACCGTAGTAAATGTCACAGTTTTTCATCCTCCTTTTGCCCGGCCCATCCCACCGCACTTCCTGGATGGCGGTGATACCTGCTTTGTAGCAGTCTAGGGCCTCCGCTAGTTGTTCGGCTGCACGCGGTCTGTTCAGAGTTCGAACATTCCACGTGCAGATCCGAACGTCATTGTCCTTTTTTCGTTTTGCAGGGTCGTCAACAGTGAATCCGTCCTTATCCGAGGCTTTTGGTTGCTTCGCAACAGTGCTTTTTTTCCGTGGTAGGGTAGTTAACCCCACGCACAACCCCCAACCTGGAGGACCAGGCCCTTTCTGTAACCCCTTGGGCAAAAGGAGCCGGAATATTCCGGAGTCAGTAACCCGCTGCGGAGATGTGAGAGCTGCCGTTGACCCATTAAGGGCTCTTCCGCCACCATCTCACACCCTGACTAGTGCTGAAAAATCCTCAATGACCTCAGCTCCAAATACGTCGAAGTAGCTCATTGAGGTATCTGCCATGTTGACTGTTGACGCCACCGTTGATTCAACCATGTGAATTCATCCGCCGTACGTCCTCTTTCTGAGGGGCTCATGTAAGACCTCTGAGACTCGATCAGGCAGTCATTCCGACAGAGCATTATAGTGTTGCTATTTTCTTCGTGTTCAACACTCGCGCTCATAAGTTTAGCAAGTCATGCCCGGAAGGACAAGACCAGTACCCGGTGGCTACCACGCGGAGGTAAAATAAGCACAATTGATGTGTATGAACAGTTACAACGCCTGGGCATCGCCAAGTTGACGCCAATCAGTGCCTACCCTATTCATACAACACCCAAAAAAACTATCATTACTTATAGAAAAAAGAAGGAGCATTTTTTTAGCGTTATATTAAATAAAAAAAAATCAATAAAATCGAAGATAATCGAGAATTAAATTTTGATTTTTTAATTACGAATAACTAATTAACGGTTAATTATTTGAGTGGAGCAATTGTATATTTGGAAAGAGCATTTCAGGAGCAATTTTTTGTCATTTTGTTTTTTTTTTTTAATTTTGGCGCCAACTTTTTTACAATTTTTGCCCGTGCGTAAAGCAATTCTTGCTTAAATCAACTCCCGCATCCCGCTTTTCTTAAAGTTTGAGCCTGTGACTTATTAATTGTCAATGCAAAACAAACATTAATAGGAAATTGAACCCGTTTACAATGAAATGGGTAATTGCTGGGAATTATTGGTATTCTTGGTATAAACACCGTATCTCCACAACCAGTTTGAATTAACGCCGGAAGACCACTTTGAATTAATAAAGTCTTAATTGGTCTGCTACAACCTGGCGAAAGCAGCCGGTAACTCAATGCCATGGTTATCTTTAGGACGGTTGCTTTCTGCGATATCTAAAAGAAGTTTGCAAAAATGAGAATCCCCCGATACTGCTCTCATACCTCTCGTGACCACGGGTAATGTTTGTCTGAAATTACCAGAGAACAAAAAAGCTCCACCGAAAAGTCTGCTATTATTTCGTATATCATTGATCTATTAACCGCTTCTATTGATAATTTAATAACCATAGTCCATTCGTCGCGGATTACAAATACGCAGTCTAGTAAGACTTTAGCACATTTGACATTTCTTTTATGGGTTTCTTTTTTCTTAGCAAACAAAAAAGCATATTTACTGCCTCTGTCTGTTTACAGGTGTAAAATAATGTTAAATAAGATGTCAATATATTGCGTGGCTAGTATGTTTGATTTTCTTTAGAATTAAGTGCATAGCCAATCACCCAGGTGAAAATCGTAGAAATGTTTCAAATTCGGTCTATTTATTTAAAAACCTTTTAAGTTATCGAGTGAATGGATATCCTTAGTTGTACCTGCAGATGTCCTCTATAAGCTGGTATTTATTATATTTAAATGCTCAAAGTATTTTCGAATGAAAAGCGTTACAAAGAAAAATGCGAAAAAAACGAAAAAATAAATTACTCTTGTTCAATTTTTTCCGGAATTTATAGAGATACAGAATTGAAACAAAGTGGAGATTGTAGGCCTAGGTATCCTCTTCTATAGGCCTGTAAAAAATGCACCAGAATATATTCAGCAGTTTCTAAGATTATAGTTAAAGATTCGTAGTGCTACCAGTCTAGTGGTTGTTTCCAAACAGCTATAGCACATCAACATCCTTTCAGTCAGTCAAGCAGCTTTAAATCCCTAAAATTTGTAAATGAAGTTCAACGAGCGGCATGAGACGCTCTGTTCATGCTGATGATGTTGTGCTGCTAACAACGGGTACATTTTGTTTATTATTAATTAATACATTTAATTTTGATTTGCAGATACGCGAACAGATTTCCAGTTTACAAGAAGGACGAGACCAAGCCATCAATGAGCTGAATGAGAATAAAAAATCGTTAGATGAAAAAGAAAGACTACTGCGCAAAGAAAAAGAAGAACTCGAAAACAGGTTTACAGACTTGGATCTGCAAAACAATTCCCTGCACAATCAAATTCAAGCCCTTACTTCAAAGCTTGCCGTTCTTAGCAACTCGAATTCTCATTCAATGGCAAACGAATCACTCAATGAGTCTGCATCATCTGAGATTAATAAATCACATGCCGAAGAAGATGTCAAAAACAATGACCAATTGTTGCAGATTATCAAGTATCTGCGCAAAGAGAAGGACATTGCTGTTGCCAAGGTAGACATACTAAAATCCGAAAATGTTCGACTTCTGTCAGAGCACACAATATCTCAAAAGAAAATCGATGAACTGAATGGTTTCTTAAACCAAGAGCGTACCAAATCGGAGACAGTAATTGTGACCGCAACCCGTCATGAAGAAATATTGCGCAAAATTGAAACACTTAATGCAATCACGGATAGCAATAGGATTCTTCGTGAGGAGCGTGACACATTGTCTGCTCGCGTTAAAGAGCTTAACGATCGTACGGGTAAGATCGAGGACGAACTGTTTCCATTGCAAAAGCAGAATCGAGATTTGTCGTCAAAAATTGAAGAGTTATCCTCTGAAAATAATTCATTGCGCACTGAAGCCATCAAATGGAGACAAAGAGCCAACCTTTTGATAGAAAAGAGCAACAAGAATCCAGAAGAATTTAAGCGACTACAGGCAGAGAGAGAAAATCTTGCCAAGATGTTAACAGCCGAAAAGGACATTCTCCGGCAAGCTAATGAAGAACTGAACCAAATTAAAAGCGACAAGGCTAAGATGGAGCTTGAAATCGGCATCCTTGGTCGTCAATTACAGAACGTAACTGAAGAAAAGAAGAAGCTAACTGATGAATTTAACTTGCTGAAACAGCAGAACTCTCGACTGACACAGGAAGTCATGGAATTGAAAAATCAACTTCTACTAAAGGAAGAGTCTATCCAAAAGATTACAGAAGATGTCGAGTCTAAGGACGCTCAACTTCTTGATTCAAAGAACAAGGAGATCCAGATAAGAAAAATTGCTAAGCGTTACAAGGACTCATTTATTGAACTGTCCAATAAAATGGCCACTAACACAGAGGCAAACGCGAACGCAGAAAGTTTATTAGTTGCCGGAAACCCAGTTGACAGCGGCCCATCAACTGCCAACAAGGCTGACAATGAAAAGGAATTGAAGGACAATATAGATCAGCTGAATGCTGTTATTAAATCTTTACAAGAAGAAAATGAAAAGATGCGTAAAGAAAATGATGAATTGCGAGTAGTTGTGGAGAAGGATGAGCGAGGAAAACTTCTTTTGAGGGAAGCCAAGTCGAGAATAATGAGTCTCACCGAATCGAAGAATTTGGTAGCTCAGGAACTAGCACAAACGAAAGCTAAGCTCCAGAATCTGAAGCTTTCAAATGATGATCATGATTCGATTATTACTGGGATTAAAACTCAATACGACGATAAACTTTCCCGGCTTGAGAAAGACTTGCTAGAACAAACTGCTGGCAATAAAGAAATCATCTCCAGGTTGACACGTGAAAACGAATCATTACTGATGCGCATCAACCAACTCAGCCGGCAACTTGGCCTACAGCAGTCTGCAAAGCCCTCAACCAGTTCAAGCGCAATTTCTGATAAGGGGTGCATTTCAGAATCATCTCCACGCACAGCTAACGTGAAACCCATGTCTGGATCAAGTAGCCAACAGTCTGCAACAGTTACGCCATGGAGGGGATCCGATACCCCACTAGCCAGCATTCGACCGATTTCAGTGCAAAATAGCAGAACAGCGGCAGTTTTGCCGACAAGTCAAAACAGCAGTATTAGTGTTGGCCAAGGATCGGCATCAGGTAGTAACACTGCATTGGTGCCACCACAGCAACAGGTTCACACAACCGGCAGCAATGTCGAGTCAATGTCATCTTCGCCAACTAGTTCGCACACCGATTACATGCCCTCCACAAGTTCGGCGGCTGTGGCTGTTGCTGCTATACCACCAATGGGAGCATCTGCTGCTGAATGCTCACAAGAGGCCGAAAGCATTCCGTTGCAGAACAATGAATCACAGATAATCGTGAGCGGGGGACAACAGCAAGTAGTCGCTCTGGTATCCCCCCGAGTGGAAGGATCGCAGAATGCCCCACCTACAGTTCAGAGCCAGCAAGAGCCAAACAATCAACCCAGCACTTCGGGCACGACCAGCTCATCCCACGTATCTATAAGCAGCCATCGTCATGCTTCTTCGAGTAGTAATGTAACTACAACTCAAGCGAGTGGTCATAAGAGACCAAGAGATGTTGAAGGCGACAGTTCCACCACCAGTACTGCTGAGGAAGAAAAGTCAAAACCCTTAAACAAACGGACACGCACCCACACCGGTGAGGCAATGGGTTCACAAGTGGGCGTTTCAGAATCCGGAATTGATGTAGAATATCAAGTACCCACATCTTCACAGCGCGACCAGGAAGATGACATTGTTATTGTGGACTCTGAGGAAGATGAGGGAATGGTTGACGAAGGGAACGCTGAAGCAGATGATGGCCCTGCTGAAGACGGAGAAAACGAGGGCTATGAAGATTCGTACGAACAAGATCAAGATATGGATGAAAATGAATGTCCCGAAGTTGACGAAAGCAATATTCAGGCCGACAATGAAGTGGAAATTGATGAGTGCATGGATGCGCCCGTCGAATGTACCTCCGATAATCAAGTTGATCCCGAGGCTAGTACAAGCGTTAATCAAGACAACAATCAACAAAGTCAAGCTATAAGTAGTGGAAGTTGCGAGTCTGCTAATGTCGCACAAACATCATCGTGGAAACAAACAGCAACACTATCCCGCCAACAGAAAGCTACACTCATGATGCTGCAACAGGGTATCGAAGGTGAAGCTGTTGAAGACGCCAATACACCACAGTTCAGTGGCCACAGATCCGACAGGTATTTCTATTTATCATGAAATACTTTTCAATTTAGAGCTTATTTTCTTATTGTAGTTGCAGTGAAAGTGTAAGCTCCCCACATGGCTCGAAATTTGTTTTTTCTGAGTCAGCACACCTAGAAGAAGAGGCAGAGGTGAAAATTGATCCTGCCGTGGATGCTGGCGGAGATGAATTCTTGCCAAACAACTATACCGAACAGAAAGCTGACGAAGCCACAGATGCATCAGAGGACGCAAAAGAAGCATCAGGTAGTTCAAGTCTGAACACAGCCGGTGAAAGAGAACCAGAAGCCGCACAAATAGCATCTGTTGCATCACGAGAAAATTCCCACAACGTGGACTCTGAAAGTAAATATATCGCTAGCATTTGTTTTTTTTTTTTTTTTTGTAAATGAGACGTATTTTTCTATAATAGGCCGCGGTGGAGCCACACAGTCTGGATCAGAAATACAGCAGAATCAAATTGAAGGCACAGCCGCAGAAGATGGTGAGGGTGTTGACGCAGTCTCCTCGGAAGGCGAAAAAGCAACAGTTGAAGACGACTTGGAGGTAACATAATCAAATTGGTGTGTATTTTCACTTTTATTCATTTTACCTTGCTTAGGAGGAGGGGCGCGAAGCAGAGGCTTCAACATCACCATCCATAAACACCAGATCAAAGACGACACGCGGCAGCGTACCTACAAGGCGTCCTTCCAGGGGATATCAAAGAGGGGGCAGACCAACACCAATAGTTTGGCAAGGTTAATTCAAAAATGTAAACATCGCTAGTAGCTGTAACAGTATTCTCGTTGTTTTTTCAGATCAGTCAGGAAATCCGCGTAACCCGTCACCAAATGCCAGAAACAACCAGGATCCAGGAAGTCCTCGAGGCGGGTTCCAAAACCAACGGGCTCAAAGGGCGCGTCGCATGCGACGTCCCGGTGGCGTAAACTATGGAAATATGCGATATTCTTAGATTTTAAGATAAGATACAAATAATATGTTATCGTGATGCTGTTTTCTTTAAAAAGAAATACTAATTCCATTACACACTCAATGACTATTTTACTGATCAATATTTGGTGACGACTTACATAATTCTGAAATACATATTAATGACTGCTGAACATTGAGTGTATCATTTTTTTTTTGGTTTACAGTAAACAATTGGAAAATCTTTGAATAATGCAAAATAGAAACTAGCAGAAATTATTTTCAAAACTAATTATTGGGAAACACATTTCTTTCTAATCACAAAATAGTATAAAGAAATGCAATTGCAACTGTTTTTGCCGAGTTTTTTTGTAACTAACTTCAGTTTGTTCTTCTGCTTGCGTTTAATTTGCGGAATCAGCCAATTCTAAGGAATGTCTCTATTCGTTCGAATGAACCCTTGTGTATTTTGATAGACATTCGTTCGAATGTAAAAATAAGCATGATTTTCATTACATTTCGCACATTCGATTGTAAATCATTTCTTTTTAGAAATAAAACGCACCATATTGCGGAAGCGGTGTTGTTGTTTTCGAACCTATGGCCGTTATAATAATTAAAAACATTTAATAAATGCTTCATAGGCGTCAACACCAAAAACATTTCAAAACGCTGTTTCCTATCACAACACTATTTTCGGTTAAAACGAGCAAATACCTGCTAAATATTGTGAGAAAATTCTAAGTTTGCAGAAGAGCTTCAGAAAAGGCAACATTTTAAAACTAAAATGAACGAGATCTTAAAATGTCGATATAAATATGAGCTGATATATTTATAATTCAAAATCAAGGCAATTCGAAAACGAATTGTATCTATTTTTTTAACTATGTATCTTAAAAACATCTCTAATGTGTTTTTTTTTGTTTAACTTTTTTTTTATATACCTATGAAAATGTCCATTTTTTTTTACTAATTTATAACCTTTCTCTAACATTCAGGGCGGTGAAACAATAAAGGGCAATATAACTAAGGTCCAAATGTCATACGTAAAACGAAACCGTACCAATTTTCTTTTGCTTTTTTTGACCACTTAAACTTGATGGTGGACCTCAATCCGATCACAGAAAAATTAAAAATTAATAAATTCTTTTTCTAGAAAATTTAAAGATAATTTGCTTATTATTATTACTTTTTTTTTTTTGATAAAGTAACTTGGTTATTCATAAGCAACATTTTAAGACCTAGATTAAGGTCAACCATCAAGTTTAAGTGGTCAAAAAAGCAAAAGAACATTTCTACGGTTCCGTTTAACGGATGGCTATAATTGGAGCCTAAGGCTTCTCTGCAAATTTAGAACTTTCACACAATATTTAACAAGTATTGCCTCGCTTAACGTTATAATAGTGTTGTGTTACTCATACATGAGGCAATACAAATGTCCCATACATCTGAACAAAATGTCCCAACACCTCAAAACGAAAATTTGTACCACCTCTTAAATTTGTCACATGGAGCATGGAGGAACACAAAACAAAATTTTGTCACAATAATACATTTTCTTGGTTGAGAAAAAGAGACACCATAAAATGTAAACAAACACACTTGCATTCGCATGATCCATATTCCATATTCCAATTATCCATAAAGGCTCACTCTCAAACTCAATTCAACGTACGCTTTCTCTCTCAACTCATTTTATGAGAAACACAGAGAACAGACAACAGAGTATAGATCCAAAAAGCGTCGCTTCTCGCTTGCTTCACCATTAATTTGAGGATTTTCACTGAGTGAGGCATTTTTAACTTCAATTGAGTTAGTGAGGTAAAGATTGAGGAATACCTCACTACCTCATATGAGGTAAAGCGTCGCTTCACCATTCATTTGAGGATTTTCAGTGAGTGAGGCATTTTTAACTTCAATTGAGTTAGTGAGGTAAAGATTGAGGAATACCTCACTACCTCATATGAGGTAAAGCGTCGCTTCACCATTCATTTGAGGATTTTCAGTGAGTGAGGCATTTTTAACTTCAATTGAGTTAGTGAGGTAAAGATTGAGGAATACCTCACTACCTCATATGAGGTGAAATACAGAAGAAAACTCATTTGAGCTTTGAGGAGAATTGAGATTTGGTGCAACACGAACACCTCATTTGAGGTGGTACATTGTACCACTTCAAATTTCGAAATGAGTACCTCATACAAACTCATTTTAAATTCGTGTCCTACCCAACACTACGTTATAATAGTATTGTGATTCTCAACCGCGTTAAATTTAAACATATTTATTTGGAAATCACAGTCGTTTAAAGAATTTGCCAAGTTCCTTTTTCAACTAAAAAAAGGGAAAAAGTACCTACAAATTGTATTAGAATCCTCGAAAAAAGTGTCAACTTTTTGCACAACGGTTACGCTGGTCCAGCGTGCGGTGCACTCACACATTAAAATCCGATTCGGAACGTTCCCTAGCGCAATTGCGGCAAAAACCGCACAAAATCAAGTCGCAATTGCGCTAGGGAACGTTCCGAATCGGATTTGAATGTGTGAGTGCATCGCGCGCTGGACCATTTGACACTTTTTTCGAGGACTCTAATACAATTTTTTGGTACTTTGACGTGTATACAGGAAAAAAATCACAAATGTCAAAAAGTGACGTTCCCGACCAATGTAGTTATGTGGTTTTCCATTGGGACAAAAAATCAATCTTTTTTTTGATCTAAATCACTTTTTGCGTTCCATTGGGACGAAAAATCAATCTTTTTTTTCGATTCGGATCACTTTTCGCAGATCTCGATATTTTTTCAGATTGACGCATACCAATATACTTTGTACAGCTGTTTAACGTCAGTTTAAGAAGTTTCATTTCGAGGCAAATGCGCAAAGTTTCGTGAAAACCAAAATAACAAAATACATAAATAGCTATGGATACGATTTCGGAGGAATTATTATCTTCATTATCTCCCTCGTCATCTGAAGACTACAAACCACCAATAATACTTCATTTGTATCTACAAGAAGGAAAACATTTTTGAGGGCGATATCCATTTGTGATTTAGCCAAAAACCAATGCCATTTGAACAGCTGATGTTTTTGTCAATTAACGCACTAATCCATTTACAAAAGCAGATCAATCTCGTTGCGCGTTCCATGAGCACAGTAAAATCTGAGATCTGAAAAAGATTTCTGGTGGTCCCAATGGAAAACCACATTAGTTTTGCATCTTATCCAGCAGAGACAATACTGAGCAGAGACAATACTGAGACCCCCAACTTCGACCGATTAACAGTTATTTGCCTACAAGCTAAATTTTACGCTCCCAAAAAGTTTAGGTGCGCTAGTATTGTTGCATAGAAATTCGTATTGACAAATGTCAAAAATTCTCTCAACCAACACATTCGCACCTAATCTTTTTACATTTTACTGTGGGCAAAGCAAAACGGATAGGAATTGGCTTACACGGATAGGAAAACAAAATGGCGGATTCCTGGCAAAAATTGAGGGGACCAGCGGCAAGAGGATTGTGAGTTGGGGGTCTCAGTATGATTTGTTTATGATACTGAGTCTGAGACCCCCAACTCACAATCCTCAGTTTTTTTTTCAAATTCGCTCAAATATTCACACTACGGCAGATCCTGGAAAAAACCCAAGAATACCAGATCGATACTCACCATCTTTTTGTCGATTTTAAGGCCGCATATGACAGCGTTTATAGAGACGAGCTATACAGAGCCATGTCTAGTTTTGGCATCCCTGCCAAGCTTGTCAGATTGTGCAGAATGACGATGGAGAACGCTCGCTGCTCCGTAAAGGTCGGAAACAATCTCACCGAGACCTTTGATGTCAAAAAAGGATTTAGACAAGGTGATGCGCTGTCATGTGACTTCTTCAACATCATTCTTGAGAAGATTGTGCGAAACTCACAAGCCAACACCAGAGGCACAATTTTCTATAAGTCTGTGCAACTGCTTGCATACGCTGACGACATTGACATTGTTGGTACAACACAGCGAGCTGTCACTGGTGCGTTTGCAAGTATTAGTGCAGAAGCGGCAAAAATGGGTTTAGTGGTGAATGAGGGTAAAACAAAATATATGCTGTCAACAAGAAGGGACACACGACATCGACGAATCGGGCAGAACGTCACGATAGACAGCTATAACTTTGAGGTAGTTAGGGACTTTGTCTACCTCGGCTCCGCTATAAACTCTGATAACGACATCACATCAGAAATCAAACGAAGAATCACACTTGCCAACCGCTGTTTCTTTGGCCTAAGACGGCAACTGATAAGTAAGGCCTTGTCGAGAAATACTAAGGAAACTCTGTATAAGACCCTCATCATCCCAGTCCTGCTTTATGGTGCAGAAGCATGGGCGCTATCAAAGGCGGATGAAGATCTCCTTGGTCGTTTCGAACGCAAAATTCTTCGAGTGATTTTTGGTCCCGTTTGCGTTGACGGGTTTTGGATGAGAAGATTTAACAGCGAACTCTACGAGCTGTACAGCGACATCGACCTAGTCAGAAAAGTACGCATCAGTCGTCTAAGATGGCTGGGACATGTAGAGCGAATGGACACCAACGCTCCGGCCCGAAGAGTCTTCGATTCTAACCCGGAGGGACAACGCAGTAGAGGAAGACCTCGCCTTAGGTGGCGCGCGCAAGTGGAAGGGGACCTCAACCAACTTGGAGTGCGCAACTGGAGGCAGTTAGCCAAAGATCGCGCTAACTGGAGAGGCGTATTGGTTGAGGCCCAGGTCCACCCCGGACTGTAGCGCCACCTAAGTAAGTAAGTAAGTAAATGAGTTGTTTTATATACTAGAAACATATTCATGCTTATTTTGACATTCGAACGAATAGCCAATTCGAACGAATGTCTATCAAAATACACACAAGTTCATTCGAACGAATAGAGACATTTGTATGAGTTGGCTATTCGTTCGAATGTCAAAATAAGCATGATTGTCTCTGGCACAAACCATTCACCTCAACAAAGGCTGAGTTCATAAAAGTAAAAATGCGGCAGCACTGCAATTTTTGCATTCATTAATGTAAAAATACTGCATTAACTTTGCATGAGGCAAATAAGCAGTGCGTTCATATAAGCCAAATGACAGTCAAACTGTGATCAACTCTGCATTGAATTTTGTTTTGTTGCCGAGTTGCAGGAAGATGGCAGGAAAAAATATGTTAGTAAAATAAATGAAAATTTAATAGGGTGATGGCACCAGTAGTCGGCCCCCTAACTTTTTTTTTGAGTTTGATTGGTCCTTAAAAATCCATTCTTCAAGTATATAATCAAGTATTTGGTTCTTCTGAATGTTTGAAGTCTGTAGATTCGAAAATACTAAGAAAACAAAAAATGTTGTGTACTACAAAGCATTAAAAAAAAAGTACCTATTTATCACTGATTTAAATGAATTTAAATTTGATTTTTTTATATTTCTATTTTGCACTACGAAGTCTGCAGGGGTCCGCTAGTAATTTCTATAAAGAGCAGGGGCAGTGGATTAGGATTTGTCATTCGCAAAAAGCATTGCAGTTTGGACACGGATGAGAACGTCTTATGTTTAACATGACAATGAAATCGTCCTCGTGATGTGCAGCCAGAATAGGCAAAACCATCTTTGGTACTAAAATAAAAATAAGCCTAATGAAACCACACCTAAAAAACGGAATTAAGCTTTTTTCACCAAGGTTAATGTCAGGGCAATTAAACCCGAACACAAGACCTGTAGAGGTGACCAACGATAGTTAAGAAAAATCCACTTCAGCTGTTAATCGGCGAAAACGATCAAAATTCCGTTATTAGGCAGAAGAACGAGACTTTCAACCATCCAAGATCCCATTTTTAACACATATCCCTGAACTCATTATTTGCCCGATCCATATGAAACGAGCTCCTTTAAGTTCGCCAACGATAGAGGGACGACAAACGAGTCTCCTAAATATGGCGCTTGTCCGGCAAAAACACAAGCATAACGATTCAAGTTGCTTAAAAGTGAACTGCAGTCAGAATTGGCTAAGAGTAGTCTCCAGAATCGCCAAATTTCAAGATACATACCGACGATTAATTTAATTTGCATTAGTCTCCATTGATATATTCCACTTCACCTAAATTTCAGATTGAAAAACAAAAAGGTTTAGTTAAGGAAACATTTAAAATGTTTTCGTGTTTTATTTTATATAAAAGTAAACGTATCAGTTTAAGAACGTGGTCTTTCCTTCTTTTCTTTGTACAGCGCCAGTAAAGAAACGTTTGCAACCTTAACAACCTTTAAGAGATAATAATAAGTTTTAGTTTCTTGTTTTTATTTTTGTGGTCAGAGTTAGCAAAATATACCTTAAATCTGACACCGGGAATATCACCGACGGCGTGACCTTTACGACCGAAACCTGCGACTAAAACCTCGTCGTTTTCTTCGATGTAGTTCAAGCTACCATCACGTGGTACGAAAGCGGTGATCTTCTTGCCATTCTTAATCAACTGCACCCTGACGCACTTCCTAATAGCAGAGTTGGGCTGTTTAGCTTCAACTCCTCTAAAATTGAATAGATATGCAAAGGTTAGAGCAAACGCTGTGGTAAAATTTGTATATATTATTATCTCCACGTTATAGTAGCCAATGTTGTAAACAAAATTAACAGCTCACAGTATACTCCTGTGATTTGACATTGCACACAACAAAAACACAAAAATATACTGCGAGTCGTAAATTTCTTATTTTTTTTAGGTCACAGTAAAATATTGTTCAATATAATCGATTGTGCTTTTATTGGCAAAAACTTACACCTTCTCAAGCACAATGCCTTTGGCGTGTGAAGCGCCTCCGAAAGGATTGGCCTTCCATCTGGTTCCAAGATGAGCCTTCTTGTAATCTTTATCAGCCCAGCGTTGATCCCGACGGTGGTTCACATGCTTTCTGGCGGTTCTTAGACCTCGTGGTTTACCTGAAATAGTAAATAGATATTCCTTTATGAAATACAATCAACTTGTCCACCCACAGATATTATAATCAATGAAATATGTACAACTCCCAATTTTTATTTTTTTATTCGCTCGTAAATGTGTATAACAGAAACCCGGCGAGTTACATTCAGTTACATACTAAAACAATTAAATGACAAACATTTACCAATATTAATTCGGATAAGTTTGCACTCACTTGGGAAAATTGTAAAAAGAAAAGCAGATTGATGGGATAATTCGAGATTTTAAAGTGATATAATTTTTTGAAATTAAGTAGTTCACCAACACTGTCCTATGTAATTACTTTAAATGACACTTTTTTATGCACCGCTTGTAATTAATCAATAACCGATCACTTATTCACAACTTAGATTAACAATTTCAATTAAAAGCAACTTGTAAACTAGTAAATTAACATTTTTTCACAACTTACCCATATTTCGCAAACTTTCTCAGGCAATGGCGGAAATAAAAGAACGATGCGCTGCCAAAAACATACCGTTCTTCCAGACATGAGTTCAGTGAAAAATGTCGTTAAGTTAGGGAGGTCCAAGCGCAATTGACATAACGTGTCCAGCAAACTAGTATTTTTATACCATTCAGTTAACCAACACCAGGGTTGGTCCATATAATAATTTATATAATATTTTTTATTTATAGAGTAGTTCGCGACAACGTCAGTGTCAAATGAGAAAAAAAAACAAAGTGACAGCTGAGCAACTTGTAAGAAAACAAACGAAATTTTATATGGCGGATGGATAGGAATAAATTTGAAATTTAATAAAAATTCACGTAAATGCTCTGAAATCGGGAAAAGATTTATGTTTTTAAGTAGCAATCAAACATTAGAAGTGACCAAGAGCAAAATAATGTGCTCTAAGAAGTCCATCGAATAGCATATCAGTGTTTATTAAGTGTTAAAAGTAACTTAGATCTCGTATTTTTCTACTTGATCTTCTGGTAATGCGTTGTTTGTGCCGCTGGAATCTTAAAGGTGATAGAGATGAGTTAAATTTACCGGCGTACCCCAGGCCCAGGTGGTTTTCAAATCATCCACAGTTTGGCACATTTACCTAAATATAATATTTGTCACAATGGTTACATTATTGTAAATATATCAACATACCTGAAATAAAATGCCTGGAACAAACACGAGCTATTTTAATATTAATTTTCTTTAAATTTATAGCAGCTAGCCATCGTTTGCGCCTCTCCTTAGAAAGATTTCGAATTTCAGGTTTTGTTCTTAAGGCTAGTACGCTGCTCAAGTGAAGTGAAATTTTCACTGCTCTCCAAAAAATGCTGTGAAATCGAAAGTGAAATTTTTTTTTGGAGATTTTCGTGGAGAAATTAATGCAGGGTGACTGAGTTGAACATTTTTTTTTTTCTGGGAATTCCATAAGATTAAGGATAGCTATAGTATAATTTAACATATTTTTTCACTCTTATTTTTCTTAAAATGAAAACAGATGGAGGAAAGAAATTGCGAATTTTGTTTTATTGTGGTTCATAGGTTCTAGAAGTGTTTAATTTTGGCAATAATATCTGATTTGTAAATAAGACCAGTGTAACACATTTTAAGAATCAAGAGTGCATAGAGATTATACCGCACCTTTTAAAAGATCCGGAAATTATACTGATGTGATTACTGAACCTCATTGCAGGAGAACATTCGAATACTGCTGTATTCTTATTTGCAAAAGTTACTTATGTGGTATTTGATTATGCTTCTTCAAATTCGCTCTCAGATATCAGATTTCGTGTGGCTAATCGAACATAAGAATATCTCTTGCCCTTTTTTGTGTTGACATTCGATTGGAATATGTGTAGCCTTCTACACTTTTCAAAGCGTTTTCCATTCACTGGTTAAATTTTATATGCAAACATTCTAAATTAGCGTCCCGATTGATTTCTAAATGTTTATACATAAATAAATTACACAAATAAATTCACCCGATGCAATTACTTTCTTTGCTGTAGAGAAAAAAACAAACTGAAACGCACTTGCATTGGTAAATCTGAGAAAATATAGACTCGCAAAAGCGCGAAGATTTTTTTTTTTTTTTCAAACGCACATAAAAAGTGCTCTGAGAGCTTCCAATCGAATGCCGCAATAATATTTAAGGATTTACTATTAATTAAAGTAACTCTCATTCATTCATTAGTAATAAAAATGCATAAAAAGAGTATCGTGTTCAATTTTATAACGCAATTGCAGCAGCCGCCGTGTCGCCTTTACAAAAGGGAACTGCGAGCTGCGAACAAATCATTTTTTGTAAAGCACTTAAAACACTTAATTGCCATTTTAGTATCCATAAACCATTTCATGTAATTGATCTGACCGCCGATTAAAAATCTGTATGGTTATCTTCAGCAAAACATTGTATAACAATTTACTGAGGCACCCTGCTCATCAAAAAGGTCATCCATGCCACCAACTTTTTGTACACCTAGCTTTATGGTACTATATTCAATGCAAAAATGGAAAAAGAAGTTCGAAAAATGCAGTACTCTCTTAAAGAAACATCTGAAATTGAAATTAATTTCTCAACCGTCGTCCTACAAATCATTTTTCACGCCGAAACGTCAAAAATT
Source organism: Cheilosia urbana (assembly GCA_946477585.1). Taxonomy (NCBI): domain Eukaryota; kingdom Metazoa; phylum Arthropoda; class Insecta; order Diptera; family Syrphidae; genus Cheilosia; species Cheilosia urbana. The sequence continues at coordinate 48,449,333 of OX297856.1, forward strand.
TAATGCGACGGACAATAAAAACCAAGTGAAATAGCTGTGGAGAGATTTTAGTATCGCCACCTACAGCTCAGTTTTTGAAGCGCAATTTTTCACTTGAGCTGCGTACTGCCAAGTGAAATTTCCATGTGGAAAGTTCATTTTGACATTTCGCGGTGAAAAATTTGTATGAAAAACTGGATTTCACTTGAGCAGCGTACTAGCCTTTAGTTGTGGAAATATATAAAAACGTATGTCTTCATTTTTCACTGCGTTGTTCGTACAGTTTTTAGTGCAACAATTTGTCGGCATTTTTTCTTATTTTATTATGTTCATTGCCGCCAACACTTTTAGCAAACACAATATTAATTCCGCAGTGTTTAGAGATAGTATTTTGCACTTTACATAAAATTTTAATCATACAAAAAACAACTTATTTTATTTCGTTATTGCCGCCGCCACAACACGCGCGATATGGTTGTTTTTTTTTTTAACTATAAAACCGCATTTACACTATCACGCACGCGCATTTTTGCACGAGACGGGACAGAGAGATCCGTTTGTCCGCAGTCAATGCTAATAAAGGCGAAGGAATGAGATCACAAATCAGACGCCTAAGGTGTCATGGATGTTCTACCCATAATTATAGATACGTAAAGCGGAAGTTCCGGCGACCAACATTTCTGCAATCACATGAAAACATTTCTATTTCCGATTTAAAATATGTGAAATGGGAGTGTTAATTAGTTTCAGTAAGTTAAACCAACAATTTATCAATCATTTATACGAAATTAATAAATAAATGTACCTTCATCCTTTCCGGAAGCCATTTTGTTTTATAGGAAAACGAAATTTCGTAAGCCATCGCTATAAAAATATCAACATGCATAGCTTTCCCATAATTCCTACCACGCAAACAAGATGGCCGACCAAAAAACGTATCACGTTTTTTTGCGTGTTAGGTAATGCTGTCCCTTTCAGTCAAACGGATGTTTAGTATTGGGCATCCCTTTAATTTTCCGTGATAGGAATGTGTGACCGTGTAAATGCCCCATTACTCTTCCAAAACTTTTAGCAAACACAATATTAAGGCTAGTACGCTGCTCAAGTGAAGTGAAATTTTCACTGCTCTCCAAAAAATGCTGTGAAATCGAAAGTGAAATATTTTTTTGGAGATTTTCGTGGAGAAATTAATGCAGGGTGACTGAGCTGAAATGTTTTTTTTCTGCTGGGAATTCCATAAGATTTGGGATAGCTATACTATAAAATAAACATACTTTTTGCACTCTTATTTTACTTAAAATGAAAACAGATGGAGGAAAGAAATTGCGAACTTTGTTTTATTGTAGTTCATAGGTTCTAGTAGTGTTTAATTTTGGCAATAATATCTGATTTGTACATAAGACCAGTGTAACACATTTTAACAATCAAGAGTGCATAGAGAGTATATAGCCCGCACCAGAGACCAGACTTGTAACGTATGATGTGTTGTGGTATGGTCTGTCGTTTCGTGTTCTGTGCACACTTATCTAGTGTGCTGTCCTTTTTTTAAATGAATTCAAATGTTGTTTGTTTTGCTTTTTTGACGTTATTGATTTCCTAGTTCATGTGTACTCTTTCTTTCACATATGCAATTTCAGATAATATATATGTCTCGTTTCATTGCGCCATAGAGCGTTGTGGCGCAATCGGTTCAGGAGCGATTTCGACACAACGCTACACACTGCAACACAACACACGAGAAAAATATGTTTCTACGCATATGAAATCCATTGGAGTGATAGCGACACGCCACACCACATCACAACACACGTTACAAGTGTGATTCCGGCTTATACCGCACCTTTTGAAAGATCCGGGAATTATATTGATGTGATCACTGAACCTCATTGTAGTAGAACATTTGAATACTGCTGTATTCTTATTTGTAAAAGTTTCTTATGTGGTATTCGATTATGCTTCTTCAGATTCGCTCTCAGATTTCAGATTTCGTGTGGCTAATCGAACATCAGAATATCACTTGCCATTTTTTGTGTTGACATTCGTGCGATTGGAATATGTGTAGCCTTCAACACTTTTTAAAGCGTTTTCCATTCACTGATTAAATTTTATATGCAAACATTCTAAATTAGCGTCCCGATTGATTTCTAAATATTTATACATAAATAAATTACACAAATAGATTCACCCGATGCAATTACTTTCTTTGCTGTAGAGAAAAAAAAACAAACTCAAACGCACTTGTACCTATTGATAAATCTGAGAAAAAATAGAGATTCGCAAAAGGGCTGAAATCTGGAAAAGATTATTTTTTTTGTACCAAACGCACTTAAAAAGTGCTCTGAGAGCTCCCAATCGAATGCCACAATAATATTTAAGGATTTATTATTAATTAAAGTAACTCTCATTCATTCAATAATAGTAATAAAAATGCATAAAAAGAGTATCGTGCTCAATTTTATAACACAATTGCAGCAGCCGCCATGACGCCTTTACAAAAGGGAACTGCGAGCTGCGAACAAATAATTTTTTGTATGAAAACACTTAATTGCCCTTTTAGTATCCATAAACCATTTTATGTAATTGATCTGACCGCCGATTAAAAAACTGTATGTTTATCTTGAGCAAAACAGTGTATAACAATTTACTGAGACACCCTGCTCATCAAAAAGGTCATCCATGCCACCAACTTTTTGTACTCCTAACTTTATGGTCATAAACTAAATAGGAAATAGACTGACAGCTTCAGTCAAAAAAGAGAAAATGCCTACAAGCTGAATTTGACCTTGAGTGTAGCCCAGTTTGAATTCATGTATTTGTGCCATGTTAATCAAATGGGGCACACGCATACTTGAAAAAAACCAGCCTACACTTCCGGTTTAAACCAGATGACAGGTAGCCTGAGGTGGATTCTCATTTCAATATCGAGTGTTGGGCTGTGTTCGTGTTGTATATAATAGTTTTTCTTATGTGGTATTTGATTGGGCGCTCTGAGAGCACTTTTTATATTCGTTTGGTACAAAAAAAGAAATCTTTTTCAGATTTCAGAGCACTTTTCCGAATCTGGATTTTTTTTCTCAGATTTACCAATAATAAGTGCGTTTGAGTTTGACTGATGGAGGGCCTTTAGGTTTTCGTGAATTTTTTCTACAGCTAGGAAAGGCATTGCATTTGGTGAATCTCTTTTTGTAAATTATTTATGTACATATAAATATTTAGAAATCATTCGGGACGCAAATTTCGAAATTTTTTAATATAAAATTTAACCAGTGAATGGAAAACGTTTTGAAAAGTGTTGAAGGCTACACAAGAGAGAATGACGTTTTTTTGTTCGATTATCTGAAATCTGAGAACGAATCTGAAAAAGCCCAATCGACCACAGCTTGAAACTATTCGCCACGTTTTTATAGAAATAGTTGTTCGATTTTCTTAATTCTTGGTATCAAGTGAAACCATTATATAGCTAAACACAATTATTAGTAAACATGCAATAAAAAGCAGTTCATTCATAAAAACAAAGTGTTTCATAGAAACAAACATACGAAATAATTGAAGTGCAATGAATGTTCAAATTGTACGACATAAAGAAAAGAAATATTTTTTTAAGTCATTCCATTATGAATTTGGTATATGAAGATATAATTTGAAAGATTTTGATTTCAAATACTAGTCCCATATTCGCCTAAGATTTTCCTTTAATGTCGTTTTCGATTTGCAAAAAAAAACATTTTTTTCATGTTTGATTTGCAAAAAAAAATCAATCTTTTTTTTTTTTTTGATTTGATTTGAGGCATTTTGAGAAATCTCGATATTTTTTCAGATTTACGCATAGGCATACGAACTTTAACTAATACCAGAGTTTATGACACACAGATGGCGAGTACGAATTGTTTATCGTTGGAAGGATTATTTATTATTAATTTTTTATATAACGCGTGTGGGAGCAATATTTTATATTCAATTATTTCGATTTGCGTTATTGTAAATGTGTGAAAATTAATTGAAATAGATTGTGGGAAACTAATACACACAAGAACCAATAAAATTCGGATTTCATGTTCGATTGGGCAGCAAAAATCTGTAATCTCACATCAAAATCTGAAAAGCCAAATCGAAAACGACATAATTTTCGCAACCTATTTTTCTTTTCACATTGCCATTTTGTTCTCGATATTTGCCAGCGGTTTCTCTTACGATTTTTTGAACGTTTTGTAAAAATTATCGATTTGTTAAACGATAACAAAACTGTACTGTCGCTTAAATAAGTGTAGAAAATTACAAAAACAAAACAAGTCTCAGTTATCTAAAACAAATTGTTGGAAGAAACAGCTAGGTATAAATGTGCAGACATCGTTTTGCAACAAAATTTGGAGTCTTATTATCAACACTCACGGTGATACCTACCTATCTTTACTTTAACATTTCACATAAAATCCTCTGTAAAGAAACATGAAACGGCATTATTTTCATTCATAAAATGTCTACTAAAAACCTTTCACTAGTGCAATTGATTATACTCTTTACAAATCATTTTTGCAAATATCAACAATCGCCGTTAATTTAATGAAAATATCGCAGAAGCGACCTGCTAGAAGCAATCAAAATGAATGTAATACTCATCCTAGAGCCTAGCAATCAAAAAACATATTCTTCATTTCCTTGAGTAAGTATTACTATATTTTCCTTTGAGTATTTCATGTTCCGAGGAAAATGGAAATAACAATAATGACCTCTCATCTGTAGGCATTAATGAATGAATGCAATTATGTACCGATTTATATACCCAATCAAAAATATTATTTTCACAAATCTATTTGAAAACAGTTAGAAAATGTTTTTGTTATGTCCACTCGAATACCATATGAGCCTGTGGCCAAAATTTGATTATGAACTTGTTTTTGAACAACCCCCTTAGTCTACCACATCAGGAAACACCTGTGGTGAAACCTACATCTACATCAGCTTTCACCTATCACACTTACCAAATTTAAATACAAACGTTTTGCATTGCAGAACAAAAAAGAAAATAAGGTTTTATCAAAATCATACCAATTACATATTTTTATTTACGTACAAATATTTTATTAAACATATTTTCAGACTTAACTTATAATTGATGTGTGAAGCAATTACCTAAACAACTAAGGACAGCAGCTGTATCATCTAAGAAAATCTCCAACGGTCGTCACAATATTGAGAATCGTACCTAAGTCGGAGACATGATTATGTAGTTAGCTAACGTACCTATCTACATAATACGTACGATGAAAAATAAAAAGAATGTAATAAATAGAATGAATAAGTGATGTTAACACAATATAAAAAACATAATTTCTGTATTAAAATTGTTGTCGAGCTTGAAATCGCGAAAAGATTGAACTATGGGTTATACATTCAAACTTGTCTCTGGAGAACCATTCAAGCTATCTCTAATTATTTGGTATCCTTGAATTCGTCTTGATGTGCTCTACAAAATAGTATACATTTTTTCTCATTTGTCTTTTTATTTTGAAATTTGCTAGTACCAAACCCGTTTCCACTTCTGTATTTTTGTGCGAAGTTAATGCAACCGAGCTAATAACGGGTTTGGTACAACCAAATTTTAAAATAAAAAGACAAATGGGAAGAAATACATACCATTTTGTAGAGCACATAAAGACGAATTCAAGGATATCAAATAATTAGAGATAGCTTGAATGGTTCGCTAGAGACAGGTTCGAAAGCGTAGCTTTTTTCATTAAATGTGCTATGTTATTAAAAGAAGCTCCACTTTCGAGCATGTCTATTGAAAACCTGATAAGCTGCTGTTAAGAATTTGGTATCCTTAAATTCGTTTTATTGTTCTCTATAAAATGGTGTAGTCTGTTTTGCATTAATATTTTTATTTTAAAATTTGGTTGTACCAAACCCGTTTTTAGCTCGGTTGCATTCACTTCGCACAAAAATACAGAAGTGGAAACGGGTTTGGTACTAGAAAATTTCAAAATAAAAAGACAAGTTGGAAGAAATACATACCATTTTGTAGAGGACATAAAGACGAATTCAAGGATACCAAATAATTAGAGATAGCATGTACGGTTCGCTAGAGACAGGTTCGAAAGCGTAGCTTTTTTCATTAAATGTGCTATTTTATTAAAAGAAGCTCCACTTTGGAGCATGTCTCTTGAAAACTTGATAAGCTGCTGTTATGAGTTTGGTATCCTTAAATTAAACGAATTTGCTCTATAAAATAGTGTATTCTGTTTTGCATTTATGTTTTTATTTTAAAATTTAGTTGTACACAACAATAAAGAGAAAAAATTGGGTCTTTATTTTCTATTGCATGCTCGAAATCTAAGAGCAAACTAGAAAAGTAATTAGTTGAATCAATTAAGTAAATATATGTAAAACGCAATAAAACAAAACTCCGAATAACTTGACTTTAATGTTTATTAACTTAAATTAGATTCTGTCTGTTTGACGACCAGAACTGTCTTGATTCTATCCTATCTGATATGGATGCATCCGTTCTCCGTATCTATCCTCGCCATAACTATATTTGTCTCCTTCTTGTGTTCATCTTCTATTTCAGCGTTACATATGTTATATTATTATTATTATTATTATTATTTTCTTTTTCTTTTCTTTTTTTGAAACAAATTGATTTTTTTTTTAATTTCCCATTCAAATACATTCACCATACCGCCGCCATTACAGGTTTATAACGACGCGCGCCAATTTTGTTTGCATTTTTACACGTATTCACAGACAGGCTCGCTCTCAGAGAGAGGGTGGGAGAATCATTAAAAAAATCTGCGGGTGAAATCGGGGAGACGTACGAAAGCTGTCAGTCTATTTCCTATTTAGTTTATGTTTATGGTGCTATATTCAATGCAAATATGATATTAAAAGTGCGAAAAGTGTAGTACTTTCTTAAAGAAACATCTGAAATTGAAATTAATTTCTTAACCGCCTGCCTACGAATAGTTTTTCACGCTGAAATGTCAAAAATTTAATGCGACGGACAATAAAAACCAAGTGAAATAGCTGTGGAGAGATTTTAGTATCGCCACCTACAGCTCAGTTTTTGAAACGCAATTTTTCACTTGAGCTGCGTACTGCCAAGTGAAATTTCCATGTGGAAAGTTCATTTTGACATTTCGCGGTGAAAAATTTGTATGAAAACTGGATTTCACTTGAGCAGCGTACTAGCCTATCAAAAAAAAGATTGATTTTTGGTCCCAATGGAAAACCACATTAGTGTGTTGCAATGTAGTTCGAATGCTTTTTCGTCAGATTCCTGATGGTTCCACAATTTTGATGCTTTATTCCGCGCGCGGGGCTGACGGTGAACAAAGATTGCTCTTTTTTGACAAATCGAACATGAAAAGCAATCTCGATCAAAAAAAAAAATTATCTTTTTGCCAAATCGAAAACGACATTAGTTTATGCTAGTTTGCAGACCAATATCTCGAAAATGAAACACGGATGGTAACAGTAAAATATAAACGTATTTTATTAGTTACAAAAAAATTACGAAAGATTCATCGACGAACATGGACCTGGTAGGTTCACATCGGGCTTTTGTTTCTTGGGTAATGTAGCAGCTCTTAAGTAAGGGTTATCTATGTTTGGATTGTTCAATATCGCATTATTCGTGGTCGAATTTGGTTTAATATCAGTCTCGACTTTTGAATCCTTTTCTGGTTTGTCATTGTTACCTTCCTCCCCATCGTCTTCATTTCCACTTTCAATGTCATTATCTGCCAATTGAATGAGTCTTCATAAGTAAATTGTTCAACAGTTAATTGTATACCTTTACTCGAAACGTCTTCCGTTCGATTCGCTACCAGATAATGATATTCCAATTCTTCGAAATCAAATACTTGATCCGTTGGATTAAGGGCTGCTAAATATGGTGGAAAGGCAGGCTTACAGGCTATCACTGAAAATAAATAATTTTAGTTGAACGAGTTACAACAATCTAAATAAATATATTATAAGCTACATGGAAACATATTGTCTTCCGTATCGAAAAGGCTGTGAGTTTCTGAAGTCTTTGATAAAAACTTCGTAAGGGCCTTTTCGATGTCCCTTTTCTGATTTGCTGCCTTTTCGCGAATGGCTTCATACTCCGTAACCGGTTGTTTGTGAGTCTAGATTAAACGCAGAATCAGCATTTAAGTTAGTTTTGAATGAAGAACAAAAAATCACTTACAGGAGTACGAATATAAGCATGCGGATCTGGTAAAACTGGGAAGTAACTAGGTATATGTGGTGGATGTACGTTTTTTGTACCAGCTTGTAGTAGATTGAGTTGTTTTTGATGTGATGCTTGTGCTGGCAGCGGTATAACTTGACGATTTTCACGCTTAGCGAATGCTTCAATACCTTGTAAAGAGATTCCCATATTTATCAAGGCAACAACAACATCACCAAGTACAGGGATTGTTCTGCCGGATAATTCACAGTAACTTCGTGCGGAAGTTCCCACTTCTGTAATTACTAAAATCATAGTAGTTGAAATGTGTCTGTAAGTGTTTTTTGATTAAAAACTTACAACTTTGTATCATTTCTGTAAGTGTCTCAAAGCAATCTTTGTCGACGTTATCGAAGCCTTTTTCTAAAAGTATTCCTGATACGACCATGTTCAGGATTTTTCTACGCGGGTTTCCTGTTGGTGTAGTACTTTCTGGTTTCTCCATTTGATGTAATATTGAATTTCATACAAAAATTTATTTAAAAACTTATTACGTATCTGTACGATTTTTGTGTATAAAAAATTAGTTGAAACTTCTTTTTCGGTTGACAGCCGCTTCTGATTTAAATGCTGCCAAGTTTTCGTATCTTGTTCTGGATTTACACGATCCGATTTTCGAAGTAGTTAAGGACTTACACGAAAAAGTTTCTAACGTAAAGGTAAGATTAGACGGTATGCCAAGTGGTCATAAAATGCCAATTTCTGACAGTTCTCCTGTCAAAATATGGTCATACAATGTAATGGGCATATCTCATATGCCCTAATGACCTAAAAGCCACATATGACCACGCCGATTTTGACAGATAAAAATGCCAAAATAGCATATAGTGTAATCGGACAATAAGCACGAATGCCAGCATAAACCCTATATGCCCATATGCTGTTTATTGGAGTTTCGTTGTGGCATTTGCTGGCATTTTTGATGGAACAAGAATTATTTTGTTGTCGTCGGTGTTTGAGTTCGTGGGATTGTGATTTATTTTCATTTTCGTTCTCTTTTTTCTGGAAAAATAACAAATATGAAATGAAAAAATTACAAATGCCTCAAATGACCACCAAGGCAAATATGAACATATTGGTAATTTTGGTCATATAGTCTAATATACAGTTTTGATAATCCTGGCATTTTGGTCATTTGACAGCTAATCTGATCATTTGCCTGTTGGCATTCATATGCATAATTGGCATACAGTCTAATCTTAGCTTAAGTGTCGTGGTCCTAAGGTTAACGCTTAAGGGCCGGTCTGTTCACAGATGGTTAAATTCATGGTTGAATCTTGGTTATATTTATTCATCGGTTATTCCAATTATTTATTAACCAAAGAATCAGTAGTTTGGTTAGTTAACCAGTGAAATCGATAACCAGCCGCTTTTGAGCGATTGATTTTCTGTAATTTCGTTTGTTCAAAATTTTTTAAAGACTACGTAGGTATTCATTTTGACATACCTAGCTGATATACAAAAACTTTTGAACATAAAGAAATAGAACGAAGGAATATATAACGCAAGATGGAGTGAACCAATAAAATCTTTCACATCGGTTTCGTTGAGGTTTTCAACTGACACATAAGTATAGAATACACAACTCGCCAAAATAATGAATGCAAAGGATGAAGTAAGATGATTTTCAAAAATTGTTGGCCGATGACAGTTCTTATAAATTGAGATAAAGCACAAGCGCTAAAAATATTGAGAGAACGAGAAAATTGCGATTGTCGTTGAATAAATTCACATGAGGCCTGTTAATTTGTAATAAATTTGATTAGTTTTGGCTTTATTTCGGTTTTGTTCTCAAAAAATCAACAACTCAAAAGACTAACAAATACAAAGTTTCATTCTTTAGTTCTTCAAAAATTCCTGTATAATTTGGTTATGACATTCATTTTTGCGTTTATTAAGTTTACTAAAATAAATACATTAATAAAATACCTACCGAAATAAATTACTTATCAAAAACAAACGGACCCGAAAAACAAAAAAATATAACCATGGATTCGGTCAATCATTAAATGAAAAATAAACTGGAAAAATGGAACGATTTGCTGCAAAGCTATGGTTTGGTGACCGAAGTGAAAAAACGGTCAACAGACACTCATTGGTTATCACTGATTTATAATCATGGGTTAACCTAAATCTGTGGTAACCTAACCAAGGCTTTAACCAGCTGTGAACAGACCGGCCCTCAATCTCCTGGGCAAAGCATGTTGTCAAGGAGATTCCGCCTGACTCCTCAAGAAAGGACTCCACGTCCAAACGACAAAGGTCGATTGAGCGGAGTCCTCTGTCGACCCGAAAAGAGTGAAGGTCAACTGCAGCAGTTTTTCATTCATCTCTAAGCACAACAAGCCATTCTGTGATGTCCTCAAGGCACACCTTGTCCTCGTTGTAATAGACAGGACTGACATAGAAGGCAGCATTTCCCTTGAGAGATGGAGAAAAGTAGAAATGAAGCTGCAACTAAGTTTCTACAAGTCATGGATGATCATCCATGTCCTCCTCCCTCCTATCGCGATGGTGGATGGCATCAGGGCCATGTGAAGCTAATCGCATGTGCTGATCAAAGGCCTGCGGATCTATATAAAATAGCAATTTCGTCTCTGGCTGTAGTGTGGAAAGAGGCGCGGCTCGAGGTCGTAAGCAGGGAAGAAATTCCTAGCAGACCTAGAACTCGCTCCTGGATCCCTGCCGAACCCTCTGACCCCGCGACAATAATGAAAATTATTCGGGCAAGCAACCCTCATCTTCCGACAGGTAACTGGAAGGTTGCTAAGCTGGAGAAACTTAAAGGGGACAAAAGATCTGCGATCATCGTGATCACCGTAGAGTCTCTGGCTCCTCTGGCTGCAACGGAAAGACAAATTAGCTACGACTTTGGAGCTATAAACCCTGCCAGGGAGTGAGTGCGACCCCCCTCCTCTGCCGATACCGTTGAACAGGTTAGTAATAAACCGACCAGTCCGGCAGCGGAAACGGAGTTGGAGGGCTGTAATCCCGCTAAAGAGGCGCGGTCCCCCGTCTCTGCCGAGACTGCATCGATCAGTAATACACCAGCCACAGCGGCTGAGGTAGAGGCGGACGACTGCGCTCCTGGGATGGCCCGCTTCTCTCTCACTGCAACTCGGTCCCACGGATGGATCTGGACATGGACAGCATAGGACTGTCGGACTTGGATCTATCCAGCGGACTCAACAGCCCATCCGTAACTGATGTGTCTCTGGAATCGGATACGGATGAGGCTAACATCACTGTGGTGGAGGTGTCTGGAGGTAATTGTAGCAATGATCCTGCGGTTACTTCAGATTAACCTACATCACTCAAAAACGGCTTCGGCCTGGGTGCGTGCACTTGGCACCCCAATGTTAAATTTTTTTGTTTTTTTTTAGAGTTCCGGATGGCTAAGCAAGAGTTCTAGAGTTCTTGCTAAAATTTTTGAAAAGTTCTGTTCGTTTAGTTTTTTTTTTTTTTAATTTTTTTAAGTATGGGTGGCTAAATCCACGGAGCACCCCATTTGTGAAAATAATACTTTTTTATATTTTATTCGCATAGCAGCAACATAGTTCTAGAGTTCCCCATAGTTTTTTGACAAAAAAATTGCCAAATTATGCCAAAAAAACATTTTTTTCGATTATATGACAGCACCTCATTTTCAAAAAAAAACTTTTTTTTTGTAAAAATAATGCACTACACCAAGAGTTCTGGAGTTCCCTAAACAAGAAAAAAATTTCGGAATATAAACAAAAAAGCTATGGAACTTTGAAAATTGATAAAAATTCAAAAATATATTTTTTGTTTCCATGAGTTCTGATTAGAGTTCCGTAAAGTGCGCAAGGAGCTTATCAGTTTTACATTATTTTTTTTTTTTGTTTTCAAGTTTTATTGTTTTTTTTTTGTTTTGTTTTCAATTTTACATTTTTTTTTGTTTTAAAATTTTTTATATTTTTTTTTGGTTTTCAAGTTTTATTGTTTTTTTTTTCCAATTTTACATTTTTTTTTGTTTTAAAATTTTTTATATTTTTTTTTGGTTTTCAAGTTTTATTGTTTTTTTTTTTTTTTGTTTTCAATTTTACATTTTTTTTTTGTTTTAAAATTTTTTATATTTTTTTTTGGTTTTCAAGTTTTATTGTTTTTTTTTTTTTTTGTTTTCAATTTTACATTTTTTTTTTGTTTTAAAATTTTTTATATTTTTTTTTTTGGTTTTCAAGTTGTATTGTTTTTTTTTTTTTGTTTTCAATTTTACATTTTTTTTTTTTTGTTTTAAAATTTTTTATATTTTTTTTTGTTTTCAAGTTTTATTGTTTTTTTTTCAATTTTACATTTTTTTTTTGTTTTTTTTAATGTTGTATATTTTTTTTTGTTTTTTTTTTTTTTCAATTGCAATGTTTTTATTGCTGGTTGGGTGGTAAATGATATTTTATCAATCAACGGTATAAATAAAAGCGTGCGGATTAACGTGATCCTCTGCTTTAAGCACAAGGTGATGCCTAAGTAAGTCATCGTATTTGTACCACTTCAGTCCAGAACAAATCAATGCTGTATAGTGACCAACGGTAGTGTAATCATTTGAGTCGTTTGTATAGCTAACTAATCCTGCTAATTTATATGTTTGCCCCTGTATTTGGACACATTTTTGAATGGATGACAGTGGTCTTTTGGCTGCAGTATTTTGGGACTCTAAATAATGCGGATCAGTAAGAGCACACGTATCTATTATAACATGCGGTCCGTATTTCGAAAATTCTGTAGTTAGACCGATGACCCAATGTTGGCATTTAGAGTGAAATTTGTTGAAGTCTATCACACAGTCATCTATTGCCTGCTGCATGAAACCAAGACCGTTATTATGTAGGATACCGACATTGACATTACAGGTCACCATCTCGATCGAAGTCGTTTTTTGACAATTTTGACAAGTCTTTGTCCTAAGAACACTTGGAATGCCACGGAACAAATACTCAATTAATTCTAAAGCATTGCAAGATGCATCAAAGGACGACAGTCCTCGTGTGTATGATTTTTGAGCGAAAATAGGTATACTTAAAAGAATTTTAGCTCGTTCAGCATAGTCCTTGGACAATATTTTCCCACGAGATACGATTTCCTTACAAAATGTTATTATTTTGTTGTCTATTTCTTCGAAATTCTGTCTGTATTTTTCATTAATTGCGAGACTGCTCATGATAATTTGAGACACTGAATCAAAAGCACATGTATTGGAAACGAAAACATTAGTTTTATTACAAATAGTTTTGCCACAAACATTTCCATTTCTTAAAATGGGAATTCCAAATCCTGTAGCAGTCTTAACAAAGTCCCAATCGGGACAATCGCCAAGATAGTTAGGTCCCGCTTTACTTTTTTTCGCCGGAACATGGTCGTGGAAATGAATTTCACCTACTTCCTTTGGCAACTTTTCTATTCCATCTTTATTTACTTTTCCTTTCCAATTTTCTTTCTTAATCCAAGGATTATCGGTTAAAGGCTGTTTATTTGCTGATAGCTTTAACTCCTTTTTAAGATCTTGCGATCCAGAAGCACCAAACTCACGAAGTTTGCCATCAATTGCATCAATGTGTCGGAAAATGAATTTATCCACCCTCATTGGCAACTGATTTTTAAACAAACGGTTTTTTAGATCATTAAAACTGGATTCAACGGCCGAAGATGTTGCTATTGTTTCTCCAATTTTGAAAAACGGAACCATAACTCCAGTCCACAAAGGTAAATAAACCATAAGTTTTTTTAAACGTTTAGCAAAACCGGGATTGTAAAAAGCATTCGGTGTTCCGTCATCCGATAGAGTTGCTGTATTTTCAGCATCGTTATAAATATTTTGGACCCACTCTAACCAAAAAACAGGAAGATCATAGTTTTCCTCATCTATAGTCCAATGTTCTTTTACGTCGTCTACTTCTACTTGATCCTTTACTTCCGCAGAACCCTTTATAATATTGTTTATAAATTTTAAATGTTTTTCAGATTCAGTATAGGTCAAATCTTCATTTTGTCCACTTTCCCTACTAAGAGCCACAATTAACAGAGAGCGTAAAAGATTTCTGATTTCTAAGAGAGACTGTAACTGGTATATCTTTGCCAGCGTTCGGATGAAAAATTGCTTAACTTTAGGTAGTTTACCCTTCAAGCAATCCCATCTACAAACCATAGATATAATATGACTTACATCAAGTCTTAAAAAAGAAACTGGTAGATTATCAAATTTATCCAGCAACAAAACATCAAAACATTTTTGAAGGTAGCCATTTAAGTCTGAGCAATTCGCAAAAACCCGAGCCAAAGCTATTAAAATAGCTAACCCAAAGTCTGATACTACCATCCGAGGCCTTGGAAAATCATTTTTTAGCACATCTAACAAAAAGAATGTTATAAAGGCAGCATCATGCATACTACTAACCATTTGAAAAGCCGGAAAGCTTCCTTTTTTACAAACACAAATTCCTTGATAGAGAAGCAGATACTTTGACTTTTTACCATATTCATGTTCAATCCTTATTCCTACTCCCCCTGTAGCATCAAAGGCGAAAAACGTTGTTGGGTCATTTTTAGCAATTAATTTACACATGAGCTGTTGTTCACGGGACCAATAAAAACAGAAAAAAGGATTTTGACCTATTTTTTGTAAGGATAGTGAATGGGTTGAGCATTTTGCCACATCCAGATTTTTAATTGGGTCAGTACTTAATAAGTTGAGGCTTTTATCCAATAATTGCTGCTTAGCCTTTCGCAGTACTTCAACGGTTGGTAATATTGGGGGATTATTGTCACCATACTCAATTAGAGATCGTGCTTTTTGAGACCGCCACTCAGATGCATCTCTTTTTCCGTCTAGAAGCTCAGTAGCGACCTGTTCCCTAAGGTATCCTTTTAGACTTCTAGTTTTTGCATGCGTACTTTCCAAAAGTCCCCCTTTCAAAGTACATTGAAAGATTACATCTGCCTTTTTCTCAGGTTTTGTTAAAATGGACCCTTTTAAATTAGCATTACACTCGGTGCATATACCTTTGAAACGGCAAAAAACTTTAGCACTATCGCTACGATACACCTTGCAATTTTTAAAGGAAAATGCACACGGAATTTTGGTCTGGAACCAAATTTTTTCAGCCAACAAATTTGTCCACTTTCTTGGTTCCAAAATAACATAGTTCCGATCTCCATAGCTTTTATTAGTTGGCTTAATCTCAGCCCATTTTTCGCTTGAAATAATAATGAGGAACTCTTTTTTTATTATTTTGTTGTTGTCGTTAGCATCCTTAGAGCTATTAACGTCGAAATTATTTTCACATATGTTTGAAATATCAACATTTTGAATACCAAAACTAGCATAAACATGGTCAAGTATTCCATTTCTATTAGTTTTTAAAATTTGGTACTTGCTTGAGATACTTGAACCTTGAGCTTTCATTTTTTGTGCAATTAATGCATAAATAGGGTTTGATGGTACAAATACTCTTCCTTCATCGTCGATAGCTTTAAATTCATTGTCAACCAATAAATTGCGTAGCATACCCTTGTCGTACATCTTGATGCTTTATCGACTACGATCGATGGTTGAATGCCGAACAAAGAACTAAGCAATAATATGAACTACAAGACTACAACGCAATTAAATAAAATTCTCCTTATCTTTAAATTTTTGTTTGCTCTCTTATTATCCCTCTGCAGTCTGCAATAAACAATAATGCCAGACTCCACATTCCACAAACCACAAAAATGCTATGCCCTATGCATGCAAATATCGCTTGCACGACACTCTGACTCTACATCTACAATACAACCCTCTCGCCTCTCCATGCTCAAAGAGCATCGCTCATCTTTAGGTAAAGATTTGATAAAGATAATAAGATAAGATAATAATAATTTTTCAATTTGCTCTAACTTTTTTGTGTTTAGGCTTAGAAGATTATTTCATAAGGATTTTTTGATAAGCTCCTTGCGCACTTTGCGGAACTCTAATCAGAACTCTTCGGAACTCCGAAAAAATTTATTGGAATTTTTCAATTTGCTCTAACTTTTTTGTGTTTAGGCTTAGAAGATTATTTCATAAGGATTTTTTGATAAGCTCCTTGCGCACTTTGCGGAACTCTAATCAGAACTCTTCGGAACTCCGAAAAAATTTATTGGAATTTTTCAATTTGCTCTAACTTTTTTGTGTTTAGGCTTAGAAGATTATTTCATAAGGATTTTTTGATAAGCTCCTTGCGCACTTTGCGGAACTCTAATCAGAACTCTTCGGAACTCCGAAAAAATTTATTGGAATTTTTCAATTTGCTCTAACTTTTTTGTGTTTAGGCTTAGAAGATTATTTCATAAGGATTTTTTGATAAGCTCCTTGCGCACTTTGCGGAACTCTAATCAGAACTCTTCGGAACTCCGAAAAAATTTATTGGAATTTTTCAATTTGCTCTAACTTTTTTGTGTTTAGGCTTAGAAGATTATTTCATAATGATTTTTTGATAAGCTCCTTGCGCACTTTGCGGAACTCTAATCAGAACTCTTCGGAACTCCGAAAAAATTTATTGGAATTTTTCAATTTGCTCTAACTTTTTTGTGTTTAGGCTTAGAAGATTATTTCATAAGGATTTTTTGATAAGCTCCTTGCGCACTTTGCGGAACTCTAATCAGAACTCTTCGGAACTCCGAAAAAAATTTATTGGAATTTTTCAATTTGCTCTAACTTTTTTGTGTTTAGGCTTAGAAGATTATTTCATAAGGATTTTTTGATAAGCTCCTTGCGCACTTTGCGGAACTCTAATCAGAACTCTTCGGAACTCCGAAAAAATTTATTGGAATTTTTCAATTTGCTCTAACTTTTTTGTGTTTAGGCTTAGAAGATTATTTCATAAGGATTTTTTGATAAGCTCCTTGCGCACTTTGCGGAACTCTAATCAGAACTCTTCGGAACTCCGAAAAAATTTATTGGAATTTTTCAATTTGCTCTAACTTTTTTGTGTTTAGGTTTAGAAGATTATTTCATAAGGATTTTTTGATAAGCTCCTTGCTCACTTTACGGAACTCTAATCAGAACTCATGGAAACAAAAAATATATTTTTGAATTTTTATCAATTTTCAAAGTTCCATAGCTTTTTTGTTTATATTCCGACATTTTTTTCTTGTTTAGGGAACTCCAGAACTCTTGGTGTAGTGCATTATTTTTACAAAAAAAAATTTTTTTTTTGAAAATGGGGTGCTGTCATATAATCGAAAAAAAATGTTTTTTGGCGTAATTTGGCAATTTTTTTGTCAAAAAACTATGGGGAACTCTAGAACTATGTTGTTTCTATGCGAATAAAATATAAAAAAGTATTATTTTCACAAATGGGGTGCTCCGTGGATTTAGCCACCCATACTTAAAAAAAATAAAAAAAAATACTAAACGAACAGAACTTTTCAAAAATTTTAGCAAGAACTCTAGAACTCTTGCTTAGCCATCCGGAACTCTAAAAAAATCAAAAAAAAAATAACATTGGGGTGCCAAGTTCACGCACCCATATTTTATTTGATGTACGCGTTTCCCGGGAATTATTCTCGAGCTTAACCAAGCGATCGAGAATAATTTTATTTATTTTGCTTTGTTCTTCAAGTTTCTGGAGAACAACTGAGAATACATGAGAAACAGGGTCCGGCGAAGTTTCAACGTTTTTTGCTCCGTCGTATGCCGCGGCCTGAGCGTAGGTCTGCACTACTCTGGCTGGCAGAGGGCCACTAATCGATGGCTTTACTGATGGTAACTTTTCAGTAGCGTTTCTTTTGGCAACAGAGGTCGAGGGCTTTTCTGTTGTCTCTCTTTCTCTGACATTATTACGCTCTGGAACCGGAGGTTTAATGTTGCCTACTACCTCCTGGGCGGTCTTACGCTTTGTATCCGTTAGCGGCTTTGTTTTTTTATTTTGAGGCTTAAGGAGCGCATCTCTCTGTTTTTGCAACTCCTTATCGTTTATTTGCGCCACAGTCTTGGGAGAAATGATTTCTTGCAATACATTTGCGTGTGTGTCTAACTTTTTTGTGTTCAGGTTTAGAAGATTATTTCGTAAGGATTTTTTGATAAGCTCCTTGCGCACCTGACGGAACTCTAATCAGATCTCTTCGGAACTCCGAAAAAATATATTGGAATTTTTCAATTTGCTCTAACTTTTTTGTGTTCAGGCTTAGAAGATTATTTCATAATGATTTTTTGATAAGCTCCTTGCGCACTTTACGGAACTCTAATCAGAACTCTTCGGAACTCCGAAAAAATATATTGGAATTTTTCAATTTGCTCTAACTTTTTTGTGTTCAGGTTTAGAAGATTATTTCATAAACTTGAAAACAAAAAAAAAAATAATGTAAAATTGATAAGCTCCTTGCGCACTTTACGGAACTCTTATCAGAAATCTTCGGAACTCCGAAAAAATATATTGGAATTTTTCAATTTGCTCTAACTTTTTTGTGTTCAGGTTTAGAAGATTATTTCATAAGGATTTTTTGATAAGCTCCTTGCGCACTTTACGGAACTCTAATCAGAACTCTTCGGAACTCCGAAAAAATATATTGGAATTTTTTAATTTGCTCTAACTTTTTTGTGTTCAGGTTTAGAAGATTATTTCTTAAGGATTTTTTGATAAGCTCCTTGCGCACTTTACGGAACTCTAATCAGATCTCTTCGGAACTCCGAAAAAATATATTGGAATTTTTCAATTTGCTCTAACTTTTTTGTGTTCAGGCTTAGAAGATTATTTCATAAGGATTTTTTGATAAACTCCTTGCGCACTTTACGGAACTCTAATCAGAACTCTTCGGAACTCCGAAAAAATATATTGGAATTTTTCAATTTGCTCTAACTTTTTTGTGTTCAGGTTTAGAAGATTATTTCATAAGGATTTTTTGATAAGCTCCTTGCGCACTTTCCGGAACTCTAATCAGATCTCTTCGGAACTTCGAAAAAATATATTGGAATTTTTCAATTTGCTCTAACTTTTTTGTGTTTAGGTTTAGAAGATTATTTCAAAAGAATTTTTTGATAAGCTCCTTGCGCACTTTACGGAACTCTAATCAGAACTCATGGAAACAAAAAATATATTTTTGAATTTTTATCAATTTTCAAAGTTCCATAGCTTTTTTGTTTATATTCCGAAATTTTTTTCTTGTTTAGGGAACTCCAGAACTCTTGGTGTAGTGCATTATTTTTACAAAAAAAAAGTTTTTTTTTGAAAATGGGGTGCTGTCATATAATCGAAAAAAATGTTTTTTTGGCATAATTTGGCAATTTTTTTGTCAAAAAACTATGGGGAACTCTAGAACTATGTTGCTGCTATGCGAATAAAATATAAAAAAGTATTATTTTCACAAATGGGGTGCTCCGTGGATTTAGCCACCCATACTTAAAAAAATTAAAAAAAAAAAACTAAACGAACAGAACTTTTCAAAAATTTTAGCAAGAACTCTAGAACTCTTGCTTAGCCATCCGGAACTCTAAAAAAAAACAAAAAAATTTAACATTGGGGTGCCAAGTGCACGCACCCAGGCCGAAGCCGTTTTTGAGTGATGTAGGTTAATCTGAAGTAACCGCAGGATCATTGCTACAATTACCTCCAGACACCTCCACCACAGTGATGTTAGCCTCATCCGTATCCGATTCCAGAGACACATCAGTTACGGATGGGCTGTTGAGTCCGCTGGATAGATCCAAGTCCGACAGTCCTATGCTGTCCATGTCCAGATCCATCCGTGGGACCGAGTTGCAGTGAGAGAGAAGCGGGCCATCCCAGGAGCGCAGTCGTCCGCCTCTACCTCAGCCGCTGTGGCTGGTGTATTACTGATCGATGCAGTCTCGGCAGAGACGGGGGACCGCGCCTCTTTAGCGGGATTACAGCCCTCCAACTCCGTTTCCGCTGCCGGACTGGTCGGTTTATTACTAACCTGTTCAACGGTATCGGCAGAGGAGGGGGGTCGCACTCACTCCCTGGCAGGGTTTATAGCTCCAAAGCCGTAGCTAATTTGTCTTTCCGTTGCAGCCAGAGGAGCCAGAGACTCTACGGTGATCACGATGATCGCAGATCTTTTGTCCCCTTTAAGTTTCTCCAGCTTAGCAACCTTCCAGTTACCTGTCGGAAGATAAGGGTTGCTTGCCCGAATAATTTTCATTATTGTCGCGGGGTCAGAGGGTTCGGCAGGGATCCAGGAGCGAGTTCTAGGTCTGCTAGGAATTTCTTCCCTGCTTACGACCTCGAGCCGCGCCTCTTTCCACACTACAGCCAGAGACGAAATTGCTATTTTATATAGATCCGCAGGCCTTTGATCAGCACATGCGATTAGCTTCACATGGCCCTGATGCCATCCACCATCGCGATAGGAGGGAGGAGGACATGGATGATCATCCATGACTTGTAGAAACTTAGTTGCAGCTTCATTTCTACTTTTCTCCATCTCTCAAGGGAAATGCTGCCTTCTATGTCAGTCCTGTCTATTACAACGAGGACAAGGTGTGCCTTGAGGACATCACAGAATGGCTTGTTGTGCTTAGAGATGAATGAAAAACTGCTGCAGTTGACCTTCACTCTTTTCGGGTCGACAGAGGACTCCGCTCAATCGACCTTTGTCGTTTGGACGTGGAGTCCTTTCTTGAGGAGTCAGGCGGAATCTCCTTGACAACATGCTTTGCCTAGGAGATTGAGGGCCGGTCTGTTCACAGCTGGTTAAAGCCTTGGTTAGGTTACCACAGATTTAGGTTAACCCATGATTATAAATCAGTGATAACCAATGAGTGTCTGTTGACCGTTTTTTCACTTCGGTCACCAAACCATAGCTTTGCAGCAAATCGTTCCATTTTTCCAGTTTATTTTTCATTTAATGATTGACCGAATCCATGGTTATATTTTTTTGTTTTTCGGGTCCGTTTGTTTTTGATAAGTAATTTATTTCGGTAGGTATTTTATTAATGTATTTATTTTAGTAAACTTAATAAACGCAAAAATGAATGTCATAACCAAATTATACAGGAATTTTTGAAGAACTAAAGAATGAAACTTTGTATTTGTTAGTCTTTTGAGTTGTTGATTTTTTGAGAACAAAACCGAAATAAAGCCAAAACTAATCAAATTTATTACAAATTAACAGGCCTCATGTGAATTTATTCAACGACAATCGCAATTTTCTCGTTCTCTCAATATTTTTAGCGCTTGTGCTTTATCTCAATTTATAAGAACTGTCATCGGCCAACAATTTTTGAAAATCATCTTACTTCATCCTTTGCATTCATTATTTTGGCGAGTTGTGTATTCTATACTTATGTGTCAGTTGAAAACCTCAACGAAACCGATGTGAAAGATTTTATTGGTTCACTCCATCTTGCGTTATATATTCTTTCGTTCTATTTCTTTATGTTCAAAAGTTTTTGTATATCAGCTAGGTATGTCAAAATGAATACCTACGTAGTCTTTAAAAAATTTTGAACAAACGAAATTACAGAAAATCAATCGCTCAAAAGCGGCTGGTTATCGATTTCACTGGTTAACTAACCAAACTACTGTAGTAACATAAGCAAACTGTTACTGAACTCGTCCACTATTCAGTTGTGGACGTGTTCAGTGGCAGACTGTTTTATTGTAATGGCAGCCAACTTCAGGTTGGTGTCGGCCATTGATGATAAGAAGAAGAAGAAAAGAACACGAGCCAAAAAAGCACACGTGAAGGAAAATAATAAAATTTAACCAAGAAAACGAGGAATAAATCTTTTAATTATCCGTACTACAACGTCAGATGTGGGGTACCACACTAATCGAAAAGAAAAAAGTGTGGATGACCATAAAGAAACAAGATTAGGTGAGATTATTAAAATGTCAACCAAACTAACGAAGTCTCAACTGCAGGAGGCACTTCACGCTGCGCAAATTGAAGTACCACCTTCCGCAACAGTGGCCCAGCTGCGTGCATTGTACGAACAAGAGTTGAGCGAAAGCAAACTACCGGGTGAACGAGGCAATTCTGAGAGCTCGGATGATGACCTGGCCATGGAGCCACTGACAACATACCCTACTACAGTGAGTGGAACTTCAGCGAGCGGAACTTCAGCCCCAATAATTTCCAGAACCCAGACGTCCTCCGCCTACGAAACTTCAGCATCACCTAAGAAAATTATCGCACATTCCGCCAGCGTACCCGCACCTATGATCATTGCGAACGCAACAACTTCCGCTGAAGTTAACACGCCGAATCCTAATTCAACCCTCAGCAATGTACCAGTGTGTGCTACCACTAGCACTAGTTCAGATATCGAAGAACAACAACTGTTGATTCGCCTAGAAAGGCGCAAGCGCATCGCAGACCTCCGCAGAGAGCTAGATGAATCCTATTCTGATTCATTACCTACCAGGCGAGTAGACTTCAGCGACATTGAGAATGCGGTCTCTTCTTTTTCCGGCGATGACTCCTATGGTGTTCGAAAGTGGATTGCTGACTATGAGGACGTGACTCAATCCCTCGGATGTGATGACAAGTGCAAATATGTGTGCGGACGAAGATTGCTGAAAGGTACAGCAAAAATGCTTCTGAGGACGATCCGAGTGAACACCTGGGATGATTTGAGGAACCTTCTGATAGCCGAGTTTGATAAACGGTTGACTCGGCAAGAAGTGTACAAACAGCTGAGTCGCCGAACCCGCCGACGAGATGAAACACTTCTTCATTACGTCTTATCAATGCAGGAAATCGCTGCATATGCTGATGTTGACGAAGCTGACCTAATGGAGTACATCATAGATGGGCTTGCGGACACATCATCAACAGTGTCCATCCTTTACGCAGCAAAATCGCTTCAGGAACTGAAGAGTCTGTTGCCGCGTTATGAGAAGAGGAGTATCATGAAGGCAACAACAGCCGCCAGAAGCAGTAGTAGTGTACCTAAGCCAGTGACTGCGGCCATACCAGGACCGAAGAAACAGTTCGAAGCAGTATCTGGAGAGAGTCCAGTCCGGTGCTTCAACTGCTCAGCATATGGGCACATAGCCGTGAACTGTCCCAAGGAAAAGAGACCGGTTGGATCGTGTTTTCGCTGTGGAGATCCGGGTCATGTCTACAAGCTGTGTCCGAAGGCGCCGAACCGAAGGCAAGTGAGTGCTGTCAACAAAATCCAATCAGGAGCCGCATCAGATGATGATTACGATGACGATGACATTGGACAATCCTTGAGTTCCATTCAGTTGGTAAGCATTGCTTTTATTGTAAGAGAAACTAAGTGCACAAACTTTATTGAATGTAATTGTCTTCTTGACACCGGTAGTCCGGTTAGCTTTATTCGAAGATCCATGGTGCCTGAAGAAATCAGAGTTGGCAGTTTATCGTATTCTAATTATCGGGGACTTGGGGACATCAAAATTTATACATACGGTACGTTATCTTGTTATCTCAAAATTAAAAAGAAAATAAAAAAAGTGTCACTTATGATTATTCCAGATGAAGTTACACTTATGCCTCTGCTTATCGGTCGGGATGTACTTCAAATGTTTGACATTAGCTTAAGAATGGGTAGCCATAGAAATGTGATTTCTTCAGAACCAATTTGTACTATGAATACTGATAAACACTTGTTACTAAACTATACGTATTTGTGCACTTATTTTCCCGTTTCCACAAACAGAGCAACAGAGTCATTCATACAACCCATTGTAAGTGGCACAGGACTTTGTGATGATAGTCCAGTAGATAAGACAAATATGAAAATACAAAAAACTAATTTAGCTGGTAACGATTGTTGTCCGCAGGGGTTAGGCGATTATGAGACAGGGCATGAAATTTTAAACATAGAATGGGAAAATAGAGACGACTTTCTGGTGGGGCCTGAGCTTGATCGAGTTTCTTCTGAAACAGTGCGTAGTATTATCTATGACACTTATGTGAATTTTGATAAATCAAAAGTGACACCATTGGATTACGAGATGCAAATTCGACTTTTGACGGACACACCGTTCTTTTGCCCGCCTCGACGGTTGTCCTTTGCAGAAAAGCGAGAAGTGGACATAATTATTAAAGATCTTCTGGATCGTAAGATCATAAGACACAGCGATTCCCCCTATGCCTCCCCTATTGTGTTGACTAAGAAAAAATCTGGAGAGATACGAATGTGTGTCGACTATCGTGCTCTGAATAAGTATACGGTGAGGGATAATTACCCTCTTCCCCTGATTGAGGATTGTCTCGAATATTTCTCGGGAAAAAAAGTGTTCACCCTTCTGGATCTTAAGAGTGGCTTCCACCAAGTGAAGGTTTCATCAGATTCTACTCACCTTACGTCTTTCGTGACCCCAACAGGCCAATATGAATTCTTAAAGATGCCATTTGGCCTCAAGAACGCTCCTAGTGTTTTCCAACGATTTATTTCACGCATTTTTCGTAAACTGACAGAGTCTAAACAGATTGTCATTTACATGGATGATATAGTTATTGCCAGTGAAAATTTACCTGACCATTTAAGCTTGTTAAGACAAGTTTTACGTTGTTTAGCCGAGAATGGTCTTGAGTTAAAATTTTCTAAGTGCCGTTTTGCATTTTCAGCCATAGAGTATTTAGGGTACCAGGTGACTGAGCAAGGTATTCAGCCAAGTGATTCCCACTTGAGGGCCATTCATCGGTATCCAGTCCCTAAGAATAGTAAGGAACTGCATTCCTTCCTGGGGTTAAGTTCTTACTTCCGGCGTTTTGTGAATTCTTTCTCCAGGATAGCTCGACCACTGTATGATCTTTTGAAGAAAGACAAACCTTATATTTTCTCAGCCGAATGCGAACGAGCTTTCCAACAATTGAAAGATTGTCTGACTTCTTCGCCAGTGTTAGCCATTTATGACCCGACCCGTGAGACGGAATTGCATTGTGATGCCAGTTCGTTGGGATATGGAGCTGTCCTTCTTCAAAGACAGAATGATGGACGGTTTCATCCGGTGGCTTATTCTTCCAGAAGTACTACTGCTCAGGAGGCCAAGTATCATAGTTTTGAGCTGGAAACTTTGGCCATTATTTCTGCCCTCCGGCGTTTCCGAGTGTATTTGGAGGGGATTCCGTTTACAGTGGTGACTGACTGTAACTCACTTACGCTTACACTTAACAAGAAAAGTGTAAACCCGCGAATAGCTCGTTGGGCCCTTGAGCTGGAAAATTATGACTATAAGGTCAAACACCGAAGTGGATCAAAGATGGGTCATACTGATGCCTTAAGCAGATGTTTTATGATATCGGTGGTGAATTCGGAAGACATTGATTTTCAATTAAGGGCATCTCAAAGCCGTGATCCTATTATCGTAAAATTAAGAGAGAAATTGTGTTCTGAAGACTCTAGTCAGTATGTCTTGCAAGACGGAGTAGTGTTCCGAAAAGACCGTGGTGATAAGTTAAGTATGTACGTCCCTTCCGAGCTTGAGACTAACCTTATCCGTCAAGTGCATGAGAAGATTGGTCACTTAGGAGTTTCAAAGTGTTACAACCAAGTGAGGATGCATTATTGGTTCCCCAATATGCAAAGGAAGATCGAAAAGTTCATTAGGAATTGTATAAAGTGCATAATGTATTCATCCCCTGCACAGGCGCGTGAGTGTAATATCTTCAGTATACCTAAGAAACCGGTCCCGTTTCATACCATTCATTTGGATCACTTCGGACCGCTTCCGTCTATAGCATCAAAAAGAAAGCATGTCCTCTTGGTTGTTGATGCGTTTACAAAATTCGTCAAGCTCTATCCGGTGATCTCGACCAGCACCAGGGAGGTGTGCGCGTCGCTGGGAAGATATTTTGAATATTACAGTAGACCTTCTAGAGTGATTACGGATAGGGGCACTTGTTTTACTTCTTTAGAATTTAGTTCATTCCTATTAGAGCGAAATATTGCGCATGTTAAGGTTGCTGTCCATTCACCTCAGGCTAATGGGCAGGTTGAGAGAGTCAACCGAGTGCTGGGACGAATGTTAGCCAAACTTAGCGAACCACTGCAGCATTCTAATTGGGTCCAGACATTGGCACAGGTAGAATACGCACTTAATAATACGATTCATAGGTCAACACATGACACACCCAGTAAGTTACTGTTCGGAGTTGATCAGCGGGGACCAGTGATAGACGAACTCACAGAATTTCTTGAGGAAAAGGGTTTGAACCGAGGTGAAAGAGATCTTATAGCCATCAGGGAATCGGCCTCAGAGGAGTCACGAAAGGTTCAAGAGTATAATTGCCGGTACTTCAAGGAGCACCACCGCCCTGCGCGTACTTATGACAGGGGTGATTTTGTAGTAATAAAAAATGTGGATACAACAATCGGTACCAATAAGAAACTCATTCAAAAGTTCAAGGGACCTTATGTCATTCACAGAGTCCTGCCACATGATAGGTATGTCATACGTGATATAGAAAATTGTCCTATAACTCAGTTGCCATATGATGGTATAGTAGAGGCCAAGAATATCCGACTGTGGAGAGAAGATTTCTCTTAAAAAAAAAAAAAAAAAAGAAGAAGAGAGTCTTAATTGTTATTCATTATTATGTAAACCCATGACATTTGTGTCATTCAATGTGTAGATGTTAAGTTGAATTAAGATTAAGTTATGTTAAGTTGATTTAAGCTTCCTGTGAATCATTACTTATTAACGTTATGGTTAAGATTAAGCTATGTTGAGTTGATTTAAGTTTCTTGTGAATCATTACTTATTAATGTTATGGTATTGATTGTGGTCAATCAAATTGTCAGACTGGCCGAGATGTAGTAACATAAGCAAACTGTTACTGAACTCGTCCACTATTCAGTTGTGGACGTGTTCAGTGGCAGACTGTTTTATTGTAATGGCAGCCAACTTCAGGTTGGTGTCGGCCATTGATGATAAGAAGAAGAAGAAAAGAACACGAGCCAAAAAAGCACACGTGAAGGAAAATAATAAAATTTAACCAAGAAAACGAGGAATAAATCTTTTAATTATCCGTACTACACTACTGATTCTTTGGTTAATAAATAATTGGAATAACCGATGAATAAATATAACCAAGATTCAACCATGAATTTAACCATCTGTGAACAGACCGGCCCTTAAGCGTTAACCTTAGGACCACGACACTTAAGCTAAGATTAGACTGTATGCCAATTATGCATATGAATGCCAACAGGCAAATGATCAGATTAGCTGTCAAATGACCAAAATGCCAGGATTATCAAAACTGTATATTAGACTATATGACCAAAATTACCAATATGGTCATATTTGCCTTGGTGGTCATTTGAGGCATTTGTAATTTTTTCATTTCATATTTGTTATTTTTCCAGAAAAAAGAGAACGAAAATGAAAATAAATCACAATCCCACGAACTCAAACACCGACGACAACAAAATAATTCTTGTTCCATCAAAAATGCCAGCAAATGCCACAACGAAACTCCAATAAACAGCATATGGGCATATAGGGTTTATGCTGGCATTCGTGCTTATTGTCCGATTACACTATATGCTATTTTGGCATTTTTATCTGTCAAAATCGGCGTGGTCATATGTGGCTTTTAGGTCATTAGGGCATATGAGATATGCCCATTACATTGTATGACCATATTTTGACAGGAGAACTGTCAGAAATTGGCATTTTATGACCACTTGGCATACCGTCTAATCTTACCTTTACGTTAGAAACTTTTTCGTGTAAGTCCTTAACTACTTCGAAAATCGGATCGTGTAAATCCAGAACAAGATACGAAAACTTGGCAGCATTTAAATCAGAAGCGGCTGTCAACCGAAAAAGAAGTTTCAACTAATTTTTTATACACAAAAATCGTACAGATACGTAATAAGTTTTTAAATAAATTTTTGTATGAAATTCAATATTACATCAAATGGAGAAACCAGAAAGTACTACACCAACAGGAAACCCGCGTAGAAAAATCCTGAACATGGTCGTATCAGGAATACTTTTAGAAAAAGGCTTCGATAACGTCGACAAAGATTGCTTTGAGACACTTACAGAAATGATACAAAGTTGTAAGTTTTTAATCAAAAAACACTTACAGACACATTTCAACTACTATGATTTTAGTAATTACAGAAGTGGGAACTTCCGCACGAAGTTACTGTGAATTATCCGGCAGAACAATCCCTGTACTTGGTGATGTTGTTGTTGCCTTGATAAATATGGGAATCTCTTTACAAGGTATTGAAGCATTCGCTAAGCGTGAAAATCGTCAAGTTATACCGCTGCCAGCACAAGCATCACATCAAAAACAACTCAATCTACTACAAGCTGGTACAAAAAACGTACATCCACCACATATACCTAGTTACTTCCCAGTTTTACCAGATCCGCATGCTTATATTCGTACTCCTGTAAGTGATTTTTTGTTCTTCATTCAAAACTAACTTAAATGCTGATTCTGCGTTTAATCTAGACTCACAAACAACCGGTTACGGAGTATGAAGCCATTCGCGAAAAGGCAGCAAATCAGAAAAGGGACATCGAAAAGGCCCTTACGAAGTTTTTATCAAAGACTTCAGAAACTCACAGCCTTTTCGATACGGAAGACAATATGTTTCCATGTAGCTTATAATATATTTATTTAGATTGTTGTAACTCGTTCAACTAAAATTATTTATTTTCAGTGATAGCCTGTAAGCCTGCCTTTCCACCATATTTAGCAGCCCTTAATCCAACGGATCAAGTATTTGATTTCGAAGAATTGGAATATCATTATCTGGTAGCGAATCGAACGGAAGACGTTTCGAGTAAAGGTATACAATTAACTGTTGAACAATTTACTTATGAAGACTCATTCAATTGGCAGATAATGACATTGAAAGTGGAAATGAAGACGATGGGGAGGAAGGTAACAATGACAAACCAGAAAAGGATTCAAAAGTCGAGACTGATATTAAACCAAATTCGACCACGAATAATGCGATATTGAACAATCCAAACATAGATAACCCTTACTTAAGAGCTGCTACATTACCCAAGAAACAAAAGCCCGATGTGAACCTACCAGGTCCATGTTCGTCGATGAATCTTTCGTAATTTTTTTGTAACTAATAAAATACGTTTATATTTTACTGTTACCATCCGTGTTTCATTTTCGAGATATTGGTCTGCAAACTAGCATAAACTAATGTCGTTTTCGATTTGGCAAAAAGATAATTTTTTTTTTTGATCGAGATTGCTTTTCATGTTCGATTTGTCAAAAAAGAGCAATCTTTGTTCACCGTCAGCCCCGCGCGCGGAATAAAGCATCAAAATTGTGGAACCATCAGGAATCTGACGAAAAAGCATTCGAACTACATTGCAACACACTAATGTGGTTTTCCATTGGGACCAAAAATCAATCTTTTTTTTGATAGGCTAGTACGCTGCTCAAGTGAAATCCAGTTTTCATACAAATTTTTCACCGCGAAATGTCAAAATGAACTTTCCACATGGAAATTTCACTTGGCAGTACGCAGCTCAAGTGAAAAATTGCGTTTCAAAAACTGAGCTGTAGGTGGCGATACTAAAATCTCTCCACAGCTATTTCACTTGGTTTTTATTGTCCGTCGCATTAAATTTTTGACATTTCAGCGTGAAAAACTATTCGTAGGCAGGCGGTTAAGAAATTAATTTCAATTTCAGATGTTTCTTTAAGAAAGTACTACACTTTTCGCACTTTTAATATCATATTTGCATTGAATATAGCACCATAAAGTTAGGAGTACAAAAAGTTGGTGGCATGGATGACCTTTTTGATGAGCAGGGTGTCTCAGTAAATTGTTATACACTGTTTTGCTCAAGATAAACATACAGTTTTTTAATCGGCGGTCAGATCAATTACATAAAATGGTTTATGGATACTAAAAGGGCAATTAAGTGTTTTAAGTGCTTTACAAAAAATGATTTGTTCGCAGCTCGCAGTTCCCTTTTGTAAAGGCGACACGGCGGATGCTGCAATTGCGTTATGAAATTGAAAACGATACTCTTTTTATGCATTTTTATTACTGAATGAATGAGAGTTACTTTAATTAATAATAAATCCTTAAATATTATTGTGGCATTCGATTGGAAGCTCTCAGAGCACTTTTTATGTGCGTTTGGAACAAAAAAAAAAAACAATCTTCGCGCTTTTGCGAGTATATTTTCTCAGATTTACCAATACAAGTGCGTTTCAGTTTGTTTTTTTCTCTACAGCAAAGAAAGTAATTGCATCGGGTGAATCTATTTGATTAATTTATTTATGTATAAATAAAGGGTATTCCAATAAGAGGTGTTATTTTGGTATTCAAAGAAAAATGCCTTTTTTTGATATAAATGATCGGATGTTTATTTCATAATAAAGAGGAAGGTATGCCGTTAATAATAAAAATAACATCAGCCAAATGGCTACCACGAGCACGCATACAGGACCATATCCTTTCACAATAACACCTCTTATTGAATAACCCTTTATTTAGAAATCAAAAGTGTTGAAGGCTACACATATTCCAATCGCACAAATGTCAACACAGTAATGTTCTTAGGTTCGATTAGCCACACGAAATCTGAAATTTGAGAGCGAATCTGAAGAAGCATAATCGAATACCACATAAGAAACTTTTGCAAATAAGAATACAGCAGTATTCAAATGTTCTACTACAATGAGGTTCAGTAATCACATCAATATAATTCCCGATTCTATCAAAAGGTGCGGTATAGGCACTCTTGATTGTTAAAATGTGTTACACCTGGTCTTATGTACAAATCAGATATTATTGCCAAATTAAACACTTCTAGAACCTATGAACTACATTAAAACAAAATTCGCAATTTCTTTCCTCCATTTGTTTTCATTTTAAGTAAAATAAGAGTGAAAAAATGTGTTTACTTAATACTATAGCTATCCTTAAACTTATGGAATTCCCAGAAAAAAAATTTGTTTTTTCAGCTCAGCCACCCTGCAATAATTTCTCCACGAAAATCTCCAACAAAAATTTTCACTTTCGATTTCACAGCATTTTTTGGAGAGCAGTGAAAATTTCACTTCACTTGAGCAGCGTACTAGCCTTTATTATAAACTTTTAATTTTCAAACGAAACAAATCATATCTCCCGCCATATAAAATTTGGTTTATTTTCCTACAAGTTGGTTTGACGTTTAAGTGAAAGAGAACGCAAAGTTTTGAAAGAGATAGCTTCGCGAAATGCCCTATTGGATGGTATGATTTTATTTCGATAAAAATAAATAAAACGCATTTTTACTCGGCATGTTACACCGAATCATGAGTACCTACCCTATATGTATTTATCCAGTGTAGAAATGATTTGACAGCAGCAGCTTAAGTTGAAACCTTTCTGGTAATGTGGGTGGAAATTGTAAGCTAAAGTCGATGCGAGAGACAAGATACCACTCAGGACAAAAATGTGACTGAAACGGTTTTTTTTTTATGCATTCGTCCGGGCGCTGGTACCAAATTAAAATCGTAAATGCGTTGTCGAAGCGGAATATTGCACTTCATTCAACATATTTTCCGTTTAGTAGGTATAATGAGGACTAAAATAATGAAGGCCATATGTCAATTCAGCGAACAATTCTTAATACTATTGCAATTGAAAACGAAAATTAAGAAGCAGTCTAAATAACGAATGTCTTTTAGCCAATGACATATACAAGCAAAAAAAAATATTTAATGTCGTTTTCCACTGGGACAGAAAAAGCACTTTTTTCAGATTCAGAGCAGTTTTTCTGCTCTCATTTTATGTTCCTTTGGCCGCAAAAAATCACTTTTTTTAAGAGTCAGAGCAATTTTGCGAATCTCGATATCTGAGCGAGATTTACACCTATTTGCACTAACACCAAAACATTTATCATTTGTCAAACTTTTTAAAGTCTGTTATTTTACATGAAAAATAGAGTAAAAATTACATTTGGCCGCTGCAATGTGTAACAACATAAATTGAATGGACTTTTATAAACTCAAATTACAATTTAAGAACAGCTGACTTTTATAACACGCACCACCACAAATGCAAAGGAAGAAAAATATCGTTTTATGTTCCATTGGGCACGAAAAATCTGAAATTTGAGGAAAAAATTTGAAAATCCCAAAGGAAAACGACATAAATTATACGTCGTCTTTTTCCTAATCTCGTTTTTTACCTAGGTACCTACCTATTCCTACCACCAACTGACCCAATTCTGCAAATCTAGTCATCTCAAGCAACACATTTCACATTACTGTATGCTATTTGTTAAGGTAAGATTAGACGGTATGCCAAGTGGTCATAAAATGCCAATTTTTGACAGTTCTCCTGTCAAAATATGGTCATACAATGTAATGGGCATATCTCATATGCCCTAATGACCTAAATGCCACATATGACCACGCTGATTTTGCAGATAAAAATGCCCAAATAGCATATAGTGTAATCAGACAGTAAGCACGAATGCCAGCATAAACCCTATATGCCCATATGCACTTTATTGAAATTTCGTTGTGGCATTGCTGGCATTTTGATGTAATAAGAATTATTTTGTTGTCATCGGTGTTTGAATTCGTGGGATTTTTTTATTTATTTTTTTTTTTTTTTTATATATACTTCTCCGGGAAAGGCGAACCTATAACGCTTCAACAGCGCCCCGAGATGCCTGCAGATGTATGTTTGTTCTGCACTTAAATTGCTGCAAATTGTAGTCTTCTGGAAATATATCCCCAGGAAGCGAGTTCCAAAGTTTGCTTGTCCTGTAACAGAAGGAGTTTTTGAAAGTTGATGTCCTCGCGGTTGTCAAGTGTACTGTATGGTCATGAACATTAGCAGCCTGTCTTGTTGGGCGCCCAAAAGTTGCATTTCGAGGGATAATGTCTTTGAGTTCCTCAGAACATCTACCATGGAAGTACCTATAGAACAAGCATAGGTCAGCGACTTGTCTTCTGTGCACCAACGGTTGTAGATTCGATGTGAGTGTAGGGTCTCCAATGAGTCGAACTGCTCGTCTCTGTATGCTATCAAGCAGGTTAAGTGAATGTTTTGGGGCGGAGCTCCATATATGGGAACAATATTCCAAGCCTGGTCTAACCTGTGCTTTGTAGAGAAGGAGAAGTTGCTTGGGGCTAAAGTAGCTCAACTTTGCGGACGCCGATTTTGCGATATAGGATATGTGGTCCTGCCATGTGATTCCTGAATTGACTGTGACTCCTAGAAGGTGCATTGAGTCCTTGTGATGGATTGGATGGTCATCCATTTGGATCTGAGGAACTGTTGATGCATTTTTTCTGGAAAATGTTGAGAGCTGTGTCTTGTTTGCATTAAATACAACCAAGTTGTCCTTTCCCCACTTCAAGATTTTGTCCAGATCATCATTTAGAGAATTAATTTGTTCACATCTCTGATTGTGTGATTTAGCCTTATTCACAGGCCCACTGTTCGAGATGGAGGATATAAGAGTGATGTCATCTGCAAAGCTGTAGATATTATTATTTGTCGATCCAACAAAATCGTTGATGTGGAGAAGAAATAGAGTTGGAGAAAGAATAGATCCTTGGGGCACTCCTGCATTTATAGCATGCCGCTAACACATTGGACCGCTAACACATTGGACTTGTTCCTCACCTCTCATCCAGATAAATATTCTATTGACGTAACGTCGCCTCTAGGTTCGTCGGACCATTGTGTCATTTCAGCTAAATTCTCATACATAAACCACACAGTTAAAGAACAAGCTCCCAAACAAACGGTATGGCATTATGAGAAAGCCAATTGGGACGGCCTTAACTTCTTTTTTCGGAGCTTTAACTGGTCACTATGCTTCCTCGATAGTGACGTGGATGCCGCCGCTGAAATGATTACAAACACCATTCTCCTGGGTATGAGATCCTTTATTCCCAACAGAAAAAAGAGTATTATAGGTACCTAAGGAGAATGCTTGGTGCGACTCGAGCTGCAAAGAGGCTATCAGGTTGAGAGAGTTGAGCTTTCGGGCTTATAAAGCAAACCCAACCGAGGAAAACCGAAAAAAGTTTCGACGAGTCCGAAATGACTGCAACTCCGTGATACGACGTGCAAAATTTTCTCATGACCAAAACTTACGACAAAAAATACTTCACTGTCCCAGTGGTAGTAAACAGTTTTGGTCTTTCGTGAAAAATATTAAGAACTCCAGCACGTCGTCAATCCCCACACTTGTTTACAATGACATTCCAGCTGTCAGCTCTTTGGACAAAGCAAATCTTCTGGCTGCGCAATTCGCCGCAAACTCCAACATTCCAGATTGCATCATGTCTCCACCTGTGCTCGAGAGCGTCGAATATTTCATGGGACAAATACATTTCCGCACTCGCACAGTAGCAAGAGTATTAAAAGATCTTAACATTCACAAATCCGCTGGTCCAGGTGGTATATCCCCCATAATTCTGAAGAGGTGTTCTTCCACGCTGGCAAAACCACTGCGTAAGCTTTTCCACTTGTCCTACTCTTCTGAACTCTTTCCGAGTAGATGGAAAACTGCATTTGTCCAGCCCGTTCCAAAAAAAGGCGATTCTTCTTCACCCTCCAACTAAGTGGCTAAGGTTTCCGAAAGGAAGTTGACTGACCAAGGGAGAGATGCCACTGCTGCTCGCCTTGAGTTGGTCACATCCCAGGAGATTCGGTGCAGACCCAGTCAGGAATACGTTCCGAGCTGAGTATGCACCGGGTTCCGGAAGGAAATCAGGGAAATTTTTCCCAAGACCGTCATACGTGGTGAAGAATCACATCCTGCACGAGGTGCCACTGCTTTCGACTAAATATGACGGATCTAGAGCGGAATAGCTCGATAAAAACCCGTAATCCCGGGTATAACAACCGTGCCCATGGGATGTATGGCACAATGTTATGGTGTCTTCTAACGGGAACTCTAGATACCTGGGGACCTCTAGTTTCAATTTAATTCCCCTTTTCTGTATACAGGGGGTGAGTACAGAACGACATCTTCTTCCCCCTTACTCGTGGGTCCAAAATAGACAATAATAATAAAAAACAAAACAAAGTGACTGGTGTAAGCGAATCGGGCACCAAACACTTCGAAACCACCGATTCTCAGACGAACATGACGGAGGAGGAAGAGAACGTCTTACTCCAAGAACCGTCACCCTATAGAGCAATTTCGGTTGGGGGAAGCGAGGGGACGGTTGATCTCAACCTTGAGAAACTTTTTCTCGAGGATGGGGACAATCGCTCCATCGCCAGCTCATCCAAATTTTCCATATCGTCAACGATGTCAATTAGGAAAAAAGTCCAAAATTGCAAGATGACGATTAAAAAACTGCAGAAGAAACACCGACTAGAGGACAGGGAAAAACAGAGGCTCCAAAACGCTCTCGACTTTCTGGAAAGTCAGGCTTTGGAGTGTGATGAGCCTTGTGCTAGCACTCCACCAAAGACTGACTTCCCCGAAGTCTCGAGCGAGGGTGCTCAGATGCGACCACCAATGCCTGTGATATGCCATAGCCTTTCGGGGCACGGGTCTGTGGTATCTGACCCCGCAAAAGAAGCGGACAAAGCGGACAAAATTGTTTCACCGGGAGAGGCTGACTCGACACTTGACAGTATACGTACTGTTGTTGAAAAGCAAGGCAAACCAAAGTACAGCGAATGTTTGGTCCAAACCGAAGCCTCAGCTGCTACTAAGGCGAGCCTTGCGAACAACAGTGTGCAGTCCGGAACGACGATCAGCACTGACCCCCTAAGACAGCGCCGGAATGCGCGCCGGCTGCTTAGCAGATTTAGGAGCCGAGACCCTAACTCCTTTACGGAAAGGGAAAGGGCGAAAATAGAAAGGGCTCGGATTACTATCAAGTCTACTGAGAACGAGTGGCGCAGCAGCCTAGATAGGAGGCAGAACCAAGCAGGCAGAGGGAAACTGACTGGACCAAGGGAGGAATGCCAATTGCAGCCCGCCTTGAGTAGGTCAAGACCCGTAAAACAAAGTGCCAACCCAGCCAAGGATTCGTCCAAAGCTGAGCAGACACCTAGTTGCTCCAAAAAGGTTCTGCCAGACAAGAGCGTAGGGCCTAGGAAGATCAGGGAGCGGGCCTCTGGAGGAGCTGATATGAGACCGACAGCAGCGAGGGCGAGATGCCAATTGCCTCTCATCTCGACTGCTGCCGATCCTAAACGCCCAGTAGCTTCCTCAGGTAAGGATGCATCCAAATCTGAAGAGGCTCCAGGATGCTAAAGGAGGTCGGCATGACGACACACTCTCCCCGGGGATAGGTAGGGAAGCAAAAAAGCGGAAAACCGCAGAAAAGGTCAAGGAAAGACTCCGTGTCGCAATCGTCGACTATGGAAATCCAGAGCGGAGGCTATCCGAAGACCAGTGGAAACTGCTAGAACTAAGAATCCTGGACGGTGTCAATGACGCTATCCTGAAGGCAGATGGCGTGGTTCCATTTTTTGGACAGCTGACTACCTTCAAAGGATTTAAGATAATGGAATGCGACAATAAAGACACCTTGGAATGGTTAAAGAACTTCGTCGCCAACACAGATGCACCTTGGGACAATGCGAACCTGCGCGTCGTTGATCGAAAAGAAGTTCTTAACCTCACCAGACCAAAGGGCCTTATACACGTACAAGGACCTTACTTACCCGCGGACAGGATCGAACGCAACCTGCAATTCCTTAACCCGGAATTACAAAGCAGGGAATGGAAAGTCCTCGAAACGGGTGAGCACACCGACAATGGCATGGATGTTACCATACTACTGAGCCATAAATCGCTGCCGCTGCTACGCAAGCATAACTTCAAGGTTCGCGTAGGCATAACGCGATGCAAACTGAGGTTGCTGGCGGCAACTAAACATAAAGATGGGGGAGAAGCTGGCTGCAATGAAGTTAATCCAAATTAATCTTCATCACTGCAAGGCGGCCAGCGCCAACCTCGTTCATCTTATGAAGAACAACAATATTGACATCGCCCTCATACAAGAACCCTGGATTGTCCGGGGTAAGATTAATGGGCTGAACTCAAATGACCTGCGTGTGTACTGCAATACACCAAACAATGGTAAGACAAGAACTTGTATCCTCGCTAGGAAACAGATAAAACTTTTTCTTTTATCTAGCCACAGCGACATACACCAAACAGTGGTAAATCTGGAAAGGGAAGGAAAACGCACGCTGACACTGGCGGCAGTTTACATGCCATCCGACTCTTCAGACAATCCACCGCCTGAGCTAACCAAAACACTGGTTAAGAAAGCAGAGTGTGAGAAATGGGATGTCATTTTAGGATGTGACGCCAACTTCCATCACACACTTTGGGGGAGTACTGACACCAATATTCGAGGTGAGTCTCTTTTAGAATTTATTGTAGAGAATAATTTGTTGATAGCCAATATTGGCAACGAACCAACTTTCATAACTAGGAATAGGCGTGAGGTACTAGATATCACACTTTATAGTAACTCACAAACTCTCACTGTGCGAGACTGGAAAGTGTCGTCGGAACCATCCTTCTCAGACCACAGAATTATAGAATTCCTTATCAATGAAAAAGTAGAACCAATAGGCAAATGCAGGAATCCCAGGATGACCAACTGGGAAACATTCTTCATAGAGGTGGAGAAGAATAACCGGAAACTGCACCGCCACACAATAAATACACCTAAAGAAATCGATGCTATTACAGAAATTTTAAACAAAACTCTGAAAGATGCATACAAAAAAGCCTGTCCGTTGCGAACAATAAAGAACAGGAAGTCTCCACCATGGTGGACGAAAGATCTCCTAGAGATCAGGAGGAAAACTAGAGCTCTTTTCAATACAGCGAAGGCCACAAATTCTCAGATAGATTGGGATATATATAGAGATGGTCAGCGGAAATTCAAAAGCGCAATAGCAAGTACTAAACGCACAACCTGGCGAACGTTCTGTAGTAGTTTTGAAAATACCACAGAATCAGCCAGACTTAGACAAATTTTATCAAAAGAACACACGGTCCCAGGATATCTCAAAAACGATGATGGGACGTGGACACAGTCCTGTGAAGAGACCCTTAGTCTCCTATTGCGAACTCACTTTCCAGGATGTGACCCAAGTCAAAATAACACTCAGAATACGCATAATGCCTCAACAACTGTAACGACAGTTCCAGAAGGAATTATAACAGAGGACAAAATAAACTGGGCAATTGATACCTTCTCATCCTTCAAATCCCCTGGAGTCGATGGGACATTTCCGATTATGCTCCAGAAGGCAAGGACCATCATCACTCCGGTTCTTAAAAGGATTTTCACGCGCAGTTTGGAATTAAGCTATATTCCGAAAGCTTGGCGGGAAGTGAGGGTTGTCTTCATCCCAAAAGCAGGGAAAGCTAGCCAAACCACTGCCAAGGATTTTAGACCTATAAGTCTAACATCCTTCATTTTGAAAACCTTCGAAAAATTGATAAACGTCTTTATACGCAGTCGGATAGATAGCAATGTAATCTCCACTACACAACATGCTTACATAAAGGGCAAAGGAGTAGAAACAGCACTACACGAAGTCGTTGGCGTTATAGAGAAGTCATTAAAAGACAAAGAATATACACTAGCCGCATTTCTAGACATTGAAGGGGCGTTTAACAATGTCAAAACATGCGCGGTGAAAAGGGCATTACAAAATTCCAACGTTGAACAATCACTCATTAAAGTGATCATGAATCTACTCAATGAAAGGAATATCAATGCAAAATTAGGTGACACTGACCTAAGAGTTACTGCCTCAAGAGGTACACCGCAAGGAGGGGTCATTTCCCCATTACTCTGGGTCCTTGTCATTAACGAAATACTAATGAAACTTGGAAACAGTGGGGTCAAAGTAGTTGCATACGCAGACGATGTAGTATTGCTTGCGACAGGCAAATTCTTATCGACCATAAGCGAACTGTTGGAGAACTCACTACGTGCACTCAACTTGTGGACAAAACAATGTGGTCTGGGAATCAATCCCCAAGAAACCGAACTTGTGCTATTCACAAATAAAAGGAACATACCGCAATTCGAGCCACCAGCTATTGAGGGAACTCCTCTAAGAGTGGCAGAAAATGCGAAATATCTGGGAATAATTCTAGATAGGAAACTAAATTGGAAACCAAACATCAAGGAAAGAGTAAAGAAAGCAGCAAATGCATTCTATGCATGCAGCCGTATCTTCGGCAGAAAGTGGGGACCAAACCCTAGAGTAATTCTGTGGATGTACACGGCTATAGTGCGACCGATACTCACATATGGCAACTTAGTCTGGTGGCAAGCCGCGGACAAGGTTACCAATCTGAAAGAAATGACAAAAATACAAAGATTAGCATGTATAGGAACAACCAGTGCAATCAGAACGACACCAACCGCTGGGTTGGAGGCCATTCTCAACTTGCTCCCCCTGGACCTATATATGCAAGAATCAGCCGTCAAAAGTGCACTCAGGATCAGCCAAACACAAGGCTGGAATCCTAATGCTACAGGACATGCGCAGATTTTCAAGAGATACGTAGAGAACGATGTTAGCTCTGACTACATGTCTCCCTACCTAGATTTCGACAAGCCATTCTCCTGCTCCTTTCCGAGCAGGGAGGAATGGGAAACAAACGAACCCGCTAAAAGGAAATCTATATCCATCTACACAGATGGATCAAAGATGGACTATGGCACTGGAGCCGGTCTATTCTCGGAGGAATTAAACATACGCCGCTCAATCAGGCTTCCTGATCATAGCAGTGTCTTCCAGGCCGAGGTTCTGGCAATTATGGAAGCGGCGTGTATGGTGTCAATGAGGGCAATACCACGTAATGATATTACCATATTCATTGATAGCCAGGCAGCCATTAAAGCTATTTCGGCTACTGAAATCAAATCAAAGCTAATTCGCAGTTGTCGCGAAGAGCTCAAAGCTCTTGGCTCGCAGCATAATGTAAATCTCTGCTGGGTTCCTGGCATAGATGACGACATCTGCAGGGGCTGCGGTGATGAGGAGATGCATGAGGACACACCTCACTTCCTCTGTCACTGCCCGAGCCTCTGTCACTTGCGAAATAGAACACTTGGAAGATATTACTTCCAAGACATTCAAGAACTCTCAAACATCTCACTCTTTGATCTTCACAGGTTTTTGAGGACATCAAGATGGCTGGACAACATCGAATAAGGAGAAGGAAACGTGGCCGAAACACAACACGGCTAAACCCCACAAATAAAGGGTATCACAATGGGTCCACAAGGACCTGAGTGTGGCGTAGCGAGGATCACCCGCTTCGTCAGCCCAAAAACCTAACCTAACCTAACCTCACCCTCCAACTACCGACCCATTGCACTTACGTCCATTCTTTCCAAGGTCATGGAAACGCTGATAAACCGTCCGTTTTCGTAGCAGCAGGTCCACTGGTGATTTGATGACTTATCTCACCGAAAAGTGGAACCAATCTCTCCACCACTCTGGTGAAACGAAGATTGTTGCGCTTGATATTTCGAAAGCATTTGACAGAGTTTGGCACCAAGCTCTTTTGTCGAAAATGAGTGCCTATGGGATCGACGCGTCTCTTCTTCAATGGATTAGAAACTACCTTTCTGGCCGTTCAATTCAAGTTGTGTTGGACGGTTTCAAGTCTGCAATTCACCATATAAATGCTGGTGTTCCCCAAGGCTCTGTTTTGTCTCCGACACTCTTTCTCATATTCATCAATGATCTCTTGTCTGTTACTTCTAATCCAATACATTCTTTCGCTGATGATAGCACCCTCAGTTTTTCATATTCGTTCCCTGACTAACGTCCCTGCTCTTCGGCCGTGGATCTGGAACGGCGACGTATGCTAAACACATTAAATTCCGATCTTGACAGCATTATAAAATGGGGTGCAATCAATAGAGTGGAATTTAATGCTTCCAAAACACAATGCTGCCTTCTATCATTAAAGCGAAACCTGAACCCTAACCCATTATCCATGAATGGGACTTGCATCGATGAAACCGAACGACTTTCCATACTTGGTATATGTGTCAACGACAAACTCCGTTGGAATGACCACATATACGAAGTCGCCAAAAACGCTGCGAAATGTCTAGGTTTCTTAAATCGATGTAAGAAGTACACCCTTCGACTTAGCTACAATATACAAGGCCTTTATTCGGCCTAAGCTTGAGTACAACGCTCATATCTGGTCAGGTGCACCTAAAACTTCATTGCACCTACTAGACAGAATTCAAAAGCGCGCGATAAAACCTATAGGTGATAGAAATATAGCGGAGTCTATTGACCCGCTCGAACATCGCAGAAATGTTCCTTGCCCTTCTTTATTTTATCGATATTTTCACCATCGATGCTCTGATGAAATAGCTAACTGCATTCCGCCCCTTCAACAATTCTCTCGCAACACCCGTCACACATCGAATGCACATCAGTTCACCCTTAAGCCTACCTTCGGACGTACTGTAAAATATAGAGATTCTTTTGTGAGCCGAACAACACGCATGTGGAATGCATTGCCTCACACGGTTTTCCCCTCTCATTACAACCCACAATTGTTTAAGACCAATGTGCACCAGTACCTCTTCTCTATCCTCCCTATCAACCCTTCCACTCGTGCTGTGCATTAGCATTATAAGGGAACGAAAACCCCTTGAGCACTAGTGAATTATAAAAAAAAAAAAAAAAAAGCAAACGAATTGAATGATACACCATCTACAACAACTTGGATCGATCTTCCCAGAAGAAAATTTTGCATCCATCCGCAGAGTTGTTGTGGTAATCCGTAAGACGCTAACTTGCCTAATAGGGCTCCATGCCAGACTCGGTCAAATGCCTTTGATATGTCCAAGGCTACGGCTCTGGATTCGCCGTGTTGCTCAATCGATTGTCCATAAGTGCGTTACGTAGCTTAACAGGTCACCAGTGGAACGACGGCTCCGAAATCAGTATTGCCTGTCGCTTATTAATCGATGGCCTTCTAGATATT
Organism: Cheilosia urbana; assembly: GCA_946477585.1. Classification (NCBI taxonomy): domain Eukaryota; kingdom Metazoa; phylum Arthropoda; class Insecta; order Diptera; family Syrphidae; genus Cheilosia; species Cheilosia urbana. Next base: position 48,491,447 of record OX297856.1, read on the forward strand.
TGATTATTTTGACATTTATTGCCTTTTCCATTACTTTAGAGCATTGAAAGTAACGCTATTGGACGATAGTTTTGTGGCAGAAATTTCTTCCCTTTCTTTGGAATAGGTTGAATGCGAGCGGTCTTCCAGCAAGAAGGAAACGTCTTCTGGGAGTACGACATGCAGCTTACAGAGTACAGGTGAAGTTCTGGTGCACAGTTCTTGAGTACTATAGCCGGGATTCCGTCGGGTCCCGTTGCCTTATTGCAATCTAGATTTATTTTCATAGAGTTGGATATTGGTAATTTTGGTCATATAGTCTAATAAACAGTTTTGATAATCCTGGCGTTTTGGTCATTTGACAGCTAATCTGGTCATTTGCCTGCCGGCATTCATATGCATAATTGGCATACAGTCTAATCTTAGCTTTAGTCACTTAACTTATATTTTTAAGAGGCGAATAATATGAGATGTTTCATATAGGTACTAGAATCATATTAGAACAAATAATTGGTTGTGTATTTTCCGCTTTTGGATATCATTAAATTCGATTTCATGAGTAAGTTTTCTTAAATATCTGAAGAAAAATTGCTCAAAAGTTTTATCTTTTCCCTAAACCAATCTACATTGTTCTTTTTTTACAAATATTTTAAGCGAAATAAAACTTATTCCTACAAAAAATACCATCTACGCGTAACGAATAATTTCAAATTAAACGGATGAAATTTTATGAACTCTGCCAGAAACTTTAGTGCTATTCGTTTGGGCTTCTTCAGATTCGCTCTCAGATTTCAGATATCCTGTGGCTAATCGAACATAAAAACGTCACTTGTTCTTTTTTGTGATAATATTCGTGGGATTCGAATATGTGTAGCCTTCAACACTTTTCAAAGCGTTTTCCATTCACTGGTTAAATTTTAAATTAAAATATTCGAAATTTGCGTCCCGATTGATTTTTAAATATTTATACATAAATAATTTACAAAAATAGATTCACCCGATGCAATACCTTTCTTTGTTTTAGAACAAATTCACGAAAACCTAAACGTAATCCACCAGTTTTCAAACTCAAGCGCACTTGTCAAGAAAAAAGGGAGTAGACTTGAAATTTTAATTCTGCTCTGAATTAATATTTTTCAGCCAAAAAACAAACAGAACTTTTAGTTTGTCAAACTTTTCCCTGAACGCGTATTCGCTTCAAAGCAGCTGCAGCATTTTGTTTTACAAAATTGTTGCTCGTGCTAGCGCGCTTTGGCATTTAAATCGTAAAATTTCGATAAAGCCTGTCAAAGCGCGCCGAAGCACGGACGCACGCACGCGTGCAATGCCGAATTGTGAATTGGTCATCAGAGACAACCCATACTGAGACCCCCAACTCACAATCCTCTTGCCGCTGGCCCCCTCAGTTTTTTTTCAAATTCGCCATTTTGTTTTCCTATCGGTGTAAGCATCAACAAAAAAAAGCAAACCAAAAAAAATGTGGTGAAATTCTTTTGACAGAAGTCGATTGACATAAATGTCAAAAACGTCAAAATATGTTGTGATCAGATTGTGATTTTCTTCCACCAAATTGAAAAAATGTAAGTTTTCGCGTATTTTAAGTGTTTAAATTAATAAATAAATACACTTGACTTGCAGCCTTGGAACAAGCCGATTATGAGACGTTTTGCCGACTTTACCAGATGCATTGGATCGTATTGGAGACGCTTTGAAAAACGAAACATTTTAAAATACAATAAATATACAAACGAATAATACTTTTTTATTACATTTAGACTAATGGAGGTACTCTTAATTTACCTTATACTTGTACATAACTGCAACGATATTAATATTCATATTTATGATAATAATATATAGTGATAATTTAGTTAGCTAAACAATAAAAAAAAGCAGAAATGAATGTAGAAATAAATGAATATTTTTATTAATATTGAAATTTGAAATATTTGCAAGATTAGAATAAAGACACATTTTTTGCAATTGTAGGTATTTATATGTCGCAACTTGTAGAATTTTAGAAAGAGTAGAATGAGAAACTACTGAATAAAATTACTTTCTGATTTTGAATATGGCCCACTTTCATTTCTGTAATCAATTAAAAGTTATAAGTTGTAGCTAAACCATAAGAAATATTATATAATTACCATTTTTTACTCGATTTATATTAACTGCCTTGCGAAAGTTTGTAAGAAATGTTTTTTTTTTGCATACATTTCTTCAGCATTGTTTATTTTTTTATTTTTTTTGTATATTTAAAAAATATATTTATACAAATATTCTGAAAATAAATCACTTTCCACACAAAATTTAGTTGTAACGAATAATTTCAATTTTAACGGATAAAATTCTATGAACGCGGACAGCAACTTTGCCCACACCGGAAGTCACCGGAAGTAGTTGATATTTTTTGAGGGTGTGTTGGTGTTTTGAAGTTTCGTGACATTTGTCAATAGGCCTGTTTTTTGAGCTTCGAACTCAGCAAAGCAAAGCAAAGTAGGATTTTCAGCACGCAATTACAACAACTACTGTGATTCCTCGAAGTGTCAAGTAGGGCGTAGTTGTTGTAATCGCATGCTGAAAATCCTACTTTGCTTTGCTTTGCTGAGATCGAAGCTCAAAAAAACACGCCTAATATGAATTTCTATGTATCAATACTAGCGCACTAAATTGTGTAAACTCAATCAAAATATAGCTTGTAGGCAAGATAACGGGAAATCGGCCGAAGTTGGGGGTCTCAGTATTGTCTCTGTTGGTCATCACGCGAGAAACAGATTAACAACACAGCAACATCAACTTTGACAACTTTTTAGAACCAATGTATTTTATTTTTAATTACTTTGAACACATTAGCACAGCAACATCGACAGCGAAGTCAATGTTAAAGCTTTAAAAATTCGCTGTTGCTGTTGCTGTCGCTGTTTTAATCTGTTTCTCCCATAAAGCTGTCAAAAGTTCGCCGTTGCTGTTGCTGTCGCTGTTTTAATCTTTGCGCATTTCATCTGACATCTCCAGTTCATTATCCGATGACACAGTACGAATTCGATGCAAAATATCGTCGGCCATTATCATCTTTGTATAATCAAAGTATCTACTTCATTTCAAAAAGTTACTTAATGTAACATAGAACATAATTTATTAGAACAAACTTTTTAGGTATAGGTACATAATAAAAAAAAAAAATTCAAAATTGTTGACAACAACAATTTGCTTGGAAAATAATTAAAATAATTGACAACAACAATTGCCTTAAAATTTAAAATATTTCCTTTTTTTATTTGAAGTGTCACTACTCGATTTCTATCCAGTTTATTTTTTTTCAAAGTGTACAAAAATGAATTTATTGGAATGGCGGTTGCGCCTTCTTTCAAAAATGTATCATACTAATATATAAACCTTCTCTGCATGGTCTATTAACCAACAAAAAAAACTAAATCAAAATCGGATGTGTGTGGCAGTCAGTAGGCTGTCACACACACATTTATCAAGTTATTTTTATATATATAGATAATAATTAATTTATTATTTTTAACAAAAACTGAATTTCTTAGTGCACATCGTCGGAAAATCCTCAACATTTGGCGTTGTAGGCGTATGTCGTTATTCAGGTCAATTAAATTTTCTTTAATAATAATCTTCTTAATTCATACCCATAATTCTTTCGGGATGAAACTCGATGATGATGATACAACTCGATAACCACTGGGTAAATTTTTATGATTCTTCTTTTGTTTTGTTCGTATTGTTGTATTTCAGGTTAAAGCAAACTTAAAAGATAGGATTTTTGACCCGCTATATGGCGTTGTAATCGATCTCCGAAACCACTCACCCGATTTCAATGAAATTTTATAGATTTTTTTTTCATTTCATTTCATTTCATTTTTTTTTCATACTTTTGGACCTGATAGGTGACGCTCTTGCCGATCGCCGAAACAGCGCTACCAAGTTGATTGAAATTTTGTAGGGAAAATTCAAAGGCAAACATTCTTATTCCGCAGATTTCGCTTATTAAGAACGATTTACCATTCGTGCGACTTCAATTTCCCGTGCGTCTCGCTTTCGCTATGACAAATAATTTATTGCAAGGATAATCGATGGATGTTTGTCAATTTAGTGAAAAAGTGGAAGGTTGGACGACACGTCAAAATCATTGCGGTTTGATTGAACAAAATCAACATTGCTATTCATCATTTATTTCTATTGCATTTAATATAACTTTTGAATAAAGAATTTTAATTGGTCGAATTACATAAATTAGCAAGTGCTTGGTGCATGCTCGGAATTTATTAACAAATTAACAAATTTGGGCGAAACGAAGTTTGCCGGGTCAGCTAGTCATCTCATAAATTACGTGATTTATCATACGTTTTCGTGATTACGTGATTTATACCATGTTCCCACCAACGTGATTTAGCTAAATCCACTTGATTTAGCTAAATCATCTCATAAATTACGTGATTTACCATACATTTTCGTGATTACTAATTACGTGATTTAGACGTGTTTAAATTTTAATTACGTATCTGTCCACACAAAATAAAATCAAACATACCTTTATTATGTTCAGCACTTCATTCACCAAACGAAAAGTCAGTGATGGGACTTGAGGAAAGTGAAACGGTGGTAGAAAACAAAATTGTCCAGTGCCTTGATTTTGTGCGGTTTTTGTCGCAATTGCGCTAGGGAACGTTCCGAATCGGATTTGAATGTGTGAGTGCACCGCGCGCTGGACCAGCGTGACCGTTGTGCGAAAATTTGACACTTTTTCGAGGACTCTAATACAATTTTTTGGTACTTTTTTCCTTTTTTCAGTTGAAAAAGGAACTTCGCAAATTCTTTAAACAACTGCGATTTGCAAATGAATATGTTTCAAATGTAACGCGGTTGCGTATCACAATACTATTTTAACGTCAAGTGAGCCTATACTTGTTAAATATCGTGCGAAAATTCTAAATTTGTAGAGTAGCTTTAGGCCCCAGTTATAGTCATACGTAAAACAGAGCCGTACGAATTTTCTTTTGCTTTTTTTGACCACTTAAAATTGAAAATTGACCTCAATCTTGGTCTTAAAAATGTTGCTTATAAGTTATAAAATCAGTTTATCAAATTCGTTTTTCTAAAATAAGAATTTATAAATTTTTCAGTACGAAAAACGTTTTCCGATCACAGAAAAATTAAATTATAATTTTTCTATAAAATTGAAAGATAATTTACTTATTTTTTTGATAAACTAACTTTATAATTCATAAGCAACATTTTAAGATCAAGATTGAGGTCAACCATCCAGTTTAGGTGGTCAAAAAAAGCAAAAGAAAATTGGTACAGTTTCGTTTTACGTATGGCATTTGGACCTTAGTAATATTATCCTTTATTGTTTCATCGCCCTGGGTGTTAGAGAAAGGTTATAAATTATAGTTTAAAAAAAAATTGATAATTTTCATAGAAATTTTCATATATAAAAAAAAAAATTAAAAAAAAAAAAACAAACAAATTATAGATTTTTTAAGATAGTTCAACAAATAGATGCAATTCGTTTTCGAATGACAAATTTTAAAATGAAAACCTTAATAAATAATAAAACATTGGCTGTAAATATATCAACTCATATTTATATCCACATTTTAAGATCTCGTTCAATTTAGTTTTAAAAAGTTGCACAGAAAAAAAAATGCAAGAAAAAATGCCTTTTCTGAAGCTCTTCTGTAAATTTAGAATTTTCTCAAAATATTTAACAAGTATTGACTCGTTTTAACCGAAAATAGTGTTTTGAAAGGGAACAGCGTTATATTTTAAACATATTTTTTATGAAATCACAGTTTTTGAAAACTCTCCGGAGTGTTTTTTTTCAACTAACAAGAAGGGACAAATTAGTAACAAATTGTATCAGGGTCCTCCAAAAAAGTACCAAATTGTGGCACAACGGTCACGCTGTTGTCAGTTGTTCTCATCCGACATCCTTCTCGCAACCTAAATAGGTTGCGTATGGGAAAGTGCGCCTGGAATTTTCAGGAACAAGGCTACAATAGAACAGGAAATATTGGAAGCTGTCAGTTCTCGACATCACGCACACATTTATAGAATCCGCCTATACGTGAACCCTTTCCGCAACCGCAATTGCGACAAAAACCGCACAAAATCAAGGCACAGGATAAATAATTCAGTAAATAATGAAGTAATGGCGCAGTAAATGGTGCATACTGGACTGGAAGTTTTTGCTGATGCAATTCTTCAAAAAAAAAAATACTGATAGCTGACTTTGTAAGTAGTAGCAGTAGGTATAGTAGGTACAATTTTCGATTTAATGATGGAAAATAAATATTATTAGCGAGTAGTTTTGTTAAAAGGTGGTAGATTTCGAGTTCTGGTAGATTTTCCGAGAGTGTAAAAAGTGATTGAAATACCACTTATGTGTTAGAAGTCCCATCACTGATATGGCAAAGTTGGCGTAAATGTCACATTTATACCATGTTTCCACCAACTTGATTTAGCCGAAGTGATTTATAAATCACGAAACGCGTTTCCACCGAACTTTACGTGTTTTAGTGTGTCATTTACGTCAACTTTGCTCTATCAGTGATGGGACTTTTATCACTTAAGTGGTATTTCTACCGCTTTTTACACTTTCGGAAATTCTACCAACCTGAACTCGAAATCTACCACCTTCAGTATTTTTCTCGAAGAATTGCATCAGCAAAAACTTTCAGTCCAGTGTACACCATTTACTGCGCCATTACTTCATTATTTACTGAATTATTCATCATGGACAATTTTTTTTTACCACCGTTTCACATTCATCAAGTCCCATCACTGACTTTTCGTTTGCTGAATGAAGTGCTGAACATAATAAAGGTATGTTCGATTTTATTTTGTGTGGACAGATACGTAGGTAATTAAAACTTAAACACGTCTAAATCACGTAATTAGTAATCACGAAAATGTATGGTAAAACACGTAATTAGTGAGGTGTTTAATACCATGTTCCCACCAACGTGATTTAGCCGAAGTGATTTATAAATCACGAAACGCGTCCCCACCGAACTTTAAGCGATTAAATGTGACATTTACGCCAACTTTGTCATATCAGTGATGGGACTTATAACACTTAAGTGGTATTTCAATCACTTTTTACTCTTTCGGAAATTCTACCAGAACTCGAAATCTATCACCTTTTAACAAAGCTATTCGGTAATAATAATATTTTTTCCTTCATTTAATTGAAAATTGTACCTACTATACCTACTGCTACTACTTACTTTTACCCATACACACTCAGCTATCAGTATTTTTTTCGAAGAATTGCATCAGCAAAAACTTCCAGTCCAGTATACACCATTTACTGCGCCATTAATTCATTATATACCTACTGAATTATTTATCATGGACAATTTTTTTTTCTACCACTTTTCTACCACCGTTTCACTTTCCTCAAGTCCCATCACTGACTTTTCGTTTGCTGAATGAAGTGCTGAACATAATAAAGGTATGTTCGATTTTATTTTGTGTGGACAGATACGTAATTAAAATTTAAACACGTCTAAATCACGTAATTAGTAATCACGAAAATGTATGGTAAATCACGTAATTTATGAGATGATTTAGCTAAATCAAGTGGATTTAGCTAAATCACGTTGGTGGGAACATGGTATAAATCACGTAATTAGTAATCACGAAAATGTATGGTAAATCACGTAATTTATGAGATGATTTAGCTAAATCAAGTGGATTTAGCTAAATCACGTTGGTGGGAACATGGTATGCTTAATCATGTCGATTTAGCTTAAACACGTCGGTGGAAACAGGGTATTAATCACTTAAAGTTCGGTGGGGACGCGTTTCGTGATTTATAAATCACTTCGGCTAAATCACGTTGGTGGGAACAGTTTTAATCCATGGTCATATATCACGACATATCTACAAATTAAATTTTTCTTTCTCGCCTTGTATTAAAAGAAAACAAAACATTTCCTATTTCAAAATGCATTATATTTCTTTATTTTCCCTCATGCACACTTTTAAAACCTGATTTAAATTTAATAAAACAACATTTAAGTTCATAACATATTTTTTACATTATTACATATTAACAATAGTGACTGTATCTTCACGTTTCATTGCCGCTTGTTCCGCTTTCAACTTTCATGTAATTCTGAATTGAATTCGTTTTACCCTTGGAACGTTTTTGCTTCCTATACAGCTTCTTTGAGCTTCTGGATTCATAATCCTTGAATTTCGAGTTACTTTCCACATTTGATTGGATTCCGTTATTAGCCCCTACAATTTCATTATTGAAAACAGCAACTTCTCTTGGTTTAATCGAATGGTCCTCATTGCCTGGCAAAACGTTTTGGAATGCTGATTTACTCTGAAATGTATTTATAACGTCCGGTTCACTGGAATGTGGCTTTTTGCTGGAAACCTCAAAATATTCGTTTATATCTTCACTGCCGTCGTTAGCGTTATAAGTGCCTTAAATAGAGAGGAATACAAATTTAAATATGCGATAATAATAACAATTTTTAGTGTACTGGCTAGATTTTACAATCTCACAATGGCGAAATTTTCCATATAAATTTGGGACCTACAAAATATTTTGTATGAAGATTAAAAATGATTATCAGCAAGGCGCTTTGTCTTTAATTCCATGTTTCATTCTACTATAATGAATGCCGTTTTCCATTAAGACAGAAAAAACACCTTTTTTTCCCATACGCAACCTATTTAGGTAGCAAGAAGGATGTCGGATGAGAACAACTGACAACAGCGTGACCGCAGTGCGACAATTTGGTAATTTTTCGAGGATCCTGATACAATTCTATGCTACTTTGTTCCTTTTTGTTAGTTGGAAAAGCCATTTCGAAGAGTTTCAAAAACTGTGATTTCAAAACAAATATGTTTAAAATATAATGCGGTTCCCTATCGCAACACAATTTTCGGTTAAATCGAGCCAAAACTTGTTAAATATTGTGAGGAATTTCTAAATTTGCAGAAGAGCTTCAGAAAAGGAACTTTGTTCTTGTATCTTTGTTTGCAACATTTTAAAACTGAAATGAACGAGTTCTTAAAATGTAGATATAAAAATGAGTTGATACAAGACCCTATCCAACGTACTGTGTGAACAACTAAAACCGTTCTGCAACACACTAATCGGCACGTACCAGTGTGGCTTCCGGCCCGGCAGATCGACGATAGACCAAATTTTCACACTGAGGCAAATCCTGGAAAAGACCATCGAATTCTAAGTCGAAATTCACCACCTATTCATCGACTTCAAAGCCGCGTATGATAGCATACATCGTCAGAAGCTCTATATGGCGATGGCCGAATTCGGAATCCCGGGAAAACTGATTCAGCTGTGTCGCGTGACGCTGGAAAACACGCGCTGCAGCGTGCAGTTTGGAAGTAGCTCCTCCGAACTATTTCAGACATGCACCGGATTTCGGCAAGGAGACGTGCTATCATGTGACTTCTTCAATCTCGTACTGGAGCAGATAGTGCGCACGGCAGGTGTCAACACGGAAGGCACTATCTTCAACAGGTCCGTTCAGCTGCTGGGCTATGCGGACGATATTGAAATCATCGGTAGCTCCCAGCGTGCCGTGATAGAAGCATTCACGGTGATTGAAGAACAGGCAAAATCCGTTGGCCTTGAAGTAAATGAGGGCAAGCCCAAGTACATGCTATCAACAAACAAACAAGCATCTGTCCAACGGCTAGGACAAAACGTCACTATTAATAGCAACAAATTCGAGGTAGTAAGTAGTAGTAAGGAGTTCACCTACCTAGGAGTAAACATAAACTCCACCATAGTGGAGATCCAGCGAAGAATTACCCTAGGAAACCGTTGCTACTTCGGTTTGGCAAAACAACTGGGTTCAAAACTCCTAACTCGAAGGACGAAATGTGTGCTCTACAAGACCCTTATCTTGCCAGTCCTGCTTTATGGCGCCGAGTGCTGGATAATAGGCAAGAAGGGAGAGCTGATACTGGGCTCCTTCGAAAGAAATATTATTCGGCGGATTTTTGGTCCTGTGTGCGAGGAGGGCGAATGGAGGAGAAGATACAATCTCGAACTCTAGGAGCTGTAAGAAGATGTGGATGTAGTCCAAAAAGCCAAAACACGTCGACTACATTGGCTCGGCACATCGAGCGAATGGACAATAAAGCTCCGGCTAAGAGGATCTTCGAATCCCAGCCCCCAGGTTCGAGAAGACAAGGAAGACCGAACCTCCGTTTCAAAGACCAAGCAATCGCGGATGCCAGAGCGCTTGGTCTGGACAACTGGAAGCAGCGTGCCCGGGATCGTAGAGTATGGAAGGCTGCAGCTTCTCAGGCAGAGATTCTTCACGGGTCGGGAGCCCGATAAGTATAAATATGAGTTGATATATTTACAACCAATGCTTAATTAATTTCTATATATTTATATGTCAAAATCAAGGCTTTAAGGTTTTCATTTTAAAACTTGTTATTCGAAAACGAATTGCATCAATTTTTTCGTAATTGTGTTTAGCTCATTCGCAGCACTATCTTAAGGACATCTCTAATGTTTTTTTTTTTTTTGTAAATGAACATTTGTCCGTGAACGGAAAAAAATGTTCTCACGGAAAAATTTTTTAATTTTTATTTTGGAAAACTTAAAGATAATTTGCTTATTATTTTTTGATTAACTAACTCTATAATGTGTAAGCAACATTTTAAGACCAAGATTGGGTTTAACTATCAAGTTTAAGTGGTCAAAAAAAGCAAAAGAAAATTTGTACGGTTTCGTTTTACGTATGGTTATTTGTGAAATGAGAGTATTTCTTTTGATGTGCCTATAGGTACTCTGTTCAATTCGTATTTTCAGTACAGGGAAGATAGGCTATTTGCCTTTCACCCTAACTATTATGGATTTTAATAAGCTGTCTCCATTTTAAAGCTCTCACATGGTTGCCATAGTGATCATGATCACTATAAATTGGCATAATTATTCTCTCACAAATATCGGTAGGGCTACCAAATACCAACTCTTTATTAAGAAAAAATGGTTTAACTGCATATTAACAGATCCTTCATAAATACAAAATAATTAAAGGAGTACCTAAAAACTGTATGGCAACATCCCACATATTTAAATTCATTTATTCGCTCTCAAAAGCTTTAAAAAGCACCAAAACCAAAAGTTCTGTGAAAATATCCATAGAAAAACCCGTAAAGATATTTTTGCAAATAGATTATGGTAACACTCTTCTGAGGTGCTTAAAACACACACATGTTTATTTTCTGCGATAAAATAGCAACCGCACACGAGAATATCACTCTCGTCGTCATCCTCATTCTGCTCGCGACTGTCTGGCAGACTGGTCATGGTGGGATGTATGCGCCTTTGAGGAAAATTGGGTGGGTTTTTCGTAAATGACAACAACAAATTCTTTGGAATCACCAGTGGTTTCGCTTTTATTTCAGTGGCAAATCCTGTGTTGAGTGCCGTGAGAGTAGCTACAGTCACCACTGGTAGAAAAAAGAGCTTCCCATAAGGCCTGTACTGAAAATACGAATTGAACAGAGTATAGTTGCCTATAATGGGAATCACAACCCACAATACAACACTTCATTTTAAAATATTTTAATGTATTTTTTTTTGTTTTTTAACCTTATAAACCACCGAATATTTGCACTGCCGAATAGCGAATAATTTCAGAGTGACAGTTAACTTGGTCATATTACGCTTACTTTGTATTCCGCTGTAAAACAGTAGCGCGTCGAGCGCCTCAGCATTTTTGGAACATGCGTGAAGTTGGCTACTAGCAGTCCATATATAATAAGTCAATGTATCTGTGTATCTTAATTTTCTGATTGTATCCAAAAAGATACAATTGTATCCACTTTCCCATCACTGGCCTATGACCGCCGAAACGAAAAAAAAAATAATTTTCATACTGTTCCAACTTTTTCGGTTGCATTTTACGTATGGCTATAACTGGGGACAAAAACCGCTCAAAATCAAGGCACAGGGCTTAAAGGTAAGTTTTATGCAGAACTCAGAAAATGTAATTCAAAGAAAAATTAAATATTAGAAGAGCGTGGACAAGAAATCATTGAAATGACTATCATTCCATGAACGACAGACATGTACGGTGTTGGAAATAATAATGAAACGAGAGGTAAGTTTTATGAATGAATTGAATACCTTGTGTGGAGTTTAAATTACCATTTAAACACTGCGAATAATAAAGTCCCGTTGATTTAAGTTCCTTACGACTTCGCTTAGTTTTCCGTTTTAGGCTGTGGTTGGGCGTGATTACCTTTGGTTTCTTCTTAGCTAAGGGTTGTTTAAAATGCTTATCGGCAACATCTATTGCTATTGCTCTAGAATAGAGCTTTTCTTTTTCGCCATCATATTCAGAGTTTTCAGACTCGAAAGTGACGTTTTTTGTTTTTGCAGGAATTTCCTTTACTACAGGTGCCTCGGGCACATCTTCTTTCACGGGACTGGGTCTGCTTGATTCGTGCTCATCATTGGAAATATCATTTTCTAAAATCTAAAAAAAAAAATAAAAGCATAATATGTTATTACATTTTTCAAAAACAAACCTCTTCTTTAAGAGATCCACGTAGGACAATTTCTGGTCCTCCACCATAAATGTTATAGAAGAAATTCCACAGGTGGGTATTCAGCTGCGCATAGTCTGACCCAGGCAGAACGCTATTAACGGGCAAAGTATCCGTTTTAGCTGTAATCGTTGAATTGTTAATTGGACCGGGATCTTTGTTTGTAAGTCCTCTTGCAAACAGTTGCCATTTCCTGACCCATGCCATTGATATAGCGTATACGGTCGTTGAATCATCTTCATTTTGAAAGTCATCATGGTATTTGGTAAATATAGCCAGCTCTTGTTTTTGTCTACGAACCAGGTTTTCAGCTGTTCTCTTGCAAACTTCGCACTCAAAGAGCCGATTAACGACAGGGCCACCGCCAAATTTTTTATAAAGAAAATCCCACAGGGGTTGTGACAACGGTACCGCAATCTTGTTGATAAGAGGCGCTTTCTGCGGTGGGACCCCTCCATGCGGACATAAAATTGCCCAATTGTTGATAGGGCCAGGTTCAGCAAATGTATTAAAACGATTTATCCACTCTCTTGAAACAAAAAAACGGATATCCGAAAATTGTGGCGGATTGAGGGTCGAGAATTCTCTAGCTTGTGTCCTTATCACATCCATAAGAGGATGGTTTTTGCGATAGAACAACACATACGCTTGGCAATTCTGTACGACATCAGCAGATACCTCAGTTACATGTTGATCGTCGAATTCGTACCAATTTCCAGTCAAGTCATTTTTAGCGAAACATGTGTAATGACCACCACCAACGGTACCATGATGGCAAATTACCGACACCAAATTATATACCGATATATTTGACTTGCAATCTTTGTGCAGATAGGGCCTCATGTCGAAGCCAACCAGTGGAAAATGAATGTACGATGAAATCTTTGAACTATACGACAAGTCATGGCGGAATCTCTTTAAGTGTATGCACAACGCTTCTGGTAGATCAAGAACACGAGAATATTTTACACCAGTCCGCAGTTTGTTACATTTTGAGCAACTATAAATGATATAAGAAAGAGTACATTTTATAACAAATAGCCGAACAGAAATCAATACAAAAAAGTTAGATCCTTATGTTCTATCTAAGCGAATTTCAAGGAAGCATACCTGTACATATTGTCACCTTTGAGTTCGTCTGCACTAAAGAAAGATGCCATACAATCGTGAAGTGTAACGGATGGGCCCCAGAGCCAAGAACGAACCAAGTTCCATACCCAGCAGATCCAACCCTCCGGTTTTAGTGGTTCTTTGCACAAAGCACCTGAATGCGTGCGGATAGCGCTGTGATTGTTCATATTTTGAGCATGATGCAAAACATTAAGATAATCCCTATGAGGGATTGGCAGAGAAAGGTCTTGAAATGTCTCTTCTCTGGTAGATATTCTATCACATGTCAAGCACTGCACAGACGATAATAGTTTTCCATCAAAAACATCACTTATGATCGATCTTTGGGTAACAGAAACAACAATATCTTTACTGGTATTGTGACTATTTACACGCGTGTTTGTGCGATATCCATACGCAGCAGGAAATCGCGAACTTAAAGATGAATTGGAAACATACGATAAGCTTGAATAATGTTTATTCTGCGTAAAAGAGTCTTCGAAGAGACTCGATTGTTCAGAAACTCCGCTGTCGCACGTCTCATATTCACCTTCGGATTGAGAAGCTGAACTTGACGAGTAATTAGAAATTTCATCGTCCTTTTGGTATAAATCTTGATTTGCTGTTACTAGAGTTTTTAATGGAATTGGATCGGTGTCCTTGAGTTCTTCATGCAACTGATCCATGAAACATCTCAGAAATTCTTGGGTGTCGTGTTGTTGGAATCCTCTGAACATCGAATGAACACTTCTAATTCCATATAAGATCCCGCGAGGTGCTATATAATCTATAAGAAATAGAAAAAAAAAAAAAAATATATATATATATATATATACCAGCGGCGTCGCGTGAATTATTTAGATGAGTGTGCAAATTCTTTAAAATTATACATTTTTTAGAAATATCAATTAATTGCCTGAAAACACGTCCCATTTATTGTTTTCTCAATCATTGTTTTGCTGTTTTTGATATATTATTTTGTTTTCAAAATAAAATATAGAAAAATAAAACTTTCGCATACAAAATCAAAAGCACCGCACGAAACTGCAACCCCAATCCCCAACCACTTAAACGAAAAGCTAAGTTCAATGTTCAACCATTCATTCGTCGACTTTCGTGCACAGCTTTTATTTGCACGAGTATCGATGTATCTAATACATTGTATATTTGACTTATGACGCTTTACGGAAACAGAACAGAACAGATGCAAAAGAAGAGAAAATGAATACAGCCCGTGCACAGAAAACCTTCGCACGAGTTCACTACAAGTTCATCAAAGTAAAGCGATTTAAGTACGGCGGCGTGCGGCCGACGAATGACGATGGGGATGAATACTGGAGAAATCTTTTAGAGGGATATAGTGTGGAGTTGGATGAATTTATTTAATGAAATCAACAGAATGGTGCACAGCGAGTTTTTGTACGAGTTAATTTTTTTTTTCTCAGCGGTGAAGGAATTTTGAAAGAAGATTTATAATTTATAAAGAATATATAGATGAATATGAATAGGTATGGTGTAGGCTGTAGCTGTTGGCTGTGTTATGGAGGTTTTATGGGTTATGGAATTGTGCATATCATTATTTGTGTGTTATTATTATTTCACAGTGTTTGATGAGGGACTTATTTCCGTTAGATCAGGGTGTGCAATGCACACCTTGCACACCCTGACGAGACGCCACTGATATATACCTATATACATATACCTATAAATACATGACCTAAGCAAAAATGAATGCGTGTTGGTAAAGAAAAAACACCAACAGCCGCAAAGCAGATGCAAAGACAGACTGACATGATATTTTTATTGTTACTAGGAGGGTCCTAAAGAACCACCGCCAACACCCACCGAAGATTACCAAAACCAATGCAAGAAAGTGGCTGGGGTAGAAATTCCTACGACTTTATAAATTGCAAACGACCAAGATAAGTCGTAATTGGTATTAAATTTAGGGTCGAGAGTTTGTACGTGTACAGAAAAATTAATTTCTTTAAGGGGGCTTCCTGAGATACGGATTACGGAATAAACACGGAAGCAAACTAAGAACTACACCATATGTTTTATATTTTATTTATTTATTTATTTATTTATTTAAATTCATCTGTTTTGTGTATGAAAAAACTGTTGTAGTTGGAAAACAAATTAATTGGTTTAACAATGACTTAAGAATGCAAAGGACTGAAAAAATACAAAGTCACATAAGATTTGTAATGACGGGATTAAGTGAAGATTGGGAGAGATATAAAAGACTGAGAAATTCCTATAAAAATAACTGTGATAGAGCCGAACGTGACTATATAAAATATAAAATAAGTAATGCTGACAATCAGAAATCAATGTGGAAAACAATTAAAACACTCGTTTTACGAGACGAAAAGTCAAACGTCAATTATATTGAATTTAATGGTTCAAAAATAAAGTGCAATAAACTTATAGCAGCTAAATTTAACAAATACTTTATCAAAAGTGTGAAGGATATTAATGACTCTATTCCGTCTGTGTTTTGGGTTAATAGGGAGACTCACAGGCAATGTTGTTTTAAATTTAGAACACTAGACTCGCTAGATGAGTTAGTAAAAATAATTGATATGATGCCGAATAAAAATGACTTTAACTATATGAGTAAACAAATGTTAAAAGACAGTTTTAATTTTGTGGGCCCGGCTTTATTAAACATTATTAACCATTCTTTGAAAAGTGGCGTTTTCCCGAAAAACTGGAAAACTTCGATCATTACCCCAGTGCAAAAAGTGATAGACTCTGACAAGTGTGAACATTTTAGACCCGTTAATATGCTTCCCCTGTATGAAAAAGTGTTAGAGAAAGTGGTACAAATACAGTTGGAGGAATACTTTGAAGATAACAAAATTATCGTTGAAGAGCAATCTGGTTTCCGGAAAAAACATTCTTGTGAGACAGCCCTGAACTATATTCTTGCAGAGTGGAAGGAGAAAATCCACTTACATAAAAAGGTAGCTGCAGTGTTTCTCGATTTGAAAAGAGCTTTTGAGACGGTGGATCGTGGAATACTTTTGAAAAAACTTGACATATATGGGGTAAGAGGTGTAGAGTTAGGATGGTTTGGTTCATATCTTGAGAACCGGAAGCAGAGAGTCAAATTTAACAATGAGGTATCAGATAATCTTGAAGTTGAGCTAGGTGTTCCGCAAGGATCTGTTCTTGCAGCGTTGCTGTTCTTGGTATATATTAATGATGTGAAATTATTTCTTAAACATTGCCAGATAGTACTTTTTGCGGACGATGGTCTATTATATATTGTTGAAAATGAAATGGAAGATTGTAAAGCAAAACTAAGAGAAGATCTGACTAATATTAAAAATTATATGAATATGAATAAACTTAATCTAAATATAGAAAAAACAAAAGTAATGTTCCTGAATCAAAGTTATGATGGATTAATGTTTGAAGACATACAATGCGTTGATGTTGTTAAATATCTGGGAATAATATTAGATAGAAAATTAGATTTCAAAAAACATTTCGAGTATGTGCAAAACAAAGTGGCTAAGAAAATCGGCTTCCTTCGTAGAATAAGAAAGAAACTAAGTATTTTTATGGCCATTAAAATATATAATACTTTAATAAGGCCCCATTTTGAATATTGTCCAACAATATTACTACTGGGGAATGAGGGTATGATAGAAAAATTGCAGACATTACAAAATAAAGCTATGAGATCTATTCTACTATGCAATAGATACACACCAATAAGGAATATGCTTGAGATGTTGAAGTGGCTTAATATCAAACAAAGAATAATAATGTGTACTTTAATATTTAATATCTGGGTGACCGAGCTTTGCTCGGTTATTACTATTTATTGTAATTTTAAAAACAATAAAAATTAAAAAAAATATATATTAACTTGAACATATAAAAAACCTTAAGTCTCCTAAATGCCGGTAGATGTCTTACTTTTTTCCTTTTACTATGACGCGGACTTATTACTTACTTATGCGACTTCCAACGCTAATAAAAGCATTGGATACTCAAAGGTGCGAGGGTACCGCTCACGCTTCAGAGTTCAGAGTATGCATATATACATACAAGAATTGCTCGTTTAAAGGTATAAGATTAAAACAAAAACCTTGAACTCAATTTCTATATACAGCACCTCCACCCAGCGATGCCAACCTAGGCTTTTTATGCCTTTTAGGCATTATTTCATTAGCTAAGGCTTTAAGGCTTTTTTGTTTCCAAAAACGCATCTTTTTTCTATTTCAAATATTTATTTATTTTTTGATCTGATGGACTAAAACTGTGTTTGCTTTGTTCAATGCTATTTACCTACCTACTCATGAAACTAAAGTCATGAATTTTGTTCCTATTTCTTCTGTGATTTATACATAATTTAAGTTTTTTTTTTGGAAATAAAAATTGTTGTTGTTAATTTTGTTATATTTGTGTTTAATTTTTGATTTATTGTTCCAATTTACATAAAAAAATTTTTTAGGCATTATTTTATTGAATAAGGCATCTTTTTTTCTCAAGTTAGGCTTTTTTTCGTCAAAATTGGTTGGCAACGCTGCTCCACCATCCGTCCATCACCACACCACACGTCATCATCCATCTGCGCATTTCCTCAGAAAGACATTGTTGCTGTTTTTTTTTTTTTCATATGAACGTGCTTGTGCGATGTGCGCCACAAAACCACCCCAAAGCAGAACAACGATCAAGAACCGCGGCTGCTGATAATATTCGATTTGAGAAAATAAATTTATTTTTTTCGTGTTAGATTTTAGGTTGTAGCTCAGCTTCTAGAGGACATAGAAAGCTGATTGATGGCTTGAAATAACTATTAAAGTGTTGGCTCTCCTACGTATTTTTTTTGTTTGCATTGATTAAGAATTGTTTGTGTAATGGCGAGTAAAAGGCAGTAAAGTCAGAAAAATAAGCTCAAAAAGCATAAAAACTCGAAAACACGCGTTTTCCCAAACATAAGACTAATCTAGATCAATTGCTTACCCCTGAAAACCCCCATATACCAAATTTCAGCGAAATCGTTAGAGCCGTTTCCGAGATCACAGAAATATATATATATACAAGAATTGCTCGTTTAAAGGTATAAGATAATATCTGGGTGACCGAGCTTTGCTCGGTTATTACTATTTATTGTAATTTTAAAAACAATAAAAATTAAAAAAAATATATATTAACTTGAACATATAAAAAACCTTAAGTCTCCTAAATGCCGGTAGATGTCTTACTTTTTTCCTTTTACTATGACGCGGACTTATTACTTACTTATGCGACTTCCAACGCTAATAAAAGCATTGGATACTCAAAGGTGCGAGGGTACCGCTCACGCTTCAGAGTTCAGAGTATGCATATATACATACAAGAATTGCTCGTTTAAAGGTATAAGATTAAAACAAAAACCTTGAACTCAATTTCTATATACAGCACCTCCACCCAGCGATGCCAACCTAGGCTTTTTATGCCTTTTAGGCATTATTTCATTAGCTAAGGCTTTAAGGCTTTTTTGTTTCCAAAAACGCATCTTTTTTCTATTTCAAATATTTATTTATTTTTTGATCTGATGGACTAAAACTGTGTTTGCTTTGTTCAATGCTATTTACCTACCTACTCATGAAACTAAAGTCATGAATTTTGTTCCTATTTCTTCTGTGATTTATACATAATTTAAGTTTTTTTTTTGGAAATAAAAATTGTTGTTGTTAATTTTGTTATATTTGTGTTTAATTTTTGATTTATTGTTCCAATTTACATAAAAAAATTTTTAGGCATTATTTTATTGAATAAGGCATCTTTTTTTCTCAAGTTAGGCTTTTTTTCGTCAAAATTGGTTGGCAACGCTGCTCCACCATCCGTCCATCACCACACCACACGTCATCATCCATCTGCGCATTTCCTCAGAAAGACATTGTTGCTGTTTTTTTTTTTTTCATATGAACGTGCTTGTGCGATGTGCGCCACAAAACCACCCCAAAGCAGAACAACGATCAAGAACCGCGGCTGCTGATAATATTCGATTTGAGAAAATAAATTTATTTTTTTCGTGTTAGATTTTAGGTTGTAGCTCAGCTTCTAGAGGACATAGAAAGCTGATTGATGGCTTGAAATAACTATTAAAGTGTTGGCTCTCCTACGTATTTTTTTTGTTTGCATTGATTAAGAATTGTTTGTGTAATGGCGAGTAAAAGGCAGTAAAGTCAGAAAAATAAGCTCAAAAAGCATAAAAACTCGAAAACACGCGTTTTCCCAAACATAAGACTAATCTAGATCAATTGCTTACCCCTGAAAACCCCCATATACCAAATTTCAGCGAAATCGTTAGAGCCGTTTCCGAGATCACAGAAATATATATATATACAAGAATTGCTCGTTTAAAGGTATAAGATAAGATAAGAATATAGAATAAAAAATAATTTGTTGCCACAGTACCTAAATAGGAGATTAACTCTAAGAAGTAATTTGCAACCATACTATTTAAGAAACAACAATCATTTTAATCTAGATCTGTTTCATAATAATAAAACACAAAATATGTTATTTTATAAAGGAATTAAAATATACAATAAATTACCCAATAATGTGAAACTTGAAACAAATTTTAACAAATATAAACATGAAATATTGAATTTTGTGAGAAACAATTATTAAGATAAGTAGTTATAAGAGATTAAAATTGTTAAATAGCTCATTTTGCTAAATAAAAACTATTCAATTCAATCAATCAATCTACAAGCATGATTAGATAGCTAACAGATGTTACAAATTTACAAAATCTAAAATATAAATATACCTAATAATAAAGATTTAAACTTGTCTCTAGATAAAGATACATCTATCTCCCTATAAACGCTGTTGAAAGCAAGTATAGCTCTAGATATAGGTTCGTTTTGACCATAATTAGTTCTGTGACTTTGCTGAAACAAAAGATGCCTTATTCTTAAGAGTCTAGATGGAGCATATATGGGTACCATCGACAGCAGAGTAGGGCATCTTATATGGTAGCACAGTAAGTCCCTCACAAACATTACATCATGAATCTGTCTTCGGGATTTCAGGGATTTAATTCCAATGCATTTTATAAAAAATATATTTTGTGAAACGCCTCTGAACTTTTTCGAGTCGATCTGAATAGGTAGAATAGTCAGGATTCCAAATGACATCGGCATATTCAAGAAGCGATCGAACTAACCCCGTGAAAAGTGATAACAGAGCAAATGGATCTTTAAAGTCCGAACCGTTTCGTTTTATAAATCCAACAACTGAATTAGCTTTTGCAACGACATATTCAATGTGGGCTTTGAAAGAAAATGAAGAGTCAAGCATTACACCTAAGTCCTTGATTTTCTCTACTCTGTTCAAACGAGTTGAATGAATTGAGTAGTTAAACTCGATAAGAGACGAAGATCTGGTAAAAGATATCGCATTGCACTTACTTATGTTGAGTGTCAAGTCATTGGCGTTGCACCATACAGTAATACTGTTAAGATCCGATTGGATCAAATGACAATCTTCTATACGCTTAATGGTTGAAAAAAGTTTTAAGTCATCTGCGTACAGTAAACACTGACTATTTCTGACGACAGAAATAATGTCATTAATAAAAATAATAAAAAGTAATGGGCCCAAATGGCTCCCTTGCGGTACGCCGGAGGTACAGTTTATCATTTTAGATAGGGAAGTTCCAATTTTTACTCGTTGAGTGCGACCAATGAGAAAAGATGAAATCCAACGAAGAATTTCAGAATGAAACCCAAAATAATCTAATTTTTCGAGAAGAATTGAATGCTGAACGGAATCGAAAGCTTTTCTAAAGTCGGTGTATATGACGGCGACTTGACTTCTGTTAAATTAAGAATGTAAGAAGAAAAAGAGACCAAGTTCGTAACTGTAGACCGTCCAGATACGAAACCATGTTGAACTTCGGATAAACATTCCTTCGTCAAAAACTCAAGCCGATTTTTAACGATACTTTCAAAAAGTTTAGGAATCGCTGACAGTTTACAAATAGTTCGATAATTCTCGACATTATTTTTAGAGCCGGACTTATGAATAGGTACCAAAAATGACATCTTCCAAACCTCTAAGAAATTGCCTTCGGAAAGAGAACGGTTAAAGATATTGAGCAAAGGAGTACTGAGAGAATTACTACAATATTTTAGTATAATGACAGGTATACCATCAACCCCGCAATTTGGATTTGGCTTGAGAGATTGAAGAGCCAGGAGGACTTCTTCAAAGCCTAGTTGTAATGACCCAATGTTGACACAATTAGTGATTTGACTTCTCGAATTGGTATGAGAATTATTTTTTGTGTAGACAGATTCGAAGAAGGTAGCGAAAAAGTCTAAAGTTGATTCAACATTAGACGATTCCACGTTTTTGTAAAGCATTGTATTTGGAATTCCAACAGATTTTCTTTTAGAGTTGATATATTGCCAGAACGATTTACTATTCTGTTTAATGTTGCATTCAATAGACATGATGTAACCTTTGTGAAGAAATTTACTAAGCCCTATGAAGTCTCTGCGCAGTTTGCTAAAGTTCTCATAATGGTTTTGATTATTTGACTTTTTAAACAACTTAAATGCTTTATTTTTCAAATTCTTTAAATAAATTAATTTTTTATTATACCAGGGAGGTTTGGATAGAACCCTTCTTTTAGAAAATGGGACAAATCTAGCAAAGTCCTCGCACAAAATTTCAACAAAGGCGTTTGTACATACAATCTAAATTAATATTTGAGAATTACTATCGAATACCGCGCGTGAGTAGAAAAAGACCTATGCGTATATACATTATTAATCATGGTTGCCACTATTATTAAGAAAAAAATTCCCTGACTTTCCCTGACCAGTTCTGAAATTTTCCCTGACCTAATTTTACAAATATAGCAAAAAAAAAAAAAAAAAAAACGCATTTTAACACTAGTCCTTGAGATCAATAAATTATATACATAAGGTCTGTTCCTTTACTTTTATATCTTACGATTTTTTACTAGTTCTTACAAATTCTTATGAATTTTTACTCAGGGCAGTTCCTTAACTCGAAAAGTTCGTAAAAGAGAACGTCCTCGAAAGAGCATTATATTACCGCTCCACTGAGAATCTTACGAATTTTTACTCAACAAATTTCTGGGTGTAAGAAGTGGAAAAGCTGTCAGTCACCTTACAATTAACAGCTGATTTGAAATTCGTTACCGCATTTGGCATACGCGTGGATTATTTTTTGATTTCTGCGTATTAAAATGGTATCAACAGGCGGCAAAATAAAATTTAATGTTCTCCTCGAAATTCTTTCGAAAGTGGCGACCAAATTCTTCCTCGCTGGAGGAAGGGACAATCTTCCATGTAATTCTTCATGCAATATCGCTTTTTCCTCTTTTCGAATGCTCGTATATTTCAACTAGTACAAACTCTCCCACATACTCGGATTCATCAAAATAAAGTTCAAAATAAATGCTATGACTAGTTTTCTTAGTAAATTAACAAATTCCTCGAGTTTATCAGACATTTTAACTACTTTTCGTACCATTTTTTGAATATTTTAAATTATGTATTCTGTCATTTTTCATAAATTACTACAAAAGCGGTCCCTAGAGCGTTCTGTGAGAGAAGTTATCCCCACCACTGCCATTTTCACAGTCTTTTCCATTCTAACTAAAAAAAGTAAAGGACCTATATAGTTTATTTTTTTGTTTGAAACAAATCCCAATCAATAAATGTTAAGAGGTATAAAATTAATTGCCAGTCTCGTAAATACTTGACAGAACAGCTTTTATATTGCACGCATTGATTTTTATATTTTTGCGTAAATGTGGGTAGACTTGAGAGCTCGATATAAACAATTTTTTTAATACTAGCTGACCCGGCGAACTCCGTTTCGCCTAAATTCGGTAATGTAATGAAAATAATATTTCCGAGCATGCACAATGAATGCTACTTTATGTGATTTGGTTAATTCAAATTTGTTGTTACTATATTGTAAATAAAGTGGCAACACGGTTACGATACATGACATCTGTATCCTTCTTCTTACGTAGATATATATCTACCTTTGTTTATTGAAGTATCTCTTTCTTTTTCTTTACCTTTTTCATTATTATTAATTAATCTCTTCTTAAATAAAGATGGTGGCTGGAAGACGCTTCAAGTAAAATATTATTAAACTTATTATTCATAATATTCAACAACAGGTTATGGGACCAGACCCTAACTGCGGAATAAAGTTGAAGTGAAATTAAAGAATATCAAAAATCAAAAAATAAATATGTCGGGGCACGTTGTACAAATTGAAAAATTGCATAAAGACAATTTCGACACTTGGAAGCTCCAAATGTGTGCTATCCTAGTGAAAAATGATCATTGGAACTACGTAAATGGTTTAAATCGAAAACCTGACCCTGTGACTCAAGAAAATGGCGTAGTGAGTAACTTAACAGCCATCAATGCCTGGGTAGTTGCTGATCAAAAAGCAAGGGCAGATATAATTTTATCCATGTCACCATCCGAATTGTGCCACATTAAGCATTGCTGCACAGCAAACGATGTTTGGATGAAACTCGATGAAGTTTACCACTCCAAAGGACCGGCACGTAAAGCCACTTTGCTGAAGCAATTGCTGTTCACCAAAATGAGAGACGGTGAAAGTATGATGGACCATCTTAATAATTTTTTCGGCACAATCGACAAACTTGCTGAAATGGAAATAGGCATAGCTGAAGATCTTCTCACCATACTACTGTTGTACAGTATTCCAGATAGCTATGAGAATTTTCGATGCGCAATAGAAGCAAGAGATGATTTACCAACGCCTGAGGCATTAAAAATAAAACTCCTTGAAGAAAGCAGTGCCAGAAAAGAAAAAATAACTCAAGCAAGGCAACAACAACAGGATGGAGATGCATTTTATGCTAAATCATCTGTAAAACAAAATCGGTACTTCCAGGGCAAAAAGGAATCGTCAACATATTCAGGTAAAGTAGCTAGCAGTGCAAACAATTACAACAAAAAGTCATACAAATGCAATTATTGCAAAAAGACTGGACACAAAGCGGCAGATTGTTGGAGCAAAAATGGCAAATTTAAGTCAGCCAAGCAGAGTGCATCAAACGTCGATGAGGACGCATTCGTAGCTGTTGCATATAAAACCAATCCAACATTTCAATCATCAATTCATCAAAATTTCGACGACAACTTATCTGAAAAAATATCTTTCGGTATCGCTATGCAGGCTAGTTCAAATTCGATAACTGACTGGTGCATAGACAGTGGAGCGACGTCGCACATGTGCCAGGATAGGTCTAAATTCATAGATTTAACAAGAATTGAAAATCAAAGTGTTAGGCTTGCGGTTGACAAAACTACAGATATACTAGGAAAAGGAGCTGTCCGTCTTAATGTTCAATTCGGAAATAATTCAAAATCAATACGACTGAACAACGTTTTATATGTGCCGGAGTTAAAGACAAACCTTTTATCCATCTCTAAGGCAGTTTCGAATGGGTACAAAATTCAGTTTGATGAAAATGGAGCGCTATTCAAAAACAACAAGAATGAAACCATTTTAACGGCAGCAAGGAAAGGTGATCTCTACTTCATCGAATCAAGTTTAGAGTCAACATCAGCTGTCAGCGACAAACTGAACAATCTTGATGAATGGCATCAGCGCTATGGACATCTAAACGAAAGCGATCTTAAGAGGATTATCACTAATAAAATGGTCAAAGGAATACCGCATTTAATTGACAACCAGTTATCGACATGTGAAATTTGCATCCGAGGTAAGCAGAGTGCTCAACCATTTCCCAAGGAATCCCAGACAAGAAGTACTAAATTAATTCAGCTAGTTCATTCTGACGTGTGTGGACCAATGAGGACAAAAACAATTGGTGGTGCTTCGTTCTTCGCAACATTCATAGACGACAAATCAAGATTCGTTGATGTAAGTTTCCTGAAGGCAAAAAGTGATGTTAAGGAAGCATTTATAAACTATAAGAACTTGATTGAAAACCAGACGGATCTTAAAATAAAAACTTTACGGACAGATAATGGTTTGGAGTATTGCGGACGGGACTTTACAAATTTTATACTACAAGCAGGAATAAGGAGGGAACATACCGTAGCTCATACACCTCAGCAAAATGGGACCGCGGAAAGGATGAACAGGACCCTGGTAGAAATGGCTCGATGCATGATGCTGCAATCAGAACTTCCACCTAGCTTCTGGGGCGAAGCTATATCAACTGCTGCATATTTGAGAAACCGTTGTCCAACAAAGAAACTCAACAATAAGACGCCGTTCGAAGTGAGATTCGGGTACAAACCGGATGTTTCGCATTTAAAAACATTTGGTTGCAAAGCATTCGTTCTTGATAAGATTCCAGGAAAAGGAAAATTCGATTCAAGGTCCAAAGAGTGTATATTTACCGGATATTCAAATACATCAAAAGCCTATCGTCTATGGGATCCAGCTGCTAGAAGAATAATCGTAAGCAGAGACGTCAAATTCATTGAAGGATCAAAATGTATTGAAGCTGTAGAGAATCCAAAAGAATTTATGGACTTAGAAATTTCACTTCGACAGCCGTCAGTAGATACTAACAACGAAATTTTAAAACAAGAGGAACAAAGTGACGTCGATTATCGTGACAGAAAAAACGATGAACCAACGATTTTTCAACAAAATGCCGTCAACAATCCAATTGCTGAAATAAATGAAACAACTCCGCTTAAGAGGGGGCCTGGAAGGCCTAAAGTTGAAAGAACTGGTAAAAGCGGAAGACCACGTAAGTTGTTCAATATGATAATAGCTAAATACAAACAAGAAGCTGAGCTAGCGGAAGAAGCAAATCAAGGAGACGTCGTGATCAACCCAACAGTAAAAGAAGCAATGGAAGGACCAAATGCCAGCGAGTGGAGAGCTGCAATGGAATTAGAATTCAACGCACTTTGCGACATAAAGGCATGGGAACTTGTTGAACGTCCAAAGACCAAGAAAGTTATCGGTTGCAGATGGGTTTTAAGAACAAAGTTTAATGCTGATGGAAGTGTTGAAAGAAGGAAAGCTCGACTAGTTGCAAAAGGATGCTCACAGCAACCTGGTATCGACTTCCAAGAGACATTTGCGCCAGTAGCTAGACAAAGCTCCATTCGAATTCTTATGGCGCTTGCAGCAGAATTTAATCTACAGTTGTTCCAATTAGATGTCGAGATGGCATATATAAATGGAGATTTGGAAGAAGACTTATTTATGGAACAGGCTGAAGGTTTCATAAAGGCTGGAGAAGAACATCTAGTTTGTTCCCTAAAGAAGGCTATATATGGACTGAAGCAGTCAGGAAGACGATGGTATATGAAACTGGATCGGGAACTTTTGGAACTTGGACTTAAACCGTTGAACACTGAGAAGTGCATATACTTAATGGAAAGAGAAGATACCTACATGGTCGTCGTTATCTATGTAGATGATCTTATAATTGGAACTAACAACTTGGATGCGTATCAAACATTGAAGCAGCACCTATCAAAGAAATTCAAAATGAAAGATCTTGGTAAGTTACATTATTGCCTTGGAATTGAATTTAAACAAGACTTGTCCCAAAATATTGTGTCAATGAACCAAACAAAATACATCCAGAACATATTACTCGACTATGGTATGGAAGATTCAAAAGTAATGGGTACTCCGTTAGATGGCAATGCAAAATTAAACAAGCAGATGGGACCAAAAACTGAAAAAGAGAAACTTGAAATGACGAATACGCCGTATACATCACTGATTGGTTCACTGATGTACCTCGCTGTTTCAACACGACCAGACATTGCTCTTACAGTCAGTGTTTTGAGTCAATACAATGCTGATCCGGGACAGGAGCACTGGAAAGCTGCTAAACGAGTACTAAGATACTTGCGTGGGACTCAAAACCTCGGGCTGGTTTTCCAGAAATCCGATAGACCACAATTAATTGGATTTGTCGACTCAGACTGGGGTGGAAACATAGACGATCGAAAATCGTATACCGGATTCGTTTTCAAACTTGCAAACGCGGCTGTGACATGGGAATCAAGAAAGCAGCAGTCAGTAGCCTTATCAAGTACTGAAGCAGAGTACATGGCCCTGACTGAAGCTGCCAAAGAAACAACTTATCTTCGAAATTTGCTTAAAGAACTTGGTTTCTTAAACGAAGATGCTGAGCCAACAACCGTTTATTGTGATAACCAGGGAGCACAAAAGCTGATGAAAAACCCAACATTTCACTCAAGAACAAAACATGTCGACATTCGGCATCACTACATCAGGGAAGTTTTCCAAAGAGGCGATATAAACGTCGAATACATACCGACCACCGAGATGATTGCCGACGTCCTGACCAAGAGCTTATTTGGACCTTCCCATCGTAAATGTGTTGAAGGATTTGGCGTTCTAAATATAGAAGCATAACCCGCGTTGAGAGGGGGTGTTGTTACTATATTGTAAATAAAGTGGCAACACGGTTACGATACATGACATCTGTATCCTTCTTCTTACGTAGATATATATCTACCTTTGTTTATTGAAGTATCTCTTTCTTTTTCTTTACCTTTTTCATTATTAATTAATTCTCTTCTTAAAATAAAGATGGTGGCTGGAAGACGCTCCAAGTAAAATATATCTTTCATTGTTTTATTACAAAGTTCAACTTATTATTCATAATATTCAACAACAGATATTGAGCAAAGGCGTACTAAGAGAATTACTACAATATTTTAGTATAATGGCAGGTATACCATCAACCCCGCAATTTGGATTTGGCTTGAGAGATTGAAGAGCCAGGAGGACTTCTTCAAAGCCTAGTTGTAATGACCCAATGTTGACACAATTAGTGATTTGACTTCTCGAATTGGTATGAGAATTATTTTTTGTGTAGACAGATTCGAAAAAGGTAGCGAAAAAGTCTAAAGTTGATTCAACATTAGACGATTCCACGTTTTTGTAAAGCATTGTATTTGGAATTCCAACAGATTTTCTTTTAGAGTTGATATATTGCCAGAACGATTTACTATTCTGTTTAATGTTGCATTCAATAGACATGATGTAACCTTTGTGAAGAAATTTACTAAGCCCTATGAAGTCTCTGCGCAGTTTGCTAAAGTTCACATAATGGTTTTGATTATTTGACTTTTTAAACAACTTAAATGCTTTATTTTTCAAATTCTTTAAATAAATTAATTTTTTATTATACCAGGGAGGTTTGGATAGAACCCTTCTTTTAGAAAATGGGACAAATCTAGCAAAGTCCTCGCACAAAATTTCAACAAAGGCGTTTGTACATACAATCTAAATTAATATTTGAGAATTACTATCGAATACCGCGCGTGAGTAGAAAAAGACCTATGCGTATATACATTATTAATCATGGTTGCCACTATTATTAAGAAAAAAATTCCCTGACTTTCCCTGACCAGTTCTGAAATTTTCCCTGACCTAATTTTACAAATATAGCAAAAAAAATAAATAAACGCATTTTAACACTAGTCCTTGAGATCAATAAATTATATACATAAGGTCTGTTCCTTTACTTTTATATCTTACGAATTTTTACTAGTTCTTACGAATTCTTACGAATTTTTACTCAGTGCAGTCGCTTAACTCGAAAAGTTCGTAAAAGAGAACGTCCTCGAAAGAGCAATATATTACCGCTCCACTGAGAATCTTAAGAATTTTTACTCAACAAATTTCTGGGTGTAAGAAGTGGAAAAGCTGTCAGTCACCTTACAATTAACAGCTGATTTTAAATTTGTTACCGCATTTGGCATACGCGTGGATTATTTTTTGATTTCTGCGTATTAAAATGGTATCAACAGGCGGCAAAATAAAATTTAATGTTCTCCTCGAAATTCTTTCGAAAGTGGCGACCAAATTCTTCCTCGCTGGAGGAAGGAACAATCTTCCATGTAATTCTTCATGCAGTATCGCTTTTTCCTCTTTTCGAATGCTCGTATATTTCAACCAGTACAAACTCTCCCACATACTCGGATTCATCAAAATAAAATTCAAAATAAATGCTATGACTAGTTTTCTTAGTAAATTAACAAATTCCTCGAGTTTATCAGACATTTTAACTACTTTTCGTACCATTTTTTGAATATTTTAAATTATGTATTCTGTCATTTTTCATAAATTACTACAAAAGCGGTCCCTGAGAGAAGTTATCCCCACCACTGCCATTTTCACAGTCTTTTCCATTCTAACTAAAAAAGTAAAGGACCTATATAGTTTATTTTTTTGTTTGAAACAAATCCCAATCAATAAATGTTAAGAGGTATAAAATTAATTGCCGTTCTCGTAAATACTTGACAGAACAGCTTTCATATTGCACGCATTGATTTTTATATTTTTGCGTAAATGTGGGTAGACTTGAGAGCTCGATATAAACAATTATTTTAATATTAAAAAAAAAATACAGACTGAATTTTCCCTGACTGTTCTCGAAATTCCCTGACTTTCCCTGAAATTCCCTGACAAAATTTTCGTTCCCTGACTTTCCCTGACTTTCCAGTCTAGTGGCAATCATGTAATAAACCGTATAGGACCCTAGCTCTTCAAATAAACAAAAATGCGCCTTGATTCTTTTTACTTTGAAAAACTCTCATAAAGTGTCAGATAGATATGTTATTTTATATTTTAAAAATTATCACAGAACTTAAACTCTAAACCATAAACATTTGAGAAGTGCAATTTTTTCAAAGTCTGCGTTCTTTCAGTCATAGATGTTGATCATGCTGTGTTAAAATCAGTCTTGCCTCTTTGATCGATCGAAATCTTCGGAAGCAGGGGTATATTAATTGTTTGAATTTCACACAAATTACTTTTTTTTTTGTTGAATTGTTGCTGTCGAATTACCGCATCCGTGAGTGAGCAATACGTAGCTTAATGTTGTGGATTTTACAAGCAAAACAATAACAAATTTAATCACGTAGTACTCGATCACGGATGCGATAATTCAACCCATCTTTTGTATGTCGCAAAGATAGTAAAATATATTATGTAAAGAGACATGTGCATTGATTTCGTCCCTTTTTTTTTTGCAGTGGCGGTTGCGGAAAGGGGTACAATTTGTTTTTTTTTTTCGAGGAACCTGATACAATTTGTTGTTCACTTGTTCCTTTTTCCTAGCTAGAAAAGGCTCATTTAAGGACTATACACCTGAGAGCAAACTGCGAACAAGCGAATATCCGTAGTTTTTGACACTTCATTCACATGAAAACTTTTTTTAGTCGCAGACACCCGCGAATAAGTTTCATTGTTCAAGGTTAAGTTCGAACGAATTTTTCATTCGTGGGTTTGTGGATCGCGATTGATTTATGTGGATTGTAAATAAAGAGTGACATTCGTTGCAAGAATTTCCAATTCGCGGGAAAATTGCTGTAATTGTAAACTTAGCTATTTAAATCAATTGAGAGGCTTTTGGTGGTAGAACAAAAATCCATTTTCAATTAATAAATACAATTAAATTCATTTGTTCGCAATTCGACTATTCGCAATTCACGCTCATGTGAATAGTCCTTAAAAAGGTTGTCAAAAACTGTGATTTCAAAATAAATATGTTTAAAATTTAACCGGGTTCTCGATCACAACATCATATTTTCATAGAGTAAAGCGGGCCAATACTTTTTAAATATTGTGAGAAAATAGTAAATTTGTCGAGTAGCGTCAGAAAAGGCACTTATTTCTATCACCGGCCCTTTTTGCTTCTTTTTAAAGCTAAATAGAACGAGAACTTAAAATGTAGAAATAAAAATGAGTTGATATATTTACAACCAATGTTGAATTCATTTTTATATTATAGTGAAATAAATGAAAATAAAAGCTAAAAGGTTTTCATTTTAAAATTTGTCATTTGAAAACGAATTGCATCTACTGTTTAATAGTACGGTTTAGCTCACCCGAAGAACAATCTTAAAGGCATCTCATTCTAATGTGATTTGGTTGTTTTGGTTTTATTTATAAAAGAAAATTTTTGTCAGAATGATATATTTAAAGTCTCTATTGTTTTGTAAACTAAAATTAAAATGTATAACCTTTCTCTAACACTCGTGGGGTTTGTTGCAAAATTCTAAAAGTAAAAAAAAAAAAAAAAGGTCAAAGAAAAAAGTTGCATTTCTAAAGCTACTCTGCATTTCAAGAATTTTCGCACGATATTTAGGAAGTACTGGCTCCACTAAAACTACAATCGTGCTCTGATAGACAGCCACGTTAATTTTAAAGATATTTATTTTGAAATCACAGTTTTTGTAAAATTTGCGAAGTCCCTTTTCGAACTATAAAACATTATCTCTGTTTGGTGTAACTGGTGACCAGTTCTCCCCTCCCCCATTCGTTTCATTTTTGTTATATAGTTGTCTCTCTGTCATTTTTCTATTTAGCGAAGATGTGTATCCATTTCTAAACACCGTAAAGTTTTATAACACTCCACTCTCGTTAAGCTACGCAGAATTTTTAATGTCTTTCTGTTAAAGTCAGACCAATCCCAAGTCCGCTTTATTTATTTATTTGCTCATGCAAAACGATTTTGAACTCCCAATAAAAATGTATATACTGTTTGTTAGTGACTATTTATTCGATTTGATTTAAATTTTGCTTTTTAATCTCTGCAAGAAAGCGATTTAGCCCTGGTTCTGCAATATAAACTTGTAATTTATTCTGTTGAAATTCAATTTCTCGTTGGTAATCCTGTGTTGGGAAGCAGTCGAAGCTTACTCACATATATGTTATATTTAATTATTTGAAATGTCCACCCAAATTGATTGAGAATGTTATGAAAGCATAAATAAATTCCCCTAACTATCAAACTCAAATGCACTTCTTTGGTACATTACAACTCCGAAAGGAAGTTCCGAAGAGATTCGGAAAAGTGCTCTCGTATCGAAAAAAGCTGTTTTTTTTCTGGCAATTAATTGACAAACAAAAGTGAGCTAAAGCAAAAAACAAGTTATTTTCTGCTAAATCGAATACCGAATAAGTAATTTCACTAATTTCAACTTTTGATGTTAACCTTTGTTTTTGCTTTGACCACATATTTGACTGATAAATGATAAAGAAAAATAGGAATAGGAAAAACGCAAATACTTACAAATTATACGGGAATATCGCAAATGCAGAAAAATGGTAATACCTCTTATATGGGTTTGGATTAATGTAAAAAAAAAACAACGAAATTTCTGAATTTGTGAATTCATATTTTCTTGCTTCACACACCAATTTCATGCGAGCACATAAGAAAATGTAGGTGTAGGATTTTTTTAAATTTGTATTAAGCACTTGACAGTATGAATTTATAAAAATTAAGCGAAATGGGGAAAAATGTACGTTTTTCTTCAAAAACTGTATGCTAGTTTAATAAAGTTTACTTTTATAGATTGGGTTAGTATCTGCCTAAATGATAAGCCATGGCAGACATACATAATTGTTAATAATGCTTACAAGGAGTTTGTATACCTAATAGTTTTTATGAGTAAAAAAAAAATTGAATCTACATTTAATTACCTTTGCTTCGGTTTCCACGACACCAAATGTCTTTTATAAGTCGATAATAGCTTTTAGCTAAGCCCGCCTTACTCTTATTAGCAGCAATTTCAACATAGTGTTCAATGATGTCCCCGCAATCCAAGAAGTAGTAAGTAAGTGGCTGTATATTACTTAAAGCCTGCAGAGCGGAATTCATGTAGCACGTATTTGCGATGTTTTGCAGACCAACTAGACCTTGGATCTTATCGTTTTCATATTCGTCATTATCGCTCATTCCAATTGCACTACTACAGTTATCTTCAAAGTCATAATCGCCAACGTCCAAGGGATTATTCAGAGGGGCACTTTTTTCATTGCAAATAAAAACTTCTTTTTCGCATAGGTAGCACCAAATGCGTTGAGAAGACAAATTCATATGAACGCAGTGTGAATTATTTGCCTATAAAAGAAAAGACAAAGCCGTTATGTACTACATTTTGCTGGTCATCGTGCGTAAGTTGTTTTATACTTTAAAATGGTCTGTGCTATGGTCTTCGACTTGTTCTGAACATCCTGCTTGTAAGCAGTTTCTCTGTAGACATATCCAAAGATTTGGCCCAGTATTCTTGCATAGAGCACACGACGCTATCTGCACAAATTTCAAAGATGTGCAATTAATCCTTAAAGTTTTATGTGCATACCTTTTCCAATGATTTTATCTCGGCTATGGATGTATTAAAATTCTGAATATGTTGACATTTGTAATTCATTGTGTAAATATTTATTTATTTAATTTCGTTTAAGTAAAAATTAAGTTAATCAGCCTATAGATAGGCAAGTCTTGTTTTCAGCATTACAAGAGTCGGGTTTTTGTGGACTAACTTTTAAACACCATATATTGTTAACACGTTTCAGTTGCTTTCTTTAATAACTTATATCTTAAATTTGTAATTCATAATAATGAGTTATAATCGATGAAGTGAAATTTTTGACAAAAAGTAAATACTCCAGTAAGAACAAATGTCAATTTATTTTCCTGACGGCCACAATAGGAAAATCTAGCATTTATATGGGCTCTCATCAAATGCGTTCAAAAATTAATCTATTATTGTTTCTGGTGCGTTCGGTAACTAAACGTTATTTTATTGAACACCTAGCACAGGAAAGTGGATGTGGAAGTGGAATGCGCAAGAAAATATTTAGGTATGTCTTTTTCGATTTGGCGAAAATATCAATTTTTTGGATGAAAAATAGATTTCTTTTTTCGATCGAGATTGCTTTTCATGTTCGATTTGCCAAAAAAAATTAATCTTTTTTTTTTTATGACGCACTTTTGAGAAATCTCGATATTTTCTCATATCTACATACTCTCACTCACACCAATGTTTATGACACACAGCTGGCGGTTAAGAATTGTTTACCTTTGGATGGGTTGCTTAAAATGAGTGAAAATCAATTCAAACGCCAACCCATAACACATACAAAAACCAGTAAAATTCAGATTTCATGTTCGATATGGCAGCAAATATCTTAAGGTAAGATTAGGCGGTATGCCAAGTGGTCATAAAATGCCAATTTCTGACAGTTCTCCTGTCAACATATGGTCATACAATGTAATGGGCATATCTCATATGCCCTAATGGCCTAAATGCCACATATGACCACGCCGATTTTGACAGATAAAAATGCCCAAATAGCATATAGTGTAATCGAACAATAAGCACGAATGCCAGCATAAACCCTATATGCCCATATGCACTTTATTGAAATTTCGTTGTGGCATTGCTGGCATTTTTGATGGAACAAGAATTATTTTATTGTCATCGGTGTTTGAGTTCGTGGGATTGTGATTTATTTTCATTTTCGTTCTCTTTTTTCTGGAAAAATAGCAAATATGAAATGAAAAAATAACAAATGCCTCAAATGACCACCAAGGCAAATATGACCATATTGGCTATTTTGGTCATAATAGTCTAATATACAGTTTTGATAATCCTGGCATTTTGGTCATTTGACAGCTAATCTGGTCATTTGCCTGTTGGCATTCATATGCATAATTGGCATACAGTCTAATCTTAGCTTTAGATCTCAGATCAAAATCTGAAAAGTCAAATCGAAAACGACATTGTTTCATCATATTTATTTGGAAAAACTGTTTTTGAAAAATTTGCTCTAAAAAATTTAACTCTATATAAGGTAAAACAATTAATTCAGGCAGCTGTAATTATCGAACAGAAAATTCTAATCCGCATTTTCAAGGGGGGTCTTGAAAAAAGTGACAAAGCGTTCTACTGCTACTGCCCGCTACCGCTAGAGGAAGGTATAGCGGCATTATGTCAAACTCATATAAAAAAAAAATTAACATTTCACAAGAAGTGCTAGATGTCTAGTTCAAATGGTTAAATGTCTTTTTTTTATTCTATTTATCTAGTCGGCAGAGGAACGCGGGCATATCTGCTAACGATACCTAGTCCTTGCAATGCATGTATAGCCACGCTCATAGAAGTTTTTTCGCGTTCAAACTCCCGAAACTCATATGTAAACGCCATATATAGGAAACGTATGAGCATGCCAAGCAAAGATAATGGAAGGCATTATCCATTATCTTTGATGCCAAGTTGCTTATCATCGCACGACATTTTTCTGTTCTATTACATCACGGTGAGTTTTCTGTGACATCAACATACGTGAAAGACAGAGATGTCAGTATAAACTATTTCTGGAAAACAACTCACAGTGACATCACTTCAGCTGTCAAAAGAAAATTAGCGTGCACTGTATAAGTTCTGCATCTACTGTACAAGTACAAGTACAAGTCGACCCAACATCGACGTATCCCATATATTTTTTTTAACAATCAATCAAATCAATAAATTTAGTTCGCTGGCCAGTGGCCGATAGCTTAATATTTTCTGAGATCTTGTTGTTTCTACGGCCGTGTCCTAGTTAGTATTATTTCATCTGGGAAGGATACCATACTTAGAAAAAAATATCCAGACCATCAAAATCCTTAGTGAACATAAGTGAACATTTTTAGATTGATAGATATATACATAAGTTTTCAGTCACAATTTTGTAGGTACCTATCTAAATAAAACTCTTGCGTCCTGTTTCTTAAGAAAAAAAACCTTCCAGCTTTTCATGTCTGTGCAACCTAGAATTTAATTTTATATTTGATAAAGTGGGCTAATGCAGTCAAACCTAATTTTTAATGAGGTTGGTATTTTTGCTTGCATCTCTTAAAGGATTCATTTATGTTTGAACACATCGTCGTTTATTAGAAATACTCAAATGAAAATTAATGCACAAACAAAAAAGTAGATAAAATTAAATGTTAAGATAAATAAATTTTATATTTAGTTTAAAAATGCATACGCCCGAAGGTGGACAGTATCAGCCTGTGTCCATTGATGGTGGTAAAATAGCTGGTCTATACGACTTGGAGAAAACGCTTGGATCTGGGCATTTTGCTGTCGTCAAACTTGCCCGTCATGTATTCACGGGAGAAAAGGTGGCCGTAAAGGTAGTGGATAAAACAAAGTTGGACGAAGTTTCAAAAGCGCACCTATTTCAAGAAGTTCGGTAAGACCCCAGCTCAGAATGTGTAACCATTTCTTATTAATAGACTGTGTACATCAATATACATATTGATACATATTTTACGCCTGTAAATATTTTTGTAGTTGCATGAAGCTTGTACAGCACCCGAACGTTGTGAGGCTATATGAGGTAATTGACACGCAAACAAAGCTCTATTTAATTTTGGAATTGGGAGATGGTGGTGATCTTTACGATTACATAATGAAGCACGAGGGTGGTTTATCTGAGGATTTGGCTAGAAAATATTTTCGTCAGATTGTAAGAGCTATATCCTACTGTCATCAATTGCATGTAGTGCACAGGTTTGCATGAGTTGCTTTCGTTTGTTGATCTACTGATGATTGAAATTATGTTTTAGGGATTTGAAGCCTGCCAATGTGGTGTTTTTCGAAAAACTTGGCGTTGTAAAACTAACCGACTTTGGTTTTAGCAACAAATTCTCGCCTGGACAGAAGCTGGAAACTTCTTGTGGAAGTTTAGCATATTCAGCACCAGAAATTCTACTTGGCGATTCTTATGATGCACCAGCTGTTGGTATGTTGGTCACTTAGCGTTTTAATTGTTCAAGTAGTCAAGTGCTAAATGGAGCTAATTAAATATTAAATTATTTCCTACTCTTTTAGCAATAACGAAAGAAGTAAAGTCGGTTTTGCACTAACGTATTTTTTTTCTAAATATAGCACATGACTACTATTTGAACACACCTCGTAGTAATCTGTAACAGAATTTGTTTACTTTAAAATAGACATTTGGTCATTGGGTGTCATTTTGTATATGCTTGTTTGCGGCCAGCCGCCTTTCGAAAAGGCAAACGATTCTGAAACCTTGACAATGATCATGGACTGCAAGTATTCGATGCCAGGTCATGTTACAGTTCCGTGTAGACGACTTATAGCATCGATGCTAGTTCGCGATCCGGAAAAACGAGCCACATTAGAGCAGATTGCACACGATGCATGGTTGACGCAAAATTCAATTGCGGAGCCCACATCGGACTATTTACCATTAGTTAGTCGCGAGCAAGTAAGCGAAGACGACCATGCTTTTATTATACAAAAGATGGTTAATGGAAATATAGCAACAAAAGAAGACATTTTACAGTAAGTATTATGACTTTAATCCATATAGGTCCTTAAATTTGATTAAATAAATTTATAATTGCAGATCCCTCGATAGGAACAAGTATAATCACATCACAGCAACATACTTTTTACTTGCAGAGAGAAGACTTAGGCTTCTGCGGCAGGAACAAGATCAAAATAACCGTCCCCAACTTTTTGTACCCTCTAATCCTGCAGCTAGGTATGTTATTAAGTCGAAAGTACCTAGTGTTTTAAAAACCTCTTTTTTTTTGTAATTTTGCAAGTTTGTAGTTTTTTCTTCGTTGGGCGCAAAGTTGTCATGTGTGGTATTGTTTAAATTAGAGCTTGCCTAATGGTATACACTCTACTATTAAATTAACCTGGCTTATACACAACAAATTGGAAAACAAATTACAGATTTGCATTGCATCTCTGCAGTATCTTCCCAGCAAAAGGAAAATCAAGCAAATATTTTGTAGTTTCGACAGTGAAAGTGGTTTTTAATTATTTCCCTTGGCTTATTGAAGTGAAACTTCTTATGCGACTTCCAACAAGGTTGCGTTAAACATTTAACGCTAATAAAAGCATTGAATGCTCAAAGGTGTGAGGGTACCGCTCACGCTTCAGAGTATGCAATGGTGAGTGAGTTTATTTCTCTGACTTTACTTCCTTTTACTCGCCATTACTAAAACAATTACTTAGGAGAGCCAACACTTTTATAGTTATTTCAAGTCATCAATCAGCTCTAGAAGCCGCGGTCCTTGATCGTTGTTCTGCTTTGGGGTGGTTGGGTGGCGCACATCGTACAAGCACATTCATACGAAAAAAAAACTACGTGATGTTTTCTCCAAATTAAGTGCAACGAAAGAGAAGTATGCGACGTGAATGTGTATGTAATCAACAGCGACAATGTGTTTCTGAGGAAATGCGCAGGGGGCTGATGACGTGCGCTGATGGATGTATGGTGGTGTATATAGAAATTGAGTTCAAGGTTTTTGTTTTAATGGTTGTTATAGTACCTAAGTTGATACCTACAGTAAAGAATTGAAGAATTCAAGAAGTAAAGAAGATATAGGTGAATTATGTTGTTTGATATATTTATTGTTGGTGTAGATACAAATTTTCCTTAAGGCTTTTGTTTTAGTGGTTGCTTTGATATTACCTACGTTGATACCTACAGTACTAAACTTTTCTGGGGATGGCGATGGGCCCGCTTTGGTGCCTGGTCTTTTGTGACGATCTCACAACCCCACCTAACCTTACCTAACCTGCCTACAGTAAGAAAGTGGAACTTTAGTACTTATGCTGTTGAATTTAATTTTCTTAAGTTGGTGTTTTCGGTAAATAGATTTGTTTGATTTAATGTTTCACATTTACAATGTTCACCGCTTTGTTTTAGCTAGACTGTTGAATTTAAACAAATATGCCGTTGAGAAAACGGTCAAATATCTTTTATTGGAATTTACAGTTTCACGCCGCCTACGAAGTTGCGGGCACAGCTAGTAATTTAAAAGGGTAGTATTTTTGAAGTGAAACTTCTAATGCGACTTCCAACATTTCGTATCTTACTTTAGTTGTCATAATCCCATTGTAAATGTTATAGATTTGGATATTTCTCCACCCGAAAATGATAATTAAAAAAGTTTCACTCCTTCCGCGCGGAGGGACTCAACGCACTATTTTTTTTTATATATGTAGATATATAAAGGGCGGCCATAGCTTTTTTTGTTACATGGATCTTTCATAGTGGTCCATTTGCCGTTCGTTTCGCTTCTGCCGTATTTCCTAACCACAAAATGTACCGTGAAATTCACAGAGGGTTCCGGTTATGAAACAGCTTCCGAACCTTGACGATTCGGACGATTTCTCGTTGTTTTTGTCCAAGAAGTAATACCTCGTCTAAGCAAAGACTTTGTCTGGGGAATAGAGTGGATGGGAAAGCACATTCTTTCGCTTTTGTGATTGGTGTAGCCAAATCGTTTTCGGGGTAAATCGGCACCTTTTTCAACAGAAAGGAGGTTTAATTACCAATTCATTTTCCAATAAGAATATGTTTTAGGCGCCGGCACTTTTTTGTGGTCCTGGATTTTCCGGCCACCACTTCAAAGTTCCCCGGATCCTGATTGTGATCTAAAGTGATGATAGCAAAAGGCGTTTTTTATTATGCCCGAATGATTCATATGCTTTCAATGGTTTACAACAATAATACGAGATACGTTGTTGCAAACCATGAAAATCAATGATCTATATAACTCATGTGGGCATAATAAAAAAAACGCTTAATGTGATTGTGGCTAACATTAGCTTTCAGACTAAAAAATATAAGGCTTGTGGTTGCTGGAAAAACTGAACACCATATTGCAGCTAAACTTTAATTAAAGAGTTGTCTTCCACTAAAACGGACGTCTAAAAGAATGGGCTGTTTGAACCACGTCCGCTCTCAGAATAGGAATATGCATATCCACTGTATTTCAGGCTAAGATATGAAAAACGCAACATTGCATTTATATCTATTTTGCCAACTAAAGAGCTAAAGAACTAAGACCCGCTTGCCGATACTACTCATAGCGATTTAAGTTCTACTTAAATACCTAAAGGGGTACTTTTTCTATGTCATAAACTGTCACATACGATTTTAAATGGAACTTAAATCGTTATGAGTAGTATCAGTAAGAGCTCTATATAAGTGTGCAAGACTAGAAGTTGACATTATTTTCTTTATTGAATGATAGCTGTAGTTCTTATCATTAAATTATAGTAACATAATATTTATTTTGAGAATGAAACTATCACCTGTTTGCCATACCTACACGATTATAAATTTTGTAATTTGGCAACTTCCTCCTTATCGTTGATTGGGAGTAATTTGTCAGTTAATATAAGACTACATTGTCTCTGTTAAGTAAATAAAGTTTTTTTTTTTATCGATTCAGTCACGACTACCTTTCGAGCCGATAAGATCGTGTTTTTTCCTTGTACACTAATCGCCCTCTCTTCACCGCCGGTAAAATTCCGCTACTTTGTTAGCAAAACAAAATCTTTTCTTTTATTTTCCTTTGTGCATAACCTCCTTCGTAACCCCCCCCCCCTCCAAAAAAAAAAAATAAAACCAGCAAGTTTGGCAAAAGTGGCTACGGTAGTATGTACCTTTTGTTTGCCTAACTTTCTCACAACCATTCGTTTTGTGTGAGTTTTTCATTTTTGGAACAAATGGAAGAGATCTACAACTGTATTATACTCTCGGATGTTTGTCAGACGTTCGCGAGAGTAGGCGCAGTTGAAAAAACCCTAAGTTGGAATTTGGGTTTTTGCGGGATTCGAACCTCGACCCCTCGCTTAGTAGTCCAACAGACTAACCACTAAGCCACTGCGGCTACTCCTCCTGTTTGCGGTATATCACGCGTAAATTAATAGGTACAGGAGTAGCCCAAGGACGCTTCCCTGCGGCACACCTGCCCTTATTTCTTTAAATTCCCAATATTCGTTACCGTAATTGACACGAAAGAGTCTATTTGCTAGATACGATTCTACGATTCTAGAATTTCCCATAACCGTTCGGAGAGAACTTGTCTTATTTTTCACTTGAGGTCTTAAAGCCACACCTTATCAAATGCTTGCCAAAAGTTCAAGAACACGGCAGATTAGATTTTATTTTCTTCTATAGCTTTCTCTATTACGTCAGTTATCCGATGCACTTGATCGATTGTCGAATGTCTGCTTCTAAACCTTAACTCGTGGTCGGGTATAAGACAGTTTTCTTCTATAATTGGTTAT
This sequence comes from Cheilosia urbana, assembly GCA_946477585.1. Classification (NCBI taxonomy): domain Eukaryota; kingdom Metazoa; phylum Arthropoda; class Insecta; order Diptera; family Syrphidae; genus Cheilosia; species Cheilosia urbana. The sequence continues at coordinate 48,533,059 of OX297856.1, forward strand.
AAGCGTCTGAGTAATTTCCTCTCAAAAACTTTGTAAATATTTGGAAGAAGCGTGATGGGTCTATAAGGGAGCTTCCATACCAGATGGAACAAAACGCCTTAGTTTGTTTTCTTGCTTTGCTTTCCCTTACTGAGTTTGGGAGCGCGTATTTAAATGTGTGTAATTAAATTTCAGAAACAGAAAGAAAAACAGTTTTGTTTGTCTAAGGCGTTTTGTTCCATCCGGTGTGGAAGCAGCCTAAAATTTTTTTCATTCGGTTTGCCTGGTCTTAGAACCATTATGACTTCCGCGATTTTCCATAGACTCGGAATGTATTGTAGTCTGATCGCGGCGTTTAGAATGTGCAGAAGCTTAGTTAATGCTTTCCGAAAAACATGTTTAGGAGTTCACCCGTGATCAGTTCATAACCCGGAGCTTTTTTGGGCTTAAGTTTCTTTATTACTTGCCCGAGCTCGTCGAATGTAGCGTTTATTACTATATTATTTTCAGATGTTCTTCTGTCTGATGCATGAATATTTCCATTATGCGCTTGACCATAAAACGGCTTAACAGTTTCTTCTAGATGAGTGGCGAAAACGTCTGACTTCTCTTGTCGCTTTTTGCCCAAACATCTTGGGCTATCTTAATAGGCGGCCCTGCGATCTTCGGCCTTTTTGTATCTTTAATAGCTTTCCAAAGCGAGTAACTGGATTCTTGTCCAGCTGTCAGGCTTTCGAGGTAATTTCTGACCTCATTATTTTTTTTAAATTTGTAATCAACGTTTGTAGCCTCGGCGTTATTTCATTTTTTATAAACGTCTCAGTCGTTGTTAAAATTACCGGAGAATGTTCAGAAGAAAGATCAAAACTTTCGTCAACTTTAGTACGATTGGCCGGTAGTCCTTTTGTAAAAGAAATCAATCAAATCAGGTATTTTAGCGACATCAGTCGGCCAGTACGTTGTCGAATGAGAAATTGTACTACATGCATACACACCTCGTAAAGTATTCTTCCATTTCGAAATATGCATCTAGATCCCCAGAAACTATATTTGGCGTTAAAATCGCCTCCAATTATAAAATGTTGTCAGAATGAATTGATTAGGTTTGAATAATCATTTTTCTGTATCTTGCATCGTGGTGGGTTGCCCTTAATTGCGCTTTTCGATGAAATTCGTTAGAGAACTTTTGCAACAGTTGTAGGCACAATACGCACATCATAATTTATGTGAGATTTTGTTTCTATTTTTTGTTTGTTTTTTGTTTTTTTGTGGTTTTTACAGTTAAGTAAGAATTAGTTCGCAAGCTCGCCTGTGTTTCATTCTCGCTCTTTAATTATCATATGATTTATCTATATAAATCTTCCTACATAAATACATGCTGCGTTTGATTCGAACTACATTAACCTGTTTCGTGGTTTGAATTATCTTATTCAATCGAAAATGCCACAAAGCTAACAATATTTGCTGACTTTGTCAAAATTGGTGTCAGTTTTAGTCCATTAAAGAATTGTGTCCATACATTGTGGGTCCAGCCTTTACAGAGTACGCTCCGTTGGTTTAGGGGTGTTGCAGACAGTGTATTTCGTTCATCATGTCTATGTATTTAATAAAAATAGACCCAAAATCAATTTCACCACATCTTGTGAGGGTTTTGTGACTTGTAAGGTGCCAGTGAGGTTTGCCAGAAGCGGGGTGTTATTATTTTAGAAATTATTATTGCAGTACAATGATGTGAAAATACTTTTTCTTTACCACCACAAACAAACTCTTTACATTTCCTTTTTATTTTCAGTTCGGAAGGTTTCTTGCATGTAAAAATACTCTTATATACGATACAAATGCCATAATTTAAGAAACAGCAGATTGAGGCTGAACACTTGTATTAGACAGTATTGGAACCAATTTACGTTTAAATTGAAATGCTGGAAAGATATTTTTCGTAAGTCCATGTCCATGTCCATAGCAAAGTTGTTCAAAATAGAGTTATTGTCTTTCGCATTGCCTACCTCTTCAGGATACTTTATCCCAATTTTACCATTAATAAGAACCATAATTAGGTTAATGCATTAGGTACTGATACAATATCAGTTTTACAGGCATTTGCTGTCTTGTAATTACTGTTTCTGTTTCAAAGAACATCAAAGATAATCACTTTATGAGTATGGCTCTCTAAGTGGTTCCGTATAATGTATGCATTGCAATATGTCTGATCATTTTTTGCTTTCTATTCGCTACATATGTACATACTAATAATGATAATAATATTAAGTGTGTTTAGTTCACGGCAACCTCACTGTCTACACTTGTGATGTATTCAGAGTATGCGAAAGAGCATGCTTTCATTACCATAAGTGGAGACCATTATAGCTGCTTTATTTCCATAGTTAGAAAGCATGTTTTTATCGCAAACCATCTATCTATAGGATAGCATACTGTAAACACATGGCTGTCAAATAAATTTGATATCAAAGTGTGCTCTTTAAGAGTTCGAAATTTTAAATTTGAATTAATCAGTGTTATTGCTTTCATTTCTTTTTTATAAATATACTAGCTGAATGAAAATAATAATTCCGAGCACACACAATGCACATGCTACTCAATTTCTTTCGTATCAGTAAGCCTTTCGCTTTTTCACTAAAGTCCTTTAAATGAATTTCACAATTTACATAAATTCGTATGTCACCCACAATCTCAGCATAAGCTGTCACGGCAATAAATTTGAACTCAATCGATGTCTTGCAAAATATAAGATTTTTAATTTTTTTTCGGAACGTTATTCGGCAGTCAGATCCTTCACATACACATTCGAAAATCTTCGATTCTTGAGTTCACTGAAAAAAATGAATAAAATCAGCTCACGGAAACTACGAAAATTCAATTCGATTGAATTATTTATCTTAATAAATTTAACTCACAATGAAATGCACAAAACTATTCGAAAAACGAAAATATTGTCTATTCAATGTGAGCCAGAAATGAATTTCACAATTTACATAAATTCTTATGTCACCCACAACTCAGCATTAACTGTCACGGCAATAAATTTGAACTCAATCGATTCAGTGGATTTCAAAATATAAGATTTTTTTTATGGGTGGTACCACGCCCCTTTGTCCAATATTGACCAATCTTCAGGTATACTCATGGGTCAATACCTAAGATTAAGTCTAAATTTGAACTCAATCCATTCGGTGGCTTTCGAAATTTAAGGTTTTCAATGTTTTTTTTTTGTATGGGCGGTACCACACCCCTTTGTCCAATTTGGACGAATATTCACAGGTATACTCCTGGGCCAATACCTACGATTGTTTTTAAATATGAACTTAATCGATTTGGTGCCTTTTAAAATTTAAGGTTTTCAATGGTTTTTTTTTGTATGGGCGGTGCCACGCCCCTTTGTCCAATTTTGACCAATCTTCACAGGTATACTCCTTGGCCAATATTTAAGATTGTGTGTAAATTTCAACTCAATCGATTGAGTGGCTTTCGAAATTGAAGGTTTTTAATGTTTTTTTTGTATGGGCGGTGCCACGCCCCTTTGTCCAAAATCGATCGTTTCAACTCAGAAACATTCGCGAACTCATGCACAACAACTTTGCTAAGGATCATCACATGATCAAATGCATAGTTTATGATTCCATAAAGGACAGACAAAACAGACATTCATTTTTATATAAGAGAGAAGAAAAGGTGTGTTTTTAGGGTTCCGTAGCCAAATGGCAAAAATCGGAACCTTATTAGATTCGTCATGTATGTCTGTCTGTCTGTCTGTCCGTTCGTATGTCACAGCCACTTTTCTCCGAAACTATAAGAGCTATACCGTTGAAACTTGGTAAGTAGATGTATTCTGTGAACCGCATTAAGATTTTACACAAAAATAGAAAAAAAAAACCAGTAAATTTTTACATAAAACTGAAACTCAAACAATTTTTTTTCATCAAACCCATACGTGTGGGGTATCTATGGATAGGTCTTCAAAAATGATATTTAGGTTTCTAATATCATTTTTTTCTAAAGTGAATAGTTTGCGCGAGAGACACTTCCAAAGTCGTAAAATGTTGGTCCCCCCCCCCTAACTTCTAAAATAAGAGTAAAACTAAAAAAAATATATGATGTACATTACTATGTAAACTTCAAATGAACATTTTTTGAACGAGATCTAGCGAGTAGTTTTTTTTTTATACGTCATAAATTGCAGACCTCAATAATTTACCTCTAATACAATCAACTCAAAAAAAAAAAAAAAAAAACATTTAATTTCATAAACATAAACCTTATACATAAGCCCTGAACCATTATTTCCTAATAATAAATGATATAAAAATACACTATTATTAAAATAGGTATCGATCAAAGTTACAACGAACTACAAGAACTTTTATGTTATGTTACTTGCTGTTTCGGAACCCTTCATGAGCGAGTCCGACTCGCACATGTCTTACTTTTTTAGAGCTTCGATCTCAACAAAGCAAAGTAAAGTAGGATTTTAATGAAATCAAATGAATGAAATGAAAATAATATTTTTAAATGATATTTCTGAAAGGATCTAGAAAAATGTATTGTCCTTTCTAATCACTTTCTGTTTTAGGTATATTTTGTATTTTCTGTTTTATGGTGATTGTAAGATTATCTGGAAATGTTTATGATCCTTTTTAATTGCTCTTTGTCGGGAGTTGAAGCCGAGCCATCGTACATTGCTGATGAAAACGACACAAAATGTATAAAAACGACACCTAAATAGCTGTCGTAAGCTAGCGGTGGAAAAAATGCGATAGTCAATTTGATAATCACCTTACGTGGAGCTAAAGTATGAATTTTGATTATCAACTATCAACTATCACCTTAGCCGATTCCATCCCAGGTAGATTTATGAGGGAAAAAGGTTTTTTTATTTTGTCTTTTGTTTCTATGTTGTATGATAAGAAAAAAAGAGATACCTACATACAATACAATTAAATGTTTACTGAGAATAACTCGAAGAAAAGCGCGTTATTTTTTTTTTCATAACCAAGTGGGTGGGGAAAAAAGAGGTGTCAACACAGCAAATGTTCTTTCAAAATCAACTAGCCAGTGAGCGAATTAATAACCCGACTCCCGACATATTTGGGGTTACCTTTGCTTTGTCGTGACGATACGATGACGTGGAAGAAAATGGATACACACACCATTTTTATTTGAGTATCAAATTCATTTGTTAGGGTTTCATCTTTCATGTGTAATTTGGCCACGCGACTGGTTCCTACATATAATAATTTATAGATTTGGATAGGGTATGCAGTGCACAACTGGGCGTGCGCACCTTCGAATAAACGTCTTTGGTTGAGTTACAATAGTCCTGAGGTGAATATAAATGTCTACAACTAATTAAATTCAACTGATTATTTAAAATTTGTTTACTTATAAAAAATTCCATTAATAACAATTTAATGCGCCTGAACAATATCAATAAGTGGAAAGCTCTGTTCCTTATTTGGTTAGCTATCACAGTGTGATCGTTGTGTGCCAACTCTTGACTACTTTAGATTTAGCCTTCCTGACCATCCATGTAGATGGCGATATTCTTATGGCTACCGATCTCATCTCAAGTAGTTCCACAGCTTTGAGTGCGGTTAGAACCTCTGCCCGCAGAGAACACGCCGAAAGTATTGTTCGAAAGTACCAAAGTCTCGTGTAACTAGTTTTTTAATCAACCGTATGTACTCGTATTATGTTTTATTTTCGATAAAAAATGTTTCCTCTTCCAATCCTCCCTCTGTAGTAGGTCACGTTAAGTGTACCAAGGCTCTTTTTTTTTTATATCAGGTATTTATGAGAATGGTTTTGAAAGAATAGAACTATCTAGCCGCACGAGTTCTACATCTCTCATATACAATTTTACATTCCTATAAGTTTATTTCCAAACGGTTAAATAAAGCCAAGCACACTATCGTCTCAACGCACGTTTCCTTCCTCATTGATATCAAAATTGAGCTTCCATCTAATTATGTATTGCAGAATATCACCAGTAAACCACAACGTTCCAGTAGATAATAAACTAAAAATCGGCCAAAGCAATAAATTGATGGTCCCAGTCAGCATTGAAGTATGCAACTCAATAGAATTTACAACTGAGGCTGCAACTGTAAGTATAAAATTAAAGAGAAAACAATTTTTAAAATGTTTACTTTTAGGAAAAAAGGAATAGAAAATGTAGCATTGTTAAAGAAGAAGACGAAGAGGAGGGCTGTGAATGTGCAGACAAAAATGAATTGAAAATTGCGACAAATTGTCGGAGTTCAATTTCAGACAGCAAAATCAATCGGGCTGTGCAGGAACGCAGCTTAGACACCCATTACGTGTCAAAACTAGTTATTAAGCCAAATGCTTCAGACGGAAGCTCAAAACATACTCACAAAATAGGACAATTTGACAAACTGCATTCAGATCAGCATAGCTCTAATGTAGATGCTTACAAAAAGTCGCAAAGTTCATTATTGGCAAAGACAACCTCGGGGAAGACTGACTTCGCAATGGGCCTCTCAACACAGCACAGGGTCCATCAGATAATTCCCCCAATCAATGAGCATCAAGAGGCTGGAGGAAATATTGCGTCAGATTTGACTGAGCTGCATGAAGATCTTTCCGGTATTAAAGATTTAGAAATTAGTAAAATAAGAAATAAAAATCCAGTACTTATGCATAGGCGACCAAAATTAAACAAAATGCGAACACCCTCATGCAGTAGCTCCGAGGCATCCGATGACGACACGAAATCTAGGAAAAAGAAAATACACAAGGTTGGCGGCGGGGACACACCCAATCGCTTTCGAGTTCACCGGCGTGACTCTCATGACGATTCAAGTGACTCGCAGGACCAGTCGAACTTTGGTGCAGGTCAAAGTAACACAAACAATGTGTTAAGTAATTCAAATGATGGAAAAACATCTTCTGGCAAAAAGGGGGAACAGTCTAAGTCGGAAGAGACGCAGAATTCTCATTCGAAGCAAAAGAAAGGCTGCTCACTGATGGAGAATTGTTTGCCTAAGGTCGGTGGTCGGAGACGGTTACGTGAAAGTCAATCGCTTGATAGGATTACAGAATCTCAAGAGTATGAGCAGCGGTTGCGTTACAACAACCACGTACACAATTGCAATGAAAGTTCATCCATAGCCACACAATTGCACAATATGCAGTTGGATTCAAATAATGTCCATGACAAGGAATGGGCAATGGGCAAAATAATATGTCCCAGTGAGGATAAGAGCAACAAGGAACCAAATGCTCGCTCCCTAAAGAATATGTGTGATATGAATTCCATTGAAGAAATAGACTTATATATCGGAATGAATGTAACAAAAGCAATTCAGACAACCGGCTCAAAGTGTTCCGTAACTATGAAAAAGATAAGGAGGCTTGGGAAGTATTTTCCTGTAGTAAATTTATCTTAATTAGGACTAAATTATAATATTAAGTTAATTTATTTTGTAACCTTTTATGTAGTAGAACCCTGCTCTCATGTAAGACATTTATTCTCATTTGTAGTGTAATTACTTTGCCAAAGGCTTATGTTAGTAAAAATAAGAACATATTTCAGTTCAAAAGCTGTTTTCATTCGTATTTTTTTTTAAACCTGTCTTATCATTTAAGGAAACGTATTGTCTTGGGATTTTAATAAGGAAACGCAAGGCGTTAGGCTTGAAATGCCGCCACAAATTGAGAGACTAACGTTAGCATACAGCGAACTCGGGACGATAAGAACTCAGCATACTGGAGGTATTCGTTTCGAACCTTATTTTGTCCGCTTTTTACGACATCGTATATTTCCCATTTACGTTAGATACTCGGTCTGTTGGACTTATTGAACTCGAGCGATAGCTATTGAACTTGAACGATATATGAATGTATTTACATTTGGTTGATTTGTATGTTTGTACAAATGTAAATTCGTTGTGATGTCCTTGAGGCATCGCGACAGCGGCTTACAAGCAAAGATCAATTTTATTGTTGATATCAATGAATTAATATCTCCATGAGGTAAATGTTGTTACTCACAGTACCTCAACTTCAAACACGCTGCTGCTGATGCTGTCAGGAAGTCTGAATGAACTGGATAGGTCAAGACTTTCAAACTAAAAGTGTAAAAAACACCTCGATTTGAGCCCTTTTTATTAATTTTTCAAAATACTTCTCACACTTTCATAATGCTGCATTTACAACATCTCGCACAGAGACAATTCCGAGACCACCGACTTCGGCCGTTATCCCTCTACTTTGCCTACAAGCTATATTTTTTTACGGAGTGTCGTCGTTTTTGTGCGCTAGTATTGATACATAGAAATTCGTATTGACAAATGTCACGAAACTTCAAAAATTCCGGCTCACAAACACACCCTCAAAAAATATGAACAACTTCCGATGTGGGCAAAGTTGCTGCCAGCGTTCGTAGAATCTTTTCCGTTAAATTTGATTTCATTCGTTATACGTTTTAATAGAATTATGGTTTGCTTTGCTACTGGTTGTAGGAAAATAAAAACATTTTGAGCAATTTTTCTTCAGTTTCTTAAGAAAAATTTACACATGAAATCGAAGTTAATAATATTCTGGAATATAAAACAACTCATTTAGATAGTATTATTAACCAAACAAATTATATTAATCGTCTTTTAAAAATTTATAATAACCAACCAATAGCATTCAGTTATCTTAAAATGTGGTATTCTTGAACTCTCTCACATTCCCCCATGGTTGGTAGCGGTTGGCAGCATTGAATATATATTTTTTTGTATGTTTTTACATGTCACAAGGATTCTAAATTGACAGAACACCGATAGGAAAACAAAAAGGCGAATTAAAAAAAAAAAAAAAAAAACTGAGGGGGCCAGCGGCAAGAGGATTGTGAGTTGGGGGTCTCAGTATTGTCTCTGGTAATTCACCCCTATTACAGAATCCGATGAATGGTCTGCGGATGGCTTCCGACAACTTTTTTCAGTTTTTGCTATTATAGAATCCGCTGTAAAAAGTGAACGGATGTCGGTTACGTAGTTTGGTTTTTTTTAGATTATGAAATACGCAGCCCATCCGCACTCCATATAACTTTGAACGTTTTGAATCCGCACCAAAGTCATTGCGGATGCAATATAAACAAAAAATGAAAAGCACCAAAAAGTACGTCAATTCACATACATTTAAGTTTGTGAATGTACAGCCCTATTCTGCTATTCACGTGAATCGTACATTCGATTCACCCACTCGATTCCCTTTAACTCTGCCTTTCCATTCTGCTTTCCATCGGGTGAACTACATTATCCAAACCAATTTGACATTCAAGTTAGCACGTGTTCATGTGAAAACCATTAGAAGTTTATTTTTGAAATTGAAATAAATGTATTCAATTTTATCTCTATTTATGACAATCTTTGGAAGTTGGATAAAGTATTTTGGTTTACTAAAAACAAAAAAAAAATAAAAAACAGATATGGATATTCATTGTGGAAATGATTGCTGTAAAGTGGTCTCTGTTTGTTGTTCAACCCCTAAAAATGAATAATCGTTATTCATAAGCAAATAATCCCGCCATAAATTAGTTTTTACTTACATTTTATCAACCACCAACCAGACAAACGATCCATTTACTTTCAAATCCGCATCATTTGACATGCGGATCTGAATTGTATAGGATGTATGCGTTCACGTGAATAAGAGAATACCACACAGTAATACCGACATTGACGAGGTGAATCCAAATTCAATTCGAATGAATAGTAGAATAGTGTTCAGTGAAAATTGAAGAAAAATTCCCCCCGATGAATAGCAGAATAGGGCTGGTAGTTTTTAGTTTTATGCAGAGTGCAATTTGAGAAGGTGGGTGAGGCAATGAAGAGAGAGTCGGTTATTGTAATAATTTTGAATTTTGAATAAAAAAACGCCGGATTTATTGAATTATTTGAATTCTTTGGGTTTCTTTCCGTTTAAAGAAGTCTCGGAATGGAAAAATGAAAAAAAAAAAAAAAAAAAATTATAAGTATACATACTTAAATAAATTAATTGATTCTGTAAATTTCGATATGTTTGGTTGGACTTTATAAGTCTGCAATAAAATAATTTACGCGACGGGTGGTACAGCCAGATCCAAAGAAGACAACTATAGTCCCCTTTACTAGACGGAGGAAACTTGATCTCCTGATTCGCCCTACCTTGTTTAGCGAAACCATTGAATTCTCTCGAGAAGCCAAATATCTGGGAATTATCCTTGACAGTAAACTATCATGGAACCAGCAGATTGAACGTACCGTAAACGGAGCCACTAGATCTCTATGGATCTGTCGTCGAGTCTGCGGTAAAAGCTGGGGTCTTAGGCCTCGGATGTTACACTGGCTCTATTCGCTCGTCGTAAGACCAGCGGTTACCTATGCCGCCGTGGTCTGGTGGACGAAGACTAACGAAGTCACCACAGTCAAAAAGCTAGAACGAGTTCAACGTATAGCCGGAAACTGTATGAAGGGCTGCTTACGCTCTACACCGACTATGGCACTCAATGTCATCCTTGGTCTAACACCTCTTCAAACACATATTCAAATGGAAGCCAGACTGGGTGCTCACCGCCTGTTCCATTCGAACAACTTTGACCCCTATACCTATCAAGGAGGTAATCTGTCCTTACTCGACACCATTGAGCCTTCAAGCTCATCCAGCATGCCTCTTGATGACATGCTACCGGAATATGTCTTCCATAAAAACTTCTCCATAATCATCCCCCGTAGAGAAGAGTGGGAGAAATACAAACCTAATCAGCAAAAAACATTTCAGGAACTACATCAAGAACCAATCTCGTATAGAGTTTAACGAGATCTGGCAAAACACAGCTGGGCAGAATTGCAACAGAACATTTTTCCCCAAATTCTCCTCCAGAAAATTACTCTTCTTGATTCATCTGGACAAAAACAACCTGAGAATACTGTGGTGAATCAGGCACTTAGTAAATCAGGCACTTAGTGAATCAGACGCTTAGGAATTGTGGTGAATCGGGCACTCGGTTTCCCTCCAAGTTCCACTTCCAATTGGAGACTGGAATCTGTCAAGTAATTCTAGTACCATCTAGATAGGAGTTGGAATATACATCTGGAATTTATCTACTTCTGGAATATTCGCTGATAGGTGGCAACGCGGATATAAAAGGGGCGCGTTGACAACAGAGATGTACAGTTGATTTTTAACTTGTGATTGATAAAGTTCGAAAGAGTAATCGGTTGTGAGATAAGTGTAAAGTAATAAAGTGAATAAAACGATTGGATTGAAACGTTTAAGAATTGATTTAAGTGATATTGTTTTGGTACTAAATAAGTGAATAATTAGAAATTGTGAATAAAGTGATTTTATTAGAAAAGTTGAACAGAATAGTGTTTTATCTTTTCGAATCCCAGCCTGAATGTAACATTGGTGTCAGAAGTGGGATAAAACTTATTCTGTGCTAAGTGTGTAAGTGCTACTAAGACTAAAAAAAAAAAAGTGAATTTGTGAATTTGGAAATTACAAAAGACAAATAAAATGGATCGTTTATTGCTACATCTAAGTATACCCCAATTAAAAAGTGAACTAGAAAAGCGGAATCTCTCCACAGCTGGAGGAAAAAGTGACCTCATACTTCGTCTGCAGGAAGCTGTCGAATGCGAGGGAGGAGATCCGAAATCCATGCTATTCGACGTGGTAGAAGAACAAGTAAGTACAGGCATTGATATTAGCGCTATGATGGAATTACTTCTTGCCAAGATGGAAGAATAAAAGAATTCTCTAGAAGAACAGAAGAATTCTATGGAATTGAAGTTCGCAGAACAAAAGAATTCTCTAGAAGAACAGAAGAATTCTCTTGAAGAACAGAAAAATTCCATTGTCGCCGCAGAAAAAGATGCCGTGGAAGAATTTAAAAATGTTCTAGAAGTTAAAATCGACGCAATTGATGAAAAATTAAACGAGCATGATACCAAATTCGAAGAGCTCGAAACAAACACCGAGAACATAGCTAAATAGCTCGAAAAAGTTAAGAAACAGAAGGTTCGAGAATAATCTGCTGACTGCCCAAGAAGGAAAGAGATGCAACCACCCGTTTTTGATGGGCAAACATCGTGGCCAATCTATAAGAGACAGTTCGAAGCAGCTGCAACGACAAACGGATGGGACGACGAGGAAAAGTCGATTGCACTAACGCTCGCATTGCGAGGTTCAGCTGCAGAATTGCTTCAAACTATCTCAGAAGAAAAACAACGCAACTACGACGCTCTGGTAAAGGCTATTGAGATGCGATTTGGTGACGACCATATGCAGCAAGTGTATAGAGTGCAACTGCGCAGTAGACTACAGAAGAGGGGAGAAACACTCCAGCAGTTGCAAGCGGACATCGAACGCCTAGCACATTTGTCGTATCCCAATGCCGGCGAGGATGTCATCAACGAAATGGCTATTGAAGCTTTTACAAAAGCCATAGAGGACAGACAACTGCAGGTGGCACTACGAATGGCTGGAAAGAAAACTCTTCCTGAAGCACTTGCATTTGCGTTAACGATGAGAGCTGCTGACCAAGCATCTCAAGGGTCTCACCGTGTAAGAGAAATAACATCCGTTGAATGCTCATGCCAGAGAACAGAAGTAGTAGACCGGAATAATTCTCGCAGGGGACCGATCCGTTGCTGGAACTGCAACAAAATTGGACATCTACAACGGCAGTGCAGAGCTGAACGTAGACAAGGCAGTTGTCCACATTGCAGAACTAGGAGTCGTAACGAGGAGGCACCTGAACATTCGGCGGATGGAACATCACAAAGCCGTCAGTCGGGAAACGAGTAAGAACCAACTTCGCGGGGCAGAAGCTGGTTTCTGGAATCGACGCCCCCAGGACCACAATTCAGGTTTCCCAGACCAGACGATATAACAGGAGTTTGACAGTGGAAGTTCATATCGGCCAGGAAAAGTATGTGGCCACAATCGATACAGGCGCCACCGCTTCCATAATCAGAAGGGACATCGTTCGCCAATCATGGCTACACAACACCAGCAGCTACTGTCTGAAAACAGCGACTGGAGCAACGGCAAAGGTGTATGGTGAGGTACTCTTGACGATGAATCTTGCAGGAATAGTCTTCTCCCATGCATTCTTAGTGGCTGATATATGTGACGAATGCATCATCGGAATCGACTTTATGAAGGCGTATGATGTAGTACTCGACATCGGTATGCAAGTTCTAAAGTATAAGAACATCGAGATTCCAATGGTTTACGGGGATGAGAACGTCGCAGCTCTAAGGACAGTTGTAAGTGAGGACGAAATATTACCACCTTCGTCAGAGACAGTGATTTGGGCAAGGCTGGAAGGTGATCATGGGAGCCACCGATTCTATCTAATCGAGCCAGAACCAGTTGAACCCAAAAACAACTTGGTTCCCGTTCGTGTCCTCAATGTGGAGCATAAAAGCGTGAAGCTGAAGCAAAGGGAAGTTATCGGAAAGTGCGTACCGATTACTGCGGTTACAAAGTTGTCCAACGAAAGTCCTGCGAAACCAGTTAGACCTACGGAGGTATCGGAAATAAACAAGAATATACTCGGAGAGTGTGAGCTGGATCAGGAGCAGCGGGCCATGGCAGGGAGTCTAATCAACGAGTTCGCTGATATATTTGCTTCAAAGAGTGGCGAGTATGGTCGAACACATCTCGTACAACACCGAATCGACACCGGGGATGCAAGACCAATTCGTCAGCCTTCCAGACGACTACCATTGGCTAAGCAGACGGAGGTTGCAGAAATGGTGTCGACGATGGAAAAGGAGGGACTGATTGAAAGCTCAAAAAGTCCGTGGGCATCACCGGTCGTCCTGGTCAAGAAGAAAGACGGAAGTACGAGATTCTGCGTTGACTATCGTCAGCTAAACAACGTCACCAAGAAGGACAGCTACCCCCTGCCAAGAATTGACGATACCCTGGACACACTTTCTGGAGCTAAATGGTTTTCGACTCTTGATCTGAAGAGTGGCTACTGGCAAGTACAGATCCATCCAGAAGACCGTGAGAAAACAGCATTCACAGCAGGTAACGGACTCTGGCAGTTTACAGTAATGCCATTTGGACTGTGCAATGCTCCAGCAACATTTGAACGTCTAATGGAGCGCGTTTTGCTGGGACTCACGTGGAAAACCTGTTTGGTCTACTTGGACGATGTCATCGTGGTAGGAAAAACATTTCACGAACATCGAGACAACCTAAAGGAAGTGTTCCAAAGGCTACGAAGTGCGCAATTAAAACTGAACCCGAAGAAGTGTGCTCTATTTAGACCAGAAGTGAAGTATCTCGGACACATCATCTCTTCCGAAGGAGTCAAGACTGATCCGGAGAAGGTCGATGCAGTGAAAAACTGGCCGGTTCCTAAAGACAAACATCAACTGAGAAGCTTCCTGGGACTTGCGACCTATTATAGACGATTTGTAAAGGACTTTGCCGGGATCGCAAAGAGTTTGCATCAACTGACAGAAAAAGGCAAACAATTCAAATGGTCAGGTGAGTGCGAGAATAGCTTCAAAGAACTTAAGCGACAGTTGTGCGACGCCCCCATATTAGCGTACCCCACCCCTGGGAAATCATTTATTGTGGATGCAGGCGCTAGTAATGTGGGAATTGGAGTCGTTCTTTCCCAGGTGCACGATGGCCAAGAGAAGGTAGTCTCGTACTTCAGCAAAGTGCTCTCAAAGCCAGAAAGGAACTACTGTGTTACCAGGCGCGAACTTCTTGCTCTGGTATTGGCAACAAAACATTTCCATAAGTACCTTTATGGGCGGAAATTCATCCTTCGCACAGACCATGCGTCTTTAAAATGGCTGCTACTTTTCAAAAATCCTGAAGGACAAGTCGCGAGGTGGATCGAACGGTTGCAGATGTACGACTACGAAATACAACATCGAAAGGGAAGTTTTCACTCTAATGCAGACGCTCTCTCCCGTCGACCGTGCAAAGCAGACTGCAAACATTGAGGTGAGAGCTAACCCCAACAGTGGCAGGAGTGCGCGTGAAATCCGGGAGGCTCAAATCGAAGATCCGGATATCGAGCCGATTCTCGCCTGGAAGGAGCATGAAGGAAAACCAGACTGGCAGGAGATATCCAATAGGAGCCCGGAGCTGAAGGCATACTGGGCGCAGTGGGACTCCCTTCATGTTCAAGACGGCATTCTAAAAAGAAGATGGGAAAGCTCGGATGGAACGTCTTTCGTCATGCAGCTTGTTTTTCCCAGGTCGAAAGTTATCGAAGTGCTAAGGGAATTGCATGATGGAGTGTCTGGAGGCCACTTGGGAATAAATAAAACACTCGATAAAGTACGGGAATGCTACTACTGGGTCCATGCAAGGGAGGATGTTGAAAATTGGTGCAGGAAATGCGTAACATGTGCGGCCAGCAAAGGCCCGAGAGTGAAAGTCCGAGGCAATATGCATCAATACAATGTTGGAGCTCCCTTCGAAAGGATAGCAATTGATATTGCGGGACCGTTTCCTGAAACGAACAATGGAAATCGTTACATCCTTGTTGTTATGGACTACTTCAGTAAGTGGCCTGAAGCATTTGCTATCCCTAACCAAGAAGCTAAAACCGTGGTGGAGCAAATTGTCTATAACTGGGTAAGCAGATTCGCTGTACCGATGGAACTGCATTCGGATCAGGGACGAAACTTCGAGTCCAAGATTTTCCAAGGAGTGTGCCAGTTACTCGGCATTCACAAGACAAGGACAACACCCCTTCATCCACAATCAGATGGGATGGTAGAGCGCTTCAACAGAACCCTAAATGAACACCTCTCTAAGATCGTTGCCGATGACCAAAGAGATTGGGATAAGCAGTTTCCCTTGTTTTTATTGGCCTATCGAAATGCAGTACATAACACCACAGGGCATACTCCATCTGAAGTCCTCTTTGGTCGAACAGTCCGCCTGCCAAGCGAGTTGATGTTTGGATCCCCATGCGAAGAACCCAAGAATGAGGGAGACTATGTTGCAGACCTCAGGGATATCATCAGGGACGTGCATCGAGGGACTAGGGAAAAGATTAAGATAGCCAGTGACCGCATGAAAACCAGGTACGATACTAAAACGATAACTACAGGATTCCAGGAAGGAGATCTGGTATGGCTATATAATCCCCATCGAAGAAAAGGCTTATCACCTAAATTGCAACAAGACTGGGAAGGGCCCTATAAAATCGTGAAGCGCATCAACGACGTTGTCTATCGCATCCAACGAGGAAGAGGCAAGCTGAAAGTCGTTCATGTGGATCGTCTTCATCGCTATAATGGTGAAAATGCTAGCGAGTTTGTTCGGGACGAACAAGTTTAAGAGGGGGATATTGCGGTGAATCAGGCACTTAGTAAATCAGGCACTTAGTGAATCAGACACTTAGGAATTGTGGTGAATCGGGCACTCGGTTTCCCTCCAAGTTCCACTTCCAATTGGAGACTGGAATCTGTCAAGTAATTCTAGTACCATCTAGATAGGAGTTGGAATATACATCTGGAATTTATCTACTTCTGGAATATTCGCTGATAGGTGGCAACGCGGATATAAAAGGGGCGCGTTGACAACAGAGATGTACAGTTGATTTTTAACTTGTGATTGATAAAGTTCGAAAGAGTAATCGGTTGTGAGATAAGTGTAAAGTAATAAAGTGAATAAAACGATTGGATTGAAACGTTTAAGAATTGATTTAAGTGATATTGTTTTGGTACTAAATAAGTGAATAATTAGAAATTGTGAATAAAGTGATTTTATTAGAAAAGTTGAACAGAATAGTGTTTTATCTTTTCGAATCCCAGCCTGAATGTAACATTGGTGTCAGAAGTGGGATAAAACTTATTCTGTGCTAAGTGTGTAAGTGCTACTAAGACTAAAAAAAAAAAGTGAATTTGTGAATTTGGAAATTACAAAAGACAAATAAAATGGATCGTTTATTGCTACATCTAAGTATACCCCAATTAAAAAGTGAACTAGAAAAGCGGAATCTCTCCACAGCTGGAGGAAAAAGTGACCTCATACTTCGTCTGCAGGAAGCTGTCGAATGCGAGCGAGGAGATCCGAAATCCATGCTATTCGACGTGGTAGAAGAACAAGTAAGTACAGGCATTGATATTAGCGCTATGATGGAATTACTTCTTGCCAAGATGGAAGAATAAAAGAATTCTCTAGAAGAACAGAAGAATTCTATGGAATTGAAGTTCGCAGAACAAAAGAATTCTCTAGAAGAACAGAAGAATTCTCTTGAAGAACAGAAAAATTCCATTGTCGCCGCAGAAAAAGATGCCGTGGAAGAATTTAAAAATGTTCTAGAAGTTAAAATCGACGCAATTGATGAAAAATTAAACGAGCATGATACCAAATTCGAAGAGCTCGAAACAAACATCGAGAACATAGCTAAATAGCTCGAAAAAGTTAAGAAACAGAAGGTTCGAGAATAATCTGCTGACTGCCCAAGAAGGAAAGAGATGCAACCACCCGTTTTTGATGGGCAAACATCGTGGCCAATCTATAAGAGACAGTTCGAAGCAGCTGCAACGACAAACGGATGGGACGACGAGGAAAAGTCGATTGCACTAACGCTCGCATTGCGAGGTTCAGCTGCAGAATTGCTTCAAACTATCTCAGAAGAAAAACAACGCAACTACGACGCTCTGGTAAAGGCTATTGAGATGCGATTTGGTGACGACCATATGCAGCAAGTGTATAGAGTGCAACTGCGCAGTAGACTACAGAAGAGGGGAGAAACACTCCAGCAGTTGCAAGCGGACATCGAACGCCTAGCACATTTGTCGTATCCCAATGCCGGCGAGGATGTCATCAACGAAATGGCTATTGAAGCTTTTACAAAAGCCATAGAGGACAGACAACTGCAGGTGGCACTACGAATGGCTGGAAAGAAAACTCTTCCTGAAGCACTTGCATTTGCGTTAACGATGAGAGCTGCTGACCAAGCATCTCAAGGGTCTCACCGTGTAAGAGAAATAACATCCGTTGAATGCTCATGCCAGAGAACAGAAGTAGTAGACCGGAATAATTCTCGCAGGGGACCGATCCGTTGCTGGAACTGCAACAAAATTGGACATCTACAACGGCAGTGCAGAGCTGAACGTAGACAAGGCAGTTGTCCACATTGCAGAACTAGGAGTCGTAACGAGGAGGCACCTGAACATTCGGCGGATGGAACATCACAAAGCCGTCAGTCGGGAAACGAGTAAGAACCAACTTCGCGGGGCAGAAGCTGGTTTCTGGAATCGACGCCCCCAGGACCACAATTCAGGTTTCCCAGACCAAACGATATAACAGGAGTTTGACAGTGGAAGTTCATATCGGCCAGGAAAAGTATGTGGCCACAATCGATACAGGCGCCACCGCTTCCATAATCAGAAGGGACATCGTTCGCCAATCATGGCTACACAACACCAGCAGCTACTGTCTGAAAACAGCGACTGGAGCAACGGCAAAGGTGTATGGTGAGGTACTCTTGACGATGAATCTTGCAGGAATAGTCTTCTCCCATGCATTCTTAGTGGCTGATATATGTGACGAATGCATCATCGGAATCGACTTTATGAAGGCGCATGATGTAGTACTCGACATCGGTATGCAAGTTCTAAAGTATAAGAACATCGAGATTCCAATGGTTTACGGGGATGAGAACGTCGCAGCTCTAAGGACAGTTGTAAGTGAGGACGAAATATTACCACCTTCGTCAGAGACAGTGATTTGGGCAAGGCTGGAAGGTGATCATGGGAGCCACCGATTCTATCTAATCGAGCCAGAACCAGTTGAACCCAAAAACAACTTGGTTCCCGTTCGTGTCCTCAATGTGGAGCATAAAAGCGTGAAGCTGAAGCAAAGGGAAGTTATCGGAAAGTGCGTACCGATTACTGCGGTTACAAAGTTGTCCAACGAAAGTCCTGCGAAACCAGTTAGACCTACGGAGGTATCGGAAATAAACAAGAATATACTCGGAGAGTGTGAGCTGGATCAGGAGCAGCGGGCCATGGCAGGGAGTCTAATCAACGAGTTCGCTGATATATTTGCTTCAAAGAGTGGCGAGTATGGTCGAACACATCTCGTACAACACCGAATCGACACCGGGGATGCAAGACCAATTCGTCAGCCTTCCAGACGACTACCATTGGCTAAGCAGACGGAGGTTGCAGAAATGGTGTCGACGATGGAAAAGGAGGGACTGATTGAAAGCTCAAAAAGTCCGTGGGCATCACCGGTCGTCCTGGTCAAGAAGAAAGACGGAAGTACGAGATTCTGCGTTGACTATCGTCAGCTAAACAACGTCACCAAGAAGGACAGCTACCCCCTGCTAAGAATTGACGATACCCTGGACACACTTTCTGGAGCTAAATGGTTTTCGACTCTTGATCTGAAGAGTGGCTACTGGCAAGTACAGATCCATCCAGAAGACCGTGAGAAAACAGCATTCACAGCAGGTAACGGACTCTGGCAGTTTACAGTAATGCCATTTGGACTGTGCAATGCTCCAGCAACATTTGAACGTCTAATGGAGCGCGTTTTGCTGGGACTCACGTGGAAAACCTGTTTGGTCTACTTGGACGATGTCATCGTGGTAGGAAAAACATTTCACGAACATCGAGACAACCTAAAGGAAGTGTTCCAAAGGCTACGAAGTGCGCAATTAAAACTGAACCCGAAGAAGTGTGCTCTATTTAGACCAGAAGTGAAGTATCTCGGACACATCATCTCTTCCGAAGGAGTCAAGACTGATCCGGAGAAGGTCGATGCAGTGAAAAACTGGCCGGTTCCTAAAGACAAACATCAACTGAGAAGCTTCCTGGGACTTGCGACCTATTATAGACGATTTGTAAAGGACTTTGCCGGGATCGCAAAGAGTTTGCATCAACTGACAGAAAAAGGCAAACAATTCAAATGGTCAGGTGAGTGCGAGAATAGCTTCAAAGAACTTAAGCGACAGTTGTGCGACGCCCCCATATTAGCGTACCCCACCCCTGGGAAATCATTTATTGTGGATGCAGGCGCTAGTAATGTGGGAATTGGAGTCGTTCTTTCCCAGGTGCACGATGGCCAAGAGAAGGTAGTCTCGTACTTCAGCAAAGTGCTCTCAAAGCCAGAAAGGAACTACTGTGTTACCAGGCGCGAACTTCTTGCTCTGGTATTGGCAACAAAACATTTCCATAAGTACCTTTATGGGCGGAAATTCATCCTTCGCACAGACCATGCGTCTTTAAAATGGCTGCTACTTTTCAAAAATCCTGAAGGACAAGTCGCGAGGTGGATCGAACGGTTGCAGATGTACGACTACGAAATACAACATCGAAAGGGAAGTTTTCACTCTAATGCAGACGCTCTCTCCCGTCGACCGTGCAAAGCAGACTGCAAACATTGAGGTGAGAGCTAACCCCAACAGTGGCAGGAGTGCGCGTGAAATCCGGGAGGCTCAAATCGAAGATCCGGATATCGAGCCGATTCTCGCCTGGAAGGAGCATGAAGGAAAACCAGACTGGCAGGAGATATCCAATAGGAGCCCGGAGCTGAAGGCATACTGGGCGCAGTGGGACTCCCTTCATGTTCAAGACGGCATTCTAAAAAGAAGATGGGAAAGCTCGGATGGAACGTCTTTCGTCATGCAGCTTGTTTTTCCCAGGTCGAAAGTTATCGAAGTGCTAAGGGAATTGCATGATGGAGTGTCTGGAGGCCACTTGGGAATAAATAAAACACTCGATAAAGTACGGGAATGCTACTACTGGGTCCATGCAAGGGAGGATGTTGAAAATTGGTGCAGGAAATGCGTAACATGTGCGGCCAGCAAAGGCCCGAGAGTGAAAGTCCGAGGCAATATGCATCAATACAATGTTGGAGCTCCCTTCGAAAGGATAGCAATTGATATTGCGGGACCGTTTCCTGAAACGAACAATGGAAATCGTTACATCCTTGTTGTTATGGACTACTTCAGTAAGTGGCCTGAAGCATTTGCTATCCCTAACCAAGAAGCTAAAACCGTGGTGGAGCAAATTGTCTATAACTGGGTAAGCAGATTCGCTGTACCGATGGAACTGCATTCGGATCAGGGACGAAACTTCGAGTCCAAGATTTTCCAAGGAGTGTGCCAGTTACTCGGCATTCACAAGACAAGGACAACACCCCTTCATCCACAATCAGATGGGATGGTAGAGCGCTTCAACAGAACCCTAAATGAACACCTCTCTAAGATCGTTGCCGATGACCAAAGAGATTGGGATAAGCAGATTCCCTTGTTTTTATTGGCCTATCGAAATGCAGTACATAACACCACAGGGCATACTCCATCTGAAGTCCTCTTTGGTCGAACAGTCCGCCTGCCAAGCGAGTTGATGTTTGGATCCCCATGCGAAGAACCCAAGAATGAGGGAGACTATGTTGCAGACCTCAGGGATATCATCAGGGACGTGCATCGAGGGACTAGGGAAAAGATTAAGATAGCCAGTGACCGCATGAAAACCAGGTACGATACTAAAACGATAACTACAGGATTCCAGGAAGGAGATCTGGTATGGCTATATAATCCCCATCGAAGAAAAGGCTTATCACCTAAATTGCAACAAGACTGGGAAGGGCCCTATAAAATCGTGAAGCGCATCAACGACGTTGTCTATCGCATCCAACGAGGAAGAGGCAAGCTGAAAGTCGTTCATGTGGATCGTCTTCATCGCTATAATGGTGAAAATGCTAGCGAGTTTGTTCGGGACGAACAAGTTTAAGAGGGGGATATTGTGGTGAATCAGGCACTTAGTAAATCAGGCACTTAGTGAATCAGACACTTAGGAATTGTGGTGAATCGGGCACTCGGTTTCCCTCCAAGTTCCACTTCCAATTGGAGACTGGAATCTGTCAAGTAATTCTAGTACCATCTAGATAGGAGTTGGAATATACATCTGGAATTTATCTACTTCTGGAATATTCGCTGATAGGTGGCAACGCGGATATAAAAGGGGCGCGTTGACAACAGAGATGTACAGTTGATTTTTAACTTGTGATTGATAAAGTTCGAAAGAGTAATCGGTTGTGAGATAAGTGTAAAGTAATAAAGTGAATAAAGCGATTAGATTGAAACGTTTAAGAATTGATTTAAGTGATATTGTTTTGGTACTAAATAAGTGAATAATTAGAAATTGTGAATAAAGTGATTTTATTAGAAAAGTTGAACAGAATAGTGTTTTATCTTTTCGAATCCCAGCCTGAATGTAACAATATTAACAAGACATGGAGTTAACTCAAATCAGTTTTCATTCCTACGAAGTTTTGCAAATGCTTCGATAAAATTTCGTCATTTTTTCACATTAGGTGGCCTATATTCTATGGTTACTCCATGGCTGGGCACTTAATAATTAGATCTGAGGAAATTAAAGACTTGGGCGTCACGTTCGATTCGAAATTTAATTTCAATAAACACATAGACAGCACAATATCCAGAGCGAACTCTTTTCTTGGATTTATTAAGAGGAACAGCAAGGATTTTTCAGACATACATACTCTTCAAACCTTGCATTGTTCTTTAGTAAGATCTGTGTTGGAATACTGCTCTATTATTTGGTCACCAGCATATCAGGTGTATATAAATCGGATTGAACGTGTACAAAAGTCTTTTTCAAGATATTGCCTTCGTCACTTTAATGGGTCAGTGGAAATTCCCAGTTATGAAGAAAGATGTCGGATAATAAACTTAAAGTCCCTGGAAACGAGAAGACTTATTCAGGACATAACGTTTATAAAAGACATCGCTTCTGGAAGAATAAACTCAACGTTTTTAATGTCCAATCTCTCTTTTTACGTTCCGGGAATTCCGTTACGTGAGCATGGCTTGTTTTATGAACCTATTTATTCTACAAGCTATGGAAGGAATGAGCCTTTAACAAGGTGCATTAGGAGTTTTAATTCAATAGGCATTTCCGTTGATTCGAGTATTGATATTTCGATCAGCAGAATTGCATTTAAAAAAAGATTAGGTAAATGAATTGTTATAATTGCTCATAGGGTTTTTTTTTACCTTTGCTCAGAATTTTACGAATGTAATTATTAAAAGCAGAGACAATACTGAGACCCCCAACTTCGGCCGATTTCCCGTTACCTTGCCTACAAGCAATACTTGTACGGAGTGTACACAATTTAGTGCGCTAGTATTGATACATAGAAATTCGTATTGACAAAAAATGTCACGAAACTTCAACACAACAACACACCCTCAAAAAATATCAACAACTTCCGGTGACTTCCGGTGTCGGCAAAGTTGCTGCCAGTGTTCATATGTCGTTTTCCATTGGGCAAAAAGAAGCGTCCGGGAGAGTCCGGAATTGAAAAATTCGCTTCTGAAACTGTTCCATTGGCACAAAAAATACTCTTCTGGTGATTCTGAGGAGAGAATTTCGCTTCTCGATTTGAAGTCAGAATCCACTCAAGAAGTACTTACACAATTGCAAATTATGTATTTTATACAAGTCAGATGACAGCTGCCGTAGATTATTTTTTGACATTTCACCAATACTTTTGTGGATTCAACCAGAAGCAGTTTTCTTGTTCCATTGGATTTCAGATTGAGTCGATCCCCGAGTGAAACCAATGGAAAACGACAATAGAAATTTGTCCGTTAAATTTAAAATTATTCGTTACGTGTGAATAGTATTTTATTTTAGGAATTAGTGCACTTTTTCTGAAAATATTTATGAAAAATGATAACTGCAGAATGGTTGTAGGAAAATAAAAACATTTTGAGCAATTTTTCTTCAGTTATTTAAGAAAAATTCACTCGTGAAATCGAAGTTGGCAGAACAGAATTATTCTCTTCATGGCAGAACATGAGTGGATTGCAATGCGTCGTATGAGCTATGGGTCTCATATAGTTCGCCCTGCACGAATTCGCGACGCAGGTGCTCGAAGTTGTTTTCGATAATCTCACCGGAATCACTGCAACTATGCTGACGATTACAAAATTTAACAATACAGCACTGAATGACTAAGCACGAAGGACTTCAATATATATTTTCATAGTAAAAGAATTTTCACAGATTATCAAAATGTGGCAGAACTTTTGACAAATACGATCTCACTGTAGGTAGGATTACAATTAAAATTAAAAAAAAAAAATATATTCCCCGTAAAAATTTATGGACAATTACTTATTACAAATTTTCCAATTTCCTTTTAAAATTTTCTAATTTTTTCGCCGTATGAACCTTCCTTAGGCGTAGACAAACACAACAAAGAAAACATAGCTCAAATCGGACGATCCGTTCTCGAGTGATGGGCGTTCTTACGGAACATACAGCACACGCTCATAGGCGCCTACGTTTTTTTTTGTTTTATATGAAAAAAATTAGGAAATCCGATTAAACCTGCAAACGCAAATGAAAAGTGTACAATGCTGTCGATGAAAATATAATTATGTATTAGATTTACATATCTCTAGGTATATACCTATATAAAACAAAGTGTCAAAAAGTGTATATTTCCCCCACAGCCCGTAATTTTCAACCAATTTAGTTGATTTTGTTTAAGTGTCGGTAATTACGATGTTCAATTGTTAGGCCGAACAATATAAAAAAAAAATAAAAAATAAAAAAAACAAGAAAAGAACCATTTAATTTCTACCAGTCAGTGCCTGGCGAAGCCGGCGGGGTAAATTAGACAGTTCGAATTTTCTCTGACAGCTTTTCAAATCTCCTGACTTTCCCTGATATTCCCTGACCAAATTTTCGTTCCTTGACTTTTCAGACCAGCCACAACCATAAAATATGACCAGTCCTGCTTGCGCTGCACTACTCATACTCACAATATCCGTCAGACAATGTGTTGATAGCTTTTGTACTTTGTAAAGTTCTTCCAAATACCACCTCATGGCAGTTGCTGACCATCCGTTATAGACGAATTGCTTTGTAGTTACATTTGATCGTATGAATAAACCGAAGTAATTGCTTTTACTCAAGAGAACTGTCAAAGTCGAAGCATTTGCTACGTTTCGTATGAATAAAAACCAATTTGAGTTAGTTCCAACTGTTGACATGTTCGAAAAGCGGCGGCACTGACCTTTTAGTCAGATCGGTATGAATAAAACTTATCAGACAAAGCAAATGCAAATGCTATTCTGAGACTGCTATTTAGTTGACTCGGACCTTTTGCTAAATATTTTATACGTACATTTTTTCACAAAAAAAAGTAAGCAATGTGAATTTTCGGTGGTTTGTCTATAAATAATTAAATTAAGTTTTGTTCGTGCAGGAAAATCATCAAAATACCTGTGAAAAAATCAATTATTTCTTGTCATGGGAACCTGAAGAAGAAATAAAACATCAACAACCTATTTGGCAAACAAAAATCATATTTCCAGGTGCAATTGGAGCTATAGATTGCAATCATATTTCTGAATTTAATTTTTTTAAATTTCAATTTCCACAAAAGTCGTTAGATTCTCAAGGAAAATCCAAAAATTCAAATTTACTGGTCAGGTTTGACAGAATTGCAAGGCAAGTACTACATGTGCAGCGAAGTAAAAGCTATGTTCGAATTTTCGAACTTACTTTAGCAAACTAGGTTTTTATTCATACCGATTCAAATTAGCAATTGATAAGGGCTTTTACTTTGCTAAAACCTTTTACTCAAAGCAAATGCCAGGTTTTATTCATACGACCCATTCTGTGACTGATGAGCGGTTACGCAGCTTATTCTTTCAAAGTCAAAGTCGAAAATTCGAACACAACATTTACTTCGCAGTACATGTACTTCCCTTGCAGTTCCTCTTAAACCTGACTGGTAAATTTGAAGTTTTCAAATTTTCCTTGAGATTCTTATGACTTTTGTGGAAATTGAAATTAAAAAAAAAAATAAAATTCAGAAATATGAATGCAATCTATAGCTCCAATTGCACCTATGATTTGATATGATATGATTTTTGTTTGCCAAATAGTGTGTTTATGTTTCCTTTTTTCTTCTGCTGCCGGGAATTGTATCAGTTCATAGGCTTGTTGGATATGTTTGTTGACACGCCAGCCAATAGAATAAAGAAGAACTGCGATTTACCGAGAGGTTTTTGAACTGTCAACCTAAAGGCCCGGATCTCCTATATACCTTGAAATTATTCTTTCTAATCATTTTCATCTGAACGAAATATTAGCGTGACTTGAAATTATTGCTGTTTTTTCATTATTTATGTATTTTGTTGGTTTCTCAGTTCTATGTAACTAAGTATTTTTTAAAAAAAATATCGAAAATTCAGAATTCTTAGATTGTTTTATGTTAAAAATGTGCATACAACATATTTAGCAAAAGGCCTGAGTCAAGTAAATAATAGACTTGGAATTTCGTAGCAATTGCTAGGTTTTATTCATACGGATCTGAATAAAAGTGGCGTCGCTTTTGGAACACGTCAAAAGTTAGTGTTAGCTCCCATCAGATTTTATTCATACGAAACGTAGCATATGCTTCAAACTTTGACACTTCGTTTGAATAAAAGCAATTGCAACATTTTAATCATACCACCCATTGTCCCTTTAAAGACGTGATTGAGCGAAGCACTCATTTTGTACTTAGTAATCAACGTAAAGTCTATTAGAAATATTTGTCCAGTTCGAATAGATGCTATTTATAATCTATTCTACAGTACATGCGAACGTGGTTAGATAATGATCAACACTGCGTCAATAGCCCATATGCTGATGCCATATATACACATAAAATCTATATATCATTATAATTTGCAGATACAGATCCTCGTAGATGAAGATATAGCCATATACGTTCCATAACAGATTGTCTATCGCAAGAGTGTTGTTATAATAATTTTTAAAAACAAAATAGAAAATAAGTTCTTATTACACAATGCGCACAAAATGTGTATACACTTTTTACTTAGTTCTTTAAAATGGTCTATTTTTAAAAGGGGTGTGTATTTTAGTTAAAACAAACAATATTCTCGTCTTCTACCACTTGGAAAGTGTATAAAATATGAGAAGATAAACGACAATTCCTAGAAGTAACGGAAAACAAAGGCATGTTTACGACCGGAAGATTAACATGCAACAAGATTTTAAATATTGAGAATTAGAGATAGGGGGCTACAGTTCGAGAAAGATAGATGTACAACACCCTATTTTATTACGGTTTCATATTTGGACAAATAAAACTTACTTGCGTATAACTTTATATGAACAGAGACCCTAAGAAATATATAAGCAAATTACCACCACCAGTTGCCGATATTGAATATTTTCTAATACTTTGTTTAGTATTATTTATTAATCTACCTTTTATAAGTACGTACTACTTAAAAATGTACTACAATTTTCTTGTTTTTTTTTTTTTTTATAAGAGAAAATCTAGATATCGGAAATTCATTTTTTTCTCAGTTGAAATACTAAAACAGAATACATAGGTACTAAGAGTTTGTATTATCCAGCTGTCTCAATAAAACTCCTCAAATGAATTCAAATCAGAACCTAATGGTGTTATTGATTTTGGTATTATTTGGAAAGAAATCGAGTCTTATATTTTGTGGTCTAAGGGAAATTAAATTAAAACAGCTGCTCCTCGAGATTGAAAATATTGTCCAGATAATCTTTCGTACGTCTATCCCCCCAAAACCCATTTTTTTTAAATTGATTTGTAATTTCAATCCCTGTCTGTGAATACGTGTGACTCGAAAAAGAATGTTGTCCGGCAGGCCCTCATTCTTTTTGTTTGTATGGGCAATGCGCTGATCGATTGTTTTGTGTATCGTATTGACCTTGTTTCTTGTTTGGTTTTTATTAAGGCTTCGATTTAAATAAATAAAAAAATAGTGAAATACACATTTCGGAATCTGATATTATATATATCCTAGGAAACAAATGAGCACACGTGCGTGAGTTCATGAATTTTTCAGGAAAACAGCTTGTAGATTGTCTTGTATCAGATGAAAATGATTAGAAAGAATAATTTCAAGGTAAGGAGATCCATGCTTTTAGGTTGACAGTTCAAAAACCTCTCGGTAATTTCCAACAAGCCTATGATCTGATACAATTCACGGAACCTGAAGAGGAAAGGAAACATAAGGAAACTTTTTGGCAAACATCATATCATATTTCCAGGAGCAATTGGAGCCACCGTAACATGGTGTTACTGTGCTTCGTTTTTTTGCACTATTTTTTGCAACCTGAAAAATGGTAGACAAATAACTTCTTTCTATTTTTTTTTCACCCCGTTTCATTAATAAGATGTGAGATAATCTATTTATGAAAACTGTTTAAATAATAAGTACAATACTTTTTTTTTGTGATTGAAAAATGGAGCAAAGTTGTCCAGGGGATGGGGTTACTTTGCTCCATCTGAAACTTTTAACTAAATTTCCTTTATCTAAAGAGCTGGAGCAAAGTAAGTACTGTATTTAAATACCACTGAATTAAAGAGTCATAAGTGATAAAAAAAAATCCTTTTTTTTTTTTTTCTTTTTTTCAAAAAACAAAACAGCCTTTTTTTAATCCAATTAAAAATTAATAAAACCAAAAAAACGTCATTAATTCTATGTGAATAAGTTTCAAATAAACATAAATAACAATTTTTACCGAAACAAAAAATAATTTACTTCTAAAAGCAATAAAAGAGATTTTAAGTATTCAAAATAGTAAATATCAAAATGAAAAGTTTTAATAAAATATGGAATTAAGCTCCTCGACGGAAAATTGCCCCCTTTAGACACCAGTTTTGGTGGATTAATATACCACTCCAAGAGTATGTTAGTTCATATATTTGAGAAGGCCATTTCCAAAGCTTAAGAGATCTGCCTTCTTGTTCCCAACATCCTTGTATGGTTCCTTGGTATTTCTAGTAGCAAGTTTCAATAAATATAAACATAAATATCCAGTAACCATCAATTTTTTATGTTTTGAGGTTTCTTTCGCCCCGGGGCAAAGTAACCCCAAAATAAAAAATAAGTAGGTACATGGTCACATAAAAATCAAATTAAAAATTATTATTTATTTATTAAACAAACAAACGCCATTCATAAAGTATTAACAGAATTTTATTATAAATAGAAAATCTGTACTATTAAATCGGTATTTGATTGTCAATTGGCATTGGAATTGGATTGTTGATTCATTGTCAATTTCTATTCATTTTTGATTGTGAATACAAAAATCGTTATTGCGAGTGTCAATTATCATTGATTTTTCTTTCATTTTGTATCTAATTCTTTCAACTGGAAAAAAATTGTTTGATGAAATTAATTTGTACGGGACTGCAATAAAATGTTCGTTCTTTATGTAAGGTTTCTATTTTAATTAACTATTTTAATGGCTCAAATACCATTTGGAATTTGGATTGATTATTGAACGATTATTCTTCCAATTCTAGGGGGTTTGAAGCATCCCTTAGTTGCTTCTTTCTTCTTGCTATTCCCAAAAAAGGATCCTCTTCCTCATCAATGTCAAACCACAATTCCCTAGAACTCATAATAAAATGGAATTTTATTCTAAATTAAAACAAAAAATGTCCAAAGCAAATTTAATTTTGCACAACAGTCAATTTCAGTCACAATGATCAAAACCTGTATCAACTGAGTAATACAAATGTATCAATTGATTGATTGATTTACCAACTATCAATCGGTTGGTAACCGCAATAAGGGAGATTATTTTCATTCCATTCCCGAATTTGGGCGGAACGATGTTCGCCGGGTCAGCTAGCCTATGTAATAAAAATAAGTTATTTTAAGTTCTGTAAAGTAAGGAAATATGAAATTTTGACGTTATTATATTATTTATATTGTATTGTTACCTATTAGTTTATTAATTGCAAAATACAAGTGTGTGTGTTGGAAAGTTGATTGCAATTGCAAGCTTGCTGAATTCGTTGAACAGCTGTGTTCACTGTCAAATGAAAAACGCAATGGTTTGTTCACACTAATTTTCCCTTGTTGTGATTTAATTTTACTATTTTAATTCATAATTTATTTAAACCAAAATCCTGCTAAATGTTTCCTGCCATAGACTGAAATCATGTTAAAAAAAATGCTTCCAAAAATAAGACCAAATTAACAGTGAGCATCTGCCACTAAATCTTAAGCCATATTATTTAATCCACCACTTTCTTTTTTGAAAATGTTATTTTGTTAATGACTTAAAACGTTAATAATAATTACTGAATCAAATTGAATATACTGAGTAGAAAGTGGCATTGGAAGACAATATTTTTGACAAATGGTCCATGATATTTTTGTGAGTATAGCACTGATTTAATTGTTAATTGATACGCACCTGCTTGAAATAAATAATTTAGACGCACAAAGCTAATAATTTGTTATAGTATTATTCTATGTGTGCCTATCTTGTATGTAGGTATTTTAAGATACCTACATAAAAATATGCCTTTCCGAATGGTATGCATTTCCATGATGTCAGACATCATCTGATTTACGGATCGAAATTGGATTAATGCCAAATACTTTAACCAATACAACATTACTTCTCAATTTTGAAGTCAAATTTAACAGAAGTCAATTATCAACATTTCTATAAAGATGTTCCAAACAAAAGCATTATAATGTTTATCCGTTTTTTTTTTTAATAAAAAAGTAAATGTCCAACTTGCCGAGTTCTTAACAGATGAAGAAGAACTCAAAAAAGAGACAGAAGGACATCGTCATATGGGGAATCAAAATAAGAAAAGAAAAATGAGTACATCCCCAAAAAACTCATCCTCACAAGAAAGCTGCTAAATCACTGTGTATGCTTCAAACAAAGCAAATAAGATGCAAAATCCATCCAAACCTCCACCAATTATTGCACTACAAGTCAATAAGTATGAAAGCTTGGTCAATTTATTGGAGGAAAATAAAATTAAAGCTTCTACAGCATTAATAAACAAAAATGACATCAAAATTAATGTCGATGAAGAAGAGGGATACAGAATTCTGACCACAATACTAAACCAGAAAAAAGTGCCATAGTATTCTTATGAGAATAAGCAAACCAGACCAATTAAAGTTGTAGTAAAAAACTGCATTTCTCATGCTCACCCGAAAGCATTAAAAACGAATTAAACCATAGAGGTTTTAAAATATTGGAAGTCGTAAATAAAAAGTAAATAAAAGCAAAGTACCGCTTCCAATGTTTATGCTCAGTTTCAAACATGACGAAGGCAAAGAAAAAATATATGGCATTAAAAGCTACTTGGGATGAAAGTTGAGGTTCATACTTTACGTAAATCCAAATTAGTGCCCCAATGCAAAAATTGTCAAAGTTACGGGCATACATAAATATTGCAGCTCAAACCCAAGATGTATAAAGTGTGCAGGAAGTCACCACACCAAAGAATGTGTCAAGAAAAAGGACGAACACCTTAAGTGTGTAAACTGCAATGAAAGCCATCCTGCTAACTATAGAGGATGCTTAGTTGCAAAAGAAATACAAATTGCAAAAGATAAAAAACAAAAGAAACCACTTAAGAGCTCCAATAAGGAAACACAAAAGGCCAAAAAGGACTCACAGAAGAGCCCACAAAAATAAAAATCGAAAGATCAAGTGATCATCAAAAAGAACGCAATACAAAAGACTGCGGGCCCTAAAATGACATATATGCTCAGGCAGCATCAAAAACAGTACAAATACCAGCAGAGAAAGCCGTAAAACGCAAAACAGAGCCACACACTGCAATGGAAACCCTCATGAAACAAGTCCTAAATAGGATTGGTTCCATGGAAAAAAAAAAACAATAAAATGATATTAGATAGAATATCGTTGCTAGAGAGGCAGAACAGCAATAAATGAGTTGTACCAAAAAGACAAACATGATGAATAAAATCAAAATTCTAGAATGGAATGCACAAGTGACTCTCGATATAAACCAGATAGACATAAGTCTTATTTCAGAGACGCACTTCAAATTAAATTCTGACCTTAAACTGAAGGGATATAAATTATATCACTCCCCACATCCACATAACTGCGCAAAAGGCGGGGCTGCAGTGGTAATAAAGAATACGATTGAACACCATTTAGAAGCAAAATTCCAATCATGTGCCATCCAAGGAGTTTCCATATGCATAAAAACGAGCAGTGGCCAACTATCCGTTGCATCAGTAGGTATATTGCTCTCCAAGCTACAGAGTAAAGATGAGTGATTTTAAAAATCTTTTCCGCATATTTCACAATGGATTAATCGTGGGAGGGGATTTTAATGCCAAGAACAAATATTGGGGATCTAGACTAACAAACACTAGAGGCAGAGAACTTTATAAATGTATTAAAGAAGATGGCGTGAAATACCACTCGACGGGAAACCTAGCTATTAGCCAACAGATAGGAATAAAACCCCAGACCTTGTCGACTTTTTTATATCTAAAAATATATCCTCAAATAAAATAAATGTGGAAGAAGGCCCTGATCTTCAATCAAATCACTCCTCAGTTCTTCTTACACTTGGCGATAAAATAATGATAAAAGAACAAAGTCCAAAACTTGTTAATAGACTGACTGATTGGAACTACTTTCGACAGATGTTGGAAGAAAGTATCCAACTATAATCACGATCTAGTAGACAAACTAGAAAAGGCAGCGCAAATACCAACACTGAACATACAAAATGCTGCATGGGCAGCAACTCCAAAAACAACAAAAAAGATTTAGCAAAACAGATAACAGCTAAAGAGCTTGCCAAATAAATTAAAGAAAATATAAATATAAAAAAGGCCCCAGGGTTTGATTTGATTACAGGGGAAATATTAAAACTATTCCCACAAAAAGATCTTGCGCAGATTATAAATGCTGCATTTATGTTGAGATATGTGCCAAGCATGTGCAAGGTCGCGGAGGTAATAATGATACCAAAACCAGGCAAACCACCAAGCGAAGTAACCTCATATCGCCCAATATTGTCAAAGTTGTTTAAAAAATAGTTGGTAAAACGCCCGCAAAAAATAATCGATGAAAAATCGCTATCCCCAAATCACCAATTTGGGTCTAGAAATAAGTACTCCACAATTGATCAAGTGCATAGAATCACAGATAAGATCGAAAAAGCATTTGAAAAGAAAAATGTGTGCTTTATATAGCACAAGCGATAAAGTCTGGCACAAAGGACTGATAAACAAATTACAAAAACAACTGCCGAAGCAGTATTCGAAAATGCTGGAGTCACAGATCGATTCTTCAGAATTAAACAAGATACAGAATACTCAACATTAAGAGAGATTAAAGCTGGTGTACCGCAAGGCAGTGTTTTAGGGCCAGTGCTATACCTTTTATTCACTAGCGATTTGCGAAAGCGGAGAAACTACTATACCAACTTTTGCAGATGACACTGCTGTACTTGCCGTAGAAGAAACTGTGGAAATAGCAACAAAAAAGCTTCAAATAGCAATAAACCGTATCTCAGAATGGACTAAAAAGTGGCAGATTACATTAAATGACCTTAAGTCAGTCCATATTAATTTTACGTATAAAAACGTACCACATATTCCAGTCTACATTAACAACAATGTAGTAGAATATTCAAACACAGCCAAATATCTAGGCATGACTCCAGACGCTAAACTGCGTTGGAAAGCGCACGTAAAGAAAAAAAAAAAAAAAAAAAAAAAATATGAGTTGAACAAGCGATACAGTAAAATGTATTGGGCTATTGGGAGATATTCATCCTGTGCAACTACAATAAATTATAGCTATACAAGCAAGTTCTCAAACCAGTTTGGACCTCCAGTTGGGGGCATGCACATGCCAAACAAATTTACAAAAAATTCAGGTCTTCCAAAATAAAGTACTAAGGAACATAGTCAATGCACCTAGGTACATACGTAGTGCTGATCTTTATAGGGATCTATATGTTGAAATGGTTGAAGATGAGGTTAAGAAAGTTGCTCGAAAGCACAGAAGTAGGCTTCTCAACCACGTAAACACAGAAACATCAGAACTTTTAAATAATGACAATATAATCAGGAGATTGAGACGGATAAAACCTCTTGATCTTTAAGATTTAGCTAGGGCTAAGAAATCAGGTATTGTTTCAAACAAAACAAGTTTGGAAATCCGACAAACGGCGGATCTTTCTCTTAAATTCAAAAAATAATTTAAAAATAAATTGCTGATTAGTCGTAAGACTAGGTGCAATCCTATTCGGGATGGCGAATTTCAGTCCCCGGGAGTTTTTTTTAGATGAGTTAAAGTTCATCACTATTGCAGAAGCATCCCTCGCATACTAGCTCTGCAATGTCTTTCGATGATTTTTTCTGCCACCAAATTCCCAACACAAAAAAAAAAAAAAAAAAAAAAATGAAGGGTTTTCCACACTGACACGATAAGCGATACACGAATTTAAATTTAAAATAACCTCTCAGAGTCAAAATCCCGTTAGTTAAGCAGAAAACGAGAAAATAATAGAAATATAGACAGCAGAGACAGAGATTTGTTTCATGATCCATGATATCCTGAATGAAAGCAGCCAAGGTCAACTTATTTCAAATTAGAATGTGGCCAAGTTCACAATAAGTTGGCTTCTTTCAGACGTTCTTTTACAGCGTTTATTTTGAATGACAGTTTTGTACAGCTGTCCAAAAGAAGGTTTATCGAACAAAAAAAGTGCAGTAGATTAGATTTATTGGCAGCAGATTTGTTTTTTGCGAAAAGTGCGGTAGATCTACTGCTATTGCAGCAAATTGGCAACGCTGATTTCCAGTTGCTTGTTGCCTCAGTGGGAGAGCCGACTTATACCATGTTCCCACCAACGTGATTTAGCTAAATTCACTTGATTTAGCAAACGAAAAAAAAAAAAAAAAAACAAACAAAACAAACTATCAAAATTAAATTTTCTTTGTGATTCGGTGAGTTTTGGTATTTTTATTATTAAGTATATTTTATTATTGTTTTATTCTTGGCAGGTATGGAGAAAGGTGGTAGAATAATTTATTTATTTATACCGATGAAATAGTAATAATAACAAAAAAAAAAAAAAAAAATAAATATATATCAGTCATTTCTAATTATTAATTTAAATTATTTTTAAAAATTACATTTGTTGTTCAAAACAAAAAACTTAACTATTACTTCATATGGCAACCGTCTGCGAATTTAAATTTTGAAGCATATTTTACCAATAATTTCGGAGGTCCAAAATCTTCTCCGTTCTCCAGAAGTTCCTTGGCAGCTTTTAAATTTTGAATTCAAAATTTGAAAGAACTACAGAAAAAACCGCATAGATTTAAGTCATCATTAAATACAAAATATCAAAACTTAGCAAAACACCTTCGCACTAATACAGTCAAATAATGAAGTATTGGCGCAGTAAATGGTGTATACTGGACTGGAAGTTTTTGCTGATGCAATTCTTCGAGAAAAAAACTGGTAGCTGAGTGTGTATGGGTAAAAGTAAGGTGTGTAGCAGTAGGTGTAGTAGGTACAATTTTCAATTTAATACAATGATGGAAAATAAATATTATTAGCGAATAGCTACCCAGCAAACATTTTATTCAGTAAACTGAAGAATCACCTTATATTCAGTAAAAATGAAGAACATACATTCATATAAAATTCATTTATGTGAACCAAATCTGGTTTCAGATTAAAACGAATACTGACATTCGATTTTCATTCACATAAATGAACAAAAATGATTATGAGCTAGCTACCTCAAACAAAAAAAAATATCTTGCACTAAGTTCAGAATTCGAATTTATAACGACATTTAAATTTCCTTCACTTAAATCAATAAAAGTGACTGTGCACAAGCAATCGTAAAGAAAAAGTTCGGGGGTTATTTTTGTGCAAGAATAAACTTGTTTTTGCCGCAAATGGATAGTGATAGCGATAACGGGAGCTGAAAATGAAACCAAAAACAAAACGAAAGTTCGATGCGTCAGTTCGATTAATTTTCTGCAAAGAACGGTGGTCTCGAGTGTTAAGGAAATAAAAGGACTAAAATAAATAGTGACTAAAAAAATGTCACGATACATCTTTATTTCCCAGCAAACATTTGTCTTCAAAAATGAATCATAAATGATTCAGTAAAATGAAGATATCCTTCAGATATGAATTCATTTATGATTTAATTTCAATCCAATTTCCTGAGAAATCTGTCTTCATTTCTGAATCATTTAAATGATTCATAAATGATTGGAGAAACATTCACTAAAATGAATACATGCATGCTTATATATTCATTTTAGTGAATGTTTCTCCATAAATCTAAACTCCATAATCTATCGCACTCAAATTTATTTATTTATTTATTTCATTTTATCTATTAGCTAAGCATACAGATTACAATTATAATTAAAAATTATTTAAATAAAAAAAACTTATTAACACTAAAGTAATGTCAACAAATCAAATAAAACACTTTTGAAACGATTATGAGAAAAATGTAAATCAAGGTAATTACAAACCATATTGAATGAAACAATATCTTTGGATTAAGGTTCATTATGGCCGTAGTTAGTTCTGTGAACAGGTCGAAGGAGAATATATATTTCCCTTAGACCCGTTTGCTGATACTGCACATAGCGATTTAAGTTCTACTTAAATTCCTTATGGGCTACTTTTTCCATGTCATAAACTGTCACATAAGATTTTAAGTGGAACTTAAATCGCTATGAGTAGTATCAGCAAACGGGCCTTAAAGGTCTAGCCGGGGTATAGATTGGTAGGTAGGTAGGTTTATTTTAAAAACCCAAGTAGCACTATGTGCCGTTATGTAACCATAATTCATTTGACCTGGTTGTTTAAGATTGTCAAATAGGAGAGTTTAGATCCAGCCGGTGGAATTCAAAAAGGTTATCAGTTCCCTATTACTACTTTTGGAGATCTCCTCAAAGGAGTCGAAGAAGGGTTTACCAAAAGATCGCTGTAGATCGCTAGCTTGAGCTGGACAGGCGCAAATGAGTGAGTGTTTCCTTTTCGGCTGCGTCATTACAGCTGCGGCAGTGTGAATTATGTGGGATGCCTATTCTAATTGCGTGTTCTCCTATTGGCCAATGGCCTGTGGTTGTCGCAGTTATTCCGGCAATATCTTTTCGTATTTTACTTGGAGGGTGGGTTGTTTTATCCGTGCTGTAGTTTGGCCACATCCTTCTGGATATGATACAGTTCGTCAGCTCCTCCTCTACCTCTCTTTGCTTTGACTGTTCCAAGCGGCATTTGAACCGATTCCGCAAGTGAACAGTGAAGGGCTGAGTCTCGCCTGGACAGTTTGTCAGCATATTTCTTACCCATTGTTCCTTGTTCCATTGCTGTGACCTGGAAGTCAAATCAGGGTAACCTTGAACTTGTCAAGCCAACTCCTTACGACACTCTAATACCAATTTTGAGGTTATGTTGACTGAGGCGATAGCCTTGATGGCAGCTTGCTATCAATGAAAATGTTTATCTTTTGCCGCGGAACTATGTTTGTGTGTAGTTTGATTTGACGACAGGCCTCGCGGATAGCTAGTAATTCCGCCTAGAATACACTGACCGCATCCGGAATCCTAAAGGATTTTGAGATGTTTAGAGTCCATTTTTGAAGCGTCTGTGTTTTTTTTTTTTTTGGTTGCACCAATGGATCTGGTAATCTTCTAAAGATGCGGCAGCCCATGCTACCAACATGCACGATTCGCAAACCCGCATAATCGATGCCAGGAGTGCGCCTACGTACTAATCCACACCACTACGTTCTTCAACCACTCTCCCCGCGGAACTGCCGCTAGGTATTACTTTGCGGGGCTGGTTAGCAAATCAAGCTATTTCTCTTGTTTCACCTGCTGCTGAGGCTTCTGCTGCTTCTATTGCGTTCATTAGCCTTTCTTTTCTCCGCAGCTCTTTTTGTAGAGTTGTTATGAATTCACTTATTACCGTCCAATTCTCTTCCGACTGCAACATGTTGTCGATGAGTAGCGACGGGCTGGGCAGAGTGATTCTCCATGCAGTGAAGCGTGTGCAATAAAACACTGCATGCTCCCTAAGAATCTTTATTTTGGCATTCGGGGAAAGATGGTGAGCTGTCATGTCCAAATCGGCGGAGATATTTGCGGTAACCACCGTGGCCAGACAGGAACTGCGTAAGATTGTAGTAGCAGTCTCCATGCTTACGGCTTATCCAGTTTTGGATTGTCGGTATTAGTTTGTATGTCCATCTGCCCTTCGTTGTATTTTGCCAACGTGTTTGCCACATAGCTGCTGACGATGCCTTTTCCTCGTTTTTGATCTTCATTATACCACTGGCGTCGGGTTGGCCTAAGGCTCTTCTGTTATATACCCTCAACATCTCATTTGCAAGGACGTCGATGGGGACCATTCCAGCTATAACAAAGGCGGCCTCGTCTGAGATGGCTCGAAAGCCGCTGATTGTCCGTAGCGCGCAGAGTCAGAGTGTTGACGATAGTCTCCTTTTGGTATCCTTGGTCCTCAATGCTTGCGCCGCATATAATAAGACTGATGTGATGATTCGGGAGAGTAGTAGCCTTTTTGCGTATCCCAGATACTCCGATGTTAGGCAGTATGCGTGAGGGAGCTCCATGCATTTGCGATGCTTTTGGGTTAAGTAGTCCACGTGTATTTTGAACTGGAGTTTGTTGTCCAGCATTACTCCAAGGTATTTAACCGCATCTTTGGACCTGATTGTTTGGTTACCGACCCGAAAGTTGACAAACTCTGATTGAACTGTCCTAATCTGCTTAGCAACTGTCACGACGGCAATGTCATCGGCGAATCCAATTACTGTTACTCCCCCGGGTAACGCTAATCGTAGGACTCCATCTTTGAGGTAAGCGTGCTGTGCCTTGGATATTGATATTTCTATTGTACCCTACAGATGGTTGTTTAGGAGTTAGGAGTCGCCCGAGCGTCTTCAAAACAAAGGAGGTCAGACTGATTGGTTTGAAATGTTTCGAGATTTCAGGTAAAATGCCATCCAGGTCCGGCGATTTGTATAGAGGGAAACTCGCTGAGTTGCGAGCTTTGTGAGTTGTTACACTCTATGCTGTTATCCTGGCACCCTTTAAAGTGGGTATTCATTAAAAGCTCTAAATATTCTGCAGTTGACCCAGTCCACGCTCCATCCGTCTTTCTCAGAAGAGAGAGGTTGGATTGCTCTGTGGATAGAACTTTACTTGCCCTTGCAGAGTCCTTTAGAGTTTCGATTGATTGGAAATAATCTATCGATGACTGTTTCTTGGCCGCTCTGATAGCTTGTTTGTATAGTGTAAGGCAGTCTCGGTAAGGCTGCCAATATTTGCACAGACATTTATGGTAGATATTGAACGTATCTCTAGTCAATTGTCTAAGATTAGAGAGTTCCTTGTTCCGCCAAGTTTCGGCGGAGTTTTGTCTAAAGTTCAAGTTTTGTTAACTACAGAAAGGATTCGTTCCACCGATGCTGAAGTTCCTGGCAAGCATAGAATATACTCAACGATTATAGCCATTTCTTTGTGTTCGCGATCGGCGTTATTAAGATGGTTGAATATTACTACCCAGCGATTTACATTCGAAACATGGCCATTGGCCATCCTTCCATTCCTTGATTTTATCGCTCATACAGTAGTTTTTCGAATGTCTGAATTGCGTGTGCAAATTTGCCGCTTTTTCACTGGCATTGTGCAGCTTGTATTCGCTCAAGTTGCTCATAACACGACATCATTCCATTTCGTTGTTTTTATCAAAGTTGACCATGCAAAAAGTTTCAGCGGCTCAAAAGGTTCTGTGTGCTGTCCATAAGTTTGAGAATGCGATGACTGCGAATGCGAAATTATCTCTTTCACATCAATGCTAACGATAAAACATCTTTTTATGTTTTTATGATCGCTTAGTTACAGTCTTCGTATATCTTGTTTTTGACTTTTTTAAAAATAAAGTTGTAAATTCTTACGCAGTAAACGCAAAAAAGCGGTGTGCAGTTTTTGAGACTAAAAAACAGTATAAGAGTGCGAAAAATAGTATAGATACGAGCCTTAGGTATCAATGATATTGTTTTTTTGTATGCTTTAGTAAGAGTATAAATGCAAAACCCACTGTGTATATGATAGTCTTAAGTTCCATATGCAGCTTAAACGATAAGTACTAAACCTTCAATCTATTACGAAAATGTGTGCAGGATAGATAAGTTAGAGTTTCGAAATCAAAAAAAAAAAACGTCTAACACGAAATTAAAATAAATGATATGAGTTGCATACAATTGCATAATTGCATAAATAGAAGTAGCGTTTTGCGAAAGAGTTTTCAGTTTATTGGACGAACTGTATATTGAAGAATGAAGCCGAATAGCATTTGACTTCATGAAGGACAAGTCATTCATTCGTTTCAATTTTTATGAAAATTGCCTTAGTTCTAAATCATTTTTAAAATTAAACTTGTATACTACAAGAAGCACTTATAAAAATTGTATATTTTTTACTTTAATGAAATGAAAAGAACTGAAGAAGAAAAGAAATGTTAAATTAATTTGTTTTGTTTTTAACTTTCTCCATTACGTAGTAAGAGAAAGATATCGTTTTCGTACAAAATTTCGAACTCGAGATGTTTATCAGTTCTGACATTAAGATGATACACGAACTCAAAAAAGTGGGTCGCAAAATTCTGTCCGGTCCGTCTGTCTGTCTGGCTGTCCGTCCTTCCACAGACCTTCAGCCTAAGCGGCTGCCCCCCGGATTTCACTCGGAATCGTTTTTTATTTTGCAAGGTAACCTTAATATTAATGGTACTTCCCATACAAAATTTTCGTACCAGTTTGATTTGCTCGAAAACGGCTCTAACGATTTCAACCAAAATTGATATTTAAGCTAATACCTTATTATTCAAAAGATGTAAACTGAGCTACATATTTATAAATAAGCCCCCAAGAGTGTTTTGTCTATTCTCTAAAAAACTGTTAAAATACAAACGATGATATTCTACACTTCTATTGTATGCATCCTTTTCTAATTATGATATAAAATAGAAGATAAAAAGCCAAAAGTGCGGGCTGAAATTTTGTTCTTATGATTCTAACTTTCTAACGGTTGAACTACAAACGAAAAAAATTTCACTACAAACGAATGTCTATCGAACTGCATTTCACGTTTTTCATTCTAGAAAAAGTGCGGGCTGGCTTCACGTTAGGTATTCATCTGTTATGGTGATATGTATGAAATAACAAGTTTGAGAATAGAAAAACAAGCAAAA
This sequence comes from Cheilosia urbana, assembly GCA_946477585.1. Lineage (NCBI taxonomy): Eukaryota > Metazoa > Arthropoda > Insecta > Diptera > Syrphidae > Cheilosia > Cheilosia urbana. The sequence continues at coordinate 48,574,176 of OX297856.1, forward strand.
TGTTCACTTTGAATTTCAGAATGTAAACTGTACTGTTTGCAAAGAAATGACACGAAAAATTTAAAAACGTTCAAACAAAAATCAATCCAGCTAAAAAACCTGCCGGCTGGATTGTACAAAACATTGACCTATTATTATTATATGGATTGCTAGTAGCCATAGAGTTAGTTTATTAAAAACTAATAAGCAAATTATCTTTAAATTTACCAAAATAAGAATTTAAAAATTTTTCCGCACTAAAAAGTTTTTCCGTTCACGCAAAAATGAATAAATTCTTTTTCTAGAAATTTTAATGATAATTTGCTTATTTTGTTTTTAATAAACTAACATTATAATTCATAAGCAACATTTTAAGACCAAGATTGAACTCAACTATCAAATTTAAGTGGTCAAAAAAAAAAAAGCAAAAGAAAATTTGTACGGTTTTGTTTTATGTACGTACGGCTGAGGGCTGAGGCCTAAGTAAGGTCGATTTTTGCAAAATGAAAATGTTATGTTTAATAATACGTACCTACTTCAGATTATTTTATAGAGAAAATCTTATTAAAGATTGGATAGGTGCTTTAAAAGCATTTAGTGATCAGAAATTTGATGAGGACTATTGCAAAAAGGCAGTAATTTGTGCTAAATATTTTGAACTAAATCTGCTTATGGTTATTTGTGGAAAATAAATTTACAAAACTTGTTCAGTTCATGGGATAAGTTAGCAAATGTATTGTTATTTTCGTTCTACCTATATTTCAAAATAATAAACATTGAAGAATTAATTTGAAATCACTCTTTGAAGCTTAGCATCTTTTGAATAGATTACGTTCTTTTGCCTACACTTTACTATGGAAATGGATGGGATCATGACGGAATCTCGAATGACAAAAATCTCGAAAAAAAAGTAAATTTTTATCTAGTTTGAGAGCTAAAATTCGAATAAAACACGAAATATCTTCTGTTTATTAAATAATTTATTCATCTTGTCAAAACAACTACAAAATATATAAATTTAACAACACAAAAATACGTATGTATGACCGACCATCACGGTTGAACCACTGAAGCTATCACTACGGTGACCATATTCGCCGAAAAAAAATAAAGGACAATAATTATTTTGCTTCCAATATTTTTGTATTTGTTATTTATTTGGTTACAAAAAAAAAAAAACGTTAATGTCGTTTTCGATTTTGGCTTTTCAGATGTTGAGCTAAGATTTCAAATTTCTGCTGCCAAATCGAACATCGTATCACATTTACATTGCACCTAAATTCAACATTTCTGGAAAAAAATTCCGAAATCCGACTTTGTGTACCCACTGAAACTTGAACATAATTATCAAATGACAGAATTGATTATTGATCTTTTTTCTGTTTATAAATCGGAAATGGTTGAACCTAAAGAATTAATTGATTTGTTGACAACTGTTTTTTTTTTTTCTTTTGTTAGTCAGCGGACTGATAAAGTGATAAGTCATCGTCTTCGATTTGTCAAAAAGTTAAATTTTTTGGAGAAAAAATCAATTTCCTTTGTGATCGGTATTGCTTTTTATGTTCGATTTGCCAAAAAATATTCACATTGTTGTTTAGGTCTACAGGAAAAAAATTATAAAATGTCTTTCTTCATTGAATAAAGAGTGTGAAAGGTGGATGGATTTACAAAAATCTTCATTTTCATTACGAAAACCTCTAAATTCTAAGTAGGGTTTTCCCAAACTACATTTAGTTAAAAGAATAGCTTTAACAGCATAATACACTGCTCCAAGGGTTATTCATGATTGAAAATACTTCAGTTGGTGCACTAGAACCCGGTAGGCACAAACTGAAATTTAAGGTGTGCAGTGCATGCACTGAATCACTGAGGGTGTGAACCCAATTTCAAGTAATGTATGTATATTATACGTAATATTTTTAATTAAACTAAATGCAAACAGTTTTTAGTCAGTGTTTTAAAGGACAGTTTCAAAAATAAAGGACAAAATCCGTCCTTTATTAAAAATAAAATAATATAGGACAGGGGTTAAAAATAAAGGACTGTCCTTTTAAATAAAGGACGGATGGTCACCGTAGCTATCACCCTTATATTCACACCATATGTTTGTGTGGTGCTCCGGATGGTATATGTTTATTTTAGACCCTATAGGGGGCGCTGGGGTCGCTTTTTCAAAATTCTTATTTATGGACCGATTTGGCTCAAATTAACACCATATAACACTTTAAAAAAGTGTTTGCCAATATTTGGACCCAATAGGTGGCGCTGGGAGATATTTACGACAAGTTAGATTTCCCTGCATATCAATTTTGTATCAACAACATTAAATTTAATTGTAATAATATAGTTGGCGTTGGCTGTCTTCTGTCTATACTTTTTTGAATTTGACATTTCAGTAATTCATATTTCAATTACAATAATTGTTCGACAAAAACTCCAAATTAGTTTTTAATCAATCTTAAATGGGTAAATAACATTTCCATTCGATTTCCGGCACAAATAACGTAACCACGGAAAATGTTCTTAGTGGGCCAAATTTTATGATTCTTCTTTTGCAGTCTTAAAAGATAACATTTTGGACCCGATAAGTGGCGTTGTTGTCGATCTCCGAAACTGCTCAACCGATTTCAATGAAATTTTGTGGATGTATATTCTTCGTTCCCACTTGAAGGATAGGATACTTTTGGACTTGATAGGTGGCGCTGTTACCGATTTCCGAAACAGCTCTACCGAGTTGAGTGAAATTTGTGGATGAGTAGGTATGGTTGCTTCAAGATTGAAATATACTATTGTTTCGGACCCTATAGACGGTACTTTGCAAAAAATAAGCGGGATATGAGAACGGGTTGTGGAAGCATTAAAATTATTAATGGACATTGTCCAAATAAAGGACTTTGCGAAATGTGAGCAGGACTTAATACGAAAGGTATGAGCAAAGGCGGGTGGGTACAGCTACATATAAAAAAGACTGACGTACGTATGTGCGCACTCATAACTCGGGAACCAATCCTTAAATTTTTATGATTTTTGGTTTAAATTCGCATGGGCCCAAGGAAGGACATACATATGCTACTTTTTGTCGTGAAAATAAAAGTTTACGGGGATGGGATTGGGGACGGAACTTTGCATGGAGAACCGCATTTAAAAAAAAAGAAGATTGAATAGAAATACGGGTAGTTTCACTTCTAATACAACACAAATTATTTAAAATCTTCAATTTTTTAATTATTTTGATATGCCGGGCTTACCGCTACACAATTTGAAATTGAAAGTCGGATCAATTATAATTTTGTTGCGCAACCTTAATCTAGCGAAATTTTGTAACTGATCGCGTTTAATTTGATTGTGAAGAATCTCAAATTAAATGTCATGGAATAAGCGACCATTTTGAGTGGAAAATTAAAAGGAAAACATTCTTATTCTGCGAATTCCGCTTATTCAGAAAGATTTTCCATTCGTATTTAAGCGTATCAATTTCCCGTTTCGGTATGATAATTATAAGTCTCAAGGACAGTCGCTGGAATTTTGTGGATTCAATCTTGAATTCCCATGTTTCTCCTAAAGTCAAATGTATGACCTTCCGCTTTATACATCGTTATGTATCGTAAAGGACATGTGCATTGTGCATGCTCAGTATTATTATTTTCAGTACATTAACGAATATGGGCGAAACAAAGTTCGGCGGGTCAGCTAGTGAAATTATAAGTATCAATTTGTCTTACCTTCAATCTTGAAAATAAATTGAAGGTACTAGCGTAGGAACTGCACAACTCCACTTTTTCAAAAAGTTGGGAAAATTTGAAATAAAACCAACTGAAAATTCGAAAAAATTGGTGCGACTGTATCCAACAGTCCCGAAATATGTGTATGTGTAAGCACCGTGCGTGCGGTATGTGTTTGGCTTGATACACGTCATTGAGAAAAGAGGAAATTGTAATAACCGTATTCTTGATATATTATGAAGTAACAATAGTTTATTCGTTCTGTGCTAGTTTCGGTAGAATAGATACAATCGGATTGTGGTAGCTGAAGTAAGATATGTACATAGATATGACTGTAATCTATCTAGATTACGCTGGAAGACAGCATCGATGGTTATTCCATATCGTGTTGTTGAAATTTTCCGGTTGGAGTTTATTTGAAGATTAAATTTATCTTGCATAAAATCAATAAATGGTTGAGCTTCTGGAGTTGCAAAATTGATATTGAAGTCTCCGCTTCTGATCATTGGTAAAAGATGATAATCTCCCTGCAGAATTCTTGAAATTTCTTCTGACTACGGTGCGAGGACGAAATGGAGAAATTTTATTTAACATCAACAAAAAGTTGAAATTAATATGCCCGAGCTCATAAATGTATGCAATGATTAAATGCATGCAATGATAAAACACAATTTTATTTCACATCAACAAAAAGCTGAAATTAATATGCCCCAGCTCATAAATGTATGCAATGATAAAAACGTATGCAATGATAAAATGTATGCAATGATAAAACACAGTGACGCAATCCCTGTCCCCGCAAGTTAAATGTGTGGAATTACTCCACCAGATTCCAAAAAAATGTATGCAATGATAAAACACAGTGACGAATTTCCGTCCCCGCAAGTTAAATGTGTGGAATTACTCCCGCAGATTCCAACAACGCGCGCTTAGATGTTTACACACAAAAAAAAGTATTTTGACAAAAGAACAATTATAAAAATCATTAAAAAAAAACGTATTTTACAAACAAGTTTTTCAAGTTTCAAGTTTTTTTATTATTATTATCATTTTCTTCATTACAATTTTGTTCACCCGCAAAGCAAAGCACTTTGCACTTTTCTGCAGGCGGTTGTTAAGAGATTCGATTTCGAAGGTTTTAAACATTAAATTACATATTTTGTTAAATTCAATTTGATTTAATTCGGTTTTTACGATTTTGTTTTTTTTTTTTGTTTTTTTAATTTACTTTTAGTAGTAATTTCAACATATATTCCAAATTTTTGATTTCTACTTTACAAAATGTGATTGAATCAAGCACTTCTTTAGCTCTTTTTTTCTTTTCTTGAAATTTGGAATAACTCTTAAAGATTGAGGAATTGCATTAATAAATTTCGAAACAGCACATCGTAGTTCTCGGTTTCCGTAAGTGTTGAAAGCTTCCGGAACATGTAGCATCTCTTGGGCTCGTCGTCTTGTATTAAGCGTATGGTGTAAAGGTTGCAGAAAGCGCTGGTCATCCATGTAGTGCAACAGTGTTGTCATCTGGAAGATTGCATTTACATCTAAGAATTTAAGAGATGAATTACTTGGTCGAAGAATTTTAACAAGACGATGTTGTAAGCTTGATATTTTGTCCAAATGAGATTTCGCTGCGTTACCCAGGCCAGAATCCCATATCTTATGCGCGACTCCGCTAGCGAGTAATACACCTGCTCTTGCACATCAATATTTGAGTACCGCTTTAGGTACACCATTGCGAAGATAGTGCTCTTTAGTTGGAGACGCAAGGCATTTATATGCTCACGCCAGAGGAAATGTTCGTCGATGGTTACTCCAAGATATTTGAAGGTTCTGACTACCTCAATTGGCATGTTGTTGTTTGCTAATGGAGAGCAATGTTGTTTGCAATTTCGGTGATAGATCTGGACAGTTTCCGCTTGTTTCGATGGGCCGCGTATGTGCATCATTTTTGTTTTGGATGCATTTTTTTTTGCACCGTTTTTTGTATAAAAATTGTCAAAATCTTCCAACTCGTAGTTTTTAACTTCTCGAACGACATCTTGACACGTCAAATCCATATAAAAGGCCATATAATCTTGATGAACGGCAAAACCATATGGATTTCCTGAAAATATCTTTGTGTCATCATTTTGGACAACAAATTGCCACTCCATGAGCAGACACATATCCTCGATCAAAATCATAGCTTTGTTGCGCTTTTCAACTGACATCACCAGTTCAATATCCGATGTCACAGTGCGAATTCGATGTAAAATACCGTCGGCCATAGCACACAACACACCGTCAACAGTCCGCAGCGCTTCGAACGAAGTAGCGCCACAAACATTGACCAAAAGCATTCTCAAATAGAAGCATTCGTCGTTTTTCGGGTGAACTGTGTATATTCTACCAATTGCATCACTTACATAAACACCACGGAATCCGGGAAATACTTCACCTTGTTTCCGCCGCTGGAACTTCTTCGACGACGCATTCCAATATTGGGGCATTTCGCAATAAGAAAGTATTCGTGCAAACTCGTGGCTTCGGCAAGTGTCGAAAAAACTGGTTAATGGTGTTGCAGGTGCCATAACCCTACTCACGAATGAACAGAGTAACATGATTGTTACTCGCTCATTTTTCGTAACAACCCATACGTGAAAACTCAAAACGCTGAACAACATCATTGTCCAGTCCACGTCATCTCAATCAACCCTACATTTCAACTTACTCACTCATACTAATGCAAGGATCGTGAAAATAATGGATTCAAACCAGCGTTGCCATTAGCATTTAGTTCTTATCTAAATTCGAGCTTCAAAAATGTATCAAATGTATCACAAGAAAATATCGCTTTTTTCATAGGTATATATAAATTTAAAAAAAAAAATAAATCCTTAATAACAAATTCCTTAAAACAAACATCACATTTCACATCAGTCAATTAATTTAGTACAAAAAAACTTTAAAAACAAACATAAAAAATATAAAAAATTGCAGAGTTCTTCTTTCTTAAAATTCATTTGTGTTCTAAATTTTTTTTTTTAGATTTTTTATGCATTTTAGGTATATTCACCTTTTAATTGTTTGGCAGACATTACAGACTCGATAGTAGGTATCTATATTATATCTGTTTGTTAGATCGTTTTGAATTAAGTTTAGCTCAGAAAATGCGCGTATAATTGGCCGCATTCAAGAATCTAGTTATCTTAAGTCGACTAGATTGGTCTGGATAAGATGTAACCTGAACGCAAAAACTAGATTGGTCGGGAACGTCACTTTTTCTACGTCAGCCACATAGCCGAACTGTCAACTTAGTACTCAGTCACGAATTTCTTGACTAGATTCGTCGGCTACCCCTCCATAAACGTCAAATGTCACAGGTGCCCACGTGACCGATTTAAACCAATCACAATCACCGAGATAGATAGATAGATAGATGACAGCTGTCAGACTTACTAAACTAGATACTTGAACGCAATCATTTATGGAGATATTATTGACATTTGACAAATGTAGAGAAGAGAGTGGAGGCTTAGAGGAATTTGAATTGAATAACTCACACACTCTCATAGATTGTGGTGAATTTACGAATGCAAATGGGAGCTCCAGTCGACGTACATGTATTGTAAAGTATCAGTATGGGGGGGCTGGGAAGTGGGAACATTAGTTAAGAATGAGCAATAGTTACCATAGTCAGTTTTAAAAATAAAAAAACACTTTGGTATTGCCAGATTAAAAAATTTATTTGAAAACAAATAAAAATATATGAAAAAAGGAAGATTGTGCAGAATTTTAATTGAATATTCAAAATGTATCTAATTGAACCAAAATCCAAAAAAAAAGTATATAATTATCAATTTTTTTCACGGGAGCAAAAATGTAGCTAATTTGATACAAATGTATCTTTGTGGCAACGCTGATTCAAACACCATCAAACAAATGTCAAAGTATCTACTCCATTTCAAAATGTTACTGTTGCAACCTTAATTAAATAAAAATAGATAAATTATAAACGTTTAGTTCTTTTTATTATTTCTCAATTCCAAATTCTTTTTCGCTGTTCCACAGCTCTTCTCCAAAAACCATGTGCGATCCCATGACAGCTGTCAGTAGATGACAGCCGATAAGATGCCAGACTCCACAGGGTGTCGAAGTTACCACATTCCTCCCTTTTTTAATTCGTTCCATAACGTTGGGGTGGTTTTACCAGTCTTCCGTAGCGGGTGATCCTGTCACTCTCGGATCTTGGCAAGGTGGTGGGGATGGATGCATTGGCAGCGGGCTGTGCGTCGTCCTTCTCTTCCAGTATTGACGTTTGTGCCTGTCCAGTTCGAGATTCGGGAATCGTGTCGGCTGATGTTGCAGAGGTGACGTGGTGTGTGTGGTGACGTTTCTTCTGCCGAAAATTCCACTGGTTCCTTGACCGCAGGGATCTCCATTAAAAATGGCTTGTCCCCTGCAACGCGGCGTTTGATCTGGTCCACATGTCGACGTCCTACCTTATCGTCTACAGATTTCACAACATATGATACTGGACCGGTGATTTCAATTATCGTACCCTCCAGCCATAAAGGGCCTGATGAATAATTCCGGAAATAAACCAAATCTCCCACTTCAAACCTCCTTACGTGTTGACTTTCCTCGGACGCAATGGGAGTTAACTGCCCATCATCAGGATGAACGATGTCTAGTACCGTGCGAAGTCGCCGACCCATTAGGAGCTCCGCTGGGGTCTTACCAGTGGTGGTGTTCGGAGTTGTATGCTGCTTAAATAAAATACGTTGAATTTTAGTTTGCATATCCCCTTCGGTCATAGTTCTCAAAGACGTCTTCAAATACTGTACCATACGTTCCGCTTGGCCGTTGCTGGAAGGGTGATAAGGTGCTGTTGCGTTGTATTTAATGCCATTGGCAATATAAAATTGTTGCATTTCGGCTGACACAAAAGCCGTTCCATTATCGGAAATAATCCGCTGAGGTTGGCCGTGCGTCGCTATAATTTCCCGTAGCTTATTCTTAACTTCAGCCGACGATGTACTCCGTACTATTTTTACTTCTAGCCATTTAGACATAGAGTCTACCAACACTAAAAAAGGTGTACCCCTGAAAAGGGCCAGCAAAGTCAATATGTAACGTGTTCCACGGCTTTTCGCATGGCTGAATGAATTGGCGTGGTGCCGAAGGCAAGTTGCGTTGTGTTGTTTGACACTGAGCACATCTTTGCACCTTAAGCTCAATTTGTTGATCAAGTTTGGGCCACCATACGTAACTCCGAGCATACGCCTTCATCAAGCTTATTCCCGTATGATATCCATGTAGGAGATCCAGGATTTGTGTTTGGTATTTGGGTGGCACGATTAACCTACTTCCCCACAACAAGCAGCACTTGTGAGTCGACAGTTCCGCTTTACGTCGCACATACGGTATAAATTCTTCGGCTTTCTCTAAATCTTGCGGCCAACCATGCAGCAGGCATCTTAATACGCGTGACATTGTTGGATCTTTCATCGTTTCAGCAGCAATCTGCTCGGCTTTTACAGGAGCATTATTACTCTTTTCAAGCATCAGGATATCCGAAGGCCCCTTTTCCGCATCAATTTTTGAATGTTGTGGCAGTCGGCTTAAACAATCAGCGTTGATATTCTTCGACCCTGGCCGATACTCTATCTGGTAATCATAAGCCGATAACAATAAACACCAACGTAGCATGCGGGGTGACACCATTTGCGGAATCTGCTTCTTCCTATTAAAAATCCCTAGCAGCGGTTTATGATCGGTGAGAATAGTGACTTCTCTTCCAGCGACATACTGATGGAAATGTTTCATCCCAAATATAATGGCCAACGCTTCCTTGTCCAGCTGGGCGTAATTGCGCTCGTGAACTCCTAAAGTGCGCGAAGCAAAAGCGATCGGGCGTTCCAAACCCGCGCTCCCAATCCTATGGGACAAAATCGCCCCAACCCCATAAGGGGAGGCATCACACGACAGAAACAGTGGCTTAGCGACATCATAGTGTATCAGCAGGGTTTCGGAATCGAGCAGAGCCTTGAGTTCATTGAAAACTCTTTGATGCTCCTTCGTCCATTCCCATTTGACATTCTTGTCTAACAGACGATGTAGTTTCTCAGCAACTGTGGCCTTCCGGGGTAAGAATGAATTGTAAAAATTCAACAATCCCAGGAATGACTGCAACATCTGTTTATTTTCCGGAACGGCCGCTTGTTGAATGGCCCTGACTTTCTCTTTGTTCGGTGAGATTCCCTTACCACTGATATGGAATCCTAAGAAATCCATTTCTCGTCTCGCAAAAAGACACTTTGACTTATTTACCGTCAAGTTCGCTCGCGACAGTTTCTCTAGAACTGCTTCTAAATTACGAGTATGATCCGCTTCATCTTTCCCCGAAATTATGATATCGTCGAGATATGCTTTGACGCCATTTATACCGGCTAGTAGTGTATCCATACATTTTTGAAAAAATCCAGGTGCGGCCGATATGCCAAAAGGTAACCTTCGGACCCTATACAACCCTTTATGGGTGTTAAGCGTTAATAATTCGGCGGAGAAATCATCCACTACTAGCTGCTGATATGCTTGTTGTAAGTCTAACTTTGTAAATATCTGACTACCCGCAATCGCAGCCATTACCTCCGAAAACAGAGGAAGCGGATAGGAATTTTTCTTAATAACAGCGTTAACGGTACTTCGGTAATCGCCGCAGATTCTAATAGACCCGTCGGCCTTGGATACTGGTACGATCGGCGTAGCCCATCTAGAAAACAGAACCGGTTCCAATATTTTTTGTTCGATTAATTTAGCAATTTCCTTTTCAACAGCTGGTTTCCATGCAATAGGGCATTGCCTATGTTTCAGAAAAATAGGTGTAGCTCCAGGTAATACTTCAATCGAAATCGGCGGCCCGTTGTACGCGCCCAAATGATCGCTAAATATGTTCTGGTACTTCCTCAACACTCTCACCCCCTCTACTTCCAACTCCAACGCACACACCCCCTGCACCGTGATTCCCAGAGCCGGAAACCAATCTCTGCCCAGCAAGCATCTCCCACCACCTGCAATAACAAGAACCGGCAAATATCTGTCTTTATTATTGTAATTAATATTCACCATAGCCGATCCCAGGACCTGCAATCTCTCTTTTGACCAAGTCTGCAAGATTACTGTGGAAGGTTCCAGCTGCTTACTTTCACGATTAATGCGATTCCACGTGATCTCGGAAATTATTGTACACGCTGCCCCCGAATCAACCTCAAAAAATTCCTCCACGCCGTTTATTGACACTTTTGTCAAAATCTGCTGTGTGGACGGTGTTTGAATAACATTTAGTTCAAAAAAGTAGTTTGGAATAGCCGGCGATAAAGTCTCCTTTTCCTCTTCCTTTTCCTCTACTACATGGACAGCTTGCTGTTGACGTACAGCTGTCCTTTTTTTAAAACATGCTCGACTCGAATGTCCCTTCATGTGACAAAAATCACAATTTTTCTCCTTGAAAAAACATTTATCTGCAAAATGATTTCCATCACAGCGATAACAACGTAAGTTTCCTGGTCGTTTCTTTGACGATACCGCCATAACCTCTATGTTTCCCCGTACATCCATTACGTGTCGATGAGCCGCTTCATGGGCTATTGCAATTTCATACGCTCGCTTAAAATCCAATTTTGGTTCGCTGAACAGACGCTTCTGCAGCGATTCATCCGCCACTCCGCACACAATCTGATCTCTCAACATATTGTCTAGCTCCACGAAATTGCAGTGCTCCGACAATTTTCTTAAATCCTTCACAAAATCCGCAATCGTCTCTTCACTTTTTTGGCTTCGCTTATGGAAGGTAAAACGCTGCACAATCTCATTTGGCTTTGGGTGGAAATGACGATCTAATTTCTCCACGATTTCGTTAAACGACACATCTTTTGGGGTTAGTGGAGTCAGCAAAGATCGAATTATTTCATAAGTTGTCTCTCCCACGCAGGATAGAAATATGGCTCTCATGGAAATTTCATTTGTTATACCATTTGCTTCGAAATAAAACTCCATTCGCTCCTTATAATTGTTCCACGCCATTGTTGGCTGAAATTGCTCCAGTTTCCCAAAAGTATGTGCCGCCGTATTATTTACATTTGCCATCACGCTCTCATTAAATGCCATGTTGCTGTGTTTCCTCGTCGCCAAAATGTTGCAACCTTAATTAAATAAAAATAGATAAATTATAAACGTTTAGTTCTTTTTATTATTTCTCAATTCCAAATTCTTTTTCGCTGTTCCACAGCTCTTCTCCAAAAACCATGTGCGATCCCATGACAGCTGTCAGTAGATGACAGCCGATAAGATGCCAGACTCCACAGGGTGTCGAAGTTACCACAGTTACTTAATGTAACATAGGTAGTAAACATAATTTAACAGAACAAACTAATTAGGTAGGTACCTATATTTAAAAAAAAAATTCAAAATTGTTCACAACAACAATTTGCTCGGAAAATAATTGAAATAATTGACAACAACAATTGCTTTTAAAATTCAATTTTTTTTTTGTATTTGAAGTGTCACTACTCGAAAAAAAAGTTCAAAAATCGCGGGATTATTTTCTCAAATTTTGCTTCTAGCTATTTTCTCAAACTCTATATGCAAAAATAACTAGAGGGGAAATTTGAGAAAATAAAAGTTCAACATTCGTTGTTTTTTTTTTTTTTTTGATTTTATTTTCTCAAATTCTAAAGGCTGAAGTAACAGAGGGGGAAATTTGAAATGTATTTATAAATTCGAAGCGAAATAAGGCCGACTGGGCTTTATTTCACTTTGGCTAAGTGAAATAAGACCGAATTCCAAAATTCCGCGTTATTTCGCTCGGCGCTATTTCACGGCACCGATTTCATCTATGTATATAGATTCTAAAGGGTGTTTAAGTTTTAAGGGCCGTTGTTGATTTTGAATAAAACACAAATTATTTAGGAAATTATTGTCATTTCTTTTTTTTATGATAATATTGGTATGGTTCAATTATGTATGGAATAAAATATCGGCCAAATGGCCGCGGCGACCTCGGCGGCACACCTCCATCGGATGGTCCAAATTTTCGATGACGCTGAGGCATAGTTGAGGTTCTATGCTCTTGAATTGTTGCTGGCTTATCGCATACACCTTTTCTTTCAAATAACCCCAAAGAAAAAAGTCCAACGGTTTCAAATCACATGATCTTGGCGGACAATTGACATCGACACCACGTGAGATAACACGGCCATTGAATTTGTCGCGCAAAAGAGCCATTGTTTCGTTAGCTGTGTGGCAAGTGGCAGCGTCCTGTTGAAACCACATATCGTCCACATCCATATCTTCCAATTCGGGCCATAAAAAGTTCGTTATCATCTCACGTGAGGGGTACAGTAATTGTTGCGCACGACGACGAGTATAGGTGGACGGCTCTTCAGCCACACTATCGCGAACAGCAGCAATATTTTCTGCAGTACGAGCTGTACGAGCATGCACTGGTGTTTTCACATCTCCGACAGACCCGGTTTGCTCAAATTTTTGCACGATTTTTTCGATTGTACGCACATTTGGAAGATTAAACTGACCGAAAAAATCGCGAAGTGCACGATATGCGTTTTCAAGATTATGCTTTCTAGATTTATTTTTTTCGATTTTTTTTTAATTCGAGATTTTTTTTTTTTTTTCGAGATTTTTGCTTTCGAGACATCGTGGTAAACCCGAAATGGATCCATTCGCACAAGATGTCGCTCTTTTGTTTATATGTTTCTATGGAAACGGAAATTTTTTCAAAAAATACTGCTGTTTTTTTTTTTTTTTTTTTATATATACTTCTCCCGATAAAGGCGAACCTATAACGCTTCAACAGCGCCCCGAGATGCCTGCAGATATGTTTGTTCTGCACTTAAATTGCTGCAAATTGTAGTCTTCTGGAAATATATCCCCAGGAAGCGAGTTCCAAAGTTTGCTTGTCCTGTAACAGAAGGAGTTTTTGAAAGTTGATGTCCTCGCGGTTGTCAAGTGTACTGTATGGTCATGAGCATTAGTTACTATGGAAATTTAAACTTAACGGCGGCATGTGTTTCGTTGCCAATCCGCAACGTGTTGTTTTGAAACATATTTTCTCGCAGAAGTCTATGAAAATGACATTTCACTAGCAGTCCATATCTTAATATATAAAAACGTTCGTGCGTATGTATGACCGACCATAACGGCTGAACCACTGAAGCTATCCCCCTTATATTCACACCATATGTTTGTGTGGTGCTCCGGATGGTTTATGTTTATTTTAGACCCTATAGGGGGCGCTGGGGTCGCTTTTTTGAAAATTCTTATTTATGGACCAATTTGGCTCAAAATTACACCATATAACACTTAAAAAAATAGAAAGCTTTTGCCAAAATTTGGACCCGATAGGTGGCGCTGGGAGATATTTACGACAAATAAGATTTCACTGCACATCAATTTTGTATCAACAACATTAAATTTAATTGTAGTAATATAGTTTGCGTTGGTGGTCTATACTTTTTTGAATTTGACATTTCAGTAATTCATATTTCATTTAGCTGTTGTTGTTCGACGAAAACTCCAAATTAGTTTTTAATCAATTTTAAATAGGTAAATAACATTTCCATTCGATTTCCGGCACAAATAACATAACCAAGGAAAATGCTCATAACCACTGCGCCAATTTTCATGGTTCTTTTGTTTTGTTCGTATTGGTGCATTTCAGGTCCAGGCAGTCTTAAAAGATAAATTTTTGGACCCGATAGGTGGCGTTGTTGTCGATCTCCGAAACTGCTCAACCGATTTCAATGAAATTTCGTGGATGTATATTCTTCGTTCCCACTTGAAGGCTAGGATACTTTTGGACCTGATAGGTGGCGCTGTTGCCGATCTCGAAAACGCTCTACCGAAATATACTATAGTTTCGGACCCTATAGATGGTACTTTGCAAAACATAAGCGGGATAGGAGAACGGGTTGTGGAAGCATTAAAATGATTAATGGACATTGTCCAAATAAAGGACTTTGCTAAATGTGAGCAGGACTTAATACGGAAGGTATGAGCAAAGCCGGGTGGGTACAGCTACATATAAAAAAGACTGACGTCCGTATGTGCGCACTCATAACTCGGGAACAAATCTTTCAATTTTTATGATTTTTGGTTTAAATTCGCATGGGCCCAAGGAAGGACATATGCTACTTTTTGTGGTAAAAACAAAACTTCTTGGGGATTAGTTGAATTTTTTAATTCTTTGGATGTTTCGGGCTTACATCTATACAATTGAAAGTCGGCTCAGTTATAATTTTGCTGCGCAACCTCAATACACCGAGACTTTGTAACAGAATGCGTTTGATTTGGTGGTGAAGGATCCCAAATCAAATGCCATGCAAGTGACGATTTTGAGTGGAATATCCAAAGGCAAACACTCTCATTCCGCAGATTCCGCTTATTCAGAACGATTTGCCATTCGTATTTAAGCGACTTAAATTTCCTGTGCGTCTCGCTTTCACTATGACAAATAATTTGTTGAAAGTATAATCGATGGATGTTTGTGCATTTGTAGTATCAATCTTGAATTACCATGTTTCTCACATGGTCAATTTAGTGAAAAGCGGAAGGTTGGCCGAAACGTAAAAATCATTGCGGTTTGCTTGAAACAAATCAACATTGCCATTCGTCATTTATTTCTGTTACATTTAATATAACTTTTGAATGAAGCATTTTAATTGGCCGAATTACATAAATTAGCAAGCGCATTGTACATGCTCGGAATTATTATTTTCATTACATTAACAAATTTGGGCGGAACGAAGTTTGCCGGGTCAGCTAGTATATGTATATAGTTAGTATGTCAATGGTACAAAATCTCCCAGCTCTATACGACATACGTATCAATCCAGTCATCTCCGACTGGAAAACAGTCAAAATGCCGACGCTGGTTATTAGCGTCTACTGTACTATTTTATAAGCTCTTTCACTATAGCAGGAGTTTCTGTTTTCTGATCAGTTAGGGCATGTTTTTATTTTTGACTGAAATATATTAGTAACGCTGGTTTAAGTTATCTATGTTTGGAATGGAAGTAGGGTTCGTATTATACCGATATCTTTAAGTAGATATATGTATGTATATGTACGATTTTAGAGATTTGTTCTTGAATTTGTAGGTATTAGCAGTTATAAACCTATGCCGATGGATATGTGTGGGGGTGGAAATTAAGTGGGAGTTTCTGATACTGTAAGGCTCCAAGTTGTTGGAATTATTTTAAGGTGTAAGTAGATATATTCAACATCGTTGAAAAAATTAATAAATAAAAAGCTCGTAATATTTGCTGAAAATATTTTTTTTTTGTAGTTGTAAAAAAATGATCACAATTTAGACAAATAGTCTTCCAGCTCGGCATCTGCAAAAGACATGGTTGGAAGATTTGTACATTGGAGATGAAACCAATTTTCGTAGTTATCGCATCCTACATTTTGGGACAGCTTCCTTTTTTCAACTTTTGTACGTATCAACTTTTTTTGTCTTTTTGGAACATTTTCCGCTGAAGTCATCAGAACAGTTAAGTAATTTTTTTCATTTGCTGCCTTGTCTTCGTAAAAATGTTTAATTCCTTTAGGGGCAATGATATTTCTAGTTTTTGGAGCTATACTAAATCCCGTTTCATCGGCATTAAATATTCTATAAGAATCCTCAAGTATGTCTTAGGCATCTTCTTGGGAAAATTATTCCTTGAGCTTTGTAAATCATTTTCTATTAATTCGCTTGAACATCGTAGAAACGTTTCGTGTCTCTCATTGTTTTACCGTTTCTTCAACAAACAGTGCTCAAATGAAATAGCTATTTGCTTTCCTCCCCTTCAGCAATTCAACCGCAATACTCGCCATGCTAGGAATGCCCATCAGTTTACCATCCAGCCTATCTTCGGACGTACAATGAAATACAGAGAATCTTTCATAAGCCGTACAACGCGACTGTGGAATGCCTTGCCCAGCTCTGTCTTTCCTCCCCGGTACAATTTACAGACATTTAAGACCAATGTGCATCGGTATCTCCTCTATCCTATATTTTAGATACAGTTTCAGGGCTTTGTAGGCTTGAATTGGAATGGCACAGAAGACCGTAGTACCATTTCTTACCGGATTTGCTGTCCTTGAAAGGAATTTTGGGGCTTTCTTCTTGAAGAATATCCTGCACCGTTTTCAAGACGTTTGAGGAAAGCCGAATTTCGGTAGATTAATAAGTCAGTTTTTAAGCTTATTTTCTTATGCAGAGAGCACAGGGCAGGGTTTAAATTTCCCAAGGTTATCTGAGGTTCTTTTGTGAAATCGGTCCTGAAGGTCATCCTTAATCGTAAACCTTCTTGCCGCTGTCCTAATTGTAAGTTTATTTTCACGGATTTCAAATAAAGCTTGTTCTAAATCGGTTCCTTTTAGGGAACCTTATAAAATATAGAATAACGCGGTTTTTCTGATCCTTAGCATGCTTCTCATTTGCCCGGGTCATATTTAAGTCGCTTAAGACAAGAATTTGAATATTTTAGGATCAAAAAGTTAATGGCAACCTTATAAAAATTTCTTTTAGACCTAAGATAAAAGATGGGGCCGGAGTTAGGATACGTGTGTCCTTTCGAGCTGCCTATATCCGGCCGGGGCTGGCCGACAACAGGCAACCACGTTTATTTTGGTGTCCTATCCCCGGCCATTTAAAAACAGCAATAAATACAAAAGTTTTTCGCATTTAAAAGCTAATTTTAATTAAAAATAACATAATTTTTTATAAAAACAACACTTGAAAACACTTGCCCACACAGTTTCCACACAAAACACTTATTCCCGATAGCAATTTCACTATCGCTGGTAACAGTAAATTCACGAAAACCTTCACCAATGCAACACGAGGTAAAAGAGTTCATTTCTTGACAGAAAAAACGCAACATGACTTGTGAGTTGGACAGATCCAGAGAGAAGTTTAAGAGAACAATATAAGACAAGCCCTCGGAAAGAGAAATATATACGAATTCACTAGTTACAACGACTTTTCTGAGAGGTGGTCGGAAACTGGAGGCGGCCGCAATTGGGCGACTCTACGTATTGCTTATTTGTTTCCGGTGATTCGAATTGAAAATTAAGGACGCAATCATGTTGGAATCATCAACTTAATTTTATGTATGCACTAGCTGTGCCCGCAACTTCGTACGCGGCGTAAGGCTGTGTACTTTCCAATTAAAGAGATTTGACCGTTTTCTCAACAGCATATTTGTTTAAAATCTAGCTAAAACAAAGCGGTGAACATTGTCAATGTGAAACAATAAATCAAACAAATCTATTTACCTAAAACACCAATTAAGAAAATTAAATTCAACAGCGTACCTAAGTCCTAAAGTTCCACTTCCTTACTGTAGCACTGTAGGCATCAACCAAGGTATATAGAATAACATGGTAAAACATTGCGCATGTCCGCATCCTATCTCACTCGCACACTGTTACGTCACGTGTATCACACTGTTTTGACATTTCAGTGCAAGTTCGACGTTCTCTCAAGGTTTTTGTGGAATATTTTTTAAACAAATAAAAATAAAATGGTTATTTGTGCGATATTCGGCTGTAATAATAAGAACGACAAGAAACGAAAGCAAAACAAGGTTCCCGGGCGCGAAAAATTGTCGTTTTTCAGATTTCCCAAGGATGAATCTATGAAAAAAGTGTGGTAGAAAAGACAAGTTTAATGCAAATAATGCATTTGTTTGCTCGAAACACTTTAACAGTGACCAATATGCGCGAAACTTGAAACATGAGCTGCTAAACTATTCACCCAAAAACAGTAGGAATTGCCTTTCACTTCCAAGGACTCTGACAATAAGCGCCAGGAGAATTATGAAAGGCGGAATACAAAACAAAAAATTGTGCGCGAAATTTTGTGAGTTTTAAGTGTGAACAAATTATAAATACGTAATTAGTTGCTAATTTAAAATTTGTATTTTCAAAGGAAAACCCTTCCAAGTGAGCAAGTTACCCAGGACACCAATGAACCTACTGCAAAATTATGCTGAAGAACAACCGAGCAGATCCTTCACATGGACAGATCAAGTCAGCGAAGGTGGACTTCGAAAACCCAACACTATTTTTATCGAAAAAATACGACTTCTTGAAAGTATTTTTAATGAATATAACTCGACTGGTCTAAAAACTGGACAAAATTACATAAAAACATTGTTAGACCTTGCCGAACCTATTGATTTAGATCGCGCGATCAAAAAGTTGTTTTTCCGGTGCAAAATGTTCTTTAAGATTCGAATTCTTAACAAAACACTAATTACGAATATCACTGCAAAAAAAGAAAAATGAATAAAACGCTTAACTAAATGTAAAACTGATATGTACTTGTTTTTATTTCTAATATTTTAGCAGATTATAAAGGACTTTTTATACATTATGGTTATGAGGTTTGATTGAAAGAATAAAACTGCGAATAACAGCTGCCAACATTAGATTTCTTTGTTGTATTGCTGTGGAAACAAGTGGTATCGTACCACCATCAGCTCACTTTAAAACAATTTCGCCACTATATCTTGCAAATCACATTTTTATTAATTAAAAATCCACAACCCTAATATAAAGCACATGAATGTGAACTAATTTGTTCTGAAGTGTCAAAATATGTGATACACGTGACGTACATGCGCAGAACTGAACCAATATTTTCCTCCGGAATATCATACCATGTATTCTATATACCTTGGGCATCAACGTAGGTAATATCAAAACAACCACTAAAACAAAAGCCTGAACGGAAATTTGTATCTACACCAACAATAAGTAAATCAAACAACATAATTCACCTATATCGTCTTTACTTCTTGAATTCTTCAATAATTCTTTACTGTAGTCTGTAGGTATCAACGTAGGTATATAACAACCATTAAAACAAAAACCATGAACTCAGTTTCTATATACACCACCTCCAACATACATTCACCACCACACCACACGTCATCAGCCATCTGCGCATTTCCTCCGATCCGAAACACATTGTCGCTGTTTTTTGTTGTTGTTTTTTTTTCATTTGAACGTGCTTGTGCAATGTGCGCCACCAAACCACCCCCAAGCAGAACAACGATCAAGAACCGCGGCTGCTGATAATATTCGATTTCAGAAAATAAATTTATTTTTTTAATGTTAGATTTTAGGTTGTAGCTCAGCTTCTAGAGGACATAGAAAGCTGATTGATGGCTTGAAATATCTATAAAAGTGTTGGCTCTCCTAAGTATTTTGTTTTGTTTGCATTGATAAAGAATTATTTGAGTAATGGTGAGTTAAAGGCAGTAAAGTCGGAAAAAAAACACATTTTGGTCAAAAACGCTCCAAAAAATAGGAATGGCAATGAAAGGAATAGCCTATATGTTGCACGGAATCTTAAGAAACATTTCAAAAAAAGTTTCATCGAAATCTGTGCAGTAGTTCTCACGCCATTAGGTAACAGAAAAATTGCCAACAGTTTTATTATAAGTATAGATTTTCGTCTAAATCGTTAGTGCTGTTTTCAGGTTAACTAAAGAAATTAAACAAATTTTTTTTTCAAAATTCCGTTGTACGATAATACAGGGAAGTTTGCAATTAAGTTAGAAATGACCATATTACCTTTCACAGCTTTCGATACATGTCCAAATTTAAAAAGTACCGTTATTCGATTTTTTTACCGCAAAACTCAGTATGCAGTCATGATAACCTCACCTACTTAATCTCAAATATAAATTTTAGGTGAAATCGTTCGAACCGTTTTCGAGCAAATCAAACTGGTACGAACATTTTGTATGGGAAGTACCATTAATATTGAGGTTACCTTGCAAAAAAAAAACGGCCCCGAATTGTAAGACCCCAAACTCCAAATCCGAAGATTGAACGCAACCCAGGTAGCCGTTTAGGCTGTAGGGCTGTAGACGGACAGAATTTCGCGACCCATTTTTTTTTTGAGTTCCTCTATCATCGTAATGTCAGAATTGATTAACATCTTAGTTCGAAATATTGTACGAATACAATATCTTTCTCTTACTACGTAATCGAGAAAGTTAAAAAAACAACAGTGAAATAAAACTAATGCGTACCTACTTCGTATTAGGAACATTATTCGCAGATGCTTTTACTTAAAAACAAAACATCACACTATGTAATGCAGTCACTATGATCGGGTCATATACAATCCGTTTGGTTAAAACATGGTTAAGAGCATGCCAGCAAATACGAAGCTATGCGCCCAAATAGCAAGTATACAAGGCTTGTGTGTTACAACTTACAATGTACGAGTATAACACTTTCAGTTGGTTCAACCTCAACGTACCCCGTTTAGAATTGTACCATGGGCATAGGTATTCAAATTTAAAATGAAATAGGTAGTGTAATTAAGAATAGCTTAAAATTCCCGAAGACCGGTAGATTCATTCGGACAATAGCCAAAATTATTTCCCTTCAAAATTATTTCCCAAACACTTGAACTGGAAATAAAATGGTATTTTTGGCGTTTATATAAAATTAGGTACGTAGGTATTTCTGGGGATCTGCTATGCTATGACTAAGCAATGATGACAGTCTCTTTTTAATTATCGTAGTTTAACCGTAACAGTAGAGCTATTTATTGTCAAACCTCGGCCGTGGAACAAACGAAAAGAACAAACAATCAGGGAAGTGGTAGAAACGAAAAAACCATATGAATGAAGTGAAAGAACGACTATATTATGTACGTATACAAAAAATGAATATGAAAGAAGAGAAACCATGTGGAAATTTTGGTTTTGGTATTTTTGGAATTAACTTTTCAAGATAACTAAGGAAATGAAACTCTTCGCAGTGCTATGTGCGCCCATATCGGTTCGGTCTCGATGTACTCTGGTCGGTAGTTTCTTTTCGAAGCGATACTTTTTTTAGTTAGTTATCTTTAGACGGCCATTTGAATCGGTTGGCTGCGAACTGTGTTCGGTTTTCGATTTTTAGTTACTCTTTAATAAGTAAATACATATTAGTATACGTATTTGTCTTAAAATTCTATTATTCTCTTGTTGGATGGAATAACAATAAAAGAGAACATTTATGTGCGCTTAATACTTTTTCTCTCGGTTGTTGCTTTTTAGTTGATCCGATCATACACGTACGCATCTAGTGTATCTATCTATATATATATTAAAAAAAAATAAAATACATACGAATCTATTCCAAGAATAACACAAATACACGCACACTGGTGTGGTGTACAAATACAAAATTTATTTGAGTGATAACCATTAGAATCTGAAATGTGTTTAGTTCATATAAGAATCAAGAGATAAATTATCCAGTTTAGGTTCACCTAAGATTTAAACTAAAACACATTACAGAGCATCGCACCATACCCGATCACTCGACGAATGTCCATTGATCTTAATCGAGAGAACCACTTGTGTACATAACATCAACATCACTACAGGTAAGACGCCGGGTTTTCTCAAAATTTTATTTTTGGTTTAAGATTCGTTTCGTCATCGATCGTTACGATCGCGCTCGCGAAGCGAATGCGTATCCGTATAAATGTACGATGTACCTACGACTTTAAGAGACATCGCCGCCGCAAAATAATTACTGCCACAGGAGGAGTTTCCTTTAATGCCACATAGTGATAATACAAAACAGGGAAAAAGCAAAAAAAAAAAAAAAAATCAGCTCACGCAGTTTGAACTTACTAGCTACAAACTTGATTTAATTTTAGTTAGCCTTGAAAGTACTCAATTTTTCAATGCAAGTCACTTTTAAAATATGTAGATCAAAGAATTGATCATGTATATGTAATTTTAAAACAAGTTTAATATCGTGTCGTGTCCCTCTGAAGCCCAATGAAATTATTTATTTAAATTTAACCCCATGTATTTTTCTTTTCGAACGAATCTGTGTAAAATAGTTGACCGGTATCCGTAGTTCGGAAACAGCTAATTCGAGTTGTGAGATAACCTTTCTTTCCCGTGTGGGAAAAAGGGCGCGATATTTAAAAACAGTGTTTTCTATTTAAAAAAATATCTTCCACTTTAGCTGGTTTCAATTTTCTAAAAATAGTTTGCATTCGGAGCATTTAAAGTGTATGCTGGTTTTCAAGCGCATATCAAAGGTAACGAGTATATTTTCATGTTGTGATCAGTGCACTAAGTTTAAAAAATAAAGTTACTTTTTGCTGCTCCCCTGTTGCTACTCTTCAACCGCATAAAATTAAATATGTTCTAGGTTTTTATTTGTTTTTATGCTACGCGTATATCTACATATATACGGAACGGATAGGTATATAGTTATGCTACCCACAACCACAATACATATGTTTTGAATACAAATATACTCTCTCGAATTGGAGAGTGATATAAATAAAATACAATGCTCGCATATTGTTCGAATGGAATAGCGTATGGAAAGAGTGATAATCAATTATTTGTTTCGGATTTTATGTACATTGTAGCATACTATCTACTCATACTCCCACAAAAGATGAAATGCATTGGCATTTTATTACCCGGCATTTGGGTATTTCACATAATATTATTATGCCCGTCTCGTGATCTTTAGGTATTGAATATGTTGGCGGCCCACTGATGCTACATAATGTACGGGTATATTCGAATGAAATACTTCGGAATAGGTTAATCAACTACATGTTGTCAATCCCAATTAATATTACCATTATCGGTGGATTGATATCTGAAAGCAAATGAATCAATTAAGGCTTGCCGAAGCTACCTTCAGTCGGTCGTTTTGAGTAATTAAAATTTGGATCAAATATACATGAGGAATAATTTCTCTTTTAAATTGCGACTATTGGTTTTTCCAACTCCTGCGAAATTTTCATCGGAATTTTTCAATTCTATTTGTATTGTAATCAACAGTACCTATATTTAGTAGGTAGACAGTATACCTATACCTAGAGTGATTTTGAAAACAATACAAGGACAAAGAACAAAGATTAAGACTGAGAGATGTCGTTAACCCTTTCTACTAGATAAGAAAACTGGAACAGAAGTTGAATCTGTCAGTGTTGACATTACTAAAAACACTCTGTAAAACGAACAATGTAATTTATCTCTGTAACAAATGCTTAACAAAGCAAAACAATCCTTTCTTCTTGATGAACACACAAGTAAATAAATGAGCTCTAAAAATAAAATAATTTGTAAAACGATAACTTGTTGTCACATCTGCAGTTGCATTCAGTGTTAGGAACTTGCTGCCTGTGGCTTTTGATCATTACCTATTGTTGTAAAATATGCATGCGTGTGGTGCGTACCTTGACCCTACACCTAGTTTGTGTTCTTATTGCCTATCAAGAATTAAGAGATTGTTGCGGATTAAGTAACCAATAAATTCGGTTGATGATTTTTAATACCTATTCCCCCCGTCAATCATATAAATGAAAATATGTTTTGAAATAGCCCGAAAAAACATTTACCCAACAAAGTAAATGTTTTTTTGGAGTTTGGAAGTTCGTTTTATTCTGAATTTCACTCGGGTTTCGGTGAGGGTGTGATTTACTCAGGCGAAGTTATTAAAATATTTATTTGAAGTAAATGTAAATGGTATTCGCTACAGAGACATGTTGGAACGTTATTTTATTTCTTTGGGCAATTGCATTGGACATCAGTGATAAGTGGTTCGAAAAAGACGGTGCCACACACTACACAGCGGGTGCAACAACAGAGTTATTGGAGTCTCACTTCGGTAAACGTGTTATTTCGAGAAACGGACCCGTCGATTGGCCGCCGAGATCGTGTAATTTAACGCCTCTAGGTCTAGACTTTTTAACTTTTTCGATTTCGTAGTAAGAGTAAGATATTGTATTCGTACAAAATTTCGAACTCGAGATGTTAATCAATTCTGACATTACGATGAAAGAGGAACTCAAAAAAGTGGGTCACAAAATTCTGTCCGTTTGTCTGTCCGTATGCTCCCGACGTAGGGATGCCAGACGTCCCCCTTTGGGGGGACAGTCCCCCTTTTTCATACAAAAATGCTGTTTGTCCCCCCTAGTACAAACCACTGTCCCCCTTGTTAAGTTAAAATTAAAAACTTTGAAAATACTTTCTTTTAATATTTTTAACAAGATTATCGGTTGACACATCAATTTAAAAGTGCAAGCTGGGAATCCTACTTTACTTTGCTTTGCTGAGATCGAAGCTCAAAAAAACACGCCTATTGTCGTAGGTATAATATATTTCTGAAAAAAGTATTTTTTTTTCTTAAATTCAGTTTTCGAGTCAACCGTAAACGCTAATTTAACAAACTACTGTTATATCGAAAACCCCGATTTCGATATCGATAAAACTTAAAAAAACAAGTAGTGCTTACATCCCGAACAATAACTTATATGTACTGAGTTTTCAGCTAAATAGTTAAGCAATAGTATTTTCCAATTTTACGAATACCATGGTTTCTAAGTAAGTATATACGTTTGAACTCAATAGATTGGGTGGTTTTCGAAATATAATATTTTGAATGCATTTTTTGTATGGGAGGTTGTACGCCCCTATAAATCATGAACCAACCAATACACCTACAAAGACCTTATATACTCACAAATTTAGTTAATATAAACACACAATCCTAGGTATTGGCCCAGGAGTATACCTATGAAGATTGATCAAAATTAAACAAAGAGGTATGGCACCGCCCATACAAGAAAACAATAAACATCTTTTTCTTTTGAAAGATTAATGGCTTATGTAATTGAAGATATTATTTTTTTTTAGAGGTCCCAGTTTTCTCACATGGACAGTTACATGTAGCCTGTTCGCATGTTGATAAACCATCGGTTTTGTATATTTACACCGAAAATGGAAAAACAAAAAACGTCGTGTACCATCAAGGCATTAAAATAAAAAGTTTTTATCAATGACTTAAATGAATTTTAATTTGATTTTTTTAATTTTTATTTTGCACTGCGAAGTGTGTGTGTGTGGGGTCCGCTAGTATATTTCTAAATCTCAAAAACGCTCTTTAAAATTTAAATTACGATAACCATTAAAAATCCAATAACAGCAACACAAAACTTAAATTTAGCAAATATTACGCACTTATGTGATGTGATTTTAAATAAAATATCAAAACAGCTAATAAAACTTTTGATCAACGAGAAAGTTTCTCTCGACCCAGTTGTGCTCTTTATTTCGAATACAATACTTTTTATACTCCAACTTTATGTGCATCAAACACTTTCATTCTTATATGTTTTATTACAGTTTAACATTTTTTTGTATAAAGAAACATTAAATTAGAAATGCCAAAGACCCCTTGGATTGGGCATAGTGTACAGTGTAGATCTAAATTCGAGTAAATTCGCTATTACTAGATTTCATCAAAAAGTTATTTTGATTCAGACATGTATTTGAAATTAATACAAATTTCAAAGACTTAACATTGAAAGTTCACTGAAAGCCCTGAATGTGACTTTCAACCTTTGTTGAAGAATGTGTTTATCTGCATAGTAATAAACTTTTAGGATCACCAACCTATTCCAATTACATATACCTACTATCAAAACATTTCCCAAGAGATTATCAATTCAAATCAAACCATGTAAAGGTTAAAAATATTTATGTAACAAATAAAAAATTAATAAAAAAATAAAAAAAATAGAAAACGAATAAAATAAATAACAACATGTCATTGCGCAATACTAATAAACTACTTAGTGTCTAGGCTGAATTTTACGAACTCAAAATGGCGAAAATATAATATTACTGTGATATTACTGAATATTATTGTGACCTACAAAATATTAAGTAGGAAGATTAAAATTGATTATTAGTAGGGGCCAGTGTATTAAGTATGCATTGAGTGTAATGATGTATTAAAATAAATATATATATATGTTCTTCGAGGGTAACTATTTCGTTACGATCTACGATTGCAATGCATTCAAAGTTCGTTGTGTCTTAAAAGTTACGATTGTAACAATATTTTCATCTCTGTCTTTTCAACGTATTTCTGTAAAAAGACTCCTCAAATACATCAAAATAAATCTAAATATTATCAAAGCATGCGAATAAAATTGATTTTGCTAATTAAACAAACCGAATGACAAATTACACAAGAAGGGAGACTCTCTAAACTGCGCCAACTATAGAGGCATCAGTCTCCTGAACACTGCGTATAAGATCATGTCTGCTGCACTGTGTGAACGCCTGAAACCATTCGTCAACGATCTGATAGGTCCCTATCAGTGTGGTTTTAGGCCCGGTAAGTCCACGACCGATCAAATATTTACACTACGGCAGATCCTGGAGAAAACCCAAGAAGTCCAGATCGATACTCATAATCTTTTTATCGATTTTAAGGCCGCAAATGACAGCATTTATAGAGACGAGCTATACAGAGCCATGTCTAGTTTTGGCATCCCTGCCAAACTTGTCAGGTTGTGCAGAATGACGATGGAGAACGCTCGCTGCTCCGTAAAGGTCGGAAACAATCTCACCGAGACCTTTGATGTCAAAAAAGGATTTAGACAAGGTGACGCGCTGTCATGTGACTTCTTCAACATCGTTCTTGAGAAAATTGTGCGAAACTCACAAGCCAACACCAGAGGCACAATTTTCCATAAGTCTGTGCAACTGCTTGCATACGCTGACGACATTGACATTGTCGGCAGAACACAGCGATCTGTCACTGGTGCGTTTGCAAGTATTAGTACAGAAGCGGCAAAAATGGGTTTAGTGGTGAATGAGGGTAAAACAAAATATATGCTGTCAACAAGAAGGGACACACAACATCGAAGAATCGGACAGAACGTCACGATAGACAGCTATAACTTTGAGGTAGTTAGGGACTTTGTCTACCTCGGCTCCGCTATAAACTCTGATAATGACATCACATCAGAAATCAAGCGAAGAATCACACTTGTCGACCGCTGTTTCTTTGGCCTAAGACGGCAATTGATTAGTAAGGCCTTGTCAAGAAGCACTAAGGAGATTCTATATAAGACTCTCATCATCCCTGTCCTGCTCTATGGCGCAGAAGCATGGACCCTAGCAGTGGCGTAGCAAGGGGGGGCAAGGGGGGCACAGGCCCCGGGCGGCACTTTGCTAGGGGCGGCAATTTGGAGCAGTTCATTTTTTTTAAATAAATAATTTATATATATTTATTAGTATCATTTTGGCAAGTTCTGGTTAGAGAGCTATAAGCGCCTACTGTATTTTTTGTAAGCTCTTACAGTTTACAAGTTGACAGGCGTAGTAGGAGTTTCTGTTTTTTGATTGCAAGTAGTGTTGGTGATAGATCGATATCCTCACATTATGCACGAGTATATCTTAGAATTCAGAGATTTGTTCTTGAATTTGCATTACACGTTATAAACTGAATATCCCGATGGACGTGTGTGGGGGTGTAAACGAAGTGGGATTTTCTGATTGTGTAACGATGCAAGTGGTTGGAATTATTTTAAGATCTGCGGTGAAGAAGTGGGCAATATTTGCAAAACATAAGTTTTACCTAGCTGCTATTGCATTCTTAATGGAAGTGCGGAGTTTTAAAAAAATATATGAACACAGATCGGCTTTTGGGTAGTAATTTTTCAGAAATAATTAAAGAAATTGATTTAGTTGAATTTTTTGAGAAAAACTAAGTAGGCGATCTTATTTAAAATACCTGTATTATCTTTAATATGTATTTTGATCAAAATCGTTAGAGAGGTTTTTGTAAAATTACGAAGAAAAAACCGTACCGTAATAAGTAGTTGGCGCAACAGGTCAAAGGAACCCTAAGCCTAGCTTCTCACAAGCATTGTTTTGTGTGAGTTTTTTTTATTTTTTTTTTATTTTTTAGAAAGAATGGAAGGGATCTTCAGTTTTATGCCGATTCCAAACGGCTAATTGAGAAGCTCTTTCAAAACAGTTATACTCTCGGATGTTTGTCAGACGTTCGCGAGAGGTAGCACAGTGAAAAAAAACCCTAAGTTGGAATTTGGGTTTTTTGCGGGATTCAAACCTGGACCCCTCGCTTAGTAGTCCAACACACTAACCACTAAGCCACTGCGCATACACTTTCGAGATATAAGCAGTTTTTAAAATTAGCGTTTTCGGTGATTCGAATTTGAAATTAAGGCCACAATAATTTGGAAACATAAATCTTACTGTAACTACTCATTCTGGTCGAAACCGTTATCGTATTTTCTTAGAAAACGAAATTAAAAGAAAAAACTTCTTTTCAAAAATCTATTGTACGACAATGGGTACGGTACGTTTCGCTTAAATTGTTGGGAAAATTCCCGTTTCGCCGGGGTGGCGAAATGATCAATCTGGGAAATAATAAAACGTCGAAACGATATTTCGTTGAAAAATTACTTTACAACAACATCAGCAAATTGCCAAATGATTTTTGCGAAATGATCAGAAATCATTTCAAAAAAATACGAAAGATAAAAACGCCAATTAGTAATCGCGCAATGATTGAAATATTTAAGGAATAAAAAACCAAATTCAAAATTCAGGATTGCAAAATAAAGGAAATATTTAACGACTGAGGGCAAATAAATAAAAACCGAATGAATTTTGCAAAATATAGACAAAAACTGAGCCCTCTATTCAGGTAGAAATGACCATATTACCATAGAAATGAATTTTTGTTTTCGAGATATTTCGAAATTTCAAAAGTAGCGTTATTCGATTCCAGAAATTTTACCAAGCTTACAAAGGTATTTTTTTAATGTGTGAAAAAATTATGGGGGCGGCAGAAATCGGGTCTGCCCCGGGCGGCTCCAACCCTCGCTACGCCACTGGACCCTAGCAAAAACGGATGAGGATCTTCTTGGTCGCTTCGAACGCAAAATTCTTCGAGTGATTTTTGGTCCCGTTTGCGTTGACGGGATTTGGAGGAGAAGATTTAACAGCGAACTCTACGAGCTGTACAGCGACATCGACCTGGTCAGAAAAGTACGCATTAGTCGTCTAAGATGGTTAGGACAAGTATAGCGAATGGACACCAACGCTCCGGCCCGGAGAGTCTTCGATTCCAACCCGGAGGGACAATGCAGTAGAGGAAGACCTCGCCTTAGGTGGCGCGCTCAAGTGGAAGGGGACCTCAACCAACTTGGTGTGCGCAGCTGGAGGCAGTTAGCCAAAGATCGCGCTAACTGGAGAGGCGTATTAGTTGAGGCCCAGGTCCACCCCGGACTGTAGCGCCACCTTAAGTAAGTAAGAATGACAAATTAATTAAGAAGCAGAATTCAATTATTCTAAGACTCTGCGGTTTGAATTACATTGCTTCTTAAACGTTTAAAGAAACAGAAAGCTATTTCTCTCGTTCGCATGAGTACTTTTTTTTTTAACCGAAAGGTTAAACCCAACCGGGTTTCTATCTGGTAGTACTGTACAGATCGGATGAATAATATACCTATACAGAATGGGCCATACTAACTAACATACAGTAAAAATGCACAGATCCTAAAAAAGTCTTAGTCCATAAAATTTGGTAAATATATTCCCGGCGAGCCTTTTAAATCGTGGCTATCACCACCAGCTTCATATTCGCTATAGTGATTCTCTTTTTGTATTCAAGAGGGCGATCGTTAATCTGATAACACTTCAATATTGTGATCTTCTACTAAACTAAAAAAGTAATAGACTTTGACAGCGGAAAACTTAGTCCATAAGGAGTTCAATAAAGAAGTTTTTATTATGCCAGGCTTTGTATCTTGTACCTAAGTGTATTGTATACTCACCTTAAAATAATGCACTAAAGGGTTTTTGAGCTTGAAACAAATTGAGTACGGACTTGAAAAGTGAAAAAGGACTAATATACAGTTTCGAAATGCTACATTCGTGTATATTTGGTGATTCGATTTTCCGCACCACTTTTATTAAGTGTTTGCTTTGGCGGTCCAAGAGCTTGCTGGTTAGTGCTTTGGAGTTTGGACTTCTAAGTGCGAAAAGACTGAGGTCCGTTCAGGGCCCCCTTAACTTTTTAGGAAGGGAAACCTTACAATGTTGTACTTGAGAAGTTAAACAAAAATATGAAATAAGTTTAGAAACCTTTGAAATTCCATAAATAAGCCTGGTTATAAATATCTCGCAACACCGACCGATGTTCGTTGTTGCGCAATGGAAATGATTACATAAAATTATTGCTGAAAACAAAGGCTTTAGTAATTGAATAATTGAAAAAAAAAAAAAAAAAATTGCTTGTTCGAACGATCAGAATATGAAAACAATCAACCATTACATCTTAGCTGTGGACCGATAAGGTATAGATGCGATTAGTTAGTCAACGATGCGACAAGAACCAGCTCAAAAAACAAATACGCAGAGCAATTTTTAGTTCATATTGAAGTAAAGAGATAACTCATGTTACAGAGGTGTTATATATTTGAAGCCCTCTTCCAAGGCCAAATAAATTAATTAAACTAAAGAGTGACACCCTGTTAGCAACCCCTTGTAAGGCGCAGTATGTTTGCGCATGCACGGGTACGCGGATTTTAAACTGATGAAAACAACTAGTTATTGATTGGGGATTATTGGGTCTCCGCCAAGTTTTGCAAGTTTTGATGTTAGTTGAAAATTAGGTCTATCATTAATTTGTCGAACAGTAGCACCAAAACATTTTACAGAGTATCTGCTACATTTTTATCTTGTCAATGAAATGTTCAAAATAATAGAAATTGTTTACGTAATACTTATATCACATTTTCGTGGATCTCGATGAGCTGAAGAAGATGAATTGAGAGAACACGATCACTCTTTTAGGGTCAACAAACAGTGTCTTCTTGTGAATAATTTCATGACACATAAAATCCGACGTTAAGTAATTGCCTTATTTGTAATTAATACCTATGTGTTAAATCCTTTATAACCAAGAAAACAAATAATTCAAAATAAAACCCGTTTTGGAATTAAAAGACTGTAATACGTTTTGCGCGCCCATATTTTTTCTGCTTTTTATTTTCTAATACAATTTAAAAAAATTGGTTTCGTTAAGCTTTAGGTATTTCAATTTAAAGAAAATAATACATTTGTTGATACAAAATTAGACCACGCAGTGATTTCAAAATAATTAAAAAATACTTAGCATTTCTACGTCGTAAAAAAATGGAAGAATGTTTTTTTTTTTATTTAAAATTGAATGACAGGAGAAAAGAAATAGGTTAGTGCTTAAGGCTTGTTCACAAACAACAGATTTAGGAAGTGTTTACATTAAATATATTATTTCTAACAATGTTTCCAATAATATTTATGCCTTTTAAAAATAACAAATAATTATATTGAAGTCCTCTTCAAATACGAAATTGCAAACAGCAATAGGTAACTACTCGCTTATGTATTTAAAAAAATGATTTATGTCAGCAAAAAATAAATGGAAGAGAAAATATCGGAAGTGCAATTTTGACAACCACAAGGAGTTACGACAATAATTATTGTCCTGCTCACTAAACGGTTTTAAACAGTGCGACTGCTGTAGTCAAGATAGTAACTTTTTGTGGTTAAAACAATACTCGTTTTAAGATAGCATTTTCCTAGACAGTTTTATACTTTTATTTATTGTCTTTCGTTCCAGACTTTAATAGTAGCCGTAATACGAGATAATTTTCGATTAAGAATACGTAATATACGTACAATCCTATCCCGTGCCATGTTATATAGATATAGATCTATATCAGCTTCATAATTCTTTTTCAAGTCTTAAAGAAATTGTGATATTTATGATATTGTTAGCTATACGCTGCGTGGAAACACAAGAACAAGGGAAAACCTAGAACACGGCGGATTTGTATAACTAAAGTTATATGCAATAGCATAACAAGATAATCAAAAGTTTGATTGGGACCAGCAATACCGATAGCCAAAAAGTGGCAAAGAGTTTAAAAATGGGTTTATAGTATCTACAGATAAACAAGTTTAACAAAGCAAACCACAGATCTATATATCTATATCTATACTTATAATAAAACTGTAGGCAAATTTTTTGTTACCTAATGGTGTGAACTGCACAGATTTCGATGAAACTTTTTTTGTAATGTTCCTTAAGATTTTGTGCAACACATAGGCTATTCTCTTTCATTGCCGTGCCTATTTTTTGGATCGTTTTTGACCAAAATGTGTTTTTTTTCTGACTTTACTGCCTTTAACTCGCCACTACTCAAATAATTCTACGTAGCTCACGGATTGCTTGGATGATATTGAAATTAATTGCTTGAATTGTTTCCAGATTGTTGGCATAACATCACTCCTGCACGGTTCCCCAAAAAAAAAGAAGTCCAAAGTGGTCGAATCGCAGCTCCGAGGCGGCCAATTGACATCGCCAATACGGCTGATAACCAATATATAAATTTCAATCAATGTTGATGGTATTTGGTACGGATTTCCTATTCAAAACATTTTCATTTTTGTGATGACGTAATCAATCAACTGTTTCAGTAGTCTTGTGATTGTGTATGACATGGTATGGTTAAAACTAAAGTTTTTAACTTATTAATTAATTTTATTAATTGGAGAGAATTCACTTCCGTTGCCTCGCCAGATCACAATTTTCGTAACACATTCACCAGCTCCAGCGTGCCCATAGAAGTAGATATTCACCTCATAAAATAAGTTGATATTTTTTTAAACGAATGTTTATATCTCGACAACAAAACTATTCCATCTTTCTAGCTGCACATCCACAAAATATCATTGAAATCGTTTGATTTGTTTCAGACATCGACAACACCCTATACGCACAAATACACGTCAGTTGACTATGCCTGCTAAACCAATACACATACAAGCATCACCTCAAACGTCACCTTTCATGGAAATTTTACTGAAGCAAATTCGGTTCACTCATTACAGAAAACATCAATTTCAAACGGGAGCGTATCGGAATTCCGCTTTTTGAAATCCCGCTTTTCAAAAATCCCGAAAAAAAAGTTTTAAAATCCCGTCTGCTAAAATACTGTTTTTTTAAAATCCCGTCTTCTAAAATCCCGCTTGTTCAAAATCCCGATCTATTATAATCCCGCTTTTTAAAATCCCGCCTATTCCCGCTAATCCCGTTTTGTTTTACAAAATATTGTTATCAAAAAAAAAAAAAAAAATAGATGTTGGTTATATGCGCTTTTTTATTCTATTATTATATATTTAAAAATATTAAAAAAACTCGACCAAAAAGAAAATACATCCGAATGTTTTTACTGTAAGCACATATTTGTTTTTGCTTACATATTCAACATTGTTTTTGCGAAAATAGTATATAATGCACATAAAAACCTTCCTCTTGCTAACGGTTTTAACCTTATCATTTACTGCTCTAATAATTATTGGAGTTTACGCCAATTTATATTGTGTAGAATATCATATAACATTACTTTATTATTTTTTTTTAATTATTGAAGATTGTCATATTAATTACTTAAAAATTTATTTTGATATTATTTATTTCTTATTTTGTTACTTCCTCTAAAAATGATGAATGTTAAAATTTAAAAAAAAACACTCGTTGCTTAATTTATTTTAATGTTCTTATTATCCCGCGATTTTTTAAAATAAAACAACTACTTTTGATTGTAAAAGCGGGATTATAAAAAACGGGATTATAAGAGGCGGGATTTTAAAAAGCGGGATTTTAAAAAAGCGGGATTATAAAAAGCGGGATTATAAAAAGCGGGATTTTTCATTTCATTCCATTTCAAACACAATATCAATATCTACAACTTATTTTTATGTATATATAGAGAATGAGAGAGAGAAGAAGAATGATTTATGATTGTCTGCCAAATCCAAACCTCATCTGACTGTTTCTTTGTGGTATTTGCGATCCCAGAAGAACCTCTAAATATTTTCATTACATCTTAGCTTTTATTATATTTACAAGCAAGTGATGAAGCCTATATGGACATATGGTATACAGTTATGGGGCTGTACCAGCGAAATAAATCTAAACATTTTACAAACTTTTAAAAACAAAGTGCTAAGATCATTCTTCAGTGCACCGTGGTACATTAGAAATGAAGATCTCCATGACCTCGGAGTTCCCACCGTTAAGGACGAAACGAAAATATGTGCTCGAAAGCATAGAAATCGATTATTAGGACATATTAATATCTCGGTCCGTGAAATTCTCGATGAACCTTTTTCTCTCACCGGCCCTTTTTCGACTTCAGAGATCTGCCACGGCCACTCTGTTTATTTTAAATCTGACTCTTCGAAATGTCAACTGAGTATGCAGGCAGGATTTAATTGACTAGATTTGTCGGCTTCCCCTCCATAAACGTCAACTGCAAAAACTAATCACGTGACCACTCTGGGCCAATCAAAACTGAAATACATCTAGTCAGCCAGCTGTCAGACATACTAAACTATGAATCCGAACGTCCCCATTGAAAGCGACACTGAATTCATTCATTCTGACTGATATTTCATATTCGTTTGTGGCCGCCAGAATAATTCGACTTTGTATTTTTTGTCTTACACCTGTCACCTCTGTTTCTCATTTCTTTTATTGTTTGTTGTATGTCTGGAAGTTATTTGAACGTACTTTGGGAAAGACATTTAGTATTTAATAGTTAATTCTTATAATTTTAGTATCGAGTATTAAAATATTCCATATTCGTTTATAGATTCTACTATTCCATTAAAAATATTAAATAACTGCGTAGCAAACCAGGAAAACAATGGCCGCATTCAAGAATCTAGTTATCTTAAGTCGACTAGATTGGTCTGGATAAGATGTAACCTGAACGCAAAAACTAGATTGGTCGGGAACGTCACTTTTTCTACGTCAGCCACATACCCGAACTGTCAACTTAGTACTCAGTCACGAATTTCTTGACTAGATTCGTCGGCTACCCCTCCATAAACGTCAAATGTCACAGGTGCCCACGTGACCGATTTAAACCAATCACAACCGAGATAGATCTAGTCAGACAGCTGTCAGACTTACTAAACTAGATACTTGAACGCCCTCAATTTATTTATGTTGCCTTATAGCTTTTTTATTATTATTTTTTTTTAAGAGTATTCTCTGTAGGGTAGTGGCCCGCACATTTTGGAAATGGAAAGGAAATCAATATTGTGGCAACGGCAACGCTGCTGGAGAGGAGTGCCAAACTCAAACGCACTTGTATTGGTAAATCGGAAGCAAATGTGAGAAAAAAAATCAGATTCGCAATTTTTTTCGTACCAAACAAACATGACCTAGAGGAAAAAAATGTGCTCTGAGAATGACTAATTAAATATCACATAAGTAGAAATAGACTGAACTGACCAGAGAAATCATACTGAGACCCCCAACTTCGGCCGATTTGCCGTCACTTGCCTACAAGCTACAAGCTATATTTTTACAGCAAAGGTGCCTCAAAATTGTTATATATAAATATGTATTAACAAATTTTACGTAACTTTAAAAATTCCGTCTTACCAACACACTCGAACAAAAATATGAGCCATTTTCGGTGTGGACAAAGTTGCTCTCAGCATTCATAAAATTCTATCCGTTAAAATTACGTCTGGATAGTATTTTTTTTAGTGCCTTGAACTTGCACCAGCCAAATCAGCCCACCGCAACGATATATTTTACTTAATTTGTTTACACACTTATTACAATTAGTCCTAATTTTATCACACCTGCCGATTTCGAGATAGCTTAAGAAGATACCCATGTAAAATTAAAAAAAATATATATATAAAGGGTTATTCAATAAGAGGTGTTATTGTGAAAGGATATGGTCCTGTATGCGTGCTCGTGGTGCGTGCATTTGGCTGATGTTGTTTTTCATTTTATTTACGGCATATCTTCCTCTTTATTATGAAATAAACATCCGATCATTTATCTCAAGAAAATTGCATATTTCTTTGAATAAATAAAAAATAACACCTCTTATTGGAAAACCCTCTATATATATTTTATTACACACCACACCGCCTTAGGTACCTATATAAAAGTTATTCCGGCTTTGATGCCTTTGGAAGGTTCTAACTAATTCCACCATAAGATAAATAAGGAGATCAACCAACCATTTAAATGGTTTTATGTCTTTGAAAATGTAGCGAACAATTTCAACCTCCAACTAAGAAAAACTATTATTTGCAACAGAGGCACCACATGATAATCCGGTTGAAACCGGAAGTAGGTATAGGCTGTTTTTTTTTAAGTATGGGTCTGCCCCCTTTGATCAACGTAAATGGGACCAAATACATGAAGTCTAACTAGGCTACATACAAGGTCAAATTCAGCTTGTAGACAATCCCTTTTTTTTTGGCCGAAGCTGTCAGTCTATTTAATACTTAGTTTATGGCCTTGTTCGTGAATGGCGCTAAGTTCAATTTACTAGCAATATTATGAACACACCACCAGAAAGATGTGGAACTGAACTGCTGCTGACGAGTCACGAGTAGTTGAAGTGTTGCAATCGCGTGCTGAAGATTGCCCTTTACATTGATTAGCTGAGATTTTTTATCAATAAAACGCGCTTGATATTAATCTATAAAATGAGAAAACAATGGTTTCATATCTCATTACATTTGGTAGGTACGTTTTATTTATTAACTTCGGAATAATTTTACAACATGGATTTTTTCAACGAATATCAACAACGATCAGAAGACCAGATACAAATTCTTATCTCATACCAATGGTTTATTCTCATGATCCTGGTATTTAGGAAATTTCTGTTTCTTATTATCGGTGAAGGATGGTACATACTCCTACTGCCACTCGAACATCCTTTGTGGGTACTATATAGTTTCAGTTCATCTACTGTTTAGTTTGGTTGTTTTTTACATTGATCTCTTTTCAGAAACTGATCTCTTCAAGTAAATGCATAGTTGTTGCTGTCAACAAGAAGTAATAAAATAATGATACCATTATACGTCAAAGGAACTAGTGTCGATTTCCTCAAGTAATAACTACGTATTAAATTTAAAAGAATTCATCACAAATACGACGTAATTTTATAGCGCAATACCAGTTGATTTCATTATGTAAAGATCATGTGACGTGATTAAAAAATAATCGAGATAACAATCACCTTATTATTATATACATTCATTATTTGGTTTGGGAATATAAAATAAAGCAAACAAACAACAAATAATAAAGCAAATTTTTCACCATATTACACAATACTTTACAGAAATGGTTGGAATTTTTCTGTAGCGCGTCTTGTAATGTCCTCAGTGGCGGATTAGCCATGTAGCAAGAGTAGCAAATGCAATTGGGGCCCCGTGCACCAACGCCTTCTGACCGTAAAAAAGTATTAATTTAGATCGAAGCATACAAATATTTGTTCAAAACAATGTAGGTACAATATACCTACTTACCACGAATCAAAATGTTCATCTAAAATTTTAACTTTTAGTACATTTCTAAAAGGGGGTCACACCACAAATTGTGTTAAGAACCGCAAGACCAACTGAAATGGAAATAGACTAGTTTTAAAGATAAGTAAATTGGAAACGGGACTAAAGGCAACATTGTGGAACGAAATCCTAGAGCGTTTGCAAGCGACTAGTGCTTCGCTGCAATCGGCTGATTAAGACCTTAACACTGGGTACGCCTTTTTGAATCACAACATCGGTACATTCAAGAAATACTAACCACGGTTAAAAACAATTTGTCGAGGCAAAAGCTCAATGATATCGGCAAAACATATTTTTCCAGATTTGTAAATCTTTGAATGGTTTTAATTCATTCACTTAACGAAACTTGAATCATTTTGAAACTGAAATTGAACCCCACTATCCGATAAGTTAATGAGGTAAGATGCCAAACCCTGCAATATGTTTTGTTTTTGAACTTTCAATTTGCTGTTTTTCGAGGTTTGTTTCTGCTAATATTTATGCTGATATAATTCTTATGTACGTACGAATATTCAAAGACTGGACTTTGCCTCTCAGCTCCCCCCTTAGCTCCGGTTTATATTTATTTACTGTACTTCCCGAGAATGTTTAATTCATTTACCAAAAACTGTATCGATTAACAAAATACAGTCTTTCAGCCTTTGGAAGAATTCTTCAGTTGAGTTGTAAAACTCGAAGAAGTTGATTTCAATTGCACTTGTGTCAATACCGCTTTTCACGATAGAGTTTTCGAGTTGGACGACGAGGACGAGTCATGCATTCGCCTAAATTTCTTAGTAATAGTGTTATGTCATTTTTAAATACGATGGCACTAAAACCGTAAGTTCTAAAAAGCAAACACTAAATATAGAAGTAATCATTTACAAGAAGCTCTCATAAAAACTGTTTACGGGTTGATTTCGTCAAAGCCATGCTTGGAATTTTTACTGTAGATGAGAATAGACTTTATTTAAGTTAAAAATTCAGGTTTACAATAATTAAAAACCGTCGATCAGGCAATTTAATGTAGGTATATGTTAAAGTAAATATAGATTTAAATATGTAATTGAAAGGAAATGTGAATTTATTAATTTTTTGATTCAAAATTATTTTTAAGGAGGCTTTTGTTATCTAAAACCTTAAATATATATTTTTATTTACATAAAAGAATAAATACAAATATTTATCTCTTCTCTGTATATATATCTATAAATATCAAATAGAGTTGCAAAAGCATTGTGACCTTATAACTCACGAACGGTCAAACCGACTTCGATCAAATTTTTAGGGTTTGTTTGTATGGTCGCTTAGTTGGTTTATATTGATATTGGTCAACGCGTTCGTGAGTTATGTCAACATCTGATTTTGTCCATATAAAAAAAAAAAAAAAAACCTGAGCGTGTGCTGTATGTTTACTGTGTGGTAATTTCACACTCACGGTAAATACACGTTGCAGCCGTCAGTCAGTGAGTTATTATGTTACGGTTTTTTTTTTCATCGAACTCGCATTCTGAACGGATGTAATATTAAT
Organism: Cheilosia urbana; assembly: GCA_946477585.1. NCBI lineage: Eukaryota > Metazoa > Arthropoda > Insecta > Diptera > Syrphidae > Cheilosia > Cheilosia urbana. The sequence goes on from OX297856.1 coordinate 48,613,700, forward strand.
TAATTTGTTTATCGTTTAAACACAAACGTACGTGCACATTTTATTCGCGCTTGCCGGTAAGTGTTGTTGTTAAGTGCTCTGCTCATAGTGATAATATAGAATAGGAAACTTTAAAATACTACATTATATTCCCACTTATCATTTAGTAATGTCACTGGGTAAAATGAAAAGATTCATCTCTGACGTTCAAGAGTGAAAGTGGTAATTGCAGACATCCAAAGATGTAATGAAAATATTTAGAGGTTCTTCTGGGATCGCAAATACCACAAAGAAACAGTCAGATGAGGTTTGGATTTGGCAGACAATCATAAATCATTCTTCTTCTCTCTCTCATTCTCTATATATACATAAAAATAAGTTGTAGATATTGATATTGTGTTTGAAATGGAATGAAATGAAAAATCCCGCTTTTTATAATCCCGCTTTTTATAATCCCGCTTTTTTAAAATCCCGCTTTTTAAAATCCCGCCTCTTATAATCCCGTTTTTTATAATCCCGTTTCTTATTATCCCGCTTTTACAATCAAAAGTAGTTGTTTTATTTTAAAAAATCGCGCAATTACCACTTTCACTCTTGAACGTCAGAGATGAATCTTTTCATTTTACCCAGTGACATTACTAAATGATAAGTGGGAATATAATGTAGTATTTTAAAGTTTCCTATTCTATATTATCACTATGAGCAGAGCACTTAACAACAACACTTACCGGCAAGCGCGAATAAAATGTGCACGTACGTTTGTGTTTAAACGATAAACAAATTAATTAATATTACATCCGTTCAGAATGCGAGTTCGATGAAAAAAAAAACCGTAACATAATAACTCACTGACTGACGGCTGCAACGTGTATTTACCGTGAGTGTGAAATTACCACACAGTAAACATACAGCACACGCTCAGGTTTTTTTTTTTTTTTTTATATGGACAAAATCAGATGTTGACATAACTCACGAACGCGTTGACCAATATCAATATAAACCAACTAAGCGACCATACAAACAAACCCTAAAAATTTGATCGAAGTCGGTTTGACCGTTCGTGAGTTATAAGGTCACAATGCTTTTGCAACTCTATTTGATATTTATAGATATATATACAGAGAAGAGATAAATATTTGTATTTATTCTTTTATGTAAATAAAAATATATATTTAAGGTTTTAGATAACAAAAGCCTCCTTAAAAATAATTTTGAATCAAAAAATTAATAAATTCACATTTCCTTTCAATTACATATTTAAATCTATATTTACTTTAACCTATACCTACATTAAATTGCCTGATCGACGGTTTTTAATTATTGTAAACCTGAATTTTTAACTTAAATAAAGTCTATTCTCATCTACAGTAAAAATTCCAAGCATGGCTTTGACGAAATCAACCCGTAAACAGTTTTTATGAGAGCTTCTTGTAAATGATTACTTCTATATTTAGTGTTTGCTTTTTAGAACTTACGGTTTTAGTGCCATCGTATTTAAAAATGACATAACACTATTACTAAGAAATTTAGGCGAATGCATGACTCGTCCTCGTCGTCCAACTCGAAAACTCTATCGTGAAAAGCGGTATTGACACAAGTGCAATTGAAATCAACTTCTTCGAGTTTTACAACTCAACTGAAGAATTCTTCCAAAGGCTGAAAGACTGTATTTTGTTAATCGATACAGTTTTTGGTAAATGAATTAAACATTCTCGGGAAGTACAGTAAATAAATATAAACCGGAGCTAAGGGGGGAGCTGAGAGGCAAAGTCCAGTCTTTGAATATTCGTACGTACATAAGAATTATATCAGCATAAATATTAGCAGAAACAAACCTCGAAAAACAGCAAATTGAAAGTTCAAAAACAAAACATATTGCAGGGTTTGGCATCTTACCTCATTAACTTATCGGATAGTGGGGTTCAATTTCAGTTTCAAAATGATTCAAGTTTCGTTAAGTGAATGAATTAAAACCATTCAAAGATTTACAAATCTGGAAAAATATGTTTTGCCGATATCATTGAGCTTTTGCCTCGACAAATTGTTTTTAACCGTGGTTAGTATTTCTTGAATGTACCGATGTTGTGATTCAAAAAGGCGTACCCAGTGTTAAGGTCTTAATCAGCCGATTGCAGCGAAGCACTAGTCGCTTGCAAACGCTCTAGGATTTCGTTCCACAATGTTGCCTTTAGTCCCGTTTCCAATTTACTTATCTTTAAAACTAGTCTATTTCCATTTCAGTTGGTCTTGCGGTTCTTAACACAATTTGTGGTGTGACCCCCTTTTAGAAATGTACTAAAAGTTAAAATTTTAGATGAACATTTTGATTCGTGGTAAGTAGGTATATTGTACCTACATTGTTTTGAACAAATATTTGTATGCTTCGATCTAAATTAATACTTTTTTACGGTCAGAAGGCGTTGGTGCACGGGGCCCCAATTGCATTTGCTACTCTTGCTACATGGCTAATCCGCCACTGAGGACATTACAAGACGCGCTACAGAAAAATTCCAACCATTTCTGTAAAGTATTGTGTAATATGGTGAAAAATTTGCTTTATTATTTGTTGTTTGTTTGCTTTATTTTATATTCCCAAACCAAATAATGAATGTATATAATAATAAGGTGATTGTTATCTCGATTATTTTTTAATCACGTCACATGATCTTTACATAATGAAATCAACTGGTATTGCGCTATAAAATTACGTCGTATTTGTGATGAATTCTTTTAAATTTAATACGTAGTTATTACTTGAGGAAATCGACACTAGTTCCTTTGACGTATAATGGTATCATTATTTTATTACTTCTTGTTGACAGCAACAACTATGCATTTACTTGAAGAGATCAGTTTCTGAAAAGAGATCAATGTAAAAAACAACCAAACTAAACAGTAGATGAACTGAAACTATATAGTACCCACAAAGGATGTTCGAGTGGCAGTAGGAGTATGTACCATCCTTCACCGATAATAAGAAACAGAAATTTCCTAAATACCAGGATCATGAGAACAAACCATTGGTATGAGATAAGAATTTGTATCTGGTCTTCTGATCGTTGTTGATATTCGTTGAAAAAATCCATGTTGTAAAATTATTCCGAAGTTAATAAATAAAACGTACCTACCAAATGTAATGAGATATGAAACCATTGTTTTCTCATTTTATAGATTAATATCAAGCGCGTTTTATTGATAAAAAATCTCAGCTAATCAATGTAAAGGGCAATCTTCAGCACGCGATTGCAACACTTCAACTACTCGTGACTCGTCAGCAGCAGTTCAGTTCCACATCTTTCTGGTGGTGTGTTCATAATATTGCTAGTAAATTGAACTTAGCGCCATTCACGAACAAGGCCATAAACTAAGTATTAAATAGACTGACAGCTTCGGCCAAAAAAAAAAGGGATTGTCTACAAGCTGAATTTGACCTTGTATGTAGCCTAGTTAGACTTCATGTATTTGGTCCCATTTACGTTGATCAAAGGGGGCAGACCCATACTTAAAAAAAAACAGCCTATACCTACTTCCGGTTTCAACCGGATTATCATGTGGTGCCTCTGTTGCAAATAATAGTTTTTCTTAGTTGGAGGTTGAAATTTTTCGCTATATTTTCAAAGACATAAAACCATTTAAATAGTTGGTTGATATCCTTATTTATCTTATGGTGGAATTAGTTAGAACCTTCCAAAGGCATCAAAGCCGGAATAACTTTTATATAGGTACCTAAGGCGGTGTGGTGTGGGTAATAAAATATATATAAAGGGTTTTCCAATAAGAGGTGTTATTTTTTATTTATTCAAAGAAGTATGCCATTTTTTGAGATAAATGATCGGATGTTTATTTCATACTAAAGAGGAATGTATGCCGTTAATAATGAAAAACAACATCAGCCAAATGGCCACCACGAGCACGCATACAGAACCATATCCTTTCACAATAACACCTCTTATTGAATAACCCTTTATATATATATATTTTTTTTAATTGTACATAAGTATCTTCTTAAGTTATCTCGAAATCGGCAAGTGTGATAAAATTAGGACTAATTGTAATAAATTTGTAAACAAATTAAGTGAAATATATCGTTGCGGTGGGCTGATTTGGCTGGTGCAATCTCAAGGCACTAAAAAAAATACTATCCAGACGTAATTTTAACGGATAGAATTTTATGAATGCTGAGAGCAACTTTGTCCACACCGAAAATGGCTCATATTTTTGTTCGAGTGTGTTGGTAAGACGGAATTTTTAAAGTTACGTAAAATTTGTTAATACATATTTATATATAACAATTTTGAGGCACCTTTGCCGTAAAAATATAGCTTGTAGCTTGTAGGCAAGTAACGGCAAATCGGCCGAAGTTGGGGGTCTCAGTATGATTTCTCTGGTCAGTTCAGTCTATTTCTACTTATGTGATATTTAATTAGTCATTCTCAGAGCACATTTTTTTCCTCTAGGTCATGTTTGTTTGGTACAAAAAAAATTGCGAATCTGATTTTTTTTCTCACATTTGCTTCCGATTTACCAATACAAGTGCGTTTGAGTTTGGCACTCCTCTCCAGCAGCGTTGCCGTTGCCACAATATTGATTTCCTTTCCATTTCCAAAATGTGCGGGCCACTACCCTACAGAGAATACTCTTAAAAAAAAATAATAATAAAAAAGCTATAAGGCAACATAAATAAATTGAGGGCGTTCAAGTATCTAGTTTAGTAAGTCTGACAGCTGTCTGACTAGATCTATCTCGGTTGTGATTGGTTTAAATCGGTCACGTGGGCACCTGTGACATTTGACGTTTATGGAGGGGTAGCCGACGAATCTAGTCAAGAAATTCGTGACTGAGTACTAAGTTGACAGTTCGGGTATGTGGCTGACGTAGAAAAAGTGACGTTCCCGACCAATCTAGTTTTTGCGTTCAGGTTACATCTTATCCAGACCAATCTAGTCGACTTAAGATAACTAGATTCTTGAATGCGGCCATTGTTTTCCTGGTTTGCTACGCAGTTATTTAATATTTTAAATGGAATAGTAGAATCTATAAACGAATATGGAATATTTTAATACTCGATACTAAAATTATAAGAATTAACTATTAAATACTAAATGTCTTTCCCAAAGTACGTTCAAATAACTTCCAGACATACAACAAACAATAAAAGAAATGAGAAACAGAGGTGACAGGTGTAAGACAAAAAATACAAAGTCGAATTATTCTGGCGGCCACAAACGAATATGAAATATCAGTCAGAATGAATGAATTCAGTGTCGCTTTCAATGGGGACGTTCGGATTCATAGTTTAGTATGTCTGACAGCTGGCTGACTAGATGTATTTCAGTTTTGATTGGCCCAGAGTGGTCACGTGATTAGTTTTTGCAGTTGACGTTTATGGAGGGGAAGCCGACAAATCTAGTCAATTAAATCCTGCCTGCATACTCAGTTGACATTTCGAAGAGTCAGATTTAAAATAAACAGAGTGGCCGTGGCAGATCTCTGAAGTCGAAAAAGGGCCGGTGAGAGAAAAAGGTTCATCGAGAATTTCACGGACCGAGATATTAATATGTCCTAATAATCGATTTCTATGCTTTCGAGCACATATTTTCGTTTCGTCCTTAACGGTTGGAACTCCGAGGTCATGGAGATCTTCATTTCTAATGTACCACGGTGCACTGAAGAATGATCTTAGCACTTTGTTTTTAAAAGTTTGTAAAATGTTTAGATTTATTTCGCTGGTACAGCCCCATAACTGTATACCATATGTCCATATAGGCTTCATCACTTGCTTGTAAATATAATAAAAGCTTGTTCTCGAGGGTAAGCTTGGAATGCTTTCCGAGTAACCAATAAAGATGTCTATATTTGAATCTGTAGGCGCAGTGGCTTAGTGCTTAGCGTGTTGGACTAATAAGCGAGGGGTCGAGTTTCGAATCCCGCAAAAAACCCAAATTCCAACTTAAGGTTTTATCCACTGCGCCACCTCTCGCGAACGTCTAACAAACATCCGAGAGTATAACTGTCTTGAAAGAGCTTCCCAATTAGCCGTTTGGAGTCGGCATAAAATTGTAGATCCCTTCCATTCGTTTCAAAAATGAAAAACTCACACAAAACGAATGGTTGTGAGAAGCAAGGCATAGGGTCCCTCCGGACCTGTTGCGCCAACCATTTATTTTTTATTTATTTACATTTGATTTTAAGTTCTTCGCATTTTTTCTTAACATGCGGTTTCCATTTTAATTTTTTGTCGAGAGTAATTCCGAGATATTTGGCCTCGTTTGCGAACGGAACTTGAACCGCATTTATAAATACAGGCAAGTTATTTGTTTTTTTATATGTAAAATCCACGTGGACCGATTTCGTTTCGTTAAGAGCGATTCTCCATGATTTTGTCCATTCATTGACCCGGATAAGCGCGCCTTGTAATACTTTGTTTCTTTGGTCGTTGTACCCACTGCTAGTATAACAGTATCATCGGCAAAAGTGGCTACGGTAGTACCTTCTGTTTGCGGAATATCACGCGTAAATAACACGTACAGGAGAGGCCCAAGGACGCTTCCTTGTGGCACACCTACCCTTATTTCTTTAATTCCGAATATTCGTTTCCGAGTTTGACACGAAAGAGTCTATTCTCTAGATACGATTCTAGAATTTTCCATAACCGTTCGGGGAGAATTTGTCTTAATTTATACTTCAGGCCTTCATGCCAAACCTTATCAAATGCTTGCGAAACGTCCAAGAATACGGCAGTGCACATTTTATTTTCTTCTAGAGCTTTCTCTACTACGTCAGTTATCCGATGCACTTGATCGATTGTCAAATGTTTGCTTCTAAACCCGAACTGATGGTCGGGTATAAGACGGTTTTCTTCTATAACTTGTTGTAAGCGTCTGAGTAATATCCTCTCAAAAACGTTGGAAATAATTGGAAGAAGCGAGATGGGTCTATAAGACTTTTTTTTTTCATTCGGTGGCTTGCCTGGTTTTAGAACCATTATGACTTCCGCGATTTTCCATTGACTCGGAATGTATTGTAATCTGATCGCGGCGTTTATAATGTGAAGGAGAGAAAAAGGTGCCCGTTTCTAAAACTACTCTGCAAATTTCGAATTTTAGCACGATATTTAACAACCAATAGTTCGCATAACAGTGTAATAGTGTTGTGATAGACAACCATGTTACATTTTAAATGTACTTATTTGAAAATCACAATTTTTGAAAAAATTGTGAGGGGTTTTTTCCGATTAATAAAGGGCAAAATCAAACAATGGTAACGCTGACCGCGAGAATACAATAACAATTCAAGTTGCTAAAGGTAAGATTAGACGGTATGCCAAGTGGTCATAAAAGGCCAATTTCTGACAGTTCTCCTTTCAAAATATGGTCATACAATGTAATGGGCATATCTCATATGCCTTAATGACCTAAATGCCACATATGACCACGTCGATTTTGACAGATAAAAATGCCAAAATAGCATATAGTGTAATCGGACAATAAGCACGAATGCCAGGATAAAGCCTATATGCCCATATGCTCTTTATTGTAATTTCGTTGTGGCATTGCTGGCATTTTTGATGGAACAAGAATTATTTTGTTGTCATCGGTGTTTGAGCTCGTGGGATTGTGATTTATTTTCATTTTCGTTCTCTTTTTTCTGGAAAAATAACAAATATGAAATGAAAAAATAACAAATGCTTTAAATGACCAGCAAGTCAAATATGACCATACCTATTGGTAATTTGTGTCATATAGTCTAATACACAGTTTTGATAATCCTGGCATTTTGGTCATTTGACAGCTAATCTGGTCATTTGCCTGTTGGCATATATATGCACAATTGGCATACAGTCTAATCTTAGCTTAAGTCAACGCGTTCGGATTCCTTCACGACGAGTCTAGTTGACATTTTACATAAACTAGGTAAGGGGACGTTCGGCCCAATATGTGAACTTGTTTATGGAGGAAACACATTAGGGGTATTCACGATTCGGTGTAACAGACCTAGTAAAATTGCGAAATTTTATTCTATTTTATCAGATCGTGAACACACTTTTTCTTATCTATAGCAAAACTGAAGCAAATGCCAGATCCAATTTGACAATTGACATTTGTTCTGAAAAAAAAAAACTTTTAAAAGGCGAAAAAGAAAAACGATTCTGTTTATTGGAAGATAATGGAGACAAAATTATGTTAATTAATTAATATTACCTAATGAAAATTATGATTTTCCCTTCGGCGGCACTTATTTTTGTTTTCGAATCTCTTTATTTTTTCCAATTTAGCGAATTGTCAACTTGATGAGGCTACTCTGTTGTATTTTTCGGTTGCAATAGGGGCAAGGCATAGATAAAGTGCAAAAGTGTAGCGAAATTTTATTCAGTACTAGCTGACCCGTGCTCGCCTTGCTTCGCCAGAGTTCCACTTCTCAAATTTAAAACAAAATAATTAGCGCTATACGAAAAGTAGTTTACCCGAAAAAAGAGAAGAAAAACTGCCAGTAAAACAGTAGGCTAACTTTTATCTTCTACTCAATCTCATTTACATTCCACTTGTAAGTTGTTACATTTTATACCCCATCTCAATCCCATAACAACTCGCTCACTTACTACTCAAACACAAACATCCTCAAGTTCAAATTACAAAAAAGAGAAAAAAAACATAAAGCAAAAAAACTGCAAATGCACAAACAGGTTTTAGCATGCACATGAATCAGTATCACTTATAAGATCAGAATCACTATAGCGCATTTTAAATATCACAATTCACAACTGAGTGTGACTCCCTCAATCTCAATTACATACCTATCTCCCTCAATCCCATGCCCCACCCCCACATTCGCTCTACTACTCAACTCATTATTCATTAATTAATACTCCAGTTCGATTTAAAAACGTAAGCAAAAAAAAAAACAACACAAAGCCCAAAAGTTGCATAAAAAAAGAGAAGCACACGGCAGAGCAGAAAATGTATAGAGAGAGAAACAGGTTTTGCCGCACACACACACACAAAATTTCCTCCACTCAACGCTGGAAAAATCCAACGATCTAGCTTCAATCGAACATTTTGCTTTTTTCAATTGTATTAAATTTATAGTTTATTGCTTATTGTTCGACTTCAGGATAACGTACAAAGATGATTTATATCTTAAAATCTTGGTACATAATTGAACTTTGTATTAAAAAAAATCCCATTTCATTTGGATGAGTGATTCCGAAGCTAGGAGCTAGAAGGCATCCGAGAATTACAACTTTTCTTAGATATCAGCTTAGATTTCCACTTCCGGACAGCGAATAATGGTAAAACATATCCTATGTTCAAATCTGAACAATTTCCTATGCAACTGTGAAAACCGAAATCAAATTCGTGCAGTACTTTTTGAATCTATTCTTTGCTCACAGATTACAGCCGGAAAAAAAGCTACAGTTTTATTATAGTAAGGATATTTTGTTTTTGTAGTGCGAAAAAAAGTTGCACTTTCGCGCTTTTGCAATGATACAAGACCAGTTGCACCGGATCGTGAATACCCCTATTGCTATTTTTTGCGACGAAATAAGAAAGTGTGCTTGTTAGAATATTTTGTTTAAAAAATGCAAAAAAAAAAAAAGAAATGCGGACCATATCTTGTTGGCCCGGTCGGAAAATTTATGGCAACGCTGCGTCTCTAGTTAATGCAGTCTTTGGGTAGCCGGCTCCAGTAGCGCACGCTAAGTTGGTTAAGGTCCCTTTCTTTTGCGCGCTGCCTAAGAACGGGTCTACCTCTACTGCGTTGTCCCGGTGTGTTAGAACCGAATACTTTTAGTGCCGGAGTAGTTGTGTCCAAATGCTTTCATCTTGTCAACTGAACCGCAATTTTTTGACTAGTTCTGTCACAGAGCAGCTCATATAGTTGTTGAATCTCCTCCTCATTATGTAACGTAAACGGAATTGAATATTTGAAGAAAAAACTCTCGAAGCGACCGTTCTTAAGTTACGAGTCCAGGGAAAAAATGACTTTTTTCAAAAATCCATTACACGATAATACAGAGAAAAACTGAGTTTGCTGTTAAGTTAGAAATGAAGTCCATACTACCTTAGAAATTAATTTTTGTTACAATCTTATGGACCGTCTTCGAGATATGCCGAAATTTCAGAACGACCGTTTTTGGATTTTTTTTTTAGCATAAATATGCAGCAGTCAAGTTAACCTCATATACTTAAATATAAATTTTGTATGAAATTACTAGAGCCGTTTTCGAATAAATCTAAAACGGCACTGAACTGTAAGCCCACAAACTCAAAATCGAAAGTTTAAACCAAATTGGGGCAGATGTTTAGGCTGTAGGCCTCGGGAGCATATTGACAGACAGACGGACAGAATTTTACGACCCAATTTTGAGTTCATCTATTATCGCAATGTCAGAATTGATTAAAATCGCGCGTTCTAATTTTTTTTGTACGAATACAATCAGCCCTAGAGGTATCTGTCGGAAAGGAAAATTCTACGCAACGCATACTCTTTCGCAAGAGAAATAATGGTGGTGTAATGGCGATGGCGCACAGCACCGCACTCCCAATCGTAAACAAATTCCGCAAACCAATTTTTATAAAAAATTAAAAAAAAAAATCGTTAAAAATTCTCCGAAGAGTTGTTCCGAAAAAAACTTCGCAGCGAGAATCCTCCGAATCCGAATCGTATAAAATCAGATAATTTTCCATTCCGACGGATAGCACGCTAGGGCCGTTTTCCATTGGGCAAAAAGAAGCGTCCGGGAGAGTCCGGAATCGAAAAATTCGCTTCTGAAACTGTTCCATTGGCACAAAAAATACTCTTCTGCTGATTCTGAGAAGAGAATTTCGCTACTCGATTTGAAGTCAGAATCCACTCAAGAAGCACTCACACAAGTGAAATTTATGTATTTTATACAAGTCAGATGACAGCTGCCGTAGATTATTTTTTGGCATTTCACCAATACTTTTGTGGATTCAACCAGAATCATTTTTCTTGTTCCATTGGATTACAGATTGAGTCGATCCCCGAGTGAAACCAATGGAAAACGACATTACTACGGAATCGAGAAAGTTAAAAATAGCAGGCATACAGTTTCGTGTACCCGAGGCCTAGCTTCTCACAACCATTCGTTTTTGTCAGATTTTATTTTTAGACGAAGGAACCCACAATTTTAGAAGACATGCCCCAATGTAAGGTACTTAAAGTTTTATGTCGAATTCGAGAGGCTGAACTGAGAATCTAGCTGATGACAGTTGAACAGAAGTTTTCTAGAGGCAGAGACTTGAACCCGAGACTCCTCGCTCAATAGTCCAGCATAATAGCCACTGAGTAAATCCGCTCACGCGTGGACAATTTCAACCAGATATAAATTACCCATTTGTTCATTACCTGCCCAATGTTTATGCTATTATTCAATCTGATTTTCGAACAATTAGGTTTGTTCTAAAATTCGCTGCTCAGAGAAAAACGAGTTTCATATAAAAGCAAAGGTTCAAGAAATTCGTTAAGACGCCGCACACTGGGGCAGAACACCACTAATGCTGGCATTTAATCCAATTTAGAAGTTGAGCTTTGATTTAAACAACCGTTTTATTTTCATTGTAAATAGGATAGAGAATAAAAAAAAACGAGAATGCGGAAGTTAATTCGGAGAACGTGGTCTTTGCCAAATTGTCACGAATGGAGCATTTGGTAAATTTTTTCATCGAAGCCAGGTGTGTTTTTTTTTTGTTTTGAGTAACAACAATTAAGTGGGTGCAATTTCTAACAACTTTTTTCTATAAAAAAAAAATTATTACAATGGAATCAGTAAGCTGAGGTGTGTTGATTTTTTTAATTTTATAAATTTTTCTTCTTGTCCTCTTAATATGAGGTTAAAAATAAAAAAATAAATGTGAAAAAATGTGTTAATTTTTGTATTTAGAAAATTTCTAAGCGTTTTAGATGTTTTGGCCGTGACATGACGTTAAGTTGTACATATATCAATTTGTGACAAGAGGTTTGTCTAGTTTTAGAATCTGTAAAGTTTTTTTTTGCAACTAATTGCTGCTACAGTTGACTTTTTTGTTGGTAACTTCACTCACGAAAAATAAAGTTTTTTTTTTGTTCTAAAAACACCTAAACTTTTTAAATATTTTGTTAAAAAAAAAAAAAAAAAAAATAAATAAATAGGCGTTTTTAGTGGGCGTGTCCTAATTTTTTGTTTGTTTTTTGTAAACGTGGCAAAAAAAATATATAAAATCGTATTTAATTTCAAGCCCATAAATTTGAAAATTGATTTAATGCCACATTTGATGTGTTTTGCCCCAGTGAGCGCCGACTCCTTAATTTTTTTTCACTCGAAAACGCTTGTCATCGGACCGTTTAGAAAACAATTAAGCACTTTCATTTTAGAGCATTTTTTCATATCAAACTCCAATTCGAAATTTAAGAAAAATATATCCACAAAAAAAGTTTATTTAAAAAAAACTCTTTTTTTCTTAAGTAGAGACGGAAGAAACCGAAATATTATTTTGATGAAATTATAAGATTATTGAATTGATGCCGCGGGTCGAAGGTAATTGTCTCCAGGGCTGCATCATTGACATGTCTGTGTCGGAGACACCGATTTAAACCTGTTTTTTTTTTTTTTTTTCACAGAATCAATAAAAAGTGAGAGTTTGAGTACACGTATACACATAACTAATAGGTACATTATGAATACTAGAAAAATCTGACAACAAACCCAAAGCACCATCTTCTTTATTTATTTAAAAAAAAATATATATAGTAATTGCTCGCTAAGTTCCAGCTATACGAGTATCTTTCTTTTCAAACGTGGTGCCTTTTTTGTCACCAAGTACGTTATTTAGATTCGATTAATATGCGGATCTAATTTTTAATGCACTGTGAACATTCGAATATTAACATACCTATCTGATAAATACATAAATAAAGCTGATATTACGCATAGCTGGCATTGCCCTTGATTTTACATATTTGTGTACTTGAGATAACTGAATAATCTATCATTCATTCATAGTCAATCGTTCATTAAATGCGAGTGTAAGTACATGACTCAGATTTTTTTTGTCCCGCTTTTAAATTCAAATTTCCTATGATAATTGAAATAATATGTTTGTACTATACGTAGGTATACCGAATTTAAATATCAGGGTATACACTCTATTAGCTTCTAATTGATTAAAAAACGAAAATATGTGAAAAAAGTGAGTTTTGTGAGTGACGTATGTTGGTTTATTTAAGTGGTTAAACTAAGAATTTCCAAACCTTATATCCATCGGAGCGTACAGATACAAAATATTCGTATTTATATAAGTATCGTTCAAAGCGAGCCTTAACATTTCGTGCCATTATCACAGGATTATTATTTGCTTACCTACAGATCTTAACCTTGAACGAAAATAAATTGTCCTTGTTTATGGGAAACTTACTAAAGCGAAATGTGTAAAAAGAACTAGCAACAACGATATGTACCTACTTATATGAAATTACAAGCGATTAACAGCGTGATTTAAAAACGATGCCATGATATGTGCGACAACTGAAGTTTTGAATTTCTTAGAGCTAAGATCTATTCCATTTAAAACTACAACAAGGACAATTCTGTAATTTTGTTGGTGCTGTAATTGGACTTTCACAGAATCTGTTAGGAATTTTCAAATGCAACGCAAAGCCAAGATTTTTTCGGTTTGTATTTTAAAACATTAGGTATGAGTATGATGCATAACTAGCATACTTAGTCCCGTTTGCTGATACTACTCATAGCGATTTAAGTTCGACTTAAGATCTTAAATGACAGTTTATGACATAGAAAAAGCAGCCCATAAGGTATTTAAGTAGAACTTAAATCGCTTTGAGTAGTATCAGCAAACGGGTCTTAATGGTCCAATTTATTCTGTATTTTACGGGATACCTACTCCTGTAATTTCAAGCTAAAGAACCTATTACGATTATTTTTTTGAACAAATTTTTTTTCATGAACAAATTATGGGTCGAACAGAAACTCTAAAGGACTCTACACATGAGAGCGAGCGAACGAATTGCTGAAATGCGAAAAAAAAAACACTTTTGATGCATTTATGAACAGAAAATTGAACATTGAACGAATTATTTATTCGCGGAAAAAAGTTTGAAATTCACAATCCACACAAAACAGTCGCGATCCACAAGCCCACGAATGAAAAATTCGATCGAACTTAAGCTTTAAAAATAAAACAGATACGCGGGTATCTGCGACCAAAAAAAGTTTTCATGTGAATGAAGTGTCAGAAACTACGAATATTCGCGTGTTCGCAGTGAATTCGCTCTCATGCGAATAGACCTTAACAGATCGTTAACGATTCAGTGACAATTTTGCTCGCAATCAATCAATGTATCAATTTTTTCCATATTAACGTAGGTATATGCTCCATTAAATAACTATAGCTACATAATTACAATGTAAAAAAATCCCCAAAAACAATTTGTTTTTTTAAATAGCAAAAGGTTTTTTTTTTGCTACATAGTAAAGGAAAAAAACTTGCAAATTTTTTTTTTTTAAATACAGTACCCTGGTGGGCTTTGTTTTTTTTTTTTACTGAAGTTGTATGGGACTATTATTATAGGGTATGGTATGTACCTACTGTATATACAAAAAATGTCATAGTCGGAAACGTACATAATAATGAAACACGCTTTTAATATTATCCAACATTCTTTCCTCAAGTAACTTTCGTTTCGTAACCGTCTTAAGGAGGCCCTTTTTATTAAAAAAAAAAAGTCTTATTGAGTTGAAACTTTTCAAGTAGTTCAAGCACCAGAACCCTACTTTAAATACCTAACGAAGGATTCGGGTCAGCGTTGCCGCTAAAAATTTTAAAAACGGGGTTACAATTTTTTCCATTACGAACACTTCTTTTCTTGTGTTTACAGTCTTTTTCGTTTAGTAAAGAATAAAATCTTACTTAAACTGAAAAGGGGGCCATTTTGAGTATTTTTCAAAAAGTGGGGGCCAAGGGTCCTGAGGCTCAAAAAATGGCAACGCTGGTTCGGGTAACTTTCATTTTATTACGAGCTAACAATGATAAAAGTTTATACCTTTGTCACCTTAGATAGATAGATAGATAGTTAGATTAGATTAAGATTAAGATTTTTATTGGTAACTTCATATTTTTTACAAAATTTACAATAAAAAGTAAGCATGGCTTTGCCGTCTGCCTGGTTGACAAAAAAAAAGAAAAAGAAAAATGAAATAAAAATACTAAAATAATAATAATAAAAAACGACGATTAACGATTTGATTGATTTGGATTTGATTGGCCTTTAAAAGTTTTCATTCATAATTCTAGTACGATAAGACAGTGCATTTTTACAATAGTTGTATAATTGGGCGACGTTCATTTCATTAAGAAGCATGAGCATTTGATTTTCTGATAAAACAGCAACTCCAAGGAAATGTCTTCTTGTTTCACGAAGGATAGGGCACTTACCCAGAAAATGTAGTATGTCTTCGCGTTCTTCCAAATTGCACATGCTGTAGAATATAGGCAAATCCCCCCTATGTGGTATATAGTTAAGTTTAAGTAACTCAGCCCGTAACTTAAACATCATAGATATTTCGTCCACGCTATATTTGTCATCAAAGTAGTTCTTTGTTTGCAGATTATGGTTAAGTTTGCTGTAGACCGATCTGTATAGTGAGTTAGACGTTTCCTGTGAAAACCCTACTCTAGCCCTCTCGTCCACTTTCTCTATGAGCTTATAGAGAAAGGGCTTCCAATTGGTGACACCATCCGCTACCAGAATCCATTCCATATCACATTCCCGAGTGAGATCTTGCCACATTTTAAACCACCCGGTTCTGCTCCGTATTGTCTCAAGCGCCACTTTCTTTGGCAATCTATTGTCTGGCATATTCAACACCTTAAGCACGTAGTCCACTTGCAGCTTTAGTGATTTTATGAACAGGGGCGATAATCCGGTTTCTAACATTAGCATGTACTTTGGCGTGCAGGGTAGCAGGTGAAAGGTTCTCTTTAAATAATATCTTAACAGTTTCTCCACTGTATCATAAGCCTTTCCTCCCCATACCTGCGCTGCATACAACATGATTGATTCCGAAACCGCCAAAAATACTTTATATTTACTGCTGTGTGCAATGAACTTATTACTGAGGCATTTTCTCCATGCTACACTGATAGCAGTTTTTGACTGTGCCAGTTTTGCCCTAAGGTGTTTCTCCATGTTTAAATTACTCGTGAGTATAACTCCGAGATATTTGTACTCCTTAACAACTTCTATTACACTACCATGGATATGCCACTTTTCATTTAAACAGTTTCTGCCTCCTCCTTTTTTAAAAATCATCACTTTTGATTTTTCCAAATTAACGGTTAATGTCCACAATTTGCAGTAATCCCACAGTCGGTTAATCATTAATTGCAGAGACTCCGGCGAATAAGCTAAGAGAACAATATCATCCGCAAAGAGAAGCGCTTTAATATTCACCCCCGCGAAATCGACCCCTCCTGGCAGAAAATCAATTATGTCATCCATGAAAAGCCCAAACAGGCTTGGGCTCAGAGCACATCCTTGTCTTACTCCCGACAATGAATGAAACCATTCCGTCAATGCCTCGCCATTCCACACTGCTGATTTGGTATTATCATATAGGCTTTGAATAACACGCCCAAACTTCCTTGTCATGCCTTTCGAGTACAATTTATAGAATAAGGCGTGTCTGTCCACAGAGTCAAAGGCTGCCTTGAGATCCACGAAGAAGACATATAATTTCTTCTTCCTTGCGAGAAAGGACTCCGAATACTCTTTAATACAAACACATGGTCAATGGTAGAATATCCTGTTCTGAAGCCGACTTGAAATTCTTTCAATAAATTGTACGTATCAATCCAGGATGTAAGTCGACGTTGCAGTACGGCAGTAAAAATTTTATAGGAAGCATTTAGGAATGATATACCCCTATAGTTAGATGGGTCTAGCTTACATCCTTTCTTGTGAATCGGAAAGATCAACGATTCCTTAAATCGCTGGGGAGCTAGTCCGGTTTCTATGATAATGTTGAACAAGGAGGTAAGTTTACTCAATAACTCTACTGTCCCATATTTGTAAAATTCGATGGGAATCCCATCTGATCCTGCAGCCTTTCCATCCTTTAGATGATGTAGCGCCTCTAGTACATCTTCCATAGTTATGACACTATCCAAAATATCATTCTGGAAATTTGGTTCGGCGTAATGAAAAGTAAATGCGCTTCCAGTGGGATTCAAAAGCATTTTGAAATGCGTCAAAAGTATTTCCGGGCTTTGTCACCTAAATTCTATTTAAATTGACCTGACTCGCTTTGACATGACAATGTGCAGCTCCTATGTTTTTGAGCATACGTCGAGATACGTGTATTTAACCTGCAGTCACTTAAAACACACGCGAAGAACACTTTTTAATTTCCTCTAAATATTTTGTAATACCAGAATTTAGTTTCATCAAGAAATTCTCCATATAAATCACAGAGAAACATGGGTTAGCAATAATCCAACTAACTGAGAAAAACGGCTTGAAGTGATATTCGAAAATGGACTTGAGTGTGGGAGCTGGAATTCATGGAGCAAACAAAAATGTCTCAATACCTATATTCTATCTACAGCTCAGGTATTCAAGACGCTAACATGCACAAGCACATCTTCACGGACAGTCAAGCGGTTATAAAGGCCCTTAGCTGACCGGTTTTTAACTCCAAATGAGTTTTACACCGCTTAACCATACTTCAAACCCTTAGTGTAAGGAAAAAAATTCAAATATGGTGGGTTTCCGGCCATGAGGGAATTGAAGGAAATGAAAAAGCTGATGTACTTGAAAGCAAAGACTTGGATACCTCCTCTATAGTATCTGAACCTCTTTGTGCAATCTCGAAATCAGCTGTAAATTCAGCGTTAAAAAAGCGGGGACAAAAACAAGCAAAAAGTATGCGGCAAATACATACAACCGATGATAATGACAACGCATGTTGCTTTTTGAAACCATTTTTTAGGAATTTACACAACCCCTTCTCAAATTTGATGAAATTTTTATTAACAAATGTTCTACAAATGAATGAAATTGATTAGTTAAATGAAATTACTCGTATGAAAAACTAATCTTTACTCTACAGTCAACACGTTCTCGGTCTCAGCCCTGATCTCGGAATCAAAAAAAGAATGAATACAAAAAAAGTCATATTGGTTGTCAAAATGAAAAAGTTAAACACTCAAGTAGATGGGCCGCCACTATATACGTGGGATGGTTAACATAAAATTTAGAGATGAGGTTCGGCTCTAGGAAATAAGGCCCCGAAATTCATTTCATAATGAAATAACACCCCGATTTCAAATATGAAATAAGGCCCCACTGCGATGAAATAAGGCAAAAAAAAAAAAAAAAAAATAATGAAATAAGGCAAATTTGGAGTTTATTTCATAATGAAATTAAAAATAATAAAATAGTTTTATTTAATATTGTTGATATTGGATAAACTAATTTAGATTAAAGGAACTTTGGAACACCCCGTAATCTAACAGTAAGCCCAAGCAGGGGGATTGCAGGGGGGCAGCATGCCCCCCATACGTATTCCATGTCGGAAGGGTAACAATTAACAATAAAACAAATTTTTGGGGACTTATTTCATTTCTTCTTTTGGGGTTTTATCTCATAATGAAATAAGAACCCAATTTTCATTAGGAAATAAGGCCCCAAAAAGGAAATAACAACCCAAATTCTATTAAAAATCTTTGTTGTTGTTTCCTGTATAATTTTTTGGGGCCGTATTTCGCAGAACCACGAGGTTCGTGCTTAAATCCGGAAAAATATTTAAGGAACTATTGCAAAATAAATTAATAACTTTTTCCTAGTGAAACTGACATTTTTTTTGTAAATATTCCGAAGATATAAGAAACAGATATTTTTCACTGGCAAATATAGCTTTGGAGAATGGATTTTAAAATAACACATACAATTATTTCATCCTCGATTGTTATGTTCAATTCTGAATTATTTGGTAGTTGACAGATTCATTCATTCTTAAGTTTAAGTTACTAAACGTTTCGTTGCGTCCACAAAATGCGGAAGCACATTCGAAATACAAATAAAATCGAATTTAAAGAAAAACCCCAGATTTAAACTGGCAATCTTGGCACGAGGTCACTATGGTTTGCGATATAACCTTTAAAAAAAATGCATTTAGTGGACTCAACAGCTGTCTTAAGGAAGACAAAACCCGGAAGTAATAGGTATCGAAGAACTAAGGAAATATTATGAGCTACATGAGTTTACCCGAAAGCCAAACGGTGGCAATTCGAACGACGAATGTTCTTGAGCTTTAATCGCAAGGGGTTAATGACC
Source organism: Cheilosia urbana (assembly GCA_946477585.1). NCBI lineage: Eukaryota > Metazoa > Arthropoda > Insecta > Diptera > Syrphidae > Cheilosia > Cheilosia urbana. The sequence goes on from OX297856.1 coordinate 48,633,032, forward strand.
ACGCTGCACTCGCAGTTCGACGACGAAAAGAAAGTTGTGGCGTTTTACACTGAAACCGAATAGAACCACAACTACAAGGCGAACGACGAGATAAACGAGTATAGCCACCACAGCTGATTTTAATCTGTACAAATTGATGAATGTTTATTGTTTGGCAATGTATCCATACAATGAACAAAATTCTTAACATGTTAAACGAAAACGTTCGTTACTTATACTTATACAGATTTTTTAACTGAATTATTAAAGAACATACAATTTTTAGGCGCCAGATTTGAATTCTACTCCTTTACCCTCGAGCGCAATAGATCTCTCAGACATTTTATATCGCATAACATAACATTGGTTAATTCCATTCACCAATTTTAGGTACAGTGCTTTGATTTGATATGAATCATTCGACTGTCTAGCCTGATGTCTTTTATTCTACAAACGGTAGGTAAGAGACTCAACAGACTAAAAAAAAAAAAAAACGTTTTTCGTATAGAGGTCAATTAGTTTGAAGTTCCTCATTAACCGCTCTATTTACTCGTTTGCACTCGCGTTCAGTCATGATATTTTTTTAACTTTCTCGATTACGTATTATAAGGGAAGATATTGTATTCGTACAAAATTTCGAACTCGAGATGTTAATCAATTTTGACATTACGATGATAGAGGAACTCAAAAAAGTGGGTCGCAATATTCTGTCCGTCCATCGGTCTGTCTCTCCGTGTGTCCCGAGGCCTACAGCCTAAACGGCTACCCGGATTTTATTCAAACATCGGATTTGGAGTTTGGGGGCTCACAGTTCGGGGCCGATTTTTTTTTTACAAGGTAGCCCCCATATTAAACGGCTAAAACGATTTCATCCAAAATTGTTATTTGAGTTTAAGTTAAAGTTTAAGTTGCATATTCAGGTTTGTTAAAAATGCTAATAACGGTACTTTTGAAATTTCGACATATCTCGAAAATAACAAAAATTTATTAAAATTATTTTTAAGGTAATGTGGTCCTCAATAGCAAACTCATTTTTTCTCTGTATTATCGTACAATCGATTTTTGTAAAAAGTATTTTTTTTTTTTTTAATTAAGTCGTCTTAGGAAATAGAAGGTAGACTTGGAATAGTTGATTCTAAAGCGGTATTATGAATCATTTAGATGAACTGATTTTGAAGAAGAAATAAAACTCTGTTACTTCGGATATGGATGCTTAAAACTCAACTTTATTTTTTCGCTGCTAGTTGACGAGTGTTTTTGATTTACCATTTCTTATTCCCTTGAAGCTGCTGATGGCTTATATAAAAAATCAGCTGTTCGTTCAGGGGTTAATGACCATACAATACAGACAATACAATATTACTTTTAGTTGTGTTAGAGCAATTTTGTCTAGTAATACATAATGCCTCTTCGTTTACTCCCTCAACAATGCCCCACATCTTCGGAGTGGGTGTTAGAGTGCACTGCGCTGGTAGGTGCATCTCGCTCACATTCAAGTCTTCGATTTCTTACATATATAATATATCTATGTAAATATATCAGTATATCGCGTATCCTACTTCCTTAAACAATTATTGTCACTATAATCTATTCCAGTCAAAAATAAAAACATGCCCTACCAGATCAGAAATCTGTTTTCTTCTACTATACCTACTCTTATCCTTTTACCCAAAAATCTTGTTAAGTATATCTAATATATAAAATTATCGTGTCACGGGGTGCGTAATTGAACTCCTCCGAAACGGCTCCACCGATTTTCGTGAAACTTAGTGTGCATATTGGCTAGGGTTGAGAATCGGACAACATCTATTTTTCATATCCCTAAATGTTAAGGGTGGTCCACCACTAAATTTTTTATTTTTTTCATGGGGAAATACACTTTGAAAAAAAAAGAAACTGGATAACATAAAGTAGTGACACTTCATATACAAAAAAAAAATATTTTAAATTTTAAAAGCAATTGTTGTTGTCAATTATTTTAATTGTTTTCCAAGCAAATTGTTGTTGTCAACAATTTTGATTTTTTTTCCTTTTAAATATATGTATGTACCTAAAAAGTTTGTTCTAATAAATTATGTTTACTACGTTACATTAAGTAACTTTTTAAAATGAAGTAGATACTTTGATTATAATAAAAAAAAATTATATTATGGCCAACGATATTTTGCATCGAATTCGCACTGTGACATCGGATAATGAACTGGAGATGTCAGATGAAATGCGCAACAAAGTGGCACTTTGTTGTGCAAATTGGGGATGCCACAGCTGGAACTGGAGCGAGAAATGGACTTCGAACGAATCGCATTGAGTCAAGCTGTTGTTGCGTTCAGGTAACGCACAAAAAGAAAAGGAAGTGTTTGTCTCCCACCTTTCCACCTTCCTACCTATTCCCGATTTTTCGCCCTCGATTCCTTCCGCTATCATCTTGAGGAAGTGGCCTAAAAACGAATCCATATTTCCCTTGGTCACGGCATCACGCGTGAACGGCTGGACTGATTTCACTAATTCTTTTTTTGTTGTGTTTGTTATTGTCAGGAGAAAAATCTTATGAAAGAAAAAATTAAGAAAATTGCGCGGAAAATTAGAAAATTTAAGAATACTTAACCACCATATTAAATTATATCTAATGTAACCATAGCGCTTTTACAATTCAAACTTTTTTGATGTAACCTTATGGCGCTTGGCATAACATTGACAGAATGCGTGCTGCAAATATCGTCAAGGAGGATGTAAAAAAATGAATATCGTTTAAAACAGATGCTTCGATCGGAGTTATTATATTGATAAAATACATATAAAATAATTAATTTATTATTTCTAACAAAAACTGAATTTCTTAGTGCACATCGTCGGAAAATCCTCAACATGTGGCGTTGTAGGCGTATATGTCGTTTTTCAGTTTATTTAAATTTTCTTTAATAATAATCATCTTAATTTATACATATAATTCTTTCGGGATGAAACTCGATGATGATGATATAACTCGATAGCCAGGGTCAATTTTTATGATTCGTCTTTTGTTTTGTTCGTATTGTTGTATTTTATGTTAACGCAAACTTAAAAGATAGGATTTTTGACCCACTATATGGCGTTGTTTCACGATCTCCAAAATCACTCATCCGATTTCAATGAAATTTTGTAGATTTATATTCTTCGTTTCCGCTTGAAGGATAGGATACTTTTGGACCTGATAGGTGGCGCTGCTGCCGATCTCCGAAACAGCTCTACCAAGTTGATTGAAATTTTGTAGATGGATATGGTTGCTTCCAGTTTTAAATTTCGGATAGTTTTTGACCCTATAGGTGGTACTTTGAAAAACACAAGCGGGATAAGAAAACGGATTTTGGCACGTCCCATTAAAAAATAAAATCAAACTCTATTTCTAAAGTTGTATAATTAAAATTATTAATGGACACTGTTCAAATAAAGTAATTTGCGAAATGTGAGCAAGACTTAGTACGAAAGGTATGGGCAAAGCCGGATGGATACAGTTACATATAAAAGAGACTGACGTCCGAATGTGCACTCATAACTCGGGGATGGATCGTTCGATTCTTATGATTTTGGTTGGAAGGAAGGGCATAATGCTACCTTATGATGTGAAAAAAACTTTATGGGGATTAGTTGAATTTTTTAATTCTTTAGATGTTCCGGGCTTACCTCTTCATAATTTGGACTTGAAAGCCAGCTCAGTTAAAATGCTGTTGCGCAATATCAATGTATCGAAACTTTGTAAAGGATCGCATTTGATTTATGGTTAAGGATCTTACATCAAATATCATGCAAGTGATAATTTTGAGAGGAAATTTCAAAGGCAAACATTCTTATTCCGCAGATTTCGCTTATTTAGAACGATTTACCATTCGTGCGACTTCAATTTCCCGTGCGTCTCGCTTTCACTATGTCAATAATTTATTGCAAGGATAATCGATGGATGTTTGTGCATTAGTGGCATCAATCTTGATTTCCCACGTTTCTCACATTGTAAATTTAGTGAAAAAGCGGAAGGTTGGCCGAAACGTCAAAATCGTTGCGGTTTGATTGAAACAAATCAACATTGCTATTCATAATTTATTTATATTGCATTTAATATAACTTTTGAATAAAGAATTTTAATTGGCCGAATTACATAAACTAGGAAGTGCATTGCGCATGCTCGGAATTATTACTTTCTTTACATTAACAAATTTGGGCGGAACGAAGTTTGCCGGGTCAGCTAGTAAGTTTATAAAATAGTACAGTTTGCACTTAAAACTCTCTAATCATAAGTTGCGACAAATGCCTGTTACTAGAGCTTCAACTTATAAAAACTCACATTGTTATTTGTTACTATTGCTATTCCTAGCATCGCTTCTCAGACTTTTACCTACCTACATAATAAAATAAGAAAACAACTAATCAAACTTTTGAGGAACGAGAATGTTTCGTTCGACTCAGTCGTGCACTTCATTTTTTCTTTATTGCACAACACACGATTTTATACATTTAGGTAGGTAAGAATAAAATTCTATTATTGGCGTTTGTTGCCATCTAATTAATCAAAATGTAGTTAAACCCTTCTAATTTATTATCGACAGCCATCGGATTTGATAAATACCGGTGATTAGAAAAACATGCCCTTAGTCTGTTACTCTTACCGATTATCAGTTATTCCAGATTAGGTAGCGATTGAAACAAGTTCTTATCTTGAAAAGTACTCGAGTGTGTATACTATTTAAAACAGATTTTGTAGTTTTAGCTTGTATCTTTGAGTTGAAAGGTATGTCCAAGTATTTAATTTAATATTTTTCTTCTTTTTTTCCGATTTAAAATTAAAGAAGTAATATATACAATTTTCTATTTTTACAGACAACATGCCCTCGCAACGCAATAGTATTGAACGTATGGATCCAATTAGAAATAATGTAAAACTGGCAATAGAACGTGTACCAAAAAAAGAAATCCAAGAAGATGAGGAGATTGAAGACTCAGCGGAAGTGGTTGTGCCACCAGATGGAGGCTGGGCTTGGGTAGTAATGGTCGCGTCGTTTCTCTGTAATATCGTAATGGACGGCATCGTATTCAGTTCTGGAATGATACAATCATCAATCAGCGAAGAGTTTAACGTGAGCGCCGGATATGTGGCTCTTGTGAGCTCGCTTTTGAGTGGATTTTATTTAATGGCTGGACCATTTGTGAGCGCCATGGCAAATCGATATGGTTTTCGCCCAGTGACGATTGTAGGCGCCTTTGTAGCGACAGCTGCATTCTCGATCTCCTATTTTGCGACAAGTGTGGAATATTTGTTTATTTCATATGGATTTTTCGGTGGAGTTGGTTTTTGTATGGTGTATATCCCATCAGTGATAAGCATCGGATACTACTTTGAAAAATGGCGTGCTCTGGCAACTGGAATTGCAATGTGTGGTTCCGGCGTTGGCACTTTCGTGTTTGCGCCTCTAACAAGTTATTTGGTAAAAGAATATGGGTGGAGAAGTACGATGCTTGTCCAAGCTGGTATTATCGTAACGTGTGCCATTTATGGATCTGCGTACAGGCCAATTCAGCCAATTAAGCTGGCAATAGCTGAAGAAGCTGACAAAAATCAGGAAAACGGAAATATCATAGAGAAACCTAGACTTGTTGGAAACTTCCAGAAGCCACTCCCCGAAGGCAGATTCGCCTATTCTGTTCCAAATAGCGCACACAATACATACATGGGTGTCTCACCAAAGCATCACTATCCCACAGCTGCAGAAGTCTTTCGTGGCGCTAATTTGGAGCGCCGTCTCTCGAATACTTCAGGCAAGTGCACTGAGCTGAAGAACATGCGGAAATCACAGCCTACCACACCAAATGGCGAATCGCATCCGAACTATAATCTCAACAAAGAACTGACAACAGTGGGCGAAAATGAAGAAGAAACCGAGGGTCAAAATTTGTTAGAACCTGAAATTAAACCTGTTTCAATTCAGGCTCGACGCCACACAGTCTCGGGACGTAGGCCGATAGACTTGCATAAGAAATGCAGTACACCCCATCAAGAGCCCCACCATAATACGCGGCCAATGTACCGAGATGATATTTTCTTCTCAGGATCACTGGTACGTATTCCACAGTACACATCACAGACCTCGTTGGGCTACCACTTGTCTGTAACCAGGCTTCCAACGAAAAAAGACCTGCTTGAGGAAAGGCAGACTGGATGCACATTATGCCCAGAAGCTGTACGGCGAACGTTATCGACAATGTTGGACACCAGTCTATTGAAGTCGCCTTCGTTTATGCTACTTGCTGTGAGTGGCTTCTTGACAATGATGGGTTTCTTTGTACCGTTTATATATGTCAAACAACGTGCGCAAAGAGCCGGAATGGATGAAGGCACTGCTCTGTTTATTGTGTCTGCCATTGGTATTACGAACACTATTGCTAGGATTTTATGTGGCTTACTCAGCTCCTTCGATGGAGTCTCTCCTCTTATTTTGAATAACATCGCAATTACTGCTGGTGGATTGGCAACCATGTTTAGTGGATTATTGATCAACGATACGACTCAGTTTATTTTCGCAGCCGTATTTGGCATTTGCATTGCGTGCTTCTCAGCGCTGCGATCACTGATTGCTGTCGATCTAATGGGTCTGGAAAAGCTGACCAATGCATTTGGATTTTTAATGCTGTTCCAGGGAATCGCAGCTGCAATTGGTGCACCTATTGCTGGTAAGAACATATGATTTGTATGTGTGGTTATTGTTAATGCTAAGACCTTATGGACAAATTTCACCTGTATTTAATAATACCTTTTGAAAATACAGACCTATGCCATAACTGAAATAGGCCGTTTTAAGATTATTTAAAAAAAAGGCATAAACGTCGTTATCACTACCAATCTGGGATGTTTGCCAGACCTGTCCGATAGGTGATTTTCTATTCTGTATACAATCCTCTGTCAGATAAAAATAGTTCCAAACCCACAGGGCGAGGAAGGCGAAAATTGAGATTGAATTTACTGAAGTAGTCAGTTCTGTAACCCTTCGTACCAGGTTATAAAAAAATATATTAGACTAAAAAAAAAAATAGAAAAAGTGACCGATTTTCAGTCAACTCACTCTCCAATACTTTCTGCACATGGTACTTAATGCGCTCAATGGAACATAAAACGAGACTTTTCTTTCTTTGCATTTGTGGTGGTGCGTGTTTTAAAAGTCAGCTATTCTTAAATTGTAATTTGTGTTTATAAAAATCTATTCAATGTATGTTAATATCCATTGCACTGGCAACTGTACATTTTTCTCTATTAAAAACGTAAAATAACACACTTTAAAGTTTGACAAATGTTTTTTCGTTAGTATAAGTAGGTGTGAATCTCGCTCATAAATCGAGATTCGCAGAATTACTGACTCTAAAAAAAAACACGTTTTTTCTGTCCTAATGAAAAACGACATAATGCAAAAAAATAAATAGTTGGCGCCAAGCTTTGAAGACTGTTTTCCCTTTCTTTTTTTTTTATCAGGAAAAGCTTTAGTTTTCTTTTACATTCAAAAAAAAAAATCTCCGTTTTCTCCCATAAGCGAAATTTGCACTTGCTTTCATACGAAAATCCTTAAAACTGTAAAGCTATGTTCAGGTGATTGCCAGATCTGACAATATTGTCACCAAAGCTAGAAGATCATTGAATTGTTTGGAATCCATACGCAAAAAATTGCGATGCAATTCTGGCTCCTCAACTCTCAATTCCACGAGCAATTTTGCGTAAAGTCCTTTCTGCTTCCGGCGCGGTGTGGCAATTCATCCTCCTCGCTGCTCTCAAATACGTACGTGGACATTTGCATCTTTTTTTATTCTTCTCAATCACGACTTCACCACCGAATAAATAAAAAAAAAAAAATTAATTTGTGTGATAATGCCTGTAAACGGATCTGAAAATGTCAGACAAATTATTTGCAGGCAAACTATCTGCAAATGAAATTATCAGAGTTTGTGACAAAACGTGGCAACAGTGTGAACCGGCAATTTGGTATTGTAAGGTAGTTCGCTATTGTCATATCATTTGCTGCTCATTTTCAGGTCATTGGCAGACCTGACTCTGACAATATTGTCAGATCTGGCAATAGTCTGAACAAAGCTTAACTGTTTTTATTTAACAAGTTAATAAGCAGGGGCCTATACCACAAAACTACAATTTAACAATTCTACCGGAACTTGTTAAATATGCCGATTTAACAAGTAACTATAATTACTGTACCACAAAAAAAAACCGCTTCACTTGTTAAATATGGAATTTCCCTTCTTTGTACAAGTCATTTGTACAAGTGCTTCCGTGACGGCTAGACGATGCGCAGGCAAATTAGCTTAGCTGGCAAACAAAGTGTGCTCATAAAAATACGCGAAAATAAAACGTTGCTTTTTGCTGCTTTTAATGAAAGCATAACAAAACAGAGAAAAATAGAAGCTTGGAAATGTGTCTATAATCTGGCTCTAAGCCTAAATATAATTCCAATTAATAAAAGTTGGACGTATGTGAGAGATGTGTTTTGGCAGAACTGTCGAAAATCAACTTTGGTAAGTATTTTATTTCAGTATTGAGTTCTTCGGAAAATACAAAATATTATTTTAGGCAAAAGTTGAGAATTCTAAAATTGAAACGCGGAATTTTTCGAGAAATGCATTTTCGTCAGGTTCAAAATTAATACGGGGTCTATAAACTTTAAAAACGCGTTGTTGTTGTTCATCATCATCACTTTCATCTGAATCGAAAAAGAACATTTTAGTTTTAAAATAGTCTGCACTTGACGCACGCGAATATGTACTGACTACTGACTTATAAGTAAAAACAAAATGTTAACAGTATTTTTACAGTACCTACATGCCGCTCTCGCTCCCGTTGATTTACTGATGGAAATAAATATTTACTTACATAATTGATGCTTCTATGATACTAGAGTAATTTAGTTAATATTTTCTGAACTTTAACTATTCAAATTCCAATTTGAAACCACATAAAATCTGACTTGTAATCACTTAACAATTTTCAATTCGCACGTTAAGTTTTTCTCTCTTTATAACAATTGCTTGTTAAATTTTGTCTACACTTGTAGCTTTGTGGTACAGAAAGTGGGGAAATTTAGAATTTCCCACTTGTTAAGGTTTGCTTGTACAATTGTTAATTGTTAAATTCGCTTGTAGTGTTGTGGTACAAAAACCATTGTTAATTGTTAAAATTCGCCTGTTGTACAAGACTTGTAGTTTTGTGGTATAGGCCCCAGATCACATAAAAATATACATATTATAATATGTACAATCATTTCCTTTTCTACTAGACATAATAAATCAAAACGAGTGAATGCATTCAGATGCGCAAGAAGTCCTTCCTAAGTATACGTTCGATGGGCTGTTTAATATGAACAATCCATTCCTTGAAATTTGTTCGTAATGAAAATACGTTTTAATTTTATTTATTAACATTTTAAGTTTTTACAGATTTTTTTTATTTTTCGCCCTTTTTAAAGCTTCCTTCTTTTTCCACTTTTTCATTCAAAAAGCGCCACATTGCTCAATGAAAGCGCTATTCCTCTCAATCTCTATTAGTATCAATAACTCTATGATTTCACTTCTTCCTAATTCTATTTTCCATATCATTGCAATTTGAATCTTACGAGTATCTTCGACCTAGTCCTTCTGTCATGAATTATAAGTATAATTATGCTAAAGCAAACTAAAACAATATTTCTAACTATCTTGAAGGAATTGATTGGCTTAATGTTTTTAATAATTCTTTTAATTTATTTGTAGAAACTGTTAAAGTGGCAATCGATATGTTTACGGCGCAGGGACATAAGTCCACGGGATATAACTCCCAATTTTTAATTTTGGGACTTATTACTGTATGAGGGAGACATAAATCCCAAATTCGAATCAAATTCGATTTGGGATTTATGTCCCACACCAACGGGACATAAGTCCCAAAATTGTTTTGCCGAAGATGGGACATAAGTCCCAAGTTTTCGCATAGATAATAGTTAGCAAAATATTGTGAAATCCATTAGGCATCCAACCCCTTTTTTTACTACACACACCAACAATTGTTCTTAATAATTTAGAAAATTAAACTAACAGTTTGGAACAAACCAAAAATATAATCTAACCAAATATTTTAATTTTATTTTCTTAAATTCTCAAAAACTAGAGTTTTATAAGTTTATTTTGTTGGGTGGGACATAAGGCCCAACATTCAGATGCGCAAGAAGTCCTTCCTAAGTATACGTTCGATGGGCTGTTTAATATGAACAATCCATTCCTTGAAATTTGTTCGTAATGAAAATACGTTTTAATTTTATTTATTAACATTTTAAGTTTTTACAGATTTTTTTTATTTTTCGCCTTTTTTAAAGCTTCCTTCTTTTTCCACTTTTTCATTCAAAAAGCGCCACATTGCTCAATGAAAGCGCTATTCCTCTCAATCTCTATTAGTATCAATAACTCTATGATTTCACTTCTTCCTAATTCTATTTTCCATATCATTGCAATTTGAATCTTACGAGTATCTTCGACCTAGTCCTTCTGTCATGAATTATAAGTATAATTATGCTAAAGCAAACTAAAACAATATTTCTAACTATCTTGAAGGAATTGATTGGCTGAATGTTTTTAATAATTCTTTTAATTTATTTGTAGAAACTGTTAAAGTGGCAATCGATATGTTTACGGCGCAGGGACATAAGTCCACGGGATATAACTCCCAATTTTTAATTTTGGGACTTATTACTGTATGAGGGAGACATAAATCCCAAATTCGAATCAAATTCGATTTGGGATTTATGTCCCACACCAACGGGACATAAGTCCCAAAATTGTTTTGCCGAAGATGGGACATAAGTCCCAAGTTTTCGCATAGATAATAGTTAGCAAAATATTGTGAAATCCATTAGGCATCCAACCCCTTTTTTTACTACACACACCAACAATTGTTCTTAATAATTTAGAAAATTAAACTAACAGTTTGGAACAAACCAAAAATATAATCTAACCAAATATTTTAATTTTATTTTCTTAAATTCTCAAAAACTAGAGTTTTATAAGTTTATTTTGTTGGGTGGGACATAAGGCCCAACATTTTTGTTTGGGACTTATGTCCCGAAGGTGTGGGACATAAGTCCCAAATCGAATTTGATTCGAATTTGTTTTGATTATGTTACAAAATTAAAAATTGGGACTTATGTCCCGGGGACTTATATCCCTGCGCCTATGTTTACACCTAAAGTAAAGATCGTATCCGGCGATAAACCAATTTGGTTCAATAAAAGGATCGTGAATTTAAATAATAGAAAAAATAAGACCTATAAGCAGTTCCGAAAAGGTAACAATAATCCGGATCTTTTGTTAGTTTATCGAAAGCTTCAAAAAGAATTTGATGTTCTTTTTTGGATCTTCATCAACAGTAAAAAACAATCTAATGGTATTGGTATCTCTTCGTGAATAATTTTTTGACTTTTTCCTTGTTTAGTAAGAAATTTTATTACAGCGCTGTTCTCAATTTTAGTGATCATCGCGACACCAGCCATTTCACCTTTGTTCAACGCCAAATAGAAAGCAAACTTATAATCACAGCCAAATGAAATTTTCAGTAAAACACTTGAATAACGGGGCTATTAAAATCACGAAATAATTTTTTCACATCTTTGGAGTACCCCCCCCATACCGCGAATATATTGAACTCCCTTCGTAGTTTATACTGACTTTGCCAAAGCTTTTGACAGCGTTAATCACCATGCTTTAATTTCAAAACTTAAGAGATTGGGATTTCATTCCAACTTTCTAGAATGGATTCGCTCCTATCTCACGGATCGCATTCAGTATGTTCGTATAAAGGATGTACTTTCATCACCAGTTTATGTCACCTCCGGAGTGCCTCAGGGTAGTCACTTGGGCCCTTTACTTTTCCTTTTATTTGTTAACGACATACCTGATCTCATTTTGAATTCACAATGTCTAATGTTTGCTGATGATGTAAAAGTGTTCCGGCATATTCAGTCTGAACATGACTGCATACTTTTGCAAGAAGATCTAAAGAGACTTTCTTTGTGGTGTCATAATAATCACCTTCGCCTTAATGTCTCTAAATGTCAAAGCATGTCATTTTGTCGTAACCTCTCCTCAGTATCATACACGTACAGGATCGATAATATCCCACTGTCTGTATTCTCCTCTTAAAAAGAACTGGGAGTCATATTTGACAAAAAACTCGATTTCTATAAGCATATTGGGCCTTAGCAATAAACATTTTTAGGTTCGACTCTAAATCTTAATAGTTCACGGTGGCTATATTTTTCATACAAATTTTGCAATTGTGAGCTTCCGTAAATTTAAAATCGAAACTAAAAATGTTTATTTCTAAGGCCCATTGACTTTCTGGTTGCTAAGAGTAATTCTATGCTGGGTTTTATATTGCGGAACTCTAAAGACTTTCATGAATCCATTTTACGAAGTACATTCCGGTAGAATTGAGAAGATTCAAAAACGTTTTACTAGAGTTGCCGTTCGTAGATTACACTGGAATATTGAAATGCCTTCGTATGAGACAAGATGCAAATTATTTGGTATATTACCTCTTTTTAAGCGTACGCAATATTTTTCACTTATGTTTATTCGGGATTTGATAAACAAACATATTGACTGCCCTTTTTGTTATCATTAGTTGATTTTTATGCTCCATCTAGAGTGCTTAGAAATCGCTTTTTATTTTATGTTCCATATCATTGAGTTAACTATGGTTGTAATGAACCAATTACCAGATGCTTAAGAGAATCTAATAATTATAGTAGTTTGTTTCAGTTTGATTTCAGTAGAGACTCATCTAAGAATAAATTAATTTTAATTTAAGGCTTTGGTGGTAGTATTTAAGTATTTAAATTTTGTATTAAGTAATCTATCTAGAGCACTGAATGTTCTAATTTGATGAATAAATAAATAAATAAATAAATAAATAAATCTGGGACCACTCTTGACATAATTTAAGGGGTCTACAATTTTATACCGAGTCCAAGCAACGGCTAATTGAGAAGCTCTTTCATGACAGTTTGTCAGACGTTAACGAGAGGGGTGGCGCAATGGACAACAATTTTTTTCATGGGATCGAACCTAGGAACCCTCGCTTAATATTCCAACACACTAATCACTAAGCCACTGTGCCTATTGGTACCCAATTATACGCAGTTGCTAAGTTTTGCTCAGCTCGGCGGGACAAATGGCAAAAATATGAAAAAAAAAAAAAGGGATTTCCAAATTTCTCCCTGGACAAAATAAAAAATAGTTTTATTCATTTGAATGACAGCTGTCAATTTGCAAAAATTACATTTTTATATGCTAGGTGTGCTTGATTACAAAATTTTAACGAAAATTTGTTAAGCTCGTATGACGCTACATTTTTCTCTCATTTTTTTTTTTTACATTAAATCGTGCTGAAAAGACAACTGCGTGCAAAAGAGACTAAAGTGTAATACCATAAACTTTCAAACGAATTTATTTTCAAATAATCTTGAAATGTTTAAAAAAGCTGCCGGCAGCTGAAAAATGTAATTTGAATACATTTTTAATGCATTCCTTTGATATGTCTACGTTAATAAGGTTGTTGTGTACGCACTCATTCCTATCGGGAATTTTCGTTGTAATTTCTCGTACTTCTCCTGTTAAATTTTAAGATTCTGCACAAAAAAGCAGTGTCATACGGACTTAAGATCATATTCATGTTGGCGAAGCAAATCATCAAAGTCAAAACCTTAGCAAAGAACCAAGAAAAAGACTCTTCGTCCTCATATAACGAATGCTTATATTAAAATCAAAGAAAAAAATGTTACAATGGTGCATAAGTGCAGTTGAAGATAAGAAAAATAAAGATGTATTTACAACTGAATTAGGGTTGCCAGGACTTGTTAATCCTACAATTTAGAATGCAGTGAGTGTGTTGTAAACAATAAAAGATGTTTGCCGGGATACCTGATACAAATCAACTAAAAAACAAAAGCTCAAGACTCTAGTATATAATGTATATGTAGACTAAAACTGTATAGTAGACAGAACTAAAAAAAAAAAAAAAATTGTTATCCTTAAGATTGCACATAAGACGAAAGCCGGCAAGCGACAAGAACGCAAACTCGTCAGAAAAACTATAAGCTGGGGAAATACCCCAGGATTTGAGTTAAATTCAGAAGAAATCCTTATCTAAACGAATTCTGGAAAAAGTGCTGCCGGCAAATTTGAAAATTGAAAAGTGTAATTAATTAATTCTTGTTCCTTAGTTTATTAATCATAACAAAAAATAATATCGAATAAACGTATTACGAATACAAATAACCATTTTAATTGCTTTCACGAATGACCATCCGGACTTGGTCAAGGGTTGTAAGCCAAATAGCTACAAAGGAAAGCAGAACATCAGTAAAATAGTTAAAGAAAAACCGGGTTTTTCTTTCATCCCTTATTTTTGAAGCTGCCAAACTGTCTCATTCGGTTATTTCCACTTACAGCTTGCGAGTCGTTCAAAAGTATACTTCCCATTCACTGTCGTATTCACTTTTCCTTTTCTCAAGTAGAATTCCACATCGAGCTGAGAATTATGAAAACATGTAATGTAACGGAATAGGAAATTTGTGCACATTTGTAAATTCCAATACACGTTTCCACAATATTTCTCGCCTACGAGTGTTCGATTTTAATTCATAGCAAGAGTGCTGCCAAGTTTTAAAAGTGCGTGTTTGTTCGAAAACATTTCTTTCTTTAGTTTTGTGAAGAAATAAAACGAACAAAATTAACATAACATTTGTAAAACGATATATATAATAGCCCAAAAAGAAAATACGAAAAAGCGACTAATGGACTAGGTATCCGAACGCGAATACGTTGGCTATATCGCTATATGGCAACTTGAATTGTTTTTGTTCCCTCGCGGCCAGCGTTACCGTTGTTCGACTATAGTCCAAATTTGGCACTTTGAGTTTGACATGCTCAAGTCCCATTTTTTTTAGTAATTTGCCCTTTTTTTATAAACCGCCCTTTGAAATTTTTTTTATGTATTTTACACGAAAATCCTTTTTGCTGTCAAATTTGGCATACGTCTATAGCAGAGACAATACTGAGACCCCCAACTCACAATCCTCTTGCCGCTGGCCCCCTCAGTTTTTTTTTCAAATTCACCATTTTGTTTTCCTATCGGTGTTATGCCTATTTAGAATCCGTGTGACATGCAAAAACATACAAAAAATATAATCAATGCTGCCAACTGCTACCAACCATGGGGGAATGTGATAGAGTTCGGGAATACCACATTTTAAGATAACGGAATGATATTGGTTTGTTATTATACATTTTTAAAAGACGATAAATATATTTTGTTTGGTTAATAGTGCTATCTAAATGAGATGTTTTATATACTAGAAACATATTAGGACAAATATTGTTGTGTATTTTCCGCTTTTGAATATCATTAACTTCGATTTCATGTGTACATTTTTCTTAAATAACTGAAGAAAAAATGCTCAAAATGTTTTAATTTTCCTACAACCATTCTGCAGTAATCATTTTTCATCAATATTTTCAGCAAAACTGCACTTATTCCTAAGATAAAATACTATTTACACGAAACGAATATTTTCAAATTTAACTGACAAAATTCTATGAACGCTGGCAGCAACTTTGCCGACAGCGGAAGTGGGACACGCAAGGTGCGAGTGTGTTTGTGAGTGAAGTTACTTAACATTTGTCAATACGAATTTCTATGTAACAATACTAACGCACTTAGCGTGTACCACCCCATAAAAATATAGCTTGTAGGCAAGTAACGGAAAATCGGCCGAAGTTGGGGGTCTCAGTATTGTCTCTGGTCTATAGTACTCAATTTTTGCTTTAATGAGACCTTCGCGGAATGATTTTGTGCATAGACTCCTTGGGGCTTCAGTGACAGTTTTGACCGACCTCTCAACTGCTTGAGTATGGCAAGGTAAACGCAAAAAAGTTATTTTGTTGTCCTCTCCGTGAGCAATAAGAGGTTCAAGTTCTTCGTTAGAGATTTGCTTCAGGATTGGTGGTTCTGTAACGTGAGCCGCTTACGGCTGCAACCTGGAATAGCCCCAACTTTTGAGTATTTTCACATCGTGCTTTCAGAATACGACGCAGTGCCAGTTCTCTGATATGTTTTTCAGAGTCTCGTAACATTGCTAACTGTTGCGTTACGTTGTATAACCGGGTCAATAACAGCCTTTTAGGTATCTTAGGATGAGATTTCAAAATATTTTTAAATTTGAGATGATAAGATTTAAGCATTTTTTGCACTCTTATTAATGATGATATTGTGAGCTTTTTTCCATATATTTTCTATTTATACGGTGACAACATCAAAAACTTGTTTTGTTTCTTTTTTCGTATTCCTTTTAATTTCAAACTGCGTCCACTCGTAGCACTTCATAATATCTTCAAGCCTTTCGAGTACGATTCAATTTAAAAATCACAGTAACACACCTTTGTTCTTATTTAATACACTACAACTAAACGACTGAAGGAATCTTGTTGCAATTTGAAATAAACAAAAAATTGATGCCGTAGTATGCCGTAGAAATTAAAATTTAAAATTAGTTTTTCCAAAACTTTCTGGAATTAAAAAGAATGTGCTGGTGGTTTATTTGCAATTCGAAATGCAGTGAAAAATTTAATTGAAAAATAAAAATGGAAGAATACGATGTTAATAACTGATTGCTAAGCAAAAATAACTTATCATATTAGCAAAACAAAGTATAATTTAACGAATTTTCTACATAAATAATAATGAAATAAAACGCTTGACCATACTCCCGTATTTCAAACTTTAAGCCTGATCCGGAGGCAGTTCTACTGTACTGATTGCAATAATATTTTATACTGTGTTCTTATATGTTTTTTTTAAATAAGGACATATCTCAAAAACGGTCCACACTATTGTAGCAAAAATGTATTTCTAAGGTACTATGCTCGTTTCTAACCTAGCCAACTCTTTTTTTTTTAAGATTTAGTTTTCGTTAGTTTACGTTACAACGGCATTAACGATTTTGACCGAAATGCGAACTTTGAGTAAAATTGATATTCTAAAAATTATTCCGTCCTTAATTTTCAACTCGAATCACCGAAAACGCTAATTTAAAAACTGCTTATGTCTCGGGTGGTTGGGTGCTGTATGAATAGGGTAGGCACTGATTGGCGTCAACTTGGCGATGCCCAGTCGTTGTAACTGTTCATACACATCAATTGTGCTTATTTTACCTCCGCGTGGTAGCCACCGGGTACTGGTCTTGTCCTTCCGGGCATGACTTGCTAAACTTATAAGCGCGAGTGTTGAACACGAAGAAAATAGCAACACTATAATGCTCTGTCGGAATGACTGCCTGATCGAGTCTCAGAGGTCTTACATGAGCCCCTCAGAAAGAGGACGTACGGCGGATGAATTCACATGGTTGAATCAACGGTGGCGTCAACAGTCAACATGGCAGATACCTCAATGAGCTACTTTGACGTATTTGGAGCTGAGGTCATTGAGGATTTTTCAGCACTAGTCAGGGTGTTGAAATAGAGATGGTGGCGGAAGAGCCCTTAATGGGTCAACGGCAGCTCTCACATCCCCGCAGCGGGTTACTGACTCCGGAATATTCCGGCTCCTTTTGCCCAAGGGGTTACAGAAAGGGCCTGGTCCTCCAGGTTGGGGGTTGTGCGTGGGGTTAACGACCCTACCACGGAAAAAAAAGAATTGTTGCGAAGCAACCAAAAGCCTCGGATAAGGACGGATTCACTGTTGACGACCCTGCAAAACGAAAAAAGGACAATGACGTTCGGATCTGCACGTGGAATGTTCGAACTCTGAACAGACCGCGTGCAGCCGAACAACTAGCGGAGGCCCTAGACTGCTACAAAGCAGGTATCACCGCCATCCAGGAAGTGCGGTGGGATGGGCCGGGCAAAAGGAGGATGAAAAACTGTGACATTTACTACGGTGACTGCTACAGAGAACAAAAGCAGCGTCTATTTGGATGCGGATTTGTTGTAAGCGGCAGACTTAGGCAAGAAGTCTTGAGCTTTTGACACGTTAGTGAACGCCTTACAACTATCCGCATCAAGGCTAAATTCGCCAACATCAGCCTGATATGCGCTCACGCCCCCACAGAAGATAAAGACGATGCTACCAAAGAATGTTTCTACGAGCTCCTCGACAAAACATATGAGCAATGTCCTAAGCATGACGTTAAAATCGTCTTGGGTGATTTTAACGCCAAAATAGGAAAGGAGGACATCTTTGGTAGCACAATCGGAAAACACAGCCTACACGACACCACGTCTGGAAACGGACTTAGGCTGATTGATTTTGCTGCGGGACGTAATGTTACCATAGCTAGCTCACGGTTTCCTCACCTCAATATACACAAAGGAACATGGCGGTCACCTGATCATCAAACCGTCAACCAAATTGATCACGTTGCGATCGACGCAAGGCACTCCTCCAGTATTCTAGATGTCCGAACTTTCCGAGCGGCCAACATAGACTCGGACCACTACCTTGTTGTAGCCAAGGTACGGATGCGGATATCCAAGACGCCACAACAACGAGAAAATACTGTGAGGAGTTTTAACGTTGGACGACTACAAACGCAACAAACCGCCAGAACCTTTGCCGATCGCGTATCCCTCAACCTCTCGAGAAGTCCTATGCTGCCAGCATCAAGTGCCGAAGACCAGTGGCGCCGATGCCAAGAAGCCATCAAAAACGCCGCAACTGATGTGCTCGGTTTCACCAGTCCACCCCCCCGAAACCCCTGGTTTGACGAAGAGTGCCGGCAAGCACATGCAGCAAAACAAAGTGCCTACGAAGCGTCGCTGCATAGAAGGACGAGAGCAGCTCGTCAGCTCTACGAGCAAAAAAGGAGGGAAGAACATCGGCTTCTCCGGAGAAAAAAGAGAGAGCATGAGAAGCGCGCGATCGAGGATATAGAGAGGTGTTACTCCAGGAACAATGTTCGGAAGTTTTACCAAAAGGTAAAAAGAACGTGTCATGGCAACAAGACCCGAACGGAGACCTGTAGAGACGAGCAAGGAAACCTTGTAGTAGAGTCACAGTCGGTGCTGAGGACATGGAAAAACCATTTCTGCAGACTGCTAAACGGCGAAGACGACACAAATTCCGCTGTTAGGCAGAACGATCCATTCAACCTGGACGATGACAGCCAAGATTTCCGTCCACCTGACCAAAATGAAGTGAGGATAGCAATATCTAAGCTTAAATCCAACAAGGCTGCTGGTCCAGACGGCTTACCTGCCGAGCTCTTCAAGGCAGCCGGAGATGACTTGGTAGAGTGCATACACCAACTCATCTCCAAGATTTGGTTAGAGGAAAGTATGCCTGATGAATGGAACCTCAGCATTGTTTGCCCGATCCACAAGAAAGGAGACCCTCTAAACTGCGCCAACTACAGAGGCATCAGTCTCCTGAACACTGCGTATAAGATCATGTCTGCTGTATTGTGTGAACGCCTGAAACCATTCGTCAACGATCTGATAGGTCCCTATCAGTGCGGTTTTAGGCCCGGTAAGTCCACGACCGATCAAATATTCACACTACGGCAGATCCTGGAAAAAACCCAAGAATACCAGATCGATACTCACCATCTTTTTGTCGATTTTAAGGCCGCATATGACAGCGTTTATAGAGACGAGCTATACAGAGCCATGTCTAGTTTTGGCATCCCTGCCAAACTTGTCAGATTGTGCAGAATGACGATGGAGAACGCTCGCTGCTCCGTAAAGGTCGGAAACAATCTCACCGAGACCTTTGATGTCAAAAAAGGATTTAGACAAGGTGATGCGCTGTCATGTGACTTCTTCAACATCATTCTTGAGAAGATTGTGCGAAACTCACAAGCCAACACCAGAGGCACAATTTTCTATAAGTCTGTGCAACTGCTTGCATACGCTGACGACATTGACATTGTTGGTACAACACAGCGAGCTGTCACTGGTGCGTTTGCAAGTATTAGTACAGAAGCGGCAAAAATGGGTTTAGTGGTGAATGAGGGTAAAACAAAATATATGCTGTCAACAAGAAGGGACACACGACATCGACGAATCGGGCAGAACGTCACGATAGACAGCTATAACTTTGAGGTAGTTAGGGACTTTGTCTACCTCGGCTCCGCTATAAACTCTGATAACGACATCACATCAGAAATCAAACGAAGAATCACACTTGCCAACCGCTGTTTCTTTGGCCTAAGACGGCAACTGATAAGTAAGGCCTTGTCGAGAAATACTAAGGAAACTCTGTATAAGACCCTCATCATCCCAGTCCTGCTTTATGGTGCAGAAGCATGGGCGCTATCAAAGGCGGATGAAGATCTCCTTGGTCGTTTCGAACGCAAAATTCTTCGAGTGATTTTTGGTCCCGTTTGCGTTGACGGGTTTTGGAGGAGAAGATTTAACAGCGAACTCTACGAGCTGTACAGCGACATCGACCTAGTCAGAAAAGTACGCATCAGTCGTCTAAGATGGCTGGGACATGTAGAGCGAATGGACACCAACGCTCCGGCCCGAAGAGTCTTCGATTCTAACCCGGAGGGACAACGCAGTAGAGGAAGACCTCGCCTTAGGTGGCGCGCGCAAGTGGAAGGGGACCTCAACCAACTTGGAGTGCGCAACTGGAGGCAGTTAGCCAAAGATCGCGCTAACTGGAGAGGCGTATTGGTTGAGGCCCAGGTCCACCCCGGACTGTAGCGCCACCTAAGTAAGTAAGTATGTCTCGAAAACCCTATTTTCAATTTCAATAAAACTTTAAAAACCAAGTAATGCTTACATTTCAAACAAAAGGTATCTAATACTCAGTTTTGAGCTAAGTAGTTAAGCAATAGTATTTTTCATTGCAATATTTGGTATGGTTTTGTCTGCGTAATTTTACAAAAATCACTATAACGGTTTTGATCAAAATACATTTTAAAGATAATAGGTCTGTTCCCTTACTTTCTGGTTCACTTTTGGCAATATGTCACATTTCTCTCTTTGCGAGAGAATATACTCACTGAAATTAAATATAACCAAAAAGAAAAGGAACGCGTTGAACCACAAATTTGAAAAATGTGAATTTTTCTAGGCGGGAATATTAATTTTCAGTAGAAAAAAACACAAATTTATATTTAAGACCAGGATTTGAATTGCTTTTATTGCAGAAATTAAAAAGTACAATTCTTTTGCTTCTTACATCTATTTTAATGCGATACAAGCAATAAATATAAATTAAATTAAATAAAAAGTCAGTTACAAATTAGAATTCGAACGATTTGAAAACCATCTGTCAGCAATAAGCAACTAGCCCAAAGAAATTTCTTGGGCTAATATTTGCAGGTTTTTATGGAGGGGAAATGTTTTTCTCTCTCTTTTCGGTTCTCTTCTGCCCAACTTTTGCGTAAAGGAACGAAGTTTGACTAAATTCGGCGAATGTGTTCGAATGCATTATCGTTAGGGAACAGACATAATATAAGTATTTTAAATGAGATCCCCTACTTAGTTTTTCAAATTATTTCTCAGAAATGACTACCCGGAAGCCGATCTGTTTTTTTTTTAAATCTCATTAAAAGTGCAATATCAGTTTATTTTTAGCAAATACTATTACAAAAATCTTCTTTTTGTCAACCATATTGAATATGCACCTTAAAATAATTCCAACCACTTGGAGTTTACAGAGTCAGAAAATCTCACTTCATTTGCATACTCACACACGTCCATCGGGTCAGTTTATAATTCCTAAAGCAAGTTAAAAAAAAAAAAAAAAACATGTCTGAATTCTTACATATACAAACATACATATAATATAATACATATGTAAAGATATCTATCTATCACGAACACTACTTGCAATCATCGACAACTTAAACCAGCGTCAAAAATCCATTCCAGTCAAAAATAAAATCGTAAAAACGAAAACTTCTACTACGCTTGTCCTGTACCTACTCAAAAAACTTGTAAAGTGTAAAGCGTGGTATCGGCAGAGACAATACTGAGACCCTCAACTTCGGCCGATTTTCCGTTACTTGCCTACAAGCTATATTTTTATGGGGTGGTACACGCTAAGTGCGTTAGTTTTGTTACATAGACATTCGTATTGACAAATGTCAAGTAACTTCACTCACCAACACACTCGCACCTTGCGTGTCCCACTTCCGCTGTCGGCAAAGTTGCTGCCAGCGTTCATAGAATTTTGTCAGTTAAATTTGAAAATATTCGTTTCGTGTAAATAGTATTTTATCTTAGGAATAAGTGCACTTTTGCTGAAAATATTGATGAAAAATGATTACTGCAGAATAGTTGTAGGAAAATAAAAACATTTTGAGCATTTTTTCTTCAGTTATTTAAGAAAAATGTACACATGAAATCGAAGTTAATGATATTCAAAAGCGGAAAATACACAACAATATTTGTCCTAATATGTTTCTAGTATATAAAACATCTCATTTAGATAGCACTATTAACCAAACAAATTATATTAATCGTCTTTTAAAAATGTATAAAAACAAACCAATATCATTCAGTTATCTTAAAATGTGGTATTCCCGAACTCTATCACATTCCCCCATGGTTGGTAGCAGTTGGCAGCATTGATTTTATATTTTTTGTATGTTTTTACATGTCACACGGATTCTAAATAGACATAACACCGATAGGAAAACAAAATGGCGAATTTGAAAAAAAAAAAACTGAGGGGGCCAGCGGCAAGAGGATTGTGAGTTGGGGGTCTCAGTATTGTCTCTGGTATCGGTATGCAGTTCTTCTTAAACGAAATTTTCCGGTGATCTCCAAATGGACTGCGAAAAGGCAGCGGAAAATAATTTGTGTAGATTTCCATCAGCTGATACACAAGTAGCAGTTTTACTAGAACTGTCATTTCAGATTTATCGTAATTTACGCTATATTCACTTTATTTTATCTCTTTAGGAATTTATAATTGTATTGCGAACATAGTCTTTTCGTATGCCTAACTTAAACTTTCTAAACAGTTATGTTTCTTTCCCGCCTGTGGCATTTCTTCATGTAGACATGCAAGGGCTAGTCCAGAAAAAAGATGGTGTGCCGGTATTGTACCACAGCCACCGCGGCGCGAGGGATAAGCGGCTCATCCACGACGGGTACGCCGCCAATGCTCAGGAGTTCCTCCGTTCTAGCACCGCAATTGCGGAACGAGACAGGGTCGATACTGTAAAGCAGTTGACCGAATTTTGGTGGCTTGAGGAAGAGGTTAGAGTGGATACGCTCTCCCGGGCCGGTGCGCTACTTACGTAGCATCCTCCTTAGTTTTAAGCTAGATTTAAGTTGGTAGGTTTGGGGTTGGAGTAGGGGGTCTTTGAGAGGCGCCGGGCTAGCCAACATGAAAGAGTGCTTCCGATTCTTGACCGATGCTTATGGCCTCGTAAGATGCAGACGCGACTCCTATATTATGTTTTATATTTAACTGCAAACACAAAATTGTACCTCTGTTTGTTTTTCCAACTAATTTACGATGACTTTAGTTTTTAGTGGATTCTAAAGATCTTATCCAGGTTTCTCTAAATACGCTTTCTCCTAAAAAGAGGTGTTGATATGTATAAAAAGGCACCATATAAAAAATCACTCCTAACCTTCAATGTTTGCCATCTTTACCATAATATCAATGATATCAGGTGGTAAAAACAAACGAAGAGCGATTTTATATCAGTTACTCGGAAGAAAGCATTTGTAATTTCCATCCTTTGAAAGAAATTGTGATCTTCGCCTAGATGATACTCCAGCTCCGGGGTAATTTTCATTTCGTCGAACAGCATCACACATTTTTTGTCTAAGTCGGAGAAGGTTTCGAAAAGCCTGTATGTAGTTAGATTTATTTCTGAATGCCATCGTTGTATTGTCCTAATACTCGGAAAATACAAATTTGAATCAAACATAAATTTGTACAGAGCCGGGGACTAGTAATAAAGCTTTAAATAACTTTCTTTTTCATCACGTGACCAATTCTGTCCTGCTTTATGAAGTAGTTGAGTTTTTATAAATGTTAAAACTTCAGCATTTCTACCATCCAATTGTTTTTCAACATTTATTTGTAGCTTATAGTTAATGTCCTTTTTAAGTTTTTTAGGGGACTTAAAAATTGTTTTCGGGATTATCAGAAAATCCCGGTTAATTTTATTTCATTCTCTTCATTCTGGAAATGTTGGTAAACAGGCTCAAGAAATTTAAGGAGAGAGATGCAATCAGGTAAACGAGGTAAAGAGCAATTACTTAAATATTTTCTAAGAGGTAAGGCTTCTTGATGGAGTGTATAATCAGTATCATCTTCATTATTTTCTAATAAATTTGGTGGGCTTAGTAAAACTGGATCCTTGAGGTATCCTTTTATTTTTATAATTAAAACAGTGTTTGAATGCACAAAACATTTTTAATATTTTAAATGTGTAAGAAATTCACACAAAATAAATAAAAAACGAAACCGAACGACGAACAATACATCGAATGAATGAAGGAAGAAAAATCTCAACGAAAGCTTTCTATAAGGAAACAAATTATCAAAGGCTCAAAAGCTCTCAGTAATCAAATTCTCGATTTGGAATGAGTAGCGACACCTATTAGGATTCTGGTACTACTGGATTGGCGCTACTATAGAAATATAATAAACAAAGATACTAGCTAATGAGCTAACCCGTGCTCGCCTTGCTTCGCCAGAGTTCCACTTCGCACACACACACACACAATTTCATCCACTGAACGCTGGGAAAATCGAACGATCTAGCATTCTAGCTTCAATCGAACATTTTACTTTTTTGAAATGTATAAAATTTATAGTTTATTGCTTAAGCGTAGTACGGACCTCTTCCTAAACGAAATATCCCATGACACAACGAAATCATGAACAAAAAATTCCGCTCTCCTTTTCGTTTTGCAGTACGCAGCTGCTGCGAAATGATGGCGGAAAAGTTGATATTTGTAGTAGATTGCTTGGTACAATTATCCACTCTCTTTCGCATACGTTTATTGTCCGAATTTGTGCTGCAGTATTGGCTGCTTTCATAAGAGGGTGGAGCCAAATTGAGAAATTTTGAAGCCGAAAATATCCAAACTCAAATATGAAAATTAAACTGCATATTTTTTGGTAATATTAAATTAAAAAAAAAAACACAAACTCCTAATTGAGAGACTTTTTTTAGTTTCCATTTTGCAATGTTAACAAAAAAAAAAAAATAAGGGGAAAAAAAACCGCAAATGTAAACGAGTCTTAATATTCAACTACTTCGAAATGGAGTGGTATAAATGCAATGAATTTCCGGTGCAAGTGAAAAATATGTTTTTTGCGGCCAACTCACAAAAGAAACTAAATTCGGATTTAATGTTCCATTTATCAGCAGAAATCTGAAATCTCAGATCAAAATCTGAAATGCCCAATAATCGAAAAAATACATAACTGCATAGAAAATTTTAGTTATACAAAAGAGTAAGTTCACAATAGAATTGTAAATTCCTAAGGATCCTAAAAGTAGTCGCAGTAGCTTAGTGGTTAGTGTGTTGGACTGCTCTGCGGGGGTCCCAGGTTCGAATCCCGCAAAAACCCAATTCCGACTTAGGGTTTTTTCCGCTGCGCTCCGGCTCGCGAACGTCTGACAAACATCCGAGAGTATAAATGTCTTGAAAGAGCTTCTCAATTAGCCGTTTGGAGTCGGCATAAAATTGTAGATCCCTTCCATTCGTTCCAAAAATGAGAAACTCACACAAAACGAATGGTTGTGAGAAGCTAGGCCTAGGGTCTCTCCGGACCTGTTGCGCCAATTATTTAAGGATCCTAAAAATCGCAAAACTTTAAATAAAGTGAATAGAATTGTAACTAAATAACCAGTGCTGGTAACACTGCTACTTGTGTATCAGCTGATGGAAATCTACATAAATTATTTTCCGCTGCCTTTTCGCAGACCGCTGTCCATTTGGAGACCACCGGAAAATTTCGTTTCAGAAGAGGTCCGTACCACGCTTTATTGTTCGGCTTCAGGATATGAAAACCGGAATCTTTAATCCATTCCGAACATACAGCCCGAATAAAAGTTGAGCATTGATGTCCATTCGCTCTACATGACCCAGCCATCTTAGTCATTGAATTCGAATTTTTCTGGCTAAGTTCATGTCGCTGTACAGCACGTATAGTTCGTCGTTGTATCTTCTTTGCCAAATATTGTCTTCTTGGTTTACGCAGACAGGACCATAAATCGTACGCAGAACTTTTCTCTCGAAGACTCCAAGTGACTTTTCATCCGTTTGGGAGAGGGTCCACGCTTCGGCACCATATAGCAGGACCGGGATGATGAGTGCTTTATACAACGTATCCTTGGTTCTTCTCGATAGGGCTCTATTCCTCAATTGCTTATTCAGCCCAAAGAAACAGCGATTTGCAAGAGTTAGTCTGCGTTTGATTTCAGCGCTGATGTTGTTGTCTGAGTTTATAACAGACAAATTCACTGACTACCTCGAAGTTATACCTATCAATGGTCACATTTTGACCAAGTCGGTGGTGGGATTGGACTTTTGTTGATGAGAGCATATACTTCGTCTTGTCCTCGTTTATTTTCAGCCCCATTCTGCTTGCTGCTGACTCCATAGTAGTGAATGCACCGGTTACTGCTCGCTTCGTTCTTCCTATCACATCAATGTCGTCTGCAAACCCAAGTAATTGTGTCGATATATTGAAAATGGTGTCCGATGTACTGGCATGGGTGCTCCGTATTACATTTTCAAGCACAATGTTAAAACAGCTGCATGACAGTGCGTCACCTTGTCTAAGCCCTCTGGTGGTTTCGAAGGTTTCAGTAGAGTCTCTACCAACTTTGACAGAACATCGAGCATTCTCCAACATCATTCTGATAAGGCGTATCATTTTAGGAGGGATTCTAAAGTTAGACATAGCACGATACAGTTCAACTCTATTAACACCGTCATAGGCTGCTTTAAAATCGACGAACAGGTGGTGGGTGTCGATGTTATATTCTTGGGTTTTCTCCAGGATCTGGCGTAATGTGAAAATTTGGTCGGTGGTCGATTTTCCAGGTCTGAAGCCGCATTGGTAAGGATCATCATAAGATCATCAGCAAACGGCTAACCTCATCCATCTTACATTTTATATACGATTGCTTCTGAACTTTTTACATGGTTGCCACTATTATTAAAAAAAAACCTGACTTTCCCTGACCAGTTAAGTTTTCCCTGACGTAATTTTACAAATATAGAAACAAAAAAAAAAAACAAAAAACATATTTCAACACTAGTCCTTGAGATTAATAAATTACATACACATAGTTTAATTTTTTGTTTGAAACAAATCAATATAAAATTAATTGCCAGTCTCGTAAATACTTGACAGAACAGCTTTCATTTTGCACTGCAATTTTTCATTCTTGTTGGTCAAACATGTCGATGGGAGTTTTCAGGCGCATTGATTTTTATATTTTTGCGTAAACGTGTGGGTAGACTTCAGAGCTCGATGTAAATAATTTGTTTAATATTATAAAAAAAAAAAAACATTGACTGAATTTCCCCGACTGTTCTCGAAATTCCCTGACATTCCCTGACCAAATTTTCTTTCCCTGAAGAGTGGAAAAATGGCAACCATTTTTTACCTACTTACCAATTGACTCGACCAAACTTTTGATGAACGAGAAAGTTTCGGGCGACTCAGCACTTTATTTTTAGTGTTTACGTTACTGTTTTTAAGAATCTGAATGAAATACAGATCAAATAATGAACAACTTCTAAAATACAGAAAAGTTTTGTATGTTTTTGTATGCAAAATAATTCATGATGAACATCGTCTTCAAATGCAGAATTCTTCATTATTATAATGAACGTGTGGCCATAGTAACTATGCTATACTCTTCCCCATAAAAAAGAACTCCTACAACCGGAATGGTTGTGTAAAGCTGTGACCAAAAGGTTTAAGGTTATGCTATATGTTTTAACCTTATGCACTCAAATTATTATATGTATAACATTAAACATTTTTTGAAAAAAAAAAAAAAACTAACATCTTACTATTTGTTTTAATTTCAGGGGTTCTTTTTGATATGACCAAAAGTTACGACGTTTCCTTTTATTTTGCTGGAGCTCTAATTACGGTTTCGGCATTCTTGTGTTACCCACTTAAATATGTAAGCAATTGGGAAAAGGAGCGAGAGAAAAACCAAGCGGTGCAACAAGCCTAATCAAAGACTAAGCAACTACCTAAAAGATGGTGTGCCTTACTAAGTGACTTTAAGACAATTTAAAATTGTCCTACTTAAAATTCTTTAAGAATAAAATAAAGTTACCTGCTTATTTAATTTTTTTTTTTTTAAACGACTGCCAATGAAAGAGAAGATAGTACAAATTGTGTACTATTATTAGCTTTTGTTATTGAATGAGAAACTAATAAATTATTACATTATGTTTATTATACGTTTCTTGTTTGCATGTTATAAGAGAAAATATATCAAACATTGAAGACACCGTTTTGTTTTATGTTCTCTGAACACATAAGTCGTAGTCTAATTAAAATTATATGTATTTAGGTAAGTAAAAGAATAAGCTTTGTTAAAAATATTTACTTTGTAAGTAATTTATGCATTTGTGTACATTGTATAATCTATTTCTGATATAATATACTTGTATGTTAGTTTATATGATGTAAAATTTGTCTAACTAAACTAAGAACTAAATTGGGTTTGTTTTTGTTCCGATATGTATAGTTTATACAAAATCTTTTTTTTTAGATGTTGACAATTAATGTAAAGAAAAACATTAATTTTGTGTTCGTCTAGTGCTAACTCCTATTGAATATTTTACTTTTTGGAACAGAGGTAAGTGTGTGTGTGCTGCTCAGTACTGACGTAAATAAACAACTGGCTCTAAGGTACAGCAACATCACTACCTAAACGCGAAATGTGTGTTGTTAGTTTGTATTATCTGCTGCTGCTGCTGCTGTTGATATTATTAGAGTAGGTTAGGTATGCTTTGTATTTTTATGCATTACTACTATGTTTTGAATCAGTTGAATGCAAGTAAAAAACTTACTGTATTAACATTTGTCGATTACATAACGAATCGATAATAAGTTAACCACTCTAAAAACAACAGCGCTATCTATCGGATTTTATTCAAACTAAACTTTAATGCCAGCACATATAAGAACAAAAAAACTGTCAAATTTCCAGTGAAATCGGAGTTGTTTTTCAGTGTTTAGGTTAGGTTAGGTAAGGTGGCTGTCTAAAAGACACACTTAGACCAAAATTTAGGTCCATTGTGATACCAAATAAGTTAGGGGGAAAGGGGGGAGAGGCCAGAGTGTTATGTCGTTTTCCATTGGTTTCACTCGGGGATCGACTCAATCTGAAATCCAATGGAACAAGAAAACTGCTTCTGGTTGAATCTACAAAAGTATTGGTGAAATGCCAAAAAACAATCTACGGCAGCTGTCATCTGACTTGTATAAAACACATAAATTGCACTTGTGTGAGTGCTTCTTGAGTGGATTCTTACTTCAAATCCAGAAATTCTCTTCTCAGAATCAACAGAAGAGTATTTTTTGTGCCAATGGAACAGTTTCAGAAGCGAATTTTTCGATTTCGGACTCTCCCGGACGCTTCTTTTTGCCCATAGGAAAACGACATTATCTAGATCGGACTAGCTAGTGTGCGCGTTATTGCTGTGATTTTTTGCCTATGACTATTTGTCTATGTCTGAAGATTTCCTAATTCTCGTATAGAGAGTCCGGGCAGTTAATCTTCGGATAGGGTAAAGGGTGACCGAAACAGTCTACCCCTCGCCTGTAATCCTCAGAAAACTCCTTGAGAGAAAAGGGGCTGGGGATGACTAAAGGACGATATGTCTTCGGATGCGCGACGGGTAACCGAAACACTGTGCCCTTCGCTTATAGTCCTCTGACTTCTCGTCGAAATGACGCAAAAACCGGGTTACGTCTTTGGTTGATAATAGATAGGCCCTTTCTTTATGTACCTTGTTAAAAAAAAAGAGGTTTAATGAGGTTGGTCGAGGCGGAGATGACAGGTTGACGGTATGCCTTCGAAAGAAGGCGAGAGGTAACCGTATCGGTTAGACTCTCGCCTGTGTCCTCTGGCAGCTTATCATATAGGGCGGATATAGCATAGAGCGCAGTAGTGGTGTCGATTGCAGCAATCGGCCTCTTTACTACGCTTATGGCGAAGTGTTTAAAAAAAAAAAAAAAAAAAAAACGTTCGTGCATATGTATGACCGACCATAACGGCTGAACCACTGAAGCTATCCCCCTTATATTCACACCATATGTTTGTGTAGTGCTCCGGATGGTTTATGTTTATGGCGTGGGTTGTCCAATCTTTTTTAATTTGACATTTCAGTAATTCATATTTCATTTAGCTGTACAATTTTTCGACGAAAACTCCAAATTAGTTTTTAATCAATTTTAAATAGGTAAATAACATTTCCATTCGATTTCCGGCACAAATAACATAACCAAGGAAAATGTTCTTACTGGGCCAAATTTCATGATTCTTCTTTTGTTTTGTTCGTATTGGTGTATTTCAGGCTTAGGAAGTCTTAAAAGATAGCATTTTGGACCCGATAGGTGGCGTTGTTGTCGATCTCCGAAACTGCTCAACCGATTTCAATGAAATTTTGTGGATGGGTAGGTATGGATGCGTCAAGATATAAATATACTATTGTTTCGGACCCTATAGATGGTACTTTGCAAAAAATAAGCGGGATAGGAGAACGGGTTGTGGAAGCATTAAAGTTATTAATGGACATTGTCCAAATAAAGGACTTTGCGAAATGTGAGCAGGACTTAATACGAAAGGTATGAGCAAAGGCGGGTGGGTAAAGCTACATATAAAAAAGACTGACGTCCGTATGTGCGCACTCATAACTCGGGAACCAATCCTTCAATTTTTATGATTTTGGTTTAAATTCGAAAAAAATTCAAAGACAAACATTCTCATTCCACGGAATCCGCTTATTGAGAACGAATTTGTACGTTGTTTACTGTAAACCATTTTAGTCAAAAAGTGGAATGTTGGCCGACACGTTAATCTTCTTAGTTAGTTAGTTGGTTGTTTTGTGCGTTTCTTTATTTTTGCAGTTAATTGAGTTTAAAGGTACATATATATGCACATAATTTTACATAACAATACACTGTCATTTTGAGATATAAATTACAATTATATTTAAAATTGCAGATTGTTCAAGAATAATTGCTGTATTTGAAAGCCCATCAACAAATATAAATGTATATGTGGATTTATGCACTGTGTCGTTCCCGGAAAAAGCAGAACTTGGATAGTGATTTAAACGGAAAATAATTCGTTATAATGTACCTACTTTTTTATGTATTTTTCATTTCGCATTCTTTCCTAATTGGTCTTAGATAAATTATGGCTTTTACTAATATTGACGGTGTGAAGATGACTGACGAAGAAGTCAGAGCATTACTGCATTCATTTAGTTTTGACAGCACTATGATGATTGCATGGAATATTGCCATGTATCTATTAGCAAGATAGCTGAACCTGGATCGTACAACCTTAACCTTTATTGGGTTCCGGCTTCCGGGACACTGCGACATTCCAAGGAACTGTGCAGCAGACAAATTGGCAAGACTAGGCTCCTCCGGCGTTGGTAGTGTAAGTCTGCACAACGTGAATGAACCTGCTAGCCTACGCTAAACAGATCATTCACGCGGACGCAATAGGCAAAGCAGGTCATAGATGTAAACATCTAGGCTACTGCAACGTTGCTAAGCTCACATGACCAAACCTGGATACCAAAGATCCAAGGATCGTCTGCGACTCAACAGACCCAGTATCTCGACAGTCTAATATCTTTACCGGGCATTGTATTTTGGGCAGACACGTACAAAGACTTGGACTGCCATACAATGACTTTTTCATAAGCTGTAGACCAACTTCTCTGCAGCTGCCCTGCCCTATTAAACTTAAGGAACGCTTACTTAGGAAACTACTTTCGCAACGATCTAATTAATCTGGTATATATAAGCGGTGCTAAAATATTCATTAGCTTCATTAACGGAAGTAAATGGTTTATGAGTAGCCAGTTACGTCTAAACACCAGTGGTACGCACAATGGGCCGACTAACGGCCTAAATGCTTCCCTCACTTTAACATAGGTAACATAACAGATTTGAAAAAAAATCGACAATGCATCCGTTTCAATAATAAAAGTAGAGCTGGAAAACTTGATGACTCTGATCGTGACCTCTAGTATAAGTTTAAAAATTAAATCGGATCAGCGGTTTGCCTTGAGAAGGTGCTTCAGGACCTTCTCAAGGTAAACCTGATCTCCAATCATAGGCAAATATTGTTGTAAGATGGCTCCGAGAAGGGCCGTTGCATAGAAATTACATTAATTGCAATTACTTCACATGTATGTACAATTCCTAACTAAAAAAAAAATCATATGAATTTTCTTTCGGGATAGCTGTGGGGGGTGAGTGCCCAGTGTATCTTTAAAGATACAACCACTTTATTGTTAATAACTTCGTCAAAAAAAATTATATGTTTTTTTAACAGCGGATTTATTGTTTTTGTCTCCGTTTACATAAAATATATTTTTTTCATCAAAATCGGTTTCCTTGGGCATTTAAGGGTTATGTTTTTAGATGAGAAGTCTGTGAAAAATAGAGAAAAAATTACATTTGAATGGATTCTTATAAACACAAATTGGGCATTGGGCACGAAAATCTGAAATCTGAGAGCAAAATCTGAAAATCCCAATGGAAAACGACATTACCTATAGCGTAGTACTTTCTTATTGCTTGTGATTGTGATTTTTAATTCTTTTGTGTAACTATACGCTATACCTTCTTTCACCGTTTCGCTGTTTGGCGTGTGATTGTGATTTGTTGCGACTTTTTCTGTGATAGTCAAGTTTTTCGCGGTCTCTCTGAAGAGTACACAAAACCATATGGGTATTTCAATGCGGCTATTAAAATAGACGACATTACCTACCGAACGCAGATTAATGGGCTGTAGGAAATAAGGCCCGAATGAAATAAGGCCCCAAAAGAGAAAATGAAATAACACCCCAATTTCGACTATAAAATAAGGCTCCACTGCGATGATGCCATGAAATAAGGCCCCAAAACAAAATGAAATAAGGCCCCAAATTTAGGGTTTATTTCATAAAATTAAATTTAAAATAATGAAAACTACTTTTTATTTAATATTGTTAATATTGGATAGACTAATTTAGATTAAAGAAACTTTTTACATTCTATACCTCGCACTCACCCCATAATCTAACAGTAAATCCAAGCAGGGGGGTTGCAGGGGGTCAGCATACCCCCCCACACGTATTCCATATCGGAATGGTAACAATTAATAACAAAAAATTATTTTGGGGACTTATTTCATAATGACGTTGTTTCATAATGAAATAAGACCCCAATTTTCGTTAAGAAATAAGGCCCCGAAAAAGGAAATAATACCCCAAATTGCATTAAAAATCGTTGTTGTTGTTTCCTGTATAATTTTTTGGGGCCTTATTTCGCAGAGCCAGATTTGGCTGTAGGAAATAAGGCCCTTAATTTGGGGTTTGATTGCATAATGAAATAACACCCCAATTTCAAATATGAAATAAGGCCTCACTGCGATGAAATAAGGCCCCAAAACAAAAAGAAATAAGGCCCCAAATTTGTGGTTTATTTCATAATGAAATTAAAAATAATGAAAACTACTTTTTATTTAATATTGTTGATATTGGATAAACTAGTTTAGATTAAAGGAACTTTTTATATACTCAACCTCGCATCCACCCCGCAATCTAACAATAAACCCAAGTAGGGGGGTTGCAGGGGGGCAGCATGCCCCCCCATATGCGTTCCATATCGGAAGAGTAACAGTTAACAATAAAAATAATATTTTGGGGACTTATTTCATTTCTTCTTTTGGGGTCTTATTTCATAATGAAATAAGACCCCAATTTTCATTAAGAAATAAGGCCCCAAAAAAGGAAATAACACCCCAAATTCTATTAAAAATCGTTGTTGTTGTTTCCTGTATAATTTTTTGGGGCCTTATTTAATTTTTCTTTTGCGGCCTTATTTCATTGAGGCCTTATTTCGCAGAGCCAACCCGATTCCTACCGGCTTCCCTTTTTAATTTCCACCAGTCAACACTATCTACCAAAAACCAAATAGGTATAGGTACATGAAACCCTACTAAATGAATTTTATATTCACAAAATGGTACACACACGTAAGTCATCAATTAATCATTGAGTGTGTGTATCCAATATCATCGCTCATCGTCATCGTCACGACAAAGCGAAGCGCGAAGTGGTATTCGTTTGGGCGCTCTCAGATCACTTTTTTTGCTCTCAGATCACTTTTTATGTTCGTTTGGTACAAATAAAATCAATCTTTTTCAGATTTCAGATCACTTTTGCGAATCTAGATATTTTCTCAGATTTACCAACACAAGTGCGTTTGAGTTTGACAACTCGTGGAGGGCGTTTAGGTTTTCGTGAATTTGTTCTACTGCAAAGAAAGGCATTGCATGGGGTGAATCTATTTTTGTTAATGGGTTATGTATAGGAATATTTAAAAATCAATCGAGACGCAAATTTCTAATGTTTTAATTTAAAATTTAGCCAGTGAATGGAAAACTGTTTGAAAAGTGTTGAAGGCTACACATATTCGAATCGCACGAATATTATCACAAAAAAGAGCAAGTGACGTTTTTATGTTCGATTAGCCACACGAAATCTGAAATCTGAGAGTAAATCTGAAGAAGCCCAAACGAATACCACATAAATATGTCGGGTTATTAATGTGGTATTCGATTGGGCGCTCTCAGAGCACTTTTTTTGCTCTCAGATCAGTTTTTATGATCGTTTGGTACAAAAAAAAGCAATCTTTTTCGGATTTCAGAGCACTTTTGCGAATCTAGATATTTTCTCAGATTTACCAATACAAGTGCGCTTGAGTTTGACAACTGGTGGAGGGCGTTTATGGGGCGTTTATGGGGCATTTCCACGGTCACACATTCCTATCACGGATAATTAAAGGGATGTCCAATACTAAACAGCCGTCTGACTGAAAGGGACAGCATTACCTAACACGCAAAAAAACGTGATACGTTTTTTGGTCGGCCATCTTGTTTACGTGGTAGGAATTATGGGAAAGCTATGCATGTTGATATTTTTATAGCGATGGCTTACGAAATTTCGTTTTCCTATAAAACAAAATGGCTTCCGGAAGGGATCGGAAGGTCCATTTATTTATTAATTTCGTATAAATGATTGATGAATTGTTGGTTTAATCTTCTGAAACTATTTAACACTCTCATTTCACATATTTTAAATCGGAAATAGAAATGTTTTCATGTGATTGCAGAAATGTTGGTCGCCGGAACTTCCGCTTTACGTATCTATAATTATGGGTAGAACATCCATGACGCCTTAGGCGTCTGATTTGTGATCTCATTCCTTCGCCTTTATTAGCATTGACTGCGGACAAACGGATCTCTCTGTCCCGTCTCGTGCAAAAATGCGCGTGCGTGATAGTGTAAATGCGGTCTTAGGTTTTTGTGAATTTGTTCTAAGGCAAAGAAAGGCATTGCATCGGGTGAATCTATTTTTGTAAATTATTTATGTATAAATATTTAAAAATCAATCGGGACGTAAATTTCGAGTGTTTTTATTCAAAATTTAACCAGTGAATGGAAAACTCTTTGAAAAGTGTTGAAGGCTACACATATTCGCATCGCACGAATATTATCATAAAAAAGAGCAAGTGACATTTTTATGTTCGATTAGACATATGAAATCTGAAATCTGAGAGCGAATCTGAAGAAGCCCAAACGAATAACACATAAAGCTCTCACTGGATAGTTGATTTTGAGAGAACATTTAGAAATGGGGTTTAAGTGCCATTCTTCTTCAAAAAGAAAATAACGATTTTTTCCCTGTTTCTTTTTTCAGTAAGAAGAAATTAGCCGCTGAACAAAATTATAGTAGCTATGAGCTGGAGGCCCTGGCGGTTGTCATGTCTTTAAAGAAGTTTCGACATTATCTCCTCGGACTCCATTTCAAAATCGTCACTGATTGTGCCGCGTTTAAAGGCACGATGGAGAAGAAGGAATTCTCTCCACGAATTGCCGGTTGGGTCCTGGTAACACAGGAATTTGAATTCGTCTTGGAGCATCGTAATGCCACGAGTATGCGTCATGCAGACGCACTCAGCAGAAACGAAGGATCCGTTGTCAAAGGTGAGTTCCTTTCCAGGATCACCAAGGCACAACGACGAGAATATTCGACTTATAAAAAAATTGCTAGAGTATGGTGTATACCACGACTTTGTAAGCGAAAGAGGTGTCATATTTAAGGTGGACAGCGAGGGACGAAAACTTTTGTATATTCCTAAGAAGATGCAGGCTGAGTTTTTGCGGAACATGCACAACGACGGACATTTTGCGACGAAGAAGATGGTGGAACTTATAACACGGGACTATTACGTACCACTCGGCCCGCTCGATAAAACAACGAAGCAGTACAGTTTCATTTTCTGCATAGTAGATGCGTTTTCCAAGTTCACTTGGATCTACCCTACCAAAGCGACTTCGGCAGCTGAAGTAATCTCTAAGCTGGAACTACACAAAGCGACGTTCGGCAATCCGGCAAGGATCATAACAGACCGGGGATCTGCTTTTACGAGTAACTTGTTCGCTGACTATTGTAAAGCAGAACAAATCGAACATCTGCTGGTTACGACAGGCGTACCAAGAGGCAACGGACAAGTAGAGCGGATAAACCGCATAATAATTTCAGTTCTTGCCAAATTATCGGCGGAAAATTCCAGGAAATGGTATACGCACTGCAGCAAACTCCAAAGATGCATCAACTCTATTTGGCAACGCAGCATCAAAACCACACCCTTTGAGCTGATGTTCGGTATCCGGATGAAAAACGCTACCGATCCTGGATTATCCAGTTTAATTGATATGGAGATAATAGATGTCTTTAGCAGCGAACGAGAGGAGGCTCGGCAGCAAGCCAGAAATGCTATAGCCGATATCCAAGAAGAGAATCGACAATCATGCAACCATAAAAGACGTCCAGCCGAAAAATACAACGAAGGGGATTTGGTAGTGATTCGGCGACCAAATTTGAAGATAGCTGGAAAATTTCTAGGCCCATATAAAATAACAAGTGTGGGCAATCATGAACGGTATCAGGTAGAAAAAGTAGGCGACAATGAGGGACCAACTATTACGACCAGTAGCGCCGATATGATGAAGAACAAGAAGTGGCTTCAGTCCGACTTCGATTCGATGCGCTGGGGATAGCTTGTACGCAGGATGGCCGATCTGTGGGATTCATGTTCACCCTGTACTTAAACTCTCCACGGCAACCTTACGCCTATACAGGTTGTCGTATTAACGGACTCTCCTATTGCGAACAGACGAAACCACTAAAGCAGTCGAAGACGAGCGGCGAAAGAACGAACACGACGTACGACGGGGACTTGCGCCTATCATTCATTTTTTGTTTTTTTTTTTTTGCTAATTACATTTCTCACAATCCATTCTTTCTTATTGTTTAATTTTTCTGAATTTCTAAAACCTAATTATAATTTAATTTAAATAAAATCGAATTCTACATGTATAGGTACATAACACAAAGTGGCAAAAAGTGTAAGTTTCCCTCTGTCGCCCGTAATGTTCAACCAATTTATTTGATTTTTTTTAACATGTCGGTATTTACGGTGATCAATTGATAGGCCAAAAAAATAGAAAAAAAAAAAAAAAAACGAACTAAATTTCTACATATTAGTAGAACCCGGTGGGGTTCAGCTAGGGTGATTTTTTAGCTGGTTTGGTTTTGGCAACACTGGTTTTGACAGCTGACGTGTGTTTAGTACCTTGTGTCACTGTTAAACAGCTTCAGTTTGGTTTGCAATTTAACCATGGATCGTCTTACAAATGAACAACGCTTGCAAATTATTGAATTTTACTATCAAAATTCGTGCTCGGTTCGAAATGTTCATCGCGCGCTGCTTCCATTTTATGATCGGCATTCTCGACCTTCTGAGCAGTCTATTCGGAAGATTGTGACCAAATTTCGCACCAAATTTACTTTGTTGGACATTAAACCACCAACACGTTTACGTACTGTGCGTAGTGAAGAAAATATTGCGGCCGTATCAGCTAGTGTGACAGAAGACCGCGAAATGTCGATTCGGCGCCGTTCCCAGCAGTTAGGCCTTTGTTACAGCACTACGTGGAAAATTTTGCGGAAGGATTTGTGCGTAAAGTCTTTTAAGATACAGCTTGTGCAAGAACTAAAGCCAGCCGACCTACCACAACGCCGAATTTTTGGTGAATGGGCTCTTGGAAAGCTGGCCGAGGATCCGCTTTTTTATCGAAAAATTGTGTTCAGCGATGAGGCTCATTTTTGGTTGAATGGGTACGTAAATAAGCAAAATTGCCGCATTTGGAGTGAAGATCAGCCAGAAGCATTGCAACAGCTACCAATGCATCCCGAAAAAGCCACTGTTTGGTGCGGTTTATGGGCCGGCGGCATTATTGGGCCATATTTCTTCAAAGATGATGCGAATCGCAGCGTTACTGTCAATGGTGAACGCTACCGAGCGATGATAACAAACTTTTTTTTTGCCCGAAATGGAAGTTCTTGACTTGCATGATATGTGGTTTCAACAAGACGGTGCCACATGCCACACAGCACGCGAAACCATGGCGCAATTGCGAGGCGAGTGTTATAAAAATTGAGGCTTAAAATTGTCGTCGTTTGTCGTCGATTCTTGCCTTAACACATTTACCGATTTTAACAACACTTTCACACATCTTTGGTATTGGTCTGTTTATGGTTTTTGTGAAGTTTGGTTGAAATCGGAATACGTATGTGTGTGTTATGCGTGCGTGAAAGACGCATGAATTTTAGTAAATTTTGTGTTTTTGTTTGACATGATATGTGGCGCTGTTGTCGATCTCCTAAACCAGTCAACCAATTTCAATGAAATTTTGTGGCTCTGTACGTTACAGTTGGATAGATAGGACACTACTTTGGTATGGTTGGTCCCAGTTTTAAAAATAGGATAGTTATGTACCCTATAGGTGGC
The DNA here is from genome assembly GCA_946477585.1 of Cheilosia urbana. Lineage (NCBI taxonomy): Eukaryota > Metazoa > Arthropoda > Insecta > Diptera > Syrphidae > Cheilosia > Cheilosia urbana. The sequence goes on from OX297856.1 coordinate 48,672,171, forward strand.
ACTTTTTAAAAGTTATATGGATGGAATTGGGGATAGAACTCTGTGGAGAACCGCACTTAAATAGATTGGATAGAAAAACAGGTAGTGTCGCTTCCAATACAACAAAAATTATTTAAAATGATTAATTTTTAAATTATTTTGATGTTCTGGGCTTACCGTTACACAATTTGGAATTGAAAGTCGGCTCAGTTTTAATTTTGTTGCGCAACCTCAACCCACCGAAATTTGGTAACGGATCGCGTTTGATTAGATTGTGAAGAATATCAAATCAAGTGTCATGCAACGACGATTTGGAGTGGAAAATTTAAAGGCAAACATTCACCCCTATCGTGGAATACGCCGAGGGGAAAGTTTCAATCAAAATCAATGCTTGGCATCGTAGAATACATTCGAGGTGAAAGATTCACCAGTCGGTATAGTGAATGCATTTAACAAGATTGTAGAAAACGATCGAAGTGAAACTCCCCATACAAACTTTGACATTTCAAATAAGCAACTAATGTGGTTTTCCATTGGGACCACCAGAAATCTTTTTCAGATCTCAGATTTTACTGTGCTCATGGAACGCGCAACGAGATTGATCTGCTTTTGTAAATGGATTAGTGGCATTCTTTTTGGCTTAATCACAAATGGATATCGCCCTCAAAAATGTTTTCCTTCTTGTTGATACAAATGAAGTATTATTGGTGGTTTGTAGTCTTCAGATGACGAGGGAGATAATGAAGATAATAATTCCTCCGAAATCGTATCCATAGCCATTTATGTATTTTGTTATTTTGGTTTTCACGAAACTTTGCGCATTAGCCTCGAAATGAAACTTCTTAAACTGACGTTAAACAGCTGTACAAAGTATATTGGTATGCGTAAATCTGAAAAAATATCGAGATCTGGGAAAAGTGATCCGAATTGAAAAAAAGATTGATTTTTCGTCCCAATGGAACGCAAAAAGTGATTTAGATCAAAAAAAAGATTGATTTTTTGTCCCAATGGAAAACCACATAATTCATTGCGTATCCTATCGTTTGTTGTGCGTCTTCGTCGTGATTTTCTACAAAAAATTGTTAGTTCAACACTTTTAGAACATGAAAATGTTACTTTATTTAAACAAATTGAATTAAAATTGTATGTCAGAGAACTCACGTCGAATCCTTTGCAGTTCCTCCTCTTAATATGCAAGCGTTTTATTGCCGTATGATGCTCCTTGCAAATTGATAAATGTATTCTACTCAATATAATCCTATATACTATCCATTTATTTTGTATTTGATTTCTGTAAAATAAATTCTAGTTTGCTTTGCTCTATCTCTGCTGCCATTTAAATACAAAACAGCTGATTTGCCGACCAACTTTGAACGAAAATACCTGTCGATAAGATAGTCTCACCTGGCGGATTTCACATGTATATGGCAAGTGAAAGTGAATCGAGTATGTGAACGTGAAGTGGATCTCAAATACGCCGTATTCCATGAAAGGGGTGATTATAATTCCGCGGATTCCGCTTATTCAGAACGATTTGCCATTCGTATTTAAGCGTATCAATTTCCTGTTTCGCTATGACAATTAATAAGTCGCAAGGACATCGTGTACCGGAAAGGACTTTAATGAAAAATCGGAAGGTTGACTGACACGAAAGAATTTTAGTAGCATGTGCATTGTGCATTTGCATGCTCGGAATTATTATTTTCAATACCTACATTAACGAATTTGGGCGGAGCGAAGTTCGCCGGGTCAGCTAGTTTTAAATAAAAATATAAACAAACAAGTACGGATATTCATTGCGGAAATTATTGTTGCAATTGGTCTCTGTTTGTTGTTCTACACCTATAAATTAATTCTCTTTACTTACAAACAAATAATCCAGCAATAAATTAATTATTACTTACATTTTATCATCCACCAACCAGACAGACGATCCATTGTGAATGCAAATTCAATTCGAATAGTGTTCAGTGAAAAATTCTCCCCGATGAATAGCAGAATAGGGCTCTAGGCTGCCATTGCTGTTTCGAAGAGCCTGTACCTGTGCTGTGTCTTGAAGCCAGTAGCCATTTGATTGGCTTGCTTATAGAACATCCGGGTGTTGTTTCGATCACAAGACTCTTCGATCTCCTTGAGCTGGGATACTGCGTAGGCCCTCTCCCTTCTACACAGAATTTCCTTCTCCTCCTTCTCCTGACTCGATACTCTTTCCTCGCTGCCTTTGTTATGGACTTTTAACTGGAACCCTATCGTTGTCCGCCTCATTCAGGCTCTCTCTGTAGGCTCTGACTCCTCCAGGTGTGCTAAAACGTAGAGTTTCTTCTTCTTCTTGTCGGTTCGCAGCTTTTTCTCGTTGGACAGTCGAGCTCTAAATTTAGCTGCAACAAGAAAATACTTTTTTTTTTAAGAAAATACTCAGTCATCTTTTGCCCTTGGGCTTGCCTAGCATCGATTAGCACAGGTTGACAGTTCAATCTGTGTGGATTTCTAGTATTGGAAACATTATGCTTCTTATCACCGTATTACGAGAAGTAAGATCTAGAAAAATCAAATTAATAATGGAAACTACGTAGAACAATAACAAAAACACATCAGGATTTTGTTCACATAATTCATTTATTTGAGTTTTTCTTCTTTTTAATTAAGTTAATAAATACGACATAGGTTTCTATAAAATATCCAACTTAGAAAACAATTAAAGCAAATAAATTACAAAATTATAATAAGAAAAGTTATGACGGACTAGCAAAACTTAATCAATTTATGTAGGTGCCTATTTTTCTTGATTCAATGAATTAATGAATTCTTCCAATTTTTCCTGGATATGACGCACTTTAACTGTAAAATAAAATAAAATTAGTAAATACTTTTGTTTAACAGTACGAAAGCAAATTTACTCAGTTCTTCCGCTAGTGTAACTCTTTTGCCCGTTAAGAGTTGGGCTTTCTTTTCATTATCATCACTAAACTCATCGAGGACTTCTTTAATTTCTTTGTCCAAACGTCTCGCCTCCCTGTTGATCACTTGTTGCCTTAATGCATTCGCAGTTACTTTGATTACTTGCTGTATTCTCCAGAAAAGGACAACATCACTACAACTTATCTATTAAAGCAAATAATGGGCTTAATATACCAAAAAGAACTCGATAAAAAAAAAAAAAACTTGGTTTGTACCTCACAATCGGAACCCTGCTGACTGTATAAATAAAAAGCCTTCCGGCAATCATTTGCCCGATTTAACGACTGTTTCAGGAAATGTCTAAAATAAAAATAAAACTTTTATCTCTGTACAACTAAATCGCACAACGCAAATGCTCTTACTTTCTATAAATTGGGAACCACGTTTGCCTTATGTAGTCCGTGTCTACTTCCACGCCAGATCTTTGAAGATTTTTCCGAACAGTGGTTAACTCATCATACGTCAGTGTTGGAAGATGTTTCTAAAATGTATTAACCTATGAAACGTCGAATTTAGATCAATAAATCGAGTACAACCTCATCACTATGTAGTATCTTGTCTAGCTCGCTCTTCACGCTGCGCCTACGACTTTGATCATCTGTTAGGTATTTCCATCGTGTGATGCGCGTGAACTGTGATGGACCCAACATTTCACTCAGAGTTTCTTCAGTGTTTTGCAACTTATTTTTTACTGAAGTTTCTAGGAATTTAACAGCTTGATCCCATTCATTTTTATCGTGAACGAACCGATCCTCCAAAGTGTTCAGTTGTATAACCCGCAGCATATCAATTGCCTTATCCTCCCATGAATGACGTCGGATGGCTTCGTCGACAACAGCAGACTTAAGACTGTCGAATATGTCGTCATGGTCAGCAGATTTTTTCGCCTTCTCAATGAGATCAGTAAATTCTTTTTGAAGCGATTCCCAACCTGTTGCATTATCATATCGATTGGTAAGCACAAATCAAAGGATTCAGTAAAAACAAAAAAATATTTTTTAGTAAATAGCTTATTTTCAAAACATTCACATAAAATTACGAATACATATTTTCAATTCAAGGGAATGCCTGACATTAATGACGATAAGCGTCTTCAATAAAATAGAAATACTTTGAAGACGCTTAAAAACCAATGGCAAATCGTCCGGAATAAATGGAATCCGCGGAATGAGAATGTTTGCCCTATAATTTCACCCTCAAAATCGTCGGCGTCGCTTGCATGACATTTGATTTGAGATTCTTCAATCAAATCGAACGCGTTTCGTGGCAAACTTTCGGTGCATTGAGGTTTCACAACAAAATTATAACTGAGCCGACTTTCAATTTCAAAGTAACAGGATTCAGTTAATTGGAATTGGAAATACTTTTTCGAGGCAGTTTGAAGCAAAGTCTGGTGTTCCTCAGGGAAGTCACTTGGGATCTTTGTTGTTTGCATTATTTGTGAATGATATTAATTCAAGGGTGTCTTTCTGTAAATGTCTGGGATTTGCTGATGACTGGAAGTTTTTTTGTAGAGTCAATTCTGTAGCCGATTGCCATAAGTTACAGGTTGACATAGACGCAATTACGGAGTGGTGTAATTGTAATAATTTGCATTTGAACTTAGGGAAATGTAAGGTTTCGTCGTGTTTTCACATTAAGTGGCCTATATTCTATGGTTACTCCATGGCTGGGCACTTAATAATTTGATGTGAGGAAATTAAAGACTTGGGCGTCACGTTTGATTCGAAATAATTTCAATAAACACATAGACAGCACAATATCCAGAGCGAACTCTTTTCTTGGATTTATTAAGAGGAACAGCAAGGATTTTTCAGACATACATACTCTTCAAACCTTGCATTGTTCTTTAGTAAGATCTGTGTTGGAATACTGCTCTATTATTTGGTCACCAGCATATCAGGTGTATATAAATCGGATTGAACGTGTACAAAAGTCTTTTTCAAGATATTGCCTTCGTCACTTTAATGGGTCAGTGGAAATTCCCAGTTATGAAGAAAGATGTCGGATAATAAACTTAAAGTCCCTGGAAACGAGAAGACTTATTCAGGACATAACGTTTATAAAAGACAACGCTTCTGGAAGAATAAACTCAACGTTTTTGCTGTCCAATCTCTCTTTTTACGTTCCGGGAATTCCGTTACGTGAGCATGGGTTGTTTTATGAACCTAATCATTCTACAAGCTATGGAAGGAATGAGCCTTTAACAAGGTGCATTAGGAGTTCTAATTCAATATGCAATTCTGTTGATTCCAGTAATGATATTTCGATCAGCAGAATTGCATTTAAAAAAAGATTAAATGAATTGTTATAATTGCTCATAGGGTTTTTTTTACGTTTGCTTAGAATTTTACGAATGCAATTATTAAAAGCACAAGTATTTCCCTAAGGGTGATTGATTACATTTTTTTCTTGCACACTAGGTGGAAGTTTTTTTTCTCGATAAATTTTTAAATTCTTTTTTTTTTTCTCTTCACTTGAAGAGTTTTTTTTTTTTTATCTTAACATTAAATTAAATTAACATTTTTCAAGTTTTTTTTTTTATATATAACTTTTTAAATTAATTTGTTCTCTTTACTTGAAGAGTTTTTTTTGGCTTAGTTTTTTTTTTTTTTTTTTTTAATATTACCTATTAAATATATTCTTTCTTTTTATTAAATATCTCTTACTTTAAGAGTATTTTTTTTAATTATGTAATTATATAGTCTGTAAATTGTAAAATGGTAGACTTAAATAAATAAATAAATAAATAAATTGTGTAGAGGTAAGCCCGGAACATAAATAAAGAATTCAAAAATGCAACTAATCTAGGTAAACAAATATATATAAACGACAAAAAGTAACGTATGTCCTTCCTTGGGCCCATTTAACTTTAATTTAAACAAAAATCATAGAAATAAAAAAGCAGATAGATTGTACATATTTCATTTTATAATACTGTGCAAGATTATGCACATAACACACCATCTAGTTAGTTTTACATCTTAGAATATATTTCTTTTTTTGCATCCTACGCGTAGAATCCTTCATATCGCAAGTTTACATTAAACGCATTTAAGGCGGCTGCAGGAAACAAGGCCCCAAAAGACAAAATGAAATAATCGGGTCGATCACAGAAATCGTCGTATTCGGAATTTTGCTACGAACCCCGAAAGAACTGTTACAGAATCCGTCGTAGGGGAATTTTGAAATTCGTAGAAAGTGGTATCATTGAATATACCACGTTCTACGAATTTCGAAAGCAAAAAAAAAAAAAAAAAAATCACAGATTCTGTGATAATTCTTTCGGGGTTCGTAGCAAAATTCCAAATACGACGGATTCTGTGAGAGACCCGAATACCCAAATTTTCATTAGGAAATAAGGCCCCAAAAAAGGACTTAACACCCCAAATTTTATTTAAAATCATTGTTGTTTTCTGTATTAATTTTTATTTTGGTGCCTTATTTCGCAAAGCCATTGGAGACGTTCGGATACCTTACTTACTTACTTACTTACTTAAGGTGGCGCTACAGTCCTAGGTGGACCAGGGCCTCAACCAATACGCCTCTCCAGTAAGCGCGATCTTTGGCTAACTGCCTCCAGTTGCGCACTCCAATTTGGTTGAGGTCCCCTTCCACTTGCGCGCGCCACCTAAGGCAAGGTCTTCGTCTACTGCGTTGTCCCTCCGGGTTGGAATCGAAGACTCTCCGGGCCGGAGCGTTGGTGTCCATTCGCTCTACATGTCCTAACCATCTTAGACGACTAATGCGTACTTTTCTGACCAGGTCGATGTCGCTGTACAGCTCGTAGAGTTCGCTGTTAAATCTTCTCCTCCAAATCCCGTCAACACCAAAAATCACGCGAAGAATTTTGCGTTCGAAGCGACCAAGAAGATCCTCATCCGTTTTTTCTAGGATCCATGCTTCTGCGCCATAGAGCAGGACAGGGATGATGAGACTCTTATATAGAATCTCCTTAGTGCTTCTTCACAAGGCCTTACTAATCAATTGCAGTCTTAGGCCAAAGAAACAGCGGTTGGCAAGTGTTATTCTTCGCTTGATTTCTGATGTGATGTCATTGTCAGAGTTTATAGCGAAGCCGAGGATGACAAAGTCCCTAACTACCTCAAAGTTATAGCTGTCTATCGTGACGTTCTGTCCGATTCGTCGATGTTGTGTGTCCCTTCTTGTTGACAGCATATATTTTGTCTTACCCTCATTAACCACTAAACCCATTTTCGCCGCTTCTGTACTAATACTAGCAATCGCACCAGTGACAGCTCGCCTTGTTCTGCGAAAAATGTCAATGTCGTAAGCGTAAGCAAGCAGTTGCACAGACTTTTGGAAAATTGTGCCTCTGGTGTTGAAGAAGTCACATGACAGCGCTTCGCCTTGTCTAAATCCTTTCTTGACATCAAAGGTCTCGGTGAGATTGTTTCCGACCTTTACGGAGCAGCGAGCGTTCTCCATCGTCATTCTGCACAATCTGACAAGTTTGGCAGGGATGCCAAAACTAGACATGGCTCTGTATAGTTCGTCTCTATAAATGCTGTCATATGCGGCCTTAAAATCGATAAAAAGATGGTGAGTATCGATCTGGACTTCTTGGGTTTTCTCCAGGATCTGCCGTAGTGTGAATATTTGATCGGTCGTGGACTTACTGGGCCTAAGACCGCACTGATAGGGACCTATCAGATCGTTGACGAAAAGTTTCAGGCGTTCACACAGTACAGCAGACATGATCTTATACGCAGTGTTAAGGAGACTGATGCCTCTATAGTTGGCGCAGTTTAGAGAGTCTCCTTTCTTGTGAATTGGGCAAACGATGCTAAGGTTCTATTCATCAGGCATATTTTCGTCTGAACAAATCTTGGAGACGAGTTGGTGTATGCTCTCTACCAGGTCATCTCCCGCTGCCGGATACCTAGTTTATGTAAAACGTCAACTAGATTCGTCGTGAGTAGTAATCCGAACGCGTTGACTTATGTCGTTTTCCATTGGGATTTTCAGATTTTGCTCTCAGATTTCAGATTTTTCGTGCCCAATGGAACATAAAACGAGATTTTTCTTCCTTTACACCTGTGGTGGTGCGTGTTTGAAAAGTCAGCTGTTCTTAAATTGCAATTTGTGTTTATAAGAATCCATTCAATTTATGCTAATATCCATTGCAGCGGCCAAATGTAATTTTTTCTCTATTTTTCACAGACTTCTCGTCTAAAAACGTAAGTAAACACACTTTAAAGTATCGAGATACGCAAAATTGCTCTGACTCTCAAAAAAAGTGTTTTTTTTTTGCGGAAAATGGAACATGAAATCTGACAGCCAGCTGATTTTTCGAGAGCAGAAAAACTGCTCTGAATCTGAAAAAAGTGCTTTTTCTGTCCCAATGGAAAACGACATTAGAAACTTGAATTGTTTTTGTACTCTCGCGGTCAGCGTTACCTTTGTTTGATTTTGCCCTTTATTATTCGGAAAAGACCCCTCTTCATTTTTCAAAAATTTGTTATTTTCAAATAAGTACATTTACAACACTACGACACTGTTATGCGAACTATTGGTTATTAAATATCGTGCGAAAATTCGAAATTTGCAAAGTAGTCTTAGAAAGGGCACCTTTTTCTTTCACCGGCCCTTTTTTCGACTCTTCAGAATTCTGCCACGGCCACTCTGTTTATTTTAAATCTGTGCCTTGATTTTGTGCGGTTTTTACCGCAATTGGGGTTGCGGAAAGGGTTGACATATAGGCGGATTCTATAAATGTGTGCGTGATGACGAGAACCTGACAACTTCCAATATTTCCTATTCTATTGCAGCCTTGTTCCTGAAAATTCCAGGCCAGCTTTCCCATACGCAACCTATTTGGGTTGCGAGAAGGATGTCGGATGAGAACAACTGACAACAGCGTGACCGTTGTGCGACAATTTGGTACTTTTTCCGAGGACCCTGATACAATTTGTTGCTAATTTGTTCCTTTTTGTTAGTTGGAAAAGACTCTTCGGAGAGTTTTTAAAAACTGTGATTTCAAAATAAATATGTTTAAAATATAACGCTGTTCCCTATCACAACACTATTTTCGGTTAAAACGAGCCAATACTTGATAAATATTGTGAGAAAATTCTAAATTTGCAGAAAAGGCATTTTTCCTTGCATTTTTTTTCTGTGCAACTTTTTAAAACTAAATTGAACGAGATCTTAAAATGTGGATATAAATATGAGTTGATATATTTACAACCAATGTTTTATTAATTATTATATATTTACTAGCTGACCCGGCATAACTCCGTTTTGCCTGCAACAGTTTGTCACTAAACGACAACTATGTCCCCGTGTTGACGTTTAGTTGTTTACAGTTTTTGTGACATTTCACGCGACTATTCCTTTTTTTGGTAAAGAAAGAAATCCAAATCTTTTATTTATAAAATTATTTATTCAAAAATCGTAGCGATTCACGTGGTTAATTTATCGGCCTTATTGCAGTGCTTTATGATAAACGACATTTTTTGTTTGTTTATCTGGAGCATACACGAATAAATTAGATGGTTTACCGACACGTGAGCACGCTACATACAATTGGCCATGCGAAAAACATGGATTCTCCAAATTCAGCCGACAAACATTAAAGGATTGTCCCTGAGATTTATTTATTGTCATTGCGAATGCCAATCGGACTGGAAATTGCAATCTTTTGAAATCAAAAGAAACATCGGTTGTAATTAACGGAATGCGAGGAATGAACACATTTTCCCCCGAATATTTTCCTTTAAGAATTGTTGCTTCTATCAGATTCGGCATCAAATTCTTAACAGCTAGTCTGGTACCATTGCATAGTCAAATTTCGTAGCATTATGATGACCGAACCGTTTTTAATTTGCAAATTATGCGGTGGAAATCCGGGTATGTCCAATGAATTCAAAAACTCCGTCGGATAATTCACGATATCATCTTGATTAATGGTTGAATCAACTGATTTGTATGACACTAAATCTCCGACAATTTGCGATTGAATGGTGAAATTCAATGCGTTGACATCGATATTCTTTGCCGCGAGAATTGCGCGTTCACTGAGCCAAGCGGGATTACGATGATTTCGATTTACTTCGGGAAACACATTGTTGATGAGAGCCGTTTGCGAGTCCACGAATTGGCAGAAATCATTCCGAAACGTTATTAACCCTGTCGTCGCATCTACTGGGACTTTTCCGTTACCAATTTCAAACAATTGCTTTGAAAATTGTTCAGCACTTTGATCATTTTGAAGCTGAACTCTCATATTCATGGTCAACGACAATATTTTAACGTATTTCCACAACGATGATGACTTCAGGCAAGCATTGAGCTCATCTGCAGCAGTCCCACGGGGGATCACTGGCAACGTTTGTCTGAAGTCTCCTGCCAACAGAATCATTACACCTCCGAAAATGTAGTTGTTGCGTCGAATATCTTGCAGTGAGAAGTTTAATGTTTCAATCAATTTCTTGTGCGCCATTGTACATTCGTCCCAAACAATCAGTTTGCATTCCATCAAAAGTTTTCCTATTGCACTGTTGCGGGTGATGTTGCACGTTGGAGTTTCCGTTATGTTCAAATTCAATGGTAATTTGAGTGCGGAATGTGCAGTACGTCCTCCGTCTAAAAGCGTCGCTGCTATTCCGGATGATGCGAGAGCTAGTACAACGTCACCACGCGATCGAATCGTGGCCAGAATCAGCGAAATAACGAATGTCTTTCCTGTTCCACCTGGCGCATCTAGGAAAAATATCCCCCCAGTATTGTTGTCCACCGATTGCATCAATTTTTCGTAAGAATTTTTTTGTTGATCATTCAGCAATGGTACATTAGATTGAACCGCTTCTTGCTGCGCATCACGGTCGTATTGATGCTCACGGTTCAGTTCTTGATGGAGCGCATCATGCATGCGTCGATTCGGCACAATCATACCAACTTGAAATAATAGTTTATTTGCTATCGTCATGCACAAATCCTCAATGGCAATCAGTCCTTCGTTGTATATTTCGTCACACATTGCCATTTCCGGATTGTTCAATGTATTTCTAACGCGGTGCAAGATGTCTTCGCACATATCATCCCTGTATTTGTTCCACAGCACTATTGGTTGATTCGGATAGCATATTGTTACAATTATGGCAAACAGAGTTCTTATTTGATGCGCATTCGATGTGGCTACGGAATCAGAGATTGCTTGGTCCCATTGCGAATCGTTCTCCAATAAGCTCAAACGCTGACACGCCTCACGATATGTTTGACAAAGATGACCATTTACCGTTCGTAAATTCGTGAATGACTTTGGACCATTTACGTTAATTAACAGCAATCGCAAGTAGAAACATTCAACATTCGATGGATGAACTGTGTAAATGCGTCCAAGCGCATCATTTGAAAACAAACCTGACCAATTCGCAACTGGAACGCCTTGTTTGCGACGCTGAAAGTTCTTCATTGACTGATTCCAAGTGTAATATTTGGGCATATCAGTATACAACAATGTAGCGGCAAAAGGGTCAGTTGCACACACCTCAAAGAAACTTGTCAACGTGGTTGGCGGTGGTCTGACCGCTCGTTGCGCAGCAGTTGCTTCCGTAAAATACACGCGTTGACCGTTTTCCAAATGCACCGCTAAGTGGACAACTGCGGGATGTCGTTCGTGTATTGCGAAAGAGAATAAACGCCACAGCGCTTCGTTGGTGTTTACATATCGGCCGATTTGGTATTGGTAGATTTCATCATTTGCATTTTCAGAACCAACTCCAAACACTGCCATGTCACTCCCCTTCGTTACGTATTTGCACAAATATTTAACTGATTTTGCAGAATGACAACTCTCAACGTTTATGTGTGCATTAAAAATGCGTGACAACAATGGACAATGCGGCACAACGAACTCATTTCCGATCTCAATTTCTCGACTCTGTCGATGAAGAGTCACTTTTACCACGATTGTCCGGCCATTATTGTATTTTGAGCGTCGTCGATAAACTGGATATCCATCTGATCCCGTTACTGTTTCAGCTACTAATGGCCGTGGGTATCGTTTCGTGCATTTTCCATTAACCATGCATGGTGATTTTGGATTCAATGCGCCACACGGTCCATGTATCATTTGCGTTCTCACAATCTCGTGCAGTTCTGGATCGGCGATTGGGTCGGGGATTTCAGCTGATATGATATCGTCTACTTCACCAGAACGCAATTTGTTCATCATCCAAATCAGAATATGTGCGTGGGGTAGACCGCGTTTCTGCCACTCGACCGAATACATCCAACACCTTGTAACGCCAAACACTCGATGCTTCACGATCACATCCATCATCGCCTTCACTTTCTGCTTGAATACTCTTGCAATTATATCGTGACGGTCCTCCGGTTTTTGTCCATGATACAACTCCCTTTTAATCTCTTTCCACTTTGGATTACACGTAAAAGTGATAAATAAGTCCGGTGTCCCGTAGTTGCGTACATATGTCATTGCGTCTTGTGCATACTCATGCATATGGCGAGGACTCCCAACATGAGTCGATGGTAAAATCACCAGTTGCCCAAGATTTTGCGCATTTCCATCAGTAGTCACAGCATCTCGCAAATGGATGTAGTCGTCGCATCGTAGCTTTGACTGGTTCAATTTAATAAACAGTAGTCGCTCACTCTCAACTTTAACATACATATCGACAGCATATTGTTGAAATAAACGGCGACACTACAAAATCATATTCTCATCATTCGGACGATGCATCATTCGATAGGCGTAGTAGTTCATTGAGCTGAGATTCTTATTTGTCGGAAGGCCTACAAATGCGAAATCGAAAAGTTGAATGATCAAGTGTTAATTAACATTTTACCTGTAATCGGATTGATCATTTTCATTGTAATGTCATATCCAAATTTCCCATCCCAATGAATTATAGGGTACTGCAGAGCGTCATATGATCTATGTGTTTCGGATATTCTTTGTAACGGTCCAACGGTTCTTCGCTGAAGGACAATTTCTCGGCTCTGTGCTTGATCACCAACGACCAATGCACAAATGTCTGCAGAAGTTGGAGCATTGTATCGTCGTGAATGTTCTCCGGCTGGAGCGCCATCAGGTTTGAAGACAAATTTGCCATCGTCTGAGTTCATATTCTCCATCGCCGTTTTAAACATTGTAATTAATGCATTGTTTTCGTTAAACAATTGTTGCAATAGCCGAATGACGTTTTTTGTCACTCCTGTTTGCCCTCTGTACCGCCTATCGACTTGATCATCTTCCGAAGAAATGAAGTACACCTGCAGATATTGGTGTGCATCTTCATTTATTGGCAAAAATGCACCCATCCGATGGTAAATTTGGCCTTGAATCTGTTAATCCGAATTGTGCAGTGTATAGGATCCCGTGCCATTGAACGATGTATAAAAGAAAAAATTACCTTGCAAGTTGGCATGAAACCAGTTTCTTTAATGATTTTTGTTCCAAACGAAGTCATACGGAATCAGTTGTACTGTCGAATATTCCTTAGAAAATCATCCGATTCCAACAACGATTTTAATGGCTCCGGAGATGCATCTAATGGAACCAATTTTACTTTGCCACTCGCACAGCAAAGGCCGGCCGTTTCGCCTTTAAATTTCAGCGCGTTGCAATGTTGACACACAATAGTCATTGCTCCTATATCGAATATCGCATCAGCACCGTAGTTTACTGTTGGTTCATACCGAAACGCCAGCCATTCGTATGTTGGCAATGATGTGCGTCTTGCCACTCTTCGATTTGAACTCGTTTGCTCTCTTCCAGCAGCAGTACGATTTGACGCAGTTCTCATTACATGAACTCTGAAATTTGTTGCTTGTTGATCTGGTCTTATGTGATGTCCCATTATGTCGACTTCTCTATGTGCTTGGCGTTCGTCTTCATTTTGGTTTCGTTTATAAATTTGTTGTTGACTTGCTTTCCTTGTTCTTCTGCCAATATTTGAGCGCATTGGTCTTGACATTTTCAACTAATAACTGAAATTTACTTTTCAACATTTTGCCTGCGTTTAAACTCTTTATATATACCTTAAAAATAATTAAGCTCTTGAAGTGATCCACAAAATCAAGAACAAACCAGCACTCTTGACAAACGTATAATAAATTAATCTGAAATCCTCAATTTTTTCAATTTACTTTTTGAAAATAAAATAATGCGATACGTCAAGAAATTGCATTTGACAACAAACATGCGAGTTTCTTTACAAAATGACCAGTTCGCTGCAGAGTTCAGGCAATTGTTTGCAATGGGCAATGGTGTGATTCCAGCAAACTTAATCACCGGCCTGATTGAGTTTCCATTTCCACTCATGAGCAGACACATATCCTCGATCAAATTCAGAATAATGTCATCATATCATCTTTATATCTACTTCAAAGTATCTACTTCATTGCAAAAAGTCACTTAATGTAACATAGTAAACATAATTTATTAGAACAAACTTTTTAGGTAGGTACCTATATTTCAAAAACAAACAAAAATTTCAAAATTATTGACAACAACAATTTGCTTGGAAAATAATTAAAATACTTGACAACAACAATTTGCTTTTAAAATTTAAAATATATTTTTTTTTATTTGAAGTATCACTACTCGATTTCTTTCTAGTTTCTTTTTTTTCAAAGTGTATTTCCCCATACAAACTTTCATAACCTCTTTCATCCCCTCCAAGTTTTGTTTTCGCGACAAAAAGTAAATAAAAACCTGATATACAGCAATACGAACAAAACAAAAAAAGAATTATGAAAATCGTCCCAGGGGTTATCGAGTTACGTGGCCATCAAGTTACACCCCGAAAGAATTATATATATAATTATAATAATATATATATATATATAATATATATAAATATATATATATATATATATATATATAATAATAAAAATAAAAATAATTGAAAATCAAGGTTTTAAGGTTTTCATTTTAAAATTTGTCATTCGAAAACGAGTTGTATCTATTTTTTGAACTATGTACTGGGTTGGCATGTAGATTACTCGTATGTAATATACATGAGTTTTTTACGTAGATTACATGAGGTAGATTACTCAGCCTGATTCACCATGTAGAATACATAATGAAGAAAACATTTTTTTCTATTTTTTTATGCGTTAAAATATAGACAAAAATAACAAAATTATATTTTTTTAAAATTCGTCGTCGTTATCAAATTAATACAAAAATCGTTCGATCGCAAAAAAAAATAGACGTTGATCAATTTTTTAGACGTTTTAACCGACAACAACAAAATAGTATTTTGGTCGGGCACTTTGTTAACGTAGTAGGTATTAAAGGCAAGTTCTGCATGTTGATATTTTTATAGCAATGACTAAGAGAATTTCGTTTTCCTTCAAAACAAAATGGCTTCCGGAAGTGATGAAATGACAACTAATATCTATACTTATAATAAAACTGTTGGCAATTTTTCTGTTACCTAATGGCGTGAGAACTACTGCACCGATTTCGATGAAACTTTTTTTGAAATGTTCCTTCAGATTTTGTGCAACATATAGGCTATTCCTTTCATTGCCATGCCTATTTTTTGGAGCGTTTTTGACCAAAATGTGTTTTTTTTTCTGACTTTACTGCCTTTAACTCGCCATTACTCAAATAATTCTTAATCAATGTAAACAAAATAAAATACTTAGGAGAGCCAACACTTTTATAGTTATTTCAAGCCATCAATCAGCTTTCTATGTCCTCTAGAAGCTGAGCTACAACCTAAAATCTAACACCAAAAAAATAAATTTATTTTCTCAAATCGAATATTATCAGCAGCCGCGGTTCTTGATCGTTGTTCTGCTTGGGGGTGGTTTGGTGGCGCACATCGCACAAGCACGTTCATATGAAAAAAAAAAAACAACAAAAAACAGCGACAATGTGTTTCGGATCGGAGGAAATGCGCAGATGGCTGATGACGTGTGGTGTGGTGGTGAATGTACGTTGGAGGTGGTGTATATAGAAACTGAGTTCATGGTTTTTGTTTTAATGGTTGTTATATACCTACGTTGATACCTACAGACTACAGTAAAGAATTGAAGAATTCAAGAAGTAAAGACGATATAGGTGAATTATGTTGTTTGATTTACTTATTGTTGGTGTAGATACAAATTTCCGTTCAGGCTTTTGTTTTAGTGGTTGTTTTGATATTACCTACGTTGATACCTACAGTAAGGAAGTGGAACTTTAGGACTTACGCTGTTGAATTTAATTTTCTTAATTGGTGTTTTCGGTAAATAGATTTGTTTGATTTATTGTTTCACGTTGACAATGTTCACCGCTTTGTTTTAGCTAGACTGTTGATTTTAAACAAATATGCCATTGAGAAAACGGTCAAATCTCTTTTATTGGAAATTACAGAGCCTTACGCCGCGTACGAAGTTGCGGGCACAGCTAGTTATTTAATATAATTCGCGAGGCCTGTCGTCAAATCAAACTACACAAAAACATAGTTCCGAGGCAAAAGATAGACATTTTCATTGATAGTCAAGCTGCCATCAAGGCTATCGCCTCAGTCAACATAACCCCTAAATTGGTATTAGAGTGCCGTAAGGAGCTGGCCTTGCTTGACAAGTTCAAGGTTACCCTGATTTGGGTTCCAGATCACAGCAACGTTTGCGGCAACGAACATGCTGACGAGCTGGCCAGGCGAGGCTCAGCACTTCACTGTTCACTTTCGGAATCTGTTAAAATGCCGCTCGGAGCAGTCAAAGCAAAGATCTCATAAGAATTCCTATGGAAGGCCAACCTCAGATGGAGGAGGAGGAGGCTGACGAGCTGTATCATATCTAGAAAGATGTGGCCAAACTACAGCACGGATAAAACAACCCACCTTCTAAGTAAAACACGAAAATATATTGCCAGAATAACAGCGATAACCACAGGCCATTGGCCAATAGGGGAACACGCAATTAGATTAGGGCATCCCACATAACATAATATACACTGCCGCAGCTGTAAACTGTAATGACACAGCCGAAAAGGAAACACTCACTCATTTCCTTTGCGCCTGTCCAGCACTAGCTAGGGCCAAACAGCGATCTTTTGGTAAACCCTTTTTCGACTCCCTTGAGGAGGTCTCGAAACGTAGTATTGGGGAACTGATAACCTTTTTGAATCCAACAGGCTGGATCTAAGCTCTCCTATTCAAAAATCGTAAACCTACCTACCTTAATATAAATTGATAAATTGTTGTTTAAATTTATTGAAACTATTTACCATTCTCATTTGATATGTTTTAAATCAGTAATGGGATCGTTTTCACGTGATTGCAGAAATGTTGATCACTGCATCTTGTGTTTAGTTCCGTTTTACGTGTCCATAATTACTACAGTCGGACCCGCTTATTTGAAATCGTTTAATTGAAAACCCCGCTTATATGAAAAATTTAATTTGTCCCCGTGTACTTTTTCAGTTATCCGAAGTCCGTTTAAATAAAAATCTGGTTAAAAACGATTTTTCCTCATTTTATTTAAACGGGTTCGACTGTATTTACAAAAATACATTATTATGGTTTTCTACATGTAGAATACACATGTAATCTACATCGTTTATGTAGATTACATCGGCCGACTGAAAATGATGTAGTTTTGCCAACCCAGACTATGTATCTTAAAAACATCTCTAATGTGTTGTTTAACTTTTTTTTTTATATATGAAAATGTCTATGAAAATGTCCATTTTTATACTGAAACAATAAAGGACAATATTACTAAGGTCCAAATGCCATACGTAAAACAAAACCGTACCAATTTTCTTTTGCTTTCTTTTGACCACTTAAACTTGATGGTTGATCTCAATCTTGATCTTAAAATGTTGATTATGAATTATTAAGTTAGTTTATCAAATTGGTTTTTCTAAAATAACAATTTATAAATTTTTCCGTACGAGAAACGTTTTCCAATCACAGAAAAATTAATAAATTCTTTTTCTAGAAAATTGAAAGATAATTTGCTTATTTTTTTGATAAACTATCTTTATAATTCAAAAGCAACATTTTAAGACCAAGACTGAGGTCAACCACCAAGTTTAAGTGATGAAAAAAAGCAAAAGAAAATTTGTACGGTTCCGTTTTACGTATGGGGGCCTAAAGCTTCTCTGTAAATTTTACAATTTTCGCACAATATTTTCACAAGTATTGGCTCGCTTAACGTTATAATAGTATTGCGATACTCAACCGCGTTACATTTTAAACATATTTATTTGGAAATCAAAAGAATTTGCGAAGTTCCTTTTTCAACTAAAAAAAAGGGAAAAAGTACCAACAAATTGTATTAGAGTCCTCGAAAAAAGTGTCAAATTTTTGCACAACGGTCACGCTGGTCCAGCGCGCGGTGCACTCACACATTTAAATCCGATTCGGAACGTTCCCTAGCGCAATTGCGACAAAAACCGCAGAAAATCAAGGCACTGACTCTTCGAAATGTCAACTGAGTATGCAGATGTATGAAATACATCTAGTCAGACAGCTGTCAGACTTACTAAACTATGAATCCGAACGTCCCCATTTAAAGCGAATGACAATCGTTCAATTAAAAATATTTAAAATTAACAAGTTTAGATTAACATACCTGCTTCAACGGACTTGGCGGGAAGGGCTTGCTCGGCCCACTGCCTCAACTTAATATCCACCATTGTATTGAACGAATCTAAAAACGAAAATGATATAAGTTTCCAATCGCATAATATTGCTACAACATAAATTAGTAAAGAAAATTCCACGGGATAATGACACTGTAATGCTGTGAAATGTAACTGATGAAAGCACACGTACATTATTCGATCGAGCCTATTACATGTAGCATTTGTTTGAGTCGAACCGTTTTGAATGGGTATAACATGAGGCTTATCCACACAGACTACAAAAACGAAACTTTCTTATACTACTATAATATTACTTTGAGAACCTGACTGAGCAGCCGGAAGATATATGTTTTCGAACACATAATTTGACAGTTTATCCCAAAGTTTGGAGTTAAGGGCCTCTTCCCATTTCTTTGCAGATATTTGTGATAAGCTGACAACTTCATCCAGGATTTCCCCTTTGGCTTTGTCAAACAATTCATCTCTTCCAGATTCCCTTAGTCTGCAAAAAGCACATTGACTTTAAGTGGCTGTGGGTATACAGATTTGAGACAGGTGTACAACCTTGGGAAGTTATTTTTCCATTCGGTTTCCAGATTAAACCTGGTTGCCTTGAATGCATCTGCCTGCTGCTCAATGGTTTCGCGAACCATTTTCCAAAACCGATCCGAAATCGCTAAGCTCAAGTTTCTGCTCGTCACTTGATGTGGCATTATAACACCTCTGCGGCTAAAGAGGTAATATGTTAATTTGTTTCTATATATGGTTGGAGCAGAACACTTACTGGAAGAGTTTGGAATTTTTGAAAAAGTCTTCTTCATACTGACGGATAGCTTCAATGCTGTCATCTTTTCTTCCCCTGCCGGTAACAACCGCATAGTATCCCAGAGCCTTCATGGGAAAAAGCTTCCCAGAGAGTATTCTTCTTATCTAAGAATAATTGAAACAAATTAAAATGCAAGTACACAATATAAGCGGCCTTTGAATACCCTCTCAGGATCTGCCAGCTCCTCGGCTAAATCCACTTTGGTGAGAACGAATATTGTGCGCCTTCCCAATGGATCACACTGAGTCACCAAATCAGTTACATTACTCCTTTCGGCGTCAACAGACCCGTCTTGGATACACAATATTATTGCATTGGGATTGCTCATATAGTGCTTTGTCATCTGGTGGATGGAATCCTTTGTATCTGCTGCCATATCAACCGTCATCGTCTGGCATTGTTGCAATTTATAGAATTATTTCGATTTGTACAAGATCTGCACAACTTACCGATATGATTCCGGGTAAATCGACCAGAACCATTCTCTGAAGACCAGGCCCTTTCACCGTCATTGAAATGACTTCATTACTAACAGTTTTGCCACCACGAACAGAGGCACGCATTCTCAGCTCTACTTCTCTGCGCAGATCAGACAAGTCAGACTCTTTGTTTAGGTCGTACTCCCTATCCGAGTCGCGGAATTGTGCAATATGGTAGGGACCTTCCGACAGAGTAACCTTAACTGGTGCCCGCGTCATCATTTCTCCACTGCCACGTGGAAAGATTCTTGCCTTTGCAATTGATTCAAGTACTGATGTCTTGCCACTGCTTTGATCTCCAACTACGACAACTCTTGGCAAATGATCAGCAGTGGAATAGCTAGTATCATAGCCAGACAACTCATCCAAAACCTCTGAGTACATATCAATTAGAGACTTTTTAATCTTTTTCATTGAGGTTTTTCTATTGGACCTCAATATTAGAAACTGCTGTCGTAACTCTCGATTTTCCTTCTCCATCTTTTCCAGTTCTTTTTGGTATTTTATCTGAACATTCATTATTTCAGTTTGCAAAGTCTCCACCTGCGTCTGAAGTTTTTCTATTCAAAAAGTACACAGTCAGGAAACATTGACATATTAAACTCATAACGGTTACCATATTTTTTGCGGCTTTCATCGGTGGACAGTCCGACGGCGTTAACAATTGTTTTCGACTTTAAATCGTCTTTAGCTGAAACGAAATACGTATTAACGATTTTCATATAAGCAAACCTAGAGAAAACAAAAAAACAAACAAAACGTATTATCAAGGCAGTTTTGAGCTATTTTAATGAACGAATCATGTATGCAAAAATTAATTTATAGAATCTCAAATGGTAGTATTCAGAAAATTATATTTGCTGTTGTAAAAGTGCTTACTATTTTATTATGAACAAGAATGAATAAAAGTGGAAGTTATTATTATTTTTTTTTTTTTGTATTCATGTATAACGTACATTCTTCAATGATAATGTTTCCTTGATCAGCGGCCTCAATAGCATCGTCCAAACGGGTATCAAACCACATTCTCCACTCGGCTAATTTTTCTTCCCCGAGTTGCTTTAGTTTTGGATCTAGATATGCAAAACAACGACATGGAGGCTTTTAGTACAGTAATTTTTAACAAATATGATTTTTACAAATATAATTATCTGAATACACCAACTACTAGTAAATCAATTAATGTAAGAGGTTTAGAATAGCATACTTATCCATATAGGAAAGAGCTTAGAAGGAGAGACAAAAGTGGGACATAAAACTGAATTAGGGGTTTTTCTTTTTTAGTTCAGGCACATCAGAGTTCGATTTTACTTTCTTTTTTCGTTCAGATCGTACTCTATGAGCTCAGAATAAATTGACTGAGCAGGCAAACTGATTACACATACACATATGCATACACACTTCCAGTCACATTTGACAGAAATACAAAATCATCAGGAAAATCAGAAAATAATCCGCTGCTATTCAACTAATGTCATCTGGAGCAGTTTTACGTATTTATTTTATAAAGGTATCCTAATTGTTATATACATTTGGAAATTTAATTTAGTATTATTTGTAATTCCATTCTATTTTTCTTTTATTTACTTTCTTTTGTATAACTTCCTCTTTTTTTCTCTTACACCTTATCTTTTTCTTACACTTTTTCTTATACATAGTTGTTATTGTCTATAATAATATTCCAGTACATACTTGTCGTACTACAGTGCTCTAATTGTTGTTTGTTTTTTTTTTTTTTTGTTTGTTGTAAATGAGTGATGGTTCCGAATAGTTGTCCGGTGTCTGGATATGCTGGTGAAATTGTAGTGCGATCTGTAGTCAATATTTTAGCCAATGCACGCAGCGGATTAAAAATATGTTACCTTAATGCTCGTAGTCTAAATTTAACCAAATTGGATTATTTAGGGTATATTTTCAAGGGCTCTGGGGTTGACATAATTTGCATTACTGAGACTTGGTGGTGGTCTGATCCAGAAGATACCAAAAATGAAGATGCCGTCAATAAGCTTTATCAAATTTCTGGGTATAAGCTCATTCGTAATGATAGGGTTACTACTACAAGAGGTGGGGGAGTTGCAGTGTATTGTAGCAATTCGTTCAAGTACGAAATACTGAGCACATCGAAAGGAAGCGTGGTGGAGTACCTCCTATTAGAAATTTCAGATGGCATAGTAAAATGTCTTGTTGGTGTTGCTTATAACCCAAATCGATGTCATTCCCCAGATGTTTTTTTTTCTGCATTGCAGGAGTTTACTGCACTTTATGAGCACATCATAGTTTGTGGAGATTTTAATGCTGACCTACTGAAATGTGATAATAAAGCTCATCGATTACTGGATTTTGCTGCTGCCGCCGGGCTGTCAGTGGTAAATTCGCATGCCACCCATTTTTCTCCAGATACCTCTCCCAGTCTTCTTGATGTTGTTATGGTGTCAAATTGTGCGGATGTCTTGCTTCAAGATCAGCTGTCCCTGGCAGGAATATCTGACCACGACTTAATATTCTGCACTTATGGTGTTGATATGTCTCGATCTCCCTCTCCTTCATCGTTCGAATTCAGAGATTATGCTTCAATAGACAACAATACCTTACATTTTGATGCAAGCTTGCTCCCGTGGCGTCTTTGCTACCAAATGTCAAGCGTAACCGACAAAGTGAATCATGTTCAATCCCTTGTATTGGACCTCTTTAATGGACATGTTCCAATTAAGACGGTTGAAATACGAAATAAGAAATGCCCGTGGTTTACCAGTGAGGTTACAGATGCGATGAAGGTTCGTAATAAGTTATATTCAAGGTGGAAGCAAAGACCAACAACTCCTAATTGGGAACTTTTTTGTCGTGCTCGTAATTACTCTACCTTTATTACACGAAGAGCTAAAAAGAGATATTTCCAGTCCAAGTTGAACACTGACCTGCCATCGAAAAAGCTTTGGAGCAACTTACGTTCGATTGGCATTGGGAAAAAGGAAGCTGCTGATAGCACCCCGGATGTTACTGCCCTTAATAATGCTTTCTTAACCAGTGAAATTAATAATTCTTGTTTTACTCCCGTAGATGAACTGCTTTTTTTGTCTGATTTTGATTTCGAAGTCGTCTCGGAAATTGATGTCATTAATGTTATTCGTTCGTTAAAATCGAACGCTGTCGGTGAAGATGGTATACCTCTTCGGTTTGTTAAGATCATTTTGCCCCATATAATAAGCTGTCTTACACATATTGTCAATTTCTGTATTGCGTCATCTTTTTTTCCTGATAGTTGGAAGTTAGCTAAAGTTATTCCGGTGCCAAAAAAACCTCACCCATCTGTAGCAACTGATTTCCGCCCTATCAGTATTTTTCCAACTCTGTCAAAGGTTTTGGAGAGGGTTCTTGTTGACCAAATGTCAGATTATCTGGAACAGCATAGCTTGCTCTCCTTTGTTCAGTCTGGCTTTCGAGCGCGTCACAGTTGTGCTACAGCTATGATCAAAATTCTAGATGACATTAGAATTAAGTATGACATGGATCACTTGACCGTGCTTTGTTTGCTTGACTTCTCCAAGGCTTTTAACAGAGTGAACCATAAGATACTGTGTCAGAAGCTCAGGATGTATTTTGGCTTTAGTGAAAGGTCCGTACGGCTTATAAGTAATTACTTGCATAATCGTTATCAAAAAGTAGTGCATGATGGGAAATCGTCCGAATTTAGAGTATTACAAATGGGTGTACCTCAGGGTTCGATATTAGGACCAATATTATTCTGCTTATATATTAATGATCTGCCCAGTGTTTGTTCGAATGTGTCTTTTCACCTGTATGCTGATGATGCCTAGGTTTATTTATCACGACCAATCGGACTGGTGGAGGATCTCATTGCTAGAATAAATGAGGATCTTTCAAAAATTTATAGCTGGTCCCTTTCCAATGGATTAAACCTCAATGCAGAAAAATCACAAATGATTTTGATATCAAAAAAATATTGTGATACCAGTGACCTACCACCTGTGTTTTTAAACAATAGGCAAATTAAGTTTGTTGACACTGTCACGAATCTTGGTTTTAAGATAAATCGCTCACTCTCCGCTGTAGATCAAACGAATTGCATAATTGGTCGAATATATGCCGGATTACGAAACCTCTGGAAGTCCTCTAGCTTCACCCCAGTAGACACAAAATTGAGGCTTGTCAAAACTTTATTCGTTCCAATTATTGACTATTCAACTATTGTATACTGCAAACTTGACTCCCACTCTCAACACAAGTTGCTTGTCGCCTTCAACGATGCCATTAGGTATGTATTTGGCCTTCGTCGTTATGATCATATATCGCACTACCACAAACTAGTACTTGGTTGTACGCTTCAACAATTTTTAAACCTCAGGTGTTGCCAGTTCATGCACAGTCTGGTTAACAACAGATCCCCTGCATATCTCTTCGAGAAACTTCAATTTGCTCAATCCACCAGGACTCAAAATCTTATAATGCCAACGTCTAATTATTTGAACTCTTCGCGCCTCTTTTTCGTCCATTCACTCAGACTTTGGAACACCCTCCCGATCGCAACTAGGCAAATAACTGGATCTAACAAATTTAAAAATGCTGCACTATTTTACCTTTAATTTATAAAAGACAACAGTACCGACTATTTCTCTTCTTTCTCCTTTCTTACAGCTTTTTCTTCTCCCTCTCTTTCTATTTTTCACTCTACTCTTATATTTCTTTAGTTTTATGTAAGTTTTATTTAAGTTTTTGTTTATACATTCAAAAAAAAATGTACTATAAAAAACTATGTTCTTATTTGTACTTTCCTTTATAAATAAATTGAATTGAATTGAATTAAATCAGAACCTTCTGCAAGCTCATAATGCTCGAGCCTAGTTTAGTGCTCAGCTTTGAACTAAAAAAGAATTTAAAGTAATTCTAATTCTAATACACCGAAATCAGTAAAAACCGGAGTACCGCCTACCGCCTTAGGACTAATGCGAAAAATGCTGTATCAGCTACAACAGCAAATTAAACCATACCGCGATTGAAAAAAGATTCTGAAAAAATAATCAGGGCAGTCGGCAATGCAAAATTCCCCCGAAACATTTTTGTCCCTGGAACATGTCCTCCATTGGAATTTATTTACCCCGAAATTTTTCGAAAAATGTTCGAATGCATTGACAGTAGTTGTCAATTGTGAATTATTCAATTGCCAATTAAACTCATATTTAGGAATATTTTGCAAATATTTGTTTTAAACTAACTAATTTCGTTTATTTGAGCAATTGCAAAGACGCAAATTGAATTTATCCGTATTTAAGTAAAGAAAGTGTTCGATTTGGTAAAGTAGAAAACAAAATATATGAAGCTTACAAAATTCAGCGCAGCGTTTGGATTGCTGCTCGAGGAACACATTCAATAAGAAAAAAAAATAAGTGGAGCTGAACAGAAGAACTTCAGGGCACGTTTTGTGATACTACTCATAGCGATTTAAATTCCACTTAAATACCTTATGAGCTACTTTTTCTATGTAATAAACTGTCCCATTTTTTATTTATTTAAACTGTCCCATAAGATTTTAAGTGGAACTTAAATCGCTGAGGAGTTTCAGATCTAGTCCCTTAGAGTTACCACAGGTCGAAAATTCCTCTCAATTATATTTATATATTAAGGGCCTTACCCATAACCATTTTTAGTTTCGACTCTAAATTGTAGTAGTTCACAGTAGTTATATTTTCCATACAAATTTCGCAGTTATGAGCTTGGGTAAATTTAAAGTCGAGACTAAAATTTGTTATTAGTACTGCGCAAAAACTATACTTTTATGCTCGTTTATAAAGGGTGGTTAAACGTTAAGGGCCGATGTTGAATGTGAACCACACCTAAACGTCAAGTTTTTTTTCTGCATTTCATTTGACATTTCTCAATTTCAGACTAACTCAATTTTAACCATGGAAAGATACACAATTGACCAACGCATTTATTCAGGCTTATTATAAAAATGGGCGTTCAAATGATGATCAATTTTCATTTCATTTTCACCTCAGTGGATTAAGCAGAATTGCTGCATTTGGGCAAATGATAATCCAAGAGTGATTGTCGAAAAACCAATGCACCCACAGAGAGTGACTTTGGTGCGGTTTATGGGCTGGCGGCATCATCGGACCGCATTTTTTCCAAAATGAGGCCGGTCAGGCAGTTACTGTGAATGGTGTTCGCTATCGTAAGATGATAACGAACTTTTTATGGCCCGAATTGGAAGATATGGATGTGGACGATATGTGGTTTCAAAAGGACGGTGCCGCTTGCCACACAGCTAACGAAACAATGGCTCTTTTGCGCGACAAATTCAATGTCCGTGTTATCTCACGTGGTGGCGATGTTAATTGGCCGCCAAGATCATGTGATTTGACACCGTTGGACTTCTTTCTTTGGGGTTATTTGAAAGAAAAGGTGTACGTCGATAAGCCAGCAACAATTCAAGAACATAGAACCTCAATTATGCCTCAGCGTCATCGAAAATTTGGACCATCCAATGGAGGTGTGCCGCCGAGGTCGCCGCGGCCATTTGGCCGATATTTTATTCCATACGTAATTGAACCATACCAATATTACAGTGACGTCTCGTCAGAGTGTGCAAGGTGTGCATTGCACACCCTGATCTAACGAAAATAAGTCCCTCATCAAACACTGTGTAATAATAATTACACACAAATAATGATATGCACAATTCCATAACCCACAAAACCGCCATAACACAGCCAACAGCTACAGCCTGCACCATACCTATTCATATTCATCCTTTATAAATTATAAATCTTCTTTCAAAATTCCTTCACCGCTGAGAAAAAAAAAATTAACTCGCACAAAAACTCGCTGTGCACCATTCTGTTGATTTCATCAAATAAATTCATCCAACTCCAAACTATATCCCTCTACAAGATTTCTCCAGTATTCATCCCCATCGTCATTCGTCACCCGCACGCCGCCGTACTTAAATCGCTTTACTTTGATGAACTTGTAGTGAACTCGTGCGAAGGTTTTCTGTGCACGGGCTGTATTCATTTTCTCTTCTTTTGCATCTGTTCTGTTCTGTTTCCGTAAAGCGTCATAAGTCAAATACACAATGTATTACATCGATACTCGTGCAAATAAAAGCTGTGCACGAAAGCCGATGAATGAATGGTTGAACTTAGCTTTTCGTTTAAGTGGTTGGGGATTGGGGTTGCAGTTTCGTGCGGTGCTTTTGATTTTGTATGCGAAAGTTTTATTTTTCTATATTTTATTTTGAAAACAAAATAAGATATCAAAAACAGCAAAACAATGATTGAGAAAACAATAAATGGGACGTGTTTTCAGGCAATTAATTGATATTTCTAAAAAATTTATAATTTTAAAGAATTTGCACACCCATCTAAATAATTCACGCGACGCTGCTGCAATATTATCATAATAAAAATAAATGACAGTAATTTCCTAAATAATTTGTATTTTATTCAAAATCAACATCGGCCCTTAAAACTTAACCACCTTTATAAAGGGTTTTTCGGTTTCAAAAGTAAAGCTAAATAAAACACACGCAGCGATACATTTTTAATGAAAATTTGATTTCATTACAAATTTGGACGTTGCCATTAAGGCTTGTACGCAGTTCGCGTGAAATCCAGTTTTTCATACAAATTTTTCACCGCGAAATGTAAAAATTAATTTTCCACATGGAAATTTCACTTGGCATACCTACGCAGTTCGAGTGAAAAATAGCGTTTAAAAAACTGAGTTGTAGGTGGCGATAGTAAAATCTCTCCACAGCTATTTCACTTGGTTTTTATTGTCCGTCGCATTAAATTTGATACTTCGGCTTGAAAAATGATTCGTAGGAAGACAGTTAAGAAATTTATTCCAATTTCAGATGTTTCTTTAAGAGAGAACTACATGTCTCGCACTTCTGGTATCATTTTTGCATTGAATATATGTAGTACCGTAAAGCAAGATGTACAAAAAGTTGGTGGCATGGTGCATGGTCATGGATGATATTTTTGATGCGCAGGGTGCCTCAGTGAATTGTTATACACTGTTTTGCTCAACATAAGCATACAGATTTATAATCGGCGGTCAGATCAATTATATAAACTGCTTTGTGGATACTTAAATGGCAATTTAGTTTTCGCAGCTAGCAGCTCCCTTTTGTAAAGGCATTATATTGCGTTACAAAATTGAACACGATACTCTTTTTATAGAAGTTGGCGCAACAGGTCCGGATGGACCCTAGGCCTAGCTTCTCACAACCATTCATTTTTGGAACGAATGGAAGGGATTTACAATTTTATGCCGACTCCAAACGGCTAATTGAGAAGCTCTTTCAAGGCATTTATACTCTTGGTACGAGAGCTAGCAGCGTCGGAAAAACAAGAATTTCAAGACGGCCAGTTTTTAGATATGTTATCTCTCTCACTCTCCCGGACGTCATAAAGGCTGTCTGGTTGGCGGTAGTGGTTGCGTTCATCAGTGCTCATCGTACCTGTATAGCACAATGATACCACATCACTTTTCACTTTTAGATCGGTCTGGTTGAGGTTTAACAATTGAAATTATTGCTTGGCAAATTCATTTTAGGTTTTTAGATACTTAAATAACATTCTATATAAATTTCAGCCATACTAAAATATTTTGAAAAATATTTTTTTTTTATATACATAAATCAACCAGAAGGTTTTGAGTTATATGGAAAGGAAACTAAAGTTTGTAAACTTAACAAAGCTATGTATGGACTAAAACAAGGAAGTAAACAGTGGAACCGAAAAATTGATGCAACACTTAAATCTATGCAATTTCAACAATCAAAATCGGACCAGTGTATCTATATTTAAATCGGCTGAAGATGAATTTCAGATTATTGCAGTTTACGTAGACAATTTTATAGTTTTATATAACGGAAGAGATATAATGCAAAATTCGAAAGATATCTTACAAAGCACTTTTAAAATGAAAGACCTTGGACCAATATCCAAATGTCTTGGCATGAGTATAACAAGAGATCGAAATAAAGGACAGCTTTGGATAGATCAAAAAGATTATGTTGAAAGCATTTTAGCTAGATTCAATATGACAAATTCAAAAGCGATCAATACACCACTGGATATAAATCAAAAACTTTGTGTAGACAAAGAAAAGTTAACAATGAAAAACGTTCCATATAGAGAAGCTACTGGAAGTCTTTTATATGCTGCTCAAATATCAAGACCCGATATAGCTTATGCCGTAGGACTATTGAGCCGATTTAATTCAAACCCTGGTTAGGCTCATTGGACAGCAGCTAAGAGAGTTTTACGATATCTAAAGGGAACGTTAAATTACAAACTAGAATTTAATAAAGAGGGTTCATCTAATATATCGGCATATAGTGATGCAGATTGGGCAAGTAGTACTGATGATTGCCGATCTACTACAGAATATATATAATAACTCTGCAAGATGGACCGATTTCGTGGGTAAGCAAACGCCAAAAAACAGTTGCTCTCTCCACCACAGAAGCGGAATACAGTCAACTCTCGATTATCCGGCATTCTATTAACCGGCAACTCTATTAACCGGGACATTTTTTTCAAAAATTTATTAATTTAGAAATCGATTTTCCGGGATTCACTCTATTATCCGTGATCATTTTTTATAACTTTCTTTAATTTTTGCAAACGAAGCCAGACAAAACCTAACATGCAAGGTTTTGTTTCTTATTGTTTGCATTCTTCTGTTAATTTTTCTCATTCAGTAAATCAATTCCTTCGTAAGATCACGTGTGTTTTAAGATATTGTATTCGTAAGGTCCTTTTTTGTATTATGGCATCGACTAGTAGTATGGGTATGAAAAGATCAAGAAAAGTTTTGTCATTTAAAGAAAAGGTAGACATTATAAATGATTATTCTAAAAGAAACAGACCGTTTATGATTTATTAAAGAATAAGGATAAAGTTTTAAGGTTTTATGCGGAAAGTGACACTATAAAAGGATTGGAATGTAGAAAAACCTTTAAGGGTGCCGAAAATCCAAAGGTTGATACAGCTACACATGAATGGTTCCGACAAGAGAGGTTTAAAGGCAATCCAATTTCGGGTGTAATGATCATTGAAAAGGCGAAGTTTTTCCATCAAATGATGAAAGTTGATAGGGTGTGTGAATATTCCCAAGGTTGGCTCAGCAAATTTAAGAATCGTCATGGAATTCGCAGTCTGACAACATTTGGTGAGAAAGAATCGGCTGATTACGAAAGTGCAACTTTGTTTGTTGAAGAGCTAGACGACCTCATAAAAACTGAAGGTTTGACTTTGGACCAAGTTTACAACGCAGATGAAACAAGCCTTTTTTGGAAGTCCTTTCCACGTAGCACCTTGGCATGCAGAGATGAACATTCCCTGGAAGGATACAAGGAATCAAAAGAGCGAATCACTGCAATGGTCTGCTCGAATGCTTCAGGGACCCACAAGTGCAAGCTTATGGTTATCGGCAAAAGCGCACGCCCCCGTGCTTTTAAGAACGCCGGTGAACTACCCGTGATTTATAAGTTCAACAAAAAAGCTTGGGTAACAAATCAACTATTTATGGAGTGGTTTAATAACAATTTTGTACCTGAGGCAAGAGAACATGCACAAACACTTGGCCTTGAAAGAAACTGCAAAATTCTTCTGTTATTGGATAACTGCCCAGCTCATCCAGATGTCACAGAGTTTCAAACACACAACATATATATATATATATATATATCCAGCCAATGGATCAAGGTGTCATCAGATCACTTAAATGCCACTATCGAAAAGAGATCGTAAGAAAATTGATTGGCCCAGGACAGGCAAGAACAGAGTTTTTGAGGGCGTTTAATATTAAAAACGCTATATGGACCTTAGCACATTTTTGGGGAAACGTAACTTCCTCAGTTCTAAAGAACGTTTGGAATAATATTCTCTATCACAATGAAGAAGAATCAGGTTAGTGGAAATTTTAACGAAGGATTTCATGTCATGTAGGGTCTTTTCTCCTAGGAATTCAAGATGCTGTTGAAGAGCTGTTGCCCTTAATAGAGCATTTTGATGACCTTGACTCCGAAAAAATTCATGATTGGATGAATTGCGATGCGGATACTGCAACTCATGCTATTTTGTCTGATGATGAAATTGTTAACATGTTGTTGCATCCACATGAGTCGCAGGATGAAGAGTCTTCAGAAGAAACACCTGACGATCCAAACGAAAGTGAACTTGCCCCAAAAATGTCCATTGAAGAGGCCATAACAGCAAGCGAAAATTTATGTCAAGAACACTATTGTTCTGGAATCACACCGCAAGATGTTATGCAGTTACATCGCATGAGGGAACATTTGATTAAAGAAAACAATAAAATCAAGCCAAAAAAACAAGAAAGGATCGATACATATTTTAAAAGAAACCTGGAGCAATAAGCCAAAACAATTACATACTACATAAATGTACGTATTTTTTCTATCCACACGTGTAGAAACGTATCTGTAGGTGTTGTCTTTCTTATTACGTTTTTTAGTTTGTTGACTGTTTCAAAGTACAAAATCTTATTACAAATAAATGGAAAAATATTGTAAAAAGTTGGTTTATTCGTTGATAATATAATTTTCGATTATCCGGGAATTTCGATTTTCCGGTACGAGCTCGGTCCCGAGCACCCCGGTTAATCGAGAGTTGACTGTATATGGCATTATCATCCGTATGTCATGAAGTTTTATGGCTTCGTAGTTTAGCAGCAGAAATTGAAAATTTACTAGTTTTAGAACCAACAACAGTATATTGCGATAACAAAGGAACAATCGACTTGGCTAATACTGAGGGTTTTCGCCAGAGAACCAAACACATCGACATAAGATATCATGTCCTTCGGCAACATATTGAAAATGGAAATATTGTGGTAAAATTCATTTCCACTGAAGAAATGCTTGCAGATTCATTAACAAAAGCTTTGCCTGTTCAAAAATTAAATCAATGCAATCAAAAATTGAATTGAGTGATGAGATGTTAACAACAAATTAGAAAACACTACGAAAAATATCTAGTAGCTTTAAATCGTTGTTATTTATATCAATAGAATTACTAATTTTATTAATTCCTTTCTAATATTTCAACTAATAAAGTTCTATAAAATTAACAATATCTTCCCATCAAGAAATAATCAAGCGAATGTGTTGTGTTTAAGGTGTAAGTGAAAGTGGTTCTTAACTATTTTCCTTCGCCCATTTATATATAGATTATTTTGCCATAGAATCTTTTTCTCCTCTTGAGCAAGTTGGTTGTTTTTATGGGAAATATGTAAAGCACGTAGCTGAAATCATCCGAATTAATACCCATATTTTCAAAGAGATAGTTTCTTGTAATGTTGTAACGTGAAATGATGTCACACCAACCAGTGCACTTTTGTCGTTGTAGCTGTGTCCCGCACACTAAACACGATTTTTGGATAAAAATAAAACAGATTTTCCAAATAAGCTTGAATGAAATACGCAATTCTTGACGGCGCTACATTCCAAGTTTATAAGTTATTAAAACATTAAGAAAAGAAAAACCTTTTTCAGACTCTCATATACGGGATTCCACGGACTAAGAAGGCATCTAAGAAGTAAACCCTTCTCTTATGGAACAACATGAGATACTATACAAGACCGTAATGATCAGCTCTATACGTAAAAGAAAGGAGCTTATCGGAAGCGGGTGAAAACCTCATGAAACGTTTTGAGAAACAGATTCTTTGGGCGACATTCGGTTTGAAATAAAGAAATATGGAGACGAAGATAACAGAACAACCTGTCTTGATCCCTGATAAAATAGCTTAAAGCTTAATTCGAGATCTTATGTGGATCAAATAATCAATAGACGTGTTTTCTTTTACCTTCGTGATCTAAATATATCATCGATTTCGCTTAGGTGTGAGACGTCTGCGTTTAGCTAATAATTTTTCAGTGGCAACCTCACATGCTACACCACAATAGACGAACTTATGTACCCGTGAGCGAGAAATACGGATCGGAATTTATTCAGTGGTAATAAAAAAAAATTACCAAAACAAGCAAAGAATGTGCTTTTATAAAAATAAGTTTAAATGTACACAACTCGCATCATGGATTCACAGTAATAGGACATCAAAACATAGTCAGATTATGTGGATACCAAATTCTTGAACTTTGGATTGGACCTTCTGCTTACATTTGTAAAGTGGCCAACGTTCATAGAATGACAAACTAGCTCTTAATAGCTAATAGTTTACATTTTATAGCTGCTTTTAAACGAAACGACATTCTTTACCATGAGCAATGATTACCTATTTCGATAACGTCCTTCACCAATCCGCCAACTTCTAGAAGCTTCCTGGAAAAACTGCTCCACTTTTCACTTTGTGGCAGGGCATCTTCTAGCCATTTCAAGTCGGGTAGACCATCCTTCCACTCGTCATATTTCTACAAATAGTCAAATTGATTTAGTGCTTAGTGGGCGAGTTATATAACTAATAAAAAAATCTAAACGCACCTTACCAAGTGTCAAACCTCCACTTATGGCACCACCGAGAACTAAATATCGAAGTTTAAGTGCTCCTCGGAGGATACGCACCACAATCATACCATATCCTCTTGAATGAGGTGGTGGTGGTGGAGTCGGTCCAAATCTTTGCCCATACACATTAAGTAATGGCTTCCTTTGTCCAGTTTTTCTATCATAAAGTGTAGAGTAGTTAAGGGATATTACTTTCGTTGATAGGGCAACCGCACGTTTTCTGCTTTGCCTATTTAGGTTTTATTGGAAAAAAATGTTTTACATTTTATTTGCTTCAGAACCGGCTAGTATTGAATTAGCTTGCATCATAGATATTTACCTATTCGCAGTTCCGTAAGCCACACGCAACATTGCTAGTGCATTTACTGTTATTAATTGTTTAATAAAAACTATATTTTATGGTTTAAAACGAATAGAAATTAATTTTTACGCAAAGTTTAGCAAGAAAACCGACTGACATCACGCAATCCTGATGACAGTGAAAATACTCAAGAAAGAACTCCCTGTAAAATATTTGACATTAATAAGCTCAGTGCTCAGTTATTTTTTCAGTGCTCATTTTCAGTTTCCAAATCAGTGCTACCAGACCCATATTAAAAATATTTATGTTGCTCAACATTAATGTCGTATTTGATTGGGCTCCCACAAACAGAGCGCGTTTTACTGCCGTGTTTGACAGCTGAAATGCAATATACTCAATAATGCAATACATATCCCCTGTCACACAGAGCGCGTTTTTACCGTGGCGTCAAATTAATTCACTGTGACATGCAAATAAGGTTATTTTCATTGACGCGGCGCGCTAGAAAGGCGATTTTGAAATTGTAATATTAAAAAATTAATTGAGAGAAATTAATAGAGAGATAAATATGGGACACAATTTCAAAAAAATTGAATGAGAACGGAAGCATATACTAAACATTTATATATATTTTTGTATTTCCGCTATTTAAATTTGTATAGAGGTAACGCAAAATACAGGATTTTCATGACTTATTTGCGCAATTTATTTCAATATTTATTTATTTACAAACTTACTTACTTACTTAAGGTGGCGCTAGTCCGGGGTGGACCAGGGCCTCAACCAATACGCCTCTCCAGTTAGCACGATCTTTGGCTAACTGCCTCCAGTTGCGCACTCCAAGTTGGTTGAGGTCCTCTTCCAATTGCGCGTGCCACCTAAGGCGAGGTCTTCCTCTACTGCGTTGTCCCTCCGGGTTGGAATCGAAGACTCTCCGGGCCGGAGCGTTGGTGTCCATTCGCTCTACATGTCCTAACCATCTTAGACGACTAATGCGTACTTTTCTGACCAGGTCGATGTCGCTGTACAGCTCATAGAGTTCGCTGTTAAATCTTCTCCTCCAAATTCCGTCAACGCAAACGGGACCAAAAACCACTCGAAGAATTTTGCGTTCGAAGCGACCAAGAAGACCCTCATCCGTTTTTGCTAGGGTCCATGCTTCTGCGCCATAGAGCAGGACAGTGATGATGAGAGTCTTATATAGAATCACCTTAGTGCTTCTTGACAAGGCCTTACTAATCAATTGCCGTCTTAGGCCAAAGAAACAGCGGCTGGCAAGAGTGATTCTTCGCTTGATTTCTGAGGTGATGTTATTTTCAGAGTTAACAGCGGATCCGAGGTAGACAAAGTCCCGAACTACCTCAAAGTTATAGCTGTCTATCGTGACGTT
The DNA here is from genome assembly GCA_946477585.1 of Cheilosia urbana. Classification (NCBI taxonomy): domain Eukaryota; kingdom Metazoa; phylum Arthropoda; class Insecta; order Diptera; family Syrphidae; genus Cheilosia; species Cheilosia urbana. Next base: position 48,707,207 of record OX297856.1, read on the forward strand.
CTGTCCGATTCGTCGATGTTGTGTGTCCCTTCTTGTTGAGAGCATATATTTTCTTTTACCCTCATTCACCACTAAACCCATTTTTGCCGCTTCTGTACTAATACTAGCAAACGCACCAGTGACAGCTCGCTGTGTTCTGCCAACAATGTCAATGTCGTCAGCGTATGCAAGCAGTTGCACAGACTTTTGGAAATTGTGCCTCTGGTGTTGAAGAAGTCACATGACAGCGCTTCGCCTTGTCTAAATTCTTTCTTGACATCAAAGGTCTCGGTGAGATTGTTTCCGACCTTTACGAAGCAGCGAGCGTTCTCCATCGTCATTCTGCACAATCTGACAATGACTCTGTATAGCTCGTCTCTATAAACGCTGTCATATGCGGCCTTAAAATCGACAAAAAGATGGTGAGTATCGATCTGGTATTCTTGGGTTTTTTCCAGGATCTGCCGTAGTGTGAATATTTGATCGGTCGTGGACTTACCGGGCCTAAAACCGCACTGATAGGGACCTATCAGATCGTTGACGAATGGTTTCAGGCGTTCACACAGTACAGCAGATATGATCTTATACGCAGTGTTCAGGAGTCTGATGCCTCTATAGTTGGCGCAGTTTAGAGCAGAGACAATACTGAGACCCCCAACTCACAATCCTCTTGCCGCTGGCCCCCTCAGTTTTTTTTTTCAAATTCGCCATTTTGTTTTCCTACCGGTGTTATGTCAATTTAGAATCCGTGTGACATGTAAAAACATACAAAAATATAAAATCAATGCTGCCAACCGCTACCAACCATGGGGGAATGTGATAGAGTTCGGGAATACGACATTTTAAGATAACTGAATGCTATTGGTTGATTATTATAAGTTTTCAAAAGTCGATTAATATAATTTGTTTGGTTAATAACTATCTAAATGAGTTATTTTATATACTAGAAACATATTAGGGCAAACATTGTCGTATATTTTCCGCCTTTTAATATCATTAACTTTTATTTCACGAGTAAATTTTTCTTAAATAACTGAAGAGAAATTGATCAAAATGTTTTTATTTTCCTACAACCATTCTGCAGTAATCATTTTTTATAATTTCAGAAAAAGTGCACTTATTCCTAAAATAAAATACTATTCACGCGTTACGAATGATTTCAAATTTAACGGACAGAATTCTATGAACGCTGGCAGCAACTTTGCCGACACCGGAAGTCACCGGAAGTTGTTGATATTTTTTGAGGGTGTGTTGGTGTGTTGAAGTTTCGTGACATCTGTCAATACGAATTTCTCTGTATCAATACTAGCGCGGTAAATTGTGTACACTTCGTACAAGTATTGCTTGTAGGCAAGGTAACGGGAAATCGGCCGAAGTTGGGGGTCTCAGTATTGTCTCTGGTTTAGAGATTCTCCTTTCTTGTGGATCGGGCAAACGATGCTGAGGTTCCATTCATCAGGAATACTTCCGTCTGCTACTACTTCTGGTGAAACCGAGCACATCAGTTGCAGCATGGGACTTCTCGAGAGGTTGAGGGATACGCGATCGGCAAAGGTTCTGGGGGTTTGTTGCGTTTGTAGTCGTCCAACGTTAAATCTCCTCACAGTATTTTCTCGTTGTTGTTGTTGTTATTTACAAACTATAATTGTTAAAATAAGATAGGTACCTATAATCTTTTTTCTTTTTCGCGAATTACGTAGCCCGGGAATTAAAAATAGTAGGTAATTCTTCTTTCGATCTGCTTGGCATTTTGCAAAAAGTTATGACAGATACAATTTTGTTTGACGCCTTCTAAAGCTGCGTTCGAAATGTCGTGTTCAAATAATCTTACCGCGGCCTAAAATAGCCTCAACGCGTTCTGTTTTTTTTTTTTTATTATTTTAATTGGTGCGATCGGAATATGTGTACGTGTAGCCATCGACATTTTTCTAAGCGTTTTCCATTTAGTCGATAAATTGTATTTGCACATAAATAATAAAAATAATTAACAAAAATTCTTACTTTACGTTTCTTTACTGAGATTGAAGCTAAACAACACACCTTATTATCGATTTGTACTTTCGCTTTTTTTTTCAGAATCTGCTGTAGTGTATTTCATAGCAGTTCACAGAATTTAATCCATTGAATTTGAAACTATTCGTTACGTATGGATAGTATTTTGTTTTAGAAATAAATATAGGTACCCTTGATTAAAAAATATATAAATAATGAACAATATAGATTCGCTGAAGGAAAAATGTACAAATGAAATCGAAGTTAGGTAATAATATCCAAAAGCGGAAAATACACAATTATTTTTGCCCTAATAGATTTTGGATTAGATTAAATTTATTTGTGTACTTTAAAATTCATTACAAAATAATTCAAATTCAAATTCAAATTCAAATCTTTATTTAATATCCTTATACACAGTAAGATACAATATCTTATTTAGTTGTGCAAGTTTCAGTGAAAAATTCTAGTTCAAAATTAAAATTAAAAGTATAATGTTATGTACATAGATGAGTATTATGAGTGGAAAAGTACTTGTTCATTTATAAAAATATAGATTTAAATTCAAAAACATATTAAAAGAATTATTAGATAAATTTTTACTTCATATTTATAAATTCCTAAAGACAGACAACAAAAAACGAAAGAAAATGAAAGGACTTAAACAACTAATCATCATCATCGAGGTGTTTGCAGGTATTGTTTGAGTTTCACTTTGAACAACGTTATACAGCTTATCAACCTTATATGTCGGGGAAGGGAATTCCATAGCCGAATCGCATAAATGAAGAATTGTCTTTCAGAGACCAACAATTTGTAGCGCATTGGTATGAGGTCAAAAGTTCTACTTGAACGCATAAAAAGGATCTTGCTAAACAGGTAAGGTGGTTGGCGCGTCTGTAGTATATTGTAAAGCAAGATCAACGTTCTCATCTTAAAAAGGTCGTCAAGAGTGATGCCATGAATCGATCTAGAAAAAGACGAAATGTGGTCATATCTTCTTAGTCCATAAATATATCTTGCGATACTATTATAGGCCACATTGAGTTTCCGCTTGTGCTCATAATCACAGTTACCAAAAAGCTCACAACCAAACATCAGAATTGGAATAAGAAGCGTTTTGGCAAGGATTTTTCTTGTCTTTAGAGGTGTGACTCTTTGGGTAGCCCAAAGCATGCGAAGACCCCCATAAACCCTGCCCAAAGCCAGTCTAATATGGTTGTTCCAAGTAAGCGATCGATTAAATGTAATACCAAGATTTTTGGCGGATTCAACGAATTCAATGGGGCTACCATTGAGATATATGCTTGGGAAACATAGAGTATCAACCGGCTTCCTTGAAACAACCAAACATTTTGACTTAGATGGGTTTAAACGGAGGTGATTAGCACATGACCATGATAAAATCCTTTCCAGATCAGCATTTACTTCACACGCAGCATTTTCTACAAAACCCAACGGAGAACTCTTACGCACCTGAACATCATCAGCATACATATGAATTGAGGAGTTTATACCACATTTAGGAAGGTCATTTACGTACATGGAGAAGAATAGCGGACCCAAAATTGAGCCTTGTGGAACGCCTGAACTAAGTGGAAGAAAATCCGATATTGAATTATTAACCACTACTGCCTGGAATCTTAGACTTAAGTAAGAGGCTACTAGATTTGTGGATTCAACCGAAAAGTTAAATTGATTTCGTAGCTTATTACAAAGTACGTTGTGATTTACCATATCAAATGCTTTAGAGAAATCGAGCAAGATAAGAAAAGATATTTCATCATTATCTATGGCTTGCCTGATTTCTTCAGTTACGTTTATCAATGCAGTAGTGCAACTATGTTTTGGTCGAAAACCAGACTGATGATCGCAAAGTAATTTATTATTTTGTAGAAATCTTCGTATCTGAACACTAACAATCCTTTCGAATACTTTAGAAAGAAAGGGTAGAAACGCAATCGGCCTAAGTTCAGTATGGTTTTTTGGAACTGGTATTATTTTAGCCCGTTTCCAATCAGTGGGAAAAACAGAAGTCATAAGTATATAATTAAATATGTATGTTATATATTTCAATATATATGGCAGAATGGCCTTAACAAAAACCGGACAAATACCATCAAACCCAGTCGAGTTTGATTTTATAGACAAAATACTTTCTAACACATCTGCATCGTCGACAGCTACAAAGCTAAAGCTAGAAAATGGGAACAACTGCCCATCAGCATTGTTATCTCCTGAGGAGATTGTCGGAGAGTCGTTGTTGTTCGGAAATGTAAATGCATTCGTTGTGTCATCAGCATTCGTAGATGAGTTTGAAACAAAACTCCTATTCAACTCATTACAGTCAACATTATTTGCAAAATTATTTCTTTGTTTTCCTACTCCAATATCTTTTAGGTTTTTCCAGAGTTTTTGCTTTGCTTGGGAAGGATCAAGTCGTGGAGCATAATAACGTCTTTTTGTCTCTTGTATTTCACATGTAACCTTGTTTCTTAGAATACGATAAGCATTAAAAAGTACCTCCAGCCGAAATCTTTTCCAGCGCCTGTAAGCTTCATCACGCTTACACAACTTAAAACTGCCACTCTGTCACGCACGTCTGTCTAGTAACACAACATTACATTTTGAATAAAGTTTACAAAATAAATTAGTTTGCATGGTATTGCCGTCTGCCTGATTGGAAATATATTTATATAATGTATGCAAATGAAAAGTATCTTGTAGCAAATAAAATGAGTTAATATTAATATTTATCAAAAGCTGCCTGATAATATTCTCGCCAGATATTGTAGTGCAATTTTACAATATTTGAATAAATTAGGAACATTTACATCGTTGAGGAGTGTTATGATTTGATTCTCAGATAGGGTATCGCTTCCCAAGATATTCCTTCTCGTTTCTTTCAATATTGGACACCTTCCAATGAAATGATGTGTGTCTTCCCTTTCTGCTAAGTTACACAAGCTGCATAGTTGCCGTAGATCTTCTCTGTGTGGTATATAATTAAGTTATAGAAGTTCGCCCCGCAGTCTCAAGATCATCGCTATTTCATCAATGCTACATTCATCTCTAAAATACTTTTTCTGCAACAAATTGTGGTTTAAGCGGCTAGTTCGGTGTAACGATACCACAGCTTCCTCTAAGTACCGAGCCCTAGCTTGTTCATCGGTATCTTCAATGATTTTGTATAGCTGGTTCTTCAAACACCTTGCATCATCGTGATTAAGATCTATATTACAGTTTCGAGCTTATGCCAACCACTCTTTGTACCATCCAGATCTACTTTGAATAGCCTGTATGGCTGCTATTTTTGGAAGTCGGTAATCCGACATGCGAAGCACCTTTATTATATAATCCGCTTGGAGTTTCAGCGTCTTCGTAAAGAGAGGTGATACACCTGTTTCCAACATTAGCATGTAATTTGGTGTGTTGGGCGGGAGATGAAATATTATTTTGAGGTAAAATCGTAGCAGTTTCTCGACAGCTTCGTATTTTTTGATCCCCATACTTGTGCTGCATAGAACGATAGAAGAGAATGGACACCGACACCGCCTCAAAAACTTTATATTAAGCACCATACTATGGGCAATGTACTTATTATTAAAGTATCTCCTCCATGCTACATTTATAGCTGTTTTCAATTTTACCAGTTTTTCCTCTAGATGAGCATTCATACTTAAATTGTTGGTAACAAGTAACCCCAGGTATTTATATTTCTTCACAACTTCAATTGCTTCGCCTCTATAATGTCATTTCTCATTCGCACTCGTTCGACCTCCCCCTTTTTTGAATACCATAACCTTTGATTTATCCAAATTGACTATCAAATTCCATAACCTGCAGTAGCTACTATGGCGGTTGATCATAAGCTGTAAAGCTTCTGGAGAGTATGTCAATAGCACTATGTCATCTGCGAATAGGAGAGCCTTGATCAGCACTCCTACATACATTATTTCTCCCGGCAAGAAGTCAATAATGTCCTCTATGAAGAGTGCGAAAAGGCTCGGACTTAAAGAACAGCCCTGTCTTACTCCAGTGCGTGATTCAAACCATTCCGATAACACGTTCCCGTTCCAAACCGCTGCTTTTGTATCCCTATAAGGGTTTTGTAGCACACGTCCATATTTTAGTGACATCCCCATGTTGTAGAGTTCGTAAAATAAGGTTTGTAGAGTTTTGCCCTAATATGTTTCTAGTATGTAACATATCTCCTTTAAATAATTTTATTAACCAAAAAATCAAATCACTCGCCTTTTACAAATATATAAACTAACTAATAGAATTCAGTAATGTTGTCACACCGATTCTAATTGATATTACAGGGATGAATGGGCAAATGGCGCAATTAAATTGTATTTAATTAATTAAAAAAAAAAAATTGTGCGTGGAGTCCCTCCGCGCGGAAGAAGTGAAACTTCGTAATGTGGAAATGAAAATAGGAAGGGGTAGAAATTGATTTTTAGTGAAATCATATTGTTTCTTTAAGCCTAGTATCCTGCTCGCGCTAAATTTTAGCGCCCCTAGTCTCCACTTCGTTTCTCCACACCAAAGATAAATGGTCGCTAAATTATTATTAAACATGATATAGATGGGACAAAACCCATATGCTTATGAACCATGAGTACCATGACAGATATCAGTAAACGAAATTTTAATAGAATTTTCGAATTTCAAACTTGAAAGACGTAAGAAACCTAGAAATTATAAGAAGAAGTTCAACATGTGTCCTCAAAATTTCCACAATCTCCTTACCATAGTGGAACACTTGTTATTACCCAAAAGATGAAGCCAAATGAGAGCATAAGTCCCCCTGAAAATTGATTCGCTTTATTTATATGTATATGTATCTCTGTTTTGGAGCTGTTATTTGGCTTTGCGTTTTCTTTTATTTATCACGCAAACATTATCCGCGTTTTCCGCCACAAAAAATTCTTTGCAAACACAACACAAACACTTTTCTCCGTTTTTTTATGTCAAAATTTATCTTCGATTTAATGCACCGGACATTTATTTCGCGAGCTAAATGAGTGGAGACTTTTCATCGGCCCATCTATATGAAGTTAAGGATTTGGCGTGCGAACAGGATACTGATGCCTTGCTAAACTGCCTCGCTCAATTTTATCTTTGTAGACATTTTTGTATGGGAGATAAAATTTAGAGCGAGCAGGATACTAGGCTTTAAGACAAACTTTATTAACATTGCTTGCAACTAACAATTGATCGCATCTTTTAATTATCATTTTCGAGTGGAGAAATATCCAAATCCATAACATTTACAATGGGATAATGACAACTAAAGTAAGATACGATATGTTGGAATTCGCATTAGAAGTTTCACTTCAAAAATACTACCCTATTAAATTATAGGTATGTGTATCAAATCAAACTAAAACAAGTAAATGAAATAATGAGGACGCTACTCGTTGTTAACGCTCGCGCTGGCCTGTAACAGGTATACTACGCGCATGCGTTCGAGTGCCACGCATTCACTCTCGCTCTGTCTCCTTCTATTCCCCCTCCCCAGAAGCGTTGAACGTTTAACGCAACCTTGTTGGAAGTCGCATTAGAAGTTTCACTTCAATAAGACATTAATTGCCAATTTAGTCATTATTTTTGGAAATTAATCTTCACCACAGAATATTCTTCTCCCAGCATTTGGTGCCAATAAACTCACTCACCATTGCATACTCTGAAGCGTGAGCGGTACCCTCACACCTTTGAGTAGGTATGCAATGCTTATAGTAGCATTAAGCATTTAAGCAGTTTCACTTCAATAAATCAAACAACATAATTCACCTATATCGTCTTTACTTCTTGAATTCTTCAATTCTTTACTGTAGGTATCAACGTATGTAGATTGTAGGTATGTACTATAAAAACCATTAAAACAAAAACCTTGAAATCAATTTCTATATACACCACCATAAGTCCATCAGCGCACGTCAACAGCCATGTGCGCATTTCCTCAGAAACAACCACCACTTTTCTTTTCTTTTTCATATGAACGTGCTTGTGCTGTGCAATGTGCGCCACCCTCACCCTCGCTCACACCTTTGAGTATCCAATTATTAGCGTTAAACGTTTAACGCGTCCTTGAGTTGGAAGTCGCATAAGAAGTTTCACTTCAAAAAAAAAAAATATTGAGGAAGTTATGTTTGCGAGTTGGGGGCAGAGATGAATGATTAAAAGAGATGGATATCTTTCGTACGTCTATCTCCAAAAAACCCAATTTGTTTAAATTGTTGTTTGTGTAATTTCAGCCGCCACCAGTGAATGCGTGTGAGATACAAAAAAGCATGTTGCTAATGGCAGGCCGCCATTCAGCTTGCTTGCTCATCTAGGTCGTGGAAGAAGAAGAAGACACTGCTGTAGTCGATGGATTGCGTGTTGGGTACGAGTCCATCTCTGCATTCTTATCTGGTGGGATAGGCGCTCGAGAAAGGTATTGTAAACTCTAAGTATGGCGTAGTCTGCGATCGTTACACAGCCAAAGTATTTCTGTAGGATCGACGAATGACTCATTTCGTTCAGTTTCCAGTTTACTGATTGGCTTATTTTCATCGCACTAATGGCGGATGATGATTGTACAAAGGCAGGTGTACAAGGCTACTGTATGTTTTTTGTATTTTATCTAGTATAGCTCCCAGGTATTTCTCGCTGTCAGAGATTCTGAGGGGTGTGCCGCAAACAGAATGCGTGACAAACTGTGGTATTTTCTTTTCATTTGTGAAAATAACCAGTTCGCTGACCCACAGCAGTGTAGCAGTGGGGATATAGCCCCACCCTAAGGAGTTCTTCTAGAGGCGTAAGCTTCTAGCTTAGAAACCCCAAGTTCGACTAAAACATGTCTTCCTTCAATCTCCAAGAAAGCCGCTAGAGTGTAGGTACTCTTTATCTTTTAGTGTTTTCTCAAGTGTAAGTATGTTGTGCTGGGGATAGGTCTCCCGGGCGAAGTCTGATACGAATGTGCATGTCTATCAGTCTTTATAATGTTGACAATATGAAAGAAGTGAGGCTTGTTGGTCTGAAGTCTTTTGCGTTGGTGTGACTTGCCTTGCCAGGCTTTGCTATAAAAATAACCTGTACGATCTATCAATCGTAGTGTTGACCAAAGCACTTAAACCTTGACAACAAAAGAGTTTCTAGTGCATGAACCAGAAACTCTTGTGAATTGGTGATCGTCGACTTGTGGATTCTCTTGTTTGCTTTCTTGTTTGTTTAAGCTCCCTTACCTCGGGTGGGGATGAGTCTTACTCAAAAATAGTAAAGAATAGCAATATAATTATAATACCGGAATGATAGTGTTGACAGTTCTTTGAAACATAATAGGAATGATTCCATCGAGCCCTGGGGACTTGAAGGGAGAGAAGGATAGGATGGCGCATTCAATTCTGTCCTCTATAATAAAATCCCCAGAAAGGCTCGTTACCCCAGTAATGTTAGTACATCTCTCGGGGTCCTTGAGAGATCCCAGAGTTAGTGGTTCTCTGATTCGGATTTTCCTCAAATTCGCCCGTTAGTTCATCACAGATATTTTGCCACGATTGGCGTTTGGATTTTTAGGGTTCCTGTCTGACTGGGGAGGGTTGCAACAGTTACTTACAAAGAATTTAATCAATCTATGATCAGAGTATAGGATTACACATCCATTTATCAATAGTAAGGGTGTTGAAGTTGTTGAATAGCGTTATATCTATAACTTCCTGCCTATTCCTAACGACTGATGTTGGTTCATTACCTCTAAGCTACGAGAAGATTATTTTCAACTATAAATTTAAAAACAGACTCAGCGCATGGGTTAATATCTTCACTACCCCATTGTGAATGATCGGCAATTGCATCGCATCCCATTAACAAGTCCCAACCCTCCTGTTCCGGTTTGTGGACTAAGGCGTGAGTTATTGGAGCTGGCGGTCCTTCATCTTCATAAAGCGAATATAATCAGTGGGGGGAGTCCCTTTCGTTCTAGCCTTACCACGGTCTGGTCTATACCTTAGGTAGATAGGAGCAATAAATTAATAATGCTTCCTAGCTACTATACACGTTTTATTCTTAACCTCCGCATTAAGCGGCTTAAAGCTGCATGTGACTAGATCTATATGATTTACCCCACTTATTTTGCCACGGGATATTCACGTCTCTTGCACCAAGTACAAGTCAACTTAGTACTCAGTCACGAATGTCTTGACTAGATTCGTCGGCTACCCCTCCATAAACGTCAACTGAAACAGCTACTCATATGACCAATTTCAATCAATAAATCCCGATATACATCTAGTCAGACAGCTGTCAGACTTACTAAGATATATACTTGAACGTCCCCAATATTTCCTTAAATGTGATCACTTTATATGGTCATATAGGTTGTTCAACAGTTTTGAGTTTCTACAGGGCCGTAGAAATCTTCAATGGATCTGTTGGTAGATGTACTGGTGGTTGTACGCCTGGCGCAATATAAATAACATACTTAAACTTTTTGTTGTATTTGACATTATTTATTTATTAGTTTTCAATTTTGATCATATCTAAGCATACTCGCAAATGTGTTTCTTTTTTAGAACGTCATTACCATTTTAAGTGCATCACGATTAATTTTTGCTTGTTTATAGACTAAACCTTCTGCAAAGATACTCGATTCGTGCTGAAGGTAGTCAAGTGTTTTCTCAACAAACTTCAATGCCTCCTCCAATAGCACCCTGGTATTAACATTTGTCTTCAAAGCAATTCGTCGAGTTTTTTCGGAAACTGCTGAATGGACTTCAAAGCACAAAATTCCTAGAATCCTGGTTTCACCTGCAAAAGAATAATTCACACAATTAATAAAAGTTAGCGACGTATTTAAAAACTTTTTACAAGTAAAACGCAAACTATTTTTTAAAAAGGTCAATATGGATGGACCTAAGATATGCACATACATTAAGATATTTGCCGAAATATTTCCCTTTAGAACCCAAAGCTTATCATAAACACATAACTCTTTAAACCTAGGTAGGTACGTTAAATGAAAAAAGTTTCAAAACAGCCAAATTTAAACTTCCATTAACGTACTTAAATGTAAATCATTAAACTTATTTTTTCCGATATCTAAATAAATATTTATAGAAGAAAAACAAAACATCGAAAATTGTAGAACATTTTTAAATTTCTTCATTACTGTTGGAACATAGCCGAACTACCTGAACGCAGTCCACTAAGGTACCTACTTAACTGAACGCACCAAAATGGGGCTGTCAAACTTTGCCACGTTTTTCTTTGGCTGTTCTTGTTTTAACCCCGCCGAAGCAGCAAGCAGAAAACATCACATAGTAATTAATATTTTTAAATAAGGTTAACAAGCTATAAATAGACATTATATTATAAATACATGAATTAAATAAAACATTCCTTCAAAATTTCGAACTCGAGATGTTGATCAATTCTGACATTACAATGATTGAGAAACTCAAAACCATGCGTCGCAAGATTCTGACCGACTGCCCTAACTTGGTTCAAACTAATTTAATTAATTTCTAAGGTAATAAGATGATTTCTAGCTAAAAGCAAACTCAATTTCTGACTATATTAGTGTACAATAGATTTTTGAAAAAATAATTTTTAATTTTAATTTGGTTTTCTTTAGTTTACCCGAAAATAACGATTTTGACCATAATCCAAACTTATGTCGTTTTCTATTGGGATTTTCAGATTTTTGCACTCAGATTTTAGATTTTTCGTGCTCAAGGAACTTAAAAGGAGATTTTTCTTTCTTTATATTTATTGTAGGGCTTTTAGTAAAAGTCAGCTGTTCTTAAATTGTAATTTGTGTTCAATTCATAAAAATCCACTCAATTTACGTTGACATCCAACCCACTTTTCTCTATTTTGACAATGACAAATTTTTTGGTGTGAGTGCAAATAGGTGTAAATCTCGCTCAGAAATCAAGATTCGCAAAGTTGCTCTGACTTAAAAAAAAGCGATTTTTTTGCGGCCAATGGAACATGAAATCTGATTTCGAGAGCAGAAAAACTGCTCTGAAACTGAAAAAAGTGTTTTTTTCTGTCCCAATGCAAAACGACATAAGTGTAGAATTTATGTTTTCAAAATTATTGCTTCCTAAATTTTCAATTCGAATCACCGAAAACGTTAATGTTGAAAACTGCGTATGGGTATCTCGAAATCCCCATTTTCGTGTTTCGATAAAACTTAAGAAAACAAGTAATGTTCATATCCCGAACAATAATTTGTACTCAGGTTTTAGCTAAATAGTTAAGCAATAGTATTTCAAACAGCAAAAGCAAAATATAACATAAACTACTCTTACGATTTTGATAAAAATATGTTATATTTAGGATTATAAAATAATTATATTTAAGATTCCATACTTAGTTTTTTCTCAAAAATTCGATCAAAACCGTTTTTTGCATTTTTTCTCAAAAGTTACCCAAATCCCGATCTGTCTTTGTATATTTTTGTAAAACTCAATACAGTATTGCCAATAAAGATGAAATTACAGCTATGAAAAACTTCTATTTAGCAAATACTTCCTCTTTCATCTTTTTTTTTTTAAATCATATTAAAAATGCATCTGAAATGTATATAACAACATATAACTTCATCAGCTGTCAAACCAAAATGTACTTTGTTAAATTTTTTATACCTAACCAATTGTTTTTCGCTTTTACTCCTTAAATATTATATTTTATAATTTATTGTTAAAGCTGTTTGTTTGAGAATGCTATACAACACTCTTTATTCGTTTATTAGTTTTATTGTTATTTAATATTGTTTCCTTTTGTTTCTTTATTTTGTTAATTGTAAATCACATAACGTAACTTACCCTATTTCTTAAACAGTTTCATCATAGATTTGCCTTCTCAAATTACACCTATGTTTTATACCAATAGTGTCTCTAATGTCTAACGCTAATTCTCTCTTTTTGTATTCCTCTTTAATTGTCATTCTTCATATATTTTTGACACAGTAAAAGTTTGTCTCGTTCACTTGGATCGAGGACACAGCCGTGGTAACATCAACAAATAAATTATAATTGGTATTGGAGCATCGACATATTTTTTTTTCGCTATATATTCGTCGTCGCCTTTGTTCAGGTTATTTGGATAGCTTCTCGTCGCTGTAACTTCTGCAAAATCCCATACATTTTTTGGTCCAAATTCGAGCCGGATTTTCTGAAGTTTGATTATCGTGTTTAAAAGGCAATTTTTCGGACGTGAAGTATACACATAATCGTATGATTAGTTGTACTCGGTGTCACCACGTGCAAAGCATTTACTTTCCCGTTGAAAGGTTAAGAAACATTTTTTCATATTATCGCTCGCCTCGAAGAGAAATAAACTGTCGGTGATTATTTTGCACGTGAATTTCCCTCGAAAACCCCCCTACGTTTATTAATCTATCCATTTGGCTTGTGTTCAGTGATATTTACACCAAAATGACTGAAACAGTCTCCCTTTCTGCTCTTCGGCTCACACGTGGCCATTTAAAAGGTTCCCTGACAAAGCTAGCCACATACACAGAGAGCATAAAAGATTCTGTTTCGCTAGCTGAGCTCGAAGTTAAACTCCTTAAAGCAGATGATTTATGGAATGAGTTCAATTGTTCTCAGACACGCGTCTACGAGTTCGCCGAGAAAGAAGGTTATACGGATCCATTACCTGAATTCGAGGAGTTCGAGGCTAAATATCTAATGATCAAGTCAATTTTGTTGTCTGCCCTCAGGGAACGCGAGCGTGCTGATCGAAATCAAGACACCGTTAGTAGATTAGCTGATCAACAGCAAGTTCTAATCGAAACGCTAAACCGTACGAATGTGTCATCAAAGAATTCCGAGTTTTTCCTTCCTACTATTCGAATCGAACCGTTCTCGGGAAACTATCGGGAATGGCCGGCTTTCCGAGACATGTTCGAAGGTGCTGTCCACAACAAAGACAACCTAACACCCATGCAGAAATTCCACTTCCTTAAATCGTGTCTGCGGAACGAAGCTTTAAGTCTGCTTGACGCTACTTACGAACAAGCATGGGAACGCTTGGAGAAGCGCTACGATAGGCCTCGGTATGTGATCAATAACTATATTAAGTCGTTTATGGAGCTCCCATCCACTCATGTTTCGAACGTAAGCCTTCTGCGCAAAATAGCCGACGGAGCAGATGAGATAGTTAGAGGTCTTATTTCGCTTAACTCGTTAAATAGGGATCCGTGGCTCATTCACATTCTATTGAACAAACTGGACCCTGATACTCGACAGGCATGGTCTACGCAAAGTGTTTCTGAAGATTACCCCACAATCGATCAATTTATAACCTTTTTGGAAAAACGTTGTGAGGCATTAGAAAGCGCGAAATTTAACACTCGTGAAGGTAATAGACATAGGCAACCCTCAGCTGTTAAAAGTATGCATGTGTCGCCGTCTTTAAATTGCGCAAAGTGCAATGATACTCACGGGCTTCCTCAATGCCCACAATTTCTCGGTTTGGATGTTCAATCTCGACGAGATTTCGTTAAATCCGCTAAAATTTGTTTTAATTGCCTTCGAAGTGGACACTCAGCAGCTCGGTGCTCATCTAAATTCCGATGCAGATCCTGTAAGTCAAGGCATCATAGCTTGGTTCATGATGATAGGGTCAACAACCCCCATCAGCAACCACCAGTCAATAATTCGTTAAATTCGGGCAATAATTACTCGATCGGTCAGCCAACCAGCGACTTAACTCTTGATCGTGAATCAAATCATTCTTCAACTTCGACTTCGGTGGAAAATCATCATTCAATCAACGTCGCGCATCCGGTGAGATGCACCTTACTCCCCACCGCTATCGGGAAGGTCTTGGATGTAAACGGTAAATACCAACTGGTGCGCATTTTAATCGATTCAGGCTCGCAGGTTTCTTTCGTTACCGAGTCTTGCATTCAACGGCTCGGGCTCAAACGGAGAAATGCTAGAATTTCCATCAATGGAATTGGATCTACCAGTGCTGGTACATCCAGAGGCCTTGTATCAGTTTCCATTTCGTCACGCTGTGATTTATTTAGTATTATCGTCGATACTTATATACTATCAAGCGTTACCACCAACTTACCAACAACTTCCTTCAACATCGAAGACTGGACTCATCTAAATCAATTGGACTTAGCTGATCCTTCATTCAATCGGTCGGGGTCTATCGACATTTTGTTAGGAGCCGATAAGGCTTGGGAGATTTTGCTGGGCAATGTTGTCCATAGCGAAAAGGGTCATCCAATTGCGCAGCAAACAATCTTTGGTTGGGTTGTAGCCGGTCAACTGCCATCCAAGTCAGAATCGGACGTCATATCGCATCATTCCACATTAGACATCGACTCAATATTGCAATCCTTCTGGACAATCGAAGAGGTTGATCCTAAATCGATTATGTCAAATGAGGACAAACAAATCGAAGACCACTTTCGTCATACCCATCGTCGCGACTCAGACGGACGGTATATTGTCGATCTTCCATTCAAATCACCGCCACAGTTTGCTGATACTTTAAATGGGGCCGTTTCTCGTCTCAAGTCAATGGAGCATAAATTCTCTAAAACCCCAGAGCTGTTGCAAATGTACTCTGACTTTCTCGACGAGTATTTATCGTTAGGACACATGTCGAAAATTCCTAACTCGGAAATCGGGAGATCGAATGTGTTTTATCTCCCTCACCATGCTGTTCTGAAGCCAGACAGTACGACAACTAAGATTCGCGTCGTTTTCGATGGGTCCTACAAAGACACCTGCGGAAATTCCATAAACAACACTCTATTAGTTGGACCACCTATTCAACGTAACCTTTTTTCGGTCAGCATAAGATTTCGTCGTTTTCGGTTCGTTTTTACCGCTGACATCGTTAAAATGTTCCGCCAAATCCGGGTATCCAAGAAGGACTCGGACTTCCAACGCATCGTTTGGCGGAAATCGCCTTCGGATCCAATCGAACATTTTCGGCTAGATACCGTGACGTACGGTACGTCTTGTGCACCATATCTGTCGGTCCGGACACTAGAGCAACACGCGAAAAACTACCAAAATGAGTTCCCAATAGCGTCGGAAATGGTACTCAATGACTTTTACGTTGATGATGCAGTTTCGGGAGCTGATACATTAGCTGAAGCCATTTTCAAACGAAATTCACTAATCGAACTCTTGTCTAAGTGCGGTATGCAATTGAGCAAATGGCAAAGCAATTGTATCGATCTTCTTCAAAGTGATTCTCCTCCTGCTCGGGAAAACATTTCGTTAGACACTGACGCGGATTCGTGGGTGAAGGTGCTCGGGTTATACTGAAACTCAAAATCTGACGTATTTAGTTTCTCCCTAAATTACGTTCCGAATGAGCCCATTACAAAATGCCAAATCCTTAAAGACGTAGCACGCATTTTTGACCCCCTCGGTTTTTTGTCCCCTTCAGTCGTACAACTGAAAATACTAATCCAGGAACTATGGCATAGAAAACTGGAGTGGGATGACGAAGTCCCATATCCCATCGCTGCTCAATGGAGTAGATATCGCGCTGAACTTTCGCTATTCACCAAAATTCAAATACCTCGATCTATCGGTCTTTCGAATGCATCGTTCGAGCTGCACGGATTCTCTGATGCATCGGCATCCGCGTATGCAGCAGTCATATATGCACGCTACCAACTTCCCAATGGGAGCTTCGAAACTAATATTGTTGCTGCTAAGTCTCGAGTCGCTCCGATCAAACAACTGAGCATACCACGCCTTGAGCTTTGCGGAGCCGTTTTGCTTGCACGGCTACTCGTCGCAGTCCAAAATTCTCTAAACATTCAATTTGCTAATGTTTATGCATGGTCGGACTCAAAGGTCGTCTTATCATGGCTATCGTCTCCTCCTCGCCGTTGGAATGTCTTCATAGGAAATCGTACTTCGGAGGTCTTAAACGCAATTCCCAGAAATCGTTGGTTCCATGTCAGATCTCAGTGCAATCCGGCTGATTGTGCATCTCGCGGTATACCACCATCGCAACTCCTGGAGCATCCGATCTGGTGGAATGGTCCGCATTGGCTTGGAAAAGCTTCTGACGACTGGCCAATTGAAAGTGACTTCCATGAAGACCCTAAATCTTTGCCAGAGGAAAGGAAGGTTGTACATTTACAGCAGTCGTATCTTGCAACCAACGACGAACATCCATACGAAGTGCTATCGACGCGGATTTCAGCTTGGAACACGTTTATTAGAATAGTCGCGAGGTTACATGGTTTATTCGACAGAAACTCAAGCAAGGTGAAGTCATCGTCGCACTATCTAAAGCCGCAGGAGATTCGTGACCAAACAAGGATCATTATTTGGTTACAGGATCGATACTTTGGTGACTACATCAAATACTACAAAAAACATGGTTCTTTTCCAAAAAATTGCAAAATTATCAGTCTATCTCCCTTTCTAGATTCAGATAACATTCTGCGAGTTGGTGGAAGAATTCAACAGGCGAATCTAGCATTCAACACCCGACACCCGATCATCATACCCAAGGGACATATGTTAACAAAGCTCATCGTCCGCGATGCACATGTTCGGTTTCTGCATCCTGGTATATCGACTTCGTTTGCTCTTATCCGACAAGAGTATTGGATAATCGGCTGTCGAAACATATTGCGACAAGTCACACACAATTGTATCCGCTGTTTTCGTCAACGAAAGGCAACTATTACTCAACTGATGGGTAACCTTCCCCCACAACGGATTCAAACCAGTCGCCCGTTCGCGAATTGTGGTTGTGATTACGCGGGTCCAATCTTACTTAAGGTGAAGTCGGGTCGGAAATCAACTCACACAAAAGGTTACATTTCTCTATTCGTGTGCCTAGCTACAAAGGCCATCCATTTAGAGTTAGTGAGTGATTTAACCTCAGAAACCTTCCTTGCCGCCTTTCGTCGTTTTGTCGCGCGCCGCGGAAAACCTTCGCATGTATATTCGGATAATGGGACAAACTTTCGTGGATGTGCTCGTTTGTTATCTGAAATGCATAAGCTCGTATTATCCGAACAACATAACGCGCTGGTGGCCGACACGTTAGCTCGCGATGGAATTTCTTGGCATTTCATTCCTCCTTCTGCCCCTCACTTCGGCGGGTTATGGGAAGCCGGGGTTAAATCGGTTAAACAACACCTTCGCCGAGTGATAAATAATGATATCCTCACATTCGAGCAATATTACACGCTACTAACCCAAATCGAAGCTATCCTAAACTCGCGACCCCTGTGCCAAATTTCCGACACTGACTTAGACCCACTAACGCCAGCTCATTTTTTTCTAGGTGAATCCTACGCAGCCATCCCGGAGCCAACACTTGACATACCAACAAATCGCCTATCCTGCTGGCAAATGCTACAAGCAAAAATACAAGGGTACTGGAAACGCTGGCACCTCGAGTACATAACATCACTGCAGCATCGGCCACGCTGGCAGCAGGCCGAGAAAGATGTCAAAGTCAACGATCTAGTCGTCATCAAGGATACTAATCTACCGCCTGGAAAATGGGTAATGGGTCGAGTAATGGAAGTTCATGCGGGTAAAGACGGTCATGTTAGAGTCGCCACTTTGAGAACTGCAGCGGGCAACTTGACTCGACCAATCCATAAACTGGCTGTGCTACCCGTAGGCTGAAACGTTGTTCCAGGGGCGGCGGAATGTTTGAGAATGCTATACAACACTCTTTATTCGTTTATTAGTTTTATTGTTATTTAATATTGTTTCCTTTTGTTTCTTTATTTTGTTAATTGTAAATCACATAACGTAACTTACCCTATTTCTTAAACAGTTTCATCATAGATTTGCCTTCTCAAATTACACCTATGTTTTATACCAATAGTGTCTCTAATGTCTAACGCTAATTCTCTCTTTTTGTATTCCTCTTTAATTGTCATTCTTCATATATTTTTGACACAGTAAAAGTTTGTCTCGTTCACTTGGATCGAGGACACAGCCGTGGTAACATCAACAAATAAATTATAATTGGTATTGGAGCATCGACATATTTTTTTTTCGCTATATATTCGTCGTCGCCTTTGTTCAGGTTATTTGGATAGCTTCTCGTCGCTGTAACTTCTGCAAAATCCCATACACTGTTAATGTAACCAATAAACTAAACTAAACTAAACTAAACCAAATTATGGCAGTCAGTTCTCTCCGTAACCTAAACTTTATTATAGGTATCTTTAATAATAATGAATAATTACATATCATTCGTTTAAGAATATAAGTAAATGAATTTAATAAATATTATAATTTTGTTAGTAGTTCGCGTTTGATATTTAACACAAATAAGCATTTTAGAAAAGTTCCAACCACTTGGAGCTTTTACAATCAGAAACTCCCACTTCATTTGCACTCAACACACGTCCACCAGGATAATGCAAATTCATAAACAAATCTCTGAATTCTTACACTCTCATACATATAGGTATAAATGTAAATATATCGATCTATCACGAACACTATGTGCTCTTTTTATCTGCGAGGGTTTCCATTTTACCCATCTAGATGTCTCTGGCGTATACTTAACGAATTTTGCAATAGTGATTACA
Source organism: Cheilosia urbana (assembly GCA_946477585.1). Classification (NCBI taxonomy): domain Eukaryota; kingdom Metazoa; phylum Arthropoda; class Insecta; order Diptera; family Syrphidae; genus Cheilosia; species Cheilosia urbana. The sequence continues at coordinate 48,726,738 of OX297856.1, forward strand.
CTACTTGCAATCATTGACAACTTAAACCAGCGTCATATCTTCTCTACGTCTATAAAAGAGAACACATTTTTCTTTTTGTCCGCGAGTAGGGACTAGGGAGTAGGTACGTAACGATACCTCAACAATATATAAACATATATCAATCGATTTGTAGTGAGTAGCGGTATTACATAGGATGGTTTTTAGTATCCTAAGTCCGTTATTGGGCCTTTAAACCCATGTTATATGATTTTTTAACTGAAAAAACATTTTTTATGCTTTACAAACATATTACTACGAAATGGCTGAACAGATTTGAATATGACTCTATTATTCTATTAGTACATTTCCCGGTGAAGAGATTGATGTATCAATCATTATTCTCTGATTCGTAATAGTAAGTAATAAGCAAAAATGTAATTATTTGAGGTTTACATATTTCACTGATATCAGCAATAAGTTGTTCTCGATCGTTGTTCTGCTTTGGGGTGGTTGTGTGGCGCACATCGCACAAGCATATTCATTTGAACAAAAACTGCGATGATGGACCATAAATTAGAATTAAATAGACCGCCAGTTCCGCCTACTTAAGATAGTTTTCTTACAAGCTGTTTTCCTTTTCGCTATTTTGTTTTCCTATCGGTGTTATGTCAATTAAAAATAAGTTTGACATGCAAAAACATGCAAAAAATATAAAATAAATGCTGTCAACCGCTACCTACCGTGGGGGAATGTGATAAAGTTCGAGAACACCAGATTTTAGCATTACTGAAAGCTATTGGTTAGATATTATATATTTTGGAAAGGCGAATGATATAATTTGTTTGGTTAATCATCATCATCATCATCATCACTATATTAATACGTGAACATCCGAGCTTTCCGTAGTCCGTACGCTTTTTTAGTATTTAATATGAAATGCGGAGAATGAAACTTATGTTATTTTAAAGGTACTGTGCCGTAGATGTGCACAAACCCAAAATCGTGGGTATATGTCGCCATTAAGCCTGGTAAAATTAAGTTATGAATTCCCCATACAAAACAGGTAATTGAAATAATTTTGGTGACAATCAATTTGTCGCCGCCATAAAGGAATGCAATTTGCGTACCCAATAAGTAAGCAATTGTGTACCTACTTTATTGTAGTTCAGGGGCATTATATCTACGAGGTGTTGACGACGCCACGGTTGGGTGAAATGAAGAACTATGGAAACGAACATTTTTCGATATAATTTTTTTGCTCTAAATTTTTATTGTGACATGCGACATCTTAAAATTTTAAACATGAGTAAGACTATTTTTAAAGGGGATTTTTTTTATAGTTCCTGTTTTCTTTTTTGCTTATAAAAAAACAAAAACACCATAATTATCGAAAATTGTGTTACGTTTTTTAGTACTACATCTGTTTCGAGGAGGTACTGATTTGCACCACCTAACATTTCATTTTACATTACCTATATATTTTAGGAGACTGTTATAGAGCGCTCAAGGCTTTAACTCAAATACATAGTTATTTTTGTTGCTGATGATGCGAACAACATCCTTATAAAAGGTATGGTCTATTTTCGATCACAAGCGAAACAAGTCTATGAACTAGTCTGAACTTTTTACCTACCAGCAATTGACTCAACCAATCTTTTGATGAACGAGAAAGTTTCGTGCGACCCAGTCCTGTACTTTATCTATTATTCTTTGTAGTGTAGACGAACGAATCGCTTTTCGACTAAAATACATAAAAAAAAAAAAAGAAAAAAAAAATGGGGACAAATCATCTTTTGCATACTTATCTCATAATAAGTTGAGTATTTTATGCCACAAACAAACAGGTAGGTATTGTGGATGGATCAAGATTACTAACAAATGAGGGAGAAACTTGACCTATGTGAAGCTAGAGTTTCAGTTCGATATACATTCGTATGAAGTTCTTTGTAGTGTCATCTTTTTCGTTTATAGTTCATCTGTTAAAAAGTTTGATCCATTAGAAAAAAAATGTCAGCCCGCACTTTTTGCTTTTTGAAATAAAAAGTAGCCAGTTGCATTCGAAATCGTTTGTAGTTGTTTGTAGTGAAATTATTTTTTGTGGTTGTCCATCCATATGAGTCACTATTTGTCAATAAGCAACAACATCCAATCAATAAACCCCGATTTTATCCAACAAATTTGTCTATTCCTTCGAATAACATTTAAAGCTAAACCCTTTTAAACAATTTATAACAACAAAAACATAATACTTGCAAAGTCTGTACTCCCTGGCTATCTAATGCAATTCTAATTTTATGATTTTATCACAAAGAAGAAGATTTGGATGCAACTTAAACAAACACTACCTTGTCATACAAATTCATATCAATATTTCGGTTACAATGCAACTCAAAATAGTGAAATCTATTTTTTTCTAATGCTTTCTATTAGATACGAGCATATCTAATGGAACAGAACGAAAGTGATATTTTATCAATAGATAATGATTTATTCAAAATTTAAGAAATATCGGATCGCTTGAAAATGGTCAAATTTAGACCATTTGAGGCTCCCCAATCAAATTCACTACAAATGAATGTCTATCGAACTGCAATTCACGTTTTTCATTCTAGAAACAGTGTGGGCTAGCTTCACATAGGTAGAAATTTGTGCGCAGTAATAAAAGAAACTGATGTCACGTATGTTTCGACTGGAAATGGAAAGTCTATACTATTGTTGGGAATAATATCATATTAGTCGCAGGAATAGATTTTATACTTGGCTGCATAATTTCTTAAAGGGAAACAGAAATCAGTCAAAACACTGATTTTGTAGAAAAATGTTCAGTTATCAGACACTATTGAAAGTGAAGAAAAAATATTAGAAGCTCCGCAACTCTTTTCTACTGTGCATCCAAAAAGCAATATGGATTGCAGTTGCAAAGCAATACGTTAAATTATTGCAGAAAAAAGAAAAGGTAGAAAAGGATTTCAAAAAAGATCTGCTCGCAATATTTCTGGATATAACATAACACAACACACCCCTTCGATAAAGTTTATACACAAATGAAGTATGTCCTCAGAAATTCTAGATAAGTGGGCGGTTTTTTAGAACTAAGGAAGTAAATTAATGTTTTATGTTAAGATGTAAAAATGAACTTTTTTCAATTACATATTTATATTATTTCTGGATTAGCGGCTTACATACTTAGGCCCGTTTTCTGATACTACTCATAGCGATTTAAGTTCCACTTAAAATCGTATGTGATAATTTACGACAGAAAAAGTAGCCCATACATATTTAAGTAGAACTTAAATCGCTATGAGTAGTATCAGCAAACGGGACTTATAATCAATCACAGCAAGTAACGTGTGAAAAGAAAAAAAATGCGTGGATACAATTTCATCCGTTAAATTTGAAATTATTCGTTACTGTGTAAAATATTTATGAAAAATTGCCCATGCACAATGGTTTTATGCAAATAAAAACATTTTGACCAAAGGCGTAAATACGTAAACATGTTTCTAATAGTATGTTTCTTGTATGTAAAACATCTCCCGTAAATAGTTTTATTAACCAAACAGATCCAATTATTGGCCTTTGAACAATAACAATCCTCTAGGAGTTCTTGAAGGCAATTGGATCTTAACCTGAAATTTGATAGGCAGATCTTATGCCCTATTCACACCGATCCGTATCGGAATCGAAAATATAAGTTTTTCTATACATATTTCCGTTTTCAAAACGAGTCGTTTAGAGTCGTTTTCCACGAAAACACCGCGAAAACGACATCCAATTGTTGGGTTGTTAAAACCAACACACCTTTTGCAATATTCAGTAAATTCAGCAGAGCAGCTGATCGAACATAATGTGTCACAACTTATAATCATTTTCCGCTCTTAATTTATGGGCTAATATTATTTTTAAATGCTCTGAATTAATTTTATTTTATACCAAAATAGTGAGACTAGTGTCTCACAACTGATTGAAACGTCGAACGAACTAGTTGGTGTTCGGTGTGCATGCATCTACGAGTTTTCGGTGCGCTGTGAATAGGCTATTACGGAAAATAGGTACAGGAATACTCGTATATGTTGGGCTGTAATTTTATTGCAAAGTATACCTTTCGAAAGGCTTTGAGTTTTCACCCACAGCACAATGAATTTCCTACAACAGATTGCTTAATTTTGAAATATTGGTTCTTATTATATTATTTTATAGAGTAAAGTATACTTAAATTAAACTTATAAAACGTTTCTCAAAGGAATTTAAGGATCCCTATGTATCCAAAATTCGATACTGTTCTCTCGTCCGACCTGTTTTGGAATACTGTAGTCCTGTTTGGTTTCCGTCCAACGAATCTGGAATCTCAAGAATTGAAAGTATTCAAAAACAGTTTCTTCTCTTCGCATTACGTGATTTGCCTTGGAACCCCGAAAGTCGTCTTCCACCCTACATAAGTCGATTAAAGTTGTTGAATCTTCGGACTTTGGAAAAACGAAGAGAGACATCCAATGTTATATTCCTGTTTTTCGTTCTGACTGGTTACGTCAACTCCACATATGTTCTCAATTCCGTAAATATTAATACCAGACCGAGGACAACAAGAAACACGATTTTTCTATACCAAAGGACGTCTCGATATAACTATGGGAGTAATAGCCCCATCAATAACCTGACGAGGGATTTTAATAAGTACAATCATGTGATTGATTTCAATATCTCAAAAGTCAATCAAAAAAATGTATTGAAAGAAATGTAAAATGTATGTCCATTATTGATTAACTGTGACATTATGCATAGTAGTTAAATAAATAAATAAATAAAAAATACAGTTTCTGAATTTTGCTACCGATTTGCCGGGTATTCAGGTAGTACCTATAACAAACACTTACATGGTGCTATTTTTTCGTACAAATCGATCATCTCCTTTGCATACTCAAGTTTTGTTTCAAGTTGTTCATCCGAGATAACCATTAGGTCTTTCGGATCTGAGCCAATTTTTTGGATTAGTTGAATTTTTACTTCACATATATAGTAATGTCTGCGTGGCAACCATTTTTGGTAGTGTGCAATATACTCTAAACAATTTTCAACATTTTGTTCCATTACCGATAAGTCCTTCCCTGCCTTTTCTAAAATGTTGCTCACATATAACTTGTCCATATCGTCACCACAATCCAAACACCTTCGGGTTGTAAAGAAACATTTAAATAAAAATATGTGCGTAGGTATATGTCATACGTCATGAACTTTGTATACATACTTCCAATTTTCGTGCCATTTATCTGCGCTAAGTGGAAGACAACAACCGGAACAATTTGGTTTCTTGCATTTTAACGAGCTATAGTTTGTACCAAATTCGGTCACATCTTTACATCTGTCACATTCGCATTTAAACAGCTTTGTGTGCATCAAGTGCCTTTGGCGATCTCCCGTTCCCCATACAGCATCTGAGTAACAAATACTCAGATTCGTGTTCTTTGGAATAGTTTGGGGTGCCCACAACATAATACCACTATCCTTGCTGAAGCTTTTAGCCAAGTTCGGCTTACATGAGTGCTCTACCAACGACGCTATGTCAAAAACAGCAACATGAGGGGGATCAGAAGTGGGTACTTCGTGACCATTTATCTGCAAGATTCCAGTTATTCGCATGATTTCGTCTTCTGTGAATTCATTTGTTTGAAAAAACCTGTAATACAAATTAAGTTTGGTAAATATGTAAGAAGTAGATTAAGAATTATATAAGCAGACATAGCACAGATAAATAAACCAAACCGTGGTTCAAAAATGTGTTGTCATTATTCCTGCGAAACTTGAGGAATAAAGCAGAACAAATGATCGTATGATCGAAAATACCTTCCCTAGAATATGAAATGGATGCTGAAAATAATTCCATTGGGTACCAACTAGAATTGCTCATGCAGGAAATAAAAAGGTATGCTTGTAATCGGAAACGTGAGAAGAAATCGATCAAAAGTTATCTGAGGGGTATAATTCCAAAACTATTCTATTCCACTATTTTTCAAAAATGAGTGAAGTATGATAAAGTTTTCTTTAGAAGGGCCTTTATCTGAGTATTTAGCTAAAATGTATCAAAACTTTATTTCCTATACCTATACTTTTAAGTAGGTACTGGTTGTATCGTAGCTCAGAGAAATTAGTGGAAAAAAATAGAAAACAGATCGGCACAAAAGTAACACGCGTCAGAACAAATAAAACACAAGGCAATTATAGTGGAAAAAATGTTATAAAAAACCACTTGTATTTATTCCGTCTCAGTAATGTTGTTCCTCTCACATTGGTTCCTGCTGTGTATCTGACTTTCGTCATACATTCATTAGAACCTTCTCGGTCTTTCGTTAAGTTTTATATCCTATCTCAATACATCGACCGCAGAGTTGCAATACTCATGCAGTTCGATACACTGGTAACTACATACTTCAAAAGCGAAGTTTTTTTTTTCTCTACTCAGTTGTTTAATTCAAAACGCATTAAGTTTCATACAAACCAATTTCCGCACCAAAAATCTATTCCCATGCAAATCGAAGTACATATATGACATTAAAAAAAGGCTTGAATTTTGGTGACTTTGAGATTAGGTATTTATGGGTTAAACTAATTTATGTTGCAATAATTCTTGTGCAGAAAATATCCTGGGTAAGCTCGCAGATAAAATAATGTTTTATAAATTTATTTTTATTTAATAATTAATTAAATACAGTCAAACTTCGATAGGTCTTACTTACTTACTTAAGGTTGCGCTACAGTCCGGGTGGATCAGGACCTCAACCAATACGCCTCTCCAGTTAGCGCGATCTTTGGCTAACTGCCTCCAGTTGCGCACTCCAAGTTGGTTGAGGTCCCCTTCCCCTTCATCATTGCGCGTGCCACGGCCACCTGATGCGAGGTCTTCCTCTACTGCGTTGTCCCTCCGGGTTGGAATCGAAGACCGGAGCGTTGGTGTCCATTCGCTCTACATGTCCTAACCATCTTAGACGACTAATGCGTACTTTTCTGACCAGGTCGATGTCGCTGTACAGCTCAGCTCGTAGAGTTCGTCATTAAATGTTCTCCTCCGAAGCCCGTCAACGCAAACGGGACCAAAAATCACTCGAAGAGGCTTTACTAATCAATTGCCGTCTTAGGCCAAAGAAACAGCGGTTGGCAAGTGTGATTCTTTGCTTGATTTCTGATGTGATGTCATTGCCAGGTCGGACAAAATTATATGTAAACAGCGTTTAGAGTTCAAATCCCATATATTTTTTCCCTGATAACTCAAAGTTTTATAACTCGATTTTCGTTCTAGCTCGAAAAAAAGGCATATGCATCAAGCAAGTCGAATTTTTTAGGGGAATTCCCATTTAGTGAGAAGACATAAAAAAAAACACGTACCTATGCTTTTTTTTTTTCTCCGAGGTAGGTGGAAATTTTTTAGAAGACACTATGAGGACAGTCGGCGCGTGCTCATAGCAGTCTGAGATTTTTACTCACTAAAACCATCCCCAACAAATTTCTTTATCGCGAAGTTATATGCGGTTGGCAGGCAGCATTCCGGTGAAAAAAAAAAATTTTAACGCGATTGATAATTATAGGGCTAAGTCCGAAGGTTTAGTTCGTTGTAGACGCCGCAATAAATTGTTTCATCGATAGACCGAGTTATTAATGTGTCCTAATAATCGATTTCTCCGAGGAACTCCGACGTCTCTATGGAGATCTTCATTTTTAATGTACCACGGTGCACTGACGAATGATCTTAGCACTTTGTTTTGAAAAGTTTGTAAAATGTTTAAATTTGTTTCGCTGGTACAGCCCCATAACTGTATAATATATGTCCATACAGGCTTCATCACTTGCTTATAATAATAAAAGCTTGTTCTCGAGGGTAAGCTTGGAATATTTTCCGAGTAACCAATAAAGTTCTCTATGTTTATTTGATTTTAAGTTCTTCGCATTTTTTCTTTACATGCGGTCTCCATTTTAAATTGTGTCGATAGTCATTCCGATATATTTGGCCTCGTTTGCAAACAGAACTTGTACCGTATTTATAAATACAGGCAAGTTATTTGTTTTTCTATATTTAAAATCCACGTGGACCGATTTCGTTTTGTTAAGAGCGATCCTCCATGATTTTGTTCATTCATAGACCCGGTTAAGCGCGCCTTGTAATAATTTGTTAGTTTTTTGGTCGTTTTACCAACTGCTAGTTGTGTCATCGGCAAAAGTGACTATTGTAGTAGGTACCTTCTGTTTGTGGAATATCACGCGTAAATAGCAGGTACAGGAGAGGCCCAAGGACGCTTCCTTGTGGCACACCTGCCCTTATTTCTTTAAATTCCAAATATTCGTTTCCGTGTTTGACACGAAAGAGTCTATTCTCTAGATATGATTCTAGAATTTTCCATAACCGTTCGGGGAGAACTTGTCTTAATTTGTGCTTGAGGCCTTCATGCCAAACCTTATCAAACGCTTGCGAAACTTCCAAGAATACGCAGAGCAAATTTTATATTCTTCTAGAGCTTTCACTATTACGCTGATGCACTTGATCGATTGTAGAATGTGCTTCTAAACCCGAACTGATGGTTGGGTATAAGATGGTTTTCTTCTATAATTGTTTGTAAGCGTCTGATATTTGGGCCTGGAACCAAATATTCTGAATCAATGGGCAAAAATACCAGCATCTTCCAGGCTGAAATCTATGCCATAGACAGATGCATCCAAATCAACCTCGACAGAAACAAAATCAACTGTGATATAGCTATAATGTCAGACAGCCAGGCTGCTATTATGGCACTTAGTTCCTACATCATTAAATCCAAACTTGTGTGGGAATGCCTACAAAAACTTAATGAACTGGGTAGGAGAAACAAAATAACCCTCTGCTGGGTGCCTGGCCACGTAGGAATAGAGGGTAATGAAATAGCCGACTCCCTAGCAAGAAAGGGAGCATCAGAAACTTTCATAGGTCCTGAACAATTCTGTGGAATAGGGGATCACACCCTCAACGAAGAATTTCGGAAACTAGAGAAAGAAAACAGGGCAAGAACCTGGCATAACACTCAGGGCATGAGGCAGGCTAAGAAACTTCTAGGGCAATACAACCAGAAAAGATTCCAAGCTTGCATCGGCATGAGCAAAAACAACCTCCGTATCCTAACGGGGTTCCTAACGGGGCACTGTAGACTCAAGGAACACCTCAGGAAACTGGGTATATCTGAAGAAGGTCTCTGCAGATTCTGCGATGAGTCCAGTGAAATCCCAGAACACTTGCTGGGATCATGTGGGGCATTGAACCATAAAAGATTGAAATACTTGGGCAAGTACCAACTATCTGATGAGGAAATATTGTCCCTGGAGCCAGCTCTCATCCTTAGATTCCTAAAGGAAACTGGACTGGAGAAAGTGCTATAGGACGGATTTCTTCCGCCAAGGAGAAAGAAGAGTGCAAAAACCTCTAAAATGATTCCGAAAGGAATTATATTGTGAGGGAAACTCTTATGAGGGATTATACCTCTCTGAGGCGTAAGCAGGGGGTACAATAGACCAAAAGGTCGCAGTACAACAACCCTTTTCACATAATAATAATAAGCGTCTGATTAATATCCTCTCAAAAACCTTGGAAATAATTGGAAGAAGCGCGATGGGTCTATAAGACTTTTTTTCATTCGGTGGTTTGCCTGGTTTTAGAACCATTATGACTTCCGCGATTTTCCATTGACTCGGAATGTATTGTAATCTGATGGCGGAGTTTTTAATGTGAAGAAGCTTATAGTTAATGTTTCCGGGGTAACATTTTTAGGAGTTCACCCGTGATCAGGTCGTAACCCGGAGCTTTTTTTGGCTTAAGTTTCTTTATTACTTGTCCGAGCTAGGTGAGTGTAGCGTTTATAACTATATTATTTTTAGATGTTCGTCTGTCTGATGCATAAATATTTCCATAAGCGCTTGACCATCGAACGGCGTAAAAGTTTCTTCTAGATGAGCGGCGAAAACGTCCGCCTTTTCTTTGTCTTGGGTTATCTTAATAGGCGGCCCTGCGATCTTGGTCCTTTTTGTGGCTTTAATAGCCTTCCAAAGCGAGTAATTGGATTATTTTTCAGCTGTTAGGCTTTCGACGTAATTTCTAGCATCGTCGTTTTTAAAATCTTTAATCGACTTTGTTAGCAAGTTGGTAAGTCGATTTAAGTTCGCTTTATCTTGCGGGGCTTGAGTTTATTGCCATCTTTTTCGCGCTTTTCGTTTTGTTCTGACCATATTAATTATTTCGTGTGGATATTTGACGCAATTATAGTTCGATGCTCTTTGCTGTAGTGTTCCTTAAACATCGATAGTATCGATAGTTTTTTACTATATATCGATAATATCGATGGTTCAAAAAAACTATCGATACTATCGAAACTATTCAATATACTATAGTACATACGTATAAAGATAGGCGCCTTTAAGTAAAGTTAAGATTAGATTAGTATGCCAAGCGAAGTATCCGTCGGAACGGAAAATTCTCCGATTTTATGGGTTCGATTCGGAGGATTTTTGCTGCGAGGTTTTCTTCGAAACAACTGTTCGGAGAATTGTTCCGATATTTTGTAACGTAGATTGGCGAATTACGTTGAAGTTCGATGAAGTGCATTTTATTGTTAAATTTTTGACAGCTAGGTTCCGATATCCTCCCACAGAAATTAGTTGCGGAATTTGTTTACAAGTGCGATGCGTCATCGGAATTGTTTATTTCTCTTCCGAAGTCGGACACCCAAAATTGAATTTGAGCCTTCGAAAGAGTAATGCGTTGCGGAGAATTTTCCGTTCCGACGAATATCTCGCTAGGGCCGAATGTAATGGGCTTGGGCATATCTCATATACTCTTATGACCTAAATGGCACATATGACCAGGCTGATTTTGACAGATAAAAATGCCCAAATAGCATAAGTGTAATCGGACAATAAGCACGAATGCCAGCATAAAGCCCCATTTGCCCATATTCACTTTATTGAAATTTCGTTATGGCATTGCTGGCATTTTTGATGGAACAAGAATTATTTTGCTGTCATCGGTGTTTGATTTCGTGAAATTGTGAATTATTTTCATTTTCGTTCTCCTTTTTTGTGGAACCTTACTACAACATTTGGTAATAAATAACAAATGCTTTAAATGACCATATTGGTAATTTTGGTAATATAGTCGAACACATTTGATAATCTTCATTTTGGTCATTTGAGAGCTAATCTGGTCGTTTGCCTGTTGGCATTCATATGCGTGATTGGCATATCGCATACAGTCTAATCTTAGCTTAAACTATAATAAAATACAAATGCGAGTCCTTTTAAAACATTTCTTGACCACAGCTGCTTCGGTATTCGAATAAAATTATGTTTGTTAAATGTTTTTTTATTAATAAACTATGGACAAATTTACAGCCCCGTCCTTAGAAAATCGTAAGCTGTAAGCATATAAAACTATCGATACCATCGATACTATCGATAGTTTTATTCCGAAACTATCGATTCTATAGAAATGTTAAACTATCGATGTTTAAGGAACACTACTCTGCTGGTAAGGAGTATTATTCCATGCAGCTCTTTGTACGATATTGACGAAGTGTTCGACCGCGACTTCTAACTCGTAAGGCGTCTTGAGTGATTCACGCATTTCAGCAGAGACAATACTGAGACCCCCAACTTCGGCCGATTTCCCGTTACCTTGCCTACAAGCAATACTTGTACGGAGTGTACACAATTTAGTGCGCTAGTATTGATATATAGAAATTTGTATTGACAAATGTCACGAAACTTCAACACACCAACACACCCTATTTTTATTATATTATATTATTATTATTATCATAAAATGTGGTATTCCCGAACTCTATCACATTCCCCCATGGTTGGTAGCGGTTGGCAGCATTGATTTTATATTTTTTGTATGTTTTTTGCATGTCACACGGATTCTAAATTGACATAACACCGATAGGAAAACAAAATGGCGAATTTGAAAAAAAAAACTGAGGGGCCCACCGGCAAGAGGATTGTGCGTTGGGGGTCTCAGTATTGTCTCTGGTTCCGGGCTTACATCCATACAATTGAAAGTCGGCTCATTTATAATTTTGTTGCGCAACCTCAATGCACCGAGACTTTGTAACAGAACGCGTTTGATTTGGTGGTGAAGGATCTCAAATCAAATGTCATGCAAGCGACGGTTTTGAGGAAAAAATTCAAAGACAAACATTCTCATTCCACGGAATCCGCTTATTGAGAAGGTTGGCCGATACGTTAATCTTCTTTGTTGCGTTTGTCTACGCCTAAGGAAGGTTCATACGACGACAAAATTGGAAAATTTGGACGGGAAATTGGAAAGTTTGTAAAAATTTATTTTCCATACATTTTCTAAGGAGATTTTTTTTTTCTTTGATCGTAGTGAGATCGTATTTGTCAAAAGCTATAGTTGGGATCAATAAAATTAATTTCAGGTGGAAGTGAGAATTATTTTAGTTAAAAAGTCAATTTTGGGCGGGACGAAGTTCGCCGGGCACGCTAGCTTTTTGTAAATGTGTCAGTCCTTGTTAAAATTAACGGAGAATAATCAGAAACAAGATCAAAACATTCTTCAACTTTAATACGATTGGCGGATAGTTGTAATAAAGAATCCAATCAAATCAGGTATTTTAGCGACATCAGTCGGCCAGTATGTTGGTTTCCTTGTAGAATCAGGATCGCAATTGCATTACATACACACTTCGTAAAATATTCTTCCCTTTCGCGATATGCATCTAGATCCCCAGCAACTATGTTTGGCGTCCGAGGGAATTGATTAGGTTTGAATAATCATTTTTCTCTATCTTGCATCGTGGTGGGCAGTAGATAGAAGATACCTATTTTTAAAAACGCATTTCGATATTGGACCTATGCAGAGCTCACTTGCATTGTTTCGAGTTCTAATTGTAAATCGATTGAGTGGCCAATACACTCCTTTATATATAGGGATGCCCCACCCCCCACCTCTAGCCTTATTCGACGGGTGCACGGCGTGATAGCCAGTGTAACCTTTGATCTTTAGATTCGATTTTCCTTTATGTGGGTTTCTGATATCAAACATATATCGATATCTTTTCCCCGCAAGAAAAATTCAAGCTCTCCGAGTTTTTGCCAAAGACCGTTGGCATTCCAAGTAAGTATTTTAAACATTCGCTTCATATTTGTTTGTGTGTCTGTCTCGAATTATTACTTTCGAGCGTATGCATTTGAAATTCGAATTTTTCAAGGGATTTTCATTTGAAAACGAGATACCTGCAACTACATACACACATACATAGTAAGTTTAAGAAACAACTCTTATTGAAAGAACAGGTTCCTGGCTTGCCGTTATTTTTATTTTTTCTTAAATTACCTCTCCAGCTCAAAGGGAGCGAGATAGACCCCCCTCCCATAGTAAAACAAATGCTTGTATTAAACCTCTCTATAAAAACCCATTATCAATTTTTGGCTCCAAAGTTATCGTAGGTTCTCCCCCACAAATTAAGTTTGCTAGAAACAATTTAAAATATATCGATTTTGTCGTCTTGTGTGTTTATTTTCCCTTTGTTTTTAACAAAAATTCTGTCAAAGAGAATTCAGCTCGTTCGGCTGATAAAAAATGATATTCACTCAGCAGATTCAAACTCACAGCACGTTGCCAACTCAATACACACAAACAAAATTGGGACTTAATGTTCGATTTAGCAGCAGAAATCTGAATTTTCAGATTTAACTCCTAAATAAGTTTGAAAAGGATTTGTTGGTCGTATACGACGAGGCCAAATACTGCCTAAAAAGAATCAAGCTGCACTTGTACCAACCAAATGAGAGTCAAGCGAGGAGATGCGATATTACCCAAAGAGGTTAGTTACGTTTTACTATATAAGAAACTAACCTCAAAATTCGTAACTAAAACTGTTGCATCAGCAACTCGGTTGAACAATAGCAACCATTTTTTATCATACTGTCAAATGACGTTTCTTATGACGTCCTCTTCTTGTTTCAACCTCATGGTTGGTTTACCTCATTCCGTTTTGCGCTTTTCACCTTAGAGGTTAACCAAACCATTCTCCAATAAAACTATGAATTAAAACGTTGTATTAACTATATTAGTAAATGGAAAAGGTCTTTTTATTTTAAACAAAAAGAAAAATACTACATCGTAGTGAAATACTACAAAAACTAACCTCGAAACTCGTAACAGTACCAACCCAACCCAACGAACTATTTAGAATTAAGCATACCTCATGCTTGTTTCAATTCGGTCGGTAAGAATAATAAGAATATTTCTTTCTCTGGGTCTTGATCATTGTCAAATTTTCTACAACTTGTTTGGACAGAGGGACAGATTTTGAAATTATTAAACTTAAAAATCGGTGTGATATCTGAAACAATAATTCACCTACTAAGCACTTCACATAGCCATTGATCGAGCGTTGTCGTGCTAAAACATTATCAAGAAGTGATCTTGTGAATAATAAAATAATATACGTATTTGCCTCCATTTGTTTCGAAAAGTTTTTTTTTTTAATTTGAAACTCGATAATATATAATTATTATTAATACAAATGGGTAACGGATTCAATCATACCTCGGAATAAATTTGCCGATACTTTCTAAGTCACTTTTCCATTGCGGTGATCCTCTGCGTACATTTTCATGTGACTCTAGGCTGCTTAATCGTTTAAATTTTTCCTGGTTTCCCTTCTTTAGTAAAAGTGCTCGAAGTGGTGCTATACACTGATACATCGGATGAGGTGTCGTAAACTCATGAATGGTCACCTGAAATAAATGTGAATTTTAATATCTGTTAACAAATTCAGTAAGTGCCTACATACAATTGGTCATGAGATGGTATATTGCTTTACTTGACCTAACCTAAATAAACTACAAAAAATACGCACCACAACGCCGAATCGTAAACAAGACATGTAATGCGAATGCTTTAAACGACTTGCCTTTTTTGTCAATAATATTTCGTGTCCGAAATAGTTAAAAATGCTGATAGGTATGAGGTTCAAAGTTGTCATTGTCATATTTGTCAAGTGCACGACTTGTCTTAATGTTTTCTTCAATGTAAATGAAGATTTTTATGGACCAAAAATCAAAACATTTAAATTTTCAGCTTTCATTTGCAGACTTGCTTTCATATTTTGGGATCATAAAGCGTTAAATCTGTTTTTAACAAAACAACAAACTTTGCAATCTGATATTCGGTAAGAGTGTGTGAGATCGGTGTGTTCACGTTTTTCTTGAATGAAACATAGAAAACGTAGTAAAACATTCTTAATTTACTTTTTAGAAAGGCCAATATGTATAATTTATGTATATATATAGGTATATATATATATTTCGAAAAAAGACACAACATAAAATTATTTTATAAAAAAATATATTAGATTAGATTATACTTTTTATTTCCTATTTATGTGAGGTTACAAAACAGTGTTCAAAATAAAGTATTTTAATACAGCTTGGCTTATCAGCCGCCTGCCCTTTAGAATTTAAAAACTTTAAATTATAAAAAAAGAGAGAATACACGATTGTGTTACAAATGTCAACAGTTTAAAAATGAGTTAAATTTGCTAACAACAGGCTTTTAAATTAAAAAATTATAAAGAAGAGAAAAAAATAAGTTAAGATGAGGAAAATAGTCAAGTGAAAAGAATTGCAATTAAAACTAATCGATTGAGAGGAGATCAAATGATTTGTATCAAATAACATTATGGGCTTTTAGTTTAGCTAAAACAAAAGATAAAAGTTTATTTACAAAGATGCAAAAGAGTTTCGGTAATTCATGGTAAGCATGCACGATAAATTTAAGTAAGCGATCTCCACCCACTATCTCCCTAAAGAATTTGAGCACATTCTTGAAATGTTAAGAAGCTTTTGTCAAAGTACAGTCTACGAATTTCCTGAATAATAGGGCATAACGCAGGAAATGAAAAACATTCTCATTCTGGTCAAGGTTACATAGTGGACACCTAGGGTTTAAATCACTTCTATGCGGTCTGCAATTCAATTCAAGCATTTCTGTTCGAACTTTAAAAATCAAACTCATCTCTTGAACTATTAGTTTATTATTAAAATAGTTCTTGGATCCCAAAGAAAGATTAAGCTCCCTATATCCTACTACTACTTGATGACTCCTTTGCTCTGTCCAAGCAAAGCTTTAGCAGATAGATTGTCATCAACAACAGAGATGCAATCGTAGAGGATATTCCTCCACTCACAGGCGTTGCTTTCATTTATCTCAATAGAAGTCTGGTTGGCGACGGCTAACTCGTGCCTGTCTCTGATTGGAGAGTAGTTGCGTCTTATAGCTATAGCAAGAACTTTCTTTTGTAGGTTATTCATAGATCTTAGCTTAACTTTGCTAATGTAGTCTGCACTTAGGTTAGGTTAGGTTGAAATAGCTGTCGGCTAAATGGTTAGGTTAGTCGACACACTTAGACCATTATAAGGTCCCTTGTGATACCACGTGAATCTATAATTCATTCCTCCTACTCGTTGAACCAATCGGAGCTTCTGATGAAGCGTAGTAGATTTCGGATGTCTATGTCTATGTTTTTTTCGTTCAGATCACTAAGGTAGAAAGCTCCAAAGTGGAGTTTTCGTCTCTGTGAGAGAGCCGGACAAGTACAGAGAAGATGGAGAACAGTCTCCTCCTCCTCCTCGTCAAAACAGCTTCTGCAAAAATCGTTAGGGAATACGCCAAGCCTTTTTGCATGCCTGCCGATAAGACAGTGTCCCGTGATGACACCTATTGTAGCACTAATATGCTTCCTATCGAGGGAGATCAGATGCCTAGAACGCTTTAGATCCAGCTTTGGCCAGATCTGCTTTGTCACTAGACAAGTCGAGCCGGTTGACCACCTAAGATTTGTTCTTTCGATAGCGTCCAGCTTTATTTTGAGTTTGCAAGTAGCGAGTGGAATACCTAAGGAATCCTTAATTGGGAGCAGAGGTATCGTAGTTCCGTGTTTGGCGAGTTCATCAGCCCTGCAGTTACCTGGAATGTCCCTATGCCCCGGCACCCAACAAAGGTGAATGTTGAACTGCTCCGCCATCTCCATGAGAGACGAACGACAGTCTTGGGCTGTTATGGAATTCGTGAAAACTGATTCCAGGCACTTGATAGCGGCTTGACTATCAGAGAAGATACGGATATCTTTAGCAGATATCACGTTTTCCCTTAGCCAAGATAAGACCTCTTTTA
Source organism: Cheilosia urbana (assembly GCA_946477585.1). Lineage (NCBI taxonomy): Eukaryota > Metazoa > Arthropoda > Insecta > Diptera > Syrphidae > Cheilosia > Cheilosia urbana. The sequence continues at coordinate 48,743,908 of OX297856.1, forward strand.
TCGCCATTATTTCCCCCTGAAAAACGCTACAGTGATCAGGAAGACGGAAGGAGAGACTAAGATTAAGTCTATTAGAGACGACACCGCCACCAACACCGTCCACAGTTTTCGAACCATCTGTGTAGAAGTGGATCGATTCATCATCCACGGATGCTTCCTCCTCCCAGAATGATCTAGTAGGAATGGAGACCTGGAAGTTTTTATCAAATTGTAGTTCTGGTGTGGTGTAGTCGATGTTTACTGGAAGGTTCCTAATGTTGTTGAGGATAGCGACATGGCCAGTTGATTTGCTTGTCCATTGTGAAATAGCTTTGAGGCGTACGGCTGCCGAAGCTGCCGTTTGCCTGCTGAAGATGTCAATGGGTGTCAGATGAAACAGGATGTCAAGTGCAGCGGAGGGGGTGCTGTGAAGAGCTCCGCCGATGCACAAGCAAGCCGTTCTTTGGACTTTGCTTAATTTATCGCGATTAATCGCTTTTTCTAAGGCAGTCCACCAGACAACCACACCGTACGTGAGTATAGGTCTTATGACCGAGACATATAGCCAGTGAGTGACGCGGGGCTGTAAACCCCATTTGTTCCCTATGGCTTTTTTGCAAGAGAAAAGTGCCACAGTGGCCTTCTTAACTCTTTCTTGGATGTTAGGCTTCCAGGTTAACTTTCTATCAAAAATAAAGCCTAAGTATTTAGCTTCATTTGAGAACGTCAAGCTAGTGCCATTTATAGATGGAGGGTCAATGTGTGGAATCTTATATTTCCTAGAGAAGAGGACAAGTTCAGTTTTGTGAGGGTTTACACCTAACCCACAACTGTTTGTCCATTTTATTAGCTTGTTGAGAGCGTGTTGTAGAAGTTCTTTTAAAGTGTTAAGGTACTTTCCCGAGACGGCAATAGCAACGTCGTCCGCATAGGCAATCACATTGTAGCCTTCCGCTTCCAGGGATATCAGCAGTTCATTCACCACTAAATTCCAGAGAAGGGGAGACAGGACACCACCTTGTGGTGTTCCTCTACTGACAGATCTTCTGGAAGATATCTCACCTAGACTTGAGTTGATAATTCGGCTATAAAGCATCAAATTGATCAACTTGCCAAGTGAGACGTCAACGTTCAGAGCTGCCAGAGCACCAGCGATTGCAGATGAGTCGACGTTGTTGAAGGCGCCCTCTATATCCAGGAATGCAACCATTGTATACTCCTTATGACGAAGGGAATTTTCTATGGAGCGCGTTAGCGTGTGTAGGGCCGTTTCTACTGATTTGCCCTTAGAGTAAGCATGTTGAGCTGTTGACAATCGATTTTTATCAATGCTATTGCGTAAATGGATTTCAATCAGTCGCTCCAAAGTTTTTAGGAGAAATGATGAAAGACTAATAGGTCTGAGATCTTTCGGACTCACGTGAGAGCATTTACCTACTTTGGGTTTGAACACTACTTTAACCTCTCTCCATAGCAATGGGATGTACACCAGATCTAGACAGCTTCTCAGGATTGTCATTAGCGTTGGCAGGATGATATCCGAGGTGTTTTGAAGCTCGGCCGGTATTATGCCATCTGGTCCCGAGGATTTGTATGGTTTGAAGCTACGCAGCGCCCAAAGCACTTTTTCTCTAGTGATCAGACCTTGTAAGTTGGTACATTGCAAGTTTGATCTGTTTGGATCTGTTTGGGCAATACTTTTACAGCTGCCTGGGAAATGGGTGTCGAGCAGCAGATTAAGCGATTCTTCGCTAGAAGTCGTCCAAGAGCCATCTGTCTTTTTCAGACAGCTTGACATAGTTGGGTTTGTCGAGAGTATCTTTCTAAGCCTTGAATCCTTGATGCTTCGGAGGATTCTTCTATCTTACCACAGAAGATTCTCCAAGATACTCGTTTGGCTTTTCTTAAATCTTTCTTATATAATTTAAGGGCTTCTTCGTAGGAGTCCCAATCAGTCGCTTTTCTTGTGTCTTTGGCACGATTGAAAAGTTTTCTGCAATTTGATTTACTAAGTCCCAACTCTGAAGACCACCAATGTGGTTTCTTCTTCCCTCTTGGAAGAATTAGGGGACACGAGGGGGACATTGCCTTGTTTAAAGCCAACGTAAGATTCTTGACTTTAAGATCAAGCTCATTGGCATTACAGGGGGTACTTGAGAGCTCTGGGGTAATTGATTGTTTCAGAGTCTCCCTATATTTGAGCCAATCTGTTTTCCTGAAATTTCTGAAAGGAAGTTGGCAAGGAGAGTCATCGGCTAAATTGAATTGAATATATCGATGATCTGAAAAGGAGTGCTCAGCTGATACTTTCCAGTTGGTAATCAGTTGACTAACAGTATCGGAGACAAGGGTGATGTCTAAAACTTCTTGTCGGTTTTTTGTTATGAAAGTAGGTTCAGTTCCTACATTGCTTACGATAAGGTTTGTTTTTAAAATGTAATCAAAAAGTAACTAACCTCTATCATTGATGTCAGTACTACCCCATACCGAGTGGTGAGCATTAGCATCACACCCGATTATGAGGTTGGTTTTGGTCCTCTCTGCTTCCGCGATCACTCTCTCTAGTCTGCACTTGCTTTTATATTTTTCGTGACGGCAACACTTTTCTATTGTTGGTTACTACATCCAGGGTCGGAACTATACATTTGTCGTGTCTTGTTTTGGCACGCAAATTTCACATGTGGCGTTAGGTAGTTTTGTTGACGGTTATCAGTTCCATTGCTGTCAAAATAGCACACTCCGACTCCACCAAAGAGTTCCCAAACTAGAGAGCCAACTGAGAGCAGAAACGGTACATTTGTCTACAAGCTTCCTGTGACCTTGTCCTGCACAGGAATTTCCTAAGTATTCGTGCCTGTACAAATCAAAGGAGCGCCATTGCTGCCGCACGCATACTTAGGAAATTCCTGTGCAGGGACTTCAAGTCAATCGGGCGGCCATTAAGGTGGAATTTTAAGTGGGGCGACTGTGTTCGTCATTTTAGGTGCCCATTAGTTACACGGCGTTCACATCGCAGTTCAATTTAAACATTCTTAAACTTTAAGAAATTGTTGGAAAATCGAATTTCGAATATAATATACCTACCTACGTAATATAATTTCATCACAATGTCAAATACCTTATAATAATCATTTGTCAATATTTAGCAGAAATCCATCTCATGTTATTAATCAGAGAAAAATGAACTAACACGTTTTTATGCACTTTTGCTCCTTTTTGTTGATTTTAATCTCTTAACTTCTAACTTCAATATTTAAACACAATGTAGGGGAAACAATTTTTATGCCGTGGGAAAAAAACATATTTCAGTTTCAGCATATTTTACAATCTGTAATTGATGCGTAAAATGCATTTACACAATATAAATATGTGCAAGCATTAATTTGTTAAATTCAAAAAATTAATTCAATGTTTTTGTTCCGTTTATAGGTACCATTGCTCTCAAATATAGTTTTAACTTTTTTTCAGAGTCTGGGTAAATTTGAGAATCTTCATTTCTGAGCGAAATTCACACCTACTTACACTAACACCAAACATTTGTAATTTGTCAAGCTGAAAGTGTGTTATTTTACGTTTTTACAGACGACAAATCTGTGAAAAACAGAGAACAATTTACATTTGGTCAGTGCAAAGGGTATTAAGAAAATTTAAGAACAGCTGATTTTTAAAACACGCACCATCATATGTAAATGCAAAGAAAGAAAAATTTCATTTTGTGTTCCATTGGGCACAACAAATCTGAAGTCTGAGAGCAAATTCTGAAAATTCCAATGGAAAATGACATTACGTCGCCGAACAGTCAAAACCTCGTATCTACAATTTGTAAGGTTTTCAGGAGAGTCAAAAAACTTGCTAAATCCTAAACCATTTGCTTTAAAAATCTGATTTTTTTTATTAAAGTAAAAAAACATTATTTTTATTAGAAAATAAATTAAGAAAACAGATTCAAAGGTATATTTAGACGTAACAAATTAAAGTTATGTGATACGAGGTTAAGTTTCTAAAACGAAACTATTTCCTTTAGTTACGAGCTTTTTAGATAAGTAATAAAAGTTATTGTTCTTATATTTTTCATTTATTTTTGGAATGTTTTGGTAAAGAATAATAACGATTACATCGCAAAATATTGAAAGAATATTTTTACATTTTTTTTAAGGAATCGTAGAAACCATGAAAATCTCTATGAACAACCGATTTCAAAGACTGGAGGTGATCATATTTATCGCCCTTTATTGCAAGCGATGCTTCGTATAACTTTTCAATAAGTGCAATTGTTCCCCAATTGATTCTCTTCGGCAAAGTGGACCACTGGTCATCGAAGTGGAGCTTGTACTCTATTCCCTCGGAGGAGTACTTTATAGCCCGCAGGTCCGTGACGCAAGGATCACCTTTCTTCAACCCAGGTCTTATTGAAGAATAGTACTTAATTTTTTCAAAATTTTTGAAGAATGTATGATCAACATACTTCACTTTGTAAGGTCCTGCACCTTTTTTTCTAGCTTGTTCTATTATTTGCACGTAGTTTGATGGTGCTTGGATTTCTCTTTTCTTCTTGGCCATCTCTATAGTTGAATGAACGCTATCGCATTCCATTTGTTAATGTCCCTTTACTAGGTACTTTTGTTGAATGCTAACATTGTTAGTCATAGAGTAATGGAGTAAAGCATTAGAGAGTAAATTATTTCTATTTTGGGCGCAGCATCCATCGCTATAAAATATTTTTGGCTTACATTTATCTTCCACATTTACTTCATTGTCCAAAAAATCTGTAATGCAAGAAGCAAAACAATTCGCGTCTAATCCTCCCTCACCTTCATGCCAAACATAACAAACAACCTTTTTGTCAGCAAGGCTATAAATGGTGTAATTGTGGCAAGCTAGTTTTTGTTTAAAATATATCATACCAGCTTGAAGGGATGGAACAAGCTGAACTGCTTGAACATCCATTGTGCAGACGCATATTTCCCCACTCAAAGCTTTAGATTTATCCATTGTTTTCTCCTTCCTTGCTCTATCTTTTTGGATTATATGTTGCTCGTATTCTTCACTTAAAGCGTTGCCTTGCTTAAAGCTGAAACAAAGATCGCATTGATCTTTTCGCGGTTGGAAAATATCGATATTAAGAGCTCTCATTGCTCTGATAAAAACTGGTTTGCTACATAAAAGTTCGGCGCTTACCTCTTTTTTGTATAATTCATACACTTCAGCGTACGAGTTGAACAAATTCTCAAGATAAAGCTTACTTGTCGATGCTCGACAATAGTGGGACGGCAACTTAGGCAATTTTTCCAGAAAGGATTCTATAGCCAATTTCTTTTGCTGATTTATTTCTTGTTTCTTGTTTGGGAACGTACAACTTCGCTGAACGATTCCAAAGCTGTCACTTTTTTTCACCCAGTTATTAACTGACCATTCTCCCAACGAAAGAGTTGAAAGAAACATTTTTTTGCAAACCGGAATAAGAACATCATTTACTTTCAGATGATAAAAAAGAGACAAGGATCGACGTGATACTTGATTATTTGTTTTTCTTGTTACTGGTCTCTTTTGAACTAAAGTAGCAACATAAGTCTTGCGCTGTGTCAAATTCATTTCCGACCAAAACTTTTCAAATAACACCTGCCTTTGTTCGTCTGATATTTTATGGCACTGCCGCTTCTCCTGAGAGTTTAAACATTTTTTTGAGCTACATCGTTCACTTACTTTTCTCGAGCTCCGCGTTGCATTCTTCCTTCTCTCCGTTCCTTCAAATTCCTGCCCCCTCATTCGTTGCAGTCCCTTCCCTTCCGAGCTCTGGTTGTTTTATGCTGATGTGTATGAGTATTTTCCTGGACACTTTTAGCCCCTTCTGGTTCCACGACTTCATCGATATTTACGTCAAATTGCTCAGAAAGCCTTTTAGTTCTTTTACGTGTACTAAACTCATCTAAATCGCTTGGACAGTAACTGGACCCAGAATCTTGAAATGGCTCATATTCTAAGCTGCTCGTAAATGAGTCGAAGCTATGTTCTTGGTTGTGAAGTGATGAAGTGAAATGCTCACCACTTGTTGATGCAAGATTGTTATCAGGAACGTCTAAATCGACCAAAGCTGTACTCCCTAGAGGTACTTGATTTGAGAAGGAAACACCATTATCAGATTCTAGAACCGGTTCCTTTATGAGTGAACTTGTATCTCCTATGGCCGAACTGTTATCATTAAAACTAGTCTCTACAAGCTGAGTTGTTGTCTTTTTAGATATCTGCACTGCATATTTCTGTTTTTTCAAAGCTAATTTTAAAAGTAAAGCCCCACGAGTCGCCTAAAACAAAGAAAAACAGTTCGATTACTTACAGATTTTCTTCCTGCAAACAAATTCCTATACCCAATTTCATACACTTCACTTTTATTAATATACAGACGTTTTACTTACCATCATTTATTTCTAAACTTTATTAAATTACAGGAGGCACAAACTTACACGAGTTTCAACAAATCAGAGCGTAATCATGACACTTGACTGGTTCAAGAAGTACCGTTAACATGGTTTGCATTGAGATACGCGGTTTTACGTTTTCTCAAATGTCACAATATGATACGAGTTTTTTGTATTCGCTTGTCACGGTTTTGTTTTCATTTTGATTCAGATAAGAGTATTTTCATTCGATGCAGAATATAAATCTCATATTTATGGTAACTTTAACTCAAAACCGACAAAAATGCAGATACGGGGTTTTGACTGTTCGCCGACGGTAATTCAAAATAAACTCTATTTTCCAAAAAAAAAAAAAAAAAACATTTGCGATTGTGAGCTACCGTAAATTTAATGTCGAGACTGAAATTTTTTAATAGTACCGCGCTATATCTACAGAAAACGAAATAGAACATGAGAATACCAACAATAAACTAAATTATTTGGATTCTCACGATTGAATACGCGAAATCCGAAATCGGAAATTATATCGCAAAATCCAATTAAATACTACATTATTAGGCGTGTTTTTTTGAGCTTCGATCTCAGCAAACCAAAGTAAAGTAGGATTTTCAGCACGCAATTCCAATAACTACTAAGAGTCCTCAAAGTGTCAATAGAGCTATTGTATTTTTGTTAGGAGTTTAAAGACGAAGCTACCTACTTGTATTTTTACGATATTAATACGTCTTTTTTTTAAATATGAAAAGCATTTGGATTTTTACTGTAACATCATTCAACACTGTTCAGTGTTATTCAACTACAGAATTTCAAATCGCACTTTGATTGTGTACAAATATGGTGCTAAATAAACGAATTTGAAAACAGCCACCAAGCCAAATGGAAATTTATTTTCGAGAATACATTTTGTAAAGTTTACTTTTGCCCTAGTGGAAACTTGGGCTTAACTTGCATGTTATTAACCTATTTATGGAACAAACCCAAGGTTCAGCTGCATGAATTCTGCTGTCAAAAATGTTATTCATATAAAAAAACTGAAATATGAATGGACGAACATTTTTTGGGGCCGAAGATGAATAGAGAACAAGTAAAGCTATCAAAAAAACCATACTCAATATTTATTCTTGTTACATTTATTATTATAAATTCATTTACAAATTGTTTGTAATTGAAAAAGTGCCACCGGGCGTCCAATTACACGTATTCAGATTCACCGACAGGAAAAATAAGAGCGGGAAAGAGAGGGCTGTCATTCAAAATTTGCGGGGAAAATCTTGTAGGTGCACAGTTTGTTCATTCTGGAGATTCCAATACCATTGTGGTTTTGTTTGTACTCGTGTTCGTAAACTCCTTAGTGACGGTTAGAGACAAATCAGCATTTTCGTTTAAATTTAGAAGGCCTAAACAAGTCTGTTTAGAGAAATTCAGCGTGTTAGTTCTTCCATCTGAAGGAAAGTGCATGACAACAGTGCATTCCTTAGACTTCCGTGTCAGCAACTCTAATTGACTCTCCAGCTGTTGACAATGGGCCTTACCAATAAACAGGGTTGCCATTTCAAATCCGTTCTTCCAGTCAGATTTGACTGGAAAAAAAGCAGTCAAAAAACTGGAATTCAGTCAAATAAAACAGTCAAAGAATTTTAAACACAAATCCAGCTAAAAATCCAGCTAAGATAAAAAAAATTGTTTTATTCAATAAAAATAACACAGAATCCATTTTCTTTCATATTTGTACATTAAAGGGTAGGTAATTAAGAATAAGAAAATAAAAATTGTTTTTATAAAAAAACAAAGAATTGTAAATATACACACAAGTCTTAAAATTCATTCTAATAAGTAGTACATTGCAAAACAAAATCATAAATAAACTTTATTCGAAACAAAAATAACAGACTTCATACTTAAAAAAGAAATAAAAAACTGATAATAAGAATAAAATGAGTTAATGATTTAAAAATTGAATCCAGCTAAAAAAAACCAGCCGGCTGGATTTCAAAAAATCTTCCAGCTAAATTCATTTCAATCCAGTCAGATCTGACTGGAAAACAGTCAAAATGGCAACGCTGCCAATAAACATTTTTAGTTTCGACTCTAAATTTAAGTAGTACACAGTGGCTATATTTTCCATATAAATTTCGCAATTGTGAGCTTCCATAAATTTAAAATCGAGACTAAAATTGGTTATTGGTACGGCGGAATAGTTCTCCATGTTTATGAGGTGCTCTGACAACATAATATTGGTATGCTTAAGCTCGTGAATCTCAGAGCAAATACCATCCCAGTCGGATTTTGTGTTCATATCTTTCAGATTATCATCCAAAAGCGGGGTCATGGCGTTGACTTTAACCGTTTGTAAATCGTTGATCGACATACTGCCAACGGACATCTTATTGGTATTTTCTGATAATTTCGGTTGATTGAATTCAGGTGAGATTGCCACTAATCTTATTTTGTTTGACACTGTTAGAGGCTTGTTGTTGTTGTTTTCCGTGAGTTTAGTCGGAGTCCGTTGCAATGCCATGCTATTTGTATGAAGCTTACAGCCCTATTATGGCTATCAAATATCAACACGATATTTGATAATAATTGATACGTATCAACAAAATGAATGAATCGGTATTATGGTTATCAACCTCTCAACATTTTTGATGAATTGTGAATGATATAAGATTTAAGATCAGATTAAGATTATTGTGAATAATTTTATCAATAAACTTGGTATTACGGTTGTCAAAAAAATTGATACTCATCAAATTTTCTATCAACCACAAATTTCTTTTTGATACGTATCAAATTACTCGCGTGGCTAAATTTATCTATTAACATCAAATCATAAAATTTATTTCCTTGTCTTTATTGTTCAAAAAACGACTTTAGACCGAAATGTCATCGGTGGCGTTATTATTTGAAGGGGATTATTATGAAAAAACAAATACAAATTAGAAACGTCAAACCTCAAAACAGAACCATTCCTCAATGATTTTTTGATTAGCATTCACAATGGGGTAAAAATTATCAATGATACTCATAATACCAAATTATTGGTGAATTGATAGAAGATGTCAATCAAGTATCAAATAATTGATATTTGATAGCCATAATAGGGCTGTTAGTCTGCTTTGCTTTTGTTTTTTTTGTTGTTCAAAGTAAAAACTTGAACACTTTTGTTTGAATTTACTATAGCAAACTAATTAATATTGCAAAATAACTCAAATTTTTTGTGATAAACTGGAGCTCCAAAAAAAGAATAGACTTAACGCACTATCTCTCTCTTTATAAAAAAATATATCTGTTTTAGCCTCAATAACATTCCGTAATTTTCTTGGAACTGTTTCGACGAGTTTTTGTAGCATTTCTGCAGGATAGTACATAGTATACAATCCTAAAACATTACAAACCCGCTACCATCTTAACTGGTCTGAACGACTGGTGCTTATTATTCACGGTAGAATTTCGGCATTCGAACAAATCTTCTTTACTGTGATCCATGAAGCTCAAATAAACTCTGTTCCGTTCATAACACCCGGTTTCACACCTTATGGGTTTATTTTTAAACTCCTGTGCGAATTGTAGGATCTTTATTTTGTTTTCGTAGTTATATACGGTACTTTTCTTACAGGTGTATTTCCAAATCGAGTTCAGTAGGGCGCCTCTCAATTCTTCTTTCGATAATCGGTTTTTAAGCATTTTTTTTTTTTAAGCTTTGGAATTTTAGCAGGTTAAAGTTGGATTTTTAATAAACATCCCCAAAATTCATCTTCCATCTTTTACCTTCTTCGGTATAACTTTTTCGTTTTTTTACCCAAGGCAAGGTAAATTTTCCACAGAGATCATTCTTTTACGCTTATTGATTTGGATATTTATAGTTTTCTTCGTTAGCGAAAAAAGCTACTCGATCTTCCATATTTAACTCTGTCATTTTCCCCTTATTTTAACCAAAATACACATGTACACAATGAATCTATCATATTAAATATATATTTAAATGATAACAGTATTTTTCGCCAAACAAACCTTGAAAATAAATTTGTCAAAATACTTTTACCAGTCGAAAAATCACACTTTACCACAAACATGTCTGAGTTATCAAGCCATGGGTCTCAAATAATCTCATTTGCACGGGCTTACCACGATATCTCGAATGCAAATCTTGAATGTAAGAATCACAACAAAAAAAAAATCTCGAATTAATATTAATTAATTCGTCGTTCCAAACACGAAGTGGCGTATCTGGAAAAATTGACATTTTGCGATATTTGGCGTATATTATCTACCGATCGTTATTTATCATCACACGAAGTGGCGTATCTGTATCTCAAACCGTTTTAATTTTATTAATAATTTCTGTTTTATCTACAAATTTTTCTCTTGGAATTTACTCAAAAATGGTAAATGTTTATGAAGAAACCTTTTTAACACATTATAATAACCACTTCCTCGAAATAATGGTAAGCTTCGTTGAAAGTTTTCAGATAAAGAAAAAAAAAAAAAAAATAAAAATAAATAAATTTCGTAAATTTTTTTTTGGCTCTACTGTAAAATTGAGATTTTGCAGATACGCCACTTCGTGTTTGGAACGACGAATTAATCGAGATTACTACAGTTATTAGGTTCTTTTTTTATTTCCCCCAGATGATCTACATAGATCATTGGTTTGCATACAATACAACAACTGTACAACCCATAGTTGTTGTAATGCATGAAAATCAACGATCTATATACATAATTCCTATGAGGAAAATATAAAACGTACATACATTGTCCATGATGGGCGCTAGATGTCAGCTGTATTTTTTTTTTTTTTTTTTGACGAGTTTTTTGTTTTATTTTGACATTTTTTACTTTGTTACGTTATTTGCGTTTATGTAAAATCGATTTTGAAATTATTAATTTGTTTAATAAATTAGAGTGTTATTTATCTTATGTTATTATTTGATAAATAAATTATTTTATTCGAATTTTAGCTCTTAAACTAGATAAAAAAAATCTCGAACTTACTGTTGATTTTCGAGATTTTTTCGAGACAAAGTTCGAAATTTGTGCATTCGAGATTAAACAAAAAAAAATTCGAGATTTTTGTCATTCGATTTCGAGTAAACGTCATGATCCCCATTTACACACGCAATCACTGAGTGAAAACTATAGACATTCAATTGTTAATCCGTAGTCGTTTGCATTTCCTAAAAATACTTTTGCCGACTAGAGTGTACGTTAATGGGTTTATCAGTCAGTAATGTCAATACAGATATTTGACAACAAACAATAATGAATTTTATATATGTATATGTATTTGCTCTTTTAAAATTTGTTTAGACTCATCAATTGTATTTATTTTTTATGAAATAAATAAAAAAATTCATTAACTCTCAATTGAAATAAATGAATACCTTACGCTGTTACCTTCTTCTGACTGCGTTTTTGAGTAAACTTGCACTCTTCCTTATGTTCCTCTTTGCCTTCACATTCCTCAGAGCAGAGGGGCCAACCGCAATGTTGACAGGGTACATAATTTTCTTCATCAATAGAATTAAGGCAACCCAAGCAAACCGGTCCAGTAACTTGGGATGGTCCCTGAGTTAGTGGTGATTCCTTTAATATGATTTCATATGGCTTAATTTTTCTAGTTGTCACAAGGTGTCGCCCAAGCCTTTCATTTTCTTCAATCTGAAAATAAAGTTTAAAACGTATTTTAATATCGTTATGTAGTAGGTATGTGTAAGTATTCGCAGCGGTAATGGTTAGTTTGTTGGACTACTAAGCGAGGGGTCCCAGGTTCCCGCAAACACCCGAATTCCAACTTAGGTTTTTTTCCAGGTTTTGAGAAGTTAGGCCTAGGGTCCCCACGGACCTGATGCACCAAATATTTATTTATTTATTTAGTAGATCTATGAGAATATGCTACTAAGCCTCACGCAAAAATGAAACCCCTACTAACATGGTACAAATATGTGATTTTTTTTAAGTTATTTTGTCATGCTTAAGTTTTGGTATATCATCTAGTTTCTAGTAAATATAACTGTTAACTGGAAGTGAAAATTTTCTTAGATACAAAATGAGTGCGTTTCATGAGCATAGATAAACTGACTGAAGCTTTACGTTTCGTGAAGCTGTGTTTTTCTGTCTAGCATACGATTTTCTGCAGACCTGCAGAATCTATTTTCACACAACACACCTCTTTCCCACTGTCATTTCCACAGACAACAAAAACAACAGGGTAGAGTGGGGATGCAACATCGTTCTTAAAAACATCGATGGTTCCACGACAAACATCGACGTTAAAAAAACATCGGTATTAACCACGATACATTGATGTTTTTCCGATGTTTTATTTATCTTCTCCATCACACAAATTATTGGCTATATTTACGACGTACCTACTGTACCTAAACAACAAAATATACTAGTCTTACCAGTTTCAACCCAAAAATCTTAACGAATTTCCAGTCAACTAGAACAAGACCACAGGGGCAGTAGACGAGGGAGGGGGGAGAAGTGTCTTCTCACTAAGTCACTTTCTTTAGTCCCAGACGGCAGCGGAGGAATTCCCGTGGTGGAATCAACGGTGGCGTCTACAGTTCCAGTCAGGTTGAACTATTAGTGTTTCTTTCTTCCCTATAAGAGCTGCTTCGACATATTCGGATCCCAGGTCTATAGGGATCTCCAATACTGAGCCAGGGTGTTGGAAAGGAGTTGGTGGCGAACCCTTTATGGGCCAACGGCAGCGCTCATATCCCGAAGTGGGTTACTGGTGCCGGTAACTCGGCCCCTTGTCCAAGGGGTAAACAATGGAACTGGTCCTCCAGGTTGGGGGTTGTGCGTCGGGGTAACTTCTCTACCACGGAAAAACTTTATTAGTTCAGAAGCAACTACAAGCCTCGGAAAAGGACGGATCTACTGTTGACAAAAATGCAATTCGAAATAAGGACAACGATATTCGGATCTGTACGTGGAATGTTCGGACATTGAATAGGCCACGTGCAGCCGAGCAATTAGCAGAGGCCCTCGACTGCTATAAGGCAGACATAACCGCCCTCCAGGAAGTGCGATGGGATGGGCCGGGCAAAAGAAGGATGAAAAACTGTGACATCTATTACGGTGATTGCTTTACGGAGCAGAAGCAGCGCTTATTTGGATGCGGATTTGTCATACGCCTCAGACTTAGGCAAGAAGTCTTGAGCTTTCGGCACGTGAGTGAACGTCTTATGACAATCCACATCAAGGCAAAATTCGCCAACATAAGCCTTATATGCGCTCATGCCAAAGAGCAAAAGGACGACGCTACCAAAGATAGTTTCTACGAGCTCCTCGACCAGACATACGAGCAATGCCCTAAATATGACGTTAAAATCGTGCTGGGCGATTTTAACGCCAAATTAGGAAAAGAGGATATCTTTGGTAGGACAGTAGGTAAACACAGCCTACACGACACCACGTCTGGTAACGGATTGAGGTTTTCCTCATCTCAATATTCATAAAGGGACATGGCAATCTCCGGATCAACAAACCGTCAACCAAATTGATCACATTGCGATCGACGCAAGGCACGCCTCCAGTATTGCGGATGTCCGAACCTTCCGAGCGGCTAACATTGACTCGGATCACTACCTTGTTGTAGCCAAGGTACGAATGCGGATATCCAACACACCTCAACAACGGAATACTGTGAGAAAGTACAATGTCGAAAAGCTGCAATCGCAAGACCGCCAGAATCTTCGCCGATCGCGTATCCCGATATCTCACGACGAGTCCTCCCGCAATAACAGCTAGCGCAGAATTCCAGTGGCAGCACTGCCAGAAGGCCATCATTAATGCCGCAACTGGTGTGCTGGGTTTCAAACGACTGCCACCACGAAACCCCTGGTTTGACGAACAATGTCAACTAGCAAACACAGCAAAACAAAAGGCATATAAAGCGGCGCTGCAAAAGAGGACTAGAGCTGCTCGTGAGCAGGAAAAAAAAGAAAGAGCACGAGAAGCGCGAGATTGAAGAAATTGAGAGATGCTACTCCAGGAATAATATACGGAAGTTTTACCAAAAGGTTAAGAGAACGTGCCAGAGCGACAAATCCCGTACAGAAACCTGTAGAGATAACGAAGGAAACCTTGTAGTAGAATCACAGTCGGTGCTGAGTATATGGAAAAACTACTTCTGCAGACTGTATAACGGCGACGAAGACCAAAATTCCGCTGTCAGGCAGAACGAACCATTCAACTTAGACGATGATAGCCAAAACTTCCGTCCACCTGATCAAAATGAAGTAAAGCCAGCAATATCAAAGCTTAAAACCAACAAGGCTGCTGGGCCTGACGGTTTACCCGCCGAGCTTTTTAAATCAGCTGGAGATGACTTGGTAGAGAGCATGCACCAGCTCATTTCTAAGATTTGGTCAGATGAATGTATGCCTGATGAATGGAACCTCAGCATCGTTTGCCCGATCCACAAGAAAGGAGACCGCCTCAACTGCGCCAACTACAGAGGTATCAGTCTCCTTAACATCGCGTACAAGATCTTATCTGCAATATTGTGTGAACGCCTAAAACCCTTCGTCAACAATCTGATTGGCCCCTATCAGCGCTGTTTTAGGCCAGGAAAGTCCACCGTCGATAAAATTTTCACACTTAGGCAGATCCTGGAAAAAACTCAAGAAGTCCAAATCGATACTCACCATATTTTCATCGATTTAAAAGCCGCCTATGACAGTATCTATAGAGACGAGCTATATAGAGCCATGTCTAGTTTTGGCATCCCTACCAAACTCGTCCGTCTGTGTAGGATGACGATGGAGAAATCTCGCTGCTGCATCAAGGTCGGTAATGACCTAACCGACACCTTTGATGTCAAAAAAGAATTTAGACAAGGCGACGCGCTGTCATGCGACTTCTTTAACATCATACTTGAATGAATTGTGCGAAACTCACAAGCCAACATACGAGGTACGATCTTTCAAAAGTCTGTACAATTACTTGCATACGCGGACGATATTGACATAATTGGAAGAACACAGCGAGCTGTCACTGGCGCGTTTGCAAGTATAGACACAGAAGCGGCTAAAATGGGCTTAGCGGTTAACGAGGGCAAAACCAAGTATATGCTGTCAACAAGAAGGGACACCCTACATCGACGAATCGGACAGAACGTCACAATAGACAGCTATAACTTTGAGGTAGTAAGGGACTTTGTCTACCTTGGCTCTGCTATAACATCTGAAAATGACATCTCATCAGAAATCAAACGGAGAATAACTCTTGCCAATCGCTGTTTCTTTGGGCTGAGAAGCCAACTGTGTAATAAGGCCCTCTCCTGTCCTGCCAGTCCTGTTGTATGGATCTGAAGCATGGAATATCTCCAAAGCGGATGAAGATATCCTTGGTCGTTTCGAGAGAAAAATTCTTCGTAAGATATTCGCTCCCGTTTGTGTTGACGGGTTTTGGAGGAAACGATTCAACGACGAACTATACGAGCTGTACAGCGACATCGACCTAGTCAAAAAAAAATGCGCATTGGACGTTTGAGATGGCTAGGACATGTAGAGCGAATGGACATCAACGCTCCGGCCCGCAGAGTCTTCGATTCCAATCCAGAGGGTCAGCGCAGTAGAGGAAGACCTCGCCTCAGGTGGCGCGCACAAGTAGAAAACGACCTCAACCAACTTGGAGTGCGTAACTGGAGGCAGTTAGCTAAGGACCGGGCTAACTGGAGAGGCTTGTTGGTTGAAGCCCTGGTTCACACCGAACTGTAGCGCCACCTAAGTAAGTAAGTAAGAACTAGACCACAAAACAATAAAATTCATCTGCGAAATAAGACATATTTTCTCAATGGATTTATTTATTTAAACGTAATTTTGAAATGACATTAAGGCAGAGACATTGGGGACGTTCGGATTCATAGTTTATGTAAAACGTCAACTAGATTGGTCGTGACTAGGAATCCGAACGCGTTGACTGAGCAAGTTGAATTGTTTTTGTATTCTCGCGGTCAGAGTTGCCTTTGTTTGATTTGCCCTTTTTTATTCGGAAAAGACCCTTCATAATTTTTTCAAAAATTGATATTTTCAAATAAGTAGGTACGTTTAAAATGTAACACGGTTGCCTATCACAACACTATTACACTGTTATGTGAACTGATGGTTGTTAAATATCGTGCGAAAATTCGAAATTTGCAGAGTAGTCTTAGAAAGGGCACCTTTTTCTCTCACCGGTCCTTTTTTCGACTCTTCATAATTCTGCCACGGCCACTCTGTTTATTTTAAATCTGACTCTTCGAAATGTCAACTGAGTATGCAAGTTAAGATCCCACAATAATTGAATCATAACAAAGAGATAAGATACCCCCAGTAGTTAAGATACCACAGAAATTGAATCATTACAAAGATACAGCTTCCTTCTGAGGCATTGCCAATTCTTGCTTATCAGCATAATTGGTCAGTATCGAATTTCATGAATTTAATAAATCTTTTTCCTCCTTCTGAGGCACAGAACGTTTTGCAAACGTTAACAAAATATCTGTATAAATATCAGAGCAAATCATTTTGTAAGCTCACTTCTATTTTATAACTGAGAGGATTGACATTGACTTCCCCCCACCCGTGGTAAGGGGTCAATTGAAAATCTGTAATAAAGTTTTTTAAAATTCAAAAAGAAGTCAAGAATTATTAATTGGCGACCGTGACAGGACAGTAAAAACATGTATCCTATTAAAGGAGAAAAGTGAAAAACAAAAAAAAAGGTTTTCTATTTAGCCAAAATTAAATATAAAGTGAGTAAAAACAAGTATCCTATTAAAGGAGAAAAGTGAAAAACAAGAAAAAGGTTTTCTATTTAGCCAAAATTAAATATAAAGTGAGTAAAAACAAGTATCCTATTAAAGGAGAAAAGTGAAAAACAAAAAAGGTTTTCTATTTAGCCAAAATTAAATATAAAGTGAGTAAAAACAAGTATCCTATTAAAGGAGAAAAGTGAAAAACAAAAAGAACATTAGAAGACAAAAGTGCTATGCTACCAGAAGACTTATCAGAAGAAGACTCATCAGAAGACTTAGCAGAAACCGAAGAAGCCTTTAAACCCAACACAGGAGAAGATAGCTCCAATGCCTTGACTGACGAGGAGGCTACCGCGGATTTTCAGAAATACTTTTTAATACAAAGATCCAGGGCAAGGCGCCGCAAAAAAACAATGAACAGTAAGAAACTAATTTAAGAAATTCTAAATGTTATATTAAGACATTTGAAAAAAATCTAAAGGAGTTAACGTACAAATATCCAGGGAAGACAAACAAATTAAGAATCATATTAATTAAATAGTAATAAGTAAATTCAAATATCTGTCTTTTATTATATTAAAACTATATAAGTGATTATATTTTTTTTTATATATACAAATATATCTTTGAGAAAATCCTGGAGGAACTACAAAAAAAATTTAAAAAACTGAACATTAAAATGGCTAACCAAGACTTAGACCTTGAAAATACTGTAGCTAGACTTATAGCAGCTAGTACTGCAACGTTGCAGGCAGAGCTAGTAACTTTAAAAGTTACACTCGAGCAAGTAACGAGTGCAAATTTAGTAACTGAGTACAAGACTCAGTTAATTGATGAACTAATACCATGTACGGAGTCATTGGATGTCATCAAATCTCTACCAGAGTTTACTGGCAACCCTAACGCCTATGTTAGTTGGCGCGAAGCCGCCAATAATTCTCTAACCCTATATTCCAAAGGAAGTCGTAGATATTTCTCGGCACTAACAATTCTCAGAAATAAAATTACAGAGAATGCAAACGATGTGCTAACTAATCATGGCACAGCATTAAATTACGATGCTATTATAGCGCGATTAGATTTCGCTTACGCGGACAAACGTCCAGTTCACATTATTGAGCAGGAACTGAGCGTCTTACGACAAGGAAATTTAACTTTGATAAATTACTATAACGAGGTGAATAAGAAATTAACATTATTAACCAATAAAACTACGATGACATATGGCACAGATGCCACATTGACTAAAGAACTTAATGACTCAAATAGACGAAATGCACTCAGAATATTTATAACAGGATTAAATGCACCATTATCAAATATATTATTTTCACTTGCACCTAATGACTTACCAAGTGCATTAGCTAAAGCTCAGGAGCTTGAAAGCAATAATATGAGAGCAAACTTTGCTCTTCAATTTAACAGACCTCATAACGTGACATTACCGCGTGAACACAATTTTAGAACTCAAAATTATAATCAGAATAACTTGAGATTCCCCCCAAGAAACAATAATCAAAATCAGAACGTTAATCAATTCAGATATTCAAAGCCAGAGCCAATGGAACTAGGTAGTTCCGCACATAGACCAGTTACCTGGCATGAGCAAAGAAGATTTGAGAACCAACGGTATCACAATAATAATCAACATAATAATTTACCAAGACAAAATAATTATGAACCAAATGTGAAACCTCACTTTCACAGACAAAATAATTTATTAGAAAAACGCCCCCTTGAGAATGCACAATACAGTACTCAACCACCATTAAAGATAGAGCGAGTTAATAATTTGAAAGAAGAAACTTTTTTAGGCGAGTGCCCGGATTGCCGTATATATTCAGAACGGGAACCGGAAAACGGAAATTAGAAATATTAATCGATACAGGCGCGACAAACTGTTACGCAAAACCAAATATTTTAGACTATAGGCAAGAATTATTCATAAAAAAGAAAGTAAAAACAATTAATGGTTCCACTTTGATAACTCATTTTTATGAAGTTCTTATTTTTAATGAAATTATAAGATTTTACGAACTAGAGAATCTTGAATCAGACCTTTTAGTAGGTTGTAATTTGCTTAAAAAAGCAGACATAAAACTAGACTTTGAAAATGAAGTACTAGTACATAAAAATAAAATAGAAAAGTTATTTATAAAAAATAACGAAGGAAAATTAAATAATATTATAGAAAATACATTCAGAAATAGACATGAATATTCCTTTCAGAACTGACGTAAGAGCAGAAATCCGTACAGTTGCTGAAACTCCCATATGGAGCAAGCAATACCCATATCCACTATCTGCTAATGCATTCGTAAATAAAGAACTGCAAGCAATGTTGAATAACGGGATTATAAGACCTTCGAAAAGTCCTTATGATTCCCCAG
The DNA here is from genome assembly GCA_946477585.1 of Cheilosia urbana. NCBI lineage: Eukaryota > Metazoa > Arthropoda > Insecta > Diptera > Syrphidae > Cheilosia > Cheilosia urbana. The sequence goes on from OX297856.1 coordinate 48,763,449, forward strand.
TTTGGGTTGTTCCAAAGAAAGGAGAAAACGACGATGGTTCTCCAAAAATGAGACTCGTCATAGATTATAAAAAATTAAATGAAAGTACAACCGCGGATAAGTATCCAATCCCTGATACTAACGTTATACTTTCTAACTTAGGCGAAGCTAAATACTTCTCAACGATAGATCTAGAATCAGGATTTCATCAAATTAAGATGAAACCTGAAGACATAGAGAAAACAAGCTTCTCTGTGAATAATGGGAAATACGAATTTCTGCGAATGCCATTTGGGTTGAAGAATGCTCCTAGCATCTTTCAACGTGCCATGGATAATATTCTTAGAAACTTTGTAGGAAAAAATTGTCATGTTCATATTGATGACATAATTGTTTATTCTGAAGACTTGGACAAACACACTAAGGATCTTGAAATAATTATCCAAACGCTTAAAGAAGCAAATATGAAAATCTCCTTAGAAAAGTCTAAATTTTATCGTACAAATGTAGAATTTTTAGGGTATATTGTTGGGTATAGTATTATTAAAACCGATCCTACAAAGATTGAATCAATACAAAATTTTCCAGTCCCTAAGACTCTGAGACAATTAAGGAGTTTCTTAGGACTAACGGGATATTATAGGAAGTTTATTAAGGAATATGCACAAATTGCTAAGCCTTTAACTAAATATTTAGCGGGCGAAAATGGTAGAGTTTCGCAATATGTATCAAAAAAAAACTGCAATTAACCTGGATCAAGAAGGAATAATGTCCTTTCAAAAGTTAAAAGATCATTTGATTAATGAGGTAGAATTATCACAGCCTAACTTTGATAAGAAATTTATCCTAAACACAGACGCTTCAAATGATGCAATAGGTGGAGTTTTGTCCCAAGAAAACAAACCCATAATTTTTATTTCCAAAACTCTTAACGAAACCGAAAGAAACTATGCTACGAACGAAAAGGAACTTTATGCCATAGTTTGGGCGCTAAAAACATTACGAAACTATTTATATGGTGTAACAAATCTAGAAATTCATACAGACCACCAACCACTAACTTTTGCAGTCTCTACACGAAACCCAAATACCAAAATGAAACGTTGGCATGCATTAATTGAAGAATATGCACCTAAAATTATATACAAACCAGGCACGACAAATGTAGTAGCTGATGCGCTATCAAGACAAAATTTAAATAATATGACAGATAGCTCTTCTTCCTCTGACATAACTCAGCATTCCGCTGAAAGTAGTGATAATACAATAATCAGAACTACCAATAAACCCTTGAATGATTTCAAACAGCAATTTATGATTGTGAAAGGAAATTTCACAGTACACGAGAAGGTTCAAAACTTTCCTAATAAACTTAGACACATTATTGAATACGATACAATGGAAAATTTGATGACAATATTATAAGAATTCATTAGACCAGGTGTAGTAGCTTTATTCATAACTCCTGAGGACTTATACGAAATCAAAAGCAAATTATTAGAAACCTTTAACAATAAATTCCTTCATTGCAAAATATTCCCAAATGATATCCATAATACAGAAGACCAGGCAGCAATTGTTACACAAACGCATAATCGAGCTCATCGTAATTTCAGAGAAAATGTAAAACAAGTTTACGAGATATATTATTGGCCAAACCTTAGACATCAGTTTAAAGAATTCGTACGAAACTGCAATATCTGTAATACAAATAAGTATGACCGTCACCCTAACAAAGTACCAATTGGTGAAGCTCCAATTCCAGAAAAAGAAGGGGAGCATATTCATTTAGATATTTTTTTCGCTCAAAATCTTAAAATTATCACATGTATAGATGCATATTCAAAATTCTTGATAATTAAACAAATTGAAGATAGAACTAATCTAGACGAAAAAGTATTGGAAATATTACAAAGTTTTCCAGAACTAAAGAATATGACAATGGATAACGAACCTGGATTTACGACCCCCAAATTCAAAACGTTAATGCAGAGATTAGGAATTCAAATTTATTTTTGTGATCCTCAACATAGCACTTCTAACGGTAGAATAGAAAGAGCTCATTCAACAATCATAGAGATTGCACGCTGCATAAGAGAAGAATTTGAACTAATTAGTCACACAGAAGCCATATATAGAGCAGTACAATCATATAACAAAACGATCCATTCTGTTACGAACGAGCGTCCATATGAGATTCTTTATAATAAAAAATACCATAGACACAAAAAATGTTAGACAGAAATAATGAAAAAAGACATATTAAAACATACAAAATAAAAGAAACAATTTATGAAAAAATAGGAGGAGTTAGGAATAAGCTTAAACAAAGATTTAAAAAACAAAAAATAAAAGAAGACTTGGGGAATAGAGTAAGAATAATATCAAAAAACAGACTTGTTCATAAAGATAACATAAAAAACATTTTCCAGGAATGATGTCAATGTTACTATTATTACTCACCATGGCTACAGCCGATGTAATTGATGTAATCGATTATACAAGAAATAATTATTTACTAATAGAAAATGGCGATGCAGCTATTTATACCAGCTATAAGGAACTCTTCCATATAACTAACCTTACCTACTTTGAAAAGCTTATAGAAGATACTGCGGAAAAGATTAAAAGTAATAGCAATTATTTTAAATACTCAATAGAAGGAGACAATAACGACGATTACCTAGACCCATATAGAGATCTGGACATAACTATAGCAAAAACCCTTTTAGGGCAATTAAAACAAACTAGAAGAAAACGAGGCATTAATGAGATAGGGAAAGTTTGGAAGTGGATTTCAGGTTTACCTGACCACGATGACGCGATTTTAATAAACAATAAATTAACTGAATTAATCACGAGTAATAACAAACAATTTGTTACAAACTCAGAAATTTTTGACGCCATACATAAGCTATCTGATTCACTACACACAATAAAAACTGACACACAACTGAGAATAGTAAGGGAAAGAAACAAGTTAATAATAATAGAACTACAAAACATAATACAAACAATTACCTTATCTAAATCTGGAATATTAAATCCAGCAATTCTGAATTTAAAAGACATTAAAGAAATAACTAAACATGAACATGGAAGTATGACAATTACGGACCTGATGGACGTTTCTAAATTTAAAATTTTACAAAACAAAGATATGATTGTCATATTAATAAGGTACCCAGTCATTGAAAAAAACTGTCAACTTTATGAAACAAGGGCAATAAGCCAGAATGATGGTAAACTTATTATTCAAAAAGAAATTGCTAAATGTAATAATAACTATACGAATATATATAATTGTAAACTAGAACTTAAATATACATTTTGTGAATTTTTTAAAAACCAAACATGTTTGTCTAACATATTAAATAAAAAAAAGGCTGTATGTAATAAAATTAGAGAAAAGAATTTAGAATTAGAAATTATAAAAGATGGATCCATCCTCATATCCGGACAGCATGTAGTAAATAACGCAACTGTCAATGGAGTATACCTTATAAATTTTCAAAATACAACCACAATCGATGGGGAAATATATGATAATCCCACTACGATAATACAAAACTACTTAAAAATATATAGTATCGATAATTACGAAATTAATAACTACTTTGATTCTAACAATGCACAATTAAAATTTAACAATATTAATATTATTAGTTCATTGCAAGCCAAAGCTGCAAACAATCCTATTGTCACATCACTCACACTTATTTTGGTAATTGGCATGGTTATATGTTGCATCATATATTACCTCAATATTAAAAATAAAATTCCAATAATAGAAACGGAGGAGTTAAGGTTTGAAAGACTCCTTGACAAAGTCGAAAAATTTAAGACGGAATTTACAGAAGAAGCGGGACGCTCTTCTTTTTAGAAAGAGGGGAGTTAAGATCCCACAATAATTAAATCATAACAAAGAGATAAGATACCCCCAGTAGTTAAGATACCACAGAAATTGAATCATTACAAAGATACAGCTTCCTTCTGAGGCATTGCCAATTCTTGCTTATCAGCATAATTGGTCAGTATCGAATTTCATGAATTTAATAAATCTTTTTCCTCCTTCTGAGGCACAGAACGTTTTGCAAACGTTAACAAAATATCTGTATAAATATCAGAGCAAATCATTTTGTAAGCTCACTTCTATTTTATAACTGAGAGGATTGACATTGACTTCCCCCCACCCGTGGTAAGGGGTCAATTGAAAATCTGTAATAAAGTTTTTTAAAATTCAAAAAGAAGTCAAGAATTATTAATTTGCAGGCAGGATTTTCCTGACTAGATTTGTCGGCTTCCCCTCCATAAACGTCAACTGCAAAAACTAATCACGTGACCACTCTGGGCCAATCAAAACTGAAATACATCTAGTCAGACAGCTTGTCAACTTACTAAACTATGAATCCGAACGTCCCTAAATGGAGTTGAGGAAAAGATGCTTGGATAATCTAGTCCCCAGCACTGTTGCAAAAAGGCTTACTATAGTACTGATTTCTGTACTATTTGACTTTCCCGAGTACGCAAGTACCACTTCTCAATTTTGAGTACTATTTGTACTGAAAGAATGAAGTCATTTCACTTAAGTCCATAATTATTATTCACTCCAAAAATTGAACCCAAGGCCATAATATAATATTCCATAATATTCAGTGATTATACCCGAGCATAGGCTAATTTTTTTTTTTAAACATATCGGCGTTTAATCCGATTGAGTTTAAACTGCACTTCAGAGACCAGTTTAAGTATTCTAATTCGGGATTGGGTTATTTTTGTGACTATATCTAACGCACAAGCGGGCTAGGGCTTCAATGATAACGATGTCGTTTAGTTTCAGAAATATTTCCGGTTAAAAAAAGAGGCATATTGGAGGCTAAATTCATAATAGATACAGATAGAACAAAAATTAAACTCAGCACACAGCAACTCCATATGGTTTAATGCATGATTTTGAGTGAATATTATAAATGTAAATCTAAGCCATCGGGTTCAAAAAATTCGGATTAGGGTGTAAAATTAACTTAAACCTTACATATATACACTCGCAGTGAATAATATTGCCGTTATAGATTCAATAAAATATGACTTTTTTGAATGCAATCTGTGAGGTATTCTTCAGAACAACTGTTCGGAGATTTGTTCCGACATTTTGTGATGCATATCGGCGAATTACGTTGAAGTGCTTTTGTTTTTGTTAAATTTTTGACAGCTAGGTTCCGATATAGTGTAGTGCTGTGCAGTTCGCCATCGCAATTGTTTATTTCTCTTCCGAAATCTGACATCTCAAATATGGAATTTGAGCCTCCGAAAGAGTATGCGTTGCGGATTATTTTCCTTTCCGACGGATACCTCGCTAGGGCCGAATAACATAAATGTATGGCATTTAAAAAAAGGATGAACTATTTTGTACGTTTCAGTACTATTTCTTTTCAGTACTATTTTTTTTTTTTTTTTTTTTTTTTTCAGTTTTTAGTACAATTGATAAAAGTCGATTTGCATCACTGGTCCCCAGAAGTCTATTTCTATCCTGAGTGATGGTTGCACCAGCCTCCGAGAACAAACGCTCGCTTGGAACAGACGTGGCAACTACGTGAGGGGGACAACCGTTGCATGAAATGGTTTTACATATAAAGCTATTACACAAATACAAGCACATTTTATATTTCATGAGCTTGGCAATGTTAAACGAAATGACTGAACAATGTCGATGTTTTACAATTTTTCCGTCGATGTATCGCCGCTTCATCATTGTTTGCATCCCTAACAGCGAGTGACAGCCGATTACACGGTTATTAAAATTTGTCACGTAACATAACTATTTCATTTGTATCCAAGCGCTGTGACAGCCCGCGTGACCCGTACCCGACGCTTGACAGGCGATCACATGTATTGACAAGTTTAGAACAAGTGTTTACGTCATAATGACGTCGAAATGTCAAAATTTGCCAAAATTTGTCACGAAAAATGGTGTAATCTTAGCTTTACAGGTGACTCTAACATAAACAAGTCTGAACCTACTGTTTTCAGCATATGGGAAACAGAAGAGCCTTTCATTTAGAGATTCCAAAAAATGTTTTATTTTCGTCCAGACCGATCCTGTTAAAATTTTTGCTCGTATGGTGAAAATGATAACTTAATTGCAAGAATTATGTCACACTATTCTTGACAATACAAATTTTCATGTAGCAATAGGTACTAGCGCACAATCTTTTTGCGGGCATAAGGTTCAACTTGTTGGCTAGTAATTGTAGATTTTGCCTTTTAACCCATTGTATTTTTAATTTTTAAGCTTTTTTTGAACAAGTGTTAGACCGATGGCCCAGAGCGTATGGGTGTAAAAGACGAGAGATCTACTAGAAAATGCTTCATTTTTCAACCAAGACGAATTGTTCATGCGAATTGAGAATATTAAACAAATTAACTTCTCGTATTTAATAATTTGATCAAAAACTCGAATTATTGTTAAAATATGTCGGCGTCAAGCGCCTTTTTCAATTGAATTAATAATTTTAATTTACAACGCACTTTTGCGAAACATATGTACCTATACGCAAAATAAAATCTTAAATATAAACAAATAAAGGCTGACGGCTAGCAATATCTCAATTTCATATTTTGTACTCTATGTGTATATTGAAATGTATATAAATAAATAACTTACTTAATTTCTAAATTATAAACAAATATTTGACGTTTCAAATGTAATAATCATATTAAACGCCATCTAGGTATAAAAATGAGAAAACAACTGAAAGATTTGTATGCATTTTTTAGGTTCGGTTTTAGTTTGATCTAAAAATAATTCTATTTTATATACATGAGTAGCGCGTGCATATGATTGTACAGCAATTCATAAATAGGAAAAGGGAACACTATGTTTAACCTAAAACCAGCAGCCGGTGTATATACACTGTACACACATGTATAATATTTTTGAAAAAAATATTAAATCAATAATATTTAAAAATTCTGTATATTATTATACCTACATATAACATTTAAATAGGTTATAAAAGCAAACAGATTTCTTCAAATTCATACCTTAAATGGACGGCAAAACGGCTTATGGGATTTCCAGTCAATTTTTTGGTGGGCCGCTGAACAATAAAACACTTGGTTGCAGTTGGAGCATTTTGATTTTGTGTCAGTAGAACAGATTTTACACACTTCACTTTTTAAATCAGTCATTATTATTACCTACTAATTATATAAACCTTTGTGCAAGGATATATTTTTGTTGTTCAATAAGTTTATTTATCTAGAATAGGACTCGATTATTAATAGCAACGGTAGAGAACATTGATCGTCAGCTTCTACGCTACTGAATCTGCAATAAAAACGTTGCTCTTAGCTGGCTGCTATTTTCGTGAAGGAATATGAGAATGTTTATAAAAATATGCCTTAAATCAGCTGATTGAGCTCTGTTGAGGGAGCTGTTCGATTTTGCATTATACAGGGTGTTTCTTGCAGTGAAAGATTTTAAATAAAAATTAACTTAAAGTTGTGCGAATAAATATATCACTTCAATACCAATAAATTCATCTTACTCCGTGTCCACAGCTATAACTAATATATTATGATATAAACAACATTGCATAAAATTTATTGTTTAAAATGAGGCCTCAGTACTTTACCGTATTACTGGTACTTTACCGTATTACTGGGCACTAAGAGAGTGTCATTTAGTTTTGGAGGAAAAAAGTTGGGGAATATTGTAATGTGATGTGCTTTTTTCTGCGGCCGTTCCATTGTATACTCGTCGGGTCCAGGGTTGCCCCCAAAGAAATACGAACTTTGGAGCGTTGTACAATTTTACTTTTATTTTTATCTTTAAATAATTGAAACTCAGTGATCTTAATTATACTTGAACGACCTTAACAACCAGTTTATACGTAAGTTCTAACTACGTGGAAGGACTGAAAATCCGTGGCAGATTGGAACAACTCACAATACACGTCCACGACGGGAAGGATAGAAGGCTGTGGCAGATTGGAACAACTCACAATACACGTCCACGACGGAAAGGATAGCAGGCTGTGGCAAATTGGAACGACTCACAATACACGTCCACATCCACAGAGGAAAGGATAGAAGGGTGGCAGATTGGACAACTCACAATACACGTCCACGATGGAGAGGATAGAAGGCTGTGGCAGATTGGAACGGCTCACATCACAATACACGTCCACAATGGAAAGGATAGAAGTCGAAATGGATTGGAATAACTCACAATGCCAGCTTCCTATATTTGACTAATTCTGGCAGCAGAATTTGGCCTTCAAAGATTCAGAGATTTGTGCAAGTCTCTGGGTCAGCGCCAGATGTATTACACACGGTACTGAGTGTACTAACCTCCTGAACCACTTTTGCCTGCACTTTTCGTAGTGCGGAGTAAGTGTGACTTGTAAAAGTTGTGCAAATCTTCCGTGTGCGTTGTTGTTGTTTCGGCTGTCGGTTGTGGATGTTGGGTTTCCTTTGTGGCGGTTGGTGGTTCAGGGTACCGGTGGATGGTGACACATCGTCCAGTGGAGGTGATCAGCGGAGGGTTTCTCAGGGTTGTTGTGACGGGTCGTTACAGTATTTCCTAGTGAAGAGGACCAGCTCAGTTTTCTGAGGATTGAAACTCAGCCAGGCCACATTTTTAAGTAGGTACATAAGGACCCGTTGTCTGATACTGATCATAGTGATTTAGGTTCTACTTAAATACCTTATGGGCTACTTTTTCTGTGTCGTAAACTGTCACATTAGATTTTAAGTGGAACTTAAATCGTTATGAGTAGTATCAGCAAACGTGCCTAAGAGAGCTTATAGAGGGAGGGCACTCTGCATAAGATTTAAACGTATTAAGGTGCTTCCCTGAGGGAGCAATATGAAAGTTACCCGCACTTGCAATTACTTTGCACCCTTCCCCTTCCAGCATTAGTAGTAATTTATCTGCCTTTAGGTTACAAAAGAGATGAATCACAACACCTTATGTTATGCGCCTATGGATGAACCTCCAAACCGAAGCATCGTCCTTCGGCCCGCTTTGAGTTGATAAACCTGTTGCTAAGTAAATGGTTCACTAATCAGATTACAACTGGAACTTGTAACGAGTTCGATGTGACACCATGACAAGTATATCTATGCTCTGCCCCGAGAAATAACGCTTTACGGCGGAAGCCTCCTCATGCAAGGTTTCCACCTTCTAATGGTACTTTATACGTTTTAATTTTACGGCGACTTTAAAGTAATTTTTGTTCCCGATTTATATTTTTTATATATAATTAATTAGTGTCAGAGTGACGTCCGTGTTTGCATGTGCACTATGAGTTATACTTGAAAATGTCTTCTCCTAATATTTTTAAATCTTTTTTACAGTCAGTCGGCGCGCTTTGACACGCTTTATCGAAATTTTACGATTTTAAATGCCAAAGCGCGCGAGCAACAATTTTGCAAAACGAAATGCTGCGTTGAAGGAAATCGCAGTGAAAAATTCCAGGCATTTTATTTCAGGTATGTTGACATTTTTACAATAATGTAACCATTGTGACAAATATTATATTTAGGTAAATGTGCCAAACTGTCGGACAATTTGAATCCGGATTGGGTTCCAAGCCTTCACTTGGGGTACGCCGGTAAATTCAACTCATCTTTATCAGCTTTAAGATTCCAGCGGCGCATTACCAGAAGACCAAGTAGAAAAATACCAGTTCGCGCTATTCAATTTAAAGGTATTTTGTGTTTTAATTTTATTTTAACAATACAAAATCTAAATACCTAGTATTTCAAATAGAACAAGTTGAGAACACTCTGCCATCTAAAGAACTTTTGATCGAAGGCTATACTTCAGAGGAATTCTTGGAAGAGGAATATTTACAGGAGTATTTGGATGAAAAAAGCCCATGCAAGAACCCCGTAATATATCAATAGGTAAATACATAATTTTGTGAAGTATTGGAACTTGATGGACATTCTAGAAGCAGGAAAATTTGAGGTTAGTATAAGACATAAAATTCAGCAATTGATAGATATAATTGAAACTATTTATTAATTACAGAAGCCGACAGCACAAAACGTTTTAGAAAATTCTCTCAATCTCAATCAACTAAATGGCACCTGGGAGTTAACTAAATGGAAAATGAGATATAATTTTTCTGCGGCATCTTCCATAAACATTGATGTATTTTTATTTATTGCATAATAAACAATTTAACAGGAAAATGTTCAGTTTCAGAAAAGTTTAACTTTTTTTTCAGAACAAATGTCAATTGTCGAACTGGACCTTTCATTTGCTTTAGTTTTGCTAGATTCCGCAATTTTACTAGCTGTTACACCGAATCGTCAATACCCCTAATTATTTATATAAACTGCAAATATGGAAAACGACGATATAATCGATTTTTCCATATTCGCACTAGGTACTTGGATATCTTGGCTACGAAGCATGTAAAGCTAGTAGAGAGAATTTTGAATGTGAATTTCCTTCTATATTGCAGCTGATTGTCGATTAACACAAATGTCAAACGCGCGTGATAGTAGAAAGTAGCTCTACTCACGCGTCGCGTTGAATTTTACGATATTTACGATCTAAAGTCGACTCAACGCCTGAAGCTGCATTTTGTGTGGCACCATATGAACGCTTTGTTTCTAGATAATCTGTCAACGCACGCGCGCGTCAACGCGGCATTGTGAATTGGGCATTATATAGATCATTGATTTCTATGATTTACAACCATGATACGAGATCAAACTGTTGTTGTAATTGTAAACCATGAAAATCAATGATCTATACGGATCATGCGGGCATAATTAGAAACGTCTATTGATTGATTTCGGAGGTTCCCAGTCTCTTTTCATAATGCCACCAGTGAGAAGGTCGCAGTCGTAACGTATAACGTATGGCGACTGTTCGTGAAAACGAAAATCCAGACGAACCCTCAGATCGGAATGTACACAATCGAGCGAACATTTCGCAACTTCGAGAAAGATTAGCAGAAGAACAACGTGCGGTATTCCAAACTGGAGACCGAGATAGACGAGAACCCAATGGGAATCAGCAGAGCTGCTCATGTTGTTTTCAGTGCACTTGTTCGAAAATAGAAAACATCGACTTTGACATTTGTTGATGAGCCCCAAAAACCGCCAGGTGGCGTAGTTGATCCACTTATCGTTACGCAATCCAATATAACAGGTGGCCTATTCGTTTCGTCATTCCAATTGAATTGGACTTGCTACTGCGACCTTAACCAACTGCTTTTAATTTTTTTCCGGTGCAATAGGATTTCTATAATTTGAAACGCAATTTAAAATTGAAAGTTGGCTAATTTTATTCCCAACCTCAATTAACCAAATTTTTGTAACAGAACTCATTTGATTGTGAAGAATCTCAGATCAGATCAAATGTCATTCAAGTTACCTACGATTTTTAGGGTACAATTAAGATGCTCTTATTTCGCAGATTCCGCTTAATCCGATTTGCCATTCATAAATAAGCTTCTTCAAAATCGCTGTATGTTTGTGGCATCAATATTGAACTTCCATTGTTTCACATGGTCAATTATATGTGTCGGCAAACATCCCACCACAAAAGTAAAAACATATGTTAAATTTAGTTATTTTGAAATGAGAGCGGTACCCTATGACTCATTCCAATTAAAACTTTTTAGAACAGCAAACATTTCCCTTAAAGAGACAGTCGTCAGTCATCACATAGTTTAAAATGAGACCAAAGCAATAATGAAGACGTTCAAAGAGATATTTCACAAGGTTGTTTAATTATTACTTCAAAGCTGCCAATCAAAATGTTGTTAATCCATGTAAGTAAGGGTGGTTGTAAAAGTGTTAAACTGGTGTAATGGGTGTTTTAACACAAAATCCGCATATGATAAAATTGCAATAATGGTAGGCGATTCTCTCGCATTCTTTAAAAAAATATTGTTTAATAACAGATACTTCAATGGGTTGACGGGCTCTGGAGGAGGAGATTTAACAGCGAACTCTACGAGCATCGAACTAACTGGAGAGGCGTATTGGTTGAGGCCCAGGTCCAGCCCGGACTGCAGCGCCACCTAAGTAAGTAAGTAAGCAATGGGTCTCCCAAATGGATACAAGCACTTCCAGAAGCTGAATGGCTTACATTTTGTATCACACTTTATAAATGGAGTACTTCTATTTGCTTATATCGCATTCCAATATAGAAAAACACATTTCAGATAGGCATTTTGTCAATCAACTAGTATTAGTTGATTAGTTGACTAGTATTAGTTGATTGACAAAATGCGGCTCAGTGGTTAAGTTACTGGACTCCTTTCTTAAAATTGCCAGTGCATAGACGATTTATATTTGCCTGCACTGAAACAATCAGAAAAACGTTTTCACAATTTACGCAATATTAAGAGTTGAAATCAAAAACAATTACTAATGGCTAACCGGACATTAAGTATGGACTTGAGTGTGAATGCAACACTTAAGAATTAAGAAACAGCGTTCTTTTGTTTGAAATCAATGTCGCGCTCCGATTCGAAGTGCTTTCGCGCTTTTTATTAAATTTTTCAATAAGAACAAGTACCGAGAAATATAAGGTCTTCTTCCTTTATTTTAAAATCTTACGAATTTTTACACAATGCCGTTCTTTAACTCGAAAAATTCTTAAAAGAGAGCGTCATCGAGAAAGCAAGATATTACCCCTAATCTGAAAATTTTACGAGTTCTCACTCATCAAATTTCTTAGTGTAATTATGAGAAAAACTGTCAGTTAGACTGATGATTGCTTGGTTGGTTTAAGTGGCTGTATTCCCGAAAAAGGAAGAGAAGGGAGTAGAGGGAGCTCAAAACCAGCCTGCGGAATTGAGAAATTTTATGATCTTATTGAAATGGATACTTTGGATGGCCGAAAGATTATCATAAAAAGGGTGACCTAGTACACTGCATCTGGTTCTGACTGATGACTATTGACAGATGATTTGAAATTTGTTGTCCTATTTGGCTGGCATATGAGTGCATTTTGTTTTGTTTTGCGTCTTTAAATAAACAGCGGCAAAATAAAATTAAATAAGTATTGGGTGATACCATACATTTTTTGCCCAAAGTTACTCTCTATATTGAGATAAATAAAGTGCACGACTGGGTCGAACGAAACTTTCTTGTTGATCAAAATTTGATTAGTTGTTTTTTTATGTATTAGGCATAGTGTTAAATAAAATCCATTTTTGAGTTGTTTATCTGATATGGCAGTATTTAATATCAAATAACAATGTGAGATTTTATAAGTTGAAGCTCTATTCACAAGCATTTGTCGAAACTTAGGATTAGATTTAAGAGTTTAAAGTTTTAGTGACGCTGGTTTAAGGTGTCAATGGTCACATTCAGAGATTTGTTTTTGAATTTGCATTAGCAGTTATAAACTGAATATCCCAATCGACGTGTTTGGGGGTGCAAATGAAGTGAGATTTTCTGATTGTGTAAACTCCAAGTGGGTCGATTTATTTTAAGTTGCATATTTAATATTGTTGAAAAAAAAGAAGTAGGTTATATTTGCTAAAAATAAGTCTTGCGTTGCTGTTATTGCATTTTTAATGGCTGTTGCAATTTTAATTTTTAAGTGCGGTATTGAGTTTTAAAAACGTATATGAACACAGATCGGCTTTTGGGTAGTCATATTTGAGAAATATTTACTGATTTATTCGAGTTTTTTGAGAAAAAGTAAGTACGGGATCTTATTAAGAATACTGGTATCTACAACATGTAATTTGATAAAAATCGTTAGAGCGGGTTTTGTAAAATTTGTATGCAGATAAACCGTACCAAATTTTTAAAAGTTTAGTTTGAAAAATAGAGTAGAATTTGAGGTAGGGCAACATTGGTTACAGGTAGGGCGAAAGTAAAAAAATGTATCATAATTGATCTGCCCTCGAAGCACGGACTCCTAAATTGACCTCTAGGTCAGTGATGTACATTCAATAGCTATTCGTAGACAAATAATTTCTGTGACATAGCATGAGCATGGACAGCCTTTGAGGCCTATTGATTGCAGTTGAAGTTGAAAACGTAGATTCGCACACTGCACCGCTACATCCTATGGTCGCCACAGTTGCAGAAAGTTCATATGTATCTTTGAACGCCTCTTGGCTCTTGTTGCCTGTTGCCATGGAACTAGGAGTAGCGATTGTGCCCCCCCCCTCCCCCCCCCCTAGCTACGGCCATAAAGCATTACCCGGTTTTTTAGAGTTTTATTGAAATCGAAGTTTGGGTTTCAAGATATGAGCAGTTTTTAAAATAGTTTTCGGTGATTCGGATTGAAAATTAAGGACAGAATGATTTTGAAAACATTGATTTTACTCTAAGTATGCATTTTGTTTTTGCCGTTTACAGGTTAACAAAAAAAACTAAATTAAGAAAAAAAAAAAAAAAAATACGAAAAATTTATATGGGAAGTAAAGACCATTAATATTGAGGTTACCTTGCAGAAAACTGAAACCCCGCAAGCTCCAAATCCGAAGTTTAAACGAAATACGAGCAGCCGTTGCTGTAGGCATCGGCACAGATGAACAGAAAGACAGATGGACAGAATTTTGTATTCGTACAAAATTTCGATCTCGAGATGCTAATCAATACTGACACTACGATGATAGAGGAACTCAAAAAAGTGGGTCGCGTAATTCTGTCCGTCTGTCCACTTTGAATATGAACTAAACACATTTTTCATATTAGAAAAATGATTTAATCACATTCTATGACATTTTTCTTACAGTTAAGGATAGTTAAAAAATATATTTATCAGTGGCGTCTCGTCAGGGTGTGCAAGGTGTGCATTGCACACCCTGATCTAACGAAAATAAGTCCCTCATCAAACACTGTGTAATAATAATTACACACAAATAATGATATGCACAATTCCCTAACCCATAAAGCCTCCATAACACAGCCAACAGCTACAGCCTACACCAGAGACAATACTGAGACCCCCAACTCACAATCCTCTTGCCGCTGGTCCCCTCAGTTTTTTTTCAAATTCGCCATTTTGTTTTCCTATCGGTGTTATGTTTATTTAGAATCCGTGTGACATGTAAAAACATACAAAAAATATAAATTCAATGCTGCCAACCGCTACCAACCATGGGGGAATGTGAAAGAATTCGGGAATACGACATTTGAAGATAACTGAATGCTATTGGTTGATTATTATAAATTTTCCAAAGTCGATTAATATAATTTGTTTGGTTAATAATACTATCTAAATGAGTTGTTTTGTATTCCAGAAACATATTAGGAGAAACGTTGTTGTGTATTTTCTGCTTTTGAATATTATTAACTTCGATTTGATGTGTACATTTTTCTTAAATAACTGAAGAAAAATTGTCCAAAATGTTTTTATTTTCATACAACCATTCTACAGTAATCATCTTTCATAAATATTTTCAGCAAAAGTGCACTAATTCCTAAAATAAAATACTATTTACACGAAACGAATAATTTCAAATTTAACTGACAAAATTCTATGAACGCTGGAAGCAACTTTGCCGACAGCGGAAGTGGGACACGCAAGGTGCGAGTGTGTTGGTGAGTGACAGTTGTCAATACGAATTTCTATGTAACAATACTAACGCACTTAGCGTGTACCACCCCATAGAAATATAGCTTGTAGGCAAGTAACGGAAAATCGGCCGAAGTTGGGGGTCTCAGTATTGTCTCTGGCCTACACCATACCTATTCATATTCATCTTTTATAAATTATAAATCTTCTTTCAAAATTCCTTCACCGCTGAGAAAAAAAAATTAACTCGTACAAAAACTCGCTGTGCACCATTCTGTTGATTTCATCAAATAAATTCATCCAACTCCAAACTATATCCCTCTACAAGATTTCTCCAGTATTCATCCCCATCGTCATTCGTCACCCGCACGCCGCCGTACTTAAATCGCTTTACTTTGAGGAACTTGTAGTGAACTCGTGCGAAGGTTTTCTGTGCACGGGCTGTATTCATTTTCTCTTCTTTTGCATCTGTTCTGTTCTGTTTCCGTAAAACGTCATAAAGTCAAATACACAATGTATTACATCGATACTCGTGCAAATAAAAGCTGTGCACGAAAGGCGATGAATGAATGGCTGAACTTAGCTTTTCGTTTAAGTGGTTGGGGATTGGGGTTGCAGTTTCGTGCGGTGCTTTTGATTTTGTATGCGAAAGTTTTATTTTTCTATATTTTATTATGAAAACAAAATAAGATATCAAAAACAGCAAAACAATGATTGAGAAAACAATAAATGGGACGTGTTTTCAGGCAATTAATTGATATTTCTAAAAAATGTATAATTTTAAAGAATTTGCACACCCATCTAAATAATTCACGCGACGCTGCTGATATTTATATACCTACCTACTAAAGCACAATTGTCAAAATTGGATATTTCGTATTTTGTTTAAATCGATATACCTCAAATCAATTGTATATTTTTTTGGAATTTTGACATTCTGGTATCTGCCATTGTTAATAGATTATACTACAAAAGCGTTCCTTAACTTTTTCGTAAGTGTCTCTCTCTCTTTGAGAGAATTTATCCCCACCACTACCATTTTGACAGTCTTTTCCATTCTTAGTACAAAAGCAAAGGACCAAACCTATAGCGTTTGCTTGATTTTTCGAAGACTTTCTTTGTGTTCTTTCTGTTATGTATGGGGTTTTTCATTGAAGAGACAAGAGAATTTCCCCGAAATTCAATTGCTTTTTTCAATCAAATTCATTGGAGCCCTTTTGCAATGGTGTCGTAAACACCATATGCAAGTCATATGTGAGATTTTGTGTTGTATTGCTACTTTTTTTTTGTTTTTCACATTTAATGAAAATGATGGTATGTGTTGCAGATATAGGTGTGAGACGTTCACACAGTAAGTTGGATGCAATCTTAAATGTGACAATCAGGGGGAATATGCCTCCATAGTTCTTACAAGACCCAGAGTCGCCTTTTTTGTAGATGGAGCATATGGAGCTGATAGTCGAGTCATCGGGTATGCTTTCTTCCACCCATTCTTAGTTCATGATTTGGTGCATGCTCCCTACCACAAACATCGCCACCGTATCTTGAGAGCTCCGCTGGTAAACCAGAGGAATCTGCGGTCTTATTGTTCTTAAGCATTTTTATAGCTATGCCAACTTCCCTATAATGGGTTGTGAACCTGATTCTTACGGAATCTCCTGGTGTTGTTAAGACACGAGACTTTTTGATCTCCTTGATGCTGGGATAATGCGTCTGCAGAATCTTATATTCCCTTCTCCTGGCTCGATGCTCTTCCCTCGCTGCCCTTGGTTTGCGCTGTAGCGTTTTCTTATGTACATCTTCTGTCACCTTTTTCCTGTATACGCATTTATCATCATAGCATACGGGCTTTTTCTCTGCGGTGGTTAGTACCCTACTATGGTTTCTGCAACCTTCATGATGATACGATAGTTGCAAGAAGGTTGTTGGCGAAACCCCCAACCTGGATGTTTTTTTTTTTTTTTTTGATCCCATAGGATAACAGACCAGAAATTCTACTGCCATGTAGTTATATGAATTAAAAACCAGTCATTTAAGAGCATTCCAAATCTACTTCGATATCGTAAACCATCACTGAATGCGTAATGAAGACTAGCGAGTTAAAAATCCCTTGCATTTGATAGTTACTGATAAGATATAACTTTAAAACGACATTTCACAAGGAATGCCGTTATTTCAATGTCCGCGATAAAATTGTTGTAAATAAAAAACATCGATAGACACATTCCTAATCGGAGAATGATTGGTTAAATTTATACAGGGTGTGCCTTTTATGTCCATACATAAACTTTGACATTTATCAACTGGCTGACTCGAGTAGACATTTTTTTAAAACGTCAAAACAGTACAATCCCTGAATATCTTCACACCAAACAACGTGCCGAAATACTGATGCTATACCTACACTCAGTTGCGTTAACTTAACATGCATATCGTCGAAAATATCAATACTAACAAAAAGCACCGTCTGACAAACACTATTCGTCATCGATTTCGGTGGATGTTGACTTATTATATATGCTCACAAATGTCAGAAAAGGCCTGGGCACTCATTCCGTAACTTTTCAGACGATTATCGTCGAAACGATAGAACCCAAAACTAGCAACCAAGTGCTAAAATTACAAGTTCGAGAGGTTAATCCAGTTCATTTCCCACAAATGTAATGAAAGCTGACGATATTCAAAAAAATTCGAGCAGATTATAACTTCTAATGGTGATTAAAGATATCGTTCAGACGATCATTGATATACGGAATCTGCCCCCTGGAAGTTTACTGATTTCAAGAAGACGGCGCGCCATATATCAGAGGCCACTTGGCAAATCGAAAACTGAAGTTTCTGCAAGGAAAATTTCATAGACGCGTACTGTCAAAAAATGGCGGTATAGACATCCCCAGTTCCCATCCAGATCTCCAGATTTGACCCATCAGGAGTTCTTTTTGGGGGATTGATTTGAAAAAAAAAACTGTATACCTACCAGGACCATTCAAGATCTCAAGGCAAACATTCGTTAAAAATAAGCGCGGACAATGGAAACCCGAAACCATAACCAACTATAATTCAATTAATAAACACATACATGTTTTGGAAATCTATAAAGCTTAATAAAGCTCTTTTTTGTTTTTCCGTCTGAGTTATGACCATCTCAAACCCATTTCATAAATCACCAGTGTTCAATACGATGCCAATTGTTAATAATTACTCTAATTAATTATTACTAGTTTCGCTTGGGGTCGGAAATCGACCTTACCTTTTATAACGATGTAATATTAAAAAATTAATCCTTACTATAATAAAACTGTAGCTTTTTTTCCGGCTGTAATCTGTGAGCAAAGAATAGATTCAAAAAGTACTGCACGAATTTGATTTCGGTTTTCACAGTTGCATAGGAAATTGTTTAGATTTGAACATAGGATATGTTTTACCGTTATTCGCTGTCCGGAAGTGGAAATCTAAGCTGATATCTAAGAAAAGTTGTAATTCTCGGATGCCTTCTAGCTCCTAGCTTCGGAATCACTCATCCAAATGAAATGGGATTTTTCTTAATACAAAGTTCAATTATGACCAAAGATTTTAAGATATAAATCATCTTTGTACGTTATCCTGAAGTCGAACAATAAGCAATAAACTATAAATTTAATACAATTGAAAAAGCAAAATGTTCGATTGAAGCTAGATCGTTGGATTTTTCCAGCGTTGAGTGGAGGAAATTTTGTGTGTGTGTGCGGCAAAACCTGTTTCTCTCTCTGTACACTTTCTGCGGTGCGCTTTTTCTTTCTCTTTTTTTATGCACCTTTTGCTTTTAGGCTTTGTGTTGTGATAAACAGATTAATGCGAGAAACAGATTAACACAGCGACAGCAACAGCGAATTTAGGATTGGCTCTAACGTTGATGTCGCTGTCGATGTTGCTGTGCTAATATGTTCAAAGCATTGACATACTATTATATGGACTGCTAGTGAAATGTCATTTCCATAGACTTCTGCGAGAAAATATGTTCCAAAACAGCACAAGCGCTACTGTTTTACAGCGGTTTAGCAACGAAACACAAGCCGCCGTCAAGTTTAAATTTCCATAGTAACATGTAAACAAAAGAGCGACTCTCTTGCGAAGCGATCCATTTCCATAGTAAAGTGTAAAAAAGAGCGTCATCTATTCGAAAGATGCAAAGCTTCAAAGGGTGATTTCAAATTAATTCTTTAATGTTTATTATTTTGAATTATAGAACGAATATAAAAATACATACCCTCTAGATTTTAACGAAATTAGGTCAGATTTCTCTGTTTTGCATGTAGTTAAGAAATGTTTGCACTTAGTACAAGATAATGTGCAAATTATTTATTCCACGAAGCCACTGATATAAACAATAATTCTTCGTAAGGCGAGTGCAATATGTTGTCACTGGAAATATTATTTGAAAGTATAAAATCGTCTTCTACATTTTCTTTTATGCTGTATTCTTCTTTTTCACAAATTGTAGAAGATGTCACCAGAATGTTGGTGGTGTCTAATGCAATACAGTTTGCTTCAGCAGACGATCGAACTTCATTATGAATAAGAAGACGTTTGTAAGCTGAAGCAAACTGTTCAGTATTTGGGTTATTATTAAACCCTCCTCTTGATCGTATACTTGAGAAAAATAACTCTAAATGGTCTTGTGAAAGCTTATATGACAAGATGTGCCTAGTTGCCTATAATGGGAATTACAACCCACAACACAACACTTCATTTAAAAATATTTAAATGTATTTTTTTTTTTTAACTTTATAGACCGCTGAATATTTGCAAACACTTCCGATTATCGAATAAATTCAGAGTGAATATGTCAATGAGAGTTACAGTTTACTTGGTCATATTAAGCTTACTCTGTTTTCCGCTGTAAAACAGTAGCGCGTCGAGCGCCTCATCATTTTTGGAACATGCGTGCAGTTGGCTACTAGCAGTCCATATATAATAAGTCAATGGTTCAAAATAATTCAAATACATTGGTTCTAAAGTTCTGTCAAAGTTGCTGTTGCTGTGTTAATCTGTTTCTCGCATTAATGAATAATGAGTTGAGTAGTAGAGTAAATGAGATGCATGGAACATGGGATTGAGAGAGATAGGTCTGTAATTGAGATTGAGAGGGAGTCACACTCAGTTGTAATTGTGATTTAAAATGCGTTATAGTGATTCTGATTTCATAGTGATTCATGTCTCATGTGCATGCCAAAACCTGTTTGTGCAATTGCACCTTTTTTGCTTTATGTTTTGCTTTCTGTTTTTTTTTTTTTTTTTTTAATTTGAACTTGAGGATGTTTGTGTTTGAGTAGTAAGTGAACGAGTGTGGCGCATATGGGTTATGGGATTGAGAGGGATGGGGTATAAATTGTAACAACTGACAATAACAAGTGGAATGTAAATGAGATTAAGAGGGAATAATAGAAGTTAGAAGTTAGTTAGGGGCATCAACGTTGGAGCTAATCCTAAATTCGCTGTTGCTGTTGCTTTCAAAGTCGCTGTGTTAATCTGTTTCTCGCATTATACTGACAGTTTTTCTTCTCTTTTTTCGGTAAGGATCTTTTTGTATAACGCTAATTGTTTTGTTTTAAATCTGAGAAGTGGAACTCTGGCGAAGCAAGGCGAGCACGGGTCAGCTAGTAAATAATAAAATGTAAAAAAAAAGATCTACAAATGAAAATAGATTAACTCACGATTAATATTTTTATATGTGACTATGAAAATTTAGTTAAAAAAATATATGTCGATAAATGTTCGTTTCCATAGAAACATCATTGAAGCCAACCAAATTAAAATTAGGTATATAATTCTTACTTTCAGGGATAGGTAAATTGCATTCTTTCGAAGATAGGTTCTTATCTAAGATGATATACCTATTTGAATACGTTACTATGGCAATATGGCGGCGACAAATTGAATGTCATCAAAATGGGTGCAATTAACTGATAAGCATTTTATATGGGGAATTCTTAACTTCAATAATTTACCATCAGCCTTAATGGCGACACATAAATACCCACTATGTTTTTTTTCGATATAAGTTTCTTTCCGCTCATTTCATATTGAATACTAAAATATCTATGGAGAAAGTTAAAAAGTGTACGGAAACTTCGGACGTTCACGTATTAATATACGTAATGATTTCCGACATTTTAAACAAATAAAATTAACGTAGAAAGCGGGCAACCGACAAAAACCAGGGTGAATGCTGTAGAATACTGTAAAGTACCAAAAAAAAAGGTCCCGTGAGAGATAAAAGTATGTATAATTTGTACAGCTATTCCGCAAATTTATCTTTTTGGCACGATATTTAACAAACATTTGCCGCTTTACCCTATAATTGTGTTGTATTAGGGAAACACGTACAACTTTTATCTTATTTTGGGTTAAAACATTTTTTTTTTAATTTTATTTATTCAATTTTATTTGAGGTAGCTTACAAACATTGTTTGTTTTTAGCAATATCATTATGTTCTATCTCTTAAATCTAAGGCCCTAAACGTAAAAAACTAATTTTTACACTGTTTCAACTTTTTCGGTTGCATTCTACGTATGGTTATAATTGAGGTATAAACGGAATTATGTGATCCTTGTAATAATGTACAAATTGGAATCGAACCCTGTCATGTGTCATTTGTTTTCTTTCCACTACGTTTGCAAGCATTTGCAAACTCGCTGAGAAACAACTCGATAATAGGCATCGCACGAACAGGACGCCATATGTTTCATTCACCAATAGAATAATTTTGATTTGATTTAGATTCATTTTCACAAGACAGGATTTTATTAAAAAAAATTTGAATGAAACATTTGTCATATATGGAAGAATGAAACAGGACATTGATGGGAACAAGTCATGAGTCTTGAAAGTAGGTATATGGTAAATAAATGTTCTCCGTTTTAGAACAGTTAGACACAATTTGTCAGGGTTTCACTGGTTTCGAAATCACTGTGCTAACGTTATTCGATTTTTTACATTTTGCCCAGAAACACCCTTTTAATCAATAACGAAAACCGATGCTCAGGGGTCATTTTAATGAATGAATCAATACGGCTTTGCAAGTCACTCCAATATTCTATTGTTTCTATGAAATCAAAAGCTGTGGTATGAACACCATAATAGATAGATATACTCGTCGTTAGTTAACAATCTGCTTATATTGACAAATAAAAGATAGCTTATCATATCAATTTTACATTATATGCACATGCACTTTTAATTTAGAAAAGCACTTCCTACTTGCTAAATTTCAATCAGTAGGTACACTGACTTTACGCGAGGTTGTAACTTCTAAAATCTAAGTTTACCCTTAACGCAATGGATTCAGTTAACAGTAACATTAATACGGATTCGTCCTTCTATAAAACGAATATAAAATTGGAAAATCAAAACAGCAGTATTAAAAATAAAAACAAGCCAGCGCTGTAAGTAAGGTTATTGTTAAAAGAAACGTGAAAGCACTCAGTTAGTGCATAGCGGCTATTAAGACGTTTTAAGCCTTTGATATTGCTCAAGCTTTAACTTACAAGCTACAAAAATCATTTAGGTCATATCGTTTTTGATTGCAGAAAGCCTAGATACAAAAATGGATGATTGCTTTCAAATTGGTAGTTATAAAATTTTTATTTGTTTACTGTTTTCTGTAGGAACTAAAACATCGAGTTAAAAATATCGTTTGCAATAATAAGTAACTATTTCTAATAGCACAACTTATTCGTTAATCATTACCTACAATAGAAAGGGTCTGTCCTTATAGTGATGTAGTTAGTCTAGTTCAAAATTGCTATTACACAAGTGTTAGATACTGTTCGCTCTCAAAAAAAAAAAAAAAATGTATATATTGAAAAGTCGCTAAACTATCTAAGTATCAATTTTTTTCTGGCCTCTATAAATATTATTAAGTGTACAGTAGAAATCGATTATAACATACCTGATACAGATGAACCGGAAATAATGATATTTTTTCAAAGCCCGGCAAAAACTCGACGTAAATTTCAATCGGTTGTAACGATACAAGGATGGCAGATAAAGGGTTTTTCAATAAGAGGTGTTATTATGAAATAAACATCATTTATCTCAAAAAATGTCATTTTTCTTTGAATACCAAAATAACACCTCTTATTGGAAAACCCTTTATAAATTAAATCGGTTTTAGCAAAGAAAATGTACCAGATTGAAGTCTAAAAGCTGTTTATAACGATGGTAAAAATAATTTTCGGATTTATTTATTTATTTATTTACCTATGCATTTCGCCTTATAAGTTTACAATCTTATTGTAGACTACTTCTAATACATTACAAAAAAAAATATTTTTATTTATTTGACTATCTACAATCAATTAATTATATAAATCTTAAATTACAACGAGTTCATAATAGCAGTTTTACATAACATTCTACTCATATTGAAATCAATTAATTTGACACAAGCCTAGTTATAGGATCGTTACGACCATAGTTGGTTCTGTGCCTGGAGACATGCAAAAAATATTGTTCTCAAGCCCGAAGAATGCGCAAAGGAGTGTCTGTATATACTAAACAGTGCTAATAAAAACGATCAAACAATATTAGAGGTAATTACGTCATGTTCAAAAGGTACTGAGTAAGAGGTTCTTCTTTTAGCAAGAGGTTTTAAATTCGAAAGCGCACATCTTGTTTCATAAGGATGGAAATTATTATTCCAGTTTATTTTTCTGAGAGCATATTTAGTGAACAGTTTTTGAATTTTTTCAATCCGAACTTCACTATTGCGGTAGTAAGGACTCCAAATAACGCAACCATATTCCAATATAGAACGAATTAATGAATTATAAATTGATTTAAGCGTGTAGGGATCCTTAAAGTCCTTAGATTTTCGACAAAGAAAACCTAACATGCAATTAGCTTTGTGTATGATATACCTAAGCAATATGAGGGCAAAATTTAATTCCAAAAATAACTCCTAAATCTTTTTGGTCGGTTACTCTTTTGAGAACTTTTCTTTGAATACTGTAATCAAAGGTTATTGGAGACTTATTTCTATTGAAAGTCATAACCGAGCATTTATTTATATTAAAATGTAACCCATTCAAAGTGCACCAATAATTAACTTGGTTGAGATCAGTTTGCAGTTGGACTGCATCAGAAAGAGAATTTACGGATCTAAATATTTTTAAATCATCTGCATATAAAAGAGATTTAGATGATAATATGAAAGATGGTAGGTCATTAATAAAAAGAAGGAATACCTTAGTGATTTAAAATTTCGTTAGAAAGAGCGGATCCTACCTTCACAAACTGTTTACGATTGCTCAGATAACTTCCGATCCAATTTAAAACATTAGAGTGGGAACCAAACATTTTTGCTCAATCACGACGAATCAGATAGTGGAACTTCTCGACTTTTATCATTTTTACGCACAGCTTATAATACACCTCCTCTATCAAAGCCGGTTAGGATGGGACATCTATCATTTCGGTACACTTAAAAGCCGATGTCATCGGTAAATAGTTCGATAGAATCAATGTTCGAATGTTACCATGTCTCAGTCAATGCGATAATAGCATATGAATTATCAGCAGCAGCAAAAAAGAATTTAGCGATTTTGGTCCTCATTCCTCCAACATTTTTTTTTTTTTTTTTATAATTCACTAGTGCTCAAGGGGTTTTCGTTCCCTTATAATGCTAATGCACAGCACGAGTGGAAGGGTTGATAGGGAGGATAGAGAAGAGGTACTGGTGCACATTGGTCTTAAACAATTGTGGGTTGTAATGAGAGGGGAAAACCGTGTGAGGCAATGCATTCCACATGCGTGTTGTTCGACTCACAAAAGAATCTCTATATTTTACAGTAGGTATGTCCGAAGGTAGGCTTAAGGGTGAACTGATGTGCATTCGATGTGTGACGGGTGTTGCGAGAGAATTGTTGAAGGGGCGGAATGCAGTTAGCTATTTCATCAGAGCATCGATGGTGAAAATATCGATAAAATAAAGAAAGGCAAGAAACATTTCTGCGATGTTCGAGCGGGTCAAT
Organism: Cheilosia urbana; assembly: GCA_946477585.1. Lineage (NCBI taxonomy): Eukaryota > Metazoa > Arthropoda > Insecta > Diptera > Syrphidae > Cheilosia > Cheilosia urbana. The sequence continues at coordinate 48,788,959 of OX297856.1, forward strand.
AGACTCCGCTATATTTCTATCACCTATAAGTTTTATTGCGCGCTTTTGAATTCTGTCTAGTAGGTGCAATGAAGTTTTTGGTGCACCTGACCAGATATGAGCGTTGTTCTCAAGCTTAGGCCGAATAAAGGCCTTGTATATTGTAGCTAAGTCGAAGGGTGTAAAGTACTTCTTACATCGATTTAAGAAACCTATACTCTGTCCAAGAAAAATTGTCAGTACAGGCCTTATGGGAAGCTCTTTTTTCTACCAGTGGTGCCTGTAGCTCTCTCACGGCACTCAAACACAAGATTTGCCACTGAAATAAAAACGAAACCTCTGGCATTCCAAAGAATTTTGTTGTTGTAATTTGCCTGCAATTTGCATATATCCCTCCACAACCAGTCTGCCAGACAGTTGCGGGCAGAATGAGCACGATCACTTGTGTTCGCTTGCTGTTATCATCAACCAAAATAAGCAGTGTGAGTGACTGAAGCACATCAGAGAAGTGTTACCATATGACAATGTTAGCATATCATTAAGGGTTTTTCTTTGAATTTTGTCAAACAACTTTCGGTTTTGGTGCTTTTTGGAGCTTTTTGGAGCTTTTGAGAGCGGCATATTATGTGGGGTGCTGCCATTCGGTTTTAATTTGTTTGTATTTCTGAAAGATCCAATAATATTCAGTTAAAACATATTTTTGAATGTTGTCTTTTAGAAATAATGTTTATTCGTGAGGTGTTTTAATACATTCATTTCATTAACGCAACAAGTGATCATATGTGCGTTGTAGAGATATTGCAATAAATTAATAATGATTACTATGGCAACTCAACCGGATTCATGCAGAAGCATGGTACTTTAAGGGATACAATTTGATTAAATATTTTATTATAGAAAAGTAAGTACACATTTTCAGCCTTATTCGTTAGGGCATATTTCTGCATGTTTTGGTAGGTATAAATTCACATTTCACTTTGTAGAGCATATTTTTCACACTGAAATATCAAAATGATGAAGCAGGTAGACCTATACTGTTTATTTTCGGTCGTTGGGTTTTACCACATCCGCATCCACATCACTCCTCTCCAGTAAAGTAAATGCCTTGAAAGGATTTTATGATCCTTTTTTTTGCTACTGTTTCCGCGAAGTTCTGCATTGACGGGTAATGATTTTTTAACAAATATGTTATCTAGATATATATTTCTATATTAAAAAAATGTATGTAGAGCTGCACAAGTGCAGTCCTTTTACCATCTGTTTAGGTATATGACATTGCGTCGTGGTTATTTAATTTTTTCTAATTGCCTGTTTGTGTATATAAGGCGGAAACAATGGTTGTTATCTCAATAGCGGATAGTGCATCTAAGCAAGTGGTAAACTTCAAAGGATCTAAGTGTAGAAAAGAAACAACAAATTGTTGATGCAACTGAAAAATTCTATGGCCTTTTCAAAAAAAAATCGGAAGCTGTAGGAAATGCGGCTACTGTTTTTTCTGTTACGGAACGAACTGTATACAGGCTTTTAAGGGAAAAAGCAATCAAAGGCCACAATTCACCACCAAAGAAGAAAAATAATTCCGGTATCAAGAGCAAGGTGGATGATTTTGACAAATGTGCGATTAGGCGGATAGTCCATCAGTTTTTTATGGATAATGACCTTCCAACGCTAGACAAGATATTATTTGAAGTAAACGAAGATATCTACGCGAAGTAAAAACAAAAATAGAGAAGAGAAAAGAAAGATTTATTTTACTGATGAGACCTGGCTAAATTGGAAGATGGTAACCCTAACAGTATTGCTCTCTGAGTTATGGCGAATTATCATACACACTACGGCAACCCTGTGAGAGCTTTAAAAAGGGACCGATTTATGTAAGTCATTGCAACCAGACTGAGAGACAAACATCTTATCTTCCCTGTACTGACAATTTTTCTTGGACAGAGTATAGACATTTCGCAGCGTTTTTGACGACTTCGTATATGTGGTCATTCCAACGGAGTTTGTCGTTGACACATACACCAAGTATGGAAAGTCGTTCGGTTTCGTCGATGCAAGTCCCATTCATGGATAATGGGTTAGGGTTCAGGTTTCGCTTTAATGATAGAAGGCAGCATTGTGTTTTGGAAGCATTAAATTCCATTCTATTGATTGTACCCCATTTTATAATGCTGTCAAGATCGGAATTTAACGTGTTTAGCATACGTCGCCGTTCCAGATCCACGGCCGAAGAGCAGGGACCTGAGTCAGGGAACGAATATGAAAAACTGAGGGTGCTATCATCAGCGAAAGAATGTATTGGATTAGAAGTAACAGACAAGAGATCATTGATGAATATGAGAAAGAGTGTCGGAGACAAAACAGAGCCTTGGGGAACACCAGCATTTATATGGTGAATTGCAGACTTGAAACCGTCCAACACAACTTGAATTGAACGGCCAGAAAGGTAGTTTCTAATCCATTGAAGAAGAGACGCGTCGATCCCATAGGCACGCATTTTCGACAAAAAAGCTTGGTGCCAAACTCTGTCAAATGCTTTCGAAATATCAAGCGCAACAATCTTCGTTTCACCAGAGTGGTGGAGAGATTGGTTCCACTTTTCGGTGAGATAAGTCATCAAATCACCAGTGGACCTGCTGCTACGAAAACCGTATTGCCGGTCATTGAGAAGTTTTCGTAATTCAAGATATTTCATAAGCTGACGGTTAATCAGCGTTTCGCCTTTTTTTGGAACGGGCTGGACAAATGCAGTTTTCCATCTACTCGGAAAGAGTCCAGAAGAGTAGGACAAGTGAAAAAGCTTACGCAGTGGTTTTGCCAGCGTGGAAGAACACCTCTTCAGAATTATGGGGGGTATACCATCTGGACCAGCGGATTTGTGAATGTTAAGATCTTTTAATACTCTTGCTACTGTGCGAGTGCGGAAATGTATTTGTCCCATGAAATATTCGACACTCTCGAGCACAGGTGGAGACATGATGCAATCTGGAATGTTGGAGCTTGCGGCGAATTGCGCAGCCAGCAGATTTGCTTTGTCCAAAGAGCTGACAGCTGGAATGTCATTGTAAACGAGTGTGGGGATTGACTACGTGGTGGAGTTCTTAATATATTTTTCACGAAAGACCAAAACTGTTTACTACCACTGGGACAGTGAAGTATTTTTTGTCGTACGTTTTGGTCATGAGAAAATTTTGCACGTCGTATCACGGAGTTGCAGTCATTTCGGACTCGTCGAAACTTTTTTCGGTTTTCCTCGGTTGGGTTTGCTTTATAAGCCCGAAAGCTCAACTCTCGCAAACTAATAGCCTCTTTGCAGCTCGAGTCGCACCAAGCATTCTCCTTAGGTATAATACTATTTTTTCTGTTGGGAATAAAGGATCTCATACCCAGGAGAATGGTGTTTGTAATCATTTCAGCGGCGGCATCCACGTCACTATCGAGGAAGCATAGTGACCAGTTAAAGCTCCGAAAAAAGAAGTTAAGGCCGTCCCAATTGGCTTTCTCATAATGCCATACCGTTTTTTTGGGAGCTTGTTCTTTAACTGTGTGGTTTGTGAATGAGAATTTAGCTGAAATGACACAATGGTCCGAAGAACCTAGAGGCGACGTTACGTCAATAGAATATTTATCTGGATGAGAGGTGAGGAACAAGTCCAATGTGTTAGCGGCATGATCTGCAGCATCCGGAATCCGTGTAGGCTCGTTTACAAGCTGAGTTAAGCTGTTAAACTCAGCGAAAATCCTAACATACCTTCCTTCGGGTGTTGACTGTCCAGAATGGCGAAGCCAATCGGAATTGTGTATATTGAAATCGCCCGCAATGACAATTTCAGTATGAGGATACTGGGAAACAATTCCTAAGATGGAGTTAGACAGCTCATCAAACTCGTTAAAAGTAGATGAACAGTCAATGTTTTGACTTCTATAAATAAAACAGGAGTGTATTATTTGCTTACGGACATTGAATTTTAACCATATGTAATTTTGATAGTACAAAGAGAGAGAACAAAATTCATAGGGCAACGGATTGTAAGCAGCAGCGGTGGCATCAGCACGTATTATGCGAGTACGTTTAGGTTCGGCGAGCACATTTCGTTTTTTTGAAGAAATTTAAATAATCGCACCCGAATGCCACTAAGCTACATATTAAAGTTCAGAAATATGTCAATCAGATTTTCTGGTGCCTAATTTAATATGATTGAGAGCCTTTTCATCGACACCTTTTTTAACCAGCTTGTGACATTTTAGTTTGGACATGTCCACATTAAACGCAGCTGATAGTGTTGCCAGACGCTTTAAGTGAAATTCCCCATCCCAGACCTTTAAATTCCCCTTTTTCCCCATTCTTCGTGGTGGTTTTCCCCATGGATTCCGCACAATCTAAATTTTGAGTAAACTGACTGCTTCTTACAAATTTTTCACCAAAGTTCCAATATAAAAACTGAAATCTAGTAAGAATAAACTTGTGCATATTGAATATGGCTTGTTGACGTGACGGCGAACAACGTCACAATGCATGGAATGCACTCACCCACAGCAAATATCCCACAAGGGAAATTACTGTAAATAGAAAACGTCAAATGAATTATTGTATATATAAACTTTTACTTATTTTTATGATGTTAAAAGGAGCAGTGGTTTTATTCTATTGCGGTCTAGATCTTATACAATTTTTGCCAATAAATCTCAGTCATAGGTATACGATTATAATGAAACGCGCTACTTGCGTACGAAGCGTTGAGCCATTTTTCGAGCCATTCCACACAAGAGGCAGTTTTTTGTAGTTACAAAAAAATCATTGGGTCCATTCACTTGGCTAATATTTTAACCAGTTATAGGGTATGTCGCAACAACGTCAGTGTCAAATAAGAAGAAAAAAAACAAGTGACAGCTGAAAAACTGATAGGAGAACAAAATCTAGTCCACTGAAGATAACTTGATTATTGAATGTGCCCAATATTGGAGTGAAGTATTGAAATTTTTTTTTTTTATATATTCCCCACATTTCGTTCTGGAAGAGAGAAGATTCCCCTTTTCCCCTTTCGCATATTTTTTTCTTGAAATTTCCCACAAAAAGGGGAATCCCCCACGACCTGGCAACACTGGCTGATACATATGCAAGTATAGACTGACATGTTGTAGAAGGTTTGAATGAGGATAGATGCAACACTTTTGTATTGAGTAATGATCTCAGTGTTGACAGACAGTGTTGCCGCAAGCTTTTTTGAAAGTGTAACAATTTTGTTCAAAAAGTGTAACAAATGGAAAAAAAATGTAACAAACTGGAAAAAAATTGTAATAAAAAATCATCGTTTTTCAACTCAAAAAAATCCTTACTAGGAACTCTTTATCACATTTAAAAAAAAGCTCTTCATTGCCCTACCTGTTTATTTTGTGTTTAACAAATAAAATAAACAAAAAAAGAAAAAAAATTATTGACCATCGAAGTATATTTCGATTTCTATTTCACAAACTTTATTTACCACGAGATGTAGAACATTGTCAAAGTCAACGGCGACGCGGCGAGACAGAAAAATATTGTTGTATTTTCTCGTTCCCTCCCATTCCCATTCCCACTCGCAGTTTAACGTTTTGCACAACTTTTGTTCTGTGTAAACAAACAAATATGTACATTGATAGAAGTTTGCTCGAAAGAAAAAAGTGCTGCCAGTTCAAATTTTCAATATTTTTAATGAGAAAAACAAAAAAAGATTTTAATGGGAAAAAATGTAACAAAGCGAAAAAGAAAGTAACATTTTAACAAAATCTTAATAATTGAAAAGTGTAACACTTTTGTTACACTTGTAACATTGTGGCAACGCTGGTGACGAATGGTTAATAGCAGATGTAGGATGTTGCAAGTTGAACACTTTGGTTGATTCTGAACGCGTTACCATTACCACTTGAGACTTTGTGCAATTTTTTTTTAAAGAACGTAAAACAAATTCTTTAATTTCAATTATTTCATTATGTAATTGTTCGATTTTAGCAAATAATAAGTCATTGTCAACCAGAATATGGCGACACTTAGGGCACTGCAGTGCAACCATTACAGGAGCACAATTGAACAATAGAACACTTGTAATGAAATGGCAAAAATTAATTGATTAGCACAATAGCAAAGAAACACATCCAATCACTATGACGGTCACGATTGAAGTACGAAATTTTTCTTACATTCCTGCGGCTTCTTATTTTCATTCTGTTTCTAAATATGTAAAAAAAAAATAATTACAAATGAGTGATTTCTGTCCTCATTTGCTTAAATTTAAAGCTTTTTTTTAAGTAAGCATTTAGGTAGGTGCATTGTGACCCTTAGCATGTTTTATTCCAATGTTGGTTGAATTCCATATTTCTCCTACACATATCACAAATTCAAACTCAAAAATGAATAGAAATTGTAAATATCCTGTTGCAACCATTAGTATATGGTAAGATTCAGAAAAAAAACATAATTCCTATAAGTTACAAATGTAACAAAATAGATCAACAATCCTAATCAGAGGAAATTTCGAAGACACAATCTCGGAACTCCTGCAGAGGGCACTTAACCTTGTTACTGACTGGTGCAAAAAAGTTGGTCTAACTGTAAACCCCAAAAAAAGCACCATAGTTGCTTTCACAAAAAGAAGAAACCGAGGTAAGCTAAGAAAACCTACTCTGCTTGGTGAAACAATAGAGTTCTCAAAAGAAGTCAAATACCTAGGTGTAACGCTGGACGAAAAACTCACCTGGAACTCTCATCTCATGAAAACCATAGACAAAGCCAGGATCTCTCTGTGGACCAGCAGAAGTCTGATTGGTAAAAGCTGGGGTATAAACCCCAAAATCATGCTATGGCTTTACACAACCATAACAAGACCAATTGTCACTTATGCAGCTCCAGTATGGTGGCAAAAACCCAAACAAAAGTCAACACAAGTCAGGCTCAATAAACTCCAAAGACTAGCTTGTGTATGCACTACGAGCGCAATGAGAACAACTTTCACTGCAGCGTTGGAAGTTATCCTAAATCTTCCACCCCTCCATCTTCAGATACAGAAAGAAGCCATGACAAATGCCTTCATGCTCATATCTGAAAACACCGAAAACTCCAAGCTCATCCTCCCAGACATCGTTATGGAACTGAAAAAATATGAAATACTTGGAATTACCATAATAGACAACTGTCTACCGAAATTCAACTTCAGCCGAAACTTCAAAGTTACATTCCCAAATCGACAGAACTGGGAACAGAATAAACCCACATTTGCCAAAGATTCTCATGTATGGTACACAGATGGATCGAAAACAGATGAAGGAGTTGGAGCTGGAGTATACGGGGTCGACACAAAAACGTTCATCCATAAAAGCATGGACAAATGCAACTCCGTATTCCAAGCAGAAATCTTTGCAATAGAACTATGTCTCAGAGAAAATCTAAAAAAATCCATAACAAACAAGAACATATATATTCTCTCTGATAGCAAAGCTGCACTACTGGCTATCAATAGCTATGAAATCACATCAAAGCTAGTATGGGATTGCCTACAATTACTCACATCGCTAGCCAGCACAAACAGAGTACATCTCATTTGGGTGCCAGGACACAGCGGACATGTGGGCAATGAAATAGCAGACATACTAGCCAGAAAAGGATCAGCATCCACCTTTATGATGCCAAGACCATTCTGTGGATTACCCCTTAGCACCGCTAAATTCCGCATTAAAACCTGGCTGGAAAACAAAGCAAATCATTACTGGACAAACACTGAAGGTAACAGACAAGCTAAAATGTTCATGCCAACTACTTCCCGTTCAAGAACAAAACAAACTCCTTAACCTAACAAGGAGTCAGATCAGAACAGTCACAGGGTTCCTCACGGGGCACTGCCAAGTCAAAAAACACCTCATGACTATGGGAATAATACAGAACAACACTTGCAGACTATGCAACGAGGACGAAGAATTAGCAGAACACATACTGTGTCACTGTGAATGCCTAGTCAGATTACGTCAACACCACCTAGGTAAACCTTACCTTGGGGCAGAGGACATTTCTGACAGCGCGCTCAAAGATCTACTAGGATTCATAACCAAGTCCAGTATCATGAGCGAGCTCTAAGTGGAGGAAATCACAATAGGCCCACTCGTGGCCGCAGTGATATGGCAACTTTATTCCACCTCCCTCAAACAATCTAAATCTAAATCTAGTAGATCAACAAACTAATTCCATAATATTTCATTCTTAGTTTATGGTGAAAACATTCTGTTCATTAAACATTGATTTAAGGGTATTGAAAGTTTAAGTGGCCCCTACTGGGAAATTCATTTTGCTCCGATATGTTGACGGTGGGCTCGAATTATAAATTGTTCTCAAATCATGAATTGATCGAAACACCGTAAAATAAAGTGAACATACCAACACACATGTTCTCCGCATACAAAACGCTTCAACCAATTAAATCTGATATCTAGGTGTTGCTGATTTGCTTATAAAAACTACTAATATTACGGTACCCTTTTTTAAGTATTTATTCACCCCTATTGCGAAGATCAACTATCAATCGGTTGACGATTGACAAAATTTATCAATTGAAATTGGTACTGGTATTGCGAAATACAATTGATAAACGTAACGCAAAAAAATAAAGTTCTTGTGATTGAAAACTCAACTTTGACAGTTCTAAAATATTTTTGATTTGAAAAGTGATCGTTATGACTTTCGCAAACAACTTAATTAAACAATAATTACGAGTGTTACAAATCTGTAAAATTTATTGAAAAATATGTCGTCAGTGGAATTTTTTTTTGATGATGACCAAGGCGAGACAGAGTATGCAGAATTGGCTGCTGTACGGAGGAGTTTGCGAGTCGCATCTAATCTTTTGAACCGAAGGTAGCTAATTTAATTTCCAAGGAATGAATTTAAGCTTTTGAGGTGCATTTATTGATTTTTGGAAGATATTGGACCCAAACTTAAACTGATTAATTGCAGCTCTGCACCTGTGTCGGCAACGACTGCAACCTTGGTCTTGCGCAGTCAACAGCAACAGTGTCCTTTATTCTAAGTGAACTGCTTAACGCGTTATGGAAAATTACATGTGCCCAAATGGATAAAATGGATGGATGTTATTTTAACTAAATTGTTAGTAAGGAAACGAATATGCCTTTGAAACGAACACCAACAAAAAGCCCAAAAAATAACACAACAAATAAACCGGTAGTCGTAACGAAGAGAGTATTATCGGAAACCTCCCCCGAATACCCCCCACTTAAAATAAACAAAGACGATGAGAACATGTCTGTTGGCAAAATGTCGATCACCGATCTGCAATTGTTGATAGTAGGATCCATGGCATCGTTGCTGGATGAGAAATTCAAAGACATGCCAACAAAATCAGATTTGGAAGGGATCACTTCAGAAATTCGCGCCTTACAACAAAACAATGTAGACCTCCAAAACCAACTCGAGAAAATGGAGTCGCGTTGCATTATGCTCGAACGTCATGTGGAATGGTTATCAAAGAAGGCAAACGAGAAAAATATCATCATGCATCTTCCAGCACAGTCAGGGGAATCCGCTGCTGAAAAGGCGAAGTCCATTTGCCTTAGTTTGTTAAAGGAGCAAGACTCTACAGCAATAACTTCAGTTAGGACCTTAAGATCAAGGAACACAAACGTCGAAAATGTTGTTCTTGAAGTGCGCGATAGAGAGGACGTGGGACGTATACTAGGAGCAGCAGGCAAATTGAGGGAAGTAGGTATCTCTTTGCACAGAGACTATCCGGCAGCTACGCGTCTACGAAGAAGGCAACTAACAAAGCTAAAAAAAATCATCGAAACACAAAACAGAGGCACTAAAATACAAATTCAAGGAGAAAAACTGAAATTAGGACAAACGACATTTTATTTTGATGGCTCAAACACTCTAACATGCAACGAGGAAGGCGGAATGACATACCTACAGCAGCTGTCAGATATCAACTGTCAAATGTCAATCGATAAGCAGAGCAGTAGCAGTGCCCCCCAAACTATCAAACCCAGCGTTCAGCCAACTAGTAGTTTTTAATTGTAATGCCGTCAGCCCTAAAATAAATAATGTTTTATCCTTAAATGTTCTTAGTTATAATGTATCAGGTTTGGGAAACAAGTTTATATTCAGTGATTTTTTCGAATATATTAGTCAGTATGATATTTTCTTTTTATTTGAAACATTTGTAGAAAAAAATATGGATAGGTTTGAAAATCAATTAAAAAACTACATACTGCATTGGATACCAGCAACAAGAGTATTTTCTCGCGGAAGAGCGAGCGCAGGGTGTCTGTATGGTATAAAAAAGGATACAAAAAATAGAGTAGGATGTCGTTTTGTAAATGAGTATAACAGAACCGTTGTTGAAATATCTACGGATGCTATTAGAATGTTTATAGTCCCGGTCTACATTAACTGCAACAAATGGATGGACGATTTTCAGAATTTATATGACTTTTTATTGGAATTCGGAGCAGATGACGTTATGGTTATAGGAGATTGTAACGCAAGAATAGGGGATACGCAACTTTTAGAGGTGGAAGCTGATCTATTACCGCAGGCTTTAGTTGTCACCAGGTGTGCCACAGATAACCTAACGGATAGAAATGGTAGAAAATTTATAGAAATGTGTGAGTCGGTTGGTCTAACAGCTCTAAACGGTCGTAGCAAAAGTGACATGAAGGGTAATTTAACGTTTCTCAGAGGTACTGCTTGCTCGACAATAGATTACTGTCTTGTGCGTGGAAAATGGCTGAAGTTTGTTACGGATCTCATTATTAACGAACGTGTTTACTCTGATCACCTACCGTTGTCAGTTGTGATGTCCTTGGATGTTTGCATCGAATCTACCGCGTTGGAATTGAACTTACTACCGAAACTTCAGTGGAACGAAATTTACTCCCAAAGCTATAAACAACAGCTGAATCGTAAACTCAGTGACATAGAGGATAGCGAATTCGACTCAAACCGTGGTGTGCAAGCATTGGTTTCTTGTATTGCGAATGCTGCCAGAGTATTTCAGCCAAGAGCAAATTTAAAAAAGAAGCAAAGGTGGTATGACTGGGAGTGTGTAGCAGCGAGAAAAAAGTCGTTCGCCTGCCTACGCTTAGTCCGGCAAACAAACAATTGTGTTGCAAAGGACATGTACCTACAGGCTAACAAGGCATACAAAGCCATCTGCAAGGATAAACAAAGAATATATGTACAAGAGCTGACGAGAAAATTGGATGGCATCAAAGATGGTCGCGGATTTTGGAAGACTGTAAGAACTCTTAACGGTATACCATTTTCTCGAGGCATACAAGTTGAACTGCCTGCTTTAGCTGACCATTTCAAGCAGTTGTTGAATCCCCCATGCAATGCGCTTCAACTAAATTATGCCCTTCCTTTCATAACAAACAGTTCATTAGACCGTCCAATTACAGTTGAAGACTTACGCAAAGTACTGCACCGATGTAATGAAAATAAAGCTCCTGGTGAAGACCGAATACCATATGAATTCTTTAAATTCGCGTCAGTAGAATTTTTAGAAAAACTCACACAAGTGTATAACCACATGTTCGTCTTAGGAGAAGTTCCGGAAAGTTTTCGAAAGAGCATAATATTTCCGTTATTTAAAAAAGGAGATGTCACTGACCCAACGCACTATAGAGGAATTTCTTTTATGAATTCTATAATGAAAATATTTACTGGAGTTATTCTAGACCGTTTGTCGAATTGGGTGCGAGAAAATGACCTACTAAGCGAATTTCAAGCGGGGTTCAGAAAAGGCTATTCCACAGTTGACAACATTTTCACGTTGACTAGTATTGCTCGGTTGTACCTAGATAAAGGAAGAAAACTGTATGCGTTCTTCGTAGATTTTAAAGCAGCCTTTGACACAATTGATAGAAACGCGTTGTTCTACAAGCTAAGTAACTTAGGTGTGTCTTCAAAGGTGCTGAGGGTCATACAGAGCCTTTACAAAGATAATAAAGCAGCTGTTTGGGATGGTCACAACCTGTCCAACTGGTTTAGTTCTGAAATGGGAGTGAAACAAGGATGCCTCATGAGTCCACTTCTTTTTTCAATATTTTTGGATGATCTCGTAACGTTTTTAAACGGTGGAATTATGTTCGGCGGCCAGAAAATAAAGCTGCTCTTATATGCGGACGATATCGTCATTCTATCAGAAACTCCAGTGATGTTGCAGATGATGATTAATAGACTCGAAAACTACTGCAATTTATGGAACCTGAAAGTGAACACCGTTAAGTCCAAGGTAATGATATTTAGAAATGGGTTTGGTCGATACTCAAGACAAGAGAGGTGGACCTGGGAGAACCAGGAACTTGAAGTGGTTAAGGAGTATAAATACCTCGGAGTTTTACTAACATCGCAAGTATCTTTCAAACCCCACTTGAGGGAAAAATTAAAGGAGGCGAAAAAGGCAATAAATAGCAGTTGGCGGGGAATCCTTTGTAGGAAAAATATTCCTTCGAGCTGCAAATTTAAAATCTTCGAGGCTGCTATGAGATCAATCATGTGCTATTCTGCACAAGTTTGGGGGGTATTCGAGTACGAAGAGGTTGAAAAACTTTTAAGGTATTTCTTAAAAAAAATGTTTAGACTACCCGAAAATACGCCGACATACATGTTGCACTTGGAAACTAGTATATCTCCTCTCTACATCTTTACATTAAGATTGCACTTTCTTTACATACTTAAAGTGATGGAACTTCCAAGATATCGCCTTCCACACATCGTCGTAAGATGTTTGTTACAACGGAAACTCCAGTTCTTTAATGAATGGTCAAGGCTAAGCAGCGAACACAATATCCAGTTAGCAGACTATAATGCAGAATCTTGGCGGCGTTCTCTGAACGAGCTATTATCCGCTATTGAAGAATCTTCCCGAGCGGAATTTAGATTAAAAGCGCAACAGAGTGAGCACAGGAGTACTTACCCCTTACTAAACCATGACCTAGCTACGAAAAATTATTTCCACGATCGATTCAATGAAGACGCAATTTCTAACATCTTCAAGGCCAGAGGCGAATTACTTCGATTGAACTTCAGACCACATATAAGCGACGGGAATGAGGAATGCAGCTTATGCAACCTTCGACAAAAAGAAGACGTTTACCATTTTATTGGGACTTGTCCTATACTGAAGGAAATCAGACGAGCTCATTGGAAGAAAGAGTCGTTGTCAATGGTGGAATTCACCAGAAGTCTAAATGGTGAGGACTGGAGCGTACTGGCTAGCTACTTAAAAACTGCAATAAAATACCGGCAGCAAATAATGAACGAAGCTTTTTAAATTACAAACAAAAATAAATAAAACGTTAGTATAATTCTCTCTTTCCTTCGGCTGACGGCAATAGCCAAAGTCTATTATTGTAAATTATTGTAAAAAAAATGAATGAAATTTATGTCTATGAATAAAATTACTTACTTACTTACTGGATGGATCGTCGCAATACCATTTAAAGAAATTTTTTGATAAGTATCATCTATCAATTGATAGCTCATCTTTGCAATAGGGATGATTTATTATAAAAAAAGGGAAATATAACATCTATCATTTGACATAGACAAGGCGCACACAAAAAATCGTTTAGAGAAGCATTTTGATAAAGTTTATAGCTGGATGTGTGTATGAGCGAAATAAGTCAGAATACTTTGTACATCCCTTTGTGCTTTTTGATAAACTTAATTACAGCAGTTTTAAAATGAAATTGATCGAGACTAAACACACAAGTTTGTATACATATTTTGTCAAGGTCGCTTAATGGGGAGGAAACCAAAAAGGACGTGGACACCATCGAATCGAAGAAAAGTGAGGAAGATGTGCCGCAAATCCCCCTCTTTAGTATGGTAAATATTGATTTTGATTTAAAACAAACACTTCGAAGCCTTGGAGGAAAATTCAATCATTCTTTAATTTTTTTTTTCGGTTTTTTTAGTACAGATATTCAACTTTATCGGACAAATTGATGTACTTTTTGGGATTTCTATGCACTCTGGCCACTGCGTCCACTACATGCTTAAACAGTTTAATATTTGGAAACTTGGCTGATGTAAGTTTATAAATATACCACTAATCGATAAGTAATTGTAGGTTCATATAACGTCATATCTACTTGAGATCTGAGATAACAAATCTTTCATATGTGCTGTCTGTTCATGAGGCTTATCGCTTCTGTCTATAGAAAGCTTATTGAGGCGTTGACATTTTTCGAGTGAGGCAAACGATTTGCTATGAGATATAAGTTAGGTATCTGTCCTAAACAGGCATCTGAGAATTACTATACTTGAAAGTGTCTTGTTTTAATCTTTTTAAATATTTTTTTACAGTCAGTCGGGTTTTTTTGTTTTTTTAAATTAACTTTTTATTTTGGTCTTTTTATATTTATTTGTTAAACCTATGACAATACGGGAAAAAATACCAATTTAATGACACCTATTCAAAATCGGTCAAGGCGTTTAGGCTACAGGGCGTCACGTAGGAACTTACATAGGATACGCGCGAAACACATAACCCTCTCTGTGTCCGGTCGGGTAAAAATTAGAAGCCACAGCCGCCGAGAGCGCCGCAACACAGCCGTCCGCAAAAAATATAGATATGTATAGGAACCTACAACTACATACGACCAAACAAAGCCAATATATAGGGATAGTCATCCCCATCCCCATCAGTCAATCGTTACAATGTTGCATTGGCAAACGAAAACGATTTCAAATAAGAAAATGTATTTATCTTTCGAATGCAACTCTCAGGTCAACGTCTGTTGTTTCGAAATCGTGCTGTAAGTTTGATTTTGTTCTGTTGAATTTGATTGCAAGGATCAAATTAAGATGATAGACCAACTCAAAAAAATTGGTCGCAAAATTCTGTTCGGTCTGTCCGTCCTTCCACAGGCCTTCCGGCTTAGGCCCCAGTTATAGCCATACGTAAAACGAAACCGTAAAAATGTTCTTTTGTTTTTTTTTTACCACTTAAACTTGTTGGTTGAACTCAATCTTGGTCTTAAAATATAGCTTATGAATTATAAAGTTAGTTTATCAAAAAAAATTGAGAAATTATCTTTAAATTTTCTAGAAAAAGCATTTATTAATTTTTTCGTGAACAATTTATAAATTCTTATTTTAGAGAAGTTAAAGGTACATAATTTGCTAATTTTTTTTTTTTTATAAACCAACTTTTTAATTCAAAAGCAACATTTTCAGACCAAGATTGAGTTCAACAAAAGTGGTCAAAAAAAGCAAAAGAAAATTTTTATAGTTTCGTTTTACGTATGGCTATAACCGGTGCCTTACTGTCCGGACCCGTTTTTTTTTTTTTTTTTCTAGGTAACCGTACCAGTTTGATTTGTTCGAGAACGTCAGTAACGATTTCAACCAAAATTGATATATAATCTTAAGTGGGTGAGGTTACCATGACTACATACCCAGTTTTTGGCTATAAATTCTAATAACGGTACTTTTGAAATTTGGATATACAGTACAATTCGCTTATAGCGACTTCGGTTATAACGATCATGCGGATATAACGACGCATATTCTGAGTCCCTTACACTATATTTTTCATACAAGTTCATCCTGAAATTCTGATATAGCGGCTTCGGATATAACGACGATTCCGTATATAGCGTCGGGTTTTTGCAAAAATTAGAATTTATCATCCGGATGATAGCGATGAAATAAAAAAAAAGCATCTAGTTGCCTGTGCAAAAAATATATAAACCTTGTTTTCATTTTAATTCTATCTGAATTCTTAATAATAATTAAAGTATAAATACAACATGCGTGTGTACCTATCTACTAGTAAGGAATACTTTTTCTTTTATAATTTTTCTTACCTTCGGTTAGAGCGACATTCGGCTATTGCGACCATTTAAGCCCGGTCCCTTCACCGTCGTTATATCCGGAGTTCACGTATCTCGAAAACGGTCCATGCGATTGTAGCAAAAATTAATTTCTAGCGTAATATGGTAATTTATAACTTAATGGAAATCAGTTTTTCTCTACATTATCGTAATAACGATTTTTGAAACAAAGAAATTTTGAAAAAAATTTAGTTTTCTTTAGTCTACCTGAAAATGGCAACAACGATTTTGTTTAAAATGCAAACTTAGAGTAAGATTGATGTTCTTAAGATTATTGCGTCCGTAATTTTTGATTCGAATCACCGAAAACGCTAATTTTAAAAACTGCTCATATCTCGAAAACCCCATTTTTGACTTCGATAACATTTTAAAAACCAAGAATCTCTGTTCATATTATATTTTTAAAACTCAATACCGCACTTTAAAATTCAAATTACAACAGCCATTAGAAATGCAATAACAGCAACGCAAAACTTATTTTCAGCAAATATTACCCACTTCTAGTTTTTTTCAACCTTTTTGAATATGCACCTTAAAATAATTCGAACAATCCTCACTGCAGTTGCACCATAACACAAGTCCATCGGAATATTTAGTTTATAACTGCTAATGCAAATTCAAAAACAAATCTCTGAATTCTTGCATATACATATATACCTTTATATGTAAAGATATCGATCTATCACGAACAAGCGTCATTAATCTATTCCAGTCGGAAAGAAAATCATTTCCAAATAGATCAAAAATCGGAAACTACTACACTTGTTCTCGTAATCAAAAACTTGTAAAGTGTAAAACTATAAAATAGAAAAGTAGGCGGTTATAACTCTCTAATAAGAACTTGCGACAATTGTCTGTTTCTAGAGCTTCAACGTTTAGAAACTAAAACTGAATTTTATTTAACACTATGTATTCCGTTTTCTATATTTCTTTCTTTTAGCTAGCATTGCTTCTCAGAACTACCTAGAAAACAACCAACAAAACTTTTGATGAACGAGAAAGTTTTGTTCGACCCATCCGTGCACTTTATTTAATTTATTCATATGAAACACGTGCAATTTTTTTCCGAATTTAGGGGACCACTAATGCTTTTGCTGATTAAAAAAGGGGAAAACAGTCTTCACAAGGCACAATAGGCTCCTCTAAGAAGCCGCAGTGCCAGAGCTCATTGAAAGCTCTCCCGCCTCACAATCTTATCTAATGCTTTTGCTGATTAAAAAAGGGGAAAACAGTCTTCAAAGTCTGGGAACATTGGGTTGGTGTATAAATAGTTGGAAATACCTACCTACCTGCAAATCAAAGGGCAAGGTAGTGCCCAGCCAAGTTCTGGCACTAGACTCGTTTTACGGGAACTAATTTATGCGATTTTCGACCCCCTCTATCTGCAGTACCAATTAAGTCAGAAACTGGAATATTTGCTACGCTGATCAAGCACAGGCGTCTCACCAAATTTCAATCAAAAACCGTAATTGACTCACTGACTGACTGACAGATCATCAAAATGATGGAACACTTCCCGACATTGTTGAATCTTGTAATTTTGCATAACGTAAGGGTAATTTCTTGTTGTGCAAGCAAAGGAATAAATTAAAAATTTCAGGTTTATCTATAAGAGGATTGGTATCCACACACTTTCTCAAAATTTTTGCCAATTACGGTCAAGAACGGACAAGTTCATAACGCCGGGACGTCAATTTTGTGTGAACTTATACGGACTATGGGGTCACTGGCTAAGTTTTTAAAACCTTTCGAATTGGGAGTAATAAAAAGGAACCTACCAAATAAATCCACTAAATTTTAGTCAATAACTAGCTGACCCGGCGAACTTCGTTCCGCCCAAATTCATTTATGTAGGTAATGAAATTAATAATTCCGAGCTTCCGCTTCATTCTGCTTCATGTATACCTATATAAAATTAAATAAATAAATAAAATCAAATACTTGTCGGCCAACCTACCGCTTTTTCACTGAAATGCTTTATGGTACACAACATTTTTTGTTATATTTCTATTATCGGGTGTGTACACGTACAAAGCGAGAGCTTTGCCGACACGTGAAATTCAAGATTTATGCCAAACACATCCAGCGATTGTCCTTGCGACTTATTAAAAAGCGAAAGTAAGGGAAATTGAAGACGCTTAAACACGAACGGCAAATCGTTCTGTATAAGTGGAATCCGCGGAATAAGAACATCTTCGCCTTTGAATTTTCCAATAAAAATCGTTGCTTGAATAATATTTGATATTAAATTCTTCACAATCAAACGCGTACCGCTACAAAGTTTTGGTTCATTTAGATTGCGCAACAAAGTGGGATAGTTGGTGGCTTCGTTTTCATCCATCACGGAGTCGACTGATTTGTTGAATTGAATGCAACTCACCAGTGATTTGGTTTTGAATGGCGAAATTCAAATGATCGACGTTCTTGTTTTTCGCAGCCAAAATCACTCTTACACTCAGCCAATCATGTTCAGTATTATTCCGAGCGATATTCGGGAAAACATTCATGATTAGTTAGAGTAGGAGGAATGAATTATAGATTCACGTGTTATCACAAGGGACCTTATAATGGTCTAAGTGTGTCGACTAACCTAACCAGTTAGCCGACAGCCATTTCAACCTAACCTTCATGATTAGTTCTTCCGGTCTCGTAAAGTTGCAAAAAGTTGTGGAAACTCAATCAGGCCGGTGATTAAGTCTGCTCGAATCACACCATTGCCCATCATAAATAATTGCCTGGACAACTCTGCAGCGGACTGGTCATTTTGTAAAGAAACTCGCATGTTTGTTGTCAAATGCAATTTCTTGACGTATCGCCATAAAGCAGACGCCTTCAGGCAAAGCATTCAATTCATCTGCCGGAGTTGATCTGGAAATGACAGGCAGTGTTTGACGAAAATCGCCTGATAGCAAGATCATTGCTCCCCCGAAAGGTCGCTTATCATTACGTAAACGATTCAGGGCCTCCAATGCGCGTTTGTAAGCCATTGTGTATTCGTCCCATATGATAATCTTACATTGCTGAAGTGCTTTCGCCATCGCAGTGTTCTTTGAAATGTTGCATGTAGGTTCTGCATCCACTTGCAGATTCAATGGCAATTTCAATGAGCTGTTCGACCGCCTTCTAACAAAGTAGCCGCTATCCCAGAAGAGGCTAGGACCAAAGCGATCTCAGATCTCGAACAATTGGAGCCAACATCAGTGAAATCATGAATGTATTTCCAGTTCCGCAATTTTCGTTATCGACTGCTTGCATCAATTCATCGTACACTTTCTTTTATTCTTGATTCAACATTGGCACATTTGTTCGAACAGCTTGACTCAATGCGATTCGGTCGAAGTCCATTTCTCGCTCCAATTCTCGATTAAATGCGCCTTGCATGTTGCATTGAACGATTTGGCTGTGGCATCCCCAATTTGCAAAACAAATTGCCACTCATGAGCAGACCCATATCCTCGATCAAAATCAAAGCTTTGTTGCGCATTCCATCTGACATCTCCAGTTCATTATCCGATGTCACAGTACGAATTCGATGCAAAATATCGTAGGCCATTATCATCTTTTTATAATCAAAGTATCTACTTCATTTCAAAAGTTACTTAATGTAACATAGTAAACATAATTTATTAGAACAACATTTTTAGGTACCTATAGGTATTTAAAAAAAAAACTTTCAAAATTGTTGACAACAACAATTTGGCTGGAAAATAATTAAAATAATTGACAACAACAATTGCTTTTAAAATTTAAAATATTTTTTTTTGTATTTGAAGTGTCACTACTCGATTTCTATCCAATTTCTTTTTGTTCAAAGTTTACAAAAATGAATTTATTGGAATGGCGGTTGCGCCTTCTTTCAAAAATTTATCATACTAATATATTAACCTTCTCTGCATGGTCTATTAATCAACAAAAAAAAAACTAAATCAAAATCGGATGTGTGTGGCAGTCGGTAGGCTGTCACACACACATTTATTAAGTTATTTTTATATATATAGATTATTAAATAATAAATTATTTCTCTTAATTTGTAGTTACTTGAGTATTGTTATACTTTAAATATTTGGTATTAAACCTTCTTGAAGTAAGAACTTGGCATACTTTTAGATTTTAATACTTTAATACGGCTGACCTGTTACATAGAGGCTCTAATATTGAAGAACTTGGCTCTTTTTTTTAAATATTTGTTTCTGGACTAATTTAATTAGCAGGAAAAGTACATGCATATGCATATAGTTGCCCATTTAAACTGTAGCCTGATTTTTTTTTGTCGTCACCATGCAGGCTTGTATTGACCTTAATCTGGTAGTACAATTCCCGTAAATTCATTTGCTAATTGCTTTAAATAGGCGCAGTGGCCTAGTGGTTAGTGTGTTGAACTACTAAGCGAGGGGTCGAGGTTCGAATCCCGCAAAAACTTAAATTCCAACTTATGGTTTTTTTCCACTGCGCCACCTCTCGCGAACGTCTGACAAACATCGGAGAGTATAAACTGTCTTGAAAGAGCTTCTCAGTTAGCCGTTTGGAGTCGGCATTAAATTGTAGATCCCTTCCATTTGTTCCAAAAATGAAAAACTCACACAGAACGAATGGTTGTGAGAAGCTAGGCCTAGGGTCCCTCTGGACCTGTTGCGCCAACTATTTATTTAATTGCTTTAAGTACATTAATTCTATTTTAAAGGCTATGATTGTATATGGAGGACACTTGATGAACTCACAAAATCCAAAATCAGACGAAATCGATGCATTGATTGACGCCGTGCAGTTATTTGCTACGCAAAACGCATTAATAGGTGCAGTAATGTTAGTCTGCAGTTACACCTCAACCACATGTTTTAATTACGCAGCTCAATCTCAAGTAATCTATTAAAAGATATACTTATTCACAGCGTAAATACGAAATAAATTAATTTAACAGATCTATAACATTAGAGGCAAATACTTTAAAGCTGTGTTACACCAGGATGTATCGTGGTATGATTTTAATCAGAGTGGCGAAGTAGCTAGCCGAATGAATGAGTAAGTATATAGTTTGCATTCATAATCGTATATCTAGTAAAACCAACATTATTTTGAAGGGATCTTATGAAAATGGAGGAAGGACTAGGTGAAAAGGTAATGATGTCAACGCACCATGTATGCTCCTTTCTATCAACTTTGATAATGGCCCTAGTCAAAGGTTGGCAACTAGCTTTGGTATGCTTATCAAGCCTTCCACTCACCGTAATTGCAATGGGTTTGATCTCTGTGGTAGGCCTATATTTTAAGATTACCATTGCACACATCACATTTATATCCACAATTCCCTTATACAGCTTACTTCAAAACTAGCAAAGCAAGAGCTCAATGTCTATGCAAGAGGAGGTAATATAGCTGAGGAAACTTTGAGTGGCATCCGAACAGTAAAAGCATTCGAAGGTGAAGCAAAGGAAGTGTCCGCCTATAGGGAAAATATAGTAGATGCGAGGAAGATCAGTGTAAAGAGAAACTTGTTCTCCGGACTAGGATTTGGACTCACTTGGTTCTTTATTTACGCCGCATATGCATTAGCATTCTGGTACGGCGTTGGATTGGTTATTGATAAAAGCGAAACCTATGCGCGCTATACCCCCGGGACTATGCTCACCGTATGCCTTTAATTCAGTTTTAACCAAACCAAATCCATATCTCTACGTATGCTTCAGGTGTTTTTGGCTGTAATGATGGGATCCATGGAGATCGGTATGGCCGCCCCTTATATAGAGGCAATTGGAATTGCAAAAGGGGCTTGCGCTAAGATTTTCCATCTTATTGAACAGAAGCCTGACATTAATCCTATTACTCGAAGGGGTATCCAACCCAGAGGACATATAGAGGAGATTGCATTCAAGAATGTTGAGTTTCAGTATCCTACAAGACCAGATGTAGAGGTATGCGATCATTTTATTAGTAATTTTTGCCGTAACTTCATCATACTTAACATACAGATTTTACGAAAACTTAACCTGACGATTTATAAAGGCGAAACGGTTGCTTTAGTGGGATCATCAGGATGTGGAAAGTCGACCTGTGTTCAATTAATTCAGCGGTTTTATGACACAAATGGTGGAGATGTTCTATTTAACAATGTGAACATCAAAGAATATGATGTCCAAAGTTTGCGTGAGAGGATTGGTGTCGTGGGTCAGGAACCAGTTCTATTCGCAACAACGATTTATGAAAATATTCGCTACGGCAGGGAAAATGCGACAAGAGCGGAGGTAGTAGAGGCTGCGAAAGCTTCGAATGCTCATAATTTCATCAAAAAACTACCAAAGGTAGTAACGTATTTTAACTTTCATTACCTAATACCATCAACGAAAATCTCGTACTATTAGGGGTACGATACCTTAGTCGGTGAAAGAGGAGCACAATTGTCGGGAGGCCAGAAACAGCGAATAGCAATCGCAAGGGCTTTGGTTCGCAACCCTGAAATTTTGCTACTGGACGAAGCTACTTCTGCACTCGATACAGCCAGTGAATCAAAGGTGCAGGCAGCTTTAGAAAAGGTATTTTTTTTACGTAATTTAAGTTCGTAAGTAATATCGTAACTTTAGGCGAGCGAGGGAAGGACGACAGTAATTATTGCACATCGTTTATCTACTATCCGTAGAGCACATAAAATTGTTGTAATTGACAAAGGTCACGTTGTAGAAATCGGTACACACTCGACGCTGATGAGCCTTAGGAGGCATTATTTTGATTTGGTCACTACGCAGCTTGGAGAAGAGAACAGTGGTACGTATAAAATGCTGAGTATAACCATGATGTAAGGTCAAACTTATGTGTGTGTAGTAATCGATAGGTACGTTAAATGTTACGTGATGAAGGCCAAACACCTAATTTATCAGGTATCGGGATCACCGTAATGAAATCATCAGAGAGTTTTAAAAATGTATTCAATTTGCCCTACCACTAAATAACCAGTTTAGTTCCGACTTTGGGCCTTACCAAGAAACATTTTTAGTTTTAACTCTAAACTTTTGGTAGTCCACGTTACTGTTAATTTCTCAATTGTGAGCTTCGGTCAATTTAAAGTCGAGTATAAAATTTGTTACTGATACGGCGCAATAGCTATCTTTTCAGTTTCAATTTCTCGTATATATAGGCATGATAAGGAAGATATAAGTTCGTATGAATAAAACGTAGCAATTGATTTTACTCAAGAGAAATGTCAAAGTCGAAGCATTTGCTACGTTTCGTATGAATAAAAACTGGTTGGAGCGAACACTAACTTTTGACATGTTCGAAAAACGGCGCCACTTACCTTGTACTCAGATCCGTACGAATAAAACGTATCAATTGCTACGAAATTCCAAGTCTGCTATTTACCTGGCTAAGGCCTTCAGCTAAATATTTTAAATGCGCTTTTCATAAAACAATCCAAGCATTGTGAGTTTTCGATATTTTTTTATAAATAGTTAGAGGAAAATCAACAAAATTTCTATGAAAACAGCATCAATTATTTCGTGTCACGCGCAGTGGTGCCAGATTACAAGATATAGGTACCTTTTTTTCAAGATTTTTGAGCTCCAACATACACTGCCAGTCATAAGATTAGAAGCAGACATTTCTGAGAGGTAAAATCGATATTTCTCCCGTTATATGATGGATTAGAAAAAAACGACTATGGCAAGTGAAAGACTATTTTGTTAGCAAAAAAATATAAAATTTCTGTATAGGAGAAATTTAGCTAACGAACTTTGAAGATGTATGTGAGTCGAGCAGAGCCCATTTTATTGCTTCGACATTCCTGCAAAAGGTGCTAACGTTGGAGGAACATTAATTTCTGCTGTAAAATCAAATAAAACAGAAATTCTTAATTACTGAAACAGTTGAAAGTTTAATCTTTGCAAAGGATTTCTTTCGCTTTAATGAACCGAATTGCTTTGACCTTCATATTATAAGCTATGAAATTATATGTCTTGTATAAATTAATATGTATATAACAATAATATTTTTTTTTGAACACAGTGTTTTTTTAGCGATATAAATGTAATTTATATAAATAACACGCCAACCAATTGGATAAAGAAGAACTTTGAATTACCGAGAGGTTTTTTAACTGTCAACCTTAAATCCCGGATCTCCTATATACTTAAGAAATGATTCTTTAAAAACATTTTCATCTGAACGAAATATGAGGTGACACGAAATAGTTGTTGCTTTTTTATAGGTATTTTATTGGTTTTCCTGTACAGACAGAATTTTACCTAACTATTTATAAAAAAAATATATCGAACACTCACAGTGCTCAGATTGTTTATGTTAAAAATGTGCACATAAAATATTTAGCAAAAGGCCTGAGTCAGATCAATAGCAGATTTGAAATTTCGTAGCAATTGCTACGTTTTATTCATACCACCCTTTGGATTCTTGTTGTCCGTTAATGGCATAAGTGTTCTCAGATCAAAGTTGGCAAGTACGCGCGAGTGACCGAATGATACGGGCTTCCAAATTTGTCTCTCTGTTAGTTTGAGAGCACCTTTGGCTGCGACGTTCTTAGTATAAAGTTCGATAGGTGGTAGGTTCAGCAGTGTTTCTAGGTTTAGTTGTGGTGTAGGTTTTTCTGAACCCATTAATTCTATACAAGCAATCCTCTGTACCTTGTTTAAAATTCAGAGGTAGGATTTAGTGTTAACAGCCTCCCTCCAATCGACCGAACCATAGGTCAGAATTGGTCCTACAACCGAAGTGTACCTACATTTAGTGCACTATATGTTCGGTTGAAAGCCCCACTTCTTCCCGAAAGCTTTTGTGGAGGCGTAAAACCGTTAAGTCCTTTCTTCATTCTTACCTCCGTATCTATTTCGTTACCTACGTTTAGTTAGCCCGCACTTTTTCTAGAAAGAAAAACGTGAAATACCGTTCGATAGACATTCGTTTGTAGTTATTTGTAGTGCATTTTGTTTCCTTTGTAGTTTAACCGTTAGAAAGTTAGTAGCATTAGAAACAAATTTTAGCCCGTACTTTTGGCTTAAAACTCTTGGTAATTCAATCCTACTAATTATAATTAAATGTGCATTTACCTACCTTCCTTTTCCTTATTTTTTAATAAATGTCTTTTTTTAATTTTAAGGTGTTTTGTTATTCCATTCGTGTGCATCCCTAGACATTACAATGTTTATTTCTGTGCATACTATTTTAAAATTTGTACCATACTGTTATCTGCTACTCTTTAATTACAGCAATGAGTCCGGGAATCAGTAATAAGAAACAAGACGCCATCGAAAATGATGAAGATGAAATAGAAATACCTGTTCTGAAAGAAGAAGAAGTAGAAAAAATTAAGAAAAAATTACATTTATAGGATTTTTTTTTTTTTGTCATTTTTAGCAATTGATTGAATCTAAAAAAGATAATTCATCCTCGATTGTGTCGATTATAAGAATGAACCAAAGCGAATGGCCACATATATTAACTGGATCATTAACGTCCATAATCGTGGGATTTGGTACACCGTTGTTTGCAGTCATTTTCGGATCGATTTTGCAAGTGCTTGCATCTGATGACCCGGATTATGTTCGACAAAATACTAACAAGTACAGTTTGTATTTTCTCATTTGCGGGGTTGTGACGGGTACGTCACAATTTTTAAAGGTAATGTACCTGTTTTCTACCAAGCTCAATGGTAGTGATTTCTTTAAAAATATGTATAACTACATTTTTAGATGTACACGTTCGGATTCGCGGGGGCTCTTCTGACAGAGAGGCTGCGTGGCTTAATGTTCAAAGCAATGGTCAATCAAGACATCGCTTGGTTTGACGATAAAGCAAACGGAACTGGAAACTTGTGTGCACGATTATCAGGAGATGCATCCGCTGTGCAGGGAGTATGATTTTTACAAATAAATAAATAAATAAATGTTATTAAGTACTTATTTATTGAAATAATGCTTACAGGCAACTGGACAGAGAATCGGTACTATACTAGAGTCACTTGCCACTTTGTTGTTGTCTGTTGGCCTAGCAATGTACTATGAATGGAGTTTAGCACTTGTTGGCTTGGCCTTTTCCCCATTCATTTTGGTGGCTACTTATTTACAAATGAAAGTTATGAGTGAGGAAAGTGAGGGAACTGCCAAAGCGATGGAGGAGTGCACAAAGGTAACATTTTTAAATATACACAGACACAGTAACGAAACTCATGCTATAATATTCACATAACAGCTTGCCATTGAAGTTGTATCAAGTGTGAGGACAGTTGTTTCCTTGGGACGGGAAGATATGTTCCACACACAGTTTATGGATAATCTACTTCCAGCGTGCAATGTAAGTTCAATCTTCTCCTTTACATCATCCGTGTAATGTTCCAATTGATTTTAAATTGAGTAGAGAGCAAAACGAAACACCCACTATCGAGGACTAGTTTATGGGCTAGCCAGGTCATTGATGTTCTTCGCTTTTTCCGCCACCATGTTTTACGGAGGATACTGTATTGTAAATAATAATTTGCCCTATGGAAATGTGTTTAAGTAAGTTGTTTGTTTTAAAATGATGCATAATTTCTCAACAGTTTGAAATAGGGTATCTCAGTCATTGCTTTGGGGGACGTTTGCGATAGCCAATGCTTTGGCATTTGCCCCAAACTTCCAGAAGGGAGTAACTGCTGCAAACAATATTTTCAATTTATTAGAAACGATACCATCAGTACAAGAGTCTCCTGGAGCTAATAAGCTTCCTTGGCATTCCGAAGGAAATGTTGTTTATGATAAGGTCGAATTCAGTTACCCTTCGAGAAAGGACATACCAGTTTTATCCGGATTGAATTTGGAGGTATTTAAAGGGAAAAAAATTGCTCTTGTTGGCCCATCGGGATGTGGAAAGTCTACATGCATACAACTGCTGCAACGATTTTATGATGTCCATGGTGGCTCAGTGTCTATCGATAAGGAAGATGTGCGTTCCCTGACAATAAGCAATCTACGCCGACAACTCGGCATAGTTTCTCAAGAGCCTAGTCTTTTCGACAGAACGATTGCTGAAAATATCGCCTATGGCGATAACTCTAGAATGGTTTCTTATACGGAAATAATTGAAGCTGCGCAGAAAGCTAATATTCACAATTTCATCACAACACTTCCATTGGTAACTTTTTGTTTGCAAATAGTTTATGGTTTTCAATAACAGCTTTAAAAATAATATCTCTAGGGATATGAAACACGCTTGGGGGAAAAGGGCACACAACTTTCTGGTGGTCAAAAGCAGCGAGTTGCGATTGCTCGTGCTCTCGTCAGAAATCCCAAAATACTTTTACTAGATGAAGCAACTTCAGCCCTGGATGCAGAGAGCGAAAAGGTTTAAATTATAGTAACAATTGAAGAAAATATTATATATGACCGTCATTTTTAGGTGGTTCAAAATGCTCTGGAAGCTGCGAGTGAAGGCCGAACAAGTATAAGCATAGCTCACAGACTTTCCACTGTTGTCGACAGTGATAGAATCTTTGTGTTGGATGCAGGTAAAGTGTGCGAAATGGGAACACATATTGAACTTTTGCAAATACAAGGAATCTACTATAATTTGTACAAGCTGCAGTCCGGAGCAGCCTAAAACTCGACTTACTGTGGTGAATTGTGCTATATTTAAGCGCACTTATTTAAACAAATAGTTCAAGTTGACCTATTGGTTGTATTAATGAAGTGAAATAATTGCAATGGTTTAATTTATTACTTAACAATTACAATACCGACATTAAGTAACATTTATAAATTCGGTTTATTTTAAGAATAAGAATGAGGAATTATATGAATTCTAAAAGAAATAGATATAATAAATTTTGGTTAGCTAATATGAATAAATCGATTAAAATTATTAAGTATTTAACTTAAATTAAATAGAGTTAAAAAACGGGAGAAAATTAAACCTCGGGATCTCTACGATCAACTTCGACCGAGGCCCTTAACGTGACTTTTAATAACGTGGGTAAAGCTGGGACCGCCACATTGACTTTTCAAGGATTTTTTTTGCGCATACCTATCACTGATTTAATTGCTCTGGGGAAATGTTTTTTTGAAGTGATAACTTCTTTAGGCGCGTTGGGCACTATTTGGATGGGCAGAAACTAACAAACTCGCGACACCGACATGTATAACAGTGACACCGACATGTATAACAGCGACACCGACATGTATAACAGCGACACCGACATGTATAACAGCGACACCGACATGTATAACAGTGACACCGGCATGTATAACAGTGACACCGACATGTATAACAGCGACACCGACATGTATAACAGTGACACCGACATGTATAACAGCGACACCGACATGTGTAACAGTTACAACGACATGTATAACAGTTAAACCGACAGGTATAACAGCGACATATATATGTATAACACTAAGTCTCCGAAAGGTTCTTGTCCAGGTAATATATAACACTTAATCTCCGAAAGGTTCTTGTCCAGGTAACGCCTAGTTGTCAGTGTTGCCGGAGGTTATTTTTTTAAAAGTGTAACAATTTTGTTCAATTATTTGAATACGTTACTATGGTAATTTATGGCAGCGACAAATTGATTGTCACCAAAATTATTTCAATTACCTGTTTTGTATGGGGAATTCATAACTCAATTTTACCAGGCGTAATTCCGACATATTATATCCACGATTTTGGGTTTGTGCACAGTTACGGCACAGTAGCTTGTGTTATAATTACCGAAACAAGAAATAGAAAACTGTGGTAAACTTGCCACCCTAAGAGTAGGTATACTGTATAAATAATTGTAATATTCATGAAGCAACGCTAGGTAAAAGAACCGGTTCATGAAATATAGAAAAAGGAATACATAGTGTTAAATAAAATGCACTTTTAGTTTTTAAAAGTTGAAACTCTAAAAACAGACAAAGTGTCGCAAGTTCTTGTTAGAGAGTTATAAACTTTATAAGTGTTTGAGTACGAGAACAAGTAGGAGTAGTAGAAGTTTCTGATTTTTGATCTGTTTGGGAATTATTTTCTTTTTGACTGGAATAAATTAATGACGCTGGGTTAAGTTGTCAATGATTGGAAGTATTGTTCGTGATAGATCAATATCTTTGCATATGCGACACTTACATTTAGGGATAATTGCATTGCATACCTTTGGGTAAATGATTCTCTCTAACGAAAGGAGCGACATCTAGATATCGAAAAAAAAACAGATTCTAATCTACTATGATTTTTATTTGAATACATATGTTACTATGGTAATTTATGGCGGCGACAAATTGATTGTCACCAAATTTATTTCAATTACCTGTTTTGTTTGCGGAATTCATAACTTAAATAAAAATGAAAAATGTAACACAATTTTTGTAGTAGTAGTTTATAATACTGATAAACTTCCTTAAGTCGAACTCTCAAAATGTAAGAAAAAAAATTCGAGTTATAGAAAATTCGACTTAGAGAAATAAAAACAAAAACCTGATTTTTTTTTTATTTTATTATTAGGATGCTTATTTCAAAAAGAGAAAAAAATCTTTAAGTAAAAGAAAGTTAGATAACAAAAGTTATCAAAGTTATCCATAAAAATTTGAGTTGTGGAGAAATTCGAGTTATGGAAGTTTGAGTTATGGAACTTCAACTGTAATGATAATGAATAATAAAAAACATTTTATTTAAAAGTACTTCCTGCGCAATAAAATATTTCCTGCCGATTCAAAAAATACGCACGTAATTGTTCAAGTTATCACTTCTGTCGGCACTCCCGGAGTGCCTCTAGTTTTTTTAATCGGAAAAGCCGTTCGCACACAATTTCAAATTTAAGTATTTTTGTAACGGTCAGTTCGCTATGAAACACTTTTGTTTTTCAAGGAAAAGCAAGAAAATTATTAAAAAGTTCATAAAAAATTAACCCATACGAATATAACTACGCCACGTATCTCAAATGAAGCGTATATTCGTAGGCTATTACTAGATTCAATCATATATTTTGTCGCTCTTCTCTAAATGGGAAAAAAGGGTGAGCCACAAATACCGAAAACAAACACTTTAAAAATAAAAAAAAATAGTTATCGTTCGAAAACAACTAAGCCACGTACATCCAGTAAACGCCTATTCACTAGCTATCAATTCATAGAAAAAAAAGCTCAATCGCTTTTCTCTCTCTGTGTCAAAAAATAAAAAGTTCATTTTACGACCAAAAAAGTAAGCTAATAATACCAAAATACAAATTTGGAAAAGCTTACAATTCACATATCCCTTTCGAATAATACTATATGACATACCTCATTAGAAGCGCGTATTCATTAGCTATCACACCTTATACTCAAATAAATTAGTTGCTCTTCGATTAATATGTCAAAAAGTAAAATGTTCAGACTTCCAAAAAAAGCCAAGGACACGCCTAGTACAAACAAAAAATTGGGGAATTTGAAAAAGTTCATATATCCCGTACGAATCCCAATAAAAGACATACCTCATTATAAGCGTATATTCATTATCTATCATACCCTATACCCATATAATTAGTTGCTCTTCGATTAATATGTCAAAAAGCAAAATGTTCAGACTGCCAAAAAAAGCAAAACACACGCCTAGTACAGACAAAAAATTGGGAAATTTGAAAAAAAAAATCATATATCTCTTTCGAATCCTACTATTCGGCACACATCATTAGAAGCGTGTATTCATTAGCTATCAAACCCTGTATTTAAATAATTAGTTGCTCTTCGGGAAATATGTCAAAAGGTGAAAATATTAACAAATGTCATTTTGTTGCACATGCAACTCTTTTGTTTTCATATGGAAACATTGAAAAAAGTCATATATTCCGTACGAATTCTACTATGCCATATATCTCTTATAGGCGCGTATTCATTAGCTATCACACCCTATACTCAGATAATTTGTTGCTCTTCGATTCATATGTCAAAAATCAAAAAGTTCAGATTACCAACAAAAGCCAAAGACAACCCTAGTACAAATTCTTCTAATGAGGTATGCCGAATATTAGGATTTGAAAGAGATATATGATTTTTTTCAAATTTCCCAATTTTTTGTCTGTACTAGGCGTGTGTTTTGCTTTTTTCGGCAGTCTGAACATTTTGCTTTTTGACATATTAATCGAAGAGCAACTAATTATATGGGTATAGGGTATGATAGATAATGAATATACGCTTCTAATGAGGTATGTCTTTTAGTGGGATTCGAACGGGATATATGAACTTTTTCAAATTCCCCAATTTTTTGTTTGTACTAGGCGTGTCCTTGGCTTTTTTTGGAAGTCTGAACATATTAATCGAAGAGCAACTAATTATTTGAGTATAAGGTGTGATAGCTAATGAATACGCGCTTCTAATGAGGTATGTCATATAGTAGTATTCGAAAGGGATATGTGAATTTTAAGCTTTTCCAAATTCTTATTTTGGTATTATTAGCTTACTTTTTTGGTCGTAAAATGAACTTTTTATTTTTTGACACAGAGAGAGAAAAGCGATTGAGCATTTTTTTTCTATGAGTTGATAGCTAGTGAATATGCGGTAATTTGGATGTACGTGGCTTAGTTGTTTTCGAACGATAACTTTTTTTTTTTTTTTCAAAGTGTTTGTTTTCGGTATTTGTGGCTCACCCTTTTTTTCCATTTAGAGAAGAGCGACAAAATATTTGAATCTAGTAATAGCCTACGAATATACGCTCCATTTGAGATACGTGGCGTAGTTATATTCGTATGGGTTAATTTTTTATGATTTTTTTTAATAATTTTCTTGCTTTTCCTTGAAAAACAAAAATGTTTCATAGCGAACTGACCGTTACAAAAAAACTTAAATTTGAAATTGTGTGTGAACGGCTTATCCGATTAAACATTAAAAAAACATTTCCCCAGAGCAATCAAATCAGTGATAGGTAGCGCAAAAAAATCCTTGAAAAGTCAATGTGGCGGTCCCAGCCTTACCTCCAAGCTAGGACCGCCACAAAATCTCCCACTTCCCGAAGAGCAACTAAATCAGGAATGGAGCAATTAAATAGCAACTAATTCACATATACTTTGTTTGGCGAAATTCCAATGTGGCGGTCCCAGCTTTACCCACGTCTTTTAATATTATGCCCACGGTTGCCACTTTCATAATATTTTACCAAATTTGGTAAATTTTTTTTTTATTTGGTGATTTCTGGTAATTTGGTAATTTTTATCTGGTTTTGGTAACTTTTTGAACCAGGAGCACCAAAACAGGAGAAATCGATATCATCACATGTAAATGCTGCCTTAATTTTTCAGGAAAAAGATTAAAAGTATTACTTGTAATTTAGTAAGTTACGTCTTATTTGATTAAATGCCTATAAAGTCTGGCAAAATTCATACTTGTAATGTACAATGCTAATTGAATTTAAAAGACTTACGTTAAAATGATTTGATATGTACACTTTTATTTTAGTTTCTCTTAAGACAGAAGATAAATAAATTTCACTTTTCCTATAAATTATTTTTCACGCCAAAATGTCAAAAATGTATTGCTGACAATAAAACCCAAATGTCTGCCAAATCAATCTTGAAAGCAGTTAGTTTTCGCTCGAACTGCGTACTGCCTACTGATGTTTTCACGTGGAAAGTTTATTTTGACATTTCTTGGGCTAAATTTGTATGAAAAATTGGATTTCACTTGAGAGTTGAGAGACTTTACGTGTAGGTACTGCATAGTGCATATAGGTCATACTACAGCATACTATATAGACTTAAACACTTTCCACTGCCATTATTTTTATATATTAAGTTCGTAAATCAGAGAAAAATCCAACTATACCGAAAAGTCATATTCATACTGGCTCAAGACGATAATTATGTATGATTTTTTCGTGTCTTATAATTTTTCCAGATTTTTGGTAACTTTTAGCTTGGTCTGATATCTTTTTTTTCCATTTTTGGTCGCAATTTTTGTTTTTTTTTTAAGTGGCAGCCATGGTAATGCCTACGGGATCGGCACCGTAATAAAGTTGGCGCCAAAATTTTTTGTTTTTAAAAACCAAAATGAGTGGATTAATTGTATATTTGGAAAGATAATTGAATATAAAGTATAGATGTTTACTGCATATGGCCTATTCACACCGAGCCGAAAACCGGGTTTTCGCGTAAACACTTCAAAACGAGTCTTTGAAGTTGTTTTCCACGAAAACGACTTCTAATCGTTGGTTTGCTGAAACAAACACACCTTTTGCAATAATCAGCAAATTTAGAATAACAGCTGACCGAACAAAATGTCACAACGCAACTAATCATTTTCCACACTTAAATAATCTCTGAATTCATTTTATATGATGGGTCCTTTAATAAATGCATAGATATGAGCATGAAGTACCTACGTACATAATACATATACAATACATTTTTGTTCTCAAATGTAATACGCATAAATGTTACCTATGTATATTGTATACCTTTTTTTAGAATATGTGAATATGAAATTAAGTGATGAAATGATATTATAGTTGTTTATATAAGTAGGTATATAAAAGCAAAG
The DNA here is from genome assembly GCA_946477585.1 of Cheilosia urbana. NCBI lineage: Eukaryota > Metazoa > Arthropoda > Insecta > Diptera > Syrphidae > Cheilosia > Cheilosia urbana. The sequence goes on from OX297856.1 coordinate 48,822,279, forward strand.
TAATGATTGTGCGTAAATGCAAAGTTATAAGCAGAGACAATACTGAGACCTCCATCTTCGGCCGATTTTCCGTTACTTGCCTACAAGCTATATTTTTATGGGGTGGTACATGCTAAGTGCGTTAGTATTGTTACATAGAAATTCGTATTGGCAAATGTCACGTAACTTCACTCACCAACACACTCGAACCTTGCATGTCCCACTTCCGCTGTCGGCAAAGTTGCTGCCAGTGTTCATAGAATGTTGTCCGTTAAATTTGAAATTATTCATTACATGTGAATAGTATTTTATTCCCTTAAACCCTACCCTGGGGTCCGAGCGCGTTGCATAAACTAAGCTTTCGTGGATATTTTTTAAACTAAGAATCTCACGGTGGCGCTAATCAAGCTAATCCTCTGATGTATCAGTAGGCGTCTCGTCATTAGTTATTTTTAATTGCGCGTGCGGTGCAGTCGTAAATAATTTATACTGAAACAAATTTTGGTTTTTGAAATAATAAGAAAAATATATTGGGGTTTTCTGGACCCCAGGGTAGTAATAGTGTTTCTCCAGGGATGGGTAGGGTTTAAGGGTTAGGAATAAGTGCACTTTTGCTGAAAATATTTATGAAAAATGATTACTGCAGCATGGTTGTAGTAAAATAAAAACATTTTGAGCACTTTCTTCAGGTATTTAAGAAAAATGTACACATGAAATCGAAGTTAATGATATTCAAAAGCGGAAAATACACAACAATATTTGTCCTAATATGTTTCCAGTATATAAAACATCTCATTTAGATCGCATTATTAACTAAATAAATTATATTAATCGTTTTTTAAAAATGTATAATAACCAACCAATAGCATTCAGTTATCTTAAAATGTGGTATTCTAGAACTCTATCACATTCCCCCATGGTTGGTAGCGGTTGGCAGCATTGAATTAATATTTTTTGTATGCTTTTACATGTCACACGGATTCTAAATAGACATAACACCGATAGGAAAACAAAATGGCGAATTTGAAAAAAAACTGAGGGGGCCAGCGGCAAGAGGATTGTGAGTTGGGGGTCTCAGTATTGTCTCTGGCCATGACTTCCACTTGGAATACACTGAAATGGCCTGGGAGACGTAGTGATGTTGATATGCCCAGCGGTTCAGAGTATAGATGCCTGCACACGGGAAAGGATTGTGTGTTAGGTATAGGCATTGTATATAGAGACTAGTCTCTATATACAATGGTATAGGGTGAGTTCATAATTGCAACATTGTTGCACGTGTCATGCAAAAAATATTGATTCTATGCAGTTATGAACAGAAATAAATAAAAAATATGAAATAAAAAAAAAACACAAATAATATATTTGAACTTTTTAATAAAAAAAAAACTTCATTTATTTTAGATAAATCTATTAAATTTTCATTTATTTTACTTACATATTTTTGCTGACATCTTCCTGCAACTTGGCAACAAAACAAAATTCAATGCAGAGTTGATCGCAGTTTGACTGACATTTGGCTTATATGAACGCAATGTTTTTGCCCTCATGCAAAGATAATGCAGTATTTTTACATTAATGAATGAAAAAATTGCTGCCGCATTTTTACTTTTATGAACTCAGCCATAGTCCCAACTATCCATACGGCTCTGCTGGGCTATGCGCTCGAGAAGGGTCTTGCGAATTCTAAATTCTGGCATGATGTAGTCCGTGCTAATCACATTGGCACAGTGCTTATAGGATCGTTGAGTGGCCCTCCTCATCGTATTTCCAGTCTATTGATGCTCATTCTCATGGCACTTTTGCTCCCATTGATTACACAAAGATATCTAGCGGAAACAGATTGAGGATAGCCTCAATTCACGCAGTTGGAGTCCACCTCATCACGCTGGTGACTTTGACGCAAGCTAGTCTTTGTACTTTTGTAATAGCCTTTAGGTAGGCCGCCTTTTTAGTTGCTGGCCACCATACTGCCATAAGTCAGTATTGGTCTTACAAGAGCTGTTTACAACCGGAAGTTGATCTTGCTACCCATGATTGTCCAAAGATTTGGCTACAGGTATAGAATGCTATTGTGGCTTTCTTGATTCGATCATCTATGTTAATTTTCAAATTTAGTTCTTATCTAGCTTTAGTCCAAGGTATTCAGCGCTGTCAGATTTTCTGAGGGGTGTCAAGGTTGGACATGGTTCCATTTAATTGCCAGTGTTGGCAGAAATTTACCGGTTGCCATTAGCTCAACGTCGTCAGCGTAGGCAGTTATTCTCACCCCGGTATTTCTAATTTGTATAAGTGACTCATCTAAGACAGTTGCCCAAAGTAGTGGGGATGTAACTCCTCGTTGAAGTGTTCCTCTCGATGCATAGGCTTCGAGTCTGGAACCGCCAATTTCGTTTACTATACGTGTCTAGCCCTAAGTTCGTTGACAATCCAGTTGATGACAGTGGTGTCAATGTTGAGTTTACTTAGTTTTCTGCATATGTCCGTTTTGACATTGTTGAAAGCTTCCGCAAAATCTAGGAATGCCGCTAAGGTTTATCCTTTTATTCATAATGATTTTTCTATTACTATTACAAAACACTGTGGCGCAGTCTCTACGTTTTTTCCTTTTGTGTAAGCATGCTGCGCTCGGGATATATCTATCAATCTTTCTAAGTGTTTTCGATCACGTTAAGAGGCACAAAAGGTGCAAGGAAAAAGAAAAACTCTTCGCTAATTACAATATGTTTATTGTGTAGGTTGACTTTATTCCTATGTTCGATAAAAAGAAAAATGTGCCTAAGATGGCGTATGGCGGCTAGCAATGACGACGTAAAAAAAAAGGAAGAGGGGGCAGAGCAATGGCGCCTTTAGTTTTGTACCAAGAGAAACTACGAAAGAAACTACAAACAACTTCGCTTAGTGAGATCGCCCTCTAGTGCTAAATAGAAGCTTTTTTTTTTGTGTAGGAAATTCGCTGGAAGTAAAAAATCATCGGAAGACATTGCAGAGCTAGTTCGCGACGGATGCTTCTGAAATAGTGAAACTCCCGGGTGTCTGACATTCGTCATCCCGAATAAGATTGCACCTACTCGTACGACTAATCAGCAATTTGTTTCTGAATTATTAATGAATTTAAGAGAAAGATCCGACGAACGGTGTCGGATTTCTAAACTTGTTTTGTTTGAAAACAATACCCGATTTCTGAGCCCTAGCTAAATCTTATAGATCAAGAGGTTTTATCCGTCTCAATCTCCTAATTACATAAGCCGTATTTTATTATCAGCGTGATCTGATCCGGATCACGATAATAAAACAATACGAAGCTTTGAAGAATATTATTTTTAAGTTGTGGCTATAGTTACCTAATACATGTATGTAAATGTATGAGTATGGCAAACTTCATATTGCCACCAGCCATATTGCAAACATTTGATGCAACGTGACGGCAAACTTCCATAAGTCAAATTTCCATAATTTTGATTTCGATATTGTTTTTTTTAAAAACTAATTTAAAATTTTATGTTCAAATATGCAACAAATAAACAATATTTTGAGGCTAGTATTTGTAGGTGTATCCAGACCAACGAAAGATTTGTTCAGAAACATTTTTTTGTCAAACATTTCGGAATTGTTTTTGCCGTTAAAGACACCGATAAAGTATTTATTAAATATTTATAAAAATGTTTTTAATTTTTATCTATCACGGCCAGAGGCTCGAAAACAACAACACCACTTATAGTCTATCGCAAGATTGTTATTGAATTGCCTTAAAAAAGGTGATTTTAACGTATTGAAATTGCGTCTGGCCAGGGTTTGGCTGCGTGTAAAACGTCTGGGACCCACACTTTTGTGATCAGGGCAGTCTATTCTTTCATTTGATACTAAAATCAAATGGTTATCAGTTATCACAAAAATCTAGGCCTTGGAAAAAATCACTTTTTCAACCAAGTATTACTTACTTCAGCTGCGACGAATTGCTGCCAGACTTCCGGATTTGATATCGTATCGTGCACTAATATACTTATACTTTGCTGTGGGCTCTTGGTCTATTCCGTTATACGGAGCGTTTTATTTTTGAATGGAAATGGTTTGCACTTCTCGTCCGCAATTGGAATTCTTAGACAAAGTAAATGACAGCGGTCTTAACACGTAACCCCAAAAGAAGAAACTGAAGTTAGTTACATAAAAATCGGCAACAACAGTTGCAGTTGCAGTTACATTATTTCTTTGTACTATTTTGTGATAAAAAAGAAATGTGTTTCCCAATAATTAGCACCGAAAATAATTAAAATCTAAACAGCCTGCTCTCACCTTTCTAAGGGGAATCTTGTGAAACAATAATTATTTACGATTGGGAAAATGCGAAATATTTCATAAACATTTTTTGTTAAATAAATGGTTATGAAACATTTACTAAAATGTTTATGAAATATTGCGCTGGTCTGGGCGTACCTTTATATAATGAAAAAGCAACATCTCGAAAAACGGAGGGGAAATTTATTTGCATGTGAAAAATATGCTTGTTGATTGTTTGTGTTATAAATGGTGTTGAATATTTTAGTCTGACAACGTGTGGCTTGTCTATCGTTTACAGGCACACCAACATTTAAAAATGAAACAAACAGCGCCAAACAACGCAGCGAGAAACAGTAGAATAAATTTTCAGATCATAATTTGTGATCTCGATGAATATCAGGATCTTATGCTGTTGTTGTTGTAATTGCATGTAAATCGATTATCTATATGGATCATGACTAATAATAAAATACGGCTATTTTCATTATTCTGTTCTGTTATTTCGGTGTTCGTGGTTGAGAAGCCTACTTCTGTGTTTTCAAGCAACCTTCTTAACACTTAACCTCATCTTCAATCATTTCAACCAGAGACAATACTGAGACCCCAAACTTCGGCCGATTTTCCGTTACTTGCCTACAAGCTATATTTCTATGGGGTGGTACACGCTAAGTGCGTTAAAATTGTTACACAGAAATTCGTATTGGCAAATGTCACGTAACTTCACTCACCAACACACTCGCACCTTGCGTGTCCCACTTCCGCTGTCGCAAAGTTGCTGCCAGCGTTCATAGAATTTTGTCAGTTAAATTTGAAATTATTCGTTTCGTGTAAATAGTATTTTATTTTAGGAATAAGTGCACTTTTGCTAAAAATATTTATGAAAAATGATTACTGCAGAATGGTTGTAGGAAAATAAAAACATTTTGAGCAATTTTTCTTCAGTTATTTAAGAAAAATGTACACATGAAATCGAAGTTAATGATATTTAAAAGCGGAAAATACACAACAATGTTTGTCCTAATATGTTTCTGGAATATAAAACAACTAATTTAGATTTTTTTTTTTTTTTATATATACTTCTCCCGGGAAAGGCGAACCTATAACGCTTCAACAGCGCCCCGAGATGCCTGCAGATGTATGTTTGCTCTGCACTTAAATTGCTGCAAATTGTAGTCTTCTGGAAATATATCCCCAGGAAGCGAGTTCCAAAGTTTGCTTGTCCTGTAACAGAAGGAGTTTTTGAAAGTTGATGTCCTCGCGGTTGTCAAGTGTACTGTATGGTCATGAGCATTAGCAGCCTGTCTTGTTGGGCGCCCAAAAGTTGCATTTCGAGGGATAATGTCTTTGAGTTCCTCAGAACATCTACCATGGAAGTACCTATAGAACAAGCATAGGTCAGCGACTTGTCTTCTGTGCACCAACGGTTGTAGATTCGATGTGAGTGTAGGGTCTCCAATGAGTCGAACTGCTGGTCTCTGTATGCTATCAAGCAGGTTAAGTGAATGTTTTGGGGCCGAGCTCCATATATGGGAACAATATTCCAAGCCTGGTCTAACCTGTGCTTTGTAGAGAAGGAGAAGTTGCTTGGGGCTAAAGTACCTCTTTGCTCTAAATAGGTAGCTCAACTTTGCGGACGCCGATTTGGCGATATAGGATATGTGGTTCTGCCATGTGATTCCTGAGTTGACTGTGACTCCTAGAAGGTGCATTGAGTCCTTGTGATGGATTGGATGGTCATCCATTTGGATCTGAGGGACTGTTGATGCATTTTTTCTGGAAAATGTTGTGAGCTGTGTCTTGTTTGCAGTATTATTAACCAAACAAATTATATTAATCGACTTTTGAAAATTTATAATAACCAACCAATAGCATTTAGTTATCTTAAAATGTCGTATTCCCGAACTCCATCACATTATCCCATGGTTGGTAGCAGTTGGCAGCATTGATTTTATATTTTTTGTATGTTTTTGCATGTCACACGGATTCTAAATAGACATAACACCGATCGGAAAACAAAATGGCGAATTTGAAAAAAAAACTGAGGGGGCCAGCGACAAGAGGATTGTGAGTTGGGGGTCTCAGTATTGTCTCTGATTTCAACATTTAGATCTCTATGCAGATCCGCATTGCGTATGTACCAAGGTGCATTAACTATGTTCCTTAGTACTTTATTTTGGAAAACCCGAATTTTTTTGTAAATTTGTTTGGCATGTGCATGCATACAACTGGAGCCCGTAGGTCCATACTGGTTTCAGAACTTGCGTACATAGCAATACCTTATTGTAGTTGGACAGGGATGAGTATCTTCCAATAAGCCAATACATTTTACTGTATCGCATGTTTAACTCATCCTTTTTTTTCGCTTTCCAACGCAGTTTAGCGTCTACAGTCATGCCTAGATATTTGGCTGTATTTGAATATTCCACTACATTGTTGTTAATGTAGACTGGAATGTGTGGTACTTTTTTATACGTAAAATTAATATGGACGAACTTAAGGTCATTTAATCTAATCTGCCAATGAAGCGTTGAGAATGAGAAGGTGTTAAGTGACATTTTTGAAAGTTTTGATGTTTTTTATCTGATAAGGTATTATTCGACAACTTAAATTTTGGTCTATTCGCCGATACTCTACTGTACTTAATATAGGAGTTGGATATGGTTAAAGGTGGTAAATACAATACTTTTTAAATGAAAAGTGACTGTAACTTTTTTTGCATAAGGCCCTTAAAGGCATTAATTTGTAAAAAAAAAAATGGTGCGACTGTATCCAACAGTCCCGAAATATGTGTATGTGTAAACACCGTGCGTGCGGTATGTGTGTGGCTTGATATGCATATTGCTGGTCTACGACAGTTTTGTTAGTTATTGTCCTGCTTTGATTTCTGCGTGCCTGGTAATTCACGAAAGATTTGGCACCGAATTTCCTCGAGATATCCGTCACAGGGAAGAAATTTGAGACCATCATATATGAAAAACATGCTTTATTTCACATCAACAAAAAGCTGAAATTAATATGCCCCAGCTCATAAATGTATGCAATGATAAAAACGGATGCAATGATAAAATGTATGCAATGATAAAACACAGTGAGACATTTCTGTCCCCGCAAGTTAAATGTGTGGAAATACTCCACCAGATTCCAAAAAATGTATGCAATTATAAAACACAGTGACACATTTCTGTCCCCGCAAGTTAAATGTGTGGAATTACTCCACCAGATTCCAAGAAATTTATGCAATGATAAAACACAGTGAAGCATTTCCGTGACGCATTTCCGTCCCCGCAAGTTAAATGTGTGGAATTTCTCCACCATTTGATGTTTACACATCAAAAAATTCCACTTATTGTAAGGTTTAATAAATGAAGTCACGTTGTCTAAAATAGAATTTTCTTTATTTATTTTTTTAATTCGTATTACCGAACTCCAACTTCCTTTATAGGCAGATTTAGGGGCAAACAACTTTAAACGTCTTTTTCTCGAAACTAGAAATTTGTCACTTAACACCTTCTCATTCTCAACGCTTCATTTCTTGGGTTAGGTTAGGTTAGGTAAGCAGGTTACCGTGGAGTACTCCGTGCCACACTCAGGTCAATATTGACCCATTGTGATGCCCTTTGGGGGAAAAGGATGTCCCTTACCCATGATAACCCTGTCTATAAATACCTATGATTAACTAGGTAACTCACTGTGTTGTTGCCTACAAACCGTCCTGTGGATTTGATAAAGCTCAGTATTTTGTTTTTATGTGTGCTGGAAAGCTCGTCTAGGTCGTGGAAGAAGTGTCTCCCTAGGAATCTGTGTCTGTTGTGTTGGAGATCTGGGCAGTGACATAGGAAGTGGGTTGTACTCCCAATACACCAATTTGAATTTAGAAATAAGCACTCTACCATTGATCAGGTGCATAGAATCACAGATAAAATTGAAAAAAGCATTTGAAGAGAAAAATGTGTGATCTACAGTATTTCTTGATATAGCACAAGCTTTTGATAAAGTCTGGCACAAAGGACTGATACACAAATTACAAGAGCACTGCCGAAGCAGTATTCGACCATTCTGGAGTCTTATATGTCAGATCGATTATTCAGAATTAAGCAAGATACAAAGTACTCAACATTAAGAGGTATTAAAGCTGGGGTACCGCAAGGCAGTCTGCTAGGTTCAGTTCTATACATACTTTTCACTAGAAAGTGAAGAAACCACCATAGCTACTTTTGCAGATGACAGAGCTGTCATTGCTGTGAGAGCAACTGTCGAAATCTGGTCGGAATAGCAACAAAAAAGCTTCAAACAGCAATAAACAATATTTCAGAATGGACTAAGAAATTGCAGTGTCTTCCAAGCAGAGGTCCTGGTAGTGACAACAGCAGCCCGTGAGTCTGTGGTAAGGGCAACACCACCTTGAAGGTTTTACCTTCTTTATCGACAGCCAGGCCGCAATAAAAGCATTAACTGCAGTAGAAATAAAATCAAAGCTTGTACTTGTGCTTGTAAATGATAGTTGAATATTTTCTTCCAACTTCTGTCGGAACCAGTTCCAATCAGTCAGTCTAACTACATAGTTTTGGGCTTTGGTCTTTTATTATTTTTTTTATCGCCAAGTGTTAAAAGTATAGGCGAATGATCTGATTGAAGGCCAGGTCCTTCCTCTATGCTTATTTTATTTGAAGATATATTTTTGGATAGAAAGAAGTCGACAAGATCTGGGGTTTTATTCCTATCTGTTGGCCAACAGGTAGATTTTCCCGTTCAGTGATACATATTTGGCGCCATCTTCTTTAACTGCTTCATATAGTTCTCTGCCTTTAGTACCTATTACTTAATCTAGATCCCCAATATTTATTTTTGCCCTTAAATGCCCTCAAGCGATTAATCTATTGTTAAACATGCGAAAAAGACTTTTACAAACATTTTTCTTTCTTTAGAAGAGCAGTATACTGCTGCAACAGATATTGGTACATTGCTCGTTTCTATACACTTATGAAAATTCCTTGGATGGCACAAATGATTGATTAAATAGAAGATAAGAGTGTAGGATCACAAAAAAACAAGTTGCTATAATACATTACATATATTTGGTACTGATACCGATTTTTTGATCATTGATTTAAACGATAAGGTCTGAAGTATGAAGGAGGTGCGGCCTATTGAAATGAAGTGTTTTTTTGTCTAAGGCTTTACCCGCCTTAGGTATAAAAATAATTTTCACTTCCCTCCATATTTTCGGTATGTACCCTTAGGTTAGGTTAGGTTAGGTTAACGGGTGGATACGGCAGAGTAAACCCTGCAGTACCCCACTTAGGTCCATGTGGACCCATTGTGATGCCCTTGTTGGGGGGTAGCCGATGTTGTTGGCGATGTTGTTAGTTCCTTCTAATTACTCGACCTTGTCCAGCCATCCTGATGTATTTATGAACCTGTAAAGATTAGATAAATTAACATCTGAAAGTTCTTGTATGTCATGGAAGTGGTATCTTCCAAGTGTTCTGTTCCTCAAGTGACACAGACTTGGGCAGTGACAGAGGAAGTGAGGTGTGTCCTTATGCACCTCCTCGTCTTCGCAGCCCCTGCATATATCGTCATTCTTGAGTTTTAATTTCATTTATGCAGTGACGTTCTATCAAACCGCATAAGCTTGCTAGTCCGACCTGCATTATACTCCGGCCATAGCTTCCGTGAAATTTCGCAGGTAGTTAATTCCTTCCACCTGTTGTTGGCTTTCATTCGAATCTTGTTTTCCACTCTCTCTCTGAGATTACAGAGCGGTGGATTGATCGATTTAATCGCCCGATCTTGATCCATAGCAGATCCATTTCTTGCCAGTTTATCAGCCATCTCATTGCCGGCTTTGTCCCTGTGTCCAGGGACCCAGCAGAGGCGCGTGGTATGCTGCGAGCAGAGAACCTTAAGCTCTTCACGGCAGCGGCGAACTAGCTTCGATTTTATTTCAATAGCAGACACTGCTTTTATAGCCGCCTGGCTGTCAATAAATATGGTAATATCATCATTTGGTATTGCCATCATTGACACCATATGGGCAGCTTCGGCGATTGCCAGAACCTCCGCCTGAAAAACACTACTGTGATCAGGCAGTCTGATCGAGTGGTGTATATTTAGCTCTTCGGAGAAAATTCCAGCACCTGTACCACAGTCCATCTTAGATCCATCTGTGTAGATGGATATCGATTTCCTATTTGTGGGTTCGTCTGTGTTCCATTCCTCCCTGCTGGGGAAATAGCAAGAGAATGGTTTATCAATGGTTTCCAGCTTTTGGTTTGGCTGATCCTGAGGGCACTTTTGGCTGCAGATTCTTGCATGTGTAGGTCTAGGGGTACCAGGTTGAGGATTGCCTCCATTCCAGCAGTAGGTGTTGTCCTTATTGCGCCGGTTGTACCTATACATGCCATTATTGTCTTTGAGATATCCCGGAACCGCAGGTTCTTTTGATAGGATTTTTCTAAGTCTAGCTGATTCCCTAGTATCTTCTATTTCATTACAGAAGGTATGCCAGGCAGTGCGTTTAGCACTAGTGACAGCGCTTTTAAATTTTCTCTGACCGGCTTTGTATAGATCCCAGTCTGACTGGGAGTTGGTGCGCTTGGCCAGATTGAATAAAGATCTGGCTTTCCTCCTGATTTCAAGTAGGTCCTTAGACCACCACGATGGAGAGTTTCTTTTCTTGATTGTCCGTAGAGGACAGGCTTTATCGTATGCATTACTTAGAATTTTGTTTAAACTCTCTGTGAATGCATCGATTTCGTCTGGTGTCCCTATTGCTTTATCTTTCAGGTTTTGACCATTTTCCACGGTCTCTGAGACGAATACGTCCCAGTTGGTGAGCCTTGGATTTCTGAATTTACCTATAACTATTGCTTTTTCTTCTACTAGAAATTCTATAATTCTATGATCCGAAAAGGATGGCTCAGAGGAGACCCTCCATTCCTTCACAGTTAGAGTTTGTGAGTTACTGTAGAGTGTTACGTCTAGCACCTAACGTCTATTCCTAGTTATAAAGGTCGGCTCACTGCCGATATTGGCTATCAGGAGATTATTTTTAATAATGAATTCTAAGAGGGACTCACCGCGTACATTGATGTCCGTACTGCCCCAGAGCGAGTGATGGGAGTTGGCATCGCAGCCAGCAATCAGGTCCCATCTTTCCTTTTCAACTGTTCTGGCTAGTGAATAGGATAGCTCTGAGGGTGGGTTGTCCGACTCGTAAGGCATATATATTGATGCCAGTATCAAAGCGCCTTTTCCTGCCCTGTCCCACTTGACAACTGTTTGGTCCGAATCCCTGAGACTAGGTAAAAGAAAAAGTTTAAGCTGTTTTCTGGCTACAATACAAGTTCGAGACTTACCATTATTCGGTGTATGGTAAATTGTCAGGTCTTTGGAACTCAGCCCTCTTATCTTTCCCCGGAGAATCCAGGGTTCTTGTATGAGGGCGACATCTATATGTTTCGTTTCCATGAGGAGAACGAGATTGGCACTAGCCGCCTTACTGTGATGAAGATTTAGTTGTATTATCTTCATCACGAGTTGTCCTTGTCGGTTGCTCTCCCTTGTCTTTGACCGCTAACAGCCGGAGTTTGCATCGCGTTATGCCTACGCGGACTTTAAACTCTTGCTTACGGAGTAGCGGCAACGTATGTACCCTTAAGTGGGGAAATAACTCCCTCGGAAGAATTTGCTTTTATTTACTCAAAGTCGATTCGCTCAATTTTGGATATTCCGAAGTTGAGAAAACCGAAAGTCGGTCAACTTGGGGTTCGCTCAACTCCCCGAAATAGTAGAAGTTAGGAAAGCAAACTTGGGATTTTATGTAGGTACATATATACATATTTCGATTTTTTTATTTTTGACTGTTAGCTCTTCAGATCAAGTGACTTTATTATTGACTTTGGGAGAATTGGCCATAGTTTGATTGGAGCAGTGAAGACGATGGAGAGGACAGGGGAGGATAATTTGGTCTGTGAGAGACTGCAATAGAAACAAAAAATACAAAATGATACCATATACCATACGCGTTGGACTTGCAAAATGGATACCCATACTTCCTAAAACGAAAATTATAAAGTAGGTATGCCGAAATACCAATCCAAAGTTGAACTGACATATTTTGTGTCATGTGTCACAAATATCCCAGGGACAGGGATATTTCTGAAAGAGCAAATACGTCAACTTCTGAATTTCTAGTGAGGAGGAGTTGAGAATTAAAGTAGTGAATACAAGCAACTCCCAAGTTGGCCAACCTCGGAGTTATAAAATGGAGAATAAAATAGCCATTAATGGCTTGGCACATTTTCTCAAGCTAAATTTTTTATCGTGCATCGTTGTTGTTGTTGATGAGGATTAGATTTTTTCATGAGCGGCACAAAAATACAGAAATTACGTTTTCTTCATTCTCATTTGGGTGTGTGTCTGTATACCATTATATGTTTAGGATTGAATATACCTTTTGTCTCACTTGAATTGAATTTTTGAAGTACGTTATTTTCAAAGAACAGCTGGTTTCCGTGACAGAGCGCACACTGTGCCAAAACTCATCAAGGATTTTAGCTTAGCCTTGGAATACAGATTAAAAATAAATTTTTGGAAAATCCTGTCTTCAGCTGAAATACTTTCACACGTTTCTCAAATTATCGCACGCTTCTTAAACTGTTCTACGGGCAATAATATTGAATCTAACCTGAAAAATAAAAAATAGCCCACAAAGTCAAAGCCCGGCAAATCCTATATACCTACGAAGTTTTAAATAAATCGTAATGTTAGAGTGAATTATAATAATAAAAATCTCGAAGTCGAAATTTGGCACAAAAACAATCTTTCTCGTCCTATTTCTATGCGAAAGTTAAATCAATAGGTTATCTCTGATTTATCGACAAATATACAATTATGGAATCATCGACTCTAACGTATGGACAATAAACAAATAAATACGCAAACTCGTTCTCTTCGAACTTAGTTAGATCAAGTGGGTACCTTATCGTATTAAGATACGAATACATATGCCATTTTACGCATATTTACTAACTAAGCATACCTTAACTTCTGGCACACGGTCAGTCCGATTATTTCCAGCAAGGTATTCACTTGCAAACGTTAAGCCTGATCTTGTCGTCATGAGTTCAGTTGGCGACAGTAAGGAAGATTTATCTTTCTACAAGACGAATATCATTCTAGAAGAAAAAAATACCACATTTGGCGAGAAATCTGAACCGTAAGTATTGTGAAATAAGGACATTATTAACGATCGATTGGAATGGCCAAAGTGTAATAATCGGTGGTAGTGAATTCAAAAAGTGTTTGCAATATGCATACTTTATGAATTATGGCTACAATTGTGAGAGTTGCCACGAACAAACAATAAACGTAATCTATTAAGGATATATCCCTGAAATACCCTCAGGATCTATGTTTACATCAACCATATTCTCGGTTGTTCTCTTGCAAGTTGTATTCGACGGTTACAAACGGTTTATTAAGTTTTCTGTGTTGTTTTGTCGTGAATTACATATGCTTGAACAAAACTGTCCGCTGTTCAATCAATGGAATCCCTAAAAAATGATTTATTGCTAATATCAGGAAAAAATCTACAAACGTGTAGATGAGCTGTGAAAATAATTATAAAATTATAAAAACAATTAGTCATGGATACAGTGTGACATTGAAAATGTATCCGCATTAATATTGGTGTATTTTTGATTAGAAATAATTCAAAGGTTCTTCTATGAGTTTGAGTATTTCTTTCATTGTTGTGTTACACATTACACTTATCATTTATTATATGTAGGTATATAGGCATGTTTTAATCTAAAACAGTTAATAATTGATTGAGTAGAGTAACACATGTTGATATTTAGTCATAACATACACCTTTTCATTAATTTATATGATGTGATAACAAATACTTTTTGACAAAACAATCGCACTTTGAAAATGATACTGCAAACAGTCTGAGATAAAATTAACAATATTTAATATGACTGCAGTTTATTATTGGGAAAAACACATGAAACGTATTGATGGAACCAATGTGAACGTAGTGTAACTAAAGATTTTTTTTTTAATTCTTTTCCCATTACCCTTTTTTGCTTGAAAAAAAAAGAAAAAAAGTTAATTTAGAAAAGCAAAAAACCCGACTGACTGTAAAAAAGATTAAAACAAGACATTTTCAAGTATAACTAATTGACAATCGGAGACTAACTACACAATCTGACAAAAAATATGTGCAGTCTCTGACTGCCAATTAGTTATACTTGGAAGTGTCTTGTTTTAATCTTTTCTTTTTTTTAAATTAACTTTTTATTGTTTTTTTTTTTTTTGTTTTATTTATATTTTTATATTTATTTGTTTAGCCTATGACACTCCGGGAAAAAATACCAATTTAATGACACCTCACTCTTCAAAATCGGTCAAGCCGTTTGGGTTACAGGGCGTCACGTGGGGAACGTACATAGGATACGCGCGAAACACATAACCCTACCTATGTTCAGTGTGGTAAAAATCTAAAACGTTACCAAAGAAGTAGATACATTACATTTTATTGCATATTAGTAAAAGTTAAAATTTAATTCGTTTGGATTAAAAAAAAAATTGTATCCACCTCGTATAGTTGAGGCCCAGATCCACTTATCCTTGAATCCTGTTCAATACAGGGTGTCCGCCGGGAAGGTATACTACTTTGTTTTGCCGCCATTCATATTTAGCAGTCGTGAAGTAGACACGTGGGAAATTTATTATGGAAAAACATTCGATAAACCAACGTGTTTTAATCGTTAAAACATTTTATCGAACAATCATCGATTACTGTGACGATAAGAAATTTACGTGAAATTTTGGGAAGAAACAACGTGCCAACAAAACGCACTATTTATCGTGAAGTGAATGATTTCGAAGAAAGAGGGTCTGTAGGTGATAGGCCCAAGCATTATCCATTTAAAGTTACAGTCTGGTGTGCAATTTGGTCAGGAGGAATCATTGGACCTTACTTCTTTGAAAATGAAAACGGCGTAACGGTAACTGTGAATGGGGAGCGATATCGTGATATGCAGCCCTATTGCGAAGATTAACAATCAATCGGTTGACGGCTGACAAATTTATCAATTAAAATTGATGTTGGTTGGTATTGCGAAAAACGATTGATAAAAATATAACCTATTGTGAACATAACGCCAAAAATAAAGTTATTGTGAATGAAAATTCAACTTTCACAGTTCTAAAATATTTGATATGGAGAGTGATTGTTACGATTTTTGCAAACAATTTAATTAAACAATAAAAACGAGTGTTAAATCTATGAAATTTATTGAAAACCAAGTCATCGGTTGAATTACTTTTTGATGATGACCAAGACGAGACAGTACGGGGAATTGGCTGCTATACGGAGGAGTTTGCGAGTCGCATCTACTCCTTTGGAACTGGAAAACCGAAGGTAGCTACATAATTTCATTTCCAAGGAATGCTTTTGAGGTACCTACATTCGTTGATTTTTTGGAAGATATTGGACCCAAACTTAAACCGATTAATTGCAGCTCTGCTCGGTCTTGGGCAGTCAACTGCAACAATGTCCTTTATTATAAGTGAACTGCTAAACGCGTTATGGAAAATTACATGTGCCCAAAATGGATAAAACTCATTACACATAGGAAGAAATATCTATATATATATCTAGCCCTTAAAAAAAAAACAACAATAACAATTAAAAACGTTGGTGTTCAACATTTTCTTTTAAGAGTCGTCCTTATCAACACCGAAATTGCGATTGATAGAAAAATTGACAACTACCAATAAAATTGTTCAAGACTGACATTCACAATACCGATTTGTCAACCGACAATTGCTGCACGTTCACAGTCGATCAACACTTAATTGATAATTGATCTTCGCAATACCATTTAAAGAAATTTATTGATAAGTATCAACTATCAATTGATAGTTGATCTTCGCAATAGGGCTGATGATTGAACACTTTTTAACGCCACAACTTCATGCCTTGGGCTTGAATAACATGTGGTATCAACAAGACGGTGCCACATCGCATACAGCCAGGACAATGGAATTACTGCGAGACCTCTTTCTACAACAAGTTATTTCAAGAAATAGTGATGTTGATTGGCCTCCACGGTCACCTGATTTGACTGCTCCGGACTTCTTTTTGTGGAAATATCTGAAAAACAAGGTTTATGCAAACAAACCAGAAACGCTTGAGCAACTCAAACAAAAAATTCGTGATGAACTTAATGAAATACCGCGTGAAATGTGTGAGAATGTAATGAAAAATGTGCTCAAAAGGGCTCGCATTTGTGAGACTAACAGAGGCGGACATTTACCTGATATTGTATTCCATACATAATTGCCGACATTAAATAAAACATTATCAATATAAGATCCATTCTCTTTCATTTAATCATAAATCATAAACAAAGAAAGTAGTATACCTTCCCGGCGGACACCATGTATAAACAACATTAACAAACATTTTGAGATCAGTTTCAGAGACAAACCATACTGAGACCACCTGTAGGCATTATTAGGACAATAAAGCACAACAAAGCATTGGACCGATTTTTAAGTTAAAACATTTTGGAGATCGAATGTAAGAATATAGGGCTTTTTTTAACTTTTGTCCAACGCCTTTTATTCTACATTTTCAGAAATAAGTTTAAGACGGATTTCTATTTCTGATTTTGTTAACCTTGAAAATAAAAGACGACCGACTTCTTTGAAGAAATAGTAAAAACTGCAAAACCTTTAATGACAAATACTATACTCTTAGCGATATACATAGCGTTATAAAATTCAAATGCGAGATGGAGTTTTTTTTTACCGATGATAGGTGAAAATCTTCCAACGACTTTATGAGAATAGCAAGCGCGTGCTCATAGTACCTAGTGTCAGATTTTTACTGACTAAAAACACCACCCTTCGAAAGATTGTTAGATACTGCAACTAAGATATAACTTCTTACCAAGCAATTTTTCTATAACGAAATAACAACTTTTGACAGGCTACTATCCAATGAAAGATCCTGTATGTTCCGCAATTTATACGCTTAATCTTATGTTGCCAAGTCGAACAGTTTCGATCTTTGCAGTCGGCGCAATAAATTGTTCTCGTTAAAATTTGTCGGACTGTATTGTTGACATGTCCGATTAGTCGGTTTCTATGCTTTCTCGCGAAGCTTCTAGTTTCAGCTCCAATTGTTGGAATTCCGAGATCCCTGTGGATACCGTCGTTTCTTATATACCATGGTGCTTGTACAATTTCTCTAAGCACTTTATTTTGAAAAGTTTGTAGAATATTGACATTTGTTTTCTTGGTACAATCCCAAAGTTGTATACCGTAGGTCCACACCGGCTTTAGTACTTGCTTGTATAGTAGCAGTTTGTTTTCGGTACTGAGCTGGGAATGTTTTCCGAGTAGCCAGTACATTTCTCTATATTTAATATCGAGTTTTTTACGTTTCATTTTCACGTGCGAATTCCTTTTCAGCTTTGCGTCGAGTGTCATTCCCAGGTATTTGGCCTCTTTTTCAAAGGGTGTTCGGGCCATGTTTAGAAAAATTGGCAAGTTATTAGTTTTCTTATACGTGAAATTCACGTGAACAGATTTAGTTTCGTTGAGGGCGATCCGCCAGTCCCTCGTCCATTAATTTACCTTATTCAGTGCGATTTGCAGTTTTGCAGTCGTTTCTTCAATTGTATTACCTACTGCTAGGATAGCGATGTCATCGGCGAACGTAGCAAAAGTAGTGCCATCTTCTCTTGGTATATCGCGAGTATATAACAGATAGAGAAGGGGCCCAAGGACACTTCCTTGCGGCACGCCGGCCGAAATTTCCTTAAGCTCAGAGTATTCGTTTCCATGTCTAACACGGAAGAGTCTATTCCCGAGATATGATTCTAAAATATCATAGGCGTACGGGAAGCATTTGTCGTAATTGAAATTTAAAGCCGTCATACCACACCTTATCAAAGGCTTGTGAGACGTCAAGGAATACGCTTGAGCATTTCTTTTTTTCTTCAAATGCTTTCTCAATTACGTCAGTAATTCTATACACTTGGTCAATCGTCGAATGCTTGTTTCTGAACCCAAACTGGTGGTAAGGGATAAGATTATTATATTCTATAACCGGTTGTAGGCGCGTTAGTAAAATTCTCTCGAAAACTTTGGATATGACTGGAAGAAGGGAAATTGGTCTATACGGACTTTACTTCATTTGGCGGTTTTCCTGGTTTTAAAACCATTATGACCTCCGCAACTTTCCATTGGCTAATGAGAAAAAATCTAGATTCGCAAAAGTGCTCTGAAATCTGAAAAGATTGCTTTGTTTGTACCTACCAAACGAACATAAAAAGTGATCAATAAGTAATCAACTTCTACTCTAAATAGCTTATATAGGTTGTAATAGCGTTTCGTCGTCTTTTTTAAGGTAGGTAGGTATATGCTCATGCGGACGTTTTTATGCCAATTTGTTTTGTAAATGAAATAACCTCAATACAATATCGTGCGAATTATAAACGATGTCAGTTAATACTCTACGAACGCATGGGTATTTCTTTTCTGAATATGACATTACCTAGTACTCTGATTATGTAGGTATGTCAATTCCAAAACAGATAGGTACTAAATAATATATTTCGAATGTGAAATTCACATGCACAATTGGGGTTAATTAATTGTAGATATTATTTCAAATAATATCATTAAATTGTTGGTCATGAGTTCATAACTAACAGAAGTACGACAAAAATATCAGATTGCAATGAATTCCATTTGCGTTCAAAAATATCGACAAAACGAATTTTCAAATCAAAATAAAAGATCAACCGTCATCTCACCATAAAAACGAACGCAAACAGAATCCTTTTCTTTCATAAGTGCAAATACCTAGATTTGCCTTTCATACGACCGAAATTCCAAATCAGAAATTACTCACCGTTCCTTTTAAACAGAAACTAGGTACACATTCACGAAAACCTTATTGTGTGAGTAACACAGAAAAGAACTCCAAATGCAGTTTTTTGTCCTTTTTTTGCTACTACCCACCGCCATCAGCCACCACCACCAACTGTTTGGTTAACTAATTACAAACACAAATTTGATTTTTCCTCGCATATTTTGGTTCGACAAGAAACTTAGCCGACAACAGCGCTATCTGGTGTCTGCAGCGGTCAAAAAATGTTTCGTGTTGATGATAGTACTATAGTCTCTATATACAATGGCATTGCACATTGGTGCATCTCCCATTTTTGCACCACCTCTGCTGTCAGTTCTTCTATGATCAGTAAGCTTTTCAGTACACTCTCTTTTCCAATTTCCCACTTCATTTTTCATTGCATCTGAAACACTACTTTCCAGGCTTAAGAGTTTTGCTCTTTTGTTGCTTGTAATTTCTTCGTTTAGCAATTAGAGCAGAAGTACTTGTGCCCGGATGGCTCACGAGATATTCGTGTTGTTTCAACCGTACCCAGTCTACTCTACTACTTTTTTTTGTTTTCCACAGTAAATATGAATGTTTTAATAGGCCAAATCAAAGATATTTCAATTCAAATTTTCATTGCACGAATAATTGTATATTTTCGGATCACATAGCGAAAAATTTGTTTGTTTCTAATAACACAACAAACATTTGAATCTGACATTTTTTTTGTGTGTGTTGGTGAGTTTAGGTCAATTCTTAAAACGACAGAAGTGTCCGGGGTATGCACCTTCTTTTTTTAATGAAAAATATAACACAGAAAAACACTTCTGGATTTACTCTTTTTATAGAAAGGGCAATTATTTACTTCAATCGAAAACGTCATTAGGGAAAGCACATGTAAATCTAAGAAAAATTGCCCAAGTCTAAAGAAATTTGATTTTTTTTGTTGGCAAATCGAACATGAAAAGCAATCTCGATCAAAAAGAAATGGATTTTTTCTTAAACAAAATTGAACTGTTTGCCAAATCGAAAACGGCGTAAGAGAAAACTTCTTCCAAAGAAGTGTTTCAGTTTCAACTTACCGAACTTTGATCATAGTTAAAATTTAAAAGTAGTAATTTTTGTTTATAAATTTTCAACCACGTTAGTTTTTCTTCATGTTCGGCCTACTTTCTGAAGGTTTGTTTTAATAATATGTATTATAAGTAAATTATGTTTTCTTTGTAGTTGTGATATTAACAAAGGTCGTCTGAAAAAAAAAAAAAAAACAGAAGCCCCAGCCAAAAAAGAATGAAAAGATAATAAAAAAATGTGTTTCATTGCATTGACAAAAAAAGAACGAGGAATATCAGCCCAAAAACAAAATGGTCTTTATTGAATTGCTTATAAATATAATCCATCTGCAATATATTGAAATACGAATCGTCTAGTTTGCTGGAATGGCACACCGTTTTCATTAAAAATATGAAAATCATCTTGTCGCTAGTACATCGGACAAATGTATAAGTGTAAGTAGTAGTTTATGTCATTGACTAAAGTTCTGACATTTCATCAAAAATTGAACACTTTAGTTAGATAATATCAATTCATACAAAAGGTTGAAAATTTAATTTAATTTACTACTTACTACATACTAGTGTAAGTAGTAAATTAAAATAATTAATTAATTACTAAATGTAGTGACGTCAGTTCCAAATACGGTAGGTATAATAATGTTACATTATAAAAGATTAATCGCCGTATTTAACTGCCAAATATCAAAGCAATGGAGATAGCCACATACGTATGCTTAATCTTCTTTACTTATAATAAAACTGTAGGCAATTTTTTTGTTACCTAATGGCGTGAAAACTACTGCACAGATTTCGATGAAACTTTTTTTGAAATGTTCCTTAAGATTTTGTGCAACACATAGGCTATTCCCTTTCATTGCCATGCCTATGTTTTGGAGCGTTTTTGACCAAAATGTGTTTTTTTTTTCTGACTTTACTGCCTTTACCTCGCCATTACTCAAATAATTCTTAATCATTGAAAACAAAACAAAGTACTTAGGAGAGCCAACTTTTTTATAGTTATTTTAAGCTATCAATCAGCTTTCTATACCCTCTAGAAGCTGAGCTACAACCTAAAACCTAACATGAAAAAAATAAATTTATTTTCTCAAATCGAATATTATCGAATATTATCAGCAGCCGCGGTTCTTGATCGTTGTTCTGCTTTGGGGTGGTTTGGTGGCGCACATCGCACACAAGCACGTTCATATGAAAAAAAAAAAACTGCGTGGTGTTTTCTCACAATGTGTTTCTGAGGAAATGCTCAGATGGCTGATGACGTGTGGTGATGGTGATGGACGTATGGTGGAGGTGGTGTATATAGAAATTGAGTTCATGGTTTTTGTTTTAATGGTTGTTATAGTACCTACTTTGATACCTACAGTAAAGAATTAAAGAATTCAAGAAGTAAAGACGTTATAGGTGAACTATGTTGTTTGATTTATTTATTGTTGGTGTAGATATAAATTTTCATTAATGCTTTTGTTTTAGTGTTTGTTTTGATCAGTTTTGATATTACCTACGTTGATACCTACAGTAAGGAAGTGGAACATTAGTAGGTACTTACGCTGTTGAATTTAATTTTCTTACATTGGTGTTTTAGGTAAATAGATTTGTTTGATTTATTGTTTCACATTGACAATGTTCACCGCTTTTTTTTAGCTAGACTGTTGATTTAAAACAAATATGCTGTTGAGAAAACGGTCAAATCTATTTTATTGGAAATTACACAGTCTCACGCCGCGTACGAAGTTGCGGGCACAGCTAGTGACTGTATATTTCTTATAATTATTATCGTCGCCTTAAAAAAACATAAGGTCTCTGTAAGCAACTTGCTGCTGATTAAATACAATTAAAATATTGACGATTTAACTTGATAATTACATCCAATAATGATTTAAAGATACCGATTAAAAAAGTATTTTTAATATAAGGAAAACAAAAAACTGATTCATTGCACCGTACTAATAACGAATTTTAGTCTCGAATTTAAATTTAAAGAAGCTAACAATAATTGCGATATTTGTATGAAAAATATAGCCACTGTAAACTACTAAAACTCAGAGTCGAAACTAATAATGTTTATTGGTAAGGGCCATTCACAAGGCGCCGCAGACAGGCATAATTTTCCAAATTCATGTTCGAAACTATAAAAAATGTCCAATTTGTTGTTTTTTTTAATGCAAAATTGTTTACATTAACTTTGAACCTCATTGATCATGCGACGCAGATTCTAACTGTTTACTCAGTCGATGCTTCTTAAATGCAAACTTTAAATTATCGAGTGCAGATAGCAAATTTGGTTTGTGATATGAAGTAGTTTTGCTTTGTTTTTCTTTTACATTATTTTGGCGCTTTTGTACAAACATTTAAAATGGATTCTGTTGGTCTGTTGTTCTGTTGTTTTTATTTTTATATTTATTTGTTTAACCTATGACACTCCGGGAAAGAATACCAATTTAATGTCACCTCACTCTTCAAAATCGGTCAAGCCGTTTGGGCTACAGGCCGTCACGTAGGAACGTACATAGGATACGCGCGAGACACATAACCCTCCCTGTGTCCAGTCGGGTAATAATTAATTAAAAAAAAAACAAAAAACCCGACTGACTGTAAAAAAATCTCAGTTACTGACATTTGTGTCACAATTGTTTTTTTCTTTTTTTTCTTAATTTATATTTTTATAATTATTTGTTTAGCCTATGACACTCCGGGGAAGAATACGAATCTATATAGTGACACCTCACTCTTTAAAATCGGTCAAGCCGTTTGGGCTACAGGCCGTCACGTAGGAACGTACATAGGATACGCGCGAAACACATAACCCTCCCTGTGTCCAGTCGGGTAAAAAGAGTGATTCGCCTTTTTTTTCAATATTTTAATTGTATTTTCAAGTAAGATTAATATTTTCTAAATAAGAAATAGTCACATTGCAACTTTGTGTGCCTTTTTAAAATATTGCCTCTAAAAGGTGTTAAGGACGCTGGAAAAAAATATTTTTTTAATAAGGGTTTTATTTTGACATAGGGTCGCGATCAAGTTTCTTTTTTTTTCTTTCAAAAAATCAACTTTATGAATATTTTAGAAGCTGTATCTACTTCGTAGAAGAGGAGGAAAACGAGAATAATATTGAAATATCTGAGGCCAGAAACAAAATGTTAAGTTATTTTGCTCATGAACATAAAAAAAAAATGGCTGAATGCCACAAGAAATTACAACAACAATACAAATTGGTTACAAGGTCAAATTTCGTTTTCACGGCGAGTATTTAGAAGCCAAATGGGACAGTAAGTTGACAAACCAAAAGCAGGTTACAGTAGTACGAACAATGGCAACACTGCTCGTTGATTTTTCCATGACTCTTTTACTTCTTCGGATATAAATAATATAGATGGAAATATAATATGCCAATTTCGGGTTGTTTTATTAATAATATCAAGTGGATTTAAGGAGTATTGTACTGATACCGCAAATTTTGTTTGTGCAACTGTACCCATGGTATAATATTATGCCCACAAGAGTACTTAAATTTTAATACACAGCCCTGAAATTATATCTGAAGCTATTCTTATCATTGGGCAGCTCGGCGAAGAAGCCCAGGAATCAGTAAACAAAGACATACAGCGTTTTTGATTAAGATTTTCAACAATATTTTTAAGGCAGCAAAATATGGAAGATGTTTTTCACAACCTTTTAGTTTGTTCTGACCCATTAATAAGAGGTTAGAGAAAACTAAACCCTAAACCAAAAAATACATTTTCATCTGGAGTACATCAGTTTCTAATAGAACCAGAAGTCGAGCAAGCAGACTTAGTTCCAATTTAACAAATCTTTGAGTGATTTACAATGTACACAGGACATATACACTTGTTTATTTTTAGTTTTATTTACTTATATTATTTATTTATTTATGATTATAATAGCTTCACTGTTTTTTTTTTTTATTTATTATTTTTATTTTTATTTTTTCGTAAATATATTAAATGTACGAATACCGTACTATTAAATGTCAAATGTGAGAAACCTAACAAATTTTCGTGTAAATTTAATTGACAATGGTCCTTTTTATTAAAACTATCTGCTTTTGATACTTTTATGCAGCAATACATTAAAAAAAATAATAATAATAATTTAAGTCATTTTTTTTTGGGAAAATTTGCCTGTGTGCGCCTTACTAATAACAAAAATTTTGGTGTCGACTTCAAATTTGTATGGAAAATAATACCACTGAGAACTACTAAAAATTAGAGTCGAAACTAAAAATGTTCATTGGTAAGGCCCTAGGAATAATCATTACCTATTTCAAAATTGAAATTGTTTTCACTTTAAAGTTCACATGCAATGTTCAATTTATTTCATAACAATGGTTTCCTTTTGTATTTGCCAATGGGTCCGCATGTGCAACAAAAGCTCGTATTTATCGACAAATTCATTAATAATATCCACGACTTTTGCCGTATTGACAAGAAACGAATGCTTAAACACCCAAACTCATTCTCTTCCGATATTAATCATATTAAGACACGAATTCGTATGCCTCTTTTTATACTAACTATGTAAAGCATATTGGCTAGAACACGATCAGTCCGATTATTTCCAGCAAGATTCTTAACAATCAGTAAAAGTGAAATCCAATAATCCAAATGTGTTTGTAATATGACTATTAATATATTGACTAATGCTGCGATGAACAATATTATCAGCATTATATTGCTAGCTAAGCAATCACTTGCGATATCGACATATAAATGCTATCAACCCTTGTCCGATTAAACAAATTGTAAAAAAGATTAGGTATATAGGAGTTTCATAAAATATCGAAACAGTAGGTACTGCATTATTTATGGATACGTCGCAGTAGAACCAATTTATCCGGTGTATTTCAGACCACCGATACCTAATTCGAAAAAAACCTTCTGGGATTCTGGCTTTCATAGTTTGCATTATAGCGGCCTAATCTTTACACTATATAGAGTTCGCCAAGTGGTAGAAATTCTATCATCATAGTGACCTGACCTATTAGACAAAATATTGGAAAACAAATTACACACAGCATTCCATCTCTTCCAACAAAAAAACAGGCGAATATGTTGTGTTTAGAGCAGTAAAAAGTGAAAGTCAATAAATAAGATAACAATTCTCCTCGCCACTCATCGGTTGAGTAGCTGCACGCGTAGGATTTTAGGCGGAACAGTATTGCCATACAATTTTTTTTACAAATCTGCATGACAAAAAAAAATTTGCAGTGCAGATTTCTATAGAAACATTTTACTTTACAATTATTTTTTGATTTATGTACGAATAACAAAAAAAAAACAAAAAGCTGAATACGAAAATGAATGCATACAGCGAAATCAAGTGTGCAACAAATGTTAAGATTTGTTAAAAATAAGAAAATATTATGTTATTGCGGATGCGACAAAATCAGCACTTATTTTTTATTTTTTTTATATACCTACTTCTCCCGGGAAAGGCGAACCTATAACGCTTCAACAGCGCCCCGAGATGCCTGCAGATGTATGTTTGCTCTGCACTTAAATTGCTGCAAATTGTAGTCTTCTGGAAATATATCCCCAGGAAGCGAGTTCCAAAGTTTGCTTGTCCTGTAACAGAAGGAGTTTTGGAAAGTTGATGTCCTCGCGGTTGTCAAGTGTACGTACTGTATAGTCATGAGCATTAGCAGCCTGTCTTGTGGGCCCAAAAGTTGCATTTCGAGGGATAATGTCTTTGAGTTCCTCGGAACATCTACCATGGAAGTACCTATAGAACAATCATAGGTCAGCGACTTGTCTTCTGTGCACCAACGGTTGTAGATTCGATGTGAGTGTAGGGTCTCCAATGAGTCGAACTGCTCGTCTCTGTATGCTATCAAGCAGGTTAAGTGAATGTTTTGGGGCCGAGCTTCATATATAGGAACAATATTCCAAGCCTGGTCTAACCTGTGCTTTGTAGAGAAAGAGAAGTTGCTTGGGGCTAAAGTACCTCTTTGCTCTAAATAGGTAGCTCAACTTTGCGGACGCCGATTTTGTGATATAGGATATGTGGTTCTGCCATGTGATTCCTGAATTGACTGCGACTCCTAGAAGGTGCATTGAGTCCTTGTGATGGATTGGATGGTCATCCATTTGGATCTGAGGAACTGTTGATGCATTTTTTCTGGAAAATTTTGTGAGCTGTGTCTTGTTTGCATTAAATACAACCAAGTTGTCCTTTCCCCACTTCAAGATTTCGTCCAGATCATCATTTAGAGAATTAATTTGTTCATATCTCTGATTGTGTGATGTAGCTGGGCCGTACGTTGCCTATCTATCCATAATTTTCAACAAACCCATACGTCTGGGATATCTATGGATAGGTCTTTAAAAATGATATTTAGGTTTCTAATATCATTTTTTCTAAACTGAATAGTTTGCGCGAGAGACACTTCCAAAGTGGTAAAATGTGTGCCCTGCAAAAGCAGGGTAGGTAGCAGGGTTTTGTGTCAATGATTACGATTATGTGGATTTTCGGAAATATTTCCCAGCTAAAAAAGAGGCATATTGGAGACTAAATTCATAATCTATATATAAATGTATATAAATTGAGCCTTAAAATTGTGTTCGTTGTAACCGATTCACGCCTTAACGCATTTACCGATTTTAACCAAACTTTCACACATTTTTGGTATTGGTCTATATATGATTTTTGTGGAGTTTGGTTGCAATTGGAAAACGTATGTTTGTGTAATTTTGTTTACAAAATACGGTGCAACAAAAAAATATTTGTACTGCAAGATATGTTTTTTTTTTGGTTTTATGAGAAATAAATTTTTGTTTTATTTATCAAATCACTTTTTTTTTCGAATTTTCAGTCGGTTTTTTCAGTTTTTCCAACATTTTGAAAAATTGGAGTTGTAGTTCCGATTTCAATTAAATTTGGTGGCTGTGTATGGTTAGTTACAGTTTGAAAGATAGGACTATTTTAGACCCGATGGGTGGCGCTGTTGTCCATTACATAAATCACTCAAACGATTTCAATGAAATTTTGTGGCTTGTATGGTTGGTTACAGTTTGAAAGATAGGACTATTTATTGTATGGTTCATTACAGTTGGAAAGATAGGACACTATTTTGGTATGGTAAGTACGGCTATATGTAAAAGAGACTGACGTCCTTATGTACACTAATAACTCGGGAATAGATCGTGCTTGGTGGATTCGTATTGACCCAAGGAAGGGCATACGCTACTTTTTGTCCTGAAAATAAAAGTTTACGGGGATGGGATTGGGGTAGCACTTTGTATTCAGAACCGCATTTAAAAAAAAAAATTAATAGAAATACGGTTAGTGCCATTTGTACAATTACAATTTTTGAATTATTTTGATGTGCCGGGCTTACCGCTACACAATTTGAAACTGAAAGTCGGCTCAGTTATTATTTTGTTGCGGAACCTCAATCCACCGAAATTTCTTAACTGATCGCGTTTGATTTGATTCTGAAGAATCTCAAATCAATTGTCATGCATAATAAGCGACGATTTTGAGTGGAAAATTCAAAGGAAAGCATTCTAATTCCACGGATTCCACTTATTCAGAAAGATATGCCATTCGTATTTAAGCATATCAATTTCCCATTTCGTTATGACAATTAATAAGTCTCAAGGACAATCGCTGGAGTTTTGTGGAATCTATCTGAAATTCCCATGTTTCTCCTAAAGTCAAATGGATGACCTTCCGCTTTATACCTACATCCTGTAACGTAAAGTGCATGAAAAATCTTGTTATTGCGAGTTCTTAACATTTGGCCTGGACAATAAAAATGATATTAGTATGGTGATTCTATTCTTTAAATGCTGTCGAATCCCTATTAATTGAACCACCTTTATCTGGATTTGCCTCGAAATCGAGTTTGTCCATTCAATTATTGAATTCTGGTTTTCCTCTTTCTTGCTCTTGGGGAAAAACTCTCCATCTTTGGAATTGACTGCTTTTATGATTTTTAACAGCCACCAACACCTTGCTTGCAGATCTGTGCGTCCATTTTCTAATTACCTTCATGAAATTAAAGCAAAACATATTTTAACTTTACTTAAAGGTCACTCAATGGGAAACAAACGAAAACGGACAAGGAATCATCAAAGCCTGACGAAAATGTGCCCCAAATAGCGTTTTTTAGTATGGTAAGTAAGTATATACATTATATGCACGTTGATAGAAAATCGTGCACACATTAAAACTCTTATTTTTATTTTAGTACAAATATTCTAATTGGGCTGACAAGTCTTTATACTTTATGGGATTCATATGTGCTTTGGCTACTGGTGTGTGTACGTGCATAAACAGTTTAATATTCGGATACTTGGCTGATGTAAGTCTATACAATATTCTCCTAAAATAATAAGCAGTTATGTATACTCTTTCATTTTTGTGGGAGTCATTTTTGGGACGAGGAAGGAATCTACAATTTTTGGCGCTTTTTACTATTTTACTATGCGCTCGTTCCATAGATCCAACCATGAAAATCAACAAATAAGCAAATTTCCATTAATTAAGAAGCTCTTTCTTGACAGTTATACTCTCCGATGTTTGTCTGACGTTCGCGAGAGGTGGCGTGATCCCTCATTTGCCAAAATTTTATTTATTTTCGCGCTGGAATTTTATAAGAACTAAAAATTCTCACAATATTATATCCCTGTCCAATCCTAATGGTTTAATACGAATAATTCATTTTATGAACCATAGAAATGTGGTCTCATATAAATTGCGTTTTAAATTTGTAAGAAAATATTTTTAATAAACGAACGAATTAACAAAACTAGTTTCGCTTGTGATCGAAAATCGTCCATACATTTTACAAGGATGTTGTTCGCAGCAGCAACAAAAATAACTATGTATATTTAAGTTAAAGCCTAAAGCACATTACAACAATGTCCTAAAATACATAATGTAAAAAAAAATGTAAAAAGCTTAAAATTATAAGATAACACTCTCAAGAGAAAAAAAGTTATATCGAAAAATTCAAACCAACCGTCGCGTCGTCAGCTATCAGATATAATTCCCCTGAATTACAATGAAGTAGGTACACAATTGCTTACTTTTAGGGGTACGCGAATTGCACTCCTTTGAAGAAACGGATGTTCACGTATTAATCTAATGTGAATTGGGCATTGTGCTCCTGAATTAATTTCTTACAATTACTTACTTTTAGGGACAGGTAAATTGCATTCTTTTATGGGTAAATGATTCTCTCCAGCGGTTTTTATAAACGAAAGGAGCGACATCTGCACATCGAAAAAATATATAAATGAGCTGTTCCTTCGGAAACAGGTTCTAATCTACGATGATTTATATTTGAATACGTTACTATGGTAATTTATGGCGGCGACAAATTGATTATCAACAAAATTATTTCCATTACCTGTTTTGTATGGGGAATCCATAACTTAATTTTACCAGGCTTAATGGCGACATATACCCACGATTTTGGGTTTGTGCACGGAAAAAAATATAAGTTTCATTCTCCTCATTTCATATTAAATATTAAAAAAGCGTACGGATGTTCACGTTCATGTATTAATATAATGATGATGATTCTCTCATACGCTCAGTCTGGAAAGTGAGTGGAAACAATCGAAAGTGTTATGTCGTTTTCGATATGGCTTTTCAGATTTTGGGGTGAGATTTCTGCTGGCAAATCATTAAATCCGAATTTTATTGGTTCTTGATTCTTGCTTGATTGAGTTTGAACGCAAACAATTTTTTTTTTTCAATTGATTTTCACGCATTTAATAAGTTAAAAATTAAATGTAAAAAGTTTAAACGCGGACAAAATAGTTGTTGAAAAGTAAATTTCAGTGATTTTTTTAAAATGCCAAGACGAATGCGCCCAAATATTGGCCGGCGAACAAGGCAAGAAAGTCAACAAAAATAGCTATATCAACGAAGTCAAACTGAAGAAGACGCGAAGAATGGGACATCGCATCATCGCATGGCATGGTCTTTGAGAGTGCAAATAATGAGAACTGCGTCAAGTCGTACTTCTGTTGGAAACAAGTTCAAATCGAAGCGTGGTAAGACGCGCTTCGCTGCCAACATTCGAACGACTGGCATTTCAGTATGAACCAACACAAAACTATGGCGGTGAAGCGATTTTCGATATTGAAACGATGACTATAATTGTGTGCCACCAATGAAACGCGTTAAAACTTAAACACGAAACGACCGGCCTTTTCTGTGCGAATGCAAAGTGAAATTCGCACCTCCGGAGCCATTCAAATCATTGTTTGAATCGGATGATTTTCTAAAGAACATTCGACAGTGTTCCGGGCTTACCGCTTCACAATTTGGAATTGAAAGTCGGCTCCGTTATAATTTTGTTGAGCAACTTATATGCACCGAAACTTGGTATCGGATCGCGTTTGATATGATTGTGAAGAATCTCAAATCAAATGTAATGCAATGAGAATTTTGTGGGGAAAATTCGTCATTGATGGAATTACATGCATGTAGCATGCGTTGTGCATGTGCTTGTGCATGCTTGGAAATATTATTTTTATTACATTAACGAATTTGGGCGGAACGGAGTTCGCCGGGTCAGTTAGTATTATATAAAAGTGAAGACGTCGGTGTGTGCGTGCATAACTGGAGAATGGATCGTTCGATTTTTTACGTTTTTGGGCTTGATGGTTTCGGTGTGGACATAGGCTATTTTCTGTCGCGAAAACAAAACTTTGAGGGGGTTCTAGAACCTCCCATTACAAAAAAAAAAAAAATTCAAACGCTATTTTTATAATTGAAATTATTCTTGAACATTTATCACGATTAGTACGAAGCGACATTTGACTTTACCATTCGAGGGATTGAGTGGAATTTGAGTAAGATATTGAGTGGTTCAAGTCCCCCATATGATGAAGTCTCATGCTTTCCCCCTACATTATTTTACCCTAACAAAACTCGTAAAATGAAATTTTCAAATTAGACAGTTTGTCTGCTTATATCCGTGTCATAAGCGGGCAGATGACTTTATGAGTCATGTCGTTTTCCATTGAGACCATGAAGACATTTTTCTCAGATCTCAGGTTTTACGCGGCTCATGGAACATGCAACGATATTGCTCTGGTTTTGAAAATGAATTAAGTAGTGCGTTTTTAGGCCTCAATATCAGCAGTTTCAAATTACATTCGTTTTTGGAAAATTGCAGATATAATTGGAGTGTTTTTGGTGACTCGTACCTATTCGTAGTCTCTAGATGACGGACGAGGAAGACGATGAAGATAATAGTTATTCTAAAGTTATATCATGGCAATATATGTATTTCGTTATTTTGGTTTTCACGAAACTTTGTGCATTTTCTTTCGTAAGCAAACTTCTTAAAAAGATGTAAAGCAGCAAAGTATATTGGTATGGTATTGTGACAGGATGTCTAAATCTGTAAAAAATATCGAGGTCTGCAATAAGTGTTCCGAATCAAAAAATTATTGATTTTTTTTTTTCCAAAAAAGCATGGTAGGTGATTTAGATAAAAAAAAGATTGATGTCCCAAAATGATGTCTCAATGGAAAACGGCATTTTGACATTTTAAATTCAGTTTTATTATATCTTTAATTAAACTTACATAATAGACAAAAATGATTAAATCTAATTTAAATCTAACATTTATCTTATTCTAGCTTACTGGCTCTTAAAGAGCGCTCTAAGCTTAACAATATCCTTAAAATTATTGCCTTTCGGCCTTAAATCTATCTATATCTATGATTTGTTTTGTTTTTTAATTTTCAAGAAACTTTAGAAAACTTGAGTTCTTTATTATTGTTTTGTTTAAAACTACTTAAAACTACCTAAGCTACTTAACCTACATTACCTATAATCAGGGTGGTGATCAATCTTATCGATTGGTCACCATCCTGATCGCGTCCTTGGTTGCCTGTCGGCCGCCAACAGGGGTTCATCCGCGCCGCCGAGACTCGATCGATGCCATAAGCGTCGGTCAAGTCTCGGAAGCACTCTTTCATGTTGGCTAGTCCAGCACCTCCCAAAGACCCCTACGCTAAACCTAAACCTACTACCTTAAATCTAGCTTAAAACTAAGGAGGATGCTACGTAAGTAGCGCACCGGCCCGGGAGAGCGTATCTACTCTCACCTCTTCCTCAAGCCACCAAAATTCGGTGAACTGCTTTACCGTATCGACCATGTCCCGATCCGCAATTGCGGTACTAAAACGGAGGAGCTCCTGAGCATTGGCGGCGTACCCGTCGTGGATGAGCCGCTTATCCCTCGCGCCGCGGTGGCCGTGGTACAATACCGGCACACCATCTTTTTTCTGGACTAACCCTTTCATGTATACATGAAGAAATGCCTCAGGAGGGATATAGCCAGACCGAAGCGTACTCTCGTGGTACATTAAATTGGGGTAAAAAGCCCCTGAGATCAGGTTATTATCACTGGCCATCGCCCTACCAACGTGCCTCCGAATCACCATAATAAGGAAATTGTCAATCCTATTCAGTCGGGCCCCATTGTATAAGGTCCTGTTGGGATAGTATTTTATGTACTGGGATTCAGGAGTTCTAAACAACCCTAGACAGGCGCTGAGGCATTGGCTCTCAAACACCCGAATCTTTTTCATATAGGACGGCGCTATCTTGAAGCACATGGGACAGGCATAAACGATGATAGGCCTTATAAGGGCCACGTAGCAAATGACCTTAACCCTGGAGTCAAGTTGACTGCTGCGAAACAGTCTCCTTGTCAGAGTGTAGGCCCTCTAGGAGGACCTCTTCGAGGTCGAGGCTAACGGCATTAGCTGTTATATTATTTAAACAGCTGCTACTCGACTATTGAAAAATGGATATATGTATTATCTGACAGATATTATAGGATATCTGATTGCCGGACTATTGAAAAATCTGTCCTCCTAAGTGTTTTTACATATTGTTACATTCAGGCTGGGACTCGAAAAGATAAAACACTATTCTATTCTATTGATTCATTTTGGCGTTCAAAATGTTCAAGATGTATATATACGAATGGTTTTTTGACTAAATACATTCCATAAATGCTTAATAGCTGTGTTGGTCTTTACATGGGAACTGAAACTGTAGATCATAAAATCCATGTTCGGAGGAGTTTATACGCACTATCGCACATATCACTTTATCATAGGCATATTGTTCATACATGTTTACTTATTGTTCTTTGCTTTTATTATTGAATCATTTCCAAGGCCATGATAGAATACGCAGAATATTTGTCAAGTCTAAATAATCCGAAAAGTGCAGAATCGGATGCCCTGATTGATGCCGTGCAGCGATTTGCTACACAAAATGCGTTAATTGGAGCAGTAATGTTAATTTGCAGTTACATATCCGTAGCAAGTTTCAATTACGCGGCTCAATCTCAGGTGAGTTCATCAACGTACAAATTTCTTCAACAAATTGAATTTTTTTTTTTTTTTTTGTTATTTTATAGATATATAACATTCGGGGAAAATACTTTAATTCAGTCCTACATCAAGATATGGCATGGTATGATTTTAACCAAAGCGGAGAGGTAGCTAGTCGAATGAATGAGTAGGTTAATTTTGTATATATTGGATGAATACGTGAGTCTTATTACAAATTTGTTCCAGAGATTTGACGAAAATGGAGGAAGGCTTAGGTGAAAAGGTATCTATGTTCGTTCACTATCTAGCGTCCTTCCTGTCAACTTTGATATTGGCCTTCGTAAAGGGTTGGCAGTTAGCGTTAGTATGCCTATCCAGCCTCCCGCTAACTATTATTGCAATGGGTTTGGTGTCAGTGGTAAGATTTTTTCTTTTTTATTAAAATATCACCGTATTACCCCGAAAATCAACATAAAGGTTACCTCGAAGTTAGCGAAACAAGAGCTGGATGTCTATGCAAAGGGAGGAAATATTGCGGAAGAAGCCTTAAGCGGCATTCGTACAGTAAAAGCTTTCGAAGGCGAAGCTAAAGAAGTTTTGGCATACCGAAATAACATCGTTGATGCAAGGAAAATAAATATTAAAAGAGGTCTTTTCGCTGGAATGGGATTTGGGCTTTTATGGTTTTTTATTTATGGATCATATGCACTAGCATTTTGGTATGGTGTTGGACTTATCTTAAAAGCCAAGGAAGGCAATCCAACCTATGAAAATTATACTCCAGGCACTATGATCACCGTAAGTCTTAGCATGAACCAATAAGCCGAGGTTCAACACTCATATCATTCATCATGTTTTAGGTATTTTTTTCCGTAATGATGGGATCAATGAATATAGGTATGGCAGCACCTTATATTGAGGCATTCGGAATAGCCAAAGGAGCGTGTGCCAAGGTATTCTATCTTATAGAAAAAAAACCCAAAATTAATCCGATTCTCCGGAGAGGATTGCGTCCTAAAGGTAATCTTGAAGAAATAGAATTCAAGAATGTTGAGTTTCAGTACCCTACGCGACCCGATATTGAGGTATGTTGTTTGCGATTATTTTTGTGCAAGTAGGTACCAACATCTCTATAACTTTTTTTTATAGATTTTAAAAAAATTGAATCTAAAGATTCATAAGGGTGAGACCGTGGCTTTGGTTGGATCATCTGGATGTGGAAAGTCGACATGTATTCAATTAATACAGCGATTTTACGACACGAATGGAGGCGATGTTCTATTTAACAATGTAAACATTAAAGATTATGATGTCCAAATCCTCCGTGAGAGGATTGGTGTAGTAGGTCAGGAACCAGTTCTATTCGCAACAACTATTTACGAGAACATTCGGTATGGAAAGGAAAATGCCACAAGAGCCGAAATTGAAGAAGCAGCTATAGCTTCGAATGCCCACTATTTTATTCAAAAACTTCCTTTGGTAAGAGGATTTCGATTACCTACAACTAAATTCAGTTCATCAATTATATTTTAAATAAACAGGGATACGAAACCTTGGTTGGCGAAAGAGGAGCACAGTTGTCAGGGGGTCAAAAACAGCGCATTGCAATTGCAAGAGCTTTAGTACGGAATCCGGAAATTCTACTTTTAGACGAAGCTACTTCTGCACTCGATACAGCCAGTGAATCGAAGGTGCAAGCAGCTTTAGAAAAGGTTTTCATTACTAAATGCAGTTACTTAAACATGTTTCAAATCTAATGATGATGAATTCCAGGCAAGCGAGGGCCGAACAACTGTTATCGTTGCACATCGATTATCTACCATTCGCAGAGCGGATAGAATCGTTGTAATTGACAAAGGTCAAGTTGTGGAAAGTGGTTCGCATTCCGAGCTCATGGATCTTAGGGGACATTACTTCAATTTAGTTACTACACAACTTGGAGAAGGTAGTGAAGGTATGTTCGCATTTAATAGAAAAATATTGTCTCTAATGCATATGTCAAGTTCTTTTATAAGCGGTAATCGTCTGTTAAGTGTTCGTCTGTTAAGTGTTCATTTGTTTTTGCGTGGCTATAGCTTACCCTAGTCATATAATAATAGTAAATAATTCCCAATTATTTCATAAATATTTGCTTACGGAAGTATTCGCTCTACTTAACGATATTATACATAAACCCGTATTAATAAAAAACCCATAACTACTCTATAACTCATATGTTACCTAGCACCTAGTTAAATAAATAACACAGTTAAATTTTCTTATCAATAAATGAAAATAACTCATATAATAGCTAACTGATGTTTTCTCAAAAAAAAACTACTACTTAGAGATGGCATCACCTAACCAAATTGTTCTTAAAACTATTACATATGTCATCACGGCTGGCTAATACATTTCAATTGTGACTAGTGAAAAAAAAAAAATAATAAAAGAAAATCGAGCAAAACAAAAAAAAAAATTCAAATCGATGGTAACCGAATCCTCCCCTAACATATTTACAGTATTCCAAAACACTGAATAACGGTGAGCCATTTTGTTCCGCAGTTTTTTCAAATTTAAATTTAATTTATTTTGTCATTTTGACAGGAACCATATTTCTAATACCCTTTTCACACCGCAGCGAAAACCGTGTAAGACACTAGTCGTGAAACTTCTGTGTAAACTATTTTGTTTACAAATTTCGATCGCATAAATTAATAAATAAAATTAATTCAGAGCATTTCAAAATAATATTAGACCATCAATGACATTTCGGATATCTCCTTAGGTCTAACTGGTTTCGCAGGACTGTCATTGAACAACTTTGTAACCGCAGTAATCGGTACGCGCTTTCCGATAACTTCCTCTTGCTTCAGCTTCACGATTTTATGCTCCACACTGAGGACACGAACGGGAACCAAGTTGTTTTTGGGTTCAACGAGCATCTTTCCCACGATATAGTTCTAATAATGGTTTTCTGGATCTGGCTCGATTAGATAGAATCGGTGGCTCCCATGATCACCTTCCAGCCTTGTCCAAATCACTGTCTCTGACTAAGGTGGTAATATTTCGTCCTCACTTACAACTGTCCTTAGAGCTGCCGCTGCGACGTTCTCGTTCCCGTAAACCATTGGAATCTCGATGTTCTTATATTTACTTTAGAACTTGCATACCGATGTCGAGTACTACATCATGCGCCTTTATAAAGTCGATTCCGATGATGCATTCGTCACATATATCAGCCACTAAGAATGCATGGGAGAAGACTATTCCTGCAAGATTTATCGTCAAGAGTACCTCACCATACACCTTTACCGTTGCTCCAGTTGCAGTTTTTAGACAGTAACTGGTGTTGTGCAGCTATGATTGGCGAACGATGTCCCTTCTGATTATGGAAGCAATGGCACCTGTATCGATTGTGGCCACATACTTTTCTTTGCCGATATGAGCTTCTACTGTCAAGCTCCTGTTACATCGTTTTGTCTGGGAAACCTGAATTGTGGTCCTGGGGGCGTCGATTCCAGAAACCAACTTCTGCCCCGCCGAATGTTCAGATGCCTCCTCGTTACGACTCCTAATTCTGAAATGTGGACAGCTGTCTTGTCTACGTTCAGCTCTGCACTGCCATTGAAGATGTCCGACTCTGTTGCAGTTCCAACAACGGATCGGTCCCCTGCGAGCACTGTTCCGGTCTACTACTTCCGTCCTCTGGCATGAGCACTCAACGGATGTTATTTCTCTCACACGGTGAAATCCTTGAGATGCTTCTCTATCTATGGCTTGTGTAAAAGCTTCAATAGCCATTGCGTTGATGACATCCTCGCCGGCATTGGGATACGACAAATGTGCTAGGAGTTCGATGTCCGCTTGCAACTGCTGGAGTGTTTCTCCCCTCTTCTGGACTCTACTGCGCAGTTGCACTCTATACACTTGCTGCATATGGTCGTCACCAAATCGCATCTCAATAGCCTTCACCAGAGCGTCGTAGTCGCGTTGTTTTTCTTCTGAGACAGTTTGAAGCAACTCTGCAGCTGAGCCTCGTAATGCGAGCGTTAGTGCAATCGACTTTTCCTCGTCTTCCCATCCGTTGGTCGTTGCAGATGCTTCGAACTGTCTTTTATAAATTGGCCATGATGTTTGCCCATCAAAAACGGGTGGTTGCATCTTTTTCCTTCTTGGGCAGTCAGCAGAATATTCCCGAGCCTTCTGTTTCTTGACTTTTTCGAGCTCTTTAGCTATGTTCTCGATATTTGTTTCGAGCTCTTTAGCTATGTTTTCGATGTTTGCTTCCTGTTTATGCAACGTTTCATTTATTTCCTCAAACTTGGTTTCATACTGATTTAATTTCTCATCAATAGCGTCGTTTTTTACGTTTATAACATTCTTAAATTCTTCCACTGCATCTTTTTGTGCGGCGACAATGGAATTTTTCTGTTCTTCAAGAGAATTCTTTTGTGCTTCTAGAGAATTCTTCTGCTCTGCGAACTTCGATTCCATGGAATTCGTCTGTTGTTCTAGAGAATTCTTCTGTTCTTCTAGAGAATTCTTTTGTTCTGCGAATTTCGATTCCATGGAATTCTTCTGTTGTTCCATCTTGGCGAGAAATAATTCCATCATAGCGCTTATATCAACGCCTGTACTTACTTGTTCTTCTACCACATCGAATAGCATGGATTTTGGATCTACTCCCTCGCTTTGGACAGCTTCCTGCAGACGAAGTATGAGGTCACATTTCCCTCCAGCTGTGGAGAGATTTCGCTTTTCTAGCTCACTTTTTAATTCGGTTATGTTTAGATGTAGCAATAAACGACCCATTTTGTTTGTCTTATGTAATTTCAAAATTCACAAATTCACAAATTCACTTTTTTTTTCAGTCTTAATACATAGTACTTCGACACTTAGCACAGAATAAGTTTTATCCCACTTCTGACACCAATGTTACATTCAGGCTGGGATTCGAAAAGATAAAACACTATTCTGTTCAACTTTTCTAATAAAATCACTTTATTTACACTTTCTACTTAATCACTTATTTAGTAGGTACCACAACAATATCACTTAAATCAATTCTTAAACGTTTCAATCCAATCGCTTTATTCACTGTATTACTTTACACTTATTTATCTCACAACCGATTACTCTTTCGAACTTTAACAATCGCTGGTTAAAAATCAACTGTACATCTCTGTTCTCAACGCGCCCCTTTTATATCCGATCTGCCACCTATCAGCGAATATTCCAGAAGTATTTCCAACTCTTCTCTAGATGGTTCTAGAATTAGCTAGGTTGACAGATTCCAGTCTCCAATTGGAAGAGGAACTTGGAGGGTGAATAAGTGCCCGATTCACCACAATTCATAAGTGCCTGATTCACCACAATATATATATTTTTTTAATTTTGATTGTTTTTGAAATTACAATTAATACTAATAACCGAGCAAAGTTCGGTCGCCGAGGTACTGATAACTAAAGTAAGATACGAAATGTTGAAGGTCGCATTAGAAGTTTCACTTCAAAAATACTACCCTATTAAATTATATGTGTATCAAATCAAACTAAAACAAGTAAATGAAATAATGAGGACGCTACTCGTTGCTAACGGTCGCGCTGGCCTTTAACAGGTATACTACGCCCAAGCGTTCGAGTGCGAGTGCCACGTATTCACTCTCGCTCTGTCTCTTTCTATTCCCCCTCCCCAGGAGCGTTGAACGTTTAACGCAACCTTGTTGGAAGTCACATTAGAAGTTTCACTTCAATAAATCAAACAACATAATTCACCTACGTATATCGTCTTTACTTCTTGAATTCTTTAATTCTTTACTG
This sequence comes from Cheilosia urbana, assembly GCA_946477585.1. Lineage (NCBI taxonomy): Eukaryota > Metazoa > Arthropoda > Insecta > Diptera > Syrphidae > Cheilosia > Cheilosia urbana. The sequence goes on from OX297856.1 coordinate 48,861,676, forward strand.
TAGGTATAAATGTAGGTACTATAACAACCATTAAAACAAAAACCATGAACTCAATTTCTATATAAAGCACCTCCACCATCCATCATCACCACGCGTCATCAGCCATCTGCGCATTTCCTCAGAAACACATTGTCGCTGTTTTTTATATGAACGTGCTTGTGCGATGTGCGCCACCAAACCACCCCAAAGCAGAACAACGATCAAGAACCGCGTCTGCTGATAATATTCGATTTGAGAAAATAAATTTATATTTTTCGGCGTTAGATTTTAGGTTGTAGCTCAGCTTCTAGAGGACATAGAAAGCTGATTGATGGCTTGAAAAAACTATAAAAGTGTTGGCTCTCCTAAGTATTTTGTTTTGTTTGCATTGATTAAGAATTGTTTGTGTAATAGCGAGTAAAAGGCAGTAAAGTCAGATAAAGAAAATCAAAACGCATGAAAACTCGAAAACACGCGTTTTCCCAAACATAAGACTAATCTAGATCAATTGTTTACCCCCGAAAACCCCCATATACCAAATATCAGCAAAATCGTTAGAGCCGTTTCCGAGATCACAGAAATATATATATATATAAATTTATTTACATACATACAAGAATTGCTCGTTTAAAGGTATAAGATAAATAGTGGGCGCATCAGGTCCGGAGGGATGCTAGGCCTAGCTTCTCGCACAACGATTCGTTTTGTCTGAGTTTTCATTTTTGGAACGAATGGAAGGGATCTGCAATCCATGCCGAATCAAAACGGCCTATTGAGAAGCTCTTTCAAGACAGTTATACTCTCGAATGTTTGTTTTGCAAAAATCGAACATGGTTTAACTCAATGCTATTGGTCAGTTTTTATATATTTTTAAAAGGCGAAAAATATAATTTGTTTGGTTAATAAAACTAATTAAAGGTGATTTTCTATATACTAGAAACATATTAGGACAAACATTGTTGTGTATTTTCCACTTTTAAATAACAGCAACTTCGATTTCATGTGCAAAATTTTCAACTGAAGAAAAATTGCTCGAAATGGTTTTTATTTGCTGACGACGGGTTGGGGTCAGAATTCTGGATGGCTCAAAATTATTTTTACAAAATTCAGATTTTCAAAATTCTGCTTTACAAAATTCTGCAAACAATAAAAATAGGGTTGGAAAGAAGTATTAAAAAGTGCTCGAATTTTGTAAAAACAATCCTCTCACTCATTTATGCATAAAGTGTAGAGAATTTTTTTGTTTTAAGATTGCAGTGTTGTTTTAGACAATTGCTCTTCTAGGTAGTGTTTTTTGATTGTGTTATACTCATAATGAATGCTTCAATCGATAAATCCAATAAAGGGAAAGATAGGTAGGTAGGTAAATGGATGCTCTTGTGGCGGTTGCCACAGCTTCACTTAGACCATCAGTTGGGTCCATTGTGTCCAATTACGGGAACCATCCAGTGTAGCCTGTCGAGAAAAAGAAATATACCGCTTTGTATTGGTGACACATAGATTTAGTGTGAATCTCATGGGTTCTTAAAGCTCCGTTGTAACCTGGATCCTTTAGTTCTTCCTACGAGTTAGTGACTACTGATAAGAAGTCTGTCTATCTCCTAGAACCACCCAGATTTAAGTATGAATCTCAGGAGTACTTTGAGATCAACATTCTTCAGATCCTCTAGGTCGTCGAAGAAGTAACTATTGAGAATTCTCTGTCTGCTGTTTTTAAGGGCTGGGCATTCGCAAAGTAGGTGGCGAACAGATTCTATTTCTTCTACGTCCCTACAGCTTCTGCAAAAGTCATTATGCAGTATCCCCAGCCGTTCCGCATGTACGCCTATCGCACAGTGTCCAGTAATGACCCCCGTTAGTATGCGAATATCTTTGCGGCTTAGTCCGATCATATGTTTAGATCTCTTTTTGCTCACCTCTGGCCATAGTTCTTTAGTATGCCTGCAGGTAATGAGATTGGTCCATCGTAGGTTAGTTCTACTCCAGGATTCAATGTCAATCTTCCTTGCAAGCGTACTTAGCGGAGTTCTTACTGATTTGAGGGCCATAGATGCATGCATTTTCGACCCGTTTCTTGCAAGCTCATCCGCCTGTTCATTACCCGGAATATCCCCTGGTACCCAGCATAGGGTCACCTCGTTGGCTCGTGATATTTCGTCCAGATTAATCTTGCAGTGACTTACTGCTCTTGACTTCACCACGACTGACTCCATGGCTTTTTGGCCGCTTGGCTGTCAGAGTAGATGGTGATTTGTTTGCCGACGACGTGTCGTCTCTTTAGGTTCTTCGCCGCTTGGGTGATAGCGGCTACCTCTGCTTGGAATACACTGCAATCATCGCTGATTCTGAATGATTCTCGCAGGTCCAGTGCTTCGCTGAAGATTCCCGCGCCTGTACCGATATCCATCTTTGAACCGTCAGTATATAGGGCTAGCTCATCTTCTATTGTCGCTACTTTGTTGTCCCAGTCGCTTCTGTTTGGAATTCTAGTAGAGAATCTCCTGTCAAAAACGAGAGTGGGGGGTAGGTAGTCAGTAGTCACCCTCTCTTTTGCCGCACTCCATTGGAACTCAATGGAGGCATGCCCGTAGGGTTTGGATGACCATAGTCCAGACTCTCTTAGCCTGATCGCGGTTTTAACCGCCTTGCTGCTGCAGTAGATGTCCAGAGGGGTAAGGTCTAGCATCACCTCCATAGCTGCTGTGGGAGTGGTCCTTAAAGAACCCGTTATCCCAATGCATGCCGCCCTTTGTATTTTGGTGAGGCTTAAAAGATGGTATTTCTTTTCTGTGGCCTTCCACCACACTGCTGTACCATATGTTAGGATGGGCCGCACTATAGCTGTGTATAGCCAGTGCACCACTTGCGGCCTGAATCCCCATGTATTACCGAATGCTCTTCTACAGGCATAAAGTGCCACGTATGCTTTTTGATGCGATCCTCTATATTTTCCTTCCAGCTGAGCTTGGAATCTAAGATTACGCCCAGATATCTTGCTGTCTTTGAGATTTTCAGATCCACCCCCCCCATCCTTGGGGGGTTGAAGGCGGGGACCGACCTTCTTCTCGTAAACAGTAGTATTTCCGTCTTCGATGGGTTCACTCCAAGTCCACGACCCGTAACCCAGTTATTAACAAGTAGTAGTGCGTAACTAAGTCTTTCGCTGAGAACTGGAGTGAATTTTCCTGGAACGAGGATGGCGACATCGTCTGCGTATGCGCTCACAATGAAACCTTCCTTTTCCAGTATTTTTAGAAGTTCATCAACTACGAGGAGCCATATGAGCGGTGAGAGGACTCCACCTTGAGGTGTCCCCCTGCTGACCCTCCGTTCAGTGCTCACGTCCCCTAGCTGTGACCTGATCATACGTGTGCCTAGCATGAGTCCAATCCAGTCACATAGGCTGCTATTGAGTTGGGCCCCTCGCAAGCTGCGTAAGATAGCGTCAGATTCGATGTTGTTGAAGGTTCCTTCAATGTCTAGGAACGCACTCAGTGTGTAGGTATTCTTTGTGTTGTAGTGAATCTTCCACTACTGATCTGCTTTTCATGTATGCAAGTTGTGATTTTGATAGATAGTTATCGCCGATCACTTGCCGTACGTACAAATCGATTAGTCGTTCCATTGTTGTGCGTGGATGGATGGGGATGGGAAGAAATTGAAAAAGCAAAGAAATAAAAAACAAACGAAAAAGAAGAATTCTAAAAAAAAAGAGCAGATCTTAGCCATATTAGTTTTCTTAAACGAATATCAAAAAATATAGCTCTCTCTAGCTTTGTTTAGTTTCTTAATTTTTTTGTAATTTCAAATGTGAAATAATTTGCTTCTTCTGGATTTTTTTCATGTAATTTATTTACCTGTAATTCCACTATTAAAACCTGAAATACATAATCTGTTGCAATAAGGAAAAACCGCTAAAGTCGAATTTGAAAATTTTTGACTATCATTAAAGTTTCGTTAAAAATTTAAAAAATTACAAATGGTTCTGGACTATCTATATGTGAGAAAGTAATGAAAAATGTGCTCAAATTGGCTCGCATTTGTGAGACTAACAGAGGCGAACATTTACCTGATATTGTATTCCATACAAAATTGCCGACATTAAATAAAACATTTATCAATATAAGATCCATTCTCTTTTATGTAATCAAAAATTATAAACAAACATAGTATACCTTCCCGGCGGACACCCTGTATTTGCAAGTTTATTAATATTGATGTGTCCTGAGATAAGTCCCACCAACACCAACGCTCTTCCAGAGTTAATCGCTCGTTATGCCAATTTATTAGTTGGTGTTTCTAATACCTATTATTTTTGCCACTCTTGCTGGTTGATTTATTGCTGTTTTAATAGTCTTCAGCGGAACGCCTATTTCTTTTTCCGGTGGTTGTTCTTTTTCCCCCTCACCTTCCCTAGCTAGTTCGTCTGCTATTTCGTTGCCCGTGATACTGTGGTGTGGAGTGTCGAACCTAAAATGGTAAAATGAAAACAACCCCTTTATCACCAAACAAGTTCCACTTCGAGTTTTAACTGGAAACTCAAATCTTTCAAATGTCAATGCCATCTGTCATCTGTCAAGTGTAACTCACAACACTCAAATTCTAGAACCACTATATATATAGTTCTAGAACCATCTAGAATAATTGGTATATTCGCGGTAGGTGGTAGAGCGGATATAAAAGGGCATGTTTGAGAAGAGGGAGAAACAGTTGATTTTTAAGCAGTAATTGGTAAACTTCGAAATAGTAATCGGTTGTGAACTTTATTGGAAAAGTTAAACAGAATAGAGTTTTATCTTTTCGAATCCCAGCCTGAATCTAACAATACCTTCGTATCTATTTGTGTCCCTGAGGTTTGGAGCGCTGTCCAATATTCTCCTGAGGGAAAGACAGTTGCGAACTTTTTATCGAAGTTTGGTCATTTGGGTCGATCGATAAGAAGTGTTATTTCTTTGATCAGACCCATGATTTTTCGTTGTCCAATTTTCATTCGAGAGTCGAAATGTCCGAGTGCATGCAATCTCATTGCAGAGGCGCCTGCTAGTCTTTTCGCTTCCAGATGCACCGGTGTTATCTTTAGGTTCGCCTCGATGGCTGCAGTTGGTGTTGATGCTTGCACGCCTGTGATTCCCAAACACGCCTTCCGTTACATTTTAGTTAACATATCTATTGCATGTTTTTTGTACAAAAATATGGTATGGGTTTCACTACGCAGTTGTATATCCAGTGGACTTGTTTGGGTTTTAAGCCCCACGACTTCCCGAAAGCCCTCCTTTTTTTTATATACTTCTCCCGGGAAAGGTGAACCTATAACGCTTCAGTAGCGCCCCAAGATGTATGTTTGCTCTGCACTTAAATTGCTGCAAATTGTAGTCTTCTGGAAATATATCCCCAGGAAGCGAGTTCCAAAGTTTGCTTGTCCTGTAACAGAAGGAGTTTTGGAAAGTTGATGTCCTCGCGGTTGTCAAGTGTACTGTATAGTCATGAGCATTAGCAGCCTGTCTTGTGGGGCGCCCAAAAGTTGCATTTCGAGGGATAATGTCTTTGAGTTCCTCGGAACATCTACCATGGAAGTACCTATAGAACAAGCATAGGTCACCGACTTGTCTTCTGTGCACCAACGGTTGTAGATTCGATGTGAGTGTAGGGTCTCCAATGAGTCGAACTGCTCGTCTCTGTATGCTATCAAGCAGGTTAAGTGAATGTTTTGGGGCCGAGCTCCATATATGGGAACAATATTCCAAGCCTGGTCTAACCTGTGCTTTGTAGAGAAGGAGAAGTTGCTTGGGGCTAAAGTACCTCTTTGCTCTAAATAGGTAGCTCAACTTTGCGGACGCCGATTTTGCGATATAGGATATGTGGTTCTGCCATGTGATTTCTGAATTGACTGTGACTCCTAGAAGGTGCATTGAGTCCTTGTGATGGATTGGATGGTTATCCATTTGGATCTGAGGAACTGTTGATGCATTTTTTCTGGAAAATGTTGTGAGCTGTGTCTTGTTTGCATTAAATACAACCAAGTTGTCCTTTCCCCACTTCAAGATTTTGTCCAGATCATCATTTAGAGAATTAATTTGTTCACATCTCTGATTGTGTGATGTAGCCGTATTCACAGGCCCACTGTTCCAGATGGAGGATATAAGAGACTGCAAAACTGTAGATATTATTATTTGTCGATCCAAAGCAAATCGTTGATGTGGAGAAGAAATAGAGTTGGAGAAAGAATAGATCCTTGGGGCACTCCTGCATTTATAGCAAACGAATTGGATGATACACCATCTACAACAACTTGGATCGATCTTCCCAGAAGAAAATTTTGCATCCATCCGCAGAGTTGTTGTGATAATCCGTAAGACGCTAGCTTGCCTAATAGGGCTCTATGCCAGACTCGGTCAAATGCCTTTGATATGTCCAAGGCTACGGCTCTGGATTCGCCGTGTTGTTCAATTGATTGTGTCCATAAGTGCGTTACGTAGCTTAGCAGGTCACCAGTGGAACGACGGCTCCGAAATCCGTATTGCCTGTCGCTTATTAATCGATGGCCTTCTAGATATTTGATTATTTTGACATTTATTGCCTTTTCCATTACTTTAGAGAGCATTGAAAGTAACGCTATTGGACGATAGTTTTGTGGCAGACATTTCTTCCCTTTCTTTGGAATAGGTTGACTGCGAGCGGTCTTCCAGCAAGAAGGAAACGTCTTCTGGGAGTACGACATGCTAAACAGCTTACGGGGTACAGGTGCAAGTTCTGGTGCACAGTTCTTAGCCGTCGTCCATCGGGTCCCGTTGTCTTATTGCAATCTAGTTCTTTAAGGATGCGTTGAATTATTCGAGGCCGAAATTTCACTTCTGCCATCGATGATTGCATCCTCGGGATATTTGGTGGCTCTAGCTGTGCAGAATCTAGGGTGGAATCTGCATTTTCTTTAGGTGTTGTTGTAAGCGTTCCGTCTTCTTTTACTAGAGTTGGAAAAGAAGAGCAACTAAAGTTATTACTGATTGCCTTTGCCATGGACCAGAATGCGCGTGAGCCGCTAGGACATCCAATCACTTTGTTAGTGACTCTTTCGTTCTGAAGGGTTTGACCGCCATTCACGAAAAGCCTTGCTTTTCGCTGCGGTAGCTCGCTTGCATTCTTTGTTAAACCACGGTTTATTTGAAGCTAATTTTTTGATGCAATGTGGAATATAAAGTTCCATACATTCCTGCATATCCAATACGCTTTTTTGGCCTTGTTTATTCGTTCTTCCAAGTTTTTTCTCCATATTAGTTTCTTGTCTTTGACTAGACCAAGATACCTGACACTGTCACGGAGTGGCATGCTTATGCCTCCCATTACCGCGACATGGAAGTCACTTACGTTGATTTTCTTTGTGAAAAGTAATTCCCCTATGGTGTTCAAATATTTGCCTGTTATTAAGATGGCCAGGTCGTCTGCATACGCTACGCAGTTCGCGCAGGTGCTCTCTAGTGATCGAAGAAGGTTGTCCATTACAAGTACCCACAGAAGGGGGGATATGATGTGGAGTTTATTAGTGAACAAAAAAAAACCTAATGAAATAAAACTATTCTTAAATAAAGCTCTCTTATATTGCTCAAAATGCGTTAGCATTGAGCAATAAACTAAACTATCATAATCATAATATACATAACGGAAACTAAGAACTGGAGATTTTGAATAAAACAAAAAATGTTGAAGCAGTTATCCCCATTTAAATGACCGGCAGTTTCATTTATTTATTATTTTGTTTAGCACTCGGCAAGCACTCCTTTAGTAATAACAAAACAGAAATCAACGAAAAGGATGAAGATGAAATCGAAATAGCTATCGTGGAAGAAGAAAAGGTAAGAATAATGAAAATAGACTTTTCCCTTTTTTATAGACTGCTTTACCTTCAGCCACTGATGGAGCTTGAAAATGAAACCTCGTCTCTAATGTCTATTTTGAAAATGAACAAAACCGAATGGCCACATATATTGACTGGATCAATAACATCTATAATCATGGGTTTTGCAATGCCATTGTTTGCCGTTCTTTTTGGATCAATTTTGCAAGTACTTTCTGGCGAGGATCCAGCATATGTCAGAGAAAGTGCAAACACATACAGTTTGTATTTCTTTATTTGCGGCATTGTTATTGGCCTGGCAACATTATTTCAGGTAAATAACTCATTGTTTATTCTATTATTTACATAACAATTGTTTTGCAAGATATACTCATTCGGAATCGCTGGAGAGAGGTTGACAGAGAGACTGCGTGGCTTAATGTTTGAAACTATGCTTAAGCAGGAAATTGCTTGGTTTGACGATAGATCGAATGGAACTGGAAACCTGTGCGGGCGGTTATCAGCAGATGCATCCGCTGTACAAGGGGTACGTTATTTTTCGGTTCATATAAGCGGTAATTAATAGGCATAAATTTTATTAGGCGACTGGACAAAGAATTGGAACTGTACTACAGTCATTTGCCACTTTGTTTTTATCAATAGCTCTTGCCATGTATTATGAATGGAGTCTGGGGCTAGTAGGCTTGGCATTCACTCCATTTATTCTGGTGGGTACCTATTTTCACAGGAAAGTGATGGCTGACGAAAGTATGGGAACTGCAAAGGTGATGGAGACTTGTACTAAGGTATTTTCTTTAAAACTTACGCGCTATGTTACAGTTCACGACTTTATACTGTGTATTTCAAACAGCTTGCTATTGAAGTCGTTTCGAATGTTAGGACGGTGGTTTCCTTGGGAAGGGAAGATATGTTTCATACACAGTACATGGAAAACCTTCTTCCGGCTTGTACCGTAAGTTCAATTAAACTTTTATTTTTGCTTCAATAATCTGTAAGTAAACTTATTTCGTGCAGGAAGCAAAAAAGAATACTCACTATCGAGGACTTGTTTATGGATTAGCCAGGTCATTAATGTTCTTTGCGTATTCCGCCACCATGTTTTACGGTGGTTACTGTATTGTAAATAAGGACGTGTCGTATGGAGACGTTTTTAAGTAATACTTTCATCATTCTGAGTAATTAAGATCTTACACAACAAAAATATACTTTAGGGTCTCTCAAGCATTAATTATGGGAACGATGTCGATTGCCAATGCCTTAGCATTTGCCCCGAATTTCCAGAAAGGAGTAACCGCCGCAAAGCAGATTTTTCATTTATTAGCAAGGGAACCACAAATACAGGATCCACCTTCAGCCAAAAAATTTCCTTGGCACTCAGAAGGCAATGTCCTTTATGACGAAGTCAAATTCAGCTATCCATTAAGAAAAGAAATGACTGTCTTAAATGGTATAAATTTGGAGGTACTTAAGGGAAAGAAAATTGCGCTCGTTGGCCCATCGGGATGTGGGAAATCCACATGCATACAACTGCTACAACGATTTTATGATGTTCTTGATGGCTCAGTGTCTATCGATAAGGAAGATTTGCGTTCGCTTACAATTAGCAATCTGCGTCGCCAACTCGGTATAGTTTCTCAAGAACCTACTCTTTTCGACAGAACGATTGCTGAAAATATTGCCTATGGAGATAACTCTAGACTGGTTTCTGATACGGAAATAATTGCAGCTGCACAGAAAGCAAACATTCACAATTTCATCATAACACTTCCATTGGTAATATTCAGTATCAGAAGAATGTCAAAATTGTTTTTTTAAATTCCTATCAATCCGATTATTTCAATAGGGATATGAAACTCGGTTGGGAGAAAAAGGAACACAGTTGTCTGGTGGCCAAAAGCAGCGAGTTGCAATTGCTCGTGCACTTGTCAGAAATCCGAGAATACTTTTACTAGATGAAGCAACTTCAGCTCTAGATGCAGAAAGTGAAAAGGTTTTAATAATAGCAATTAATATTGGAAATAAATAATTTGCTTTCATTGTTTTCAGGTCGTTCAAGATGCTTTGGATGCTGCCAGTGAGGGTCGGACCAGTATTAGCATAGCTCACAGGCTGTCTACTATTGTGGACTGCGATCGAATATTTGTGATAGATGCAGGAAAAGTATGTGAAATGGGAACGCATTACGAACTTCTGCAAATGCGAGGAATTTATTATAACTTGTATAGGCTGCAGTCGGGTTCAACGTAGATTTTTTTTTTCTTATTTCAAAATATTATAAAATATGACGTTCTGTTATTTTTATTTGTTTATGTTAAACTTTTAATGTACAATTTGTTTCGAAGAGAGTAAAATAAGAACTAATCAAAAGTGTCCTAGAATACCATCAAAAAATATTTTTTTATTTACACTTTCTAATTATTCACTTATTAAGTACCAAAACAATATCACTTAAACAATTCTTAAAAGATTTTAACCAATGAATAATTCATTGTTTACTTTACACTTAATTATCTTCACAACCGATTACTATTTCAAAGTTTACCGATCCTTAAAAATCAACTTTGTCTCTTTGTTCTCAAACATGTCCCCTATTAGAATTTGCTAGTGTATTCCGTCTGGTTCTAGAATTAGCTAGAGTGGTTCTAGAATTAACTAGAACAATGTTGAGTGTGGGGAGTTACACTTGACAGATGACATTGACATTTGACAGATTCGTCTTTCCAATTGGAACTGGAAGTGCAACTTTTTTGGTGACTAATGGGTTGTTTTCATTTCACCATTTTAGGTTCGATGCTGCATTCCACACCACAATACATACATCCGAAAGAAGTTAATTTCAAATTTCCTGCCCGATTCCCAACACACCTATTGTAAGGGTTTCTCTGTGGACAGACAGCTCTACATTCACTAGTAGGTACCATTGAAAAATCGCTCTCAATCAAATAGTACGTGATGGTATCTTTTCTAGACATTAAAGGCGCCTTCAATAATGTCATTTATTTTTATTTATTTATCACACTATTATATAAAGAGGTAATGTTTGTTTGAGGAAGGTTATCTCCGGAACTACCGAACCTATTTCAAAAATTTTTTTACTAATATAAAGCTACGGGATAGAGTATTGCGATAGGCTACTTTTTTTTTTAATTTTTCCATTTTAGATTTTTTTGATTTTCTGCGCTATTTATTTTGACTTTTCTATATCAAAAATTAATTAGAAATCTACGTAGGTACCTACTATGTGCGGATTTTTTTTTTAAAAAGTAGATTGATAAAATCGAGATGAAATTAATGTATTATACGTTGGTTAACAGTGATGGTTTGTTTTAGTGATGCGCGATAAATATCGAATCACTCGATTCATCGATATATTTTCGTAAAAAAATATCGATTATATCACTCGATAATTTATTCTCGATATTATCGATGCATCGATGATTTGCCACCGATTTTTTGCACTCCAACGCAACTGGGACTTTCATAGTTTTTTGATTGTTCGGTCATTTATTAAAATACATGACGACGCGCCTCAACAAACTTAAGACATTTTCTCAGTCCACCAATTTTTCTAGGTCACATCTAGTGATGTTATGTACTGCAGCGCATTGTGCAGTCATTAAAACAAGCTAAAAAAAAAAAAACATAATTTTATAAGTGCTTGTTTCAGTATGTTAACCTTCGCTTTATAAATTTAAACAAACTAAATACGTATTTTAATACAATCAAAGTTCCTAAGTAATTATTATTTAGTTGTTATTGCATTAAATAATGGAAGTTTATTAAGTTTTCTTTTAATGTTAGATATATTAATATAAATAAAACAAAGTCAGGATAGTTACACCATTTATAACTCAAGAACGGCTGGACCGATTTGGATGGTCTCAGATTTGATGGATTCGAGTAACTATTAAAATTACGGAATTGTCAACCAATTACTTTAATCGGTATTGTGATTGTCAATTGGCACTGGATTGGTGATTCATTGTCAATTTCCATTAATTTTTGATTGTGAATACAAAAATCGGTATTGCGAGTGTCAATTATCATTGACTTTTCTTTCATTTTGTATCTATTTCTTTCAACTGAAAATAAAAACTGTTTGTAAGGTTTCTAGTTTATTTAACTATTTTGATGGCTCAAATACCATTTGCGACAACTACCTACATTCTTCCAGTGCATTAACAAATAACTTTAAAGATAGGTAACTGAAAATTTGAACTGTGCTAAGCTAATTGATTATTCTTCTAATTCTAGGGGGTTTAAAGCATCCCTTAGTTGCTTCTTTCTTCTCGCTATTTCCAAAAAAAAAGTATCCTCTTCCTCATAAATGTCAAACCACAATTCTCATTCCATAATAAAATGGAATTTTTAAATTAAAACAAAAAATATTCACAGCAAATTCAATTTTCATGTCAAAATAGTCAATTTCACTCACAATGATCAAAACCTTTATCAACTGAGTACAAAAGTATCAATTGATTGATACATTTTACCAACTATCAATCGGTTCATTAGTTGACAACTGCAATAAGGAAGATTATTTTCATTCCATTCACGAATTTGGGCGGAACGATCTTCGCCGGGTCAGCTAGTTTATTTAATAAAAATAAGTTATTTTAAATTCTATAAAGTAAGGAAACATGAAATTTTGAAGTTTTTATTTATATTGTATTGTGACCTATTTGTTGGTATGAATTATTAACTGCAAACAAATATTTAGCTTTTAATTAAAAAAATATCGAAATTATCGATATTATCGATTTTTTCGGATCGATTATTTTCTTGCATCGATATTTTCCTTTCGATACTGAAGTATCGATGTATCGATATATATTTGGATTATCGCGCATCACTAGTTTGTTTTTGATTTTGTGCATCGCTCCAACAGTTTCATTTCTTTTACGCAGTTGATAAGTTAAAAATTAAATGTAAAAAGTTTAAACGCGGACAAAATAGTTATTGAAAAGCAAATTTCAGTTATTTTTTAAAAATGCCAAGATGTATGCGCACAAATATTGGCCGACGAGGCAACTAATTAAACAACAAATATCAACGAAGCCAAACTACAGAAGAAAGCGAAAAGTGGGACATCGCATGGCATAAGACTAGATCAACAGTCAAGAAAATTGAGAGTGCAAGTAATGAGAACTGCGTCAAATCCTACTATTGCTGGGATGGGAGCAAGTTCAAATCGGAGTGGCAAGATGCACGTCGTTGACATGACATTCGAAGGACTGGCATTTCAGTAGAAAGAATAGAAAACTATGTCGGTGATGCGATTTTCGATATTGGAGCGATGACTATAATTGTGTGCCACCATTAAAACGCGCTAAAAAACTGCTGTGCGAGTGGCAAAGTAAAAGTAGCACCTGCGGAGCAATTTGAATCGGAGGATTTTCTAAAGAACATTTGACAGTACAACTGCTGTTTTCGTATGACTACATTGGGAACAAAAATTATTAAAAAAACTGGTTTCATGCCGACTTGCAGGGCAATATTTTCTCTTATATATCATGCACACATTTTCTAACAATGACACGGGATTCTACGCCGCAAAATTCGGATTAACAGATTCAAGGCCAAATTTACCATCGGATGGGTGCCTTTTTGCCAGTAAATGAGGACTTACAGCAAAATTCGCAGGTGTACTTCATTTTGTCGGGGGATGATCAAGTCGATAGGCGTTACAGAGGGCAAACAGGAGTGACAAAAAACATAACTCGACAATTGCAACCATTATTATAATGCAATCAACGCTTTCATTACAATGTTTAAAACGGCGATAGAGAAAATGAACTTAGAAGATCGCAGATTTGTCTTCAATCCTAATAAAGGAACCGCATTTTGGAAAAAATAGAATGGATAGGAAACGGGTGGTATCACTTTCAATACAAGAAAAATTATTTAAAATTTTTAATTTTCTAATTCGGATGTTCCGGACTAACCGCTTCACAATTTGAAATTAAAATTCGGCTCAATTATCATTTTGTTGAACAACCTTAGGGCATGGGGATTTTTGTACATATATCAAACTCCTCAAGTTGTGTTCAACTTCGAGTGAATAAAACGGCCCTTAATGCACCGGAACTTTGTATCGGATCGCGTTTGATATGATTGTGAAGAATCTCAAATCAAATGTCATGTAATCAGGATTCTGAGTTTAAAAGGCAAACATTGTCATATCGCGGACTACACTTACTCAGAACGATTTGGCATTTAAGTGCCTATGACAAATATTAAGTCGCAAGGATAATCGCTGGATATTTGTAGCATCAATCTTGAATTCCCATGTTTTTCACATGGTCCAATTGTATGTGGCGTGCTCATACCTGTAGGCAAACCACTTTAGTACAAAAGCGGAAGGTTGGCCGGCACGTCAATCATTGCGGTTTTATTGAAATACATCGACATTGCTATATACTATATACAGTTATTTCTATTGTATTAAATATAACTTTTGAATAAAGAATTTGAATTGACGGAATTACGTAAATTAGCATGCACAGCGCATGCTTGGAAATATTATTTTCATTACATTTATGAATTTGGGCGGAACGGAGTTCGCCGGGTCTGCTAGTTCATTTATAAATTTATGTCAATTTGGGCTACACAAACTCTTTTAGACAGCTTAAAACGAATTACTTTAATATATACTTAAAACTATTATTATAATATTATATACTAGCTCTCCCCGCCCGGCTTTGCCCGTGCTAAACAAAATAATTGTTTCCGTAAAGAAAATCTACTAAATATTTAAGTTCATTTTGACAAACACGATCTCACTTTATACGAGTATATTGCGATACAAAAAAATCCCCGTACAAAATATCTTGAAAATTAATTGTTTGAATTTTCCAAATTCCTTTTAAAAATGTTCGTTATTCAGCACTTATATTAAATACAATAGAAATAACTAGCATGGGTATAGCAGTCGATGTGTCGGTCAAATAAAGGCACACACTTATAGTCATCGCTCCAATATCGGAAATCCCATCACCGCCATAATTTTCTGTTGGTTAATGCTGTTACTGAAATGCCAGTCGTTCGAATATCGGCAACGAAGCGCGTCTTACCACTTTTCGATTTCAACTTGTTCCGATCCCAGCAGCAGTACGATTTTGGTTTTGGCATTTTGCTACATTTAATACCATGTTCCCACCAACGTGATTTAGCTAAATCCACTTGATTTAGCTAAATCATCTCATAAATTACGTGATTTATTTCGTGATTATGATTTTTATTATGTTCAGCACTTCATTCAGCAAACGAAAAGTCAGTGATGGGACTTGAGGAAAGTGGAACGGTGGTAGAAAAGTGGTAGAAAAAAAATTGTCCATGATAAATAATTCATTTATTTATACCGATGAAATACTAATAATAACATAAACGGAAATAAAATTAATATAAATAAGTCTATTTATTGATGCTTTTTGAGATTCGAACGAATAGCCAATTCTAACGAAAGTCTATCAAAATACACAAAGTTCATTCGAACGAATAGACATTCGTTAGAATTGGCTATTCGTTCGAATCTCAAAATAAACATGATTAATTTCAATTATTTTTAAAAATCACATTTGTTGCTCAAAACAAAAAACTTAGTTATTACTTCGTATTGCAACCGTCTGCGAATTTATATTTTGAAGCATAGGTATTTTACCAATAATTTCGGGGGTTCAACATTTTCCCCGTTCTCCAGAGTTCCTTTGAAATTTTGAATTAAAATTTTGAAAGAACTACAGAAAAAATGGCATAGATTCAACTTATCATTAAATACAAAATATCAAAACCTAGCAAAACACCCTCGCACTAATACAGTCAAATAATGAAGTAATAGCGCAGTAAATGGTGTATACTGGACTGGAAGTTTTTGCCGATGCCATTCTCCGAGAAAATACCGATAGCTGAGTGTGTATGGGTAAAAGTAAGGCGAGTAGCAGTAGGTATAGTAGGTACAATTCTCAATATAATGATGGAAAATAAATATTATTAGCGAATAGCTTTGTTAAAAGGTGGTAGATTTCGAGTTCAGGTTGGTAGAATTTCCGAAAGTGTAAAAAGTGGTTGAAATACCACTTAAGTGTTAGAAGTCCCATCACTGATATGGCAAAGTTGGCGTCACACTCTGCCTTATCGCGAATAAATTCCGTGGGAAATATTTCCCTTGCCAGCAATGTAAGTCAGATTGCTGAACAGAAAATATTCCGGGGGAAATCTTATTCCCGATAGGGGTTACTAAATCACTTAAAGTTCGATGGGGACGCGTTTCGTGATTTATAAATTACTTCGGCTAAATCACGTTGGAGGGAACATGGTATAAGTCTAGAAGGTTTTGTTGATTTTAACGTTTACCCTACAATACTTCCCATATGGGAGTCGAAAACAATACATTTTAGTTTATGGATCAACACAGCATGATTTACTCTATCAAAAGCTTTAGCAAAGCCAAGTTCAAAGCTGTTTACAATTTTTTCGCATAGTATTGCTAAGTTTATGGCAGTAGATTCGTCTTAGACAAGGCCGTGTTAAGAGTCGGATACAATTTCCCTGACAAAGAAGTTTAATTTATTTATCACACACAATCTTTTCTTTGGGATGACTAACAGCTTACATATAGGCCTATAATTTGTAACTTCTCGCTTAGATCCAGCCTTAAAAATAGGTATATATTATAGGATATATAAGACACTTTCCACTCGTTATGGAAATTTCCTGTCCTAAGGGATATAGTAAAAACTATACATAAGGGTTTTGCAAGTGATGTTGCACATTCCTTCAAAAATTTAGGAGAGATCCGATCTAGGCCACATCCACATCCGAGTGGGTTATCTGTAAATTTCTTATGTTAACCCGATCTAAACAGCGAATGTCTTGAGGACAATTTGGAGAGGATGAACAATAGTATTCGGATTGAAGTAATTCGCGAAAAATGTGCAAATGGTGGCGGTGTCGCTTGATGGCTCTTTAAGGTACCGCATACAGTTTGGGAGGCCAATTCATTTCGCTTATTATTAATAAATGTCCAAAAATATTTAGTATTAACTTTGACTTTAGCCTCAGATGATAAAATGTAACTATTGTAAAGAAATTTATTAGGAGTGCCAAAATCTTGAAGAGTATGCAAGTATTTTAAATGAAAAACGAGTTACTTTTACCAGTTTTAAATAATTTTTATGCTTTAATCATACGATTTTTTAAATTGGATAATCTTTTCATAAACCAATGACGATTTAAGTTTGACTTAATTTTTTCTTTGGAACAAACTGCTCAAGTGAATATTTAACACGGTGCATAAAAACTTTATACGCAAGATCGAGGTTGGTTTCTATAAGAAAGTTATAACACGGTAAAGCAGTAAAAACCGATTGATTTCAGTAAAATCAGCACGGTTGAAATCAAATATTTTAGAACTTAGAGATTATTTGCTACATTTTTAGTACAATTAAAGAATGGTATTTCTTAGTAAACACTTTTATGATGAATTGTGTTTGGAATAGCTGGAATCTTTACAATATCAATAGAAGTGTAAAGTTCCTTATCTACAAATATTAAATCTAGTTGGCAGTTCAGGCTATTACAGAAAGGTATTATTTATTTGAGCAAGATTGAATTGACTGAAAAGTTCTATGACCGCAATTTCTATGGTTCACCTGACATTAAAGGGAACTAGATATTTATCATCTAAATCAAGTTTCCATTCAACATCAATTCTCCTACATTAAAATCACCGAAACAGATAATGCGAGCGCTACTGCTTAAATTATTCAAAAAATGATCCCAAATTGGATAAATATATATTATACATGTCTACAGAACTACCCGAGCGAATGTAACATACAACTATATACAAATGCGCATGGCTGATTGGAGGCACTTTGACAATTAAAAGATTCTACATCAAATGTAGGCAAATTAATCTTAAATGGAATTTCATAAGCTGATATATGCGTTTTAAGCAACAAGAACTCCACCTCCTCTAGACAAACCAATTTTAATACGACAGCGATCCTTGCGGTAAACTTCATACTAATACTGATAATGATACTGATTTTCTTTTTTGTTATGGATAATTTATAATACTTTATTGACTATGATTTGTGGTGGAAGCAAGAATAACAACATCAGCAGCAACAGGAACAACAGTTAATGTATCCAAATACGATTCGGTTTTGACAAACTTGTGACATGCGAGCATCGATAGGTCAACATTAAATGCAGATGAAACACCTTATGTCGTTTTCCATTGGGATTTTCAGATTTTGCTCTCAGATTTCAGATTTTTCTTCTGTGTTGGTGCGTCTTTTAAAAGTCAGCTGTTCTTATCTTAAATTGTAATTTGTGTTTATAAGAATCCATTCAACTTATGCAGCGGCCAAATGTTATTTGTTCTCTATTTTTTGTAGACTTCTCGTCTAAAAACGTAAGTAAACACACTTTAAAGTTTGACAAATGACAAATTTTTTGGTGTTAGTGCAAATAGGTGTGAATCTCGCTCGGATATCGAAATACGCAAAATTGCTCTGACTCTCTCTTGCGGCCAATGGAACATTAAATCTGACAGCCAGCTAATTTCAAGAGCAGAAAAACTGCTTGAATCTGAAAAAAAAAGTTTTTTCTGTCCAAATGGAAAACGACTTAAACATTAAACATCGATAGTCTATCGATAATATCGATAGTAAAAAAATAGTATCGATAGTTTTTTACTATCGATGGTTCAACAAAAATGACCTATACTATCGAAATGCATATAATATGAGCATATATTCAAAGAAAACGTAGAGGTACCTACTGATAAAAGATAAAACCGGTGAAACATGTACGTAAAAGAAGTACTTCGTTTCCACTGACAAAGGATAGGCGATTGGGCAAAAACTCAGTTATATACCTATGTATATACCTGCTGTACACTCAAGTAAAGTACGTCAAAAGTACTTCAGTAATAGGAGTACTATTTTTCTACGTATAAAGATAGGCGCCTTTAAGTAAAGTTAAGATTAGACTGTATGCCAAGTGGTCATAAAATACCAATTTCTGACAGTTCTTCTGTCAAAATATAGTCATGCCATCGGCCCTAGCGAGGTTTCTGTCGGTACGGAAAATTCTCCGATTTTATACGATTCGGAGGATTTTTCTGCGAGGTTTTCTTCGGAACAACAACAACAACAACATTTTGTAACGCATATCGGCGAATTACGTTGAATTACGTATAAATTCCGATGAAATGCATTTTTTTGTTAAATTTTTGACAGCTAGGTTCCGATATCCTCCCACAGAAATAAGTTGAGGAATTTGTTTACAAGTGCGATGCGTCATCGCAATTGTTTATTTCTCTTCCGAAGTCGGACACCTCGAGTGGAATTTGAGCCTCCGACAGAGTATGCGTTGCGGATAATTTTCCGTTCCGAAGCATACCTCGCTGGGGCCGAATGTAGTGGGCTTGGGCATATCTCATTATGCTCTAATGACCTAAATTCCACATATGACCAGTTTGATTTTGACAGATAAAAATGCCCAAGGAGCATATAGTGTAATCGGACAATAAGCACGGATGCCAGCATAAAGCCCTTATGCCCATACATATTGTTATTGTTCAGGCTGGGATTCGAAAAGATAAAACACTATTCTGTTTAACTTTTCCAATAAAATCACTTCATTTACCCTTTTTAGTTTTTCACTTATTAAGTACCAAAACAATATCACTTAAATCAATTCTTAAACGTTTCAATCCAATCGCTTTATTCACTGTATTTCTTTTCACTTATTTATCTCACAACCGATTACTCTTTCGAACTTCACCAATCACTGGTTAAAAATCAACTGTACATCTCTGTTCTCAACGCGCCCCTTTTATATCCGCTCTGCCACCTATCAGCGAATATTCCAGAAGTATATTCCAAATCTGCTCTAGATGGTTCTAGAATAAGCTAACTTGACAGATTCTAGTCTCCAATTGGAATTGGAACTTGGAGGGTGAATAAGTGCCCGATTCACCACAATTCCTAAGTGCCTGATTCACCACAATATGCATTTTATTGAAATTTCGTTATGGCATTGCTGGCATTTTTGGTGGAACAAGAATTATTTTGTTGTCATCAGTGTTTGAGTTCGTGAAATTGTTTTCATTTTCGTTCTTTTTTGTGGAACCCTACTACAACATTTGATAATAAATAACAAATGCTAAGGCATTAGGCCATATAGGTCATTTTGGTCATTTGGTCTAATATACAAATTTGATAATCCTGTCATTTTGGTCATTTGAGAGCTAAACTGGTCATTTGCCTGTTGGCATTAATATGCACGATTGGCATACAGTCTTATCTAAGCTTAAACTATAATAAAGTCTGAATTATGTCAGACTTTTAAGTCAGACCCCTTTTCCGCCATATTTGCATTGCTTTGGTTGGGCAAATCTTGTTATCATAAACAAATCATACCTCTGCTCTCTTACCTCTGCTTGTTATGACTTTTCATTTCACAAGATGTCATCAACGAAGAAACAAGTGAAGGAGGCACTCTCTTCTTCAGGTTCGCTCAAATTCGCTCAAACAAAAAAAATATCACTTCCTCTTTTTTTTTGGGGGATTCGTGCGATAATATGCTTAGCCTTCGACACCCAGATCGATTTCCAAACATTTATACATAAACAATTAACAAACATAGATCAACCTTATGCAATGCGTTTGCTTGCAGTTGAAAAATTTCCAGGAAACGTAAACAACCTTCACAAGTTGTTGTCCAACTCAAACACCCTTGCATTGAAGCAAATCTGAAAAAAATCATTTAGCAAGGCAATTGCTGTATTTCATATTTTAGAAAATATATTCATAAGAATTACCAAAAAAAAAATATTTTTGCTGTCAAACGCTGGTCTAGACTTCAAATGTCAAATTTCAGTCTACAGAGATGTCAAGAAAAGAAGTTAGACTGAAAAGTCTGGATTTCAGTCATGTCCACAAAAGCGCGGTCTACACGAGACATTTTGTTGTCATGACTGAAGTCTTGACTGAAATTAATGTCGTTTTCCATTGGGACCAAAAATCAATCTTTTCTTTTTTGATCTAAATCACTTTTAACGTTCCATTGGGCAGAAAAATCAATCTTTTTTTCCATTCGGATCACTTTTTGCAGATCTCGATATTTTTTCAGATCTACACACACCAACATAATTTACACAGCTGTTTTACTTCAGTTTAAGAAGTTTGTTTTTGAGACAAATGCGCAGAGTTTCGTGAAAACCAAAATAACAAAATACATAAATAGCTATGGACATGATTTCGGAGGAATTATTATCTTCATTGTCTCCCTCATCATCTGAAGACTACAAATCACCAATAATACTTCATTTGTATCCACGACAGGCAACATTTTTCAGGTCGATATCCTTTTGTGATTTTTCCAAAAACGAATGCAATTTGACTATACTCTGTCCAAGAAAAATTGTCAGTACAGGGAAGATAGGATGTTTGTCTCTCAGTCTGGTTGCAATGACTTACATAAATCGGTCCCTTTTTAAAGCTCTCACAGGGTTGCCGTAGTGTGTATGATAATTCGCCATAACTCAGAGAGCAATACTGTTAGGGTTACCATCTTCCAATTTAGCCAGGTCTCATCAGAAAAATAAATCTTTCTTTTTTCTTCTCTAATTTTTTTTAATTCGCGTAGATATCTTCGTCTCCAAGAAATAATGTCACTTCTTTCCAACAACAAATTCTTTCGCTGACGTTTGACGAATTTGAGTCCGAGATCTTTTTGCAATATTGTATACAAAGTTGATCTGCTTAGTTTTGTTATATTTTCACTTTTTTGTACTTCCAATAATATCTTGTCAAGCGTTGGAAGGTCATTATCCATAAAAATCTGATGGACTATCCGCCTAATCGAACATTTGTCAAAATCATCATCCTTGCTCTTGATACCGGAATTATTTTTCTTCTTTGGTGGTGAATTGTGGCTTTTGATTGCTTTTTCCCTTAAAAGCCTGTATACAGTTCGTTCCGTAACAGAAAAAACAGTAGCCGCATTTCCTACGGCTTCCGATTTACTTTTGAAAAGGTCATAGAATTTTTCAGTTGCATCAACACTTTGTTGTTTCTTTTCTACACTAAGATCCTTTGAAGACTTTGTAGCCATGTTTCTGTTTATTCATATGCACAATAAAGTTAACCACTTGCTTAGATGCACTATCCGCTATTGAGATAACAACCATTGTTTCCGCCTTATATACACAAACAGGCAATTAGAAAACAATTATATAACCACGACGCAATGTCATATACCTAAACAGATGGCAAAAGGACTGCACTTGTGCAGCTCTACATACATTTTTTAATATAGACATATATACCTAGATTACATATTTGTTAAAAAATTATTACCCGTCAATGCAGAACTTCGCGGAAATAGCAGCAAAAAAAAAAGGATGATAAAATCCTTTCAAGGCATTTATTTTACTGGAGAGGAGTGACCGGATGTGGTAAAACCCAACGACCGAAAATAACCAGTATAGATCTACTTGCTTCATCATTTTGATATTTTAGTGTGAAAAATATGCTCTACAAAGTGAAATATGAATTTCTACCTACCAAAACATGCAGAAATATGCCTTTACGAATAAGGCTGAAAATTTGTACTTAGTTTTCTATAATAAAATATTTAATCAAAGTTTATCCCTTAAAATACCATGCTTTTGCATGAATCCGGTTGAGTTGCCCTAGTAATCACTATTAATTTATTGCAATATCTCTACAATGTACATTATGATCACTTGTTGCGTTAGTGAAATGAATGCATTAAAACACCTCACGAATAAACAGTATTTCTAAAAGACAACATTCAAAAACATGTTTTAACTGAATATTATTTGATCTTTCAGAAATACAAATAATTAAAACCGAATGGCAGCACCCCACATAATATGTCGCTCTCAAAAGCTCCAAAAAGCTCCAAAAAGCACCAAAATCGAAAGTTCTTTGACAAAATTCAAAGAAAAACCCTTAATGATGCTAACATTGCCATATATGGTAACACTTCTCTAATGTGCTTCAGTCACTCACACTGCTTATTTTGGTTGATGATAATAGCAAGTGAACACAAGCGATCGTGCTCATTCTGCCCGCGATTGTGTGGCAGAGTGGTTGTGGAGGGATGTATGCGAATTTCAGGAAAATTACAACAACAAAATCCTTTGGAATGTCAGTGGTTTCGTTTTTATTTCAGTGGCAGATCTTGTGTTTGAGTGCCGTGAGAGTACTACAGGCACCACTGGTAGAAAAAAGAGCTTCCCATAAGGCCTGTACTGACAATTTTTCTTGGACAGAGTATAGCTGATATTATTGTCAAGTAACGCACTTATCCATTTACAAAAGCAGATCAATTTCGTTGGGCGTTCCATAAGCACCGTAAAATCTGAGATCGGAAAAAGATTTCTGGTGGTCCCAATGGAAAACCACATAAGTCTCGTGGAGACTGGGTGTTAAGGAACACTAGGGTAGAATGAGCAATGAGCATGATCGTCTTGTGTTCGCATGCTATTATCATCAGCAGTGTTATGTGTGTGACTGAAGCACATCAGAAAAGTGTTACCAGTTGAACAAAGAGAGGTTTTTCTATGGATTTCGTCAAAGACCTTTCGGTTTTGGTCTTTGGTGCTTTTGAGAACGACTTATTATGTGGGGTGCTGCCATTCGGTTTTAATTTGTTTGTATTTCTGAAGGATCCAATAATATTCAGTTAGAACATTTATTTGTAATGTTGTCTTTAAGTTATAAGGTTTTAAACATAAGTGCGTTGTAGTGATATAGCGATAAATAGCGATTACTAGAACAACCGGATACAAACAAAAAAGCATGTTTTTTTTTTAAATATCGTTTTAAATCTTTTGATATTTAAAACTATAAGTACCTACATATTTTCAGCCCTATTCGTTAGGGCATATTTCTGCATATTCGGGTATAAATGCATATTATTTCACTTTGTAAAGCATATTTATGGCATATTTTAGAGTTTTTGTTATATGTATTTTTGCATTTTGTCTATTTTTTCATCAAATAGTTTTTCACACTGAAATATCAAAATGACGAAGCAGGTAAACCTATAATGCTTATTGTCGGTCGTTGGGTTTTACTACATCCGGTCACTCGTCATTCATTTCATTTTAAATTCATTTTTGTTTGGATCTTTCTTTAACTTATATACTAAACGAAAACGATAAAATCTAATAAAAAACTAACATTTATCTTATTCTAACTTACTGGCTCTAAGCGAGCGCTCTAAACTTAACAATATGCTTAAAATGATTGCCCTTCGGCCTTAAATCTATCTATATCTATGATTTGTTTTGTTTTTTAACTTTCAAGAAACTTTAGAGAACTTGAGCTCTTTATTATTTGTTTTGTTAAAACTACTTAAATTTACCTAAACTACTTAATCTACATTACCTATAATCAGGGTGTTGAGCAATCTTATCGATTGGTCACCATCCTGATCGCGTCCTTGGTTGCCTGTCGGCCGCCAACAAGGGTTTATCAGCGCCGCCGAGCCTCGACCGAGGCCATAAGCGTCGGTCAAGTCTCGGAAGCACTCTTTCATGTTGGCTGGCCCGGCGCACAGTGTGTTATTTCACACATTTTGCGGAATTTAATGCAAAATTCAAAGTCGCCCAAATGATAATGTTTTGGTATGATTTGAAAGGTAGAACATCAGACAACAACATGCTAAAAACCAAAGCAAAATTATAACGGTATTTACCGTTCTCTGACATCGCAAACAGAAGCTTAACTTGAGCAAACATTTTTTTTTATAGTTAGCTGCATTTTTTCGCTTTCAATTGACCATTCCGTGTTTGTTGAAATGAGCAGTTAGTTCATTAATTATATTTTTATTATTATCACACCATTTTTTTTGTTTTTTTTTTATTATATAAAGAGGTAATGTTTGTTTGTGGGAGGTAATCTCCGGAACTACCGAACCGATCTCAAAAATTATTTTACTAATAGAAAGCTACGGGATAGAGTATTGCGATAGGCTTAATTTTTTCATTTTTCCATTTTAGATTTTTTTATTTTCTGTACTATTTATTTTGACTTTTTTATATCAAAAATTAATTAGAAAATGTAGTAGACACCTACTATGTGCGGAATTTTTTTTTTCAAAAAGCTTAAACGCGGACAAAATAGTTTTTGAAAAGCGAATTTCAGTGATTTTTAAAAAATGCCAAGAAGAATGCGCACAATTATTGGCCGACGAACAATGCAAGCAAGTCAACAACAAATATCAACCAACGAAGCCAAACTACAGAAAAAAGCGAAAAGTGGGACATCGCATGGCATATGACCAGATCAACAGTCAAGAAAATTGAGAGTGCCAGTAATGAGAACTGCGTCAAATCCTACTGCTGCTGGGATGGGAACAAGTTCAAATCGGAGTGACAAGATGCGCGTCGTTGCTGACATTCGAACGACTTGCGTTTCAGTAGAACGAACAGAAACCTATGTCGGTGATGCGATTTTCGATATTGGAGCGATGAATATAATTATGTGCCACCATTAAAACGCGCTAAAAAAAACTGCTGTGCGAGTGGCAAAGTGAAATAAGCACCTGCGGAGCCATTTGAATCGGAAGAACATTTGACAGTACAACAACTGTTTTCGTAAGACTTCATTGGGAACAAAAATCTTTCAAATAACTGGTTTCATGCCGACTTGCAGGGCAATATCAGAGACAATACTGAGACCCCCAACTCACAATCCTCTTGCCGCTGGCCCCCTCAGTTTTTTTTCAAATTCGCCATTTTGTTTTCCTATCGGTGTTATGTCTATTTAGAATCCGTGTGACATGTAAAAACATACAAAAAATATAAAATCAATGCTGCCAACCGCTACCAACCATGGGGGATTGTGATAGAGTTCGAGAATACCACATTTTAAGATAACTGAATGCTATTGGTTGGTTATTATAAATTTTTAAAAAACGATTAATATAATTTGTTTAGTTAATAATCCGATCTAAATGAGATGTTTGATATACTAGAAACATATTAGGACAAATATTGTTGTGTATTTTCTGCTTTTGAATATCATTAACTTCGATTTGATGTGTACATTTTTCTTAAATAACTGAAGAAAAATTGCCCAAAATGTTTTTATTTTCATACAACCATTCTACAGAAATCATTTTTCATAAATATTTTCAGCAAAAGTGCACTAATTCCTAAAACAAAATACTATTTACACGAAACGAATAATTTCAAATTTAACTGACAAAATTCTATGAACGCTGGAAGCAACTTTGCCGACAGCGGAAGTGGGACACGCAAGGTGCGAGTGTGTTGGTGAGTGACAGTTGTCAATACGAATTTCTATGTAACAATACTAACGCACTTAGCGTGTACCACCCCATAGAAATATAGCTTGTAGGCAAGTAACGGAAAATCGGCCGAAGTTGGGGGTCTCAGTATTGTCTCTGGCAATATTTTCTCTTATACATCATGCAAACACACATTTTCTAACAATGGCACGTGATTCTACGCCGCAAAATTCGGATTAACAGATTCAAGGCCAAATTTACCATCACATTTACCAGTGTGTTGGACTGCTATGCGGGGGTTCAAGGTTCGAATCCCGCAAAAAAACCCAATTCCGCCTTTGTAGGGTTTTTTCCGCTGCGCTACCTCTCGCGAACGTCTGACAAACATCCGAGAGTATAAATGTCTTGTAAGAGCTTCTCAATTAGCCGTTTGGAGTCGGCATAAAACTGTAGATCCCTTCCATTCGTTCCAAAAATGAAAAACTCACACAAAAACGAATGGTTGTGAGAAGCTAGGCCTAGGGTCTCTCCAGGCCTGTTGCGCCAACTATTTATTTATTTATTTACCAGGATGGGTGCTTTCTTGACAGTAAATGAGGACGTACAGCAATATTCGCAGGTCTACTTCATTTTGTCGGGGGATGATCAAGTCGATAGCCTGTACAGAGGGCAAACAGGAGTGACAAAAAACGTCATTCGACAATCGCAACCATTATAAATGCAATCAACGCTTTCATTACAATGTTTAAAACGGCGATAGAGAAAATGAACTTAGAAGATCGCAGATTTGTTTTCAAACCTAACAATAGAACCGCATTTTGGAAAAAAACAGAATGGATAGGAAACGGGTAGTGTCACTTCCAATACAAGTTCCGGACTTACCGCTTCACAATTTGAAATTAAAAATCGCCTCAGTTATCATTTTGTTGAGCAACCTTAATGGGCCGAAACTTTAACATCAATCTTGAATTCCCATGTGTTTCACATGGACCAATTGTATGTGGCGTGCTCACCTGTGGGCAAACAACTTTAGTACAAATGCGGAAGGTTGGCCGGCACGTCAATAATTGCGGTTTTATTGAAATACATCGATATTGCTATACTTCAGTTATTTCTATTGTATTGAATATAACTTTTGAATAAAGAATTTGAATTGACGGAATTACATAAAGTAGCATGCACTGTGCATGCTTGGAAATATTATTTTCATTACATTTATAAATTTAGCGGGACGGAGTTCGCCGGGTCAGCTAGTTTCCTGATATATTCAAAGTATTTAAGGTAAGTACGAATTTTGTGCGAACTTAAAAATTTGAAGAAGTCTTCTATTTGTTTGGAGGCCTTACGCCTGGATTCTTTTTGTGTGTCTTGTGACTTTGTGAAGAGTTTTAAAAATGTATCCACATGTATCCCTCGTGTAATAGTGCTTAAAATGGTCTCCTATGTTTTATTTGTCAGAATACATTCACAGTTTTTACTTTTGAGTGCTCACCCCATAAATTTTTTTTTTTTTTTTTTTGTATAGGCCTATACTGATGTGCTGGGTTTCACCCGACCACCGCAAAGAAACCCCTGGTTCGATGACGAATGCCGGCAAGCACATGCAGCGAAACAAGAGGCATACAAAGCGGCGCTACAACGGAGGACAAGAGCTGCTCGTGAGCTCTACGCGCAGAAGAGAAGAGACGAACACCGGCTTCTGAGGAGGAAAAAGAAAGAGCATGAGAAGCGCGTGATCGAGGAAATAGAGAGATGCTACTGCAAGAATGAGATTCGGAAGTTTTACCAAAGGGTTAAAAGAACATCCCAAGGATACAGAGCCCGAACCGAAGCCTGCAAGGACGAACAAGGGAAAATCGTAGTAGAATCGCAGTCGATGCTGAGGATATGGAAGAACTGCTTCTGCAGACTGTTTACCGGCGATGACGAACAAAATTCCTCTGTCAGGCAGAATGAACCATTCAACCTGGACGATGAAGACCAACAATTCCGTCCACCCGACCTGGACGAAGTGAAGATAGCCATATCTAAGCTGAAGTTCAACAAAGCTGCTGTAGCAGATGGCCTAGCCGCCGAGCTGTTCAAAGCGGCAGGCGATGACTTGGGTAGGAGCATGCACCAACTCATCTGTAAAATATGGTCGGAGGAAAGTATGCCCGATGAATGGAACCTCAGCATTGTTTGCCCGATCCTCAAGAAAGGAGATCCTCTGAACTGCGCCAACTACAGAGGTATAAGTATTCTTAACATCGCCTACAAGATATTATCTGCCGTGTTGTGTGAACGCCTGAAGTCTTTCGTCAACAACCTGATTGGTCCCTATCAGTGTGGCTTCAGGCCAGGAAAGTCTACCGTTGACCAAATATTCACACTGCTGCAGATCTTGGAGAAAACCCAGGAAGTCCAAATCGATACCCACCACCTTTTTATCGATTTTAAGGCCGCCTATGACAGCATTTATAGAGACGAGCTATATGGAGCAATGTCTAGTTTTGGCATCCCTGCCAAACTCGTCCGTTTGTGCAGGATGACAATGGAGAATGCACGCTGCTCCATTATGGTCGGTAAAGAACTCACCGAGACCTTCGATGCCAAAAAAGGATTTAGACAAGGCGATGCGCTGTCATGTGACTTCTTTAACATCGTTCTTGAAAGAATAGTGCAAAATTCAAACGCTAACACCAGAGGCACTATCTTCCATAAGTCTGTCCACCTACTCGCTTACGCCGACGACATCGACATAATCGGCAGAACGCAGCGTGATGTCACTGGCGCGTTCGTGAGCATTGAGACGGAAGCGGCAAAGATGGGTTTGGCGGTCAATGAGGGCAAGACAAAGTATATGCTGTCATCAAGAAAGGACACCCAACACCGACGTCTTGGACAAAATGTCAACATAGACAGATATAACTTTGAGGTGGTAAAGGACTTTGTCTACCTAGGCTCCGCTATGACTTCAGACAATGACACCGCCGCTGAGATTAAACGAAGAATAACTCTTGCCAATCGCCGTTTCTTTGGGCTAAGAAAGCAATTGAGTAGCAAAGCCCTCTCTCGAACAACTAAAGTGACCCTTTATAAGACCTTGATCATCCCAGTCCTACTTTATGGTGCAGAGGCATGGACTCTATCAAAAGCGGATGAGGCTACTCTTGGTTACTTCGAGAGGAAAATTCTTCGAGTAATTTTCGGTCCCGTCTGCATAGACGGTGAATGGAGGAGGAGATACAACGGCGAACTGTACGGGCTGTACAGCGACATCGACCTAGCCAGAAGAGTGTAGAGCGAATGAACGTCAATGCTCCGGCCCGGAAGATCTTCGAATCCACACCCGAGGGACGGCGCAGTAGAGGAAGACCACAACTCAGGTGGCGCATGCAAGTGGAAGGGGACCTTAACCAACTTAGCGTGCGAAACTGGAGACAGCTGGCCAAAGATCGTGCTGTAAGTAATAGGCCTATACTACAATGAAAAATTACGTAATTTTTTATATTTGGAAAAACTCCTAGAAAGAGCACCGTAATAAAGTTATTTCGGTTTTTTCATGGAAAGCTTTGGTCTTGTGGACTTGGACAGTGTTCCAAAGGTGTTACAAATTTATGTAAGCTCTCTCAATAGCGAAATTTCAGCCAAGTGGGAACGTAGTGTTCGAGATTTAAAAAGATTCCGGAAGGACAATGATAAATGGTTGAATGAGGAGATTAAGTAGCGGGATGAGTTCTTACAACCAAGTTCCAACAACAAGTACGAAGACGGATCGTGAATAACCTTCAAAGTCGTTCAGAGTATGTGTACCCACAGTGCAAAAACGAAAAAATATGTGAACTTGTAAGCATTAGAACGCCAAGTGAAATTGCTGTTGCAGCAAATCTGATTAAAGAGCTTGTTCTTAGTTCTCCTGCAAGGGCTTCAAACCTAAGAATCATCTCTCCAGAGGAGACGATTTTGCTGATGGTTAACACAAAATTAAGTACTTTTAAGTACAAAAATATGCGCCAGCAGCTTAAAACAATGAATGCAAATGTATACCCGGCTTATTATTTAGTTGAACAGGAAAAGAAAGAATGCTACCCTGAAGAATTTCTTCGGATCCCTATCCATCGAACCGTACGAATACAAAGCTGCATAGAAAGATAAATCCGCTCCCAATTGAGAGCATTTCCCCGTTAAAAGCTCGCGAAGAACTTTTAGGTATAAGTAGGTCAGATGAAAGCGAATTTGAATCTGATTAGTTTACGAATAGAAATAAAAATAAAATCAAAAATTATATTATGCTTAAATAAAGAAACCTAAAAAGTTTCTTAAAACCTACCTACTGTTTAAGTTTTATAAGTTTTTTAAGCCTTTTATTTATACAGCTTTGGAAGGGGTAAAGTAAACTTAAAATAAAATAAAAACAAGTTCGCGAAGATTGAATGAATGCAAGTAACATTTATTATAGGTACGTTCCAAATTATTAAAGAAATAATTTATTAAAACTCTGAAAAACCTTACAGAAATATATATATAATGTAATTGAACAAATAAACATAACAAAACAATATTTCCATTCGCGAAATAAATAAAGTTCCGCTAGATGTTTTAAATAACACACTGTGCGGCCAAAATTCGGTGAACTGCTTTACAGTATCGACCCTGTCTCGCTCCGCAATTGCGGTGCTAAAACGGAGGAGATCCTGAGCATTGGTGGCGTATCCGTCGTGGATGAGCCGCTTATCCCTCGCGCCGCGGTGGCCGTGTTACAATACCGGCACACCATCTCTTTTTTCTGGACTAACCCTTTCATGTATACATGAAGAAATGCATCAGGCGGGATTTAGCCAGACCGAAGCGTACTCTCGTGGTACATTAAATTGGGGTAGTAAGCCCCTGAGATCAGGTTATTATCACTGGCCATCGCCCTAGCAACGTGCCTCCGAATCACCATAATAAGGAAATTGTCAATCCTATTCAGTCGGGCCCCATTGTATAAGGTCCTGTTGGGATAGTATTTTATGTACTGAGATTCAGGAGTTCTAAACAACCCTAGACAGGCCCTGAGGAATTGCCTCTCAAACACCCGAATCTTTTTCATATAGGACGGCGCTATCTTGAACCACATGGGACAGCCATAAACGATGATAGGCCTTATAAGGGCCACGTAGCAAATGACCTTCACCCTGGAGTCAAGTTGACTGCTGCGAAACAGTCTCCTTGTCAGAGCGTAGGCCCTCTTAACCCCGGCAAGACAAGCTGACCACCTGACCACGTTTTTCACCACCAATGGTCGTCCCTGCTGTCCAATAATTGTTAATTTTCTCCAATTTTTTCTGGTGTCCCTAGAGGCCCCAGCCAATGGAGTTCTGAACAGGATTGTTTCCGATTTTTGGAAATTGATTTTCAACTTTCAATCATCTCAATACCTCTTAATTTGCTCGGAGTCACGCTGCAGAAGGATGTTGATGACCTCGATTTTTGGTCCTGACCTGTACGCCACTAAATCGTCTGCGTACGCTATAGCGTGTCTGAGGGAACCCACCAGATCACTTGTTTAAATATTAAACAGGACCGGAGAATTCACTACTCCCTGTTGTAAGCCGTTTTTAATTTCAAAAACCCTGCTCGAGTCACGTTGCCAGCTTTGACAACGAACTTCTTTCCCATAAGCATGTCATAAATCATATACAGCAAAAGTTTTTGAATGCCCATTCTGGTCAGCTTATAAAAGAGCCCCTCCAACCATACGGTATCGAGGTCTTCTGGAAGTCGACCAGGCAAGCACCCGTGTATTGCTTCTTGCTTTTATTCCACTGAACGTCGGAGACCAGTTTCGACGCGGTATGAATAGTGTCATGTCCCGCTCTGAAGCCAATCTGGTTGTCCGGAATAATCTTATTTTCTTCAACCCATCTTAAAAGAGATCTATTGACGACTTTCTCGAATACTTGCTAATAGTCGGGAGCAAACTTATTGACCGCAGATAAGCAGGGTTTGTCCTATCTTAATCCTTTTTCGGGATAGGGTGTACCACCGATCCACTGCGCCGGATAATATACGATTGTTTCATTTGCACGGTTGTCATCATTGAACACGGTGAAAACGTTGTTCTCGGATCGCCAATTTTGAATTTCGGTCCGCAGATAAAAGTGGTTAAGAAAGGTCCTCTCCTCGAGATCGTGGTTACGGCGAACAGGGTTGTTCACCGTATACACATTTTCAAAGAAAGCTCCCATCCAATCCACCCTCCTCTGCGGGTCTTCGACCACGAAAAAACCGTCGTTCGAGTCAGCACTTTCCGGACTTATGCCAGCAATCAGTAGTGTCTGTCTGTTCTCGTTCGTCTGAGGTATTCGGACACATGAAATGTCGTTATGATCTTCCGTCTGAACAGTTTATTTATTTGTGGGAACATACTCCGCCTACTGGATTTTATAGCGCCAATACAAACTCACAGATTTTCTGTAATTCTCTGTGATCAACTGCTTCAAGTTTTTGATCATCGACTTCAGTGTCCTAATCTTGGGATCGTTCCTGTCAGTAAACTGTCTGTGTAGCCGTTTAAGCCTCGAGAGCAGTCTACTTTTATGTCTGTACAGAGCATCGATTGTCGCGTTTCGATACTTCTCACTTTGTTCATCGTCGGTGGAATGTCCTACCCGAGGGATTGTCCGCTCCATTGTCTGTTTGATGACGACATTCAATTGACGTAAATGAGTGTCGAACTCATCGTTCTTTAAGTTCCTTTTTGTCGGTGGGTCGATCGGGCATGAGCGTATGTCGTGCTTTAAAACTCTGGTGAAGCGCGACCACTGCGCTTTTCGGTAATCGAAAGAACGCACTCCAGCTGCGTCTGCTTGTTCGGGATCCGTATTACGGCGGCAAGTCCGTAGTGATCACTATCGTACTCAGCCGTTCGTATACAGTTCCGCGTGCTTAGATCAGTGTTTGTTGGTTCCAGTCGTTCGTCAACTAGCCCCAAGTCCAAGAAAGAACCCTCTCTAGGGAAAGACGGGATATCCGTCGCGTACAATTCGAGTTTGTACTCAATCCTATTATGACGCCACCAGTCGTGAAACTGGTTGCCTCTAGGGTTCGGAATATCATGCTGCATGTTAAGCATTGAGGTCTCCGCGCAAAAAGTAATAATTGTCTTCCGATTGAAGTTCTATGCAACGAAAAGGCATCTCGATCTCATTTAAAAATTGAGTGCGTTGAGGAGATTCAGGTGCGTAAAGCGACAGTACATACACCCGCCTCTGGCTATTGAGGGGAATGCACACGATGCATGCTTCCAACACCTGGAACCTGCGCACGTCCCCGCTATATATGACCTTATGGCGCAAGCCTTTACGTATTAAGATAGCGACACCACCCCCTTGTGTGGAGTTGGACCGGTCTCTTCTAACTACACAATAATTTCTGTAGCCCAATTTGTGCTTCGGATTTAGCTTAGTTTCGCTAAGTAAATAAGTAAATCTGGCATTTCGGCTTTCAACAGATTGGAAAGATTGATCCTTCTCTCGATCCTGAATAGTGAATTAACATTCACCACAAGGATCTTTAAGTTTAACTCGTCCATCCGGTCACTCGTCCCCTGTAAAGATATTGCCTTGAAAGGATTTTATGATCCTTTTTTTCGATACTGTTTCGCGAAGATCTGCACTGCCGGGATATTTTGTTAACAAATATATAATCTAGGTATCTATGTCTACATTCAAAAATGTACGTACAGCTTCACAAATGCAGTCCTATTACCATCTGTTTAGGTATATGACATTCCTTCGTGGTTATATAATTTTGTATTCTAATTGCGTGTTTGTGTATATATTTTTCGTTTTGATTTTGTTTTTATGTTACGAAATTTTTAGTTTTTGTTGGAAAAGAAACTAAAGGGATAAGGCCTACTGGGGATACCCTTAAATAACGCGCCTACTATCTTACCGGAAAAGGAGAAAGATAAACGGAATTTGTTTCGTTCAGAAATATGTTTTAAACTGGAAGATGGTAATAGAATTGCTATCTGAGTTATGGCGAATTATCATACAAACTACATCAACCCTGTGAGAGCTTTAAAGAGGGACCGATTTATGTTAAGTCAATTACACCAGACTGAGAGACAAGCATCCTATCTTCCCTGTACTGACAATTTTTGTGGGACAGAGTATAGGCCCGAATACTCCCCTCCAGTTCCCTCATCAGTGTACTACTTTGTTGTAAATTCATTGCTGCAAACCTTGCTCTTGCTGAGCTTCGTAGCAACGTTCTTTTGGAGATTAAGTCGTCTCTAGGAAAGGCCATAAGAGGTTGTTGTTTCTTCGTTTTCATAAAAACAAAAGTACAATACAAAAGTTTTGCTGCAATGTGTAGTTGGTTGGTGAAAAAGATTGGGAAACACTGGTGTAGAAAAACATTTTTGTGCCATTTCTGTGGAGCATTTAAAACAAACATGTTTACGTTGTTCAACTTTTTGAAATACAGATTTATTTATTATTCTGTATTTACCTTTAACAACATTTCAGTTCATATTTCAATTATTGAATAATCACTCTTATAAAATAAACATTAAAATTATTCAGTATAACTAAAGAGCACTATTCTATGTATTTGTAAAAAACAGGTCGAAAGATTTTTGAAAAAAAAAGCAACAGAATTGAGAAATATAACAATACAAAGTTTAAAAGTCGCATACATTTGTTGGCCTAAGTTCACCTAAAACTCCATTTAAACATAACTCGCGTGTCAATAGAAAAAGCGATGATCCAGTTTCAATCAAGTTAAAGCACTGAATATACTTAGGGCGCTCCAGTTGAATGTTAATCCAGTAATTGTACGTGTCTCCTAAGCTAAGTATGTATATCTACACATGTTAAGGAAAACAGAAGAAAGTATTCTCCCACAATTTAACTGTGGGCATACGTAAAACACTACTTTGGCGAAGAGCAAATACAATGGAAACATGCTCTCGACCCAGTAAAGAGAAACGAATTAGTTTTTATCTTCCTTCTTTTGGTCTTCTGAGGATTTTTCTTCTGTACTGCTGCTACTTGAAGCACTCTCTCGTTCAGCTGACATCTAAATTGTTAAGAAAGAAAATTATGAACATACAAAATTTAAATATAAGATATGAATAGCTGCGACGCACTTTTTTGTAAGCCATTTCGAAGAGCTTCAGTGATGATTGCTGCAATTGACTTGTTGCCTTGCGAACTTCCTCTGGATCCGCTGTTTCCTTGTTTGCCAATAATGTTCTCAGATCGGCGATTTCTTTCTTCAATTTCTCACACTAAAAATTATATCAGGTAAGTACATTACGTCAATTAATATTTTTTCGTTGAATCATACCTCTTCCGCAGGCAGCTGGCTCTTGAATTCCTCCATTTTACTCTCAGTGTCGTGCACAATGCTCTCTCCTTGGTTTACCAGCTCAATCATCTCTCGCTTTTGTTTATCAGTGGCCGCATACTCTTCTGCTTTCTTAATCATGTTTTCGATCTCGTCTTTGCTTAG
Source organism: Cheilosia urbana (assembly GCA_946477585.1). Taxonomy (NCBI): domain Eukaryota; kingdom Metazoa; phylum Arthropoda; class Insecta; order Diptera; family Syrphidae; genus Cheilosia; species Cheilosia urbana. The sequence continues at coordinate 48,897,293 of OX297856.1, forward strand.
TCCGCCGCTAGATTGAATGACAATTTGTTGTTCCTTGCCTGTACCCTTGTCGCGCGCTGACACATGCACGATACCATTAGCGTCAATATCAAAGACAACTTCAATTTGAGGAACTCCACGGGGTGCTGGTGGAATACCGACCAATGTGAACGCTCCGAGAAGTTTATTGTCGGATGCCATTTCACGTTCACCTTGGTGTACTTTAATCTCCACCTGGGTTTGTCCATCGGCTGCGGTTGAGAATACTTGTGATTTTTTGGTTGGGATAGTTGTATTTCTGGTAATGAGTCTGGTGAAAACACCCCCTAGAGTTTCAATGCCCAAAGAAAGGGGTGTTACATCGAGCAAAAGGACATCAGTGACATCTCCAGCCAATACACCACCCTGCACTGCAGCTCCAACGGCAACAGCTTCATCGGGATTGACTGCACGGGAGGGCTGACGTCCAAAGATATCTTGGACTGTTGATTGAACCTTGGGCATTCTAGTCATGCCGCCGACCAACAAAACTTCACCAATGTCTGACTTTGATACTTCTGCGTCAGAGAGAGCCTTTTGACAGGGCTGAATGGTCCTCTTAATAAGATCACCAACGAGTGATTCGAGCTTAGAACGGGTCATTTTTAAATTCATATGTTGGGGACCAGCTGCATCCATGGTAAGATATGGCAAATTAATGTCGGTTTGTTGGGAGGAAGATAGTTCGATTTTGGCCTTTTCAGCGGCTTCCTTAAGACGCTGCATCGCAATAGAATCCTTTGTGATATCAATGCCGCTGTCTCGCTTGAATTCAGATACCAGGAAGTTAACAATAACATTATCAAAATCTTCACCACCGAGTAGAGTGTCCCCATTGGTTGACTTCACTTCGAAAACGCCTTTCTGTATTTCCAAAATAGATATATCAAAGGTTCCACCGCCCAAATCGTAAACCGCAATACTGTAATTAGTAACAAGAGTGGCAAATATGTTGAAGCAATTTGTGACAAACAAAAATTAATGTACTAACACGTTACAATTCAAAAACGCCTGGTTATAATTTTCAACAAAAAATACTGTGTTGCTAAAAACTAAACTTTGGTAGGTACTCCAAATTAACTTACATCTTATCTTCGGTTTTATCCATACCATAGGCCAATGCGGCTGCGGTCGGTTCGTTGATTACACGCAGAACGTTCAAACCTGAAATTTGACCAGCATCTTTAGTGGCTTGACGTTGCGAATCGTTGAAATAAGCTGGAACAGTGACTACGGCGTTCTTTACAGTTGTATTTAAATATGCTTCAGCAGTTTCTTTCATTTTAATTAGAACAAAGGCTCCAATTTGTGATGGTGAATAAACTTTTCCGTCCGAACTTTGAACCCAAGCATCACCATTTGAGGCTTTAACAACTTTGTATGATAAATTCTTCAAATCCTTCTTGATTTCTGGATCATCAAAGCGACGACCAATTAAACGCTTTGTAGCATAGAATGTGTTTGCCGAGTTTGTAACGGCTTGACGCTTGGCTGGCATACCAACCAAACGTTCGCCGTCCTTGGTGAAAGCAACGTGCGAAGGTGTTGTTCTTGCACCTTCCAAATTCTCAATAACTTTTGCTTGCTTTCCCTCCATGACGGCTACGCAGGAGTTTGTTGTGCCCAAATCAATACCAATGACGGCGCCCTTAACTTCCTCTGATCTGCAAATATTAAGTTTGAAATATAATTGAAAATGTTTTTTATGGGAGTTCAGTTGGTAGGTAGGTATGTGTGTCGGTTTATTAAAAAAAATCCAAGTAGCACTATGTGCCGTTTTGTTACCACAACTTATTCGACCTGGTTGTTAAAGATTGTCGAATAAAAGAGTTTAGATCCAGCCTGTGGGTATCAGTTGCCTAATACTACTTTTCGAGACATCCTCAAGGGAGTCGAAGGGTTTACCCTAAATCGCTGTCTGGCCCTAGATAGTGCTGGACAGGCGCAAAATTAGCGAGTGTTTCCTTTTTGGCTGCGTCATTACAACTGCGGCAGTCTGTAATTATGTGGGATGCATGCCTAATCTAATTGCTTGTTCCCCTATCGACCAATAACCTGTGGTAATCGCTGTTATTCTGTTAATATCTCTTCGCGTTTAAATTAGAAGGTGGGTTATTTTTTTCCGAGTTGTAGTTTAGCCACATCATTCCGGATATGATACAGTTCGTCAGCCTCATCCTTCTGAGGTTGGCCTTCGATAGGAATTCTGAGGAGTTATTTGCTTTGACTGCTCCGAACGGCTTGGGAGCCCATTCCGCAAGTGAACAGTGAAGAAGATCTGGAAACTTAAAGGATTTTGAGATGTTTAGAGAAAATATACCTGTACCTACTCCACAGTCAAATCTTGAAACGTCTGTGTAGATTGGTAAATTCGTATCCCTGTTCACCCGTTCATCTTGCCAATCTAATCTTGAAGGAAATTCTACTTTAAAATGTTTAGTGAAAAGCATTTTGGGAGTAATGTAGTCCGTTGAGAGTGGTATGAGTTCTCGCTGACCAACACCCCCGACTCTCTGAGTCTGATCGTGTTGTGATGTTTTAAATGTAAAGGTCTAAGGGTAAAAGATGCAGGAATGTAAGGGCATCTAATGGTGTTGACCTTAGAGCGCTTTTGGTGCATATCCATGCCGTTCTTTGTACTCGGTTTAGTTTGGTTGTTTTAAACTTTTCCTAGAGCCGTCCACCATACTATCGACCCATAGGTAAGGATTGCCCGTTCAGTAAGTTTTTTGAGAGATTTTTAGCACGAAATTGTACTAATAATGAAATGTGTATTTTCATCAAAAACCATTTGTCGAATATATTTAAGTAGCTTTTGTCTCAGTCTTTACCTGCATATGGAAACACTTCCAATGCCTATTTGCCAAAATTTTAAACAAAACGGAAAACGCATTTGAGCTTTTTAAGGAATACAAATTAAATAAGAAACATATGCACAACTCCAGTACCCGAAACATATTCTTTAATTTCATATACAGAATGTATAATTGTATATCCGTACATAAAGGAAAAGCTGCGTGAATCATATTCAGCCCTGAAGTGAATTCCGGACAATAATTCTTTGCCCCCGATTTCCCTCGAAAAGAAAAACAGCTGATTTCGAAAATTTTCTGGCAATTATATTTGAAAACAGAGTGTGCTTGTGACCACACACCATATGTGACACCAGATGTGAAACTTCTCTCGCTAAATATGGATGTTGAAATGTATTGTGTTGTAGTTAAATTTTATTAAGAAATTTAATTTAAGACTCAAATCTTTATAATACTATAATCTTAATACAGCGCAGTAACTAAGTGTATTCATTCATTTCAAAAATATTCGTAACGCAAGTCAATCCAACGTTTTCTATTTTTAGAGTTGTTTATTTTGTATTTAGATTTAATTTAATCAACTGATTCAGTAGTATAATATCTTTGTAAGACCTAGCTTTATGAGTGCACACCCCAGGTCCATCATGCCCATATAAACATTCATTTTAAGAATTAAGCTGAAAGAATTCAAAACAAAATTGTATATTTCGGTAACAGCGCCACCTATTGATCCCAAGACTACCCTATCTTTCAAGCTGCAAGCAATCATTTTTGTATTGTATTGTATTGTATTGTTTTGTATTCATCCATCTTAAATACTATATTCATACAACAAATTAATTCAGTAATATAGGAAGAATAATAGTAATCACTCTGTAACTATTTAAAGTTAGTGTTGAGTGACTCGCAGGAGTGAAATTTAACAATTAAGCTGATAAACTGATATGGGGTACATTTATATAAAAATAAAAGAGGGAAGGAGAATATATGGAATTAAAAGGAAACTGGATAAAAGCTTAGAGGAAATGTAATTATTAGTACCTACTATTACGACACAGAACGAAAGAATGATTCAATAGTATTGTATTCGATAGTAAATAGCCAATCTTTTACTTTATTCAAAAATGAGTGAAAGTTGTGAGTTTTTCTAACAGCAATCGGTAAAATATTAAACATTTTTGGCGCTGTTGTAGTAAAAAAATGAGAAAATTTGGTTCTACGTGCAATAGGAACATTAACTAGTGCTAGGTTATTAACACGTAAGCTGTAGAGTCTTGAGTTTCTATTAGGAGTGTTACCACTTTGCTTAAAGAATTCTCCGTCTTAAAGGCAGAATACGCAATTCTCTGAACAAGGGAAAACTATGAGAAAAACGATTTTTGCCACAGAGTAATCTAATCAAATGTTTTTGAGCTTTAAGTAACGGGCAAAAACTGTTCGCATAAGAACCTCCCCAACTCGTAATACCATATTGCAACTTAGAATTTGCAAGACCATAGTAAATCATAGTTAAAACTTTTTTTGAACAAAACGGCCTTAGAAGATACATTTTTCGTGCCACCCGCATCATTTGAGCTTTAACTGATTGCGTATGACTTTTCCAGTTCAAATTAAAATCAAAAAGCGCCCCAGATATTTATATTGACTGACTGATTCTATTTTAAAGCATCGACTGGAACATGATATATTTTCATTAAAATTTGTACAGCCGCAAGCATGTATAGGTAAAGAAAACCTTTCACAGTCGTGAGAATGAAAAAACACATTAAAATCGGTAAGAACATTGCTCGACAATTGGAAGGCCATTAATTTGGTTTTCTCACTTACAATCAGTTTGTGGTATGTAAACCATTGCCTTAGTTTTTGCAGATCTTCCTCAATTTGAAAATATGATCTAAAACCGAATTGGTTATTAGAAAAGAAGTTTTGTTTATCCAAGTAGGAGACCATACGCGATTTTAGTAGCTTCTCAAAAAGTTTAGAAAAAGTAGGAAGTAGAGATATAGGTCTATAGTTACGCATATCCTTGTGATTTCCTTTTTTAAAAAGAGGTATAATTTCTGCGCATTTTAGAGATTCTGGGAAACATCCATTACTTATGCAATGATTAAATAAATAACAAAGTATATCACTAATATTAAAGACGACTTTTTTCAAAATCACATTTGTAATACCATCATTTGTACAAGAGCTTTTGTTTTTTAAAGACATTATAAGCTTAGATATTTCTTCGGATGAAATAGTATTAAAAACAAAACTGTTAACCTGGCGTCTTACTGCCACCATTTCCTGTGAAGCACCACAATTGCAAATAGTATTTGACTCTGCAGAAGGCTTTAGATTCTCTGAGATTTCAATGAAGTACTCATTAAATTTATTAGCTATGCTAGTATGATCAGATATAAGAACGCCATTTACTTCCAAAACATCAACTGATTTAGAACTATTACCCTTTCCTAAAATAGAATCAACAATTTTCCACTCGTTTTTTATATTTCCTCTAGCGTTTCGAAACTTATTGATATAGTAATGGTCACGCGTATCTGCCACTTCTTTATCTACCTCTTTGCACAATTTACCATAGTATTTTTTTAGTTTAAGATTAGAGAGATTAGAGATCATACACATAAACACCCATAATATTTCATTGAAATCGGGAGAGCGGTTTGAAAGATCGTCAACAGCGCCACTTATGGCTCTAAAAGTATCCTATCTTTCAAGTTGCAAGCAACCATACACACCCACAACATTTCATTGAAATCGGGAGAGCGGTTTGAAATATCGACAACAGCACCACCTCTACATACACCATGAAGCCAACTAGTTCCCCCGCAAAGAAAAAATATAGATTGCATATTTCTATACCTATATCTGTACATATCACTACATAGTATAAAACAAAGTCGCTTTCTCTGTCCCTATGTCCCTATGTATGCTTAAATCTTTAAAACTACGCAACGGATTTTGATGCGATTTTTTTTTTTAATAGATAGTGATTGAAGAGGAAGGTTTATATGTATAACTAGCTGACCCGTGCTCGCCTTGCTTCGCCAGAGTTCCACTTCTCAAATTTAAAACAAAATAATTAGCGCTATACAAAAAGTAGCTTACCCGAAAAAAGAGAAGAAAAACTGCCAGTAAAACAATCCAAACAAATACTTTGGTAGGCTAACTTCTATTATTCCCTCTCAATCTCATTTACATTCCACTTGTAAGTTGTTACTTGTTACATTTTATTCCCCATCTCAATCCCATAACAACTCGCTCACTTACTACTCAAACACAAACATCCTCAAGTTCAAATTAAAAAAAGAGAAAAAAAAAACATGAAATAAAAAAAATGGGAAATGCACAAACAGGTTTTAGCATGGACGTGAATCAGTATCACTAATAAGATCAGAATCACTATAGCGCATTTTAAAAATCACAATCACAATTAACAACTGAGTGTGACTCCCTCAATCTCAATTACATAGCTATCTCCCTCAATCCCATGCACCACATTCGCTCTACTACTCATTGTCATTATCACTACATAGTATAAAACAAAGTCACTTTCTCTGTCCCTTTGTATGCTTGAATCCTTAAAACTACGCAACGGATTTTGATGCCGTTTTATTTAATAGATAGAATGATTGACGAGGAAGGTTTATATGTATAATAACATCCATTAAATAGTGGAGAAATACTGTTGTTTTTTTTTAGGTTTCTAATGTGATGTCGTAAATAATTACATATAAAATGCCACGCATAAACCGATTTCAACACACGACTCGGTTTCGGATCTCGGTTCGGTTGGTTCGATAGAGGGTAGATCGTAGATGAGAGAAAAATAAACACATTAATGAGCATTTGAGCATGCAAAGTCCAATTGGAAAGCTGTGCTCTTCTCTTTACTCCTGTTTTCTCTCATGTGTTATGAATTAACAGTGCTGCCACTTACATCCTTAGCAAATATAGTACATACGAGAAAAAAAAAGTAGCATTTTCAAACAAAATGTAGTATGTACATATTTTTTTTTTTTAATTGAAATTAACTTTCTCTCATCAGAAGCACTACTATGTGAAAGACAGCAGAAGTCCAACATATAATGCAGATAGTTCTTCAAATAGGTAATTAAGTTTCCTAAACTATTTTCTGTTTGTTTAATTTCACCCATATTGCCACAATGTCGCTATTTTGAGGTCCACATTTCAAAATAAGATCGAAAACCCCAATCAATAAGCGCCACTGGTCATTTAAAGTGTCCGAATTTGCTTTCTTACAGGGAAACTCCTTAAATTAATTTAAGATGGTTGGCTCTTAAGAAATGTAGTACTTTTGGGTAACAATGTAGTATGTAGTACGGCGTTAAAAAATCCAGCAAATATGTGGCATAGTACTACATATTTAGTACATGTGGGAACGCTGATTATGATATGATTATGGCCGAGGGTGGTTTTTGTCAATTGAGTGAGTCCATAGGTAAATCGGTTTGAATGAACCGTATACGTATGTATACAGTATACCCTATCCCTTCCCTATAGCACTTTGAATTAAGCAGCGTTCGGACGTGTTTATTATCGGAGCTCTCTAGCGATTGTTGATACATATCTTTTGTTTTTAATCGCACAAATAGCAAATTATTTTTTACAAGACGTCTGTGTGTGGAAGCACTGGATAGGACAATGCGCGATTTGCGCAACAAAAATTCACCTATGGGTGGATGTACAATTCTGTTCTCAGGAGATTTCCGTCAATTCCTACCAGTTGTGACTCGAGGAACACGTGCTGACGAAATAAATACTTCCCTAAAAAGATCCAACCTTTGGCCACATGTCAACAAATTAGAGCTTAAAACTAATATGTGGGTTTCGTCATCTTCACGTGAGAACAGAGATGCTGCTAAAAGTTGGCAATGGAGAGTTAACACAAACTGAGGGAAGGATTAACCTAGAAACCCGTGTTTTGATAGAGAACATCCAAGAGTTAGTCAACAATGTCTATCCTGACATTGATATCATAAGTTATAAGACAATATCTTGGTATAGGGCCAGGGGAATTGTTTTACTCCAAATTTAACGCGTGCGGGCCACGGGGGGCAGTTATGAATAAATCAAAACTACTGCATCGATTTTAATCATTTTTTCAGTGAGTGACATAGGCTATATATTTTATAGCCGTGCGAAGCCGGGGCGGGTCACTAGTTCACTAATAATTTAAGAACGTGAGCAAAAAAAAAAAAAAACAACACAAAGCCCAAAAGTTGCATAAAAAAAGAGAAGCACACGGCAGAAAATGTATAGAGAGAGAAACCGGTTTTGCCGCACACACACACAAAATTTCCTCCACTCAACGCTGGAAAAATCCAACGATCTAGCTTCAATCGAACATTTTGCTCTTTTCAATTGTATTAAATTTATAGTTTATTGCTTATTGTTCGACTTCAGGATAACGTACAAAGATGATTTATATCTTAAAATCTTTGTACATTATTGAACTTTGTATTAAAAAAAATCCCATTTCATTTGGATGAGTGATTGCGAAGCTAGGAGCTAGAAGGCATCCGAGAATTACAACTTTTCTTAGATATCAGCTTAGATTTCCACTTCCGGACAGCGAATAATGGTAAAACATATCCTATGTTCAAATCTGAACAATTTCCTATGCAACTGTGTAAACCGAAATCAAATTCGTGCAGTACTTTTTGAATCTATTCTTGTCTCACAGATTACAGCCGGAAAAAAAGCTACAGTTTTATTATAGTAAGGATAACATCCAATAAATAGTGGAGAAATACTGTTATTTTTGATGTTTCTAATGTGATGTAAATAATTACATTTTGTCCGTTTACATTGCAAACGCAGGCTGAACCCTACGTGCGAAGCCGGGGCGGGTCGCTTGTAAATTATAAAACAAAGTGACAAATCTCTGTATGGCTGGTTAAGAACAGAGTTGATCCAAGTAATATTTTGTGATTATTGAGATTAGGAAAATGCGTTTTCTTTATTATTAAAATTTGTCTCTAATAGGTTTACTAGGTACAACATATTTGTGTATGATAGATATTAATGTAATTTAGTTTTTCCCATGATTTTGTTTTTTTACACATCTAATATTGACGAAGTTTTTGACACTTTTATGAACTTGGATCACTTATGCGGCTATGCTTTTATTAAAAAATATAAACTGTGGAACAGAAATGAAGTGAGAGTTTTTATCGGGAAATCCATTTATTAATAAGAATAACAATGACATATTCACTTTTATCACCCTCTTCATTTGGTAGCATATTTGGAGTGTATATGCTCTGCTGTTTCTTTTGGGCTTTAGAAACTCTGAGAAATCAGAGTCGTTGGGCAGAAAAGAGTGATGAAGAAAAACAGATTCAAAGTACGATTTCTCCCGTACAAGAGCCACTGAATGTATAGACATTGTCAGGAATGTTATGCAGGATATTGTAGCAATACTGATCTAAGTGACTTGTGTAACTTTAGATTACCTTAGCAGTATATCTGAGTAACAACAACCGAATTGGATTATTTCTGCACTTAGTTAAAATCAACAGTGGAATTATTCAAGTAACAATCAAGTAACTTAGATCATATCTCTTCTCTATCTCTATATATATAAAAATCAATTGCTATGCGTTAGTCGGGTAAAGGCTCCAGAACGGTTCGACCGATTTGAATGATTTTTGTTTTGTTTTTTTCGTCTTGAATCAGGGATGGTTTAGGAAAAAAGAAAAGTCGGAAAATCATCATCATCATCATCATCATCATCATCATCATCATCATCATCAACATCATCATCATCATCATCATCATCATTATTACATCATCATCATCATTACATCATCATCATTATATTAATACGTGAACATCAAAAGTTTCCGTACACTTTTTAAGTATTTATTATAAAACTAGCTGACCCGGCAAAATTCGTTCCGCCCAAATTTGTTACTGTAATGAAAATAATAATTCCGAGCATGCACAATGCACTTCCTAATTTATGCAGGTAATTCGGCCAATCAAAATTCTTTATTCAAAAGTTTTATTAAATGCAATATAAATAAATGATGAATAGCAATGTTGATTTGTTTCAATCAAACCGCAATGACTTTGACGATTGGATTTTGAATTTTCCCCTCAAAATCATTACTTGCATGATATTTGATATCATAAATCAAATGCGATCCATTACAAAGTTTCAGTACATTGATGTTGCGCAACAAAATCTTAACTGAGCCGACTTTCAAATCCAAATTATGAAGAGGTAAGCCCGGAACATCCAAAGAATTAAGAAATTCAGCTAATCCAAATAAAAAAATTTAAGCAGGTAGCATTATGCCCTTTCTTCCAACCAAAAATCATAAAAATCAAACGATCCGTCCCCGAGTTATGAGTGCACATACGGACGTCACCCGGCTTTGCCCGTACCTTTCGTATTAAAACTTGCTCACATTTCGCAAATTGCTTTATTTGGACAATGTCCATTAATAATTTTAGTTATACAACTTTAGAAATAGAGTTTGATTTTATTTTTGAATGGGACGTGCCACAATCCATTTTATTATCCCGCTTGTGTTTTTCAAAGCACCTCCTATAGTGTCAAAAACTATCCGAAATTTAAAACTGGAAGCAACCATATCCATCAACAAAATTTAAATCAACTTGATAGAGCTGTTTCGGAGATCGGCAACAGCGTAGTATATCCTATCCTTCAAGCGGGAATGAAGAATATAAAGCTACAAAATTTCATTGAAATCGGGTGAGTGGTTTCGGAGATCGACAACAACGCCATATAGCGGGTCAAAAATCCTATCTTTTAACCTGAAATACAACAATACGAACAAAACAAAAGCAAAATCATAAAAAATTGACACAGTGGTTATCGAGTTACATCATCATCATCGAGTTTCATCCCGAGAGAATTATAGGTATAAATTAAGAAGATTAGGTTATTAAAGAAAATTTAATTGAACTGAAAAACGACATATTATATGCTTACAACACCAAATGTTGATGATTTTTCTAAGAAATTCAGTTTTTGTTAGAAATAATAAATTAATTATTTTATATGTATTTTATCAATATAATAACTTCGATCGAAGCATCTGTTTTAAACGATATTAATTTTTGTTTACATCCTCTTTGACGATATTTGCAGCACGCATTCTGTCAATGTTGGGCCAAACGCCATAAGGTTACATCAAAAAAGTTTAAATTGTAAAAGCGCTATGGTTACATTAGATATAATTTAATATGGTGGTTAAGTATTCTTAAATTTTCTAATTTTCCGCGCAATTTTCTTAATTTTTTCTTTCATAACATTCTTCTCCTGACAATAACAAACACAACAAAAAAAGAATTAGCGAAATCGGTCCAGCCGTTCACGAGTGATGCCGTGACCAAGGGAAATAGGGATTCATTTTTATATATATATAGATGAAAAGAATAAAACTTATATCATTCGCAAGGTACTGTGCCATAGATGTGTACAAACAAAGAATTGTGGGTATATGTCACCGTTAAGACTTGTAAAATTAAGTTAAATATTCCCCATACAAAATGCTTACCAGTTAAGTGAAAGCATTTTGTTGAAATTCAATTTTGAGCCGCCGTGTTACCATAGTAACGTATTTGAATACAAATCATCTTATATTGAACCTATTTTCGAAGGAATGAAATTTACCGCTCCCTAAAAGTAGACCACAACTGCATAATTTTCTTGCAAAGATGTTAGGAAGTTACTTCCTACGGAACATATTTTTCGAAATAAACATTTTGCTCTAAATTTTCATAGTGACGTATTAAAATGTAAATTATGAGTAAAACTTATTTTTACAGGACGTATTTTTTCGATATCTAGATTTCGCTTTGTCGTTTATAAAAAAAAAAACGTAAAAATCGAAAATTGTGGTATGTTTTTAAGTACCTATTAAATATTTAAAAAGTTATGGTCGATTTTCGACCACAAGCGAAACTAGTACCTATAATTATTTCGGGGTGAAACTCGATAATGATATAACTCGATAACCACTGGGCCAATTTTTATTATTCTTCTTTTGTTTTGTTCGTATTGTTGTATTTCAGGTTAACGCAAACTAACGCTAGGTCGCGTTGTTGTCGATCTCCGAAGCCACTCACCCGATTTCAATGAAATTTTGTGGACGCGTATGACTGGTTTCAGCGTAAAAGACAGGATACTTTCAGACCCGATAGATAGCGCTGTCGTCGATCTCCGAAACCGCTCAACAGATTTCAATGAAATTTTGTGGATGTATATTGTTCTTTACCGGATAAGATACCTTTGGACTTTGCGAAATGTGAGCAGGACTTAATACGTAAAAGCGAGAAAAGCGTTATGATTTTCGGTTTAAATTCGCATGGACAAACGAAAGGATACCTATGCTATGTGTTTGTTGTGAAAACAAATTTGAAATTGAAAGTCGGCTCAGTTATACTTTTGTTGCACAACCCCAATGCACCGAAACTTTGTTACGTATCGCGTTTGATTTGATGGTGAAGGATCTCAAATCAAATGTCATGGAAGCGGTTTTGAGGGGAAAATTCAAATGCAAACATTCTCATTCAGCTTATTCAGAACGATTTGCATTCGTATTTAGGCGTTTTGAATTTTCCGTGCGTCTCGAATTCTGTTGCAAGAATAATCGCTGGATATTTTGTGCATTTGTGGCATCAATCTTGAATTCCCATATTTCTCACATGGTCAACTTAGTGAAATCATTGCGGTTTGATTGAAACAAATCGACATAGCTATACTTCAGTTATTTCTTTTGTGTTTAATATAACTTTTGAATAAAGAGTTTGAATTGACTGAATTACTAACATAAAGAAGCAAGTGCATTGTGCATGCTCGGAATTATTATTTTCAATACATTAAAGTTCGTAAAAATTGATTTTACATACATTTTGTACAGGGAGTTTTATTTTTTATTTTTAAATTTTGATCGTAGTGTACAGTGAGATCATAATTTTCAAAAGCTATTTTCGATCAACAAAATTAATGTCAGGTGAAATAGTGAATGAGGGCGTTCAAGTATCTAGTTTAGTAAGTCTGACAGCTGTCTGACTAGATCTATCTCGGTTGTGATTGGTTTAAATCGGTCACGTGGGCACCTGTGACATTTGACGTTTATGGAGGGGTAGCCGACGAATCTAGTCAAGAAATACGTGACTGAGTACTAAGTTGACAGTTCGGGTATGTGGCTGACGTAGAAAAAGTGACGTTCCCGACCAATCTAGTTTTTGCGTTCAGGTTACATCTTATCCAGACCAATCTAGTCGACTTAAGATAACTAGATTCTTGAATGCGGCCAATGCTCCAAATTATTTAAGTCAAAAAGTCAATTTTGGGCGGGAAAGTCAGTGTCAGTGTCAGTTACATGACCGCCCGCGATTAAAAAGTCGTCGGTGTAGTCAGGCAGACTGTTTTAGCCGGGATGTAAGAGTAAGAGATGCTATTAGACAGGGTGTTTCAGTTAACAATGTCAATCCGGTAAGTGAGGAATCCTGATATTCCGGAGAGCAAAAATTGTATGGCAGGGTTGTCTACCTCCTTTTTCTAATTCCAATTTTTGATACGCCTCCGATTTGGGTGAAAACTTTAAGGCCCGGTTTGTTCAATCTTGGTTATCTTTAATCATCGGTTATTCCAGCTGGTAACCATCGAATGTGTTTGTTCAGCAAAATATTAACCAGAGAATCAGTAGTTTGGTTAGTTAACCAGTGAAATCGATAACCAGCCGATTTTGAGCGGTTAATGAGATTCAACCACTGATTTTCTGTAATTTCGTTTGTTCAAGATTTTCTAAGGACTACGTAGGTATTCATTTTGACGTAGCTGATATACAAAAACTTTTGAACAAAAACTAAAATGCAAATAATTTAACGAAGGAATATATACCACAAGATGGAGTGAACCAATAAAATCGTTCACATCGGTTTCGTTGACGTTTTCAACTGACATATAAAATACACAACAAGCCAAAATAATGGATGCAAAAGATAAAGTAAGATTATCTTCACCTTTTTTTTGGCCGATGACAGTTCTCATAGATTGGGATAAAGCACACGCGTTAGGAAAAATATTGAGAGAATGAGAAAATTGCGATTATCGTTGAATGAATCAACATGAGGCCTGTTAATTTGTAATAAATGTGATTGTTTTTGGCTTTATTTCGGTTTTGTTCACAAAAAATCATTGACTAACAAATACAAAGTTTCATTTTTAGTTCTTAAAAAATTCCTGTATAATTTGGTTATGACATTCATTTTGTGTTTAATAAGTTTACTAAAAATAAATAGTACATTAATAAAATACGTACCTACCTACTTATCAAAAACAATCGGACCCGAAAACAAAAAATATAACCATGGATTCGGTCAATCACTAAATGACAAATAAACTGGAAAAATGGAACGATTTGCTGCAAGGCTGTGGTTTGGTGACCGAAGTGAAAAAACGGCCAACAGACACTCATTGGTTATCACTGATTTATGATCATGGGTTAACCTAAATCTGTGGTAACCTAACCAAGGCTTTAACCAGCTGTGAACAGACCGGCCCTAAGCATAACAAGCATTTTTTTGAAAACATGTAGGTACCTATCTAATCTGTATTGTCTGGATAATCCAAAAAAAATGTAGGTTTCGTCAAGCAAAAAAATGTAGCTCGTTACGACGACAATTTTACGATGGCTAGGATAGGATAAAAAAGGAGCATATTTTAAGTCGCGAGGCAACTTAATATGGGGATATTCACAATTCGGCGGTTAACATTTTATAAATTAAAATCCATTTTTTTGAATTTGCATGTACACCACTGTGGAACTGCATATAAAAGATTTAAAGCCCGGGGCAGATTCTGTAAGCCGAAACAATTAAACGTTTTCGTGCGCAGGAATGTTTTGCCCTATGTTAAACACGCAAATTTCTTCGTGCAAACGAAAACGTTTGATCGTTTCGCTGTCAGAATTTGGCCCCCGGTTTTAATCGAAATGTAGCATCAGTTGGAAGGGGAACCTGTCCTTCTCACAAAAAAAAAAAAAAAAACCGGCGACTACTCATGCTTAAAATTCATATTGGAAACCGCGAAATTTTATTTGAAATATATGGAAAAAGGATACCTATATATCAGAACTATTATGTAAAGCGGTTTTAACATAAAAGTGCGGATTGATAGCGTACTAAGGCGAAATCCAAGGCGTAACGTGGTGACACACATCAGACATCACCATTTCCCGTACGCATGACACAACCATTTAAAGATGATGCAATTAAGTTATTATATGGATAAATGTTTAAAAACACTAATGAGAAATGCAATCAAGGGCTCAAAATTAAACTTATTTCTTTTCTGCACCACTGGAACATTTTTATAGACTCTTAGTACAGTTGAGGTTACATAATCTTTCACATGGCGGAACTAGGCATGTTTAAAAAGAAAGTCTACTTATCAATGTTATGTTGAAATGGTTGCTAAAAGTGTATATAATTCGAAAACAATCATCATAGTATAAAAATACGAAACCATAATGAAGGACATAGTCCTTTTTGCGTACTTACTTGTGCCGGACTTGTGAAAAAACTCCATTGCTCAAACCCGAAAAACGCTTAAATAAAATAAAAAAAATAAATGATATTATAATGGGCATTAACAAAAGTTTTATTATTGCATTTCAAAATTAGGAAAAAAACATTTTTGATTGTGAAATTCTAAAACGTGATAGAACTTTGTACGTACATTCTCGAAAATACTAGAAAGAGACGATTGCTTCCCAGCTGCGAATCCCAATTGGCGATGTGCGGCAAATTGTGCCAAGAATTTTGGTGCTTTAAGCATTTTCGATATAAGTTATTTCTTTCTTGTGTGTTATTAAATCAAAAAACTTAATTATTGCAAGAATAAATTAGCACGTAATACTTTGAAAATTCCGAACTTATTTCAAGAACAATCGGCATGCGATATGCGAAGGGAATTAAATTGACTGTCAGTGTCAGTCAAACCAAAGAACAGCGTTCCTGGAGTGGAGAGTGGAGTTTGGAGAGTTGTTAACGAATCGATTCAGTCAGACGCAGCTAGGGGCAGCATTCAGTCTCTGCTCTTCAATTCACGGTGGCAGCAATAATAGTTGACGATTGCTAGATAAAAGTTTATGAAGAATATATTTAATGTCGTTTTCGATTTGACTTTTCAAAAAACGTTTTCACTTCTTGTGCTGAAAATTAATTTCAATTGATTTTCACACATAATAACGCAATTCGAAATAATTTAATATAAAAAAAAAGATAGTGAAATTACAGAAATACACAACTTTCTTGCATATGTGATTTCATGAATTGGACTTTAATGCAAGATTTAGGTATTCTGTAATGTGTATTTCACTCAATTTTTTTTTTTCATTTAATCAAAGCCTCCACAGAAACCAAGAATATTCAATACGAAACACAAAACAATTAAACACCGCGATGCCCATAAGGCTGCTCTCCCACTGAGGCAACAAGCAATAAGCAATAAGCAACCAGCAATAAGCAATAATACGCAATTTTATTTTAACCTGTTCTCACATTTAAGCAACAGTGTTTCTAGCGACCTGTCACTCACTACTCGCAAATATTGATACAACGACGTGATATATTTCTCCGTTACGAGATTAATACCAACTAGGGGTCGCCCCGTGGTCGAAATTCGACCAATTTATTCTATAAGTTAATTTTTGAAGGGGAAGTGAAGGGGAAATATCGGAGGGCTTATAAATAGGCAATCGAAACCATTTTTAGGTTTTCCTTAAATTGCGAATAAAAAGTGTCCAGTAATGCGGGCTGTCTTCTATTTTATATTACAGGTAGAAAAGGGTGCATAGAATAGATATGCAAAGTTTCATCGTTTGTTCTTCAACAGTTTTAGAGTTATGGGGACCTTAAGTTAGAAGCCAACATTTTGCTTAAATTTCATATAAATCATAAACCGTCAGGCCGATTGGTACAATTTGAATTTTATTAGATTTGTAATGTCGAACACTTTCGAAAATAGAAAATACAAATTAGAAATTTTATCACTTTAAGGCTGGTACGCTGCTCAAGTGAAATCTAGTTTTTCATACAAATTTTTCACCGCGAAATGTCAAAATGAACTTTCCACAGGGAAATTTCACTTGGCAGTACGCAGCTCAAGTGAAAAATTGCGCTTCAAAAACTGAGCTGTAGGTGGCGATACTAAAATCTCTCCACGGCTATTTCACTTGGTTTTTATTGTCCGTCGCATTAAATTTTTGACATTTCGGCGTGAAAAATGATTCGTAGGACGACGGTTGAGAAATTAATTTCAATTTCAGATGTTTCTTTAAGAGAGTACTGCATTTTTCGAACTTCTTTTATCATTTTTGCATTGAATATAGTACCATAAAGCTAGGTGTACAAAAAGTTGGTGGCATGGATGACCTTTTTGATGAGCAGGGTGCCTCAGTAAATTGTTATACACTGTTTTGCTCAAGATTTGTTGACAAATAAACAAACAAACAAGATAACCATACAGATTTTTAATCGGCGGTCAGATCAATTACATAAAATGGTTTATGGATACTAAAAGGGCAATTAAGTGTTTTCATACAAAAAATGATTTGTTCGCAGCTCGCAGTTCCCTTTTGTAAAGGCGACACGGCGGCTGCTGCAATTGCGTTATAAAATTGAACACGATACTCTTTTTATGCATTTTTATTACTAATGAATGAATGAGAGTTACTTTAATTAATATTAAATACTTAAATGTTATTGTGGCATTCGACTGGAAGCTCTCAGAGCACTTTTTATGTGCGTTTGGAACAAAAAAAAAAAAATCTTCGCGCTTTTGCGAGTCTATATTTTCTCAGATTTACCAATACAAGTGCGTTTCAGTTTGTTTTTTTCTCTACAGCAAAGAAAGTAATTGCATCGGGTGAATTTATTTGTGTAATTTATTTATGTATAAATATTTAGACATCAATCGGGACGCTAATTTAGAATGTTTGCATATAAAATTTAACCAGTGAATGGAAAACGCTCTGAAAAGTGTAGAAGGCTACACATATTCCAATCGCACGAATGTCAACACATAAAAGGGCAAGAGATATTCTTATGTTCGATTAGCCACACGAAATCTGAAATCTGAGAGCGAATTTGAAGAAGCATAATCGAATACCACATAAGAAACTTTTGCAAATAAGAATACAGCAGTATTCGAATGTTCTACTACAATGAGGTTCAGTAATCACATCAATATAATTCCCGGATCTTTCAAAAGGTGCGGTATACTCTCTATGCACTCTTGATTCTTAAAATGTTTTACATTTGGTCTTATGTACAAATCAGATATTATTGCCAAAATTAAACACTTCTAGAACCTATGAACTACAATAAAACAAAATTCGCAATTCCTTTCCTCCATTTGTTTTCATTTGAAGTAAAATAAGAGTGAACAAAATATGTTTGTTTTATACTATAGCTATCCTTAATCTTATGGAATTCACAGAAAAAATAATTTTTCATCTCAATCACCCTGCAATAATTTCTCCACGAAAATCTCCAACAAAAATTTTCACTTTCGATTTCACAGCATTTCTTGGAGAGCAGTGAAAATTTCACTTCACTTGAGCAGCGTACTAGCCTTTACTTGCTGCGGTTTCAGAAATAACACGGTTTTAAGGGATTGGGATTTTGTTTTTTCAAATGGTTCTAACTTTCAAACGGTTGAACTACAAACGAAAAGAATTTCACTACAAACAGCTACAAACGATTGTCTATCGAACTGCATTTCACGTTTTTCATTCTAGAAAAAGTGCGAATTAACTTTACGCGGGTGCCATGTTGTTGTTGTTGTAATTTCATGCAATTCGCTTAAATTTACCTGCTTTAATTCATAATTTGTGGATAATTTTTGTATTGTGCACTTCTATGTATTGTCCCCTACCCAAATATATATAGTGTTGGCATATTTATGTGACTTATAATAGGAAAAAAGGGGGGAAACACGTTTTAGGCAACTCCGTATTAATATATAGATGAGGACCTTGAGTTAGAAGCCAACATTTTGCTTAAATTTCATATAAATCATAAACCGTTTGGCCGATTGGTACAATTTGAATTTTATTGGATTAGTAATGTCGAACACTTTCGAAAATAGCATTTAGAAATTTTATCACTTTGCTAGCTGCGGTTTCAGAAATAACACGGTTTTAAGGGATTGGGATTTTGTTTTTTCAAATGGTTCTAACTTTCAAACGGTTGAACTACAAACGAAAAGAATTTCACTACAAACAGCTACAAACGATTGTCTATCGAACTGCATTTCACGTTTTTCATTCTAGAAAAAGTGCGAATTAACTTTACGCGGGTGCCATGTTGTTGTTGTTGTAATTTCATGCAATTCGCTTAAATTTACCTGCTTTAATTCATAATTTGTGGATAATTTTTGTATTGTGCACTTCTATGTATTGTCCCCTACCCAAATATATATAGTGTTGGCATATTTATGTGACTTATAATAGGAAAAAAGGGGGGAAACACGTTTTAGGCAACTCCGTATTAATATATAGATGAGGACCTTGAGTTAGAAGCCAACATTTTGCTTAAATTTCATATAAATCATAAACCGTTTGGCCGATTGGTACAATTTGAATTTTATTGGATTAGTAATGTCGAACACTTTCGAAAATAGCATTTAGAAATTTTATCACTTTGCTAGCTGCGGTTTCAGAAATAACACGGTTTTAAGGGATTGGGATTTTGTTTTTTCAAATGGTTCTAACTTTCAAACGGTTGAACTACAAACGAAAAGAATTTCACTACAAACAGCTACAAACGATTGTCTATCGAACTGCATTTCACGTTTTTCATTCTAGAAAAAGTGCGAATTAACTTTACGCGGGTGCCATGTTGTTGTTGTTGTAATTTCATGCAATTCGCTTAAATTTACCTGCTTTAATTCATAATTTGTGGATAATTTTTGTATTGTGCACTTCTATGTATTGTCCCCTACCCAAATATATATAGTGTTGGCATATTTATGTGACTTATAATAGGAAAAAAGGGGGGAAACACGTTTTAGGCAACTCCGTATTAATATATAGATGAGGACCTTGAGTTAGAAGCCAACATTTTGCTTAAATTTCATATAAATCATAAACCGTTTGGCCGATTGGTACAATTTGAATTTTATTGGATTAGTAATGTCGAACACTTTCGAAAATAGCATTTAGAAATTTTATCACTTTGCTAGCTGCGGTTTCAGAAATAACACGGTTTTAAGGGATTGGGATTTTGTTTTTTCAAATGGTTCTAACTTTCAAACGGTTGAACTACAAACGAAAAGAATTTCACTACAAACAGCTACAAACGATTGTCTATCGAACTGCATTTCACGTTTTTCATTCTAGAAAAAGTGCGAATTAACTTTACGCGGGTGCCATGTTGTTGTTGTTGTAATTTCATGCAATTCGCTTAAATTTACCTGCTTTAATTCATAATTTGTGGATAATTTTTGTATTGTGCACTTCTATGTATTGTCCCCTACCTAAATATATATAGTGTTGGCATATTTATGTGACTTATAATAGGAAAAAAGGGGGGAAACACGTTTTAGGCAACTCCGTATTAATATATAGATGAGGACCTTGAGTTAGAAGCCAACATTTTGCTTAAATTTCATATAAATCATAAACCGTTTGGCCGATTGGTACAATTTGAATTTTATTGGATTAGTAATGTCGAACACTTTCGAAAATAGCATTTAGAAATTTTATCACTTTGCTAGCTGCGGTTTCAGAAATAACACGGTTTTAAGGGATTGGGATTTTGTTTTTTCAAATGGTTCTAACTTTCAAACGGTTGAACTACAAACGAAAAGAATTTCACTACAAACAGCTACAAACGATTGTCTATCGAACTGCATTTCACGTTTTTCATTCTAGAAAAAGTGCGAATTAACTTTACGCGGGTGCCATGTTGTTGTTGTTGTAATTTCATGCAATTCGCTTAAATTTACCTGCTTTAATTCATAATTTGTGGATAATTTTTGTATTGTGCACTTCTATGTATTGTCCCCTACCTAAATATATATAGTGTTGGCATATTTATGTGACTTATAATAGGAAAAAAGGGGGGAAACACGTTTTAGGCAACTCCGTATTAATATATAGATGAGGACCTTGAGTTAGAAGCCAACATTTTGCTTAAATTTCATATAAATCATAAACCGTTTGGCCGATTGGTACAATTTGAATTTTATTGGATTAGTAATGTCGAACACTTTCGAAAATAGCATTTAGAAATTTTATCACTTTGCTAGCTGCGGTTTCAGAAATAACACGGTTTTAAGGGATTGGGATTTTGTTTTTTCAAATGGTTCTAACTTTCAAACGGTTGAACTACAAACGAAAAGAATTTCACTACAAACAGCTACAAACGATTGTCTATCGAACTGCATTTCACGTTTTTCATTCTAGAAAAAGTGCGAATTAACTTTACGCGGGTGCCATGTTGTTGTTGTTGTAATTTCATGCAATTCGCTTAAATTTACCTGCTTTAATTCATAATTTGTGGATAATTTTTGTATTGTGCACTTCTATGTATTGTCCCCTACCCAAATATATATAGTGTTGGCATATTTATGTGACTTATAATAGGAAAAAAGGGGGGAAACACGTTTTAGGCAACTCCGTATTAATATATAGATGAGGACCTTGAGTTAGAAGCCAACATTTTGCTTAAATTTCATATAAATCATAAACCGTTTGGCCGATTGGTACAATTTGAATTTTATTGGATTAGTAATGTCGAACACTTTCGAAAATAGCATTTAGAAATTTTATCACTTTGCTAGCTGCGGTTTCAGAAATAACACGGTTTTAAGGGATTGGGATTTTGTTTTTTCAAATGGTTCTAACTTTCAAACGGTTGAACTACAAACGAAAAGAATTTCACTACAAACAGCTACAAACGATTGTCTATCGAACTGCATTTCACGTTTTTCATTCTAGAAAAAGTGCGAATTAACTTTACGCGGGTGCCATGTTGTTGTTGTTGTAATTTCATGCAATTCGCTTAAATTTACCTGCTTTAATTCATAATTTGTGGATAATTTTTGTATTGTGCACTTCTATGTATTGTCCCCTACCTAAATATATATAGTGTTGGCATATTTATGTGACTTATAATAGGAAAAAAGGGGGGAAACACGTTTTAGGCAACTCCGTATTAATATATAGATACCAATACAAACACCAATTTCAACTTCAGCTCCTTTAAGCATCATCTCAGTCTGTGGTTTGAATCAGCTGCAGCCATCCCCACCTCATGGGACATGGCAGTGGTTGCCAGACCACTCATCGTTTACCACCCTAATCTTATAACATAATTTAAGCCATTAACATCATAACATCCAACTAGCAATGTTATTTTCAACCTAATATACATGTACACATTTATAACCATAAGATAAGAAATTATAATCAAAACAAAAGAAAAAACATATCACAAAATTCATAAAGGTTAGTACATCAACTACCTATTGATTGACATTGTTAATTTAAATCCAAAAATATTAACTATCATCTATTAACTCAAAGCTTGAAGCATTTCCCTATTATACCTATATCATAAACTTAACTACACCACCCCAGGCAAGGGTGATTTAATTTCCTTTATCTTAATCAAACAACAAAACCATCACTGCCACAATTTCATAACAGTTTACACTAACTAGCAACATATTGCTAAACGAAAGAAAGAAAAAAAGGGAAAAAAATGTTTACTCTCCTCCCTATCAACAAACCAAAAAAAAAAAAAAATGATGAAATGAAATAAAATAAAAATGTATATAAAACACATCAAACGTACAAACGCCAATACGTTGTACCTGAGGAACAAAGACAACACACTAAAAACCGCATCGCGGTCAGTGTGCTGTCTCTTCCATCCTAGTTTTTAAGTTAGGTTAAGTATTTATCTCGTTTACTCGACAACACGTCAAACAAAACTATAACGGCTCTCCTGAGCAAGAGCCTTCAATGTCAAATAAAAATGAAATATCACCATCTCACTCATCCCACAAGTTAAAAAAGAAAATGCTATGTAGCAAATGTCATTTTAAAAAGAGAGATGAAAGGGCAATACATTATAGCCTTTAGTTTATCTAGTTTGTAAGAAAGAGAAAATGTAAATACCTAATGTAAAAGAAAAATGAAAAAAAATCTCAATAAAGATAATCTGATCTAATCTGACGTGATATATATCGCTTTTCAACATTTCACAGCAATAATGTTGCCGCAATCAGCAACGTTTTTCGTTCAACCGAAATTGAGTTGCTTTAATGTGAGACGTCTAATTTGATTCAATGTAAAATAACTGTTAGCTATAATATCGCATGTTTCCTATTGCCAGTTGCTTGTTGCTTGTTGCTTCAGTGGGATTTACTAATGTAAATAAGTGGGTTTTGGGTTTTGGTTTAGAAAAAAATTAACGAAAACCTAAACGCCCTCCACCAGTTGTCAAACTCAAACGCACTTGTATTGGTAAATCTAATGTCGTTTTCCATTGGGACAGAAAAAGCATTTTTTCTGCTTTCGAAATCAGCTGGCTGTCAGATTTCATGTTCCATTGACCGCAAAAAAAAAAAACACTTTTTTTGAGAGTCAGATCAGTTTTGCGAATCTCGATATCTGAGCGAGATTCACATTTATTTGCACTAACACCAAAACATTTGTCATTTGTCAAACTTTAAAGTGTGTTAACTTACGTTTTTAGACGAGAAGTCTGTGAAAAATAGAAAAAAAATTACATTTGGCCGTTGCAAAGGATGTTAGCATAAATTGAATGGATTTTTATAAACACAAATTACAATTTAAGAACGGGTAGCTTTTAAAACACGCACCACCACAGATGCAAAGCAAGAAAAATCTCGTTTTATGTTCCATTGGGCACGAAAAATCTGAAATCTGAGAGCAAAATCTGAAAATCCCAATGGAAAAAAAAAAAAGATCCTTTCCGACATGAGTGATAATTTCGACTGTGGAGTGGTGGAGCAGTGATTAAAACTGGATACAATTGTATCTTTTTGGATTCAATCAGAAAATAAAGTTACACAGATACAATCCACTCGAAAAAGATACAATTTACCAAACATTTTTTTGCTTCAAAAGTCACACAGTTACAATCCTTCTTTAAAAGATCCAATTTTATACCCACGCGAAGAATGCATCCAAAATATGTAATAGAGAATATAAAATGCGTTCAGGCCTTAAGTTTCATTCTATTACAATCGGCTAACCAGTTTTGTATTTTTTTTTGAAATCATGAGCCAGGTAAATAGGTAGTAAAAGGTATGTAGGCATATTTATCTTAACATTCGTAAATCTACGAATTTCCACAACGAAAAAGTTACACTTCGGTCCTAAAAGATACAATTTCAACTACTGAAAAGTACAATCTGAAAAGTTCATTTCGCATCCCTGGTATGGACTGTGGAGTGGAGAAACAAATCGAACTGTCAAACTATCAGCTGTTCAAGTACTAAAATGGAGAATTTAGAAGTGTTGTTACGACTTACGAGGCTCTTGATCGAGGTTATACATTTTTTAAGGTTTGAATGAATAAAAAATTACAAACATTTCGAAATCATTTCTCATTTTATAAAAAAATTCTTTAATTGATATTATAAAGGCACAATGGAAGATGAATTTGACACCAATCACGAAATAGAAGAAAACTATTACGCCTTCTTGAACCTACCAAAGGACGTAATAACATTGGTCATGGATTTCTCTATCATCAATAACTTGATTTTTTTTTTTATTTGTACATAGGCTACAAACGATCAGATAAATTCCGCTTATAGAAAGCTTAGCAGAATTTACCATCCAGATAAGCATGTGGATCCAAACAGTAAAAAAAAAGCCGAAATGCTTTTTAACCGCACAAAAAGGGCATACGAAGTGCTATCTGATGGCCACAAACGTGCTATATATGATTCAGTAGGAGAGAAGGGCTTAAAGACTGACGGCTGGGAAATTATTCATCGGACGAAAACCCCAGCAGAAATAAGGGAGGAGTATGAAAATTTGGCAAGAGCACAAGAAGAACGCAAACTACTGCAGCGCACAAATCCTAGAGGAAACATTACAATTAACGTAAATGCTACCGAGATCTTTGCTCCTTACGATGATGATGAGTAAGAACATTAACGTTATTAAATGTATACCTTAAAAGAAAAATGTTGTGTTAAGGATTCCTAAGATTGAAATATCTTCCATGAGCATTTCTCAGTCTATCGAAGCTCCAATTACTCTAAAAGATACTGTTACAATGTCCGGGAATTTGCAATCCTCGAACGGGACAGGAAATGGCAACTTTCTGATTTCTGGTCGCAGACTAATTAACAAAGGATGGCTCGAGCTTGATATTGGTGGAGGAAACGGACCTCTCGTTGGCCTCAAAGGCAAGCACATAATACATACCCATTTTGAAAAAAAATGTTAACGTTGTCAGTTTTAATATTAGGGTCTCGGAATCTAAATCAAAAAATATTTTGCAATGGTGGTGTGTCGTTAAACATACGTGAAAATGGCGTTGTTCCAACTTTTGTCTCTACGTTAGCGGTTCAACTTGATAAGCATACCATTGGCTACCTGACATATAATGCAAGTTCACAGTCATCGATGTCCACGTCTGTTGAGAGTCAAAATGAGAAATATGCATGGAACACATCCGTGTCAATCGGAGTACCCCATTGCTATATTACAACATCTTATACTCGAAAACTTGTGGAATATGAGCTTAAGTTAAAATTTGCGATAAAGTAAGTACACGAGAGTAAGTGCATAGACCATTTTTTAACATTTTTAGATTAGACATACAGCGCAATTTTTTTATTTCATTTCATTTTATTTATTCAGCTATTATAGTACAGACAAATTTAATAAAAAAAAAAGTTAAAAAAGGAAATGAATATGCATTGAATTACTTATTCATACATTATTTTCACATAACGCCTTTTTATTATGCTCATATGATCTAAACAGATTATTGATTTCCATGATTTATGTAGATCATGTAAGTGTAATAAAAAAAGCCTATGGTTAACAATCAGTTGTTTATCGTAACAAATTATTTTCAAATTGCAGTTCATTGGGGAGTTCATTGAATTTTTTAAAAACATTGTATAAAACTATGTTTTGAGCTTTTTTTGTTCTAAAAAGTGGAAGATGCATACTATTTCTGTTACGGACATTATAGATGTGCACATTACTAGAATAACATTTTATAATATATATTAATGAAATGCCTATTGTAATTAAATGTTCGCGACTCCAACTTTTCGCAGATGATGGTCTTATATATGTTTCGTGTAGTAACCTAAATGAATGCGTTCAAAAAATTAACTGTGATTTACAGGAATTGGATAAATGGTTTAAGATGAACAAATTAAGTTTAAATGTAGACAAAACAAAGTGTATGTATATTAATGGACATTCAGATAGTAGGGTGATTATAAATGACGAAACTGTGGAAGTTGTTAGTGAGATTAAGTATTTGGGAATTATAATTGATAAAAATCTGAACTTTAACAGTCACATCGAATATATATCAAAGATGATAAGTAAATAAATTGGTTTCCTTGGTAGGATACGAAAAAGAATGTCAATCAGCCCTATTGGGAAGATCAACTATCAATTGATAGTTGATACTTATCAATAAATTTCTTTAAATGGTATTGCGAAGATCAACTATCAATTAAGTGTTGATCGACTGTGAACGTGCAGCAATTGTCGGTTGACAAATCGGTATTGTGAATGTCAATCTTGAACAATTTTATTGGTAGTTGTCAATTTTTCTATCAATCGCAATTTCGGTGTTGATAAGGACGACTCTTAAAAGAAAATGTTGAACATCAACGTTTTTATTTGTTATTGTTGTTATTTATTAGAGCCTAGATATATATATAGATATTTCTTCCTATGTGTAATGAATTTTATCCATTTTGGGCACATGTAATTTTCCGTAACGCGTTTAGCAGTTCACTTAGAATAAGGGACACTGTTGTTGCTGTTGACTGCGCAAGAACAAGCAGAGCTGCAATTAATCGGTTTAAGTTTGGGTCCAATATCTTCCAAAAAATAAACGAATGCACCTCAAAAGCATTCCTTGGAAATGAAATTAGCTACCTTCGGTTTTCCAGTTCCAAGGGATTAGATGTATCTCGCAAACTCCTCCGTATAGCAGCCAATTCCGCATACTCTGTCTCGTCTTCGTCATCATCAAAAAATGATTCCACCGATGACACGATTTCCAATAAATTTCACAGATTTAACACTCGTAATTATTGTTTAATTAAATAGCTTGCAAAAATCGTAACAATCACTCTCTTCGAATCAAAAATATTTTAGAACTGTCAAAGTTGAGTTTTCATTCACAATAACCTTATTTTTTGGCGTTATGTTCACAATAGGTTATATTTTTATCAATCGTTTTTCGCAATACCAACATCAATTTTAATTGATAAATTTGTCAATCGTCAACCGATTGATAGTTGATCTTCGCAATAGGGCTGTATAATACGATAATTAAGCCCCATTTTGAATACTGTTCAACGATTATTTATTTAGCAAACAGTACAATGTTAGATAGACTACAGAAATTTCAAAATAAAGCTATGTGTATTATACATACTAAAATGCCACTGGCTAACTCCGATTGTGAATATGTTAAATGAAATTCAAAAGCGCGCGATAAAACTTATAGGTGATAGAAATATAGCGGAGTCTATTGACCCGCTCGAACATCGCAGAAATGTTTCTTGCCTTTTTTTATTTTATCGATATTTTCACCATCGATGCTCTGATGAAATAGCTAACTGCATTCCGCCCCTTCAACAATTCTCTCGCAACACCCGTCACACATCGAGTGCACATCAGTTCACCCTTAAGCCTACCTTCGGACGTACTGTAAAATATAGAGATTCTTTTGTAAGCCGAACAACACGCATGTGGAATGCATTGCCTCACACGGTTTTCCCCTCTCATTACAGCCCACAATTGTTTAAGACCAATGTGCACCAGTACCTCTTCTCTATCCTCCCTATTAACCCTTCCACTCGTGCTGTGCGTTAGCATTATAAGGGAACAAAAACCCCTTGAGCACTAGTGAATTATAAAAAAAAAAAAAAAAAAAAAAAAAAAAAAAAAGTGTTCGACAAAGGACAATTTTGAATGTTTTAATTTTTGTATTTAAAATGAAAAATGATTTGTTGCCCAATTATCTATGTAGTAAAATGATATATGTTAGTAATGTGCACACCTATAATGTCCGTAACAGAAATAGTTTACGTCTTCAACTTTTTAGAACAAAAAAAGCACAAAACATCGTTTTTTATAATGGTTTTAAAATGTTCAATGAACTCCCCAATGAGTATCAATGTGAAAATAATTTGTTAAGATTCAAGCAACTGATTGTTAACTATGTAAAAGTAATATATGAATAAGTAGTGTAACGCATATTTCCTCCATTTTTTAAAACTTTTTATTGTTTGTATATATATATATTCCTGTATTTTAATAGCTAAATAAAGGAAATGAAATATCATTTTACTACATAGATAACTGTGCAACAATTCATTTTTTATTTTAAACACAAAATTAAAACAAAAATAATTGCCCTTTGTCGAACACTTAACCAGTGGCATCATCGCCATCATTATATTAATACGTAGAATGAAACTTATATTAAATATCTGGGACTAAACCTCGTCTGGAAAAAACACACAGAGGAGATAACCAGGAAAGCAACGCGGGCTTTAATGATCTGAGGGAGCCTAGCGAGCAAATCCTGGGGATGTAGCCCGACCATCCTCAGATGGATGTATATTGCTATTGTGAGACCAATGATCACGTATGGCGCAATTGCATGGGAAAAAGAACCAGTCTATCCACCACAAGGAATACACTCAATAAAGTGCAAAGACTGACATGCCTATCTATAACAGGGGTCATGAGAACTTGCCCAACCGAAGCTATGGAAGTGCTATTGGAACTAACCCCGTTGCACCTCGTGGTTGAGGAATGTGCAAGTAAAACGATTCTAAGAATGGCCAAGGAAGGAGTTTGAAGAAAAAGTCCATCACATTAAGACAATTTGAGGCACTACTCTTTCCTAGAGACGATATCATCAAAAGATTTGATTTCCCAAAGAACTTTGTTGCTAAGCTCAGCAATAAGAAGAACTGGAGCAGCGAATCCACAATTCACAGACTGAGCAATCTCACAACGAAGTGGTACACAGATGGATCGAGAACTGATGAGGGAACTGGAGCGGGAGTATTTTGGCCTGGAACCAAATATTCTGAACCAATGGGCAGAAATACCAGCATCTTCTATGCTATGTCATAGACAGATGTGTCAAAATCAACCTCGACAAAAACAAAGTCAACTGTGATATAGCTATAATGTCAGACAGCCAGACTGCTATTATGCACTCAATTCCTACATCATTAAATCCAAACTTGTATGGGAATGCCTATAAAAACTAAATGAACTGGGTAGGAGAAACAAAATAACTCTGCTGGATGCCTGGCCACGTAGGAATAGAGGGTAATGCAATGGCCGACTCCCTAGCAAGAAAGGGATCATCAGAAACTTTCATAGGTCCTAAACCATTCTGCGGAATAGGGGATCACACCCTCAAAGAAGAATTTAGGAAACCAGAGAAAGAAAACAGGGCAAGAACCTGGCATAACACTCAGGGTATGAGGCAGTCCAAGAAACTTCTGGGGAAATACAACCGAAAAAGATTCTAAGCTTGCATCGTCATGAGCAAAAATAACCTCCGTATCTTAACGGGGCATTGTAGACTCAAGGAATATCTAAGGAAACTGGGTATATCTGAAGAAGGTCTCTGAAGATTCTGCGAGGAGTTCAGTGAAATCCCAGAACACTTGCTGGGATCATGTGGGGCACTGACCCATAAAAGGTTCAAATACTTGGGCAAGTACCAACTATCTGATGAGGAAATGCTGTCACTGGAGCCAGCTCTCATCCTTAGATTCTTAAAGGAAACTGGACTGGAGATAGTGCTATTAAACAGATTTCTTCCGCCAAGGAGAAAGAAGGCTACAAGAAGCTCTAAAATGATTCCGAAAGGATTTACACTGTGTGGGGAACTTTTATGAGGGTATCTACCTCTCTGAGGCGTAAGAAGTGGGTACAATAGACCAAAAGGTCGCAGTACAACAACCCCGTTCACATAATAATAAATACTTATATCATTCGAAAGTGACTGAGCCATAGATGTGCACAAACAAAAAATCGTGGGTGTATGTCGCCATTAAGACTGACATAATGAAGTTAAGAATTCCCCATACAAAATGCTTATCAGTTAATTGAACCCATTTTTCTGATATTCAATTTGTCGCGTAACGTATTCAAATATACCTATATCATATTTTCGAAGGAATGCAATTTACCTATCCCTAAAAATGTAGGTACTTATGTGAGGTGTTGAAGACTGTTGGTTTCAATGATGTTACTATGGAAACGAACATTTTTCGACACAAAGTTTAATCATGAGTAAAGAGTAAGACTATTTTCAAAGTTTTCGCTTATAAAAAAAAACATAATTTTTGAAAAATGTGGTACGTATTCGAGTACAACATCCTTACAAAAGGTAGGGATTTTCCACCACAAGCGAAACTAGTTTCAATACAATACGCATAGCTTTATTTTTTAATATGTGTAGTCCATCTAACATTGTACTCTTTGCTAAATATATAATCGTTGAACAGTTTTCAAAGTGGGGCTTAGTTAGCGTATTATATACATTTATTGCTCTAATTATGGACATTATTTTTCTTATCCTACCAAAAAAAAACAAATTTGTTTACTTATCTTCTTCGATATGTATTCGATGTGACTATTCAAATTTAAATTGTTATCAATTATAATGCCCAAATACTTAATCTCGCTAACAACTTCCACAGTTTCGTCATTCATCATCGCCCTATTATCTGAATGCCCATTAGTATACATGCACTTTGTTTTGTTTACATTTAACCTTAATTTGTTCATCTTAAACCATTTATCCAATTCCTGTAAATCACAGTTAATTTTTTCAATGCATTCATTTAGGTTAATACACGAAACATATATAAGATTATCATCTGCGAAAAGTTGGAGTCGTTAACACTTACTTACATTAGGCATTTCAATAAATATAAATTATAAAAAGCAGTGCTCCCAAAACCGATCCATGTGGTCACCTAGAACTACAATTTTCGCCTCCGCAACTACATCATTCACTCTTGTTCTTTGCTTCCGTTCTTTCATATATGACTCGAACCACCTCATTTCATTTTTCTTAATACCGTATTTATCCAGTTTGTCCAGTAGGATACCTCTATCAATTGTTTCAAATGCTCGTCTTAGGTCGATGAAAACAGCAGTTATTTTATTTTTTCAGCATACCTCATTTATCCAATGATCTTATTATTTTTTTCATCGATGTTGCAGTAAGGATTTTTTTTTTCTTGTAAATATTTGGCATTTTTACACTCTAAAAAGAGAAAGAAGTTGTTTTACCACACAAATTTTATTTTGACTCATAACTTTGGATTTGTCACTTTGTTAATTCCTCCTTCAGGAAAAATGTCAAATCCTCCTTTTTGATTACTTTTGGGACTAGTACAAACATTTTTTTTTTGTAATGGTGCTCAGGATAAACATTATTTATAAGTAATTTTAAAATGAATGAAAAAATAATTAAATAGTTGGCGCAACAGGTCCGGATGGACCCTAGGACTAGCTTCTCACAAACATTCGTTTTGTGTGAGTTTTTCATTTTTTTGGAACGAATAGAAGGGATCTACAGTTTTATGCCGACTCCAAACGGCTAATTGAGAATCTCTTTCAAGACAGTTATACTCTCGGATGTTGTGGCGCAGTGGAAAAAAAAACAGAAGTTGGAATTTGGGTTTTTGCGGGATTCGTACCTCGGACCCCTCGCTTAGTAGCCCAACACACTAACACTAAGCCACTGCGACTACTTAAAATTAATAAAGGTGCACTAAATTGCACGTTCAAAATGAAAAGCTACATAATTAAAATATTAAAGTTGGATTGCTTACCATAAAAGTTAGATAGTTAGCACAAAAATAAAAAAGACGTTCACTTCGCTTATTTCCTAGACACAGTGATTGTTTATTTATCACTCAAACCAATCGTTACTAATGTGGTATTCGTTTGGGCGCTCTCAGATCACTTTTTTTTTGCTCTCAGAGCAGTTTTTATGTTCGTTTGGCACAAAAAAAAAACAATATTTTTCAGATTTCAGAGCACTTTTGCGAATCTAGATATTTTCTCAGATTTATCAACACAAGTGCGTTTGAGTTTGACAACTGGTGGAGGGCGTTTAGGTTTTCGTGAATTTGTTCTACAGCAAAGAAAGGCATTGCATCGGGTGAATTTATTTTAGTAAATTGGTTATGTATAAATATTTAAAAATGAATCGAGACGCAAATTTAAAATGTTTTAATTAAAACTTAAGCAGTGAATGGAAAACGTTTTGAAAAGTGTTGAAGGCTACACATATTCGAATCGCACCAATATTATCATAAAAAAGAGCAAGTGACGTTTTTATGTTCGATTAGCCACACGAAACCTGAAATCTGAGAGCGAATCTGAAGAAGCCCAAACGAATACCACATAACTCTATTTTCTCATCTTTTAAAGTGCTGTCAAGGTCTGAGTTTCTCAGAAAAGTGCTGATGTTAATTCCTCCTGCCTGTCAAATCCTCCCGACCTTTACTCTATAAAACTAGCTCCCAAGTATTTGATAGTTAAAATTAAAACTATTTGTGCTTATTATCTGCATATACATATTTATAAATGCCTTATAACAAACACGGATTTGGTGGACGCGTGCCTTGAATTGAACACGAGTTAGGAAAGAAATTAGCGTAACAAACCCGTGCGCTTTTCAAGGCAGTGCTGCCGACTATTGAACACGGAAAAGGAAACATATGATCATTGAAAAATTTTATTTTTAAGTTGTGGCTACAGTTGCTTTCAAAACACGACAGATACCTAATGTAAATGTATGAGTATGGCAAACCTCATAATTTCCACCAGCCATATTGGAAGCATTCGGTGCAACATGAAGACAAACTTCATACTGCCACCAGCCATATTGCAAACATTCCGTGCAGCGTGACGTCACAACATGATTTCAATAGACATGACATTTCACTGGCTTGTCGAAGGTGCTACAATTTGAGTCAAATTGGCATAGTTTTGATTTTCGATATTGTTTTTTAAAAATTAATTTAAAATTTTATGTTCAAATGTGCAACAAATAAACAATATTTTGCGGCTAGCATTTCGGTTTTTCTTGGCATATTAATGTGTATCTAGACGAGCGAAAGATTTCTTCAGAAACATTTTTTTGTCAAACATTTTGGAAATGTTTTTGCCGTTGAAAACGCCGAAAAAGTATTTATTAAATACTAGCTGTGCCCGCAACTTCGTACGCGGCGTAAGGCTGTGTACTTTCCAATTAAAGAGATTTGACCGTTTTCTCAACAGCATATTTATTTAAAATCTAGCTAAAACAAAGCGGTGAACATTGTCAATGTGAAACAATAAATCAAACAAATCTATTTACCTTAAACACCAATTAAGAAAATTAAATTCAACAGCGTAAGTCCTAAAGTTCCACTTCCTTACTGTAGGCATCAACGTAGGTAATATCAAAACAACCACTAAAACAAAAGCCTGAACGGAAATTTGTATCTACACCAACAATAAGTAAATCAAACAACATAATTCACCTATATCGTCTTTACTTCTTGAATTCTTCAATTCTTTACTGTAGTCTGTAGGTATCAACGTAGGTAAATAACAACCATTAAAACAAAAACCATGAACTCAGTTTCTATATACACCACCTCCAACATACATTCACCACCACACCACACGTCATCAGCCATCTGCGCATTTCCTCCGATCCGAAACACATTGTCGCTGTTTTTTGTTGTTGTTTTTTTTCATATGAACGTGCTTGTGCGATGTGCGCCACCAAACCACCCCCAAGCAGAACAACGATCAAGAACCGCGGCTGCTGATAATATTCGATTTCAGAAAATAAATTTATTTTTTTAATGTTAGATTTTAGGTTGTAGCTCAGCTTCTAGAGGACATAGAAAGCTGATTGATGGCTTGAAATATCTATAAAAGTGTTGGCTCTCCTAAGTATTTTGTTTTGTTTGCATTGATAAAGAATTATTTGAGTAATGGCGAGTTAAAGGCAGTAAAGTCGGAAAAAAAACACATTTGGGTCAAAAACGCTCCAAAAAATAGGAATGGCAATGAAAGGAATAACCTATATGTTGCACAGAATCTTAAGAAACATTTCAAAAAAAGTTTCATCGAAATCTGTGCAGTAGTTCTCACGCCATTAGGTAACAGAAAAATTGCCAACAGTTTTATTATAAGTATAGATATAGATCTATGAAAATGTTTTTAATTTTTATCCGTTATACTATACCTTATACGGTGCGTTTTGTTTTTAAAAGGAAATGGTTTACAATCAGTTCGAAATGTAGGTATTGAAAATCTTACCGCAGTTTGCACTTCTCGTCCGTAATTGGATTTCTAAGACGAAGTAAATAACAGCGGTTTAAACACGAAAACCCGAAAGAACAAACTGAAGTTAGTTACAAAAAATCGGCGAAAACAGTTACAATTACATTATTTCTTTGTACTATTTTATGATAAAAAAGAAATGTGTTTCCCAATAATTAGCTTTGAAAATAATTTAAATTTATACAGCCTGCTAGTTTCCATTTTTCATTATTCCAAGATTTTTTGGACATTTGTATTTTACGATAAAAGAAAACAACAAAAAACAACTCTCACCTTTCTACAGGAAAAATTGTGAAACAATAATTATTTACGATATCCATTGCTTATCGCTGTTTATTTTTGTTTACGAAATTTGTTATCTCAGTTTGACATTTCACTTGCAGTATCGTGGGTGCTACCATTTGAAATTTGCATAATTTTTCTTTTCAAACATTTTTTTTTAGAATCGTATTTCGTTTTCGGTTTGGCAAAAAGATACTTGTTTTTTGAGAAAAAATAAATTTGTTTTTTATTGATTTACCCAAAAACAATCTTTTTCTTGATCAGATATACTTTCACTAACACAAATGTTTATGACAGGCAGCTGGCAATTACGAATAGTTAATTGGAAAGATTGCTTTTTTAGCTGAATTATTTATTTTACACGTATGGAAACGGGTCTTTATATTTTATTTCGAAATGCGTTATTATAAATGTATGGAAATCAATTTAAATGGATTTCCAGTGCAAGTGACAAGTTTTTTTTTTTTTTGCGATCAACTAGTATACACACCAAAACCAATAAAATTCGGATTTAATGTTCGATTTGGCTGTAGAAATCTGAAATCTCAGATCAAAAGCTGTAAACCCAAATCGAAAACGACATAATTTAAGATTTAAATATGCAATGCCACGTTACTTCTCTATACATAGTATTACTCACTGGTGATGTCCAATGCACACAAAATGGAAACTATTTTCGAAATCGAACAAATACCACAATCAATTTTTATCTAATATTTTATGAACAAACAGCGTCTTTCGACTAGTTTTGAAAACTCATAATTCAAAATAATTGGTTTTCAGTTTTAAGACTTCCTTTTTGTTCAACGCACTTGTTAAAAATAATAAACCCATTCGGAGAGCGTTTTTTAGAAATTGAACCCAATACCATTTATGTCGAATTATACGGAATTCATTCAAGTGTGGAAAAATGCTAAAACACTAATCAATATTTTGTGTGTTTTGAATGACAATCCACATTTTAGTCTGGCAACGTGATTGTGTGGCTATCGTTTACAGGCATACCAACATCTAAAAATAAAACAAGCCACCCAGTGGGAAATAGTAGAAATAATTTTCAGATCATGATTCGTGATCTTTATGAGAAGCAGGATCATGTGCTGTTGTTGTAATTGCATGTAAATCGATGATCTATATAGATCATGGCTGATAATAAAAAACGGCTAATATAATAAAGGGTAGTGAGCTAGTTCTATCAACGCATTGAATTTACTCGACATAATTTTACAGTCGTTCACTAAGCCAATTTCAAAAATAAACACCCTTTAAACGCACGCATTTCTTGTTTCTTTTAGAACTAATGAATTTATAGTTCTTCACCTCCACCTTGCTATTCTGTTTACATCGTCACTCACTTAATCTCCAACCAATTCTAAAGGCTGTACAAAGGTCACGTGAAATGCAATTTTTCATAAAAAAATGTTCACTGCGAAATGTCTAAATTAACTTTCCATGTGAAAATTTCACTAGGCAGTACGCAGTTCGAGTGAAAAATAGCGCTTGAAAGACTGGGTTGTAGGTGGCGATACTAAAATCTATCCGCAGCTATTTTATCAGTTATTATCGTCCGTCGCATTAAATTTTTGACTTTTGATTTGGAGGAAGGCGGTTTAGAAATTTATTCAAATTTCCGATGTTTCCTGAAGAGAATACTATGTTTTTCGAACTAAAGTCTGCTACACTGTTCAAGTGAAGTGAAATGTTTACTGCTCTCCAAAAAATGCTGTGAAATCGAAAATAAAATCCTTTTTTGGAGACTTAAGTGGAGAAATTTATGCAGGGTGACTGAGCTATAAAATAAACATACTTTTCGCACACTTAAAATGAATAAAAACGAAGGAAAGCAATTGCGAACTTTATTTTATTAGGTTATATTTCCCCCGAAAATGTCATTGGGAAGATGATCGCAAGCGAACGCAGCTGGAAACAGGTATCAGCGTTTATCGAAACCGTGCTCAAAACCAAGAAGAGAGAAGAAAGCCAGAGCACAGCCTCGTAGAAGAACAGGAAAGTTTATGACGTAGAAGGAAAGTAACGGCCCCCGAAGTATTACGAATAGTGGTTCCAGGGGGCTAATCGAACATAAGAACAAGAACATCAGTTGCCCTTCAATTGCGAATATCGCTTGGCTTGAGTTGTTTCTCTCATTTTAAAATAAGAATTGGAGTACCTATGTCAAAATTGTAATAGATTAAATTACAAAAAAAAAAGATTAGGAATAATGCTTCTGGTTGGCTAAACTCATGTAACAGTTTTAGAAGTGATTTTTTAATATGATTCCAGATTTTTTTATTCAATGAAAACAATGTAATCAGGTGTACTTCCGAATCTCGATATTATAGTAAAGGAATATCAGTCTATTATCGGATGCTGCGTTTTCTATAGCTAAACTAATTACAGACAAGTGGAAAGAGACAAATCTTAACAAACCCGTGAGCGTTTTAAGGCATTACTGAACTCGATCATACAAACCATTCTATGTAGTCCAACGGTCTATGTAAGAGTTTTACGAAACACTAGTTACATTCGACATATCTGGTTTAAGCTATTTTAATAGAATGCCTAGCGGGACAACCGCATCGGGTTTTTATAGGCTACATATATCTGCACAGAAATATACCATAGCATAATATAACTATAAACTGGCAAGAAGGATTCCCCTTCAATTAAAATAGTATATTGTAATTTAGACTTTATGTAGAGCCAGTTGCAGAGCTTCTTTTAAACTTTAATCTGATTTATTTTTACAGAGTCGGAACATTTGGTTTTATGACAGAATGTGGAGCGGAAAAAAAAGTATCCAAATACAGTTCAGTCGTTGCAACAGTTTCAGTTGGGAGGCCAACAGGTGTCTTTTTAAAATTCAAGTAAATCTGTAAATGTATTATTTATTTGACCTATAATTACTAATATTCAAAATAAATAGGCTTATCCGCTCCAGCCAATCGTATGTCTTTCCAATTCATTTGAGCGATGAAATCGTTCCAGCTGCCGTTTTTTACGCCACAATTACTCCTGTCATCAGCTGGCTCTTGGTTAAGAAGTTAATAATTGATCCAATGAATCAGGAGAAGAAAAATATCGAAATTGAAAAGTCGAAAAAAAGTAATGAGCAGCGAATATCACTGAAGAAAGAGGAAGCAAGGGCTGCTGTTGATTTAATGATGCACACTTACGAACGTATTGTTCTAGAAGAAAACGAAAGACAAGGTCTTATAATTCTTAAGGCTTCTTATGGTGCCTCGGAGCATGACGATACAAACGAGTTGTTGATTGACGTAACGATTCCAGTACAATGCTTAGTAAATACTAGTACGTTGATTCTGTACAACTCAACCAAGGTAAATTAATATAGGCTTTCTTAACTGGAAACATTTTACATTATTTGTTTTTTGCAGAGCGAGCTTCCTGGTTTTTATGATCCATGCATCGGAGAGGACAAATCCCTGTATATAGAATACTCGTACCAAAATCAGCAACATTCAATTTCAATTAAAGATACTGAAGCTGTTCGATTGCCTCTAAGAGAGTAATGCACTAAAAAAATTAAAAAATAAAAAACAAAATTCTATGTATGTTGCATCCCGATGGTGCCCATTTATTTTCAGGATACTTTTATTCTGAAGTGATTTTTTTTTTTTTTTGTCTATGTCTGCATGCCCAGTTTTTGGCATTAGTGATGTCTCGGTTCATTCAATCTTTTAAGTCATTGCAATAAGTGAATATGAATATTGCTGCTTATGTATATTTACCTCTTTTGGATATCATTAGCATCAATTTCATGTGTATATTTTTCTTAAATATCTGATGAAAGTTTGCTCAAAATGTTTTTATTTTCCTTCAATCATTCTGCATTTTTCATTAAATACATATCTTTGATGGTATTCGATTGGGCTTCTTAGATTCGCTATCGGATTTCAGATTTCGTGTGGCTAATCGA
Source organism: Cheilosia urbana (assembly GCA_946477585.1). Lineage (NCBI taxonomy): Eukaryota > Metazoa > Arthropoda > Insecta > Diptera > Syrphidae > Cheilosia > Cheilosia urbana. The sequence continues at coordinate 48,936,007 of OX297856.1, forward strand.
ACATAAAAACTTCAGTTTCCATTTCACTGGTTAAATTTGCGTCCCGATTGATTTCTAAATATTTGTACATAAATAATTTACACAAACAGATTCACCCGATGCAATGCCTTTCTTTGCTGTAGAAAAATTTACGAAAACCTAAACAAACTCCACCAGTTGTCAACTCAAACGCACTTGTATTGGTAAATCTGAAGCAAATCTGAGAATCTGCAAAAGTGCTCTGAAATCTGAAAAAGTTTGCTTTTTTTGTACCATACGAAATTAAATAGTGATATGAGACCAAAAAGGACTCTGAGAGCGCCCAATCGAATACCACATTTACGTCGTTTTTGTTACCTCAAAGTAACACCGTTCTATAAGCCATTTTGGTCAAAAATGCGTTTTTGGTATCAAACGATTCTTCCTCGAGAGTAATTTCGTTTGAGTATAATAACGCTCTTAAGGTTTCGTACTATACTATATCTGAAGAAATACGAAGTTCTATCTTACAAAATGTTAAAACTTTTTGCTGTAACAAAGATCTATGCAACAAAATCCTTACTATAATAAAACTGTAACTTTTTTCCGGCTGTAAACTGTTTGCTATGAATATATTCAAAAAGTACTGCACGAAATTGATTCCGGTTTTCACAGTTGCATTGGAAATTGTTCAGATTAGGTTATAGGATAAGTTTTACCATAATTCGCTGTCCGGAAGCTGAAATCTAAGCTGATATCTAAGAAAATTTGTAATTCTCGAATGCCTTCTAGCTCCTAGCTTTGGAATGACTCATCCAAATGAAATGGGATTTTTTTAAATACAAAGTCCATTTATTTACAAAGATTTTAAGATATGAATCATCTTTGTACGTTATCCTGAAGTCGAACAATAAGCAATTAACAATAAATTTTATACAATTCAAAAAAGTAAAATGTTGGATTGAAGTTAGTCGTTGGATTTTTATTGTAAAGAAAACTTGAAATTATAATTAACGCTGGCAATGCTCTTTACTCAGGCAGCACTGTTTGAAATGTGAATTACTTCAAACGGCATTTTATTTAAATCTTCTCTATTATTCCTTAAGCTACCATTACACGGTCATTTTTTTGTGTCATTTAAATGGCGCTCTGACGTAAAAAATCGCGTCACAAAGCCGTCATTTAAATGTCGTTCCGTGTGATCGCCATTTTTGGGACAACATTTTCGGCGTCATTTAAATGACTAGGAAAATGGCGAACCAAATGGCATGAATTGTGTGCCATTTAAATGGCAGAAAAAATGGCCGTGTGATCGCTCTTAAAGTCGCGATAGATTAAAGATATTGTGGTGAATCAGGCACTTAGTGAATCAGACACTTAGGAATTGTGGTGAATCGGGCACTCGGTTTCCCTCCAAGTTCCACTTCCAATTGGAGACTGGAATCTGTCAAGCTAATTCTAGAACCATCTAGATAGGAGTTGGAATATACATCTGGAATATATCTACTTCTGGAATATTCGCTGATAGGTGGCAGCGCGGATATAAAAGGGGCGCGTTGACAACAGAGATGTACAGTTGATTTTTAGCCCGCGATTGTTAAGTTCGAAAGAGTAATCGGTTGTGAGATAAATAAGTGTAAAGTAATACAATGAATAAAGCGATTGGATTGAAACGTTTAAGAATTGATTTAAGTGATATTGTCGTGGTACTAAATAAGTGAATAAGTAGAAAGTGTAAATAAAGTGATTTTATTGGCACAGTTAAACAGAATAGTGTTTTATCTTTTCGAATCCCAGCCTGAATGTAACATTGGTGTCAGAAGTGGGATAAAACTTATTCTGTGCTTAGTGTCTAAGTGCTATTAAAACTAAAAAAAAAAAAAAAAAAAAAAAGTGAATTTGTGAATTAGTGAGTTTTGAAATTATAAAAGACAAACAAAATGGGTCGTTTATTGCTACATCTAAGCATACCCCAATTGAAAAGTGAGCTAGAAAAGCGAAATCTCTGGAAATCAGCTGGAGGGAAAAGTGACCTCATACTTCGTCTGCAGGAAGCCGTCCAATGCGAGGGAGCAGATCCGAAATCCGTGCTATTTGACGTGGTAGAAGAACAAGTAAGTACAGGCGTTGATACAAGCGCTATGATGGAATTACTTCTCGCCAAGATGGAAGAACAGAAGAATTCCATGGAATCGAAATTCGCAGAACAAAATAATTCTCTAGAAGAACAGAAGAATTCTCTAGAAGAACAGAAGAATTCTCTAGAACAACAGAAGAATTCCATGGATTCGAAGTTCGCAGAGCAGAAAAATTCTCCTAGGGGACCGATCCGTTGCTGGAACTGCAACAAAACTGGACATCTACAACGGCAGTGCAGAGCTGAACGTAGACAAGGCAGTTGTCCACATTGCAGAACTAGGAGTCGTAACGAGGAGGCACCTGAACATTCGGCGGATGGAACATCACAAAGCCGTCAGTCGGGAAACGAGTAAGAACCAACTTCGCGGGGCAGAAGCTGGTTTCTGGAATCGAGGCCCCCAGGACCACAATTCAGGTTTCCCAGACCAAACGATGCAACAGGAGCTTGACAGTGGAAGCACATATCGGCCAGAAAAAGTATGTGGCCACAATTGATACAGGTGCATAACACCGGTGCGACTGGAGCAACGGCAAAGGTGTATGGTGAGGTACTCTTGACGATAAATCTTGCAGGAATAGTCTTCTCCCATGCATTCTTAGTGGCTGATATATGTGACGAATGCATCATCGGAATCGACTTTATGAAGGCGCATGATGAAGTACTCGACATCGGTATGCAAGTTCTAAAGTATAAGAACATCGAGATTCCAATGGTTTACGGGAACGAGAACGTCGCAGCTCTAAGGACAGTTGTAAGTGAGGACGAAATATTACCACCTTCGTCAGAGACAGTGATTTGGACAAGGCTGGAAGGTGATCATGGGAGCCACCGATTCTATCTAATCGAGCCAGAACCAGAAAAACATTATCAGAACTATATCGTGGGAAAGATGCTCGTTGAACCCAAAAACAACTTGGCTCCCGTTCGTGTCCACAATGTGGAGCATAAAAGCGTGAAGCTGAAGAAAGGGGAAGTTATCGGAAAGTGCGTACCGATTACTGCGGTACCTTGTCCAATGACAGTCCTGCGAAACCAGTTAGACCTACGGAGATATCCGAAATGAAAAAGAATATACTCGGAGAGTGTGAGCTGGATCAGGAGCAGCGGACTATGGCAGGGAGTCTAATCAACGAGTTCGCTGATATATTTGCTTCACAGAGTGGCGAGTATGGTCGAACACATCTCGTACAACACCGAATCGATACCGGGGATGCAAGACCAATTCGTCGGCCTCCCAGACGACTACCATTGGCTAAGCAGACGGAGGTTGCAGAAATGGTGTCGACTATGAAAAAAGAGGGACTGATTGAAAGCTCAAAAAGTCCGTGGGCATCGCCGGTCGTTCTGGTCAAGAAGAAAGACGGAATTACGAGATTCTGCGTGGACTATCGCCTGCTAAACAATGTCACCAAGAAAGACAGCTACCCCCTGCCAAGAATTGACGATACTCTGGACACATTATCCGGAGCCAAATGGTTTTCAACTCTTGATCTGAAGAGTGGCTACTGGCAGGTGCAGATCCATCCAGAAGATCGTGAGAAAACAGCATTTACAGCAGGAAACAGGCTCTGGCAGTTTACAGTAATGCCATTTGGACTGTGCAATGCTCCAGCAACTTTTGAACGTCTAATGGAGCGCGTTTTGCTGGGACTCACGTGGAAAACCTGTTTGGTCTACTTGCACGATGTCATTGTGGTAGGAAAAACATTTCACGAACATCGAAATAACCTAAAGGAAGTGTTCCAAAGGCTACGAAGTGCTGAATTAAAACTGAACCCGAAGAAGTGTGCTCTATTTAGACCAGAAGTGAAGTATCTCGGACACATTATCTCTTCCGAAGGAGTCAAGACTGATCCGGAGAAGGTCGATGCAGTGAAAAACTGGCCGGTTCCTAAAGACAAACATCAACTGAGAAGCTTCCTGGGACTTGCAACCTATTATAGACGATTTGTAAAGGACTTTGCCGGGATCGCAAAGAGTTTGCATCAACTGACGAAAAAGGCAAACAATTCAAATGGTCAGGTGAGTGCGAGAATAGCTTCAAAGAATTTAAGCGACAGTTATATGACGCCCCCATATTAGCGTACCCCACCCCTGGGAAATCATTTATTGTGGATGCAGACGCTAGTTATGTAGGAATTGGAGCCGTTCTTTCCCAGGTGCACGATGGCCAAGAGAAAGTAGTTTCGTACTTCAGCAAAGTGAGCCAGAAAGGAACTACTGTGTTACCAGGCGCGAACTCCTTGCTCTGGTATTGGCAACAAAACATTTCCACAAATACCTTTATGGGCGGAAATTCATCCTTCGCACAGACCATGCGTCTTTAAAATGGCTGCTACATTTTAAAAAGCCTGAAGGACAAGTCGCGAGGTGGATCGAACGGTTGCAGATGTACGACTATGAAATACAACATCGAAAGGGAAGTCTTCACTCCAATGTAGACGCTCTCTCCCGTCGACCGTGCAAACCAGATTGCAAACATTGCTTACGACATGAGGAAAAAGATGTCGTGTCCGTTCAAAGGGTGAGAGCTATGCCCAACGGTGGCTGGAGTGCGCGTGAAATCCGGGAGGCTCAAATGGAAGATCCGGATATCGAACAGATTCTCGCCTGGAAGGAGCATGAAGGAAAACCAGACTGGCAGGAGATATCCAATAGGAGCCCGGAGCTGAAGGCATACTGGGCGCAGTGGGACTCCCTTCATGTATAAGACGGCATTCTAAAAAGAAGATGGGAAAGCTCGGATGGAACGTCTTTCGTAATGCAGCTTGTTTTGCCCAGGTCGAAAGTTATCGAAGTTCTAAGGGAATTGCATGATGGAGTGTCTGGAGGCCACTTGGGAATAAATAAAACACTCGTAAAGTACGGGAACGCTACTACTGGGTCCATGCAAGGGAGGATGTTGAAAATTGGTGCAGGAAATGCGTAACATGTGCGGCCAGCAAAGGCCCGAGAGTGAAAGTCCGAGGCAAGATGCATCAATACAATGTTGGAGCTCCCTTCGAAAGGATAGCAATTGATATTGCGGGACCGCTTCCTGAAACGAACAATGGAAATCGTTACATCCTTGTTGTTATGGACTACTTCAGTAAGTGGCCTGAAGTATTTGCTATCCCTAACCAAGAAGCTAAAACCGTGGTGGAGCAAATTGTCTACAACTGGGTAAGCAGATTCGGTGTACCGATGGAACTGCATTCGGATCAGGGACGAAACTTCGAGTCCAAGATTTTCCAAGGAGTGTGCCAGTTACTCGGGATTCACAAGACAAGGACAACACCCCTTCATCCACAATCAGATGGGATGGTAGAGCGCTTTAACAGAACCCTAAATGAACACCTCTCTAAGATCGTTGCCGAGGACCAAAGAGATTGGGATAAGCAGATTCCCTTGTTTTTATTGGCCTATCGAAATGCAGTACATAACACCACAGGGCATACTCCATCTTAAGTCCTCTTTGGTCGAACAGTCCGCCTGCAAAGCGAGTTGATGTTTGGATTAGTGATGTGTCAACTCGGTTTGGTAAACCGGTTTAAACCGAGTTACTACTAAACCGAGTTAAACCGAGTTGCTTTTATTTCAAACCGAGTTGGCGAAAACCGATGAAACGAAACGAACCGACCGAAAACCGAATAATAAAATGCCACGCATGCATAAACCGATTTCAACACACGACTCTTGGTTCGATTGGTTAGGTAGAAGTAGAAGGTAGGTGTGCGTGTGAGAAAAAAAAACACATTAATGAGCATGCAATGCAAGATGCAAAGTCCAATTGGAAAGCTGTGCTCTTCTCTTTACTCCTGTTTTCGCGCATGTGTAATGTGTATGTGTTATGATTTTTATGAGCGAGGGTGATTTTGTCAATTGAGTGAGTCCATGGGTAAATCGGTTTGATATACGTACGTAGGTATACCCGTTCGTAAAGTCGAGTTGGATTTCGATTTCTTAATGAGTTGCAACTTGCAAATCGAATCGACTAACTCGGTTTGCAGCTCGGTTTGCAACTCGGTTTGCTTCAATTCTAAACCGGTTTAACTCGGTTTGAGAAATTATCGGTTTGGCACATCCCTAGTTTGGATCCCCATGCGAAGAACCCAAGAATGAGGAAGACTATAGGCGTTTTTCTTTTTTAGTTCAGAGCTGAGCACTGAACTGAGCTCGAGCTATATGACTCAGATCGTTCGATGATTTTCTGTTTTTTTTTTTTTCTCAAATATGACTGGAAGTGTGAATGTATATGTGTAATCAGCAGTTTTACTCTGCCTGCTCAGTCAATTAATTCTGAGCTCATAGAGCGCGCTCTGATCATGCTCTGAACGAAAAAAGAAACACAAACTTTTTGTATAACAGTTCAGGTTGTGCTCTGAACTAAAAAAGAAAAACGCCTTATGTTGCAGATCTCAGGGATATCATCAGGGATGATCATCGAGGGACAAGGGAAAAGATTAAGATAGCCAGTGACCGCATGAAAACCAGGTACGATACTAAAACGACAACTACAGGATTCCAGGAAGGAGATCTGGTATGGCTATATAATCCCCATCGAAGAAAAGGCTTATCACTTAAATTGCAACAAGACTGGGAAGGGCCCTATAAAATCATGAAGCGCATCAACGACGTTGTCTATCGCATCCAACGAGGAAGAGGCAAGCTGAAAGTCGTTCATGTGGACCGTCTTCATCGCTATAATGGTGAAAATGCTAGCGAGTTTGTTCGGGACGAACAAGTTTAAGAGGGGGATATTGTGGTGAATCAGGCACTTAGTGAATCAGACACTTAGGAATTGTGGTGAATCGGGCACTCGGTTTCCCTCCAAGTTCCACTTCCAATTGGAGACTGGAATCTGTCAAGTTAGCTCATTCTAGAACCATCTAGAGAAGAGTTGGAATATACATCTGGAATATATCTACTTCTGGAATATTCGCTGATAGGTGGCAGCGTGAATATAAAAGGGGCGCGTTGACAACAGAGATGTACAGTTGATTTTTAAACCGTGATTGGTACAGTTCGAAAGAGTAATCGGTTGTGAGATAAATAAGTGTAAAGTAATAAAGTGAATAAAGCAATTGGATTGAAACGTTTAAGAATTGACTTAAGTGATATTGTTTTGGTACTAAATAAGTGAATATTTAGAAAGTGTAAATAAAGTGATTTTATTGGAAAAGTTAAACAGAATAGTGTTTTATCTTTTGAATCCCAGCCTGAATGTAACAATAGTATCAGTTTAGGACTGCACAATGCAGCTCGTCAAGTGGGTCAGACGTATTGAGTGAAGATCGCAGTTCGTATCTGACTTTCAAGGGCGCTTGACGAGTTCGCGCAGTGCACACTATAAATCCTGTTTATAAGCATTATTGGGTCGTATGAATAAAGCGAAGCAATTGCTTTTACTCAAGAGAAATGTCAAAGTCGAAGCATTTGCTACGTTTCGTATGAATAAAAACCAATTTGAGTTAGTTCCAACTTTTGACATGTTCGAAAAGCGGCGGCACTGACCTTTTACTCAGATCGGTATGAATAAACAAAGCAAATGCTATGCAAATTCTGAGTCTGCTATTTAGTTGACTCAGACCTTTTGCTAAATATTTTGTAAGCACATTTTTTACACAAAAAAAGGAAGCAATGTGAATTTTTGATGGTTTGTCTATAAATAGGTAAATAAAGTTTTGTTCGTGCAGGAAAATCATCAAAATACCTGTGAAAAAATCAATTATTTCTTGTCATGGGCACCTGAAGAAGAAATAAAACATCAACAACCTATTTGGCAAACAAAAATCATATTTCCAGGTGAAATTGGAGCTATAGATTGCAATCATATTTCTGAATTTATTTTTTTTAAATTTCAATTTCCACAAAAGTCGTTAGAGTCTCAAGGAAAATTCAAAAAATTCAAACTTACTGGTCAGGTTTGACAGAAATTGCAAGGCAAGTACACGTGCAGCGAAGTAAAAGCTATGTTCGAATTTTCGAACTAACTTTAGCAAACAAGGTTTTTATTCATACCGATTCAAAGCAACTGCTAAGGGTTTTACTTTGCTAAAACCTTTTGCTCAAAGTAAATGCTAGGTTTTATTCATACGACCCATTATGTACACGAAACAAGGTAAGAATGGATGCGGGACCCAATTTTGTAGATCACAGTAGATTTATTCACCAGTAACCCGGATAATTTGACACAGAGTCGGGCTCTAAGGACACGATTCATTTGATTTCTCCCCAAATTGAGATAAAAAAAAACAAAACAGAGATACATATCTAACTAGCACTTATCATACGCTTGCATAATGTCAGACTGACTTGGAGGAGGTGACACTAGTTATTGTACTTTACTTTCGCTAGGATAGAATGTTTGTTTTAAGTCCTACAACAAAAACAAACAGAAATGGACCAATCTTCAGAATTTGATATTTCTGTCGGTGTAGCGGTTGGAATCTTTATTTTTGCATGGACCGAAGTGTAAAAAACTGGGGCGTCGAATAAAAATAAAAATAAAAAAAACTCCGGATTAACGTAAGTTTTATCGTGTTCACCAGGAAAATGGTGAAAACCCTAGCAGATCGGGGCCTTAATACCTAAAAAGAAGACTTCATTAGGTAACTTCGAATTAATTGTACTAGATCTTAAGGATTATGAAAACAAACAGCGTCGTGCTGGCAGTGCTGCTTGTGGAGTTTACATAATGTTGTGGAATGCATTTAAGCAAGTGTCAGCCTTTTTCTGTCTTTTTAATTATTGCATTTACAAATATTTGTTGATAGTCGATTCTTAAATTGAAACAATTAATGGTTTTTCCAAATTGTTTTAATGGGGATGGGAGTCTGCACCAAAACAAATGGATTCAAAGCAGTTACCACCGGAGTGATTTTATTCGTACTCTTGAATGTCTTATTTAATTATTTTAGTGGAAAAGTAGACGATTCGTTTTCTTTTTCTAAATTAAGGTAATAAAAATCATCTTAACATACATAATTTTTTTTTAACATACTTTTTTTTTCACAGTATAAAAAGAGTGTCTTTTTCCAGTGGCCACATGTCTAATGGGTCAGCAGATGCATTAGTTAACTTGAATAATTCTGAACAAAAACTAAACTCACTAGAATTTAATAATACTGACCCCAATGAGTATCCCGGTATCAATTCTGATGGAAAAGTATGGGCACAATTATCTGCGCAAAACAAAGCAATTACTCCAAATAGTTTACTTCCAATATGCAAGGAACCTAAGCCAGGTAATTTTTTGACCATAGGTAATATGTTATGTTATAGATTAACAATCCATATTTCTGGTAAAACATGATTTTAATTTTTTTGTAAATAATTATTCAAACCGAGTGATGAAATATGGTAATATTATAGGTAGTTGTTATTTATCAATCAGGGTTGTTTTAATTCTGTCGACTCTTATTGGCACGAATTTATTTTTATAAAAACCTGAATATTTGGGAAATGTACGGTAACCTTAAATAAACCTCTTTACTAACCAACTGGCTCTATAATAGGTACTGTCGGAGTTTTGAAATGCGCATTGCATTGTTGTAATATAAGCCGTATTTTATTATCAGCCATGATCTATACAGATCATCGATTTACATGCAATTACAACAACAGCACATGATCCTGCTTCTCATCGAGATCATAAATGATGATCTGAAAATTATTTCTACTATTTCTCGCTGCGTTGTTTGGCGCTGTTTGTTTCATTTTTATATGTTGGTGTGCCTGTAAACGATAGCCAAGCCACACGTTGCCAGACTAAAATATTCAACACCATTCAGAACAAGCAATCAACAAGCATATTTTTCACATGCGAATAAATTTCCCGTCAGTATTTCGAGCAAAATATTTCATAAACATTTAAGTAAATGTTTCATAACCATTTATTAATAAAAAATGAAATATTTCGCATTTTCCCAATCGTAAATAATTATTGTTTCACAAGTTTTCCTGTAGAAAGGTGAGAGTTGTTTTTCGTTGTCTTCTTTTATCATAAAATACGAATTTCCAAATAATCTTGGAATAATGAAAAATGGAAACTAGCAGGCTGTATAAATTAAAATTATTTTCAAAGCTAATTATTGGGAAACGCATTTCTTTTTTATCACAAAATAGTACAAAGAATGTACTATAATTGCAACAATTTTCGTCGATTTTGTTGTAACTAACTTTAGTTTGTTCATTTGGGTTTTCGTGTTTAAGCCGCTGTCATTTACTTCGTCTTAGAATTCCAATTACCGACGAGAAGTGCAAACTGCGGTAAGATTTTTATTACCTACATTTCAAACTGATTGTAAACCATTTCCTTTTAAAAACAAAACGCACCGTATAAGGTATAACGGAAGCGGTGTTGTTGTTTTCGAGCCCCTGGCCATGATAACAATTAAAAACATTTTCATAAATATTTAATAAATGCTTCATCGGCGTTTTCAACGGCAAAAACATTTCCGAAATGTTTGACAAAAAAATGTTTCTGAACAAATCTTTCGCTGGTAAATATGAACTAGCTGCGAAATATTGTTTATTTGTTGCATATTTTAACATAAAATTTTAAATTAGTTTTTAAAAAACAATATCGAAAATCAAAACTACTCAAATTTGACTCAAATGGTAACACCTTCGACAAGCAAGTGAAATGTCATGTCCATTGAAATCATGTTGTGACGTCACGCTGCACCCAATGTTTGCAATATGGCTGGTGGCAGTATGAAGTTTGTCTTCACGTTGCACCGAATGCTTGCAATATGGCCCGGTGGCAAAATGAGGTTTGCCATACTCATAGCAACTTTAGCCACAACTTAAAAATAAAATTCTTCAATGATCCGTATTGTTTTATTATCGTGATCTGATCCGGATCAGATCACGCTGATAATAAAATACGGCTTATACAACCGTCTTAAAGAGCTTCGATATTTTTGAAATCGTTGTTTTTGCATGTTTGATGATGACTTTCGTTCGCGGATTAATTTTAAATGAAAATGCAAACGTATAGACCCGTTACCTACCCATCTAGGTATAGTCGCCTAGTTACGGCGGCCTCCCCCTCCAGTGTCCGGCCACCTCTCAGAAAAGTCGTAATGTAACTAGTGAATTCGTATAATTATATAGTTCTCTTTCCAAGTTTTTGTCTTATATTGTTCTCTTAAAATTGTCTCTGAATCTGTCACAACTCACAAGTCTTCTTGCGTTTGCTCTATCGCTGTCAAGAAACTTACTCTTTTACTTCGTGTTGCATTGGTGAAGGTTTTGCGTGAATTTACTGCTCTAAGCGTTAGAGAAATTGCTGGAAACTGTGTGGGTAAGTGTTTGCAAATGTTGTTTTTCTAATAAAATATATTATTTTTAATTAAAATTAGCTTTTAAATGCGAAAAACTTTTGTATTTATTGCTGTTTTTAAGGGGGCCGGGGATAAGACGCCAAAATAAACGCGGTTGCCTGTTGTCGGCCAGCCCCGGCCACACGTATCCTAACTCCGGCCCCATCTTTTATTTTAGGTCTAAAACATTTTTTTATGTAGTTCCCATTAACTTTTTGATCCAAAATCTTCAAATTCTTGTCTTAAGCGACTTAAATATGACCCGGGCAAATGAGATATCATGCTAAGGAACAGAAAAACCGCGTTATTCTATACCCTAAAAGGAACCGATTTAGAACAAGCTTTATTTGAAATCCGTGAAAATAAACTGTCAATTAGAACAGCAGCAAGAAGGTTTACGGTTCCAAGGACGACTCTTCAGGAACGAATTCACAAAAGAACCTCAGATAAACTTGGGAAATTTAAGCCCTGCCCTGTGCTCTCTGCATAAGAAAATAAGCTTAAAAACTGGCTTAATAATCTACCGAAATGTGGCTTTCGTTAAAACCTCTTGAAAACGGTGCAGGATATTCTTCAAGAAGAAGACCGCAAAACTCATTTCAAGGACAGCAAATCCGGTAAGAAATGGTACTACGGTCTTATGTGACGCCATCCCGATTCAGGCCTACAAACCCTTGAAAGTGTATCTAAAGGCCGCGCTCAAATAACAGAGGAGGGAATAAGAAAACGATTTACAAAACTCAAAGAATCATTTTCCGAAGAAGTACTTTAAACATAGGACTTGGGGATTCTTATAGAATATTTATTGCCGATAAAACGGGATTTAGTATGGCTCCAAAAACTATAGGTACTCTGTTCAAGAAAAATTGTCAGCACAGGAAAGATAGGATGTTTTTCTCTCAGTCTGGTTGCAATGACTTACATAAATCGGTCCCTCTTTAAAGCTCTCACAGGGTTGCCGTAGTGTGTATGATAGTTCACCATAACTCAGAAAGCAATACTCTTAGGGTTACCATCTTTCAATTTAAAATAAAAATATTGCTGAACGAAATAAATTCCGTTTATCTTTTTAGTTTTAATTTTCTAATATTCGCTTCTTTTAAAGGGTATCTCCAGTAGGCCTAGTCGCTTTAGTTTGTTTTCCAACAAAGAATACACATTTCGTAAATCAAAATGATAAAAAAAAGGTAGTTACACAAACAGGCAATTAGAATACAAAATTATATAACCACGACGCAATGTCATATACCTATACAGATGGTAAAAGGACTGCACTTGTGCAGCTCTACATACATTTTTTAATATAGACATATATACCTTGATTACATATTTGTTAAAAAATGATTACCCGTAAATGCAGAACTTCGCGGAAACAGTAGCAAAAAAGGATAATAAAATCCTTTCAAGGCATTTGCTTTACTGGAGAGGAGTGACCGGATGTGGTAAAACCCAACAACCGAAAATAAACAGTATAGGTTGGATCTTTCAGAAACACAAACAAATTAAAACCGAATGGCAGCGCCCCATATAACATGCCGTTCTCAAAAGCTCCAAAAAGTACCAAAACCGAAAGTTCTTTGACAAAATTCAAAGAAAAACCTTTAATGATATGCTTTCATTGACATATGGTAACACTCCTCTGATGTGCTTCAGTCACACACACTGCTTATTTTGGTTGATGATAATAGCAAGCGAACACAAGACGATCGTGCTCATTCTGCCCGCGGCTGTGTGGCAGACTGGTTATGGTGGGATATATGCGAATTTCAGGAGAATTACAACAACAAATTCTTTGGAATGCCAGTGGCTTCGTTTTTATTTCAGTGACAATTCTTGTGTTTGAGTGCCGTGAGAGTAGCTACAGGCACCACTAGGTTAGGTTGAAATGGCTGTCGGCTAACTGGTTAGGTTAGTCGACACACTTAGACCATTATAAGGTCCCTTGTGATACCACGTGAATCTATAATTCATTCCTCCTACTCGTTGAACCAATCGGAGCTTCTAATGAAGCGTAGTAGATTTCGGATGTCTATGTTTTTTAGATCGTTCAGATCACTAAGGTAGAAAGCTCCAAAGTGGAGTTTTCGTCTCTGTGAGAGAGCCGGACAAGTACAGAGAAGATGGAGAACAGTCTCCTCTTCCTCCGCCAAGCCTTTTTGCATGCCTGCCGATAAGACAGTGTCCCGTGAGGACACCTATTGTAGCACTAATATGCTTCCTATCGAGGGAGATCAGATGCCTAGAACGCTTTAGATCCAGCTTTGGCCAGATCTGCTTTGTCACTAGACAAGTCAAGCCGGTTGACCACCTAAGATTTGTTCTTTCGATAGCGTCCAGCTTTATTTTGAGTTTGCAAGTAGCGAGTGGAATACCTAAAGAATCCTTAATTGGGAGCAGAGGTATCGTAGTTCCGTGTTTGGCGAGTTCATCAGCCCTGCAGTTACCTGGAATGTCCCTATGCCCCGGCACCCAACAAAGGTGAATGTTGAACTGCTCCGCCATCTCCATGAGAGACGAACGACAGTCTTGGGCTGTTATGGAATTCGTGGAAACTGATTCCAGGCACTTGATAGCGTCTTGACTATCAGAGAAGATACGGATATCTTTAGCAGATATCACGTTTTCCCTTAGCCAAGATAAGACCTCTTTTATCGCCATTATTTCCGCCTGAAAAACGCTACAGTGATCAGGAAGACGGAAGGAGAGACTAAGATTAAGTCTATTAGAGAAGACACCAACACCGTCCACAGTTTTCGAACCATCTGTGTAGAAATGGATCGATTCATCATCCACGGATGCTTCCTCCTCCCAGAATGATCTAGTAGGAATGGAGACCTGGAAGTTTTTATCAAATTGTAGTTCTGGGGTGGTGTAGTCGATGTTTTCTGGAAGGTTCCTAATGTTGTTGAGGATAGCGGCATGGCCAGTTGTTTTGCTTGTCGATTGTGAAATAGCTTTGAGGCGTACGGCTGCCGAAGCTGCCGTTTGCCTGCTGAAGATGTCAATGGGTGTCAGATGAAACAGGATGTCAAGTGCAGCGGAGGGGGTGCTGCGAAGAGCTCCGCCGATGCACAAGCAAGCCGTTCTTTGGACTTTGCTTAATTTATCGCGATTAATCGCTTTTTCTAAGGCAGTCCACCAGACAACCACACCGTACGTGAGTATAGGTCTTATGACCGAGACATATAGCCAGTGAGTGATGCGGGGCTGTAAACCCCATTTGTTCCCTATGGCTTTTTTGCAGGAGAAAAGTGCCACAGTGGCCTTCTTAACTCTTTCTTGGATGTTAGGCTTCCAGGTTAACTTTCTATCAAAAATAAGGCCTAAGTATTTAGCTTCATTTGAGAACGTCAAGCTAGTGCCATTTATAGATGGAGTGTCAATGTGAAGAAGAAGAGAAGAGGACAAGTTCAGTTTTGTGAGGGTTTACGCCTAACCCACAACTGTTTGTCCATTTTATTAGCTTGTTAAGAGCGTGTTGTAGAAGTTCTTTTAAAGTGTTAAGGTACTTTCCCGAGACGGCAATAGCAACGTCGTCCGCATAGGCAATCACATTGTAGCCTTCCGCTTCCAGGGATATCAGCAGTTCATTCACCACTAAATTCCAGAGAAAGGGGGAAACAGGACACCACCTTGTGGTGTTCCTCTACTGACAGATCTTCTGGAAGATATCTCACCTAGACTTGAGTTGATAATTCGGCTATTAAGCATCAAATTGATCAACTTGCCAAGTGAGACGTCAACGTTCAGAGCTGCCAGAGCACCAGCGATTGCAGATGAGTCGACGTTGTTGAAGGCGCCCTCTATATCCAGGAATGCAACCATTGTATACTCCTTATGACGAAGGGAATCTTCTATGGAGCGCGTTAGCGTGTGTAGGGCCGTTTCTACTGATTTGCCCTTAGAGTAAGCATGTTGAGCTGTTGACAATCGATTTTTGTCAATGCTATTGCGTAAATGGATTTCAATCAGTCGCTCCAAAGTTTTTAGGAGAAATGATGAAAGACTAATAGGTCTGAGATCTTTCGGACTCACGTGAAAGCATTTACCTGCTTTGGGTATAAACACTACTTTAACCTCTATCCATAGCAATGGGATGTACACCAGATCTAGACAGCTTCTCAGGATTGTCATTAGCGTTGGCAGGATGATATCCGAGGTGTTTTGAAGCTCGGCAGGTATTATGCCATCTGGTCCCGAGGATTTGTATGGTTTGAAGCTACGCAGCGCCCAAAGCACTTTTTCTCTAGTGATCAGACCTTGTAAGTTGGTACATTGCAAGTTTGATCTGTTTGGATCTGTTTGGGCAATACTTTTATAGCTGCCTGGGAAATGGGTGTCGAACAGCAGATTAAGCGATTCTTCGCTAGAAGTCGTCCAAGAGCCATCTGTCTTTTTCAGACAGCTTGACATAGTTGGGTTTGTCGAGAGTATCTTACAGGCACCACTGGTAGAAAAAAAAAGCTCCACTATAAGGCCTGTACAGACAATTTTTCTTGGACAGAGTATAGAAATATCATTGCCCCTAAAGGAATTAAAAATCTTTACAAAGTCAAGGCAGCAAAAAAAAAAAAAAAAAAAATTAACTGTTCTGATGACTTTTTCAGCGATCTCCCTACTGGCTGAAATCAGTCCAAAGTAAGTAGCCTGAATGGCTGGTCGGAAATAGGAAACAAGGGGCCGGCTACTGGAAAAAAAATACTTTTTTTTTACAAAAATCTAATTAAATGTTTTGTTGCAAAAACCAATTAATGTTTAGTTCATTTTACCGATGAAGAATTCAATAAAGAATTATTTATTTCAAAAATTATTTGAAAATGTTAATATTTGTGGTTACTGTGCTAAGTTTTTTTTTTTTGTACAGATGATGATAGTTGGTCCATGAGGGTTTCTTTCGTAATATCCATGATGTAAAGTATAATGTACTTTTGTAAGTCGTCTTTGTTTTAGGCGGAGAATGTCACTATCCTTTAATCTTAAACTTTCGGCAAAAAGACTAGGCATACTGCATCGCCAAATATATATATTTTCGGATTTATTTTTTCCTATTTCCGTTTTTAGCACTCCATATCCCGATTTAATTTATACAATAATTGTCTTTATAAACTCGCAAATAAATCTACCTAATAACTTCCGAAAATATCATTTCAGGTGGTCCAATAAAACCAAATACAACATTGGAATCGCTGGACTTTGTTCAGCAGAGACTGTCTTCAACTGTGATGATGGGCGGTTGGTATCGTCCAACAAATTGTATAGCAAAATTCCGCGTGGCAATTATTGTACCTTTTAGGGACCGCTATGCACACTTATCCATATTTCTAAAAAATCTTCATCCATTTTTGATGAAACAAAATATCGAATATCGAATACTCGTAATGGAACAAACAAATGGAAAATTATTTAATAGAGCTGCACTGATGAATATCGGCTTCTTAGAAGCATTAAAATTGTCTGTATGGGATTGCTTCATATTCCACGATGTTGATCTACTTCCATTAGACGAAAGAAATTTATATACCTGTCCCAATCAACCACGGCATATGTCAGTAGCAATCGATGTATTTGGGTATAGGTAAGAACGTTTTGTAGCACATAAAAAAAAAAAAAATTAATTCAAACAATTTATTTAAAATTTTAGATTACCGTACAGTTCTATCTTTGGAGGAGTTTCAGCGATGACACGTCAACATTTTGCCAAAGTCAACGGATTCTCTAATTCATTTTGGGGATGGGGTGGTGAAGATGATGACATGTCGAACAGGTACGTCAAAATTTGTTATAAATAATTCGATCGATAGGGCACACATTTGGCATTGTTTCGTCAAAGAATAACACAAATTAGTACAGACATAAAGGGTTTTTAAATACGACGCGACGGTTCAATGTTGGCATCCTGTGGCGGGCATGCTGTTTGGTCTGTCTGGTTTTTATTACTCAGTCGCTGATGACAAATCACCAAGGCAAGTTACACGATTGAGCAGAATGTCCAAATTATAAAGCTTTCTTATTAAAATAAGTGTTCGTCAGTGCAAAAGTTTCGCCCATTTTACGAAAGACGGGGTGCCACTTTCAAGTCGACTCTCCAACGTTTGGTGGTCAAATTCCAAACAAAGGGTTCATTAAACAATCAGCTACCCGTACGTCGAAAGAATGCCAGATCGGTCCGTGGAAATGTACGGAGAACCTGAGGCAGTCTATTCAATGCAATCTACAAGAAGTCGACTTTCGCAGACTTAAACCTGGTGAATTTTTCACTGAGACTTGGTCCTACACACGTACAGGATCCAACTGGCCCAGTATAGACCATAGACAACGCCGTTTGTTCGCTGACTGGACTTCGGAGCGTTTGGAAAAGGGGAACCCTTACCCGAATTTTTTTTCGTTTGCATAATCGACGTATATGGGACGACGCCAACCCACACGAGGTTCACTAGGTGTTAATACAAAAAGTTACTGTTTGGAGCGGATTTTGGCCGGTACTTTCTTGAAAATGACAAGGGTAACCGATTTCTTTTGGCCCAAATTGAACAGTTTGGATGTAGACGACATATGAGTTTAGCAGGACGGGGCTACGTGCCACACAGTAGGCGCCACGATGTACATTACGCATGAAGGTATAGAGGGTATGTCGAATTGGCCACCAAGATCGTGCGATTGACGCCGCTAGAATTCTCTTATGTGGTTTCGTGAAGTCGCTCGGGTATACCAATAAGACGCTGTCGATCGATGCCCTTAAAGACAACATAAACAATTCCATCGCTCAAATGCAGCCGGATGTATGAGACAGAGTCATTAAGAATTGTACCACTCAGAGCCGTGCCGCAGTGAGAAGCCGTGGAGGACATGATGACGATGTTATATTTTACAATGGATTTTTCAAATAAAAAATAATTTCTTTAATACCCCAGAGACAACTTGTTTTATTCCATTTCGACATCGACCTTATTACTCATTATTCTTTAAAGTTTTAAAATTTTGCATAAACTTATGTCGTATTTAATTGGGCCTTTCAGATTTCGTGTGTCCCATCGAACATAAAAACCGGAATTGCTCTGTTTATTGTTTGTATTCACATGCTTGAAATAAAATATTTGTTTTTTTTTCAGATTGAAACACGCAAACCTGTACATATCCCGATATCCAATTAACATTGCTCGATATATGATGTTATCACATCAGAAGGAAAGGGCAAATCCTAAAAGGTAAGTCATATAACTGAAGTTTTAATTTTAATGTAGGTATAGATATACTGCTTGAAATTTTGGAACAGTTGTATACAACAGCAAAATTATTTTTGTTGGTTTTAGTATTCGTTGTCGATTAAATATCATTTGCATGTTTTTTTTTGCTTATATAAACCCAGTGTTAAGTCAAGTACGAAGCGAAATTCCGTTTTCGACATCATTTATATTGTCATTTTCGGTGACATATTTATGTATGTATTAATTCGTTTATCTAGTAAATTTACAATTTAGTACAAAAATGTTAAGAAACTTAATAATCTATACTTATAATAAAACTGTAGGCAATTTTTCTGTTACCTAATGGCGTGAAAACTACTGCACAGATTTCGATGAAACTTTTTTTGAAATGTTCCTTAAGATTCTGTGCAACATATAGGCTATTCCTTTCATTGCCATGCCTATTTTTTGGAGCGTTTTTGACCAAAATCTGTTTTTTTTCTGACTTTACTGCCTTTAGCTCGCCATTACTCAAATAATTCTTAATCAATGCAAACAAAACAAAATACCTAGGAGAGCCAATACTTTTATAGTTATTTCAAGCCATCAATCAGGTTTCTATGTCCTCTAGAAGCTGAGCTACAACCTAAAATCTAACACGAACAAAATTAATTTATTTTCTCAAATCGAATATTATCAGCAGCCACGGTTCTTGATCGTTGTTCTGCTTGGGGGTGGTTTGGTGGCGCACATCGCACAATTTCATTTATTTCATTTATTTTTATTTTGTAATGCCTATACACTTTAAGATATAATATCTTATAAACTAGTGATAAGCTATATTCTGCAGGAAAAAGCTACTGAGGAAGACGAAATAATTCAAAAATATTATGTATTTAAACTAAGTGGTCAATACTTAAAACTAATAATTATAACAATTAAGATAAATTCGAGAATGCAAGATATTTTCTTAATTCATTTTTAAACCTTCTTGTGTTATTAATTCTTCTAATAGTACGCGGTAAAGAGTTCCAAAGACGAATAGAGTAAATGAAAAATTGACGCTCAGAGGTAAGGGAAAAGTAACGCGGGGGAATCAACTGACTAGACCTCATTGAGGAAGGCATGACCAGTTTCTCGTACAGACCGGGAGGTTGTCGTGTTATCAGGATGTTTGAGAGAAAGGTTAAAGTGCGGAACTGAAGCAGGCTGTCAAACGTCATGTTGAAAAGACGCTTTGAGAAGTGCGACACGCTGTCGTACCTTCTTAGTCCAAAAACATAGCGAACGGTATTATTGTAAGCGACCTGCAGTTTTCTTTTGCTGACAAAACTGCAATTGGCAAAAACTTCGCACCCGTACAACAATTTTGGTATAACCAGCGTTTTTGCTAGCATGAGACGAGTTTTTAAGGGGGTGAAAGCTTTAGTTGCCCATAATGTTCGAAGAACCGCATAGGTTTTACCGGTCGCAACATTTATGTGATTATCCCAGGTTAATTTCCGGTTAAAGATCATACCAAGGTTTTTGGCCGTCTCAACATATTCAATAGGAGAATTGTCTAAAATCACAGAAGGAAAGTATGATAAGTCCAAAGAATTTCTTGAGATGACAAGACATTTAGATTTTGCAGGGTTTAACAAAAGACCATTCGTTTCAGACCAGCGCGCAATATTTTCAAGATCCTCATTAACACAGGCAGCACCATGTTCAATAAGACCGAGATCAGAACTCAAGTACAACTGCACGTCATCGGCATACATCTGAACCTTACTCTGGTTAATGATAGATGGCAGATCATTGACATACATTGAAAATAGCAGTGGGTCCAAAATGGATCCCTGTGGGACACCATTTGGGATCGAAATGACATCCGATCGAACGTCACCCATTTGAACAATTTGCCTTCTACCTGAAAGGTACGAAGCAACTAATTTGACTGCATCGTGTGAGAAGTTAAATAGCTGACGCAGCTTATCACACAGGTTTGTATGAACCACAGTGTCAAATGCCTTCGAAAAATCTAGCAACACTAAAAAGGTCACCTTGTCTTCATCCATCTTTTGCCGTAAATCTTCGATGACGTTCACTAAGGAGGTTATACAACTATGGCCCTTCCTAAAACCCGATTGAAGTGTTGTCATCAGATTGTTGTGGTCAAGAAATAGGTTCATTTGTTTCTGCAAAATCCTTTCAAACGATTTCGAAAGAAAAGGTATTATTGAAATGGGTCTAAATTCGGTACCCCTTGCATTTTTTGGTATAGGTACTACCTTAGCCAACTTCCATTGTGACGGATATTCACCAGATGTAAGAATCGAGTTGAAAATATGGGTAATGTACGGGATAAGGATTGGTAATATGAGCTTTAAGAATCGAGGATTTATATCGTCGAGTCCAGTTGCGGAAGATTTAATAGAGAGGAGGCTTTCAACGACCTCAGCACAGTTGACATTTCTAAAACCGAAAAAGGGATATATAGTTTCTGATTGGTTTGATAAAAACCTCTGTGAGTCTCTTCCTGAGTTCAACAGATTAGAGGTAAAGGATGCAAACTGCCGATTAAGAGCATTACAATCAACATTTTCAAAGCGGCTCGACTTTGGCTTAGCGATGCCAAAGCTACAAGCACGTTCATATGAAAAAAAAAAAAAAAAAAAACAGTGACAATGTGTTTCGGAGTGTAATGAGGAGGGGGGGGGGTAAGGTTTAAGATTGAAAAAAAAAAAGTAAAATCCAAGAAATAATAAAAAAAATAATAAGAAAAAAAAATCAAACTTATAATGGTGGGCGTATACGTACTATTTTGATAGTATATACGGTAAATATAGGACAAAAAAAAATCATAAAAGTGACAGATGGACACTGAATGATGGATGATGGACGGAGGCATGCGGGTCGCACGTCATAAATTCCAGCTGCGTCAGTGGGTGGGGGGTGTTCTTTTGCATGACCGATCCATTTTTACATTTCCCTCCTCATACATGATTAAAGTAATTAACGTGCTTGGACAACCAAAATAGGTATGCTGCTTTATTCCAATTTCAATCCTAAGCTGAGGCGTTATGGCTTAGGCAGCCCTCCCATCCAGGATAGACTGGTTCCTACAAGAGTCGCGTGTCTATCTCCCTATAATTGTATACCCTTACTTACGAGGTAGAACCACCTAAAAATTTACGCAGAATATCGCAACTAATTCATATTTATGAATTCAATATCAAACAGCTCGGATAATATACGCAAATCCTCATCAGACTTTTATTGTAATTCTTTGAATAAAACAAATAGAGGTAGGTATTTCATATAGGTAACAGTTCTCAAAACAAATTCAAAAAAAAAGTAAAGGATTTGATATACATTAATAGATATAGGGTCCCGAATCAGTATACTAGTATTTTGGCATAAACGATACGCGAAATACGACATAGTATATATATGGCTATTATATGATTTGAGGTCGGAACGTGTCTTTCTTTTAAATAATAATAGGAAAAATCAAAAAAAAACTTACCCAAGAAAATTCCTCGAAGAAGGGCCCGCCGTCGAGTTGATGTAGTTGATGTATCACCTGATCAAATTTACAAAAAAAAAATACAAAAAAAACACACTCCTCTCCAATTCATTACGAAGCCTGATCACCGGTATATGTATAGGTATGGTAATGCATATGTATACATATACGCCCTAAACATTAGAATACTTTTTTTTTTTTTTTTTTTTGGTTAGGTTTGCCCCATAATAAAATTCACTGGTATACTAATTCGCGATATAAACAGGAATTAAAAGAAGAAAAAAAAACTTATATATGAACTTAGGTATCAATTTTGATAATGTACCACAATGTACATAGATTAAAAGAAATACTATAAACTCTTCGGAAGGAAAATGAACGGTTACGAACACGCGAGCGTAACAAACTTTGTTTTTTTCGTTTTTTTTTTTCCTTTTTTTTTTTTTTTAACGCGGTAGCTCGTTACACTTATGATATATATAAATATATATATATATATTATATATGTATTCTTCGGAAACACTGATATCCAAGTGGTGAAGATCAAGATCGTAGGAGGTTAACTGCCGGGTGTTCCTGGCCGCACGTGGGTTTTTCCTCTCCGTCCCACTATGGCTGGAGTAGCGCAAAATTACGGCCAGCGTACGTTGATGGAAATTGGTGGTCAACAACCAAGCACTCGTTCTAAAGAAATGGGTCTTCGATTAATTTCGTCCCCACGGTAATCCCCTATGAATACATATGTTCTGATATGTTTTCTTATGACAAAAGAAAAAAAAAATTGCTTACCCAGGCTATGGGGAACGTAGAAATTATTTTCTTGTACGGGGATATGGATGATTCGTGACCTCTAGGGATCCGACAATATTACATCCAATATTCCATACACTAATTTTGATTCACGCACTACCCGTATCACTATTTTTTTATTTTTAAACGGATGCTTTACCGGGTAATACTAAAAAAAATGCGATTTATGTGAAGTTAAAGAAAATTGAATCACTTTTGGCTTCTGCTACCTTCACTTGCTCTTTGACGTATGCCAAATGAATTATGACTTTCCCATGGAGCTGCACAATCGTTCGGTCATGCTTGCTAAGTCAACGGTGCCTTATGTGTTCTCAGAGAGGAGACCACCTCATGCCATAATACGGTATGCCACATCGAACCATATGTACCGCTATTGGATGGTCTGAGCTAAACAGAGGTATATGACATATTATATGATGGGTATATGGCGTTTCAGTCATACAGTGTCGTATGCAAGAATATCTATATTTTTTTTTTTTTTTTTTTTTTTTGTTATAAGTTTTAATAAACGGTACAAAACAGGTGATGTTGAGAGTGTTACGAATCAGCATTACCTGAGTCTAATTATGGCTGGATAACCTCTTGCTAGTATTTATACCCATCTATGCCCGTATATCTTTCGCATGATACCGTCCCAACGGTTTCCCCTTCAGATTTACGAGATCGTAATAGCAATTGCCGATTTTGCCTGCAACTCGACATTTTAAAAACTTCTTTGCAAGCTTCGCACTAAACTGTTTAGCCGCGTCACTGTTTTTGAAGTTACGACAAAATACCTCCTGTCCTGGTTTAAAGTTTGTGGGTTTGCTTCTGGTGTCATATCTCTTCTTGCTATTTTCGTAAGCTTTTAATAGGTGCGATTGTATTTTGGATCGAATAATAGTGAGTTTATCTGCCTGTGAAACGGTGTCTACTTCTTCCCCCAGGGACTGCAAATTTCGCATAAGAGCATAAGTACTGGCATGAGTTATCATTTGATGTCCGATTAGCGCATAGTAAGGTGAGCAGTTTATTGATTGATGAAATGAGGAACGAATAGCTGCAGCGATGAAATTTATTTGTTCATCCCATCGAGTCTGATCTTCTCCCAGGTATGAACGAATAGCTGAAATAATCGACCTGTTCACCCTTTCGGATGGGTTGGCCTGTGGGGAATAGATAGCTGTAAAGGTATGATGTACCCCAAATTTTTCGAGGAATCGATTAAATTCATTCGACCTAAATTGTGACCCATTGTCGCTGCGAAGGTCTTCTGGTATTCCAAAAGTGCAAAAGGCGTCTTCCAGTATGTTACAAACAATCGCAGTTGAAAATTTTTTTATTGGTTTAAGGATTGGAAATCTCGTCAAACAATCCAGCATTATAAAAATGCCAATATTCCCCGATTTACTGCGAGGGTATGGCCCTAATAGGTCAATGAAAACCTTTTGGAAGGGACGACTAGCCTTATTTTGCTCTCCCATGGGTGGCCGGAGTACCCTATTCGGGGCTTTACACTCCTTACAGATGTCACATTTATCAATAAAGTCTCTAACATCCTTAGCCATGTGCGGCCAATAAAAATGCCGCCTTAAATGCTCTAAGGTTTTCCCGATTCCACCATGAGCAAAAGTGGGAGGACAATGTGCCTTCGCGATCGTGGAAGCTATTAACGCGGTTGGAAGCCACAGTTTCCAGCAATTGGCTTCTTGCTCGAGATTACCATCATAGTGCTGGGTGCGTTTATAAATATATTTGTCTACTACCTTAATATCGTTCAACTTGGCAGGATTAGTTAGAACCGCTGCCTTAAGATTTTGGTAGTCCGTACTTAAAAAGTGGTCAGAATTCAGATCTATTTCAGGTGATGGATAGTCTAGCGAAGCGACTTCATTCTCACCCACCCTTGATAACGCATCGGGTACGATGTTAAGACTACCCTTACGATGTTCTATGGTGAAGGTATATCCCTGTAATTTCAGTGACCAACGGGCTAGACGCCCTGATAGATCAGATTGGTTCATTAGCCATTTTAGGCTGGCGTGATCTGTAACGATCTTAAAGGAAGTACCCTCTACGTATGGTCGGAATTTTTTTAGGCTTATTAAGGCCGCCAAGCACTCCTGCTCCGTCACACTATAGTTTTGTTGGGCTCTATTTAATTTTTGTGACACAAAAGCTATTGGAGCTTCAAAGCCATCGTCGTTCGCTTGCAACAACACACCACCTACACCATACTGGCTGGCATCGCACTGGATCACAAACGGTTTATCAAAATTAGCAGTTGCTAGGACAGGGGCAGTCGAAAGTTTTTCCTTTATCACTTTGAAGGCTGTCTCTGCTAATGGCGTCCACTTAAAGCACTTCGACTTTTTGAGTAGGTCCGATAATGGTGCCATGATTGAAGCGAAGTTTTCGATAAAGCGTCGGTACCATCCGGACATCCCCAAGAAACGACGCAACTGTCGAACGGTTGTCGGTTTTGGAAAATTGGTAATAGCGGAAACTTTATCCGGGTCAGTCCGAATCCTTCCGTTGCCGACTATGTACCCAAGGTATTTCACCTCTCTCAGACAAAACTTGCTCTTTTCAATATTCAGGGTCAAGCCCGCCAGACGAATACGATTAGATATCTCCTTTAGAAGACTCAGGTGACCTTCGAAATCCTCCGAAATAAGGAGAAGATCATCTAAATATACGAACACTCTGCCTTGAAGAGAGGGCGGAATTATTCGGTCCATAAGTCGGCACAGAGTCTGTGGCGCATTACAGAGACCGAACGGCATAACTTTAAATTGGTAAAGTGGCCGATTCGGTACCGTAAAAGCAGTCTTTTCACGCGATTTTTTTTCAAGAGGTATCTGCCAAAAAGCTTCCTTTAAATCAAGGCTTGACAAAAATTCCGCTTTTGGCAGGCGACTGATAATTCCCTCTATGAGGGGCAAGGGATAAGCGTCTTTGACAGTAACGTTGTTCACCTTCCGCGCATCAAGACATAGCCTTAACTTCCCAGGTTTCTGCAACAATGCCACAGGACTACTCCAGGGGCTCTGTGACTCCTCAATGACATCTTGCGATATCATGCGGTCAATTTCACCGTGTAAGACTTTCTCTACTGCGGGGGATATGGGGAAGTACCTCTGTTTGACTGGTTTAGCACCCTTCTCTATTTCAATAACATGCTCTAGTAACGAGGTTTTCCCCAGTCCTTCCTTCGAAAAAGACGGAAAGCTGTTGATGACTTTCTGAAGACGTTCTTTCTGACTACCGCTTAGAGTGTGCCTGTTTGGATCAGAATCGACAGAGGCCGTTTGGGCCACCTCACTTATAATGTCTGGAGCAATTTGGAATACAATCCAGAAGTCTACTCCCAGATACACATCCTGATTAAGGCTGGGAATTATATATAGTGTCATGATATGAGACTGGTCACGAAAACGAACTTCCGCCTGAAAGGATCCTACCACGTACTGAGCCTTGCCGTCAGCTGTCTTAACACAAGTGTTGAATTTTTTGAAAGAATGCTTGGTTTTTAAGAACTCTTTAGCGGCATTTCCCCCTAAGCATGATATGGAAGCTCCACTATCAAGCAATCCACAATAAATTTTACCCAGGATTTCGACTTTAGCAAATGGTCGGACGTCGTTTTCCTTCGAACAAAAAGATGATATAGTATGGCTTATCTTCTTCCGGTCATCAACTACCTTTTGCCAAAAAGTTCGCAATCGCATTGTCGAGTGTTTGGGTTTGGATTTTTGATCTACAGTATTTAAGGAAAGGTCATTTGATTTTGCATTCCCTGAAAGGGCATTTAGAACAAATTTTTGGTGGTACAAAAGTCCAGGATTCTGAAGATTTGGTAACACCTTATTGTCGGTCGATGCACTGTCTAGGCTGCAACAAGGTTCTTTTACATTATTTGGATTGTTTGGTGGATAGTCTATATTTGGGGCCTCGAACGTGAGATGGTGTTGGTACTCACGCCCCGTTTCGAGTTTCCCGAGTTATTGCACTTTTCACAATTGGGCTTATAAACGTTCTCTGCTCCACAGCCGTAACAGAATACGGTGCGTCCTTCTAAGCAATCGTGGTACCTATGGCCTTCGACTTTACAGTTCCAGCAAATTAGCTTGGGTCTTTCAACTTCGGAAATCTGTTTTGATTCTTCTTCACCTGATGGGTTATTCAGGTCAGTTTCTAACTCATGCACTGCTCTGCCCGACGACCATAGACGAGAACCAATTGCCGCTGGAAAAAGGGCTTCTCTCTTGTGGCAAAAGTTTCGTAATTGAGAGACGGACTGAAAATCAAAGCAAAATGATTGTTGTCGAATTTCAGTTTTTAGATTTCTTTGAAGTACTTCCACCAACTCCAGTTCACTCAAGGGACTATTGAGACGATCGGAGAGCTTCAAAATGGAGTGATAAAATTCTTCAAAAGATTCTTTGTCTTTTTGTTTTCTTTCTCGTATACTTTCACGGATATCAGTATCGGACCGAAAATCCTGGAAACTTTGTCGCAAGGCGTTACAGAATGACGGCCAATACAATCGCGGAACCGTACGCCTGTATCTCCAATACCAATCGATTGCACGATCAGCAAGTAAGATATGAATACTGTCGCACAACAGCTGAAAATTTCCTTGCAAGCAATCATTGGTCAAAGCTGAAATTTGATAGATGAAGTTCTCTACCGGTAACCCGGACCTCCGACCATCAAATCGGATATTCCAGGTTTGTAGCAAACTTGCGATTCGAGAACTATCAAAGTTATTATAGGATGAGTATCCGGGGTTCAGTGGTTGCCTAGAATTTCTACGATATTCATTATCGTACGAGTGGTATCGATTAGAATTACGTTGAGGTATAAACGGTTCACCTTGTACGTTCGAATTCCGTTCGGGTCGTTCGATGCCGTGGTTCGTTCTTGTTTCAAACGGCATATCGGTTGGCCAGTCCGGTTCGTTACGTGGTTGCCCCAACCTATTCGTGTCTATACCAGGTGCGCTTGGAGTAGCGTTATGATTGAGGCTGAGATCTAATCGTTGAGAGAGCGTATTTATGCCTGCTTGAAGCTGAGAAATAGTCTGGGCCAATTGGTTGTCTCTCACCGACATCGCCGACGTTATGAGGCGTTCAATTGAACCCAGGGATGGCATTTGGGTGCTTGTAGCAGCGCTGTTTGATTCCCTATTTGCACCTGTATTTTCAGGATTTGGTAAAGACGATCCACTAAGTACGGGTAATGTAACCGTCGGAACCATTATCGTACTAGGAGGTACCGCCGGGGGTAACGAAATAGGAGAAGCTGCCATCGACCAATCCAAAGGATCTTGCTGAAGTGAATGAGAGTTTGTCTTAGCTTGTGATCGAGTAGTGATCTGGCTGGGATGGTCGGGTATCGCTGAAGTAGTTTTTCTAATAGCACCAGTGGATTCACCAGACAGCCCATTAGTCCTGGTTCCACAAGTATATTTTGAAAGATCGTTTGAGTATATTTTAGTTCGGCATTGTGGACAAGTGGTAGCTTTACTAAGCCAATTTAGGATACAATCTTTGTGAAATGCATGTTTACACTTGGTAACCACTACAATTTTTGCGTTGAGAGATTCTTGACAGATGGAGCATTGTTCGCATGGTTTTGAGACCACACTTGGAAGATTATCACCACTATGCCTTATAGACATCTTAATTTATATCGAAAGATATTTCAAATACGAAAAAAAAAATTACGAAGGAAAGTAACGAAAATAACAGTGGGGTGCCTGCGTAAATTTTCAGGTGCTTGGTTTCGTTTCGTTTTCAGGGTATTATAATATATTGCTAAAATCGGAATAAAGCTGCATGTATGTAAATAAGAGGAAAAAAAAATATGATAAAGGCATTTAGGTAAGATGCTTAATGTTAGCCATTTCTGCCCTCATAGCACATTCCTAGGACAACTTGTAGCATGAACTTAATTAGTTGATACTCCCTAGTCTATACTAAGTCAGAAATAACCACGCGGTTTACGAGAGAATTTATTTTATTAATGCGGTCGTAATATATGCTCTTGTCAAACTATATATTTCGAATCTCACGCAGATGAAAGTAAACTCTGTAGTTTGAAAATATCCGCGGTAAAATAGGTATTAGAAAAACGTTGCTTATGCTGGATGACTTAACTGATTAGTTCGCCAATGGAACAGCAAGACATAACTCGCACATACAATGAATGTTTGTCTAGTCTAGGACCTCAGAATTTAACAGCGAATGTGTTTTTCTGGGCCCCACGTTGGGCGCCAAAATTTGTAATGAGGAGGGGGGGGGGTAAGGTTTAAGATTGAAAAAAAAAAAGTAAAATCCAAGAAATAATAAAAAAAATAATAAGAAAAAAAAATCAAACTTATAATGGTGGGCGTATACGTACTATTTTGATAGTATATACGGTAAATATAGGACAAAAAAAAATCATAAAAGTGACAGATGGACACTGAATGATGGATGATGGACGGAGGCATGCGGGTCGCACGTCATAAATTCCAGCTGCGTCAGTGGGTGGGGGGTGTTCTTTTGCATGACCGATCCATTTTTACATTTCCCTCCTCATACATGATTAAAGTAATTAACGTGCTTGGACAACCAAAATAGGTATGCTGCTTTATTCCAATTTCAATCCTAAGCTGAGGCGTTATGGCTTAGGCAGCCCTCCCATCCAGGATAGACTGGTTCCTACAAGAGTCGCGTGTCTATCTCCCTATAATTGTATACCCTTACTTACGAGGTAGAACCACCTAAAAATTTACGCAGAATATCGCAACTAATTCATATTTATGAATTCAATATCAAACAGCTCGGATAATATACGCAAATCCTCATCAGACTTTTATTGTAATTCTTTGAATAAAACAAATAGAGGTAGGTATTTCATATAGGTAACAGTTCTCAAAACAAATTCAAAAAAAAAGTAAAGGATTTGATATACATTAATAGATATAGGGTCCCGAATCAGTATACTAGTATTTTGGCATAAACGATACGCGAAATACGACATAGTATATATATGGCTATTATATGATTTGAGGTCGGAACGTGTCTTTCTTTTAAATAATAATAGGAAAAATCAAAAAAAAACTTACCCAAGAAAATTCCTCGAAGAAGGGCCCGCCGTCGAGTTGATGTAGTTGATGTATCACCTGATCAAATTTACAAAAAAAAAATACAAAAAAAACACACTCCTCTCCAATTCATTACGAAGCCTGATCACCGGTATATGTATAGGTATGGTAATGCATATGTATACATATACGCCCTAAACATTAGAATACTTTTTTTTTTTTTTTTTTTTGGTTAGGTTTGCCCCATAATAAAATTCACTGGTATACTAATTCGCGATATAAACAGGAATTAAAAGAAGAAAAAAAAACTTATATATGAACTTAGGTATCAATTTTGATAATGTACCACAATGTACATAGATTAAAAGAAATACTATAAACTCTTCGGAAGGAAAATGAACGGTTACGAACACGCGAGCGTAACAAACTTTGTTTTTTTCGTTTTTTTTTTTCCTTTTTTTTTTTTTTTAACGCGGTAGCTCGTTACACTTATGATATATATAAATATATATATATATATTATATATGTATTCTTCGGAAACACTGATATCCAAGTGGTGAAGATCAAGATCGTAGGAGGTTAACTGCCGGGTGTTCCTGGCCGCACGTGGGTTTTTCCTCTCCGTCCCACTATGGCTGGAGTAGCGCAAAATTACGGCCAGCGTACGTTGATGGAAATTGGTGGTCAACAACCAAGCACTCGTTCTAAAGAAATGGGTCTTCGATTAATTTCGTCCCCACGGTAATCCCCTATGAATACATATGTTCTGATATGTTTTCTTATGACAAAAGAAAAAAAAAATTGCTTACCCAGGCTATGGGGAACGTAGAAATTATTTTCTTGTACGGGGATATGGATGATTCGTGACCTCTAGGGATCCGACAATATTACATCCAATATTCCATACACTAATTTTGATTCACGCACTACCCGTATCACTATTTTTTTATTTTTAAACGGATGCTTTACCGGGTAATACTAAAAAAAATGCGATTTATGTGAAGTTAAAGAAAATTGAATCACTTTTGGCTTCTGCTACCTTCACTTGCTCTTTGACGTATGCCAAATGAATTATGACTTTCCCATGGAGCTGCACAATCGTTCGGTCATGCTTGCTAAGTCAACGGTGCCTTATGTGTTCTCAGAGAGGAGACCACCTCATGCCATAATACGGTATGCCACATCGAACCATATGTACCGCTATTGGATGGTCTGAGCTAAACAGAGGTATATGACATATTATATGATGGGTATATGGCGTTTCAGTCATACAGTGTCGTATGCAAGAATATCTATATTTTTTTTTTTTTTTTTTTTTTTTGTTATAAGTTTTAATAAACGGTACAGGAGGAAATGCGCAGATGGCTGATGACGTGTGGTGTGGTGGTGAATGTATGTTGGAGGTGGTGTATATACTAACTGAGTTCATGGTTTTTGTTTTAATGGTTGTTATATACCTACGTTGATACCTACAGACTACAGTAAAGAATTCAAGAATTCAAGAAGTAAAGACGATATAGGTGAATTATGTTGATTTACTTATTGTTGGTGTAGATACAAATTTCCGTTCAGGCTTTTGTTTTAGTGGTTGTTTTGATATTACCTACGTTGATACCTACTGTAAGGAAGTGAAACTTTAGGACTTACGCTGTTGAATTTAATTTTCTTAATTGGTGTTTTAGGTACCTACCTAAATAGATTTGTTTGATTTATTGTCTCACATTGACAATGTTCACCGCTTTGTTTTAGCTAGACTGTTGATTTTAAAAAAATATGCCGTTGAGAAAACGGTCAAATATCTTTTATTGGAAATTACACAGCTTCACGCGTCACGCCGCGTACGAAGTTGCGGGCACAGCTAGTAATAAATATGATAGATATATAATAGATATTTTTTAAATCCAAAAAAGAGTCAGTTAATTTTGATCTCGAAAAAACTATTTAATGTTGAAGAATTGCCACCCATTTTCCTCAATGCCACGAGGCTTACCTTATCTGACACCGTTGTAAGTCTTGGATACAAATTAAATCGGTCCCTATCCGCCACTGATCATGTCAACTGTATAATAGCGCGTGTTTATGGAGGATTGCGAAAGCTGTGGCTGTTATCTAGTTTCACACCTTTTAACACCAAAGTGAGATTGATAAAATCACTTCTTTTGCCGATCTTTGATTACGCTATAGTTATATATTGTAAACTAGATTCCGTTTCCCAGCACAAATTACTTGTAGCCTTTAACGATATGGTTCGATATGCCTTTGGAGTTAGAAGATACGACCATATATCTCATTACCATATGCATGTCCTTGGATGTTCATTTGTAAATTTTTGGGACATTAGATGCTGCGTATTTTTACACAAATTAATACATGGTCGATCACCCCCATATTTATTTGAAAAATTAAAATTTGTTCAGTCGCCAAGCACTTTTAATCTCATTACGCCTAGCTCTAAATATTTAAATTCTTCCCGCCTCTTTTTTGTTCATGTGTCCAGACTGTGGAATTCACTGCCTACAACCATCAAACAAGTAATAGGAGCCAATCAATTTAAAAGTGCTTTATTTGCACACTTCTCGACATTGTAATCTATTCTTATAGTTTTCTTTTTCATGAAATTAAATGTTTTTTTTTTTTTTTTTTTTTTGAGTTGATTGTATTAAAGGTAAATTGAGGTTTACGATTTATGACGTATGAAAAAAAAACTACTCGCTAGATCTCGTCCAAAAAATTTCGTTTGAAGTTTACCTGGTAATGTACATCATATACTTTTGTTTAGTTTTACCTTTTTCCTTTCTTTTTTTTTTGGAGTTTAGGGGGGGGAACCAACATTTTACCACTTTGGAAGTGTCTCTCGCGCAAACTATTCACTTTAGAAAAAAAATGATTTTAGAAACCTAAATATCATTTTAAAAGACCTATTCATAGATACCCCACACGTATGGGCTTGATGAAAAAAAAATGTTTCAGTTCTATGTATGGGGACCCCCAAAATTTACCGTTTTTTTTTTTTTTGTGTAAAATCTTAATGCGGTTCACTACTTTTCAACGGTATAGCTCTTATAGTTTCGGAGAAAAGTGGCTGTGGCATACGGAGGGACAGACAGACAGACAGACATGACGAATCTAATAGGGTTCCGATTTTTGCCATTTGGCTACGGAATCCTAAAAATGAATTTGGTATTATGTACTTCGAGAATCATTAGATAAAATTGTGTAGATCCATTCCAAAGATATAAACTCGATCAAACGTAGGTATGGCTGAAAGCATTATTTAATTTATTTTATTTAGAAACCTAATAAGAAAATATGCAATATACCTACATAACTACTAATGTACTAATTGCCTGATACTCTGCTGCATCTAATGAGCAGGTTAAATTATTGTCGGTCTCCTCAAGTTTCGGTTTCAGCTGGTTTATCCTGTGATCGTGGTTTTCGCACTTCCATTCCCCGAGTAATACGAGGATCTACTAATTCTGGTAAAAAACAGTTTTCGTAAAATAAACAGATCCGATCTGTCCGATAATTTTTTTTTCCCAAAAATCGTGATCGACGTCTATTACTTCTATGTAAATTTTAAAAGCACTACAACCCCAAATTGCAAATATGCATTTTTCTTGCTTGTATGTATGCAATTGACCTTGAATTTGGTAGTAATAGTTGTGGCTTTTATTAAGACCTTTTATGAGACCATCATCAGAAACCGTTATGTATTTGATTTTTCTTTCTCTGATAGCATCCGTAGGATCGCATCCAGCTATGCTTGATGGACATTTTTTTTCTACCAAAGAATCATCGTCGATAAGTCCGTCTGGAGATCACCAAGAAAGTAATACTCCTCATCGATAAAAATTCCTGAGTTCGATATACTTCTGCCCAATTGCTGTTCCATTTGGAGCCTCGCAGCGTCTTCGTTAATTTTTCCATACATAACCGAAGGTGTTAGTAAGGTCATGAAATGTGCAATTCTTTTAACATAGCCTTAGAATTTGTTTGCTTTGCATATTTGTCCGAAATATGAGGCTGTCAGCATTTTCTTTCTGGATTTTCATTACTGGATTGTCCTACTGTCTCTTCATAAAAGGTTTAATACCTATACAACGGTTTCCTTGAGTTGCAGGCAAAGAATTGAACATTACGCTCCCGCAACCGCAGGCCAGCATACTCCAACCCATGTAATTCTGTTTATGGGATCCTGCAACCTACCTATTATGCTTTAAGAAATATTAGGTTTCCTATCCTAGCATTTTCAATTACCTATTATATTTTGTTACCTACCTGTATCAAGTCGATACACATTTAAAAAAGCATTATGAAAAAACCGACAAACCAATTATTTAAAATACCTTTACCTGAGCACCCTTTTTTTCACTTATTTTTTTTATTATTTTTTGATTTGATTTATTTTTACATGATTTCTCTTATTGTACGCTTTTTCTGTACCTGTAAGGAAGTGCATATGCAGTCAAAGTGTCCTTACTGAATCTTTTATTATAATGCCTAACTTAATAATAAAATTCATAAGGCCTAAGACAACGGAAACAGCGCAAAAAATAATAATTGCCCACAAACGGCAACAGCGCAGTGCTACATTATTCCCTTTAGCCTTACCCACCATTCACCAATCTTCCAATCCACCCAGACCCAATAATACGGTGTGAAGGGTACCTACCCATGCACTTTTCAATAATCAACTTTTCTACAACGATTGAGCAGTGAAATTTAAGTGTTTCTGAAAATCCTGAGTAATATCGTGTTTTTTTTTTTTTTGTAGTTTTGTTTATTAGTTTACATATTTTATTTAAACAAATTTTAAACGAAAGTAGGTACAAGCTAGATTCACATTTTGAAAAGTGCTCTTATAAGCCCCTCACTCATTTTTACTTTCAGTCAGAGAACCAAAAATGCAAAATCACTTCGAATCGCCACAAAAATAATCCTGCTTACACAACACATTCCCACATGCACACATACTTGCTTTTTTTCATTGAAATCGCAGTTCAGTTCAGACTTCACACCAAACCTGTAACATTTAGAACACACCTCCAAGAGCAGTAAAACACAAGCTACGCACTTGCGGGCTGTTCTGATTGGCTGTTCAGATCAGACCACAGAACTACCGCCACCTTCACGGGAAATCCGGAATTTTTTTCTGCGAAAGTCCATAAACTATGTAGCGTTTAGAATATTTTTTTGAAGAAAATATGTAATTTAAACTCGGTATTTTGTGACAAAATACACGTAAACAAATATATATTTTTATTGGATCTGTAAGCTGATATGATACTTTGTTGTTCTGAGTAAAAATTGAAACATACGTGCATCTATATTCACATGAAAAAAGTAGTTCAATATTTCAAAATATTGTTTGAGCACGCAAGTGCGTAGCTTGTGTTTTACTGCTCTTGGAGGTGTGTTCTAAATGAAACAGGTTTGGTGTGGATATTACCTTTTAGCTGAGCTAGCGATCTCAGATGTATTGTGCTCTGGTCTTGTCATGTTTTGGCAAAGAGGAAATCGATTTTATGCTAATTTTCCCAAACACCTCTGGGAATTCTTTAAATAAAATATAACTGGGATGCTTTTTTAAAAACTTTTTTTATTAGTTATGAAGAGGAAATTCTGTTCTTTCAAATGCATTCAGTTTCAATTCGATTGCTCCAGTAATAATTTATCAAACTTGGAAACAGAATGTCATTTTTGGCACTTTTGCTCGATTTCTGGGTAGAGGCCTCTTAATGAAATGGTGTTTAGGAACCCTTTTATGTTTAACCTTAGATACAAATACTGCTGCGTTGAAGGTTATCCTCTGTTTGATATTGAGCCATTGTAGGCACGAGAGCATATAGCTGGTTGGTGTATGAAAACTGCATTTGAGAATTTTTCTCATCGCCTTGTTTAGAAGTTTTTGTAGCCTGTTGATTTCAGTTGGGTTGCCCATGTAAAGTATAGTTGAGCAGAATTCAAAATGTGGTTTAATTATTGAGTTATATATAACATTCTAAGACATGTAACCTAAGGTGTATGCAAATGCATAGTAGAAAAGAATATAATTTGGTGTGGGAAAGTGAGTAAAGATTGAATATACTTTCGTTTATTTATTTATTTTTTTATTTTTTCAAGAAAAATTCCAAGATTTATGTTGACATTTCGTGCTTTAAAAAAAAGTAGCAAAATAGACGTTTTTAGTGAGAGTGTGTAGCAGCGTAGCAAATTGGAAATCGCGTAGCAGTTTTGCTACGATTGTAGCAAAGTGGCAGAGCTGGTTTCTGCGCCAACTGAACTCTAAACCAATGCTGTTATATCGTGGGATTTATCCCTTTTTGTGGGATTTTCGATGTCCGAAAAGCACCAGATCGTGGGATTTTGAGGAATCTAACAAAAAACATTGTGTGAATTCAGAAACGTCAAACATTTGCGCAGTGATGCGGTATCACTGCTCATTTGCTATGCTGATGCGTTTGTGATTGAATGTTTCGTTTGAGTTTTAGAACGCATTGTTTGTAAAAAAAATAATATAAAGAGTTAAACAAAAATTTATAAATTTGTTTTTCAAAAGCATGGTAATCCATTCAAAAAACTGTTTATTTACTTATTTTTCTTTCACTTCGGGCATTTTTCTTATTTTTTTTTTGCCGGCGAAACAAGCAGCGCATCAGGTATTTCTGTGATGCTTTTTTGCGTTATGTTTGCGCATCAGTTTGATCAACTTTGCAATAATGAACGCTTGACGTTGAAAGTGATGCCAAAAGTTTGCATTAATGAACATTATGCAATGCATCATGAGCATCACGATGCGAGTGATGCGTTACTGAATTTACACATTCAAACTAGAAAATGTTTGCTGAAATTTCATGAAAATACCTTCATTTCCCCATGATTATCAACACACTGAATGTGCGAAAAAAAAACTGCCCATACAATTCTTCTTTTATCTAAATTTTCTAATACCAAAAAATAATGGTAATAATGTAACAAGCTGTGATTTTTATACTAAAAGTTAATTAACCGTGATTTTCTTTCCTTGTATAACAAATTTTATTTCTAAAAACTGGATTTTGAGGCGAAAAAGTATCGTGGGATTTTAAAAGGGATTAGAGGATATTAAGTACAGTGAAAAGGGAAAAAAGGGAAAAATGACCACGCTTCGTGGGATAAATGAAGGGAGAGTGCTAACAACACTGCTCTAAACCAATGAATAGTACTATATCTCTCTCTCTTATCGATAGTCTATCGATAGTGTTGATTGGGCAAAAACTCAGTTTCGATACTATCGATATTATGGATATTTGTATCGTTAAACTATAGTTACGCCTCAATTAATTTCCGTACCGGGCCTTATAACTCAAATCGTTTCTTAAGGAGTTTGAGTAAACTCCAAAAACTGCCTGTTCGTAATCAAGTGAGACGGAGTGTATGTTGCAGTTGCTGCAGTTACCAATGTTCTATGTTTTTTTTTTTTGTTCGGCGGAGGAGAATTGCTTTATGCATTACGCTCGTATCTTTTTTCGGGCTAATAACAGTAGATATACTTAACCAAATAATTAAAAAAAAAAAAAAAAATAGTAAATCGATTTAAAAAAAAAAAAAAACTGTATTTTGCGCAGTATACATTTTATTCAATGAAGTCGGAGCAGTGGCTTAGTGGTTTGTGTGTTGGAATACTACAGCAAAAACCCAAATTCCAAATTAGGGTTTTTCCACTGCGTCACCTCTCGCGAACGTCTGACAAACATCCGAGAGTATAACTGTTGTTTTCGATTGATGTGTAGGAAAGTCTAAAAGAAATTATTAAATTAGTTTGTCTCTACTCTAGGCGATAGATAAGAAGACACGAATCAACGGGTTTTACAATTTTATTTAGTTTCCTTTGTTACAGCTGAATTACCTCACTTGTCGACGTTCAAAATGAGAAGAAGGAACAAATTACATTTTACTACACAGGAGGCACGGACAAATTATAGGAAGCATGAATTTGCCACCTGTTAGAGAGTAAAATTTGAGAGAATGAGCAAGAAACAGTAATATAATTCCAACATGAAAAATAACATAGAATGCAAATAAACAATAGAGAAAAACTATGATGCAAATAGGGTAACTAAATGATGTAAGGCAAAAAAAGGAAAAAGAAAAATTAACAAACTTGAAATATTATAATTATTTATAAAACGAAGTAATATGCAAGTTAATCTCGAACAACTGTCTTGAAATAGCTTCTCAATTGGCCGTTTGGAGTCGGCACAAAATTGTAGACCCCTTTCATTCGTTTCAAACTTGAAAAACTCACACAAAACGAATGGTTGTGAGAAGCTAGGCCTAGGTTTGAGAGACGAAAAGAGACCCGACAATGGTGGTCTGATTCGAATATCTTTCGAATCTATATACTTTAGTTTACTTTTTATTCAATGGAAATTGACAAAAATAGCATCATCATCTAAATCGTCTTCGTTTTCCATTTCCATATCTCCTTCTGTGATTGTTGTTTTGTATTTATCCTTTAAAGCAATTCGACAAGGCAATCCCGGCTTTATTTTGGGGTATTCAAAGAAATCAAAGCCGGAAAAATGCGGCATGCAGTTTTGGAGTCTAAAAAACATAATCACGTCTACCACAGAATCCGTCGTACTCCGAATTTTGCTACGAACCCCGAAAGAACTATCACAGAATCTGTCATAAGATTTTGCTACGAATTTCGTACAAAAACAAGATTCGTAGAAAGTTGTATTACTGAATCCGAATGAATCGGAACTACATTTAAATCTACGATTTGATTTCACGTAGTGCGCAGACAAATAGGGTTCAAAATGAAAAAAACTAAGTTTCTTAAAAAAAAAAAAAAAACGTTTTGTTCATTATAGGTCGAGGATTTCAACAAATATGTAATAATAAAGTAAGTACGAGTAAGTAGAAATATTTTTCTTCAGCCGTTGGGATAATTTTGATATGAGTACAGTATGAGTATGAGTATGAAAAACACCCGGAAATTTGGCCTTTGAGTAGAAGTCTAATTTTGCCTGTCTTTTTTCCGCATCGTTCATGTCTAATTTTATCCCGACTGGACAGAGCCTTCTTTCCAAAATATGTAGCAGTAATTTTAACGTAAGCAGCTGATTTCTAAATTTTGATTATGACCGTTAAGTGATACACATTTTTTTCGTATTCGTATCGTAGATCCGAATTCGTAACTTTATTACGAGGGATTCTGTGATAGATTTTAATATATTTACATATTATAATACATACTGCGAAAAACAGTATTGATACGAGTGTTATTTATGCACCATAAGGATGTATTTTCAGCGTTGACCATCCCCGTGTGTCCGAGTTCCCTTTTTGGAAGGTATACGCAAACTAAAGCTCCTCCCGACCCCTCGGTTTCTGTTCCGATTACGGGGGCTGCAATCATATACCCTTTCGGGCTCACTCTGTCTCTTTTCTTTCTTCTGAGAATACGTCTGCTCGCTGGTAAGCATCTTTTTGGCTATGTTGTATGGAGTGATGATACCGATACTTCTCTCCAGCTCTCTTTTTACGGCTTCCCGTCTGCTGTAGGCGAAGAAGGTATGTTGTACGTCGTCTTCTTGGGAATATCTGTACAGACAGGCCGGACTATTTTGTTTGCCGATCTTGTGGAGAAAGGCGTTGAAGTATCCGTGTCCGGTGAGTAACTGGGTGACGTAAAAGTTAACTTCTCGTTGTTTCCGGTAATTCCACCCAGCCACGGTCCTGATCAGCCTTGCTGTCCATCGTCCTCTGCTTTCCGAGTTCCAGCGCTCTTGTCACCCCTGTTTCGTGAGCTCTCCTCCCATTGCCGTTTGCACTCAAACTTCCGTCTGTTTGTCGTAGGCCTATTGGAATCACTCATGCGACAACAAGGACAGCCGGTTCCGAAACTGAGGATGGCATGCGTTATTGACATCAAGAGTGTTTGCCATCAGCCTACTCAGTGACGCGGTCACTTTCGCTCGTTCCACCGCATTCTTAATCGTGTGCCAAAAAGTAAGTTTGGTGTTGATGGTCACACCCAAATTACTGCTCCTTTGCTTTGTATTACCTCCTAGTTGATTTGGAAGTCGATTAGAGTCGGGATCCTTTTCTTCGTCAGAAGGACTATGTTGATTTTTTCTGTAGCCAGAATAAGGACGTGTTCATCCATCCAGAACCTGGTTTAATTTCCTTTGCGAACTTTCGGTGTTTTTTGCCGTTATCACCGCGGCGATATCATCTGCGTACCCTACCAGGAAGGTATCTTGCGGCATCTGCATGCATAGAATGCCATTATAGGAGATGTTCCAGAGATCAGGCCCCAAGATCGATCCGTTGGGCTGCTCCGGAGGAGACTCTAATTCTTCGTTGGCCGTGTGCGGTCTCGTAGATCAGCTCCACGGTCTTTGAGCTAGCCCTTCATCATTCGCAAGAGATAGACTGGGATGTTGAAGTGTTCGAGAGCGTTCAGCATTTCACTCCTTGCTGAATTAAAGGCGTTTCTGACGTCCAGAGTTGCTTCCTCTTTGGGAGATTTGGGTAGCTTTTATTACTTCTTCAATCGTTCCCATCGTTCCTAGGACATATACATTTACTGGTAAAGTGTGTTTTTTCCGAACTTGAAAATTTGTTTGACTAGATAAGGAAACTTGAAATTGTTTTGTATACAGAGTCCTTACTTACGCCATCACCTAACCTAAGCTTACTTAAGGGGTATTGTGTATCGATCTTGGATTACACTTTTTCGAAAATTTGCTGGCGTATGGAGATTTGGACGATGGTTCACTTTTCTGATCATACTCTGACATGAACGATCAGGCTGTTGTCGAAGGCTTAAAGGCGTTCAAATAGCGTAGCCAACAAAATATTTGACGCCAGATTCAAAAGACTTATTCACCTGATGTTGGAAAGGTTCAGAGTATTTCCCTTCTTATGGATGGGACATAGAGTGCTGAAGTGTAAATTGGTGCACACGTAAGCATACAAACAATGTACTGATAAAACCTACGAGGGGAGTTCAATATATTTGCGGTATGGGGGGGATACTCCAAAGATGTGAAAAAAATATTCGGTGATTTTAGTAGCCCCGTTATTCAAGTGTTTTACCGTAAAATTTCATTTGGCTGTGATTATAAGTTTGCTTTGTATTTTGCGTTGAACAAAGGTGAAATGGCTGGTGTCGCGATGATCACTAA
The DNA here is from genome assembly GCA_946477585.1 of Cheilosia urbana. NCBI lineage: Eukaryota > Metazoa > Arthropoda > Insecta > Diptera > Syrphidae > Cheilosia > Cheilosia urbana. The sequence goes on from OX297856.1 coordinate 48,977,177, forward strand.
AATTAAGAACCGCGCTGTGATAAAATTTCTTACTAAACCAGGAAAAAGTCAAAAAATTATTCAAGAAGAGATGGTGACTGTTTTTCGAGATTCTGCACCTTCGTTGTCAACTGTTCAAAAGTGGTCAAGTTTATTTCAAAGGGGCAGGGAGAGCATTGAAGGCGACCCTCGCTCAGGCTGCCCACTAACTGGCTGCACCGGAGAAAACATTATACAAGTCGAGAAACTTATACTTGAGGATGCCCAAGTAAAGGTTAAAACGATAGCTACGAAGATTAACCTTTCTTTTGGTACCATACACCTCATTCTTCATGACTGTCTAAATCTTTCAAAAGTCAGTGCAAGATGGGTGCCTCGAAAGCTCACATCGCATCAGAAACAAGAGCGAATCGAGTGTTCTAAGGATTTTTTGGAGCTGTGTAGCGAAGACCAGGTAAGGATTATTAATAGAATTGTTACTGGGGACGAAACATGGGTCCATCACTATGATCCTGAAAGCAAGCAAAAGTCCATGCAGTGGCACAAGAAGGGCACAGGCCGGAAAGATGATGGCTACAGTGTTTTGGGACTCAAAGGGAATTTTGCTAATAGAATACAAAACAAAAGGTGAAACCATAAACGCCACATCCTACGCATCGACTTTGCATCATTTACGGGAAGAAATAAAGACAAAAAGACGGGGTAAACTGACTGCTGGTGTGTTGCTCCTTCACGACAATGCTCCGGTGCACACGGCACGGATTTCTAAGGCTGCTGTACGGGATTGTGTTTTCGAAGAGATTCAACATCCACCCTATAGTCCGGACCTTGCCCCTAGTGACTATTTTTTGTCCCCAGATTTAAAAAAAAAAACCTTCGTGGTAAGCGATTTACCGATGATGAGGAGCTCAAAACTGCAATAAATGAACATTTTGGAGAGAAGGATGAAAACTATTTTTTGAGGGTAAATAAATTTAATCTCAAGATGTAATAAATGCATTAATGTAAGAGGAGATTGTATTGAAAAATAAAAATATTTTTAATTTAATTCGTGTTTTCCTTCATGTCGGTACCGCGAATATATTGAACTCCCCTCGTATATGGTTGGTGTGCATCACCAAGGAATCTTCCCCTACTTTAAAAAATCGATCGGAAGAGCTTGTCCAATAGACTCGACAGCCCGCCAGACAAGCAGGCTTTTTAATTTTCCTTTTTAGAAGTTGTTCTTTTCTCTAAGCAGCTTTCAATTTGGGCTGCAATTAATATTCTTCATTCTAGTATTAGCGGTTTTTTTCGACTTAATTTTTATATTGAAATTGAAATATATTTTTGCTGTGCTGTACGTTTTAAGTATTGCAAATAAATCTCGATCTTATCTGTTTGTTTTTCTGCTTGATTTAAGGAATTTGACTACACATTTACATTTTATATATTGAAACGTTTTACGGCTAATAATAGCAACTTTATTTTAATTTCCATTAAATAACATATTTTTTTTAGTTTATGAAAGTGTTGTTAAATTTAAAATAAAATCAAATCACTATGTTCTTGTTTCTTTTTCTTAATAGATATGAGAATCTCGTTAACGGAGTGAACAAGTTCGACCTGGACGGTTTAAATTCTATTAAGTATGATATATATAGTTTAAAAGAATATCCACTTTTTACTTGGTATTTAGCTGAGCTAAAAATGTCAGATCAAAGATGATGTAGTTAACGTATTGCTTTAAGTAAATAAATTTCCTTAATGAAAATATGTAAATAAAAAATATTTTTTTTTTAATATAAATTAAATCGTTATTTATCATACAGTCAAATCAGCTTTTTTATTTCTTTGAAGAGGTAAAGAACGTAGGTACACATATTTGTGGAAGCAATTTTCAATAGCTTGTTATGAAAAAAAGCGTGTGTGTGTCAGCTCCGACGCACGACTGGAGTTTACTCCTTACGAACGATGATTATGATATATATCGAATAGAAAAAGAAGGTAAATGAACGAATCTTCTAAAATAATAAGAGAAACAAACATATATCTGTAATTATTCGGACTATTTATATTACTTCAATAACAGCGTATTACATAAAGTACAAAATAATAATTACTAATAACTGAGAGCAACATCTATTCAACAGTAACAGATGTGAATTTTTAAATAAATTTGCAATTTACTTTACAATTTTTCCCTAAAAAATTCTAACACCACAACAATTTAAACACACCGAGTAAATCAGTCATATGCCCATAGAAGATAGAAATCACATTTTCAATTTATTATGTAACAAGAATTGAAAAATCTCGCAAATCGTAATGCAGAAATTCGGCGCCCTGAAATTACGCCCAAAAATGTTTTGAAAAAAAAAAAAAACAAAATAATTTGGGCGTAATAATTTTGAAAAAACCCCAAAAACTAAAAATGAAAATTCGCCAGAATGTTAGGAGATTAGGCCATATTTTTGGAAAAATATTCAAAAAATGAAATGTAAATTACGCCAGAAAAAGTTTATTCTTTTGGCATAATTTCCAAATTTTATTTGGAAATAAGACCAAAAAAGCTGTTTTTTTTTTGGCTCAATTTCCAGAATTTAATACTAAACTAGATATTCTTGAGGAAACGCGAGGGGGGGGGGGGTGGTCCGTCGCGTCAGGCTGCGTGCCATCGCGCGGTCGAGTTGCCGCCCCGCGCGCAGTTCCGCGCGATCACTTTTTTTGTTTTTTTTTTATTTGTGAATTTAAAACAATTGAACTGTACAAAATATTATTTTATATAGTTATATAAACACCTGAAGGATATCTGCGACAACAACTTCACAACAACATGGGCATTTATAATGGTCTACTCCATTTTTACGACTAAGCGAAAACCCACTAACTTATATACTGATTACGCATGATCGCACATGCTACATCAGTGCTCTTGAAATTATTAGGTAAAACAACATAAAATGTAAGCCAAAGAATGCAACTTTATGGAGCTTTTTCCTAAAACAAAACAAAAAAACGTTTTTTGCGTATTTTCCAAAATATTTTTTTGGGCTTTTTTTCATTTTCCTTTATTGGGAAAATGCTGAAAAAATTTATGAAAAAAAAAGCCAAATTTCGCGGCATTTGCGGCAAAATATTTGGGCGTTTTTTCCTAGGAAAAAACACCACAACTTTGTATGGAGGTTTTTTGGCTTTTTTTCTACTTTCATTTATGGACGTAATTTCAGGGAGCGGGCCTGTAACAGAACGCGACAAGTCGACAAGTCTAAATTCACTTGTCCACTTATGCTTGTCCGACAAGTACAAATTAATTCTGTAACAGAACGTAAACCGTTGCACTTGTCAAAAGAAATAAATTCCCTTGACTTGTCGGCATTCTTCGACAAGTGTTTTATATGTGAAGATGGCAAAAATCACGAAAGACAAAAAAACCATGCTATTTTAACAAAAATAAGAGAAGAAAAAGATATCTTATTTGGTGCTTTCAGTGGTGTCCTAACAAAAGAAAATAAATGTACAAAGTGGAAGGAAATAGACAGCCTGGCAAAAAGCTTAAATGTTGTTGCGCAAAATAAGAATTGGACTTATGTAAGGGACGTATTTTGGCAAAATGTTAAGAAACGCACAATTGTAAGTACTAATAAGTAACATTAGAATTAATATGTTAATTACACAAATCAAATGATAGGCAAAAGTGGACAACTCAAAAAAACGGGTTCTGCGGGTGGAGAAAACTGCATTTTAACAACTTGCGACAACATTGTGCTCGATATCGTTGGGCGAAAATCTGAAGCAGTTATTGGACTCGGTGTTGCGGAATATTTGAGTACAACTAATGGTTTGTGTAATAATATTACCGCATATCTACTCATTAATTACCATTTTTTGATTTTGATAGATTCTCCTAGCTGTTCCAATACAGTTCCAGGTGCCTTTGTAGCGGTAAACTCTGTTGCTAGGGAAAATGTGCCTCAAGTACGTAAAAGAAAGAGAGGTTGGTATCAATTTAATACGTTCATTCTGTAATACATACAATTTGAACATTATATCATTTCTAGCAGAAACAAAATCCCAAAAAGAAGGATCTCCCCATGCTTTAAAAAAAAAAAAAAACTCATAATCGAGCACCTTCAGATTTCAAATTATAAAGGAAAGTTGGAGATTGCTTTGCTGGAGAAGAAGCTCGGCTATCCTCCTTCCGCTTTCACGAAAAGCCTAAGAGAGACCATAACCGAGCACAATTTCAGTGACGAAGAGATTGCTGAAACAGAAAATGAGTATGAGAGTGAAAGTGACGAAAGCTTCACCAACAACAGAGTTTTTGAAAGAACGGAATATTAATGCCTTCTAATTTTATTTTTATTTATTTTTATTATCATGAAAACATTTGTTTTTTCTTTATTTCCATACAAATAAATTAAGTTTATAAATTCGTATATGATTATGGTTACTGTGCGTTGAAAAAGTCAACAAGTTGCTGTTGTCTCAACTTTGCTTCTCTGGATGGGGCTGCAAACAAATTTTCGCTGGGTACATCAGTGTTTTCCTCAGTTGGTTCAGCAACACTATTTTGTGTACTTAAGCTATTGCGCCGGGAAAGATTACATAATGTCACACAGCATTTAAATATATTCGCAGCATATACAGGATTGACCCGTAAGTGGTTCAAACAGGGGAACTTTTCTTTCAGAACTCCAAATGCACATTCTACGAAAAGTCGTGTACGTTTATGAGCCCTGTTGTATCCAATGACTGACGTGTTATTGTTGACAGACGTTAATGGTGGCACAAGCCATGTTTTTTACCCCCTTCAGGTCGGGGGGTTAGAATAGACCTGAGGTAAGGTATGCCTGTCGTAAGAGGCGACTAAAATCCATTCGTGTTCCGTTTTCAACCCTGAATGATGCTGAGGTAATACATCCGATAAAGCATTGTTAACGGAACACACTAGAAGGAGGTTAACTGCGAAACCCAATTAAGCAGCTTCCCAACCAGATGGGCGGAGAAGGAGGGCTTGACTGAAAAGGTCAAAGGAACCCCTAAGAACTCTCTGCGACAAGACGAGCAAGCACCGTCTTCCAAGTAAGTACTTCCCACCCACAAGGTGGCAACGAGGGATAAAACAAATGGCGAGATCCGGCGGTACCCGCCATAAGGTGAAAGTTGCAGTTTCTTCACCATAAAGGGACTGCACGCACATATTTTTTTTATATTACAGTGTAATGCTATAAAACTAGTATTATATTAAAATAAATGGTAAGAATAACATTAAAACATTAAGACTGAGCCCAGTAAGGTCTTAATTATGGCATACTGGAAAAAGAATCGGAATGACAACTATGAGGGCTGACGTTTGCAGTATTCTGTTACCTGAGTAAGCAAGAGTGAAATTTTGCGAAAATGGCTTTCAGGCTAATGCTGCAAGCGCCCCCGTCCCGTTAAAACCCTGGCAGGCCTCAAAGAACGCTCAATATTTCGTCGCCATTAAGTTGGTGGTGTAGGTACAGATGTAACATTCCTGTTTAGCACCGATCTGGCTCTGGCACACGACCCCATAAGGGCTTGTGTCAACCCTCGCATGGCCTCACTGCTCGCATAGATAACCATGGGATCATAAGGTGACTGCACATCCGAATATTGATAACGGCTTTGAGTGGGGACCCAATAGACATGATAACAACAAACAAAAAAAACACCAATGAAGAAAATGGGGAGAACTATGTGAACCCCTTCCAGAGAAGTTCTGCCTTGCAGAGATCGCCCATTGTTAAGGCGTCGACGCCTCAAAGGTATATGGAAGAAGGTGTGGCTCCCCCAATGCGTCCAGCTTCGGAACCGCAATTAAACACCCAGCCAACCACCCAGACAGTCTTCCATAAACTGGGAGAACAGATAAAAACGCTGGTGGAAATGCTAGAAGATGGCAAGAGGCGCTCCATCCACCAACCAATGAGAGACGCCATCGAAAGCATTAAGGCACTCTACGAGCTCTCGGCAATTGAGATGCACGATGACATGGCCAAGGAAGTCATAAGAAAAAATAATAGCTCACAGACTTCACCATGGCTTAAAGCGGCAGTTGTGCATTCAAAAAGGAGAACGGAACCCAACGGCGAAACACCGAGCTCAAAACGTCGTCAGAAGCCGCCACCAGCCACTGGTAGCAAGGTAACCCGGAGCAAAGCCGAAAGCAAGAATACCGGCAAAGTCGAAAAAGGTGCTAGCATCAAGCCTCTAAAGGCTGACAAGGCCGTGAATAACGGACAGACGGTAACCGAAGATAAAAAGGAGTGGTCAAAAGTCGTTACCAAAAAGAAGGCGGAACCCAAAAAGAGAATAGTTACCAAGGAGAATACGCGACCCGATGCAATTGTGGTAGCAGCTAAGGGAGAGCTATCGTATGCAGAGATATTACGCAAGGTTAAGGCTGATCCCAAGCTTGGCAACTTGGGGGAGTCGGTAACAAGAATAAGACGTACCCAGTCTAGTGCTTACCGTCATAGCGTATAGTCGCATTTTCTTTTTGCTCCCCAAGTTTAACTTATCAAATAAAAAATAAAAATCCCCAATAAACAATTTTCCCCCGACCTCGCGCATGAGTACTTATTGACCCATATTAATCGCCAATAATACATTTTTCCCTGACCTCGCGCCTGTGTTACTGTGTTTTGTTAAAGTGCCCTCAATACTCACTGACCAACATTTTGCAATGTCTTGTGAAAATAAAAATTGCTTAGTCGTTGATAGCAATGCCGATTGGGTAACTTGTAAAGGAATTTGTGGTAAAACATTCCATGCTATTTGTGTCGGCCTAAACAAAAGAAATACTGTTTTCATAAAAGAAATCTCCGATAACCTCCTTTTCTTTTGCAACGAATGCAAGACAATTTCGCTTTCACATGTGCTCCTTGCCATCAAGTGCCTCAGTGACGCGAATGACTCATCCCATACAAATCTGATCAATAAAATGTTTGTGCATTTTTCTAATATTGAGAACGCAGTTAGTTGTCTTGATGACTTTGGCAACTCCTTTCAGACCACAACTAACCTTATCAATTCTAAAATCGCTAAAATCGAAAAACAAATCGCCAATCTAATCGAATCGGAATCGGCCAGAACCAAAATTGATGAGACAATCTTGTGCCTACTGAACAAAATGCAGAGTGACATCAATACAAGCTGCTCTTCCCAAAAACGATTCCACGAGGTTACAAGCAGATCTATAGACTCCATGCGTGAAGTACTTGACATCCACGTCCAGTCTCCCTCCAGAATTCCCTCAAATCCCAAACAGCCTGACTCATTAATGGAAATCATGTTAGATAGAATCTGCGACATCGGCGACGAACTCAGAACGACACGAACTAATGTGTGTGGCATTATTCATCAAATTGAATCACTTGGCCGCAAAATAGACGATTCCACCCACACCCATCAGCTCCCGCCGTACAATACCTCGATTTTAGAAGAATTGGACAACACATCAATACTTACCGAATTCCTGGAATCGACTGAACAGCCAACCCCATCAACCACTACAACTGCAATGCCCACACAGACCCCGTCAACAACATCAACAACAACTATAACCACAACATCAACCACTACAACTGCAGCAATGCCCACACCTACTCCAACCTCAACGTTAACTGAATCAGGCACTCCTCCAATAAGTGCTTCGATGCCCTTAAATCGATATGGCACACTTTGGACGCCCGCCGAGTGGAATAAAAGGCTCGAAAAATTGCACAGAACTGCCTGCGAGTATAGTTCCTTTATACTTACGGTGACCATCCGTCCTTTATTTAAAAGGACAGTCCTTTATTTTTATCCCCTGTCCTATATTATTTTCTTTTTAATAAAGGACGGATTTTGTCCTTTATTTTTGAAACTGTCCTTTAAAACACTGACTAAAAATTGTTTGCATTTAGTTCAATTACAAATATTACGTATAATGTACAAACATACATTACTTGAAATTGTGTTTACACCCTCAGTGCTTCAGTGCATGCACTGCACACCTTAAATTTCAGTTTGTGCCTACCGGGTTCTAGTGCACGGTGCACCAACTGAAGAGTATTTTCAATCATGAAAAACTCTTGGAGGTTGGAGCAGTGCCAAATCACAAATGAATGTATATGCTGTTAAAGCTATTCTTATAATTAAATGTAGTTTCGGAAAACCCTACTTAGAATTTAGAGGAAATTGATTTTTTTGGCAAATCGAAGACGATGACTTATCAGTCCGCTGACTAACATAAAAAAAAAAACAGTCGTCAACAAATCAATTATTTCAAGTTATTCAAATTATTAATATGGAACGAAAAAGTTATTATAACAAAGAAGAAGGAAGTGGTTGCATACCTCTATATTAAGTCAGCAATAGGTACATTTAATATGTCTGAACTAGCACTTAAATTCATAACATTAATATAGCTAACAAAATTAATTCTTTAGGTTCAACCATTTCTGATTTTAAACAGAAAAAAAGATGAATAATCAATTCTGAAATTAGTTTTATTCGAAGTTTCAGTGGGAACGCAAAATCGAATTTCGGAATTTTTTCTGCAGAAATGTTGAATTTAGGTGCGGTTTAAAAAAAAATGGAAAACTTTGATTCTTCTTGTGGATTATTTTTATTTGGTCTTTTAATTTTTTTACATCAAGTCGAGAATATGATGTCATGTAAATGGCCGCCGCCACAGTTGATTGTCATTTGAGCCCTTTTTATGGCATTTTCCATCACTTTGGCCAAAACTTCCGGCGATAGGTCCTCACATTTTTGACGGATACTGTCTTTAAGAGCTGCAAGAGTCTGAGGCTTGTTGACATAAACCCGCGACTTCAAAAAGCCCCACAAAAAGAAGTCTGAAGCGGTCAAATCAGGCGATCTTGCTGGCCAGTGCAAATCGCCAAAACGGGAGATTAGGCGCCCGGGAAATGCATCCTTCAGCATATCGGTTGTGGCACGTGCAGTGTGTGCCGTTGCACCGTCCTGTTGGAACCACATGTTGATTAAGGATGGCTTGAGCGTATGTTAGACGCGATTGGCGGTCAGCAGCTAACTGCTGATGCACCGTCTGGACTTTGTACGGAAACATCTTCAAATCTTGTACCAAAATTCGCTGTAAAGACCGTCGACTGATACCCATTTGCGTGGCACGTCGTCTGGTCGATGTCGACGGCGCTTCCATGACATCTTCGGCTACAGCAGCAATATTCTCTGCAGAACGGCTACTCCGGGGTCTGCCACGCCTGGCAGCATCTCGTGTTGTGCCAGTCTCTTGGAGGCGAGCGGCTAAACGTCGCAGTGTTTCACCAGTAGGCGTTGGACGGCTAGGAAATCTGCGACGAAATTCACGTTGGGCCAAAGTCACCGACCGATTATTGCTCAAATAAATAGTCACCAATATTCCGCGTTCTGGAGCAGTGTAGCGTAACATTGTTTATTAACGTGTATTTCGCATGTGTTTACTACACAAATGTCAAAACAGAACTGACATTAGGGGCCAATCGCAAGATTTATAGCATTTTCTGATAGGAGGATTACTTTTGCGCCACCTTGTACGATGATGATCGATTTTGCAGCAGAAATTTGAAATCTCATTAAGTTTTTTTTTAACAAATAAATACAAAAATATTGGAAGCAAAATAATTATTGTCCTTTATTTTTTTTCGGCGAATATGGTCACCGTATTTATACTAAATAACGCTCCTCAGCATGCAGACGTCTCTTGGATCAATAAATTTTTCCTAAAGAAATTTAGTATCTCCATCCGTAACTGCCAGATAATCTCTCCAATCAAAATGTTTCTACAATCTCACCACAAAGGCATGCGGAACTTCAAATTTGACATCCCGATCAAATATGAATGGTTATTTCAAAGTTCTGCCGGTAAAAACCTCAAGCTTGGCAATATGATTATATCTAGATGGACGGACAAACCTACCAAAAATAAAAACAAAAATAAGTCTAGAAATAAGTTACCAACACCCGTTTCAAATTCCCTTCCCAAATCAGACTCTAACTGGAGCCTCAAAACCAACATATTCCCCAACTTTGCTCCTCCAACTCATATTCCCAATGAGCCTCCTTCGGCTTCTTCAAATCCGACTCCCAAACCTAAACGAGTATCCTTCAATCTAACCGAAACCCCTCTCACTCCCTCCTCTCAAAATTCCCCGCAATCTTTACCCACTAATTTCCCCAATTTCGACCTTCAAACTGGAGCTAAGTACCCTAATTTCATTAGGTCCCATATTCTAAATCCTTCATCTGATCAGATGTCTAAGGCCCCATCTTCATCCCATACCCCTATTTTTGACCCCCTTCTGCCTCCCACAGTTAAACTAACACAACAAACTAGTGATACTACAGAATGTCGCTATGCACTTTCAAGGCTAAGAGAAAAAAAAACATACGAGAATATACGACTCCTTCTAGCATATCTACACGACAAATCCGACTCAGTCTGCTATGAGGGAAAAACGAAAACAAGCGTCATGGTCTCCATTCAACAGGAAGGGCTCCCTACTGACCTTAAGACTCTCAGGAACATATATATCAGGTTCCACGAGATTTTTAATATGTCTCCCAAAAAAGTCTCGGATGACCTTGCAGCTTTTGGTAACTACGTTCACTCAAAAAGGATTTCGCATCTTCAACGGAGCAGAGTTGACCACAACAAATTTTTTCGTCCCTAATATGCCAAAAAAACCAATGCTTCAAATACCCACTCCCAAAAATATTCCTCTTACCTTCTACTATCAGAACGTAAGGGGACTACGATCTAAAACCAGTGCTGTTTTGTGCCAATCTCATGCTCTCCCTTTCGATATCTACGCTCTGACTGAAACCAACCTAATTCCCGATATAAAGAACCAAGAATTATTCCCCCCTACATTTAGCGTTTTTCGAGACGACGATCCTACCCACCCAAAGGATAACTCTCCTTGCCGAGGCGTGCTACTGGCCATACACAACGACTTCGACTCTACCCTTATTTCCATTTCTTCTTCTCCTAAGCTTGACTTTGTTTCGATAAAAATAGTACTCCCCCGCAGATCGCTGTACCTTATGTGTTTTTACATCCTACCAGCTCAACCTATCGAATCCTACCAACTCGCTATTAATGCGATTGATGAAATAATCGAGTTATCTGACTCCCATGATGACATCCTCATATTTGGCGACTTTAATCTGCCTCTGCTACAATGGGGCCCATCAGATGATGAATCATTTTTCATAGCTTCAAATCCCAAGTCAATAAAGGAATGCCTCTTCTTAGATCACCTAACCGACTCAAGTCTATGCCAAGTTAGTGGTATTACAAACTTTATGGGTAGGCAATTAGACCTTATCTTCACCTCTGATCCCATTAACTCCTCTGTCTCACTTTCTCCTCTATTGCTGTCAACTATTGATAACTTACACCCCCCACTTCTTCTCTCTTTTTTTCATAACACTCCACCGCAGCCCACACCTTCCACAGCTCACCCTTCCTACGATTTTCATAAAGCCAACTTCCGCAAAATCAATGAATACCTCAGCAGAGCCTCTTTTGACTTTACCAATCTGTCTTTAAATGATGCCCTCTCCATGTTTTATAGAGAATTATTTAGCTCTATCTCTCTTTATGTCCCCATCACTCGCCCTAAAACATTTTCTACATCCCCGCCTTGGTATAATCGAAGACTTCGCTCATTACGCAACAAGCGTAATAAATTATGGACTGTTTTCCTTCGCACTAACTCTTTTTCTGACTTTTCAAATTACCTGGGCTCATACCTTCAATTTACCCAGGTTTATAACTCTCTCTACCAGCGATATCTCCATAACGCGCAAGCCAACATTATTAATGACCCTAAGTCTTTTTTCCGATTCGTTAACTATAAAAAAAAATCCGATGGTTACCCATCTTCCCTCTCTTACGAAAACATTTACTCAAGTGATCCACACACAATTGCTAACTTTTTTGCCACCTTTTTTAAACAATCTTTTGCCGATAACTCCTTCGTACCGGATCCCTCTTATTTTAAATACCTACAGAACTTCTCCATTGGTCCCTTTCTCTCTCAAACTTTTGAACCCTATTTAATTGAAAATAAATTACAAAAACTTAATGACGAATACTCACCTGGTCCTGACGGTCTTCCCGCCATTTTTCTTAAAAAATGTTCCTTCAATCTCTCCATCCCGCTTTCAAACCTCTTTCAGCTGTCGCTTTCTCAGGGCGAATTCCCTCAGATATGGAAATCTTCCTTTATAACAGCAGTTCACAAAAAGGGATTAAAAAGCGAGGTTACTAACTATCGACCTATTGCTAAACTTTCACATATACCCAAACTCCTCGAAAGTATTTTGTACGAAGCCCTAAGCTTTCAGTGCAAGTCTTTAATTTCCCCTACCCAACACGGCTTTCTTAAAGGTAGGTCAACTACTACCAACCTCATCGAATTTGTGTCCTCTACGCTCTCAGCCTTAGAAAGTGGTAAAGAAGTCGACGTCATTACAACCGACTTCAGTAAGGCCTTTGATAAAATATCCCATAAATTAATCCTTTTCAAATTGTCAGTTCTTGGCTTTGAACCTATTTTGCTAAAGTGGTTAAATTCATACTTGGAAAATCGCTTTTACAGTGTTCGCTTCAGGTCCGTCCTATCGGCCCCTTTCCTGGCTACATCTGGCGTGCCCCAAGGCAGCCATCTAGGTCCCCTTCTTTTTATCCTAACCATTAACGACCTTGAAACTGTCATTCAGCACTCAGCACTTTCTCTCTATGCTGACGATACAAAATTTTTCAAATCCATTTCCTCACATCACGACTCCCGTCTCCTTCAAATAGATCTAGATAATTTTTCCACCTGGTGCCTCAAAAACTGCCTTGAACTCAATGTCACCAAATGCCAATCTATTACCTTCTCACGCAAGTGCAACAGGTCTCCTCCTCGAACATACCTCCTCCACGGCAAAGCTATATCCATCGCCCAATCTATTCGTGACCTTGGTGTATTATGCGACAGGGAACTTAATTTCCGCTCGCATATTGATGAGATAATTCTTAAAGCAAACTCATCGCTTGGCTTCGTTAAAAGATGGTCCAAGGAATTCTCCAACCCGTACGTGACCAGATCTCTGTACGTCACATTTGTTCGCCCCCTGCTCGAGTACGCTAGCCAAGCATGGTCTCCCTTTCAACGTGTTCATATAGACAGAATTGAGAGTATCCAACGTCGTTTTCTTCGATTTGCACTTAGGGGGCTTTCTTGGAATGATCCCTTAATCTTACCTCCATATCAAGACCGCCTCAAACTTATTAACCTCAATACCCTTGAGGAACGCAGAGACGTAGCAGACATTCTCTTTATCCACCGTCTACTCTCAGGCTCCATCGACTGTATGTCTCTTTACAACTCTATCTCCTTTAACACTAACCCTCGGAATCTTCGTTGTCCCCGTCTCTTCTATTTACCAATTCACCGAACCTCATATGGATCAAATGAACCTATCTCCCGTATGCTGCGGAAGGTGAATTCAAACCATACTGTTTTTGACTTCAACCGTAGTAGTGCTTCCCTTAAAATTGACCTCCTTCACCATCCTTAGCTTTTAGTAGTAGATTTAAGTTAGTCTTAGTTTAATTGTAATAGCTTGTATTAAGCCAAATAAATGGGGGTTTTTTTCCCCACCAAAATTCAAATTCAAAATTCAAAAAGGTGACCTCCTGTTCGAACTAAAGAAGCAAGGTGAGAAAACCGAGCAGTTCAAGGGGATACTCGGGGAAACTCTCGGCGCCAACGCGGAGGTCCGGACACTGACCCACCGATCCACGATAGAAATCAAGGATATCGACGAGGTCACCACTAAGAAAGATATCTGCGAGGCCATAAAGTCGCAGTTCCAGCTGAAAGAGGTATGTGAAGCAGACGTCCTGAACTTAAGGAAGGCCTACGGAGGCACGCAAGTCGCGATGATCGGGTTGCCAGTAGACAGCGCGAATAAGATGCTTAAGTCGGGCAGGATTAAGATTGGGTGGGTAAACTGCCGCATACGAGTGCGTTTAGTGCTAACTAAATGCTTTAGGTGCCTAGAATTCGGGCACACGGCGCGTCACTGCAAGAGCGAGTATGACCGATCCAAGCAGTGTAGAAGATGTGGGGAAGAAGGTCACATTGCCAAGGCTTGTGCAAAGAAACCTCTATGTTTCTGGTGCAAGGAGGACAAGCCTGATAACGCTGTACACGTGGCTGGTAGCGGCCAGTGTCCAGTATTCAAGAAGGCCCTGACGAACAAAGTATGATGAAGGTCGTCCAGATAAACCTTAACCACTGTGCGGCCGCGCAGGACCTGCTGGTGCAGATGACAAGGGAACAAAAAGTAGATATTGCCCTAGTTAGTGAGCCCTACAAATCTTTGGATGGTTGTAGCTGGATAGACGATATCTCAAAGAAGACAGCGATATGGACCTGTGGAAGCCACGCCATGCAAAAAGTCGGTGGGCCAGCGGAGTACTTCGTAACCGCTAGGATAAACGGCATCCACTTCTATAGTTGCTACGCACCCCCTAGCCTAACACCTAGGGCTTACCTGAAGCTGCTGGATGACATTGTAGCTGACGCGCGAGGAAAACACCCAATTATAATTGCTGGCGATTTCAATGCATGGGCTACAGAATGGGGCAGCAGGATAACGGACGCAAGGGGTAGAGCTCTACTAGAAGCATTCGCAACACTAGATGTGAGTTTGGCGAACAATGGTGCAAAAAACACATTTCGGAAAGCAGGCAAGGGGTCTATCATAGATATCACCTTTATGAGTAACTCACTCCTGCGCAAAACAAAATGGCAAGTAAGCGAAGAATATACGCACAGCGATCACCAGGCAATCATATTTAGCTTGAACAAAGACAAGCCCAGGCAGCCCCCCAAGCTAACAGGGCCAAAGTGGAAAGACACCCACTTTGATAAAGATATGTTCGAGGAAATGATGAATACCGAACTTGCATTCAGCAGCGAAACAGCGGAGACACTGTCACAACAATTGACGCAAACAATTACCACAGCGTGTGATGCAGCAATGCCTAGAAGATCTGCCAGTAAAAGAGGGGCACCGTGTTACTGGTGGAACGACGAAGTTAAAACGCTCAGAGCAGCTTGCCTCCGGGCTAGACGCAGATCCCAGCGATGCAGGGGAAGGCCAGAGTTTCAAGAAAGGCTATCTATCTTCAGATTAGCAAGGCGAGATCTCGAAAGGGCCATTAAAGAGAGTAAGGCAAGATGCTTTAAACAACTCTGCGATGGGGCAGACCTAGACCCCTGGGGTATGGCATATAGGATGGTGATGAAGAAGCTCAAGGGCAGTAGGTCCCCACAAATATCCTGCCCAATAATGCTGAAGACAATAGTTGAGCACTTATTCCCATATAGGCCGTCAACTTTGATCATCACCACAAGAGACACAAGTTCGGAACGCATCCCTGCAATCACGCCGAAGGAACTATACGAAGCGTGCAGGAAGATAGGTGACAACAAAGCGCCCGGACCCGATGGCATCCCGAATGTGGCGGTTAAAGCGGCCGTTCGAAAACGACCGGAGCTTTTTATTGCAACGATGCAACGGTGTCTGGAGGAAGGGGTATTCCCGAGGTCGTGGAAACTCCAACACCTGGTTTTACTGCCAAAAGGGAAAAAACCACCGGAGGAACCGTCCTCATACCGGCCAATATGCCTATTAGATACAATGGGAAAAATCTTAGAACGGATCATATACTGCAGACTACTCGAGGTGGCAGAAGATAAAGGAGCTTTGTCTGATGACCAGTATGGATTCAGAAAATCGCGTTCTACCGTCGATGCCATTAAGGCGGTAGTAGATACAGCGGCTGAAGCAATACGGGGAAAAAGGTGGAGAGGTGGGATGAAGAAATACTGCGCGGTTGTGACCCTTGATGTTAAAAATGCCTTCAATTCGGCAAGCTGGTCATGCATTAGGAGATCCTTGGTCAGAATGGAAACGCCATACTACCTGCTGAATATAGTAGCAAACTACCTTACCGACAGGAAGTTAAGATACCATACTGACGATGGCGTTAAGTACTACAACACCACCGCGGGAGTACCACAAGGTTCGGTTCTTGGACCCCTCTTGTGGAACATAATGTACGACGGGGTTCTCCGATTAACGCTGCCACAAGGAGTTAAGGTTATAGGCTTTGCTGACGATATCGCTGTGGTTACTGTGGCCAAACATATCCATGAGATAGAGTCCGCTACGGATGAAGCAGTAGCCAGAATCAAGAATTGGCTAGAGTCTGCAGGGCTAGAACTAGCTGACCACAAGACCGAGGCTGTGTTGATAACCAGCCGAAAGACTGTGGAATATGCATCTTTCCGTGTTGGAAACCAACTAATTAGATCAAAGGAGTCATTAATGTACCTAGGAGTAATGCTCGACAACAGGTTAAGCTTTAAAACGCATATCCAGTACGCCAGCAAAAGGGCGTCACAGATGCAGGCAGCTCTTTCCCGGATTATGCCAAACATCGGTGGCCCTGGATACGCCAGAAGGATTCTGTTATCCAGGGTGGTCAGCTCAATACTGATATACGCTGCACCGGTCTGGGCAGGGGCTCTTACATCTAAGGAAACAAGAAGGAAGCTCTCGTCAGCATACAGGCTCTGCGCAATAAGAACAATAAGCGGATTCCGAACAATTTCGGACGAAGCAGCCTGCGTTATTGCGGGAATGATTCCCATCGACATTCTCGCTAACGAAATGCAAAGGATCTACCTTAGGCTAACTGTCAACAGGCAAGAGTCCATCATAAGAAAAAGGATAAAAGAAGAAGAAAGGGCAACATCTCTAGCACTGTGGCAAGTCCGGTGGGATAACACGGCAAAAGGCAGATGGACCCACAAACTGATCCCAAACATCGAGGTCTGGACAAGAAGAAAAATCGGGGACTGCAACTACCACCTCACGCAGTTCCTGTCCGGGCACGGCGGCTATCGAAGTTATCTTCACAGATTCGGCCACGATAGCTCGCCTCTATGCCCCGAATGCCCAGATGAAGAGGAGGATACGGAGCACGTAATGTTCCACTGCAGAAGATTTTCAGGAGGAAGAGTGAACTTACCCACTCCACAGCTTCTCATAGAGCGTATGATGAGCTCAGAAGACGACTGGCTGGAAATATGTTCATATATAACGAGCGTACAAAATGAGCTAAGAAGAGCCGAAAGACAAAGAAGGGTCGAAGTGGCAGACATTGATGATTTAGCATGAGTTGCTAACCAGCCCCGCGAAGTAATACCTAACGGCAGTCCCGCGGGGAGAGTGGTAGAAGAGTACATGGGTGTGGTTTAGTACGTGAGGCGCGAGGCACTGGAGAAACATATCCCGCGAATCGTGCATGCTAGTAGCACGGGCAACTAGTATCTTTCGAAGATTACACATCCTTTGGACGCAACCATAAAAAAAAAAAAAAAAAAAAAAAAAAAGCCATGTTTTTAGTGGGTATGCGCTATCACCTAAAATAACAGCGTTTTCGAAAGGCCTCCATCCATTTTCCATTTTATGATACAGAGTACTGTTACGCAACACTCTTGCATCATGTACACTGCCTGGCCAGTTGGCACTTACATAGTAAAACTGTAGATCTGGCCCGCACACTTCCGTACAGTTTAGTGAGTGCTCACCACGTCGATCAACGAAAGCAACTTCGTTATCAGAAGGGGCATCAATTTTGATAAGTATACCATCAACTGCGCCACAAACCTCCGGCATCCCACCTTTTTCAAAAAAATCCTGAATAACTGGAAGCATATCATCTGGCCAACATACTTGGCTGTCGAATTCGATGTCATTTACTGCCTGAGTAATCTCTCGAATGCAGCGACACACTGTCATTTTACTAACGCCGTGCATGTCACCTATAACATGGTACTGTGAGCCCGAACCGAACCAATGTAGAGCAATCAACAGTTTTTGGTAAACGGTTAATGAATAACTTTTATTTGGAGTGCACTGTATTTTTCTTCTTAGTCTTGCAGCAAGATTGTGTGCAGTTGATTTTGATATGCGAAATTTTTCAATATACAGATGATCACTAACATCAAAATTAATTCTTGGCCTAAAAACTTTTAACCTGTGCCGAGGTTCACTAATCTCACTATCACCGTCACTATCAAAGACGGAATCAAAAAATCACATTTTTAACTATGTATATATCTATTATTGTATTTCACTATTTGTTTTCTGCTTAGGTATTACATTAAAAATGCACTTGTCAATATTCAAATCACCTGTCCATATTGAACCACAGTTCGACAAGTGTGTCTTGACACTTGTCGTGTTCTGTTACAGAAAGAGGGAAATTATATAATTTCCTACTTGTCATCTTTCATCGCGACAATTGTCGCAGTGCTCGCGGACTTGTCGTTTTGTGTTACACAATCTTTTACAAGTTGTCGAAATTCACTTGTCCTACAACTACTTGTCGCGTTCTATTACAGGCCCCAGAAATTCTGCCACAGAAAAAGAAATGCGCATCCAAACTACGCACAAAGTAGGTACCTGTTCTGCTCATCTCATTAATAAAAGCAACAGATGACAAAATCAAACCTGAAAATATTATGAAATCGAACCAAAAGGCAGAAAAAGAATACATTACAAAACCCACCCCTCATCCACCTCTGAAATCGGAAAGGGAAAGCATCATAAAACAGCAGTGCAAATGCATGGTAGAAAAGAATATAATTTGGTGTGGGAAAGTGAGTAAAGATTGAATATACTTTCGTTTATTTTTTTTTTTCAAGAAAAATTCCAAGATTTGTGTTGACATTTCGTGCTTTAAAAAAAAGTAGCAAAGTAGACGTTTTTATGGAGAGTGTGTAGCAGCGTAGCAAATTGGAAATCGCGTAGCAGTTTTGCTACGATCGTAGCAAAGTGGCAGCGCTGCAAACGAATAGTACTATAGTCTCTCTCTCTCTCTCATAGATTTTTTGGGCAAAAACTCAGTTTCGATACTATCGAAATGTTAAACTATCGTTACGCCTAAAGCTCGAGTGCTACACTTGATTTTACTCCTCATACACGGCCCTAGCGAGGTATCCGTCGGAACGGAAAATTCTCCGATTTTATACGATTCGGAAGATTTTTTCTGCGAGGTATTCTTCGGAACAACTGTTCGGAGATTTGTTCAGACATTTTGTAACGCATATCGGCGAATGACGTTGAAGTGCGATGAAGTGCATTTTTTTGTTAAATTTTTGACAGCTAGGTTCCGATATCCTCCGACAGAAATTGGTTGCGGAATTTGTTTACGATTTGGAGTGCGGTGCGGTGCGCCATCGCAATAGTTTATTCTCTTCCGAAATCGGACACCTCGAATGGAATTTGAGCCTCCGAAAGAGTGTGCGTTGCGGAGAATTTTCCGTTCCGACGGATACCTCGCTAGGGCCGACAATTTCTGTACCGGGCCTTGTTATAACTCCAATCCTTTCTTAAGGAGTTTGAGTAAACTCAAAAAAAAAAAAAAAAAAATCTGTAGAATAACTCAAGCAAAAGCGAAAATTTGGAATTCCTTTTTTTAGGGCGTTCCCGATTTCACCCGCAAATTTTGAAAATAAAATAGGGTGTCATAAACGTCGAAAATCTGCGCTCGTATAATCGTCTTTCTTTTTTGTTGCAGGTTTCAGATTTTTCGTGCCCAATGGAACATAAAACGAGATTTTTCTTCCTTTGTATTTGTGGTGGTGCGAGTTTTAAAAGTTAGCTGTTCTTAAATTGTAATTTGTATATATAAGAATCCATTCAATTAATGCTAATATCCATTGCAGCGGCTAGATGTAATTTTTTTCTCTATTTTTCACAGACTTCAAAAATGACAAATGTCTTGGTGTTAGTGCAAATAGGTGTGGATCTCGCTCAGAAATCGAGATTCGCAAAATTTCGCTTTTTTTGCGGCCAATGGAACACGAAATCTGACAGCCAGCTGATTTCGAGAGCAGAAAAACTGCTCTGAATCTGAAAAAAGTGCTTTTTCTGTCCCAATGGAAAATTGGGACGAATGGAGGATAACCCCTGGCGGCCAATTTTCGCATCGGTAGGTTGCTATAGATTTTGACAGCTGGTATATATTTGTATGAAAAAACAAGAAGTTGTTGTGAGAAATTGTGTAATTAATTCGAAATATACATTAAATAAAAGAAAACAACTTATTTTATAACAGAAAAATAATATCTTAAAAGTGAGTTCGAAAAGTGTTAATATAAAAGTGAATACTAAGTTTTTGTTTTTGTAGAAAATGCAGACTACAGTCGGAGCTCAGTATGGTGGCGTTCCGTATTGCAAATCATACCGAAAAGAGGGAATTACATTGTATCATCTTCAAAAGAAGTTACGAACTCTAAAGTTCTTCTAATTAAATGGGGTACTGTATTTAGGATGAGGAAAAAATGTCCCAAGTGTTTTTCCATTTGTAGTCTTCAGTCTTTACTTTAAAGATAAAGACATTTTGCGACCGAATGCACGGAATGGTTTCAGTATAGAACCAAACTTGTTCAAAGGAGCATTCCCCAGCCTCAAACTTCCGAAATCAGCAATTCCTTCGAAGAAAACTGGCATTATACGTTCAAGGCGGTTACTATCACGTTTAGCTGCTTTTATGAGAAGAAATTATTACAAGTTCCTACATTTCGTTTCCATTTATTTAATTATATAATTTTAATTTATCCTCTAGATCTACTCAAGAATGTATTACATTTACACATCAACCCACAAGTTCGGCGGAGAATCTAAGTGATACAGAAGAACCATCACACAACTATACTGAGAGTGTTCGTAGCATATGGGTTCAGGCATGCTTAAGCCCATTCACTAGTTTTACTGCATTATGTTAGATATGATTGATGATGCAGCTACCACCAGCGCAGTAATTTCATCTACGGATGGAGGTGGGGAGAGGATAATTTTATGTATTCAGCCAGCTTTAACTATTTCTTCGCCTTCCCGGATAGACCGTTTAACACCACTGAAGTATTCAATTATTCCACAGAGCGATGTTGTGACAACCTTAGAAACTTCTAAGCTGGCTGATAGGTGGCAGCGCGGATATAAAAGGGGCGCGTTGACAACAGAGATGTACAGTTGATTTTTAACCCGTGATTGTGTGAAGTTCGAAAGAGTAATCGGTTGTGAGATAAATAAGTGAAAAGAAATACAGTGAATAAAGCGATTGGATTGAAACGTTTAAGAATTGATCTAAGTGATATTATTTTGGTACTAAATAAGTGAATATTTAGAAAGTGTAAATAAAGTGATTTTATTAGAAAAGTTGAACAGAATAGTGTTTTATCTTTTCGAATCCAAGCCTGAATGTAACAGTATTTATTTTTTTTAAGAACTGAAGAATGAACTTTGTTTTTGTGAAGATAATTTTTTTAGAACAAATCCGAAATAAAAACAAAGCAAAAAAAAAATTGTTACAAATTTATAAGCCTCATCCTATTTTATTCAACGACAAACGAAATTTTTTAATTCTCTCAATATTTTTCCTATCTCAATTTATGCGAGCTGTCATCGGCCAAAAATAATCGTACTTCACATTTTGTATCCATTATTTTGGCTTGTTGTGTATTATATTTATATGTTAGTTGAAAACGTCACTGAAACCTTTCGTTCATTCTATTATTTTCATTTTTCTTTTCGTTCGCACAATATTGTACAACAATTTTTTTGTTTAGCAGCTACGTCAAAATGAATACCTACGTAGTCCTTAAAAAGTCTTGAACAGACGAAATTACAGAAAATCAGTGGTTAAATCTCATTAACCGCTCAAAATCGGCTGGTTATCGATTTTTCTGGTTAACTAAGCAAACTACAGATTCTCTGGTAGATTCGATGGTTACCAGCTGGAAAAATCGATGATTAAAGACAACCAAGATTGAACAAACCGGGCCTACGCGTATCTTATCTCTATTTCGTTACGTTTTTATATAGTTTTTGCGTTATTTTTTTTTTCCAAATGTGTAAAGATTTTTCTTGCCTTTGAGATTAAAAAAATTATTTATATTAAACCAATACACTGATTGTCACCCCACATCAGTTATCATTTGAGTTTTTAAATCTTTGATATGTCATTCACCACTAACATTTCAGTTAAAGAATGATTACTATTATTCTATTCCATTCTTTAATGCATATTGTTACTAGTTTAAGTATGAAATGAATAAAATCAATTATCTATCTATCTATCTATCTAATCTTTACAGTATAACAAGGTGGACCAAATACAAGTTTCATTTTAAAAGTGCAATAAAATGAACAAAATTAATTTGTTTCCATGTATTATGGTTTGTAATGTGGTTTTCCATTGGGACCAAAAATCAATCTTTTTTTTGATCTAAATCACTTTTCACGTTCCATTGGGACGAAAAATCAATCTTTTTTTTCGATTCGGATCACTTTTTGCAGATCTCGATATTTTTTCAGATCTACACATACCAAAATAATTTGCACAGCTGTTTTACGTCATTTTGCGAAGCTTGCTTTCGAGGCAAATGCGCAACGTTTCGTGAAAACCAAAATAACAAAATACATAAATAGCTATGGTTACGATTTCGGAGGAATTATTATCTTCATTATCTCCCTCGTCATCTGAAGATTACAAACCACCAATAATACTACATTTGTATCTACAAGAAGGAAAACATTTTTGAGGGCGATATCCATTTGTGATTTAGCCAAAAACGAATGCCATTTGAACAGCTGATATTGTTGTCAATTAACGCACTAATACATTTACAAGCAGATCAATTTCGTTGCGCGTTCCATGAGCACCGTAAAATCTGAGATCTGAAAAAGATTTCAAGTGGTCCCAATGGAAAACCACATTAGTAAGAGAAAATATTCCCATTGATTATGGAACACAACGTCGTTTAAGTGGCTGCCTCAGCTGGCTTCGCTGCAGCTAGCTCATTCTGCCAATCCAATTTTCCAAGACCTTGTTGATGGTTTCGGGCTGTAGCTCACGAATTGCTTGGATGATATTGGCGTTAAGTGCTTGAGTCGTTTCTGGATTATTGGCATAACATCGGTCCTTCACAGTTTCGCACAAACAAATCGCAGCTCCAAAGCGCCCAATTGACATCGCCAAGACTGCTGATAACACGATTTGGGAATATGGTTCGCAAAAGATAGATTTTTGGCATGGGGTGTGTCGCATGGCGCGCCAACCTGCATTAACCAGAGGTCGTCCAAATACATATCTTCATTTTCAGTAAAAAAAAAAAAAAATTAACATGGCTCTGTAACTCCCACCGTTAACCGAAACATTGTTCCCAGTTAAAATGAGGCTATTTACAAAGAAAAAGGGTCCAATTATGCCAAGACTCATCCGAGGCATAATTTGCATTTATCATCATACAATGAATTTTCCCTTTCATGACCGGCTTGTGAGGCCTGTGCATGACGTGTAGATCGTGTTGGTGGGTGGATCTTCAGAGCGTATCTTTTCTCCTGCTCCTAGTTCCTGAGAAGAGAGCTCAGGTATGTACACCCATGGATCCGGTGGATCGCGCTATGTCTAACTTTAGAATCCCTGCTAAACTGATACGCCTTATCAGAATGACGTTGGAGGATGCTCGATGTTCTGTCAAAGTTGGAAGAGACTCTACTGAAACCTTCGAAACCACCAGATGGCTTAGACAAGGCGATGCACTGTCATGCAGCTGTTTTAACATTGTGCTTGATAATGTAATACGGAGCACCCATGCCAGTACATCGGGCACCATAAATTGACACAGTTACTTGGGTTTTGAGACGACATTGATGTGATAGGAAGAACGAAGCGAGCAGTAACCGGTGCATTCACTACTATGGAGTCAGCAGCAAGCAGCATGGGGTTGAAAATAAACGAGGACAAGACGAAGTATATGCTCTTATCAACAAAAGTCCAATCCCACCACCGACTTGGTCAAAATGCGTCCATTGATAGGTATAACTTCGAGGTAGTCAGTGAATTTGTCTATCTAGGCACTGCTGTAAACTCAGGCAACAACATCAGCGCTGAAATCAAACGCGGACTAACTCTTGCAAATCGCTGTTTCTTTGGGCTGAATAAGCAACTGAGGAATAGAGCCCTATCGAGAAGAACCAAGGAGACGTTGTATAAAACACTCATCATCCCGGTCCTGCTATATGGTGCCGAAGCGTGGACCCTCTCCCAAACGGATGAAAAGTCACTTGGAGTCTTCGAGAGAAAAGTTCTGCGTACGATTTATGGTCCTGTCTGCGTAAACCAAGAAGACAATATTTGGCGAAGAAGATACAACGACGAACTATACGTGCTGTACAGCGACATGAGCTTAGCCAGAAAAATTCGAATTCAACGACTAAGATGGCTGGGTCATGTAGAGCGAATGGACATCAATGCTCCAGCGCGAAAAGTCTTTAACGCCAAACCAGAGGGAGCGACCAGGTGGAGGGAGACCTCTGACAACTTGGAGTGCGAAATTGGAGACGGCAGGCTAGAGATCGAGCCGGCTGGATGGGTATATTGAGCAAGGCCTAGGAGCACCACGCTCTAGTTGAGCCAACAAAAGTAAAAAAAAAAAGATGCCAAGACTCCACAATCCGCATCAAACTGCCACATCCTCGTCTGTGCGCATCGTAAGACGACGGGGACATGAATGAATATGCCTCTCCAGTTAGCGCGATCTTTAGCTAACTGCCTCCAATTGCGCACTCCAAGTTGGTTGAGGTCCCCTTCCACTTGTTCGTGCCACCTAAGGCGAGGTCTTCCTCTACTGCGTTGTCTCTCCGGGTTGAAGTCGAAGACTCTTCGGGCCGGAGCGTTGGTGTCCATTCGCTCTACATGTCCTTACCATCTTAGACGACTAATGTGTACATATGCGGCCTTAAAATCGATAAAAAGATGGTGAGTATCGATCTGGACTTCTTGGGTTTTCTCCAGGATCTGCCGTAGTGTGAATATTTGATCGGTCGTGGTCTTACCAGGCCTAAAACCGCACTGATAGGTACCTATCAGATCGTTGACGAATGGTTTCAGGCGTTCACACAGTACAGCAGACATGATCTTATACGCAGTGTTCAGGAGACTGGTGCCTCTATAGTTGGCACAGTTTAGAAAGTCTCCTTTCTTGTGGATCGGGCAAACGATGCTGAGGTTCCATTCATCAGGCATACTTTCGTCTGACCAAATCTTGGAGACGAGTTGGTGTATGCTCTCTACCAGTCGTCTCCCGCTGCCTTAAACAGCTCGGCAGTTAAGCCGTCCGGTCCAGCAGCCTTGTTGGATTTAAGCTTAGATATTGCTATCCTCACTTCATTTTGGTCAGGTGGACGGAAATCTTGGCTTTTATCGTCCAGGTTGAATGGCTCGTTCTGTCTGACAGCGGAATTTGTGTCGTCTTCACCGTTTAGCAATCTGGAGAAATGGTTTTTCCATGTCCTCGGCACCGACTGTGACTACTACAAGGTTTCCTTGTTCGTCTCTACAGGTCTCCGTTCGGGTCTTGTTGGCATGCCACGTTCTTTTTACCTTTTGGTTCCGAACATTGTTCCTGGAGTAACACCTCTCTCTTTTTTCTCCGGAGAAGCCGATGTTCTTCCCTCCTTTTTTGCTCGTAGAGCTGACGAGCTGCTCTCGTCCTTCTATGCAGCGACGCTTCGTAGGCACTTTGTTTTGCTGCATGTGCTTGCCGGCACTCTTCGTCAAACCAGGGGTTTCGGGGGGGTGGGCTGGTGAAACCGAGCACGTCAGTTGCGGCGTTTTTGATGGCTTCTTGGCATCGGCGCCACTGGTCTTCGGCACTTGATGCTGGCAGCATAGGACTTCTCGAGAGGTTGAGGGATACACGATCGGCAAAGGTTCTGGCGGTTTGTTGCGTTTGTAGATCGTGTTGGTGGGTGGATCTTCAGAGCGTATCTTTTCTCCTGCTCCTAGTTCCTGAGAAGAGAGCTCAGGTATGTACACCCATGGATCCGGTGGATCGCGCTATGTCTAACTTTAGAATCCCTGCTAAACTGATACGCCTTATCAGAATGACGTTGGAGGATGCTCGATGTTCTGTCAAAGTTGGAAGAGACTACTGAAACCTTCGAAACCACCAGATGGCTTAGACAAGGCGATGCACTGTCATGCAGCTGTTTTAACATTGTGCTTGAAAATGTAATACGGAGCACCCATGCCAGTACATCGGGCACCATAAATTGACACAATTACTTGGGTTTTGAGACGACATTGATGTGATAGGAAGAACGAAGCGAGCAGTAACCGGTGCATTCACTACTATGGAGTCAGCAGGAAGCAGCATGGGGCTGAAAATAAACGAGGACAAGACGAAGTATATGCTCTTATCAACAAAAGTCCAATCCCACCACCGACTTGGTCAAAATGCGTCCATTGATAGGTATAACTTCGAGGTAGTCAGTGAATTTGTCTATCTAGGCACTGCTGTAAACTCAGGCAACAACATCAGCGCTGAAATCAAACGCGGACTAACTCTTGCAAATCGCTGTTTCTTTGGGCTGAATAAGCAACTGAGGAATAGAGCCCTATCGAGAAGAACCAAGGAGACGTTGTATAAAACACTCATCATCCCGGTCCTGCTATATGGTGCCGAAGCGTGGACCCTCTCCCAAACGGATGAAAAGTCACTTGGAGTCTTCGAGAGAAAAGTTCTGCGTACGATTTATGGTCCTGTCTGCGTAAACCAAGAAGACAATATTTGGCGAAGAAGATACAACGACGAACTATACGTGCTGTACAGCGACATGAGCTTAGCCAGAAAAATTCGAATTCAACGACTAAGATGGCTGGGTCATGTAGAGCGAATGGACATCAATGCTCCAGCGCGAAAAGTCTTTAACGCCAAACCAGAGGGAGCGACCAGGTGGAGGGAGACCTCCGACAACTTGGAGTGCGAAATTGGAGACGGCAGGCTAGAGATCGAGCCGGCTGGATGGGTATATTGAGCAAGGCCTAGGAGCACCACGCTCTAGTTGAGCCAACAAAAGTAAAAAAAAAAAAAGATGCCAAGACTAAACAATCCGCATCAAACTGCCACATCCTCGTCTGTGTGCATCGTAAGACGACGGGGACATGAATGAATATGCCTCTCCAGTTAGCGCGATCTTTAGCTAACTGCCTCCAATTGCGCACTCCAAGTTGGTTGAGGTCCCCTTCCAATTGTTCGTGCCACCTAAGGCGAGGTCTTCCTCTACTGCGTTGTCTCTCCGGGTTGAAGTCGAAGACTCTTCGGGCCGGAGCGTTGGTGTCCATTCGCTCTACATGTCCTTACCATCTTAGACGACTAATGTGTACATATGCGGCCTTAAAATCGATAAAAAGATGGTGAGTATCGATCTGGACTTCTTGGGTTTTCTCCAGGATCTGCCGTAGTGTGAATATTTGATCGGTCGTGGACTTACCAGGCCTAAAACCGCACTGATAGGTACCTATCAGATCGTTGACGAATGGTTTCAGGCGTTCACACAGTACAGCAGACATGATCTTATACGCAGTGTTCAGGAGACTGGTGCCTCTATAGTTGGCACAGTTTAGAAAGTCTCCTTTCTTGTGGATCGGGCAAACGATGCTGAGGTTCCATTCATCAGGCATACTTTCGTCTGACCAAATCTTGGAGACGAGTTGGTGTATGCTCTCTACCAGTCGTCTCCCGCTGCCTTAAACAGCTCGGCAGTTAAGCCGTCCGGTCCAGCAGCCTTGTTGGATTTAAGCTTAGATATTGCTATCCTCACTTCATTTTGGTCAGGTGGACGGAAATCTTGGCTTTTATCGTCCAGGTTGAATGGCTCGTTCTGTCTGACAGCGGAATTTGTGTCGTCTTCACCGTTTAGCAATCTGGAGAAATGGTTTTTCCATGTCCTCGGCACCGACTGTGACTACTACAAGGTTTCCTTGTTCGTCTCTACAGGTCTCCGTTCGGGTCTTGTTGGCATGCCACGTTCTTTTTACCTTTTGGTTCCGAACATTGTTCCTGGAGTAACACCTCTCTCTTTTTTCTCCGGAGAAGCCGATGTTCTTCCCTCCTTTTTTGCTCGTAGAGCTGACGAGCTGCTCTCGTCCTTCTATGCAGCGACGCTTCGTAGGCACTTTGTTTTGCTGCATGTGCTTGCCGGCACTCTTCGTCAAACCAGGGGTTTCGGGGGGGTGGGCTGGTGAAACCGAGCACGTCAGTTGCGGCGTTTTTGATGGCTTCTTGGCATCGGCGCCACTGGTCTTCGGCACTTGATGCTGGCAGCATAGGACTTCTCGAGAGGTTGAGGGATACACGATCGGCAAAGGTTCTGGCGGTTTGTTGCGTTTGTAGTCGTCCAACGTTAAATCTCCTCACAGTATTTTCTCGTTGTTGTGGCGTCTGGGATATCCGCATCCTTACCTTGGCTACAACAAGGTAGTGGTCCGGTTTGATGATCAGGTGACCGCCATGTTCCTTTGTGTATATTTAGTTGAGGAAACCGTGAACTAGCTATGGTAACATTACGTCCCGCAGCAAAATCAATCAGCCTAAGTCCGTTTCCAAACGCGGTGTCGTGTAGGCTGTTTTTTCCGATTGTGGTACCAAAAATGTCCTCCTTTCCTATTTTTGCGTTAAAATCACCCAAGACGATTTTAACGTCATGCTTAGGACATTGCTCATATGTTTTGTCGAGGAGCTCGTAGAAACACTCTTTGGTAGCTTCGTATTTTTCTTCTGGGGGCGTGAGCGCATATTAGGCTGATGTTGGCGAATTAAGCCTTTATGCGGATCGTTGTAAGGCGTTCACTTACGTGTCGAAAGCTCAAGACTTCTTGCCTAAGTCTGCCGCTTACAATAAATTCGCATCCAAATAGACGCTGTTTTTGTTCCCTATAGCAATCACCGTAGTAAATGTCACAGTTTTTCGTCCTTCTTTTGCCCGGCCCATCCCACCGCACTTCCTGCATGGCGGTGATATCTGCTTTGAAGCAGACTAGGGCCTCCGCTAATTGTTCGGCTGCACGCGGTCTATTCAGGGTTCAAATATTCCACGTGCATATCCGAACGTCATTGTCCTTTTTTCGTCTACCAGGGTCGTCAACAGTGAATCCGTCCTTATCCGAGGCTATTGGTTGCTTCGCAATAAAAAAAATTTTCCGTGGTAGGGTAGTTAGCCCCACGCACAACCCCCAACCTGGAGGACCAGGCCCTTTCTTCGAGCCCTTGGGCAACAGGAGCCGGAATATTCCGGAGTAAGTAGCCCGCTGCGGAGATGTGAGAGCTGCCGTTGACCCATTAAGGGCTCTTCCGCCACCATCTCTATTTCAACACCCTGACTAGTGTTGAAAAATCCTCAATGACCTCAGCTCCAAATACGTCGAAGTAGCTCATTGAGGTATCTGCCATGTTGACTGTTGACGCCACCGTTGATTCAACCAAGTGAATTCATCCGCCGTACGTCCTCTTTCTGAGGGGCTCATGTAAGACTTCTGAGACTCGAGCAGACAGTCAACTCCAACAGAGCATTATAGTGTTGCTATTTTCTTCGTGTTCAACACTCGCTCTTATAAGTTTAGCAAGTCAAGTCCGGGTGAACAAGACCAGTACCCGGTGGTTACCACGGGAGGTAAAATAAGCACAATTGATGTGTATGAACCAGTTGCAACAACTGGGCATCGCCAAGTTGATGTCAATCAGTGTCTACCCTATTCATACAACACCCAACCACCGAAACCACTAGATGGCCCCCCTTTATTTTGTAGGTCACACTTGGTAGGGGCAGTTATTTATTGGTTAGTGTGTTGGACAAATAGGCAAGGCGTGCCATCAAGTAGGGCCGATTGTTTGTTAAGTTGTCTGGCGCGAAACCAAATAAGTCTGTCGGTTGACCATACTAACAGGATGGATTTTTCAGATTTATACCGTATACCTACACTCATTTCCATATCCATTTCTTAATCCATATTTCGAATGCAAGCCGCACTGAAAATTGCAATCGTTTAGAGTTAAACGGCATATCGCGTCGATTCCGAAGGAATCATCGAAATTTTTATTTATTTTTTTCTTAAGAATTGTAGCAGCGATGGTATTGTTCTTCAATTTCTTCACTCAAGAAATATTATTTAGAAAAACACAAAAATATAATAATGATTACCGATCCGACTTTTAATTGTAAATGTAAACCGGGCAATTAAAATAAGTTTATAAATTCCGTTGGATAATGAACGAAGTATATTAGTTTGTTACGTTTTTTCTGCTTATGTAAAATAATTACGTAATTCTTTGGGGCGGAAGTTTAATTTGATTTATTCTTCCTTCTGTCGTAGGAAAGAAATTGCAATGCATTCACGTTTTTTGATATAAAAGATAAGTTTGTAAATAAAAGATAAATGAGTCATAAATTTTAGTTAGCAGTCGAATTTATTGATTTCTTTTTTGTATGGCGTTCGAATAAAAATCAAAACATTGCATACGAAATTAATATCAATTAAACAAAATTATAATTTCTTTTACTTATAAAAAAATGTTATTTTTGTTTCTAATTTGACAAAAAATGTATCAAATTGTGAAATATTAACTCAAACAAAAATGTAGTTATATATTGTTTGTTAATATACATATTACAAAAATAAAGCGTTCAATTTGAAATGAAAATGTTACAATTTTTGAGTATTATGCACTGTTCGCCTTTTTCTTCGTTCGATTGCGATAAAACGAGGGCAAGCGTGCTTTTAAGAGAAAATACAGTTTTCGATGTAGTAACAATAGGTATAAATAAAAAAATGTGTATAAATTGAAAGTTATAATAACAACAAAGCGCTGTGAATATCGAGGTATTCACATGATGCTGCACGGCATCGCACAGCAAAGGGGTAAGCAAACCGGAACTACAGCAGCACCCGATTTACTTGAACTTTTTGACTTGTAGCCGGATTCATATTCGTACATTCCAGATGCCTTGGCATATTTGCCCTAGAAAAAGAGAATTAAATGAAGTGAAAGTAAAAGAAATTGTTTAGTATTACAGCTAACTAAAACTTACAGATGCAGAATAACCGCCAGCACTACTTTCCATCTTGTGGGAAATCTCTTGCCCGGGTGGGTAGTATACTGCTCGCCCAGCTTTATTGACACTTGGTATGGTTTGCTGGTTGGTCGTGGCCAAGGCAGTCTCAATTTCTCTTTTTGGACGGTGATTGGTGTCAACTAGTTTACTATCAACATTATCCTGTGTTACACAATCGCATAAATAAACTGTGTACTATATGAAAAAGAAATTCACTTACACCTCCGAATGAGTCCAAGAGTTCGTTCAGCTGCGCTGGCGGGTTGCCACTTTTTTCGGGATAGATTACTCCGTCGACTGGGAATGGAGGTGGATGTGAAGTTGGCGATTCGTACTGTGGGCCCCGATGTGAGTTAGTTGTCGAAGATGAGTAATTGTATGTGACTGTGCTAGGTGGATTATTAGGATATGTATCCCTCGGGTACTCAACTGTGACAGTCGGCGGCAAATTATCGCCAGGTGGACCATGAATTGTATTAACCGTGTTGGTGGACTCCCGGTAGTAGTAGTTATTTGTAGACCCAGTTGGCTGATGTGGCGATTGCTGTGGACGTGATGGCAAAACGGTATACGAAGATGGAGAATTCTGTGGCAATAACGGTGTGCCCTGAATGCTGTTAGTATTATGTTCTGTTTTATTTATATTGTATACAATAGTCTTGGTTGACGGTGGAACTGGCTGAGGAGCCAGATGATCGTTTCTAAGAGTCCGATATTCCTGTGATTCATTAATTTCATACACTCGATTTGTGGGACTAGGACCAATGAGTTTCTCCGCACCAGAGTTGGTAGAACCATTTAAAGTATTGTAGCTGTCTGAACTATAAATCACCGTGTGTGGTAGATTAGGCTCAGTAATGAATTCATTCCTTGATGAGTTGTAGGCATTATTTTTGTATAATATCGTCCTGTTGTTGATTGTATTATGGTCTGCTGGAATTTCGTACGTGTATGTACGAACAGTGGTAGTCACCTTCGTTCCAGGTATGGGCAAGATGTCATCGGAGAGTGCTAGATTTTTTGAATCATTTTCCATTAGAGTTGGAACGTGCACGTTGTTTTCGGAATGTGTCACATTACTCGTTTCTATGACTTTGTTAGATGTGTTCATATTTCCGGAAATCGTTTTGCCTTTAAGAAAATTATTACAAAGTTTTATGTTAATTAAGATTATTAAGAAATATCTTTACTTGTATTATACGTCGATGTATCATTTCGTATGACATCTTTGTACGCAGCACTTGATCTATCGAGCGAGTTATAAGAGTTGTATTCAGATATATTCTCTACTTCCATTGGCAACTGATGGGATTTGACTATGCGTGTAGTTTTAGTAACAGTCCCGGTAGGTTCGCTGTAAAAAAGACATCTCAGTGTTAATTATCGAATAAAAGACGCAAATTGTATGTTCAACTTACATTGTTCGATAGCTTGTACTCGATGTATGGATGTCTGTAAGATAAATCGTAAGGAGTCTTATTATTGTAATGAATGAGTAAACAAATAGCTATGACGCTACGGTAGAGTTATGAAGTGATTTTAAATGAACTGCAGCTAACAAAGAAACGTAAAACTGTGCTTTATGGAATAATTTCCTACTTCAATTGAATTAAGTTTTCTTTAGAATTTGTTTTTCGCATTAGCGACTATTTTTCCAGCGACAACCAAATTTGGTAGCAGACATCTCATTTGTGCTCATTTTGGTTTGTCATTTCCCAATAAACAAACTTTAACGCATACGTTTGTCATTTCACCTTGAGTATAGACTTACGATACATAGCTTGGCCCCAGCTGCTCGAAATCCGATTAGAATATTCAACTCTCATTACCTATATGATTTATTCATCTCAGCGAATGGCTCAACTCTTAACCGCCAAATAATAAAGAATTCAAATTTTTTCAAGTTCCTTGGATATAAAAAAACACAATCAATCTTAGAAAATAAATAGATTCAAACCAAAAGACAATATACCTTTAAGATAGTTCAGTAAAAGTGTTACATATTTTAAAGTACTCGTTAACATTAAAAGTATATTTTTGTTTCAAATTAGATTCAATCGTTTTTGTCTAAAATTTTTTATTTTACCACTTTGGAAGTGTCTCTCGCGCAAACTATTCACTTTAGAAAAAAATGATATTAGAAACCTAAATACCATTTTCGAAGACCTATCCATAGATACCCCACACGTATGGGTTTGATAAAAAAAAAATTTTGAGTTTCAGTTCTATGTACTGTACTATTTGGGGACCCCCAAAATTTACTGTTTTATTTTTTATTTTTGTGTAAAATCTTAATGCGGTTCACAGAATACATCTACTTACCAAGTTTCAACGGGATAGCTCTTATAGTTTCGGAGAAAGTGGCTGTGACATACAACGGACAAACAGACAGACAGACAGACATGACGAATCTAATAGGGTTCCGATTTTTGCCATTTGGCTACGGAACCCTAAAAAGGGGTTTCTGATGGGAGTAGGTAGGTACAATGCAAGGTATAGAGAATAGAAGGTAATATATTCGCGCGCATTTTTTGGTGCATGTTCTGCGCATGACGTCACTTGAATTACAAAATGTTACTGCTGTGCATTCCGAGTAGGCAGTTCTATTATTCCTTCTGCAAAACTTAAGACAAAAATATGTTTTCTTATGTAAAATGACCTTCTAAACACGAAAATGAAAGTATTTTTTCGGAAAAACTATTATTAATAAAGTTATAAGCAAATAAAGTTCCGACGAAGACCTCTGAAATCACTCTTTTTTTCAGGTACACATGCAGGTTAATTGCAGTATTTCTTACATTTTCATTTCATAACATTATATTTATTGTTTTAACATTGCAAAATGCTTTGAACAAATTGTAATGAACAAATAAGCGCAATTGTGATAATTTCAAAGATTTTTGCTCGGATGCATGCAGCTAGGAAATAAACACACCCTGAAGGTATGCCATGGTATTGCATGATGTTTATGCATGTGCATCGGTAGCATACATCCCAGGGGTATTATTATCAACTACCAATTATTTTGTTATTGTTTTTGATTGTTTATAACAAATGTTTTAATATTTGACAGTTACATACTTATTTGAGTAAACAATCCATTGCTTTCGATTATTAAACGCAATTGTTTTCGCATACAAACTCGTGTGCGTTAAAACGAATGGGAATGCTAGGCATTTTGAAATCTTCCAATTATTGGCAAGAACTAGCTGAACTCATCAATACTATAATTTTATACTTCTTCCCCAAACTTGGCTTTATTCATATATCTTATACTACAGGTTGATGCGTGGTTTGACATTTTTAACGCGAGAGCTCCAAGATTAGATTCTAGACCAAGAAAGGCGGCTTATGGACTTGAAATAGATTGCCATAAAGAAGTCCTAGATAAAATGGAAAGCATAGTGCTAAGAATGAGATTCGGTAAAAAAACAGGCTTGTTACCATTTCAGCAAGGAATTTTGATGAGTATAAGATCTCTGAAAATGCTCTTTGAATACCTGAAGGAATCTTACGATGCTGCATACATCCTTACTTACCGTCTTAACCAGGACCTGCTAGAAATGTTTTTTGGAGTGATACGTGCCAAAGGGGGACTTTACGACCACCCGAGTGCGCTCGAGTTCAAATACCGCCTGCGCTCTTATTTACTCGGTCGAAATGAGGGCATTAATATCTAATGCTTCAAATGTCGAGGCATTTGCTGAAAAAGAGGTACAAACGGATGTCGATTTAGATGCTGCCATTGCAAACAAGGATGAGGAAAGCACACTGCTTACTTCAGAGCTTTTATCTTCTTTTGCCGATTATGACACGAGGTATCCAGATGACGAAGACAGCGTGACTGTTCTGACCAATGAAGAAAAAATATCGGACATTAAGTACGATGCCTTAGAATATCTTGCTGGATACCTTTTAAAGCGATTCAAACTGAAGATACCAAATATGATAGATACCTATGCGGATAAGGACGATTTCACTGGCCAAATGAATTATTTATTTCTGAATTGAAGAAGCTTGAATCCGTTTTCAACACATACAATAATAATCAGGACGAAAACGCGCTTAAACCATGTGCCGATTACATACAAAATTTATGTTCTATGTCCACCGACTGTTCTTTGGATGCTGAAGTTAAAAAAACGTATTTCCGCTGCAAAATGTATTTTAGAATAAGAATTCAAAATCGAAATATTCAAGACAATGCATGGAAAAAGAATAATCAGTTAAAAAGGAAGGCTAATAAAATTTGATCTTAACATACAATGTACAATTATCATTACTGATTTGAACATAATATTCAGTTATTATTCTGCAGAAATAGATACCTATTGAAAAAAAATACCCCTGGGATGTATGCTACCGATGCACATGCATAAACATCATGCAATACCATGGCATACCTTCAGGGTGTGTTTATTTCCTAGCTGCATGCATCCGAGCAAAAATCTTTGAAATTATCACAATTGCGCTTATTTGTTTATTACAATTTGTTCAAAGCATTTTGCAATGTTAAAACAATAAATATAATGTTATGAAATGAAAATGTAAGAAATACTGCAATTAACCTGCATGTGTACCTGAAAAAAAGAGTGATTTCAGAGGTCTTTGTCGAAACTTTATTTGCTTATAACTTTATTAATAATAGTTTTTCCGAAAAAATACTTTCATTTTCGTGTTTAGAAGGTCATTTTACATAAGAAAACCTATTTTTGTTTTTAGTTTTGCAGAAGGAATAATAGAACTGCATTCATTCTGCAATCTCTTGAGGCAAATGTAATTCAGGTGACGTCACTCAAAAGAAAGAGATAGGATGAGACATGCGCAATATATTACCTTCTATTCTGTATATCTTGGGTACAATGGACCGGGACAGTTCTAGGATTTCGAATCCGCTTTTTAAAGAAAATGACTCAAAAGAAAATTTCTTACGGATATCCCACAATAACATTTTTTTGTCATTTACTTTTTACGACAAATAATGGCTGAACAATTCAAAAAAGTAAAATGTTTGATTGGAGCTAGATCGTTGGATTTTTCCGGAGTTCAGTGGAGGAAATTTTGTGTGCGTATTGCGTGTGCGGCAAAATCTGTTTCTCTCTTTGTAGTTTGTACACTTTCTGCGGTGCGCTTTTTCTTTCTCTTTTTTTATGCGCCTTTTGGGCTTTGTGCAGGGATGGAAAATGCCATTTTCGATTTGTACTGAAAACTGTTGGAAGATTGTACTGAAATGGAGTCAATTGTATTGAAAACAATTTTTCGTGTACAAAAAATGTTAATTCACAATATTTTGTTAAAAAAAACATAAAAAAAAACTATACATACTTACAAAAACCTATGAGCTCTTCAGACCTAATGCACTCATTTTGCAAATTTATATTCAAAATATTGCCCTGAACTTGAAATTCATAACAGTTTTTCGCCCAGAAACATTGGAATTACAATAGAAACAACGTTTGATTTTTCGTTCAACATTTTGTTCAAGCCATGGGTATTTTTCTTTCCGTTCAGGCTGAAAATACACCTCATATTTCTTCTTTTTTCGTTCGTACATCGTTTGAACAGGTCTTAACACTTTTGAAAAAAGTTATGTTTTATTGATAGCAAATTGCAAGAAAATTTTAAAGATACAGATAAATGAATTGTATCGAATTAAGGCAAATTGTACTTTTGTACTTGAGCAAACTCATTTGTATCGAATTCGATACAATTGTATCGACTTTTCCATCCCTGGTTGTTTTTTTTTTTTTTTGCTCACGTTTTTAAATTGTTAATGTATAATGACAATAGGCCTGTTTTTTTGAGCTTCGAACTCAGCAAAGCAAAGCAAAGTAGGATTTTCAGCACGCAATTACAACAACTACTGTGATTCCTCGAAGTGTCAAGTAGGGCGTAGTTGTTGTAATCGCATGCTGAAAATCCTACTTTGCTTTGCTTTGCTGAGATCGAAGCTCAAAAAAACACGCCTAATGAGTTGAGTAATGAGTAGTAGAGCGAATGTAGTGCATGGGATTCAGAGAGATAGGTATGTAATTGAGATTGAGGGAGTCACACTCACAATCAGTTGCGATTTGTGATATTTAAAATGCGCTATAGTGATTCTGATCTTATTAGTGATAGTGATTCATGTGCGTTCTAAAACCTGTTTGTGCAATTGCAGCTTTTTTGCTACACATATTTTTTTTTCTCTTTTTTTTAATTTGAACTTGAGGATGTTTGTGTTTGAGTAGTAAGTGAGCGAGTGTGGCGCATATGGGTTATGGGCAGTGGTCCCAGATTAGGGGGAGAGTAGGCGATTTTGCCGACTTTTTATAACAAAAAAACAAAACAATCTAAATGGGAAAAAAAAAAATTTAACATTTATTTAAATAAAAGGTCTGTTCCTTTACTTTTGTAGTAAGAATGGAAAAGACTGTCAAAATAGCAGTGGTGGGGATAAATTCTCTCACAAAGAGAGACACTAATGAAAATGTTAGGGAACGCTTTTGTAGTAATCTTTAAAAAATGACAGATACATAATTCAAATGTTCAAAAAATGGTACGAAAAGTCGTTAAAATATTAGATAAACTCGAGGAATTAGTTTAATTACTAAGAAAATTAGTTATAGAATTTATTTTGAACTTTATTTTGATGAATTCGAGTAGCGGAAGACTTTGTACTGATTGAACTACAAGCATTCGAAAAGAGGAAAAAACGACACTGCATGACGAAGTACCTACATGGAGGAGATTGTTCCTTGCTCCAGCGAAGAAGAATTTCGTCGCCACTTTCGAAAGAATCTCCGCCTGTTGATACCATTATAATACGCAAGAAATCAAAAAATAATCCACGCATATGCCAAATGGGACAACAAATTTCAAATCAGCTGTTAGTTGTAAGGTGACTGACAGCTTTTTCACTTCTTACACCAAGAAATTTGTTGAGTAAAAATTCGTAAGATTCTCAGTGGAGGGGTAATATCTTGCTCTCTCGATGACGCTCTCTTTTACGAATTTTTCGAGTTAAGGAACGGCATTGAGTAAAAATTCGTAAGAATTCGTAAAAATTCGTAAGATTTAAAAGTAAAGGAACAGACCTAAAGTCTTCGAAAGACTACACTATTTTTAAAACTCATTCAATTATCATAATCTTAAATGGGCCTTTGTAACGTCTCACTTACAAGTCCACGTTGTTTTAATAAAAGAAATGTTCATTCACTTTGCGAATTGTCTAAATATTT
This sequence comes from Cheilosia urbana, assembly GCA_946477585.1. Taxonomy (NCBI): domain Eukaryota; kingdom Metazoa; phylum Arthropoda; class Insecta; order Diptera; family Syrphidae; genus Cheilosia; species Cheilosia urbana. Next base: position 49,015,429 of record OX297856.1, read on the forward strand.
CGGACATATTTTTTCTTCTTCAAATTGGGTTGAAATTGATAGGGAGTATGGCTACTAAGAAATTTAATCATCGAAAATATTTCAACTGACAATGTTCAAGAACTTTGGAGGGAAATATTAAAAACAAGTCTTGAAGAAGACGATATTACGTTTCCGAACATAAAAAAAAGTATGGAGCTTATTTTTTGTCTTCTTCACAGCGGGGCCAGTTCTGAAAGATTTTTTTTCAGCAATAAATTTAAATAAAATAAAATCACGAAACAAATTGTCTAATTCCACTTTGGCTGGAATTTTGTACACAAAAATTTATTAAAAAAAAAGAAGATTGTTACGACCAGAGACAATACTGAGACCCCCAACTCACAATCCTCTTGCCGCTGGCCCCCTCAGTTTTTTTTTTTTTCAAATTCGAAATTTTGTTTTCCTATCGGTGTTATGTCAATTTAGAATCCGTGTGACATGCAAAAACATACAAAAAATATAAAATCAATGCTGCCAACTGCTACCAACTACGGGGGAATGTTATAGAGTTCGGGAATACGACATTTTAAAGTAACTGAATGCTATTGGTTGATTATTATAAATTTTCAAAAGTCGATTAATATAATTTGTTTGCTTAATAATACTATCTAAATGAGTTGTTTTATATAATAGACACATATTAGGATAAATATTGTTGTGTATTTTCCGCTTTTGAATATCATTAACTTAGATTTCGTGAGTAATTTTTTCTTAAATAACTGAAGAAAAATTGCTCGAAATGTTTTTATTTTCCTACAACCATTCTGCAGTAATCATTTTGCATAAATTTTTTCAGTAAAAGTGCGTTTAATCATAAAATAAAATACTTTTCACACGTAACGAATAATTTCAAATTTAACGGACAAAATTCTATTGTCGTTTTCCATTGGGCAAAAAGAAGCGTCCGGAAGAGTCCGGAATCGAAAAAATCACTTCTGAAACCGTTCCATTGGCACAAAAAATACTCTTCTGTTGATTCTGAGGAGAGAATTTCGCTTCTGGATTTGAAGTCAGAATCCACTCAAGAAGCACTCACACAAGTGCAATTTATGTATTTTATACAAGTCAGATGACAGCTGCCGTAGATTATTTTTTGGCATTTCACCAATACTTTTGTGGATTCAATCAGAAGCAGTTTTCTTGTTCCATTGGATTTCAGATTGAGTCGATCCCCGAGTGAAACCAATGGAAAACGACATATGAACGCTGGCAGCAAATTTGCCGACACCGGAAGTCACCGGAAGCTGTTGATATTTTTTGAGGGTGTGTTGGTGTGTTGAAGTTTTGTGACATTTTTCAATACGAATTTCTAGGTATCAATACTAGCGCACTAAATTGTGTACACTCCGTACAAGTATTGCTTGTAGGCAAGGTAACGGGAAATCGGCCGAAGTTGGGGGTCTCAATATTGTCTCTGGTTACGACTTTCTGGTAGAAAAAGGCTGCTTAAAACTTCACAATAGCGCAATGTACCTACACACTTTAAGGTACATATATATTTTTAAATATAACCTGTTTATTGATTTAAACGTGAATATGTGATTTTAAAATTAATAACTACTTAGTTATGTAAGTTCTCTGTATTTGTTTTTTATTAGTATTTCATAATAATGACTGAATTTAGTGCGTTCCTATTATTTTTTTTGCTCAATTCTAAGATATTTAAATAAAACATAAAATGTTAAAACTGAACTTAAATAAGTGTTTTTGTTTTTGGGGGAAATAAAGGGATATTTATTTTTGAAAAAGGGGAATCAATTTCGTTTTGGCGTTAAAAATGGGGGATTTTTTTTATATTAATCTGGGATCCCTGGTTATGGGATTGAGATTGGGGTATAAAATGTAACAACTTACAAGTGGAATGTAAATGAGATTTAGAGTATAGTGACCATAATTTTTTAAAGACAATGCGATTTTTTTTTTTTTGTAAAAACATATTTTTTATTATTTATTATTATATTTGGTTATAATTAGTTTATGTAATTTTAAAGAAGGGCGAGATTTGGAGGAGAAGATTTAACAGCGAACTCTACAAGCTGTACAACGACATCGACCTGGTCAGAAAAGTACGCATTAGTCGTCTAAGATGGTTAGGACATGTAGAGCGAATGGACACCAACGCTCCGGCCAGGAGAGTCTTCGATTCCAACCCGGAGGGACAACGCAGTAGAGGAAGACCTCGCCTCAGGTGGCGCGCTCAAGTGGAAGGGGACGTCAACCAACTTGGAGTGCGCAACTGGAGGTGTCAAGCAAAAGCAGTTGACAGCTACGTCAAAACAAAATGACAATAATAATCGTAAAGCACTGTTCACATGCGTATTATTTAAAATCACTTGTAATTGAGAGTTTGCATGTGTTACATTTCAAGTATTATACTTTGAAATTTTCTATATTTATAATTTTGCGGGATTTTGCGGGACAAGTCTGTAAATGAGGGACATTTTTTCGGCATTTTATGATGCGGGACAGCCATGTGAAATGCGGGACTGTCCCGCAAAATGCGGGACGTCTGGTCACTATAATTTAGAGGGAATAATAGAAGTTAGCCTACCTAGGTATTTGTTTGGATTGTTTTACTGGCAGGTTTTCTACTCTTTTACTGGGTAAGCTACGTTGTATAGCGCTAATTATTGTGTTTTAAATTTGAGAAGTGGAACTCTGGCTTCTGACAAAGCAAGGCGAGCACGGGTCAGCTAGTAACTAGTGTCTTAGCATTTTTCCACACTCGAATGAATTCCGTATAATTCGACATAAATGATAGTGCGTTCGACTTCTAAAAAACAGTTTATGTGGTTACGACTTGACGTCCCGCATGCTCTCCGAATGGGTTTATTATTTTTAAGAAATGCGTAGAACAAAAAGAAAGTTTTAAAACTGAAAACCAATCATTTTGAATTATTTTCAAAACTAATCGACCGGCGCTGTTTTTTCATAAAATAGATAAAAATTCATTGTGGTATTTGTTCGATTTCGAAAATATTTTCATTTTTGTGTGCATTGGACATCACTTTTGATGAAATTCCTTATTTGGTCTATGGGTGTAGTACCAATGAGTAATAGGTATATGTACTATGTATAGAGAAAGTAAAGCCCGCACCAGACCTATAACGTGTGGTGTGGTCTGTCGTTTCGTTTTCTGTGCACACTTATCTAGTGTGCTGTCAATTTTTTAAATGAATTCAAATGTTGCTTGTTTTGCTTTTTTGACGTTATTGATTTCCTAGATCAGTGGTTCCCAAAGTGTGCTCCGAAGGATTTCCAAGTGCTCCGCGGAAAGATAAAAAAAATAAATACCTAACAAAATTCCATTACACTAGTGACTAGTTAATTTTGTGCTTCTGAACTTGTCATTTTGATCGCAGCAATCGAATTTTAAATGCTCATTTAAAAGAAATCAACACATACAAACAAACTAAAAAAATAATTCGTGTAAAAATATGTGGTATGGGATGATAATATCAACATTATGTAGGTATAGGGAATCCCTGAAAATAGCATACGTGCAACGAAGTGCTCCTCGAGGAATTTTTCACCTAAAAAGTGCTCCGCGACTAAAAAAGATTGGGAACCGCTGTCCTAGATCATGTGTACTCTTTCTTTCACATAATGCAATTTCAGATAATATATGTGTCTCGCTTCATTGCGCCATAGAGCTTTGTGGCGCAATCGGTACAGGAGCGATTTCGACACAACGCGACACACTGCAACACAACACCCGAGAAAAATATGTTTCTACACATATGAAATCCATTGGAGTGATAGCGAAACGCCACTCCACATCACAACACACGTTACAAGTTTGGTTCCGGCTTAACGTGGCATTGCATATTTAAACCTTATATTATGTCGTTTTCAATTTGGATTCACAGATTTTGATCTGAGATTAGAGATGTCTATTGCCAAATCGAACATTAAATCCGAATTTTATTGGTTTTTGTGTATATTATACTAGTTGACCGAAAAAAAAACCTTTTCACCTGCACTGGAAATCCATTTCAATTGATTTTCATACAATTATAATAACGCATTTTGAAATAATTTAATATAAAGACCCGTTTCCATACGCGTAAAATTAATAATTCAGCTGAAAAAGCAATCTTTCCAATTAACAATTCGTAATTGCCAGCTGCCTGTCATAAACATTGGTGTTAGTGAACGTATATGTGATCAAACAAAAAGATTGTTGTTTTTTTGGACAAATCAATCAAAAACAAATGTATTTTTTCTCACAAAAAATAAAATATCTTTTTTCCAAATCGAAAACGACACACGTTTCTTAAAAAAAAATATTGAAAAGAAAAATTATGCAAATTTCAAATGGTAACACCCACGATACTGCAAGTGAATTGTCAAACTGAGATAACAATTTCGTAAACAAACATAAAAAACGATAAGCAATGGATAGTGCCGAAGATGAGCCGTAAGTCTTTTTTGAATAATTTAATAGCTTTTTTTTTACAAAATAATATTTTCTCTTAAGCCCAAGAAACTGGACGAAGGAAGGAATAAATGCTCTTGAGGATTACGACAGGATTCAAGTCGAATTTCAGCACACAAAGAAGAAAAAGTACACGATGAAAATTGTTCAATGGAAGTGATGAATTTGTGCTTTTCTTTTCTGTTATTGAAAATACTTGATGTTCTATTTTCGTTTCTTTAATGATCGCTTTGAAAAATAAACTTTAAAATAAAGAAATTGATGTCAGAATAAGTTATAATTCAATAAATTACGTGTGCCTACATTTGCAATTGCTTACATTTTTCGATTCTTGTGCTTTTTGTTTACAAATGTCATCTTATTGTGACGTCTTATCATTGTTTTGTAAACAAAACTGAAGCCACAACTTAAAAATAAAATTATTTAATGATCCGTATTGTTTTATTATCGTGATCTGATCCGGATCAGATCACGCTGATAATAAAAAACGGCTATAGTCAACGCACCTTGGTACGTATACCTACGTAACGCTGATCTAGAATCTACATAGAGTTTTAAATATTCAAATTGTTGAAGACGAAGTCAAAAAAGTTGCACAAATGCACAGACGTAGGCTTCTCAACCACGGTACCTTTATGGGGCATTTACACGGTCACACATTCCTATCACGGAAAATTAAAGGGATGCCCAATACTAAACAGCCGTCTGACTGAAAGGGACAGCATTACCTAACACGCAAAAAAACGTGATACGTTTTTTGGTCGGCCATCTTGTTTGCGTGGTAGGAATTATGGGAAAGCTATGCATGTTGATATTTTTATAGCGATGGCTCACGAAATTTCGTTTTCCTATAAAACAAAATGGCTTCCGGAAGGGATGAAGGTACATTTAATTATTAATTTCGTATAAATGATTGATGAATTGTTGGTTTAATTTACTGAAACTAATTAACACTCTCATTTCACATATTTTAAATCGGAAATATAAATGTTTTCATGTGATTGCAGAAATGTTGGTCGCCGGAACTTCCGCTTTACGTATCTATAATTATGGGTAGAACATCCATGACACCTTAGGCGTCTGATTTGTGATCTCATTCCTTCGCCTTTATTAGCATTGACTGCGGACAAACGGATCTCTCTGTCCCGTCTCGTGCAAAAATGCGCGTGCGTGATAGTGTAAATGCGGTTTAAGAAATAATCGAATTATTAAATACGGATTTTTGAAATTTGAACAACAGATTAAGGCGGATAAAACCACTTGATCTATAAAAATTAGCTAAGAATAGAAATAAGGTTATATTTTCTACCAAAAAAGTTCAGATATCCGACAACCGGCGGATTTTTCTTTTTAAATTTTCAAACCTTTCAAAAATAAAGTGGCGATTACTCGAACCACTAGGTGCAGTCACATTCGGGATGACGAAAGTCAGTCCCCCAGGTAAGTTTTTTTTAGAAAAAAAAAATCAGTTATTACCTATTAAAAAATAGCTTAAGAACATTTTTTAAATTACCTAAGATTTTGTTTTCCACTGCTGATATCTATATTAAATTAAACACTTAAAAATAAATAATAAATTTCTCAAACCGGAAGTTTGCAGTGAATTTTAAATCTCCTTAAACACCTACAATTGTGGTTAAAAAATATAGGTTCCCTAGGTATTAGGTATAGGCTCAAAATAATACTTCCTCAGTCAGATGATACATAATACAGAGGACCGCTCTGGCAAATACATATTTATTATTAGGAGAATAGTTTTAAGAAGTAAGTGTTTCATTTTTTAATCAAATGAAAATGGGAATAATCCTAGTCCATATTTACTAGTCAAAATTGAAGAAAAGTGATAAAAAATTCCTTACCTTTTTCTCTTGTTTGCTCGCGCTCATTTTTTAAGTCTTCCAAAAGAGCATCCAATTGATTAACATTCTGTTCCGTATTCACATATCCATTGCCATCTGTATTCGAGTATTGATATGAAGTTTTCTTGTAGACATATTTTTGATCCTAAAAACGAGTATTTGTGAATGGAAGGATTTTGTATTTAACTATCAACTTACTCGTCCATATTTCGATGGAGAGTCTAACATGGGCGCCATAACACTTCCGGAAGATGCATGTTGTAAGTCCATTTCGGTTCTAAAATAGAAAATTACTGCAGTGACTAATTTGTTTTAGATTCCTTATACCTAAATCATTTTCAACTTGGTATGTGACTTGGATCCCAAGGAAGTTAGTGGTGACAACTAGTGACATGTGTAAATTCTCATTGGATTACCATAATAGTATGTATAGGTGCCCGCAACGGGTAGGCCAATCCATGTACACACATAGTGTCAATAGAAACTATAAATGAAGTGTTGGCTGGTTTTCGCAGCCGACTGTATCAACTTTGTACAATCACAAATAAACACATGCACATAATTGTGTTTCTTCCCCAATTTATTTTTAATTTTATTTTATTACTCGTACCGTAATGTTATAGATGGGTACCTACATAGGTATACACATTTTTAATGCGAAACGCAATTTTTTCGCGAAAAGGAACGAATCGTGAATACAGTATAGGACCTACCCAATATGAAAATCTAAGCATATGGCCAAAGTTAAAAAAAGTTTATTGTGCATCCACGAATGATCTCATGAAAGCAAAGTTTCATCTAAACCTGCTGTTCGAGACGTGGACAGGCCAACGAAAATATGTCGTTAACGAGATGATGTGATTTTTTTTGTGTGTGAAGTGTGAACCCACCCAAATTGTGCGCAAGAAAATTATATGCGGGGGCTAATCACTATAAAGTGAATTCAATTAAATCAAACCGAAAAATGTAAATGTAAAAATGATCTCATTGAGGTAAAATGAACCATATAAATGAAAATGATCAGTGTAGGTACATATAAAACACGCTTCTTCAACACATGCAAATACAAAAAAAAAAAAAAAAACACGTAGGCGGGAGTAAAAACAAAATCATCCGAAGAAAAAAAGTTGTAAAATTGAAATTTCTCATGAACATTGTCTATAATTAGTTCACTGCCAAGGCTTTTGTAAATTAATAATTCAGAATTTGCTTCTCCGAAATAGAAAACAAAGTAGATCAAAGTCGATTACATAGCAAATGTAAAGATCGTGTCTCGTAGATTTGCAAATAAAAATTGCGTAAAACTTTCTACTGAACAACACATCCGAATTGTTAACATTTTAGCGTTGACATCCAAGGCCGAAGTGTATACATACTTTGAGATTTAAGATGAGAAGTACAGATTCTTCTTCTAAATTGAACGTGAATATGACGCGACGGTCGGTGCTATACTGCCCAAAGAGTATCCAATACTCTTTGATACTGCCTTGCCTATGCAGTAAATCCAAAAATAAACCAAACCGATCGAACTTTGTGAACGCGATCGCTCGCAAGTCGCAAGTCGCAACACGTATGAATGATTTAGCAAAGCTTTTATAAATATTAGATGTGCTTTGATCGCTGTATCTAAATGTACGTATGTACCCACCTGCTTTTGCTCTATTGAGATAAAAAGCTTTTTGGAGTTTTTGTTTATACTAAAAGGGTTTGATGATGCACTTGATTCTGTTTGTTTTAATTCAAAAAGCGTTTAAATTAATCTGGGGTATTGTTCATCGTGTGTATACTTACCTACATACAATAAATGTGTACCTGTATTGTGCAACATGCATTGATTAAAATATAAGTCATATGGACTGTTAAAGATTAATTTGATTGGGTGCGGCTAAAGTTTAAAATAGGAAAACAGTCATAAAATATGGAAATAACATGGCACTGTTAAAGTTGGAATTCTCAAATAAAAACCTCAATCTCGAACGATTCATCATCTCCCACAAATTCGCTGGAAAAACGATTCTATTATGTATGTTCCTAAAAATGTGTATGTAGGTACTTGCTCACATGAATTTGTTTGAATGTTTTTTTGTTATTCATGGTTGTGGTATAACTACAGTCATCGGCAAAAGTGTTTTGATAGAAATACGAGTCGCTCTTAAATCTCTTCAAGGCGGAAAACTCCAAGGTCCAACCCTTTCGGCTACGGAGTTACTCTTGTTAGTAAGTGATTGCATAAATGGCCTATGATGAGTGCGGTTTTAGCACTACCTGCGCCCTGGGCGAGATTTCTACGGCGACCCCTAATTGCAATTCAAACCTATACCAATAGAACCAATTGTTAAAAAAAAAAATAATAAAATTTGATTTCTTTCTTTCTTTCTATCGGCCAACTTTTTTTTTTAAGTTATAAAAGTCGATGTTTTAATTAAATTAATTACAGGAGACCTTCGACCAAGTCCGATCTCAATAAGCCAGTGGATCTGCACATAAAAAAACAGCGTGTAGTGCAGTTAGATTCAAGGTGTCTAAATGTAGGTCCGAAGGGCCCTTAAGCCACACCAGTACGTACTTTCCCTTCCTGACAGCATAGGTTGATATCTACGGACTACATTGTAACCAAACTCAACTTCTATAAAAACTTCTCTGTTATATTCCCCTCTAGATCAGAATGGGAGGAGAATGCGCTCGTAAAATAATTCGACATACCTATCTTCACAGATGGTTCCAAAATAAACTGTGGAGTGGGAGCGGACATTTTCTCAACAGAATTAGACTCAGCCAGCGTCTTTCAAGCAGAAGTACTGCAGGGAGACACTGACCAGGGCTTGGCATCGGTTTGAAATAACTATCGTTAGGTTCCCGCCCATAGGAACATTGAGCATTGAGGGGATTGAGAAAGCCGATGAACTTGCCAGACGAGGCAAGAGGAAATTTTAACTCCGAATTTGCTTGGTCTCGCCGCTGTAAAAACGGTATCGTTTTTGCTAATAGAATATTGGTTTTATACCAAAATAAGAAAATGGAAAATGGCCCCAAATGGCTTTCAAACAATATGTAGGTACTCCCCAATTTCGTAATCACTTTTTTTTGTTGTTTGTCATGCATTATTTTGGGGCAAATTTTTCATTTTGTATGCTAACAATTTGGGCCAATCCTACATTTAGTTTTGGCAATATTGCATAAATGGAATGGGGTCATTTTGCATTATGAAATATTACCGCATTTTTGGACAAGCTCATCGCGGGCATTTTTACCAGCCTGACGCTTAACACGTCAAATTCTTGTTGTGGCTATAAAACAAACACAGGTTCAATTCCAAGTTCTTTAGACAATTCCTTTCGTAGGTAAAATGGCGCTTTTAAAGTCTGCATTTTTATAATATGCTAAGAATGTGCAGAATTTTTTTCAAAATTTCTGTGCAATTGTCTGTGGCGCCGCTTTATGGCTGGCGACCCGCATGAAAAAATGAGCGCCCAACACAATTTTGGGCTACACAATATAGTTTCACAAATGCAGTGTTAGTTTTATTTTAGTTTCCTTTTATTTATTCACAAAAAAAAAAAATTATAGGTACACGAACACCAATTTATTTTGCAGGCATTTTGATTTTATACAAGCCACAAAAGCCAATTGCAGAAAATAGAAGTCAAATAAGATCCGCGGCGCGCATAAGTGAGGTGGATAAATTGGAAAAATACAAAAAATTTTCGTGGATTTTATGGGCTTCTTTCTGAGCAACGATTTTGTTCCACATTTTTTTAAAGTTTGGGCGCTTATAGCAAACCAAATTCTGGCAACCCTGTCTTTATGTTAAAAAAAATAAGGGTGGAGATAAATTTATAGAGGCAAACCATAAATTTCAAGATCAATAATCAATAAGCACAAAAGGGCAATCTCGGTGCAAAATTTACCTCGCTCAGGTTAAGCGGGGAAGTTTTTTTTTTTGTTTATTGCTTGTGTATGCTTTCAAATCTTGAAAAAAAACAACAATATTCCCAAACCAAAACAGATTATTCACTAGGAATAATATATAGTAGTTTGGTGATGTAGGAGTCCTTAAATTCTTACTTACAATGGAATCCAAATGGAGGTTGAAGTTGAGCTTCTTGTCAAAGTTAAATCCAAGATCATTAGAGTGATCCACACTTTCAACAGCTTCATCATTAATAAAATAAATCGGTGTAGTTGGATTTTGACGCCTTGTGAAGGACACACTACGTTTACATTTCTTCAGGTGAAGCTGCATAAGATTGTTAATAACATTATAGTACACTACTGAATTCCATGTCTTCTATCAATTATCTTTATTTGGCATCACTTTGAATTATTTCTTACTTCACTCTATATTTGAATTATTAAACGGTAAAATTCTGTCTAAGCTCCAAGAAAGTCGTATTTTTTTACTTTTCTCCAATTCTTCCCTTCCCTTTTTTCTTTTGCTGCATCGATAATAATTCTGCACCACTTACACCATTTCTGCATATAACCTATATGCTGCTTTAAGAATATATCAGATTATAGTCATCCGCAGTAAAATCTTTTAGTATGTAACAAAAAGACATAAATCGAGGATAAATAACAGGAACAGGATTGGACCAATGTAACTACCTTGAGGGAAACCCGAATAGACGTCGATATTTTTTGACAACGAACTATTTAATTTTACATTTTGAGTACCATCAGATAAATATGAACCGATCCATTGGAGAAATCCAAAATATTTAATTTTTTTTTAACAGGATACAATGATTGACTTTGAACATCTGTTCGTAATCCAATCACCATAAATTCTATCAAATTAGTTGTAGTTGATTTTCTGGGACTGAACCCATGCTGTTCGTCAGCAAACATTTTAGAACAGTGAAATTGAATAAAAAGTAATTTTCTCAAACAGCTAGTTTAGGTATACCTACATGAGAGGTTTGAAATGCCTAGTTTTCGACGTGATGTTGGTTACCACTCTAGCGTAGAGGCATGACAAATGACGATTTCCAAATCTTCGGAAAGACTCCACTGGACAGCGACAGTGATTGTGAATATTTTTTTTTTGCGTTTTTCGCAAGTGGCAGTGGCCAGCCCCTTGTTTCCTATTTTCGACCAGCTGATGTCCCATCTTCAGCCACCCAGTAAATAAAGGGCTTTTTATTATTTAATATTTTTTTATTTAAATGTTTAATTATAAAAAAGTAAAAAAGAAATATACATATTAATAAAAAAAATAAAAAAAAAAATTAAATTAGTTTAATCAATTTTTGAGGGTTAAGCTATAAAAACAAAACAGAAAATCCTTTAATTTTATTCAGGTAGGAATTTTTTTTAAAGCTAATGAGAATTATAATAATAATTTCATATATAAATAATACTTTTTTAATACACTTTTAATAAAAAATAATAATAATTTTTTTTATCACAGTTGGACAGATAAAGTCTTCCAGCTCAGCATCTGCAAAAGACATGATTGAAATATTTGTACATTGGAGATCAAACCAATTTTCGCAGTTATCACAGCCAATATTCTTAAGTCCGTAAGGACATCTTCATTACAAGAAGGACATTTTGGGACAGTATTTTTTCGCTTAGTTGTTTTTTTTCTTTCCTTCTTTTTTTTGTCGCTCAAGCTTCCTTTTTTTAATTTCAGTGGTTTTCATTTTTTATCTTCTTCGTCTTTTTGGAACGTTTTCCAAGCCTGACATGGAATTGACATTGGTGGTTTGCGAGCCTTAAAAAATCTTCGAACTGATACCTTCTTTCACATATTGAACAAATATTTCTCCCCGCATCCTTCCGCTCTCCGTTTTGCCAAAAACCCATTCAGGCTTCTTACTTTGGACTGATTTCAGCGAGTAGGGAGATCGTTTGTAAAGCAAAACCAACATAGGAAGAAGTGTTCTTCCACCTGCTGAAAAGGTCATCAGAAAAGTCAACAGTTAAGTTATCTTTTTCATTTGCTGCCTTGACTTCGTAAAGATCTTTAATTCCTTTTGAGGCAATGAAATTTCCAGTTTTTGGAGCCATACTGAATCCCGTTTCATCAGCATTAAAGATTCTATAAGAATCCTCAAGTATGTCTAAAGCATCTTCTTGGGAAAAGTATCCTTTGAGCTCTGTAAATCATTTTCTTATCCATTATTATTCTTATCTATATGGCGTCGAATAAAGCCGTAGTACCATTTCTTATCGGGTTTGCTGTTTTTGAAAGGAGTTCTGCGAGCTTCTTCTTGAAGAATACCCTGCACCGTTTTCAAGAGATTTTCACAGGCTTGAGATAAGCCGCATTTCGGTAGATTTATAAGCCAGTTTTAAAGCTTATTTTCCTCTTATGCAGAAAGCACAGCACAAATTTCCCATAAGGTTATCTGAGATATCGGTCCTGAAGACTCGTCCGTGGAATCCTAAACCTTCTTGCCGCTGCCCTGATTGGCAGTTTATTTTCACGGATTTCATATAAGGTTTGTTCTAATTCTGTTTCTTTATATAGAATAACGCGTTTTTTCTTGTCTTAAGCATACTTCTCATTTGTCCGGGTCATATTAAAGTCACTTAAGACAAGAATTTAAATATTTTAGGATCAAAAAGTAAATGGGAAACTTATAAAAATTTGTTTTACACCAGATGGTTAACTTTTCTTTTGACACTTTTGAGAAATCGACATAAAAATTGTTGCCACTTACATAATAGGTATGTATGTTGCAAGGAATCGTTAACTGGGGACAATACGCTGTAATTTATTTCGACTCGAGAAAGCATTTGGCTATTTTCTTCTATAAGGAAATGAACCTTTTATTTCGTCGTCAACTGGACAAGCGCCTAACACTGAGTGCTTATCAATACATAGACTCGATGGATTGATAAATATTTATGATACTTTTCAGTGACCAACTGTCTATTATAGCACATACATTTTTGCAGTCAAGTCTTAAACATAACCAGTCATGACATGAAATCACACCGGAAACCACCCACGCCCATACCTACCTAGCAGAAACGAAATATGTAGTTAAGTAAGTTTTAACACAAAGCTAAGGAAAAATATATCAGTTGGTTTCCAAATACATATTCCATTATAATCGTTCGATTTCATGGAAATTGTAAAACGTGTTATTTTGTTGGTTGCGAAATCTTTAATAACACTATCTTTCGTTTTTTTAATTTTTAATTCCTTTTGAAGATTGCTCTCAATCATGATTGATTGCTCTCAGATGATTGTGAAACTAAGCACGTCATCGAAGAAAAATATAAAAAAAAATATTTGAGTGAGTAAGCTTTTAGACCAACTACGCAATGATAAGCTCGTTGTGCGTTATGCCAGTGTTCTTAGCACTCTCCCTTTATTTATCCCACGAAGCGTGCTAGATTTCCCCTTTTCACTGTACTCAAATTCCATTTTAAAACACGCGATACTTTTTTGCCTCAAAATACAGTTTTTAAAAGTAAAATTTGTATTACAAGGAAAGAAAATTATGGTTGATTAACCTTTAGAAAAAAAACACAGTTTGTAACATTATTACAATTATTTTTTGGTACTCGAAAATCTTGATAAAAGGCGATTTAATGAGCAGTTTTTTATGCACATTCAGTGTTTCATTTCATTGTGAAAGGTGTTTTCATTAAATTTAAGCAAAAATATATAGTTTGAATGTTTTTTGTTATATTTCTCAAAATCCCACGATTTGGTGCTTTTTCCCTTTATCCCATGAAAGGTTTTTTGGACATCGAAATTCCCACAAAAAGGGATAAATCCCACGATATAATAACACTGCGTTATGCCACATCCGGTGACTTTACGATAGATGATCTTACGTCATACTTTATACTTATAAACGCCGACATGTTGGGTTGCAACTTGCAAATAGAACTCGAAAAAAGCTCTCCGCCTCGTTCAAGGTTTTTGCTCTTAATGTATAGCATAAACTAAATATGAAATAAACTGACAGCTTTCGTACGTCTCCCCGATTTCACCCGCAGATTTTTTGAATAATACGCCCACCCAGCGATGCCAGATGTGGGGATTTTTCCCCATTTTCACTGAATGGGGAAAATGGGGAAAAGTGCCCCATAATAAAGTTGCATAATTTCGAACTGAACTTTACTCAAATGTGTCATTTTTCACATTCAGTTCACTAACTGCGACCCTTTTGCAAATTCAATATCAGCCGTTTCAACACATTTTCTATAACTATTACTGAAGTAGGTACCTACCTTAAATTTTTTTGATTTATATATATATTTTGTATTTGTGTTTATTTTTAGTTTTTAATTTACTTTTAACCTGCCTCGGAATGTAGATAACTGCAAAAAATTATAATAAGACTCTGTTGTTTATGAATTACATATAGTGATTTTTAAATCTATTCAACCTAGCTGCAATAATAGCGTTTAATTCATCTTATTTTATTTATTACCTTCTTTGTATGTATATAACTACAACCATATACGACACTGTGTTGTAGGGATAAGGCCCCAGTTATAGCCATACAAAAATGAAACCGTAAAATTTTTGTTTTGACCACTTAAACTTGATAAGAAAAAACAAAATTTACAAATTTTTCTGTAGAAAAAAAAAAAAATGTCTTAACAAAAGAAAATAATAGGTAGGTATTTTATTATATTAAAAATTGATATTTACTTTGCTTCAATGAATCCAAATGGGGGGAAAAATTGGATATGAAATGGGGAAAATTTTCCCCAAAATGGGGAATTTCAGCAAAAAAATCGGCTATCACTGCTTCCACCCTCTCTCTGAGAGCGAGCCTGGCTGTGAATACGTGTAAAATGTAAACAAAATTGGCGGGCGGCGTTATCCACCTGTAATGGCGGCGTCATGGTGAATGTATTTGAATGGGAAATTTAAAAAAAACTGTTTGTTTCCAAAAAACAAAAAAAAAATAAAAAATATATTAATTTAATTGATTCAACTAATTTCTATTCTAGTTTGCTCCCAGATTTCGAGTACCTATGCAGTGCAATAGAAAATAAAAACCCAAATTTTTCTCTTCATTGTTGATATTCTTGTTTCTGAACACAAGTGCAACAATGGCCCATTCTCCTAACAAAAATACTCTTTAAGTGCGACAAATGTGTTATTTGTCCACTTCCAATTGAGAAGCTTACCTTCCCATAAATGACAACAAATACTGAATACTTCCCTACTCCCACCCGTTCCAATTCTGAAATGTTAAAGTCAAGTCAACAATCTTACCGACCTATGCTTACTCGCAGAACTTTTTATAACAAACACAGAAATATTGGTACCTAACTTGCTTGAATTGCTAAAGCCAAAGTCAAATAGCGTTTTTAATTAATTTATCACTCAAGTGCGGAAATAATGACAAAAAAATATATTTTTCCACCTGCTTACCGAAAAACAGACTGGGTAAGTATTTGGTATCCCTAATTTGTCTCACTTTATAGGTGTCTATAATATAGTGCCGCATGCGAGTTCCCTTTCTAAGCTCGTCGGTGAGTGTGCGACTTAACCCTTGGGCCGTGCAACAAAAAAACCATGCCAGTCTATCGCGCCGAGGTGATGTTGACGCTGGAAGAGAATTTCCTCTACCCTCCCTACCATGGCTACCATACTCGCCTACGTAGCCCCTTAATTCGCCACCTTTCACTTACTGCTCCGCTTCATCCTTCCCTATCCGCACTCCCTCATCCTATTTTGCCCCTTTTTAAACGAAACTCATTGTATTGTCATTTGGGTACTTATACCAACGTTTATTCATAATTATTTGTATTACTTTACTTAATAAAACAAAACAAAAAAAAAAATCCATATACTCGAACTATTTATATTCACTTTCAAATGGACTTCTTTACCGTCTTTTCTCAAATTCGTTGCTTAAAATATTATTTAACACTAGTCCCCTTCCCCTTTTGTTTTGTTTTATTATAATATACACACTTAAGAGTTTGGTCCAAAATGACTCACCCGTTTTATCAGCAACTGGCGACGTTATGGCCACAGCATCCAGGTTGCGGATTTTACTGCTTCTTGTCGTTGTACCTGTATCACTGGGATTTAATTCATTATGTGCATATAAATGCAAAACAAAAATCTGTTAAGATTTAACCCTATGTAAACTACTCCACCCGAAATATATATTACAGGCAAATTTAAGGATTTTCCCTGTCTTTAAGATACAATTAAAAAAAAAACTATTAACAGATTACGTTAAACAAATTAAATAAAATAAAATAAAAACCAAAAAATAAAAAAAAAATATCCTTCGCCCTATAGGGGCGCTTTATTGTTCAACGGCGTCGGTTTTTAGTCACCGCTAACACTTCCGCCACTTAGTGGTTCTTGATTGCGGTTTCCTTGTACCGCTTTTCTATGGCCTGGCTGATGGCAGCAAGTAGATATCTTGTCTATCCCGAATTTTTGTTAGGGACACGGGAGCGTAATATAACACTAGGTTGGCACTTCGTAATTTTGGACGGACAACCTTTTTATGGTTGCCGTCCCTATGTTTCGATTTTCCGGCACCTCACTTCCCTGATACAAAAAACCTGTTACTTTGGTCTTTATTTCAATTTTCCTTACGTACCTTTGCAATTTAGTCTGTCCTTTTTGCTATTAAGGTAATACTTTACGGATGACATCCGTGTATTTGAATTTTTCCTGCACTTTTTGTATATAAAAAAAACTTGCTTTTGGCTTTAAATATAAAAAAAAAAAAAATGTGTGCTATATTTAAATAATGGCCTTTGTATGGCGGCTTTGGGAAAATAATTTCGAAATTCCCTTTTCTCATTTCGGCCAGAGTTAAATTAACTGTTTTTTTTTTTTTTTTTTTCTAATTTCTCGTTCTGTAGTTTTTTCTCTTTTAAGAGACTCAAAGGATGTTGCTGTTGCCATATAACACTTTTTGTATTGCACCCTCGACACCAAACCTGCTGTGACAGCTGGTTTTGGTTTGTTTGACAGGTTGTGGATTGTGGAAGATGCAACATAGGTCATGAAATTCGATTTTTTATTTCGTACCATGTATTTATCTTTTTATTATTAAATTTGGTTAAACTAAATGCATTAAAAATTCTTTGACGTTAGGTAAAAAGGGGTTAAGTCAGAAACTGCAGTTTTTCGTAAAACCAAATTAAAAATGCCTACCTAGTTTAGTTAAGTCTTAACTTATTTAGTTTAGTCTGACTTATTGCCTAAAGACTAAATTATACGATGGGAAGAAGTTGTGAACCCCTTTTTACCCAAAGAATTTAGAAATGGTTATTTTTCCTTCGCAAAAAAATAAATCAGGTTTGGTACAGCCAAATTTTAAAATAAAAATATAAATGCAAAACAAACTAATTACACCATTTAGGAGAGCACAATAAAACGAATTTAAGGATACCAAACTCTTAATAGCAGGTTATCAGGTTTACAATAGACATGCTCAAAAGCGGAGCTTCTTTTATTAACATAGCACAGTTAATGAAAAAAAAAAAAAATATACTTTCGCACCTGTCTTTAGCGAACAGTACAAGCTATCGCTTTATATTTGGTATCCTTGAATTCGTCTTGATGCATTCACTTCGCACAAAAATACAGAAGTAGAAACGGGTTAGGTACAACCAAATTTTAATTGTTTTCTGTAATAGGTTATCGAAATTTTTACCTTTTTAAACACAAACCTCGTTTATTAAAGTTAGCGAGAAAATTATTTATAAATAACAATTTTAGGAGAGCCACGTAGAGGCTGCGTAAATCCTAACGCGATGTTTAACTAAACAACACCGTAGAGGCGTCGTAAGGGAATCTAATAAATACGGCTGTTTAATTTACGTAGTAATTCAGTGCATTTTTTTTTTAGATTTGTCTCCAACTTTCGTTCAGCCAAAGAAGCTATCGTGCATGTATTGGACCAAATAAAAGATAAATTCATATTTATGCGCACTTCTTCAATCCTTCCTATTATAAAGTTGGTCTGTGCACTAGATAAGATTAGATTTGTAACTATAAAAGGCATTTTTCATTATATATTATACATACTAGCTGACCCGGCGAACTTCGTTCCGCCCAAATCTATATATATAAAAATTGAGCCTTAAAATTGTGTTCGTTTTGTCGGCAATTCACGCCTTAAGACATTTACCGATTTTAACCAAACTTTCACACATCTTTGGTATTGTTCTACCTATATATGATTTGTGTGATGTTTGGTTGCAGGTAAACGTATGTTTGTGTAATTTGTTTACAAAAAACGGTGCAAAAAAAATATATTTGTAGTGTAAAATATGTTTGTTTTTTTTTGTCTTTGGCATTTTGTTTTGTCAAATCACTTTTTTCGAATTTCCAGTCGGTTTTTTTTTTTTTTCAGTTTTCTCAACATTTTGAAAAATTGTACTTGTACGGTTCCTAAAGTCAAATGTATGACCTTCCGCTTTATACGTCGTGTATCGTAAAAGACATGTGCATTGTGCATGCTTAGTATTATTATTTTCATTACATTACCGAATATGGGCGAAACAAGGTTTACCCGGGTCAGATAGTTTTTTATATTTATAGATTGGGCGGAACGAAGTTCGGCGGGTCAGCTAGTGAAATTATAAGTATCAATTTATCTTATCTTCAATCTTGAAAATAAATTGAAGGTACCAGCTTAGGAACTGCACAGCTCCACTTTTTCAAAAAATTGGGAAAATCTGAAATAAAACCGACTGAAAATTCGAAAAAAAAGTATTTTGACAAAACAACAATTATAAAAATCAATAAAAAAAAAACGTTTTTACAGTACAAACAACATTTTTTGTGCACCGTTTTTTGTAAAAAAAAACTGTCAAAATCTTCCAACTCGTAGTTTTTAACTTCTCCAACGACATCTTGAGAGGTCAGATCACTATAAAAAGCCATATAATCTTGATAAACGCCAAAACCCCTAGATTTCCTGAAAATATCTTTGTGTCATAATTTTGGACAACAAATTGCCACTTATGAGTAGACATATCCTCGATCAAAATCAAAGTTTTGTTGCGCTTTTCATCTGAGATCTCCAGTTCATTATCCGATGTCACAGTACACAACACACCGTCAACAGTCCGCAGCGCTTCGAACGATGTAGGACCACAAACATTGACCAAAAGCATTCTCAAATAGAAGCATTCGTCGTTTTTTGGGTGAACTGTGTATATTCTATCAATTGCATCACTTGCATAAACACCACGGAATCCGGAAACTACTTCACCTTGTTTCCGCCGCTGAAACTTCTTCGACGACGCATTCCAATATCGGGGCATTTCGCAATAAGTAGGTAAGTGTTCGTGCAAACTCGGCTTCGGCAAGTGTCGAAAAAATGGTTAATGTTGTTGCAGGACGAAACGAAAATATGCGCTTGAAAGCATAGAAACTGATTATTAGGACATTATTAATAGCTCGGTCCGTGAAATTCTCGATGAAACAAATTTATTGCGGCGTCTAACTACAACGAACTAAACCTTCGGACTTAGCCCGATAATTATCAACCGCGTTAAAATTACGGAACGAGCAGGAACTTTCCCCGGAATGTTGCCTGCCAATCGTGTAAAACTACGTGATAACAAAAAGTTGCAGTACAAAAAAAAAGTGAGTAAAAATCTCACACTACTATGAGCACGCGCCGAGTGTCCTCATAGTGTCTTCTAGAAGATTTCCACCTACCTCGGAGAAAAAAAAAATGTTGTTGCAGGTGCCACAATCCTACTCACGAATGAGCAGAATACCATGATTATTACTCGCTCATTTTTCGTAACAACCACTACGTGAAAACTCAAAACGCTGAACATCATTGTCCACGTCATCTCAATCACCCCAACATGTCAACTTACTCACTCATACTAATGCAAATATCCTGAAAATAATGGATTCAAACACCATTAAACAAATCAAAGTATCTACTCCATTTCAAAATGTTAGTTAATGTAACATAGTAAACATAATTTAATAGGACAAACTTATTAGGTAGGTTCCTATATTTAAAAAAAAAAATCAAAATTGTTGACAACAACAATTTTCTCGGAAAGTAATTGAAATAATTGACAACAACAATTGCTCTTAAAATTTAAAAATTTTGTTTTTTATTTGAAGTTTCACTACTCGATTTCTATCCAGTTTTTTTCTTTTCAAAGTGCATTTCCCAATACAAACTTTCATAATCTCTTTGATCCCCTCAAAGTTTTGTTTCGCGACAAAACTTCACAAAAATCATATATAGACCAATAGCAAATATGTGTGAAAGTTTGGTTCAAATCGGTAAATGCGTTATGGCGTGAATCGGCGACAAACGAACACAATTTTAAGGCTTTGTTTGTATATATATAGACGGTAGATTGTTAACCTGTAATTTTGCTACAGCTTCATTGAACAGGGAAATCCCTCCTGCTCAAGTATGATAGTATTAGTATAGGAGTGCACAATGCAGGTCGTCAAGTGGGTCAGACGTATTAAGTTAAGATCGCAGTTCGTATCTGACTTTCAAGAGCGCTTGACGAGTTCGCGCAGTGCAATATAAATCCTGTTTATAAGATGGATAGTAAATATAGATCATTCTCACACAAATTTTCTTTTTTAAATAAAACCAAAACATCCAAATCACATTATAATTAGATGTCTTTAAGATTGTTCCGCGGGTGAGCCAGACACTACTACGGAACAGTAGATGCAACTCTTTTTCAAATGACAAATTTTAAAATGAAAACCTTTTACCCTTGATTTTCATTTATAACTATACCTATCGTATAGGTATACAAATTTATTAAAAATTGGTTGTCTACATAAGATCTCTTTAAATTTAGTTTTGAAAAGTCCCAATAAAAGGGGCGGTACAAGGAAAAATTCGGGTCTATCACAGAATCCGTCGTATTCGGAATTTTGCTACGAACCCCGAAAGAACTATCACAGAATCCGTTGTAGGGTACATTGTTGCTTTCGAAATTCGTAGAACGTGGTTTATTCAGTGATATCACTTTCTACGAATTTCAAAATTCCCCTACCACGGATTTTGTAACAGTTCTTTCGGGGTTCGTAGCAAAATTCCGAATACGACGGATTATGTGATAGACCCGAGTGTCTTTTTCTGAAGCTACTCTGCGAATTTAGAATTTTCTCACATATTTTACAAGAATTGGCCCGCTTTACACTATGATGTTGTGATAAATTTTAAACATATTTATTCTGAAATCACAGTTTTTGAAACTTTTTAAAAGACGATTCACATGAGCTCGAACAAATCAATTTGATTGAATTAATGAATTAAAAATTTATTTTTGTTTTCCCAACAAAGCGTTATATTTAATTAATCTAATCTATCATCTAATCTACAAAAACCTGTCTCTCAATTGAATCAAATAGCTAAATTTACAATAATTACAGGAATTTTCCCGCGAAGCGGAATTTTTTGTCGCGAACTGTCACACTCTTTGTATTATTTACACTTTAATTTTCCGAATTGCATCTTCATTTAAAACTTAAAGATTATATGAGTCTACTGTAAATGATGTTGATAAATAATAAAAAAAAAAAAAAAATAACTAAATAACTCTATTCACTCTTTCCACATAAATCTGTCGCGATCCACAAACCCAGGGATGAAAAATTCGTTCGAACCATTCACTAATGAAACTGATTCGTGGGTATCTGCCACTAAAAAAAGTTTACATGTGAATGAAGTGTCAAAATCTACGAATATTCGCTTGTTCGCAGTTCGCAATTAGCTCTCAGGTGAAAAGTCCTTAAAAGTGCATTTTCAAACTAATAAAAAGGAACAACAAATTATATCAGCGTTCACGAAAAAAGTAGCAAATTGTCGCAAAACGGTCACGCTGTTGCCAGTTGTTCTCATCCGACGTCCTTCTCCTGGGGGTTGGTTACCTACCAGGCGCGAGCCCAGGTGGCAAATAGGGGGACCTCGGTACGATACGTTTGCCATCCGAAGTTTTAGGGTCATAGCAGCACTACTCTCGCTGTGAAAGACCTATCGCGGACCAAACCAAAAACTTTTCTCCTAGAAGGATCCGCCCTGCGATTCACTGATAGAGAAAACTACATCTGCTCTGCGTTTCAGACAGATGTTTTCCGTGTAGCAGTGTGTCTAAGGGGGTTTTTCTTCGTAAAGGAGATCCCAAGGCAAAATACGACGTGTCAAGGCCTGCGTGCCTGGGGAGGGGGGAGGGGGGGAGCTCAGTCGATAGCGATTTTGTAATTCGGGATTTTGTAGTTCGGGATTTTGTGTTCGGGATTTTGTATTCGGGATTTTGTGCTTCGTGACTTCATGGGTAACCCATAGGAAAGAATAAAATATTTGATTTTTATGATCGTGGGAAGGAAATGTTTGCGTGTATTTGTCATATAAAACCATATGGAAACATGCGATACTTTGCTCCGTTTTTTTTGCACTATTTTTTGAAACCTTAAAAATGATAGACAAAGAATTTCGATATATTTTTTTCCATCCCGTTTCATTAATAAGATGTGAAATAATCTATTTATGCTATGAAAACTGTTTAAATAATAATTACAATACTTTTTTTTTGTGGTTGAAAAATGGAGCAAAGTTGTCCAGGGGACGGGGTTACTTTCCTCCATCTGAAACTTTTAACTATATTTCTTTTATCTAAAGAGCTGGAGAAAAGTTAGCACTGTATTTCAATTCCACTGATTCAAAGAGTCATAAATGTTAAAAAAAAAAATAAAATAAAAATTAAAATCCAACTTTTTTTTTCAGAAAAGAAAACAGACTTTTAAATCCAATTAAATGCTTATAAATAAAGGAATAAAAACAAAACACTTCAGTAATTCTATGTGAATAGAATCCAAATAAACATAAATAACAATTTTTACCAAAACAAAAAATAATTTACTTTTAAAAATAAGGTTATAATATAGAATAACAAAAAGAGTTTTTAAGAATTCGAAATACTAATTAAAAAAATTAAAAGTTTTAGTAAAATATGGAATTAAGCTCCTCGACGGAAAATTGCCCCATTTAGAAACCAGTTTTGGTAGTTTAATAGACCACTCCAAGGGTATGTTAGTTCATCTCTCTGCGAAGGTCATTTCCAAAGCTTAAGAGATCTGCCTTCTTGTTCCCAATATCCTTATATGGTTCCTTGGTATTTCTAGTATTAAGTTTCAATAAATATAAACATAAAAATACAGTAACCCTCTATTTTTTTATGTTTTGACGTTACTTTGGCCCCGGGGCCAAATTTTATTTATTTATTAAATAAAAAAAATTCGTTCATAAAGTATTAACAGAATATTATTATAAATAGAAAATCTGTACTAACTTTGTTAAAGCTCACACAACTGTTTGTACACACCAAATTGTCCACTTAAGAAATTCAACAAATTTTCTACGTGAATTACACAGGTCAATTGCTGCTAACCAACTGCCGGTAGACAGTCCGTTGCAACATGTGGCAGATGTATATATGTCAGTGGCGTCTCGTCAGGGTGTGCAAGGTGTGCATTGCACACCCTGATCTAACGAAAATAAGTCCCTCATCAAACACTGTGTAATGATAATTACACACAAATAATGATATGCACAATTCCATAACCCATAAAACCTCCATAACACAGCCAACAGCTACAGCCTACACCATACCTATTCATATTCATCCTTTATAAATTATAAATCTTCTTTCAAAATTCCTTCACCGCTGAGAAAAAAAAAATTAACTCGTACAAAAACTCGCTGTGCACCATTCTGTTGATTTCATCAAATAAATTCATCCAACTCCAAACTATATCCCTCTACAAGAATTCTCCAGTATTCATCCCCATCGTCATTCGTCGGCCGCACGCCATAGATGAAATAAGGCTTACTATTGTACTAATTTCTGTACTATTTAACTTTCCCGAGTACGCAAGTACCACTTCTCAATTTTGAGTACTATTTGTACTATTTTTAATTTTCGGAATAAATCGAACATGTATGAGGTTATTTCACTTACTTTTTATTATTTACTCCAAAAATTAAACCCAAGTCCATAACATCATTAAACCCGAACACAAGAAGGTAATTTAACTCAGCTTAAAATTTCAATTTCATAATATGTTTTAACATTTCTTCGTTTCTTAACGATGAAAATGTTGAAGGCTTCGTAGTTAGAAGACGAATTTAGAACTGATGGAACAGCATAAATGGTGTATCAACTTCGTCCTCGTCTATATCGAATGCACAAGCGGGCTAGGGTTAGATGTCGTTTAGTTTCGGAAATATTTCCGACTAAAAAAAGAGGCATATTGGAGGTTTAATTTATAATTATGTAATACAATAAAATTAAAAATCAGCACTCAGCAAATCAAAGCAGTTGCCAAGTGACAAACAACAACACATAAATGTAAATTTATGTGAAATTAAACATTACGTAGGTGTAAAATCGATCTAAAATCGGTTTAAACTCCACCATTAAATGCATTTGTATCCAGCGGGTTTAGTGCATGTTTTTGAGTGATTATTATATAGGTATGTGTTGTTTTTTTTTTTTTTTTTTGCTTGAATGCAATAATATAAATTTATGGCATTTGAAAAAAAAAATAGGTACCTACTAGTTTGTACGTTTCAGTACTATTTCATTTCAGTTTTTAGTACACTTGAGAAAAGTCGATTTTCATCACTGCGCGCACGCCGCCGTACTTAAATCGCTTTACTTTGATGAACTTGTAGTGAACTCGTGCGAAGGTTTTCTGTGCACGGGCTGTATTAATTTTCTCTTCTTTTGCATATCTGTTCTGTTCTGTTTCCGTAAAGCGTCATAAGTCAAATACACAATGTATTACATCGATACTCGTGCAAATAAAAGCTGTGCACGAAAGCCGATGAATGAATGGTTGAACTTATGTCGTTTTCCATTGGTTTCACTCGGGGATCGACTCAATCTGAAATCCAATGGAACAAGAAAACTGCTTCTGATTGAATCCACAAAAGTATTGGTGAAATGCCAAAAAATAATCTACGGCAGCTGTCATCTGACTTGTATAAAATACATAAATTGCACTTGTGTGAGTGCTTCTTGAGTGGATTCTGACTTCAAATCCAGAAGCGAAATTCTCTCCTCAGAAACAACAGAAGAGTATTTTTTTGTGCCAATGGAACGGTTTCAGAAGTGATTTTTTCGATTCCGGACTCTCCCGGACGCTTCTTTTTGCCCAATGGAAAACGACATTAGCTTTTCGTTTAAGTGGTTGGGGATTGGGGTTGCAGTTTCGTGCGGTGCTTTTGATTTTGTATGCGAAAGTTTTATTTTTCTATATTTTATTTTGAAAACAAAATAAGATATCAAAAACAGCAAAACAATGATTGAGAAAACAATAAATGGGACGTGTTTTCAGGCAAACAATTGATATTTCTAAAAAATGTATAATTTTAAAGAATTTGCACACCCATCTAAATAATTCACGCGACGCTGCTGATATATTTGTATGTTTACATCATAAACAAATCATACCGAGACCCCCAACTCACAATCCTCTTGCCGCTTGCCCCCTCAATTTTTGCCAGGAATCCGCCATTTTGTTGTCCTATCCGTGTACGCCAATTCCTATCCGTTTTGCTTTGCCCTTTGCCCACAGTGAAATGTAAAAAGATTAGGTGCGAATGTGTTGGTTGAGAGGATTTTTGACATTTGTCAATACGAATTTCTATGCAACAATACTAACGCACCTAAACTTTTTGGGAGCGTAAAATTTAGCTTGTAGGCAAATAACTGTTAATCGGTCGAAGTTGGGGGTCTCAGTATTGTCTCTGGTTTACATTACGATAAGTTCGGTTTATAGAATGTTACATGTCTGAGCGTGAACTTTTTTCGTCAGTGGCGCAAAGTAACCCCTGCTGGGGCAAAGTAGCCCCATGTAACGGTATGCATATTTACGTATGCAACAAAGATGAAGAGAGAGTTGATTCAGTCTTCGGGAGTTCGGAGTTCGGACACAAGTCCCTCACTATTGCAGAGGGCTCCCTCGCGTTATACGTCTGCAATGTCTCTCGATGTTTTTTCCTTCCAGTGATTATCAAAAAAAAAAAAAAAAAATGTCCCCTAAGAGACATCAAATTTCTTAAATTTTGTTTCCATCAACTGTTCTGAAACCACATTTTGCACGTGCGAAGCCGGGCGGGTAAAGCTAGTATCTTAATATGATCCGCTACCCAATTAAATCTAAGCTACATTAGGTATATACCTATCGGCGCAGTGGCTTAGTGTGTTGGACTACTAACCGAGGGGTCCCAGGTTGGAATGCCGGAAAAAACAAATTCAAACTTATGGTTGCCAAACATCCGTAAGTATAACTTCCATTCGTCCCAAAAATTAAAAACTCACACAAAACGAATGGTTGTGAGAAGCTAAGCGCCAACTGTTTATTTTTTATTAACACTCCACGCCACTTGAATAGCACACCCTTTACACCTTACTCTCTCTTAGAAAGTAGTAGTTATGTCTTAAGTTTTTTTTTTTTTTTGATTAACTGGAAATAAACCGTTTTGCTATTTTGGTTTGGTGTCCACTGAAAACCATGTACCTACACATTTTTCGCCACT
The DNA here is from genome assembly GCA_946477585.1 of Cheilosia urbana. Lineage (NCBI taxonomy): Eukaryota > Metazoa > Arthropoda > Insecta > Diptera > Syrphidae > Cheilosia > Cheilosia urbana. The sequence goes on from OX297856.1 coordinate 49,042,257, forward strand.
TGAATAGCTATCTATTTTATTAAATTGATATCTCCGGCATTTGGACACGTGCTTTTGATAAGTAGCATTGTTTTGTTAATAGTGACCATTTAATTTCAAATTAAACCTAAAAAGGTAGGGTAAAAGTCTTAACATAGACTTAAAAAAGGAAAAAAAAAAAAAGCGTATAAGGACAGTGGGGTATATGTTGCTAAAATAGCACAAAAAATGAAGGAAGAAAATTTGTATCCGCGTTTTTTGTAATGAGTCGAAGTATGGAAAAAATATGAAAGGCCGTACACATTGTGTTCTTTCTGATGTGGATAGGCGATTAGTTCTGAGAAAAGACTCAAACTCACACGAGTCAATAGCCAAAATCAAGTAAAAATGTTGAGTGAACGCTAGTATTATAACTCTTCGGCGTGTTATTTTGAAAGCCGAGCATTTAAGAAGACTAAAAATGAAGACTACCAAAATGAAGAACACCACTCAATGCAGCCCGTAAGTCTCAATGTCGCTCTATTATTTAGCCCAATTGTACGAGTCTATTCCAAACAGGATTTGTGAAGTGTTGGAGCAAAAACGAGGCACAACCCACTAGTGAACATTTTTAAATTTGATTGAAAATAATCGAATTTCCTTAAAAAAACAAGTAATAAACATAGGTACATACATATTTGAATTGTTAAAATTATTTTTATTTATTGTTTATTAGTTTATTCAAAAATATATATCAACTTAACCGTATCATTTAAAAACACACAGTTTACGGTATTAAATTAATAATAATTATAACAAAAAAAAATTAACTTTTATCTGGATCCGAAAAATTTCGTTTACAAAAAATTTTTTTTTACATGTGCTGATCAAGTGGCGCGGAGTGTATATACTTATCCACATTTTAGCGAAAGAAGGGAAAGGGTTATATACAACATACGCATACCACAAACATAAATGTGATAAGTTTCAATTTCCACTGTTTATGTTTTTGAATAGGAAAACCGTATCAAATACTTACCATCAATATTTACATGTTTAATGTGGTATTCGTTTGGGCTTCTTCAGATTCGCTCTCAGATTTCAGATTTCGTGTGGCTAATCGAACATAAAAACGTCACTTGCTCTTTTTTATCATAATATTCGTGCGATTCGAATATGTGTAGCCTTCAACACTTTTCAAAACGTTTTCCATTCACTGCTTAAGTTTTAAATTAAAACATTCGAAATTTGCGTCTCAATTCATTTTTAAATATTTATACATAACCAATTTACTAAAATAAATTCACCTGATGCAATGCCTTTTTTGCTGCAGAACAAATTCACGAAAACCTAAACGCCCTCCACCAGTTGTCAAACTCAAACGCACTTGCGTTGGTAAATCTGAGAAAATATCTAGATTAGGCGTTTTTCTTTTTTAGTTCAGAGCTGAGCACTGAACTGAGCTCGAGCTATATGAGCGCGCTCTGAACCGAGCGTGCTCAGATCGTTCTGATGATTTTCTGTTATTCCTGTTTTTTTTTTCTCTCGAATATGACTGGAAGTGTGAATGTATATGTGTAATCAGCAATTTACTCAGCCTGCTCAGTCAATTAATTCTGAGCTCATAGAGCGCGCTCTAATCATGCTCTGAACGAATAAAGAAACACAAATTCGAGCTCTGATGCATCTGAGCTAAAAAAGAAACCCAAACTTTTTGTATGACAGTTCAGGTTGTGCTCTGAACTAAAAAAGAAAAACGCCTATTCGTAAAAGTGCTCTGAAATCTGAAAAAGATTGCCCTTTTTTTGTACCCGTAGTAGAGCGCCCAAACCAAAGATTATAGAATTAAAAGAGATGGATATCTTTCGTACGTCTATCCCCCCAAAACCCATTTGTTTACATTGTTGTTTTTGTAATTTCAATCCCTGTCTGTGAATACGTGTGAGCTTTGAGCTACAAGAAAAAAAAATCGACCAATGACCGGCCACCATTCAAAATTCAGTGTGGTGAGTTATATTTGAATAATATTCAAATATATTAAGGCCCGGATTATTCAATCTTGGGCATCTTTTTAATTAACCACTGATTTTCTGCAATTTCGTTTGTTCAAGATTTTTTAAGGACTACGTAGGTATTCATTTTGACGTAGCTGATATACAAAAACTTTTTGTATAATATGGTGCCAACAAAAATAAAAATGCAAATAAAAGAATGAAGGAATGTATAACGCAAGATGGAGTGAACCAATAAAATCTTTCACATCGGTTTCTTTGACGTTTTCAACTGGCACATAAGTATAGAATACACAACACGCCAAAATAATGGAAGCAAAGGATGAAGTAAAATTATTTTCAACATTTTTTGGAATATGACAGTTCTAATAGATTGGGATAAAGCACACGAGTTAGGAAAAATATTGTAAGAACGAGAAAATTGCGATTGCCGTTGATTAAATCAACATGTGGCCTGTTAATTTGTAATATATTTTATTGGTTTTGGCTTTATTTCGGTTTTGTTCACAAAAAAATTGCTTATTGACTCACAAATACAAAGTTCCATTCTTTAGTTCCAAAAAAATGCCTGTATTATTTGGTTATGACATTAATTTTTGTGTTTTTTTAAGTTTACAAAAAAATAAATACATTAATAAAATACTTACCTAAATAAATTACTTATCAAAAACAAACAGACCCGAAGAAAAAAACAAAAAAAAAATATATATGTATATAACCGTGGATTCGGTCAATGACTAAATGGAAAAATGGAACGATTTGTTGCAAAGATATGGTTTGATGACTGAAGTGAAAAAACGGTCAACAGATACTCATTGGTTATCACTGATTTATAATCATGGGTTAACCTAAATCCGTGGTAACTAACCTAACCAAGGCTCTAACCAGCTGTGAATAGACCGGCCCTTGATGTTGTATTCACCATACGCGGTGCCACGTCATATAGGTCTGTTCGTAAGATATACGAATTTTCGTATATCTCCATTGTATTAGTCCGACTGGAAGGAACAACTGCTTTTATATGTGAAATTATTTTATTGAAAATACTTAATTTTTTATAAGAATGGATTTATATATATTTTAAGGAGTGGTTGGTGTACTAGGGTTAAAATTATAAAAACTTTGATAAGAAACATTACAAATTGTGATTTCTAAACCAAAAAAGTTATAATTTATTTCTACGTGCTGTACTAAAATGTAGAAAAACGAAGTATTGAGGTTTTGAAATAATAAATAATAAACAATAAAAACATTTCATGCCGAATTAAAGGCATTGAAAGATTACTACTTGACTAAAACGTAATCCATTTTGCATTTAAAATTTATATGAAAATTAATTGAATTTTAATTTACTTGTGCTCAATTTTACGAGAAACTTCTTTAATTGCTCTGTTAATAAAAATGGAATTTGAATCCTTTTTCGCAACTATATTGACCATGCTTGATAAAAGGCAGTGCTAAAGTGTAAGAAACGTATTAATTATATATTCACTGCAAGCAACTAACTGCCAACAGTCAAAATTCAAATTTTCCTTGTGAACATGTCCAAACCAGTTTTCCAGGATATTTGAAAATTTTATGAATTTCGGTGGTGAGTTCACCAACTTTCCGCCATCTTGCGGGTGAATTCACGAACTCACTTATACTATCATAGAAATGAGCATGTATGCGTGACTTTATGAATTTTTCTGGAAAACAGCTTGTAGGCAGCCGCCTTTCCACTGGAAAGTTATCCATCTCTTTTAAATTCCATTATCTTTGGCCCAAACGAATACCACATAAATGTTAACGCATTGCAAAGCAGGCGGGGGTCCGCTGTACGGAAATAAAAACAAGTAAGGTTCTGCATTTTTGAATATACAAAAAATACAAAAAAAAATATATATATAGCAGCAGCGTCGCGTGAATTATTTAGATGGGTGTGCAAATTCTTTAAAATTATACATTTTTTAGAAATATCAATTAATTGCCTGAAAACACGTCCCATTTATTGTTTTCTCAATCATTGTTTTGCTGTTTTTGATATCTTATTTTGTTTTCAAAATAAAATATAGAAAAATAGAACTTTCGCATACAAAATCAAAAGCACCGCACGAAACTGCAACCCCAATCCCCAACCACTTAAACGAAAAGCTAAGTTCAAACATTCATTCATCGGCTTCCGTGCACAGCTTTTATTTGCACGAGTATCGATGTACCTAATACATTACATATTTGACTTATGACGCTTTACGGAAACAGAACAGAACAGATGCAAACGAAGAGAAAATGAATACAGCCCGTGCACAGAAAACCTTCGCACGAGTTCACTACAAGTTCATCAAAGTAAAGCGATTTAAGTACGGCGGCGTGCGGGTGACGAATGACGATGGGGATGAATACTGGAGAAATCATGTAGAGGGTAGAGGGATATAGTTTGGAGTTGGATGAATTTATTTGATGAAATCAACAGAATGGTGCACAGCGAGTTTTTGTACGAGATATTTTTTTTTTTTCTCAGCGGTGAAGGAATTTTGAAAGAAGAATTATAATTTATAAAGGATGAATATGAATAGGTATGGTGTAGGCTGTAGCTGTTGGCTGTGTTATGGAGGTTTTATGGGTTATGGAATTGTGCATATCATTATTTGTGTGTAATTATTATTACACAGTGTTTGATGAGGGACTTATTTTCGTTAGATCAGGGTGTGCAATGCACACCTTGCACACCCTGACGAGACGCCACTGATATATAGGTATGTTACGTATAAATAAAATATATTGCTCTGACTTTTTTAAACATATATATAAATAACAAAACTTGTATAAAAAAAGAAATATACATTCACATACATTTTAGATAAAAATATTGCTTGCAACATTGATGATAAAACTTAAACTGAAGAAAATAACAAGATGTACATTCATAGGCAAACAGGATGAACAGCTTCTTGCCCAAAAACTCTCTCGAAAAGATTTCTTAGATATATACGGTGCTGGCATACATTGCGATTCGAACCACTGACCGATTACTCCGCTGCTGTCCTGTGATATGACACAAATTTCGGCAGTGCTAACATTTCTGGTTGCATTTGCGATAATTGATACAGGAATATCTGCTGATCGTACCGCATATCCGAAATATTTTTCATAAAATATCTCATTGTTCTTGTTTCGCACATATACTGCGAATTCCGAAATATCTTTTGTTGAGCTAACATACCACTTAACTGTTAAGTTGTCGCCTTGGCTAAAACAAAAATTATAGATAGGCTGAGCAGATATTAAACATATAATATAGGTAAATACTTACACTACTGAGTTTCTGAAACGTATGTCTGGCAGAACGTCGTATATTTCTTCGTTATAGTTGGCATTGTCGTCAGAATTGCAATTCAAGTACTCATCTGAGATTAAACTTAAAGTTTTGTTAAACAAATGAGCCGGCTCAAAACATGTTATACGCAAGTTTTCTTCTGTTAAATTTGTCTTTGAAGAAAAATAGTGTTTCAGCGGTCGTATAGCACAATTGCAATGTAAAGGATTTCCCTGGTAAAGTACCTCTGAACCATTCTTGACTGCCCACAAAAGACTTACGGGAAATGTTTCCAACTTATTGTCCCGCAAATCCAACTTCTTTAATTTTAGCTTTTTTAACATTTTATCAAATGGAATTCGATAAATTTGATTGCTTCTCATATTAAGCGTGCTTAAATTTCCTGGTAGGTCAACGAAGTTTTCCTCTGACGATAGATCAGTTAAACTATTAAAAGACAAATCGAGGTCTTGTAACGAAGTCAGGTTTCCTAAAACGCCTATTTAAAGTAAATAAAAAAAACGTGATAAATATTTTCCTTAAACTGTATCGGCATTTATAAAGGAAATCGAACATTAATAATAATAATATGATTAAAATTGTATTGACATAATAAGTGGGTGTTTTCGGAAATGTAAAAAAAATTCATTTGCAAATGCAAATGACCGTCAATGCATGACAAAAATCAATCGGTCTTTGTTTTGCAAAAAATGTCATTTTGTGCAGCTGACTTGTGCCGGGTCAACGTTATTTTTTTGCAAGTGCAGCCTGATGTTTCCGAACACTTTTGAACATGAACAAATTCAACCCTTATATAATAAACATTTTGTTGGACACCTTGATGCACAATTGTAATGGAAACAATATAATTATGAAATATTTATTGCAGAAATTCCCGCAAGGGTACTTCTCTCTTCTTCTTCTCTGGAGAGAGAGAGAGGTAACGGGCTTAACGACCCCGCGGACCCTAGTCATTAAAACCCAGAAGCGTCTGACCCATATTGGGCGGCTCCCTGGTCAGCGTCTGTTCTCCATGTTAGGAGCGGCTGTGCATCCAACAGTTTAAACTTTTAACAAAAGTCAAAATTAATATGGAAATGCAATGAATAAAACAAAAGATATTAATACCCCAGGTGGTATGCCAGTTACACTGGTAAATCCACTCTCTTCGGAGGTCGGTTCCATGGATTCTGGGGGGGACCATTTATTGCTAAGCAACGACCCGTTTGGGAGAAGTAGAAGGGTAGAGAGAACACCCCCATCTAAAAAAGAAGAAAGTAGTAAAATACTGAAGGCTAAATATTTAGAAGCCTGTGAAGAAAGAGATGGGTATAAGCAACTCAATGAGACACTGCTTAAGGAAATAAATAACCTTAAGAAAGAGTTGCAATTGTTGAAGGAAGAATTCAACAACCAAAAAAAAGTGGATGTCCAACCTGTCGAGTTCTCGACAGATGAAGAAGAACTTAAAAAAGAGACAGAAGGACAGCGTCACACGGGAAATAAAAATAAAAAACGCAAGATGAGTATATCCCCAAAAATCTCATCCGCAAAAGAAAGCAGCACACAGTGTATGCTTCAAATAAAGAAAACAAAATACTAAACTCAACCAAGCCTCCGCCAATTATTGCACTGCAGGTTAATAAGTATGAAAGCCTGGCCAAAATATTGGAGGAAAATAAAATTAAAGCTAGTACAGCTCTAATTAACAAAAACGACATTAAAATTAATGTGGTTGAAGAAGAGGGATACAGAAACCTCACTAAAATTCTGAACCAGAAAAAAATGCAATGGTATTCGTATGAGAATAAGCAAACCAGACCATTTAAGGTTGTAGCGAAAAAACTGCATTACTCATGCTCACCTGAAAGCATAAAAAAAGAGTTAATCGACAGAGATTTTAAAATATTGGATGTGATAAATATGCTTAAGTATAAAAGCAAAGTACCGCTTCCAAGTTTTATACTCAGTTTCGAACATGACCAAGATAAAGAAAAAATATATGGAATCAAGAACATACTTGGGATGAAAGTTCAAATTCATACCTTAAGAAAATCAAAATTAGTGCCCCAATGCAAAAATTGTCAAAGGTATGGGCATACGCATAAATATTGCAGCTCCAACCCAAGATGTGTAAAGTGTGCAGGAAGTCACCACACTAAAGAATGCATGAAGGAAAAAATTGAGCACCCTAAATGTGCAAACTGCAATGAAAACCATCCTGCTAACTATAGAGGATGTTCAGTTGCAAAAGAAATACAACTTGCAAAAGATAAACAACAAAAGAAACCTCTTAAAACGTCAGACAGTGAAGCTCAAAAAGTCAAAACGGACTTACGAAGGAGCCCACAAAAAGAAAAACCGAACACCAAGTGATTATAAAAAAGGACCCAAGACAAAAGCCAACAGGTCCCAAAATGACGTATGCTCAGGCAGCATCAAAACCAACTGGAATACCAGCAGAGAAAGCTGTAAAACACAAAGCAGAGCCAAACACTGCGATGGAAATCCTCATGAAACAAATCCTTAACAGGATTGGTTCCATGGAAAAATGCAATAAAACGATATTAGATAGAATATCATTGCTAGAGAGACAGAACAGCAACAAAAAAGCTGTGCCAAAAAGACAAACATGATGAACAGAATAAAAATTCTTGAATGGAATGCTAATGGTATCGAGAATCGAAAGGATGAGATACAAGTCATTCTTGACATAAACCAGACAGATATATCACTTATTTCTGAGACACACTTAAAATTTACTTCTGACTTTAAACTGCAGGGATATGAATTATATCACTCCCCACATCCTCACAATTGTGCAAAAGGTGGAGCTGCAGTGTTAATAAAGAATACGATTGAACACCATATAGAAGCAAAATTCCAATCATGCGCTATACAAGGAATTTCCATAAGTATAAAAACGAGCAGTGGACAAATACCTGTTGCAGCAGTATACTGCTCTCCTAGCTATAGACTAAAGAAAAATGATTTTAAAAGTCTTTTCCGCATATTTCACAATAGATTCATCGCGGGAGGGGATTTTAATGCCAAGAATAAATATTGGGGATCTAGATTAACAAATACTAGAGGCAGAGAATTATATGAAACTATTAAAGAAGTCGGCGCCAAATATCACTCAACGGGGAAACCTACCTAGACCTACTGGCCTACAGATAGGAATAAAACCCCAGATCTTGTTGACTTCTTTATAACCAAAAATATATCTTCAAATAAAATAAATATAGAGGAAGGTCCTGATCTTCAATCAGATCATTCAATACTTCTTACACTTGGCGATAGAAAAATAATAAAAGAACATAGCCCTAAACTAGTTAATAGACTGACTGATTGGAACCACTTCAGGCAGGAATTGGAAGAATGTATCCAATTATCATCAGCTATTCAAACGGAAGATCAACTAGAAGAAGCAGTGCAAATATTTACGCTGGATATACAAAAAGCTGCGTGGGCTGCAACTCCCAAAAGAACAAAGAAGATTAAACAAAACTCTTATCCTCGTGAAATATGTGAAATTATTACAGAAAAGAGGAAAGCTAGAAAACGTTGGCAACAGACAAGGGCGCCAAGCGATAAAACCACACTGAACAACTTAAATAATAAGCTCAGAAAATCTATAAGGGAATTTAATAACGAGTCTTTAAAAACGTATCTTACCAGTCTGACAGATGATGCTAGTACCGACTACTCGTTCTGGAAGGCAACAAAGAAAATGAACAGGCTCACATTCCGCCAGTAAAAACCAAAGAAGGTAACTGGGCAAAAAGCAGTCAAGAAAAAGCAAATACTTTTGCAGAGTACCTTGAAAATGTCTTCAAACCTTATGAAGATAAAGATTATCAAGAAAACGAAGAAAGGTGCGAAGAAGACAGACCTATTAGGCCGGTAACAGCTAAAGAACTTGCCAAAGAAATCAAAGAGGGCATAGACATAAAAAAAGCCCCAGGGTTCGATTTAATCACAGAGGAAGTTTTAAAACAATTTCCTCGAAAAGGTTTAAGAAAGCTAGCGCAGATTATAAATGCTGCATTTAAGTTGAGATATGTGCCAAGAATGTGGAAGGTCGCGGAGGTAATAATGATACCAAAACCAGGTAAACCACCTAGCGAAGTAACCTCATATCGCCCAATATCGATACTACCAATGTTGTCCAAGCTATTCGAAAAAATGCTGGCAAAACGTCTGCAAAAAATAATTGATGAAAAATTGCTAGTTCCAATTCATCAATTTGGGTTTAGAAACAAGCACTCTACAATTGATCAAGTGCATAGAATCACAGATAAGATCGAAAAAGCATTCGAAGAGAAAAATGTGTGCTCTACAATATTTCTTGATATAGCACAAGCTTTCGATAAAGTCTGGCATAAGGGACTGATCCATAAATTACAAAGGCAACTGCCGGAGCAGTATTCAACAATTCTGGAGTCATATATAACAGATCGATTCTTCAGAATTAAACAAGAGACGGAGTACTCAACATTAAGAGGAATTAAAGCTGGTGTACCACAAGGTAGTGTGCTAGGTCCAGTGCTATACATTCTGTTTACTAGCGATCTACCTGAAAGTGAAGAAACTACTATAGCAACTTTTGCAGATGACACTGCTGTGCTTGCTGTTGGAGCAACTGTCGAAATTGCAACAGAAAAACTCCAAATGGCAATAAACGGTATTTCAGAATGGACCAAAAAGTGGCAGATTAGATTGAATGACCTAAATATTAATTTTACGTATAAAAACGTACCACACATTCCAGTATACATTAATAACAATGTAGTGGAATACTCAAATACAGCTAAATATCTGGACATGACCCTAGACGTTAAACTGCGTTGGAAAGCGCATGTAAAGAAAAAGAGAGATGAGCTGAACATGCGATACAGTAAAATGTATTGGCTTATTGGGAGATATTCATCCCTGTCCAACTACAATAAATTACTGCTATATAAGCAAGTCTTGAAACCAGTATGGACCTACGGGCTCCAATTGTGGGCATGCACATGCCAATCAAATTTACAACAAATTCAAGTCTTCCAAAATAAAGTACTAAGGAACATAGTTAATGCACCTTGGTACATACGCAACGCTGATCTACATAGAGATCTAAATATTGAAATGGTTGAAGATGAAGTTAAAAAGGTTGCCCAAAGGCACAGAAGTAGGCTTCATAACCACGTTAACGTTGAAATCACAGAACTTTTAAATACTGACAATGTAATCAGAATATTGAGGCGGGTGAAACCCCTTGATCTATAAGAGTTAGCCAGGGCCAAGAGATTAGGTAATATCTTTAAATAAAAAAGTTTCGAAATCCGACAAACGGCGGATTTTTCTTATGAATTTCCCAAATATTTTAAAAATAAATTGCCGATTAGTCGAACGACTAGGTGCAATCCCATTTCGGGATGACGAAAGTCAGTCCCTCCCGGGAGGTTTTTTAGAGGTTGTTCGAGTCCCTCACTATTGCAGAAGCATCCCTCGCGTACTTGTTTTGCAATGTCTTTCGATGATTTTTCCTTCCAGCGAACCCCCAAACAAAAAAAAAAAAAAAAAAAATTGCAGAAATTAAAAGAAGAATTGAATCCTTTATGGACAAATGCAAAGAGGATACGCCCGGGAATTCATTTAGAAGAAGCTTTATACATAACTCTATGGGCTTTGGGAAACAACAACTCCTACAGGGAAATTGGAGACCGATTCAACAAGTCCATCAGCACTGTATTCGATATCCTTATTAAAACCTGTAAGAAAATTGTCGAACTTTTATCAAAATTTGTAAAATGGGCTTCGTCAAATGAAGCGATCGACTAGATCTAGAACGAGAAGAGGACCGAGAAAACTCCTCTGAGCATGATGATGACGATGAATCCATTCCCAATCATGCACTTTCACGTATTACACAGCAAATGCACGATCGTTTTTCATCTGCTTTGCTGCACGGCAGACGACACGCAAATGCATTGACTTATTATATATGGACTGCTAGTGAAATGTCAGTTCCATACAAGCCCTGCCCAAAAAATGACGCCAACATAACTAGCGCTCTTGGTTCACAGCGAATAAAAAGTGTAACAAAATTCCAACCATCTTGGATTTCTCCATAGAAAACTAGGGACACCTATTGGGTGTTAGCGGATTTGCTTACTAAAACGGCTGAAATTTAAATTGTTGCAGAATGTTTAACAATAGCCGTATTTTATTATCAGCGTGATCTGATCCGGATCAGATCACGATAATAAAACTATACAGATCATTGAAGAATTTTATTTTTAAGTTGTGGCTATGAGTATGGCAAACCTCATTTTGCCACCGGGCCATATTGCAAGCATTCGGTGCAACATGAAGACAAACTTCATACTGCCACCAGCCATATTGCAAACATTTGGTGCAGCGTGACGTCACAACATGATTTCAATGGACATGACATTTCACTTGCTTGTCGAAGGTGTTACCATTTGAGTCAAATTTGAGTAGTTTTGATTTTCGATATTGTTTTTTAAAAACTAAAATAAAACTTTATGTTGAAATATGCAACAAATAAACAATATTTCGCGGCTAGTACATATTTGGGTTTTTCTTGGCATATTAATGTGTATCCAGACCAGCGAAAGATTTGTTCAGAAACATTTTTTTGTCAAACATTTCGGAAATGTTTTTGCCGTTGAAAACGCCGATGAAGTATTTATTAAATATTTATGAAAATGTTTTTAATTATTATCACGGCCAGGGGCTCGAAAACAACAACACCGCTTCCGTTATACCTCATACGGTGCGTTTTGTTTTTAAAAGGAAATGGTTAACAATCAGTTCTAAATGTAGGTAATGTAAATCTTACCGCAGTTTGCACTTCTCGTCAGTAATTGGAATTCTAAGACGAAGTAAATGACAGCGGATTACTTTAAACACGAAAACCCAAAAGAACAAACTGCAGTTAGTTACAAAAAAATCGGCGAAAACAGTTGCAATTACATTATTTCTTTTTACTATTTTGTGATAAAAAATAAATGTGTTTCCCAATAATTAACTTTGAAAATAATTTACCTAAGTTTATACAGTCTGCTAGTTTCCATTTTTCATTATTCCAAGATTTTTGGACATTCGTATTTTATGATAAAAGAAAACAACAACTCTCACCTTTCTACAAGAAAACTTTTGAAACAATAATTATTTACGATTGGGAAAATGCCAAATATTGCATGGACATCTTTTTTGTTAAATAAATGGTTATGAAACATTTACTTAAATGTTTATGAAATATTTTGCTGGTCTGGGCATACCTTTATAGAATGAAAAAGCAACATCTCGAAAAACGGACGGGAAATTTATTCGCATGTTTGTGTTATGAATGGTGTTGAATACTTTAGTCTGGCAACGTGTGGCTTGGCTATCGTTTACAGGCACACCAACATTTAAAAATGAAACAAACAGCGCCAAACAACGCAGCGAGAAATAGTAGAAATAATTTTCAGATCATGATACATGATCTCGATGAGAAGCAGGATCATGTGCTGTTGTTGTAATTGCATGTAAATCTATGATCTATATAGATCATGGCTGATAATAAAATACGGCTAATAGATGTCGGACTGAAAATAATTATGGTAGTTCGAGTTGTAAATAATAGATGGAACCAAACAAATTTGAATTAAGAATCGTATTTTAATATATTTATTGCCCCATAAAATGTACAGCTTTGGTATTTTAAGTCGAATGAGCTTTTTATTGTTTACATTTTGAACATTTGATTGTTTAAGTTATTTTGTGATCTACAAATGCACTTATATGTTATATAAATGCAACAATCTCTTGAAATGGTGAGTTGTTCATCAGTGATGTAGTCAAAAATTAGTTTATCCGCCTCGTTTTCCACTACAGAGAATGGAAGTAGCTCCCATTTTTAAGACGATGCAGTAAAATATTGGTATTGTCACAAGAAATGCAGTTTGCTTTAGAAGACGAACGAACTTCATTAATCATTATGAATAAGTAATCGTTTATAAGCTAAAGCAAGCTGTTGGATTATTATTAAAACCACCCCTAGATCTTATGCTCGAAAGCAAAAGTTCTAAGTGAACTTGCCTTGGGGCAATTATGTTGAAATCCGTTTTTCTGTTTCTTCAGTCTAATAAAAATAACAAATAAATTTGTTGAGTATGTCAGTTCCATACTCAAAATAAAGGAATATAGGTTTTAGTAATCGCATTTGAGAAGTAACGACCAATAAGCCAAAAACAAGACACCTTACCTATGAAAATCGATTTTTTTTTTTCAGAGCATATGGAATATAACAAATTACAGCCATTACCTATATCTTTTAAATTGCGATAATAGAACACCGTTTCTGCACAACCGACTTAACAGAAATCAAAACAAATTGTGAGTTTCTAACAAAGGAAATAAACATTCCTACTTACATACATATGTACGTATGAGTAGCTATTTTTTGGAAATTTCGCAAAAACTGCTCTCTCACTCACGCACACATTTCTTTTTTAGTAAGTTTGTGCTTGGTGAGTTTTACTTAATTCTCGGAATTCGGTATTCCGTTGTGTATAAACATTTCTTTCCAATTTCGATTTCTGCATCTCAGGTTTCCAATTTATTCCGCTGTGAACCAAGAGCGCTAGCGCTAATGTTGGAACCAACGTGAAGCTGGCCACTAGCAGTCCATATATAATAGGTCTATGCGCAAATGGCATTTACGAACATCTGACCTTCGCAGAACTGCATTACCGAACACATGCTAATGCAGTTTTGCTATGATGACTTTTTCGAATACATGACTTTGGCAATTTGCGTTGTCGAACATGCTGCAAAAGCAATTTGATGCAGATGACATTTCCGAAAACACCCAGTCTTGTATCTTGTGACCAGATATTTCAGAACCAACCAAATTAAAATCTTTTTGCCTCTTGAGATATGTACGAAAGAAATAAAATTATACGATGGTGGCCTCTGGCACACCTAAATTGAACTAGCGCTTATCTTGTCCTGAGTCTGACTATACATCTAATATTGAAAACACTCGTATTGTAATAGAAACAGAACCATCCCTCTCAGACTATAGAATTATAGAATTCCACATTGACGAGCAAATTCCCTCATTAGGTAAATTAAGGAACCCTAGATTGACCAGATGGGAAACTTTCGTATCAGGGAAATATCACCGAAAATTTAAACTGCAAAAAACAGAGACAAGACGACCATCATACCGCTCCTTAAAAGAATTTTCAAAGGAAATAAAGTCCAACCACACCACTGCCAAAGACTTACACGGCGTTCACATTGCAGTTCAGTTTGAACATTTTTAAAGTATATGAAATTGTTGGAAAATCGAATTTCGGATATAATATACCTAATATAATTTCATCACAATGTCAAATACCTTTTAATAATTATTTGTCAATATCAGAAATCCATCTCATGTTATTAATCAGAGAAAAATTAACTAACACGGTTTTTTGCACTTTTGCATTTTTTTGTTGATTTTAATCTCTTAACTGTCGAATTTAGTTCGTACTGCATTAAAGTTGTTGTGTGATGAAGAGTGAATAGAAGTTCATTTATTTACGTCCTCATACATCTTCAAGTTTTCTTTGCTATTACCGCCGTTTTTTTTCTTAATTTTATCCCAAAATATACGTAAAAGTGGACTAGTTTGCTTAGCACAGCAATTATCATTAATAACAGTGGTGTATTCTAATAAATCGAATTTGCATTTTCCGTAAAATATAAAATGCCAACAGAAACGAGAGCTAATCGCGTGCAACAACAACACTCGAACTCGCCTAGAGAACTTGGAATTAACAACTCTAACAGTGTTGCTGACAAACTTTGGAGTAGAATTGAGAAAAAACTCGAGAAATGGGGAGAGGATTTTACTAACAAGATGGATACAAAACTGTCAGCGCTGGAACTCAAACTAAGTACACAGGTCAGTGAAATCAAACAAGAACTTGAACAAAAAGTTCTAGAAATACGACGTGAATGTACTCGCTTAGACCTACTTGTCGATCGTATCGAGAGAGAAAAAATTAGCTCCGATGCAGTCATATTTGGCATCCCAGAAACACAAAATGAAAACTTAACCAACTTGTATCACAGCATATGTTCCAAAGTAAATATACCCCCTCCCCCCTTGAAAAACAGTTTCCGAACAAGATCCCCACGGCAGCCCTTGACGCACACCTCCGACGCATGCATCGTTATGAACTTCTCTGACAAGCGTGCGAAAGTAAATCTATTGAGAGCAATTACTAACTACCGCAAAAACAACAAATCAACACTAAAACTTAGTGACGTTGGCTTAAGCTCGTCAAAAAGCTTTTTCATTAACGAAAGCTTAACGAAGAGAAATCAACAGCTCCTGCGAGAAGCTCTTAAGATGAAACGCAGATCTCTTGTTTCGGATGTCTTCACTGTAAATGGCCTTGTGTGTGTACGTTTCTTATCAAACCAAAGCCCAACCACTATACGCTGCTTGGAAGATTTGGGAGATGTTGGTGGACGAAATGGTGACAAAAAAAGAGAGGATAAAAAAAGAGATGATAATCAACAGCAAGAACTTTCAACATGCGCTGAAGCCGAAGCGGTCTAGTTTACTTTCTTTTATCTGTTTATTTAGTTCTTTTTTAAGTCATTTCATATTTCTTTTCTTTCTATATTATTTACTTTATTACTTCTTATTTTATATGTATTTTGTTTGTTTTCTCTGTTTTTTTTTGTATCTACGTTAGATATTTTTCAGTAATTTTTTATGTATTTCTGATCCATATTGCCACTTATTTTCTTTTCTGTTTGACCTTGGACTTGGTAGTTGTGATTTGTTATGATAATGACCAACAACAATAACATCAGCGCTGATGACATGAATGAAAATTTAAGAACTTTGGTGAATATTTTATGTAAGCGACAAAACGGAGTTTGCGTTTGCCATATTAATGCACAAAGCCTAGTGAACAAAATTGACGAGTTCCGATTTGTATTTGAGAATAGCTTGATGGATGTTATTTGTGTTTCCGAGACTTGGATGCATCCTGAAATCAGTGATAATTTATTTGCGTTACATGGTTATAAGAAACCGTATCGTGGTAACCGTCATGGCCGAATCGGTGGTGGATCTGCAATATATATTAGAAGTCACATTAAGTCTCGGCATTTGTTAAGTTCCTCTCCCTCGCATCCATACGATTATGTTTTTATTGAAGCGTTTAGTGGTGACCAAACAACAATCATCGGATCAATTTATGCTCCTCCTGATGTTGCTAATTATCGAACTATCTCAGAAGTTATAGAGCAAATTAATCATTTATCGCCAAAAATCGTAATATGTGGAGACTTTAATATAAACTTACTCAATAGTTCATGTAGTACACGTTTAAAGGATGCCATGAATGCTTTTAATTTATCTTTTGTTAACTCGTCTGATGCTACTCATTTTGTTCCAAATAGAACACCGTCGTTGTTAGATGTAGTCCTTGTAAGTGATCAAAGTCTGTTAAAATATTATCAACAACTGTCTGCTCCAGCGTTTTCGTACCATGATCTTGTTTTCTGTATTTTAGACTTGAATGTAAACACTCCGCCAAATCAATCCTTCGAATATCGTGACTTTCGTAATGTTAATGTGCAAAATCTTTTTGTTGAGTGTAGTCATCTAAATTGGCACTCTATATATATGACTCCTGATACGAATGAGCAAGTTAATATTTTAAATAACAACATTCAATATTTATTTGAAAAGTATGTCCCATTAAAAACTCGTCGTGTTAGAAATAGAGAATTTAGTTTAGATAAGTCATCTAAGTTTTTGTGGAATAAAATACGACAAATTGGACTAAATAAAAAGTCGTACTCGGGTAATGATGATATCAATATCGAAGATCTAAATGTGAAGTTTTCAAACGAAGGAACTAACTCTATAAACACCTTTTCAAATAGTCTGTCGTCAAATCCTTCCGAAAACAACTTTTCCTTGTCTGTGGTGGACCCCATATCGGTTGGCAAAGCACTTTTTGCTATTAAATCTAAAAGCACAGGCCTAGATAATATCCACCCTGACTTTGTTAAAACAATCCTTCCCTTTATACTTCTACACATAACCCATATTTTCAACCACATCATAACGACATCGAACTACCCAGAACTATGGAAAATAGCAAAAATTATACCAATTTTAAAAAGTGGCAAGGAAAATGAATACCGGCCCATTGCTATACTTCCATTTTTATCGAAAGCTTTTGAATCATTAATTGGTATTCAAATAAAGAATTATCTTGAAGACAACAAACTGATATGCCCTCTTCAATCAGGATTCCGATCGGGTCACAGTTGTATTACGGCGCTTTTGAAGGTATCGGATGACATTCGACAAGACATTGATGATAACAAATTAACTATACTTACGTTGCTTGATTTCTCTAAAGCTTTTGACTCTGTTTCTCCCTCAATCCTGTCCAATAAACTTGCTACAATGTTTAATTTCTCAAACTCGTCCAATAAATTAATTTTGTCCTACCTTACCAATCGTAAGCAAGCCGTTTCTTATAACCAGCAGTTGTCGTCTTTTCGTTCTGTGAACTTAGGTGTCCCCCAGGGATCTATCCTTGGTCCTCTTCTCTTTTCCATGTTTATTAATGATCTACCGTCTGTTTTGTCTCATTGTAAATATCATATATATGCCGACGATGTGCAGCTTTATTATAGCTTTCCAATGAATCTAGTCGAGGACGCAATCACGAAAATCAATAATGACTTATCCGCCATTGCCAACTGGTCATTACAAAATAAACTGACTTTGAACCCGGCCAAAACTAAAGCAATGCCTATCTTTAAACGAGAACCTTGCCCTGATGAATTTTCACCTATTCTTCTTTATGGGACGCAGGTTGAAATAGTCTCCAAAGTGAAAAACCTCGGCATAACTTTCAACGCTAGATTATCCTGGGATGATCATATCAATAGCATCGTATCTAAAATATATGGTTCCTTGCGCAGCCTTTCTGTAAGTAGATATTTTCTTCCAATAGACATTAAGTTGAAGTTGGTCAAGGGGCTGTTAGTACCTATATTAACATATGGATGTGAAATCTTTGCTGATATGGACTCTACATCATCCCGTAAGCTAAATGTGGCTTTTAATTCCATTGCTCGGTATGTTTTTAACCTCCGCAGATACGATCATGTTTCCTCGCAATCGCGTCAAATTCTCGGATGTACTCTCGATAGCTTTCTGAAATACAAATGCTGTGCTTTCCTTGCTAATGTAATACACAAAAAACAGCCATCATACTTATCCGAAAAGCTTACATTAAGTAGATCAACTCGTTATATATCATTGAGGCCGCCTATGTGCACTTGCTTAGCTTCGCGAAGACAGTTTTTCATTCATGCCATCAGCTTATGGAATCATCTACCAAATGCTATCAAGTCTAATGTTAAACTCGATGAACTGCATTCAGCATTATTTTCATTTTTCTCGAATAGTTACTGAAATCTCTCTTATATATATACATGTAGATAATAATAATTATTGTAAATCTAAAAAAACGTAAAAACTTAATACTTTCTATAATTAGTTTCAAATTTACAACATATCGAACTGCCAAAATGTTCAATATTTATGTCATCTATTTTTTGGTCGTATTTCTTTTTATTTCATTTACTCTATCCATATTTGAACCTGTATGTATTCTATAAGAATTTTATATTCTCAAATGTACAGAGATATCTTATATTAATAAACTAAACTAAACTAAACTAAACTTCAATATTTAAATACAATGTAGTGTGGTAAATCAGGCACTTAGTGAATCAGACACTTAGTGAATCAGGCACTTAGTGAATCAGACACTTAGGAATTGTGGTGAATCGGGCACCTGGTAACCCTCCATGTTCCACTTCCAATTGGAGACTGGAATCTCCCAAGTCAAATAATTCTAGTACAATCTAGATAGGAGTTGGAATATACTTCTGGAAAATTCGCCGATAGGTGGCAGCGCGGATATAAAAGGGGCGCGTTGACAACAGAGATGACAGTTGATTTTTAGCCAGCGATTGTTTTAAGTTCGAAGAGTATTCGGTTGAGAGATAAATAAGTGTAAAGTAATAAAGTGAATAAAGCGATTGGATTGAAACGTTTAAGAATTGATTTAAGTGATATTGTTTTGGTACTAAATAAATGATTGAGTAGAAAGTGTAAATAAAGTGATTTTATTGGCAAAGTTAAACAGAATAGTGTTTTATCTTTTCGAATCCCAGCCTGAATGTAACAGTAGGGTAAAAAAATTGTATGCCGTGGGAAAAACATATTTCAGTTTCAGCATATTTTACAATCTGTAATTAATGCGTAAAATGCATACTTACAGAATATAAATATGTGCAAGCATAAATTTGTTAAATTCAAAAAATTAATTAAATATTTTTGTTCCGTTTATAGGTACTATTGCTCTCAAATTTAGCTATTTATATATTTAATTTAACTTTTTTTCAGAGTCTGGATAAATTTGCGAATCTTCATTTCTGAGCGAAATTCACACCTACTAACACTAACACCAAACATTTGTCATTTGTCAAACTGAAAGTGTGTTATTTTCAAAAAAAAAATATATATATAATTTTTTTTTTTTTTTGCAATAATGAGCTACCATAAATTTAATAAAAGTAATGCGCTATATCTACAAAAAACGAAATAGAACATGAGAATACCTACAATAAACAAAATTATTTGGATTCTCACGATTGAATACGTCAAATCCGAAATCGGAAATTATATCGCAAAATCCAATTAAATACCACATTATTGGGCGTGTTTTTTTGAGCGTCGATCTCAGCAAACCAAAGCAAAGCAAAGAGCTGAAAATCCTACTTTACTTTGCTTTGCTGAGATCGAAGCTCAAAAAAACAGGCCTATTGTATTTTTGTTAGGAGTTTAAAGACACAGCTACTTGTATTTTTACGGTATTAGGTAAATCTTTTTTATTAAATATGAAAAGCATTTGTTCTTATGTAACATCATTCAAAACTGTTTTGTGTTATTCAACTATAGAATTTGGTGTTAAATATGGTGTTAAATGAACGAATTTGAAAACAACCAAAGAGCCCTCCACCAGTTGTCAAACTCAAACGCACTTGTATTGGTAAATCTGAGAAAATATCTAGATTCGCAAAAGTGCTCTGAAATCTGAAAAAGATTGCTTTTTTTTTCTGTACCAAACGAATATAAAAACTGCTCTGAGAGCAAAAAAAAAGTGCTCTGAGAGCGCCCAATCGAATACCACAGAAAGTTTACTTTTGCCCTAGTGGAACCCCGGGCTTAACTTGCATGTTGGTAACCTGTTTATGGAACAACCCTCAAGGTTCAGCTGCATGAATTCTGCTGTCAAATATGTAATTCATATAAACAAAATTAAAAAGATCTGAAATGTGAATGGATGAACATTTTTTGGAACCGAATATGGATAGAGAACAAGTAAAGCTATATAAAAAACCATACTCAACATTTATTCGTGCTACATATATTGTTATAAATGCATTTACAAATAATTTTTAATTGAAAAAGTACCACCGGGCGGCCATTAATTACACGTATTCACCGACAGGAAAAATAAGAGCGCGCGAGAGAGGGCTGTCATTCAAAATTTTCGGGGAAAATCGGGTAGGTGCACGGGAGTTGGCTCTCTAGTTTGGATACTCTCTGATTATGACCACAGGCCGAAAAGTATGTATGCGGCGTGCTGCCGTATGGGGTATGGGGCAGGTAAATTTCCTTCCACACTGATAGTGGGTTAAAGGGTAAGGAAAGGAGACAAGGTAATAAAAATGACTGCTTGTGTTCCTGGACATTGAGGGTGTCTGGTAAATCATCAGAGCCAGCGGTCTTGTTGTTCTTAAGCTTTTAACAACACTTGCAGACTATGCAACGAGGACGAAGAATCAGCAGAACACATACTGTGTCACTGTGAATGTCTAGTCAGATTACGTCAACACCACCTAGGAAGACCTTACCTTGGGGCAGAGGACATATCTGACAGCGCACTCAAAGATATACTAGGATTCATAACTAATTCCGGTATCATGAGCGAGCTCTAATTGGAGGAAATCACAATAGGCCCACTCGTGGCCGCAGTGATATGGCAACTTGATTCCACCTCCCACAAACAATCTAATCTAATCAAAGCTTTCTTATAGCTAAGCCAACTTCTTCTATACTTGGTGGTGGAATTGGCTCTTCATTGACTGGATGTGGGATCCCTTCTTGCCCTATCACTCTCTCTACACGATACCCATTAACAGCTGCTAAAAATTCTGCTTAAACACATCTACTTTTCCCTGCGTTTCAATGACAAGGTTTCCATCGCTGTTTCGAAAAGCCTGTTTTCCGTTCGTAAAGCCAGTAGTCAATTGCTTGGTTTGCTTTTAGAATCTAAGAGTGTTATTTCGATCATGAGACTCTTCGATCTCCTTGAGCTGGGACACTGCATAGGCCCTCTTCTTTCTACGCACAATTTTCTTCTCTTCCCTTCTCCTGACTCGACACTCTTCCCTCGCTGCCCTTGTTTGCGCCGCAGCGTATGCATCTTACGTGCATCTTCTATCACCGTTTTCCTGTATACGCATTCATCATCATACCAGGGGCTTTTTCTCTTGGTTGGCTGGTACCCTACTGTTGTTTCTTATACCTCCTTGACGATATCGCTATACAAGTTTCTCATTCATGCGTTCTCTGTAGGCTCTGGCTACTCCAGGTGTGCTAAGGCGTCCAACGTCAAATTTCTTCTTCTAGGCGATTCGCAGCTTTTTCTTTTTCGATTTCTGAATCTATCCGCAACAAGAAAATGATCAGAATCGACGTTTGCCCTTCGGAATGTGTGCACATCGACGATGTTGAAGCCTGGAGAGCGCCAGTTGGCAGTGGTGGATCCTTAGCTTGGAAACCTAGTGCTACATATAACCGTATTACGAGCTGCTGCAAAGTCGACTAATCGGTAGCCGTTCTGTTGTCGTTTTGTGGATTCTGTTCTTACCAACTGTGCCAAAGATGTTTTCCTTTCCGACTTTAGCATTAAAGTCCCCAAGTACAACTTTGACATCATATTCCGGACAGGCTCCGTAGGCTCCATCCAGGAGTTCATAGAACTCCTCCTTAGTAGCTTCTTCAGCCTATCGTCGATAGTGTCGTGTGCACATATTTGGCTTATGTTTTGGAGGGTAGCTTTAATGCGGATCACAGACAGGCGATCACTTATCGGCTTTGAGTCAATAACTTTAGTCCTACGCCGATTTCACACGACGAATCCGCTTAATTAGACATGCAATATTTTATGTCAGCTTTTCCTTTTCATCATATCTGATCCTATCCTTCGTATCTTCTGGATAGCGGTGATGTCTGCCTTTTACGGCGTTAGGACAGGCTCAAGTTTTTGAGTAGTGCAGAATGCTCGCACATTCCAGGAACATACTCTTATATCGTAGTCCATTGACGATCCGGGTCTGTTTGCCATTTGAGGAGTTCCAACATTGCATCTCTCTCATAACTAGCACCAACGGTTAACCCCAAAAAAAAGGACCTACCCTAACCTATTGTAATCGTCGGCTTCATCAGAGAGTTTGTGCTAGGAGTTGGCGAGGTATGGAGCGGAGCAAAACTCAAATGCGTAACCGTGGCGGAGTTGGCAAAGTACTCCCCGCCCAAGGCCTGGGTATGGGTTCCGTTGCCGTACACATACCCCGATAAACTACTCGGCCTTCTCAACATCCGAAATAGGGAACTTAAGGCCGATACGTGGAAGGTCTTGAAAACAGGGTCCAGAAGGCAATTTGGCCAGCACTTCCTCGCGAGCCTAAATAAGGATTCGCACACAGCCCTTGAAAAGCATAAGGGGATGGTATGAATATGTAACCAGCATGACGTTTCAGCCGTACTGATACAATAGCCCTGGATCAACAAAAACAACCGGATTCAGGGGCTCTCCATAAGGCATTACACGCTTTACGTCAAAGCTAATGAAGGTAAAATTAGGACTTGTATCCTATTAAAAAACAACATTAGGGCATTTCTTTTGAAGAATTTCAATGATGGAGATCTGGTTGCGGTTTCCTGCGAACAAATGGGAAGGAAACCATTGTGCCTGATATCGTGCCATTCGCAATGTCGCAGCAGCGATATTAACGCAAGAGGTGAGTGTATTTTTGATTATATCCTATCGACTAAACTCAACATATGCAACAAACCGACTTTTGTGGTACGGAACAGACAAGAGGCGTTAGATATCACTCTCGCATCCTGCACTGACTCCTTCACAATTGAGAAATGGAGGGTCTTAGAAGAGGCATCCCTATCGGATCATAAGTGGATTCGCTTTCATATAAGCTTCCACCGCAAGGCTACGAATAGTTATCGGAACCCCAGGAAGGCTGACTGAAATAGGTATGAATCTATAATCAGGCATCAGTCAGGAAATGAAGTACCATTTATTGACACTTCGTCAGACTTAGAAAAGGCAGTTGATAACTCAGGCAGAATTATGAATATGGCTTACGAAGAAGTTTGCCCGCTCAGAAAACCAACCAAGAGGTCCCAGCCTCAGCGGTGGAATAAGGAGTTAAACTCCAAAAGAAGGCAAGTTAGACATTTCTATAATAGGACTAAAGTTGTAGGGGACGACATTACATGGGATCTGTACATAGAGAGCAAGAAAGAGTTTAAATACTTGATCAGGCAATCCAAGAGGAAATCCTGGAAGCTCTTCTGTGAAGCGATCGCAGATACTAGCGAGGCTTCCAAACTCCGTAAAATGCTAGCCAAGGACGCGGCCATCCATAGCTTCATTAAGAAATTGGACGGTTCGTGGGATGAAAGCAGCAAAGAGGTTGTGGAAACACTAGTTGAAGCCCATTTTCCAGGGAGCAGTGCACCAATGGGTCCGGTACCTTATGAACCTAACATTAGCGCACGAATAGATGAAAGAGTTGATAATATCATTACTGAGAAGAAACTGCGTTGGGCTATCAATTCCTTCGCTCCGTTCAAAGCACCTGGCCTTGATGGCATTCTGCCGGCTTTAGATATTGAGGGGGCTTTTAATAATGTCAGGAGAGATGCAATCAAAAGCGCCTTGGAAAAGATAAATGTCGAACTAGAGGTACCCCCCAAGGAGGGGTCATCCCCCCCCTCCTCTGGTTGTTGGTCATAGATAAGATACTTAAGGAACTAAACAGTGCAGGATTCAGAGTCATCGCTTACGCGGATGACGTAGTTATCATTGTTCAAGGAAAATTCCTAAACACGATTAGTGAACTTATGGAAACAGCCCTCAATAGTC
The DNA here is from genome assembly GCA_946477585.1 of Cheilosia urbana. Taxonomy (NCBI): domain Eukaryota; kingdom Metazoa; phylum Arthropoda; class Insecta; order Diptera; family Syrphidae; genus Cheilosia; species Cheilosia urbana. The sequence goes on from OX297856.1 coordinate 49,066,862, forward strand.
TCAGAATATGGGCTGAAGGGTGTGACTAAGAGTCAACCCGGAGAAAACAGAACTTGTGTTATGTAGTACAAAATACAAGATACCACCCTTCAAGCTGCCCAGGTTTGCTGGAGTGGAACTTGCTCTTTCGGAAAGCGCAAAATATATTGGTACGGTGTTAGATAGGAAACTAAATTGGAAGCTTAACGTCCAGGAAAGAGTCTGCAAGGCTCACAATGCTCTCTTCATTTGTAAGAGGACAGCAGGTAAGAAATGGGGCATGAGGCCTTCAATGTTGCATTGGCTATACATAAAGGCCCATAATTACATATGGGGCTCTTGCCTGGCGGAAAGCCGCGAACAAGAAGTATATACGGGATATGTTGACCAGGGTACAAAGAACAGCCTGCATTGCCGTTACGGGTGCTTTACGTACCACACCAACGGCTGCACTGGAAGCGTTTATGCATCTTTTACCACTGGATTTACAATTACAGTCAATAACAGGTAATAGTGCGCTACGGCTCACTAATTCAGGGCTTTTTAAAAAGAGTAGGATAGGACACAGTACTATTTTAAAGGAATCATTCTCCGAAATCCCGGGAAAAGCTGATGAAAGTCTTGGTACACTTGATTTTGACACACCGTTCGACATGGCATAGGAACTTAGTTTCGAGGGGAAATGAGATCTCAGTATATACTGACGGATCCAAAACCAGTGAGGGTACGGGGTCAGGTATATACTCCAACGAGTTGGACCTACATATGGCCCTGAGACTTCCGGACACATGCAGTGTGTTTCAGGCAGAGATTCTGGCCGTACTCAAAGCTGCAGAGGTATTTGAGATGAGATCGATTTCCAATAAGAATATCGCCATCTACATTGATAGTCAGGCTGCGCTTTAAGCGCTTGAGTCACATACCACTAAATCTGAACTAGTTAGGAATTGCCGCACAATTCTTAAGGCATTATGTTCGCAGAGCCGTATCAGATTATGTTGGGTACCTGGGCATTATATGATATTGAGGGCAACGAAAGGCCGACGTTTTGGCTAAGGAAGGAGCGGACCCCCAGTAAATACAATGATTGAGGGCATCATTCTACGGCCGTTGCTAGAAGGGTTATCTCTGAGAAAACTACCAATAAAGCAGGTACAAGATGGTCACAACTAGAGGGGTACAGGGTCTCAAAGGCACTGTGGCCCGCTTTAAGTCCGAAGAAATCTGAAGAATTAATCAATCTGAGTAGAAAAAAGTTAATGATTACGGTAGGAATACTCTCTGGGCACTGCCTTCTAAGGAAGCATGCCATGAGACTGGGCTTAGCTAATACGGATACATGTAGGTACTGTGAGGTCCTAAAAGCTACGGAAGACATCTCCCACCTTCTATGCGAGTGTCAAGCAATTGCTCGGAGTAGAAGGAAGCACCTAGGCAGGTTCTTCTTTAATAACTTAGAGGAGGTTGGTTCCTCAAATAATATTGGGACCATAACCAAATTCTGTAGGGAAATTGATTGTGTTGGCGATTTTGTTTAGGTTTTTAACCGTAATGGTTCCCTGGCGATGGTCCCGTTTTTGTGACGATATCACAACCCCACCCACCCAACCTAACCTAACCTAACCTATTGTAATAGTTTGATTGGTAGTGACAACAAAATTTGTTAATTTAATTAGCCGAGACAACAATGATTTTTAGCATCTAGGTTCAGTGTTATGCGGTCAAACACTGTGCCGTTAGCTACAGAAAAAAAAATTAACACACGAAACTAAAGACGCAAAAGCAAGGTCAATAATTGTACAATGCATCACAGACAAACACCTGGACATAGTTAAAGATGAAGGATCAGCAAAACAAATGATTGAATCCCTGCAAGACATTTTTGAAAGGAAAAGCGTGTTCTCCAAGTTACATCTCAAGAGCAAATTAATTGTCATTAAAATGCTACCCAAATGACAAACTGGAGGATCACTTTATGAAATTTGATTGCATAATAAGGGAACTGGATAACGCAGATTCAATAATGGAAGAATCTGATAAGGCATGTCATCTATTTCTTACTACGCATGAAAAATATAATGCTGTCATAACAGCAATAGAGACCGTCAGTAGTAATAAAGTAACATTGGAATTCATAACATCTAGATTGCTTGACGAAGAGCTAAAAATGAATAGTAGGTATGTTATCAGTACAAAACGCATTGAAGAGGCAGCGTTTAAGGCATTTCCATTTTCATGCTACAGATGTGGAAAGACAGGACACCAAATAGCAGAATGTAAGATAAAAGTAAACCAATTATAACCAGCGTGGTAGAGATAGAGGCACATTATAAAGGCAGAGGACATTTTCGTGGTAGGGAACAATTTCATGGCAGATAACAAGCAATCAACAAGCATATTTTCCACATGCGAATAAATTTCCCGTCAGTTTTTCGAGATATTGCTTTTTCATTCTATAAAGGTACGCCCAGACCAGCAAAATATTTCATAAACATTTAAGTAAATGTTTCATAACCATTTATTAACAAAAAAAATGTTTATGCAATATTTCGCATTTTCCCAATCGTAAATAATTATTATTTCACAAGTTTTCCTGTAGAAAGGTGAGAGTTGTTTTTTGTTGTCTTCTTTTATCATAAAATACGAATTTCCAAAAAATCTTGGAATAGTGAAAAATGGAAACTAAAAAAGCTAATTATTGGGAAACACATTTCTTTTTTATCACAAAATAGTATAAAGAAATAATGTAATTGCAACAATTTCGATTTTTTTGTAACTAACTTCAGTTTGTTCATTTGGGTTTTCGTGTTTAAACCGCTGTCGGACGAGAAGTGCATACTGCGGTAAGATTTTCATTACCTACATTTTGAACTGATTGTAAACCATTTCCTTTTAAAAACAAAACGCACCGTATAAGGTATAACGGAAGCGGTGTTGTTGTTTTCGAGCCCCTGGCCGTGATATTTCGCGGCTAGTACATATTTGGGTTTTTCTTGGCTTATTAATGTGTATCCAGACCAGCGAAAGATTTGTTCAGAAACATTTTTTGTCAAACATTTTGGAAATGTTTTTGCCGTTGAAGACGCCGATGAAGCATTTATTAAATATTTATGAAAATGTTTTTAATTATTATCACGGCCAGGGGCTCGAAATCAACAACAACGCTTCCGTTATACGGTGCGTTTTATTTTTAAAAGTTGGAATTCTTAGGCCGTAGTTATAGCAATACGTAAAATGCAACCGAAAAAGTTGGAACAGTATGAAAATGAGTTTTTTTTTTCGTTTGGGCAGTCATAGCGAAAAATCTGCCAAAAAAATATTTCCCTACGAAAACAATTAGGTACAACAAACCAACCCCCACTGATTGGATTCCATTAGAAAAAAATTTTCTGACATTTCTGACAGACGGAACAGTAAAGAAATGAAATATTTCAGTGGAATGATTCGGTTTTCTTTTGTGGAAATTTTATGAAATATTTCGCTGGTCTGGGCGTAACTTTATAGAATGAAAAAGCAACATCTCGAAAAACGGACGGGAAATTTATTCGCATGTGAAAAATATGATTGTTGATTGTTTGTGTTATGAATGGTGTTGAATATTTTAGTCTGGCAACGTGTGGCTTAGCTATCGTTTACAGGCACACCAACATTTAAAAATGAATCAAACAGCGCCAAACAACGCAGCGAGAAATAGTAGAATAAATTTTCAGATCATGATTTGTGATCTCGATGAGAAGCAGGATCATGTGCTGTTGTTGTAATTGCATGTAAATGATGATGATGATCTATATAGATCATGGCTAATAATAAAAAACGGTTAATATCCTAAAAATACAAGTAGCTATGTCTTTAAACTCCTAACAAAAATACAATAGGCCTGTTTTTTTGAGCTTCGATCTCAGCAAATCAAAGTAAAGTAGAATTTTCAGCTCTTAATTACAACAACTACGCTCTATTTGACACTTTGAGGACTCACAGTAGTTGTTGGAATTGCGTGCTGAAAATCTTAACTTTACTTTGGTTTGCTGAGATCGAAGCTCAAAAAAACGCGCCTAATAATGTGGTATTTAATTGGATTTTGCGATATAATTTCCGATTTCGGATTTCGCGTATTCAATCGTGAGAATCCAAATAATTTTGTTTATTGTTGGTATTCTCATGTTCTATTTCGTTTTCTGTAGATATAGCGCAGTTCTATTAACAAATTTCAGTCTCCTATTGCACTGAGCAAATGTAAATTGTACAGACTTGTCGTCTGTAAAAACGTAAAATAACACACTTTCAGTTTGACTAATGGCAAATGTTTGGTGTTGTAAGTAGGTGTGAATTTCGCTCAGAATTGAAGATTCACAAAATTGCCATGACTCGGAAAAAAAGTTAAACCTTAATTTGAGAGCTATAGTACCTATAAACGGAACAAAAATATTGAAATAATTTTTTTAATTTAACAAATTCATGCTGAAACTGAAATATGTTTTTCCCACGGCATACAAATTTGTTTCCCTACAATGTGTTTAAATATTGAAGTAAAGAGATTAAAATCAACCAAAAAAAAGCAAAAGTGCAAAAAACCGTGTTAGTTCACTTTTCTCTGATTAATTACATGAGATGGATTTCTCCTAGATATTGACAAATGATTATTAAAAGGTATTTGACATTGTGATGAAATTATATTATTAGCAGTTCGACTCATTGGAGACCCTACACTCACATCGAATCTACAACCGTTGGTGCACAGAAGACAAGTCGCTGACCTATGCTTGTTCTATAGGTACTTCCACGGTAGATGTTCTGAGGAACTCAAAGACATTATCCCTCGAAATGCAACTTTTGGGCGCCCAACAAGACAGGCTGCTAATGCTCATGACCATACAGTGCACTTGACAACCGCGAGGACATTAACTTTCAAAAACTCCTTCTGTTACAGGACAAGCAAACTTTGGAACGCGCTTCCTGGGGATGTATTTCCAGAGGACTACAATTTGCAGCAATTTAAGTGCAGAACAAACATACATCTGCAGGCATCTCGGGGCGCTGTTGAAGCGTTATAGGTTCGCCTTTCCCGGGAGAAGTATATAAAAAAAAAAAAAAAAAAAAAAAAATATCGTATATTATATCCGAAATTCAATTTTCCAACAATTTCATAAACTTTAAAATGGCGCATGGCGCCTTTGATTTGTACAGGCACGAATACTTAGGAAATTCCTGTGCAGGACAAGGTCACAGGAAGCTTGTAGGTAAATGTACCGTTTCAGCTCTCAGTTGGCTCTCTAGTAGGTACTCTTTGGTAGATACTATAATAACCATTAAAACAAAAACCTTGAACTCAATTTCTATATACACCACCATACGTCCATCAGCGCACGTCATCAGCCACCTGCGCATTTCCTCAGAAACACATTGCCGCTGTTGATTACATACACATTCACGTCGCATACTTCTCTTTCGTTTCACTTAATTTGGAGAAAACAACACGCAGTTTTTTTCTTTTTTCATATGAACGTGCTTGTGCGATATGCGCCACCCAACCACCCCAAAGCAGAACTACGATCAAGAACCGCGGCTGCTGATTATGTTCGATTTGAGAAAATAAATTTATTTTTTTCATGTTAGATTTTAGTTCAGCTTCTAGAGGACATAGAAAGCTGATTGATGGCTTGAAATAACTATAAAAGTGTTGGCTCCCCTAAGTATTTTGTTTTGTTTGCATTGATTAAGAATTGTTTGAGAAATGGCGAGTAAAAGGCAGTAAAGTCAGAAAAAGAAAATAAATTTTGGTCAAAAACGCTAAAAAAAAAATAGACATGGCAATGAAAGGAATAGCCTATGCCGTTCTCAGAATCTTAAGGAACATTCTAAAAAAAGTTTCATCGAAATCTGTGCAGTAGTTTTCACGCCATTAGGTAACAAAGAAAATGCCTACAGTTTTATTATATGTAATATATTCGGGTACCACAGAACATTTAGTAAGAGCAGAAATTGAAGAATATCTGACTAATATAAAAACAATTCCAATAGAAACAAAAATATGTATAGCAAATGGTAATGTTATGAAAGCAACGAAAATAAGGGAAGTAAATGGTATTTGTCAAGGCCATAAAATAAAATTCGAAGCATTGATAGTAGGTACAAGGTATGAAACACAATTTATTGTCCGTGAGCAAACTAGCACAAAATAATAACAATGTACTCATTAATAAATATGATGCTTTAATTTTTGGTAACAATTATAAAATAAAATGCCTAGGAAAAGATAAACTGTACATTCTTGATATAAAAATAAATAATTCAGATAAAGGACTTAAGGCGAATGTTGAAGATACATCGCAATTATGGCATCGAAGATTAGGTCACCTAAATCGTAAGGGAATGAAAACGTTAGGATTACCAAAAATGAATGATAAATGTAAAAAATGTATCGAAGGCAAGGCAACCATTTAAGAGTTGTGAAAAGCGAACTAATCAGATAGGGGAGAACATTCTGATATCTGTGGACCTATATCACCACCTACTAATGAAGATCACAAATATTTTCAAGTTATCATCGACGAATTTTCACATTTTACCATTGTGAAACTATTAAAGACAAAAAATGAAGCTGAACAAAATTTGATAGACTATATTAAGAGCATTAAAACACAACATGAGATACGTCTTGATAATGGTGGAGAATTTACCTCAAATATTTTTAAACAGTTTTGTCGAACGAAAGGTATTGTATTGCAGTACACGAAACCCTATACACCTCAGCAAAATGGGAAGTCCGAACGAATGAACCGGACTCTAATGAACAAGGTTAGAACAAAATTTGCAGAGACGAACCTTCCGAAGCACCTCTGGGGTGAGGCGATACAATGTTCGGCGTATGAGTTTAATTGTTCACCAACAGTTGCCAATAAAGGGATTGCTCCTGAAAAGATTTGGTATGCACAAAACGATTTAAACAAATTAAGAATCTTTGGTAGCTATGCACGGGTAGTTAATCTAAAACGAAATAAACAAAAACCAAGAGCAACATTTATGATTATGGTTGGTCACTGTGGAGGTGGATACAAGCTGTGGAATCCATCAGAAGACAAAATAGTATTCTCAAGAGGTGTTACCTTGAAAGTAAAATAAAATATAACGAAGTGGATATAAAAAAAGATTTTAAACATATGACAAAACAAAATGATGATGACGAAAAGAAAATAATACAACAAACACCGGAAGAGACCAATAACGAATATAATGAAAATGCATCATAAGAGGACGAAAATGATGAAACAATAACAGAAAATGACGAAATTTTTTACGGATTTGAACCAAACGAGTCACCAATTGAAGAAGAAGAATTAAACACTAGGTCTGGAAGAAAAATAAAAGAACCAGAATGGCAAAAAGAATATGAAATGTATACAGGCTATTGTTTATTGACTCAAAATTGTAATCCAACAACCTATGAAGAAGCAGTTAAGAATAGTGAATGGAAGGAAGCGATTGCAAACGGATTGAATGCATTAAGCAAGCTCAAAACATGGAATGAAGTCAAACTACCGTCAGGACAAAAAGCTATTGATACAAAATGGGTATTTCGAACTAAGGAAGATGGATGGATGGATGGATGGAAGAAAGCACGATTAGTAGCTAAGGGATTTCAAATAAATGGTTACGACAAATTTAATTCTACATATGCTCCAGTGGCAAGATTGCCTACTATTAGAATGATGATTTCCAAAGCTGTACAACAAGATTTAAGTATTAGACAGCTTAATATACCAACTGCATTTCTAAATGGCTATATAGGCACAGACATACATTAAAATACCGGAAGGACTAAAAACTCAAAAACAAACCGTTTTGAAATTGAAAAGAGCGTTATACGGACTGAAAGAATCATCCAAATGCTGGAATGATAGATTTGATAAATTTGCATTAAACAATGGATTTACTCGTTCAAATTATGATTTTTGTTTATACGTATCAAACGATTGTTGGATGGTAATATATGTTGACGACATTATTCTCATCGGCAATTGTGAACATTTTGTGAAGGCCATATAAAAAGAATTTAATGCAAGGGATCTCGGCGAAATGAAAAATTTCTTAGGTATGGAAATTATAAGAAAAAAGGATTATCTATCAATTACTCAACCGAAGTTAATACAAAAGGTTCTTGAAAAAGTTAAAATGCTTAATAGTAAGGGAAAATCAACTCCAATGGAAGTAAACTTTAAAATCGACGACGACAAAGAAGTAATAGATGCGCCGTTCCGTGAATTAATTGGAAGCATTATGTATTTAGCAACAGCAACCAGACCTGACATAATGTACTCAATCTCGTATCTAAGCAGAGTACTTAATAAGCCTACGCAAATAGTTTGGAAAGCAGGTAAAAGAATTCTGCGATATTTCTGTGGCAGTAAATTAAAGTAGCTTATGTCAATTTTGGTAATTTTTCAGGGTGAGAGAAACTAATTTATCTTATGGTTTTTAAATCTATTGTATTTCATAGTCCCTATAAATTTATGCTGTTCAGTTTTCTTCAAATTTAACCGTTTTCAATGGTTGTAGAGTAACAGGACCTGGACCAAAAGAAAGCTTAGAAAAAGGAGAACCTTGTATATAAAAAAAACTCGAATTTGGCTTATGTCGACATAAGCTACTTCAACTTATTGCCACAGATTAAATAATAATATGCCATATGCTGGGTTTTCCTTTAAATATCGCAGAAAACCCTAAGAAAACTTAGGATATTTCAATAAAAGGATATTCAGACTCAGATTGGGGTGACGACATAAACGACCGAAAAAGTGTAAGTTGGTGGTAACCCAATCTCCTGGCATTCGAAGAAACAAAATTGCGTTGCCATATATACTGCAGAAGCGGAATATATCGCTGCTGCAACCGCACAGAACGTTGTTAATTTAAAAGGTGTTCGTTTAGATTTAAATACTTTTGGAGAAGTCAACCAGAGACAACACTGAGACCCCCAACTCACAATCCTCTTGCCGCTGGCCCCCTCAGTTTTTTTTTTTTTTTTTTCAAATTCGCCATTTTGTTTTCCTATCGGTGTTATGTCAATTTATGTGGTATTCGTTTGGGCGCTCTCAGATAACTTTTTTTGTTCTCAGATCAGTTCTTATGTTCGTTTGGTACAAAAAAAGGGCAATCTTTTTCAGATTTCAGATCACTTTTGCGAATCTAGATATTTTATCAGATTTACCAACACAAGTGCGTTTGAGTTTGACAACTGATGGAGGGGGTTTAGGTTTTCGTGAATTTGTTCTACAGCAAAGAAAGGCATTGCATCGGGTGAATTTATTTTAGTAAATTGGTTATGTATAAATATTTAAAAATCAATCGAGACGCAAATTTCGAATGTTTTAATTTAAAACTTAAGCAGTGAATGGAAAACGTTTTGAAAAGTGTTGAAGGCTACACATATTCGAATCGCACGAATATTATCACAAAAAAGAGCAAGAGACGTTTTTATGTTCGATTAGCCAGACGAAATCTGAAATCTGAGAGCGAATCTGAAGAAGCCCAAACGAATACCACATTAGAATCCGTGTGACATATAAAAACATACAAAAAATATAAAATCAATGATGCCAACTGCTACCAACCAAGGGGGAATGTGATGGAGTTCGGGAATACGACATTTTAAGATAACTGAATGCTATTGGTTGATTATTATAAATTTTCAAAAGTCGATTAATATAATTTGTTTGGTTAATAATACTATCTAAATGAGTTGTTTTATATTCCAGAAACATATTAGGAGAAACATTGTTGTGTATTTTCCGCTTTTGAATATCATTAACTTCGATTTCATGAGTAAATTTTTCTTAAATAACTGAAGAGAAATTGCTCAAAATGTTCTTATTTTCCTACAACCATTCTGGAGTAATCATTTTTCATAAGTATTTTCAGCAAAAGTGCACTTATTCCTAAAATAAAATACTATTGACACGTAACGAATAATTTCAAATCTAACCGACCAAATTCTATGAACGCTGGCACCAACTTTGCCGACACCGGAAGTCACCGGAAGTTGTTGATATTTTTTGAGGGTGTGTTGGTGTGTTGAAGTTTCGTGACACTGTTCAATACGAATTTCTATGTATCAATACTAGCGAACTAAATTGTGTACACTCCGTACAAGTATTGCTTGTAGGCAAGGTAACGGGAAATCGGCCGAAGTTGGGGGTCTCAGTATTGTCTCTGATGTCAACAATCTATGTAGATAATAGGTCTGTTCCTTTACTTTTGTAGTAAGAATGGAAAAGACTGTCAAAATGGCAGTAGTGGGGATAAATTCTCTCACAAAGAGAGACACTCACGAAAAAGTTAGGGAACAGCGAGGAAGAATTTCGTCATCACTTTCAAAATGAATCTTGAGAAGAACATTTGATTTTATTTATCCGCCTGTTAAAATACGCAACAAATCAAGAGAAATGCACGCATTTATGTCAAATAGAACGACAAATTTCAAATCAGCTATTAATTAGTTGACTGACAGCTTTTTCACTTCTTACACCAAGAAATTTGTTGAGTAAAAATTGGTAAGATTCTCACTGGAGGGGTAATATCTTGCTCTCTCTATGACGCTCTCTTTTACGAATTTTTCGAGTTAAGGAACGGCACTGAGTAAAAATTCGTAAGAATTAGGAAATATTCGTAAGATTTAAAAGTAAAGGAACATACATAATATAGGAGCTATATGTATTTCAAAATCTTATGAAAATTCTAAACGTTCAAAACATATTGAGGTTAAAGTTCATTTTATTAAAGACTTAATACGAAAGAAAATCATAAATATAAAATGTATCTGTACAGAAGAAAATGTCGCTGACATAATTACAAAAGCCTTAGGTAAAGAAAAATTTGTTAAACATAGAAATAATATCTCCATATGCTAATGAAATTTATTTATTTTTCCTTAAGAATGTTCAAATTGAGGAGGAGTATTAAGATGTCAATTTGGCATCACTGAACAAGTTTCGGTGTTGTTCTCGAAGTGAAAAAAGCAAGTCAAGAAGACGAAGTTCCTGCCATTTAATTTTGTATTCCCAAAATATCTCTTTAGATACTTTATAATATCTCTACATCTCTACATCTCTACATCTCTACATCGCTACATCTCTACATATAAATAAAATTGGTGTAGTTCGACTAAAATTGAAATTGACTGCATGTCTTTAAATGCAAAAATCTTGGAAATTGCTGAATATATTCTGGTGAATTTTTCACAGGCTTATAGAGGATACTTAGGCCTACAATCTCCACTTTGTCTTAACTCTATAAATTCCGGAAAAAATTGGACAAGAGTAATTTTTTTTTTCGTTTCGCTTCGACTTTTTCTTTGCAACGCTTTGCGTTCGAAAATACTGGGAGCATTCAAATATACTAAGTACCAGCTTATAAAGGACATCTGCAAGTTCAATTTAGGATATCTATTATCTCGATAACTTAAAAGGTTTTCAAATAAATAGGAAAAACTTGAAATATTTCTACGATTTTCGCCTCGGTGATAGGATATGCACTTCATTCTCAAATCAAACATACTAACAGCACAATATATTGACATCTCTTTTAACCTTAATTTACTCCTGTAACGGAGAGGGAGACAGTATACTGTTTGGTTTGCTTGGAAAAAAAGAAACTCATAAAAGAAATGTCAAATCAGTGTTAGTATATGAAGGGTAAAAGTCCCTACACGTAGGGATCTAAAAATGATACCGTAAGGAAAAAAGGGCAGATTTGTATAACGTAGAGATTTTTTCGGACGAAACATTTTCATCTTTGCTCAGTCAAGAGATATTTATTATTTTTTTTACTTTTTATATTTTGCTCTTACATTCGTCGATATTCGCTAAGGAATGAAATTAGATGACATGATTTGAAGAGTCAACAAAAAGGAAAAATTCATTTGTGGTTGAGATTGCGTATGAGAAGTTGGATTCGATTTTGTTCGTGTATGTTTGGACAAAATAGTTATGTAGAGAGATTGTATTGAAAATAGTTCGACGATGTAGGGAAAAAGTAGGAATTTTCTTTGTGCACTGTAGGGTTTATTTTTTTGGATGTACATAAGCTTTGTCAAATATGTAGGAAAGGTTTGTTTATCTGTGTTTTGCTTACAAAAAAAAAATCTATCAATATCTATGAAAGAATGTCAAATAGATATAGGTATGCATTTTGTATTTAAAAAATTAAAAACATCAATTTTATTCACATTTTGTTCGATTAATATGTACCTATAAAAGCGGAACACATGGAATACCCAGTGTGTGGTATTTAAAAGAATAGCCAAAGGGCGAATGCGCTATGGCTAATAAATTACATATCAATAGAAGCGGTTAATAGGACTATGCAAGATATGGTAAATAAAAACAGATTTGTCGGTGGAGTTACATTTTTGTTCTCTGGTGATTTCAGACGAAGATTAATTATTAAACGTTCAGTGCTTTGGCGATATTTTAGAACAGTGTACTTGACTCAGAATATGAGAGCAGTATCGGGGGATTCTGATATTTGCAAACTTCTTTTTGAGAGTGATTTCGTTGCAGAAAAAGGTTATTGGGGCGTTAATTTTAACTGGTTGTGGTAAAGGAGATACGGTTTATACCAAAAATACCAATTATTCCCAACAATAAGTAATAGCACATTTCAGTTTCAACGGATTCAATTTCCTATTTTTTTTTTTTTTTTTGACAATCAATAAGTTACAGGCTCAAACTTTAAGAAAAGCGGGATGCGGGAGTTGAATGCACGGGCATTTATGTGTAGCGTGCAAGAGGATAAGCAATGCAGTAAATATCACAACTGTTATGAAACCACATTTTGCACGTGCGAAGCCGGGCGGGTACAGCTAGTATAAAATATATCTGTACAGAAGAAAATTCCGCTGACATAATTACAAAAGCCTTAGGCAAAGAAAAATTTGTTAAATATAGAAATAATATCTCCATATGCTAATGAAATTTATTTAATTTTCTTTAAGAATGTTCAAATTGAGGAGGAGTATTAAGATTTCAATTTGACATCACTGAACAAGTTTCGGTGTTGTTCTCGAAGTAAAAGCAGCAAGTCAAGAAGACGAAGTTCCTGCCATTTAATTTTGTATTCCCAAAATACCTCTTTAGATACTTTATAATCTCTTTAATAAAATTATACTTAACTCAAAATAATATCTGTTTCAATTAATAAAAACAAAAAGTTTTGAATGTTTACCTTTCCTAATGTCGTTGATATGGTTATGCGAAAGATTTAGTTTGACAAGTTTCTTAGTTCCAAAAGTAATGTCATACGTTAGCACTGGCATTGAATTATAGCTAAGATCCAGTTCTCTCAAGTTGTATGGTATATACGGATTAGACGGAAATGTTTTCTTTGTGACGAAACTGATTTTGTTGTTACTCAAGTTAAGCTGAAACCAAAGCAAATAATATCATCATTGTAAAAGAAATGCAACTAGAATAAGAAAATAGAACCTTTTCCAAACTGAGAAGGTCATCTAACACTCCATTCGTCTTGTTATCGAGTTTGGTCAAATTATTTTGAGACAAATCCAATGTTCGCAGAGATGGGAGTCCCCTAAACGTTTCCGTTGGAATGTTGTCCAGTGCATTTGATGAAAGATTTAACAGTAGTAACTGTAGGAGGCCTTCAAATGCACGTTTGCTGCAATTAAATAATCTTACAATATATTCGTTAATGTTTTTGCTATACAATTTACCTAATCTCCTTTACACCGTTCTTATGCAAGTTTAAATGGAATAAAACTGGTAATTTTCCAAAAGCACTCTTATCTAAACTCGTGATGCCATTTTCCTTTAAATTAATCACAATTCTACTAACTAATTTTGAGTTTTTTTTTGTTTTGTTTTAATACTAACCTCCAGATGTAAGTACTGTAGTGTTGACATCCGGGCTAAGCTTTGCGTAGGAGGACGAGTTATATTGTTCTTATTTAAAAATAATCTCTGTAAAACCAATAAACCTGCAAAGCTATCTGATTCGAGTGAATCGCCGAGATCATTTCCAGTTAGATCTAAATACAGCAGAGAATTCATAACTGGCCAGGTTCCGGCCTTCAATGAATTAACTTTATTGTTTGGCATACGAAGTTCGTTCAATGATATTGGAATTTGGAAAAGCTTTTCCAAATAATTATTGCCAAGGTCAATCTGCCGAAGGCTAGTTAATTTAGCTAAAGCTCCACGAACAATCAGAGTCAAATTATTGTAACTTAAATCCAATTCCAGCAGTGTTGGCATTGTCCCAAACATAGATGTTTTAACTTCCTCTAAGCTGTTGTGACTTAAGTTTAAACTTCTTAAAGAAAATAGCATTTGGAATACCCCGTTTGCTATGACTGTTATATTGTTGTAAGCCAAGTCTATAGTATGCAGTTCGTAGAGTTTTGGGAATGTATTTTTGGGAATCTTCTCGATGTTGTTATTTGAAACATTCAAAACTTTCAACCCGGTCATGTTTTGCAAAGGAATCTGAAATTCAAAAGTTAAGCAGTTTTTGGGGAACGGTGTCAAGAAACAGAAATTACCTGTGACAAATCTGTAAAATAGTTATGAGAAAGTTGAAGCTCCGTTGCAAAAGTGGTTTCATCAAACGTATTTCTAGTGAAGTCTGTCATACGATTATTTGATAGATCCAGAACTGTTATATTGACGCAGTTCTCAAATGCCATACTCTCGATTGTTTCAATCGCATTGTAAGATATATTTATTTTGCACTGATAAATGTCTTTGAATGAATGCTTTTCAATTAGAGTGATATTATTCTCTGCTACATCCAGTACCTGGAAATATACATTTAAACATTATACTTTTAAAACACGATATTCAGTTTTCCTCAATCACTGACTCTGAATGTAGCTTATGCATTGTGAAAATACAAACCGAGAGAGTGAACATAACGTAAGCAAATTGTATGCACTATTCTGATGGCAATAATGTTTTATCTCATACTCCTTGAGCCGGTTTGAGTTCCTGACGCTGAAGCGTTAGAGACTTCGATGTGAAAAGCCACCGGACGAATATACCGTACGAAAATAATGTTGAGCAAGTGGAGTTGCATGATTCATTTATTCTCAATGGTTATTTTGCAAAAGTGCAGGAAGTTAGGCTATAGCATTTAATTTTTTTTAATTTGTTTAGTTAAAATATGCCAAACCTGTAAGTTTGAAAGGTATGTTTACATAATTTAAGATATTGAGTTGATTTACAAGACGACATGTCAAAAGGCATGTCACAAAAATTCAAAGGAAATGGATCTGAAAGCACATTTTTCGGCACCTTTACTGAAAGACATTCCTGTAGATGTTGCACCCGGTTTTCAGTAAATTTTAACAGACCCTCAGACGGCTCAGAGCTGAGAGTACATTTGCGACTTGAGAGGATGTTATTAAAATCATCTAACTGTATGTATTCTTTTTGAAGGCAACTGTTTGAGTAACGTTAACTGCAGATTTACCTTCGCAAAAAGCCTGTGAACCAGCAGGCAGAAATGTTGAAGTAATGATGCTGCGAAAATAGATTACGATGAGTCGTTGCATGGACCCTAGCAAAAACGGATGAGGATCTTCTTGGTCGCTTCGAACGCAAAATTCTTCGAGTGATTTTTGGTCCCGTTTGCGTTGACGGGCTTTGGAGGAGAAGATTTAACAGCGAACTCTACGAGCTGTACAGCGACATCGACCTAGTCAGAAAAGTACGCATCAGTCGTCTAAGATGGCTGGGACATGTAGAGCGAATGGACACCAACGCTCCGGCCCGAAGAGTCTTCGATTCTAACCCGGAGGGACAACGCAGTAGAGGAAGACCTCGCCTTAGGTGGCGCGCGCAAGTGGAAGGGGACCTCAACCAACTTGGAGTGCGCAACTGGAGGCAGTTAGCCAAAGATCGCGCTAACTGGAGAGGCGTATTGGTTGAGGCCCAGGTCCACCCCGGACTGTAGCGCCACCTAAGTCAGGCAGTAAGAGTCGTTGCAAAACTAACAGCTTTCGATGTTTTGAACTCACATGAGAACATTTGCCGGACTTGGGTATGAAAAACACTCAATTTGTTCTATCAAAGGATTGCAATCTGTTTAAATACCCAACTAATTCAGCACTACACTTTGCGCCTCGATCTGCAGATTTATGTGGTTTGAAAGTACGTAGTGCCTTTTGGAATCCCACCTTGAAGATTGGTTTTATCCGCACTTGACAAATTACTTATATGTAATTTTAAAACCAAAAGTACCACGGTAATCGAATATTGTGCAGTAAATGTATTTTGTAGTTTGATTGTACGTTTGCTCGTATTATTGCAATGAATGTATCACACTTAAGTATTCTTCCACCAAGAGCCCGCAATATTTATTTCATTGCCTGAGAGACTGTCTTTAAAATAATTGCTAACACCCAAACCAGACTCCACATGAATTGCATAGGTTAGGGTTGACGATGGTAGTGCAAAAATTCGTTTAATAAAAACCACTGAACAGCTCAAAGTCTTCTAGATACTTGAAACCAAAGACTTGGTTGGAATTGCATAGGCACAAATTTGCTGTAGCCTTGAAAACTTTAAATCTGGCAGAAGTCTTCAAATATTCTTTTAAAAGAAAGCTTTTCCACATATGATTGATAGCAACTTTTGCAATAAAACATTTCTCTCTCACATATGGACGTAGGTCAAGCTTGGGTGACAAGAGAAAAACAGAATTTGCATTTAAATTGCTGAACTACCATAACTTTAGACTTTGATATATTAATTTGCAAATTCCACATGTCGCAGTAGCGCTTCAGTTTGTTGATCATAAGTTGCAGTGTCACAGGATTATCTGCGAGAATTACTTGGTCATCGGCATACAATAAGACCTTCACTGCGAGATATCCAAACTGTAATACCAACTTGCAGAAATTCATATTCATTTTCTATAAACAGCGTAAAAAGAATTGGACTCAGAATAGATCCTTGAGGAACATCCGTTTGAGTCCTAAACAAAATTGACGATACGCTTCCATTACAAACAGCAGCTGAAGTGTTAAAAAGAAACTGTTGATAAATTCTTAAAAACTTCGTAGAAAAACCTAAAGGTGATAATTTAGGCGTTTTTCTTTTTTAGTTCAGAGCACAACCTGAACTGTTATACAAAAAGTTTGTGTTTCTTTTTTAGCTCAGATACTTCAGAGATCGAATTTGTGTTTCTTTTTTCGTTCAGAGCATGATCAGAGCGCGCTCTATGAGCTCAGAATTAATTGACTGAGCAGGCTGAGTGAAATGCTGATTACACATATACATTCACACTTCCAGTCATATTTGAGAGAAAAAAAAAAACAGGAAAAACAGAAAATCATCAGAACGATCTGAGCACGCTCGGTTCAGAGCGCGCTCATATAGCTCGAGCTCAGTTCAGTGCTCAGCTCTGAACTAAAAAAGAAAAACGCCTTTTGTAAAGCAGTGCATTTCTATTGACTGTATCAAAGTCGGATTTAAAGGGGTCAAAAAAGTGCAAGAACATTTTTACGGTTTCGTTTTACGTATGACTATAACTGATAAAAGAGCATTTATGGATGTATTGAAGATGAAGTTGACTTACCTCTACATAGTTAAGCTGCGAGAACAACTGAAACTCAATTTTCTTTAACAAATTCCGGGCTAAGTCAATAGTACCAATTCGAGTCATTGATCCAAAAGTTCCTCTTCCAACATCAGATATTTGATTATCATTCAAATATAGTCGCCTGTTGTTAATTAAAACGTCCATTACAAAATCAAACGACAGTAAATTCAAAAAAATTACCTTAAAAAACGCATTCCTCTAAAACTATTTGCGTCCAAACGCTGTATCTTATTAAACGAAAGGTTAAGAACCTTAAGTACAGAGTTTCGTGCAAAAGTTCCGCTAAAATCAAAGAATTACTCTTTAAATAATTCTTAATGTATAAATAATTTTGTTCTTACCGCGGCAGGTCAACGATAGCATTATTCGAGACATTGCACCAGCTCAGCTTTGTCAGATCGGATACGTGCTGAGATTCCAATTTCGTTATATTGTTAAAACTAATGTCCAGTGACTCAACGTCTCTCAAGTTCTTGAATTGATTTTTTTTCAAAACTTCGATCCGATTTCCATGCAGGTCTAGGGTTTTAAGTTTTCTAAGAGGCTAAATTTGAAATTTGATTTAAATGTTTTATTTGCCATGTACGCATGCATTCATTTGAAAAATATCAACCACATCAACGATAGATCAAATTATCAAACAATCGGCTACGTAGCTATTATTAATATGGCTGTACAGTACATCATTATTTAAATTCTTAACTATAACCTTTTTTACCGCATTACCTTGGGGTTAAACAAGCCATACGTAATTATGTAGAATTCATTATTGTGACATTATGTTTTACTATGGGATATAATTTATAAGTATTCAAAAGAACTCTCATTTTTGTGAATTTACCTGAAAGGACTCGATTGGTATTTCCTCTAAATGGCCATCAGTAAAGCGAACAACTTCTAGGTGATTGGAAACCTCCTTTCCAAAAAAAATGTCTTTATCTAGGGTCTTCATATTATGACCTTTAATATTGAGGACCGTTAGCTTACTGAGAACCTATTAATTTGTTTTATGTTAAATTCTATCTTTCTGATTGTAATGCGAATCGGTTATTGTAACTTACCCCAAATGCTTCTGCAGGAAATGAGTTTAGATTGCTATTTAATATGTGGAGCTCCTTTAAGGTTTTATTGATGCCGTGAAATGTGTACTCTTCAATTGTTTTCAATGGAACTTCATTTATAATAAGCCTTTGTGCATAGATTTTGGCAAACACAGGGCCATATAAACGAGCTGAAACGTTTAAACTTACATTAGTTACTTGGACTTTGGACACTATAGTCAATGGATAGGGTTTAACAGCAAAGAGCATAGTGCTACAAAACTAACATTACCATAATAATATTATTATGAAAGGAGTGATCCGCAGATGGGATCCGGTCGAAATTCTGCTCCAAGATTCAGGGGTCGAATCGCCACTTCCGTGAACGAGCTACCCGTTCACGGAATTTAGTTGGTTTTACATGTGAACAAAAACAAATTCCGTCACGAAATGCTCGATCACGGAAGACGCGATTCGTCCCAAAATTCTCAAAATTCTGTCTCCTCACACAAAAATGCTGTTTAAAGAAATTCTGCTTTTTTCGTACAAAAGTTTTGAATTCTGCTTTACAAAATTCAGCTTTTGAAATTTTAAGCAATAAAATTCTGCCTATTCTGATTTAAAAAAAAAAAACGAATATGAAAAAGAACAAAAAATATTTTTTTATTATAATACCTATATTATGCATTTCAGGTTTTAATAATATATTACAGGTAAATAAATTACGGGAACAAAAATAAAGAAACTAAACAAAGCTTTTTTAATATTCGTTTAAGAAAACTAATATGGCTAAGATCTGCTCTCTTTTTTAGAATTCTTATTTGTTTGTTTTTGCAGAATTTTGTAAAGCAGAATTTTGAAAACAGTATTTTGAAAGCAGAATTTTGTAAAAATAATTTTGACCCCAACCCTCCGCAGATATGTATACAATTTTAAAGGTGGAAACATGTAAAGGCTTGAAAATGGTCGAGAACTCGCTCTTTGTGGAAACGCAACAAGGACACGACGTATTATGTAAAATTTAATGGGATTAATTTATACAGTATCGTATTTCAGATCAGAGCCATAATCTTTAAACGGTTAAGATGTTTTGCTTCCCGTATTATTTGTTTAAATAGGTACATTAATGTTACTCATAAACTACATTTTTCTTTTGACAATGAGGTGATTTATCGGTGAAAGTATTTTGTATTCAGGTTAAGAGTTTAGGACAAAAGCCCAAAATCGTAATATAGAGTACTACATCCTGAAACTGTGGTAGGGCGAAACTTAAAAGAAACTTAAATAGTACAGTGAAACCTTCGACCTAGTCAGAAAAGTACGCATCAGTCGTCTAAGATGGCTGTGACATGTAGAGCGAATGGACACCAACGCTCCGGCCCGAAGAGTCTTCGATTCTAACCCGGAGGGACAACGCAGTAGAGGAAGACCTCGCCTTAGGTGGCGCGCGCAAGTGGAAGGGGACCTCAACCAACTTGGAGTGCGCAACTGGAGGCAGTTAGCCAAAGATCGCGCTAACTGGAGAGGCGTATTGGTTGAGGCCCAGGTCCACCCCGGACTGTAGCGCCACCTAAGTAAGTAAGTAGAAACCTTTGACAACATTAATTGCAATCATAAATTAAATACGAAATTTGTTTTCTTTGGTTATGAAAACAAGAGCCCCTGTCCCTTTTTAGAAATAATGAAGTAATAAGTAGAAGTAATGTTTAAGAAAACAGGTAATCAATATCGTGAAGGGCACATAACTGGCAGCTAATTCCAAGCAATCTGATCTATATCTTATAAACAGGGAACGGATTTTGTTGACCTAAAAAATCCAAATAGGCAAAACTAAACTATGAAAAAGGCATAAATGCCTTTTATTAAAAATAAATAAATAGTTGGCGCAACAGGTCCGGAGAGACCCTAGGCCTAGCTTCTCACAACCATTCGTTTTGTGTGAGTTTCTCATTTTTGGAACGAATGGAAGGGATCTACAATTTTATGCCGACTCCAAACGGCTAATTGAGAAGCTCTTTCAAGACATTTATACTCTCGGATGTTTGTCAGACGTTCGCGAGAGGTAGCGCAGCGGAAAAAAAACCCTAAGTCGGAATTGGGTTTTTGCGGGATTCGAACCTGGGACCCCCGCATAGCAGTCCAACACACTAACCACTAAGCTACTGCGACTACAAATGCCTTTTATTAAAAAGGATAAAAAAATGTAAGCATTGTATTACATTATCGCCTGCAATATTTAAAGGGATTTTGGAGTTAGCGCCATTTACAACACAATATATTTTTTGGATGGGCTTGAGTCCTTCGTTTGCAGAAAAGACGGCGTTGAACTTTTTCACTACAACTTCAGGAACTGGTCCTTTTGCTTTTTGCAATTTCTTATCGATCTCATTCCTAATATAACGATATGCATTAAAAAATAATTTAAATTAAAACACAAGCCTTGAAACCACCTGTTTTTTTGCAAACTCAAATATGTGTTCACTTGGGTTCACTAAAAAAACAAAATTTGTTTGGATGTAAGCCAGTGAAAGCTCTCATATCAACGCAGTTGCAGTTGGTAAGAAACTTATCCAAACAAGTTCGCTTCTACGGTAACACGTAAACAAAAATGCGACGTTCTAGTCGCGTCAGAGTACTCTATTGGCGTGATTAGTGTTCCCGCGACTTTATTTTTTTTTATAATTAAGGAGAAAATGCACATAAACTTAATAAATATGGCTAAAAAGGCAGAAAAAAACAACATTGGTAAAAAAGGCAAAAAACGGCAAGGTCAACAAAATCCGTTCCCTGCTTATAAACATTCTTTTACCAAACAACCGAACCATTGGTTAAAATTACCTTCCTGTCTACATGTAGTTCTGTGTTGAAAACCCCACTTCTTCTTGAATGCATTTTGTATGTTCTTCAATTCTTCATTCTTTACTTCTAGTTTAATTTCGAGTTAAATGCAACACCAATGTAGGTACTTGGCTTTGGGTGTGAGTTTAAGTTTTGTTGGTTTCTATCTCGTTATCTAGTAAACAAAATAAAACCAATATCTTGCCGCCAATATGGCAGCTATATGATAGTTGCGAAATTCGAATCTGGATTCGATAATAAAGGTTGCCAATTCTAATGCTCTTTGAAGGTAAGTTAGAGCTACGTTTCACTAAACAGTGACAGTGGCTTAAGTGATAAAATGTACCTTGATTTATTTGCTGTCAATTTATTGTCTACCTCCAGGTACGTAGCGTTAACAGTTCTTAGCAACGCTAATATTCTACATTTGTATGCCATAATACAGTACAATTTGAATCACTTACCAATATTTCCTTTATATATACTGAGATCGGCAATTGGGATACTAAGTGCTCCTAAATTTTGAAGAGCTACCGATAATGTTGCGAGATTTACATTTTCACATCTAATAAATATTCCATCGTCTGAGCCTCTTTCACAAATACATGGGTATATTAGTTGCTCCCTGAAAGAGTTACAATTACAAAGAAGAACAACAAATATTTAATTATTTTTAAATAGTACTTACTTGTCCGGACACTTATGTTTTGGTTCTTCATGATAAACGGAAAGAGCAAGCCCAAATTGCATTAAAAGAACGCACACGATTAGAGCCTCTCTTTTGGCATTATAAGACTTATATTGGGCCATTGCTTGGTATTCCTTCTAAACAACGATTAAGATAAACAAATAAAATCTAAAGTACAATGTTTAGAGGACACACTGACGTAAATGCATTCAAATTTTACTTTCAAGTTCAAGCAGTTCGCTGTTGGACTCTTTTGTATGTACACTACATTCTTATAAAGTCCTACTCTTTGACACTGGATTTTGTTAAAAATAGACATTAATAGATATCCGAATGAAAAAAAAAAATAAATCAATTGTAATTCGACTTTCGTATTTGATCAAAATATTTCAAGATTTAAAGGCTTTGTATGACTAATCGACAATCGTATCTTTGCATGAAACTATACAAAGTACAAACACCTACCTTACTTTGCGTTATTGCTTTATGATAAGTGCCCTTAGGTGCTAAACATTTTTGTAGATTAGTTTAAATTAGAAAACATATAATATTAAATAGCTACTTGCTTTGTCAAAATTTCTATTCTCATCTTTCGAGTTTCGAGCTGAGCTTAATGACGAAACTATTTCATTCTCAACTCATTCCAATCTAACAGGTTGATAGGTATGTTTGATTTATTGATATGGTAGAATAGAAGAGCAAGAGATTAGGGAATTTGGCCAAGTATTCCATCCTATAAGCTATAACTATTCCTTTTTTGTTACCAAAAACTGCAAACAGTACTAATGTTGCTCCATGCATTCTACATACCTACATGAATATGTGAAATTGTGAATGGCTGCAACTGCAAGAAGCTACTGCCATCGTCATTCCGCAAATCAGCACTCATGCAACAATATGCGAAAATATGCATGCATATTATGGTAAATTTTGGTATAGTTCCCTGCCCAATGGCTGAAGCTAAGATTAGACTGTATGCCAATTATGCATATGAATGCCAACAGGCAAATGACCAGATTAGCTGTCAAATGACCAAAATGCCAGGATTATCAAAACTGTATATTGGACTATATGACCAAAATTACCAATACAGTCATATTTGCCTTGGTGGTCATTTGAGGCATTTGTTATTTTTTCATCTCATATTTGTTATTTTTCCAGAAAAAAGAGAACGAAAATGAAAATAAATCACGAACCACGAGCTCAAACACCGACGACAACAAAATAATTCTTGTTCCATCAAAAATGCCAGCAATGCCACAACGAAATTTCAATAAACAGCATATGGGCATATAGGCTTTATGCTGGCATTCGTGCTTATTGTCCGGTTACACTATATGCTATTTTGGCATTTTTATCTGTCAAAATCGGCGTGGGCATATGTGGCATTTAGGTCATTAGGGCCTATGAGATATGCCCATTACATTGTATGACCATATTTTGACAGGAGAACTGTCAGAAATTGGCATTTTATGACCACTTGGCATATACCGTCTAATCTTACCTTGACACTGCGACCTGAATTATGGTACATTTACAAAATCAAGCAGCACATGAGGTATATATTTTGGTCGGTCATCTTGCTTACGTGATATGAATTATGATTCTACATGTGGATTGTTTTATAGCGATAGCGTAGGAAATTTCCAAAAACAAAATGACTTCAGCAGTTCTTTTGTTTCCTTAAGGTAGGATTAGACGGTATGCCAAGTGGTCATAAAATGCCAATTTCTGACAGTTCACCTGTCAAAATATGGTCATACAATGTAATTGGCATATTATCTCATATGCCCTAATGACCTAAATGCCACATATTATGACCACGCTGATTTTGACATTATAGTGTAATCGGACAATAAGCACGAATGCCAACATAAACCCTATATGCCCATATGCACTTTATTGGAATTTCGTTGTGGCATTGCTGGCATTTTTGATGGAACAAGAATTATTTTGTTGTCATCGGTGTTTGAGTTCGTGTGATTGTGATTTATTTCGTTTTCGTTCTCTTTTTTCTGGAAAAATAACATATATGAAATGAAAAAATAACAAATGCCTTAAATGACCACCAAGGCAAATATGACCATAATGGTAAATTGGTCATATAGTCTAATATACAGTTTTGATAATCCTCACATTTTGGTCATTTGACAGCAGCGTTGCCAGACGGTCAAAATATTTCCCCCTAGATAACTCTGAAAAACCCCCAGATTTGGCTACTTTTTCCAAAAAACCCTCAATTTTTTTCATTATTTTTTTTTTTTTGAATTTTTTTTTATGATTTAAAACAAGAAATTTCGAAATTGTGTGCGTCAAAAAAAAAAAAAAAACCACACAGTGTCAACGCATGTTGCATTTTGAAACATCTTGTAATGGATTGAAATGGATTGCATATTTCGCACAATAATGTAATTTACGTATTTCTTCTTTTACTCTATTTCTCTTCTTCTATTCTAACTTTTCTCTCTTCTTGTCCTTTCTTTATTAGACCAATCCCAACACCCCTCCAATACGTGTTAAATTTTATTTATTTTTTTTTTTCTCTTTTTTTTTTTTGTTTAAGCGCATTTAATAAATTTTCACTTAATGTTTCTATTTATATTTACTTCGCTCGCTATTAAATTTAATGTAATTTTAATGTATATTTTGTTGAGCTTTAATGTACTTATTTGTACTTTACCAAATAAATTAAACTTGAAACTTGAAACTTGAAACTTGATTATTTAACTGCATTTTAAAATAACATGCACAGTTTAAGGTTACCAAAAAGGATATTATAACAAAATACAAATAAAAAAAAGTTTATAGATTTCCCCCTAAACAATTTCAGATTTCCCCCCGTCGACCAAAAAAAAACCTAAATCTGGGGGGAAAACCCCCAAACTGGCAACACTGTTTGACAGCTAAATGTAAGATTAGACTGTATGCCAAGTGGTCATAAAATGCCAATTTCTGACAGTTCTCCTGTCAAAATATGGTCATACAATGTAATGGGCAAAGATAATGGAATTTAAAAGAGATGGATAACTTTCCAGTGGAAAGGCGGCTGCCTACAAGCTGTTTTCCAGAAAAATTCATAAAGTCACGCATACATGCTCATTTCTATGATAGTATAAGTGAGTTCGTGAATTCACCCGCAAGATGGCGGAAAGTTGGTGAACTCACCACCGAAATTCATAAAATTTTCAAATATCCTGGAAAACTGGTTTGGGCATGTTCAATAGGAAAATTTGAATTTTGACGGTTGGCAGTTAATTTGCTTGCAGTGAATATATAATTAATACGTTTCTTACACTTTAACACTGCCTTTTATCAAGCATGGCCAATATAGTTACGAAAAAGTATTCAAATTCCATTTTTATTAACAGAACAATTAAAAAAGTTTCTCGTAAAACTGAGCACAAGCAAATTAAAATTCAATTAACTTTCATATAAATTTTAAATGCAAAATGGATTACGTTTTAGTCAAGTAGTAATCTTTCAATGCCTATAATTCCGCATGAAATGTTTTTACTGTTTATTATTTATTATTTCAAAACCTCAATACTTCGTTTTTCTACATTTTAGTACTGCACGTAGAAATAAATTATAATTTTTTTAGGTTAAATATCGCAATTTGTAATGTTTATTATCAACATTTTTATAATTGTAACCCTAGTACACCAACCACTTCTTAAAATATATAAATCCGTTCCTGTATAAAATTAAATATTGTCAATAAATAATTTCACATATAAAAACAGTTGTTCCTTCCAGTCGGATGGTGTCATTCTGGAGATAACCGAAGAATCGTATATCTTACGAACAGACCTATCTAATAGAGAATGTGTCACCGTGTGTGGTGAATATAAGGTTCAGCTGTTTGATGACATTCGGCTGATGTAAATAACAAATTATTAAATTGGCCGCGTTCCACTGCCCGCTAGATGACTAGCGGCATGCCAAACTCCATATAAAAAAAATAGACATTTCACCAAAAGTGCTAGACGTCTAGCACTTTTTGTGAAATATCCCTTTCAGGGAAATTTCTCAATCTAGCGCAAAACTACCCGCTGCATTGAAAAAAAAAAACAACGACCTGTCAAAGGAAATCGGTCAAACGTTTACAAAATAAAAGTAAATACGCCGAGCAAATGTAATTGTGATAAAATTGGTATTTATGTAAATAAAATAGCAATTCAGATATTATTTTTATAATATTTGTATTATTTCTTTAATTGTAGTGGGGACTTTGCCGCTGCCGCTATTGTTCTAGCGCGAGCGTTCCTTCATCTGGGATATTTTCTGCTAGACGTCTAGCGGGCAGTGGAACCCGGCCATTTATATGTAAAACAGGAAAAAGGACATTATAATTGAAAGCGGATAGAGAATCAAAATTTATAATAATTGTGTTGATATCGTTACAGGATTTTTTTTGGAAATAACGGGATGGAATCATTAAAATGTGTGATGGGATGTTTTATTCTATTTATTGACTACATATTTTCCTTTTGTAGAACGGGTGCGATAGGCCTACTGGGGAACTGAACACCCGACGAAAAAAAAATCGGTAACGCACCATATACATACCTCATAGGTGGTGTGGAAATGTATCTTTTGAACCTCATTTATGTGGATTAACATTTTTTAATAACACTAACACAATTCACAATCCGATACATAAATTTTCTTTTTTCGTAAACCACAATACTAGTCACATTCGGGTGGATTAAACAAGCACAGACTAATAATTAAATGGACCTTAATTTTTATTTTTGGGTGTATTTAGTTGATGGGAGAGCTCTTGTTCATTCGCCTTCCATGTTCATGTTTTTTGTATCAGGTGGTTTTAGAAAAAATCTTGGAATAGTTAGTAAGGTGCCTTTATATCGTTCTGAAAATCTGATCACACCAATGCATGCCTATGCAATAGCATCATCGAATTTGTTTAGTTTCAAATAATAAGCAATATTTTCAAGCTCGTTTTTGTAGCTCATTAAATTTTTTTTTTTTTTTTAAATCATGAAATCATCATATAGCTAGCTTATTTTTGTTGTTGATTTGCTTTTTGTTGTTTTATTTTTTTTCTCATTTTAATTTAGGTATAATAATAATATAATAATTATATATAATATGAATATATCACTAAGGTTCAGGAAGTTTAAGATATTTTATCTGCTTAATTAGATACGCTTTCTCGTCGTTGAATTGCTCGCCCTCTGATCGATCTGTGTGGAATTTCGTTAGGAAATCAACTAGTTTTGACTGATTTCTCAATAGAATGGCTGATGCTATTCGCCCGACGTTCGGGACACGGCTACGTAACGAAATGTCAAAGTTTAATCGCGCAAAACAGTGGAATAAGGTATCGCTTCGCTCGCAAAAACGATTCTAAACTCCAGTATTACATTTTCGGGCACGAGCCTGTACGTTTTAAGGCCCAACTTATTTCTTAAAACACTATTTTTAATGAAAATACGATTACATTACGTCAATTACGTAGCCGTGTCCCGAAGCCAGACAAACGTCAGTCAGTACAAAAGTGTCGGGCGAATAGTCACTTTGCAATAGAATATCCAATATGGGTTTTGGTTTATTCGGATTTGCAACAAATACCTAGAAAACAATTAGGATTACATAACATGTACAACAAGAAGGACATTTTGTGTAGAATGGTACTCACTTTAAACACATGGAAGGCTTCAAATTGAATATTTCATGATTTCTCCTTAAGCATATTCATCATAAGTTTCAGATTATCCGGGTTGGATATATACTTTGTTATTACCTAAAAGCGAAAATATGTGCATAATATTTTTATTTAAATATAGAAAGAATTATGTTTGGCATACAGTGAAGTTATGTCTGTCTAGCAGCAATTCACCCAGCAATTTAAGGCTCTGCCTCCTCGTAACATAGTTTTCCGAGTTTAATAATCGTTGGTAATGTGTAAAGACCTTATCGTAGTTTGCTTCAAGGAATTCGGCGCACAAGATTTTGTGACGGGTTAACAGTTCCTAAAATGAAAAAGAAAACGATTACAATTGAGGTAAGGAAACCAAAGACACATCTTGGCAAGTTAAAGTCTAAAACAACAAGAAGATGAGAAGAAGAAAGCGTATAATTTAATGATCAAAGATTTATCATCTGGTTAATGGATTTTAGGTTTCATATATTAAAATATTTCCCCTGTTGTAGATACAAATGAAGTATTTTTGGTGATTTATAGTCTTCAGATGATGAGTAAATGAAAAAAATGATTGATTTTTCTGCCCAATGGAACATGAAAAGTGTTTTAGATCAAACAAGATTGATTTTTTATCCAAATGGAAAACGAAATTAAATATTTTAGACAGCACGATCCACGATGCAATTGCAAATGACAGCAAAAGTAACTCACCACACTGAATTTTGATTGGTGGCCGGCCTTTAGTCGATTATTTTTTTTTTGTAGCTCGTAGCTCACACGTATTCACAGACAGGGATTGAAATTACAAAAACAACAATGTAAACAAATGGGTTTTGGGGGGATAGACGTACGAAAGTTATCCATCTCTTTTAAATTCCATTATCTTTGGTAATGGGCATATCTCATATGCTCTTATGATCTAAATGCCACATATGACCACGCCGATTTTGACATATAAAAATGCCAAAATAGCATACAGTGTAATCGGACAATAAGCACGAATGCCAGCATAAAGCCTATATGCCCATAAATGCTGTTTATTGAAATTTCGTTGTGGCATATTGCTGGCATTTTTGATGGAACAAGAATTATTTTGTTGTCGTCGGTGTTTGAGTTCGTGGGATTGTGATTTATTTTCATTTTCGTTCTTTTTTTTTGTGAAACAATAACAAATATGAAATGAAAAAATAACAAATGCCTTAAATGACCATCAAGGCAAATATGACCACATTGGTAATATTGGTCATATAGTCTAGTATACAGTTTTGTTAATCCTGGCATTTTGGTCATTTGACAGCCAATCTGGTCATTTGCCTGTTGGCATACATATGCATAATTGGCATACAGTATAATCTTAGCTTAAGGGCACGTCTGTTCACAACTGGTTAAAGATTTAGGTTAACCCATGAGTATAATAGTGTATTTACACGGTCACACATTCCTATCACGGAAAATTAAAGGGATGCCCAATACTAAACAGCCGTCTGACTGAAAGGGACAGCATTACCTAACACGCAAAAAAACGTGATACGTTTTTTGGTCGGCCATCTTGTTTACGTGGTAGGAATTATGGGAAAGCTATGCATGTTGATATTTTTATAGCGATGGCTTACGAAATTTCGGTTTCCTATGAAACAAAATGGCTTCCGGAAGTTATGAACGTACAATTATTTATTTATTTCGTATAAATGATTAAGGCATTGTTGGTTTAATTTACTGAAACTAATTAACACTCTCATTTCACATATTTTAAATCGGAAATAGAAATGTTTTCATGTGAGTGTGGAAATATTGGTTGCCGGAACTCCCGATTTACGTATCTATAATTATGGGTAGTACATCCATGACACCTTAGGCGTCTGATTTTTAAACCGATAGTCGTCGAAACGATTGAACAAAACGATCTCGTTTTTAGTTTGCTTCATATAACATCATCGTTCAATTGAATCGTTCATCGTTTTCATTTTGAACAGTTTGAAAATGACTGTAAACTAGTGGAATAATATATTTTTTGCAAATAATGTACATATTCATTTACAACTCGGATAAGAGCGAGTCGCCTCTATAGAGATCATAGGTGTGGGTCTTCCTTTAAATATTTCTTTATAGTAATTTCAGATCTAATTTAAACTGAAAAAAATGAACCAAAAAAGACGAAACGATTGCAAAATAGCCATCGTTCAATCGAATCGTTTCGACGAGGGTATTTGACGTTTAAATTAGTAACGTGAAGCAACAAAAAACGATGATCGTCGAATCGTTTCAACGATTATCGTTTTTTGGTTGTTATACGATGTAGAAGCATCGTCGAGACGATGTCGTTCAATCGTAATTTTTGAAACGATAGTCGTCGAAACGATTGAACAAGACGATCTCGTTTTTAGTTTGCTTCATATAACATCATCGTCGTATCGTTCAATCGAATCGTTCGTCGTTTTCATTTTGAACAGTTTGAAAATGACTGTAAGCAAAGTCTGACACCTAAAAAATAAGAAATGTATGGAAATTGTTTTTTTTTTTTAATTTGTTTATTGTTCTTTGTTGTCATTGATTGACGTGGAATGGGGCATTTAATTCAAAAATGGAAAGGTACTAAAGAATAATCACTAAGAAGTGCAATTTTAAGTGAATGTGAAAGTGTTTACAAGTGTTGATAATTTTGTATTGCTTAGAATTGAGTTGTAAAAAAAAAAATTATAATAAAAAATAAATGAAATCCAAGTGCAATAATTTATTTTTTTGCAAATAATGTGTTCTTTTACAACTCGAATAGAGCGAGTCGCCTCTATAGAGATCATAGGTGTGGGTCTTTCTTTAAATTTTTCTTTACAGATATTTCAGACCTAATTTAAACTGAAAAAACGCAACAAAAAAGACGAAACGATTGCAAAATAGCCATCGTTCAATCGAATCGTTTCGACGAGGGTATTTGACGTTTGAATTAGTAACGTGAAGCAACAAATAACGATGATCGTCGAATCGTTTCAACGATTATCGTTTTTTATTTGTTATACGATGTATAAGCATAGAGCCCTGAATAACTTTAACGTGTTGCTCGATTGTGTATCTTTCCATGGCTCAAATTCAAATTGAATTAGTCTGAAATTGAGAAAATGTCAAATGAAATGCAGTAAAAAACTTGACGTTTAGGTGTGGTTCACATTCAACATCGGCCCTTAAAATTTAACCACCCTTTATGAGATAAATAGGGACAATGCGCTTACAATAAAATAATTGTGCTTTAAAAGAACGAAAATATAAATCACCGAATGATTAGAAATAGATATTTGCAACAAAAAATAAATTCGTTTAGATTTTGTTAACGGGCATGTTTTTAAAGCTCAAAAAACCCAGACCTAAATGTCAAATATGACATCTATAAAAAAAAATATTATTTCTTTTTTAGCATAGGCATTCGGTAATTGACTATTTTTTATTGGTATGATCAAAGTGAACAACTTGAATATGAATCACATTAGGGGTATTCACGATCCGGTGCAACTGGTCTTGTATCATTGCAAAAGTGCGAAAGTGCAACTTTTTTTCGCACTACAAAAACAAAATATACTGAATAAAATTTCGCTACACTTTTGCACTTTATCTATGCCTTGCCCCTATTGCAACCGGAAAATACAACAGAGTAGCCTCATCAAGTTGACAGTTCGCTAAATTGGAAAAAATAAAGAGAATGGAAAACAAAAATAAGTGCCGCCGAAGGGAAAATCATAATTTTCATTAGGTAATATTAATTAATTAACATAATTTTGTCTCCATTATCTTCCAATAAACAGAAACGTTTTTCTTTTTCGCCTTTTAAAAGTTTTGTTTCAGAACAAATGTCAATTGTCAAATTGGATCTGGCATTTGCTTCAGTTTTGCTATAGATAAGAAAAAGTGTGTTCACGATCTGATAAAATAAAATAAAATTTCGCAATTTTACTAGGTCTGTTACACCGAATCGTGAATACCCCTATTCTATCCTACACCTTTATTGCTGTAATGAGAAAAACTGTTGTTTTTTTAATCCAATAAAGCATGTACGGTGTACGCTGCTCGAGCTAAATTAAATTGTTTCTGCTCTCCAACTTTTCTTTCCAAACATTAGCTAAAATCTTAGCTTAATTTTGACATAAAGCACACCGTGGATAAGTGACACAGGGCCTTACCAATAAACATTTTTAGTTTCTACTTTAAATTTTAGTAGTTAAAGCCCGCACCAAACCTGTAACGTGTGGTGTGTTGTGGTGTGGTCTGTCGTTTCGTGTTCTGTGCACACTTATCTAGTGTGCTGTCATTTTTTTAAATGAATTCAAATGTTGTTTGTTTTGCTTTTGTGACGTTACTGATTTCCTAGTTCATGTGTACTCTTTCTTTCACATATATAATTTCAGATAATATATATGTCTCGTTTCATTGCGCCATAGAGCGTTGTGGCGCAATCGGTACAGGAGCGATTTCGACACAACGCGACAATGCAACACAACACACGAGAAATATATGTTTCTACTTTCTACGCATATGAAATCCATTGGAGTGATAGCGACACGCCACTCCACATCCCAACGCATGTTACAAGTGTGATTCCGGCTTAACACTCGCAATATTTTCCATACGAATTTGTGAGCTTCCATAAATTTAAAGTAGAGACTTAAATTGATTATTAGCACAGCGCACAGAAAACAGCTGTTCTTTGAAAAAATTCAATTTTGTCTTATTTCAACCATTTCCGATTCTAGGTACTCTTAGTCGACATATTTATTAAGAGAATTTTGTATGAGCAAAGTCGTACTAAGCTTAACTGTCTGGCACAACCTCATTGATTAATGTCGTTTTCGTTTTTCCAAAAGCGGTTTTTCTGCTCTTGAAATCAGCTGGCTGTCAGATTTCATGTTCGATTGGTCGCAAAAAAAGCACATCGATTTCTGAGTGAGATTCACACGTACATACTTAAGCTAAGATTAGACTGTATGCCAATTATGCATATGAATGCTAACAGGCAAATGTCAAATGTATATTAGACTATATGACCAAAATTACCAATATGGTCATATTTGCCTTGGTGGTCATTTAAGGCATTTGCTATTTTTTCATTTCATATATTTCATTTCATGTATTTTTCCAGAAAAAAGAGAACGAAAATGAAAATAAATCACAATCCCACAAACTCAAACACCGATGACAACAAAATAATTCTTGTTCCATCAAAAATGCCAGCAATGTCACAACGAAATTTCAATAAAGTGCATATGGGCATATAGGGTTTATGCTGGCATTCGTGCTTATTGTTCGATTACACTATATGCTATTTGGGCATTTTTATCTGTCAAAATCAGCGTGGTCATATGTGGCATTTAGGTCATTAGGGCATATGAGATATGCCCATTACATTATATGACCATATTTTGACAGGAGAACTGTCAGAAATTGGCATTTTATGACCACTTGGCATACCGTCTAATCTTACCCATACACTAACTCCAAAACATTTGTCAAACATAAAATGTGTTATTGGATGTTTTTGGAGACAACAGGTCTGGGAAAAGTAAAGAAACATTTTCATTATTGTTTTGGATTTTTATACACACAAATTACAATTTAAAAACAGCTGACTTTTAAAACACGCATTGCTGCAAATGCAAAGAAAAAAAATCGTTTTATGTTACTTTGGGCACGAAAAATCTGAAATCTGAGAGTAAAATCTGAAAATTGCAATGGAAAACGACATAAGTAATATACTTAGGTACCTTTTTCATGAAACTACAAACCAATAAAAGATATTTTTATGCCGCTTAATTATTGGCGCGTTTCGTTTTGGTTATTTCCGCTTGCAGTTTTAAGGAATATTCGCCTGAACATTTATATATTTCGCTTACTGAATACGTCAGTTATTCGCTAAACGCAGCCATTGGTTTATCCACACCGGCGCTATGGCAGGGAGAAATACTGACTTCGCCCGTTTTCATTTGGAATGGCTAACCTAGCCAATAAGTGAACGTTTTACCCACACATTGCTGCCTCATTTTTAAACTTTCGTGTACGTACACAACCAGCTTTAAAAGTGTTGAGCATTTTTTTATTTGAGGGAGAACGCGATTTTCATTCTAGTGTTTTTGGTGATACAGAGGCTCGCCATATTTTGTTTTGCGTTGAATTCAATAATTTCAGTTGTGATTTATATTCAAAATAAACAAATGATGAGTGAATATCAAACAGTAACTGCAGACGCATTAAATGCGGCACATTTGGAATTACAGGGCAATCCGGCTACCTTGCGACGACCCTTTGATCCGACTGCTCATGATTTGGAAAGTACATTTCGATTAACCCGCTTCGCCGACCTCAAAGGAAGAGGGTGCAAGGTTCCTCAGGAAGTTTTGGGAAAACTTGTGTCTTCCTTGCAGCAGGACTATTCAGTACAAGACAATGAATCCCAGTTCATGCACATGGCAATACCTCGGATCGGAATTGGCCTTGACTGCTCCGTAATTCCACTTCGACATGGCGGTCTATGTCTTGTTCAGACAACAGACTTCTTTTACCCAATTGTTGACGATCCTTATATGATGGGTAAGATTGCATGTGCAAATGTACTTAGTGACCTCTATGCCATGGGAGTAACTGAGTGTGACAACATGCTAATGCTTCTGGCAGTCAGTACTAAGATGACCGAAAAGGAGAGGGATGTTGTTATTCCTTTGATCATGAGAGGATTTAAAGACTCTGCCTTGGATGCAGGTACTACTGTTACCGGTGGTCAGAGTGTAGTTAATCCATGGTGCACTATCGGAGGTGTGGCTTCTACAATTTGTCAGCCAAACGAGTACATTGTTCCAGATAACGCTGTAGTTGGAGATGTACTGGTTCTTACCAAACCTCTTGGTACCCAGGTTGCCGTTAATGCTCATCAGTGGTTGGATCAGCCGGAGAGATGGAATCGTATTAAATTGGTTGTCTCAGAGGAGGATGTACGAAAAGCATACCATAGGGCAATGAGCTCAATGTCGAGACTCAATCGCACTGCTGCTCGTCTAATGCACAAGTACAACGCACACGGGTCAACAGATATAACTGGATTCGGTCTTTTGGGGCATGCTCAAACGTTGGCGTCTCACCAAAAGAAGGATGTTTCCTTTGTTATTCACAATTTACCAGTGATAGCAAAAATGGCTGCGGTGGCGAAAGCATGTGGTAACATGTTTCAACTGCTACAGGGACATTCTGCAGAAACATCGGGAGGTTTGCTGATTTGTTTGCCGCGCGAACAAGCTGCCGCCTATTGTAAAGACATCGAAAAACAAGAAGGGTATCAAGC
This sequence comes from Cheilosia urbana, assembly GCA_946477585.1. Lineage (NCBI taxonomy): Eukaryota > Metazoa > Arthropoda > Insecta > Diptera > Syrphidae > Cheilosia > Cheilosia urbana. The sequence goes on from OX297856.1 coordinate 49,102,000, forward strand.
TTGGATCATCGGAATTGTAGAGAAGGGCAACAAAAGTGCCAGAATTATCGACAAACCGCGAGTTATCGAGGTTCCCGCAAAGGATTGAATTATCTTTGTTTCTTTTATTAATTTTCTCTACTCCTATGTTAACAATTACATATTTTCAATAGAATTAACAATTTATTTTTCTTGTCGTAATTACTGATAAATAAATAAATGAATGAAAATATTGCTTGTCCAACAGCTGTTGATTTTGATTCCTATGACTTGAATGGCAGCCTTCCTCCTAAGCGTTTGCGTGTCTGTATCTATTACAAAATTATTTCTCTGCTTTGCGACTTACCAAAAATGCATCTTGAACACCTCGATTTGTGACTATATAGGTTTTTCCCCCAGCAAAGAATCAAGTACGAGTGATGGTGCCATTCACTACATTCGCTGAGCTTTACTTACATTACCTACTATTTTTGCTGTATTCGTCTCGATGTTCGCTGTTGGTTTTGATATACATACTTATGATGAAGTTAACTCTGCGTAGTCAAATTAATGAAGAAATACTGTTAAATCTACATGAACTTGCTCATTGTTACTTTGAATCTATTCTTGGCTCATGGAAATAGTATTCAAATACCTCCGAATGCTTGTTTTTTCCGAACATATGCGTATGTAGCTCAAATGTAGGTAAGGTTCGTACAAAAAAAAAAAAAAAATATCAAACGAAAGATGTCAAAGTTCTACGTTTTTAAAATCATGTCTATTGCTTATGCAGCGTTGTAGCTTTTGGGAGATACGCATACGTACCTTGGCTGCAACCTGCAACAAGGTAATGATCCGATGCTATGTTGTCTACTTGGAAGGTTCGCACATATAGAATACTGTGTTTGACCGTTTGGCGATGAGGAGAAATCAAGATCCCCTTATAAATACCTATTGAGATGAGGTAACCGTGTGCTTGCCATAGTCACGTTTCGTACTGCAGTGAAATCAATAAGCCTAAGAACGTAACCAAACGTTGTGTTATGAAGGTCAATCTAAATTCGGAAGATGTCCTCATTTGTTATCTTTGAGGTAAAAACACCCAATACGATTTTAACGTCGTATTTAGGACATTTGCTCGTAAGTGTTTTTGAGTAGCTCTTAGAAACACTCTTTGGTGATGTCTTCCTTTTCTTCGGTGTGGGCATGTGAGCATATAACGATTGTTGGTGATTTGATTTGACCTGGATGTGGATTGTCTTTTTGAACATATAGGTATCACAGCAAAGCGAAGTTGAATCTTCAGCACACAATTACAAGAGTTACATCCTACTTGAGGTTTTTGAAATTCAAACTACGTTTTTATCCCAAGTGGAAGTGACATGAAAGCAGTAGCTTACGTATGTTAGAAATTACTGCTAAGACCTCAATTAGAGCTATACCGTAAACTGGGGTTATTTTTTTTCCAGTTTTGTGCCAGTTTTTTTTATTTCTGTATGAAAGAAACAAAATAAGGTATACCATTTTGATCTTAAGCATTAAGCAATAAAGGCAACGTTCTCAAATTCTCGAAAGGGCTTAGGAATTTAAACATGTAAGCCTTCAAAGTGTGGCACAAGGTTGCCCCACGTTTGGGGTAATCTTGTGCCACTGACGAAATCCTTCACTAATCTTGTCAAAATGTCAAAACACATGATAACAATGGGGACGTTCGGATTCATAGTTTATGTAAAACGTCAACTAGATTGGTCGTGACTAGGAATCCGAACGCGTTGACTGAGCAAGTTGAATTGTTTTTGTATTCTCGCGGTCAGCGTTGCCTTTGTTTGATTTGCCCTTTTTTATTCGGAAAAGACCCCTCATAATTTTTTCAAACATTGATATTTTCAAATAAGTACATTTAAAATGTAACACGGTTGCCTATCACAACTATATTACACTGGTATGCGAACTAATGGTTGTTAAATATCGTGCGAAAATTCGAAATTTGCAGAGTACGTTTAGAAATGGCACCCTTTTCTCTCCCTACCCCTTTTTTCGACACCTCAGAATTCTGCCACGGCCACTCTGTTTATTTAAAATCTGACTCTTCGAAATGTCAACTGAGTATGCAGGCAGGATTTTCCTGACTAGATTTGTCGGCTTCCCCTCCATAAACGTCAACTGCAAAAACTAATCACGTGACCACTCTGGGCCAATCAAAACTGAATGACATCTAGTCAGACAGCTTGTCAACTTACTAAACTATGAATCCGAACGTCCCCAATTTTATTTTTATATTTACGAAAAAAAAAAAAACTAAAAATAGTGGTGGAGTCCCTCCGCGCGGAAGAAGTGAAACTTCGTAATGTGGAAATGAAAATAGGAAGGGGTAGAAATTGATTTTTTGTGAAATCATATTGTTTCTTTAAACCTAGTATCCTGCTCGCGCTAAATTTTAGCGCCCCTAGTCTCCACTTCGTTTCTCCACACCAAAGATAAAGGCTAGTACGCTGCTCAAGTGAAGTGAAATTTTCACTGCTCTCCAAAAAATGCAGTGAAATCGAAAGTGAAATATTTTTTTGGAGATTTTCGTGGAGAAATTAATGCAGGGTGACTGCGAGCTGAAATGTTTTTTTTTCTGCTGGGAATTCCATAAGATTTGGGATAGCTATACTATAAAATAAACATACTTTTTGCACTCTTATTTTACTTAAAATGAAAACAGATGGAGGAAAGAAATTGCGAACTTTGTTTTATTGTAGTTCATAGGTTCTAGTAGTGTTTAATTTTGGCAATAATATCTGATTTGTACATAAGACCAGTGTAACACATTTTAACAATCAAGAGTGCATAGAGAATATACCGCACCTTTTAAAAGATCCGGAAATTATATTGATGTGATTACTGAACCTCATTGTAGTAGAACATTCGAATACTGCCGTATTCTTATTTGCAAAAGTTTCTTATGTGGTATTTGATTATGCTTCTTCAAATTTGCTCTCAGATTTCAGATTTCGTGTGGCTAATCGAACATAAGAACATCACTTGCCCTTTTTTGTGGGGACATTCGTGCGATTGGAATATGTGTAGCCTTCAACACTTTTCATAGCGTTTTCCATTCACTGGTTAAATCTTATAATGCAAACATTCTAAATTAACGTCCCGATTGATTTCTAAATATTTATACATAAATAAATTACACAAATAGATTCACGCGATGCAATTACTTTCTTTGCTGTAGAGCAAAAAACAAACTGAAACGCACTTGTATTGGTAAATCTGAGAAAATATAGACTCGCAAAAGCGCGAAGATTGTTATTTTTTTTTTTTTACCAAACGCACATAAAAAGTGCTCTGAGTGAGAGCTCCCAATCGAATGCCAAAATAATATTTAAGGATTTGTAATTAATTAAAGTAACTCTCATGCATTCATTAATAGTAATAAAAATGCATAAAAAGAGTATCGTTTTTAGTTTTATAACGCAATTGCAGCAGCCGCCGTGTCGCCTTTACAAAAGGGAACTGCGAGCTGCGAACAAATCATTTTTTGTAAAGCACTTAAAACACTTAATTGCCATTTTAGTATCCATAAACCATTTCATGCAACTGATCTGACCGCCGATTAAAAATCTGTATGGTTATCTTCAGCAAAACATTGTATAACAATTTACTGAGGCACCCTGCTCATCAAAAAGGTCTTCCTTGCCACTAACTTTTTGTACACCTAACTTTATGTTACTATATTCAATGCAAAAATGATAAACTTACTTACTTAGGTGGCGCTACAGTCCGGGGTGGACCTGGGCCTCAACCAATACGCCTCTCCAGTTAGCGCGATCTTTGGCTAACTGCCTCCAGTTGCGCACTCCAAGTTGGTTGAGGTCCCCTTCCACTTGCGCGCGCCACCTAAGGCGAGGTCTTCCTCTACTGCGTTGTCCCTCCGGGTTAGAATCGAAGACTCTTCGGGCCGGAGCGTTGGTGTCCATTCGCTCTACATGTCCCAGCCATCTTAGACGACTGATGCGTACTTTTCTGACTAGGTCGATGTCGCTGTACAGCTCGTAGAGTTCGCTGTTAAATCTTCTCCTCCAAAACCCGTCAACGCAAACGGGACCAAAAATCACTCGAAGAATTTTGCGTTCGAAACGACCAAGGAGATCTTCATCCGCCTTTGATAGCGCCCATTCTTCTGCACCATAAAGCAGGACTGGGATGATGAGGGTCTTATACAGAGTTTCCTTAGTATTTCTCGACAAGGCCTTACTTATCAGTTGCCGTCTTAGGCCAAAGAAACAGCGGTTGGCAAGTGTGATTCTTCGTTTGATTTCTGATGTGATGTCGTTATCAGAGTTTATAGCGGAGCCGAGGTAGACAAAGTCCCTAACTACCTCAAAGTTATAGCTGTCTATCGTGACGTTCTGCCCGATTCGTCGATGTCGTGTGTCCCTTCTTGTTGACAGCATATATTTTGTTTTACCCTCATTCACCACTAAACCCATTTTTTCCGCTTCTGTACTAATACTTGCAAACGCACCAGTGACAGCTCGCTGTGTTGTACCAACAATGTCAATGTCGTCAGCGTATGCAAGCAGTTGCACAGACTTATAGAAAATTGTGCCTCTGGTGTTGGCTTGTGAGTTTCGCACAATCTTCTCAAGAATGATGTTGAAGAAGTCACATGACAGCGCATCACCTTGTCTAAATCCTTTTTTGACATCAAAGGTCTCGGTGAGATTGTTTCCGACCTTTACGGAGCAGCGAGCGTTCTCCATCGTCATTCTGCACAATCTGACAAGTTTGGCAGGGATGCCAAAACTAGACATGGCTCTGTATAGCTCGTCTCTATAAACGCTGTCATATGCGGCCTTAAAATCGACAAAAAGATGGTGAGTATCGATCTGGTATTCTTGGGTTTTTTCCAGGATCTGCCGTAGTGTGAATATTTGATCGGTCGTGGACTTACCGGGCCTAAAACCGCACTGATAGGGACCTATCAGATCGTTGACGAATGGTTTCAGGCGTTCACACAATACAGCAGACATGATCTTATACGCAGTGTTCAGGAGACTGATGCCTCTATAGTTGGCGCAGTTTAGAGGGTCTCCTTTCTTGTGGATCGGGCAAACAATGCTGAGGTTCCATTCATCAGGCATACTTTCCTCTAACCAAATCTTGGAGATGAGTTGGTGTATGCACTCTACCAAGTCATCTCCGGCTGCCTTGAAGAGCTCGGCAGGTAAGCCGTCTGGACCAGCAGCCTTGTTGGATTTAAGCTTAGATATTGCTATCCTCACTTCATTTTGGTCAGGTGGACGGAAATCTTGGCTGTCATCGTCCAGGTTGAATGGATCGTTCTGCCTGACAGCGGAATTTGTGTCGTCTTCGCCGTTTAGCAGTCTGCAGAAATGGTTTTTCCATGTCCTCAGCACCGACTGTGACTCTACTACAAGGTTTCCTTGCTCGTCTCTACAGGTCTCCGTTCGGGTCTTGTTGCCATGACACGTTCTTTTTACCTTTTGGTAAAACTTCCGAACATTGTTCCTGGAGTAACACCTCTCTATATCCTCGATCGCGCGCTTCTCATGCTCTCTCTTTTTTCTCCGGAGAAGCCGATGTTCTTCCCTCCTTTTTTGCTCGTAGAGCTGACGAGCTGCTCTCGTCCTTCTATGCAGCGACGCTTCGTAGGCACTTTGTTTTGCTGCATGTGCTTGCCGGCACTCTTCGTCAAACCAGGGGTTTCGGGGGGGTGGACTGGTGAAACCGAGCACATCAGTTGCGGCGTTTTTGATGGCTTCTTGGCATCGGCGCCACTGGTCTTCGGCACTTGATGCTGGCAGCATAGGACTTCTCGAGAGGTTGAGGGATACGCGATCGGCAAAGGTTCTGGCGGTTTGTTGCGTTTGTAGTCGTCCAACGTTAAATCTCCTCACAGTATTTTCTCGTTGTTGTGGCGTCTTGGATATCCGCATCCGTACCTTGGCTACAACAAGGTAGTGGTCCGAGTCTATGTTGGCCGCTCGGAAAGTTCGGACATCTAGAATACTGGAGGAGTGCCTTGCGTCGATCGCAACGTGATCAATTTGGTTGACGGTTTGATGATCAGGTGACCGCCATGTTCCTTTGTGTATATTGAGGTGAGGAAACCGTGAGCTAGCTATGGTAACATTACGTCCCGCAGCAAAATCAATCAGCCTAAGTCCGTTTCCAGACGTGGTGTCGTGTAGGCTGTGTTTTCCGATTGTGCTACCAAAGATGTCCTCCTTTCCTATTTTGGCATTAAAATCACCCAAGACGATTTTAACGTCATGCTTAGGACATTGCTCATATGTTTTGTCGAGGAGCTCGTAGAAACACTCTTTGGTAGCATCGTCTTTATCTTCTGTGGGGGCGTGAGCGCATATCAGGCTGATGTTGGCGAATTTAGCCTTGATGCGGATAGTTGTAAGGCGTTCACTAACGTGTCGAAAGCTCAAGACTTCTTGCCTAAGTCTGCCGCTTACAACAAATCCGCATCCAAATAGACGCTGCTTTTGTTCTCTGTAGCAGTCACCGTAGTAAATGTCACAGTTTTTCATCCTCCTTTTGCCCGGCCCATCCCACCGCACTTCCTGGATGGCGGTGATACCTGCTTTGTAGCAGTCTAGGGCCTCCGCTAGTTGTTCGGCTGCACGCGGTCTGTTCAGAGTTCGAACATTCCACGTGCAGATCCGAACGTCATTGTCCTTTTTTCGTTTTGCAGGGTCGTCAACAGTGAATCCGTCCTTATCCGAGGCTTTTGGTTGCTTCGCAACAATTCTTTTTTTTCCGTGGTAGGGTCGTTAACCCCACGCACAACCCCCAACCTGGAGGACCAGGCCCTTTCTGTAACCCCTTGGGCAAAAGGAGCCGGAATATTCCGGAGTCAGTAACCCGCTGCGGGGATGTGAGAGCTGCCGTTGACCCATTAAGGGCTCTTCCGCCACCATCTCTATTTCAACACCCTGACTAGTGCTGAAAAATCCTCAATGACCTCAGCTCCAAATACGTCAAAGTAGCTCATTGAGGTATCTGCCATGTTGACTGTTGACGCCACCGTTGATTCAACCATGTGAATTCATCCGCCGTACGTCCTCTTTCTGAGGGGCTCATGTAAGACCTCTGAGACTCGATCAGGCAGTCATTCCGACAGAGCATTATAGTGTTGCTATTTTCTTCGTGTTCAACACTCGCGCTTATAAGTTTAGCAAGTCATGCCCGGAAGGACAAGACCAGTACCCGGTGGCTACCACGCGGAGGTAAAATAAGCACAATTGATGTGTATGAACAGTTACAACGACTGGGCATCGCCAAGTTGACGCCAATCAGTGCCTACCCTATTCATACAGCACCCAACCACCTAATTGATAAAAGAAGTTCGAAAAATGCAGTACTCTCTTTAAGAAACATCTGAAATTGAAATTAATTTCTCAACCGTCGTCCTACGAATCATTTTTCACGCCGAAACGTCAAAAATTTAATGCGACGGACAATAAAAACCAAGTGAAATAGCTGTGGAGAGATTTTAGTATCGCCACCTACAGCTGAGTTTTTGAAGCGCAATTTTTCACTTGAGCTGCGTACTGCCAAGTGAAATTTCCCTGTGGAAAGTTCATTTTGACATTTCGCGGTGAAAAATTTGTATGAAAAACTGGATTTCACTTGAGCAGCGTACTAGCCTTAAATGGTCGCTAAATTATTATTAAACATGATACAGATGGGACAAATCTCATATGTTTATGAACCATGAGTACCATGACAGATATCAGTAAACGTAATTTTAATAGGATTTTCGAATTTCAAACTTGAAAGACGTAATAAACCTAGAAATTATAAGAAGTTCCACATGTGTTCTCAAACTTTTCACATCTCCTTACCATAGTGGAACACTTGTTATTACCCAAAAGACGACGTCAAATGAAAACATAAGTCCCCCTGAAATTCGATTCGCTTTATTTATATTTATATTGTGGTAAATCAGGCACTTAGTGAATCAGACACTTAGGAATTGTGGTGAATCGGGCACCTGGTAACCCTCCATGTTCCACTTCCAATTGGAGACTGGAATCTCCCAAGTTAAGCCTAGTATCCTGCTCGCGCTAAATTTAAGCGCCCCTAGTCTCCACTTCGTTTCTCCACACCAAAGATAAATGGTCGGAAAATTATTATTAAACATGATATAGATGGGACAAAACCCATATGCTTATGAACCATGAGTACCATGACAGATATCAGTAAACGTTATTTTAATAGAATTTTCAAATTTCAAACTTGAAAGACGTAAGAAACCTAGAAATTATAAGAAGAAGTTCGACATGTGTCCTCAAACTTTCCACAATCTCCTTACATAGTGGAACACTTGTTATTACCCAAAAGACGACTCCAAATGAGAGCATAAGACCCCCTGAAAATCGATTCGCTTTATTTATATTTATATGTATCTCTGTTTTGGCTCTGTTGTTTGGCTTTGCGTTTTCTTTTATTACATTGTCTGCGTTTTCCGCCAAAAAAAAAATCATTGCAAACACAACACAAACACTTTCCTCCGTTTTTTTTTTATGTCAAAATTTATCTTCGATTTAATGCACCGGACATTTATTTCGCGAGCTAAATGAGTGGAGACTTTTCATCGGCCCATCTATATAAAGTTAAAGTTTTAGCGTGCAAACAGGATACTGATGCTTTGCTAAACTGCCTCGCTCAATTTTATCTTTGTAGACATTTTTGTATGGGAGATAAAATTTAGCGCGAGCAGGATACTAGGCTTTAGTTAATTCCAGAACCATCTAGATAGGAGTTGGAATATACCAGCAGCGTCGCGTGAATTATTTAGATGGGTGTGCAAATTCTTTAAAATCATATATTTTTTTAGAAATAGGTATCAATTAATTGCCTGAAAACACGTTCCATTTATTGTTTTCTCAATTATTGTTCTGCTGTTTTTGATATCTTATTTTGTTTTTGCACAATAAAATATAGAAAAATAAAACTTTCGCATACAAAATCAAAAGCACCGCACGAAACTGCAACCCCAATCCTACTTAAACGAAAAGCAAAGTTCAACCATTTATTCGTCGGCTTTCGTGCACAGCTTTTGTTTGCACGAGTATCGATGTAATACATTGTATTTATTTGACTTATGACGCTTTACGGAAATAGAACAGAACAGATGCAAAAGAAGAGAAAATGAATACATCCCGTGCACAGAAAACCTTCGCACGAGTTCACTACAAGTTCATCAAAGTAAAGCGATTTATGTACGGCGGCGTGCTGGTGACGAATGACGATGGGGATGAATACTGGAGAAATCTTGTAGGGTAGGCATATAGTTTGGAGTTGGATGAATTTATTTGATGAAATCAACAGAATGGTGCACAGCGAGTTTTTGTACGAGTTCATTTTTTTTTTCTCAGCGATGAAGGAATTTTGAAAGAAGATTTATAATTTATAAAGGATGAATATGAATAGGTATGGTGTAGGCTGTAGCTGTCGGCTGCGTTATGGAGGTTTTATGGATTATGGAATTGTGCATATCAATATTTGTATGTGTTATTATTATTACACAGTGTTTGATGAGGGATTTATTTTCATTAGATCAGGGTGTGCAATGCACACCTTGCACACCCTGACGAGACGCCACTGGAATATACATCTGGAATATATCTACTTCTGGAATATTCGCTGATAGGTGGCAGCGCGGATATAAAAAGGGGCGCGTTGACAACAGAGATGTACAGTGGATTTTTAGCCCGCGATTGTTAAGTTCGAACGATTATCTCGGTTGTGAGATAAATAAGTGTAAAGTAATAAAGTGAATAAAGCGATTGGATTGAAACGTTTAAGAATTGATTTAAGTGATATTGTCGTGGTACTAAATAAGTGATTAAGTAGAAAGTGTAAATAAAGTGATTTTATTAGAAAAGTTTAAAGTTTTATTAGTTTAAGTTTTAGTTTAATTAGAAAACACAACACAAACTCATTCCGTTTTTAAAAAATAGTTGGCGCAACAGGTCCGGAGAGACCCTAGGACTAGCTTCTCACAACCATTCGTTTTGTGTGAGTTTCTCATTTTTGGAACGAATGGAAGAGATCTACAATTTTATGCCGACTCCAAACGGCTAATTGAGAAGCTCTTTCAAGACATTTATACTCTCGGATGTTTGGCAGACGTTCGCGAGAGGTAGCGCAGCGGAAAAAAACTCCAAGTCGGAATTGGGTTTTTGCGGGATTCGAACCTGGGACCCCCGCATAGCAGTCCAACACACTAACCACTAAGCTACTGCGTTTACAATATTCCGTTTTTTATGTCAAAATAAAAAGCGCAGTAGCTTAGTGGTTAGTGTGTTGGACAATGTCCTATATGGAAAAGATTCGGGTGTTTGAGAGGCAATGCCTCAGGGCCTGTCTAGGGTTGTTTAGAACTCCTGAATCCCAGTACATAAAATACTATCCCAACAGGACCTTATACAATGGGGCCCGACTGAATAGGATTGACAATTTCCTTATTAAGGTGGTTCGGAGGCACGTTGCTAGGGCGATGGCCAGTGATAATAACCTGATCTCAGGGGCTTACTACCCCAAATTAATGTACCACGAGAGTACGCTTCGGTCTGGCTTTATCCCGCCAGAGGCATTTCTTCATGTAGATATGAAAGGGTTAGTCCAGACAAAAGATGGTGTGCCGGTATTGTACCACAGCCACCGCGGCGCGAGGGATAAGCGGCTCATCCACGACGGGTACGCCGCTAATACTCAGGAACTCCTCCGTTTTAGTACCGCAATTGCGGAACGGGACAGGGTCGATAAGGTAAAGCAGTACACCGAATTTTGGTGGCTTGACGAAGACGTGAGAGTTGATACGCTCTCCCGGGCCGGTGCGCTACTTTTGTAGCATTCCTCCTTAGTTTTAAGCTAGATATAAGTTATTAGAATTAGGTTTAGAGTAGGGGGTCTTTGGGAGGGGCCGGGCTAGCCAGCTTGAACGAGTGCTTCCGAGACTTGACCGACGCTTATGGCCTCGATCGAGTCTCGGCGGCGCGGATGAACCCCTGTTGGCGGCCGACAGGCAACCAAGGACGCGATCAGGATGGTGACCAATCGATAAGATTGCTCACCACCCTGATTATAGGTAATGTAGGTTAAGTAGCTTAGGTAGATTTAAGTAGTTTTAATAAAACAAATAATAAAGACTCCAAGTTTTCTAAAGTTTCTTGGAAATTAAAAAAAAAAAAACAAATTATAAATATAGAAAGATTTAGGGCTGAAAGGCAATAATTTTAAGGATATTGTTAAGTTTAGAGCTTTTTTAGTTCAGAGCTGAGCACTGAACTGAGCTCGAGCTGTATGAGCGCGCTCTGAACCGAGCGTGCTCAGTGCTCAGATCGTTCTGATGATTTTCTATTTTTCCTGTATTTTTTTTTTCTCTCAAATATGACTGGAAGTGTGAATGTATATGTGTAATCAGCATTTTAATCAGCCTGCTCAGTCAATTAATTCTGAGCTCATAGAGCGCACTCTGATCATGCTCTGAACGAAAAGAAACACAAATTCGAGCTCTGATGTATCTGAGCTAAAAAAGAAACACAAACTTTTTGTATAACAGTTCAGGTTGTGCTCTGAACTAAAGAGAAAAACGCCTATAGCTCGAGCTCAGTAGTTCAGTGCACCGCTCTGAACTAAAAAAGAAAAACGCCTTTTGCTAACCTGCCTCGCTAAATTTTATCTTTGTAGACATTTTGGTATGGGAGATAAAATTTAGCGCGAGCAGGATATTAGGCGCGTTCATAGCAAAAAATCTGTCAGAAAAAATGTTCCCTACGAAAACAATTTAAGAAAACCAACAACCATTGGTAACAGAAAAAAAAGAGACAGATGAAACCAACTGATGTGGTATTCGTTTGGGCTTCTTCAGATTCGCTCTCAGATTTCAGATTTCTTGTGGCTAATCGAACATAAAAACGTCACTTGCTCTTTTTTGTGATAATATTCGCGGGATTCCAATATGTGTAGCCTTCCACACTTCTCAAAGCGTTTTCCATTCACAGGCTAAATTTTAAATTAAAACATTCGAAATTTGCGTCCCGATTGATTTTTAAATATTGTTACATTCAGGCTGGGATTCGAAAAGATAAAACACTATTCTGTTCAACATTTCCAATAAAATCACTTTATTTACACTTTCCAAATATTCACTTATTTAGTACCAAAACAATATCACTTAAATCAATTCTTGAACGTTTCAATCCAATCGCTTTATTCACTGTATTACTTTACACTTATTTATCTCACAATCGATTACTCTTCGAACTTAACACAATCGCTGGCTAAAAAGCAACTGCACTCTCTGTTGTCAACGCGCCCCTTTTATATCCGCGCTGCCACCTATCGGCGAATATTCTAGAAGTAGATAGATTCCAGATGTATATTCTAACTCCTATCTAGATTGTACTAGAATAACTTGACATGGGAGATTCCAGTCTCCAATTGGAAGTGGAACATGGAGGGTTACCAGGTGCCCGATTCACCACAATTCCTAAGTGTCTGATTCACTAAGTGCCTGATTTACCACAATATCCCCCTCTTAAACTTGTTCGTCCCGAACAAACTCGCTAGCATTTTCACCATTATAGCGATGAAGACGATCCACATGAACGACTTTCAGCTTGCCTCTTCCTCGTTGGATGCGATAGACAACGTCGTTGATGCGCTTCATGATTTTATAGGGCCCTTCCCGGTCTTGTTGCAATTTAGGTGATAAGCCTTTTCTTCGATGGGGATTATATAGCCATACCAGATCTCCTTCCTGGAATCCTGTAGTTGTCGTTTTAGTATCGTACCTCTGGAGTGCTGCATCGAATACTGCACCAACCGTGCGTTTCTTCAAAATCAAACTTTTATCTTTTTTCGGCTTTGGTGGTGGTAGGTCGACAGTTGGCTTTAATTCGTCGTGCTCCTTTTCGTTTTTAATTATGTCCAGCTTGATGTCTAACTTGTCATTATCGCTAATCTTTATTCTTTTTTTTTTTTTTGTCAAGCTCCTTGTCATATGATGAAGAGTATATACTAAAATCTGAATCGGCATCCAGATTCGACTGGATGTGCGCCCGTTTTGTCGGCTCTTTAGCTGCCTTGTCAGTTTCTGTTTCTTCTTCTGCCGATGACCGGCGTGCTTTACCCGAGTTGATGGGCTATAAGATATTTCTTCCAATTCCTTAGAAGTGGACGGCTCGTCCTCGGACACAACTTTCGTACCTTCCTTCGGGCCCAATTTCTTTTCATACAAATGGCGATAAAGCCCATCCAAACCGTTTTGTTTCGTGACATCACCTATTGCCTCCAGATATTCTTCCCTTTTCTCTTTTTGTGCGGCCACAATGGAATTTTTCCGCTCTTCAAGAGGATTCTTTTGCGCTTCGAACTTCAATTCCATAGAATCTTTCTGTTGTTCTAGAGAATTCTTCTGTTCTTCTAGAGAATTCTTTTGTTCTGCGAATATCGATTCTGTGAAATTTTTATGTTCTGCGAACTTCGATTCCATGAAATTTTTCTGTTCGTCCATCTTGGCGAGAAGTAATTCCATCATAGCGCTTATATCAACGCCTGTACCTACTTGTTCTTCTGGCACGTCGAATAGAATAGATTTCGGATCTGCTCCCTCACATTGGACAGCCTCCCGCAGACGAAGCATGAGGTCACCCCTCCCTCCAGCTGTGGAGAGATTTCGCTTTTCTAGCTCACTTTTTAATTGGGGTATGCTTAGATGTAGCAATAAACGACCCATCTGTTTGGCTGTTGTAATTTCAAAATTCACAAATTCACTTTTTTTTTTTGGTTTTAGTAGCACTTACACACTTAAGCGTAGTATCCACTTCGCGCGGAATTCAATTTTCCATACAAAAATTCCGCTAAGCTAAATTACGCAAAGAAATTTCGCTAGCCGGTATCCAGTTCACGCGCTTAATTTGTTCAAACCAAATGTGTTGTCACCTTCAAAGTCTCCAAAAATTCCGCGCAGAATTTATTGCTCGACGCATTTATTTCCAGCTGAAAATTGACAGAAGCAAATTAAATTCGCATTTGGCAAGTAGGTACTCAAAGATACAATGGACTATTTCGAAGAATACCTGAAAGAATATTTAGAAGAAAAAGAAAATTTGATGCCAAAAAAAAAAAGAAAAAAACAAATTTTTCACCCGAAGAAAAAAAAAAGTTGGCCAAGCTGATTGAAGAGCGTCCAGCAATCTGGAACCTGGAGGACGCTGATCACAGTAATTTGTCAGCAGTCAGCTCTAGCTGGAAGTATACCTATATCGATTGATATGAAAAAAACCGGTAAATACCTTAATATTGTTATTTATTTATAACACTAGCTATAAACTTTATTAACGTTTAGTTGAAGAGTGTAAACAGACATGGAAGGTGCTGAAGGACGGCCTACGTTACCACTGCAAAGCCAGCGGGAGTAAAATTTTAAAGTGTGGCAGTGCAGCAAGCAACGATGAGCCTGAGGAATCGAACTCAATTTTGGAGGAAATCGATTGGGAGTTCGTCGATTGCCTAGCGTTCCTCAAACCTACATCAACAAAACGAAGGCAAGAATGTTGAGAATAATAAAAAAGTATTAAAAAAGTATTTAAAACATATTATTTACAGAACATATTCCAGCTCCTCCATCGATCTTCCCGATGTTTCAAAACCAACTACATCCAGTTATGATTTCGTAAGTAGAGTTTCTATTTAAAATTACTCATGCTTATTTTGATATTCGAACGAATTTACCGTACTAACCGTACTGCTGGCATTATTCTAATGCACATCTACAAATCAGTCAAGAGAAACCGGTCATACCGTTCATACCATATCTTCCGGCTAGTGAGGATTTGTTATCTTTAATCGAGTGTTGTATGTGCCTTCGGTTGGTATGTGCCTTATAGTGGCTTCTACTTAGAATAAATACCCAGTGTGAATCTCGGAAGTGTCAAGTAGAGCGTAGTTGTTGTAATTGCGTGTTGAAGATTCTTCTATCTTGGCTGAGATATAGACTGTCTACTTTACTTTGCTTTGCTTTACTATACTGAGATATATTACGAAATGAGTAATATTAACTAATATTAAATATTTCATTTCAGAATAACAACTCAAAAGTAAAAAAAGACAGTCTGACAACATTGACTGAGTGCGTCACGGGGTGGATTCAGACTCGAAAAGAGGAAAACAGTGCGCCGAAACAAGAACTGGAAAACTTTCCCATGTTCCTAAATTTGGACAAACTCCTACAAAGGCTTCCAAAAAACAAAGTGGCAGAATTAAATATAAAATACCAGCAAATGGCTTTAGAAGAAATTATAAAACATGAATACAGTTTAACATAAATAAAATATGAATCCATTTGTGTTTATTTCTTTAGTTCGCATAAAATATAACCATAGATAAATAAATATACAGATGTCTCATCCTAATGTAAAAGAATGCTCTACTTTTTGCGATCGTCCAACAAAGATCGTCCAACAAATGGAAGGTGAAAAGCAAAACGCACCACACCTCATTTGAGAAGGATTGAGTTCCTGTTTCAATGAATGCTACTTCTTTCAGATTTCAGTTGAATTATGACCACAGGCCGAAAAGTATGTATGCGGCGTGCTGCCGTATGGGGTATGGTGCAGGTAAATTTCCTTCCACACTGATAGTGGGTTAAAGGGTAAGGAGACAAGGTAATAAGAAAAGGGGAAAGAAAAAAATCGCCTTTATTTCTATAATCTTTCTTTCTTTCTTTGGTATTGTCAATGCCTTATGATTGTACGCCGGCGGGGGTGTGTGCCGTGAGGAGATCTTCGGTTATGTAATGCATGATGGTTTTTGTTGGGAAGAGCGGCCGATTTACTTTTAGATTTGTTTTGCTGAAAAAAGAAGGTATCTCTTTGCGATATGAACAATTTATTTCAATTTGGCGATACAATTTTAATGTTTTTGTTTGGGTAGGTGCATTCGCATTATTTTTACGGTTTTCATTATTCGATACAAATGTATGTCAAATTTTATACTTTTATATTTTTTTTTTTTTTTTTTTTTTGAAATTAATAAGGTAATTCATTAATAGGTACCCTATTATAGGTATCAACGATAATATTTGAATTGAAAACTGTTCTGTATCACTTACTTATCTTATTTTTCAAAGACATGCTGTTGGGTTATCTTCTCTGTTAATAAATAAAGTGGGATAACGAAACAAGAATTCAAACTTTTCAAGTTTCCATGTCTGTCAAAACGCTCTGACTTGACTTTGTATTATGAATTCATTTAAACATTAATAATAAAACAATCAGTTTTTTTAGCTTTCTCGATTAGGTATGTAGTAAGAGCAAATACATACAAAATTTAGAACTCGCGATGTTAATCAATTCTGACATTACGATGATCGAGGATCTCAAAGAAGTGGGTCGTAAAATGCTGTTCGTCTGTCTATCTGTCTGCTTGCCTGTCTGTGCGTAAGCTCCCGAGGCCTAGAGCCTAAATGGCTGCCATAATTTTGTTATAGCTTCAGATTTGGAGTTTAAGTTCGGGGCGGTTTAAATCATACTAAAAAAAATGAATAACGATAGGTACTTTTGAATTTTGGATATAATTATGTATTTTGAAAACGGTATATTAGATTGTTACACAAATTAATTTCTAAGTGAATACATGTAATCATTTCTAACTTAATAGAAAACACGTACAATAGATTTTTGAAAAAATACACTTTTTTTTTAATTTGGTTTTATTCAGTTTATCGGAAAACGGCGATATTTAACGATTTTAACAAAAAAGCATACTTAGAGTAAAATTGATGTTTTCAAAATTATTGTGTCCCTATTCAAAGAAAAACTTATATTTCGAAAACCCAATTTTGATTTAAAAAAAAAGCTTTAAAAACAAAGTACCTAGGTAATGCTTACATCCCGAAAAGGCTGAGGTTTCCATTATGCGCACTAAGCAAATTCATTTTTTTTTTTTTTTTTTATTTAAAATGACTTATTCTAAGATGAATTTTTCTGAGGAAACTTTTATTTTCTATTTTTTTTTTTTTTTTTTTAAGTTTTCAGTTTTCTCTGAAAAGTGCATGTACAAACTACACAAATGGACGCGTTACTTTAAATACACCATACTTTCTTACAGGCACCTGCCTGACAGTTTTTGGTATACACTTATTTAACTATTTAACTGGGCTAAAAAACATAAATATAATATTTTTTTCTTGAGGAAATGATTTTTTTTTTTATTTATTAAATCTTAATAATTATTTTTTTTTA
Organism: Cheilosia urbana; assembly: GCA_946477585.1. Lineage (NCBI taxonomy): Eukaryota > Metazoa > Arthropoda > Insecta > Diptera > Syrphidae > Cheilosia > Cheilosia urbana. The sequence continues at coordinate 49,119,243 of OX297856.1, forward strand.
ATTTTAATTAAACCAGGAAATGTTGCAAAAAAGGCTTTAAATCTCGGTGTATAAATCACGTTAACATGGTCTCATTAAAAAAAAAAATTATTAAAATTTAATAAAAAAAAAAAAAAAAAATAATAATACATAATAAAAAAATTAAAAAAAAAAAAAAATTAATTTCCTCAAGAAAAAAATATTATATTTATGTTTTTTAGGCCATTTTAAGCCAGAAAAAAAAAAAAAAAAAAAAAATGTTTGCTTAGTGCGCATAATGGAAACCCGCCCCCCCGAAAAATACCTTTTTCAGCAAAATAGTTAAGCAATATCACTTTTCAAACTAAACATTGCAATATTTGGTCTGCCAAATTTTACAAACATCGATCTAACTATTTTGATTTAAATAGATACTATCACTATTCTTAATAAGATCCCGTACTTAGTTTTCTCATAAAATTCGAATAAATCAGTGTTTTAATCATTTCTCCAAAATGACTACCCAAAAGCCGATCTGTGTCGATATATATATTCTTAAAACTCAATACCGCACTTTAAAATTAAAATTGTAATAGCCTTTAAAAATGCAATAACAACAACGTAAAACTTATTTTTAGCAAATATTAGCAAGTTCTTCTTTTTTTCAAGCATATTCAATATGCACCTTAAATAATACCAACCAGTCAGAAAATCTTATTTTATTTGCACCCCATCGGGATATTCAGTTTATGACTGCTAATGCAAATTCAAAAAACAAATTTCTGATTTGTGTAATCATAGACGATCGTCACTAATCTATTTCAGCCAAAAATAAAATCATGCATGATAAAAACAGAAATTCCTATTACGATTTTCCACATCCTCAAAAACTTGTAAAATGTAAGAGTTATAAAATAGTGCAGTAAGCGCTTATAACTCTCTAAATCAGAACTTGCGACAGTTGCCTGTTATTGAGAGCTTTTTAAAAACTTCGGATTTTATCGATTTGGCAGCAGATGTCTGAAATCTCGGATCAAAATCTGAAAAGGCAAATCGAAAACGACATTAGGTAGGTACCTAACGTTAAAAAAACAAAAATGTACTTCTTTTGGGTATGTTATTTATCAATCCAATCTTGCGTATCTATTACCAATAAAAGGAGCTTGAAAAGTTTGAATTCTTGTTTGGTTATCCCACTTTATTTATTAACAGAGAAGAAAACCCAACAGCATTTTTTTGAAAAATAAGATAAGTAAGTGATATTTCTAGAACAGTTTTCAGATTATATATTTATTGTTGATACCTATAATAGGTCAAAAGAAAATTATAAAAGTACCTATAAAATTTGACATACATTTGTATCGAATAATGAAAACCGTAAAATAATGCGAATGCACCTACCCAAACAAAAACATTAAAATTGAATTGCCAAAATGAAATAAATTGTTCATATCGCAAAGAGATACTTTTTTCAGCAAAACAAATCCAAAAGTAAATCGGCGGCTCTTCCCAACAAAAACCATCATGCATTACATAACCGAAGATCTCCTCACGGCACACACCCCCGCCGGCGTACAATCATAAGGCATTGACAATACCAAAGAAAGAAAGAAAGATTATAGAAATAAAGGCGATTTTTTTCTTTCCCCTTTTCTTATTACCTTGTCTCCTTACCCTTTAACCCACTATCAGTGTGGAAGGAAATTTACCTGCACCATACCCCATACGGCAGCACGCCGCATACATACTTTTCGGCCTGTGGTCATAATTCAACTGAAATCTGAAAGAAGTAGCATTCATTGAAACAGGAACTCAATCCTTCTCAAATGAGGTGTGGTGGGTTTTGCTTTTCACCTTCCATTTGTTGGACGATCTTTGTTGGACGATCGCAAAAAGTAGAGCATTCTTTTACATTAGGATGAGACATCTGTATATTTATTTATCTATGATATAACTATCAGGAAGTTATCACTTTCAGACTTCCGATTGCTAATTCTATATTGGATTTATTATATTATAGAAACGCTGCTGTGTTTTGCCATGGAATGGACCCAATTGGAGAATTCACAAACTCTTTTAATTTATCTCGTCAGTACTTCCCATCATCACTTTGCCTCCCTACCGTTGATTGCAACGTGGAGTGAAGTAAGGCGTCTTGTGAGACATACTTTCTCCATTCCCCATTAACCAAGCATCCACCGTCATCATAGAAGTCTGAATATTTTGGGGGGCAGTACGTAAGCTTCGATGTTCGAATGAGGTAGTTGTGTAAATAACAACAAGCACCGATGATTTTTTGTGCCTTGTCTGGACTGCAAAACATAGTTCTTCCTAGACAAATCCACTTGGAGCATAAGATTCCAAAAGAATTTTCAACGCAACGTCTAGCTCTACTGATTCTATAATTTGCGATGCGCTCTTCATCCGAAAGTTTCTTAGGCTTCCTTGGTGCATATGGCTTAATTGACCTTTTTCTTAGCGGGAATGCATCATCGCCAACGAAAAAGTATGGAAGCTTTTCGTTTCCAACTTGCATGTTTTGTGGAAACTGCAAACTATCTTGAAGAATGCCTCTCCCAAGCTCTGTTGACGAAAACACACTTGCATCTCCTTCACTGCCATATGCACCAATATCAAGATACACAAACTTGTAGTTTGCGTCAGATATAGCCATAAGAACTATACTGTGGAATCCCTTTAAGATAAAACCATAAATGACAACATATAAAAACGTATATACGGAGCTAAATTCACTATAATGTACCTTATAAATAAATAGTTATAAAACAATGATCCTGCACTTGGTGGACACTTTATAGCAACGTGTTTCCCATCAATTGCACCTAAGCAGTTCGGTAAATTTCATTGAGCATTAAACTCATTTGAAATTCTGACGAATTCTGCTTCGTTTAGTGCTGGAATTTCGTTGCACAAAGTATTACATATCGCAGAGCAAACTTCGTTAATAATCCTCCCAAAATGCTGTTTACTGATTCTATACACAGACGCAACATGCCTTTGAATAGAACCACTTGCTAGGTACCTAAAGATAAGAATAAACTTGTATGATTATTGAAATAAGTTGCATTTTTTATAAAACCATACTCTATTACGATCGCGAATTTCTCCAAAGGACTTATTTTGTCGTACGGCCTTGTATTTCGCTTGGGTGTTAATAATGGCACGACTCGTTTAAATAGTGCCTGAAATGTTGGTAAGCACATGTGGAAATTTTCCCTAAACACACTGGGATTCTTAACCATATCCATAAACTATAAATTTAAAATGTTATATGCATGTTAATACACAAATTTAATTTCAAAAACTTTTCGATGCTGCAAATATGGTGTTACCCTCGTCTTCGGTGAATTTCTTTTCGCTGAATTTGCAGCAATGATTCCTATTAATCCGGTTATAATAACCAGCTCTTCCTCATCATGTGTAGTACTCATTTTTCTGTATTTATTTAAAAGGAAGGTATTTTGAAAAAGCAAAAGAAACACAAACAAACGCAAAAAGTTGTCAGCTGTTATGCGTCAATTTTTGTCTACACCACTGTCTACACTGTCAAAATTCCGCGAACTCGCGGAGAGATAAATTTAGTTGTGCGCTCCACGTGAACTGGATACTACGCTTTAGCACAGAATAAGTTTTATCCCACTTCTGACACCAATGTTACATTCAGGCTGGGATTCGAAAAGATAAAACACTATATTCTGTTCAACTTTTCCAATAAAATCACTTTATTTACACTTTCCAAATATTCACTTATTTAGTACCAAAACAATATCACTTAAATCAATTCTTAAACGTTTCAATCCAATCGCTTTATTCACTGTATTACTTTACACTTATTTATCTCACAATCGATTACTCTTCGATCTTAACACAATCGCTGGCTAAAAATCAACTGCACTCTCTGTTGTCAACGCGCCCCTTTTATATCCGCGCTGCCACCTATCGGCGAATATTCTAGAAGTAGATAGATTCCAGATGTATATTCCAACTCCTATCTAGATTGTACTAGAATAACTTGACATGGGAGATTCCAGTCTCCAATTGGAAGTGGAACATGGAGGGTTACCAGGTGCCCGATTCACCACAATTCCTAAGTGTCTGATTCACTAAGTGCCTGATTTACCACAATATTTATAGATAAATAATTTATAAAAATAGATTCACCCAATGCAATGCCTTTCTTTGCTTTAGAATCTTTCTCTAGATTCGCAAAAGTGCTCGGAAATCTGAAAAAGATTGTTTTTTTTTTGTACCAAACGAACATAAAAACTGCTCCGAGAGCAAAAAAAGTGTTCTGAGAGCGCCTAATTGAATACCACATGAGACCACCAACTTCGGCCTATTTCCCGTTACTTTGCCTACCAGCTATATTTGTCCGGAGTGTCCACGTTTTGGTACGCTAGTATGGGTACTACAGGCTTGCCAGATTGTGCGATATATCACAAAACGCGCTATATTCCTATTTTGTTGTGTAAAGTTCGAATTTGCGATATGTCTTATTTTTTGCGATCCTTGCGATATTTTGTTTTATTAATTATTACAACAAAACAAAATTCTAATTCAATAAAATTCTTCTCATTTGAAAACACTAAATATGTACAACCATTTTTTCACACACTAAAAAAAACCTTTGTAAACTTGGTAAAATTTCTAAAATCGAATAACGGTAGGTACGTTTGAAATTTCGAAATATCTCGAAAAATAAAATTCATTTCTACGGTAATATGGTCATTTCTACTTTTTCGGATTTTCTCTGTTTCCCTTTAGTCGTTAAATACACCTTTATTTTGCAATCCTGAATTTTGTTTTTTTACTCGTTAAATTTGTCAATCATACACGATTACCTACTAATCTTTCGTATTTATTTGAAATTATTTTTAATAATATCGCAAAAATCATTTGAAAATTTGTTGATTGGGATTATTCTATTATCTTGTTTGTTATTTGGTCAAGTAATTTTTCAACGAAATATCGTTTCGCCGTTTTACCATTTCCCCGATTGATCAATTCGCCACCCCGGCGAAAAGTAAATTTTCCCAACAATTAAAGCGAAACGTACACCTTACCCATTATCGTACCTACAAAGAGTTTTTGAAAAAAATTTCTTTAGTTTTCTCGGAAAAGGCGATAAAGATTTTGACCAAAATAAGTAGTTAGAGTAAAATTTGTGTTTTTAAAGTTATTGTGGCTTTAATTTTAAATTCGAATCAACGAAAACGCTAATTTAAAAAACTGATTAGGTATATCTCGAAAATCCCAATTTTAATTTCGATAAGACTCTAAAAACAAAGTAATGCTTGGAGCGTTACACAATCAGAAAACCGCACTTCATTTACACCCACACACGTCCATCAGTTTATACTCGTACATATATGTGAGGATATCGATCTATCACGAACATTACTTGCAATCAAAAAAACAGATCAAAAAACAGAAACTCCTACTACGCTTGCCCTCGTACTCAAACATCTTATAAACTGTAAGAGCTTTTAAAATAGTACAGTAGGCGCTTATAGCTCTTTAACCAGAACTTGCCAAAATTATATATATAAATAAATATAAATTATATAGATATATAAAAAAAAAAAAATAACTTTTCCAAATTGCCGCCCCTAGCAAAGTACCGCCCGGGGCAATAAATAAACCATATCCAATTTCATCAGAGTGCTACTATCCTGAGCTACATATTTCACGAAAATTGGATACTTTTTTCCAAGGTTATGTTTAAGTCAGCTTCGCCCAGCATGGTTGCCGTTTTAGTGACTTTGTCGCTATATCTAGTGGAATTTTCAAAAGTTTAGTGACAAAAATTTATTTTTTGTCACCAGAAAATTCTAGTTACTTTTCTGGTGACTTTTTGGAAAAAACATGTTTTTCTAAATTATTAAGCATCTGGTAATGTTACATCCCTGGTATTCGAGTTTTGCTTCCACATTCAAAGGCCTAAGTCGAACGCATTTTTAGTATGATGATCATAGTTAATAATAAGTTGAGAAATAAAATATCAACGAAAACTTTGAACTCAATAATGCTCATCAAGAGTCAGTCGGAATGACTCTTGACACAAAATTGAAATGGAAACCGCATGTAAAGAAAAATTGCGAAGACCTTAAAATCATATATAGAGAACTTTATTGGTTACTCGGAAAATATTCCAAGCTTACCCTCGAGAACAAGCTTTTATTATATAAGCAAGTGATGAAGCCTGTATTTCAAAATAAAGTGCTAAGATCATTCGTCAGTGCACCATGGTACATTAGAATTGAAGATCTCCATAGAGACCTTGGAATTCCCACCGTTAAGGACGAAACGAAAATATGCACTCGAAAGCATAGAAATCGATTTAGGACATATCATATTAATAGCTCGGTCCGTGAAATTCTTCATGAAATAAATTTATTACGGCGTCTACAACGAACTAAACCTTCGGACTTAGCCCGATAATTATCAACCGCGTTAAAATTGCGGAACGAGCAGGAACTTTCGCCGAAATGTTGCCTGCCAAACGTGTAAAACTTCGTGATTAAAAAAATTGCTTGATAAGTCATAACTTAGTTGCAGGACAAAAGAAATTTGTAGGAGGTGGTTTTAGTGAGTAGAAATCTCACACTACTAATTGTTAAAAATAAAAATGTTGTTCAAATTGAATATTTTTTTTTTTTTTCATTTGTTGGTAGTGAACATTTTTTTCTAGTGACTTTTTTAAAAATTATAGCATATCTGGTGGATTTTTAGGTTCGAGTTAGTGACTTTTTTTTTGAGTTAACGGCAACCCTGTCGCCCAGACTTCTAAATGCTACCACTCGTTCTGCTACCTCGATGGGAATACCTGGTATGAATACCTTGAACATTTAGAAACACAATGAAATAAATGTATGACATTCAACTGGGTTGAAGAAGCTTTAAAATAACTGAGTTACATGACTTGATCTTGCTGCAATACTAATACTAATTTGTTAATTTTTCTTTATTATTTTTTTCTGTTACCTAACCAAAAATATTAAAAATCAAGTGAAAATAAATTTTGATATATTGTTTTATACATTTTTTTAAGCATTTTGCGATTTTTGCGTTTTTTTTGCGAAAATATAACTAAAAATTGCGATAAATCTGGCAAGCTAAACAAAAATCTAAAAATCTGGCAAGCCTGAGATACATAGAAATTCGTTCGTTTATTTCGGAATAAGTGTACTTTTGCTCAAAATATTATATATAAAAAAAATGTAGATTGGTTGAAAGAAAATAAAAATATTTTGAGTAATTTTTCTTCAGTTATTAAAGAAAATGTTAGTCATGAAATCGAAGTTAATGATGACCACAAGCGGAAACTACACAAACATGTTGTCCGAATATGTTTCTAGTGTATAAAACATCTTATTTAGATTGTTTTATTAACGAAACAAATTATATTAATTGCCTTTTAAAAATATATAATAAAGCTAAGATTAGACTGCGTGCCAATTATGCGCAGGGGTAAAAGAGAGTATGGTTTGTTTCTGATTATGCGTATGAATGCAAATAGGCAAATGACCAGATTAGCTTTCAAATTACCAAAATGTCAGGATTATCAAAACTGTATAAGACTATATGACCAATATTATCAATATGGTGATATTTGCGTTGATGGTCATTTAAGGAATTTGTTATTTATTACCAAATGTTGTAGTAGTAGGTAGGTAAAAAAGGGGTATGAGATAATTAGATCTCATACGGCACTAGGCACCATAAGTGCCCATCGCGATCCCTGGGGAACCAATTGCAGTAAGCAACAGTGAACAAAACCTAAACAATTTCCCTTGAAAAACAATTAATCTCCTTACAGAAATTGAGTAGCCCCTTGAAATTTGTGTGTTTAATCTCCTCCAGCTGTTGGAAAAAGTACCTACCCAAAAACTTCCTTCGGTTGCGAGATACTGCTTCGCATTCACACAGTATGTGCTTGATATCCTCATCGGCTTGCAGGTCATCGCAGAATCTACAAGTGTCCGTGTCTGTCAGTCTAAGTCTTTTTGCATGTTTTCTTAGAAGACAGTGCCCTGACAGGATTCCAACCAATGTTCTGAGTTGTTCCCTACCTAAATTTAGAATTTCGATAGACTTTTTGATGTTGAGATGTAAAGCCAGAGTGCCTTGGACACTTTATGTCCGGTGATGTTTGACCACCTTAGATCAGCCTTCATTTCGGTTTGGTTTTTGATTTTACCTTTTAGTATACCTAGAGGTGGTTTGGGCCATGCTTCCACTTGTCCACTCGTCAGCTTCCTCATTTCCTGCTACACCGCAATGTCCTGGCACCCAACACAGTCTTACTTGGTTCTGACTGCATAATGCCTTGAGCATTGTGCGACAGTCCCTGACTATTTCGGAATTGATGTTAGGGGATTCCAGTGCCTTGAGTGCAGCCTGGCTATCGATGTAGATGGCAATATCCCTCCCAGATATAGATATCATCTGCAAAAGCTCTGCTGCCTTCAGAACGGCTAAAACTTCTGATTGAAAGACACTGCTAGTATCCGGTAGCCGTATAGGCACTTTTAGTTTTGGGTCTACAGGGTAGATGCCAGAACCAATGCCTTCCCCTGTCTTCAAGCCGCCTGTGTAAATTGCTATTTCACAGTGCTTGGTGACCTTGTCTAAATGCCTCTCATCCCTTTCTGGATAAGATACATCGTAGGGAATATCAAGATCAACCAAAGGGAAGAATTCATCCGTTTGTATCTGATTACCGGGCAACAGTTCTGATAATATGGAACAGTGTCCGAAATTGCCATCCTTGAAATAGCCTAGAGCATTGAGCCTTAAGGCGCTATTTCCTGCTAGTTGTTTTATGTGTAAATCTAATGGAATAAGATGCAGAAAAATGTCTAGCGCTGCTGTAGGAGTACTCCGAAGTGCACCCGTTATAGCTACGCATGACGCCCTCTGCACGGTCGCCATTTTGCCCACTATTGTCTTCCTTTTAATGGCCCTCCACCACACTAGTGCGCCATATGTGAGTATGGGTCTTACTACCACCGTGTATAGCCAATGCATCATAGCAGGTTTCAGACCCCAAGTCTTACCAACCATTTTCTTGCAAGTAAAGAGAGCATTATATGCCTTTTTTATTCTCTCTCCCACATTTAGATTCCAGTTTAGTTTCCTGTCCAGGATGACCCCTAGATACTTCGCACTGGCTGATAGGGGCAATTCTACTCCTTCCAGCTTCGGAAGATTGAAGTGCGGTATCTTGTACTTTCGGGTGAAGAGTACTAGTTCCGTTTTGGATGGGTTGGCATTGAGCCCACACCCTTTGGCCCACTGGCTAATCATCCTTAAAGCACCCTCCATGATTTCACTTAGAGTGTTTAGATATTTTCCGTGAACAGTGATAACCACCAGAGACAATACTGAGACCCTCAACTCACAATCCTCTTGCCGCTGGCCCCCTCAGTTTTTTTTTTCAAATTCGCCATTTTGTTTTCCTATCGGTGTTCTGTCAATTTAAAATCCGTGTGACATGCAAAAACATACAAAAAATATAAAATCAATGCTGCCAACCGCTACCAACCATAGAGGAATGTGATGGAGTTCGGGAATACCACATTTTTAGATAACTGAATGCTATTGGTTGGTTATTATAAATTTTTAAAAGACGATTAATATAATTTGTTTGGTTAATAATACTATCTAAAAGAGTTGTTTTATATACTAGAAACATATTAGGACAAACTGGTTGTGTATTTTCCGCTTTTGAATATCATTAACTTCGATTTCATGTGTACATTTTTCTTATATAACTGAAGAAAAATTGCTCAAAATGTTTTTATTTTCCTACAACCATTCTGCAGTAATCATATTTCATAAATATTTTCATCAAAATTGTACTTATTCCTAAAATAAAATACTATTTACACGTAACGAAAAATTTCAAATTTAACGGACAAAATTCTGTGAACGCTGGCAGCAACTTTGCCGGAAGCGGAAGTGGGACACGCAAGGTGCGAGTGTGTTGGTGAGTGAAGTTACGTGACATTTGTTAATACGAATTTCTATGTAACAATACTAACGCACTTAGCGTGTACCAGCCCATATAAACATAGCTTGTAGGCAAGTAACGGAAAATCGGCCGAAGTTGGGGGTCTCAGTATTGTCTCTGATAACCACATCATCTGCATACGCTGTGACACTTATCCCCATAGAACTTAGTTTCTTCAAAATGCCATCAATAACCAGTACCCACAAAAGAGGTGATAATACTCCACCTTGCGGGGTCCCTCTGGTTACTGACATTCTGAGTGAACTTCGCCCCAGAGTGCAGTTAATTTTCCTACTTTTAAGCATGTTGCTTACCCAAAAACGAATGCCGTGTTCAATGTTAGCATTCACCATTGCACTTTCGATCGATCTGCCCTCTACGTTGTTGAAAGCCCCTTCTATGTCCAAGAAAGCTGCCAAAGCAAACTCACCTAGATGCAGACTCCTTTCTATTTTTCCTACTACATTGTGTAGAGCCGTTTCTACTGACTTTCCCTTCATGTATGCGTTCTGTGATTCACTTAAGAAGCCATTGCCGCATATACTCCTTATATGTGCCTCTAGGAGGCGTTCGAGGGTTTTCAACATAAAAGATGACAGACTGATTGGTCTGAAATCCTTCGCGGCTGTATGCCCCTGCTTGCCTGCTTTGGGAATAAAAACAACTTTTACCTCCCTCCAAGCAATTGGTATATATCCTAATTTCAAACTATGTCTTAGAATTTCCATAATTTTCGCTATCGCATTTTCCGGTGCTTTTTGCAGCATGTTCGGCAGAATGCCATCTGGACCTGGAGATTTATACGGCTTAAAGGATTGTATAGCCCACCGTATTTTTTTCCGGCTTATGAGATCAGTTATTATTTCACCCGGAAGGGGGTTACTATTGATTTCAGAGTGCCTATGTACGTCAATTTCCTCTGGGATAGAAGCCCCGGGGAAGTGGGACTCCACCAGAGTTTCAAGAACTTCCTGACTGCTTTCAGCCCAGGTTCCATCATTTCTTTTGATGAAGCTAGGTATACGCTTGCCTCTTTTGAGAGCATTTTGCGTAGTCTAGAGGTCTCATCTGTATTAGCAATAGTTTCACAAAAGATTTTCCATGAATATCTTTTCGATTTCCTGACTAAGTACTTGAATTGCCTTTTGCCTTCACTGTACTCATTTCATGTGCTGTCGTCCCTTATTAGTTTTGCCCTGTTGTAGTAGTAGGTTTCCACAAAAAAAAAAAAAAAAAAAACGAAAATGAAAATAAATCGCAATTTCACGAACTCAAACACCGATGACAACAAAATAAATCTAGTTCCATCAAAAATTCCAGCAATGACTAACGAAATTTCAATATGGGCATATCCATATAGGGCTTTATACTGGCATTCGTGCTTATTGTTCGATTACACTATATTAGGAAATTTAAGTCATTAGAGTATGTAAGATATTTCATTAATATGAAATTGGCATTTTATAACCACTTGGCATACAGTCCAATCTTACCTTAACCAACAAAAGCATTCAGTTATGTTAAAATGTGCTACCTATTCCCGAACTCTATCACATTCCCCCTACGGATGCGAATATTTGAAAGCTCACATCCGCGGATGCGGATTAAAATTAAAGATTTATTTTTTTAAAGAGATACATAATTAAATCACTACACACAGAAAAAGCAGCCCATTAAAAAAATTACAAAAGTTTGTTTGAGCGACTGATGAGATTGCAAAAGTATGTGTAAAAAACAGTTTTTTTTTTTTGCTTCTCGTCATATCTAATACAAATCTACTATACTCTGTCCAGGAAAAATTGTCAGTACAGGGAAGATAGGATGTTTGTCTCTCAGTCTGGTTGCAATGACTTACATAAATCGTTTCCTTTTTAAAGCTCTCACAGGGTTACCGTAGTGTGTATGATAATTCGCCATAACTCAGAGAGCAATACTGTTAGGGCTACCATCTTCCAATTTAAAATAAAAATATTGCTGAACGAAATAAATTCCGTTTATCTTTTTACTTTTCCTTTTCTAGTATTCGCTTTTTTTAAAGGGTATCCCCAGTAGGCCTAATCGTTTTAGTTTGTTTTCCAACAAAAAATACAAATTTCGTAACACAAAAAAAAAAAAAAAAAAAAAAAATCAAAACGAAAAAATATATCACCGTAATCCAATTTATTCCTTATAAATATTGCTAAACATAAAATACTAATTTCTAATATAACTTATTAAAACATCAACTAATCCGATGAGTAATTACTGCTACTGCTCTCGTTATTTAGGTTTATCATTAACCTATCAACTGCTTCCTCGCGCGAAAACGTCCATTTCCCACATATTTGGCTCCATCCATTATTTGATGCCATTTTTCATTGTCAAACCTTTTAAGTGCTGTCGTTAATAAACCTCTTATTTCAGCCATTTTAAATGATTTGTTTTGGCTTGCTACAAACCCTTTCACTTGAGCCCAAACCAATTCTATTGGATTAAGGTCACAGTGATAAGGCGGCAAGCGAAGCACTTTATGTCCCCCATTTCATCCACGACGTATGTTTCATACTTTGCTTTATAACATTTAACGATTTCAAGCAACTCTGCTTTAACCATATCATCCTCGAAACTTATCGCATTACACTTCAACCACTTTTTTATTTCATTAATTAATTTATCGCAATATCTATACAACGCACATATGAACACTTGTTGTGTTAATGAAATGAATGCATTAAAACACCTCACGAATAAACCTTATTTCTAAAAGACAACATTAAAAAATATGTTTTAACTGAATTATTGTATCTTTCAGAAATACAAACAAATTACAACCGAATGGCAACACCCCACATAAAATGCCGCTCTCGAAAGCACCAAAAAGCACCAAAACCGAAAGTTCTTTGACAAATTTCAAAGAAAGACCCTTAATGATATGCTTTCATTGACATATGGTAACACATTCTGATGTGCTTCAGTCACACACACTACTGCTTATTTTGGTTGATGATAATAGCAAGCGAACACAATACACAAGACGATCGTGCTCATTCTGCCCGCGGCTGTGTGGCAGATTTGTTATGTTGGGATGTATGCGAATTTCAGGAGAATTACAACAACAAATTCTTTGGAGTGCCAGTGGTTTCGTTTTTATTTCAGTGGCAAATCTTGTGTTTGAGTGCCGTGAGAGATGAGAGTAGCTACAGAAAAAAAGCTCCTCCATAAGGCCTGTACTGACAATTTTTCTTGGACAGAGTATAGTAGCGCGCGCAGGAGCCAGGAGGTTTCATTCACTGGCACCGCACACATTTTCTTGTCACGTCTTGCACAAAATCCGCATCCGCAAAAAGCTCCACATTGATTATTGCAGATGCGGATGCTGATGCTAAATTGAATGCGAATGTTCCGCGATTGCGGATGCGGATGCGAATATCCACAACATCTCCGTTTGGCATCATTGATTTTATATATTTTTTTATGTTTTTGCATGTCACACGGATTCTAAACTGACATAACACCGATAGGAAAACAAAATGGCGAAATCAAAAAAAAAAAAAAAAAAAAAAAATATGCAGGGGGCTAGCAGCAAGAGGATTGCGAGTTGGCGCTTGGGGGTCTCAGTATTGCCTCTGGGGTCAGTCTGGTTTATCTCTGGACATTATGTCTTGTTTTAAAACAGACAAAATGACAAAATTCAAAGGTGCTCACATTCTTGAAAGACATTCTCTTTGAGGATTTCTAGAATCGGTTGTTTGTTGACATAGTCTTGTGATTCCAAAAAATCCCAAAAAAAAGAGACCTGGAACGATTCAATCACCGGATATTGCCCCGACCAGTGCAAATCAACTCGGAGATGCAGCTCTCAGAATTTCGGTTGTGGCTCGTGTAGTATGGGCCTTCATTACTCCAAGCCAAAGTAAAGTAAAAAAAAAAAAACGACCGAGGAGAAGGTGTGGTTTTTAAAGCCCTTAATATTTCTGTTCAAGCCTTTTACCTGTTTTATGTTGTGTTTTTAATTTAATGTGGATTCAAGAATTATTGAACATGGACATATTTGTCCGTTTTTTACTACAACCTCGGCGAACTCGGGTGAATAGCTCCTCAAGTTAAGATACCCCAGTGAATCAATCAGTATCCAATATCATTGAATTTGCATTTATTATCTTTTTCCCTCTTCTTTGGCACAGAACATTTTGCAAACGTTAACAAAATATTTTTATAAATATCAGAGCAAATCATTTTGTAAACTCACTTCTATTTTATAACTGAGAAGATTGTCATTGACTTCCGCCTACCTGTGGTAAGGGGTCAAAAGCAACCTATAATAAAAATTTTTTTAAATTTAACTCGAAGTCAAGAACTTTTAATTTACATTATACCTTCCGCTCAAACATAGCATATTTCGGAATAGGGTTTAAAATCCTGTTTCTATGGTTTTATTAGTTTGCTAAATAATTATTCAATTGCATTATTTAATGCTTTGCATATTGTTCGTGATTGTGTGATTGTGTAATTCATATACAGATATTTTTGGAGAAAGTTTTAGGAAAAAATAAAAACACCTCTTTTATGATGAACGATTGAATTTATTGGATATTTTACATACATACATATATATATATAATATAAGACAAGATTTACAATATAATTGATAATAAATACAAATGAATGCAACGATTTATTATTGTACATACGTGTAGACTCTATCTATGGTTAAACGAACGAAGTTAACTAGAACTAGTTAAAATTACATGTGGCATATGTATATGTGGTTACTGTATATAGCAGCGATATTTAAATTAGTTTATCTGGGAATAAATTTTAATTTTAGAGACATATTTTACAAAGTGTCAATAATACTTTGTATACCATTTCCGAAGTGAGCGAGCTTAGGGCATCTTCAACCGTTGGTTTATGCCTATCATATTTCGGTCTGCTTATGGGCGAAAAGTTATCTAAAAGGTTGTGTTTTAATTAAATAAAATACAAAATATTTACTTCATACCGAAGTCTCCACTGGAACTTGAGTCTGTAAAACTCGGCGTACCTTCGGTCCATGTCGGGGTGGAGCCTTCTCCTGATGCAGGCGGAGTCCATGCTAATCCACCACGAGAAGAATATTGACTACTGAGTGATGTATCAACCGCCAAGTATGTCTCTAAGTGTACTTCAGATACGCTGGAATATATATAATTTAGTATAATTATTCAATTTATTACATTATAAGCAAACAATAATTATTAATTAATAAACGATTTTTTTAGTTGTTAATAAAAATAACTAAGAAAGTTGAAAGTAGGTAATTATATTCCGATTGGAAATAGTCCGTTTTATACTTCTTAAACTTTGACTGATATATATATATAATAATTATGTATAAATGTATTTTCAAACCTTGAAACTTTATAATACCCTTTACAATTTTTGAAGATATCAACGTTTCACAGTCTCAATTTTTCAATTCAATTTTATTCAAGCGGGGTACCAAAGGCAGTTACTTCTTCTCTTCACATTAATTAAAATTAATTTAATTAAGTTTTTAATAAAGTTTTTTATGGCATGCTTCATGCCGAAATTAAGTTCGTTATTTATTTGAGCGAAATCAAGAAGGCACGGACGCTCATAACCTTGTATCCCGAATCTAATTAAGATTGGGTGTTAGCAGATTTGCTAAGTAAAACGGTTGAAATTCAAATTGTTGCGTAATGTTTTTCAATAGATTTCGCATCGAAAATATGGTAGTTCAAATTGTTAATAATAGATGGAACCAACAAAATTAAACAAAAAATGTACTGCAATGCATTTATTTCCTCAAAAAAATTTGTCAGAAAAATGTTTACCTGCGTAAACCATTGGGACGTTTAAGTATTTTTAAGTAAGTCTGATACAGCGTTACCAGACGGTCAAAATATTTCCCCCCAGAAGAATCTGGAAAACCCCCAGATTTGGATTTTTTTCCCAAAAAAAAACCCTTTTTGTCATTATTTTTTTTAACAAGTTTTATGTACAACCATAGACAAATTAATATAAAGACCCACCACTTCATACAACGAAAATGATCCCTATATTTCAATATCTACAATCTACCTCCTCGCGACAAATCCACTTTCACCGCATTAGGGTATGCGATGCATCACCAACCCATCCACCATACACTACCAGTGAGCGAGGCGCGTCGAAAAACAACGCATTACCAGAGTCCAGGGCTGTTGTTGTACTGCAAAAGCAGTACAGCGAAGCGTGGGCTGGAGCCGCCCGGGGCAGTTCCAATTCATGCCGCCCCCGTATTGTTTTCACACACTTAAAAAACCTTTGTAAACTTGGTAAAATTTCTGGAATCCAATAACGATGTTTTTGAAATTTCGAAATATCTCGAAAACAAAAATTAATTTCTACGGTAATATGATCATTTCTAACTGAATAGCAGGCTCAGTTTTTGTCTTATCGTAGGGTTATCATTATTTTGCAAGATTCATTCGGCTTTTCTTTGTTTCCCTTTAGTCGTTAATAATTTCCTTTATTTTACAATCCTGAATTGGAAATTTGGTTTTTTATTCGTTTAATTTGATTATCTACTAATTGGGGTTTTTGTCTTTGACATTTGATTGAAATGATTTTTGATCATTTCGCAAAAATCATTTGGCAATTTGTTGATTGGGATTATTCTATTATCTTGTTTGTTATTTGGTCAAGTCATTTTTCAACGAAATATTGTTTCGCTGTTTTACTATTTCCCAGATTGATGATTTCAGCAACCCGGCAAAACGTCAATTTTCCCAAAAATTTAAGCGAAACGTACCATACCCATTATCGTACAATAGATTTAAAAAAAAAATGTTTTTTTTTTTAATTTGGTTTTCTTTAGTTTTCTAGGAAAATCGATAAAGGTTTTGACCAAAATGAGTAGTTAGAGTAACATTTTGAGTTTTCAAAATTATTGTGGCCTTAATTTTCGAATCAATGAAAACCGTAATTTTAAAAACTGCTTATAATGTATCTCGAAAGCCCCAATTTTAATTTCGATAAAACTCTAAAAAACAAGTAGATAATGCTTACATCCCGAACAATAACTTATATGTAGGTTGTCAGTTTTCAGCTAAATAGTTAGGCAATAGTATTATTCAAACTAAACATTGCAAAATTTGGTACGGTTTTGTCTGCGTAGTTTTAAAAAAACCTCTCTAACGATTTTGATCAAAATACATATGAAAGATAATAAATTTTAAATAATATCAACTACTTAGATCTTTGTTCATATATTTTTTTAAGACCCCGCACTTCCACAAAGAAATGCAGCAAGGCAAAATTTATTTTTTGCAAATATTGCCCACTTCTTATTTTTTTCAACCATTTTGAAAATGCACCTCAAAATAATTCCAACCACTTGGAGCGTTACATAATTACATAATTATATTGTAATAATAATGAAAAATGTTCATGTAGTAGTGCTTTTCCTGGACTTTAGTAAGGCGTTCGATACTCTTGATCACACAAAACTAATAGAAGCGGTAGAAAAAGCTGGAATTAGAGGAAAAATGTCTGAATGGATGAAAGACTATCTCAGGCGACGGATCTTCAGAGTTAAAATAAATGATTGCTGCAGCAACAAAATAGTCGTGCATTATGTGGTACCCCAGGGTTCAAAACTCGGCCCGTTGCTGTATTTGCTTTATACTAATGACATGCTGAATTGCCTTAGGGATAGCTTTCAATTCGCTTTTACAAATGACACAGCCATTGTGGTTTACCACCGGTCGCTAGATGAGGCAACTAAGAGAATGTAAGCGGAGTTCGACAAAGTTGGCAGATGTTGTCATGACAACGGCCTAGTCATCAATGCATCTAAGTCAAAAGTAATGCATATTCACAGCCCGCAATACCGAAGTGAACAGATTACAATCAAAATATTTAACTACGACAACCAACAAAATGTTGATACCCTAGAAGTAGTCAACACGTATAAATATCTAGGGATTACGATTGATAGCCATTTCATCTGGGAGAGCCATATCAATGATACAAGGAGCAAACTGAGAGGGTCACTCTTTGCGTTGGCTTGCATGCAATACAAAGCAACTACCACGGTGCAAAAACTAATATACTACCCTCTGGTTGAATCAAGATTGCGATATGGTATACTTGCATGGGGAGGAGCTTCAGCAACTCATATAAACAAACTTCAAAAAGTTAAAGACAGAGCGGTAAAATTACAAACGAGAAGAAATAGCACATCAAACGGAGAGAAGGTGATGAAAGTTAAAAATATTTTCGAGATGAAAGCAGCGGTGGAATATTATAATGACTTACGCTTTAGAACTCCAATCAACCACAACTACAGAACAAGAAGACAAGCAGAGTGTTTCTATGAGCTTCCATGTATCTCAAACGTTTATGGCAAGAGGCAACTTATCTATATAAAACCCAACATACTAAACAAACTTCCGCAGTTTTTAAGACATATTAACAATACAAATTGTAGAAAAAAAAAGATTGAAACAATTTTTCCTTGAAGCAATAACTTAGATACATTTTTTCTTGCAATTATCTAATTACAAAACAAAAAACAAAAAATAAAACTAAAAATAAAATATATTTTAAATTTAGTAGGTTATATACATATAGAATAAATACCTAAGTTTAAAACTTAAATTGTTCACATCAATGTTAAAATTTTTGTAACCAACCTTCTGCAGATAAGCTATTTTACAGCTTCGCAGATATTGAAACATATTATTGTAATCTGAAATATCTTTAATTGTTCAAAATACAAAATACAAATACTTAAAAAAAAAAAAAAATCCCACTTTATTTACACCCAAATGTAAGGATATCGATCAAATCATTCATGCAATCAATAAACAGAAACTCCTACTACGCTTGTCCTCGTAGGTACTCAAACATCTTGTAAACTGTAAGAGCTTATAATATTGTGTTTAATCAGGCACTTAGTGAATCAGGCACTTAGTGAATCAGACACTTAGGAATTGTGGTGAATCGGGCACCTGGTAACACTCCATGTTCCACTTCCAATTGGAGACTGGAATCTCCCAAGTCAAGTTATTCTAGTACAATCTAGATAGGAGTTGGAATATACATCTGGAATCTATCTACTTCTGGAATATTCGCCGATAGGTGGCAGCGCGGATATAAAAGGGGCGCGTTGACAACAGAGATGTACAGTTGATTTTTAGCCCGCGATTGTTAAGTTCGAAAGAGTAATCGGTTGAGAGATAAATAAGTGTAAAGTAATACAGTGAATAAAGCGATTGGATTGAAACGTTTAAGAATTGATTTAAAGAGATAAATAAGTGTAAAGTAATACAGTGAATAAAGCGATTGGATTGAAACGTTTAAGAATTGATTTAAGTGATATTGTTTTGGTACTAAATAAGTGATTGAGTAGAAAGTGTAAATAAAGTGATATTATTAGAAAAGTTGTACAGAATAGTGTTTTATCTTTTCGAATCCCAGCCTGAATGTAACAATATATTAATAAATACATATGAATTTTATATTTAAAACAAAAAATAAAAAATAACTGCTCCAAATTGCCGCACCCGGCACCCAGCACCCGGGGCCTAAACCCCCCTTACCACCCCCCTCGCTACGCCACTGGCTCCGTACATAGCTATATTGTATACGCTATAGGTACTGCTTTGTACCTACTGCTTTTTGTCGCCTGTTCGTGCTGCTGCTTTTTGCCTTCAAACGACAGCCCTGCGCATTACCCTCATTCGGGTTTATGGTTCTCTCTGAGTTACGTAAAACCAGTTTGACTGTGCTTTATTTGTACTATGGCACTATGGGGGATGATGATGATAATGGTCTAGTGAAGGTGATCGGGATCGGGGATGCGGCGTGTAGGGGCCATACACGACACTGACGTGTCGTTGCAAATTAATATATCTGTCTCTATCAGTATCGTGTGTATCCTATGTCTATCCTTTGCAGCGACCGTCTGCGTGAATTCAAATCTTTTTGAATTTTCCTTGGTCTGCAACGACATGTCTGTGTCGTGTATGGCCCCTATTACTGAATATCCTTTATTGTTTTTATTTTCATTGCATTACTGATTATTTTTATTTTCTTACGACCTACCTGGGGGCAGATCACGTAAGACGATGATGTCGGGCGACTGGGTTTTTTAAATTTTGATGATGAAAATAAGTTATGTTTAGGCGAACTTTTTTTTTGATTATCGTAAGTTTTTACTACATTTTGGAGGTCTATCGTTTCGTAGATAGTCGTCTCAAGAGTTACGCGATTAGGACCCTACATTCTAGATGAGTCTTGAGGTTCTTGTTTAAAGTGAGTTCCTCGTGCCTCTAACTCTCTACCGAAATCAGAATTTGAGGAGTAATTTTTACGAAACAAGAAAGTTTCAGAAACCTTTTGTAGTTTTATAATTTCTCCGGATCTCTTTAGCTCTACTTCACAAGAAATACAATTAATTTTTGGAGATATTTTTACATCCTCTACTAGCATATCCTCTTCAATTAAGGTCAACTCTATGGATTCAAAATTATCACAGTCGTCCTCGTTTTCATGATTTGTTTCTTGGTTTTTATCACAAAAAGATATGTTAGTTGGATTTTCATTACAGATACAAGCGTATCTACTGTTACTTGTTTGATTCCACATATTTTCGGATAAAAATTCATCGCTGTTTTCTTCACAATTTGAAGCGTAAGTGCTAAGAGATGAAAACTTATGGGACATTATTTTAGCTATTATATTATTGAAATTAAGCACACTTGGGTTAGGATTAAATCCACCTCGACTCCTTACCAACGAAAAGATATTTTCAATAGGATCTTGATTTATTTTCTACGTAAGAAAATAGGTACTTATTTTCGGTGTAGATAGATAGATAGATAATTTATTTTTCGTATTATAGATTTACATTTGGTGGGCCACCGCGCAGTTCATATACAGAGATTTGATATTTATATTATATCTTTCTACTGAACAATTAATTTTAAATCATGATTACAAACAATAATACTATGCAATGATATACTTTGAAGGAAAAATACGTTAAAAACCTTCAATACAAAATAGAGTTAGAAAAGGGAAAGAAAGAGAAACCTTAAAAACTAAGCAGGTACATTGTAGTGAATAAATAATACGAAGTAAGAAATCTATACTAAGCAGGTACATTGTAATGGGTAAATAATAAATAAATAAGTATTAAATAGATATTAAACAATAAATAATAGATAAATAAGCGTAAAAAAATAAATTATTACATAAATAAATAATAAAATAAATAAATAAATAAATAATTAAATAAATAAATAAATAAATAAATAAATAAATAATTAAATAAATAAATAAATAAATAAATAAATAAATAAATAAATACATAAATGGATAAATAAGTAAATAACAAATAATAGATAATGTATGACAAATAATAAATAATATATAACAAATATCAAATAACAAAAAAAATAAATAACAAATAATAAATAATAAATTATAAATAACAAAGAATAAATAATAGGTATAATAAATAACAAATAATAATTTTTGATTACAAAGAAGCATTCAGAACAAATCAGAACATGATTAAACATTTAGGTCGTGAATCAGAGGGTTTTCGGAGATCTCACAATTGCGGAGAAATTTGATAGTTAACTTTGTAATTCGATCTTGGATCAAGTCCACATTTGCTCTGGTATGAAGATCAGTGGTTGAGTGATGCGGGGGAAGATTTAGCATCATTTTTAAGATTTTGTTTTGTGAAACTTGTAGTTTTTTGAGATGACATTTTGCTGAATTACCCCATACTTGGCAACCATATAAAAGGATTGACTGAAAAATTACTTTAAAAATTACGATCTTGTTGGCTTTGCTCAGTAAGGACTTTCTGTTTATGAAGGGGTACAACATGTTTATTGCTATACTCACTTTTTGTATTGTTTTAGCAGTATGTTCCTTAAATGTGAGTTTTGTATCCAGATGAATGCCTAAATATCTGATGGATGGGACCCAGTTAATACTTGTGTTATTAACAATTAGCCGATTGCTTGGAAGAAAACAAGTCTTTCGTTTTCTGCTGAAAAAGATAGCTTGCACCTTCTCAGCATTTAGTTTAATTTTCCAGCTATTGTAATAACTTAGCAATATTTGAATCGCATTTGCAAGGTTTGTCTCCACGTTAAGACTAAACTCATGCGAAGAATATATTGCCTTGTCATCCGCAAAAATAGCTAATTCACAATAAGGGAGTCTTGGAATATCAGACATAAAAATATTATACAATATTGGACCCAAAACCGATCCTTGAGGCACACCAGCAACAACACTATGACAAACAGAATAACAGTAGTTCACGAAAACTTTAAAAAAACGATCGGAAAGGAAGCTCAGGACAAGTTTTATTAGGTACGGGGGAAAACGAAAAATCAAC
Source organism: Cheilosia urbana (assembly GCA_946477585.1). Classification (NCBI taxonomy): domain Eukaryota; kingdom Metazoa; phylum Arthropoda; class Insecta; order Diptera; family Syrphidae; genus Cheilosia; species Cheilosia urbana. Next base: position 49,141,628 of record OX297856.1, read on the forward strand.
AACTTATAGACAAGACCCAAATGCCATACACAATCAAAAGCTTTTTCAATGTCCAGCAACACTAGGCCAGTTGATTTTCCCAAGGAACGATTTTGCTTAATGTGCTGGCAGACTCTAAGCACTTGATGGGATGTACTATGATTTCTTCGGAAACCAAATTGCTCATTTGGAAGAATATGATTATCTTCCATCACTATGGTAAGTTTTCCTTTTAGTACTCTCTCAAACACTTTGCTAACACTACTCAGCAGACTAACTGGCCTGTAGCTGTTGGATTTATCTGGTGGCTTTCCTGGTTTTGGAATAGGTATCACCTTAGCTATTTTCCAAGCCCTTGGGAAGTATTGGATTTTAATACAGACATTAAAAATAAATGTTAAGTATCTAATGGCCGATTTGGGAAGTTCTTTTAGACACCTATTTTTTAAACCATCCATACCATCAGCTTTTCTTACTGGCAAGCAACATAAAATATCTTCAACGCTGTGTTGAGATATAAGCTCTTCGCGAGGTGTATCAATAGTTGTTTCAATAAAATTTCTGGTAGCCACACTAACTAGTTGGTTGGTATTGGCGTCGCCTAGGTGTTGGGACACAGAATGATTTTTCAAAAAAGTAGCGGCGAATAAATTCGCCTTATCCTCGTCTGTATATATTATATTTCCCGAATCTTGGAGAGTTGGGATTCTTCTGTTCTTATTTTTAATGACTTTCACAATATTCCAAAATGGCTTGGAATTTTTGTCTAGAGAAGATAGCTTCGTGTTCCAATCAATATTTCGCTGTTTTTCTATTTCCTTAGAGATAAGATTATTGTAATATTTAAGATATAATCTAAATACTGGTAGCCTATACCTCTGCCAATGTCTCTTAATAGAATTACGTATTCGGATATATTCTAAAATGTAGTCAGGCATTTTGAAGAAGTAATGTTGCTTTCTTTTTTTAGGAGTACATGAACTCATTACTTCCAGTACTTTGTCTGTAAATCCTTTGACCATTACATCTATTTCTTCTTTTGAGTTAACATCATCAATAACTGTCGGAAGGTTTCTGTATATTGGGTTTAATTCCGATCGGAATCTTACCCAGTTGGTTTTTTTAAAATCCGGTAGCAATTGATCATATGTTTGTGCAGATTTATAGATGTTACAACAAACAGGATAATGGTCTGAGCTCAACTCTTGCAACGCTATCGGCTGCGAAAAAGTTTGGGGCACGTTTGAAATGAATAAATCGATAACAGATGGGCGTCCCCTAGAACCAGATGGTACATATGACGGACTAAGGGGATACAGAACAGAAAACGGAAACAAATTGGAAAAGTTCGAAAGAATGTTACCCCACGCGTTAGCCCGATTACAGCCCCAATCGCGATGCCTACAATTTAGGTCACCTCCAATTATGAAATCATCGTTCCTAGCTAAGATGTTTCGTAAATCTCTTTTAAAGTTTTTTCGTTTAATCACAGATGCAGCTTTACCTGGAAAGTAAACGCACACTATGCTTATTTCCCTCCCATTACTCAGCATAATCTTTATACCCACATTCTCCACGGTGTAGTTTTCAAACAAGTCACTAGACAGCTGCAAAACTGCTCTTATGGTCTGAAAAAAGCCTCTTGCCCAAAATATTTTATTTTGACCTTCAAAAGACAATCTTTTAAGCTAAGCAACACTTTTTTCTAAAAATGAACGCACGGCACTATCTGGTTTTAGACCACTGCTGTAAATATTTTTGTTAAATGGACCTTTAGAGTTTAAACAGTCAAATAAATTATTCATAAAACTGACAAAGTCAGCTGTAGATAAAGCGTGTTGAGCTGTTTCGGGGCTAGATTTAGATTTAGATTGTTTGAGGGAGGAGTTGCCATATCACTGCGGCCACGAGTGGGCCTATCTGACTCCTTGTTAGGTTCAGGAGTTGTTTTGTTCTTGAACGGGAAGTAGTTGGCATGAACATTTTAGCTTTACTGTTACCTTCAGTGTTTGTCCAGTAATGATTTGCTTTGTTTTTCAGCCAGGTTTTAATGTGGCATTTAGCGGTACTAATGGGTAATCCACAAAATGGTCTTGGCATCATAAAGGTAGATGCTGATCCTTTCCTGGCTAGTATGTCTGCTATTTCATTGCCCACATATCCGCTATGTCCTGGCACCCAAATGAGGTGTACTCTGTTTGTGCTGGCTAGCGATGTGAGTAATTGTAGGCAATCCCATACTAGCTTTGATGTGATTTCATAGCTATTGATAGCCAGTAGTGCAGCTTTGCTATCATAGAGAATATATAATTATGTTCTTGCTTGTTATGGATTTTTTTAGATTATCTCTGAGATATAGTTCTATGTTTCGGGGCTAAATGCACTAATATCAAAAGCAGTTTTTATCGCAGCACTGATTGTGTGACTTAAAATTTGTACAGCATATTTTACTTTCATTTTTTGCCAGCTGTTCGTTTTAATATGCTTAAAAGTTAATATATGTGACATTTTTGTGGCGTTGTTTTTTTCAATGTTACAAAGTTCTTATATACAGTTCCAGGTTGCGACGCCTTCACTACTTCTTATATCTTTTTTCATCAGGGTATTTCGACAACTTTTAATAAGGTGACATGAGTAAGAGTAAGAACTGCGCCCTCCGCAAGCCGCATCCCCGATCACATCACTAGACCAGTGTTGCCAGGTCGTGGGGAATTCCTCTTTTTGTGGTGGATTTTAATCAAAAATGTGATGAAAGGGGAAAAGGAAAATCTTTCCTCTTCTAGAACAAAATGTGGGGAATGTAAAAATAAAAAAAGTAAATGTATTAAATGTGAATACTTAAGTCCCATAATCCCATTTAAATGGAACCAGGGTTTTGCTTGTGTTCCCAATTGGGTAGATTTTGGGTATTTTAGCTTTGGCTCAATGATCCGAGACACTCATGTGTCTCAAAACTTAAACATAACTTTTATAAAAAAAAAAAAAATGTTGAAACATACAAAAACGTAATCAAGAAATTTGGTATTTATTCGACTGAACGCCGTCACAAAAACAATAGCTGGTTAAAAGTTTGATCCAAGAGAACGCACCCATTTTTTTTTTTTAGAAATTACAAAAATTTCTCTTTTGTGGAATGACTCGGAAAATGGCTCAACTCAAAAAAAAATTTCGGAACAACGCTGATCGGAACACAACCTTTTTGCGCATGTGTGCACACCCGCGCAAGTAGCGGGTACAGTGTTGCCGGAGAGAAATATTATAGAGGAGTACTGCAGTTACTATATATGGACTGCTAGTGAAATGGCAGTTCCATACAAGCTCTGCCCAAAAAAAAAAAACGCCAACATAACTAGCGCTCTTGGTTCACAGCGAATAAAAAGTGTAACAAAATTCCAACCATTTTGGATTTCTCCATGGAAAGCTAGGAACACCTATTGGGTGTTAGCAAATTTGCTATTAAAACGTTTGAAATTCAAATTGTTGCGGAATGTTTTACAATAGATGTCGGATTGAAAATATGGTAGTTTAAATTGTAAACAATAGATGGAACCAAACAAATTTGAACTAAAAATCGCATTTTAATGTATTTATTGCCCCACAAAATGCACAACTTTGGTATATTTATGTCGAATGAGTTTTTTCTTGTTTACATTTAATTGTTGTGCTCTAACAAATCCACTTATATGTTATATAAACGGAATAATCTCTTGAAATGGTGAGTTGTTCATCAGCGATGTAGTCAGAAATTAGTAAATCCTCTCAATCATGCACACATTTCTTTTTTTGTAATTTGGTGAGTTTTACTTAATTCTCGGAATTCGGTATTCCGTTGTGTATAAATATTTCTTTCCAATTTCGATTTCTGCATCTCAGGTTTTCAAGAGCGCTAGCGCTAATGTTGGAACCATCGTGAAGTTGGCTACTAGCAGTCCATATATTATAATAGGTCTATGGTCTGACAGCTGTTTAATTAGATGTATCTCGGTTTTGATTGGATGCAATCAGTCATAAGAGCAGCTGTTTCAGATGATAACTTTATTTTTTCTGGATTCGAGTCTGGGATCCCTCGCTTAGTAGTCACACGCACAAACGACTAAGCCACTGCGTCAATGACATTCTGTTACTTTTCCACTTTTCCAATTTTGTGGTTGTTTTTTTTTTGCAATGAGGAACTTCACCTTTGAAAGATTTTTCTTTGGCAAATTCAATTGCAGTTTATGGTTAAATTTATTCTGTTCGTTATGAAAATACCCATTGGTATATTTTTCAACAAAATAGCTTAGAGACTTCTTAGACTAGATACATAAACGTCTCTATTATGTAGGTATTAGTAATGCCTTATGTGATAATGCAGATTGGATGTTATTCAACTATATAGATTTAGGATAGCTATTTGGGTGGTCAAATCTAAATGAAAAGTTCATCCTGTTTCGTCAAAAGAAAAGAATATTCCTCCATATTAAAACCTATAAGTTGATAATATTTTTTAATAGTTAACAGCGGCAATGGTTAAACCAACATAAAATGCTTCTATCTATTACTTCATGAAGTATATGTGGAGTTTTTGTTTGCATTTTGTTGTAATTTAGATTAGACTAAACAACACAGTCAAATTTCAAACAGCAGTATATGACTTGAGGTTAACTGACCAGTGACCATTCCTTGATTTGTATTCAGTTCGATCACAATATTAAAAAGCTTAATTCTGTGGTTTTCTCCGAGTCTAAGACTGTGGATTATTCTGCTCTGAGATGTGCTCTGACTTTTGAACTCTGGGATGAAGTTTATGATGCTATTGATCCATCAACTGCGTTTGATTTATTTCTAAAAAAGTTACAGTCTCATATTTTAAAATGCACTCGAATTGTGAAAGCTAATTCTAATAAGTTGAAGCGCCTTAAACCATGGATGTCTTTGCAGCTTTTAAATAAAATAAAAAAGAAAAACCGTCTTCGTGTTTCAGTTGTTAAACACCCTAACAACATAAGACTTAAAAACTATTATCTTCGTATATGTCATGAGTTGAAAACCGATATACCCAAATGCAGAGATGATTATTATACCCGTAATTTGGCGGACAACCTTGGAAATGTTAAAAAGGAATGGAGACTCGTGAACGAAATCCTAAATCGAAATGTGTCTGAAGTTGAGCCTAAAATTAAAAAAGACAAACAAATTATTTCTAACCCGTTGGATATAGCTAATATCTTTAATGAGTATTTTTCTTCAATTCCCAGTTCGTTCCAGGGTGATAATTTTCATCTCCATGATGACGTTATTTGTCATGATGTTTTTAGTCCAGATAGTTTCTGTTTTTATGATTTTTCTGCTCTCGAAATTCACAAATTAATTACATCACTTAAATCCACAAATTCTATGTCCCATGACCTAATTTCAAGTAACCTGCTTCGAAATATCTCATTTTTAATTGCAGATGTCCTATGTTACATCTTTAACCTTAGTGTTAGAATGGGTGTGTTTCCGGATGCGTTGAAAACAGCAATAGTAATCCCATTGCATAAAAAAGGAGATTCTATGGACTTAAATAACTATAGACCTATTTCTCTTCTGTCAGTTTTTTCTAAAGTTTTTGAAAGGGGTATTAAAACCAGAATAATGGCATTTCTAAATAGAACTGGGTTCTTTAGTAATTGTCACTTCGGTTTCAGAAATGGTAAATCGGCAGAAGATGGCTTATTGAAATTCTGTAGTGAAATTTATAAATCTATCAATGAATCCAATATTCCGGCAGCTTTGTTCATTGATATAACAAAAGCTTTTGATATGGTTGACCATGACTTATTGTTGAGAAAACTTTTTAAAGCGGGATTTAGAGGATTTGTTTATGATTTTTTTTGCTCGTACTTAACGAATCGTAATCAAAGAACCCGGATCAAAAATAATCTGAGCTCGAAAAGCTTTTTAAGAATGGGCATCCCTCGAGGCTCTGTTTTGGGTCCTATCTTATTTTTAATATTTGTTAATTCCTTGTTTTCTCAACCATTTAAAGGTATTCCAACTGCGTTTGCCGATGATACTGCTCTTTCTTACTCCTGTAAAAATCATTTTGAAACGATTGCTTCAATGAATTATGACTTAGAAATTCTCCGTCATTGGTTTATGTTTCATAAGTTAGTTATAAGTAGCAAAACAAAGTTTATGTTCTTTAACTTACTGGGTATAGTTCCTGAAGGTCTCTCTTTAACTTATCATTCTCCTTGCTGCTTCAAGTTTCAATTATTTCCGCCAACATTTAGGTCTGATTTACCTTGTGTTAATGGATGTTTTGAAATTGAATGTGTTGATAATTTTAAATACTTGGGTATAACCCTAGATAAAAAGCTTAGTTGGATTACTCATACCTCAAACTTAAAATTGTATCTTAACAAAGTTGTCAGACAGATGTACCACCTTAGTCTTTACTGCCCCCAATCAATTTTAAAACTTGCTTATAGTGGCCTTGTGCAATCTAAGATTCAATATGGAATTTGTTGTTGGGGTGGTACTCACTCCTCTAAAATAAATCAGCTACTCACTCGTCAGAAACACTCTATTCGCATTATTTCTAAAGTAAACCGTATAACACCTAGTTTTGTCTTATTCGCTAACCTCGGCATTTTTCCTATAAGGCATTTGTATTTTTTTAAAGTATTAAAATTATTTTTAAAAAATGCAGGTTTTAGTTCTGCAAGAGTTCATGAAGACTACAATCTAAGAGCCAATAACTGCAATTTTGTTACTGTTCCTAGAGTCTTTAAATCCAATTTTTTTCATTTTTATACAGTTATCTCGGCGCGCTTATTTAATTGCTTCCCGATGAATTAAGAAGTGAGAGAAATGATTCAAAATTTTTAGGTAAAGTTAAAAAATGGCTGTTTTCTATAAATCATTCAGAGATCGATAATATAATAAGCCCAATGATTTGAGTGCTACTGCATGTATTTAAGTATTGATAAAAGTATTGAAGTTCATACACAGATTCTTTAGTTTATCTTTAAATTGACCTACCCCCCCACATATTTCTTTTCTTAATATCTTTTTAATTAATGGAACATTCGCCACTTATTCACTTGAATAACAGAATGTTTCTTACTATTTCATAAAAAATGTATTGCTTAATTTACTATTATTTTACTTTATGAAGCCATTTAATACTATTACTTATTGTTAACATTAAGCATGTATATTTTTTAATTGAAATAAAGAAAATATTATTATTATTATTATTATTATTACTTATACAATACTGCATTTGCATTTTCACGCAAGCGAATTTGCACGAGACTAGAGAGAGATCCGTTTGTCCGCAGTTAATGCTAAAAAAGGCGTAAGAATGAAATCACAAATCAGACGCCTAATTTGTCATGGATGTTCTGCCCATTAATTATAGATACGTAAAACGGAAATAAACAAAAGTTGATTTAAATCATATGTGATATGATAATTAGTTTCAGTAAATTAAAACAACAATTAATCAATCAAATATATAATCACAAATATCATCATTTAAATATCACTTTTCCCATAATGTATACAACGTAAACAAGATGGCCGACCAAAATACGTGTAACGTTTTTTTGTGGCTTTGGTTACTGTCCCTTTCAGTCATAGGGCTATTTGGTGTTGGCCATCCCCTTAATCTTCCGTTGGTTTTCGGTTGGGCGCTCTCAGAGCACATTTTTTGCTCTCAGAGGAATTTTTATGTTCGTTTGGTAAAAAAAAAAAAAATCTTTTTCAGATTTCAGACAACTTTTGCGAATCTTGATATTTCCTCAGATTTACCAATACAAGTGCGTTTGAGTTTGACAACTGGTAGAGGGCGTTAAGATTTTTGTGAATTTTTGTCTGCAGCAAAGAAAGGCATTGCATTGGGTTAATCCATTTTTGTAGATTATTTTTGTATAAATATTTAGAAATCAATCGGGACGCAAATTTCAAATGATTTAATTTAAAATTTTAAAGGCTACACATATTCGAATCGCACGAATATTATCACAAAAAAGAGCAAGTGACGTTTTTAGCCACACGAAATCTGAAATCTGAAAGCGAATATGAAGAAGCCCAATCGGATACCACATAAAATTTTAGAGAATTCACCAACAAAAGTTAAGCCCAAACCGAGAGCTAATATGTTTTCCTTTGAAATATGAAAAATAAATTGATTAACATTTGGTAGGTACATCTACATAGCATTAATGTAGGTACCACAAGAAAAAGTAATTTATGATTGGAATCTATTTCGCGTGCCCACCAGCCACCACATTTTTATCCTTGCTCGCATTTAAGGCGACAAATTGTATTCGAATCTATAGAACTTAATTAACTCACCTTATTGCATCTTCCCTCGTTGAGGTTCTCAACATGGATCCACCGGTGTTCGATTTGCGATCGCTCTTTCTTCGCCCGGAGCTCTGTTTCTGTAAGCTTTCTTCAGAAATTTCATCAAAAGCAGGGGGAGGTGTCGAGCAACAAGAAGGTGTAGTGCCTAGCAATACATGAAATGAATGTTATGTAAGGTATAGTAGTTGAACTATTTATTAGTGATCTTGGAATATCTAAGAACTTAAATAAAGTGAATTCGTTAAAAAAGCGAAAACAATAAAGTCTACTTGGTAGGTTTAATCAGATAAATGAGTTTTAAGCGGTTTTTGATTGCAATCAAAATAAATAAATTAGTTAGCGACACTGCGTGATGATTCATATGATGTGGCCGCTGGAAACTGTAGATATGTTATCGAAGTTTCTGTTATGCAACTCAAAACGCTGCCGGGCTCTGATAAAGTTTGAATTAGGGCTCTTCGAACAATTTGTTAGACTTGGACGTTTATTGGAGCCGTAACTCTCGATCGTTACCGATGGTGCATTCGTATTTTTGATTTGTTTTGGTGTATTTTTTTTACTTTCGCTAGGGGAATCTCTAGACGCGGTCTCAGTTGGTTGCAGTTTGGGCTTTTGCCGTTTGGGCCGCTGGTTATTTTCAATTTCCCTTTTCACTTCAATGAATGCGTGCATTGTTTGGAGGATATTTTCTTCCTGACCATCCTCGTCTCCCAACGCCATATCTGCGTATTGGATGTACTTTTCTCTATCGCGTTTCTTTTTTGTAGAATGCAGTTTTCTTTGTGGCTGCTGGTGAGGTGTGGGATTTTCCGACTGGATCGGTGGAAAACTTCGGACAATCGATCCGACCGTCGACATGTAGCTATGTGACATGATACTATTTCGCTTTCTGAATAGATCTAATTGGTTAATAGGTTGATGTTGGGTTATGGACCTGGCGCTTTCGCTGGGGACTACTGATGTCGAAGCGATATTGGATGTAGGCACGGATTTACTAGGCTGGTCTTCATCGAGTTCAAAAAGGTCGTGTAACTCCAACCAATCTCTAACGTTACTGGGAGAACGCCGCTCGCCAAATTTAGGGATTGGCGCCTGCAGCTGGTCTATTTTTTGGGATTTTTTAGTATAATTTGACATAGTTCTACCTGTTGATGAAGCTCGTTGCTGTGGTAATATCGACTGTTCCTCGAACACTGAGGTGGCTTTCGGTTGGCGCGATTGCTCTCCTTTTTTATTGCGTGGAGAGCCCCTTGGTGGCACTGGCGGTGGTACTTTCGGTTTACTAGTACTAGTTTTTTGTTTAGTTTGAGGCCCACTGGATACAGAGACCATTGTAGTGGTTTTATTCTGAAAAGGTGGCTTTGATGGTTGCGCACCAGACTGCTGCGAAAGGCTAGCATTGTTAGCAGCTGCTTGTTCCACAAGAATTCCAAAATGTTCACGAGATTTCCATGTAGCAAGCATGTTAGGAAATATCATGGATTTGAATTAACTGCTTAAACATATTGAATATTATACAATAACAAACAAATAATAATAATTCGACATTTACAAAAAAAAAAAAAAAAAAGTGTACGACTGTATCGCACCAAACTTCCTCATTTATACGAGTATCACCAGTTTGGTAAAAAAAGAAAAGAAAAAAATAGGAATATACTTAAATAAAGTACACCTTTGGCTTAAATATATTCATTTCAGATGGTAATAAATAATAATGTGAAGCTTAAGCTCTCAGTAAAATGCAAGTTCTGTTCATAGGCTCTTAGACCTTACTATTTGAGTATGTACCTACAAGAGCAAGCGTAACAAAAGTTCCTGATCTGTTAGGGCAAGTTCTTAATTTTGACTGGAATATATTGGTTATCCTGGTTTTTGTGCCTATCCTTTGAAGTAGGGTTCATGATATACCTACCGAAATCTATACACCGATAACATAAAATTTTGATTTTTTTTTTAATTTCTATACAAACAGGCCTATTAAAGTGTACTTGTTTCGCTTGTGGTCGAGAAAGTATGTAATTTTCATTAGGTTTCCATATGCGGTGTGGTCAGCCCCATAAGTGTGGCCCTTCAGATCGGCTGTAGACCGAATTTTCACACTGAAGCAAATACTGCAAAAGACAAACTAATTTCAAGTCGACACTCACCGTCTTTTCATCAACATGATTCTTATGTGCAGATCTATTGCAGAGTACCTTTCGAATTATATAATTTTCAATCTACTCATTTCATAATAAACACTCATGCTTATTTTGAGATTCGAGCGAATAGCCAATTCTAACGAATGTCTCTATTCGTTCGAATGAACTTTGTGTATTTTGATAGACATTCGTTAGAATTGGCTATTCGTTCGAATCTCAAAATAAGCATGACTAATAAAGTGTACGGAAACTTTGGATGTTCACGTATTAATCTCCTTCTAGTGCTGAAGGAGGTGATGAAATTCAAGATGAAAATGTTTCGAGAAATAATTGAGAAGTATCAGATGCGGAAGTTGAAAACGTCGAGGTGAAAATCAGCAGTGACTCTGAAAACGATGACGAAGGCATGAGCGATGGACAGGAAGGAAACGACGATAATGTTGTACAATTGGATGGATTATATGTCGGCAAGAATGGCCCCAATGGAAAAAAGCTAAGCCAAATCTACAGCGAATGTTGTGAGCTATTCAATTCGCCTATGCAAGATATTGTTTTTAAAGGCACACAAATATAGAAAGGCCGAAAAAGGATACAATAAATGGAATGCTGCCAATCCCACTAAAAAGGCTTTGGTCTGGAAACCTTTAACTCGTATATCGGGTTGCCATAGTCATAGATCCAATTATGAAGCTATTGACAAGCTCTGGAAAAGGAATGCCTTCCCAGTTCCCACTATGTCCAGCAACTTTACCTATCAAGCGATTGTATAACATCACAAGATTTTTTCGATTTGATTATGATGCCACAAGAACAATAATTTGAATGGAACAGGAAAAGCAGCACCAATAAGTGAAATATTTGGAATGCTCAACTCGAATCTGAAGGCGAATTATAGACCGCACAATTAGATAACATCTGGACACAAATCAATCTGGACACAAATCAAGGCGAATGTGTTGTTAAGGATTTGCTTTTTCCATACAAAAACAAGGCAAAAACGTTACGATGGATGATTTCTCTACATCACTTCCTTTAGCCAAAGAATAATTATTAGACTGGAACTTGTCTGTGGTCGGTACTATGAATAAAGAAAAACAAGCGCTGCATTTCTGCCAAATTCAAAGCATAAAATACTAGAGAAGTTTTGTCATCGACTTTTGGTTTTGCAGAAAAAATGGTTCTGTGCTCATATGTTCCGAAAAAAGTCAAGGCGGTAGCAGAGACAATACTGAGACCCCCAACTCGCAATCCGCTGGCCCCCTCATCTTCTTTTATTTTTTTTGCAAAAACATACAAATATAAAATAAATGCTGTCAACCGTGGGGAATGTGATAGAGTTCGGGAATATCACATTTAAGCACAAGTGAATGCTATTGGTTGGTTATTATTATATTTTTAAAAGGCGATTATTATAATTTGTTTGGTTAGTAAAACTATCTTAATGAGATGTTTTATATACTAGAAATATATTGGGACACACGTCATTACGTATTTTTCACTTTTGAATATTATTAACTTCGATTTCATGAGTAAATTTTTCTTAAATAACTGAAGAAAATTTGCTCAAAATATTTTCATTTTCCTGCAAAACATTCTGCAGTGATCATTTTTCGTAAATATTTAAAGCAAAGGTACCTAAATTATTTATTCAAAAAAAAAAAAAATACTATCCACGCGTAACGAAAAAATAATTGTTCATTGTCTTATAACATCAGTATTTAGTACAGAACCAAGTGATTCCAATACAAACAAACACAAGATTCTACTTGTTCGTGCATATTTTCAATATTATCCTTGGATTTAACAATCTTTGAAGACGATTTCATAAATCAATCTGGATTTCAGTTTTCGATTAAGAATTATTAGGGTCAGTAAATAGGTACTACAAACAAATTTAGTGTCTTTGTTCACAATTTTGAAAAACTCAGCATTCAACATTTTCTTAATTTTTGTTTCCTTAAATTTCAAGTTTGAAAGTATTTTTTTTTTTTCAAAAACAATTAACAGAAATAACTGGGTTTGAAAATAATTTGAAAGAACGGGTTCTTGGATTTCAAAATTGTATAGTACTGTATGTACTGTATAGTACTTTATTGTTCCGTTGTTTTTATTATGTATATTTCTTTGCATTTTAAGTATTTTATTATTTTTTTTTTTTTTGTTAAATTACCCCTCCAGCCCAAACGGAGCGAGATGGAAAACCGTTATCAATTTTTGGCGCCAAAGTTATCGTACCCTCCCCTTTCCGAGAGTACAAATAGTTTTTTTTGTCGAGAAAAGAGGATTTTAGAAGTAGGTAGTAAAAAAATAACTGAGATATGTAATTAAAGATGTAAACTGGGATCGACACCTGGGTGTATATCGTCAAGGTGAAGGTTTTAAAAGGACCGTTTTTGGTTATTCGGATGGAAAATGAAAGACGCAATCATTTTGACAATATCAATTTTGGTCGAAATATAAAATGCATTTGCATTGACAAATGACAAATGTTTGGTGTTAGTGTAAGTAGGTGTGAATTTCGCTCAGAAATAAAGATTCGCAAATTTATCCAGACTCTGAAAAAAAGTTGAAACTTAATTTGAGAGCAATAGTACCTATAAACCATAGAGGATCCAAACTAGAGAGCCAACTCCCGTGCATCTACCCGATTTTCCCCGCAAGTTTTGAATGACAGCCCTCTCTCGCGCGCTCTTATTTTTCCTGTCGGTGAATACGTGAAGGGTAAAACTTGGTAATGCCGGTCAGTCGGTAATACCGGTCACCCTTGTATCTCGAGAATGGGAACATTGAATCACCAACTCTTTGCATGGATTAGTGCTCCCGAAGATTGTTTTCATACCAGACTGTTGTTTGTTAAGTTTGTCTGTGTCCTTTGGAAGTTTCAGATCTATTGGTGTTTTCGGTCAATTTATTATAAGAAAAGTTGATCAGAAAATAGAGAGTAAGTACTTTTCCTTATATGTTATAAATACAGTGATGTTTTGCATACTTTATGTTGTTTTTTGTTATTAGTCTGCAGTGGTTTTACTTTGTTTTTCTTAACTTAAAATTTCATTTTGCATTTTTTTTTCCTTGGCGCTCCCGTGTGGGTAGTCCCGGTCAACTGATCGGCATTACCTATTCATGGGTATGCCTAAGTCAAGAACCACTTCCAGAGGTTCGTGGTCAGAGGTGGCTATTAACAACGCCAAACAACTTATTGAAAAGGAAATGTCCATTCGCGCCGCGGCCAGGTCTACTAAAATAGCATTTTCGACACTGCCAGAACGTCTAAAAAAGAAAAACTTCTATGAGCCATCTCTGGGGTGACACACGGTTTTTAACAAAGACCAGGAAAAAGAAACTGCAACACAGATCAAACACTTCGCGATTTATGTGAAAACTAAAAATAAATATAGGTACATTTTAAATAAACATTAATGACCGCCATTACCAGAATTGTTGACCGGAGTTAACCGACCATACGTCTAATACCGGTCATTTTTTGTTTTTTGTATAACTTTTTTCCGTTTTGTTCATTTACCTTTTTTTATGTTTATAATAATACAAAAACATATGAATTTAATAAAAAGTGAAGTAAAAGTAGTATTTAAATAGCGAATTTCGTTTTATTTGAGTTTTTGTTGAAATGACCGGTATTACCCAGTTTTACCCTACTCAATCGTGAGAATCCAAATAATTCTGTTTATTGTAGGTATTCTCATGTTCTATTTCGTGTTTTGTAGATATAGCGCAGTACTTTTAACAAATTCCAGTCTCGACATTAAATTTATGGTAGCTCATTATTGCAAACAAGTTTTTTTTTTGGAAAATAGAGTTTATTTCGAATTACTAATGTCATTTTCCATTGGAATTTTCAGAATTTGCTCCCAGACTTCAGAACTGTGTTTGCTTTCAAGTTAGGAATGACCATCTTAGGAATGTATTTTTGTAACAATAGTATGGCCCGTTTTTGAGAGAAGGCCGCTTTTCAAAAGTACCGTTATTCGATTGATTTTTTAGCGAAGATTTTTATCTTACTTTTACTTTTAAAATAATGAAATAACGTTATCAGATTCGTTAACATAATATGTTAATCACCCCACAACAATTATCTAATACTTATTGGGCACATTCAAGACTCTGGTTATTTTGAGTCGACTAGGTTGGTCCGAATAAGACGTAACCTTAACGCAAAAACTAGATTGGTTGGGAACGTCATTTTGTCTACGTCAGCCTCATATCCGAACTGTCAACTTAGTACTCAGGCATGAATTTCTTCACTAGATTCTTCGACTACCCCTCCATAAACGTCAACTGATACAGCTGCTCATATGACCGATTTCAGTCAATCAAAACGGAGATACATCTGGTCAGACAGCTTTCAGACTTACTAAACTAGATACTAACGTCCCCATATATTTATTAAAAAAAATATTTTTGAATTTGAATTGTACTCCAACTCAATTATTGCACCCGTCACTAGTTTTCGTATCTAAAAGGATGTATTAAATATTCCTCAATGTTCATTAATGTGATATCTGCTTTACTTAATTAAGATACTTTTTTTTTTTTTTTGCTAACTAGCTAATGTAGTAATGTTAATTATGTGATCACTGATTGAAATAAAAATGAATGAAAAAAAAAAAAAAAAATTATTTGCATGTATTTGGCACAATTATCAAAGCATTTTTTTTTGTTAGCAACATAAATATGTACTTACATCGGGACTCTGATTCACTTTCAATTGACTTTTGTATAACCCGAGATAAGCTTTTTCTCTTCGATGGGGAATGTTTGAGCGCTGAAATTGTATACCATATTTTGTTTAATACATTTGACAGCAAAATGTACGAATACTGTTCACTCAATACTAAAGCCTGATCAGTATGTGTGCAGCTGTTCAAACAAAAATGGTAAACAATTGATTGAAATAATAATTTGTAAAGTATAAAAATAAAGGCTATTTAATACAAAGCAGCATTTTTTCAACCGTTCAGATTGAAAGCATGCAAAATGTTTCCCCGGTTAATAAATTGAAAAACCTTAATTAGAATTTGCTCCGAAAGGATGTTCATCATTAAAATTAAATATTATATAAACAAAATATTTAAAAAGACGCACATACAATTACTTGCAATCAGTAAAGATCTGTTTTAAGGTGATTTTACCTATGTAACTGGATACCAAGGTACGGAACTTTCTATGGTTTCCCTTAATTTCTGGGAGATCCACTTTGCAATAAAACGGAAAAAAAAACTTCATTATTATTAGCAGGTTACAATGGTGTGATAGCACTTCTAAATGGAGTTCACTCTGCATTTCAACTAGCGCAATGGTTATTTTTTGTTTTATCTAAGTACTTACGCGAGGGAATTTTTCTAAACACTTGCTTAGCCATAAAATTTTGAAAGCGTTGCGCATAAAAGGACGGACGGCAAACAGAAACGGTTTCCTATGAAAGAGAAAAAGAAAATACATACATTAAAATGAAAGTATTTGAATACAATTTTTCACTTACTCCGTCATGTATTATGGCTTTAAAAGTGTGCTCTAGCTTCTTTTTTAAACGGTAGGATTGCAAAATATCAATTATTCCGATAAATAAAAGTAGTCGTTCGCCCTTTTCACTTCTTGCGGGAATCCCACCAGGCCTATAATGAGCAACAGTAAAGGCACAACATACATAACATGGGCAAATGGAATAACATACGGCACATCGTCTTCATCATCAATTGGTTCGCTTTCTGCTTGGATGCTTTCCATGGCTGTAGAATGAGCTACTAACCGCTGCCTGTTTACAGATCTGTACAACAAACTATTTTAGAGCGTACTACGTATATTTGAATAAACAAAAACGTAATGTATCTAGTAGTACCTGTTGCGATTTAGTGCGTAGTTCTCTCGTTCACGTCCCTCCATGGCAATGCATTGATCAGCTTCGGGAGCATCTTCTAAATCGGAGTCTTCTGTTCTGGGAAGGTTTGTCTTAACGTTTGACTTACGGGCACTCTGTTTTTCCTTGGAAGATAGATCTAAATTGTGAACGCCAACCAGCAGTGAATAGTCCATTATTTTGAATGATTCCAAAACGGTGCAATCACGCTGGATTGTCTTTATCAGTGCATTATAAGTGTCCGCCTCGAGCAGTATCCCATTTGGATGGTGCTCCATGAAGTCTAAGTCCTTAAATGTCGGTGATGATTTGCCTCGCTCAGCCTTCGATGCTTTTCTCTTGTACGTGGAACCTTTCAAATCATATTTTAGATGCATTTTTACGAACGATGGTAATAAATTATTCATAACGACCAAGCGAACATTTTTACTATTACACTGGAAGCAGTATAAACCAAAGAATTTCGGCAATAAGGTTCTTGGATTTTGATTTAAGTTCATATAATATCTGCGAAATTTGTTGTTACATTATCTAACTACCATCTATGAATAAATGACTTGCAAATATACCCTGGTAATAATTTTTGGAGAAACTCCCCCTCCTTGTGTTGAACCGTTTTGATTATAAATTCATCATCATCAGTTAGGTAGAATATTGAACCTGATGCACCTGGATTGGACAATTCTCTTAAAGGGGACGAACACATTGACATCTAAAAAAAAGTAGTTTACACATTACAATTTTCTATTATTGCATTGAAAGTCATGGCCTTTTTTTTGGACAAACTTATCAGGGGTTTGACCTCTTACCATGAAATCATCTGGTTGGATTCCAAATAAATCTCGAAAGTAACGAAAAGCTATTGGAGCGTAAATTTTAAATCTAAATTCGCTGTAATGGTGTGCAGGTGTTAAGCTAGAGCCTTCAGGGGGAAATGATATGCTCTCTATCTCCCAAAAGTCCATCATCAGAAGATCCCGTTTTGGCTTAGACGCAAGACTGCCAACCTGTGAAGAATATTTATTTTGTTAATACATTTAAATAAGTCAAGTGCATTATGCTTATAACTGTATGCTGTATTCCCAGCTGAATAGAGCCCATAATCTGCGAAGTTTGGATTTTTTTGTACGTTATTTCGCCACCTTCTCCGACTCGTCGGTGGCCGATTTTACGTTCCTTATCGATCTTCCCATATTTTGCGCTTTGTGCTCGTTGGCCCTGAAACAAATATTAATTTATTGCATAATATATAACAGTTTTGGCCTCATAAATATTTTTTACCTCTGGTGTTGACAGTTGCCCCAAACGATCTAAGGAAATAAGAAAGCAGTGAATGTTTAAATTATCATTATTATTACTTTTTATTGTTAAACGAAAACCAAGTCATAAAAAAAACAGAAAATGTGTAGCTGTAGTTGGACAGCTATCCAGATCCAGAGTCTTTATTTCTATACCCATACCCATACAGATAATAAACAAAGCGCAGTGACACTACGTTTCAATATGTCCAATCTACCAAACAGAGAACAAGAAAAATAAGTTATGGATGGGGCTCCACTTTGTAAGTTTACCGTTAGAGCCACTAAATTGATTCCATATTTGAAGAGATGGTAGAGACTCGGCTTATTATAAAGTTTTCAGTCCGTTTTTTTTTTTTTAGTAATTAAGTTCAAGCTAAAACACAAATATGTTTGGAAGATCGAGTGACTTACAAATTCCATAATAGTATAATATTCTGGTTTTGTTTTCTTAATCTGTATAGCCTTGTGAACGGATAGCTTTTTCCAAAAAAATAATAGTTCGATTATATTTTTTGTTCATCAAAAGTCCTCTTCTTCTTTTGACAAATACATTTTTTATATACATACACATTAGACCGTTAAACCATACGAGTATAGGCTTCAAGCTTTTAGAATCTTTGTAGTCTTTACTTCTTGCTAAGCTTTTCGAGTTCACTCTATCCGCGGCCTTATACGAAGACTTGATAAATTTGCTTGATCAGGTTGATTATGTATTATGCATTTAAATCTAAGCCATGGGGAATGTGGTGGGCAAAATAGAAATTTACGTATTGCAGTTTGCTTTGCCACATTAAATATCATTCCTCATAAATGCATAATTAGTAGCTATAGCCATATCGAGTGTGACATAGATCTTGTCCTCATTTAAAAGTAAAATATCCTATAATGCATTCATACGAAGTAGGTTTACTTTCTACTTTTCTGTCCGTCGCACCCGTTGACAGTTGGCAAAGCGTGAGAGGATGCCTTTTCACATTGCTGAGAGCATAAGAGAAACTTCATTAAAATATATAGGTATCTATAGGTCTGTTCCTTTACTTTTGTAGTAAGAATGGAAAAGACTGTCAAAATGGCAGTGGTGGGGATAAATTCTCTCACAGAGAGAGACGCTTACAAAGAAGTTAAGGAACGCTTTTGTAGTAATTTATGAAAAATGACGGATACATAATTCAAATATTCAAAAAAATTGTACGAAACGTCGTTAACATGTCTGATAAACTCGAGGAATTTGTTAATTTACTAAGAAAATTAATTCTATCATTTATTTTTAACTTTATTTTGATGAATCTGAGTATGTGGAAGAGTTTGTACTGATTGAACTACAAGCCTTTGAGAAGAGGAAAAAGCGACAATCCATTCAGAATTATATGGAAGAGATTTTTCCGTGTTACAGTAAGGAACAATTTCGTTGCCAATATCGAAAATAATCTTAAAGAGAACATTCAATTTTATTTTGCCGCCTGTTGATACCATTTTGATACGCAAGAAATCAAAACAAAATCATGAATTATGCCAAATGGGACAAGAAATTTCAAATCAGCTGTTAGTTGTAAGGTGACTGACAGCTTTTTCACTTCTTACACCAAAAAATTTGTTGAGCACAAATTCGTAAGATTCTAACTGGAGGGGTAATATCTTGCTCTCTCGATGACGCTCTCTTTTACGAATTTTTCAAGTAAAGGAACGGCACTGAGTAAAAATTCGTAAGAATTAGTAAAAATTCGTAAGATTTAAAAGTAAAGGAACAGACCTTATATTTTACCATATAATCGACACATAAATGTACATAAAAAAAAATACTTTTAAGCAAGATACTAAAAATTACAAACATTTTCTAGTACAAAAATGTAATTTAGGCCCGGTTTGTTCAATCTTGGTTATCTTTAATCATCGGTTATTCCAGTTGGTAACCATTGAATCTGTTTGTTCAGCAAAATATTAACCAGAGAATCCATGGTTTGGTTAGTTAACCAGAGAAATCGATAACCAACCAAAATCGGCTGGTTTTGGTTATTTAACCAATGATATTCTGGAATTTTGTTTGTTCAAATTTGTAGCATTTTGACACATTAGTCCGCCGCACATTTGGGAGTATATAAGATAGCTTTCTTATGGCGCTGGATATAAGCTTTTTGTAGGTATACGATAATAAATTGAAGGTCCAGGTTTAAAAAAAATAAAAGATAATAGATTGGTATTTTATTATTTTAATGCTTTTGGTATTCGAATCTAGAATATACATAGGTATTAAACCAAAAACATAATGTTAATAAAATATTAACTTTGTTATAAGAATATGCACTGAATTGTTGAACAACTCTTTCACAAGCTGCATCCTTTTGTCTCGATGTAACGGCATCAGTTTTCATCATTTAAAACATGTTTTTCTTCACCAACACCAATTTCACTAGCATATCTTCTTCACTTTTTTTACAATTCCATGACCTCTTTGGTTTTGACATTCTTGTGCTAAAAGCAATTTTATTTAATTTAAAAAAGAAAAGGTAACTAATAAAGTTTATAATATATTTGTACCGAAAACAATCACGTCCAGGCAAAACAAAATTAATCACAGATTTAGTTTGAAAATTGATTTGACAGAAAAACTGGAAAAATGGAACGCTTTTTTGCAAAGCTATGGTTTGGTGACCAAAGTGAAAAAACGCTGAGCAAACACTTATTGGTTATCATAGATTTATTATCATGGGTTAACAAAAATCTGTGGTAACCTAACCATGGATTTAACCATCTGTGAACAGACCGGCCCTTAATGTGATTATCATTCCATATAATAACGGGTGATTTTTTAAGAGTATTAGAACTTTTTAAAAAAAAAAAACACAAAAAATTCGAAAAAATGAATGAAATATTTATTTGAATCGATAGTTTGAACCTTGCAATTTAATGTTTAAAGATAATTTCATGCAAATGTTGACCGCGGCTGCGTCTCAGGTAGTCCATCCGCTGAGTCCAATTTTGGCATACTCTTTCACACATATCGGCCGGTATCTCACGAATGAATGCATGGATGTTGGCTTCCAGTGCGTCAATCGAAGCGGGCTTGTCCCTATACACATTAGCCTTGACATACCCCCACAAAAAATAATCTAATGGTGTCAAATCGCACGATCTAGGCGGCCAATTGACCGGCCCGAAACGTGAAATTAACTGTTCACCAAACTCGCCTCGCAATTGCGCCATTGTTTCGCGTGCTGTGTGGCATGTGGCACCGTCTTGTTGAAACCACATATCATGCAAGTCAAGAACTTCCATTTCGGGCAAAAAAAAGTTTGTTATCATCGCTCGGTAGCGTTCACCATTGACAGTAACGCTGCGATTCGCATCATCTTTGAAGAAATATGGCCCAATAATGCCGCCGGCCCATAAACCGCACCAAACAGTGGCTTTTTCGGGATGCATTGGTAGCTGTTGCAATGCTTCTGGCTGATCTTCACTCCAAATGCGGCAATTTTGCTTATTTACGTACCCATTCAACCAAAAATGAGCCTCATCGCTGAACACAATTTTTCGATAAAAAAGCGGATCCTCGGCCAGCTTTCCAAGAGCCCATTCACCAAAAATTCGGCGTTGTGGTAGGTCGCCTGGCTTTAGTTCTTGCACAAGCTGTATCTTAAAAGGCTTTACGCACAAATCCTTCCGCAAAATTTTCCACGTAGTGCTGTAACAAAGGCCTAACTGCTGGGAACGGCGCCGAATCGACATTTCGCGGTCTTCTGTCACACTAGCTGATACGGCCGCAATATTTTCTTCACTACGCACAGTACGTAAACGTGTTGGTGGTTTAATGTCCAACAAAGTAAATTTGGTGCGAAATTTGGTCACAATCTTCCGAATAGACTGCTCAGAAGGTCGAGAATGCCGATCATAAAATGGAAGCAGCGCGCGATGAACATTTCGAACCGAGCACGAATTTTGATAGTAAAATTCAATAATTTGCAACCGTTGTTCATTTGTAAGACGATCCATGGTTAAATTGCAAACCAAACTGAAGCTGTTTGACAGTGACACAAGGTACTAAACACACGTCAGCTGTCAAACCAGTGTTGCCAAAACCAAACCAGCTAAAAAATCACCCGTTATAAATTTTACTTTTAAAAGAAAGATTTTTTCACAAAATAAAAAAAAAAAAAAAACTATCCAGGGGATTATTTTTAAAGGAAATTTGATTACAGTGGAAAGGGAAAAATTACCACGTTTCGTGGGACAAATAATGATAGAGTACTCAAAACACTGCCTGTCACCATATGCGACGGATTTTATACGTCAATATCGACGAATCCGACGACGCGACGGATGCAACGGATTTTATGGGCTGGGCCCTTAAGAAAAAGAAAAGGCTTTTTGCGGTATACACTATGATGGGCCTAGTGTACGTTAAACTGAGGAGAGATGGAAAGAGCTTCATCATTCAAAATTTGGAAGCATTAAACGCTATCACCGAACAAAAACCAAATGAGTTCAGTACCTATAAAATAAATAAATAAATGGTTGGCGCAACAGGCCCGGAGGGTCCCTAGGCCTAGCTTCTCACAACCATTCGTTTTGTGTGAGTTTTTCATTTTTTGGATCGAATGGAAGGGATCTACAGTTTTATGTCGACTCCAAACGGATGATTGAGAAGCTCTTTCAAGACAGTTGTACTCTCGGATGTTTGTCAGACGTTCGCGAGAGTTAGCGCAGTGGAAAAAAAACATAAGTTGGAATTTGGGTTTTTGCGGGATTCGAACCTGAGACCCCTCGCTTAGTAGTCCAACACACTAACACTAAGCCACTGCGACTACCAAGTTCAGTACCTATACGCTATACTCTGTTCAATTTATATTTTCAGTACAGGGAAGATAGGCTATTGCCTTTCACTTACCTTACTATTAGGGATTTTAATAAGCTGTCTCCATTTTAAAGCTCTCACATGGTTGCCATAGTGAGCACTATAAATTGTCATAATTCTCTCACAAATATCGGTAGTGTTACCAAATACCAATTCTTTGTTAAGAAAAAATGGTTTAACTGCATATTTACAGATCCTCCAGAAATACAAAATAATTAAAGGAGTACCTACCTAAAAATGTATGTATGTATGTATGTATGGCAACATCCCACATAATGAAATTCATTTATTCGCTCTCAAAAGCCTTAAAAAGCAACAAAACCGAAAGTTCTGTGAGAATATCCATAGAAAATCCCGTAATGATATTTTTGCAAATAAATATGGTAACACTCTTCTGAGGTGCTTGAAACACACACCAACTCATTCTGACAGCAGTTGTGTGGCAGACTGGTCATGGTGGGACGTATGCGCCTTTGAGGAAAATTGGGTGGGTTTTTCGTAAATGACAACAACAAATTCTTTGGAATGCCAGTGGTTTCGTTTTTATTTCAGTGGCAAATCTTGCGTTTGAGTGCCGTGAGAGTAGCTACAGGCACCACTGGTAGAAAAAAATGCTTCCCATAAGGCCTGTACTGAAAATATAAATTGAACAGGGTATAGACAATGAGTAATCAGAGTTGCCAGCTTAGTTTCTTATTGCAGTTTAATTTAATTATAATTTACTTCATAAGTACCTTTCCTAACTTTTTTTCCTAATCTTTCTTTTTAAATATTATTGTATTTTTATATTTTGCAGTTCTAGTGACCATGGTAAGATTTTTAGTTACACTTAGTTCTCTTCTAATATTACCTAAATTATTCAGTGCACCTTATATTTACCTTATCAGCGACAGTAAACACTATGAATATGGATAGTGTTCGGGATGATGGGCATAGAGGTCCTGCAATTGCCGGAGTTAATCGAAATTTGGCTGAAATGGTTAGGGTTCTCCAAGCGCAAAACGAAGGCATTCACATTTGTCATATTAATGCCCAAAGCCTATACCCAAAAATCGACGAATTCGGGCATATTTTTGTTAACTCTAAAATAGATGCTATTTGCGTTTCCGAAACATGGTTCCATACTGATCCAAACTCTGAAGTGGGTAGACATATATCTATAAGGCTGAAGGCTTTGAGCTATTTCTCGCTGATAGGATTGGTCGTGTTGGAGGTGGAGTTGCGATATATATTCGTAATACACTCGACTACAACTTTGTCTGCAAGTCTGGTTCGGACTCTACTATTGATTTGTATTTCGTAGAGGTTTATGTAGCCATGAAAAAGTGCTGGTAGGCGTAGTTTATAGGCCTTATAATTATATTTCACTTGGTTTACTTTACGCCGTCATAGAGAGACCTGCCGAACATTCCCCGTTCAATGGACTTCTTGGAGCACATGAAATCGTATGACGTAAGTCCAGTCAATACGTCCACTCCAGTAGACAACAAACCCTTATCGATGCGGTTTTTGTTTCAAATAAAAATAAAGTACTATTGTTACAGGTCAACTTCCGGCACCAGGGTTCTCGAATCATGACTTGTTGTTTCTTACCTATCTCGTTGACAATAAATATGCTGATACCAAAGTCATGTTTAGAGATTCCCGGAACATAAATTACGCCGCATTGTAATATGACGTTGGTAGCAAAAACTGGGATAGTATTTATCGGATGCCCCTGGTTGATGATCAAGTATACTTTCTCCAACAGGAAATCGTCTCATTATTTAACGAATACCTGCCTATAAAAACAAAAATTTGTAAAATCAGCTTCAATTCAGTGGCTTATGAAAAAACTTGAAGATGCATTTAAAAGCTGGAAGAAATATAAGATTGATGAGTTTTACAATCTTTATCGATCACTCCGAATTAAGACAACCAACAAAATCAGAAATGCGAAGCGTGCTTTACAACAGAAAATTTGGTACTTGTTCGTCCAGAGAGATATGGCAACAAATCCGAGAAATTGGTCTAAGTAAAGAGAAGCTAAAAACTGCACAAAATGTCGATTGTGACCAACTGCACTCGGTTTTCCTAAGATCACGAAGTCAAAATTCAACAACATTCGTTCTTGACTTGTCGCCTGATGATAACAGCACTCTTTTCTTCAATTTCTGTAGGGTATGACAAAAAGATGTTTCTGAAGCTTTATAAGCAATCAAATCTAACGCCATGGGACTTGACGAAATTCATCCTAAATTTGTTAGACTTTTGCTTCCTTATATACTGCCCTTTATAAAGCACATTTTTAAATCCATCTTAACATCATTTTTCCCTTCGCAATGGAAGAAAGCTAAGGTTATTCCTATCCAAAAGAAAATGAACGGAAATTCAGTGGAATACCGACCCATTTTAATACTCCCCTTATTTTCTAAGGTCTTCAAGAAAACTATACTTGCACAGATGCAGAATTATCTCTTAAGTAAAAATCTACTAAGTGACAATCAGTCGGGTTTTCGCACAAAAAGAGCTATAAGACCGCTTTATTATTGGTAATCGATGACATCAGAAAAGCTGTCGATGAAAACCATGCTACTATTCTCTCCTTACTCGATTTTTCGAAGGTCTTCGATACCGTCAACCACTCAATCCTTTGCTCCAAACTTAGAAAAGAGTTCAAGTTTTCACTCTCTTCAATGAAACTCGTCTTCTCCTATCTACGGGAGGCAGCAGTGTCAGTGTGTGAGCGTTTCTCAAGGTTATTGCCAGTAAGGTGTGGGGTGCCTCAAAGCTTAGTTCTGGGACCACTACTTTTCTCACTCTGCGTAAATGAACTGCCTAAGATAGACAAGCATTGCTCAATGTACGTGTTTGCTGATGATGCGCAGATTTACCTAAGTTTTTCAACACAACAGGTCATCGAGGCTACAACGCTAATAAATGCAGATCTTCAGCGTATACTCAACTGGTCAACTAAAAACGATTTACTCCTTAAAGCTCTAAGGTCGAAAGCACTTGTGATCCACAAAAGAATAAAAGACATTTCCCATTTCCACCTATTCAACTAGCAGGGCGCCAAATGGAGTTTTTTACCTATACTACTATATTGCTGCGAGATCTTCCGCTGCCCAGATTACAATACTAGAAGAAAGCTTAATGTTGTGTATAGTAACATTGCCCGATTCGTATTTAATTCAAAGAGATATGACCATGTTTCCCTGTATGCAAAACAAATAAGCGGTTGTACTTTCGACGGTCTACTCAGATATAGAGTCCTATGTCTGTTGCATGATATCTTGCAAAGTAAACAGCTGGAATACCTATCAAATAAGCGCGGATTCCTTCAGTCGATTAGATCGTGTATGCTCATACAAACTTATTATGCATGTCAAATTTCTGAACGTCAGTTTTTTGTTAGCTCTGTAAGATTGTGGAATTCTCTGTCCATTAACATTAGAAAGATTAGAAGCACGAATAAAAAAAAAATTATTTTTAAAATTTTTAAAAATGTATTTCCTTTTACTTGTACATATTTACTTATTTACTGTATTTATTTGTTTGCACATTATTCTAAATTAAAGCTAAAAGCTTGCAAACTTTAAAAGATGCTTGTTGTCTTAAATTGTAAGCAATACTGTAGAATGATAATATTAATAATAATAATATTTGATTGGGCTTCTTCAGATTCGCTCTCAGATTTCAGATTTCACGTGTCTCGAACATAAAAACGTCAGTTGCTCTCTTTCGTGTTGATATAAAAAAAAAATACCGATTCGCATATAATGTGTAGCCCTCGACACTTTTCGAAGCGTTTTCCATTCACCGGTTAAATTTTATATTAAAACATTCGAAATTTGTCTCCCAATTGATTTCTAAATATTAATAGGTACACAAATAATTTATAAAAACAGATTCACCCGATGCAATGCCTTTCTTTGCAGTAGAAAAACTTCACGAAAACGTAAACAGCCTCCACCAGTTGTCAAACTCGAAGATTCACTTGCATTGTTAAATTTGAAGCAATATGGCCTGAATAGTTCAACAAATCCCAACTGTTTCGTTTTTGAAGAAATTACTGGGTTAGAGGTCTTACATACAATCTACTCACTAAACAACACAAGATCATGTAGGAACGATGGCATCTGTAACGTAACTCTAAAGAAAATTGGTCTTAATTTAGTTTATATCTTACCTAGCATATCTTTTCAGTGGAGTTTTTTCTGAACATCTAAAATGTTACCACTTTCTAAAAACGGAAATCGAAAAGAAAAGAACAACTACTATAGAACCATTTCCCTGCTAGTTAATAAATAAAAAGTTATCTATATTTAATTAAAATCTTATTGAAAACATTTTTAGTTTTCGGCGTTTAAATACCTATACTCAATTTTCCATCTTCACGTTTTTAAGAATAGAATTAAGGGGTATATGAATTACCTCCCTATTTGTACCTATATAAAAATAAAAAAGCATTGCTATTGTATGTCATAAAATAAAAATGTTCTGCAACAGCTTATCGGAAACTAAAAACCTACTTTCAATTCAATTTTTTTTTTAAAGGTTTAATGCTCTGAGGGGTATCGATTTGAATGACCACGGGCAGTTGTAGAACCTACTTATGTACTAGTCTAAAAAAAATCTTGGATTCTCTTAAGCTAACTAGACAATTATCCGTTCTATCTATATAACTATTTAACTAAATTTTTAATAACTATGAACGATGCAATGCATTAAGAAATAAAATGTTTCATATATTCTCTTCATAATTCTTAAAGAGCATCATTCAAATAAGTTTCTATGTATTCCACACAAAAAAACTAACTTAAGGGCGAGAGTCCGAGAGTATTCTTTGACAGTGGTTTCATAGTACAAAAAAAAATCGGAGGCTTTTTTCTTCGTGTGTATTGATTGGAAGTTTTGTTATAAGAAAATCGAGGTGACTTAATAACTGCTATAACATTTTTCTGCGTTTTTCATAATTTTCATAATATTGTTTACCAAATAATATTTTAATTTAATTACCTTCTTTCTCACAATTAGGGCTATCCGCGTTTTTTGGGTTGGACATCGACGATGACTCCATGTCAATTGAATTTATTCCGTCAACTGACTCCATATTTGCGATATTTTATTTTATTAATTTATTAGATAATAACTAAACTTCACTTGAGTCATAATTTTTTAGAAATAAAGAACAACTTAACTTAACTAAATCGGTTTCGTGGAAATGAAAATATCCCCAACGAGTCCGTTACTTAACCAACCTAAACTGAAATAAGAGGACTATATCGAGTACATCGTCATGGGAGATGGGTGTATATTTGAGTCCTACTCCAACTCATTTATGTATATACAAATATTGCTCATTTTATTCTCCTCATATCAGACTACCCTCACTAAGAACTAGTCATGCTCAGTAAGTTTCAAATATACGGAGCAGAATCGAAAATGAAATCAACCCCTAAAATTGAAATTTGAATTAAATTTGACATTTCTCAAGCGATGTCAATGCTATGTCGATAATACAGCATGGGTGTGTTTTATTTGTCTGGTCGGCATACTCTGGGTTCCACAGGTAAGAACACAATATTTGAATAATAATGCAATGAACTTTAAGCAATGTTATTGCGAACACAAAACTCATTTGTTTTTTTTTGGCAATTTTATTGTTATTGTAGGTACTTCTAGACTGCGAATCGGAATAAAACAGTCGAGATCAACCCACGAATCGTACGAACTTAACCTTCAATAATGAAACTGATTCGCAGGTAAAAAAAGTTGTTATGTGAATGAAATGTCAGAATCTACGAATATTCGCTTGTTTGCAATTCGATCCCATATGAATAGTTCTTTACTGATAGTTTCAATCGTTTCAATCAGTTCAATCATAGACAAACCATACGGAGGTCCCTAACTTCGGTCGATTTACCCTAATTTGCCTACAAAGCTATGTGCCACTTCCACTCTATGCAAAGTTGCTGGTAGCGCTCAGAGAATTTTATCCGTTAAATTTGATATTATTCGTTACATTCGTGATGGTATCTAATAATTTTTAAAAATAAGTGTATCTACATTTGCTTAAAATATTTATGAAAAACGGTCAATGGTCGTAAGAAAATAAAAACGTTTTGAGCTAGCTTTTATGAGTTAGGTGTTTAATATCGAAAAGTGGAAAATACGTGACCATAGGTGTCCTTATATGTACATAAGAAATAAATCCTCTATAGATAGTTTTATTAACCAAAGAAAATTATACGCCTTTTTTGGTACCATTTATTTTTTATTTTTTGCATACGGATTGACATTAGAACTAGTAAAATAATTGACATTTTATCGATAGGAAAACAAAATGGCGGAATATAAACAAATATTGATGGGGCCAGCGGGCTCAGTATGATTTGTCCAAATTTTTAACTAAATTGTGCTGTTCCAACCAGTTCTGTTCGCGTTTATTTTATCGTGTTCAAAAATGGGCTGTTTGGTTGAAACGTAAAAAAAACTTGTAGGATAACAAAGGCTATTTATAATGGCCATAGTAGTGTTTTGTTCAAATATTGTTAAAAAGCGCACAATTCACATTTCTTTAACGTCTCAAGTTTTACCAAAAATGTATACTGTGGTGTGGAATGTACCTATCGTGGAAACTAAAATGGTAAACTGTAAACAACCCAATAGACACCAAACAAGTTCCACTTCCAATTGGAGACTCGAATCTGTCAAATTATTGGAGATTTAAGTGAGCTAATTCTAGAACCATCTAAAAAATTCGCGATCTATCGCCGGAGCGGATATAAAATGCAGGTTTGAGAACAGGGACGGACATTTGATTTTTAACAGTGATTGGTAAAGTTCGAAATAGTAATCGGTTGTGAGATAAATAAGTGGAAAGTAATACAGTGAATTAAGTAATGATTGGATTGAAACGTTAAAGAATTGTTTTAAGTGATATTGTTTTGGTACCTACGTGAATTATTTGAATAATCCATAAAAGTGTAATAAAAGTGATTTTATTATTATTATTATTCTACGATGCTGTTTTTTCCACTTTGTTATTAACTTGTCAGTAATTTTTTAACATAATTATGCAGCATATAAGGTTAGGTTAGGTTTGGGTGGCAGGCCGCATAAAGTGCAGCCTCCACAGAGTCAATGATCCGTTAAACAAACTGGAGGTAAGAATTAAGTATTGGAGGCAGTTGATGTTTATAATTGCAAGTTCGACAAGATTGTCGAAGAAGTATTCTCTGAGTGTGTATACTTTACTTCGGGATGAGAAGGCTGGGTACGTGCAAAGGAAGTGAAGGATAGTCTCTTCCTGCTCCTCGTCCACACAGCTTCTGCAGAAATCATTTGGACACCTACTAATGTGCTTATCATGGATCTTTTTAGTGTTGTACGATTTTTAAAGCGCTTGAAATCCAGCTTAGGCCATATCTGTTTCGTGAAGTGGCCAGCAGCCATATACAAGGTGGGCCAAAAGAAATCATCCGATGTTGTTTGGCTCTCATTTTTTTTTCTAAATGAAAAACTTCGGTTCTGTTTTTTGGTTATTTTTACTTGAACCTTTAGAATTTTATTGATCAAGTCGAGAAGAAGATATCGGCCGTTACAATTGCCATACGGGCTCGTTTTATGGCATTTTTCATCACTTCGGCGAGAGTTTCGGGCGTCAGATTCTCGCAATTGTGTCGGATGTTGTCCTTAAGGGCTTCTAGGGTCTCGGACTTGTTCACGTAAACACGGGACTTCAAAAAACCCCATAAAAAAAGTCTGGAACGGTTAAATCGGGCGATCTTGCGGTCCAATGCAAATCGCCAAAACGAGAGATGAGTCGACCCGGGAACGCCGCCTTCAGAATATCGGTTGTGGCTCGCGCAGTGTGTGCCGTAGCTCGGTCCTGTTGGTTGGAACCACATGTCCTCCAGTCCTAATTCGTCCAATTGCGGCACAAAAAACTCGGTTAACATGGCCCTATAGCGCGCACCTTCCACTGCGCACCATGCAGTAACTTTGAGCGGGTGTAATGGCTCCTTGTGCATTACTCGTGGATTTTCGGTGCCCCAGAACCTATAGTTTTGCTTGTTCACGTACCCGCTGAGGTGGAAATGAGCCTCATCGCTCATTATGATTTTAGTCGAAAAATCGAAAATTCAAAATTATTCCGCGTTCTTGGGGAGTGTATCGCTCCAAGTGAACAAGCACTTGTATTCTACATCTGTCTAGTCCAAAAATGTCAAAACAGATTTGACATTGGCGGCCATTTGCAAAAATAAGAGCATCTTCCAATAGGGTGATCTCTTTTGGCCCACCTGTACATATCTATATTGTTTTATTACAAGTCTTTAGCTGTCAATTGTTTTTTCTCTCTTATTTTTGATACAGACGTTCTCGGGAACTACGCTTAACAACAACATGTTAAGCAATACAAATTGAAAAGGTTTGCTAAAAGAAATTTTCAAATTTTAAGAATCAATGCGGGTATTAACACTTTTTTTTTTTATTGATATCGGCCGCATATCAGAGCAGCAGAAAGGCTCCGCTGAAGATACAATTTCTGTATTAACGTTCACTAAGTGTGTTGCATAAATCTTATGAGACATTAGAAGGCAGTAGCTGCAGCTATTCCCGTAAACCTTAAATATTAATGAAAATGTATACCATAAAGACTAAAATATTTCATTTGTATTCATATATTTACATACATTTACAAAATAAGCACTTTTAAAAATACGGCAAAACTCTATAAATTTATTAAATAATAGTCATTTATTTTTATTTAATATTAATTTAACTAACTGCTTAGAGCTAATGATGCTATTGACATCACTATGGCTACAGTTGTCCACTTTCTTTGTATGTTGCTTGCTTTATCTGAAATGAGATATAAGCAAACTGTTTAATATAGGTATGCACAGTTTTATTAAATTATAAACAATAAAAATGAGTCTAATGTTTCACTGGTGCCTGAGTTGTCAAATTGGGTGATATGTTTAAGCATGTTACTTCTCGGGAACATGAACCATTCCATTCCTTTTTATATGTAATAACAATGGGAGTCAGTGTTTATAGGTCGGTGCTTTGCCTAAGAACGCTTTCAAATGAACGTTTGTAAAAGCGTCGTTTCGTGTCGAAAGGCAAAACACTTAGGGCGTTACTAATACTAATTCTCAACATTCGCATTAAATATTTTGTAGGTAATAAATCATAATATGTATGTACTTAGGTAATTCTATGTAGAAAATTTGTGTCATTTTGAGTTTATTAAATGGCTTTTTATATTTATTTTTTTGTAGGCGCAGTGGCCATGGTTGCCACTTGCAAAAAAAATTAGCAACCAAAAATGGAAAAAAAAGTTACCAAACCAAGCTAAAAGTTACCAAAAATCTGGAAAAATGATAAAACACGAAAAAATCGTACATATCGTCTTGAGCCAGTATGAATATGACTTTTTGGTATCGTTTGATTTTTCTCTGATTTACGAACTTAATATAAAAAAATGTCATGGTAGTAGAAAAATGCACCTATGTTTAAGCCTAGTATGCACTTTGTTCAGAACACGTAAAGCCTCTCAAGTGGAATCGAATTTTTCATACAAATTTTTCTCCGCGAAATGTCAAATTTAACTTTCCACGTGAAAATATGAGTAGGCAGTACCTACGCAGTTCAAGTGAAAAATAGGTACTTCAAATACTGATATGGCAGACACTTCGTCACCTCAGTATTTGAGTGATCTAAACGACAAAAACAAGTTTCGAGAAAACGACGTTTAAAGTTTGAAAACGAATAAAACAAAAACCTTCAGTAAGACAACCATTAACTAAATTTTTTAATTTAGTGGCTATTGAGTTCTACTTACACTTTAGTTCTTGTTTTAATCGGACAGTTGTTTTTTTTTTGTAATCTCAAGTTGAAAAAAAGGAAATTGCAATTTTTTTTTCCAAATAATGCGTATTTGTATGGTATGACGTATGAGGCACTTTTTGAGCAACCTATGTGGCATTTAAAAACTGAGCGGCATTGTGACTTTTGAATGCGTATGTGGCATATATTCATACAAAAGTTGAAATAAAAGCATTTTTTTAAATTACTGTTATTTTGTTTTTCTTGGCGTTTTTTTATGGCAAACTTATTTTTTTATGTAAAAAACAAGGTAAGTTATCGTTTCAAAGAAAAATAATTCTGTAATTTACTAACGTTTGTTTATATCGGGGATCTAAAAATCCAATATTTCAGCTCTTTTTTAAATTAATTTAGTGCCTTCAGAGGGTAAAAAAGGAAAACAATAAAATAAAATATCTATTTTATCCAACTTTAATTTCAGATCATACTTGTACAGAATA
Organism: Cheilosia urbana; assembly: GCA_946477585.1. NCBI lineage: Eukaryota > Metazoa > Arthropoda > Insecta > Diptera > Syrphidae > Cheilosia > Cheilosia urbana. The sequence goes on from OX297856.1 coordinate 49,174,432, forward strand.
TATTATTAAATAATTATAATGCAGAAAAACGAAACATAAATTGAACAGTAACTGTCTATAAGGAATTTATGAAGCCGACTGTATTGTATGTATCACTTATGCACTGAATTACAAATTTGACTTGGAGCTTTGTTTGTATGTATCACTTAAACACTGAAAAATGAGTATGCATATGAAGCACTTTTGAGGAAGAATTGTATGTTTAGATCATTCGAGCACTGAATTGGTGTTTGTCAATGAAGCATAATTTTTGTTCAATTGTATGTATAGGTCATTTAAAATGTTTAAGAAATTTAAGAAAAGTTCATACGAAAATGTGACCTTCCCATATGAAGGCTTATGTGGCAGACCAATACTGACCATTAATTCCCAAAAGTGCGTTTAGATCATTTGTAACACTGATATCTTTGGCAATAATGGACATAGGATAGATTTAATTACACCAAAAGAAAGATCTCCATCTTGTCTCTTAGAAATCATTCCTAACTCAAAAATGGCAAAAATGCAAATGTATCACTCAAATACTGAGGTGACGACTTAGGTTCTATTATCAGTCGCATTACATTTTTGACATTTCGGCGTGAAAAATAATTTAAAGGAAATCGTGAAATTTATTTGAATTTCTGAAGTTTCCTTAAGTCTTCATAGAAAATAAAAGAAAACTATTGACAAATAATATCAATTCATTTTAACATAAGCATTTTAAATTCAATTAGGTACATTATAGAACGTTACTTACTGAAGTACTAGGAATACTTTTAAACCTCAAACGTAGTGGGCAGAAAAAGTTCAGAAAGTTACCAAAACCAGATAAAAATTACCAAATTACCAAAAATCATGAACTAAGAAAAAAAATTACCAGATTTGGTAATTTATTACCAAAGTGGCAACCGTGGCAGTGGCTTAGTGGGTAGTGTGTTGGATTACTAAGCGAGGGGTGTAGGTTCGATTCCCGGAATAACAAATTACATCTTAAGGATTTTTCCACCTCTCGTGAATGGCTGACAAACATCCGAGAGTACCTATAACTGTCATGGAGGAGCTTCTCAATTGGCCGTCTGAGACTTGGCATAAAATTGTAGATTCTTTCCATTCGTCAAAAAAACAAACAAAACGAATGGTTGTTAGAAAATAGCCCTTTCACAGGATGGGCTATCTTTTCGGTTCAAACGTCAACAAACTTATAGGATAAAAAAGCATGTCTATAAAGGCAAGCTAAGATTGCACTTTCCATTTTTCGTGGCAATTTCGACATGCTGACAGAAGATTCAAAAAGAATTGGTTTAGAAATTTCTAGTACCTACGGGAGCAAGTAAAGCACAACAAAATCCTCGTCAGCTTATATTTCGGACGCTCACATATTAGATCTTTCGGAAATCCGAATCTTCCAGAAATTAGAACCTGAGTTTTTAATGCATTGAATGCTTTAAAATTAGAACTTGAGTTTCTAATTTTTGAGCGATTTTTGTCTTAGCTTTGTACACATCGGTTAATTCCCAATTTGTTTGTTTATTTTGCTTCAGCAAGGCAAAAATAAAAAGGGGAATCCCCAAATTATGTATGTGGTGATTCCCTTCGCGTGTTTTTTTGTCATACTAGTTACATTATTTGATTATACGCCTGTGAATATTTAACTTGCATGTATACCTAGATATTTGGCTTAGTCTCGTTTACAAAAGGAATTTAATTTATTATAAACGTAAAAGGGAATCGCTTAGCTCTAGCTTTCCGTGTAACAAAATCTGCCATCAGCTACATAAAATCTGAGGAAGAAGCGATATTAGATGCTGTTTCCAACACCTATGAAGAAGCAAAAACTAAATCCGTATACAGCGCTGAATTTCCGGAAATGGAAAGTCTTTTTTTTAATTGTTTCTAAATAAACGTAAAGAAAAGAAGTACACAATGACTGGACCAATATTAAAGGCAAAAGTTAAATCATTTTTCGATGAAGTATATCTCGATAAAGATGAAAACGCATTCCGTGCAAGTGATGAATGGTTTACAAAATTTAAGAATCGGCAAAGTATTCGCTATACTTAAAAATTGGTGGCGAGATACTCTCTAGTAATGTTGGCGCTGTCACTCCGTTTATGCACAGAGATTTATATAAGAATAATAAATTTAGGAGGTAGTTTCACTCTTTATAAGTGACGTCCAGAAATTAGAACATTTCGCAAATTAGAATTACCCCAGGAACAAAGAGGTTCTAATTTCTGAGCGTCCGCTGTAAGTACCTTTTTAAGTTCTCAACAACCCCTGGAAACAGATTAGACATTCGCTCATTTCTTAAACGTCAAATATCTCTCAAAAGTAGGACAGCATTTTAAGTTTTTACAAAAAGCGCTGTAAATTAAAAAAAAAAAACGCGTTTTACACACTGAAGCTCCAGGTCAATAGCGTGATTTAAAGCGTCATTTTGAAATTTCTTTGATTTTAGAAACGACATGACAAATTAAACCTTTGCTCTTAAAACTAAATAGGTAGTTCTTAGTCTATAGAAGTGTAAACAGTATCTTTAGAGAGAAAGAAGATTAAGGGTAGCGTTGCCAGACGCCTGGTTTGACCGGGACGTCCCGGATCTATGACAGAATTTTGGTTGACGTTTCAATAATTTTTGAAAATAAACTCGTTTCAAAATTTGTGGTATTACACTTTAGTCTCTTTTACACGCAGCTGTTTTTTCAGCATGATTTAATGTAAAAATAAAATGAAGAAAAAATGAGACAAAAATGTGGTATCATACGGTCTTAACAAATTCTCATTAAAGTTTTCAATTAAGGACACCTAGCATATAAGAATGTTTTTAATTTCTGAAAATGAGCAGCTGTCATTCAAATGAAAAATTTGTAAATCACGTGTTTTTTTTTTATATTTTTGCTATTTTTCCCTTCGAACTACGAACAAAATCTGGCAACCCTAATTAAGGGTAACATTTGACTTAGTGTCAGGGGAAAATGAGAGTTTCCGAACAAATATTTAAATTTATTAGTTGATACAGAAAACTAGTATATAGTTGAAGTCGATAATGCTCGAACTATATTCAGTGCTTAACTTAAACGATTTAAAAACGTAAGTATTTTAAAAAATATATTAATAAATACTGCAAATTTTAAATACCTTTCAACCCCCTTCCTCACAATGTGAATACTTGAGTTCGCCCAGTGATAGAAATCCTACCATTATAGTAAACAAAACATATTACAAAACAGAATACACACAGCATTGCATCTCTGCACACTCTTCTCAACAAACATTCAAACGAATATTTTGTGTATGTATATTGTATATGTAAGATCTAAATAAATAAATAAATAGTTGGCGCAACAGGTCCGGAGAGACCCTAGGCCTAGCTTCTCACAACCATTCGTTTTGTGTGAGTTTTTCATTTTTGGAACGAATGGAAGGGATCTACAGTTTTATACCGACTCCAAACGGCTAATTGAGAAGCTCTTACAAGACATTTATACTCTCGGATGTTTGTCAGACGTTCGCGAGAGGTAGCGCAGCGGAAAAAAACCCTACAAAGGCGGAATTGGGTTTTTGCGGGATTCGAACCTTGAACCCCCGCATAGTGGTCCAACACACTAACCACTAAGCTACTGCGACTACATGTAAGACCTATCAGATCTAAAAAAAAAACGTTTCCCTACCACATAATAGGTCGATTCGCATACTTTCCCGAGCCGAACACTACAAATCTGTCAAACTCAAAAAACTAAGCGAAACTCTCTCAGAGAGCTGATAATATAGTCAACAGTACGTGGATAGACTACGAGGACGAGCTACTTTGAGCCACTTACATCTTGCAAAATTATGAAACGTTCTATAGTATGTAGAACATTCGACCACCACCGTTTTTTTTTTATCTACACAGATTTTATCTTTCTGTCTACAAATGACGGATTCTTAATTTGTTTCTTGTCATATTTATCTAGGGGGCATTGAAACGGAGACATTGTAATGTGGTATTCGATTGGGTTTTTTCCAGATTCGCTCTCAGACTTCGTATGTCTAATCCAACATAAAAACGTTACTTGCTCTTTTGTTTTGCTTATATTCGTGCGATTGGAATATGTGTAGTCTTCGACACTTTTCTAACCTTTTTCCATTCACTGGTTAAATTTTATAGAAAAACATTAGAAATTTTCGCCCAGTTTATTTGCTAAACATTTGTACATAAATAATTAACAAAAATAGATCCACCCGATGCAATGAAGTTGAAAATTTTCACGGAAATGTAAACAAACTCCACTAGTTGTCAAACTGAGAAAAAAAAAATCATAAGATTAGCAAAAGTGCTCTGAAATTGGAAAAAGATTGCTTGTGTTCGTGCCATTCGAACATAAAAAGTGCCCTAGAGCAAAAAAGGTTTGTGAGAGTGCCCAATCGAATACCACATAAGTGTTCTTAGAATATGTATGGCCGTCAAACTTATTTTTACCTAATCCTTTGTAAATTAATAACTAAAAAATATCGATTTGCCCGATACAAACTGTTTCGATTAAGTTTCAAAATTACACGAAAACATAAACAAGATTCGGAAAAAGTGCTTTCGACCCCAAAAATGTTAATTTCTTGTGACAATTGAACATAAGTGGCCCGGGGCAAGAAACAGTGTCATCTTCACTCTTCTGTTAATCGAATATGTTAGTGAATGAAATCAAACTTCTTGCATAAACATTTTGACTGACAAATTAAAAACTCTATTTGTAATACGGACATAAGGATTCACATCACAAGCCTTCTGTTGATTGACGTGACTACTACTTGTAGTCACCACTGTAGTAGTGGCCAAGTAGCAGTTGGAAACTTTTAAATTAGGTACCTATAATGCGGCGCGACATAAAAATTCGGATCTCTTACCTGTACTTACCATAAAAAATAGTTTCTCTTCGTTTGGTGTAATTCGTACCAAGTAAGAAAAATGCACAAGTGATTGGAGTAGGTGATTCCAATTTATTCCTCGGAATTTTCGATTTCACCGTCATACTATATAGACCACTAGGATCCTGTTCCAGTTGGGTGAGCACAGATTCCAATCGTCTCATATTAAAGCTATAAGGAAATAAAAATTAGTATCTCATTATCAGCTTGTAATTGCATCGAAACATACAGCACAGATAACACTGGCTGTGGAAATACGTTCTGCACTGTGCAAATGACATCTACATTGCTTTCTTGCACGTCTATTCTCGTCTCCAAACCAAATTCGGACTCAGGAACTGTTAACAATGTTATATCAACTTATTTTTACTTATATTTACTACAAAAAGACATACCAATTATTTGTAAGCGAGCACTTCTCTTATCAGTAGACTCAAATGTTTGGACCGAACATGTGTATTCACCCGTCATATTCCAATCGGGCTTGGTTATCGATATAACTCCAGGATTGCCCTCCAACGAAAATATTTTTGTATCTATCTTTGATTTCATAAATCCCTAAAATCAAATGGCATGTCATTAAATCGTCAACAATGTTATTTATCACAAGTCGTTTTTAATTACCATTGCGAATCCTTTGACAGAAGGGATCCATTGGTAAATCGAATTATTATTAAATAGCCATTTGAGTACAAATCCCTTTTCCCTTGGCCCCAGTTCATATTCGCAATCCAAAATTAGTGGTTCGGATTCCCCATTGCGATCCAGTGTATACATTTGTGGCACTTTTAGGTTTGTTATCTTCACGGAATTCGATACTACCAGAAAGCAAAAAAAGAAAAAAAGAAATGCAATTTCAATTCAACATACCTACATATGTATTTTATAAGGTATCTACATTTACTCTGCACTCTAATACCAAGAACATTTGCAATTAATATAAATAATATGGCACTATGTTTAGCGGTTGTAACAATGTTTCTCAAAATATCACTAAGGAAACGAACTATTACAGATAATTACGTATATATCCGCACCAGGACTTACCAGAAAAAAATGTAAACCAAGCTAGTATGAAAATAAATAATGCATTTCTATTTAAAACAATATTCATATTTAAATACAAATTTCGGAGTCGTGGTATATATTGTTTTAATTCGAAAGCAATTTTTAACTTAGTTGCATTTGCAACCACTCGATGTGTTAGTAGAATTTACAAAGTTGAAAAATAGCTGCAAACTTTCCCGAAAAGAAATAATATGCATACATAATTGACTGTGCCTTGGAGAAATCATTAGTTAATCTTAGTGTTCGTTTCAAATTTGGGAGTATATCACATTTTCTTTTGCAATTATCAATGTTGCCGCTGTGTTACTTTTATGTAATTAACTCTATATTCACTAATTATAATTTTCACTGTTCATTGTCCTGTTTTTTTTTTTCCACTTAATCTTCGTTCGATTTGGCTGCGAGGATATACGAAAATCTTTCCTGTTTTTTTTTCCCTACTGAAATACGTTTTTTTCACTTCAAGCACTTGTAACATAGAGTGCGCACATGCAACTTAAAAGCTTTCGAGTCGAGTAAAAAGGACTTTGTTGTTTTTACTCTCTTTTGTATGTTTTTTAATTTTATGTTTGAAAGCTTATTTGCTAATATCTACTGTTTTGCTTGTCATTTATAATGAAATATTAAAAATACACCTTAATCCACTTTGTAATATAAAGTGAAAAAAAAAACGTTATTGCGCCTTGGCAGTAATAGAAAATCCATAGGTACCTACATGCATGGATATTTAGGTATGTGCTATGTTCATTGCCTTTTAAAAATGACAGCTGTTTTAAAGAACAACAACAAGAGTTAAGAGTTGCATTTTGTTGCGTTTTTGAATGTCTTTGAGGGTGAATTATAGTGCACGGCTCCAATTACAGATTAGAAAAAATGGCCCTTTCAGAACTGAGTGTCAAGTGGTAGGATTTAAAAAAATCTTGTTGATTGACTTAAGATTTGAAAAATAGCTAGTAGATTTGAAGTTTATCTCAATTTCTGTTCAAAACACGTAAGCAATTCAAATCCCAAATATAAAAAGAAGTTAAGTACACTAATGGAAGGGATCTACAATTTTATTCCAAGTTCAAACGGCTATATGAGAAGCTCTTACATGACTGTTATATGTATCTACTCTCGGAAGTTTGCCAGACATTTGTGTTTTTTTTCGCGTATCAAACCTGGAAGCCCTCGCTAAGTAGTCCAACACAGGAGCCTAAGCCAAGTCGCTGGAACTTATTTTTATTTCTTTTTTACATATATTTTTTAATTATCGGTAGATCATCATGACTTTTTAGGTATGAGCTTTGTGATCTCATCCTCGCGTGTGATATTGTACATGGCTATGACTACAAAATTCCATTTGAAAAGCTTTTGGCTTCAATTATCTTATTGAGATGGGAAAGGACGAAGTTTATAACTATGAAAAGTGGTAGACTTTTTTTCGTAAAGGATTGAAATTTAAGGATTTATTTTAGAAGAAGTGAGAACACTGAGGCCGAAAAGACCGACACATTTTAGACCCACTTCTTTATATCTTTATAATATGTACCTACATTACATATGTATAAGACTTCGGGAAATATAAAGGCCGAAAATATAACGTTTGAAAACTCCGCCGAAATGCTTGCAGGTATGTGTTATTTCTTCAATTAAATGCTTGTAAAGTTACTTTTTGAAAATTTTTCTACAGAAGCCGAAGGAGTCTTGGAAAACGATGTTCTTGTGGTTATCAAAATAATAGATGATGTGCATTGGCGTTGGTTGTCTGTCTTGAAAGGGGCTCAATGGTTTGTGCGAGTATTCCTTGCTGACGATGTCCAGAGGAAGAAGATTGGACATTATCTGTAGAGCGGCGGTAGGAGATGTCCTCAGTGCACCCGTGATGCTAATGCATGCTAGTCGTTGAGTCTTCTCAAGGGCCTTCAGATTGGAGATCTTGTCGAAGGCCGGCCACCATACTATTATGCCGTAAAGGATAATCGGTCTGATTACCGCAGTGTAAAGCCAATGCATTATGTTGGGTTGGAGGCCCCATCTCGAGCCGATAGCGCTTTTGCAGGAGTAGAGTGCCACTAGGGATTTCCTAGCACGTTCGGCAATGTTTTCCCTCCATAAAAGCTTGCTGTCTAATATCAGCCCCAAGTATTTGGCACTTTTGACAAACTCGAGTGGAGTGCCATTGAGATTAGGGGGGGTGATAAGAGGTATCTTAACCCTTCTAGAACTAGTTCCGTTTTCGTCGGATTGACGCTTAGAACGCAACTATTGGTCCAGACTACTAGTTTACGTAAAGCGAGTTGCAGGATATCGGAAAGAGTCTGTGGATACTTTCCTGAAGTGAGTAAGGCGACGTCGTCTGCATAGGCCACAACTTTGCAACCGGAAAGCTCCATCGAAATCAGAAGTTCGTTGAGAAGTAGATTCCATAGCAGTGGAGATAGCACTCCTCCTTGGGGGGTACCTCGGTGCACAAGTTTTTCGACAGCGCTGCTGCCGAACGTAGCTGTCACCCTTCTGCAAGTGAGAATGTGGCCGATTAAGCAGCATATTTGTTCGCCAATGTTTAGCTTTTTTAAGGCTTATATAATCGAACGGGCCCCCTCTATGTCCAGGAAGATAGCCATAGTATATTCCTTGAAAGAGAGGGACCTTTCAATCGAGCCAACGATTGAATGAAGTGCGGTTTCGGTGGACTTGCCCTTTTGATATGCATGTTGAGAGCTAGAGATTAGCGCTTGGTCAACAGTGCTTTTGATGTGAAGATCGATGATCCTCTCAAGTGTTTTTAACAGAAAAGAGGACAGACTAATTGGTCTGAAGTCCTTTGGAAGTGATTGTGAGGCTTTGCCTGCTTTGGGAATGAAAACAACTTTAACCATCGTCCAGGATGAAGGAATTCTGCAACCAGCCAGAATCGTCCTAAGACTGTCCTTGACGATATCAAAGGCGTTCTGTAGTTGCGCAGGGAAGGTGCTATCAGGTCCCGGGGACTTGTGCGGTTCAAAGCTATTGACAGCCCACTTTAGCTTTTCCTCGCAAATGGTGATTGCATTTGGAAGGGTACCCAAGGGGGTATCCCTGCTAAAGTCAGGGTTACCAGTGACAGACGTGCAGCCAGGGTTATGAATACCCTTATAATGCGGGGCACAGCGCGGCATTCAAGTTTTTAGGAAGAGAAAGAGGGATAGGAAAGAGTTTGTGGCGCAGTGGATATTCTCCACGAGTGGTGTCCTAATAGCTAGGGGAGAATTGTTGATATTTGTGTTCGCTTATAATTCACTTAAACTTATCAGCAGTTTTTTTTATTTGTGAAAAATGTTTCGTGGTACTGGCTTGGATTTGAACACGTAACCTCCCACTCAACAAGCGAACACTCTATCACTGCGCCACGGCCACCCGTTGTTTTGGCTCTGTTGAATGCCTTTCTGCTCTTGCAGCGAAGTGCAGTGAGTTGCTTGCACCACCACGGTGGTTTCTTGCCTGCTCTCACTATAGTGGGAGGACAGGAACCCGTGAAAGCCCTATCAAGGGCTGAGGTGAGCACGTTGTTGAGCAAATCTAGTTCAGTCTAATCGCTAGGTGGCGAGGTGTGTTTGACCCAGTTAGTATTACGTTGCGGTAAAAACATTTTTTGGGAGTGTAGCTACAGTCTAGAGTGATGTATATGTATCGATGGTCCGAGAAAGATGGACTGTCCGATACTGCCCATTTTGAGACAGCCGCGGAAAGATTAAGAGAAGCTAAAGTAACATCTATTACCTCCTGCCGATTTTTAGCAATGAAGGTTGGATTGTTCCCTCTATTGCAGACTACAAGGTTAGTTTCTACTAAATAACCAAATAAAGACTCACCTCGAGGGTTAATGTCGGTACTGCCCCATAGGTCGTGGTGTGCATTTGTGTCACAACCTATCACAATGCCGGTCTTTTTGTCCTCCGCTTGTTTGACGGCCCGTTGTAGTTCAGCTGATGGCGGGCTAGCTTCTTCGTATGGAAGATAAGCAGACGCCAGCCAAACCGGTTCGCCGTTGTTGGGAGTGAGCTGCGCTGCAGCAAGATCGCCTGTGCTATGCTGGGGGATGAGAGTAAGTTTAATTGTAGTTTTAGCAAGAATGCAAGCTCTAATTTTACCTTTACCTTCCGCGTAGTAGAGGGTATAGCCAGGAGCCCTGAGTCCAGTTACGCGGTCTTTGTCAAGCCACGGTTCTTGGATCAGGGCAATGTCCAGTCCGTCCTCGATAAGACGGACCCTTAGGTTGGCGGTTGCCAGTTTTGAATGGTGAAGATTAATCTGTATCAGATTTAGCGGCATTGCTATCTGATACAGACTTCTCCACAATGGTAGCATCCAAATCCTCTGATGGCGAGTCGGTGTCTACCGAGGATGATGCGGAGGAGCTGGGCACGTTGGCTGCAGCGGTATGGAGGTCATCTTTCCTGAAGAGCTTCAACTCTACTTCCTTCAGGCCGAAGTTAATCAGGAAGTTCCTGTTCCTGAGAATCGGGATGGACTCAGGCGACATTGAGATGACCATAGAACGACCTGTTTTTTTGGGCTCCTCATCGGAACCGCAGGGGTTTTCAACGACCTTACAGTCTTTGACAGGAAGGCCCGGGTCTTGGAAGCCCATAAGGGCAAGTACCTTAGCAGGGTCTCGTGGTTCGAGTGGAACCCAGACCCTAGCTCTTGGTCGGTGGGGGATGGAGTTCCTATCCACCAACTCGAGCTTGGCCCCTGGCCAAACCTCACCGAGGCTACCGATGGCTGCCCGGATGAAGTCGACCGAGCGTTGATCTTCGCAGGCGATCAGTTTGACGAATCCCTGATGCCAACCAGCGTCCTTAAAGATGATGGGCTGCTGGTTATTGGACATATACTCACAGAGACAGTTCATCACTCTGTTCTCTATGAGTCCCCACTTGTCGAAGGAGAGTCTGCCTTCCTCATCCGATAGGTCCACTACCGCGACTATCAGGTTGTCCTTGGCCACGTCAGAAAAGGATTTGGAACCCACGTTGGAGTTCCTAGCCTTTTTCGATGCGTTGGACACCTCATCAAGGGACCTGCGCCTTTTGGGGACAGATCCAGCCGCTGCTGCAGTCCTACCCCCTGTAACGCTCGTTGAACTGTTAGCTTGGGGGCGAGTCTTCCGAGGTCGGTTTACTCTTACGAGCGGTCTCTTGTTGCCCAGCGGTGGGGTAGAAGGTTTTCTCGGGATGGAGACCTTTGAAGTAGAGGGGGTGGCGTCTCTGTTCGCAAACTCCAATACCCAGGGCGTTGCCCATGCGTATGAAGCTCTCACCGGCTCGGTCCATAATTTTTCCGCCTTCGAGTGAAGACGGGCAAATATGCGCAAAGCTGCCTTGGTCTCTCGACCAAGTGACCTGATTCTAAGATCTGCCAGTGTAGGTGTTGGGGGACGTGGGAAGCTGCACAGAGCAGCAGTGAACTCGGTTGTGACCTCGTCTGAAAGCAACGAGCAATCACTTGCAGTATCATTTAAGCAGAGTTCCTGCAGATGCTCTTCCAAGCGTTGAAAATGAAAGTTATGCTTTACGTGAACACCTGCCTTGACGGCTTAATTTCACGGTGGGCATACCCACATTAGTGTCACTTGAAAGAGACGTTGACAAAGCGTCCCAAGGCCAGTTCAAGTAGAAGTACAAGTACTGACCTTGGTAAATTACCGTGGCTGATAGGTAAGATACAGTCCGATCGACCCATACGTGATGGGCGAGGCCTATCTTGACACCTCTTCGTTCTGAAAGAACGCTTTTGCCTTCCGCATTCGGATTAAACCACAGCCACCACGAGTCCGACCTCAAAATGATGGAGGCTGACCAATGGTGAAATTGGTACAGGGGCCCCTCCATCTCCCGTGGTACCAGTTTAAGCTAATGGTAAAGCTTTCGCAACCCGAAGGTTACTCCCAGTTCGACTGCTTACCCAGTTCCGGCCTGAGTGGACCAATGCGTTCAAAAATGTTAGGTGAACAGAGCATCTTGAATTCCATATTACTAGCGAAAACAGATAGCTCATCACCTTTTTTCTCTTACACTGATTAATTTGGTGATGCCCACAATAAAGGCATCACTCAAATTTGGGCAGTGCCCCTCCAAGCGTTGAATGGGAATGGCGCCGTTGGCAGCCCAAGTTGTTTTGTTTGTTTTTTTTTGTTTGTGTTTTTGTTAGAAATTTTGATCCCACGAGTAGCTAGGGAAAGGAAATTCGATCTACACAGAGCCCCGCATTATGCAGATAAGGCTACTTAATCCAGAGGGCGCCCGGTATCTGGATACACCGTAATCGACCAGTGCTATTTTTATTGAGACCTGGGCCCACGGCCTGGCTGATCCTCGACACGGTACGTATGACGTCATTGATCCAGCCCAGGGGGAGTGAAGAGATGAAAAGGAGGGATGGGTTGGGACGGGTTTGATTACCACTTAGTTCGTAGAGCTGGCCGGTTGTATGGCAGATGGCGATGCCACCAAAGCCGACCTACCATGAGTTGCTCTACTTAAGCCTCCACAGTCCACACCACGGAAAGGTGAGTAATCATTGTTAATCATAAATATTGTTCACTTCACAGGCCTTTAGTGAAAGGAAGGAGGAACATTTAACCTTACAGTTAGCGATATTCTGGCAACTATATTTGTTTATTGGTAAAGCGATTTTGGAAAGTCTGTAGTGTTTGCGTAAACTGCCAGACTAAAGTTGATTGTTGGTAAGGCCGAATAACGCATTGAGACCACAACTAACGGAACCTGAAGAAAAAGGAGGAGAAAGAAGTAAAAGGACCTCAAAACCAGCCTGTTGAGTTGAGAAATTTTATGATCTTGTTGAAATGGATACATTGGATGGCCGAAAGGTCATCATAAAAAGGTAAAGTAGCTGTACTGATTTCTCCAGTACAGGCAGATCGCTAGTGAATAAGAAAAATATCATTGGAGCTAGAACACTGCCTTGCGGTACACCAGCTTTAATTACTTTTAATGTTGAGTAATCCGTCGCTTGTTCAATTGTGAGGAATCAATAAGATCTGTACGACTTGTTACGGGGCCATACATTTGTACCTGAAAAAAAAAAAAAAAAAAAAAAAAAAAAAAATTAGTACGATCGAGGTAAACAAACATTTCCATTGGAGTTTGCCATGAAATATGCATCCTGTCAAGCAAACTCCAATATTAAAATACTTCACGTACCTGATTGTTTGTTTACCCCACCCACCTGAAATAAAAAACCAAATTAATATTCAGTAAATAACATAATAAAGTTCTTTCCAGAAATATATCAATCCGATGTCCACACGTTTTTTGTTGTTTTGACGTTTTGCATTTGCAAAGTTTGTCAAGTTTTGTCTCTCCTTTTGGTGGCTGTTTCGTTCCAATTCCGTCTGTGCCGTTTCGCGCAGTTCTATCTGTTGCACATCGTCAATGCAATGGGTGATCGTTACATTTTAATTTATATTCATTTCTTTATGTATTTATCTTATACCTTGTATGTATGTATATAAATTTATATATATATTTATATATATATTTCTGTGATCTCGGAAACAGCTCTAACGATTTCGCGATTTCGGGGGTAAACAATTGATCTAGATTAGTCTTATGTTTGGGAAAACGCGTGTTTTCGAGTTTTCATGCGTTTTGAGTTTATTTTTCTGACTTTACTGCCTTTTACTCGCCATTTCACAAACAATTCTTAATCAATGCAAACAAAACAAAATACTTAGGAGAGCCAACACTTTTATAGTTATTTTAAGCCATCAATCAGCTTTCTATGTCCTCTAGAAGGTGAGCTACAACCTAAAATCTAACACGAAAAAATAAATTTATTTTCTTAAATCGAACATTGTCAGCAGCCGCGGTTCTTGATCGTTGTTCTGCTTTGGGGTGGTTGGGTGGCGCACATGGCACATCGCACGAGCACGTTCATATGAAAAAAATACTGCGTGGTGTTTTCTCCAAATTAAGTGAAACGAAAGAGAAGTATGCGACGTGAATTTGTATGTAATCAACAGCCACCACAACCCACAATGTGTTTCTGAGGAAATGAGCAGGTAGCTGATGACGTGCGCTGATGGACGTATGGTGGTGTATATAGAAATTGAGTTCATGGTTTTTGTTTTAATGGTTGTTATAGTACCTACGTTGATACCTACAGTAAAGAATTGAAGAATTCAAGAAGTAAAGACGATATACCTAATTGAATTATGTTGTTTGATTATTGCAGTGAAACTTCTAATGTGACTTCCAACAAGGTTGCGTTAAACGTTCAACGCTACTGGGGAGGGGGAATAGAAGGAGACAGAGCGAGGGTGAATACGTGGCACTCGAACGCATGGGCGTAGTATACCTGTTACAGGCCACGTGACCGTTAGCAACGAGTAGCGTCCTCATTATTTCATTTACTTGTTTTAGTTTGATTTGATACACATATAATTTAATAGGGTAGTATTTTTGAAGTGAAACTTCTTATGCGACCTCCAACATTTCGTCTCTTACTTTAGCTATGAGTACCTGGCTCGGTTATTTGTATTAATTGTAATTTCAAAAACAATAAAAATTAAAAAAAAATATATATATATATAAACTTGAACTCATGAAAAAAACAAAAGTAAGTCACCGAGCGGGACTCGAACCCGTAAAACTCGTTTCTTGCCGTCCGCGTCATATTAAAAGGAAAGAAGTAAGACATTTACCGGCATTTAAGAGACTTAAAGTTTTTTATATGTTCAAGTTTACATATTATATATTTTTTTTTAATTTTTATTGTTTTAAAAATTACAATAAATAGTAATAACCGAGCAAAGCTCGGTTACCCAGATATTTATGTATTTATTTATTACCTTTATGTATGATTGTGATTGAGTGTAGGTATTTATTATAAATTTATGTAGACTGACCGAGGTAAAGACTGATTTGACGAATACGACAAAAAGAAAGACGGACAAAACTCTCTTAGGCTAGATTGGAATCTCTCTCACAAGAAGATGAGGAGAAATAGTAATTAGGACACAAATACAAAAGCGAGAATATTAACAGAGGGAAATAGACGAAAATAGTGAAAGTGAGCAGTTAGGATATGTTAGCCCACAATCACCCATCTGATCATAGAGTGCGGTCAATGCCCTATAGCGGCTATAGAGAAGAAATTTATTTTAGATCTCACAGTTGCGATAAAAAGTACTATCCCTGCGCGCGAAATTAAGAAAAATTATACAAAAAAAGGTAAAAGAGAATTTTGTGCCTTATAAAAGCAGTATTTAATTGTAAATTTTTGTGTAGGAACAAACGTCGGCTCAAAGGTGGAATTGTAGGTAAAATAAGCAAAAATACTTTGCTTTAGAGGTAGGTGGACATGTCCAATTTGTTTGTGAAACCAGTGATTAGGAGTGTTTTTATTAGGGAGATAAACGATAGACGAGAATTTTAAAGTATCCAACGTCGTGACTGGCATCTTACCTCCCGTCGTTCGGCTTGGACATTATTAGTCCCAAGCCAAACGGACCCAAACGAGCGACACAAAGAGCCAGTGGTCTCCTCCACTGTTACCGGTCCGATACGGATACCGGAACCCCTCGGCTTCGGCAAAATTCGCCTGGGAAAACATTCACTCCAATAAAGGACAACATAAAACAACGAAACTAACATAAATCCAACAAAACGAACAAAAACCACAAGGAAACAAACTCCTCCAACGGGCAAATAGTTGCGGAGGCAAGGTGCTCCGCCCCAGCACAAAAAGCACACAGTGTCCCACGTTAACGGGGGCCCAACAGACACCCACAAACAGCGGCAGCAGCAGACATTTGTTTTATTTTGTGAGGTGCCATTTTTTATAGATTTTTTTTAGCTTTGCGATAGATTTGTGAATTTTTTTTTTTTAAATTTTAATTAGAGTAAGGTTAGGGATTAAGGTTAAGTGTAGTTAATTTTAGTTTAAGTGTATTTCTGCCTTTAGCATTTTGTTCGCGATTAGTTTAAGCCATATTTGGAAAGGAGAGTCAATGTCTCTTCTTGTGCTGCCGGCAGAACAACGGGGGACGAAAATTTAATACTTGAGTGCATTTTCTTTATTTTTTTCTTAATTTTAATAGTTATTAGTAGTAGTGTTAAGAGCAAAATTTTCTTTGTAGATTTAATTTTGAATTTCCCTTTTTCTTTTGCTTTTTTATTAGTTTTTTTTTTTATTTTTCCTTAGTAATAGTATAGGGTCTAGTTTAAGTGCTAGGTTAGATTAGGTATAGATTAGGATAGTTAGGATTAGTTTGGCGGTTCTTTCCCGTCCTCCCTCAGGGGTATTGGCAAAGGTCCATGGAGCATTTTTGCTTCTTTTCCTTCTTTATCTTTTCTGTCCTATCTTTTGAAGTCCGTCCGCAGTCTAGGTAGAGTAGCTTTCTTTCTCTTTCCTTTTTTATTTCTCTTTTTTTTTTTCTCCTGGCATGGATAAAAGTTTGTTGAGCAGGTGGTATGTGGTAAGGGGGCAAGAACACCCCCGTCCGACGAGCCTTAGCCGAGCAACCACAAGCATGCCACGCCCTCCTTGCCCATATCGAAGTTGCCCCTGTGGCTCGACCCTGGTTCACAACAGACTGCAGAACTGTAACTGCTCGGCAGTTGCTTTTGTAGTTTGTGGACTGATCCAAAAACTACAAAAGCAGCTTGTGGCAGTAGTTACATTTCTTAAGATTAAGCTGCACATATAGTTTACCTTACACCATTCCTGCGTACGCTCAATGTCATGGCATAAAAAGATGTAGCTTCGCTAAGAGGAATATTCATCCGTAAACAGTAAAATTTTTGAGTGCATAACATAAGAAAGTGACACAAAGCATTGATAAATGACAGGAACAGTAGATAGTAGACCAAAATTGCTACCTTGAGGGATACCAATGTTTTTTTTTAATACTTTAGGTACTACAATCAGCACAGAAAATATCAGCTGGTACCGCACTCGCTTTTATTACAACGGAAAGTAAATTCTATTAAATCAGTTGTAGTTGACTTTTTGCGACCAAAGCCTGGCTCATCAGCAAATACTTTGGAAACAAAAGAAATTTCATGTATTTTTAAAAGATAGCTTAACATGGCAACCTAGAATGCCATGGACCTGTAGATAAAAAGAGGAGGAATGATAGTGGGTCTCTAAACCAGACAGTTACATACAAGGCCTTGTTACCAGTTCCGATGAGTTAAGATTCCTACTTCTTTTTATTATTACTCAGTGGCGAAATTGCAGTCCTAGCCGCTCTAGGCCATGTGCCGCCCCTTTCTCAGTAGCCATCATTATAGACTAGCTACATAATTTATGAATTTACTTTATTCCCACTTTAAATTGATTCAGAAAGTTGTTGAACTAAAACCTAGTTTATAATATTTTCCAAGGTTTCAGGAATGATTGGACATTTAAATAAAACATTTAAAACGGTTTTAGGTTTTGTTTTAAATAAAATAAATGTTTTACAATGTGTTACAAAACTCGTCTGCACTTAAGCGCAGCAAAATCATTAATTAAATCTTCGCAATCCAATTTGCTTAAAAAATCAGCTTCTATGTTAAGCAAAGCAAGATCGTCTAACCTCTGCTCCGTCATTGTTTTGCGTAAATAGTTTTTGTCATTTCTCAAATTTACATTTGGCCGCTGTAATAGATATCAACATAAATTGAATGGATGCTTAAAGACTATTCACATATCACATGAGAGCGAATTGCGAACTGTGAACACGCGAATACCTATTCGTAGTCTCTGACACTTTATTCACATGAAAACTTTCTTTTGTTCGCAGATACCCGCGTATCAGTTTCATTTTTAAAGGTTAAGTTCGAACGAATTTTTCATTCGTGGGTTTGTGGATCGCTACTGTTTTGTGTGGATTGTGAATAAAGTGTGACAGTTCGCGGCAAGAATTTTCAATTCGCGGGAAAATTGCTTTATTTGTTAATTGAGCTGTTTAAATCAATTGAGAGTCATGCTTTTTTAGACTAGATGTTAGATTAATTAAATATAATGATTTTGTGATAGAACAAATACCAATTTTGAATTCATAAATAGGGTGACGTGGTCGTAAACGCACCACCCTTTTTTCAAACGACCATAACATTTTTAAAATAAGTTTTTTTTGTTTGGTATTTTGACATACATTTCATGAATTTGTTATGGAAATATGTATACATTAAATTTGTTGATAGCATGTGAACATTTTAAGTTAAAATGAATTGTTCAAAAAATGAGAAATTGTGCATGGTGCACCATGGTAGGTACTAAATGCACCAGTTGTATGTGTATAATGCACCACCTATTATTTTAAAAATTAAAACAAATATTTCAATAGATAAACATAGTTTTATTAGACAAAAAAATAGTTCATTGCAACTTTAAGGAACATATAAATAAAAATAAATAAAAATGACTTCATCTTCTACTTACTTACTTACTTAGGTGGCGCTACAGTCCGGGGTGGACCTGGGCCTCAACCAATACGCCTCTCCAGTTAGCGCGATCTTTGGCTAACTGCCTCCAGTTGCGCACTCCAAGTTGGTTGAGGTCCCCTTCCACTTGCGCGCGCCACCTAAGGCGAGGTCTTCCTCTACTGCGTTGTCCCTCCGGGTTAGAATCGAAGACTCTTCGGGCCGGAGCGTTGGTGTCCATTCGCTCTACATGTCCCAGCCATCTTAGACGACTGATGCGTACTTTTCTGACTAGGTCGATGTCGCTGTACAGCTCGTAGAGTTCGCTGTTAAATCTTCTCCTCCAAAACCCGTCAACGCAAACGGGACCAAAAATCACTCGAAGAATTTTGCGTTCGAAACGACCAAGGAGATCTTCATCCGCCTTTGATAGCGCCCATGCTTCTGCACCATAAAGCAGGACTGGGATGATGAGGGTGTTATACAGAGTTTCCTTAGTATTTCTCCACAAGGCCTTACTTATCAGTTGCCGTCTTAGGCCAAAGAAACAGCGGTTGGCAAGTGTGATTCTTCGTTTGATTTCTGATGTGATGTCGTTATCAGAGTTTATAGCGGAGCCGAGGTAGACAAAGTCCCTAACTACCTCAAAGTTATAGCTGTCTATCGTGACGTTCTGCCCGATTCGTCGATGTCGTGTGTCCCTTCTTGTTGACAGCATATATTTTGTTTTACCCTCATTCACCACTAAACCCATTTTTTCCGCTTCTGTACTAATACTTGCAAACGCACCAGTGACAGCTCGCTGTGTTGTACCAACAATGTCAATGTCGTCAGCGTATGCAAGCAGTTGCACAGACTTATAGAAAATTGTGCCTCTGGTGTTGGCTTGTGAGTTTCGCACAATCTTCTCAAGAATGATGTTGAAGAAGTCACATGACAGCGCATCACCTTGTCTAAATCCTTTTTTGACATCAAAGGTCTCGGTGAGATTGTTTCCGACCTTTACGGAGCAGCGAGCGTTCTCCATCGTCATTCTGCACAATCTGACAAGTTTGGCAGGGATGCCAAAACTAGACATGGCTCTGTATAGCTCGTCTCTATAAACGCTGTCATATGCGGCCTTAAAATCGACAAAAAGATGGTGAGTATCGATCTGGTATTCTTGGGTTTTTTCCAGGATCTGCCGTAGTGTGAATATTTGATCGGTCGTGGACTTACCGGGCCTAAAACCGCACTGATAGGGACCTATCAGATCGTTGACGAATGGTTTCAGGCGTTCACACAATACAGCAGACATGATCTTATACGCAGTGTTCAGGAGACTGATGCCTCTATAGTTGGCGCAGTTTAGAGGGTCTCCTTTCTTGTGGATCGGGCAAACAATGCTGAGGTTCCATTCATCAGGCATACTTTCCTCTAACCAAATCTTGGAGATGAGTTGGTGTATGCACTCTACCAAGTCATCTCCGGCTGCCTTGAAGAGCTCGGCAGGTAAGCCGTCTGGACCAGCAGCCTTGTTGGATTTAAGCTTAGATATTGCTATCCTCACTTCATTTTGGTCAGGTGGACGGAAATCTTGGCTGTCATCGTCCGACTTCATCTTCACATCAACATAAAAATAAGTTAACAATTAAACAAAAATAAAAAAAATAAAATAGGTATTTCAACATAAACAAAATAAACAACTTAAAATTAATTACTTCTTTTCAATCAAAGCGAACAGATTAACGAATATTTAATTTATATACAGATTCTGAAAATTTAGTTTTCCAGCTGTCTGGTATATTTTTCATCTTATTTACAACGGCAAGCTGAAAGGCCATTCGGTGGTTGTGATGCCATAAAAATATTTGCACAGTATTCTATATACATCTTAAGTGATGTTTCCTGTTGCTCTGTGAAAAACATTCTATGCTTATAGTTTGTTGTCAAAGACATGTTCAAAGCTTCAGAACTCTTAGATTTTTGAAAATATCTCCGAACAGTATGATACATAATACCAACTTCTTTAGCAGCCTTCCGAATAGACATTCCGCCATCGATACTGGAGAGTGCTGCTTTCATTTGGTCTTTTGTGTGGGTTCCTTTTATCCGCTGCGCAACGGGCTTCCGTGGCATCTTCAATAAAAATAGGAACGCTTTAGTCTACGTTATAACGTGTAGGTGCAAGGTGCACCATGCTTCTGTGGTGCATTGTGCACTACTACGAAATTTTAGGTTAAAATTTAAATAATCTGCAGACAAAAAAAGCCACTACCAGACTGAAATCTACTATCGTTGTCGGAAAAAACGAATACTTTTGAGTGAGGTAGACACAAATACAGCTGTCAGTTAGGCAGATGGAGCTATGGTGCGTGGTGCACCCTGGTGCATCTACGACCATGTCAACCTACAGTTAAATTAATTTGTTCGCAATTCGCCTATTCGCAGTTCGCTATCATGTGAATAGTCTCTTATAAACACAAATAACAAATTGAGAACAGCTGACTTTTAAAACAAAATCTCGTTTTATGTTCCATTGGGCACGAAAAATCTGAAATCTGAGAACAAAATCTGAAAATCCCAATGGAAAACGTCATAAATTTGAGACCAACAGTATAAAAGGAAAAACTTATTGAATTCTTTTTTTGAATTTTAAAAATGCATATATGTATATGTAATATTGTGCAAGTACTTATGCATTTTATGTACCAATTACGGATTATAAATTATGCTGAAACTGAAATATGTTTTTTTCAACACACCTAAATTGTGTTAAAATATTTAAGTTGAAAGAAAGGTGAAAGGCGCGACGCACCGCACGCGCGAACACACGAACTTGACTGACACGTGCGTAATAACAATAGGTAATAAGTAATAACAATAGGTACCTACCTATTCTTCCTAGATCACTTATATTAAATTCAACTAAACGTAGGTACGGTAGTCGCAGTAGCTTAGTGGTTAGTGTGTTGGACTGCTACGCGGGGGTCCCAGGTTCGAATCCCGCAAAAACCCAATTCCGACTTAGGGTTTTTTTCCGCTGCGCTGCCTCTCGCGAACGTCTGACAAACATCCGAGAGTATAAATGTCTTGAAAGAGCTTTTCAATTAGCCGTTTGGAGTCGGCATAAAATTGTAGATCCCTTCCATTCGTTCCAAAAATGAGAAACTCACACAAACGAATGGTTGTGAGAAGCTAGGCCTAGGGTCTCTCCGGACCTGTTGCGCCAACAATTTATTTTTATAAACGTAGGTACGAACTATTTTAAATGTACGATGTACGAAATTATTTATACTTTGATACGTCCTATCCAAGATAGGATTAACCGCGTCTAAATTGCGGAACATGCAGGATCTTTCATTGGAAAGAAGCCTGTCAAAAGTTGTTATTTCGTTATAGAAAAATTGCTTGATAAGTTATATCTTAGTTGCAGTATCTAACAATTCTTCGAAGGGTGGTGTTTTTAGTCAGTAAAAATCTGACACTACTATGAGCACGCGCTTGCTATTCTCATAGTGTCTTTGGAAGATTTTCACCTACCCTCGGTAAAAAAAAAAAAAAAAATAAAAAAAAATACTTTGATACGAAAAATAGTGATTTAGGAAGATTATAATCATACGGTACGCGAACCTTTAAAACATTAAGATACTTCGCATTTTTTTTTGGTACGATTCGTTGCCCTTAATATCTGGGCGCTCTAGGCCCGGGCCTACTGGGCCTTAGGGCAAATCCGCCACTGTTAGTACTTACATTCTTAGTCCAACTTAGAGTCTATTTACTATCAGATGTTTTTTTGTTTTAGTTATAGAACGACGCAAGGTACCAAAAGAGCTTTTCAACTATACTCTGTCCAAGAAAAATTGTCAGACCAGGGAAGATAGGATGATTGTCTCTCAGTCTGGTTGCCATGACTTACATAAATCGGTCCCTTTTTAAAGCTCTCACAGTGTTGACGTAGTGTGTATGATAATTCGCCATAACTCAGAGAGCAATACTGTTAGGGTTACCATCTTCCAATTTAAAATAAAAATATTGCTGAACGAAATAAACTCCGTTTATCTTTTTAGTTTTCCTTTTCTAATATTCCCTTCTTTTAAAGGGTATCCCAAGTAGGCCTAATCGCTTTAGTTTGTTTTCCAACAAAGAATACACATTTCGTAAATCAAAATGAAAAAAAAAAAATACAGGTACGTATACACAAACAGGCAATTAGAATACAAAATTATATAACCACGACGCAATGTCATATACCTAAACTTAAAGGCATTTTCTTTACTGGAGAAGAGTGACCGGATGTGGTAAAACCTAACGACCGAAAATAAACAGTATAGGTTTACCTGCTTCATCATTTTGATATTTCAGTGTGAAAAATATGCTCTACAAAGTGAAATATTAATTTATACCTACCAAAACATGCAGAAATATGCTCTAACGAATGAGGCTGAAAATTTGTACTTAGTTTTCTATATTAAAATATTTAATCAAATTTTATCCCAAAAAAGACCATGCTTTTGCATGAATCCGGTTGAGTTGCCCTAGTAATCACTATTAATTTATCGCAATATCTCTACAACGCACATATGATCACTTGTTGCGTTAATGAAATGAATGCATTAAAATACCTCACGAATAAACCTTTTTTCTAAAAGACAACATTAAAAAATATGTTTTAACTGAATATTATTGTATCTTTCAGAAATACAAACAAATAACAACCGAATGGCAACACCCCACATAATATGCCGCTCTCGAAAGCACCAAAACCGAAAGTTCTTTGACAAAATTCAAAGAAAAAACCTTAATGATATGCTTTCATTGACATATGGTAACACATTCTGATGTGCTTCAGTCACAAACACTACTGCTTATTTTGGTTGATGATAATAGCAAGCGAACACAATACACAAGACGATCGTGCTCATTCTGCCCGCGGCTGTGTGGCAGACTTGTTTTTTTGGGATGTATGCGAATTTCAGGAGAATTACAACAACAAATTCTTTGGAATGCCAGTGGTCTCGTTTTTATTTCAGTGGCAAATCTTGTGTTTGGCACCACTGGGAGAAAAAAAGCTCCTCCATAAGGCCTGTACTGACAATTTTTCTTGGACAGAGTATAGAAGGAAATATTATTTTTAGGGAAATAATAAGTATCAAAGAGTTAGAGAAATCATCTGCTGAGATTATCATCAGTTAGGTACAGTAGTAAAGTAGAAACTCTAATAACCTAACCAAAATTCCGACCATCTAACCAAAATAGATCTTTCAAATCGTACGTTAAAAAAAAGAAGAGTAAACACCATCCAGCAAAATATCCTTTATAAATCTCCCTAATCGTTTATAGTACTCCAGTTCCAGGTAGAATAGAATGTGAAGCCGATGACAATGTCTTATTTACTAATGTTCTCTTAAGCGTGTCGATCAGTGTTCGGACTTGGATAATTCATTTACACAGTCGATTGCAGTGAACTCAGATTTTCTGCAGGAGATTTTTTTGTTTTTAAATTTTCTGTGTAATTTGCTTTTATGTTTCATAAATAGTTTTTGTTATAACCTAATGTTTATTCATTCACACCTATTCAACTGTAGTTGAAATGACTATCAGTCATTTCATTTCTTGAATGCTAGCTGTCTGCATACCACCAATTTTGAATTTAAGTGCTACCAGACTTTATATGAGTCATATTGAATAAAGGTACGGATTGGAAATTTTTGGAATTGGAAAGCTAAAACACCTTTTTACATACACAACAAAATTACTCTTATTCAAAAAGTGCATCAGTAGATAGATGTGGAGTAGCGCAGTAAATCAGTTTTTTTTTTTAAACAAAAAATCAATAGATCTACTTACTGCAATCACAGTTAAGCGCGAATCCTGCGAAAGGATACAATAAACTGAAAAATAAAAATAAGAAAGTAGAATCCAAATATATGCTTGACTTCTTTATTTATTTTATATCACATTACACATTGAACAAGTAAAAAAAATGTACACATTCAATTTTTTAACTTTCTCCATTACGTAGTTTTTATAAGTAGATAGACATTCTAGTTCCTATTTACATATTCCAGGTCAATAAAGTTAATAAATATTTTTTTTTTTTGATAAATAAATAAATTAAGTTACAGTTATAGTTATTGATGTAACATTAGTTGTTGGGTCTAGAAACAAAATTATTGATTGTATTAATGAAATTTGATCGTAAAGTATATTACATGTTGAGGGGTATGAACTTCTAGTTTTACATTCATATTCAGCCTATTTCTGTTTGTTAATATCGCTTTATTTATTGCCAATAAAAAAAATATTCGAGAATATATTTCGATGAACTCATAGTGTAGAAGTTCATGTGCCTATAATTTATTTCCTCTATATATACGACCAATAGCGAAAGAGTCAAATGTGTAGTGCCTACCTATTAAAGTATGCATGCGTATAAATTAACGGGTAAGATTGGGTTGACCGAAATGTTCTTTTTCATTCCAAGTTCAACATACAAGTTTAAAACGATCAAAGTACACAAATGAAAATAGCTTAATGGTGGTGATATATTTACTAGTAATAGCAATAGTGGATTTCACATAAAACTATTTGATAAAACGTTGATACTTTCTTGCATAATATTTGACATTGATTATCAATTTCGTTAATATCTATAGTTTTGCAATTTGGAAAATAATAAAAAGTTTAGTGCAAAAAATGTAAAAGAAAAAATAAACGGGAAAATTACCAGATATATTAAACGTAATTTCGAGTTGGTATAGTTTCGGCTTCTTTTGTAAACAAAACGTAAATCTACTTTATGATATTTTTTAACTTGCTGATATCTACTTAAAAAATAAAAGCAAATATTTAACCTGCTGTCAATTTTTACTTAAATTTAATTTATGTCACACGAAAACTTTTTGCGTGTGAAGTTAACAGTTTTGTATATATATTTACAATTTTTCAAATGCATATTTCCATTTAACGGACGGCTTTTAACATGGTGTTTCGAAAAAAAAAAACAGGTATTGAATTATTATCATAACGCATTTGCAGTTTGCAGACATATTCAGGTCTAGTTTACAATTGGTAATAATTTATTAAGTAAATCAAAAAAATAAATGCAACAAAATTATATTCGTCAAGTAGTTTTGGCGAGTCGTTATAAAAAATTATTTGCTGATTTTGCAGTCGCCTATAGGTTTTTCATTCTAGTTTGAAAGTTGTGTCGGCACTTTCATATAACTTTACCTTTCTGATATATTTTAAATGCAAAGGCTTGTTTTTTCCCTCGATTTAACGAAATGGTTCTTTAAACGATTTTGAAAGCTATAGAATAATAAAATAGGTAAATAAATAAAACATTCGTTTTAAGTGAATCTTAACCCATTTTTGAGATTTCGTTTTTTTGTTCTGGGGCGTAAGTGATATTTTGTAATTGTTTCGGAGCACGAATAGCCGTATGTGAACTTACATCCTTTGAGTTTTCAAAACTCATTTACGACCCTCTGTGTTTGAATGGACGTATTGTTTAATGACATCGTCGCCTACGGTCGTCTGAAAGTGTCGGAGTAATCGTATGAAACTGACGAACAATTTTTCATCTGCTCTTTGCTATACTTATGGTCTTATGTCAAATTAGTCATTTGTATATGGGTTTGTATTTTGGGGACGAGTGAAAGCTACCTTCAATTGAATGATTCCGATGCCGAGTCCGAATGGTTGATTTGAGATGCTTTCGAAGAACAGTATTAAATGTTCGCGCGAGTTGGAACTATGGATAAACGAAATCGATAATTTCTCAAACCGATTTAAGATCGAAGCAAACTGAGTTGATACTAGTTAGCCGTGAAACTAAAAAGAATTCATAGCATTTAAAAATAATATTAGCCCATCATTTAAGTTTGGAAAATGATTTGTGAGGTGTTACATTTATACGGTCAGCTGTTCTGCTGAATTTACTGATTATTGCAATATGTGTATTTGTTTCAACAATCAGGCGATTGGAAGTCGTTTTCAGAACGACTCATTTTGAAAACTGAAATTTGTATAGGAAAATCTATGTTTTCGAGTGTTTTCGCGAAAACCCGTTTTTTTTTTTTGTTTAAACTTAAATTTGCCAAGCAACGAGACAGTCACAGTATGTGCCAAAGTATATATTTATGTGAAAATAAATACAAAATTTTAAATTCTCGTCTCTTTATGGACGAAAACTTTTATGTTTACCCCGCCTTAAATTCACGCATACTACCAGTTATTCTTTTAGAAGTTCCTAAATTTGTTAATTCGCTTGTCGTTTGCTGAGTGCTGTCAATTATATTCTTATATCTATATTTTCCTTGAAGTCAATCTTTTCACACCAACTATTGTTTCACCAGAGATCCTCATTCTCGTTAAACAAAAAAAAGATTCCAAACTTAAGGAAGCAGATATTTTATAAGCGATATTCTGGCAACTACTTATATTTTTTGTTTATTGGTAAAGGGACTTAGGAAAGTGTGGAGTCTTTGCGTAAACTGACAGGCTAACATCTATTATTGGTAAGGCCGATTGTGATTGCGTATTGAAGACACTTATGTCGTTTTTCATTGGGCAAAAAGAAGCGCCCGGAATCTAAAAAATCGCTTCAGAAACCGTTCCATTGGCAAAAAAGAAAAATAGGTACTCTTCTTGAGATTTTGAGAAGATAATTTCGTTTCTCGATTTGAAGGATTGGAAGTCAGAATCCACTCAAGAAGCACTCACACAAGTCTAGTTTATGCATTTTATACAAGTCAGCTGGCAGCTGCCGTAGATTTTTTTTTGGCATTTCACCAATACTTTTGTGGAGTCAATCAGAAGCAGTTTTCTTGTTCCATTGGATTACAAAATGAGTGATTAGTGTGTTGGACTACTTATGTACATAATATATATATAAGCGCATATAACTAGTTTTAGGTTCAACTCCCGGAAAAAAAAGCCCATTATATAGTAGATACGTCTGTTAATGGCATAAATCAATAAATTCCATATTTCTCTATAACGATATGCATCTACAGGTGTGGGACGGCGACTAAGACGGGCGCCAGAAATAAACATGCCACTTTGAACGAAAACTATGTTTTCAGCAGCTGGGCAGGAACAGTCAAAGAAATGCTGGTAAAGTCGATTGATGTGTTAATTGATATGTTACTTAATTATAAATACTTCTCGCGAACGTCTGACAAACATGCGAAAGTATAACTGTCATGAAAGAGCTTGTCAATAATTAGTCGCTTGGAGTTTTGGACTCGGCATAAAATTGTAGATGCGAAAGTATAACTGTCATGAAAGAGCTTATCAATAATTAGTCGTTTGGAGTTTTGGACTCGGCATACAATTGTAGATCCCGGAAGAAGTGCAACTTCGTAATGTGGAAATGAAAATAGGAAGGGGTAGAAATAGATTTTTAGTGAAATTATATTGTTCTTTAAGACAAACTTTATTAACATTGCTTACAATTTACAATTGATCGCATCTTTTAATTATCATTTTCGAGTGGAGAAATATCCAAATCAATAACATTTACAATGGGATTATGACAACTAAAGTAAGATTACGAAATTTTGGAAGTCGCATTAGAAGTTTCACTTCAAAAATACTACCATATTAAATTACTAGCTGTGCCCGCAACTTCGTATTCGTACGCGGCGTGAAACTGTGTAATTTCCAATAAAAGAGATTTGACCGTTTTCTCAACGGCATATTTGTTTAAAATCAACAGTCTAGCTAAAACAAAGCGGTGAACATTGTCAATGTGAAACAATAAATCAAACAAATCTATTTACCAGTGGCGTCTCGTCCGGGTGTGCAAGGTGTGCATTGCACACCCTGATCTAACGAAAATAAATCCCTCATCAAACGCTGTGTAATACTAATAACACACAAATAATGATATGAACAATTCCACACCCATAAAACCTCCATAACACAGCCAACAGCTACAGCCTACCCTACACCATACCTATTCATATTCATCCTTCATAGTTCTTCTTTCAAAATTCCTTCATTAACTCGTACAAAAACTTGCTGTGCACCATTCTGTTGATTTCATCAAATAAATTCATCCAACTCCAAACTATATCCCTACACGATTTCTTCAGTATTCATCCCCATCGCCATCGTCACCCGCACGCCACCGTTCATAAATCGCTTTACTTTGATGAACTTGTAGTGAACTCGTGCGAAGGTTTTCTGTGCACGGGCTGTATTCATTTCTCTTCTTTTGCATCTGTTCTGTTCTGTTTCCGTAAAGCGTCATAAGTCAAATTTATACAATGTATTACATCGATACTCGTGCAAACAAAAGCTGTGCACGAAAGCCGATGAATGAATGGTTGAACTTTGCTTTTCGTTTAAGTGGTTGGGGATTGGGGTTGCAGATTGCAGTTTCGTGCGGTGCTTTTGATTTTGAATGCGAAAGTTTTATTTTTCTATATTTTATTTTGAAAACAAAATAAAATATCAAAAACAGCAGAACAATGATTGAGAAAACAATAAATGGGACGAGTTTTTAGGCAATTAATGAATATTTCTAAAAAATACATAATTTTAAAGAATTTGCACACCCATCTAAATAATTCACGCGACGCTGCTGCTATTTACCTAAAACACCAATGTAAGAAAATTAAATTCAACAGCGTAAGTACTAATGTTCCACTTCCTTACTGTAGGTATCAACGTAGGTAATATCAAAACAACCACTAAGACAAAAGCCTTAATGAAAATTTGTATCTACACCAACAATAAATAAATCAAACAACATAATTCACCTATATCGTCTTTACTTCTTGAATACTTCAATTCTTTACTGTAGGTATCAACGTAAGTACTATAACAACCATTAAAACAAAAACCTTGAACTCAATTTCTATATACACCACCATACGTCCATCAGCGCACGTCATCAGCCACCTGCGCATTTCCTCAGAAACAAATTGTGGGTTGTGGTGGCTGTTGATTACATACAAATTCACGTCGCATACTTCTCTTTCGTTTCACTTAATTTGGAGAAAACACCACGCAGTATTTTTTTCATATGAACGTGCTTGTGCGATGTGCGCCACCCAACCACCCCAAAAGCAGAACAACGATCAAGAACCGCGGCTGCTGATAATTTTCGATTTGAGAAAATAAATTTATTTTTTTCATGTTAGATCTTAGGCTGTAGCTCAGCTTCCAGAGGACATAGAAAGCTGATTGATGGCTTGAAATAACTATAAAAGTGTTGGCTCTCCTAAGAATTTAGTTTTGTTTGCATTGATTAAGAATTGTTTGAGAAATGCCGAGTAAAAGGCAGTAAAGTCAGAAAAATAAACTCACTCACCATTGCATACTCTGAAGCGTGAACGGTAAACTCACACCTTTGAGTATCCAATGCTTTTATTAGCGTTAAATGTTTCAACCTTGAGTTGGAAGTCGCATAAGAAGTTTCACTTCAAAAAACACATACAAAACGAGTGGTTGTGAGAAGCTAGGCAAGGGTCCCTACTGACCTGTTGCGCCAACTATTTATTATGTTTTTATTTGATTATATGCATTTGTTTAAAAATGACTGATAAAAATAGTTCATCCGTATTTAGGCCTTCAACGTATTTGGTTGCTTCAATCCAAATGACATTTTACTGCTTGATATGTAGTTCAATACCTGATTCGAAATCCGCTTCTAGTTTTGTAATCTAATTACCTATTAGGAAAGGAGCATAAAACACAATTACATACAAAATATTTTACTCCTATGTACATTTGCAATTTCTTAAATGCTACCTTACGAAAATATTGCATTTAGTATTTCTATTTATGTCTATTAGTAATTTCCTTACTATTTACCTAACAATAGAATAAGATTAAAACTATGCTTCACTAAATTCTGTTGCACCACCAATCAGTGTCTCTATGCTAAAGTCTTTAGAATGACTGTGTTTGGTTTTACTGTGGTCCAAGTCAAGGGAGAGTAGTGTTGGCTTATACAGATTTCTGCTCGCGGGTTCCAACGAACTGAGGAGTTTGTTGGAGAAAGTTTCTACGGGACTTGTCGACACCGTTAGCGAGTTTTCTGATATGTCCGAATTGTCAAACAGTAGCACATAGGGATTCAGCTCATTTGAAACTTTGCTACCTTTTTCGTTATTAATAAACTGTAGAGATTTTTTGCCTTTCTTCTTGGCTGGCGAATCATTGGTTAAATCAGATCGCAATCGTTCGATGCGAGTACACACGATGTCCGATGAGTCTGATTTGCGCGATTCCTCTTGTTCGCTTTCGACATCAATTCTGTCACAGGATATATCTTCAATTACATTAAAATTGCCTTCGGATGCATGTTGCTCATTGTTTGTGTATTCCATTTGTTGGTTATGATGGTATTCTCCAAACGTTGGCATCTTGCGGTAGATACTGTTAAAATCAGAGTTATTCAAAATTTCATTTGGATTAGTTGTGTCTAAATTGTCGACAGAAGAGCCAGACCTACGGAAACGAGCTACGTTTTGACGAATCATTTCAATTTTGTCTGTGTTATGATAAAACGGAGTTTCCAAGTTTGCAAAGAAGTCAAACTTGTTATTTTGAGATGCTGTTACGTCAATTGCGTCATTTTGAGAGCCGACTTGCTCGAAGGGGTCATGGGCGTTTCCGAAATTAGTGACATTGAAGTGAACTGGCAACACGGGAACAGGTTTCCTTATCCAGAACGGTGAGAACGGACCAAATACGGATGGAAATGGGAATCGATGATTAACTGGGGCCCTTTTATATCGCTTTCTTCGTCGCAGGAAGCTACCATTGTCAAACATATCTTCGGCAAGGGGATCCAGTGTCCAAAAATTCCCCTTACCAGGATTTCCTGGTTCTCGAGGTACTTTAATAAAACAGTCGTTTAGGCTAAGGTTATGACGTATGGAGTTTTGCCAGGCTGGAAACTTTTCTTTGTAATATGCAAACCTGGAACGAAAACAAAACATTTGTGTTAGAGTAGAAAGATATTATTTTATATTTTCTTATATAACGGAGAAATAATGCGAGGAGATTTAACGCTAGTGCATCAATGTCAGAAGCCATCAGAGACAACCCAGCTAATATGCTATAATTTAACTCGACCAATCCCACCAGGGAGCGGCTCGTAAGCTCCACGAGCAAGGAGATGAAATAATGTCGGCTTCTCATTATCAGAAGCAAAAATAATGAGTAAGAAAAGTGCAATGTTCAGAGATCTTAGCAAAGGGAAGAAATAACATATTCAGGCAACAAAACCTCAATAGAGATTATGGGATATGGGCAGACCACTTCTAAAGACTTTCGATCGGTGTAGATTTCTCATCACAGAAAAATCATACTGAAACCCCCAACTCGCAATCCTCTTGCCGCTGGGCCCCCTCCAACATTTTTCAAATTCCCTACTTTGCTTTCCTATCGGTGTTATGTCAATTAAATTCAATTCCCTTATTCAATCTATATTGTTAATTTTAATTTTCTCGATTACGTAGTAAGAGAAAGGTATTGTATTCGAACAAAATTTCGAGCCCGATGTTAATCAATTCTGACATCATAATGATAGAGGAGCTCAAAAAAGTGGGTCGCAAAATTCTGTCCATCTGTCTGTCCGTCTGTGCCGAGCCCTACAGCCTTTGCAAGGTAACCTCAAAACTAATGTTACATCCCATCACCAGTTTGATTTGTTCGAAAACGGCTCTTAACGATTTCAACCAAAATTGATACCTATTTAAGCTTAAGTAGGTAAGGTTAAGGTTGAAATTTGGACATATCTCGAAAGCGGTCCATACGATTGTAACATAAATTCATTTCTAAGGTAATATACTTACTTACTTACTTAAGGTGGCGCTACAGTCCGGGATGAACCTGGGCCTCGACCAATACGCCTCTCCAGTTAGCGCGATCTTTGGCTAACTGCCTCCAGTTGCGCACTCCAAGTTGGTAGAGGTCCCCTTCCACTTGCGCGCGCCACCTAAGGCGAGGTCTTCCTCTACTGCGTTGTCCATCCGGGTTGGAAGCGAAGACTCTCCGGGCCGGAGCGTTGGTGGCCATTCGCTCTACATGTCCTAACCATCTTAGACGACTAATGCGTACTTTTCTGACCAGGTCGATGTCGCTGTACAGCTCGTAGAGTTCGCTGTTAAATCTTCTCCTCCAAATCCCGTCAACGCAAACGGGACCAAAAATCACTCGAAGAATTTTGCGTTCGAAGCGACCAAGAAGATCCTCATCCGCTTTTGCTAGGGTCCATGCTTCTGCGCCATAGAGCAGGACAGGGATGATGAGAGTCTTATATAGAATCTCCTTAGTGCTTCTTGATAAGGCCTTATTAATCAATTGCCGTCTTAGGCAAAAGAATCAGCGGTTGACAAGAGTGATTCTTCGCTTGATTTCTGAGGTGATGTCATTTTCAGAGTTAATAGCGGATCCGAGGTAGACAAAGTCCCTAACTACCTCAAAGTCATAGCTGTCTTAAACCCATTTTTGCCGCTTCTGCACTAATACTAGCAAACGCTCCAGTAACAGCTCGCTGTGTTCTGCCAACAATGTCAATGTCGCCAGCGTATGCAAGTAGTTGCACAGACTTATGGAAAATTGTGCCTCTGGTGTTGGCTTGTGATTTTCGCACAATTTTCTCAAGAATGATGTTGAAGAAGTCACCTGACAGCGCGTCGCTTTGTCTAAATCCTTTTTTGACATCAAAGGGCTCGGTGAGATTGCTTCCGACCTTTACGGAGCAACGAGCTTTCTCCATCGTCATTCTGCACAATCTGACAAGTTTGGCAGGGATGCCAAAACTAGACATGGCTCTGTATAGCTCGTCTCTATAAATGCTGTCATATGCGGCCTTAAAATCGATAAAAAGATGGTGAGTATCGATCTGGACTTCCTGGGTTTTCTCCAGGATCTGCCGTAGTGTGAATATTTGATCGGTCGTGGACTTACCGGGCCTAAAACCGCACTGATAGGGACCTATCAGATCGTTGATGAAAGGTTTCAGGCGTTCACACAGTACAGCAGACATGATCTTATACGCAGTGTTCAGGAGACTGATGCCTCTATAGTTGGCGCAGTTTAGAGAGTCTCCTTTCTTGTGGATCGGGCAAACGATGCTGAGGTTCCATTCATCAGGCATACTTTCGTCTGACCAAATCTTGGAGACGAGTTGGTGTATGCTCTCTACCAGGTCATCTCCCGCTGCCTTAAACAACTCGGCAGTTAAGCCGTCCGGTCCAGCAGCCTTGTTAGATTTAAGCTTAGATATTGCTATCCTCACTTCATTTTGGTCAGGTGAATGGAAATCTTGGCTTTCATCGTCTAGGTTGAATGGCTCGTTCTGCCTGACAGCGGAATTTGTGTCGTCTTCGCCGTTTAGCAGTCTGCAGAAATGGTTTTTCCATATGTCCTCAGCACCGACTGTGACTCTACTACAAGGTTTCATTGTTCGTCTCTACAGGTCTCCGTTCGGGTCTTGTTGGCATGACACGTTCTTTTTACCTTTTGGTAAAACTTCCGAACATTGTTCCTGGAGTAACACCTCTCTATATCCTCGATCGCGCGCTTCTCATGCTCTCTCTTTTTTCTCCGGAGAAGCCGATGTTCTTCCCTCCTCTTTTGCTCGTCGAGCTGACGAGCTGCTCTCGTCCTTCTATGCAGCGACGCTTCGTAGGCACTTTGTTTTGCTGCATGTGCTTGCCGGCACTCTTCGTCAAACCAGGGCTGGCAGCATAGGACTTCTCGAAAGGTTGAGGGATACGCGATCGGCAAAGGTTCTGGCGGTTTGTTGCGTTTGTTGTCGTCCAACGTTAAATCTCCTCACAGTATTTTCTCGTTGTTGTGGCGTCTGGGATATCCGCATCCGTACCTTGGCTACAACAAGGTAGTGGTCCGAGTCTATGTTGGCCGCTCGGAAAGTTCGGATATCTAGAATACTGGAGGAGTGCCTTGCGTCGATTGCAACGTGATCAGTTTGGTTGACGGTTTGATGCACATTTTTCATTACATTCTCACACATTTCACGCGGTATTTCATTAATTTCATCACGAATATTTTGTTTGAGTTGCTCAAGCGTTTCTGGTTTGTTTGCATAAACCTTGCTTTTCAGATATCCCCGCAAAAAGAAGTCCGGAGCAGTCAAATCAGGCGACCGTGGAGGCCAATCAACATCACCATTTCTTAAAATAACTTGTTGTGGAAAGAGATCTCGCAGTAATTCCATTGTAATCCTGGCTGTATGCGATGTGGCACCGTCTTGTTGATACCACATGTTAATCAAGCCCAAAGCATGAAGTTTTGGCGTTAAAAAGTTTTCAATCATATCACGATATCGCTCCCCACTCACATTTACCGTTACGCCGTCTTCACTCCAGAACACAGCTACGAATTGAGGTTGATGGATTGCTTTGAACACTTCCTTGAGCAGCAGTAATGTTTTCAGCCGATCTTGCAGTACGTTGTGGTCCATGCTTGGGCCTATCACTTACAGACCCTCTTTCTTCGAAATCATTCACTACACGATAAGTAGTGCGTGTTGTTGGCACGTTGTTTCTCCCAAAAACTTCACGTAACTTTCTCATCGTCACAGTAATCGATGATTGACTTTGATAAAATGTTTTAATGATTAGAACACGTTGGTTTATCGAATATTTTTCCATAATAAATTTGTCACGTGTCTACTTCATGACTGCCAAATATGAACTGTCAAGACTAATGTTTACCAAAATGGCGGCAAAACAAATTAGTACACCTTCCCGGCGGAAACCTTGTATGTACAGTAAAAATTAAAATTTCACTGCGCTAAAGCCACTCATCCGCCTTAACGAAAAAAATTATGTACATATAGAACTGTAAAAGAATTGCATTCACGGAAGTCACAGATCACAGTCATTTGATTGCTTATTACAACTTCAGTAAAAATGCTTCCCAACAGTACTATTTCTTCAAATTTTAAATGCTAGTCAAGGTTGTCAGATGTGGCGATTTATAGCGATTTCATTTCATCGTTAGATTTCTTGCGATTTTTTATTTTCGAATTAAAATCTTAATATAGGTAAGTATTTCTATTTCCCACTAATTACAAAAAAGAAAAAGTCTCGGCTTCGCAAAAAAAATATCGATTTCCGATTTTCGAATTGGAAATTGATTTAATCGAGGTAAATTGCTCATCCCTTAAATTAAAGACATGGGTCTAACTGATTTTGTATTCGATTGCGCACTCTAAGAGCAATTTTGTTTGCTCTAGGTCACTACTTATGTTCGTTTGCTATAAAAAAATCGATCTCAGATTTGCTTTAGATCTACCAATACAAGTGCATTTGAGTTTGAAGACTGGTGGAGTTTGTTTACGTTTTTTACTGCAAAGAAAGGCATTGCATCGGGTGAATCTATTTTTGTCAATTATTTATTTAAAAATATTTACAAATCAATAGGGACACAAATTTTTTAAAATAAAATTTAACAAGTGAATGGGAAATGCGTAGAAAAGTATTGACTACACATATTCGAATCGCACGAATATTAACACAAAAAAGGGCAAGTGACGTTTTAATGTTTTTATGACGAATCCAATAACACATGAAATTACCAAACTTGGCCAATGGATGGTGAGAGTATGTAAATAAAAAATCAAGTAGAAAATCAAGCAATAAAATAAATAAAATTAGTAAAAAAGCCGTGGCGCAGTGATAGAGTGTTCGCTTGTTGAGTGGGAGGTTACGTGTTCAAATCCGAGCCAGTACCACGAAACATTTTTCACAAATAAAAACTGCGAATA
This sequence comes from Cheilosia urbana, assembly GCA_946477585.1. Lineage (NCBI taxonomy): Eukaryota > Metazoa > Arthropoda > Insecta > Diptera > Syrphidae > Cheilosia > Cheilosia urbana. The sequence continues at coordinate 49,210,531 of OX297856.1, forward strand.
AGTTTCAGTGAATTATAAGCGAACACAAATATCAACAATTCTCCGCTAGCTATTAGGACGCCACTCGTGGAGAATATCCACTGCGCCACAACTCTTTCCTATCCCTCTTTCTCTTCCTAAAAACTTGAATGCCGCGCTGTGTCCCGCATTATAAGGGTATTCATAACCCCTTGAGCGCGAGTAAAATTATAAAAAAAAAAAAAAATTATTATACTTAAAGGTAGAAAAAATAGCTCAGATCTCTTTAAATTTGTCGTTTTAAGATTTTGTTATTAAAAATTTCGTATCCTCTGCCTCTACCTGTTAAAATATTATAGTTTGTTTACAATGAATATTCCATTACCTAGGTGCTTAAGAGACAGCAATACCGTTTGCGATATGATCGACTTTAGTCTAAGCAGATTTTCTTTTAAAAATAATTTGCTATTAATTTTAAATAATTGTGGTAATGTATTTCATTTATTGTGTTTTGTTATTGTCAAGTAGTCACTAAGGTATTGTAAATTTGTTTGATGAATTAATAAACTAAACTAAATTGTTTTCGTTTTTTTTTTCGATTTTTCATCAGACTGCAGACGCTCCCAGCTTCTTTTTTGAAAACTGCACACAAATTTGGAAAAGATCTTCCTGCTCTGTAAATAAGAGACAATACTGAGACCCCAACTTCGTCCGATTTTCCGTTACTTGCCTACAAGCTATATTTTTATCGGGTGGCACATGCTAGGTGCGTTAGTATGGTTACATAGAAATTCGTATTGACAATTGTCTCGTTACTTCACTCACCAACACACTCGCTAGTATTTTATTTTAGGAATAAGTGCACTTTTGCTAAAAATATTTATGAAAAAAAAAAAAAAAAACAATAAATCAATATTGGTTGAGGGAAAATAAAAACATTGTGAACAATTTTTCTTCAGTTATTTAAGAAAAATTCACTCACGAAATTTAAGTCAATGATATCCAAAAGCGTAAAATACAGAACCATTTTTGTCCTAAAATGTTCCTAGTATATAAAACATCTCATTTAGATAGTTTTATTTACCATTACCAAACAAATTACATTATTCGCCTTTTGAAAATATATAATAACTAACCAATAGCATTCAGTTACGTTAAAATTTGGTATTCCCGAACTCTATCATATTCCCCCATGATTGGTAGCGGTTGGCAGCGTTGATTTTATATTTTTTGTATGTTTTTGCATGTCACACCAATTCTAAATTGTCATAACACCGATAAGAAAAGAAAATGACGAATTTGAAGAAAAATTGAGTTGGCCAGCGGCAAGAGGATCTCAGTATGGCTTGTCTCTGCTGTAAATGATCCATACGTGCGAACAAGTAAAATAAGAAGCGAAGATAATACTGAGAGACTGAGACCCCCAATTCGATTTGGGGATTTCCAAATTTCTTCCGGGACAAAAAAAAAAAAAACATTTTAATTGTTTTGAATGACAGCTGTCAATTTGCAAAATTATATTGTTATATGCTGGGTGTGATTGATTGAACATTTTTTTTCCGAAAATTTGCTAAGCCTGTATGATACAAAATTTTTGTCTCATTTTTTCCTCATTTTTTTTTTTACATTAAATATGCTGAAAATACAGCTGCATGCAAAAGAGACTAAAGTGTAATACCACAAATTTTCAAACGAATTTATTTTCAAATGATCTTGAAATGTCGAACAAATTAGAATGCTGTGAGTGTGTTGAAAATAATAAAAGTTTCGTAGTACAGTCGAACTTCGATAACTCGAATTTTTTTTTTTTTTTATATACTTCTCCCGAGAAAGGCGAACCTATAACGCTTCCACAGCGCCCCGAGATGCCTGCAGATGTATGTTTGTTCTGCACTTAAATTGCTGCAAATTGTAGTCTTCTGGAAATATATCCCCAGGAAGCGAGTTCCAAAGTTTGCTTGTCCTGTAACAGAAGGAGTTTTTGAAAGTTGATGTCCTCGCGGTTGTCAAGTGTACTGTATGGTCATGAGCATTAGCAGCCTGTCTTGTTGGGCGCCCAAAAGTTGCATTTCGAGGGATAATGTCTTTGAGTTCCTCAGAACATCTACCATGGAAGTACCTATAGAACAAGCATAGGTCAGCGACTTGTCTTCTGTGCACCAACGGTTGTAGATTCGATGTGAGTGTAGGGTCTCCAATGAGTCGAACTGCTCGTCTCTGTATGCTATCAAGCAGGTTAAGTGAATGTTTTGGGGCCGAGCTCCATATATGGGAACAATATTCCAAGCCTGGTCTAACCTGTGCTTTGTAGAGAAGGAGAAGTTGCTTGGGGTTAAAGTACCTCTTTGCTCTAAATAGGTAGCTAAACTTTGCGGACGCCGATTTTGCGATATAGGATATGTGGTTCTGCCATGTGATTCCTGAATTGACTGTGACTCCTAGAAGGTGCATTGAGTCCTTGTGATGGATTGGATGGTCATTAATTTGGATCTGAGGAACTGTTGATGCATTTTTTCTGGAAAATGTTGTGAACTGTGTCTTGTTTGCATTAAATACAACCAAATTGTACTTTCCCCACTTCAAGATTTTGTCCAGATCATCATTTAGAGAATTAATTTGTTCACATCTCTGACTGTGAGATGTAGCCGTATTCACAGGCCCATTGTTCGAGATGGAGGATATAAGAGTGCTGTCATCTGCAAAGCTGTAGATATTATTATTTGTCGATCCAAGCAAATCGTTGATGTGGAGAAGAAATAGAGTTGGAGAAAGAATAGATCCTTGGGGCACTCCTGCATTTATAGCAAACGAATTGGATGATACACCATCTACAACAACTTGGATCGATCTTCCCAGAAGAAAATTTTGCATCCATCCGCAGAGTTGTTGTGGTAATCCGTAAGACGCTAACTTGCCTAATAGGGCTCTATGCCAGACTCGGTCAAATGCCTTTGATATGTCCAAGGCTACGGCTCTGGATTCGCCGTGTTGTTCAATTGATTGTGTCCATAAGTGCAATAGCGCCAAGACTAAAATTAACATGTAGGTAATTTGTATTTGATAACCCGAACTTCTATCACTCGAATGTCTTCATAACTCGAAGGGATTATTTGGCGTCACCTTCGATAAGTCGAATTCTGAGGGGTAGTTCCCAAATTCTGCGGTTTTCAATTTTGTTTTATAATGCATCGCTTTCGGGGACACTGTGTTTGAGTTGGTTGCAAAGTCATTAAGCATTTCTCGTTTATATTTAAAGACTTATGAAAAAACAACCAATTCTGTTTATAATGGTTTATAGGTAAATTCCATTAGGGCGAGTGGCGCAGTGGCTTATTGGTTAGTGTATTGGACTACTAAGCGAGGGGTCGAGGTTCGAATCCCGCAAAAACCCAAATTCCAACTATTGTTTTTTTTCCACTGCGCCACCTATCGCGATCGTCTGACAAACATCCGTATAAGTATAACTGTCTTGAAAGAGCTTCTCAATTAGCCTTTTGGAGTTGGCATAAAATAGTAGATCCCTTGAATGAAAAACTCACACAAAACGAATGGTTGTGAGAAGCTAGGCCTAGGGTCCCTACGGAACTGTTGCGCCAACTATTTCTTTTTCTTTTTTTTAATTCCATTGAAGATTTTTTTGAAAACCAAAACAAAAATACTTTTCAATCATTTGTATAACAGACTTTTTTAAATAATAAATTATGTTCCTTTCCATAAAAATATGTACATAATATGTATTTATACCACTTTTGTATTTTACTTGATAACTCGAAGTCTTGATTACTCGAATTTTTTTTTGTGGCAAGTGATGGTTCGAGTTGTCGGAGTTCGACTATAGTCGCAACCCGGGACAACCGAAATTCTGTCTTAAGTTTGGCAACGCTAGCTGTTACTTATACTTAGTATCTAGTATCTACTTATCTCTCATAATACCTACATACACGATGAATATAATTTCCATAAAAGGTTGCATATTGTACAAAACTTTACTGTGAAGTTTTTAAATGGTTATTACACTAGTAAGGACCAATATGATTACATCGCGCTTACCTCCAAAATGTTCTTCTTTATATGCAAGACACAAGCACTAACAGTCCTTTATAGTTATTAAATATTATACCAAAATGGTTTTTAATCCCAAAGCAGTGACGAAATTTGAATATAATTCCCTCACGTGTTTACGAGCCAGTTGCTGAGTTAACCAAAGGGAGTACAAATTATATTTTCATTTTAATAGTACCTACCTAATTTATCAACACAATCCCTAAACTTCAATTGATTTTTGACAAATTTCTCACTCTGCCAGCGCGGCAATATGCCTACTTCACATATAACAGTTTTAACAAAATTCGACTCTCTCAAAAACTCATTCCAAGAATTCAAAAAACACATACACGGAATTCTGTATTAATCTTTTGACACTGTTTAGAATATGAACCAATAAGTATCAAAGCACGTACCTACGATGCCGATAATGTTCAATACCTTTTTAAAGTTAATACCTTTGCTTCCAACCTTTAAATCGACATAAGTCGGAACATTCGATTATCTTTTGTGTGTCTTTTCTCGAAAACGGGTTTTCTTTTAATAAAAGTTTTTAAATTTTGGAAAAAGTTATATTAACTCACATTTTAAACATTTTTATTGTCGTAAGGACATAATATAATAAAAAGTATTGTTTTAGCACTTATTTATTATAATAAGTGTTCACATTAAGATAGCATAATATATTAACTCGCTTAACAAAAGTGTTGTTAAAATATCTCCAAACCATTTGAATAATTTTAATATGTATAGATGTGAGATACAATTTAACAATTTTTGTCTGCCGACGCTTTACACTCTAGCACATGGACGGAAATACATACTATAAGCACATTAACTATTTAACAAGAAATTTTAAAATGATCGAATCGGTAACGAAGTTTAAACTGTTGTGTTTTAAGAGAGCGCGTAGTGAAAATAATTTTCATACACATTTAATAAATCGACTTGACTCACCTCGTCATTATAAAATCACATATTCCACTAAGGGTTAATTTTTTATGCGGTGACTGTAGAATTGCCATGGTAATAAGAGCAATATAGGAGTAGGGTGGTTTAACTAAGGGCGCATGAGACTTATCCTCACTTATGTTTGTATTGGTTGACTGCTGAGTGTTTAGGGCGGGCCGTAGATCCAAAGGAGGCGGAGATAAGGATGCTGATGAGTGCATTTCAAAGTACTCCAAGGCAGGATACAACTTTTTGCTAACTGATTTGTGGATATGTTCCGTTTCTATCCAATTTCGTTACAATATTAGTTTGAAAAATTAACAATGTATTATGTAATAATAACTTGAACAAAAATTTACACTATTACTTATGATTTTATTAGTAAATTTTAATTATTTTTCCACATTGCACAGGACACTTATTTTCAATTCACTATCCTTTATTATTGAACGGCACTAAAAAAAATACCGTACAACTTGTAGGTATTAATTTTTAAATTAGGTTAAAATATTATATATTCCCCGAAGTTAATTAAATCAACACCTAACTGTGTAATTTGTTTGTGTTTTTTTGTTTGTTAGCTTTTCACCTTCACGTTCGAAAGTAAGTTACACTGGCGAAATTCTTGCGTCTGATTTAAACAAAATCTTTTTACGAAATGTTCACTGAAATGAAACGAAAATCTCTCGCCCAAAATTTTATTTCTACACAACTCAAACATTTATTTATCGAAACCGCTGTCTGTAGATAAGGAAAGTAGTATTCAGCTAGTAACTGGTGTGAATGAATACAGAGTTGGGTTATTTGAAGGGATGACGTAAACAAAATATTTTAGAGGATGCCATAAAATGGTGTTCTATGAATATAAGATTTGTTTTTCTATTGTACATCAAAAGGGGATGAAATTTTGCTAATGGGTAGGACATGCTGTACTTGTTATATACCTTCTCATTCCTATATGGATTTCGTCCTGCAATGGCATCTGCGTGTATAGGTGGGTAGTTGTCTACACATACCACCTATGCTTACTCTTCCTTTTACATACTTTGCACCATCAACAACAATACAATATTCTATGGTGACAGAAGGAAGATTTCCGTTTTTATTTGTGATTCCGTGACAAGTCCATGTTGCCATTGATGAGCTTATGTGTATATATCCTTATAAATATATAGACAAATAGGTATGTGTACCTAACCATGGTAAAGCTGAGATGAGGGACATTTACTATACCTTGGCGTTATTTCATTGCTGTTTTTATTAAGCTGAAGGCTTTTACTTGGATCTACGCGTCGGTACGGTACTATATTTCAAAGGGATATGTGTTATGATTTGATTTGATTATATACGAACGATGGTGTTAAAGTGTGCATTATTAGGTTTGTAAAACGGCAATAGAACAACAAGATGCAATTACCTGCAAACGTTCAAATAATTGTTTTTTTTTTTTTTTTTTTTAATTTTATTAAGTTAAACATATACCTACGCATGTAACTAGTATATTAGTTCTTAATGGATATCTAAGGTAAGTTGCTTGGTTGACATTTTAAGCAAGAAATATGCATCAGGCAGGTAGGTACCGTCGGAATGTTGCAATGGACCGATATAGTTTTGTGGTAATCAAAGACTTTGTTTAGCTAGGCTCTGCGGTTGAACTCCAAAATGTACAGCAGAAAAGATAAAGAAAAGTACTACTCTAGTCTATACCTCTTTGTATGAGCTTAGAAGACTGCGTTAACCAGCGAGGCATTGCATAAGACTTTTCTCATACCCGCCCTCTTAAAAGGCGCAGAGGAATTTCATCCGCCATTATGGTAAACACTACATGGAATCTTCGGTCCAGTTTATGGGATCTTCGATCCAGTTTATATTGGCTAGGTTTCGAATTATAATAAGGACCGAATTATTTGGAGCTTACCTTATTAAGGATTTTCAATAAAAATAACAGCAAATGTACAGAAAAATAAGGCGAAAAGATAACCGACTTTCCAGCAGGAAATGTAATGGCACGGACTAACCTAGAATACAAGATCCGATCAGAAGCCATTAACATACCAATTACGTACGGTAGTAGACTCATATCATAGCCGATGCTGAAGATTTGAAACTATCATCGCTTTTGCTGGAAGCGGAAGGTATAAATTGCGGATCCATTCATCCATTTGATCGTACTGGATCGTACGTTATAAAGAACCTTATTTGAAATAAACGGAATTGTTGGCGGGGGACTTTCCTGATCTAGGAGGGGCCGATAAAAATAGCGAAGGCACCGCCTATCACCAACAGCAGCACCAAAATTAATCTGAGTATCAAAGGAACTTTGAAGCGAAGAAACCGGTGGCGTTTTGTGCTCGGTCGAGCTCAGAAAGAAAAAGATACTCTTTGTCTTCTGCAAGGAGTCGCGCATTACCCGGCCGAGATCGCCAAGTGCTCCCATCACAGGGCGACCAAAGTCAGTGGCGTAGCGTGGGTTGGAGCCGCCCGAGGCAGACCCAATTTATGCCGCCGCCGTAATTTTTTCACACAGTAAAAAAACCTTTGTAAACTTAGTAAAATTTCGGGAATCGAATAACGGTACTTTTGAAATTTCGAAATATGTATCTCGAAAACAAAAATTAATTTCTGAGGTAATAATGGTTATTTCTAACTCAGTTTTTGTCTATCTATATTATCGTAGGGTTACCATTATTTTGCAAAATTCATTTGGCTTTTTTTTAGTCGTTAAATATTTCCTTTATTTTGCAATCCTGAATTGGCAATTTGGTTTTTTATACGTTTAATTTGTCAATCATTACGCGATTACTAATTGGCGTTTTTATCTTTCGCATTTATTTGAAATGATTTTTGATCTGCGAAACGTCAATTTTTCCAACAATTTGAGCGAAACGTACCATACCCATTATCGTACAATAGATTTAAAAAAAAAAACATTTTTATTAAATTTGGTTTCCTTTAGTTTTCTAGGAAAATTCGATAAAGATTTTGACCAAAATGAGTAGTTAGAGTAAAATTTATGTTTTCAAAATTATTGTGGCCTTAATTTGAAATTCGAATCACCGAAAACGCTAATTTCAAAAACTGCTTACACCTCGAAGCCCCCAATTTTAATTGCAATTGCAAAATTTGGTACGGTTTTCTCTGCGTAATTTTACAAAAAAAAAACTCTCCAACGATTTTGATCAAAATACATATTAAAGATAATATAGGTATTTTAAATAAGATCCCTTACTTATTTTTCCTCATAAAATTCGAAAAAATAATCATCATCCATCTCATTATATTAATACGTGAACATCCGAGCTTTCCGTACGCTTCCATAAATTACCATAGTAACGTATTCAAATATAAATCATTTTAGATTAGAACCTTCTTTTTTCGAAGGAATGCAGTTTGCGTACCCCTAAAAGTAAGCAATTGTGTACCTACTTTATTGTAATTCAGGGGAATTATACTTACGAGGTGTTGACGACGCGACGGTTGGTTTAAATGAAGAAAGAACTATGGAAACGAACATTTTTCGACATCGATTTTTTTCTCTAAACTTTTATTGTGACATGTGACATCTTACAATTTTAAACATGAGTAAAACTATTTTTAAAGGGGATTTTTTTTATATTTCCTGTTGATGTCTCTTTTTTTCTTACAAAAAAAACACCATATTTATCGAAAATTGTGTTACATTTTTTACTACATCTGTTTCGAGGAGGTACTGGTTTACACCACCTAACAAGCAAAGAAAAAAAAAAGCGAACCAAGATTGGTCTTTATTTTTATCTGTGATCGCGACAAAAGTGATTTTAAACAGTTCTTCAACTTATGTTTCAAGTTTTTTTTTTACATAGAAAGCGTAACAATGAGAGTGCTATCTTATAACAATTTTAAGCTTTTTACATTTCATTTTACATTATGTATTTAAGGAGATTGTTGTAAAGTGGTTAAGGCTTTAACTCAAATACATAGTTATTTTTGTTGTTGCTGCGAATAACATCCTTATAAAATGTATGGATTTTCGACCACAAGCGAAACTAGTTTTTTTAATTGTTTCTCAAAAATTACTACCCAAAATCCGATCTGTGCTCAAATATTTTTTTAAAACTCCGCACTTCCATTAAAAATGCAATAGCAGCAAGGCAAAATTTATTTTTTGCAAATATTGCCCACTTCTTCTTTTTTTCAACCATTTTGAATATGCATCAATAGTTCCAACCACTTGAAGCGTTACACAATCAGAAAATCCTACTTCATTTACACCCCCACACAAGTCCATTGGGATATTCAGTTCATAACTTCTAATGCAATTTCAAAAACAAATTCAAATTCTTACATAATACTCGTACATATTTTATGTAAGGATCGATCTATCGCGAATACTGCTTGCAATAAAAAAACAGAAACTCCTACTACGCTTGTCTTCGTAACCAAACATCTTGTTAACTGCAAGAGCTTATAAAATAGTATAGTAGCACTTATAGCTCTCTAACCAGAACTTGCCAAAATTATATTAGTAAATATACCTATATAAACTAGCTGAACCGGCGAACTTCGTTCCGCTCAAATTCGTTAATATAATTGTACAGTTCTATGTAAGAGTACGTCTTTATTCGCTTGTTCGCAGTTCAGTCCGTTTATTCTAGTAATGTCTCAAACATATTATTCGTATTCGACATATTGATCAAACTCATTTTTATAATAGTAAAGATTTTTTCGATACTACATTAATGAAAGTAAAATTTCCGAGCACAAATTGATAGGCTTAAAAACGAACGGCGAATCGTTCTGAATAAGCGGAATCCGCGGAATTGGAAAGTTTTCCTTTTCATTCACCCCTCAAAATCGTTGCATGACATTTGATTTGGATCTATTTCAACCATTGTTAGAACATGGGTCGTATGAATAAAGCGAAGCAATTGCTTTTACTCAAGAGAAATGTCAAAGTCGAAGCATTTGCTACGTTTCGTATGAATAAAAACCAATTTGAGTTAGTTCCAACTTTTGACATGTTCGAAAAGCGGCGGCGTTGACCTTTTACTCAGTCTCAGATCGGTATGAATAAACAAAGCAAATGCTATGGAAATTCTGAGTCTGCTATTTAGTTGACTCAGACCTTTTGCTAAATATTTTGTACGCACATTTTTTACAAAAAAAAAAAGTAAGCAATGCGAATTGGTCGAAATCGATGGTTTGTCTATAAATAGTTAAATTAAGTTTTGTTCGTGCAGAAAAATCATCAAAATACCTGTGAAAAAATCAATTATTTCTTGTCATGGGCACCCGAAGAAGAAATAAAACATCAACAACCTAGTTGGCAAACAAAAATCATATTTCCAGGTGCAATTGGAGCTGTAGATTGTAATCATATTTCTGAATTTCATTTTTTTTAATTTCAATTTCCACAAAAGTCGTTAGAATCTCAAGGAAAATTCAAGTACAAGTGCAGCGAAGTAATCGCATTTTCGAACTTACTTTAGCAAACTACGTTTTCATTCATACCGATTCAAAGCAATTGCTAAGGTGCTTTTACTTTTCTTAAACCTTTTACTCAAAGCAAATGCTAGGTTTTATTCATACGACCCCATGTGTTTTTCCATCTGATCCATAAAAGTCCGTGTTGCTATGTGTGAAAGTATGTGTGCCATGTTAAAGTAGATTAGACGCACGCATACATTTGCACATAGGAACCTGACAGATGACTGACAATTAATTCTATGGTGACATTGAAACAAATTCAAATAATTGAAATATTAGGCCGTTATCGGGACGTGTTAAGAAAACGGTGGGTATGGTGTGGTGAATTTAGTTCCAATTTATATTTTTTCATTAAAACGAATATTATAAGGACTGCTTTTATTTTACCTAGGTAGTCCATAATACATTGTGGTTGTGAACAATGGAAATCGATGAACTATAGGGATCATTTGTAAAAGTAAAATCAAATCAGTACCTACAAATAATTATTTGGAATTTTTGTTTCTTTTCTTTCCCATACAGTTTAAAAAAAATAAACTCATTTTCGTTGGTTGTAGCTAAAGTGCAATGAAAATTTAGAAAAAAAAATATACAATTTAAAAAAGTTGCCAGAAATATTTTTTTTTTTTTTTGTCATACGATGAATCGATTTTCAACTACCTACAAATTGGTTGGCCATCAGAATTTCTATACATTTCTTTTTTTTTTGTTATGTCCTATTAATTGAAGGTTGTATATAGTTTTGGAAGGTAAAATTTCGAAAATAAATCTGCACCAAAATAGTATAAAAAACATCAGGCCGAATAAACATTATTCATAGTTATTCTCGGCTGACTCTATTGTTTTCATTTATTGCTTTAGTTGGAAATTCTTTTCTGTATCAAATTGGTTCAAATCTTGTAATACATTCTTTGTTTTTGATTTATCTATTTTTTTCTGTTATTACACGGAAACTTCATGAAAAGATTACAACTCAAATATCGTACCCACTCAGAAATGTTGATGAATCTCGCCAACATATTCTTAATTTTAATATTCCTTATCCATTATTCTTGCCTTTTACCTGTCGACATTCACTGGCGAAATAATTTTTCGACCAAAAAACAACAAACGAAAACAGACACAGTAATTGTCAGAATAAAAACGTCTTATTCTATTTCCATTAATGAATATTTCTCAGTTTATTCCCCTATTTATATATTTATTACATTAGTAATTAACCATTTTGCAAAAAAAATGTTTTCGTTGTGAAATAAAAAAAACAAATTAAAACTCTCAGAACGCATCCATCAGCTGATAGAATTTCACCAAATACAAATAATCTCAGTCAGTGTTCTTAGCAGTCTCTCTTTATTTTTCCCTCGAAGCGTGGGCATTTTTCCCTTTTCACCGAAATCAAATTCACTCGATTTGTATATGCAAAAATCCTTCTTTTAGAAGTAGAATGTTTATTATTCGGAAAGAAATTCACATTAATTTAACCTAGAGTGTAAGAATTGCAGTTTGCTAACATTATAATGATTATTTCTTGGTACTAGAAATTGTTTGATCAAGGGGAATCTGCTTTTTATAGACATTTAGTGTTTTTGCAATGTAGTTCGACTGTTTTTTCGTCAGATTCCTCATATTCCTCATATTTAGAAGCTATATTCATGTTTTGCACGTAAGGTTTTTCGGCCATCAAACATTTTTACAAAAAGGTAGAAATACCACGATGTAGGATGACTGCTGTGTGTCATTTTTTCATTTTACCCCCTCCATTTAGAATTCTTTTTCTTTTTCTGCTTCACACGTATTTACGGATAGGAAATTTAAGGGAGAATTTAAGAGAGCATTCTTTTCAAAATTTGCGGGGGGAATCGGGTAGGTGCGCGGGAGCTGACGGTCTATTTAATACTTAGAGTTTATGACTTCAACGCATTGGTATAAGAGGACTAATGGCGGACTGGTGATGATGTACAGAGTGACAGAGCTAATGTAGAATATGGTGTACCACAGGGATCAAAACTAGGTGCAATCCTATTAATTCTGTACACTAATGAGCTTCTCCGATCATTGAAACGGAGTACACCATTTGCGTTTGCCGATGATACAGCTATCGTGGTGCGTAACAGGTCCCTAGAAAGAGCTACAGAAATAATGCAAGATGAATTTGATACCGCAGTTAAGTGGTGCAACGACAACGGACTAGTGATAAATGCATCGAAAACACAGTGGCGTAGCGTGGGTTGGAGCCGCCCGGGGCAGACCCAATTTATTTCGCCCCCGTAATTTTTCATATACTAAAAAGACCTTTGTAAACTTGGTAAAATTTCTGGGATCGAATAACGGTAGGTACTTTGGAAATTTCGAAATATCTCGAAAATGAAAATTCATTTCTAAGGTAATATTGTCCTTTCTAACTGAATGGCAGGCTCAGTTTATTTCTATATTATCGTACAATAGATTTTTGAAAATTTGGTTTTCTTTAGTTTTCTAAGGAAACGGCGATAAAGATTTTGACCAAAATGAATCACCGAAAACGCTAATTTTGAAAACTGCTTATATCTCGAGAACCCTAATTTTGATTTCGATAAAACTCTAAAAACCAAGTAATGCTTACATCCCGAAAAATAACTTTTAGGTAGTCAGTTTTCAGCTATATAGTTAGGCAATAGTATATTTTTTAAACTAAACATTGCAAAATTTGGTACGGTTTTGTCTGCGTAATTACAAAAACTGGTCTAAAGATTTTGATCAAAATACATACTTAAGATAATATCCGTATTTCAAATAAGACTCCTTACCTATATTTCCTCAAAAAAATTCGAATAAATTAATTTTTAAATTATTTCTCAAAAATGACTACCCAAAAACCGATATGTGTTCATATTTTTTTTTTTTAGAACTCAGCACTCAGTGATGCCAAACCTAATTTTCAAAAGTCTGTAGATGAAAGATAAAAATTCGGTGGAATTCTGTATCCAGACTTCTTTTTTAACATAATAAAAGTGCTAAAAATGTAAAATTTGAGTGGCATAAAATATCAGTCTTTAACTATAGTATTTATTAATTTTGTACAATTACATAATTTTTATTAGCCGCTGGTATCGCTGGAACCTGGAATCCACCTACTTCCTACTCTGGTTTAAAAAAAACACTCCAAAATCTTGTTAAACGTTATGAATATTTTGTCGTACAGCAAGAAAGAGTTTTTGGGAGCTCCGATTGCATTTCTTTGTTTAGGTCAAAGAAATATACCAACGCAAAACTAAGGAAATCAAGTTTTTACTGGAATCTGAGATTTCTATATATTTTAGTTTGAATTCTGTATTTCTGTAGGTAGGCAAAGTGAAAATTCTGTAGATATACAGAAAATTCTGTAGGGTTGGCATCAGTGTCAGCACTTCCATTATAAATGCAATAGCAACAAGGCAAAACTTACTTTTTTTGCAAATATTGCCCACTTCTTCTTTTTTTTCAATCATTTTGAATATGCAGCATACAATAATTCCAACAATTCACTTCTTTTGAGCAAAATAAAACACAATAGAAAAGTATACCTTTTTTTTTTTTTGGTTGCGCCAAGGATGTGTAATCTTAATTATATTAGATACCTCTAATACCAACAAAAGCAAAACTATAATTACTTATTCGCACTAACTCCAGTTTCCAGCACAACATCGCTTGGAGCAGCGTTCATTGGATTTTGTTGTTAAGCAACACAAGGAATGTCTGATTACTTACTGTGAAGCAGTGTCCGTTTTGTCAGTTTTATAATTTTTTTTAAAAAATTAAAAAAAGAAAAAAAAAATCGCTCCAAATTGCCGCCCCTGGCAAAGTGCCGCCCGGGGCCTATGCCCCCATTTCAGCGTGAAAAAGATTCCGAGGATGGCGGTTTAGAACTTATAACATAATTTTTCCATTGTATATAGTACGATAAGGTTGGGTGAATAATAATTTGGTGGCATTTATAAACTTTTTTTGAATTCACGGATCTTTAAAAATATATATAATTTCCATATCCTGCTAATTTATTATATAACAAGTCAGAAATTATTTACCAAATTGAAAACTATTAAATAATCATCGAAATGCATTCCAGAGCTAGTAGGTACGCATACATATTCGAACATATGGCCTTTTGTCACTTTGCAAAAGCGTCATAAGGCCATTTTTTTTGCGACATAGGGCCATATTTCAAAAACCTATGGGACATGATTTTATTCGAATTTTAACTATTGTGTTTTAAACTATGGCAGGCAGCAATGTGAACTAATTTCTTGGACAACAGCGCCTACAGCTATCGAAAACAGGAAAAAAGTAATGTAGTAAATAGTAGTGCTTGGGTTAATTGTTAGATTACCGGGTGGGTGCGAATTTTGCGCGAATTTTTATTTTCTTCAACAGAAAGTTTATAGCCTATTCGAATTTTTATTATTATTTTCTAAACGATGTTTCTATCAACTTTCGTTTGAAGAAAATAATAGTTGAAAATTATTTTGTCGCTTTGATTACCTACAGATTGACTAATCAGAACAGTAAAATAACTTGAAAGTGACATAAGGCCATATTTCGAAATATGGCCTTATGTCACGGAACCGATTGCACCTAGCCGTTCGACTAATCAGCAATTTATTTCGGAGTTATTTTAAAAATTAAAAAAAAAAATCCATCGTTTGGCGATCTTCTGAACATTTTTGGTTAGGAAATATATCGAAATTTATTTCCCTAAGCTAATTTTTATAGATCAAGATGTTTTATCCACCTTAATCTCCTGATTACATTGTCTATATTTAATAATTCGGTTATATCTAAGCTCATGTGGTTGAGAAGCCTACTTCTTAGCATTTAAACAACTTGTTAAACTTCTTTTTCTAACATTTCAATATTTAGATATCTATGTAGGTACACACATCAGTGTTGACTATGTACCAAGGTGCATTGATTATGTTTCTTTCTAATACATTTTGAAAGACCTTCATGTTTTATAAATTCGTCTGGCGTGCCGGCAGAACAGGTGCCCGTAGGTCCATATTGGTTTCAGAATTTGTTTGTAATGCAATAACTGATTGTAGTTGGACAGGGATGAATATCTTCCAATAAGCTGTATGCGTATGGCATGATTCACAAAAAGTAAAATTCTCAATGTGTTTCCTAAAGCTGTTTTCTTTGTTAGTAAAGTGAAAGTGCGAAAGTTGAATATTTTTGATTTTAAAGGCAACCTAAGATTTTCTTGAACTCCCACAGAAAAAAAATCGTTTGAGCTCAGTCACCCTGCATAAATTTCTCCACGAAAATCCTCCAAATATTTAACTTTCTATTTCACAGCACTTTTTGTGGAGGAGTGAACATTTCACTTCACTCGACCAGCGTAGCAGCCTTAAGTATTTAAAACAAGATTCCTGTAAATTGTTTTCTAAAGACTGTCCTTAATTTCAAAAAAGATTCGTTTTGCTGAAAAAACAAAATCATTTAATTGTTAGAGAGCTTTATAAATAAAGTGGAAAACAGTTGGATCAACAAAATAGCTAACGCTTGGTATCCCTTAACATAGCCACAAGTGCTTTACTCAGTTGATCTTGGCATTTAAATTTTTGTGTCAGACGCAGGCTTCCTCGTCAAACAGGAAAATTGCAATTATGCCCAAATTTGATCAACCTACAACAAATATACTTAAATCCGAAATAAAAGATGCATACACTCATTTTATATTAAAGCACATAATGTATATACGAGTATGTTCTCCCCGATAACATCAATAATTCGAATTCTGCTGTATATTTTAAAGTGCTTGAAACACTTGTTTGCAAAAGGGTACCAATGACAAGGCTCAGGAATACCAATGACGTGCAAGTATACTCAAAGCCCGTATAATGAAGTTTACAAAAAAAAAAAAAAAAAAAAAATACACATCGGCAAATTGTTCTCTGCAGTGAGTGCACTTGTTTATACCACCACTTGAGAAATAGCAGCACGGTATATAATATGAGGGTAAGTTCAATAAGTGGACTTCAAATGTCCTTAACGTTCTGCGCAGATCTTTATATGAATATGATTGCGCAAAAATTGCAAACGAATTCTAATGAATTCACAAGAACGATACAATTAATCGAATACTCAATTAATCTACGATAGTATGAGTTGCAATAAATTTAAGAATAAAAACAACCGTGTGCGATAGAAAACGGGGTGAGTTTAATTCAATTGTTTTCTCTTGCCGCCCAGATCACGGTTGCCGTTTTAGTGACTTTGTCGCTATCTAGTGGAATTTTCAAAAGTTTAGTGACAAAAATTTATTTTTTGTTTTTAGTATGATGATGATGATTTTTAGTATGATGAACATAGTTAAACGCCGCAACTGATGTGCTCGGTTTCACTTTTGTTCATTTGTAGGTAGTGAACATTTTTTCTAGTGATTTTTTTTTTTAATTTTAGCATATCTGGTGGATTTTTAGTTAGTGTTAGAGTTAGTGACTTTTTTTAAGTTAACGGCAACCCTGGCCCAGATACGATTTCGATTCTCTGTATGATTTCACAGTAACAAAGACTAATGACCTCGGTTAGATCGGCCAGTCACATAAGAACGACTTAATTACCCCCTTGCCCCATATTATTCAGTAATAACTAATAACGAAAACATTCAAATTGTTAATTAGAAATATTAAATGGAAAGATGCAGAGCGAAGTTAAAAAGACGAACCATAATGCTATGAGTTACAAATCCAGGAGAAAGTCTACGTTTAAATAGTTCTGTTCGTACGATACACAGTTCAGTTCTGTTTAACGTAATCAAATTACTTTATGGATTTGTTCAAAGTGAATTCACTTATTCATTCTGCTTTAATACTTTTAACAAATAAACTTAAAGTGGGTGTCATGTCTTTGCTTTTATTGTCCCATTTTTCAGATTCGTTTTCGATCCAATTTTTTAACTCGGAGCCTGATGATAATCGTGTTGATAGAGGATTAAATAAATTGAGTCGTGCCATTATGGCCACTTACCCTTGAGGCTACGCATGCCTGCGCCTGGACCGATTTGATTTGTGTCCACAAAGGACTACTGCATGAAGCGTTTTGCAATATTTTATACACATTCATTTCAATTTTTTATTTATTATTGTAGGTAAGTATTCTTTTTTTTTACAGTTTTGGATTTTCGCAACCATCTGCTTTTGTTAGAATGTTTTTAGTGATTTGTTTATCTGCTATGCGTTTTAAGATAGGTTTTTGTATAAAATTTCGAACTCGTGAAGTTCATCAATTCTGACATTACGATGATAGAGGAACTCAAAAAAGTGGGTCGCAAAATGTTGCCCGTCTGTCTGCCCGTATGTCCCGAAGCATACAGCCTAAACGCATTCGCGGATTTCGTTCAAACTTCGGACTAAATGATTGGGGGCTTACAATTTGGGTCCTTCTTTTTTGCACGTTAACCTCAAAATAATGGTAGGTACTTCGCATATAACATTTTCATACAAGTTAGATTTGTTCGACAACAGCTATAACGATTTCAACCAAAATTGATATTTAAGCTTACATGAGTGAGGTAAACATGAATACATACGATTGTAATAAATAAATAAATAAATTAAAAACTTATAATCGACATAATATTTCAGTTTATGCATGAGAAGCCATATATGATATTGCAAAAAAAGCATTGTACCATGAACTGCATATAGATAACTGGAAAACAAATTCAAACATTTTGCTTACAAGTAGGTACAGTGATATGCGGATAAATGACCCTCGCTTAATTGCGTTCCTCGTTTAATTCATCCGATAGTTGAGCAAATAAAGCATTCCATATGAATGTACAGATCTTTCCCATGAATTTAT
Source organism: Cheilosia urbana (assembly GCA_946477585.1). Taxonomy (NCBI): domain Eukaryota; kingdom Metazoa; phylum Arthropoda; class Insecta; order Diptera; family Syrphidae; genus Cheilosia; species Cheilosia urbana. The sequence goes on from OX297856.1 coordinate 49,228,771, forward strand.
ATGAGTACCGCTTAAACGCGTAACCCGCCCAAGGAGTTATTTTGCGACTTCATGTGTCATGTATCATGAGCGACGTCTTTAAGTTTTTTTAACCACAACATATTCCCAACAAGTAACATTTTTGGCACATGCTAGGTAACATTTCCCATTTAGGAATATTTCTATCTAGGAATTTTATATCTACGTTATTGTGTCAAAATTGTTTTTTCAATGAAACAATTTGTCCGCAGTCTAAAATATGTGGAGATGCGTGTTCGTGCACAAAATTCCTTAGTTATTGTTTTTTTTTTTTTTTTAAGTTTTTGTTACATTTAGCAACGAAACTATGCCCAAGAATTGTTATGCTATCAAATCCGGCCAACATAAATAGGTACAACAAACAATAAATGGATTTTAGTTTTTGAACACATTTTTGCATTTGTGGAGTTTTATTTTTATTTTTTCAGGCACATAAATTAAACGCTTTTTCGTCTTCCCCTCCGTTCTAATCGACAGCTGTCGGGCTTGTACTCGTCGCTCAGTTGGCGCAACTGGTAGTCACTTGGTCAATTGGAGAAAAATCGAAATGCAAGTTCATTTCCTGACAGGGGAAAAACAGAAATGTCTTTCCAAATGGAATTATATACGGAGAATTGACTGTCAGAATTCAAAAAAAAAAACTATTCAAACAATCACTTCAAAGTAGTCTGATGATGAATTAGTGGTGTAGTTCGAAATAGCTATCATTCCTACCAAAGTGACTGCGTCTACAAGTTGTTGTCAAGAGTTGTTCCCTCGAAAAAACAACAATTCACAAACTGAAATTCGACATAATTTCCCAACAGAAATTGTCAGGGTAAATCCCAAACAAGCGAGAATCGTTGTTACTCCTCGCTTCCCCAACTCAGTAATAAACGCTTTTTTGTTGTTTTATGTATCTTCATCAATTTTTGGTATTTCAGAGTTACTGCATTTCCATAATTTGCATTTTATACGTCCGCTTCACAAGAACGTTTGTCACCCTGAACTGCAATTTTGACTTTTTCTGAACTGACTAATAAAGACCAATTTTTTCCTTGGTCATAACCACCTTGAACGACATGTTGATCAGTATTTACACTTTTTGAAGTTTTGCTTAAGAACAAATTCCTAAATAGAAATTCCTGTTCAACACAATTTAAACACGATTCCCAATTAAGAAGTTTTTAGCACACATAATAGCAACGATTCCCAGTAAGAAATATTTACTACAAAAATAAGAACGGATTCCTAATTGGGACTATTTTACTGTAACCACTATTCCCAAATAGGAATTGGCTAGGTATCCATTTTGTATTAAAAAAAATAATAATATGGAAAATAAGAAATTTTAAATTTACAGTTTTGGTGGATACCTATTATGTCTCTATAGACATCGTAGATTTATTTTGAACTGATTTTATAATCGCCCTTATCAGCATTTAAAATAGTATATATATTTATAAGAGAGATTTTTGATTACAGTACATCGAAGTACATTAGTAACATTTCAAGGCAAAATTATGTTCCCCATCAAATTTCAATAGCTGTTTTCTGTTTAATAATAAAATGTTTGATGCAGTCAGAATATTATTTTGGTACATAACATATGTAGGTAGGTACACAAAATGAATGACATCCCAAGGAGCATTTTGCGACTTCATGTGTCATGTGTCATGAGCGACGTCTTTAAGACGTTTTTGTTACCAGAAAATATTCCCAACAAGTAACATTTTATACACATCCTAGGTATCATTTTCCATTTAGGAATATTCCTATCTAGGAATTTTATAACTACACAGGTACGTTATTGTGTCAAAATTGTTTCTTCAATGAAACATTTTGTCCGCAGCGTGTAAAATATGTGGAGTTGTGTGTTCGTGCACACAATTCCTATATAGTAGCAGTGTTCAACACAATTTAAACGCGATTCAACGTAATTTAAGCGCGATTCCCAAGTGGGAAGTTTTTAGTACGCACAATAGCAACGATTCCCAGTAAGAAACATTAAGCTCGCAAATAAGAACATATTCCTAAATAGGAACTTCTTGTCAACACAAATCAAACGCGATTCCCGATTAAAAATATTTACTACACAAATAAGAACGAATTCCTAATTGGGAATATTTTACTGTAACCACTATTCCCAAAGAGGAATTTGCTAGTTATCCATTTTGTATTGGACAAAAAAATGATTATAGATAATAAGAAATTTTAAATTTACAATTTTGGTGGATATGGTGTAAATAAATAGATTAAAATGCTCCTATTATGGCATTATAGACATTGAGATTTATTTTGTACTGACTTTATAATCGTCCTTATCAGCATTTAAAATAGCATAAATATTTATAAGAGACATTTTTGATTAAATATAGAATACTAGCTGACCCGGCAAACTTCGTTCCGCCTAAATTTGTTAATGTAATGAAAATAATAATTCCGAGCATGCACAATGCGCTTGCTAATTTATGTAATTCGGCCAATTAAAATGCTTTATTCAAAAGTTATATTAAATGCAATAGAAATAAATGACGAATAGCAATGTTGATTTGTTTCAATCAAACCGCAATGATTTTGACGTTTCGGCCAACCTTCCGCTTTTCACTAAATTGACCATGTGAGAAAGGTAATTCAAGATTGATGCTACAAATGCACAAACATCCATCGATTATACTTGCAACAAATTATTTGTCACTGTGAAAGCGAGACGCACAGGAAATTTAAGTCGCTTAAATACGAATGGCAAATCGTTTTGAATAAGCGGAATCTGCGGAATGAGAGTGTTTGCCTTTGGATATTCCACTCAAAATCGTCACTTCACTTGCATGTCATTTGATTTGGGATCCTTCACCACCAAATCAAACGCGTTCTGTTACAAAGTCTCGGTGTATTGAGGTTGCGCAACAAAATTATAATTGAGCCGACTTTCAATTGTATAGATGTAAGCCCGGAACATCCAAAGAATTCAAAAATTCAACTTATCCCCATAAAGTTTTGTTTTTACGACAAAAAGTAGCATATGTCCTTCCTTGGGCCCATGCGAATTCAAACCAAAAATCATAAAAATTGAAGGATTTGTTCCCGAGTTATGAGTGCGCACATACGGACGTCAGTCTTTTTTATATGTAGCTGTACCCACCCGGCCTTGCTCATACCTTTCGTATTAAGTCCTGCTCACATTTAGCAAAGTCCTTTATTTGGACAATGTCCATTAATCATTTTTATGCTTCCACAACCCGTTCTCCCGCTTATGTTTTGCAAAGTACTATCTATAGGGTCCGAAACTATAGTATATTTCGGTAGAGCTGTTTCGGAGATCGGCAACAGCGCCACCTATCAGGTCCAAAAGTATCCTATCCTTCAAGTGGGAACGAAGAATATACATCCACGAAATTTCATTGAAATCGGTTGAGCAGTTTCGGAGATCGACAACAAAGCCACCTATCGGGTCCAAAATTTTATCTTTTAAGACTACCTAAGCGAAGCCTGAAATACACCAATACGAACAAAATAAAAGAAGAATCATAAAATTTGGCCCAGTAAGAACATTTTCCTTGGTTTTGTTATTTGTGTCGGAAATCGAATGCAAATGTTATTTACCTATTTAAAATTGATTAAAAACTAATTTTGAGTTTTCGTCGAACAATTGTACAGCTAAATGAAATATGAATTACTGAAATAACAAATTCAAAAAAGTATGGACAACCAACGCCAACTATATTAATACAATTAAATTTAATGTTGTTGATACAAAATTGATGTGCAGGGAAATCTAACTTGTCGTAAATATCTCCCAGCGCCACCTATCGGGTCCAAATTTTGGCAAAAGCTTTCTATTTTCTTAAGTGTTATATTGTGTTAATTTGAGCCAAATCGGTCCATAAATAAGAATTTTCAAAAAGCGACCCCAGCGCCCTCTATAGGGTCTAAAATAAACATAAACCATCCGGAGCACCACACAAACATATGGTGTGAATATAAGGGGGATAGCTTCAGTGGTTCAGCCGTTATGGTCGGTCATACATACGCACGAACGTTTTTATATATTAAGATGTATTTAGTAAGGATCAATGTTTTTTTCGAAGTACATTTTCAGAGCAAAATGATGTTCGCCATCAAATTTCAGTATCTGTTTTCTGTTTGATAATGAAATGTTTGATACAGTCAGCATATTATTTTGGTACCTACATAACAAAGGTACACAAAATGTATGACATATCATAACATCAGAAATTATATGGTGTACATACAACATACACAATAAAAGAATTAGTATTGACAATTATTATGGCCACACACTTTACTCACACTATTACTTTATTGCTTGAGGAATGGAATAGAAATGTTCAAGGATGGTAAATATGATTTGCGTCGAAAACAATTCCTACATTTTGTTGCACCACTTCTGGAACTGTTGCTTGGTTGTTTCGAAATATAAGTTCCTAAATGGGATCACGAATTGACACCAGAACGTCGCCAGGCCTAAGATGTGTATTCAAATGCTACTGGCGGTTATTTGCGCTACTAAAAGTAAAGCTTCTCGTAAAACTTCATACAAAATCTCCCGGTTATAAGCGCACATCTAACAGACGCATTGAAAACTTTTTGAGCTTTAATAAAATCAAAGACAGTTCTCAAGACAATTATTGTCAAATTGGCATGACATATGTTCAGAGTGCGCCAAAATAAACAAAGTTTCGTGATTTTGACGCATATATAATCAAGAACTTGCTAATAAAAATGCTTTATTGCGAGGTGTTCCTTAAATCCTTATTGCGTCGACAACGCACTTAAGCGGGATTCTCCTAATTGCGTTCCTTGGATAAATGCTCTGAAAATTGTACATTTTGCCCGACGCAACAATCCGGTTATTACTGTATTTAATAGATATTGCAAAAAAAAAAAAATATTGCAAGTGCATATCCACCAACAACAGAAAATAAATATTTTTGTTTTGCCGTTTACTAACGATGCGCGTGCAGGGCCGTCTTAGGGTATGCCGGGGCCGTTGGGCACACAAGAATTTGGGACCCCTTTTGAAAAGTAAAAAAGGAAAATTACAAATTTGTTTGCTATAATCTTATTATAGAATAGCCAGTAGAATTTTTCTATAAATTCTGAGAAGAATCGCGAGCACGGGTCAACTAGTAACTAATAAACAGAATAAAAGTGGACTTATCAAAAATTATAACCGATATTCATGAAGCTTTAGCTTAAGATTAAGATAATTTAGATTCAAACTGTAATAGTTATAATACGAATTAATTAGTTAGACCTGTGTTAATGAAAATATAAATTTTGTTAGAAGGTTCAGAAGCTAAATAATTTCTCTCAGGGGGTTCAGTTTTCGGGGGGCTTCAGTCGTAAAATAAAGGAAATGTTTGCCTCGGGCGAGATACCTAGCTGTTTTGTTTTTTCTATTTTTAATATAATTCGGTTTTTAAATTTTATTTAAAGTAATTTAAAACAACCCATAATTATCTATTAAACTTCATTTTTGGTCTTCAAATACTGGTGCAGGTATATTTTAATTGAAAAGAATAACTTTCTAAAGAAATCAGGGTTCCACTCTTAAATTACTATAGGTACCTAAACATTATTATAAAAAAAAAAAAAATAAAAAAATTATGTGGTGTCTGATTTTATTAGATTGAACTTGATCTTGAACTTCACTGATTTTAATTTAAAAATGTTATGGTAATTCTTAGTACAACCAGCCGACGAAAAAAGTGGCGAACTGCGGAAGTACCTACCTAAAAGTTTCCTACCTGGCAATGACATATTTTCTATTAACCTCAGCGTCGGCTTTATCTTAGGTTATCGCTGTTGTCAAGCATCCAGCAAAAAAAATTATAGTGCCTGAGTGGATATATCGGTCATTCGGGGCCCCGTGAGGATGTGGGCCCTGGGCACGGGCCCCGTGTGCCCTTATGGTAAAGACGGTACTGTGCGCGTTTTAGAACTTAGAATTTGACAGCAGAAATTTGTTAAATTTGTTGGCTTGTGTAAAAGAGAAGAAACCAAATTCACTCTACAAATTCACAGTCAACATTTCACAAACGTTAACAAAGGCACCCAACAACGGTGTCTTTCCCGTAACTATTGTGTAGTTCTTTCAAAGGACTCTGGAAAATTGAAAATTGAATGTTAATTTTCAATTCGAATCACCGCAAACGTTAATTTTAAAAACAGCTCAAATCTCTAAAACCCCCTTTTCGATATCGATAAAACTATAAGAACATAAGTAATTCTTCATCATCCCGAATTATAACTTGTACTCAGTTTTCAGCTAAATAGTTAAGCAATAGTATTTTTCAAATTAATCATTGTAATATTTGGTACTATGTATTTGTCTGCGCAATTTTACAAAATCTGCTCTAACGACATTACATATTAAAGAAAATATAAGTATTCTAAGTAAAATCGCGTACCTGCCTAGTTTTTCCCAAAAAAAAATCGAAGTAATCAATTTCTTAAATATTTCTCAAAAATGACTGTAGGGGAGACTGGGTACGGTTGAAAAATTTCGCTTATACCGTCCATACCATTGCCGTTTATAAGCTAAGCGGTGATCAAGTTATGTGAAATGTAGGAGCATGGTTCTATGTATAAATGTAAAGTGTTTTTTAAGTATTCGGTGTGATATTTTGCGTAGTACATCATATTAAAACAAAAATGAAAATTTGTTTCAACCGTACCCATACCAGGGTCGGTTGAAACAGTTGTTGGGGTCAGTTAAAACATGAACATAATCTTCCATTGTTACATATTTAATTAACTTTTATTATAAATAATAGTTTTGTTTGACAATTATCATCACGTCATTGTTTTATATAGAAATAAAAAAAAATAAACAGTATTTCTAAGCAACAAAAAATTAAAGAAAACAAAATAAAAAAAAAAAATCTTATTCATTAAATTAATTGAAAATAAACAAAAGGAACATTACTTTAATTTCGATAATACAATCGATAAAATTCAGTTGTCGGAATATTCCGAATCACAATTGTGCCAAACATAACTATTGCAACCTTCTGTGCACTCTTTGTGAGCCCACATTTTACTGGTGACACATTTGTATCCAACTTTCACTAGATCTGCTCCCTGAATACGTTGACAAGCAGACAAGGCAATAAAACTCCTCTTCTTATGAATAAAAAAATAATAATAGAGCACTGGAATGCTGCATTATTGTTATTTTTTTTTACTTTCGTAACTTTTATTTTCTTTTTTACACCTTCCAACCATTTCTTAGCTTGGTTAGCTGGTTTGTTACAGTCTTGCTTCATGATCCTTTTTTATTTGTTCTTTCTCTGGTGTATCGGTGTATATTGTAGACTTTCTGGTTCTTCTAATTTCGTTAAAATATTATATAAGAATATCAAAATAATTAAAGACATTGTTTCAACCGTCCCCAACCCCCCCTTTAAGTAAAAAAATCTATAAAGTAACGAAAACAACACTGACACGTTTAAACTAGTCATCATGATCTACTCTAGACTCCTTACTGCATACAAAAAAATACGCACAGCAATCTCGCATGGATAGAAACCCCAATAAAATGAAAAATAACCAAACGAAAATACTTACTTTTGGTAGTCTAAATAGAACATAAGCTCTCACTCACAACTGAACCGCCGAATGAACGATGTATTACTGCTATTCGTCTACGGACTTGTTTTTGCTTCATTCACCCCTAATACTCATAGACGCTGCGCGTATGGCTCACGAGATATTCGTGTTGTTTCAACCGTCCTGTGTTTCAACCGTACCCAGTCTCCCCTACCCAAATCCCGATCTGTGTTCACATATCTTTGTTTGGTATATTTTTGAAATAATAAGAATGTCCTACTTCTAATGAAGATTTAATAACAGCTACGCAAAACTTCCTTTTAGAAAATAGTACCAACTTCTTTTTTCTTTTTTTCTGAGGTTATCTACGTTCGACGCAGTCGTGCATTTGTTTGCAATGGCGGGTGTGACAAAACAATATAAGATAACATACAGGTTACGCTTGCCGAAAAATCGGAGTCATTGAAAGCAGTGGATTTGAATTAAACATTAATTCCACTTCCTATATTTTGAATATTTTACAGGCAAATAAACTAAGTTCATCGGTGTTAAGGAGACTCTAAACGAAAAAAGTGGTCACATGTGCCCTCCTATCCCTATATATTAACCAAAAACCTTTCATTAGCTTGAAAAAGTTTGAAATGCAAAACAAGGACTAAAGCCGTGTACAGCCCAAATCGACCAAACATCTAAACACAAAATATGGAAACATTAATTCAATGATATTAGATATAACTACCGTGTGTGGCTTTGTGCTACGGTGCCAATAAGTAAATTAAAATAACTTTCCAAAAACCAAACGCAATAGCGTAGCATTAACATAGTTTTCGTCTTAGCGAATACCATGAAGCGTTCCATCTTCACAAATCAACGCGTGCGTACTTTTGCATTGTTATTGATAGGAGTGAAAGCGCTTGTCTGCTGAATTGTGATAATGATAACTGATAAACTGAACCCCACTGAAAGAGGTGTAATCTACAAATATATGTCTTCGCAGACAGAGGTGTTCTTAGATCATAAATAATGAATCTAAAGGTATAGTTAAAAAATGTAATTTTAGCCTAATAATTTTTCTTTAAAAGTTAACATGACTGCTTCACTCAATTAATTACTAGATATGAGCAGCTAATGGTTTGTTTGCCTTGCACGGAGCATGCGCATCATTTGTACTATTCGCATATGAAAACATTACGCCTGACATACCTATTTGAATTCTTATAGCCACACAACTAACCCTATATGAGCGTCAGTGTTGGAGTTATCGCATTAACCATCGAGCATAGAAATTTTGATTACAACGATTAGGTCTGCGTCACCCTCAAGGCATAATAAACAGATGGATTGTACTTTTGATATACGTATGCAAACAAAGGGACATTTGCACACACTACTCTTTTTTTAGTAAACAAAGGATATTCCTAATACTGAGCCTTCCGACATAAACTCAAAGAGGGTTGAATGGATTAACGCAAATCAAATATTTAAAGTTGACAAATAAGTACCATTGTGAAAAGGACAATTATTTGTTTATGCTGTCACTTAAATTGCAATTCGATGTCTTCAACTTGTAACATTTATTTGTTCAAACCAAAACATGAAAACTGTAAGTAGAAAAAAAAGACAAAATGTATTTGATTTTGAGATTTTATTTGGCAGATTAACTACTTCATCCAAACAATGCTAATGTATTTTCTAGGGATGAATGGACAAATATGTAGACAAAAATGTGTCACTTGTTATTTTCTATCCTTTAAGGAGTTTTTATTAAATTTAGTGGATATAATTTTTAGCAAATCGGTCTTTTAAGCACACAAAGAGATTTCTTCAATTTTTTACAATTAAATTTTTATTTTTCAACAATAAGATTAAAAACGAAAAAAAAAAAAAAAAAAAATACGAAGAAGGTTCCCCCCCTTCTTTACGAAAATGGACATTCTTTTTACATGTGAAGTTGTTGCTCATGACATTACTATAGCAATCAACGGACTACAGAGGGTGCACGACTTAGGTTAGGTTAGGTTAACGGGTTGGTAGAGCAGGGTAGACCCTAATATACCACACTTAGGTCCTTGTGGACCCATTGTGATGCCCTTTGTTGGGGGTTTATCGTTGTTGCTGTAGATGGTTAGCACATGTCTCTCCTTCATGTATCTACCCGACGTTGTCCAGCCATCCTGATATCCTCAAGAACCTGTAAATATCAAATAGTGTAATATAAGAAAGTTCTTCTAAGTCATGGAAGTAATAGCTTCCAAGTGTTTTTTTCCTCAAGTGACAGAGGCTCGGGCAGTGACAGAGGAAGTGAGGTGTGTCCTCATGAACCTCTTCATCCCTGCAGCCTCTACATATATCGTCATCTTTGAGATTTAGTTTCATCGTGTGGTTTCTCAGAAAGTTATGACCCGTTAAAGCCCCTACCAGCTTAGACAGCGATGACCTGTCAAACTGTAGAAGTCTGATGGTTCGGCCTCTGTCATATACTGGCCATAACTTCCGAGATACTTCACAGGTAGTTAGTTCTTTCCACCTGTTATTGGGTTTCATACAAATCTTGTTCTCCACTCGTTCTCTGAGATACAGAGTGGAGGCTTGATCGACTGTAGTGCTCTATCATGATCCATTGCAGACCCTTTTCTCGCCAGTTCGTCAGCTATCTCATTGCCGGCTTTGTCACTGTGTCCAGGGACCCAGCAGAGATTGGTAGCGTGCTGCGAGCAGAGAACCTTGACCTCTTCGCGACAGCTATGAACTAGCTTGGATTTTATTTCAATAGCAGAAATTGCCTTTATAGCCGCCTGGCTGTCAATGAAAATGGTAATATCATTGCGTGGTATTGCCAACAATGACACCCTTCGGGCTGCTTCCGCGATTGCCAGAACCTCTGCTTGGAAGACACTGCTGCTGTCAGGAAGCCTAATGGAGCAGTATATATTTAATTCCTCACAGAATATACCGGCACCGGTTCCACAGTCCATCTTTGATCCATCTGTGTAGATGGATATCGATTTCCCCTTAGTGGGTTCATCTGAATTCCATTCATCTCTACTCGGAAAGGAGTAGGAGAATGGTCTATCAAAGTTCAGAAGGGGAGACATATAGTCAGAAATGACAACGTTCCCAACGTATTTGCTCAGAATATGTGCGTGGCCAAAATTGCATGGGTTCCAGGTATTAGTTTGACTAATCCTTAAGGCACTTTTGGCAGCAGATTCTTCCATGTAGAGGTCCAGAAGAGTCAGATTGAGGATTGCCTCCAATCCAGGTGTGGGTGTAGTTCTCATGTCGCTGGTTGCCGTGTACATCCACAGGATTATTTTGGGGTTTGGTCCCCACCTCCTGCCGAAGATGCGGTTACATGCGTTGAAAGCATTAGCTGCTTTCTTCACTCTTTCATTGACGTTCGGCTTCCAATTAAGTTTCCTATCGAGGAGATCATACCTAGGTATTTTGCCCTATCTGTCACCTTTAGAGGTATTCCATCAAGAGTTTGCGGCTCGAATTGTGGTATTATTCTTTTGTTTGTAAAAAGAACAAGCTCGGTTTTTTGAGGATTAACCCCGAGTCCGCATTGCTTTGCCCACGTACTGAGAGTTCTTAGTGAATTCCCTAACAGGTCGCTTATGGTTTTTTAGGAATTTTCCTTGTGCAAGGCTACATCATCTGCGTATGCAGTCACCTTGACACCCATATTCTTAAATCTCAATAATAGCTCATTAATGAGAAGTACCCAGAGTAGAGGGGAAATGACCCCTCCCTGCGGAGTGCCTCTAGCTGCAGTTACTCTAAGTTCAGTGTCACCTATTTTCGCGTTGATGTTCCTCTCGCTAAGTAAGTTTATAATCAGATTAGTGAGAGATTGGTCAACATTTGAATTCTGTAGTGCTCTCTTTACTGCGCACGTTTTAACATTATTGAAGGCACCTTCAATATTCAGGAACGCCGCCAGTGTATATTCTTTATCTTTTAATGACCTCTTTATGGTGCTAACGACCTCATGCAATGCGGTTTCCACCCCTTTGCCTTTAATATAAGCATGTTGGGCGGAGGAGATCGCATTGTCATCCAGCCGGTAGCGTATAAAGACGTTCATTAGTTTTTCGAAAGTTTTCAGAATAAATGATGTCAGACTTATCGGCCTGAAGTCTTTGGCGGCGGTGTGGCTAGATTTCCCCGCCTTTGGAATAAAACCGACCTTAACTTCTCGACAGGTTTTAGGAATGTAGCCGCATTCCAGACTACGAATGAAAAGTCTTTTTAAGATCGGGGTTATAGTAGTCTTAGCTTTCTGGAGCATGATTGGAAAAATACCGTCGCATCCAGGAGATTTGAACGGGGAGAATGTATCAATTGCCCAGTTTAGTTAATCTTCGGTTACAAGTTCTGTCTGAATTGTCGCTAATGTGGTATTAAAACTAGACTGATAAGCCTGGTTCATAGTACAACCCGGAAATGAGTCTGCAGAAGTAGACTGAGCGTCTCCTCACAGGATTTTGTCCAAGTACCATTACTATCCTTGAGATATCCGGGTACTGCGTATTATTTGCACATGATTTTTCGAAGTCTAGCCGATTCTGTGATGCTTTCGATATCACTACAGAATGTGCGCCAGGTTGTGCGTTTAGCACTAATTATGGCCTTTTTGAATTTCCGCTGGCCGGCCTTGTATATATCCCAGTCTGTTTGGGAGTTTATGGCCTTTGCCAAGTTGAAGAGGGCTCTGGTTCTCTTTCTGATTTCAATGAGGTCCCTTGTCCACCATGGTGGAGACTTCCTATTCTTTATTGTCCGTAAAGGACAGGCTTTATCGTATGCTTTAATTAGAACTGTGTTTAAAATTTCTGTTGTTGCATCGATATCATCTAACGTTACCATTTTTTGTGTTTTCAGTTTCTGGCCATTCTTAGCTACTTCTGATAAAAATGTTTCCCAGTTAGTCATTCTGGGATTACTATATTTGCCCAAAGGGCAATTTTCTCATCAATAAGGAATTCTATAATTCTGTGGTCTGAGAAGGATGGTTCTGTGGACACTTTCCATTCCCGCACAGTGAGAGTTAGTGGAGGGTTTTTTCCCACTCTATCCCATTTGACCGCAGTTTGGTCGGTACCGCTGAGGCTAGGTAAGAGAAAAAGTTTAATTTGATTTCTGGCGACAATACATGTACGAGACTTACCACTGTCTGATGTACTGTTATAGACCAGCACGTCTTTTGAGCTCAACCCTCGTATTTTCCCCCGGAAGATCCAGGGTTCCTATACTAGGGCGATATCGATTTTCCTGGTCTCCAAAAGAAGAACCAGATTGGCGCTAGCCGCCTTACTGTGATGAAGATTTATTTGTATTATCTTCATCACGGGCAGCCTTTTCTTCTCCTCTGCTCTTCTGATTTTCCGCTACCAGACTGAGTTTGCAGCGTGTGATGCCTACTCGGAGCTTAAAGTCATGCTTGCGTAGTAGCGGCAGCGGTTTGTGATTTAGGAGTACAGTTACTTCCATACCATTCTCAGTGTACTCACTCGTTTCCAAGATTTTCCACTCCCTGCTTTGAAGTTCCGGGTTGCGTTCTATCCTTTCCGCGGGTAGGTACGGTCCTCGAATATGTCGGCCTTTTGGTCTTGTTTTGGTCTCCTTTCTATCAACAGCATGCAAATCGGCATTTCACCAAGGTGCTTTGGTGTTGCTGACGAAGTTATTTAGCCATACCAGTGTTTCTTTGTTGTCACATTCCATTACCTTGAATCCTTTGAAGGTGGTTAGCTGTCCAAAGAGTGGAAGCTTGTTCTCTGCCTTCACGATAGCGTCGTTGACACCATCTAGGATTCGTTGTTCAATGAGTTCCCATTGGCTAGCGGTAAAAGACTTTCCTTCACCATTTAAGCAAATTTCAGTTTTTTGGCCTGCCTACCTACAACCGGGGAGATTGTGTCGTCATGCCTACCTCTTTTAGAGACTCCAGTAGCGTTCCCAGATTTAAACGTATCCTTATCTGAGACAGCACCCAGCCGCTTGGGATCGGCCACAGTCGAGGTCAAAGGCAAGCGGCATTTTGCCCCCGCTGCGACAGATTCCACGCCGGCTCCTCCAGAGACACGCGCCCTAGGCTTCCTAAACTCTAGTCTGCTACTAATTGGAACCTTCCTAGAACACCTAGGTGTCTCCTTAGCCTTGGACGAGTCCTTAACTGAGTTGACGCCCAGTTTTTCGGGGTTTGACCTACTCAAAGCGGAAGGCAAGAGGCATTCCTCCCTTGGTCCAGTCATCTTCCATATTCAAGTTGGGTTCTGCTTCCTAATTTGCTGGTGGCTGCGCCATGCATCTTGCGTTGTTCTCATAATTTCGCGTGCTATAGCTAGCTGAGCCATTTCTCTTCCCGTAATGGAACTGGGGTTACGGCGTTTGAATCTATTGAGCAACCTTCGTGCATTCCTGCGCATTTTGAGTGGATCAGTCTGTTTAATTACTGTACTGGACGGTTGTTGTTGTTGTTGTTTTCCACCAAGATCACCGCGGTGACAGCTGAGGCTTGGGTTAGGTCCAAACATTCAGTGTCCTTTGGCTCACCTGGCTTATCGACAACAGTAACTGCACTGTCCAATGTCGAATTTCCCTCTCCCGGTGAATTATTGTCTCCTTTGTCCGCTTCTTCTTTTGCGGGGTCAGATGCAACAGGCCCCTGCCCCGATAGGCTAAGGCATATCACAGGCATTGGCTGTTGCATTAGAGCTCCCTTGCTCGAGGTTTCAGGGAAGCCAGTCCTTGGTGGGCTACTAGTACAGGGCTCATCGCATTACAAAGACTGATTTCCCAGAAAGTCAAGAGCATTTTGAAGTCGCCGTTTGTCATTGTCTCCAAGGTGTTGTCTTTTCTGCAGCTTCTTAATCGTCATTTTATAGTTGATCACTTTTTTCCTAATAGAAGCTGTAGAAGATATGGAGAATTTGGCTGAGCTGGCGATGGAACGATTGTCATCATCCTCAAGAAAAAGTTTCTCAAGTCTGAGGTCAACTGTTCCCTCGCTTCCCACAACCGAAGCAGTCCTAATTATTGACGGTTCTTGGAGTAGGAGATTTTCCTCCTCCTCCGTCATTCTTGTCTGAGAATCGGTTTTTCCGAAGTTCTTGGTGCCCGATTCGTTTAAACCAGTCCCTTTGTTTGTTGTTTTATTTAATTTTCCTATTTTGGACCCACGAGTAAGGGGGAAGGGAAGGTCGGTCTGTACTCACCCCCTGTATACAGAAAAGGGGAATTGAAATTGAAACTAGAGGTCCCCAGGTATCTAGCGTTCACCGCTTAAAGACACATAACATTGTGCCATACATCCCATGGGCACGGTATTATTTTTTTATTATGTTTTTTTTTTTTTTAAGGCGCATGACTTAACAAAGAAATTATTTTATTTAAACATTTATCGGTATTAAATAATTATATTACAATTAGGAATGGGTTTTGAATATTATGAAGTTTGTAGCTTATATTCCTAACTAGCTTTTACATTTACATCTCTGATTTACTGATGCAATTACTTATTGTAAAATGTGCCCACTCTTGCAGCGAGAGATACAAGTGAGGCTGACACAATCCACAGAGGCCTGTTTAATTAATCATTTTACGTTTCAGGAAAGAGCTATGCAACCGTTATCAACTAAAGTTCTACCGCAAAGAATGTGACTCTAATTTGTTTGAACATTTTCTGTACTTGTGTTTTAATTTTCTTGCAAATATGGCCCATTTATTTGTAAATAAAACAGACAATTTAACATCAATTCATTATATTTAATAATTTTGTTTATTCTTCGAAACATTTTTCTTTAGCCTCTATAAAAATAATATAAACAAAAATCTTAACAAAAACTTAACAGAACTTCCAAAACAGCTGCCTATAGGGTAAACCACAAATGTGACCACTGTGTTCCATAACCTATAATTGCAAAATCTAAAAAAAAAAAATAGGTAGGTATATTTGTTCTCGTTGCCAGAATATTTTCTAGAACAACACATTGCACCCATATGCTTTGATGACTTTAAGAACTTGATCTTTTCTCTTTGATGACTTCAATTGCTTCCTTCATGTCGACGACTGTCGGGTTTTTGCTTTTTGGTAGTTGTTCGAAGCCATTACAGATATCTATCCTTAAGCAAAACATAACATCTTAGTGAATGTTAAATCATTATTCCACGCGACTCCATAGTAAAAACACTTTGATCTGCTTGTAAGTAGTTTATTATTTCAAAGCTCCGATTTATCCGTCATCAGTACCAAAAAAATGGATACCTATATCTGAAAGTATGTCCACATGTAAATTAATTAAGAATTGTTTGAAGAAACCAGTAGGAACAATTTGAAATCTCGCGCATCTTTGATGAATATTAGAAAACCAATTCCCACCAAAAAATACATAAAATAAAGTGCACGATTCGATCGAACGAAACTTTCTCGTTCTTCAACAACTTGGTTGGGTGTTTTCCTATTTTATTAGGTTAGTGTTATATAAAATTCCATTTTGGGTTTCTGTTATGGCAGCACCTACATTCATGTGAGTTTCTAAAAGTTGAATCTCTCAGTCAGAGACAATACTGAGACCCCCAACTCGCAATCCTCTTGCCGCTGGCCCCTTCATTTTTTTTATTTTTTTATTTTTTTTTTTTTTTTTAATTCGCCATTTTGTTTTCCTATCGGTGTTCTGTCAATTTTGAATCCGTGTGACATGCAAAAATATACAAAAAATATAAAATCATTGCTGCCAACCGCTGCCAACCGTGGGGAAATGTGATAGAGTTCGGGAATACCACATTTTAACATAATTGAATGCTGTTGGTTATTTTTATCATATATATATTTCTAAAAGGCGATTAATATAATTTGTTTGGTTCATAAAACTATCGAAATGAGATGTTTTGTATACTAGGAACATAATAAACATGGTTTTATCGAATATCATTAACTTTGATTCCATGCATGGCTTGCCGTAATGGCACCACGTCACGAACAAAAAAAAAAAATAGTGCGTGGAGTCCCTCCGCGCGGAAGAAGTGAAACTTCGTAATGTGGAAATGAAAATAGGAAGGGGTAGAAATTGATTTTTAGTGAAATCATATTGTTTCTTTAAGCCTAGTATCCTGCTCGCGCTAAATTTTAGCGCCCCTAGTCTCCACTTCGTTTCTCCACACCAAAGATAAATGGTCGCTAAATTATTATTAAACATGATATAGATGGGACAAAACCCATATGCTTATGAACCATGAGTACCATGACAGATATCAGTAAACGAAATTTTAATAGAATTTTCGAATTTCAAACTTGAAAGACGTAAGAAACCTAGAAATTATAAGAAGAAGTTCAACATGTGTCCTCAAACTTTCCACAATCTCCTTACCATAGTGGAACACTTTTTATTACCCAAAAGATGAAGCCAAATGAGAGCATAAGTCCCCCTGAAAATTGATTCGCTTTATTTATATGTACAGTAGTAACCGTTTAAAGCGAACCCGGTTAAAGCGAACTTTCGGTTATAACGAACCATTTCATGAAGTCCCAATCAATGCCCCATAAGAATTATGAATTTTAATTTCGCATATAGCGAACCCGACTAAAGCGAACTTTCGCATATAACGAACCCATTCTGCGCGTGAAATTAAGAAAATGTCCGGTTATAACGAACCAAAAATCTGTCGCTTTACATTTGTCATCCAGATTTTCCCAAGTTTTCGGGACTTCCCCGAGAACTGTATAGCTGCGTACGAACCAACATTCTCAAACGTCACCATTTTGTCCTTCAATATAATTTGTTCGGTACTTCCCCGAGTAACCTTATGTTTACAAACGAAAGGTTGAGTGAAGTGACGCGCTTAAAAATCATTTAAGTAAAATGGGAGATTTAGAAACAAATAAAAGAAAATGTTTCACATTAAAAGACAAATACGACTTAATAAAGCGTTTAGAATAAGGCGTAAAACAAAAAGATATATGGACTTGCAGACGTCGAATTGTTTTTAAGCGAATTGAAATCTTCTCAAACAAAACAATCTAAAATTCATGACATTTTACCCGACTGTACACAGAGAGGGTTATGTGTTTCGCGCGTATCCTATGTACGTTCCTACGTGACCTCCTGTAGCCTAAACGGCTTGACCGATTTTAAAGAGTGAGGTGTCACTAGATTCGTATTCTTCCCCGGAGTGTCATAGGCTAAACAAATAATTATAAAAATATAAATTAAAAAAAAAAAAAAACAATTGTCACACAAATGTCAGAGAGATCTTTTTTACAGTCAGTCGGGTTTTTTGTTTTAAAATAAAAAAATTAACAAAAATATAATGCTTTTATACTGAAATATGTATGTACTTATTTTTTATGTGTTTTGAACACATTTCTTTTCTTTTTTTGATTTTCAAAACAAAACTTGATGATTTTTTTAGCGTATCACTTATAACGAACTTCGGTTATAACGAACCAATTTGGTCGGTCCCTTCGAGTTCGTTATAAGCGGACACTACTGTATATGTATCTCTGTTTTGGAGCTGTTACTTGGCTTTGCGTTTTCTTTTATTGATCACGCAAACATTATCCGCGTTTTCCGCCACAAAAAATTCTTTGCAAACACAACACAAACACTTTTCTCCGTTTTTTTATGTCAAAATTTATCTTCGATTTAATGAACCGGACATTTATTTCGCGAGCTAAATGAGTGGAGACTTTTCATCGGCTCATCTATATGAAGTTAAGGATTTGGCGTGCGAACAGGATACTGATGCTTTGCTAAACTGCCTCGCTCAATTTTATCTTTGTAGACATTTTTGTATGGGAGATAAAATTTAGCGCGAGCAGGATACTAGGCTTTAAGACAAACTTTATTAACATTGCTTACAATTCACAATTGATCGCATCTTTTAATTATCATTTTCGAGTGGAGAAATATCCAAATCCATAAAATTTACAATGGGATAATGACAACCAAAGTAAGATACGATATGTTGGAAGTCGCATTAGAAGTTTCACTTCAAAAATACTACCCTATTAAATTATAGGTATGTGTATCAAATCAAACTAAAACAAGTAAATGAAATAATGAGGACGCTACTCGTTGCTAACGCTCGCGCTGGCCTGTAACAGGTATACTACGCGCATGCGTTCGAGTGCCACGCATTCACTCTCGCTCTGTCTCCTTCTATTCCCCCTCCCCAGGAGCGTTGAACGTTTAACGCAACCTTGTTGGAAGTCGCATTAGAAGTTTCACTTCAATAAGACATTAATTGCCAATTTAGTCATTATTTTTGGAAATTAATCTTCACCACAGAATATTCTTCTCCCAGCATTTGGTGCCAATAAACTCACTCACCATTGCATACTCTGAAGCGTGAGCGGTACCCTCACACCTTTGAGTATGCAATGCTTATAGTAGCATTAAGCATTTAAGAAGTTTCACTTCAATAAATCAAACAACATAAATAATTCACCTATATCGTCTTTACTTCTTGAATTCGTCAATTCTGTACTGTAGGTATCAACGTAGGTACATATGTAGGTATGTACTATAACAAACATTAAAACAAAAACCTTGAACTCAATTTCTATACACACCACGTCCATCAGCGCACGTCAACAGCCATCTGCGCATTTCCTCAGAAACAACCACCACTTTTTTCATATGAACGTGCT
Source organism: Cheilosia urbana (assembly GCA_946477585.1). NCBI lineage: Eukaryota > Metazoa > Arthropoda > Insecta > Diptera > Syrphidae > Cheilosia > Cheilosia urbana. Next base: position 49,247,999 of record OX297856.1, read on the forward strand.
TGCGCTGTGCAATGTGCGCCACCCTCACCCTCGCTCATACCTTTGAGTATCCAATTATTAGCGTTAAACGTTTAACGCGTCCTTGAGTTGGAAGTCGCATAAGAAGTTTCACTTCAAAAACAGCTCTAACAGATGACAACAAAACATAAGCACATTTTTTTGTTTTCATTTTTGTCATTATGCAAAATGTTATGTCTATTGTTTTTCTTTTTAAATGGGTCTTGCAGTTTATGTATTCTTTTGGTACAATGGTTGACTTGGAACCGTCTTTTCTTAGCTATTAAAAATGGTTGATTCTAACGTAGTACTATACAGAAACTCCACAGATGTTCTTTGCCGAAATCCTACTAAGCGCGCAATGATTAATATTTTATGTAGTCAGCGCACTGGTTTGCATGTTGTTCATATCAATGCACAAAGTATTTTACCAAAATTTGATGAATTTAGACACTTATTCAAAGGTTGACGTTGTTTGTGTCTCAGAAACTTGGCTGTCAAGTGCTGTTAGTGACGTTGTATGTTCTTTAAATGGCTTTTATAAGCCTTTTCGTTCCGATAGGGTTGGAAGATGTGGGGGAAGTGCTGCGATTTTCGTTCGCAGAGAAATAAGTTGTAAACCAGTAAGGAAAGTGCCACTTGGAAGCGAGATTGACTATGTATTTGTAGAAATAATATGTAATGATAATAAAATCTTACTGGGCTCAGTGTACAGGCCAAACAATTAAAAGAGTCATTGATGAATTATCCTTTGTATCACCCTTTGTTATCGTTGTTAGTGTTTTTAACACCAACTTACTTAATGATTCGCCTCTTGTCCACAATATGAGTGCCTTAAATCTTTTTCCGGTAAAAACATCATTACCCACTCATTTTACTTGTCATCGCAGTACTCTTCTTGATGTTTTTTTTTTGTTAGCCTGTCTGTACAAAGTTCTAAATTTTAATCAAATTTCAGTTCCTGTTTTCTCCCGTCATGATTTAATCCATATGACATTTCAATGTGAGCCCTTGATTTTAAGTAGAATCATAAGTTTTCGCGATTTCTAATAATAGGTAATAGCAAGCGAACACAAGACGATCGTGCTCATTCTGCCCGCGGCTGTGTGGCAGACTGGTTGTGGTGGGATGTATGCGAATTTCAGGAAAATTACAACCACAAATTCTTTTTATTTCAGTGGAAAATCTTGTATTTGAGTGCCGTGAGAGTAGATACAGGCACCACTGGTAGAAAAAAAGCTCCTCCATAAGGCCTGTACTGACAATTTTTCTTGGACGGAGTATAGGTATATCTTCGGATTAAGAAAATACGACCACATTTGTCAATTTTCTAAATCAATATATCGCGTTATTCTTGAAAATCTCTTAAAGCTTGTCGTAGGATAGGGATGATTATATTACGCCAACAAATCTATTACAACCACATTAGTTTAAAACAATAATTTAATAAGTATACTTATTTTCTTTACCTTGTAACGACCCGTTACAAACCAAACATCACCACAGACACCAGACACCGTACCAGCAACAACAACAACCAACCCACGCAGCCAAAAACAACAACAACACCAGTAACACCGCTATAAACACCAGACACAGATTACCACCACAAGCAGTACCAGCACCAACAGCCTACAAGTTCTTCACATACGCCTTATGTGATATTCTGGAATCATATCTCGGGAATAGACTCTTCCGTGTTAGACATGGAAAAGAATTCTCTGAACTTGAGGAAATCTCGGCCGGCGTGCCACAAGGAAGTGTCCTTGGCCCGTTTCTCTATCTGTTATATACTCGCGATATACCAAGAGAAGATGGCACTACTATTGCTACGTTCGCCGACGACACCGCTATCCTAGCAGTAGGTAAAACAATTGAAGAAACGACCGCAAAACTGCAAGCCGCACTGAATAAGATATAAATGGATGGACGAGGGACTGGCGGATCGCCCTCAACGAAACTAAATCTGTTCACGTGAATTTCACGTATAAGAAAACAAATGACTTGCCACTTTTCCTAAACTTGACCCGAATACCCTTTGCAAACGAGGCCAAATACCTGGGAATAACACTTGACGCAAAGCTGAAATGGAATTCGCACGTCAAAATGAAACGTAAAGAACTCGATATCAAAAATAGAGAAACGTACTGGCTACTCCGAAAATATTCCCAGCTCAGTACCGAAAACAAACTGCTTTTGTACAAACAAAAATCTTAACAAAAACTTAACAGAACTTCCAAAACAGCTGCCTATAGGGTAAACCACAAATGTGACCACTGTGTTCCATAACCTATAATTGCAAAATCTAAAAAAAAAAAATAGGTAGGTATATTTGTTCTCGTTGCCAGAATATTTTCTAGAACAACACATTGCACCCATATGCTTTGATGACTTTAAGAACTTGATCTTTTCTCTTTGATGACTTCAATTGCTTCCTTCATGTCGACGACTGTCGGGTTTTTGCTTTTTGGTAGTTGTTCGAAGCCATTACAGATATCTATCCTTAAGCAAAACATAACATCTTAGTGAATGTTAAATCATTATTCCACGCGACTCCATAGTAAAAACACTTTGATCTGCTTGTAAGTAGTTTATTATTTCAAAGCTCCGATTTATCCGTCATCAGTACCAAAAAAATGGATACCTATATCTGAAAGTATGTCCACATGTAAATTAATTAAGAATTGTTTGAAGAAACCAGTAGGAACAATTTGAAATCTCGCGCATCTTTGATGAATATTAGAAAACCAATTCCCACCAAAAAATACATAAAATAAAGTGCACGATTCGATCGAACGAAACTTTCTCGTTCTTCAACAACTTGGTTGGGTGTTTTCCTATTTTATTAGGTTAGTGTTATATAAAATTCCATTTTGGGTTTCTGTTATGGCAGCACCTACATACATGTGAGTTTCTAAAAGTTGAATCTCTCAGTCAGAGACAATACTGAGACCCCCAACTCGCAATCCTCTTGCCGCTGGCCCCTTCATTTTTTTTATTTTTTTATTTTTTTTTTTAATTCGCCATTTTGTTTTCCTATCGGTGTTCTGTCAATTTTGAATCCGTGTGACATGCAAAAATATACAAAAAATATAAAATCATTGCTGCCAACCGCTGCCAACCGTGGGGAAATGTGATAGAGTTCGGGAATACCACATTTTAACATAATTGAATGCTGTTGGTTATTTTTATCATATATATATTTCTAAAAGGCGATTAATATAATTTGTTTGGTTCATAAAACTATCGAAATGAGATGTTTTGTATACTAGGAACATAATAAACATGGTTTTATCGAATATCATTAACTTTGATTCCATGCATGGCTTGCCGTAATGGCACCACGTCACGAACAAAAAAAAAAAATAGTGCGTGGAGTCCCTCCGCGCGGAAGAAGTGAAACTTCGTAATGTGGAAATGAAAATAGGAAGGGGTAGAAATTGATTTTTAGTGAAATCATATTGTTTCTTTAAGCCTAGTATCCTGCTCGCGCTAAATTTTAGCGCCCCTAGTCTCCACTTCGTTTCTCCACACCAAAGATAAATGGTCGCTAAATTATTATTAAACATGATATAGATGGGACAAAACCCATATGCTTATGAACCATGAGTACCATGACAGATATCAGTAAACGAAATTTTAATAGAATTTTCGAATTTCAAACTTGAAAGACGTAAGAAACCTAGAAATTATAAGAAGAAGTTCAACATGTGTCCTCAAACTTTCCACAATCTCCTTACCATAGTGGAACACTTTTTATTACCCAAAAGATGAAGCCAAATGAGAGCATAAGTCCCCCTGAAAATTGATTCGCTTTATTTATATGTATATGTATCTCTGTTTTGGAGCTGTTACTTGGCTTTGCGTTTTCTTTTATTGATCACGCAAACATTATCCGCGTTTTCCGCCACAAAAAATTCTTTGCAAACACAACACAAACACTTTTCTCCGTTTTTTTATGTCAAAATTTATCTTCGATTTAATGAACCGGACATTTATTTCGCGAGCTAAATGAGTGGAGACTTTTCATCGGCTCATCTATATGAAGTTAAGGATTTGGCGTGCGAACAGGATACTGATGCTTTGCTAAACTGCCTCGCTCAATTTTATCTTTGTAGACATTTTTGTATGGGAGATAAAATTTAGCGCGAGCAGGATACTAGGCTTTAAGACAAACTTTATTAACATTGCTTACAATTCACAATTGATCGCATCTTTTAATTATCATTTTCGAGTGGAGAAATATCCAAATCCATAAAATTTACAATGGGATAATGACAACCAAAGTAAGATACGATATGTTGGAAGTCGCATTAGAAGTTTCACTTCAAAAATACTACCCTATTAAATTATAGGTATGTGTATCAAATCAAACTAAAACAAGTAAATGAAATAATGAGGACGCTACTCGTTGCTAACGCTCGCGCTGGCCTGTAACAGGTATACTACGCGCATGCGTTCGAGTGCCACGCATTCACTCTCGCTCTGTCTCCTTCTATTCCCCCTCCCCAGGAGCGTTGAACGTTTAACGCAACCTTGTTGGAAGTCGCATTAGAAGTTTCACTTCAATAAGACATTAATTGCCAATTTAGTCATTATTTTTGGAAATTAATCTTCACCACAGAATATTCTTCTCCCAGCATTTGGTGCCAATAAACTCACTCACCATTGCATACTCTGAAGCGTGAGCGGTACCCTCACACCTTTGAGTATGCAATGCTTATAGTAGCATTAAGCATTTAAGAAGTTTCACTTCAATAAATCAAACAACATAAATAATTCACCTATATCGTCTTTACTTCTTGAATTCGTCAATTCTGTACTGTAGGTATCAACGTAGGTATGTATGTAGGTATGTACTATAACAAACATTAAAACAAAAACCTTGAACTCAATTTCTATACACACCACGTCCATCAGCGCACGTCAACAGCCATCTGCGCATTTCCTCAGAAACAACCACCACTTTTTTCATATGAACGTGCTTGCGCTGTGCAATGTGCGCCACCCTCACCCTCGCTCATACCTTTGAGTATCCAATTATTAGCGTTAAACGTTTAACGCGTCCTTGAGTTGGAAGTCGCATAAGAAGTTTCACTTCAAAAACAGCTCTAACAGATGACAACAAAACATAAGCACATTTTTTTGTTTTCATTTTTGTCATTATGCAAAATGTTATGTCTATTGTTTTTCTTTTTAAATGGGTCTTGCAGTTTATGTATTCTTTTGGTACAATGGTTGACTTGGAACCGTCTTTTCTTAGCTATTAAAAATGGTTGATTCTAACGTAGTACTATACAGAAACTCCACAGATGTTCTTTGCCGAAATCCTACTAAGCGCGCAATGATTAATATTTTATGTAGTCAGCGCACTGGTTTGCATGTTGTTCATATCAATGCACAAAGTATTTTACCAAAATTTGATGAATTTAGACACTTATTCAAAGGTTGACGTTGTTTGTGTCTCAGAAACTTGGCTGTCAAGTGCTGTTAGTGACGTTGTATGTTCTTTAAATGGCTTTTATAAGCCTTTTCGTTCCGATAGGGTTGGAAGATGTGGGGGAAGTGCTGCGATTTTCGTTCGCAGAGAAATAAGTTGTAAACCAGTAAGGAAAGTGCCACTTGGAAGCGAGATTGACTATGTATTTGTAGAAATAATATGTAATGATAATAAAATCTTACTGGGCTCAGTGTACAGGCCAAACAATTAAAAGAGTCATTGATGAATTATCCTTTGTATCACCCTTTGTTATCGTTGTTAGTGTTTTTAACACCAACTTACTTAATGATTCGCCTCTTGTCCACAATATGAGTGCCTTAAATCTTTTTCCGGTAAAAACATCATTACCCACTCATTTTACTTGTCATCGCAGTACTCTTCTTGATGTTTTTTTTTTGTTAGCCTGTCTGTACAAAGTTCTAAATTTTAATCAAATTTCAGTTCCTGTTTTCTCCCGTCATGATTTAATCCATATGACATTTCAATGTGAGCCCTTGATTTTAAGTAGAATCATAAGTTTTCGCGATTTCTAATAATAGGTAATAGCAAGCGAACACAAGACGATCGTGCTCATTCTGCCCGCGGCTGTGTGGCAGACTGGTTGTGGTGGGATGTATGCGAATTTCAGGAAAATTACAACCACAAATTCTTTTTATTTCAGTGGAAAATCTTGTATTTGAGTGCCGTGAGAGTAGATACAGGCACCACTGGTAGAAAAAAAGCTCCTCCATAAGGCCTGTACTGACAATTTTTCTTGGACGGAGTATAGGTATATCTTCGGATTAAGAAAATACGACCACATTTGTCAATTTTCTAAATCAATATATCGCGTTATTCTTGAAAATCTCTTAAAGCTTGTCGTAGGATAGGGATGATTATATTACGCCAACAAATCTATTACAACCACATTAGTTTAAAACAATAATTTAATAAGTATACTTATTTTCTTTACCTTGTAACGACCCGTTACAAACCAAACATCACCACAGACACCAGACACCGTACCAGCAACAACAACAACCAACCCACGCAGCCAAAAACAACAACAACACCAGTAACACCGCTATAAACACCAGACACAGATTACCACCACAAGCAGTACCAGCACCAACAGCCTACAAGTTCTTCACATACGCCTTATGTGATATTCTGGAATCATATCTCGGGAATAGACTCTTCCGTGTTAGACATGGAAAAGAATTCTCTGAACTTGAGGAAATCTCGGCCGGCGTGCCACAAGGAAGTGTCCTTGGCCCGTTTCTCTATCTGTTATATACTCGCGATATACCAAGAGAAGATGGCACTACTATTGCTACGTTCGCCGACGACACCGCTATCCTAGCAGTAGGTAAAACAATTGAAGAAACGACCGCAAAACTGCAAGCCGCACTGAATAAGATATAAATGGATGGACGAGGGACTGGCGGATCGCCCTCAACGAAACTAAATCTGTTCACGTGAATTTCACGTATAAGAAAACAAATGACTTGCCACTTTTCCTAAACTTGACCCGAATACCCTTTGCAAACGAGGCCAAATACCTGGGAATAACACTTGACGCAAAGCTGAAATGGAATTCGCACGTCAAAATGAAACGTAAAGAACTCGATATCAAAAATAGAGAAACGTACTGGCTACTCCGAAAATATTCCCAGCTCAGTACCGAAAACAAACTGCTTTTGTACAAGCAAGTGCTAAAGCCGGTGTGGACCTACGGTATACAACTTTGGGGTTGTACCAAAAAAATAAATGCCAATATTCTACTAACTTTTCAAAATAAAGTGCTTAGAAAAATTGTACAAGCACCATGGTATATTAGAAACGACGATATCCACAGGGATCTCGAAATTCCAACAATTGAAGCTAAAACTAGAAGCTTCGCGAGCAAGCATAGAAACCGACTAATCGGACATGTCAACAATACAGTCCGACAAATTTTGGACGAGAAAAATTTATTGCGCCGGCTACAAAGAACGAAACCGTTCGACTTGGCAAGATAAGATTAACCGCGTCTAAATTACGGAATATGCAGGATCTTTCATTAGAAAGTAGCCTGTCAAAAGTTGTTATTTCGTTATAGAAAAACTGCTTGATAAGTTATATCTTAGTTAGTCAGTACAAATCTGACACTACTACGAGCACGCGCTTGCTATTCTCATAGTGTCTTTGGAAGAATTTCAAAATTTCTCGGTTAAAAAAAAAAATAGCTCCGGTCAATCACAGCCTCTCTTTCTATCCTCCTATGTGGGATTGCACTGTGAGCCTAGCTCCGGTCGACCACAGCCTCTCTTTCTATCCTCCTATGTGGGATTGCACTGTGAGCCCAGCTCCGGTAGACCACAGCCTCTCTTTCTATCCTCCTATGTGGGAATGCACTGTGAGCCTAGCTCCGGTCAACCACAGCCTCTTTTCCTATCCTCCTATGTGGGATTGTATTGTGAGCATAGCTCCTATCAACCACAGCCTCCTCTTCCTACCTTTCTCTGTGGGATTGTATTGTGAGCACCGCTCCGATCAACCACAGCCTCCCCCGTCCTACCTGTCCCTGTGGGATTGTATTGTGAGCTAAGCTCCGATCAACCACAACCGTTTTCCCGTTTCCTCGGTAGACTTGGACCGCGCATAATTCCGGCCAGTCACCGCCAGTTTCATTGTGGGATTGCATTGTGAGCTAAGCTCCGATCAACCACAACCGTTTTCCCGTTTCCTCGGTGGACTTGGACCGCGCGTAATTCCGGTCAGTCACCGCCCCGTTTCATTGTGGGACTGCTCCAAAGTTTCGTGTTTCTTTGGGGGCAACCCTAGACCCCACGAGTATAACCCAGCCCAGACAAAAAGCACATCACAACCTATCCATGGTTTTTTCTAAAACAAAAACAAAAATCCACTTATCACCGACAAACCGACCGACAGCAATTCAAGGACCAAAACAACGACAACACCGAAATACATTCAAATATCTCATTCCAATATCCAATCTTTCATACTTTTGCCAATTTTTTTCTTCGAGGTAGGTGAAAGTCTTCTAGAAGACACTATGAGGGCAGTCGGCGCGTGCCCACAGTAGTGTGAGATTTTTACTCACTAAAACCACCTCCCACAAATTTCTTTTGTACTGCAACTAAGTTATAACTTATCAAGCAATTTTTTTTTCACGAAGTTATGTATACGTTTGGCAGGCAGCATTCCGGCGAAAGTTCCTGTTTGGTCCGAAATTATAGCGCGGTTGATAATATTATCGGGCTAGGTTCGAAGGTTTAGTTCGTTGTAGACGCCGCAATAAATTTGTTTCATCGAGAATCTCACAAACCGAATTATTAATTTGTCCTAATAATCGAATTATATGGTTTCGAGCGCACATTTTTGTTTCGTCCTTAACTACTGTGGGAGTTCCGAGGTCTATATGTAAAATGTTTAGATTTGTTTCGCTGGTACAACCGCATAACTGTATACCATATGACCATACAGGCTTTATCACTTGCTTTTATGCTAGAAGCTTGTTCTCGAGGGTAAGCTTGGAATATTTTCCGAGTAACCAATAAAGTTTCCATTTCAATTTTGTATCGAGAGTCATTCCGAGATATTTGGCCTGGTTTGCAAACGGAACTTTTACCGTATTTATAAATACAGGCAAGTTATTTGTTTTTTTTTTATGAGTAAAATCCACGTGGACCGACTTCGTTTCTTTAAGAGCGATCCTCCATCATTTTGTCCATTCATAAACTCGGTTAAGCGCGCCTTGTAACATTTTGTTTGTTTCTTTGGTCGTTGAACCAACTGCTAGTATAGCAGTGTCATCGGCAAAAGTGGCTACGGTAGTACCTTCTGTTTGCGGAATATCACGCATAAATAGCAGGTACATGAGTGGCCTAAGGACGCTTCCTTGCAACACACCTGTTCTTATTTCTCTAAATTCCGAATATTCGGAATTGCTTGAGGTCTTCATGCCAGCCCTTAGCAACTGCTTGCGAAATGTCCAAGAATACGGCAGAGCTAATTTTATTTTCTTCAATAGCTTTCTCTATTACGTCAGTTATCCGATGCACTTGGTCGATTGTCGAATGTTTGCTTCTAAACTCGAACTGGTGGTCCGGTATAAGATGGTTTTCTTCATCGCAAACAGGACCTCCAGATTAGACAACGTCCGAGCCAGCCGTGGCGGTCATATGACAGAAATTATACTTAAACTATAATGCCAGAAGATTATCTTTCAAATAAAGTAAATTTCATGTCAATTACAAAAAAAAAATCATCTTTGTTTTATTGCATTTCAAAGTTCTATACCTCTTAAAAAAAAGCATCCTATACTAGCGCACCAAATCTTGGCCACTCCATCAAATTATAGCTTGTTGACAAAGTAACGGGTAATCGGCCGAAATTGGTGGTCTCAATATGGTTTGTCTCTGTTAATGAGTATCGATCGCCAACAGACACTCCACAAACTTTTTTTGTTTTTAATTTTGTCTCTCCAAAGATTTGGGACCATCTTAAAAAAATGTTTGCCGTGAGAACTTAACTTATACATCCCTATGCCATATTCTGAGTGATGAGCGAAAAGCTTAAGCTAAGATTAGACTGTAGGACAAAAACTCATATGAATGCCAACAGGCAAATGACCAAATTAGCTGTCAAATGACCAAAATGTCAGGATTATCAAAACTGTATATTAGACTATATGACCAAAATTACCAATATGGTCATATTTGATGGTCATTTAAGGCATTTGTTATTCTTCAATTCTTAAATTCCACAAACTTAAACACCTGTGACAACAAATAATTCTTGTTCCATCAAAAATGCCAGCAATGCCATAACGAAATTTCAATAAAGTGAATAATGGGCTTAATGCTGGCATTCGTACTTAACGTCCGATTACACTATATGCTATTTGGGCATTTTTAACTGTCAAATCAGCCTGGTCATATGTGGTATTTAGGTCATTAGAGCATGAGAGATGCCTATTACATTGTATGACCATATTTTGACAGGATAACTGTAAGTAATTGGCATTTTATGACCACTTGGCATAAAATCTAATCTTACCTTTAATCCGATGAAATTGGCACTAGTTTGCGGCACAGAATATTTCTAAATGTAGTACCTATTTAAATACACTTATCATTTTAAACATATTTGTACTTAATGTCAAAATAAAATTACTTAAAATTATTGTTTTGATTGCACTAATTTTAACAAAAGCAACGTTATAAGAAACGTCAAATAAAATTGCCAACGAAAATAAAACTCCATCACAATTTATAAATGCCAAGAATCGGATCAACTTCTTTTAGGAATAAAAAATCGCCATTACAGGAACAGACTATCATGAAAAGTGGTCAGCCACCTCCAAATCAAGTTTTATTATCAACAAAATAAGACAAACAAAAAACAATACTTTGCCATTCACATTTACAATTTATACAGAAAATGTGATAATCCATCGACATAAAAATGACACCGCAAAGAAGCTCAAAAAGCAATAAATGTTGAGCCCAGCGCGCAGCAACTCCGTACCTACTTATATGTTATATAATATATACGGATGAATTTAATAAAATCCTTCTTTTGTCGAAGGTTGAATAATGTTCCTTATTGCAAATTTACACAAAGCAAATAAAATAATACTGACACTTGAATTACTCCAATACTGCTATTACGTATATGTATATACGTGCAAAGGGACAACAAGACAAATCTTCCATTCAAAGTCAAAAACAAAAGTCGTTAGCTCAATTTATCGGGGGTGATTTCATTCAAAACTGTCTTTCTGGGTCTATGTATGTGCACAATGGATGGCGAATACTTATAATCTTCAAAAAGGACGTATACATGCATCGCTCTTCCCAAGTATAACTTGATTTATTATTGTTCTCATTGAATAGTAGTGGTGAAGTACACAGTCAACACACAATACACAACATACTTAGTGATTCCCTCTGTATTCGCTTAATCTTTCAATGAAGGTAGACCTATTTCAGAAAAGAACTCGAATCACACTGTGCGACTGAGCCCATCGCAATAAGTACGTATCAAGCAATAATATTTTACGCTCGGTTAATCCCTTTCAAAAAACACCAGCAAGGAATCTTATTGCTTGCTTGTCAGCAATAATAATTGAGAAAGGACAATTTGCTTCAGTGAGGCGTTCGGTTTCTGTAATCCAGAAGCCGCCCCTCGAATTTGTCAGGCCAAGTGTATAAATTAAATAGTTGATACCCGATTAGAGGTACTGAAATGATCAATAAAACGGCTTCACGCAAGCGAAGCTATTAAGCTACCGCTGAGAAAGAGAGCAAAACCCACACATGGCTGCAATTGGCATAGGGTGCGGGCGGTTTTCTATTTGTGGGGTGTTTTTATATTTATTTACACTTGATGGTTTAATATATTATTATATGTGCTGAATGGAATCCAAACAAAGGATTAGTTAACCTTACACCCTTGAAAATTGACGCAACCGTTTATGAATAATCATTAAAAAATATTTAATTCCTCTTCATGTACCTCAAAAGTTGGTTATCTACTGGTTTGATCTTTGATTCATCAGTTCATTAAATAAAAAGTTAAATCGCGCTTGCATTGGGTTTACCGGACTAGATTACCACGACATACTAGCTATGATTTTTCCATATAAATCGTTCTTTGGTATATATAGCATTTCCGCGCACTTACCGCCAGCAATAGTTAAAACTGTCACAACTAAATACAGTCAACTCTCGATTAACCGGACGGCTCCTCGGGACCAAGCTCATACCGAAAAACCGAAAATCCCGAATAATCGAAAATGATATTTTCAAAGAAGAAACCCACTTCATATTTATAATGTTTTTCAATTTACTTGTAATAAAATTACTAAATTAAAGAAAGTTATTGAAAATGATCACGGATAATAGAGTGAATAACGGATAATCGGTTTATAAACAAATACATTTTTCAAAATAAATTTCCCTGCCGGATAATCGAGAGTGAACTAAATATGAAATGAACAAAAAAAATTATGATATTATATGAAACTCCTAGGACTTCCAGAAGCCTTTAATTTTGTAAAGCTTTGTGCTTTCTCCAGCCTCCGAAATCAAGAGCTTGATAGAGAGAATGAGAGTTTGTACGAGAATGGGCTACTCTAAAAAATCGAGTGCATCGCAGGTTATTAAGAGCGGGAAAATGTTATGACTGAACATTTAGAAACATTTGAAAGGTATGGTCTAGATCACCACAGATTAAGTTTTTGAAGATATGGATATAGAAGGCGAAAAGAATGATAATCATTTACCGGCAAATATATCTTAAAGTCATCCGCAAACATTAACAAAGAACATTCAAGAATAAATTTTACAATATCATTCACAAACAGAATAAAAAGTAGAGGTCCAATGTGACTTCCTTGTGGAGCACCAGAGGTTACCGATATATTTTTTTAAAAATTATTACGAAACCTTACATTTTGAGACCTATTTGTAAGGACGGAAGAAAGCCATTTTAAAAGGAAGATTGGGAATCCCAATTTTGTAAGCTTAAAAAGTAACATGTATATTTGACATCGCATACTGTATGCACATAAAGCCCAAGTTTTAAATGTTAACGCTTAAAATTCGAATTGTCAAAGATGTCCCTTGTCCCACTATATTGGTAACCATTCCCCATAATTGAATTAATTATAAAAAGAAAGGAAAATTATATATTAAAGCAAAGGTCTAAATCAGCACGATTATTAGTAATAAGCATATTTAGTGTTCAAGCTAGATGCTACGAACTCAAAATTACCCGTTATGACCTACCAAATATTTAGTGTGAAGGTTAAAAATGATTATTATTAGGACCCAGTGCGTTTCAAATAACTCCCAGGGACGAAGAACATGTCACTACGTTTTTATTCGCTGTTTGTCGGCTGTTAGGTACAAATTTCGCAATCGAATTCAAATTAACATCGCCATGAGCTAGAGACTTACAAAATTAAACATAGCTTACAACTAAAATAGCATTGCGCCGTACTAATAACAACTTTTAGACCCGACTTTAAATTTACGGAAGCTCATAAAGCGAAATTTATATGCAAAATATAGCCATTGTGAACTAATAAAATTTAAAGTCGAAACTAAAAATGTTTATGGTAGACCCATTTGTGCGGAAAAGTATTCGAAAAAACAAAGATTAAACTAAAAATAAAATGGGTATTACCAAAGAGTTTTGGTTTAGTAACTTATTGTGTGGAGGGCGCTCTTAAAGTTTTCTCTCGTACCAATTCTTGATTAAGCCTAGAATAGGCTAAAACCGATTTTAACACTTACAAGTATTTTATTTATAGGAACTAGCTGACGGTCAATGAATTTAATGATACCTTTTAACTTAACTTAATTAACTATTTTAATTAAGTTCAATAGTTCATTAGGAAATACAAATTCAATATAAGTACAAAAATCAAGTATTTCAATGCCTTCTTTTATATTGTATACTAGCTGACCCGGCAAACTTCGTTCCGCCCAAATTTGTTAATGTAATGAAAATAATAATTCCGAGCATTCACAATGCATTTCCTAATTTATGTAATTCGGCCAATTAAAATTCTTTATTCAAAAGTCATATTAAATGCAATATAAATAAATGATGAATAGCTATGTTGATTTGTTTCAATCAAACCGCAATGATTTTGACGTGTCGGCCAACTTTCCGCTTTTTCACTAAATTGACAATATGAGAAACATGGGAAATCAAGATTGATGCCACAAATGCACAAACATCCATCCATTATCCTTGTAATAAATTATTTGTCATAGTGAAAGCGATACGCACGGGAAATTGAAGTCGCACGTGATATCCACATTATGTAGAGGTAAGCCCGGAACGTCTAAATAATTCAAAAATTCAACTAATCTCCATAACGTTTTATTTTCACAACAAAAGGTAGTATAATGTACTTCCTTTGCCCGTACCTTTCGTATTAAATCTTGCTCACATTTCGCAAATTGCTTTATTTGGACAGTGTCCATTAATAATTTTAATTATACAACTTTAGAAATAGCGTTTGATTTTATTTATGAATGGGACTGAATGGTAAAATATCCCGCTTGTGTTTTTCAAAGTACCATCTATAGGGTCAAAAACTATCCGCAATTTAAAACTGGAAGCAACCATATCCATTTACAAAATTTCAATCAACTTGGTAGAGCTGTTTCGGAGATCGGCAACAGCGCCACCTATCAGGTCTAAAAGTATCCTTTCCTTCAAGCGGGAACGAAGAATATAAATCTACAAAATTTCATTGAAATCGGATGAAATACAACAATACGAACAAAACAAAAGAAGAATCATAAAAATTGACCCAGTGGTTATCGAGTTATATCATCATCATCGAGTTTCATCCCGAAAGAATTGTAGGTATGAATTAAGAAGATTATTATTAAAGAAAATTTAATTGAACTGAAAAAGGACATACGCATACAACGCCACATGTTGAGGATTTTCCGACCATGTGCACTAAGAAATTCAGTTTTTGTTAAAAATAATAAATTAATTATTTTATATGTATTTTATCAATAGTTAGAGTTATTAACTCTGATCGAAGCATTTGTTTTAAACGATATTTATTTATTAACGAAATCGGTCCAGCCGTTTGTGCGTGATGCTGGGACCAAGGGAAATAGGGGTTCATTTTTATATATATAGATATAGATAGATAGATATCGTCACTCGCTCCATACAAAATGATTTTTCTTCATAAATTTTGTTTTCGGGGATTTTTCGGGAATTTTCTTTGATATTCTTCTTGTTTGGCCGGAGACCAGTCCGCATTGTTGTGAATCATCGAAATCTGTCCAGGCTTTCTTGAGTTATAAGATTAGATACCCATTGAGTTATAAGATAACATCACTTTCTTTTATATATATAGATATAGGTAGTATAGGATTTTGACGTAGGGTTGAAAGCCTTGATTAACCGAATCAAATCGAGAGTTGCATAGGTTGTTTTTTTTTGTACCATGTGTGTTATGAATTTATCTGCCCATATGTTTTTTAAAGACTGCTTTATTTGCAACAAACTATAAACTATATAGACCACTGAATTGTACATCGATTTCATATTTTATAATTTACAACAATGAAGTCTTGGACCTTGTTGAACGCAAAGTAACACAATAAACAAACTACATTGACAAACGTGTAGTTTTATTTTCCGAACTGCCGATATCTACTGAGTAAATATGATGCGACTATATAACAGTTGAATGAATCAAAGAATTTTGTAAATTCTGGGGATCAAGCAGCTTATTAATTGTAATCGGCCTTACCAATGATCAATTTTAGTGCAGCATCTCATGCAAAGACTCCACACTTTCCAAGATCCCTTTACCAACAAACAAATATAGTTACCAAAATATCGGCAACTGTAGGGTCAACTTTTAATGTTGAGAAAGCCATGTTTATCTCGGAAATTAGCTAAATAAATCGTCCCTTAATGCCATTTTGAGAAGGAGTGTTGCCCAAACCATTCAAATTTTGTATTTTTTTTTTTTTTTTTTGGGTGAGTTAAAATTTTTGGGGAGGCATTGCAGAGCTAGTACTCGAGGGATGCTTCTGCAATAGTGATGGACTTTAACTCATCTAAAAAAAACTCCCGGGGGACTGACATTCGCCATCCCGAATAAGATTGCACCTAGTCGTACGGCTAGGTTTATCCGTCTCAATCTCCTGATTACATTGTCATTATTTAAAAGTTCTGTTATTTCTGTGTTTACGTGGTTGAGAAGCCTACTTCTGTGCTTCCGAGCAACTTTCTTAACCTTATCTTCCACCATTTCAACATTTTAACATTTAGATCTCTATGGAGATCGGAATTGCGTATGTACCAAAGTGCAATAATTCTGTTCCTTTAGTACTTTATTTTGGAAAACCTGATTTTTTTGTAAATTTGTTTGGCATGTGCAGTACATGCCCAGAACTGGTTCCCGTAGGTCCATACTGGTTTCAGAACTTGCGTGTATAGCAGTATCTTATTGTAGTTGGACAGGGATGAGTATCTCCCAATAAGCAAATACATTTTACTATATCGCAATACATTTTACTGTTTCATCTTTTTTTTTTTCTTTACGTGCGCTTTCCAACGCAGTTTAGCGTCTAGAGTCATGCCCATTGTTATGTATGTAGACTGGAATGTGTGGTAAGTTTTTATACGTAAAATCAATATGGACGGATTTAAGGTCATTTAATCTAGTCTGCCATTTCTTAGGTTAGGTTAAGTAAGGGTGTTGGCGTGGAGTACTCCGCGCCACACTCAGGTAAATATTGACCTATTTTGATGCCCATTGGGGGAAAAGGATGTCCCTTACCCATGATAACCCTGTCTATAAATACCTATGATTAAGTACTCACTGTGTTGTTGCATACAAACCATCCTGTGGATTTGATAAAGCTCATTATTTTGTGTATATGTGTGCTGGAAAGTGTCTCTCTAGGAATCTATGCCTATTGTGTTGGAGACCTGGACAGTGACATAGGAAGTGGGTTGTGTCCTCAACAGCTCCCTCATCACCGCAGCCTCTACAAAGTTCTTCTTCCGTCAAGCATAACTTCTTCATGTGATACCGCAGAGTGTTGTGCCCCGTTAGAATTCCTACGAGGGTGGAAAGAGATCTTGTACCCTTTCGTAGGGATCTCGGTTCTGCCTTCATTGAAGGTTGGCCATAGCATTCTTGTGGTATGACATGTTTCTAGTGCGGTCCATCTTGCGTTCGCCTGTTTTTTGGCCTTTCTCCCTGATTCAAGCTTGAGTGATCATACAGAGGGATCAGCTTGTTCCGATACAGCTGTCGAACCTAGTCTATCTAATTTGTCGGCTTTCTCGTTGCCAGGAATGCCTTCATGTCCCGGAACCCTGTAGAGTGAGTAATACCTTATTTCACAAGCGTTGATTTTATTTCTACTGCAGTTAATGCTTTTATTGCGATCTGGCTGTCGTTAAAGAAGGCAATACCTTCAAGGTAGTATTGCCCTTACCACAGACTCACGGGCTGTTTTTATCACTGTCAGGACCTCTGCTTGGAAGATACTGCCATTTCTTAGTCCATTCTGAAATATTATTTATTTCTGGTTGAAGCTTTTTTGTTGCTATTCCCACCAGATTTCGATAGTTGCTCTCACAGCAAGGACAGCTGAGTCGTCTTCAAAAGTAGCTATGATGGTTTCTTCACTTTCAGGCAGATCGCTAGTGAAAAGTATGTATAGAAACTGGACCTAGCACACTGCCTTGCGGTACCCCAGCTTTAATATCTCTTAATGTTGAGTACTTTATAATTTGTGTATCAGTTCTTTGTGCCAGACTTTATCGAAAGCTTGTGCTATATCAAAAAATACTGTAGAGCACACATTTTTCTCTTCAAATGCTTTTTTAAAATTTTATCTGTGATTATATGCACCTGATCAATTATAGAGTGCTTATTTCTTAATCCAAATTGGTGTATTGGGACTAGCGATTTTTCATCTATTATTTTTTGTAGACGTTTTACCAGCACTTTTTCGAATAAGGACAACATTGGTAAAATAGATATAGGGCGATAGGAGATAACTTCGTTAGGTGGTTTGCCTGGTTTTGGTATCCATCCAAAATGATGGTATTGAATTTCGTAATAGGAGTAAATTAAAATAACCTGTTGTTCAGTCGGAGCGTTTATAAATCATTTTAATATTAATACGTGAGCATCCGAGCTTTCCGTACGCCTTTTTAGTATTTAATATGAAATGAGGAGAATGAAACTTATGTTATTTGAAAGGTACTGTGCCGTAGATGTGCACAAACCCTAAATCGTGGATATATGTCGCCAGTAAGCCTGGTAAAATTAAGTTATGAATTCACCATACAAAACAGGTAATGGAAATAATTTTGGTGACAATCAATTGTCGCAGCCATAAATTACCATAGTAACGTATTCAAATATTAATCATCGTAGATTAGAACCTGTTTCCGTTGGAGAGAACCATTTACCCATAAAGGTAAGCATTTTACCTGACCCTAAAAGTAAGCAATTGTAAGAAATTAATTCAGGGCCCCAATTATGCCCAATTCACAATTCGGCGTTGAACGCGTAAGGTCCCGATTCGCTAGGGTTTTCACCATTTTCCTGGAGAACACGATAAAACTTACGTCAATCCGGAGTTTTTTTTTTTTTTTTTTCTTTCTTTTATTTCTATTGGACGCCCCGGTTTTTTCCACTTCGGTCCATGCAAAAATAAAGATTCTACCTGCTACACCGACAGAAATATAAAATTCTGAAGATTGGTCCATTTTTGTTTGTTTTTGTTGTAGGACTTAAAACAAACATCCTATCTCAGCGAAAGTAAAGTAAAACAACTAGTGTCACCCTCCTCCAAGTCAGTCTGACAATATGCAAGCGTTTGATAAGTGCTAGTTAGATATCTCTGTTTTGCTTTTTTTATCTCAATTTGGGGAGAAATCTCATGAATCGTGTCCTTAGGGCCCGATTCTGTGTCAAATTGTCCGGGTTACTGGTTAATAAATCCTTAACTATGTACTACAAAAAATGAACTACTGTGATCAACAAAATTGGGTCGGCAATGTTGTTCTTCCGGCGGTTTGTAAAATTGATGATAATTGATAATTTGATAATTAAAAGATAACTTTCCGGCGGATTCGATAATTATATTTATCACGGATGTGAATAGACTGTGGATCGAGTCAACTCCCCGGGAATAAATTTTTGCGAGCTCTGTAATCGACATTTAGGTATAGCTTTGCTGTATCAGTTACGTCTGCTTCAAATAAGAATGCTTATTATAAGTTATTGGATATTGGATTCCAAAATCCTATTTGCGTTCCCACTGAAACTTTGTGACTAGTGACTTCAGAATTGATTTGATCTTTTTTCTATTTATAAATTAGAAATGGTTGAACCTAAGGAATTCATTTTTTTGGCTATATTATTGTGGGGTGGGTTCGGTCGGACACGCTTTGTCGAAATTTTACGAGTTTAAATGCCAAAGTGTGCGAGTAACAATTTTGTAAAACGAAATACTGCTTTGACGCGAATACGCGTTGAGAGGGTAGAGTATGACTGACTAAAAGTTCAGAAGAAAATACAAATTTAGAACAGAATTAAAATTTCAAGTCTACCTCCTTTTTTGTTTTAGCTGTAATTTTTATGCATGACTTCAAAAACGATTCTACAAAATACAAGAAAATCATATTTGACAATATATCAAAGCAAAAAAATAACCTTAATACGGGTAGAAAACCCTTGATTAATATTTTTTTCTCAAAAAAAAATCTAAAGAAATAAGTAGTTGCTCTACAAAAAAAGGTAGCTATTCCTCACTTACACACACTGAATTAATCAATTTACATTGAAAAAACAACAAATAACTCTTTAAAAGTTGTGTGATAAACATTAGCGGATCTGTGCCACTCCAACTATAAACGGCACACTCCATGACCTTAAATCAAACAATTCGAAATTCCAAAGCTAACTTTGATCAGCGTACTATATTTGATCACGTTGATGACATGATACCCACCGTTCAAGATCGCAAGCTATGTCATCTTAACCAAAAGGTAGTATTTTATTTTAATTTGTGTATCTCTTCATTGTAGTATGCCAAATAACTAAAAAAGAACCTCAATCAGGCGTACTTGGTCAAAAGACGTATGGCTAAGTCTATTCAAGACGTCAGGGAAAAATAAATAAATTTGGCCATGGCTATAGGTAAGTCATCTTATACCGAATTATATCATCTTAAACTTGCTGTTGAACTTAATTTTAAAATATTTAAAAAATACTGTTTATTGTTTTACACTATTAATTTAAATATAGTTTTTGTTACTATACTCTGTTCAATTTATATTTTCAGTACAGGGAAGATAGGCTATTTGTCTTTCACCCTTACTATTGTGGATTTTAATAAGCTGTCTCCATTTTAAAGCTCTCACATGGTTGCCATAGTGAGCCCTATAAATTGGCATAATTCTCTCACAAATATCGGTAGGGCTACCAAATACCAACTCTTTATTAAGAAAAATTGTTTTAACTGCATATTAACCGATCCTTCGGAAATACAAAATAATTAAAGGAGTACCTAAAAACTGTATGGCAACATCCCACATAATCAAATTCATTTATTCGCTCTCAAAAGCTTTAAAAAGCACCAAAACCGAAAGTTCTTTGACAAAATTCAAAGAAAAACCCTTAATGATATGCTAACATTGACATATGGTAACATTTCTCTGATGTGCTTCAGTCACTCACACTGCTTATTTTGGTTGATGATAATAGCAAGCGAACGCAAGACGATCGTGCTCATTCTGCCCGCGGCTGTGGGGCAGACTGGTTGTGGTAGGATGTATGCGAATTTCACGAAAATTACAACAACAAAATTATTTGGAATGCCAGTGGTTTCGTTTTTACTTCAGTGGAAAATCTTGTATTTGAGTGCCGTGAGAGAAGCTACAGGCACCACTGGTAGAAAAAAGAGCTTCTCATAAGGCCTGTACTGAAAATATAAATTGAACATAGTATAACAAATGAATTAATTGAATTCACTTTGTTTTCATCCCTATGACTTGTAAATATTTTTATTTTTCACTTTAAAAAAAAGTATGTCATCTTGAGCACAATTCCCCTACAGCAATACGAACAAAACCAAAAAAGAATCATTAAAATCATCCCAGGGGTTATCGGGTGAATTATCTTTTTTGTTTTGAGACAGTTGATTCAGTGGATTCAGTGAATTATTAGGATTTTTCTCTTCACAGGAATCGCATTTTGAGTTAGTAGATTTGGAAATTTGAATCGGTGAATGCGATTTCTGATTCTGAGAAGTTGGATACAGTGGACTAAAATTCGAATTTTTCTCTTCACGGGAATCGCATTTTGAGTTAGAAGATTTGGAAATTTGAATCGGTGAATGCGATTTCTGATTTTGAGAAAACTCGACTTGATATAGTAAATTTGTTTGACTTCTCTTAGAATTGGTAGTGTTATTAATTTGATACAGAGAGTTGAATTCTTTATTTTGGTTTTGGGCAGTTTTGGAATTTAGGCACGTTGATTCATGTCCTTTACCTGACTCCGCGTGCCGGACGTGCCAGGTCTTGAATCGTTTCCCGAGTTTTGGGCGGATTGTTGAGGATTATTTCGGTTATTATTAATTTGCCTTTTCCTGCACTGTTCTATCGTGTGCCCGAGGTTTTTGCAGTATCTACATGATACTGGATTTTGCACTGTATTTATTCTAGTGGGCTGGCCAGTATTGGGACTTGGTCTTTGGGTTCTGTGCACGCCACCGTTTGGGTTTTGTAGAAACCGACACTCATTAGTGTTATGTGTCTTCGTTTTACAGTTTCTACAGTACCTATTTTGGTAGTTCGGATGGTGTCTAGGAGTAGAAGTAAGGAGTTTCTCTTCTTCCATCGCTATGTCGACGGCTTCATCCAGCTCAGTGCACCTGGCGCTTTTTACCAACAGTTTTATCTGTGGTATTAACCCATTACAGAAGCTGTTTAAGATCATTCCGCTGTTTAAAGCTCGGATGGCTCTATTTGCAGCTTCGTCAGTGCTGTTAGCGTTTGCATTGTTCAGTTCGTCAAACAATGCATTAGCTCTCTCCGTGTAGGAAGCTATTGTTTCAGTATAGCCTTGTTGAAACTGGAAGATGTCTGTTTGTATTACCTGAAGCGATCGAGTCTTTCTAAAATTCTTAATAAGTGCATCCTTTAACTGTGGCCATTCATTATAATCGTTATATTTCACAATAACGTTATATGCCCGGCCTGTTAATTTAGATTTTACAATGTCTACTAGTTCCGCTTTATCGGACTCAGTGGTTGCTTTTTTTGATTGAAGGTCAATCAATTGGATAAATCTATCCAAAGCGTTGGCAGAACCGTCAAACTCGGGTACGAGTTTTATGGTTTGCGAAGAATTGAACGACATTGTTGCTCTTATTACTGGGGGTTGTAATTCTGGAGGGTTTATTGAAGAGGATGGATCAAAGGTACCGACTTGGCTAGTTAAAACTTTAATCGTTTCTTTTGGTGGTACCGAACGTGGTGGAGAATGTCCGATAGGCATTGGTTTGTGGGAAGGTTTAGCAAGGGACTCGGACACTTCACTATCAGACGACCTACTGACTTTTCTGTTTCTGAGTGAAATGTTCAGATTTAAATTCGACATTAACCGACAAAAAATTTAAAAAATAAGGTTTTGTAAAGGAGGATTTTGGATGAGACACGTAAAAAAAAAATGAATACAATTTTTTTTTTTTTTTTTTTTTTTAGCTTATTTATATGAACAAGTAGTCTCTATTAAGTTGCTTACATAATGCTCCTCATAATGATGGTAATTTGTTGGTAACTTGGTTTCTTCGGGATTTGGTAACTTGGTTTCTTCGGGATTTTGGTGTTGTTCCTCCAGTCACTGTACGTTTGTTTTGTTGGTAACTTGGTTTCTTCGGGATTTGGTAACTTGGTTTCTTCGGGCTTTTGGTGTTGCTCCTCCAGTCACTGCACGTTTGTTTTTTTTTTCACTTATTGTTCCTTTTTTGTTTTAATTTTACTTCGACTTTTGCACTTAAAGATTTTTTTTTTTTTTTGATTTGATTTTAAAAAAATTTTTTTGAACTGAATTCGTATTGGGAGTTAAGGTAGATGCTTTACCCTTAACTATCCCACCGCTGCCACCATTTGTTGGTAATAAAAAAACACAACTCGAGAATGTTCGCAAAAAAAGGTTTTATTTTCGGCAACTTGCCCGTTCGTGTGTAGAGTATTGACTGTCGTTTAGCCGTTCTCAATGCTTCCTCCTTGCCTATGTGCTTCGTTTCCCATTGTGCGCTTCGGGGTCAACAAAGTAATTCTATCCGTGTTACGTATTCTTGCACTCGTTTGTTTATACGGGTGGTCGCAAGAATGCGTAACATTTGGTGTTGAATTCTTTGTGACCTTTTCGTTATTGGGCCCACGGTGTCAACATAAATGTAGTTGCATATTGTTATTGATTGCTGTGCAATCGGGGCACTTGAGTGGGTCAGTGTTGTGTGGTTCCCATTCGTGTTCAACTAGGTCATTCAGTTTGGATGACAATGTGTAATTGACATTGTCATTCATTACTAACCTATTTTGCGTTGCACAAATTGTGGGCACAACAATAACATCATCGAGTTTCACCCGAAAGAATCATATATATAGATAGAAGAGAAGTTAGAAAATTTGTTTATAATAAAATCCTTGCTGCGAAATAAAAAAAAAAGAAAACAAATTATGAAATATTAATATAAAATATTTTAATTATGCGATGACAACAAAAAATGTAATATACATAGGGGAGAGGTGGTCACCTTAGGACACTTTTTACAAAAATCGATCTAGATCCATTAAAAAGCGGAGTATCCCTTCGGATCTTGAAAGTTATTATTACATGTTGTTTTATCTTTGAATCTTATATCCAAACTTATATGTATAGTTATGATTTATACATTTTTTATTTATTTTAATAATCTCTTTAAAGTGTCCCATTCTGCCCCTCTGGGGGGGGGGGGGGGCACCTTAGGACAACCATGGGGCAGTTTTGGACATGTCTAAAAAACGCTCATTAGGAGCGGTTTCCTTCTTTTTCTTGTAATTTCTGACAATCACACTGAAATAGATTGTTCAAATGATAAAAGGGGGCAGATTAGGACATGCCCAAAAGTTCCCCTCGCGCATTGTCCAAAACTGCCCCGAGAGGGATAAAAAACTAAAAACTTCATATTTTTTTTAGAAATAATGTAAATTGTTAATATTTTGGTTAAATAAGATCGCTACACATATAAACATTATACTTGAACACTTTTAATTTGTAAATTGAGCATAATGTTAGAATAATATGCTTACGTCTAGGAATAAAAAAAATTACAACCGTCGTCTGGAAACACACTTTTCTTTTTATTTTATTTTTTAAAGTTGGTATCGTTTCAATATCCATCAGATGTTTGTTTGAAGTGGATTTGCCACTGTAAAATTTTATTAAAGTGTTAAAAAGTTTTTTTTTTGTAGTACTTTTTCTTAAGTTGTCCTAAAATGCCCCCGTCCTTAACTGCCCCCCTCTCCCCTACTCTAAAAAAGTTGTCGCACTAGGAAATGTGGCAGTTGAATTGTTTATTTGTAGATACGTACCGTTTAACCAATGCTATGAACCAACTACTCGTCGACATTAGTAAGGCCGGATGACTATTGCTGTTTAAATTATAATTTTACAGTCGTATCAGATCTCGTATTCATTCCCGCATATGTTTATTTTTAATCTGCTCCACGGTTTTGCTCAGCAAGAAGAATTGTTTTCTATAAATATCTATAGACATGTCATATATATATGTATATGTCTGTGGCCAATAGATTAAGGCCCTAGTTATAGCCATACGTAAAATGAAACCGTAAAAATGTTCTTTTGATTTTTTTTTTACCACTCAAACTTGATCGTTGAACTCAATCTTGGCCTTAAAACGTTGCTTATGCTTAAAAAGTCAGTTATCAAAAAAACTTGAACTGGGGCCTTATAGGAAAGTCGTTCAACTCCTTTCAACTAATATTTAAATTGGGAAAAGTTGTTACCGAGAAACATTTGTTTGGGTTTTAAAAATATTTTGTAATTTTAACAATCTTAAGTTCAAAAGTAGTAGTAATGAAGTAATGACCATCCTGATTTTCGCATTCACTTTTGATGTGTTTTCAAAAGTACCTGCACCCCGGCCTTGTCCGTGCTAAGAAACTTAAATATGTTCTTGTCTAAAATCCCTCCCAGATTTCGCAAAGTGCTTTACTTGGACAGTGCAGAATTTTAGCTGCCATGAGTGTCGAAAAATAGCGTTTTCAGTGTTCTTAAGCTCAAGGTTATGTTGAAAAAATTTGTTGTAGCCGCTAATAATATTTGCATACCTACTGTGGATATCAATAAATATCAAAAATAACCAATCAACGTTTCAGAAATTAACGAAAATCTCCTAATTCATCAAAATTAGGGCGAAGTTTTTGACTCCAGTTTCAATTACTGTATTGTTTGTCATACCTTAACTTTGTACTGATACTTGAAAAATATTTGAACTACACGAATTTGCGTTGACTTTGGATTGGCTACTGTCGCAATCGTTCGGCAGCTGCGTGTGCTTTTCGTTACCTACTCCTTCGAGGCACGGGCTCGAAATAGATTTTGATAAACTCACCGGAATCATTGAATCTATGCTGACGACTTATCAATCTAACGATAAAGCACTGAAAGACAAAGCACGAAAGACTTGAATGATTCTAAATAGAAATACCGTACTACTTTGGAAATATGTTGTATTGTTATACTCTACTAATGTTATGCCAGCTGATTTCGCCTCTAGAGCCTTAGGAACTATAGATTGCATATTATTTATTATTTCATTGTGCTAATTTTGTTACCTACGTATATGAAGTTTTGTATCATATTAAAATGTTAAGTATCGACACAATATATATGTATTAGTAAAAAACACAATATTGAATTGAAAATTTAGTTTAATTTAGTTTGTCTTTCATGCATTTAGCCTTAGATCCACTATGGGAACTAATATTACAACTTCCCATTACTATAGACTGATGTTAAATGTGCTCATAATAACTTAGATGTCAATGCAATGGATTTGTTGGCAAAAATTGGAATTTCTAACACGTGCAAATAAAATAATTATCTTCGCACCATCTATGGATCTGCACTTATGTATACACGCAAAACGTAGTACACTTATTCCAAGAAGTTTTATTAAACATTCCAAACTTAATCTGTACATCAAAGTGTCTCGCTTGTTCACACGAGCAAACAACATCTCTAGACAACCGATTCAATCAACGAACAATATTTACTTTGGTGTTGTGATCGCACCAATTCGAATAATAAAATATTTGTGTACATGGTGTTAAATTAATCGGTTGGCACGTGCGGACATCCACTTAAGTGCTGGGCAGCACGTGTTGCTATGGTTTAGGGTTAACATGATAGCTAAATTGAGATTTTTGTATGGGGATGTCAAATGAGCTCTTTACAATAGTTTAAGCACTAGTTTACGAAGCAATTTTACGTGCATGGGTATAAGATGAGATGAATTTAATTTGAAAACTTAATCTCAGGTGATATAATACCATTATTAACAAGTCCCAACAAAAATCATCTAAAAAAAAAAAATATCACCAAAATCTAAGTAGTTAGTGATAAAGAAATGGTGTAGTTCCATGGAAGTTAATCTTAAGAAAAGCGAATTAAAAAAGAGTTTTCTTGTTCTGTAAGTATAAAGTGTTGTTATAGGCAATTGTGCATCGCCTGTCCTTTGGGTCGCTCAGATCTCACATTTCGAGGAAGATGTTCGTAATAGTCGGCGCAGTGGCGAGTGTGTTGGGCTACCAAGCGAAGGGTCCCAGATTCGAATACAGCAATAACTAAAATTCCAACGATAACTGTCTTGAAAGAGCTTCTCAATTAGCCGTTTGGAATCGGCATAAAATTGTAGATCCCTTCCATTCATTCCAAAAATTAAAAACTACACAAAACTAATGGTTGTGAGAAGCTAGGACAAGGGTCCCTACGGACCTGTTGGCCCAAGTATTTATTTATTTATTTACTATTATCTCAATCCTATCAAGCTACACGTTCTCACGGAGAAAACTTGAAAATTTGAGACGCGCTGGCTGTAGCGGGAAGCAAGCCAATGTCGGTTTTGTTAATCGCTAAAAACGTCACTGCTTGCACGCTTGCTTTACTTCTGTTAAATTTTGAGAATTTTTCAGGACAGCACTTTTAATTCGATTAAAAGTTTGAAATCACAATTGGCTCTGGTTAATTTTTTTTTAAATAAAATGCAAACTACTTGAGATAGGTATCTCAAAAAAGAAACAAATTTATTGACTTGAATAACTATCAAAACATTTATGAATGGAATTCGACTTCGTTCATGTCCACCCAGCGATGCCAGATCGGGGGATTTTTCCCTTTTTGTGGGATTTTCTCACTTCAAAAAAGCTAAAAGGGTAAAAGGGATTTTTCAAACCTCATAGTACAAAAAAAGGGATTTTACTTTTTGGTCAATTTTTGTTAATAATCGATCAAATTAAACATTAAAATGTTTAAAAAAAAAAGTCTTTGAAAACGTATCTTAATATGTATTTATTTTTGTTAGCTTGCATAGTTAGGTAATGTATAATGTAACTTGTATTTGGTAATAATAAAAAAGACTAAAAGCCCGATTCTGGCAAACCTCTCTGATACGTCACAAGTTACAAAACCCTCACAAGGTGAGGTGAAATTTATTTTATGAGGTTTTCGTATTCTGTCAGCTCACTCTCAACTTGAGAGGCTCACAAAAACAATCGAAACTGTGATCTCCTATGGAGCAGGTCACAAAATGTATTCACAACGGCTCATAAGTGACAATATTTATATTGGATGGCACTGGTACCCTATTTCTACGTACCTAGTGACCCGAAAATTCCATTTCATGATATATTTATATTTCGCGAAATATAGATGTTTGTTAGGGAATTATTGATTTGTGAATTATTTTTCTTTAGTTCTTATACATTTCTGTGTTAATATTTCGCGTATTCGCGAATCACAATAAGCCTTACAGAAAATCAACCTCACACGGTCTTGTGTGACTTGTGAGGGCTCACAACCTCAGAATCTGGCTGTAAATTTAATGAAATACATATTTTTTTTTAATATTATATTTCGTGGGATGAATTTGGGATTTTTGAAATTTTGGCGAGGGATAAAAAGGATTTTTTGGGTTTAACCGTGGGAGAACCTGCTTCTAAAGTCTGGCATCACTGTAGTCCACCACGTTAACGAATGTAGCAGTCGATACGTTGAACCCAATATTTCTCATTCAATATTGGCTCTGAGCTCCTCTAAAGTCGCCGGCTCGTTGGAATAGACCAATGATTTAATGTAGCCCCATAATCAAATTTTTAGCCTTAGATCACGGCCAATAAATGGATCCGTTTCTCGAGTAAACACGTTCACCGTACTGAGACTTCAACAACTCGATTGTTGCACTCGCTGTGTGGCTTGTGGCACTTTCTTGTTGAAACTACATATCACTGATGTCTAATTCGTGCAATTGCTCAAAGAAATAACGTTGCAACATGTCTCTGTAGCGAATAACATTTATCGTAACGTAACGGTCATTTTCATCGACGAAAAATAACGGTTCAATGACGCCACCGACATGAAAACCCCAAACAGTGACTTTTTGTGGATGTAGTGCTGTTTCATGAAGCACATGAGGGTTCTCACCTGTCCAGAACCGATATTTTGCTCATTGACGAAACAGTTTAACCAAAAATGCTCTTCATCACTGAAGTTTGAAAATTGGCGTTAACGCTCTTAAAGTTGCGACCACCGACGCGGAATATCGTTAGTAAATAATAATTATTTGTAAACGTTGTTCCTTCGTGTACTTCACCATGATGAAAATGTTGATTTTACTGAACATTTTGACATTGACAGTTCGGTAATCGGTTTGCGTAAGGAAGCGTTCATGTAAATAAAGGTACTCGTAATTTGAGTCTCTTCGGTATAAGACGTTTCATACTCTTATTACGGCGTGGTAAGCAAAATAAACACTTTAGCTGATATGGATGAACACGACTTAAAGGCAAAATAAATCGAAACTAATCTGAAAAAATATATATCACAGACAAAAAAAAAAAAAAAATCGCAACTTTAGCTGTTGAGATGTACAAATCTGACTTTAGTTGTTTTGTTTTCGGGACATTGTAGCTTAAACATTCAAGATAATCCCTTAAAAAGAAAATTCTATCAATAACATAATTTTGAATTGACGTTGTAATAACCGTTCCGAAATGAGTCGTGCAGTAAAATCTAAAAAATAAATAGGCTGTCCTCGATGTTTTGAAAAAGAAGAAAAGTAAACCACCATCAGTTTAGCATATTTTTTGTAAAATTTTGTAATTGAAGGACTTTTCTTTGGGTTTCTGTCTACCTACAATAATGCTTCTACTACTACTCTGCGGAATGTAGCTTTACCTTTTCTGTGCTTAAATGCGACTCGATACAATTTAACTACATTTTAAGTTTAAAATTGTAAAAATTAATCTAAGCAATTATTTCTTCGTCTTTTTAATGTAGATAACTTCCAATTTTCGACAGAGCTCATCCGATTTAGATCCTTTTCTCCTAATCTTAAAACTCTTGTTTATTTAAGTTATGGTGGTAATGTTTAATGTATTTTATTTATTGTGTTTAATTATTGTCAAATAATAACTTAGGTATTGTAACTTTGTTTGATGAAATAATAAATTAACTTAACTAAAAGCTTTTCCATTTTTGTTTTTTTCATTACCTAGGTATAATTTACTTTTAATAAATTTCCGTTTGGTAAGATAAAATTTGGCATGATAAATCGAATATTGATCTCGATCACAAATCTTTACATAACTTACTTCACGACATACAGGACAAACTGTTCAACTAAAAAGATTAAAACGAGCCGTTTGGGCTACAGCCTACAGGGCGTCACGTAGGAACGTACCTATACATAGGATTCGCGTGAAACTGTGTCCAGTTGGGTAAAAAAACAAAAAGAATCTGTTCATATGCTGAACTCTCCGAAATTATACTTCAAAATGC
The DNA here is from genome assembly GCA_946477585.1 of Cheilosia urbana. Taxonomy (NCBI): domain Eukaryota; kingdom Metazoa; phylum Arthropoda; class Insecta; order Diptera; family Syrphidae; genus Cheilosia; species Cheilosia urbana. Next base: position 49,278,139 of record OX297856.1, read on the forward strand.
AACTTATGAGTTATGAGCGCCTTACTAGCCAAGCAACTACTGAAACCACATACATATTAATTCACTTGACAAACGCAAGTTTTCAATATTCCAAAACTCATCTAACAGCAGAACAAGCAGACTTTAGAAAATGTCTCATGAAGAAAAAATTTCAGAGGACTTCGTCTTACAGCAATTTATGGTCACAGATGTAACACCTATCAACGTAGGTATCACAGAATGCTCTTGTTGAAACGTTATGGGTTTGCCTTTTACTAAAAGAAACACAAAACCAAAATGAAGGACTTGCTCTATTTCATTCTTAAATTACTCAACCAGTATCCGTGTGCACTCTTAAGAATAATATTTTGTTATAAGTACACATGTATGTAAGTGCCTAAGCCAACACATAGGCACCTATGCTCGAAGGACTTGGTAAGTAGATATAACTACCTACCTATGTAAAATGTTTTTTCGACACACCTAGGTTGTTTTCAGTTCGCAACATAGGTATACAGGCAGCTATCACAAGCTTCCATTTGATTTAAAATTTGGTAGGAACAAAAGCAGATAAGAAGCATTTAATTTCCAAGCCTTCCTCTTTCAAACGGTTTCGTAAATAGCGTTACACCTCTTAAACACATTTTTCTTCCGATTGCGCAGATTAATTTATAAAATAAAACAAATCAACCCACAAACCGTACACCGCAAGATATACTTATTGACACAACTTAGAATTCACATAGCGACGTGGATTCAAAAATCAATTTGTAGATACCGTGTTTACTTCAAATAGAAGGAATGTGTTAAATAATAGCAGCCTTCCTTATTGGCTGAACCACAACTTCGGGGGTGTTTCACAATGAAAAGAGGCGTTTCTATTTCACTAGAAAAACCATATGAATGGGTATACCGCGCTGTATGCCAAGCAGGCCAAACGAAAGAATTTCTTACCCCAGGACTGTCAAAACAATGTACATAATGTAGCTATTTATGAACTCATGTCCAGTACACACGATCATGGAAGAGCGTATTTTTTCTTAGTCCTTGTTTATTTCCCTTACGTACCTATACTGCCGTAACATACGAGTTTAGTCCTTTGGTTATTGAGTGTTTTGTTCTGATTTGTGTTTTAATTAATTCATTGAATTTATTTGGTAGCAAAACTTGCACTTTGAATGAACTATACTGGTACATACATCGTGTTTATCTGGTATTTTTATGTGAAAGAAAAATTACCGAGGTGTCTTTACGTGTACCTACATATGTTTGTGCAAGAACATTTTAAGTATGTATCTGTCAATGAAACGCAATATTTATTATGCTAAAAACCGCTCATACGACGGACGTATACCTACCTCCTGGTTTTAACCTCAATTCTCAATTTTAGAATCATTACCAGCATTTGTATGACAAATCATTGACATGGCAACAGGAAACTATCATTATAAGGAAAGGATCAAGGTTTTAAAATTCCAAAGCGAGGCTGAAAACTAAAATGTGTAATCTGTTACCAAACCAAAACCATACAACTTTTAAATAACAAATTAAATAGATACCCAATGCGGTCCCTTATTTGTGTTAAGCGCAAATTACGTTTCTTTTCCATGCATGGACTCGAATATTTCCTTAGACTGATGCTGATGTACCTACAAAAAAAAACTAAATGCTAATTGTCAGTGCGTGATACAAATAAAAAATTTTATGTGACATACGATTAGGCGCTCGCAGAGCACTTTTTATGTTCCTTTGGTACAAAATAAAAACAAATTTTCTCAGATTTCGGACCACTCTTGCGAATTTGGGTTTTTTCTCAGATTTGCTTCAGATCTACCAATCCAAGTGCGTTTGAATTTGACAAATAGTGGAGTTTGTTTACATTTTTTTCGTGAAATCTTTCAACTGCAAAGAAAAGCATGCATCGGGTGAATCTATTTTTGAAAATTATTTATGTAGGTACCTATAAATATATAGAAATCAATCGGGACATGTTGCTGTCGCTGTGTGATTAGAATTATACATGGGTACATACATAAAAAATTAGATGTATTTAAAAATACAATAAAATGAAATACAAGTAGGTAATGTAATAAAATAATATAGGTATGCAATATGCCTCTTACTTCTTTTGTCGCTCGTTTAAAACAAAAAGAACGAACATGTTTACAGGTGTTTAAAAGTTACATTACAAAGTTATTCGAGGGAAAGTATGACATTTGACATTTTGACATAAAAAAAAACATAGTGATGAGTCGTTTTGTTATCCGGATTTAGAGTAATCCGAGCTTTCCGCGACAGGAAACAAATTTCGAATGTTTTAATATAAAATTTAACCAGTGAATGGAGAACGCCTTGAAAAGTGTCGAAGGCTTCACAATTACACATATTCGAATCGAACTGTAAGATCGGCACAAAAAAGAGCAAGTGGCGTTTTTATGTTCGATTGGACACACGAAATCTGAAACCCGAGAATCCCAATCGAATACAACATTAATGTCCCTGTCCAGGCTATGTTTTACCAACTCACAATGGCTAAAGTTACCTAACCTAAGGCCCAGTGTCACTTGGTAATATGGCAATTTATTTAAAATTTTATCTATGTATTAAAAAAAATAATAATGCATACCTACACCTAGTAGCTACCTATGCTTCACTCCGAAATGAGGATAGAGATAGACATCAAATTAAAATTTAATTAAGTTGAATTCTAATTTTATTTTTGGCAGGCTAAGACGGACGTGAGCATTTTAGCACGACTTTAGTTTAGAAATAAACGAACTGTAGATTTCTAATGAAGTGCATAAGTAACTTGTATTTCAGATAATCTTAAAATATTAATTTCACTTCAAAACAAACCACACCCTTTCTTATATATAAATAGGCGAAGGCAAATAGTTAAGAACCACTTTCACTGCCTTAACTAAAATATTCGCTTTATTTTTGTTTTGTTGGGAAGATTTCGCAGATGCATTGCTGGGTGTAGTTTGTTTTCCAATCGGCCCTAGCGAGGTATCCATCGCTCGGGAGGCTCAAATTCCATTCGGGGTTTCCGACTTCAGAAGAGAAATAAACAATTGCGATGGCGCATCGCACCGCATTCCAAATCGTAAACAAATTCCGCAACCAATTTCTGTCGGAGGATATAGAAACCTAGCTGTCAAAAAATTAACAAAAAAATGCACTTCATCGCACTTCAACGTAATTTCGTCGATATCTATGCGTTACAAAATGTCGGAACAATTCTCCGAACAGTTGTTCCGAAGAATACCTCGCAGCAAAAATCTTCCGAACCGTATAAAATCGGAGAATTTTCCGCTCCGACACGGATAGGTACCTCGCTAGGGCCGAATATGTTTTATATAATTTCACGAAAAATCTGAAATCTGAGGGAAAAATCTGAAAATCTCAATGGAAAACGACATAAGCCAGGTTAATAAAATGGTAGAATTTCTACCAGTGGGGGAACTCTATGTCGATCTATAAAATGAAACGCGAGTTTTATAATGGTAGTAAATATAAAATAAGATTTTATTTAAACGTAAAACTTCAATTGGTAGTAAAAAGGAAAAAGAATAGAACGTTGTTCTCGCTCTCTGCGAGAAGAAGCAATGGCTGCGTTTATTATTTAGCATTTTAATACAGCGCTGCCAAATCAAGATGTATGCACTCTGGCGGGTCTAGTTGTCTCTGCGTTAGTAAGAAAGTGTTATGTCCAACCAATTGTCCATCCAGCAAATATTTGAAAACTCTAACCTTTTTTTTATTGATAGTCGTACGTTGTGTTTGGCCCAATATTCCTATTCAGATATTTTTGCACAACGGGGCTAGGGTCCCGGGGCCTCTACAAAAGAACAGCCCCACAATTATAAACGCTGCCTAACTCTGTAATTCGATTCTAAAGTTAAATCGTTCGAATTCGGAACATTTATGTAGGTACTGCATTATTTGAAAATCGGAAATTGAAATCCGAATTTCATTTATCTAGATACCTTTTCTCGAAAATCGGAAATGTCGCAGGTAATTAACAACTCTATTTTCGTTGCTAAATACATTCGAATTTCTGAAATTTCATTCGATATCTAATTACCATTCGGAAAAGTTTTGCTAAAAGCTAAAATGTAAATGTTATAAATTAATTGAAAAAAATATAATAAACATTGATATGACGATATTTTTGATGGTTTCATTTCATTTTAAAGGGAAACCACGAACAAAAACATTAATACAAAACAAAATCAATTTGAAATTTTAATTGATTTTAAGTGTTCCCATCCGGATTTATCGTAGTCGCAGTAGCTTAGTGGTTAGTGTGTTGGACTGCTATGCGGGGGTTCAAGGTTCGAATCCCGCAAAAACCCAATTCCGCCTTTGTAGGGTTTTTTCCGCTGCGCTACCTCTCGCGAACGTCTGACAAACATCCGAGAGTATAAATGTCTTGTAAGAGCTTCTCAATTAGCCGTTTGGAGTCGGCATAAAACTGTAGATCCCTTCCATTCGTTCCAAAAATGAAAAACTCACACAAAACGAATGGTTGTGAGAAGCTAGGCCTAGGGTCTCTCCGGACCTGTTGCGCCAACTATTTATTTATTTTTTATCCGGATTTATCAAAAGGCTATTTAAAAACTGCGGACGCAAAACAAAAATGAAGTCGAATAAACAGAATTAATGTTACCAAATTAGAGCTAAAAAATCAAATTTTGGGGTTGAAGACGAAGACACAGCCAAGAAATTAAACTAAATTAAAAATCGTGATTTTAGTGCAAATTAAGAATTCTTTTCATTTATATCTTTAAAACGTTATATATTATATTGAAATCTAAACAACAACGAATAAATATAAATAATCAATACAGAGTAACATGTGAAATAAGAATCGGAAACAGCTTTCGAACAGTTTTTACTTTCGAATCGAATTACAGAGTTAGGCCCCTGGTACTAAATTTAAAACCACCAATAGTACATATTATCCCTTAAGCCGGCACCAGACTTGTAACGTGTGGTGTGTTGTGGTGTGGTCTATCGTTTCATGTTCTGTGCACACTTATCTAGTGTGCTGTCATTTTTTAAATGAATTCAAATGTTGTTTGCTTTGCTTTTTTGACGTTATTGATTTCCTAGTTAATGTGTACTCTTTCTTTCACATATGCAATTTCATATAATATATATGTCTCGTTTCATTGCGCCAAAGAGCGTTGTGGCGCAATCGGTACAGGAGCGATTTCGACACAACGCGACACACTGCAACACAACACACGAGAAATAGGTATATGTTTCTACTTTCTACGCATATGAAATCCATTGGAGTGATAGCGACACGCCACTCCACATCACAACACACGTTACAAGTGTGGTTTCGGCTTTACAAGTGTGGTTCCGGCTTTAGTCCTCTCCCATCTGTCATTTTTATTGCAAAATGTAATTTTTTTAGATTTTTAAAGAATTGTTCCCAGGATATTTATATTTTTGGAGATCTCAAAAGGTTTAAATATGTTGGGCTTTTAAGAAAAACAAAATAAAACCCGAGCAAATCCTTTTGAAGATTTTGATGGCAAATAGTTTTACTCGCTACGAATTCAATAAAAAAAACTGTTCATCCATTCCTGCATTTTTTTTTGCTGTCTTTTTTAAAATTTGTTTAAAGATAATTCCCCAAACTGTGTTTAGTTTCTCAAGCAATAAATTCTTGGGTCTGTTTGACAAAAATTTGCGCTGCGCCCGCTTTAAGGTTGGTATACTAGTTGTAGGTAGGTTACAAAGGGTTTACAATTAACTAAAAAAATAGGCACCGGTTTTGAGGTTATTTTTGAAGTATCAGTTGGCCAGTAGGTCGGTTTGCCCGTCGAGTGGAAATCACAACTATACTCCATACCTGCCCCATATAGCATTCTTCCTTTTCGCGAGATATATCTAGAACCCCAGAACGTGTGTTTTGCATTAAAATCGCCGCCAATAATGAAGTTTGGTTTGAGCGATTTAAGCAAGTTAGTATAATTAGTTTTTACAAGCGCGGAACGCGGTGGACAGTAGATAGATGAAGTTCTAAGAGTACGCTGACTATTTTTTACTCGAATCGTGCACAGTTGCATAGTTTCAAGCGCTATCTTCAGGTCTTCGTATTGTTCAATGCAGTCTTTAATAAACAATGTCGATCCACCTCTCGCGTTTCCCGAAGGGTGACAAGCGTGGAAGTCATTATAGCCTTTTATTTTTAAGCTCGATCCCTTTTTCACGTGAGTTTCAGAAATCAAGCAAATGTCAAGATCTTTCTCGCTTATGAATATTTCCAATTCGTCGAGTTTTTGCAAAAGTCCGTTTGCATTCCCAGTGCATATTTTTAACATTGGTTTTCCATTCATATTTTATTTGATGTACGCGTTTTCCGTGAATTATTCTCGAGCTTAACCAAGCGATCGAGAATAATTTTATTTATTTTGCTTTGTTCTTCAAGTTTCTGGAGAATAACTGAGTACTATACATGAGAAACAGGGCCCGGCGAAGTTTTAACGTTTTTTGCTCCGTCGTATGCCGCAGCCTGAGCGTAGGTCTGCACCAGAGACAATACTGAGACCCCCAACTTACGTACGGAGAGTACACAATTTAGTGCGCTAGTATTGATACATAGAAATTTGTATTGACAAATGTCACGAAACTTCAGCACAACAACACACCCTCAAAAAATATCAACAACTTCCGGTGACTTCCGGTGTCGGCAAAGTTGCTGCCAGCGTTCATAGAATTTAGTCCGTTAAATTTGAAATTATTCGTTACGTGTGAATAATATTTCTTTTTAGGAATAAATGTACTTCTGCTTAAAATATTTATGAAAAATGATCACTGCATAATGTTTGTAGGAAAATGAACACATTTTGAGCTTTTTTCTTTTTTCTACCAGTGGTGCCTGTAGCTACTCTCACGGCACTCAAACACAAGATTTGCCACTGAAATAAAAACGAAACCGCTGGCATTCCAAAGAATTTTGTTGTTGTAATTTTCCTGAAATTCGCATACAACCCACCACAAGCAGTCTGCCACACAGCCGCGGGCAGAATGAGCACGATCGTCTTGCGTTCGCTTGCTATAATCATCAACCAAAATAAGCAGTGTGAGCAGCGTTGCCACAATGTAACAAGTGTAACAAAAGTCGTACACTTTTTAACTATTTTATAATTTTAATTTAATTTCTTTTGCGCTTTGTTACATTTTTTCCCATTAAAATCCCTTTTTGTTTTTCTCATTAAAAATATTGAAAAGTTGAACTGGCAGCACTTTTTTCTTTCAAGCAAACTTCTACCAATTTCTGTCAATGTATTTGTTTGTTTACACAGATCAAAAGTTGTGCAAAACGTTAAACTGCGAGTGGGAATGGGAATGGGAGGGAACAAGAAAAGACAACAATATTTTTCTGTCTCGCCGCGTCGCCGTTGACAATGTTCTACATCTCGTGGTAAATAAAGTTTGTGAAATAAAAATTTAAATCAACTTCGATGGTCAATAATTTTGTTTCTTTTTTTGATTTTTTTTTTTTTTTATTTGTTAAACACAAAATGTTAAAAAAAGAGCTTTTTTTTAAATGTGATAAAGAGTTCCTAGTAAAGATTTTTTTGATTAGAAAAACGATGATTTTATTATTACAATTTTTTCCGGTTTGTTACATTTTTTATCCATTTGTTACACTTTTTGAACAAAATTGTTACACTTTTAAAAAAGCTTGCGGCAACACTGAGTGTGAGTGACTGAAGCACATCAGAGAAGTGTTACCAGATGTCAATGTTAGCATATCATTAAGGGTTTTTCTTTGAATTTTGTCAAAGAACTTTCGGTTTTGGTGCTTTTTGGAGCTGTTGAGAGCGGCATATTATGTGGGGTGCTGCCATTCGGTTTTAATTTGTTTGTATTTCTGAAAGATCCAATAATATTCAGTTAAAACATATTTTTTAATGTTGTCTTTTAGAAATAAGGTTTATTCGTGAGGTGTTTTAATGCATTCATTTCATTAACGCAACAAGTTATCATATGTGCGTTGAAGAGATATTGCGATAAATTAATAGTGATTACTAGGGCAACTCAACCGGATTCATGCAAAAGCATGGTATTTTTTGGGATAAAATTTGATTAAATATTTTAATATAGAAAACTAAATACAAATTTTCTGCCTTATTCGTTAGGGCATATTTCTGCATGTTTTGGTAGGTATAAATTCATATTATTTCACTTTGTAGAGCATATTTTTAACACTGAAATATCAAAAGTATGAAGCAGGTAAAACTATACTGTTTATTTTCGGTCGTTGGGTTTTACCACATCCGGTCACTCCTCTCCAGTAAAGCTAATGCCTTGAAAGGATTTTATGATCCTGTTTTTGCTACTGTTTCCGCGAAGTTCTGCATTGACGGGTAATATTTTGTTAACAAATATGCAATCTAGGTATATATGTCTATATTAAAAAATGTATGTAGAGCTGCACAAGTGCAGTTCTTTACCATCTGTTTATATGACATTGTGTCGTGGTTATATAATTTTGTATTCTAATTACCTGTTTGTGTATATAAGGCGTAAACAAGTGGTTAACTTTATTGTGCATATGAATAAACAGAAACATGGCTACAAAGTCTTCCTTTTTAAAAGTTAATCGGAAGCCGTAGGAAATGCGGCTACTGTTTTTTCTGTTACGGAACGAACTGTATACAGGCTTTTAAGGGAAAAAGCAATCAAAGGCCACAATTTACCACCAAAGAAGAAAAAAATTTCCGGTATCAAGAGCAAGGTGGATGATTTTGACAAATGTGCGATTAGGCGGATAGTCCATCAGTTTTTTTTATGGATAATGACCTTCCAACGCTAGACAAGATATTATTGGAAGTACAAAAAAGTGAAAATATAACAAAACTAAGCAGATCAACTTGCATATAATATTGCAAAAATATCTCGGACTTAAATTCGTCAATCGTCAGCGAAAGAATTTGTTGTTGGAAAGAAGTGACATTATTTCTTGGAGACGAAGATATCCACGCGAAGTAAAAAAAAATTAGAGAAGAGAAAAGAAAGATTTATTTTACTGATGAGACCTGGCTAAATTGGAAGATGGTAACCCTAACAGTATTGCTCTCTGAGTTATGGCGAATATGGCAACCCTGTGAGAGCTTTAAAAAGGGACCGATTTGTGTAAGTCATTGCAACCAGACTGAGAGACAAACATCCTATCTTCCCTGTACTGACAATTTTTCTTGGACAGAGTATAGGTCCTTTTTTGGTGACCCAATTCGTTTCGCGCGCTAGCTCTTCTTCGTTGGTGTGGTATTCCCGACTAGCCAAGCGTGGTGGAATACATTCGCGTTCTTTCTGCAAATGGGTGTTCCTTAGAACCTTATTTTCTTCTTTTAACAGTTCTGTCTCTTTCTTAAGATCTCGATAGTGTAGATCCATTTCCTTGAGCTTGATTCCGAGTTCTTTATTTTCTTCCTCAAGACTTTTATCTTTCACTGAGTCCTGTTTTTCACGCGCTGGCGTTCCCGGTGGACTTCTTTTCCCGGTGTTATTCGATCTTGTTGGAGGAGATCGAGATACCCTTGAGCTTTTAATAAAAGGGTTAATAGATTGCAATAAGCGGCTCTACCCGTAGAGCCGACCTCCGAAGAGAGTGGATTTTCCAGTAAAGCTGGACTGCCACCTGGGGTAATTAATCTTTTCGTTTTGTTCATTGCATTTTTTGTATACACCATTTCGCTCGGTATACGGAGGTTGGATTCGCCTTTTACGACAGGCATGCCTACCTCGGGTATATTCTAACCCCTACCCGAAGGGTCAGTAAAAATTCAAGTGTGCGCTCATTTTTACAAATGTAGCTTATAAAAAATAGGCTTCGAGCTACAATGAAACAAAACCGTCTATCAAAGCTTTCTCTCCTGAGGATTAAGAGTGATTTACTGCGGGAACTTGATTTCAACGAAATCGTCAATGATTTTTCGTCTAGAAAAGCACGAAAGGTTCCGTACGTTAACGCTGCAATTTAATTTCGCATCATTTTTGTTTTTGGTTATATTTTGTTTGTTAAAGGAATTTAGTAGGAGCCAGGCAGCCTTCCTGGGTCCTGGCCCTATGGCCTTCAGACCTCTAAATGTACACAATAGTTGTCTGCTTTTTAGACAAGTGCAGCTAGGCATTGTACAAGTATATAGACTAATCTTATACCTTTAAACGAGCAATTCTTGTATGTATGTATATTCATTTATATATATATTTCTGTGATCTCGGAAACGGCTCTAACGATTAGTCTTATGTTTGGGAAAACGCGTGTTTTCGAGTTTTCATGCGTTTAATGGTGAGTGAGTTTGTTTTCCTGACTTTACTGCCTTTTACTCGCCATTACTCAAACAATTCTTAATCAATGCAAACAAAACAAAATATTTAGGATAGCCAACACTATCCTTTCAATCAGCTTTCTATGTCCTCTAAATACTGAGCTACAACCTAAAATCTAACATTAAAAAAATAAATTTATTTATTTATTTATTATTATTATCGTTTGTTAAAAAAAAATTTTTTTTTTTGAAGTGCAGATTTGAGTAAGGTATGCGAAAACAGATAAATTTTTGAAAAAATATGTTTTGGAATGATGAGTCGAAGTTCTGAAGATTCCGGTCGGACGGGAAAAAAATGTGTGGCGTCCTCCGAATCAACAACACAACCCAAAACACACACTCAAAACTATAAAGCACGGAGGTGGGGAGCCTTTTCCTGGCATGCTGTTGGGCCAATTGTTAAAATCGATACCAAATCGTGCCCGTAGACAAGGGCATCCTTGAAGATCACATGATTTTTTATGCTAAAGACAATTTGATCCTAACGTGGCGTTTTATATACGATAACGATTCCAAGCATAGGTAGGTACTTCTCGATTGGTAAAATCGTGCTAAGAAAGTAATTATGTAGCAGTTTTAAAATGGACAGTTCAGTCGCGCGATCTCAACCCGGTTGAGAATATATGTTAATTGTAGGTACGCTTCAAAAAATTAATTGAAAGTTTGCCAAGGTTAAGCTGTTATAGCAAATAAAGGATTACCAACTAAATATTAACTTAATTCCGAAGAATTGAAGTTAAAATTAATAATTTCGTCTTATGTGCTAATTATTATGTCCAAGAAAAAATGTGAAAATTAAATATATTTTTTTTAATTTTATCGTATATACTGTTTTTCTTATTACAACTAAATACATTTCTATGAGGAACCAGGGAGGGGAGCTATTTTTGTGTCCACCACTGTACATACTTTCTAACAAACAATTATTTTTTTGTCGTTTGTAGTTTTCCAGCATTCAAAATATCCGTCGCCTTAAATTGGTCTGCGTGGACGATTTCAACCATTTTCTTAAATTTTGAATAAATCATTATCTATCTAGCTTGTAGGCGCAGTAGCTTAGTGGTTAGTGTGTTGGACTGCTATGCGAGGGGTCGAGGTTCGAATCCCGCCAAAACCCAAATTCCGACTTAGGGTTTTTTTCACTGCGCCACCTCTCGCGAACGTCTGACAAACATCCGAGAGTATTAATGTCTTGAAAAAGCTTCTCAAATAGCCGTTTGGAGTCGGCATAAAATTGTAGATCCCTTCCATTCGTTCCAAAAATGAAAAACTCTCACAAAACGATTGGTTGTGAGAAGCTAGGCCTACAGGTCCCTACGGACCTGTTGCGTCAACTATTTATTTAATTTATTTTCCATTAAAACTCCTAGATGTTTAAAGCCCTTCATTGATTAATTCTTGATACACATATCAAAATACAAGGCGCTACTCTGAAAATTCCTTATACCACATAGGCCTGGCGAGGAACCTAACACGTCCGAAATAAAAAAAAAACAAAACTTTTCATTGACCTAGCCCGCAAAGCGCAGATATTATTAATTCTCCTTTGATATTGTTTTTTACTATCATCCATATTAGTAAGAATTTGAATAAAGTCCCATAAAAAATAGCTGGAGGGTTGCGTATTGGCCAAAACCTATTAAAACTCGATGCCGTCACGTCTCATAGAACAAATTTAATTTACAAATTTAAGAGTAAACGGATTTATCCGCACGTTTTATTAACTACATACTTCAAACGATAAGACGACAAATAAAACTTTAAACATACAATTTTACATAGTCAAGAATAATTGCAAAAGTTAGATAGGTGAGGCTAGAACTATTCGATAGTAGCTATTTCAAATGGATGCGTTTCGGCAATCCTATAAGAGTTCTGAAGTCAACGGTCCTTATCTTTGTGTGAATTTAATTTGTATAATCTTCCATTTCCACTGGAAACTGTTGATATTGATTTTCTTTGCATTTGTATGGCTTTGTATATCTTCATAACAGTCATTGATTTTCACTTTCAACCAAGGTACTAAAGCTATATCTAACTTATTTGAATTAACAGTAATAAAAAACACATATCGCTTGCAGCTATGAAATAGGGTTTGAACTGAATGCGCATATATGGAATTGTGACTATCAGATTTTGCACCTACATGTGTTTATTCAAACGCAATATTAGAACATTATTCAGCGACTAATATTTTTATTTTTATTTTATATAAAGCTGACTTCATGTTAGGTAAAAAATCGATACTATTCACAAGTGCTGCGGTTAGACTGGAAAAGGAAAATTTAAAGCTTCCGTTCAATTAGTTTTAAGACGGGTCTCGGCGCGTTCGTGTGTTAATCGAATAGTTTCCTGGCTGAACAAAATAAAGTATAGAAACTCTGCATCAGATTTCATATAAAAACGTTTTGTTTGTTTGTTAGTGAAATAATAATAAATATGGTTCAACAACCTTTCGATAGTAATGGTAAGTTACTGAAAAAGCCTCAAAAAGCAACAAAAACGCCATTGTGATTCATGCCAAAATGTGTCCTATTGGAAATTAAATAGTAGATATTTTACTATGTTTTAGCAACGATATATTGCATTATTCACATTTTTAAATGAGAAATGTGACCCAAAACAACTGTTTTCCCATATTCAATGACAAGCTTAATTTGAAGCCGAAGTCATTTTACAAATATAATTTAAAGATTAAAGAGTTGGGTTACCAACTGTAATCCACTAAATTCGGTTAAAAACAACAACAACAACGACAAGTGTAAAAAGTCACTACAAGTTAGTACACCGGTTGGAAATGTTCCAATTGCAGAATTGCTCGGATACTTATCAATCAATGTGAATGTTGAGTGATTAATAAAAATATTTTAGAAAAACGGAAATATTTGATTTTATGCTTCTGGTCGATTCAAACTCAATGTTTTGTTTCTTCTTTAATATTAGAGAAATCAGATAGCAAAAGAAAACTTCAACAATTTATTTAAATGCAATTTGTTATTAAGCTCTCTTAGTGGGGGCCAAATCCTTATAAATATTTTTCAGAATATTAACCAAGAGTTATAGAAAGTGGATTTACTGCTAAACTGTCATAAAATGCCTGTCATTGGTTTGTTCGTGCATTAAATACTAAAATATTTGTCTCGCTTTTTACATTATTACTATTTTGTATTGGTCAACGTGCATTGTAAACGAAAATTCAAGTAAATTGATTGGATACAGCAGCTTAATCTGAAGAACAATTTTCAGACAAACGATTTTTAATTTTAACACCGAGGGAATTTTAACATTTGATTTCTGCTTAAATCTAAAACCATTTTTAGCCTACTAAAATTTTTTTTTATATACTAAATGGGCAAACAAAACTTGAATTAGGGGCTCCAAAAAGCATGTTGCGATATTTGTTCAACTTGTGTTACTTAATTGTGGTGCTGACTAAATAAAAATAAAAATTGTATAACTCGAACTAGTGCCAACTTTTAGCAAATAAACACTTTCAGGAAACGAACATAACTATATTAAAATATTATTTTGACAAAGTTATATGTGAATATTATAGCGTGTAGAAATCGAACATACTTATTAAATACTAACTGACTCGTACTCGCTTTGCTTCAAAAGAGTTCATCTTCTCACTTCTCAGTTTCTGAAAAATTATCAAAATAGCCCCTTCTTCAGTTTAGGTAAGATTTTATTCTTTATTGAGCGAAAAAGACAGCAAACATATGCATGCTCATATACAAAAGAAAAAAAAAAGATATTTATTTTTAACAAAACACATTTTTTTCATTACGAAACACTTCTTTCCATCATGCTTATTTTGACATTCGAACGAATAGCCAATTCATACAAATGTCTCTATTCGTTCGAATGAACTTGTGTGTATTTTGATAGACATTCGTTCGAATTGGCTATTCGTTCGAATGTCAAAATAAGCATGATGGAAAGAAGTGTTTCGTAATGAAAAAAATGTGTTTTGTTAAAAATAAATATCTTTTTTTTTTCTTTTGTATATGAGTGTTTTGTTGGAGGCCCCTTTTTCGGTTTGGATCCCTTTTTAGTCCCCTTTTTTAAATTACTCAGCGGCAGCGCTGCCTCCAGGATAACGTAAGATGCTTTTAAAAAAAGAGAGCTAATAAAAAAACAATACCGAGCACAGGTTTTGTCGGATACACATGAATATCAGCGCTGCAGCAGAAAAAAAAAGAAAAAGAGTATAGGGCCAACTTTTTTTTAATGGGTGCCACAGAGTACCATCAAACTTCCAAAAGTAAACCATAAAAGCAAACTCATATATCGCACTAATAATACAATACTGTAGTAACTCAAACAAATGTGACTTTTTTCAGAATCGGCGAAAAACTGATAACTCACGTCCTGTTGCAGATTATAAAGAAATTAATACTTTATTACGATTGTTAATAAAAATAATGAAATTATATAATATTTACCTATTATTTTAAATATTGCAGATAATAAATATATTTCCAAATTTTGAGTTAGGAATGTATTGCCCCCAAAAAAAATGTTCAGAGAGATGAATTATTTTGAATTGTGTAGGACTCATAGTGTCATATCTTTTTTCTTTCTTGTAACTACTATGCTAACGACGGTTTTGGTGCGTAGGGAATTGAGTTTTACGTTTGAATAATGATCCATCTTAAATTTGACAAATTTTGAGTTACTACAGTATTGTATTATTAGTGCGATATTCAAACAAAAACTATACTATTAAAATAAATTGTATGTACAAAAGAAACAAATAAGAGATCCATTTTTTAAACCAAAAATACTTCCCCAAAAGTCTACTGTACTTCCAGTAATTGGAACAAATTGTTATTGAAGAACAGACCGCCATTCCTCTTCAATTTCTTATAAGAACCCATACTGTCACCTAAATTTTGGAGACTCAGTTTCTGCAGGTAAACTAATGTTTCATCTTTGAAGTTGAAACGCTTCAATACTTCACTAAAAAGCTTGATATAATATTTTACATATTTTATATTTTGAATATCCTTAATTAAAATTTCGTTTTTTGTTAAGATAATCCCAGCTTTTGGCCCAACATATACAGGGTGTCCGCCGCGAAAGTATACTAATTTGTTTTGCCTCCATTTTGATAAACATTAGCCTTGACAGTTCATATTTGGCAGTCGTGAAGCAGACACGTGGCAAATTTATTATGGAAAAATAATCGATAAACCAACGTGTTTTAATCGTTAAAACATTTTATCAAAATCAATCATCAATTACTGTGACGATGAGAAAGTTACGTGAAATTTTTGGGAGAAACAACGTGCCAACAAAACGCACTATTTATCGTGTAGTGAATGATTTCGAAGAAAGAGGGTCTGTAGGTGATAGGCCCAGACATACACCACAACGTATGCAAGATCGGCTGAAAACATTGCTGCTACTCAAGGAAGTGTTCAAAACAATCCATCAACCTAAATTCGACGCCGTGCTCACGAGCTTGGTCTTCAAAGAACAACTTTGGCGACAATTTTGCACAAGGATTTGCATTTGTTTCCATTTAAGATTCAGTTGACACAAGAGCTTCTTCCACAAGACCATTTAAGCCGCCGGCCGTACATATTATGCCAATAGGATCTTACAGCTAGCCCATGACAACCCCGATTTTCATGAAAAAATCATAATGAGTGACGAGGCACATTTTCATTGGAATGGATATGTGAATAAACAGAATAGTCGGTTCTGGGCAATAGAAAACCCTCAAATTATTCATCAGTCACCTTGTCATATTAAAAGTTGAAGTCTGGTGTAAATAGATTTATTTATTAAGAAAACAGCGGCCTTAGCGGCACTTCGTTTGCATCGAGATGCGAAATGGCACAATCGTGGTACCATCTATGGACATAGGAAGATCCTGGAACTTTTCAAAAACGAGATTAGGGAGCTGAACATGCCTATGGGTGGGATAGCAAGGGTGTGTATTATGGAAAGGAATCACAAAACTAGTATTGAGAAGGGATAGTGATTTTCACAGATGGATCCGTGATGGATGACGGGGCGGGTGCCGGTATCTATTCAGCAGAGATGGCACTAGCAGATCACGTTAGCCTCGGGAGTTACACTTCTGTATACCAGGCTGAGATGATTGCATTGCTGCATGCGTTGGACTACTTGCTTGAGAGTCAGGTGGAGGGAAGAAATATCCTTATAGCACTGGACAATCAGGCGGTGAACATCATTGGCATTGGAATGTGTACTTAAGCTCAATAATTGTTCATTTAAAAATGAAGTAACACTGACTTGGGTACGAGGACACATAGGGATTGAAGGCAACGAAGAGGCGGACTCCCTTGCAAAACAGGGTTCAACTGAAAAGGATCACGGCAGAACACCTGAGAAGGTGGTCAACCGTGGAACAATGTAGACAGGCTAAAACGGCAATTAAGTGACCGACCTGCTCCACTCAAAGAAGGGTTCTAAGCATGAGTCGAGGAACATTAAAATGGGTGGTGGCTTTGTCAACAGGACATTGTAATTTCGGGTATCACTTAAGGAAGATGCACAGAGCGAAAAATGGATATATAAAATAAATAAGATTGCCTTATTGAAATGTTTTACTATGAAATTCGATTAAAACGAGTAAAAAATGTGATATTTCCATAGAGAAATCTTATTGGTTTAATGAAGAACATTTTATTAATCTTTTTTAAGAGTTTAACATATAATTTTTACGTGAAAAATCGTATTAAATATTACAAATGATATGAAAATCTTGTTACTATTTGGTTTTGAGCAGACGAATTTATTAAAAGAGCGTCTTAAACGTTAGCATTCTTAAGTGAATAAAATTTTCCTCTTAGAACTAAACGTTTTCTCAGATTTTATAAAAGTGTGGAACGGATTTATTCTCAGATTTATTCAATGCGAGTGCACATGGCGAAAAGTGAGAGTAATATAAGTGTAACCATGGGTAATTTTGTTAATTCCTAAAATATAAGTTAATGCATAGATACGTGCAGAGGGTGTCCCGTCGTTGTATGAAGAAAAAAATTTCGTGGAAAATCTCATCGAAAGGGGTATCAAAAGTTACGTATTGACGAAGATTCCGAATGTGTACTTACTTTCTGATTACGGCATAACTTTTGGGCCTCTACCGACGATTGAAGGACAGGGAAAAGTAACTAAGGCGCTCATATCTTTCAATTTTTCTATTTGTTCAAAATATTATTACTATTTCAAAAATATATACAAAAAAATATAACTTGGTACTAAATTAAAATACTAAATATTCATTTGCGTATAATCAACAATTTTAAATTATTAATTTAAAAGAAGCTATTAAGGCATAAATACCAATTTTACATTGAAAATTGGCTTTTGAAATTAAGAGATGGCATCCGATTTCTAGATTCAATTTTGTTTTATATCTGGTATTCTGAGCTCTGTTGCATTTGCAGGCAATGAAAGTTCATCATCAGGCAGATCTTTTAAGATAGGTGGAGGAGTTGTCTGACATTAATTTTAAAAAATAATGTCTATGGTATGGACCTTACTAATAATCATTTTTAACATTGAGATTGAATATTTTGTAGGTCACAATATGCAATTTTGTATTTCGAAAATTTCACTATTGTGAGTTAAATAATATAGCCTGGACACTAAAAATGATTATTAGTATCCCGGTATTTAACCCTTAAAATTTATAAAACGAATCTTTGAATTGCAAATTTCTTCCCCTGTATAATATATCGGAGAAATATTGTTATGTTCTTCTAGGAGCTCCTTGCGAAAATGACGTTTATATTTTTGATCTGAAACAAGGGTTTTGTCTTTCTGTCCGTCAAAATAAATATTCTTAGGAATGGCACCATTGTTTTGGCTTCTAAGATGCTCTCTTGATTTTGACAAAGCTCGGTATCTATATTTTATTTTTTTCGATTACAAGCCTTGTGTCAGTGTTATTTGTGAGTCCAGCATCGAGCAAAACCGCTGAAGCGACTGTTGGGGCAGATAGTTCCGATACTCCATATCGATCAAAAACTCTTGCTACAGATGTTTGGACCAGCAAATTGAGCTTATCTGAAAACGTGGAAGGATCTGAAAAAGACTTTGAAAATTCTGTAGTGACCTTACTATCTTGACTAGCTCCACTCTTTCGTCTGTTTCGTTTGGATCACTCTCTGGAGTAAACTTGGAGGGGGAAGATTATTCAATTCAATGCACTACGTTCTTTTCGATCTAAATGCTTTTGCATTTTAATTGTCTCTAGCTTATCAACACTTATCCTTTAAAAATACCCTTTCATTACTAGGCACTTTTTTTCTTTGTACAGTGGCAATTATCAAATTTACATGAGGCAATGTCAAACAATTTTGTACTAGAAAATGTTATGAAATCTTGTACTCTATTGTGATAGTTTGCATTTTTTCATATTTGGGTATCTTTTTAGAGTCATGTATTTATGGAAATTAATTTTAATAAGTTATAGTATTTGATTGTGGCACACAATTGGAATTGAAGCCCTCTTCAAAATCTGTTCGATATCTGCATGCACTCACTATAATAAACAATTCGGAATTAGAGGGATTTTTCACCGTATTCTGTTTTAAGATTTCTTTGGATCAAAAGCATAGGTATACTTTTTTACATCTCTTACAGACGGTAAATGATTTTTTTTTTTTTTTAAATTCACTATAAAGGGATCGAAAAGAGTACAGAATAGCTCTCGGAGATGGAGTCCGAAACTCATTTTGCTTATGTTTTAATATTTAAATTAAAAAATTCGAGTTTACTTATTTTTGTGAACATATAGAATTTTGTGGTTAAGACAAAACAAATGTATTTTTTGATTCCAGCATTTAAGAGATATCAAAATAACCTCTCAAGTGCTCAAATGCTACCAAAAACACATTTGATTTGAGAGAATATGCTATAACTTTACAAATGTAAGCATTATTAAAAAAATATTGAAAAAGAAAAATGTAGGGAAAACAACATTTTTTTTTTTCCAAAACTTCAACGGCCGGTAGAGGCCCAAAAGTACCCTTAAATATTTTTTATGTTATTTTTCCTGTAATGAGCTCAGCAATACGCAACTTTTGCGGGGCCTTTTGTTAAGATACAACCAACAAAAAAATTTTACGGGACACCCTACGTGCACTATACCTATACGGTTTAGGTAAACAACATAAAATAGCCTGATAGGGCATTGAAGAAATCCAGGCAGTTTGCAGTTCCTGCGGATTAAGCAGATAATAGTTATGAACTGGTAAGTACAAACATTATGTATTTTAGTGCGATCAGTGTTAACAAAGATATTATAAATATTTCTGTATCGTAGCTCAGGGAAATTAGTGGAAAGAGAAGAAAACAGACCGGCACAAAAATAATACGCGTCAGAATAAATAAAAACACAAGATAATTATAGTGGAAAAATGTTATAAAAAACCACTTATATTTATTCCGTCTCAGTAATATTTGCTCCACTCACATTGGTGCCTGCTATCTGACTGACTTTCGTCACACAATTATTAGAACCTTCTCGGTCTTTCGTTAAGTTTTATACCCTCGCTCAATACATCGACCGCAGAGTTGCAATACTCATGCAGTTCGATACAATTTCAAAAACGATATTGTATTTTTAAGAGGAAATTAAAAATAAAATGACGAAGGAAATGCTAAACTGTTCGATGAAATACGGAATTTAAAATGGTAATCTTTTCTAAAAAATAAATCGAAATATTTAATCATTACATAATTAAATGTTTTCTTAGTTCCTAATAACTACATCATGTCTTTGCTGCTACATTCAATGCTTGAACTTATTTGCTTCCAGAAAGGATACATGGAAAAAATAAAGATGCCATTATTTACAAGGAAGAAAAATCAGAAGTCAAGAATTCTCGTTTGGAGACCTGAATTATTAATACAACATTTTTATACGATTTTTTTAAATATCATTTTAATATGAATTGGTTTAGCAAATAAATTTTTAATAAGTCTCCATACATTTTAAGGGCGTTTTTCTAATAATTTCGATAAGTTTTCCCGATTGTTGCTAAAAGGTTTCCACATACTTTTCAATTAGTTTTCGTATTATTTCAAGATGCCGTCATATCAATATTGATCTTACATATCTGTACATATCTGGCTTTCATACAGAAAATTCACCAACATTTTAATAAGATTTTCTCTATTGTTTTAATACGACTTTCTTCTTGGATGAAAACCATACAGAAATCTTATAACTTTTTTTCTATTTTATTAGACAGCGGCACATATGCTTTGTCAATGTCCGGCGTTGGCTGGTAAAAGAATAAGGATCTTGGGACATCATTGGGTCGGGACCCAGTCGATGAAACAGATCTCCCGTAAACAGATGCTAGCGTTAACACTAGGAATTGAGCTCAGAGAAGAACTCTGGAGAAATCCAGAAAGTCTCTGAGACGAAGAGAGACCGAATATCTCTCGTAATTTATCTATATATATATAATTCTTTCGGGATGTAACTCGATGATGATGTAACTCGATAACCTCTGGGACGATTTTCATAATTATTTTTTTTGTTTTGTTCGTATTGTATATCAGGTTTATATTTACTTTTTGTCCGAAAACAAAACTTTGAGGGGATGAAAGAGGTTATGAAAGTGTGTATGGGGAAATACACTTTGAAAAAAAAAAAAAAGAAACGATAGAAATTCCACCGTAGCCTGAAATATATAAACAGAGTCTCTTATACTCATCTCTAACAAAGTCCTTTCTTTCTCGTTTTGAGGTTGCCTCAGATGACCGTTTAGGGGCAGTAGGAAGACCTTCGCTGCTTTCGTCGGAGCTTGTAAATATGTCGTGCTCCTCAGGAATTAAATCCTCCAACAACGCTAAAGAAGTAGATGGTATTGCCGATGACACGTACTTACTACGTTTTTGTTTTGCTTCTAATCGACTTTTTCGTAACCTAACTTGCTTTTCAGCCTGTCTTTTAGCAACCACCGCTAAGCAGCCTGCTCGTCCTGGCTGTCTCTGACGCTGTAAAAAGACTCTGTTCTCTTCTATGTGTAGGCGCAGTAGCTCAGTGGTTAGTGTGTTGGACGTCTATGCGAGGGGTCGAGGTTCGAATCCCGCAAAAACCCAAAAAGCAGTTTATAAATTATTGTTGGTGCCTCGCTCTGGAACTCCTTATTTAAATAACATATTATTTTGTTAACTTTAAAATATATGAGAGGAAGTAAAAATATGCCCTGTTCCACTTAATTAAATTTTCACATTCAAATTTGCACGGCTGAGTCTGAATTACTTTTGAAAAAAATCATGAACGTTTAAAAAGCTGATAGATGTCTATTTTGAATTTGACATAAAAAGTAAATTGACTTTTTGTTTTAACCATCAAACACAATGCAAATGTCAGTTGCAAAATGAGGGAGAAACAAATGTACTAATGTTTAATTTTTTTTTTTGGAAGTTAAGTTATTATTTTGTTTTATTTTTATTTTTATGAGTATCAAATTTATAGGTTTTAAGTGTCAATGATTGCCTAGGTGCCAAATATGTTAGAAAGTGTCTGTTGCTCAAGCGCAGATCACTCATTTTGATTAACAATTGAGTGTGAATCCCTCTCAATCCCATGTGCCACATTCGCTCTACTACTCTATAATATACTCCAGTCAACGTTGTGCTGAAGTACCCAATTGAGTAATTTGGCTCAAGTTTTTTAGTTACGTCTCCATGGTCCATGCTCTCAATCAATTGGGATCCGGTCGAAGTTCTGCTTTGGAAAATTCTGTCTCCTCTAGTTAAACCAGGGGGGGCATGGGGATTGTAAAAGGAAGGCGTGGACACAATTTGAATTGTAAATTTTTGATGCAAAGAATTTTGGGCTTGGCGTACCTGTCTGATATATTTGAACATCTTAAAGCTAAATTTACATTTGCAAGGGTCGGGAAAAGAAAAAATGTCCGCAAATATTTTTAAGCAGGTATGAAGAGCTTTCGTTCAAAAAAATCGGTTTTGGAAGAAAAAAATCATAGTAAACAGTTTTTCGTCATTTATGAACGTTGCAAAAATGGAAAAAAAAAAAAAAACGAAAAAGAAGGAACCAACGAACTAAAAATTAACATAATTCAACCTTTGCAAAACCTTACTGAAGAATTTTCGAAGAACTTTCCGGAGGACAAAAAGAAATGGCAGAATTGATTTTTTTTTTTAAAGAGCTGCACCTAAAAAAACATAATGGCTAAAAAAATACAAATCTTACTATGTAATGCCAATGGCCTCGAGAATCGCAAAGAAGAGTTGCAAGCGACTCTTGATACAAACAAAATTGACATACCTATGTCTAGTCTCCGACACACATTTAAAAATTGGAACAAAATACAAACTTCGCGGATACAATATATAATACCCCACATCCTCACAATACAGCAAGAGGAGGGGCCGCAGTTATAATTAAGAAAGGCGTTAGCCACGATGATGATGATTAATACCATTCGTGTGAAATACAAGCCAAATCCGTAAACATCATTGTGCAATTTTTCACTTTATCTTTGCAAATTTCGTTTCACCAAACGCAAATTTGCAAAGAGGAAATTATTTTTTTTGCAAATTTGAAAACATTCCCTCTTTGCAAAATTCGTTTCACCAAGTACAAATTTTCAAAGTGCAAAACATGTTTTTGCAAATTGCAAAGTTTTGTCAATTTGCAAAGAAATCGTCCATTTCGTTTCACCAAATTAGATTTGCACTTTACATTTAAAATCGTGAAAAGTTTGTCAATAATATGCAAAGAAAAAAAAATCATTTCCAGTTGAGATTTTGTTGTGAACAGTTGGTGATATAATTAAAAAAAACTGGTGCGACTGTATCCAACAGTCCCGAAAAATGTGTATGTGTAAACTATGTAGAAAGATCGGTCCGGTACTCGTTTTCCCAACCTTTTTTCCGACTTTCAGAGGTTTACTTGCACGGAAACGCGCCCTGTAATCTTTTGCACGTTCTGCATCTGTCTTTCCCATATCTGAAAATATTTTAACGCGTCTTCAATGACGGCAAAACATTGCATTATTGTCAGAAATATGGAATTGTATCAATTACGTATTTTCCTGTATTTTTCTGCGTTTTACTATTGAAACGTATGTAGGTACCTACAGATGCGAGTTGGATGACAGTTGAGTCACAATCACAACGGAATGAATTATAAGCAGTGTATTAAACAGTGAAATCGAACAGTGAAACAAGGCGCACTTAGATGTTTACATATCAACAAACACTCCTAACATTATGCAATGGAAAATACCCGTTTGCTGTTACACAGGAAATGAAAGTTTCATTGGAATTTCATTCGGCTTGCATTGCACATTATACGGGTGATTTCCGTCCCAGCAGTTATATGTTTGGAATTACTCCACCAGATACCAATAACGCGCGCATAGATGTTTACACATCAAAAATATATAATGAACCGTTTCGAAGCACTCTTTGAAGACGAAGAGGATACAAATAATGCACAAAGGGTTGTAAAATTAAGGACAAATTTTGAAATTGGAGATAATTTTTCAACCCTGGAAGGCTTTCGTTTAACGAAGACGAGTATTGAACGTGTTTTGTCAACGATTTGACGGAGGCTAAAGTTTGACAGCGAACGAAATAATTGCTTAAGTTCCTTGCAACACGGACGAAGATCAACATTGATGCACCCAGGGAAGCATGCATTGAATGCAATGAGGGTTATTGGGCCGGACCGATCTTTCTATGCGATTAACGTAAGCTGGCCAGGTAGTGTGCACGATGCAAGGTATTAAGAAATTCCCGTTTGCGAATTTGAATGCAGGATATCGACCATTTCCAAATGCAGTACTTTTAGGGGACAGCGCTTATTCTTTAAGTGAATGGTTAATAACACCACTAAGAACAAATCCGAACGTTCCAGTGGAACAGCGTTTTAGCCGAGCTCATAAAAAGACTAGGCGAATCATTGAAAATAGTTCACTTAAGTAAGAATCTTCGTTGTCGGTGTTATTCAACGCTTTGGTGAATTCCGATAATGGGACTTCTAGTTCACGTTCCAGCTTAAGTGCTTCCAATGTGGTTCTGTATATTTCGACCTTCAACAGGTGCTTTTTTAAATTTGTTAACTCGTCATCCTCCGATTTTCTTTTCCTTGTTAAAGATTGCTCAAATTTCAGTTTGAATCGAAATTTATAGAGTATTAGAAAATAATTTTGTTAAGCCCAACACACAATTTTACGACATTAAAACTTGCTCTATATTACGCTATGGGTGCAATTAAATATATAAACATACACGCATATGTTTTTCACTATGCAAATTTGCAAAACACGATTATATATGCAAAGTTCTCTTTCTAATTGGTGAAACACATCGCACTTGTACTTTGCAGGAATTATTTTTTTTGCAAAATTGCAAAATGCAAAGTGAAAAGTGGTAGGTGAAATATGGCCCAGGTCCACAGAATAACTGATATAATAGAAAAACCTTTAGGGGAAAAACAAATATGCTCTGCCATCTTCCTTGATGTAACACAGGCTTTTGATAAAGTCTGGCATAAAGGATTCATCCGTAAGCTACAAAAACATCTCCCAAAACAGTACTAGGAAATACTAGAGTCATATATAATGGAACGATTATTTAGAATTAAGCAAAAAGGTGAGTACTCCGCATTGAAACACATCAAAGCTAGAGTACCGCAAGGTAGTGTGCTGGGTCCTGTACTGTTCCTCTTATACACGAACGACCTACCACAAAATGACGAAACTACTGATGCCAACTTTGCAGATGATACTGCTGTACTTGCAGTAGGAAAAACCGTACAGAAAGCGATAGAAAAACTGCAAAGGACAGTAAATGATATATCTAATTGGACCAAAAAATGTCAAAGAAAATTAAATGAACTGAAGTCGGTTCATGTTAACTTAGTAGTTCTGCATTCGAACTCAGCTAAGTACTTAGGCTTGACTTTGGACGCAAAGTTGCGCTGGAAAACTCATGTGACGAAGTAAATATAAGATATAATAAAATGTATTGGCTCATAGGGAGGTATTCATGCCTCTCAATTTACAATAAACTGCTTCTCTACAAGCAAATATTAAAACCAATTTGGAAATATGGCCTCCATTTATGGGGATGCACAAGTAAGACGAATCTTCAAAGCATACAATGCTTTCAAAACAAACTATTACGGAATATTGTTTGCGCCGTGGTACAAACGTAATGCTGATCTACATAGGAATCTTAAAATTGAAATGGACGAGGACGAGGTTCGGAAGGTCGCAAGAAGACATGAAGTTAGACTTCACAACCATACTAATTTAGAAGTAGTCCAACTACTAAATAATAACAATTTAGTTCGAAGATTACGTAGAATAAAACCTTTTGAACTAGTTACCTAGGTAAAAAGAAAAGAAATATATATTTGACAACATAATCACACGAACAAAGTGGTAATGATTTAAAAGACAAAATGTAGCAAACCAATGTTATCTCCTTCAAACAGTACATAAGTACATATTAGAACAAAATTGCTAATTAGTCTGAAGACTAGGTGCGATTATTGGAAGGATGGTAACATCATGCCTTCCCTGGGTGTTGTTAGTGGGTGTTTCAAGTCCCACACTATCGCAAAGCTCGCAAGCGATGTCTTTCAACGATTTTCACCTAGCTACACGCAAAAAAAAAATAATTTGATGAAAAAAATATTTTTATTCGCACAAAAAGCTGTTTATTTCTTGATTGACAAAAATATAATTATATTATATACTTTTTGTAGTTCAGGCTCGTAGCTATATATCTGCCGAAGAATGTTTTACCAAAAAAGTAACTATTTTAAAAGATATTTATAAAAAAAAAATCAATCACTATAATATAAAGACTCTCGGTCATTAGAGCGTGTTCTCTACTCTTGCGCCTACATTCATGTTTCATGTAGTTTATATAATCTGCAAAAAAAAACTTCGCAATTTCCAAATCTAAAGATGTACGGAATCTTCGGTGCGCGAGTGGCACTCGAACTTGGCCGGCTTTTTTTGGAATTCGGACATATGAGATACATCTCGAAAACGGTCCATACGATTCTAACAAAAATGCATTCCTAAGGTATTATGGTCATTTCTAACTTAATAGCAAACAATTTTTCTCTATCGTATCGTACAATGAATTTTAGAAAAAATGGGTTTCTGAAAAAATTGGTTTTCTTTAGTTCACCTGAAAGAGGCAATTACGATGTGGACCAAAATATATACTTAAAGTAAAATTGATGTTTTCAAAATGATTGTCCTTAATTTTAATTTCGAATCACCGAAAGGGTTTATTTTAAAAACTGCTCATATCTCGAAAACCTCATTTTCGATTTGGATAAAACTTTAGAAACCAAGTGAAACCAATGCATCCCAAACAATATTTAATACTCAATTTTCAGCTAAATAGTTCTGCAGTAGTATTTTTCAAACAAAATATTGAAAAATTTGGTACTATTTTTATTATTCAAATATTACTGTAATTATTGTTCGCAAGATTTGATTTATTACTAAAACACTTTTGGTTGGCGTTTCTTTTTAATAGAGCATCTGTGTAGAATTATACAATCAATTTTTTTCTTGTTTTTTTTTTTCAGCGCAAACGCATGTTCTTACTCTAGACAAAACTGGTAAAAGATCTTTTGGAATATGTATAGTAAGAGGAGAGGTATGAAAATTATTTATAAAAGGTTTAAATTACATTAAAATATGTACCTAAAATGTATTCACTTAACTTTTAAGGTAAAAGACTCACCAAACTCGAAAACAACCGGAATATTTATCAAGGGAATAGTTCCCCAAAGTCCGGCGCATATATGTGGAAAGCTGAAGGTAAGTGATTCCCCAATCTTGAGACAAGCTATACTGATAGCTTCAGTTCGCAATCTACTTGCTGACTTTCCCAAATTCTGTCAACCGTGGTGGAATTTGCCGAAGTTCAGACTTCAAAATTATCACTTTGAACGTATATTGTGTTTTTGGTTCTTTGACTCGCCAAGGCGAAGAATATAGGCACGTCGACCTAGAAGATCTATTGTGCCGCGATTCTCACAAAATTACCTAATATAACAGGTGATGTAGCAGCAGAGGACTTCTTCAGTTCTTCTGGATTTAGTATTTTCCGGAAGAAGAACTTCCTTCTAATTCTGGATAGAGCAGGATATTGCACACAATGTGCTCAGCTGTTTCGTCTTTTTCGAGCCGGCACTCCGGGGCTATGTGCATTTTGATGAGGTTCAAGCATTCCTTAATGGCATGGAGCTCTGCCTGAAATCCACTGGGTCTTTTCCCCATTTTGAAGGAATTTTTATTGAAGCATAGTGTTTTTGGAAGTCGGTCAGTTACCGTGCACGTCATGTCAAGTTCCGGAAGTTCCGAGATAAGGGTCATTAGTTCTGGGTGGTCACTGAAGCTTATCGCTTCCCCTTATGCCATGCTTGCTGAGCTTCGTATAACCATATGTATTTTTGTCTTAGCAGCTGTAGGACAAGTTCACCATGCGCCGGAAAGGCCCAAGCATGCGAGGCGTTGTAACTTGTTCAGCTCTGCAATGGTATTCTTTTGGATAACTTTATTCCACCATACTATAGAAGCATTTATGTTATAATGGGTCTGATCAGGACTGTGTAAATTTTCGGTGTAATCCCCCAGGTTCTACCGTACCTTACCGTACACACGACGACAGGCCCATAAAACATTAGTAATTTTGGTAATTTGTCGTTTATCTAGGATAAAAAAAAAGGTATTTGACTTCGTCGCAGTACTCAGTGAGTGTGTCATTTATTGAAATGTGGTTTAAGTTTAAATTTATTCTCCTTGTAAAGGGGACTATGATAGCTATGATAGTTAATAGAAAGGTTCTCTTTACGGCACCAATCAACGACTATCTTAAGAGCACTTTGCATGAGTCTTGTAACTTCATTTGCTTCTTTACTCCTAACGATTATGGCTAGGTCATCGGCGCAGCCTACAATATTGAAGCCTGCGGAGCTCAGCTTGTGTAATATAGGTTACATATAACTAGAGACCACAATAGGTGTGAGAGTACGCATCCCTGCGGGCAGCCCTTTACGCCTGTAATAGATGCTGAGGTTGGTCCTAACGAAGCCGTTATGTTACAGCTTATAAGCATCGCTTTGACCCATTTGGCTGTCGGTTCATCTATATTTCTTTGGAGCAAAGCATTTGATATGGAGTCATATTCTGTATTGTCAAAAGCACTCTCTATGTCTAGAAAGGCGTATAGCGCGATCTCTGTAGAAATGTATGTATCCTTTATCTGTTTATTTAAACTTAAGAGTGCGCCTTCAGTCGATTTGCCTTTCTGATAGGCAAATGTGTAGAAGTGTGCTACGAGTTAATGTGTACGCCGATTATTCTTTCCATCGTTTTCTAGTCTGACACAGCGCGATATATTGGTATACGATACGATACGATACGAACGCATGCACTTCACCTCAGGACCCTTGTAGCCTTCCGTTCACTTAGCAACGCTCTTGCTTGCTCCTTTCCGCTACCCTTCATAGCCTGTTTAAAACGACGTTGTTCTGAGGATGTAGATCTGATGAAACCCAACCCGTTTTGACCTGTTTTGTTTTGTGCTTACGACTAAGCACACTCTTAGCCACGTATCCCTCGGCGTATGCTGTTCCGCCTTGGATTAGGGATTTATTTGAAAGGTTAACTCCTCTTCCCTGCTCCT
The DNA here is from genome assembly GCA_946477585.1 of Cheilosia urbana. Lineage (NCBI taxonomy): Eukaryota > Metazoa > Arthropoda > Insecta > Diptera > Syrphidae > Cheilosia > Cheilosia urbana. Next base: position 49,307,172 of record OX297856.1, read on the forward strand.
TTGCTTGGGCTTGGGACCGGCCAGTTACACTAATATAACCAGAAAAAGACCAGAAAAGCATCTAGAGCGTTAATCTCAAGATACGACAAGTTTTCTCGCAAATTAATGATCCTTCAATTCAATTGTGTGGTTGGCTGTCCTTTTAGAACATTTGGAATTAATGTCTTTTCTTGCAGGTGGGTGATCGAATTCTTTCTCTAAACGAACAGGACGTCAGAAACGCAACGGAACAGAATGTAATTGATTTAATTAAAGATGCGGGTATGACAATCAATTTGGAGATTCAAACATTTGGCCATGTATGCATTGCGTATTTAAATTTTACATTTAACCCAAGTCTTACTTAGAATAATTTTTAGAAACAGGATGATGTTCCCAAAGTAACACTAAAGCCCGTTAAGCAAAAATCAATTGAAAATGGAATTGCAGAAAAAAAAAATGAGGCCCCAGAACCAGGTTCTATAAGTTTATATTTGTTTTGCCAACATATTTGTTCAATTTTAATTAAGTAGGACGTGCCACAAATAAGCCCCTTATGCCGAAAGACTTAATCAAATCATCAACTGCATCAACGCCCTCCACAAGGAACGATGACGACGATGACGAAGAGGACACAAGGGATATGATGGGTCGCATGTACACCGAATCTGGATATGAGGTTATCTTAATATTTTAAAATTTATGAAAATCATTGTAAACATTCGTCTTTAGATTGACAGAGCTTCTGCCGGTAACTGTAAACTAAATAAACTGGAGCAAGAAAAAGACAAGGAAACACCAGATGAGTTCGGTTACACAATGGGTATGCATATTTTCTCCTCTTTTATTGAATTCACAAATTACCACTTTAATTTACTTAGGTCCGTTTGCTGAAGATTTAAGTTCTAATTAAATACCTTATGGGCTACTTTTTCTATGTCATAAACTGTCACATAAGATATTAAGTGGAACTTAAATCGCTATGAGTAGCATCAGCAAACGGGTCTTATTATTACACTTTTTTATGAAACTGTAAACGGAAAAACGCATAAAGTTTTGGACCTTTAGAACTCCAAAGTGAAAGTTCGCATTTAACCTTAAAATATAAACTCGAAATCAACGACTCGTGCCAAGTCTCGACTTAAAATTTAGGGTAGCTCACAATTGCGAAATTTGCATGGAAAATATATAAAATATATATGTAAACTAGGGTTAAGCCGGGAGGTATGGCACCCATTTTTTGTTTTCGTTACAACTCAAAAAATAAGCATTTTTTAATTTAAAACATTAATATATTAACTCTTTGTTTAATTAAAAAAAAAAGGAACGTAGTTCATAGCTTGAAACATACTAAAATTAAAAAAAAAAAAAAAAAACGTGAAAGTTAAAAAAAAGTTCATTAAAAAAATGGAGGGTGATTAAACACCTTTGCTATACCTTTGTTATATCTGATATGGTACGTTTAGTTTTCTTGGAGTTTTTCTGCCCACATCTGTTGAAAGTATGTATTTAAAAAAGATGTACACTAGTCGTTCGACCAAAAATTACATATCTGCCTGGCGAAAACACAGCGTCGCTGTTGAAGAAGCCATTGTGTATTCGCCTTTAAGTCTTACGTATTCACCTTAAATTCCCCTAACAAGCTGACTTTACTGACGACTAGAGGGAGTGTGTGTAGCTGTCAAACACTGCAAGCGCCAACCTGGTGGTATTTCTTCATAGCGTTGTGTATTTCGTCGCCATTAGGTCGCAATTTCAGAAAAGAATTACAAAATACTAACGTAGAAGTGATTGGATTTATATTTTAATAGTAGAAGTCTAAGATTTTAAGGGATTTAAAGATGAGTTTATCACCGAATAAATCCAATAATAAAAAGGAAGATAGCCCCAGGCATTCAAAAGCGATTTCATCGTCGTCGAGCAGTTCGTCATCCGAGAGCGAACAGATGGCGTCACCACCACCTAATAAGCGGAAGACAGAGTTCAGATCGGGGAAACATACATCTATAGATCAGCGAATGGGTGAACTTACAGAGCAAGTTAGGTATTTGTCCCAGTGTATGGGCATGTTTATTCCGCAGGAAGATGAAGGGCTCCATCTCCAAGGAATGCCGATACAATCGCCGGAGAGTTTTCTCGATCATCCAGAATGACTCAGGAGGACACTTAATCTAGGTCAGTTACAGACTGAGAGTGATACGAAGGCCGTCCAGCCAGCAAAGAGAGAACACTTGGAATCACTTATCAGGTTACAGCACTTTGGATTACCAACTTGGAAGAGTGTAAGGTATTCCAAGGCAATGAAGATGTTGGCTGCGACTCCAGGTTTTGTGGAGTTACAGGTAAATGACGAGCTTTGCATGCTCAGTAAGACTAAAGATTACTTAGTTTCCACAGAGCAGGTTATGGCAGCGTTATCTAATTCTTTGTTAGAACAGAAGGCAATGCTTAGATCGGGATTGCAGTCGATAATTGACTGGGCGTTTAAGTCACCGGATGACTTAAACCCGAATTCTTTGTTTGACAGATTTACCAATTTATTCGGATCGTCCTCTGATTCTTATAAGAACACAGAACTAGCTTTACAGGTCATATGTGGCAAGAGAGCTGAATGCATAGAAGTGAGGCGTGAGAGATTAATTTCTGAGATTTCCAATAAGAACATTCAGACAGCACTTCGAAACATTCATCCAAGTTCAGAACAGTTGTTTGATAGGCATGCACTTCAGGCATTAATGCAATCACTTGGCTTAGCACTCCCGCGGTTTCTAGAGAGAAGAGATCTTTTCAAAATCAACGACCTTCATATTATAACAATGAAAAGAAGCATAGGAGTGAGTCTAGGTATAACTATAAAAGATCTGCACACAGAAACAATTACAAAGAAAGACAGGGAAATAGGAAGCAAGACAAACGAGTCGTATCTTCCTTTCGTTCGAAAGAAAATACCAAATAACTATCAGCATTTTAGGGGGGGGGGGGGGGGGGGCAACTAAAGTTTTTCATAGACAAGTGGCAGAGTCTGGGTGCCAACTCCTTCATTTTTAAAAGTATTGCGGGAGCAAGGATACCATTTCGTTCCCGACCACCCTTAGTTCGTCCGACAGCAGATATTTTGAAAGAACTTGCAACAAAACCATCGCTGAGGATGGACATTCAGGTAAGAGAGATGAAGAAATTATTGGTTTTAGAGCCCCCCCTACAATCCAACCACAGTTTTATTTCAAAGATGTTCCTCATAAACAAATCCAACGGAGGAGTGCGTCCTATTTTCGACCTCAGGGCATTGAACGCCTATGTAATAGAAAAATCCTTCAGACTAATCTCTCACGTCTCAGTCCCAGATTTTGTACAGGCCAACGATTGGATGGTAAAAATAGATTTATCACAGGCTTACTTTCATGTACCAATTTCAGAGTCCCATCGGCCTTTTCTGAGAGTTGTATACAGAGGCGAACTCTTACAACTAACGTGCCTCCCATTTGGTCTGTCGTCAGCCCCCAGGCTATTTTCAGCCATAACATGTTGGATTGCGGAAATCCTTCGAAGCAAGGGCATAAGAGTTTTAGTTTATCTAGATGACTTCCTTTTGGTGTCCCAGGATTTTTCAAAGCTTATGGCTCAGGTTGCGGAGACTATAGAACTTTTGCAAGCCCTGGGGTGGATGATAAACTTCGAAAAATCCTTATTAATACCGAAGCAGATAATAGAATTTCTGGGTATTCAATGGGATTCAAGAGAAAATATTATGAGTATTCCAGAGTCAAAAAAGGAGAAAATCAGAATTTCTCTTCACGCCCTGTCACAAAAACAGGTTTTCAGTCTGCGACACCTCCAGAAGGTTTTGGGGCAGTTAAATTTTGCAAGCTTCGTGATCCCAAGAGGAAGATTAAACTGTCGCTGCCTTCAGATCTTTCTTCGAAAGTTCAACAAACGGGCGAGGCAGACACTCCCCATCCCTCGGAGGGCTTCGGAAGAAATCAATTGGTGCCTCGGAGCCTTAGACAGGATCACACCAATCCACAAATCAGCCGTAACGGATTTCTTAGTCACAGATGCGGCAGCCTCAGGTTGGGGGGCTCAGTTAAACGAGTTAGCGATGTCAGGTCGGTGGACAAAGAGACAGTTAAAATGGCACTCCAATATGAAGGAGATGTATGCGGTATACAGAGCTATAAGTGGCCGAGCAGAACATCTGAAAGGATCGCACATCTTGCTTCAGACAGACAACCGTACTCTGGTGTCGTACATTCGCAAGGAAGGTGGAACCAGATCTATTGGCCTACTAGATCTAACTTATCAGATCCTCCATCTGGTCGATCAGTACAACATAACAATCTCTGCCTTCTACCTTCCGGGACGGTACAACGGCATTGCAGACCGACTTTCAAGGGGACGGCCAATACCCGAATGGGACATTCTACCGGAAGCATGTGCTCTCATATTCGACAAGTGGGGAATACCCGAAATAGATCTATTCGCTTCAAGAAGAACATCTGTTGTCGAAAGATATGTTTCAATAGATTGCAGAGATCGTTCAGCAGAGTTCTTCGATGCATTTAGTCACGAGTGGAATTATCATCTGGGTTGGGTATTTCCACCACCAAACCTGATACCAAAGGCGTTGACACATCTAAATCGCTCGAGAGGCCACTATCTCATTGTAGCACCTCAGTGGATGCAGGTGTTTTGGATGGCCGACCTGAAAGCTCGAGATCCACCATTGGCAATCAACAACCTGCGGAAGGTGTTAATAGATATGACAACAGGGCGACCACCCCCACAAGTAGAACATTTGAGCCCGAATGTATGGAGAGTTGGGGGAAGAAAAACAATTGTTAAAAAAGGAATGGAGAGATTCTACTTTAAAAACTTACTTGCCTGCTATCAGGACCTGGATAGCTTGGTGTAAGGTTAACAATGTTAGTTGTAATCTCCCAACGGGTGCGGTTGTAGCGAGGTATTTGGCTTATTTATTTTTGAAAGAGAATTATTCACCAAGCACAATTCTTGTTCACAAATCCGCCATTTCAACTTTTTGTGGCCCAAATACAGTTGATAGCCTTTCATCACACTTTTTAGTTAAGCAGATTTTAAAGGCAATAGCAATAGCAAGACCCGCTACCAGAAGGCTACAGACTTGGGACCCACGAATAGTACTAGACTGGCTGACAACTGTAGATTATAAAGATACCTTGTTTGAAGCTTCCAGAAGGACAGCGATTATCTTGCTTCTTGCATCTGGGAGAAGAGTTCACGATTTTACGTTACTGAAAATTTCAGATGACTGTTTATTGGAAGGTGAGGAAGAGATTGTATTGCATCCAGCCTTTGGTTCCAAGACTGACTCGTCTACTCATAGACAGTCGAGTTGGCAATTAATCAAACATCCAAACAAAAAGATTTGTCCGGTATTTTGGATAAAGCGTTTAGTTAAGCTATCACAAGAAAGAAGAGTAGATAGTCTCGACAATCTATTTATAAGTGTAAATGGACCAGTGAGACCAGCATCAAGAACAATAATAGCTGGTTGGATACGCTCAGTGTTACGAGAGGCTGGAATAGATGCGACGCCGGGCAGTGTTCGAGCAGCGATTGCATCCTTGGGTTGGCTACAGAATCAGCCGGTTGATGAGATTCTTTCTAGAGGAAACTGGAGAGCCGAAAGGACTTTTAGAAGACACTACTGCAAGAAGGTAGATTCGAATTGTTCGGTTAGAGAGATCAACCTTTTTAAGAACTTTAAGCCAATATAATTTCATGAATTTATTGTATCCTTTTACCACGTTATGAATAATCAGATATTTGTTGTTTACTTTCAATACATTGACATTCAAAAAAGAAGCGTAGAATCTTGAATAAATATACATACTCAATTTTCCTATCATCATAGTGTTGTGTTCAAACACCAGCAGATAACAAACACGTCTTCAACAGCGACGCTGTGTTTTCGCCAGGCAGATAATATGACGGTTTTACACTACAATAAAACCGATATTATTTGCCGACAGAAAACACAGCGTCGCAGTAATTTCCTTACTGGTGAAGATGCTATGAAGAAATACCACCAGGTTGGCGCTTGCAGTGTTTGACAGCTACACACACTCCCTCTAGTCGTCAGTAAAGTCAGCTTGTTAGGGGAATTTAAGGTGAATACGTAAGACTTAAAGGCGAATACACAATGGCTTCTTCAACAGCGACGCTGTGTTTTCTGTCGGCAAATAATATCGGTTTTATTGTAGTGTAAAACCGTCATATTAGACATTGAATCCATTCATCTGTTTTTATCCCAAAGTTTAGAGTACTAATAACTGTACCTAAATGGAAACAAGCACACACGATACGCTTTTAATTTGTTTGTATCAACGAACTCCGGGCACCAAATACTTTTCGATCTACACTTCTTTCAATCATCACATTCATGCTTATTTTGACATTCGAACGAATAGCCAATTCATACGAATGTCTCTATTCGTTCGAATGAACTTTGTGTATTTTGAAAGACATTCGTTAGAATTGGCTATTCGTTCGAATGTCAAAATAAGCATGTTGTTCATGCTTTAAGTCGCGAAAGAACTCGAACCTACGAATATCGATCGAACAAGTTCTAATAACTTTCGATTTGACTTTGTAATTTTTGACGCTATAATACAACCATTTCCTTTTCTTTCTTTCTTTCTTTTTTGTGTAGCAAAAATTAAGAAGCGGTATTCGAATCTAAAAGACCTGAAAAAAATTGAAGTTGAGAGACCACCAAATACAGACCTTGGTCTAGCTTTGGCAGGTCACAGAGATCGACAGAAGATGGCTTGTTTCGTGGCGGGTATGCATCCTCAGGGCTTGGTCGTAAAGACTGATATGAGACCGGGTGATGAGATATTGGAAGTGAACGGAAATGTCCTACAAAACCGATGCCATTTAAATGCATCTGTTATATTTAAAAACCTTCCGGGGGAAAAGCTGGTTTTTGTTTTGCACAGGTATAGAGCTCGAAAGTTGTAACTTTCTGAGTATTTATTGACGCAACGTGTGACATTTTTAGGAGGAAGGCTAACGACGAAGGAATATCGGTGAAAGCATTTACTAGATTTCCTCCGATAGTGGACGAGGTAAGCCAATAAGGTTAATGCTTTGTAGTTGTTAAAATTTTGTTGAATCCTTTTGTAGACTGAATACTTGTTTACGGCATATAAAAATGTAAAATCTGTTAAAGTCCAAAAAGCTGGATCCTTAGGTCTAATGATCATTGAGGGAAAACATATCGAAGTTGGAAAAGGAATATTTATTTCAGATCTTAGAGAGGGCTCAAACGCTGTGGAGGTATATTGTATTGCCATTTACGTCTGTTATCATGATGAGTGACTAAGTGCTTCTTTTGTTTAGGCTGGACTCAAAGTGGGAGACCTTATATTGGCTATAAACAAGGATGTTATCGTCGAGGCAAGTTACGATGAGGTAAATTAATTGTGCATTACCATACTACGTCTGAATATAACACATGCCTCTGAATACAAACTTAAAAGGCTGCAGCGATACTTAAAAGAGTCGAGGGTATTGTTACACTCGTTATGTGCAGTCTGAAGACCGAGGAGCAAATACTTGCTGAGAGAGCTGAGGAGGAGAAGAAAAAACAAGGTGAGTAAAGCTGTATATTTCACAAATGTTAGTTCAGCTATTTTTGTATCCTTCTAAACGGGGCGTGCAGACCAATTTAATTCATTACGTATTAAGTCGAAACTTTTGATATCATAAAATACGTTTATTTCTATAGCTTCAAGCATCACAACCCCCTTTGTAATACCTACTATATGTTATTTGTTCGTTCAAGAGTAGGGACCTTACTACATACCTACTTAGCTAATATATTTACAAATTAGGTATGTAGATTGCCTATTTTTATAAGGAATCTAATTTTTGTTTACACCTTATGATATTACCATACTTCATTCATGTATCAATGGTTTTACAATAGTAATAAGCCCCATGCGACGATATCGACTTTTAAATTCTACAGCAATTGTATAGTTTTTATCAATCATTTCGCCATCAAAATGAAGATTAAGGCAATTCAAAGAAAGTATGATTGAAAGCTTGAATATCAGGTTATGCACGGTTTGACAACTGCAATTAGAAAGAGGCAAATGATACTGAGACCCCCAAGCCCGGATCTTGGAAGATTTACAAAAGAATAGGGTAAAACGGAGTTATGCTGAGTCCAGTAGGGTAGTACAACATAAAATTAAGCCAATTAAACAAAGAAGACTAGGCCGTGTGCCAATTGCGTTAAAAAAAAAAATAACCTCGTATAACGTATATCGTTGGTGATATTCTAAGAGCCCGAAGTAATTTGTTTGGTCTGAGAGGTAACTGAAGGATATTTGCGCTACTAATAGTCTAAAGGTAAGATTAGACGGTATGCCAAGTGGTCATAAAATGCCAATTTCCGACAGTTCTCCTGTCAAAATATTGTCATACAATGTAATTGGCATAATCTCATATGCCCTAATGACCTAAATGCCCCATATGACCACGCTGATTTTGACAGATAAAAATGCCCAAATAGCATATACCTAGTGTAATCGGAATATAAGCACGAATGCCAGCATAAACCCTATATGCCCATATATGCACTTTATTGAAATTTCATTATGGCATTGCGGGCATTTTTTATGAAACAAGAATTATTTTGTTGTCATCGGTCTTTGAGTTCGTGGGATTGTGATATGCATAATTATAATATAATCTTAGCTTAAGTAGGAGAGAGTATAGGTATCGAAAACAGTCTGGCAGCAAATCGTGGCAGTGGCAGCCGAAGCGTGTGATAGCGCGTTGAATATGGGCCATTTTCCACAGTAATAAAAGGTTTGTTTGACGTGAACCCTAATGTGTTCGATATAGCACTGAACTTGCCCTGGTACTGAAAACCTGTGTTTGATATGACTTTTAGGTCTAGGACTTCTAGTTGTGTCATTTCCCTTGTTGTCATTCATTTCTTTAGATAGTGATAAATGTAGATAAATACAATAAGTTTTATATTCAAAAGTGAATTGTTTGAAAACAACTACGTTTTATTACGTTATTATAGGAAAATGGAATGGAAATAAGCTGGAATCAGAGCTAAATAAATTTTCAAACATCATCTATATTTCAAACACTTTTATCAACTATTTGAATTATGGAAAGCACAAGATCAGAACTGATTGCACTAATTTTTAACAATTAACGTAAAAAAGCTTTATCTTCTTCATACTTCCTTCATCAAAAGATAAATATTTTTCAATTTCAAAAACTGAGTCTTCAGGGCAAAATATTTTGCGTTCGATATAGTAGCCGAATTTTCAGGGTTGTGCAGAGTTTTTGACAGGTGTGAAAACTAGCTGACACTTCTCAGTGCGCACTAGTGGGAGTAGTGCTAGCCACGTCAAACAAACCAATCCTTTAAAAACCACCCATCTAAATAATTCACACATATATCAATCTAATGTTGATTGATTGTGAACGTACATTATTTATCAATTGTCGGTTGACAAATAGGTATTGTAAATGTCAATCGTGAACATTTTTTTTGGCATCTGTCAATTTTCTATCAATCGCAATTTCGGTGTTAATAATTTTCGGTTTTCCAGTTCCAAAGGATTAGATGCATCTCGCAAACTCCTCCGTATAGCAGCCAATTCCGCGTACTCTGTTTTGCCTTGGTCATCATCCAAAAATAATTCCACTGATGACATGTTTTTCAATCAATTTCAGAGATTTGTAACACTCATAATTATTGTTTAATAAATTGTTTGCGAAATTCTTAACGATCACTCTTCGAATCAAAAATATTTTAGAACTGTCAAGTTGAGTTTTCGGTCACAAAACTTTATTTTTTGCATTACGTTCACAATAGTTTATATTTTTATCAATTCAAATTTTATCAATAAGGCCCGATTCGCCAGGGTTTTCACTATTGGCCTGGTGAAAACGATTAAACTTACGTTAATCCGGAGCATTTTTTTTTATTGGACGCCCCGGTTTTTTACACCGCAAATTGATTCCAACTGCTACACCGACAGAAATATCAAATTCTGAAGAATGGTCCATTTTTGTTTGTTTTTGTTGTAGGACTTAAAACAAACATCCTATCCTAGCAAAAGTAAGTCAGTCTGACAATTTGGGGAGAAATCTCGTGAATTGTGTCCTTAGGGCCCGATTCTGTGTCAAATTATCCGGTTTACTGGTGAATAAATCCTTAACTACGTACTACAAATAGTGAACTTCTGTGTACAAAATTGGGTCAAATAAAAAATAAATAGTTGGCGCAACAGGTCCGGAGGGACCCTAGGCCTAGCTTCTCACAACCATTCGTTTTGTGTGCGTTTTCATTTTTGGAACGAATGGAAGGGATCTATAATTTCATGCCGACTCCAAACGGCTAATTGAGAAGCTCTTTCAAGACAGTCATACTCTCGGATGTTTGTCAGACGTTCGCGAGAGGTGGCGCAGTGAAAAAAAACCCAAAGTTGGAATGTGGGTTTTTGCGGGATTCGAACCACGAACCCTCGCTTAGTAGTCCAACACACTAACCACTAAGCCACTGCGCCTACACAAAATTGGTTCGGGCATCAAAAAAAATGTTGAAACTCATTGTGCCTCATTTCGCTATTTGTAACACAAAAAAAAAATAACGAGAATAGTTTTTGAGACTGTTGGAATTTGGGTTTTTGCGGGATTCGATCCTCGAAACCTCGCTTAGTAGTCCAACACACTAACCACTAAGCCACTGCGCCTACACAAAATTGGGTCGGGCATCAAAAAAATGTTGAAACTCATTGTGCCTCATTTCGCTATTTGTAACACAAAAAATTACTAACGAGAATAGTTTTTGAGACTGTGAAAAACGTAACGGCTGCTCGGATGTCGTTCAAACTTCGGATTTGGAGTTTGTGGGTTTAAGTGGCCCATAGACATCACACTTGTGCGCACATCGGTGTGCGGTGTGCGGAAATGTGTGCCGTCTGTGGGCTGGTGTGCACACCGATTTTTGGTGTCACACACGGTGCGAGTAAAAATCAAAACTTTTTGATTTTTGGTGTCGGTGTCTCGATCGGTGTGATGTGTGTGGGGATGCGAGCGGACTTTCAGTTCTCAGTTGCATCCGAATCGTTGATATGCGAGGAACGTCGGCATTCGGCCGTTTTTTGGAATGGCAATTCGTGATTGCGAATTTTGGCGATCCTTTGTAAAGGGTTTTCCAATAAGAGGTGTTATTTTGGTATTCAAAGAAAAATGCCATTTTTTGAGATAAATGATCGGATGTTTTTTTCATAATAAAGAGGAAGATATGCCGTTAATAACAATGAAAAACAACATCAGTCAAATGGCCACCACGAGCACGCATACAGGACCAAATCCTTTCACAATAACACCTCTTATTGAAAAACCCTTTAGATGTGTACAAAGAGTTTCCGGAGCACTGGCAAATAAAGTCAAGTGAATATAAAAACCGCGATAAAAAAAAAGAAGCATGGGAAACCTTGCTGCAGAAATATAAAGAAAATGAAAGCCACGCAACATAGACAGCGATTGCAATTAATGCGCAAACCTCATCGTCCGCATCACTCATGGTTTAAACTTTCCTGGTTGAGACCACTTGCTTAACTAAAGTGTGTATGATTTGGTGTGGCGTGTGTGGCGGAATGCCACACCGGTGTCAGTACACCGGTGTGCGCACAAGTGTGATGTCTATGGGCCACTTTACGTTTCGCAATACCAACATCAATTTTAATTGATAAATTTTGTCAATCGTCAACCGATTGATAGTTGATCTTTTCAATAGGGCTGTAGGTACTTTTGCGTTGAATGAAGTAGTTCTCATTTTACGAACACTACGAACACTACAGGTCCAAGAACTTTTCGCGCAGTCAAGCCCTTGCCAGACGCTGTAAAAGACGCAGGAAACTTCAAGTCCACTACCAGCAAAAATGCACTAACAGCAGAAAATTCAAGGTCATGCATTTAGTTATCTTTTGCATTTGCGTACTTAATCAAAAATCTATAAATAGAATAATAAATGTTCATGTTTTGTTTAGTAACTTTATTTAATCACGAGATTTTCAGATGTCAAAAAAATACTCAAGAGTAGCAATCTTGTAATAATTTATGTATATTCAAGTGTTTATTTTCCATACGTATAGTTTCCCGTTCGCGATTTATCGATTTTTAGTGAAGAACTGAAGACGAAATGTTAAATTTTAGCGAAGAAACTAAAAAGAAGCAAATCACCGGACATGAAAAGGACTTCTGGGTTTTTGGGATAACTCCACCCTTAAATCGCTTTGTGTTTACAGTATACTTTAGTATTTTTGAAAATATGTACCTACTTATCCAAACCGAAACGCTTTGCTGTCGCTAATAAAAGTATTCCTTATTTTGAAACCCAAATTGACACTTAGATTAAAATAGATTCGATTGGTGTCTAGTACATCATTTTACAGACCGGTTGTTACTCGTACCGATACTTCAAGTCTACCTAAAGCCTATACTATTTAAAAAAAATCATGGATCGCATCATAATTAATTACTTGTGTCACGAATTGCAGCTAAAGAAGCAGCTAAGGAACCGGAAAAGCCAGTTGACCCATCTGTTGCGGAAATAGTGCCTATGAAGAAGATTAACATTGAAATAAATGCACAGAAGAAACCACTTGGATGCATTGTGACTGGTGGAAAAAATAATTATGTCAAGGTAAGCACCAACTTAAAGTTGAAGGTACCTATTACTGTTGATCCATATCAGTAAAAATATGTATTTTAAAAATTGATTTTGTCAGTGAAATTTGTTAAAAATAATTTTATTGTGTAGTATTGGTGTCATATGAACGTAGGTTTCTAGTTTATTTTTATTTCTCTGAACCGAGCGTGATCAGATCGTTCTGATGTTTTTCTGTTTTTCCTGTGTTTTTTTGTTTTTTTTTTTCTGTCAGATGTGACTGGAAGTGTGAATGTATATGCTTTTTACTCAGCCTGTTCAGGCATTTTACTCTGAGCTCATAGAGCTAAAAAAGAAAAACGCCTTTTGTAACCGAAAAATATAACAGAGTAAAGTGTAGCTTTGTCAAGTTGACAGTTCGCCAAGTTTTTATAATCCTGTGTGTAGCTATCGGAAAAAAAAATAAAGAGAATGAAAAAAAGGAATCGCCGTCGAAGGTTTTCTCCAGAAAAAGACGTTTTATGTGAGAAACAGATTAACACAGCAACAGCAACTTTGAAAACTTTTTAGAACCAATGTATTTTAATTACTTTGAACACATTAGCTAAGCAACATCGACAGCGACATCAACGTAACAGCTAATCCTAAATTCGCTTTTGCTGTCGAAGTCGCTGTTTTAAACTGTTTCTCACATTAGAGGGTTTCATGATATTAGAACTACATTCTGCTAGAGGCAAGAAAAAGTGTGTTCACGAATAAATAAAAAATAAAAAAATTTCGAAATTTCACTAGTTCTGTTATACACCGAATCGTAAAGGGAAACCAAAGTTTGACAAAATTAAAAATAAGGAAAAATCCCGAAAAGCAAGATTCCGAAAAAAACAAAATCCGAAGACGAAAAAATTACTGTTCTTTGAAGCACGAAAATTTTTCTATGTAAGTATTACGATATTTTACATGAAAATTCAATTTTATTTCAAAATTTATAGTCAACAAGCTGAACCCCACCGGCTTCGCCAGGCACTGATAAAATTTAACAGCCTTATTTATTAGAATTTGCTAAAATGCCTCTATACATGTGTATAGTTATGCAGTGTATAAATATTTATACAGCCTCTATAAACCATCCAAAAAATCGGTATTTATAAAAAATTGCCCATGCATATTAGTTATACAGGGCTTAAGTCAGAAAAAGTAATAAAAAGGAGAATTCTATTACATTTAACTGTCCAAAATGACAACACAAAACTAAGCAGCTTGTGAAAAATACGAATTTAATTAAAAATGAAATTTTTGCGTTAAGTTAATGCGTCCAAATAAAAAGGGAAAGCTTTTTTGCTCAGTAATGTGAAGTCAAAATGGCATTTCGATACTATTTCACCTATACAGGCACTATACAACCTCCAAACGCGTTTAGCTTATAACGGGTGATTTTTTAGCTGGTTTGGTTTTGGCAACACTGGTTTTGACAGCTGACGTGTGTTTAGTACCTTGTGTCACTGTCAAACAGCTTCAGTTTGGTTTGCAATTTAACCATGGATCGTCTTACAAATGAACAACGCTTGCAAATTATTGAATTTTACTATCAAAATTCGTGCTCGGTTCGAAATGTTCATCGCGCGCTGCTTCCATTTTATGATCGGCATTCTCGACCTTCTGAGCAGTCTATTCGGAAGATTGTGACCAAATTTCGCACCAAATTTACTTTGTTGGACATTAAACCACCAACACGTTTACGTACTGTGCCCTCTAGTGAAGAAAATATTGCGGCCGTATCAGCTAGTGTGACAGAAGACCGCGAAATGTCGATTCGGCGCCGTTCCCAGCAGTTAGGCCTTTGTTACAGCACTACGTGGAAAATTTTGCGGAAGGATTTGTGCGTAAAGCCTTTTAAGATACAGCTTGTGCAAGAACTAAAGCCAGCCGACCTACCACAACGCCGAATTTTTGGTGAATGGGCTCTTGGAAAGCTGGCCGAGGATCCGCTTTTTTATCGAAAAATTGTGTTCAGCGATGAGGCTCATTTTTGGTTGAATGGGTACGTAAATAAGCAAAATTGCCGCATTTGGAGTGAAGATCAGCCAGAAGCATTGCAACAGCTACCAATGCATCCCGAAAAAGCCACTGTTTGGTGCGGTTTATGGGCCGGCGGCATTATTGGGCCATATTTCTTCAAAGATGATGCGAATCGCAGCGTTACTGTCAATGGTGAACGCTACCGAGCGATGATAACAAACTTTTTTTTGCCCGAAATGAAAGTTCTTGACTTGCATGATATGTGGTTTCAACAAGACGGTGCCACATGCCACACAGCACGCGAAACAATGGCGCAATTGCGAGGCGAGTTTGGTGAACAGTTAGTTTCACGTTTCGGGCCGGTCAATTGGCCGCCTAGATCGTGCGATTTGACACCATTAGATTATTTTTTGTGGGGGTATGTCAAGGCTAATGTGTATAAGGACAAGCCCGCTTCGATTGACGCACTGGAAGCCAACATCCATGCATTCATTCGTGAGATACCGGCCGATATGTGTGAAAGAGTATGCCAAAATTGGACTCAGCGGATGGACTACCTGAGACGCAGCCGCGGTCAACATTTGCATGAAATTATCTTTAAACATTAAATTGCAAGGTTCAAACTATCGATTCAAATAAATATTTCATTCATTTTTTCGAATTTTTTGTGTTTTTTTTTTTTTAAAGTTCTAAACCTCTTAAAAAATCACCCGTTACAAGCTCTATACACCGTTGAGATTTTTTATTATAAATAGGGTTTTTGCGCTTAGAGGCATTTTAAAGAGTGCATAACTTTATACACTCTCTATAATACGTTTATAAATAAGGCTGTAAGTGTTTTTTTTTTTTTATCACCGTAATTAGAATTACCGACATTTAAAAAAAATAACTAAATTGGTTGAAAATTACGGGCGACAGAGGGAAACATACACATCATACACCAATCATATTCAATGACTTTCGGGATTTTGTGGTTCGGGCTTTTGGTTTTTCGGGATTTGGGGTCTCGGGCATTTGAAGCCGGGTTTTGTGCTTCGGGATTTCATGGCTAACCCCACTCCGAAACCCAGCCAGCGAACAAAGATCGTTGTCTGTGGACATGAACCTCGAGTTCTTGGATCAGTGGGGTTGTACGCATAGCTCCAAGTACCTTCGCCAAATTCGCCAAGTTGACGTCTTGGAAAGGCCACTCCGGTGAGACAGACCGCTCGATCGATCTGGCGTTTCTTTGACGTACGGGTGTTGTGTGATTGTTTGCCGTACCGGTTATCTCGAATTTGGCCACCAAAGTCGACTTTGTGACTTTGAAATGGAGGCCGCGCAAAGTTGTCTTTTCTTTATTTTATCTTGCAGGATCAGTAACAATGGAATAAACGTATATTTTTATTATCATTACATATTTTGCATTTGTTAGTGAATAATATGTTTGAATAAACCCCATAACGAGCATACAATAAGTAAATGTAGGCACAATTAGTTTTAATTATGTAGCAGTCGAGTAAGCTTTCTCGTGGTGATTAGTGTTAACCTGCAACCTATGATATAGTAAATATTCAAGTGATTTTAAAAAATAAATATATAGGTAAACATTAAGGTTCTCGATTTGTCTTCTAGACCGGATGCAATATTACACACATTTATCCTGACGGCGTTTTTGCTCAAGACAAACGTCTGGCCATATTTGACCAAATTATCGAATTTAACGGGGTCCCTGTTAATTGTGCGGAAATGACGACATTGAAAGTCCACCAGCTTTTCCATTTGGCTTATGAAAAGGTAAGAATTGTTTCTCTTGCCAGATTCTTAAAACCAAATAATAGTGTTCGATTTTAACTTAAATTACATCGAAATATTTGTTTGCTTTAGGTAACACTTTTGGTATGGAGAAATGATCCGCCTGAGACTGAAACCCTTAAAATAGAATTTGTCAAGAAGGCTGGAAAGGAATTGGGAATATCACTGGCACCAAATGACAAAGGCGCTACCATTTCTGAAATAGTAAGCTTATAACTAAACCCATTTATATAACTTGCTTATACAAAGTATTTAAAAATTACATAGACTTCAGCTGGATATGCTGACATCGACAACAAGCTCCAACGAGGTGACATTATTACCAAGTTCAATGGAGATTCATTGGAAAACAGCTCGTTTGCAGAATGTTACGCTTTGTTTAAGGCCGCAAATGGAAAGATAAGCCTAGAGGTTACAAGGCCTAAGCCAACTGAAAGAAAAAAGTTGTAATTTTGTAAATGTGCCTTATCATGATTAAAATAAAAACAAACAACAAAGAGTTGAAAAAAGTTGGCTACCATCACAAAAAACCCAGAGCTTTCGTGCACCTATCACACAAATTCTCAATTTTCGTGTTTTTAAATACAAGATTCCAACAATAATGGTATTTATACTCCTCACCTGGCACATGGAAAGTATCGTAAGCATTGGCGTGGAACTTAAGGGCAACGAAAAACAATTCGACCGAGCTTTTTAGCAGAGATTAATGAATTTAAAGGGATGGATATATTTCGTACGTCTATCCCCCCAAAACCTATTTGTTTACATTGTTTTTTTGTAATTTCAATCCTTGTCTGTGAATACATGTAAGTTAAAAAAAATTATATTGCTAAGCGCCTAATAAAAACCGGGTTTTCGCAAAAACACTCGAAAACAGAAGTTTTCCCATACATACCTCGGTTTTCAAAACGGTTTTCGTGGAAAACGACGGGTTGTTGAAACAAATTTACCCTTTTGCAATATTCAGCAGAACAGCTGACCGAACAAATGTCACAACTTAAAATCATTTTCCCCTCTGAACTACAATGAAATATAAATGCAAACATTAGAAAATCGCCACTGTAATATAAAACATATAATCTATTTTGCTCAAAACTCCTTCAGAAGGTTCCAATACACAAGTCCTGGCCAACCCCGTAATTGCTACCAGCTGCTCCCGCGTCCAGAGCCAACCCATTCAACGAATGCTCAAAGAGTATGGTCATAAGGATTTTGATGAAGTTGAAAAAGTATTGGTGAAATGCCAAAAAATAATCTACGGCTGCTCTTATGATTTACCAATCAAATTACACTTATGATTTACCAATCCAAGTGCGTTTGAGTTTGACAACTGGGGGCTTAAAAATGTTGAAGGTATTGCGAGTTGGGGGTCTCACGTCTCCGCATGTGTATGGTTTTGGTTTGAAAGGCTGGGACCGAGCCCATAACGGATAATCAAAATTCCGGAAAAAAAATTGATTGTACTCCTCTATCACATAGTGCACTTTGTATATTTTTTCTCATTTAAAATTTCCTGGGGTAGTCAAAGCTCGAGCATGTTCCAGCTTTCACTATTCGCAAAGCTTCAGAAACATATCCATGCAAAGATTTTGTTAAGGACTTTCTTCTATATAGTTCACGTTCCATAACATTATTTCTGCCTGCCTATTTCACTCCACTCGGCTAAATTAGTCAGGATTTATACGCAGCATGCTTTGTCGTACGACACTGCTTAATTCTTAATAATATTTAAGGATTTATTATTAATAAAAGTAACTCTCATTCCATACGCCTTTAATCATATTTATACTACTCTGAAATGCATGTTCGTTTATCCTAAAGGCTGGTACGCTGCTCAAGTGAAGTGAAATTTTCACTGCTCTCCAAAAAATGCTGTGAAATCGAAAGTGAAATATTTTTTTGGAGATTTTCGTGGAGAAATTAATGCAGGGTGACTGAGCTGAAAAACATTTTTTTCTGGGAATCCCATAAGATTAAGGATAGCTATAGTATAAAATAAACATATTTTTTTCACTCTTAAGCCTAGTATCCTGCTCGCGCTAAATTTTGGCACCCCTAGTCTCCACTTCGTTTCTCCACACCAAAGATAAATGGTCGCTAAATTATTATTAAACACGATACAGATGGGACAAAACCCATACGTTTATGAAGCATGAGTACATGACGTGGATGCCGCCGCTGAAATGATCATAAACACCATTCTCCTGGGTATGAGATCCTTTATTCCCAACAGAAAAAAGAGTATTATACCTAAGGAGAATGCTTGGTGCGACTCGAGCTGCAAAGAGGCTATCAGGTTGAGAGAGTTGAGCTTTCGGGCTTATAAAGCAAACCCAACCGAGGAAAACCGAAAAAAGTTTCGACGAGTCCGAAATGACTGCAACTCCGTGATACGACGTGCAACATTTTTTCATGACCAAAACTTACGACCAAAAATACTTCACTGTCCCAGTGGTAGTAAACAGTTTTGGTCTTTCGTGAAAAATATTAAGAACTTCAGCACGTCGTCAATCCCCACACTTGTTTACAATGACATTCCAGCTGTCAGCTCTTTGGACAAAGCAAATCTGCTGGCTGCACAATTCGCCGCAAGCTCCAACATTCCAGATTGCATCATGTCTCCACCTGTGCTCGAGAGCGTCGAATATTTCATGGGACAAATACATTTCCGCACTCGTACAGTAGCAAGAGTATTAAAAGATCTTAACATTCACAAATCCGCTGGTCCAGAGGGTATATCCCCCATAATTCTGAAGAGGTGTTCTTCCACGCTGGCAAAACCACTGCGTATAAGCTTTTCCAATTGTTCTACTCTTCTGGACTCTTTCCGAGTAGATGGAAAACTGCATTTGTCCAGCCCGTTCCTAAAAAAAGGCGATTCTTCTTCACCCACCAACTACCGACCCATTGCATTTACGTCCATTCTTTCCAAGGTCATGGAAACGCTGATAAACCGTCAGCTTATGAAATATCTTGAATCACGAAAACTTCTCAATGACCGGCAATACGGTTTTCGTAGCAGCAGGTCCACTGGTGATTTGATGACTTATCTCACCGAAAAGTGGAACCAATCTCTCCACCACTCTGGTGAAACGAAGATTGTTGCGCTTGATATTTCGAAAGCATTTGACAGAGTTTGGCACCAAGCTCTTTTGTCGAAAATGCGTGCCTATGGGATCGACGCGTCTCTTCTTCAATGGATTTGAAACTACCTTTCTGGCCGTTCAATTCCAGTTGTGTTGTACGGTTTCAAGTCTGCAATTCACCATATAAATGCTGGTGTTTCCCAAGGCTCTGTTTTGTCTCCGACACTCTTTCTCATATTCATCAATGATCTCTTGTCTGTTACTTCCAATCCAATACATTCTTTCGCTGATGATAGCACCCTCAGTTTTTCATATTCGTTCCCTGACTCACGTCCCTGCTCTTCGGCCGTGAATCTGGAACGGCGACGTATGCTAAACACATTAAATTCCGATCTTGACAGTATTATAAAATGGGGTACAATCAATAGAGTGGAATTTAATGCTTCCAAAACACAATGCTGCCTTCTATCATTAAAGCGAAACCTGAACCCTAACCCATTATCCCTGAATGGGACTTGCATCGACGAAACCGAACGACTTTCCATACTTGGTATATGTGTCAACGACAAACTCCGTTGGAATGACCACATATACGAAGTCGCCAAAAACGCTGCGAAATGTCTAGGTTTCTTAAATCGATGTAAGAAGTACTTTACACCCTTCGACTTAGCTACAATATACTAGGCCTTTATTCGGCCTAAGCTTGAGTACAACGCTCATATCTGGTCAGGTGCACCAAAAACTTCATTGCACCTACTAGACAGAATTCAAAAGCGAGCGATAAAACTTATAGGTGATAGAAATATAGCGGAGTCTATTGACCCGCTCGAACATCGCAGAAATGTTTCTTGCCTTTCTTTATTTTATCGATATTTTCACCATCGATGCTCTGATGAAATAGCTAACTGCATTCCGCCCCTTCAACAATTCTCTCGCAACACCCGTCACACATCGAATGCACATCAATTCACCCTTAAGCCTACCTTCGGACGTACTGTAAAATATAGAGATTCTTTTGTGAGTCGAACAACACGCATGTGGAATGCATTGCCTCACACGGTTTTCCCCTCTCATTACAACCCACAATTGTTTAAGACCAATGTGCACCAGTACCTCTTCTCTATCCTCCCTATTAACCCTTCCACTCGTGCTGTGCATTAGCATTATAAGGGAACGCAAAACCCTTGAGCACTAGTGAATTATAGAAAATAAAAATAAAAATAAAAATAAAACAGATATCAGTAAACATAATTTGAATAGAAATTTCGAATTACAAACTTGAAAGACGTAAGAAACATAGAAATTATAAGAAGAACATTCGACATATCGCGTCATCAAACTCAACACAATCTCCTTACCATAGTGGAACACTTGTTATTACCCAAAAGACGAGGCCAAATGAAAGCATAAGCCCCCCTGAAATGCGTTTCGCTTTATTTATTTATGTTTACCCCCTTCGGGTAGGGGTTAGAATATACCCGAGGTAGGCATGCCTGTCGTAAAAGGCGACTAAAATCCAACCTCCGTATACCGAGCGAAATGGTGTATACAAAAAATGCAATGAACAAAACGAAAAGATTAACTACCCCAGGTGGCAGTCCAGCTTTACTGGAAAAGCCACCCTCTTCGGAGGTCGGCTCTACGGATTCTGGGGAGAGCCGCTTATTGCAAAGCTCAAGGGTATCTCGATCTCCTCCAACAAGATCGAATAACGCCGGGAAAAGAAGTCCGCCGGGAGCGCTAGCGCGTGAAAAACAGGACTCAGTGAAAGATAAAAGTCTTGAGGAAGAAAATAAAGAACTCCGAATCAAGCTTAAGGAAATGGATCAAGATCCTAAGAAAGAGATAGAACTGTTAAAAGAACAAAATAAGGTTCTAAGGAACACCCATTTGCAGAAAGAACGCGGATGTACTCCACCACGCTTGGCTAGTCGGGAATACCACACCGACGAAGAAGAGCTAGCGCGCGAAACGAATTAGGTCACTAAAAAAAGACCTAGTAAGAAAAGGAGAGCCGGTTCTTCGCCTGAAGTCGAGCCCTTAAAAGAACAAATGCGTAAAGTACCGCAAGAAAAACAATTCCGAGGGCATATTCGCGCACCGCCTCCAATAAACGTCGTTGGGGTAACGGAGTATAATAAATTGCACAGCCTCCTTAAAGGAACGATAATATCGAAATTTAAGGTTACATCTTTGAGGAATAATGCGTGGAAAATTAACGTCGATAACCACGAAGACTACCGGGCAGTGTCCCAAAAGCTAAATACTGAGAAGATCCAGTGGTATACTTTCGAAATAAAGTCAGAAAGGCCACATCGTGTTGTAGCAAGGGGACTCCACCCCTCATGCAAAAAAGAAGAGGTTATAAACGACCTTCAAGCCAAAGGGTTTAAAATTCTTGATGCCGTTAATATCATCAAGAAGGAGAAACAGAAATCGGAAGAAGATAGGGATGTCCTAGTAAGGCGTGGACTGCCGCTCTTTATGCTTACTTTCGATAGGTCTGATAATATCGAAGATATCTACCGAATTAAAACAATACTAAATATTGTGGTAAAAATCGAGCCCATGCGCAGAAATTTGAAAATAATTCCACAGTGCAAACGTTGCCAAGAATTTAATCATACGCAAATGTATTGCAAAAAAGAGCCGCGATGTGTGAAATGCGCCGGAAATCATTTCTCCCAAGGCTGTGGAGCAAATAAACAATCCTCCGCTACTTGCGCTAACTGTAAGGAAAAGCTCCCTGCAAATTATAGAGGTTGTGAAGTAGCAAAGGAATTGCAAAAACGGAGCCTCAAAATAAAAAAACAAAGCCGCTAACGAATACAAAGCGTAAGACCGCCCAGGAGGTAGCAGGCAACATAAAAACTCCGGTTCCAGAGCGTAATAATGTCAGAGAAAGAGAGACAACAGAAAAGTCCTCGACCTCTGTTGCCAAAAGAAACGCTACTGAAAAGTTACCATCAGTAAAGCCATCGAATAGTGGCCCTCGGCCAGCCAGAGTACTGCAGACCTGCGCTCAGGCCGCGGCATACGACGGAGCAAAAAACGTTGAAACTTCGCCGGACCCTGCTTCACATGTTTTCTCAGTTATTCTCCAGAAACTTGAAGAACAAAGCAAAATAAATAAAATTATTCTCGATCGCTTGGTTACGCTCGAAAATAATTCACGGAAAACGCGTACATCAAATAAAATATGAATGAAAAACCAATGTTAAAAATATGCACTTGGAATGCAAACGGACTTTTGCAAAAACTCGACGAATTGGAAATATTCATACGCGAGAAAGATCTTGACATTTGCTTGATTTCTGAAACTCACGTGAAAAGGGGATGGAGCTTAAAAATAAAAGGCTATAATGACTTCCACGCTTGTCACCTCTCGGGAAACGCGAGAGGTGGATCGTCATTTTTTATTAAAGACTGCATTGAACAATACGAAGACCTGAAGATAGAACTTGAAACTATTCAACTGTGCACGATTCGAGTAAAGAATAGTCAGCGTACTCTTAGAATTTCATCTATCTACTGTTCACCGCGTTCCGCGCTTGAAAAAACTGATTATACTAACTTGCTTAAATCGCTCAAACCAAACTTCATTATTGGCGGCGATTTTAATGCGAAACACACGTTCTGGGGTTCTAGATACATCTCGCGAAAAGGAAGAATGCTCTATGGGGCAGGTATGGAGTACAGTTGTGATTTCCACTCGACGGGCAAGCCGACCTACTGGCCAACTGATACTTCAAAAACACCTGACCTGATCGATTTTTTCGTCGTGAAAGGAATATCTACCAACCACATTAAAGTTGAAGAGAGCTTTGATCTGTCATCTGATCATTCACCGGTTATTTTATCATTGAGCGTAAAACTAGTAAATAACCTTGAGCCAGCGAGATTAACTGGTAGAACAACTAACTGGGAAGGCTTTAGGAACGAAATTGAAGAGAATGTTGAGCTTAGCGTTCCACTTACGACACCCTATGAAATTGAGGTGGAGGAAGGTGGATCGCTTCGTTGAGATCGTACAGCTCGCTTCCTGGAATAATACGCCTAATCCAAGGAAAACGCCGGCCAAATACGGTCTACGATATCCTCCCGAAATAAAAGAATTGGTCAACGAAAAAAGGAAGGCGCGTAAAAAATGGCAACAGAGTCGCGCCCCGCAACATAAAACACATTTGAATTATTTATGCATTTTGTTGAAGACAGCTATCAAGGACTTTAAAAATCGTGCGATAGGTTCATACCTTGAAAGTTTAACGGCTAAAAAAGATTCCAATTATTCACTTTGGAAAGCTGTAAAAGGCACCAAAAGGCCCAAAATCTCCGCGCCGCCAATTAAAATAAATCAAAATGAATGGGCAAGGGAAGATAAGGAAAAAGCGGACGTTTTTGCCGCCTATTTAGAAGAAACCTTTAAACCGTACGATGGTCGGGCGGTACACGACAGTGTTATTGGGACGGAATTACAATCCGACGATTCATTACTCACAAGTCCCTTCTTTCAGTCGTATCCAAAGTTTTCGAGAGAATCTTACTAACGCGCCTACAACCGGTTATAGAAAACAATAATCTTATCCCTGACCACCAGTTTGGGTTCAGAACCAAGCATTCGACAATTGATCAAGTGCATAGAATTACTGACGTAATTGAGAAAGCATTTGAAGAAAAAAAGATATGCTCAAGCGTATTCCTTGACGTCTCACAAGCCTTTGATAAGGTGTGGCATGACGGCTTAAAATTTAAATTACGACAAGTTCTTCCCGTACGCCTATATGATATTTTAGATTCATATCTCGGGAATAGACTCTTCCGTGTTAGACATGGAAACGAATACTCTGAGCTTAAGGAAATTTCGGCCGGCGTGCCGCAAGGAAGTGTCCTAGGGCCCCTTCTCTATCTGCTATATACTCGCGATATACCAAGAGAAGATGGCACTACTCTCGCTACGTTCGCCGACGACACCGCTATCCTAGCAGTAGGTAAAACTATTGAAGAAACGACTGCAAAACTGCAAATCGCACTAAATAAGTTAATGAATGGACGAGGGACTGGCGGATCACCCTCAACGAAACTAAATCTGTTCACGTGAATTTCACGTATAAGAAAACAAATGACTTGCCAATTTTTTTAAACTTGGCCCGAATACCCTTTGCAAACGAGGCCAAATACCTGGGAATGACACTCGACGCAAAGCTGAAATGGAATTCGCACGTGAAAATGAAACGTAAAGAACTCGATATCAAATATAGAGAAATGTACTGGTTACTCGGAAAACATTCCCAGCTCAGTACCGAAAACAAACTGTTTCTATACAAGCAAGTGCTAAAGCCGGTGTGGACCTACGGTATACAACTCTGGGGTTGTACCAAGATAACAAATGTCAATATTCTACAAACTTTTCAAAATAAAGTACTTAGAGAAATTGTACAAGCACCATGGTATATTAGAAACGACGATATCCACAGAGATCGCGGAATTCCAATAATTGAAGCTGAAACAAAAAGCTTCGCGCGAAAGCATAGAAACCGGCTAATCGGACATGTCAACAATTCAGTCCGACAAATTTTGGACGAGAACAATTTATTGCGCCGACTACAAAGAACGAAACCGTTCGACTTGGAAAGATAGGATTAACCGCGTCTAAATTGCGGAACATGCAGGATCTTTCATTGGAAAGTAGCCTGTCAAAAGTTTTTATTTTGTTATAGAAAAATTGCTTGATAAGTTACATCTTAGTTGCAGTATCTAACAATTCTTCGAAGGGTGGTGTTTTTAGTCAGTAAAAATCTGACACTACTATGAGCACGCGCTTGCTTTTCTCATAGTGTCTTTGGAAGATTTTCACCTACCCTCGGTAAAAATAAAAAAAAAAAAAAATAAAAAAAAATTTACGTTTATATATCTGTTTTGGCTCTTTTGTTTGGCTTTGCGTTTTCTTTTATTTATTACACAAACATTATCTGCCTTTTCCGCCAAAAAAATCATAGCAAACACAATACAAACTCTTTCCTCCGTTTTGTATGTCAGAATTTATCTTCGATTTAATGTACCGGACATTTATTTCGCGAGCTAAATGAGTGGAGACTTGTCATCGGGTCGTCTATATGTGTTTTTCTTTTTTACTTCAGAGCTGAGCACTGAACTGAGCTCGAGCTATATAAGCACGCTCTGAACCGAGCGTGCTCAGATCGTTCTGATGATTTTTTGTTTTTCCTGTTTTTTTTTTTTTTTTTCTCTCAAATATGACTGGAAGTATGAATGTATGTGTGTAATCAGCATTTTACTCAGCCTGTTGAGTCAATTAATTCTGAGCTCATAGAGCGCGCTCTGATCATGCTCTGAACGAAAAAAGAAACACAAATTCGAGCTCTGATGTATCTGAGCTAAAAAAGAAACACAAACTTTTTGTATAACAGTTCAGATTGTGCTCTGAACTAAAAAAGAAAAACTCCTTATATGAAGTTGGATTTAGCGTCAAACGGGATACTGTTTTGCTAAACTGCCTCGCTAAATTTTATTTTTGTATGGGAGATAAAATTTAGCGCGAGCAGGATACTAGGCTTTATTTTACTTAAAATGAAAACAAATTGAGGAAAGAAATTGCGAACTTTGTTTTATTGTAGTTCATAGGTTCTATACTCTGTTCAATTCGTATTTTCAGTACAGGCCTTATGGGAAGCTCTTTTTTTCTACCAGTGGTGCCTGTAGCTACTCTCACGGCACTCAACACAAGATTTGCCACTGAAATAAAAGCGAAACCACTGGTGATTCCAAAGAATTTGTTGTTGTCATTTACGAAAAACCCACCCAATTTTCCTCAAAGGCGCATACATCCCACCATGACCAGTCTGCCAGACAGTCGCGAGCAGAGACAATACTGAGACCCCCAACTTCGACCGATTAACATTTATTTGCCTACAAGCTAAATTTTACGCTCCCAAAAAGTTTAGGTGCGCTAGTATTGTTGCATAGAAATTCGTATTGACAATGTCAAAAATCCTCTCAACCAACACATTCGCACCTAATCTTTTTCCCTTTCACTGTGGGCAAAGCGAAACAGATAGGAATTGGCGTACACGGATAGGACAACAAAATGGCGGATTCCTGGCAAAATTTGAGGAGGCCAGCGGCAAGAGGATTGTGAGTTGGGGGTCTCAGTATGGTTTGTTTATGGTCGCGAGCAGAATGAGTATGACGACGAGGGTGATATTCTCGTGTGCGGTTGCTATTTTATCGCAGAAAATAAACATGTGTGTGTTTTAAGCACCTCAGAAGAGTGTTACCATAATCTATTTGCAAAAATATCTTTACGGGTTTTGCTATGGATATTTTCTTTCGGTTTTGGTGCTTTTTAAAGCTTTTGAGAGCGAATACATGAATTTGATTATGTGGGATGTTGCCATACAGTTTTTAGGTACTCCTTTAATTATTTTGTATTTATGAAGGATCTGTTAATATGAAGTTAAACCATTTTTTCTTAATAAAAAGTTGGTATTTGGTAGCCCTACCGATATTTGTGAGAGAATTATGCCAATTTATAGTGCTCACTATTGCAACCATGTGAGAGCTTTAAAATGGAGACAGCTTATTAAAATTCCTAATAGTTAGAGTGAAAGGCAAATAGCCTATCTTCCCTGTACTGAAAATACGAATTGAACAGAGTATAGTAGTGTTTAATTTTTGCAATAATATCTGATTTGTACATAAGACCAGTTAAACACATTTTAGAAATCAAGCTCCTTTTGAAAGATCCGGGAATTATATTCAGCCTTATTGTGAGTTTCGCCCGGAAAATTTTTCACCTGGCGAAATTCTGTTCGCCCGAATTTCTAAAAGCTATTGCGAGTTTCGCCCGAACGAATGCAAACTTCGAATCGACAGTGATATTTCGAACACAGACGAACACACCTAATATGTGTTTTGACAGCTTGAAAAAAATAAAGAAAAGTTTAAAATTGCTTGTTACTTTATTTAGGTAGGTATTTTAAAGAAGAATTATTATAAAAATGCATAGCATAGCACTGCGAATGCTAATACAAGAGGAAGAAGAAGGAAATACTGTTGAACGACTTACTCGAAGGCACTTGCGAGATACATCCAATCCTTTGGAGTTGCGCGAACCATTGTAAGAATCAATCGTTTTTTGCATTTTTGTAAATAAATATTGTGCTATTTTTTTAAGATTTCATCAGTACTATAGAATCAATAAACCAGCATTCAAATATTTGCTAAATGTGCTAACCAACGTCTTGCCCCTGTCCAAACAAAAATTTGCGATTCCACCCATTGTAAAACTAGCAGGTTGTTTGCGTTTCTTTGCAGAGGGTGGTTGTTCGCCTCTAAAAAACAAATGGAAAATGTATGTGGAAAATAGCAGTATATTCCGCCCGAAAGAGTGCTGCCAATAAGGGGAATTTTTTCGAACATCAACAATTTTTCGCCCGGAACTCATGATAAGCGAAAAATGAAATGTCAATTTTTTCGGGTGGAATATTGTTCGGGCGAAACTCACAATAAGGCTGATTGATGTGATTACTGAACCTCATTGTAGTAGAACATTCGAATACTGCTGTATTCTTATTTGCAAAAAGTTTGTTATGTGATATCCGATTATGCTTCTTCAGATTCGCTCTCAGATTTCGTGTGGCTATTCGAACATAACTTGCACTTTTTTGTGTTGACATTCGTGCGATTGGAATATGTGTAGCCTTCAAGACTTTTCAACGCGTTTTCCATTCACTGGTTAAATTTTATATTCAAACATTCAAACAAGCGTCCCGAATGATTTCTAAATATTTATAAATGAATAAATTACACAAATAGATTCACCCGGTGCAATTACTTTCTTTGCTGTAGAGAAAAAAACAAAACTCAAACGCACTTGTATTGGTAAATCTGAGAAAATATATAGATTCGAAAAAGCGCAAAATGCATAAAATAAGTATCGTGTTCAATTCTATAACGCAATTGCAGCATCCGCCGTGTCGCCTTTACGAAAAGGAACTGCGAGCTGCGATCGAATTATTTTTTGTATGAAAACACTTAATTGCCATTTTAATATAAAATGCATTTTATGTAATTGATCTGATCGCCGATTAAATTTTTGTATGCTTATCTTGAGCAAAACAGTGTATAACAATTTACTGAGGCACCCTGCTCATCAAAAAGGTCATCCATGCCACCAACTTTTTGTACACCTAACTTTATGGTACTATATTCAATGCAAAAATGATAAAAGAAGTTCGAAAAATGCAGTACTCTCTTAAAGAAACATCTGAGATTGATATTAATTTCCGTCGTCCTACAATTCATTTTTCCCGCCGAAATGTCAAAAATTTAATGCGACGGACAATAAAAACCAAGTGAAATAGCTGTGGAGAGATTTTAGTATCGCCACCTACAGCTCAGGTTTTGAATCGCAATTTTTCACTTGAGCTGTGTACTGCCAAGTGAAATTTCCATGTGGAAAGTTCATTTTGACATTTCGCGGTGAAAAGTTTGTATGAAAAACTGGATTTCACTTGAGCAGCGTACTAGCCTATAGAGGTTAAACAACGAACATTTCGGAAGTTGACATTATAGAGATGACAATTGGGACGTTCAAGTATCTAGTTTAGTAAGTCTGACAGCTGTCTGACTAGATGTATCTCGGTTTTGATTGGAATCGGTCGTATGCAGCTGTTTCAGTTGGTGTTTATGGAGGGGTAGTCATTTAGTCAAAAAATTCGTGACTGAGTACTAAGTTGACATTTCGCATAAATGACGTAGGAAAAGACGACCAATCTAGTTTTTGCGTTCAGGTTACATTTTATCCGGATCAATCTAGTCGACTATATAAATAGATTCTTAAATGTGCCCAATGTAAAGTTTTGCCAATTCACATTTTAGAGGAATTCACATTATCGAGACTACTGTAATTTGTTTTGTTTCCAGATAGTCGTCGAGAATACATGGCTTTGAATACTTACGCCCACTACAAAGCGATTTTAATATTTGTCAAACCACCATCATTGTCGATACTTATTTACGTCCCAACACACACCGGATAAATAAAATAGAAAGGAAGATCTGAATTAAAGTACCTACTGGACCTAGGGTCGAATCGCCACGACCGTGAATGAGCTATACGTTAACGGAATTATTCACCCTGGCTTATACACAACAAATTGAAAAACTACCTAATTACAGAATGCACTGTATATGCACTATTTTCCAACAAAAATAATAATACATAATAATAATCGAATATGCATGTTGTATGGCATATCGGCGAATTACGTTGAAGTGCGATAAAGTGCATTTTTTTGTTAAATTTTTGACAGCTAGGTTCCGATATCCTCCGGCAGAAATTGGTTGCGGAATCTGTTTATGATTTGGAGTGCGGCGCGGTGCGCCATCGCAATTGTTTATTTCTCATCAGAATTCGGACACTTCGAATGGAATTTGATCCTCCGAAAGAATATATGCGTTGCGGAGAATTTTCCGTTCCGACGGATATCTCTCTAGGGCCAATAATCTCGTCGTCTGAAAGTGTAGGTACGCTGTGCAGTCCAAAACTGAGCATGTTCAACGAATTTTTCAATCAGTTTTGGGTACAAAACAAAAAAAACGGATAGCTATGTATGAGCTAATCACCCCTGTCGAGGTATCCGTTCAGAACGAAATTTTCTCCGATTTCTAATTCCATTCAAGACATCCATTGCGATAAAACTTTCGGAAAAACTCTCCGATTCCGATGACATGTCGAATTATGTGGAACCGCGTTATACCACTTACTTTTGAAAGTCACACAAATTTTTTCCGAAGCTCTCCGACAAACTATTGCTTCGGAATATTTAAATTTGAAATGATCGCGTTTTTATGCTTCATTCATTGTGTTCCGAAACGAATACTTCGAGCGCAATTTGAGTTCCGATCGGATTTGATATTCGTCTCGGAATCATTTCCGAACCTCGATAGAGGTGAATAGCTGCATATCAGCGATAGATGTAAGGGGAGAGAAAAATAAAAAAAAATACGTACAGTTTGTTTTGTTTGATTTTATTTCATATATTAGGCGATTGAGCTTGCGTTGGAGGCAATACGGGGCCACAAATCGGCACACTCTTTTGCTACTGGACCTGTGATAGCGGAACCTTTCATTTCACCTTTATTGTTGACAATCACACCAGCGTTGTCTTCAAAGTATATAAAAACACCATCCTTCCTCCTAAACGGCTTCCTTTGCCTTACGACTACAGCAGGCATTACCTAAAAAGAAAACAAAAATATGATTTAGTGATAGAACTGCTGTATTATTCTGCATATTATCGAGTATAAATATAGAGTACGGTTAAAAATTCAGTAACGCATCAGTCGCATCATGACGCTCATGATGCTTTGCAAAATGTTTATTAATGCAAACTATTGGCATCACTTTCAACGTCAAGTATTCATTATTGCAAAGTTGATCCTGATTCGCAAATATAACGAAAAAAAACATCACAGAAATACCTGTACCTTGACTTTGTGCGGTTTTTCTCGCAATGGCGGTTGCGGAAAGGGTTCACGTATAGGTGATGTCGAGAACTGACAACTTCCAATATTTCCTGTTCTTCTAGGCTTGTTCCTGAAAATTCCAGGCGAGCTTTCCCATACGCAACCTATTTAGGTTGCGAGAAGGATGTCGGATGAGAACAACTGACGACAATTTGACCGTTGTGCGACAATTTGGTACTTTTTCGAGGAGCCTGATACAATTTGTTGCTACTTTGTTCCATTTTGTTAGTTGGAAAAGGTACTTCGGAAAGTTTTCAAAAACTGTGATTTCAAAATAAACATGTCTAAAATATAATGCGGTTCTCTATCACAACACTTTTTTCGGTTAAAAAGAGCCAATGCTTGTTAAATATTGTGGGAAAATTCTAAATTTGCAGAAGGGCTTCAGAAAAGGCACTTTTTTCTTGCACCTTTTTATTGCAACTTCTCAAAATTAAATACGAGATCTTAAAATGTAGATATAAATATGAGTTGATATATTTACAGCCAATATTTAATTAATTATTATATATTTATAATTCAAAATCAAAGCTTTAATGTTTTCGTTCTAAAATTTGTCATTCGAAAACGAATTGCATCAATTTTTTGAACTATCTTAAAAAAAATCTCTAACGTGTTTTTTTACCGTTTTTTTTTTTCAACTGTAATTTAACGGGTGATTTTTTAGCTGGTTTGGTTTTGGCAACACTGGTTTTGACAGCTGACGTGTGTTTAGTACCTTGTGTCACTGTCAAACAGCTTCAGTTTGGTTTGCAATTTAACCATGGATCGTCTTACAAATGAACAACGCTTGCAAATTATTGAATTTTACTATCAAACTTCGTGCTCGGTTCGAAATGTTAATCGCGCGCTGCTTCCATTTTATGATCGGCATTCTCGACCTTCTGAGCAGTCTATTCGGAAGATTGTGACCAAATTTCGCACCAAATTTACTTTGTTGGTCATTAAACCACCAACACGTTTACGTACTGTGCGTAGTGAAGAAAATATTGCGGCCGTATCAGCTAGTGTGACAGAAGACCGCGAAATGTCGATTCGGCGCCGTTCCCAGCAGTTAGGCCTTTGTTACAGCACTACGTGGAAAATTTTGCGGAAGGATTTGTGCGTAAAGCCTTTTAAGATACAGCTTGTGCAAGAACTAAAGCCAGCCGACCTACCACAACGCCGAATTTTTGGTGAATGGGCTCTTGGAAAGCTGGCCGAGGATCCGCTTTTTTATCGAAAAATTGTGTTCAGCGATGAGGCTCATTTTTGGTTGAATGGGTACGTAAATAAGCAAAATTGCCGCATTTGGAGTGAAGATCAGCCAGAAGCATTGCAACAGCTACCAATGCATCCCGAAAAAGCCACTGTTTGGTGCGGTTTATGGGCCGGCGGCATTATTGGGCCATATTTCTTCAAAGATGATGCGAATCGCAGCGTTACTGTCAATGGTGAACGCTACCGAGCGATGATAACAAACTTTTTTTTGCCCGAAATGGAAGTTCTTGACTTGCATGATATGTGGTTTCAACAAGACGGTGCCACATGCCACACAGCACGCGAAACAATGGCGCAATTGCGAGGCGAGTTTGGTGAACAGTTAATTTCACGTTTCGGGCCGGTCAATTAGCCGCCTAGATCGTGCGATTTGACACCATTAGATTATTTTTTGTGGGGGTGTGTCAAGGCTAATGTGTATAGGGACAAGCCCGCTTCGATTGACGCACTGGAAGCCAACATCCATGCATTCATTCGTGAGATACCGGCCGATATGTGTGAAAGAGTATGCCAAAATTGGACTCAGCGGATGGACTACCTGAGACGCAGCCGCGGTCAACATTTGCATGAAATTATCTTTAAACATTAAATTGCAAGGTTCAAACTATCGATTCAAATAAATATTTCATTCATTTTTTCGAATTTTTTGTGTTTTTTTTTAAAAAAAGTTCTAAGCCTCTTAAAAAATCACCCTTTATTATTACTACGAGTTATATCCATACAATAATCTAATTATAAAATGTATGTATGTGGTACGTAGAACTTTGTTTTAACTTTCTATAGGGTGATGGCCCCTAAGTTCATCCCCCTCCAGTAGTCAGCCTCTGGAATACAAAATGCAGCGCAATAGTTAAGATAAGATAAGATTGTGAGGCGGGAGAGCTTTCAATGAGCTCTGGCACTGCGGCTTCTTAGAGGAGCCTATTGTGCCTTCCCTGGTAAGTTCTTAGAGCCATATTTTCACTCCAGAGACCGTCAGTAAGACCAGGATCTTCTCTGGATGTATATTAGCAAGTGATGCTAAATCAATGATTTCGTCACCAAGGACGTTTTTCCTGAGACGACAAATGGCCGGGCATTCTGTGACTATATGAAGAGAGGATTCGTCACTCTCGAGACACAGTCTGCAGATGGGATCCGGTGAAACGCCAATGCGGTGAAGATGTTTTTTCAAGCGACCGTGGCCACTGATTATTCCTGTTAGTATTCTCAGGTTGTGAAGAGTGAGTGAAGAGTGATTTTCTGGAGGAGAATTTGGGGAAAAATGTTCTGGTGCAATTCTGCCCAGCTGTGTTTTTCCAGATCTCGTTAGACTCTATACGAGATTGGTTCTTGATGTAGTTCCTGAAATGGTTTTTGCTGACTCCGCAGAAGGGTTCAGGTCCGATGAGTGGAGTGGTTGCTCCGACTTTAGCTAGTGAGTCAGCTGATTCGTTACCTTCAAATCCTCTGTGGGCTGGAATCCAGTGGAGGATGACAAGCGGATCAGTAAGTTGATGGGGACACACTTATTGAGAATTACCTCCGCAAAAAATATTGATTTAAGTAGTCTAACAAAGCTGTGTTATTCTATATTTTATCTGCAAAGTTTCTACTAAATAAAATATTCAAAGTGTACAAGAAAATATAAAAAAAAAAAAAACTGAAAAATGAAGTGCGGTCTATGTAATTTTAAAGTCGATAGACAAGATTTAAAAATTCAGTGTTTCAATTGCAATGAATATTACCATGCAAAATGTGCAAAAATAGAGAAAAGAGAAATCGAATTTTTTGAGAAGAATAGCCAAGGCTATAAGTGCAGTAGTTGTGTGTCTCAGCGGAGAAAATCCGTACTGGTAGATGTTCCCTTAAATTCGTCTCCCAACGCCGCCGGTTCTTCTAAGAGTGCTAGCTCCAACTGCACTTCAAACAGTTCTGTTCTACACAACATCAAAAATGCAATCACGTCTACAGAAACAACAAATTTAGCTGCTACAACAACTTCAGCACTTGCTTCCCATGATGACATCAACACGGGTTTAGGAGACCAAACAATAACGCTACATATGCTCTATAGTGAGATTATTAAGCTGAAAATTGTCAATACAGAGGCTCTCACTAAAATAAAATCTCTTGAGGAAAACAATGCATCTCTATAAAGAAGGTTAATGCTTTGGAGTTGAAGCTGAATGCACTGGAGCAAAGAGATAATGTGAAGTGAAGAAAACAATGCTAGCGATGTTGTTTCATGTTACGTAAAGAGCGTGAAAGTAAATTCAAAAAATAAAAAAATTGCGGCTTCTAACATTGTGTGCGTTCGTTTTTCATCTTTATTGGAAAAAAGCGGTATTATGAGCAAGGTGCGTGCAAGCAGGAAGCAGTTTTCGCCTACTATTTTTGGTGATAAATGCAACAACAGCAATGGTAACGACAGCAGCAATAACACCAACAGCAACAGAATGATATATATCAACGATTCTCTCACTGGCTATACAAGGTCATTATTGAAAAAGGCAAATGACCTCAAGCATGATAAATTGATAACAAATGTAAATTTGTCTGGATCAGGAATTCATCTGTTCTTGTCAGAAAAAGGGAAGGCGATAAAGTAATTAAAATTAATTCATTTGAGGACTTTTCTAAACTTGAAAACTAATTTTCTATCTTTGTTCTTTAATTTTAATTGAATTTATGACTAATAATAATAAAAACAATAATTCATTTTTAGAACCTCATGATAATACATTAAGTAATGCAAGCTTTTCCTCTTTAAATTTGAATAATTTTAAATGCTTATGAATAGATCATCCAAACAACGAGCAATATTCTGGTTTTTCCATAATTCATCAAAATATTCGTAGTTTGAGATCAAATTTTGATACTTTTCTCTGTCATCTCTCATCTTTGGATCATCTACCCGATCTTATTTTTCTATCAGAAATTTGGATTTTTGATGAAGAGATTTCTGATTATAAAATGCAAAATTTCATTTTTGATGCAAATTGTAACAATTCATATGCAGCTGGAGGTGTCGCGTTGTTTTATAGAAGTGATATGGTTGGTTGTGAAATTAGAAA
The DNA here is from genome assembly GCA_946477585.1 of Cheilosia urbana. NCBI lineage: Eukaryota > Metazoa > Arthropoda > Insecta > Diptera > Syrphidae > Cheilosia > Cheilosia urbana. Next base: position 49,342,604 of record OX297856.1, read on the forward strand.
GTGGCGATTCGACAGTGCTGACATAATAAGTATTTCTTGTGAAATTGCTAGTACTCGTTACTGTTTTATATGCATTTAAAGGCTACATAAGTGTACAGTAAAGGTGTTTTTGGATGAGCTTTCGGGATTTTTGCAACTTCAAACATGTAAAAATGTAATTCTGTTGGGAGATTTTAACATTAATACCTTGATTGATTCATCGGATTCATATAATTATTAATCGATTCTGTCATCGTATGGATTCGATTTTCTGTTGTCCCAGCCAACTCGTTCAGAGTCATGCTTAGACCATATATTTATAAGGCTTCACAGAAACAATAATATTGAGTATAAAACCGTAGCATATGATTTGAAAATAACAGATCACTGTCTAACAAGCATTCAACTTGATTGTGCGGTACCGAGAATAAAACAATATGAGTTCATGCAATTTAAAAAAATTGATTTTGTCGCTCTTAGATCAGATTTAAACCTTGAGTTTTGGGATGATGTACATAATGCTCAGGATCCATCTAATGCGTTTAATTTGTTCCTTTCAAAACTTCAATTTTATATATCCAACTGCAGTCGGTCTTTGAGTACTAATAGAAAAAAAATAAAATGTCTTAAGCAATGGATGACTATTCCTTTATTGAAAAAAATACAAAAGAAAAAACTGTTGTATTCACGTGTTAAAAAACATCCCAACAATACACGACTTAAAAAATATTATGATAAGCTGTGTGGGAACTAAAATCTGAAATACCTCTTCTCAGAGATACATATTTTAGTAATAAACTTGCCGAAAATATTGGCGATACTAAAAAAGAATGGGGAGTAATTAACGAAATCTTAAACAGAACCAAAATGAATACAGATATCCTCATAAACAACAATTTTTCTACAGTATCAGAACCCTTAGAAGTTGCTAATTTGTTTAACAATTTTTTTACTAATGTAATGTCTACACAGGATTTGCCAGTAAATGTCATTTCAAGTGATAACACACTTAAAGACATGCATCAACAAGCTGAAAGTTTTTTCTTTAATGAGTTCACGGCACTTGAAGTACATAAAATTATAATTTCACTTAAAAAATCAAATTCGTCATCTTTTGACCAAATTTCTAGTGTTGTCTTGAAAAAGATTTCTTTTCATATATCTGATGTCTTGAGCTTTATCTTCAATTTCTGTGTAAGAAGGGGAATATTCCCTGAGTCATTGAAAACAGCGGTAATAATCCCTCTTCATAAAAAGGGTGATACTACCGTATTAAATAATTACCGCCCAATTTCCCTTCTTTCAGTTTTTTCCAAAGTGTTTGAACGGGGCATAAAGACCAGAATATTATCCTTTTTTGGATAGTACAGATTTCTTTAGTTCTTTCCAGTTTGGTTTCAGAAAAGGTAGATCTACAGAAGGAGCATTGCTGAAATTAACCGGTGAGATTTATAATACTATAAATATTTCGGAAACTGGTGGTGCTTTATTTATTGACATTACCAAGGCTTTCGACATGGTTGATCACACTTTGTTATTAAATAGGCTTTTTAATGCTGGTTTCAGAGGTTTTATGCTTGATTGGTTTGCTTCGTATTTTGGAAATAGACAGCAAATAGTTAAGATCAAGAACAGTTTCAGTTCCCCGAACTTAATTAATATAGGTGTCCCTCAAGGCTCTGTGCTGGGTCCTATCCTATTCTTGATATTTGTTAATTCATTGTTTATTCAACCGTTTAAAGGTAAAATTACAGCATTTGCTGACGACACTGCCCTTTCGTATTCGAATAACAGTAATCTAAATATGTTTTTGGATGTTAGCAATGATTTAGATATTCTAAGAAGATGGTTTAACAAAAACAAACTGGTAATCAGCAACAAAACGAAATTTATGCTTTTTAATATAAAGGGCAAAATCTGCAGTGAGTTCCCTTTACACTATCACTCACCGAGCTGTTCTCGGTTTTGTTTAGTAGGTGGCCGAAATAATACCACCTTCAATAATAGTGTTAATTGTAGTGATGCCTGTTTCAAAATTGATCTTGTCGACAATTTCAAATACTTGGGTATTATATTAGATAGTAAGCTCAGCTGGAAGGAACATACTGTCTATCTGAAACAATATCTAAATAGAGTGGTGAGGCAGCTTTATCATCTTAGTCTCTATTGTCGTCTAAATATCTTAAAGTTGGTTTACAATGGCTTACTGAAATCTAAGCTGCAGTATGGAATATCCTGCTGGGGCGGTACGTATTGCAATAAAATAGAGCCCCTGTTAACAAAACAAAAACATGCAATTAGAATAATGTGTGGAGTAAATCGTAGAACTCATACTTTTGAGCTGTTCAAAAATCTTGAAATTCTCCCTATAAGGCATCTGTACTGCTATAAGGTATTAAAAATATTTTTTGAAAAGTCGGGTTTTTATGATGTTAGACTTGATGACAACTACAATCTAAGGGTCAATAGCAGACATTTTGTAGCACTGCCAACAGTACATAAAACGCACTTTTCACGGTTTTACCATGTCACTGCACCTCGTCTTTTTAATATTTTACCTGTGAGAGATCGAAAACAGTGTTCTTGTTTGGTGTTAAAAAATGGCTATTTTCTCTTAGTCATTCAGTAATTGATAATTTGTTCATACCTGTTGTCTAATTTAGTACTTTGTTTGGATTTTTTTTTTTTTCTTTCTTTTTTGTCTGTTCTTTTTAAATTTTTATTTTTCTGATTCTTTGCTTTGTTTTTATTTTTAATATTTCCCCATCATTTGTCTACTTTTTAAACATATTTGAATTGATAGGTACATTCGACTCTTGTCATTATGACAACTGATTGTACTCCACTATTTCATACAAAAAGCTTTAGTTTCATGTAAAATTTGCACCTCTGTAATTTATATCTTAATTTAGATCTAAGCTGTTTTGATATGAAATAAAGTATTCTTCTTAATAAAAAAAAAAAAAAAAAAAAAAAAAAAAAATGACAAGGTTTTTCTTAGAAAGTTCATAGATGTTTAAGAAAGTTTCTAAGACAAGTTTGGATTTGATGACAGATGAGTCAAGAGCTTTGAGAGTTGCTTGGCTATCTGAGAATGTAAATATGGTTTTTCCACGTGTGTTAGAACTTAGATTTATTCTAGCGCAGTGGTTGATTGCAAGGACTTCGGCCTGAAATATGGATAAGTTTTTCCCAAGGCTGACTGACAAGTTCACCTGGTTTGACTCACCGTATATTCCAGAGCCAGTCCCTGATTCCATCTTAGAACCGTCTGTGTACCAGATGATGTCAAGTCGAGATGGATTAGGTTTATATTTCTCCCACTCTTCCCTAGGGGGGATGATTATGGAGAAGTTTTTATAGAATACATATTTCGGTAGCATGTCATCAAGAGGCATGCTGAATGAGCTTGAAGGCTCAATGGTGCCGAGTAAGGACAGATGACCTCCATGATAGGTATAGGGGTCAAAGTTGTTCGAATGGAACAGACGGTGAGCAACCAGTCTGGCTTCCGTTTGAATATGTATTTGAAGAGGCGTTAGACCAAGGATGACATTGAGTGCCATAGTCGGTGTGGAGCGTAAGAAGCCCGTCATACAGTTTCCGGCTATACGTTGGACTCGTTCTAGCTTTTTAACTGTGGTGACTTCGTTAGTCTTCGTCCACCAGACCAAGGCGGCATAGGTAACCGCTGGTCTTACGACGAGCGAATAGAGCCAGTACATCATCTGAGGCCTAAGACCCCAGTTTTTACCGCAGACTCGACGACAGATCCATAGAGATCTGGTGGCTCTGTTTACGGTACGTTCAATCTGCTTGTTCCATGATAGTTTACTGTCAAGGATAATTCCTAGATATTTGGCTTCTCGAGAGAATTCAATGGTTTCGCCAAACAAGGTAGGTGCGCAATAGTTAATCCTTTGGTCTTTTTTTCAAGCAAAAAATATTATTCCCTTGTCTAACATTTCTTCTATCTGCTTCCAAAAACTTGCAACAATTCTGGTGCTGCTTCGCGCGTAAAAAATATGTACTTGATTAGTTTTTATAAACGCAGAAAACGCGTGGTATTCCAAAAAAATAAATAGTGGAAGTGGTTTTGGAAAAGTGATACAAATACTCATCCATTTAAGGTATTTGCATTTGAGGACCTTGCATCAAAAGGGGGGCAAGTCCACATTTTTAGCTCAACGCTTTTTTCACTGACAAATTGAACAAAAAAAAAAAGCAAGAAGAGGCAGTTGCGACTACAAATAAGGGCGTTATAGCAAAATATGCATCTGCCACTCTAGTGCGTTTGGTGCAAAAAGGCGGCAGGTCCGGACCCGTTTCTTTGATTTCCCACAAGAAGTAAAATTTGGACTTGCCCCCCTTTTGATGCAAGGTCTTCATTTTGTGATTATTTTTATGTTATTGACAGTTTATATTAACTATTTCTTAACTTAAAATGTTAAAAATCAGCCTTATTGTGAGTTTCGCCCGGAAAATGTTTCACCTGGCGAAATTCTGTTCGCCCGAATTTCTTAAAGCTATTGCGAGTTTCGCCCGAACGAATGCAAACTTCGAATCGACAGTGATATTTCGAACACAGACGAACACACCTAATATGTGTTTTGACAGCTTGAAAAAAATAAAGAAAAGTTTAAAATTGCTTGTTACTTTATTTAGGTAGGTATTTTAAAGAAGAATTATTATAAAAATGCATAGCATAGCACTGCGAATGCTAATACAAGAGGAAGAAGAAGGAAATACTGTTGAACGACTTACTCGAAGGCACTTGCGAGATACATCCAATCCTTTGGAGTTACGCGAACCATTGTAAGAATCAATCGTTTTTTGCATTTTTGTAAATAAATATTGTGCTATTTTTTTAAGATTTCATCAGTACTATAGAATCAATAAACCAGCATTCAAATATTTGCTAAATGTGCTAACCAACGCCTTGCCCCTGTCCAAACAAAAATTTGCGATTCCACCCATTGTGAAACTAGCAGGTTGTTTGCGTTTCTTTGCAGAGGGTGGTTGTTCGCCTCTAAAAAACAAATGGAAAATGTATGTGGAAAATAGCAGTATATTCCGCCCGAAAGAGTGCTGCCAATAAGGGGAATTTTTTCGAACATCAACAATTTTTCGCCCGGAACTCATGATAAGCGAAAAATGAAATGTCAATTTTTTCGGGTGGAATATTGTTCGGGCGAAACTCACAATAAGGCTGAATATGTTTTGTTAAATAATTAAGAGGGGGGACGACCTTATGAGATAACATTTTAATGATTATCCTAGGCTCGGCCCCTCCGGCTGACTACTGGAGACTACGTTAATTTTTTTTTTTTTTTTTACAATAACCGAGTATGCAAAATGAATGGTAACTTCAATCTGTCTTGATTCGCACCAAAACTTCGATCAATTTTCCTTGTTTTCCAGTCAGCCCCCCTGTACATTTACTAGAGAAATGGGGGCTGGGCTGACTATAAAGGACACGGTTTTTTTAAACGTTCTCTAGTTGTCAGCCCCCCCCCCCCCCCCCCCCTCCCCCCTTTTTATTAAAATGTGTAAATTAAATTGGGGCTGACTACTGGCAAATCATACCCTTTTCACTTATTTTCTAAATAGTTTGCATTAGGTATTATACACTTAATAAGCTTATCATTTTCGAATCTACAGACTTCAAACATTCAGAAGAACCAAATATGTACTTGATTATATATACATACTTGAAGAATGAACTTTTTAAGGACCAATCAAACTCAAAAAAAAGTTAAGGGGCCGACTACCGGTGCCATCACCCTACATCGTATTGGCTGATATAGTACTTTGTATCAAAATTCAAATTCAATTATAAGGAAAAGTCGGCCGTCCGAGCAGAATTTAACACTTATAGGTAATTACTATTTTGTACATTTTTATGATTGTGCATAATTACTTTTTGAAAATATTAATAAAAAATGCCAAAACACATTATGCAAAACTTTAAACGCCGATATCAGGTAACGCTATAGGTACGACTATACCTATGTCAATAATAAAAATAGGTTCCCATAAACGAACAGATAACCTTTCAAACCAAATTTAAGCTATTTAGGAAGAAAATAAAAACGCAGCCTCAAATATTTTCTTAAGAGGCTCCGACACATATGCATATCACATGGATATGTAACAGCAACACCAGTGCCTTGATTTTGTACGGTTTCTGCCGCAACGCAATTGCGCTAGGGAACGTTCCGAACTGAATTTGAATGTGTGAGTGCACCGCGAGCTGGACCAGCGTGACCGTTGTGCAAAAATTTGACACTTTTTTTGAGGACTCTAATACAATTTGTTGGTACTTTTTCCCTTTTTTTAGTTGAAAAAGGAACTTCGCAAATTCTTTAAACAACTGTGGTTTCCAAACAAATATGTTTAAAATGTAACGCGGTTGAGTATCACAATACTATTATAACGTTAAGCGAGCCAATACTTGTGAAAATATTTTGCGAAAATTGTAAAATTGGCAGAGAAGCTTTAAGCCCCAGTTATAGCCATACGTAAAAACGTTTGCTTTTTTTGACCACTTAAACTTGATGGTTGACCTCAATCTTAAAATGTTGCTTATGAATTATAAAGTTAGTTTATCAAAAACATAAGCAAATTATCTTTCAATTTTCTAGAAAAAGAATTTATTAATTTTTCTGTGATCGGAAAACGTTTTTCGTACGGAAAAATTTGTAAATTCTTGTTTTAGAAAAACGAATTTGATAAACTATCTTTATAATTCAAAAGAAACATTTTAAGATCAAGATTGAGTTCAGGCATCAAGTTTAAGTGATCAAAAGGGGCGGGTTTCCATTATGGGCACTAATTTTTTTTTTTTTTTTTTTTTTATTATTATCTATTATGTACCTATTTTTTTTTTTTTTTTAATTTTAATAATTTTTTTTTTTTATGAAACCATGTTTACGTGATTTATACACCGAGATTTAAAACCTTTTTTGCAAAATCTCCTGGTTTAATTAAAAAAAAAAAAATTACATACATATTATTAAAATTTAACAAAAAAAAACTTTAATTTCCTCAAGAGAAAAATATTATATTTATGTTTTTTGCCCAGTTAAATAGTTACTGTCAGGCAGGTGCCTGTCAGGGATGGAAAAGTCGATACAATTGTATCGAATTCGATACAAATGAGTTTGCTCAAGTACAAAAGTACAATTTGCCTTAATTCGATACAATTCATTTATCTGTATCTTTAAAATTTTCTTGCAATTTGTATTTTTCCAAAAACAGAAAATCAAATCACTTAACGAACTATGTATTTGTCTTAAGTTTTGCACAAAGCACTGACTAGATTCTGCTTTTTACTTTTGTCTGTTGATGAGTAAGCAGTTTGTGTAGGTTATAAGTGCTATCAATAAAACATAACTTTTTTCAAAAGTGTTAAGACCTGTTCAAACGATGTACGAACGAAAAAAAGAAGAAATATGAGGTGTGTTTTCAGCCTGAACGGAAAGAAAAATACCCATGGCTTGAACAAAATGTTGAACGAAAAATCAAACGTTGTTTCTATTGTAATTCCAATGTTTCTGGGCGAAAAACTGTTATGAATTTCAAGTTCAGGGCAATATTTTGAATATGAATTTGCAAAATGAGTGGATTAGGCCTGAAGAGCTCATAGGTTTTTGTAAGTACATATCGTCGCCCCAACATTGGGTTGCCGTAAACGCCATTTTAATGTTTTTGGGAAATCGCATTTAAAGTTTTGACAGCTTATAGCACGAAAACCAACCGCTGAGATTTTTTCATTTTTTGACATGATATTATCACGGAAATCCTCTTTCAAAAAATGTAAGAAGTTATTCTAGAACGCTTTAAGTTTTTAAAATATTTAAAAATTATTAAAAAATGAGTTTGCCGTATACGCCACTAAAATCAATACTCTTTTATTTACTCATACACATACGTCAAAAATTGTGCCCATATGGTATTCCAATAATAAATTAGTACAAAATGCATTTACATAAAATCAGGAAATATAGTTCACGTTTTTATGTTTAAAAAAAAAAGACAACGTTTTTGAGAACAAAATATATAACAAACAAAAGATATAATGTCCAGGTGTATTCGTAAAACCGAAAAATTCGTAATATCGAGAACATTTTAGTTTTGCGAAACGTTAAATAAAATATACAATTTGTTTCTTTCATTAGTTTTATTTCATTTATTCATAAAATTAAAAAAAAAAAAAAATATTCAAAGTAGAAAGGAAAGAAGTTATTCATTTTTTAAAAAGAAATCACCAATAAACGTTTGTTTTCATAAACTTTGAACGCAGCAATTTACAGGTTTTTCTTGAAGACTACTAAGGTAAAAATATTTTGGAATGGTCAACGTTGTTTTCTTCGGGCCATTTAATACACTTGTTAAGATTCTCAACCGCATCGGTGTTTTACTTTCTGAACAGAGTCTATACCCATTTCTGAGGAGCTAGTAGTTTCATCATTGTCAACATCAATAACATCGTTTTCTTGAAATGTGCTGGTACGAATATCTTCTGCAAGAAACATTTCAGCATTGTTCCAAGATTCCAAGTCATCTGCATTGAAGTCAGACACCAATGAAATTGAAAAAGTGTACGTTATATCGATCGTTCGTTACATCGGCATTCGTTATACTGCACACCACCACTGTATTTATTTCACATTTTGTAAAGTAACTACTTTTTGACAATTAATTTTTGTTTTTATAAGAAAAGTCACAAGTAATGACTTCATGACAAAAGATGGGAAGCAACAACTGAAATATTTTTCTGTGAACGTTATTTATACTTTTTTACGGTCGCAGTAAATCGTATGCACGTACGGCAAGACCAAAAAAAAAAATTCTTTCTAATGACGTACGTGCATACGATTAAATAGCGTTACCTTGCATTTTGTAGACACATAAGTCAAAACAATACTGAACAAGCATTTGAAGTTTGATGGCGTAAGTTGTAGGACAATAGGACGTACGTCAAAACAATTCTTAAACAAAAATTTGCTTAAATTGTATGGAAAATTTGACGTAAATGCCAAATTTTGGCGTTTACGTCAAAACAATACGTGAACTTGATGAATTTGATGGATATACGTCAAAACCATTCTGTATATCTTTGCAACGGAAAGAGATAGAGCAAAACGGATAAAAGATTTGAAAAGAGCTACCCCGAAAACATAAGACTGCATACCAAACTCAAAAAGTGAATTTTGGCGTTTACGGTAACCCAATATTAGGGCGACGATATGTATATTTTTTTTTTTAATAAAATATTGTGAATTCACATCTTTTTTATACGAAAAATTGTTTTCAATACAATTGACTCCATTTCAGTATACAATCTTCCAACAGTTTTCAGTACAAATCGAAAATGGCAGGGGTGGGTGGCTCGCTTCGCTCGCTAAAAGGATTTTAACCCTTTTTTTCGCAGGGTTTAGCCGCTCAGGGTATGTCAACAGCTGTCAGGCAGGCGCCTTTAAGAAAGTCTGGTGTATTTAAAGTAACGCGTCCATTTGTGCAGTTTGTATACATGCACTTTTCAGTGAAAACTGAAAACTTAAAAAAAAAGAAAAAAAAAGTTTCCGCAGAAAAATTCTTCTACAGCACATACATCTTAGAATAAGTCAATTTAAATAAAAAAAAATGAATTTGCTTAGTGCGCATAATGGAAACCTCAGCCAAATTTTCATATATAAAAAAAAAACTTAAACAAACAAAAAACACATTAGTGGTATTCACGATCCGGTGCAACTGGTCTTGTATCATTGCAAAAGTACGAAAGTGCAACTTTTTTTCGTACTACAACAACAAAATATACTGAATAAAATTTCGCTACACTTTTGCAGTTTATCTATGCCTTGCCCCTATTGCAACCGAAAAATACAACAGAGTAGCCTCATCAAGTTGACAGTTCGCTAAATTGGAAAAAATAAAGAGAATGGAAAACAAAAATAAGTGCCGCCGAAGGGAAAATCATAATTTTCATTAGGTATTATTAATTAATTAACATATTCTTTTTCGCCTTTTAAAAGCTATGTTTCAGAACAAATGTCAATTGTCAAATTGGATCTGGCATTTGCTTCAGTTTTGCTATAGATAAGAAAAAGTGTGTGTTCACGATCTGATAAAATAAAATAAAATTTCGCAATTTTACTAGGTCTGTTACACCGAATCGTGAATACCCTACCCCTGTTATAGATTATTTTAAGATAGTTAAAAAAATAGATACAATTCGTTTTCGAATGACAAATTTTAAAATAAAAACCTTAAAGGCTTGATTTTGAATTATAAATATGTAATAATTAATTAAATATTGGCTGTAAATATATCAAATCATATTTATATCTACATTTTAAGATCTCGTTCATTTTAGTTTTAAAATGTTGCAAAAAAAGATGCAAGAAAGAAGTGCCTTTTCTGAAGCTCTTCTGCAAATTTAGAATTTTCTCACAATATTTAACAAGTATTGGCTCGTTTTAACCGAAAATAGTGTTGTGATAGGGAACAACGTTATTTTTTAAACATATTTATTTTGAAATCAGTTTTTAAAAACTCTCCGAAGTTGTATTTTCAAACTAACAAAAAGGAACAAATAGCAAAAGATTGTATCAGGGTCCTCGAGAAAAGTACCAAATTGTCCCACAACGGTCACGCTGTTGTCGGTTGTTCTCACCCGACATCCTTCTCGGTTCTCGCAATCGCAATTCGCAACCTTAATAGGTTGCGTATGGCAGCGTTGCCGTTTGGACCCTTTAGGGGCAAAATGGACCCTTTTTGAGGCTCGGGGCCCTTGGCCCCCACTTTTCTAAATATGATCAAATTGGACCCTTTTTCAATTTAACCCTCACACGAACAGAAACTTAAATTTACTTAGATAAGACTTTATTCTTTATTGAACGAAAAAGAATACAAGAAAAGTAAAAAGTATAAATATTTAGAAAATATTATGTTCTGGACGTAGCCGTTTCATTTTCGTCGATAAGCGTACCCATCTAAACCAGAACTCAAACACTTAACAGAAGAAAGAGATAACGCTATTTTCCAAATAAAAACCTAGCAGGTATACGAATACAGAAAGACTATTCTAAAAAAGTAAAATGTAAATCACAGAGATTTTTACAGAGGGCCTTATATAATAAGTATGATTATTATTATTAGTATTGCGCAGAATATTTATTATTATTACTAGCTGACCCGGCGAATTTTGTTTTGCCTATATTCGTTAATGTAATGAAAATAATAATACCGAGCATGCACAATGCACATGTCCTTTACGGTACACTATGTATAAAGCTGAAGGTCATACATTTGACTTTAGGAGAAGCATGAGAATTCAAGATTGATTCCACAAAATTCCAGCTATTGTCCTTGAGACTTATCAATTGTCATAGCGAAACGGGAAATTGATAGGCTTAAATACGAATGGCAAATCTTTTTGAATAAGCGGAATCCACGGAATTAGAATGAATGACATTTGAATTGAGATTCTTCACAATCAAATCAAACGCGATCAGTTACAAAATTTCGGTGGATTGAGGTTGCGCAACAAAATTTTAACTGAGCCCACTTTCAATTTCAAATTGTGAAGCAGTAGCCCGCCACATCAAAATACATAATTCAAAAATTAAACATTTTTAATAATTTTTGTTGTATTGGAAGTGGCACTACCCGTATTTCTAGTTCTATCCCCAATCCCATCCCCGTAAACTTTTATTATCACGACAAAAAGTATTATATGTCCCTTCTTGGGTCAATACGAATCCACCAAGCACGATCCTTTCCCGAGTTATGAGTGCACGGACGTCAGTCTCTTTTACATAAGGCTAAGGCCGTACTCACCATACCAAAATAGTGTCCTATCTATCCAACTGTAACGAAACAAACAATAAATAGTTCTATCTTTCAAACTGTAACCAACCATATACAGCCACAAAATTTCATTGAAATCGTTTGAGTGGTTTAAGAGATCAACAAGAAAAAAAAAAAAAAAAAAAAATTACTCAAATTCATGTTTTTTTTCACGCGAGCATAATACACACATAAGTTTTCCGATTTCAATCAAATATCACAAAAACTATGTATAGACCAATACCAAAGATTTATGAAAGTTTTGTTAAAATCGGTAAATATGTAAAGGCGTGAATCGGTGACAAACGAACACATTTTTAAGGCTTAATTTTTATATATAAGTATAGATTATATATATATATATTTTTTTTTTTTTTGTAATGAATACAGTCATTTGTTTGGTTTTGTGACTAATCAAATCAAACGTATTTTTATAAAATGTGTTTACTGTTTTTTTTTTTTTGCTTTATTAGTATTTTATATGGGAGACCCTTTTTTTTGCTCGGGACCCTTTTTAATCCCCTTTTCGAAATTTTTCAGCGGCAACGCTGGCGTATGGGAAAGCGCGCCTGGAATTTTCAGGAACAAGACTACAATAGAACAGGAAATATTGGAAGCGACATCACGCACACATTCATAGAATCCGCCTATACGTGAACCCTTTCCGCAACAGCAATTGCGAATTGCAACAAAAACCGCACAAAATCAAGGCACATATATTGGCGCGTTTTTACCGAAATAAAATATATATATAAATATACTGCACGCACGCCAAAAGAAATAGAAATGTTTTTTAATATGCGTCAGATCTACAACTCTTACTCTCACAAAAACTAAAATCGCGCGTGAACAGAAATTCCATCGCCGTTTAGGCGAATGACAACAGACTGCAATGTCAAAAACAAAGATTATAGAATTAAAAGAGATGGATATCTTTCGTACGTCTATCCCCCCAAAACCCATTTGTTTATATTGTTGTTTTTGTAATTTCAATCCCTGTCTGTGAATACGTGTGAGCTTTGAGCTACAAGAAAAAAAAAATCGACCAATGACCGGCCACCATTCAAAATTCAGTGTGGTGAGTTATATTTGAATAATATTCAAATATATTAAGGCCCGGATTATTCAATCTTGGGCATCTTTTTAATTAACCACTGATTTTCTGCAATTTCGTTTGTTCAAGATTTTTTAAGGACTACGTAGGTATTCATTTTGACGTAGCTGATATACAAAAACTTTTTGTATAATATGGTGCCAACAAAAATAAAAATGCAAATAAAAGAATGAAGGAATGTATAACGCAAGATGGAGTGAACCAATAAAATCTTTCACATCGGTTTCTTTGACGTTTTCAACTGGCACATAAGTATAGAATACACAACACGCCAAAATAATGGAAGCAAAGGATGAAGTAAAATTATTTTCAACATTTTTTGGAATATGACAGTTCTAATAGATTGGGATAAAGCACACGAGTTAGGAAAAATATTGTAAGAACGAGAAAATTGCGATTGCCGTTGATTAAACCAACATGTGGCCTGTTAATTTGTAATATATTTTATTGGTTTTGGCTTTATTTCGGTTTTGTTCACAAAAAAATTGCTTATTGACTCACAAATACAAAGTTCCATTCTTTAGTTCTAAAAAAATGCCTGTATTATTTGGTTATGACATTAATTTTTGTGTTTTTTTAAGTTTACAAAAAAATAAATACATTAATAAAATACTTACCTAAATAAATTACTTATCAAAAACAAACAGACCCGAAGAAAAAAACCAAAAAAAATATATATGTATATAACCGTGGATTCGGTCAATGACTAAATGGAAAAATGGAACGATTTGTTGCAAAGATATGGTTTGATGACCGAAGTAAAAAAACGGTCAACAGATACCCATTGGTTATCACTGATTTATAATCATGGGTTAACCTAAATCCGTGGTAACTAACCTAACCAAGGCTCTAACCAGCTGTGAATAGACCGGCCCTTGATGTTGTATTCACCATACGCGGTGCCACGTCATATAGGTCTGTTCGTAAGATATACGAATTTTCGTATATCTCCATTGTATTAGTCCGACTGGAAGGAACAACTGCTTTTATATGTGAAATTATTTTATTGAAAATACTTAATTTTTTATAAGAATGGATTTATATATATTTTAAGGAGTGGTTGGTGTACTAGGGTTAAAATTATAAAAACTTTGATAAGAAACATTACAAATTGTGATTTCTAAACCAAAAAAGTTATAATTTATTTCTACGTGCTGTACTAAAATGTAGAAAAACGAAGTATTGAGGTTTTGAAATAATAAATAATAAACAATAAAAACATTTCATGCCGAATTAAAGGCATTGAAAGATTACTACTTGACTAAAACGTAATCCATTTTGCATTTAAAATTTATATGAAAATTAATTGAATTTTAATTTACTTGTGCTCAATTTTACGAGAAACTTCTTTAATTGCTCTGTTAATAAAAATGGAATTTGAATCCTTTTTCGCAACTATATTGACCATGCTTGATAAAAGGCAGTGCTAAAGTGTAAGAAACGTATTAATTATATATTCACTGCAAGCAACTAACTGCCAACAGTCAAAATTCAAATTTTCCTTGTGAACATGTCCAAACCAGTTTTCCAGGATATTTGAAAATTTTATGAATTTCGGTGGTGAGTTCACCAACTTTCCGCCATCTTGCGGGTGAATTCACGAACTCACTTATACTATCATAGAAATGAGCATGTATGCGTGACTTTATGAATTTTTCTGGAAAACAGCTTGTAGGCAGCCGCCTTTCCACTGGAAAGTTATCCATCTCTTTTAAATTCCATTATCTTTGGTCAAAAATATGTCTAAATGCGAAGGTGCCAAATAGTTTCGGAAAACGACGATTGTTTCATCCAATTTGTTTTTTTTTTTTTTTTTGCAAGATCAACCACAAAACAAAATCGATTGCCACTTATTTTAGAAGCACATTATTATAATAAACATCTTATCAAATGGAAATCAATTATCCACATTTAGCAGGTGCACTTTTTATCATAAAACAAGATATTAGGTTTGTTTGACGTGGGTTAACCCTAAGGTGTTCGATAAAGCACTGAACTCAACCTGGTACTGAAAACCTGCATTCGACATGACCTCTATGGCGCCCTAGTTGTGCCCTAAACTGACCCCAGTTAATTAGTCGGGGTAAGATCTCAGTGCTGCTTTTCACTGTCATTTCGCTTGCTGTCATTCAATTGTTGTGATATCGTGATAAAGGTAAATACAATAAATTTGATATTCAAAAGTGAATTGTGTGAAAACAACTACGTTTTTGAACTAAAATTGTATATTACAGGAAAATAGAACGGAAAAAATCTGGAATCAGAGC
Source organism: Cheilosia urbana (assembly GCA_946477585.1). Classification (NCBI taxonomy): domain Eukaryota; kingdom Metazoa; phylum Arthropoda; class Insecta; order Diptera; family Syrphidae; genus Cheilosia; species Cheilosia urbana. The sequence goes on from OX297856.1 coordinate 49,357,817, forward strand.
TAAATACATTTTCAAACGCATCATCTACATTCCAAACACTTTTATTAACTATTTGAATTATGGAAATCGCAAGATTAGAACTAAGTGCGCTCATTTTTAACAATAAACGGACAAAAGTGTTATCTTCTTCATACTTCGTTCACTAAAAGATAAATATTTTTCAATTTCAAAAACTGAGAATCTTTAGGGCAACATATTTCGTGTTCGATATAGTAGCCGAATTTTCAAGGTTGTGCAGGGTTTTTGAAAGACATGAAAATCAGGGGCCAGATTCTGTAAGGCGAAACGATCAAACGTTTTCGTGCGCAGGAATATTTTGCCCTATGTTACACAAGCAAATTTCTTCGTGCAAACGAAAGCGTTTTTCGTTTCGTTTTTTACAGAATCCCACCCCAGCTGTTACTTTTCAGTGCGCACTAGTGGGCACTAGTGCTAGCCACGTCAAACAAACCTATTGAAAAACTGACAAGCAATCAAGGAACTAAATGCTGTAAACTGAAGTCAAATGTGCAAATGTCCAGTTATAGAAACTACTTTTTAAGTTTTGCTTACCTTTTTCCTCAGCTCAGGTTTACCCTTCTTGACTGTAGCGACAAACATGTCACCAACTCCGGCGGCAGGAAGACGATTTAAGCGACCCCGAATTCCATGTACAGCGATTACATACAAGTTCTTAGCTCCTAAAATAGTTTTGATACACAAGATTAGTTTCTGCTCGTACTCTGGAATCGCTCATAATATACCTGTATTATCGGCACAATTCATAACAGCCCCAACAGGGAGACCTAGAGAAATACGGAATTTCCCTCCAGCGGTTCCACCACGTCCTTTAAAAGAGAAATATTTCCATTACTTGTCACAAACAAATTTTCGAAAGCATTTTATTTATGGATTGCATAAAATTAGAACACACGTATATGATTTAAAAAGATTATTTTTTATTTTTCGCACCTCTCTTCGACATTTTTCGGCCTGTTTAGCTTACAACGGGAAATCAAAAGAAAGAGACAAACGAAAAAGTACCAACTTCAAAACTCAACATCCGTGCAGGCATACCAACAGAAAATGTGAATTAGGAAATGTTTGGTACGACTCATGCGTGTATACGAATTATAGGCTACTGCTATGTCAAACATAGATGGCGTTCGGATTCTAATAGAGCCCGGTTGGGTACACATTTATGTCGTTTTCGATTTGGTCTGATTTTTGCTGCCAAATCGAACATGAAATCCGAATTTAATTGGTTCTTGTACATATGTAGATATTGGGTTGGCCCCAAGAAAATTTTTAATTCAATTTCACTGAAAATCCATTTCAAATGATTTTAACACATTTATAAGAACGCATTTCCAAATAATTTATTATAAAAACTCGTTCTCACACGCGTAAAATGAATAATTCAACTAAAAAAGCAATCCTTCCAAAGGTAGATGGTTCGTTTATTTAACCGCCAGCTGTATGCCATAAACACTGGTGTTGGTGAAAGTATGTAAATTAATTTATTCAACGGAGAGAATAAGTTTTTAAAAAATTTATTCTTTATTTCCTTCGTAGCAGAGGTCTACTCGAAGCGACGGTTGAAACAAATCTGACTTAAAACTAAATCTAGAGATACCATGAAGAGAACTTGTGTTTACATTACTTTTTATGTTTATATTAGATATCGCCATCCGGCGTCCGGTGACATATGAGTTGCTGTGGTTTACGATCTAATCATTTGTCAGCAAATTTGCCATAATGGTTAGACCGTGATCGGATATCTTAACTCCCCTCTTTCTTTAAGAGAAACGTCCCGTTTCTTCGAACTGTCTTGTGGCAAGTTGAATTTGATTGTTTATATTATCGAATAGTATGTCTTCATTTACATGTTTGTTCCTGCACATTTTAGCATAGGGTTTTAATTTATATAATGCAAACATCATGATTATTAATACTAACAAAGAATTTATAGTCCAACGTATTGGATGACTTTCAATTTGGTGTTTCAATTTATGTATCAAATTTATGTTTTCAAATTTTAATTCTATATCTTCTGATTCTAAGTATTTGGATATTTCAAAATTATTAAAATAGTCTGTTTTTAAATAATTCCAAATAATGGCTGTTGGGTTTTCATATGTTACATTATCGATATCTATTTTATTATCAAATGTGATCAGATAAGTGCCTTCTATTGTATGGCCGTCTACTGTATGATTTCCTGATAGTAATATGACACCATCTTTAATTATTTCAAATTTCCTGTTATGTTCTTTAACCTTTTCACATTGAACTCTTTTTTTATTTAATATTTCGGACAGACATGTTTCTCTAGATGACATTTTACAATATGTATTTCTTAATTCTAACTTACAGAATTCTACATTCAAATATGTTTTGTTACATTTAACAATTTCTTTTTCCTTCGGGTAGGGGACAGAATATACCCGAGGTAGGCATGCCTGTCGTAAGAGGCGACTAAAATCCACAAAAGCGGAGACGAAAACTTCGCAAAAACAATGCGGCAAAAAAGTAAAACAAATGACCCGGTCCTCCTGGCAGGGGGTTTGTGTGTAGAACCTACTGAGCTACCTAGTAAAACTGATTCAGTTAAAAAAATTTATGGCAATGAACAAAACAACAAATATAAGTACCCCAGGTGGCAGACCAGGTAAACTGGAAAATCCACCCTTCTCGGAGGTCGGTCCCATGGATTCTGGGGGGGACCATTTATTGCTTCCACAACAAAGCTCCAAAAGGAGTTCACTCACGCCGAGAACTCCACCAAAAATGGTCGTGCCAAAACAACTTACGGCCTACGATAGTGCTATAATTGGAACCATTCCGAACATACAAAAAGTAAAATGTGGAACTGAAACCAATATAGTTGAAAGTGAACGTACAACAGATTCACAAGCGAAATTAAAAACAAGCAGCTATTACACTGAATGGCAAGCTGAACTTAAAGCAAGGAAAAATCTAGAAGTAATTGTTTTAAGCTTACAAAAACAGATACAAGAACTTGAAATAAAGGTTAGCCTTTTGGACCGTACTGTCCAACCAATCCAAGATAAACAAAGAGAATACCTCACTGATGAAGAGGAGCTTGCACTAGAGACAGAAAGACATCTGACTAAAAGCAAAAGGCCAACGAAGAAACGAAAGGCAGAAGAAAGTCCTGAAACATCTGCCAGAAATCTTGACAATGTGACTACGGCAAAACATGCAAATTTGCAAGCTCAGACAAATGATAAAAGGACTGAAAAGACAATCATTGGCTCGAAAAGACAGCCATTACCACCACCAATAATGATCTCTGGAGTAGACCGATTTGGTGAACTAAAAAGTATAATTGAGCAAAAAGCTAAGAAAGCGTGCAAGCTCACGTCATATAGCAACAACAATTGGAAAATAAATGTCGATGACAGTGACACTTATAGAGATATCACTGATAAGTTAACAAAAATGAAGTTGCAATGGCACACATATGAAAATAAGGCTACTAGACCAATTAGGGTAGTCGTCAGAGGTCTTCACTTCTCTTGTGATGAACATGATATTGTTGAGGACTTGACTAATAAAAATTTCAAAATTATAGAAGCCAAAAACTTGATTAAAAAAGAAAAAACAACAGTTAATGAAGGGGAACAAACTACAAGAAATAGAAAATTACCCCTTTTTATGCTCGCCTTTCACAATCAAGAAGATATTGAAAAGGTATACGCTATTAAATCAATAATGAATATTGTTGTCAAGATTGAGCCATTTCGAAGAAGATCCAACACTATATCTCAATGCAAACGATGCCAAGCTTTCGGACATACGCAAAGATATTGCAAAAGAGATTTTGCATGCGTTAAATGTGAAGGAAAACATTCAACAAATAGTTGTCCACAAAAAAGAGAAGAGAAAGTTAAATGCATCAACTGCCACGGAAACCACCCAGCTAATTATAGAGGCTGTCCGGCAGCAAAAGAATATCAAGAAAAGAAAAAGAGAGGTACTGCCAAACACAAACAGAACTCTCTTAAAAATACAAACAAGAAACAGGTAAATGTCGAAAATAATAAAAAAGACAAAATACCAATTGCGACTAAAATAAGCACGCCAGTAGTTAATAACAAATCATATTCCCAAATTGTGAAAAATACACGTAAAGAAGAAGAAATATCAGTAAAGGAAATGCTTACTACTATTATTCAAAGATTGGACAATCAAGATAAAGTTATTAAGCTTCTAACCAAAGAAGTGTCCAAAGGAAAAAATCAACAAAATAACAATGATTGAAAATCTGAAAGTCGCAACTTGGAATGCAAACGGTTTACACCAACACATTTCTGAATTTCAGGTATTTTTATGCAATGAAGACATTGACGTCTGCCTGATTTCTGAAACCCACTTCAAACAGGAAACAACGATTAGAATTCCTGGGTACCTCTGTTACCACTCTCCCCATCCTTCTGACAGTGCCAGGGGAGGTAGTGCTGTAATTGTAAAAAGTATTTTAAAACCCTATGAAATGCCCAAAATAGGAAAACAAACCATGCAAGTAGCGATAGTAAACATTCTGACTAAAAGCAAGCAATTTAACGTAGCTGCTATATATTGTCCACCTAGACATTCGCCTACAGAGGAAGATCTTAACGACCTATTTCGATCTCTAGGTAATAACTTTATCATTGGAGGTGATTTCAATGCAAAACACACCTACTGGGGGTCTAGACTAGTAACGACAAAAGGCAGGAAGCTTTACAAAACAGGGCGAAATTTTAATTGTAATTTTATTTCGACTGGATCGCCTACTTATTGGCCATCCGACCCATCAAAAATACCAGACCTTATTGACTTCTTCATAACGAAAGGAATCAATAGAAAAGAACTTAAAGTTGAAAGCAGTGATGATTTGTCGTCGGATCATACACCCGTGATCTTAACGGTCAACGGCATGTTAGTAGAGCAGATAAGCAATGAAAGACTTACCAACAAAAGAACAAACTGGTGTAATTTTAAAAAAATACTCGAAGGTTTTATAAACCATTGATCTCCACTGGTCACAACAAGGCATATTGACATCGAAGTGGAACAATTCATTGCCGATATACAACAGGCAGCAGAAGATAGTACACCAACTGGTCAGCAACGTAAACAAGCATCGGTAAAATATCCCATAGAAATTAGGGAACTAATATTAGAAAAGAGAAGAGCCCGGAGAAAATGGCAAATGACAAGATATCCCGGCGATAAAACTATATTCAATAGACTTAATAATAAACTTAAAAAGAGTATTAGTGAATTTAAAAACAGATCTCTCACTAAATACCTTTCCAACTTAACTGCTGACAAAGTCACAGACTACTCCCTTTGGAAGGCTGCCAAATATTTAAAAAGACCTCAAACGCAAGATCCCCCGTTACGAACATCTGATGGGAAATGGATCGGCGACCCAAAAGAAAAGGTCAAACTTTTTTCAGAACATTTGACAAATGTTTTTAAACCTTTTCCACCTAGCGTGGCAGGCGAATGCCTTGAATTCTCTGATAGAATTGATGAGGACGTAATCACTTACGTTTCGCTAAAAGAGATCAGCACATGTATTCATGAGCTCTCTAATAGAAAATCACCAGGTTATGATCTAATAACTGCCCAAATCCTGAAGGAACTACCCTTCATAGCATTGGTTAAACTTAAGCTTTTAATTAATGCTTGTTTTAAGCTAAGATATGTTCCACATCACTGGAAGATAGCAGAAATTATAGTTATACCTAAACAAGGTAAACCTCCATCAGAAGTCACCTCTTACAGGCCAATTTCACTTTTACCTGTACTATCCAAAATTTTTGAGAAACTGCTTCTTAAAAGACTAGACAAAATCATAGAGCAGAGAAGGCTTATTCCCACCCATCAGTTCGGGTTTAGAAATAAGCACTCGACAATAGACCAAGTACATCGTATAACAAATATTATAGAAAAATCACTAGAAGAAAAACAAGTTTGTTCTGCATTGTTCTTAGACGTTGCTCAGGCTTTTGATAAGGTCTGGCATAAGGGCTTAGAGTATAAACTTCATAGAGATCTACCTAGACAATACTATGAGATACTTAGATCTTATATTTCAAATAGATTCTTTAGAGTTCGTTATGGTTCAGCGTATTCTGAACTTAAAGAAATACAAGCAGGAGTTCCACAGGGAAGTGTTCTGGGACCAACCCTTTACTTATTGTATACTAGTGATATACCACATAGAAACGACACGATGATAGCCACATTCGCAGACGACACTGCTCTTCTATCAACTGATAGATGCGTGACTAAATCTACAGAAAAGCTGCAAAATTCAGTTAACGAAATATGTGATTGGGCACAACGATGGCGAATTAGACTCAATGAGTCAAAGTCCACTCATATCAATTTTACAAATAAAAAAATTATAAATGTTCCGGTGGTTATTAATAACCAAGTAGTTCCTTATTCAAACACAGCTAAGTATCTGGGTATGAATCTAGATGCTAAGCTGAAATGGAAGGAACATGTGAAAAAGAAAGTAGAAGAGTTAAATATTAGATATAGAAAACTTTACTGGTTGCTAGGACATAACTCGGAAATGTCCATTGAGAATAAAATTTTGTTATATAACCAGATATTGAAGCCTGTTTGGACATATGGTGTCCAATTATGGGGTTGTACAAGGAAGACAAATGTAAAAATAATACAGACATTCCAAAACAAAGTCCTTCGGGGAATAGTAAATGCCCCATGGTATATTAGAAATAATGACTTGCATCGTGATTTGCAGACTGATCTTGTAACGGAGGTAATTAAAAAGTACGCAATTCGTCACAATGAGCGTCTGCAGATGCATATTAATCCTGAAATAGAAGACGTCTTAAATGTACGATACAATATTCGTAGATTGAGAAGAATTAAACCTCACGACCTTGTAATCTAAATAATGAGAACCCGTATTCAAATTGTAATACCTTCTCAAACACAACTGAACGTTGAAACTAAAATCATTTGTCGATCTTTCTTTGATTGGTCATGATTAAGGAGGTGTTTTTAGTGCGGTTAGAGTCCCACACTACTCTGGGTTTCTAACCCCACTGTGTCTTTCGAGATTTTCACCTTCAGTAACAAAAAAAAAAAAAAAAAAAAAAAAATAACCAATTTTCCATCATTTTGGCTTATAGCCCTTGTTTCATATAATTTACAATTATTTTCTATGATGGGATATTTAATGTAAATTATAATTGCATCCTTATTTTGAAGTATTTTAAAAATTGAAACGTCCATTAAGTCGGTCAAAGTCAAAGTTTCATGTTCATGTTTAGTTATGTCTTGAATTTCTTTTAAATTTAGAACTGCTGGGTTTAGAATGCCTGCTTTAGCTAACGTTATCGTCTGAATTATGTTTTGAAGTTCGGTTATAATTAATCTATTCATATGTCGTGTCATTTTGTCACGCGTGTTTCCCTCTATGCTCTGAATCGATTTTCTTATTTCGTTAATTGTTTTAAATATTTGCGAATTAGTTATAAATTGTTTGTTATTATTTTCTGTTAGTTCTGAAATCTTGTTTGTTATAAGTACTAGGTCATCGTGGTCTGGGGATCCAGCTATCCATTTCCAAAGTGTTCCTAATTCGTTAATTCCCCTTCTGTTTCTATAGTTAGTTATTTCTAATTGTTTTAATAAGGATTCAATTAAATCTACCTCTAGATTATCATCTATTTTAGCATAGATTTCGGTATTATTGTTACCCTTAATATTCTCATATTTCGTGTTTTCATTTAGGGTCACTTGTGTTTCAAGGGTAAGTGTTCTGTAATATGTTAAATTGGTGACATGGAATATTTCACCATAATCATTATAGATGGCAGCGTTGCCATTTTCGATTAAAACATAATTTTCTCGAGTATAATCGATTATTTCGGTTGAAGCTATGCCAATCAGCAGAAGAATGACTATCGACATTTTCCTGAAAAGGAAAGTTAATTTTTAATATTATCCTTATGTATTATTCTATCGTTTTTATATATTCGGACTTTATTTCCTAAATCCTCTTTAACTTTTTGTTTCCTATATCTAGGTTGGAGTTTATTTCTATTTCCTATAATTTTTTCGTATATTATTGCATTTGGTGCATATGTTTTTATTTTTCTTTTTTCATTATTTCTTTTCAACATTTTTTCTTGTGCAGATAAAAGTTTCGATTGCACATCGTCGTGTGCTATTTTATTAAAAAGAACCTCATGAGGTCTTTTATTTATGACAGAATGTATTGTTTTATTATATTGCTGTGCTGCTCTAAAAATTGATTCTAAGTCGCTAATTAAGTGATATTCTTGTTTAAGACATCTTGAAATCTCGATTAGTGTGGAGTGTACTCTTTCCACTTGGCCATTTGTAGTACTATGTTTTGGATCACAGTAATAAATTTGGACGTTTAGTCTTTGCATTAAAGTTTTAAACTGTAATGTTGTAAAGCCAGGTTCGTTGTCGGTTGTTATTATCTTTACGTCTGGAAAACCTTGTAATAGTTCTAAGACTTTTTCATCTAGTTTCGTTTTATCTTCAAGTAACTTGATAACTAAGAATTTTGAATAAGAATCAATACAGCTTAAAAATTTTAACTTTTGGGCGAAGAACAGGTCTAAGTGCAACTGCTCCCCCTCTTTCTTTGGAATTGGAGCCTCTCCAATTGGTATCTTACTAGGATGACGATTGTATTTACTTCTATTACAAATTTCGCAATTACGAGCATATTCTTTAAAGTGTTTATTCATTTCTGGCCAATAATAGGAAGAATAAATTTGTTGAAGGTTTTCTTTATAACTCCTATGTGCTCGAGTATGTGTTTGTTCTATGATTGCTGTCTGATCTTCTTTATTTGTTATGTCAATTGGAAAATTTTTTGTATAGAAAAAACGGTTACTAAAGGTTTCTTTTAATCTTAATTTTACTGTGTATAAGTCTTCTGGAGTGCAGTGAATTGCGATGGTTCCTGGTTGCAAGTATTCTTTTAAAATTGCAACTAAATTCTCCGGTGTATCGTACTCTATAATATGCCTCGTCTTATTAAAATTATTAACTCTTTCATGAATAGTATATTTTCCTCGACTCAGAAGGATTTGTTGCTTGAATTGGTTTAATGGTTTGGTGGTTTCTTGGATATCCACGTTATCACTACTTTCTGCGGAATGTTGAGTTTCCGTGAGGGAAGAATCTTCTGATACGTGATTTAAGTACTGCCTGGATAGGGCATCTGCGACTACATTTGTCGTACCTGGTTTATAAATTATTTTCGGAGAAAACTCTTCTATAAAAGCATGCCATCTCTTCATTTTTGCATTAGGGTTACGGTTTGAAACCGCGAAAGTTAAAGGCTGATGATCCGTATGGATCTCTAAATCTGAAACTCCATAAAGGTAGTTCCTCAAATTCTTCAAAGCCCACACAATAGCGTAAAGCTCTTTTTCATTAGTGGCATAATTTTGTTCTGTGGAGTTTAATGTTTTTGAAATGAAAATTATTGGTTTATTATCTTGGGTTAGAACCCCGCCAATAGCATTATTAGAGGCATCAGTTGTTAAAATAAATTTTTTATTGAAATCTGGTTGAACCAATTCAATTTGATTAATTAATAAATCTTTTAGTTTTCTACATGCTAGAATTCCTTCTTGATCCAATTTAATAATGATTTTCTTAGATAAATATTGAGAAACTTTTCCATTTTCTCCTGATAAAAATTTGGTTAAAGGTTTGGTTATTGATGCATAACCCTGAATAAACTTTCGATAGTACCCCGTCATACCGAGGAAACTTCTAAGTTGTCTTAGTGTGGTTGGTATTGGAAAGTTACTTATTGTTTCTATCTTTTTCGGATCCGTTTTAATAATATTATATCCTATAACATACCCTAGAAATTCTACTTCTGTTTCATAAAATTTGGATTTTTCTAAAGATATTTTCATGTTCGCATTCTTGAGAGTTTGAATAATTACTTCTAAATTTTTAGTATGTTCATCGACGTTATTCGAATAGACAATTATGTCGTCCATGTAAACGTGACAAAATTTCCCTATGAACTCTCGTAATATATCGTCCATTGCTCTTTGGAAGATACTCGGGGCATTTTTCAGCCCAAATGGCATTCTTAGGAATTCGTATTTCCCATTATTAACAGCAAATGACGTTTTCTCAACGTCTGCTTCATTCATCTGTATTTGGTGAAAACCTGATTCTAAATCAATGGTTGAAAAATATTTGGACTTTCCTAAATTCGAAAGTATAACGTTTATATCCGGTATGGGATATTTATCAGATATAGTTTTTTCATTCAGTTTTTTGTAATCTACTACCATACGGAGCTTTGGTGTTCCGTCTTCATTAGTGCCTTTTTTCGGTACAACCCATATTGGAGAATTATACGGACTTTTACTTGGTCGAATAATACCATTATTTATCATTTTCTCTATTTCTTTATTAACAAATGAGTTCACAGATAAAGGGTAAGGATATTGTTTACTCCATATAGGAGTTTCAACAATTGTGCGAATTTCAGCCCTTACATCTGTTCTGAATAGAGAATTTATATTTATATTTGAGTGAATCACATTAATTTTATTTATGATTCTTTCTTTCAGTGTTTTAATTTTATTATGAAGATTGTCCCTACAACCTTCCATAGGTGCTTCAGAGTTTTCTAAATTCAAAGCGTTACTTCTCAGCTCACTAGCTCTTCCTTTCATTTCTGTATATGTTTCGAAGCTATTTTCTGAATTAAATATTTTTTCGTTCTTTCCGTTATGGATTAAAATGCCTCTCTTAAAATCTAACGTCACACGCGCATCTCTTAAAAGGATGTAACCTACTAACAAGTCCGTTTCTAGACTCGCTATTTCATAAAACCTTACTTTTCTATAAAACATTTCCACTTCATAAAAGTGCGTTATGATGGTATACCCATTAATGGATTTTACCCTCTTCTTAATTACTAATTCTTGCCTGTTCGACAAGACGTTTGGCCTACAATAGCAGCTTGTAGCACCGGTGTCTATTAATATTTTCAATAATCTACCTGTTCCATTATTTCTTCGGAATATATAGGGCAATTTGCCCCGCTCTCTAAAAAAGCATTCTCATTGATATTATTAATTCTGATGTTCTTTACTGGAGGTTGTCCACTTTGTTGAGCGCTTTGCAAAGGTCTTTTCTCGACAAGATTTGGCCTTGTTCCTTGAGGAAACTGCCGATAAAAATTCTGCTGATTTGCATTTCGATTATTAGTTTGCCAATAATTTGGCTGATTATTATTCTGTCTGTAATTGTTATTTTGAGCATTAGGATTATCCCAACGATATCCTTTAAAATTATGATTCATATTGGAACTTCCGAGTTCCATTGGTTCGGGTTTTGGAAAGTTATTATTTCTTCCTTGATGATGTTCATCGAAATTTCTTTTTGGGAACCTTAAATTATTTTGATTTCTGTTTTCGTAATTAGGTCGAGAATTGTTTCTCATAAATTGTAGTGCAAAATTTGTTCTTTGATTATTGGACTCGAGCTCCTGTGCTTTCGCTAAAGCACTAGGCAAGTCTTCGGGTCCTAGGGAAAACATTATGTTTCCTAAAGGAGCGTTAAGCCCTGTGATAAAAACGCGTAAAGCATTTCGTCGATTTATGTTATTAAGTTCCTTAGTCAGATCACTTTCGGAACCGTGCGTCATTATTGTCTTATTTATTAAAAGGGTTAACTTTTCGTTAACCAAATTATAGAATTCTATTATTGACAAGTTTCCTTGTCGAAGAACGCTTAATTCTTGCTCAATTATGTGAGCAGGTCGTTTATCCGCATACGAAAAGTCCAATCTGCTTAAAATAGCATCAAAATTCAGAACCGTTCCATGGTTCGTTAAGATATCATTTGCGTTCTGAGTTATTTTGTTCCTCAAAATAGTCAGAGCCGCGAAGTACCTTCTACTACCTTTGGTGTAGAGGCTAATTGAATTGTTAGCAGCTTCTCGCCAACTAACATACGTATTGGTATTTCCGGTAAATTCCGGTAAAGATTTTATGACGTCCAGTGTTTCTTCACACCGGATGTGTTCATCAATTGTCTGTGTTTTATATTCAACATGTGAATTGGTCCCTGTTAAAACAGTCAGTTGGGACTTAAGAGTTTCTATCTCTGCTCTCAAAGTAGCAGTATTTGTAACGATTAGCCTAGTTATTATGTCTTCTGCGTTCGTATTTGTATGTGTCGTCATTTTGTTAAATTTTTTTATTAATTCTTCCAGGATGTAATTAGAATTTGTACAATAGTCTCAATAAATAATTTTTAAGTGTAAAAATTCAAGATTCTATAGGCTTTAATTTTTCAATATTAAAACAAAAATTTCTTACTTTATTTTCTTAATTGAATTTCCTTCTTATGAGATGATAACAGCAGTTTTGAAATCACTACGATGTCTTCTATGGATTCTCCTTCTCGTACTGGATGATTTTTCTTCTTGTCAGTAAAAACTTTCTTTGTTTTTTAATTCACTTTTAGTTCTGTTTTATTTTTCAATTTCGATTTTCAATGGATTCTCCTTCTCGTACTGGATGATTTTTTTCTTCTTGTCAGAAAAACTTTCTTTGTTTTTTTAGTTCACTTTTAGTTCTGTTTTATTTTTCAATTTCGATTATTTTTATTTAGTTTTCACTTTCTTAATGTCATTAATATTTCCTTTTTTTCGAGTAAATTTCGATTTAATTTTTATTCTTGTGATTATCTTAATTACACTCTGATATTTGTTTTATTTCACCTTTCACTTGATAATTTCTATTTTACTTGGGATTTCACTTTCCACTTGATAATTTCTATTTTACTTGGGATTTCACTTTCCACTTGATAATTTTTATTTTACTTGTGTTGTTTTATAGGGTTTTGTTCTACGTATTTCCCCTTCTATAGGGTACTTGATTTAATTTTTGATTCGACACACTTTTTACCAAATTACTACCGAATCCTTACTTGTTCTTTTCAGGATATAATTCGGTTTGGTTTTTATCAGTGTGCCCCACGTTGGGCGCCAATTAATTTATTCAACGGAGAGAATAAGTTTTTAAAAAATTTATTCTTTATTTCCTTCGTAGCAGAGGTCTACTCGAAGCGACGGTTGAAACAAATCTGACTTAAAACTAAATCTAGAGATACCATGAAGAGAACTTGTGTTTACATTACTTTTTATGTTTATATTAGATATCGCCATCCGGCGTCCGGTGACATATGAGTTGCTGTGGTTTACGATCTAATCATTTGTCAGCAAATTTGCCATAATGGTTAGACCGTGATCGGATATCTTAACTTGTATAGATCTGAGAAAATATCGAGATTACTCAAAAACCAAACAAATTAAATACGGATATTATGTAGACATTGTTCCGAGTAATAAATGTACACCTACTTTAAATATTAAAAAATTAACAACGTAAAAATTACGGGATCTAGTTTAGAATATCTACTCAAAATCATTAGAGCAGTGTCTGTAAAATTTGCCAGACAAAACAGTACGAAATATTGCAATGCTTAGTTTGAAAAATACTTCTTTTTTTAACTATAGGGCTGTTTTTTTGAGCTTCGTTCTCAGCAAAGCAAAGCAAAGCAGGATTTTTAGCACGCAAATACAACAACTACTATGAGTTTTCGAACTGTCAAGTAGAGCGTAGTTGTTGTAATTGCGTGCTGAAAATCCTGCTTTGCTTTGCTTTGCTGAGATCGAAGCTCAAAAAAACACACCTTATATAGCTGAAAACCTATTATAATTTATAGTTCGGGATGTAAGCAATACTTGGTTTTTAAAGTTTTATCGAAGTCGAAAATGGAGTTTTCCAGATATGGACAGTTTTTAAAATTAGCGTTTTCAGTGATTCGAATTCGAACATCAATTTTACTCTAAATTTGGTCAAAATCGTTATTGATATTTTCAGGCAAACTAAATAAAACTAAATTAAAAAAAAAAAAAAAAAAATACTTTTTTCACAAATTTTAAAATAACATAGAGAAAAACTAAGTTTGCCATTAAGTAAGAAATGAAAACAATTGAAATCAATTTTTGTTATAATCTATGATACGAACCGTTTTCGAGATGTGTCCAAATTTCTAAAGTACCGTTATTTGATTTTTTACCCAAAAACTGGATACGCAGTCATGGTAACCTCACCCACTTAAGCTTAAATATCAATTTTGGTTGAAATCGTAAGAGCCGTTTTCGAACAAATCAAGATGGTACGAACATTTTATATATGATGGAAAATACGATTAATATTGAGGTTGTTGTTGTTGTTGTTGTTTTGTCGGAGGTTGTTACTATCCGAGTACGATACTCAGACACAACTACTGGTCCATTGTACTGCCAAACTTTAAGAGAACACGTCTTTATTGTAAGAATGTAGAACAAGAAGAAGTTTATAGGTCTGTTCCTTTACTTTTGTAGTAAGAATAGAAAAGACTGTCAAAATGGCAGTGGTGGGGATAAATTCTCTCACAGAGAGAGACGCTTACGAAAAAGTTAAGGAACGCTTTTGTAGTAATTTATGAAAAGTGACAGATACATAAATCAAATATTCAAAAAATTGTACGAAAAGTCGTTAAAATGTCTGATAAGCTCGAGGAATTTATTAATTTATTAAGAAAATTAGTTCTATCATTTATTTTTAACTTTATTTTAATGAATCTGAGCATGTGGAAGAGTTTGTACTGATTGAACTACAAGCATTCGAGAAGAGGAAAAAGCGACACTGCATTAAGAATTACAAGGAAGAGATTGTACCTTGTTACACTAACGAAGAATTTCGACGCCAATATCGAAAAGAATCTTAAAGAGAACATTCAATTTTATTTTGCCGCCTGTTGATACTATTCTGATAAGCAAGAAGTCAACAAATAATCAACGTATATTTCAAATGGGACAACAAATTTCAAATCAGCTGTTAGTTGTAAGGTGACTGACAGCTTTTTCACTTCTTACACCAAGAAATTAGGTCTGTTCCTTTACTTTAAAATCTTACGAATTTTTACGAATTCTTACGAATTTTTACTCAGTGCCGTTCCTTAACTCAAAAATTCGTAAAAGAGAGCGTCATCGAGAGAGCAAGATATTACCCCTCCACTGAGAATCTTACGAATTTTTACTCAAAAGTGTTCCAATCCATTCCTCATCGATTGGGAAACCGATTCCATTTAAAGATTGTGCGGTTGATATCATTTCGTTGACATATTTGTCCATTGAGTCGCAATTCGACAGCGATGTGTTTATCAATTTTACGCAGTAAACCTACTCTACGAGTCAGACCATTGTCTTCATAGGCATCTGCTAAATTTTGCCACAACTGTTTTGCAGTCTTTGCGTTCTGGATATGCACGTAGCATACTGGATCGATAACGAGGGTAAGCTTGCTTCTGGCTCTGCGATCTTTTTCAGCATCAATTGGAGCTTTGGGAGTACCATTTACGTACAATTCGTTCTCAATTGTCGCTGTCCAAAGATCATCCAAACCGAGAAATGCTTGTGCAGCAGTTTTCCACGTTGGGTAATTATCGCGGCCACGCAGCTTTTTTGTAGTTAAGCCGTTCATTTTTATTTAGTTTTTGTTTTGGATTTTATACGCGCAACTAAATTCATTTTGTTTAGAAAAGAAACGAATGAAAAAAAAAATGGATTATTAATTAAGTCACGCGACCTGGGTCCATAACCTATACCTAAGAGAACACGTCTTTATTGTAAGAAGGTAGAACAAGAAGAAGGTTATAATTTATTATCTGTCAAATTATGTAGGGTGAATTTACATGTCAGGTTATACGTAACAAATATAGGGTTTTAATATCTACCTCCAAATATTTGCTAATCCTCGATCCGCGATTTGCTACGAATGAATATAAGGGGTATTCACGATCCGGTGCAACTTTTTCGCACTACAACAACAAAATATACTGACAAAAATTTCGCTACACTTTTGCATTTCATCTACACCCTGACCCTATTGTAACCGAAAAATACAATAGAGTAGCCTTATCAAGTTGACAGTTCGATAAATTGTTGATTCCTGTGTGCAGCTATCGGAAAAAATAAAGAGAATGGAAAACAAAAATTAAGTGTCGCCGAAGGGAAAATCATAATTTTCATTATGTAAGATTAATTAATTAACATAATTTTGTCTTCTGTCTTCCAATAAATATTCAATCGCTTTTCTTTTTCGTTTTTTTAAAAGATTTTTTCCAGAAGAAATGTCAATTGTCATATTTGTTTCAGTTTTGCTATAGATGAGAAAAAGTGTGTTCACGATCTGATAAAAAAAAATACAATTTTGCAATTTTATTCGGTCTGTTACACCGAATCGTGAATACCTCTATGGTCTTTTACTGACTATTATGTTGCAAATTGTAAGTTAATAAAAGTCGCCCTACACTGTATTTATATTTTGTAAATGCAGCACCGCTCGGTTTGCTAGCTCAACCGCCGCATTCCATTACTTACTGCAAAAGTCGAGATCAACAGCCAGTTGTTTTATCTGTGACCAGAGCCATCTATTGGAGACTAGAGCGTTGGAAGCTTGTGATGACATTATCCAGTGCTCTCCAAACTTAACAGAAGGAACCAGCTCAATTCTCGAACCAAAAAACATCCGAGTAACCTTCCAGCATTCTGCTAGAAATTTCATCAAGTATAAAAGAAAAGTAGAAGAACTACTAGTAGGTACCTATCTTCACACCAAAGATAATGGAGTTAAAAGAGATGGATATCTTTCCAGTGGAAAGGCGGCTGCCTACAAGCTGTTTTCCAGAAAAAATGCATGAAGTCACACATCCATGCTCATTTCTATGATAGAATAATTGAGTTCGTGAATTCACCAGGAAGATGGCGGAAAGTTGGTGAATTCACCACCGAAATTCATAAAATTTTCAAATATCCTGAAAAACTGGTTTGAGCATGTTTTGACGGTTGGCGGCTAATTTGCTTGCAGTGAATATATAATTAATACATTTCTTACACTTTATCACTGTGTTCTTAATTGAGATGAATTAAGAAATAAAATAGATGACCTAAGAAGATGCCTTGGTCAGTATATTGATGATGAGAAAAAATGCAATCTTCGTTTTCGTTATAATATTTAATTGTCCTACTTCGTACATGGTTAAATGACAAGTGACTTGCCAAAGTACATTATTAGCTCCCTATAAGCTTCGCCATCAATCCCTACTGTTACTTTATATAATATCTTCTATGGTGAATAAACTGGTCATTGAACTTTTGAATTTGAATTTAAATTCTTACATACTATTACATTTTCTTTGGCGAACACTCTATGTAACATAATTGCAAACATTCTATGGCTATTTCATTCATTAATGTCCCCTATTTAACATAATGTTAGACGAGCTGATCATAATTATCATACAATACGTTTCTCTTCATGTCTCTTATACAATTATTTGTTAAGCCATGTGAGTTGGCTGAAGGGGGACCGCAGATGGATTCCTTCCTTTGTAGGAAGAGAGACAACGCATTGTTGTAACCATTTTTAGTATTGTGTGTATAGCAGATTTGACATTTCGTGTTTGCTTAATTTTGCTTGGTCGGTCGTGGTCTTTTCCGCGGTGGTTTACTTTAATAAAATCCGTAAAGATTGTTGACGCGAGTGTTTTTGCTCATATTATGTGCCAGTCATCTGAGATTATGTATTTCTCATTGAATGGAGATTTGTTTCCATATCTCAGTGACTAGCCAAATATGCGCAATGTTAATAGTGCATTTATAAATAGGTAGTAAAAAAATATAAGTGATAAGTGATGAATGTTACGTTGGGAACCAACATGCTCCCGGCCTTCGGGACGAAGTTTTAGGTGTCCTTACATCTCGGGATTTCACCATAGCCTCCTTTAGCATGTGGCTGGTGCTGCTTATTTGTTGTTGTGTTCTTGGCCGGATTTGTGATTTTGTACTTGGTCTCGTTGGGAGTTTTGTTGCAAAATAATAAACAAAAAGATAAGCATAAGTAAATTGGTTTGTGTAATCAATATACGTAATATGCAAAAAATTAATGTGTAATTAATGTTTATTGGCACTGGATCTGAACTCCCTTTTGGTTTTAAGGGATGGTAAAGTTCAAGAAGGGTGATTTTTTTTTGGTAGAGATAATAGTTCATGTTTTTAATATAGATAATAGTTCATAGTTATTAAATGGTACGTAGGTTGAGGGGGGAACGCAAATGTTTTTGTTTATAATTATTATGTATTGTTCATTGGTTCAGATACCGGCAGGTGGGATAATTTTACAATTGACCTTTTAAGTATCGGTGTGCTGGTTTTTATTGCCTCGACGCGCGTTAGACCGTCTGAACCCGGATGTAATTTGATAATTCGCGCGAGTGACCAAGACGAGGGTGGTTGTTGTCTTCCTTGACAAAAACGATGTCTCCAACGTTAAGATTGGGCTGCCTTTGGAGCCATTTCGGTCGTTGTTGGAGCAGATGAATGTATGATACGCTCCACTGCTTCCAAAATTCTCGCAGGAGCCGCTGAATATAGCGCCATTTGTCTAGGCTGCTGAGGTTTGTGTCGTTTAGATTTCTTTCGGGGACTGTATGTATTGATCCTCCGATGAGAAAATGACCAGGAGTCAAAACTGTTAGTCCATCGGGATCCGAAGACATGGGGCATAGTGGTCTTGAATTGGGACATGCTTCAATTTGGGTAAGCAATGTTGATTGACTTGACTCCCGCTTCCCAGAGCCCTCCAAAATGAGGTGATGAAAGGGGATTGAAATGCCAAGTTGTATTTCTTGCGGCGAGTTCTTTGGCCACTTGTAAGGACCATTCAGACGAAATAAATGTGCTGTCCCTTTTTGGTTCGCTGTGGGCTCCTTTAAAATTCATCCCACAATCGCTGAATATGTTAGCGCATGCGCCTCTTTTGGCGACAAATCTTCTGAACGCGGCTATAAAGGCAGCCGTACTTAGATCATGAACGAGTTCAATGTGTATGGCCTTTATTGAGAGACATACAAACACCGCTATGTATCCCTTTGAGATTTTATTGCATCGCCCTTTCCATGCCTTAATTTCAATAGTGTTTGTGAAAGGCCTTGCGCATGTGACTCGTTCAGCTGGGAGGCACCCCATTAGCTGCTGCTGCATTTTTGCTTTGTGGCGATGACAACTAACACATTTATAAAAAATGGATTTTGACAATCTCTTGATATTCGTTATCCAATATGTGTTTCGAATTTCGGCCATCATCAGTTGCACACCACCGTGAAGGGTTCGCTGATGGATGTCACTCACAATAAGTTTGGCGAAGTGGTGCGAATCCTTCAGTATTAAAGGATGTCGTTGATTGAACGGAAGTGATGAGATGATTAATCGACCTCCAACCCGTAATAATCCTTTCGAGTCGAGAAAAGGGTTTAGGCTACGGTTTCCAGAACATCTCTTTTAAAGAGAACATGTCCTCTTTTTTGTCAGCGATCTATTTTACACTTTCTTTTTTCGTTTGGCTCTTTTTTTGTCCTCTTTATTTGTTCTGTCCTCTTTTAGTTCTCTTTTTTCAATTTCATTATAATTTAATAATAAAAACAAGCCCTTCATTTTAAAACTTTTAAGCACGCCCATAAAAACTAGCAGTGGGTGCACTTTTACGATGAATTTGATTTCTTTTCTCTTTTGTCAACGACACTCACGTGCCACATCTGTAGCAGTCACCTATGGTACGTGATGTCCACTTATACACAGTATAAATGTTTTCCTTGAATAACCAGAAAGGGGGGGGGGGTATTGGGAGGGTAGGGGTTTGTAAAATATGTCCTCTTTTTTCGTTTGATGTATATGGAGACCCTAGTAGGCTCAACATTTTGCTTCTCTTACACACATGATTGTTGTTTTTTAATGATGTAATATCTTCCAGGAACAATTCTTTCTGTACTATTTTGATAAGTTGTTCATGCGCTGAAGACAGTTCGCTGGGAATGATGGGATATCTGGTAAGTGTTTTCTTGTTTTGTGGGTTTTTTATATTAGCGAAATATCTTCGCCATATAGAAACCGGTCGAACCATTCGCCGTAATGTGGAATATTGCTCGAAGAATGCCTTGTTAATAGTGCAGTGAGCTACTACGTATGCGAGTTTTGGCATTCTATGAGCGTTGTGTAGATTTGTTTGGTAGAAGCCTACCTGAAACTCGGTTTGATTGATTTTTCCCTTTGTTTCCAGATTATTTTCCATTGAAATCGCTGCTGGAAATTCATTAATTGTGAAATTTTTCAAAAACTTGGGACCGTGCCACCACAACTGGTTGTCGACGAGTTCCTCTGGTGAAAGTCCTCGTGAACCGATGTCTGCAGGATTGTCCTTGGAGATGACGTGCATCCAAATTGTGAGTCTGGTGAGAGTCTGGATCTCAGATACCCTATTAGCTACAAACGTAGTTCGTTTATCCTAATCCAGCTCTTGGATCCATAGCTGTGGTAGGATCAGCTTTGCCTTGATAATACAGGGCGATATCCACCCGAGAGGGTCAAATAGTCTGGAAATGTCTGCCAGGACTGAACCTTTTGTATATCCCCTTGCTTCGAGTAAATTAATTTGAAATTTAAAGACGTCTTGTGCTGGGTGCCACAGAATCCCAAGGGTTTTTATGGCATCGGCTGAGTCGAAGTCTAGAGGAAGATTTATTTTTCTTTCATTTTCAGGTATTTGACCTAAAAGCTTTGCCGAATTGCTTACCCACTTTCTGAGCGGAAATCCAGCCGACTTCAAGACGTTGAGAGTGTCTCCTTGCATCGGATTCGTTATTTGAACCATAGATGAGGTCGTCTACGTAGAATCCTTCGGTAAGTGCCCTTGATACATGCGGATGAGACGTCTTAACATCGGCTGCTAGCTGATGTAATTTCCGCACTGCTAGAAACGGGTCTGATGCAGTACCAAAGGTGACGGTTTTGAGAGAGAATGTCTTTAAGGGGTCTGAAGTGTTGTTTCTCGACAAAATTAACTGATAGAGAGTATCGCTCGGTGTCATCCAAATCTGCCTGTACATCATACTGATGTCAGCAACAAATTCCACCTTTAACTTCCTCCATTTGGCAATCAGATCTATAATGTCTGACTGTATGCGTGGCCCAACCATTAAATTGTAGTTTAATGATTCTCCATTTGATTATTTGCATGACGCGTCAAAAACTACGCGAAGTTTCGTGGCTGTGCTCGACTCTTTAAACACTGCATGGTGTGGAAGAAAGTAATGTCTTCCTGTCGAGAATTGTGTATCTTCAGATATTTCTTCCATATGTCCGAGTGTGAGGTACTCTTTGATACAGGCTGTGTAGTGTATGCCTCTTTCAATTTGATGTTGGAATAAAGTCGTTTATCGATTTGAAAAAATCTAGCTAATACGGGTCTTTTAGAATTGCCTAGGATTGGGCGAATATTGTTTTTGAATGGGAACTGGACTTCGTATCTGCCGTCTTCTAATCTTTTGCATATTCTTTGGAAATGTTCCTCGCATAGTTTCTCTTCCTGAGTTAACTTCCTAATTTCTAGGTCTTCCTCTAGGTTAGGTAAAAAATGGGTATGAGATAATAAGATCTCATACGGCACTAGGCACCATAAGGGCCCATCGCTATCCCTGGGGGAACCAATTGCAGTAAGCAACAGTGAACAAAACCTAAACAATTTCCCTTGAAAAACAATTAATCTTCTTTCGGTTGCGAGATACTGCTTCGCATTCACACAGTATGTGCTTGATATCCTCATCGGCTTGCAGGTCGTCGCAGAATCTACAAGCGTCCGTGTCTGTCAGTCTAAGTCTTTTTGCATGTTTTCTTAGAAGACAGTGCCTTGACAGGATTCCAACCAATGTTCTGAGTTGTTCCCTACCAAATTTTATAATTTCCCTAGATTTTTTGATGTTGAGTTGTGGCCAAAGTGCCAAAGTGACCACCTTAGATCAGCCTTCATTTCGGTTTGGTTTTTGATTTTACCTTTTAGTATACCTAGAGGTGGTTTGGGCCATGCTTCCACTTCTGTACCTAGTTCCCCTCCTTTTCTCGCAAACTCGTCAGCTTCCTCATTTCCTGCTACACCGCAATGTCCTGGCACCCAACACAGTCTTACTTGGTTCTGACTGCATAATGCCTTGAGCATTGTGCGGCAGTCCCTGACTATTTCGGAATTGACGTTAGGGGATTCCAGTGCCTTGAGTGCAGCCTGGCTATCGATGTAGATGGCAATATCCCTCCCAGATATAGATCTCATCTGCAAAAGCTCTGCCGCCTTCAGAACGGCTAAAACTTCTGATTGAAAGACACTGCTAGTATCCGGTAGCCGTATAGGCACTTTTAGTTGTGGGTCTACAGAGTAGATGCCAGAACCAGTGCCTTCCCCTGTCTTCAAGCCGCCTGTGTAAATTGCTATTTCACAGTGCTTGGTGACCTTGTCTAAATGCCTCTCATCCCTTTCTGGATAAGATACATCGTAGGGAATATCGAGATCAACCAAAGGGAAGATTTCATCCGTTTGTATCTGATTACCGGGCAACAGTTCTGATAATATGGAACAGTGTCCGAAATTGCCATCCTTGAAGTAGCCTAGAGCATTGAGCCTTAAGGCGCTATTTCCTGCTAGTTGTTTTATGTATAAATCTAATGGAATAAGATGCAGAAAAATGTCTAGCGCTGCTGTAGGAGTACTCCGAAGTGCACCCGTTATAGCTACGCATGACGCCCTCTGCACGGTCGCCATTTTGCCCACTATTGTCTTCCTGTTAATGGCCCTCCACCACACTATTGCGCCATATGTGAGTATGGGTCTAACTACCAACGTGTATAGTCAATGCATCATAGCAGGTTTCAGACCCCATGTCTTACCAACCATTTTCTTGCAAGTAAAGAGAGCATTATATGCCTTTTTTATTCTTTCCCCCACATTTAGATTCCAGTTTAGGGGGGCAATTCTACTCATTCCAGCTTCGGAAGATTGAAGTGCGGTATTTTGTACTTTCGGGTGAAGAGTACTAGTTCCGTTTTGGATGGGTTGGCATTGAGCCCACACCCTTTGGCCCACTGGCTAATCATCCTTAAAGCACCCTCCATGATTTCACTCAGAGTGTTTAGATACTTTCCGTGAACAGTGATAACCACATCATCTGCATACGCTGTGACACTTATCCCCATAGAACTTAGTTTCTTCAAAATGCCATCAATAACCAGTACCCACAAAAGAGGTGATAGGTTAGGTTAGGTTGGGAGGGCAGTTTTGCAACCAATGCAAATTTCACCCAGAAGCCATGAAGGCCCATTGTGAGTACCCTGTTTGTACATGTAAGGACATGTGGCTAACAAAACCACTTCGTTCTGTTGAGGAATAGTTTTATGTCTGATAGAGGTACCCTTGCCAAGTCGTCCAAACTTTCGAAGAACCTAGTTCCCATACAGGATGAGCGGCGTTCTTGTAAAGCTGGGCAGTGGCATAGAAGGTGTTCCACGGACTCTATTTCCTCCTCGTCTCTACAGCTTCTACAGAAGTCATTTGCGAAAAGTCCCAGCCTTTTAGCCATGTTTCCTATGATACAGTGTCCGGTTAAAACCCCGACGAGCATCCGGATTTGGCTTCTATTTAGGGAGATTAGGAGCTTTGATCTTTTGGTGTCAACCACAGGCCACAGACTTCGGGTTATGACGCAACCGGTGGTGTTGCTCCATTGTTCCTTAGCCAGTTGTGTGGTGACATCTTCAATAAAAGTCTTAGCAGTGTTGAAAGGCGGTAGCACCTCTCCGTCCGCAAGTTGAGGGTCCATATCAGAGCCGTATCTGGCCAATTCGTCCGCCTTTTCGTTCCCTTCCACCCCAACGTGTCCCGGAACCCAGCAGAGTAGAATTGAGTGATGACGTATAGCCCTGAGCGCCACGAGGCAATCTGTGACACATTTCGCATTGATAAGATTGGAGCCGATAGCTTTAAGTGCTGCTTGACTGTCCACACAGATGGTTATTTCCATTGCTGGTAGTCCCATCGATAAGATAGTCTGTGCTGCTTTTTTAACCGCATATATCTCAGCTTGGAAGACACTGCAGTGGTCAGTCAGTCGGAACGACTGGCTAATAGCAAGCCTTTCTGAGAATATGCCGGCTCCTGTTCCATTTTCTGTTTTTGAACCATCCGTGTAGACGGCTATACCTTTAATGATGGTACTGGGTGATTTCCAGTCCTGCCTTTTGGGTATAGTGATTCTAAAATTTTTCTCGAAGTCATATCTGGGTTTCTCGTAATCGGTGAGTGACGTGAGTCCCTTCCGATCGAAGATTTCAAGTATGCTTGAGTGTCCGCAGTAACCAGGCTTCCAAGTTTTGTTCTCTCTTAATCTGAGAGCGGCTTTGGCTGCCACGTTCTTAGTGAATAGCTCAATGGGTTGCAGGTTCAATAGTGTTTCCAGACCTAATTGTGGTGTGGATTTAATTGCGCCTGTTATTCCCAAGCAAGCAATTCTCTGCACCTTGTTCAGGTTCTTAAGATGGGATTTGGTTTTAACCGCCTCCCACCAAACAACTGAGCCGTAGGTAAGAATGGGTCTCACAATCGCGGTGTACATCCAGTGCACAATGTTCGGTTGCAAGCCCCAGTTTTTCCCAAAGGTTTTCCTGCATGCATAAAAGGCATTAAGTCCTTTCTTCATTCTTTCTTCAGTATTCCGTTTCCAGTTAAGTTTGGAGGTGAATATCACGCCCAGGTACTTGGCCTCGGTCGAAAGATTAAGTCGGACACCTTTAAGCTTCGGTGGGTCCCATTTAGGTACCTTATATCTCCTGGTGAACAGAATTAGTTCGGTCTTTTCCGGATTAACCGCAAGCCCGTTGTGTTCCGTCCATTTGGATAGTTCTGTTAACGCAGATTCCATAATATCTCTAATGGTGGAAAGGTATTTTCCTGTTATTAGTACTACTATATCATCCGCGTAGGCGACTATCTTGATACCTCTGTTGACAAGGGATGTAAGTATTTTGTTAATCGAGATGTTCCACAGTAGAGGAGATAAGACTCCCCCTTGTGGTGTTCCACGATTAGTACTTTTCTTAATCGCACAGTCCCCTAGGCTGCTGTTAATAACTCTGCTGTTAAGCATAGTCTTAACCCAGTTTGTCAGAAACTGTGTTGAACCTGATTCCTCAAGTGAGGATATAATGGTTCTCGTGTTCAGGTTGTTGAATGCACCTTCTATGTCCAGAAAGGCCGCCAACGTAAATTCCTTGTTTCCTAGGGATTTCTCGATTGTTTTCGTTACTTCATGCAGCGCTGTTTCCACGGATCTACCTTTGACATATGCGTGTTGTGCACTACACAGAGTACCGCTTGTTTCGAGAGTGTTCCTAAGGTGCAGGTCCAATAACCTTTCTAGTGTTTTCAAAAGAAAAGATGAGAGGCTAATTGGTCTGTAATCCTTGGGTGTGGAGTGACTGGGTTTCCCTGCTTTGGGAATAAAGACCACCCTCACCTCTTTCCAGCAGTCAGGAACAAGTCCGAGTGTCAGGCAACCACGAAAGATTGCCTGCAGCCATGGGACGGTCCTTTTACTGCTTCTTTGTAGCATGGCAGGTATAATTCCGTCCGGTCCCGCCGACTTGTACGGTTGGAAGGATTGAAGAGCCCATGTTATTCTGTTTGTGCTAGTGCAGTCATTTATGGTAGCCAGTTCCTCAACCGGAAATGAGGAGAGGCTGCCATCAGAACTGTGTAGCAGCCTTCCTGGGATTGTGCATCCCGGAAAGTGTGTTCTGAGGAGCAGGTCAAGAGTCTCTTGACTACTAGCTGTCCAACAATTATCCTCCTTACAGAGGTGCCCTATATGAGAGGGAGTTTTGGCAAGAACTTTCCGGAGTCTTGCCGCTTCTGTGGTGGATTCTATGTCGGAGCAGTAGTTTGCCCAGGACACTCGTTTGGCTGCTCTAGTTTTCTTTTTAAACTCGTTGAAGCTGTTGCGATATATACTCCAGTCTTCATCGGTTTTTGTCAGTTTTGCTCTATTAAAAAGTTTCCTGGTTTTGGACCTGAGAAGTCGTAGTTCCCTAGTCCACCAAGCCGCGTGTGTTCTTTTGGGAGGGCGACTAATAGGACAGGATTTTTTAAAGGAGTCGGTTAGGGTCTTGGTGAGAAAATTTACTGCTTCGTTAACGAGTGTCGCCTTCGACAATGTACCTATGGGGTTAGGTGGAAGTCGACGTTCGACCAGTTCAGAAAATTTACTCCAGTCAGTCTTGACAGGGTTCCTAAAGGGGAGTTCTTTTGGTAGTTCAAAGTCAAAGAGGTGATAATACTCCACCTTGCGGGGTCCCTCTGGTTACTGACATTCTGAGTGAACTTCGCCCCAGAGTGCAGTTAATTTTCCTACTTTTAAGCATGTTGCTTACCCAAAAACGAATGCCGTGTTCAATGTTAGCATTCACCATTGTACTTTCGATCGATCTGCCCTCTACGTTGTTGAAAGCCCCTTCTATGTCCAAGAAAGCTGTTAAAGCAAACTCACCTGGATGTAGACTCCTTTCTATTTTTCCTACTACATTGTGTAGAGCCGTTTCTACTGAGTTTCCCTTCATGTATGCGTGCTGTGATTCACTTAAGAAGCCATTGCCGCATATACTCCTTATATGTGCCTCTAGAAGGCGTTCGAGGGTTTTCAACATAAAAGATGGCAGACTGATTGGTCTGAAATCCTTCGCGGCTGTATGCCCCTGCTTGCCTGCTTTGGGAATAAAAAACGCTTTTACCTCCCTCCAAGCTATTGGTATATATCCTAAATTCAAACTATGTCTTAGAATTTCCAAAATTCTCGCTATCGCATTTTCCGGTGCTTTTTGCAGCATGATCGGTAGAATGCCATCTGGACCTGGAGATTTATACGGCTTAAAGGATTTTATAGCCCACCGTACTTTTTTTCCGGTTTATGAGATCAGTTATTTTTTCACCCGGAAGAGGGTTACTATTGATTTCAGAGTGCCCATGTACGTCAATTTCGTCTGGGATAGAAGCCCCGGGGAAGTGGGACTCCACAAGAGTTTCAAGAACTTCCTGACTGCTTTCAGCCCAGGTTCCATCATTTCTTTTGATGAAGCTAGGTACGCTTGCCTCTTTTGAGAGCATTTTGCGTAGTCTAGAAGTCTCATCTGTATTAGCAATAGTTTCGCAAAAGATTTTCCATGAATATCTTTTCGATTTCCTAACTAAGTACTTGAATTGCCTTTTGCCTTCACTGTACTCATTTCATGTGCTGTCGTCCTTTATTAGTTTTGCCCTGTTATAAAGTTTCCTTACTTCTTTTCTTTTCAGACCTATTTCCCTGTTCCACCATTTAGGCTGGGCCTTTTTTGGTGCCTTGTTTTCCGGACAAGCGCTTTCAAAAAGCTGTTGCCAGTGTCTTGTTAATTAGCTCTACCGCCGTGTCTAATATTTTAGCTGTATCACAGGGGAGAGGCTGGATGTCAAGACTTTGATTGACAATTTCCGCATATTTGACCCAGTCTGTTTTTTTGGGATTCCTATGGAAACCAAATGCCCTATTTTCAAAAGTTACCTTAAAACATATCCATCTATGATCTGGCATAGACGCCTCTTCCATTACCCTCCAGTTTCCCATTTCTACTTTGTTCGTATTAGAGACAAGGGTAATATCAAGTACCTCCTGCCTATTTCTAAAGGTGAATTCCCTTTTTTACATATAGTAAGGTCAGAAGATAAAATAAAATCATAAAGACACTCACCTCTTGTATTTATCTCACTACTCCCCCATTGTGTATGGTGGGCGTTTGCATCACAGCCCATTACATGTGTCCAGTTTCTTTGACCAGCCAAGTTCCTCATGTTCTCCGTGATTACTACCTCGAAGTCATATGGTAGAGAGACTGATGCCAGACAGAGTGGTTTTCCAAGATCCCTTTGAAATGCCTTAATTTGTTTTTTAATTAGTATACAAGCCTTGATTTTACCTACTGTTTATAAAACAGCTCATAATTCCTATCTTTGAGCCCTTGGATCGTGTTTTTCTTGCTGATCCAGGGCTCCTGTACTAGTATGACTGCGACGTCCTGTTTGATGATGTATTCCATCAGACAGGCCGTCGCTGCCCTACTATGATGCAGATTTATCTGCAGTACTTCCATCATTTGTAGGGGGCGCCTCCTCCTCGCTGCCCTTGGCCACTTTGACCATGATTCTGCCCATACTATATCGAATCATCCCTCTTAATTCTTGCAGGGAAGGGAGACTTTCCTTATTTAAAGACAGCAGAAAATGCTGTCCATGTTGCCGTCTCGGTCCCGTCTTTAGGACTCTCCATGTATCGGCTTTAATTTCCCAATTTTAAACATGGTGAAGCCCTAGCAGTTTCTCCAGGTAAGTATATGGGCACGGAACCCAGACCCATGCCGTCGGTGGTTTGTACTGCGCCAACTCCGCTACCGTTATGCATTTGATGTGAATGCCTTCCCATTGGTCACTATGTTGTGTGACGAAGTTTCTGAGGAATTCCACGGAGTAAGTGTTACCACAGGCAACAACCTTGCGTCCACCTTCCCAACCAGCACCATCAAATAGTAGCTCCGCGTTTCCTGTGGCGGATAATTCCTTCCATAGGGCGTCTTGAAACTTTTCTTCAATGTTTTTCAACTGGTCGATTGTCAGACGACCGCAAGGCTCCCGCTCGTTTACCACAGCAACGAGAAGCATGTCCTTCGGATCACTTTGCCCACGACGTATAGTGGATGAAGTACCAGCCTTCATCTTTTTAGCATCGTTGGGCTCCGCAACATCGTCTGACCTGCCCCTCTTACTGCTGAAACCACCTCCTCCGGGTCCCCTTTCCCTTGCTATGGCAGTCTGCGAAGTTGAGGGTGCCTGCGCGCCTTCTTCTCCTATCTGCGTATTTTTCCTAGCTTTTCTCTGCTTTTGGTTAAGCATTGGGTCTGCCAATATGACCTTCGCTCTATCAAAAGCAGCTTTTTCCCAGTCACTGAGGGTGCTTAAATCGCGACTCCCATACTTTGCAACTTTACGCCTCGCATTCCGTAGCGTTGCCTTTGCCCTCTTGTGTGCGTTTGGTCTTGCACCGTTTTTATTAAAGGAAGCGGCGGATTCAGCGGTAGAACCAGCTGTTTCCACTTTGCTCCTCCTTATCTTAAACCCTTGCTTACTGACGGCTTTGGATCCAGTTTCATCGGCAGCGGATGTTTCAGCTGCCTCCACCTTTCCCTCGACCGCAGTTTTTCCCTTTAAAAGGTCTTCAGATACATCTTCACAGGCTGCGGATGATCCAGCTGCCTCAGCTCTCTCCTCGACCGTTATATTTTCCTGAAGATCAGTGAGAGTGCCAGACTTCTCACTGATGAAAATGCTAGCGTTGGTTAGGGTGTCGTCAGACTCCCCACCATCGCTAGCCAAAAGTCTTCTTTCATCCAATTCCAGCGCCAAGAGGGATACGGTTCGAGTCCGACTCCCCCCTGATCGAAATTGCCTTTTGATTTTTGATTTTTTTCTTTTGTTTGTCCATTTTTGTTAATTTTAATTTGGTTCCCACGAGTAAGGCCGGAAACAAAAGGTCAGCTCAGGCAGCGCCGCCATACCTGAGTAAGGCTATATAAAACAGACCCGCGCCAAGGCGTCTGAGGGAGCTAGTAGTCGACTGGTTTTAACCCCAGCCTTTCATCCTTCGGTACGGTTTACTATACGCTCACACCACCACTGGAATTAGGTATCTATAGAGCACTCTAACTAAGAGTTTTTGGGCAGTTCTTGGTTCATTGCTCTTCAACAGCCTGTCTGACATGGGTGACCCTTCTGGCGACTTAAGCCGCCGACAGCATAGCCCGTTGAGTCTTTGCAACCTAAACCTCCACACCAACGTCCCAAACAAAGGGACGCAACGCTAAGTTGCCCACCCCGAGTGGAGGAGGTCTTCCTCTAACTCCCAGAACCTTTTCATTTGAGAATCCAGCGATTTGAAATGGTTCTGAATAGTTAATGAGTTGGATTGACCTGAACTGGTTGTTCTTCTCAGTACATTGAGCAGCAGGCGCTCCTATTTCGCCCTTTACGAGACCTTCCAAAATTATAGATGCATATGCATCAGCGCCTAGAAGGAGGTAAATTTTTCCTGGCGAGCTATAAGACGGATCGGCCAGTGGTAGGTTGTGCAGATGGGTCCATGCCTTCGTGGTCAACTGATGTGCTGGTAGCAGTGACGTCAGTTGTTTGAAGACAAATGCCTTGACGTGTAGAGAGAATGATGATCTGATCAAGGAACGGATTGTGAATTCGACTTGACAGTTCGATATGCCAGTTGAAGTTTGGCCTAAGCCCGTGACTTGTGCCGAAGTCGTTTGCTTTTTTAATTTCAGCAAATGAGTAACCTCCTCGGTGACAAATGTAGCCTCTGAGCCCGGGTAAATTAATGCCCGTAAGATGTACTCATTGCCATTAGTTGTAGATACTTTGATCAATGCTGTCGCTAACAATGCTTTTGTATGCATCTTATTGAATAATGTACATGTTTCGTTTTGCTGGTTAAGCATTTTGGATGTGTGTATTACATTTTTTTGGTGGTTGGGTGTTGTATGAATAGGGTAGGCACTGATTGGCGTCAACTTGGCGATGCCCAGGCGTTGTAACTGTTCATACACATCAATTGTGCTTATTTTACCTCCGCGTGGTAGCCACCGGGTACTGGTCTTGTCCTTCCGGGCATGACTTGCTAAACTTATAAGCGCGAGTGTTGAACACGAAGAAAATAGCAACACTATAATGTTCTGTCGGAATGACTGCCTGATCGAGTCTCAGAGGTCTTACATGAGCCCCTCAGAAAGAGGACGTACGGCGGATGAATTCACATGGTTGAATCAACGGTGGCGTCAACAGTCAACATGGCAGATACCTCAATGAGCTACTTCGACGTATTTGGAGCTGAGGTCATTGAGAATTTTTCAGCACTAGTCAGGGTGTTGAAATAGAGATGGTGGCGGAAGAGCCCTTAATGGGTCAACGGCAGCTCTCACATCCCCGCAGCGGGTTACTGACTCCGGAATATTCCGGCTCCTTTTGCCCAAGGGGTTACAGAAAGGGCCTGGTCCTCCAGGTTGGGGGTTGTGCGTGGGGTTAACTACCCTACCACGGAAAAAAAAGCACTGTTGCGAAGCAACCAAAAGCCTCGGATAAGGACGGATTCAATGTTGACGAGCCTTCAAAACGAAAAAAGGACAATGACGTTCGGATCTGCACGTGGAATGTTCGAACTCTGAACAGACCGCGTGCAGCCGAACAACTAGCGGAGGCCCTAGACTGCTACAAATCAGGTATCACCGCCATCCAGGAAGTGCG
Organism: Cheilosia urbana; assembly: GCA_946477585.1. NCBI lineage: Eukaryota > Metazoa > Arthropoda > Insecta > Diptera > Syrphidae > Cheilosia > Cheilosia urbana. The sequence continues at coordinate 49,389,187 of OX297856.1, forward strand.
GTGGGATGGGCCGGGCAAAAGGAGGATGAAAAACTGTGACATTTACTACGGTGACTGCTACAGAGAACAAAAGCAGCGGATTTGTTGTAAGCGGCAGACTTAGGCAAGAATTCTTGAGCTTTCGACACGTTAGTGAACGCCTTACAACTATCCGCATCAAGGCTAAATTCGCCAACATCAGCCTGATATGCGCTCACGCCCCCACAGAAGATAAAGACGATGCTACCAAAGAATGTTTCTACGAGCTCCTCGACAAAACATATGAGCAATGCCCTAAGCATGACGTTAAAATCGTCTTGGGTGATTTTAACGCCAAAATAGGAAAGGAGGACATCTTTGGTAGCACAATCGGAAAACATAGCCTACACGACACCACGTCTGGAAACGGACTTAGGCTGATTGATTTTGCTGCGGGACGTAATGTTACCATAGCTAGCTCGCGGTTTCCTCACCTCAATATACACAAAGGAACATGGCGGTCACCTGATCATCAAACCGTCAACCAAATTGATCACGTTGCGGTCGACGCAAGGCACTCCTCCAGTATTCTAGAAGTCCGAACTTTCCGAGCGGCCAACATAGACTCGGACCACTACCTTGTTGTAGCCAAGGTACGGATGCGGATATCCCAGACGCCAAAACAGCGAGAAAATACTGTGAGGAGATTTAACGTTGGACGGCTACAAACGCAACAAACCGCCAGAACCTTTGCCGATCGCGTATCCCTCAACCTCTTGAGAAGTCCTATACTGCCAGCATCAAGTGCCGAAGACCAGTGGCGCCGATGCCAAGAAGCCATCAAAAACGCCGCAACTGATGTGCTCGGTTTCACCAGCCCACCCCCTCGAAACCCCTGGTTTGACGAAGAGTGCCGGCAAGCACATGCAGCAAAACAAAGTGCATACGAAGCGTCGCTGCATAGAAGGACAAGAGCAGCTCGTCAGCTCTACGAGCAAAAAAGGAGGGAAGAACATCGGCTTCTTCGGAGAAAAAAGAGAGAGCATGAGAAGCGCGCGATCGAGGATATAGAGAGGTGTTACTCCAGGAACAATGTTCGGAAGTTTAACCAAAAGGTAAAAAGAACGTGTCATGCCAACAAGACCCGAACGGAGACCTGTAGAGACGAACAAGGAAAACTTGTAGTAGAGTCACAGTCGGTGCTGAGGACATGGAAAAACCATTTCTGCAGACTGTTAAACGGCGAAGACGACACAAATTCCGCTGTTAGGCAGAACGAACCATTCAACCTGGACGATGACAACCAAGATTTCCGTCCACCTGACCAAAATGAATTGAGGATAGCAATATCTAAGCTTAAATCCAACAAGGCTGCTGGTCCAGACGGCTTACCTGCCGAGCTCTTCAAGGCAGCCGGAGATGACTTGGTAGAGTGCATACACCAACTCATCTAAAAGATTTGGTTAGAGGAAAGTATGCCTGATGAATGGAACCTCAGCATTGTTTGCCCGATCCACAAGAAAGGAGACTCTCTAAACTGCGCCAACTATAGAGGCATCAGTCTCCTTAACACTGCGTACAAGATCATGTCTGCCGTACTGTGTGAACGCCTGAAACCTTTCGTAAACGATCTGATAGGTCCCTATCAGTGCGGTTTTAGGCCCGGTAAGTCCACGACCGATCAAATATTCACACTACGGCAGATCCTGGAAAAAACCCAAGAATACCAGATCGATACTCACCATCTTTTTATCGATTTTAAGGCCGCATATGACAGCGTTTATAGAGACGAGCTATACAGAGCCATGTCTAGTTTTGGCATCCCTGCCAAACTTGTCAGATTGTGCAGAATGACGATGGAGAACGCTCGCTGCTCCGTAAAGGTCGGAAACAATCTCACCGAGACCTTTGATGTCAAAAAAGGATTTAGACAAAGTGACGCGCTGTCATGTGACTTCTTCAACATCATTCTTAAGAAAATTATGCGAAACTCACAAGCCAACACCAGAGGCACAATTTTCTATAAGTCTGTACAACTGCTTGCATACGCTGACGACATTGACATTGTTGGCACAACACAGCGAGCTGTCACTGGTGCGTTTGCAAGTATTAGTACAGAAGCGGCAAAAATGGGTTTAGTGGTGAATGAGGGTAAAACAAAATATACGCTGTCACCAAGAAGGGACACACACCATCGAAGAATCGGACAGAACGTCACGATAGACAGCTATAACTTTGAGGTAGTTAGGGACTTTGTCTACCTCGGCTCCGCTATAAACTCTGATAACGACATCACATCAGAAATCAAACGAAGAATCACACTTGCCAACCGCTGTTTCTTTGGCCTAAGACGGCAACTGATAAGTAAGGCCTTGTCGAGAAATACTAAGGAAACTCTGTATAAGACCCTCATCATCCCAGTCCTGCTTTATGGTGCAGAAGCATGGGCGCTATCAAAGGCGGATGAAGATCTCCTTGGTCGTTTCGAACGCAAAATTCTTCGAGTGAATATTGGTCCCGTTTGCGTTGACGGGCTTTGGAGCAGAAGATTTAACAGCGAACTCTACGAGCTGTACAGCGACATCGACCTAGTCAGAAAAGTACGCATCAGTCGTCTAAGATGGCTGGGACATGTAGAGCGAATGGACACCAACGCTCCGGCCCGAAGAGTCTTCGATTCTAACCCGGAGGGACAACGCAGTAGAGGAAGACCTATCCTTAGGTGGCGCGCGCAAGTGCAAGGGGACCTCAACCAACTTGGAGTGCGCAACTGGAGGCAGTTAGCCAAAGATCGCGCTAACTGGAGAGGCGTGTTGGTTGAGGCCCAGATCCACCCCAGACTGTAGCGCCACCTAAGTAAGTAAGTAAGTATTACATTTTTATCTCGAACGAGATGGTTATTTATACTATATTGTTGATATGTGTACGGTTGGGTTTGAGATTGCGCATATGTTTGAGCGCTTATCGCATTTTGCGATGTTGAAGGTCCACATTTAATGAACTCCTGTGGTTTATTCGGAACATGTGATGTGGCATTTTGATTTAGTTGATTGCTAACAACTTGCTTTTGTGTCGCTGACATAATGTTGCTATTAGCGATAGCTGCAGCGTCTGTGGAATTGTTGGGAAAAGAGGAGTGTTGACAATACTGATTTTGAACATTTCGATGAATGCGTTGTTGAGCCTGGTGTTGAGTATTTTGTTCAATATTATGTTGAGACCTATCAATATGCAATAGCGTGTGATGCTTTAAACTGCATTTGAAACAACGATTAATGCTGTTGCAATTGTTCGCATGATGGTCGTAACCCAAACAATTAGAGCAAATGGAATTTCGTTTTGTTGCTTCCATACGAGATTTGACATTCATTTTCAAAAATGTCTTGCAATGGCGCAAGCTGTGTGCACCTTTGCAGAGGCTACAATGAAACTGTTTGTCCTCCCTATCAGTTTTTGATAGGTGTTGGACGTAATTTTTCGAAACGATGTTGATGGTAATGGTTGTTTCTGATGTGCATTTGATTCCATAAGGTTCTCAAGTGAACTGAATCTGTCTTCAATGAATGCTAAGAAGGTTTTCCAATCGGGAATACTTCTTGAAGTTCCTAATCTTGCCTCCCAAACACCATGGATATGGGATCAACACAAGAGGTGGGCCCGTACCGGGAAAAGCTCAGGGTGATTCAATTGAACCTTCATCACAGCAAAGCAGCATCAGCAATGATGACTAAATGCTTTGATGAGGATTCGTTTGATATAGCCCTCATACAGGAGCCTTGGATCTTTAGAGGAAAGATTAAAGGACTCCCAAATAGCATGGCTGAATTGCATTATGCGCAAGCCAGCGAAAGAACTAGGTCCTGTATCCTGGTGAGGCGCGGAGTTCAAGCATATAAATTGCCGGATCTGTGTGCCCCAGACCTTGCAGCAGTACGAGTAGGTTCAGGTGCGGGAACTTTTGTTGTAGCATCTGCATACCTGCCGTATGATTCTCCGGATTCTCCTCCGACAAGGGAGTTGGAGTCTTTGGTGAATGCATGCAGGAACAGGAATGAGGACTTAATGATTGGTTGTGATGCCAATGCACATAACGCCGTGTGGGGCAGCACCAACGATAATTACAGAGGAGAAGCATTATTCGAATTTGTATCATGCAAGGATCTGGCTATATTAAATAGGGGAACAGAGCCAATCTTTGTGGATGCGAGGCGGAAGGAAGTAATCGATGTTACCCTGTGCAGTAGCCAGATAATTGAAAGAATATCAAATTGGAGGGTAAGGGATCAGGCTACATAGTCGGATAACAGAGCCATTTCATTTGACGTTCGCTACGGGTCTAAAAGAAAATAAGATCGGAAATACATCATAATTCCGAAGAACACGGATAGGACTAAATACCTTGAAGTATTGGAGGAAAAACTGAATGTAACAAGATTCGGAATACCGAAAAACACTTTGCATGTAGAGTCACAGCTGAAGCTTCTGCAATCAGCTGTTGAAGATGCGTATCGAGTGGCTTGCACACCTACCTTAGTGGAAAAACAAGATCCAACGCCTTGGTGGTGTAGGGAACTTAAAAAGCTAAAGAAGGATGTGAGGAAGGCCTTCAATCACGCCAGGAGGAGGGGAGAACCCGAAGCATGGGATGACTATAAGGCGAAAAAGAAAGAGATGAATGGTACTCTGCGACGACGTAAAAGGGAGTCATGGAGGGACCGAGAATGAGGAGTACGTCTGAAGTCAGTAGACTACAAAAGATTGTCTCCAGGGATCCAGTTTCCAAGATCGGGAGATGTTGGAAACACTGGATCAGACAAATGAGATCCTAATGGAGGTACAGAACGGATCGTAACACCAGAAGCGGTCAAGGGTGCGATAGCAACATTTTCACCCTTCAAAACCGCGGGGCCGGATGGTATATTTCCAGGTCTTATGCAATGGGGAGTAGACGTAATTGCACCAAGGCTCAGGAATATATGCGTTGCATGCCTAGCAATAGGCTACATCCCGATTACATGGAGGGAGACAAATGTGGTCTTCCTTCCAAAGCCGGTGAAAAAGGATTACACCGAGGCAAAGGCCTTCAGACCAGTTAGCCTAGCATCCTTTCTGTTGAAAACAATGGAAAGGGTGGTGGTGGACTATATGGATAGTACTGCGCTCAAGGCGTATCCTTTAAATAGTAGACAGCATGCCTACAAAGCAGCAGCGCTACATCAAGTAGTACGCGTTGCAGAAGAAGAGCTAAATACCGGGGGCATTGCGATGACCACCATAATGGACATTGAAGGTGCCGTCGATAAGATATGCTTTGAAAGTCTGAAACAAGCCTTGGAAAAACGTAGGGTTAACCCATTGGTGGTAAGATGGGTGGACAATGTGTTGAACACAAGGGCGATAAATATTCAGACGGGATCCTCAAAACTCAGAGGAAGGGTTAGCAGAGGTTGCCCACAAGGAGGTGTTCTCTCACCTACACTGTGGAATATCACTGTGGACTCTCTTCTCGACAGACTTGAGGCGACTGGCATTCACACAGTGGGATATGCCGACGACATAGCAATAATGGCCAGAGGCAGTTTCATAGACGTCACCGCAGATATCATGAGGAATGCGCTCAAAGTGGTGGAACGGTGGTGTCTGGAACAAGGGCTTTCCATTAATGCGGGAAAACAGATCTAATAATCTTCACGAGGAAGATGAAAAATCTGGAATTTCGACCCTTAACACTTTTCGGATCGGAACTATAAAATGGCCAAGAAGGTTAAGTATCTCGGAGTCTATCTAGATACTAGACTTACTTGGAACTACCATGTTGAGGAGAAAGTCAGGAAGGCAAAAAGGGTACTACATCAGTGCAATCGTATATGTGGACAGAGGTGGGGACTCTCGCCTAGGTCAGCATACTGGATGTATACGATGATAACTAGACCCATTATTACCTACGCCTCGGTTGTATGGTGGGCAAAAGCCTCCCAGAAAACTGTGAGGAAGCACCTGGATAGGGTCCAACTTTTAGCATGTATAGGAGTTACAGGTGCAATAAGGACAACACTAACATGCGCATTGGATGTTATCCTAGGGATCTTACCGCTAGACTTATTTATTAAGAAAACAGCGGCCCTAGCGGCACTTCGTTTGCATCGACATGCGAAATGGCACAATCGTGGTACCATCTATGGACATAGGAAGATCCTGGAACTTGTCAAAAACGTGATTAGGGAGCTGAACATGCCTATGGATGGGATAACAAGGGTTCGTATTATGGAAAGGAATCGCAAAACTCGTATTGAGAACGCATTACTTCCAGAAAAAAGGAGTTGTGAAATAGTGATTTTCACAGATGGATCCATGATGGATGACGGAGCGGGTGCCGGTATCTATTCAGCACAGCTGGAACTAGCCCGTCACGTTAGCCTCGGGAATTACACTTCTATATACCAGGCTGAGATGATTGCATTGCTGCATGCGTTGGACTACTTGCTTGAGAGTCAGGTGGAGGGACGAAATATCCTTATAGCACTGGACAATCAGGCGGTGATCAGATGCATGGAACAAACAAACATAACAACATCATTGGCATTGGAATGTGTACTAAAGCTCAATAAGTGTTCATCTAAAAATGAAGTAACACTGACTTGGGTACGAGGACACATAGGGATCGAAGGCAACGAAAAGGACTCCTTTGCAAAACAGGGGTCAACTGAAAAGTTGCTGGGACCAGAACCATTCTCTTCATTCTTCATTCTGCAAAGGAATGGTAGAACAGCTGATTCACAAATGGATCACGGCAGAACAACTGAGAAGGTGGTCAACCGTGGAACAATGTAGACAGGCTAAAATGACAATTAAGTGGCCGACCTGCTCCACTCAAAGAAGGGTTCTAAGCATGAGTCGAGGAACATTGAAATGGGAGGTGGATTTGTTACCAAGACATGGTAATTTTGGGTATCACTTAACGAAGATGGGCCTTAGAGAGGATGATACCTGTAAACTATGCCTGGAGGAACATGAGACAGCGGCACATATACTGTGTCAATGTCCGGCGTTGCCTGGCAAAAGAATGAGGATCTTGGGACATCATTGGGTCGAGACCCAGTCGATGAAACAGATCTCCCATAAACAGTTGCTAGCGTTAACACTAGGAATTGAGCTCAGGGAAAAACTCTGGAGAAATCCAGAAAGTATCTCTGGGTAAGATTTGTAGTGGTAGATAGACGAAAAGAGACCCGATTCGAATATCTCTCGACTGGTTGAAAGCTCAAAAAGTCCGTGGGCAGATCATTCGTGAGTGCACCGTGGTACATTAGAAATCAAGATCTCCATAGAGACCTCGGAATTCCCACCGTTAAGGACGAAACGAAAATATGCGCTCGAAAGCATAGAAACCGATTATTAGGACATATTAATAGCTCGGTCCGTGAAATTCTCGATGAAACTAATTTATTGCGGCGTCTACAACGAACTAAACCTTCGGACTTAGCCCAATAATTATCAACCGTGTAAAATTGCGGAACGAGCAGGAACTTTCGCCGGAATGTTGCCTGCAAAACGTGTAAGACTCCGTAATAAAAAAAAATTGATTGATAAGTCATAACTTAGTTGCAGTACAACAGAAATTTGTAGGAGGTGGTTTAAGTGAGTAAAAATCTCACACTACTATGAGCACGCGCCGAGTGTTCTCATAGTGTCTTCTAGAAGATTTCCACCTACCTCGGAAAAAAAAAAGTCCGTGGGTATCGCCGGTCATCCTGGTTAAGAAGAAAGACGAAAGTACGAGATTCTGCGTTGACTATCGTCAGCTAAACAACGTCACCAAGAAGGACAGCTACCTCCTGCCAAGAATTGACGATACCCTGGACAAACTATCTGGAGCCAAATGGTTTTCGACTCTTGATCTGAAGAGTAGCTACTGGCAAGTGCAGATCCATCCATAAGACCGTGGGAAAACAGCATTCACAGCAGGAAACGGGATTTGGCAGTTTACAGTAATGCCATTTGGGCTGTGCAATGCTCCAGCAACTTTTGAACGTCTAATGGAGCGCGTTTTGCTGGGACTAACATGGAAAACCTGTTTGGTCTACCTGGACGATGTCACCGTGGTAGGAAAAACATTTAACGAACATCGAAATAACCTAAAGGAAGTGTTCCAAAGGCTACGAAGTGCGCAATTGAAACTAAACCCGAAGAAGTTTGCTCTATTTAGACCAGAAGTGAAGTATCTCGGGCACATTATCTCTTTCAAAGCGTCAAGACTGATCCTGAGAAGGTCGATGCAGTGAAAAACTGGCCGGTTCCCAAAGGCAAACATCAACTGAGAAGCTTCCTGGGACTTGCGACCTATTACAGACGATTTGTTAAGGACTTTGCCGGGATCGCAATGAGTTTGCCTCAACTGACAAAAAAGGCAAACAATTCAAATGGTCAGGTGAGTGTGAGAATAGTTTCAAAGAACTTAAGCGACAGCTGTGCGACGCCCCCTGGGATAATATTTATTGTGGATGCAGACGCTAGTAATGTGGGAGTCGATCCGTCCCTTCCCAGGTGCACGATGGCCAAGAGAAAGTATTTTCGTACTTCAGCAAAGTTCTCTCAAAATCAGAAAGGAACTACTGCGCGCGAACTCCTTGCTCTGGTACTGGAAACAAAACATTTCCACAAGTAACTTTATGAGCGGAAATTCATCCTTCGCACAGACCATGCGTCTTTAAAATGTCTGCTGCCTTTTAAAAATCCTGAAGGACAAGTCGCGAGTTGGATCGAACGGCTGCAGATGTACGACTAGGAAATACAACATCGAAAAGGAAGTCTTCACTCTAATGCAGACGCTCTCTCCCGTCGACCGTGTAAAGCAGATTGCAAACATTGCTTACGACATGAGGAAAAAGATGTCGTGTCCGTTCAAAGGGTGAGAGCTATGCCCAACGGTGACTGGAGTGCGCGCGAAATCCGGGAGGCTCAAAGGGAAGATCCGGATATCGAACCTCGCCTGGAAGGAGCATGAGGGAAAACCAGACTGGCAGGAGATATCCAATAGGAGCCCCGAGCTGAAGGCATACAGTGGGACTCCCTATATGTACAAGACGGCATTCTAAAAAGAAGATGGGAAAGCTCAGGACCATTTCCTGAAACGAACAATGGAAATCGTTATATTCTTGTTGTTATGGACTACTTCAGTAAGTGGCCTGAAGCATTTGCTTTTCCTAACCAAGAAGCTAAAATCGTGGTGGAGCAAATTGTCTACAACTGGGTAAGCAGATTCGGTGCACCGATGGAACTGCATTCGGACCAGGGACGATACTTCGAGTCCAGGATTTTCCAAGGAGTGTGCCAGTTACACGGGATTCACAAGACAAGGACAACACCCCTTCATCCACATTCAGATCGGATGGTAGAGCGCTTCAACAGAACCCTAAATAAACACCTCTCTAAGGTCATTGGGGATGACCAAAGAGATTGGGATACGCACATTCCCATGTTTTTATTGGCCTATCGAAATGCATTGCATAACACCACAGGACATACTCCATCTGAAATCCTCTTCGGTCGAACAGTCCGCTTGCCAAGCGAGTTGATATTTGGATCTCCATGCGAAGAACCCAAGAATGAGGATGACTATGTTGCAGACCTCAGGGATATCATCAGGGACGTGCATCGAGGGACTAGGGAAAAGATTAAGATAGCCAGTGACTGCATGAAAACGAGGTACGATATTTAAACGACAACTACAGGATTCCAGGAAGGAGATCTGGTATCTTATACCTTTAAACGAGCAATCCTTGTATGTATGTATATAAATTCATTTCTGTGATCTCGGAAACGGCTCTAACGATTTCGCTGAAATTTTGTATATGGGGGTTTTCGGGGGTAAACAATTGATCTAGATTAGTCTGTTTGACAAAACGCGTGTTTTCGAGTTTTCATGCGTTTTTCTTTCCACGCAGAATTTGGTCGCTAATTTCGTTCTTCCGGCCACTGTCCGTCTGGTTCATCGGTTTATGACATCAGTACTTAGGCTTTACTCGGTTATTAGTATTAATTGTAATTTCAAAAACAGTAAAAATTAAAAAAATATATATATAAACTTGAACATATAAAAAAAAAAAAAAGTAAGTCACCGAGCGGGATTCGAACCCGTAAAACCCGTTTCTTACCGCCCGCGTCATAGTAAAAGGAAAAAAGTAAGACATCTACCGGCATTTAGGAGACCTACATTTTGTTATATGTTGAAGTTTATATAAAAGCAAAGCTCGGTCACCCAGATATTATATATAATCCTCATCGGAGAAAAGGCTTATCACCTAAGTAGCAACGAGACTGGGAAGGGCCCTATAAAATCGTAAAGCGCATCAACAACGTTGTCTATCGCATCCAACGAGGAAGAGGAAACTCAAATCTTTCAAATGGCAATGTCATCTGTCAGCTGTCAAGTGTAACTCACCACACTCAAATTCTAGAACCACTTACCTCATTCTAGAACCATCCAGAATAATTGGAAAATTCGCGATAGGTGGCAGAGCGGATATAAAAGGGCATGTTTGAGAAGAGGGAGACACAGTTGATTTTCAAGCAGTGATTGATAAACTTCGAAATAATAATCGTTTGAAGATAATTAAGTGTTAAGTAATACAGTGAGTTAAGTGATTGGTTTGAGTCTTTTAAGAATTGTTCTAAGTGATATTATTTTGGTACTTAATAAGTGAATATGTAATTAGAAAGTGTAATTAAGTGGTTTTATTGAAGAATTGATTAAGTGATATTGTTTTGTTACTTAATAAGTGAATAATTATAAAGTGTAAATAGAGTGATTTTTGTTTTTATATATATACTTCTCCCGGGAAAGGCGAACCTATAACGCTTCAACAGCGCCCCGAGATGCCTGCAGATGTATGTTTGATCTGCACTTAAATTGCTGCAAATTGTAGTCTTCTGGAAATATATCCCCAGGACAGGAAGCGAGTTCCAAAGTTTGCTTGTCCTGTAACAGAAGGAGTTTTGGAAAGTTGAGTTCCTCGCGGTTGTCAAGTGTACTGTATGGTCATGAGCATTAGCAGCCTGTGGCGCCCAAAAGTTGCATTTCGAGGGATAATGTCTTTGAGTTCCTCAGAACATCTAAAATGGAAGTACCTATAGAACAAGTATAGGTCAGCGACTTGTCTTCTGTGCACCAACGGTTGCAGATTCGATGTGAGTGTAGGGTCTCCAATGAGTCGAACTGCTCGTCTCTGTATGCTATCAAGCAGGTTAAGTGAATGTTTTGGCGCCGAGCTCCATATATGGGAACAATATTCCAAGCCTGGTCTAACCTGTGCTTTGTAGAGAAGGAGAAGTTGTTTGGGGCTAAAGTAGGTACCTCTTTGCTCTAAATAGGTAGCTCAACTTTGCGGACGCCGATTTTGCGATATAGGATATGTGGTCCTGCCATGTGATTCCTGAATTGACTGTGACTCCTAGAAGGTGCATTGAGTCCTTGTGATGGATTGGATGGTCATCCATTTGGATCTGAGGAACTGTTGATGCATTTTTTCTAAGATATAAGAGTGCTGTCATCTGCAAAGCTGTAGATATTATTATTTGTCGATCCAAGCACATCGTTGATGTGGAGAAGAAATAGAGTTGGAGAAAGAATGGATCCTTGGGGCACTCCTGCATTTATAGCAAACGAATTGGATGATACACCATCTACAACAACTTGGATCGATCTTCCCAGAAGAAAATTTTGCATCCATCCGCAGAGCTGTTGTGGTAATCCGTAAGACGCTAACTTGCCTAATAGGCCTCTATGCCAGACTCGGTCAAATGCCTTTAATACGTCCAAGGCTACGGCTCTGGATTCGCCGTGTTGTTCAATTGATTGTGTCCATAAGTGCGTTACGTAGCTTAACAGGTCACCAGTGGAACGACGGCTCCGAAATCCGTATTGCCTGTCGCTTATTAATCGATGGCCTTCTATATATTTGATTATTTCGACATTTATTACCTTTTCCATTACTTTAGAGAGCATTGAAAGTAACGCTATTGGACGATAGTTTTGTGGCAGACATTTCTTCCCTTTCTTTGGAATAGGTTGAATGCGAGCGGTCTTCCAGCAAGAAGGAAACGTCTTCTGGGAGTAAGACATGCTAAACAGCTTACAGAGTACAGGTGCAAGTTCTGGTGCACAGTTCTTGAGTACTATAGACGGGATTCCATCGGGTCCCGTTGCCTTATTGCAATCTAGTTCTTTAAGGATTCGTTTAATTATTCGAGGCCGAAATGTCACTTCTGCCATCGATGATTGCATCCTCGGGATATTTGGTGGCTCTAGCTGTGCATAATCTAGGGTGGAATTCTTTGAAAACATGCTAACGAAAAGATCTGCCTTTTCTTTAGGTGTTGTTGCTAGCGTGCCGTCTTCTTTTACTAGAGTTGGAAAAGAAGAGCAACTAAAGTTATTACTGATTGCCTTTGCCATGGACCAAAATGCGCGTGAGCCGCTAGGACATCCAATCACTCTTTCGCTGTAAGTTGTCTTCGCCGATTCAATAATTAGGTTGCATCTATTTCGAAGAATTGTAAGTTCAGATCTTTTTAGTTTTGAAGGGTTTGACCGCCATTCACGGAAAATCTTGTTTCTCGCTGCGGTAGCTCGCTTGCATTCTTTGTTAAACCACGGTTTATTTGAAGCTAATTTTTTGATGCAATGTGGAATATAAAGTTCCATACCGAGTAAAATAATTTCGGTTACGGCTTCTGCGCACATATTGACATCAGTATCTCTAAAGCACATTTCAGCCCATGGCAACGAAGCGAAGAAATTACGCAGCTCGTCCCAGTTAGATTTACTATAATTCCAAATCGAACGATAACGATCCTTTTTCGCTCCTATTGGTATCGATATAGAGAGGATAGCAGATATTAGAGCATGATCCGAATTCCCTAAGGGAGCAGACACTTTTATTTCATAATTATCTGGCTCTGTTGTGAGAAACAGATCGAGAGTGTTTCCGTAATTTGTTGGATTGTCAGGAGTTCGCGTGGGCTCATCGACGAACTGAGTGAAATTGCAGCAAATGCCGAAGTCTTCAGCTTGTTTCTCTGCCTCGTCCGTTCGGTTAGAATATCGTAGCCAATCCATGTTATGGGCATTGAAGTCACCAAGTACAATAACTTCAGCGGAATAAATAAATAAACAGAATAGTGTTTTATCTTTTCGAATCCCAGCCTGAATGTAACAGTATGATAAATACAGAGACTTATGCGATATTTACGGACATTTTTCTAAATCTCGCAGTTAATCTCGGGTGGAAACGTAGCATTATGTTTTGTATTGAATTTGTTCGGCTTTTATGGAGGTTTTGATTACAATTAAAAAAAACGTGAAATGCATAAAAATATATGGGGCATTCACGATCCAATACAACTAGCATCATGTCTGATATTATGGTCCAGTGTCATTGCGAAAATGTGAAACTGCAACATTTTTTCGGACAACAACAACTAATAGGGGTATTCACGATTCGGTGTAAAAGACCTCGTGAAATTGCGAAATTTTATTTTTTTTCATCAGATCGTGAACACACTTTTTTTCAACTGAAACAAATGACAGATCCAATGTAACAATTGACATTCGTTCTGAAAAAAAAAAACCTAAAAAGCGAAAAAGAAAAACGATTCAATGTTTATTGGAAGATAATGGAGACAAAATTATGTTATCTAATTTATATTACATTATGAAAATTATGATTTTCCCTTCGGCGGCACTTATTTTTGTTTTCCATTCTCTTTATTTTTTCCGATATCTCCACACAAGAATTAACAATTCAGCGAACTGTCAACTTGATAAGGCTACTCTGTTGTATTTTTCAGTTACAATAGGGTCAGGGTATAGATAAAGTGCAAAAGCATAGCGAAAAAGCAAAGTAAAGTAGGATTTTTTCAGCACGCAAATACAACAACTACTGTGAGTTCTCGAATTGTCAAGTAGAGCGTAATTGTTGTAATTGCGTGCGGCAAATCCTACTTTACTTTGCTTTGCTGAGATCGAAGCTCAAACAACTGGTCTATTTTTAAAGAATTTCCCTAAACGCTCATATCTGGTCAGGTGCACCAAAAACTTAATTGCACCTACTAGAGGGAATTCAAAAGCGCGCGATAAAACTTATAGGTGATAGAAATATAGCGGAGTCTATTGACCCGCTCGAACATCGCAGAAATGTTTCTTGCCTTTCCTTATTTTATCGATATTTTCACCACCGATGCTCTGATGAAATAGCTAACTGCATTCCACCCCTTCAACAATTCACTCGCAACACCCGTCACACATCGAATGCACATCACTTCAGCCTTAAGCCTACCTTCGGACGTACTGTAAAATATAGATATTCTTTTGTGAGTCGAACAACACGCATGTGGAATGCATTGCCTCACACGGTTTTCCCCTCTCATTACAACCCACAATTGTTTAGGACCAATGTGCACCAGTACCTCTTCTCTATCCTCCCTATTAACCCTTCCACTCGTGCTGTGCATTGACATTATAAGGGAACAAAAACCCCTTGAGCACTAGTGAATTATAAAAAAAAAAAAAATCATACTCTAGCAAACTCTCAGATCGAAATGTTGAAATTTATTGATTTGATTTATGAAAACATCCGTATTTACTGTAAAAAAAAACAATAGAAAATCAAACTTCACATGTGAAACGGAATTGTTCTATTTTTTGCTGATTTCATGCGGTTCGAAAAAAAAAAATCAGGTTCGTATAAGTGGTCTGAAATCGAAGAAAAGATTGTTTTATAACATAAAAAGAGACATAGATACCTAGCTCAAAAAATTTGTTCTTTTCTGTTCAAACTTAAACTTGATTCTTGAACGTCCCCTATGTCTTCGACGTACCATCTGTCATTGCTACGTTTATGGCGCATGTAGAGGTTAAGTAAATTTGTTTTTGTTTAATTTCACTTCACGTTTCTCTTCACTCTTGTTTTTGGCAAGGTTGTTCCAAAAGTGGTGGCTCTTTTTTGTCGGCAATATTTTTAGCAAAACCTTAAACGATTTTTTAAAATATTTGACAACTATAATTTCTATCAATTGCCGACAAACAGTAAAAATATGGAAGTTGGGTTTCTGCAAGAAACAAAGTCTATTCTGAAATCTTTGGTTTTATCGTCACCAAATGGCATGACGTTGGACAGGCTAAACCGCGACTACCGAGAAGTAGTCGGCAGTTGGATTCCATTTCAAAAATTGGGTTTCGCAAGCTTGGAACTGTTTTTAAAATCAATACCTGATACATTAGTTGTAAGACGAAGCCGCAACATTTTGGTATGGACCAAGTATTTACTAATAGACGTATATTTTTAAAGGTCTCAGGACATGGTCGCGAAGCCAGGATTGGTTTTGTTTCAAATGAAAAACTCAAACATATTAACGAAATGGTTAGTCATCAGAAAAACACAACACGAGAGCGAAAGGTAGCAGTATTGTAAGTTTTAATCTTATTAATGGTTTCTAACAAATTTAATAATGAGCACGCTTTTAATAGGCACGATACCCCTAAGAAACAAACCGAAGACAAAATTCGCCAACCTCATAAAAGTGTCAATAATGTGTCCACGCAATTCAACCGAAAGCTTTCCAATAATTATCTCTATGTCTGTCCGCCTTTGCAGAATTCTTATTTAATACCTCAGTACCCTAATGTTTTTCAGCAGCATCCTAATATTCTACCCCAACAAATCTACAGTAATCCAAATTATATTCTTGATAGGCCGATAGTATTAAATATCCCTTACCGGAATGTTCAACATACGCATATCTTGCCTACACATAACATACAATTAAAAAATAAGATCCAACCTGACTATTTAAAGAAAACAGATACGCACAGGGTATTTCATGAACAGGACAAATATCAAAAGGTTATAGATAAAAAAAACAACTCAAAAGCCAATTCGGATGAACAAGACAAAATTGCCGTAGTTGAGCAAAGTAATTCAAAGCGTATATTATCCGAGCCCAGCACCTCCAAGGGAGTGTTACCTAAATCGAAAGCAATACAGGAGCAGCAACACTCTAAAAAAGTTATAACAGAGCAAAACGGTTTGAAAAGCATAGATAAGGAAAAGAATGTCGTTAATGCATCAAATCAGATTAAATATCCCATCACGACGGACAAGATAATGGATGATCAAAGTAAGTCAAAAAATTCAAAGTGTAAACCTGATCACCAGAACAAAACGATGGCTGAACAAAACAAAGACTTAGCAAACAACATAGAGATCAGATTAATGACTGATTTAAATGAAAAAACAATTTCAGAGCACATTACAGAACAACTAAAATATCCACTTAAAAAGAAAACACCTGCGATAGAACCAAAAGAAATTAAAAAACGTCCAGGAAACCCAGTACAAGAGTCATCACCGTCATCTGAATCGAAAAATTCATCATTTGATAAATATGTTAATAAACAAGCTACAGCAGATCCATTCTCGCGTATTGACTCCTCGAGCGATGATATAGATGAAGCCGTCCCAGAGTTTGCAGCTGTAAGTCTTTAACAATTTTTCTTATATTGAATTGAAATATTTTTGGTAGGCACTTTTTAACTTATTTTTTGTTCGTATATAACGGGGTAACCGGGACTAGCGTAATTCATTTTCTTATGTGGTATTCGATTGGGCGCTCTCAGAGCGTTTTTTTTTTTTGCTCTCAGAGCAGTTTTTATGTTCGTTTGGTACGAACAAAACAATCTTTTTCAGATTTCAGAGCACTTTTGCGAATCTAGATATTTTCTCAGATTTACCAATACGAGTGCGTTTGAATTTGACAACTGGTGGAGGACGTTTAGGTTTTCGTGAATTTGTTCAACAGCAAAGAAAGGCATTGCATCGGGGGAATATATTTTAGGAAATTGGTTATGTATAAATATGTAAAAATCAATCGAGACGCAAATTTCGAATGCTTTAATTTAAAATTTAACCAGTGAATGAAAAACTATTTGAAAAGTGTTGAAGGCTACTTATATTCGAATCGCACGAATATTAATGTAGTATCCGTATTTAATCAAAGTCCGTAAAGGTAAACACGTCTGATTCGTATCGTAGCCACGTATGAAGTGCCCTTTTATTTTATTTATTTTCAATACATTCTTACATTATATTATAGTGTTGCTAGACAACATATTTTAAGATTTTATACAGTATTCGAGACACTACATTTATTCTCTTCTTTTTTTTCTTTTTTTCTTTTAATTTAGGTTTAATTATTATATATATACCTAAATTTTCATTGACAAATCGTAGCCCTGGAGATATGATGGTATATTTCTTTTTCGTACAATTCGAGCTGATGCTTGTACTTCGGAGCGGTCTCCTTTTGTTGTTGAGTTTGTTTGCGCTGGTGATGATAAGATTGTTGTTGTTGTTATTGGCTAAGTTGATGTGATTGGTGGAATCTTCTTAACATGAGCGACATTTCTTCGATACCGAGTACCGGTGCCTACATTTTCGACAGTGACCTGTGATCCTTTCCGTTCCATGACTTTGTAAACTGTGGGCTCAAACTTGGTAGCTAATTTATTTGTTATTATCTGTCTTTTTACTACCACTTCATCTCCTTCTTCAATATCATTTGTTTTCGCGTGACGCTTTCGATCAGCATATTCTTTTCCTTTCAACTTCATTTCTGCGTCTCTATCGCGAAAATCATCATCAATTTCTATTCGTTGATTAACAAGTGGTAATTTTCCACGAATATTTCGATTGAACATTAATTCAGACGGTGTCTTCAAAGTAACCGAATGAGGAGTTGATCTTACATCAGCAAGAATTTTTTTTTTGCAAATCTTCTCGCAAATCCTCGATCCAAATGATCGATTTTGTCGCTCCACCTCCCCATTTTCCTGTGGCCAATATGGCGTCGTACTTTGTAATATAATATTGTTTATGCGACAGTATTTCTTAATTTCCTCACACACAAGCTGTGGGCCATTATCTGCTCTTACGGAGATTGGTAATCCAAAACGCGCGAAAACGCAATCCAGTCGCTTAATCGTCTCCGTTGCATCAATGTTTTTCATTACATCTATCTCGAAGTACCGGCTATAATAATCAATCACCAGCAGCAAATTGTGGCCCGATGGCAATGGGCCCTGAAAGTCTACTGCTAAGTGATCCCACGGAGCCGATGGTAATTCAGTTCCTCTTAAAGGTTCTGGTGCAGATGGTGCGCTTACTAAAATACAACCTCGACACTTTTTCACAAAATCTTCAACATGTGTATCTATCTTTGGCCACCACACTTTTGCTCGTAGTCGTCGCTTCATCACAGTCATCCCCGGATGACCTTCATGACCCAATTATAATGTTCTTTCCCGCAGTGTTTGTGGAATTACGATTCGTGTACCACGAAGCAAAATGTTGCCGGCGAAAAAAAGTTCAATTTGAAACGCTTTGAATATCTATGCGTTGCCAGTCCAGTCATTTTCATTGAGTGCTTCCTTTACTGCTCGTATTTCCTCATCAGCTAATGAAAATTCTTCAATTTCACGCAGTGTTATGGCTTTCGGTTCAGCATTTCTGAAATATAACATAAAATCATCACCAATAACTCTGAAATCTCTTCTTTTTTTTTAATTTCGATTTAATGCGAAGTTTCCGCCGAGAAAAACACAATAAACATTCTCTAGACTCTAGAGTCTAGAAGTTTCCAGACACACATACATGTTGACACACATACATGTTGACACACATACATGTTTTACGGTATTTATCTCCAACCTTTTTTTTGTTTTTTTAACACAAAACATACAAACATCAACAACAACATCTTTTAAGTTCATTAAAACAGCGAGTATTTTCAACGCTCCATCCTTTGAGCTATATAATATAATATATTCGATTAACATACCTCACATCGTGTGTGAATTCTTCTCTGGTAGTGAATAGTAAATCGTTTGAACTTTTTCGCCACCATAATGTAGCATCCAATTTAACTTCTCTGTGCTGTTCTCCAACGAGTTTGCTTGAGCAAAAATTTCAAACCCTCGCAACCATTTCCTCCATTCACCACAACAATTTCCATCTGTTTTGAAATCAAATGGTGATGGTCCATCAGTTAATCTTCTTCGTTGCATTTCTAGATATTTCCTTTTTTTTTTTTTTTTTTTTGTTGTTGTAGATTCGTCTGCTCCTCGTCGCCAAATGTAGTATCCGTATTTAATCAAAGTCCGTAAAGGTAAACACGTCTGATTCGTATCGTAGCCACGTATGAAGGTATGAAGTGCCCTTCTATTTTATTTATTTTCAATACATTTTTACATTATATTATAGTGTTGCTGGACAACATATTTTAATATTTTATACAGTATTCGAGACACTACAATTATCACAAATAAAAAGAGCAAGTGACGTTTTTATGTTCGATTAGCCGCACGAAATCTGAAATCTGAGAGCGAATCTGAAGAAGCCCAAACGAATACCACATTAATCAAGCGGCGCGTTATCCGCAACAGACAAACGAACGGTAGCACCTTGGAGAGTCGGGGGATTCAAAAATTCTGCTGAGATCCAGTAGACATTAAATTAACCCGAAACTATATCGAAACAAAAATTGAAAAAAGTACAAGCTAAAACCTCGAAACTCATTGAAGACACGAGTGCATTAACGTGTTTACATTTAAAATTGCCAGAAGCAATAATAAACATGTTTAGCCAATTGAAGTGAAAAAATAACTTTTCCTTGAAAAACTGACAGGAATTTTGCGACGGAAACTTGATCTAGCGAAAACTCAATAATGAATTCTTTGAGCGCATTTGTTTCTAGACCAGAATATATTATATTATGGAAGTTGTTTGTAATTTTTTAGTTGCAAAGACTACAAAGTGGGACATTGGGTGTTACTACTTACAAATGACTTTTGTTTTTCACAGTATCGAAATGGCCCTCTTGTGGTTGTAAAAGTCGTTATTTTCTTTTCGAAGATGAATGGGCTAGACGCTAGAGCAATGTTTTGTGAGCCCTTCTTCACACGATGCAACTTAAAGGTTAGGTTGGGTAACTGGGTTGGTGAGACAAGGTAAACCTGTACACGAACCGATGAGAAACCAAATTGGTGAGCCAACCGAGGTATTTACAAATTTAATAAGCTCATTTATAGATCTGTCCGTATGTTTTTCTAGATTTTTGAACATGCACATATTTTCCTAGGGTTTTGGGTCTGATATAAAAGAGTGCTGGCAGTCGCATAGGGAGTTTGGAGTGTCGAGCTTTCTCCAATTTTTTTTTTGCCACAGTATTGTATTGTCTAAAATAACAGCGGGGAATCATTACTGCAGTATCGGTCTGGTGTAGTTCAAGAGAAGATCCCTTTTTAGCTGGTTCATCAGCTTTCTTATTTCTGGGCACATATCTGTGACCGGGAACCCAGCAGAGTTTCGCATTGTGACGCGCTCCAAGAACACGTAGCTCTTCAGAAATAGTTTAAATTGCTGCTTGGCTGTCCATGAATAAAGTAATATTTACATGATTTGCCATTATTCCAACCTCTTTAGCAGCTTTTTTCACTACCAAAAGCTCAACCTAGAACACGCTGTTGTAGTAAGGAAATCTGATTGAATTGAATAGATAAAGACTTTCGCAGTAGAATCCCGCGCGGACCCCTACATCCATCCGTGTAGATGGGTATCGTCGATCCGATGGATATCGTCTTCTTGCCATTCACTCTTGCTAGCAAAGCAATTAACAAATGGTCTTATGAAATATAGAGGGGGGTTGTGCAGTCCGTACGTATTTAGGATTCCTGCATGACCCGTCTGGCTAGTTTCTAGCTTTTAATCCGGCTCAGTCTAAGAGCACTTTTTGCTAGAGATGTTCCAAAAAGATCTAGAGGTGTAAGAGTTAGTACAGCCTCTTTCCCTACTCTAGGCTAGTTCTCAATGCCCCAGTGGTGCCCAAACAGATCATTCTTTGAATTTTTGTCATAGTTGTTGGGCCGACCATTCAGCGACAGGCATAGAATGCTACCATAGCCATCTTTTATGTGTCCAGGTATTTGGCGTTATCAGTAATTGTTAGCTGAGTCTCTTCAGTTGTAGGCAGATTAAATACGAAAGTAAATGTTTTTCGACATTTTTTTTTGTCTTTGCCAATGAATTTCAATACAGATTGCATGACGTGCGGCCGCATTTGATTTATCTGCATTCCTGGGATTTGGAATTTCTCCAAAGGATGATACAACAGCAACTGAACTAATAGCTTTCATATATGACAAATTGAAAAACAATCATTTCGTGCAATATTAATAATAAGTAGAAGGGATAATATAAATAAAAGGATTTATTAATCATGCATATCTAAATATGTAGGTATTGAAAGATAAAAATCAAAGCGAGCAGCTCTGTGTCATGCTTATTTTATGACCTAATAAAAGGTTTCGTTGAAAATCTGGCAAAAATAATCTGAGAATCCTAACAGGAATAATCAGCAGCCACGGTCTCGTGAAAAAAAAAAACATCTCCACCGCATTGGCGTCTTACCCGATCCTACTATACTCTGTTCAATTTATATTTTCTGTACAGGGAAGATAGGCTATTTGCCTTTCACCCTTACTATTATGGATTTTAATAAACTGTCTCCATTTTAAAGCTCTCACATGGTTGCCATAGTGAGCACTATAAATTGGCATAATTCTCTCTAGGGATGATACGGAGCTTCGACTCCGAATCCGATATGTCGGAACTTCCGGTTTAAATAGCACCTCCGAATCCGGCTTCGGTTCCGATATAATCACATCGGAGGTTTATCGGAGCACCATCATGGGTGACGAGGCGACCGATGAACATGAAAAAAAAAAAAAAAAAAAATAGTTGGCGCAACAGGTCCGGAGAGAACCTAGGCCTAGCTTCTCACAACCATTCGTTTTGTGTGAGTTTCTCATTTTTGGAACGAATGGAAGGGATCTACAATTTTTATGCCGACTCCAAACGGCTAATTGAGAAGCTCTTTCAAGACATTTATACTCTCGGATGTTTGTCAGACGTTCGCGAGAGGTAGCGCAGCGGAAAAAAAGCCTAAGTCGGAATTGTTTTTTTTTTTGCGGGATTCGAACCTGGGACCCCCGCATAGCAGTCCAACACACTAACCACTAAGCTACTGCGACTACGCCGATCAACATGAACAACAAAGAATTATCGAGTTGCGACATTTAACAATACGACTGTCTTTTCACTCTTTTATGTATTTTACATAACTAGGCGAGATTTGCATTGAAGTTGAGAGTGCGTGTGTCAATTTTATATTTTCAAATTTTATATATAAATAATTTGTGTCTGCGTGCGACCTCCGCCTCCGACTCCGATTCAACTCCGACTCCGCGGAGGTTGGTATGGCGCTTCCGACTCCGACTCCGGTAAAACCACCTCCGTACATCCCTAATTCTCTCACAAATATCGGTAGGTTTACCAAATACCAACTCTTTATTAAGAAAAAATGGTTTAACTGCATATTAAAAGATCCTTCAGAAATACAAAATAATTAAAGGAGTACCTAAACACTGTATGGCAACATCCCACATAATCAAATTCATTTATTCGCTCTCAAAAGCTTTAAAAAGCACCAAAATCGAAAGTTCTTTGACAAAATTCAAAGAAAAACCCTTAATGATATGCTAACATTGACATATGGTAACACTTCTCTGATGTGCTTCAGTCACTCACACTCATACTGCTTATTTTGGTTGATGATAATAGCAAGCGAACGCAAGACGATCGTGCTCATTCTGCCCGCGGCTGTGTGGCAGACTGGTTGTGGTGGGGTGTATGCGAATTTCAGGAAAATTACAACAACAAAATTCTCTGGAATGCCAGTGGTTTCGTTTTTATGTCTATGTCAGTGGCAAATCTTGTGTTTGAGTGCCGTGAGAGTAGCTACAGGCACCACTGGTAGAAAAAAGAGCTTCCCATAAGGCCTGTACTGAAAATATAAATTGAACAGAGTATAGCAGACTCTGTCTTGAGAGTGACGAATCCACTCTTCACATACTCATGGAATGTCCGTCTCTATGTCGTCTCAGAAAAAACATCCTTGGTGACGAAATTTGTAATTGGAAATCCTGAAAAGATGGCTCTAGGATCATCTAGGAAGGCACAAAAGGCTGAAGGCTCTCCCGCTTCATAATCTAATCTAAAGGTTGCGCTGTTTTGAGTTATGTTAACTTTTTTTTTTCTATCTTTACAGAATAATTTGGTGTTTCGGGTCGATATCCCAGAGAATACAGTTGCATTCGGAAGAAAAATTCCGGATTACGAACTGCCAAAGGAAATTGCGAAAGGTTCTGTCGTGGGCGTTTTTATTTCAGAGGTAAGATACATTCAAGAATTAAGGGTTGTTGTTTTTGTTTTAGCAGCGTCATTCATCTTCGTCGGTTCGTCATTTGTTTTTAATTCTATGAATTGGGCCACTTCTATTGGGTGGGTTCAAAGCATTAGTGGTGGTTATGTGGTTGGTTTGGCCGGACAATTAAAGATGTGTTGTACATCATGTGGCCTCCGTTGCAATTTGGAAATTTGTTTTCAGTGCATAGTAAGAATTAAGGGTTAATGTTATTGGATGTTTTTTAAATAATACTGGGGAAGGTAAATATTTAACGCGTTATCAGCTTGTAGAGAGCCAAGCTAGTTCGAAAAATTGTTTGCTGAGTTAACAAAAGACTTAATATGTACTGAACCACTCTCTATCTATCTTAGCCTTCCGTCTTCCATAAGTCAATGGCCTCACAAAACATGATTTACTTTCAGTTGTCGAAGAAAATGAGTTTTACGGTTAGGAAAAGTAATCAGAAATAACCTCGAGAAAGTAACGACTTACGCAATAACTTGTGTCTATATGTTTAGAGGAACACAATACACAAGAGTTTAAAAAAGATCCACGTTTCGTTCCACCTAGTGTTCAATAGAAGAAGCTGTAGTGTACCAGATATTAGTCATCAAGTTTTATTAAATCACTAGCTGACCCGACGGACTTCAAATATTTGGCGAAAATAGAATAAAATCAAGTATTAATTTCATTGAATTTGTTTCCTTCCCCAAAGCGTAAATGAAGAGTGAAAATGGTTTTCCAGCTGGGGAATACGCCACATATAGTTAGTCGTGTGAAAAACTTTTTTTTGATAAACTAACTTTATAAACCAAGATTGAGTTCAACCATCAAGTTTAAGTGGTCAAAAAAAGCAAAATATTTTTTTTATGGTATCGTTTTACGTGTGGCTATAACTGGCGCCTTAGCATTTACCCGACCAAAATTGAGCTTGTCCTTTTTACAAGAAAATACAAAAAGTCCAACCATCTTGCTACCTATAAGAAAGGGATCATATAGGAACGGTAGTCATTATAATTTTTTTTTTTTTTTTTTTTTTTTTTTTTATTGGTTGCGACAGGAGGTGAGTAATCTTCAAAAGATACCAATGGCCCGTACCATTGGTTATGCCCGATTCAGATATAAATAATCTGCCTACGTGCTAAACCTCACCCCTCAGAGCGGCACTATGAGATCCGGCAGCGCTCGCTCATAGTAGTATGAAATTCTTTCCTCTCATTTTTTCATTTTTGTGATGACTACGACTAAGTTACCTTAACAAGTAGTTTACGCTTCTGTAGTGTTAATCACGTTTGGTAGGTAGCTTTCCAGCGAACGCACCTACTAATACCGTCATTACATGCGGTTTCTCCTTATGGCGCTAGATCGAACGGTCTTGTTCTTTGTAGTCGGCGCTCAAGGTTTGTCACTTCCAGAGTACGGGTTATTTCATTATTGCAATGAGCATGAATACGAGTACGAAGTTTGCGAGCAAAGTTTGTTACCTCGTTACTCACGGTAGCAATTCCTAGATCTCTGTGGATATCACTATTTCTTATATACCATGGAGCATTCACGATTGCTCTTAGCGTTTTGTTTTGAAATGTTTGTATTATAGCCATATTGCTTGGTTTGGTACAACCCCAGAGTTGTATACCGTATGTCCAAGAAGGTTTTAGCACTTGCTTATACAGGAGCAGTTTGTTGTATACGCTTAGCTTCGAAAATTTTCCGAGAAGCCAATACATTTCTCTAAGTCTGATTTCGAGCTCGTCGCGTTTTTTCTTAACGTGTGGCTTTCACTTAAGTTTCGCGTCTAGGGTCATTCCTAGATATTTTGCCTCGTTTGCGTATGGTATTTGTACCGAGTTAATGGAAACGGGTAAGTTGTTTATCTTTTTGTACGTGAAATTGATATGCGTCGACTTGTCGAAGGCTTGCGATACGTCGAGAAAAGCGCTGGAGCAAATCTTTTTCCATTCTAGAGCTTTTTCAATTTCATTTGTTATTCGATACACCTGATCGATTGTGGAATGTTTGACCCGGAAGCCAAATTGATGATCTGGGATCAAGCGTCTTTCTTCAATTACTGGTTGTAATCGTTTTAGCAGAAGTTTCTCGAAAACCTTAGATATTATCGGCAGTAGCGAAATAGGTCTATATGATTTCTTATCATTTGTACTTTTCCCCGGTTTCGGAACCATAATGACTTCGGCTACTTTCCATTGCCTTGGAACGTATGAAAGTCTCAGAGAAGCATTTATAATGTAGAGCAACTTAACTAATGCTTTTTTCGGTAGTTCCTTCAGAATTTCGCCAGTGATTAGATCGTATCCTGGTGCTTTGTTATTTTTAAGCTTTGTTATTGTGATTCTAAACTCGGACAGAGATACGGCTTTTACTTTATAGTTGTCGGATGCCGTACTAGCATTTGATTCTTCGTTCAAAGGTCGTCCATCGAATGGCCTGAATGTTTCTTCTAGATGCTCGGCAAATAAATCCGCTTTCTCTTTGTCCCCTTTTGCCCACTCGCCGTTAGCTTTTTTAATTGGTGGCGAGTGCATTATGGGTTTCCTTATGGACTTTATGGCTTTCCAAAGGGAGTAGTTTGAGCTCTTTTCAGCAGTCAAGCCCTCGAGGTAAGTAGAAGTTTCAAGATTTCTAGCTCATTTTAAAGTTTGTTGCAAAGATGGTTCAGATAAGTTTTATCAGGGGGTGCGCGGGATTGTTGCCATCTCTTACGCGCTCTCCTCTTTTCTCGTATGAGGTCTTCTATTTCAGGTGTGTACTTGACTTTATTGTACCGTGTGGCTGTCTTCCGTAAGGGAGTATTTTTCCACGCTGCGCTCTGAATAGATTCCACGAGATTGTCAACTTCATCTTCTATTTCGAGGGGTGTCTTTAGTGGCACATTTAGAGCAATATTTTCTTTGCAATCTTTTCGGAAATCGTCCCAGTTGGTTTTGTTACTAGTTAACCTGGGTGGTCCTTCCTTTTTTGCTGCGCTTCCACCCATTTTCAGGTTGACTGCTGAGTGGTCGGAGCATGGATCGTAGCATTCTTCTACTTCCGTCAGATTTTTGTTTAGCCCTTTTGCTATAAAGAAGTCGACTAGGTCAGGGATTTTATTTTTGTCAGTTGGCCAATACGTTGGCTTTCCCGTCGAAAAAAAGTCCACACCATGCTTCATACTGGCTTTGTAAAGTAGTCTGCCTTTCGTTGAGTTGCATCTTGAACCCCAGAAAGTTTGTTTCGCGTTTAAGTCCCCACCGATAATAAAATTAGGTCAAAGAGGCGGTCAAGGTCGTCGTCTGCCAATCTATATCCCGGGGGAAAGTAACAAGATCCGATAAGGTAGTCTAAATGGTTTACTTTTACGGAGACTGAACTTATTTGCATAGAATCGAGTTCCATTTTTATGTCTGTTGAGTGCTTAATGAAATCTTTAATGTAAATAGAGGATCCGCCTCTGGCATTTTCCGAAGGATGATGCGCATGATAGTCTCTGTAAACTTTTATTTTGGGTTCATGTCCCTTTTTAATGTGGGTTTCCGATATCAAGCATATATCAATATTGTTTTTCCGTAGAAATGCTTCTAGTTCGTTAATTTTGTTTAGGAGGCCGTTGGCGTTCCATGTCAATATCTTAAGAAACTCTAGCATATTCATGTTTCGTTGTGTGGCTTTCGAGGTTTGAACTCGAGCTTGCTCAATTTGTCAAATATAACTTGATTATAATATGGTGACTTCAATCAATACACTGATAACACTGTACACTGCGGAAGATCCATTCTCTTATATGTAACTCGTTTTTACACGTGACTTTGTCCGCGTGGGACTCTATCTTGCAAGTTAAACGCTAGTATTGATTACTCTAGGTTGTATTTGTGAATTTTCAGGTTAACCAAACTCGCAATAAACAAGAAAGTTGAGTGAGTACGTAAGAATGGGAGAATTGTTTGCAAAATGTTTAGTTGACAACGTTTTCTTAGATAATATTGCTGCATATAAATTCAAATTATGATTGATAATATAATGAAATATAACTGTTATGTTTAGATTCACAGTCCATTTAAGTTTTGGTTTCACTTTCATAAAGACAATCATGAGCTGGATATTCTTATGAACAGAATAGAGTAAGTGCCAATATTAATAGTTGAACAAAATACTTAATTCCGTTTAATTCCTCTGTAGAGGCTTTTATAAACACCAATATGACAGCGATTTGGTTATTCCGAGGTCTTGCTTAGCTCCTGGGCAGGTGTGTGCTGCTCTATATAACAATTTGTGGCACCGTGCGGAAATACTGACAAATGTATACAACAACAAAGTCAAGGTAACATCTAACTACATTACAGGATGAAACAAAAAATATCATAATATAAAATTATACAATTCAGGTTCACTTTGTTGATTATGGAACCGTTGCGGAAATTGATATACACAATGTTAAATATCTTCCGACTACATTTGCTCATACTCCGATGCAAGCACATCGGGGATCACTTTCGCATATAAAACCCATATTGCCGCTCTGGCCTAAGCGTGCTGTGCGAGAATTTCTTTCAATGGTATCTGAAGTCATGCTTTACGCTCAGATAATGGAAATTGATGAAAAAGTATGTAATGTCAGAAAACCATGGCCAACCGAAAAGGAATAGCTAAAATAAATTTCATACACTTTCTAGGACAAAACTGTGTACATGGTTTTGTGTGACACGAATAGCGGTGAAACTGTACAGATTAACAAGCAGTTAGTTGATCGGGGATTTGCAAAACTGGACAGCGAGTGGGACGAGAACAAGATTGCCAAGGTAAGTTAATTTGTAGTAACTTTACTCTAGAATAACATAAAAGTACATACAAAAGTACATATATTCTGAAAATATACCGTAGGCTTAACATTTGAACATTATTTATGCTTATAATATTTATCGAACAGTCATTCCATTCGAAAAGCTACTCTTGGCATCTTTGTAAGCTTAGAAATTTGACCTTACCTTCTGAAATATCAAACTTACAGTATTTTTGTCTTTGCTTCGCTTGGCGAAAGGACACTGCTAACTCCTTAAGATGTTATAACTCTTTAGGAGTAAAAGTATCCCTTCGCCAAGCGAGAACGATTTGTAATCTCATATTCCCCATAGGCCGTTTTTTTGTTTTTTGTTTTTTTTTTTTATATTGTATTGCATGGAAATTTTCGCAATAGCTTGAACTAGCTTAATTAATACTTAATTTTCTTACATATTTGTTAGTCAGTGGCGTCTCGTCAGGGTGTGCAAAGTGTGCATTGCACACCCTGATCTAACGAAAATAAGTCCCTCATCAAACACTGTGTAATAATAATAACACACAAATAATGATATGCACAATTCTATAACCCATAAAACCTCCATAACACAGCCAACAGCTACAGCCTACACGGCCTACACCATACCTATTCATATTCATCCTTTATAAATTATAAATCTTCTTTCAAAATTCCTTCACCGCTGAGAAAAAAAAAATTAACTCGTACAAAAACTCGCTGTGCACCATTCTGTTGATTTTATCAAATAAATTCATCCAACTCCAAACTATATCATTTCTCCAGTATTCATCCCCATCGTCATTCGTCACCCGCACGCCACCGTACTTAAATCGCTTTACTTTGATGAACTTGTAGTGAACTCGTGCGAAGGTTTTCTGTGCACGGTCTGTATTCATTTTCTCTTCTTTTGCATCTGTTCTGTTCTGTTCTGTTTCCGTAAAGCGTCATAAGTCAAATACACAATGTATTACATCGATACTCGTGCAAAAAAAAGCTGTGCACGAAAGCCGATGAATGAATGGTTGAACTTAGCTTTTCGTTTAAGTGGTTGGGGATTGGGGTTGCAGTTTCGTGCGGTGCTTTTGATTTTGTATGCGAAAGTTTTATTTGTCTATATTTTATTTTGAAAACAAAATAAGATATCAAAAACAGCAAAACAATGATTGAGAAAACAATAAATGGGACGTGTTTTCAGGCAATTAATTGATATTTCTAAAAAATGTATAATTTTAAAGAATTTGCACACCCATCTAAATAATTCACGCGACGCTGCTGTTGTTAGTATAGCATATACAGAACAACCTCATCGATTCGATCTCTAAGATAATCGGCCAGCGAGATATTCGTTCCCAGCGACGGATACCTCGAATGTTATTTAAGCCTCCGATGGAGTCTGTCTCGATTCCTTGCTAGGGTAGAATATGTGTAGATGTGCAATGATTCCCAGTAGTCAAATCTTACAGCAGGTTTATTTAATGGACTGTATCAGAGCTTATTTCTCATGGAACTTCTTCCATTTTTAAAAAGTTGTGCGTTATTGTGGCCAAAGAAATTCTAAATGCAACTGGATTGGGCCTAAAAGATCAGAATTCCTGGTTTTATCGCCTTTCCAACCTGACAGACTTCTTGAAAATCTATATTTATTTCTCGAACTAAGCATATTTCATACAAGTGTTTTATAAATATGTATATCCTTTTAATTTCCACGTCAAATCCGGGTCCACTTAAATGTATTCCTAATAACAGTATGTTAAGGCCCGTTATGTGACAGTTTATGACATAGAAAAAGTAGCCCATAAGCTAAGTAGAACTTAAATCGCTATGAGTCGTATCAGAAAACGGGCTTAAGATTTTTGGTAAGGTTAGGTTTACGGGTTGGTAAAGGAATATAAACCCTACTATACCACACTCAGGTCCTTGTGGGTCCATTTAGATGCACCTAAGATGTTACGATCATCTAATTTAAAGTGTGATTTTAAAAATTGTTAAGAAATGTGTAGGATCAGTGGTTAGCGTGTTGGGCTACTTCGCGATGGGTCTCACGTTCAATCCTCGGAAAACACAAGTACGTACATTTTAAGGTTTTGTCCACTGCGCCACTTCTGGCGAACGTCTGTCAAACATCCAAAAGAAAATTGTTCTGAAAAAGCTTTAATTCACTCGGCATTAAATTGTAGGCCCCAATAATAAAAACTCGCATAAAACGAAAGGTTGTGAGAAGCTAGGTCTATGCCTATGTATCCGTTACTCTAGGTGCATATCCCGATAATATGGCAAAATATCTTTATTATTGAGTGAGAAGATATATCTACGGTACAAGAATCTGTTACGCCAACTGTTTATCTATTTATTGTGATTGTGAATAACTCTTAGTAGACTACTACCCTTTAAGATTGAAGAAGTGTTGTGATTTTCCTCAGACCGTTGTCCCGCCTCGTCAATGATTTGAAAAAATGCATACCCTTAATAAACTGAGTACATCACGACAAGTCGATATTATAAATGCACTTTGAACACAAAAACTGCACAAAGTCAGCAGCAAATTTGATTGCTCGCTAGTGGCGATGACCTTTTGACATGTTTGCCAAATTTACAACGCTGCACTTCCCCTGACACTATTTGTGCAGGTATCTGCTGTCTTAACAAATAGCCCCTTCTGCTATTTTGATTGTTTCTCAAATGCACGCCGTGAAGAACTTCAATTTTGAGTTTGACTCTGCTGTTGTTAAATTGCTGTAATTGGCCACTCATGCTACTGTTACACCTTCATCCCTTAGACTGAAAAGTTCACCACCAATTTAAATTAGTCGCCAACCACATCCGTGATGTTTAAAATCCAATCGACCATGAGTATCTGAAGTAGCAGAGTTACAGTTTTCTTATTC
The DNA here is from genome assembly GCA_946477585.1 of Cheilosia urbana. Lineage (NCBI taxonomy): Eukaryota > Metazoa > Arthropoda > Insecta > Diptera > Syrphidae > Cheilosia > Cheilosia urbana. The sequence goes on from OX297856.1 coordinate 49,420,177, forward strand.
ATTTAGTTTAGGTATTTGTCCCATTTAGAGCTGTTAGGCCCTTTATGGCGGTGGTGGAGGTGTGATTTTTCTCAGGAATTTTAACGTGTTAGTGGCAGCAAGTTGCCAATTCAGTTTTGCTACTTTGTAAGCTATTAAAATTGAACTAAATTCAATCACAAAAACTGGGTACTTTGTCGGTTAAATACAAACCTACTGTATGACTGTTGGACTGGTGATTGCCTTTCAGAGCTGTATGTGGGTTCATTGAATCCCAACTTGATGGTGATATGTCGTCATTCTTCACGTCATAGAACTGTCGGCATTAAGTTTAACTTTTATCATCAGTGTCGAAAATACCCGGCTATATAGTGTATAGAGCCAGTTACATCCTCCCTACAACAAGCCTCCTCTTTGTCATATCATCGGATTTGACAAAACAATTTTTTTTATTTAAGACTTCTAAGGCCGATATGTACAGATAAATGCTAGCTCTGAAGAAGCCATTAATTGACCATGAAAGCAAATAATCCATTTCCAATATCAAACATCCTGTGAGTAATAATCCTAAGATAAAATCATCATGTCCTTGTACGCTATTAACGCTGCTGAAGTCGTGAAGTCGCCCCTCACCTTGATTTCATCTTTCAAGGATGCAAGGATATTTTTTTCAAGCGTGATAATTTGCATGAAATAAATAACTAGCGGGCCTCGGGAGACGTTGTTGTTTGCAAAAATGTTTGGGCAACGTATTAAGTTCAGTAATGATGCGATGTCAAATTAAGATCTTTTAATTGCATCTTAAACAATTAAAATCATAGTATTTACTTGCCTATAGGTCTACTTTCATCTTCATCACATACATCCTCTACGTACAAAAATGTATTTTTTCGCCGCATTCTATGCGTTCATCCCTACATAGTCACTGATTAGTCGAATTGTCTGCAAGTCTAGACAAATTACGTGCGAATGCTGACTCATAAAAACTTAGACAAGAATTTCTGGACGCGAATTTAAGTAGATTGATAAAAGTTCGCTATTTTGTGCGTTACTTAACTTAACGGTTACTTTCCGAATAGACATCCAGTTGTTACATCAGCTAATAGAATTGTGCGCGAAAATGTTCAATCTGAGTTAATGAAATAATAAACAGAGAAAATGTAAGCAGAAAATACTGTTCATTATCAACGAAACGAAAAACAGAGTTTGAAGGGTGTTTCACGGATGAAAAAATTATGTCAATATAGAACTCATCATTCAGATTGGACCAACCGTAGTTAAGATTTTGACATTTCACCAATAATGAGTGGAGTTCTAACTGAATAGTTTTCTTGTTTCATTTGTTTTTAGAATGAGTGAACTCCCAAGTGAAACCAGTAAAAAACGTGAGTGAGATTGTTACGTGTAAATTCTAGTACCTTAACATACATTTTAATCTCGACTTAAAATTAACGGAAGCTCAGAATTGCGAAATTTGTATTATTTTACATACGTACCAACATTTTTAGTTTCGGCTCTAAATTGTAGTAGTTCACAATGGCTTTATATTCCATACAAATTTAGTTGTGAACATATGTAAATTTAAAGTCGATTTAAAATTTGCTATTTGTACGGCGCACTGTAAACTACTAAAATTATTTAACTAAAAATGTCCTGCTAATAACCATTTTTAACCTTCACACCAATTTTTTTGTAGTTCACAATATGCAATTTTGTATGGATAATTGCGCCATTGTGACTTCGAAAAATTTAGACTGGACCTTAAAAATGATTATAAGTATCGCGGATTGACTTTAATTCTGCAACTACAGTATCTTTTATATTGATTTGTTAGTTGTTTTGCATAGTTCGACTACAAAAAAAAATTTGGCGCAACAGTTTCGCTTCTCACAACCATTCGTTTTGTGTGTGTGTGTATTTTTTTCGGGCGAATGGAAGGGATCTACGATTTTATCCAAACGGCTGAATTGAGAAGATCTTTATTTATGCTCTAGGTTGGATGTTTATCAGACATTCGGGAGAGGTGGCTCAGTGGAAAGTACCTTAAGATGTAATTTGCGTTTGTAACTTGAGAAGTAGTGCAGGAGACTAACCACTGAGCCACTGCTCCCGCATACCGCCTTACTAATAATCATTGGTAACATTTGTAGGTCATAATGGGTAATTTTACATGGAAAAGTTCGCCATGAGCCTTTCCAATAAACATTTTAAGTTTCCACTTTCAATTTAAGTGAACCACTTTATTAGTACGGCACAATATGATCGCGCATAGAACATGTTGAAAACAGGCGTGATAACGTCTTTTGGAAGTCATAAATATGCCCAAAACACATGTGCAGAAATTCTGGACGGTTCGCTGCAAGCAGTGCTGCCACTGCATATGTAACCGATGCGGTTGATGTCAAAGTGAAAATAAAGTCTGAAAAATAACTATTTCCGTCCTTCTTTTTTGCTCTTTTAAAACAGGGGTTGAATTTCAATATAAGCTACTGCCAAGTGAATTTAATTGTATTCTCTCCATACCTCTAAATAGAGACGTGTTTCAGTACTGCATCAGGTGCAGAATTTGCACGTTTCGGTGCGGATATAAACTCGTGTGTTCTAATATTGCTGCGGAGTATATTCTTCATATGAGTTTTGGGCATTATTTTTTTTATCCTATTAATTAAAATTAAATTGTATGGATAACATCAATGGATAACATCCATACAATTCAATGGATAACATCCATACAATTTAATATTAATAAATAGAATATACTACAAATAGTCACCGTTCCTAGGCGACAGATGTACATATTTCACAAAATGTCATCTAATCTAGACATTAACTTATATTTAGGCAGTTTCAAACACAGAACTTTCATATTTCAATAACAACGTTTTTCATTTCGAAAAAAAAAACTCATTTCAGAACGGTTATAGAAAACGACACCCCAGGGACATTTTTCCAACGTAAATATACAACAAATTATTAGTAAAACTAATTTTTGGATATTGGCAATTCGTTTTTAGGTTTGAAATGTTGGAGACTGGAGAGTATCCATCTTTGTCTGAATTAGAACAGTTGTTGGCGCAAGGGATCGATTATGAGAAAATAACTGAAAAAATAATACTCTCTAAATTTAACGATAATATAAGTGATGAGATGTTAGCACGGGAAGGTTGCGCTACGCGTAAACATACACTCACATTTAATCTCTTGGACTCAAACCCATTTAAAAGCGATATCATATCCGAAATAATGTCTTTAAAAATATTTGGGGATTAATTTCTTTAGTAAGCCATCTTCTACTAACATGAGAACTGAATAATCTCTTTAATTTCTTTTTCATTCTTTTATTTAAATAAGTTCCTCTATATATTTTTTTTTCTATTTTTGTGTAATATATGATGTACATATTACTTTAGAACAATAAGAATAACTTAACATAAATATGACTACGTTTTTTCATGCATTCACATTTGATTTCGACTACAAAAATATAATTCAGTCTAAAAAATATGGTAACTAGATGTATGTCCTTCCATTATAGAAAGCGAACACAACTAAAGGGTAACATTCTTTTTAGGTGGCATGAGACGACATCACCATCAAAGGACTTATTATTTTCTCAAAAATAATACAATAGGAAGCTGAAAAGCCATTTTCGTTTTATTGAACATAAGTAAAGTAATTGTTTTTATTTTTATTGATAATAGCTCGGCACAAATAAATCCGCGTAAAAAAAGGGATAAATTGTTTTTCTAGGAGAACGGAAATAAGTAAACGTAAAATTAGTGTTGTAAGTTTATGTTATGTTTTGTCGTCCAATCGCTTTTTATTTGCATTTTCACCAAGCACGAGCATTTATGCACGAGACAGGACAGTGAGATCCGTTTGTCCGCAGTCAATGCTAATAAAGATGCCTTTATAATGAGATCACAAATCAGACGCGTAAAGTGTCGTGGACTTTCTACCCATAATTATAGATACGTAAAGCGGAAATAAACACAAGTTCCGATGAAAAACATTCCTGCAATCACTCGAAAACATTTCTATTTCCGATTTAAAACATGTGAAATTGAGCACATGTGAATTCCCAAAAAAAAACTTTATTCTCAACCAAAAAAACTGTAAACGGAAAGATTTTTGTGAAATTACGCTTTTTGTTTAAATTTTATTAAAGAAAAATAACAAAAAACAATTCATTTTAAATAAAATAACTAGTTTAATAGTAGAGAGTCTACGCTGTAATTATCAATTTACAAATAATACTTGCAAATAAACTCTTTATTTGGCGTTCGTTTCTACCATTCACACTCTATTCAAGTGGAGCACTCATTGGTATGGTCAGCATCTCTTTTTCTTTTGTCTAAATCTAAATCAAGTACTATAATTAGCGTTTTGTGTTTTTTTGGCGAACACCATTCACGGTTGGATTTAAAATTTGTGAAACATTTTGTTCAAATATTTTAAGTGAATTTTATCCGTGTCAATTAGTTCAAAATGAAATATTTAGAGGCGACAATGGCAAGAAAAATGGTGGAGGTGGTGAACCACAATCAGCAAATAATGTTGCTTTGGAAGCATTAAAATCGTCGTCTCGAAACGATACGATAAGAAATGAAACAAAAAATGTAATAGGTATCATCGTCGCCCCACAACGATACAAGCGGCAAAGATTTTGTAGGCATATTTTGGATACAGTATTCTTTTTTTTTTTTTGTATATTTGACAGATTGGGATAAATAGCCACTTGAAGTTAGTGATCTGATAACATTCGGTAACATAATTTGGATTATTCATATGTTTTATTATCGAATAAATCCTTTTTTAAATCCATTTTTATTTCTTCTTATATTTCAGATTTAGCTTAGATTAGATGAGACGGAAAGACTTTCTGAAATGTTCAAATGGAAAATCAACTCAAAAATAAACAATTTTATCGGATCGTTCCAATCTACCGGTCGACAGTTTATTTATGTAAAAGATGGAAAAAAAATGTTGTTTATAAGATAGGTAGCATATTAGAAGCAGTTTTTATGTTCGTTTGGTACAAAAAAAAACAATCTTTTTCAGATTTCAGAGCACTTTTGCGAATCTAGATATTTTCTCAGATTTACCAACACAAGTGCGTTTGAGTTTGACAACTAGTGGAGGGCGTTTAGGTTTTCGTGAATTTGTTCTACAGCAAAGAAAGGCATTGCATCGGGTGAATTTATTTTAGTAAATTGGTTATGTATAAATATTTAAAAATCAATCGAGACGCAAATTTCAAACGTTTTAATTTAAAATTTAACCAGTGAATGGAAAACCTTTTGTAAAGTATTGAAGCTACACATGTTCGAATCGCACGAATATTATCACAAAAAAGAGCAAATGACGTTTTTATGTTCGATTAGCCACCCGAAATCTGAAATCTGAGAGCGAATCTGAAGAAGCCCAAACGAATACCACATAAGTTTCAGCATTTCTGAAGCCTGAAGAATTGAAAGCATTCTACGTCTCTAACTTTTTTTTTTAAGAGAACAGCCACTTGGAAATGTGCTCAGCGAAGCGGGTATGGGTTTGCTATACTCTGTCCAAGCAAAATTGTCAGTGCAAGCCTTATGGAGGAGCTTTTTTTCTACCAGTGGTACCTGTAGCTACTCTCACGGCACTCAAACACAAGATTTGCTACTGAAATAAAAACGAAACCACTGGCATTCCAAAGAATTTGTTGTTGTAATTCTCCTGAAATTCGCATACATCCCACCATAACCAGTCTGCCACACAGCCGCGGGCAGGATGAGCACGATCGTCTTGTGTTCGCTTGCTATTATCATCAACCAAAATAAGCAGTGTGTGTGACTAAAGAACATCAGAAGAGTGTTACCATATGTCAAGGAAAGCATATCATTAAGGGTTTTTCTTTGAATTTTGTCACAGAACTTTCGGTTTTGGTGCTTTTTGGAACTTGAGAGCGGCATATTATGCGGGGAGCTGCCATTCGGTTTTAATTTGTTTGTATTTCTGAAAGATTCAATAATATTCAGTTTAAACATATTTTTTAATGTTGTCTTTTAGAAATAAGGTTTATTCGTGAGGTGTTTTAATGCATTCATTTCATTAACTCAACAAGTGATCATTATGTGCATTGTAGAGATATTCCGATAAATTAATAGTGATTACTAGGGCAACTCAACCGGATTCATGCAAAATGGTATTTTTTGCATGGTATTTTTTGGGATAAAATTTGATTAAATATTTTAATTTAGAAAACTGAGTACAAATTTGCATCCTTATTCGTTAGGGCATATTTCTGCATGTTTTGGTAGGTATAAATTCATATTTCACTTTTTAGAGCATATTTTTTACAGTGAAATATCAAATTGATGAAGCAGGTAAACCTATACTGTTTATTTTTGGTCGTTGGGTTTTACCACATCCGGTCACTCCTCTCCAGTAAAGCAAATGCCTTGAAAGGATTTTATGATCCTTTTTTGCTACTGTTTCCGCGAAGTTCTGCATTGACGGGAGATAATTTTTGAACAAATATGTAATCTAGGTAATATGTCTATATTAAAAAATGTATGTAGAGCTGCACAAGTGCAGTCCTTTTACCATCTGTTTACCTACCTTTATTTTTTTCATTTTGATTTACGAAATGTGTATTCTTTGTTGGAAAACAAACTACAGCGATTAAGCCTACTGGGGATACCCTTTAAAAGAAGCGAATATTAGAAAAGGAAAACTAAAAAGATAAACGGAATTTATTTCGTTCAGCAATATTTTTATTTTAAATTGGAAGATGGTAACCCTTAGAGTATTGCTCTCTGAGTTATGGCGAATTATCATACACACTACGGCAACCCTGTGAGAGCTTTTTAAAGGGACCGATTTATGTAAGTCATTGCAACCAGACTGAGAGACAAACATCCTATCTTCCCTGTACTGACAATTTTTCTTGGACAGAGTATAGTCTTTAGTCTATTATAAATACGTTGACCATTTCCGAAAAAAAAAGGACAATAATTATTATGCCTCCAATAGTTTTGTATTTATTATTTATTTGTTAAAAAACGGTAATGTCGTTTTCAATTCTGACTTTTCAGATGTTGAGCTGAGATTTCAAATTTTTGTTGCCAAATCGAACATCATAGTATTCATAGTACAGGGTGCGGCAGAGAAACTTACTTACTTGAAAAAATTCCCGCGCGATGAGTTGGGCGGGTAGAGGGGCGAGAGGGGGCGCATCTGGAGGGGGAAGTTCCCACATTTGTTGCTCCTACCAGTCAGTTGCCATCATGCTCTGGTCTAGAGAGCAGCGTGCCTTCGCAGTCGAGACCTTCTTTTCTACCGGTCGCTCAATTGTTGCTACGCAACGTGCCTTCCGCGCTCGCTTTGAAATTCCTCCTCACAGACTCGTTCCTGGCCGTAATTCGATTCTGTCGTGGGTTAACTCATTTCGGGAGTGTGGAAGTGTCGCTAAACCCAGAAATGGACTTCAACGGACCATCAGAACTCCGGAAAATGTCGAAAGAGTGAGGCAGTCAGTTGTGCGTTCTCCCCGGCGTTCGGCTCGCAAACACGCAGCTGCTATGGGAATTTCTGAAACCACTGTTCGACGAATTCTCCATGAAGACCTTCACTTTCATCCCTATAAATTGGCTGTTGTGCAAGAATTAAATGAACGCGATTTTGTTGCCCGTCAAAATGCATGTCAAAAATCGACTTCATCAGTGTATACGCAATGGGGGTCGCCATTTACCCGATGTCATTTTCAAGACTGTATGAAAAAAAAAAATGGGATATTGTATTCTCAAATAAAAATAAAAAATTAAAACAATAATTGAAATACTTTTGTTTTTATTGACCTTTCAAATAAGTAAGTTTCTCTGGCGCACTCTGTACATTTACACCGCACCTAAATTCAACATTCCTGGGAAAAAAAAATCCGAAATCCTATTTTGCGTTCCCACTGAAACTTCAACATTTTAAATGGGAGCTAGTTTCAGAATTGATTATTGATCTTTTTTCTGCCTTAAAATCAGAAATGGTTGAATCTAAAGAATTAATTTTTTTAGCTATATTATTGTTATGAATTTAAGTGCTAGTTCAGACATATTAAATATATTGCTGACTCAATATAGAGGTATGCAACCACTTCCTTCTTCTTTGTTATAATCACTTTTTCGTTCCATATTTATAATTTGAATGACTTGAAGTGACTGATCTGTTGACAGCTTTTTATTTGTTAGTCAGCGGACTGATAAGTAATCGTTTTCGATTTGACAAAAAGATGAACTTTTTTAAGAAAAAATCAATTTCTTTTGTGATCGGTATTGCTTTTTATGTTCGTTTTCCAAAAACATTAACACTTTTATTTAAGTCTACAGAAAAAAAAATATATATCTATATATATAAAAAGAAAACCTTAAAATTGTGTTCGTTAGTCGTCGATTCACGCCTTAACGCATTTACCGATTTGAACCAAACTTTCACACATATTTGCTATTGGTCTGTATATCATTTGTGTGAAGTTTTGTCGCGAAAACAAAACTTTGAAGGGATGAAAAAGGCTATGAAAATTTGTATGGGGAAATGCACTTTGAAAAAACAAAAAAATGGATAGAAATCGAGTAGTGACATTTCAAATACAAAAAAAAAAAAATTAATTTTAAAAGCAATTGTTGTTGTCAATTATTTCAATTATTTTCCGAGCAAATTGTTGTTGTGAACAATTTTGAAATTTTTGATGTTGTTCCGCGTTTCACGTAGGGGTTGTTACGAAAAATGAGCGAGTAACAATCTTGGTAATCTGCTCATTCGTGAGTAGGGTTATGGCACCTGCAACAACATTAACCAATTTTTTCGACACTTGCCGAAGCCACGAGTTTGCAAGAAAACTTACTTATTGCGAAATGCCCCGATATTGGAATGCGTCGTCAAAGAAGTTCAAGCGGCGGAAACAAGGTGAAGTAGTTCCAGCATTCCTTGGTGTTTATGCAAGTGATGCAATTATGGTAGAATATACACAGTTCACCCGAAAAACAACGAATGCTTCTATTTGAGAATACTTTTGACGAATCGCTGTGGACTGGTTACGGTGTGTTTTGTGCTATAATAAATAAATAGTTGGCGCAACAGGTCCGGAGAGACCCTAGGCCTAGCTTCTCACAACCATTCGTTTTGTGTGAGTTTTTCATTTTTGGAACGAATGGAAGGGATCTACAGTTTTATGCCGACTCCAAACGGCTAATTGAGAAGCTCTTACAAGACATTTATACTCTCGGATGTTTGTCAGACGTTCGCGAGAGGTAGCGCAGCGGAAAAAAACCCTACAAAGGCGGAATTGGGTTTTTGCGGGATTCGAACCTTGAACCCCCGCATAGCAGTCCAACACACTAACCACTAAGCTACTGCGAACTGCGACTTTTGTGCTATGGCCGACGATATTTTGCATCGAATTCGCACTGTGACATCGGATAATGAACTGATCGGATCGGATAATCATCTGATGTGAGATAAAAAGCGCAAGAAAGCTTTGATTTTGATCGTGGATGTGTCTAATCATGAGTGGCAATTTTTGGTTTAAAATTATGACACAAAGATATTTTCAAGAAATCTAGATGGTTTTGGTGTTCATCAAGATTATATGGCCTTTTATAGTGATTTGACGTCTCAAGATGTCGTTCGAGAAGTTAAAAACGAAGAGTTGGAAGATTTTGACAATTTTTTTTTACAAAAAACGGTGCAAATAAAATTTTTTTTTTTTACTGTAAAATAGTTTTTTTTTGGTGGAATTGTGGCAGAGTTATCGTGACTATATGACCGAAGATATCTTGAATAGAATGCATCGTATTTCTAGAAATCAGGAATTAATCATTACACTCGAAATTTATAATGAGGCATTAGTTATAATTGAAGATTATGTGCTTAGCAATTGCAAATAAAACATTGTCACAATTAGGTTTGGCAGCTCCTAATTGACCATTGCATGACGTATTTAATCAAGAAATGCAACGTGAACAACAATACGATATAAATGAACTGAACACATTTATAAATTTGAATCTACCGAAATTAAACCGAGAACAAAGAAATAATATATGATACAATAATTCAAGCTATACAAAACGAAAGCGGAGGAATGTTTTTTTTATACGCGCCAGGTGTTACCGGAAAAATGTTTTTGATTTCCATGCTACTAGCTACTATAAGATCACCGAAGAATATAGCATTAGCACTTGCATCATCCGGAATAGCTGCTACATTGGATGGTGGTCGTACAGCGCACTCCGCACTTAAATAACCTACCATTGAATAAGCAAATTAATGAAAATCCAACGTGTAATATTTCTAGAAATTCTGGAATGAGAAGAGTTTTGCAACAATGCAAATTAATAGTATGGGATGAATGTACAATGTCACATAAGAGATCGGTGGAAGCTTTGGATAGGACTTTGAAAGATTTACGTAATAATCAAGAAATATTTGGTGGCGCTTTAATATTATCGGTTGGTGATTTCCGTCAAACACTGCCAGTGATATCCCGTGCAACTCCAGCAGATGAATTAAAGGCATATTTAAAGTCATCAATTTATGGAGAAATGTACAAATACTCACTTTAACAACAAATGTGAGAGTACAAATACAAAATGACTCATCGGCTGAAGAATTTTCTAGGCAAATACTGTCGATAGGAAATGGACAAATTCCTATTGATAACACTGGATTAATCACTTTGCCAGACAATTTTTGTAATTTCGCACAAACAAAACAACAATTGGTTTCAAGTGTTTTTCCAAACATTGCGCAAAATTATAAAAATCACAATTGGTTAGCTGAAAGAGCAATATTGGCCGCCAAAAATAAGAACGTCGGCCAATTGAATGCGGATATTTTAACTGATGTGCCTGGTGAGATTGTGACGTATCAATCAGTAGACACGGTCACAAATCAAGATGACGCTGTCAATTATCCGATGGAATTTATGAGTTCGTTGGATTTACCTGGATTGCCGCCTCATCGTTTACAATTGAAAGTTGGTGCACCAATTATTCTTCTTCGGAATATAAATCAGCCTCGATTGTGCAACGAACCAAGATTGGCAGTTAGAAAGGTTATGAACGATCTTATTGAAGCAACGAATTTAAAAGGAAAATTTAAAGGTGAAGATGTATTGATTCCGCGTATTCCAATGATTCCACCAGATTTAACTTTTGAACTCAAAAGATTTCAATTTTCGACACGTCTTGCGTTCGCTATGACAATAAATAAGGCGCAAGGACAATCGTTGGAATTGTGTGGAATCGACCTAGAGTATCCATGCTTCTCCCACGGACAATTATTATGTATCATGTTCACGTGTAGGAAAGCCATCAGTTTTGTTTATTTATACTACTACTCAGGGCAAAACAAAAAATGTAGTTTATGAAAAGGCTCTGCGATAGTTAAAAAAACACATACTTTAAATAAAAATAATAGTGATTAAGTTGTCCACAACATTCTTGCATTTTATTTTTGACGAAACATTTTTTTTTTTAGTTTTTTAGATTTGGCATCAAAAATTATGTTTAACACCAAATCTTCACCGAACCACGATCCATTCCCGAGTTATGAGTGCACGTACGGACGTCAGTCTCTTTTACATATAGCCGTACCCACCATACCAAAAATATATCCTCTTTTTCAAACTGTAACGAACCATACACAGCCCCGAAATTTCATTGAAATCGGTTAAGTGGCTTAGGAGATTGAACACAGCGCCACCTATCATGCCCAAAATAGTCATATCTTTCAAACTGTAACCAACCAAACACAGCCACAAAATTCCATTGAAATTTGTTGAGTGGTTTAGGAGATCGACAACAGCGCCACAAATATATTTTTTTTGCACCGTTTTTTGTAAACAAATTACACAAACATACGTTTACCATTTGCCACCAAACTTCACAAAAATCATATAAAGACCAATACCACAGATGTATGGAAGTTTGGTTAAAATCGGTAAATGCGTTAAGACGTGTATTGGCGACAAACGAACACAATTTTAAGGCTCAATTTTTATATATATAGATTTGGGCGGAACGAAGTTCGCCGGGTCAGCTAGTATATATATATAAACTGTCTTTCTTTACTGAATAAAGAGTGTGAATGGTAAATTGAGTCTAGTTTTTCATATATTTGAGAAGGCTGGATAGATTTAAAAACATCTTCATTTTCCGAAAACCTCTAAATTCTAAGTAGGGTTTTTCGAAACTACATTTAGTTATAAGAATAGCTTTAACAGCGTATACATTTATTTGTGATTTGTCACTGCTCCAAGCGTTATTCATGAGTGAAAATATTCTTCAGTTGGCGCACTAGAACCCGTTAGGCACAAACTGAAATTTAAGGTATACATGCACTAAAGCACTGAGGGTGTAAACAGAATTTCAAGTAATGTATGTACATTATACGTGATATTTTTAACTATGAACTAAATATAAACAATTTTTAGTTGGTGTTTGAAAGGACAGTTTCAAAAATAAAGGAAAAAATCCGTCCTTTACTAAAAAGAAAATAATATAGGACAGGGGTTAAAAAAAAAGAGAGAAAGGACAGTCCTTTTAAATAAAGGATGGATGGTCACCGTCACCGTAATTATAAATGTCAAGGAAATAAATGCATTTGAAAACATTTAAGTGATTTGAAGAGAAGTTTTTAACTTATTCTTCTGGAAAACATTTTTTTTTTTAGTACAAATCATCGCACGTTATTCAAAAACAAATTCTAATAAAATAATTTGTTTGACCTAATTTTTAGTATTTATTTTCAGTATGGGCATACTGTCCGGATTCTAAAATTTTTTAGAGGACTGAAAAATTCTCTTTTAAATGCTGTTAAACGACTCCTATGTATTTTCTTTGTGTTTTGACTTCATAGGCATGGTTGTATATTATTGTTTAAAGAACGAATGCAGGCCTTAGAAGATATAAGGTCAAAACAACTAAGTACAAGTTGCTTTTCTATTATTAATAAACAAGTGCAAACAAGGTAGTAAGCTGGCTGACGCCAGTTAGCTAATGCTAACCTTTTCGCTGCCTTTATTAGTACGGGTTCTAGCATATACGCATGGTTTATGCCGTTTAAAATTGTATGGGTGGTTAAAGGCCAAAATTTTATCGGTGAAAAAGCAGAAAATATCGTTCAGGGATATGCCGGTATCTGCAAAGTTCGTTTTTCTTAAATGGACGATCTGTTAATACTGTTCGCAAAAAATCGTACTGAAAAACACCATTTTAACCTGATCGCCTTCGAAAAACGTTTATGAAACAAAACAGAACGAAACGAATCTCTTCATTCAGTTGCATTAATTTAATAAACTTGTTGGACAGCATTGAAAGACAAAAAAAAAGCTAAAACTCCATAAAAAAATGTTGTTTCCTAGTGCAAATCGAACTTTTTGTTGTATTTATTTGTTTGTTTTTTTTTTTTTTTTTTTTGTTAAAAATAATCTCATACTCCTAATTTTTGGCCGAAAAATATGATTGTAAAGGAGTTTACACACCGCCCGCCCTAACAACTCTAGCAGGAAGCCAAAAAACTTACCGAGCTTGCCTTCTTCTATCAAAATATGAGAGGGCTGAGGCCAAAATGTACTAAGTTCAGCTCCTCATGATATAATAGTCATCACAGAAACTGGATTAAATACCTGCTTTTCCGATACCATTATTATCCCAAACTATTTTTCAGTTAATCGCAGAGATCGATCACCTGAAAATAGTTAATTTGAACGATTTGGTGGCGTTCTTGAAGCGTTATAGGTTCGCCTTTCCTCTCAAAAGTATTCATCTGTGTGTCTATATACCTCTCAGAACACCGCTTGCCGTTGTGATTAGATATTTGGATGCCATTCGCTACGTTGAAAATCTTACATCCGCTGCTGAAAGACTTTATGTCTTTGGTGACTTTAACCAACCCAAAATTGATCAGACTGCCGGAGATACACTGCGCGTCATCAGATTAGCACACCCCTGCTTTTAATAGTTTTCGCTCATTTCTAATAAAAGTAAGAAAGCTAAAATTCTAGCGATTATTAACAAATCAATTTTCAACTAAATAAAACAAAAATTAGTGTTTCTCTATTTTTCAATATTTTTTTATAATTTATTTTCGAAATCAACTGAAAAATTAAAAATTTAAATTACATAGGTCATCAGGTTAGCACAAATCACTTTTTTTTTTTAATTTTTTTAACTTTTTCAGGTAAGAACTTATAAATTAACTAATTTAAACATTTTTTTAGAATTTTAATAATGAGTCGATCCTCCCTTGTTGAGAATCATCTCATAGATCCGATTGGGAAGCGATTCGTACAACTTTCCAATATAATTGAAGGAAATGGCTGACCAAGCGCTTTTAATGCCCTTCAATTAATTCCTCTTTGGTAGAATATTGCCTGCCAGATTCGTAAACTTTGCGAGCCAGCCATCCCCATACGTTTTCTATTATATTGATGTCCGGTGAGTAAGGCGGCCACTTCAATAAATCGACGTTTTGTGCTTCAATCCAAGACCTAACCACCCGGGCAGTGTGAATCGGAGCATTGTCGTGTTGGAAACGCCATGGCACATTTCCAAATAAATTTTTAAAATGGAGAAAAGCAGTTTCCAGTACGTTTTTATAAGTGTTTGCATTCATATTTGTGTTCAAAAATTGCAGCTCTCACGTACCATAGTAGGTGATAGCTCCCCACACCATCACACCGCCCACACAACTATGAAGTCGATCCAACTGATGTTCCTCCTTCCGAAGATCATGGAAATAATAGTTGTATCCATCGGGTCCTTCCAAATTAAATTTCTTTTCATCCGAAAAGACAACATAGTGCCAATCAGATTTCTAGGCCATGTGCGAAATTTAATCGCATTTTTTTTCGAGCGGTTTTTTCTTTAGTTTTAATCTTTTCAATTGTGGAGCATTCCTTATCACCCTTTGAACAGTAGATAAGCTCGCTTCAACACCAACATTTGCCCTGATCTTTGCGGTAGATTCATGAGAGTTGGATGCGTTTCTCAAAATTGCTCTCTTATCAGCATCGGAAATGACTTTATTATTACCGCCTTTATTATTTCGAACATATCCCGACTTATTACGTAAAAAATTGTATATCACTTTTCGACTTCTGCCAACTTTTTGTTGATATTTCACTTATTGAAAGCCTGAGCTCTTTATAAGCTTCGATTTTTGCTTTCTCTTCAACCGATAGCATTTTTCCTTTACCCATATTAAAAAAAATAGATCACTTGAGCAGTAAATAAAATTTGGTGCCAATACGTGTTCAAATTCCGAAGATAAATGAAAGACAAGGTGCATGTGCTAACCTGATGACGCAAAAATTAAGCTCATATTTCCATTTAAACTAAAAGAAAATAGCAAAAACCATATAACGGTACATTATTATTGCATGTTCTTTTTGCCAATGATAGTACATACAAAGATGAGAAAAATAGAAAACAAAAAAGTAACTGCAAGTTAACAACAACAAAATCAGAAGCAATCGTATTAGGCTGATGAAGCTGTGCTAACCTGATGACGCGCAGTGTATTGATTGTTCGTTACTCACCCATGTCAATATCTTATCATCTATTGAAGCTGAAATCATTGATTGCTTTCAATCGATTGGACTCTTTCAACTAAACCCAATTAAAAACCATCAGAATCGCTCGTTGGACCTCATTTTCTCAATTTATAACGATGATAGTTATGTTACTAGAAGTCTAACTCCGCTGGTTCCTGAAGACACCTATCATCCCTCATTATATTTGCTTTGCCACATAGAGTTTAATGTTTTAAATATTGCTACTTCTTACAAATTTGATTTAAAAAATGCTAATTATAATAACATCTGTAATGAGCTTTTCAATTTTAACTGGAGTCCATTTTTAACTCTAGGAATAGAAGAACTCTGCTCGGTATTTAATCGCGTTTTAAAGTACTTAATTTTTGGTTTTGTCCCGGTTGTTCAAATTAAAAATGTTATTAATGATATTTGTCCTTGGGATAATGATGAAACACGTAGACTTCAAATTCTTAAAAATAGAGCCTATAGGAAGTGGCGGTCGAGTATGTCGAATGATGACTATACTTTATATCGTCATCTCAGAACCGAGTTTAAATCTTCTATATACCATGCCTACTCGGCTTATATCAATGATGTCGAATCCAAAATCAAATTAACGCCAACATTTTTTTGGAATTTTGTTAATTTACAAAAGAATAGTGATGGCTTTCCGGCTTCATTCTCCTATGATGATCGGTCAGTAGATGATCCCCGCGTTATCTGCAATAGTTTTGCAGCATTTTTTCAATCGGTATATTCTAATCCTAGTTCTGTTTTAGATGAACACTTTTTTTCTTATTTAGGTGCATCACATTCCTCTATTTTTAGTAACATCGCTTTTCCCGAAGATATGATACTGAGTAAACTTAGAAATTTGGCCCCTAATTTTAATCCTGGACCCGATGGTATTCCAGCAGGCTTTTTAAATATGTGTGCCCTTCCTTTACATTTCATACTTTGCCACATAAATTCAATGTATCGTTGAAGACAGGTATCTTTCCTTCCCTATGGAAAAATTCTTTTATAGTACCAATATTTAAATCCAGTAGGAAAAATAATATTGAAAATTACAGAGGGTTCTGTAAACAATCGTCCATTCCTAAACTGTTTGATGAGTTGGTGACTGATAAGTTACATTTTTTTTTTGTAAAAATTTAATTTGCAATAACCAACATGGCTTTGTAAAAAACAGATCCACTGCTACAAATCGTCTGCTTTTTACAAATTCTGTTATTAGTGAGATATCTAAGGGTAATCAGGTCGATGCCATTTACACTGATTTCAGTAAAGCGTTTGATCGAGTTGACCACAAACTTCTTCTTTACAAACTTGAACGTTTAGGGTTTCGTACAGTTTTTCTTAGATGGATATCATCCTATCTAAGTAACAGATACCAATTTGTAAAGTTTCGAGGACACTTATCCAAAGAAATCATTGTAACATCCGGTGTCCCACAAGGAAGTCACATAGGCCCACTCTTATTTATTTTATTCGTTAATGATGTTGTCAAATTTGTTCCACATTGCAATATCCTGATGTTTGCCGATGATTTTAAAATATATTCTTCATGCAATGATCCGAATAGTTTTCATAGATTGAATGCACATCTCCCAGACTTCGCTTTGTGGTGCAATAAAAACTTCTTGCCCCTTAATGTTAGTAAATGTTCGGTCATTACTTTTTCCCGTCGTTCCTCGCCTTTCATTCACTCGTATTCCTTCGTCAGTAGTGTTATTCCGCGTGTATCTTTGATAAAAGATTTAGGTGTTATGTTAGATAGTAAACTATCCTAAATTTACCACTATGAATATATCACAAATAAAGCCAATAAGGCATGGGGAATGCTTAAACGTTATGCTAGGGTGTTCTCCGAACCCTATACGCTAAAAACGTTATATTTGTCGTTTGTTCGATCGCTGCTGGAATATGCGTCTATTGTTTGGTGTCTATACTACAATACTCATATAGTAAGAATCGAAGCAATTCAAAAAAGATTTCTCAGGTTTGCCCTCAGACGTCTACCTTGGTCGGATTTTAATAATTTTCCCCCTTACTCAGCCCGATTACAACTTATTGGACTCGAGTCTCTTGAGGTTAGGAGAAAGGTATCAAGAGTTGTTTTTCTTCACAGAATACTTATTGGGGAGATTCACTGTCCTGATATTTTAAGTCTTGTGGGTCTTAATTTGCGTAGGTAATAACAGATTTATATTCCTCGTTCTCGTACGAATTACGGAAGATCCTCCTCTTTAAATGGTTTAATGGTATTGTATAATAAATGTGCGTCTTGAATTTAATAAAATCGATCTTGTTTAATTATTTCCAGTTTTAATTGTATTGCTCAGTTCTTAATTAGTTTTGTACTTGTTTTTTTTCTGAATTATCTTTATTTACTTCATTTTTCTCCTAATTTTTGTCTCTCATTTTATTTTATTTTTTCATTTCTAAAAAAGGCCTAGTACTTTGTTGAAAAATAAATAAATAAATAAATAAATAAATTATTATAAACAATGATAACTTGACTACATCTGATCCTTTGAAAGTTGGTAATTTATTCAATATTTTTTTTTTCTAACATAGGATTTTCACATAATAATTACCTCAATTTTACCTTTTATTGTGACAGCAGTCTACATGAAGAAGATTTTCAAATGTCAAGTTCTTACTTTGAAGAGTTTAATTCACTAGGAATCCATAAAATTATAATGTCACTGAAAACGTCTAATTCTTCCTCTTTGGATAATATTTCAAGTCAAAAACATTTCTTTTCAAATTTCAAACGTTTTATGTTTTATTTTTAATTTTTGTGTACGTGAAGGTATTTTTCCAGAAACTCTGAAAACAGCAGTAGTTATGCCACTTCACAAAAAGAGTGATACTATTGTCGATTTCCATTGGGACTTTTTCAGAGTCAGAGCAGTTTTTCTGCTCTCGAAATCAGCTGGCTTTCAGATTTCATGTTCCATTGGGCGCAAAAAAAGCAATTTTGCGAATCTCGATATCCGAGCGAGATTCACACCTATTTGCACTAACACCAAAACATTTGTCGTTTGTCAAACTTTAAAGTGTGTTTACTTAAGTCTGTGAAAAATAGAAAAAAAAAAATATATATATTTGGCCGCTGCAAAAGTTATTAAAATAAATTGAATGAATTTTTTTAAACACAAAGTACCATTTAAGAACAGGTGACTTTTAAAACACGCACCACCACAGATGCAAAGGAAGACAAATCTCGTTTTATGTTCCATTGGGCACGAAAAATCTAAAATCTGAGAGCAAAATCTGAAAATCCCAATGGAAAACGACATATGGTATTAAATAATTACAGCCCTATTTCCCTTTTATCAGTTTTTTCAAAAGTTTTTCAAAGGGGTATGAAGTGTAGAATATTATCTTTCCTTGCCAGAACTAGTTTTTTTAGTGGATTTCAGTTTGGGTTTAGAAGTGGTTTATCTACTGAGAGTGCATTGTTAAAGCTGATTGGGGAAATATATAGTTTTTTATCACTCTCCAGATTGCTTACGATTTTGTCTAGTGGATGTCCATTCTAATGGTGCTAAAACCTTTAACGGAAACGAAAGTTGCCATAACAACTGTTTTAAAATTGAGCGTGTTAAATATTTTAAGTATTTAGGTGTCATATTAAACCATAACCTCAACTGGTCTAATCATACGCTTTACACGGAAAAAAAAAATTTCTAAACTGGAAGTAGAAGTTTGTTAAAACAAGAAAATAAAGTACGGTTTTGGTCCAAGCCATTTATTTCTTTTTTTAACATTTTCTGTGAATGATTCAAGAATGAGAGAAAAAAGGAACATTTTAGAAAATTATTCTTGATTTAAGAAAATAATTCTTTAATATTCTTAAGAATTGTTTTCTTCCAGTAAGATTTATTTTTCCTAAATCGTGCATAGGTTTTCTTGATCCAAGAAACTGATTGCTTAATGAATTATGCGTCATAAAGAAAATAATTTCTTATATCGAGAACTTTGTACTATAATCATGCAGAATTTGTGTTGATCCAAGATCAAAATGACACTTGAAATCAAGAACTATTTTCTGACACCAACAACTTTTTCCTGAATTCCAGAACAATTATTCTTCATCCCAGAAAAAAATATTTGACAAATATTCTTGAATTCTGAAGAATCATTCTTGATTAAAGAAAGAAATTCTTAAATACGAAATTTTACCCCAAGAACTTGCTATTGAATCAATAAACTTTTTCTAAAATCGTACAGTATTAGTTTATATCCCAGAAACGATTTGTTAAATACAAAATGCACGCTTAAGAACTTTTAACTTATATCAATAACTTTTTTCTTAAATCACGCATTTATATTTCTTTGAAATAAATAATATTTGCACCATCGTATTCTTGACATAAGAAAACTAAGATCAATTCGATTTTCTGTTATCGACTAGATACTTACTTCTGGCCTCTGTAATTGATCAAATGTTCATGGAAATCAGAAAACTGTCAATAGATATAACTTCTAAAACCAAGAAATTTATGATTAAAATATAGTTTAAGTAGTTATATATTGTATATCTGTGTATTACCTGAAAAAAAAAAAAAAAAATAAGTAGTAGAGTACAGTTACAGTTTTAATTTCCTTTTTATTTAAAAGAGCAAGTTAAAGTTCTATTTACATAATCTTAATACATTGAATATAAATGTTCGCTAAAGTCAAAGTAAAGCGTTTTTGTTATAGTTCTATATTCAATACAAATGCATTACAAATTGTAAGCATTTAGGGCATATACATTTTTCTCATTTGGTATTAGATATTAACTTTAAGGGCAATTTCGCTTAACAAAGCTTAACATTTGAAATGGAAAATACTTCTACAAATGGATGTCTTAATATATCTATATATATATATATATACATAAATATACCTAGTTAATTTTGTGTTAATATTACATATTTCTTTTTTTTTTAACTTTTCTTTCGTCTGGTAAAACACTTCTTATAATTGGTTTAAAATATATTTCATCAAGTTTTATAATTTTTATTTTCCTCTCCGACAACCTCACAGCAAAAATGATATCATGAGAGTTTATTACGACTTGAACCAAAATAAAAAATATTTCTTCTTCTTGAATAATAATGTTACAAATTCGGAATAGTTCTTCTGATATCAAAAGATTGAAATTGTTCTTGTAATCTGTTCCTCTATAATTTATTTTTGATGTTTGATAAACTTTGCATACATCAACATCAAAAGGGAAGGTTAACAATTTAAAAAAGTGCTGCTCTTTTAGACTTAGGAATTCTGTTTGTTTATACATTATAATAACCCTTTTATAAGGAAACTCATTGATTTTAGACTTTAAAAGAAAGTGACTGAATTTCATAGCACACTTTTTGGCTAAGGACAATGATATATTTTTTCTAGATGAAGTGGCGTTAGTATAATTTTTCATTTCATTTTTTTGAGTTACGTAACGCTGGTGATTTTAGGTTGCCAAGGTTTAAAAATTTAAAGACTAAGAATATGGTTCTGCATAGAGGATTTAATATTTATAATAGCCTGCCTAATGTTTTAAAAATGGAACAAGACTTACAAAGATTCAAAAAAATTTTGATTGAATATGTTAAAAATAGATTTACATAATATGTATTTTGTAGTGATTTTTTAAATGGACAATATTTGAGATCAAAAACGTAAATAATTTTGTAAGTGCAAGAAAGGGCGTGGATAAATGTGTTGAATTTATACAAAACGTCATCGTATTCTGAGTATACAACAAAATTTTTACCTTCTTCTTCCAATATGATTATATAGGGCTGGCACTTCAAATCAGGGAATTAAAGCTACTTCGCCTTTCTTGATGATACTGCTTGGTCGCTTGCTGTGGGCACTCGTTGTATGAATGCAGCTTGACTGTTCAGAATGCTGAATTTCCATATCTTTCTGTCCGTGGCCTTAGTTTTTCCCATAGGGGCAAGTATGTGGTGCAGAAAGTCAGCTATCACTATATCTCGTCGGTTTTTATCTAAAAAAAATAATAATTATTTATATTGTTAAAAATACACCTATGATAACAAAATAATATTAAACCAATCCTGTAAGTTTATATTTTTGCAACGAAAAAAGCGACCAACAATTTTATGCCCTATTCGAGTTGGAATGAATGGTGATGCTTTGTATTAATAATTATTATTCACAATACAGCATTTCGCTCTCAGCATAAAATCGTAGGTACCAAAAATTTCGAACATAAAAACTGACAAAAACATACGGATGGGAGAACCTAGCCCAAAGGTCCCATATGGACCTGTAACATTATAAAGACTTACCTTTCTGTTTTAGTATGCAGTCCTTTAATTGAATCCTAAGTTTTCCTTTAAAGTTTGAGCTTACCACTTTTGTAAAGTCTGCCCACCCACGTACTAGTCCTAAGCTGTTGTCAAAATTGGACTCATAGTCAATGTCAATCTAAAAATGAAATTGTAAAAATATATATGTACTATAAAATTTAAACAAAGAAATAGGATTACTATTAATTACCAGTCTTGAATCGTTTGAAGTTTTGTATAGCGGCCACTTAGCTTATAAATCCGAAAGGATTGACTGTTGATTTTTAAATGAATTTAATCTCAGTTTTGACGTTTCCTTACATTTTTCAACGGCAACGGAGTTGATTAAGAAAGTCTTCAATATCTTATTCCTCACGATATTGAAAAAATATTTCCAAAGAATTTAAAACTGCTGTCTTTAGCTCGATATAAAATTTTGAAATGGCAAAAAGAAAAGGTGATATTACAAAAAATTACAATTGGTACATAATTAATTAAAAAAAAATCAAAAACTATAGGGATACTTTTGGAATCAATCTTTAATAGAAGAATGGATAACGACTAATGTTGAGTGTCCTGATGTATGTAGTCAAGCAAGTCCCCGATTATCTGAAAAATCAAAGTCGAACACCAGCAGCGTTACAAACAAATTTAAAGGATTTGTAAGACATTTTTGTTTTTATAGATGTATAATTATATTTGAATACTTCTTAATCAGTAAAAGGGCTCTGCGAAATAAGGCCCCAATGAAATAAAGCAAAAACAAAATAATAAGGCCCCAAAAAATTATACAGGAAACAACAACAACGATTTTTAATAGAATTTGGGGTGTTATTTCCTTCTTTGGATCCTTATTTGCAAATGAAAATTGGGGTCTTATTTCGTTATGAAATAAGACCACAAAAGAAGAAATGAATACGTATCTCTTCCTTTGCTTAACTACCACCACTAAAACACTACTTTACCTATTTTGCAAATCCTTTTTTGAAATTATATTTTACGACCGATCTATGAGTAGCACGCTTCAATTTGGTAAAAAAATAAATGGAATAAGTAGGTTAAATTTGTTCTGATTTGTTCTATAATTTGGGCGCGCAAAATGTTACTATTGTAACGAATTAATATTAATTCGAGATTACTACAATTATTAGGTTTTTTTTTTATCTTCCCCAGGTGATCTATATAGGTCATTGGTTTACATGCAGCCAACAACTGTATACGTGGACCCATAGTTGTTGTAATAAAATATAAAAATGTAATAAAACGCATCACATCGCACAAAATCGTGCTTAAAAATATTTAAACATATGTATTTAATATAACTTACCGAAATATGTAGTATGATAATATCATATTCTGAATAATTATATTCACTGGAAACTTTTCACACTTGACACTGAACTTGACTGAACCGACTCGATTAAAAGTAGACAATGGAATGGCAATGGATTGACTGGACTGTTTATGAATGCTTGCAATCAGCGTGACCGTTGTGCGACTAAAGTTGCAGTTTGGCACTTTTTTCATCACCTTGCCACAATGAGACGACTTTTCTAAAATTTATTGATTTTGGCCCTTTTTGAAGATTTGGGACAAACAAAATAAAATAATTTACAAACTTTGATATCAATGATAAAAAATTATCAGCCTTATTTATAAATTATAATACATTTATAATAAGGCTGTATATGTATTGAGAAAATCATAATACCTGGCGAGGAAATAGATTATTTCGAGATAACAAGTGCTTTGGTCATTTAACAATAAATCCACAAAAGGTAATTGTGTTAGTTATGCAGTGTATAAGTATTTATACAGCCTTTATACACCCTCCCAAAAATTCTTATTTATAAAACATTTTCCCATGCATATTAGTTATACAGGGCTTTTATCAGAAAAATTACTTAAAAGGAGCTGTCTATTACATTCATCTGTCCAAAAAGATAAAAAAAAACTTAGCAGCTTGTGAAAAATACGAATTCAAATCAAAATGAAATGGAATTCAATTTCAAAAAGAAAAAAAGGAAAATTAATGTCGGGGAATTGGTAGTTAGACTTATAAAAAAATATTCACAACACACATAATGTAATGTATAGCCATTAAAACAAAATATTTCAACACATTATCGAGGAAAAATTCGTAACAATTTAATATGAAAACGTCCATAATAATGCATCCAAAATAAAAAAGAAAATTTTTTTACTCAATAATGCGAAGTCAAGGCCCTTTTTTTCCCCTTTGGCCCTTTTTCTTGCGACCTTTCAAAATTCATCAAAGGTAACGCTGCTTGCAATGCAAATCGAAGCAAAACAATAATACAAACATGTTGTTGCCTGCGTGAGTGCTTCGAAGAGAAATTTTTTTCTTAAAGGCTACTTTTATATCTATATGAAAGCATTTTTTGCTTGGAGGAAGAAAATGCAAAAAACAAGAGCTACCCCTTTAACTGTTTTGTGTTTGTGGCGTGTGCCAACAGGCTGGCCGCATCATATCAACAACAAATTCGATTCACTTACAGTGGGGAGAAAAAGTAGAAACATTATTCTCATATTTATATTCTATATTGTGTTTTAAATGAAAATGGAGCATTATTGGGATGAAGTAACTCCAAGCGATATTAAATATTGTTTTATAATTTTGGATGTGATTAAATTAAAATAAAGACAGTACAGTAAATGTGACTGCAATAAGACAATGATATGAAGATGATGAGGATACTAAAAATCAAAGCTAGTACAGCTTAGTATCTATGTGCATAAAAGAAGATACATACCGAAGCATTTTAGGTTTTTAAGAATCTCATATTCTTTTATATTTAATCTAGAGTGACCTTTGTTAATCAAGTAAAAAAGTAATTGCATGCATGATTTGAAACGGGAGCCTACATATTATATGCCATTCATTTTCCAAGCAGTCTTTGCATTTTCAAGTATTTTGTAAACTTTGGCGAACGAATAAATTTAAGATTCCGCTCCGCGGCAACTGTATTATGTTTTAGGCTTAAGGGTACATTTTTGGACTACGAAAGTGGCATTGCATAAAATATATTACGACGGCTGATTCCCTTACAAAGATTATAGTGTCGAAATATATGTAAATGGTAATGGATATAAATACTGAGCGCTAGTAGTACGTTAAATTTTCTTTAAACATAAAGTACTTCACTTCATGTGTAAAATATCGGTATTGTGAGTTTGTAAAATTGAAGCTAGACACAACATTTTCATTAGTAACCCGAAATGATATACAAAAAGCCAAAGCGAAAAACCAAATTCTAATATTTCTGAAGTATATTTCCACTTTTGCTATCCACTGTGTACCAACCTCTGCAGCTGTATTTTCTTGGATGCAGAAAATAAAAGGCGCAAAATGTGTATGGGCGCTTTATATGTATACCAACGATAAAT
This sequence comes from Cheilosia urbana, assembly GCA_946477585.1. Taxonomy (NCBI): domain Eukaryota; kingdom Metazoa; phylum Arthropoda; class Insecta; order Diptera; family Syrphidae; genus Cheilosia; species Cheilosia urbana. The sequence continues at coordinate 49,445,443 of OX297856.1, forward strand.
TGCTTCTTGTATTGTATACCGTAGTTTCTTCATATACGATTTTTTTCCTCAATATAAATGAACAAAATAAACATTTCCAATGCCATTACACCTTGATATTGATATCGGGTGTCTGTATCTGTGTCTGGTTTCTGCTTGGTGGGGTGCAACTGAACACATTTGTCTCACTCTACGCATGCTGCAAAACATGTTGGTGCCAAAAAGTAAATCAAAATTAGAATTTGTTTTCTTTTGTTCTGCATGCATTTCTTGATATAAGAAATTGTTTCTTATATGTAAGAAATATGAATGAAGTAAAGATTTCCAAGGCCATTATACCTACACCTTAATATCGGATGACTGTCTCCGTGTCTGGTTTCTGCTAGATGGGGTACAACCGAACACGTGTGTCTCATACGGTTCAATAAAAAAATGGTTAAGTCTACATATATTATATTAAAAAGAAAGATGTTTCTTATATTCGGCATTATTTTCTTAATATACGAATTTATTTCTTATATGCAGTAGATAAAGAAGTAGGTTCAACGTCAGCAACAGTATATCCAAACAAACAACTTATCCACTTCCTCTCCTCACCCCCTCTCTATACTTACTACACGGGGAGTTATATATGCTGGAATAGTTTTAATGAATTATTCTAAATTGCTGCAATTATTTTCTTGAAATTAGAAAATCTGTATTGGTTGTAAATATAAAGTACAGACTTTATAGTATCAAATAATTACTTCTTGATTTTAGAATATATTTCTTAAGTTTGCTATGCAAAATTCATTTCTTAAATCAAGAAATATTTAATCGTTTAGGTAAAATTATATTTTTTTAGCTACTAAGAATTATTTTCTAGATTCAAGAAATAGTGTTTAAGTACTAATAAATTAGATTCGAACAAAGAAGAAATTGTTAATTTTCAAATTTTCTGCATTCAAGATACGAAATTTCTATGTGTAGAAAATAATTTTCGTTCCGTGTACTTAAAGCAATATCTTAATATGGTTGTAAGGCAGCTATATCATCTCAGTCTGTACTGTAATTTGCCAATTCTAAAGTTAGTTTATAACGGTTTATTGAAATCGAAATTGCAATATGGAATTTCGTGTTGGGCGGAACTTATTTCAGTAAAATAAAACCTCTATTAATCAAACAAAAGCATGCAATTAGGATTATTTGTAAAGTTAATCGTAGAACACCCAGTTTTGAATTGTTGAAATATCTTGAAATACTTCCTCTAAGACATCTTTATTGCTATAAAGTTTTAAAAATATTATTTGATAATTCCGGTTATTATGATGTTAGACTTCATGAAAATTATAATTTACGAGTCAACAGCAGAAATTTCGTTACTGTACCAACAATCAACAAAACACACTTCTCTCGTTTTTATTATGTAACTGCGCCTCGTTTGTTTAATATACTACCTGAAAACCTTAGGTGTGAGAGAATAAAATCAGTATTTTTAAACAAGATCAAAACATGTCGTTTTTCCTGTAATTTTTCTGAAATAGATTCTCTCTTGACTCCAATGGTATAATATAGTATATGAATATAAATGATTATTGTCTATTCGATGTATATCTTTTGATTTGTTTGAAATTTCAAGTTATATAATTTGTTTCCCCATCAATAGCTTATTACTTTTCCTTTTTTTTTTTTTTTCAAAATAAAAGTACTTTCGCCTCTTTTCATTTTGACAACAGAATGTACCTACTATGCTATTTCTTGTTTAAAACTAAAACTCTTCTTAAAGTAAGTTTGTATGTAAGTAAAAAAAACAAAAGAACTATTGTAACCCTTAGTTTAGTTTTTGGAAAGAAATAAAGAAATTTAAATAATAATACAAAATAATAATAATAATAATACTGTCTCCAAGACATACACGGAGAAGCTGGGAGTGTTTGAAAGAAAACTCCTGCGGATATGCACAGGACTGCACTACGATCCAATCAGAAGTGCAAGACTACGAAGAAGCCAAAATATTATCACTGGAAAAGTATATGGTCACACTATTCCAGAAAATACTCAGGAATACCTCCAGCCATGCAAACCCACTAGTCCGAAGGATTGCGGACCTGCCGCATATCCCAGAGCATCGTTACCTTCATGTACTTGGCTCTGCTTAGCGAGGAGTTATTCACAAGTGACACAGACAGGATAGCCCTGCCCTTCTACGAATCGACCGAGACAACCCACCATCAAGGATAATACCAAGATGACCTACCACCTCAAAAAAAAAAAAAGAATATCAACACCCGGACTTGAACACCCTGAGGTCAACCCTGACAACGATGCATACTACGAGTATGAATCCGAGAAGACAACCACAATATATGTAAAATAGATTTAAGAAAACAAACATTGTATACCGTTGGGCCCCTGTTGTTGAGCCAACACCTTTAAATATTAACTATTCACCACCATTTGTTACCTAGCCTTAAGTCAAATTGTATAGATATACAAAAATTTTAATAAAAGCAAATGTAATGTAATGTAATTTGAAAAATTTTGCCCATAGTGTTGGCGTGCGAGTTTCACACAATTTTCTCAAGAATTATGTTGGAAAAGTCGCATGACAGCACCTTTTCTAAATCCTTTTTTGACATCAAAGGTCTCATTAGAGCGTTTCGACCTTTAATGGAGCAGCGGGCGTTCTCCAAAATCATTCTGCACAATCTGAAAAGTTTGGCGGGGATGTCAAGACCAGACATGGTTCTGTATAGCTCCTCCTTGTCTTCCTGACTGCCTCCGGAGTAAAAAGATGGCTCTAGGACCCTATCAGGGAAGGCACAATAGGCTCGTTTGAGAAGCCGCAGTGCCAGAGCCCCTTGATGTCTCTTCTGCTTTATAATCTAATCAATAGCTTGTCTCTCTAAATGTAGTTTTATGCTACCTTAAAAATTAAAATCGATTTAAAGATTACGATTTGTGAGTATCGAACTGGAGTTCTTGGGTTTGTTCCAAAATCTATAATAGTTTGAAAACTTACCGGAAAAAAAATTGTCGCTAGACCATAACCTAAAATCCGCTAGAAATGTTAGTTTCTGAATTGCGAAAATCCGCTAGAAATCGCTAAAATATCAATTTGAATGTAAGTTCACAAAAATATGTATTTATTTTTAAAATAAATTGTTAATTACATATTGTAGCAACCAATGTTTTGTATAAAATGTAACGAAATGAATTATTGTATTATTTTAATTTTGTAGTAAGTTATAAAATGTAACTAAATGAATTATTGTATTATTTTAATATTATAGTAAATAAGCTACAACATGTATAACACGGCAACACTGAAAAGTTCACACAAAAAACATTCTAACAAAAGCTTTCAATTGTTTACAAATTAAAAACACAAAAGCTCCACCCGCAATGGGGTATAAAAGCAGCTGCTAGATCAGCTCCCACTCACTCAGGTTTGGTATTTCGCCCTGCGACGATTAGACTAATCGTCCATTGAAAAGTGCCACACTTGTGTTTGTTTATCTTTTGAGTTGCTGTGAATTTGCCGTTTCACCTCACGAAGGTTACACTAACCGTCTGTGGAAAAGCAACAAATTCATTGCCTCCGACCATCAGTCGTGTAATAAATTATTTTTTCAGCGTTGCCCGCCTAAATTTTCATTTATTTGCCTCGCTATTTCCTTTAGCGTCTATTTAAATTTTGATATTCTAAATAAAATTATTGATTTCTTGGAATTATCGAAACCAAGTTTTTTTATTTTGCGCTATCTACAAAAGATCTGCTTAGCCGCCTATTCAGCGTGTACTGTAGTCCTTGGACAGCATACGCGCGGTAGAGGGAAAGGCAACAATCTCGCGATCGTTTCCTCCAATCAACGGGAAGATTTTTCTCCGGTCAAGTGAGACCCAACGCACGACCCCAGAGAGCAGGACGCTCCTCTATCGGCACACTACCTCGCTACATTGGCGCCCAACGTGGGGCTCGACTTCGAAGAGAAAATTGGAAATTGGTTGAAGAACGGAAAGCCAAGTGCACATTTTAAAACACGATGGCTCAATTCTCCGAAGCACAGCTGAAGAGATTCATTTTTGCAATGCAAAGCCAATCTACCGGTGCAACAAAAGGCAGCTTTAGCAATTGTACGGCAAGGTTCAAGGGTGAACGCGACCCAACGGTTGTGGAAGGGTTTATCGCAACCATAAACGTATACAAAGATGTCGAACGCATCGACGACAACGATGCTATCAAAGGATTCCCACTACTTTTGGAAGAAGGTGCTGTAATCTGGTGGCAAGGGGTACAGGCAGAAGCCACAACCTGGAACAGCGTGCTCACATTGCTACGCAATGCTTATGCACCCGCGAAGCCCGCATACCGGATCTACATGGACATCTTCGATGAGAAACAGAAACCATACGAATCGACAGATGATTTTATCACCAGGAAGAGAGCGTTACTAGCTAAATTACCTGCGCCAAAACCAACTGAGTCAATGATGATTGACATGGTATATGGTCTGTTAAGTCTTCGTATCAGGGACAGTGTTCCGAGAGAAAACCTTAACACCTTCCAATGCTTATTGTCAAAGGCCAGAGCAGTAGAAACATCTATTCAGGAGAAAAATTTCCAACAACAACCAAAGGCTGAAACAGGGGAGAGAAAAAGGTGCAATTATTGCGGACACAAGGGCCACATGATAAGCGAATGCAGACGAAAAGAAAAAGATGAGTACGCTAAGAAGCCTACAGCTCCGACACAAACTGAGCCAAAGCTACATTGCTACAAATGTAAGGCACCGGGATTTGTTCGATCTACTTGTCCCACTTGCAAAGATCTGCCAAAAGGACCATCAACAGTTTCATTCAATTGCATGAAGACAACCATAGGCAATGATTTACCAACTATTCCCATTGCTTCCCACGGGGAAGCCGGTATCGCATATATCGACACGGCTGCTCGAACAAGCGTTGCCGGTCGAAAGTTGTTTGAACACCTTCTCCGGAACGGCACCAAATTTTGCACGGTCAATGCTGACGTAACGTTCGCAGATGGAGAAGCACACTCCCAAGAACTATGTATGGCAGAGACGAGCATAATTATTGGCAATCGACTACGCCCCATTAAGTTCATCGCTATGCCAAAAGCCAACGACAACCGCACTCTGATCGGAATAGACTTTCTTGAGGAAAATGGAGTAGTACTAGACCTAGGGCAGAGAATGTGGTACTTTGCTGATCAAGTTGAGAAAAAGTTTGATTTCTTCGACACCTCGCACACTAAAATCTCGAAAAATAATCCAAACCGATTAGTAACCGATGTCCAGGTTCTACTCCCTGGAGAAAAACTTTTCAAACCTATGACGCCAATGGTCAAGACACCGGAAATTGTGGAAAATTCGAACGAGAGACCTCAGCTGGAGGCAAGTGCGACTTTGCCACAGGAAAGGTCGCCACCTGTAGTTGAGTCCTCACCAACAGCAAGTATCAATGCTTTCCTCGCATGGTTTCAACCTGCGAAACCAATTTCGCCACTTGCTTCAACCCCGATTCAGACGCTAAATAACGAAATCACGACCTACTCCTCGCCGCCAAAAAGGAAAAAGACTTCACCTTCAATCCTCGGCCACATATATAAGTATTCGCCAAATGCGATACAAAACATATTCGCCGGCTCCTTAAGAAGCACGGAAGTGACCCCTGAAAGGAGTAACGATAAATTGTTCCCAGGACTAGTTCGTCCCGATGAAGAAACTGAGGTTAGCCTTGAATCCTACTTCACCGAAATACTGTCATTCGACGTTGAACTTCGAGATGATGAAGCAACTGAGCTAGACGAAACGGAAAAGAACCAATTAAACGAAATCCTTTCGCGGGAAGAAAGTGTGTTTGGCTCCCTATCCGAGACGACGCCATATACGGATCACAGGATAAATACTGGCAATCACGAACCTATTGCCTCAACACCTTACAGACCTTCACCCGTCAGAAGAAACCAACTTAAGGAAGAACAAAGCGCTTTCGATACCTGGAAAAACCTCCTTACAACCGCTCCAATAGTACAACAAGCTACGGAGGGAGAACCTTACATTTTAAAAGCCGATGCTAGTAACTACGCCATTGGGGCAGTTCTGGTCCAGGGGGAGAAGGCCAATGAGCACCCGATTGAATATGCGTCAAGACTTCTCACTGCGGCGGAGCGCAATTATTCAACCACGGAACGAGAAGCACTAGCTATAGTTTGGGCCGTTAACAAGTTCCGTGGCTACATCGAAGGAGGTGATGTCACACTTATGACGGATCATCAACCCCTTAAGTGGCTCATGAATCTTAAGTCACCAACGGGCAGACTCGCACGATGGGCTTTACAGCTTCAACCGTATGGCTTCGCAATTGAGTACACCCCAGGCAGGACAAACATTGTAGCCGATATGTTATCTAGGCCTCCATGCGACAACGAAGATCACACTGAAGCTGAATGTAAACTGTGCAGTTTTCAAATAGACATACCGTCAAAAAGACCGAAAGAAGTTCGAGAAGCTCAGCTAAAAGACGACCAATTAAGGATCATTATCAAATCATTCGAGAACCAGGACGAAAACTTAGTAAGATGGACATCTCGGGGATATCTTTTGAATGATGGCATACTATACAGATACTCGCCAGAATCGGATGCCGAAACAGCACAGTTAGTAATTCCTCTTGAAGAAAGGGAATCGATCTTACACAACTACCACAATAACGCTACCTCCGGCCACTATGGTATCGATCGCACTACCTCTAGAATCGCTTCAAGATACTACTGGCAGGGAATGAGGAATGATATTGCCAAACACATTGGAAACTGCCTTGCATGCCAGCGATACAAGCCCAGCAATATGAAACCATCCGGCCTGCTCCAAACAGTATCAAGCAACCAGCGTTTTGAAATCTTAGCGGTAGATCTATTTGGACCATTGCCGGCGACGGCAGACGATTTTCAATGGATACTCATAGCCGAGGATGTTGCAAGCAGATGGGTTGAAGTTTTTCCCCTAAAGGAAGCAACGGCCGAAAATTGCGCACTAATGCTATTAAATGAAGTTTTCCTTCGATATGGTATCCCCAGACGGTTACTGTCGGACAACGGCCCCCAATTCATATCGTCAATAATGCAGCAGCTTACCGACTTCCTTGGAATACAACAGACCTTGACTCCTATGTACCATCCAGAGTCGAACCCAGTGGAGAGAAGAAACAGAGATATGAAGACGCAGCTATCTATTCTTGTTGGAACAAATCATACAACATGGGCAGAGGAACTCTCATCTATAAGATTCGCTATGAATACTGCCAAATGTCAAACTTCGGGTTACACTCCAGCATATCTTACATTCGGACGAGAACTCAGAACAATCTGCGATGTCAGCCAAGATTTACGACCTATAGTGGAGAGTGAGAACTTTATACCACAAATTACGCCAAAACTTTTAAAACTAGCTGAAACCCTATATAAAGCTAGAGAGACTACCGAAAAGTCTCAAGACACTAACAAACGATACGTTGACAATAACAGACGACCTAAACCTACACTAAAAGTGGGTGATCAGGTCCTAATTAATTCCCATTTTCTTAGCAAAGCTTCCAAGAACCTTACCTCCAAGTTTATGCCAAGAAGAGATGGACCGTACGTCATTACAAAACAACTTGGTTCCTCAACTTACCAAGTTGCCTCAAAAGATGACCTTTCGACTCCTTTGGGAACATATCATGTCTCAGCTATCACCAAATACAAAAGCTCGGGACATCAGCTAATAAACGAAGAACCAGTTCAACCTCTACGCAGACGGGGACGACCGAAGAAGACATAACCAACTCCTGTCGCATCATCGAGACGACTTCAGCTCCAGAGGGGGAGATTGTAGCAACCAATGTTTTGTATAAAATGTAACGAAATGAATTATTGTATTATTTTAATTTTGTAGTAAGTTATAAAATGTAACTAAATGAATTATTGTATTATTTTAATATTATAGTAAATAAGCTACAACATGTATAACACGGCAACACTGAAAAGTTCACACAAAAAACATTCTAACAAAAGCTTTCAATTGTTTACAAATTAAAAACACAAAAGCTCCACCCGCAATGGGGTATAAAAGCAGCTGCTAGATCAGCTCCCACTCACTCAGGTTTGGTATTTCGCCCTGCGACGATTAGACTAATCGTCCATTGAAAAGTGCCACACTTGTGTTTGTTTATCTTTTGAGTTGCTGTGAATTTGCCGTTTCACCTCACGAAGGTTACACTAACCGTCTGTGGAAAAGCAACAAATTCATTGCCTCCGACCATCAGTCGTGTAATAAATTATTTTTTCAGCGTTGCCCGCCTAAATTTTCATTTATTTGCCTCGCTATTTCCTTTAGCGTCTATTTAAATTTTGATATTCTAAATAAAATTATTGATTTCTTGGAATTATCGAAACCAAGTTTTTTTATTTTGCGCTATCTACAAAAGATCTGCTTAGCCGCCTATTCAGCGTGTACTGTAGTCCTTGGACAGCATACGCGCGGTAGAGGGAAAGGCAACAATCTCGCGATCGTTTCCTCCAATCAACGGGAAGATTTTTCTCCGGTCAAGTGAGACCCAACGCACGACCCCAGAGAGCAGGACGCTCCTCTATCGGCACACTACCTCGCTACAATATTTAATTATTAATCAAATTAAATACTGAATTAAAAAAAAAAACAACCTATAAATTCAAGATAACAAAAAAATAATGTGAAGTAAAAAAAAAACGTTTTAAAAAAAAATAAATAAATCGAAATTTACAAATCAAATTCCAGCTCAAAAATGGAATCATCTTATTCTTGGCTGTCCATTTCTTCCAAGTTTGAAGTAGAGCCTTCGGCTATATTTTCTTCAGTTTTAGATTTTTTTGTTTCTCCTATTTTTGTTATAACCTGGTCTGGCAGGTCGTAGTTACAGCAACTCCTGTTCATCACTTTTAGTTGATTTCTAATCAATATTATAGAATTCTACGTCAGGTTTGAAAGTTGATTCCGACGTTTGTTTTTTACATGGTTCATTGTTCTAAAAATTGGTTCAACTTCAGCATTTAAGTGGGGAAGAGATAGCACAGTGATTGCCAAATCAGCCTGTTTTTGCAAATTATTTACACCTGCAGAATTTTTGTACTTGAAAAATTATATTCGAATGAGTCGGAGATGCCACTTGTACGAGATTCGTGTACGTGGTGGTGTAGTAATGAAAAGTAGCTAGAAATCGCCAATTTTTTTTTAGCGACAACATTTTATTAAAAATCGCCGAGAGCTTTAAAAATACGCTAGAAATAGCGAAAAAATCGCTAAAGTGGCAACAGTGCCTAAAAGTGCACTGGTTGGGATCAATCAGATCATTGACTAATCGTTTCAGGCGTTCACACGTGCGTTGTAGATAGTCAAAGTGTTAACCCCTTTTACGTCAAAAAATGGAAAAAGATATTGTCCTTCATGTATTTATTGTTTCTATAGTAAAATACCATATTTTTTTTTTAACAAATACAACTTGCAAAATTTAATCTTTCAACTAAAAACAAAATAAATAAATATTAAACAAAATCTTATAAAAAGACAACATGCTGTACATGAGGTTTAAATATGTTTAATGAAGGAGATTGGGTCTGCACGAGTCGTCATCGTTATAGTATTGCTTGAGTAATGAAATCAATTGAATTTCGTTTCTTATATTATAGTCATCACAGTTAGCGGAGCTGAAATCATTTTCAGTTAGATGAATTGAAAATTGCACTAATAAAATAATCTAACTATTTTTGACGATATTTGTATAGCGAAAATGTAGCAAATTCATGTGTTTCTTAGTGTCATGGAGTATTGCCCTCAAAGAGTGCACGAAATTCACCACTTCTTGGCCTCGGAAGTCCTTTTCTTATAGTTTGAACTGGTTCAATAATGCTCGATTGGGATCCATGCAGCAGGTTTTCCTTGAGATCATTATCACTGAAACAAAATATAGATAATGTTCAACCATTTATACATAACTTGCAATAAATTGATTATGTTGGCAATACGCACTCATCTTTACAGTCGTCGGCCTCGGCAGCTAGTGCATTAACAACAGCAGTTATCGTATTGGACTCGGGGTTATTACTCTGTTCATCCTTTTGTGTCATTATATTAGGATTTTTTCCAATTTTGTTAAGACGCTCCGCTGCAACAGTTTCCATGGTTTTTCGCATCAAGGGATATTGATCCAGAACGCAATTGAAGTGATCCACACTTAATGAGAACAGATTGCAATAAGTTTCCGCTCGCACGCTGGCTACGCGTCGTGCATTTGTTAGTAAGCATATTTCACCAAAATATGACCCATCTGATAACGATGTTGCAACCTTGAGGAGTATTTAATGTGGCACATTAAAAGTAAGTATCTAAAGTATGTTAATTGATTTGTATATGAAATAATGTACAGTTGTGTTCTTTCAGGAAGAAATCCAAAATGAGCGTTTTTTTGGTCAACACTCGGATAAAACAGTGTAATATTCATTACGGCAAATCACTGATATGAATCAGTGTTTACAAAGAAAAGCTTGGATACGCCGTTTGTAATTGAAATTTTATTATAACATTGTAAACCGGTATCTTTAGTCGTATATGACGACAATCAAGCTGCACTATGGAATCAAAAGATGGTATAGTTAAAGATTTCCATCAGTTTAACAACGAATATGGTAAGAATCGTTTCCTAACCAAACACTGATTTCAAGAAAGAACCAAAGAGTCTTGCTAATGACAAAAGTGGTGCTATAGGTAAATCTTTACCTCTCCGTTGGCCATCACAATATCCACGACACCTTCTTGTATAAAATACATTTTGGTTCCAATAGTACCCTCCTTTATTATAATATCACCTAAAGAAATAAAAACAACATTTTATTAAAAGGAACAAATTCAACAAAATGTTTGTTTACCTGGTTGGAAAACTTCATATTTTAACTTTGTAACAACATCGGAAACAAAATTTGAGTCAGCATTAGCAAAAAAAGGCACTGACGCAACGAGAGATCTGAAAGTAGATGTAATAATATAATTTAAGTGCATACTTTTAATATCTTTTAAAAATCGGATAAATTAAAACGTAAAACTGTCTGTATTTTATGCACACAGTCAAAATCTGATTGTGGAATGGCTGGGACCGAGCTCATAAAAATATTCAAAAATGCCGGTTCTTAGATTTTTCTTCAACTCCAACTCCATTAAATAGATGGTTAGTTTGTTAGTTTAAAGCTTATTTCTATGTCGTCGGTGATCATGGTTATACCGGATAAAATTGTATAAAATCAAGTTTTCTTTCGAATTCAAAGATTGGCAAGATTTGGTTTCTATTACGGATGGTCAATGGTAAATATATACCTAGGGGATTAATAAAAAATAAATGTATATACAAAAATGTTCCGGTTAAGGGAATCCCGGTTAATCGACTGTAATTTAAAAATGGAATGCAAGTAAGACACATAAGGAGAAGTACTGCCTTCAGCCTTAAAAAAAATTAATTGAACTAAATTCGCAGCAAATTGAAGAAAGTACCTACATATTTACAATTATCACCATGGTTTTTTTTTTCTGGGAACTTGTTAATTCTGCAAAGGACAGTTGCAATGGCAACGCTGTTTTATTTCTATCTATCCATAAGGCCGGAGTGAATTGAAACATTTTTTTAATGTTATTTTTTCTTTTATTGCCTATAGTTCTAAAAGTTGAATTTGATTATTCCTTAAAGCTACAACCGTTTTTTAGCAAAAAAAAAAGGTCCTGTGGTTCCTATATTCAAAAACAAAATATAAATATAGGTATAAATTTTTCTTAAATTTTTTTGTATGTACTGGAAATAATGTATTATGTTATATTTATATTATAAGGAAACTACATTTATAATAAAATATAGTCATAAGATTTAATTCATTTAGAGAAACTAAATTTGTTTAAATATTTTTATTTCGATAAAATAAGTTTTCTGTTCGCCATCAAAATCAATTCCCTGAAAATTGAAGATTATTAAAATCTTGTTATTGGTAGGAAGACTGAATTTATCTTACATATTGGTTTATTGCATTATATTCAAGCAAGATCCTAGCTTTGATAAATCCATCTCTTGATTCTCGGCCACAAACTGAAGCAGAAACTTCTGTCACCAGCTTAACACGTCTTTCGACTGCTTGAGTGTGACATTTTGAAAGCGCTTTGTCTTTAGCTGAATCCATATTATCAGGGACATTTTCAACCATGGCTCGTAAGTCCTGATCTGATATGTTTTTTGTTAAATGAGGTCCGGTGACTTCAGCTGTTGCCCATTTTATCAAGAGTCACAAATTTCTACTTGGGCAGATCAATATAATCATAGGCTTCAAAATTTATTTTTGGGAATATAAAACGGCGGATTCCATCATTTTTCTTTTTTTCCATCTCCGCTCTGCATTTGAGAATCCTCTTCAAACCTAATTCCCGAACATGGCTTCGGCTATCAGCTAACATACAAGTAAAATGTTTTTGGGATGGTAAAAAAACGAGTTGCGCTCTATAACCGGATGAACTAAAGGGTGATTTTTTAAGAGGTTTAGAACTTTTTAAAAAAAAAAAAACACAAAAAATTCGAAAAAATGAATGAAATATTTATTTGAATCGATAGTTTGAACCTTGCAATTTAATGTTTAAAGATAATTTCATGCAAATGTTGACCGCGGCTGCGTCTCAGGTAGTCCATCCGCTGAGTCCAATTTTGGCATACTCTTTCACACATATCGGCCGGTATCTCACGAATGAATGCATGGATGTTGGCTTCCAGTGCGTCAATCGAAGCGGGCTTGTCCCTATACACATTAGCCTTGACATACCCCCACAAAAAATAATCTAATGGTGTCAAATCGCACGATCTAGGCGGCCAATTGACCGGCCCGAAACGTGAAATTAACTGTTCACCAAACTCGCCTCGCAATTGCGCCATTGTTTCGCGTGCTGTGTGGCATGTGGCACCGTCTTGTTGAAACCACATATCATGCAAGTCAAGAACTTCCATTTCGGGCAAAAAAAAGTTTGTTATCATCGCTCGGTAGCGTTCACCATTGACAGTAACGCTGCGATTCGCATCATCTTTGAAGAAATATGGCCCAATAATGCCGCCGGCCCATAAACCGCACCAAACAGTGGCTTTTTCGGGATGCATTGGTAGCTGTTGCAATGCTTCTGGCTGATCTTCACTCCAAATGCGGCAATTTTGCTTATTTACGTACCCATTCAACCAAAAATGAGCCTCATCGCTGAACACAATTTTTCGATAAAAAAGCGGATCCTCGGCCAGCTTTCCAAGAGCCCATTCACCAAAAATTCGGCGTTGTGGTAGTTCGGCTGGCTTTAGTTCTTGCACAAGCTGTATCTTAAAAGGCTTTACGCACAAATCCTTCCGCAAAATTTTCCACGTAGTGCTGTAACAAAGGCCTAACTGCTGGGAACGGCGCCGATTCGACATTTCGCGGTCTTCTGTCACACTAGCTGATACGGCCGCAATATTTTCTTCACTACGCACAGTACGTAAACGTGTTGGTGGTTTAATGTCCAACAAAGTAAATTTGGTGCGAAATTTGGTCACAATCTTCCGAATAGACTGCTCAGAAGGTCGAGAATGCCGATCATAAAATGGAAGCAGCGCGCGATGAACATTTCGAACCGAGCACGAATTTTGATAGTAAAATTCAATAATTTGCAAGCGTTGTTCATTTGTAAGACGATCCATGGTTAAATTGCAAACCAAACTGAAGCTGTTTGACAGTGACACAACACCCTTTACTAGCTTAAGTTTTTTGCCAGGTATTTGCAAGGTTTTATTATCTCTAAAATATGCTTTGGTCCATCCAAACAAGAGGGTTGAGTTTTGATTTGAAACCAAACAAACGCATATACTTTTATTGCGTATGTAGACAGAATCACTAATTCCGTTGAAGGTTTTGCAGTTGCTACATATAGTCGTAGAATCCTGCTAGCTGCTGTAAGCCACCTTGAATGAGACATTTTACCAGGCTGTCGCTGTGCCAAATCTAAAGACACTTTGCAATGAGAAACTGCCTCACACACTTCATACAGATATTTCTGATCCGTGCTTAGGTTTTCGATACTTATTTCAGGCAGATCCACTGGTATCTTTTTAAATGTCTGTATTCGCAAATTATCACAACTCTCAAGAGCTTTTCCCAGGACTCCAGAAGAGCCTTTGGGGTCATTAGTCTTGCCATCAAGCTTCAAGCTGACATATGATACCATTTTTAGAGCCAGTGTTCACAACAGTTCCATCGCATCCAACTGCTTTAATTTTTTGCATGTCAATACATAAGTTGTTTTTTATGAAGTCTACTATGCTGGATGATATTGATTTGGCATTTCCACAAGTACCACATGTTCTTCGATTGAAATCTTCCTGTATGATTTTAAGCCAATTGTTTCCAAAACCATGGTTTTGTCTTTTCTTCCATCAAAGTATAGGCCGGTTATATTATCAGTTTGACATTGAAGATTTTGACGTAATTTTTTTCTTTCTCGTCTTATTTTACTTCTGTCAATTATTTTCGAAGAATCTAGCTTGGAAACGATGACGATGTCTTGTAAAACAGAACTTACCAGGATATACAGGATATAGGACATATACAAAAAAGTTCCATGATTGACTGACAGATGACGCACCGACCAAACCACTAGACGTAAAAAACTCAAATTTTGAAAGTGCTTTCTTATAATGACGTGGATATCCGCTAAGAAAGTTATTGAAGTGATAACTTCTTTAGGCGCGTTGGGCACTATTTGGATGGGCAAAAACTAGCAAACTCGCGACACTGACACCGACACCGACACCGACACCGACACCGACTCCGACACCGACACCGACACCGACACCGACACCGACACCGACACCGACACCGATTGCATACTTTTAGTTGTAAACTTTTGTACTATTGCTTACTTTTAGGGGTAGGTAATTTATAGCTTAATCTACGATGATTTTTATTTGAATGCGTTACTATGGTAATTTATGGTAGCGACAAATTGATTGTCACCAAAATTATTTCAATTACCTGTTTTGTATGGGGAATTCATAACTTAATTTTACCAGGCTTAATTCCGACATATTATATCCACGATTTTGGGTTTGTGCACATTTACGGCACAGTAGCTTGTGTTATAATTACCGAAACAAGAAATAGAAAACTGTGGTAAACTTGCCACCCTAAGAGTAGGTATACTATGCCTATACTATACTATGCCTTAGTGTATACTGTAAAATATGATTAGTAATTTTTGTGTAAAATAATGAATATAAAACTACAATTGACGCCGTACCACGAGATCTAGAGCATTATCAATGGCGATGCGGCAAGACAGAAAAATATTGTTGTCTTTTCTCGTTCTTTTTCTTTTAAAAGTAAAATTTGTATTTTTCGGAAAGAAATTCATATTCAATTAAGCTTCAGTATAATTATTATTAATTTATTCGTTCTGTGCTAGTTTCGGTAGAATACAAGAAGATACAATCGGATTGTGGTAGCTGAAGTAAGATATGTACATTCGAGACTGTAATCTATCTAGATTACGCTGGAAGACAGCATCGATGAAAATGACTTATATATAATAAATAAATAAATAGTTGGCGCAACAGGCCCGGAGGGACCCTAGGCCTAGCTTCTCTCAACCATTCGTTTTGTGTGAGTTTTTCATTTTTGGAACGAATGGAAGGGATCTACAATTTTATGCCGACTCCAAACGGCTAATTGAGAAGCTTTTTCAAGACATTTATACTCTCGGATGTTTGTCAGACGTTCGCGAGAGGTGGCGCAGTGAAAAAAACCCTAAGTCGCAATTTGGGTTTTTGCGGGATACTTATATATGCTAAAGATAATTCTGCATTACTTCAAGATAAAGTTGGGAAGAGATTTGATGATATTCCAATCATTTTGAGTGGGGATTTCAACATCAACTTTGCAGATGATAAAAACTACCATTAATTGAATTTTTAAATAGCAAATTTGATTTAACGATGAGCAATGATCGCAATCTTAGCACGACTAGACATAAAACTACAATTGATGCCATCTTTACAAGATATTTAAATAGATTCGAATCAAAATTGTTTGTTTCCTATTTTAGTTACCTACCATAAACCTATAGTATCCGTTTTCAAATATAATGATAATAATGATGATGATGATGGAAGAGTTTGAAGTTGTTGATGAAATTTCATAAGTGTCATTGGTATTCATTTCAAAGAATACCCATTAATTTTTAAATTTAATATTTCATGTATCTGTAAATTTATACATTTTAAGCAATAGATTGCAATTTTGTATGTAAAATAATATGTATTATTTTTGATGTAAAATACCGCATTAAATGAAAATGAAAAATGTAACATAATTTTTGTAGTAGTAGTAGTTTATAATAATGAATAAAAAACACTTTATTTAAAAGTACTTCCTACCAATAATATATTTTCTGACGATTCAAAAAATACACACGTAATTGTTCAAGTTATCACTTCTGTCGGCACTCCCGGAGTGCCTTTTTTTTTTGAAAGTCTATGCATAAAGGCACCATGCGCAGAAAGCACGACTCAGCTAGTTAAATTATGCAAAAAAGTAAAACTTAGACGTCAAACCTTAAGATGACGTCACAAATTAACCAAATTTTTCACACATATTTTGGGTTCCCAAATTCAACTTTTCCGCATATAGGCTTAAAAGATTTTCAAGAAAACAAATTTCACTCCACCCTACTATGCATATAGTCGCTTATGTACACATTTAGGCTTACACAAAGCATTGTATTTAAGTTTGAGAGCAGAACACTCCAATTTCACCTAGTTAAAAAGTGCGTTAACTACAACATACTGTTTATATTGTAAGTCTATAGTTGCATCGCAAAGCCGAGGTGGATCCAAACATCACTAACAATTATCGGAGATTCTATATTTGGGGACGGTTCTGTTCCCAATCAATAGAGAGTAGAGCCAAATTTATTAAATACCTGAATAGCTGTTCTTCATCTATAACATCCGCATGTTGATAATGTGCTGTGCTTATTGCAACAGTGTCCGTATAGGACCCCACCCAAAACTTCTTACAAGTTACAATAATATTTTTGGATTTAGCCGAGTCCAAAAGACTGATTAGAAGATAGTTTGGTTTACAAAGCGTTTTCCATTCACTGGCTAAATTTTAAATTAAAACATTCGAAATTTGCGTCCCGATTGATTTTTAAATATTTTTTATACATAAACAAGCGTGCCCGGCGAACTTCGTCCCGCCCAAAATTGACTTTTTGAGTAAAATAATTTTCACTTCCACCTGAAATTATTTTTATTGATCCAAACACATACGATCTCACTGTATACTATGTAGGATCAAAATTAAAAAAAAAAAAAAAAAACTCTCCGTAGAAAATGTAAGGAAAATCAATTTTCACAAACTTTCCAATTTCCCGTTTAAATTTTCCAATATGAACCTTCCTTAGGCGTAGACAAACGCAACAAAGAAGATTAACGTGTCGGCCAACCTTCCGCTTTTTGACTAAAATGGTTTACAGTACACGACGTACAAATTCGTTCTCAATAAGCGGATTCCGTGGAATGAGAATGTTTGTATTTGAATTTTTTCCTCAAAACCGTCGCTTGCATGACATTTGATTTGGGATCCTTCACCACCAAATCAAACGCAAGTCTCGGTGCATTGAGGTTGCGCACAAAATTATAACTGAGCCGACTTTCAATTCTATAGATGTAAGCCCGGAACATCCAAAGAAATTAAAAATTTAACTAATCCCCATAAAGTTTTGTTTTCACGACAAAAAGGAGCATATGTCCTTCCTTGGGCCCATGCAAATTTAAACCAAAAATCATAAAAATTGAAGGATTGCTTCCCGAGTTATGAGTGCGCACTGCGCACATACGAACGTCAGCCTTTTTTATATGTAGCTGTACCCACCCGGCTTTGCTCATACCTTTCGTATTAAATCCTGCTCACATTTCGCAAAATCCTTTATTTGGACAATGTCCATTAATAATTTTAATGCTTCCACAACCCGTTCTCCTATCCCGCTTATGTTTTGTAAAGTACCATCTATAGGGTCCGAAACTATAGTATATTTCGATCTTGAAGCAACCATTCCTACCCATCCACAACTTTAAATCAACTCGGTAGAGCAGTTTCGGAGATCGACAACAGCGCCACCTATCAGGTCCAAAATTGTATCTTTTAAGACTGCCTAACAGCTTTATTATGGCTATCAAATATCAACACGATATTTGATAATAATTGATACGTACCAACAAAATGAATATCATGGCTAGTTAGTTAGTTATCAACCTCAACATTTTTGATGAATTGTGGAATGATATAAGATTTAAGATCTATAGTGAATAGTTTTATCGATAAACTTGGTATTACGGTTGTCAAAAAAATTGATACTCGTCAAATTTTCTATCAACCACGGCGGCTAGAATTATCTATTAACATCAAATCATAAAATTTTTATGAAATTAGACCGAAATGCATCGGTAGAGTTATTATTTGAAGGGGATGATGATGAAAAAAAAAAAAAAAAACAAACAAATACAAATTAGAAACGTCAAACTTCAAAACAGAACCACTTCTCAATGATATTTTTATTAGCATTCACAATGGGGTAAAAATTATCAATTGATACTCTAATACCGATGAATTGATGGATGTTCACAAGTATCAAATAATTGATAATTGATAGCCATAATAGGGCTGTAAGCCTGAAATACACCAATACGAACAAAACAAAAGAAGAATCATAAAATTTGGCCCAGTAAAAACATTTTCCTTGGTTATGTTATTTGTGCCGGTAATCGAATTGAAATGTTATTTACCTATTTA
The DNA here is from genome assembly GCA_946477585.1 of Cheilosia urbana. Taxonomy (NCBI): domain Eukaryota; kingdom Metazoa; phylum Arthropoda; class Insecta; order Diptera; family Syrphidae; genus Cheilosia; species Cheilosia urbana. The sequence continues at coordinate 49,464,329 of OX297856.1, forward strand.
AAATTGATTAAAAACTAAATGAAATATGAATTACTGAAATGTCAAATTCAAAAAAGTATAGACAACCAACGCAAACTATATTATTACAATTAGATTTATGTAATGTTTGTTGATACAAAATTGATATGCAGGGAAATCTAACTTGTCGTATATATCTCCCAGCGCCACCTACGGGTCAAATTTTTTTTTTTTTTTTAAGTGTTATATGGTGTTAATTTGAGCCAAAGGTCCATAAATACGAATTTTCAAAAAAGCGACCCCAGCGCCCCCTATAGGATCTAAAATAAACATAAACCAGCCGAAGCACCACACGAACATATGGTGTGAATATAAGGGGGATAGCTTCAGTGGTTCAGCCGTCATGGTCGGTCATACATACGCACGAACGTTTTTATATATTAAGAAGATAATTTACATAAATAGATTCACCCGATGCAATGCCTTTCTTTGCTTTAGAACAAATTCACGAAAACCTAAACGCCCTCCACCAGTTGTCAAACTAAAGCGCACTTAAATTGGTAAATCTGAGAAAATATCTAGATTCGCAAAAGTGCTCTGAAATCTGAAAAAATTGCTTTTTTTTTTTTTGTACCAAACGAACATAAAAACTGATCTGAGACCAAAAAAAGTGCTCTGAGAGCGCCCAATCGAATACCACTTATGTAAATCTCGCTCAGAAATCGAGATTCGAAAAATTGCTCTGACTCTGAAAGAGTTTTTTTTCGCGCCAATGGGATACGAAAGAGTTACTTACCTGCAATTGTAATTTATAACATCTTCCCTAAGCTTTTCACTCAATTCGCCTAAGATGCAATCCTCGTCGAAGAATTTCCCCTGGTACCGGTGCTCAAAGTATTCTGTAATTCTTTGTCGCATATCCCTAGGCAGTTTTCGATACGCCATATATTCTTCCACTTGTTTTACTTTTTCTCTATATTGACGTCTACTGGAGTCCAAACTTTGAATTAAATTCGTAGCATGGCCTAAAAATAAGGCATAACACGTTGCTCCGGATATCATTGAAAGCATTGTCAGCCACATATCGGTCAATGACTGCGGTGGGAATCTGAAAAGAAGAGCACATTTTGAAAGTCATCGATTTTTTTAATTATGCACATTATAAACATTTTTTTTTTTATAAAACGCCAAATGAGTGTTAAAAAAAAGTGTTCTCAGTTTTAATGTTTTGCAGTTCAGATTTTATTTTATATCGGATGTTTATATGGCCTAAAATTGTTTTCTTATATAATATGATAAACGGACGTTGCATGTTGTAAACAAATTACCTATACCTACTCGGCTGCTCGCAATCGCCAAATTGCAGATGAATATTGGCCGCTAGATAGATATATAGACAAAATTACGTTTTATCTTTTGCGTTAGAGCTATAAACCATAGCACAGAAACAGATTGTGAACTTTTTCAATCTAGCGCAAACTACCTACCTGGATTAAGAAACAAAAAATTGGAGAGAAAAACTGATCTGCCAATCAAACTCAATTCAAAACTAAACAAAATTAAAAAATTAATAATAAAAAAAAGTCAGATAAATTAAGAATATAGACGAATATTCGCAGGCGTTAAAGCTCCAGAGGCTTGTACTTCTAGGACACCATGTGCTAGAGGCTAGTGATGGATCTAGTGATAATTGGAACGTTGCTTCTATACTAATTAAGAATAAAGAGAGAAGCTAGCAAAATGTTTTAAATAAGTTTCCATTTGGCTCTGAAGAGCTTAGAGAATTTCTTTTTGATTTAACTGATGATTAACCTCTCAGCTAACCAGGAACACCAGGGCGAATTAAATTCCTTAAGTAAAGTCGATTTAATTCTAAGAATGTATAGTTTGTTCATGGTTGTGGGGATCTGTCAAACAGACCAAAAAATGTACAGTTTGAGAAACCAAACACAGTTTGGGGAATTCTGTTTAAACAAATTTTAATGAAATAACAGCAAAAAGTATGAAGAGAAACTACAACTTGCAGCAAAGAGTAGGTATCCAAACTAGAGATCCAACTGAGAGCAGAAATGGTACATTTGCCCACAAGCTTCCTGTGACCTTGTACTGCCTAGGAATTTCCTAAGTATTCGTGTTCGTGAATGTACAAATCAAAGGAGCGCCATTGCTGCCGCACGCATACTTAGTAAATTCCTAGGCAGGGACTTCATGTCAATCGGGCGGCGGGTGCAATTTTAAGTGGGGGCGACTGTGTTCGTCATTTTTCGTGCCGATTAGTTACACGGCGTTCACATAGCAGTTCAATTTAAACATTTTTAAAGTTTATGAAATTGGTGGAAATTTGAAATACGTAATATAATTTCATCACAATGTCAAATACCTTATAATACTCATTTGTCAATATTTAGCAGAAATCCATCTTATGTGAGAAAAATGAACTAACAAGGTTTTTGCACTTTGGTTTTTTTTTTTTTTTTTTGTGTTTAATCTCTTAACTTCAATATTTAAACGGAGAGAAAAAAATTTGTATGCCGTGAGAAAAATATATTTCAGTTTCAGCATAATTTATAATCTGTAATTGATACGTGAAATGCATACCTACTTACACTATATAAATATGTGAAGCATTTGTTAAATTCAAAAAATGAATTCAACATTTTTGTTCCGTTTACAGGTACTATTGCTCTCAAATAATTAAGCTTTAACTTTTTTTCAGAGTCAAGGCAATTTTGTGAATCTTCAATTCTGAGCGAAATTTACACTTCCTTACACTAACTAACACCAAACATTTGTCATTGGTCAAACTGAAGCATATGGTTTATTATATTCTCTTGAATATTAAAATTTTCGATCAAGAACTGAGCAGATTTTTGATGTGTAAACATCTAAGCGCGCGTTGTGGGAATCTGGTGGAGTAATTCCACACATTTAACTTGCGGGGACGGAAATGCGTCACTGTGTTTTATCATTGCATACGTTTTTATCATTTTATTTATGAGCTGGGGCATATTAATTTAAGCTTTTTGTTGATGTGAAATAAAACAGTATCGATACCTCATATCGACGAAGTATATATGTATGTATATATAGGAACATTTTGGTTCCTTTAGTTAGTTATAATCATATCGTAGAGAAATACGACATGAATAAAAGTACATTATTTTAACTAAAAGATTTTTATATAGTAACTTATTTCACGCACGGTGCTTACACATATTTCGGGACTGTTGGATACAGTCGCACCAATTTTTTTTTTTATTAAATCTGTAGCGAGATTAAAAATTCTTCATCATAAAAATCTTCAAAAGGATTTCTTTGGGTTTTATATTCTTTTACTTAAAAGCTCAAAATCTTTAAACATTTCGAGATATTCGAAAAAGCTAAAAATATCAATGTTGCAATAGAAATGACAGATGGGAGATGGTTAAGAGTCCGCTCTAAGGAACAAATGTATGTACTTTTCGTGGTTTTCAATTTAATAGTAGGTTATAACGACACAGTGGGTTTTATCTCGACTATAATTAGCAAAACTAAAATAATTTTAAAGTGGGCTTTATCCGACTATAATTTTGCGACACTGATACTAATATTTTCTTTACTGAAAGTAATTTAAACTTTTAAATTGGGCAGTTGAAAAGGTAGCTGTGTTAGAGAAGAGTGAATAAAGAACAAGTGAAAAATACAGTCAATGTCGAAGTCGAACAAGTTGATATTTGATCTGCGTCGTACTTAAAACAAATTTTAGTCTCGACTTTAAATTTACGGAATCTCATAATTGCGAAAATTATATGGAAAATATAGCCACTGTTAACTTATAAAATTTAGAGGCTAAACTAAAAATGTTTATTGGTAAGGCCATCTATGTATATGAACCTCCACAAAATAGCAGCAGGTGTTCGCTTTTTATATGTTGTTGGACTGAAATACTGTTAGCAGTATCTACCGCAGAAGAGCAGTAGTAAATAAATGTCACAAACCGAATCTTTTTAGGCATGTCAAGATTCCTCTTTTAAATGAAAGTATATTATATAAATAACTACATTCTTATTTTGCACAACCTCAGAAAGCTTTGCCCAACTTTTAATGCAAAGCGCCAAACATTTCCATCTACTAATTCGAGTTCGGTGAATCTACATTTGCAAAAGGACTACCCGCCAATCGTATTAAAGAGAAGAATGTTTTGATCTTTCTTCTGATCATTCTCCGGTAATTTTAACAACGACTGAGACATTTATAAAAAAAATAAATACCGCCGAGGCTAACAAACGACAAAACAGACTGGGAAGGCTTCAAAAAAGATGTCATGGGCAATACTTAACTGTGTGAATCACTCAAGACGCCTTACGAACTTGAAGTTGCGGTCGACCGCTTCGTTTACTCCTCAGCAGCAGAGAACATCGAACTATAACTGCGTCAAATACCCGCAGAAAATAATTAATATGGTCAGAACAAAACGAAAAGCGCGAAAAAGATGGCAACAAACTCGAGCCCCGCAAGATAAAGCTAGCTGAAATCGACTTACTAACTTGCTAACAAAGTCGATTAAAGATTTTAAAAATGACGAGGTCAGAAATTACATCGAAAGCCTAATAGCTGAAAAAGAATCCAATTACTCGCTTTGGAAGGCTTTTAACGCCACAAAAAGGTCGAAGATCGCAGGGCCACCTATTAACATAACCGAAGATGTTTGGGCAAAAAGCCACAAAGAGAAGGTGGACGTTTTCGCCGCTCATCTAGAAGAAACTTTTAAGCCGTTCGATGGCCAAGCGCTTAATGGAAATATTTATGCATCAGATTGACGAACATCTGAAAATAATATAGTAATAAACGCTACACTCACCGAGCTCGGGAAAGTAATAAAGAAACTTAAGCCCAAAAAAGCTCCGGGTTACGACCTGAACACGGGTGAACTCCAAAAATGTTACCTCGGAAAGCAATAACGAAGCTTCTTTCCATTATAAACACCGCGATCAGATTAGAATACATTGCGAGTCAATGGAAAATCGCGGAAGTCATAATGGTTCTAAAACCAGGCAAACCACTGAATGAAAAAAAGTCTTATAGACCCATCTCGCTTCTTCCAATTATTTTCAAAGTTTTTGAGAGGAGAAAACCGTCTTATACCCGACCACCAGTTCGGGTTTAGAAGCAAACATTCGACAATCGATCAAGTGCATCGGATAACTGACGTAATAGAGAAAGCTATAGAAGAAAATAAAATTTGCTCTGCCGTATTCTTGGACGTTTCGCAAGCATTTGATAAGATTTGGCAAGAAGGCCTCAAGTGCAAGTTAAGACAAGTTCTCCTCGAACGGTTATGGAAAAATCTAGAATCGTATCTAGAGAATAGACTCTTTCGTGTCAAACACGGAAACGAATGTTCGGAATTTAAAGAAATAAGGGCAGGTGTGCCGTAAGGAAGCGTCCTTGGGCCTCTCCTGTACCTGCTATTTACGCGTGATAAACCGCAAACATAAGGTACTACCGTAGCCACTTTTGCCGATGACAATGCTATACTAGCAGTTGGTACAACCACCAAAGAAACAAACAAAATATTACAAGGCGCGCTTAACCGAGCTTATGAATGGTCAAAATGATGGAGGATCGCTCTTAACGAAACGAAATCGGTTTACGTTGATTTTATTCATAAAAAACAAATAATTTACCTGTATTTATAAATACGGTAAAAGTTTCGTTTGCAAACGAGGCCAAATATCTCGGAATGACTCTCGACATAAAACTAAAATGGAAACCGCATGAAAAGAAAAAAGTCGAAGAAGAAAAAATCAAATATAGAGAACTTTATTGGTTACTCGGAAATATACCAGGCTTACCCTCGAGAACAAGCTTTTAGTATATAAGCAAGTGATTAAGCCTGTATGGTCATATGGTATACAATTATGGGGCTGTACCAGCGAAACAAATCTAATCATTTTACAAACTTTCAAAATAAAGTGCTAATATCATTCGTCAGTGCACCGTGGTACATAAGAAATGAAGATCTCCATAGAGACCTCGGAATTCCCACCGTTAAGGACGAAACGAAAATATGCGCTCGAAAGCATAGAAATCGATTATTAGGACACATTAATAAATCGGTCCGTAAAATTCTTGATGAAACAAATTTATTGCGGCGTCTACAAGTCTACAACGAACTAAACCTTCGGACTTAGCCCGATAATTATTAACCGCGTTAAAATTGCGGAACGAGCAGAAACTTTCGCCGGAATGCTGCCTGCCAAACGTATATAACTTCGTGGCAAAAAAATTGCTTGATAAGTCATAACTTAGTTGCAGTACAAAAGAAATTTGTTGGATGTGGTTTTAGTGAGTAAAAGTATCACACTACTACGAGCACGCGCCGACTGTTCTCATCAGAGACAATTCTGAGACTCACAACACAATCCTCTTGCTGCTGGCGCCCTCAGTTTGTTTGTTTGTTTGTTTTTTTTTTTTTTTCAAATTCGCTATTTTGTTTTCCTATCGGTGTAGTGTTATGTCAATTAAGAATCCGTGTGACATGTAAAAACATACAAAAAATATAAAATCAATGCTGCCAACCGCTACCAACCATGGGGGAATGTGATAGAGTTCGGGAATACGACATTTTAGGATAACTGAATGCTATTGGCTGATTATTATAAATTTTCTAAAGTCGATTAATATAGTTTGTTTGGTTAATAATACTGTTACATTCAGGCTGGGATTCGAAAAGATAAAACATTATTTTGTTCAACTTTTCTAATAAAATCACTTTATTCACAATTTCTAATTATTCACTTATTAAGTACCAAAACAATATCACTTTAATCAATTCTTAAACGTTTCAATCCAATCGCTTTATTCACTGTGTTCCTTTACACTTCTTGTTTACTCTTTCGAACTTTAACAATCACTGGTTAAAAATCAACTGTACATCTCTGTTCTCAACGTGCCCCTTTTATATCCGCTCTGCCACCTATCAGCGAATATTCCAGAAGTATATTCCAACTCTTCTAGAATTAGCTAACTTGACAGATTCCAGTCTCCAATTGGAAGTGGAACTTGGAGGATGAATAAGTGTCCGATTCACCACAATTCCTAAGTGCCTGATTCACCACAATATCCCCCTCTTAAACTTGTTTGTCCCGAACAAACTCGCTAACATTTTCGCCATTATAGTGATGCAGACGATCCACATGAACGACTTTTAGCTTGCCTCTTCCTCGTTGAATGCGATAGACAACGTCGTTGATGCGCTTTACGATTTTATATGGCCCTTCCCAGTCTTGTTGCAACTTAGGTGATAAACCCTTTCTTCGATGAGGGTTATAAAGCCATACCAGATCTCCTTCCTGGAAGCCTGTAGTTGTCGTTTTAGTATCGTACCTCGTTTTCATGCGGTCACTGGCTATCTTTATCTTTCCTCTAGTCCTTCGATGTACATCGCTGATGATATCCCTGAGGTCTGCAACATAGTCTTCCTCATCCTTGGGCTCTTCGCATGGGGATCCAAACATCAACTCGCTTGGCAGGCGGACTGTTCGACCAAAGACGATTTCAGATGGAGTATGTCCTGTGGTATTATGCACTGCATTTCGATAGGCCAATAAGAACATGGGAATCTGCTTATCCCAATCTCTCTGGTCATCGCCAACGACCTTAGAGAGGTGTTCATTTAGGTTTCTGTTGAAGCGCTCCACCATCCCATCTGATTGTGGATGAAGGGGTGTTGTCCTTGTCTTGTGAATCCCGAGTAACTGGCACACTCCTTGGAAAATCTTGGACTCGAAGTTTCGTCCCTGATCCGAATGCAGTTCCATCGGTACACCGAATCTGCTTACCCAGTTGTAGACAATTTGCTCCACCACGGTTTTAGCTTCTTGGTTAGGGATAGCAAATGCTTCAGGCCACTTACTTACGATTTCCATTGTTCGTTTCAGGAAAAGGTCCCGCAATATCAATTGCTATCCTTTCGAAGGGAGCTCCAACATTGTATTGATGCATCTTGCCTCGGACTTTCACTCTCGGGCCTTTGTTGGTCGCACATGTTACGCATTTCCTGCACCAATTTTCAATATCCTCCCTTGAATGGACCCAGTAGTCGCGTTCCCGTACTTTATCGAGTGTTTTATTTATTCCCAAGTGCCATCCAGACACTCCATCATGCAATTCCCTTAGCACTTCGATAACTTTCGACCTGGGCAAAACAAGCTGCATTACGAACGACGTTCCATCCGAGCTTTCCCATCTTCTTTTTAGAATGCCGTCTTATACATGAAGGGGGGAGTCCCACTGCGCCCAGTATGTCCGGGCTCCTATTGTATATCTCCTGCCAGTCTGGTTTTCCTTCATGCTCCTTCCAGGCGAGAATCGGTTCGATATCCGGATCTTCCATTTGAGCCTCCCGGATTTCACGCGCACTCCAGCCACCGTTGGGCATAGCTCTTACCCTTTGAATGGACACGACATCTTTTTCCTCATGTCGTAAGCAATGTTTGCAATCTGCTTTGCACGGTCGACGGGAGAGAGCGTCTGCATTAGAGTGAAGACTTCCCTTTCGATGTTGTATTTCGTAGTCGTATATCTGCAAGCCTTTTTCTATCAGTTGATGCAAACTCTTTGCGATCCCGGCAAAGTCCTTTGCAAATCGTCTATAATAGGTCGCAAGTCCCAGGAAGCTTCTCAGTTGATGTTTGTCTTTAGGAACCGGCCAGTTTTTCACTGCATCGACCTTCTCAGGATCAGTCTTGACGCTTTGAAAGAGATAATGTGCCCGAGATACTTCACTTCTGGTCTAAATAGAGCAAACTTCTTCGGGTTTAGTTTCAATTGCGCACTTCGTAGCCTTTGGAACACTTCCTTTAGGTTATTTCGATGTTCGTGGAATGTTTTTCCTACCACGATGACATCGTCCAAGTAGACCAAACTGGTTTCCACGTGAGTCCCAGCAAAACTTGCTCCATTAGACGTTCAAAAGTTGCTGGAGCATTGCACAGTCCAAATGGCATTACTGTAAACTGCCAGAGCCCGTTGCCTGCTGTGAATGCTGTTTTCTCACGGTCTTCTGGATGGATCAGCACTTGCCAGTAGCCACTCTTCAGATCAAAAGTTGAAAACCATTTGGCTCCGGATAGTGTGTCCAAGGTATCGTCAATTCTTGGCAGGGGGTAGCTGTCTTTCTTGGTGATATTGTTTAGCTGACGATAGTCCATGCAGAATCTCGTACTTCCGTCTTTCTTCTTGACCAGGAGGACCGGCGATGCCCACGGACTTTTTGAGCTTTCAATCAGTCCCTCTTTTTCCATAGTCGACACCATTTCTGCAATCTCCGTCTGCTTAGCCAATGGTAGTCGTATGGGAGGCTTGCGAATTCGTCTTGCATCCCCGGTGTCGATTCGATGTTGTACGAGATGTGTTCGACTATACTCGCCACTCTGTGAAGCAAATATATCAGCGAACTCGTTGATTAGACTCCCTGCCATGGCCCGCTGCTCCTGATCCAGCTCACACTCTCCGAGTATATTCTTTTTCATTTCGGATATCTCCGTAGGTCTAACTGGTTTCACAGGACTGTCATTGGACAACTTTGTAACCGCAGTAATCGGTACGCACTTTCCGAAAACTTCCCCTTGCTTCAGCTTCACGCTTTTATGTCCACATTGAGGACACGAACGCGAACCAAGTTGTTTTTGGGTTCAGCGAGCATCTTTCCCACGATATAGTTCCGATAATGGTTTTCTGGATCTGGCTCGATTAGATAGAATCGGTGGCACCCATGATCACCTTCCAGTCTTGTCCAAATCACTATCTCTGACGAAGGTGGTAATAATTTCGTCCTCACTTACAACTGTCCTTAGAGCTGCGACGTTCTCGTTCCCGTAAACCATTGGAATCTCGATGTTCTAATACTTTAGAACTTGCATACCGATGTCGAGTACTACATCATACGCCTTCATAAAGTCGATTCCGATGATGCATTCGTCACATATATCAGTCACTTAGAATGCATGGGAGAAGACTATTCCTGCAAGATTTATCGTCAGGAGTACCTCACCATACACCTTTGCCGTTGCTCCAGTCGCTCTGTTCAGACAGTAACTGTTGGTGTTATGCAGCCATGATTGGCGAACGATGTCCCTTCTGATTATGGAAGCGATGGCACCTGTATCAATTGTGGCCACATACTTTTTCTGGCCGATATGTGCTTCCACTGTCAAGCACCGATTACATCGTTTGGTCTGGGAAACCTGAATTGTGTTCCATGTGATGTTCCATCCGTCGAATGTTCAGGTGCCTCCTCGTTACGACTCCTAGTTCTGCAATGTGGACAACCGACCTGTCTACGTTCAGCTCTGCACTGGCGTTGTAGATGTCCGACTTTGTTGCAGTTCCAACAACGGATCGGTCCCCTGCGAGCCCTGCTTCGGTCTACTACTTCCGTCCTCTGGCATGAGCACTCAACGGATGTTATTTCTCTTACACTGTGAAATCCTTGAGATGCTTGGTCAGCAGCTCTCATCGTTAAGGCAAATGCAAGTGCCTCAGGAAGAGTTCTCTTTCCAGCCATTCGTAGAGCCATCTGCAATTGTCTGTCCTCTATGGCTTGTGTAAAATCTTCAATAGCCATTTCGTTGATGACATCCTCGCCGGCATTGGGATAGGACAAATGTGCTAGGCGTTCGATGTCCGCTTGCAACTGCTGGAGTGTTTCTCCCCTTTTCTGGACTCTACTGCGCAGTTGCACTCTTTACACTTGCTGCATATGGTCGTCACCAAATCGCATCTCAATAGCCTTCACCAGAGCGTCGTTGTTGCGTTGTTTTTTTTCTGAGATAGTTTGAAGCAATTCTGCAGCTGAACCTCGTAATACGAGCGTTAGTGCAATCGACTTTTCCTTGTCGTCCCATCCGTTGGTCGTTGAAGCTGCTTCGAACTGTCTCTTATAAATTGGCCATGATGTTTGACCATCAAAAACGGGTGGTTGCATCTCTTTCATTCTTGGGCAGTCAGCAGAATACTCTCGAACCTTCTGTTTCTTAACTTTTTCGAGCTCTTTAGCTATGTTCTCGATGTTTGTTTCGAGCCCTTTAGTTATGTTCTCATGTTTATGGAATGTTTGATTAATTTCTTCGAATTTGGTATCATGTTCGTTTAATTTTTCATTATATCCGCTCTGCCACCTATCAGCGAATATTCCAGAAGTATACAAAACAGAGGGGGCCAGCGGCAAGAGGATTGTGAGTTGGGGGTATCAGTATTGTCTCTGCTCATAATGTCTTCTAGAAAATTTCTACTTCGAAGAAAAAAAAAATTTGCAAAAAGCAAATAATTAGTTAGGCTTAGTGGTTAGTGTGTTGGACTACTAAGCGAGGGTTCGAGGTTCGAATCCCGCAAAAACCCATATTCCAACTTTGGGTTTTTTTCACTGCGCCACCTCTCGCGAACGTCTGACAAACATCCGAGAGTATGACTGTCTTGAAAGAGCTTCTCAATTAGCCGTTTAGTTTTATTAGTCGGCATAAAATTGTAGATCACTTCCTTTCGTTCCAAAAATGAAAACGTACACAAAACGAATGGTTGTGAGAGGCTAGGCCTAGGGTCCCTTCGGACCTGTTGCGCCAACTATTTTTTTTTTTTTGTTTTTTAAGCAAATACAAATGGGAAAATTGAAAAAACGGAAAGTGAAAAGTTGGTTGGTAAAATAGGCCCCTGGTCTTGAACAGGTTTTAGCAAAAAAATGTAAAACTTTATAAATAACTAGCTGACGCGGCCAACTTCGTTACGCTCCAGTTTGATAAATGTAGACTTAAAAATTTTGTTTTCTTTAGTTCACCTGAAAACGGCAATAATGATTCTGAAAAAAACAAACTTAGAAACTTAGAGTAAAATTTGTGTTTTCAAAATTGTTGCTTTCTTCTCATTTTTTCAGTTTGAATCACAGAAAATGCTGATTTAAAAAACTGCTCATATTTCGAAGACCCAAATTTCGATTTAAATTAAACCTTAAAAACCAAGTAATGCTTAATCGCGAATTATAACTTGTACTCAGTTTTCGGCTAAAAACGGCTCTAACGTCTAACGATTTTGATCAAAATACACATTAAAGATAATATCAGTATTCTAAATAAGATTCCGTAATTAGTTTTTTTTTTCCAATAAATTTGAATAAATCAGTTTTTTAATTATTTCTCAAAATGACTACCCAAAAGCCGGTCTGTGTTCATATATTTCTTTAAAACTCAATACCGCACTTCCATTAAAAACGCATCACCGAAAGAAAATTCATTAGTTGAATTAACTATTTTTCGTGATTAATCCGAAATTTGTTAAAAATGTTAAAATAAATCACGTATATGATGGAATCAAATAGGTGGTTGTTAATTCAACTATCCAAACATTGTTGAACCAAATTATATTAAATATCATGAAAATGTTCAGTTTGAAAATGTCTGTGATTGATTTGAGTATAATTTCAGTGTACATCAATAATTCCGTGATTAAAAAAATGGTAAATTAATAACGAACGTGTTAGCATTAAATTTTTACTACATCAGTCCTTGATTAGCTTCAAAATTGATAAAATGATCACAAACATTTTCACAATAATAAATAAATGCATACCTTATCACTTAAAGTTATAGCTAATCAGAAACATATTCAAAATATCATAGTATCATAAGTATTGTCTGTGATGATACTATCACTAATATTTTAAAGCCAAAAGTACCCGTATTAAATTATTAGCTTTTAAGATTTCTTTTGGGTTGATAAATCAGAGAAGAAGGGGTATTGAGCAGCTTTTCAAAAAGGGATAATGCATAAATATGTAGGTATATAAAATTGAAGTTAGTTTTGATAACAAGAGTGTAGCTACTCTTCCTTTTCAAATAGACGATTACTATATAATGTGATTAAATTATCACAAACGTAGGGGAGAGGTGGCTAGTTTAGGACGGGGGCAGTTTAGGACAACTTAAGAAAAAGTACCACAAAAATAACATTTTAATACTTTAATAAAATTTTACAGTGGCAAATCCACTTCAAACAAACATCTGATGGATATAGAAACGATAACAACTTTAAAAAATAAAATAAAAAGAAAAGTGTGTTTCCAGACGACGGTTGTAATTTTTTTTATTCCTAGACGTAAACATATTATTCTAACATTATGCTCAATTTACAAATTAAAAGTGTTCAATTATAATGTTTATATGTGTAGCGATGTTATTCAACCAAAATATTAACAATTTACATTGTTTTTAAAAAAATATGAAGTTTTTAGTTTTTTATTCCTCTCGGGGCACTTTTGGACAATGCGCGAGGGGAACTTTTGGGCATGTCCTAATCTGCCCCCTTTTATCACTTTGAACAATCTATTTCAGTGTGATTGTTTTTGGTTTTATTTGTTTAGGTTTATCTCTGCACTAATGGTCAGAAATTACAAGAAAAAGAAGGAAACCGCTCCTAATGAGCTTTTTTTTAGACATGTCCAAAACTGCCCCATGGTTGTCCTAAGGTGCCCCCCCAGAGGGGCAGAATGGGACACTTTAAAGAGATTATTAAAATAAATAAAAAATATATAAATCATAACTATACATATAAGTTTGGATATAAGATTCAAAGATAAAACAACATGTAATTATAATTTTCAAGATCCGAAGGGATACTCCGCTTTTTAATGGATCTAGAGCGATTTTTGTAAAAAGTGTCCTAAGGTGGCCACCTCTCCCCTACTCATAACTCATGACAATGCAGGTTGAACGATCACAACCATAATTAAAAGAACACAAGTACTATCAATCATGTTATTATGATTATTTGTGTTTATATGGTCATAGTTCAGTGATCTGTATCGAATCACGGTAATCCACTTTCCAATAGTCTTGTTAAGGAAACGTATAAGTATCGGAAGTGCTCGCGAAGTGTTAATCAAAATCAGTGAATAATTGTGAAATATATTTTTTGATAAACCTTAAAAGAGAGAATGACATTTACAAAAAGATAAAAACGTATGCTCGTATATGAAGGGTGTTCAAGATTTTTTTACGGATGCAGAGGATTTTGATGCCACAGAAACTGCTTTTAAAATCTCACGGCAGATGCGAAATGGCTTCAACTACCTACATAAAAAACCATGAGAAGAAATAAAGGCAAAATGTTGAAATTTGTGGAAAGACGAACACACATTTTAAAGGACGAATTTACAGCAATTACAACAAATTAGCCACTTTTTATACACGCAGCAGGTGTTTCAATGGTAACAAAAAAAATTTTTTTTTTTAATATTATGTCTTATTACTTTATTTTTATTTTGATAATAATTTGAACAGATAAACAAATAAATAAAGGTATTGAAGGCTGAGACAACTTCAAATCTCCTGTAATTGCCACATTTGACAGATAAATCAAAGACAAAAGTTACACGGAACTTCTCAACGATCTCCACGCTAAAAATTCTAGTAAAGGTATAAAACTATTATATTTTCTGTACCTATTCTTTTGTCTTATAACTTACTTTTGATTTTACTTTTTACAGTTCCTGCAGACGTAATAGTTTGTAAATTCTGACATCTTCAATATTTATATGTTCATTATAAAATATTGATAAGTAAAATAAAAAAAAATATTTGAAAAAATGTATAAGTTCCTGTTTTATAAATGCATTGTATGGAATATTTATGCTTAATATATCACGTAAGTACCTACGACTGGAATCAAATATTAGGCGTGCTAGTATTATAATGATAGCGAATGTTGTGCAACTAAACATTGACGTTGATCACAAACATTGAAAGGTAAACATGAAAGTTTGTAACCAAAAATATTGCTACTGGAATAATTATATTAATGATACCTTTTTCATGACGGACCGTGCTTGATTGACTAAATTTGTCATCATGTTTTTATCATATAAGTGATCAAGTAAATTTTAAAGTGATTGTTTATAAATTTCACGTGTTGGGTTAACCACGCACAGCATCACTGAATGCACCACATCCGTTATCAAACAAATACGAACGTGATTGTTTAAATAAAACATGGTGTTAGTTTAAACACGAAATCAACTACGGGGTTGTTAAATTGAGTAATGAACGTGATAACTTTTAAATAAAACAAAATGACAACGCCACCTTAGTTGAATTGATCATGTTTGAAGTTGACGCATTCAACTAATGAAAATAGTTGATTTTACCAATGAAATTCTTTCGGTGGCAATAACCTTATTTCTAGCAAATATAACGCACTTCTTTCAACCATATTCAATATGCACCCAAAAAATTCCAACTAATTTTAGTTTACACGATCAGAAAATTTCACTTCATTTGTACCCCCACACCCATCAGGTTATTCAGTTCATAACTGGTAACGCAAATTCGAAAACAAAGACAGTAAAAGCTCGCTAATTCGGAATGGATGGGGGGGAAGGTCAGTCCGAATAAACGAATTTTCCGAATTAATGAGAGGTTTTTTGTATGCACTAAAACGGGATCATGACGTAATCTCGAATGACAAAATATCGAATGCTAAAAATCTCGAATTTTTTTTTTTTTAAATCTCGAATGCAAAAATTTCGAATGTACCTACAAAAATCTCGAATGTACAAAAATCTCGAAAGACTATATCTCGAAAAAATCTCGAAAATAAAAAGTGAATTCGAGATTTTTTTTTGCTTCTAGTTTAAGAGCTAAAATTCGTATAAAACATAAAATTGTATGTTCTGTTTATTAAATAATTTATTCATCTTTGAAAAACAATCACAAAATATCAAAATTTAAAAAAACAAAACTAACAGATAATTCATTATAACAAATTATTAATTTCAAAATCGAATATATACATAAATACAACTAACCATACAAAGTAAAAAATATCAAAACAATACAAAAAAACTCATAAAAAAAAATCACTAAATAAAATAAAAATAACAGCTGATAACTAGCGCCCATCATTGACAATGTAGGTACTGCACGTGGTTGATTGTTGTTGAGAGAATAGGCGTTTTTTATTTTCCTCAGATGATATACGTATAGAGATTATTGATTTTCATGCATTACAACAACTATGGGTTCATTTACAATTGTTGTGTTGCATGTAAACCAATGATCTATATAGATTACCTGGGAAAAATGAAAAAACAAGACACCTTATAATTGTAGCAATCTCGCGCGCGCAAAATGTTACCATTGTCTCAAAAATTAATATTAATTCGTGATTTTTTTTTTCGAGATTTTTGTTATTCGAGATTTTGGTTTCTAGATTTTTGCTTTCGAGATTTTTTTAATTCGAGATTTTTTTTTTCGAAATTTTTGCATTCGAGATTTTAGCTTTCGAGATTTTTTTTTTCGAGATATCGTAGGTAACCCCACTAAAACGCGTTCCTATTGATGAAAAAATGCAAGAACTTAAAACGAAAAATTATTTTTTAACACAAAAAATTGCAAATAATACATAAAATGTATTATTGAGTTTTTCCCGATTTTTGTATGTGAATTGCCGGGACTCCCCCAAAAGGCATTTCGATGATTTGTTCCGACTTCTATATATTTGAGGTATATTTGCTACCTATACGTGTTCAATCATTGCGTTATTTAATTTTTGCTAATTTAATTTAATTTTTACATAAAACAATTTAAAACTCTCATTTATTCAGATTTTTTTTCCGAATAAACGAGTTTTCCGAATTAAAGGGGTTTTACTGTAATCTAAATTCTTAAATATACATAAATGTAGATGTAAATATATCGATCTATGACGTACATTACTTGCAATCATTCACAACTTAAACCAGCGTCATTAATCTATTCCAGTCAAAAATAAAATCATGGCATCGATTGAGAAACAGAAACTCCTAAACGCTTGTCCTCTTACTCAAAAACCTTGTAAATTGTAATCTATGTACATAAATCAAAATAAGTTGTATTGTGTTTGTCGCCAATGTTCTCTGTAATGCGTGAACATTGGTCAAAATTGGACAAATGGGCGTGGCACCGCCCATACTTACACGCAATCTTAGGTATTGGCCGAGGCCTGCGAAGATTGGTCAAAATCGGATGAAGGAACGTGGCACCGCCCATAAAAAAAAAAAAATTGGTGCGACTGTATCCAACAGTCTCGAAATATGTGTAAACACCGTGCGTGCGGTATGTCATGCTTTATTTCACATCAACAAGAAGCTGAAATTAATATGCCCCAGCTCATAAACGTATGCAATCCATCCCCGCAAGTTAAATGACATCAACTGTTATACAGTAAATGAAAGTGTCATTAGGCGTTTTTCTTTTTTAGTTCAGAGCACAACCTGAACTGATATACAAAAAGTTTGTGTTTCTTTTTTAGCTCAGATACATCAGAGCTCGAATTTGTGTTTCTTTTTTCGTTCAGAGCATGATCAGAGCGCGCTCTATGAGCTCAGAATTAATTGACTGAGCAGGCTGAGTAAAATACTGATTACACATATGAATTCACAATTCCAGTCATATTTGAGAGAAAAAAAAAAAAAAAAAAACAGAAAATCATCAGAACGATCTGAGCACGCTCGGTTCAGAGCGCGCTCATATAGCTCGAGCTCAGTTCAGTGCTCAGCTCTGAACTAAAAAAGAAAAACGCCTATTGGAATTTCATTCGGCTTGCATTGCATATTGTAGAGGTGCTGGTCTACGACATTTTTGTTAGTTGTTGTCCAGCTGTGATTTCTGCGTGCCTGGTAATTCACGAAAGATTTGGCACCGAATTTCCTCGAGATGTCCGTTACAGGGAAGAAATGTGAGACCATCATAATTATATGAAAAACATGCTTTATTTCACATCAACAAAAAGCTGAAATTAATATGCACCAGCTCATAAATGTATGCAATGATAAAAACATATGCAATGATAAAACACAGTTACGCATTTCCGTCCCCACAAGTTAAATGTGTGGAATTACTCCACCAGATTCCAACAACGCGCGCTTAGATGTTTACACATAAAAAAAAAATTAAAAATCTTATATTTCGCCACGGAATCGATTTAAATTTACAGACAATCTTAGATATTGGCCGAGAAATATTTCTGTGAAGATTGGTCAAAATTGGACAAAGGGGCTTGGCCCTGCCCATACAAAAAAACAATAAAAATCTTTTCCTGTTAAAAGATTAATGGCTTATTTAATTGAAGCTACTATTTTAACTGGAAAATTTAAAGGCGAAGATGTATTCATACCAAGCATCCAAATGATTCCATCTGATATTCCATTTGAATTTAAACGACTTCAGTTTCCTGTTTGCCTTGCGTTTGCGGTTACTGTTAATAAGGCGCAAGGGCAAACGTTAGGTATTTGTGGAGTGAATTTGGAGTATCCAGTTTTCTCACATGGGCAGTTATACGTAGCCTGTTCGCATGTTGACAAACCATCGGTTGTGTATATTTTATTTACACCGTAAATGGAAAAACCAAAAATGTTGTGTACCACAACGCATTAAAATAAAAAGTATTTATCACTGATTTAAATGAATTTGAATTTGATTTTTTTTTATTTCTATTTGCACTACGAGGTGTGCAGGTATATTTATAAAACGCAGGGGTGGAATCGGTTAAGGTGATAGTTATCTAAGATTGTTGTTAAATTTGAACTCAATCAATTCGCTGGCTTTCGAAATATAAGATTTTTAATGTTTTTTGTTGCTCCGCGATGGAATCCTAAACTACTGAACAGATTTTAATCAAATTTTGCACACAGTTTTTATCTATTACAAATTATTTGTTTATTATTAAACAAAGAGTTATAATTATGGGTATTTATAATTCTTTCGGGCTGAAATTGCATGACTCGAAAACCGCTGGGTCGATTTTCATCTTCTTTTTTTTTTTTGTATTTTGAACTTAATATATAAGATACGATGGACTCGATAGGTGGCGCTATTATCGATCACCGAAACCAACCGATTTCCTGAAAATTTTGTGTATGTATATGGTTGGTTCCCACTTGAAAGATATGATACTTTTGGACCCTATAGGTGGCAAAAGATAAGCGGGATAGGAAAACGGGTTGTTGCGCCTCCCAATCAAAAAAAAAAAAGAAAAAAAAAAAAAAAAAAGGAAAACAAAAATGTATACCACTTTAGCCACAGCAACGGGTGGATGGGTCTTCTAGTAGCTTATAAAATAGAACAGTAGGCTTACAACTCTCTAATCAGAGCTTGCGACAATTGCCTGTTACTGTACTGAGGGCTACAACTTATAAAAACTCTTATTTAACTTATTTGATATATACTGCCGAATAACCCAAAAGTGAATTTTATTTAACACTAACTGTTCCTCTTATCTAGCATCGGTTCCCATTTGTACCTACCTAGTACCTACCTAATAAAATAAGAAACCAACCAACCAACCTTTTAATGCACGAGAAAGTTTCGGTCGACCCAGTCGTGTACTTATTTTTTTTAAAGCGCGGTTCTCAAATAAACTTTCGTGCCCTATTTTATCCGCTAAATGTTTTTTTTTTTCTCGAGTTAAGAGTGCACA
This sequence comes from Cheilosia urbana, assembly GCA_946477585.1. Lineage (NCBI taxonomy): Eukaryota > Metazoa > Arthropoda > Insecta > Diptera > Syrphidae > Cheilosia > Cheilosia urbana. The sequence continues at coordinate 49,483,772 of OX297856.1, forward strand.
TGCAGTCTCTTTTATGTACACATATAAGGTGGACCAAATAAAAGTTTCTTTTAAAAAATGCAATAAAACGAATAAAATTAAATTTTGTCGGGTAAACCATTGCTCTGTAACATCCATCGTTGACCGAAACGTTGTTCCCCAGGTTCATTTTCGAAGAAGAAATTGAGTTTCACAATATCGGCTACAGAAGCCATGTTCTCTTGTGTGTGCACCGTACGAAGATGGGGACCATAAACAAATCATACTGAGACCCCCAACTCACAATCCTCTTGCCGCTGGCCCCCTCATTTTTTGCCAGGAATCCGCCATTTTGTTGTCCTATCCGTGTACGCCAATTCCTATCCGTTTTGCTTTGCCCACAGTGAAATGTAAAAAGATTAGGTGCGAATGTGTTGGTTGAGAGCATTTTTGACATTTTTTGTCAATACAAATTTCTATGCAACAATACTAGCGCACCTAAACTTTTTGGGAGCGTAAAATTTAGCTTGTAGGCAAATAACTGTTAATCGGTCGAAGTTGGTGGTCTCAGTATTGTCTCTGATGGGGACCATGAGTGTTGTCCACTAGTGACTAGCATACCAGTCTCACGAACTTTTTGCACAAACTTGTGTACAGCAACAGCAGGCGCGGTGGGTAATTCATTTCGGACACGCTGGCTTCTGGTTACCGAATCATTGTGGACTTTCAAGTATCTAGTTAAGTAAGTCTGACAGCTTTCTGACCAGACGTATCTCGGCTTTGACTGGATGAAATCGGTCATATGAACAGCTGTTTCAGTTGACGTTCATGGAGAGGTAGCCGACGAATCTAGTCAAGAAATTCGTGACTGAGTACTAAGTTGACAGTTCGAATACGCAGCTGACGTAGAAAAAGTGACGTTCTCCCCAATCTAGTTTTTTCTTTCAGGTTACATCTTATGCAAACCAATTTAATCGACTTAGATAACTAGATTCTTGAATAAGCCCTTTCATTGCGAACTAGAGTATTGATTGCTTAGGTTTTTGGTTATTCAATATTTATAGTTAGCACTTTAAAATTCAAAATGACATTCCTAGAAAAAACTAGTTCTCTACATTCAGGAATAATATCTACGTGCAAAATTTGCACACAACTAAAGCGATTGAATCTTTGGTGTCCGGAGAGATATTGAATAAAGCTGCACCCAAAGTAAATTTTCTAATCGTGAACAAAAAAAAACCTCTTGTTATGTTGCTTGCGAAATTACGAAAAACACATTTTCCGTCAAAAATCAGTGAATTCGATTATTTTAAGAGAGTTTGTGTAGACTTTTTATTCTTTCCATTGATGCACAGCGCAACGTTTGAATCATATTTTGGGCTGTGTACTTATTTTGGTTTCTAGTTCTTGTCGCAATTTATTCAAATCCCAAGTCCCAATTGAAAACAGTACGAGTTACCGTTTATTGGATCTTCCATAGGAAAATGGGGTCAATTAATAAAATCGGTTGCAAAAGAACCAGCGGTTGATTCCTTTTTTTTTATATGAGTTATCAATTTGTTTTAATTTAATTTAGAAAGATGACCAATTAAATAAAAAATTTCATAAGAAAAATACAAAAAATAAACTAAATATTCTAAGGATATACATGAACGTATTCTTACCTTCCATAACCTATACAAAGCATATGAGACATCGCTTTAAATAACGCCCAAGAATACTGTTCCAGCCAATATGCCTCCTGCAATACAAAATGACTTACGTTAGTCGAGAATTGCAATGAGAAATAAACAAATCTATTCGAAACAAATTAGTCGAACTTTTCTACATAAGAATATGGGTAAAGCATAGTGGCATTGATCATGAATATGAAATTTTGAAATATGTGAAAGTATTGAAGAAGGCGATAGTGTTAATAATGTTAAAAATAAAGCTTACTATTGCTTTTGTTTGTGAAAAGTAGATACCTATGTATTATAAATCGTTCAGTTATAAAAACTGAAGTTGTACGCTCTATTGGTTTGGAGATTATTCCGAAAGTAATCTGATCCCTTTCTGGTTCAATATTGGCAATATGCCACATTTCTCTCATTGCGAGAGAATTCGCTCACGGAAATGAAATACAAAAAAAAGGAACGTTAAACAACAAATTTGAAAAATGTGACTTCTTTCTAGGTGGGAATATTCAAGAACGAAGAACAAATTTATATTTAAGATCAAGATTTGAATAGCTTTTATTGCATAAATAAAAAAGTTCAATTCCTTTTTTTGAACGAAGTTTGACTACATTTAGCTAATGTATACGAATGAATTATCTTTAGGGAACAGACCTATTTAGAGAGGTGGAACTGAAGCAAAAAAAACGCAAATCAAGTGTAGTCATGTGTACTACACAAGGAGCGAAATTGACAGACATTATTGTATTTAAAAGAAAAAATACGGATGATTGATATAGATTAATTGATGAACATGCACAATCTATTCTGATACTTTGAATAATGTTTCTAATACATCATTCACTTAGACTTAACTAACGCTTTCTATTCTGCAATATTAAAGGCACAATTCTCCTACAATGTGTAGGTATTTTTTAATTATAGCCAATGATTTCACAACAACAGTACGAGATCCAAACGCTTTTGTAAACCTTCATGGTTTCATAGATGATATAGGTATAGATCATGCGGGCAAAAAAAAAACTAATTTATTCCAATGTCGGTCTGCACTTGACAAGAAATGTGTATGCACAATAATAAATTGTACACTCGTATCTACGAATTTGTGAACAAATGAAAGCTGCAGCTAAACTTTGCACTGGTATGGAAAGTTGAAAAAACTTTTATTAGGTATTCTTTGTCAGAATCGTAGAATAATATGGAAGTATTCATTTTAATGATTACTAATAATAATTCTGTGTGACAAAATTGTTTTTGCTAAACAAGTATCATTAAAAAAAAATCACAAGTGACACTTTCCCACCATGTAGTTCGCGTAAAAGTTGTGCGAATTTTGCACACAATGTGACCACTTTTGGAATAGTTTTGCTTTTTGACATAAACTATAAGCTTAACCAATAAACTACATTAAAGCAACTGTCAGTTTGAATGCATGAAACGTTCAGAAGGTCCGGATTATATTTTTTTGATCCATAATGACAGCTGCGTGAATATTTCTCACTGGCATCTAACTGTTCTAAGAACATATATACCTATATAAAAACCGAAAAGTAAGTTCAACATATTTTTTGAAAGTCATTTTATAGCAAAATTTAATTGCACATGGTAAATTTGTCATAAAATATTATTTCCAAATAAATAAATAAATAAATGTTTAAAATGTAGTTTTACAAAATGCTTGTTAAACGCCAGCGAAAATTCTAAAATTGCAGAGTAGCTTCAGAAATGGCACGCCGTTGGTTTTATCATTGACTTTGCATAGCCTTCCATATTTAGTACATTCAGAACTAACATCATTTGTCAGATTTGCTAGACGTATTTTGATCGATATATTGTAAATTCCTTAACCTCTTTCCTAATCTTATTAAGTAATTACAGTGAAACCTGCGTAAGTTGGATTTAAAAAATTTGAACGTATAACGCATCATTGCGTTTGACGTTTATTTCATTATATTTTGCGTACAAAATCGGCTGACACAAAAGTGGAAGAAAAACTAATAGAAGTCGTCAACGAAAACATAATTTTAGCTAATCGGCACAGGTACTAAAACTTCCAGTACGACTGGTAAACCAATAAAAGCAATATAATTTTGCTTAAATTTATTTACAAACAAATTTCCAAAAACACATCAGCTGCTTAGTCGGCGAATGACAGTAGCTGATTTAATGCATGTCAAACAATTTTTTGCACATCTGTTTTACGTGACACTTTTCACTTAGTAGGTAGACCAAAGGTCATAAGTAGGAACTTTTGTAATTAATTGGGTTTTAATGTTTTCGAAATAATCAAAAGTCAGAGATTCGTGGCTCGCGTGCCTTTTTGAAAGTATTATAACTTTGGGCATTGAAAAATGAAACAACCTGGCCTCTTAGTTTAGTTGGGCTTTGTGATTCTAGTTTTGGCTCGTGGCCAACGTGATGCAGGTTCGATCCCCAGGGAGCGACACTAATCACTGATCATAAAGAAATAAAATAAAATCTTAAAATACCTAATAAATGGAGTATTTTTGTATTTTTAAAGTCCCGGTAAAACACCATACACCGAAGTAATTTGCAATTGGTTACACCGATACAAACATGTCAGATATAACGATAAGAACGGTTATAGCGATGATCTATCAGATTTAAGTCTAAAAACTGATTAGTGATTATGATGATGGTAAAAAGCATGTTTTTATATTTCTGTTTCTAAATATGTACGCAAAAAATCTCAAATCAATAATTTCTTTCCTCGACAATTGTCTTAAATTTGAAGCAAAGCACTCAAATAGTGTACAAAAATGTTGTCAAAAACTAACTTACAAGAAATTCTGCTGATTGTGAACCAACTTACCAATATGTACATTTTTCATGACTTTTTATCAGTGATTTATTTAGTTACCTGCAATTCATTAATTGATACCCAGGAGTTTGATGGAAATCCTTGAAGCATTGGCACTAAAAATTGTAGACACCCACTCCAGTGGCCTATTAGTAGCATCATACAAATTAAATTGAAGATTCGCATAAATACAGACGCCATATTAAGAAACTGCAAATAAATTGTGAACACAAAGTCTTAGTAATCATTAATTACACTAGAACTTTATTAGCGATTATTGCATTTAACATAGTGTTATTCTACATTGAGCGAACTAAGCAACCAATCATGTAAAAATTATTTGTAACAAAAACTAGGCTGATTTCAGCTTAACGCGTGATTGTATGTGAATATTTAAGTCATATCTTAAAAACATCAGTATTAATTAGATTTTATTCTTTCAAAATATAAAATTAAAGAATGCATTGACCACAAAAAAATAAACTAAAAAGATTAAGTAGATTTGCAAAAATCTGATCTTATATGAAAAATGCGTGGACTGATTTTATAATATTCTGATTCGCTACCTCAGTATAAACAAAAAACCATGTTATATTGATTCTGCAGAATCTATAATAAAATGACTCAATAATTCAAACACAAACCAAGCAAAACTTAAAAGAAAACCCTTAACACACTATCAGAAATCAGAATCATTAAAAGAAAAACTATAGCAAACGGTTGTAAGATATTAAAGCAAATTTAAGGTTGAAAAAAGCTGTTGCAGAAGTAATTTGAAATCTTAACCAAAACCAATGCAGTAAGTCTAAGTAATATTTACACATGAGTTTTATTTTTTCTTATTTTAACATGTTCTGCAAAGTTAATTGACAAAGAAATAGACTTGTATCCAACTATGAACTTGCGCCACAAACACGGTGTAAAAAGAGACAGATGCAAAAACATATAAAAACCGACAAAAAACAGTAGTTAACAAAACAGAAAGGAAAACATAAAAAAACGTGAAGCAAATTATGTATTGAATATTATGATTTTATTTTTATTATTTTTTTTTTTTGTGGAATAGGGTTACCTTCAAAATGAGGTTGCTTTTTGTTAAGCCATCTTTGTCTTTTCTGTGCATTCTCCCTCTTCGATCAGCACTTTTTTTTTGTAGATTCTGCAGAATCTAGAACCATATATTTAAGCCCTGATAAGCTAAATCTGATCTCATAGCTTTAGAAAATTCTACAATAGCATTGGAGATATCAATAAAGTGTGTGTCTCAATTTGATTTATTGTTATTGAATCCGTTTTTGTTTTAAATCGATCATAAGAGTGTGTTTAATGGATGTACATCATAGGAAGATATGATAATAACAACACAAAAACAATTCCTTATATTGTTTGCTTGAACTTTTTAAAAATACTGATACATATCTGAATAATTAGTGTAGCAAAGGTAGGTATATAATGACCTGACTCTAATCAGCAAAGCAGAACAAACAGCGGTGTGTTTCGTTTTTTTTTTTTTTTTTGTTTTAAGTATGCTTGAAGGTTTTACTCTAAAATGACAGCGACATTGCTTAGCCTTGTACACAGTACCGTTTAGATCAATTAAAACACGAATTGTATTTTCGTTTTCGTGCCAAAAATGTTGATAAGAACACTTGTAAACTCGATACTCGTAAAAGGGGACTGAATCGAATGTGTGATAATACCTTCTAAAAGATAATATTATGCACAAAATCATCTTTTAATTGATCTGCGGGTACTGCGGTTATCGATATGTAGGTATGTAAATATGTAGACAGACAAAACAGATAGGCAAAATCAGTTTTCAAATAAATATTGACATTACAACAATATAATGTTAAATAATATACAGTGGTGACCAAAATAAAATATAAACATACGATTTTTTTAAATTTTAATGTGCAGAGAAGATAAAACTCTTAATTTACTTTCTAGACTTTTACTACAAGCCTAGAAATTTCCTACTTTCCTACACATAGAAAATGATTTTGCATTATTGCGAAACTTTTATTCATTTTCGGAATTAAACTAATTCGCGTATCATAGTAACAAATTGTCAGTAATTTTATATCAGTCAATAGAATATTGAATTATTGGCTCTATGCAATAGCTCCTAACTTTAACTCCTAATGAAATAGTTCCTAATAGAAAAAGTCCTAACAATAAGCGCAGTAACTCCTAATTTTAAATGAAATAAGTCCAAACTCCGGATTAAATATCTTCTAACCTCAACATGAAATAAATACTAACATTTAGGAGTTCTTTCACAATGAAGCAATTCCTAGTGCAAAATATTTTAATGTATTTAATTTAGCGTCAGTTGGTACAGGTTTAATTAAAAACTTGGATGTTGTCAACGGCTCTACGCAATAGCTCCTTTCCTAACGTATTATTTCCTATTGAAATAGTTCCTAAGGGAAAAAATTCCTATGTATGCTAACATAGTTGTGTAACTCTTCTTTGACTTCTTATCAAAGAGTATAAACAAAAATGGATATACCTGTGGATACTTAAATCACTATATTCAAATTGACTCCCACGCTGTAGCAAGTAGCGTCGGCTCGTCGGCCGCGACCCTCTTCGGTCGATAATAGAGTTGATTTTTATGTTTGGGTAAGTAACATTATTGAAGTATTTAACATATATAAACATCCAATAGTCACCACCGAAAATGTCCCATCCGCCAGGAAGTCAGGGTTTTCCCATGGAATATTCTCCTCCTATAATTTTATAATCTTCTCAAAAGGAAAAGTAGGTACGCCAAATTGTTATAGTTTATCGGTTTAGAAAAAAATAAAAATAAATAAAAACTGCAGTTTGAAAAACGAAAACTAACTCAAGAAATATGGCTTTAAGGAAAATTAAGTAACTCCTAACATTGATGAAATAACTCCTAACAACATTGAGTGTAGTCGCTCCTAATTAGGTTTTATTTCATTCACATGATTTTAGAATTTATGTTATGATGAAATAATTCCTAACTCTTAAACATGCTAACATTGTGTGTAAAATTTAAGGTTTTATTTTATTTTGTTTGTTAGGAGTAAATACGTGAGGAGTAATTGCATAGGGCCAGTTAGATTATCAAAAAAATACGCAATGATCTTTGAATTTTTATAAATAAATAAATTATTTTTCTAGAAAATTCAAAAATAGTTTTGTTTATTTTTTAACCATTAGATTTAAGATTTAAGTGGTCAAAAAAAAGCAAAAGAAAATGTTTACGGTTTCGTTTTACTTATAGCTAATATTAAACTAGGGCCTTAGACCCAGACGATGCGAAACCAATAATATGGGTCGGGTGCAACACATCCCCGGACAACTCGTTCCCAGCTAAATTTCTCACCTAGCGCCATCTACATCTCAACTCTGTAACTGCCAACCAATAGTCGCATCACTCTCCTTTAGGGGATGGTGTTATATCATCAAACAAGTATTATGTTTAGTGTTCTGGTTAAAGTTTCTTTAAATAGTTATACCTATTTCTGGAATTTGGAATGATATATGGGGGAAGGATCATGTAATGCTAAATGGAAGATATAAGGGTAGTAAATGCCTTATATTTGTTGTACCTGAGTGGAGTTATACGATTTCCAGAAGGAAAATATTTAATTAATTTCAATCGAGCTAAAACAACAACGTGCGAATTTTTCACTTTTATTTTCTAAAATTCTCTGAACCCTAAAGTAAATTTATTTTCTCAAAAAAAAAAAAAAAATGTGGTCTTAGCTTTAAGGAATTTGAGAAAATAAAAGACAAAAAATTGAGAAAAAATATTCATCGATCCATGTATAGGTATAATTCACAAAATGCCTTATGTGAATTCGATACAAGCATTGGTCACCTATAAGTCACACTCTCTTAGTGGTGGGAAAACAATGAGTACCAGAATGAGAGAAGCATTCGGGGAGACTTGTGACTTGTCTACGTGTGAAGGTGAACCGTACCAATCTTGTGTACCAGATAAGGCTCCCATTTTGGAAAGTGACTTTGGTATCTGTTCTAAATTTTTGCGGCTGAAGACCTTTGGGCAATCGGCCTTAATTAAGCAGTGTCAGCAATCCCAGCTGGCTTGCTTCCCCTTTCCCCTGGAACCACGCAGTAGTCGGGCCACTCGGAACCACGCAGTAGTCGGGCCACTCGGAACCACGCTGTAGTCGGGCAGCTATGGAACCACGCTATAGTCGGGCCACGTAGTTAGACGTAGTGTAGACGTCATCAAAATATTGTTAAGGTATAAATAGTTTGTATAGGATTATATGGAAATATTGTATTTATTTTAAGTAAACATACTGCGAATAAAGTGTACCTCTGAACCAAAGTTTTGGTGTTTCTTTGGTAAACCCTGGATCCCGGACATCACACATTGAACACAAAATGCTTACTCTTATTTCCGACATAAAATATGTACCATAGACTCCAACTCAAACGATAAAAGGGAGTAGTGAAAAAGTAATGTGGAATGTGGTATTCGTTTGGGCTTCTTCAGATTCGCCCTCAGATTTCAGATTTCATATGGCTCATCGTTCATCGAACATAAACACGTCACTTGCTCTTTTTTGTGTTGATATTCGTGCGATTCGAATTTGTGTAGCCTTCAACACTTTTTAAAACGTTTTCCATTCACTGGTTAGATTTTATTTTAAAACATTCGAAATGCGAAATATTCGACCCGAACGATTCGCAAAAGTACTCTGAAATCTGAAAAAGTTTGCTTTTTTGTACCAAACGAACATAAAAAATGCTCTGAGGGCAAAAAAAGTGATCTCAGAGCGCCCAATCGAAACCACATAAGTGTCCAGGTTAGAATTGAGATGTAGATGGCATTTAGGTGGATTTCTTCGCTGGGGATGAGTTGAGATGACACCCAATAATATATTTGTTCGGAAGCATGTACAACATAAAATATGACACTTTTCATGCCGAAGTATTTTTAGAATTATTGTACGAATCCACAAGAGAGGTCAAATTTTTGTATAGGAAGGGCTAAAAATTATATGACACAATACGGCAATTTTAAAATCACCATTCTGATTAGACAACTTCTACATTCTTGGCTGGTAAACATTTTGGCTACCTACATATATGCACGGCACGTAGGCAGTGTGCATAGGTTTTTATTTATTTTATTTCGCTCCGAGAGAAAAACGTATCATCATCATCAGCACGGTAACCTCTAAATTTTCCCGACCTTCGGATAAATACCTTTCCTCTCGTCTTCTTTCCGGTGAGCTGGATGATGGTGTCATATGACCTGTGACGAGGATCAACCTGGCTTAGTCAAGAACAAAGTGTCCTACCGGATAGCACCGTGGGTTCTATACTGAACACAAACAATTTTAGCACAAAAACTCTCCTGTGCTGGTGGCTAAGGAATTTTCCATCAATAATAGTGTCACCGATAGCGCATCGACCGAACTACTAACATAAGGCCCTCTCAGTTCGGGCAAGCATGGCGTACAAAGATTACATAAATTGAAGAGAAAGGTAGCTATGCACTCCCCCAACCGCTGTGTCTTCAGGCAATTGAGTCGTAGAATCCTATCTCGGACAAGAAAGGAGATTCTGTTTAAAATGTTGATCATCCCAATTCTATTTAATGGCGGTGATGCTTGGACACTCTACCTAAAGGAAGCAAATATTCTTCGTAAAACTCTCGGCCCAGTTTGGGTTGACAGGAGAACGAGAATGTTCGGGCCACAGAGTCTAAGATTCAACCCCATCAGAGAGACTAATGCCCAATTCACAATTCGGCGTTGCACGCGTGCGTGCGTCGGCACGCTTTGACACGCTTTATCGAAATTTTACGATTTTAAATGCCAAAGCGCGCGAGCAACAATTTTGTAAAACAAAATGCTGCTTTGAAGCGAATACGCGTTAACAGGGAAAAGTTTGACAAGCTAAAAGTTCTGTTTGTTTTTTGGCTGAAAAATACAAATTCAGAGCAGAATTAAAATTTCAAGTCTACTCCTTTTTTTCTTGAAGCTGTAATTTTTATGCACGAATTGAAAAACGATTCTCCAAAATACAAGAAAATCATATTTAACAATATATCAAAGCACACAACAACCTTATATGGATACAAGATCCTTGATTAATATTTTTCCTACAAAAAATCTAAAGAAATTAGTAGTTGCCCTACAAAAAAAAGTTATTCCTCATTTCCACACACTGAATTAATTAATTATGCTTTGAAAAAACATCATAGAGCTTTTTAAAAGTTGTGTGTAATAAACATTAGCGGATTTGTGCCACTCCATCTATAAACGGCACATTCTGTGACTTCAAATCGAACAATTCGAAATTCTAAAGTTGTCAAACGCGCGTGATAGTAGAAAGTAGCTCTACTCAGGCGTCGCGTTGAACTTTACGATATTTACGATCTAAAGTCGAGTCAACGCCTGAAGTTGTATTTTGTGTGGCACCATATAAACGCTTTGTTTCTACATAATCTGTCAACGCACGCGCGCGTCAACGCGACATTGTGAATTGGGCATAAAGAGCAGAGGAAGATCTTGCCTTAAGAGGTTGTGGCGCACACAAGTGGTAAGGCACCTCAGTAAACTTGTACTGCGCAATATGAGGCAGTTAGCCAAAGACCGTGCTGACTGGAGTGGCGGTTTTGGTTAAAACAAATGTTCACAACAAAAAAAAAAAAATAACACCCACTCCCACAGTTGTTAGCTGTTGTCACCCAGAATTGGTTTAAAGGCCCACAGAAAAGAATGGGGACGTTCACGTATCTAGTTAAGTAAGTCCGACAGCTGTCTGACTAGATGTGTCTCGGATTTGATTGGCTGAAATCGGGTTGTTTCAGTTAACGTTTATGGAGGGATAGCCGACGAATCTAGTCAAGAAATTTGTAACTGAGTATACTAAGTTGACACTTCGCCTGACGCAGAAAAGGTGATTGGCTGACGCAGACAAATTGACGTTTCCGACCAATCGAGTTTTTGCGTTCAGGTTACATTTTATCCAGATCTTAAGATAACTAGATTCTTAAGTGTGCCCAATGATTCTTCAATGATCCGTTAGTACAATATTGTAGACTAATGTGGTATTCGTTTTGGCGCTCTCAGATCACTTTTTTTGCTCTCAGATCAGTTCTTATGTTCGTTTGGTACAAAAAAAAAAGCAATCTTTTTCAGATTTCAGATCACTTTTGCGAATCTAGATATTTTCTCAGATTTACCAACACAAGTGCGTTTGAGTTTGACAACTGGTGGAGTGCGTTTAGGTTTTCGTGAATTTGTTCTACAGCAAAGAAAGGAATTGCATCGGGTGAATTTATTTTAGTAAATTGGTTATATATAAATATTTAAAAATGAATTGAGACGCAAATTTCGAATGTTTTAATTTAAAACTTAAGCAGTGAATGGAAAACGTTTTGAAAAGTGTTGAAGGCTACACATATTCGAATCGCACGAATATTTTCACAAAAAAGAGAAAGTGACGTTTTTATGTTCGATTAGGCACACGAAATCTGAAATCTGAGAGCGAATCTGAAGAAGCCCAAACGAATAGCACATAAATTTCAATGCAAAAAAGAGAATAGAGCGAACCCACACAAAAGAGCGCATTAAAACGCATAGCTTTTTTGCCACTTCAAAGAAAAAATAAAGTCCGTGTTTTTTTTTTTGATTAAATATGACCCATTCATACAAAGACCTTAAGCTCTGTTCAGACGATTGCCAGATCTGACAATATTGTCAGGTATACAAATGATCTGACAATAGCGAACTAACATACAATATCAAATTGTCAGTTCACACGGTTGCCCGGTTTTGTCCCAAACTTTGACAATTTGCAGATGGTTTGCTTGCAACTAGTTTATCAGGTCAGGTAAAAACTTGCCAGTTCACACCGTTGGCAGATGTTTATTTACACAATATTTACAGATCCGTTTTCAGGCAATATCAGAGAATTTAATATTTTTTTTTTTTTTTTTATGTGTAAACATCTATGCGCGCGTTATTGGTATCTGGTGGAGTAATTCCAAACATATAACTGCTGGGACGGAAATCACCCGTACAATATGCAATTCAACCCGAATGAAATTCCAATGAAACTTTCATTTCCTGTGTAACAGCAAACGGGTATTTTCCACTGCATAATGTTAGGAGTGTTTGTTGATATGTAAACATCAGCAACAGCAACAGCGAATTTTTGACAGCTTTAACGTTGACTTTGCTGTCGATGTTGCTGTGCTAATGTGTTCAAAGTAATAAAAATACATTGGTTCTATAAAGTTGTGGAAGTTACTATTGCTGTTGCTGTGTTAATCTGTTTCTCGCATAACGAAAATGTCGTAGGCCAGCGCCCCTACAATATGCAATGCAAGCCGAATGAAATTCCAATGACACTTTCATTTACTGTGTAACAGCAAACGGGTATTTTCCACTGCATAATTTTAGGAGTGCTTATTGATACGTAAACATATAAGTGCGCGTTGTTTCACTGTTCGATTTCACTGTTGAATACATGCGTTTCAATAGTAAAGCGCAGAAAAATACAGGAAAATACGTAATTGATACAATTCCATATTTCTGACAATAATGCAATGTTTTGCCGTCATTGAATGCATTAAAATATTTTCAGATATGGGAAAGGCAGATGCAGAACGTGCAAAAGATTACAGGGCGCGTTTCCGTGCAAGTAAACCTCTGAAAGTCGAAAAAAAGGTTGGGTTGAGCGAGTACTGAACGCTCGCGTGAATGGAGAACTCGTCTCGCAAACCAAACCGGAGCGACAATTACTGACAATGAACCGACGACATCACGATCAACTGTCAATGATGTTCTGACGATAAATGACGTGGATTTATCGTCAGTTCGAGCCAATAGAAGGAGAACGGACATCAATGAAGTTTTACAACCACAGGTAGTCAGTCACTCCGCCCTACGAAGAGTACCCCAGACATGTTAAGGCTCACGCAGAGTTTGAAAATAAATTATTGTTATTTCATAATATATCATGAATACGGTTATTACAATTCCCTCTTTTCTCAATGACGTGTATCAAGCCACACACATACCGCACGCACGGTGTTTACACATAGACATTTTTCGGGACTGTTGGATACAGTCGCACCAGTTTTTTTCAAACCAATGATGAAGCCTTGATTAAGAAGTAAGTAATAACAGAGCAAACAAAAAAAATTTTTTTTTTTTTATAAATACTTCTCCTGGGAAAGGCGAACCTATAACGCTTCAACAGCGCCCCGAGATGCCTGCAGATGTATGTTTGCTCTGCACTTAAATTGCTGCAAATTGTAGTCTTCTGGAAATATATCCCCAGGAAGCGAGTTCCAAATGTCCTAAACGTCTGGCAATGGTCTGGGTATGATAAAATTGGGCGTTCAGACTACTGGCAGATACCTGACAGTTTCATTGTCAGATGGCGTTTTGGCAATTATCTGCCAAATATTGGTAGACAAAACTGTCAGTTCACACGGTTGGTAGACATTTGGGACAATTTTTTTCATTTGTAGACCTGACAGTATTGTCAGATCTGGCAATCGTCTGAATATAGCTTTAGACCCATCATCACGTTTCAGCCCACATAAGGTGACAATAATGTGGGCTGAAACGTCCACGGATGAGTTGTGCTAAAGTTAAGAAGTTCAGTGATCTCATATGTTAGATATATGGCTTGACTCGGCTGTGGATGAGCTGCGATGACCTATTTCAATCTAAGCGTATGTACTTTTCAGTAAAACAATCGATTGAAAATCATGCGATGGTAAAAGAGTAAAACGTAATAAAGCTATGGCTGTGCCGCCTCTATACTATTACCGTGTAAGGTTTTAAAAAGATCAAACTAAAGATTGAAGCTGATATTTTTGGGTCACCCTCTACCTACATCAGGGATTCACACCGAACAATAAATTACTTCCGTATTCTCTAGATCAGAAAATTATTAATTGGAAACCGAAAAATTGTAATGATAGGTTCATAAATAGCTATTGTTTTAACTTCATAGTAGGAACGACATGTTTGAGACATTTTATGTTATCATTAAGCAAACAATCAACCGCCGAAATTACTCGTCTACACGACAGTAAAATTAGTTTGTTACGTAAAACAAAACCATAGAAAAGATCGAGAGAACCGAGAATCTTTTCAACATTTTTTGATAAAATTAATTTGTGTCGTGCTATTTAATAATAAACGCTTCACCTAAACACGATTATAGGAAAAATATATGTCAGGAAAAAATGCAAGCCGGCTGACTGGCATAGATACCTATAGATATTAATATTTCATTTTTGCCAAGATTCTTTAAAAGATTTTGAAGAGTTAATGGTCATTAAATTGGTATTCTTTCCCGGAGTGTTATAGGCTAAACAAATCAATATAAAAATTAGAATTAAAAGAAAGAAAGAAAGAAAAAAAAAAAAAAAACAAAAAACAATTGTTACACAAATGTCAATGAGAGCTTTTTTACAGTCAGTCTCTCTTTTTTTTTTTGGTTTTTTAAATAAATTACCATTATTTCGAAAATCCTTGTTGTGAAAGAAACCATTAACCTTGGTTTTTCACGAAAACAAATTATGAAATTTGAATTCTGCGATGACAACAAATGTAATAGATTCTAAAAAAGTTGTCGCACTAGGAAATGTGGAGGTCAAATTGTTTATTGGTACCGTTTCACAAATGCTCTACATTTTTACTAAAGCTGGCAGCCAACTATATTGTCGACATTTAGTGCTTGGTTATTAGTACGGCCGATTGTATATTAGGTCAACAGTTTTGGTTTTTCGGGCTCTTCCATAAGTTATGCGAGTTTTACATGTAAATAACTATAACCGTGTGCCAGTTAAATAATCTTGAAGTAGGTAGGTACCTACTAGATTAATTTTAATTGCTGGAAATATTTAATTAGGTTCTATCATAACTTTTCTGTTTTACTTATACATAAAATTTATTTTTAATATTAATGATAGGTAGCATACCTTTTGGTATTTATTTTTAATTTTAATTTGCCCCGAATTTTTTTATAAAATCAGATTGTTTAACCTATATTTTTCTTCCGCGTTTGTATTTTGGTCACCACTCTATATTAATTTATTAATGCGCAACTTCGAAGAATAGGGACGAATGTACATCTCGAAAATATAGCTTTCTTAAAACACATATTCGATATGCTTAAATGGAATAGAAACAACAATCATTCTATTCATCGCCACTATTGCAGGTGAGACACAGTTCAAATAATGAACTGAGCTATCCACCTTACATAAGTCAACGCAACCATTTTAAGAACAAAAACTCTTTCCCTCTCCTGTCTTTGAATTAAGAAAATTCGCCAAAAATTGTCAATATAATTGTGCACAAGTGTATGCGAGTACCATTTAGATTTACTAACACTAGGTACATCACATACACCTGTACATTATTAAAGATGTTTTACTGACCCCAATCTACTTGCTGGCAGTAAGAAGGGAAAAAGAGTTCCAAGTTTCAAACAAGAAAAGCGTAAGAAAGCTGGGCACCTTTTGCAAAATCTCACCTGTGGCTCCTATGCTCTAAAAGCGCGATACATGACACCGTTTTATAGCACATTTATTTTAAATTTATTTTTGTAAACTAAGTTTATTAATTAAAAAATTATTGCCTTAGCGAAAACATCAACTTTTGATTAAATAATACCAAGAATTAAATAATAATTTTGTTTTTTTCTAAAACGGTTAAGCAGGTACTATTTAACTTTTTAAGCAAAATTATAAAATAAAAAACTGACACGAATCCACAAGGTTTATTGGCTCCAATAAAATATGGTGAAAAATTAACACATTAACCATAGGTTCTATTTATATGAGGTGTACTTTATTACATCATTTAAGGACGACGTAAATCAAGGGTAAGGCGTCCTCGATCTTCTCAAATATCTATAAAATGCGAAAGTTTGGGAAAATATAATTAAATATAGGTAACTCGTATATTGGTTTAACTCGAAACCCGTAAAAAGGGAGTTGATCGACTCTACTAGCGCCAACTTGACGTCCAAAAGGCCAGCTGATGGAAATTTAAGTAGAAATAACTGATGAAATGATCCTTCGCGATATGAAAACTGGACATCAGGAGCTAACAAACAATATATAGGATAGGAAAATATTTAATACAGAAATAAAATTATTTTAAGTGGGTATCCCAACGGATTAATTTTTCGAATATACCTACTAAAAGAAGCTGAATGCAAATAACTAAATTATAAAAGTAAATTAGGGAACATTTTTCTATAATGTGAAGAGGCTAAATCCTTTTCTTTATAATAAATCTATGTACATAAACACATAAGTACGGTAAAAACGAGTGACGTCACTTTTATATGCTGGTAGGTCGTCAACATCTCAGCTGAATATCGACAAAGCTATTAACGAATTTATGTATTTTAATAGTTAACATTTCGCAAATGTGAGTTTTACCACATATGGTAGCTTCCTGTATCTCTTATGGCACCAATTGGCGATATTACATCGCTTGATGGGGACAGATAATGCCAGATCTGTTTAATCACTTGATGGTTTTCGTTAGTTTCAATTACGCATTCTTGCAAATGAAAATTAATTTTGCAACAACCTAATTCTATTACAAACATAATATTTTGCATCCCAATTTAATGATTTATTTTAGAGGAACCATTAGAATGGATTTACATTTTTTTTTCCCGGGACCAATCTACAAATATATTAGCTGCCCGATTTGTTTTAGTGCAAATCATTCGCCACAAATATTTAAATTCAGGTGAAACAGGATCAGGAACAACACCAACTAACTTGATTGTAATAACCTATACGGATTTTTAGTTAGAAATTAAGTGAAGAAGTAATCGATACAACGAAATAACGCCCTGCAAGCCATTGGAAAATTCCCAAATATATTTATTTTTTAAACAAAAATCGGGAGTCAAATTGCGTTAAAAAACATATACAAATACTAGGGCATTGTTTTCCCAAAATATGACAAATATTTGCCAATGTTAATACGGTGGACGTCCAGTATAAAATTGAATAAACAATATTTCGTATTTGTCAAAAACAACTCTTAAAAATATTAAAGCTTGCATTTAATTTAGTAATTGGTGGTCTTGTGCTCATCGCTCAATTGTCGGAAGACGTGAGCGCTCTGTGAAGGACTTAAGGACATACGGTAAATAATGCACCACCACCACACAGAATTGGAGTCTGACCTAGAGTACGTTCCAATTTCCAAGCTGGAGGCCAATTAGGCTGGAGGGTTTTAAGGTTTATTGTCACCAAAAAACATGTGTACTTCAAATCCATACGATTAATCAATCAATAAATCACAGGTACCCAAAGGTACTAAATAGAACCATTCATTATTATTATTATTAAAATAATAGAACCCACGCATTTATGGGCAGAACGACAATCATCAACAACTAGCACTTACTTACATTTTGAGAAGATTACAAAAAATACTTCAGCATTTCAATGGAGTAATTTAAATATGTATAATGTAAATGTAAATATATATCGTTATTCGGGAAGAAAATGTTGGGATAATTATGAATTGTACACTGGTTTTTCTTATCGGCTTATTACACCAACTTTGGAGTCAACATTTCGATGTTAAATACTTTTTTATAGGTCGTTTTGAAACGATTTGTTGCCATTTAAACGTTAATGTATCAGCTACGTAGAGGTGATAAAAAATTCAATTACATCCACATTAGCGGTTGCCAAGTGAAATCAAGCCTAATTTAAATTTGCAATTTTTTGTTCAAGTCGCGTTTGTAGATTGTATTTATTATTACGCTGAAATTGTTAATTACAGTAACTTAGTCATAAGCAGAGTAGGACGTAGAAGGGTTTAAATGACATTTAAAAATTAAATGAGGCGCTTACATTAAAAATTGTAGAGAATGACACTCAGAATGCATGCTCCCCATTTTGTCAAAAAATAATAATAATAATAATAATAGTTGGCGCAATAGGTCCGTAGGGACTAAGGCCTAGTTTCTCACAACCATTCGTTTTGTGTGAGTGTTATTATTTTTGGAACGAATGGACGGGATGTACAATTTTATGCCGAGTTCAAAACTCCGAAGGGCTAATTGAGACGCTCTTTTAACATTTATACTCTCGGATGTTTGTCAGACGTTCGCAATGCAGAGTGGAAAAAACCTTAAGATGTAATTTATGTTTTTTCTGCGATATAACCTGGGACCCCTCGTTCAGTAGTCTAATACACTAATCACTAAGCCACTACGCCAACGTGGAACAGCTTCATATTAATACGTGAACGTCGAAAGTCTCCGTACACATTAAAGCCTTTTATAATACATAAAAGAAGGGGAAAGAAGTTCATGTCATTCGAAAGGATCTGTGATCCGGTGGATGTGCAAAAATAAAACATCATTTGCATATGTTAAAATACTCATGCAACATTCCCGTTCTAATACTCATGTTCTTGTTTCCGCCTTAAGACATAAATGTCCTATAAATAAAAGCTCAAATTTATGTCGTTTTCCATTGGTACCACCAGAAATATTTTTCAGATCTCAGATCGTACGCTGCTCATGGAACGTTCAACGAAATTGATCTACTTTTGTAAATGGATTAGTGCGTTACTTGACAACAATATCAGCTGTTCAAATGGCGTTCGTTTTTGGCAAAATCACAAATGGATA
Organism: Cheilosia urbana; assembly: GCA_946477585.1. NCBI lineage: Eukaryota > Metazoa > Arthropoda > Insecta > Diptera > Syrphidae > Cheilosia > Cheilosia urbana. The sequence continues at coordinate 49,502,897 of OX297856.1, forward strand.
TCGACCCGAAAACTATTTTCTCTTTTGTAGATACAAATGAAGTATTATTGGTGATTTGTAGTCTTCACATGACGAGGGAGACAATGAAGATAATAATTCCTCCGAAATCATATCCATAGCTTTTTATGTATTTTATAATTTTGGTTTTCACGAAACTTTGCGCATTTGTCTCGAAAACAAACTTCTTAAACTGACGTAAAGCATCTGTACAAAGTATTGGTATGTGTAAATCTGAAAAAAATATATAGATCTGCAAAAAGTGATCCGAATCGAAAAAAATATTGATTTTTCTGCCCAATGGAACGTTAAAAGTGATTTTGATAAAAAAAAAGATTAATTTTTGGTCCCAATGGAAAACGACATTAAATTTAACTAACCTAACCTGTGCTTATTACTTTTCTTCTTGAATAAACCTTTTTAATTTTTGTACCCACATCCATTGGACATCCATCCATTTTTTCTTTTGAGATCGTTCAGTATTTGATATGTACCTACCTATAATATTTTTAAAGTCTTCATGAATATAAACTGTCGGCAAAACTTTATGATTATCATACGCTTGTACTTTTGAGGGCAGAATCATGACATACTGACAACGACTCTGTGCGATGCTAGGTACATTTGTATATACATACAGTGAACATTGGAAAACGTGAACCCCCCAAAACGTGAACTACCCCAAAACGTGAACACTGTATTTTTTACATTGACTGCTCTAAAACGTGAACAAATCTAAAAGCTCTAAAATGTGAACAGACATTTTTTCAACATTTCTACATAAAAATGCACTGAATTATTTAATTCGGGGAATCCCATAATATTGACAATGCGTAGTATGTATGTATTTGGTGCCACACGTGCTATCATCCCTCATTCGGTTGCTGTTTTTTGCTTGCATCAACGTCTTATTTTCTGTTTAAAAATGTGTTCAAAGAAAGTTAAGGTTTTAAAATTAAACGAAAAAGCAGACATTTTGGAAGTTGTTGACCAAAGCGACATAAACGTACTTAGACGCCTAAGAGAAAATGCAGTTGTTCAAATGTTGGGAAAAATACAACAGTTTGTTAAATAAACCTTTTATGTATTTGTAAAACGTTCAAATGTAAAAAAAAATCCAATAAATTTTGTAAATGAGCCGTACCAGTATGTGTAAATATGTAAAAAATATTCATGAATCTATACTAACACATACAAGCAAAAAGAAGATAAAATGGAAGAAAATGTGTTTTATTTTAAGAGCAGAATCATAAAATGTTACATTCCAAAACATGAACAATCTCGAAAACATGAACACCCTCAGTTTTAATTAGTTCACGTTTTCCAATGTTCACTGATATATTTTTCGATACGCGTCTGCATATTTAATGAATTTTTGAGAACTTAAAAATGGGTTTTAGAGTTTCTACTTTTAGTCGGGTTTTCTCTTCGGTTTATCTTTTGTTTATGGTATAGCGAAAACTCGTTCAACTAAAGCAGCTTTAAATTTCGGTACCCCAGTGATTGAATATAACAACAAAACGTTTTTGGACGGCAATTGTGTCCATATAATTTTCTTTAAAAGTTAAATCAGAATTTACATTTTAAAAATATTGCTGGCCAATTAGAGGATGAATACAAGCTCTTGAGGAAAATTACAAAATACGAGAGTATAAAACAGGATGGATGGTACCTCTAGTGATATGTGGAAATTTGAAAGGACACCATAGATGAAATGGGTTTCTTTCGTTTAAAATAATAAAAATCGTTTGCCGATTTACCCTTAAATTTTAAAAGTATATCAACACGGTATTTTGACTTTTAGTAAAATCAAAGGATCCGAATATACCGAATCGCAAAAAATATAACTAGGTTAGTACCCGACATATCTCGGTTTTTAATATAGTTATAGACGAATTGTTTACGGTAATTTTTAAGATGCTATTTAAACTATTTGACTATTAGTTATACATATATATTTCTTCACAATAATATTTTTAGTTAAAATGTTGTTATTTTTAAACAAGTTTTTTTTATTCATATAGGTACCTCAAACTTTGTTCTGTTCACGTAAAATACCTACAGTTGAACGTGTGAAAAAACTGAAGGATTGAGCAAAACTCTTACGCTATTTTAAGATTGATGACAAAAGATGGGATAATATGAAACAGAATTCTCTTAAGGGAATGGGCATTTTTTTTTTCGTCAGTGCGATATCTATGTGGAGCGTTTGTGGTTTTCAGGATTTCTGCTTTGATAATATTCGTGATCCATTATTCTTGTACAACGAGGAGACTTTGTACCATTAGGCGTTTTTTATTTTGCTCAAATGCACAACAACAGTTTAATCTGGTACTATTGTTGTAAACCATGGAAAATAATGACCTATATAGATCAAGTGGCTAAAATTAAAAAAGCCTACTATCCAGCTTTTTTTGCATTCAATTTGCATGCACCTACCCCGAGGCACCTACTTTTAAAAGAAGTTCATGAGGTGGCATTGCCGACTGTGTCTGTACAATGTATAAAACTTCAGCTTCCTAACCCTAATAGACTGCGAGTTACTTTTTATCCCACTGAGTATTGCTTATACAGACGACAGAACTGGGAGAATATTTGAATTTAGCAGAAGGCTACGGGACTGACTGAAATTATTTTATACATAAATCAAGTTCCACGATACTACCAATACCAAGTAAAAATAGATAACAAAAAATCACAGGGATAAAAACTTATTGAAATTAGGGCTTAAACCAATAAATCAAAACTATGTTGTTCCAAACAAGTATCGATTTGTCTCTGAGAAATTTTAGCTTCAGTAGATAAAATAGAAGTGTATTTCGACATCGGTAAACAATAATTTTAGTTCACGAAGATCTGCACATTTAGAAGAATATTTTGTGGATAAAAAATAGTTGAAAAATGTGATTTGCATCATTAGTTATAAGTACATGGAGTGCAAAATATTTTTGTTTGTATAAAATATAGTTATGCAAATAATTTAAGAATATGTAAAGATACACAGTTTAATAAAGGTGAAGCAAGTAATATGTGGAAATATTCTGATGCCGACTATTTTTAGCGATTTTCAATTTAGTAAGTAAAACTAAGTTTAAATTTAATTTGTTGCGCAAACGCTTATTTGGGATTAAATTAAGATGTCTGGCGAGTTGGTTAGTTTAAACAAAGCAATTTAAACTGTTGAATAAGCCATTCATCGGATCCATATGAAAATGTATAATACAATCGATAAAGTAATAATTGTAATGAACTTTGAATCTCAAATATGTATCTTTTGCTTTTTTTATAATATATCTTCGTGTATATATTAATTAAGAATAAGAATTGAAACGAAAATAAAGAAAACAGCATAGAGATTTAAAAATGTGTTTGATAAATTCTATTATGTAGGTTTTGTGACATAATCTGCTATTCACTTTCTGATTGCGATTAAGGCAGTACTTAACCATGGAGCTTATCATTTTGTTGAGCTTATATTTATCTCTTTGTCATATATGTTACAACTACATGCATAACACTTATGTTATACGGTGACCATTCGTTCATTATAATAATGAACAGTTCTGTATTTGAAGATGATGTTCATTATAAACTATTTTGTATACAAAAACATAAACAAGTTCTGTATTTTTAAAGTTGTTCCATATTTCATTTAAATGCTTAAAATTAATTTGACGTTATTAAGAAAATCAAAATTCAATGAAAAATTTAACCTGCCTTAAGTTCCTGAACGAGAAAACTAGTAATCTAGTACTCAAAAATGTGTTCTATGCAAGTTATTTTTTTTATAAAGTACCTATTTATGAAATGAAATAAAGAATTGAATAATTGAAAATTATGCTGACATTTGGAATTCTAAAATATGGTCACCGTTCTTATTTGTATATAATTCAATCAGATAGTGTTAAGCAAACTGATGTAGTATTAGTATTTTAAAATATAAAAATACTACTTTTAGGAGAGGCAGATAAAACATCGCAATCAATAAAATTCAATCGATGTTATCCAAACGTAAACGTCTTGGATTAAGTGTATGATTATTATATTGGCATGATTTCATCTGCCTCATGCAATCAATTGAGGTATTTGGTATCTGATAACAATAAATTGCAAATTTGCTGACTTGCAAGGATATTTTGTACGTATGTTTATTTTTTGTATATAAATATAAAAATGCTTACATATACTTCTTCCCACTGGGATACATATCTGACTAGCCTCGATAGTCTCAACAGTCTAACTAAAGATAAAAGTTTTGCTAAGCGAAGTATTCGTAGCGCTCGGCCGGCGTGTAGGATTTGAAACGAATCGGAGAAATCCTGCAATTTCATAATCTGAATTAAAGAATCGAGATCTGTAAATATTTCCTACTTACTTGGTTAAAAATTAAAAATATATAATCAAGCGGAATTGATGAAATCAAATCAAGAAAAAACCATGTTTTCAAATAGTGTTTAGCAATGAGCTTGGGGTCCAATATCACCTGTTCCGCGTTGTCTTGTTGCATAATTCCTGAAAAAAAAAAAAAAAAAAAAACACAAAAATTTAATTTCGAACCTTTGAGAATAGGTACCTATTATTGGGAGCTTAATCTAGTCTTGCTTTGTTATTTATTTACAATAGGGTAGATATAGGCATGACTGAACGCAACCTAAACGCAAGACTTGACGTAACAACAGACTGTAGCTATTATTTGGGAAGTGCTCTCCAAAGAAAATGATATGCTTATCCAAGAGAATCATTGTCGCGTCAGATACCTCAAAGATAGCCAAGCATCGCTTTGACAAACCTAACAAGGTATTACATGCAACGACTCTGTGAATGATCTAAAAAAAAACTGGGTTAGAAACACCGTCGTTGAACCAGAAAAGTATTGCAAGGTCGAATGGACTACTGATCTAGGACCCACCAGGAAACACAAACTTCGTCTAGCTACTAGAAATATTGTACGAGGCTTAGAGAATACAGAAGAATTATCATACCATAAGTATAGGTAGATAGGTACTAATAATAATTTTAAGTGTGAAGCCCAATTCTACGAACTAATGAGAAAATTTTCCACAGAAAAATATCTTTCATGGCCTAAAAATGTTTAAGCTAAAAGTTAAATGATTATTAGTAATGTCCATTCTTTATGAACGCTTTGAACTATATTTGAAAAAAAAATTTTTCATAAAGACCTCTTATACAAAGAAGGTCCCTGAGTTTATATGGTATGTGGTATACCTATATCTTAAGACAATGGAACTTTTACGAACTCACGAATTGTTTGGCTTTAGTTGTAAAAATATTTACCGACAACGCAATATGAAAATGTGAACGTTTTCAGTGGCGGGGAAAATTGAATTGCACGTAAAATAAATTCAAATCTTTATTTTACCCATCAAGCTTTTATGGGTTATTGTGAAAACAATTTTATTTTACTCCGTTAAGTAAGACCGTCATTTGACAGCTGATATAAAAATTTACATTTATTTATATTAGATATGTTCGGTAACGATAATGCATTCGAACATATTAGCCCAATTTAGTCAAAATTCGTTCCCTTCAAAGTTGCCATATTCACAGTTTAAACTGTTATTTACAGTTTTTTTTAGACATGCTTACAGTTTTTAAAATTACCTCCTAGTACAAATAATTATAGTTTTTGTTAATTTCAAATTTGAAAGAATAAAGTAAATTTTTTTCGGTTTTTTTCTTTAATTACAAAAAAAGTTAGTTATTTTATTTAAAGTAAATTGTTTTTTGTTATTTTTGTTTAATAAAATTAAAAAAATCACAAAAATCTCTTTGTTTATGAAGCTTATACAGTTTTTTTTTTGTGAATATACAGTTTTTTGAAAAAAAAAAAAAAAAAAAAAAAAAAAAAAAAATCTGGCAACGTTGGTTCCCTTACGCAAAAGTTGGGCAGAAGAGAGCCAAAAGGAGAGAACAAAACCTTTCTCCCCCATAAAAAACCTGTAACTATTTGCCCAAGAAATTTCTTTGGTCTACTTGGTTAGTGCTGACAGATAGTTGTCAAAACGTTCAAATGTTAATTTGTAACTGACTTTTTATTTGATTTCATTTAAATTTAGTGTTTATATAGCATTAGAATAGATTTATGATGCAAAAGAATATAACTTTTTAATTTCTGCACTAAAAGCAATTCAAATATTGGTCTTAAATATAAATTTGTGTTTTGTTCTACTGATATTTGAAAAAAATCACATTTTTCAAATTTGTGGTTCAATACGTTCCTTTTCTTTTTGATTACCTATATTATAACTAATAAACTTTATAAATATAAAATTAGAAAAGTTGGCAATATTGAACCAGAAAGTAAGGGAACAAACATATTATTACTAAAAACATGCGCAGTCCCTTATTTTTTATTCACTTCGATAAAATTAACTCTCTCAATATCCGTTTTTTTTTTTTCATATTACGTAGAGGTAGACTTAAGCTAAAAACTAGTCGAGAAGCGGTGGGAAAATAAGTTATCTATGAGGTGCCGCGACGTAGATAAATAAATAGTTTTATTTCGTATATAAACTTACAATAGGTTTTGTTACCACACATTTTACAATTCAGAGATATATTAATTTGTATTTTTCTTCTGAAAAATTAAACCTATACATTTAAGGAATTTAATTGAGCAAGAAATATAAGTTCCGAAGGAAAATACGAAAAAATCTTCAATTTAAAAAAAAGGTGAGAAAAAAAATAATAACTAGCTAATAATAAATCAGGTACAATAAGATAAATAAATAAATACATATTAAGTTAATGAATCAATAAATAAACATAAAAATAAATAAATAAGTAAATAAATTAATTAAATTACCTATCATTAAATAAATAAAAAAAAAATAGACAAATAAATATTTACATTAATAGCAAGGGTAAATAACAATAATAATACAAATACAATAATACAATTATCGAGAGAGATATAATTCGTATTTATTTAAAACATTTACTAGATTAGCAAATTCAATAGATTCTAGAAAACGTTGCTTTACTTTTTGTATTCTTTTAAAGATCAATTCAACATTCGCTTTATCCTGAGTAGGTATCCAGGTTCCAGGGTCGAATGATGGCATCATTTATAATAATTAATTTTGAGAAACCTGTAGTTTCTTCATATGTCACATATGACACATTGCACAATTTCCCCATACTTGGTACCCTTAAAGCAGAATTGCTTGAAAAATTACTTTGTGGATGATTATATTATTTTCATTTGAAAACGGCGACTTTCGGTTTATGAAAGGATACAGCATCTTAATGACAGTTGCAATTTTTTTAATGGTATTTGCTTGCGTTTCCAAACACAATTTGGTGTCAAAATAATTGCTTAAGTAACGGGTGATTTTTTAGCTGGTTTGGTTTTGGCAACACTGGTTTTGACAGCTGACGTGTGTTTAGTACCTTGTGTCACTGTCAAACAGCTTCAGTTTGGTTTGCAATTTAACCATGGATCGTCTTACAAATGAACAACGCTTGCAAATTATTGAATTTTACTATCAAAATTCGTGCTCGGTTCGAAATGTTCATCGCGCGCTGCTTCCATTTTATGATCGGCATTCTCGACCTTCTGAGCAGTCTATTCGGAAGATTGTGACCAAATTTCGCACCAAATTTACTTTGTTGGACATTAAACCACCAACACGTTTACGTACTGTGCGTAGTGAAGAAAATATTGCGGCCGTATCAGCTAGTGTGACAGAAGGCCGCGAAATGTCGATTCGGCGCCGTTCCCAGCAGTTAGGCCTTTGTTACAGCACTACGTGGAAAATTTTGCGGAAGGATTTGTGCGAAAAGCCTTTTAAGATACAGCTTGTGCAAGAACTAAAGCCAGCCGACCTACCACAACGCCGAATTTTTGGTGAATGGGCTCTTGGAAAGCTGGCCGAGGATCCGCTTTTTTATCGAAAAATTGTGTTCAGCGATGAGGCTCATTTTTGGTTGAATGGGTACGTAAATAAGCAAAATTGCCGCATTTGGAGTGAAGATCAGCCAGAAGCATTGCAACAGCTACCAATGCATCCCGAAAAAGCCACTGTTTGGTGCGGTTTATGGGCCGGCGGCATTATTGAGCCATATTTCTTCAAAGATGATGCGAATCGCAGCGTTACTGTCAATGGTGAACGCTACCGAGCGATGATTACAAACTTTTTTTTGCCCGAAATGGAAGTTCTTGACTTGCATGATATGTGGTTTCAACAAGACGGTGCCACATGCCACACAGCACGCGAAACAATGGCGCAATTGCGAGGCGAGTTTGGTGAACAGTTAATTTCACGTTTCGGGCCGGTCAATTGGCCGCCTAGATCGTGCGATTTGACACCATTAGATTATTTTTTGTGGGGGTAGTCAAGGCTAATGTGTATAGGGACAAGCCCGCTTCGATTGACGCACTGGAAGCCAACATCCATGCATTCATTCGTGAGATACCGGCCGATATGTGTGAAAGAGTATGCCAAAATTGGACTCAGCGGATGGACTACCTGAGACGCAGCCGCGGTCAACATTTGCAAGAAATTATCTTTAAACATTAAATTGCAAGGTTCAAACTATCGATTCAAATAAATATTTCATTAATTTTTTGGAATTTTGTGGGTTTTTTTTTTTTAAAAAAGTTCTAAACCTCTTAAAAAATCACCCTTTATTTTATGGAAGGTTCCTAACTAATATGTAGGTACTTGTACATGCTTTTCACCTGATAGGGTCACCGTGGCGCAATGATAGAGTGTTCGCTTGTTGAGTGGGAGGTTACGTGTTCAAATCCGAACCAGTACCACGAAACATTTTTCACAAATAAAAACGAATAATTTTAAGTGAATTATAAGCGAACACAAATATCAACAATTCTCCCCTAGCTTACTTAGGACGCCACTCGTGGAGAATATGCACTGCGCCACAAACTCTTTCCTATCCCTCTTTCTCTTCCTAAAAACTTGAATGCCGCGCTGTGCCCCGCATTATAAGGGTATTCAAAACCCCTTGAGCGCGAGTAAAATTATAAAAAAAAAAATAGGAAGATAACAAGCTTTTCTTTTTCTTGCATAAAAGAAGGCTTGTATTTTTCCTTGATTAACTTTAATTTTCCATTCGTCGTATTATTCCTCTAATATCAAAATCGCATTTTTAAGATTCCTCTCAATATCGAGAGCCAATTCATGCGATAAAAATATCTCAGTATCGTCGGCAAAGATAGCTGATCGCAATGAGGTAGATATGGGAAATAGGTGCCGTGGCGTAAGACCAAATCTAAAAAAATGAATGTGGCCTTATGACACTCTCACATCATAAGACATTTGGCTTTTTGTCACTTTCCAAGTAGCCATGAAATGATGGTGGGAGATGAGATGTTGCCCCCCTACAACCCCCTGCGATCACCCTGCTTAGGGTAGCTGTTTAAAGCATGGGTATGTGGAACTATGCATGCGAAACATGAATATTAACAACATAACATACACCCATCCTTGCTTCCAGAGACAATACTGAGACCCCCATCTTCCGCCGATTTTCCATTACTTGCCTACAAGCTATATTTTGATGGGGTGGTACAAGCTAAGTGCGTTAGTATTGTTACATAGAAATTCGCATTGATAAATGTCACGTGACTTCACTCATTAACACACTCGCACAATGCATGTCCCACTTCCGCTGTCGGCAAAGTTGCTGCCAACGTTCATAGAATTTTGTCCGTTAAATTTAAAATTTTTCGTTACGTGTGAGTAGTATTTTATTTTAGGAATAAGTACATTTTTGCTGAAAATATTTATGAGAAACGAAAAAATGTCGTATTACCGAACTCTATCACATTACCCCATGGTTGGTAGCGGTTGGCAGCATTGATTTTATATTTTTTTGTATGTTTTTGCATGTCACACGGATTCTAAATAGACAGAACACCGATAGAAAAACAACATAGCGAATTTGAAAAAAAAAATTTGATTAGGCCAGCGGCAAGAGGCCTGCGAGTTGAGGGTCCAAGTATAGTTTGTCTTTGCTTGCATCTACTCCAACCACAAAACAGTGACCCCGAGCAGGGGGTTGCATATTATATTTAACTAATCGCACGAATTGTCAGGAGAATTTTTTAAGACAAAAGCATTTTTTTTTAAATGAAAAATACTTTCAGACATATATTATTTTAAAAAAAAATATGAATAAGTACATTTGGTCTTATGTCTCAAGACAATTTTGAACTCTGACGCTTTGGGAAGGCGACATAAGGCCAAGTTCTAAAATAGGGTCAATTTCACAGGCACCTATCTGTGCTATTATTTCCTTCTGTTGAAGAGACAATGAGCAGTCCTCTTTGGAAGGAAAGTTTTTAATGGGAAAATTAATAAATAAAATTATTTTTATTCTTTTCCGTAACAACAATGTACCTATATGTAAAATCTCCGCGTGGTGTTCAATTTTTAGACACATACGATACGTGGGAAACAAAATGTCAGAAAAATAACCTCTCTGTCGAGCCAGGTAATTATCAACTGAAGATTTCTTTCCCTTGTTTTTTGATGTAGGTTTAGGAGGAAATGGACATTTTTTCATGTTAACCTCATAAGGACAAAAATAATCCGAGATATAAGTTGTTGGCGAATCACGTATTAATAATACTAAAATATAATACTCGAAGCTTGAGTAGAGGTTACAGGCCCGATTCAGTAGTCACGATCAGGATCTTCAGTAATTAATAAAATGACAAAAATCTAAATAATCGGATACCTATCATTATTATTACTTTTGCTGATGCTGTCATTAACAATGATACATTGCATATACGAGGTGGGCCAAATACAAGTTTCTTTTTAAGAATATAAAATAAAATTAACAAAACACAATTTTAGAACTTTCTAACTTTCTGTCAATATTTCGAGCGGGAAACAGCTGTCAGTGTCAAAATAACGTATGGTTTAAAAAGAAACCACTAGATGACAACTTCTTTGATTATTTTGAATGGAAATACTTATGGGTTTATTTTTAAGTTTAATATTACATAATACAATTTCATAGTTTTTTTATAGAATTACTTTACGTACCAGTTCTAAAATTGACTACGATGTCTATTAAAAAAATAGTATCACTTAGGCAGTTAAAGGCAATCCATCGTGTGCTCAAATCATCATTAAAGAATGATATAGCAACTGGCAGGATAATAAGATTTGCTACTAGCAGTAGAAGCATACAAAGGTCCCAGTAAAATCTGAAAAAAAAAAAATTACATTCATTAGTTACATGAAAATTAAATAATTGAAAAATACAACGCATACCTAAATGAACTGCAAGGGTGGATAACCCAATGTCCGGAGGTTTTTTGTCTTATTCTTTCTTTTACCAATGCTTTTCGGCTGCCAAAAAGTTTCATGGCAAGCCGATTGTCTGTTGGCTGGAACCATGATTGCAATTGACTTTTTAAGAAATTCGCTGATACTTTTTCAGATACTACTGGAATGGAAGGCATTGGCTCCTCTTTAGGGGTCCCATAAAGAGAAACGTCGTCAAAGTGCACCTGTTACAAAAATAAAATAAAAATTATTTAAAGTTTAATTAAAAAAAACATGAGCTTAGTCTAAAGATGTACGAAAACCAATACAACTAACCTTTAATAATAAAGTAAAACATTATTATAATAATGATACTGATACTACGTACGTGTTGAGTAGCTTTTAAAAATGATTTTAATCTCTAGGGTAAATGTGTCAACAGTGAATCAGGGTACACAGTGAATAACTTGCTCTCATAATGTCACTTTTTATTTTAAAGTGTATCTTGAAATTAGAAAAGAACACATTTTGACTTCCCCTCGCAACAGACTATCAGTCTGCGCGATCACTTTTCCGTGGTTATTCTCATGACTTTGTGTTTTCTGCATATGTAAGTATTTTTTTTTTCTGTTTTATTTTTGATCTTTTTAAAAATGTGTGTATAGTAACTTCATTTGAGTTAAATATTTGTACTTTTACTTATATAAAATTAATATTATTTATCGATTTGTTTACTTTGGTGAAATGTCTTATAAATTATATACATGTTTTTGTGAAATGAGAACAGTGTACACAGTGAATCAGTTGAATAACATACACAGTACACAGTACAAAAGTAACTTTTTGTGACAGTTTTACTGACAGGAAGTTATAAGTTTTTTTTATTTATTTTTTTATTATACTTGAAGAGCTTTTATTTTCGTTTTTGCCTAAATAATAAAATGAGTTAATAAATATATATGAAAAAAACTTATGTTTTTACTAAATAAACTGATTTTAAGTCCCTGTTCCACTGTGTACCACGCATTGATTCACTGTGTACACCCATTGTACACAGTGGATCATATGGGAAGGGTAATTTCAAATATTTTTTTCACTATCTCAACACTAATAAAGCTTTAAGATTTTGTGCTTAAAATGAAGATAAAACATTGAAAAGGCTGTAAAAAAAATGTCATGGCTATACTATTATAAATGCGTGCTCCACGGCCCAAAAAGTAAAAAATGATCCACTGTTGACACCTTTACCCTACTCTAAATTGGTTTCTTAAGAATCTTGCCTTTACAAAATAAAATAACCAATTTCCGAATCTTCCGTGGGATAGATATTGTTTAATGTACGTTAAAACATAAATTTTGTAAATGTGCGCATATTAAAAAAATAAAAATAATAAACAAAACTTGTTTATGTTGTTCATATGGGTTTGGATGTTTGAAGGACTGTTCATAGTCACGTATTTTCAGAAAACTAAAATTTTAAGGGATTTATATTGATGACCCTATGATTACCGAATACAAATTTTTTTTACGAGTTCCTACATCTGTATTAAAACCTACACACTAAATTTGAGCCTTTTCAAGTTGACAGTTCTAAATTGTTAATTCCTTTGCGTAGCTATCGGAAAAAATAAATAAATGGATCTGTCATTTTGTCTCAGTTATGCTAGTATGCTAGAGATGAGAAAATGTGTGTTCACGATCTGATAAAAATAAAATTTTGTAATTTTTCTAGGTCTGTTGTATCGTGAATACCCCTAATGATTGTGGAAAAGTTATGTAACACAAAATTTAAAGCAACGTATAGCGGCGAATTATGCATATTGTGTCAAAATAATTAATTTTTAAGATGTAGCTTGTAGCCCTCCCGTCAAGCTTCTCTATTTAACATTGATGATGACGGTAAGGTATTGTAAGGAAAAACAGTCTACAATAGCTATGCAAATTAAAGTCACTTGGGCGTACTTATAAAATTCGGCAAGCCTCAAGAGAAACAAAATGTGTTTTTTTTTTTTATAAAGAATAATGTTTAAGTAAACTTTCATTATAGATAACCTTCAGTCTATTACATCACTAAAGCCCATGGAGAATGCTAACAGTTAATACCATATCTACTGGGGTGGATTAAATAGTGAATAAAATGGCTTGGTACCAAATAAATACTGATACAAAGTCTGGCACACATATGCTTAAGCGGCTTATGTAATTCGAGTTTTATAGTTGTAGTTTCAGACAGAAAATCGTGGAGATCTGTTCATACTGCAACACATAGGTACGTAAGAAAACTGTGTAATATGAAGACAGTCTGATCCAACAGTACAAATAGACGGTTTGTTCGAGTAATGGCAAGTTTAAGACAGTTTCAGTTTCGGTCCCCGAGAAAAACGGTTTATTTCTTAAGGTCTATCCACTAGCCCTCATAAACGTCTTACACACAAGTGACCCAAATAAGTAAACAACTTAACGAAAAAAAAAATCTTCTAAACTATTATTGTTATTATTTAGTTTATAACCATTAATTTATGGAAAAAAAATCACCTTGTCGCGAATAATTAGGTTTGTTTGACGTGGCTAGAACTAGTGCACACTGAGAAGTGTCAGCTATTTTTCACGAGTGTCAAAAACTCTGCAGAACCCTGAACACTTTGAAAATTTGTTTGAAAATTTATTCAGCTCTTTTCCATTCCATTTTCATATAATTTCGCTCATTCTCCGCTGTAGACCAAACAAATTGTACAGTTGGTCGAATAAATATGCCGGATTACGAAAACTCTGGAAGTCTTCTATAGCTTCACACCAGTAGACACAACATTAAGGCTTGTCAAAACTTTATACGTTCCAATTATATTACTATTCAACTATTGTATATCTACTGCAAACTAGACTCTCAACACAAGTTGCTTGTCGTGTTCAACGACGCCATTAGGTATGTATTTGGTCTGCGTCGTTATGATCTGAATATATCACACTACCACAAACTAGAACTTGGTTGTACGCTTCAACAATTTTTAAATCTCAGATGTTGCCAGTTCATGCACAGTGTGGTTAACTAAAATTTGCTCAATCCACCAGGACTCAAAATCGTATAATACCCACGTCTAATTATTTAAACTCTTCGCCTCTTTTTCGTCCATGCAACCAGACTTTGGAACACCCTCCCAAATTCCAACTTAGGGTTTTTTCCACTGCGCCACCTCTCACGAACATCTGACAAACATCCGAGAGTATAACTGTCTTGAAAGAGCTTCTCAATTAGCCGTTTGGAGTCGGCATAAAATTGTAGATCCCTTCCATTCGTTCCAAATGAAAAACTCACCCAAAACGAATGGTTGTGAGAAACTAGGCCTAGGGTCTCTCCGGACCTGTTGCAAACAGTAACAAAGACATTTATTTTTAGCAAAAAACTATTTTTTTTTTTTCATTACAAAAAACACATCTTTTCATAAATGTCCCTGAAAAAGGGACATTTTCATAAAATGCCAAACGGCAGCCTATACAATAGGGTGCCCTTAAAGTCATGTCAAACACAGTTTTTCAGTACCAGAGCGGGTTCAGTGCTATATGTCGAACACATTAGGGTTAGCCCAGTGCGCACTAGGGCCCACGTCAAACAAACCTATTTACTGTACAAAAAATTAGATTTTAACTTTTAATGCTATTCTGTCAAAATTATTATAAACGATCACTATATAACTACACACATTTTCTGTTACTGACAAAATACAATTTTGCAATAAAACAATTGGTTAACTCACAGATCATTTATCATGTCCCCTATTAGAATACCCAGTGGGGAACTTTCACCCAAATACCTACTCATTTTCGTCAGAGAAATTCCGATTTAAGATAATCACGTGTCGTTAGCAAATTTGTGATTATAAAAAGCTATTGCATTTTCACTTGTTTTTTTTTTTTTTTTTTGGAAAGTTGCTCTTTTTTGTTGGTTTTTAACTATCGCATTTAAATGGATTTGTGAATATGATTTCGTAGTAGCTAGTAGGTATGCCTTTTTTATGTATGACCTTGGACTTATGCCCGAGGACCTTTGATAACTTATGTGGTATTCGATTGGGCGTTTTCAGAGCATTTTTTTTGCTCTCAGAGCAGTTTTTATGTTCGTTTGGTACAAAAAATGCAATCTTTTTCAGATTTCAGAGCACTTTTGCGAATCTAGATATTTTCTCAGATTTACCAATGCAAGTGCGTTTGAGTTTGACAACTGGTGGAGGGCGTTTAGGTTTTTGTGAATTTGTTCTAAAGCAAAGAAAGGCATTGTATCGGGTGGATCTATTTTTTAAATTATTTATGTATAAATATTTAAAAATCAATGAGCACGCAAATTTCGAATGTTTTAATTTAAAATTCAACCAGTGAATGGAAAACGCTTTGGAAAGTGTTGAAGGCTACGCATATTCGAATCCCTCGAATATTATCACAAAAAAAAACAAGTGACGTTTTTATGTTCGATTAGCCACACGAAATCTGAAATCTGAGAGCGAATCTGAAGAAGCCCAAACGAATAGAACATTAGAGATGGAATTCGATTTCAGTCGAATGGATATGCTTTGTTGCTCATTTGAATGCTAGGTTATAAATGTTATAATTTATAATATATGAATACCTCGTGAAAAAGGCCACGATCGTTTACTCTTTTTAAAATGCTATAAAATGCTATGCTATGCTATGATTAAAATACCTAAGCTATTTTCAGGCCGATTTTTTTTTTCGGAAATGGTACCTATGGAAAGTTTTCAATATATTTGTGGAAAATAAACTAGATAATCTCCTACTTTTTGAACTTTGTTTTGAGCATTATGAATGAACTGAATTATATATTTTCGATATAAAATAATTAAATAGGTCCATAGAGACCCTAGGTCTAGCTTCTCACACCAATTTGTTGGAATGGAAGGGATCTACAATTTTATGCAGAGTTGTACTCGGCTAATTGAGAAGTTCTTTCATTACAATTATACTCTCGAACCTGTGACCCCTAGCTTAGTAGTCTAACACACTAAGCCACTGCACCTACCTTCGACATAGTTGGAACAGTAATCCGTAAGCTACATTTAAAACGATTAGGTATACCTCGATCAAAAATTTAAACACCAACTATACAAGTATTGCAATCACAACAAATAATTCACCGCACCCTTCACTTTTGCCGAAAGCAGATCCCCATCATTGTCACAGAATATTAGACAGAGTTATTCTAGATCTAATGCCTGGAACAAATTTTATAAAAACAGTCCGTAAAGGAAGTGGCACACTCTAGTTAAAATCGACTGTTGATTTTTTTTTTCAACGACACAGTCACCTATGTATAGTAGTGTAATCCTTGTTATTCGTTGCTAGCTCAATAATTATTTTGTTGATAGCGACAGAACGTTAAGCGATCCAATATAAAATTTTGATAGACTATACATCTAAAAGAGATTGCAACACAGCGCGTTAAGTGGATTTTACTACAGCGGGACACTTTCAAACACAACATTACGCTTTGCGCGTAAAATATTTAATATTATTTGAATTATCTACATTTTGCGGAAACCCACAAGCCACAATCAAGAAATTTTTTCATATAAAATTGTCCATTCTGATTTCTGGACCAATAAAATATGTATATGAGGTGAAGGTTAAAATAAATGTTAGTAGATAAGGGCCCATTGTGTCCCAAAATATTTATTATCACTGTCTACTATTTGTATTATTTAATAAAAAATGTTGACAAAATTATATTAAATACGGATTCTTAACATGTTAACAAAAGCTTTGTGATAAAGACCACTCTTAACGATGGGACCACCAACTCAGTATTTCGGTAATAATTTGTAATAAATCCCAACCCAAAAATTTGTTCTCTCAAGAACTTCAATGATGAAAATATAAACCTTGACTGACATTTTAAAATTGACAGATCATAAAGAAAGTTTGAGGGTATAAAAATTCAAAATTTGTATAAAATTCAATATTCTCCTCAAGTTGCGACGAATTTCTTCGTCGCCGTAAAAAGGGATAATCCCTACCACATAATTTTTAATGCAGTGGCACTTTTTTCCTCTTATTGAATACTTGTAGTTCCATCAGTAATTCATCAAAAAGGCGTTCGATTGATTTCGAATCACTTTCATCGCTAGATGAATCAACTAATATTTTTAATAAATTAAAAATATCCATCTCTTCGAGTTTATCAAACATTTTAACGACTTTTCGTGCCTACCGATTTTTTTTTTTTTTTTTGAATGTTTGAATTGTGTACCTGCCATCTTTCATAGATTACTACAAAAGCGTTTCCTAACATTTTCGTAAGTGTCTCTCTCTCTCTCTCTCTCTGAGAGAATTTATCCCCACCACTGCCATTTTGACAGTCTTTTTCCGTTCTTATTACAAAAGTAAAGGAACAAACCTATAATGAAATCCCCAACTTACAATCCTCTTGCCGCTGGACCCCTCAACATTTTTTTCAAATCGCGCCATTAGTTATTTTGTATTTTAAAAAAGCGAATAATTTGATTTGTTTGGTTAACAAAACTATCTAAATGAGATAGTTTAGTTTAGATATACTAGAAAAATATAAGGACAAACATGGTTGTGTGTTTTCCGCTTTGGGATATCATTCGGCCCTAGCGCGGACTACGTCGGAACTCGGAACGGAAAATTCTCCGCAACGCATACTCCTCCGAAGGCTCGAATTGCATTCAATGTGTCTGTCTTCGGAAGAGAGATCGTAAATCGTAAACAAATTCTGCAACCAGTTTCTGTCGAAATTACCAATAAAGCATGCTACTGCTGAACTTAGCACGATTTCAAATATGTATTGAATTGGTCACACTGACCGTGGGTTGTATAAAATACATAAATTGCACTTGAGTGAGTTCTATTTGAGTGGATTCTGACTTGAAAGCGTACAGCGAAATTCTGTTATCAAGTCTCAATGTTTCATAAATACATATTTCACATATATTTCATAAACATTTATTAAAAAAATGTTTATGAAATGTTTATTAAATATTTCGTTGGTCTAGACACCAATGAAAGGTTTTGAAATGTTTCGCAGTTTCCCATTCGTGACGGGAAATAATTTTTGTTTCACAAGTTTCCGGCAGAAGGCAGGCGTTGTTTTTTGAATTTGTTTGAATATAAAATTAAAATGTAAAAAAAAAAAAATCTTGGAGTAATGAGGAGGTTATTCATATTAATTAAATTATTTGAACTAAATCGAGTTTTGTTGGATCCTCGGGATGAAAATTATAAAAACAAAAACAAGAAAAAATTAATCTGAATTTGCTGTACTTTTAAAAAAATGTCCTTGCCATCTTAGAGTTCTTCCTTATTTAGTGCAAAATGGATACAAATTAAACATTTCATAAACATTTTATGCACATTTCATAAATGTTTCATCGGCATCCAGATTGAAAGAAACATTGCTGATTAGTCGTAAGACTAAGTGCAATCCTATTCGGGATGGCGAATGTCAGTCCCCCGGGAGTTTTTTTAGATGAGTTAAATCCCATCACTATTGCAGAAGCATCCCTCGCGTACTAGCTCTGCAATGTCTTTCGATGATTTTTTCTGTTTCTGAAGCAAATCGGCGTTTTGTTGCCATGCGGAAAACGACATTAGTAAAATGATTCAATTTTGAAATTTATTCAGATTCAGAGTAAGAGAAATTTCTAGGTTTCATTTATACGACCGAACTTAACACGACTGCCTGCATAAGCATCGATAGATCTAGAACATCAACACGATATCCGATATCTCATCAAGTACCTACATATTTGTTTCACATTATAATTCACATTAACAATCAAAAAACCTACCTACATTATTATAAATTGAGTGTAATGTGTTTCTAAAATTTTAAATTATAAGTAGGTAATTAGGTATATACCAATTTGATAGCATTTTCACAAAAAAAAAAAAAAATAATAATAATAAAAAATAGTTTCTCTAATTTAAAAATTTAATTGAATTTGTTCGCTCTAGCGATTTTTTTTCTTGTATTCAAATGTGCGTTGATCAGTGTCATTCCAATGCAATTATACTAGTTAGGAGGCACTACAATTTGTTGTTACATTTATGCGAATTAGATAAGCCTCACATACACCGAATCTAGTTTCGCTGAAGCGATGACTTTGACTTGGAGCTTGGTCACTAATGAAATGTCCACACAAATACCGATGCATCTGTTTAATGTGGAAGAAAATACAAATGGATTCGACGTGTGTGAGGCTTTTTGCTTTCTTAAATTAAGTAAATGCTATGAAACTAATAATAACAGTATTTATTTTGTAATAATGTGTGTTTTGTTTCCAAAGTACACAATAAACCTTTGTTCTTGCCATTTCGCTTCCTTGGTCGCATATTAGAAGAGCTTCATCGTCAAAAGCGGTCACTAAAGAATCAGTGCAAGTATTTTCAAACGAAATCCTTAAATCGTTTTCATTTAAAGTTGAACAATAAGAACATCGAACTGATTCCTCACTATCACCACACAACAATCTAGAATGAAGAGTTGAAAGTTAATCCACATAATTTTCACCAGTAGTTTTTTTTTTTTTTTTATGACAAGATGAAATAGAAAGATAGAGAATCACTATGATAATAATATGAAATGATGATATGACTTGATTATGCACGTTAGCCGGTTCTAATATTTTTTAAACAATGACATGTCCTACTTTACTGTTTAGCTAGTTCATGGTCTTCAAAAATTTGTCACATTTGGCGTAGTAAACAAAAACTGAAGATGAAAGATTCGTATTCAGTCAGTCCTCTACGGTGGCAGGAAAGTATGTAATTAATTAAATGTCATCTGTTTCGGCAGTTCCGCCCTCCTCAGCCTACGACTCAGTACCTAGCGAAAATAATTACAAACCACATGGTGAAACGAACACATAGATATTTAACATTTAACGAAGTAAATATTTATTCATATGTCGCTCATAGTTAATGAAGCGCAGTGCAGACGCGTGGTCATAGCATGTATGATTCGCTTATCGAACGAATTTTTTTTTTTTTTTTTTTTTGCTGTTTTGTTGTTGTTTTGTAGTTTGTTCGCGTTTTTAAGTGGATACCAATGTTGAAGCGTAAGGTCGTTTGTATTCTGATGGGCTATTTTCAATTTTAATAACCTGTTTTTAGCAGAATAGCCAGAAAACCTGCGGCATTAAGTAGTGTACGTATATGCCTACTTATGATGAGAGTATATTTCAACTTTGATTTGGAGTGAAATGAAATGAATTTGGAAGGAAATACAATACTGAAATCAATATAGGTAATAGTAATCTATGTAAATAGGTACCTTTCATTGAGTTTGTAATTCTTGTGCTTCTTAGTTTTCCTATTAAAACTATTTGTGCAGGAGGCAGATGACTGCTTAGATGAGGAACAGTTTTGCAGTGATGCCTTTATAGAACCCGTCGCAGTCGTCGTCCTGTTGTAATCAGTAGGTGCACTAAGTTGCCGATTGAATTCAGCTTTTCGTCTTGTAATATCTGTTAGACAAAGTTTGTTGAGGTGTCCATTACTTGAGAGCGAATTCTTTGGTGACAAATTCAGATTTGTATTATTTGTCCTACAAGTAAGGTTGTGTTGTTCGCAAGCTAGATTACAGCTTTTGTTGATCTTTGTGCGCTTGTTCCTGTAGAGGGTATCTTTCGAGTCGGTCTTTACACGAGGTCGATATGTTGGATATGTTTTGACAGATCCATTTGCTAGTAGAGGCCGTGTCGCCGATAAAGATCCAGTTGATAGACCCGGTTGTGCACCATGTGAACTTTTCTTCTCATCCAAGTATAAATTTAAGTATTTATCACTCGGGTGTAATGAGTTATCGGACACAGCATTTGATTTGACTATAATTTGATTTTTCTTTTTGACATTTCCAGCAGCTTTGAGAGAGAAGTTGCGTAACTTCTTCGAATGCTCCTTAATTTTATTGGCTTTTAAAAACGATGGACTGTTAGCGATGCACTTAAATATGTATGCTTTATTATTAACCAGTGTATGGTGTTTACTACTCGAACAGTTACTACTGTTGGTGTATTCACTTTTCAATGCAGAGTTTTGCTTTCCGTATATATTGCAATCGCTGTAATGACTTTTTAGCATCAAATGGTTATCATCTAAATGACTATAACGCGTTATTGGATCAGAATTACTGAAGTTATGAGCAACTATTTTTTTAAAACCACTGTACGAATAAACATTACTATCAGCACAATGGAAATCGGGAAAATTTCTTTGATCATCCCCAACGACAACCGCACTGCTGCCAGTGCCACAGCTATTGTGACTACTACTATTTACAATGCTTGTACAATCCAAGCGATGTTTGTTACTTGATTGGCCATTGTAATAACTATCATATGAATATTGTTTTCCGGTAGCATTGTTATCGAGTGCACCAACGGATGGATCATCTTGGAAAACACTTGCTAAATCCGAACCGGGTGTATTGTTTACGATATGATCATATAGCAGCGATTCACTGTCATCTCCGTCGACGTTTCTTAAACTTATTCGGTTAATATTTCGAGCACATTTAAGAGATTCACAGCTACACGATATTGATTTTTGCAAATTTAATGTTTTACTTATATTACTGATGTTGATGTTATTGCTGTGACTATTGTTGTGTGCGCTTGTGAGGTTAATCAGAGACTGTCGTAGTAGATGATGACTCAAATTTTGCTGATCGCTCGAATTTTCTCCGCTGGAAATATACAGAACAAAAACGAGAATTGCGCATGAAACTGATTTGTGACTCTCTGTGTATGTTAACATATTGCATGTGTATATTCTCGTACGTGGATCAGCAGTACGTACGTATGTATGTAAACAAAAAAAAGAAAAGAAATGTGTAACAAAAGTAAGACTATATATGTGTACGAATTGTTCAATTATAAATATTGGATAGTTTCGAATTCCAGGCTGTGCTGTAAATATGATTTCAATAATAAAAAAAAAAGAGGACGATATTGCTTAGTTATTTATGCAAGAAAACTACTTAAGCGCAATAGTGTAGCATTTATGTACAAGACAGTCAGATGATCGGCGCTAATAATATGCTTACATCAGAATTGAATTGATTATGTATTGATTATTTCTAATTTAACTTTAGAATTAAATATGTACTATGCGGATGTATTACAAACAGTTTCTACAATGCCATCCCACTAAAACGGAAATAAATAAAAATAACATTCCTAGCCATAAAATACATTTCAGAGGTTTTCTAAACAGCTTAATCTTATTTATAGACTTGTTTTGAATACAGGTATCCAGTACTTGTCATCATAAAAAGAGATCATGATCATTGCTGCAGTGTTATGCTATATCTACTAATGTGCACATTTTCCACAAATTCTCAATTCGAGCAATTGAAGAATTTGAAAAATTATATTAGCTAGGTATGTGAGGAGTCTGGTCATTGATTTGAAAGTGTGCGGCTAATATCATTCGCGCAAGCCTCTTTCCGACTATTTGGAAATGTGTACGGCAGATTCAAGCGATAGAGTTTGTAAGCTATGTACTCGATATTTAAGAGAAAATGGTTGTATTAGGCAATTGGTATGCATAACACTACTTGTTCTCTATGTTGACATATTTTAAGGTCGAAACTTTCCGGGAAACTATAAAACGAGGGTTGATTTAATGTTTAAGCGAAATATCCGAACACCAAATGGCTAACGGAGGCTCTCGCTCAATTTGATTAATTAAAATTTAAATGAATATAGGTATGTATGTAATAAGCACATTTAATGGTTGTGTAATATTTGTCTGTGTGGATTGTTTTTTTGTAATAGAAAGAAAATGTTATTACCGAATTGGTACAATTCAAATACTGAGCTTATATTTTCTGTATAACTTGGTAGTAATCATCGTTTGTTTCGTATGGTAGCTGTACAGTCTACAGTGAGTGCATATATTTGCAATTTAGCGTAAGAAAAAACATAGCTTGAAATAACATTTTGAAATAGGTAGGTAGTTGGTGCATCAACATACTATCTGCATACCTTATATTACATTATTTTATTGTTGGGTCGAATGGAAGGGACTTACAATTGCATGCCAATTCCGAACGACTGATCAAAGAAAATTTCTAATAATTTTCGAAAACCTGATAGGTATCTTACGAAATTTAATTAATTTTTTGAGACTTTGCAGGCTGTAGGATATTTAAAAATATGCAAATATGTGTGGGATACTTTTTAAAAATGCCTATGCAGTTCCCTTCTTGCAGTCCAGTACTTTCTAACTCTTTATAGCCATGTTCAATTTTAAACTATGGTAAACCAAATAGACCGTTTTAAAGAATATTGTAAAGACTCTCAAGCTTATTCCCACCAACGTGATTTACTACGTATCTGTCATCGCAAATCCATACAAAATGAAATCGAACATACCTCTATTATGTTCAGCACTTCATTCAGCAAACGAAAAAAAAAAAAAACAAAAAACAAACAAACAAAACAAAATTTTCGGCTGTAGGAAATAAGGCCCCAAAAGAGAAAATGAAATAACACCCCAATTTCAAATATGAAATAAGACCCCACTGCGGTGAAATAAGGCCCCAAAATAAAAAGAAATAAAGCCCCAAATTTGTGGTTTATTTCATAATGAAATTAAAAATAATGAAAACTACTTTTCATTTAATACTGTTGATATTGGATAAACTAGTTTAGATTAAAGGAACTTTTTATATACTCAACCTCGCACCCACCCCGCAATCTAACAGTAAACCCAAGCAGGGGGGTTGCAGGGGGGCAGCATGCCCCCCCATATGCATTTCATATCGAAGGGTAACAATTAATAATAAAAAAATAATTTTGGGGACTTATTTCATTTCTTCTTTTGGGGTCTTATTTCCTAATGAAATAAGACCCCAGTTTTCATTAAGAAATAAGGCCCTAAAAAAGGAAATAACACCCCAAATTCTATTAAAATTCGTTGTTGTTGTTTCCTGTATAATTTTTTGGGGCCTTATTTCATTTTTCTCTTGGGGCCTTATTTCGCAGAGCCAACATTTTCTTCGTGATTCGGTGAGTTTAGGAATTTTTTATTATTATGTATATTTTATTTAAATTGTTTTATTTTTGGCAGGTATGGCAAAAAAAAAGGATGTTACGATACCTATTGAAAGTTGGACACCTGAAATCAGTGATGGGACTTGAGTAAAGTGAAACGGTGGTAGATAGCCTTAAAAAAAAGGTGGTAGAAAAAAAAAATTGTCGATAGTAAATAATTCATTTATTTATACCTATGAAATAGTAATAATAATAAAAAAAAAAAAAAAACGGAAATAAAATAAATATAAATCAGTCATTTCTAATTATTAATTTAAATTATTTTTAAAAATCACATTTGTTGTTCAAACCAAAAAACTTAATTACTACTTCGTATGGCTTACTACTTCAGTAGGCGCAGTGGCTTAGTGGTTAGTGTGTTGGACTACTAAGCGAGGGGTCGCGGACAAACATCCGAGAGTATAACTGTCTTGAAAGAGCTTCTCAATTAGCCGTGTGGAGTCGGCATAAAATTGTAGATCCCTTCCATTCGTTCCAAAAATGAAAATCTCAAACAAAACGAATGGTTGTGAGAAACTAGGCCTAGGGTCCCTCCGGACCTGTTGCGCCAACTATTTATTTTATTTATGGCAACCGTCTTCGAATTTATATTTTGAAGCATATTTTACCAATAATTTCGGGGGTTCTCCAGAAGTTCCTTGGCAGCTTTTAAATTTTGAATTCAAGTTTTGAAAGAACTACAGAAAAAACGGCATAGATTCAACTTATCATTAAATACAAAACATCAAAACTTAGCAAAACACCCTCGCACCAATACAGTCAAATAATGAAGTATTGGCGCAGTAAATGGTGTATACTGGACTGGAAGTTTTTGCTGATGCAATTCTTCGAGAAAAATACTGTGTGCTTGTGTGTATGGGTAAGTAAGGCGAGTAGCAATAGGAATAGTAGGTACAATTTTCAATTCAAGACAATTATGGAAATTAAATATTATTAGCGAATAGCTATGAGTAAAAGCTGGTAGATTTCGAGTTCAGGGTGGTAGAATTCCCAAAAGTGTAAAAAGTGGTACAAATACCGCTTAAGTGCTAAAAGTCCTATCACTGATATGGCAAAGTTGACGTAAATGTCACACTATAGCACTTAAAGTTCGGTGGAGACGCGTTTCGTGATTTATAAATCTGATGTCGTTTTCCATTGGGACAGAAAAGACTCTCGAAATCAGCTGGCTGTCAGATTTCATGCTCCATTGGCCGTAAAAAAAAAACACTTTTTTCAGAGCAACCTTCCACCCTCTACGATCCTGGGCACGCTGCTTCCAGTTGTCCAGACCAAGAGCTCTGGCATCCGCGATGGCTTGGTCTTTGAAACGGAGGATCCTCTTAGCCGGAGCATTAATGTCCATTCGCTCGATGTGGCCGAGCCAATGTAGTCGACGTGTTTTGGCTTTTTGGACTACATCCACATCTTGGTACAACTCATAGAGTTCGCGGTTGTATCTACTCCTCCATTCGCCCTCGTCGCACACAGGACCAAACATTTGCATTTGAATTTTTCTTTCGAAGGACCCCAGTATCAGCTCTCCCTTCTTGCCTATGGTCCAGCACTCGGCGCCATAAAGCAGGGCTGGCAAGATAAGGGTCTTGTAGAGCACACATTTCGTCCTTCGATTTAGGAGTTTTGAACCCAGTTTCCTAGGGTAATTCTTCGCCGGATCTCCACTATGGAGAAACTCCACGTGGAATTTATGTTTACTCCGAGGTAGGTGAACTCCTTAACTACCTCGATATTGTTGATATCAATATAGTGACGTTTTGTCCTCGCCGGTGGACAGATGCTTGTTTGTTTGTTGATAGCATGTACTTGGTCTTGCTCTCATTTACTTCAAGGCCAACTGCTTGTTCTTCAATCGCCGTGAATGCTTCCATCACGAGCGACCGATGATGTCAATATCGTCCGCATAGCCCAGCAGCTGGACGGACCTGTTGAAGATAGTGCCTTCCGTGTTGACACCGTCCCCGCGCACTATCTGCTCCAGTACGAGATTAAAGAAGGCGCATGATAGCGCGTCTCCTTGCCGAAATCCGGTGCATGTCTGAAATAGTTCGGAGGAGATACTTCCAAACTGCACGCTGCAGCGCGACACAGCTGAATCAGTTTTCCCGGGATTCCGAATTCGGCCATCGCTATATGGAGCTCCTGACGATGTAGTCTATCATACGCAGCTTTGAAGTCGATGAATAGGTGGTGAGTTTCGACTTGAAATTCGTTGGTCTTTTCCAGGATGTGTGAAAATTTGGTCTATCGTCGATCTGCCGGGCCGGAAGCCACACTGGTACGTGCCTATTGGTGTGTTGCAGAACGATTTTAGACGTTCACACAGTACGTTGTTATTTAAAATGTTTAATTTTTGAATTATTTTGATGTGCCGGGCTTACCGCTACACAATTTGAAATTGAAAGTCGTCTCAGTTACAATTTTGTTGCGCAACCTCAATCCACCGAAATTTTGTAACGGATCGCGATTGATTTGATTGTGAAGAATATCAAATCAAAGGTCATGCAAGAGAAGATTTTGAGTGGAAAATTCAAAGGCAAACATTCTAATTCCACGGATTCCGCTTATTCCGAACGATTTACCATTCGTATTTAAGCGTATCAATTTCCCGTTTCGCTATGAGAATTAATAAGTCAATCGCTGGAATTTTGTGGAATCAATCTTGAATTCCCATATTTCTCATTAAGTCGTGTACCGTAAAGGACTTAAGTGAAAAAGTGAAAGGATGACTGATACGAAAGAAATTGAGTAGCATGTGCATTGTGCATGCTCGGAATTATTATTTTCATTACATTAACGAATTTTGGCGGAACGAAATTCGCCGAATCAGCTAGTATATATATAATGTATAATACCTATATATATTATTATTTTTTTCAGATTTACAGAAAACACGTTAACAAGTTTCTGCAGCTACACATATTCCAACACACAGGCAAACGAACAGAGAAACTCAGGTTATTTTATTCGATTGGACATGCAAAATTTGAAAATTAAGAGCAGAATCTGAGGATCCCAATTGAAAAGCACTAAACAAAATTAGAAGAAATAATTTTGTTTCAACTCGGCAAAATGTGTTTGCAATTTTGCAGTGTCACCCACGTGACCCTAAAAGTGATACCGTGTGATCGGGTGTCAAGCGCAAGTGACACTCTCACGAGAGATACACGAGTGACAATAGACATTTTTGTGACGTCAGTATTTCAAAACTTGCTACGAAAAATGACACATCATGTAATCTTAGCTAAGGTAATCGATCTCTACAATTTTTTTGATTTTTCAACATTTTCCAAAATCCAATAGGTTAGGTACAAGATCCTTATTTGGAAAAAGGCAATAGTCGTATTGGTTTGGAACTTTGAAGAGCTAAAATTGTTCAACTGTGTTTTGGCACCTTTTAGAGGTGGCAGTGCAAATTACGTATAATTATGCCCAGAGATATGAAGACAGCATCCGGCGGTTGCAACAAATAACGTCACCAAAATCACGGCTAACTGGTTTTAATATTAACGTGTATATTGTAGCAGATACCCGCCACTCGAAGTTAGTTTAGGCTTTAATAAATATTTTTGTATTGACCATTCGAGAGTGTATTGAGATTGAAAGAGTTAAGCTTAGAGAGGTAGTGGCCATCGTTTCGCGGGACTTATGTCCTGTAGGTTCGAGCGCTTCTGAAATTGATCATCATAGAGTTAATCCGCTATAAAAGGGATTTCTGCTTTACGGTAGGTACAAAGACCTAAGTTTTGAGAAGTTTGGAATCCCTTTTTTTATAAAAAAAAAAAATTATGGACCTGGGTATCTTTAAGAAATATTTTAGAAGTTGCTTTAAGTTGCATTAGAGTTCCCCTCGACTCAATGATGGAGAACTTTTAAATGTGCCTTTCGAGATTTTAACCAGAGACAATACTGAGACCCCCAACTCACAATCCTCTTGCCGCTGGCCCCCTCAGTTTTTTTTTTTTTTTTTTTTTTTTTTTTTTTTTTCAAATTCGCCATTTTGTTTTCCTATCGGTGTTAAGTCAATTTAGAATCCGTGTGACATGTAAAAACATGCAAAAAATATAAAATCAATGCTGCCAACCGCTACCAACCATGGGGGAATGTGAAAGAATTCGGGAATACGACATTTTAAGATAACTGAATGCTATTGGTTGATTATTATAAGTTTTCAAAAGTCGATTAATATAATTTGTTTGGTTAATAATACTATCTAAATGAGTTGTTTTATGTTCCAGAAACATATTAGGAGAAACATTGTTGTGTATTTTCCGCTTTTGAATATCATTAACTTCGATTTCATGAGAACATTTTTCTTAAATAACTGAAGAGAAATTGTTCAAAATGTTCTTATTTTCCTACAACCATTCTGGAGTAATCATTTTTCATAAGTATTTTCAGCAAAAGTGCACTTATTCCTAAAATAAAATACTATTTACACGAAACGAATAATTTCAAATTTAACTGACAAAATTCTATGAACGCTGGCACCAACTTTGCCGACACCGGAAGTCACCGGAAGTTGTTGATATTTTTTGAGGGTGTGTTGGTGTGTTGAAGTTTAGTGACATTGTTCAATACGAATTTCTATTTATCAATACTAGCGCACTAAATTGTGTACACTCCGTACAAGTATTGCTTGTAGGCAAGGTAACGGGAAATAGGCCGAAGTTGGGGGTCTCAGTATTGTCTCTGAATTTCACCTTCGCTTCGGCTTGAAAAAAAAAAAAAAAAACAACAAATGAAACATAGCATGTAGTATATAATATGACGATATGACGATAATATTAACCTGCAATCGCATTGACAGACCTATTGTTAATATTTTTAAATGTAACACCTAACCCCAAGATGTAAATATCTCCTCGAAAACCACACTTGATCTATAGTAGTTGTGCAATTGCAAAATCAGCGGCTTATCTCAGTTTCAACG
The DNA here is from genome assembly GCA_946477585.1 of Cheilosia urbana. Lineage (NCBI taxonomy): Eukaryota > Metazoa > Arthropoda > Insecta > Diptera > Syrphidae > Cheilosia > Cheilosia urbana. The sequence continues at coordinate 49,532,176 of OX297856.1, forward strand.
TTTAAAACGTGAGCATATTAGGAGTGTCAGTGGAAAAATAACAAAAGGGGTAGGTACCTATAAATGATTTGGTGTAACAGACCTAGTAATATTGCGAAATTTTATTTTTATCAGCGCCTTGATTTTGTGCGGTTTTTGTCGCATTTGCGCTAGGGAACGTTCCGAATCGGATTTGAATGTGTGAGTGCGCCGCGCGCTGGACCAGCGTGACCGTTGTGCAAAAATTTGACACTTTTTTCGAGGACTCTAATACAGTTTGTTGGTACTTTTTCCCTTCTTTTAATTGAAAAAGGAACTTCGCAAATTCTTTAAACAACTGTGATTTCCAAATAAATATACTTAAAATGTAACACGGTTGAGTATCACAATACTATTATAACGTTAAGCGAGCCAATACCTGTGAAAATATTGTGCGAAAATTTGCAGAGAAGCTTTAGGCCCCAGCTATAGCCATACGTAAAACGAAACCGCAAAAATTTTCTTTTGCTTTTTTTGACCACTTAAACTTGGTGGGTGACCTCAATCTTGGTCTTAAAATGTTGCTAATGAATTATAAAGTTAGTTTATCAAAAATAAGCAAATTCTTTTTCAATTTTCTAGAAAAAGAATTTATTAATTTTTCTCTGATCGGAAAAGTTGTTCGTCCGGAAAAATTATAAATTCTTATTTTAGAAAAATTAACTTGATAAACCAACTTTATAATTCGTAAGCAACATTTTTATACCAAGATTGAGTTTAACCATCAAGTTAAAGTGGTCAAAAAAACAAAAGAAATTTAGTACGATTTCGTTTTACGTATGGCTATAACTGGGACCTTAGTAATTGCACTTTTTTTGTTTCACCGCCCTGAGGGTTAGAGAAAGGTAATAAATTATAGTTTTTGTTCTACGCTGTTAAAAAAATAGATGCAGTTCGTTTTCGAATGACAAGTTCTAAAATGAAAACACTAAAGCCTTGATTTGGAATTATAAATATATAATAATTAATTATATATTGGCTGTAAATATATCAACTTATATTTATATCTACATTTTAAGATCTCGTTCATTTTAGTTTTAAAATGTTGCAAAAAAATATGCAAGAAAAAAGTGCCTTTTCTGAAGCACTTCTGCAAATTTAGAATTTTTTCCAATATTTAGCAAGTAGTATTGGCTCGATTTAACCGAAAATAGTGTCGTGATAGGAAACAGTGTTATATTTTAAACATAATTATTTTGAAATCACAGTTTTTGAAAACTCTCGGAAGTGTCTTTTCTAACTAACAAAAAGAAACAAATTAGCAACAAATTGTATCAGGGTCCTCGAAAAAAGTACCAAATTGTCGCACAACGGTCACGCTGTTGTCAGTTGTTCTCATCCGACATCCTTCTCGCAACCTAAATAGGTTGCGTATGGGAAAGCGCTTCTGGAATTTTCAGGAACAAGGCTACAATAGAACAGGAAATACTGGAAGCTGTCAGTTCTCGACATCACGCACACATTTATAGAATCCGCCTATACGTGAACCCTTTCCGCAACCGCAATTGCGACAAAAACCGCACAAAATCAAGGCACAGATCGTGAACACACATTTTCTCATCTGTAGCAAAACTGAAAGAAATGACAAATCCAGTTTGACAATTGACATTTGTTCTGGAAAAACGTTTCTGAAACTAAGAGAATTGCTTTTAATTATGTATGTATTATGCCGAAAAAAGCGAAAAAGAAAAAATTCTTCAATGTTAATTGGTTGCAAGATTTTGCAAACAAAATTTTGTGGATACAGATAAAAGAAATATTGAAATGATTTATTTTAGACAATGAGAGAGAAAAGACGAAGACCATATCGATGAAATCCTTTTTGATCTTGACGAGGATATTCTATTCTTTATTTTTTTTTCCGATAGCTACACACAGGATACATGAAGTAGCTATTTGGCGAACTGTCAAATTGACTCTGTTGTATTTTTGGGTTACAATATGGTAAGGTCAAGAAAATGTGCAAAAGTTAAGCGAAATTTTAGTCAGTATATGTTGTTGCTGTAGTGCGAAAAAATTGCACTTTCGCAATGATACAAGATCAGTTGCATCGGATCGTTTCAACACATGTAGCTATTTCTGTAACTTTTGAAGTGGCAAATTCGGTCCTTTAAGTAGTGTCGAAAGCTTGAATCAAAACAAAATATATGAAGGATTGTGGAAGACCAGCATGTTGTTCACATTTACAAAGTTTCTTAATACCAAAATTGAGAATTTAGGTCCCGGCGATTGTATGAATATATTTCGAACAAGCATAACCGATACAAAAAGCACCCTTTTTTTTAAAAAAAAAGGCAGTGCCACCTGATTTTTTGATGATATTTTTATATTATTCCAATTGTTGTTTGTCGGCCTCATTAACAATATTTTTTAACCTTCAAATTATATATTTTGTAGGTCACAAGTTATGCAATTTCTGATGGAAAATCTCGCCATTGTGAGTTCGAAAAATTTAGCCACTATTCGAAATGTAAACACTAAAAATGATTATTAGTTTCGTGGAATGTCTAATTCGTATAGCAATAACAATTTATTGTTGGCTGTTGCTACAATTTACCTTATCGAATTGTAATTCTTTTTTGTGACGTCGAACTGCAGAAATTAAAAGTAGATTAGTAGATTTAGATTTTATTCATTCCATTGATAGGAAATACAATATTTAGGTAATATAATTTACTTAACTTACAAAAAGGACCGTGTTAAAAAAGAATTAAGGATCCATGTAAGATTTTAAAAATTCTAAAAGTAAATTCAACTTTGATTCTTTCTTTTAAAACGTTCTTTTACTCACCGGGTACATATGCAGCGGTCAATACGTTAAAGCCAATTTTCGATGATTCGACCGCACATTTCGAACGATACAGCCGCTATTTCTCGTTCAATATTGGCTTTGAGCTCCTCTAACATCGCCGGCTTGTTGGCATAGACCTGTGATTTAATGTAGCCTCATCGGCGGCAAATCGACGGGTCCGTTTTTCGAGATAACACGAACTTTTCGAGATCCACCGAACTGAGACTTCACCACCCGCTGAGTGGCTTGTGGCACCTTCTTGTTGGAACCACATATCAATGATGTCTAATTCATGTGATTGCTCAAAGAAATAACGTTCCAACATGTCTCTATACCATTTACCCTAACGTTACGGTCATTTTCATCGACGAAAAACAGCGACCCAATGACGCCACCGGCACGAAAACCGCACCAAACAGTGACTTTTTGCGGATGAAGTTCAATTTCATGAGGCACATGAGGGTTCTCATCTGTCCAGTAACGCAACGCATATTTTGCTTGTTGATTTAACAAAAATGCGCTTCATCGCTGAAGATTGAAAATTGGCGTTAACGCTCTTTAAGTTGCGACCACCCACTAGGAATTTCGGTAGTAAATTTTAATTATCTGTAAACGTTGTTCCTTCGTTGAAATTGGCATTAACAGATTGGCATAGCAGGATCGACAGTCAGAGCGTACTTTTTAGAGCCACAACACATCGTCAAAGGTCAAAGTCGTGACGATAGAAAAAAAAAAAGGCTAAACAAAATTTTGAAGTACAATTTGTTTCTTTCAAATTCTAACGTATTGCGATGGCAGCCCTACCAGATATCTTAAAAAGTAAGCACGCCATAAGTTTCTCTTTCTTATAAAATATTTTGCAAACAACATTTTCAAATTTGTTTGTGGCTATATAAATATTAAATCACAAGATGCGCATTATTTCCTATTAATTCTCTAAACATTTATGTAAGCGGTTCACTTGTCCCGTATATTTAAATTTAGTTAATATCTTAGATAAATTTTGACATAGAGCACGCCGTGGATAAATGTCACTAAAAACACCTGTTCTTATGAAAATAACTTACTTCAAAAATTCAACTCTCTCTGTTTTCAACCATTTCCGATTCTATGTAGTTAGGTTAGGTTAGGTTAGGTTGGGTGGGGTTGTGAGATCGTCACAAAAGACCAGGCACCAAAGTGGGCCCATCGCCATCCCAAGGGAACCATTACGGTTAAAAACCTAAGCCAATTCGCCCAAACAATCAATTTCCCTACAGAATTTGGTTATGGTCCCAATATTATTTGAGGAACCAACCTCCTCTAAGTTATTAAAGAAGAACCTGCCTAGGTGCTTCATTCTACTCCGAGCAATTGCTTGACACTCGCATAGAAGGTGGGAGATGTCCTCCGTAGCTTGTAGGTCCTCACAGTACCTACATGTATCCGTATTAGTCAAACCTAGTCTCATGGCATGCTTCCTTAAAAGGCAGTGTCCAGAGAGTATTCCTACCGTTAATCTTAACTTTTTTCTACTGAGATTGATTAATTCTTCAGACCTCTTCCGATTTAAAGTGGGCCACAGTGCCTTTGAGACCCTGTGCCCCTCTAGCTGTGACCATCTTGTAGCTGCTTTATTGGTAGTTTTCTCAACGATAACCCTTCTAGCAACGGCCATAGGTGGTCTGACGCCCTCATTCATTGTATTTACTGGGAGTTCCGCTCCTTCCTTAGCCAAAACGTCGGCCCTTTCGTTGCCCTCAATATCACAATGCCCAGGTACCCAACATAATCTAACACGGTTCTGCGAACATAATGCCTTAAGCATTGCGCGGCAATTCCTGACTAGTTCAGATTTAGTGGTATGTGACTCTATAGCGCTTTAAGCGCAGCCTGACTATCAATGTAGATGGCGATATTCTTATTGGATATCGATCTCATCTCAAGTACCTCCGCAGCTTTGAGTACGGCCAGAATCTCTGCCTGGAACACACTGCATGTGTCCGGTAGTCTCAGGGCCATATGTAGGTCCAACTCGTTGGAGTATATACCTGACCCCGTACCCTCACTGGTTTTGGATCCGTCAGTATATACTGAGATCTCATTTCCCCTCGAAACTAAGTTCCTATGCCACTCCTGTCGGTCAGGGTACGACACATCGAACGGTGTGTCAAAATCAAGTGTACCGAAAGTCTCAGCTTTTCCCGGGATTTCGGAGAATGTTTCCTTTAAAATAGAACTGTGTCCTATCCTACTGTTTTTAAAAAGCCCTGCATTAGTGAGCCGTAGCGCACTATTACCTGCTATTGATTGTAATTGTAAATCCAGTGGTAAAAGATGCATAAATGCTTCCAGTGCAGCCGTTGGTGTGGTACGTAAAGCACCCGTAACGGCAATGCAGGCTGTTCTTTGTACCCTGGTCAACATATCCCGTACATACTTCTTGTTCGCGGCTTTCCACCAGACAAGAGCCCCATATGTAATTATGGGCCTTACTACCATTATGTATAGCCAACGCAACATTGAAGGCCTCATGCCCCATTTCTTACCTGGCTGTTCTCTTACAGATGAAGAGAGCATTGTGAGCCTTGCGGACTCTTTCCTGGACGTTAAGTTTCCAATTTAGTTTCCTATCTAATACCGTACCAAGATATTTTGCGCTTTCTGAAAGAGCAAGTTCCACTCCAGCAAGCCTGGGCAGCTTGAAGGGTGGTATCTTGTATTTTGTACTAAATAGCACTAGTTCTATTTTCTCCGGGTTGACTCTTAGTCCACACCCTTCGGCCCATATTCTGGGCTGTTTCCATAAGTTCACTAATCGTGTTTAGGAATTTTCCTTGAACAATGATAACTACGTCATCCGCGTAAGCGATGACCTTGAATCCTGCACTGTTTAGTTCCTTAAATATCTTATCTATGACCAACACCCAGAGGAGAGGGGAGATGACCCCTCCTTGGGGGGTGCCTCTAGTAACAGATTTTCTTATAGAACTGTTGCCGAGAGTGGAATTAATATTTCTCGTCGAGAGCAATTCGCATATCCAACTTGTAATGCGTTGCTAAAAGCTCCCTCAATATCCAAAAAGGCAACTAATGCAAATTCTTTCTGGTGAAGGCTGCCCTCTATTTTGCCTACTACTTCGTGTAGAGCCGTCTCTACTGATTTACCTTTTAAATATGCATGCTGAGCACTACATAAGTTTCCGTTGCAACACTTACTTCTTATATAAATGTCAATAAGCCTTTCAAGTGTCTTTAGGAGAAATGACGAAAGACTGATAGGTCTGAAGTCTTTCGCTGAAGTATGGCTTGGTTTACCCGCTTTAGGGATAAATACCACTCGTACTTCTCTCCATGCCCTAGGTACATAGCCTAATCGCAGGCAGTGTATAAAAATATTTCCTATCATGTTCATAACTGTGCCTGGAGCCCGTTGAAGCATAGCCGGCAGAATGCCATCAGGGCCAGGTGCTTTGAACGGAGCGAAGGACTTGATAGCCCAACGCAGTTTCTTCCCAGTAATGATATTATTAACCCTCTCATCTATTCGTGCGCCAATGTTAGTTCCATAAGGTACCGAAGCCATTGGTGCACTGCTTCCTGGAAAATGGGCTTCAACTAGTGCTTCCAGAACCTCCTCGCTGCTTTCAGCCCACGAACCGTCCGATTTCTTAATGAAGCTAGGGACTGCCGCGTCTTTGGCTAGCATTTTACGGAGTCTGGAAGCCTCGCTAGTATCTGCGATCGCTTCACAGAATAGCTTCCAGGATTTCCTCTTAGATTGCCTGATCAAGTATTTAAACTCTTTCTTGCTCTCTATGTACAGATCCCATGTAATGTCGTCCCCTACAACTTTAGCCCTATTATAGAAATGTCTAACTTGCCTTCTTTTGGAGTTTAACTCCTTATTCCACCACTGAGGCTGGGACCTCTTGGTTGGTTTTCTGAGCGGGCAAACTTCTTCGTAAGCCATATTCATTATCCTGCCTAAGTTATCAACTGCCTTGTCTAAGTCTGATGAAGTGTCAATGAATGGTACTTCATTTCCTACCTGATGACTGACTGATTATAGACTCATACCTAGTCCAGATTCTATGTAGTTAATCCTCATTAAAAAAAAACTCATCTCCCAACGATGTGTCAAAATTTAGTTTGAGAAAATGTGGCGCCTGGATTCACTTAAAGAGATTCACTTAAAATTAGCTCAGCTGAATTTTGGAGAGAATTTTGTATAAAAGCTAAAATTTAGCCCGAGCAGAGTACTAAGATAAACCATCTGTGCCAGAGGTCTAATCATTTGTCATGTAGCGGCCAATAGACTGCCGAAAGGTAATTTCTTTCCTTTTTCTTAGCGTTCAAACTATAAATGGCCTAGGGGCTAGGGTACGATACAATTTGTCAACTATGAATTGTAATGTTTCCATAATGTTTTCTATAAAATTCTTTAAGTATTAGTGCAATTTCATTAATGTACAGTCAGGTAAATGCATTCAACCATAAAATTTTGTGAACGTTAAGTATTATAGTTAATGAGTCTATTGAGAAAAATACATCTTTGTTATGGACATACGAAATCAATCTCTGTTGAATTAACCAAACATTTCGCACATATAGGCTACTGTTATGTAAATTCATTATATGCAGTAGATTCCGTAAACAATTTCAGTCTTAATGTCAGTAGTAAATATATTCAAGTAGTTTGTAAAATTAAAATAATTTTAAAACAATTCATCAAACGACAACTTTCAATTTCTCTGTCAAATACTTTATTTTTTTTCGTTGATCTATTGTAGGTGGTTTTACGTTGGTATTTACACAGATTAAATATAAATAAAAATATATCTATCCGTCAGCGGAATAATAGCCTATTAAAAAAAAAGATTACTGTACACATTCATGTGGGTATACACTAATGTAAACTGTTTTCGTTTGAATATATTTAAAAACTTTGATTAAAAACAAGTCTGGGGATCACCACGCTCCGGGAATACTTACTCTGACAAATTAATGACAACAAATTAATGATATTCATAATACAATATGCCTGTAAGTTTAAACATGTTTTTGACTGAATATCGAAAGAGGGGAAGTACGTGCACCCCTGAGTATATCATTTGTCTAAATTCGAGCAATTGTAAGGTGAATGAGTAGCTTATAGTACACTGTACCCCTAAGTGGATTTTCTGGAATCATTTTGAGTGCAGTTGCTTAAAATAAACCGGCATGTTGTAAATAACCGAATTATTTCTGGTTTGATTTGTTTACAATCGATTTATTGCGTACGTGTAAGTAGCCGTTTTAGCAGACGTTTGGAGTGCATCGTTTTATTAACTTTTAATTGAAAAGGGCAATTATAAATTTGTGGAATAATTAGAACTAAATACAATAAGAAAGCATTGTTGGCTTTTGGATAACACTTAGTCACAACATTACACTATACTAACGTTGTAACAATTTAAGGATAACCGTTTTCACGCCATTCGCAGGAGCAGTGTTGGGTTTTTTTTTTTCTTTTTTGCTATGGAAGGTGGAAACCTTGCATGAGGCACCAATGATCCGACGTTCATTGGTAGTGCCGGATTTTTACCGGCTAAAACCACCTCCCTTCCTGAACAGACCGGTATTTTCCCCCGCGGAACAGCCGTAAGGCATAACTTCGCGGGGGTCGGTATAAAGCCTTATTAGATCACTCTATTATTTGAGCTATTCACTTTTCGTTGGCGCTCTAAACGCCTCAGATCGCTGAGTATTCGCACGGTCACGTTGCTTACAATAGTCCAATTTTCGTCTTTAAGCAACATGTAATTTACGATGTTATCAGGAGTGGGCCATTCCCCAAATTGATGCCGTAAGACAATCCTCTCGGTTTCGTACCGTAGGCAATGGAAGAACACGTGATCCGCATTTTCAGAAACGGTCTCGCAATGTGGACAGTTTGGGATGCAGCGTTTAAAGAGATGTTCCCTGTAACAACCATGACCCGTCAAGAACTGGGTCAGATAGAAATTTGTTTCGCCATGAGTTCGTTTAATCCATGCATCAATCACTGGTATGAGACGATGTGTCCATCTTCCCTCCAACGATTCGTTCCATTGTTGTTGCCAGGTTGCGATACTGCGATTTCTTTCGTACCTTCTTTTATCGTCGTCTACCCGGCCATTTCGGACTCGCTCGGTTCTTAGCGTTTTCGTTTCTTCAGCGAGTAAATCGATGGGTAGCATTGAAGATACGACGAGTATAGCATCGTTTGAAACGCTAAGACGGCAGACGGATTTAGATTTAGTTAACTTTCGTGGCACTTAACCATATTTCGGCTGCGTACATGAGTGTTGAACCGACAGCTCCTGCAAGAAGTAGTCTCTTATTCTGTTTCGGGCCTCCGATGTTACTCATCCACCTCGAAAGTGCACTAACAGTTTTTGCAGACTTTTCGCATACATGCTCTAGATGATATTTGAAGCTTGGACGAGCATCAATAACCACTCCTAGGTATTAAATAAATGGTTGGGAAACTACTTCATGCCCTCCCACGCTAAACGTTATCGTTTCTCGAACTTTCCTACTCGTAATAAGCACTGCGTAATATAGCTAGCCAACTACGTACAGATGCAATTGTCTCGTTGCAGTGTAGTTCGACCTCTTCTATAGTTTTGGCCACAATCACCACGGCAATGTCATCTGCAAACCCGATGATTGACGCTTCTCTTGGAATCGGTAGGCGCAGAATTTCGTCATACATAACGTTCCACAGCAAGGGACCTAGGACCGATCCTTGTGCCGCCAGTTACTTCATACTCTTTTATTCCCTCATCAGAATCATAGAACAGGACTCTATTCGCAAAATAACTCTTTACCATTTTACGGAGATATTCTGGTATTTTAATCCGGTAAAGACAGCTCATGATACGCTCCCAATTTGCTGAATTAAAAGCGTTTTTTACGTCCAGGGTTATAATGGCGCAGTATTTTTTGGTGCCTCCTTTCCATCGCCTGCCCTCTATAGCGGCTTGGGCTCTCGTTACTACCGCATTGATTGCGTCTACGGTAGATCTTGATTTACGAAAACCGTATTGGTGGTCCGAGAGGCCTCCAGTCGTTTCAATTGCTGGCTGGAGCCTATTGTAAATGATCCGCTCAAGAATTTCACCAATTGTGTCCAGTAAACAGATAGGGCGATAAGAGGATGGCTCGTTTGTATTCCCCTTTCCTTTCGGCAGTAGGACAAGTCTTTGACGCTTCCAAGGCTCAGGAAAGACGCCCTCCTGGAGACACGCGTTAAACATTTCGGAGAATAAGCCAGGCTGTGCTTTGATTTTTAGCGCTCTATTTGGGATGCCATCCATTCCCGGAGCCTTCTTATCGCGTACCTTCTTACATGCTTCGAATAATTCTTCGTGTGTAATGATGGGTATAGGCCCTATCTCGTGAACACTTGGAATGCCCAGCCCACTATTTTCTTGGCGGGGAAATAGAGTTTCAACTATTTGCCGCAACAATACTGGGCACGTTGGCGATTGCATACGGGGACCTTTTAGCCTCATCGATACGATTTTGTAAGCTTTACCCCAGACAACTTTTATAAGTTCTTCGCAAAGGTTCTTAAAACAGAGACGCTTACTGGACTTAATTGCTTTTTTAAAACGGGTTCTTGCCTCTCGATGTGCGTTGCGTGCGAGTTGCAATTTGTGGTCATCGGCGGGTCTACTCCGAGAGCGCTGGTAAATTATTCGCGTTCGGTGACACACTAATCTCAGTTCCGCGATTTCGGGTGTCCACCAATATACTGGAGGTCGGTGCTTTCCTGTTCCCAACCTGGACATTGATGCATTACACGCGTTGACTACTAGCCGTGATACTTGTGTTACTAATTCCCCTGCATTTCTGGCTTCTATGATAGCTTCACTGACGACAAAGCTTAGAAGATCTTCATCTAGCGTCTTAATATTCCATTTAGATCACTTCAGAATTGTTCGGTTTGTACGATTTCTTGCCCCGGTACTAGCGTTGAATAAAATAGCGTTATGGTCACTTTGCGTATAGTGGTCGCTCACGCGCCAGTTAATATCTCGTAGCAGACTGCAGTGTTGGGTATGGTATGGTAAAGGTATGGCTGCATTAGGCAAGTGCGCTTTCTATTTTACAACTTTTGAATATTGTCACCGCACAATTTAGTAAGGACACCATTGTTTGAGTAACGTCCTGAAGGATATGTGGTATGTACCTATCGCTGATGTTTATGTACCTATAGCAATCATAATAGATTATTCCTAAAATCGAACTACAATCCAAATAGAATTTGTAAGTTAACGAGGGGTTACGAAATGAAACCCATAAGGACTAAGGAAATATACGGCCATAACTATTAAAAAACTATTAGCATAAATGAGATCTTATTTAATATAAGTTTTACTTTGAAAGCGTTAAGTGAACAAAATTAAACTTACCTGGATCTCACATCGATTGTCAACAAAAGGAAAATAAGTGTTTAGTTAGTTACACAATCGATCCATATACGGTAAAAGGTAAGAAAAATTCTAGCTGCGGAGTTTTTCTAAATCAGTTTTTATTCATTCGATACTTAGTAAAAGCATCGATATTTAAAGCAAAAATACGACCGAATATCTGCTTGAGAATAAGATTCAAGAATATTCAAGATCCTATTGCGCCAAGAGCATATGTCTTCATAAAAGTGAGCAATTAACCAATTTTAACTGACTTCTTATTACAAAAACTGAAAAATGTGAAAGTGGAGACTCAACCCTGAATGCTCATAATCAGGGAAAGCATTCTACTCACTTTGCCTCTCTTTTTAGCGCAATCGTAGGATTTTAAACAAACACGTTTGATGTCCCTGCTGGTGCAAATATATCTATTTTATTTTGCCTTTTTTTCGTTATTGCCTTTTTTTGCGTTTTCTCATATAATATCATGGTTTCTACTCTTTTTAGCTTTTTTCAAAGTTATACATACAAAAGACTCAAATATACAAACAAAAAGTAAAATTACTATACCAGTGCACACGGGAGCAATTTTAACCCGGGTAAGATCGGGACAGTGATACCAACCCTGATCAAAGAAAAAATAAGCCTTCTGAATAAAGAGACAAAAATTGCATGGTAGTATTTACAAGGTAAAATCGCACAAAGTGATTCAAATTTTTTTAACAAAATGTCGGTCGATAGTTGAACCTTATCTGCACAGGCCCAATGTACATTAATGGATATGGGATTCACATCCTTTTTATGCATTGACTAATTAGCTCAATGGTTGGGTGTTGTATGAATAGGGTAGGCACTGATTGGCGTCAACTTGGCGATGCCCAGGCGTTGTAACTGTTCATACACATCAATTGTGCTTATTTTACCTCCGCGTGGTAGCCACCGGGTACTGGTCTTGTCCTTCCGGGCATGACTTGCTAAACTTATAAGCGCGAGTGTTGAACACGAAGAAAATAGCAACACTATAATGCTCTGTCGGAATGACTGCCTGATCGAGTCTCAGAGGTCTTACATGAGCCCCTCAGAAAGAGGACGTACGGCGGATGAATTCACATGGTTGAATCAACGGTGGCGTCAACAGTCAACATCGCAGATACCTACCTCAATGAGCTACATCGACGTATTTGGAGCTGAGGTCATTGAGGATTTTTTCAGCACTAGTCAGGGTGTTGAAATAGAGATGGTGGTGGAAGAGCCATTAATGGGTCAACGGCAGCTCTCACATCCCCGCAGCGGGTTACTGACTCCGGAATATTCCGGCTCCTTTTGCCCAAGGGGTTACAGAAAGGTTCTGGTCCTCCAGGTTGGGGGTTGTGCGTGGGGTTAACTACCCTACCACGGAAAAAAAGCACTGTTGCGAAGCAACCAAAAGCCTCGGATAAGGACGGATTCACTGTTGACGACCCTGCAAAACGAAAAAAGGACAATGACGTTCGGATCTGCACGTGGAATGTTCGAACTCTGAACAGACCGCGTGCAGCCGAACAACTAGCGGAGGCCCTAGAGCCTAGACTGCTACAAAGCAGGTATCACCGCCATCCAGGAAGTGCGGTGGGATGGGCCGGGCAAAAGGAGGATGAAAAACTGTGACATTTACTACGGTGACTGCTACAGAGAACAAAAGCAGCGTCTATTTGGATGCGGATTTGTTGTAAGCGGCAGACTTAGGCAAGAAGTCTTGAGCTTTCGACACGTTAGTGAACGCCGTACAACTATCCGCATCAAGGCTGAATTCGCCAACATTAGCCTGATATGCGGTCACGCCCCCACAGAAGATAAAGACGATGCTACCAAAGAATGTTTCTACGAGCTCCTCGACAAAACATATGAGCAATGTCCTAAGCATGACGTTAAAATCGTCTTGGGTGATTTTAACGCCAAAATCGGAAAACACAGCCTACACGACACCACGTCTGGAAACGGACTTAGGCTGATTTTGCTGCGGGACGTAATGTTACCATTGCTAGTTCACGGTTTCCTCACCTCAATATACACAAAGGAACATGGCGGTCACCTGATCATCAAACCGTCAACCAAATTGATCACGTTGCGATCGACGCAAGGCACTCCTCCAGTATTCTAGATGTCCGAACTTTCCGAGCGGCCAACATAGACTCGGACCACTACCTTGTTGTAGCCAAGGTACGGATGCGGATATCCAAGAATCCACAACAACGAGAAAATACTGTGAGGAGATTTAACGTTGGACGACTACAAACACAACAAACCGCCAGAACCTTTGCCGATCGCGTATCCCTCAACCTCTTGAGAAGTCCTATACTGCCAGCATCAAGTGCCGAAGACCAGTAGCGCCGATGCCAAGAAGCCATCAAAACCGCCGCAACTGATGTGCTCGGTTTCACCAGCCCACCCCCTCGAAACCCCTGGTTTGACGAAGAGTGCCGGCAAGCATATGCAGCAAAACAAAGTGCATACGAAGCGTCGCTGCATAGAAGGACGAGAGCAGCTCTACGAGCAAAAAAGGAGGGAACAACATCGGCTTCTCCGGAGAAAAAAGAGAGAGCATGAGAAGCACGCGATCGAGGATATAGAGAGGTGTTACTCCAGGAACAATGTTCGGAAGTTTTACCAAAAGGTAAAAAGAACGTGTCATGCCAACAAGACCCGAACAGAGACCTGTAGAGACGAACAAGGAAACCTTCTAGTATAGTCACAGTCGGTGCTGAGGACATGGAAAAACCATTTCTGCAGACTGTTAAACGACGAAGACGACACAAATTCCGCTGTTAGGCAGAACGAACCATTCAACCTGGACGATGACAGCCTAGATTTCCGTCCACCTGACCAAAATGAAGTGAGGATAGCAATATCTAAGCTTAAATCCAACAAGGCTGCTGGTCCAGACGGCTTACCTGCCGAGCTCTTCAAGGCAGCCGTAAATGACTTGGTAGAGTGCATACACCAACTCATCTCCAAGATTTGGTTAGAGGAAAGTATGCCTGATGAATGGAACCTCAGCATTGTTTGCCCGATCCACAAGAAAGGAGTATACAGAGCCATGTCTAGTTTTGGCATCCCTGCCAAACTTGTCAGATTGTGCAGAATGACGATGGAGAACGCTCGCTGCTCCGTAAAGGCCGGAAACAATCTCACCGAGACCTTTGATGTCAAAAAAGGATTTAGACAAGGTGATGCGCTGTCATGTGACTTCTTCAACGTCATTCTTGAGAAGATTGTGCGAAACTCACAAGCCAACACCAGAGGCACAATTTTCTATAAGTCTGTGCAACTGCTTGCATACGCTGACGACATTGACATTGTTGGTACAACACAGCGAGCTGTCACTGGGGCGTTTGCAAGTATTAGTACAGAAGCGGGAAAAATGGGTTTAGTGGTGAATGAGGGTAAAACAAAATATATGTTGTCAACAAGAAGGGACACACAACATCGACGAATCGGGCAGAACGTCACGATAGACAGCTATAACTTTGAGGTAGTTAGGGACTTTGTCTACCTCGGCTGCGCTATAAACTCTGATAACGACATCACATCAGAAATCAAACGAAGAATCACACTTGCCAACCGCTGTTTCTTTGGCCTAAGACGGCAACTGATAAGTAAGGCCTTGTCGAGAAATACTAAGAAAACTCTGTATAAGACCCTCATCATCCCAGTCCTGCTTTATGGTGCAGAAGCATGGGCGCTATCAAAGGCGGATGAAGATCTCCTTGGTCGTTTCGAACGCAAAATTCTTCGAGTGATTTTTGGTGCCGTTTGCGTTGACGGGCTTTGGAGGAGAAGATTTAACAGCGAACTCTACGAGCTGTACAGCGACATCGACCTAGTCAGAAAAGTACGCAACAGTCGTCTAAGATGGCTGGGACATGTAGAGCGAATGGACACCAACGCTCCGGCCCGAAGAGTCTTCGATTCTAACCCGGAGGGACAACGCAGTAGAGGAAGACCTCGCCTTAGGTGGTGCGCGCAAGTGGAAGGGGACCTCAACCAACTTGGAGTGCGCAACTGGAGGCAGTTAGCCAAAGATCGCGCTAACTGGAGAGGCGTATTGGTTGAGGCCCAGGTCCACCCCGGACTGTAGCGCCACCTAAGTAAGTAAGAATTAGCTCAACGCAAAATTTGGAATGAATACGAATAGATCAATGTAACTTGTCTGTGTACAATCCCACAAATTGCTTTCAATATTGCAATTGCAATAGCGGTATAAAGTTGTGTGAAACATCTGCACGTATGCAGCTTCGAAAGAAACAAAACCAAAAACGTTTACTATCTAAAGTATACTTGTATGTTCCTTGACGGGCAATCATAAACCATTAAGCTAAGATTTTTCGTTTTCTCATACGAGTCATTTTTCGTTGCAAATTTTCACATGCTAACATCACAAAAGTTCGCTATTTCTATTGTCACTCGTGTCATCGTGTGTCTCTCAAAAGAGTACGCTGCGACCGACAGTGTGACCACACGCTTGACAGGCGACTACACGTAGTGACACATTTGGGACGGTGTTAACGTCACACTTGATTACTTATTGTTGATTTTTTCGCGCACGATTACCATACCAGCTCGGCCTTAAAGAACTTAATGACGAGATCATTAGCTAAAGAATGGCCAGGGAAGATTATTTACATAAATGGGCACACTTATCGATTAAAATAAGTAATATATTAACGAAAAATTATCGCTGTTAGTATTTTGTTTATATATCTAACATTAACAAAAATAAAATTATTCACATCAATTCAAAAAAAAAAAAAATCGCGCTGACTTCAAAGTTTATTTTTTTAAGTAAAACTTATTTGTCAAAATAATTATGCCAAAGTATAAAAGTTAATTTTATGTATTTTAATAAACTTAAATTAATTTATTTAAAAGTAAAAGTTGCCTATGTTCACCTGTTAAATAAGTAAGCAAACTCTGTATTAATTCTTTTTGATTTCTTCAAAAATTGATAAAAAATAATTTTTAGTTTTATCAAAATACTTTTGCCGAAGAGTGTAGTGTACCTATGTATAAAACTTCAACTTCTGAGTTCAGAGTCACGCATGCTACAGATTTATTTTTTCAAAACAAATATTCATTTTTCTAGCAGGAGGAATAAAAATAAATTATTTATAACTTATTTACTTTGTTTTTTTTTTTTCTTTTTTTCATATATCCTCTGTCTATACAAATATGTATGTCCTACCTACTTCTGTGAATATATTCAGGTGTATTTTTGCGATCACATTTCCTAAAATAAAAAAAGGACGAAAAAGAAAAAAAAAATCGTGCTAAATGTTGCAGTAAAACTAATGTGATATATTAATATATATTAAGATTAAGATATAGCGAATATATGAGCATGCAGATAAGCATTAATTACGTAGGGTAAAAAATGTGAATTGCAAATTCGATATAAAAATGGATATGAAGTGTTCAGATGAAAGCTGAATGCAGTTTCTTGTGCACTTATTGGTATAAACTCTAAAGTCTAGATTTTCTCACACAGTCGTTTGTTAACCAAAGATAAAAGGACGTTAGAGTCATTACTCTTTGTTTACTTGAGTTGGAAAAATATTGCAATCTAATTAGAATTATTTAAGTATATTATTTTACAGACATGTTTTAGTGTGTGCTATATATGCTATATACTTTAAAGAAATTTAAGGATTGTTTTTAAAACTGCTGTCCATACATATCAGGGACGAACTTTAGGTAGTTCAGATATGCACAGAAAATGATTTATGATGTAAATAACACAAGCACTTGTGGTAAACGCATTTAAAAGGAAGATAGCATGTTGCAATTGATAATAATGGGATCAAAAGGGCGAATTTTGTTTATAAATTTAGATTTTAATGAAAAGGAAAAGGAAGTAAGTAGTTTCAAGTGGAGAAAAATGTCCAGAAATTAAATATTTTCGCAATACCTTCACTGGTGGGATGTAGGTATTTCTTCCGTCTGGAAACACGTTAACGGGCAGAAATTATACATTTTCTGTAAAACAAACAAAAATGTTTGTATATAAAATACAATTTAATGAGCAAAAGTACAATATCAAAAGAAAAAATTATAGTAAACTAAGACTTATCGTAAGAAAAAAATAAAATATTCTCTAAACAAAAGTGTTCATTCTTATAAAAGAAAATCAAAATGACTATTTATGGAGATATTTTGTTCTGATTTCGTGTGCGCAAATTAACTGGTAATAATGCTAATGTGATCGGATGTACAAATATAGTAAAGGACATCAATAATTTTATTTTTCTGTAAAAAAACGGTTTTATAATAAACATGGTTTACCAATAAAATACCGACTTCGTGTTAGAAACAAAGGGAAATTATATTTCAAGCGGATTTGAATCCATTATATGATTTTTGTCTAGAATTGCATACCACTTATCGTATAAAATATAAATCAATCCGTAACAATATTTCGTTACGTTTTAGTCAAACAGACGATTTAAAATTTATATTTTATGGTAGGTTTTTATTAAAATCAACCTTTTATAATAATAGCACCTAGAGCAAAATTATAGTCGGATAAAGCCCACTCTAAAATTAATTTAGTACGCGACAATTCCCATAGGTATTAGTGTTTTGATAAAATAAAATTATGACATAAAACCTACTTTATCGATATAACCTGGTATTAAATTTAAAACCGCGAAAAATATGTTTTATCCCTTAGTGCGGACTAAATTATAAAAATCTCGAACAAATCCTTTTGAAGATTTTGATGATGAAGAGTTTTACTCTCGCTACAGATTTGATGAAAAAAAAAACAGTTCAGTCAGTTAGATCTTGATCCAAAATTTTAATATTCAAGAATAATAAACAAATAAATAAATAAATAGTTGGCGCAACAGGTCCGGAGGGTTCCTAGGCCTAGCTTCTCATATCTATTCGTTTTGTACGAGTTTGCATTTTTGAAACGAATGGAAAGGATCTACAATTTTATGCTGACTCCAAACGGCTAATTGAGAAGCTCTTTCAAGACATTTAAACTCTCGGGTGTTTGTCAGACGTTCGCAAGAGGTGGTGCAGTGGAAAAAGCCCTAAGTTGGAATTAGGGGTTTTGCGGGATTCGAACCTCGAACCCTCGCTTAGTAATCAAACACGCTAACCACTAAGCCACTACGCCTCAATATTCAAGAGCTTATAAAAAATCTAGGGTTTCCCATTTCTGTATTTTTGCAAGTTGTAGTTACTCTTCATTTTTTGTTATTTTGTTCTCCCTTTTATCATTTATTAAAAATCTGCGTCGCCCTCGCCCTAAGGTTGGAACTAGTTGTATGTAGTTTACAAAGCGTTTATAATGAACTAAAAAGTCAGGCACCGGTTTTAAAGTTAGAGGGCTGTTCTTAGTATCTACTAAGCTCTCCTAATACACGATCGGCTTTGCTAATAATCAAGCACTCAGGTAGGTATATCAACATTTAGTTGGCTGGCAGCTTAAGTAAAATTATTGATTTGATTTGCACAGTTATTTAATCATTAGCAAGTGAATACTTTTGCAAATAGAAATAATTGTCTGCTTTCAAAAATCTCACACAAGCGTTTTAAGAACCTATTGCTTCCGTTTCTGAATTTAAATTTGTCAATCAACGAGACAATGCTTTCCAAAGTATATAGAAGTGTGAAAGTAAATACAATTTGATCTTTTAAAAATTGTATAGATAATATTACTTAACTCGGGAAACGGACAAAATTTTAAATTCTCGCTGAAAAATATAAAGCCGTGGCGCACATTTTTATGGACGAAAACTGTAATGTTCCCCCCTCCATAAATTCACACATACTACCTGTTATTCTTCTACATAGAAGTTCCTAAATTTGTTATTTGGCTTGTATTTTGCTGAGTGCTGACAATTCTATTCTTATATGTATCTATATTTTCCGTAAAGTCAT
Source organism: Cheilosia urbana (assembly GCA_946477585.1). Classification (NCBI taxonomy): domain Eukaryota; kingdom Metazoa; phylum Arthropoda; class Insecta; order Diptera; family Syrphidae; genus Cheilosia; species Cheilosia urbana. The sequence continues at coordinate 49,551,331 of OX297856.1, forward strand.
CTTTTTCACACCAACCATTATTTCATCAGAGATCCTCATTCTCGGTAAACAAACTCCCTTTTCAAAGAGTTTGATAGGGGTTTAGTTGCGCCAAACAGCTACCTGAGTCCCCTAAGGTACTAGGAATTGAAAAAAGCTATGAACCGTCCAAACTTTAGTCAGAAGAAAATTTATTATCTATTATTAGTAAGGCCGATTAAAGGAGGATTTATTTAGCTAGCTATATTAATTGTTTTCCCACTTTCAAAAAGCAAAATGCGGAATAATCAATACATGGCAACCCTGGGGGGAAACGTATCAACCGCGACTTGTATCACTGTAGAAAATTGTACAGTACCACGCTCAGTGTTATGACAGTTTGTCCTTCTCTACCAACCACATTGACAAGGGAATAGTCATTTAAATCTGTCACTTCGTTTAAACTTTCAAGTCCTTTCAACAGGCAGGATGATTGACCTCAGCATGCCAGGAGTGTTTTCTAAATTACCTATGTGAAAGAATAAAGTTTTTGGAATGAAGCAAAAAGGAGGCTAATATGCTTATTTAGATGCCTGCCAACTTATACTTTCAACATTGGCTAATTGAATTTGGATATTCTGAAAAAAAAAAAAAAAAAAAAAAACTTTCATCGACAAGAGGAAAGATCAAATCTCTTGACGAAATTCGACGCCTTAGAGCACCAGGACCCAGGAGTGTCCGGAGTCTAAAGCAGATCGCTGCTAAAAGTAGGTACTACAATAGGAGTATTATACTCCTTTTTCGTCGGCCGTACTCCCGTATTCCCCAAAGGAAAATTGTACTCCTATTAATTTCGGATTTAACTATTTTCACTTGCCTTGTAATTTCTAAACGTAGTAAATTGCAAAACAATTTTTATTTTCTAGATGTTCAACTAAGTTTTGTTTCGAGTCCAATTTTTTGTATATTCTTGGGGATAAAGCCATTTTCAATATTGTCTGTGAGGTAATAATAAAATTCTTCTTTATTTGAAAGGGCCATGTATGTCTATTATGTACCTATAAATATAACAGAGTCAATAGTTGACCGCCGCGGATTCTCACAGTGAAATAAATCCGGGGGCCCAATTTTAAGCAGTATCTTTAGCGAACCGGTTGTCTCGAATTTAGCCACCAAAAGTTGGAGGGTTGACTTTGAAGGGCCACCGCTTCTGCCGTAACATGGGCAAAACTCGCGCAACGTAGGCGCTGACAAACACTCACTTTGATAATAAGGTTTTATCATTTGGACGTTCGGATCGAAATTGTAACTTGCCACGGTGTAATCAAGCTGAAGACTTCGCCATTTGCTGCAATTTCACTCAGCTCGTTGATGAGCCCACGCGAATTCCAGACAATCCAACAAATTACGGAAACACTCTCGATCTGTTTCTCACAACAGACCCAGATAATTATGAAATAAAAGTTTCTGCTCCCTTAGGGAATTCGGATCATGCTCTAATATCTGCTATCCTCTCTATACCGATACCAATAGGAGCGAAAAAGGATCGTTATCGTTCGATTTGGAATTATAGATAGTAAATCTAACTGGGACGAGCTGCGTAATTTCTTCGCTTCGTTGCCATGGGCTGATATGTGCTTTAGAGATACTGATATCAATATGTGCGCAGAAGCCGTAACCGAAAATATTTTACTCGGTATGGAACTTTATATTCCACATTGCATCAAAAAATTAGCTTCAAATAAACCGTGGTTTAACAAAGAATGCAAGCGAGCTACCGCAGCGAAAAACAAGGCTTTCCGTGAATGGCGGTCAAACCCTTCAGAACTAAAAAGATCTGAATTTACAATTCTTCGAAATAGATGCAACCTAATTATTGAATCGGCGAAGACAACTTACAGCGAAAGAGTCATTAACAAAGTGATTGGATCTCCTAGCGGTTCACGCGCATTCTGGTCCATGGCAAAGGCAATCAGTAATAACTTTAGTTGCTCTTCTTTTCCAACTCTAGTAAAAGAAGACGGCACGCTAGCAACAACACCTAAAGAAAAGGCAGATCTTTTCGCTAGCATGTTTTCAAAGAATTCCACCCTAGATTCTGCACAGCTAGAGCCACCAAATATCCCGAGGATACAATCATCGACGGCAGAAGTGAAATGTCGGCCTCGAATAATTCAACGCATCCTTAAAGAACTAGATTGCAATAAGGCAACGGGACCCGATGGAATCCCGGCTATAGTACTCAAGAACTGTGCACCAGAACTTGCACCTGTACTCTGTAAGCTGTTTAGAATGTCGTACTCCCAGAAGACGTTTCCTTCTTGCTGGAAGACCGCTCGCATTCAACCTATTCCAAAGCAAGGGAAAAAATGTCTGCCACAAAACTATCGTCCAATAGCGTTACTTTCAATGCTCCCTAAAGTAATGGAAAAGGCAATAAATGTCGAAATAATCAAATATCTAGAAGGCCATCGATTAATAAGCGACAGGCAATACGGATTTCGGAGCCGTCGTTCCACTGGTGACCTGCTAAGCTACGTAACGCACTTATGGGCACAATCAATTGAACAACACGGCGAATCCAGAGCCGTAGCCTTGGACATATCAAAGGCATTTGACCGAGTCTGGCATAGAGCCCTATTAGGCAAGTTAGCATCTTACGGACTACCACAACAACTCTGCGTATGGATGCAAAATGTTCTTCTGGGAAGATCGATCCAAGTTGTTGTAGATGGTGTATCATCCAATTCGTTTGAATTAAATGCAGGACTGCCCCAAGGATCTATTCTTTCTCCAACTCTATTTCTTCTCCACATCAACGATTTGCTTGGATCGACAAATAATAATATCTACAGCTTTGCAGATGACAGCACTCTTATATCCTCCATCTTGAACAGTGGGCCTGTGAATACGGCTACATCACACAGTCAAAGATCAATTCAGGAATCACATGGCAGAACCACATATCCTATATCGCAAAATCGGCGTCCGCAAAGTTGAGCTACCTATTTAGAGCAAAGAGGTACTTTAGCCCCAAGCAACTTCTCCTTCTCTACAAAGCACAGGTTGGGCCAGGCTTGGAATATTGTCCCCATATATGGAGCTCGGCCCCCAAACATTCACTTAACCTGCTTTATAGCATACAGAGACGAGCAGTTCGACTCATTGGAGACCCTACACTCACATCGAATCTACAACCGTTGGTGCACAGAAGACAAGTCGCTGACCTATGCTTGTTCTATAGGTACTTCCATGGTAGATGTTCTGAGGAACTCAAAGACATTATCCCTCGAAATGCAACTTTTGGGCGCCCAACAAGACAGGCTGCTAATGCTCATGACCATACAGTACACTTGACAACCGCGAGGACATCAACTTTCCAAAACTCCTTCTGTTACAGGACAAGAAAACTTTGGAACTCGCTTCCTGGGGATATATTTCCAGAAGACTACAATTTGCAGCAATTTAAGTGAAGAGCAAACATACATCTGCAGACATCTCGGGGCGCTGTTGAAGCGTTATAGGTTCGCCTTTCCCGGGAGAAGTATATAAAAAAAAAAAAAAAAAAATTAGTGATTGGAAAACAGTTAGCTAAGAATTAATTTCTTGATTTTTGTTCTGTACTCCCCCTCCTCGCTACTCCCCAAAAAATGCCATTACACCCCCCAAAGAAATTACGAAACGGCAGCCCTGCACCAAACTCTTAATCCTCTTGCCCCTGGCCCCCTCAATTTTTTTTTTTTCAAACTCGCCATTTTGTTTTTTTATTGGTGTTATGCTAATTTCGAATGCGTGTATCTTGCAAAAAAATATAAAAAAATATAAAATTAATGCTGCCTACCGTGGAGAGGTGTTTGAGTGTTCGGTAATACCACATTTTAGCATCACAGAACGCTATTGGTTAGTTGTTCTTATCAGAGACGTTTGGATACATATGTAGTTTATGTAAAACTTCAACTAGATTTGTCGTGACTATCCAAACGCGTTGACTAGACAACTTGAATTGTTTTTGTATTGTCGCGGCCAGCATAACCTTTGTTTGATTTTGCCCTTTTTCATTTGGAACAGGCGCTTCATTAATTTTGCAAAAATTGTTATTTTCAAACAAGTTACACGGTTGCCTATCACAACACTATTATACTGTTATGTAAACAACTAATGGTTGTTAAATATCGTGCGAAAATTCTAAATTTGCAGAGTAGTTTGGAAATGGCACCCTTTTCTCTCACCGGCCCTTTTTTCGACTCCTCAGAATTTTGTAGCGGCCATTCTGTTTATTTTAAATTTGACTCTTCGAAATGTCAATTGAGTATGCAGGATTTTCTTGTCTAGATTTGTCGGCTTCCCTTCATAATCGTCAGCTACAAAAACTATACATGTGACCACTTTGGGCCAATAAAAACTGAAATACATCTAGTCATTCAGATGCCAGACTTACTAAACTAGGAATCCGAACATCCCCGATACTGAGACCCTCAAATCACAATCCTCTTGCCGGTGGTTTCCTCAAATATTTTTTTCAAATTCGCCATTTTGTTTTCCTATCGGTGTTCTGTCAATTTAGAATCCGTGCGACATGCACGAACATACAAAAAATATTAAATCAATGCTGCCAACCGTGGAGGAATGAATTGGAATTCGGGAATACCACATTGTAACATAACTGAATGCAATTTATTATCTACCATATATTTCTATAAGGCGATTAATATAATTTCTTTTGTTCATAAAAATATCAACATGAGATGTTTTGTATAGGGGAGACTGGGTACGGTTTAAACATAGGACGGTTGAAACAACGCGAATATCTCGTGAGCCATACGCGCAGCGTCTATGAGTATTAGGGGTAAATTAAGCAAAAACAAGTCCGTAGACGAATATCAGTACTGCATCGTTCGTTCGGCGGTTCAGTTTGAGTGAGAGCTTATCTTATACCTTTAAACGAGCTATTCTTGTATGTATATATATTTCTGTAATCTCGGAAACGGCTCTAACGATTTCGCTGAAATTTGGTATATATTTTATATTTTCGGGGGTAAACAATTGAAATAGATTAGTCTTAAGTTTGGGAAAACGCGTGTTTTCGAGTTTTCATGCGTTTTGAGTTTATTTTTCTGCCTTTACTGCCTTTTACTCGCCATTACACAAACAATTCTTAATCAATGCAAACAAAACAAAATACTTAGGAGAGCCAATACATTTATAGTTATTTCAGCCATCAATCAGCTTTCTATGTCCTTTAGAAGCTGAGCTACAACCTAAAATCTAACACGAAAAAAATAAATTTATTTTCTCAAATCGAATAATATCAGCAGCCGCGGTTCTTGAAGGTGGATCGTGGTGATCTTTTTCATAAAGAGAGTCTGTCAAACTCAACAGACAAATTCACCGAATTGTGGTGGCTTGATGAAAAGATGAGTGTGGAATGTGGATACGCTCCTTAGTTTTAAGCTAGATTTGAGTTAGTAGGTGTAGGTTTAGAGGTACTATCTTCCAACTGCAACTGCTACAGCAACTGCAACAGCAACAGCAACTGCAACAGCAACTGCAACAGCAACTGCAACAGCGACTGCAACAGCAACTGCAACAGCAACTGCAACAGCAACTGCAGCAGCAACTGCAACAGCAACTGCAACAGCAACTGCAACAGCGACTGCAACAGCAACTGCAACAGCAACTGCAACTGCAACAGCGACTGCAACAGCAACTGCAACAGAAACTGCAACAGCAACTGCACTGCTGCTTAAGACTACACAATAGCGCAATGTACAAACTTTAGGGTACATATATATTTTTGAATAGAACCTGTTTATTGATTTAAACATGAATATGTGATTTTAAAATTAATAACTACTTAGTTATGCAACTGCAACAGCAACTGCAACAGCAAGACCAACCTCTGTGCGTTGTTGTTGCTACGAGTTGTTACAAAACAAAATTATTGTTATTATTTAGTTTTATTAATTGATTTTACATAACTTTTAATTTGGCTATTTTTGACGACGGATATTTACTAATTTGGCGATTTTTGGCGATTCAAAATTTAAAATTGGCGATTTGGATTTTAATAACCTGACAACCCTGTTCTTGATCGTTGTTCTGCTTTGGGTGGTTTGGTGGCGTATATCGCACAAGCACGTTCATATGAAAAAAAAAGCGACAATGTGTTTCTGAGGAAATGCGTAGATGGCTGATGACGTGTGGTGTGGTGATGGACGTATGGTGGAGTATATAGAAATTGAGTTCATGATTTTTGTTGTAATGGTTGTTATAGTACCTACGTTGATAGCTACAGTAAAGAATTATTGAAGAATTCAAGAAGTTAAGACGATATACCTAGGTGAATTATGTTGTTTGATATATTGAAGTGAAACTTCTAATGTGACTTCCAACAAGGTTGCGTTAAACGTTCAACGCTCCTGGGAAGGTGAGACAGAGACAGAGCGAGAGTGAATACGTGGCACTCGAACGCATGGGCGTAGTATACCTGTAACAGGCCAGCGCGACCGTTAGCAACGAGTAGCGTCCTCATTATTTCATTTAATTGTTTTACTTTGATTTGATACACATATAATGTGAAAACTTCTAATGGGACTTCCAACATTTCGTATATTACTCTAGTTATCAGTACCTGGGCGACCGAGCTCGGTTATTAGTATTAATAAAAAAAAAAATAATAAAAAACAATAAAAATTTAAAAACTAGGTATTTATATAAACTTGAACATATAAAAAAACAAAAGTAAGTCACCGAGCGGGATTCGAACCCGTTACACTCGTTTCTTGCCGTCCGCGTAAATAGTAATAACCGAGCAAAGCTCGGTCTCCCAGATATTGTTCTATTTAGACTATCAAAAGTAAGTAATTTTGTTTGGTTATTTTTCATATTACTGGGGTTTCTATTTCTATCCATGCGAGATTGCTGTGCGTATTTTTTGTGTATGCAGTAAAGAGTTTAGAGTACAGTATGGTGACTAGTTTAAACGTGTCAGTGTTGTTTTCGTTACTTTATAGATTTTTTGTACTTAAAGGGTGGGTTGGGGACGGTTGAAACAATTTTTCAGGAGACGGTTGAAACAATGTGTTTAATTGTTTTTTATTATTATAAAGTGCACGACTGGGTCGAATAAAACTTTCTCCTTTATCAAAAGTTTTATTGGTTGTTTTTTTATTTTATTAGAGAGGTAGGTAAAGATCTGAGAATCAATGCTATATTAACAAGCATAGTAGGAGTTTCTCCTTTTTGATCTGTTAGGGAATGATTTTCTTTTTGACTGGAATATATTAATGACGCTGGCTTAAGTTGTCTAAGATTGGAAGTATTGTTCGTGATAGGTCGATATCTTTATATATTATAATATGCAAGAATTCAGGGATTTGTTTTTGAATTTGCATTAGCAGTTATAAACTGAATATCACGATGAACGTGTGTGAGGGTGCAAATGCAGTGCAGGATATTTTGATTGTTGGAATTATTTTAAGGTGCATATTCAAAATGGTTGAAAAAAAGTAGAAGTGGGTAATATTGGCTAAAAATAAGTAAAAATTTTAAAGTTTTAAAAATATATACGAACACAGATCGGCTTTTGGGTAGTCATTTTTGAGAAAAAATTAAAAAAAAAACTGATTTATTAGAAAAACTAAGTAGGTACGCCATCTTATTTAGAATACTGATATTAGCGTTAATAAGTATTTTGATCAAAATCGTTAGACCGGTTTTTGTAAAATTTGACAGACAAAACAGTACCAAATATTGCAATGTTTAGTTTGAAAAATACTATTTGTTAACTATACCTATAGCTGGAAACCGATTATACATTATTGTTCGAGATATGAGCATTTTTAAAATTAGCGTTTCCGGTGATTCGAATTAAAAATTAAGAACGCAACAATTTTAAGAATACCTATCAATATTACTCTAAGTTTGCATTTTGGTCAAAATCGTTATTGCCGTTTTCAGGGAAACTAAGAAAACTAAATTTAAAAAAATTGACTTTTTTCAAAAATCCATTTTACAATAATACCGAGAAAACTGAGTTTGCCATTAAGTTGGAAATGACCATGTTACCTTAGAAATTATGTCTTGTTACAATCGTTTGGACCGTTTTCGAGATATGACCAAATTTCAAAAGTACCGTTACTCGAATTTACCATTAATATTGAGGTTACTTTGCAAATTAAAAAAACGCTTAGGGCTCGGCTAAGCCCACAAACTCCAAATCCGAAGTTTGAACGAAATCCGGTCAGCCGTTTAGGCTGTAGGCTGCGGGACAGACAGACAGACAGACAGGCGGACAGACCGGACAGAATTTTGCGACCCATACTTTTTGAGTTCGTCTATCATCGTAATGTCAGAATTGATTAACATCTCGAGTTGGAAATTCTGTACGAAAACAATATCTTTCTCTTACTACGTAATAGAGAAAGTCAAAAAGGAGCATGAAGCAAGACTGAAACAAACCAGCTGAGCAAGCTAAGAAAAGGTTGGAAGGTGTACAAAAGAAAATAAAAGTTATGAAAGTCAAAAAAAAAAAAAAAAAAAAAAAATCAGCATTCCAGTGCTCTATTATTTTTTTTATTCAGAAGAAGAGGAGTTTTATTGCCTTGTCTGTGAAAATTGGATACAACTGTATCACCGGGCTCACAAAGAGTGCACAGAAGGTTGCAATAGTTATGTTTGCCACAATTGTGATTCGGAATATTCCGACAACTGAATTTTATCGATTGCATTATCGAAATTAAAGTTATGTTCCTTTGGTTTATTTTCAATTAATTTAATGAATTAGGTATTTTTTTTTTAATTCTATATAAAACAATGGCGTGATGAATACTGTCAAACAAAGCTATTATTTAAAATAAAAATTAATTAAACATGTCACAATGGAAGATTGTGTTCGTGTTTCAACTGACCCCAACAACTGTTTCAACCGACCCTGGTATGGGTACTCGTTAAAACAAATTTTAATTTTTTTTTTTAATATGATGTACTACGCAAAATATCACACCGAGGACTCAAAAAACACTTTCCATTTATACATAGAAATATGCTCCTACATTTCACATAACTTCATCACCGCTTAGCTTATAAACGACAATGGTAGCGATGGTATAAGCGAAATTGTTTCAACCGTACCCAGTCTCCTAGAAACATATTAGGACAAAAATTGTTGTGTATTTTCCGCTTTTGAATATCATTAACTTTGATTTCATGCGTGTACATTTTTCTTTAAAAACTGATGAAACTTTGCTCAAAATATGTTTATTTTCCTGGAACTATTCTGCATTGATCATTTTTCCTAAATATTTACAAATTCCGACAACTAAAGTAGAAATGAAACAAAACAAAAATCAAATTTTTGCAATTGGAACTATAAATCGTATTCATATTTTTTCTGAATTTACCTAATTTTTTTTAAATTTCAATTTCTACAGAAGTCGTTAAAATCTCAAGGAAAATTAAAAAAAATAAACTTACTACTCAGCTTTGACAGAAACTGTAAGGCAAGTACACGTACAGTGCAGTAAATGCTATGTTCGTTCCTTTCCCTTAGCAAAAAAGGTTTTTATTCATACCGATTCTAAGCAATTGCTAAGGGCTTTTACGCTACAACCATTTGCTCAAAGCAAATGCTTGTTATTATTCATACGACCCAATGTATATTAAACGAATAACAGTACCCTTTTGAAAATCGTACCCTGTGGTAATTCTGTTGGTAAAAGATATGAGTTTATAATTTCTGAATTTCTGATTCGATGGATGAAGTGAATCCTGTACAAAACTCACATCCTACCAGTTCTGCTCTGTTTAGCCAAATGAAGAGAAATAAGCATAGAGTAAGAGCTTACGTTGGGAGTTTTCAGAAGAGGTGTGAGTTCGTAAAGTCTATCTTGGGGTCCAGTGACTGGACTCCAGTCCAATTCCACAAGAGTGAATTTTTCACTCGTGTACAGGCTTAACAAAACTCACGCTCACTGCCGATGTAGGTACACCAATAATTGTAGTTCGCGAAATTCAACGTGATGTGAGTTTAAATGTACTGAGTGAATCCGTTTTTGTCGGCCGAGTGAGCTAAATTTTCTTTGACTGAATATTTGATTCTAATGCTTTTCGATTGCAGATTCTGGTTAAAAAATTCCATTCATTGAAGTTGATAGCGGCTAAATGTAAATATTTCTCTATTTTAAATAGACTCGTCGTTTGTAAATATTTGGTGTTAGTGAAAGTGATCTGACTCTAAAAAAAAGACTGATTTTTGTGGAAATGTGAAAGGGGTTGTTGTACTGTGAACTTTAGTGCTGTACTCCGCAATATACCTAACGTAAAAATTGACAAAAGTTGATGTCAAAGCAGAAAAACTGCTCCGACGTGTTTTTCTTGTCCAATGGACAACGATATAAGAGAACATAATACGTACATATGTATTGCGTAAATAAACAAACCGATATTTTCCTCCACGTAGTTCAGTTGGTATTATTTTTGCTCATTATTGCAATTTTTTATTTTGGTTTAGTTCGCCCATTTTGCTCCACTACTTCAACCCCCAGCCAGCGTTGGGTTGAAGTACCCAATTGGGTACTCTAGAACTTCAGCTTTGGCTCTATGCTCGGAGCCAAACAGAAATGGCTAAAAAAAAATATTAAAAAAAAAAAAAAGGATCTAATCAGGAAATGAGAATTTACTGGACTGAACGCCGTCATTTAACAATAGCTGGCTAATGTGGTATTCGATTCTTCACACCGCGTCTCTACGAGTCTGAATTATGTCAGACCTCTTGTCCACCATATTTGCATAACTGTAGTTGGCCAAATCGTGTTATGACATTTCATTTCACAAGATTTCATCAACGAAGAAAAAAGTGAATGTGGCTCTCGATTCTTCAGATTCGCTCTCAGATTTTCGTGTTTCTAATCCAACATAAAAACATCACTTCCTCTTTTTTCATTGATATTCGTACGATTGCAATATGCGTAGAGCGTAGACTTCGACATAAACATAAACAATTAACAGAAATATATCAACTATATGCAATGCGTTTGCTTAGGTACAGTTGACAAATTTCATGAAAACGTAAACAAACTCCATTAGTTGTTGTCAAACTCAAACACGCTTGCATTCACCCATGTGAATAAAAATTTTTAATGAGGCAATTCCTATATTTTTTATTTTAGCGAATATGTATCTTCATAAATATGCATAAGTATTCATTTTATTTAAAGTCACTTTGCGAAAGTCAAAAATCAGCCATAATTGAATCCGCGCACTTGTTTTCCCGAGAATTACCAAAACATAATGATTTTATGCTGTCAATCGCCAGACCAGACAAAATGTCAAATTTCAGTCAAAAGATAGGTAGGTATGTCTCTGGAGAAGGCAGGAAAAAAGTCTAGATTTCTGTCATGTCCACAACTGACTGAAATTATGTCTCGTGGAGACACGGTGTCAGATTCGCTCTCACATTTCAGATTTCGTTTCTAATCGAAAATAAAAATGTCACTTGTTCTCTTTTGTGTTGATATTCAAGCGATTTGAATATGTGTAGCCTTCGACACTTTTCAAAGCGTTTTCCATTCACAGGTTAATTTTTATATTAAAAGATTCGAAATTTGAGAAAAAAAAATCCAGATCCAGACCAAACGAACATAAAAAGTGACCTAGAGCAAAAAAAGTGCTATGAGAGTGGTCCAATCGAATAACATATCAAACGAAATTTATGAAAATGTGTCTATCAATCTCGAGAGCCAGAGTACAAAAATTGCTTAGTTGTTAGCAATTAGTTAGCTTAGTGGAAAGTATTGTAGATTACAATTTTAATAAGCCATGTCTTGATATTGTCTATGGGTCTTACATTGGGAGCTTCCACACCGGATTGAACAAAACGCCTTAGACAAACAATACTGCTTTTCTGTATGCTTCTGAAATTTAAATATGCGCGCCCACACTGAATAAGGCAAAACAAAACAAGAAAACAAAATAAGGCGTTTGTTCCGTCAGGTGTGGAAGCTCCCTTATACCTAATTATTAGGATTGTCATTTTTTCTAAGCTTCACTTTAAATATGGTATTTAAAAGAAATATGAAAAATGGCATCAACATGAGTTCGCAAAATTTAAAAAATAAAAATTAAATTATCTAATATATAAAATGATCGTGTCACGGGGTGCGTAGTTGAACTCCTCCGAAACGGCTCCACCGATTTTCGTAAAACTTAGTGTGCATATTGGCTAGGGTTGAGAATCGGACAACATCTATTTTTCATATCCCTAAATGTTAAGGGTGGTCCACCACTAAATTTTTTATTTTTTTCATGGGGAAATACACTTTGAAAAAAAAAGAAACTGGATAACATAAAGTAGTGACACTTCAAATACAAAAAAAAAATATTTAAATTTTAAAAGCAATTGTTGTTGTCAATTATTTTAATTGTTTTCCAAGCAAATTGTTGTTGTCAACAATTTTGATTTTTTTTTCCTTTTAAATATATGTATGTACCTAAAAACTTTGTTCTAATAAATTATGTTTACTATGTTACATTAAGTAACTTTTTGAAATGAAGTAGATACTTTGATTATATAAAGATGATATTATGGCCAGCGATATTTTGCATCGAATTCGCACTGTGACATCGGATAATGAACTGGAGATGTCAGATGAAATGCGCAACAAAGTGACACTTTGTTGTGCAAATTGGGGATGCCACAGCTGGAACTGGAGCGAGAAATGGACTTCGAACGAATCGCATTGAGTCAAGCTGTTGTTGCGTTCAGGTAACGCACAAAAAGAAAAGGAAGTGTTTGTCTCCCACCTTTCCATCTTCCTACCTATTCCCGATTTTTCGCCCTCGATTCCTTCCGCTATCATCTTGAGGAAGTGGCCTAAAAACGAATCCATATGTCCCTTGGTCACGGCATCACGCGTGAACGGCTGGACCGATTTCACTAATTCTTTTTTTGTTGTGTTTGTTATTGTCAGGAGAAAAATCTTATGAAAGAAAAAATTAAGAAAATTGCGCGGAAAATTAGAAAATTTAAGAATACTTAACCACCATATTAAATTATATCTCATGTACCTAACCATAGCGCTTTTACAATTCAAACTTTTTTGATGTAACCTTATGGCGCTTAACCTTATGGCCTAACATTGACATAATGCGTGCTGCAAATATCGTCAAAGAGGATGTAAAAAAGTGAATATCGTTTAAAACAGATGCTTCGATCGGAGTTATTATATTGATAAAATACATATAAAATAATTAATTTATTATTTCTAACAAAAACTGAAACATGTGGCGTTGTAGGCGTATATGTCGTTTTTCAGTTTAATTAAATTTTCTTTAATAATAATCATCTTAATTTATACATATAATTCTTTCGGACGAAACTCGATGATGATGATATAACTCGATAGCCACTGGGTCAATTTTTATGATTCGTCTTTTGTTTTGTTCGTATTGTTGTATTTTAGGTTAACGCAAACTTAAAAGATAGGATTTTTGACCCACTAAATGGCGTTGTTTCACGATCTCCAAAATCACTCACCCGATTTCAATGAAATTTTGTAGATTTATATTCTTCGTTTCCGCTTGAAGGATAGGATACTTTTGGACCTGATAGGTGGCGCTGCTGCCGATCTCCGAAACAGCTCTACCAAGTTAATTGAAATTTTGTAGATGGATATGGTTGCTTCCAGTTTTAAATTTCGGATAGTTTTTGACCCTATAGGTGGTACTTTGAAAAACACAAGCGGGATAAGAAAACGGATTTTGGCACGTCCCATTCAAAAATAAAATCAAACTCTATTTCTAAAGTTGTATAATTAAAATTATTAATGGACACTGTTCAAATAAAGTAATTTGCGAAATGTGAGCAAGACTTAATACGAAAGGTATGGGCAAAGCCGGATGGATACAGTTACATATAAAAGAGACTGAAGTCCGAATGTGCACTCATAACTCGGGGATGGATCGTTCGATTCTTATGATTTTGGTTGGAAGGAAGGGCATAATGCTACCTTTTGATGTGAAAAAAACTTTATGGGGATTAGTTGAATTTTTTTAATTATTTAGATGTTCCGGGCTTACCTCTTCATAATTTGGACTTGAAAGCCAGCTCAGTTAAAATGCTGTTGCGCAACATCAATGTATCGAAACTTTGTAAAGGATCGCATTCGATTTATGGTTAAGGATCTTACATCAAATATCATGCAAGTGATAATTTTGAGAGGAAATTTCAAAGGCAAACATTCTTATTCCGCAGATTTCGCTTATTTAGAACGATTTACCATTCGTGCGACTTCAATTTCCCGTGCGTCTCGCTTTCACTATGTCAATAATTTATTGCAAGGATAATCGATGGATGTTTGTGCATTAGTGGCATCAATCTTGATTTCTCATGTTTCTCACATTGTAAATTTAGTGAAAAAGCGGAAGGTTGGCCGAAACGTCAAAATCATTGCGGTTTGATTGAAACAAATCAACATTGCTATTCATAATTTATTTATATTGCATTTAATATAACTTTTGAATAAAGAATTTTAATTGGCCGAATTACATAAACTAGGAAGTGCATTGCGCATGCTCGGAATTATTACTTTCTTTACATAAACAAATTTGGGCGGAACGAAGTTTGCCGGGTCAGCTAGTTATATTATATTATGCAGATTAGTAAGACGTATACAATAAATTACTGCTACATTCGGGACGCTCCAATAAAGAAAATGCCTGGCATTTCAATTGGTTCATTTAGCTTATCGCATATCGCAATGAAAGGGGCACTATACTTGAGCAAAATTATCAAGCAGACTGTACCAGTTGATACCAGCAGATACCGAATTGGAAATAGTGATAAAAACACTACAAGGAAATATTAACTTATGCAGATTAACTTTTGTCAGTTTTAACGCATATTAATGTGATAAATATGTTAATAGGGTGTATACGAGGGATATAGATATAATAATTTTGGGAAATCCCCTTTACATTTAAAGTCATAATAATGCGAAATGTTCCTCATAAATATTCAAGATCACAAATATTTCAGTTCCAGATTAAACAAATAGTTTAAGTGTATTTGTTTATACAAATGTGTTTTTTTAGAGTTCGTAGTAAGGAATACCCAGTGTGTTACTCGTGACTAACTGTTCAAGAGCAACCAGATACTTATCAATCAGACTGGAACTTGGTAAACTTATGTGGTATTCTATTGGACATTCTTAAACCATAAACAGCAGCTCTAATGGCTTCAGAATTCAAGTAGGGTAGTGTGGGTTACTTTCGACGATGGAACACTTTTGACTTTCGCTATTATAGAAAGACGGTTAGTTTTTAAATAACATGTTTGATGGAAACTCGTGCCACGCTCAGTGATGGTAAATGTACGGAAAAATCCCTACATGTAGGGATTTTCGATCTAAAAATGACTCCGTAGGGAAAAAAGGACAGATTTGTATAACGTAGGGATTTTTTTCGGGCGAAACATTTTTATCTTATTTGTAAGTAAATTGATTTGCTCAGTCAAAAAATGTTTATTATTTTTGTTTATCTATTATATTTTGGTCTTACTTTTGTTGACATTAGCTAAGGAATGAAATGAGATGACATAATTTGAAGAGTCAACAAATAGAAAAAAATTCGTTTGTGATTGAAATTGAGTATGAGAAGTTTGATTCGATTTTATTCGTGTATGTATGGATAAAATAGTTATCTCTCTACGATTGTATTGAAAATTATTCGACGGTGTAGGGAAAAGTAGGGATTTTCTTTGTGTATTTTCTGTACCATCACTGGCCACGCTGTTCTCTCAGATCATACACGAACTATGACTATGTTCGTCTGCAGCAGCTGCGGTGGTTAGATCGGTTTTTAATTAGTTCAGTAATATTTCTTGCAGTTTTTCCTTTACACGAGGTAAGTGATATTTGATTGTTTCTTATGGGATTTCTTTGGTTGTGACGTTGTGAGTGTCAGGCGTATGGGTTTATAATACATATATTTAAGTTATTTATAACATTTAATTGAATTTGTATATAAGGTTTCTGAAAAACAATATACATCGATCGATACAACGTGCAATGTTTTTTTTTTTAACAAATCCCTTTATTTTCTACTTATCCTTTACTTTTTTTTGTGATCTCAAAATTAGAATGTGATTTTAAACTTATTTTTTAATTTCATTTTAGTTTAAAAATGAATTTCTGATCTCATTTAATTTTTATGTTTATGGATTTAAGATTTGCCTAACTATTCAAATAAAGACAGTATTAATTCTTAATACATTGCTTCATCTTATCAAAATTTATGATAAAAGTGCAGTTTTAATTTTTTTTTTTTTTAATTATCAGCGTGAAGTTAAATTTTAAGAAATTATTGATTTTTGTAGTAAAATAATCATAGCTTTCAATAAAAAAGAAATATTTTCAAATATTTATTTACGAAAGATGCCTTTTCAAATCTGCGAAGAAAAGTTTTGAATCTACCCGAACCTACTCTAGACAATTATAAGTTCAACTGCTTAAACAACTTAGCTTAAATAAGTGCTGAAGACTTTGGGCGGCTGATGCGACTGAAGTGATTTTGGAACGAACCGTACCAGATAATACTGAGACCACCAACTCACAATCCTCTTGCCGCTGACCCCCTCAGTTTTTTTTTTTTTTTTTTTTTTTTTTCAAATTCGCCATTTTGTTTTCCTATCGGTGTTTTGTCAATTTACAATCCGTGTGACATGCACAAACATACAAAAAATATTAAATCAATACTGCCAACCGTGGGGGAATGTAAAATAGTTCGGAATACCACATTTTTACATAACTGAATGGTTTTTTTTTTTTATTTTTTATTTTTTTATTGGTTATATACTAAAGGAACATTTTCTTAAATAACTGAAGAAAAATTGCTCAAATTTGTATTTTCCCTCAACCAATCTACATTGTTCTTTTTTTATAAATATTTTCAGCAAAAGTGAACTTATCTTTTATATATATAAAAATGGATCTTGGTTTGTTCGAATGCTTAAAACTCGAAAACGACTGGACCAAATTGGATACTTCCTTCTGCGGATTTGTTCGTAATTGCTCCGCGAAGGTTTAGGAAAAAAGAAAAATTTAAAAATTCTCAACAGGTGGCGCTGTGCCTTTTAAGACTTTGTTTGTTTCTTTGGTCGTTGTACCCACTGCTAGTATAGCAGCGTCATCGGCAA
This sequence comes from Cheilosia urbana, assembly GCA_946477585.1. NCBI lineage: Eukaryota > Metazoa > Arthropoda > Insecta > Diptera > Syrphidae > Cheilosia > Cheilosia urbana. The sequence goes on from OX297856.1 coordinate 49,568,480, forward strand.
AAGTGGCTACGGTAGTACCTTATGTTTGCGGAATGTCACGCGTAAATTGCAGGTACAGGAGAGGCCCAAGGACACTGCCTTGCGGCACACCTGCTTAAATTCCGAATATTCGTTTCCGTGTTTGACACGAAAGAATCTATTCTCTAGATACGATTCTAGAATTTTCCATAACCGTTCGGGGAGAACTTGTCTTAATTTGCACTTGAGGCCTTCATGCCACACCTTATCAAATGCTTGCGAAACGTCCAAGAATACAGCAGAGCAAATTTTATTTTCTTCTAGAGTTTTCTCTATTACGTCAGTTATCCGATGCACTTGACCGATTGTCGAATGTTTGCTTCTAGACCCGAACTGATGATCGGGTATAAGACGAAGAAAAGATGAAGCATATTGTGGACACGCTTTTCCCAACTCACCCCGTTAGGCATCCCGACACCACATTGTTCCAACGTGAGGAAATACCACCCTTTAATGAAGAAGAGTAGTAGAGTTAGTAGGCGCAGTGGCTTAGTGGTAAGAGTGTTGGACTACTAAGCGAGGGGTCCGAGATTCGAATCTCGCAAAAACCCAAATTCCAACTTAGGGGTTTTTTTCCACTGCACCACCTCTCGCGAACGTCTGACAAACATCCGAGAGTATAACTGTCTTGAAATAGGTTCTCAATTGGCCGTTTGAAGTCGGCATGAAATTTTAGATCCCTTCCATTCGTTTCAAACTTGAAAAACTCACACAAAACGAATGGTTGGGAGAAGCTACGCCTAGGTTTGAGAGACGAAAAGAGACCCGACAATGGTGGTCTGATTCGAATATCTCTCGAATCGAATGTACTTTACTTTTTAATGAAGAAGAGCTGTGCTCAGCAGTGAAAACCCTACAAAACAGAAGAGCCCCTGGACTCGACGGAATACCATCAGAAGCGCTAAAGGCGATCGCCAACTCATGCCCCTAACTATTACTGAATATGTTCAACTGCTGCCTGGAATAAGGAGTCTTCCCCGGAAATTGGAAGAAACAACGCCTAGTGCTAATTAATCGTACAGACTTCTGTGTATGCAGGACAGGTTAGGGAAACTCTTTGAAAAGATGTTGAGACCGCGACTCACCACTGCAGTACATCGAGGAGGAGACCTCTCGGAAAGGCAGTACGGCTTCAGAAAAGGCCGCTCTACGATCGGAGCCATTGAAGAAGTAGTAAGGGCCACCCAATACGCCCAAAGGGGAAGTAAAAATTCAAGGAAAATCGTACTACTGGCAACTCTGGAACTCTCTCAATGTCTACGAGACCACAGAAGGCCAAAGAAGAACGCAAATAACCTCAGGAGCAGCCCAAGGATCAATTTTGGGGCCTGACCTCTAGAACATCCCGTATGATGGCATTCTTCGCATGGAGTTGCCGCCAGACACCTTCCTGGTGGGGTATGCAGATGATATCGCCGCGGTCATAATGGCAAAAGACACCAAAAATGTGCAAATGAAGTTAAGCCAGGTCATGCGACGAGTAACCTTCTGGATGGATGGACACGGTCTCAGTTTAGCTACAGAAAAAACCGAGATATTCCTTCTGACAAAGAAAAGGATCCCGACTTCAATCGACTTCCAAATCGGCCAGGAGATAATAAGAAGCAAAGACACCGTGAAGTATTTGGGTGTGTACTTAGGAAACTACTTCCTCAATGATCTTAGTGATCTATGTGACACCAGCGCTGCTAGCATTCTTAGCGTTATCAACGGAAGCAAATGGTTCATATAAGTAACCATAAGGAACCCCTAAACACCAGTGGTACGCATAATGGTCCGATTGACGGCCTAAGTGTTTCTCTCATCGAGAGCCACTTTAACATAACATTTGGTTATGACCATCAACACCAAACTCAATTTCTGTCACCAGACAAAGAACGCAGCGGAACGAGCGTCGAAATTGAATGCGTCACTGAGCAGGATGGTGGCGAATGTAGGCGGCCCAACGGCCAGCAAAAGGAAAAGTATAGAAATCAGATGGCAGCTGTGCAGAGACGCGGAGCTCTACGCGTGGTATGCGCATACCGAACGGTGTCAGAGCCAGACGTTCTTGTTGTCGCAGGGGAGACCCCAATAGACCTCTTAGCGGCAGAAAAACAGTTCCTTCACGACAAAAAGACGAAAGCTAGAGTAGAAATGGCTACGGAAGAGGCCAAAGAGCTCACCAAACAGAAGTGGCAAGAACGCTGGAGCTCGAAAAGCAGAGGACGATGGACAGCGAGACTTACCAACAACGTGGCTGAGTGTAAAAACCGGAAACATGGTGAAGATAACTATTACGTCACACAGTTACTCACTGGACACGGATAATTTAACGCCTTTCTCCACAAGGTCGGAAAAACAAACAGTCCAGCCTGCCAGTACGGGGACTCCCAGGAAGACGACGCGCGTCATACCTTCTTCGCTTGCAGCAGATGGGAATCCAAATGAAGAGAACTGGAGAGGAATATCAGTATCATCACTCCAGACAACATAGCCGAAAAGATGCTGGCCAGCGAGCAAAACTGGAACAAGATTTGCGCCTATGTCCAACGCATTCTCAGAAGAAAGAAAAGAGAAGATGAGCATTCCCGCGAGACAGAGTGAGACTGATTACAGCCCCTCTGAAGTAATGCGAACAGCCTTGTAGAAATGCACGTTGTAGAAATGGGAGTCGGACACACGGGGATGGTCAACGCCAAAAAGACCTCTCTACGGTGCATAAAGCATTTCTCCTCCCACCAACAGGAAAAAAAAATAGAAGGCATTCATATCCATATATATTCACGGACAGTCAAGCAGATATAAACGCTCTTAGCTCGCCTGTCATTGACTCCAAATCGGTACTTAGATGTTTCAACGCCCTTCAAACGCTTGGCCTTAACAATAACACCAAACTATTAAGGATTACTGGCCATGAGGGTTTTAAAGGAAACGAGAAAGCCGACGAAATGAACAGAATGGGCTCTGAAACTCCCTTCACAGCACCTGAACCCTTCTGCTATACTCTCAAATCGTCTATAAATTTAGCCATAAAAAGAACACACAAAATTCATTTCATATTGGGAGGATTCCCCAGGACTAAGACAGGCCAAGCGTGCTATACAGCCTTTCAAAAGAGATGCCAATAGAATCTTAAATCTAAAGAGGCATGATATCTAAAACTTTAGTAGATTCCTTACAGGACATCACGGCCTACGATATCACTTAAACAAAATACACCTAACCGACTCTTCGCTTTGCCGGTAGTATCTTAAAGAAGACGAAATAGATGAGCACGTAATATGTGATTGTCCACTGTCCGTGTCCAGCCCTATGCGGGATCAGAAGACCCATCTTCTACAGGGAGCTCCAGAGCCTTCAAGAGATGGAGAAGTCATCTGCTAGCAGCATGATTAACTTTATTAGGAAAGTGGAGAACCTGCTGGCCAAAACATTGTTCTGACCCTATGGCGCAATAGATCTATATTGGTCGACGTGCCTTCTATCTAGGTACATTATTTCAAATAAATTATATGCGCCCTAATGCGATTGCTATATTGGCAATTGACTCGATTGACTTTTGGTTTGGTACTGTATAACTAGATCTACGAATTATAAGAAATAAATAGAATTGCTTTCAAACATCAAAACTTTTTTCAATTTTAGCGGTAATTTTCACCTTAGTCTTAATTAGAAACATCTATTTACACTTAAGTTTTACAACTTATATGTTTAAAAGGAACATTTTAATTCGTTGCTAAAAGCCTGTGGATCACAAAAATGCTTTTGACAACGAACGATTCTAAAATCTGCAAATATCGATTTGATTGACTAATTCTAAAATCAAACTTCGTAACAATTTTTTTTTTTTTAATTAATCGACAATCACATTAGGGGTTCGTCCATCTAGCCTGATTGGGAAATAACTAAACTGTGAGCATTAACCCCACGTATTAAGAATAGTGTAGGGAAATAAATTCAAACAATTTCACTTTTTTTATGTGAAGTTATTTCCCACTTAAAGTGGGTAATTACATCACTACCAATTTTGTGAAATTATTATTTTACCACCCACAGTTTGAGAATTTTTTGATTCGGACTGGAAAACAAAAAGCAAATCGTATTATTTATAGATATTTTAGTATAATTTAATTTACATTATGAATAACAACTTTACGCCCAACCTCGCATCAACTCCCACCCCTAAAAAGAGACCCCAAGACATCTTGATTGGTCCATTGTTTATGAATTCAGGGTAGTCGCATGTTAATTATTTCCCACAAAAAAGCTAAGTTATTGTTCACTTTCATTGGGAAAAAACTTCACATAAATTAAGTGAAATTATTTTCCACTGGAGGTGAATTTGTTTTCCATGCAAGCAATGTGAAGTTATTTTCCTGCATTTTAAAAATGCAAGTGCGAATTAATTCATCTCTCGATTTTGAAACAAAACTACGAAATAATGTCCAACACTAACTAATGGAAATAAGACCAAAACACAATACATAAACAGGGGAATATGTATGGGGAGGATTGCTGCCCCCTCCAACCCCCCTACTTGGGGTCATGTTAGGCGGTTGGAGTAGATGCGAGGAAGGGTTTGCATGCAAGGTGGATAGCATTCCCTCAAATACATATTCGACATTGTATGGCTGAGAATGTTTTCCCCACTTTTTAACTTTCTCCATTACGTAGTAAGAGAAAGATATTGTTTTCGTACAAAATTTCGAACTCGAGATGTTCAACTCTGACATTACGTAATAGACGAACTCAAAAAAGTGGGTCGCAAAATTCTGTCCAGTCTGTCCGTCCTTTCAAAGACGTACAGCCTAAACGGCTGCCCGGATTCCATTCAAACTTCGGATTTGGAGTTTGTGGGCTTACAGTACGGAACGATTTTTTTTTTTTTGCAGGTAACCTCAATTTTAATGGTACTTTCCATATAAAATGTTCGTACCAGTTTGATTTGTTCGAACTCGGCTCTAACGATTTCCACCAAAATTGATATTTAAGTTTAAGTGGGCGAGGTTACCATGATTACGAACGTAGTTTTAGGCTAAAAACTTGAGTAACGGTACTTTTGAAATTAGGACAAAATCTCGAAAACGATCCATACGATTCTAACAAAAACTAATTTCTAAGGTAATATGATCACTTCCAACTTAGTGGCAAACTCAGTTTTTGTCTGTAATATCGTAAAATGGATTTTTGAAAAAATTCACAGGAAACATACAAGTTCTATTAAATTACTTATCATTAGTATAAAGCACATGTCAATTTTTTTGAGCTCCAAAATATTATGTGCAATACTTTTTACCTCAAATTTATCACATTTCAAGATTTTTGATATCAAGAATTTTTCATTGAATAAAAACCTTTTCCATTAATTCCACTATTATGTATAATTTGTGTCGAACTAGCGTTTCCGTCAAAAATATGAATATCAACGAATTTGATAAAAAGAACTGATGTAACTGATGTAAGGAGTAAAAACAGCCGATAGAAACTTCGCATTTACAATCTTAATATGATTTATTTTCAATATTTTAGGGTAAAACTTGGTAATGCCGGTCAGTCGGTAATACCGGTCACCCTTGTATCTCGAGAATGGGAACATTGAATCACCAACTCTTTGCATGGATTAGTGCTCCCGAAGATTGTTTTCATACCAGACTGTTGTTTGTTAAGTTTGTCTGTGTCCTTTGGAAGTTTCAGATCTATTGGTGTTTTCGGTCAATTTAGTATAAGAAAAGGTGATCAGAAAATAGAGAGTAAGTACTTTTCCTTATATGTTATAAATACAGTGATATTTTGCATACTTTATGTTGTTTTTTGTTATTAATCTGCAATGGTTTTACTTTGTTTTTCTTAACTTAAAATTTCATTTTGCATTTTTTTTCCTTGGCGCTCCCGTGTGGGTAGTCCCGGTCAACTGATCGGCATTACCTATTCATGGGTAAGCCTAAGTCAAGAACCACTTCCAGAGGTTCTTGGTCAGAGGTGGCTATTAACAACGCCAAACAACTTATTGAAAAGGAAATGTCCATTCGCGCGGCGGCCAGGTCTACTAAAATACCATTTTCGACACTGGCAGAACGTCTAAAAAAGAAAAACTTCTATGAGCCATCTCTGGGGTGACACACGGTTTTTAACAAAGACCAGGAAAATTAACTTGCAACACAGATCAAACATTTCGCGATTTATGTGAAAACTAAAAATAAATATAAGCATATTTTAAATAAATATTAATGACCGCCATTACCAGAATTGCTGACCGGAATTAACCGACCATGCGTCTAATACCGGTCGTTTTTGTCCTTTTTTGTTTTTGTATAACTTTTTTTCCGTTTTGTTCATTTACCTTTTTTTATGTTTATAATAATACAAAAACATATGAATTTAATAATTTAAATTTAATAAAATTTAAATAACGAATTTCGTTTTATTTGAGTTTTTGTTGAAATGACCGGTATTACCCAGTTTTACCATATCAGTCTCACATATTGAAAATAAAATCTATTAAGATTGTTCACTCTCACGTCCCCCACCCTAGCACTGAACTTGACGAGTTGTGGGGGCTGAGTAATGGTAAAGATTCTCGAGAATCTCTCCAGAGGAACCGTGAAACCAAAGGGTGCTCTTCTACCCGTCCTTCCCTTCTTGTCCCATTCCTTCCATAACTTTCCTCCTAATTCTATTCTTTATCCCATCCTATTTCCGCCTGGGCTGGATAAAGGCGTCATACGACCCGTTCCGAGTGTCAACCTGGCCGGGGGCCCAGTTTCAAAAATAGCCCAAGTCGCAAACGGAGTATCCGGATACCTGGCGACCCCCGGATTAGCCAACCTTATCTGTGTAATGCGGATCTCTGCACAGATGGACCTCTCTCCTCCGCTACTCGTGGGTCCTAATGAACAAACAAATAACAAAACAAAAACAAAAACGAAAAACTTTAGAGTCCGGTGCTCTTAAACTACCGGCTGGAAGTACTGCCTATGAACCCGCTTCCAGTACAAGCGTTCCTGCAACGATGGCAGCTAAGAACTTGGTCACCATACCTGATCTTAGTCTTGCCGAAAGACGCAAAGAGCGCTCAACGCTAAACGCTAAAACCCGTCCTACAAGGACGTCCCTCAAGATCAGCTCTCTGTTAGAAACAAAGAATCAATCTCCTGGGCAACGAAGGTTGTCAAGGAGATTCCTCCGGACTCCTCAAGAAAGGACTGCACGTCCAAATGACAAAAGTCGATTGAGGAGTCCTCTGTCGACCCGAAAAGAGTGAAGTTCAACTGCAGCACTTCCTCACTCACCTCGAAGCACAACAAGCCATTCAGTGATGTCCCCAAGGCACACCTTGTATAAGCTGTAATAGACAGGAGTGACATAGATGGCAGCATTTCCCCTGAGAGATGGAGAAAAGTAGAAATGAAGCTGGCAACTAAATTTCTACAAGTCATGGATGATCATCCAGGGCCTCCTCCCTCCTATCGTGATGGCGGATGGCATCAGTGCCATGTGAAGCTGATCGCATGTGCTGATCAAAGGTCTGCGGATCTATATAAAATAGCAATTTCGTCTCTGGGTGAGGTGTGGAAAGAGGCGCAGCTCGAAGTCGTAAGCAGGGAAGAAATTCCTAGCAGACCTAGAACTCGCTCCTGGATCCCTGCCGAACCCTCTGACCCCGGGACAATAATGAAAATTATTCGGGCAAGCAACACTCATCTTTCAACAGGTAACTGGAAGGTTGCTAAGCTGGAGGAACCTAAAGGGGACAAAAGATCTGCGACCATCGTGATCAACAAATTAGCTAAGGCTTAGGAGCTATAAACATTAGGGTTTATAAGAAAGATGAGGAGGACCCTACCAGGGACGGAGTGCGACCCCCCTCCTCTGCCGATACTGTTGAACAGGTTAGTAATAAACTGACCAGTCCGGCATATACCATGATATCAGAGACTGGACAGTTTCTAAAGAACACTCCTTCTCAGACCACAGATACATTCAATTTGGCATAAACTGCCTCCCTCAAGTCCAACCCGTTTCTAGGAATTTCAGGAAAACGGATTGGAGCAAATATAGGAACAGTGTGGAATCCTCCATAATTAATAGAATCTCTGTTCCCCCTACTAATACAAATGAATTAGATAACATGGTTGAAGAACTCACTAAGGCTCTCAACCGGGTTGTATCTTTCTCCTTTCCAATAAGCAAACCTCGGGGCAAGCTTAGACCACCGTGGTGAAATCAGGAGATTTTATCTCTGCGTTTAAAATGAAGGCAGCTCTTCAATCAGGACAAGCGATCCCGCGAATCCGCTGACTGGGCCTTATATAAAGAAGCCCTCAAATCCTTTAAAACCTAAGTAACGAAAGCCCAGCGGAATTCCTGGAGACTCTTCTGTGAAAAGATCAAAGAGGCCTTGTCGTGGCTTCGGTATAATGTAATATCTGTAAAGGCTATCGCCATCTTTACCGACAGTCAAGTCGCGATTAAATCCCTGGATTCTGTCGTCTTCAATTCAACAACTGCCCTCGATTGGCGATTATCTCTTTACGAGATGGCGAAACAACTCAAAATTCACCTTATATTGTTTCCGGGCCACAGAGACATTCCAGGTAATTGCATGGCCGATGAACTCGCCAGACAAGGCACTACTATGTCGATTCTACCGGAAAAGGAGAATCTCTACATGCCTATTGCTACCCGCAAGCTCCTAATTAAACAAAACGCATTAAGCGCTACCAATCGCAGGTGGTCTAATTGTGCCACACCTCGAACCAGATCTGGCCTCAGCTGGATCCCAAGGGCTCAAAAAATCTTACTACACTGAAAAGACCAATAATAAGCACTCTAGTAGGTGTCATCACGGGACACTGCATCATAGGGAGACATGATCTCAGGTTGGGCCTCCCTTCAAACGATTTCTGCAGAAGCTGTATGAGCGGGGAGGAGGAAACTATTCTTCACCTTCTCTGTACATGACCAGCACTGTGCCACTGTCATTCCGTAGAAAACTATACCTCGGAGAATATTTCTCCGACAATCTCAGCGAACTCGCAAACATAGGAATAAACTGCCTCTATCGCTTCATTCTTAGCTCCGTTCAACGGGTAGTTGGCCTAAGTGTGGCTGCACTTGAGGCGGCCTGCCACTTTAACCTAACCTAACCTATCCCTCTCGCATTCCTCTGCAAATATTAAAAAAATATTTTTTGCTGTAAATTTAAATAAACAGTTGAAAGTTTAATCTTTACAAAAGATTTGTTGCGCTTTAATGAAGCGAATTGCTTTGATTTAGATACAAGCAATGAAATTCTAAGTCATTTAATTCAATGTTCAAAATTGCAAACAACAATAAAATTTTTTATGACCAAAATTTTGTTCGATATTCATGTGATTTATGTATGCATTATGGATATATCTACCTACTATAATTTTGTCGAAAAAATAAATACAAGTTTTATTTACATACAAGTAAAGTTTTATAGTATTTCAAAACTATATTTTATAAAAATTATTTTTTTTCAAGATTTTTTTTTTCTTCTAAATACAAAAAGAGGAAAAATCTTGAAAAAAAATAATTTTTATTTCGGAAAAACAAGATTTTCAGATTTTGTATCTGGCAACACGCCAAATGCCACTTTAAGTAATGTGCGAAAAGAGTGATCTGTATAAACCATAACTCAGTTTTCGGGCTTCATTGCCGACATATCTGTTGTTTTTAAATTCATTTATTCTGTTATTCTGTTATGAATTTCCATACAAAAGTTCGAACTGCCAGAAAATCTTTTACGTCCTCTAGAATTGGTACTCTGCGTGCAAAATTGCTTATGAATTATGTTAATAATCATAATAGAATAAAAGATAGAATTTTGTGACTTTTATTATAAAAGATTTTTTTTTAATAGAAAGTTATGGATTGAAATGTCGACTGTCAACGAAATGCTCACAAAAGGAGACAAATGTAATAAATACGTATAAAAAAGTATAACTGAAAACAATTTATTAATAGGTATACATTTTTATATAGCCAAAAACATTGATCACTTTTGCTGGAATTAAGATTTAATATTACATAATCCATTTGATCTTCCTAACGTGGGTAGTAATTCAAAATTTTCTCTTTTCAGCCGGCATTTTATTGTTTTTTCTTTTTTTTTTTTTGCAAAAATTTAATCAGGTGCCACCGGGTTTACTACGACATCTCGAAACCTAAAATCTCGAATGCAAAAATCTCGAATTAAAAAAATGTAGAAACCATAATCTCGAATAACAAAAATCTCGAATTAATATAAATTTTTGAGACAAATTGCGCCCAAATTGTTACCATTCTCTCAAAAACTTATATTAATTCGAGATTACTACAATTATTAGGTGTTTTTTTTTTTTTTTTTTTTCCCAGGTAATCTATACAGATCATTGGTTTACATGCAACACAACAACTGTAAATGAACCCATAGTTGTTGTAATGCATGAAAATCAATAATATATACACATCATCTGAGGAAAATAAAAACGCCTATTCTCTTGACAACAATTAACCACGTGCAATACCTACATTGTCCATGATGGGCGCTAGTTATCAGCTGTTATTTTTATTTTATTTATTTTTCGATGAGTTTTTTTTGTATTGTTTTGATAATTTTTACTTTGTTTAGTTAGTTGTTGGCATCCCTGCCAAATTTGTCAGATTGTGCAGAATGACTATGAAGAACGCTCGCTGCTCCTTTAAGGTCGGAAACACTCACCGAGACCTTTGATGTCAAAAAAGGATTTAGACAAGGCGACGCGCTGTCATGTGACTTCTTCAACATCATTCTTGAGAAAATTGTGCGAAACTCACAAGCCAACACCAGAGGCACAATTTTCTAAAAGTCTATGCAACTGCTTGCATACACTGACGTCATTGACAATGTTGGCAGAACACAGCGAGCTGTCACTGGTGCGTTTGCTAGTATTAGTACAGAAGCGGCAAAAATGGGTTTAGTGGTGAATGAGGGTAATTCAAAATATATGCTGTCAACAAGAAGGGACACACAACATCGACGAATTGGACAGAACGTCACGATAGACAGCTATAACTTTGAGGTAGTAAGGGACTTTGTCTACCTCGGCTCCGCTATAAGCTCTGACAATGACATCACATCAGAAATCAAGCGAAAAATCACACTTTCCAACCGCTGTTTCTTTGGCCTAAGACGGCAATTGATTAGTAAGGCCTTGTCAAGAAGCACTAAGGAGATTCTATATAAGACTCTCATCATCCCTGTCCTGCTCTATGGCGCAGAAGCATGGACCCTAGCAAAAAAGGATGAGGATCTTCTTGTTCGCTTCGAACGCAAAATTCTTCGAGTGATTTTTGGTCCCGTTTGCGTTGACGGGATTTGGAGGAGAAGATTTAACAGCGAACTCTACGAGCTGTACAGCGACATCGACCTAGTCAGAAAAGTACGCAACAGTCGTCTAAGATGGCTGGGACATGTAGAGCGAATGGACACCAACGCTCCGGCCCGGAGAGCCTTCGATTCCAACCCGGAGGGACAACACAGTAGAGGAAGACCTCACCTTAGGTGGCGCGCGCAAGTGGAGAGGACCTCAACCAACTTCGAGTGCGAAACTGGAGGCAGTTAGCTAAAGATCGCGCTAACTGGAGAGGTGTATTGGTTGAGGCCTCCGTCCACCCCGGACTGTAGCGTCACCTTAAGTAAGTAAGTTGGTTGTATTTATGTATATATTCGATTTTGAAATTATTAATTTGTTATTTTTGTTTTGTTAAATTTTGATTGTTTTTCCAAGTTTTTGTTTTCGAGATTTTTTTAACATTCAAGATTTTTGTACTTTCGAAATTTTTGCATTCGAGATTTAAAAAAAAAATCAAGACAGGTGTTTGTTTTGAAGTGTTTGTAACAGATTTCAAAGTTCCATAAAAGTTTTTAAAACAAGATCTTTTTTGGTCGAGACCTTTTAGTAACAAAATATTTCGCAGAATAAAATTATAATAAGTACCTACTATAAAGCTGGTTGTCAGAAGGTGAATGATTGACAAGTACAACAAAAATTAGTGAATAGGGTTAGAAACATTCGAAACTTATTAGTTATTCGAAATATCCCCTTGTTCACGGGAAAATGAAATAAGCCCGAGTAATTTCCATTAATAGTTGAAGCAAAACATATCAAATTAATAACACCCAAATGAGATACCCACGACCTTAAGCGTTTACATCATCTGTTGTTGTAAGATATTTCATACCTACCAACTCAGAAAAAAACAAACTAATAATTTTATTTATGCAGGATGTACGAGTATATATTTTAAATGGAGTTAAACATAAAAATCTGCATTAATGGTCGTCAATGATTTATTAAGAACAAATTTAAGTAGACTTTTTCAAATGGATAACTACGTAAATTAACTACAGACATTTTCTTAATCGCGCTTTGAATTTAAGAGTGGAGTTAAAAACTGAAACATCAAACAACTAAAAATGATCTAGATCTAGAACATGTCGACCTATTTTTTCTTTCTGAAAACCTTACTTGACCTCATCATATGATTATCATATCAATAAAATGACTTGTAATACCCTAGACCTGCATATGGATGTGGTTGTGACTGTGATGTTAGATGACGAAAGCAATTTTATAAAATGTAAGTCTACGTACAATAACGTGTTTTGGTGTTTATTTAAATATTTATGTTTCTATATGTATATTGCATTGTACGGAATGTGCTACACATTTATATGGTTATGAATTATCGCATTCTCAAAATAATTTATTTAATACTCTCAGAGCAGGAACAAACAAACAAAATGCTTACCTCTCCGAAATTTTGGATTTTCTTATTAAGTATAAGTACTTGTGTAATCAATGATTCAATCGTTTATATTTATTTTAAGATTATGTGAAAGAAATGTAGGTAACGAAAGAGGCAAACTAAAGTAAGAACCGTAAGGACTTACCAAGATTCACTGAAAGTCCCAAAAGCTCCGGGTCCACTGACTCTTCGTTGATAATTTTTAACATGCATTGCAAAACGGTGCTTATTAGTTTCGTTTAAACAAATGAAAAACTATTTATATTTATATCAATTGATCGATTTTCAGCGTAGGACTCGTTTGATGTTGGTGGGCACAATATGTAAACTTTCTAAGATCAAGCTAATGAACACGGCTAAAGTGATTCTGATTATTCTAAAACTCTCTGCATAATATTCATTTATGTACATACATTGAATGCGTGGTGCATGGGCATTATATGATTTGGTCACCCATGGTAACAATTTATATACAATATATATATAGAGATACCTATATACTTTTCTTTTTTTTCTATCACTTATAGGCACAATAAGATACTTCCTGAACTGTGGAACTATATTTTATTTTGTACATAACTTTTAATTTGGTTTTTAAGTAAATATTTTTTTTTTTAAATTATAGCACTAGCAAAGAAACTGAGAAAAGACGGACTCCTATTGAAATACATGTTTAGGTAGGTAGTTCCGATTGCACTTTTTTTGAAATCATTCCGACAGCATTTTATTTTATTTTCTACAGGAGGACTACTTTTTCACTATTTCATATAAGTATTTTCTACTTTAAATACATACGGTTTTGTATTTATTTACTTTTATTTTTATTAGTTATTTTAATGTTGCAAATTATAGTTTTTATTAGTTTGTATAATTTATTTACAAAGCGTTTTCTTTAACTAATATTACACAGGTACGTTTCGTAGGATTACCCTGAACGGAGTATTACGAACTGTAGTTGATTATGTAATTCCTTTCATTTTCTATTGACCGACATTTTTGTACGAATACATACGTATTATCTCCTTCACTCAATTCTAAACGCTGCTGTGAGAATTGTTCCTTCTCATCACTTACAGTTTACATATTGATAAGAATTTTACATCACATTTATTATAATTTCTGTCACTAGAGCTGTAAATTAAGCACTCTAAATTATATACCTATAGCTTTGTCGAACTTCAGAAAACAAGATACAGCTAACATTACTATACATTTTATATATATCATATTTTATAAGATCACACATTTGTAGTATTATAATTTTTTTGTTTTGATTATTGTAAGTTATTGCATCACAAACGAAATTAAATCAACGTGGAACTGAAAACTTTGATCGGTTTTTAGATAAGAACTAAATATCCGATGTACCCATTTCTTTATTTTTAACATCTTAATTGTAAACTTCTTGAGGAAAACCTTAAAAAGGTCCTTACAGTATGAAATACACACATAGTTTGAACAGTGAAAGGTTCAATCCAAAAAAGTAAATCAATAAGTTAAGAGCATTTAACGAAGGATTTATCCTTAAAAGAGAACTTTGCCAAAGCTTTATTGTTTGCAGGAAAAGTTGAAACAAGTTGAATGAAGAAAGGCATAAAATGTGCACAGAAAAGCTTTTGTTTAAAAAATTTCCTATTATTGAACAACTTTTCGCTGGTTGTTGTTATCTAATAAATCATTACGAAGTCCGAGGACAGTATTTTATGTATGGATGAACATGTGTGTTTAGAGAATATATACATACTTTAAGTGCACGCGAACTTGCAGTATTGGAGCCCATTGCCCTCAACATTTTAGTGATTTGCTCCGGTTGAGCTCATGTAATTATACCTATTAACGATGGGAAACGCATTATCCGAGAACAAGTTACCTATTTGCTCAAGAAGAGAGTAAAAAGCTGACGTATCACAAGAAAATATAAACGGAAATGCCAAATTCACTGTCGGAATATTTCGTCTGTACAATGTTAGGGAAACGAAAATAACAGGGTGGTTAAATAAACCGGAAATATGTTTGATATAAATGTACCTACAGCCTACACTTTCTATGCGCTAATGTTTCAAAGGACAAAAAATATGATTGAAATACAAATATTCTTCCGAAAATGATTGTTATTTATGTTTGTGCGACTTGACAACTTCAAACTTTCAGTGTGAACGTAGCCTTAAACCGATTACCGAATGTGCTTCATGAAACGGCACTCTATCCGCAAAAACCAACTGTGTGGTTTTCATGCCGGTGGCGACATTGGACCGGTTTTTTTGTAGACGGTGGAACTAGCCCCATACCGAGTATAACAATCGAGTTATTAAAGTAAAGGCCTACATTAAATCATTGGTCTATGCCTACAAGCCGGCGACGTTAGAGGAGCTTGGAGCCAACATTGAACGAGAAATAGCGGCCGTATCGGTCGAAATGTGCGGCCGAGAAGTCGAATTCCATTCACAAATGGGGACCCCATATAATCCTGATAGGAGCTCTAACTGGTCACAACTTCCTAAGAAACCACACGATGAAACTAAATCTCAAAGATGACGATATCATGTAGAGGCTGCGGGGACGAAGAGGTTCATGAGGACACACCTCACTTGTCACTTCCTCTGTCCCTTTTTTTTTTTTTTTTTTTATAATTTACACGCGCTAAAGAGGTTATGACTACTCTTATAGTGTTTTTACACAGCGCGGGCATTAAGGAAATTGGGATAGAGGAGATAGGAGATACCGATGCACATTGGACTTAAATGTCTGTAAATTGTACTGGGGAGGAAAGACAGAGCTGGGCAAGTCATTCCACATTCGCGTTGTACGGCTTATAAAAGAGTTTTTGTATTTCATTGTACGTCCGAAGATAGGCTGGATGGTAAACTGATGGGCATTCCTAGCATGACGAGTATTGCGGTTGAATTGCTGAAGGGGAGGAATGCAGTTGGCTATTTCATTTGAGCACTGTTTGTTGAAAAAACGGTAAAACAATGAGAGACACGAAACGTTTCTACGATGTTCAAGCGAATTAATAGAATTCGCAATATTCGTGTCTCCGATTAGTTTCAACGCACGATTTTGGATCCTATCTAGTAAGTGCAATATAGTTTTCGGTGCACCAGACCAGATGTGGGAATTGTACTCAAGCTTTGGGCGAATGAACGCCTTGTATATTATAGCCAGATCAGAAGGGGTAAAATATTTCTTGCACCGTTTGAGGAAACCTAGACATTTCGCTGCATTCTTGGCGAATTCGTGTACATGGTCATTCCAACGAAGGTTGTCATGAACGCACATACCGAGAATAGAAAGTCTTTCGGTTTCGGTAATGCAAGTGCCATTCATGGATAATGGCTGTATATTTGGGTTTCGCTTTAGAGACAGCAGACAGCATTGTGTTTTTGAAGCATTAAATTCCACTCTATTTTCTGAACCCCATTTTGAAATGCTGTTAAGGTCGGAATTTAATGAGCTTAACATACGTTGCTGTTCCAGTTCTACGGCCGAAGAGCAGGGACGTGAGTCCTGGAAAGAATATGAAAAGATAAGGGTGCTGTCATCAGCGAAGGAATGGATTGGATTAGAAGTTGCAGACAAGAGATCATTTATAAAAATGAGAAAGAGAGTCGGAGACAAAACTGAGCCTTGGGGAACACCAGCATTTATATGGTGAGTTTCAGAACTGAAACCATCCAAAACAACTTGAATTGAACGGCCAGAAAGGTAATTTCTAATTCATTGAATAAGAGACGCATCGATCCCATAAGCACGCATTTTCGACAAAAGAGCTTGATGCCAAACTCTGTCAAATGCTTTTGAAATATCGAGCGCAACAATCTTCGATTCACCGATGGAGAGATTGGTTCCACTTCTCGGTGAGATAAGTCATCAAATCACCAGTGGACCTGTTGCCACGAAAACCGTACTGCCGGTCGTTGAGGAGTTTCCGTGATTCAAGATATTTCATAAGCTGACGGTTTATCAGCGTTTCCATGACCTTAGAAAGAATGGACGTAAGTGCTATGGGTCGGTAATTGGTGGGAGAAGAAGATTCGCCTTTTTTAGGGACGGGCTGGACAAATGCTGTTTTCCACCTACTCGGAAAGAGTCCAGAAGAATAGGACAGATGAAAAAGCTTACACAGTGGTTTTGCCAGCGTGGAAGAACACCTCTTCAGAACGATGGGGGAGATACGATCTGGACCAGCGGATTTATTTATGTTGAGATCGTAAAGTACTCTTGCGACTGTACGAGTGCGAAAGTGGATTGGTCCCATGGTAAATTCTACGCACTCGAGTACAGGTGTAGACAAACCGCAATCTGGGAGCATAGAGCTGCCTGCAAAATGTGCGGTGAGCAGATTAGCTTTATCTAAAGAGCTGACAGCTGGAGTGTCATTGTAAATGAGCGTTGGGATTGCTGAAGAGGCCGAATTCTTAATATTTTTTACAATTGAGGAATAGAACACTTGGTAGCTATTACTTACATTACTTAGAAGAACTTTCTGGTGTTACACTTTCTGATCTTTACAGGTTCTTGAGGACATCAGGATGGCTAGACGACATCGGGTGGATACAAGAAGGAGAGACATGAGCTAACCATCTACAGCACCAAGGATTAACCCCCAAAAATGTCATCACTATGGTTCTAATACAAGGACCTAAGTGTTGTATAGAAGGGTTTACCCTGCTCTACCAACACGTTAACCTAACCTAACCTAAGCTCTTATATTTTACAAGATTTGTTAGTACAAGGACACACGTAGTACGAGTTTCTGTTTTCTGATCTACTGGTTTAAGGTGTCTATGGTTTGAATTAAAAGTAGGGTCCATAGACTGACATCTTTAAACGGATGCCATTATGTAAAATTCAGGGATTTGTTTGTAAATTTGCATTAGCAGTTATAAACCGAATATGCCGATGAACGTGTGTGGAGTGCAAATAAAGTGGGAGCTTTTGATTGTGTAGGCTCAAAGTGCTTGGAATTATTTTAAGATGCATGCATATGCATACCTATTCAATTTGGTTGAAAAAAAAAGAAGAAGTGGGAAATATTGGCTAAAAAGAAGTTTTTCTTTGTTGTAATTGCATTTTTTTTGGCAGTATGGTATCGTGTTTTAGTAAAATATACGAAAACAGATTGTAATTTGGGTAGTCTTTTTTGAGAAATAACTAGAAACCGATTTTTTTTCGATTTTTTTTGAGAAAAACTAAGTATGGGATCTTAATTAGAACTATTTTACTATCCTAATTATGTTTTTTTTATCAAAATCGTTAGAGGGGGTAGGTAAAATTATGCAGAGAAAATAGTAAAAAAAATGTTCAATATTTAGATCGAAAAATACTATTGCTGAACTATTTAGCTGAAAATTGAGTACCTACAAGATGTTGTTCGGGATGTAAGAATTACTTGGTTTTAAAAGTTTTATCCCAATCGAAAATGGGGTTTTCGAGATATGAACAGTTTCTAAAAATATCGCAATAATTTTGGAAAAATCTATTTTAATCTAAGTAGATATGCATTTTGGTCATAATCGGTTTTGCCGTTTTCAGGTTAACTGAAGATTTACTTCTTCAAAAATCGATTGTACGATAATATAGGGAAAAACTGAGTTTGCTATTACGTTAGAAATGATCACATTACCTTAGAAAAATTCACCGTACAAAATGTAGGTATAGAAAAAAATCAACAGTCTCTTCCCTGTTTTGAGTCATAGAAACAGTTCTTTTTCCTTGAATGTAAACTTTTACATATTAAATCTAGGCTTTCAGGTGTCGGTTTTTGTTTCTAGTAGGGGAATTATGCTTAAGATGACATACCCGATAAGATGACATACTTGCAATTACTCTTTAAGCATAAGCGCCACAGTTCTGCCAAACATGTCTGAACATGCAGTTTCACGATGTTAGTTAAGCCCACAGTAATTACTGTTAGCAGCTAGTTAACAACGTGCTTTAAATGACATCAAGAATTTTGTGCGTAAATTACTTTTTTTTGTATTGAGTTTTAGCTCCAAAATTTCAGATAATGTGAATGTTGCGTTGTGTCTGAAGTTATTTTTTGGGTACAGTTATTTGTATATTTAGTAATTCCTATGAGATATTTCTACCCCATAAGAAAATGTTGGTTCCTACAATCTTCTAAACATTTTTACTCATATCGGGCAAGATCACAAGCTATGTCATCTTACCCAAAAGGTAGTATTTTATTGTAATTTGTGTATCTCTTCATTGTAGTACCTATGCCATTTAACTAAAAAAGAACCTCAATCAGGCGTACTTGGTCAAAATACGTATGGCTCAGGCTATTCAAGACGTCAGGGAAAAATAAATAAATTTGGCTATGGCTATATATATGTCATCTTATACCGAACTATGCCATCTTAAACTAGCTGTTGAATTTAATTAAAAAATATTTAAAAAATACTATTTATTGTTTTACACTATTAATTTAAATGTAGTTTTTGTTACTAACAAATGAATTAATTGAATTCAAGAAAAAGTATGTCATCTTGAGCACAATTCCCCCAAAATATCTCGCAAAATCATAAATGACTGCCTGATTAGCATATTATATCGCCAGATGGTAATGAACGATTTGTTAAAGCCTTTGTGCTGGCTCATTGTTTAGTTGATTGGAAACAAAACTCCACGTCCGTTGGATGAGATACAACCCTAGAACATAATGCTGCATTTGCACGATCACACATTCCTAACCAGCTTTTAAATTCCCTCAACCGAATACTTTCCACACGGAACGAATAATTTCAAACTAAGCGGATAAAATTCTAATGTCGTTTTCCATTGGGACCAAAAATCAATCTTTTTTTTTTTATCTAAATCACTTTTAACGTTCCATTGGGCAGAAAAATCAATCTCTTTTTCGATTCGGATCACTTTTTGCTGATCTCGATATTTTTTCAGATCTACACTTACCAATATAATTTGCACAGCTGTCATTTTGCGAAGTTTGTTTTCGAGGCAAATGCTCAAAGTTTCGTGAAAACCAAAATAACAAAATACATAACTATAGCTATGGATATGATTTCGGAGGAATTATTATCTTCATCCTCTCCCTCGTCATCTGAAGACTACAAATCACAAATAATACTTCATTTGTATCTACAACAGATACATTTGTATCTACAACAGGGACTTGGGCACAAATCCTCATTCTATAGTCCTTCCCGTGGGCGCCCGCCTGAAAATGGCAAATCAGTCTAACTGGTTAGTGTCAGTCAAGGTTCTACGCTGACGGACAGCGAGACCGTTCTGAACGACCGAACGTCGATAGTGACTTAGATTCCATTGACACGGTGAGTTCCGTGCTCACGGAGGAGGCCTAAAGGAGCTGCTCTGACGCTCCCGGGACCGATTCTATTAAAAACTTAGGGATAGAAAAACTATCCCTTCTAAAAAAAAAAACGTCTGACCACCTCCAACAAGAAGAAGCTGAGGTGCCTTCTTGCCGATGGTCTCTCATACAATGAGGCACTGGAGGAAGTCCTCAATGAATCAACGACCAGTGAAGCATCCACAGCCATCAAGCGACCTCGGTCTAGCAACAACTCTCCTGCTGAACCAAGCAAGAAAGCTAGACCAAATGCTCCTTTGTTCGCTGACGTAGCAGGAGCCGTAAAATTAGGACTCCTTCTGGACAATTTTCCAGATGGCCACCTGGAGCCCTTACATCAAAAAGCGGTGGGAGATGCCATCATCAGGGAGGTGAATAAGCTCCCCGGCGACGATGGCCCACATATACGATTTCTGGGCTGCTCGTACAAGCCAGGGTGGCTGACGGTCAATTGTGCGGACACTGGCACCAGGGATTGCTTAGCCTGCATCATCAGACTAATCTCACCTTGGGAGAACGCGAAGCTACGGCTAGTGGAAGGGAATGACCTCCCTAAGCCATGTGTGACAACCGCGTACTTCCCTGGAACCTCCCGCTCCGAGGACGAAATTTTGCGGACTCTAAGGCTGCAAAACAGAGCTCTTCCCACCAAAGACTGGAAAGTTCTAAGGAAGGTGGCCAACGCCCAAGGTCTCGCCCTGACCATCTCGATGGATGAGTGTTCGGTGAAACTTCTTGAGGACCTGCTATCAGCCGTTCTATAACATGAACCGGGTTTAGATCAGGATCAAGAAGAATCCTTACTCTCGGACATCGACCAACGCGAGAGAGCCTATAAGAAGCGAGCAGGCGCCCAAGGAGGCTGTTCAGTCGCTTCCCGCCAGCTGAGGAAACGGTTAAGCCCGTTCCCACAACTTCCAGAACAACCAAACCACCACAGCGGGACAAAGGAGACAATCCATCGTCCTCTACCACTGCCAGGTCTAGCTGCAAATCAGCACAATCAGGTTCCAGACAGCTATTGTCTAGACCTGTGCGAAGACCTCCAGGAAAAAGCCGGCCCACACAGATTCGAGACGGCAGAAAAAGAGGGGACTCACCTAGAAAGGTCCTCCCTAACCCCAATAAAACATGAAGGTTGTTCAAATCAACATTCACCACGCTAAGGCCTTGGCAGTCTTAACCAAGACCATGAACTCCAACGGTCTAAACGTTGCCCTTGTGCAGGAACCATGGACTAGCACAGAAGGCAAAATTCTAGGACTCTCAACACCTACAGGTAGAATTATTTATTCCACTTCATCCAGTAGACCTAGAACATGCATTATTTTTGATAATAACACGAATTTCTTCCCATTGACAGAGTTCATTTCCAGAGACCTCACGGCTGCCATCGTGAAGATAAACATCCGCTTACTTCCGTGGTGACTCATCTGCATGCCCCCCATTTGAAGTAGAGAATCTTCTCCAGCATGCGCAACGCACCAAGACAGAAATTGTTCTCGGTTGTGACGCAAATGCACATCACACAATTTGGGGGAGCTCGGACATCAACAACAGAGGTGAGTCCTTAGTTGACCTTATAACGTGGAATAATTTATATATATGCAATATCGGGAGGGAACCAAACTTCATTAACGCAGTTAGAAGAGAAGTTTTAGACATTACTATAGCTTCATCCTCATCTAACGACCTAATTTCCAACTGGTATGTGTCTACCGAACCGTCATGCTCAGACCACCGACATATCATATTTGAAATTAAAGAACTTACTTACTTACTTAAGGCAAAGGCCACAAACTCCCAAACAGACTGGGATATATACAAGGCCGGCCAGCGGAAATTCAAAAAGGCCATAATTAGTGCTAAACGCACAACCTGGCGCACATTCTGTAGTGATATCGAAATCACCACAGAATCGGCTAGACTTCGAAAAATCATGTGCAAAGAATCCGCAGTACCCGGATATCTCAAGGATAGTAATGGTACTTGGACAAAATCCTGTGAGGAGACGCTCAGTCTACTTCTGCAGACTCATTTTCCGGGTTGTACTATGAACCAGGCTAATCAGTCTAGTTTTAATACCACGTTAGCGACAATTCCGACAGAACTTGTAACCGAAGATAAACTAAACTGGGCAATTGATACATTCTCCCCGTTCAAATCTCCTGGATGCGACGGTATTTTTCCAATCATGCTCCAGAAAGCTAAGACTACTATTATCCCGATCTTAAAAAGACTTTTCATTCGTAGTCTGGAATGCGGCTACATTCCTAAAACCTGGCGAGAGGTTAAGGTAGTTTTTATACCAAAGGCGGGAAAATCTAGCCACACCACCGCCAAAGACTTCAGGCCGATAAGTCTTACATCTTTTATTCTGAAAACTTTCGAAAAACTAATGAACGTCTTTATACGCTGCCGGCTAGATGACAATGCGATCTCCTCCGCCCAACATGCTTATATTAAAGGTAAAGGGGTGGAGACCGCATTGCATGAGGTCGTTAGCACCATAGAGAGGTCATTAAAAGATAAAGAATATACTCTGGCGGCGTTCCTGGATATTGAAGGTGGCTTCAATAATGTTAAAACGTGCGCAGTAAAGAGAGCACTACAGAATTCAAATGTTGACCAATCTCTCACTAATCTGATTATAAACTTACTTACTTGGAGTAACTGCAGCTAGAGGCACTCCGCAGGGAGGGGTCATTTCTCCTCTACTCTGGGTACTTGTCATTAATGAGCTATTAATGAGATTTAAGAATATGGGTGTCAAGGTGACTGCACACGCAGATGATGTAGTTTTGCTTGTACAAGGAAAATTCCTACAAACCATAAGCGACCTGTTAGGGAATTCACTAAGAACTCTCGGTACGTGGACAAAGCAATGCGGTATGCAGTTACTGTGACCCCCATATTGTTAAATCGCATTAATGACAAGTACCCAGAATAAAAGGAAGATGACCCCTCCCTGCGGAGTGCCTCTTTCAGCAGTTATTCTACGTTCAGTGTCACATATTTCCGCGTTGATGTTCCTTTTGCTAAGTAAATTTATAACCAGATTAGTGAGAGATTGGTCAACATTTGAATTCATTTGAAGGCACCTTCAACAGTGTATATCCTTTATCTTTTGAATGACTTCTCTATAGTGCTAACGATCTTATGAAATGTGGTTTCCATCCCTTTGTCTTTAATATAAAGCATTTTGTTGATTTTGGAGGAAATCGCACTGTCATCTAGCCGACTACGTATAAAGATGTTCGTTAGTTTTTAAAAGTTCTAGAAAGTCATTCTTGTTCTGTTAACTGTTTTCACTAAAACTTTGCTACGATGAAAATACAATTGGACCCTCCGGGTAACCTCCAACGTTGACTGGTGATGGTCAATTTAATTGGAAAATGCTTGTCCGTTAACACTTCGCTGATTTTGTGGCCTAATTTAAGGAGCCGCATTCTTGAAATCTAGAGATTGCTGAATGGAAACATACGCACACGAAGTAAATGATCAATAGGATCGCATCATAAAATATACGCTTCATGAATACGGAGACCTAAAAAAAGTTTTATTTGGTGCAGGTGCAATGCTTAACTCTTTCAAGGGCAGTGGTATGAAAACTATACCACGCATTTAAACTTTTTTCTATACTTCAATGTGCGATGGTATACTTTCTATACCACATTTCTATGTAAATTTGAGCTTGTATTTTCAAAGAAAAAATAAATCTGATGGAGGAGGGGGACGGATATATTAAATTTTATATCGTTTTCCATTCGTTTCACTCGGGGATCGACTCAATAGGCGTTTTTAGGGTTCCGTAGCCAAATGGCAAAAATCGGAACCCTATTAGATTCGTCATGTCTGTCTGTCTGTCTGTCTGTCCGTCCGTATGTCACAGCCACTTTTCTCCGAAACTATAAGAGCTATACCGTTGAAACTTGGTAAGTAGATGTATTCTGTGAACCGCATTAAGATTTTACACAAAAAAAAAAAAAAAACAGTAAATTTTGGGGGTCCCCATACATAGAACTGAAACTCAAAAAAATTTTTTTCATCAAACCCATACGTGTGGGGTATACATGGATATTTCCAAAGTGGCAAAGCGCTCTGAACCGAGCGTGCTCAGATCGTTCTGATGATTTTCTGTTTTTCCTGTTTTTTTTTTTTTTTCTCTCTCAAATATGACTGGAAGTGTGAATATATATAAGCCTGCTCAGTCAATTAATTCTGATCTCAAGAGAAAAACGCCTAATCTGTAATCCAATGGAACAAGAAAACTGCTTCTGGCTGAATCCACAGAAGTATTGGTGAAATGCCAAAAAAATAATCTACGGCAGCTGCATCTGACTTTTATAAAATACATAAATTGCACTTGTGTGAGTGTTTCTTGAGTGGATTCTGACTTCAAATCGAGAAGCGAAATTCTCTTCTCAGAATCAGCAGAAGAGTATTTTTTGTGCCAATGGAACAGTTTCAGAAGCGAATGTTTCGATTCTGGACTCTCCCGGACGCTTCTTTTTGCCCAATGGAAAACGACATTAGGGTGTTTCGATTGGACCATCTGTAGTTGTCAAAATTGACTAACGGTTTTTGCAAATTTGCAAGTCGAAGTGCATCGCAAAACTATTCAAGAGAAAATTTCATTGCATTATATTGATATCTGTTTGCTAAAAACTTATTTTACATAAAAACATAAGGAGATTGTGCTCCTGTGAGCATGTTTAGTTTGTGGTATAAAAAGTATACCACTGAACAAATACACTGTTCGTGGCGGCTAATAAAAAAATTTTTTGTGTGACAAGGTTAGAATTTTAGTTTACTTGTGATAAACGTTTTTTTTTTATAGTAGTATATTTATCAGAATTCTTGTTATTATGGCTAGGAAGAAACTAAAAGAAAGCGAGATCTCTTATCTATTTGAACAAAATGATAGTGAAAGTATTGACTTGGCAGAGATTCTATCAGATGAGGATTTTTTAGTTGATGACCGATTTTATAAGAGTGCTAAACACACCGATCTTCAGCATATTTTTGACATGGTCATCCAAGGCATTTCTGGATGTTATTGATACAGATGGTAACAATGATTACCACTGAAAGATTTCAAATTTGACCTAATTTCAAATCTATGTGAACGAGTATATACAACCGAAGTCCATGTCCTAAAAAACAAGCCATTTGTTGACAAAAGGGTTAGATCAAGCTCCTCTCATCAACCAATAAGAACTTCATTACGAAGATGCGCACACTGCAGCAGGGCAGGACAACAAAGGAGGACGCAGTGGATGTTTTCAACTTGTAATGTGCCACTTTGTCTCAGTAAGACAAAATCCTGCTTCAATGAGTTCCATCGTTGAAATTTATAATTCATGAGCAGTGGTATAGTTTTCATACCACGTCCTTGAGACGAATCCTGCAGGGATAATTTTTAATTTTTTGTCTTTCTTAAATAAAATGATGGAGTTAAAGTAATTTATCTAAAAAAATATAGTATAATTATTTGCATTTTCTAGTACTGCCCCGGAAAGAGAAGAAACTAGTTTGTGTAATTATTTAAAACTGACGTTACTTTACTGTTGCAGCGTAACGCTTGTGAGTGGCCAAAGATTTATTTACAAAATCAACAATAAACATAAAAAAATATTGATAATTACTATTACTATCTTATATAAGTTGTACAATGTACGCGTTGTTACTGTGATCCATTCATAATAGCTTTTATATCGTCTGCATCTAGTGTCTCATATTTTAGTAAAGCTTCGGCTAGGGCCTTATGTTCTTTTGCATGTTTTTTCAATATAGCTTTTGCTCTCTCATAGCTTTCGCTGAGAATCCTCTTTATTTCAGCATCGACTGCTTCCACGGTGTAAGGACCTAACGAGTCGCCTGTTCCTAAGCCTTTTGGACCCTCGATTGTACGCAATCCCACCTTTTCTGACATACCCCAATCCTTGACCATATGAGTTGCAATAGATGTAGCTTGTTTTAGGTCACTGCTCGCACCAGATGTAATTTTATCTATTCCAAATATAAGTTCTTCAGCTGCTCTGCCACCCATCATTGTGTCCATCATCGCCAATAGCTGAGCTCTTGTCACATGATACCTCTCTTTTTCTGGTATGTAAGCTGTGTGTCCAAGCGAAGGCCCTCTCGGCATAATTGTAACTTTATGTAACGGATGCGATTCCTGTGAGAAAAATTTAATTTGATTAATAACAAAATTTAAATTTTTTAATAGTTACTTTTGTGTAGTAGGCTACTATGGCATGACCACCCTCGTGATAGGCAGTAATGAGATTCGCTTCTTCATCTGGAAGTCTTGCCTTACGTTCCGGTCCCATGAGCACTTTATCTCTGGCCGATTCCAAATGTTTCATAGTCACAGATTCCGCACCATCTATGGCCGCTCTAAATACAATACGAAAATTGCTCAAATGAAGGAAGTGTTGTGCCACAAGCTTACCTTAGGGCCGCTTGATTTATCATGTTTTCCAAATCAGCTCCAGTAAATCCGGAAGTACCTCGAGCCAACATATCAATATCGATTTCATCGTGTAACACTTTTGCCAGGTAAAGTGACAAAATGTCTTTACGACCAGTAAAATCAGGTGTGGATACGACAACCTATACAAGAACGACTTTACCCATCTTTTAGAAAAGCAAATATATTTCTTATTGCATTACCTCGACATCAAATCGTCCCGGCCTTAGAAGTGCCTGATCAAGATCATCCCTCCGATTTGTCGCTCCAAGCACGATTACGCCGGCATTTTGATGGAATCCATCCATTTCCGAAAGCAGTTGATTGATAGTTTGGTTTGCATAAGGATGAAGAACGGAGTTTGTTCGCTTTGCTCCAACGGAATCGATTTCATCAATAAATATAACACAAGGCGCTCTCTGTTTTGCTGCTTCTGTGCATTTGAATAAATAGGATGCACATTTTCAAAGTTAAATTAATCTAACCTACTAATTGCAGAGCGTTTCATTAATAATATTTTTTTTTTTGTAAACAATATATATGAGAATATATTTATAATATATTTTGAATAGTTTGACTAGCTGGTTTTATCAGAAAAATGTGAAAGATAAATGGAAATATGTACGTCGGGTTACCTACGATATCTCGAAAAAAAAAATCTCGAAAGCTAAAATCTAGAAACCAAAATCTCGAATAACAAAAATCTCTTTTGCGCGCGCAAAATGTTACCATTGTCTCAAAAATTAATATTAATTCGAGATTGCTACAATTATTAGGTGTCTTGTTTTTTTATTTTTCCCAGGTGGTTGGGTGCTGTATGAATAGGGTAGGCACTGATTGGCGTCAACTTGGCGATGCCCAGTCGTTGTAACTGTTCATACACATCAATTGTGCTTATTTTACCTCCGCGTGGTAGCCACCGGGTACTGGTCTTGTCCTTTCGGGCATGACTTGCTAAACTTATAAGCGCGAGTGTTGAACACGAAGAAAATAGCAACACTATAATGCTCTGTCGGAATGACTGCCTGATCGAGTCTCAGAGGTCTTACATGAGCCCCTCAGAAAGAGGACGTACGGCGGATGAATTCACATGGTTGAATCAACGGTGGCGTCAACAGTCAACATGGCAGATACCTCAATGAGCTACTTTGACGTATTTGGAGCTGAGGTCATTGAGGATTTTTCAGCACTAGTCAGGGTGTTGAAATAGAGATGGTGGCGGAAGAGCCCTTAATGGGTCAACGGCAGCTCTCACATCCCCGCAGCGGGTTACTGACTCCGGAATATTCCGGCTCCTTTTGCCCAAGGGGTTACAGAAAGGGCCTGGTCCTCCAGGTTGGGGGTTGTGCGTGGGGTTAACGACCCTACCACGGAAAAAAAAGAATTGTTGCGAAGCAACCAAAAGCCTCGGATAAGGACGGATTCACTGTTGACGACCCTGCAAAACGAAAAAAGGACAATGACGTTCGGATCTGCACGTGGAATGTTCGAACTCTGAACAGACCGCGTGCAGCCGAACAACTAGCGGAGGCCCTAGACTGCTACAAAGCAGGTATCACCGCCATCCAGGAAGTGCGGTGGGATGGGCCGGGCAAAAGGAGGATGAAAAACTGTGACATTTACTACGGTGACTGCTACAGAGAACAAAAGCAGCGTCTATTTGGATGCGGATTTGTTGTAAGCGGCAGACTTAGGCAAGAAGTCTTGAGCTTTCGACACGTTAGTGAACGCCTTACAACTATCCGCATCAAGGCTAAATTCGCCAACATCAGCCTGATATGCGCTCACGCCCCCACAGAAGATAAAGACGATGCTACCAAAGAGTGTTTCAACGAGCTCCTCGACAAAACATATGAGCAATGTCCTAAGCATGACTTTAAAATCGTCTTGGGTGATTTTAACGCCAAAATAGGAAAGGAGGACATCTTTGGTAGCACAATCGGAAAACACAGGCTACACGACACCACGTCTGGAAACGGACTTAGGCTGATTGATTTTGCTGCGGGACGTAATGTTACCATAGCTAGCTCACGGTTTCCTCACCTCAATATACACAAAGGAACATGGCGGTCACCTGATCATCAAACCGTCAACCAAATTGATCACGTTGCGATCGACGCAAGGCACTCCTCCAGTATTCTAGATGTCCGAACTTTCCGAGCGGCCAACATAGACTCGGACCACTACCTTGTTGTAGCCAAGGTACGGATGCGGATATCCAAGACGCCACAACAACGAGAAAATACTGTGAGGAGATTTAACGTTGGACGACTACAAACGCAACAAACCGCCAGAACCTTTGCCGATCGCGTATCCCTCAACCTCTCGAGAAGTCCTATGCTGCCAGCATCAAGTGCCGAAGACCAGTGGCGCCGATGCCAAGAAGCCATCAAAAACGCCGCAACTGATGTGCTCGGTTTCACCAGTCCGCCCCCCCGAAACCCCTGGTTTGACGAAGAGTGCCGGCAAGCACATGCAGCAAAACAAAGTGCCTACGAAGCGTCGCTGCATAGAAGGACGAGAGCAGCTCGTCAGCTCTACGAGCAAAAAAGGAGGGAAGAACATCGGCTTCTCCGGAGAAAAAAGAGAGAGCATGAGAAGCGCGCGATCGAGGATATAGAGAGGTGTTACTCCAGGAACAATGTTCGGAAGTTTTACCAAAAGGTAAAAAGAACGTGTCATGGCAACAAGACCCGAACGGAGACCTGTAGAGACGAGCAAGGAAACCTTGTAGTAGAGTCACAGTCGGTGCTGAGGACATGGAAAAACCATTTCTGCAGACTGCTAAACGGCGAAGACGACACAAATTCCGCTGTTAGGCAGAACGATCTATTCAACCTGGACGATGACAGCCAAGATTTCCGTCCACCTGACCAAAATGAAGTGAGGATAGCAATATCTAAGCTTAAATCCAACAAGGCTGCTGGTCCAGACGGCTTACCTGCCGAGCTCTTCAAGGCAGCCGGAGATGACTTGGTAGAGTGCATACACCAACTCATCTCCAAGATTTGGTTAGAGGAAAGTATGCCCGATGAATGGAACCTCAGCATTGTTTGCCCGATCCACAAGAAAGGAGACCCTCTAAACTGCGCCAACTACAGAGGCATCAGTCTCCTGAACACTGCGTATAAGATCATGTCTGCTGTATTGTGTGAACGCCTGAAACCATTCGTCAACGATCTGATAGGTCCCTATCAGTGCGGTTTTAGGCCCGGTAAGTCCACGACCGATCAAATATTCACACTACGGCAGATCCTGGAAAAAACCCAAGAATACCAGATCGATACTCACCATCTTTTTGTCGATTTTAAGGCCGCATATGACCTTCCAACTCGAACGGGAAGTGCAACTTATCAATCTTCGTCTCGAGGAACGCCGGGTACCAGTGGCACCGTTGCTAGAAAGCAACTCAGCGCATAGAGTTGAGAAGTCGCTAAGCCCAAAAATTAACCGGGACCGTCCTGCAAAGAGGGTAAGGGAAGGAGATAGAACTATCAACGGAGCGGAACAGCGTATTGAGACTCCGTCCCCGAAGAAAAAGCGAGGAATAGCGCCAGTCGAACCACGAGCTCAAAAACGCGTTCAAAAAAGTGACCGCATTAATCCACAGTCGACTTCCTCCAGGCTGGAGCCTCTTAGAGACAGAAACGTTGCCAAAACGAAGGCAAACGAGTGGACGAAGGTCGAAAGAGGTGCTCGGAAAAATCATGCACTAAAGGCGAAACGTCCCGACGCAATAATTATAAAAAGAACGGGCGAGCTTACATACGCTGACTTATTGCGGAAATTGAAAGCGGACACGAATTTAAAACAAGTCGGAGAAAACGTTAGTCAAATCCGGAAAACAGCAAGCGGAGACCTCCTTTTAGCGCTAAAAAAATCTGCCGAGATACCTACTTCGCGCCTAAAAGAAAAAATCGTGGATTCGTTAGGCGAAAATGCTAGCGTTCGTTCTATGACGCACGAGATACTCCTCGAATGCAAGGACATAGATGAAGTAACGTCGAAAGAAGAAGTTTGCGCGGCCATTACAGAGCTTCTTCAAGATTATGAAGTAAAACCGCCGGCAATAACAACAATGAGGAGAACTTTTGGCGGGACTCAGGCGGCCACACTACGATTGCCTGCAGACATCGGAAACCGTCTACTTACTACGGGAAAAGTGCGCGTTGGTTGGATCTATTGCAGGATCCGAGAAAAAATTTCTCCAAAGAAATGCTTTAGATGCCTCGGGTTTGGCCATATAGCAAGAACGTGCAAAAGCCCTACCGATCGATCCAATGCATGCCTCGGATGCGGAGAAAACGGGCATAAATTGAAGGACTGCAAGGCAAAACCAAAATGCCTGCACTGCAGTGCAAACGGAGTAGACTTTGGACATATAACCGGTAGTGCTAGGTGCCCAGAGTATAAAAAAGCCCTTGAGAGCTTACACGCGAAAACATGAAAATTTTGCAACTAAATTTAAATCATTGTGAGGTAGCTCAGGATCTATTGCATCAAACGGTCCACGAGCATAAGGTCGACATTGCAATACTCTCGGAGCAATATTGCAACATTAATTCGGGTAACTGGGCACATGATGCGACGAAAAAAGCCGCCGTATGGGCATGTGGTAATACCACGTTTCAGATACCACCCTTCGGCGAGGAAAACCACTTCGTAAGGGCAAAGATAAACGATGTATACATATACAGCTGTTATCTACCCCCAAGCCTTACGATTGAGCAATACGAACGAGTCGTCGAAAGCATAGTTCTTGATGCTAAGGATCATACCCCAACTATTATAGCCGGTGATTTTAACGCATGGGCAGTAGAATGGGGAAGCGTGCTAACGAATAAAAGAGGAACCATTCTACTTGAAGCTCTCTCTAGTTTAGACGTCGTCGTAGCTAACGTGGGAAATGTGAACACGTTTAGTAGAGCGGGTGCGAGCTCGATCGTGGATATTACGTTCGTTAGTAGTAACTTATTCAGGCACACGACTTGGCGCGTCAGCAGTCACTACACCCATAGTGACCACAATGCCATTTTAATCGATCTCCATAGTCCTACACGACCTCGAAACCCTCGGCCACAAACTATTAAGATGAAATGGAACGCGAACACCTTAGATGAGGAGCTCTTAGAGTACGCAATCACTGAAGCTATAGTTGAAGGGAGAACAGCGAATGAGATCGTACGTCAAGTAACGCGACAACTGCACGCTGCCTGCGATTTATCAATGGCTCGAACAGGAACACAAAACCGCCGGCGTCCAACGTATTGGTGGAACGACGACATTAAGGAGCTTCGATCAGCATGTCTAAAGGCACGAAGAAAATACCAACGGTCTAGACGCGATACGGATAGACATTTGATTTTGAGGACAGTGTATAAAGAAGCACGCGCCGCACTCAAATCCGCCATTAAGGCTAGCAAAAGACAGTGCTTTAAGGATCTTTGTACGCAATTGAACGGAAACGTTTGGGGTAAAGCGTACAAAATTATAACCGCGAAGCTCAAGACGCCTCAGAGGCCGGCACCAACTTGCCCGCTATTACTCCGCAGAATCGTAGAAACTCTGTTCCCCTCTAATCAGGACGGAGTTCTACTAAGCGAGATCGAAGAAATACACGAACATATTCCTGCTGTAACAATCAATGAACTCACCGCAGCAATCGAGAGGGTAGAGGATCGAAAAGCTCCTGGTCCAGACGGCATACCAAACCGGGCTTTAAAAATATCGATGAAAGCCCGCCCAGACGTTTTCGTTAGCATGTATAATGCGTGCTTAAGCGAGGGAATATTTCCGGAACAATGGAAATACCAACGGTTGGTATTATTACCGAAAGGAAATAATCCTCCGGAGGAGCCCTCATCTTATCGACCGCTCTGTATGCTCGACACTATGGGAAAAATTTTAGAGCGAATTATATGTAGCAGACTACAGCCTATCATTGAAGCCAATGATGGGCTCGCGGAACACCAGTACGGCTTTAGAAAGGGCCGATCGACAATCGACGCTATTAAAGTCGTAATAGACAAAGCCCAATCGGCTATAGAAGGTAGACGATGGAAAGGAGGCAGTAAAAAGTATTGCGCCGTGGTTACTCTTGACGTGAAAAATGCTTTTAACTCGGCGAATTGGTTGCGTATCTTACAGTGCCTCAAAAGATTAAATGTACCGAAGTACATATTAAGACTAATCAGGAGCTACTTTACCGATAGGTTGCTCCTTTACGACTCCGACGACGGGACGAAATTGTATAAAATTACAGGGGGCGTGCCCCAAGGATCGGTGTTAGGTCCTTTACTGTGGAACGTGATGTATGACGCCATCCTTCGACTTCCAGTCCCCAGGGAAGTCTCCATTATAGGGTTCGCGGATGATATTGCGGTTGTAGTCGTGGCGAAACGGCTTGAAGAAATCGAGTTGTATAGCAACGAAGCAATAGCACTGATAAAGAATTGGCTAGGCGATATGAGTTTAGACCTCGCGGACCATAAAACGGAATCCGTGCTCATTACAAGTAGAAAGGTGCTAGAGACGATAACGATCAAAGTCGGAGAGCACAACATTATTTCCAGCCCATTTATAAAATATCTGGGAGTGATGATTGATGCGCGGCTTAATTTCCGACATCACCTCGCATACACCTGCGAGAAATCGTCCAAAACTATAGGCGCTCTTTCGAGACTCATGTCGAATATCGGCGGTCCGAAGCAAGGCAAAAGACTAATGCTTGCGAGGGTTGTAGCCTCCATACAGCTGTACGGGGCACAAATATGGTCTGACGTCGCGAATAAAAAGACACACGTTAAGGAAACCAAATCTGTGTATAGATTATGTGCACTACGAGTTAGCAGTGCGTATCGAACGGTATCCCACGACGCGATATTGGTACTATCCTCTATGGTACCAATTGATATCCTAGCTTTGGAAGCTAGGCGAGTTTATGACAATCGCGCCCAAAACGGGTCAAGCGCAAATCAAACGAAGAAACTCGAAAGAAGCCGCAGCATAGAAACGTGGCAACAACAATGGAACGAGTCTCAAAAAGGGAGATGGACGTACCGACTAATCCCAAGGATTGAAAGTTGGATAAACCGAAAACACGGGGAACTGAACTATTATCTTACACAGTTCTTGACTGGTCACGGTGGTTTTCGGGAATACCTATTCAAGCGAAACCGTGATTCGAGCCCATCCTGTCCTCGCTGTGTAAACGCGGTAGAGAACGTGGAACACGTTTTCTTCGAATGTGCTCGGTATGCAAACGAAAGAGCTGTATTGCGTGAAGCATTTGGTGAACCGCCAACACCAGAAAACATTGTCCAATATATGTTGAAATCCGAAGATCTTTGGGCTGCTGTGAACGATGCAGCAGTACGAATAATGTGCGATCTAAGGAGTTTAGAACGGCAGCGGAACGCGAATTCGCTAAACAACATGTGACGAAGCAAAAAGCTCGAATCCGTCCCTCGCGAAGTAATACCTAGCGGTAGTTCCGCGAGGGAATAAACGGAAAGATTCGGGAGGTGGTTTTAGTCAGTAAGAATCTGACACTACCAATGGACGTCGGACCATTGGTGCCTATGCAAGGTTTCCACCTACCCACGAAAAAAAAAAAAAAAAAAAAAAAAAAAAAAAAAAAAAAAAAAAAAAAAGCCGCATATGACAGCGTTTATAGAGACGAGCTATACAGAGCCATGTCTAGTTTTGGCATCCCTGCCAAACTTGTCAGATTGTGCAGAATGACGATGGAGAACGCTCGCTGCTCCGTAAAGGTCGGAAACAATCTCACCGAGACCTTTGATGTCAAAAAAGGATTTAGACAAGGTGATGCGCTGTCATGTATTTAGTATTTTTAGTAGTATTTATTT
The DNA here is from genome assembly GCA_946477585.1 of Cheilosia urbana. Classification (NCBI taxonomy): domain Eukaryota; kingdom Metazoa; phylum Arthropoda; class Insecta; order Diptera; family Syrphidae; genus Cheilosia; species Cheilosia urbana. Next base: position 49,602,954 of record OX297856.1, read on the forward strand.
ATATTGAAACGCTGTACATTGAGTTTAACTCATAAAAGTACAGGAAATGAGAATAACATGATATTACAAAATGTGCAAGAGAGAACAAAGTAAACTACAATAATTATTTGAAACAAAAACATTATATAAACAAAAACAAATTTTCAAGTTAAATGTTGTAAAAAAAAGCGCAACCAAGAGACAAAAAAAAGAAGAGAATATAGCTAGATCAGTTCAAATTGGAAAAGTGTTTAAAGCAGATTGAATGAAATGTTTTGTGTTCGATTTTGGACCTCACATAAATGGGCAGGTTGTTCCAGAGTTTGACAGCATAAATGAAGAATTGTCTGCGAGAAGTTAAACAGGTATATGTAGCGGGGCGCAATACTATATAGCGATTAGAAGTACAGACATTTATATTTTTGAACAAGTAGTTTGGTTCTTTCTTGTGAATAATTTTAAAAAGTAGAGAACAGCATCGATATTTGAAAAAGTCCTCCAAATTACAACCAAGAAGTTGACGAGCCTCAGATGAGATATGATCAAACCTACGGCGGTTGAATACAAACCGGGCAATCGAGTTGAAAGCAACGCGTAGTCTTTGAAGTGAGAGGAAATCAGGATCAGCAAACAGCTCACATCCAAAAGAAATTATAGGAATTATTAATGCTTTTACCAGTTTTAGCTTAACTTGTGTAGGTAAAATTGTTTTAACTATTGATAATCCTCGTAGTGATGCGTAGACTTTTTTCAACATAGAGTTTATATGGTTATCCCACGTTAATTTGTTATTAAAGATTACTCCTAGGTTTTTAGCAGTGGTAACATATTCAACTTGGGAAGAATTTAGAAAAATTGGAGGGAAATCGGGAAGGTACGGCTGATGTTTAGATATAGGTATGGCTTTTGTTTTGGCGGGATTCAGTTTGAGACCATTGCATTTAGACCACTCAAAGATAGAACATAAATCATCGTTCATTTTAGCTATAGCATCCTCAACCATGCCAAGAGGGAAACTAATGTATAATTGGACATCATCAGCATATATATGGTAACGACAGTAAGATAAAATAGAAGGTAAGTCATTAATGAACAAAGAGAACAGCAAAGGACCAAGAATAGATCCTTGGGGAACACCATTATTAACAGGAAGAAACGAAGACAGGTCACTATTACATGAAACAGCTTGCAAGCGATTAGTCATATATGAATAAATAAGTTTATTGGAAGTGTCAGAAAAGTTAAAAAATTTAATTAATTTATCACAGAGAATTTTGGGATTAACGCAATCGAATGCCTTAGAAAAGTCAAGTAAAGTTATCACAGTAGTATAATTTGCATCGATTGCCCGTCTTATATCGTCAGTTACTTTTAATAAAGCAGATGTGCAGCTGTGCCCGGAGCGGAAGCCTGACTGAAAAGGGTTAAGAAGCTCTTTGTCTTTAATATGCTGTTTTATTTGTTTACTAATAATACATTCGAAGGTCTTTGATAGAAAGGGGAGAATAGCTATGGGCCTATACTCAGATTTAGAACCTTTTTTAAGAATAGGGATGATTTTTGACTTTTTCCAAGCAGAAGGATACGCAGATGTCATAATAATGGTGTTAAATATGTGGGTTATGTGGGGAAGTACAACCGGAATCAGGATTTTTATGAAGTCAGGATGAATGTTATCTAACCCGACAGATTTGCATTTTATTGAGAAAACCGCATTTCCTACCTCATATTCGTCAACTGAAACAAATGAGAAAACATTCTCTGTATTACAATCATGACGAATGGTCGCATGATCTGTGAAAAGTGAGGTTGTCGGAGTAGATAATCTAAGATTCAATTCATCAATATCTATATTGTCGTCCAAGATTGAAATATCTTCCTTATTTAATCCAATATTACGAACTTCGTTCCATAGGAACTTGGAGGATCTATCGGAATTAAATCTACTATTATAGTAGTTGAGTTTAGCGGATCTAATAAGCTTTGTAACAAGATTACGCGATGCCCTAAAGTTTCTATACATTTCTGCACATCCAAAACGTTTCCAACGACGATATAAGATATCTCTTCTTTTCATAGCACATATGATGTTGTTATAAAGCCAAGGACAGCAGTTAGATTTAATAGTTCCAGTCTTAATAGGAACGTGTCTGTTAAAAAGGTAGTCAATTGCAGTGGTCAAGAATTCGGTTTGTATATTAACGTCCGCAGTAGAATAAATTGAGTTCCAGTCAAGTGCCAAACAATCACTAAAAAGACAATCAACATTAATATTGCGGAAGTCACGAAACTGAATGGGATCAGACGATCTTTTCTCAACATGTAAATCAAGGGTAACAAATACGAGATCGTGATTAGAAAAGACAGGAATAGATAACTGACTAAAGCATTTAACAAGACTTTCATCGCTGGCAAGGAAGACATCTAACAAAGAAGGTAAACAGTTAGGCTTGAAGTGTGTTGGCTCAATATAGTTAACAATTGAAAGACTAAGGGAATTCATAGAGGTTTTAAACGAATTGGATGAGGAATGAAGAAGATTTATATTTAAATCACCACAAAGAATAAATTTTGGTGCAAGACAAGAAACTTCTTCGACAATTGGAGAAATAACCCGAGAGTTAGCGATATGTGGTGGCATGTAAAAAGTCCCAATGATACATTTATTGACACCATCCAAGATATTTATAAAATAATAGTCACACGCCTGTGTGCCATCCGACTGCTTGACATGGCTAGACCTGATATAATTTTTTACATATATAGCAACGCCTCCTCCAGAGGTGTGAGTTCTATCGGCTCGGTAAGGTTTTTTAAATCCTCGTAGTGAGAATAAGTTGCTATTTAAATTCGGGTGGAGCCAAGTCTCAGATACGCAAATTATATCAATCAAGCTATTTTCAAATATCATCCTGAACTCATCAAACTTATTCACAAGACTTTGTGCATTAATGTGGCAAATATGCAGGCCATTATGACTTTTACAAAGGGTATTAAGCAAAAATTTGTTTTTTTCATTTATGCTGCCAAAACCAGCATCAATGGGGTGGCTGTTTGTCATGGTTGGAACAAAAACTAAAACACACACCCACAGGGAGATTCAAAACGAACACAATTGAATTGCTAGCACTCATTTTACATGCTAGAGAAAAGAACAACAAAGAACATAGAAAACCAATGTGCACTGAGATAGCTAGAACAAGAAATAAAGAATTAAGTAAAAACAAATAAAGAAGAACTTGGTGCGATAAGGAAAATAAGTTAAAATAGTAAAATAAAAGGAAAGAAACATAATTAAATTTGATTTTCATTGAATGTATCATTGTTAACGTCTGGTCCGATGGCGTTCCTCAGGTCTTCAATATTGTGGATGATGAACGAAGTGTGGCTGTTAGCGGTTCGAACGTAGATTTGCCCATTAAATGTATGCACAGACGTCAGAAGAGATTTTCGCTTGAGTCTCAATGCGTTCCGCTGCAGTTGATAATTTGCTTTTGTTAGACTATCGTTGATGAAAAAGCTTTTCGGTGAATCCAGGTCGACGTCACGAAGCTTTAGTGGAGCTTTTCGGTTTTTGCAGAAGCTCGCAACCGCTCGCATCAAACTTTGTTTACCTCGCTTTTCAGCAAACTTCAGTATGATGCTGGCATCAGCAGGGGGACGATCGTTTCGAGAGATTGCTTTGGCGCGGAAAATGTTGTGTAGGCGAGGAGGCTGAATATTTACGGTAGCACATATATTGTTGTAGAATGTCTCCAAATTTTCTCCAGGAGACTCAGGCACACCAAAAACAACGGCATCACAGTCGATTTTCTCACGCTCAAATTTATCAAGAGCGATTTCAAGCCGTTTGATGTCTTGTCTTGTACTCAACACTTCAACACTTCTTCAACATCATTCTTGAGAAGATTGTGCGAAACTCACAAGCCAACACCAGAGGCACAATTTTCTATAAGTCTGTGCAACTGCTTGCATACGCTGACGACATTGACATTGTTGGTACAACACAGCGAGCTGTCACTGGTGCGTTTGCAAGTATTAGTGCAGAAGCGGCAAAAATGGGTTTAGTGGTGAATGAGGGTAAAACAAAATATATGCTGTCAACAAGAAGGGACACACGACATCGACGAATCGGGCAGAACGTCACGATAGACAGCTATAACTTTGAGGTAGTTAGGGACTTTGTCTACCTCGGCTCCGCTATAAACTCTGATAACGACATCACATCAGAAATCAAACGAAGAATCACACTTGCCAACCGCTGTTTCTTTGGCCTAAGACGGCAACTGATAAGTAAGGCCTTGTCGAGAAATACTAAGGAAACTCTGTATAAGACCCTCATCATCCCAGTCCTGCTTTATGGTGCAGAAGCATGGGCGCTATCAAAGGCGGATGAAGATCTCCTTGGTCGTTTCGAACGCAAAATTCTTCGAGTGATTTTTGGTCCCGTTTGCGTTGACGGGTTTTGGAGGAGAAGATTTAACAGCGAACTCTACGAGCTGTACAGCGACATCGACCTAGTCAGAAAAGTACGCATCAGTCGTCTAAGATGGCTGGGACATGTAGAGCGAATGGACACCAACGCTCCGGCCCGAAGAGTCTTCGATTCTAACCCGGAGGGACAACGCAGTAGAGGAAGGCCTCGCCTTAGGTGGCGCGCGCAAGTGGAAGGGGACCTCAACCAACTTGGAGTGCGCAACTGGAGGCAGTTAGCCAAAGATCGCGCTAACTGGAGAGGCGTATTGGTTGAGGCCCAGGTCCACCCCGGACTGTAGCGCCACCTAAGTAAGTAAGTAAGTAAGTAAGTAATCTATATAGATCATTGGTTTACATGCAACACAACAATTGTATATGAACCCATAGTTGTTGTAATGCATGAAAATCAATAATCTCTATACGTATATCATCTGAGGAAAATAAAAAACGCCTATTCTCTCAACAACAATCAACCACGTGCAGTACCTACATTGTCCATGATGGGCGCTAGTTATCAGCTGTTATTTTTATTTTATTTAGTGATTTTTTTTTTTTTATGAGTTTTTTTGTATTGTTTTGATATTTTTTACTTTGTATAGTTAGTTGTATTTATGTATTATATTATTATTCGATTTTGAAATTAATAATTTGTTATAATGAATTATCTGTTAGTTTTGATTTTTTAAATTTTGATATTTTGTGATTGTTTTTCAAAGATGAATAAATTATTTAATAAACAGAACATACAATTTTATGTTTTATACGAATTTTAACTCTTAAACTAGAAGCAAAAAAAAATCTCGAATTCACTTTTTATTTTCGAGATTTTTTCGAGATATAGTCTTTCGAGATTTTTGTACTTTCGAGATTTTTGTACATTCGAAATTTTTGCATTCGAGATTTAAAAAAAAAAAATCGAGATTTTTAGCATTCGAGATTTTGTCATTCGAGATTACGTCATGATCCCATGTACGTCATTTAATGACAACCAATCTAATGTCGTTTTTAATTTGGATTTTCATACTTTGATTTGAGATTTCAGGGGTCGAATCGCGTCCTCCGTGCACGATCATTTCGTGACGGAATTTGTTTTTGTTTGACATGTAAAACCAACTTAATTCCATGAAAGCATAGCTCGTTCTTTTTATAAATGCAATACTCGAAGAAAAAAGTCCCAACACTTAGGAGTTCTTTCACCTGTAATAACTCCTACATTTATATGGAAATACTTGGAAATCATTTCATTTTTTTTTTTTTTAGTTATTTTTCTTTGCAGACTAATGTGGTACTCGATTGGGCGCTCTAAGAGCACGTTTTTTTAGATTTCTAAGCACTTTTACGAATCTGAATTTTTTCTCAGATTTGCTTTAGATTTACCAATACAAGTGCGTTTGAGTTTGTGGAGTTTGTTTAGGTTTTCATGAAAGCAAAGAAAGACATTGCATCGGGTGAATCTATTTATGTAAATTTTTTATGCAAAAATATTTAGAAATTTCGAATGTTTTAATAAAAAATTAAACAAAAACTCTTTGTAAAGTAAAAGTGAGAATATCTCAAAGATAGAAAGTGACGTTTTTATGTTCGAAAAGCCGGACCAAATCTGAAATCTGAGAGCGAATCTGAAGAAGCCCAATCGAATACCACATAAAAAAATGTTGTATGTGAATGAAGTGTCAAAATCTACGATTATTCACTTGTTCGCAGTTCGCAATTAGCTCTCATGTGAATAGTCATTATTTGTTTCCAACTAATAAAAAAAGAACAGCAAATTGTATCAGGGTTCTCGAAAAAATGTAACAAATTGTCGCACAATGGTCACGCTGTTGTCAGTTGTTCTCATCCGACATACCGACATCCTTCTCGCTACCGAAATAGGTTGTAAATGGGAAAGCTCGCCTGAAATTTACAGGAACAAAGATTATATTAGAACAGGAAATATTTGAAGTTATCAGTTCTCGATATAACTCAAAAATTTATAGAATCCGCCTATACGTGAACCCTATCCGCAAAAAAAAACCCGAAAAAACGGAACAAATTCAAGGCACAGATAAAAAAAATGAAATTTCGCAATTAAACACCGAATCGTGAATTACCCTATTGATTTTTTTTTTGCAAATAGAACATGAAAATAATTCTCGACCACTCTAAGGACCACGTGCACCAAACTCATTTGACAAAAGTATTTATTTGTTTATCCACTGTTTTGTCCTTTTCTGTAGATTGGTTAAAGATTGTGTTGCAGGACAATACTTATTCTATCCATGGATAAACTGTTAAATATTTATCAATTTTCAATAGGTTGAACAGTGCCCAAACATCAAATACGATCAAATACAGTCGAATCTGTCTAGTGGGATCTGGCTTAGTGGAATACCTCTATTTGTGTGCCTAATTCTGTCGCACCTTCATTTTTTTTAAAAAACAACTCTTCAAGTGAAACTTTTACCACTATAAGTGAAACTTATATTTTATAAATGAACCTCTGTAATTGGACCAAACTAGCAAGAAAAATCGTGTTGTATGGGTGCAGTGAGCAGTAATAACATGGTGAAAATCGGTTATAACGAACTTCAAGGGACTGACGATTTTGGTCGTTATAAGCGATAGGTCGCTGTAACCGATATCAAGGTGCATACGTAAATCAATCTGTTTTCAATTTTTTTTTATTTTTTTTTATAGTTTTTATTTGTACCGGACATATATATGTATGTATTACTTTATGCAAACCGAATAACATCAAAACTCTTCGACCACTCGTCACACAGAAAAATGTACACTAATTTCCCCACCTACTATTGAACAAACTCAAAACCAATAATAAGCGCAAAACATAAAGAATAATAATATCTCAACAAACAGTGAGCTGTAACATGTGTCTAGACAGATACATCGCATGTACAGATCCATAAATAGTTTACCGTTTCAGAAAAAAATGCAGTCGCACCAACAGCTGCGTCGATCTTAGTCGTTATAACCAATATTTTATTTCAAAACAAGGAAAAAATCGTTCGTTGTAAGCGATATGTCATTGTAAGCGATGTCGTTGTAAACGATTTGTTATTCAACGGGTTTATAATGGAGCTCAGCCGGGACCTAAGAATTTGGTCGTTATAACCGATACGTCGTTATAACCGATGTCGTTGTAAGCGATTTTGACTGTACTTTCAATAAAAGTACGGCTGGCAGGTGTAAATGTATTATCCATAAACCCGCTACCACATAAGCCTTGGTAGTCAGCGTTCCGTTCGGATCGACGGGTGCACCGAGTCCTCTCACGCTTTCGCTGGTGTGGCGGCGTGGGTAATGCGGGCCACGATAACCGATTCAGGGACTATATATACTGGCGTTTGCTTAGAGAAAGAGTGGACAGAAAATAACAAGTCATGAAATAGAGTAGTCGACCGGCAGCGAGAACTTTGACATCGAGTTAAGGCTAATCAAGAGTAAAAATATCAAATGATAAACGCGGGTTTCTTTTTATGTCATAAAAAAAAGAAAGTGTTGCAAAAAACTGAAATAGGGACTGCATTTACACCATCAAGCACGCGCTTTTTTGCTCGAAACGGCACAGAGACATCCGTTTGTCCACCGTCAATGATAATAAGAATGAGAACACAAATCAGACGTTAAGTTGTCATGGATGTTCTACCCATAATAATAGATACGTTAAGCGAAAATGAACACAAGATCCGGTGACCAACATTTCTGCAATCACATGAAAACATTTCTATTTCCAATTTAAAACATGTAAAATGAATGAGTGTATAGATTAGTTTCAGTAAATTACACCAACAATTCATCAATCATTTATACGAAATAAATGAATAATTTGTCCATTCATCCCTTTCGGAAGCCATTTTGTTTTATAGGAACGCAGAATTTCTGTAACCATCGCTATAAAAATATCAACATGCATAGCTTTCCCATAATTCCTACCACCACGTAAACAAGATGGCCGACCAAAAAACGTATCACGTTTTTTGCGTGTTAGGTAATGCTGTCCCTTTCAGTCAGACGGCTGTTTAGTATTTGGCATCCCTTTAATTTTCCGTGATAGGAACGTGTGACCGTGTAAATGCACCATTAAACCGCATTTACACTATCACGCACGCGCATTTTTGCACGAGACGGGACAGAGAGATCCGTTTGTCCGCAGACAATGATAATAAAGGCGAAGGAATGAGATCACAAATCAGACGCCTAAGGTGTCATGGATGTTCTACCCATAATTATAGATACGTAAAGCGGAAGTTCCGGCGACCAACATTTCTGCAATCACATGAAAACATTTCTATTTCCGATTTAAAATATGTGAAATTAGAGTTTTAATTAGTTTCAGTAAATTAAACCAACAATTCATCAATCATTTATACGAAATTAATAAATAAATGTACCTTCACCCCTTCCGGAAGCCATTTTGTTTTATAGGAAAACGAAATTTCGTAAGCCATCGCTATAAAAATATCAACATGCATAGCTTTCCCATAATTCCTACCACGTAAACAAGATGGCCGACCAAAAAACGTATCACGTTTTTTTGCGTGTTAGGTAATGCTGTCCCTTTCAGTCAGACGGCTGTTTAGTATTGGGCATCCCTTTAATTTTCCGTGATAGGAACGTGTGACCGTGTAAATGCACCATTAGGCGTCCCTTTAATCTTCCGTGTTAGGAAGATTTCCATTACAGGAACATTTTTTTTTTTTTTGCTTTTTATTAAATGGATTTACCAATATACAATATTTTATATGACCTATGATTTTGTAAGCTTTTTGTTTTTTTAAATGAAGTAAAAATATTTGGGATTTTGTTTCGATACTGCTGTTTTTCTGGAATTTCTTACGGGACCCTTTTTAAAAGCCAGGGTCCACTTTTCGGACCCTTTCCGAATATTTTCGAAGGTAACCCTGCTGCCGAATATCATTAAACTTGGATAGTTTAAGAACGTAGAAGGAAATCGTATTATAAGAATCATATTGAAAATTAAATTTTCACTTCGTGTTCATAATCAATAATCAGCAATTTTGTCTACACATCAACTAGTAGTACTTACTGAACAAATCCCGTACTCTGCGAGCTCCTTGGCCTACCAGTACTTCATCGAATTCGGGACCAGCAGCATGAAAGAACGGAACATTCGCCTCTCCTGCTACAGCACGTGCGAGCAGTGTCTTTCCGGTACCAGGTGGCCCAACAAGTAACACACCTTTTGGTAGCTTTCCGCCAAGATTTGAAAACTTCTCGGGGTTTTTCAAAAACTCTACAACTTCTTTCAGTTCTTGTTTGGCTTCATCACAGCCTTTTACATCATCAAAATTAACATGTATCTCCTCCGGATCCACTTCTACCTGGTTACCCAATTGAATTCTAGAACAGTGAAATGTCATTTATCGGATATCTAAGATTCGACCCAAAACATACCTAAACATTGAACCACTGGAAGATGAAAACAGACTAACAAGTATTCCCAGGAATACAACTATAATAAGGAGCTGTTGAAATACCTACAAAGTTTATTTTTATTTCGTAAATGCTATCGGGCTCAGACTATCTTTCATTTACCTTCAAGTATTTCATGGTCTTCCCAGACTTGTGCGTTTCGTCAGAATTTAGTGCGGCCAAGTAACCTTCGGCAAAAGCAACCTTAATATTTTTCTCCTATAACGAATAAGAAAATTATACAATATTAAAGCTCACAGCTACTTCCTCCTTACTTCATCCTTTTGAATTCCATTTTCGCTGGTGTTTTTGAGTAGTTTGGACAAAGTTTCCGTATGAGCTGTAATTGATGGTTCGAGCTTAGTGGATGATCCTCCTAAGGAAAAAAAAGTAAAATGTTTTTCTAAAATCATGATAAAGGAGGAATATACCCAAAACTTTTCGTATCCTAGTCGTTAGGGAAGGATTTCGCTTCCACTCCGCTTCAACAGCTCTATCAGTTTTGAAGTGCCTGACAAACTTACTGAACGAAATTACAAGTTTTAATAACGTAACAACTTTTCGCTTATAAACTTACATTTGGTAATTAGGACCCGACAAACTATTCAAGCCCTTTCTCAAATTTAGTAAGCATTTTACATCTGAATTGCTTGTACTAATCATAACATTGAGCAGGTGTTTCGATTTTTCTCCATTATTGGTAATCTGTTTAGCAATAATACTCGCATTTACAGACTTCAATGAATGGCTAATATCTTCAAGAGTTCGACTAATCCTGTCGTTCTCAAAAAATGTTCGCAAGCATGCATTGTGAGTTGTAATATTCCTAACACTTCTGTGCGAGTTGCTTAACAATGTGGCGAGTTCGTCTAGAACAGTAGTTTTCTTATTATCTCGGATATTTTTCGGTGAAAATTGCGAAGACTTCTTATGTATCGAATAGTAGTTCGATTTTCGTCCTATGCTGGTTAAATAGCATGGTGGCTAAAACGAACAATTATTTAATGTTACTGCTAAGCGTATTCCCTTTAAAAGTTTACCAAATTATGTGAATACGCAAAAATCATCTTTAATAAACACTGGAATTTATTTTTCTCTAATAAGTACAACCGCGGTGTGACTGACAAGCATATGTCATTGCAATAAGTTCAGACAAGGAAAATGAAACACAGCGGTCATGTTTCCTGAACGTCAGTAAACCGCTGCATTCAGTATTCAGGGTACATACACAATGAATAATCGGATACGTACGTTTTCGATTTGGCAAAAAGATACTTTTATTTATCGGTATTGCATTTCATGTACGATTAGCCAAAAAAATCAATCTTTTTTTTGATTGAGGAACTTTTCAGAATTTTCTCATATTAACAGTCTCGTCTTTTAATTTACGGAAGCTCACAGTTGCTAAATTTGTATTGAAAAAATTGCCACTGTGAACTACTAAAATTAAGAGTCGAAACAAAAAATATTTAATGGTAAAGCGTAGTATCCAGTTCGCGCGGAGCGCAAAATTAACTTTATTATTACTATCTTTCGACAGTGTGGACAAAAATTGACGCATAACAGCTGACAGCTTTTAGCGTTTGTGTTTCTGTTAGTTTTTCAAAATACCTTTGATTTAAAATTAATACAGAAAAATGATTACTACTCATGATGAGGAACAACTGGTTATTCTAATATACTATATCTAATAATATATAAAATTATCGTGTCACGGAGTGCGTTGTTGAACTCCTCCGAAACGGCTCCATCGATTTTCGTGAAACTTAGTGTGCATATGTAGGGCTAGACGTTGAGTTGAAAATTCTTTTGGAAAAATATGCAGACTTCTATGATGAGAGTCGATACTTGGTTAATGGGGAATGGAGAAAGTATTGTGAATATAGTGAATCAGACACTTAGTGAATCAGGCACTTAGTGAATCAGACACTTATGCCTGTGACTGTTGAAATTCGAATGTATTTTATCTGCTATCTGGCACCACTGTTTTGTTTCGCTCGTGCCAACCCGATGACATTGGTCATCTTTTCCATTTTACTTCGTCCTAAATATATTACGTTTAATTCTAAGCTGCGTGGTTTTACTTTTTATAACTTTGCTTCACAACAGGTTATGGGCCCAGTCCCTTGATTAGATTTAACGTAATTAATAGAAAAATGTCGCACACGAGTTTGCCATCAATTGAGAAGCTAAAGGGCCGAGAGAATTACGACACGTGGAAGTTTTCCGTTCGTGCATACCTAGAGCACGAGGAACTCTGGGACTGCGTTGCATCTGCAACGGCAGCGGACACAAAAAAGGACACGAAGGCTAAGTCGAAAATAATTTTATTAATCGATTCAATTAATTTCGTTCATGTTCAATCGGCCAAGACAGCTAAGGAAGCGTGGACCAATTTGGAGAAGGCTTTCCAGGACAATGGACTGACACGCAGAGTGGGTCTATTAAGAAAGCTCATTACCACGAGGATGGAGGACAGTACGTGAATCAAATAGTCACGACAGCGCACAAACTCAACGGTGTTGGCCTGCAGGTGAGCGAGGAATGGATCGGGACTCTTTTGTTAGCTGGATTGTCGGAGGAGTATAAACCGATGATCATGGGCATCGAGAGTTCAGGTGTTCCTATCACTGGCGATGCAATTAAGACCAAAATTCTTCAGGACGTCAAAGTGGAAGATGGCGAAAACAAAGTTGCTTTTTAGGGGCGAAAGGGACAGCGCAACTAGACTACCAAGAAGAAAATCAATTCGAGCAGCAGTACCAGTGGAAGTAGCAAAGGACCACGGTGTTACGAGTGTAAAAATTACGGACATATTGCACGTAATTGTCCGTCCAAACAATGCAGTAACCAGGGTGCTCCAGGAAGTTCGAAAGGTGTTTTCTACACGTCATTTGCAGTGAGTACGGTACAACGCAATGGGTGGTATATTGACTCTGGTGCATCGGCGCATATGTGCACTAGTAAAGATATGCTGTCAGATGTCAGTCAAGCGCCACAAAAGGAGGTAATCATAGCCAACAACATGCGGCTGAATGTGGAAGGTGTAGGCAATGCACATTTACCGGTTGCTGGTGCAAATGGTTCAGAAGTTAGGGTGGAAGATGTACTTTGCATTCCTAATCTATGCACAAATCTTCTTTCAGTCAGCCAAATAGTTCGCAAAGGAAACACAGTAGTTTTTAACAGTAGTGGCTGTAAAATCTACAATGCTGAAAAAGAATTGATTGCGACTGCGTCTCATGATGGAGAATTATTTAAATTGGACAGCCCAGTCGGTGATCGTGCGCTCGTTGTTAACAATTTCGATGCAGAGTTTAACCTATGGCACAGAAGAATGGGACATTTGAATGCGGCAAGTCTCCGACAGCTGAGTGATCGTTTTGGAAACCGGATAAAATTTCCAACTGTCAATAATATGAACTGTGAAGTTTGTCTCAAGGGCAAACAAAGTAGACTTCCATTCAATCACACAGGAACGCGAGCAAACGATTTGTTGGAATTGGTTCATTCGGATCTATGTGGACCAATTCACGTGACTAGCATGGGCGGTGCTCGTTACATATTGGTTTTCGTTGACGACTACTCAAGAAAGGTGTTCGTCTATTTCTTGACCTCGAAGAATGAAACCCGAAATCGTTCTTCAAGGCACTTGTCGAGAACCAGTGTAACAGGCGAATCAAGGTCTTGCGCACCGACAATGGTTCTGAATATTGCAACAGTGCTTTTCAGACATTATTGCGCAAGTATGGTATACGTCATCAGACTTCGGCTCCGTACACACCACAGCAAAATGGCTTAGTAGAGCGGATGAACAGGACGATCATCGAAAAGGCGAGGTGTATGCTTTTGGATGCAAACGTTTCGAAATCGCTTTGGGCTGAAGCAGTTGCTGCAGCGGTGTTCATTATCAACAGATCGCCAAGCAGTTCGTCTACTGGATATGTTCCTGAGCAAGTCTGGTCTGGCAAGACTCCAGACATGAGTCGTTTGCGGATATTCGGATGCAAGGCGATGGTGCATATTCCAAGGGAGCGACGTAAGAAGTTAGATCCCAAATCCGAAGCTTGCATTTTCGTGGGTTACTGTGAAGAAGCCAAGGCATACCGGCTTTATAATCCAAACAAGAAGAAGATTGTCATCAGTCTTGATGTTGTGTTTTTTGAACATCAGACCTTGTCATCAGCTGAGGTAATTGACAAATACAATTTTATTAATTCTTCTGAATTGTTCTCAGATGTTGCTGATGCAGTGGGGGTTGGTGACAGTGGGTCTGCAAGCGAATCGGCGAGCGAGGAAGAACAATATTGCTCCGATAGTGATGGTGAACGCAGTTATAATTCGTGCAAGGACGTAATCGAGTCCGGAAGTTTAATCAGCGAATCAGAAAATACTCCTTCTCAGCTTGAAGGAGAATACATTATTCCACATTCAGTGAATGAGATACCATCATCGAGTACACAGCCTACACTAAGAAGAAGTCAACGAGAAGCGAAACCTTTGAGGAGAGATGAGTACATATCATATGCAGCAAAGACAGGTGAGTTGCATGATCCATTAACAGTTAGTGAGGCACTAGATAGAGCCGACTGTGAGCTTTGGCGACAAGCAATGGCAGAAGAGCTTGAATCCCTGCGAGAAAATAAAACATGGGAGCTCGTAGATTTGCCATGCAACAAAAAGGCAATAAATTGCAAATGGGTGTTCAAGACCAAACGCGATAGCGAAGGCAATGTATACCGCTATAAAGCCCGCTTAGTCGTCAAGGGATGTGCTCAGAAAAAGGGGATCGATTACGAGGAGACGTTTTCGCCAGTTGTAAGATACAGTTCAATTCGTTTTCTGTTATCTTTGGCTGCTCAATATGATCTGGATATAGACCAGATGGATGCAGTCACCGCTTTTTTGCAGGGTGATCTTGGCGAACAAATTTATATGCTACAACCGGAAGGTTTCACCGACAATACCGGCAAAGTTTGTCATTTGAAAAAATCATTGCATGGGTTGAAGCAAGCAAGTCGATTATGGAACCAAAAGCTTGACACTGCTTTAAAGAAATTCGGTCTAAATAGGTCCAATACTGACCCGTGTGTATACTATTCAGGTAAAGATACGAATTTGGTAATAGTAGCAATTTATGTTGATGATCTTTTGATATTTACAAAAGACAAAGATATCAAAAAGAAATTAAAGTCATACCTCCATTGTACTTTCAAAATGAAAGACATGGGCGAAGCACGATTTGCATTAGGAATGCAAATAACTCGCGACCGTTCAAAAGGAATCATAAGAATTGATCAAGAACGGTATATAAAAGAAATATTAGCACGTTTTAACATGACAGACTGTAATCCTTCTAGTACGCCAATGGATGTAAATCAGAAGTTGACAAAACTCATGTCTCCTCAAACGGAACAAGAAAAAATTGATATGACAGAGATTCCATATCAGGAGGCAGTCGGAAGTATTATGTTTGCGGCTCAGGTATCGAGACCCGATGTGAGTTTTGCGGTGAGCGCAGTATCTCGATATAATAACAACTATGGGAAGGCACATTGGACTGCAGTTAAGCGAATCCTTCGATATCTGAAAGGCACAGCTGATGCTAAATTGGAGTTTAGCAAGTTTGGCGATGGTAACATCAGGGGATATTGTGATGCTGATTGGGCTAATGATACCGAAGATAGGAGGTCTTTCACCGGATATGTCTTCATCTCTCGACAAGGAGCAGTATCCTGGAATTCTAAAAAGCAGCCCACTGTTGCCCTCTCATCCACTGAGGCTGAATACATTGCGGTTTCTTCAGCGACTCAAGAAGCAATCTGGCTCAAGAATTTGGAAGCTGAACTTATCTCAAGCTGTCCAAAATCTACAACAATTTGCTGTGACAATAAAGGTGCGATCAGTTTGGCGTTAACTAGCGCCTATCATCCCCGGACAAAACACATAGATGTTAGACATCACTTCATCCGTGATAAAATAGAAGACGGCACGATCAATTTGAAGTACATTTGCACAGATGAAATGATAGCAGATTTTCTCACCAAGGCTCTGGACAGCAAGAAGCACTTGACTTGTTCGAAAGCTGTGGGGTTGATATTTAAGTAAAATAACATTCAGTGGGGGTGTTGAAATTCGAATGTATTTTATCTGCTATCTGGCACCACTGTTTTGTTTCGCTCATGCCAACCCGATGACATTGGTCATCTTTTCCATTTTACTTCGTCCTAAATATATTACGTTTAATTCTAAGCTGCGTGGTTTTACTTTTAATAACTTTGCTTCACAACAGTGACACACATAGGGTTTCGATACCATGGTATCGAGATGAACCACATGTCTGTCAGGGTATACTACGGTCATAGATAAATTAATATACAGATGTCTCATCCTAATGTAAAAGAATGCTCTACTTTTTGCGATCGTCCAACAAAGATCGTCCAACAAATGGAAGGTGAAAAGCAAAACCCACCACACCTCATTTGAGAAGGATTGAGTTCCTGTTTCAATGAATGCTACTTCTTTCAGATTTCAGTTGAATTATGACCACAGGCCGAAAAGTATGTATGCGGCGTGCTGCCGTATGGGGTATGGTGCAGGTAAATTTCCTTCCACACTGATAGTGGGTTAAAGGGTAAGGAGACAAGGTAATAAGAAAAGGGGAAAGAAAAAAATCGCCTTTATTTCTATAATCTTTCTTTCTTTCTTTGGTATTGTCAATGCCTTATGATTGCACGCCGGCGGGGGTGTGTGCCGTGAGGAGATCTTCGGTTATGTAATGCATGATGGTTTTTGTTGGGAAGAGCGGCCGATTTACTTTTAGATTTGTTTTGCTGAAAAAAGAAGGTATCTCTTTGCGATATGAACAATTTATTTCAATTTGGCGATACAATTTTAATGTTTTTGTTTGGGTAGGTGCATTCGCATTATTTTTACGGTTTTCATTATTCGATACAAATGTATGTCAAATTTTATAGGTACTTTTATATTTTTTTTTTTTTTTTGAAATTAATAAGGTAATTCATTAATAGGTACCCTATTATAGGTATCAACGATAATATTTGAATTGAAAACTGTTCTGTATCACTTACTTATCTTATTTTTCAAAGACATGCTGTTGGGTTATCTTCTCTGTTAATAAATAAAGTGGGATAACGAAACAAGAATTCAAACTTTTCAAGTTTCCATGTCTGTCAAAACGCTCTGACTTGACTTTGTATTATGAATTCATTTGAACATTAATAATAAAACAATCAGTTTTTTTAGCTTTCTCGATTAGGTATGTAGTAAGAGCAAATACATACAAAATTTAGAACTCGCGATGTTAATCAATTCTGACATTACGATGATCGAGGATCTCAAAGAAGTGGGTCGTAAAATGCTGTTCGTCTGTCTATCTGTCTGCTTGCCTGTCTGTGCGTAAGCTCATGAGGCCTAGAGCCTAAATGGCTGCCATAATTTTGTTATAGCTTCAGATTTGGAGTTTAAGTTCGGGGCGGTTTAAATCATACTAAAAAAATTGAATAACGATAGGTACTTTTGAATTTTGGACATTATTATGTATTTTGAAAACGGTATATTAGATTGTTACACAACTTAATTTCTAAGTTAATACATGTAATCATTTCTAACTTAATAGAAAACTCGTACAATAGATTTTTGAAAAAATACACTTTTTTAACGATTTTAACAAAAAAGCATACTTAGAGTAAAATTGATGCTTTCAAAATTATTGTGTCCCTATTCAAAGAAAAACTTATATTTCGAAAACCCAATTTTGATTTAAAAAAAAAAGCTTTAAAAACAAAGTACCTAGGTAATGCTTACATCCCGAAAAGGCTGAGGTTTCCATTATGCGCACTAAGCAAATTCATTTTTTTTTTTTTTTTTTATTTAAAATGACTTATTCTAAGATGAATTTTTCTGAGGAAACTTTTATTTTCTATTTTTTTTTTTTTTTTTTTTTTTTGATTTTTAAGTTTTCAGTTTTCCCTGAAAAGTGCATGTATACAAACTACACAAATGGACGCGTTACTTTAAATACACCATACTTTCTTACAGGCACCTGCCTGACAGTTTTTGGTATACACTTATTTAACTATTTAACTGGGCTAAAAAACATAAATATAATATTTTTTTCTTGAGGAAATGATTTTTTTTTATTTATTAAATCTTAATAATTATTTTTTTTTAATTTTAATTAAACCAGGAGATTTTGCAAAAAAGGTTTTAAATCTCGGTGTATAAATCACGTTAACATGGTCTCATTAAAAAAAAAAATTATTAAAATTTAATAAAAAAAAAAATAATAATAATAAAAAAATTAAAAAAAAAAAATCAATTTCCTCAAGAAAAAAATATTATATTTATGTTTTTTAGGCCATTTTAAGCCAGAAAAAAAAAAAGAAAAAAAAAATGTTTGCTTAGTGCGCATAATGGAAACCCGCCCCCCCCGAAAAATACCTTTTTCAGCAAAATAGTTAAGCAATATCACTTTTCAAACTAAACATTGCAATATTTGGTCTGCCAAATTTTACAAACACCGATCTTACTATTTTGATTTAAATAGATACTATCACTATTCTTAATAAGATCCCGTACTTAGTTTTTCTCATAAAATTCGAATAAATCAGTGTTTTAATCATTTCTCCAAAATGACTACCCAAAAGCCGATCTGTGTCGATATATATATTCTTAAAACTCAATACCGCACTTTAAAATTAAAATTGTAATAGCCTTTAAAAATGCAATAACAACAACGTAAAATTTATTTTTAGCAAATATTAGCAAGTTCTTCTTTTTTTCAAGCATATTCAATATGCACCTTAAATAATACCAACCAGTCAGAAAATCTTATTTTATTTGCACCCCATCGGGATATTCAGTTTATGACTGCTAATGCAAATTCAAAAAACAAATTTCTGATTTGTGTAATCATAGACGATCGTCACTAATCTATTTCAGCCAAAAATAAAATCATGCATGATAAAAAACAGAAATTCCTATTACGATTTTCCACATCCTCAAAAACTTGTAAAATGTAAGAGTTATAAAATAGTGCAGTAAGCGCTTATAACTCTCTAAATCAGAACTTGCGACAGTTGCCTGTTACTGAGAGCTTTTTAAAAACTTCGGATTTTATCGATTTGGCAGCAGATGTCTGAAATCTCGGATCAAAATCTGAAAAGGCAAATCGAAAACGACATTAGGTAGGTACCTAACGTTAAAAAAACAAAAATGTACTTCTTTTGGGTATGTTATTTATCAATCCAATCTTGCGTATCTATTACCTATAAAAGGAGCTTGAAAAGTTTGAATTCTTGTTTGGTTATCCCACTTTATTTATGAACAGAGAAGAAAACCCAACAGCATTTTTTTGAAAAATAAGATAAGTAAGTGATATATCTAGAACAGTTTTCAGATTATATATTTATTGTTGATACCTATAATAGGTCAAAAGAAAATTATAAAAGTACCTATAAAATTTGACATACATTTGTATCGAATAATGAAAACCGTAAAATAATGCGAATGCACCTACCCAAACAAAAACATTAAAATTGAATTGCCAAAATGAAATAAATTGTTCATATCGCAAAGAGATACTTTTTTCAGCAAAACAAATCCAAAAGTAAATCGGCGGCTCTTCCCAACAAAAACCATCATGCATTACATAACCGAAGATCTCCTCACGGCACACACCCCCGCCGGCGCACAAACATAAGGCATTGACAATACCAAAGAAAGAAAGAAAGATTATAGAAATAAAGGCGATTTTTTTCTTTCCCCTTTTCTTATTACCTTGTCTCCTTACCCTTTAACCCACTATCAGTGTGGAAGGAAATTTACCTGCACCATACCCCATACGGCAGCACGCCGCATACATACTTTTCGGCCTGTGGTCATAATTCAACTGAAATCTGAAAGAAGTAGCATTCATTGAAACAGGAACTCAATCCTTCTCAAATGAGGTGTGGTGGGTTTTGCTTTTCACCTTCCATTTGTTGGACGATCTTTGTTGGACGATCGCAAAAAGTAGAGCATTCTTTTACATTAGGATGAGACATCTGTATATTAATTTATCTATGCTACGGTCATACCATGCGAGCAATGTGGTTTGAGCGTAGTATCGATACTAGGGTTTTTTGCGTGGTATAACTATCCTCCTAGCGAAAACAGCGCCACTCTCATGTAGTGGAGATTAGTTTTACTTGAAGTACCTATCATTTTCATAGAAAATGCTTTAGTATTCCCAACAGGGTGTCTGTACTAGGTGTGTGTCACGGATTTTATTGTCTGCCCCGGCAAGGTAACCAATGGCAACTGTTAGCCTATACTACGTTGTATAGTGTGTCACCTAGCATGGTATTGACGATGCCATAGTATTGATACCGTGGTATCGAAACCCTATGTGTGTCACAGGCATTAGGAATTGTGGTGAATCGGGCACCTGGTAACACTCCATGTTCCACTTCCAATTGGAGACTGGAAATGTATAGTTAGTTAATTCTAGAACCATCTAGAGAAGATATGGAGTATACATTTGGAATCTATCTACTTCTGGAAAATTCGCCGATAGGTGGCAGCGCGGATATAAAAGGGGCGCGTTGACAACAGAGAAGGCAGTTGATTTTTAGCCAGCGATTGTGTCAAGTTCGAAGAGTAATCGGTTGAGAGATAAATAAGTGTAAAGTAATAAAGTGAATAAAGCGATTGGATTGAAACGTTTTATTCACTGTATTACTTTACACTTATTTATCTCACAACCGATTACTCTTTCGAACTCTTCACCAATCCTGGTGAAAAATCAACTGTCATCTCTGTTCTCAAAGCGCCCCTTTTATATCCGCTCTGCCACCTATCAGCGAATATTCCAGAATTATATTCCAGAAGTATATTCCAACTCTTGTCTAGATGGTTCTAGAATTAGCTAACTTGACAGATTCCAGTCTCCAATTGGAAGTGTAACTTGGAGGGTGACCAAGTGCCCAATTCACCACAATTTCTAAGGGCCTAATTCACCACAATTCCTAAGTGCCTGATTCACCACAGTAGGGAGGCAAAGTATTTACGAGATATTCATGCTTATTTTGAGATTAGAACGAATAGCCAATTCTAACGAATATCTATCAAAATACACAAAGTTCATTCAAACGAATAGAGACATTCGTAAGAATTGGCTATTCGTTCGAATCTCAAAATAAGCATGAATATAAGAGTTTGTGGATTCTCCAATTGGGTCCATTCCATGGCAAAACACAGCAGCGCTTCTATAAGATAATAAATCCAAAATAGAATCAGCAATCGGAATTTTGAAAGTTTTGAACTTCCTGAAAGTGGTATTTAGGCGAACTAAAGAAATAAACGAATAAGCAAATGGATTCATATTTTATTTATGTTAAACTGTCTTCATACTTTATAACTTCTTCTAAAGCCATTTGCTGGTATTTTATGTTTAATTCCGCCACTTCCGTTTGTTTGTTCGGAGCCTTTGTCCAAATTTAAGGCTAGTACGCTGCTCAAGTGAAGTGAAATTTTCACTGCTCTCCAAAAAATGCTGTGAAATCGAAAGTGAAAATTTTTGTTGGAGATTTTCGTGGAGAAATTATTGCAGGGTGACTGAGCTGAAAAATTTTTTTTCTGGGAATTCCATAAGATTAAGGATAGCTATAGTATAAAATAAGCATATTTTTTTCACTCTTATTTTACTTAAAATGAAAACAGATGGAGGAAAGAAATTGCGAATTTTGTTTTATTGTAGTTCATAGGTTCTAGAAGTGTTTAATTTTGGCAATAATATCTGATTTGTACATAAGACCAGTGTAACACATTTTAACAATCAAGAGTGCATAGAGAGTATACCGCACCTTTTGAAAGATCTGGGAATTATATTGATGTGATTACTGAACCTCATTGTAGTAGAACATTTGAATACTGCTGTATTATTTGCAAAAGTTTCCTATGTGGTATTCGATTATGCTTCTTCAAATTCGCTCTCAGATTTCAGATTTCGTGTGGCTAATCGAACATAAGAATATCTCTTGCCCTTTTTTGTGTTGACATTTGTGCGATTGGAATATGTGTAGCCTTCAACACTTTTCAAAGCGTTTTACATTCACTGGTTAAATTTTATATGCAAACATTCTAAATTAGCGTCCCGATTGATTTCTAAATATTTATACATAAATTAATTACACAAATAAATTCACCCGATGCAATTACTTTCTTTGCTGTAGAGAAAAAAATAAACTGAAACGCACTTGTATTGGTAAATCTGAGAAAATATAGACTCGCAAAAGCGCGAAGATTTTTTTTTTTTTTGTTCCAAACGCACATAAAAAGTGCGCTGAGAGCTTCCAATCGAATGCCACAATAATATTTAAGGATTTATTATTAATTAAAGTAACTCTCATTCATCCATTAAGGCTAGTACGCTGCTCAAGTGAAGTGAAATTTTCACTGCTCTCCAAAAAAATGCTGTGAAATCGAAAGTGAAATATTTTTTTGGAGATTTTCGTGGAGAAATTAATGCAGGGTGACCGAGCTGAAAAGTTTTATTTTTAGGTCAGCTATAGTATAAAATAAACATACTTTTTGCACTCTTATTTTACTTAAAATGAAAACAGATGGAGGAAAGAAATTGCGAACTTTGTTTTATTGTAGTTTATAGGTTTTATTAGTAGTGTTTAATTTTTGGCAATAATATCCGATTTTTACATAAGACCAGTGTAACACATTCTAACAATCAAGAGTGCATAGAGAGTATACCGCACCTTTTGAAAGAACCGGGAATTATATTGATGTGATTACTGAACCTCATTGTATTAGAAAATTCGAAAACTGCTGTATTCTTATTTGCAAAAGTTTCTTATGTGGTATTGGATTATGCTTCTTCAGACTAATCGAACATAAGAACATCACTTGCCCTTTTTTGTGTTGACATTTCGCTGGCTATACAATTTATCTCAATATTCGATCTAGATTTATTTTTAACAGATATCTCATATGTGTTTTTTAACTAAAAATCAGCCACGTAAATCTTTGCATTGACATTTCTCTAAATGGGGGTGTTCTCAGCCAGCGATTTGTCGGGGAATATCAAATGTTATTTTTCCAAAAAAAAATTAAAATCTCAATGGCTTCGGTAATAAACCTTAAAAAGGAGAGAGTAAAAAAAGGGAAAAATAAAAAGTACGCCAGAGCGAGATCTTTTCAAATAGTTTTCCATTCACTGGTTAAATTTTATATTCAAAAATTCTAAATTAGCGTCCCGATTGATTTCTAAATATGTATACATAAAAAAATTACGCAAATAGATTCACCCGATGCAATTACTTTCTTTGTTGTAGAGAAAAAAACAAACTGAAACGCACTTGTATTGGTAAATCTGAGAAAATATAGACTCGCAAAAGCGCGAAGATTGTTATTTATTTATTTATTTATTTTTTTTTTTTTGTTCCAAACGCACATAAAAAGTGCTCTGAGAGCTTCCAATCGAATGCCACAATAATATTTAAGGATTTATTATTAATTAAAGTAACTCTCATTCATTCATTAATAGAAATAAAAATACATAAAAGGAGTATCTTGTTCAATTTTAAAACGCAATTGCAGCAGCCGCCATGTCGCCTTTAGAAAAGGGAACTGCGAGGTGCGAACAAATAATTTTTTATATGAGAACACTTAAGTGCCATTTTAGTATCCATAAAGCATTTTATGTAATTGATCTGACCGCCGATTAAAAATCTGTATGCTTATCTAGAGCAAAACAGTGTTTTACAATTTACTGAGGCACCCTGCTCATCAAAAAGGTCATCCATGGCACCAACTTTTTGTACACCTAGCTTTATGGTACTATATTCAATGCAAAAATGATATTAGAAGTGCGAAAAGTGTAGTACTTTCTTTAAGAAACATTTGAAATTGAAGTAAATTTCTTAACCGCCTGCCTACGAATAGTTTTTCACGCTGAAATGTCAAATATTTAATGCGACGGACAATAAAAACCAAGTGAAATAACTGTGGAGAGATTTTAGTATCGCCACCTACAGCTCAGTTTTTGAAGCGCAATTTTTCACTTGAGCTGCGTACTGCCAAGTGAAATTTCCATGTGGAAAGTTCATTTTGACATTTCGCGGTGAAAAATTTGTATGGAAAACTGGATTTCACTTGAGCAGCGTACTAGCCTTTAGTAGATAAAGGCTAGTACGCTGCTCAAGTGAAGTGAAATTTTCACTGCTCTCCAAAAAATGCTTTGAAATCGAAAGTGAAATATTTTTTTGGAGATTTTCGTGGAGAAATTAATGCAGGGTGACTGAGCTGAAAAGTTTGTTTTCATAAGATTTGAGATAGCTATACTATAAAATAAACATACTTTTTGCACTCTTATTTTACTTAAAATGAAAACAGATGGAGGAAAGAAATTGCGAATTTTGTTTTATTGTAGTTCATAGGTTCAAGAAGTGTTTAATTTTGGCAATAATATCTGATTTGTACATAAGACCAGTGTAACATATTTTAACAATCAGGAGAGCATAGAGAGTATACCGCACCTTTTGAAAGATCCGGGAATTATATCGATTTGATTACTGAACCTCATTGTAGTAGAACATTCGAATACTGCTGTATTTTTATTTGCAAAAGTTTCTTATGTGGTATTCGATTATGCTTCTTTAGATTCGCTCTCAGATTTCAGGGGTCGAATCGCCACTTCCGTGAACGAGCTACCCGTTCACGGAATTAAGTTGGTTTTACATGTGAAACAAAAACAAATTCCGTCACGAAATGCTCGATCACGGAGGACCCGATTCGACCCCAGATTTCGTGTGGCTAATCGAACATAAGAACATCACTTGCCCTTTTCTGTGTTGACATTCGTGCGATTGGAATATGTGTAGCCTTCAACACTTTTCAAAGCGTTTTCCATTCACTGGTTAAATTTTATATTCAAACATTCTAAATTAGCCCCCCGATTGATTTCTATATATTTATACATAAATAAATGAAACAAATAGATTCACCCGATGCAATTACTTTCTTTGCTGTAGAGAAAAAAACAAACTGAAACGCACTTGTATTGGTAAATCTGAGAAAATATATAGATTCGCGAAAGCGCGAATATTGCTTTTTTTTTTTGTACCGAGCGCACATATAAAGTGCTCTGAGAGTTCCAAATCGAATGCCAAAATTATATTAGGATTTATTATTAATTAAAGTAACTCTCATTCATCCAGTAATAGTAATAAAAATGCATAAAAAGAGTATCGTGTTCAATTTTATAACGCAATTGCAGCAGCCGCCGTGTCGCCTTTACAAAAGGGAACTGCGAGCTGCGAACAAATCATTTTTTGTATGAAAACACTTAATTGCCCTTTTAGTATCCATAAACCATTTTATGTAATTGATCTGACCGCCGATTAAAAATCTGTATGGTTATCTTGAGCAAAACAGTGTATAACAATTTACTGAGGCACCCTGCGCATCAAAAAGGTCATCCATGCCACCAACTTTTTGTACACCTAGGTACTATATTCAATGCAAAAAAGATAAAAGAAGTTCGAAAAATGCAGTACTCTCTTAAAGAAACATCTGAAATTGAAATTAATTTCTCAACCGTCGTCCTACGAATCATTTTTCACGCCGAAATGTCAAAAATTTAATGCGACGGACAATAAAAACCAAGTGAAATAGCTGTGGAGAGATTTTAGTATCGCCACCTACAGCTGAGTTTTTGAAGCGCAATTTTTCACTTGAGCTGCGTACTGCCAAGTGAAATTTCCCTGTGGAAAGTTCATTTTGACATTTCGCGGTGAAAAATTTGTATGAAAAAGTGGATTTCACTTGAGCAGCGTACTAGCCTTAATAAAAATGCATAAGAAGAGTATCGTATTCAATTTTATAACGCAATTGCAGCAGCCGCCGTGTCGCCTTTACAAAAGGGAACTGCGAGCTGCGAACAAATCATTTTTTGTATGAAAACACTTAATTGCCATTTTAGTATCCATAAACCATTTTATGTAATTGATCTGACCGCCGATTAAGAATCTATATGGTTATCTTAAGCAAAACAGTGTATAACAATTTACTGAGGCACCCTGCTCATCAAAAAGGGCATCCATGCCACCAACTTTTTGTACGCCTAGCTTTATGGTACTATATTCAATGCAAAAATGATAAAATAAGTTCGAAAAATGCAGTACTCTCTTAAAGAAACATGTGAAATTGAAATTAATTTCTCAACCGTCGTCATACGAATCAGTTTTCACGCCGAAATGTCAAAAATTTAATGCGACGGACAATAAAAACCAAGTGAAATAGCTGTGGAGAGATTTTAGTATCGCCACCTACAGCTCAGTTTTTGAAGCGCAATTTTTCACTTGAGCTGCGTACTGCCAAGTGAAATTTCCCTGTGGAAAGTTCATTTTGACATTTCGCGTTGAAAAATTTGTATGAAAAACTGGATTTCACTTGAGCAGCGTACTAGCCTTTAGGAACATGGGAAAGTTTTCCATTTCTTGTTTCGGCGCACTGTTTTCCTCTTTTCGAGTATGAATCCACCCTGTGACGCATCCGGTCAATGTTCAGAGACTGTCTTTTTTTACTTTTGAGCTGTTATTCTGAAATGAAATATTTAATACTAGCTGACCCGGCGAACTCCGTTCCGCCCAAATTCATAAATGTAATGAAAATAATATTTCCAAGCATGCGCAGCGCATGCTACTTTATGTAACTCCGTCAATTCAAATTTGTTATTCAAAAGTTATATTAAATACAATAGAAATAACTGAAGTACAGCAATATCGATGTATTTCAATAAAACCGCAATGATTGACGTGCCGGCCAACGTTCCGCTTTTGTACTAAAGTGGTTTGTCCACAGGTGAGCCACATACAATTGGACCATGTGAAAACATGGGAATTCAAGATTGATGCTACAAATATTCAGCGATTATCCTTGCGACTTTTTATTTGTCATAGACGCTTAAATGCCAAATCGTTCTGAGCAAGCGGATCCGCGATATGAAAATGTTTGCCTTTTAAACTCAAAATCGTCCCTGCATGACATTTGATTTGAGATTCTTCACAATCATATCAAACGCGATCCGATACAAAGTTTCGGTGCATTAAGGTTGGCCGACTTTTAATTTCAAATAATGAAGCGGTAAGTCCGGAACATCCGAATTAAAAAATTAAAAATTTTAATATTTTTTCTTATATTGGACACTACCCGTTTCCTATCCATTCTATTTTTTCCAAAGTGCGGTTCTATTATCAGGTTTGAAAACAAATCTGCGATCTTCTAAGTTCATTTTCTCTATCGCTGTTTTAAACATTGTAATGAAAGCGTTGATTGCATTTATAATGGTTGCAACTGTCGAATGACGTTTTTTGTCACTCCTATTTTCCCTTTGTACAGGCTATCGACTTGATCATCACCCGACAAAATGAAGTACACCTGCGAATATTGCTGTACGTCCTCAAGAACTGGCAAGAAGGCACCCATCCGATGGTAAATTTGGCCTTGAATCTGTTAATCCGAATTTCGCGCCGTAAAATCCCATGCCATTATTATGTGGTATTCGTTTGGGCTTCTTCAGATTCGCTCTCAGATTTAAGATTTTGTGTGGCTAATCGAACATAAAAATGTCACTTGCTCTTTTTTGTGATAATATTCGTGGGATTCCAATATGTGTAGTCTTCAACGCTTTTCAGAGCGTTTTCCATTCACTGGTTAAATTTTAAAGTAAGACATTCGTAATTTGCGTCCCGATTGAGTTTTAAATATTTATACATAAATAATTTAAAAAAATAGATTCACCCGATGCAATGCCTTTCTTTGCTTTAGAACAAATTCACGAAAACCCTCCACCAGTTGTCAAACTCAAACGCACTTGTATTGGTAAATCTGAGAAAATATCTAGATTCGCAAAAGTGCTCTTAAATCTGAAAAAGATTGCTTTTTTGTACCGAACGAACATAAAAACTGCTCAGAGAGCAAAAAAAGTGCTCTGAGAGCGCCCAATCGACCACATAAGTATAAAAACGATAAAGTGTTATCACTGGTTTCCCGGCTGAACTTGGAACTTGACACATCACTATCGACATTTTGTTTTGGTCTTGGTCGATGGAATTGGAATGATGAATAAAAAAATGTGTATTGAAGGGTTCTGACTTGGTGAAATAAAATATGATCAATTAAGAAAATGCATAAAATATTTCAATCGCGACTAAAATTTGAGTTTTAAATTGTGTCACGAGTAACAAGAATATTATTAAATCGGAACTAGCTGAACTAAAGTGGACAACTTACAAAATAGGGAAACTTGTATCATCATCGGATGACAAAATTTCTATTTGCGTTAAAAACGAATCCAATTATAAAGTTTGGTGATTTATTTTTTGTATAATCTAATGGTAAGTGAATAATTCAATAAAATAACGATTACTGTTACGTATTTTGCCGTCGTTGCTTCCTTTACCAGTAAAGTAATATAATAAGCACCCCTTTTTTACTTACATCGCAAAATACCTACATTCAAATTCAATGAAATCACCATATTCAGCAGGTACAATAATTGTACTGTCATGTTTTTGCTATAAATGCACGTACCTTGGTTGAGTAGTCAAACGCTCATTATAATCCAATGAAAAATATTATTTACCAAATGTATTTTTAATAAAAATTAAACTCTACCTTGTATAGTTTAAAAACATGTTTTTACGAGTTTTTTTTGCATGTTTGAAATTAATTAGTTTAATTTAAATTTTAGTCGTCAAAAAAAACAGGTTTTGTTTTTGTTTGACTAACACTTCTTGGTATAATATTACACGAAATCGATTTTATTGTTTAACATTTTTCTTATAGAACAAGAAAGTGTCCTTTTAAAACCATCATAATATTAGAGACTATTTAACAATCATTGTTCGAAAAGTAATTATGGATCGCAGTGTGGACTCAATTGGAAGCTGTTCACTTGATGTTGATGCAGATTCCTCGGATGTCTCAGGTACATACATACTCGTAATGAATTTTTCTAATCAATTGGAAAAATATCGCGATGCAATCTGTAATTCTTATTTTTATTAGAGTTATGCAACAAAGTAGATTTTGTACCTTAGCACGTCCACCGCATGTTTGAAAAAGTGCCTATCTTTATGACGCCTAGAGTTTGTGTTCTACGAAAGATTCAGAAATAGTACATGTCAACACACCAAAATACAAGTGTGAATATAATTATTATTGTACTAATAAGGACTCACTAAATGCGAAATGAAAATAAAAACATGACATATCTGTACAGAGTTTAATACGGTGGTATATGGTTAAATGTGGTTTTATATTGGGCATATTCGGTTTTTTAGCACATGGAACAAACAAAGATTGATCTGCTTTTCTTATTGTATGCAGTATGTGTGTAGTACTTGACGGCTCCATTAGCTTATGCGCCTACGCTGTGTATCCACCACATAACGTAGTACAGAAGCAGTACCGAGAGAGAAGTGAGTATGTAATTGCTTGACATTCACAGAAAAAGTAGGTGATATCCTCCGTCACTTACAGGCCTTCACAATATCGATCTCCGATACCTTTGAAATCCAGTGCCATTTTAGGTGTGACCATTTCGCGTCGTTCTCCAGAACTTAATCTTTCGTACGCTTCAACTTCTCAAAAATTGGGTCTGTTTACGTATAACATTCAAAAAGTGGAACCCTACTGACAATTCCATGCCTAATTGCCTAGTGCATTTGCTCTGCAGTTGCCTCAAACTTACGACAATTTTGAAAAGAAAAGTCAACAGTAACAATGAAATTATTTTAAGTGAATGACGAACAAAATATCTACGAAGACCACTTCAAAAATGTACAATCTCCCATTTTAAGTATTATGGATAACATTTGAATAGCATTTCCTGAAAAGGGGCAAGGGTGTTAGGGTTGATAATGCCTCTAGTTCGGTTACCATTCTGCTATAAAAGAACTTGTAAACACTTGCGGATCCCTGACCAGATTTCTATTGATCCTGTTTCAAAAATGCAGCCAACCTTTTTCGTTTTGCTAATTTCTTTTTAGCCATTTAACCTTTTTTTTTTTTTGTAAGCACCGATAACGCGCTGTCAACTTTCTGGCGGTGCAAAGGGGCTTTTGGCAAGACATGGGGCTTATCTCCTAAAAGGGTCATTTGGATCTATATGGCAATGATGTAAAATGGCAAAAACGTAAGATCACTTCTCATATGCATCGGTTATATAATGGAACAGGCTTTTGCAGAAACGTGTTACTACTTTTTTTGTCAAACTTCAAAGAAAGGTTTGTCTTCGCTGCACGGGGGCCTTCCCCACTACACCGGGCTCTGCTCTAGATGCTATGTGACACTCCCCCCCCCCCCCCCCCCCCCTCATTGGTATTTTTATCATGGGGTGTACGCTGAAAACCATCGGTGGAGTGGCTTTTGTTTGGTACCTAGCGCATTTGAATTTTGAAGAACCTGTGCGAGAATTATCCTTTGACCCCTTTCTTATGGATATGCCGCCTGACGCAATGACACCAGAAATCCTACTGCGACAAAACTACCACGCCAACTTTCCTTAGGCAACATAATGTTTTATGCCAGACTCTGAGTCATGGAAAGAATGCCATCGTGTTTTTACGGATGTTTCCAAAACCGGTCAGGGGTCTTGTTCTGGAGTCTTTGTAGAAAACGAAAAAAATTAGACTTCACTACCCCTA
Organism: Cheilosia urbana; assembly: GCA_946477585.1. Taxonomy (NCBI): domain Eukaryota; kingdom Metazoa; phylum Arthropoda; class Insecta; order Diptera; family Syrphidae; genus Cheilosia; species Cheilosia urbana. The sequence continues at coordinate 49,633,571 of OX297856.1, forward strand.
AGGTAACCATGCGTCTGTCTTCCAAGCGGAGATTTTCGCTATCCCTATGGCTATGCGCTATAGATTTCGATTTGAGGTTATATTTGATTTTATTCATTTCATTTCAGTTACAAAAAAAGAGAAATATTAAATCTTAAATGACATGGCTAAAAGCGGTCTACCAAAGACTATCAACGTAATTTTTACATTTCATTTAAAAATCTTCTCCATAATTCTTTTCCGGTAAGCTAAAGTTGTTTCACTATATATGTAAGATTTTCCAATTGGTTGTTGTTCCTGGATTTCTTCGGTTGACAAGATAACTTTCCCAAAGCAGAACCTTCTGATATCGCGAAAAATAGGACAAATCCCGTTAAAGTGTATGATATTTTCCCTCTGAGACATGTTACACAATGAGCATAAAACCGGAGGGTCTTCTCTATGTGAAGTTTAGCGATAGCATTAACTCTCCCCTTGCGCGAAAAATTGTAGAGATGTATCCTATTTTATTCGAGTCTTTAAAGTAGTTAAGCGACCCGAGGTTAAACTGTAGTGCCTTATAGATCTCCCTATGTGTTGACGCACTCGCTTGCTCGATAATTTTTTGTCGAAAACATGAATCTAAATGCCGTAGGAAATCGTATAATCTACCTTTCCAACTTTCCCTTGCATTCCAGTTTAATTCCAAGTCGTACTCATAACTCTCCGCTAGACTTAGCATCTCTTTATGTCACAGACTTCTCGTTGTTACTGCATACTTGGAAACAATCCCTGGTAATCTTTCGTTTCCCAACCTGAATGTGTTGAGGATGTAGTCCATGTTCAGTTTGAGTTTTTGTAAGAACAAAGGAGCAAGTCCAGTTCCAATCATGAGCATGTAGTTAGGTGCGGCTGTAGGCAATCGGAACGTCCTTCGTAGGTATTTGTATTGCTTGACTGTTGCAACACTGTTAAAAGTCCACCTTTTCACCCTTGCATGTCTGCCTCCACCTCTTCTGAAAAACATCACTTTGATTTGTTCAAATTAATTTGTAAACTCCACAGCACACTAATTGCTAACTCGGTCTATCATGAGTTGCAGTCTCTGGTGAACTTGCTAATAGGACCAAATCGTCAGCATAAAGAAGAGCCTTAATATGGATACCTGCATATTTATTTATTATGGTTCATCTACAAGTATTCTTATAACTAACAGATGTATGAAATAGATATATAGGAAAATTGCATAATAATAATAGAAAGTTATTAGTTAAAAGATAAATATGTACAATAATTTGTTTTTAAATTGAACTCTCGGTAAACATAAATCAATGCTAGGGTAAACGCTATTGAAAGCTTGTATGGCTCTTGTCATGGGCTCATTGCAGCCGTAGTTTGTTCTATGACTTCTTTGAAAGAGAAGATTACGTATTCTTAAGGATCGCGTGGGTGTATAAATTGATATCATCGAGAGCAAACTAGAACATCTTGTATGAAAACATAGCAAGTCTCTTACAAACATTATATCATGTATTTGACGGCGGGATTTTAAAGATTTAATACCAAGTAATAAGCACCTTGCCTTATAATTAGGAGAAAATTCCCAATTCATTTTATAAAAAACGTATTTTGTAAAACGCCTTTGGATCTTTTCAAGGCGATCAGAATAAGTTGAAAAAGCAGGATTCCAAATCACGTCAGCATATTCAAGCAGGGATCGAACTAATGCGGTAAACAGTGAAAGTAAGGCAAAAGGATCTCTAAAGTCTCTTCCATTACGTTTAATAAAACCTACAACTGAGTTAGCCTTCGCAACAGTATATTCAATATGACATTTAAAGGCAAATGTTGTATCGAGCATGACTCCCAAATCTTTGATTTTCATAACTCTATTCAAATACATTGAATTTACCGAGTAATCATATTCAAAGGTAGACGCACATCTATTGAAAGAAATCACATTGCATTTCTTTATATTTAGTTTTAAGCCATTGGCGTTGCACCAATGAACAATATTATTCAGATCTGATTGAATCAAAGAGCAGTCATCTAAACTTTTAATACTTAAATATAGTTTTAAATCATCTGCATACAGTGAGCATCGACTATTTTTGACTGTTGAAACAATATCATTTATAAAAATAACGAAAAGCAGTGGACCTAAATGACTCCCTTGCGGGACACCGGAAGTACAGCTTATACTCTTCGAAAGCGATGTTCCAATTTTTACTCTTTGGTAGCGACCAATTAAAAATGAAGAAATCCAACTAAGCATTTTAGAGTGGATTCCAAAAGCTTCTAGTTTCTCAAGAAGAATTGAGTGATTGACTGAGTCAAATGCTTTGCTGAAATCGGTATATATCGCGTCCACTTGACTTCTGTTTTCCATCTCATTTAAAACATAATTTGAAAAAGAAGCCAAGTTAGTGATAGTAGACCGACCAGATATGAAACCATGCTGAGCTTCAGACAAACATTCCTTCGTTAAAAACTCAAGTTTGTTTTTAACGATACTTTCAAAAAGCTTAGGAATTGCGGAGAGTTTACAGATACCGCGATAGTTCTCAACATCACTTTTATCCCCAGCTTTATGAATCGGGACAAGAAAGGAAGTCTTCCAATCATTAAGAAAGGTTCCTTCATGGAGCGAACGGTTAAAAATATTTAACAATGGAGTGCAAAGACCTATAGCACAATTTCTTAATATTATTGCTGGAATGCCATCAGCCCCACAATTTGGGTTCGGCCGGAGAGCCTTAAGACCTAACAAGACCTCTTCATAGCTCAGTTCGAGAGATCCAATATTAGCAAGATTGCCAATACTAACATTTGAATTGTTATGGCAACTGCTATTATTATAAACCGATTCAAAAAACGAAGCGAAAAGTTCTAAAGTTGACCCTACATTAGACGATTCCGTGCCTTTGTAATGCATTGTGCTTGGAATCCCAACTGATTTACGCTTGGAATTTATAAAATGCCAAAAGGATTTGCTGTTTATTTTAATTTTACTTTCTATAGAAGTGATATAATTTTTATAAAGGAACTTACTAAGAAAGGTAAATTCTTTACGAAGATTACTAAATTTATTATAATCATCGATATTACCTGATCGTTTAAAAATTTTAAAAGCTCGGTTTTTCAAATTCTTTATCTGGTTTAATCTTTTATTATACCAAGGGGGTTTGGATAATGATCGATTATTGGAAATTGGGACAAATCTACCAAAGCCATCATCAAGTATTTCAACAAAGCGCTTATACATGCAATCTAAATTCGTATTGGGCAATTCATTAAACCAATCTATATTATTAAAAAAAATTATTCAGTTCAATAAAACTCGTTTTAGAAAAATTAAAACGATTCAGATTATTTTTACAATTAACATTTGTGTATTCATAGGTTTCAATTTCCATAAATAGCTCTTTATGGTTAATCGATTCAATTAATAAAGAGAATGGTACTTCAGTAACAGTCGCTTTTAATTCATCGCAGCAAACAAAGACTAAATCTAATATTTTAGCAAGAGAGTTCTGAATTGGATTAATTTGACTTAAGTTTAACGAGTGCATAAAATCAATGAAAAAATATTCATGAGGGTGCTTGACATTATTAGCAATAAGAAATGAATTTAACCACGTCCAACAAATATTGGTGAGATTAAAATCACCTAAAATACAAACATTTTCTAATGCAGAACATTTGTTATTAACGAATTCAATATTTTGCATATGCTTCTGGTAGCAGTCAACTTTACTATTAGGGGTTACATAACTGACTACAAAAAACATACGCTTTTTACAAATACTATTAATAATCACTGAAAAACCTAGTTGCTCCACATCTAGAACTGGCAGATTGACTATTTTGCCATCAAGATCAGTACGAACTGCTACGATGATCCCACCTCCACGCTCAGCAGCTACTTTACACCGATCAAATCGGAAAACATCATAAAAACGTTCATCAAATATTTCCTTGGACGATATGTCGGGATACAACCAGGTTTCGACAATAATGATGACATCGTAGTGCAAATGACAAGATTTAAAGAACAAACTTGCAACCTTTGTACGGATCCCACTTGCGTTGTGGAAATAAATCTTTAAGCTATTTTTATACGACGACAGACGATTATTATTTACTCGGTTGCCGTCGCTCCCAATACGTTTTTTGATTTCACTGAATCATTTCTTGATTTAAATAGGAATGGTCTAATCTTGACACCATTCGGCCAAAAAGAGTCCACATAAATGCTTTTGGCGAACTCAACAGGAACTCCAATTTTGAAATTAACGAATTTAGACTTTGGTTCAGATTCATCAAGCTTCGTTAATTTATAGCATAATATCAATGACGAATCAATTTCAAGTGAAGCAGAAATAAAACTTCGTATTTCTTCCGTAGACGTGGACACTAAGAAAGAACCAATGTGATACCATTTATGATTTCTTACAATTTTAAGTTCATGGTTATTTGAGTTTGTCCCAACAATAAACTTTTTTTGTTTAGCAGTTTGATTTGGAACTTGAAATTCATTTCGCACTGTGTGAATATTATTACTGGAAAAATCAAAAACGGCAGCATCAGAACTTAAACCACGAACAGTTTTGTCATTGAGTTGTAAGTGTGAAGAGCCAGTAGCACAACCAATTTCAGCATCGACAGCATCAACAGCAACAACAGCATCAACAGCATCAACAGCAACAACATCTTTAGCAATATGAGTATCATCAGCGACAGACGATGCGGTCGAGATAGCAGTAGCAGTATTGGCAATAGGCGAAGAAATGGTTTTAGGAGAGCAAGCAGGCGACTTTTTTGCAAGTCGATTCTTGGGCAAAGCAGCAACTGCACGGGGGCCAACGGGTGTGCTCTTGTTAATTTGCGTCGGAAAACGTGCAAAGGGAGATGATGACGGTTTCTTGACTGGTTCAATGACCTTTGTTTTTCTTTGCGCACGAGTTGTTTCCCGAGTACTACGATTTATAGGCGGTGCATGCAGATCGCTAGCTGATTTATTATTTCTTTCGGCATCAAGCGAGAGACCGAACTTGTTAATGCATTGTACGTTATCATGCAAGTAGGTGTAGATATCATTAATTTTTCTTATACTTGCAAGGGGTACATTGTCTATGCAATATTTACACTTGTAAAAAATGCTTGGATTTGATTGAATCACTTTCAGATCACTTATTGAAATGTCACTGCATTCACTGTGTATGTTAAAACCACAAATACCACACGATATGAAACAGGTGTTAGTGATCAAAGCAAGACATTTATTACAATAAGAATTCATAGCAATAGAGTTAAATTTGCGCGTGCGTCTTCGGCAATAGGCAGAACTGAACTGAAAATCCTCCCTGGGAGGTAATCAATGATGTCTTCAATATAAAGAGCAAATAGTGTCGGGCTTGCGTTGCAACCTTGTCTACCGCCTACCTCTGTAACGAACCACTCGGACAAATTGTCTCCGTTCCACGCTTTGTTGTACAAGTTTTCCATTCATTATCTTGCTAAATTTATGGGATATACCATATTGATAGAGTTTGTAAAATAGTTTTTGCCGGTCAATGGTATCAAAAGCCGCTCTGAAGTCAATAAAAAAAACGCATAAAGATTTTGTTCCCGTTCTATAAAATACTCTGCTATATTTCGTAGAAGAAAGATATGTTCTACCGTGGAATAGCCCGGTCGAAAACCAGCTTGGAATTCTCCCAGAAGTGCGTTCTCCTGAATCCAGCGCATTAAACAACTTTTTAAAACGGTTTTGTAGAAGCATTTAAGAGTGAGATACCCCGGTAATAGTGATGGGTCTGGCGAGTCGCCTTTCTTGAAGATTGGGAATATAATCGCTTGTTTGAAGCTCTCCGACACACCCCCAGAGTCAAATAATACCGTTGAGTTTCTTCGCTGAGTTCCAAAAATCTGCTGATTTTCTACAGTTTGAAAGTTTCCTAGCCTCATTATCAGAATATTCTGAGTTTTTTAGACGGCATAGTTGCTTGTAGTGTGAATTGGCTCTGTTGTACAGCTCCTTGAATAAATCAGTATTGTGTTTTTTGAACAGTCGAAGGAAAGAGAATACGTGCGTCCGTTTTTTGTTACTTTGCTTTCGGTTAGAAGTGGCAAATTGCGTTTGACATGGAGTCGATCATTTTATTATTTTCTCCAAATTGTCAGTATCATACCTCAGCGGAACGAAATGAGAAACTTTACGCTTGAACAATGTTGAGAAATATTGAAAACTTATTTCCGAAGTGAGTGCTGTGTAGACCAAACAGTGCGTTTTTTGAAAAGAAAATTTGGCCGAAGTGAAGCACCACAGCGCATGCTTTACACAAGTTTGTGCAAAAAGATCGTGGTCCCCGCCGTCGTACGGTATGAGCACAGATGAGAATGTTTGGTGCAGATTGTGGAGTGGTTTCATCATTGGACCATTTTTCTTCAAACATTTTTTTTTTTTTCGCCGAGGTAGGTGGAAATCTTCTAGAAGACACTATGAGGACACTCGGCGCGTGCTCAAAGTAGTGTGAGATTTTTACTCACTAAAACCACCTCCATCAAATTTCTTTTGTACTGCAACTAAGTTATGACTTATCAAGCATTTTTTTTATCACGAAGTTTTACACGTTTGGCAGGCAACATTCCGGCGAAATTTCCTGCTCGTTCCGCAATTTTAACGCGGTTGATAATTATCGGGCTAAGTCCGAAGGTTTAGTTCATTGTAGACGCCGCAATAAATTTGTTTCATCGAGAATTTCACGGACCGAGCTATTAATATGTCTTAATAATCGATTTCTATGCTTTCGAGCGCATACTATCGTTTCGCCCTTAATGGTGGAAATTCCGAAGTCTCTATGGAGATCTTCATTCCTAATGTACCACGGTGCACTGACGAATGATCTTAGCACTTTATTTTGAAAAGTTTGTAGAATATTTAGATTTGAATCGCTGGTACAGCCCCATAACTGTATACCATATGTCCATACAGGCTTCATCACTTGCTTGTATAATAAAAGCTTGTTGTCGATGGTAAGCTTAGAATATTTTCCGAGTAACCAATAAAGTTCTCTATATTTGATTTTAAGTTCTTCGCATTTTTTCTTTACATGCGGTTTCCATTTTAATTTGGTGTCGAGAGTCATTCCGAGATATTTGGCCTCGTTTGCAAACGGATCTTGTACCGTATTTATAAATACAGGCAAGTTATGTGTTTTTTTATGTGTAAAATCCACGTGGACCGATTTCGTTTCGTTAAGAGCGATCCTCCATGATTTTGTCCATTCATAGACCCGGTTAAGCGCGCATTTTAAAATTTTGTTCGTTTCTTTGGTCGTTGTACCCACTAGTATAGCAGTGTCATCGGCAAAAGTGGCTACGGTAGTACCTTCTGTTTGCGGAATATCACGCGTAAATAGCAGGTACAGGAGAGGCCCAAGGACGCTTCCTTGCGGCACACCTGCCCTTATTTCTTTAAATTCCGAATATTCGTTTCCGTGTTTGACACGAAAGAGTCTATTCTCTAGATACGATTCTAGAATTTTCCATAACCGCTCGGGGAGAACTTGTCTTAATTTGCACTTGAGGCCTTCATGCCAAACCTTATCAAATGCTTGCGAAACGTCCAAGAACACGGCAGAGCAAATTTTATCTTCTTCTAGAGCTTTCTCTATTACGTCAGTTATCCGATGCACTTGATCGATTGTCGAATGTTTGCTTCTAAACCCGAACTGATGATCGGGTATAAGACGGTTTTCTTCTATAATTGGTTGTAAGCGTCTGAGTAATATCCTCTCAAAAACTTTGGAAATAATTGGAAGAAGCGAGATGGGTCTATAAGACTTTTTTTCATTCGGTGGTTTGCCTGGTTTTAGAACCATTATGACTTCCGCGACTTTCCATTGACTCGGAATGTATTGTAATCTGATCGCAGCATTTATAATGTGAAGAAGCTTAGTCAATGCTTTCCGAGGTAACATTTTTAGGAGTTCACCCGTGATCAGGTCGTATCCCGGAGCTTTTTTGGGCTTAAGTTTCTTTATAACTTGCCCGAGCTCGGTGAGTGTAGCGTTTGTAACTATATTATTTTCAGATGTTCGTCTGTCTGATGCATAAGTATTTCGATTAAGCGCTTGACCATCGAACGGCTTAAAAGTTTTTTCTAAATGAGCTGCGAAAACGTCCGCCTTCTCTTTGTCGTTTTTTGCCCAAACATCTTGGGTTATCTTAATAGGCGGCTCTGCGATCTTCGGCCTTTTTGTGGCTTTAATAGCCTTCCAAAGCGAGTAATTAGATTCTTTTTCAGCTGTTAGGCTTTCGAGGTAATTTCTAGCCTCGTCATTTTTAAAATCTTTAATCGACTTTGTTAGCAAGTTAGTAAGTCGATTTAAGTTCGCTTTATCTTGCGGGGCTCGAGTTTGTTGCCATCTTTTTCGCGCTTTTCGTTTTATTTTGACCATATTAATTATTTCCTGCGGGTATTTGACGCAGTTATAGTTCGATGTTCTCTGCTGGTGAGGAGTATTATTCCATGCAGCTTTCTGTACGATATTGACGAAGCGGTCGACCGCGACTTCTAATTCGTAAGGCGTCTTGAGTGATTCACGCAGTTCTGTATTGCTCTGGACATCTTTTTTGAATCCTTCCCAGTCTGTTTTGGCGTTTGTTAGCCTTGGCGGTATTTCATTTTTATAAATGTCTCAGTAGTTGTTAAAATTACCGGAGAATGATCAGAAGAAAAATCAAAACATTCTTCAACTTTAATACGATTGGCGGGTAGTCCTTTTGTAATAAACATGAGGCTTGGAACAACGTTTCGGTCAACGGTGGGCGTTACAAAACTATTTTAACCGATTTTTTTTTTTTTTGAAATTGAAGAAATGGACTCTGGCTTATGCAGGATGGAGCGCCATGCCACAATAAATGTCTTGCACACCATATTCCCAAATCGTGTTTTCAGCCATCTTGGCGATGTCAATTGGCCGCCTCGGAGCTGCGAATTGACCACTTTGAACTTTTTTTTTTTTTTGTGGGGAACCGTGAAGTACCGATGTTATGTTAACAATCCGGAACCGATTCAAGCAATTCAGGCCAATATCATACAAGCAATCCGTTAGCTACAGCCCGAAACCATCATCAAGGTCTTGGAAAAGTGGAGTGACCGAATGCGCTACTGCGAAGCCAGCCGAAGCAGCCACTTGCACGAATTTAATTAATGCGAATATTTGCTTTTACTAATAAAGCCATAATACATGGCCAAAATTTAATTTTGTTCATTTTATTGCATTTTTAAAAAGAAACTTGTATTTGGCCCACCCTGTACATGTACACTAAATATTTCTTATTTATTAAATTGACACGAATCTGGGTATTCTTTTTGTTTTTACTGTTTCTCGATGGTTAGCTTTCACTCGAATCACTTTTTTTAAGTATATTGCAAACAATGTCACTCATTGTGAGACACTAAACTCATAAACTGATTTTCTTTAAATTTTTAGATACCAGTGGTAGCTTAAACTTTGCTACTCCCTTATCAGCAAAGGATATAACACGGGAATTTACTGCAAAAATTACGGAACGCTGCAAATTATCGCAGAACACGACTACTTACCTTGATCCTGTTTCTGGTCAAATTCATACTATTGTAACGCCAACAGAAATTTCAGCCACCAGTCCAGAAAAGAAACCAAGCTACTTAAACTTGGCCTGCTGTGTTAATGGATATTCAAATTTAACCACATATGACTCAAAAGTAAGACAGGACATTAATAAATCACGAGAAGTGTCTCCTATAAGACCATCAACGAACAGTATTCAGCATTGTAAACGGAATAACTCCTTGGCACCACCAATTATTGTTTCCGCAAACAAAACTGTTAAAAATTACAAAATAACCATGACCTCAAACCAATATTTAAGTAACAGCATTGGAGGCAACGATGCTGTAAATATGGCAGATGTCGATACTCAGTATTCACCGCAACAAAGTTTTATCCAACAACGTGTTGAGAGACTGTATGGTCCCGGTGCGCTTGCTCAAGTTTTCTACAGCCCGAAAAAAATAAAATCAAGAATTTCCAATAACACTGTTCTCCATGAGCGATCTGCGAACATACAGTCGGAACTCTGTAAAAAATATCAACAGCTTTCTTCTACCAGATATGCAAACCAATCTAATAAAAACTCAAATGAGTCAAATAATACTCCAAGTATTATAACTACTGCTGTAGATGTCACAGATCACTCTGTTAACAACACCATTGATCTTCCGGTGTTAAGGCATTTGAGCCAGGAATTTAGAGCACAACTACCCTCAATTTCGCCGAAACGTTCCTACATGACATCTTCCAACAGCACACATTCAAATATTGCTAGTCCTATTGTTGAAAGTGGAACACAGGAGATTAAACTTCACAATAATATTGGCTTACAGGATGATAGCAATGGGGTTGAACAGGGAAGTCAAAGTTCAACAGACACCTCTGCAGAATCGTTAATTTTGGCTTCTGAAAAATGCAATGATGAACATCTAAATAAGATTCCGAATAATAAAGAAAACGACGGAAATTATTATTTGGGCATTTTAAAAAAAGAACAGACTCGATTATTTGAGTTGGCGCAACGGGCAGAGAAATACACATCCTCTTTAGATGTATAGTTTTTTCGATGTTATTTTTAATGGCAAAGCTAATGTTATTTTCATTTCAGAATAATGCAGACGTATCTGAAGAGGTTTTAGGGCTTCTAAGATCGGCTTCCGGAAAGGCGCGTTTGCTGGCTTCGCAAAAGATGAAACAATTTGAAGGTAAATAAGCAAATATTCAGCAAATACTGTGAAACTTAATTTTTCTGCTCACAATATGAAGGACTATGCCATAACAATTTAAATCGTTCGCCGGAGGACGCATTTCCGACAACAATCCAAGACTTACAGGGCTTTTGGGATATGGTGTATTTACAAGTGGCGCATATAGACGCTATATTTAAAGAAATTGAGGACCTGAAGAATAACGACTGGAAGTTGGTACGTATTTTGTCTAATAATAGCTGTGAATCATTGTTTAAACATCATAATTTGTAGAAACCAGTTCTGAATGAACCGTCTGCGATATTAGCGGTCAAACCGCAAAAAGCCTCGGGCATTTCTAAATCAACAGGCTCCAAGCAAAGGACAAATTCCGTACCGAATGGGAACGTGAGTATGTCCACAGCTGCTCTAAAGCGCGAAGCTCAGAGAAAACAACTAATGGAATTGAAACGAAAGAACAAGATGGCAATGAATTCAGACAATGCTCCAACTAACAATGCAAATGCTATAGAAATATTTCTTAATGAGAATAATAGCTGATTGTATTGTTTAGTGTATTCTTTAGATATGTAGATAACTAATTTATTGCTAGTCTATTGCAAGGACATTTATTCTCAAGACAACCCCAGTAAAATATGGCTTATTATTGTGAACAGACATTGCCACTTGCACATCAAAATGACAACATAAAAAAAAACTGTTCTGTTCCATGAGGCAATGAATCTAAAAAGACATTTAAAACACTTGCAAGAAACAACATTTTGATTACATTTTTTTTTTTTTTTTGTATTAATAATTAGGTAAACAAACAATTAAATCTCACTACTAGACTAAATTAAAGTATTTTTTTTACTGTTAACTCACATCACTAATTACTGATATGTTGTTACGTTTTATATTTTGTACGATATAGTTGATATGTTACACATCTGCGTTTTGTTAACATCAGAAAATAAAATCTAAACTGCAAAGGCAATTTGTTAATTGCATATTAAATTTGTTATTTTTTGTATTTTTGTATGTATTTCGTAGACCTTCTATTAAATTCAACTTCATAAATAGGCGAGTTGTGTATAAGCCAGGTTACTACCGTAGAATTTCTAACACTGGGCGAACTCTAGTATACGCAATTCTCTTTACTTTGGATAGCCTTTACCGACTAGTAGAGTGTGTCCGTGCTAAATATACGTAGGCAAGATCTTAAAGCTAGTTCAAAAAAACAAGCAACAGAAAGTGCAATTTCTTTAAAAACAAACAACAATCTTGTAAATAACATTATCGACTTCCGGGGTTTTAGCAAGTGATAGTCATTGTATCGTATTTAAAACTATACTCTGTCCAAGAAAAATTGTCAGTACAGGCCTTATGGGAAGCTCTTTTTTCTACCAGTGGTGCCTGTAGTACTCTCACGGCACTCAAACACAAGATTTGCCACTGAAATAAAAACGAAACCACTGGCATTCCAAAGAATTTTGTTGTTGTAATTTTCCTGAAATTCGCATACATCCCTCCACAACCAGTCTGCCACACAGCCGCGGGCAGAATGAGCACGATCGCTTGTGTTCACTTGCTATTATCATAAACCAAAATAAGCAGTGTGTGTGAGTGACTGAAGCACATCAGAGAAGTGTTACCATATGCCAATGTTAGCATATCATTAAGGGGTTTTCTTTGAATTTTGTCAAAGAACTTTCGGTTTTGGTGCTTTTTGGAGCTTTTTGGAGCTTTTGAGAGCGGCAGATTATGTGGGGTGCTGCCATTCGGTTTTAATTTGTTTGTATTTCTGAAAGATCCAACAATATTCAGTTAAAACATATTTTTGAATGTTGTCTTTTAGAAATAATGTTTATTCGTGAGGTGTTTTAATGCATTAATTTCATTAACGCAACAAGTGATCATATGTGCGTTGTAGAGATATTGCAATAAATTAATAATGATTACTAGGGCAACTCAACCGGATTCATGCAAAAGCATGGTATTTTTTGAGATAAAATTTGATTAAATATTGTAATATAGAAAACTAAGTACAAATTTTCAGCCTTATTCATTAGGGAATATTTCTGCATGTTTTGGTAGGTATAAATTCATATTTCACTTTGTAGAGCATATTTTTAACACTGAAATATCAAAATGATGAAGCAGGTAGGCCTATACTGTTTATTTTCGGTTGTTGGGTTTTACCACATCCGCTCACTCCTCTCCAGTAAAGCAAATGCCTTGAAAGGATTTTATGATCCTTTTTTTGCTACTGTTTCCGCTGTATGTAGAGCTGCACAAGTGCAGTCCTTTTACCATCTGTTTAGGTATATGACATTGCGTCGTTGTTGTATCTCAATAGCAAGTGGTTAACTTTATTGTGCATATGAATAAACAGAAACATGGCTACAAAGTCTTCAAAGGATCTAAGTGTAGAAAAGAAACAACAAATTGTTGATGCAACTGAAAAATTCTATGGCCTTTTTAAAAGTAAATCGGAAGCCGTAGGAAATCCGACTACTGTTTTGCCTGTTACGGAACAAACTGTATACAGGCTTTTAAGGGAAAAAGCAATCAAAGGCCACAATTCACCACCAAAGAAGAAAAATAATTCCGGTATCAAGAGCAAGGTGGATGATTTTGACAAATGTGCGATTAGGCGGATAGTCTATCAGTTTTTTATGGATAATGACCTTCCAACGCTAGACAAGATAGAAGTACAAAAAAGTGAAAATATAACAAAACTAAGCAGATCAACTTTGAATACAATATTGCAAAAAGACCTCGGACTTAAATTCGTCAAACGTCAGCGAAAGAACTTGTTGTTGGAAAGAAGTGACATTATATTTGGAGACGAAGATACCTACGCGAAGTAAAAAAAAAATTAGAGAAGAGAAAAGAAAGATTTATTTTACTGATGAGAGCTGGCTAAATTGGAAGACGGTAACCCTAACAGTATTGCTCTCTGAGTTATGGCAAATTATCATACACACTACGGCAACCCTGTGAGAGCTTTAAAAAGGGACCGATTTATGTAAGTCATTGCAACCAGACTGAGAGACAAACATCCTATCTCCCCTGTACTGACAATTTTCTTGGACAGAGTACGGCTTAACTGCCGAGCTGTTTAAGGCAGCGGGTAGAGAGCATACACCAACTCGTCTCCAAGATTTGGTCAGACGAAAGTATGCCTGATGAATGGAACCTCAGCAAGAAGTCCAGATCGATACTCACCATCTTTTTATCGATTTTAAGGCCGCATATGACAGCATTTATAGAGACGAGCTATACAGAGCCATATCTAGTTTTGGCATCCCTGCCAAACTTGTCAGATTGTGCAGAATGGCGATGGAGAACGCTCGCTGCTCCGTAAAGGTCGGAAACAATCTCACCGAGACCCTTGATGTCAAAAAAGGATTTAGACAAGGTGACGCGCTGTCATGTGACTTCTTCAACATCATTCTTGAGAAAATTGTGCGAAACTCACAAGCCAACACCAGAGGCACAATTTTCCATAAGTCTGTGCAACTGCTTGCATACGCTGACGACATTGACATTGTTGGCAGAACACAGCGAGCTGTCACTGGTGCGTTTGCAAGTATTAGTACAGAAGCGGCAAAAATGGGTTTAGTGGTGAATGAGGGTAAAACAAAATATATGCTGTCGACAAGAAGGGACACACAACATCGAAGAATCGGACAGAACGTCACGATAGACAGCTATAACTTTGAGGTAATTAGGGACTTTGTCTACCTCGGCTCCGCTATAAACTCTGATAATAACATCACATCAGAAATCAAGCGAAGAATCACACTTGCCAGTTGCCAACCGCTGTTTCTTTGGCCTAAGACGGCAATTGATTAGTAAGGCCTTGTCAAGAAGCACTAAGGAGATTCTATATAAGACTCTCATCATCCCTGTCCTGCTCTATGGCGCAGAAGCATGGACCCTAGCAAAAACGGATGAGGATCTTCTTGGTCGCTTCGAACGCAAAATTCTTCGAGTGATTTTTGGTCTCGCTTGCGTTGACGGGATTTGGAGGAGAAGATTTAACAGCGAACTCTACGAGCTGTACAGCGACATCGACCTGGTCAGAAAAGTACGCATTAGTCGTCTAAGATGGTTAGGACATGTAGAGCGAATGGACACCAACGCTCCGGCCCGGAGAGTCTTCGATTCCAATCCGGAGGGACCTCGCCTTAGGTGGCGCGCTCAAGTGGAAGGGGACCTCAACCAACTTGGTGTGCACAACTGGAGGCAGTTAGGCAAAGATCGCGCTAACTGGAGAGGCGTATTTGTTGAGGCCCAGATCCACCCCGGACTGTAGCACCACCTTAAGTAAGTAAGTAAGCAAAACGGGAAATTGATACGCTTGCCTTTGAATTTTCCACTCAAAATCATCGCTTGCATGACTTTTGATTTGATATTCTTCACAATCAAATCAACCGCGATCCGTTAAAAAATTTCGGTGGATTAAGGTTGCGCAACAAAATAAAAACAATGTGATGCCTATAAAATTAATCTCCAATGAACAACTCAATGTAAAAAAAAACACGAATCTGAAATAAAATTGAATTTAATTTTATTGCACCTAGTTTTGTTATCTGTCCGTTGACTGTTTACTTACGTGGTATTTAGGTTATACCTAATAATAATAAGAAAAAGAACAAATCCTCCTTTTCATTTTCTATATATTTTTCTTTTATTTTCTCTGTGACTTGTTTTGCTTTTCGAATATTTGACTTCATATAAAAAGACAATTTGAGCATTTTTTTTTCTTTTAAAGTATTTTTTTATTTATTACTAGCTGACCCGTTCTCGCCTTGCTTCGCCAGAATTCCACTTCTCAGATTTAAAACAAAACAATTAGCGTTATACAAAAAGATGCTTACCCGAAAAAAGAGAAGAAAAACTGTCAGTAATGCGAGAAACAGATTAACACAGCGACTCTGTCAGCAACAGCAACAGCGAATTTAGGATTAGTTCCAACGTTGATGTCCCTAACTAAATATAACTAACTATACTCTGTTCAATTTATATTTTCAGTACAGGCCTTATGGGAAGCTCTTTTTTCTACCAGTGGTGCCGGTAGCTACTCTCACGGCACTCAAACAAAAGATTTGCCACTGAAATAAAAACGAAACCACTGTACTGTACAAAGAATTTGTTGTTGTAATTCTCCTGAAATTCGCATACATCCCACCACAACCTGTCTGCCATACAGCCTCGGGCAGAATGAGCACGATCGTCTTGCGTTCGCTTGCTATTATCATCAACCAAAATAAGCAGTGTGAGTGACTGAAGCACATCAGAGAAATGTTACCATATGTCAATTTTGGCATATCATTAAGGGTTTTTCTTTGAATTTTGTCAAAGAACTTTCGGTTTTGGTGCTTTTTAAAGCTTTTGAGAGCGAATAAATGAATTTGATTATGTGGGATGTTGCCATACAGTTTTTAGGCACTCCTTTAATTATTTTGTATATCTGAAGGATCTGTTAATATGCAGTTAAACCATTTTTTCTTAATAAAGGGTTGGTATTTGGTAACCCTACAGATATTTGTGAGAGAATTATGCCAATTTATAGTGCTCAATATGGCAACCATGTGAGAGCTTTAAAATGGAGACAGCTTATTAAAATCCATAATAGTAAGGGTGAAAGGCAAATAGCCTATCTTCCCTGTACTGAAAATATAAATTGAACAGAGTATAACTAACTTCTATTATTCCCTTTTAATCTCATTTACATTCCACTTGTTATTGTTAGTTGTTACAATTTATACCCCATCCCTCTCAATCCCATAACCCATATGCGCCACACTCGCTCACTTACTACTCAAACACAAACATCCTAAAGTTCAAATTAAAAAAAAAACAGAAAGCAAAACATAAAGCAAAAAAGGTGCAATTGCACAAACAGGTTTTGGCATGCACATGAATCACTATAAAATCAGAATCACTATAACGCATTTTAAATCACAATTACAACTGAGTGTGACTGCCTCTCAATCTCAATTACAGACGTATCTCTCTCAATCCCATGCTCCATGCATCTCATTTACTCTACTACTCAACTCATTATTCATTAATGCGAGAAACAGATTAACACAGCAACAGCAACAGCAACAGCAACTTTGACAGAACTTTAGAACCAATGTATTTTAATTACTTTGAACACATTAGCACAGCAACATCGACAGCGACATCAACGTTACAGCCAATCCTAAATTCGCTGTTGCTGTTGTTGCTGTCGCTGTGTTAATCTGTTTCTCGCATAATACTCCAACGTCCAACTCCAGTTCAATTTAAAAACGTGAACAAAAAAAAGAACAACACATAGCCCAAAACCCAAAAGGTGCATAAAAAAAGAGAAAGAAAAAGCGCACCACAGAAAGTGTACAGAGAGAGAAACAGGTTTTGCCGCACACACACACACAAAATTTCCTCCACTCAACGCTGGAAAAATCCAACGATCTAGCTTCAATCGAACATTTGCTTTTTTCAATTGTATTAAATTTATAGTTTATTGCTTATTGTTCGACTTCAGGATAACGTACAAAGATGATTTATATCTTAAAATCTTTGTACATAATTGAACTTTGTATTAAAAAAAATCCCATTTCATTTGGATGAGTGATTCCGAAGCTAGGAGCTAGAAGGCATCCGAGAATTATGACTTTTCTTAGATATCAGCTTAGATTTTCACTTCCGGACAGCGAATAATGGTAAAACATATCCTATGTTCAAATCTGAACAATTTCCTATGCAACTGTGAAAACCGAAATCAAATTCGTGCAGTACTTTTTGAATCTATTCTTTGCTCACAGCTTACAGCCGGAAAAAAAGTTACAGTTTTATTATAGTAAGGATTTATTTTTAACAAAAATGTTACGTATACGCCCCCTTTATGGACATCTTACAACAAAACTCTACATGTTGAAATTACCATATCCAGGAATATTTTCTGCCACATTCATTTGCACACTCAAAGTTCATTGTTTTTACTCGGCAAAAAATGCATTCAAAATATAAAACTTCGAAAACCACTTAATCGATTGAGTTCAAATTTACACACAATCTTAGTTATTGGCCAAGGAGTATACCTGTGAAGATTAGTGAAAATTGGACAAAGGGGAGTGGCACCGCCCATACAAAAAAAAAAAAAAAAACATTAAAAATCTTATATCTCATAATAATACACCTACAAAGACCGTATATACGTACGAACCATGGTATTAACTTCACCTTTCATGGGAAATTTACAGAATCAAAATCGGTTCACGCATTCCAGAGAACATTGGCGACTAACACAATTGAACTTATTTTTATAATATATAGATAGATAGATAAAAAAGCTTTCGTTGAGATTTTTCTGCCTTCATTCATTCGATGTATTGTTCGTCGTTCGGTTTCTTTTTTATTTATTTTGTGTGAATTTCTTACACATTTAAAAAATTAAAAATGTTTTGTGCATTCAAAAACAGTTTTAATTATAAAAATGTAGGAGGTGTGAGTAGATTAAACATTTTTCAGCTACCTAATGACTGCCGAAGATCTATTTGGGTTAAACATTCGGGGAATAGTGAAATATTCAGTCGTTTACCTTTAAACACATTTTTCTGCGAAGAACACTTCTACGAAAAGAACATTGTTAAAAATGTGAGGACAAATTTGAAAAAAGGGACAGATCCAAAATCGTGCTATAAAACATGTTTATGCACAGATAAAAATATTGACCAAACCTGTGTAGATCTGAGGTATAACTTTAAACCAAAATATCCCATAAAACGAAAAAGATACCTCAAGGATCCAGTTTTACTAAGCCCACCAAATTTATTAGAAAATAATGAAGATGATACTGATTATACACTTTATCACGAAGCCTTAGGGGGAAAGCGGGAGACTTGAACATATGGGAGACTTGAACCACTCTCAATAATTCACTCAAAATCCACTCAAATCCTCCAACGGTAAACTCAAATGTCGCAGAGCTTGATCCTTTACTTGCACAAAAAAATAATTCTAAATTGTCAATTGACTTTGGCCGTTAGAAGTGAAAATGTGTTTTTTGGTGCAAAAAGTTAAAACAAATTTTTCTGTTTTTTTTGTGATAACTTTTTTTTTTGACGTGGTAGGTAATAATAGTTAACTTTATGTTATAAAACAGTTATTTGGCTTAGTAGATATTAGAACGGAATCCAGCTAACTTGTGATGCACAAATGTTATTAACTTTTAATTGTGAAAAAATCTGAACGGGAGACTTGAGCCGGTTTCAAAGGGGAGAGTTGATCAGTGGTTCTGATGAAATAATGGATATGCGACTTTGCGTCTTAGTAACAAATACGTGCACGAGATATGTGTTGGACTGACCAAAAGGGGCAATAAGGCCTTTGAATGCCCTAACTGTGAAAGCAATTAGAGGCTAATCGTACACATGGCTAAAATACCTTAATGATGTGGTAGTTTATAAAGAAATTAAGTTATTTACTTATTTTTGTTAAGTTTTTAAAGTTTTTTTTTTAATATTGTTTTTTACTTTTTAGTCTCTAATATCTTATTATTGTTTGAAAATTCATTAATTTTGAGTTTTTATGTTTCTTTTAGTATACATTATATAGTTATGTTTTTAGTTTGTATTAATTTTTTGCTTTTCTTTATAAAAAACGTTAAACAGCTTTTTTTTCTTACATAATACCACAAATATAATAAAAATGAATTCTAATAAGATATTAACTAAATAAATTATTTTTTTGTATTGTTTTACCCGAAGAATTTAAGTATGTTCAAGTCTCCCCAAGGGGGTGGTCAAGTCTCCCGGCTGAGAGGGAGACTTGAGCCAAAAATCTGTTCCCAAACATTTTGCACGTGGCAAAAATCTCTTGCGTGTATATAGAGTTTATGTGGCTAACATTAAAATAGATAAATGTATATTTAAAAAAATGTATTCAATATGTGGCTAAGATTAATACAAAAGTTGTAGTGAACGATTTAACAAAAAGTGGCTCAAGTCTCCCGCTTTCCCCCTACCTCTTAAAATATATTTAAGGAATTGCTCTTTAGCTCGTTTACCTGATTGCATCTCTCTCCTTAAATTTCTTGAGCCTGTTTACCGACATTCCAGAATGAAGAAAATGAAATAAAATGAACCGGGATTTTCTGATAATCCCGAAAACAATTGTTAAGTCCCCTAAAAAACTTAAAAGTTCAGCTGGTAAAGATAATAGACTGTAAGGTTGTTAATGCTTCAATATACCTTTTGTTTCTTCGGAAGTGGCATCATGAAAATGCAGTCTTTAATATTTATTTTATTTTATTTTATTTTTTGTTGATTTGAATCTTTTTTTTTTGTTTTTTCTTCAATTTTTCGAATTCAACTAACAATTTATAAATTTCTAAAAACAACGAAAACATTTATATCAAAAAGAGAAATACATATTATTAACAAGTAATTATTTTTAAAGTATTTAAATGAGTGCAGACGTAGCTTCTTCATATCGTGGCACATACGTAGTTGCACGTTGCATCACTCCATCGACGAATTTTGCCACATTCAACAGTACCTATGAGTGTGTTGACAAAATTTCCCTTTTATCGCTGCCGTTTTGACACATTCCCCCCCTTGATGAGTCGGAAAATACATCAATTTGGTCTAACGGCAATAGAACTAATTTTTGGACTGGCCGCATGATTCGTCGTTTCTTACCAGCGACACGTAGTTCAACATTTCTTACATGACCGTCAGTTCCAGGAAATGTTTGTGTCACTCGACCAGTTGCCCAAAATGTTGGCGCTGCGTTTTCATCCTTTATCAGCACTAAGTCACCCAACTTCAAATTTTTTTTGCGCGATTTTCCATTTTCGTCGTTGCTGCAACTCATTTAAATATGTTTGATGCCACTGCTTCCAAGAAGATTGTGATAAATGCTGCGTAACTGCATACCTTCGTAATGCATTCTTGAGTGTTTCATCGATTCACTCTCCGAACAGCTGCTTGAGTGGCCTTCCACTGATTAGGTGCCCAGGTGACAAGACATTTAAATCGTCTGGGTAATCTGTTAGAGCCGAAAGTGGACGTAAGTTTAAAATAGCACTTATTTGCGCTAGAAGTGTTTGGAAGTCATTACTGGTTAGTTTCTGTTTCCAGACAACCCGACGCAAATGGTGCTTCAGGGATTATATATAAAATATAATATAGGAGTCGCGACTGCATCTTACAATTGAATATGTACAATGTACACTTGCGTATATCTACTAACTTGTGTTATGCACCTACTTATTAGCAGCTGAAAATACTATTGCTGCTATGTTGACAGATTTAGGCATTTGGTAAGAAATCATTGATCCTAATCGAGGAGATAAAATGAAACATGGCAACCAGCCCAATATATTGATTTTCTTTGACAACATCCCCAACCCCAATAGATAGTAAATATGCCAAAAAAGTCTAGAGGTCGTTTTCTGCTTGTGCGCGCCACCTGAGGCGAGGTCTTCCTCTACTGCGTTGAACCTCTGGATTGGAATCGAAGACTCTGCAGGCCGGAGCGTTGATGTCCATTCGCTCTACATGCCCTAGCCATCTCAAACGTCCAATGCGCAGTTTTTTGACTAGGTTGATGTCGCTGTACCGGGACCGAATATCTTACGAAGAAATTTTCTCTCGAAACGACCAAGGATATCTTCATCCGCTTTGGAGATAGTCCATGCTTCAGATCCATACAACAGGACTGGGATGATGAGGGTCTTATATAGAGCCTTCTTAGTTTTTCGGGAGAGGGCCTTACTACACAGTTGTCTTCTCAGCCCAAAAAAACAGCGATTGGCAAGAGTTATTCTCCGTTTGATTTCTGATGAGATGTCATTTTCAGATGTTATAGCAGAGCCAAGGTAGACAAAGTCCCTGACTACCTCAAAGTTATAGCTGTATATTGTGACGTTCTGCCCGATCCGTCGATGTAGGCTGTCCCTTCTTGTTGACAGCATATACTTGGTTTTGCCCTCGTTAACCGCTAAGCCCATTTTAGCCGCTTCTGTGTCTATACTTGCAAACGCGCCAGTGACAGCTCGCTGTGTTCTTCCAATTATGTCAATATAGTCCGCGTATACAAGTAATTGTACAGACTTTTGAAAGATCGTACCTCGTATGTTGGCTTGTGAGTTTCGCACAATTCGTTCAAGTATGATGTTAAAGAAGTCGCATGACAGCGCGTCGCCTTGTCTAAATCCTTTTTTGACATCAAAGGTGTTGGTTAGGTCAATACCGACCTTGATGCAGCAGCGAGATTTCTCCATCGTCATTCTACACAGACGGACGAGTTTGGTAGGGATGCCAAGACTAGACATGGCTCTATATAGCTCGTCTCTATAGATACTGTCATAGGCGGCTTTGAAATCGATGGAAAGGTGGTGAGTATTGATTTGGACTTCTTGGGTTTCTTCCAGGATCTGCCTAAGTGTGAATTTGATCGACGGTTGACTTTCCTGGCCTAAAACCGCACTGATAGGGGCCAATCAGATTGTTGCAGATAAGATCTTGTACGCGCTGTTAAGGAGACTGATACCTCTGTAGTTGGCGCAGTTTAGGCGGTCTCCTTTCTTGTGGATCGGGCAAACGATGCTGAGGTTCCATTCATCAGGCATACATTCATCTGACCAAATCTTAGAAATGAGCTGGTGCATGCTCTCTAAACTCTAACAAGTCATCTCCAGCTGCTTTAAAAAGCTCGACGGGTAGACCGTCAGGCCCAGCAGCCTTATTGATTTTAAGCTTGGATGTTGCTACCTTTACTTCATTTTGATCAGATGAACGGAAGTTTTGGCTATCAGCGTCTAAGTTGAATGGTTCGTTCTGCCTGACAGGGGAATTTTGATCTTCGTCGCCGTTATACAGTCTGCAGAAGTAGTTTTTTCATATTCTCAGCACCGACTGTGATTCTACTACAAGGTTTCCTTCGTTATCTCTACAGGTTTCTGTACGGGATTTGTCGCCCTGGTACGTTCTCTTAACCTCTTGGTAAAACTTCCGTACATTATTCCTGGAGTAGCATCTCTCAATTTCTTCGATCTCGCGCTTCTCGTGCTCTTTCTTTTTCATCCTGAAAAGCCGATGTTCTTCCCGTCTCGTTTGCTCGTAGAGCTCACGAGCAGCTCGAGTCCTCTTTTGCAGCGCCGCTTTATATGCCTTTTGCTTTGCTGTGTTTGCTAGTTGACATTGTTCGTCAAACAAGGGGTTTCGTGGTGGCAGTCGTGTGAAACCCAGCACATCAGTCGCGGCATTAATGATGGCCTTCTGGCAATGCTGCCACTGGTCTTCTGCGCTATCTGTTATTGCGGAAGGACTCGTCGTGAGATATCGGGATACGCGATCGGCGAAGATTCTAGCGGTCTCTTGCGATTGCAGCTTTCCGACATTGTTCTTTCTCACAGTATTCCGTTGCTGAGGTGTGTTGGATATCCGCATTCGTACCTTGGCTACAACAAGGTAGTGATCCGAGTCAATGTTGGCCGCTCCGAAGGTTCGGACATCCACATTAATGGAGGCGTGTCTTGCGTCGATTGCAATGTGATCAATTTGGTTGAAGGTTTGTTGATCCGGAGACCGCCATGTCCCTTTATGAATATTGAGACGAGGAAACCGTGTGCTTGCTATAGTGACATTTGCCCCGCAGCAAAGTCAATCCGCCTCAATCCGTTACCAGACGTGGTGTCGTGTAGGCGGCTGTGTTTACCTACTGTCCTACCAAAGATGTCCTCTTTTCCTATTTCGGCGTTAAATTCGCCCAGCACGATTTTAACGTCATATTTAGGAGCTCGTAGAAACTATCTTTGGTAGCGTCGTCCTTTTCCTCTGCATGAGGGGGCATGAGCGCATATTAGGCTTATGTTGGCGAATTTTGCCTTGATGCGGATTGTCAAAAGACGTTCACTCACGTGCCGAAAGCTCAAGACTTCTTGCCTAAGTCTGCCGCGTATGACAAATCCACATCCAAATAAGCGCTGCTTCAGCTCCGTAAAGCAATCACCGTAATAGATGTCACAGTTTTTCATCCTTCTTTTGCCCGGCCTATCCCATCGCACTTTCTGGATGGCGGTTATGTCTGCTTTATAGCAGTCGAGGGCCTCTGCTAATTGCTCGGCTGCACGTGGCCTATTCAATGTCCGAACAGATCCGAATATCGTTGTCCTTATTTCGAATTGCAGGGTTGTCAACAGTAGATCCGTCCTTTTCCGAGGCTTGTAGTTATTTCTGAACTAATAAAGTTTTTCCGTGGTAGAGAAGTTACCCCAACGCACAACCTCCAACCTGGAGGACCAGTTCCATTTTATACCCCTTGGACAAGGGGCCGAGTTACCGGCACCAGTAACCCACTTCGGGATATGAGCGCTGCCGTTGGCCCACAAAAGGTTCATCCGCTACCATCTCCTTTCCAACACCCTCGCTCAGTATTGGAGATCCCTATAACACTAAGTTCGACCTGACTGGAACTGTAGACGCCACCGTTAATTCCACCACGGGAATTCCTCCGCTGCCGTCTGGGACTAGAGAAAGTGCCTTAGTGAGAAGACACTTCTCCCCCCCTCTCTCGTCTGCTGCCCCCAACGACCTTCCAAAGGGGTTGGATACCTAATCTCCAGTCGAGGTGCTAGGCACCAACGCGGAGGTGAGAGTAGGTGTTGATTGTGAGAGGCTAAGTGAGGACGGTTGTGTTCTCATCAAACGCATCAAACTAATGAAGCATATAAATCCCATTAAAATATTCCGCAGCAACTAGCTTCCAAAATTAAGCGTTTTAACGCGATTCCACGCAATGCGACAATTTGAGCTACATGTTATCGGAGAATTTTTTCGATAGTTGTATCGGAACGGCTATCTCGAATGGAATTTCCTCGATTTTATATAATTCGGAGAAAATTGCATTCTGAACGGATACTTCGATAAGGGTTGAAAAAAAGCTGCGGAGGTTTTCAAAAATGAGGACGAGTTTTTAATTTTAACGGACATAAAACAGTTCTGTGGCAATAAGGAAAACAGCATAAGTCGACTTATGTGAAAATTGAGTTAATGTTACGATCGAACGCATCCTAGACCGTACCCTGTTTCTAAATTTTAAATATTTTTTTTATTCAAATATCTATTACGGTTGCTGGTTTATGAATGAGGAACAAACGCACAAGCCGTCTTCCCGCATCTAAAGTTAAGCCTTTAACATGCGCTCCTGAAAAGTGACTAACGACTTATGCTGTTTTTCCTTGTGGCCACAGAAGACTAATTCTTTCTGTTGAATCTATTACAAGGTGGGCCAAAAGAAGTCATCCGATGTTGTTTGGCTCTCATTTTTGTTTTTCAAATGAAAAACTTCGATTCTGTTTTTTGATTATGTTTATTTGAATCTTCAGAATTTTATTGGTCAAGTCGAGAAGATGATATCGGTCGTCACAATTGATTGCCATACGGGCTCGTTTTGTGGCATTTTTCATCACTTCGGCGAGAATTTCGGGCGACAGATTCTCGCACTCGTGTCGAATGTTGTCCTTGAGGGCTTCTAGGGTCTTGGGATTGTTCACGTAAACACGGGACTAAAAAAAATCCAAAAAAAAAAAAAATCTGGAACGGTTAAATCGGGCGATCTTGCGGGCCAGTGCAAATCGCCAAAACGAGAGATCAGATTATCGGTTGTGGTTGTGGCTCGCGCAGTGTGTGCCGTAGCTCCGTACTATTGGAACCACATGTCCTCCAGTCCGAATTCTTGCAATTGTGGCAGAAAAAACTCGGTTAACATAGCCCTATAGCGCGCACCGTCCACTGTTGTCGTTTGACCAGCAGCGTTCTCGAAATGGCCCGATGACTCCTCCAGCGTGAACATCGCACCATGCAGTAACTTTGAGCGGGTGTAATGCCTCCTCGTCCATTACTCGTGGATTTTAGGTTCCCCAGAAGCGATAGTTTTGCTTGTTCACGTACCCGCTGAAGTGGAAATGAGCTCATTATGATTTTGGTCGAAAAATCGAAAATTCGAAATTATTCCGCGTTCTTGTGGAGTATATCGCTCCATGGCTTGTTCACCAAAGAGTATCCAAACTAGAGAGCCAATTGAGAGCAGAAACGGTACATTTGCCCACAAGCTTCCTGTGACCTTGTACTACCTAGGAATCTACTAAATATTCGTACCTGTAAAAATCAAAGGAGCGCCATTGCTGCCGCACGCATACTTAGTAAATTTCATGACAATCGGGCGGGCATTACTAAGGTGGAATTTTAAGTGGGGGCGACTGTGTTCGTCATTTTTGGTGCCGATTAGTTACACGGCGTTCACATCGCAGTTCAATTTAAACATTTTTAAAGTTTATGAAATTGTTGAAAAATTGAATTTCGGATATAATATCCTTACTATAATAAAACTGTAACTTTTTTTCCGGCTGTAATCTGTGAGCTAAGAATAGATTCAAAAAGTACTGCACGAATTTGATTTCGGTTTTCACAGTTTCATAGTAAATTGTTCAGATTTGATAATAGGATATGTTTTACCATTATTCGCTGTCCGGAAGTGGAAATCTAAGCTGATATCTAAGAAAAGTTGTAATTCTCGGATGCCGACCGTTGAGAAATTAATTTCAATTTCAGATGTTTCTTTAAGAGAGTACTGCATTTTTCGAACTTCTTTTATCATTTTTGCATTGAATATAGTACCATAAAGCTAGGTGTACAAAAAGTTGGTGGCATGGATGACCTTTTTGATGAGCAGGGTACCTCAGTAAATTGTTATACACTGTTTTGCTCAAGATAACCATACAGATTTTTAATCGGCGGTCAGATCAATTACATAAAATGGTTTATGGATACTAAAACGGCACTTAAGTGTTTTCACACAAAAAATGATTTGTTCGCAGCTCGCAGTTCCCTTTTGTAAAGGCGACACGGCGGCTGCTGCAATTGCGTTATAAAATTGAACACGATACTCTTTTTATGCATTTTTATTACTATTAGGCGTTTTTCTTTTTTAGTTCAGAGCACAACCTGAACTGTTATACAAAAAGTTTGTGTTTCTTTTTTAACTCAGATACATCAGAGCTCGAAATTTGTGTTTCTTTTTTTGTTCAGAGCATGATCAGAGCGCGCTCTATGAGCTCAGAATTAGTTGACTGAGCAGGCTGAGTAAAATGCTGATTACACATAATACATTCACACTTCCAGTCATATTTGAGAGAAAAAAAAACAGGAAAAACATAAAACCATCAGAACGATCTGAGCACGCTCGGTTCAGAGCGCGCTCACATAGCTCGAGCTCAGTTCAGTGCTCAGCTCTGAACTAAAAAAGAAAAACGCCTATTACTGGATGAATGAGAGTTACTTTAATTAATAATAAATCCTAATATAATTTTGGCATTCGATTTGGAACTCTCAGAGCACTTTATATGTGCGCTCGGTACAAAAAAAAAGAAGCAATATTCGCTATATATTCGCTATATATTCGCTCTCAGAGAGAGAACTCTCAGAGCACTTTATATGTGCGCTCGGTACAAAAAAAAAAAGAAGCAATATTCGCTATATATTCGCTATATATTCGCTATATATTTTCTCAGTATTGGTAAATACCAATACAAGTGCGTTTCAGTTTGTTTTTTTCTCTACAGCAAAGAAAGTAATTGCATCGGGTGAATCTATTTTTGTAATTTATTTATTTATGTATAAATATTTAGAAATCAATCGGGACGCTTATTTATAATGTTTGCATATCAAATTTAACCAGTGAATGGAAAACGCTTTGAAAAGTGTTGAAGGCTACACATATTCCAATCGCACGAATGTCAACACAAAAAAGGGCAAGTGATGTTCTTATGTTCGATTAGCCACACGAAATCTGGGGTCGAATCGGGTCCTCCGTGATCGAGCATTTCGTGACGGAATTTGTTTTTGTTTCACATGTAAAACCAACTTAATTCCATGAAAGGGTAGCTCGTTCACGGAAGTGGCGATTCGACCCCTGAAATCTGAGAGCGAATCTAAAGAAGCATAATCGAATACCACATAAGAAACTTTTGCAAATAAAAATACATCAGTATTCGAATGTTCTACTACAATGAGGTTCAGTAATCAAATCATAATAATTCCCGGATCTTTCAAAAGGTGCGGTATACTCTCTATGCTCTCTTGATTGTTAAAATGTGTTACACTGGTCTTATGTACAAATCAGATATTATTGCCAAAATTAAACACTACTAGAGCATATGAACTACCTACAATAAAACAAAGTTCGCAATTTCTTTCCTCCATCTGTTTTCATTTTAAGTAAAATAAGAGTGCAAAAAGTATGTTTATTTTATAGTATAGCTATCCCAAATCTTATGGAATTCCCAGCAGAAAAAAAACTTTTCAGCTCAGTCACCCTGCATTAATTTCTCCACGAAAATCTCCAAAAAAATATTTCACTTTCGATTTCACAGCATTTTTTGGAGAGCAGTGAAAATTTCACTTCACTTGAGCAGCGTACTAGCCTTTACAAGTGGAATGTAAATGAGATTGAGAGGGAATAATAGAAGTTAGCCTACCATGGTATTTGTTTGGATTGTTTTACTGGCAGTTTTTCTTCTCTTATTTCGGATAAGCTACTTTTTGTATAGCGCTAATTATTTTGTTTTAAATTTGAGAAGTGGAACTCTGGCGAAGCAAGGCGAGCACGGGTCAGCTAGTACGTAATATAATTTCATCACAATGTCAAATTTCTTATGATAATCATTTGTCAATATTTAGCAGAAATCCATCTCATGTTAAGGCTGGTTCAAGTGAAATCCAGTTTTTCATACAATTTTTCACCGCGAAATTTCAAAATTAACTTTCCACATGGAAATTTCACTTGGCAGTACGCAGTTCGAGTGAAAAATTGCTCTTCAAAAACTGAGCTGTAAGTGGCGATTCTAAAATCTCTCCACAGCTATTTCACTTGGTTTTTATTGTCCGTTGGTTCAAGTGAAATCCATCCATCCAAAATTAATTCAATATTTTTGTTCCGTTTTTAGAGGTACTATTGCACTCAAATTAAGCTTTAACCCTTTGTATCACCGTGTTGCAGAAATGCAACATACTGCAAAAGTATTTGTCAAATTAATAGATATCATTTAAGAGGGTGATTTATGAAATGTCGCATATCTACTATTCTTCTTACGATGAAATCTATACTCATGATTGACAAAAAAGGCTTTTATAGGGGAGAGTTTTCCCTTTTTGTCAGTTTAGTCCATTCATATATCAATCAAGTGAGGAATGCAAGTTTGGAATTTTTATTATATAATGAAAAATAGTGCTCGTGGAAATCAAATTGATTTACTAATCAAGTGAGTATAAATAATACTTTCTTTAGAGATTTTTATCTGAGCAAAATGAAGCCTCTATAACGCAATGTTGCAGATATGAAACCAATCTTTTTTTTATAAATAAAATACAAAGTATCAAAATTATTTCGTTTTGATTTATACGACTATTATAAATATATAATACAAAAGAAAGCTGAAAATCACTATTTTTTTTAATTTGGACACATTGCGATACAAAGGGTTAACTTTTTTTTCAGAGTCAAGGCAATTTTGTGAATCTTTAATTCTGAGCGAAATTCGCACCTACTCAAACTAACATCAAACATTATTTGTCAAACTGAAAGTGTGTTATTTTACGTTTTTAGAGACGACAAATCTTTGAAAATTAGAGAACAATTTGCATTTGGTCATAAAATTAATAGATTTTTATAATCACAAATTACAATTTAAGAACAGCTGACTTTTAAAATACGCACCACCATAAATGCAAAAGAAAAAAATCTCGTTTTATTTTCCATTGGGCACGAAAAATCTGAAGTCTGAGAGCAAATTCTGAAAATCCCAATGGAAAATGACAATATTAGTAATTCAATATAACCTATATTTTCCCAAAAAATGTTTGGAATTGTGAGCTACCGTAAATTTAATGTCGAGACTGAAATTTGTTAGTACTGCGCTATATCTATAGAAAACGAAATAGGACATGAGAATACCAAAAAAAAAAAAAAAAAATTATTTGGATTCTCACGATTGAATACGCGAAGTCCGAAGTCGGAAATCATATCGTAAAATCCAATTAAATACCTACCTCATTAATGTATTTTTGTTCGGAGTTTAAGGACATAGCTACTTGTATTTTTACGATATTAATACGTCTTTTTTTTTTTTAAATATGAAAGGCATTTGGATTTTTACTACTCCTGTTCAACTACAGAATTTCCAATCGCACTTTGATTGTGTACAAATATGGTGCTAAATAAACGAATTTGAAAACAACCAAGCCAAATGGAAATTTTTTTTCGGGAATACATTTTCTAAAGTTTACTTTTGCCCTAGTGGAACCTTGGGCTTAACTTGCATGTTGTTAACATATTTATGGAACAAACCCCAAGGTTCAGCTGCAATAAAAAAAAAAAAAAAAATTAACGAAATTAAAAAGATCTGAAATGTGAATGGATGAACATTTTTTGGAACCGAATATGGATAGAGAACAAGTGGCCACCGGGCGGCCATTAATTACACGTATTCCAAAAAAAAAAAAAAAAAAATAGTTGGCGCAACAGGTCCGGAGGGACCCTAGGCCTATCTTCTCACAACCATTCGTTGGGTGTGAGTTTCTCATTTTTGGAACGAATGGAAGGGATCTACAATTTTATGCCGACTCCAAACGGCTAATTGAGAAGCTCTTTCAAGACAATTACACGTATTCACCGACAGGAAAAATAAAAGCGGGCGAGAGAGGGCTGTCATTCAAAATTTGCGGGGAAAATCGGGTAGGTGCACGGGAGTTGGCTGTCTAGTTTGGATAGTCTTTGCTTTGGATAGTCTTTGGGCAGAAATGAAAAGCATGCTTTACGTGAACACCTGCCTTTACGGATTAATTTCACGGTGGGCATACCCACATCAGAATCCTTGAGAAAGACGTTGACAAAACGCCCCGGGTCCAATACAAGTACTGACCCTGGTACAATTTTCTTAGCTGATTGGTAAGATAAAAGTCATCGACCCATTGGTATGAGCAAGGCCTATCTTGCCACCTCTAAATGTCTCCGCATTTGGAATAAACCACAGCCCCACGAATCCAACCTCATATGACGGGGCTGCATCAGATTTGACACAGAGGCTGTCCCCATCCCCGTGGTACCATTATATAGCTTATGGTTGAGCTTTCGCAACCCGAAGGTTACTCCCAATTGGACTACCTTACCCAGTCCCGGCATGAGTAGAGCCTGTTCGTTCAAAAATGTTAGGTAAACAAAGCATCTTGAAATCCATGATTTTGACAGAACCGACAAGAATTACCCCAACTAGTAAAACATTAATAGATTATATACTTACTAACAATAAAGAAATTATTAAACAGCCGTCGCATCGTGGGATTTTCTATACTTTACCACAATGTCGGTTCTGCTGATTGTGTATATTCGAACAATGGTATTATTTCGTGATATACAATATCTGGAAATAAGGTCGCGCATGTTAGTGGGGCACTACATTGGTCTTCACCCACTTTTTGGACAGAGAGTCGTAAATTAGAGCTAGAAAAGAACGGTCGTGTTTTCCTTCGATATACCATAGTATTACAAAGAGTATATCATAATATAGCGAAAGCAAGATAACCAAACACCTATTTTCTCTTGCACTGTTTAATTTGGTGATGCCCACAATAAAGGTATCACTCAAATTTGAGCAGTGCCCCATAGTCTTTGGGCAAGAGGAGTAGTGCGCACAATGATCGACCTTAATCAACTTGGTGGTAGGTGACTTGGCGTGCGTAAATCAACCAACTCCAGATCGAGCTGACTGATGGAGCTTGTGGGTTAAGACTATATTATCTGTGTAAATCGATATAGCGAAATTAAACAATTGAGATTGTAATTTTTATTTCTAAACGATTATAAATAATCCATAAGTACAAACGTTTTACAACTACCGTAAATAATTTATTAGCCTAAAAATACACAACTTAAAACTTAAAACAACGCCTTTTAATTATAATATGATACATAATTGTAAATACTTTAATTTTTATTTTTAAGTTAACAGCTGGATACGTCTCACACAGTTCATGTTAGTATATTTATTCACATTAGTTATATTACTGGGACCTTTTTGAAATATATCTAAAGCTTAGATAGAAGTATTTTATTTATCATCTGGTTACAGAATATTATGAAAGTTATTTCGATAAAATAAAACTAAAATAGTGAATTCATTTAAATCTTATAAACTAATGTTTATTTCCGAGTTTCAAAATAATATGTATTACACATTTTAATGTAAATGCGGGTCGGAAACATTTGTTTGCTTGCGTTCTACACCTGACAACAATAAAAGAGATCTCAAAAGTCTAAAGTGAAACCTCGGCTATCTGATCATAATTTAATATAAAATCTTTATTTTAAAGGAACTTTTAATGTACTTGCTAAGTGAGAAAAACAAATTAATGTATGCCTTCTGCTCAACTTATTCACTTATGGCGTCTTTCAGTTAGATGACTGCAAAATCTGACAAACATAGGTATTTTAAAATGTAAGTTAGTGCTTGCGGAGGTTTTGTCATTTTTGGTAATTTTTTCCAATTTTAAAATATGATGTTCGATGGTATTGCCAAAGGTTTGACAGGTCGCGACAGCGCGATTGTAAAGGATGGTTAAGTTTTAAGGGCCGATGTTGATTTTGAATAAAACAAATTATTTAGGAAATTACTGTCATTTATATTTATTATGATAATATTGGTATGGTCCAATTAAGTATGGAACAAAATATCGGCCAAATGGCCGCCGCGACCTCGACGGCATACCTCCATCCGATGGTCCAAATTTTCGATGACGCTGAGGCATAATTGAGGTTCTATGCCGTTAATGTGCCGAATTATTTCATCCTGTAGCTCTTGAATTGTTGCTGGCTTATGGAAGTACACCTTTTCTTTCAAAAAACCCCAAAGAAAGAAGTCCAAAGGTGTCAAATCACATGATCTTGGCGGCCAATTGACATCGCCACCACGTGATTATTTCACGGCCATTGAATTTGTCGCGCAAAAGAGCCATTGTTTCGTTAGCTGTGTGGCAAGTGGCACCGTCCTGTTGAAACCACATATCGTCCACATCCATATTTTTCAATTTGGGCCATAAAAAGTTCGTTACCATCTCACGATAGCGAACACCATTCATAGTAACTGCCAGACCGGCCTCATTTTGGAAAAAATACGGCCCGATGATGCCGCCAGCCCATAAACCGCACCAAACAATCACTCTTTGTGGGTGCATTGGTTTTTCGACAATCACTCTTGGATTACCATTCGCCCAAATGCGGCAATTCTGCTTATTGACGAATCCACTGAGGTGAAAATGTTAATGTTCATCAACGACGAGCGTGAGAGGTGCAATTGTTGGGCACGACGTTTAGTTGAGGTGGACGGCTTTTCAGCCACACTATCGCGAACAGCAGCAATATTTTCTGCAGTACGAGCTGTACGAGCATGCACTGGTATTTTCACATCTCCTACAGATCCGGTTTGCTCAAATTTTTGCAAGATTTTTCCGATTGTACGCACATTTGGACAGTTAAATTGACCGACAAAACCACGAAATGCATGATATGCATTTTGATTTGAACGCCCATTTTCATAATAAGCCTGAATAACTTTAACGCGTTGCTCGATTGTGTATATTTCCATGGTTCGAATTGAATTAGTCTGAAATTGAGAAATGTGAAATGAAATGCAGAAAAAAACTTGAAATTTAGGTGTGGTTCACATTCAACATCGGCCCTTTAAATTTAACCACCTGTTAGCTTTCTATTTGACGTACTCTCTCTCGTGAGTCGTGAATTGTAATTATAATTATCTGAGTCTGAAGTAATGCATATAAGATTTGCTCGTTGGTTAATGTTTCCAAATAATACACAAATTGTATACTCGAGTATTATAAATATGCTTAAACGGAGTCTAATGGGTTTCTAGACTGGAATAGAATAGAACTGTCATTATTATCTTTAGAGATTCCAAATCTAGGAGCGATCTTTCGATGATTCATAGTCGCAAAGATCTATTCCTGGATAAAGCTTCTGGTCTGACATAAAGTTTGTTGGTTTTTTAAAACATTGTAGACACGTTATCAGATACACGAAAAATCATTAACCGTGTGATTGCGAGCAGTACATATTTGAAATAAAACATAATTTCTGCTCCATCCTCAAGTCATACTAGTACCTACTTTGTCAGATATCTGTCGAGGGTATAAGGACTATATCTTATATATAGAATAAATAGGCGAAGACAAATAGTTAAGAATCACTACTTTTGTTGGAAAGATTGTGAGGAGATTCCATGCTGTATGTACATACTATTCCAATAAGTTGTTTATAAGCCAGGCAATTATAATGGTAGAATTTCTACCATTTGGCGAACTTTAGTCTGAATAAATACTTTTAAATGAATGTGTCGGACATAAATTATTCTATAACAAGCCAATCGCGAATTCAAACAGAATGATTTTCCTTAGCAATTAATGTGTAGGTTCCGAAGATTTGAGTTTGATGATCGTGATCGTAATTATTCCATTACGAGATTTGATTATATCATTTCTCGAAATAATTTGTGAAAATGTTAATTGTTATTTAGATGTTTTAACCTTTTATTTTTACATTGTTAAGATAAGGTGCATTTTCATGTTGTATTTTATTACAATATTAACTAGGTCCCAAAAGGTCCCTAGGTGATAAGCTGCACCATAGGCTCATTCCTGTTTAAGTAAACTTAAGTTTCTTCAAACCCCTTTCGATATAATACACGAGTACCACGATTCATTTAGTGGTAGGTATATAGCTATAGAAATCAGTTTGCCGCACTCAAAACCTGATATATTTAAGTTTTTTAATTCCCCATGTGAACAAAACAGTACAAAATAATAATCGACTAGAAATAAAATGAATAATTTAAGCTATCTACAAAAAAAAAAAAAAAAAATGGTTTTCAACTACAAATTAAGAAAACAAATTTTCATTAAAGAATTGAACAATTGTTCACTTAGTTACGTTTGCTATTAGGCAGACTTTTATCGCTACTACCTGAACATAATCTAATTAGTTAACTTTTGTTGATGTCTTTGCTCAAAATGTTATTCAGATATACGAGGTCTCGCCATAGATACTTACATTTCAGATAGGATCTGTACAAATAATAATTTACAATAAGGCTCACAAGCCGCTATCGTATTTGTAGTAATAATTGCACATTACTGCTTTCATTTTTAAAATGTTCTTATCTTGTATAATGTATAAGTCTTGATTTGATTTTTTTACTCATGCTATTGATAAACTAATCATATCTATGATAGAATTTGCACATTCTTATCGGAAATAATGCTGAGGTAAAAATTGTTGTGTTGTATTCTTAATCCAAATTGTGTGGACTTGAGGGACCACCTAAAATGAAAGGTGGACTATGAGCGGAAAAGCTGTCTAGGTCTAAAGGCCCATCGCCCTTGTCATTCATTGTAGATCCGTCCTGCTTCATCATCATACGGCGCCATTTTGCCCTTGCATTTTGGAACCAAACCTTTTTGAAAAAAAAGAAAGATATAGATATATAGTTTTATGAATATTTAACATAATTTAGTATTCTGTTTACCTGAAGCACTCTTTTCGGCAGACCCGTTTTTTGTGATAGTTGTTTAAGATCTTTAGCATCAGGATTGTGGTTGATAGCAAAGTAGGATTTCATTGTCCGCAGTTGATGATGTTTAAATGATGTGCGCATTCTCTTTGTCCGAGATGATGAACTCATATGTGAACCTCGGCCAAAGTCCAGATATTCCGAATTTAAATCTGCAAGTTCGTAGGTTTTATTAACAAACATATGCATGAATATTGGGCGTAGATTCGTTATAAAAAAAATATAATAATAATAATAATTTATTATAACATAAGTAAAAAAAAACAGACAGTTTGCTTGTGACCCCACACCAGATGTGAAACTTCCCTATTTCCTTGTAGGATGCAAGCTCAAAATAATTATAAAAGTGAATGAATAATAGGGGTATTCACGATCCGGTGCAACTGGTCTTGTATCATTGCGAAAGTGCGAAAGTGCAACTTTTTTTCGCACAACAACAACAAAATATACTGAAAAAAATTTCGCTACACTTTTGCACTTTAGCTATACCCTGACCCTATTGTAACCGAAAAATACAACAGAGTAGCGTTATCAAGTTGACAGTTCGCTAAATTATGAATTCCTGTGTGCAGGTATCGAAAAAAAACAAAGAGAATGGAAAACAAAAATAAGTGCCGCCGAAGGGAAAATCATAATTTTTGTTATGTATGTAATATTAATTAATTAACATCATTTTGTCTCCATTATCTTCCCATAAATTGAATCCTTTTTCTTTTTCGCTTTTTAAAAGATTTTTTTCAGAACAAATGTTGCTACTTTTTCCCTTTTTTTTTAGTTTAAAAAGGCAGTTCGAAAATTTTTCAAAAACTGATTTCCAAATAATCTTCCTCTTCTATAATGTATAATTCTTTCCAGGTGCTACTCGATGATGATGTAACTCGATAACCCCTGGGACGATTTTTATAATTATTTTTTTGTTTTGTTCGTTTTGCTGTATATAAGGTTTATATTAACTTTTTGTCGCGAAAACAAAACCTTGAGGGGATGAAAGAGGTTATGAAAGTTTGTATGGGGAAATATACTTTGGAAAAAAAGAAACTGGATAGAAATCGAGTGTGACACTTCAAATAAAAAAAAATAAAAAAGGTTTTAAATTTTGAAAGCAATTGTTGGTGTCAATTATTTTAATTATTTTCCAAGCAAATTTTTGTTGTCAACAATTTTGAAATTTAGTTTTTTTTTTCAATATTAAGTACCTAAAAAGTTTGTTCTAATAAATTATGTTTACTATGTTACATTAAGTAACTTTTTGAAATGAAGTAGATAGGTACTTTGATTATATAAAGATGATATTATGGCCGACGATATTTTGCATCGAATTCGCACTGTGACATCGAATAATGAACTGGAGATGTCAGATGAAATGCGCAACAAAGCTTTGGTTATGATCGAGGATATGTGTCTGCTCATTCATACTCAAATCATTCAATGCAAGACGCATTTAATCGGGAATTGGAGCGAGAAATGGACTTCGAACGAATCGCATTGAGTCAAGCTGTTCGAACAAATGTGCCAATGTTGAATATATCTATATATATAAAAATGAATCCCTATTTCCCTTGGTCACGACATCACGCGTGAACGGCTGGACCGATTTCGCTAAATTTTAAATTATCATATTAATTATATCTAATGTAACCATAGCGCTTTTACAGTTCAAACTTTTTTGATGTAACCTCATGGCGTTGGCATAACATTGACAGAATGCGTGCTGCAAATATCGTCAACGAGGATGTAAACAAAATAAATATCGTTTAAAACAGATGCTTCGATCGGAGTTATTATATTGATAAAATACATAGATATAAAATAATTAATTTATTACTTTAAAAAAAAAAACTGAATTTCTTAGTGCACATCGTCGGAAAATCCTCAACATGTGGCGTTGTAGGCGTATGTCGTTTTTCAGTTCAATTAAATTTTCTTTATTAATAATCTTCTTAATTCATACCTATAATTCTTTCGGGATGAAACTCGATGATGATGATATAACTCGATAACCACTGGGTCAATTTTTATGATTCTTCTTTTGTTTTATTCGTATTGTTGTATTTCAGGTTAAAGCAAACTTAAAAGATAGGATTTTTGACCCGCTATATGGCGTTGTAATCGATCTCCGAAACCACTCACCCGATTTCAATGAAATTTTATAGATTTACTAGCTGACCCGGCGAACTTCGTTCCGCCCAAATTCATTAATGTATAGGTAATGAAATTAATAATTCCGAGCTTTCGCTTCATTCTGCTTCATGTAATTCGGTCAATTCAAATTTTTTATTCAACAGTTATATAAAAATTAAATAAATAGGTAAATAAAATTAAATACTTGTCGGCCAACCTACCGCTTTTTCACTGAAGAGCTTTATGGTACACAACATTTTTTGTTCTATTTCTATTATCGGATGCGTTCGCAGCCAAAATCACTCTAACACTCAGCCAATCATGGTCAATATAATTCTGAGCGATATTCGGGAAAACATTCATGATTAGTTCTTCCGGTGTCGTTGTAAAGTTTTGTGGAAACTCAATCAGGCCGGTGATTAAGTTTGCTGGAATCACACCATTGCCCATCGCCAACAATTGCCTGGAGAACTCTGCAGCGGACTGGTCATTTTGTAAAGAAACTCGCATGTTTGTTGTCAAATGCAATTTCTTGACGTATCGCCATAAAGCAGACGCCTTCAGGCAAGCATTCAATTCATCTGCCGGAGTTGATCTCGAAATGACAGGCAGCGTTTAAAGAAAATCGCCCAATAGCAAGATCATTGCTCCACCGAAAGGTCGCTTACCATTACGTCAAAGATTCAGAGCCTCCAATGCGCGTTTGTAAGCCATTGTGCATTCGTCCCATATGATAAATCTTACATTGCTGCAGTATTTTCGCCATTGCAGTGTTCTTTGAAATGTTGCATGTAGGTTTTTCATCCACTTGCAGGTTCAATGGAAATTTCAATGCAGAATGAGCTGTTCGACCGCCTCCTAACAAAGTAGCTACTATCCCAGAAGAGGCTAGGGCCAAAGCGATCTCAGATCTCGAACGAATTGTAGCCAAAAACAGTGAAATCAGGAATGTATTTCCAGTTCTACCGGGCGCATCAATGCAGAAAATTCCGCCATTTTCGTTATCGACTGCTTGCTTCAATTCATCGTAAGCTTTCTTTTATTCTTGATTCAACATTGACACATTTGTTCGAACAGCTTGACTCAATGCGATTCGATCGAAGTTCATTTCTCGCTCTAGTTCTCGATTAAATGCGTCTTGCATTGAATGATTTGGCTGTGGCATCCCCAATTTGCACAACAAATTGCCACTCATGAGCAGACACATATCCTCGATCAAAATCAAAGCTTTGTTGCGCATTTCATCTGACATCTCCAGTTCATTATCCGATGTCACAGTGCGAATTCGATGCAAAATATCGTCGGCCACATCATTTTTGTATAATCAAAGTATCTACTTCATTTCAAAAAGTTAGTTAATGTAACATAGTAACGCCTGGAGGGGTAATTCCCTACCAGGCGCGACCCCAGGTGCCGGATAGGGCCTGCGGCTCGCTGAGAGAGAAAACTACATCTGTCATGCGTTTCAGACAGATGTTTTCCCGTGTAGCAGCTCGTCGAAAGGCGTCTTTTTCTTCGTACAGGAGACTCCAAGGCAAGTTACGACGCGACGAGGCCTGCGTGGCTGGGTTTGGTGCTCAGTCGATAGCGCAAACTCTGGATACCTGGGGACCTCCAGTTTTAACTTAATTCCTCTTACTTGCATACCCGACTTAGGTACCTTGATGGGGCCGCCTACGCCTGCGACAAGCCTTTGCCAGTCGCGATCCATGGCGGTCAGATCGGGGAGCCCAGACAATAAAGCAACACCATCAGCGATGCTAAAGCCGACCAGAGATTTACCCTCCTCAACGAATGCCGGGGCCTTCCCGCAGTTGAGTGAGGATGAATCTCAGGATTTCAATTATAAGATGACAGCAGCCATACCGAAGGAGACAAGCCTCTGCTACTCTCTCGAGGGAAAGCTGCAGGGATCTATAATGCCAGGCGAAAGCAGTCCGATTGATAGGGGGAAGTCCACAATGGACAGTTTTGCGACAGTAGTCAGCACTGGTAAGACGGCTCAGGGAATAAGCCCTTCTGCCTCTATACCAAATAAAACTAGGGACGACACTAGGACGACACCTGTACGCAACAAACGACGTTATGCCACTCGGCTAATTCGGCGATTGAAAAAGCGTGATCCGAAGTCCCCCAAGGACAAGGATAAGGCGGCCCTGGACAGAGTCAAAAACACGCTCAAGTTCGCAAGGTCCACTAGGGAAGACGACAACAAACGTGGACAAATGGTAAGAAGACCTCTTGCTAAGAGACTTCGGCCAGCAACCGACTCGAATTCACCTGAATCCGAGCCGGCTGCAAGCTGCTCCGGAAAAGTCCAAGACCTACACGACCGACTTACCAAGGGTACTAGCATGGAACTGACCGCTTCGAGGACGGAAAACCTCTTGCCATCCACCTCAGCAGCGGCTAGAGCCAGATTGCTCCCGACCGCTCAGGGGAAGGGCACAGAACCCAACTCCGGTTCGATTGGGATGAACCCTAGAACGGGAAGGAACGATAGGGGATGCTTCACAGGGACGACAAGGCAAACAGCTGGCAGACTGTTCGGGACGAGGAGGGAAAGCCTTTTGCCATCCACCTCAGTCTCGGACAGACCTAAGCGACCGACAACCAACACGAACTCAGACGACAAAACCACACTCGTACCGTTGGCGGTAAGTTCAAAGAGGGGAAGGCAGGATGAAACAATATTGCCGCCCACGAGAACAGCTAGCAAAAAGGCCAAGCTGACTGTGTCTGTAAAGACCAATCTCCAGGCGGCGGTCATAGACTTTAATAAGCCAGATAGGAAACTAGACAGCCACCAATGGAGGCTCATTGAGATGCGCATTCTCGATGGTGTTAACGACTCCATCGTCAACAAAGAGGAAAAATCCCCCCATTTTGAGCAGCTCACAACCTTCAAAGGCTTCAAACTCCTGTCATGCGATGATAAGTTCACGCTGAACTGGCTGAAGGAATTCGTAGCGAACACACAGGCTCAATGGGCAAATGACGACTTGCGACTTGTCGTCAAGAAGGACCTGCTTGAGTTCACCAGACCGAAAGGTATCATTTCGATGCCTGGCCCTCACATTCCCAGAGAGAGGATACAGAGAAATCTTGGACACCTAAACCCGGAACTCTGTA
The DNA here is from genome assembly GCA_946477585.1 of Cheilosia urbana. Classification (NCBI taxonomy): domain Eukaryota; kingdom Metazoa; phylum Arthropoda; class Insecta; order Diptera; family Syrphidae; genus Cheilosia; species Cheilosia urbana. The sequence continues at coordinate 49,674,274 of OX297856.1, forward strand.
GTGAGAACTGGGAGTTGCTTGAAATAGGCGAACATTCCGAAGCTGGCACTGAGATTGTGGTTTTATTAAACCACAAATCCATGCCATTGCTGAGGAAGTTCAATAACAAAGTCCGCTCTGGAATCACCCGGTGCAAGGTTCGACCCTATACGGAAAGAACGGATAAAGCGAGGATGGTGGTGAATAAGGTAAGAAAATTATGAAAATCATACAAATTAATTTACACCATAGCATAGCAGCTAGCTCTAACCTTGTTTATGTCCTAGGCGACAGAAACATAGATATCGCCTTGGTTCAAGAGCCATGGGTATCCCGTGGCAAAATATGGGCTCAATCACAAGGATTGAGCAACCTACCACATTGAACCGCAAAACGCGGACAGTAAGAACAGAACGTGTAGTGTAGCTAGGAAAAATATTAACCTATTATGTACTTCTATCTACCTACAAGCAACTTAGACCTGACCGTGGTACGATCTTACCAGCCGTTTACATGCCATATGAAGCAGAAGGACCACCTGCTCCCCTAACCCACACATTGGTCCATAAAGCGGAACAGGAAGAATGGGACCTAGGTGAGTCACCTTTTGAATTCATTATAGAAAACAACCTTTTGGTAGCCAATAGGGGCTTAGAACCAACATTTGTAGTTAGGAACAGGCAAGAGGTTTTAGACATAACACTCTGTAACAACTCCGACACTCTAAATGTGACAAAATGGCACGTACGAACAGAAGATTCCTACTCGGATCATAAGCTGATCGAATTTTCTGTAGATAACGAAGGGGAACCGCCCCAGCCATATAGGAATCCCAAAAAGGCGGATTGGAGCCTCTTCAGCAATGAAGTTGGGAAAAGTATGTAAAACCTTCTTGCAAGAAGGTAGTATTAACTGCGCGGAAGACTTAGATATAAAGGCCGAAAGAATCGCAAGCGTTTTTAAGAACGTTTTTGAGAAAATCTGTCCAGTGGCAAAACAAAGAACACGAATATCACCTCCATGGTGGAACAACAAACTTGCTGTTATTAGAAAGGACACAAGGAGGCTCTTAAATACAGCAAACAGAACAAAATCTGACGAAGACTGGGAAAGATACAAAGCCAGCCAGAGAAACTTTAAAAACGAAGTCCAGAAATCAAAACGCCAATCGTGGCAAAAGCTCTGCAATGAGCTACAAGGCACAGCGGAAACCACGAGACTAAGGAAAATCCTAACCAGAGGACCTTAAGCTCTGGGATCTCTCAAGGACTCCGACGGTAACTGGACCGAATCTTGTTCAGAATCTCTGAAGGTACTGTTGTTTACCAGTCAGCCACATGGCAGTGCAAACAACCGTAGCACAATGCAAATGGACCCTCCTGAGGGTCTGATTACGGAAGACAGAGAAAAATGACCATCCGGTTCTTCTCTCCCTTCAAATCCCCAGGACCTGATGGAATCTTTCCTATCATGCTGCAGAAAACTGTCAACACAATCACTCCAGTACTAAAGGAATTGTATGTTGGCAGCCTGACTCACGGGTACATACCGAAAATAAGGAGAGAAGTGAAGGTTATCTTTATACCCAAGGCGGGCAAAGCAAGCCATGTTAACGCCAAAGATTTCAGGCCAATAAGCCTGACCTCCTTCATACTTAAGACCCTAGAAAGATCGATAGATATACACATTCGCAGCAACTTATGCCCGGATGATATATCACAAGCTCAGCCCGCATACTCAAAAGGAAAAAGCTTAGAGACTGCGCTACACTGTGTTGTAAGAGTAATTGAAAAATCACTAAGAATAAAGGAGTACACCTTAGCAGCATTCCTAGATATTGAAGGAGCTTTCAACAATGTTAAAACAGACGCCATATGCAGAACACTGAATAAACTCAACATTGACACTACGGTCATCGATTGGATTGTCAACGCACTTAAGGCCAGACACCTAGTAGCCGAACTTGGGGACTCCAGACTTGAAACCTACGCTTCAAGAGAAACACCTCAGGGAGGGGTTATTTCCCCACTACTTTGGGTTATCGTCTTAAATGAGGCACTTATGCAACTCAGACATACAGGCATAAGAATTACTGCCTACGCGGATGATGTTGTGCTAATGGCAACCGGCAAATTTCTGGCAACATTAGCTGAACAATTAAATGGAGCCCTCTCCATCCTTGACTCCTGGACCAAGAAATGCGGTTTATTAGTCAATCCTCAGAAGACAGAACTGGTATTATTCACAAATAAAAGGAAAATTCCGCAGTTTGTCATGCCTTCTGTTGGCAGTACACCCCTCAGAATCTCTGACAACGCTAAATACCTGGGACTAATACTAGATAAGAAACTAAATTTGAAAATGAACATACATAGACGAACGAATCAAGAAAGCCACAATAGCATTCTACACCTGCAGCAAAATTTTTGGGAAAACATGGGGACCATCTCCGAAGATCAAACTCTGGTTGTACACAGCCATTGTAAGACCAATACTGACATATGGCAGTCTTGTATGGTGGCCAGCAACAAAAAAGGCTACACACCTAAAGGCTATCACAAAAGTGCAAAGACTAGCATGCATCGGGGTCACCAGCGCGATGAGATCAACTCCAACCGCCGGACTTGAGGCTATCCTCAACCAGTTTTCGCTAGACATCTTTGTACAGTCTGTGGCAGCAACAAGTGCCATGAGAATTAGCCAATCAATAGACTGAATACACGATGAAGAGGGTCTTTCAACGATCCTACAGAAGTACCTTGGCAATGTTCCTAACACGGATTACATAACGCCATATTTGGAATTCAGAAGACCCTTCTCTAGCGCCTACCCCAGCAGGGAAGAATGGAGAGATGGACTTGTACCAAACACACAATCCATTCCCGTGTACACAGACGGATTTAAAATGGACAACGGCGTGGGGTCAGGCATCTACTCTGAACCGCTGGGCATCTCAACATCAATACGCCTCCCAGACCACTGCAGTGAATTCCAAGCAGAAGTCATGGCAGTGACAAGAGCCGCCCGTGAGTCTGCGGCTTTTATAGCTGCCTGGCTGTCGATAAAGAAGGTGGTACCTTCCAGACTGCCCCAGAAATAAAATCGAAGCTTGTGAAGAGCTGTCGCGAAGAGCTGAGAGCTCTTGGAACACAACACAACACAAGGTATTACTTTGTTGGGTCCCTGGACATGAAGGCATTCCAGGCAATGAGAAAGCGGATGAACTAGCATGACATGGCACGGCTTATGCTCTAGAATAAACATGCCCCTCTGTGTGCATCCCGTTCTGTACACTAAAGCTAGAAGCAGGGAAAAAGGCCACGGATGAGGCAAACGCTAGATGGAAATCCATGGATACGTGCGAAAACACAAGGAAACTATGGGTATCTTTCTGTAAATCCAGAACAGAGAGAATCATGCGGAATAACCGGAGATGTCTCTCTACGCTTGTAGGTATCCTTACGGGACACAACACCTTGCGACACCACATGAAGAAAATGCGACTGACCGAGGAAGAACTTTGCAGAGGTTGCGGTGACGAGGGAGTTATAGAGGATACAACCCACTTCTTATGTCACTGTCCACGTCTTCAACACTCCAGATACAGAGTCCTTGGAAAATTCTTCTTCAACAACCTGAACGAGCTATCATACAAACTTTATAACCTCTTTCATCCCCTCAAAGTTTTATTTTCGCGAAAAGTAAATGTAAACCTGATATACAGCAATACGAACAAAACAAAAGAAGAATTATGAAAATCGTCCCAGGGGTTATCGAGTTACACCCCGAAAGAATTATATATATAGAAGGAGAAGATAGAAGATAGAAGATTGCGAACTTACTCTTTTCGTATAACTAAAACTTTCTAAACAGGTATGCCTTTTCCGATTATTGGGCATTTCAGATTTTGATATGATTTCAAATTTCTGCTGTCACTTACACTGGAAATCCATTGCAATTGATTTTCATATATTTATACCAACCCATTTCGAAGTAGGTAGTCTAATATAAAAAACTCATCTACATTTGGGTTTTTTTTTTTTTGTTAACATTGCAAAATGCAAACTAAAAAAAGTCTCTCAAATAATATTGTTTTCTTTTTTTAAAATTTAATATTACCTACCAAAAAATGTGCAGTTTTATTTTTCATATTTGAGTTATTATATTTTCGGCTTCAAAATTTCTCATTTTGGCTCCATCCTCTTATGAAAGCTGGCAACACTGCAGCTCAAATGGCAAATTTCTGTAAGCAGTTAATGTCCCGGACAATAAACGTGTGCGAAAAAAGAGTGGATAATTGTACCAAGGAATCTACTACAACTACCCACTTTTCCGCCATCATTTCGCAGCAGCTGCGTACTGCAAAACGAAAAGAAGAGCGACGTATTTTTGCTCGAATACCCTTTGCAAACGAGGCCAAATACCTGGGAATGACACTCGACGCAAAGCTGAAATGGAATTCGCACGTGAAAATGAAACGTAAAGAACTCGATATCAAATATAGAGAAATGTACTGGTTACTCGGAAAACATTCCCAGCTCAGTACCGAAAACAAACTGCTTCTATACAAGCAAGTGCTAAAGCCGGTGTGAACCTACGGTATACAACTCTGGGGCTGTACCAAGAAAACAAATACCAATATTCTACAAACTTTTCAAAATAAAGTGCTTAGAGAAATTGTACAAGCACCATGGTATATTAGAAACGACGATATCCACAGAGATCTCGGAATTCCAACAATTGAAGCTGAAACTAGAAGCTTCGCGAGAAAGCATAGAAACCGACTAATCGGACATGTCAACAATACGGTCCGACAAATTTTGGACGAGAACAATTTATTGCGCCGACTACAAAGAACGAAACCGTTCGACTTGGCAAGATAAGATTAACCGCGTCTAAATTGCGGAGCATACAGGATCTTTCATTGGAAAGTAGCCTGTCAAAAGTTGTTATTTCGTTATAGAAAAATTGCTTGATAAGTTATATCTTAGTTGCAGTATCTAACAATCTTTCGCAGGGTGGTGTTTTTAGTCAGTAAAAATCTGACACTACTATGAGCACGCGCTTGCTATTCTCATAGTGTCTTGAAGATTTTCACCTACCCACGGTTTAAAAATAAAAAAAAAAAAAAAATTTTCGTTCATGACTTTGTTGTGTCAGTTTTATATGGGATATTTCGTTTGTGAAGAATTGCATACCACGTTTAAAAGAAAAACCTCTTTTTTTTTTATGGACATTTAGTTAAATCGTATTTCATCAGATTACTGATATTTCCACAATTTTGATGGTTTATTCCTATTTTGCACGGAAGGTTTTTCGGGCCTCAACATTTACACAAAAAGGTAGAAATACCACGATGTAGGATGACTGTTGAGTGTCATTATTTCATTATAATAAAATTATATAAATTTTTGCGGGGGGAATCGGGTAGGCGCGGGGGAACTGACGCTCTATTTAATACTTAGTTTATGGTCATTACAGAATTACAGTTGCTAAGGTAGTAGTGCAAAACCTCCTGCGAACGTTGTCCAAGTGACGAAGGTGTATTGCAATAAAACGTCTTTACTGCTGATAGATTGCTCTATATTAGGACCGCTTTAAGATCACATCTCAACATCAGCATCCTACGCTACTATTACTTAACTTAGCCCTGTCTAAGCGGATTATGTTGATAGTCCTCAAAAACGAATTAACATTCTACTACCTGTTTCATTATACCGCTGGACTTTGCCACTGTAAGTATAGATGCATTTACATTCCGGCGCCAAAGGTATGATCTTTGCGTAAAGGTTATTTGTTTATACACGACGTGCACTTAAAATAATTGAACATCTGCATTAATCAATTGCGTCGCTTCAACTAGGTGGTTTGTACGGAAAGAAACATTTGTTTATTTATAATTGCAAACCGATCTTTTTAATTGCAATTGACAATAAATAAAGACGCCACTCGTTAAATGTCCAAACTGCACGGAACTATCGGTCCTGCACATTCAGAGTGAGTCTTTGCTTCTTATTTAGGTATAAATTCGTTAAATCGATATGAAATCCAGCCGAAAGCGTTTCTTTACATTCGCTGTTGAGATTTAAAATGTTCAAATGCGGTTGTGTCCGTTCAGAGCAATAAAACTGATTTAGAGAGGCGTTTTATAGCAAAGGCGAAAGAATTTCCATGCGAAGAAGTTATCGAATGTTCATTTGGTTGTGTTTATGCCGTAAATTTTAGTATGCACTGGCTGATCTTCGTATAGGACATTTGCGGAAAAGGTTTATAGCAGTTTTATTACCATGTTTATGAAGGATTTTTTATTCTTAAATTACAGGTCGAATGTGGTGGCGCCATCAAGAGCGAAAATCGTAAACTTGCAGTTGAAGTATCCCACAGCTAAGACTGCATGTTCGAAGGACTAATATCATGAGTATAATACTGATAACCACTGGCCATTTAACCACCACAGCTAGCAGCACTGCATCATAAAAACACAAACTTATTATTCAACGATTTTCTCAGGAACTTACATTTGAAACTTCTGAACAGGTTATCATCTTACACGTAAAATGTGTTCAACCGTTCAATTCACACAGAAAGCACTTTATTAGCATTATAACTTTCTTAGTAGATATAAATAGATAGTATAATTCCTAGGTTTAAAAAAGAATCGCTTTATGCATGCACCATTTTCGGAATCTCTGGTGTATGCGTTTTAAAGTAATAAAACTACATCGTGGGAACAATTATTTACATGTACTGAGATGATGCAAAGCCATAAACTTTTAACATTTAACATTTTACGAAAGATAAAATTGCTAACGAACTTAATTAAACGCCAACGGGCGGCTTCAAAGCCAAGGGGAAACACAGTTTTTTTTTTACTTTTCTCTTTTGCAATCATTCAGTATGATATGACTAGGAACAACAACATGCAGTTGGTTATGGAAATTCAAACTTACCTATGTTTGCTGTTAAGGAATCAATGTCTTTTGGCTTTCTTTTTCTTGGTCTCCCCTTTTGTCTTGGAGCTTGTGGAAGGCCAGAGATGACATGCGAAGCTGGTACATACAAACCGGCAGGAACAATTCTATTTGGATCATTAGGACTTGATGAGTCATTTGGTGGCGAACCAAATTGTGATACATATGAGCACGAATTAACTAGAGGTGTAGGTGCTGCTTGTGCATCTAAGGAAAGTCCGTAATGTAGTCTAAAGTGTTTCCGATTAGTAAACAGTAACTTATTTAGTAAAGAGCTATGTGTTGTAACTTTTAATTTTTACCTGCAAAAGATTACTGATTCCCTTATTCCGAATTGGTCGCCCTTATTTAATGGTGTATTGCACATGGCGCAGCTGAAGCAATTTACATGGAATACTAAGTTTCTCGCACGCATCACTAATTCAGACGAACTTATTGATGCTAAGCATCGGGAACATCTTCTGGTACCAAAGAGTCTGAAAAAGAATCGAACAAATGATATATTAAATACACGTTCATAATGTTTCATAAAAATATTTTGAATGCAGAGTCTGCCCAAAACCACCATACTTCATTATATATGTGGAAGTAGATCATTTAAATATTCCATGAGATTTTTGCGCATAAAGCGAAGGCAAAAGCTAAAAAGAAAAGATCACAAATTACATCTATCAAATTGCATGAGTGTTCGAAAGTCGTCAAAATCAACTAAATTATAGGGTACCGCTAATAATGGCCCAATCGAAAATAATTTAGTGGGTGCGCGGCGCACAGAAGTCATTATGAATTGGATTGCAAATACCTTCGTTGGAATTGTGTTCGTGTGGAAAAAACATAAAATATTATTGAACAGAAGCCAAAATCAAGTCGAGTAATTACATAGGGAAGCATTAAGAGAATCGCCTTAAGAATAATGCTAAGACATTTGTTATTACTTTTATTTTGTATTTATTTCCTACCATCTACATCCGTTCTACCTACCTTCATAGTGTGTTGTATTCTTGTATTATTGTGCGACTTCTGTTGGCTTCATTTTGTCTACATGAGGTCAATAAGACCGGCGCGGCGGGCGTATCGTAAAATCGAAGAAGGTATGCTTTCTATAACGAACTTCGTTCACTTGCAAATTTGCTACAGTTTTCGGTAGCAGGTATTTGGTTAAATAAAGTAGCAAACATATATCTAAGATTTGCTTATTTGATTCCATTTAAAATTTTAACAAATTAAACAAAAAGTGATAGGTATATATAGATACTTTAAAAAATGCTGATAGACTCGACTGTGAGACAGGGCTGTAGCTAGAGTAGAATTTGAGGTAGGGCGAAAGTAGGAAATGTATCATCATAATTGATCTGCCCTCGAAGCACGGACTCCTAAATTGACCTCTAGGTCAGTGATGTACATTCAACAGCTATTCGTAGACAAATAATTTCTGTGACAGAGCATGAGAATGGATCTAAGAACTATTAAATCCTCCATGATGAAGAACAAGCGAACAATATGGTTGAACTTCCAGATTTTGATGTAGATATCCACGTCTGAGTGAGGTAATAATTAATTGTTAGGTGGGGTGATACGAGTAAATAGATACGACCAAAAATATCATTTAGATCATATTGTTTCTGCAAACTTATTATAATAATTAACATACTAGTACAAAATATTTAAAACAGCCGAATTCTACGATTCGCCATGTTATTAAAAATGCGAAGAATTCGTTCAGAATAAACTGATTCTGGTTTTTTTTTGTTCAAAGGCCAGAAATACCATACCAGCCATTCTCTCATGACCCATTGACAGCCTTTGAGGCCTATTGATTTACCGTATACTTCACTTAACCAAACTACAAACAATCATAATCAATCTCTAGCTAATGTTTATTTTATGTCGTTTTCCATTGGGACCACCAGAAATCTTTTTCAGATCTCAGATTTTACGGTGCTCATGGAACGCGCAACGAAATTGATCATCTGCTTTTGTAAATGGATTAGTGCGTTAATTGACAACAATGTCATTCGTTTTTGGCAAAATCACAAATGGATATCGACCTGAAAAATGTTTCGCCTGTTGTAGATGTAAATGAAGTTCTAACTATTTGTGATTTGTAGTCTTCAGATGACGAGGGAGACAATTAAGATAACAATTCCTTCAAAATTATATCGCATTTGGTCTCAAAAGCAAACTTCTTAAACTGACGCAAAACAGCTGTACAAAGTATATTGGTAGGTGTAAATCTGAAAAAATATCGAGATCTGCAAAAAGTGATCCGAATCGAAAAAAAGATTGATTTTTCTGCCCAATGGAACGTTAAAAGTGATTTAGATCAAAAAAAATATTGATTTTTGATCCCAATGGAAAACGACATTAATTTAAAGGGGATTCCCCGTACCAAAGATTGCAACAGAGACAATACTGAGACCCCCAACTTCGGCCGATTTCCCGTTACCTTGCCTACAAGCAATACTTGTACGAAGTGCACACAATTTAGTGCGCTATTATTGATACGTAGAAATTCGTATTGACAAATGTCACGAAACTTCAACACACCCTCAAAAAATATCAACAACTTCCGGTGACTTCCGTTCCGGTGTCGACAAAGTTGCTGCCAGCGTTCATAGAATTTTGTCCGTTAAATTTGAAATTATTCGTTACGCGTAATTAGTATTTTATTTTAGGAATAAGTACACTTTTTCTGAAAATATTTATGAAAAATGATTACTGCAGAATGGTTGTAGGAAAATAAAAACATTTTGAACAATTTTTCTTCAGTTATTTAAGAAAAATGTACACATAAAATCGAAGTTAATGATATTTAAAAGCGGAAAATACACAACAATGTTTGTCCTAATATGTTTCTAGTATATAAAACAACTCATTTAGATAGTATTATTAACCAAACAAATTATATTAATCGACTTTTGAAAATTTATAATAATCAACCAATTACATTCAGTTATCTTAAAATCTATCACATTCCCCCCATGGTTGGTAGCGGTTGGCAGCATTGATTTTATATTTTTTGTATGTTTTAACATGTCACACGGATTCTAAATTGACATAACACCGATAGGAAGACAAAATGGCGAATTTGAAAAAAAAAACTGAGGGGGCCAGCGGCAAGAGGATTGTGAGTTGGGGGTCTCAGTATTGTCTCTGGATTGCAATATGGGCTATGGAGAATTCCCTCTGCATCACAGATATTGTAATTAAATAGACCCATCGCTTCATGGCGCTTCAAAAGTCATCTATACACAGAACAAAGAATTATTAAAATATGAAATGAATGTCACAAACTGTGGTATGTTTGGAAAAGTTTAGATAGATACCTATCGCTACAATTTTTTGTATCTCAAACTATGAACCAAATTAAAATTAGTTTAATTTAGTCTTAACTTAGATAGTTTAGTGTGACTTATTGCCTAAAGACTAAATTATTACGAGTGGAAGAAGTTGTGCTAGACTAAAGTCGTTAATACCAAACAAAATATAAAAAAATTGAGTTAAACCCAATACAAAACCCAAAATACATTTTTTGGCTTAAGACCTTTTTGCCCAACGTCACACTCACTCAATTATAAAGAAATTCTGTCAGTTGGTTTCTAATATCCTTGCTATAATTAACAATATATCAGTGCAAGAATTCACAGTCGAAAACTGTTTCTTTTATTTTATTTATATTCACATACCTATGTATACGTACATTATATAATTATAACTTCACATTCTTTATAATTTTGTTTGTATTACTTTTTAGTTTGTTTAATTTCTATAGTTTGCATTCATTTACTGATTTTCATATAATAATACGACATACCTACATAATAAATAAATGCCTACTATTATAAAACAAAGTTATTGTTAGGGCATTCGATAACGCAGTACAATTTCGACAGATGGTGATGTCAGAGTAAAATATATGTTTGTTTTATAAAATTCTTCAAAAATAAGGAATGCATTTTTATAACATCTATATATTAATCGCCGACACGATTTCTTTCAGAACATATTTAACCTACTTAATCAATACCAATTCTATTTATTTTTTTACCAATTTGAAGCGTGCCACTCATAGATCGGTCGAAAAATAGGGGGGCATAGGCCGTGGGCTAGGGGCGGCAATTTGGAGCAGTTAAATGTTTTTTTTTTTTATATATATATTTAAAATTATAAAATTGACAAAACGGATTCTTTTTTCAGTCCAACGATTTTATTTACATACATTCCTTGTGTAACTTAACAACAATGAACGCTGCTCCCTAGTATGGAACTACACTTTTTCAAAAATGTTAAACATATTATAACACGGTGCACATCTGCATTCGAAAATGCCCTTTCCCTTTTCTCGCTAGAAGTTGTGTGTGGGTGCGTATGTAACTGTAAGCGATGTATAGCTGGAGACTGGAGTTAGTGCGAATAAGTAATTTTGGTTTTACTTTTGTTTGTATTAAATCTAATCTAATCTAATAATTAGTTGAGACACGCTCCCTACATAATATGCAACTCCTACTACACAGATGCATGCTAACATTGCAGGCATACTTTTCTATTGTGTTTTATTTGGCTCAAACGAAGTGACATAAACAAACATTCTTGTTGCCAATACAAGTTGCAGTCTTGTCTTTTTTACCGTGCTCTTATTATTGAAAATTAATAACACAGGTTACCCAATAAGAAACTAAGTGCACGACTGGGTTCATCATAAAACGTTCATCAAAAGTTTGGTTGAGTCAATTGGTAGTTGTTAAAAATTTCAGAAGCAACCGTACACTTTTAGGTTTTTGATTCGATATGGCAGTAGATACTAAATAGCTATATTAAATAACAATATGAGTTTTAATAAGTTTTAGCGCTCAATAACAGGCAATTTTGGCAAGTTCCTACTGTATACAAGCGTAGTAGAAGTTTTTGTTTTGTTATCTGTTTTTTGATTACATGTATAGTGTTCGTGATAGATCGATATAATTACGATATAAATGTACGAGTATATGTAAGAATTCAGAAATTTGTTTTTGAATTTGCATTAGAAGTTTTAAACTGAAAATCGATGGACTTTTTTGAGAAAACCTATAAGTAGGGTAATACTTGTATTATCTTTAATAATGTGCTATTTTGATGAAAATCATAAGAGAGGTTTTTGTAAAATTTCGCAGACAAAACCGTACCAAATTTTGCAATGTTTAGTTTGAAAAATTATATTGCCTAACTATTTAGCTGAAAACTGACTACCTATAAGTTATTGTTCGGGATATAAGCATTACTTGGTTTGTAGAGTCTTACCGTAATCAAAATTGGGGTTTTCGAGATTTAAGCAGTTTTTAAAATAATAAAATTCGGTGATTCTAATTGAAATTAAGCCCACAATAATTTTGAAAACATAAATTTTACTAAAGCTTAGTACGCTGCTCGAGCTAAATTTTCGCTACCATACAAAATTCTCTCCAAAATTTAGCTGAGCTAAATTTTAGCGAACCCATTTAGCTGAGTGGTACCTACGTTGCCCGAGCTAAATAATCAAAATTTTGTTTCAGAATGTACTTCATGTATCTGTCAAAATTTAGCGTGCTTATTTAATGGGGCCGTACATTTTCTCAAGCTGTTGTTTTGTTGCAATTTTGTATTGCGGAAAATGGGAGAAGTAAGCAAGGACGTGCTTTTTTTTTTAACAAACACCTCGACGAAGAGTACCTAGAAACGGAAATGGTTGAAATCAGAGAGTGTTGAATTTTCGAAGTAAATTATTTTGAAAGAACAGTTGTTTTCAGTGCCACTTATCCTATCGGGGTGCTTTATGTCAAACTTAAGCTGATGTTTGGACAGAAAATTTGGAGACCAGATAAAATTTAGTTTTGCTCGAGCAGCGTACTAAGTCAAAAAGGTCAATATCTTTATCGCCGTTTTCCTAGAATAATAACCTTTTATTTTTAAATCTATTTTACGATACGATATTTTACGATAAAAAAAAAAAAAACATATTACCTTAGAAATAAATTTTTGTTCTGTTTTTGTTTCCAGAAATTTTACCAAGTTTACAAAGGTTTTTTCTTTAGTGTGTAAACAAATTACGGGGGCGGCATAAATTGGGTCTGCCCCGGGCGGCTCGACCCACGCTACGCCACTGCCTCTTTGGCACCAAAATTGTCAGATCCAAAGAAGAATAAAAGGTAATAGAAGTCAAAGTACATAGCATTAATTAGACTAATAGCAGTTGCAAGAACTTTATTTTTTAATATATTTGAAAGTTTTTGTAATTTTTGGCCTACAATACTGTTGTAATTATCTACATTTAAATAAAAACTAGCTAAATAGGTTGAAAACATACGCATAATAAAGGAAAAATTACTCATTTTCACTTTCGTACTTAGTTTAATACATACAATATAAATCAGACACCATATCAGCTTATAAACAGCGAACGTATAAAAATACTTATAAAAATAACCTCAAAAGTACCTATCTAAAAAGGAAAACTTATCACCCGAGCCAACATTTTAAAATTACTTTAAAACCTAGCACCTCCGATTTCTTTAGAAAGTTAGTTTATTAGTTTAAATATTCTTACACCAGTATTTGAAAAAAAAAGAGATTAAGATTTTTATTCCAATCCAATTTTATAAGCTTCTTTTTTCGCCTCCATATATTAAAAATGGGAAAAAAGTACCTACAGCTAGTTCTAGGTCTCTGAAAACTTTGTTTTAACGATAAATCTCCCGAAAAAAAAAAAAATATTTATATTTAAAAAATATATATGTGAGCCCCTGAACCTCCTGACAAAATTTATTTTAGCCGCTGAAAATTCTGACAGAAATTATTTTTGACTCTGAACCTTCTGACAAGATTTAGATTTCCAATAACATTGTACTTATTTTATTATATTATGACTATTACAATTTTTATATAGTACGAATCTTAAAATTAAGTAACCTTGCTAACAGGTTGTACCGACGCCGTCGATGGGCATACGAAAAAGATTGAATTTAATCAATATATTTGGAGCTGAAACAAAGCAATTAATAAATTCGCATACGAGAAGGATTGAATTTAATCAATTTAATCAACTGATTTGGAGCAAATTTATTAATTGCTTTGTTTCAGCTCCAAATAAATTGATTAAATTCAATCCTTTTCGTATGCCCATCGACGGCGTCCCTCGATAGGTATTACAAGAGCTTATGTAATACGGTTGAGTGAGTTCTAATATTCAATAGGTACGGCAATAAGCTCCTCCACCCACATCTATTTGTATCCTTAAGTTGGTCGTTCGATCTGATTTATTCTTGTGAGCGATTATGTAATTTGTATTGTGTTTTTTTTCCTTCCTTTGGAGTTTATTTGAAGCCAATTTATTTTGCCAAGTCCATTTGAAAGTGAACGCTTCTAATGGCTATTTTTCGATCATCTTCCAAGATGCCGTGACTGCTGCAATTTCATCTGTTTTTGCGATCTGTTCGCTTTGGAACCGCATTTCTGATTTCATAAATAGATATCTCCCACTGAAAGTCTATAATTTCTCCAGCATCTGGAGTAAGTGTAGCTAGAAGCAAGTTATTTATTTAATTAGCAGGTTAACGATATTTCTCTATATTCGATGTTTAATTTTAACCCCGTGATGCGGGATCGTGGGCAGAATCTACTTACTAAAAACTAGCTTTTGATTTTTGTAACCACTATCCACTAGGAAGGAATCGGAATTAATTGTGATAAGAGCGATGTTGATGGTTATCTTTTCTGGCCATAAAATGTAATATTTATTTGGTTCCGTGTTAATCCAGTTGGTGGTATGGTCGATTGTCTTTTAACCACAATTTAAACAAAATATGCTTTTAACGATGAAAGTCTTTTTTTAGCTTTATTTTATCTTCGAGTACCATTAAAACGTCAAATGAACAAGTGGTTCCAATGCTCGTTTAAGGTTTCATAAATGCATTATTTGTTAATGAATTCAGTACCTACTTTGTTTATGAAAATTTTTCTTGAAATCGGGGCAGTTGCATTAGTAAGATTTAAGATACAAATGTAGTTAGTTAGTCCCATCATACAGATCACCGCATTGGATAAGTTCGCCGCTCAACTAAACATAATTATATAAACCCTGGAGATTCCTAAGGATCTATGTACTTTCCCATACTCTTTATCGTAGGAAAGAGATGAATTAATTAAAAGAGATATATATCTTTCGTACGTCTATCCCCCCAAAACCAATTTGTTTACTTTGTTGTTTTTGTAATATTAATCCCCGTCTGTGGTGAATACGTGTGAGCTACGAAAAAGCATGTCGCAAACCGCCGACGCCAATCATCTTGCTTTTATGGGCATCGCGGTATTTAACTCTTTTGTGTTTCTTATTGAATTTGTTTGGTTTTTGCGGACGTTTTTATTAAATTAGAAAATATAGAGAAATACACATTAGAGAATACCGAATGTTTGCATTAAGGTCCAATTCATGAAAAGAAATGAGCAAGTGTACGTGACTTCATATGAATTTTCCGGGAAAACAGCTTGTAGGCAGTCCTGTTTTATTTTATTTATTTATTTGACTACTAAACATTTAAGCCACAGCAATATTAAGCAATATTTTTTCAAAAATATTTAAAGTGATCCGCACTTTCGACAACTTCATCATTAATAAAATAAATCAGTGTGGTAGGATTTTGACGCTTTGTGAAGTAAGCTGCCTATAGTTCTAGTAACTTTTAAAGTACATAATATATATTATACTGAATACATTTTTCTTGGGTATGGAAATGGAGCTCTCTGCTTATACAAGAGGCCTTGAATGCGCTGAATAAACTCCGCTACATAGAAAAAATTGATAAGGTCGGGAAAGAACGTTATAACTAGTTGTTGTGTTTATGAAAATAATTTCCTAGGAATGTGAAGGTTGCTTCAATTTTTAATTATTTCATAAAAGCAAAGTCGGTACTGGTGTAACTGGATATGAGTGAAATAACAGTCAGAGCATCACCAAAGGCAAATATCTTTTTGAAGCCAGATGGATGTTAAAGTTAGGTACCCTTTTATCACAAAGTTATGCGATACTTGGAAAGGTTACTACTTTTCCAAAAGGTTTAGCAAACACAATATTAATTCTGCAATGTCTTTATTTATTTTTTTTATATACTTCTCCCGGGAAAGGCAAACCTATAACGCTTCAACAGCGCCCCGAGATGTATGTTTGTTCTGCACTTAAATTGCTGCAAATTGTAGTCTTCTGGAAATATATCCCCAGGAAGCGAGTTCCAAAGCTTGCTTGTCCTGTAACAGAAGGAGTTTTGGAAAGTTGATGTCCTCGCGGTTGTCAAGTGTACTGTATGGTCATGAGCATTAGCAGCCTGTCTTGTTGGGCGCCCAAAAGTTGCATTTCGAGGGATAATGTCTTTGAGTTCCTCAGAACATCTACCATGGAAGTACCTATAGAACAAGCATAGGTCAGCGATTTGTCTTCTGTGCACCAATGGTTGTAGATTCGATGTGAGTGTAGGGTCTCCAATGAGTCGAATTGCTCGTCTCTGTATGCTATCAAGCAGGTTAAGTGAATGTTTTGGGGCCGAGCTCCATATATGGGAACAATATTCCATGCCTGGTCTAACATGTGCTTTGTATAGAAGGAGAAGTTGCTTGGGGCTAAAGTACCTCTTTGCTCTAAATAGGTAGCTCAACTTTGCGGACGCCGATTTTGCGATATACGATATGTGGTTCTGCCATGTGATTCCTGAATTGACTGTGACTCCTAGAAGGTGCATTGAGTCCTTGTGATGGATTGGATGGTCATCCATTTGGATCTGAGGAACTGTTGATGCATTTTTTCTGGAAAATGTTGTAAGCTGTGTCTTGTTTGCATTAAATACAACCAAGTTGTCCTTTCCCCACTTCAAGATTTTGTCCAGATCATCATTTAGAGAATTAATTTGTTCACATCTCTGATTGTGTGATGTAGCCGTATTCACAGGCCCATTGTTCGAGATGGAGGATATAAGAGTGCTGTCATCTGCAAAGCTGTAGATATTATTATTTGTCGATCCAAGCAAATCGTTGATGTGGAGAAGAAATAGAGTTGGAGAAAGAATAGATCCTTGGGGCACTCCTTCATTTATAGCAAACGAATTGGATGATATACCATCTACAACAACTTGGATCGATCTTCCCAGAAGAAAATTTTGCATCCATCCGCAGAGTTGTTGTGTTAAACCGTAAGACGCTATAACTTGCCTAATAGGGCTCTATGCCAGACTCGGTCAAATGCCTTTGATATGTCCAAGGCTACGGCTCTGTCGCTTATTAATCGATGGCCTTCTAGATATTTGATTATTTTGACATTTATTGCCTTTTCCATTACTTTAGAGAGCATTGAAAGTAACGCTATTGGACGATAGTTTTGTGGCAGACATTTCTTCCCTTTCTTTGGAATAGGTTGAATGCGAGCGGTGGTCCTGAAGAAGGAAACGTCTTCTGGGAGTACCTACGACATGCTAAACAGCTTACAGAGTACAGGTGCAAGTTTTGGTGCACAGTTCTTGAGTACTATAGCCGGGATTCCATCGGGTCCCGTTGCCTTATTGCAATCTAGTTCTTTAAGGATGCGTTGAGTTATTCGAGGCCGAAATTTCACTTCTGCCATCGATAATTCCATCCTCGGGATATTTGGTGGCTCTAGCTGTGCAGAATCTAGGGTATTTTGCACTGTATCATAAGCTTTTAATCATAAAACGAAATAAATCATATCTTTTAATTTAAAAGTTGGCGCAACAGGTCCGGAACCATTCGTTTTGTGTGATTTTTGGAACGAATTGAAGGGATCTACGATTTTATGCCGACTTTAAACGGCTAATTGAGAAGCTCCTGAGTAGAACTATTTTCTACTATCACGCGCTTTTACAACTTTAGAATTTCGAATTGTTCGATTTGAAGTCATAGAATGTGCCGTTTATAGATGGAGTGGCACAGATCCGCTAATGTTTATTCAACACAACTTTTAAAAAGATATATGATGTTTTTTCAAAGCATAATTTATTAATTCAGTGTTTGTAAATGAGGAGTAAAATTTTTTTTATAGGGCAACTACTGATTTCTTTAGATTTTTTGGAGGAAAAATATGAATCTAGGGTCTTGTATCCGTATTAAGGTTGTTGTGTGCTTTGGTATATTGTTAAATATGATTTTCTTGTATTTTGGAGAATCGTTTTTCAATTCGTGCATAAATAGTACAACTGCAAGAAAAAAAGGGAGTGGACTTGAAATTTTAATTCTGCCCTGAATTTGTATTTTTCAGCCAAAAAACAAACAGAACTTTTAGTTTGTCAAACTTTTCCCTGTTAACGCGTATTCGGTTCAAAGCAGCATTTTGTTTTACAAAATTGTTGCTCGCGTGCTTTGGCATATAAAATCGTAATATTTCGATAAAGCGTGTCAAAGCCCGCCGACGCACGCACGCGTGCAACGCCGAATTGTGAATTGGGCATAAGTTGGAATTTGGGTTTTTGCGGGATTCGAACCTC
Source organism: Cheilosia urbana (assembly GCA_946477585.1). Taxonomy (NCBI): domain Eukaryota; kingdom Metazoa; phylum Arthropoda; class Insecta; order Diptera; family Syrphidae; genus Cheilosia; species Cheilosia urbana. Next base: position 49,692,716 of record OX297856.1, read on the forward strand.
GACTCCTCGCTTAGTAGTCCAACACACTAATCACTAAGCCACTGGGCCCAATAAATCATATCTCCCTCCATATAAAATCTGGTTTGTTTTCCTACAACTTGGTTTGACGTTTAAGTGAAAGAGAAAGCACAGTTGTGAAAGGGATAGCTTCCCAAAATACTTTACTAAGCCCAGAAGTCTGTCACGTATTGTGTAGGTCGTTAGAAAGTAGTTTTAACATTTAGTAGCGGGTAATATATAAATTAAAACGAGAAAAACTCTTAAGTTTAATCACAAAATGACGTTCGATTTTTTTGTTCGTTCGTCTGAAGAGAAAAGGTAAACCAAAGTAAACTAACCCACTGAAGTGATGCATTCCTCATTGCTAATGACTGCAACTGATCCAAGAAAACGTTGCCTTACTCTTATCTGTCCTACAGCACGGTATTCTAAAATACAGATAAAAAATCGAGAATACAAATAAATCCGACTGCGATGCACCGTCGCGTCGCTTCCTTCCTTTTCATTTCCACCTTCTTCTTTTCAGGTATGGCATTTATTCAGAACCAGAACTGAACTCGACGACATTCCCTAATTGATAAAACTAAATCAAATACGAATAACTACTGCGCGGACAAAATAATAATAGTCTGCTAAAAAAAACAATATTTTTATATAAAAATATATTCGTTGCTTGTTTTGTTGATTCCGTTCTCGATAGCATTCTTAACTTCAAACAAAATCTCCAGTCGAGATCGTAATTTTCACGATTGTACTAAAATTCCGAAAAGCAACGGACGGAGAAAAATGAATTATGATTATTACCATGTAAAAGAGCAAGCGAAATGTCAAAGAGACATGTTTAAATATATGATTATGTTTTTGTGGGCTCGAAATCTGATACGGTCACATGTTTATTATCTTTTTCTTAACCGATTTATCATAGAGTGCAGAAGGCAGTGCGTATTCTAGTGTGTTTGTTCGTGTTTCTTTGCTCCTTCCTGTATTCATCACTTTTTGTCTTGTAGATGCGGTGGGGAACACAACTGCATGAACAAAAATACTGATTTTATAGGCGTATATGTGTCCCTTTTCTTAAAAAAAAAATCTTGTTTTGCTTTTCTAAAGTTCACGCCTTAATTGTTACGCGAAGATACAGATGTAACTGAGTATAAAATATTGCATCTTCAAATGGGGATTTATGAATCTAAGTGCACATTCTTTTTCTGCATTTGCCAACGAAGTTATTTGTTGTATATTTATTGGATACATTTATGGATACATGTGTGATTAGTTTAAGTTATACCTTATGTTGTTTTATTGGAGTTAGTTGTATTTAATTCGGTTGGAAGGTCAACAAAATAAATGCGTTTCCTCCAAAGTATGCCAAACTTCCTTTGTAAATTTTATACACAAAATATATTATGCATACGTACCTATTTTGGTATATTATTTTTTTAGTATCTCTGCAATTGCAATGCGAGAACTTATTTTTATTGTTTTTTGATCTGTAGGTTTTATTGTAACCAAATTCCACGGAAATGCGATTAAAATTTTATACAGGCCTTATTCCCCTATCACACTAGACACAACCCTCAAGTGCATACTGTAGCATTTCTGTATCATACTCTTGAAGAAGCCCTCGTAAGAAAGGTAAAATAGGTACATCTTCGATTACTTCGGTTTTCCATTTCCAAATTAAAGCCACGATGATAGCTTGTCCTTGAAAATGTGTTTGTAAATGTTGTAATGCAATAAAAAAGATTTAAAAGTTTTTTTTTTTTGTTTTAAATTTAGTAGGTATACCTACAAATAATTATGTGCCTTAATGCATAAAAGTATTTTTTCTTAATTCGTTAAATGTTCATTCTAATATCTGTAGACATAAAAATAAATTGCAAATATTGTCTGGAACAGATATAGAATACTATCGATATTTCGACTGTGATGAATATCTGCAACACCATGCATTCGGGGTATGTTAATAAGTATGTATCCTAATTCAAAAACCTCCGTGGTTCGAATAAGGCATGCAAAAAACGTGACTATTAATCTATGATATCCGTGGTGAGCCATTAACTTTTGTGTCTTAAAATATATTCATTTATTCTGAAGCTACCTTAAATAAAGTCTTTTTTTTGTGTATGTCTGAGTTAAGCTATTTATCGGAGTAGTGTTTTTATTCTCAACTCATCCATATCGTCACCTCAATATTTGAGTGATACATTTGCATTTTTGCCATTTTTGAGTTAGGAATGATTTCTAAGAGACAAGAAGAAGATCTTTCTTTTAGTGTAATTAAACCTATCCTATTTCGTTATTGCCAAAGATATCAGTGTTACAAATGATCTAAACGCACTTTTGGGAATTAATGGTCTGTATTGGTCTGCCACATAAGCCTTCATATGGGAAAGTCACATTTTCGTATGAACTTTTCTTAAATTTCTTAAACATTTTAAATGACCTATACATACAATTGAACAAAAATTATGCTTCATTGACAAACACCAATTCAGTGCTTAAATGATCTAAAGATACAATTCTCTCTCAAAAGTGTTTCATATGCATAATAATTTTTCAGTGTTTAAGTGATACATACAAACAAAGCTCCAAGTCAAATTTGTAATTCAGTGCATAAGAAGTGATACATACAATACAGTCGGCTTCATAAATTCCTTATAGACAGTTAATGTTCAATTTATGTTTTTTTTTCCTGCATTATAATTATTTAATATAATATATTCTGTACAAGTATGATCTGAATTTAAAGTTGGATAGAATAGATATTTTATTTTATTTTTTTCCTTTCTTACCCTCTGAAGGCACTAAATTAATTTAAAAAAAGAGCTAAAATATTGGATTTTTAGATCCCTGATATAAACAAACGTTAGTATATTACAGAATTATTTTTCTTCGAAACGATAACTTACCTTGTTTTTTACATAAAAAAATAAGTTTGACATAAAAAACGACAAGAAAAATAAAATAACAGTAGTTTAAAAAAATGCTTTTATTTCAACTTTTGTATGAAAATATGCCACATACGCATTCAAAAGTCACAGTCTCGCTTAACGTTTAAATGCCACATAAGTTGCTCAAAAAGTGCCTCATACCATACAAATACGCTTTATTTAGAAAAAAAATCATGCCACATATGCAATTTCCTTTTTTTCAACTTGAGATTACAAAAAAAAAAACAATTGTCCAATTGAAACAAGAACTAAAGTGTAAGTAGAACTCAATAGCCACTAAATTAAAAAATTTAGTTAATGGTTGTCTTACTGAAGGTTTTTGTTTTATTCGTACGTCGTTTTCTCGAAACTATGTTTTTGTCGTTTAGATCACTCAAATACTGAGGTGACGATATCCTTGCTGTTTATTAATAGAAACGATTATAACTACGTTTCAAAAGAGTTTAATAAAATTACAAATTTGACGAAGTTCGTTTACTATACGTAATTATGTATATCAATACTGGGGCAAAATTATAGTCCTAGATCGTAGTCTATTAGGAGAGTATATAGGAGAGATTAAGTAACAGCAATCTAACGAAAATAAACAGAGTTTGGGAATTAGGCACATTCAAGAACCTATTTATCGTAAGTCGGCTAGATTGGTCTGGATAAGATGTAACCTGAGCGCAAAAACTAGATTGGTCGGGAACGTCACGTTTCCTGCGTCAGCCATATATGCAAACTGTCAACTTAGTACATACTCAGTCACGAATTTGTTGACTAGATTCTGCTGCGCTCATATAATAATTTCGGTGACAATCAATTTAGAACCTTTTTTTTGAAGGAATGCAATTTGCGTACCCCTAAAAGTAAGCAATTGTGTACCTACTTTATTGTAAATCAGGGAAATGTTGACGACGCGACGCGACGGTTGGTTTAAATGAAGAACTATGAAAACGAACATTTTTCGATATAACTTTGTTGCTCTAAATTTTTATTGTGACATGTTCCATCTTACAAATTTAAACATGAGTAAAACTATTTTTAAAGGGGATTTTTTTTTATATTTCCTGTTGATATCTCTTTTTCGCTTATAAAAAAAACACCATAATTATCGAAAATTGTGTTACGTTTTTAGTGTTCCGTAGCCAAAATGGCAAAAATCGGAACCCTATTAGATTCGTCATGTCTGTCTGTCTGTCTGTCTGTCCGTCCGTATGTCACAGCCACTTTTCTCCGAAACTATAAGAGCTATACCGTTGAAACTTGGTAAGTAGATGTATTCTGTGAACCGCATTAAGATTTTACACAAAAATAGAAAAAAAAACAGTAAATTTTGGGGGTCCCCATACATAAAACTGAAACTCAGAAAAAAAATTTTCATCAAACCCATACGTGTAAGGTATCTATGGATATGTCTTCAAAAATGATATTTAGGTTTCTAATATCATTTTTTTCTAAAGTGAATAGTTTGCGCGCGAGACACTTCCAAAGTCGTAAAATGTTGGTCCTCCCCCCCCCCCTAACTTTTAAAATAAGAGAACGATAAAACTAAAAAAAATATATGATGTACATTACCATGTAAACTTCAAATGAAAATTTTTTGAACGAGATCTAGCGAGTAGTTTTTTTTTTTATACGTCATAAATTGTAGACCTCAATTTACCTTTAATACAATCAACTCAAAAAAAAAAACATTTAATTTCATAAACATAAACCTTATACATAAGCCCTGAACCATTATTTCCTAATAATAAATGATATAAAAATACATTATTATTAAAATAGGTATCGATCAAAGTTACAACGAACCACAAGAACTTTTATGTTATGTTACTTGCTGTTTCGGAACCCTTCATGAGCGAGTCCGACTCGCACTTGTCTTACTTTTTTAGTACTACTTACATCTATTTTGAGGAGGTACTGGTTTACACCACCTAACAAGCAAAGAAAAAAAAAAAAAAAAAAAGCGAACGAAGAATGGTCTTTATTTTTATCTGTGATCGCGACAAAAGTGGTTTTAAACTGTTCTTCAGCTTATGTTTCAGGTTTTTTTTTTTTTAACAATGAGAGTGTTATCTTATAACAATTTTAAGCTTTTTACATTTCATTTTACATTATGTATTTTAGGAGATTGTTGTAAAGTGGTTAGGACTTTAACTCAAATACATAGTTATTTTTGTTGCTGCTGCGAACAACATCCTTATAAAAGGTATGGTCGATTTTCGACCACAAGCGAAAACTATTGAAACCTTCTGTGCACTCTTTGTGAGGCCACATTTTACAGGTGATAAATTTGTATCCAATTTTTTACTAGATCTGCTCCCGTTGAATATGTTGACAAGCAAACAAGGCAATAAAACTCCTCTTCTTCTGAACAAACAAAAAATAATAGGCCACTGGTATGCTGCATTATTTTTTTTTTTTGACTTTCGTAACTTTTATTTTCTTTTTACACCTTCCAAATTTTTCTTAGCTTGCTCCAGCTGGTTTGTTTCAGTCTTGCTTCATGCTCCTTTTTTATTTGTCCCTTCTCTGGTGTATCGGTGTACATATATTGTAGACTTTCTGGTTCTTCTGATTTCGTTAAAATAATATATAATAATAAGAAAATAATTAAACACCTTGTTTGAACGGTACCCTGAAAATTTGTGTTAACTGTCCACAACCCCCCATTAAGTAAAAAAAAAATCTATAAAGTAACGAAAACAACACTGACACGTTTAAACTAGTCACCATACTGTACTCTACACTCGTTACATTTACCCATAATACTCATAGACGCTGCGCGTAAGGCTCACGATATATTCGCGTTGTTTCAACCGTCCTGTGTTTCAACCGTAGTCAGTCTCCCCTAATCGTAGCTTACCTCTTTGTGTGTGCTATAAAGCTGATGAAGTCAAAGACCGATCCATGACAGATTATAGTGGCCAATTGAATGTGACTTTATCCAGGGTCAACTGTAGTAACGTTTGAGTCTAAATATCCATAAAGTAGGCCTTATTCATAAATCCGGCGTAGAGCCTGCCTTACTTTACGCTCCCTCTAAAATGTCCTTACGCAGGAAAATGTGATTTGTAAAAAATGTGTGAATTGCTTTAAGGTCGCGTAACTTTAAAGTGAAACTTTGCGTTAAGAGTGTCCGTAGAGTCTACGTAAATTAGTTTTTGCAATCAAAATTAAACAAACAAAATCAAAAAGTTAATTAGAATTTCCATTTTGGTTTGTTCATTCATTTTACTACAAACGCAATAATTATAAAACGTGAATTTTGTTGTATTATTTCTCCAACTTCAAAAGTCTTCAGCAGAGACAATACTGAGACCCCCAACTTCGACCGATTAACAGTTATTTGCCTACAAGCTAAATTTTACGCTCCCAAAAAGATTAGGTGCGCTAGTATTGTTGCATAGAAATTCGTATTGACAAATGTCAAAAATCCTCTCAACCAACACATTCGCACCTAATCTTTTTACATTTCACTGTGGGCAAAGCAAAACGGACAGGAATTGACGTAGACGGATAGGACAACAAAATGGCGGATTCCTGGCAAAAATTGAGGGGGCCAGCGGCAAGAGGATTGTGAGTTGGGGGTCTCAGTATGATTTGTTTATGGTCTTCAGACTGCAGTGTTTTCTGTAATAGTTTATCGAAATTCTTACCTATTTCGAGGCAAACCCCGTTTAATAAATTTACCGCTGACATTTTTTTATAAATAACAATTTCAGGAAAGCCACGTAGAAGTATGTCAATTTTTACGTGATGTTTTAAATCTAAACAGCATCGTAGAGGCGTTGTAACGGAATCTAATAAATACGGCTGTACGCGTGGCATGTGAATGCAAAAAGTGCAGAGGACAGACAGTACGCATTCAGCTCTCAAAAATATTGGTCATATCTGTGAGCGGCTTGTGGCATTATCTCGTAGGCCTTCATTCAATAACTGAACCCGAAAGCTCTCCCTCAGTTGTCCAATACTCAAAGTTTTGATACACTGTCACAGTGTTATTTGGTTATATTTCATATTATATTGTACAAGTATGAAATTAAAGAACCGATACCAAAAGAAATCACGTTACGAAAAAAAAGTATATATATATATTGTAACAATTTCTTATATGCAATTTTGAATATTGGTTCACAAGAAACATTGCAATTTTTACAGTTTAAACATGAGTCGCGAACCAAGTCAAACACTTAAAATGCAGACCTAGAAACATAAACCTTTACCTAAACTCACAAACTTCTGCACAGGTGTAGGTGATTATAATAATTAAAATTTTAGTCCCTTTCGATAGCGTTTAGGTCATGAATAATAATAAAAGAGTAGTTAAGTTCAATGTTATCTTTTGCCACCTATACCTATTTATTGTAAAGGTTTTATCCCTCCTGCAGAAACTCCTCGCGTTATAACGTTTCTAGGAATTATATTTGGGGGTTATTGATCTGATTTATTTTTGGTAAATATATCAAACTTAAAAATCTGATTACCTACCGGGTTCATAGTAGTTTTTTCCTTACATATGTAGAAAAGACTTTTTTTTCCAGCCTCATTGTGTAGTATGCAAAGATCTATTCATCTTAGATATTCACTTCATAAGTTCCCCGTGTCTGTAGCGCCCCGATCGAATTTGAACGTTATCCTTACAAACTGATGCATAATTTGAATATATTTAGGTTATAGTTCTATAAAAATCTGTTAGCCTGACTTAGTTCTTGGAGATTATCAAAGTTAATGGCCCTTTTTTGTTAACTAGAGAATGGTCAGTTGTATATACATGTACGCATAGTGGGTGATCAAATTATTACGGCCACTAGAAAAAATGCGTCTTGCATTGAACGATTTGGCTGTAGCATCCCCAATTTGCACAACAAAATGCCACTCATGAGCAGACACATATCCTCGATCAAAATCAAAGCTTTGTTGCGCATTCCATCTGACATCTCCAGTTCATTATCGATTATCCGATGTCACAGTACGAATTCGATGCAACTGACATCTCCAGTTCATTATCCGATATCACAGTACGAATTCGATGCAAAATATCGTCGGCCATATCATCTTTGTATATGTAATCAAAATATCTACTGCATTTCAAAAAGTTACTTAATGTAACATAGAAATCATAATTTATTAGAACAAACTTTTTATGTACCTATAGGTATTTTAAAAAAAAAACTTTCAAAATTGTTGACAACAACAATTTGGTTGGAAAATAATTAAAATAATTGACAACAACAATTGCTTTTAAAATATTTTTTTTTTTTTTTGTATTTGAAGTGTCACTACTCGATTTCTATCCAGTTTCTTTTTTTTCAAAGTGTACAAAAATGAATTTATTGGAATGGCGGTTGCGCCTTCTTTCAAAAATTTATCATACTAATATATTAACCTTCTCTGCATGGTCTATTAACCAACAAAAAAAACTAAATCAAAATCGGATGTGTGTGGCAGTCGTTAGGCTGTCACACACACATTTATCAAGTTATTTTTATATATATAGATAGATATATAAAAATTGAGCCTTAAAATAGTGTTCGTTTGTCGCCGATTCACGCCTTAACGAATTTACCGATTTTAACCAAACTTTCACACATCTTTGGTATTGGTCTATATATGATTTTTGTGAAGTTTGGTTGCAATGTTTGGGTAATTTGTTTACAAAAAAAAGCGGTGCAAAAAAAAAAAAAAACATATTTGTACTGTACAAAATGTTTTTTTTTTGTCTTATGAGAAATAATTTTTTGTTCTGTCAAATCACTCTTTTCGGATTTCCGGTCGGTTTTTCGGTTTTCTCAACATTTTGAAAAATTGGAGTTGTACGGTTCGGGAAAGTTTGTAACTGATCGCGTTTGATTTAATTGTGAAGAATCTCAAATCAAATGTCATGGTATAAGCGACGATTTTGAGTGGAAAATTCAAAGGAAAACATTCTAATTCCGCGGATTCCACTTATTCAGAAAGATTTACCATCCGTATTTAAGCGTCTCAATTGCCCGTTTCGCTATGACAATTAAGTCTCAAGAACAATCGCTGGAATTTTGTGGAATCAATCTTGAATTCCCATGTTTCTCCTAAAGTCAACTGTATGACCTTCCGCTTTATACATCGTCTACCGTAAAAGACGTGTGCATTTTACATGCTCGGTATTATATTTTTCATTTTTCACTTTTAATGCATTTCCTACAATGATTTTTAATATTTTCGCTGCTGTACCATACTTCAGTTAATATTTTTCTGCTTATTTTCTGCCTGTTTCTAATTTCATTAGCTTCCAAGGATTTTCTATGTAGTTAAGATCTGGGGAATTTCCTAGCCATTCAAAGACCTCGACATTTTGTTCCGGAAACAAAATCAGTTACTCTTGTTGCCTTATGACAGGCTCTATTGTCGTCCATAAACACATGATTGCTTTTTGGAAACCATTCTCTCACTTGTGACAACATCTTCGTAGGAATGCTTCGATTCGAATTATCACTCAATTTATTGACAACTTGCTCCATTAGACCTTAACCAATATTTAAGATTAGGGATATACTCGTTCCTAAGGTGCTTATCTCGCCTTTAAAATAATTATCCAGCCCATTTAAGTATTTATGAATCCTCCTAATGTATTTGCATTGATGAAATGCAAACGAGTTACTGCAGTTATTTTTCCGATTTCTTAAAGTCCAAGGACAGATCATAGAATTTTTAGGGGAAGGTAATCAATATTTCTTCGGGACCAGTAAAAATTGCATTGCATAACGGCTTCTCCAAAGAAGGGATTATTATTCCTATTTGTCATGTCGCTAGATACGAGTATTTGCTGTTCGTGTATCAAGAGCGTCCGCAACCCCGAACAAAATGGATTAAGAAGCATGAGAACATTTTTGCTGAGCAGAATCCCTGAATGCAATTGCATTAAATGTTATTCAATTGTACTATCTCCCGCAGAGATAATCCATAGTTGCTAGGTTTTTAAAATACAACAAACATGTTATTAGGAGTTTGAAGTGTAACATATACATATACCTACTACACCTCGCTGTGGGTATGAAGATCTGTTTGCCTATAGTAATTCTTCGAGTCTACATTATCTGGTATCGAATTTATTTGTGTACTTTACTTACATAAATATAGCTTACGGGAAAAATTGTTTTACAAATCAAGTCATTCTCAGCCACTATTCTATACCACAATTAAATGAAATACAAAAAATATAAAAGGGAGCTACATTTTTGTATGAACACGTGTAGAGGGGTGAAATACTTCAAATTTCACAACACTACAAAATATCAATGTGGCGTCTAACAGCGGGATGCCCGGAAACATATGTGGGAACACAGCAGGAATCATGTTTGCATCCTTTTGACACCGAAGTGTGTGATTTTACCCGTCATTGTTTTCTTGTTTCCACACTGAACAGAGATACTCAACCACAGTCCGCCCGAATGGTTCGTATTTAAGGTTTTTATTTTTATTTAATATTATGCTGTGATATTGCTTTATAAAATACAAACAAAATCGCATGCATTCTGCTTACACACACAATATGTACACATGTCGATTGATCGATTTATATACGGTATTTAATTATACCCACATTACAACAGTATGCTTGAAATGTTCGCGCTAGTGTGACCAATTGCAAAAATGTCTACATTAGTTCTCAATTAGATAAACATTTTTGTAGATAAGTACTTGTAGCAGTGCCTCTAAACTTATTACTTATTTCTTCAAGCAAAACACGTTAGAAGAAGGTATGCCGTAAACCTGTATTCACAAATGTACCAATGTATTTACCTAACTTGCTCCCATAACCAACTTATAAGAGCGTCCGTCTGAAAACGGTTACTTAGTACGTATCAAACAAACAATTTATGGTAGCAAACAAAAGTTGGCAAATGAGGACACGCAATTAAACACAATTTTTTCAATTGAATACAACAAGTGGACCGAACGGCAAATAACTCCGAAATAAATCAAAGCATAAACTACACACATTTGATTTTTGTTTTGAAATAAGTCTTGCTGTTTTACATTGTACATACAACATGCATCAACTGTTTGTTTTATTATTTGTTTCGATTCAGATGGTGTATCGTGAGTATCTTTCTTCACGCAAATCGATTTTATATTACAGCTTAACTTTAAAGCGTAGCTTAGACAGCCTATATTAAAAATTGGATAGATTAAATAGAAATTGGTGGTTGTCTGAATTGCCAAGAAGTGTTACAGACGTTTTCGGAAAACAATTTAAAATCGTAAAATGGGTAAATGGTTCAAAAACACGGCAATATAAAGAAAACATGAGTTTGTCAGTTAACTATGTTTGAAATGTGAAAACTTTGTTTTGCTTTGCTCAAAATATAATTTTTAAAAATCTGTGTGTCTAAGTGCATCCAAGAGATTTAAAATATTCAAACGAGTTTTCAATGCTCCTACATACGGTATTTTAGCGAGTACGCAACGATATTGGACTCAAAATGTTTGTTCATCAAGTAAGACCCGATCTCTGCAAAGATGAAAACCGTTGGACAGCAAACAGCCAGGGAACCTTGGAACTGCTTTGTCCACTATGCTTAAGCATTTAGCTCAGAATCGGTTATAAAAACCTCTTGCTCTGTCCATCCTTCAAAGATAAATGTGAATGAGGTTTAAAATCTTAGCAAACGTTAGCAAAACGGGACGATGTTATATCCAACTGAACTGCGTTAAAGTATCTAGTTTAGTTTCTAGTCTCAGTTTTGAATGGCCGAAAGGCATAGCCGGCGAATCATGACTGAAGAGGGTACTAAATTTACAGTTCGCATTGGAGCTGACATTTAAAAAGTGCCGTTTCCGACCGATCTAGTTTTAGTTTTAGTCCAGACAAATCTACTCGACATAAGATAACTAGATTTTTAAATTAGCCCATTGCGATATAGTAACGACTATTTTCGGGCGTTTTTAGTGGAAACCTGGGGCCAGATTCTGAAAGGCGAAACCAGAGACAATACTGAGATACCCAACTCACAATCCTCTTGCCGCTGGCCCCCTCAGTTTTTTTTTTTTTTTTTTTTCAAATTCGCCATTTTGTTTTCTATCGGTGTTATGTCAATCTAGAATCCGTGTGACATGTAAAAACATACAAAAAATATAAAATCAATGCTGCCAACCGCTACCAACCATGGGGGAATGTGATAGAGTTCGGGAATACGACATTTTAAAATAGGTAACTGAATGCTATTGGTTGATTATTATAAATTTTCAAAAGTCGATTAATATAATTTGTTTGGTTAATAATACTATCTAAATGAGTTGTTTTATATACTAGAAACATATTAGGACAAACACTGTTCTGTATTTTCCGCTTTTGAATATCATTAGCTTCGATTTCACGAGTAAATTTTCCTTAAATAACTGAAAAAAAAATTGCTCAAAATGTTTTTAATTTCCTACAACTGCAGTAATCATTTTTCATAAATATTTTCAGAAAAAGTGCACTTATTCCTAAAATAAAATACTATTCACGCGTAACGAATAATTTCAAATTTAACGGACAAAATTCTATGAACGCTGGCAGCAACTTTGCCGACACCGGAAGTCACCGGAAGTTGTTGATATTTTTTGAGGGTGTGTTGAAGTTTCGTGACATTTGTCAATACACATACATGTAAAACATGTATCAATACCAGCGCACTAAATTGTGTACACTTCGTACAAGTATTGCTTGTAGGCAAGGTAACGGGAAATCGGCCGAAGTTGGGGGTCTCAGTATTGTCTCTGGGCGAAATGTTCAAAAGTTTTCGTGCGCACGAAGAAATTAGCTTGTGTATCTTAGGGAAAACCATTCGTGCGCACGAAAACGTTTGATCGTTTCGCCTTACCGAATCTGATCCCTGAGCTGTCGTTTCATTAATATTTTGAGTGCTCAATTTTATATAATATGGTATTGGTAGTACTTGTCTACGAATGAAGGTAGTAGGTACCTATACTCTGTCCAAGAAAAATTTTCAGTACCGGGAATATAGTAGATGTGTGAATAGTATTTTATCTAAGGAATAAGTGCACTTTTGCTGAAAATATTTATGAAAAATGATTACTGCAGAATGGTTGTAGGAAAATAAAAACATTTTGAGCAATTTTTTTTCAGTTATTTAAGGAAAATTTACTCGTGAAATCGAAGCTAATGATATTCAAAAGCGGAAAATTCACAACAATATTTGTCTTAATATGTTTCTAGTATATAAATCAACTCTTTTAGATAGTATTATTAACCAAACAGATTATATTAATCGTCTTTTAAACATTTATAATAGCCAACCAATAGCATTCAGTTATGTTAAAATGTCGTATTCCCGAACTCTATCACATTCCCCCATGGTTGGTAGCGGTTGACAGCATTGATTTTATATTTTTTGTATGTTTTTGCATGTCACACGGATTCTAAATAGAAAGAACACCGATAGAAAAACGAAATGGCGAATTTGAAAAAAAAAAAAAATAAAATAAAAAATAATTAGTATGGTTTGTCTCTGATAAACACCTTAACCGATCGTCACTAATTTATTCCAGTCAAAAATAAAAACATGCTCTAACATATCAGAAAACAGAAGCTTCTAGTATACGTTTATTATTTTACCCAAAACTTATAAAAATGAATTCCAATATATATATGATACTTCTTTTGCAGTCAGAGCTGGCATTACACCAATGCGAGAAACAGATTAACAAAGCGACATCAACAGCAACTTTGACAACCATTCGAATTCGCTGTTGCTGTTGCTGTCAAAGTCGCTGCTGATGTCGCTGTGTTAATCTGTTCCTCGCCTTTAGTTGAAGATGGCGATTAATTTTGTTTTTAAATGTTGTTAAGTTTGACGAGCCAATGCTTGTTAAATATCGTTCAAAAATACTACTTAATGTGCTAAATACTGAATTCTGCAGCGGTCACGCTGACGGGAGGTTGTAGCGCACGTGGTGAGGTCCAATGTGCCATGGGAGAGGAACGTGCGGTGGGGCACCAACTTAGACGGAATGAGTCAAGTATGATTGATAAAGGGGTGTTGTAGGTGAGTGGTTTAAAATACATCTAAGACGGTAGAGTCACTGATGCCAACTTAGCGGAAAAAGCGTCAGATCTAGCGGAATTTCGAATCTGACAGCGCGTAAAAAAAATATTTAGCGCACAGCGCAAAATTTAGCGCAAAATGGAATATACCAGAAATTTCGTAGGTATTTTGTTAATTTGTCCTTTCACAATCACAGAATGCGTCCATCCTCAAATGTGCACTAAATAAATTTGTTTTTAATGAAAGTGTACTTAAACCTAAATAAGTAAGTGATTTATTTTTTTAAGCAGACGAAATCGACAGCGAAGACGAAGACTGGATCTTTATGTCATATTTGAATGTAAATATATACCTACATACCTACCATAACATTATGTATGGGAAAAAAGTATTTACTCTTCACTCTCAAGAAACACAATAAAAGCAAAACAAAAATCTAGCGCAAGTTTGCGAAATCTAGTGCTTTTATCGGTTTTTCATGTAATTTTAGCGCAGACCTGTACCTCAAGGTTGGCAGCACTGGCGTAGAGTCCTCTTTTTAACTATTCATCGAGCGCAATGAATTTTCACTGCTATGGCCTAGCTTCCCAGACTGGCAGTCATTCCAAGCGTGGAACTAGCATATCTGCAGCGTAGGTCACCTTCTCTGAGTAAAGAATTCAAAACAAAAAAGAAGGAGTGAAAAGTTACATGCATATGAGGAAACGGCTACCAGCTAAACATATTTAAGAGTCGTTAGTGCACAAAGTATTTGAAAATGTACGACCACCTTTTATAAGCGAACATTTATTGAGAAGTGAATTTTTTTTTTTTCAGATACACACATTGCATATAGTGTCTATAGAGGCTGTCCGCGAGTGTATAGATATCTACATGCCTACCTACCTATCTGCTATAAAAATAAAATTATAGCCATGTTTCTGAATCTTTGATTGCTCCACAAGAAGTCTAAAATTAAGATCGCTCCTGATAAGGTTTCACCACATTTACGAATTAAAGGCATCTTTTTATTTTATCGGAGATAACAATCCCAATAAAAGAGACCCCATGTTCATTTATTATGACTGTATACTTCTGAATACATTTTACTGCTTATCGTTGTTTCCTTTCATATTGACTTCCTTCATGTTTTCACCTGAGCTCTTCCGCAGTTCAGATGCATGTTTATCACACATCTCTAGAGGACACATTATTTCACCAGCAGCGATAGAGATGTCTTTAGGTGGTTGGCGTGCCTCTTAATGGTGAAGATATTTGTTATTTTAAATATAATGCGGATTTTTTTTTCTTTTCACTTGTGACTTTAATAGCCATCACAGTGTCCAGTGCGGGTCGCTAGAATAAAACCTGATTCGAATAATACTTATACAATATTTACAATATTATATAAATAACTAAATAGTGACTTATTAATGGAATTAATATAAAGGCGATTACAATAAAAACTATATAATAATAGTCGGAAGAGTTTCTTTGAAAGCATGAATCTGTATTTTTACTTTCTTTTATTTAGTTATTGTGACATTCATTCAATGGTAAAGCTTATCGAATGAGTGAAAAAAAAAAAAAAAAACAAGAAAACTATCTTACACGTATCTTGTAATTGCTATTGACGTCAAATTTAATCCCCAAAGCGGTCGATCAACTTGTTTTCTTTACTAAGCTATGGAGGGCCATGCGCATGCCTCGAACAGCAGGTGAATAGATGTTTTGTACCAAATCATTAAATCGGTACCATCATACTGGTATTGTATCTAACTTTTTCGTCAAAATTCGTGTGCGTTTGTATTTTATTAATAAAATCAAAGCGAATTGTGTAGTAAAATGTATAGCTATCTGCTTACCATTGGACAAGTGTGTCCATCCGAAATATCTTATCAATGTCTTATTTTATCTACCCCAGTACAACCAGTATGTTCAAAATATTCGTACAGAAAACACAAACAATATAGACAGTATGGACATGGACACTCGTCAAATGCTAAGAATTTAAAGTATTCGTATATAAAATCTTCTTTTAAATATGACACTTGTATAATTAAAATTAATAACTGCAACACATAAAAGAGCCCGGTGTAGAATTTATGCTGCCTGGAATTGAGTTTCACGCTTGACATAGGGTAGTGGCGTACGAATACCCAACCATCTATCATCATGCACATGCGGTATATCATCCGTACGACTACGGCTCCTTTTTCAAGTAACCACATCTAATTTTGAAATCAGAGACGAGTCAAAGAATGTTTTAACATGTAAGGGGAAGAAATTTCTTTGGTAATGATATGTGTATGAGTTGTGCAGTGGCTTCTAGTTTTTTAACTTTCTGTTGGGAAACCACTGAGATGTTGTGTGTTTAGTTTTTTCTTTGGATACTCATTGTTT
This sequence comes from Cheilosia urbana, assembly GCA_946477585.1. Taxonomy (NCBI): domain Eukaryota; kingdom Metazoa; phylum Arthropoda; class Insecta; order Diptera; family Syrphidae; genus Cheilosia; species Cheilosia urbana. The sequence goes on from OX297856.1 coordinate 49,709,067, forward strand.
CCCTTTTTGCAATGCTGACTACTGATAGTAAATTTGTTGTAAACAAGTTGATTTTATTCTTTCATTCGTTCTGTTAAAGTTATATTTTTAAAGGGTTGTTATAGCAGAAGAAGAATAAAATATCGTATCCACCTATTTGAGACAGGCGCAGTTACTCCTTGGAATTTATGAAGATTAGGATATTTTTTCGAAGTTCGATCTCCCACAACACTTTTAAATAACCCATCGTGACGTAGCTCCAAGTGTGACCGCTGCAGAATTCTGAAAAATAAAATGAGATAAAAAAAAAAGGAGAAAGAAGCTATTCTGCATATTTAGAATTTTTGAATGATATTTAACAATCATTGGGACACTTGAATAAAAACTAGCATTTGCTTTCAGCAAAAGGTTGTAGAAAAGTAAAAGCCCTTAGCAATTGCTTTGAATCGGTATATGAATAAAAACCAACTTTGCTAAAGTAACTTCGAAAATTCAAACATAGCATTTATTTTGCTGTACCTACGTACGTGTACTTGCCTTGCAGTTCCTGTCAAACCTGACTAGTAAATTTGAGTTTTTGAACTTTCCTTGAGATTCTAACGACTTTTGTGCAAATTGAAATTAAAAAAATTGAATTCAGAAATATGAATGAAATCTATAGCTGCATTATAGTTGCACCTGGAAATATGGTTTTTGTTCGCCAAATAGGTTGTTGTTGATTGATGTTTGTATCAGATCATAGGCTTGTTGGAAATATTTTTTGTTGACACGCTAGCTAATTGGATAACGAAGAACTATCGAAGAAATTATCGAGAGTTTTTCTGTAATGTCAAGCTAAAAGCCCGGAATGATTCCTTCTAAATATTTTCATCTGAACGAAATATCAGTCAAATAGGCGACACCTAATACTTGGCGTGACACGAAATAATTGCTGTTTTTTATAGGTATTTGGTTGGTTTTCCTGTACAAACATAATTTAACTATATGCTTATATTGGTGTATGTTAAAAATGTGCATACAAAATATTTAGCAAAAGGCCGGAATCGGATCTGAGTAAAAACTAAGTTAAGTGGCGCCGCTTTTCGAACATGTCAAAATGTGCAATCAGTTTTTATTCATACGAAACATAGCAAATGCTTCGAAAGCAATTGCTACGTTTTATTCAAACCACCCATTGGCTCTCTAAAACCTATACAATGGTGCTGTGATAGGCAACGGCGTTACATTTTTAAGGTTTTTATTTGGAAATAAAAGCTTTTGAAACAATTTTGAAGCGCCTTCTCTTACTAAAAATTTTATATTATTTTATTTTATTTTCAGCAAATCCTAACAACAGAATTAATTTATTCATAAATGAATCCCTACTAAGATGATAATCGAATATACTGCAATATTTATTGGATTCCCTGATGCATCTAGAAATTGGTTCATTGTATCCATAACTAACGCTATAATAACGTACATAAAATAAAAGACGATTTCTAAGATTTCTCGACGGAGCAAAAAATCCAATTAATGATAACAGGAAAGGGCTATCGATATGAAAATTTATCAAAGCACGAATTAACATATAATTGAAAAATATTGCCTACATTTAAAAAGAGGTAAGATACCAAATAATTTGCAACTCGTCTCGTAAGATGACATTTTAATATTCCATCGCAGTCTACGAACGGCTACTCTAGTAAGACGCTTTTGGATCTTCTCTATTCTAATCTTATGTTCTTCATAAAATGGTTCTATACTGTACTACAGTACTCAAGATCAAGCTAAGATCGGACAGATCCAAAAAATAAACATTTCAGGCCCGTTTGCTGAAATTATACTCATAGCGATTTAAGTTCTACTTATGTAGATACCTTATGGCTTACTTTTTCTATGTAATAAACTGTCACATAAGATTTTAAGTTGAACTCAAATCGCTATGAGTAGTATCAGCAAACGGGCCTAAGAGTATTAGGATCTTGAAAGTCTTTCGAATTCCGCAATATGAAACCTTACATCTATTACCTTTGGGAATCAAAGACTCAATGTGCTTGCAAAAGCTAAGTTTTACGTTAAAAATTACTCCAAGATCTGGGGTTGAATTACCGCAGCCGTGATTGAATACTACACCGAAAGAACTGCAAAGTCAGCAATTGCAAAATTTTTAGTTGCAAATCACGAATTATATATTTTTCGCAAATCACAACGATTTTGTCTTGAATTTATACAAAAAATCGTAATTCGTATAATTAAAAAATCGAAAACGGCGAAGAATATCAAATTTTGTTTGTTGAATATTACGATTAGAAGTATTAATTCGAGCTTCATATAATTTACGATTTTTTTTTTGCATTTCACAACCACATTTATATCAAATTGATAACTATTTGTGTCAAATTGTGATCGGTTATGGCAATATGTATTTAATGCCCGATCGCATTTTTGACACCGAGAAGTGTTGATTCACGAATTTTGAGGATCAATATATTCACAATGTACAATTTCCAGAATTGCGAATAAGAAGACGTGAATAAGTAAATCCTGAGCTAAGCTCTAAAATGAGACAAACTTTTCGTTATTCGGCGCTTATTTTTGTTGATTTATTTCTTAAACTTTTTTCCGTGTACGTAACTGAATTTGTTGTTGTTTTGCTTATAAAATTCACAAAACTCAGAGAATTCAGACAGAGGGGTACTTTCGATTACGTATGTAAAGTGAATTGGAAAGAGGCTTTGACATTTCAGATTCAGATTCAGAAATAAGAGTATTTCATTTGTGACACCGTACGGAAAGTCGTTCAGGATGTTCTTGTAAAAGAATACAATCGTGAACTGAACGTATAGGTCAGAAGCCGGAACACCTTCAAATCGTCGGCAAACATAAGATACTGGGAACTCAAAAACTAGTTATGAATGTGAGTAATAAATAAGAGGAAGAGCAGAGGGCCTAAATGACTACCTTGAAGTACTCCAGTGGTAACATAAACTGGTGACGAGAACGTGCCATTTATGCGAACAGTAGTGATCCAATATTGGACGTCCAAAATATCTTGCGAAAAAACCGCGGTGGCGTTGTAGGCGAAATTATTATTATTTGTACAAACTATATTGTTTGAATTGCAGTTTGACATGGCTACGGTGACCACTCGTGTTCTTTTTAAGAGGACAGTGATGGTGATCTTTTTCGCTACTGCGTCCTCTCTGATTTGTTTACTAAAAGAAAACAATGCAGTGTCGTCTTTTTACTCAACTGGCTCTCTAAATGCCCCCTTTTCAAATGATGTCAACAAATATGCTAGTAGGTACTTTCTCAATTGTTACAAAGGTCCAGTTAGATGGTAATCTTGAAACCTTTTATCAAACTTATTAATTTTGCTGATAAAAATGTGCTATTTTTACTTAAAAAAAGTGCCCTCTTTTATGTGATTGGAAAAGTGTTGCAATTTGGGATTTTTTTTAACAGGCTGTAACAATTTTCAACTATTTCGGCCCTTTTAAACTTTCTCGATTATGTAGTAAGAGAAAGATATTGTGTTCGTACAAAACTCCGTCCGTATGTCTGTCTGCCCGTTCTTCCCAAGGCCTACAACGTAAATGGGTGCCCAGATTTCGTTCAAACTTCGGGTTTGGAGTTTGTGGGCTTACAGTTCGACAGATTTTTGTTTTGTTTTGCAAGGTAGCCGCAATATTAATCGTAGGTACCTCCCATATAAAGTTTTTGTACCAGTTTGATTTGTTCAAACACGGCTCTAACGATTTAAATACAGTCGAACTTCGATAAGTCGAACTTCGATAACTCGAATATTTAATAACTCGAATAAAATTGGTTGGCAATAGCGCCAACACTAAAATTTGCATGTAATTTGTATTTGATAACTCGAACTTCTATAACTCGAATGTCTTGATAACTCGAAGAGACTATTTGGCGTCACCTTCGATAAGTCGAATTCTAAAGGGGGAAATCCCAAATTCTGAAGGGGAATTCCCTAATTCTGCGTGTTTTAACAAGTTCGTTTTATAATGCATCGCTTTCGGGGGCACTGAGTTTGAATGTTCCTTATAACGGGTGATTTTTTAGCTGGTTTGGTTTTGGCAACACTGGTTTTGACAGCTGACGTGTGTTTAGTACCTTGTGTCACTGTCAAACAGCTTCAGTTTGGTTTGCAATTTAACCATGGATCGTCTTACAAATGAACAACGCTTGCAAATTATTGAATTTTACTATCAAAATTCGTGCTCGGTTCGAAATGTTCATCGCGCGCTGCTTCCGTTTTATGATCGGCATTCTCGACCTTCTGAGCAGTCTATTCGGAAGATTGTGACCAAATTTCGCACCAAATTTACTTTGTTGGACATTAAACCACCAACACGTTTACGTACTGTGCGTAGTGAAGAAAATATTGCGGCCGTATCAGCTAGTGTGACAGAAGACCGCGAAATGTCGATTCGGCGCCGTTCCCAGCAGTTAGGCCTTTGTTACAGCACTACGTGGAAAATTTTGCGGAAGGATTTGTGCGTAAAGCCTTTTAAGATACAGCTTGTGCAAGAACTAAAGCCAGCCGACCTACCACAACGCCGAATTTTTGGTGAATGGGCTCTTGGAAAGCTGGCCGAGGATCCGCTTTTTTATCGAAAAATTGTGTTCAGCGATGAGGCTAATTTTTGGTTGAATGGGTACGTAAATAAGCAAAATTGCCGCATTTGGAGTGAAGATCAGCCAGAAGCATTGCAACAGCTACCAATGCATCCCGAAAAAGCCACTGTTTCGTGCGGTTTATGGGCCGGCGGCATTATTGGGCCATATTTCTTCAAAGATGATGCGAATCGCAGCGTTACTGTCAATGGTGAACGCTACCGAGCGATGATAACAAACTTTTTTTTTGCCCGAAATGGAAGTTCTTGACTTGCATGATATGTGGTTTCAACAAGACGGTGCCACATGCCACACAGCACGCGAAACAATGGCGCAATTGCGAGGCGAGTTTGGTGAACAGTTAATTTCACGTTTCGGGCCGGTCAATTGGCCGCCTAGATCGTGCGATTTGACACCATTAGATTATTTTTTGTGGGGTATGTCAAGGCTAATGTGTATAGGGACAAGCCCGCTTCGATTGACGCACTGGAAGCCAACATCCATGCATTCATTCGTGAGATACCGGCCGATATGTGTGAAAGAGTATGCCAAAATTGGACTCAGCGGATGGACTACCTGAGACGCAGCCGCGGTCAACATTTGCATGAAATTATCTTTAAACATTAAATTGCAAGGTTCAAACTATCGATTCAAATAAATATTTTATTCATTTTTTCGAGTTTTTTGTGTTTTTTTTTTTTAAAAAGTTCTAAGCCTCTTAAAAAATCACCCGTTACATACCGTGTAGAAAATCGTAATTTTCGTATGTGTGAGTAAACATTTTCAAATTTCTTCCAGGTTGCTATATTTTTTTGAATTATTGAAAAAAATAAGAGGAAGACAAAATCAAATTTGGAGCATGATTTGCTTCAACAACCTTCAAACGAGTTGGTTGCAAATTTGTTAAGCATTTTGCGTTTATATTTAAAGACTAATGAAAGACAACCGATTCTGTTTATAATATAAATTCCATTGACGATTTTTTTTTAAAACCAAAATAAAATTACTTTTCAATCATTATTTATAACAGATTATTTTAAATATTAAATATGCTAATTTCCTGTATATATTCGCAAATAAATATGTACATATTTTGTATTCCTATCAATTTTATATTTTACTTGATAACTCGAAGTCTTGATAACTCGAATTTTTTTCCTGGCAAGTGATGGTTCGAGTTATCGAAGTTCGACTGTATTAAGGTGAAATTAACATGACTGTGTAGTGTGTACTCATTTTTTCTCTAAAAAATTGAATCATGGTACTTTTGAAATCTGTACATAACTCATGGTAATATGGTCATTTCTAACTTTACAACAAACTCAGTTTTTCTCTGTATTATCGCAAAATGAATTTTTGAAAAAAAAAAAAAAAAAATAATAATTAAAGGTTTCTAGAGTTTACCTTCCTGAAAACGGCAACAACGATTTTGACCAAAATGCAAACTTAGAGTAAAATTAATATTCTCAAAAATATTGGGTCCTTAATTTTCAATTCGAATCACCGAAAACGCTTATTTTAAAAAACTGCTCATATCATGAAAACCCCACTTTCGACCTCGATAACATTTTAAAAAAATAAGTAGTGCTTCCATCCCGAACAATTATTTATAATCGGTTTTCAGCTAAATAGTTAACCAATAGTATTTTTCAAATTAAACATTGCAATATTTGGGTTTGTCTGCCAAATTTTACAAAAACTGCTCTAACGATTTTGATCAAAATACATATTAAAGATAATTTCGGTACCTATTCTAAATAAGATTTCGTAACTTCCACAATTGCGTATTTTTCTTCTTCTTCTTTTAAATTGGTGCACTTTTATTTCCAAATTCAGGAATTGGTGTATATTTAGGACATATTCTTCAAGGAATATTAGGAAAAAATGTGATTCGGTTGTCCGCCATATTTAGAGTGAATACAATGATTCATTATTTTGCTATAGGATCGACTTAATTTATGCCTCATTTTTGGTATTTTAACTCGTTTAAACAGTACGTCACTAAAAAAAAAAAAAATTAAAAAAAGGACAAGAAAATTATAATTTCCACGGATCGAATAAAAAACTTTAATTCATTAAAATTTTCGAGGCGCTCGATTTTTAGGCGGGGTAGGACCGAAAATCAATCGATAGATTGTGCTTCGTTTTTAAATTAGGCACTCAAATTGATATTTTTTCATGATTTTCTTGCGACCATATTATTCTTGTAATTATAACATCTTCCATCAAATAATAAAAAAACAGTGTACGTTTTAAAGTGCAAAAAAATACACCAAATATTTTGGTGTATTTTAGACTTTTGTGCTACTTGAGAGGTTGTGTAATGCAAATGGGATTGAGCGTGAAAGGGTGTGAAATAAGAGTAACCAATAAGTCCTATCGCAAATTTATGCCGCATCCCGGCGCCTGAAGTAAAACGGTTTCTCAGCTTTAATTTACGAAATCATTGCAATGGACATGAGTGTTTAGTTTAAATGAAATGACAAATAAGACGTCAAAAATGGAAAAATATCTCTCTCGAATGGACAGATCCAGAGAGAAAACGTCAAGTTAATCTTCTTTTATTTGGTGGAAACACTTCAGGATTAATTTTAAAACTCTTGTACATAATTTCGGGACTTATGTCCGGTATGGAAACGTAGAGGTGGAACATGCGTTGCTGTTATTCCAGCAGTACCAAAAAAAAAAAACACAAACGCTTTTTATGATAAGTGAAAGTTTTTTCAGAAATCTAAAATAGGTAATAGGTAATGCTACCAATCCACAATGAATCTTTATAAGTATGCAATCTTACATCGAGTTTGGGAGGTCCAAGATATTTGCTTTATTTCTCATTCTGAGGTTTCTACTTAATTGTTGGACACTTTTGTAATTATTTTCTTCATTTCTGTAGAAAAGTTCCAATGAAGTACCTACACGCTGCACTTCACGAATTTTCAAAAAGTTTTTTTTTTGTATTTGAATTTATATAATATATTCTTTCTTCAGTAAAGTATTTAATTTATTTGGAGTTGAAGCCGAGAAATCTATGAAAAAGACACAAATGTTTGAAAGCGACACTTAAATAGCTGACGCAGGAAATTCATCGCAAAAAAGCGATTGTCAATTTGACACCTTTCGTAAAGCTATGATCTTGATTGTCAACTAGCACTTTAGGCGATTCCACCCCTGTAAGATGTAGAAAAATTACAAATACCTATTGATTAAAACAAAGATCAAAATAATTATTTATAAAAAAACTACGTTATGAGTACTATATGTACTGTAGGTATAATATCTCACGAGGACGTGCCCACATACTCGAATTTATCCCATCCGATTCATAAGAAATTGTGCTTTCAATTTACATTTCAATTTCCTCACTTTGGCTATATATTTTAAGTAGGTATATTATTCTGAAAGTCAGTAGTAAAACATAAGAAGCAAACGTTTTCGATACCCGTTTCACATAAATCAAGTTGTAGATAAATGTAAGACTGCTGCACAAAAACTACAAGTAGACGAACAAGCATCATTTCCAGTTTGCGTTTTTAATTAGCTCCCCGTCTCAAAGTATCTCCGACAAAATTCGTCTGCGTGTAGGTATCGTATACCCTGATGGCGTACATACATATATTTACATTTTTCTCAGTTCCTTTTTTTTTGTGGTTTATATATGAACTTTTCGAGCAGGAATAACAATTTTCGTATTTCTATCTGTGCCACCTTTCTCTTCATAACAGACACTAAACATCACATCAATTATCTTCTGTACTCCGCAATGAACTTCTAACATAAATTTACACGACACAATGTCATATGTGACATACCGAGCATAAATCATTGGCTGTGGCACTCTCTGATCATAGTACGTACGGTACGTGTATGCGCTTATAGTTATATTTAGTAAAGAATTCTGTCCTTCGACCCATATGTCTTGGAGGGCATAACGAAAATGACTCTAAAGGAAATCCATTCACCAAATATGTACCTATATTTACGTTGCGGATGTAAGAGTATGTGCACCTACATAATATCCGTATCCGTACTACGTTAGATAAAGCGCAATCTGTTTATTTTCAAAAGAAGAAGTAGGAATCTAAAATGCTAAATGACCCCGATTGTATGAGCTTGTGTGTGTGTGTTTTTTTAATTGCAATAAACAATGGTAATTTCAGACAATTATACATACTGGAATAAAATATTGCATTTATATAGCGTGTCCAGAATGCATTTTTAAATCAATTGTATTATGAGGCAAGCGCGCCAAATAGTAGATTCCCAACTTTGTCTTAGATCTTTCGTTTCAGAGTTGCGTGTCTAAAAACTATTTTCTGTGCTTCGTAGACTTGAACATTGCCAACATTATGCATGTATTCTTGCGAAGCAAAGCAAAAACCAAGAGGAGAAGTGCAATTAGTACGACATGTTGAGGAAATTTCTTGGCACTTCTACGGCGCGTTTTAATCAAAAAGAAAGAATACAAGAATGAAACAGGCGATGCAGATGGAGCTGCCATGCAATAGATCTTTCTTTCAGATACGTAGCATATCTGGGCAATTGTGATAATACATACCTAATATCCGAAAATGTTATTCAAAACTCACCTATAATAATCACTTTTGCAATAAATATTGCCATCTTTCGAAAAACACGACGACTCGCCTTCCAATGGTTGTTGGCATGTACAGCATTGAAGACAACCGGCATGCCATCGTTTTTCAACAGCAGAGAGGTAGAATCGGTCCTAACAATATTCCCAGTTAAAGATATGAAGTTTTTATTTTGAGCTAATGCTGTAATTTCGTTAAAAAACATAAAAGTACATAATGCTAGGCTGCATTACCTGAATGAAACGGCCGCATCCAGCACAGTCTTCAGGGCCGGGTAGTGTGGTCTCACTTGAAGACTCTGGACTGCTGGGTGGGCCATAGGGCTCAGTTTTCAGCGACACTCCGGATATTTGGTCATCGCTTCCTTCTGGACAGTCCAATCTCGCGCTAACGGAATACTTTATCAGTGATTCATCAAAAGGAGCCCTCTCAGGTGCGTCATAGCTGAAACGGTTTTAAATGTAAACAAATTCAAGAATCAATGTGTTGATGGGGATTACCTTCTAAACGATTCGTTGTATATTGGTCCGGGTTCGAAAGATTTCGTGCTATGATCACAGGTTTCAGGACAAGAGGAACAGGAACGATATAATATGTGATTATTGTTCGATGCACCACATTGACGGCTGATGTGCGTTCCCGGTGGTGTCGGGCTTCTTTCCCGTGCCGGCCCTAAGAACCTTGCGCTCTGCTGCTGCAATAGTTCAGTTTAAAGTTTGATCTTAATACAAAATCTAATTAAAAATTAATTATGGTATGGTATACATGTTTTTTTTTTTTCACTACATATTCGAAAATCAAAAACGCTTCTACGAAATTATTTGCTAGCGCAGTTTTGCTGCCATAAGTATAGAGGTCTGATTTAATTTTTGTTTGCAACAAATATTTTCGCAGAAATTGTGAACGAAAATAAAATTAAAGTGTTGGTCTCGTGATGATTCTTGACACTATTTTCGTATCTGTCTGGTAGAGCATTTTACTTTTACTTGATTAATTATTTTTGAAAGATGGGCTGTGCTATGCCCAACATATGGATAAATATATTGCGTATAGATCAGCATCTGCTCAAAAAAACGGCAACGGAAAAGTCAACTTTTTGTGCTATATAGTTTTGAAATTATTGTTTCGATGAATCAGTTATAAGGTCAGCTCGGTCAAGTCATGGTGGACATTAGAAATGATTTTAGTTTTTGTTTACTGTTTGTTCGGTTTGGCTAGGCATTGCATAAAAATTTGATAATTTTAATTTTAGGTGCAATTTTCTAGTGCTTGTAGTTTAACGCCTGTATACATGGTGAGGACTAGTCTATTGCTACATTCTGAAGCCGTTTTATAAACTATGTATACACTATACATGGTGCGTCATCTTTTATGTCGGTATATAAGCATTGAATGACTTTGACATTTATCAGCCGATTGACTTGAGAAGACATGAAAAAAACGCGCCGAAAAATTGACGCTGTGGATTAAAAATAGCAACGAAAATTCCCTGAACGTGTGCTGTCTAAAAATGGCGACTTTGACTGGCCAGCCTTGATTTGACCCCTCCGAACTTCTTCTTGTAAGGGTTATTTGAAAACCAAATTGCACGCCGGCAGGCCTCAGACCATTGACGACCTCAAGGCAAGCATTTGTGCCGAAACCGCTATTCTGTCCGACCTCGTAACGCAGCCAAAAAGGTGCATTTTGCTTTGGTCAATAGAGGCGGCCACTTTCTATGTATTCAATAACTATTCCAAATAATTGTAAAGGATCAAATTAAACAAAAAATAGGTACTTCATTATGGAAATGGGTTTTTCTTTTTAAAGTTATTTAATATTCACACACCGAAGCACACGCACAGTGGCGCCAGCTAATATGGTGGACTCGGATCTCGAAATAAATTCAAAAAATTAATTGAGATATATTTTTTACGTGTTTTATCAATCCATACGTTCATATTGAAAATTACACTTGCATGCGTCTAAACAAGTAGTTCAACTGGAGTGTGCTTGTGTAGCTGTAATTTCGTTTTAAATTACGTGAAAACCTTAAATTAATATGAAATCGATAGCTTCGAGTATGTACTAACATTCCGTCGGTAAGTTCATCTACCTTTATCCGAAGATTGGGCACCTTGTCGTGGTGGGGCGGCTTAAGTAGAGGAACAGGACGTTAGATCAGGGTAGTGAACCAACTGCTCTGGTAGAACTGAATGTGAATTGAAGAACCAAGATCCAATCCGATCAATCGATCAACCCTTAAAATCCAAGATGACTAGTCTGCAATGTCGAGGGAGCTGTGATAAGGTAGGTAAAACTACTGGTTCACAGGGTTCAGGGGTAATTGAACCGCTAATGGAGACTCCTCAGGGGCAGCTCAATCCTCTGTTGTAATTCAGTTGAGTAGGATAGGTATTGGGGATCTCTGCCTATTCGGTCTGTATAAACCTCCCCTACTCGTGGGTACATTATTTACATGAACCAATATAATAAAAATAAAAATAAAATGCCATCGGAAGACGAGGCGGAAGGCTTGGAAGGGGTCGAGAAGGTGTTGGAAGGCGCTGGAACGAACCCGACTAAGCTCGATGGGTCAGCGGACTCTGATGGGAAACCAAAAGATTTAGCTGATCAATCGTCAGTGGAGGTGGACAATGCGGAGCAGCAATGCGACAAGAGGTCAGCCGAAACTGCGGAAGCCGAATTGGAAGAGGAAGGACAACTCGATTCCGCGCGGAAGTTGCACAAACAACTGAAGCAAAGGATGAAGAGGGTCAGAAGGAAACAGAGATTGGCCTTGGCCAAATCTGTCTCCGTGGAAGGCATAAACAGATCGGTCGATGAGTTGACCGAAATGGTTGCCAGTATGACGTCAACCGAAACCTCTCCAGAAGACGGTGGATCTAGGAAACGGTTCAAATGTTCCGGGACCATGAATCCACCCGCAACTGAGAAGCAGGGGACGGATGGCGGAGAGGAGGACAGACAGTCTGCTCAACATGGGGTCAGTCTACAGGTACCACATTGCAGTGGTTATGTCGATGGACAACATGTACAGCGGAATATCAGTCAGCCCAAAAAGCAGAAATTGGGTAAAGCCGAGCAACCTGGACCAAGCAAGGTAAAGCGAAAGCTGAACCAAGCTATGGGAAGGAGAGCAAAGCAAGCCGATAATGCTAAGCCATACACTAGGAGTGAGGGAACCAAAGTTGGCAGGGGCGTAAAAACCTTTGCTCAAACAGCGGCGAACGATCTCCAAATGGGTGTTGCCGACATGAGTCGTGAGGGGGGGATAGATGCTTCACATCTGAGTATTTTTAGAAATGCTCTTCTGGGGGCTCTAGACATACTTCCGACAAATGCAGGTGATATCGGTGTTAAGGAGATAACCTTGGAGGAAGGGATTATAGCTATAAAATGCGGTAACCAAGAAACCAAGGATTGGCTATGTGAGACTGTAGGGAAGATGACCGACCTATGGGAGGGAATCAACCTTAAAATAGACAGGCTTCACATACTAAAGGATGTGGAAAGGTTGATAATCTTTGTTCCCGGTCAACCCGTGAGCAGGGATGTCATCCTTGCCAGACTCTGTCGCCAAAATTCCTGTGTGAAGGACACTTCTAAATGGAGGGTTATTCATGCCGGAAGATATGACGACCACAAAATTGGTCGAACCAAGTTGACGATCTGGTGCCCGAGGGAGGAAGCGAGGCTGGTTAGACAAGCAGGAGATAGACTCTTCTGCGGGTTGGACATAGCATTCGTGAAGTTCCAAGGATCATCGGAAAAGACTCAAAATGGAAAGCCACCCGGTAGGGCGACGAAGTGATAGACACCATGGATATGGGATCAACACAAGTCGGGCGGGAGGTGGGCCCGTACCGGGAAAAGCTTAGGGTGATTCAATTGAACCTTCATCACAGCAAAGCAGCATCAGCAATGATGACTAAATGCTTTGATGGGGATTCGTTTGATATAGCCCTCATCCAGGAGCCTTGGATTTTTAGAGGAAAGATTAGAGGACTCCCAAATAGCATGGCTGAATTGCATTATGCGCAAACCAGCGAAAGAGTTAGGTCCTGTATCCTGGTGAGGCGCGGAGTTCAAGCATATAAATTGCCGGATCTGTGTGCCCCAGACCTTGCAGCAGTACGAGTAGGTTCAGGTGCGGGAACTTTTGTTGTAGCATCTGCATACCTGCCGTATGATTCTCCGGATCCTCCTCCGACAAGAGAGTTGGAGTCTTTGGTGAATGCATGCAGGAACAGGAATGAGGACTTAATAATTGGTTGCGATGCCAATGCACATAACACAGTGTGGGGCAGCACCAACGATAATTACAGAGGAGAAGCATTATTCGAATTTGTATCATGCAAGGATCTGGCTATATTAAACAGGGGAACAGAGCCAACCTTCGTGGATGTGAGGCGGAAGGAAGTGATCGATGTTACCCTGTGCAGTAGCCAGATAATTGATAGAATATCAAATTGGAGGGTAAGGGATCAGGCTACATTGTCGGATCACAGAGCCATTTCATTTGATGTTCGTTACGGTTCTAAAAGAAAAAAAGATCGGAAATACATCAGAATTCCGAAGAATACGGATAGGACTAAATACCTTGAAGTACTGGAGGAAAAACTGAATGTAACAGGATTCGGAATACCGAAAAACACTTGGCATGTAGAATCACAGCTGAAGCATCTGCAATCAGCTGTTGAAGATGCGTATCGAGTGGCTTGCACACCTACCTTAGTGGAAAAACAAGATCCAGCGCCTTGGTGGTGTAGGGAACTTGAAAAGCTAAAGAAGGATGTGAGGAAGGCCTTCAATCACGCCATGAGGAGGGGAGAACCCGAAGCATGGGATGAGTATAAGGCGAAAAAGAAAGAGATGAATGTTACTCTGCGACGACGTAAAAGGGAGTCATGGAGGGACTTTTGCTCGAGTATGAGGAGTACGTCTGAAGTCAGTAGACTACAAAAAATTGTCTCCAGGGATCCAGTTTCCAAGATCGGACTCATTCGTAATAGATATGGGGAGATGTTGGAAACACTGGATCAGACAAATGAGGTCCTGATGGAGGTACACTTTCCAGGAAGCTATAAGTCAGATCAGCCCTGGGCTCCAAGGAAACAAGGAGCGAACAGGATGGATAGGACGGAAGCAGAACGGATCGTAACACCAGAAGCGGTCAAGGGTGCGATTGCAACATTTTCACCCTTCAAAACCGCGGGGCCGGATGGTATATTTCCAGGTCTAATGCAATGGGGAGTAGACATAATTGCACCAAGGCTCAGGAATATATACGTTGCATGCCTAGCAATAGGCTACATCCCGATTACATGGAGGGAGACAAATGTGGTCTTCCTTCCAAAGCCGGGAAAAAAGGATTACACCGAGGCAAAGGCCTTCAGACCGGTTAGCCTAACATCCTTTCTGTTGAAAACAATGGAAAGGGTGGTGGTGGACTATATGAAGAGTACTGCGCTTAAGATGTATCCTTTAAATAGTAGACAGCATGCCTACAGGACAGGCATGTCTACAGAAACAGCGCTACATCAAGTAGTACGCGTTGCAGAAGAAGAGCTAAATACCGGGGGCATTGCGATGACCACCATAATGGACATTGAAGGTGCCTTCGATAAGATATGCTTTGAAAGTCTGAAACAAGCCTTGGAAAAACGTAGGGTTAACCCATTGGTGGTAAGATGGGTGGACAATATGTTGAACACAAGGGCGATAAATATTCAGACGGGAACCTCAAAACTCAGAGGAAGGGTTAGCAGAGGTTGCCCACAAGGAGGTGTTCTCTCACCTACTCTGTGGAATATCACTGTGGACTCTCTTCTCGACAGACTTGAGGCGACTGGCATTCACACAGTGGGATATGCCGACGACATAGCAATAATGGCCAGAGGCAGTTTCATAGACGTCACCGCAGATATCATGAGAAATGCGCTCAAAGTGGTGGAACGGTGGTGTCTGGAACAAGGGCTTTCCATTAATGCGGAGAAAACAGATCTAATAATCTTCACAAGGAAGTTGAAAAATCTGGAATTTCGACCCTTAACACTTTTCGGATCGGAACTAAAAATGGCCAAGAAGGTTAAGTATCTCGGAGTCTATCTAGATACTAGACTTACTTGGAACTACCATGTTGAGGAGAAGGTCAGGAAGGCAAAAAGGGTACTACATCAGTGCAAACGTGTATGTGGACAGAGGTGGGGACTCTCGCCTAGGTCAGCATACTGGATGTATACGATGATAACTAGACCCATTATTACCTATGCCTCGGTTGTATGGTGGGCGAAAGCCTCCCAGAAAACTGTGAGGAAGCACCTGGATAGGGTCCAACGTTTAGCATGTATAGGAGTTACAGGTGCAATAAGGACAACACCAACATGCGCATTGGAAGTGATCCTAGGGATCTTACCGCTAGACTTATTTATTAAGAAAACAGCGGCCCTAGCGGCACTTCGTTTGCATCGAGATGCGAAATGGCACAATCGTGGTACCATCTATGGACATAGGAAGATCCTGGAACTTGTCAAAAACGAGATTAGGGAGCTGAACATGCCTATGGATGGGATAACAAGGGTGCGTATTATGGAAAGGAATCACAAAACTCGTATTGAGAACGGATTACTTCCAGAAAAAAGGAGTGGTGAAATAGTGATTTTCACAGATGGATCCATGATGGATGATGGAGCGGGTGCCGGCATCTATTCAGCAGAGCTGGAACTAGCCCGTCACGTCAGCCTCGGGAATTACACTTCTGTATACCAGGCTGAGATGATTGCATTGCTGCATGCGTTGGACTACTTGCTTGAGAGTCAGGTGGAGGGAAGAAACATCCTTATAGCACTGGACAATCAGGCGGTGATCAGATGCATGGAACAAACAAACATCACAACATCATTGGCATTGGAATGTGTACTTAAGCTCAATAAGTGTTCATCTAAAAATGAAGTAACACTGACTTGGGTACGAGGACACATAGGGATCGAAGGCAACGAAAAAGCGGACTCCCTTGCAAAACAGGGGTCAACTGAAAAGTTGCTGGGACCAGAACCATTCTCTTCAATTGGCAAAGGAATGGTAGAACAGCTTATTCACAAATGGATCACGGCGGAACACCTGAGAAGGTGGTCAACCGTGGAACAGTGTAGACAGGCTAAAATGGCAATTAATTGGCCGACCTGCTCCACTCAAAGAAGGGTTCTAAGCATGAGTCGAGGAACATTGAAGTGGGTGGTGGCTTTGTTAACAGGACATGGTAATTTCGGGTATCACTTAAGGAAGATGGGCCTTAGAGAGGATGATACCTGTCAACTATGCCTGGAGGAACCTGAGACAGCGGCACACATACTGTGTCAATGTCCGGCGTTGGCTGGCAAACGAATGAGGATCTTGGGACATCATTGGGTCGAGACCCAATCGATGAAACAGATCTCCCATAAACAGATGCTAGCGTTAACACTAGGTATCGAGCTCAGGGAAGAACTCTGGAGAAATCCAGAAAGTCTCTCTGGGTAAGATTTATAGTGGTAGAGAGACGAAAAGAGACCCGACAATGGTGGTCTGATTCGAATATCTCTCGAAATCTATATATATATATATGTACTAACATTTTTAATTTAGTTTTACATATAAAAACAAATTTCTAATGATTTTTTTTTAACACATACACTACCTTTTCGCAGAAATTTTAAGAGAGTGTTTTTATTGTATTTATTTATTAAAAGTATATTTCCACACGTTTCCAGACCGAGATTTTTGTTTGTTAATATACTTTAAAAAAACTGATGCTCATATGCTCCTCTTTTTTATTCAATCTGGCCCAATCGACTCGTTCAACAAATGTGGGGCATAGATTCATACAAATTCGTAATTCACTTATTTCTGTGTAAATTCTTATTAAAAATATGATTGTTTAACCTCATGAAGGAATTTTGATGTCGAAGTGATTTTAATAAAAAATAGGTTTAAAAGTCAAGTAATATCTTTTCACACGCTTAAAAGTGATTCTTATATAAAAAAAAAAGTTATTTTCATTATAGCTAGCCTAGCGCAGATTAATTGATTGATATGGTGTAGTTAAGTATCCTATGCCATTAGTTTGAGATAACATAAAAAATGTTTTGGATTGTCTTCATCTTCTACAACTACTGGCTAGCACGTGTAAAGTCCACCTGATTTGAATGTTAGGACACAGTGTATATGAAGCCAATGAAAAATCAGACGAACTAGTCAGAAAAAGATCTGCATCTCAATTCATGATGTCAAGAACCATCCACAAACCATCTGTAGGCTATAAATAAACACAATAAAAGTGGTGTCGAAACCTGGCTACGGGAAATGAAGCTCTAATTCCGGCGGAAACCGGATGAAATAGGTGAGCTTAAAACTTTACGGCAAACAATTTCCACAAAAAAGCCAAACAACTATTAAAATTTATCAGAGGTCAAGTTTGACTGGGTCACAGCTTTCCTCACCGGGCACTGCCGTGTTAAATAAAACCCCTGATGAACGTGGCTATAGCACAAGGCGATAGCTGCAAATTGTACAACGAAGTCAAAAAAAAAAAAACAGAACATCTATTATGTGACTGCAATTGTTTTACCAAAATACGTCAACGTTACCCAGGTTAACTCTACTTCGAAGCAGTCGACATAGCTGCCAGCTCATCCAAAGAGTTAGCCCACAAACTTATCTTATATAATGTAGCAATATTCTTATGTTCAAAACAGTTACAAAAGTGCACATCCATATGGCGAATGTTTGTTTATTGGTAGCTTCTGAAAGCAGTTCAAGTGTATGTACTCGTATCTATGCAAAGACGACTTATTGGTTATTCCACACGTTGGATTGAGGGCTGAATTTCGGCAAAAACTGTTTATATGGAAGACAAAAGTATGTACACACATTACATTCTTTTGAATAAAAAAATATTCCAATAGATATTAGACGGTCTAATAATTAAACCAATATCCGACGAAACAATTTCAACTAACTCAAAAGTGAGTGCCTCGCTAAATACAGAAGCTAAACAAATAGGTGCTGATAAAGAGGAGGGATATAGTTTAGCCAATGTCAGCCAACAATCGCATTTTGTTGTATTTTTGGTAAAGGGTGGTTAAGTTTTAAGGCCGATGTTGATTTTGAATAAAACACAAATTATTGTCATTTATTTTTATTATGATAATATTGGTATGGTTCAATTATGTATGGAACAAAATGGCCGCCGCGATATCGGCAGCACACCTCCATCCGATGGTCCAAATTTTCGATGACGCTGAGGCATAATTGAGGTTCTATGCCGTTAATTTGCCGAATTATTTCATCCTTTAGCTCTTGAATTGTTGCTGGCTTATCGACGTACACCTTTTCTTTAAAATAACTCCAAAGAAAGAAGTTCAACGGTGTCAAATCACATGATCTTGGCGGCCAATTGACATCGCCACCACGTGATTGTCTCAGGGCCATTGAATTTGTCGCGCAAAAGAGCCATTGTTTCGTTAGCAGTGTGGCAAGTAGCACCGTCCTGTTGAAACCACATATCTTCCACATCCATATCTTCCAATAAGGGCCATAAAAAGTTCGTTATCATCTCACGATAGCGAACACCATTCACAGTAACTGCCTGACCGGCCTCATTTTGGAAAAAAAAAACGGACCGATGATGCCGCCAGCCCATAAACCGCAACAAACAGTCACTCTTTGTGGGTGCATTGGTTTTTCGACAATCACTCTTGGACAATCATTCGCCCAAATGCAATTCTGCTTATTGACGAATCCACTGAGGTGAAAATGTGCCTCATCAATGAAGGTGGTTTTCTTCGAAAATTGATTATCCACTGTCGCCCATTTTCATAATAAGCCTGAATAACTTTAACGCGTTGCTCGATTGAACCATCTTTCCATGGTTCAAATTGAGTTAGTCTGAAATTGAGAAATGTCAAATGAAATGCAGAAAAAAACTTGACGTTTAGGTGTGGTTCACATTCAACATCGGCCCTTAATGACCCTTTATGAGAAAATCCTATGACATTATTTGTTTCGCAAACCTTACTTGCTATTTTCTGTCTCAGCTTCAGTTATTTTTTTAATGAATTTTAATTTTTTTGTTTAGAAAGGGTTGGGGTCAAAATTCTTTTTACAAAATTCTGCTTTCAAAATTCCGCTTTCAAAATACTGTTTTTAAAATTCTGCTTTACAAAATTCTACAAACAATAAAAAAAAACTTTATTTTTATTGTTTGCAGAATTTTGTAAATAACGGGTGATTTTTTAAGAGGTTTAGAACTTTTTTTATTATTTGAATCGATAGTTTGAACCTTGTAATTTAATGTTTAAGGATAATTTCATGCAAATGTTGACCGCGGCTGCGTCTCAGGTAGTCCATCCGCTGAGTCCAATTTTGGCATACTCTTTCACACATATCGGCCGGTATCTCACGAATGAATGCATGGATGTTGGCTTCCAGTGCGTCAATCGAAGCGGGCTTGTCCCTATACACATTAACCTTGACATACCCCCACAAAAAATAATCTAATGGTGTCAAATCGCACGATCTAGGCGGCCAATTGACCGGCCGGAAACGTGAAATTAACTGTTCACCAAACTCGCCTCGCAATTGCGCCATTGTTTCGCGTGCTGTGTGGCATGTGGCACCGTCTTGTTGAAACCACATATCATGCAAGTCGAGAACTTCCATTTCGGGCAAAAAAAAGTTTGTTATCATCGCTCGGTAGCGTTCACCATTGACAGTAACGCTGCGATTCGCATCATCTTTGAAGAAATATGGCCCAATAATGCCGCCGGCCCATAAACCGCACCAAACAGTGGCTTTTTCGGGATGCATTGGTAGCTGTTGCAATGCTTCTGGCTGATCTTCACTCCAAATGCGGCAATTTTGCTTATTTACGTACCCATTCAACCAAAAATGAGCCTCATCGCTGAACACAATTTTTCGATAAAAAAGCGGATCCTCGGCCAGCTTTCCAAGAGCCCATTCACCAAAAATTCGGCATTGTGGTAGGTCGGCTGGCTTTAGTTCTTGCACAAGCTGTATCTTAAAAGGCTTTACGCACAAATCCTTCCGCAAAATTTTCCACGTAGTGCTGTAACAAAGGCCTAACTGCTGGGAACGGCGCCGAATCGACATTTCGCGGTCTTCTGTCACACTAGCTGATACGGCCGCAATATTTTCTTCACTACGCACAGTACGTAAACGTGTTGGTGGTTTAATGTCCAACAAAGTAAATTTGGTGCGAAATTTGGTCACAATCTTCCGAATAGACTGCTCAGAAGGTCGAGAATGCCGATCATAAAATGGAAGCAGCGCGCGATGAACATTTCGAATCGAGCACGAATTTTGATACTAAAATTCAATAATTTGCAAGCGTTGTTCATTTGTAAGACGATCCATGGTTAAATTGCAAACCAAACTGAAGCTGTTTGACAGTGACACAAGGTACTAAACACACGCACTTGTTTAAGCATAAAGTTTAGAGACTTTTTTTTTAAGATTGCAGTGTTCTTATAGACAGTTACTTTTCCAGGTAGTGTTTTTTGCTAAGGGATAGGATAGTGAACGTGTGCTGTGATAGTGTTATACTAATAATGAATGTTTCAATCGTTAAATCCAAAAAAGGGAAAGATAAGTTGTGCTTGGATGGATGGGGATGGATGGGGAGGAATTGAAAAAGAAAAGGACGATTATTAAAAAAAACAAATAAGAAGAATTCTAAGAAAAGAGAGCAGATGTTAGCCATATTGGTTTTCTTAAACGAATATCAAATAAAGTGCACGACTGGGTCGAACAAAACTTTCTCTTTTATCAGAAGTTTTGTTGGTTGTTTCTTATTTTATTAGATAGGTAGGTATAGATCTGAGGATCTGAGATACAATGCTATATAAACAAGCATAGTAGGAGTTTATCATTTTTGATCTGTTGGGGAATAATTTTCTTTTTGACTGGAATATATTAATGACACTGGCTTTAGTTGTCTACGATTGGAAGTATTGGTCGTGATAGATCGATATCTTTACATATAAATATATATATGTATATATATATGCAAGAATTCAGAGATTTGTTTTCGAATTTGCATTAGCAGTTATAAACTGAATATCACGATGAAAGTGTGTGGGGGTGCCCATGAAGTGGGATTTTCTGATTGTGTAAACTCCAAGTGGTTGGAATTATTTTAAGGTACATATTAAAAATGGTTGAAAAAAAGTAGAAGAAGGTAATATTTGATGAAAATAAGTTTTAAGAATATGTATGAACAGAGATCGACTTTTGGGTGGCCATTTTTGAGATATAATTAAAAAAACAGATTTCTTCGAATTTCTGAAAAACTAAGTACGGGATCTTATTTAGAATACTGTTATTATCGCTAATGTGTATTTTGATCAAAATCGTTAGAGCGGTTTTTGTAAAATTTGTCAGACAAAACAGTTGTACCAAATATTGCAATGTTAAGTTTCAAAAATAGTATTTGATATATAGCTGAAAACCGATTATAAGTTATTGTTCGCGATATAAGCATTACTTGGTTTTTTAAGCTTAATTGAAGTCAGAAATGGGGGTTTCGAGATATGAGCAGTTTTTAAAATTAGCGTTTTCGGTGACTCGAATTGAAAATTAAGGTCGCAACAATTTTAAGAACATCAATATTACTCTAAGTTTGCATTTGGTCAAAATCGTAATTGCCATTTTCTGGTAAACTAAGAAAAACTAAATTTAAAAAAAATACTTTTTTCAAAAACCCATTTTACGATAACACCGAGAAATACTGAGTTAGAAATTAATTTTTGTTACAATCGTATGGACCGTTTTCGAGATATGTACAAATTTCAAACGTACCGTTATTCGAATTTTTAGCCAAAAACTGGATATGTAGTTATGGTAATGTCGCCCACTTAAGCTTAAATATCAATCTTGGTTGAAATCGTTAAAGCCGTTTACGAGCAAATCAAACTGGTACGGACATTTTGTATGGGAAGTACCATTAATATTGAGGCAAAATAAAAAAACGGCCCCGAACTGTCAGCCCACAAACTCCAAACCCGAAGTAGCCGTTTAGGCTGTAGACTTGTGGAAGGACGGACGGACAGACAGACGGAAAGACGGACAGATGGGACACAATTTTGCGACCTACTTTTTTGAGTTTGTTTATCATCGTAATGTCAGAATTGATTAACATCTCGAGTTCGAAATTTTGTACGAAAACAATAGATATCTTTCTCTTACTACGTAATGGAGAAAGTTAAAAATATAGCTCTCACTCTAGCTTTTTTTAGTTTCTGAATTTTTTGGTGATTTCAAATGTGAAATAATTTGCTTCTTCTGATTTTTAGGGTTCCGTAGCCAAATGGCAAAAATCGGAACCCTATTAGATTCGTCATGTCTGTCTGTCCGTCCGTATGTCACAGCCACTTTTCTCCGAAACTATAAGAGCTATACCGTTGAAACTTGGTAAGTAGATGTATTCTGTTAACCGCATTAAGATTTTACACAAAAAAAAAAAAAAACAGTAAATTTTGGGGGTCCCCATACATAGAACTGAAACTCAAAAACCCATACGTGTGGGGTATCTATGGATAGGTCTTTAAAAATGATATTTAGGTTTCTAATATCATTTTTTTCTAAAGTGAATAGTTTGCGCAAGAGACACTTCCAAAGTGGTAAAATGTTGGTCCCCTCCCTAACTTCTAAAATAAGAGAACGATAAAACTAAAAAAAATATATGATGTACATTACCATGTAAACTTCAAAAGAAAACCTTAATTATTTACCTTTAATACAATCAACTCGAAAAAAAAAACATTTAATTTCATAAACATAAACCTTATATAACTATAAACATTGAACCATTATTTCCTAATTATAAATGATAACTATAAAAACACACTATTATTAAAATATCGATCAAAGTTAGAACGAACTACAAGAACTTTTATGTTATGTTACTTGCTGTTTCGGAACCTTTCATGAGCGAGTCCGACTCGCACTTGTCTTACTTTTTTTTTTCTTGTAAGTAATTGAGAATTGGAGAATGGAGACGACCGAGAGCACAAACACTGGTGTAGAGTTGTGGACGGGGAAGTGGTCTGTGAAGTGAACTGTGATGTCTGGCTCTGAAATCTGGATTAAGTGCGGTTTCGGTGTGTTAAAGAGTAAAGTGGAGTATGCATTAGCAGTTCCAATTGGAATCGATTAAGGCATAAATAACGAATGAAAAATACCTAATTAAAAGGAGCGTACTTTATATAGTGATTGACTGCTTTTTATAAATATCTTTTAAAATATTAACTCTTAGGCAAAACATTCTTCGCCACAAATATAGCTACGAGTCTGATCTACAAAAAAGTTTGCATCCATTTTTTTGTTAATCAAGAAATAAACAGTTTTTTGTGTGAATAAAAATATTGTTTTTTCAAAAAATTACTAATTACTCTAAAACCAGTCAATGTAGGTATCGCTACTATTGGTATTTCCCGTTTAACTAGAGATTATATCGGATGTTGTGTGCAAATTTCAGCCTTCTACGTCAATTAGTTTCTGAGATAGACCTAGGTACAAAATCGGTCTAGTGGGTTCGGACAGACAAACAAAAGCGAAACTAATAAGGTTCCGTTTTTTCCCTTTGGGTACGAAACCTTAAAAAACGATCTGTCAAAGGAAACCGTTCAAATGTTTACAGAATAAAAATAAATACGAAGGCGAGCAAGTGTAATATTTCGCGAAGTTGTCCCTTTCACAACTGTACTTTCTCTTTCACTTAAACTTTAAACCAACTTGTACGAAAAAAAAAACAAAAACAAATTTTATATGGCGGGAGATATGATTTCATTCGTTTGATGATTCAAAGTTTATGATAAGTGCAAAATACTACCTAATATCATTGCAGAATTAATATTGCGTTTGCTAAAACTTTTGGAAAAGTGTAATAATTAAAAAGTTGTCATTCTATTCGGGTGTTTTAATAACTTTTTCCTGTACCTCATACATTTAACATTTACATTTACATTACATTTATCTTTTAACCATCCGGCTTCAAAAAGATCTTAACCTTTGGTGATGTTATTTCACTCATTTCCAGTTCAAACTTCGTTTTTATGAAATAATTAGCAAACCCAGACGTAAAATGCTTTCAAATCTTACGGCTTCAGAAATGCTGAAACTTAAGAAAGCAGTAAGAAAACTTTGATTAAAGTTTTTTTTTTATATATCTTACATTTTATTTTAATATGCTTTCTTATAAACAACATTTTTGGTTTTTCAATCCTTTACATAAATAAAGTGTAGACCGGTAGTTTGGACCGATCCGATAAAATTGAGAAAGTCTTTCTGCCTCATCGTATAGCTAAATACAGGGTGTCCGCCGGGAAGGATTACTACTTTGTTTGTTTATAATTTTTGATTAAATGAAAGAGAATGGATCTTATATTGATAAATGTTTTACTTATGTATGGAATACTATATCAGGTAAATGTCCGCCTCTGTTAGTCTCACAATTCGAGCCCTTTTGGGCACATTTTTCATTACATTCTCACACATTTCACGTGGTATTTCATTAATTTCATCACGAATATTTTGTTTGAGTTGCTCAAGAGTTTCTGGTTTGTTTGCATAAACCTTGCTTTTCACATATCCCCACAAAAAGAAGTCCGGAGCAGTCAAATCAGGCGACCGTGGAGGCCAATCAACATCACCATTTCTTGAAATAACGTGTTGCGGAAAGAGGTCTCGCCAGTGTAATCCTGGCTGTATGCGATGTGGCACCGTCTTGTTGATACCACAACATGTTAATCAAGCATGAAGTTGTGGCGTTAAAAAGTTTTCAATCATATCACGATATCGCTTCCCATTCACAGTTACCGTTACGTTTTCATTTTCACAGAAGTTAAGGTCCAATGATTCCTCCTGACCAAATTGCGCACCAGACTGTAACTTTAAATGGATGCAAAGGTGACTGATGAATAATTTGAGGGTTTTCCATTGCCCAGAACCGACTATTCTGTTTATTCACATATCCATTCAAATGAAAACGTGCCTCGTCACTCAATATCAAAAATTCACGTAACTTTCTCATCGCCAGTCACAGTAATCGATGATTGATTTTGATAAAATGTTTTAACGATTAAAACACGTTGGTTTATCAAATACTTTCCCATAATAAACTTGCCACGTGTCTACTTCACGACTGCCAAATATGAACTGTCAAGACTAATGTTTACCGAAATGGCGGCAAAACAAAATAGTATACCTTCCCGGCGGACACCCTGTATAAGAAGAAATAAAAATGTATATAATTTTTTTTTTTTCACTAATTGACAGGGACAAAATTTACTTCAATTATTTGAACTGTTTCAAAAATCTTAAATCTTACCGTGAATGATGTTCGCAAAAAAAGCACAAAACGCCAAATTTGGCAACCCTGAATACGTTAATAGCAGAGATACTGACTATACCAATGTGCGGAAACATCCACTCGAATGGAGTGTAAATGGTAATAATTAACGCCAAATAAAGAGTTAATTTGCAAGTAAATTCCTAATTACAGCCTAGACTTCAAAACAAATATGAAATGCTCAAATATTATGTACGCACTCGCACAACACTAACAGTGAACACACAAACAAACTTTACTTGATTTAGATTTGCACAAAAGAAACACAAAAGCTGCCAAACCTAAATTATTGCATGCAACACGCACAGGGTTGCCATAATTTTGATTGCTTTAAGCTTTGCCCAGAAAGAAACCGAAAAATATCATGGAAAAAATTATGGCGGATTTTATTTGACTCTAATTTTCTGCAATTGCCTTTTGTGGTTTGTGTCAAAACAGAAGGCCTGCAAAATAAATTGGTGTGCGGACAAGTTGAACGACTGCTCGTGTTACTTCACTGTGCTGCTAAGTTGTAAAAGTACCGAAAATTTTTATTTTCTTTTGATTTTGTGAAACGAACAAAATTAACACAAATATTTGTAAAACTATATTATATAGCCCAAACATTTTCCATTTCTATCGCTTTTTGAAAAAAGATAAACCAAAATACTACAATATCTGGAAACCCTGAACACGCCCATAGCAGATATGCTGGCTATACCAATGTGTGCAAGCAAGTATCCACTCGAACGGAGTGTGAATGGTAGAAACGGAGAAACGATGTTCTTTCTCCATTCACTCACTTCATTGGCTAAACAATTTTCGATTTCGATGATTTTTTCTTTGGGAAGTTATTTTTTTTTATTTACGTACAAACCTGCTACAAACGAATACCTTTTGAACAAAAAAAGAATCATAAAATTCGGTGCTGCTGAACTCGAGATATAAACAGACAAACATAATATCCAAGTCATTTTTATTATATAAGATTACAAATTGAAGCAACCTTCACATTCCCAAAAATATTTTGATAAACACAACATCTAAACGTTCTTTCCCGACCTTCTCAATTTTTTCTATGTAGCGGAGTTTACTCAGCACACCAAGGCCTCTTGTGTAAGCAGATAGCTCCATTTCTAAACCCAAGAAAAATTTATTCAGTAAGTTATATTATGTAGGTACTTTAAAAGTTAGATTTATGTTTCTTTTAACACTTTAAACACTATCTAACGTGGTATTCGATTGGGCTTCTCAGAGGACTTTCATTGTCACTTTATGTCACTTTTTATGTTTGATTTCTACAAAAAATAAACAATCTTTTTCCGATTTCAGATCATTTATTTATGTAAATTTTGATTAAATTTCAAATTTCTACCTATCTCCCCGCCACATAATTTCGTATGTTTTCCTACAAGTTTCTCAGATGTCACTTTGTTTTTTTTTTTTCTCGTTTGACACTGACGTTGTCGCGAACTATTGTAATAAAATTGGTAAAAATGTAAATAAAATAGCAACTCAGATATTGTGTTTATAAAACATATTGGTATCATTTCTTTTATTGTGGAAAAAATGTCACTTTGCCAAAGCCGCTAGGGTTCCATCGCGGACGTTCCTTTATCTGGGTCTTGAGATATTTTGTGCTAGACGTCCAGCGAGCAGTGGAACACGGCCACTCTTATGCAAATAATGAAGATTTTTAGAAGCGTAAAAAGAGAAGGAATAGAAACAAACGGCCTAATTCATAAAAACAGACATGACCTTGCTGACTACGTCGGAGGTTTTCATATATCCGGAAGTAGCTCATACTTCAATGTGAAGCACAGCTAATCCTCCCATAAATGGCATCGCCCTTCGCGTGATGCGTGAATTCGATAGATGGGTGTGCAATTTTTGAAAATTATATATATATTTTTTAAATTTTAATTAACTGCCTGAAAACATTTCTCATTTATTGTTTTCTCAATAAAAAAAAAAAAACAGAAATACCTATTTTTTTTTTTGATTATAAAAAGAATAAAAAAAATCAAAATCAAAAGCACCCAACGAAACTCTAACCAATTGAAAAGTAATACCTAAACGAAAAGCAAAGTTCATTCATTAATTCATCGACTGTCGTGCACTGTTTTTTTTTTTTTTTTTTTGCACGAGCATTCGTATTGCATTATGATGACGCTTTACAGAAACAGAACAAATAAAAAATTAGAGAAAATAAGAATACAGCCCGTGCACAGAAAATCTTAGCACGAGTTTACTACAAG
The DNA here is from genome assembly GCA_946477585.1 of Cheilosia urbana. Taxonomy (NCBI): domain Eukaryota; kingdom Metazoa; phylum Arthropoda; class Insecta; order Diptera; family Syrphidae; genus Cheilosia; species Cheilosia urbana. The sequence continues at coordinate 49,736,900 of OX297856.1, forward strand.
TTCATCAAAGTAAAGAGATTTTATGTAGGTACGGCGTGCGGGTGACGAATAATGATGGGGACGAATACTGGAGTAATTTTGTAGTTGTAGGCAGCGTTACTTCTGAACATTTTCAGAAGGACTCCAAAAAAGAGTCCAACCGGCCGAGTCTAAAAAGAGTCCCGAGTTAAAAAAAAATATTTCGATCTAAGCTTTCTTAATGTGCGCTAAATGGACTTTGACCTTCGAGTTTGAATATCCTTATTATGATTAATTATTATTATGTTACGCCAATAAATACTTATTTTCTTTACCTATCCATGTTTTTTTCCAAATCCAATTGAAAAATGCATAAAGTTATCAAAATACAATTAGGTAGGTAAATAAATTTCTATATTTCTAAGAGTATATTAATATGGAAGAATTTTATGGTTAAGTTACAGAAAAGGAGTCCTATTTCACAGATTTGCAAAAAAATGAGTCCTGGAGTCCTGGCGTTCAAAAAAGAGTCAAAAGGACACTAAGCGTCCCGAAAGTAACGCTGGCTGTAGGAATATAGCTCGGGGTTGGATGAATTTGTTTGATGAAATCAACAGAACACGTGCACAGCGAGATTTTGGGCAAGTTAATTTTTTTTTTTTCTCAACGATGAAGGAATTTTGAACGAAAAATTAGGAAGGATGAATAAATGATTATGGTGTAGGCTGTGTGATAGAGGTTTTATCGGTTGTGGAACTATGCATATCATATTTGTGTCTTGTGTGTGTTATTATTATTACACATTGTTTGATGAGGAGTTTTGTTCGTTAGATGCAATGCACAGCACACCTTGCACAATGCACACCCTGGCGAGACGCCACTGGCTCCTAAATAGAGAGTTCGGTCCACCTCCACACCATTCACTTTCTTACAGAGATGGGCATTTCGACTAATAGGAGACCCTGTTTACTTCCAATTTAAATGGTACGCAATAAATCCGAGGTAGTCAACGGCCCTAACCAATAAGATCAACCAGCCAGCTCGGTCCCAATAACTATCTCCAGTTATGCACAGCAAGTTGAATGAAGTCGAACTGCAACGGAGCGGTCTAATTCTGCCTTTCCATACGTATCCGCCGAAGGGAAAATTCAGTCAAAAAATGGACAGAAAAAGGAAAATTCGAGGTTAATATAAGACATAAAATTTACCAATTATCTATCAATTGAAATCATTTAATAATTACAGAAGTTTCAGAAAAGTGCAGAAGTTTTTTTTTTCAGAACAAATTTCAATTGTCAAACTGGAACATTCGTTTCAGTTTTGCTAAGGATGAGAAAAAGGGAGTTCACGATCTGATGAAAAGAAATAAAGCTTCGCAATTTTATTAGGCCTGTTACACTGAATCGTGATTACCGTCTTAGGACGCTTATTGTGGAACATCATGTATGACGGAGTCCTACGATTGGCGCTGCCTGGGGGAGTGACGGTAATTGGATTTGCCGATAACATTGCCGTTGTGACTGTAGGTAAACAGATTCATACAGTTGAATCCGTTACAAACGCAGCAATTGCACAGATAAAGGATTGTCTATCAACCGCCAGCCTAGAACTAGCAGACCACAAAACAGAAGCTGTCCTCATAACAAGTCGAAAAACTGTAGAGTACGCCAACTTCCAGGTTAATAACCAAATAATGAGATTCAAAGAAGCAATCAAATACCTTGGAGTTATGCTGGATAATAGAATGCGATTCAAAACACATGTGGACTACATAGCCAAGAAAGCATCGCAAATGCAAGGAGCACTCTCGCGCATACTGCCTAACATTGGTGGACCTGGATATGCAAGAAGGATCCTACTTTCCAGGGTTGTTACATCAGTTTTGCTCTATGCAGCTCCTGCTTGGGCAGAGGCACTGAGGACAAAGGAGACCAAAAGGAAACTATTATCAACATACAGGCTCTGCGCGCTACGAACAATTAGCGGCTTCCGAACCTTATCGGACGAGGCCGCCTTTGTTATAGCCGGAATGGTTCCTGTCGATATTCTCGCTGACGAAATGTTGAGGATTTATAATAGAAAAGCCTTAAATCAATATGATGCCAGTGGAACAAAGAAAATTTAAATGGAAGAAAAGGCAGCGTCAATAGCTATGTGGCAGGCTCGATGGAATAATACCACGAAAGGCAGATGGACATACCGACTTACACCAACAATCCAAGAATGGGTAGAGCGTAACCATGGAGACTGCAGTTACAACCTTTCACAGTTCCTATCGGGGCATGGTGGCTATCGCAAATATCTGCACCGTTTTGGACACGACAGCTCACCATCCTGCCCTGAATGCATAAATGAAGATGAAGACACGGAACACGCAGTATTTTACTGTCCCCGCTTCATGGCATGGAGAACTACTCTGCCAAGCCCGTCAGTAACCATCAACCACATGTTACAATCGGAGGAGGATTGGGCGGAGGTATGTAATTTTATAACCATCCTGCAAAACGAGCTACGGAGAATTGAAAGTCTAAGAAAAGCCACAACAGAAGCCTTAGAGCCCGCAGAAACACCAGAAACAGGTGACACAACACGAATAGCTTGAATGCTAACCAGCCCGGCGAAGTAATACCTAACGGCAGTCCCGCGGAGAGAATGGTTGAAGTGTGTAGGATGTGTGTTTAGTACGCAGGCGTATTCCTGAAATCGATCACTCGGGTTTGCGAATCGTGCATGCTAGTAGCACTCGGGTAACTAGTATCTATGAAGATTACACATCCTTGGCGCAACCAAAAAAAAAAAAAAAACCCCTAATACACTTTAAAAATAATATCTGAATTGTTATTTTAATTACAGTACCTACCTATTACCAATTTTACCAAAATTACACTTGCTCTGCTTCGTATTTAGGGGGAAAGCGGGAGACTTGAACATATGGGAGATTTGAACCATTCTCAATAATTCACTCAGACCCTCCAACGGTAAACTCAAATGTCACAGAGGGTGATCCTTTACTTCTACACAAAAATAATTCTAAATTGTCAGTTGACTTTGGCTGTTAGAAGTAAAAATGTGTTTTTTGGTTCAAAAAGTTAAAAAAAAAATTTTGTTTTTTTGTGATAACTTTTCTTTTTAACGTGGTACGTAATTATAGTTAACATTATCTTATAAAACAGTTATTTGACTTTGTAGACATTAGAACAAAATCCAGCTAGCTTGTGTTTCACAAATGTTATTAGTTTTTAATTGTGAAAAAATGTGAAAGGGAGACTTGAGCCGGTTTCAAAGGGGAGAGTTGATCAGTGGTTCTGATGAAATAATGGATATGCGTCTTTGCGTCTTAGTAACAAATATGTTCCCAAGATATGTGTTGGACTGACCAAAAGGGACAATGAGATCCTTAAATGCCCTAACTGTGATACCAATTACAGGCTAATCGTACACATGGTTAAAATACCTTAATGTTATGGTAGTTTATTAAGAAATGAAGTTGTTTACTTACTTTTGTCAAGTTTTTGAAGTTTTTTTAATATTGTTTTTTACTTTTTAGTCTCTAATATCTTGTTAGGTTATGTTTGAAAATTAATTTTTTTTAGTTTGTATGTTTATTTTGATATACATTATATAGGTATGTTTTTGAGTTTGTATTAATTTAAAAATCTCTTGCGTGTATATAGAGTTTATGTGACTAACCTTAAAAAAGCTAAATGTATATTTAAAAAAATGTATTCAACGTGTGGCTAAGATTAATGGAAAAGTTGTAGTGAACGATTTAACAAAAATTGGCTCAAGTCTCCCGCTTTCCCCTATTTTTTTTTTTTTTTTCCTTGACAGGTCGTTTTTTTTTTTCTCAATGCTGCGGGATATTTCCCAAAATGTGCTAGACGGCTAGCGCAAATGGTGAAATGTCAATTTTTGAATATGGAGTTTGAAATGCCGCTAGTCATCTAGCGGGCAGTGGAACGCGGCCAACGAATGTATCACGCCCCCAAGTCTTTTTGACAGTGATTGTCACTTCATAAATAAACTCTTGTGTCATTTGGAAAAATAAATTTAGAATAGATACGAATTCGTGAATTAGGAAGAAACGAATAATTTGTAAATTAATTTACAGACCCTCGCCGGGAATCGAAGCTGCGGCGCTCGGTAACCTATTGGCCACCATCTTCTAAACCAATTTATGTAAACTTCCATAATCCATAGTCCGCATTCAATCGATTCGCTTTTTATTTTTTCAACAAGAACAAATGTCATCTCGGCTCATTTGTCTCTTGATTTATTAAAATCGTTTTGAATATTCATGATTCCTTTTTGAATGGTTAGTTGTGTTCCTTCAAATCAAACAAAGAGCATTGTAGACAATAATACTTGGAGCAAAGAGAAGCAGAAAACCGCATCTTATCAGTTATCACAAGAAAATGTGACTTTTCAAGATAACCTTTTAAGTCAAGCGCCCAAGATTCAGATTTGAGCTATCATGAGACGATTAAACTTTTGTCTTACAAGCGATATGTGGCTAAAGTTATGAATGTATATTAATTATAATCGTACAAATAAATATGTATACATATTGAGTTACCTACTTATCATTTTGCTAGCGCATCGTTCTAAAAATGTGAATAAGACACATGAATGTGTAAAGAGTACAGATTGTAATTGAAGCAAATGAAGGCAGAATACAGATTAAATTTTATTTTGTTTATAACGGGTGATTTTTTAAGAGGTTTAGAACTTTTTTAAAAAAAAAACACAAAAAATTCGAAAAAATGAATGAAATATTTATTTGATCGATAGTTTGAACCTTGCAATTTAATGTTTAAAGATAATTTCATGGAAATGTTGACCGCGGCTGCGTCTCAGGTAGTCCATCCGCTGAGTCCAATTTTGGCATACTCTTTCACACATATCGGCCGGTATCTCACGAATGAATGCATGGATGTTGGCTTCCAGTGCGTCAATCGAAGCGGGCTTGTCCCTATACACATTAGCTTTGACATACCCCCACAAAAAATAATCTAATGGTGTCAAATCGCACGATCTAGGCGGCCGATTGACCGGCCCGAAACGTGAAATTAACTGTTCACCAAACTCGCCTCGCAATTGCGCCATTGTTTCGCGTGCTGTGTGGCATGTGGCACCGTCTTGTTGAAACCACATATCATGCAAGTCGAAAACTTCCATTTCGGGCAAAAAAAAGTTTGTTATCATCGCTCGGTAGCGTTCACCATTGACAGTAACGCTGCGATTCGCATCATCTTTGAAGAAATATGGCCCAATAATGCCGCCGGCCCATAAACCGCACCAAACAGTGGCTTTTTCGGGATGCATTGGTAGCTGTTGCAATGCTTCTGGCTGATCTTCACTCCAAATGCGGCAATTTTGCTTATTTACGTACCCATTCAACCAAAAATGAGCCTAATCGCTGAACACAATTTTTCGATAAAAAAGCGGATCCTCGGCCAGCTTTCCAAGAGCCCATTCACCAAAAATTCGGCGTTGTGGTAGGTCGGCTGGCTTTAGTTCTTGCACAAGCTGTATCTTAAAAGGCTTTACGCACAAATCCTTCCGCAAAATTTTCCACGTAGTGCTGTAACAAAGGCCTAACTGCTGGGAACGGCGCCGAATCGACATTTCGCGGTCTTCTGTCACACTAGCTGATACGGCCGCAATATTTTCTTCACTACGCACAGTACGTAAACGTGTTGGTGGTTTAATGTCCAACAAAGTAAATTTGGTGCGAAATTTGGTCACAATCTTCCGAATAGACTGCTCAGAAGGTCGAGAATGCCGATCATAAAATGGAAGCAGCGCGCGATGAACATTTCGAACCGAGCACGAACTTTGATAGTAAAATTCAATAATTTGCAAGCGTTGTTCATTTGTAAGACGATCCATGGTTAAATTGCAAACCAAACTGAAGCTGTTTGACAGTGACACAAGGTACTAAACACACGTCAGCTGTCAAAACCAGTGTTGCCAAAACCAAACCAGCTAAAAAATCACCCATTACATGACATGGAAAGCTTTAAAAAGTAAAGCTTTTTTTGCGTTTTCAAATACGAATAAAGTTCACGAATATTTGTTCATTCATTCATTTGCAATGTTCCGCCTATCCAATAGGGGTCGGGGCATATAGATGCTGAAGTGATCACCCTGTAACCCTCAACTTTTCGCTAATGTCCTTACATAATCAAGGTGTTATCTCATACAAGTATAGTGGAAAGAGTTCGGGATCGATCTAACCATTACATCTTGTGCGTTTGTAGTCGTCTATGCGACTATGCCTGATAGCGCCAATTCCGTAGCACGTTTGAAATTCGAAGCATGTCAACAACAACAAGGACCTCAAGCATTCTGGTGCGCCTTATTGGATTTCTGGGAGCAATACAACAAATGAAACTCACATCATCAAGTGCGCGTTACAACAATTACCGAATTAAAGATTGACAGCTTTGCCATCAAGTTCCCGATGTACTTAATTGAAACTCCTACTTCCACTCCATCACCAAAGAATCAAATGCAGAATGTCTGGGGCCGGCTGTGTGGCACGAACGTCCATGCTGTAGACATGTAATCTACTTCCATATCGTTTAATTTAAGCCATGACCTGATGGACCTCGTGTGGGTTGGCGTCTTACTTAAGACAGCCATTCACAAATTGAAAATGTTCGCCCATCCAGCGAACTCGTGGCGTAGTCTAGGGTGACTCACTTTGAGATCCCGATGGGTTCTGGTTCAAATGGATCTCGTACGGGCGTAGGCCCAATTCCCGACGAAAAATTCCCCAAATTGAGCTCGGCGAAAGGCCGACTTCTTGTGCGAGGCAAGGAATTGACTTCCTCGGGTTCTCTTGTACACTTTCACTGTGGTTGGACCGCGGCAATGTTCTCGGCCGATTTGGCGTTCCTTTGACGTTCAGATGTTGGCTGTGATTGTTTACCGAACCCACCAAAAGTTGGAGAGTTGACTATGAATGGTCACCGAAAAATTGCATTAAATTGGGCAAAACGCAATAACGATGTTGATAGTAAAGTCTTATCCTTTGGACGTATGGGGTTCACTCGTATAACTTACCATGGTTATTTGGCATAGGAGACTACAGAAAAAACACCACACATACGCAACCAAAACAACATGATGTATTTAAAAATTGTACACAATAAACTATCTTCAAACGTGATAACTGCTTCAATAGAAAGTGAAGCACAGAACTCAGAATACAGTAAACGGTTATTTTTAAACAATTGTCCAATTTCAAAAATCCTCGAAAGGTTTTCCCCAACATAGTAGAAATGTATCAAAATTAAGTTCACCAATGATTGCTTCTTTATACATGTAAGCAAAATTATACATCTAAATACTTTGCATATATACTACAGAAATAATAAAGCCGTTATTGAAATAGAATCATCGAAATTTCAAGTAGTTACATATATAGGTTTCAAATAATCGCGTTATTAAATTCCGCACCAAACGCAGCCATATTGAATGCACTGCACAACACATTCGCCTTGAATAGTTATGGATACCCGTACCTACAATAATTACCGTACAAGCAGAAGCACATACCTAGATAGATATGTAGATGTAGATAGATAGGCTGAAGAATACCTTCATACCGATTGCATACAAAATTATTAGACCGATGAATAATACATTTTTAATGTATTTTTTTTTTTTAGAATTTTCTCTGAGCAAAGTCAAAAACGTACTCATACGTTTTAATTAGGTACTTTCCGTCAATTTAACCTTTTATTTCTTAATAATGCCGACTTCATGATCCATAAAATTCAAATAGTGAAATCATAAAAACAATCGTACTAACACCAAAATAGTGTGCTAACTGAATTGGTTTCCATGTTGATCATCGAAGGTTAGCGTTATCAGTAACCACCCATTACCAAGTTAATAGGTGGTTTTGTCTTTTTTGCATATCGATGTTATAGATTTTAGCCTAAATGGATCAAATTATGTAAATATTTGCAATTTTTTTATTTCAGTAACCAAAAAATAGTTTTCCTGTTCAACTCGACGAATTATTTCGCTAAAATCACCAAAGAATTTGCTTGGATTCTATGGATGAGTTGATCGTGCATTTTAATTTGTCGTTGTGCGCATATTATGGCCCTAAGCCCTTTTAATAAATATATACAGGGTTGTCGATGATACCTAAACTGAAACTATAAAATTCTAACTACCCAGTGGTGTATTCGCTTACAAAAGAGCATGTGCTCATTTTTGTGATGAAAAGGAGGAATCCCTCGGTATTTCTGGGAATTAAACTTCTCCACAATTGCATCATCGGCAGCTACTTTCTGCAGGCAATGCCATATGTTTTTCATAGGTAATATAAAGTCGAGCCGTGTAATGGATAAGCTACAGTCCTTTTTTTTTTACTTTTTTTTAAGGATCGAGTGGAGTAGAGTCGCCTAATTGCGGCCGCCTCCAGTTTTCGGCCACCTCTCAGAAAAGTCGTTGTAACTAGTGAATTCGTACATATTTCTCTTTCCGATTTTTTGTCTTATATTGTTCTCTTTAACTTCTCTCTGAATCTGTCACAAGTCTTGTTGCATTTTTTCTGTCGCTGTCACGAAATGAACTCTTTTACCTCGTTTTGCATTGGTGAAGGTTTTGCGTGAATTTACTGTTACAAGCGATAGTGAAATTGCTGTCGGGAATTAGTGTTTTGTGTGGAAACTGTGTGGGTAAGTGTTTTCAAATGTTGTTTTTCTAATAAAATATATTATTTTTAATTAAAATTAGCTTTTAAATGCGAAAAACTTTTGTATTTATTGCTGTTTTTAAAGGGGCCGGGGATAGGACACCAAAATAAACGCGGTTGCCTGTTGTCGGCCAGCCCGGCCGGATATAGGCAACTCGAAAGGACACACGTATCCTAACTCCGGCCCCATCTTTTATCTTAGATCTAAAACAAATTTTTATAAGGTTCCCATTAACTTTTTGATCCTAAAATATTCAAATTCTTGTCTTAAGCGACTTAAATATGACCCGGGCAAATGAGAAACATGCTAAGAATAAGAAAAACCGCGTTATTCTGTACCTTAAAAGGAAAAGGAACCGATTTAGAACAAGCTTTATTTGAAATCCGTGAAAATAAACTTGCAATCAGGACAGCGGCAAGAAGGTTTACGATTCCAAGGATGACTCTTCAGGACCGAATTCACAAAACAACCTTAAATAACCTTGGGAAATTTAAACCCTGTCCTGTGCTCTCTGCATAAGAAAATAAGCTTAAAAACTGAATTATAAATCTATCGAAATTCGGCTTTCCTTAAACGTCTTGAAAACGGTGCAGGATATTCTTCAAGAAGAAGGCCCCAAAAATCCTTTCAAGGACAGCAAATCCGTTAAGAAATGGTACTACGGTCTTTTGTGACGCCATTCCGATCTAGGCCCTGAAACTGTATTTAAAGCCGCGCTCAAATAACAGAGGATGGAATAAGAAAATGATTAACAAAGAATAGTTTTCCCAAGAAGATGCTTTAGACATACTTGGGGATTCTTATAGAATATTTATTGCCGATGAAACGGGGTGGCTCCAAAAACTAGAAATGTCATTGCCCCAAAAGGAATTAAAAATCTTTACGAAGTCAAGGCAGCAAATGAAAAAAATAACTTTACTGTTCTGATGACTTTTTCAGCGATCTCCCTACTGGCTGAAATCGGTCCAAAGTAAGTAGCCTGAATGGGTTTTTGGCAAGACGGACAGCGGAATGATGCGAGGAGCAACTTTTCTTCAATATCTGAAAGAAGGTCAATTTCATCTCAGGCTTGGAAAATGTTCCAAAAAGACGAAGAAAATAAAAAAATGAAAACCGCCGAAGTTGAAAAAAGGAAGCTGTCCAAAAATGTCCTTAAGGACGTGGAACAAGACGAATTTAAAAATTTAGGCTGTGATAACTACGAAAATTGGTTTCATCTCCAATGTTCAAATCTTTCAACCGTGTCTTTTGCAGATGCCGAGCTGGAAGACTTTATTTGTCTAAACTGTGATAAAATTTTTGTTTTTGTCAATAATAAACATTTGTTTATTATTAGATACAGTGTTACAGTGTATTAAAAAATTGATTATAATAATTCCCATTAGCTTTAACAAAAAAAAAAAAAATCTTACCTGAATTAAATTTAAGGATTTTCGTTTTTTTTGTAGCTTAACCCTCAAAAGAGAAATAAACTAATTTAATTTTTTTTTTATTATTTTTTTTTATTGATACAAATTACTTTTTTTAAACTTTTTTATAGTAAAACATTTAAATCAAAAAAATAATAATAATTAAAGCCCTTAATTTACTGTGTGGCCGAATATGGGACACCAGTTGGTCGGAAATGGGAACCAAGGGGCCGGCTACTGGAAAAAATGACTTTTTTTTACAAAAATCTAAATAAATGTTTTGTTGCAAAAACCAATTAATGTTCAGTTTATTTTACCGATGAAGAATTCAATAAAGAATTATTTATTTCAAGAATTATTTGAAAATGTTAATATTTGTGGTTACTGTGCTATATTTTATGTCGAAAAGTCCTTAAGGGGCCGGCAACTGGCGACTCTACCTGGTGTAAATTGTAAACCGGGCAAATGTTAAACATCATACATTTTATTCAAAGCAACAACCAATCGTAGCAATTCATACCAAATATAAAAAACAGCTTTTCTTTTCTTAGCGCCTTGAATAACGATCGTATATAGACTGTTTTTCGTAGTATTATTATACCTTCTATTTTTTAGACTCCAAAAATGAATACCGCTTTTTTTTCTTAAAATACTTCGTCAAAACGAAGATGATTCAGATGATGGAAATAAATTGTTCGGTGGTTAATTTGCTATCGTTGTCAATTTTCATTAAATAAATGTATACTGCGCAAAGTACTATTTTTTTTTTTAAATGCATTTACTGCATTTTTTTTTAAATTTGTGGGTGATATACACTGTTTTTGGCTAGAAAAAAGATACGAGCATTAGCAATGAGCAAAGCGTATTATGTCAAACTGTGTTAGTTGAAATCCCACCTTTTGCAAGTGACTCCAGCTTTTTTTTCGGGTTTAATGATTGTTTTTTTTTTTTTTTTGGAAAATGGTTTATTGATACATACATAGGCACTTTACTATTAATTATATAAACATGCTATTTGTTTTTTCTTTATTTCACGAACAAATTAAAAATGTATTTTCTGTTTACATTGTTATACTACCCCATTCAGCCTCCATATTTAAAATCTAAACACTCAGATGAGGTAAATAAACGCATCGGGTTCATTTTAAACGTATTTTAATATAGTTTTTTCCAATGTTATTTATTTTACAAAGATGCCACGGACATATAAGCGAGAACTACCCGGCTCATCTTTCGCATCTGAGTTAATCTTAATTGCCGTAGAAGACATATTAAATAAAAATTTGCACCAGGAACGTATGAACTTAAAGTGACAGTGATTTACAACCGAAAAAAACTGCTCGCACGTCACAGTGTCATGGAGAAGAATGGCGGCACTTTCAACAGGATCGTCACCTTGTGATAAGGAGAACTTAGCAGGGACTTTCATAACTAAATACCATCAAGTACATCGCGACCCCTTTTAAAAATCAAATTGCGATTACCTCTGCATTGAAATTTGTTTTGTTTTGTTATGTAAGTAAAATAAATGAAAATTGAATAGATTTATTTGAAATAAAGGAAGTTTTTTTTTATTAAAAAGTTAAAATATATTATTTTATTTCTATACGAATGAAAGTAAATAAAAATTGTGATCGGATGCTGACATCAAACTACTTATTTCGATCTGTTTAGGAATTGAGTACGAATTCTTAAATTTAAGTGATCATTATTTAGAACCACCAGTTTGGGTTCAGTACCAAGCATTCCATGATTGACGAATTACATAGAATTACTGATATAATTGAGAAAGCATTTGAAAAAAAAAAGATATGCTCAAGCGTATTCCTTGACGTCTCACAAGCCTTTGATAAGGTGTGGCATGACGGCTTAAAATTTAAATTACGACAAGTTCTTCCCGTACGCCTATATGATATTTTAGAATCATATCTCGGGAATAGACTCTTCCGTGTCAGACATGGAAACGAATACTCTGAGCTTAAGGAAATTTCGGCCGGCGTGCCGCAAGGAAGTGTCCTTGGGCCCTTCTCTATCTGTTATATACTCGCGATATACCAAGAGAAGATGGCACTACTCTCGCTACGTTCGCGGACGACACCGCTATCCTAGCAGTAGGTAATACAATTGAAGAAACGACTGCAAAACTTCAAATCGCACTGAATAAGGTAAAGGAATGGACGAGGGACTGGCGGATCGCCCTCAACGAAACTAAATCTGTTCACGTGAATTTCACGTATAAGAAAACTAATGACTTGCCAATTTTCCTAAACTTGGCCCGAATACCCTTTGCAAACGAGGCCAAATACATGGGAATGACACTCGACGCAAAGCTGAAATGGAATTCGCACGTGAAAATGAAACGTAAAGAACTCGATATCAAATATAGAAAAATGTACTGGTTTACATTCCCAGCTCAGTACCGAAAACAAACTGCTTCTATACAAGCAAGTGCTAAAGCCGGTGTGGACCTACGGTATACAACTTTGGGGTTGTACCAAGAAAACAAATGCCAATATTCTACAAACTTTTCAAAATAAAGTGCTTAGAGAAATTGTACAAGCACCATGGTATATTAGAAACGACGATATCCATAGGGATCTCGGAATTCCAACAATTGAAGCTGAAACTAGAAGCTTCGCGAGAAAGCATAGAAACCGACTAATCGGACATGTCAACAATACAGTCCGACCAATTTTGGACGAGAACAATTTATTGCGCCGGCTTCAAAGAACGAAATGGTTTGACTTGGCAAGATAAGATTAACTGCGTCTAAATTGCGGAACATGCAGGATCTTTCATTGGAAAGTAGCCTGTCAAAAGTTGTTATTTCGTTATAGAAAAATTGCTTGATAAGTTATATCTTAGTTGCAGTATCTAACAATTCTTCGAAGGGTGGTGTTTTTAGTCAGTAAAAATCTGGCACTACTATGAGCACGCGCTTGCTATTCTCATAGTGTCAGTGGCGATTCCTTGTCTTAAGCAATGGGTTAGCTACGTGTTCCGGGGAAGTTTAAAAAAAAATATGAAATAGTGTTTTTTTTTTTTAATTTTACTAACAACTATAAAAAAAATCCATTTAAATTCCATTGTCAAATTCCTCACTTTCTTTCAGCTCTTTCAAAAACTCCGTTTGTACCTGTTGGCTGTACAGCGTCTGTGTTTTCATAAAAAAACAGTCAATTCGTTCTTTTATTCAGTGAGTTCAAATATGTTCGGGTAGCTTTCAATTACATTTTTGATTAATTCTTCAGGAAAATTGTTTTTTTGGCGATAGTTACTAAATTGTTTCCCGTTCAGTAAATAGAAATATTTCAGTTTTTCCAGCTAACCATGCGTAAAAGGAATACTGGTTTTCATTTAAGTTTCTATTATACTCTCTATTACGGTCCTTATGCGTTGATTTTAAACCTGATAGCTTTGGGCACGATCGACGATCGCGTTCCAAATGGTTTCTCTAATACCAAAAGAGATCACCCTATTGGAAGATGTCTTATTTTTGCAAATGGCCGCGCCAATGTCAAATCTGTTTTGACATTTGTGGACTAGACAGATGTAGAATACAAGTGAACAAGCCATGCGATGCACTCCCCAAGAACGCGGAATAATTTCGAATTTTCGATTTTTCGACCAAAATCATAATGAGCGATGAGGCTCATTTCCACCTCAGCGGGTACGTGAACAAGCAAAACTATCGCTTCTGGGGCACCAAAAATCCACGAGTAATGCACGAGGAGCCATTACACCCGCTCAAAGTTACTGCATGGTGCATGGGGCCATTTTTTTCGAGAACGCCGCTGGTCAAACGACAACAGTGGACGGCGCGCGCTATAGGGCCATGTTAACAGAGTTTTTTCTGCCGCAATTGGACGAATTAGGACTGGAGGACATGTGGTTCCAACAGGACGGAGCTACGGCACACACTGCGCAAGCCACAACCGATATTCTAAAGGCGGCGTTCCCGGGTCGCCCCATCTCTCGTTTTGGCGATTTGCACTGGCCCGCAATATTTCCCGATTTAACCGTTCCATACTTTTTTTTTTTTTTTTGTGGGGTTTTTTGAAGTCCCGTGTTTACGTGAACAAGCCCGAGACCCTAGAAGCCCTTAAGGACAACATTCGACACGAGTGCGAGAATCTGACGCCCGAAGTTCTCGCCGAAGTGATGAAAAACGCCATAAAACGACCCCGTATGGCAATTAATTGTGACGGCCGATATAATCTTCTCGACTTGACCAATAAAACTCGAAAGGTTCAAACAAACATAATCAAAAAACAGAATCGATGTTTTATTTAGAAAAAAAAAAATGAGAGCCAAACAATATCGGATGACTTCTTTTGGCCCACCTTGTAGATCTTCAATTATGGATTTTGTTTTAGCAGTTATTGTTGCAGATTCCATTTTATGTCTAACCTATTATTTATCTTAATAATAAGGTACATGTTCCTATTCAAAAAATATGAAACAAGCAAATAAAAACAAAGCATTTGCTTTGAAATACGAAAAAGTAATTTTCCCTTATTTATCGACAAAATTTTGTACCTATGGAATGAAACAAAACTAATGTCTATCTTACAATAACTGTCACATTAGCCGTTGGGGACTTTTTGCACAAAACAAAGTTATGAATATTTCACTATGATCTATATAAAATTACTCTTCTCCCTTTGCATTACTTCTATCTCACTTTTCACAAAAAAAAAAAAAACAAAACAAGAAAGCACCACAAATATATTATTTACTCACATTTATAATCGACGCAAATAGGTATAAAATAATAAATTACAAAATTTCGCACTTAACTTTAAAGATTCTTAGCTTTCTGCAATTTCCCTAGAAAGAGTAACATACGAAAGTACAAAAAAAAAAGGAAGAAAAGAGAACGCAAACAATGTGCTTGCTTACACAATACACATTACAATACAATACAATATACAACCCACTTTCGATTTAGCGCAATTGTTTGCGCTATCCCTTCTGCTTATTTAACTGGGCTTTGCTTCGACTGGTAGTCAAACACCCTCATATAGATTGTATGAAATTTGGTAGCGCAATTTCTTGCGCTAAAATCCTACCAGCTACAAGCGGGAGACATTTTTTAAGGGAGTTTTGGATTGTGCGTGGGCCTGGGCACTGTGTGTGTGTATGCAGGGAATATGGTATCGCAAATTTTAACGCTAAAGAAAATTTTAAGAGAACATTTTTGTATGGGAGAATGTGTTGTGTGTTTGGGTAGGAAAATATGATTTGGAAATAATGTAGATAGTTTTATTATTTAGTATTCCATTGTTTGTTGCAATTATTAATCTTCATAATAATTTTAACTTCGTCATTTGTTGTATTTTGCGTATAAAATGTATTTCAAAGAGTTTATTTTCTTGGCATATTTTCTTGGTTTAGCGCCGCTAAACTAGCTAACTGAGAGGAATCGCCACTGCATAGTGTCCTTGGAAGATTTTCACTTACCCTCGGTAAAAAAAAAAAAAAATTATTTAGAACTTTTTGTAAATAACACAATCAAACTTTCAGTGAGAAAGAAAAAAGAGAAATTACAAATTTCTATGATTTTTTTTTACCAATTATTTTTTGGAAACGCAAAACTACTGCAAACTTGCAGCAGTATTTCTGTTCATAATTGCATTGAATCAATTTTTTGTTTGCATGGCATGTGCAACAATGTTGCAATTATGAACTCGCACATGCTTTATCAAAATTTGCAAACACGTACGAAATAAAATCATAAATTCATCAAATTACTATGCCAAGATTGGGGACGTTCGGATTCCTAGTATAGTAAGTCTGCCAGCTGACTGACAAGAAGTATTTCAGTTTTTATTGGCCCAGAGTTGTTACGTTTATAGCTTCTGCATTTGACGTTTATGGAGGGGAAGCCGACAAATCTAGTCAAAGAAATCCTGCCTGCATACTCAGTTGACATTTTGATGCGTCAAATTTAAAATAAACAGAGTGGCCACTGCAGAATTCTGAAAAAAAAGTCCAGTGAGAGAAAAATGTGTCAATTCTAAATCTACTACCTATAGCAAATTTAGAATTTTCGCACGATTTTTAATAACCAGTAGTTCGCATAATAGTATCATAGTGTTGTGATAGTCAACCGTGCTACATTTTTTCAAGTTGTCTAGTCAACGCGTTCGTCCCAAAAAATTTGTTGACGTTTTACTTCACGTAACCATTGTTTTAACAAAAATAATGTGCGTAAGCGTAAGGTACAAATGTGAATGTCAAAATCTAACTAACTTTAAACATTAAAAACTGTAACGTGCTAGATCTGATTGAGAAAAAGTTTGATTCATTAATTGGATTCTTTTGATAAAGTTATACTAAAACAGATCTATGCAGATCTTATGCAACGCATACATAATTTCTATAGGTTGTAAAGTTGTAAAGATCCCCATAAAAAAAAAAAAAAAAAACGAGATGGTATCACACAAGACGAATATAAATTAGTCTTAGCGCCATCATCAAGGTCAAGGTAACTGGAACGTGATCAATATAAAAAGTTTTAAAAATAAGAAATATCATCATGTTCATTCTAATAGTAAAATACCATGCGACGACGCCTGTGGTATTATGCAATTTGGGGGAAAATATAATTTTCGAAAATTCATTTTCAATTTAATATTTAAATATTACAGACAATCAGTGGTTTTGGATTAATAGCACAAATGGAAAGGTATACATTGTTGATATCTTTATCTATAAGCCCATAACTCGAAAATGAATCGTCCGATGTGAGCTATCTTTTCTTTGTTGTGTTTGTCTACGTCTAAGGAAGTTTCATACAGTGAGATCGTATTTGACAAAAATTCCACATGAATTTTATTATTTAGCAGGTTTTCTTTACGGATACAATGTGTTTTGTGTTTTTGCCAGTAATTGAAGTGGAAATTTATGTGGTGAGTTTAGTTTTTAATGTTTTCATTGCATTTGACAGGAATTGGAAAATTCGTGGAAATACATAAATAGATTTTCTATACATTTTGTATTGGGAGTTTTCTTTTTTTTTTAAATGTTAATTGTAATATACAGTGAGATCGTGTTTGTCAAAAGTTCTGCCTGATCTTCATGATTTCGGAAATTTTCTTTACGGAAACCATTTCTTGTGCTAATGCAATTGGATCTTTTGTAATATGTAAAACGTTGATTATTTATTTCTGATATCTCCAGTATGCAGATATTAGGCGTGTTTTTTGAGCTTCGACCTCAGCAAAGCAAAGGGCTCAATGTAGTGCTAAATTGTTTTTAATTATTTTTGTGGTAATAAAAAAGGGTTTTATTAGGTATGTCTTCTATGGGTTTCAACTTTTTTCTTGTAATTCACGATAAAACGTATTTTCGTACATACTACATACATACTTATATTATTTAAATATATTCCGACTTGCCTTTCTGTCTTTCAAACTACAAACGGTAGGGTACGTACATCTCCAATAGCAGCAACGACATTTTTAATGTGGTGTGGTGGTTCCTGCTTCGCATATTCCGATTCTGGCTAAATATATATACCTATGTCACATAGAAGTGGATTTGCTAAAACTAATTTGAATGACTTAAAAGCCAAAATGCAAACAAATTAAACGGAAAATTGAAAATCGTCGGTAAAAATAAAAAAATAAAAACTTTGGAATAATTATTAATAACAAGTCAAATCAAGAGCTACACTATTACGTATTCCTTAAGTATTAAAAATTAAAATAACATGTTTATCAACACACGCAGGTTGTCGAATTAGATGATGAAGCGACCGTCGGTCGGCAAATTCAAAAGAATATGTATTTTTTTTTTTTTTTTTTTTGGGATCTGACCCGGAGGTCGTTGAGATCAGAATGATGCACGTCATAGTCAACTTAGGAGGCTTGGATATATTTGATTCGACTGGCGGGGGATTGTTTGTAGTTGATCAGGATATCTCTGAAGATATATATAGTCTTTACATTCACAGAGTAAATGTACCACGATTTTGATGCAGAAATGGCATTCCATCTCTCAAAAACCAACTATTTATTGTAAGTAATATTGAAGCTGTTGATCTATGCTTTAAGTGGTTTACTTTGGGTTTTAGCTTACTGGATCTACTGGATGTCAATGTCATTCCAATGGAAATACATACCTACTTCCCTGACAGCTGAAACACTGTGGAACAGTGCAGCCCTGGGATCCTCTGCTTGCCTATTCATTGGCTATTTTGTTTCCTTTATGCTCTGGCAACCAGAAGTTTTTTTTTTGTTTTTGTTTTTTAATAATTAATAAAGCAGCGAGTTGAAGTGGTGTATAACTGCGATTTGGAGTCAACAGAGGTTTGCGATCGCTCTATTGAATCGTCTGCCAAAGAAAATAAAAAGCAATCATTTTCTGGGCAAATTATGCACGTTCAGGAATGTCAAAGATTATTAAGAAAATATGTTGTTTCCATAATTTAATCTTAAAAACATTTTTGACTAATGCAAGCAGGAATGAGCGTTTGTAGATGAATAAAATCGGCCGGTTATATCAATAACGAAATAGCCCCTGAACAAATTGTAGTACCATGCCTCTGAAATAAATCACTTTACGTACGAACGTTTTCCAAACAAACCTTTTACTGCTCATAGAAAAATGTATAGGAACATTTATCATCCAAATACCTATATTCAATAAAATTATTGACCAACGATGTAGTCATCACAGTTACTCCTATTACAACCCTGAACTCATACGTGCCTTCGGTGTCGATTGACTGATGATGCATTTGCATCGCTATTTGACAGCGTATAACGTTTGGTATTATTCTGCTAGTTTTTTGTAAATACTTTTTTAGGAATTATATCTGTGAGCAGAACCACCACACTCGAGAACCTAGTTATTTCAATAGTCGACTAGATTGGTCCGGACTATAGATGTACTTTGAACATAAAGATATAGATTGCTCGGTAACGTCACTTTTCCTACGTCGGCTATGTCACACACTAGTTTTGTTGGGTATGTACACCTCAATAGACGTCAAAAAGAACTGTTCATGTTATCGAAGACACATCAAGTCAGCGGACTCACTAAACTAGGTACTAGAACGTCCCCAATTACACAAATGTATATATTCTGAAAACATTTGCATTCAGTTAAAGCAGGGGTGTTAATTACCGCTGCTTGTTTCTTTTTCTTTTATTATTTTCAGCCAATTTTTTTCTTAATTTTGTGATAGACTGTCATACTGGAATACTTTATTGCGCATTGGTTTTTAGGGTTGAAAAGTGATTTTTCGGATCATCATCATTCCTTCGCTATCAAGTCCCATAAAAATAGGACTTACAAGAACTACCAAGAACCGAGGTATATACCTGATTACGGTCGTTTAAAAGAATCTAATCTATAAGTACTATAGGACCATCCGAAAAAGTGCTTTAACACAGTAATCAACTCGTACGTATGTACTACCATAGACTGAATCTGCACACTGAGGTAAATCTTAGAAAGCACTAACGAAATGTAGACGTGTTCGAAGTGTTCCAGATGAGCTATCTTTTTCGTTGAAACGACAAAAAGACTTGCAGGATGTAGGATAACAAAGCCGAATTGTAATGGACAGAGTAGTGTTATGTTCAAATGTTGTTAAAAAGCGCACAATTCCCAATACTTTTATTTCTCAGCTGTTACCAAATGCGATTGACGAACATCATTTTTCGATACGTTTTTTTTACAAGTTCTTTAGCTGTCAATTGGCTTTTTCTCCTTCTTATTTGACACTGACGTTGTCGCGAACTACCGTAGTCCGTAGCTATGGCGATGCGCGAATTCGGCATCACGGCAAAAGTAATTCAGCTTGGTCGCGTGAACAAGCAATATGAAAGTATTTAAAATGAATTTGGGCATTAAGAAGAATTATCGTCTCTTCAATATTGTTTTGGAGCAGGTGGTGTTCGTTGCAGGTGTCAACACGGCGCTGCTTTCAATGCATCTACTCAGCTGCTGTGGAAGTATTTAGGAAACAGGTAGGGGAGACTGGGTACGGTTGAAACAATTTCGCTTATACCGTCGATACCATTGCCGTTTAAAAGCTAAGCGGTGATCAAGTTATGTGAAATGTAGGAGCATGTATCTATGTATATATATATGACAATATATATATGACAATATTCATCACGTCATTGTTTTATATAGAATTAAAAAAAAATAGTACCTACCTATTTCTAAACAACAACAAATTAAAGAAAAAAAAACTTAATTCATTATATTAATTGAAAATTAACAAAAGGAACATAACTTTAATTTCGATATTTGCAATCGATAAAATTCAGTTGTCGGAATATTCCGAATCACAATTGTGGCAAATATAACTATTGCAACCTTCTGTGCACTCTTTGTGAGCCCACATTTTACAGGTGATGCATTTGTATCCAATTTTCAATAGATATGCTCCCTTTATTTTTACTTTCATATCTTTTATTTTCTTTTTTACACCTTCCAACCTTTTCTTAGCTTGCTAAGCTGGTTTGCTTCAGTCTTGCTTAATGCTCCTTTTTTATTTGTTCTTTCTCTGGTGTATCGGTGTATATTGTAGACTTTCTGTATCTTCTGATTTCATTATATAACAATAAAAAAAAATAACTAAACACATTGTTTCAACCGTCCCCTGAAAAATTGTTTCAACCGTCCCCAACCCCCCCTTTAAGTACAAAATATCTATAAAGTAACGAAAACAACACTGACACGTTTAAACTAGTCACCATACTGTATTCTACACTCTTAACTGCATACAAAAAAAAATAGGCACAGCAATCTCGCATCGATAGAAAACCCAGTAAAATAAAAAATAACAAAACAAAAATACTTACTTTTGATAGTCTAAATAGAACATTAGCTCTCACTTAAAACTGAACCGCCGAACGAACGATTCATGACTGCTATTCGTCTACGGACTTGTTTTTGCTTCATTCACCCCTAATACTCAAAGACGCTGCGCGTATGGCTCACGAGATATTCCCGTTGTTTCAACCGTCCTGTGTTTCAACCGTACCCAGTCTCCCCTACAGGTACCATACTGGGCTCGATGGAACGATTCAACACTACAAACAAGATGTTGCAGGACCCGAAATTGATTCTGGAATCTGCAATGCGTGTATTAGAATCATTGAAATTATTCATTGATTCCAAACGAAACAATTTTGAATGCTCATAATGCTCATACTGACCAATACGTACAATCACACACCTGAATAAGAAATGTGATGTTGAATCCGCTCTCTGCCATGTAACTTAAGGAAATGTTTCCTCATAAAATCGACGCACAACCTATCAAAATAAAAACACCTAACAACCGCGAGAAAATTGCTTTTTCAAAACTTCTTTAGCAAGATTATAAGAGCAAAATTTATAGTCGCGTGCTGAAGAGGTTCGTCTTTCCCTAACTATCAAGTGTGTCTTAGATCTATGGAGACCAACCTTCAGAGCGAGAAGTTCCCTCCTTCGAGGACGCTTTTCTCCAATGTAGAATGCCTTGAGCCAATAGTTTATATTAGTAGATGCAATACTTTTTTACGTAATACCAATAATCACCCATATGGTGTTATTATAGGTAGGTAGAGGTAGCCACTTTAAAAGCTATGCTGTCTTGAAAAAGATGGCAACTACTGACTGCAAACTTGTAGGTTAGATCCTACCTATAAAAACAAGTCTTTGCTCATCGGAAAAACATTTTTGTTTTCCAAAAATGAAAACGAGTAACAGTAGGTATTTCGCCGACGCGACGGTGGAGAAACGGGGTCTCGATGGGACTTATTAATAAAGTTAAATAGGTATCTAGCCAGTAGCTTTTTTTTCAACACGAATACTCTCTTCAATTTTATTGATCAATGTGGTGTCATTTTATTATGAAATAGGTACTTTTGAAAGCGCCTTTTTACTTACCCAATGCATCACAGGGCGCTCTTCAGTACAGACGCCCATGTGCGTCTGTTGAGGTATAACGATTGTAGCCCCCAACGATATTTTTTGAAGAGCCTGCACGACTGCTTCTTTATTAATAATCGCAAGCGACTGAAATTATTATCTATTCCAAACTCTCGGACGTCTATGCAGAGTATTAATCAATCCGTTGATATCCTCTGACATTTAATTTAATTCCATATACATGTAGGTATATATCTCTGTATTTTGAATAAAGTTGTAGGTAGGTACCTACATTTATCTCTGTAGATATTTGGCACTTTTATGATTTTATCACATCACATGTATGTAGGTAGGAATTTTCCGACACGATCACTGATTTTGAAATAAATGACTCTATTATCTCGAAATTGATTCAGGACATCGACGACCACTTGCAGTTGCGGGGTTAAAAAAAAAAAAAAAACACGTAAATAAATTCTTAACTATAGGTAGGTATAGGACAACGAACGAACACCTTTACGATCCATTTCCATTCCTTTTGCCTTTCCAGAGACCGACCACAGAAGTAGCCACTGCAGGTAGATAGATAGATTTATGTAATTCACAAAAAAAAAAAACAAAGTCTTCAAACTAATATAATTGCTTCTATGCACGCTGACAAAAATTAAACTAATTTATGGGAGAACAATAAACTTGAAATGGATCGAAGTCCCCGAATATGTTTAAAGTAAAACAAAACATAAAATAGATGCCCACTGGAGATAACAGTCATTTGAGGGTTCCTGACGTGCTCTTAAGATTCTCCGATAAAAAATAATTTATAACTCTGGCTTTATGCCCAGTTGAAGGTGAGTTCCACCAACATGCAGCATTTCACTACACTATACAAGACACCATTCATTTTTTCTTCAAACGAATACAACAAATTTATGGATTTTTTTTTTTTTTTTTTTAATTTTGTATACCACTTTGGGTTATTTTAACTTCACACTAGCAATATTTAATAGCACATAATTTGATAGCGATTATGAATAGAAAAGGGCACTCCCCACTGGTAATGGTAACTAAAAACAGTTGCAATCACGGCGCGACAACTTTACAAAAATCAAAAAGCTGCATCAGCATCACTACCTTTTTGCCGACACAACCAAAATCACTGACGAATTCTACACCGATTTGAATTCTGTGAGAGTTTCACTACGAAACGCATGCGCTTGTCACCGCACTTCAACGACGAATACTTTGGCGAAGAGAAGAAAGAAAATGGGAGGTGTCGTCGCGTATTTACTTTCTGACGGGTATTTTCGATCTCTGTCATGTCACTACAGTGCACTCTGTCTAATCGGGGTAGGTTTTGATTGGTAGCGTCATTCAGGAGCGATTTTCAGCTTCCCTGCTTTTTTATCGTCTAGGGGGTGTGGTTAGTTGCATTTAACTATGGAGTGACGAGTGACTGAAATGCTGCACGGTTAGAGCAGACCAGGTATAGTGCTGTTAGAACAACTTTTTTCTGTTGATGTGGATGGCAATGTTTCATATTTCGATCTGTAGGTAGATAGGTAGCCAGCTACAACTAAAAGGGAACTCAAACGAGGATGGTTGTTAAAGCTACAAAAATGGGCATTTCGCCAACTTCCAGTTTTATTTGCATTTTTCTTCGTAAGTTGAATCCATGTGCATGTACTACTTTTTACAAAGCACATACAGCAATGGCGAACAATGTGCTTGTTAAGCTGAATAAATAATAACACATAAAGAGAAAATAAATAAGTGGATGTAGCTACGGCCGTATAGATGGATCTGGAGACGTAGCGTAGGTTTGGTACATAGCTACCGCGGCATTTGTGTAGAGGTACCTATGACCGACAACGACGGTGACGAGGGCTTTGTGAAAAATGGTAGATTCTCGCGGTACGCACCTACGTCGGTAAGTAGGCAGGTATTGGTAGGTGAGGTATAGGTATATGGCTCGATCTCGAAGCCAAAATAATAACTGTTTGCATAGCCGGTTACGTAGGTACCTACCTATAGGGAATGGGTATTGACCTACGTATTTGTATAGAAATGGGCATTGTTTCAATATGTAAGCTTAGCCGATGCTGGTAATTGATTAAAATGCGCCGAGGAATTAGGTAGGTAGGTAGGATAGGAACGTAGCTATAGGTGGGCACCTACCCATAAGGATAAGTGAAACCCAATCATTGGAGCATCGTTGCTCCTGGCTGTAGCTACTTTTGTGGATATAAGAATTCCTTTATAATAATAGTTTTGCTTATCAGATAGGTGCTAGTAAGAAGGTAGCTGGCTTCTAGCTAGGGAGCTGGAACCATAGTTTTCGTATGGATCCACAAATCTACATAAATGTAGGCAGGTACAGAGGCATGGAGATTCATGTTTATCCTGGTCTGAACAAAATTGTTGCAATAGGTAGGTATCAATAAGTCAGATGTGATTTAGCTAATTGTAGCTCAAATCGAAAGGTTTTCAATACCCATAGGTGCATACAAAGCTTAGCTACCTATACGGACTTGCGAAGAAAATTGGAGGAAGGATATTGACCAATTGTCATCCAGTAGGTAGAGTCGCTAGTGCCTGCCTCTAAGAGAATTTTTCCAGAAAATATACCTACCTAGGTATATTGTAGGTAGGTACAATTTTTTTTAATTTTTTAAATTTTTGTAATTGTTGAGGTTTCTTAAATTAATGTAGGTAATTATATTAAACCCAATGCCAATATATTCATTTCAATCAATGTAATATTTAGTTTTTTGAAAAAAAAAAAAAAAACGTGTTTGCCAGTTACCGGTCCCTTGTATCTTAAGCATCAGATACAATACTGAGACTGAGACCCCGGCCGATTTTCCATTACTTGCCTACCTAGTACCTACATACCTACTACGTGCGTTATAAGCCTAAGTCTATCCTTTGCAGCGAGCGTCTGCGTGAATTCAAAACTTTTTGAATTTTCCTTGGTTTGCAGGAATTTTCTTTTTTAATCTCGTTTCCTTAGTTACTCGGACGGCTTTGTCATTCGCTAAGAACATTTCGGTATTCTGTCTTCAGACCTTTAAAAGCACCTACATTAAATAAATAAATAGTTGGTGCAACAGGTCCGGAGGGACGCTAGGCCTAGCTTCTCACAACCATTCGTTTTGTGTGCGTTTTCATTTTTGGAACGAATGGAAGGGATCTACAGTTTTATGCCGACTCCAAACGGCTTATTGAGAAGCTCTTTCAAGACAGTCATACTCTCGGATGTTTGTCAGACGTTCGCGAGAGGCACCTACATCTGCTACAAAAATCGCTTAGTTCAATGGACATTTTTTTTTTTTTATATACTTCTCCCGAGAAAGGCGAACCTATAACGCTTCAACAGCGCCCCGAGATGCCTGCAGATGTATGTTTGTTCTGCACTTAAATTGCTGCAAATTGTAGTCTTCTGGAAATATATCCCCAGGAAGCGAGTTCCAAAGTTTGCTTGTCCTGTAACAGAAGGAGTTTTGGAAAGTTGATGTCCTCGCGGTTGTCAAGTGTACTGTATGGTCATGAGCATTAGCAGCCTGTCTTGTTGGGCGCCCAAAAGTTGCATTTCGAGGGATAATGTCTTTGAGTTCCTCAGAACATCTACCATGGAAGTACCTATAGAACAAGCATAGGTCAGCGACTTGTCTTCTGTGCACCAACGGTTATAGATTCGATGTGAGTGTATTGTATCCAATGAGTCGAACTGCTCGTCTCTGTATGCTATCAAGCAGGTTAAGTGAATGTTTTGGGGCCGAGCTCCATATATGGGAACAATATAGGTAGCTCAATTTTGCGGACGCCGATTTTGCGATATAGGATATGTGGTTCTGCCATGTGATTGCTGAATTGACTGTGACTCCTAGAAGGTGCATTGAGTCCTTGTGATGGATTGGATGGTCATCCATTTGGATCTGAGGAACTGTTGATTCATTTTTTCTGGAAAATGTTGTGAGCTGTGTCTTGCTTGCATTAAATACAACCAAGTTGTCCTTTCCCCACTTCAAGATTTTGTCCAGATCATCATTTAGAGAATTAATTTGTTCACATCTCTGACTGTGTGATGTAGCCGTATTCACAGGCCCATTGTTCGAGATGGAGGATATAAGAGTGCTGTCATCTGCAAAGCTGTAGATATTATTATTTGTCGATCCAAGCAAATCGTTGATGTGGAGAAGAAATAGAGTTGGAGAAAGAATAGATCCTTGGGGCACTCCTGCATTTATAGCAAACGAATTGGATGACACACCATCTACAACAACTTGGATCGATCTTCCCAGAAGAAAATTTTGCATCCATCCGCAGAGTTGTTGTGGTAATCCGTAAGACGCTAACTTGCCTAATAGGGCTCTATGCCAGACTCGGTCAAATGCCTTTAATATGTCCAAGGCTACGGCTCTGGATTCGCCGTGTTGTTCAATTGATTGTGTCCATAAGTGCGTTACGTAGCTTAACAGGTCACCAGTGGAACGACGGCTCCGAAATCCGTATTGCCTGTCGCTTATTAATCGATGGCCTTCTAGATATTTGATTATTTCGACATTTATTGCCTTTTCCATTACTTTAGAGAGCATTGAAAGTAACGATATTGGACGATAGTCTTGTGGCAGACATTTCTTCCCTTTCTTTGGAATAGGTTGAATGCGAGCATCAACAAAAAAGGGAACTGGACTTTTGACATTATTTTCTAAAAGCCAAATTTGGAGGCATTCCTTAACATAGGTATTCAGAAAAAAAAAAATGTTTTTTTCATCCGCACCCACTTTCGGTTTTCCCAAAGAATCAGGCTTGTAGTTTTGCAACTTTCAACCAGCCAGGTGATCTTTTGTAAGGCAGGATGACTATGAGTGGAAGTGTTTTTCCACAGGCTGTAAATGTCGGTAGAACTGTCAGAGTTTCTCTTTCCTTTCCTGTTTTTAGGTTAGGTTAGGTTAGGTAAGGTGTCTGTCTAGAAATACACACTTAGACCAAATTTGTTTAAGCTGAATAAATAATAACACATAAAGAGAAAATTTTTGATACCACATGAGTTAAGGAAGGCGGAGGGGGTGGTGGTGGAGAAGAGAAGTCCAGCGTGCTATCTAGGACATGCTAGAGGGCGCATTATTGCTGGCTTTGTAATTATATGACAACTAGCTGACCTGGCGAACTTCGTACCGCCTAACGGTCAATGAATTTAATGAAACCTTTTAACTTAACTTAATTTACTATTTTAATTAAGTTCAATAGTTCATTATAGGAAATACAAATTCAATAAAAGTACAAAAATCAAGTATTTCAATGGCTTACCAGTATAAGACAGTTGTTTTGATGAAGTTATGTATTTAGCTGCATTGGTTTATATTTGGATTTATTATCTTCACTGACGCACCTTGTGATACACAATATTTTTCGGTTTGTTATCAGGTGGAAGAACAAACAAAGTGGATGGTTTACTGACACGTGAATATGCCACGTACAATTGACCATGGGTAAAAACATTTGTTTTTTAATTTCAGACCACAAACACTCAATTAACCCTGTGATTTGTTAATCGTCATGGTGAATGGGTGAATGCAAGACAAATCGGAAATTGAATTAGTTTAAACTCAAGGGGAAGGGACACATCGGTTGGGATCATCGGTATCCTCGGAATGAGAACTCCCTTCTTTAAAACACATTGATCATCAGTTCTCGTATCACCAAACCCGTTCCATTGCATAGTTTTGGCTGGTTTAGATTTCGAAGCATGATGACTACCGAGCCAACCTTGAGTTGTAAATTGTGCGGTGGTAAGCCAGGAATATTAAGGAGTTTACAAATTCAGTTGGATAATTGGTTGCCAATAGATTTGAATGAATGCAAATTGCCTACCAAGGATCTGATCCTGAATTAGAAAGTTTCAGTAATCCACATTTTTATTCTAAGCCGCTAAAATTACTCGCTTACTCAACCATTCGCTATTTTTGTGGTTAGCAATGATGTTCGGGAATACTTTGTTGATATGCTCGTCTTTCGATGAGACAAAATTGTGAAAATTCGAAGGAAATAAAATCAATCCGCTCAATTCGTCGACATTAGGAACACGGCCATTACCGATAGTTAGCAATTGCTTCGAAAAATCTGGAGCAGATTGATCATTCAGCAATGCAACTCTCATGTTTGCTGTCAGCTGACGTTTCTCACATAGCGCCACAGATTGGATGGTTTGAGGCAAGCAAAGTCGGATCTTTTACGAACACTACATTCATTTGAACTAATGGGTCTTATTCAAGCCAATTATATTCAAAAGTTATATTAAACACATTAGTAATAAGAATAACATTGTCGATGTTTTCAATCAAATTGCAATTATTTACGTGTCCGTCAACCTGCCACTTGTTCACTGAAGTGCCTCATGGTACACACCATTTTTTGTTCTATTTGATATACCTATGTATATGTATAGTGCGTACACGTACAAAGCGGGAGGTTGGCCAACACGTGGCTCGCCACATACAATTGACCATGTAATGTCGTTTTCCATTGGGACAAAAAATCAATCTTTTTTTTGATCTAAGTTATTTTTCATGTTCCATTGGGCAAAAAAGCAATGTTTTTTCGATTCGGATCACTGTTTGCAGATATCAATATTTTTTTTCAGATTTACACATACTACGACAATAACCACTATACTGTGCACAGGTGTTTTACGTCATTTTAAGAAGTTGTCTTTCAAGACAAATACGCAAACTTTCGTGAAAACCAAAATAACGAAATACATAAATTAATAGCTACGGATATAATTTCGGAGGAATTATTATCTTCATTGTCTTCCTCGTCATCTGAAGACTACAAATCACCAAAAATACTTCATGTATCTACAACAGGGGAAACATTTTTCAAGTCGATTTCCATAACAGCTGAAATTTTTGTCAAGTAACTTACTAATTTACAAAAGCAGATCAATTTCGTTGCATGTTCCATGAGCAGCGTAAAATCTGAGATCTAAAAAAGATTTTTGGAGGTCCCAATTGAAAACGACATTGGAAACATGGAAATTCAAGATTGAAAAAAATCCAGATCTTAATTATCAAGAGCCTGAATCTCGAACACTGCCTTTACTCACGTATTTTTACCCATATTTGATTGACCTGAACATACCACAACAAACAAATTTTCTTCATAAATTTTGTTTAGCCAGAAACCAGTCCGAATTAGTGTAAATCATCGAAATAGGTCCAGGCGTTCTTGAGTTATAAGCTTAGTAACTAACGTCACTCGTTCCATACAAAATGTATGGGAAAATGAATTTTCTTCACATTTTTTTTCTCGTAGATTTTTCGGGAATTTTCTTTGATATTCTTCTTGTTTGGCCGGAGACCAGTCCGAATTAGTGCGAATCATTGAAATCTGTCGAGGCTTCCTTGAGTTATAAGCTTAGAAACTAACATCACTTTCTTTTATATATCGCACTAATATTACAATACTGTTGTAAGTCAAAATGTGACTTTTTTCAGAAATGGCGAAAAACCGATAACTCACATTCTGTTACAGATTATAAAGAAATGAATACTTTATTACGATTGTTAATAAAAATAAAGAAATTATATATTTACATATTATTTTAAATATTGCAGATAATAAATATGTTTCCAATTTTTGAGTTAGGAATGTATTACCCCACAAAAAAAAGTTTTCAAAGGGATGAATTATTTTGAAATGTGTAGGACTCATAATGTCATATCTTTTTTCTTTCGCACAGTGTGTTATTTCACACATCTAGCGGAACTTTATTTGTTTCACGAATGAAAGAAGTGTTTTGTTATATTTATTTGTTCAATTACGTTATATAGATATATATTTCTGTAAGGTTTTTCAGAGTTTTACTAAATTATTTCTTTAATAATTTGGAACTTACCTATAATATGTTACTTGCATCCATTATCTTAATGTCTTATAGAATAATTTCGCTCAAATCATCGCGTACATTTTTTTATTTTATTTTAAGTTTACTTTACTCCTTTCAAACTTTTATATATAAAAAAACGTTTAAAAAAATAATAAAACTTCAACAATAGGTTTTAAGAAACTTTTAGCTTTCTTTATTGAAACATAATATAATTTTTGATTTTATTTTTATTTCTATTCGTAAACTAATCAGACTCAAATTCGCTTTCATCTGGATTGCCTATATCTTAAAGTTCTTCGGGAGCTTTAAAACAGGGAAATGCTCTCCAGTGGGAGCGGATTTCTCTATCTATGCAGCATTGTACTCTGGCTCGATGGATAGGGATCCGAAGAAAGTTCTTCAGGGTAGCGTTCTTTCTTTGCCTTTTGAACTAAATAATAAGCCGGGTAGACATTTGCATTCATTGTTTTAAGCTGCTGGCGCATATTTTTGTACTGAAAAGTACTTAATTTTGTGCTAACCATTAGCAAAAGCACTTCCTCTGGAGAGATGATTTTATTTGGCTCATGCTGAGTTAACCAAGGCTTTTTTAGGTCTGTTGCCCTTGCAGGAGAACTAAGAACAAGCTCTTTAATCAGATTTGCTGCATCCCTTTTACCAGCTAATTGCATAGTCACTTCTGCCGCAACAGCAATTTCGCTTGGCGTTCTAGTGCTTAAAAGTTCACATATTTTTCGTTTTTGCATTTTGGGTACACATTCGCTGAACGACTTTGAAGGTCGTCCACGATTCGGCTTCGTACTTGTTGTTGGAACTTCGTTGTAAGAACTCATCCGGAAACTTAATCTCCTCATTCATCATTTTTCATTGTCCTTCCGGAATCTTCTCAGATCTCGCACACTACGTTCCCATTTGGCTAAAATTTTGCAATTGAGAGAGCTTACATAAATTTGTAACACTCTAAGAACACTGACCATGTCCACAAGACCAAGGCTTTCCTTCAAAAAGACCGAAATGTCTTTACTATGGTGTTCTTTCTTGGAGTTTTTCCAAATATCAAAAATTACTTGATTTTTCATTGTAACTACAATAGGCCCATGCAAAAAAAAAAAATGTATGGGGTGAGCACTCAAGAGCAAAAAACTGTAAATGGATTCTGACAAATAAAACACAGGAGAACATTTTAAGCCCTATTACACGAGGGATACATGTGGATACATTTTTAAAACGCTTCACAAAGTCACAAGACACACAAAAAAAATTCAGGCGTAAGGCCTCCAAACAAAACGTAGATTATTTCACATTTTAAAGTTCACAAAAAATTCATACTTAGCTTAAATACAAAAAAATAATAACAAAATATTAGTGAACTAACTGCTTATTTCAATAAACACGGAATGGTCAATTGGCCGTGAAAAATGCAACAAACTATACAAAAAAAAAATTGCTCAATTTAAGCTGTGTTTGTGATGTCAGAGAACGGTTAAATACCGTTTTAACTTTGTTTTTGTTTTAAGCATGTTGTTGGCTGATGTTCTACCTTTCATATCATACCAAAACATTATCATTTGGACGACTTTTAATTTTGCATTAAATTCCGCTAAATGCGTGAAATAACACACTGTGCGACGGTTTTATTGATGCGTAGGGAATTGAATTTTAAGTTTGAATAATGATCTATCTTATATTTGACCAATTTTGAGTTACTACAGTATTGTAATATTAGTGCGATATATAGACTAGCTGACCCGGCGAACTCCGTTCCGCCCAAATTCATAAATGTAATGAAAATAATATTTCCAAGCATGCGCAGCACATGTTACTTTATGTAATTCCGTCAATTCAGATTCTTTATTCAAAAGATATATTAAATACAATAGAAATAACTGAAGTATAGCAATATCGATGTATTTCAATAAAACTGCAATGATTGACGTGCCGGCCAACCTTCCGCTTCTGTACTAAAGTGGTTTGCCCACAGGTGAGCACGCCACATACAATCGGACCATGTGGAATTGAAGATTGATGCTACAAATATCCAGCGATTGTCCTTGCGACTTATTATTTGTCATAGACGCTTAAATGCCAAATCGTTCTAAGTAAGCGGAGTCCGCGATATGACAATGTTTGCCTTTAAAACTCAAAATCGTCCTTGCATGATTTGAGATTCTTCACAATCATATCAAACGCGATCCGATACAAAGTTTCGGTGCATTAAGGTTGCTCATAAAAATGAAAATCGAGCCGACTTTTAATTTCAAATCGTGAAGCGTTAAGTCCGGCATATCCGAATTAATAAATTAAAAATATTGAATAATTTGTCTTGTATTGGAAGTGACACTACCCGTTTCCTATCCATTCTGTTTTTTCCAAAGTGCGGTTTTATTATCGGGTTTGAAAACAAATCTGCGATCTTCTAAGTTCATGTTCTCTATCGCCGTTTTAAACATTATAATGAAAGCGTTGATTGCATTTATAATGGTTGCAATTGTCGAATGACGTTTTTTGTCACTCCTATTTGCCCTCTGTACAGGCTATCGACTTGATCATCCCCCGACAAAATGAAGTACACCTGCGAATATTGCTGTACGTCCTCATTTACTGGCAAGAAGGCACCCATCCGATGGTAAATTTGGCTTTGAATATGTTAATCCGAATTTTGCGGCTTAGAATCCCGTGCCATTGTTAGAAAATGTGTGTTTGCATGATGTATAAGAGAACATTTTTTGAATGATTTTTGTTTCCAATTAAGTATACGAAAACGTTGTTGTACTGCCAAATGTATTCATCTGTCATCTTTAGAAAATCCTCCGATTCAAATGGCTCCGTAGGTGCTAATTTGACTTTGCCAATTGCACAGCAGTTTTTTTTTTAGCGCGTTTTAATGGTGGCACACAATTACAGTCATCGCTCCAATATCGAAATCGCATCACCGACATAGTTTTCTGTTCGTTCTACTGAAATGCCAGTCGTTCGAATGTCAGCAACGACGCTCATCTTGCCACTCCGATCAGCAGTAGGATTTGACGCAGTTCTCATTACTTAGCACTCTCAATTTTCTTGACTGTTGATCTGGTCTTATGCCATGCGATGTCCCACTTTTCGTTTCTTCTGTAGTTTGGCTTCGTTGATATTTGTTGTTTGTTCGTCGGCCAATATTTGTGCGCATTCGTCCTGGCATTTTTTTAAAATCACTGAAATTTGCTTTTCAATAACTATTTTGTCCGCGTTTAAACTTTTTACATTTAATTTTTACCTTATCAACTGTATAAAAGAAATGAAACTGGAAACTGTTGGAGCGATGCACAAAATCAAAAACAAACCATCACTGTTGACCAACGTATAACACAATAAATTTATTTCGACTTTATCAATCTACTTTTTGAAAAAAAAAAAAAAAAAAAAAAAAAAAAAGTCCGCACATAGTAGTTTTCTAATTAAAAATTTTCTAATCAAAAAAATCCAAAATGGAAAAGTTAAAAAATAAAGTAGCCTATCACAATACTCTATCCCGTAGCTTTATATTAGTAAAATAATTTTTGAAATCGGTTCGGTAGTTCCGGAGATTACCTTCCTCAAACAAACATTACCTCTTTATAATAGTAGTGTGATGTGATGTGATGTGATGATATATGATATAATAATATAATATAATAAAAAAAAAAAAAATAATAATAATAATAATAATAATATAATATAATATAGTATAATATAATAAATAATAATAATAATAGTGTGATGTGATGCGATGTGATTTGTCTTTGTCTGCAATCCTCCTACGTCTCGTAGACAGAATCGGGCACTTTATCCTCGGATAGGGGAAGGGTGATCGAAAGAGTCTTCCCTTTGCTTATAGTCCTCCGACGTCTCGTCAAAACGATGCAAGAGGGGGGCAAGGGGGGCATAGGTCCCGGGCGGCACTGCTCCATTTATTTTTTTTTTTTTTTTTAATTTGTAAAAAATTATAAAATTGACAAAACGGACATTGCTTCACAGGAAGTTATCAGACATTCCTTAGCAACAAAATCCAATGATCGCTGCTCCCTAGTATGCAACTACATTTTTTCAGAAATTTTAAATACAATAAAATTCATTCGAAAATACCCTTTTTCTCGTTTCTCGCTAGAAGTTGGGTGTGTGCGTATGCAACTGTAAGCGATGTATTGCCTGAAACTGGAGAAAGTGCGATTAAGTTATTACTATTATCTTGGTGGATGGAAAAAGACGCTCGATCCACCAACCGATGAGAGGCTCTATTGAAAGTATCAGGGCTCTATACGAGCTCTCGGCGATTCAACTGCACGATGAGAAAGCAAAGGAAGTTATTCGTCGGAACAACTCATCGCAAACCTCGCCATGGCTAAAGGCAGCAATAGAGCCCAAGAAGAGACAGGGTGCAGACGACGAACCCCCGGAGCCCATCAAACGGCAGCATCAACACCAACAAATGGTACTGCAGAAAACGTAATACCAGAACCAAAACGGAGACAATTTAATACTGAAACCAACGTTACGGACAAAAGACAGTCAGTGGAGCAACGTAAACAAAAAAACCCACGTGACCGTAAGCAAATAGCCAAGGAGAAAGATAGGATAACCGGCGTTGAGACTCCAGTAAACAGAGACGAACAAAAGAAAAATGCAGGCATTAATAAGAAGCAGGCGGGAGGAGAGGAAGAATGAAAAAATGCCGCAAAAAATAAGGTCGCCAAAAAGAAGCAGTCAGAGGCTAAAAAAGCTAGACCTGACGCTATCGTAATCAAAGCGACGGGAACCCTCTCATACGCGGAGATCCTGCGCAAGGTAAAGGCAGACCCAAAATTGGAAAAAGTAGGAAAGGCGGTGTCTAGAATAAGGAGGACACAAAAGAGGATCTCCTTATACAACTCAAGGAGACGGGTATTGAGACCCCTGAGTTTAAAGGAGTTCTGAGCGAAACATTAGCTAATCAAGCGAATGTAAGGTCACTTACACAGCACACTGTCCTAGAGATCAAAGACATCGATGAGGTCACTGCTGTGGACGACATAGCCGACGCCATCAAATCCCAACTTGTACTGACAGTTTCACCAGCAGACATTTTGTCCCTGCGGAAGGCGTACGGAGGAACCCAAACGGCAACAATCAGCCTCCCCGCAGAAGACGCAAGAAAACTTTTAAAGGCTGGAAAAGTTAAAATCGGCTGAAATACTGAGCAAATGTTTTAAATGCTTAGAGTTTAGTCACATAGCCTGGCAATGCAAAAGCGAAGAAGACCGCTGCAAACTATGCAGGAGATGTGGGACAGAAGGCCACATAGCAAAGAACTGCGACAAGGAACCATTCTGCAAAAGACCATGAAGATACTACAAATAAACCTTAATCACTGTAGAACAGCTCAGGACATCCTAGCACAAACGGCCAAGGACGAAAGGGCGGACGTCATCATGACTAGAGAACCCTATAAATTTCCCGACGGGAATAATAACTGGATCTGCGATAAGGCAAAACAGGTGGCAATATATGGATATGCGGACGCTATGCTTTCGAAGACACAAACGACCAAACGAAAGGCTTCGTGCGGGCGAAAATAAATGGGATCCATTTCTATAGCTGCCATGCCCGACCCAACTTGACATCCAACGAATACCAACAAATGCTGGACAATCTAACCTCGGACGCTATCCAGAGATCACCGGTGGTGATTTGTGGGGACTTTAATGCGTGTGCCAAGGAATGGGGCAGCAGACTCACTAACACCAGAGGACAGGCCCTACTGGAAACATTCGCTCCCCTATCGATATGTATCGCCAACAGGGGTCAAGTAAATACGTACAGAAAGGCTGGGATAGGCTCTATAATCGACATTACCCTTGTGAGTAGTTTTATTCTGAGAACCGTTAAGTGGAGAGTTAGTGGGGAATACTCACACAGTGACCACCAGATGATAGTACTGGAAATTAAAGGCAAGAAATCAGTTGTGCTACCAAAACTTACGGGTCCAAAATGGAACGACATAACTTTCGATAAAGACAAATACGAAGAGATGTTGAGCGACACGCTAATCCGAAGTGGAACAGCGGAGACCCTCGCACATCGCCTAACAAACACCATCACCACCGCGTGCGACGCATCCATGCCTCGAAGAAAAAACAGCAGGAAGGCACCACCATGCTACTGGTGGAACAACGAAATAGAGGTACTTCGGGCAAGATGCCTAAAAGCCCGGCGCAAGATCCAGCGTTCAAGAAGAAGACCAGACTTCCAACAATGCCTGGACACTTTTAGACTAGCAAGACGCAATCTTAATAGAGCAATTAAGGAAAGCAAAACCACGTGTTTTAAACGTCTCTGCGAGGAGGCCGAAATAAACCCATGGGGCTCGGCATACAGAATGGTAATGACCAAACTGAAGGGCTACAGAACTCCTTCAATAACATGCCCAAAAATACTGAAATCCATAGTAGAGCATCTTTTTCCCCGAACACCAACAACTATGTGCAATATCGTGAGAAGCGTCAGTGCAGAGGAAATTCCAATAATTACCCAGGAGGAGCTATTCCAAGCATGCAGCAAGATAGCCGACAAGAAGGCCCCAGGACCCGGCGGCATCCCGAACAAGGCAATAAAAGCGGCTTTTAAAAGGAGACCAGACCTGTTCATGACGACCATGCAGAAGTGCCTCGAAGAAGGAACGTTTCCCAAAAAGTGAAAAATGCAGCGCATTTGGTCCTGCTACCAAAAGGGAAGAAGCCTCCAGGAGACCCATCGTCTTATCGCCCAATATTCCTATTGGACACCATGGGAAAGATCCTCGAGAAGATAATCTACAATAGATTACTCGCAGTGGCAGAAGAAAAAAGAGCCCTCTCAGATTACCAATTTGGCCTTAGGAAAATGCGGTTCACTGTTGATGCCATAAGAACAGTAGTTGACATTTCAAAAGGCGCCATCGAAGGGGAAAGATTGCTCCATGGAACAAAGGAGTACTGTGCGGTAGTAACGCTGGACGTTAAAAGGTACTGAGGACAAAGGAGACCAAAAGGAAACTATTATCAACATACAGGCTCTGCGCGCTACGAACAATTAGCGGCTTCCGAACCATATCGGACGAGGCCTCCTTTGTTATAGCCGGAATGGTTCCTGTCGGTATTCTCGCTGACGAAATGTTGAGGATTTATAATGGAAAAGCCTTAAATCAATATGATGCCAGTGGAACAAAGAAAATTAAAATGGAAGAAAAGGCAGCGTCAATAGCTATGTGGCAGGCTCGATGGAATAATACCACGAAAGGCAGATGGACATACCGACTTATACCAACAATCCAAGAATGGGTAGAGCGTAACCATGGAGACTGCAATTACAACCTTACACAGTTCCTATCGGGGCATGGTGGCTATGGCAAATATCTGCACCGTTTTGGACACGGCAGCTCACCATCCTGCCTGAATGCATAAATGAAGATGAAGACACGGAACACGCAGTATTTTACTGCCCCCGCTTCATGGCACGGAGAACTACTCTGCCCACCCCTTCAGTAAACATCAACCACATGCTACAATCGGAGGAGAATCGGGCGAGGTATGTAATTTTATAACCATCCTGCAAAACGAGCTACGGAGAATCGAAAGGCTAAGAAAAGCCACAACAGAAGCCTTAGAGGCTGCAGAAGAGCGACAGAAGAAGAGGGCGTTTCTTAAAAGGCTACAGGAACCCCTATGAACTTTCTGTGACAAGACGTATAGGCACCGGGGATACAGAACACTGTAAATGGCGAGACCCATACGTTGGCATTAAGACTGAGCCCAGTAAAGTCTTAATTATGGCATACTGGAAAAAGAATTGGAAAGACAGCTATGAGGGCTGACGTTTGTAGTATTCTGTTACCTGAGTAAGCAACGGTGAAATTTTGCGCAAATGGCTTTCAGGCTAATGCTCCAAACGCCCCCGTCCCGTTAAAACTTTGCCAGGTCTCAAAGAACGCTCGATGCCTCGTCGCCATTAAGTTGGTGGTGTAGGTCAAGATGTAACATTCTTTGTTAAAACGGATTTGGCTCTGGCACAACACCTCATAAGACATCGATAACGGCTTTGAGAGGGGACCCAATTAAAATGAATTCAACAAAAATCAAATCAACGGAGGGAATATTAGTGGAAAAGAAAGGTAATGAGGAAAATCCTTTCAAAGGAGCTCAAGGACTCTCAGGTCACCAGATACCGCACCATCAGCACCTTTATGGAGAAGCACTGAAAGCAGTGTTTTTCCTGCAATAAGAGAGATGGCATTTGAAACAACTTCGCAGCTATCTGCCTTCCAAAACTTGGTGAGCAGATACGACAACTGGTGGAAATATTAGAAGATGGGAAAAGGCGCTCAATACTCCAACCTATGGGAGACGCAATTGAAAGCATTAGATCCCTATATGAGCTTTCTGCTATTCAATTGCAGGACGAAAAAGCAAAAGAGGCAATACGGAAAAACAACTCCTCACAAACCTCTCCCTGGCTGAGAAAGGCTCAAGAACCTAAGAAAAGGCAGGGTCCAAATGGCGAAACCCCGGAACCAAAGAGGAAAAAAAAAAAACCCAGGCGGTAGAGTTGAAACAAAAGGAAAACAATACTGGAAGTATAACTCCAAGGAGCAAGGAGAAAAACCCGTCATTCCGTCGAAACAGAAGTCAAACGATGGC
The DNA here is from genome assembly GCA_946477585.1 of Cheilosia urbana. Lineage (NCBI taxonomy): Eukaryota > Metazoa > Arthropoda > Insecta > Diptera > Syrphidae > Cheilosia > Cheilosia urbana. The sequence continues at coordinate 49,775,427 of OX297856.1, forward strand.
AAACAGTTGAAAAAAACTTAGAAGGAAACTAACAAAAAGAAGCTTGAGGCGAAAAGAAGCAAGCCGGACGCGTTCGTCATCGAAGCAAGTGAAGGACTATCTTACGCGGAGATTCTTCGTAGCGTAAGATCAGACCCCAAACTAGAGCGCTTGGTAAAGCGGTATCCAGGATAAGAAGGAGCCAGAAAGGAGAGCTCCTAATACAGCTCAAGGAAACTGGAAATAAGACAGAAGAGTTTAAAAGTGTCATTGCCGAGGTTTTAGGAGAGCGAGCGAGTGTAAGGACAATCACACATCGCACTACCATCGAGCTCAAAGACATCGACGAAGTCACCGGAAAGGAGGATTTGCGAGGCAATAAGGACTCAACTCGGGGTGGAACTACAACCAGCAGACATATTATCCCTGCGAAAAGCGTACGGTGGAACCCAAACAGCAACAATTGGTCTTCCCGTCGGATTTGCAAAGAAACTGTTAGATGCAGGAAAGGTAAAAATTGGACATTTGTCGCATTCGGGAGCGAACGCTTCTCCAAAAATGCTTCAAATATCTTGCATTTGGGCATATAGCCAGGCATTGCAAAGGCAGCGAAGACCGCTCCATCCTATGTAGAAGGTGTGCAACAGAAGGCCACATAGCAAGGAACTGCGATAAAGAGCCATCATGCATGCTTTGTAGAAAAGAACACCCAAAAGATTCGAAGCATGTAGCCGGAAGCAGCAAGTGTCCGGTTTTTAGGAAGGCCAGCAACAGCAAAAAATTGCACAGGATATCCTTACACAAACGGCTAGAGAAGAAAAAGCGGACGTTATTTTGATAAGTGAACCATATAAAACTCTCGACAGCAATATATGGACCTGCGATAGGACAAAGCATGCTGCTATATGGACATGTGGAAGGCATGCCTTTCAAGAAACTAATGGACTTTGCACGGGCGAAAATAAATGGCATATATTTTTACAGCTGCTATGCACGTCCAAGCTGGACCATGAACGAGTACCAGGCAAACCTATCCGCCGAGCCCCTGTGGTTATCGGCGGCGACTTTAATGCATGGGCAACGGAGTGGGGTAGCAGACTTACAAACGCCAGAGGATGCAGTCTGCTAGAAAGTTTTGCAACTCTTAACATAGGCATTGCATACCAAGGTCGTGCAAATACACATCGTAAGGCAGGAACGGGCTCGTTTATTGACATCACGTTCGTAAGCAACTCCCTCTTGCGAAATATGAAATGGCGAGTCAGCGAGGAATACACGCACAGTGACCACCAAGCAATCATTTTTGAGACGAAGGAGAAGAGTACCGTGCAACGCGCTAAACGAATGGGACCAAAATGGAAGGACACACACTTCGATCTGGACGCTTTTGAAGAAATGATAAGTACCGGAAATATAATCCAAAGCGGTACAGCGGAAACCTGTATGCATCAACAACTCGTCCGCATCCTCACTATTGCGTGCGATGCATCAATGCCCAGAAGAACGGGTACTAGAGGAGGAACACCATGCTACTAGTGGAATGAGGAAATAAAAAAGCTTAGAGCAAAGTGCTTAAAAGCCCGACGCAATGTCCAAAGATCTAGGGGAAGAGATCGCTTTGAGGAACACCTAAGTGGTTTTAAAATAGCAAGACGCGAACTAAAAAGGGCAATCAAGGAGAGCAAGGCAATATGTTTTAAAAAACTTTGTGAAGAAGCCGACATAAACCCTTGGGGCACAGCATACAGGATCGTCATGACTAAGGTAAAGGGCAGCAGCTTGCCGTAAATAACTTGTCCAGCAATCCTAAGCTCCATAGTAGAGCAACTTTTCCCCCGAAGTACATCTACTATGTGCAATATCATTAGGGAGACCAACACGTTGGACATCCCAATATTCACAGCAGATGAACTGATAAACGCATGCAAGAAGATAGGCGACAGTAAAGCGCCCGGACCTGATGGCATACCAAATAAAGCAATAAAAGCAGCTATCCATAAGCGGCCAGACGTTTTTATGGAAACATTTCAATAATGTCTTGAAGAAGGAGTTTTCCAGGATGCTTGGAAACTAAAACACCTAGTCCTGCTTCCAAAGGGAAACAAGCCACCTGGGGAATCGTCCTCGTATCGTCCAATATGCCTTCTAGACACAATGGGAAAGATACTGGAACGGATAATATATGATAGATTGCTCGCGGTAGCAGAAGAGAGAGGTGCACTATCAGACTATCAGTTTGGGTTCAGAAAATCGTGGTCTACTGTTCAAGCCATAAAAACTTTGGTCGACATTGCGGCCGAAGCGATACAAGGAGAAAGATGGCTGTATGGTACAAACAAAAAGAATACGCCATATTACTTGCTGATGATAGTAGCAAACTACTTTACCAACTGAAAACTGAGGTACGAAACTGATGAAGGGTTGAAATACTACAGCGTTTCAGCTGGGGTTCCACAAGGATCAGTACCACTCCTATGGAATATTATCTATGACGGAGTGCTAAGGCTTATATTGTCTAGAGGAGTTCAAGTCATCGGATTTGCAGACGACATCACTGTCATTGCGGTGGCAAAAGAAATAAAGGAGATAGAGTCAGCCACAAATGAAGCAATTATTCGCATCAAAGACTGGTTAGTATCCGCCGGCCTAGAATTAGCGGACCATAAAACGGAAGCCGTCTTAATTACCAGTAGAAGAATTGTGGAATACGCCAATATACGGGTGGGACATCAAATAGTCCGATCGAAAGATTCAATCAAATACCTGGGAGTAATACTTGATAGCAGATTACAGTTCAAAGCGCATGTAGAGTACTCCAATAGCAAGGCTTTACTGCTACAAGGGGCACTTTCTAGAATACAACCAAACATTGGTGGACCTGGATATGCTAGGAGGATTCTCCTATCTGGAGTAGTCAGCTCAGTCCTCTTTTATGCTGCTCCAGTCTGGGCGGAGGCACTCGCCATAAAATCAAACAAGAGAAAACTGTTGTCCGCATATAGACTCAGTGCATTAAGAGCGATCTGTGGATTTCGAACAATCTCGGATGAAGCAGCCTTCGTGATAGCAGGAATGGTCACGATCGACATTCTCGCAGACGAGATGTTGAGAATTTATAATAGAAGAACCCCAGGGCGACAAGATGCAGGTGAAATTGAAAGAATAACAGGAGAAGAGCGAGCGGCTTCAGCAGCCCTCTGGCAAGTCAGGTGGGATAATAGTACAAAAGGCAGATGGACCTACAAGTTGATCCCGAACATGGAGACCTGGACAAAACGAGCACATGGGATTAGAAACTACCACCTTACGCAGTTCCTATCTGGTCATGGCGGCTATCTCAAATACGTGCACCGATTCGGACACGATAGCTCCCCTTTGTGCATGATCAAACGAGGAAGAAGATACGGAGCACGCCATATTTCATTGCCGGCGTTTTTCACAATGGAGACATTTTTTGCCCAGTCCAATACTACTCATAGACCGAATGTTGCAGTCGGAGGAAAATTGGATGGAAATCGGCACACTTGTGATAATTGTGCAAAGCGAGTTAGGAAGAATAGAAAAAATTAGAAGAGCTGAAGAAGCAAATACAAGAAGAATTGCATAAACTGCTAACCAGCCCCGCGAAGTAATACCTAACGGCAGTCCGTAGACGTACTCCTGGTATTGAATATTCAGGTGTTGCGAATCGTACATGTTGGTGGCACGGGCTACCGCATCTTTAGAAGATTACCATATCCTTTGTCGCAACAAAAAAAAAAACAAACATTGTGTTTTATTTTGCTCAAAAGAAGTGAATTGTTGGAATTATTTTATGCTGCATATAAAAAATGATTGAAAAAAAAGAAGAAGTGGGCAATATTTGCAAAAAATAAGTTTTGTCTTGCTGCTATTGCATTTATAATGGAAGTGGTGAGTTCTAAAAAAAAATATACGCAGATCGGCTTTTGGGTAGTCATTTTTGAGAAATAATTTAAAAATTGATTTATTCGAATTTTTTGAGGAAATCTAAGTACGGGGTCTTATTTGAAATACGGATATCTTTAGTATTAGTATTAATAATAATATTAATTACGCAGACAAAACCGTACCATAATTTTGCAGTGTTTGGTTTAAAAAATATACTATTATGCCTAACTAAACACTATAAGATTAAAAATTGAAGCAACCTTCACATTCCTAGGAAATTATTTTGATAAAGACAACATCTATAACGTTCTTTCCCGACCTTCTTAATTTTTACTATGTAGCGGAGTTTATTCAGCGCATCAAGGCCTCTTGTGTAAGCAGACAGCTACATTTCTAAACCCTAGAAAAATTTAGTCAGTAAGTTACATATGTGTTATGTACTTTAAAAGTTAGATTTATGTTTCTTTTAACACTTTTAACACTATCTAACGTGGTATTCGATTGGGCTTCTCAGGGGGCTTTTATTGTCACTTTATGTCACTTTATTTCAGATCATTTAGGTACTTATGTAAATTTTGATTAAATTTCAAATTTCTACGAAAATGTAAACAAACTCCGCCGGTTTTTGTCAAACTCAAACGCACTTGTATTGCTAAATCTGTAGAAAATCTGAGAAAAATATCTAGATTCGCAAAAGTTGCTCTGAGAGCTCCCAATCGAAAACCACATTATATTTTCTGCAATAGGCTTTTGTGGCTTGTTTTAAATCAGAAGGCCTGCAAAATAAATTGGTGTGCGTGCAAGTTGAACGACTGTTCGATGTCACTTTACTGCAAGAGTGCTGCCAAGTTTTAAAGGTGCCGAAAATATTTATTTTCTTTTGGTTTTGTGAAACGAACAAAAATAACACAAAAACATTTGTAAAATGATATATAGCCCAACAATTTTCCATTTCTATCGCTTTTTGAAAAAAAAAAAAAAAAAAAAAATTAAAAATACGACAATGCGCCCAATCTGGAAACCTGAACCTATGGGCGTATAGCAGATATGCTGGCTATACCAATGTGTGCAAGCATCCACTCGAACGGAGTGTGAATGGTAGAAACGGAGAAACGATGTTCTTTCTCCATTCACTCACTTCATTGGCTAAACGATTTTCAATTTCGATGATTTTTTCATTGGAAAGTTATTGTTTTTTTTTTAAATACAAACCTGCTAAAAACGAATACGTTTTGAACAAAAAAAGAATCATAAAATTCGGTGCTGCCGAACTCAAGATATAAACAAACAAACAAGATATCCAAGTCATTTTTATATATAAGAGATATTGAGTATAAAAGTTATAACCGAACAGTTTTTTTTTTTGGTATTTATAATAATTTGGTCCTAGTAGCTACGCAAATCTTTACCATGAAATTTTCCGATTATTAAATTATACCTTCTAATTCATAAATATTATTACTAACTAGGTACCTACTCTTCGAATTTTGCATTTTAAAAATTTGTTGCAAAATTTACTGTTTAGATGTTTGAACTTATTACTTAAAGTTCAATTTTTTTCTGAAAACTATTTGACCAGGATAAAATTGAATACTTCGCGACCTTAAGGTATATACCTTTTTATGTTTTTCATGCGCTTTGTTAAGATTATTTTTTATTTGTTTATGAATAATTTGCATCTTGTAGGAATGTGGTAAAACTTCAATATTCCCCCCTTGGAGAGTATTATGCCCAATTCACAATTCGGCGTTGCACGCGTGCGTGCGTCGGCGCGCTTTGACACGCTTTATCGAAATTCTACGATTTTAAATGCCAAAGCGCGCGAGCAACAATTTTGTAAAACAAAATGCTGCTTTGAAGCGAATACGCGTTAAAGGGAAAACTTTGACAAACTAAAAGTTCTGTTTGTTTTTTGGCTGAAAAATACAAATTCAGAGCAGAATTAAAATTTCGAGTCTACTCCTTTTTTTTTTTTGAAGCTGTAATTTTTATGCACGAATTGAAAAACGACTCTCCAAAATACAAGAAAATCATATTTAACAATATATCAAAGCACACAACAACCTTAATACGGATACAAGACCCTTGATTAATATTTTTCCTACAAAAAATCTAAAGAAATTAGTAGTTTCCCTACAAAAAAAAATGTTATTCCTCATTTCCACACACTGAATTAATTAATTATGCTTTGAAAAACCATCATATAGCTTTTTAAAAGTTGTGTATAATAAACATTAGCGAATCTGTGCCACTCCATCTATAAACGGTACGTTCTATGACTTCAAATCGAACAATTCGAAATTATAAAGTTGTCAAACGCGCGTGATAGTAGAAAGTAGCTCTACTCACGCGTCGCGTTGAACTTTACGATATTTACGGTCTAAAGTCGACTCAACGCCTGAAGCTGCATTTTGTGTGGCACCATATGAACGCTTTGTTTCTACATAATCTGTCAACGCACGCGCGCGTCAACGCGACATTGTGAATTGGGCATTAAGCTTTTTAATGACTGAATAAATAGATCCATGAGTTATCATGTTGGTACCAAATAAGGCAAAATAAGGAGAAGTTATAATTGATTCGTGCACTGCACAGTACACCTTAACGCACTTCCTATTTGAGCTAGATACTTGTCCCATTCCTTATGGTCTTTTTGCTTAATATAAGTTCGTATTGCTGTGACGACTGATCTATTTACCCTTTCAGAGGCATTTGCTTGGGGAGTATAAACAGGGGTTCTTAAATGGGTTATTCCGTATCATTTTAAAAAACTTATCAAACAATTTGGAAATAAATTGACACCGTTGTCAGAAAACAAACTTTCAGGGACACCAAAAATTGTGAAGACACTTTCCTCCAAAAATGTTATGACGTTTACTGAAGTAGCTTTTTGGCATTGATTTGAGCATAATAAATTTGAAAAAAAGGTCCAAAACAATAAAAATAAAACAATTACCGGAGGGTGAACGAGGATAGGGACCCAAGAAGTCTATATATGTAAATTCGTTGCCAAGGACGATCCACTTGTATTTGATTTCCGATAAGTGGTTGGTGAACAGAGTTAGGAGATTTAGTTTGTTTACAAATATCACAATTTTTAACATAAAGTTTCACCCCTATTGTGAGTGTAAAAAAAAAACGATAAACGAAGCTTATCAACACATTTTAGTCGTTTGTATTGTGATTGTCAATTATTATCAATGACTGATTGACTGTCATCAACTCGTACTAAATTTCCATTTTGAATGGAGTCAAATTGGTATTGCGATTGTCAACTGTGATCAATTTTTTTGATAAATGTCAATTGTCTAGTCAGTTGGATGGTTGTGCATGATGAAATCAGAAAGCTGCAAAAGAAAAATGTAAGTTATTTTTAAAATTGAAGCATGTGCCTATATTTCACATTTTTGGTTTTAGGGTAAAAGTTGTAAGCAACAAAAAACAATTGGAGCGATTGGTTCAACTAATGGTTGAAAACGAGAACGTTGCAAAAGGAATTTGTTCAAAAAGCATTTTCTATTGTGTTTTATTTTGCTCAAAAGAAGTGAATTGTTCGAATTATTTTATGCTGCATATTCAAAACGATTGAAAAAAGAAGAAGTGGGCAAAATTTGCAAAAAATAAGTTTTGTCTTGCTGCTATTGCATTTATAATGGAAGTGCTGAGTTCTAAAAAAAAAAATATGAACACAGATCGGCTTTTGGGTAGTCATTTTTGAGAAACAATTTAAAAATTGATTTATTCGAATTTTTTTAGGAAATCCAGGTAAGGGGTCTTATTTGAAATACGGATATTATCTTTAGTATGCATTTTCATCAAAATCTTTAGACCGGTTTTTGTAATTACGCAGACAAAACCGTACCAAATTTTGGAATGTTTAGTTTAAAAAATATACAATTGCCTAACTATGTAGCTGAAAACTGACTACTTAAAAGTTATTTTTCGGGATGTAAGCATTTCTAGGGTTCTCGAGATATAAGCAGTTTTCAAAATTAGTGTTTTCGGTGATTCATATTGGTCATAATCTTTATCGCAGTTTCCCTAGAAAACTAAAGAAAACCAAATTTTCAAAAATCTATTGTACGATAATATAGAAAAAAAACTGAGCCTGCCATTCAGTAAGAAAAGACAATATTACCTTAGAAATGAATTTTTGCTTTCGAGATATTTCGAAATTTCAAAAGAACTTACCGTTATTCGATTCCAGAAATTTTACCAAGTTTACGAAGGTCTTTTTAGTGTATATCCAAAAATTACGGGGGGCGGCATAAATTGGGTCTGCCCCGGGCGGCTCCAACCCACGCTATGCCACTGCCTTCTTCTCCTGAAAATCCCCAAAAAAGGAAAAAGGAGAGGATTGTTCTTCATCGTCAAAAAACAATTCTACGGAACTCATTTTCTGTTTTCTATTAACCCTTTTATTAAAAGCTCAAGGGTATCTCGATCTCCTCCAACAAGATCGAATAACGCCGGGAAAAGAAGTCCGCCGGGAGCGCTAGCGCGTGAAAAACAGGACTCAGTGAAAGATAAAAGTCTTGAGGAAGAAAATAAAGAACTCCGAATCAAGCTTAAGGAAATGGATCTACTCTATCAAGATCTTAAGAAAGAGATAGAACTGCTAAAAGAACAAAATGAGGTTCTCAGGAACACCAATTTGCAGAAAGAACGCGAAAGTACTCCACCACGCTTGGCTAGTCGGGAATACCACACCGACGAAGAAGAGCTAGCGCGCGAAACGAATTGGGTCACTAAAAAAAGACCTAGTAAGAAAAGGAGAGCCGGTTCTTCGCCTGAAGTCGAGCCCTTAAAAGAACAAACGCGTAAAGTACCGCAAGAAAAACAACTCCGAGGGCATATTCGCGCACCGCCTCCAATAAACGTCGTTGGGATAACGGAGTATAATAAATTGTACAGCCTCCTTAAAGGAACGATAATATCGCAATTTAAGGTTACATCTTTGAGGAATAATGCGTGGAAAATTAACGTCGATAACCACGAAAACTACCGGGCAGTGTCCCAAAAGCTAAATACTGAAAAGATCCAGTGGTATACTTTCGAAATAAAGTCAGAAAGGCCACATCGTGTTGTAGCAAGGGGACTCCACCCCTCATGCAAAAAAGAAGAGGTTATAAACGACCTTCAAGCTAAAGGGTTTAAAATTCTTGATGCCGTTAATATCATCAAGAAGGAGAAACAGAAATCGGAAGAAGATAAGGATGTCATGATAAGGCGTGGACTACCGCTCTTTATGCTTACCTTCGATAGGTCTGATAATATCGAAGATATCTACCGAATTAAAACCATAGTAAATATCGTGGTTAAAATCGAGCCGGTGCGCAGAAATTTGAAAATAATTCCACAGTGCAAACGTTGCCAGGAATTTAATCACACGCAAATGTATTGCAAAAAAGAGCCGCGATGTGTGAAATGCGCCGGAAATCATTTCTCCCAAGACTGTGGAGCAAATAAACAATCCTCCGCTACTTGTGCTAACTGTAAGGGAAAGCACCCTGCAAATTATAGAGGTTGTGAAGTAGCTAAGGAGTTGCAAAAACGGAGAGATGCGCTCCTTAAGCCTCAACATAAAAAAAACAAAGCCGCTAACGAATACAAAGCGTAAGACCGCCCAGGATGTAGTAGGCAACATAAAACCTCCGGTTCCAGAGCGTAATAACGTCAGAGAAAGAGAGACAACAGAAAAGCCCTCGACCTCTGTTGCCAAAAGAAACGCTACTGAAAAGTTACCATCAGTAAAGCCATCGAATAGTGGCCCTCGGCCAGCCAGAGAAGTGCAGACCTACGCTCAGGCCGCGGCATACGACGGAGCTAAAAACGCTGAAACTTCGCCGGACCCTGTTTCTCATGTATTCTCAGTTGTTCTCCAGAAACTTGAAGAACAAAGCAAAATAAATAAAATTATTCTCGATCGCTTGGTTAAGCTCGAGAATAATTCACGGAAAACGCGTACATCAAATAAAATATGAATGAAAAACCAATGTTAAAAATATGCACTTGGAATGCAAACGGTCTTTTGCAAAAACTCGACGAATTGGAAATATTCATACGCGAGAAAGATCTTGACATTTGCTTGATTTCTGAAACTCACGTGAAAAAGGGATCGAGCTTAAAAATAAAAGGCTATAATGACATTCACGCTTGTCACCCTTCGGGAAACGCGAGAGGTGGATCGTCATTGTTTATTAAAGACTGCATTGAACAATACGAAGACCTGAAGATAGAGCTTGAAACTATGCAACTGTGCACGATTCGAGTAAAAAATAGTCAGCGTACTCTTAGAATTTCATCTATCTACTGTCCACCGCGTTCCGCGCTTGAAAAAACTGATTATACTAACTTGCTTAAATCGCTCAAGCCAAACTTCATTATTGGCGGCGATTTTAATGCAAAACACACGTTCTGGGGTTCTAGATATATCTCGCGAAAAGGAAGAATGCTATATGGGGCAGGTATGGAGTATAGTTGTGATTTCCACTCGACGGGCAAACCGACCTACTGGCCAACTGATACTTCAAAAACACCTGACCTGATCGATTTTTTCGTCGTGAAAGGAATATCTACCAACCACATTAAAGTTGAAGAGAGCTTTGATCTGTCATCTGATCATTCACCGGTTATTTTAACATTGAGCGTAAAACTAGTAAATAACCTTGAGCCAGCGAGATTAACTGGTAGAACAACCAACTGGGAAGGCTTTAGGAACGAAATTGAAGAGAATGTTGAACTTAGCGTTCCACTTACGACACCCTATGAACTTGAGGTTGAAGTAGATCGCTTCGTTGAGATCGTACAGCTCGCTTCCTGGAATAATACGCCTAATCCAAGGAAAGCGCCGGCCAAATACGGTCTACGATATCCTCCCGAAATAAAAGAATTGGTCAACGAAAAAAGGAAGGCGCGTAAAAAATGGCAACAAAGTCGCGCCCCGCAACATAAAACACATTTGAATTATTTGTGCAATTTGTTGAAGACAGCTATTAAGGACTTTAAAAATCGTGCGATAGGTTCTTACCTTGAAAGTTTAACGGCGAAAAAAGATTCCAACTATTCACTTTGGAAAGCTGTAAAAGGCACCAAAAGGCCCAAAATCCCCGCGCCGCCAATTAAAATAAATCAAAATGAATGGGCAAGGGAAGATAAGGAAAAAGCGGACGTTTTTGCCGCCCATTTAGAAGAAACCTTTAAACCGTACGATGGTCGGGCGGTTCAAGACAGTGTTATTGCGGCGGAATTACTATCCGACGATTTAATACTCACAAGTGCAACGCTAAGGGAACTAAAACGTGAAATCGAATCCCTAAAACCTAAGAAAGCTCCTGGTTATGATTTGATCACGGGAGAAGTTCTCAAAGTTCTACCAAGAAAAGCATTAATTAAGCTTCTTCATATTATAAATGCCGCGCTCAGACTAAAACACGTGCCGAGCCAATGGAAAGTTGCGGAGGTCATAATGGTTTTAAAACCAGGAAAACCGCCAAATGAAGTAAAGTCGTATAGACCAATTTCCCTTCTTCCAGTTATATCCAAAGTTTTCGAGAGAATTTTACTAAACCGCCTACAACCGGTTATAGAATATAATAATCTTATCCCTGACCACCAGTTTGGGTTCAGAACCAAGCATTCAACGATTGACCAAGTGCATAGAATTACTGACGTAATTGAGAAAGCATTTGAAGAAAAAAAGATATGCTCAAGCGTATTCCTTGACGTCTCACAAGCCTTTGATAAGGTGTGGCATGACGGCTTAAAATTTAAATTACGACAAGTTCTTCCCGTACGCCTATATGATATTTTAGAATCATATCTCGGGAATAGACTCTTCCGTGTAAGACATGGAAACGAATACTCTGAGCTTAAGGAAATTTCGGCCGGCGTGCCGCAAGGAAGTGTCCTTGGGCCCCTCCTCTATCTGTTATATACTCGCGATATACCAAGAGAAGATGGCACTACTCTCGCTACGTTCGCCGACGACACCGCTATCCTAGCAGTAGGTAATACAATTGAAGAAACGACTGCAAAACTTCAAATCGCACTGAATAAGGTAAATGAATGGACGAGGGACTGGCGGATCGCCCTCAACGAAACTAAATCTGTTCACGTGAATTTCACGTATAAGAAAACTAATGACTTGCCAATTTTCCTAAACTTGGCCCGAATACCCTTTGCAAACGAGGCCAAATACCTGGGAATGACACTCGACGCAAAGCTGAAATGGAATTCGCACGTGAAAATGAAACGTAAAGAACTCGATATCAAATATAGAGAAATGTACTGGTTACTCGGAAAACATTCCCAGCTCAGTACCGAAAACAAACTGCTTCTATACAAGCAAGTGCTAAAGCCGGTGTGGACCTACGGTATACAACTCTGGGGTTGTACCAAGAAAACAAATGTCAATATTCTACAAACTTTTCAAAATAAAGTGCTTAGAGAAATTGTACAAGCACCATGGTATATTAGAAACGACGATATCCACAGAGATCTCGGAATTCCAATAATTGAAGCTGAAACAAAAAGCTTCGCGAGAAAGCATAGAAACCGACTAATCGGACATGTCAACAATTCAGTCCGACAAATTCTGGACGAGAACAATTTATTGCGCCGACTACAAAGAACGAAACCGTTCGACTTGGCAAGATAGGATTAACCGCGTCTTAATTGCGGAACATGCAGGATCTTTCATTGGAAAGTAGCCTGTCAAAAGTTGTTATTTCGTTATAGAAAAATTGCTTGATAAGTTATATCTTAGTTGCAGTATCTAACAATTCTTCGAAGGGTGGTGTTTTTAGTCAGTAAAAATCTGACACTACTATGAGCACGCGCTTGCTATTCTCATAGTGTCTTTGGAAGATTTTCACCTACCCTCGGTAAAAAAAAAAAAAAAAAAAAAAAAAAAATTTTCTGTAGAATTTAAGGAATACAATTGTTTTCTCTTGACAACAGCTGTCAAATATCATGTTGCAATCACAACAGTCAATTTATTCACAATAACCATACATTTTATCAAATGAGTTACACAATACCAAAAATTGTTTTCATTGACAAATTTGTCAATCGTCGATTGATTGATAATTGACACTCGCAATAGGGGTGTTTGACTTGGTTTGCCATTTTAAAAAAAAAATTGTCTCAATTTGTATAAAGTTTTCACGAATCCACCATGCAGCATAACATTTTAGTTCTGTGATAGCATCATTTTTTTGTGCTGCGTTCAATTTCTGAGACATTATATGCTATCGGCTTCTCTGCTCCATCATCAACCTGATACAGTACACTTCCCACCCCTGATGCGCTTGCATCACACTGTATGACAAACGGGCGATTGAAGTCGGGATGAAATAGCATAGTTGCAGTAGACAAAGCAGACTTTAGCTCCATAAAGCTCTTTTCAGCTTCCTTAGATCAATTGAATTTTCGATTTACTTAAGGCAATCTGTAATGGGAGCAGAAACCGAAGCAAAATTCGGAATAAAGCGCCTGTACCAACTTGTCATTCCAATGAAACGTCTGTTTTTACTGTTTTTGGGGTTGGAAAGTCTTTTATTGCGGCGACTTTATTTGGGTCGGTTTTACGTCCATCGTTACCAACAATGTAATCCAAATAACTCAACTCCTTAAAGCAAAACTTACTTTTGCTTACATTAATCTTAAGATTAGCCCTGCTTAATGAATCAGCAACTTTTTCTAATAAAAGAGCATGTGAATCGAAATCTGGGGACATAACCAACAAATCGTGTAGATATACAAACACATTATCTCGAAGATCAGACGTCATGGTTTTGTCCATTAAGCGACACATTCGTTGTGGCGCATTGCATAGTCCAAAAGGCATGACCTTGAATTGGTACAATAGACGACGATTTTGTTCACTCGTCAAAATATGTAAATTTGAATTGTGGCTAATGATTTCAGAAATTTGAGGAAAAATTGAAGGAGACAAATCTGTGGCAAAAAGGAAAAACAACATAAGTCGACTTATGTCGAAATTGAGTTTTTTACACCATCGTATGCGAAATATTCCATTCTTTTGCCATATTTTTTTTGTATTTTTATCTATTACGGTTTTTGAATTATAGAAGAAAGAAAAACAAATACGTCATACAACGCACAAGGAAAGGTAAACATTCAAACCGCTTTCCTGAAAAATTGACTTATGCTGTTTTTCCTTGTGGCCACAGAAATTAAGTAAGAGCTTCCATCAGCTGTCTTAATATTGGAGCAAATTTTATTAATTTTAACATTTGAATTTTGAAGTATGTTTAAAGCACCATTTCCTAGACAAGTGATGCTGGCACCACTGTCCAAAAAACCCATCAGTTCTTTACCAAAAATGCAAACTCTTGCATAAGACCTTCAGAATCATTTAAAGTTGTTGCCGAAATAAGTTTCTTATTAGATTTTAGGTTTTTATAATGAGTTCTACAACGCAATGAAGATTTTGATTTGTGAGCCGTGTTTAAAAATATTCGAACTCTAGCTATTTGATAGTCACGAAATCGATCATAGTATGGTTTAATTGGAAACTTAACAGGAAAAACACTTTGTAAATCCGATTTCAAATTTGAATTTTGAAGAATAGAAATCGAATTTGAAGTAGGTGGTTGGTTACCGGAAGATGGAATATTTCCGAATGCAAACATCCTGCCTATTTTGCATTCATCTGCCTGTTTCCCGGGCGGCAAGTATAGCAATGAGGCTTTATAATACCCTCTTTGCTACAGTCCCAACAAAATTTGACCCATTTTTCGGATTTGCAATCAAAATATAGGAGTGACCGTATAATCATTTTTCAAATTATAATTACTTAGAAAAACATGGCTTAGTTTCCATTATTCTTTTCGTATAATAATAAATAGAAATTAAAATTATGTACCTTGAATGCTTTTTAAATAGACGAACTTACACAAGAACAAATTTTAAGAACAAAAAAAAAAAAAATTAACAATAATTATTATCTATAATTAACAAAAACTTAAACTGGATTATTTGGTTTGAAACTGCTAGAAGATATTATTTGGTTATGTTTGCATATTTATTCATTTTTTTTTTTGTTTTTTGTTGATTACTTCCCTTCTTATTATTTCTCCTCGTTTCTTGTTATTTTTTTTTTCTGTTTCTTTGTTTTATTTATTTTCTTTTGTTAACATCTGACTTGTTGAAAACTTCTTGTTATACATATCTATATAAATAAAAATGAAATGATGTTCGTTGGTAAGGGCATCACGAGAGAATGGCTGGACCGATTTCGCTAATTCTTTTTTTGTTGTGTTTGTTATTGTCAGGAGAACAAAGTTATGAAAGAAAAAATTAAGAAAATTGCGCGGAAAATTAGAAAATTAAAGTTTGAATGGGGAAATACACTTTGAAAAAAAATTAACGGGATAGAAATCAAGTAGTGACACTTCAAATAAAAAAAAATATATTTTGAATTTTAAGAGCAATTGTTGTTGTCAATTATTTTAATTATTTTCCAAGCAAATTGTTGTTGTCAACAATTTTGAAATTTTTTTTTTTTTTTTAAATATAGGTATACCCAAAAAGTTTGTTCTAATAAATTATGTTTACTATGTTACATTAAGTAACTTTTTGAAATGAATTAGATAGATACTTTGATTATACAAAGATGATATTATGGCCGACGATATTTTGCATCGAATTCGCACTGTGACATCGGATAATGAACTGGAGATGTCAGATGAAATGCGCAACAAAGCTTTGATTTGACGCAGTTAATCGAGAATTGGAGCGAGAAATGGACTTCGAACGAATCGCATTGAGTCAAGCTGTTCGAACAAATGTGCCAATGCTGAATCTATATATATAAAAATGAATCCCTATTTCCCTTGGTCGCGGCATGACGCGTGAACGGCTGGACCGATTTCGCTAATTTTTTTTGTTGTGTTTGTTATTGTCAGGAGAAAAATCTTATGAAAGAAAAAATTAAGAAAATTGCGCGGAAAATTAGAAAATTTAAGAATACTTAACCACCATATTAAATTATATCTAATGTAACCATAGCGCTTTTACAGTTCAAACTTTTTTGATGTAACCTTATGGCGTTGGCATAACATTGACAGAATGCGTGCTGCAAATATCGTCAACGAGGATGTAAACAAAATAAATATCGTTTAAAACAGATGCTTCGATCGGAGTTATTATATTGATAAAATACTTATAAAATAATTAATTTATTATTTTTAACAAAAACTGAATTTCTTAGTGCACATCGTCGGAAAATCCTCAACATGTGGCGTTGTAGGCGTATGTCGTTATTCAGGTCAATTAAATTTTCTTTAATAATAATCTTCTTAATTCATACCTATAATTCTTTCGGGATGAAACTCGATGATGATGATATAACTCGATAACCACTGGGTCAATTTTTATGATTCTTCTTTTGTTTTGTTCGTATTGTTGTATTTCAGGTTAACGCAAACTTAAAAGATAGGATTTTTGACCCGCTATATGGCGTTGTAATCGATCTCCGAAACCACTCACCCGATTTCAATGAAATTTTATAGATTTATATTCTTCGTTCCCGCTTGAAGGATAGGATACTTTTGGACTTGATAGGTGGCGCTGTTGCCGATCGCCGAATCAGCGCTACCAAGTTGATTGAAATTTTGTAGATGGATATGGTTGCTTCCAGTTTTAAATTTCGGATAGTTTTTGACCTATAGGTGGAACTTTGAAAAACACAAGCGGGATAAGAAAACGGATTGTGGCACGTCCCACTCAAAAACAAAATCAAACGCTATTTCTAAAGTCATATGATGAAAATTATTAATGGACGCTGTCCAAATAAAGCAATTTGCGAAATGTGAGCATAATTTAATACGAAAGGTACGGGCAAAGCCGGGAGGGTACAGTTACCTACATATAAAAGAGACTGACGTCCGTATGTGCATCCATAACTCGGGGACAGGTAGTTCGATTTTTATGATTTTTTGGTTGGAAGGAAGGGCATAATTCTACCTTTTGTTGTGAAAAAAAAAATTTATGGGGATTAGTTGAATTTTTGAATTCTTTAAATGTTCCGGGCCTACCTCAACATAAATTGGATTTGAAAGTCGGCTCAGTTAAAATTTTGTTGCGCAACATCAATGTACCGAAACTTTGTAACGGATCGCATTTGATTCGTGGGGAAGGATCTCATATCAAATATCATGCAAGTGATGAATTTGAGGGGAAAATTCAAAGGCAAACACTCTTATTCCGCAGATTTCGCTTATTCAGAACGATTTACCATTCGTTCGACTTCAATTTCCCGTGCGTCTCGCTTTCACTATGACAAATAATTTATTGCAAGGATAATCGATGGATGTTTGTGCATTTGTAGCATCAGTCTTGATTCCCCATGTTTCTCACATTGTCAATTTAGTGAAAAAGCGGATGGTTGGACGACACGTCAACATCATTGCCGAATTACATAAATTAGTTAGTGCCTTGTGCATGCTCGGAATTATTATTTTCATTACATTAACAAATTTGGGCGGAACGAAGTTTGCCGGGTCAGCTAGTATATAATATATATTTTTTTTTCTTTCTTTCTTTATCTTATTTATATTCTTATGTTATCATCAGACTTGTTGGATTATAAAGTATGAAGTTATGTACCTAATTTTTGAATTAGGGAATAACTGTATGAGTACAAGAAATTTTTACCTTGCTTTTTTATTGAGACAACTCAATCTTCAGACAAGGTGTACGAATTAATATTATGTTTTGAATTCACTTTTGACTACGATTATCACCGGTAATTTCCTTGTGTATTTATTATTTAGAAAAAAAAAACTTACTACAGTTATTTTTTTTTTTTTTTTTTTTTTGCGAAAGTAGAATTTAGACAAGTTTTTTTTTTTATTTAAATAGAACTAACGTGGATGAATAGGAAACAGAAACATATGTTAATCGTTACAACTACCTGGTAATAGCTAAATAATTCGCCAACAGAACCTAAGTCATAAAATTAAAGGTTAAATAAAAAACGAAGGCTGGCATTTTCAAAGATTAAACAACGCGAACTACTTGAAAAGCGTATAAAAAGATGCTAGGATGAGGCCACATGCAAAATCTTTATAAAAAAAGGAAACAAATTAATAAAATGTTTACATTTTTCGATATTACCTCTGTAAGACTGTTTGGAATAGAATCATACAGTTTTTTTTTTTAAATAATCAAGATAAACTTGGGCCCAGGCATCACGAATAGCTTCGATTAAAGTGTCCTTGTCTTCGAATTGCCTGCCGCCTTCATACACTTTAAGAGATAACCATGCCCATACATTTTTGATTTTATTTATGTAAGTACGGTGAATAGGGCGGCCATGGCAAAAGTTCCACGTCTTCCAATTGAATCCAACTTCTAACAACCCTGGAAGTGTGGATAGGGGCATTGGTCCAATGATGCAATGAAATAATTCATCCCCAGAGTTGACCTGTGTACTCGTCTTTTATTTCTTTTCTTTATATCGTGCGTGCGCAGTAAGGTCCACAGATCACGGGCAAGATATACGAGTTTACTATGATACTGAGACCTCCAACCTCTTGCCGATGCGATGGTTTTATTTCTATTTCTTCTTTCTTGGTTTCTTGACCATTATTGTTTGCAAATATTATTAGATGGGAATGTGTTTATGCCAAGAAAATTGCCAATTAATTTTTTTTCGGTAGCAATGCTAGCATAACTACCTAATACTTTTAGGAGCATTAAATTTCGATTTTAGGCAAGTAACAGCACTTATATGTTATGGTTATGGGATCATTAACCACTGCTTCATGGTGAGATTGGAAAATTCGTTTTGAGCATAGCTCCGCTCCATGGTTTCGCAGAGAAAAGAATCAGCTTTGAGTTCTATGAAAACCCGATTTTTTGTTTTGTATGTTTACTAAGCCATAGACCATAGTTGAGTTAAAACTGTACCTTTAAATAAGTGAAATCCGCACAAACGTTTGAAAGAAAATATAATCGTTTTGAAATTATTTTACTTCTCAGAGGGATTTTATAATTTTGCTCGAACATCGCTAAGTTTCTCTTACTAGCATATGTTTTTTTTTTAGTTTGTACAGGGTGGCGCAGAAGTAATATTATAAGTAATTTAATAAACAACTTTTTTCATTTTTGCTTTATTTAACATTGGCATTATTATCTAAATTTTCGATTGTAGTTTGGGAATATGTTTGCATTATGTTGGATGGTTCTTGGCCTTTTACCATGTAGCCTCGACATCTACTCGACATCGAAAAGTTTTTGATTCAGTGTTATTTACGTATAAAATGATAAATCTAAACTTTCCTCCATTTCTTTGTAAAATTGTCCAAAGTTTTGTTTCAAGCAGAGACAGTACTGAGACCCCCAACTCGCAATCCTCTTGCCGCTGCCCCCCTCAATTTTTCTTAAATCCGCCATTTTGTTCTCCTATCTGTGTTAAGTCAATTTAAAATCCGTGTGACATGCAAAAACATACAAAAAATATAAAATCAATGCTGCCAACCGTGGGCTAACGTGATGGAGTTCGGAAATACCATATTTTAAGATATCTAACTGAATGGTATTGTGTGGCGCAGTGGCTTAGTGGTTAGTGTTGGACTACTAAGCGAGAGGTCGTAGTTCGAAACCTGCAAAAACCCAAATTCCAACTTGGGGTTTTTTTAACTGTGCCACCTCTCACGAACGTCTGACAAGCATCCGAGAGTATAACTGTCTTGAAAGAGCTTCTCAATTAGCCGTTTGGAGTCGGCAAAAAGAAAAAACTCACACAAAACGAATGGTTGCGAGAAGCTAGGCCTAGGGTCCCTCCGGACCTGTTGCGCCATCTATTTATTTTATTTTTAACTGAATTGTATTGGTTTTTGATCACATATTTCTAAAAGGCGATTAATATAATTTTTTTGGTTCATAAAACTATCTAAATGAGATGTTTGTGTATTTTCTGCTTTTGAATATCATTAAATTTTATTTCATGAGTAAATTTTTATTAAAAAAATGAAGAAAAATTGCTCAAAATGTTTTCTAATTCCTACAAACATTCTGTAATAATAATTTTTCATAAATATTTTAAGTAAAAGTATATTTATTCCTAAAAAAATATGTAACAACGTATTTCAAATTTAATTTAATAAAATTCTATGAACGCTGGCAGCAACTTTTCGCGCAGAGGAAGTTGTTCAGATTGTTGTTGTGTTAAAGTTTCGTGACATTTATCAATACTAGCGCAAAAAAAGAAACGTGACAAATCCGTAAGAATATAGCTTCCAGGCAAAGTAACGGGATATCAACCGAAGTTGGTGATATCGGTATTGTCTCTGGTTTCAATGTACATGTTAATAGTAGTTGTAGCATATATTTTCATTCTGGCGTAGCCCAAGGCTCGGTCCTTGGACCAGTTTTATATAACTTATATATGGGAATTATGCTTAAGATGACATACCCGACAAGATGACATACTTGCAATTACTCTTTAACCATAAGCGCCACAGTTCTGCCAAACATATCGAGACATGCAGTTTTACGATGTTATAGTTACGCCGACAGTAATTCGGCAGCGATTTAACAACGTGCTTTAAATGTTTGTATTGAGTGTTAGCTCCAAAATTTCTGATAAAGTTTTGTAAAGCAGAATTTTGTAAAAAGAATTTTGACCCATAAAAAAATTGTAATACATACTTGTTGAATTATTATTGTTAAGCTATATATCTGTTATCATTACACTTTATAATTATTAATTAATTTATTTGTTTATTAACATACCTACCTATTTATTTATTCTCATTTAATTATTTAATTATTTATTTACTTTTTTATTTATTTACTTACTTATTTATTTACATTTTTTTTTTTATCTAGTCATTTTATTTTATTTATTTAAATTTATTTGCCTTGTTTAATACATTAATTCTAGTCATTATCTATAGAGTGGCTTATTCTTGTTGTTCTCGTATATGATACAAAATTATATACTTTATCTCTATTATATAAAAGAAAGTTGTAAAAAGTGTATGCTTCTCTTTGTCGCCCGTAATTTTCAACCAATTTAGTTGATTTTTTTTAAACGTCGGTAATTACGAAGATGATTGATAGGCCAAAAACATTGACAAAAAAAAAACAAAAAAATAATAATAATAATATAAAAAAACACTTTAATTCTATCAGTACCTGGCGAAGCCGGTCGGGTTCATCTAGTTCCCTACATTTCTGTTTTCTTCATTGTTCTTTCAAATTTAGTTTTCTTTTTGTTGTTTCCTCAGGTTTCATTTAGTAAATTTATAGCATCACATAAAAATATATAAATAATTTTTCAATAGAAAGATATACTTTTGCAAATCATATCTCCGTACGGACAAATTGTGCGATAGCAAACTGTACTTTATTAACGAAATACAAATATCTATCTATCTACAGTGCGTAGTGGCATCTCCTGTCTAATTTATCTCCATGTCCCTATCACCCCCGCTATTTACATATTTCACACTATAATAACATAAGAGTAGTTAAAGCATGCATTATATAAAAAAGAATGCAGTTATTTTTTGAGCGACTCCAAATCAGTTTGTCTTATAAAGCAAATAACCAGATAACCTAAAAATGGTTCAAATCGGTTGACGTGCTCCTGAGTTATCGTTCCCGAGAGCGAGAGCGAGAACTCATACATAAGATCCATACATCAGGTCTACAGCCCATCAAATATTAAAATGTATTAAGACAAACTTAAAAAGATTTTTAAATTATGATTAAATTATTTCTTATTAATTTCTTTATTTTTTTTTTCATTTATATTTATATACAAAATATTGGTTATATACAATATTATATTGGTCCACCTTGGTGAGCAGTATTAGTTGCTTAATTATTTCCAATGATCGGTTAAATGATCTTGTTAGTAGATGCTTTTTATAGTTATTCTTAATAGGAACTGAAATAAAAAAAACATATATAAAAAGGTATTTACCTATTATAATACAAAGATGTCACATATTTACGCGGTTGCGGTTCCCACGAACCACCTACCTCTACTCTTCAAGACCCCCCACGTTAGTCACTTTATATTTCGTCTTCCTGTTTGTATTTTTGCATATAACGATCGCCTTAATATCTATCGATATCTATACTAAAGCAAGGAATGAAGATTTCTAAGAAATGACTGAAGAACAGAAAACCAAATTGTATAGGTGCCTAGTAAGAACGTAAAATATTCCGATTACATCCTGTTTGGACAAAATTCAAAGGCTATAGCGTTCTTCTTCAACCCAATTAGCTACTGAAATTCGGAAGCTCAGTTTCAAAAAGGTGGGTCACAAGAATCAAGCAATTTATTCTTGAGAAGAATATCGGCAAACTACTGTATGCGGTAGCATGCGAATACTATTATCTTAATTTTGTATCATTGGAATGTTAGTCTCGCTGTCCCTCAGCAAATCCTTACTCATGAATCGGATATCGTGATATTTATGATGAGGAACACGGAACCATAATCATATAGGTTCGATCAGGAGAATAAAATTTATCGCTGTGTTGTATCATTGACGGAAAGATAAATGATTTTAACACAGTTCCAAAGAATAAAATAAAATCTATTATTGGCATGTTCCTATTAATTTTTTATTTCTTTCGAATTCAGATTTGACCATCTCGGGGCACTGTTGAAGCGGTATAGGTTCGCCTTTCCCGGGAGAAGTATAAAAAAAAAAAAAAAAACATTATCACTGGCAAATAAACAAAGATTATGTACTGTACTTCCGTACGTGATATATTTGAATCAAAAGCTTAGAGCGGAATATCTCATAAGAACTAGGATAGGAGCCTTGTTTTTATTGGTGTCAAAAAAGATAGCTTAGTCCACATTTAGAATTACTCACAGTTAAAAAAAATACATTATTATATTATGTAAGTTTGCTTTTTTAGTTTTAATTCGGTCTAAGAGAAATATTAAACAATATTTAAAGGAAGGCATACAGCCCTATTCTGCTATTCACGTGAAGCGTATAGATTCGATTCTCTTTGACTCTGCCTTTCCATTCTGCTTTCTATTAGACAAACTACATTATCCAAACCAATTTGACATTCAAGTTAGCAGGTGTTCATTTAAAGGTTTTTTTTTTGGAATTTGAAATGAATGTATTCAATTTGATCTCAATTTATGAAAATCTTTGGAAAGTTGGATAAACTATTTTGGTTACAAATAGGTATGGATGGATATTCATTGCGAAAATGATTGCTGTAAAGTGGTCTCTGTTTGTTGTTCTACCCCTAAAAATTAATTAATAATCATTATTTACAAACAAATGTTCCAGCAATAAATTAGTTCTTACTTACATTTTATCAACCACCAACCGACAGACGATCCATTTAATTTCAAATCCGCAACATTTGACATGCGTATCTGAATTGTAAAGAATATATGCGTTGTAAATAAGAGAATACCGCGCAGTTTTACCGACATTAACGATGTGAATGCAAATTCAATTCAAATGAATATAGTAGAATAGTCTTCAGTGAAAATTTAAGAATAAATTCCACCCGATGAATAGCAGAATAGGGCAGAATACACTTATGTTCTCCTTGGAGGGGACTCACTGACTCAGTATTTTCAGAGTTGTAAGAAAATGCATTCTTTGCAAAAAAATGGTTATTGCAATTTTTTGAATATCAAATCAATTTCATTTATTTGTTTTATAATTTTATAACAATCAGAAAAAAAAAATACATTGATTGATTTGTTTTTACAACTCGACCCTGCAATAAAAAATTTGCTACCTTGTCTTGCATTAAATGGCCAAATTCCGTTTCAATTAATGACAACGAAGGAAAATAAATAAATTCAAGAACAAAAAACAATTTCCATATATTTCTTGGATTTTTTATGTATTAGAGTTTGTTTACAGTCGTGTTCAAACTGCTCAAAATGAAAACGATGAGCGATTGGATTGATCAATGCCCGCGTTCCACTGCCCGCTAGATGAATAGCGGCATGTCAAACTCCATATACAAAAAAACTGACATTTCACAAAAAGTGCTAGACGTCTAGGTCAAATGATGAAATTTCAGTTTCTTTTTTTATATGGAGTTTGACATGGCCGCTACTCATCTAGCGGGCAGTGGAACGCGGACAATGTGACGATGATGTTGTGCTGCATTTACACCATCGCACATTCCTAACACGAGGATAAGAGGGATGCTAAATACTAAAAACCAGTGTGACTGAAAGGAACAGAATTACCTAACACGCAAAAGTTAACGAAAATCGATTATTAACGAAAATGATTACCGAAATCCGCGTTCCTGTACAGCAAAAACGGCTTTCTGAAGTGATGAATTTATCTTCTATATCTTCTTCTATCTTCTATTCTTCTATCTTCTTCTCTTCTACCTTCTTCTTATATATATATATATTATATAGGTATCTAATATATAAAATTATCGTGTCACGGGGTGCGTAGTTGAACTCCTCCGAAACGGCTCCACCGATTTTCGTGAAACTTAGTGTGCATATTGGCTAGGGTTGAGAATCGGACAACATCTATTTTTCATATCCCTAAATGTTAAGGGTGGTCCACCACTAAATTTTTTATTTTTTTCATGGGGAAATACACTTTGAAAAAAAAAGAAACTGGATAAAATAAAGTAGTGACACTTCAAATACAAAAAAAAAATATTTTAAACTTTGAAAGCAATTGTTGTTGTCAATTATTTTAATTGTTTTCCAAGCAAATTGTTGTTGTCAACAATTTTGATTTTTTTTTTTCTTTTAATTATATGTATGTACCTAAAAAGTTTGTTCTAATAAATTATGTTTACTGCGTTACATTAAGTAACTTTTTAAAATGAAGTAGATACTTTGATTATAATAAAAATGATATTATGGCCAACGATATTTTGCATCGAATTCGCACTGTGACATCGGATAATGAACTGGAGATGTCAGATGAAATGCGCAACAAAGTGGCACTTTGTTGTGCAAATTGGGGATGCCACAGCTGGAACTGGAGCGAGAAATGGACTTCGAACGAATCGCATTGAGTCAAGCTGTTGTTGCGTTCAGGTAACGCACAAAAAGAAAAGGAAGTGTTTGTCTCCCACCTTTCCACCTTCCTACCTATTCCCGATTTTTCGCCCTCGATTCCTTCCGCTATCATCTTGAGGAAGTGGCCTAAAAATGAATCCATATTTCCCTTGGTCACGGCATCACGCGTGAACGGCTGGACCGATTTCACTAATTCTTTTTTAGTTGTGTTTGTTATTGTCAGGAGAAAACTGCGCGGAAAATTAGAAAATTTAAGAATACTTAACCACCATATTAAATTATATCTAATGTAACCATAGTGCTTTTACAATTCAAACTTTTTTGATCTAACCTTATGGCGTTGGCATAACATTGACAGAATGCGTGCTGCAAATACCGTCAACGAGGATGTAAACAAAATAAATATCGTTTAAAACAGATGCTTCGATCGGAGTTATTATATTGATAAAATACATATAAAATAATTAATTTATTATTTTTAACAAAAACTGAATTTCTTAGTGCACATCGTCGGAAAATCCTCAACATGTGGCGTTGTAGGCGTATGTCGTTATTCAGGTCAATTAAATTTTCTTTAATAATAATCTTCTTAATTCATACCTATAATTCTTTCGGGATGAAACTCGATGATGATGATATAACTCGATAACCACTGGGTACATTTTTATGATTCGTCTTTTGTTTTGTTCGTATTGTTGTATTTTAGGTTAACGCAAACTTAAAAGATAGGATTTTTGACCCACTATATGGCGTTGTTTCACGATCTCCAAAATCACTCACCCGATTTCAATGAAATTTTGTAGATTTATATTCTTCGTTTCCGCTTGAAGGATAGGATACTTTTGGACCTGATAGGTGGCGCTGCTGCCGATCTCCGAAACAACTCTACCAAGTTGATTGAAATTTTGTAGATGGATATAGTTGCTTCCAGTTTTAAATTTCGGATAGTTTTTGACCCTATAGGTGGTACTTTGAAAATCGCAAGCGGGATAAGAAAACGGATTTTGGCACGTCCCATTCAAAAATAAAACCAAACTCTATTTCTAAAGTTGTATAATTAAAATTATTAATGGACACTGTTCAAATAAAGTAATTTGCGAAATGTGAGCAAGACTTAATACGAAAGGTATGGGCAAAGCCGGGTGGATACAGTTACATATAAAAGAGACTGACGTCCGAATGTGCACTCATAACTCGGGGACGGATCGTTCGATTCTTATGATTTTGGTTGGAAGGAAGGGCATAATGCTACCTTTTGATGTGAAAAAAAATTTTATGGGGATTAGTTGAATTTTTTAATTCTTTGGATGTTCCGGGCTTACCTCTTCATAATTTGGACTTGAAAGTCAGCTCAGTTAAAATTCTGTTGCGCAACATCAATGTATCGAAACTTTGTAAAGGATCGCATTTGATTTATGGTTAAGGATCTTACATCAAATATCATGCAAGTGATAATTTTGAGGGGTAATTTCAAAGGCAAACACTCTTATTCCGCAGATTTCGTTTATTTAGAACGATTTACCATTCGTGCGACTTCAATTTCCCGTGCGTCTCGCTTTCACTATGTCAATAATTTATTGCAAGGATAATCGATGGATGTTTGTGCATTAGTGGCATCAATCTTGATTTCCCATGTTTCTCACATTGTAAATTTAGTGAAAAAGCGGAAGGTTGGCTGAAACGTCAAAATCATTGCGGTTTGATTGAAACAAATCAACATTGCTATTCATAATTTATTTATATTGCATTTAATATAACTTTTGAATAAAGAAGTTTAATTGGCCGAATTACATAAATTAGGAAGTGCATTATTGCGCATGCTCGGAATTATTATTTTCTTTACATTAACAAATTTGGGCGGAACGAAGTTTGCCGGGTCAGCTAGTTTTTTATATATATAATTCTTTCGGGGTGTAACTCGATGATGATGTAACTCGATAACCCCTGGGACGATTTTCATAATTATTTTTTTGTTTTGTTCGTATTGCTGTATGTCAGGTTTATATTTACTTTTTGTCGCGAAAACAAAACTTTGAGGGGATGAAAGAGGTTATGAAAGTTTGTATGGGGAAATACACTTTGAAAAAAAAAAAAAAAAAAAATCGAGTAGTGACACTTTTGAAATGAATAGATACTTTGATTATACAAAGATGATGTGGCCGACGATATTTTGAATCGAATTCGCACTGTGACATCGGATAATGAACTGGAGATATCAGATGAAATGCGCAACAAGGCTTTGATTTTGATCAAGGATATGTGTCTGCTCATGACTCATGAGTGGCAATTTGTTGTGCAAATTGGGGTTGCCACAGCCAAATCGTTCAATGCAAGACGCATTAGTGATGCGCGATAGTCCAAAATCATATCGATAAATCGATACTTCAGTATCGGCAGGAAAAATAATCGGTCCGAAAAAATCGATAATATCGATAATTTCGATTTTTTTTTATTTAAAAGCTTAGTACCTATTCATTTTCAGTTAATAAACAAATAGGTAACAATACAATATAAATAAAAACGTCAAAATTTCATGTTTCCTTGGTTTATAGAACTTAAAATAACTAATTTTATTACATAAACTAGCTGACCCGGCGAAAATCGTTCCGCCCAAATTCGGGAATGTAATGAAAACAATAATCTCCCTTATTGCGGTTGTCAACTAATTACTAATGAACCGATTGATAGTTGGTAAATCAGTCAATCAATTGATAGTTTTGTATTACTCAGTTGATAAAGGTTTTGATTATTGTAACTGAAATTGACTGTTGTGAAAAAATACGCTCTTTGACCTGATAATTAAATTTGCTTTGGACGTTTTTTGTTTTAATTTAGAATAAAATTCCATTTTATTATGAGTTCTAGGGAATTTCGGTTTGACATTATTGAGGAAGAGGATACTTTTTTTTGAAGTAGCAAGAAGAAAGAAGCAACTAAGGGATGCTTCAAACCCCCTAGAATTGGAAGAATAATCAATCAATAATTAATCCAAATTCCAAATGGTATTTGAGCTTTTAAAATCTTTAATTAAACTAGAAAACTTTACATAAAGAACGAACATTTTATTGCAGTCCCGTACAAGTTAATTTCATCAGACAGTTATTTTCCAGTTGAAAGAAATAAATACAAAATGAAAGAAAAGTCAATGATAATTGACACTCAGAAACCCGATTTTTGTATTCACAATCAAAAATGAATAGAAATTGACAATGAATCAACAATCAACTGTCAATTGAAAATCACAATACCGATTAAAGTAATGGGTTAATAAATACCAAAAACCGATTGATAATTTTTGAGAACTGCAATAAGTGCCTAATTATCTTCGTCTTTGAAATTTCCTCTCAAAATCTTCGCTTTAATGACATCTGATTTGAGATTTTTCACAATCACAATTCCGTTACAAAAGTTTCGGTTCATTGAGGTTGCGCAACAAAATTACCAAAATCCCTCGTGTATTCAGCCAATCATGTAGCGTTTTTCATTTTTATTTCAGAGCGTGAGTTTAGTTCGTAACTTTATAATTCATAAGCAACATTTTAAGAACAAAGATTGAGTTCAACCATCAAGTTTAAGTGGTCAAAAAAAGCACAAGAAAATATTTACGGTTTCGTTTTACGTATAGCTGTAACTGGGGCCTAAGGAACCCTTCAGTCTCTACCCGTTCGAAACAGAACGGTCTCCAATTTCACTAGCTTTAGAAGTGATATCCTTCCTTATATTTCACTGAATACTTCTAGCTAAATCATGCGCCAGCTGAATTTTTTCCTTGTCATAAAAGATTCACTTCTACCATCCATATAATAGTACAGAAACATAGATGACATCATAAACCAACAAATACAGAAACAGTCATAAACATAATCCATTGAAGATACCTAGATCAGAGGGCAAGCCAAACTGAACATCATCCCGGACAGCCAACGATTCCACCCCAGAAAAGAACACATTATGTATAGCTTTACCTCTCCAATAAAATAAAACAAACAGAGGAGGATAAAAAGCTATTATGAGAAGCCTACGCCTTCAAGTCATAGTTTAGGTTGTACCTTTTCAGGTGTAGTACGACAGGTAAGGCTTTTAATGTCCATATGTCACTTTCTCCCACGATTACTCCTTATTCACAAACACCTACACTTGCTTAATTGAATTACCAACATATGTCAGCAAATGTTTATTTTTCTCAGACTCTTGTCCAACACTCGTAAATAATAAACTTGAACGGCTTGGCAAATGATTGCACTGTCAATTGAATAGCACGGTGGATGGTGACAACTCAATGAGTTTGATGAAAACTAAATATGACATTCATTTGATTCCGGAATCATGATTTTATCATCGTTGCACATTGATAATTATCTACCCTTACCAGAAAAGGTTTATTCTGAGGGTCGTGACACATGCTGCTTCATAGTGGAATACTCCAATAACAGTGGGCACAAACGATGTTTATCGGACTAACCAAAACTATTGCTGACACATGTATCCGTTTATTTTGTCATGACTTTTGTTAAGGGTTATAGAGATTTG
This sequence comes from Cheilosia urbana, assembly GCA_946477585.1. Taxonomy (NCBI): domain Eukaryota; kingdom Metazoa; phylum Arthropoda; class Insecta; order Diptera; family Syrphidae; genus Cheilosia; species Cheilosia urbana. The sequence goes on from OX297856.1 coordinate 49,804,882, forward strand.
TGTAAATTGTACAGACCCGCCTGGTGCTTAACTCTACCGCATAACAGGCAAAATAATAAGCCGTGTACAACATAATAAGGGTTGATTACACTCGTTCATGGTTACTTGCGTTTTTGTCTACCCAAAAAAAAAAAAAAATATGTAGTTGAATTTGAAATATTTTGCAAGGACTAATTTAACCAGAAGTGGTAGGAACATAATTACGTAGGTTGTAGGTATACCTACTGAAATTAGGTGTTAAATTAAGTCAAAGAATGTTTTAATTATGGACATCATGGAAAACCAATTTTTGCGTCAATATTCACAACTCACAACTAATTATAATCCTTATTTGCGAATACAACCATTTTTCATCAGAGTGAAGTTGTTTTCAGTTTAAATTGTAAAATACTGAAAAAGAGTCAATTAAAAAATAAAATTCCAAATGTTGAATTTCGTCGTTACATTTTTAAATTTTTCAAATCGAACAAAGCTCTTTACAAATTCCGTTAAATGACTTTTCGCAGCCCGCTAAAAAAATATATTTAATACGTCTGAATTAGCATTTAAATTCATGTTTAAATTAATATAGCTTAACAAATAATTTTTTGGGTTCAACTTCTTACGATTTCTAAATAGAAAAAAAAAGATCAGTAATCAAATCAGACAGTTTAGCTGTCATTTGAAATGTTGAAATTTCAGTGGGAATGCAAAATTGGATTTCGAAATTCTTTTTCCCGAAATGTTGAAATTATGTGCGGTGTAAATAAACTATAATGCCTCAGTTATATATACCGTGAAAATTTCCTTTAGCTTTTTTTACCACCTAATGGTTGAACTCATCCTTGATCTTAAAATGTTGCTTATGAATAATTATAGAGTTAGTTTATCAAAAAATAAGTAAATAACTTCTTCAACAATTCAAAAAAAAAAGAAGCAAATTCTTCCACTGAAATATTTTATTTCTTTACTGTACCATCTGTCAGCAATTTTTTTTCTGATGGAATCCAATCCAATCAGTGGTTGTCGTATGTAATTGTTTTTATAGGGAAAATTTTATTCTAACAGATACAGGACCATATTCTTTCACAATAACACCTCTTACTGAAAAACCCTTTATTTTACGTATGGCTATAATTGAGACCTTAGTATTATAATGGACTCCCAATCATCTTCCATATACATATGTCTTTTCTATAGCAACATTTTTTTTTTTTTTTTAATTTTTTTTTAAGATTTGAAAGAAATGTTGATATGATGAATGTTGAAATGTTTTAAGATGAACACAAATCCTTTTGAAGATTTTCGTTTTTTTTTTTTTTTGTTCTTGCTGTCATTTCATTAAAATATGTTAAAGAGAATTCCTCAAACTGTGTTTGGTTTCTCAAAGTGTCAAATCTTGGGTCTGTTTGACAAAACTTTGCGTCGCGCCTACTCTAAGGTAGGTGTTAGTTGTATTTAGGCTACAAAGCGTTATTTTTTATTATCTACTAAGTACTACTAATACAAGATGACTATATAATTTTGCTCCATTGTTTGTTTTTTCTTTAAAAGCCCCTTGCCGAGCAAATGCCAAGTGTTTTCGATTAAGTTTTCAGTTAATATTTGTTTTCCTTAAAGATAGTCCAAACATACTTTTGAAGAAAAACGTACAACATAAATATGTCCGCCCTGGGATATTTTGCACCAATGCTTCTTTTCCTCAGAAAGCACACGAAATAAAATATATTTATTTATAAAAAAATTTGTTGTATACCTATCTACTAATTTCTTAATTCTCGTTAAAAAAAAAAAAATAGTGGCACATTTACTTACAACTTATTCAGCGGCGCAAAATGGATTTTTAAGGGTGTGTTGTATGTTTGGTTGAAGCTCAATATCATCATTGTTTCACTATGTGGATCCTTTACGCTGACAACATTTAAGGAATATGATATTATTTGCAAAGACTTTTATTCTATTCCTAAAAAAGTTATGGAAGTATAAAGCTTAAGTTGCCTTCTTGCTCCCCTCTCCCCTACATGTTTTTATCATTTGAAAAGAAGGTGTAGAATGAAAGTTATACCTTTCAAAATGTACTGTGCCGTAGATGTGCACAAAATAATAATCATGTACCTATTGTATTGTCGTTAAAAAAAAAAACAAAAAACCCGACTGACTGTAAAACAAATCACTGACTGCATTTGTGTGACAATTGTTTTTTTTTTTTTTTTTTTTAATTTATATTTATATATAGGTATTTTTGTTAATTCATATTTTTATACATATATATTTATTTAGCCTATGATATACTCCGGGAAAGAATACCAATTTAATGTCAGGTTAATGTTAAAGTCAGATTCATCATTAATTGGCAGCAATATGTTTGACCTTCACTGCCTGGCGGGTTACTGCTCCAATATAATTCCTACTTTTTACAGTTCAATCTTCAATGAGAATTCTTCATTTTCAGCCAATTTGGCTATAGTAACTCTATGATTTCAAGTGAATTATTCTTAACTCAGCAAGTTTGGGTTGATCTCAATCTCATTTGTGAGCTCGCTATCCCGCACAGGTTGATTTTTTATGTTTGCCACTGCCACAAATAATAGGCGTTTTTCTTTTTTAGCTCAGAGCAGAACCATAACTGTTATACTTCATACACTAATAGTAATTAATTTAAGAAACCAAAAAAAACAGACTGACTCAGTGGCGTAGCGTGGGTTGGAGCCGCCCGGGGCAGACCCAATTCATGCCGCCCCCCATAATATTTTCACACATTAAAAAAAATACCTTTGTCAACTTGGTAAAATTTCTGGAATCGAATAACGGTACCTTTGAAATTTTCTACCTGAATAGTGGGCTCAGTTTTTGTCTATATTATCGTGGGGTTACCATTATTTTGCAAAATTCATTCGGTTTTTCTTTGTTTGCCTTTAGTCGTTAAATGTTTCTTTTATTTTGCATTCCTGAATCTTAAATTCGGTTTTTTATTTCTTAAATTCTCAATCATTGCGCGATTACATTTCGCAAAAATCATTTGGTAATTTGCTGATGTTATTGTCAAGTCATTTTTCAACAAAATATCGTTTCGACGTTTTACTATTTCCCAGATTGATGATTTCGCCACCCCGGCGAAACGTCAATTTTCCCAACAATTTAAGCGAAACGTACCATACCCATTATCGTACATTAGATTTTTGAAAATAAGTTTTTTTTTAATTTCGTTTTCTTTAGTTTTCTAAGAAAATGGATAACGGTTTTGACCAGATACATCGTGATATACATCGAAAACCCCAATTTTAAATTCGATAAAACTCTAAAAACCAATTAATGCTTACATCCCGAACAATAACTTATAAGTAGTCAGTTTTCAGCTAAATAGTTAGGCAATAGTATTATTCAAGCAACATTGCAAAATTTGGTACGTTTTTTTCTGTGTAATTTTATAAAAACCTCTCTAACGATTTTGATCAAAATAGTACATATTAAAGATAATATAGGTATTCTAAATAAGATCCCCTACTTATTTTTTCTCAAAAAATTCGGCTAAATCAATTTTTTTAATTATTTCTGAAAAATTACTACCCAAAAGCCGATCTGTGTTCATATATTTTTTTAAAACTCCGCGCTTCCATTAACTTATGTTTTGCAATTATTGCCCACTTTTTCTTCTTTTGCTATGCATCTAAAAATGCAAAAATATGTATCTTAAAATAATTCCAACCACTTGGATCGTTACACAATCAGAAAATCCCACTTCGTTTACACCCCCACACACGTCTATCGGGATATTCAGTTTATAACGCCTAATGCAAATTCAAGAACAAATCTCAGAATTCTTAGATATACTCGTACATATATGTAAGGATATCGATGTATCGCCAACACTACTTGCAATTAAAAAACAGAAACTCCTACTACGCCTGTCAACTTGTAAACTGTAAGAGCTTATAAAATAGTACAGTAGGCGCTAATAGCTCTCTAACCAGAACTTGCCAAAATGATATTAATAAATATATATAAATTATTTATATAAAAAAATCAACTGCTCCAAATTGCCGCCCCTACCAAAGTGCCGCCCGGGGCCTGTGCCCCCCTTGCCCCCCCCCCCTTGCTACGCCACTGGACTGACTGTACAAAAAATATCACTGGCTACATTTGTGTAACAATTGTTTTTTGTTTTTTTCTTTTTTAATTTATATCTTTATATTTATTTATTTAGCCTATGACACTCCGGGAAAGAATACCAATTTAATGACACCTTACTATTCAAAATCGGTCAAGTCGGGGCTACAGGGTGTCACGTAAGAACGTACATAGGATACGTGCGAAACAGATAACTCTCCCTATGCTCAGTTGGGTAAAAAGTTCGTATTTCTCTTTTATAGCTCAAAGCTCAGACACATCAGAGCTCAGAATTTGTGTTTCTTTTTTCGTTCAGAGCATTATCATATTGCTCTCTATGAGCTCAGAGTAAATTGAAACAGGCTGGGTAAAAAGCTGCACATATCATAAACGTTTGCAGACTTATTTTCGAAATTTTACCTTCCCAAATGATATAAGTAATACAACCTTCATAGCACTTAGCAATTAATAGGACATGACAAAAAAATTTATAGAAATTCTGATGACCAAGCCATTTGTAGTTGAAAATCAATAATTCGTCGTATGACAAACAAAATATTTCTGGCAACTTTTTTGAATCATTTTTTTTTTCTAAATTTTCATTGCACTTTAATAACAAAGATGTCTTATAGCTACAACCATAGAAAATTAATTTATTTTTTTTTAAACTGTATGGGAAAGAACAGAAACAAAAATGTATAGGTATCAGCAAATCTCAAATAATTATTTGTAGATACTGATTTCATTTTATTTTTGCAAATGATCACTAAAGTTCATCGATTGCGATTGTTTACAACCACAATGTAAACATCATGTAGGTACTGTATGGATTACCTAGGTAGAATAAAAACAGTCCTTACAATATTCGTTTTAATGACAAAATATAAATTGGAACTTAATTCACCACAACATAAGCACCGTTTTCTTAACACCTCCCGATAACGGCCAAATATTTGAATTATTTGAATTTTTTCCAATATCACCACAGAATTAATAATTGTCAGTCATCTGTCAGGTTGCTGTGTGCAAGTGTATGCGTGCGTCTAATCTACTTTAACATGGCACACATACTTTCGCACATAGCAACACAGAAAACAGCTTGTAGGCAAACTCTCTTCAAGTTTGTACTTAATTTATGCTGTAAATGTTGTCTTAATGCTGGCAAATATAGTTCAAATATTTTGTGGATTTGCCAACCCGTAAGTATATTTCACCTGCTCTTTGCCACATGAGAGTAACTTATCAATACTTCTCAATTTATTTCCGTGCTCTCTTTGGCCCCTTTTATGATGTTGGTTAGGTGAAGGATCATTCAAGTTTATTCAAGTGGAAGTTTAACGATGCCGTCACGTGACACAACAATACGAACACGCCCTTAATTTGTTTACAAATCACTTCAAATCTGTTATACGCACGAGTACTCCATTAAGGTACATGAACCATAAGCATAGCGGGGTAAAAAAAGTTCGGTATGTAGGTAGTAATAAGAGAAGGAAACAAGTTGTTTTTTTTTTTTTTATGGCAGTGACACACCACGGGTATCAACCACCGATAGTTCTATTGTGCACCCGTGGGAATACATCATATTATCCTAACAAGTCGATAAACATATTTTTTGCACAATATACCGCACAAGACCAGATACAAAAATTATACACATTTCGAATGTGCTATTATGAACCAGAACACATCGGACGGTGGTTGTTTATAATACAAACACTGTACCTACCAGAAAATCGTAGAGGAGAGCTTCGGACAAAAATACTTGGCAAAGTTATGAATACACAGAAATGTAACCACCCACTAAGAGAAAATTGCAACAACGTAGGAGAAGTTTGAGCAGCTGCGCAACGCGCAGGGCACCTCCAGCTAAAGGGAGTGTAAAATTGGAAGTGGAAAAAACTGCGAATTTATAATCACAGAATATTCGTTCTAAATAAATATTATAATACATACCTAATCTAATATATAAAATTATCGTGTCACGGGGTGCGTTGTTGAACTCCTCCGAAACGGCTCCATCGATTTTCGTGAAACTTAGTGTGCATATGTGCTAGGGTTGAGAATCGGACAACATCTATTTTTCATATCCCTAAATGTTAAGGGTGGTCTACCACTAAATTTTTTTTTTTTTTATGTGGAAATACACTTTGAAAAAAAAAAAAAAACTGAATAAAATCGAGTAGTGACACTACTAAAAATGTATATATATTTTAAATCTTAAAAGCAATAGCGGCTACTTTGTTAGAAGGCATTAAAATTGCCATTGAATCTGCAAGTGGATGAAGAACCTACATGCAACATTTCAAAGAACACTGCGATGGCGAAAGTACTGCAGCAATGTAAGATTATCATATGGGACGAATGAATGCACAATCTGCCTGCCATTTCGAGATCAACTCCGGCAGATGAATTGAATGCTTGCCTGAAGGCGTCTGCTATGCGAGTTTCTTTACAAAATGACCAGTCCGCTGCAGAGTTCTCCAGGCAACTGTTGGCGATCGGCAATAGTGTGATTCCAGCAGACCTAATCAGCAGCCTGATTAAGTTTTCACAAAATTTTTGCAATTTTACAATCTTGAATTCCAATGTTTCTAATGCTGTTTTCCAAACAACAGGCGTCTTTTTGTTGGGTCCCAAATCCCCAGAAATCTTTTCAGATCTCAGATTTTACGCTGCTCATGGAACATGCAACGAAATTGATCTGCTTTTGTAAATTAGTGCGTTACTTGACAAAAATATCAGCTGTTATGAAAATCGACTTCAAAAATATTTCCTCTGTTGTAGATACAAATGTAGTATTTTTGGTAATTTTTAGTCATATCATATCCATAGCTATTAATTTATGTATTTCGTTATTTTGGTTTTTACGAAACTTTGCGTATTTGTCTTGAAAGACAACTTCTTAAAATGACGTGGTTATTGTCGTTGTAACTACATATGTGTAAATCTGAAAAAATATCGATATCAGCAAACAGTGATCGGAATCGAAAAAAAGATTTGATTTTTTGCCCAACGAAACATGAAATATAATTTAGATAAAAAAAAAGAAAGATCGATTTTTTTCCCCAATTGAAAACGTATGTGGCGAGCCACATGTTGGCAAACCTCCCGCTATGTACGTGTACGCATACGCACTATACATATATCTAATAGAACAAAAAATGTTGTGTACCATAAAGCACTTCAGTGAAAAAGCGGAAGGTTGACCGACACGTAAATCATTGCAATTTGATTGAAAAACATCGACAATGTTATTCTTATTACTATTGTATTTAATATTACTTTTGAATATGATTGACTTGGATAAGACACATTAGTTCAAATGAATGTAGTGTTCGTAAGAGATCCGACTTTGCTTGCCTCAAATCATCACATCTGTGGAGCTATGTGAGAAACGTCAGCTGATAGCAAACATGAGAGTTGCATTGCTGAACGATCAGTCTGCTCCAGATTTTTTGCTGACTATCGGTAATGTCCGTGTTCCTGATCTCGACGAATTGAGCGGATTGATTTTATTTCCTTTAAATTTTTTCAATTGCTGTTTCATCGAAAGACGAGCATATCAACAAAGTATTCCCGAACATCATTGCTAACCACAAAAATAACGAATAGTTGTTGAGTAAGCGAGTAATTTTAACGCTTAAACCTGCCAAAACTATGCAATGGAACGGGTTTGGTGATAAGAAAACTGATGATCAATGTGTTTTAAAGAAAGAAGTTATAATTTTGTTTCGCAAGCTCAATGCACCGAAGTTTTGTAACGGAACGCGTTGGATTTGATGGTGAAGGATCTGAAATTAAATGTCATACAAGCGACGGTTTTGGAGGGAAAATTCAAAGTCAAACACTCTCATTCCGCAGATTCCGCTTATTCAGAACGAATTGCCATTCGTACTTAAGCGACTTAAATTTCCCGTACGTCTCGCTTTCACTATGACAAATTATTTGTTGCAAGGATAATCGATGGATGTTTGTGAATTTGTGGCATCAATATTGAATTCTCATATTTCTCACATGGTCAACTTAGTGAAAAAGCGGAAGGTTGGCCGAAATGTCAAAATCATTGCCGTTTGATTGAAAAAAATCAACATTGCCATTCGTCATTTATTTCTATTGCATTTAATATGACTTTTGAATAAAGAATTTTAATTGACAAAATTACATATATTAGCAAATGCATTGTGCATGCTCGGAATTATCATTTTTATTACTTTAACAAATTTTGGCGGCACGAAGTTTGCCGGGTCAGCTAGTTTATATATAATACTAGCTGTCCCGGCAAACTTCGTTCCGCCCAAATTTATTATTGTAATGAAAATAATAATTCCAAGCATGCACAATGCACTTGCTACTTTATTTAATTCGGCCAACTAAAATTCTAAATTTTTTAAAACTTATATTAAATGCCTTAGAACTAAATGACGAATAGCAATGTTGATTTGTTTCAATCAAACCACAATGATTTTAACGTATCGGCCAACCTTCCGCTTTTCACTAAATCCATGTGAGAAACATGGGAATTTAAGATTGATTCTACAAATGCACAAACATTCATCGATTATACTTGCAACAAATTATTTGCCATGGTGAAAGCGAGACGCACGGGAAATTTAAGTCGCTTACGTACGAATGGCAAATCGTTCTGAATAAGCGGAATCTGTGGAATGAGAGTGTTTGCTTTTGGATTTTCCCCTGAAAATCATCACTTGCATGACATTTGATTTGAGATCCTTTTCACTAAATCAGATGCGATTCATTACAATGTTTCGGTACATTGATGTTGTGCAACAAAATTATAACTGAGTCGACTTTCAAATCCAAATTATGTAGAGGTAAACCCGGAACATACAAAGAATTCAAAAATTCAACTAATCCAAATAAAGTATTGCTTTCACAACAAAAGGTAGCATAAGTCCTTCCTTGTAACCAAAAATCATAAAAATCGAACGTTCCGTACCCGAATCAGTTTTTTGTATATGTAACTGTACCCACCCGGCTTTTTCCGTAGGTACCTTTCGTATCAAAAGTTATATTAAAATTAAATAAATAAATAAAATCAAATACTTGTCGGCCAACCTATTGCTTTTTCACTGAAGTGCTTTATGGTACACACATTTTTAAAAAGATCAAAAATAAAACAGAAAAAAAAAATACTTACATATGCAGAAAACACAAAGTCATGAGAATAACCACCTTCGAAAAAGTGATCGCGCAGACTGATAGTCTGTTGCGAGGGGAAGTCAAAATGTGTTCTTTTCTAATTTCAAGATACATTTTAAAATAAAAAGCGACATTATGAGAGCAAGTTATTCACTGTGTACTCTGATCCACTGTTGACACATTTACCCTACCTACACAAAAATTTTTGTTCTATTCCTATTATCGGGTTCGTACACGTACAAAGCGAGGGCGAGAGTGAAATTCAAGATTTATGCCACACACATCCAGCGATTGTCCTTGCGACTTATTAGTTGTCATAGCAAAAGCGAGACGTACGGGAATTGAAGACGCTTAAATACGAAAGGCAAATCGTTCTGAATAAGTGGAATCCGCGGAAAGGAACATCTTCGACTTTGAATTTTCCAATAAAAATCGTTGCTTGCATAATATTTGATATTAAATTCTTCACAATCAAACGCGTACAGTTACAAAGTTTTGGTTCATTTAGGTTCCGCAACAAAATGGGATAGTTGGTGGCTTCGTTATCCATCATGGAGTCGACTGATTTCATTTGTATGAATGCAACTCACCAGCGATTTGGTTTTGAATGGCGAAATTCAAATGATCGACGTTCTTGTTTTTCGCAGCCAAAATCACTTTTACACTCAGCCAATCATGGTCAACATAATCCTGAGCGATATTCGGGAAAACATTCATGATTAGTTCTTTCGGTGTCGTTGTAAAGTTGCAAAAATTTTGTGGAAACTCAATCAGGCCGGTGATTAAGTTTGCTGGAATCACACCATTGCCATCGCCAACAATTGCCTGGAGAACTCTGCAGCGGACTGGTCATTTTGTATAGAAACTCGCATGTTTGTTGTCAAATGCAATTTCTTGACGTATCGCCATAAAGCAGACGCCTTCAAGCATTCAATTCATCTGCCGGAGTTGATCTCGAAATGACAGGTAGCGTTTGACGAAAATCGGCTGAAAGCAAGATCGTTGCTCCACCGAAAAGTCGCTTAACATGACGTAAATCCTTCAAAGTACGATTCAGGGCCTCCAACGCACGTTTGTGAGCCATTGTGCATTCGTCCCATATCATAATCTTACATTGCTGCCGTAGGTACTTTCGCCATCGCAGTGTTCTTTGAAATGTTGCATGTAGGTTCTTCTTCCACTTGCAGATTCAATGGCAATTTCAATGCAGAATGAGTTGTACGACCGCCTTCTAACAAAGTAGCCGCTAGGGCCAAAGCGATCTCAGATCTCGAACGAATTGTATCCAAAATAATTGAAATCATAAATCTATTTCCAGTTCCGCAATTTTCGTTATCGACTGCTTGCATCAATTCATCGTACACTTTCTGTTATTCTTGATTCAACATTGGCACATTTTTTTGAACAGTTTGACTCAATGCGATTCGATCGAAGTCCATTTCTCGCTCCAATTCTCGATTAAATGCGTCTTGAATTGAATGATTTGGCTGTGGCATCCCCAATTTGCACAACAAATCGCCACTCATGAGCAAACACATATGTATCCTCGATCAATATCAAAGCTTTGTTGCATATTTCATCTGACATCTCCAGTTCATTATCCGATGTCACAGTGCGAATTCGATGCAAAATATCGTCGGCCATAATATCATCTTTGTATAATCAAAGTGCCTATCTACTTCATTTCAAAAAGTTACTTAATGTAACATAGTAAACATAACTTATTAGAATAAACTTTTTAGGTGCCTATAGGTATTTAAAAAAAAAAACAAATTCAAAATTGTTGACTACAACAATTTGCCTGGAAAATAATTAAAATAATTGACAACAACAATTTCTTTTAAAATTTAAATTAATTTTTTTTTTTATTTGAAGTGTCACTACTTTATGTTATCCATTTTTTTTTTCAAAGTGTATTTCCCCATAAAAAAAATAAAAAATTTAGTGGTGGACCACCGTTAACATTCATGGATATGAAAAATAGATGTTGTCCGATTCTCAACCATATCCCATATACACACTAAGTTTCACGAAAATCGGTTGAGCCGTTTCGGAGGAGTTTAACTACGCACCCCGTGACACGATAATTTTATATATTAGATTAGAAAAAAAAAACCTGCGAAAGTTTTTAGGGGCTGTCGTATATAACTGTATAGATAGATTAAACCATTTCTTATACATTATATTAACTTTTGAACTTAATACGTATGTATATAAAATTCATTCAGGTTCCATGTAGGTACTTATTTAGGTAAGTATTTTAAAGCACAAACAAAAAAAAACTTTAAGGAAATTATGCCTGAGGTGCGATTTACATTGAAAAATGAACAAAAAAAGGATAAATATTAGGTGTGTTCCTTTACTTTTGTTGTAAGAATCAGTGTTGCCATTCTGAAATCTCCAACTCTGGCCGCAGAACATTTTGAAATCCGGTCTAACCGAATTTTAACCGAAACGAACAAAAATTCTTTAAACGGGAAAACATTTCCTGAACGGATGAATATTGTTCTATGACTACTCATAAAGATATAGGTTTCTATAATTTGAATAAAATCTGGCCATAGGTATTCTTAACGTACATGCTCACAATTTTATACAGAAACCAATTTATTGTGAATAATCCTAGAACACATCGGTTCTAGACTTATATATAAAGATTTCGAGAGATATTCGAATCAGACCACCATTGTCGGGTCTCTTTTCGGCTCAATTCCTAGTGTTAACACCATCATCTGTTTATGGGAGATTTATTTCATCGACTGGTTCTCGATCCAATGATGTCCCAAGATCTTCATTCTTCTGCCAGCCAACGCCGAACATTGACACAGTATATGTGCCGCTGTCTCAGATTCCTCCAGGCATAGTTTACATCCTGTCTTACATCCTTAAGTGATACCCGAAATTACCATGTCCTGTTGACAAAGCCACCATCCATTTCAATGTTCCTCGACTCATGATTAGAACCCTTTTTTGAGTGGAGTAGTCTCTTTTCGTTACCTTCGATCCCTATTTATCCTCGTAACCAAGTTAGTGTTACTTCATTTTTAGATGAACACTTATTGAGCTTAACTACACATTCCAGTATGACAATGATGTTGTGATGTTTGTATGTTCTATTAATCTGATCACCGCCCGATTATCCAGTGCTATAAGGATATTTCTCCCTCCACCTGACTCTCAAGCAAGTAGTCCAACGCATGCAGCAATGCAATCATCTAAGCCTGGTAGTGTGTTTCCCGAAGCTTTATGGTGACGGGCTAGTTCCAAATCTGCTGAATAAATCCCGGCACCCGCCATCCATCATGGATCCATCTGTGAAAATCACTGTTTCACCACTCCTTTTTTCTGGAAGTAATCCGTTCTCAATACGAGATTGTGATTCCTTCCCATAATACGCACCCTTGTTATCCTATCCATAGGCATATTCAGCTCCCTAATCTCGTTCTTGACATGTTTCAGGATCTTCCTATGCCCATAGATGGTACCACGATTGTGCCAGGATCACTTCCAATGCGCATGGTTCCTATACAATATGGTAGTTCCAAGTAAGTCTAGTAGCTAGATAGACTCCCAGATACTTAACCTTCTTGGCCATTTTTAGTTTCGATCGGAAAAGGGCTAAGGGTCGAAATTCCAGATTTTTCAACTTCCTTGTGAAGGCAGAGATGAATTAATTGAAAGAGATGGATATCTTTCGTACGTCTATCCTCCCAAAACCCATTTGTTCACATCGTTGTATTTCTAATTTCAATACTTCTGTGAACACTTGTAAGCTTGTAAGCTACAAAAAAATTAGTTTTGTTTTTCGTATTGAATTTATTTGGATTTTGTTGAGGCTTTGATTGAATAAAAACAAAATAGTATATTAGAGAATACCGAATTTCCTCCCTTCTTGGAAACATATTTTTTCAGAGGCGATGCATTAACACTTACAACAATTCAGAAGCAGCAGAAAAGAGAAAATTTGTTCGTGAATCCGCAGCAGACGTTTGTATAATTTAACGGTTCCATAGCTTTTCTTTCTCCCAAAGGTGTAGGGGAAAGTCATGTACCTTGGAACGATTGTACCTCGGAACGATTGCTGTTTTTTAAATTTTTATCTTATTCTAAGAAAAAGGTTCCACAACGTCTGAAGGGCATTCATGTTGCAGCTTGTTTCGTTCTGTCATCATACTCGGTTAGCGACGGACGTGCAAAAAAACAAGAAAATCCGGTTTTCGCACACTAAAAGTTTTTTTTCAACCATTTTTGTGAAACGTGTAGTACAGCTGAGAGCAGCTGGAATCGAATTATTGCGCTATTAATCAAACAAAAGCATGCAATTAGGATTATTTGTAAAGTTAATCGTAGAACACCCAGTTTTGAATTGTTCAAATATCTCGAGATACTTCCTCTAAGACATCTTTATTGCTATAAAGTTTTAAAAATATTCTTTGATAATTCCGGTTATTATGATGTTAGACGTCACGAAAATTATAATTTACGAGTCAACACCAGAAATTTCGTTACTGTACCAACAATCCACAAAACACACTTCTCTCGTTTTTATTGTGTAACCGCGCCTCGTTTGTTTAATATACTACCTGAAAACCTTAGGTGTGAGAGAATAAAATCAGTATTTTTAAACAAGATCAAAACATGGCTTTTTTCCTGTAACTATTCTCAAATAGATTCTCTCTTGATTCCAATGGTCTAATATAGTAATTGAATATAAATGATTATTGTCTACTCGATGTACCTATATTTTTTGATTTTTTTTGAAATTTCAAGTTATATAATTTGTTTCCCCATCAATAGTTTATTACTTTTCCTTTTATTTCAAAATAAAAGTACTTTCGCCTCTTGTCATTTTGACAACAGAATGTACTTTGCTATTTCTTGCTAAAAACTAAAATTGTCTTCAGTAAGTTTGTATGTAAGTAAAAAAACAAAAGAATTATTGTAACCCTTAGTTTAGTTTTTGGAAAGAAATAAAGAAATTTAAATAATAATAATAATAATAATAATAATAATAATAATAATAATAATAATAGTATTGTGTTGGTGAATAACAAACGGTAAGCCCGATTTAGTGCGAATTTAAAAGATTAAAGTGATTAAAGAAGAAATATCGATGTTTTGTACCTTGGAACGGCACTTGAATTGTACCTTGGACCATTCCAAGGTACAATCACATTACTAAAAACAAAATGAGATTTTATTTCGCCATGACTCATCTACGTTTTTTCTTTCATTGCCGCAGTCTGAATGTGCCTCGCAGCAAGGAAGGTGTTAAAAGAACTCCTTTGGATGAAAATGCCTTACAGGAAGCTATCAACGATGTTCTCTACAATAAGGAAACAATCGGCAGAGCTGCAAAAGACCACGGTATTTCCAAAACAACTTTGTTTCTTCTTGCATCTTCAAATGCATCGGAAATCTGGCGATGCAACGTTCAAATACCATTCAGAAATTGCACACAAAAAAGTGCTTAATGATGAAGAAGAACTTGCCTTGGTTGAATACCTTACCACAGCAGCAAAGCTGCATTATGGATTATCGAAAATTGATACAACCAAATTGGCCTTTAGTTTTGCACAAGCAAATGGAAAAATTCTTCCGGAGTCGTGGATAAAGAACGAAGCAGTTGGCAAAGAGTGGATGATTGGCTTTCTTAAACGGCACCAAACTTTATCACTCAGAAAGCCAGAGTCGACCAGCCTTTCCAGATCAACCAGTTTTAACCGCTGCAATGTGGGACAATTTTTTACCAATTTGGAAGATTGCTATTCCCGTTTTAAATTTGACCCAAGTAGAATTTACAATCTTGACGAAACTGGAAATTCAACGGTTCACGTCCCACCGAAAGTTTTAGCTGCCAAAGGTGAAAAACAAATAGGAAGCACCTCGGGAGAAAGAGGAATAAATGTCACTCTGGTCGCGGCTATTAATGCAATAGGAAATCATGTTCCGTTGGAAAACCAATGTCAATTTACAATGTAGCACAAATTGTCGGCCAGGCTTATCCGAAAGCATTCAATCAGCAAAACATCGTTAAAGGATTTGAAGTAATAGGAATATATCCCTTTAATCACGATATTTTCAACGAAGATGAATTCCTTAGAAGCTTTGTAACGGATCGACCATTTCCTGAAAAACCAGCTGCTATGCCCACCGTAAATGGAAATGACCTTATAATTGCAGATGAACAAAGACCAGGAACATCCACAGCGACCTCTGCAGTATTGGTTCCTTCGATAAATTTCGTATCACCAGAGCAAATAAGGCCATTTCCAAAAGCTGCACCAAGAAAGGATCCTATTGCACGTGGAAGAAAGAGGGGAAGAACTAGGATTCTTACGGACACTCCTGAGAAGGAGGGAATTGCTTCAGGAAGCTTGAAAGTCAAGACCAGTAAAAAGCCAAATTCAGCGAAGAAAAAAGTTTTGAACGAGTCCTCAGACGACGATGAAACTTTTGAGCTGCCGGTGATTCCACGAATTCCTAAATTCAGACATGCGAAAGCAAATACCACGCCAATAGAAAATAGGAGCGACGAGGACTTCAGCGGTGATGATGAAATGACCCTCGAAGAAATTTTCCAGTTAGCAAGAGGCAAGAAGGTTTAAGAACGAAATTTTCTTGTGTAAGTCAACCTGAATTTCTACAATTTATTTTTACTAATTTTTTATTTTTTGTTGTTTTGTTTTTAACTTAATTTTAAATAATAAAGCTGGAGTTATGATTGTTTTCTAAAGATCTGAGACTTTTATCTTAACCGTACCAAGGTACACACCCCCTTGTTCCAAGGTACACTACCTAAGTGTACCTTGGAACGATGGCAAACTTAATTAATTTTAATGTTTTACTTAAAAACTATGCACTTCAACAATAAGTTCAAACCTTTTTTGGGGAGATAAAATGTTTTTGTTGCTACGTGAATTCTTTTTTTAGCACAGGTTAAGAAGTAAAAGAGAAAAATGCTAGATTATTGAAATCGTTCCGAGGTACACGACCTTCCCCTATGCCTATAAGTCAAGAATCATGAAACAACTTTAGATCAATATCTGTGAGCAAACAATGGCGACCATTTGAGATAACATTTAAACATATTTCCAAGCTATAAATTAAATTTTAATAAATGCCAAAGTTAAATAAAACAAGAAAGAAAAAATGTACTAAATAAATCATAACGTTAGCCTGTACAATAGCTAAAGTAAGTAGTATACAATTTAAGTGAAATATTGGAAACTTGATAACTAAAACTTCACATTGATGACAATCAGCGCGTCAAAGAGGACTCTGCTATCCAGAATGGCTAGCTCAATACTTTTATACGCTGCACCAAATGTGAGCGGGGGCTTTTAAGCTGAAAAATACAAGGGAGCAGCACTCGTCAGCATACAGGCTCTGTGCAATAAGAACAGTAAACAGATTTTGAACAGTTAAATTTTTCATACGAATCAGCTTACGTTACATCGAAATTGATATCCATCGCCAGGTGATATAATAAGGCAGATGGACCCACAAACTGATCCCGCAGATCGAGGCCTGGGATACAAAGGACACACAGGGACTGCAACTACCACCTTAAAAAGTTCCTGTCGCGCCACGGCGGCTATCAAAAATAACTTTACAGATTTGGCCAGAGTAAATTGCCTTTCTATCACGAAGGCCCAGACGGAGAAGATGGTACTACGGAAAATGCAATGTTACACTGCATGTGCTTCACAGGGGAAAGAGCGAACTTGAGCCTTCGCACAGCATAATAAGCTTAACGTTGACTTTAGAAGACGACTGGGGTACAGATATGCTGCGCGCATTAAAGAAGAGCTAAGAAAAACAGAAGACTAGAAATACTAAGAATAGTCGAAGTGGCAGACCCAAAGGATTTAGCATAAGTTGCTAACAGTCAGCACCGCGAAGTAGTACTTAACGGCATTGAGAGTGGTTGAAAGGTTTAAGTTGGCGCACTCTTGGCATCGATTATTCGAGTTTTCAAATCGTGCATGTTTATAGTATGGGCCACCGCGTCTTAGGGAGATTACCACATTACAAATAAAAATACTTTAGGGCAAGTTCGAAGCATCAGGAATACCTTTATTAAGTTCTTATACCTGGTTAGAACAAGCTTTATCTTCATTTCAAAAATGTAACCGCTGAAGTCGTTGTGCGTTCAGCGACACATGTGAGTAAATTTTGGGACGCTACAATGCAATGGATGGAATGGAATTGCAAAACTACACTAGAATTGATGACAGCAGTAACTTACGTAAGCCTTTTGGACACTGCATGGTTTATTTAACTTATATTTACCTACCGCATTAGTACCCATCGTAGAAATCTACGAAAAAGTCAACCATACTTCAAAAGTGTTGATTTTACTACACAGGTGCAGATGCATAGATACATCCATATACACAATATACATAAACACAACACATATACTTTGATGGTATCCATAGCAGCAATTGACACTGGGACTTGAGCAAAATTTGTAAAAAAAAGTTTCCAAGCTGCCACTGGTATACCTTATGTATGTATATGTATACCCTGTGCTTATGTACATACTTCCTTGAAAAGAAAATGTACCCCTAAGCATTGAATATGTATTCAGATGGATAGCTGTGTCAGCATTCGTTCATTGCACGCATATAATTGGGATAATCCTATGAAATCTTGTTCCTTTATGGTTCCTGGTTTCTGATTTCACCCAACTCCCAGCCCTTTGAGTATGATGATGCTGGCAATATGTTTTGTGATGAATTCGTTAGGGGGTTGAAATCCCTCGATACATTTTATTTGATGAACGCACTTGGGTTCGCGATTAAGTTGTTGGTCCGTAAACACGAGGGAAGCAGAAGCGGATTAACTTCCATGGGGAAATATAAGTGTTGCGTATTCAAGTTCAAAAGACAACAATATACATTCCTTCCCAATCCATCCTGTGCCAAAAAAAAAAAAAAAAAAAAAACTGAACAAATGATAATTGACCACCAGTGCTACAGTACCTCGACTTAAATATATGTGCCTTGGTTTTTAAAATAAGGAGGAGGGATGATCACGAACAAATACATTTTTCTACATCTCGAATATTTAAGCATTTAAATAAACATGTACTGATAACAAAATGGCAAACAGCTGAGCTTTTTGTAACCCTTAGAAAGCATATAAGAAGAATTTGCGTATAATTTTCTTTTTTCATGTAAGAAACCTTTCCATAAAAAAAAAGTCATAAACGTGATTTTCCACAAGTTAGCAATATGCAATACGTAGATTTATACATTCGGGTTGTGCTGGTTATGTACTATTTGGGTCGTGATTTCAAAGACGAGATGTAGGAGTCGAGTGGTTTAACAACCCCTGCTGCAATCCGAATCCGATTTAAGAGAAGTCAAATTAATTCTTGGAAAAGTAGAGGCACTGTTGTACATCCGTGTGCACATGTCTCATTTGCGTTAAAATTATGATGTGAAAATGCCAAACACGTGCACTAAGTAAAGTTTCCCACTGGGACAAAGGTGCACGTGCAGGTCCTTCGGTTTGGTTACGCCGTTCAGGGTTCGCATTTCAAAGGTGAACATATTATACAGATTTTGTAGGTTGAATAGGTCCATGCCCCTTAGGTTTCCGAGCATGTTTTATTTCAATTCACTGCAAAACCTTAGCAAATCAAGTATCATGGGTATAGTATGTATTTCAAATGTATTCACTAAATTTTTCGGGATAATATCTGCTCGTTCGTGTGCTCATAATACAAAAGCGTTTTCGATAATCAAATGCAATTGTGTGCACTTGTGCAGTAGAAGTGGTGATTTTATTGCGATTAGTGAAGAAAAATATGATATTTCATAATTTGGATTAACTGAGTCGTATTTTCAAATCGGGTAGTTGTTTAAATGTTCCTTATAATTTACAAAAATTATAAAACGGGAAAGATGTGGTTAGAAATAAAGGTTTTGATTTTGGATCACAATGCGCCTTTTTTTTTAAATACTAGCTGACCAGAGCGTCAATTCTGGTTCTGTGGAAAAGTGAAATGAATTGGAAAATAAAACGTTGGTATCTATCTATATATATAAAAGAAAGTCGTGTTAGTTACACCACTTATAACTCAAGAACTGCAGAACAGATTTGGGTGAAAATTGGTAGGGAGGTAGCTTAGAGCCAGGAGACGGACATAAGATACTTTTTATCCCGTTCGACAGCGTTCCCGTGTGACTTGACCTGAAACGTCAGTCACTATAAAACGTGGTATAACAAAAAAGAATCAGACTTGGACGATAATGGCTGAACCACTGAAGCTATACACCTTATGTTCACACCATATGTTTGTGTGGTGCTCCGGATGGTTTATGTTTATTTTAGACCCTATAGGGGGCGCTGGGGTCGCTTTTTTGAAAATTCTTATTTATGGACCGATTTGGCTCAAATTTACACCATATAACACTTAAAAAAATAGAAAGCTTTTGCCAAAATTTGGACCCGATAGGTGGCGCTGGGAGATATTTACGACAAGTTAGATTTCCCTGCATATCAATTTTGTATCAATAAACATTAAAATTATAATAATATCTATAGTTGGCGTTGGTTGTCTATACTTTTTTTGAATTTGACATTTCAGTAATTCATGTTTCATTTAGCTGTACAATTGTTCGACGAAAACTCCAAATTAGATTTTAACCAATTTTAAATAGGTAAATAACATTTCCATTCGATTTCCGGCACAAATAACATAACCAAGGAAAATATTCTTACTGGGCCTAATTTTTTGATT
Source organism: Cheilosia urbana (assembly GCA_946477585.1). Classification (NCBI taxonomy): domain Eukaryota; kingdom Metazoa; phylum Arthropoda; class Insecta; order Diptera; family Syrphidae; genus Cheilosia; species Cheilosia urbana. The sequence continues at coordinate 49,824,887 of OX297856.1, forward strand.
CTTCTTTTGTTTTGTTCGTATTGGTGTATTTCAGGCTTAGGCAGTCTTAAAAGACAACATTTTGGACCCGAAAGGTGGCGTTGGTGTCGATCTCCGAAACTGCTCAACCGATTCCAATGAAATTTCGTGGATGTATATTCTTCGTTCCCACTTGAAGGATAGGATACTTTTGGACCTGATAGGTGGCGCTGTTGCCGATCTCCGAAATAACTCTACCGAGTTGATTGAAATTTGTGGATGGGTAGGTATGGTTGCTTCAAGATTGAAATATGCTGTAAATGGTACTTTGCAAAACATAAGCGGGATAGGAGAACGGGTTGTGGAAGCATTAAAATTATTAATGGACACTGTCCAAATAAAGGACTTTGCGAAATGTGAGCAGGACTTAATACGAAATGTATGAGCAAAGGCGGGTGGGTACAGCTACATATAAAAAAGACTGACGTCCGTATGTGCGCACTCATAACTCGGGAACCAATCCTTCAATTTTTATGATTTTTGGTTTAAATTCGCATGGGCCCAAGGAAGGACATTATGCTACTTTTTGTCGTGAAAACAAAACTTTGTGGGAATTAGTTGAATTTTTGAATTCTTTGGATGTTCCGGGCTTACATCTATAGAATTGAAAGTCGGCTCAGTTCTAATATTGTTGCGCAACCTCAATGCACCGAGGCTTTGTAACAGAACGCGTTTGATTTGGTGGTGAAGGTTCCCGAATCAAATGTCATGCAAGTGACGATTTTGAGTGGAAAATCCAAAGGCAAACACTCTCATTTCGCAGATTTCGCTTATTCAGAACGATTTGCCATTCGTATTTAAGCGACTTAAATTTCACTATGACAAATAATTTGTTGCAAGTATAATCGATGGATGTTTGTGCATTTGTAGTATCAATCTTGAATTACCATGTTTCTCTCATGGTCAATTTAGTGAAAAGCGGAAGGTTGGCCGACACGTCAAAATCATTGCGGATTGATTGAAACAAATCAACATTGCTATTCGTCATTTATTTCTATTTCATTTAATATAACATTTGAATGAAGCACTTTAACTGGCCGAATTACATAAATTAGCAAGCGCATTGTGCATGCTCGGAATTATTATTTTCATTACATTAACAAATTTGGGCGGAACGAAATTTGCCGGGTCAGCTAGTCTATATAATAAAAATAAGTTGTATTACGTTTGTAGCCAATGTTCTCTGGAATTTCCCAAGAAAGGTGACTACGGTGGGTAGGGGTCTACTCGCGTATTTTTTTTTTTTTTTTTTGGCAATTTATCATTTCGCCATGATCATTTCCCAATTTGTTGTCTTGCATTTAAGTTATTTCGCATTTCATCAAATCGCAATTTTTGTTAGGCAATCTTTCATTTCACTTTGTAATCGTATTGCAAGAACATCATTTCGCATTTGTCATCTCGCAAATTTTTATCTTGCGTTGTGATTTGTTCACATTTTGTTATTTCGCATTGTATTATTTCGCGTTTTGCTTTACAATCTATTACATGATAAGACATTTCGCCGCGAAATTTCCTTAATTTTGAAGGTATGAAATAAGTATTTATCTAAATAAAGAAATTATGTCCAAAATATGTCTTTTTTTTTTTATATACTTCTCCCGGGAAAGGCGAACCTATAACGTTTCAACAGCGCCCCGAGACGCCTGCAAATGTATGTTTGCTTTGCACTTAAATTACTGCAAATTGTAGTCTTCTGGAAATATATCCCCAGGAAGCGAGTTCCAAAGTTTGCTTGTCCTGTAACAGAAGGAGTTTTGGAAAGTTGATGTCCTCGCGGTTGTCAAGTGTACTGTATGGTCATGCGCATTAGCAGCCTGTGTTGTTGGGCGCCCAAAAGTTGCATTTCGAGGGATAATGTCTTTGAGTTCCTCAGAACATCCTATAGAACAGCGACTTGTCTTCTGTGCACCAACGGTTGTAGATTCGATGTGAGTGTAGGGTCTCCAATGAGTCGAACTGCTCGTCTCTGTATGCTATCAAGCAGGTTAAGTGAATGTTTTGGGGCCGAGCTCCATATATGGGAACAATATTCCAAGCCTGGTCTAACCTTTGCTTTGAAGAGAAGGAAAATTTTCTACAATACCCTTGGCAAATAAATTAGCTATTAATAAATAACACGCAAAACAAATAAGTTTAATAGATAACTAGATTTATTAAAAAAAAAAAAAGCCACGATACAAATTAAATTAAATTAAATTAGTATATTAATCTAAATTAATGTCTTTTTTTTTTCAGGCGAATACTTTTTTTAACTTTTTTTTTTATGTACCTACAGTTGTTTTGTTTTCAATATACATATTGGTTTGTTGGTTTAAGTGGCTGTAATTCCCCGTCTTCTGGCGAGCAAAAACACAACTAACGCACTGAACGCCATTTTGAGACCACAACTATAACGGAACCTGAAGATAAAGGGGGAAAATGAAGTTAAGGGAGCTCAAAACCAGCCTGTGAAGTTGAAAAATTTGATGATCTTGTTGAAATGGATACTTTGGATGGCCGAAAGGTCAAGGGTCAAGGTTAAAGGGTGACCTAGTGCATACCGCGTCCGGTTTTGGCAAGGGCCGGACACTCACAAAGAAGATGAAACACTGCTTCACTCTTGTTTGTGTCAGCAGTTTCAGCAGTGGATGTTATAGGGGATGCCAAGCTTGGCTGCGTGAGTTCCTAAAGGCCACTGGGCCGTACTAATTGCCGTTAGTCTGGCGACATCTACACGCGTTCTGGCTAAGAGGTTGTTTGTTCTGGCATCATCGTAGGCTGGCCAGATCTTCCTTGAAATGACGCAGTCCGTCAGCTTCATCCATCCATCCGCCAAGTCCGTTGATGTGAAGTGCAAGAGGATTTCTCTCTTTACGCATCCCAGCGGAGGGAAGAGTTCCTCCACACGAGACACGTACAAAGCAGAGCCTCGTCTGGCAAGTTCATCGGCTTTCTCATTCCCCACCATGTTCCTATGACCGGGAACACAGACGAGAGTGATTTCAAACCGATGGCAAGCCCAGGTCAGTGCATTCCATAACAAGCTTGGACGTTGACTTAGTTGAACCGACAGCCTTGATCGCGGCCTGACTGTCGACGGAGATGCCTATTTTTTGCAGGGTGTCGCTATGTTAAGTATATCACAATAACTTCTTTCACTTACCTTTTCAATAATTTCATATGCTGCTTTCTTTTTTCTCATCCATTACCTAGTTTTAAAAAGTTTTTTTTTATTCACTTTTACCTGTTATATTTATGAGCACTTCGCGTGTAAATATAAATGACGCCATCAATAGTATTGCAATGCCTAAAATGTATTTTATCGATACATCGCGTGAGTTAACAATTCTACAAAATTTGTGTCATATCTACAAGCATTTTTTACATTTCAACAAAATGTTTATAATATTGATAATCTGTTTATTGTTTTTATTTTTTTGCTAACAAACAATTTTGTAAGTTTTGTCAATTTCACAAACATTTTCAAAAGTGATTTTTAGTTCTGTTTTTATGGATATAACAACAAATTTTTTAATGCAACAGTAAAATTATTCAATTGGTACAATATCGATTTATAAAACTGAAAGTTGTGTTTTGTTAATCTGACAAATTTAATGTTTTATCCATTTGACAAAATAACGTTCAAATAAGAAAAAATAAGAAAGAAAATGTAAATTATATCAGGTATTGTAAGAAAATAATTAAATAATAAACTTATTTTGATTTACACGAGAAATCGCAACTCTTCAACATTTTTTTTTTATTATTTGCGTAATTTAATAACAGAATCCTCTCACTTGTTTAAGTTTTAATTGTAATTGGGCAGGTGCAAGTTGCATAGAATGCAAACGACGAGTAGCGATAGAATTTAACGGTAAGGTAGACAATCCAACACATGAACACGCCCAATAGCAACTATTATATCACTAGCAAAAACATCATCTACTGCGGCAAGCGTTGCCATAAGTGCAGATTTGTTGCATTATGCAGATTTTTCAGCCTAGTTGCAGACTTTTAACAGGGTTGGGGTAAAATTCTGGATGGGTCAAAATTCTTTTTACAAAATTCAGCTTTTAAAATTCAGCGCGCTTTTTCCACTTTCCAAACTTTTTTTTATTGTTTGCAAAATTTTGAAAAGACAATCGTCTCACTTGTTTACCTAAGCAAAAAGTGTAGAGACATTTTTTTTTAAGATTGCAGTGTTGTTTTAGACAATTACTTTTCCAAGTATTGTTTTTTGCTAGCCCTTCGTGAACGTGTGCTGTGATAATGTTATACTAATAATGAATGTTTCAATCGTTAAATCCAAAAAAGAGAAGGATAAGTTGTGCGTGGATGGATGGGGATGGGGAGGAATGTAAAAAGAAAAGGACGATTATAAAAAAAAAAAACAAATAAAAGGAATTCTAAAAAAAGAGAGCAGATGTTAGCCATATTAGTTTTCTTAAACGAATATCAAAAAATATAACTCTCTATAGCTTTTTTTAGTTTCTTAATTTTTTTAGTAATTTCAAATGTAAAATTCTTTGCTTCTTCTGGATTTTTTTCTTGTAATTGATTTACCTGTAGTAGGAATATTATTAAAACCTGAAACGCATAGTATATTGTAGTACAAAAATATATTTTTTTTGTTCATGATCATATTGTTTTTTTTTTTTTAAGCAGAATTTTATTGCTTGAAATTTGAAAAGCAGAATTTTGTAAAGCAGAATTAAAAAAAGCAGAATTTCGCTAAGCAGAATTTTTGTGTGAGGAGACAGAATTTTGCAAAGCAGAATTTCGACCGGATCTGCTTTTAACAACCAGAAATAAACGCTGCAGACTTTGAATACATTCGCAACAATAATATTTATTATAATTAAAATATATTTTGTTCGTTTTAAAAAATTTCGTATTAGGCTATTTTTTATTTTTTGTTGTTATTGTTGTTTCAAAAAATAGAAATCTATACGCACGGCTTAACAAATTAATTACGGAGTTGAAGTAAGCAGGTTATCACTGCCAAGGCGGAGACCAAGCGTGCGAAAAATAGGGAAAGATTGGAACAGGAAAGGTAAAGTAGGTATTTAAAAAACAAATAAAAAAAGATCTTTTTTTTCGGTTAAGAATATCCAGTCCCGTACTTATGTATAGTAGGTGAAAAATTAAAAGGTACATAAGAAATAATTTATTTTTCTAAAAATGTATAATTGAAAAAAAAAAATATTTTTCTATAACATAAATTTGTACTGACCCCTTCATCAATTTACGTAAAGTACTTTTGAAAAGTGTGTGAGTCAACCATAAGCAGGTATTTCAACAGTTTCAAATGTGAAATAATTTGTTTTTTGGTTTTAGTGTAAATAATTTAGGTAGGTACTTGTAATTTTTAAAACATGAAATAGCTATACATATATATATAAATCTAGTACAGTTAGTTATGTTTGTTTGAAAAAAAAAAATGATGAAAAAACGCTCCCAAATGAAGTTTTCGTCTTTCTGAGAGAGCCAGACAAGTACAGAGAAGATGGAGAATAGTTTCTTCCTCCTCCTCGTCAAAACAGCTTCTGCAAAAATTGTTAGAGAATACGGCAAGCCTTTTTGCATGCCTGCCTATGAGACAGTGTCCCGTGACGACACCTATTGTAGCACTTATTATGCTTCCTATCAAGGGCGATCAGATGCCTAGAACGTTTTAGATCCAGCTTTGGCCAGATCTGTTTTGTCGCTAGACATGCCGAGCTGATTGTCCACCTAACCCGTTGTGTACTTTACTTTGATTAGCTGAGATCGAAGCTCAAAAAAACAGGCCTACTGCATTTTTGTTAGGAGTTTAAAGACATAGCTACCTACTTGTATTTTTACGATATTAATAGGTCTTTTTGTTTTTAAATATGAAAAGCATTTGAATTTTTACTGTTCATATCTAACATCATTCAACAATGGTATTCAACTAAAGAACTTCCAATCGCACTTTGATTGTGTACAAATATATAATAAATAATCGAACTTGAAAACACCCACCAAGCCAAATGGAAATTTATTTTCGGGATTACATTTTCTAAAGTTTACTTTTGCCCTAGTGGAAACTTGGGCTTAACTTGCATGTTGTAAAGCTATCTAAAAAACCATACTCAACATTTAATCTTGTTACATTTATTGTTATAAATTCATTTACAATTTTTTTGTAATTGAAAAAGTGCCACCGGGCGGCCATTAATAATTACACGTATTCACCGACAGGAAAAATAATAGCGCGCGAGAGAGGGCTGTCATTCAAAATTTGCGGGGAAAATCGGGTAGGTGTCAGCGTTGCCACTTTAATCTTAAACAGATGTAGTACATTAGAAAAAAAGTAGCATTTTCAAACAAAATGTAGTACACGTTTTTTTTTTTTTTTTTGTATTGAAGTTAAGTAGTTATATAAAATATAATATTTATTTAGATAGTTTTTCAAATATTAAGTTTCCTAAACTATGTTTTTGTTTGTTTAATTCCACCCATGTTGCCACAATGTCGCTATTTTGAGGTCCACATTTCAAAATAAGATCGAAAGCCCCAATCAACAAGCGCCACTGCTCATTTAAAATTTCAAAATTTGCTTTCTTACAGGGAAACTCCTTAAATAACTTTAAAATGGTTGGCTCTTAAGAAATGTATACTTTTGGGTAACGATGTGGTATGTAGTACGGCGTTGAAAAATCCAGCAAATATGTAGCACAAGTGGTAACGCTGGTAGGTGGATACTCTTTGTTTTGAACCATCTGTGAAGAAATGGATCGATTCATTATCCAGGAATGCTTCCTTCTCCCAGAATAGTCTAGTAGGAATGGAGACCTGGAAGTTTCTATCAAATTGTAGTTTTGGTGTAGTATATAGTATAGTCTATAGTATGTAGTCGATTTTTTCTGGAAGGTTCCTAATGGTGTTCAAGATAGTAGCATGGCCAGTTGCAGAAATTGAAAGCTAAAAATTTGTAAAACAGAATTTCATAAAGCAAATTTAAATAAAGTGCACGCAACTTTTAGGTTATTCCTTTGATATGGCATTTCATATTAAATAACAAAGGTTAAAGACTGAATATCGCGATGTACGTGTGCTGTACTACTTTATAAGCTTTTATACTTTACAATATTTTTCGGTTAAGGGATATAAGCGTACCTATACTAGAAGTTTCTGTTTTCTGATCTGATATAGAGCATGTTTTTTTATTTAACTGGAGTAGAATATTAACGCTGGTTTAATGTGTCAATGATCACATTATGTAAGAATTCAGAGATTATTTTTTGAATTTGCATTAGCAGTTAAAGACTGAATATCGCGATGTACGTGTGTTGGACGTGTGAAGTGAGATTCTCTGATTGTGTAAATTCCAAGTGGTTGGAATTATTTTTTAAAGTGCATATTCAATATTTTTGAAACATAAAGAAGAAGTTGGCTATATTATGCTAAAAATAAGTTTTGCATTGGTCTGCAATTTTAATTTTAAAGTTTGGTATTGAGTTTTAAATATATATATGAATACAGATCAGCTTTTGGGTAGTAATTTTTGAGATATAATTAAAAAAAAAATACAGATTTATTTGAATTTTTTGAACAAACTAAGTATACGAGATCTTATTTAGAATACAGATACAAATTATATGTAATATCAAATCATTACTCAAGAATTGTAAATTGCAATTTTGATGAAAATAAGTTTCAATTTACGACTAAGAATTTGTAAATTGCAACTAGGGAAGTAGCAAATCTACCCATGTTAGTTCGCAAATCAACTCTATTAAGTTGTAATTCGCGACTAAATGGTTAAGGGATGAAATTGTAATTTGCAAACGAAAAGTCGAAATTTACGAATTGTTTTTACAATTTGCAACCATAGTAATATCAAATTGATAATTATTTGTGTCAAATTGCGATCGATAATGGCAATATGCATTTCTCGTTTGATCGCATTATTGACAATGAGAAGTGTTGATTTACGGCTTTTGAGGGTCAATATCTATACTTCGTAATATTTCCAGAATGAAATAAACTGAATTAGTAAATTTTGAGCCAAGCTCTAAGACTAGATAAACTTTTCGTGATTCTGGAACTTTCTGTCCTTATTTTTCTTGATTTGATCGTAAACATTTTTCCATGTTGCAAAATGTACTTAAAGTGTTAATTAAATTAAGTTTAAATTTAGTAAAATTGGAATCTCATAATAAACTTATTTAATCCATCAATTAATTGTTTAAGGATTTAGTTATGATTAATGCTTATATTAATGACAAGCCAACAGATGAACGACGAATGCGAGACTCACTTTTTTCAGCTCGACTATAATTATTTGCAAATTGCGGGATTAATTTACTTGCAGTTTTTGTCTTTTCTGTACTTTGAAGTCAAAAATATGAGCACAAGCAACCATAAGCACTCGTAATTTTGTCATACTATTACAAACAGCTTGCTGCGTCACATTTCGTATGATGATTTTCACTTTCCAATGCAAATCTATATATATAAAAATTGAGCCTTAAAATTGTGTTCGTTTGTCGCCGATTCACGCCTTAACACATTTACCGATTTTAACAAAACTTTCATAAATCTTTGGTATTGGTCTATATATGGTTTTTGTGAAGTTTGGTTGAAATCCAAAAACTTATGCGTGTGTTATGCGTGCGTGAATTTGAGTAGGTATATTTTAGGTTTTTTTTTTTTTCGGTGGCGCTGTTGTCGATATCCTAAACCACTCAACCGATTTCAATGAAATTTTGTGGCTGTGCATGGTTGGTTACAGTTTGAAATATAGGACTATTTATTGTATGGTTCGTTACAGTTGGATAGATGGGACACTGTTTTGGTATGGTGGGTACGGCTATATGTAAAAGAGACTGACGTCCGTATGTGCACTCATAACTCGGGAATGGATCGTGCTTGGTGGATTCCTATTGACCCAAGAAAGGACATTGCTACTTTTTGTCGTGAAAATAAAAGTTTACGGGGATGGGGTTGGGGATAGAACTTTATATGGAGAACCGCGTTTAAAAAAAAATAGACAATTATTTAAAATGTTTAATTTTTGAATTATTTTGATGTTCCGGGCTTACCGCTGCACAATTTAAAATTGAAAGTCGGCTCAGTTATAATTTTGTTGCGCAACCTCAATCCACCGAAATTTTGTAACTGATCGCGTTTGATTTGATTGTGGAGAATTTCAAATAAAATGTCATGTAATAAGCGACGATTTTAAGTGGAAAATTCAAAGGAAAAAAATCGAATTCCGCGGATTCCGCTTATTCAGAAAGATTTGCCATTCGTATGTAAGCATATCTATTTTCCGTTTCGCTTTCTTAAGGTGGCGCTACAGTCCAGGGTGGACCTGAGCCTCAACCAATACGCCTCTCCAGTTAGCGCGATCTTTGGCTAACTGCCTCCAGTTGCGCACTCCAAGTTGGTTGAGGTCGCCTTCCACTTGCGCGCGCCACCTAATTTTTTTTTTCATTTTCATTTTCATTTTTCATTTATTTCTTATAATAATATAATTTATAATAAGTATAATATGCTAGATACATTTATTTCAAAACATATAAATATATTATTTAAGAAATAAGGTAGTGACATTAGATGTTAAAATTTGAACAGTTTTAAATGTCACTTCAGTATTAAGAAACAAAATATAAATTGGGTGGGGTGACCCTTATTTTAAAAATTCAATTATTGATATTGATATTTACAATTAGAAAAGAATCAAAAGAATTACAATGAGTTTTATTAGCCAAGTGCCAGAAGAAATTTAATTCAGTGAAATTTAAATATTGCTTTATAAAATCAAAAAAGAATAAAAAAAGAGTTACTTTTTGTTTTGTTAGCCAAGTGCAAGAAAAATTAATTCAGTTTAAAATGAGATTGATCAGATATTCTAATAACTCACCAGAACATTAAGGAAGTAAAATAGCTCAAGAAAACACAACTATTTCCAAAACACCACAATCAAAATCAAACAACCAAGATTTTAAATGTATCTGAAAAAGATTTGGTAATATAAGTGACCTTAACGCAGTAGGAAGTTTATTAAATAATCTACAAGACATTACTGTGTAAAAATTACGAAAAGTAGTCGTCCGAAAGCTGGGGACAGGTACAAGATATTGCAAGTTGTTTCGTAGATTATGATTATCTAGGATTCTGAAATTCAGATTTCCTGAGCGCAAAAAGAAAGTTTTAAGGACCTTGAAACAATATAAATGTCGAACTGGTAGAATTTTCAATCTTACAAATAATGGAAAACTATGATGTAGTCTTCCCTTCCTACTTATTATCCTAATTACATATTTTTGTAAAGTTAAAATAGGTTTCACTTTGTTAAGGTGCGTTCCACCCCAACAATTTGCAATTTGGAATGGAAAATTCCATAATAAATTTTTTTAAGAAGATCATTGGAGCAAACTTTTTGGAGATAGAAGAAGTGCCGCAGTGTAGAACGAAAATATTTTTTTAGACTCTCGGTTTGATTGCTAAAAGTCATCTTTGAGTCAATTAAGAGTCCCAGATACTGAAAAACATCCACTTTTTCAATTTGGAAACAAGACTCACTACAGATTTGGTGGTCAAGGTAAGTGATCGCACTCGACTCAGAAGCACAAAAGCAACTTAAAAGTTTATATTTCTTGCACATTGGTTCATGGAAAAAGATATCTGGTTCAAAAACGTTCGGAGAAGAAAGACTAAAGAACATAATTTTTGTCTTAGAACTAATGACTAACTTATGTTCTGCGAACCACGACCTAAAGAGATTCAAATCCCAATTAATATCAGCCACTAGATCAAGGGGACTATCAGCACCAAACGCACAACCAACATCATCTGCAAAGGCAGTAATTTTAGACTTAAATGGTAATTTAAACAAAGAGTTAATATACAATAAGAAAAGTATAGGACCAAGCACTGAGCCTTGAGGTACTCCTATATTCAGAAATTTGAAGTCACTTCTAATATTATTAATTTTTACACGCAATGATCTATTTTCAAGGTAGGATCTGAACCAGTTACTCATAAAACTCCTTATACCAGCATTTTCCAGTTTAGATAACAGGATTTCGTGGTTAACCATATCAAATGCCTTAGTGATATCGACAAAGAGACCAGCTGTACACTTTTTGTTGTCAAGATTATTAAAAATGTCGGAGCAAAATTTCAGGAGAGCGTCTTCAGTGGATTTACCTTTCCGAAACCCAAATTGTAGAGCGCTAAAAAAGTTGTTTTTATTTAAAAAGTGCAATAGTCTTATTTTAATACTTTTTTCAAAAATTTTACTAATTGACGAGAGGATAGAAATAGGTCTATAATTGCTTCTTTCATTCGCTGATCCTTTTTTAAAAATAGGAACAATATCGGCACACTTCAAGGCATCCGGAAATTTTCCTGAGAAGATGCTTTGGTTAAATAAATGCGCCAGAACATCAACCAAGAAAAAAGATAAATTTTTTAGTAAATTATTTGAGACACCATCAGCTCCACAAGTGTTTGAATTTTTTAGAGACCCAATACTTTTCAAAACTTCGAATGCCGTTACGGGTTCAAAAAAGAAGGTGTTTTGATTCAAAGAATCACCACGAATAATTGAATAACTACAAGATGCACAGGAGGAACGGAAAGAAGACTGCAAGGAATCAGAAACATTTGCAAAGTAATTAATTAATTCATTTGCAACAGTATTTTCATCAGAAACTACATCACCATTTATATTTAGATAGATATCCTTTTTATTACAAGTATGTTTATTCAGAAGACTATTTACTAATTTCCATTCATTTTTAATATTCCCCTTAACCTGCACAAATTGGTTACCATAGTATCTATCTTTACACAAAGAAATTTCTCTTTTAAGTTGGGAGCACATATCTTTGTAACGCGTATTTAAACTGTGATTAAGCGGATGTTTAGCACACTTGATTCTTAATTTGTTCTTAAGATTGATTTTTTTTAGAATATAACTGTTTATCCATGGCTTGAGTCTAATCTCTTTACTTTTCTGCTTGACAACTTTACTGCATTGGGTATTAATTTTTTTTAGTGTATCCAAAAAGATATTAAAAGCCTTAGAGACATTGCTTTCCAGGTAAAAGGCGAGGTCTTCCTCTACTGCGCCGTCCCTCGGGTGTGGATTCGAAGATCTTCCGGGCCGGAGCATTGACGTCCATTCGCTCTACATGACCCAGCCACCTTTGCCGCTTCTGTACTAATACTAGCAAACGCTCCAGTAACAGCATGCAAGTACAGACTTATGGAAAATTGTGCCTCTGGTGTTGGCTTGTGAGTTTCGCACATTTTTCTCAAGAATGATGTTGAAGAAGTCACATGACAGCGCGTCGCCTTGTCTAAATCCTTTTTTGACATCAAAGGTATCGGTGAGATTGTTTCCGACCTTTACGGAGCAGCGAGCATTCTCCATCGTCATTCTGCATAATCTGACAAGTTTGGCAGGGATGCCAAAACTAGACATGGCTCTGTATAGCTCGTCTCTATAAACGCTGTCATATGCGGCCTTAAAATCGATAAAAATATGGTGAGTATCGATCTGGTATTCTTGGGTTTTTTCCAGGATCTGCCGTAGTGTGAATATTTGATCGGTCGTGGACTTACCGGGATTAAAACCGCACTGATAGGGACCTATCAGATCGTTGACGAAAGGTTTCAGGCGTTCACACAGTACAGCAGACATGATTTTATACGCTGTGTTAAGGAGACTGATGTCTCTATAGTTGCCGCAGTTTAAAGAGTCTCCTTTCTTGTGGATCGGGCAAACGATGCTGAGGTTCCATTCATCAGGCATACTTTCCTCTAACCAAATTTTGGAGACGAGTTGGTGTATGCACTCTACCAATTCATCTCCGGCTGCCTTGAAGAGCTCGGCAGGTAAGCCGTCTGGTCCAGCAGCCTTCTTGGACTTTCCGTTTCGCTATGACAATTAATAAGTCTCAAGAACAATCATTGGAATTTTGTGGAATCAATCTTGAATGTTCATGTTTCTCCTAAAGTCAAATGTATGACCTTCCACTTTATACATCGTGTACCGTAAAGCACATGTGCATTGTGCATGCTCGGTACTATTGTTTTCATAACATTAACGAATATGGGCGAAACAAAGTTCGCAGAGTCAGCTATACTCTCTCTGTCGGTGCCTGTAGCTACTCTCACGGCACTCAAACACAAGATTTGCCACTGAAATAAAAACGAAACCACTGGCATTCCAAAGAATTTGTTTGTTGTAATTTTCCTGAAATTAGCATACATCCCACCAAAACCAGTCTGCCACACAGCGGCGGGCAGAATGAGCACGATCGTCTTGCGTTCGCTTGCTATTATCTTATCATCAACCAAAATAAGCAGTGTGAGTGACTGAAGCACATCAGAGAAGTGTTACCATATGTCAATGTTAGCATATCATTAAGAGTTTTTCTTTGAATTTTGTCAAAGAACTTTCGGTTTTGATGCTTTTTGGAGCTTTTGAGAGCGGCATAGTATGTGGGGTGCTGCCATTCGGTTTTAATTTGTTTGTATTTCTGAAAGATCCAATAATATTCAGTTAAAAAAAATATTTTTTAATGTTGTCTTTTAGAAATAAGGTTTATTCGTGAGGTGTTTTAATGCATTCATTTCGGTAACGCAACAAGCGATCATAATGTGCGTTGTAGAGATATTGCGATAATTTAATAGCGATTACTAGGGCAACTCAACCGGATTCATGCAAAAGCATGGTATTTTTTGGAATAAAATTTGATTAAATATTTTAATATAGAAAACTAAGTACAAATTTTCAGCCTTATTCGTTAGGGCATATTTCTGCATGTTTTGGTAGGTATAAATTCACATTTCACTTTGTAGAGCATATTTTTCACACTAAAATATCAAAATGATGAAGCAGGTAGACCTATACTGTTTATTTTCGGTCGTTGGGTTTTACCACATCCGGTCACTCATCTCCAGTAAAGCAAATGCCTTGAAAGGATTTCATGATCCGTTTTTTGCTACTGTTTCCGCGAAGTTCTGCATTGACGGGAAGTAATTTTTTAACAAATATGTAATCTAGGTATATATGTCTATATTAAAAAATGTATGTAGAGCTGCACAAGTGCAGTCCTTTTACCATCTATTTAGGTATACGACATTGCGTCGTGGTTATATAATTTTTTCTAATTGCCTGTTTGTGTATAAAAGGCGGAAACAATGGTTGTTATCTCAATGTCAGGAATACCTCCAGTCATCCAAACCCTCTAGTCCGAAGAATTGCGGACCTTCCACACATCCCAGAGCATCGGTACCTTCATGTACTGGCTCTGCTTAACGAGGAGTTATTCCCAAGCGACACAGACAGGACAGCCCTGCCCTTCTACGAATTGACCGAGACAACCCACCATCGAGGATAATTACAAGATGACCAACCATCTCTAAACACAAGAACATCAACACCCAGACTTGAACACCCTGAGGTCAACCCTGACAACGATGCATACTACGAGTATGAATCCGACAAGCCAAATACAATATTTATGTAAAATAGATTTAAGAAAACAAACATTGTACACCGTTGGGCCCCTGTTGTTGAGCTCCTTTAAATATTAACTATTCACCACCATTTGTTACCTAGCCTTAAGTCAAATTGTATATACAAAAAGTTTAATAAAAGCAAATGTAATGTTATCTCAATAGCGGATAGTGCATCTAAGCAAGTGGTTAACCTTATTGTGCATATGAATAAACAGAAACATGGCTACAGAACAAACCGTATACAGGCTTTTAAGGGAAAAAGCAATCAAAGGCCACAATTCACCACCAAAGAAGAAAAATAATTCCGGTATCAAGAGCAAGGTGGATGATTTTGACAAATGTGCGATTAGGCGGATAGTCCATCAGTTTTTTTATGGATAATGACCTTCCAACGCTAAACAAGATATTATTGGAAGTACAAAAAAGTGAAAATATAACAAAACTAAGCAGATCAACTTTGCATACAATATTGCGAAAATATCTCGGACTTAAATTCGTCAAACGTCAGCGAAAGAATTTATTGTTAGAATTTATTTCGTTCAGCAATATTTTTATTTTAAATTGGAAGATGGTGTACCTAACAGTATTGCTCTCTGAGTTGTAACGAATTATCATACACACTACGGCAACCCTGTGAGAGCTTTAAAAAGGGACCGATTTATGTAAGTCATTGCAACCGGACTGAGAGACAAACATCCTATCTTCCCTGTAGTGACAATTTTTCTTGGACAGAGTACAGTAATAATATAAATCTATTTTTCATTTTTTTCATTTTAAATTCATTTTTATTAATTCTTTTTTTAACTTACATACTAGACAAAAACGATTAAATCTAATTTAAAACTAACATTTTTCTTATTCTAGCTTACTGGCTCTTAGCGAGCGCTCTAAACTTAACAATATCCTTAAAATTATTGCCTTTCGGCCTTAAATCTATCTATATCTATGATTTGTTTTGTTTTTTAATTTCCAAGAAACTTTAGAAAACTTGGATACTTTATTATTTGTTTTATTAAGACTACTTAAATCTACCTAAGCTACTTAGCCTACATTACCTGTAATCAGGGTGGTGAGCAATCGTATCGATTGGTCACCATCCTGATCGCGTCCTTGGTTGCTTGACGGCCGCCAACAGAGGTTCATCTGCGCCGCCGAGACTCGATCGAGGCCATAAGCGTCGGTCAAGTCTCGGAAGCACTCTTTCATGCTGGCTAGCCCGCCGCCTCCCAAAGACCCCCTACTCTAAACCTAAACCTACTAACTTAATATCTAGCTTAAAACTAAGGAGCAATGCTACAAAAGTAGCGCACCGGCCCGGGAGAGCGTATCGACTCTCACGTCTAATATAAATCTAACTAGAATATAAATTCTCTCTATATAATACATTTTTTCAAATTGACTTCATACTTTCCTACCTACATATATGTATGTATCCTTACAAAAAAATATATGTTTATTTAAGTATTTAGCGCCCATGTCTTAAATACTCTACAGGTGTTTAAATAAACATGCTAGTTCATTAAAGAAAGAAGATACTTATTGTTCATTATTTGGTTAACTTCAAAGAACATCTATTAATATCTCCGAAATCTATGCGCCCCTCAACACGGAGGCAAATCAAAGAGCCCTCATTTGTAATACGAGTAGGCACATAACTACCAATTGTAATCATAATTGATAAAAGAAACATGTAATTTGTTTAACACTGTTTGAGATTTCTTGTATAGTATTTCATTCAATTGGACAGTAGGGAAGTATAATTTGAGTTCTTGCCGTAAGTGTTTCTTGTTTACGCATTTATATACGCACCTGACGTGATAAATATACAGAACTGATAAATTGATTATAACAGTGAATACCTATGTGTGTGCATTGTGAAACCGTTTACCTTGTTCAGCACTATGGTACATGTTTTTGCCCGACTGGACACAAGGAGGGTTATGTGTTTCGCGCGTATCCTACGTGACGCCTTGACCGATTTTGAAGAGTGAGGCTTCATTAAATTGGTATTCGTTCCCGGAGTATCATATGCTAAACACATAAATATAAAAATATATAATATATATATATAAAAAAAAAAAAAAAAAACAACTGTCACACAAAGTGCAATCTTTTTTACAGTCATCGGGCCATTTGATTTTTAAATTACAGAATTACTATTATTAGTGAATTGTTGCATTTCGGAGTACTTATATATCTACCTATAATACCATAAGCTGATTTCGCACTTTTTTTGCAGATAACTATGTATAACTATGCTCGATGATAAACTCGAGCCATGGCATTAGCACTTAGTTAAACAAATAGAAAATCGACAATATATGAATGAAATTGAAATTGAAACATAAAATTGCAGATCCCTTCCATTCGTTTTAAAAGTGAAAAACTAACACAAAACAATTGGTTGTGAGAAGCTAGGCCTAGGGTCCCTCCGGACCTGTTGCGCCAACTATTTATTTTTTTAGCACCTGCGGAGCCATTTGAATTGGAGGATTTTCTAAAGAACATTTTACAGTACAACAACATGTTTTCGTATGACTTCATTGGGAACAAAAATCATTCAAAAAACTGGTTTCATGCCGACTGACAGGGAAATATTTTCTCTTATACATCCTGCAAACACACATTTTCTAACAATGGCACGGGATTCTACGCCGCCAAATTCGGATTAACAGATTCAAGGCCAAATTTACCATCGGATGGGTGCCTTCTTGCCAGTAAATGAGGACGTACAGCAATATTCGCAGGTCTACTTCATTTTGTCGGGGGATGATCAAGTCTGGTCAAGTCGATAGCCTGTACAGAGGGCAAACAGGAGTGACAAAAAACGTCATTCGACAATTGCAACCATTATAAATGTTTAAAACGGCGATAGAGAAAATGAACTTAGAAGATCGCAGATTTCTTTTCAAACGTGATAATACAACCGCACTTTGGAAAAACAGAATGGATAGGAAACAAGTGGTATCACTTCCAATACAAGAAAAAATATTTAAAGTTTTGAATTTTTTAATTCGGATGTTCCGGACCTACAGCTTCACAATTTGAAATTAAAAGTCGGCTCAATTATCATTTTGTTGAGCAACCTTAATGCACTGAAACTTTGTATCGGATCGCGTTTGATATGATTGTGAAGAATCTCAAATCAAATGTCATGCAAGGACGATTTAGAGTTTAAAAGGCAAACATTGTCATATCGCGGACTCTGCTTACTCAGAACGATTTGGCATCTAAGCGTCTATGACAAATAATAAGTCGTAAGGATAATCACTGGATATTTGTATCATCAATTTTGAAGTCCCATGTTTTTCACATGGTCCAATTGTATATGGCGTGCTCACCTGTGGGCAAACCACTTTAGTACAAAAGCGGAAGGTTGGCCGGCACCAGTGGCGTAGCGTGGGTTGAAGCCGCCCGGGGCAGAGCCAATTTATGCCGCCCCCATAATTTGTTCACACATTAAAAAAAATACCTTTGCAAATTTGGTAAAATTTCTGGAATCGAATAACGGTACATTTGAAATTTCGAAATATCTCGAAAACAAAAATGCATTTCTATGGTAATATGGTCATTTCTAACTGAATAGAGGGCTCAGTTTTTGTCTATATTATCTAGGGTTACCATTATTTTGCAAAATTCATTCGGTTTCTTTGTTTGCCTTTAGTCGTTAAATATTTCCTTTATTTTGCAATCCTGAATCTTAAATTCGGTTTTTTATTCCTTAAATTTTTCAATCATTGCGCGATTACTAATTGGCGTTTTTATCTTTCGTATTTTTTTGAAATGATTTTTGATCATTTCGCAAAAATCACTTGGCAATTTGCTGATGTTGTTGTCAAGTAATTTTTCAACGAAACATCGTTTTGACGTTTTGCTATTTCCCAGATTGATCATTTCGCTACCCCGGTGAAACGCCAATTTTCCCAACAATTTAAGCTAAATGTACCATACCCATTATCGTACAATAGATTTTTGAAAATAATTTTTTTTTTTAAATTTTTTTTTTCTTTAGGTTTCTAAGAAAATGCGATAAAGGTTTTGACCAGAATGAGTAGTTACAGTAAAATTTATGTTTCCAAAATTATTGTGGCCTTAATTTTAGATTCGAATCACCGAAAACGCTAGCCTTAAAAACTCCTTATATCTTGAAAGTGTAGGCGCAGAAGCTTAGTGGTTATTATGTTGGACTACTAAGCGAGGGGTCCAGGTTTGAATCCCGCAAAAAACCCAAATTCCAACTTAGGGTTTTTTTCACTGTGCTACCTCTCGCCAATGTCTAACAAACATCCGAGAGTATAACTGTCTTGAAAGAGCTTCTAAATTAGCCGTTTGGAATCGGTTGTGAGAAGCTAGGCCTAGGGTCCCTCCGACCTGTTGCGCCAACTACTTATTTATTTTATTATATCTCGAAAACACCAATTTTAAATTCGATAAAACTCTTAAAACCAAGTAATGCTTACATTCCGAACAATAACTTATAAGTAGTCGGTTTTCAGCTAAATAGTTAGGCAATAGAATTATTCAAGCAACATTGCAAAATTTGGTACGGTTTTTTTCTGCATAATTTTAAAAAAACTTCTGTAACGATTTTGATCAAAATACATATTAAAGATAATATAGGTATCTTCAGTATGATCCCCTACTTAGTTTTTGTCAAAAAACGTCGACTAGGTCAATTTTTTTATTATTTCCGAAAAATTACTACCCAAAAGCCAATCTGTATATATTTTTTTAAAACTCCGCGCTTCCATTAAAAATGCAATAGCAGCTAGGCAAAACTTATGTTTTGCAAATATTGCCCACTTTTTTTTTCAACAAATTTGCATATGCATCTTAAAATAATTCTAACCACTTGGATCGTTACACAATCAGAAAATCCCATTTCGTTTACACCTCCACACACGTCCCCGGGATATTCAGTTTATAACGTCTAATGCAAATTCAAGAACAAATCTCTGAATTCTTAGATATACTCGTACATATATGTAAGGATATCGATTTATCACCAACACTACTTGCAAACAAAAAATAGAAACTCTTCTACGCCTGTCAACTTGTAAACTGTAAGAGCTTATAAAATAGTACAGTAGGCGCTTATAGCTCTCTAACCAGAACTTGCCAAAATGATATTAATAAATATATATAAATTATTTATTTAAAAAAAATATATATATAAAAAATTGCTACGCCACTGACCGG
The DNA here is from genome assembly GCA_946477585.1 of Cheilosia urbana. NCBI lineage: Eukaryota > Metazoa > Arthropoda > Insecta > Diptera > Syrphidae > Cheilosia > Cheilosia urbana. The sequence goes on from OX297856.1 coordinate 49,844,594, forward strand.
CACGTCGGTTTTATTGAAATGCATCGATATTGCTATACTTCAGTTATTTCTATTGTATTTAATATAACTTTTGAATAACAAATTTGAATTGACGGAATTACATAAAGTAGCATGCGCTGTGCATGCTTGTAAATATTATTTTCATTAGATATATGAATTTTGGCGGAACGGAGTTCGCCGGGTAAGCTAGTACTTTATAACTTAATAACTGAACTGAGTTATATATTTACTAGAATTCTCAATAACTGATCTTCTGTTATATATATGAATTTATTATTTATTCGCTAAGTATACCTTCTTCAAACGGATCGTTTCTTTTCATAGGTTATGGGCCCAGACCCAAGTTCACTGTAGCAGTAGAAAGTAATATAAAATATTAAGTAATACCGAGTGATTCTATTTGCGGATAAAAGTACAGAAATTAAGATCTTTTGCAAATACATTTCACGGTTAGGTACTTTGAATTATTTTGGAAATATTGCTGGCTTTTGTTTGCTGCTGTTTTTTACTGGTTGTCTGTTGCTGTGGCCAAAATGGAGGGTGACTTATTTAAAGTTGAGAAACTTAATTCTGCAGACCAATGGGGAGTTTGGAAATTCCAGGTAAGGCTCATGCTCAGCGCAAGCGACTAATATGGTGTTGTTAGTGGGGAAAGTCCAAAACCTGCTGCCACTGAAGCTGATGGGTCAAAGTTGGTTGCATGGAAGAAAAAAGATAAAAAAGCTCAGAAAGTAATTATGATGAGTGTTCGCTCTCAGCCACTTGTCCATATTATGAATTGCACAACGTCGCAAGAAATGCGATTGAAATTAGAGTTCATATATGAACAAACGTCGCTTACAAATATCCATTTTCTGCAGCAGAAGTTTTATAGTTTTCTCAAAGATCCATCAGACGACGCCGACGTAGCCACACATATTTCCAAGTAAGAATCTGTTGTCTATCAGCTTAAAGAATGTGGGGAGTCTATTACGCATAATATGCTTATAACAAAAATCTTGCTGGACTACAATCATTTTTTTTTACCGCATGGGAATCAACAGCTGTCAGTGAAAAGACATTAGAAAATTTAACCGCACGTTTGGTGATGGAAGAGCCCCGCTTGGCTTTGCAAGTCCGAAACAAAGAGAAATAGGTGTTTGATAATGGTGAATCGTCGTCCAGTGCGTTAACTGCGAGGAGAAATATGCGATATAAAAAAGGCAATTCGAACTCGAATCAAAATAAAGTTAAGTTGAGAAAGTGCTTTTTGTGCAAAAAACCTGGGCACTGGAAGAAAAACTGCCCAATGAGAGCAGCTAGTGTAGCACAAATAGAATCAGTGCATGACGTGTTTATATGTACAGTTGTTGCAAACAGGGATGCAGATTCTGAAAGTTGGTTCCTGGATTCAGGTGCCAGTGATCACATGACATATAGACGTGATTGGATTATAGATTACAAGAGATTTGATTATCCGCAGTATGTTCGAACCGGTAATGGGAAAACAATTAACATTAACATAAGCAATGGGTTCCCAAACTTATTTCGAATGTGTTATTTGTTCCGGACATTCACATTAGCTTATTTTCTTCGAATAAAGCCCTTGACGGAAACCTCCATCTGGTGTCCAACAATAAAAAATGTGAATTACTTCAAAGTGGAAGTACTGTCGCAGTGGGAGTTCGTAAGGGCTCGTTGTTTAAGATGTTGTTCAAAGTTGAAGAGTCGAAAGTTGCGAACGTTAATACGAAGATTGATTCAGTCAGATCTTGGCATGAACGCTTAGGACACCAGTACCGTACCTTCGTTCGACATTTTTAAAGGAACATAATATTAAATTTGTGGATTCTTCTGTGACGCATATGCCCTTGGAAAATCTCACCATTTACCACTCAAAAGAAGTGACAGCAAGACTAAATGTGTTGGTGAGCATGTGCATGCAGATCTTTGCGGTCCTATGCAAACTTGCTCTGCAGCTGGTTGGAAATATTTTCTCCTCTTCAAGGACGATTTTTCAAAATACAGAACAGTTTTTTTCTTAAAACAAAAGGATGAGGTTCTTATTTTTTTCAAATTGTTTTTAAATAAAATTGAAATGGGAACTGGTTACTCGCTACGTTCGATTCGCACTGGCAATGGAACGGAGTTTGTTAACGCCGAATTGAAAACACTATTGTTCGATAAACGTATCCGGCATCAAACTTCTTATTTTCCGTAGTTCCGTATTCTCCTCATCAAAACGGGAGAGCTGAAAGGGAAATGGGAACCATAGTTGAAGCCGCCAGAACAATAATACATGCGCGTAATTTACCACTAAGGCTATGGGCAGAGTCCGTTAATATTGCGGTCTATGTTTTAAACCATACAGCACCAACAGATGTAGTAGGAAAGTATCCAGCCCAATTGTGGTTCAAAGAACAGCCACGAGAATTCAATTTCTGTGAATTATAAAGGTGTTTGGAACTGAAAGCTTTGCACATATTCCATCACAAAAACGAAGGAAATAGAGCGCAAAATCGCGTTCAGGAGTCTTTGTTGGATATTCAGAAAATACAAAGGCGTATCGCATTTACTTCCCAGCAACAAATAAGATTGAGCTAAGCCGGGACGTCATATTTAAAACTAACGAGACTGTAATTGAAAGCAATGATGTTATTCTTAGTCCTGATGAGAAGTCCATGGACAACTTGTTTGAGGAACTCGAGGAGATAAAGAAAGAAGATACATCTACTCGCGATTATAGTTCCATTAACGAATATGGAGTAATATCATCATCAAGCCATAGACAAGAAGATGCAGCGGAAGTGGAACCCTTTCGCGAACCAACAATATCCACTGATTCAATTAAACAGCGGTTAAGAAGTGCGCGGAAAGAAAGAGCTGATTCAATGATGGCGTTGATGGAAGTTGGAGCATTTACTGTGAAAAGACTTGTTCCCAAGTCCTTCGAAGATGTTTTTAAGTCAGTTGATGCTACGAACCGGCAAGCATCAATGAAAGAGGAAATTGAGGCATTGCAAAAGAACGGTACATGAGAACTAACATGTCGAGAAAAATCGTCGACAGCAGATGAATATTCAAGATTAAGGATTCTGTTAGCAATGAACCCAACAGATATAAAGCGGGACTCATTTTCATTCATTTTAAATTCATTTTTATTGAAAATTTTAAATATACTTACATGCTAGACAAAAACGATTAAATCTAATTTAAAACTAACATTTATCTTATTCTAGCTTACTGGCTCCAAGCGAGCGCTCTAAACTTAACAATATCCTTAAAATTATTGCCTTTCGGCCTTAAATCTATCTATGTCTATGATTTGTTTTGTTTTTTATTTTTCAAGAAACTTTAGAAAACTTGAAATCTTTATTATTGGATTTGCTTAAAACTACTTAAAACTACCTAAGCTACTTAGCCTACATTACCTATAATCAGGGTGGTGAGCAATCTTATCGATTGGTCACCATCCTAATCGCGTCCATGGTTGCCTGTCGGCCGCCAACAGGGGTTCATCCGCGCCGCCGAGACCCGATCGAGGCCATAAGCCTCGGTCAAGTCCTGGAAGCACGCTTTCATGTTGGCTAGCCCGGCGCCTCCCGAAGACCCCCTACTCTAACCCTAATCCTACCAACTTCAATCTAGCTTATAACTAAGGAGGATGCTACGTAAGTAGCGCACCGGCCCGGGAGAGCGTATCCACCCTCACCTCTTCTTCAAGCCACCAAAATTCGGTGAACTGCTTTACCGTATCGACCCTGTCCCGTTCCGCAATTGCGGTACTAAAACGGAGGAGCTCCTGAGCATTGGCGGCGGACCCGTCGTGGATGAGCCGCTTATCCCTCGCGCCGCGGTGGCTGTGGTACAATACCGGCACACCATCCTTTGTCTGGACTAACCCTTTCATGTCTACATGAAGAAATGCCTCAGGCGGAATAAAGCCAGACCGAAGCGTACTCTCGTGGTACATTAAATTGGGGTAGTAAGCCCCTGAGATCAGGTTATTATCACTGGCCATCGCCCTAGCAACGTGCCTCCGAATCACCTTAATAAGGAAATTGTCAATCCTATTCAGTCGAGCCCCATTGTATAAGGTCCTGTTGGGATAATATTTTATGTACTGAGATTCAGGAGTTCTAAACAACCCTAGACAGGCCCTGAGGCATTGCCTCTCAAACACCCGAATCTTTTCCATATAGGACGGCGCTATATTGAACCACATGGGACAGCCATAAGCGATGATAGGCCTTATAAGGGCCACGTAGCAAATGACCTTCACCCTGGAGTCAAGTTGACTGCTGCGAAACAGTCGCCTTGTCAGAGCGTAGGCCCTCTTAGCCCCGGCAAGACAAGCATCTATATGTTTGTCAAAATACAGATACTGGTCGAGCCGGATGCCGAGATACCTGACCACGTTTTTCACCACCAATGGTCGTCCCTGCTGTCCAATAATTGTTAATTTTCTCCAGTTGTTTCTGGTGTCCCTAGAGGCCCCAGCCAATGGAGTTCTGAACAGGATTGTTTCCGATTTTTGGAAATTGATTTTCAACTTCCAATCATCGCAATACCTCTTAATTTGCTCGAAGTCACGCTGCAGAAGGATGTTGATGACCTCGATTTTTGGTCCTGACCTGTACGCCACTAAATCGTCTGCGTACGCTATAGCGTGTCTGAGGGAACCCACCAGATCACTTGTGTAAATATTAAACAGGACCGGAGAATTCACTGCTCCCTGTTGTAAGCCGTTTTTAATTTCGAAAACCCTGCTCGAAGTCACGTTGCCAGCTTTGACAACGAACTTCTTTCCCATTAGCATGTCATAAATCATATACAGCAAAGGTTTTTGAATGCCCATTCTGGTCAGCTTATAAAAGAGCCCCTCCAACCATATGGTATCGAAGGCCTTCTCAAAGTCGACCAGGCAGGCACCCGTGCATTGCTTCTTACTTTTATTCCACTGAATGTCGGAGACCAGCTTCGACGCGGCATGAATAGTGTCATGCCCCGCTCTAAAACCAAACTGGTTGTCCGGAATAATCTTATTTTCTTCAACCCATCTTAAAAGAGATCTATTGACGACTTTCTCGAATACCTTGCTAATATTCGGAAGCAAACTGATTGACCGCAGATTAGCAGGGTTTGTCCTATCTTTATCCTTTTTCGGGATAGGGTGTACCACCGCCATTTTCCACTGCGCCGGATAATATGCATTATTCAGCACATTGTTAAATAGCGTGGTGAAGATATCGATCGCTTCTAGCGGCAGGTGTCTTAATACGACGTTTGGGACACCGTCAACTCCCGCCGACTTTTTGTTTTTCAGTGACTCAAAGATGCACCGAAGTTCATCTATACTCACGAACAGATGAGAATTTACATCGGCGATTGTGCCATTTGCACGGTTGTCGTCATTGAACACGGTGAAACCGTTGTTCTCGAATCGCCAATTTTGAATTTCGGTCCGCAGGTAAAAGTGGTTAATAAAGGCCCTCTCTTCGAGATCGTGGTTACGGCGAACAGGGTTGTTCACCGTATACACATTCTCAAAGAAAGCTCCCATCAAGTCCACTCTCTCCTGCGGGTCTTCGACCACATAAAAACCGTCGTTCGAGTCAGCACTTTCCGGACTTATGCCAGCAGTCAGTAGTGTCTGTCTGTTCTCGTTCGTCTGAGGTATTCGGACACATGAAATGTCGTTATGATCTCTCCGCCTGAACAGTTTATTTATTTGTGGGAACATACTCGGACTACTGGATTTTATAGCCCGAATTTTATTGCCCCAATACAAACTTACAGATTTTCTGTAATTTTCTGTGATCAACTGTTTCAAGTTTTTGATTATCGACTTCAGTGTCCTTATCTCGGGATCGTTCCTGTCAGTAAACTGTCTGTGTAGCCGTTTAAGCCTCGAAAGCAGTCTACTTTTATGTCTGTACAGAGCATCGATTGTCGCGTTTCGATACTTCTCAGTTTGTTCTTCGTCGGTGGAGTGTCCTACCCGAGGGATAGTCCGCTCCATTGTCTGTTTGATGACGACATTCATTTGCCGTAAATGAGGGTCGATCTCATCGTTCGTTAAGTTCCTGTTTGTCGGTGGGTCGATCTCGCATGAGCGTATGTCGCGCTTTAAAACTCTGGTGAAGCGCGACCACTGCGCTTTTCGGTAATCGAAAGAACGCACTTGGTCGTACTGCTCCAGCTGCGACTGCTCGTTCGGGATCCGTATTACGGCGGCAAGTCCGTAGTGATCACTATAGTACTCAACCGTTCGTAAACAGTTCCGCGTGCTTAGATCAGTGTTTGTTAGTTCCAGTCTTTCGTCAACTAGCGCTAAGTCCAAGAAAGAACCCTCTCTAGGGAAAGACGGGATATCCGTCGTGTACAATTCAAGTTTGTACTCAATCATATTATGACGCCACCAGTCGTGAAACTGGTTGCCTCTAGGGTTCGGAATATCATTTCCCCATGCCGCATGTTTAGCATTGAGGTCTCCGCCCAAAAAGTAATAATTGTCTTCCGATTGAAGCTCTAAGCAACGAAAAAGCGTCTCGATCTCATTTAAAAATTGAATGCGATGAGGCGATTCAGGCGCGTAAAGCGACACCACATACACCCGCCTCTGGCTATTGAGGGGAATGCACACGATGCACGCTTCCAACACCTGGAATCTGCGCACGTCCCCGCTATATATGACCTTATGGCGCAAGCCTTTACGTATTAAGATAGCGACACCACCTCCTTGTGTGGAGTTGGGCCGGTCTCTTCTAACTACACGATAATTTCTATAGCCCAATTTGTGCTTCGGATTTAGCTTAGTTTCGCTAACCAAAAGTACATCTGGCTTTTCGGCTTTCAACAGATTGGAAAAATTGATCCTTCTCTCGATCCTAATTAGTGAATTAACATTCACCGCAAGGATCTTTAAGTTTACCTCTTCCAGCGTACCCATCATATTCATGGCGCGGCAGACTCGGCAAACAGCGTCGAATAGATAACGTCTATTCGAGCCGCTTGCTCATTTAGTTGTTTCTGGAAATGATCGATCTTTCCGTGCAATGACAGAAGGATCGATTTCAAATCCAGATCCACTTCCGGTGTAGGAACCTTCGGCGCGCTTTTTGTTATTGTGCTACCCGGTCCAGTTACCATTTGGGCAAAGGACACATTGGGTGCAACAAAATTTGAGAACGAGCGACTCTTTTGACCCTTCTCTTCTTCTGACTTCTGTTTTCGAGCCTGCACATTCTGTTTAACCTGCTGATACTTCGGGCATCCCTTGAAATTAGCAGGATGTCCAGAGCTTTTGCAGAGTACACATGAAAGCTGGCCCCGATCTTCTACCCTATCACTACCTAAAGCACATTCCCCATGTTTGTGGTCCTTATTGCACTTGACGCACCTGAACTACATATGGCAGTTAGCTGCGGCGTGCCCGAACTTCTGGCAGCGCATACATTGTAGTACGCGATCTGACCTTTTTAATTTTTCCCAACGTACTGCATGATAGTACAGGAATCTGATCCTTTTCAGACTATCGATTTTGCTGTCGGGTGTTAGTTGCACCAGAAAGAATGGTAATTTGCGGTTACCACCCCTGACCGCAGGCGAGGAAAACGGCTTGACCCCCACGAACTTAAGGTCGTCGCACTCATAATTTTTGAGCTCCTTTTCAAGCTCCTCTATTTTAATATCAGGGTCGATACCCTTAAGCAGCACCGTTTGCCGCTTTTCTCCCTTTGGAGTGTACGTAAAGTACTCGGTTTCCGCTTTCTCCAGAGCGGTGCGCACTTTTTTGTGCTCCTCCATATTTTCGCACATAATTATGTGCTTAGTGGCGTTAAGCCTTTTAATATAAAAGTTCTTAGTAACTAACCTACATAATCTTATGCTATCACTTATATCTAAATAACTCACATTAATTGGTGGCACTTTATCTTTTTTGTTCTGCTTCTGTTGTTCTTGTTGTTGCTGCTGCTGTTGTTGTTGTTGCTGTTGCTACTGCTGCTGCTGCGGTTGCTGCGATTGCTGTTTCTGTTGTTGTTGTCTCGGTTGCTGTTTCTGTTGTTGTTGTTGTTGTTGTTGCTGCAGTGGCTGTTTGGGTGCCAGCTGCTTTTTCTGTTGCTGTTGCTTAAGCAGTGCTTGTTGTTGTTGCTGCTGCTTAAGCTGTTTTTGTTGTTGTTTGTGTTGTTGCTGCTCAGCTTGCAGTTGCTTCAGCTTTTGCTGTTGCTGTTGCAATTTTTGCTGGCGCAATCTGTCTCTCTTTTTGAGGAGCTCTTTAATTAGCCGATCAAGCTGAGCTTTCCTGAGAATTCCACTGTCCAAATTCACTATATATTCACTTTTGCTAACGCTGCCTCACTATCAAAGTCGTCTGTTCCCCACGGATGCTGAAGAGCGACAATGTATAAAGCGGGACTCGTGGTCAGAGGATTCACACAAGAAGCTGGGGTCGATTATGACGAGATCTTTAGTCCAGTTGCGCGCTTCAGTTCAATAATGGCTGTACTGATCAAACAAACTGACATCAAGACAGCTTTCCCCAACGGCGAACTTAACGAGATAATATATATGCACCAGCCAAAGGGCTTCGATGATGGAAGTGGAAGGGTGTGCCTCTGCATGTTAAAAAAGAGCGTATACGGACTGAAACAGGCATCTAGATGCTGGAACATCAAATTCACTCAATTCCTACGATCACTTAATTTGGTGTCTTCAGAAGCGGATCCCTGCGTACCTATTTGTTGGAAATCGTATCCTCATGGTTATCTATGTTGACGATGGACTAATAGTTACAGAAAATGAGGAGGATGTAGATACTAGATAGACTAATTTCACATCTGAAAGGGATTTTCGAGGTGAAGATGACTCAGGCAGGACCTTTTCAGAGATTCAGAATGTCGGATTCCAACCCAGTTTCAACACCAGCAGACTCTTCTATCTCCAAGAGTTCGCCCAGCGAAAAATCAAGAGGTAGGAAAAGGTGGATGTCCATATCGAGAAGCGGTGGGGTCTCTGATGTACCTGGCTACTGGAACCAGACCCGATATTTCCTACACTCTTGGCGTTGTCAGTCGTCATTTGGAGCACCCAACTTCAGGAGATGTGACTGCGATCAAGCGTATCATACGGTACGTAAAGGGAACACAAAATGATGGTATTCTTTTTGATTCAAGCTCTAAATTAAAATTAAGTTGTTTCAGCGATGCTGACTATGCAGGGGATCTAGAGACTAGACAATCCACAAGCGGCTACGTGTTCTTGTTTGGAAAATCTCCGATATCGTGGATGTCACAGCGCCAAACGTGTGTCTCCCTCTCTACCATGGAAGCTGAGCACGTCGCAGCAACTCATGCAGCCAAAGAAATAGTGTGGCTAAATCGGTTACTTGACGAGATACTGCCTAGATGATGCGGCAAGCTAACGCTTCTTCTGGGCACTCATTCCGTATGTCGATTATCGCCAGACGATAGCGTTTCGACGATAGCTTTGCTTCACGTATCTTTAATAATCGTCTATCGTCCAGACGATATCGTTTTGACGATTGAACATTTGCTTCACGTCAATAATCGTCGAAACGCTATCGCCCAGACGATACAATTTGAGCGATACCTAATGGTGTCGTTTTGCATTGATTTGTGTGTTTTGCAATCAGCAAGATTTTTTGTCGAATTTCAAGAAGAATAATTAACTTTAGATATTTTGCAAATACATACTACCAAATATATAAATACCTTTATTTTAAACTTATTTTGTATGAGGCTCAAGAGCAAGAAATATTGTAGAAAGGTGTATTCGTGTTTACTATTTCCAAAGGTACAAAACGTAAATCATTAACTTCATATGGCATTAAATTACATGTTGTCATAATCCTCAGGTTGATGTTGAGTTCTACTTGAAAAAAGAAAAAGGAGTATAGCTACGAACCCAGAAAAATTGCGATTTTTGCAAATGTTTGTTCTGCCCTCCATAACAGCAATCGAACAATACGAAGATTTGGCAAGTGCAATTTTAAGCGACTCGCAAGCCCTACCCGGAGTGGGACAATTGGTTGAAAAATGAGGGGTGAGATAAAAAAACGCGCTTTAACTTTATTTATTTTATTGATGTTATAATTTCCTTGGTAGCTGTTTGGCTTATTACCCTTGGGGTGTTATCATAATTTCAAAAAAGAAAATTCTAAACTGAAAAAATTGTTTTTTTATTTTTTATTTTTACTAAACATTAAAGTATCAGTCTTTAGGAAAAAAAATATCAACAGTAACTACAGTGGACGAATTTTTTTGACGTTGAGGTCCACCATAGATAATACATAAATCCTTCACTACACGTCTGAATTAATTAGCCTATGTATCAAAGGACATGGTAGTACTCAGCCAAGTTCTGGCACTACACACTTTTTACAGGAAAAAAATTAGGGGATTTTCGACCCCCCTCTATCTTTAGTACCAATGACGTCAGAAACTTCAAATTCGGAATATTTGTTAAGCTGATATTGATTAAGCACAAGCGCCTCAGTAAACTTTTTAGCATCGAAATCACAAAAACCGTAACTGACTGACTAACAGATCATCCAAATTATGGAGTAGGTACAGTAGGTGAAATCTTGTAATTATGCACAACGGTATGTCTTATGGCGCAATCAAAGGAATAAATAAAAAAAAATGAAGTTTCTCTACAAGGGGACGTGGTATCAACCCACTTTTTCAGAATTATTGTACATTATAAGGAGGACTTTTGATTGTTGTAGAATAATGAAATTTGGTTGATCGGTAGAGCTCGCAGTGTCTGTCATAAAATATACATGCAACTTACAAATTCATGACTTTTCTAAGTACATACTTATGTTTTCTTTAAAAACTTGATCAGTGAACCCACCAAATTTTAGTCAGTAATGATTCAATAATGAAATTTCTCTCTTATTTTGTAGTTCTTTCAGTATTGTTCTACTTTAAATATTCCGTATTAAATCTTAACAAAGTAAGAACTTGGTATACTTTAATATCTCGGTACTTTTCATAGCTGACTTTGTTAGATAGGTAGAGGTTTTTATATAGAAGAATTTTCTTTCTTTCTTTTTCTTTTAACATTTATGTTTTTGGTCTGATCTACTTATCTCCACATACCCAATAGACATGATTCATCGCTCTCACAAATTATCCACTCACATTTCACATTTCATATGCGTGAGAAATTGGTGGGAAACATCTTAAGCTTCGATGCACTGTATATCAGCTTAATGTACACGAATCACTAAAATTCCAGAGCACATATCGAAAAATACTAAAATCCAAAAAAATGCTATAACAGCACCTGGCATTTTTCTTTTTAAAAAAAATGCTTTCAAGTTTTCGAATATGCTAGATTTAGCATTAAAAATGCCAGAATGGCATCACTGCCCTTGGCCAAGACCGGATGGTCATTCATGAAAGCAATTAAAATTGTCTTATGCATTGGTGAAATACATTTCTTCATTATTATTTATTAATTTTAATAAACTAAGGAGTAATTATGAATTTAATACACTTTGCAATTTTCAAATTTGCCGGCATCAAACACAAAATGATTGAAAAAAATTCATTTATGACACTTTAAACGACATCACTGATTGGAATTTTTACTATAGTTTGAAAGTCTCTGAAAGAAACTCAGTGCTCTCATTGCTCTCTCTCTCTCTCTCAAAAACGATAGACGAGACGATAGTGATAGAGTTACGGAAAGCAAATTGATGACGAGATCGTTGACTACTATCGCGCAAACGATTATCGTTCTCAGAGTTACGGAATGAGTGCCCTGGACAACCAAAGTGCCATCAGGCTTATTCGAAATCCGGAGTTTCATAAGAGAAGCAAGCACATTGAAATAAAATTTAATTTCATCCGGAAAAAGTTTGCGGAGGGTATTTTTGAACTTTCGTATGTTCCAACTGAAGACCAGATTGCAGACATATTCACCAAGCCCCTGGCAAAAACTAGATTTGCATTGTTGAAAGACAAAATGGGAATTAAAAGCAAACAAGAAAATAATTATAAAATCTAATTTGAGTTTAAATAACATCTGATTATTGATAAATGCAGATGAAAGTGGGAGTGTTGAAGATTATTATCAGCTTTATTTATTCGCAATATTGTTTATCACAGTATAATAGTCTCTGACTGCAGTTCTTTTGAGTCACTGTTATTGTGTATTCTTTTTAATTGACATTCTTGTTGAAACTAACGTTATAACTGAACTGAATTATATATTAAATAAATATTCATTCGCTAAGTATACTTCAAACGGATCGTTTCTTTTCATAATAACATTGCAATATTTGGTATATACTGTTTTGTCTGCGTAATTTTACAAACACCGCTCAAACGATTTTGATCAAAACCAACTTTTTTAAGTTAATACAATTTTTTTAAATAAGACCTATACTTAGCTTTTCTCAAAAAAAATCGAAAATCAGGTTTTGTAATTATTTCTCAAAGATAACTAAACAAATCCATATTTGATAATTACAACTGCCATTTAAGATGAATAAGCCATAAGCGGATTTTATGTAAGACTATTCGTATATTTTATGAACCGTTAATTTTATCTAGCATCGCTTCACAGATTTTTACCTACCTACCTAACAAAATAAAATAACGTTCAACCAAACTTTTAATGAACGAGAAAGTTTCGTTCGACCCAGTCGTGAACTTTATTTTCAATGTTCTGTTGAAACTTGATTCTTAAATTGTTTGATCTATTAAGAAATAAACATAGGTAGCATTCCATTTGGAGAAATCGTGACCAAAAGGAAGTGTTGGTCAAGATGGTGGAGAGCCCTGTAACAGTGAAGAGGTTCCCCTTCTCAGCGAACTGCTAAAAAGGTAAACAATTATGGTTGGGAGTTTGGGACCTCCGAGTAGGTAAAGTAGTAAAAACAAAAAGGAAACTGGTGAATAAGGAGATTTAGGGAAATCAGGCAGGTTTCAATGGTAACGACCTCGTAGCTCTTTTCCAATTGAGCAGACTATCGACAGAATCGCGTATAGCTAAACCAATCCGTCACAGGCCTTACTGCCAAGGTATTTGGGATTATTGGAGAAGCGAGATCTAAGATAGTTTTGACTCCAAGAGCATATCCATTACCTTCTACATCGGCTACCTTTAGAGACGTATCCATGGGCAGAAGAACGTGTGGATGATCCAAATGCAGCAGTCTTTTGATATTTCAGTTTCAGAGGTGAAATGAAGCACAGGCATATATATATTTTTTTTTTTTTGCAATTATTTAGAAATTTAATGCGCGAGAAGTTAACCCTAAAATTAAAGATTCTAGAAGCTAAAGGTTCAAATTAAAGAAATGGTTGTATGAAATGATAAACTACAAGCTTATTAAATTATGGTTATTTATTGCTTTTGTATAGTTCTTCATTTTTTTTTATTAATATTCCCTACTAAAAAAAAGTGAAAGTGATACAAAGAGAAATTAAACCGGTCGACTGTTACAAACTCATCTTTACACAATCTAGTTGGTCCTTAACGTTAGTTCTCCTTCGGTATAATAATACATGCACTGAGCATCAATTTTCGTTCATGCCATTCGTATTTGGAATGCACTTGCTCTTAGCATTAGAAGATCTTGTTATGCGAATTCCTTCCAAAACACTCTCTTTAGGAATATGGCAATGACAGATACTTAACTATATATTTATTTTAATAGATAAGACTTATTTAAATCTAAATAAATAACTGTTTCTTAATTGTATTCTGTCCAAATTTGTGTACTCATTACTCTGTATTATAAGGTATCACTTAAATTTTCCGAATTGTATCTTCATTTATAACTTAAAGATTATATAAGTCTAATGTAAATGATGCTTATGAATAATCAATAAATAACTAAATAACTGTTAACCTACACAAAGTTCATTCGAACGAATAGAGACATTCGTTTGAATTGACTTTCATTCGAAACTCAAAATAAGCGTCACACTAATGCGAAGCCAGTTGTCTATTGTGTCCTTTAAACCCGGTTAAAATCACATTATTCTGTTGCCCGTTTGACTTGACATTATACGGGTTCGACTATTCTACAAACTACATCATAGTCGTTTTCGGTGGCGATTTAAATGAACCCTCTGTCAAATGAAATGATTCTTCGTAAGCGGTGGATATAAAGGGGCAATGTGTGTGGCCTTAGACGCGGCTAAGCATTTTTTTTTTTTTTTTTTTCGTCGAAACGGCTTTTAAATAGTCTGAATGGAGCCTTTGATGCACGTCGTAATGTAGAGCCGCATTAAACGTAAATACCTAAAGTAAAAACAGTCTTCCCAGTAGAAATGTAGATATGCCCTATACAAGCCCTGCTTATTTGAATTTACGATCCATCCGCAGAATAATTCGTATGCATCATAAAATCCCTCGGTCGTTTCTATTCGTCTGCAAAATACGTTTTTTTTTTAGCATCTTAGCCGGCATTGGCGCACTATTGACACATCATGAGAAAAGCACATCGTTCCACAAAATTTAATTTCCAACTCAGCCGCACACCATGTTGAGTTCATCAAAAAGCCGTTTCAAATGAATTTTCCACATCATTTCGGAACCAATCCATTACTCTTGCATCACACGGCAAACCGACAACCGTCGGAGTTTCGCATTTTTTACTGCTTTATAATTTTGTAGGGCAAATAGGACCTTCTTCCCCGTCCATTATCTTGGGTTAGTAGATACTCACAAATTCTAAAGTGAATACAAAATACCTACGTACCGTTGTTTAGAACTTTTATTTGTAACTAGCTGACCCGGCAAACTTCGTTCCGCCCAAATTTGTTAATGTAATGAAAATAATAATTCCGAGCATGCACAATGCACTAACTAATTTATGTAATTCGGCAATGATGTTGACGTGTCGTCCAACCATCCGCTTTTTCACTAAATTGACAATGTGAGAAACATGGGGAATCAAGACTGATGCTACAAATGCACAAACATCCATCGATTATCCTTGCAATAAATTATTTGTCATAGTGAAAGCGAGACGCACGGGAAATTGAAGTCGAACGAATGGTAAATCGTTCTGAATAAGCGAAATCTGCGTAATAAGAGTGTTTGCCTTTGAATTTTCCCCTCAAATTCATCACTTGCATGATATTTGATATGAGATCCTTCCCCACGAATCAAATGCGATCCGTTACAAAGTTTCGGTACATTGATGTTGCGCAACAAAATTTTAACTGAGCCGACTTTTAAATCCAATTTATGTTGAGGTAGGCCCGGAACATTTAAATAATTCAAAAATTCAACTAATCCCCATAAAGTTTTTTTTCACAACAAAAGGTAGAATTATGCCCTTCCTTCCAACCAAAAAATCATAAAAATCGAACTACCTGTCCCCGAGTTATGGATGCACATACGGACGTCAGTCTCTTTTATATGTAGGTAACTGTACCCTCCCGGCTTTGCCCGTACCTTTCGTATTAAATTATGCTCACATTTCGCAAATTGCTTTATTTGGACAGCGTCCATTAATAATTTTCATCATATGACTTTAGAAATAGCGTTTGATTTTGTTTTTGAGTGGGACGTGCCACAATCCGTTTTCTTATCCCGCTTGTGTTTTTCAAAGTTCCACCTATAGGTCAAAAACTATCCGAAATTTAAAACTGGAAGCAACCATATCCATCTACAAAATTTCAATCAACTTGGTAGCGCTGATTCGGCGATCGGCAACAGCGCCACCTATCAAGTCCAAAAGTATCCTATCCTTCAAGCGGGAACGAAGAATATAAATCTATAAAATTTCATTGAAATCGGGTGAGTGGTTTCGGAGATCGATTACAACGCCATATAGCGGGTCAAAAATCCTATCTTTTAAGTTTGCGTTAACCTGAAATACAACAATACGAACAAAACAAAAGAAGAATCATAAAAATTGACCCAGTGGTTATCGAGTTATATCATCATCATCGAGTTTCATCCCGAAAGAATTCTAGGTATGAATTAAGAAGATTATAATTAAAGAAAATTTAATTGAACTGAAAAACGACATACGCCTACAACGCCACATGTTGAGGATTTTCCGACGATGTGCACTAAGAAATTCAGTTTTTGTTAAAAATAATAAATTAATTATTTTATATGTATTTTATCAATATAATAACTCCGATCGAAGCATCTGTTTTAAACGATATTTATTTTGTTTACATCCTCGTTGGCGAAATCGGTTCAGCCGTTCATGCGTCATTCCGCGACCAAGGGAAATAGGGATTCATTTTTATATATATAGATTCAGCATTGGCACATTTGTTCGAACAGCTTGACTCAATGCGATTCGTTCGAAGTCCATTTCTCGCTCCAATTCTCGATTAACTGCGTCAAATCAAAGCTTTGTTGCGCATTTCATCTGACATCTCCAGTTCATTATCCGATGTCACAGTGCGAATTCGATGCAAAATATCGTCGGCCATAATATCATCTTTGTATAATCAAAGTATCTATCTACTTCATTTCAAAAAGTTACTTAATGTAACATAGTAAACATAATTTATTAGAACAAACTTTTTGGGTATACCTATATTTAAAAAAAAAAAAAAAAAAATTCAAAATTGTTGACAACAACAATTTGCTTGGAAAATAATTAAAATAATTGACAACAACAATTGCTCTTAAAATTCAAAATATATTTTTTTTTATTTGAAGTGTCACTACTTGATTTCTATCCCGTTAATTTTTTTTCAAAGTGTATTTCCCCATTCAAACTTTAATTTTCTAATTTTCCGCGCAATTTTCTTAATTTTTTCTTTCATAACTTTGTTCTCCTGACAATAACAAACACAACAAAAAAAGAATTAGCGAAATCGGTCCAGCCATTCTCTCGTGATGCCCTTACCAACGAACATCATTTCATTTTTATTTATATAGATAATTAAAATCAAGTTTATTTTTAGCTGATATAATAATATTCCGTAGAAATGAATCAAACAAATCTCGTTTTCTGTGAAGTGTTATGGGCGGGCATGGGACACCACTACGCTTTGTTCTCAATTCATTCGAATCCATCTTGTGCACGGATGGGTATTCTGCTGGCTATACAAATAAGAAAGTTCAGTGAGTATGAAAAAATGCTATTGTAGATGGATATAAAGAAGCTTTGTGGTGTATAACTGTATACATATATTGTGTTATATGCTTAAGTCATAAAATGTAACTATATTCTCCACGCCCTCCATTGGTATTGGTGTAACAATAAAAGTGATAGGTACTTTTCAAAGATTGTATGAAAAAGGAAAATCAGAAGTCCATTGTAAACGTATGATGCAATGTACCTAGGTACTTAAATAAATCCAAACCGGTTACTTGGCCATACACCATACTCTTCGTAATTTCTACATTATACAAACAAAGATTGAGTTAAATATTAGGTACCTACCCTTTGCAGGTGAACCAAATATTTAATTGAAATTCTATTAATTTTGTTTTATACCTAACTAATTGAACTTAAAACACATTTTCAATCTTGTCTTTTTTTTTTATTTAGAAACAAGTCAAATGCTTTTAGGTATTGAGAAGTTACAAAAATCTGACAAAATAAAGGATGAAGACACTAATGTGCGAATATAGGCAAAATTCGTCAAAATATTGTCTTCTCACTCAGGCTTTAAATATTATCTATTAGAAACTAGCTGACCCGGCGATCTTCGTTCCGCCGATTTAAATTAAAAGGTGGTGCACGTGTCCTTCGTCTGGACGTCAAATTAATAAGGTTCCCTTAATCTTAATCATCAATTGCACGACGCCGACGGGTAGCTCTCATTACGCGGGCAAAAATAAACGATTTGTTTGTCCTTCCTTTGAATCGATTTTTTCTCCTTTCCATGCAAAATTTTTTCAGACATCGCCCCCATTACCATCGAAAAATATAATTTCGGGTTTTCAAAATTTTCCGTTCAAAATTCTCAATTTTCGGCTCTGTTGTGTATTCACCTGGATCAATACGAAATACGAATCCAAATTAAAATTATCAATCAGAAAAACAGTTGATGATTAAAGTGAATTAGTGTTTATACAACTCCAGTTCGATGTACCGATTAACTATAGGAGAAATTTTCTCTCTATTAATTTATTTATTATTATTATTGTTATATATTTATCTAGATTTTAAATCAGCCTTTGACACAATTGATAGAAACGCGTTGTTCTAAAAGCTAAGTAACTTAGGTGTTACAGAGCCTTTACAAAGATATGTAATAAAGCAGCTGTTTGGGATGGTCACAACCTGGGGTGGGATTCTGTAAGATGAAAACGTTCGATCGTTTTCGTTTCCACGATCGGTTTGCTTCATGTAACTACAAAAACGAAAGGAATTTTCGTTTGCACGAAAGCAAAAAAACGAAAGCCATTTCGTTTGCGTTTTCGTTTATTTTGCTTCATGTAACTCTGAAAACGTATGACATTTTCGTTCAGTGCGAAAAGAAAAGAACGACAGCTTATTCATTGACGTTTCTCATTTTCTTTGATTGCTAAATTGGTGGTTGTGTTATTTATTCGATACAAAATATGCTGGCGAATAGCAAGTGATAGTGTTGATGCGATGTAGAAGATCAAAATCTAAGAAAAATGCGAAAACATCTTCGGGATTATTCCAATCCTCTTACGCTGCCCCAAGAAAGGTTTGTTTTATTGATGTGTATTGAATTATAAGTTTACATGTTCTTAATTTTTTGTTTGGTTTTCTTCAACGTTTTCGGTTGAATAAAAGCCCTTTAAGGTATGAGCTGGACAGCATTTGTCTTCATACAGGAACACGAAACACATAGGTACGTCCTTTCTATTTTAAGGATGTGTTAAACGCTCGAGGTAACGGCTGGAGGTGGTTACCAGTGGATGGTTGGCAACGATTTTGCTTCTCTCTTAATATAATGGAAAACGTTCTGTGTCAATGGATAAAATGGCCATCAAAACTGGAAGAAAATGTTTCTAAGAGTTATTTTTTTCTAAAAATATAAAATACCCGGCGGTAAGTGACAGCTTTTCAATTGTATTATAGTTTCTGTAAAACGATGTTTATTGCTTTAGTCATTGGCTGTGTTGATTTTGATTTCTCCTATTTCTCCTATTTCATTAATTGCATTAATTCTATGATTGTAAGCAAAGTTTCATTTGATACAAAAAAAAAAAAAACAAAAAAACAATACATCATATATCTACCTATAATATTTCGTTACAGATTGCGGAGGATCGTATAATTACTGTGACCATACGTCCCGCATTTCCCGGGACAGTCCCGTATTTGAATAGCCTGTCCCGTTTTTTTTTTTTTTAAGATTTTTATAAGAAATACGGGACATACATCCCAACATACATACAATTTTTTGTTATTTTTTGGAAAATTGTGTGCTGTTATCCATTTTCACTTTTTCTGTCCCGGGTTTGGCTCTTAAAAATATGGTCACCGTACGTATAATAGCTGTTTGTCCTCAATATGGCGGTGGAGCTCATGACTCTTTTGTATTCATTTAAACAATATGTTTTGCTGTGTGTGTTTTGTTGTTGACGTCCTGTAAATATGTAATTTATTCAAATAAAGAGTATGTGTGTCGGTAATTATTTATTGTACTTACATTATTATTTACAATATTGACCTTATTGACTCCAAACAAAATATCAACAAATAAAATATTTTGAATTGCCAGCTGTTGGCTGTCCTATGCTCATTATGATTCTCAAACTTTAATTTCTTCCTCACACTGTTTCTTAAACCCATGCGAAAGAGAAAAAGGAAACGAAAGGAGTTACTTAAAGCAAACTTTCGCTTTCGCGTGATTTCTATCGTTTTTTGAAAAGCGAAATCGTCTTTCGTTTCGTTTCTTACAGAATCCCCCCCCCCCCCTGTCCAACTGGTTTAGTTCTGAAATGGGAGTGAAACAAGGATGCCTCATGAGTCCACTTCTTTTTTCAATATTTTTGGATGATCTCGTAACGTTTTTAAACGGTGTAATTATGTTCGGCGGCCAGCAAATAAAGCTGCTCTTATATGCGGACGATATCGTCATTCTATCAGAAACTCCAGTGATGTTGCAGATGATGATTAATAGACTCGAAAACTAATGCAATTTATGGAACCTGAAAGTGAACACCGTTAAGTCCAAGGTAATGATATTTAGAAATGGGTTTGGTCGATACTCAAGGCAAGAAAGATGGACCTGGGAGAACCAGGAACTTGAAGTGGTTAAGGAGTATAAATACCTCGGAGTTTTACTAACATCCCAAGTATCTTTCAAACCCCACTTGAGGGAAAAATTAAAGGAGGCGAAAAAGGCAATAAATAGCAGTTGGCGGGGAATCCTTTGTAGGAAAAATATTCCGTCGAGCTGCAAATTTAAAAATTTTGAGGCTGCTATGAGATCAATCATGTGCTATTCTGCACAAGTTTGGGGGGTATTCGAGTACGAAGAGGTTGAAAAACTTTTAAGGTATTTCTTAAAAAAAATGTTTAGACTACCCGAAAATACGCCGACATACATGTGGCACTTGGAAACTGGTATATCTCCTCTCTACATCTTTACATTAAGACTGCACTTTCTTTACATACTTAAAGTGATGGAACTTCCAAGATGTCGCCTTCCAAACATCGTCGTAAGATGTTTGTTACAACGGAAACTCCAGTTCTTTAATGAATGGTCAAGGCTAAGCAGCGAACACAATATCCAGTTAGCAGACTATAATGCAGAATCTTGGCGGCGTTCTCTGAACGAGATATTATCCGCTATTGAAGAATCTTCCCGATCGGAATTTAGATTAAAAGCGCAACAGAGTGAGTACAGGAGTACTTACCCCTTACTAAACCATGAGCTAGCTACGAAAAATTATTTCCACGATCGGTTCAATGAAGACGCAATTTCTAACATCTTCAAGGCCAGAGGCGAATTACTTCGATTGAACTTCAGACCACTTATAAGCGACGGGAATGAGGAATGCAGCTTATGCAACATTCGACAAAAAGAACACGTTTACCATTTAATTGGGACTTCTCCTATACTGAAGGAGATCAGATGAGCTCATTGGAAGAAAGAGTTGTTGTCAATGGTGGAATTCACCAGAAGTCTAAATGGTGAGGACTGATGCGTACTGGCTAGCTACTTAAAAACTGCAATAAAATACCGGCAGCAAATAATGAACGAAGCTTTTTAAATTACAAACAAAACTAAATAAAACTTTAGTATAATTCTCTCTTTTCTTCGGCTATTGTAAATTATTGTATTATATTATATTAAAAAAATATATTTATTAGAACTAAGGTTCTGATTTGATTTTTTTTGTAGAATGAAACAAGGTTAGTTTAGGTTAAGTTAGGGAAGGAGACCATCATAAGAACCATTGTGATCCCCAAAAAAATGAAAATGAAAGTTGAAGTCATGTTTAGGACCAAAAAATAAAATAATAATACAAAAATTGACCGCGATCCAATATTCGTGATGGACAAAATTGTCATAGATTAACATTTTCTAAATTACAAACAAAATTTAATTTTCAGAAATCTCCATTATCCACCTCTGAAAGGATGCAATTTCAATTTTCACGTTTTAACATTTTAGGGGTTGTGATATAAAAAAAGTGCAGTGTGAAATGTCAAAGTGACGCGACACTTAGTTCAATTGGGGGGAAGTAGCACAATCTGTCATTCAACAACATAAATAATTTCGTTCTGTTTTAAAAACGAACGACAACTAATTATTTGGATATTGTTCATACAAAAATACTAAAATTGCGATTACAAAAAATGGTGGGTTGGGGTAGGAAGGTGAAGATTTGGGGTTATAGATATTTTTCGATGCCAAATTTTCAAAAATAAATTCGTTCTTCGATTGTGATAAAACATTTATTGTAAATTTAGTGAAGAAAAAAAAAATCGTATCAATTTCATTTATGAAGGAACTATCTTACCACTTGTTGCCTCAATTCAACACAATGAAAAGAAAATACCAAGAATATAGTGAAAACTCGTTAGCAACTGCCTCAATAGCTATTCGGCAGAATAGTGTGAGCATTCGGGCAACAATACAGTACTTCAATATTGAATTAATGGGAGAAGTTAAGATGGTATTAAGCAGATGGGTTTATCTGCAGTCTCCACAGAAAGTGAGATTGGTTCATTTATACCGCTGTGGCTTCCCCAAAAATATAAATGAGCTGTTAGATGTAGTTCAAAAAATTGTTGTGGACAAAAAACGAACAATTCCCTTTAATGATGATAGACCTGGCAACTGGCAGTGGTACTACAATTTCTTGAAACGCCATAAAGAGCTAAGGGTGTCTGAATCTTTATGTAAGGCCAGAGAAATCGCTACAAAACAGATCATTATAAAATGGTTTCGAGATTTATAAAACTATTTAATAGACATTAACGCTAAAGATTTTTGGAGGTTGGCCCCAAAAACAGTAAAGTTATCGCTCCGAGAAATTTTAAAAATGTATGTGAAGTAAAAATGTCAAATGAAAAAGAAAGCTTGATGGTACTTTTAGTCTTCAGCGCAAATGGAGTGACATTAACTCATGAAATTCGAATAATCCCCTATTCACTACCTCCCAACACAACACACATCATGCAGATCATTAAAAGTGATTATAAGGCATCAGTGAGGGAGGGGCAGAGTTTGCCCTGTTACAAAAACAAACTTCTGTTACATATTGAAAATGGTCCTAGGCAAAATTGATCGTTCTAAATAATTTTAGAAAATGTGACAAGTGACACCTACCTATCCAAACTACAACAAACGCATAGAAAAACAGTTTAAAAAAATTGAATACATAACTTTAGATAAGTTGATCGATAAAGAATAAGATAAATAATGCCCAAGCTATTAAAAAGTTCGGCCAACAGTTTAAGAGTCAACATCTCGTAATAAAAACTATGTTGTTGGTGTTGATGATGTGAAAAAAAATACATTGAATTTACGAAAACAACCGAAACCTCCGAATTACACACAAGTACATTAACCCATACAACTTTTGAAGTCAGTTTGAATAGCAACAATGTCGAATTAAACGAAGCAATAGTTCAATCGGAATCTTTTCAGAATCTCGAACCCCATGTCGGTGTCAGAGCCAACTCACGTGAACCTATTGACAGGATCAACACCACCAGCCATCGGAATACTTTATTGTATTCCGGTCACTGGTGGAGTTGTTTCGATCGAAAGGCGATGAGGGTTGGTGAACTAAGTCTGCCACTCCTGATCCAAGAGAGTTATGCGACCCGTGATTATCGTATACGGTCTGCATTCAGGGGTAACCGACTGTGCCACACTGCACGTGCCACAACCGATATGCTGAAGGATGCATTTCCCGGGCGCCTAATCTCCCGTTTTGTCGATTTGCACTGGCCAGCAAGATCGCCTGATTTGACCGCTTCAGACTTCTTTTTGTGGGGCTTTTTGAAGTCGCGGGTTTATGTCAACAAGCCTCAGACTCTTGCAGCTCTTAAAGACAATATCCGTCAAGAATGTGAGGACCTATCGCCGGAAGTTTTGGCCAAAGTGATGGAAAATGCCTTAAAAAGGGCTCAAATGACAATCAACTGTGGCGGCGGCCATTTACATGACATCATATTCTCGACTTGATGTAAAAAAAATTAAAAGACCAAATAAAAATAATCCACAAGAAGAATCAAAGTTTTTCATTTTTTTTTTTAAATTACAGCCAAAAAACATCGGAAGATTATTTTTGCGCCACCTTGTATATAGATCATTGGTTTACATGCAACACAACAACTGTTAATGAACCCATAGTTGTTGTAATGCATGAAAATCAATAATCTATACACATCATCTGAGGAAAATAAAAAAGCCTATTCTCATGACAACAATCAACCACGTGCAGTACCTACATTGTCCATGATGTGCGCTAGTTATCAGCTGTTATTATTATTATTTTTTTTTTTTTTTTTTTTTGATTTTTTGATGAGTTTTTTGTATTGTTTTGATATATTTTACTTTGTTAGTTAGTTTGTTAGTTGTATTTATGTATGTATATATTCAAATTTGAAATCATTAATTTGTTATAATGAATTATCTGCTATTTTTGTTTTGTTAAATTTTGATATTTTGTAATTGTTTTTCCAATATGAATAAATTATTTGATAAACAGAACATACAATTTTATGTTTTATACGAATTTTAGCTCTTAAACTAGATAAAAAAAAAATCTCGAATTCCCTTTTTATTTTCGAGATTTTTTCGAGATATAGTTTTTCGAGATTTTTGTACATTCCTGATTTTGTCATTCGAGATTACGTCATGATCCCTTTTTATATATAGAGAGAGAGATAGAAGGTAAAAGATAAATAATTTAATACAAAGGTACCTAGTTATTTTTATTAAATGAGAATGATATTTGTGTTACACAATTTCTAATTGTTGCCGGATTGTATCCGTCATTGATTTTCCAGATTTCTTGTCTTGAGGTGCATCATTATCCACTTATGATGTGATAAAGATCTCTTCAGAGAAATCAAGGTCGTCTTCATTCGCTAGGTTATGTAGAACGCAACAGGCTCGGATAAAATGACAAAGCTTCTTGAACCTCGCAGTTTACAACACCACAATTATTGACGAAAGCTTTCACCATCAAATTGATAACTTGTCCAAATCATTTGCTACAACGGGATTTGCATATGCGAGCAGCCAAAAAACAGACAATTACAAAGTTATACAGAAAACTTAGCCTGAGCTTAAGGTTGGTATTAGATTTGTTTTCGAAAGAAATGCAAGTAACCAAATTTACTTTAAATTAATAATTAAGAGACAACAAATTTAAGAAGAACAAAACTATATCTATAATAATAATAACTTGATTTTCGAATAGCCATAAAATAATAATAGTCTACATATATAATAAAATTATAGGGTTATATTTTATCTGTCTTTTAGAAAAAACATGGGTCTTCAATATAGTATTACTCACTAAAGCCGCGACCATTAGCTGCAAAACTTTTGGTTTAAATTATAAGCCCCATCCTTCAACTCATATACTTTTTTCGGTTAAATTTTGCACCCGATATTTGATTTGGGCTCTTGGTCTATCAGTTTAGTGAAGTCTTTTCCTGTGCGCAATTTTATGGTGCAGGTACATTCCCTGTCGGTTTTATGCTAATTAATCAAGTGCCTATAAATATTTTGACATGCAGGTCGAAGGGTTATCAAAGCATGTAGCAGTATCATTCTTTATTATTTAAATCTATGCGTGCCGTTTATATGCAATAGATGTAACTCAATGGATTACAATCTTGTTCTTATTTTACAAAATATGTAGTATAGTATTTACTCAATGCATATAGCCAGCTCAACCACCTATATGTATCTTTATTCAATCAGATACTTTTTCTAACAAATGAATGATATATCACGTACATTTTATTGATCTTTGTTTTAAGGACAATATTTTTCCAATGTTGGTAGGTATGTATTTATACAGTGTATCATGAGTGTACTTTAATGTGCTTCAATGTTTACAACAGCTACCATGTCATCTTGTCGAAGCCTACTGACGGCGCCTTTATGATTTATATCAATGGATACAAGAAGTATACTGTATACACAAATCGGGGTGGTTTTCATTATTCTTCATGTATTCCTTTGGTTTAAAAACGGACTTTAATAATGAGGTACGTATTTGTCATGCACTTCAAATAATGTAAATATTGTGTTTTTCCCTAGCCTCCTTTGGTTGAATACGTAGTTTTGTGTTGACGAGGTTCCCCAAGAATATGCCAATTCATTTAAAAAACCATGGATGTGTTGGGTAAACTTCCGTTTAAGCTACAAAGGCCGTTTGGTTAACAAAAAATATCAGGCACAAACGGTTTCTTGTGGGTGGAAATATGATTTTTTGTATGAAAGGCAGGGCTCTCATCGCGTAATTTATGAAATGATACCTAGTCGTCGAAACGATTGAACAAAACTATCTCGTTTTTAGTTTGCCTTATATAACATCATCGTCGCATCGTTCAATCGAATCGTTTTCATAGTTTTCATTTTGAACACGACTGTACACAAACTCTGACACCAACAAAAAAATAAAAAAATCTATGGAAATTGTTTTTGAAGTGAAACTTTTGAAGTGAAACTTCTTATGCGACTTCCAATTCAAGGTCGCGTTAAAAGCTTAACGCTAATAAAAGCATTGAATACTCAAAGGTGCGAGGGTACCGCTCATGCTTCAGAGGAATATTCTGTGGTGAAGATTAATTTCCAAAAATAATGACTAAGTCGGCAATTAATTTCTTGTTTTGATGCAGTTCTGCATGCAGCATGCATAATATGTTGTCTTTGCCAAATTGTACCCAGCCGCTGCTGAGTAAGCAGTCCTTTCAAACCCCAACAATGTAGGTAGTACCTATGTATTTCTATTTCATTGTGACAGGAATTTAATTTATTAAAAAGCGAGTAGTACAATACTTAGAAGCACAGAAATGTCTATTCAGCTTGTCGCCTTCGAGAACTTCTTTTTGCAAAAAGAAAGAAAACCATCCCCATTATTTGGAAATATCTAAATTTTGTCACAGGGGCTGCAATGTGCAGGGAAAATGTGTACAAATTTTAAAATTCACACTCACTAAGATTATATTTTTAGCCTAGGTAACGAAAAGTTGATCGCATCCTTCCTCCTTGTCCTGGGGAGCATAATGTCCAATGAACGTTTAGTGGGGACATTGATGCTGACACCACGGTTGCCGTTTTAGTGACTTTGTCACTATATCTAGTGGAATTTTCAAAAGTTTAGTGACAAAAATTTATTTTTTGTCACTAAAAAATTTTAGTTACTTTTCTAGTGACTTTTTGCAAAAACATGTTTTTCTAAATTATTACTCCCCTGGTGATGTTACATCCATGGTATTCGAGTTTGACACTTGCAAATTGCAATATTATTCCAACTTGCTCGAACTGTAATGTCGCTTCCACATTTAAATGCCGAAGTGGAACGCATTTTTAGTATGATGAACATAGAATTAAGTTGAGAAATAAAATGTCAACAAAAACTTTGAACTCATTAATGCTACGAAATTCCTAAAAATGTTCTTTTAAGAAATAATTTTAAAAATGCCTGAGGTAAATGAAAGTGATGAAAATGAAATCGATCTAAAGGACTATTCACATGAGAGCGAAATGCGAATAGGCGAATTGCGAACAAATCAATTTAACTGTATTTATGAATTGAAAATTGCTATTTTTTCTATCACAAAACCATTATATTTAATTAATCTAAAATCTAGTCTAAAAAAACATGACTCTCAATTGACTTAAACAGCTAAATTAACAATTAAAGTAATTTTCCTGCGAATTGAAAATTCTTGCCACGAACTGTCACACTTTATTCACAAACCCACGAATGAAAAATTCGTTCGAACTTAACCTTTAAAAATGAAACTGATACGCGGGTATCTGCAACCAAAAAAAGTTTTCATGTGAATGAAGTGTCAGAAACTACGAATATTCGCGTGTTCGCACTTTCGCAGCTCGCAATTCGCTCTCATGTGAATGTGATTTGTAGGGATTTTAAAAACTATTTTGTTTTTTTTATTGTAACTTTGAGACTGAATTTTTTTGTAAGTTAACATAATCTATTTACATATTGTAAGTTTTTGACTAATTGTTAAAAATAAAAATGTTGTTAAAATTGATTTTTTTTTTTCATGTGTAGGTAGGTAAACATTTTTTTCTAGTTACTTTTTTTTTAAATTTAGCATATTTGATGGATTTTTAGGTTCGAGTTAGTGACTTTCGTATGCATTCATGACAACTTTTTTTTATTTTTAGTTGATTTCTGATGAGCATTATTGAGTTCAAAATTTTCGTTGACATTTTATTTCTCACCTTATTTTTAACTATGTTCATCATACTAAAAATGCTCTTCCTACTTAGTGACTAAATTATTAAACTGTACACGCAAATGGTCAAATTTACTTTTTTTTTGCAATTCATTCGCACTTTATTTTTTTTAGTTTTGACGGTTTTTTACGTAGATGAACAGTATCTGGTAGATATATTTATTTTCATTCATTTTGTATGAAAAAAAAAAATCTCCTTTATTGGAATAAAAATTTACACGAAAAGTAAACACTGAACATCGACTGAAATTAAATTATGTATAACACACGGTTTTTTCTTTTTGTTATGGTTTATTTGAATACATAATAGAACAATATCTGGGTGACCGAGCTTTGCTCGGTTATTACTATTTATTGTAGTTTTAAAAACAATACAAATTAAAAAATATATATATTTAAACATGAACATAGGTATAAAAAAATGTATGTCGCCTAAATGCCGGTAGATGTCTTACTTCTTTCCTTTTACTATGACGCGGACGGCAAGAAACGAGTATTACGAGTTCGAATCCCGCTCGGTGACTTACTTTTTTTTTTTTTTTATATGTTCAAGTTTACATATATTTTTTTTAATTTGTATTGTTTTTGAAATTACAATTGGTCGCCCAGGTACTGATAACTAAAGTAAATGAAATAATGAGGACGCTACTCTTTGCTAACGGTCGCGCTGGCCTGTAACAGGTATACTATGCCCATGCGTTCGAGGGCCACGTATTCACTATAACAACCATTAAATGAAAAATCTTGAACTCAATTTATACACCACCATCCACCATCCGTCCATCACCACACCACACGTCATCATCCATCTGCGCATTTCCTCAGAAAGACATTGTCGCTGTTTTTTTTTTTCATATGAACGTGCTTGTGCGATGTGCGCCACAAAACCACCCCAAAGCAGAACAACGATCAAGAACCGCGGCTGCTGATAATATTCGATTTGAGAAAATAAATTTATTTTTTTCGTGTTAGATTTTAGGTTGTAGCTCAGCTTCTAGAGGACATAGGAAGCTGATTGATGGCTTGAAATAACTATTAAAGTGTTGGCTCTCCTACGTATTTTTTTTTGTTTGCATTGATTAAGAATTGTTTGTGTAATGGCGAGTAAAAGGCAGTAAAGTCAGAAAAATAAGCTCAAAACGCATGAAAACTCGAAAACACGCGTTTTCCCAAACATAAGACTAATCTAGATCAATTGCTTACCCCCGAAAACCCCCATATACCAAATTTCAGCGAAATCGTTAGAGCCGTTTCCGAGATCACAGAAATAAATTTATATAAATACATAAATACATACAAGATTAGCTCGTTTAAAGGTATAAGATTTGGGGAGGAGTCAGAATCAAATCGATTGAAACTTGTGTTTGATTTGAAGCGACAAACTGACATTTTTTTTTTTTTATTTTTTTAATTTTATCCATCGCTTCAAAATTTCATCTTTCTTATATAATACTTTCGATTTTATTGTTTATTTATCAGAGTTGCAAATTATATTCCAATTTCTGTATTTCAAATAACATATTTTAAAAAAAGATATCGACTTCCATTAAATAATTTCTTCATGAACGATGTGCGTTTTCTTCCGTTTCCTCGTCATCGGTTTCGGAATTGCTACTGCCATAGAGCTTTACGTCTACCTGTTCCCACCAATTTTGGTATCAGAGGCAGCAGTTTCTTATACAAGAACATTATACTGTTGCTGATTTTCGAAACCCAGTCAACAACGTATGATGGAAAAAAAAGACAATAATGGCATTTTCGTTTAATAAAAAATATTGGCCTTTCTATAAAAAGACCAAATCTAGGCGTGCTATTTCTTTGTTTAGTATGTTGCATTAAAGAAAAAAAGTGTACTTACGTAAGTCAATTCTTAACACGACAGAAGTTTCCGGGATATTTTTAAGGATTTACCTTGAATTTCAAAAAAAAAAAGCTTGTCAAATGTCATATTACCACATTTTGTTCTGTAGTTAGAGACAAATTACGCCACGTGATTCGAAATTC
This sequence comes from Cheilosia urbana, assembly GCA_946477585.1. Lineage (NCBI taxonomy): Eukaryota > Metazoa > Arthropoda > Insecta > Diptera > Syrphidae > Cheilosia > Cheilosia urbana. Next base: position 49,874,439 of record OX297856.1, read on the forward strand.
AACGGAAAAATAATGTAAACTTCAATTGAAGAATAAGACTTCGTCTGTTAAAACCTTTATGTTTACTGTGCGAAGCAATGCTTTAATGTATTTCATTGAAAAGAACAATTCTGAATTTTTGGGGTAATTCTCTCGCATAATCAATGAAAAATGCTTGACTACTACATATATTATATTATAATGCATATACAACAAATTTTGGTAAAAAATATACATTTCAAGTTACAAAATCGAAGGATGGAAAATGTAATGCCATACCTACTTGTTTTCAGCTACATGAAACCAGCTTCGTTAACAAATTTAAACAAATGAAATTAACTTATATAACAAAATAAAAAAAAAAAAAAAACGAATAAAATAGTTTAAGAAAACAATACTCAAGAAAAAATGTCATACAAAATATATAAGAATCTAATGTATCTACCGGGGTAGATACTATTCATGCGGGTACTTAAAAACTTCCATCTATGCGAAGGTTAAAGAAACAATATTATCTCGGTAAAAATCAATTTCTACCCCTTCGTATTTTCATTTCCACATTACGAAGTTTCACTTCTTCTGCGCGGAGGGACTCCACGCATTTTTTTTTTTTTTTTTTTTTGAATTTGTTTATTTTCCTTCGTTGTCATTGCTTGATGCAAAAAATAGATAGTAATTTAAAGCCATATAATGCAAAAAATAGATTGTAATAGTAGATTTTTTTATTGCAGGGTCGAGTTGTAAAAAAATAAAAAATATATGGAATAAGAAAACAAATAAATGAAATTCATTTGAAAGTCAAAAAAAGTGTAATACACAACATAAAAAAAGTAATTTTGGAAAAATCTGTAGGATGATTACATTTTTCTGTACCTAATGATTACACATAATCTAATAATATATATATATATATAAAAGCTAATACAAAAAAGGTTTTACTTCATTACATGGATATCCCTGACTTTCTTCAACCTACTACATTGTTTTCTCATAATCAGAATTTTTTTTTTCTCCTGTCATATTAATTAATTATCATTTGGCTTTAAATGCTCTAAGAAATGTAATAGGTATTTCATACACCTCGTTAAGATATAATTAAAGAAGTTTGCACTGGGAGCACACACATTGCAATTGCAACGACCCGAACAGAATTAAGCTGTACAGTTGTCAACTGCTGCTTGCATTTGAACTTAACACAAAAAGACAGATAATGAAAATACTTAATTTTTTTATGGGGCTTCATTAAACTAATATCAGAGTAATTTATGTACAAGTAAAAGTTTGGTTTTAAATGTAGTAGCTACCTAATAATGAGAGATTTTGAAATTGAAAGTGCAGTTAAAGTAGTACGGTCACAATCCAACAGCAGAAAAACAGAAATTACAGAAGTTTCTTACCCTGAAATTCCCGAAAAGCGCAGGATGCTCAACATCACGTTTAAAAAAAACACGTAAGTTTTTTTTATTAATGGCATAGGCGTATTTAAAAAGAAACTTAAAGGCTTTTGAGGTTCAAATCATCTCTTCTTGTTTTTTTTTAAACAAGTTCCCAACCGTTTAGATTTTAACAAGGCCTAAATTTTTCTACTATGCAAATAATAGAAGAACATTTACGTTTTTAAATTATCAAATAAATATGGCTGGTAACTATGTGATTATAATGATTGTGGTCAAACACATTTTTTTTTTAAAGTCTGTTAACAATATATGATTTCGATGGGGCTCATTTGCTTGATAATATGAAAAGCAAAAGAAAAATATTATTATAAACGTTATATTCAAAATAAGTTCTAAATACCTTAACACAGGTTTATTGTAATACGTATTGAAACGATCTTCGTCGAAACGATAGAAAAAAACGACGTCGTTTTTATTTTCCTTCATATAATAAGGGTGATTTTTTAGCTGGTTTGGTTTTGGCAACACTGGTTTTGACAGCTGACGTGTGTTTAGTACCTTGTGTCACTGTCAAACAGCTTCAGTTTAGTTTGCAATTTAACTATGGATCGTCTTACAAATGAACAACGCTTGCAAATTATTGAATTTTACTATCAAAATTCGTGCTCGGTTCGAAATGTTCATCGCGCGCTGCTTCCATTTTATGATCGGCATTCTCGACCTTCTGAGCAGTCTATTCGGAAGATTGTGACCAAATTTCGCACCAAATTTACTTTGTTGGACATTAAACCACCAACACGTTTACGTACTGTGCGTAGTGAAGAAAATATTGCGGCCGTATCAGCTAGTATGACAGAAGACCGCGAAATGTCGATTCGGCGCCGTTCCCAGCAGTTAGGCCTTTGTTACAGCACTACGTGGAAAATTTTGCGGAAGGATTTGTGCGTAAAGCCTTTTAAGATACAGCTTGTGCAAGAACTAAAGCCAGCCGACCTACCACAACGCCGAATTTTTGGTGAATGGGCTCTTGGAAAGCTGGCCGAGGATCCGCTTTTTTATCGAAAAATTGTGTTCAGCGATGAGGCTCATTTTTGGTTGAATGGGTACGTAAATAAGCAAAATTGCCGCATTTGGAGTGAAGATCAGCCAGAAGCATTGCAACAGCTACCAATGCATCCCGAAAAAGCCACTGTTTGGTGCGGTTTATGGGCCGGCGGCATTATTGGGCCATATTTCTTCAAAGATGATGCGAATCGCAGCGTTACTGTCAATGGTGAACGCTACCGAGCGATGATAACAAACTTTTTTTTGCCCGAAATGGAAGTTCTTGACTTGCATGATATGTGGTTTCAACAAGACGGTGCCACATGCCACACAGCACGCGAAACAATGGCGCAATTGCGAGGCGAGTTTGGTGAACAGTTAATTTCACGTTTCGGGCCGGTCAATTGGCCGCCTAGATCGTGCGATTTGACACCATTAGATTATTTTTTGTGGGGGTATGTCAAGGCTAATGTGTATAGGGACAAGCCCGCTTCGATTGACGCACTGGAAGCCAACATCCATGCATTCATTCGTGAGATACCGGCCGATATGTGTGAAAGAGTATGCCAAAATTGGACTCAGCGGATGGACTACCTGAGACGCAGCCGCGGTCAACATTTGCATGAAATTATCTTTAAACATTAAATTGCAAGGTTCAAACTATCGATTCAAATAAATATTTCATTCATTTTTTCGAATTTTTTGTGTTTTTTTTTTTTTTTTAAGTTCTAAGCCTCTTAAAAAATCATATAATTATAATATAATAAACATTGCCGTATCCTTCAATTGAAGTTAATTTAATTTTTTTGTAATAAATTATAATTTAAGTAATCAATTACTGAGTTTTTAATAACACTGAGTTTTTCTTCAATTTCTTCCAGAAATCAATTACTTTTCTGTAATTTGTAATTGTAATTTTTAATTTAATAATTAACAGTTAATGTAATTGATTTTTTTTAATTTCAATTACTTGCAATTAGACCTCCCCATTTCCTAGTACGCCAATTTTTTTTTGGAATCTATTACATTTGTTATCATGGCAGAATTTGAATTTCATAATATGTTTTAATGAAAAGCAAGGTCAATGGTTTATTTCACTACGACGATTTTATTCTAAAAAAAATTGTAATTAAATTTGCCCAAGAGATAATTATCTTTCAAAGGCATTTTGAGGCTTATTATAAGCAAAAACAAAAACAAAAAACGAAGCACAAAATAGGAAATGCACAAAATATCCGCTGATGATCTGTCATATATCATATTCAAATCAGTAATGTCCTAATGTTCGTTGGGGCACAATTTTCGGTAGGTACTTTTACTTCTCTGATTTCTAATACTTCAAGAGTAATTGATGAGTCCCTTTAAAATTATTCAATAAACGGAACACTGTTTATTTGAATACTTTGATGAAAATCAAACTGTATTGGAGGTCTAAACTTTAAAGATCACAACTATGTGAATATTTTTGCAAATAGAAATAAAAACCTGCTAATTCATTTCAGAAATCTCACGTAGAAAGCTATAGGCATTGAAAGAACATATTATCGCTTCCATTTTTGAATTTCAATTTCAAAAGACAGTGCTTGTCAAAGTATATAGAAGTGTGAAAATAAATACAATTTGATTAAAATTCTGACAATTCTATTTTTACATCCATATTTTCTGGGAGGTCAACCTTTTCACACCAATCATTGTGTCATCAGAGAACCTCATTCTCGGTAAACAAACTCCTTTTCCAAAGAGTTTAATAAAATATTAGAATTTGAAGGAATTCTGTTGCAGACCCCTACTAGACAGTGGTTGGAACTTGGAAGCTTAGCCAAAGTTCATTCACAATGAAATAGTTTGACTGAAATGAAGCACCTTATAGGAGAGACATTTTGGGTTAGAAAGATAATGATACTGTTGAAAGTGACGAAGAACTGGCTAACTGCGATCTGCGATTCTTCCGGTGAGAATGAGTTCATTTCGTGAACTGTTATGCATAATATTCAAATATTAGGGGTATTCACGATTCGGTGTAACAGACCTAGTAAAATTGCGAAATTTTTTTTTTTTTTATCAGATCGTGAACACACTTTTTCTCATCTACGTATAGCAAAACTGAAACAAATGACAGATCCAATTTGAGAATTGACATTTGTTCTGAAAAAAAAAACTTTTAAAAAACGAAAAAGAAAACGATTCAATGTTTATTGAAAGATAATGGAGACACAATTATGTTAATTAATTAATATTAGGTACATAATGAAAATTATGATTTTCCCTTCGGTGGCACTTATTTTTGTTTTCCATTCTCTTTATTTATTCCGATAGCTGCACACAGGAATTAATAATTTAGCGAACTGTCAACTTTATAAGGCTACTCTGTTGTATTTTTCGGTTACAATAGGGTCAGGGTATAGCTTAAGTGCAAAAGTGTAGCGGATTTTTTGTCAGTATATTTTGTTGTTGTAGTGCGAAAAAAAGTTGCACTTTCGCAATGATACAAGACCAGTTGCACCGGATCGTGAATACCCCTATTATGTAAACATAGGTATTTTTGCCAGAGCTGTTTAAAAAAAAAACTCTTATTCAGCCTTATTTATAAACGTATTATAGAGAGTGTATACAGTTATGCAAACTTTCAACGTTGTATAGAGCTTGTATAAGTTTATGTAGGTTGTTGAGTGCCTGTATAGAAGTTGACTTTACTGAGCAAAAAAATGTCCCTTATTAATTTGGATGCATTACTTTCGACGTTTTCATATAAAATTATTACTTACTTACTTAAGGTGGCGCTACAGTCCGGGGTGGACCTGGGCCTCAACCAATACGCCTCTCCAGTTAGCGCGATCTTTGGCTAACTGCCTCCAGTTGCGCACTCCAAGTTGGTTGAGGTCCCCTTCCACTTGCGCGCGCCACCTAAGGCGAGGTCTTCCTCTACTGCGTGGTCCCTCCGGGTTGGAATCGAAGACTCTCCGGGCCGGAGCGTCGGTGTCCATTCGCTCTACATGTCCTAACCATCTTAGACGACTAATGCGTACTTTTCTGACCAGGTCGATGTCGCTGTACAGCTCGTAGAGTTCGCTGTTAAATCTTCTCCTCCAAATCCCGTCAACGCAAACGGGACCAAAAATCACTCGAAGAATTTTGCGTTCGAAGCGACCAAGAAGATCCTCATCCGTTTTTGCTAGGGTCCATGCTTCTGCGCCATAGAGCAAGACAGGGATGATGAGAGTCTTATATAGAATCTCCTTAGTGCTTCTGGACAAGGCCTTACTAATCAATTGCCGTCTTAGGCCAAAGAAACAGCGGTTGGCAAGTGTGATTCTTCGCTTGATTTCTGAGGTGATGTCATTTTCAGAGTTAATAGCGGATCCGAGGTAGACAAAGTCCCTAACTACCTCAAAGTTATAGCTGTCTATCGTGACGTTCTGTCCGATTCGTCGATGTTGTGTGTCCCTTCTTGTTGACAGCATATATTTTGTTTTACCCTCATTCACCACTAAACCCATTTTTGCCGCTTCTGTACTAATACTTGCAAACGCACCAGTGACAGCTCGCTGTGTTCTGCCAACAATGTCAATGTCGTCAGCGTATGCAAGCAGTTGCACAGACTTATGGAAAATTGTGCCTCTGGTGTTGGCTTGTGAGTTTCGCACAATTTTCTCTAGAATGATGTTAAACAAGTCACATGACAGCGCGTCACCTTGTCTAAATCCTTTTTTGACATCAAAGGTCTCGGTGAGATTGTTTCCGACCTTTACGGAGCAGCGAGCGTTCTCCATCGTCATTCTGCACAATCTGACAAGTTTGGCAGGGATGCCAAAACTAGACATGGCTCTGTATAGCTCGTCTCTATATATGCTGTCATATGCGGCCTTAAAATCGATAAAAAGATGGTGAGTATCGATCTGGACTTCTTGGGTTTTCTCCAGGATCTGCCGTAGTGTGAATATTTGATCGGTCGTGGACTTACCGGGCCTAAAACCGCACTGATAGGGACCTATCAGATCGTTGACGAAAGGTTTCAGGCGTTCACACAATACAGCAGACATGATCTTATACGCAGTGTTCAGGAGACTGATGCCTCTGTAGTTGGCGCAGTTTAGAGAGTCTCCTTTCTTGTGGATCGGGCAAACGATGCTGAGGTTCCATTCATCAGGCATACTTTCGTCTGACCAAATCTTGGAGACGAGTTGGTGTATGCTCTCTACCAGGTCATCTCCCGCTGCCTTAAACAGCTCGGCAGTTAAGCCGTCCGGTCCAGCAGCCTTGTTGGACTTAAGCTTAGATATTGCTATCCTCACTTCATTTTGGTCAGGTGGACGGAAATATTGGCTTTCATCGTCCAGGTTGAATGGCTCGTTCTGCCTGACAGCGGAATTTGTGTCGTCTTCGCCGTTTAGCAGTCTGCAGAAATGGTTTTTCCATGTCCTCAGCACCGACTGTGACTCTACTACAAGGTTTCCTTGTTCGTCTCTACAGGTCTCCGTTCGGGTCTTGTTGGCATGACACGTTCTTTTTACCTTTTGGTAAAACTTCCGAACATTGTTCCTGGAGTAACACCTCTCTATATCCTCGATCGCGCGCTTCTCATGCTCTCTCTTTTTTCTCCGGAGAAGCCGATGTTTTTCCCTCCTTTTTTGCGCGTAGAGCTGACGAGCTGCTCTCGTCCTTCTATGCAGCGACGCTTCGTAGGCACTTTGTTTTGCTGCATGTGCTTGCCGGCACTCTTCGTCAAACCAGGGGTTTCGGGGGGGTGGGCTGGTGAAACCGAGCACATCAGTTGCGGCGTTTTTGATGGCTTCTTGGTATCGGCGCCACTGGTCTTCGGCACTTGATGCTGGCAGCATAGGACTTCTCGAGAGGTTGAGGGATACGCGATCGGCAAAGGTTCTGGCGGTTTGTTGCGTTTGTAGTCGTCAAACGTTAAATCTCCTCACAGTATTTTCTCATTGTTGTGGCGTCTGGGATATCCGCATCCGTACCTTGGCTACAACAAGGTAGTGGTCCGAGTCTATGTTGGCCGCTCGGGAAGTTCGGACATCTAGAATACTGGAGGAGTGCCTTGCGTCGATCGCAACGTGATCAATTTGGTTGACGGTTTGATGATCAGATGACCGCCATGTTTCTTTGTGGATATTGAGGTGAGGAAACCGTGAGCTAGCTATGGTAACATTACGTCCCGCAGCAAAATCAATCAGCCTAAGTCCGTTTCCAGACGTGGTGTCGTGTAGGCTGTGTTTTCCGATTGTGCTACCAAAGATGTCCTCCTTTCCTATTTTGGCGTTAAAGTCACCCAAGTCGATTTTAACGTCATGCTTAGGACATTGCTCATATGTTTTGTCGAGGAGCTCGTAGAAACACTCTTTGGTAGCATCGTCTTTTTCTTCTGTGGGGGCGTGAGCGCATATTAGGCTGATGTTGGCGAATTTAGCCTTTATGCGGATCGTTGTAAGGCGTTCACTTACGTGTCGAAAGCTCAAGACTTCTTGCCTAAGTCTGCCGCTTACAACAAATCCGCATCCAAATAGACGCTGCATTTGTTCCCTATAGCAGTCACCGTAGTAAATGTCACAGTTTTTCATCCTTCTTTTGCCCGATCCATCCCACCGCACTTCCTGGATGGCGGTGATACCTGCTTTGTAGCAGTCTAGGGCCTCCGCTAGTTGTTCGGCTGCACGCGGTCTGTTCAGAGTTCGAACATTCCACGTGCAGATCCGAACGTCATTGTCCTTTTTCCGTTTTGCAGGGTCGTCAACAGTGAATCCGTCCTTATCCGAGGCTTTTGGTTGCTTCGCAACATGATTGGTTTTCCGTGGTAGGGTAGTTAACCCCACGCACAACCCCCAACCTGGAGGACCAGGCCCTTTCTGCGACCCCTTGGGCAAAAGGAGCCGGAATATTCCGGAGTCAGTAACCCGCTGCGGGGTTGTGAGAGCTGCCGTTGACCCATTAAGGGCTCTTCCGCCACCATCTCTATTTCAACACCCTGACTAGTGTTGAAAATCCTCAATGACCTCAGCTCCAAATACGTCGAAGTAGCTCATTGAGGTATCTGCTATGTTGACTGTTGACGCCACCGTTGATTCAACCATGTGAATTCATCCGCCGTACGTCCTCTTTCTGAGGGGCTCATGTAAGACTTCTGAGACTCGAGCAGACAGTCAACTCCAACAGAGCTTTATAGTGTTCCTATTTTCTACGTGTTCAACACTCGCACTTATAAGTTCAGCAAGTCAATTCCGGATGGACATAGACCAGTACCCGGTGGTGACCACTTGGAGGTAAAATAAGCACAATTGGTGTATCTGAACAGTTGCAACAACTGGGCATCGCCAAGTTGACGCCAATCAGTGTCTACCCTATTCATCAACACCCAACCACCCATATAAAATTATTGAGATTTTGAAATATTGTGTTTTAATGTACATCACATAATGCATGTACATGTACAATGTGAATAACTTTACATAAACGTATTCTTTTTACTTTTTTGTTTTGAATTGAATTGTATTTTTCCACAAGCTGTTCCATGAGCATCGTAAAATCTGAGATCTGAAAGAAAAAATCTGGTGGTCCCAATGGAAAACGACATAAATAGACTGGCAGCTACAGCAAAAAAGGAGGAATTTGCTACAAGCTAATAGTTTGACCTTAAATGTAGCCCAGTTTGAATTCATGTATTTGCGCCCATGTTAATCAAAGTGGGCAAAAAGGTGTGCGTAAATTAAATTAACTATATCTAGCAAGCATTAGGAACCTATCACCTCATGGCTATTTGTACATCGTACATTGAAAATCAAATGGCAACTCTGATTCATTATAAAATCGAACACATTGATTTATTGTATAATGTATTCGTACAATATTTATCAATATATAAAAACCATTCTTTAGGTATGTAAGACGGGTAGTATTTTTTAGAATACATAACCAATACATTCTAAAATATATTATCTGACTTTGTTCAACAAGAAGGTTGCAGGTGGTATCAGTGAACGAAAAGGAAGAATAACAGACACATTTCGGCACAACTTAGTCCTTGTTAGAGAGGAATTTCGACCCAATTAGAAAACATACCCATTTCACAAACGCGCAGCTCGAAGAAACCAAGTCAATTGTTGCCTTTTAGTTTCATGAGTTCGGTAGTTGCCATTAAAGTTTACGAGGCAGCCAAATATTTCCATAATAAACAAAAAATCGGTTGATAGATTTTATCTGTTACTAAAAAAAGTTTTTCTCTATTGAATTTTTTCGAGATTGGCATTGGACTTTGGTTACGGGAGAGAGACGAAATGGCACCGCTGTTTAACGAACTAATAACTTTACTCTACCTGTACGAGAAAGGTATACACCAGCAACTTATATACATACCTTTAATGGGGTACATATAACAACTACCTATTTAACTGAGTTCGTTTATTGTAGGTATGTCTTTATTTTTAAGTTTTTTATTTTTAATTTTCTTGGTTTTTTTTATACTAGCTGACCCGGCGAACTTCGTTCCGCCCAAATTCATTAATGAAGGTAATGAAATTAATAATTCCGAGCTTTCGCTTCATTCTGCTTCATGTAATTCGGTCAATTCAAATTTTTTATTTTTTATTATTAAAATTAAATAAATAAATAAAATAAAATACATGTCGGCCAACCTACCGCTTTTTCACTGAAGTGCTTTATGGTATACAAGATTTTTTGTTCTATTTCTATTATCGGGTGCATACACGTACAAAGCGAGAGCTTTGCCGATACGTGAAATTCAAGATTTATGCCACACACATCCAGCGGTTGTCCTTGCGACTTATTAATTGTCATGGCAAAAGCGAGACGTACGGGAAATTGAAGACGCTTTAATACAAACGGCAATCGGCAAATCGTTCTGAATAAGTGGAATCCGCGGAATAAGAACATCTTCGCTTCTGAATTTTCCAATAAAAATTATTGCTTGAATAATATTTGATATTAAATTCTTCACAATCAAACGCGTACCGTTACAAAGTTTTGGTTCATTTAATGCGTCTTGCATTGAACGATTTGGCTTTGGCATCCCCAATTTGCACAACAAATTGCCACTCATGAGCAGACACCTATCCTCGATCAAAATCAAAGCTTTGTTGCGCATTTCATCTGACATCTCCAGTTCATTATCCGATGTCACAGTACGAATTCGATGCAAAATATCGTCGGCCATATCATCTTTGTATAATCAAAGTATCTACTTCATTTCAAAAAGTTACTTAATGTAACATACATAGTAAACATAATTTATTAGAACAAAGTTTTTAGATATATTAGGTAGGTATTTAAAAAAAAAAATTTTCAAAATTGTTGACAACAACAATTTGCTTGGAAAATAATTAAAATAATTGACACCAACAATTGCTTTTAAAATTTAAAATATATTTTTTTGTGTATTTGAAGGGTCACGCTCGATTTATATCCAGTTTCTTTCTTCTTTTTTTTCAAAGTGTACTAAAATGAATTTATTGGAATGGCGGTTGCGCCTTCTTTCAAAAATGTATCATACTAATAAACCTTCTCTGCATGGTCTATTAACCAACAAAAAAAACTAAATCAAAATCGGCAGTCGGTAGGCTGTCACACACACATTTAGCAAGTTAATTTTATATATAAGAGAAGAAGAAGAAGATATGATTTCTATACTTTGACAAATTGATTTTCTCCCAGCGGAGGCCAGTAAATAACCCAGTAAGTTTCTGTCTGTCTGAGCCTACTTAAAGGGCTGAATTGCTATAGTTTTTCCTCTCTTATACCTAGAATATTCCTCAATCTATCTGTTTGAAGGGAGGTGAAACATATGGCCGCTTGCTTTATATTGATGTAAACGTCTCTAGTGTTGTAAATAAATGCGCCAACCTTCTTTTCTCTATTGTTCTGTGAAGAAATTGTGAGTTGGTGCAAGTCAAGTCCAATTTATAGCCATTTTTACATACGCCCAGAGAAGAAAAACGATGAAAATTTTAAGATCACAGTGACAAGACATTAATTCAAATTGGCCACATTCAAGAATATATAGTTATCTTAAGTCGACAAAAGTCGCAAAAACTAGATTGGTCGGGAGCATCACTTTTCCTACGTCAGCCACATATGCGAGCTGGCAACTAAGTACTCAGTCACGAATTTCTTGACTATATTCGTCCGCATAAACGTCTTAAAACGTCAACTGAAACATCTGCCAGATAGCTGTCAGACTTAATAAACTAAATGGGTACTTGAACGTCCCAATTGTTTACCGATTTTTAAACAATAACTTAATTCGCATACGCCTACACAGTTTTAATATCAAAGCCTATACCTAAACATTCGCATCAAAAATGACAGAAAAAGAGAAAATTAGCAAAATCAAGTTTCACGAGTTCCTCTCTTGACTCGAAACAGCACAGAGAATTTCTGTAATGTAATATATCAAATGCACACAGTTGACATAGAACAAATTAAAAATCTGTCTTAAAAAAAAGTGCAAGTGGCTCAAAGTAGCTCGAAGTCTATAATATATATTTTCCGGTCTTCGAGAGAGTTTTGCTCAATTTTTTTAGTTTATCAGATTTTTAGTGCTTGACTGGGGAAAAAACGCGAATAAGCCTAATGTTTATCAATTTGAATCTAAAAGCATTCGAATTTGAATGTAGATGGTTTAACTTTATTTTCATTTTCACATTAATGGAACGTGCAATGCAACCGACTTGAAGAGCACTTCGCATACCAACATTGAAAGTTGAGGTATTGTAATATGTTTATGTATGCAGGATTACAAAATATGACGTTGAAACCAGTTGAAACCCTCATTTTTGTGTCAATATGAATTAGATATAAAAAAAGTCATACAAAAATGCTTATAGACCTGAACGGTCGCAGGATACAAAAGGTATTGTTTCAAAGTGAACAAATTTTAAGTATCTAAGTATTATTAGACTTTCAACCAGAAATGAAACCCAACACTGACGTATCGGAAAGAACTTCAACATAGACAGATATAACATTGGGGTGGTTAGAGAATTTGTCTAAGGGTCCGCTATGAACTCAGACAATGACACCAGCGCAGCGCTGAGATGAAACGTAGAGTCTAGAGTTACTCTTGGCAATCGCTGTCTCTTTGGGATAAGATGGAAATTGAATAGCAACACTGTCCCTCGAACTACAGTGACCCTTTATATGAATCTAACAGCTCCAGTTTCCAGTCCTGCTCTATGACTATGGTGCAGAGGCATATGAACTCTTTCAAAATCGAAAAAGGTTACGCTTGGTTATTTCTAGAGAGTAAATCTTCGGAATTGAAGATGAGTACAACCACGAACACTATGGGCTGTACAACAACATCGATCCTATCCAGAAGTGTGAAGGTCCAACGACTGAGGTAGCTGGGTCATGTAGAGCGAATGGATCCAAATGCTCCGACTCCAGCCCGGAAGATCTTTTAATCCACACCACACCCGACGAACGGCACAGTAAAGGCGCGCACACATGTGGGAGGTGTCGTTAAAAACTTAGCGCGTGCAAAACCAAAGACAGGTGGCTGGAGACAATTTCAATTTCTTTGATCTTAAGCCTAGTATCCTGCTCGCGTCCCTAGTCTCCAATTCGATTTCTCCACGCCAAAGATAAATGGTCTCTAAATTTTTAAACCAATATGATATACCCAGATGGAACAAAAACCACACATGTTCATGACAGATTTCGGTAAACGCGATTTGAATTATACACGTAATTCGAAATTAAAACTTCAAAGGCATCGTAATATTTAAATATCTGCAAAACAATGGACACACGAAAAATTGAAGAATATAATTATCATTGCTGCAGCAGCTGAAATAATTTCTGTAGTAGCAAGTAGCAGACGAAACTTTCCTTGGTGTCGCGTAAATTCAAGTTTGCAAAAACGAGAAACAAAAGGCCAATTTGCAAAACATGTAAGATTATTGGAAGCTAAAAAAAAAACAGAATTTTCGATTAACAGAAATGTATTTATAATTCTTGGATTTGGTAACCATCCCTACAAATTGCGAGCATAAGGAGAACTTCCACACTTTCTACAACTTTCCAAAATCTCCTTACCATGGTGGAACAATGTACCGGACATTTATTTCGCGAGCTAAATGAGTGGAGATCTTTCATCTAAATTTTATCTTTGTAGACATTTTTGTATGGGAGATAAAATTTAGCGCAAGCAGGATACTAGGCTTTACGATCATGATCGTCGACACCATAAACTAAATATGAAATAGACTGTCAGCTTTCGTACGTCTCCCCGACTTCACCCGCAGATTTTTATAATACTCCCTTTCTCTCTCTGAGAGCGAGTCTGTCTGTGAATACGTGTAAACAGTCCCACACTCGATATAGAAATGAGAATCCACCTCAGGCTACCTGACATCTGGTTAAACCGGCAGTGTAGGCTGGTTTTTCTCAAGTATGTGTGTGCCCCCTTTGATTAACATGGCACAAATACATGAATTCAAACTGGGCTACACTCAAGGCCAAATTCAGCTTGTAGGCAATTTCTCTTTTTTGGCTGAAGCTGTCAGTCTATTTCATATATAGTTTATGGTTGACACTATTTTAAGCATAAACTAAGTATTAAATAGACCGTCAGCTCCCGCGCACCTACCCGATTCCCCCCTCAAATTTTGAAAAGAACTCTCTCCTAAATTCTCCCTTAAATTTCCTATCCGTGAATACGTGTGAAGCAAAAAAAAAAGAATTCTAAATGGAGGGGTTTAAGAGAATTCTCTCTTAAATTCTCCCTTAAATTTCCTATCCGTAAGTATTAAATAGACCGTCAGCTCCCGCGCACCCACCCGATTCCCCCCGAGAATTTTGAAAAGAATTTTCTCTTAAATTCTCCCTTAAATTTCCTATCCGTGAATACGTGTGAAGCCTACCCTCGGTAAAAAAAAAATAAAAACAATTTTTTTTAGCAAAATAGATATCGGTCTTAATGTATGAAGTAACAACTTATTACCCCCTGGGGGGTGGTTCCCTACCAGGGGCGACCACAGGTGGCGGATAGTGGAGCCTAGGTACGATCCGTTCGCGATCCTAGGATTTAGTGTTATAGCAGAGATGTGGGTGGTGTGGTCCGTATAGGTTCAGGCTTCACACTTGCGCCTATACGGACTACTAACGTTATACTCGCTGTGAAAGCCCTACCGCGGACCAAACCACTTGTCTCCGCCGTGTTACGTAAGTAGCATGCCGGTCCCAAGCCCGGGTAAAGGAGGAGGGTTTGAGGTAACGGCTTAGCCTATCCTCATTCAAATCAACTGTTAGTGTTTTCTAACCCACAGGAGCTAGTGGTTAACACTCAATTTCGCTATGAATGGAAAAACAAAAGGAATTGTCTACTCCAGGTGGTAATGGCAATAGCCATAATCAACCCGTACTCTTCTCGACTACGGTCGGGGCACGGATTCTGGAGGCCCCAACATTCATACCCGAACCTACAAGCGACTCTTGCGGCTCTATGTCCGATTCACTCGGCAAATTGAGCATGAGACAGGCTGCTGCCCACTGCACTGCTACTGACGGTCAGACTCGGGATACCTCCATGGTTGAACGGGCTCTTGAAGAGGCGGTCCTTGAGCTGCGCCTGTCTAAGGGACATCTACACAGATGGATCTAAGATGGACTGTGGTACAGGTGCTGGAATTTTCTCCAAAGAGCTAAATATACACCACTCGATCAGACTGCCTGATCACAGTAGTGTTTTTCAGGCGGAGGTTCTGGCAATCGCTGAAGCTGCCCATATGGTGCCATTGATGGCAATACCAAATGATGATATTACCATATTAATTGACAGCCTATAAAAGCAGTGTCTGCTATTGAAATAAAATCGAAGCTAGTTCGCCACTGCCGTGAAGAGCTTAAGGTTCTCTGCTCGCAGCATACCACGCGCCTCTGCTGGGTCCCTGGACACAGGGACAAAGCCGGCAATGAGATGACTGATAAACTGGCAAGAAATGGATCTGCTATGGATCAAGATTGGGCGATTAAATCGATCAATCCACCGCTCTGTAATCTCAGAGAGAGAGTGGAAAACAAGATTCGAATTAAAGCCAACAACAGGTGGAAGGAATTAACTACCTGCAAAATTTCACGGAAGCTATGGCCGGAATATAATTCAGGTCGGACTAGCAAGCTTATGCGGTTTGATAGAACGTCGCTGCATAAACTGGTAGGTGCCCTAACAGGGCACAACTTCCTGAGAAACCACACAATGAAATTAAAAGAATGGCGATTTATATACAGGGCTGCGAAGACGAGGAGGTGCATGAGGACACACCTCAAATCCTCTGTCACTGCCCAAGTCTGTGTCACTTGAGGAACAGAACACTTGGAAGATACCACTTCCATGACATACAAGAACTTTCAGATGTTAATTTATCTAATCTTTACAGGTTCATAAATACATCAGGATGGCTGGACAAGGTCGAGTAATTAGAAAGAACTAACACCATCGCCAACAACATCGGCTTACCCCCCAACAAAGGCATCACAATGGGTCCACATGGACCTAAGTGGGGTACTGCAGGGTTTACTCTGCCGTATCCACCCATTAACCTAACCTAACCTAACCTAAGGGACAGCGGAAGAGGAAAAGGAGGAAGCTGTTGGATCCGCGGCGCAAAGATGCTTTATCTGCTCAAGGCGCAAGCACATCTTTCAGCTCTCCGTCGGTGTCTTTACAAAGGAACAGGTCGGTGAAGTTCACTCCAACTAAAGTCAACCAACCCCTTGGATCGGGCACTGCCTCCTCTTCTGCCAAACCGAAGAGCAAGAAGAAGCGACCCAAGCTCGTAAAGAGAATAAACCCCGGAGGCGCTCCTATCGCTGGGGCTGCCCGTACACAGGTAACGAATGATGCAGGTGCTGAAACCAACTCAGGTTGCAGTACCAGCGGACAGAACTTTGTTATCGCGGATGGCTCTGGTGGTCTGAATGCTTCTTTTGAACGCAAAAGTAGTGCAAATGGTGGTCGTTACCCAGAGTTTACATCCATTTTATTCACGCAGATAAAGCTACAGGCTACAGCACTGCAAGGCTGCTACCGCTCTTTTAAGTAGGAGGCATGCTGTAAGTAGAACAAATAATCGCATAACATCCATCCAGGAACCAAGGGCGAGGAAAAATCGCATCTGCGGCCTTGGTGAGTTGAGCGGTACGCACAACGTTCTTTACGATAGGCTGTCCGAGAGACCAAGGACATGTCTTGTTGTATCGAAATCCCTTACGGTGGTTACAATCAAACGGTTTGGCCAAGATTTGGTTGCTGCAACTATTACTTACCATGCACACGACAGTTGGGATACCTTTGTCGCCGCATCGGCTTACTTTCCCTATGACTCTTTAACTCCTCCACCACCAAAGGCTGTTGTTGAGCTCGTAGAGTACTGCGAGTCCAAAAAGATAGGTCTTATCTTATGTTGCGATGCTCAAAACACTGTTTGGGGCAGCAGCAAATGAAATATACGAGGAGATCGTCTTCTGGACTTCATATTATCGTCTGACATTACCATCAACAATGTGGATTGTCGACCTACATTTGTTACAGCCAGGAGACAGTAAGTAATTGATGTCACCCAGTCCAACCGGCATTCCAAGACTATCACGAATTGGCGGGTATCACCAGATAGCACTTTGTCAGACCACAGACACATCGAATTTCAAATCTTCTGTGAAGTTTCGTCTTTGCTAGAGAGAAGAAATCCGAGAAAAACAAACTGGGCACGGTTTGGGGAGGAGCTTGGCAACTCTGTTAAAGCTCCACTCAAACTAAGATTGATACAGGGGGTAGAGAGGTCTGCTCAGGATCTGAGTAGCACCCTTATCTATCCGTTGCTTTGAACTAGCGTGTCCAATTACAAAAAAAAAACTCCTGTAGAAAACCGGTACCTTTGTGGAATACCGAACTGCAGTGTATTCGCAGAGAAACCAGGAAGCTCCTAGATCGGTCTTTAAAAACCAACTTGGAAGAAGACTGGAATCTAACAAGAATTTAACAAAAAGAATTTAAGAGATTAATTCGTAAATCGAAAAATTACTCTTATAGGAAATTTTGTGAGGAGGTCGAATCACTAAGTACGACCAGTAGGCTTGTTAAAGTCCTCAAAAGGGACAGACCAAGTAAACTGGAATCGCTCCAAAAATCTGATGGTACCTACACTGAGACAAAGGCGGAGACTTTTAATGTTTGAGAAAAAAAAAAGATTATATAAAAAAATACTTGAAAAATCGTTATTGCTGGTACAATTTCATCACTGGTCAATGTTAGGAATTCGATGTCCTAACATTGATCAAACAAATTTAGTAAATCTTTTCTTTTATGATACAGAACTATAGTCCCCATAATCTACTAGTCGAAAGTTGTGGATATCTTTAAACAGAGCTGTTAAATTCAACGTCAAAGTTCAAAACTGGTCAATGTTAGGGCAGTTGACGGTACACTTCGGTCCTAAAAGATACAATTTCAACTTGTGAAAAGTACAATTTGAAAATTTCATTTCCCATCCCTGCCAAGCAATCCGCCATCGTTTCGCATTTAGCATATCTGGTCGATTTTTAGGCTGGTTTTGCTTTATTCCGATGGGGAGTTTTCCGTTCTCTCGTTATTAAATTGCCTTTCTGTTTTTGGTTGTATCTACCGTGTGCATTTGAATATTCTTTTTATTTGTGATATGCGATTTCCTTTGTTCTGTTTATTTGCTTTGGGCTCCTTTTTATACTATATCCACCCTTTTTTTGACGCCTTTTTATCAACTTGGGCATCGGTAACGCTGATACTAACAATCACAAATTCCAATCCGTTATAGGAGGTGCTAAATTCACGGAGGTGTTTAATAGCATGTACTACAACCCAGTTTTACAATAAATTTAAAAGTAATCTTTATAACTCCACAGAGCTCCACCTATCTTTCAAGTATTTTAAGAGAAAACGGATACAATTTATTTGATTTTGACTCGTAATTGATATAAATTTTAGTAGGAAAGATATAACCTTTCATCACAGACAAGAGAAATATACAGATATAGAATGATAGAACAAACGCATGTTCAAGAAAAATTATAAAACCAGGGGCCAGATTCTGTAAGGCGAAACGATCAAACGTTTTCGTGCGCAGGAATATTTTGCCCTATGTTACACAAGCAAATTCTTCGTGCAAACGAAAGCGTTTTTCGTTTCGTTTTTTACAGAATCCCACCCCAGCATACACAATACAATACCTGGTATGAAGTGCCTGCAACATGAAGCAAGTCATAAGGATTGTATGATTCGAACGAAAATGTATTTTGGGTTTTGTTTTTCTCAATTTCCTTTTTGTGTGTTGACCTTGTGCTGACGATATTATTGTTGTACATGTACTGCTATGGGTTTTTGGATTCGTTATGTTATTGTAATTATGTAATTTTTTGTCATTCATTAGTTCTATGGTTCCTGTTTTTTAAGCCATGTGTACAAACAGGAGAATTATAACACTGAATTTCAATTGATAACGTGAAATAAGAAAAATCTTTGTTTTAGATTTGAGGTTGGTGAACTTCTATTTCAAACACTCCCAATAGTCAGGAAATAAGCAAAAAACCATTGAACTTCTGTGTATTTTTTTCATTTTAAACATTTTCGCAAATCCCATTCAAAAGAAAATATGAAGAAATTAGCATATCATATAAAAATTTGTTTTCCGACACGGTGGATGTATACCAAAAATGTTATCGAGAATATTATTTAGCGCAAATGCATTTGCTTGTAAGAAAGTATTTTTTTTTTTAGTTTCAGTCTTGGTACCTAGGTATTGTAAAGATTTACTCAATAAGAGGTGTTAAAGGATATGGTCCTGTATGCGTGCTCGTGGTGGCCATTTGCCTGATGCAGATGTTTTTCATTATTAACGGCATACCTTTCTCTTTATTATGAAATAAACATCCGATCATATATCTCAAAAAATTAAATTTTTCTTTGAATACAAAAATAACACCTCTTACTGGAAAACCCTTTATTACTCACGAAACAAAAAAAAAATGTGTATGATTTACAAATGGAATCTTGCAGAAAACTCGTAACGAATTTTGTTTGTTAAAATAATGTTGATTTAATACATAAAATATTTACAAAAATACAAATAAAAAAAATATATATACCTATACATAGATATAATAAAAATAAAGCAAAAAAATTAACTCAGGCTAATTAAAAAAAAAGAAGAGATTGTGCCTTCTACCGGACATTTTAAGAAAAAACGTTGTTATTAATTCCGTGGCAAATCCTGACAGTTCTTACAGTTTCTAGTCCCTTGTTATTAGTGTATTTTGTTTTAAATTTTTGCATCAATTTGTTGGCGCTTTTGCTGGTCCAAATACAATTTGTTTTCTTAAGAACACAAGGACCATAAAAGAAAGTACTTTCAAATGGTGCTCACCATAAATTGGGTCCTTAAATCGTTCGAAAAAAAAAAAACAACTCTGTTTCTGTAATGCACATATTATGTAAATACTATTTGCGATTTGATGTTAATAATATCTGGGCTATTGTTTTCGTTTAAAGTTTGCAAATTTACAAAAGTGTATTTGATGCTGGATATAATTTTGCAAAGTCAGATTCTAAATTAAGGTACCTATGGCTTGTGATGAATAAGAAATTCCGAATTTTCAGTTTGCGTCAATTCAGTCCTTAAAGTTATTATAATGCTATGTTTTCTTCGATAGAAATTTCGTCGAAAATTACTAGTTTTATCCTAAATTTTTACTTATATCAGGCAGTTTTACAACTCTCCTTTGATTTTCGTTAGATCTTCTTCATGGAAACCCGTTGACAATTCTTTTATTTCCATCGATTTGTATAAAGAAGTGGCGTGAGGGAGATGGAAGTCAAGAGTTTCTTTCATAAAATTATAGGTATAAGGCGGCATTTCTAAAAAATGAATTTTGTGAAATCCATTTTTCTTTTTAGGTAAGAGTAGGTAGGTTTTATTTTTTGTTAAAAGCGTCTCGGCAAAAACATTTGCATTTGCATTTTCCAACAGGCTGTCATTTTTTAGGCTGTCTTTTGTTTTAATTTATTTGATTTGCACATTTTTCGAATAGTGTTTTCCAAATCATAATGTTTTTTTTTTTTTTTTTTTTTTTTTTTTTTTTTTTTTGTTAATTTCAAGATTTCTGATTTATAATCTTGAATATTTGTAACGTTCTCAGAATTTTCAGTACATGCTTGTTGTTGAAACAGAGCCTTTCTTAAGTTTCTGATTCATAACTAAATCTTTTTCAAAATGTATTTCTCTCTTGCTGGGAATTTAAAAAAAACCTTCTGGTACACATATTCTCTAGTTTTAAGCATTATTTCGTTCATATGACTGAAAAAAGTGCAAAAAAGGTAAAAGCCAAGCGCATCCACAACCATACGTTCTCAGAACAAAATAATAACAAAATTTGCACTCCATGACTATATGAAACCGAAGTGAAAAAATAAAATTCAAATGTCCTCGCTTTGGTGATTCTACTTGTTGTGCGTTATCACAGAGTAAAAAGAAACCTCTTCGCTCTTCCACAACGTTTTTTTTTTTTTTTACCTAGCTTGCGCACACACAGAACACTGAACACAGATAGCATAAATCATACCATACCTCCCGAATACCTTCTCCGGATAAGAAAATACTTCGAGCGGACAAAAAGAAAACAAAGTAGATGTTGGGGTTGGAGTTGGCAAATGCAGGCTGCCTGCATAATCATACAATAATCGAAAAACAGAGTAGCTAGAGCCATCTACATGAAGAAAAAGAATTTAACTCGATATGTACCATTATTCTACATCTGTATATTTCTCTTGTCTGTGCTTTCATTCATTTTTTCACCCAAGACATCCTTTGAGGTCACTTTATGGAAAAAAATGTACATTTTTATAGTGGGAAAATGTAAAACACACTTCTTTTTTGACATTACCTACTTAAAAAGTAGATGTCGCTAAGAAGTTATAAGAAAGTTCGCTATAATAAAACGGATTTTAGTGTAGCCACCATTGTATAAACAAAAAATAATATACGGTTGAAGTCACGGCTGCAATAAAATGTTTATTTACGGAATTCATAATGATTTTCTTTATCTCAAAATAGAGGTCGCTACTCTTACCTTAAAATTATAGTTATAGGTAACTTATAACTAAGCAATCACCAAACTGACGACAGGGCTGACCCGATTTAAAATTCCACGGTTTGTTATTGCTCTAGGAGGTTGAAATATTAGCTTATACATATACATAGGGTGTCCTTTATATGGGGTAAACATTTTTTTTTTTAATTTTTCACGCATACCTTTATTTATTTATTTTTCTTAATACCAATAACTTCGATGCAAAATATTTTGCTCCTGGGATAATGCTAACACGTCATGCCGACTAGACAGCAAAGTTAACATTGAAAATCTATACGAAAAATTTTATTTTGACAAATATTTCATATTTCATTTCAGTTTCAACTTTTTATTAAATAACTATACTAAACACTTAAAAAATTGGTAACAAAAGGAAGTTATTGCGGATACTTTCTGTACAAAACTGCTTTCCTGAAATTAAGGCTAGTACGCTGCTCAAGTGAAGTGAAATTTTCACTGCTCTCCAAAAATGCTGTTAAATCGAAAGCATAGATAAATTATTAATATACAGATGTCTCATCCTAATGTAAAAAAATGCTCTACTTTTTGCGATCGTCCAACAAAGATCGTCCAACAAATGGAAGGTGGTGAAAAGCAAAACCCACCACACCTCATTTGAGAAGGATTGAGTTTCTGTTTCAATGAATGCTACTTTCAGTTGAATTATGACCACAGGCCGAAAAGTATGTATGTGGCGTGCTGCCGTATGGGGTATGGGGCAGGTAAATTTCCTTCCGCACTGATAGTGATAGTGGGTTAAAGGGTAAGGAGACAAGGTAATAAGAAAAGAGGAAAGAAAAAAATCGCCTTTATTTCTATAATCTTTCTTTCTTTGGTATTGAGGGCGTTCAAGTATCTAGTTTAGTAAGTCTGACAGCTATCTGACTAGATCTATCTCGGTTGTGATTGGTTTAAATCGGTCACGTGGGCACCTGTGACATTTGACGTTTATGGAGGGGTAGCCGACGAATCTAGTCAAGAAATTCGTGACTGAGTACTAAGTTGACAGTTCGGGTATGTGGCTGACGTAGAAAAAGTGACGTTCCCGACCAATCTAGTTTTTGCGTTCAGGTTACATCTTATACAGACCAATCCAGTCGACTTAAGATAACTAGATTCTTGAATGCGGCCATTGTCAATGCCTTATGATTGTACGCCGGCGGGGGTGTGTGCCGTGAGGAGATCTTCGGTTATGTAATGCATGATGGTTTTTGTTGGGAAGATCCGCCGATTTACTTTTGGATTTGTTTTGCTGAAAAAGGTATTTCTTTGCGATATGAACAATTTATTTCATTTTGGCGATACAATTTTAATGTTTTTGTTTGGGTAGGTAGGTAGGTACATTCGCATTATTTTTCCGGTTTTCATTTTTCGATACAAATGTATGTCAAATTTTATACTTTTGTAATTTTCTTTTGAAATTAATTAGGTAATTCATTAATAGGTACTATTATAGGTATCAACAATAATATTTAAACTGAAAACTGTTCTTTATCACTTACTTATCTCATTTTTCAAAGACATGCTGTTGGGTTTTCTTCTCTGTTTATAAATAAAGTGGGATAACGAAACGAGGATTCAAACTTTTCAAGTTTCCATGTCTGTCAAAACGCTCTGACTTGACTGGGTCTGACTTTGTATTATGAATTCATTTAAACATTAATAATAAGACAATCGAGTAGTGACACTTCAAATACAAAAAAAATATTTTAAATTTTAAAAGCAATTGTTGTTGTCAATTATTTTAATTATTTTCCAATCAAATTGTTGTTGTCAACAATTTTGAAAGTTTTTTTTTTTAAATACCTATAGGTACCTAAAAAGTTTGTTCTCATAAATTATGTTTACTATGTTACATTAAGTAACTTTTTGAAATGAAGTACCTAGATACTTTGATTATACAAAGATGATATTATGGCCGACGATATTTTGCATCGAATTCGTACTGTGATATCGGATAATGAACTGGAGATGTCAGTTGCATCGAATTCGTACTGTGACATCGGATAATGAACTGGAGATGTCAGATGGAATGCGCAACAAAGCTTTGATTTTGATCGAGGATATGTGTCTGCTCATGAGTGGCAATTTGTTGTGCAAATTGGGGATGCCACAGCCAAATCGTTCAATGCAAGACGCATTTAATCCAGAATTGGAGCGAGAAATGGACTTCGGTCGAATCGCATTGAGTCAAGCTGTTGAAACAAATGTGCCAATGTTGAATCAACAATAAAACACAGTGTTGGTACGATGAATTGATGCAAGCAGTCGATAACGAAAATTGCGGAACTGGAAATACATTCATGATTTCACTGATGTTGGCTACAATTCGTTCGAGATCTGAGATCGCTTTGGCCCTAGCCTCTTCTGGGATAGCGGCTACTTTGTTAGAAGGCGGTCGAACAGCTCATTCTGCATTGAAATTGCCATTGAATCTGCAAGTGCATGAGAACCTACATGCAACATTTCAAAAAACACTGTGATGGCGAAAGTATTGCAGCAATGTAAGATTATCATATGGGAGGAACACACAATGGCTTACAAACGCGCATTGGAGGCCCTGATTCGTTTACGTAATGATAAGCGACCTTTCGGTGGAGCAATGATCTTGCTATCAGGCGATTTTCGTCAAACGCTGCCTGTCATTTCGAGATCAACTCTGGCAGATGAATTGAATGCTTGCCTGAAGGCGTCTGCTTTATGGCGATACGTCAAGAAATTGCATTTGACAACAAACATGCGAGTTTCTTTACAAAATGACCAGTCCGCTGCAGAGTTGTCCAGAAAATTATTTATGATGGGCAATGGTGTGATTCGAGCAGACTTTATCACCGGCCTGATTGAATTTCCACAACTTTTTTCAACTTTACAACGAGACCGGAAGAACTAAACATGAGTGTTTTCTCGAATATCGCTCTGAACATGATTGGCTGAGTGTAAGAGTGATTTTGGCGGCGAAAAACAAGAACGTCAATCATTTGAATTTCGCCATGCAAAACCAAATCGCTGGTGAGTTGCATTCAATTCAACAAATCAGTCGACTCCGTGATGGATGAAAACGAAGCCACCAACTATCCCACTTTGTTGCGCAATCTAAATGAACTAAAACTTTGTAACGGTACGCGTTTAATTGTGAAGAATTTAACATCAAATATTATTCAAGCAACGATTTTTATTGGAAAATTCAAAGGCAAAGATGTTCTTATTCCGCGGATTCCACTTATTCAGAACGATTTGCCGTTCATATTTAAGCGGCTTCAATTTCCCGTACGTCTCGCTTTTGCTATGACAATTAATAAGTTGCAAGAACAATCGCTGGATGTGTGTGGCATAAATCTTGAATTTCACGTGTCGGCAAAGCTCTCGCTTTGTACGTGTACGCACCTGATAATAGAAATAAAACAACAAATGTTGTGTACCATAAAGCATTTCAGTCAAAAAGCGGTAGGTTGGCCGACAAGTATTTGATTTTATTTATTTATTTAAATTTAATATACCTTTTGAATACAAAATTTTAATTGACCGAATTACATGAAGCAGAATGAAGCGAAAGCTCGGAATTATTAATTTCATTACCTACATAAATGAATTTGGGCGGAACGAAGTTCGCCGGGTCAGCTAGTAGTACCTATTAATGAATTACCTAATTAATTTCAAAAGAAAATTATAAAAGTATAAAATTTGACATACATTTGTATCGAAAAATGAAAACCGGAAAAATAATGCGAATGTACCTACCTACCTACCCAAACAAAAACATTAAATTTGTATCGCCAAAATGAAATAAATTGTTCATATCGCAAAGAAATACCTTTTTCAGCAAAACAAATCCAAAAGTAAATCGGCGGATCTTCCCAACAAAAACCATCAAGGTATATAAAACTACATGGTATGATATTGCGCATGTCTTCTTGCATCTCTCTCTTACACTGTTACGTCACTCGACGACAACACATTTGACATTTCAGTGAATTTTTTTGTAAAAGCGTTGTGTTTTCTACTTTAGCTCGAAAAATAATTATTTAAAAATAAAAGAAGGTAAATATTAGTGGTTTGAAATTGGTACAATATGCAGTGTTTGGTTGCAAAAGCAACAATAACAAAAAATTAAGTCGAAATAAGACAGAAAAAATTGAAAAACTTAAATTCTTCCGGTTTCCAAAAGATACAAACCTCGAAAAAGTGGTATACATAAGTGCGGTCATAAAGACAAATTTAATGTAAAAATTTCACCGGACTGCGTTAATGAAGAAGATGAGCTTTATATAATGATATCTGAAGATTGTCCCGGTAGTGTCATGACTTCCACATTGTTCTCAGATTTCACTGAAGAAAGCCACAACACGAGTATCCCAGATGCTGCTCAAGATATGGGGGATCTTCAATATGGTGCACTTGAGCATGTAGCTGGATATATTATGTATAGATTTAAACTGAAAATGCCAGAAATAATGCAAAAATATTCGGATGCTAACAATACAAGTTCATGTTGTTGGACGAACTTAGTTTCAGGAGGAGGGCTTCAGCAACCAAATCAGGAATTCGTACAAAAACTAGAGACTCTTGATAAAATATTCAATATGTACAATTCTACCTCACTTAAATGTTGCTGTAATTACATCAATCAGTTAATGTTGCTTTCTAAAAATAGTACCTTGGAAAAATAAATAAAGAAACAGTTTTTTCGATGTAAAATGTTTTTTAAAATTAAAATTTTTAATTCAGAAATACACGAAAATGTAAACACGAATAAACGAAAACTAAACAAGTTAATAAAATGAAACTAAAATCATTTTTTATTAAACTCCTTTGTTTTCCAATAGGTTCTAGCAGATAACATTTCGGCTACCTAGCTGTCGTCGTGCCCGTTGATTAGAATAGGAAGTTGCTATGGGAAATTCTGAGGAATTCTGTCATCTTTGCTGCTATTGCTCCTGCTGGCCATTCTCATGCGCATCAAAAGGCTGACCAGTGATTTTCTGGTAATGCTATCTCCACCTTTAGGGATATAAAAATATCGAATTGTATATTAGATACAAACAAAACAAAAAATGATGTTATTACCTTCCATTGAGTTTAGGTAACATTTTGCAGCTTTTTCATTAATCTTTCTGACGGACTTCAGCATTCTTGTCCAGTCGATGACCAGTTCGACGCATCTTGTCTTCTTTAATACTGGCGCAAAAGATGTAGCGACCTAGCGAGTTGCTTTAAAAGTTTTTATGGAAATGCACAAAATAGTTTCACCGACAAAAATATCTTTTTGCGACGTTCATAGGTTTCGATATATTAATGTGGACCACCCACATGACAAAAGCTTTTATGCACATTGAATTAATGATTCATAAGCAATTATATACATAATTTGTACAATATTACACTTGAAAACAGCACACAAAATACTTTTATTATAAAAAATAAAACTTTCAAACAGAAAACCACCCGTATATGAATACATTTTCAGAGAAACGTCAAAATAGTTGTCGTCATGTGACGTAGATGCGCAGAACAAGCGAAAAATTAATCGCGGAATATCATACCTTGTAGTTCTATATACCTTGAAAAACCATCATGCATTACATAACCGAAGATCTCCTCACGGCACACACCCCCGCCGGCGTACAATCATAAGGCATTGACAATACCAAAGAAAGAAAGATTATAGAAATAAAGGCGATTTTTTTCTTTCCTCTTTTCTTATTACCTTGTCTCCTTACCCTTTAACCCACTATCACTATCAGTGCGGAAGGAAATTTACCTGCCCCATACCCCATACGGCAGCACGCCACATACATACTTTTCGGCCTGTGGTCATAATCAGAGACAATACTGAGACCCCCAACTTCGACCGATTAACAGTTATTTGCCTACAAGCTAAATTTTACGCTCCCAAAAAGTTTAGGTGCGCTAGTATTGTTGCATAGAAATTCGTATTGGCAAATGTCAAAAATCCTCTCAACCAACACATTCGCACCTAATCTTTTTACATTTCACTGTGGGCAAAGCAAAACGGATAGGAATTGGCGTACACGGATAAGAAAACAAAATGGCGGATTCTTGGCAAAAATTGAGGGGGCCAGCGGCAAGAGGATTGTGAGTTGGGGGTCTCAGTATGATTTGTTTATGGTCATAATTCAACTGAAAGTAGCATTCATTGAAACAGAAACTCGATCCTTCTCAAATGAGGTGTGGTGGGTTTTGCTTTTCACCTTCCATTTGTTGGACGATCTTTGTTGGACGATCGCAAAAAGTAGAGCATTCTTTTACATTAGGATGAGACATCTGTTATCTGTATATTAATTTATCTATGTCGAAAGTGTAATATTTTTTTTAGAGATTTTCGTGGAGAAATTAATGCAGGGTGACCGAGCTGAAAAGTTTGATTTTTAGGATAGCTATAGTAAAAAATAAATATACTTTTTGCACTCTTATTTTACTTAAAATGAAAACAGATGGAGGGAAGAAATTGCGAACTTTGTTTTATTGTAGTTCATAGGTTCTAGTAGTGTTTAATTTTGGCAATAATAACTGATATGTACATAAGACCAATGTAACACATTTTAACAATCAAGAGTGCATAGAGAATATACCGCACCTTTTGAAAGATCCGGGAATTATATTGATGTGATTACTGAACTTCATTGTAGTAGAACATTCGAATACTGCTGTATTCTTATTTGCAAAAGTTTCGTATGTGGTATTCGATTATGCTTCTTCAGATTCGCTCTCAGATTTCGTGTGGCTAATCGAACATAAAAACATCACTTGCCCTTTTTTGTGTTGACATTCGTACGATTGGAATATGTGTAGCCTTCAACACTTTTCAAAGCGTTTTCCTCTGGCTAAATTTTATATTCAAACATTCTAAATCAGCGTCCCGATTGAATTCTAAATATTTATACATAAATAAATTACACAAATAAAAAATGCTCTGAGAGTTCACAATCGAATGCCACAATAATCTTTAAGGATTTATCATATTAATTAAAGTAACTCTCATTCATTCATTAATAGTTATCGCGTGTCGCCTTTACAAAAGGGAACTGCGAGCTGCGAATAAATCATTTTTTATATGAAAACACTAAATTGCCATTTTAGTATACATAAAGCATTTTATGTAATTTATCTGACCGCCGATTAAAAATCAGTATGCATATCTTGAGCAAAACAGTGTATAACAATTTACTGAGGCACCCTGCTCATCAAAAAGCTAATCCATGCCACCAACTTTTTGTACACCTAACTTTATGGTAGAGTAAGTGCTGCAAATATTGCCCACCCTTAACATGTTTTTAAATAAGACCATAAATTTAAGTCTAATTCATTTATTTTTTTTTTAAATAGTCTTATAAATTATTTTTATTTCAGTTCTTAGAAACCTTAATTAAAAAAACAAACATACCTAACTAAAAGTTTAAAACAAAAACTTAAAGGAACTCTATAGTTTAGTTTAGAAAAAAGTGCGGCTAATATTGCCCACCTGGTGTTAAATATGGCCCAGGGTGGGCCTTCAAAGATCCCATTATTTTGTTGTCGATAGCCGATATGGCTTTCATCACGTCCTCCTTCCGCCAAGTCTTCCGTGGTTGTGAACTTTGTTTAGACATTTTAGCCTTCAAAAAAACAAAAATTAAATTAAATAAATAAATAAATCAAATTTCAATCAAGAAAACGTGTCAAATATGGCCTACTTGGTCATATTACCAACACATGGGGTGGGCCATATTAAACACACTTTGATTTTTTTACTCATTTTAATTTTCAACCGACTTCACTTCTTTTAAATTTTAACATCACACAAATAAACAAAATATTAAACACTATTTAATTTTAGAAAAAACTTACCAATTTAACACAGAATTTTATGTAAAAACACTTAAGAAAACTTACCAAAAAATTACAACGAAAGTATAGAAAACAAAATGCCCCGTATATCTTCCACACCTGTCGCGCCACACTCACCACAAAAGACTTAGGCTAAACTGAGTTGAACGTGTGCGTAGTGAAACATTTTTAATTTAGCTGTTGGTTATGGTTTGGGAAATACAGTGGTGGGCCATATTACCTACATGGGCCATGGGCAAAAATGATAAAAGAAGTTCGGAAAATGCAGTACTCTCTTTAAGAAACATCCGAAATTGAAATTAATTTCTTAACCGTCGTCCTACGAATCATTTTTCACGCCGAAATGTCAAAAATGTAATGCGACGGACAATAAAAACCAAGTGAAATAGCTGTGGAGAGATCTTAGTATCGCCACTTACAGCTCAGTTTTTGAAGCGCAATTTTTCACTTAAGCTGCGTACTGCCAAGTGAAATTTCCATGTGGAAAGTTCATTTTGACATTTCGCGGTGAAAAATTTGTATGAAAAACTGGATTTCACTTGAGCAGCGTACCAGCCTTTAGGATATTACTTCCTGTGCTCTTTCACACAACGGAGAAGAAATTAGTTTTGCTCTTCTTCTGCTGAATGATTCTTTGCTGCTTTCGAAATGGACTCGTCTACTTTTTCATAATTTTTATTATAATTTAACTTTTTTCAGCAAGCATATGTCCTGAAATGGTGATTTTAATGCCGAACTACACTGCAACCATGGTTGAACATAAACCATATCAATAAAAACACAGACCTCTTTCAATCCGCCACTATCTTTTTTGTCAATTTAAGTTACGAGCGTAGAAAAAATATATTTAACGCATAAATTGTTCTTGCCATCCATCTCGCTTGATACATTGCACCTGGGGGCCTGATTTTTAGTTGCTTATCGACATCTCCTCCTAAGAATATTTTTGGAAGTTCAGTAAGTTCGAGGTAGTCATTTATAACAATTGGTTTTCGTGTCTACCCAAAGCAAAAACTTAAAAATTCAGTAATTTCGAGGTCATTTAATTCTCTTAAACAATGTCTGCACCGATTTGAAAATTGTTAGTTTCAATTTTCCCATTCATCTCCAGACTCTTTAATGTCGTTTTCCATTGGGCAAAAAGAAGAAGCGTCCGGGAGAGTCCGGAATCGAAAAATTTGCTTCTGAAACTGTTCGATTGACACAAATAATACTCTTCTGGTTATTCTGAGAAGAGAATTTCGCTTCTCGATTTGAAGTCAGAATCCACTCAAGAAGCACTCACACAAGTGCAATTTATGTATTTTATACAAGTCAGATGACAGCTGCCGTAGATTATTTTTTGGCATTTCACCAATACTTTTGTAGATTCAACCAGAAGCAGTTTTCTTGTTCCATTGGATTTCAGATTGAGTCGATCCCCGAGTGAAACCAATGGAAAACGACATAAAAATAGGTATTTCTGGACTTATTATTTCTTGGTGGATCTTCATAATTTATATTTTCTGTTCCAAGAGAAGAAGAACAAGAGACCTGTGTTAGTTGCAGTTGTATCGCAACACATAATCTGAACTTTTCTTTTATCCAAATCCAGTCTTTAAATGCTCTAAAACCAGCATTAGCTTCTTCTTTACCAGAAGAATTTTCCAATTTTGGCGCGGATGAAAGTTGTTCCCTATCTTTAAAAGTAATAAGAATAGGAAGTCGTTCTCCCTTAGCAAACCTTACATTCAAGCCAGGTAACGACCTCCGGAATATTATTTTGAAAATCGGTTTTATGGTTTTCTGTCCGTTCTTTTTTAATCCGTGTCCGCACGCTATGAGATTCCACTGTAGCCTGAAGTATATAAACAGAGTCTCTTATGCTCAACTGACATCTCTAACAAAGTCCTTTCTTCCTCGTTTTGAGGTTGCCTCAGATGACGGTTAAGGGGCAGTAGGAAGACCTTCGTTTATGCAACTCCTGGGCAAAGATAATGGAAATTAAAAGAGATGGATTTGGATATCTTTCCAGTGGAAAGGCGGCTACCTACAAGCTGTTTTCCAGAAAAATTCATGAAGTCACGCGTAAATGCTCATTTCTATGTTCCAGCAACATGCTGCAACAGCAACAACAACTAATTCCAATAAACCATAGCAGATCGACACGAATGGCACAAACCCGCATAATAAACACAATAAACAAGGATTTGAGAATAAAGGTTGAACACGCGACGAGCCACCGATATCAATTATTCACCAAGTCGAGAAAAACTAAACGTCAAACATATCGACGTATATATAGTTCGTATACAAGTTCTGATAGTTTAAAATGTTTTTGCATAGATCATACAAACAAATTATCTTTTTCTGGCCTTTCCATAATTCATCAGAATATCCGTAGCATTCGAAAAAATTTTGATACGTTTTTAACTCACCTCGCATCTTTAGAACATTTACCAGATCTCATCTTTCTGTCTGAAATATGGATCTTTGATGATGAAATTATAAATTATTCCATACCTAATTTTACATTTAAAGCAACTTGTAATAATTCCTATTCTGCTGGTGGTGTTGCTGTGTTTTATAGAAGCAATTTATTGTCTAACGTTGACGTTGAATGTTTTAATCTTACTAGTGTTGATTTAATTTGTGTAAGTTGCGATATTTCTGGTGCTCGATACTGTTTTGTCGGTGTTTATAGATTGAATTTCTGTACAGTAAATGTCTTTCTGGATGATTTTTCTGGCTTTCTTGAAAACCATGTGTGTGTGTAAAAATCTAATTATTTTAGGCGATTTTAACGTTGACCTTCTTTCATCTTCATCCGAAGTTGATAAATTCATATCGGTAATGTAATCCTTTGGCTTTGATAGTTTGCTGACTCATCCAACGCGTGTGGTTCAAGATGCAAGATCTTGTTTGGATCATATATATATTAGGTTACATAGAAATAATCCTGCTAATTTTAGAACGGCTATATTTGACCTCAAAATAAAAGACCACTGTTTAACTACTATTCAACTTAACCTCAGTATCTCCAGAATAAAATTGTGCAATAATAAAGAGTTCACTAAAATTGATTTTACTGCTCTAAAGTCAGCCTTAGTTTTTGAGTTTTGGGATGAAGTATACAGAGCAGAGGATCCATCTACTGCCTTTGATTTGTTTCTTAACAAACTACAAATGCATTTATCTCGCGCAAGTATACATATTAAAAAAAATAATAAGTTGAAACTTCTCAAGCCGTGGATGACTGGTACTCTGATTACTAAAATTAGAAAGAAGAATCATCTGTTTAAGTGTTTAAAAAAACATCCCAACAACTTAAGACTGAAAGGATGTTATGATAAGGTGTGTCGGGAATTGAAAACTGAGATACCTCTTCAAAGAGATACTTATTTTAGTAATAAGCTAGCTCAAAGTTTAGGTAATTCCAAAAGAGAATGGCAGGTTGTCAACGAAATTTTGAACAAAAACAAATCTTATTCTGATATTGCAGTCACTATAAATAATACGACTCTATCTGAGCCCTTAGAAGTTGCCACTGTGTTCAATGACTATTTTTCAAATATTACAAAGGCTATTCCTGTATCCGCAATAAATAATAATTCTAACTGTCAATGTGATAATTCTAATTTTTCTGTGTATGACACTTTCCAAAGACAAAGCTTTTTCTTTGAAATTTTTTCACCAATTGAAGTTCATAAAATTATACAATCCCTAAAAGCGTCAAATTCAATCTCATTTGATCAAATCTCAAGTAATTTCTTAAAAAGAATATCGTTCCTTGTTTCTGATGTTTTATGTCATATTTTCAATTTAAGTATACAAAAGGGTATTTTTCCGGGATTACTTAAAACAGCTGTTGTAATACCTCTTCATAAAAAAGGTGATACCGTGTCTTTAAACAACTACCGTCCTATATCCCTGTTATCTGTTTTTTCCAAAGTCTTTGAAAAAGGGGTAAAATCTAGAATGCTGTCATTCTTAGACAAAACTAATTTCTTTAGTAATTCACAATTTGGCTTTCGTAGTGGCAAATCTACTGAAGATGCCTTGTTGAAGTTGTGTGGCGAAATTTATAGTAGTCTAAATGTTTCTGATATCCCTGCTACCTTATTCATTGACATTACTAAAGCATTTGACATGGTAGACCATAACATTTTGCTTAAAAAACTTTATAACGCGGGTTTCAGAGGTTTTATCCATGACTGGTTCTCTTCTTATCTTGTTAACCGTAATCAGAGAGTTAAGATTCAAAATAGTTTAAGTGAGAAAAATCTCATTAACATAGGTGTTCCACAAGGCTCCGTTTTGGGTCCCATTTTGTTTTTAATTTTTGTAAATTCGCTTTTTCTTCAACCTCTTAGGGGTAAACCCACAGCTTTTTCTGATGATACTGCTTTGTCTTATTATGGTAAATGTTATTTTAATTTATATGTAGATGTGAACTACGATCTAGATTTATACTGCGGAGATGGTTTAAACTTCATAAATTGGTCATAAGTGACAAAACGAAGTTCATGATTTTTAACATTATGGGTAAAATCTGTAATGATATGCCTTTACAATACCATTCGCCAAATTGCAATAGATTCCCTTTTGTTTATCCTTGTACACACCATTATAATTCACCCACATTTGTTTCACATGCCTATTGCACCGCTGACTGCTTTGTAATCGAACGCGTCGACAGCTTTAAGTACTTAGGTATTACCTTAGATTATAAGCTCAGTTGGTTGGAGCATACTATGTACTTACAAAAATATCTAAACAATGTTGTTAGACAGATTTTTAATCTCAGCCAATATTGTGATTTAACAATTTTAAAGTTAGTCTATAATGGTCTTCTCAAATCTAAACTTCAGTATGGTATAGCTTGTTGGGGTGGTACACATTATAACAAATTAGAGCCTTTGCTAATAAAACAAAAACACGCTGTTCGTATTATATGTAAAGTTAATCGTCGTACTCCTAGTTTTGGATTATTCAAAAGTCTTGGATTTCTTCCATTGAGACATTTGTACTTCTATAAAGTTTTAAAAATATTTTTTGAAAGGTCTGGGTTCAACTCTCCTAGGGTTTATGAAAACCGTAATTTGCGCATCAACACTAGTAATCTCGTCAATGTACCTACAATAAATAAATCGCATTGTTAAGAATTATATTACGAAGATGAAATTGTGTACTTACTTTAATTATGAATTTGCCAAACAAATGTTAAATTACCCTACTTTTACAAATCTCTTATACTTAAATAGAATATTCTTGTTACTGTAATCTACGGTAGTTTCTCATTTTTGAATTTACATAACATGTTACTGCTCTCTTTTTCTATCATTTTCTTTTGTGTCTTATTTCGCAATCTGCTGCTGCTTGTAGTTTTTCCTAAGATCTTTCCTTTTCTAATCGGACCATCAGCCAAGACAGTCGCAGCAGCAGCAGCAGAGCAGAATTAAGTATACTTGCAAATCGCACCAACAATAACGCATCTCTTTTTATACCTAAATAAATCAAGCTAAAAATCGAAATATTGTTTCCAGCGTTTTCTGCAATTAATCAGACCATCACAGCATACAGTCCACGGTTCAATACAAAACACGCATTTTTCCACCTTCTTCAATGTTACTGCTCCACGTTTGTTCAATAAAATACCTTCAAGTCTGAGATGTGAGCGAGTTAGATCCGTATATCTTAAAAATGTAAAATGTTGGCTCTTCTCGTTAAACTACACTGTAATTGGTAATTTACTGAATCCTTTGGTATGATTTCTTTTGTTGTATATTTTTTGTATTATTTGTATAGTTGAATTTATACTTATTTTTATCGCATTCCCATCGATAAAAATAAATCTTAAATTTTTTTAAACTGTACATTCGCCTCTTGTCAAAATCTGACAACAGAATGTACATAACTATTTCAGTTTATAACTTAAATGATCTACTATCTTGTTGTTTATCTTTGAATTTGTTTTAAACTTTTGTATAACTTTAAGTTATTAATGAAGTAAAGAAATTAAATAAAATAAAAAAATAAATAAAAAATATATCTCTCTATCTCTAGCTGCAATCAGCACAATGTAAAGAAAATAGTGTCGTTGACAGAAATAATGGAAGACAGAGCCAAGGAAGATAATGCAAGATAGCTATTGCACTCCAACAACAGCCTCGTGGTAGGGGGCATTAATCAATTCAGCACAATGTGCGAATGTATGCGTAAAGAAAGATTTTAATTTGTAAATGTGTAATGATAGGGGAATGTAGAGCTTAAGTCTTTAATGTAAATTAGAAAGGGCAGTGACCCTAGTTGCGCACAGCTGATCGGTGTACATAAGGCACCGAGATAACTTGATAAGTCGAATAAGAAAATTTAACTCACTCGTTAATAATATCTTAGGGAATAAAAATTGAATTATAACGTTTTAAGAAAAGTGTGATCTTTTATTTAAACCAGCGAATTTCTCCGGAATCGACTATTCCAAAAGGAGAGACAAATAATCAGCTCCAAACTCAACTCGTTTTGGAACATCTATGATAGTATAAGTGAGTTCGTAAATTCACCCGCAAGATGGCGGAAAGTTGGTGAACACCGAAATTCATAAAATTTTTAAATATCCTGGAAAACTGGTTTGGACATGTTCACTAGGAAAATTTGAATTTTGACGGTTGGCATTTAATTTGCTTGCAGTGAATATATACTTAATACGTTTCTTACACTTTAACACTGCCTTTTATCAAGCATGGTCAATATAGTTAAAAAAAAAAAACAATTCAAATATCATTTTTATTAACAGAGTAATTAAAAAAGTTTCTCGTTAAATTGAGCAAGTAAATTCAAATTCAATGAATTTACATTTAAATTTTAAATGCAAAATGGATAACGTTTTAGTCAAGTAATTATCTTTCAAGGCGTATAATTCGGCATGAAATGTTTTTATTGTTTATTATTTACTAGCGGATACCCTGCGTGTGCTACTACGCTTATAAAATGAAATAAGTGTGTTTGCAAAAAAATAAATGTTTGTTTATTTATTAACTTCTTTATCTTAATGCTAGCGGATAAACAATATTTTGAGTTTTTTCGGTAGGTGTGTAAACATAAAGATTTTTTGGCGTTCCAACTCTGGAGCAAGCAACATATAATTGGCCGTGCGAAAAACAGGAATTTTCTAAGTTCAAACCAGCAACACTTAGCGATTGGTCCTGAGCCTTATTGATGGTTATGGCGAAAGCAAGACGCACTGGAAACTGTAATCGCTTGAAATCGAAGGGTAAATCGGTTGAAATCATTGGAATTCGTGGTATCAGCACTTCTTCTCCTTTACATTTGCCGCTGATGATTGTGGCTTCGATTAAATTTGGAGATAGTTTTTAACATCAAATCTTGTTCCGTTGCACAATTTCGGTGGATCTAAGTTGCGAATGAGCATCACTGGTGAACCAACTTTTAAAGTTAAGATGTGTGGTGGCATTCCAGAAGGTTCCAGAGAGTTAAGAAACTCTATTGGATAGTTAACAGCTTGTTCCTCATCTATTACTGTGTCAATCGATTTGTACTTCGAAACATCACCGGGTAGCTTCAATTGAGTTTGATGGTTTATTTTGTTGACATCATCATTCTTCGGAGCCAAAATTGCTCGTTCGCAAAGCCAATCACGGTTTTTGAAATTATTTGCAATATCGGGAAAAACTTTCTGCACAACATATTGTCAAATATTAAAAGTAATATGCAAAATGATACACAGCGCAATTAAAATAAAATGCAATTGAAAAAAAAATAAATACTTACACGTTCTTTATTCTTGTTTTTAACTATATTACTTTTTTCACTATTTTCGCTATTTGCACTACTTAACAACTACACACTTTATAACTTTTCACTATCATAATATAACGTCGATGAAACGGAAATTTCGATTGTCCCAGCAAAAATGCCAAAAGTCTTAGCTATGAAAGGTCGAAAGCAGATTGGAGCACTCACTTCAGCTGAAGAGGATCTCTAATAACTTAAATTTTATGAGCGCAGGAGGATCGTTTGTGCCACCGATGTTTATCTTCCCTAGGAAGAGGGACAATCCTCTTCTTATGAAAGGTGCACCGCCTGGATCAATTCATGCCAATCATCCCTCTGGATGGGTTCAAACCAATTTGCTTACAAGATGGTTCAAGCACTTTCTTGCAACGGTGAAACCTACTGAGTCGTCTCCAGTATTGCTCATAATGGACGGACATGCCAGCCACACAAGGAACATTGAACTCATAGAATTGGCTAGAAATAATCACGTTCGTATTATTTCCATTACCCCGCACTCTAGTCATAAAATCCAACCTCTCGACAAAACATTCATGGGACCGTTAAACAAATATTTGACAGAGGAAATCAGGCGATGGGTCATAAATAATACGAGAACCTTGACACATTTTGACATAATTGAGTTATTTGGAGGAGCATATTTGAAAACATAGACTGGAGAAATAGCAGTTAAAAGGTTTGCATCCACTGGAATTTGTCCTTTTGATAGCTATTTCTTCAAGGACCACGATTTCCTTGCAGCAGAGGAAGTTGATGAAGGTCTAACAAAAGTAAGCGATCTACGTTCACTTGATGTAATTACGCCTCCAACTGATGAGCCTATGATACTGCAACCAAATCCAGTTGAACATCAATTGCGCTTCTCAGAACCTTGCTCTTCTTCTAATGTAAATTTAATTTCTGATGACACAAACCAAATAGAAGCCAACTCATACGAAACAGATACTTACATCTCAGAACCTTCTACTTCTACTGGTATGAGATCATCTTCTTATACGTTTCCCCATGAAATTTCTCCTGTTCCTATCCGAGTTAAAAAGATTTCAAATCGAGGAAGAAAACCAGGAAAAGCAGAACTTATTTCATCATCACCATATAAACAGGATCTCGAAGAATCATTAACAAATAAGAACAAACGAGATTTGAGAAGCAGACGACTGGACATGGACATGTAAAAAAATTGGCAAAGTAGAAAAAAAGGTAGATACAAATTTTAGATAGGTTTTACAATTTAAATACTTTATAATTGTTAATTATTCCATAAGGTACTAAAGAACTTACATTTTGGGGACATAAAGCGAAGCAACATTCCCCACAAAAAGAAAAACCAATGTACAGAAGAATCTACTTCATCAGAAAGTGAAAACGATTTTATTCCGGACGATTTATCTGACGAAAGCCCTGATCGAAGTAATCAAGAAGATGTTAAATGCATTTATTGCTCTAGTCTGTTTTCTGAAGACAAGGCAGGAGAAAAATGGGTTCAATGTGTTGTCTGTACCATGTGGGCACATGAAGATTGTTCAGGCAACGAAGAAAAATATTTCATCTGTGAATTTTGCTCTGCATAGATAACAATAGTTAGTTGTATTAATTATGGACCACCCTGGTCCATATTTAAAACAAGATGGTCCATATTAGCAGCACTTTTTTTAAAAATGTTAAAATAACTTTCTTTGGTTTTATATTTAATAATTTTTTGTTAAGCTGTTTCCTTGTTTTTTGTGTATGAAGACTGATAATAAAATAATTTCTTTATCTATGAAAAAAAAAAAAAAAACAATGTGAATTTATGTAGGTAACACTGGCTGTTTTATTTACAAAAAAGTTAAGGGTGGGCATATTTGGGACACTTATGTGGTTTTCCATTGGGACAAAAAATCAATCTTTTTTTTTTTGATCTAAATCACTTTTTGCATTCCATTGGGACGAAAAATCAATCTTTTTTTCGATTCGGATCACTTTTTGCAGATCTCGATATTTTTTCAGATTTACGCATACCAATATACTTTGTACAGCTGTTTAACGTCAGTTTAAGAAGTTTCATTTCGAGGCAAATGCGCAAAGTTTCGTGAAAACCAAAATAACAAAATACATAAATAGCTATGGATACGATTTCGGAGGAATTATTATCTTCATTATCTCCCTCGTCATCTGAAGACTACAAACCACCAATAATACTTCATTTGTATCTACAAGAAGGAAAACATTTTTGAGGGCGATATCCATTTGTGATTTAGCCAAAAACGAATGCCATTTGAACAGCTGATATTGTTGTCAATTAACGCACTAATCCATTTACAAAAGCAGATCAATCTCGTTGCGCGTTCCATGAGCACAGTAAAATCTGAGATCTGAAAAAGATTTCTGGTGGTCCCAATGGAAAACCACATAACTCTATATTTCATTTTGAACTGTGAAGGCAAAATAATAAATAAAAAATAATAATACATACATACAAATATTCAAAAGCTGAATTCAAGTAAGTATACAGTTCACCATTTATCGAAACAGATATATTGTCTGCAAACAGCGTTAATTTCAACGAAATGGGCTTCTAAATTCAAATTGGAATTGTTGGTGAATTGAAGACATATAAATCAGTTGATTATGTTACTAGTCAAGATGATGTCGCTTCAATATCCAATGGAATTTGTAATGTCACTGGAGTTACCGGTTATCATTATTTTGCGAAATATCAACCAACCATGTAGGCTTGCGGTGAAGAAACTAATGAACGCTAGAACTCTAGGGAAATAAAAAGGAGAAGACGTTTTCATCCCACACATTCCAATGATATGTCATTTAACTATGTTGCAATTTCCGATAAATACATTGGAAGGCAGGCGTTTGTGCGACTATTCTGGAAAATTTACTTTTTGCTATTTAATCCACTCATTCAATTGAAAATTCATGGCCAAGAGAATACAACGTTTGTCCGTCCAGCTGGATATTAATAAAAAACAATCGTTGGCTATTTAACAAAACCTACTTTTATTTTGCTCAATACTCTTACATTGTTAAAAAAACATAATATATCAATCAATACACAGTATTTTATAAATATGTAGTGTTGTTATAATTTCGTTGTATGCTTTTCGAATTTTTGTTTAAACATTTTGTACATTCGTGTAAAATACATAGTATCTACTATCAAAAATAAATTCTATATTTTAAATTAATGAATATAATATATACACATGCAATGTATTTAACGTATTTAGATGACTTGCTAAAATCTACTGCTGTGCATATATATATGTAATACGTATGTTTTTGAACAATTAAAATATATGTAATGTTCTTCGTGGATATTTCTAAAAAATAACATTTTTTTTTTGTGAGAAGTATAAATAAAGTTGACAAATTCGTATACAAAAAATACTAATATATTTAGCTAATATACAAGGGTTTTTATTAAAAAAATGCATCCATTGTTACCAGAAAAAAAAAGAAAAAAAAAACACATAAAGTACTTGAAGTAATAGAAAAAAATGTCATTCAAAGCAACTCTTGTGGAAGAGTAACTAAACAATTTGTTTCCGTTTTCATTGTATCTTAAAACTGAGTATGTAGGTAAGCATTAAGCAAATTTCGAAAAATAAATAAATCTGAATAAATCTTGTCCACATTTCGCTTCTTTTTCCATTATAATTTCCTTTTTTTTTTCTAGCAATTTTAAAGAGATGCCGATAAGTAGTGAACTACACAATAAAAAAAAATATTAAATTTCTCTTCGTAGATACATATATACCTCTATGACTTCTATAATTTAAAGAATTTACTTTGATGAATTGCTTAGAACTATCTATGCTATCATATCTTGCTCAAAGGAATACAGATAATCCTTTAAAATTAAAATTTCCAACAAATTTTTAAATCGGAAGAATCTGACATTTAAATGATTCCTTGATAAACTTGAATAATAAACGAAAAAATAACGGAATTTATAGTTAAACTATAAACCGGATAGACCAGTAGGTACCATACAAAAATGCAATCAATTTTTCTTTGAAAGAAACTCTTTGAGCTTGGGGTCCGGCAAATAAAATAGATTTTAAAATTGGTAAACACTATTTTGCCAAAACGTGAAAAAAATTATAACATACATACCTACCTAAAATATATGTTTTATATATTTTAAGAATGGAAAACGGGGAGTAATGTGGTTCTCCCTTGAATTCTTGTTATTTAACAATCATTTTTGGGCTTATATTTTTCAACATTTATAAATAAGAACGAGTAAAAGTACATTTTTAGATACATACACTGCACGTCATTAGGTTAGCACACCTTTATCAGTCTAATATAATTGCTTCTGATTTTGTTGTTGTTAATTTGCTGCTCCTTTTTTGTTTTCTATTTATCTCATATTTGTATGCACTGTCATTGACAAAGAGAACATGCGATAACAATGTACCTTTAGAGGTTTTCGCTACATTTTTTTATTTTCAATCGAAAAATGTGCTTAATTTTTGCGTCATAAGGTTTACACATGCAATTTATATATCATTTATCTTCGGAATTTAAATACGTATTGACACCAAATTTTATTTTATGGTCAAGTGATCTATTTTCTTAAATATGGGTAAAGGAAAAGCGCTATCGGTTGAAGAGAAAGCTTATGAAGGGTTGAAGATTTCAATAACTGAAATATAAAAAAAAGTCGACAGAAGTCGAAAAGTCATATACAATTTCTTACGTAATAAATCGGGATATGGTCGAAATAATAAAGGCGGTAACAATAAAGTGATTTCCGATGCTGATAAGAGAGCAATTTTGAGAGAAGCTTCCAGCTCTCATGAATCGACCGCAAGGATCAGGGCAAATGTTGGTGTTGAAGCAAGCTTATCTACTGTTCAAAGGATGATAATGAATGCCTCACATTTGAAAAGACTGAAACTTAAAAAAAAAACACCACTTAACGATGCTCGAAAATAAAAACGATTAAATTTCGCACGAGAGCACATGGCTTGGAAGTCTGATTGGCGCTATGTTGTCTTTTCGGATGAAAAGAAATTTAATTTAGAAGGACCCCATGGATTCAATTATTATATCCATGATCTTCGGAAGAAGGAACACCAGTTGGATCGACTTCATAGTTGTGTGGGCGGTGTGATGGTGTGGGGAGCTATCTCCTACTATTGTACGTGCGAGTTGCAGTTTTTGAACACGAATATGAATGCAAACACTTATATAAACGTACTGGGAACTGCTTTTCCCCATTTTAAAAATTTGTTTGGAAATGTGCCATGGTGTTTCCAACAAGACAATGCTCCGATTCACAATGCCCGGGTGATTAAATCTTGGATTGAAGCACAAAACGTCTATTTATTGCAGTGGCCGCCTTACTCACCGGATATTAATATTATAGAAAACGTGTGGGGATGCCTGATACGCGCAGTGTAAATGTATGCATATAGAAGAATTCATAAGAAATTTTCGACACGCGCAGTCAATTATTCATTTTTTATTCGTTACAACATACGAATATTTAAAAAACTTTGGCTCCTCAATACCTAAGCCACATTCTACTGCAAACAAACTGTCAAAGTCGTAATGTGAAACACTCACACTTTTACACCTTACCACCTTGGAGCAATCTTTATTTTTGTTGTTGCTTTTTGGATGTCTATGTATTATGTGACTACTCATTTCCCGTCTCAAATTTGTCGCTGCACATGGAAAATAAAGCAAGATTGATCTGTTCTTGAAACTTAACGTGTGTGTTACATGACAGCGTCATCAATTGTGCACCTACACTGTACCTATGCCAACCACACTGTCATGATCGTTTAACTTCGCAGCTCTAGTTCGCACTTAGTGCTGGCTACAGCTCAAGAAATGGGGAATACGAAGAGTTACACAGTCACTTATAGATATTTAACACTTGCGATAATTAATAAAATGATTAAATAAATCATTTTAATATTGAAAAACACAATTCTGGCTACATTTGTGTGTGCACACGGTTTATGTTTAAAAATTGAGTTTAAGCAAATGGAAAATACGATTGATGACGAAATTAATAATGAACTCTTGCCCTGACTAAATACCTAGGGTCAGATCAGTGCTCACCTCAAATACAGGTTTTCAATACCATTTATTGAGAGCTAAAATCCATACCGAACGCAATAGGGTCCATGTTTAATAGGAAAAGGAAACGTTTTCCAAAATGCGTACATAACAAGAACATTTTAAAATCTAAAATCAAACAAAGTCAAACAGTCGCATATTTTGTTCGCTTTGTTAAATATAAACCGTTGCTGTGTTCTTTAGTTTCGACAATAGAATAGCACATTCGCTCATTAAAAATGACAATATTCGCCGACAGAACTGACACTTGGTTATATTTACAAATTTTGTTGAGATACCTTCTTTCTGAACTCATACCCGGTTGAAACCATAAACTAATAGAAATAGACTGATAGCTTTCCTACATCTCCCCGAATTCCCCTCAATTTTTGTTTAATGATAACCTCTTCCTTCCGCTCTCAATTGAATCTTTTATTTCAGAAACAACATAAGTTAAGCCGGTTTTTTTTTCAAGTGCGCGTGTGCCCCCGTTGATTAACATGGGCACAAATACATGAATTCAAACTGGGCTATATTCAAGGTAAAATGTAGCTTGTAGGCTATCGACTACTGCCCGCACCGCCCACATCTCGTTGGCGGGCTGTTTTTAGATTACAATCGACAACCGTCACACGTCGTGTATTTGTATCCGATGACATATCGTCCAAC
Source organism: Cheilosia urbana (assembly GCA_946477585.1). Lineage (NCBI taxonomy): Eukaryota > Metazoa > Arthropoda > Insecta > Diptera > Syrphidae > Cheilosia > Cheilosia urbana. The sequence continues at coordinate 49,918,385 of OX297856.1, forward strand.
AGTTATCCCCAGTCTCCTCTCTTCAATGAGTTGTCTGAGGATTACAGGCGAGGGGAAGACTGTTTCGGTCACCCTTTCCCTATCCGAGGATCAGGGATGGGAAATTAACTTTTCAGATTCTACTTTTCACAAGTTGAAATTGTATCTTTTTCCTTTTTCATTGAGGAAATTCGTAGCCATACGAATGGCTTACATACCTTTTATTGCCTATTCTTATTGAAATTCAGACTTTTAAAATAACGTAATAAATAATAGTTCAGTCATGCAACTACTTGTTTCTTCTAGAAATGCGTCTTTTGTAACTTTTGAAGCTAAAAAAAAAATGTTTGGTAAATTGTATATGTATTTTTCGAGTAACTTTATTTTCTGATTGTATCCAAAAAGATACAATTGTATCCAATTTCATATCACTGGGATATACTTCTCTCAACGAGACGTAGGAGGATTGTAGACGGAGAGAAAAAGTCATAAGCACAATGACAGCAATAATGCGCCCACTAGCATGTACGGCCTAGATAGCACTCTGCCCTTCTCCCTTTCCCCTTCCCTTAACTCATGTGGTATCACAAAGGACCTAAGCTAATTTGGTCTAAGTGTGTCTTTCTAGACATTCACCTTACCTAACCTAACATAGCTTGTAGGCGATCCCTCTTTTTTGGATGAAGCTGTCAGTCTATTTAATACTTAGTTTATGGTTGCAACCTAAAACATAGTACCTATCTATGCTATCAATGTTCTCAGTTGTATTATGGCAACTATGGAAGTCTGTTTAATTTAAAAACGTTAAATTTGTTTATTTTCACTTAATTTTATGAAATTTTATGTGCCCTGTGCAAGATTTATAGATTTTTTTTATATTTGCACACATGCATAGGTCCACATCAGCCAGAACAGGACAGGAGGTAGATTTTCAATGGGTTATTTTGTACTGAGTCTTCGGAACTACATTGCCTGTGGTTAATGTTCGTTGATAACTTGTAATTGAAAATTTTCTATTACATATTTTGTTTTTGGAAAATGATGATTCTGAATTTGCAGTGGACCCTTTAAAACTATTGAGGAAAAATCAAGAACAATAAAATTGAATCAAACAAATTATTACAATACGACTTTTAAAAGTATAAGTAGAAGCGCGTCAATAGAATAAATCCTATAAAATTAACAAAATCAGTAGCTTAATTTGTGAATGATAATATCCATGAACTTACATTATGCATCCAAACAAAAATTGTGTGTCGTTTACTTACTAAATCATATACTCCCAACCTTAAGCATATTGTACTATTGATGATTTATGCCGTCAGTGTTTTCGGAGAAACAAATTATTAACGTTTATTCTAGTCCAGCTTTATGTGAGTGACTTGTATTTTCACGGAATTAATTGAATTTATATAAAGTTGTATGGTTTTGCGATACATATGACTATTGTAATTCAAAATTCGTCTAACATCTTTGTACGTAGGTACTACGTAAATATTATATGTAGAATAGATTTACAGTCAATATGTTACATTTGGCAGTATGTTATTATGAATTAGTAATATGTCCTTGCAACGCTATTTAAATGTACTATGCCATGTAGGTAATACATAACATAAAATATACATTTTATAAATAACACATCTACACAACATAATAGCCATGCATACATACTTCTAGGACGACAATGTACAATTTAGTGTAAAAAGTGTCATTTGAGTTTGAATATGTTCACGTAATTATAATGTATTATATAATAAGCTAAATAATAATGATCTTGCTTTCCTTTATTTACTATAGAGTTCTTTTAAAAAAAACATTTTTTTTTGTATTACATGTCTTAGTCTACCTATGTAGATTATATATCTAAACAATTATAAAAACATTATGGCCAGTCACAGAAGTTATACTTTTATTCTCCTAAATGGATTGTGTGAATGTGAAATTTTCATCTACGAATCGGTTACACTTTATAAATAGTAGAGCGGATTTCTTCTTCCAGGAAGTAAAAACAGGTCGTTGGTAATTTTGAACTTTATATTTTTATTAGCGAGGAAAAAAAATGAATAGAATTATTTACAGAATAAGGCAAACACAAAAAAAAACTTTAACCGCTTGGGAAATTAATAAAGACCCAGGAATGTGATTTTCGTTTTATATTTTAGACAATATATTACAAAAAACTGTCCGTAACTGGAAATAACTGAAGAAACTCATAAAACTGACTTAGTGTCTGCAAGTAGGCCTAAGACTTTTTGTTTAGAATTTGTAATTGAATTGAATTTCATTTTATTTTTTACTTGGCGCAACACAAATTATGAAAACGGCATTCATGAAGAGGCGTATAAACCGACCGACACGATTTAAAAATAAATATTTAGTGCTAAGAAGGCACATAAGAAGTGGGAACAACTTAATAACCATTTAGATTACTCCGGCTAGTTGTTAAGTTAAATTTTCACCGTAGTAATCAGTACTGTAAGCATCGCTCCCAAATATTAAAGTTGAGAAACATAGGACACAAATTAATATTGGACCAACCTTACGAATAATAAACTGTAACCTTTACTTAAAATAATTGTAGGTTGTAAAAGTTGAAATAACCAAAATGACTATATTGTATTAAAAATTGTTGATAACATCACCAACATGTCGGGACTGTTTACTTTCCAGGGGGAAGTACCACTAATTCGCATGGCTTCTTCACTCCAAAATAATCTTAAAAATTCGAAACGTATACCTAGCTTATTTCTAATATTAAAGCTTGTTTCAACGTCAGATAAATGTTTCATAAAACAATTCAAAACTTCCTTGCAATTCAAGGATAGAAATGGTCTTTAGAGTTATTACTGGGAATTAATTGGAAATAAAGCTCGAGTTCATAAATGTAAGAATGCTGTATATCCTGCGTTCTTTATTGTAAAAGAACTGCATTATCATTGAAGAAGTTGGGTAGTATACGTGTGTTCATTGTACGTATAAGAAAATTTGCGGTCAGCATGCTGGCAATACTACATGTGCTTTTGTTCTGTTGCCGGGCTACAGGAAAATGGCAGGAGAGAAAATGTAAGTACAATATTAGCAAATTATTAATTATTTATTAGTTTTTATTATTTAACATGAAGAAGTCCAAAAATACTGGTCTGATGATGTCACAAAACTATGAGGGTGTTTTCGGAAATGTAAAAAAAAGTCATTTACAATTGCAAATGACCGTCAATGCATGACAGAAATCAATCTGTCTTTGTTTTGCAAATGTCTTGTGTCGGGTCAACGTTATTTTTTTGCAAGTGCAGCCTGATGTTTCCGAGCACTTCCGAACAACCATGAACAAATTCAACCCTTATAAAAAACATTTTGTTGGACAACTTTATGCAAACTTGTAATGGAAACAATAATAAACAGTATTTACATCTAAAAATATGATCACATCAGAAAAGAAAGAAAATTATTTTAAGTATGCAAAGTGTTTATATCCCGAAAATTCCTTTTTGGCAACAATCCTTCAATTTACGGACGAAACTTTTCACAGCCACTTCAGAATGTCTAAAAGTGTTTTTAATGTGAGTTCAGAATAGGTACCTACTTATTTTCAGGCTATATTAATAATTATGAAAAAATGTATTGCAGAAAATTTAAAGAAGAATTGAATCCTTATGGACAAATGCGAACAGGGGACGCCAGGGAGTTCATTTAGAAGAAGGTTTATACATAACTGTGGGTTTTACGAAACAAAAACTCCTACAGGGAAATTAGTAAGCGATTCAATAAGCCCATCAGCACTGCCATTGATTCCACGCAGATGAAACTTCCGTCCATGGTACTTCAGGTTAGTCATCATTTCTAATTTCTAATCAAAAAACACATCCTTACCGCTCAAGTGACCTAGATCTAGATCTAGACCTAGACCAGATCGTTTTGTATCTGCTTTGTTTTCGAACATTCTGCAAAAGCAATTTGATGCAGATGACATTTTCGAAAACACCCTTAATTTCTTATCGCCTTGGAATGGAATCAGAATTTGTTTCTGAGCGAAGAAGTCGGTGCTCTTGGGAATATTTTATTTATTTTTTCTGTCATTTTTGACTTTAGTTAACACATATATGCAATTATGAACTCATTTTGCAATACATGATAGTGGCATTTAGGCAGCTGTATTTTGCGTTCATAAATGTATTCATGAATATTTGTTGCATGACTTGGGCAACATTTTTTTTACAATTATGAACTCACGCTTAATGTACAGAAAAAATGTTGGTTAAAAGAATTCGGGTTAATCGAGTTTCGACAATATAAAAATCGTTTCAAATTCTCATCCATATTGAGAGAAAAACAGATATTTCATTACCTAAGTAGGTACGCACTTAAAACCGTACGCAAACCAAAGTGGAAAATCTGTGTATGCAAAGCATAAACATTACAAATATTTCATATTAGTTTATGATGCAAAGAGCCGAACTAAGAAAATTTAGGTTCAATGTGCGTGCGAGTGAATATTCAGTAACTTACAATAGCATTCTCCTTTTGTCTATCCCGCACCTTAATTATTTGAGTGGTCACAATAGATGTTTTATATGAAAAATCTAATCATTTCGAGTTTGTAAAATTTAGACATATTTAACATTCATTTTAAACATATTGTAGTACAATCGACAGTAGGTATTGTATAGAAAATTCACCGTAGCCATATTGAAAAATCGAACCTGAACGGTAAAAGATTTTATTGTCCATTTCATGTAGCTTCATAAGGCGTTTTCATAGTTTTGTGTGATAAACTCAGGCAGATCGTACATGTTTCAATTATATTTGTTTTGATCCAGAAATTGCACATTGTTCATAGTGTTTGAATATTAGGATGGTTCATAGTAAATGTATATAGCAGTCAACGAAAATATTGTAAATTCAACACAGTTTTCAATTCAAATATTAACAACGAATGTTTCACATATCAAGAAAATTTCGTACAAAAGAATGTCGAAAAAAGCTCTACAACACTTTTTCAAAAATAAAAAAACAAATTAGTATTACAATATAAACTAATTTTTGGGTAATACTTACATTAATTTTATATACGATGCTATATATTTTACATATATATTAACAATCGTGAATGTAATTAGATTTTAATACATAATAATACTTATTCCAAGTTCGTTAACCTACTTATTGTATAATTTTTGGCCACAAATGTACAAACTATATACTTATATGTAAAAAATGAGTTAAAGCTGTTCTCTATCATGTAAATCGCTAATTCTTTACTGTTTTTTGTTTTTAAAGCCAAATGGGGCCAATATTTTTTTCAATTAAATTGACCACATCATCTCGATGAATTTCTTTAAGTATACGTATTAGATCGTGTATATTCTTTTCATTATTACTTCGACATTCCCAAAGATTAAGAATGTTTTCTGTGGGGTTAGGCCTTGATGATCCATACTCAATGTAATCTAATAAATTTAATTTAATGGATAGAGAACGCCAGTCATTTTTATCAGCACGCAAAGGATCAAGTGAAACACAAAGTATATCTTTTATTTCACGGGGAATCTTAGACTCCGAATATATTTCATTAATAAAGAACCCGCGTTTGTTTACTGAGACAACTTGTCTCTCGTTTTCAGGGCTTTGCGGAGAATGGCTGGGATGCTGTGGCACTGCAAATGTATAAAACTCCTGTCCATTATTTGTTTGGGAAAAATCTATTTCCAATCGTATGTCCATGAAATGAGACTCTTTTCTTCTTAAACTAAATTCACAATGTAATATTGAGTTATTACTTAGTATGTGGTTATATGGTATTACTTGTTCTTGCAGGTGGCTTAGAGCCTCCCACTCGCCCGTAGAACGTATTCGAATGTTAAGATCACTCTCATTTAAACTAAATGGAAATGTATCACTGTCGCCCATAAAAGTTCCCCCCAGTTGCGATTCAATTCGAGAACAAATCTCACGACTATTTGGAAAGTCTTTAACAATGTAAACACGTAAACTGCCAACCGCACAGCTGGGGGCAACTTGACCAAAAGCTAATAATTTCATTTCAATCGATAAGTTTCGCATGCTGGTGTCTGGTTGAGCTAGTATAGCAAAACGACCCATGCGTTCTGACATAATATATGCAAAATGCTTATCAACTTTTATAAAAAATTTAGAAACATTCGTACTAATACCTACTTTTGTTATTGTTTCCCATTTGACATTTATATCGTCATTACTAGCCTCCGAGCTGTATACACTTATGTTCCACAAGGAAGGATCAGTTAAGCAATGAGGGATTTTTAGTATACATGGCTTAAGAAAATTAAATTTAAGGGGAGTGCATGACACTATAGTACTTGTTATCAGCATTGAGTCAATTGATTTTATGTTAATTCTTGAGAATTCTTCACCTAAAACAGCAACTGAAATGCCTTTCTTATCGTAATTTCCTAATGCAAATTCTGGAACGTAAAGCGACACTTTTCCATCGTAAAGTCTTAATATCCCTCCAGTCTCGTTGAACACGTCCTTTATTGAGCTCATATTGGAAGACCGTTTCGACATAGAGAGATGTTGTTGTTTCGAAGTAAAGTCATACTCAGTTGAGTCGGCTGCGAATAAAATTGAAAATATTTATATGTATATACGACCTGAATTTTAACACTATTTTAAAAACTCTTACATGTGCAAGTGGATGTGTCCGCTGTATCACTTACGTAATCAACACTAATGCCATCAATTGGATTTGTATAACTACGAGAAATTGTTAAAAGGATTGATTAAAATTAGGTTATTTACTATATGGGATTAGTACTCACTTTGCTGATAAATTAGGAACGTCGTAGTGATGTTCAGACACTTGTTCGCCGCTTAAAGAAGTGTGGCCAGGATTTGCATAGTCGTAATTCACATTCCCATCAGCCACGTAGTTTCTGTGAATAATTTTTTTGTCCCCACCGAATTTCGACTCTAAAACTGTGAAGTTTTTTTAGATAAGCAGTTATAATTTTGTTTACAATGCTTATTACCTGTTCGGGCAATGTTATAATCGGGGCTATTTGCTATTCCTCTTCTGGCACAGCACATTATAGCAACGCAAAATGCCATGCACACTGCCGCTATGAATGCAAGACCCAAATACAAAGCCCAGTCGGAATCTGTAAAAATTAAACTCATATAATTGAAACCATTTTGGAAATGTATGGTGTAAGTCAATGGGATGATTATGGAATATGTTACATGTATATGTAATATGTAATATACCATCCACGAAGTGGGATTGGGGAGACAAGAGAGACAAATTAAAGCGTCATACGGAGATATACAGCCCTATTGCGAAGATCATCTATTAATCGGTTGACGAATGACACAAATTTATCAATTAAAATTGATACTGGTATTGCGAAAAAATAAAGTTATTGGCCGCGTTCCACTGACCGCTAGATGACTAGCTGCATGTCAAACTCCATATAAAAAAAATGGACATTTCACCAAAAGTGCTAGACGTCTAGCAAACAAATTGTTTAAACAATAATTACGAGAGTTACAAATCTTTAAAATTTATTGACAAATATGTCATCAGTGGAATTTTTTTTGATAATGACCAAGGCGAGACAGAGTACGCAGAATTGGCTGCTATATGGAGGACTTTGCGAGTCGCATGTAATCCTCTGAAATTGGAAAACCGAAGGTAGGTTAGGTTAGGTTGAAATGGCTGTCGGCTAACTGGTTAGGTTAGTCGACACACTTAGACCATTATAAGGTCCCTTGTGATACCACGTGAATCTATAATTCATTCCTCCTACTCGTTGAACCAATCGGAGCTTCTAATGAAGCGTAGTAAATTTCGGATGTCTATGTTTTTTAGATCGTTCAGATCACTAAAGTAGAAAGCTCCAAAGTGGAGTTTTCGTCTTTGTGAGAGAGCCGGACAAGTACAGAGAAGATGGAGAACAGTCTCCTCCTCCTCCTCGTCAAAACAGCTTCTGCAAAAATAGTTAGAGAATACGCCAAGCCTTTTTGCATGCCTGCCGATAAGACAGTGTCCCGTGATGATACCTATTGTAGCACTAATATGCTTCCAATCGAGGGAGATCAGATGCCTAGAACGTTTTAGATCCAGCTTTGGCCAGATCTGCTTTGTCGCTAGACAAGTCGAGCCGGTTGACCACCTAAGATTTGTTCTTTCGATAGCGTCCAGCTTTATTTTGAGTTTGCAAGTAGCGAGTGGAATACCTAAGGAATCCTTAACTGGAAGCAGAGGTATTGTAGTTCCGTGTTTGGCGAGTTCATCAGCCCTGCAGTTACCTGGAATGTCCCTATGCCCCGGCACCCAACAAAGGTGAATGTTGAACTGCTCCGCCATCTCCATGAGAGACGAACGACAGTCTTGGGCTGTTATGGAATTCGTGGAAACTGATTCCAGGCACTTGATAGCGGCTTGACTAATCAGAGAAGATACGGATATCTTTAGCAGATATCACGTTTTCCCTTAGCCAATATAAGACCTCTTTTATCGCCATTATTTCCGCCTGAAAAACGCTACAGTGATCAGGAAGACGGAAGGAGAGACTAAGATTAAGTCTATTAGAGAAGACACCGCCACCAACACCGTCCACAGTTTTCGAAAAATCTGTGTAGAAATGGATCGATTCATCATCCACGGATTCTTCCTCCTCCCAGAATGATCTAGTAGGAATGGAGACCTGGAAGTTTTTATCAAATTGTAGTTCTGGTGTGGTGTAGTCGATGTTTACTGGAAGGTTCCTAATGTTGTTGAGGATAGCGGCATGGCCAGTTGTTTTGCTTGTCCATTGTGAAATAGCTTTGAGGCGTACGGCTGTCGAAGCTGCCGTTTGCCTGCTGAAGATGTCAATGGGTGTCAGATGAAACAGGATGTCAAGTGCAGCGGAGGGGGTGCTGCGAAGAGCTCCGCCGATGCACAAGCAAGCCGTTCTTTGGACTTTGCTTAATTTATCGCGATTAATCGCTTTTTCTAAGGCAGTCCACCAGACAACCACACCGTACGTGAGTATAGGTCTTATGACCGAGACATATAGCCAGTGAGTGACGCGGGGCTGTAAACCCCATTTGTCCCCTATGGCTTTTTTGCAAGAGAAAAGTGCCACAGTGGCCTTCTTAACTCTTTCTTGGATGTTAGGCTTCCAGGTTAACTTTCTATCAAAAATAAGGCCTAAGTATTTAGCTTCATTTGAGAACGTCAAGCTAATGCCATTTATAGATGGAGGGTCAATGTGTGGAATCTTATATTTCCTAGAGAAGAGGACAAGTTCAGTTTTGTGAGGGCTTACCCCGAACCCACAACTGTTTGTCCATTTTATTAGCTTGTTAAGAGCGTGTTGTAGAAGTTCGCTTAAAGTGTTAAGGTACTTTCCCGAGACGGCACTAGCAACGTCGTCCACATAGGCAATCACATTGTAGCCTTCCGCTTCCAGGGATATCAGCAGTTCATTCACCACTAAATTCCAGAGAAGGGGAAACAGGACACCACCTTGTGGTGTTCCTCTACTGACAGATCTTCTGGAAGATATCTCACCTAGACTTGAGTTGATAATTCGGCTATTAAGCATCAAATTGATCATCTTGCCAAGTGAGACGTCAACGTTCAGAGCTGCCAGAGCACCAGCGATTGCAGATGAATCGACGTTGTTGAAGGCGCCCTCTATATCCAGTAATGCAACCATTGTATACTCCTTATGACGAAGGGAATCTTCTATGGAGCGCGTTAGCGTGTGTAGGGCCGTTTCTACTGATTTGCCCTTAGAGTAAGCATGTTGAGCTGTTGACAATCGATTTTTTTCAATGCTATTGCGTAAATGGATTTCAATCAGTCGCTCCAAAGTTTTTAGGAGAAATGATGAAAGACTAATAGGTCTGAGATCTTTCGGACTCACGTGAGAGCATTTACCTGCTTTGGGTAAAAAAAAAAAAAAAGGTAACTAATTAAATTTCCAAAGAATGAAGTTAAGCTTTTGAGGTGAATTCGTTGATTTTTTGGAAGATATTGGACCCAAACTTTAACCGATTAATTGCTTCTTTGCAACGAATTCAACCTGGTCTTGCGTAGTCAACAGCAACAGTGTCCTTTATTCTAAGTGAACTGCTAAACGAGTTACGGAAAATTACATGTGACCAAAATGGATAAAATTCATTACACAGAGAAAGAAAAACAAATGGCAAAATATATATATATATATATATTATATATATACATATATGTGGCCCTTAAAAAATAACAACAATTTCGTTTAAGAGCCGTCCTTATCAACACCGAAATTGCGATTGATAGAAAAACTGATAACTGCCAATAAAATTGTTCAAGATTGACATTTACAATACCGATTTGTCAGCCGACAATTGCTGCGCGATCACAGTCGATCAACACTTAATTGATAATTGATCGTCGCAATACCATTTAATTTCAACCGATTGATAGTTGATCTTCGCAATAGGGGTGATTGTCTGATTTCGCCAGACTTTAAAAAAAAAGTTCAACAAAAAGCCTTCCACATGATTATTATTGAAATGAGGGAACTTAAAGATACTTTGAAGAGTATGAATAGTAAGAAAGATTATAACTTCTTATCAGCAAGAATGATGTTAAGTGCATTCGAAATTGTTGGTCCCGGTCTTCTTAAAATCGTCAATGCATCGTTTAGTTCTGGAATTTTTCCTGAATGATGGAAACAATCGGTGATGGTGCCTATTGAGAAGATAAAAAACACCCATAAACCGGCAGAATTTCGCCCAGTTAACATGTTGATGACTGAGAGCAAAATAGTTGAGAAACTGGTATACAAACAGTTAATTAAGTACTTCGATAGCAATAAATTACTATCAGACCATCAGTCGAGATTCAGACGTCAACACAGCTGTGAATCACTACTCAACCTGGTAGTCACGCAATGGAAAACGGAGGTTTACGACAAAAAAGTGATAGAGGCTGTTTTCCTAGACCTACAGAGGGCATTTGAGACAGTGTCAAGACAAATCCTCATACAAAAACTGAAAGCTAATGGGATAGAGTGGAGCTGCTATGGTTTACAAGTTACCTATCAGAAAGGAGGCAACGTGTTAGGGTAGGTGATAACCTATCAGACATTTTAACGGTGAGACTGGGGGTACCTCAAAGGGCCGTTCTTGAAACGCTACTATTCATCATATACATTAATGACATAGAAAAAGTTTTTCGTCACTCGGAAATCAGACTGTTTGCAGACGATGCTCTTATCTATGTATCTGGAAACTCAGTCGAAGAATGCATAGATGCACTAAATATGGACTTAGAAAGGGTGGCAGAATATTTGGAAATAAATAAATTGCAGCTTAATACTAATAAAACAAAATGTATGATCATCAATGGCCAATCTAATCAAAACATTATTGTTAATAATACAATTAATGAAAAGGTTAACGAAATAAAATACTTGGGAGTTGTAATTGATAGACAACTAAAATTCGATAAGCACTTAGATAATATATGTAAAAAGATAGCTAAGAAAACTGGATTTTTTAAAAGAATTAGGGGTAAATTGTCTATGATTAATATTATTATTTAATATTGTTACATTCAGGCTGGGATTCGAAAAGATAAAACACTATTCTGTTCAACATTTCTAATAAAATCACTTTATTTACACTTTCCAAATATTCACTTATTTAGTACCAAGACAATATCACTTAAATCAATTCTCAAACGTTTCAATCCAATCGCTTTATTCACTCTACTACTTCATACTTATTTATCTCACAACCGATTACTCTTTCGAACTCAACTATCGCTGGTTAAAAATCAACTGTACATCTCTGTTGTCAACGCGCCCCTTTTATATCCGCGCTGCCACCTATCGGCGAATTTTCCAGAAGTAGATATATTCCAAATGTATACTCCATATCTTCTCTAGATGGTTCTAGAATTAACTAACTATACATTTCCAGTCTCCAATTGGAAGTGGAACTTGGAGGGAAACAGAGTGCCCGATTCACCACAATTCCTAAGTGTCTGATTTACTAAGTGCCCGATTCACTAAGTGCCTGATTCACTAAGTGCCTGATTTACCACAATATAATGGGTGATTTTTTAGCTGGTTTGGTTTTGGCAACACTGGTTTTGACAGCTGACGTGTGTTTAGTACCTTGTGTCACTGTCAAACAGCTTCAGTTTGGTTTGCAATTTAACCATGGATCGTCTTACAAATGAACAACGCTTGCAAATTATTGAATTTTACTATCAAAATTCGTGCTCGGTTCGAAATGTTCATCGCGCGCTGCTTCCATTTTATGATCGGCATTCTCGACCTTCTGAGCAGTCTATTCGGAAGATTGTGACCAAATTTCGCACCAAATTTACTTTGTTGGACATTAAACCACCAACACGTTTACGTACTGTGCGTAGTGAAGAAAATATTGCGGCCGTATCAGCTAGTGTGACAGAAGACCGCGAAATGTCGATTCGGCGCCGTTCCCAGCAGTTAGGCCTTTGTTACAGCACTACGTGGAAAATTTTGCGGAAGGATTTGTGCGTAAAGCCTTTTAAGATACAGCTTGTGCAAGAACTAAAGCCAGGCGACCTACCACAACGCCGAATTTTTGGTGAATGGGCTCTTGGAAAGCTGGCCGAGGATCCGCTTTTTTATCGAAAAATTGTGTTCAGCGATGAGGCTCATTTTTGGTTGAATGGGTACGTAAATAAGCAAAATTGCCGCATTTGGAGTGAAGATCAGCCAGAAGCATTGCAACAGCTACCAATGCATCCCGAAAAAGCCACTGTTTGGTGCGGTTTATGGGCCGGCGGCATTATTGGGCCATATTTCTTCAAAGATGATGCCAATCGCAGCGTTACTGTCAATGGTGAACGCTACCGAGCGATGATAACAAACTTTTTTTTGCCCGAAATGGAAGTTCTTGACTTGCATGATATGTGGTTTCAACAAGACGGTGCCACATGCCACACAGCACGCGAAACAATGGCGCAATTGCGAGGCGAGTTTGGTGAACAGTTAATTTCACGTTTCGGGCCGGTCAATTGGCCGCTTAGATCGTGCGATTTGACACCATTAGATTATTTTTTGTGGGGGTATGTCAAGGCTAATGTCAAGGGTATGTCATAGGGACAAGCCCGCTTCGATTGACGCACTGGAAGCCAACATCCATGCATTCATTCGTGAGATACCGGCCGATATGTGTGAAAGAGTATGCCAAAATTGGACTCAGCGGATGGACTACCTGAGACGCAGCCGCGGTCAACATTTGCATGAAATTATCTTTAAACATTAAATTGCAAGGTTCAAACTATTGATTCAAATAAATATTTCATTCATTTTTTTCGAATTTTTTGTGTTTTTTTTTTTTTTTAAAGTTCTAAACCTCTTAAAAAATCACCCGTTATAAAGGCCTAAAATTATTCAATAGTCTTCCTAATGCTTTAAAAAGTGAAAAAAATCTAAGAACCTTAAAAATATGTTGATTTCTTATATAAAATTGAATTTTACATAAAAACACTTTTTTGTTAACTGGTAACATTATTATAAATTATATATTTTGTAAATATGGTTTAAATAACAAATGCTAAATAAATAAAGAATCTGTCTATCTATCTGTATAACATTATATTTGGAAATATTATATTCAAGTGAATATGATTTAACAGATACAGAAAAGAAGTTAATAATTATGTTCGCTATAAATCAAACACATAAGATGCTTATACTCACCACTTTTTCCTATACGACAAAGCTCCCCTCTGCATTCAGCTGTTTGAAAATCTTTTCCGGAGCACAATGATTTCACGAACCCATTGTTTAGCGAGTGTGCAACGCCACTATCCATTAAGGCATCATCCACGGAATGAGTTATACATTTCCTGCGACGTACTTGTATGCAGTCAGCAGAGCATGAACTCCACTCACCCCAACCCGACCATCGTCCTACTGTAATATTTAAAAGATACAATACATTTTACCACTGCACGGATATGAACTGTGATTTGAAGCATGTATTTAGTTTGAACGCATGGTAAATATTACATGTGCTTCCTTTTTAGTTCGATTTATACATACCGGAAAATGCATCCGAACTGTCCGGATTTATTATGTGGGTGTCTTCTAAAACAATAAAGTTAAGGCAAAATATTATATATATATTTCAGCAATCAAAATATAAAAAAAGGTACAATACTTAAAACGAAACTTGTGCATTCATGGCATTCATACACATTTGACCTTACTAATAATCATTTTTAAGAATGAAACATTAACCCTATATAATATATTATATAATTTAGCCTGGGCACTCATTCCGTAACTCTGAGAACGATAATCGTTTGCGCGATAGTAGTCAACGATCTCGTTATCAATTTGCATTCCGTAACTCTATCACTATCGTCTTGTCTATCGTTTATTTTATACGAAGAGAGAGAGCATTGAGGGCAATGAGTATTAAATGTTTTAAATTCATTATTATTCCTTAGTTTATTAAAAATAACAAATAATATCGAAGAAATATATTTTACCAATGCATATCAATTTAATTTCCTTTCGTGAATGACCATCCAGTCTTGGCCAAGGGTGCTACCAAGGAAAATAGAACATCAATAAAATAATTCATCCCTCATTTTTGAAGCCAACTATCTCATTAGGGTATTCCTACTTAAAGCTTGCATTTTTTCTGGGTTCGTATAGTTAATGATTTACGTTTTGTACCTTTGGAAACAGTAAACACCAATACACGTTTCCACAATATTTCTTGCTTTTGCTTAAGCTTCATACAAAATAAGTTTAAAATTTAGCTATTTATATATTTCGTAGTTTTTAAAAAATATCTAAAGTCAAATATTCTTCTTGAAATTCAATAAAACATCTTTAGCTCATGCAAAACACACAAATCAATGCAAAACGACACCTCAAATTGTATAGTCTGGGCGATAGCGCTTCGACGATTGTTGACTTACGTGAAGCAAATGTTCAATCGTCAAAACGATATCATCTGGACGATAAACGATTATTAAAGTTACGTGAAGCAAAGCTATCGTCGAAACGCTATCGCCTGGCGATAATCGACATACGGAATGAGTTCCCTGGACACTAAAAATCATTTAGTCATAATAGTGACATCACAGACGTAATAATTATACATTCAGTCCTGAATGTAAGATTATGTCAGATTAAATTAATGATATTAACCATTTTTGTCGTAATATATTTCTAGTATAAAACATCTCATTTAAAAAGTTTTATTAACCAAACAATTTATATTAACCGGCCAGCCAGATAGCAATTTTCTTTCCAAACTCCAATCTTAAGAAATTCACATACCTATAATAGAATTTCTACTTCACTAAAATTATTATACTTAAAAAAAGCGAGGGCACCCTTGTATAATACATGTATACGATAACAAACAAATAGAAGCACTCAGCCCAAACCAGTCGCATTGTAATAAACCAAAGGTGGAAACACACAGCTACTGGTCCCCTATTGACTGAAATTATTTTGTAATCGGTTCTGTTGTTTTTCAACTAGAAGCGCGAAAAAGTGTTTGATATAGAGGACAAGAACATAAATCGACTCAACATAAAAAAACATGATTTTTATTAAAGGTAACCTATCCACCAAGTTTCTTGAAAATCCGTTCAGCCAATAAGGCGCCCATACCTTCACACTTATAATAGTAGTTGAATAGTTGGATTGGATTTCGATGATTCATCGCTCAGAAGAAAGTTATTGTTAACTAGAGTTGCAATGCTATCGCATATTTTTCTTGATTTCTTGAATAGTTCAGTAGATTGATATATTATGCGATAGGGTGGCTTTTCATCCCCAAAAATATGAATCAGCCGCTGAAGATGTGTTTGTGTATGTACCGTATAATGTGCCCTCTGAGAGTATACATTTACTTATTTACATTTTTCAAAATATGCTTGTCTTATTCGTATTGGGTCTGAAGGAGGGTGATACAAAATGGGGGCGGCACAAAATAAAAATAAAAATGTTTTGTATCGAAATCCTAAACTATACCCGAAACAGCTCTACGATTTCTTGTTTTTGATGCTGGTTCAAATTGTGGAAAATCATAAAAGTAAATATCACATCACATCACATCACACTATTATATAAAGAGGTAATGTTTGTTTGTGGGAGGTAATCTCCGGAACTACCGAACCGATTTCAAAAATGCTTTTAAAGGGTTTTCCAATAAGATGTGTAATTTTTTGAGATAAATGATCGGATGTTTATTTCATAATAAAGAGGTAGGTATGCCGTTAATAATGAAAAACAACATCAGCCAAATGGCCACCACGAGCACGCATACAGGACCATATCCTTTCACAATAACACCTCTTATTAAATACTAATAAAGGGTTTTTCAATAAGAGCGCTACAAAAGTTTTTTTAAATACGACCGAGGCGGCCAAGCGATTAGACCATTTCGTGAGATAACACGTTCTCCAAACTTGGTTTCCAATAATTTGATTGTGACATTCGCTGTGTGGCTTGTGGCGCCGTTCTGTTGGAACCGCATGTCCTCCAAGTCCATATCATCCAATTGGGGCCAAAAATATTCGGTTATCATTGAACGGTAGCGATTCCCATTCACAGTAACGTGCCGGTCTTGATCATCACGGAAGAAGTACGGCCCAATGACGCCGCCGGCCCATAAACCACACCAAACCGTAATTTTTTTCGGGATGCAATGATAACTCATGGAGTACGTGTGGATTGCTGCCTGACCTATACCGCATATTTTGTTTATAGACAAAGCCATTCAGCCAGAAATGAGCCTCATCGCTGAAGATGATTTTTCGATGAAAATCTGAATCATTTTCAAGTTGTTGCTCAGCCCAATTCACGAACATACGACGCTTCTGGTGGTCAAGCGGTTTCAGTTCTTGCGTCAATTTAATCTTGTGAGGATGTAGGCCAAGATCTTTTCGCAAAATTCGCCACAACGACGTCACAGACATGCCCAACGCTTGAGAACGACGTGTGAGGGACACATTTGGGCTTTCTTCAACTGAAGCATCAGCGGCAGCAATATTCTCGACACTACGGGCACTTCTTTGTCTCACTGGCACGGGAACATTTTGTGCTGTGCCTGTGGATTCAAAGTTTTCCACTAGACGCTCAATTGTTGATCTGCTAGACGATTATGACGACCATAAATTGGACGTAGGCCACTGACTCCGAATTTCGGTAGTAAATTTTAATAATTTCGACTCGTTGTTGGCTCGTACATCTTTCCATCATGAAATGGCAAACCTTACTGAATAGAAATATCAAAAGAGCGGAAAGAAATTCGGCGTCGTTGCTGTCCTGTCGCTCTACTTTTGTAGCGTCCCTGTTGAAAAACCCTATAGAGAGCTACGGGATAGAGTAAGGCTTTATTTTTTAATTTTTCCATTTTAGATTTTTTTGATTTTCTGCATTTTTTATTTTGACTTTTCTATATAAAAAATTTATTAGAAAACTACGTACCTACTATGTGCCCTTTTTTTTTTAAGTAGATTGATAAAATCGAGATAAATTTAATGTATTATAAGTTGGTCAACAGTGACGGTTTGTTTTTGATTTTGTGCATCGCTCCAACAATTTCATTTCTTTTATACAGTTGATAAGGTAAAAATTAAATCTAAAAAGTTTAAACGCGGACAAAATAGTTATTGAAAAGCAAATTTCAGTGATTTTTAAAAAATGCCAAGATGAATGCGCACAATGGCCGACGAACAAGGCAAGCAAGTCAACAACAAATATCAATGAAGCCAAACTACAGAAGAAAGCGAAAAGTGGGACAACGCATGGCATAAGCCCAGATCAACAGTCAAGAAAATTGAGAGTGCAAGTAATGAGAACTGCGTCAAATCCTACTACTGCTGGGATGGGAGCAAGTTCAAATCGGAGAGGCAAGATGCACGTCGTTGCTGACATTCGAAGGACTGGCATTTCAGTAGAAAGAACAGAAAACTATGTCGGTGATGCGATTTTCGATATTGGAGCGATGACTATAATTGTGTGCCACCATTAAAACGCGCTAAAAAACTGCTGTGCGAGTGGCAAAGTAAAAGTAGCACCTGCGGAGCAATTTGAATCGGAGGATTTTCTAAAGAACATTTGACAGTACAACTACTGTTTTCGTATGACTACATTGGGAACAAAAATTATTAAAAAAGCTGGTTTCATGCCGACTGGCAGGGCAATATTTTCTCTTATACATCATGCACACATTTTCTAACAATGGCACGGGATTCTACGCCGCAAAACTCGGATTAACAGATTCAAGGCCAAATTTACCATCGGATGGATGCCTTTTTGCCAGTAAATGAGGACTTACAGCAAAATGAATGAATAATGAATAAAACGGCCCTTAATGCACCGGAACTTTGTATCGGATCGCGTTTGATATGATTGTGAAGAATCTCAAATCAAATGTCATGTAATCACGATTCTGAGTTTAAAAGGCAAACATTGTCATATCGCGGACTCCGCTTACTCAGAACGATTTGGCATTTAAGCGTCTATGACAAATAATAAGTCGCAAGGATAATCGCTGGATATTTGTAACATGAATCTTCAATTCCCAATTTTTTCACATGGTCCAATTGTATGTGGCGTGCTCACCTGTGGGCAATCCACTTTAGTACAAAAGCGGAAGGTTGGCCGGCACGTCAACCATTGCGGTTTTATTGAAATAAATCGATATTGCTATATACTTCAGTTATTTCTATTGTATTTAATATAACTTTTGAATAAAGAATTTGAATTGACGGAATTACATAAAGTAGCATGCGCTGTGCATGCTTGGAAAAATTATTTTCATTACATTTATGATTTTGGGCGGAACGGAGTTCGCCGGGTCAGCTAGTGTATTATAAATACGAAAGTACGTAAATCAGTTGAGAGATGAGACCTAAATAGATACGCATACACCTTATTTTTTTCTAAATGATTATTCTACATAGTTTTTTCACGACAGCAATTAATAATCCTCCTTGCTTAATACTGCCTTTTCATGTCGTTTTAGCCCCCAAAATGAAACCAAGTCCAGTGTTGAATTTTAGTTTTATGAAGTCTGTAATCGTATAAGTTTAAAAAGAAAATACATATTTTTTTTTTACCACTCCGAAGTTAGGGTTGGAACTCAGGCGCGACCCAAGATTCCATCGTTAGATCTAATCTTCACATATAATAATCACGAGTTTTAGGAATATGGTAAAAAGTTAGCAGCAGGGGGTCCACCGAAACCAGGTTAATTTTGAAGTGGGCTACGAAAAAAAAAAAATATTGGGAACCTCTGGTATGGACTCTGATTCCTCTCCCATTTGTCACTTCAATTGCAAAATTTAAATTTTTAATTTTTCATTTTAATGATTTCTTAAGAAATTTTAGGTACCAGGCTACGTATTAATATTTTTCAAGATCTCGAAATGTTTAAATATGTTGGACTTTTAAGAAAAACAAAATAAAAGCAGCGCAAATCCTTTTGAAGATTTTTATGACGAAGAGTTTTACTCGGTACAGATTCCATATAAAAAACTGTTGATTTCATTCCTCCATTTTTTTTTTCATTCAAATTGGTTTATAGATTGTTCCCCAAACTGTGTTCAGTTTTTCAAACTGTAAATTCTTGGGTTTGTTTGACGAAAATTCGCGTCGCCCCCGCTCTAAGGTTGGTATTTTGTAGGAAGGTTACAAGGCGTTTATAATGGACTAAAAAGTTAGGCATCAGCTTTGCTGTTAGTTAGTATCTACTAATCTCTCCTAATACACGATGTGTATAATTTTGCGCCATTGTTATTTGATATTACCGCCATATCATATTCCTTTACCTATATATTATGAACGGTTTTTTTTTTTTTTTTTTTCTAGGAGCGCTCCTCAGATTTTTACCTACCTACCTTATAAAATAAGAAAACAACAAAAAAATGAAACGAGAAAGTTTCGTTCGACCTAGTCTTGAACTTTATTTATAGTGGTATAAATATATTAATTTATGTTAAACGTGCAAGACTTACCAGGACAGATAGCACAATCTGTAGACTTCTGTATTAGTGGTCCATTGCAAACAATTCCTCCATTCAATGGAACAGGGTTATTGCAGTTTCTAGTTCTTTTTCTTCCCTGGCTCAGCTTTCCTAAACATTTGCAATCCTTCCATGGACTCCACGAACTCCAACCTCCATTTACTATTAATTACAAAAAAAGTCGACAAGTTAGTTCGAATATACCTAACACAAGCATTTTTTATATAATTTAGTAATGTGCGGAATGCGGACACTCTCCGCGATACTAATAATCATTATTCATCATCATCATAATCATCATTAAAGACTAAATTTTTGGAACTCAAGAAAATATTACGGTAAAACTTGGTAATGCCGGTCAGTCGGTAATACCGGTCACCCTTGTATCTCGAGAATGGGAACATTGAATCACCAACTCTTTGCATGTATTAGTGCTCCCGAAGATTGATTTCATACCAGACTGTTGTTTGTTAAGTTTGTCTGTGTCCTTTGGAAGTTTCAGATCTATTGGTGTTTTCGGTCAATTTATTATAAGAAAAGGTGATCAGAAAATAGAGAGTAAGTACTTTTTCTTATATGTTATAAATACAGTGATATTTTGCATACTTTATGTTGTTTTTTGTTATTAATCTGCAATGGTTTTACTTTGTTTTTCTTAACTTAAAATTTCATTTTGCATTTTTTTTTTCCTTGGCGCTCCCGTGTGGGTAGTACCGGTCAACTGATCGGCATTACCTATTCATGGGTAAGCCTAAGTCAAGAACCACTTCCAGAGTTTCGTGGTCAGAGGTGGCTATTTACAATGCCAAACAACTTATTGAAAAGGAAATTTCCATTCGCGTCGCGGCCAGGTCTACTAAAATAGCATTTTCGACACTGCCAGAACGTCTAAAAAGAAAAACTTCTATGAGCCATCTCTGGGGTGACACACGGTTTTTAACAAAGACCAGGAAAATGAACTTGCAACACAGATCAAACATTTCGCGATTTATGTGAAAACTAAAAATAAATATAAGTATATTTTAAATAAACATTAATGACCGCCATAACCAGAATTGTTGACCGGAGTTAACCGACCATGCGTCTAATACCGGTCATTTTTGTCCTTTTTTGTTTTTTGTATAACTTTTTTCCGTTTTTTTCATTTACCTTTTTTTATGTTTATAATAATACAAAAACATATGAATTTAATAAAAAGTAAAAGTAAAAGCATTATTTAAATAACGAATTTCGTTTTATTTGAGTTTTTGTTGAAATGACCGGTATTACCCAGTTTTACCCTAGGTGTAAAGGTTAAAAATGATTATTAGTAAAGCCATCTAAGTTTCCTACAGCAAGAATGTGAAGAAATTCATGGAACGGATAAAGGCAAATTCAAGTTGTTAAGCTTATATGACCGAAAAGTTCTATTGTAAGAAAAAGTTAGGTTAGTTTTTGATACTTTCCTGATATTTGCAAGTATCAATGTGTCATTAAGTATAAAAACATGAATGTGCTTTGGGCATCAGCGTTGCCACTTTGCTACAATGGCAGTAAATCTACTGCATTTTTCTCGAAATTTAAGTCTACTGCAAAAACATTCAATATAATGCATTTTTTTAAAGAATCTACTGCGGAAAATTATACTCTTTTCAACCAGCAATAAAGCAAACGAATCTCATTTCGGCAGCTTGTATTCGCGACCGTATCCTTTCGGTCATTACAAAAATCTCATGACCAAGGAAAGATTTGGAATAAAACAGCGAGGAAATAAACATGACATAAACATAAACATTTTCTTTGGTGGTTGGGTGTTGATGAATAGGGTAGACACTGATTGGCGTCAACTTGGCGATGCCCAGTTGTTGCAACTGTTCAGATACACCAATTGTGCTTATTTTACCTCCAAGTGGTCACCACCGGGTACTGGTCTATGTCCATCCGGAATTGACTTGCTGAACTTATAAGTGCGAGTGTTGAACACGTAGAAAATAGCAACACTATAATGCTCTGTTGGAGTTGACTGTCTGCTCGAGTCTCAGAAGTCTTACATGAGCCCCTCAGAAAGAGGACGTACGGCGGATGAATTCACATGGTTGAATCAACGGTGGCGTCAACAGTCAACATGGCAGATACCTCAATGAGCTACTTCGACGTATTTGGAGCTGAGGTCATTGAGGATTTTCAACACTAGTCAGGGTGTTGAAATAGAGATGGTGGCGGAAGAGCCCTTAATGGGTCAACGGCAGCTCTCACATCCCCGCAGCGGGTTACTGACTCCGGAATTTTCCGGCCCCTTTTGCCAAGGTAGTCGCAGTAGCTTAGTGGTTAGTGTGTTGGACTGCTATGCGGGGGTTCAAGGTTCGAATCCCGCAAAAACCCAATTCCGCCTTTGTAGGGTTTTTTTCCGCTGCGCTACCTCT
The DNA here is from genome assembly GCA_946477585.1 of Cheilosia urbana. Lineage (NCBI taxonomy): Eukaryota > Metazoa > Arthropoda > Insecta > Diptera > Syrphidae > Cheilosia > Cheilosia urbana. Next base: position 49,940,783 of record OX297856.1, read on the forward strand.
CGCGAACGTCTGACAAACATCCGAGAGTATAAATGTCTTGTAAGAGCTTCTCAATTAGCCGTTTGGAGTCGGCATTAAACTGTAGATCCCTTCCATTCGTTCCAAAAATGAAAAACTCACACAAAACGAATGGTTGTGAGAAGCTAGGCCTAGGGTCTCTCCGGACCTGTTGCGCCAACTATTTATTTTTTTTTTTTTTTTTGCCCAAGGGGTCGCAGAAAGGGCCTGGTCCTCCAGGTTGTGGGTTGTGCGTGGGGTTAACTACCCTACCACGGAAAACCAAACAAGTTGCGAAGCAACCAATAGCCTCGGATAAGGACGGATTCACTGTTGACGACCCTGCAAGACGGAAAAAGGACAATGACGTTCGGATCTGCACGTGGAATGTTCGAACTCTGAACAGACCGCGTGCAGCCGAATAACTAGCGGAGGCCATAGACTGCTATAAAGCAGGTATCACCGCCATCCAGGAAGTTCGGTGGGAGGGGCCGGGCCAAAGAAGGATGAAAAACTGTGACATCTACTACGGTGACTGCTATAGGGAACAAAAGCAGCGTCTATTTGGATGCGGATTTGTTGTAAGCGGCAGACTTAGGCAAGAATTCTTGAGCTTTCGACACGTAAGTGAACGCCTTACAACAATCCGCATAAAGGCTAAATTCGCCAACATTAGCCTAATATGCGCTCACGCCCCCACGATGCTACCAAAGAGTGTTTCTACGAGCTCCTCGACAAAACATATGAGCAATGTCCTAAGCATGACGTTAAAATCGTCTTGGGTGATTTTAAATAGGAAAGGAGGACATCTTTGGTAGCACAATCGGAAAACACAGCCTACACGACACCACGTCTGGAAACGGACTTAGGCTGATTGATTTTGCTGCGGGACGTAATGTTACCATAGCTAGCTCACGGTTTCCTCACCTCAATATCCACAAAGGAACATGGCGGTCACCTGATCATCAAACCGTCAACCAAATTGATCACGTTGCGATCGCCGCAATGCACTCCTCCAGTATTCTAGATGTCCGAACTTTCCGAGCGGCCAACATAGACTCGGACCACTACCTTGTTGTAGCCAAGGTACGGATGCGGATATCCCAGATGCCACAACAACGAGAAAATACTGTGAGGAGATTTAACGTCGGACGACTACAAACGCAACAAACCGCCAGAACCTTTGCCGATCGCGTATCCCTCAACCTCTCGAGAAGTCCTATGCTGCCAGCATCAAGTGCCGACGACCAGTGGCGCCGATGCCAAGAAGCCATCAAAAACGCCGCAACTGATGTGCTCGGTTTCAGAACGAGCCATTCAACCTGTACGATGAAAGCCAAGATTTCCGTCCACCTGACCAAAATGAAGTGAGGATAGCAATATCTAAGCTTAAGTCCAACAAGGCTGCTGGACCGGACGGCTTAACTGCCGAGCTGTTTAAGGCAGCGGGAGATGACCTGGTAGAGAGCATACACCAACTCGTCTCCAAGATTTGGTCAGACGAAAGTATGCCTGATGAATGGAACCTCAGCATCGTTTGCCCCATCCACAAGAAAGGAGACTCTCTAAACTGCGCCAACTATAGAGACATCAGTCTCCTTAACACTGCGTATAAGATCATGTCTTCTGTACTATGTGAACGCCTGAAACCTTTCGTCAACGATCTGATAGGTCCCTATCAGTGCGGTTTTAGGCCCGGTAAGTCCACGACCGATCAAATATTCACACTACGGCAGATCCTGGAGAAAACCCAAGAAGTCCAGATCGATACTCACCATCTTTTTATCGATTTTAAGGTCGCATATGACAGCATTTATAGAGACGAGCTATACAGAGCCATGTCTAGTTTTGGCATCCCTGCCAAACTTGTCAGATTGTGCAGAATGACGATGGAGAACGCTCGCTGCTCCGTAAAGGTCGGAAAAAAATCTCACCGAGACCTTTGATGTCAAAAAAGGATTTAGACAAGGTGACGCGCTGTCATGTGTTGAAGAAGTCACATGAAAGCGCGAGAAAATTGTGCGAAATTCACAAGCCAACACCAGAGGCACAATTTTCCATAAGTCTGTGCAACTACTTGCACACGCTGACGACATTGACATTGTTGGCAGAACACAGCGAGCTGTTACTGGAGCGTTTGCTAGTATTAGTACAGAAGCGAAAAAAATGGGTTTAGGGGTGAATGAGGGTAAAACAAAATATATGCTGTCAACAAGAAGGGACACACAACATCGACGAATCGGACAGAACGTCACGATAGACAGCTATAACTTTGAGGTAGTTAGGGACTTTGTCTACCTCGGCTCCGCTATTAACTCTGAAAATGACATCACATCAGAAATCAAGCGAAGAATCACACTTGCCAACCGCTGTTTCTTTGGCCTAAGACGGCAATTGATTAGTAAGGCCTTGTCAAGAAGCACTAAGGACATTCTATACAAGACTCTCATCATCCCTGTCGTGCTTTATGGCGCAGAAGCATGGACCCTAGCAAAAACGGATGAGGATCTTCTTGGTCGCTTCGAACGCAAAATTCTTCGAGTGATTTCTGGTCCCGTTTGCGTTGACGGGATTTGGAGGAGAAGATTTAACAGCGAACTCTACGAGCTGTACAGCGACATCGACCTGGTCAGAAAAGTACGCATTAGTCGTCTAAGATGGTTAGGACATGTAGAGCGAATGGACACCAACGCTCCGGCCCGTTGAGTCTTCGATTCCAACCCGGAGGGACAACGCAGTAGAGGAAGACCTCGCCTTAGGTGGCGCGCGCAAGTGGAAGGGGACCTCAACCAACTTGGAGTGCGTAACTGGAGGCAGTTAGCCAAAGATCGCGCTAACTGGAGAGGCGTATTGGTTAAGGCCCAGGTTCACCCCGGACTGTAGCGAAACCTTAAGTAAGTAAGTAAGTAAGTAAGTAAATAAACATGACAAGGTGGTGATGTTTCCAAAACAATATCTTAACCGAAAAATGTTTGAAATCGATGTACGCGTTCTCGAGTTATCGCACAAGCTCGAATTATCAATTTTAATAATATTGGTAGATATACTTACCGTAAACGATTAAAACAGCCGAGTCGGATATCCTTTTTCCAGCAATGTTATCAGCATAGCATGTGTAGTTTGCCATATCCTAAAATATAAAAGAACGAGACCGTAAGTCGTTTTCCTATAATTACTTAAAAAAATATATATATATATTTAAATTTTTTACGCTTGATTTTGTAATCGACACCTATATTTTTTATTTACGAGTTATAATAACCCTTTGTCCCATTTAAAGTTAACAAATGGGCTCATAACGTATAATTAGAAATGACACTAGTACTTTTAACAAACTAAAACAATAAAATCATTTCAGAAAATTTGCAGATCATCCAAGTTTAGAAACGAAAAATTCAAATTCCATTTTCCGCTCCAGTGGCCTATTTCACCAAATTACAAACATAATTACAAATTTGTATTTGTTGATTACATTTACAAATTTGTTTACTGATTTTCTGTTTCATAAACTACAAAACTTAGTTCTGACAAGTTTGTTAAAAAGAGAACAAAATTAAGGGAAGTTTTATTTGTTATTTACAAATACAAAAGTTAACCGTTTCACCGTTTCTTTTTCAGAGCTGTAAAGAAAAATTGTTTCTCATAACTTTGTAAGTTCTCTAGCTGATAACATCAAAGAAAAAAAAATAATGTGCACGACTGGGTCGAACAAAACTGTCTCGTTCTTCAAAAGTTTTGTTGGTTGTTTACTTAGTTCATTAGATAGGTAGATAGGTAAAGATCTGATAAAAGAAACGGATCATGAAATATAGAAAAACGAACACATAGTGGTAAGTAAAATTCACTTTTAGTTTTTAAACGTTGAAGCTCTAGACGCAGACAATTTTCGCAAGTTCTTAGAGTTATAAGCGCCTAGTGTACTATTTTTTAGCTCTTACACTTTACAATTTTTTGAGTACGAGAACAATAAATTGTAGTAGGAGTATCTGATTTTTGAAATATTTGGGAATGATTTCCTTTTTGACTGGAATAGATAGTACGGGATCTTATATAGAAGATCTGGATAAGAATACTGATATTATCGTTAATATGTATTTTGATCAAAATCGTTATAGCGGTTTTTGTAAAATCTGGCAGACAAAACAGTACCAAATATTGCAATGTTTAATTGGAAAAATACTATTTGTTAACTATATAGCTAAAAACCGATAATAAGTTATAGTTCGCGATATGCATTACTTGGTTATTAAAGTTATGTCGAACTCAAAAATGGGGTTTTCGAGATATGAGCAATTTTTAAAATTAACGTTTTCGGTGATTCGAATTAAAAATTAAGGACGCAAACATTTTAAGAACATCAATATTACTCTAAGTTTGCATTTTGGTCAAAATCGTTATTGCCGTTTTCTGGTAAACTAAGGAAAACTAAATTCTACAAAAATGACTTTTTTCAAAAATCCATTTTACGATAATACCGAGAAAAACTGAGTTTGCTATTAAGCTGGAAATGACCATATTAAATTAGAATTAATTAGAAATTAATTTTTGTTACAATCGCATGGACCATTTTCGAGATAAATGTCCAAATTTCAAAAGTACCGTTACTCGAATTTTTAGCCAAAAACTGGGTATGTAGTCATGGTAACCTCACCCACTTAAGCTTAAATATCAATTTTGGTTGAAATCGTTAGAGCCGTTTTCGAGCGAATCAAACTGGTACGAAAATTTTGTATGGGAAGTACCATTAATATTGAGGTTACCTTGCAAAATAAAAAACGGCCCCGAACTGTAAGCCCAAAAACTCCAAATCCGAAGTTTGAACGAAATCCGGGCAGCCATTTAGGCTGTAGGCCCGTGGAAGGACGGACAGACAGACGGACAGACCGGACAGAATTTCGCGACCCACTTTTTTGAGTTCGTGTATCATCTTAATGTCAGAATTGATTGATGGAGAAAGTTAATAATAAACTGAACAAAATTTGTATTGCTGATTTAATCCGCGATTAGAAAAATATTTTGTACTGCAATTTTTTAATACAACAACAAATAATGAATGTTAAAATTAGCGAGTGGCAACAACATTTTCGGTTTCTACCTAAGCGCTTTTTATCCGAAACAAAATCTTCAATTAGACCACTATCGGTGCTACTATGCCTTCGACGTAAGTATATTTTTAGGTCTGAAAATCGAATCCTTTGGAAAATTACAAGTTGTTATTAACTCGACACACGATTTTTCTTTTGTAAGAAATTTTCAGTAACTGAACAAATTTGTAAAAATATGTTCATTTGGTGAAACACAAATTGAAACATAACTATGAATTTTACTAAATTAATACTAAGCAACAAAGAAAATTAACTTTTGGTGAAACGGAAATAATGAAATTTCTACAAATTTCTCTTTGTAAACAACAAATACAATCTTGTAACACAAACATTTTGTGAAACAGAAAAAATATTTTTTTCACAAATTTGTTAAAAAAAAAACTTGTAGACAACAATCCGTAAGTTGGTGAAATAAGCCGCAGTTCATACCTACATATATTAACCCGAACAATTTCACCGTATATGGTACGTAACCCTCCTCTTAAAATTCTTAGCTCAAGAGAAAATAAATTTTTAAATTTTTGTTCATATTTTTTGGTTGTAATATTCCTTATGTCAGTTTGAATTTGTGTGTTTTATTGCTCCTGCAATACTAAGAGTCTAAGAGTGTTATTCATTATAAGCTACTTTATAATTTGAAAATGTTACCCACATATTTTTATTTATATTTTGCCAAAGTTAGACCTTGAAGAGTGTGCTTGTGAACACACACTATATGTGAAACTTCTCCCGCTAAATGGGATGTTTAATTGTATTGTGTTGTAGTTGAATTGTATTAAGAAATTTATTTTAAAAACCAAATCTTTATAATATTATAATAATAATACAGCGCAGTATATAGTATTCATTCATTTAAAAAGTTTCCATAACGCAATCCCATCCAGAGTTTTCTATTTTAAGAAGTTTTGTTGGGATTTAGATTTAATAAAAAAATTGATTCAGTAGTCTAGTGTCTGTGTAAGACCAAGCTTTATCAGTTCACACACCCAGGTCCAGCGTGCCCATATAAGTCTTCAATAATAAGAAATAAGTTTAATGAATTCAAAAAATGTTTATATCCTATCTATCAAACTACAATCAACCATATACCTATGTAGGTAAATCCACAAAATGTCATTGAAATAAGTTGAGTAGTTTCGGAGATCGACAACAGCGCCACCTATCGGGTCCAAACTATTCTATCTTCTAAGTTGCAACCAACCATACACACCTACAAAATCTCATTGAAATCGGTTGAGTGGTTTAAAATATCGACAACAGCCCAAACCTATCCTTTCTTTCAAATTGCAACCTACCCTACACATCCACAAAATTTAATTGAAATCGGTAGAGTGGTTTAGGAGTCGAGAACGTCGACGTAGTGATGGCGATGGCGAAAGGCTAATTTCCGCCGTTGCCACGGAATTTCCGTCTCGGTCGAGTCGATTTTACTCCCAAGTCGCACCTATAGATGTTTCACATCAAAAATAGTTTCCGTAACGAAGATCTATTAAATAATTAAATTCATGTAGAATTTTTGACAAATACGATCTCACTGTACCTATATTACGATTAAAATTAAAAAAAAAAATCCCAGTACAATGTATGGAATATTAATTTTTATGAATTGTTCTATTTTCTTTTAAAATTTTAAAATGTTCTCGTCGCATAAACCCTCCTTAGGCGTAGACAGAAAAAAAAATATATATATAGCTCAAATCGGACGAGCTGTTCTCGAGTGTTGGGTACACCGACTCAGGATTCTTTGCATACGCCAGCACTAGAGCTATAGTCCTAAGATCGCAACTCCTCCCTTTAAGTGTATCTACCTCAATTATAGACTGGGGCACGCACATATTCTGAATAAATACGTGGGAAACGCTGTCAATTCTACCTACTTGTCTCCCCACCTAGACTTCGATATACCATTCTTTTCCTATTTCTCCAGCAGGGATGAATGAAACACAGGTGAACCCACAAAAAGAAAATCAATATCCATCTACACATATAGATCCAAGACGGACTGTGGAACCGATGCTGGAATTTTCGCCAAAGTATTAAATATACACCACTCAATTTTGATTGCCTGATCACAGTAATGTCTTCCTGGCGAAGGTTCTCGCAATCGCTGAAGTTCCAAGTCCGAAGCTCTTCGCGAAGAGCTTAAGGTTCTCTGCTCGCAGCATACCACGTGTCTCTGCTGGGTTCCTGGTCACAGGGACAAGACCGGTAATGAGATGGTTGATAAACTGGCAAGAAATTGATGTCTTATGGATCTGTAACCTGCGAAATATCACGGAAGTTATGGCCAGAATAAAACACAAGTTGGACTAATACGCTGATGCGACTTGAGAGATCGTCGTTATGCAAACTGGGCGGGTCACAACTTCATAAGAAACCATACAATGAAATTGAAACTCAAGGAGGATGATATATGCAGGGGCTGCGGAGATGAGGAGGTACACCAGGACACTTGAGGAATAGAACACTTGGAAGTTACTACTTCCATGACATACAGGAATTCTGATGTCTCATTGTCCAATATTTACAGGTTCATAAACACATCAGGATGGCTGGACAAAGTCGAGTAACCGAGATGGAAGAAATCTTATCGCCAACAACAACGGCTATCACAATTTGGGGTACTGCAGGTCTCGCTCTGCCGTATCCACCCATCAACCTAACCTAACATCTACCTCAATGCTTTGCTCGCCAGGAATAGGCTTTAGGAGACATTGAAGGCGCAATTTCTGATACGAATCGTTTTTGCCATTCCGCAAGATCCACAACTAACGGCCAGTTTTCTTGTTTTTTTTTTTTTTTTTTACTTTTGAGGAACTTTTATGCTACCCGCATAATATGTAATACAATACATAATGTATAATAAGTACATATTTGTATCAGCAAATCTTAAATAACATACATTAGTGATTAGGGAGGTTTGGCAAAGGGCAACAACTTACTTGCAGCGTCACTTTGTTCACTATTAAACTGCCATCTGAGGTTACGTCAATACCTTCTATATCTATTATTGGAAAGTCATTTTTATACCACGTAATAGTCGGTGGAGGTACTCCATTTGGTGGTTTACAATGCAGTTCTGCCCGTGATCCCAGCTCAACACGCAGCGAAGTTGGTGAAACAACGAACTGTTTTCGTATGTCTGAAAAATAAATAACAATAAAATAATTAACAATTAAGTTCACAATTATTGATAGTTCGAATTGTACAAAATATTTTCTTGCAATCGTCCTTTCAGATTTTAAGATATAAACATATTGTCGTGCGATAAAGTACTTACATGCGACATTTATCGTAGCAGCTTGACTTTTCGTCACTCCTCGTGACGACCATGCATGACATTCGCATTGAAAAGGTCCTTTCCCAAAATATTCATCCACGAGATCCCGATGAATGGTGGCTGTAACTTCTTCCATATGTACTCCGCTATGTGGGTCAACATGTGATTCGTGAACAGATGGCGGCGGCTGTGAGCTGCCGCTACATTTGAAATGAACCTGTAAGCAGTAAATAGAACAAATACTTCTTTGAGCGAAAATTCAAATTTGCCGGAGTTTATATACTGAATTCGCCCTTAAATATTAATTTCAAGTTTCAGATGTGTTGGCGCTAATGGTTTTCGTCGAGCCACAAAACATAAGTAAGTAGAGGTACCTACACAATTAATAAAATATTCTTACTACGAGGATTAAATAAACAAAAATAACACTCTGAGGAACCAATCAAATTTGCCAGGCAAAAGAACTGAAAATTATTATGGATCCATAAATAGTTCAAATGAGAATGCTCACACTAGGTCGCAAGTATTTACACTAGGAACAAAATTGGTCTATTGGGTCGGACAGACGGACAGACATCATAGCGAAAGTAATAAGGTTCCATTTTTTTCCTTTGGGAACGGAATCTTAAAAACCGCAAGTGCGAGTGTCACTCGCGCACCGAAGTGACAGATGAGGTAAACTACATGTAAGTAGAGTGTAGAGAACACTTACTTACTTAATGTGGCGCTACAGTCCGGGGTGGACCTGGGCCTTAACCAATACGCCTCTCCAGTTAGCGCAATCTTTGGCTAACTGCCTCAAGTTGCGCACTCCAAGTTGGTTGAGGTCCCCCTCCACTTGCGCGCGCCACCTAAGGCGAGGTCTTCCTCTACTGCGTTGTGCCTCCGGGTTGGAATCGAAGACTCAACGGGCCGGAGCGTTGGTGTCCATTCGCTCTACATGTCCTAACCATCTTAGACGACAAATGCGTACTTTTCTGACCAGGTCGATGTCGCTGTACAGCTCGTAGAGTTCGCTGTTAAATCTTCTCCTCCAAATCCCATCAACGCAAACGGAACCAAAAATCACTCGAAGAATTTTGCGTTCGAAGCGACCAAGAAGACCCTCATCCGTTTTTGCTAGGGTCCATGCTTCTGCGCCATAGAGCAGGACAGGGATGATGAGAGTCTTATATAGAATCTCCTTAGTGCTTCTTGACAAGGCCTTACTAATCAATTGCCGTCTTAGGCCAAAGAAACAGCGGTTGGCAAGTGTGATTCTTCGCTTGATTTCTGATGTGATGTCATTATCAGAGTTTATAGCGGAGCCGAGGTAGACAAAGTCCCTAACTACCTCAAAGTTATAGCTGTCTATCGTGACGTTCTGTCCGATTCGTCGATGTTGTGTGTCCCTTCTTATTGACAGCATATATTTTGTTTTACCCTCATTCACCATTAAACCCATTTTTGCCGCTTCTGTACTAATACTAGCAAACGCTCCAGTAGCAGCTCGCTGTGTTCTGCCAACAATGTCAATGTCGTCAGCGTATGCAAGTAGTTGCACAGACTTATGGAAAATTGTGCCTCTGGTGTTGTCTTGTGAGTTTCGCACAATTTTCTCAAGAATGATGTTGAAGAAGTCACATGACAGCGCGTCGCCTTGTCTAAATCCTTTTTTGACATCAAAGGTCTCGGTGAGATTGTTTCCTACCTTTACGGAGCAGCGAGCATTCTCCATCGTCATTCTGCACAATCTGACAAGTTTGGCAGGGATGCCAAAACTAGACATGGCTCTGTATAGCTCGTCTCTATAAATGCTGTCATGTGCGGCCTTAAAATCGATAAAAAGATGGTGAGTATCGATCTGAACTTCTTGGGGTTTCTCCAGGATCTGCCGTACTGTGAATATTTTTTGATCGGTCGTGGACTTACCGGGCCTAAAACCGCACTGATAGGGACCTATCAGATCGTTGACGAAAGGTTTCAGGCGCTACACAGTACAGCAGACATGATCTTATACGCAGTGTTAAGGAGACTGATGTCTCTATAGTTGGCGCAGTTAAGAGAGTCTCCTTTCTTGTGGATCGGGCAAACGATGCTGAGGTTCCATTCATCAGGCATACTTTCCTCTAACCAAATTTTGGAGACGAGTTGGTGTATGCACTCTACCAATTCATCTCCGGCTACCTTGAAGAGCTCGGCAAGTAAGCCGTCTGTTCCAGCAGCCTTGTTGGATTTCAGCTTGGATATAGCTATCCTCACTTCATTTTGGTCAGGTGGACGGAAGTCTTGGCTTTCATCGTCCAGGTTGAATGGTTCGTTCTGCCTGACAGCGGAATTTGTGTCGTCTTCGCCGTTTAGCAGTCTGCAGAAATGGTTTTTCCATGTCCTCAGCACCGACTGTGACTCTACTACAAGGTTTCCTTGTTCGTCTCTACAGGTCTCCGTTCGGGTTATGTTGGCATGACACGTTCTTTTTACCTTTTGGTAAAACTTCCGAACATTGTTCCTGGAGTAACAACTCTCTATATCGTCGATCGCGCGCTTCTCATGCGACGTCGTGCTAGTTGTAGATTCCGGGAAGCCGCGTCTGGACTGGAAGACTGCTACAATAGAGCAGGTTTTTCCCGGTCGAGACGGTCATACTAGAGCTTGCGAAATACGTTATGCCAATGGATTTAGGACTCGACGATCTGTTCAGTTGTTATACAACCTCGAAATCCCTGCATTTTCGCCGCCCGGAGGATGTTAAAAAGTATACATAAACTCACACATACACATATACTTTTTTACTCTCATGTCTATACTATCCATATATATCTTTTGTCACAATTTTCTCTTTGAAATAAATCAGTTGAAGTTCAGAATTTGTACGACTAGCTTGTTTCGCCTTTGTTCCGAGTTTACGCCGGGGCCATTTTCAAATCGTTCTTCATTTTTTCTACAGTGATGAAGTGTTTACTTTCATTTGTGTGTATAGACTTCAGTCTAAGTCAGTTGGGGTGTTTATTGATGAATTTTCTGTTCTGTAAATAAAGAGCGAGCAGCGAATCTTTTAATTTTGGGTGATTTTAACCTGGATCTTTTAACCACTTGTCCTGTGTTGGACGCATATAATAGTATTTTTTCTGAGCATGGGCTTACTTCGTTGGTTAACGAACCTACGAGACTAGTCGCAGGAACCTGTCTTGATCACGTTTTTGGACGTCTCTTAAAAATTCCTCCTAATGAGCTGGTAGAAGCTGGTATTGTCTTCGACCTGGATATTTCAGATCATTGCATGACAGGTATAGCGTTTAGTACTTTAAAAAATAAGGAACAAAATAAATGTATTCCTGAATGTGGGGCTGCTAAGATTGATTTCAACAAATTAAATTTCGAATTGCTTTATGATAAATGGGAGGAAGTATATACTGAACAAAATCCTTCTTGTGCTTACTACGTATTTTTAAATATTTTAAAGAATCGGATCTGCAGTTCAACCTACGTTGTTTGTAAGAAACAATCTGAAAGAAGATTAAAACCTTGGATTAATAGCATTCTGCTTAGAAAAATTAGGTTCAAACACAAACTAGGAAAAAAATGTCAAAAACATCCATTTAACACAAACTTTAAATGCCGCTTTAAAAGTTTTTGTCGAAAAGTTAATAAAGAAATTCGATTAAGTCGTGACAATTATTATCATAACAAGATAAGTAGCTCTAGAGTAGGGATGATACGGAGCTTCGACTCCGAATCCGATATGTCGGAACTTCCGGTTTAAATTGCACCTCCGAATCCGGCTTCGGTTGCGATATAATCACATCGGAGGTTTATCGGAGCACCATTATGGGTGACGAGGCGACGGATGAACATGAACAACAAAGAATTATCGAGTTGCAACATTTTACAATACGACTGTCTTTTCACTCTTTTATGTATTTTACATAACTAGTTGAGAGTGCGTGTGTCATATTTTATATTTTCAAATTTTATATATTAATAATTTGTGTCTGCGTGCGACCTCCGCCTCCGACTCCGATATTTCTGATTTCTGATCCTAGAGACGTAGCTACTTTATTCAATACTTAGTTTACTACGGTCGGAGTAAATTCATTTCCAAGCGAATTATCTTTGCCTTGTTTCTTTTGTACTAGCTATGGACTTTCGAACAGTGGGTTCAGTAGAAACAGTTTCTGGAAAACTATAAATTCCCTTAAAAATACTAGCTCTTGTGGAAATGATGGTATCTCGAACATTATGCTGCGAAAAATCGCACTTAATATAGTAGATGTTTTAGCACATATACTTAGCCTTACCATCCGTCCGGGTTTTCCCGGACATGCACTCTTTTTTGCTTCTGCGGGGAACGTCCGGTATAGTTTTAATAAAATGTCCGGGATTATTTTCACTTATCCACTTAATTTAGAAATTGATCGAAAAATCAGTCGGAGATAATTAAAATCTAGTAAACGAACAGAACTAATAATGGATACTTGAGATTCTAAGAATCATAATAAAAATTTTGTTTTTTTCGTCCTTGTTTTGTACTCTTTTTCTGATCGTCATTTGTCCGGGAAAGTTCGGGACTTGGAGCCCCATGAACTACTTTCATCAAAAACCATCTGGCAACACTGATATACTTAATTTGAGTGTTTTGTCCGGAATATTTCCTGATCAGCTAAAATGTTCTGTTGTAGTACCCCTATTTAAAAAGGGTAGGTAAAAAGATATTAAAAACTACAGAACAATCTCTTTATTGTCCTCAATTTCAAAAATATTTGAAAAAAATCATTAAAAGCAAAATCTTATTATGTCTTCCTAAGCAAATTTTTTTTAGTCCCTTGCAGTTTGGGTTCCGATCAGGTTTATCGACAGAAGATGCTGTCCTGGACTTTTTCAATTTCATACAAAAAGGTATGGATGGCAAAAAATGATGCGGCGCGCTTTTCATTGATATAACCAAGGCCTTTGATATGGTTAACCATAGCATTCTGTTAAGCAAGTTACATAGTTTAGGTTTTCGTGGTTCTATTTATAACTGGTTTAAATCCTATCTAAAAGACAGAAATCAAAAAGTAAAAATAAATAATTTCTTAAGCGACTTGATGGAGGTAAAGTTAGGTGTGCCACAGGGATCAGTTCTGGGTCCCATTCTCTTCTTGATTTATATAAATTCTTTATTTGAACATTTGTGGGAAAAGTAAAGGCATTTGCTGATGATCTTGCAATTGGATATGATTCTGCAAATCTTTTTAATTTAATTGCTGACATTAATTATGATGTTCATTTGTTAAGATCATGGTTTGCTGAGCATAAACTTGTTGTCTATACTTATAATAAAACTGTTGGCAATTTTTCTGTTACCTAATGGCGTGAGAACTACTGCACAGATTTCGATGAAACTTTTTTTGAAATGTTCCTTCAGATTTTGTGCAACATATAGGCTATTCATTTCATTGCCATGCCTATTTTTTTGGAGCGTTTTTGACCAAAATGTGTTTTTTTTCCGACTTTACTGCCTTTAACTCGCCATTACTCAGATAATTCTTAATCAATGCAAACAAAACAAAATACTTAGGAGAGCCAACACTTTTATAGATATTTCAAGCCATCAATCAGCTTTCTATGTCCTCTAGAAGCTGAGCTACAACCTAAAATCTAACACCAAAAAAATAAATTTATTTTCTGAAATCGAATATTATCAGCAGCCGCGGTTCTTGATCGTTGTTCTGCTTGGGGGTGGTTTGGTGGCGCACATCGCACAAGCACGTTCATATGAAAAAAAAAAAAACAAAAAACAGCGACAATGTGTTTCGGATCGGAGGAAATGCGCAGATGGCTGATGACGTGTGGTGTGGTGGTGAATGTATGTTGGAGGGGGTGTATATAGAAACTGAGTTCATGGTTTTTGCTGTAATGGTTGTTATATACCCACGCTGATACCTACAGACTACAGTAAAGAATTGAAGAATTCAAGAAGTAAGGACGATATAGGTGAATTATGTTGTTTGATTTAGTTATTGTTGGTGTAGATACAAATTTCCGTTCAGGCTTTTGTTTTAGTGGTTGTTTTGATGTTACCTACGTTGATACCTACAGTAAGGAAGTGGAACTTTAGGACTTACGCTGTTGAATTTAATTTTCTTAATTGATGTTTTAGGTAAATAGATTTGTTTGATTTATTGTTTCACATTGACAATGTTCACCGCTTTGTTTTAGCTAGATTTTAAACAAATATGCCGTTGAGAAAACGGTCAAATGTCTTTTATTGGAAAGTTCACAGCCTTACGCCGCGTACGAAGTTGCGGGCACAGCTAGTTAGCAATAAAACCAAATTAATGTTCTTCAGTCTTGATACAAACGAAATGACTGATATTAATTTGTTGTTTCATTCTCCTGATTGTATTGGATTCAAACTATTTAACAACATTTGCTCGAGTCTTGGTTCTTTTCCTCTTTTTGATGCAAATGCAGTGTGTAATGATAATTGCTTTAGTCTTGAAATAGTGAAGGAGTTCAGGTATCTGGGTGTTACGATTGATCAGCATTTTAGGTGGAACCAACGCATAATCTAAAGCAGTACTTTCTTTCAATAATTCGCTGCTTTTACAATTCCATTCTAAAAACTGTTTACTACGGATTGTTTCATTCCAAATTTGAATATGGGATATCTTGTTGGGGGGGTGCATACCTAAACAAATTGCAGCAATTGATTGTTCTTCAAAAATTTGCTGTAAGGCAAATCTGTAAGTCTACACCCTTGGCTCACTCTATAGCACTATTTCGAAAAATGGGCATTTTACCGGTAAGACACCTTTATTACTTTAAGGTATTGAAGAGATTTTTTATGAGATGCGGGTATATGCAAAGTCCTATACTAGACACATATAACTTAAGACTGAATTCCCGCTCTGTTTCTACACTACCTTTTCGGACTACACATTTTAGAAACTCCTACACTATCGTTTCAGTCAGGGTGTTGAAATAGAGATGGTGGCGGAAGAGCCCTTAATGGGTCAACGGCAGCTCTCACATCCCCGCAGCGGGTTACTGACTCCGGAATATTCCGGCTCCTTTTGCCCAAGGGGTTACAGAAAGGGCTTGGTCCTCCAGGTTGGGGGTTGTGCGTGGGGTTAACTACCCTACCACGGAAAAAAAGCACTGTTGCGAAGCAACCAAAAGCCTCGGATAAGGACGGATTCACTGTTGACGACCCTGCAAAACGAAAAAAGGACAATGACGTTCGGATCTGCACGTGGAATGTTCGAACTCTGAACAGACCGCGTGCAGCCGAACAACTAGCGGAGGCCCTAGACTGCTACAAAGCAGGTATCACCGCCATCCAGGAAGTGCGGTGGGATGGGCCGGGCAAAAGGAGGATGAAAAACTGTGACATTTACTACGGTGACTGCTACAGAGAACAAAAGCAGCGTCTATTTGGATGCGGATTTGTTGTAAGCGGCAGACTTAGGCAAGAAGTCTTGAGCTTTCGACACGTTAGTGAACGCCTTACAACTATCCGCATCAAGGCTAAATTCGCCAACATCAGCCTGATATGCGCTCACGCCCCCACAGAAGATAAAGACGATGCTACCAAAGAATGTTTCTACGAGCTCCTCGACAAAACATATGAGCAATGTCCTAAGCATGACGTTAAAATCGTCTTGGGTGATTTTAACGCCAAAATAGGAAAGGAGGACATCTTTGGTAGCACAATCGGAAAACACAGCCTACACGACACCACGTCTGGAAACGGACTTAGGCTGATTGATTTTGCTGCGGGACGTAATGTTACCATAGCTAGTTCACGGTTTCCTCACCTCAATATACACAAAGGAACATGGCGGTCACCTGATCATCAAACCGTCAACCAAATTGATCACGTTGCGATCGACGCAAGGCACTCCTCCAGTATTCTAGATGTCCGAACTTTCCGAGCGGCCAACATAGACTCGGACCACTACCTTGTTGTAGCCAAGGTACGGATGCGGATATCCAAGACGCCACAACAACGAGAAAATACTGTGAGGAGATTTAACGTTGGACGACTACAAACGCAACAAACCGCCAGAACCTTTGCCGATCGCGTATCCCTCAACCTCTCGAGAAGTCCTATGCTGCCAGCATCAAGTGCCGAAGACCAGTGGCGCCGATGCCAAGAAGCCATCAAAAACGCCGCAACTGATGTGCTCGGTTTCAACAGCCCACCCCCCCGAAACCCCTGGTTTGACGAAGAGTGCCGGCAAGCACATGCAGCAAAACAAAGTGCCTACGAAGCGTCGCTGCATAGAAGGACGAGAGCAGCTCGTCAGCTCTACGAGCAAAAAAGGAGGGAAGAACATCGGCTTCTCCGGAGAAAAAAGAGAGAGCATGAGAAGCGCGCGATCGAGGATATAGAGAGGTGTTACTCCAGGAACAATGTTCGGAAGTTTTACCAAAAGGTAAAAAGAACGTGTCATGGCAACAAGACCCGAACGGAGACCTGTAGAGACGAACAAGGAAACCTTGTAGTAGAGTCACAGTCGGTGCTGAGGACATGGAAAAACCATTTCTGCAGACTGTTAAACGGCGAAGACGACACAAATTCCGCTGTTAGGCAGAACGAACCATTCAACCTGGACGATGACAGCCAAGATTTCCGTCCACCTGACCAAAATGAAGTGAGGATAGCAATATCTAAGCTTAAATCCAACAAGGCTGCTGGTCCAGACGGCTTACCTGCCGAGCTCTTCAAGGCAGCCGGAGATGGCTTGGTAGAGTGCATACACCAACTCATCTCCAAGATTTGGTTAGAGGAAAGTATGCCTGATGAATGGAACCTCAGCATTGTTTGCCCGATCCACAAGAAAGGAGACCCTCTAAACTGCGCCAACTACAGAGGCATCAGTCTCCTGAACACTGCGTATAAGATCATGTCTGCTGTATTGTGTGAACGCCTGAAACCATTCGTCAACGATCTGATAGGTCCCTATCAGTGCGGTTTTAGGCCCGGTAAGTCCACGACCGATCAAATATTCACACTACGGCAGATCCTGGAAAAAACCCAAGAATACCAGATCGATACTCACCATCTTTTTATCGATTTTAAGGCCGCATATGACAGCGTTTATAGAGACGAGCTATACAGAGCCATGTCTAGTTTTGGCATCCCTGCCAAACTTGTCAGATTGTGCAGAATGACGATGGAGAACGCTCGCTGCTCCGTAAAGGTCGGAAACAATCTCACCGAGACCTTTGATGTCAAAAAAGGATTTAGACAAGGTGATGCGCTGTCATGTGACTTCTTCAACATCATTCTTGAGAAGATTGTGCGAAACTCACAAGCCAACACCAGAGGCACAATTTTCTATAAGTCTGTGCAACTGCTTGCATACGCTGACGACATTGACATTGTTGGTACAACACAGCGAGCTGTCACTGGTGCGTTTGCAAGTATTAGTACAGAAGCGGCAAAAATGGGTTTAGTGGTGAATGAGGGTAAAACAAAATATATGCTGTCAACAAGAAGGGACACACGACATCGACGAATCGGGCAGAACGTCACGATAGACAGCTATAACTTTGAGGTAGTTAGGGACTTTGTCTACCTCGGCTCCGCTATAAACTCTGATAACGACATCACATCAGAAATCAAACGAAGAATCACACTTGCCAACCGCTGTTTCTTTGGCCTAAGACGGCAATTGATTAGTAAGGCCTTGTCAAGAAGCACTAAGGAGATTCTATATAAGACTCTCATCATCCCTGTCCTGCTCTATGGCGCAGAAGCATGGACCCTAGCAAAAACGGATGAGGATCTTCTTGGTCGCTTCGAACGCAAAATTCTTCGAGTGATTTTTGGTCCCGTTTGCGTTGACGGGCTTTGGAGGAGAAGATTTAACAGCGAACTCTACGAGCTGTACAGCGACATCGACCTAGTCAGAAAAGTACGCATCAGTCGTCTAAGATGGCTGGGACATGTAGAGCGAATGGACACCAACGCTCCGGCCCGAAGAGTCTTCGATTCTAACCCGGAGGGACAACGCAGTAGAGGAAGACCTCGCCTTAGGTGGCGCGCGCAAGTGGAAGGGGACCTCAACCAACTTGGAGTGCGCAACTGGAGGCAGTTAGCCAAAGATCGCGCTAACTGGAGAGGCGTATTGGTTGAGGCCCAGGTCCACCCCGGACTGTAGCGCCACCTAAGTAAGTAAGTACACTATCGTTTCGCGTAAGTTGTTTAATAAACTAAAATTAGAATTGTACCAGTGTTCTTAAAAAGTAAAAAATCTCGGCTTCTTGCTTTTGATGTTGGTAAAATCGAAGTTCTGTTGCGCTATGTGGTTTAATTTAATGTTTGTTTTGATTTGAACTTTGTTTTGCTTTTATTCTTTCAGTCTTGCTTTGCATTTAGTCTCTTTAGCTGATTCAAATACTTTAACTTGTCTCTTCACACATCTGTAAAATTGTTTTCTTCAATGTAATGTTAAATATGTTTTACTGTTCACCCCACGATTTAATATTTTATATAAAATGTAGCATTATTTTATCTATTTTTTAATTTAAATACAAATGCTACAAACTATTCTCTTTAACCAAAAATGTTCAGTTAGAATATGTTTATGAAATTTTTATAAAATTTTTTGTAAATGAGAATAATGAATAAATTATTGAATTGAATTGAAAAATAATATTTCTACTATTTGGCTGTAAAACTATTCAACTGGTTTACTGCCTTAGTGCCTTCTACGATACCATATGAATTGTAAATCCTTTATTAGAGATGTTTCATTTCTCTTGTCTGCGTAGTGCAGTATTAAATTAGTTTTTATGTCGGACCATACTAATGGTGTCCCAAACATGTTGAGGGCCTCATTAGCATTGCCCTAGATCTTATTTCTAATTGCTCGTAGCAACACTTCTTCCGATCAACTTCTCAGTCAATTCCATAAAAGAAAACCGAATTTTCTGTTTTTACTGTTCCATCTGTCAGGAATTTTTTTCTGATGGAATCCAATCAGTGCAAGCGGGGGTTGGTTTGTTGTAGTTGTTTTCGTAGGAAAACATTTTTCTGGCAGATTTTTTGCTATGACCGCCCAAACGAAAAAAAAACTCATTTTCAAACTGTTCCAACTTTTTCGTTTGCAATAACTAAAGCCTAAGAATTCGAACTTTTAAAAATAAAACGCACCGTATAACGGAAGCGTTGTTGTTTATTTGGAGCTCCTGGCCGTGATAATAATTAAAAACTTTTTCATAAATACCTATTTAATAAATACTTCATCGGTGTCTTCAACGGCAAAAACATTTTTGAAATGTTTGACAAACAAATGTTTCTGAACAAATCTTTCGCTGTACTGGATACACCTTAATATGCCAAGAAAAACTGAAAAGCCGCAAAAAATTGTTTATTCGTTGCATATTTGAAAATAAAATCTTAAATTACCTATAGTTTTTAAAAAACAATTTCAAAAATCAAAACTATGCAAATTTGACTCAAATGGTAACACGAAGCAAGTGAAATGTCATGTCCATTGATATCATATTGTGACGTCACGCTGCACCAAATGTTTGGAATATGGCTGGTGGCGATTTGAAGTTTACCATCACGTTGCACCAAATGCTTGCAATACGGCTGGTGGCAAAATGAAGTTTGCCATACTCATACATTTACATTAGGTATCTGTCGTGTTTTGAAAGCAACTGTAGCCACAACTTAAAAATAAAATTCTTCAATGATCCGTATTGTTTTATTTTCGTGATCTGATCCGGATCAGTTTCATCGAAATCTGTGCAGCAGTTTTCACGCCATTAGGTAACAAAGAAAATGCCTACAGTTTTATTATATGCATAGATTGAGAAATGTTGAAGCCGAAAATATCCAAACTCAAATATGAAAATTAAAACTGCACAAAAACAAAAACAAAAAAACACAAACTCCTGATTGAGAGACTTTTTTTAGATTCCATTTTGCAATGTTAACAAACAAAAAAAACGCAAATGTGAACGAGTTTTTATATTACACTACTTCGAAATGGGTTGGTATAAATGTGTGAAAATCAATTTCAATGGATTTCCATTGCAAGTAAAAATATGTTTTTTACGGTCAACTCACAAAAGAAACCAAATTCGGATTTAATGTTCGATTTGGCAGCAGAAATCTGAAATCTCAGATCAAAATCTGAAATGTCCAATAATCGAAAAAGACATAACTGTTTAGAAAGGTTTAGTTATACGAAAAGAGTGCGAACGTTAGAATTATAAATTCCTAAGGATCCTAAAAAACTTTATCGCTGTTTATTGTATTTAGGCCCGTTTGCTGATACTATACTCATAGCGATTTAAGCTCCCATTAAAATCTTATGTGACAGTTTATGAAATAGAAAGTAGCCCATAAGGTATTTATGTAGAACTTAAATCGCTGTGAGTAGTATCAACAAACGGGTCTTGCAATTAGTTTCGCTTCATCAAACAAAACTATGCACAGCGTTTTTGATGTTCGCCCACCACACCAAAGCAGAACCAAGTTCAAGAGCAATCGTTGTTGATATAAATTAAATAATCCATTTATATTTTGGCATATCATTCCGCTTCTGGATGGTTAAGACATTTTTAAGAAACAGCAATAGCTCAAACACTTCTGGAAAAAAATTAAGCAATGAATAGGAAAACTAAACAATAACAATAACATCGTTTTAATTTTGTCCTTAATAACAGTGGTACAATTTGCCCTTTTTACGTCCCCTTTGAATTATGCCGATTCACTTTCAATTTCATTCCTCTAGCTGTGTCACCACCACAAGGCGTGGAGGAGTAAACACTTCGCGCCACACTAATAACAAATTTTAGTCTCGACTTAAAATTAACGGAAGCTCACAATTACGAAATTTATATGAAAAATTAGGCACTGTGAACTACTAAAATTTAGAGTTCAAACTAAAAATGTTTATTAATTGGTAAGGCCCTTTGCCAAAACAAATGAATGCGACAAAGAGCGAAGTTAGGGAAAACAAAGCATTACCTCTATAACATTTGTTTCAAAAACGTTTGGTCTGTTAAGACCATAAAATACGTTGTCCCAGGTAAGAAAAAAATGTATATATAAATGTCATATTTTTGTATTTATTTATTGTCAGCGCGAGTAGGTTAGGGTTAGGTTTTTGGGCTGACGAAGCGGGTGACCCTCGCTTCGTCACACTCAGGTCCTTGTGGACCCATTGTGATACCCTTTATTTGTGGGGTTTAGCCGCGTTTCCTTCTCCTTATTCGATGTTGTCCAGCCATCTTGATGTCCTCAAAAACCTATGAAGATCAAAGAGTGAGATGTTTGAGAGTTCTTGAATGTCTTGGAAGTAATATCTTCCAAGTGTTCTATTTCGCAATTGACAGAGGCTCGGGCAGTGACAGAGGAAGTGAGGTGTGTCCTCATGCGTCTCCTCATCACCGCAGCCTCTACAGATGTCGTCGTCTATGAGGTTTAATTTCATTGTATGGTTTCTTAGGAAGTTATGACCTGTCAGAGCACCTACCAACTTAGACAGTGATGATCTGTCAAACTTCAAGAGTTTGTTGGTCCGTCTTTTGTCATATTCAGGCCAAAGCTTCCTTGATATTTCACAGGTTGTTAGTGTCTTCCACCTGTTATTGGCTTTCATTCGGATCTTGTTTTCCACCCGTTCTCTGAGGTTACAGAGTGGTGGTTTGATCGATTGTAGTGCCTGATCATGGTCAATTGCAGACCCCTTTCTTGCCAGCTCGTCTGCAATCTCATTGCCGGCTTTATCCCTGTGTCCAGGAACCCAGCAGAGATTTATATTATGCTGCGAGCCAAGAGCTTTGAGCTCTTCGCGACAGCTGCGAATTAGCTTTGATTTGATTTCAGTAGCCGAAATTGCTTTAATGGCTGCCTGGCTATCAATGAATATAGTAATATCATTACGTGGTATTGCCGTCATTGACACCATACACGCCGCTTCCATAATTGCCAGAACCTCGGCTTGGAAGACACTGCCATGATCAGGAAGCCTGATTGAGCGGCGTATGTTTAATTCCTCCGAGAATAGACCGGCTCCAGTGCCATAGTCCATCTTTGATCCATCTGTGTAGATGGATATAGATTTCCTTTTAGCGGGTTCGTTTGTTTCCCATTCCTCCCTGCTCGGAAGGGAGAAGGAGAATGGCTTGTCGAAATCTAGGTAGGGAGACATGTAGTCAGAGCTAACATCGTTCTCTACGTATCTCTTCAAAATCTGCGCATGTCCTGTAGCATTAGCATTCCAGCCTTGTGTTTGGCTAATCCTGAGTGCACTTTTGACGGCCGATTCTTGCATATATAGGTCCAGGGGGAGCAAGTTGAGAATGGCCTCCAACCCAGCGGTTGGTGTCGTTCTGATTGCACTGGTTGTTCCTATACATGCTAATCTTTGTATTTTTGTCATTTCTTTCAGATTGGTTACCTTGTCCGCGGCTTGCCACCAGACTAAGTTGCCATATGTGAGTATCGGTCGCACTATAGCCGTGTACATCCACAGAATTACTCTAGGGTTTGGTCCCCACTTCCTGCCGAAGGTACGGCTGCATGCATAGAATGCATTTGCTGCTTTCTTTACTCTTTCCTTGATGTTTGGTTTCCAATTTAGTTTCCTATCTAGAATTATTCCCAGATATTTCGCATTTTCTGCCACTCTTAGGGGAGTTCCCTCAATAGCTGGTGGCTCGAATTGCGGTATGTTCCTTTTATTTGTGAATAGCACAAGTTCGGTTTTTTGGGGATTGATTCCTAGACCATATTGTTTTGTCCCCAAGTTGAGTGCACGTAGTGAGTTCTCCAACAGTTCGCTTATGGTCGATAAGAATTTGCCTGTCGCAAGCAATACTACATCGTCTGCGTTGCGTATGCAACTACTTTGACCCCACTGTTTCCAAGTTTCAATAGTATTTCGTTAATGACAAGGACCCAGAGTAATGGGGAAATGACCCCTCCTTGCGGTGTACCTCTTGAGGCAGTTACTCTTAGGTCAGTGTCACCTAATTTTGCATTGATATTCCTTTCATTGAGTAGATTCATGATCACTTTAATGAGTGATTGTTCAACGTTGGAATTTTGTAATGCCCTTTTCACCGCGCATGTTTTGACATTGTTAAACGCCCCTTCAATGTCTAGAAATGCGGTTAGTGTATATTCTTTGTCTTTTAATGACTTCTCTATAACGCCAACGACTTCGTGTAGTGCTGTTTCTACTCCTTTGCCCTTTATGTAAGCATGTTGTGTAGTGGAGATTACATTTTTTTTTTTTTTTTTTTAGTTTATTATTATTATTAGTTTATTATTATTTAATTTACATTAATTAATTATTACAGTAATAAAATTAATAATAGAAATTCATTTGACATTCTGTATTTCTATACAAAAGTATTCAAAATAGTGTTGAATGTCTTCACATTGTAAACATATTCATTAGAAAGTAGACTATTGTATGGGTGGGGTGACCCTTTAAAAAAATATCAAAACTTTACATCATTATTTCAAAGCTTAAAAAATTTCAAGAGAGAACAATTACTCAATAAAAAAATCAAAGAATGAACTACAAAAGAAAAAAAAGAAAAAGAAAACTCATATCTAAGGTTATACCAGATAGTCAAAGAGAAAAAGTTCTACGTTAGCGAAATTTAAATTGAGAAGCCAATTTTTTACAAGTTTGAGAAACATTTCAGGTATAGATAGTGACCTGAAAGACTGAGGCAGTTTATTGAATATACGAATAGATGAAATATTTTAAAAATTACGATAAGCAGAAGTATGGAACTGAGGAACAGATACTGAATACGAGAAGTTTCCACGTAAATTATAATTAGAAATCAGTCGGAAATTGCGGTTGCCAGACTTCATAAAGAAAGTTTTTAAGACTTTAAAGCAGTACAAGTGACGCACAGGAAGAATTTTTAAGTCACAGAACAAAGGATAAGAAGGATGCCTAACAGGTTTGCGGCATAATTTTCGTATGATATATTTCTGAATAATCAATAGTGGTTGTATTTTATTCTTATAAGCACCGCCCCAACAAGTAATACCGTATTGTAGTTTCGATTGGACAATACCATAATAAATCATTTTTAATAACGTAGTTGAACAAATATTACGCAGATAGAAAAAATGCCTAAGTGCACATCGAAAATATTTCCTCAAAGTTTCTATATGATTCGAAAAGCTAAACCTAGAATCTAAGGTCAGGCCCAGGTATTTGAATTCTGTAACATTTTCGATCTGGAAACATTTATCACTGCAGCTCAGGTTATCGTAAAAAGTAGAATAAGAAGAACTAGACCGACAATTGCAACAAGTACGTTGGAATCTTAGGCACTCAGATCACTCACTCATTTCGCTGCGTGTTTTTCCTCGTACTGCTGCTGCTGTTGTTCTTTTGTGAGTTGAGTTTGGCTTTGTTCATCTTCTTAGCGTTCATTATTCTCTGCTTCGTATGTAGATCAGAAAATCTTACACAGATTATTGGTTTAGTAACAGAGGAGCTCGTATTGCTATTATTTTTAACTTGCACTTTTTTTATGTAACATTTATCAATTTTATCATCAGGAACATCGATGGAGAGAGCATTTTTGAAGAGCTGTTGCGCCACGGACATTACATTTTTGTCGTTGACGTCAGACAATCCAACAATGTCAATGCAATTGGTAAAAAGATGTTGTTGTTGCCAATTAAGTTTACTCTCCAAAGCTTCAACTTTGTTCTTAAGCTCTGTATTCTCAGACTGCATCGTAGCAAGTTGCTGAAGAAAACGGTGGTTAGCTTCCTCTAAGTCAGAGAGCTTCTGATAAATCATATGAAGAGTGCATTCACTTTCGCTGCTTATTAGCTGTGTAGAACGAGTTGTTGTTGCGGAACTGCTATCCATTTGGTTTTTGTTGTTGTTGATATTTTCAGCTAATACACTGTTGTTATGTGGTATTGGCGAATTCGGTGACGGCAAATGGAGAGAGCGTCGTCTAAGCACTGCACATTTGTCACAACGAAAAGAATTTCCACTTGTTTTTATATAATCAGCATCTTCTTCGGTGATGTTAACGCACGAATAATGAAAAAAGTGTGAGCAATCGTTACAATTTATTTTTGTTAAGCAATTACGATCAATTTTTTGCGAACAAACGGAGCAATTCATTTTGAAATTATCGGAAGATTAACCAAGAAAAGTTTTAAGTTTAGTTTCTAAAGATGCGCACCCCACGACAATCCAGAGAGAACTGAAATTGCTATCTATCCGACTGCGTATAAAGACGTTTATCAATTTTTCGAAGGTTTTCAAAATAAAGGATGTTAAACTTATAGGTCTAAAATCCTTGGCAGTGTTTTGGCTAGCTTTCCCTGCTTTTGGGATGAAGACAACCCTCACTTCCCGCCAAGCTTTCGGAATATAGCTTAATTCCAAACTGCGCGTGAAAATCCTTTTAAGAACCGGAGTGATGATGGTCCTTGCCTTCTGGAGCATAATCGGAAATATCCCATCGACTCCAGGGAATTTGAAGGATGAGAAGGTATCAGCCTGGACAGTGGACACTTAATATGATTATTAGTATCAGCGCGAGTAAGACACCCAATTCTCGCTCGGCGCGGCTATCATTACTCGCGCGATACTAATAATCATATTAAGTGTCCACTGTCCAGGCTAGATTTTTCGAACTCACAATGACGAAGTTCATCACACGAGGTGACTTAGACGAGATGGCTTTCGGTATCATTCGCACTGGAGAACTGGAGTTTCAATAACGTCCCTTGGGAAATTCGAAATAGATAGGTATAATTATAATAATATTTACACTAAGTGCAGGCTAAATTTTCCGAACTCACAGCGGGGAAACTTTTCATTATGTTTATGACCTTGAAAATATTTAGTGTGAGGGTTAAAAATGATTATTTGTAAGGCCCGAATAGTGGGTATTGTGAATGTCTTAACAATAATTCCATTCCCGCTTAATGCAAAAGTTAACAGTTAGCAATATGTTCATTTGAAATTGTTTATCATAAGGTCTGTTTCCTTACCATAATGTACACGAACATATTAGTCAAATTTAGCTAAGTTCGTTCCTCTCTACCCAACTTATGCGTAGAGGAACGAATTGTGACTAATGTGTTAGGGAACATATCTAAAACCTCTTTCTTTATAACTCAGAAATTTCTAATCAAACTTGCTTGCAAAAAGTAACTATTTTTATTTATGGTAACTAGCTTACACACAACATATTGGAAAACAAATTATAGATAGCTCTGCACATTCTTCCCAACAAAAAAAAAATCAAGTGAATATGTTGTGTTTAAGGCATTGGAAGTGGTTCTTAACTATTTCCCATATCTATATACACCTATGGTAATAAATGTGAGAAGAAAAAAATCCATAGTAATAATTTTAACTCCTTGCCATTTGACATTCGTTCCATAAGAAATTTCCGCACGTTTACAAAACTAACGAAAATTTGGCTCCTTGGATTTAACTATGATGAAATCAAAACGCTGTTACGCTATACTGCATAGGAATAATAACATATACATATATAAAAAAGAATTGCCTATTTTGCTAAATTTTAGTTGATTAAGTAGCTGTAGTAGATACTGTTTGAATTTATCCTCTTTTATTTACTTTTGTCACTTGTTATTGATTGCTTTTTCTTTTTTTCTTGAATTGCTGTTTTTCTTTCTTTCTTAATTTACTGTAATTCCATAATATTAACTTTCGTCCTTTCTTTTTATCCATCTTTGTACACCCCACAAAGTTAAATATATCTAATGTGACATCATCTCTATTTTTCTCAAATATAGATGTCACTAACTATTCTGTATGTACTAGCTATTTTTAAATCTTGCTTTGTATTCTTGTAAATTTTTCATATTTATACATACTTGAATAAAGAATTAAGTGAATTGAAATTGAAATTGAAATTATTGCAAGGGGGTATTCGGATTATTAAATTATTCGGACCAATGAGTACAGCACGAGAAAAAGAAAAGCATTCGGTCTTTTAAGACAAAAATTCATATTTATTGATGCTTAGAACAAAAAAAAATATTTAAAACAATAAAAGCTATTTATTACAACATTAAATAAAAGTCTAAACACGTTTTTAGCTGCATGCTAAATGCATGCAAATTGCGTAAGCCGGGAACCAACAGTGAATAATGAGAATGTGCGTATTCTTTTGAATTCATAATTATTGAAATCGCCAGAAGTCTCGCCAGAAGGCGATTTACGACTAACATGAAAAAAATTAGGGAATCTCTCAATGCGTTTGTATGTTTTTTTTTTTTTTTTTCGGAATCTCTCAATGCGTTTGTATGTTTTTTTTTTTTTTTCGGAATTCGGATTACAGCGTACAAAAATCGGCGTAGGTTCGGATTGTAGAATACATAATGAGCAAAAACAGAGGTTCGGATTAAAGGCGATTCGGATTAGAGGGACATTACTGTAGCAATATGTATTGCCATATCAAATGAATATAGACCCAGTTAAAGAGATTTTTATGGGATTCAATTGTGCACTTTATTGTATATAGCGGCTGGGCAATATCCGACCGCAATAAGCCCCTTTTTTTTTGTGTCTTTCCACTGTTATTTTTCCCTTCCGCAGTGGAGCACGAGGTACAGCTTCAAAATCCAAAGTAAAGCTTGATACTTAAAAATTTGAATTTGTTAGTTTCATTAACGACCATTAGCATTAACGATCAAGGTACATAATGCGCCACTCATTATAAATCCTCCTTTTATAATATCAAGAATATAAAACACCATAAGGGTGAAAATTCACTTTGACAAGTGGAAATGAATTTTGCATAGTTGAAGACGATATATTGTCATTGTTTCCCTAGTCTACGATAGGCATTTAAATAAATATTCACCTCGCGTATGCTCAGCCACATATGTTTGGTATGTATAATACTTCCTCTTTCTGTCAGTGTGTATATGGGCATTAACAAATACTCAGTTTAAGCGATTTAGGGCCGTTTTATTCACTCGAAGTTGAACACAACTTGGGAATTTTTATTTTCAACTGGAGAATTTACTTTTATTCACTCAAAGTTGACTTGCTCAACTTTGGATATTCCGAAGTTGAGAAAGCCGAAAGTTAATCAACTTTGGGTTCTCTCAACTCCCCGAAATAGTAGAAGTTGTAGAGCAAACTTGGGATTTTTTCGTCAAATGTCAGATCTTTTTTTCTCATTTCTGTTTTTGACTGTGCGAAGTTCAAACCAGGTGGAGAGAATAATCAAATTTCAATTTTTAGAACCTAAACGATGTATCGTTCAATTTATTTCTGGGAAGATTGGCCATCGTCTGATTCGGGAAGCGAAGACGACAAGGGCAATTTGGTCTGTGAAAGACGGCAATACAAGATGCTACCGCTGCAGCTTATATCGAATTCATGGCCGTTCAATGAGAGAAGGTATTATACGTTGAATAAGTTGGAATTTATTGTACCTATATTTCATTAAGTAACGTGTTTTTTTCCCAAACTGTAATCTGTAATCCAGAGCTTGGATTTTCTGAGTAAGTCGAGAATTAGAATATAAGCATGACGCACACAGTGTTGTAAATAAAAATAATTATGCGACATTTATCAAAAACTGTACCAGATTTACCAAATTCAAATTGTATTTGTATGAATTGATGGTAAAAAACAATTCATAAAAAATTATGCCTTTTTTCTAAAAATTATTCCTCAATGCCTCAAGCATCGAAAATATGCCTAAAAGGCATAATAATTATGCTTTAGTTGGCATCACTGGTTGCACATGTCTCATCAGTTTTCTTCACAAACTAACTTCTCCGAGTGAAAAAAAAAGGATTTACATTAAAGCATTTTCCAGCTCTGCTACAGATTTCTTGTTCGGCCTTACTTGTTTTCCCATTATGTTAGCTCACTATACCTCACACCAAATCTTGGAATGGTGAGTGAATAAAATTACCCAATGCAAATAATGCCAGTGCAAAAGAAAAATGTACGTACCTGAAGAGTGTATGCGGCTTTACACTTCAATGTCACGGGCCGATTTTTAACAACAAAGGAGTTTTGTGGTTCATTAAGAAAAACTGGTAATGTGGATCCTGAATCTTTCGAATTGATTTTCGAGCCGAATGCAGCTAAACTGGTACCCAACGGATTTTCTTCATACTCCTGATTTTTGAAAGTTTTCGAGTCTTCGCTTTCATCAAAACTATCCGGATACTGAAAAAAATCGTGTTTATCTTCAGATTCAGTTCTTCCTATGTATTCATCATTATTTAATTCGTCGTTTTCTCCATCTTCTATTGTATGCGGCTTTTCTGATGGACTGTCGAATATTGCACTTTTCTCTTTGGTTTCTTCATAATTTGTATCGCTTAGTAGAGAAGGAACAGGCCCCAAGTCAGTTGAAAAATTTTGGTAGTCAAATGTTTGTAGTTTTAATCCATCGTTTCCAGTTGAATATAAAAGAAGGCACAGTGCAACAATAAAATCCAACCGTAGACTCTGCATTGCAATCGATTTCACATCTATGGAAGCTTCATGAATATCTAACCAAAAAAAAAAAAAAAAAACAAAATTATAGTACGAGTTGTATACATAATTTTGTAATTTAATATTTTGCATTATGATCGTCACGAAGGCTAATATTAAACTCACTCATCGAATCCCACCCCACCAAATCTACCAAACTGCTACAACAACTAATCCTCGGGAGGGTGATAAATATCTTTAGTAAAACTAGTGGCTCTGCGAAATAAGGCCCCAATGAAATAAGGCCCCAAAAGAAAAATGAAATAAGGCCCCACAAAATTATATAGGAAACAACAACAACGATTTTTAATAGAATTTGGGGTGTTATTTCCTTTTTTGGGGTCTTATTTCATTATGAAATAAGACCCCAGAAGAAGAAATGAAATAAGTGGCTGTAGGAAATAAGGCCCCAATGAAATAAGGCCCCAAAAGAGAAAATGAAATAAGGCCCCAAATTTGGGGTCTTATTTCATAATGAAATAACACCCCAATTTCAACTATGAAATAAGGCCCCACTGAGATGAAATAAGGCCCCAAATTTTGGGTTTATTTAATAATGAAATTAAAAATAATGAAAACTACTTTTTATTTAATATTGTTGATATTGGATAAACTAATTTAGGTTAAAGAAACTTTTTATATACTCAACCTCGCACTCACCCCGTAATCTAACAGTAAATCCAAGCAGGGGGGTTGCAGGGGGGGCAGCATCGCCCCCCATACGCATTTCATATCGGAAGGGTAACAATTAATAATAAAAAAAATAGTTTTGGGGACTTATTTCATTTCTTCTTTTGGGGTCTTAATTCATAATCTCATGTTTTCTGTCAGCTGCATTTCTCGCATAGCGCCACAAAGTTGATGATTTGAGGCAAGCAAAGTCGGATCTTTTACGAACATTACATTCATTTGAACTAATGGGTCTTATTCAAGCCAATCATATTCAAAAGTTACATTAAACACAATAGTAATAACATTGTCGATGTTTTTCAATCAAATTGCAATGATTGACGTGTCGGTCAACCTGCCGCTTTTTAACCAAAGTGCTTTATGGTACACAACATTTTTTATTCTATTAGATATATATGGTTTTTCAACAGGGACGCTACAAAAGTAGAGCGACAGGGACAGCAAACGACGCCGAATTACCGCTCTTTTGACATTCCTCTTCAGTAAGGTTTGCCATTTCATAATGGAAAGATATACGAGTTGAAATTATTAAAATTTACTACCGAAATTCGGAGTCAGTGGCCTCAACGTTTAGAGAGCTACGTCCAATTTAGGGTCATAATCGTCCTAGCAGATCAACAATTGAGCGTCTAGTGGACAAATTTGAATCCACAGGCACAGTACAAAATGTTTCCGTGCCAGTGAGACAAAGAAGTGCCCGTAGTGTCGAGAATATTGCTGCCGCTGAGGCTTCAGTTGAAGAAAGCCCAAATGTGTCTCTCACACGTCGTTCTCAAGCTCTGGGCATCTCTGTGACCTCGTTGTGGCGAATTTTGCGAAAAGATTGGCCTACATCCTGACAAGATTAAATTGACGCAAGAACTGAAGCCGCTTGACCACCAGAAGCGTCGTATGTTCGTGAATTGGGCTGAGCAACAACTTGAAAATGATTCAGATTTTCATCGAAAAATCATCTTCAGCGATGAGGCTCATTTCTGGCTGAATGGCTTTGTCTATAAACAAAATATGCAGTATTGGTCAGGCAGCAATCCACACGTACTCCAGGAGTCATCATTGCATCCCGAAAAAATTACGGTTTGGTGTGGTTTATGGGCCGGCGGCGTCATTGGGCCGTACTTCTTCCGTGATGATCAAGACCGGCACGTTACTGTGAATGGGAATCGCTACCATTCAATGATAACCGAATATTTTTGGCCCCAATTGGATGTTATGGACTTGGAGGACATGTGGTTCCAACAGGACGGCACCACAAACCACACAGCGAATGTCACAATCAATTTATTGGAAACCAAGTTTGGAGAACGTGTTATCTCACGAAATGGTCCAGTCGCTTGGCCGCCTCGGTCGTGCGATTTGACGCCGTTAGACTATTTCCTGTGGGGCTTCGTCCAGTCTATGTTCTATGCCAACAAGCCAGCGACGATTGATGAACTTCGTACGAATATCGAACGTGAAATTGCAGCAGTATTATGCTTGAAAACCGTCGAAAATTGGGTTCAGCGTCTGGACTTCTGCAAGCATGCCCGTGGTGGCCAGGCAAAAGAAATCGAACTCCATACATAATGGCATCGAACGTACTTTCACAGGAATAAAGAATTTTATTGATATCCAAAACCGTTTTTGTTTTATTTAAAAAAAAAACGTTTGTAGTGCTCTTATTGAAAAACCCTTTATCTTTAGTGCATACACGTCCAAAGCGGGAGTATCGCCACATACAATTGACCATTTAATGTCGTTTTCCATTGGTCAAAAAATCAATCTTTTTTTCGATTCGTATCACTTTTTGCAGATATCGATTTCTTTTTTCAGATTTACACATCCTACCACAATACCACTATACTTTACACAGCTATTTTACGTCATTTTAAGAATGTGGCTTTCAAAACAAATTCGTGAAATCCAAAACAACGAAATACATAAATGGCTATGGATATGCTTTCGGAGGAATTATTAACCCCTATCGGGAATAAGATTTCCCCGGGAATCTTTTCTGTTCAGCAATCTGACTTACATTGCTGACAAGGGAAACATTTCCCACGGAATTTATTCGCGATAACCCCTATTATCTTCGCTGTCTTCCTCGTCATCTGAAGACTACAAATCACCAAAAATACTTCATTTGTATCTACAACAGGGGAAACAATTTCAAGTCGATTTCCATGTGTGATTTTTCCAAAAACGAATGCAATTTAAACAGCTGCTATTTTTGTCAAGTAACGCACTGATTCAAAAAATACAAAAGCAGATCAATTTCGTTTCATTTTCCATGATCAGCGTAAAATCTGAGATCTGAAAAAGATTTCTGGTGGCCCCAATGGAAAACTACATTAGATACTACTACACTTATTTGTAGCGAGTGTTTCTCTCCAGTTTATTTTTTTCAAAGTGCGAATCCCATACAAACATTAATAATTTTTTTTGTTCACGCGAATCTTTCCAATATTTTAATAGTTATTCTGCTATTCGGGCGGAGACAAATCCAAAAAATCAGAGATTATCAAAATCGGTCCATTTAAAATCATGTTCGTTTTTAATGTGTGACAACAAAATTGCTACAAAAACAATAATTGTCACACAAATTTGGTGCAAAAACAACGTAACGAAAACATAAATTTAAATATCATAAATAATAATTTTCTTCTTAATTTTTTTTTTTTTTTTTGGGATTTTTCGGGATTTTCTTGGGTATTCGTCTTATTTGGCTGGAGACCAGACCGAATCGGTGCAAATCATCGAAATCTGTCCAGGCTTTCTTGAGTTATAAGCTTAGATACTAACATCACTTTCTTTTATATATATAAAATATATATAGATAGGTAGGTATATAAAAAATCTAAAAAATATATAAAAAGAATCTAGCTCAAAACTACCCGCTGCATTGAGAAAATAAAACACCTGTCAAAGGAAATCGTTCAAACGTATTGTATATGGCGTGCTCACGTATAAGCAAACCACTTCAGTGATTGAAACATATCGACATTTCTATACTTCCGTTATTTCTATTGTATAAGTATAAGTTTTGAATAAAGAATTATTATTGTCATTACATTAACGAATTTGGGATAGGCTAGGTAGGAAGGTAAATGGGTGCTCTTGTGGCGGTTGCCACAGCTTCATTTCAACCCAAATTTAAGTATGAATCTCAGGAGTACTTTGAGATCAACATTCTTCAGATCCTCTAGGTCATCGAAGAAGTACTTACTTACTTAGGTGGCGCTACAGTCCGGGGTGGACCTGGGCCTCAACCAATACGCCTCTCCAGTTAGCGCGATCTTTGGCTAACTGCCTCCAGTTGCGCACTCCAAGCTGGTTGAGGTCCCCTTCCACTTGCGCGCGCCACCTAAGGCGAGGTCTTCCTCTACTGCGTTGTCCCTCCGGGTTAGAATCGAAGACTCTTCGGGCCGGAGCGTTGGTGTCCATTCGCTCTACATGTCCCAGCCATCTTAGACGACTGATGCGTACTTTTCTGACTAGGTCGATGTCGCTGTACAGCTCGTAGAGTTCGCTGTTAAATCTTCTCCTCCAAAACCCGTCAACGCAAACGGGACCAAAAATCACTCGAAGAATTTTGCGTTCGAAACGACCAAGGAGATCTTCATCCGCCTTTGATAGCGCCCATGCTTCTGCACCATAAAGCAGGACTGGGATGATGAGGGTCTTATACAGAATTTCCTTAGTATTTCTCGACAAGGCCTTACTTATCAGTTGCCGTCTTAGGCCAAAGAAACAGCGGTTGGCAAGTGTGATTCTTCGTTTGATTTCTGATGTGATGTCGTTATCAGAGTTTATAGCGGAGCCGAGGTAGACAAAGTCCCTAACTACCTCAAAGTTATAGCTGTCTATCGTGACGTTCTGCCCGATTCGTCGATGTCGTGTGTCCCTTCTTGGTTGACAGCATATATTTTGTTTTACCCTCATTCACCACTAAACCCATTTTTGCCGCTTCTGCACTAATACTTGCAAACGCACCAGTGACAGCTCGCTGTGTTGTACCAACAATGTCAATGTCGTCAGCGTATGCAAGCAGTTGCACAGACTTATAGAAAATTGTGCCTCTGGTGTTGGCTTGTGAGTTTCGCACAATCTTCTCAATCGTCATCGAAGAAGTAACTATTGAGAATTCTCTGTTTGCTGTTTTTAGGGGCGGGCATTCGCAAAGTAGGTGGCGAACAGATTCTATTTCTCAGCGTGCTTAGCGGAGTTCTTACAGATTTGAGGGCCATAGATGAATGCATTTTCGACCCGTTTCTTGCAAGCTCATCATTACCCGGAATATCCATATGCCCTGGTACCCACCATAGGGTCACCGCGTTGGCTTGTGATATTTCGTCCAGATAAATCTTGCAGTGACTTACTGCTCTTGACTTCACCACGACTGACTCCATGGCTTTTATGGCCGCTTGGCTGTCAGAGTAAATGGTGATTTGTTTACCGACGACGTGTCATCTCTTTAGGTTCTTCGCCTCTTGGGTGATACCGGCTACCTCTGCTTGGAATACACTGCAATTATCGCTGATTCTGAATGATTCTCGCAGGTCCAGTGCTTCGCTGAAGATGCCCGCGCCTGTGCCGATATCCATCTTTGAACCGTCAGTGTATAGGGCTAGCCCATCTTCTATTGTCACTACTTTGTTCTCCCAATCGCTTCTGTTTGGAATTCTAGTAGAGAATCTCCTGTCAAAAACGAGAGTGGGGGCATAAACTAAGTATTAAATAGACCGTCAGCTCCCGCAGATTTCCCTTAATCAAACTATTTTTAGTACCAAGAAATAATCATTATAATGTTAACAAACTGCAATTTGTATAGTGAAGTTTTATTTAATTTGAATTTCTTTCCTAGGAACGCACTCAGTGTGTATTCTTTATGTTGTAGTGAATCTTCCACTACCAATACTACCCTATGTAGCGCCGTGTCAACAGATTTGCTTTGATGACAGACTGATTGGTCTATAGTCCTTGGCTGTGATGTGACTAGCCTTCCCTGCTTTTGGGATGAAAATCACTCGTACCTCACGCCATGCCCTGGGAACATAGCATAGCCTTAGACAGCACATGTAAATAATGCGTTTTAGCCATGGAAGAGTTGCTTCCTCTGACTTCTGTAGCATAGGAAAATTATCTATTCCTGGTGCATTCAACGGGGCAAAAGTGTTGATTGCCCAGGATATTTTTTTCTCGTCTATTATTTCGGGGATTGTTTCTTGCTCCATTCCATTCCTCGCGTCTGGTGTTACTAAATACATCGTAAACATCAGGCACATCAGTACATACTAGGAAGTGAGTTTCCGTCAGTGTTTCCAGCTTCTCTTTGTGTGATTCGGTCCAGCTACCGTCGTCCCTTCTTAGCGAAGATTCCGGTATCGGTGCCTTTGAAAGGACTTTCCTCAGCATATGCTTCGGTTGTAGATTCAACTGATTCATAGAAAGTTCTCCACGAGGTTTTCTTTGCGAATCTGATCTCTTTTTTCGGGATTCTAACGCTCTCGCTGTAGGTTGACCATTTAATAAGTCCCTCTTTGGCGAGATTCCACTTAGACCTTGAACTTCGTATGAGTTCCGCGATCTTGGAACTCCACCAGGGGGGGGGGGCGTTTCTTCCCACTCGTTCCACTTTTTGGACAGGATTTTTCAAATGATCTGGAGAGCACATCTGAAAGATTCAACTGCATCGTCGACTTCTTCAACGGATGTGAGATATTTTACTGGGCAGAGATTCCTGTAACTCTGCACCATCTCGCCAAATTTCTTCCAGTTCGTTCTTTTAGGATTTCTGAACTGTTTCGTCCCCTGAGAAACCATTTGCAGGTCATAAAGTATCCAGCAGTGGTCCGATAGTGATGCCTTGCTGGACACGCTAGCTGGATGAGCTAGTCTGATATATGTTGTACAGATATATAATGCTGTGTGTAATTTGCTTTTCGACATTTATCCGGTCTCTATAATAGTAAAATGCCTGCCATTGGGCAAACTCTAGTTTACAGAATTCGACCGGTATTACAATTCTTCGAATTCACGGGAAACAGTTTGGTTATCTTACCCAAACACCCTCCGTTGCTGTTTCCCTATCCCGTGTTATTAATGCTGGTACTCAAATCTTCATCTTCTAATTCAAAACAGACTTTGTGACGCTACACTTCCTTGCTCTGCTTAAACATAAGTTTCGATTTCATGTATTTCATTAAAAAAAAAAAAAAGGAATTATGTCTCGCACAAGAACGTTTAAACTCAGAATATGTTTGAGCCATATTGGCATTAGCATATTACTCCAATATTACATGCAATGTCATTTTTTTTACGATCTGTATTCTGTTTCATTAATGCACATAATATGCACAAAATACTTTTAACGTATCAGTGTTAAAGAGTATAATTCTAAGCACAATTATAACATGTAATAGCATAATGATAAAATAATTTTATTCTAGTACTTTTTACCAGCTCTGTTACCTTTTTAAGAGTTTACTGTTTGGAAGCATAGGTTTATGTATTCAAAGTTAAATGTCAAAATTTATGAAATGTCAAAACATACATTTTTTTGCGGTAAAAGGAATTATGTTATATACATATATTAAAAATCAATATTCATTAAAGCGATCTTTAAACGTTAGGTGGGTTTTGACTTTTCGTCGCCTATAAGTTCAAAGAAAGTAAAGTGTAAGTGACGTTGTTATTATACAATCAGCAACAATTTAACAGCTTATAATGCAACATTTATTGCAATTCGAAACAAGATTTGATCAGCATTCAATGCGGTACTTGCTTGGAAATGCTCTTTTTGTATGTTGTCAAGAACACTATAAAATTAGTTTCCAGGGTACAGACGTGAAAGAAATATTCGATAGCCTTTATTACCTTAAATATCACCGCATTATCAAATTTGCTCACGTTCGCAAAGCAAAGCCTGTACTAATGGGACTAATATCCGATGATCAACTGAAGGTTCGCAAAAAAATTCCTTTTGCCTCTACTTGCCAAGAGAATAGAATCAAAATCCTTTCAATTCGAAAATTCATAAGATCAGGAATTCAAATTAAGAGTCAAGTAGTTTTTACTCTAAAATCATCACAACGTGTATAGGTAGTAGGTACACCGGATTTGCTGTTTTGTATGTCGGGTTGGTATGTGCTCAGTATATGAATAACAGACAAGTATAACGTGCATATTCGATTGAAGAAATGCGTTCTTTTAATTTATAAAAATATTAAATAAATTGACTTTGTATACCTATTAAGTTTGATTTTTTCTACTTAAAAGTGCAAAGAATCGTTGGCTTGACATAATAATAGTACCATTTTAAAATGAAGTAGACTTGCATTGCTAGTCTATGATGGAAATTGATATGCAATCACTGTCATTGATTTCCTCTCTTGCAGGAATCGTATGACACTGTCGATTCGTATGCAAGGCACAATGAATTTATGTACGTCCCGTACAGTATTAATAAGAAATCAGTGAGTAATCAGGCACAATAATGCCGGACGGCGTTTAGGTGTCCATTTACGTCTTGAATAATTAATTGCAATAGAGAAATAACTTAAAAAGGAATTACCACGGGGAACAACGAGGATCGTGTTAGACGCAGAAAGAATAAGACGTGAGGAAGAATATAAAATATTCAACTGCCCGTCATTGAAAACAATAGTAAGAGAAGTGCTTCTGTTGGCGTTCATCAGAATAATACTTTCGGAAGAAACATCGATAATTATTTCAAGATGATAGGATATTTGGGACCAATGTAAATGAAGCAGATAAGAAATAAGTGTAAGTGCACGACTGGGTCGAATGAAACTTTCTCGTTAATCAAAAGTTTGGTTCGATGTTTTCTGATTTTATTAGGGAGGTAGGTCAAAATCTGAGAACCGATGTTAGATAAAAGAAACGGTGCTGGAAGCTGGAAGCATTAAACTCATCCATTAATTGCTCCCAGCACTTCCCTTTTCCACGGTACTTATGTAGTCAGTTTTTTTTGCAATATATTATGCTTGAGTAAATAGAAGAAGAAGAAGTCGCAGTGGCTTAGTGTTAGTGTGTTGGACTACTAAGCGAGGGGTATCAGGTTCGAATCCCGCAAAAACCCAAATTCCGACTTAGGGTTTTTTTCCACTGCGCTACCTCTCGCGAACGTCTGACAAACATATGAGAGTATAAATGTCTTGAAAGAGCTTCTCAATTAGCCGTTTGGAGTCGGCATGAAATTGTAGATCCCTTCCATTCGTTTCAAACATGAAAAACTTAAACAAAACGAATGGTTGTGAGAAGCTAGGCCTAGGCCTCCAGACCTGTTGCGACAACTATTTATTTTATAAGTAGAAGACTTATTTTTTTTTTTTTTTTTTTTCTTTTTCCTTATCAGAAATATTTGGCTTCCTTCCCTTCCCTTCAATTTTAAAAACGACAGCTTATTTCAAAGTAATTAGTGCACTCAACTTAAGAGTGGACTGTGAACTGTGAAGTCCGGAATCTAGATGGAGTGCGTTATCCTTGTCGGTGTGTTAGAGAGGATGAGTAGATATGAGTATGCATTAAAAGTTCCAATTGGAATCGATTAAGAGAACACATAAATAACGAATGAAAAATGGTGCGTACTTTATATAGCGATTGACTGTTTTTTGTAAATATATCTATTGAAATATTAACTTTTCGGCAAAACATTCTTCAGCACAAATATAGCTACGAACATGATGTACAAAAAAGTATGGGTCCATTTCTTTTTGTTAATCAGGAAATAAACCGCTTTTTGTGCGAATGAAAATATTTTTTCATTGTGTGCAAACTTCAGCCTTCTAGGTACAAAATTGGTCTAGTGGGTTCGGAAAAAAGCGAAACTATAAGGTTCCGTTTTTTCCCTTTGGGCACGGAACCTTATAAATTTATTGTGCGAAAATAAAGAGAAAAACGGAATCGCATTAGGTTAGAAATGACCATATTACCTTAGAAATTAATTTTTGTTACAATCGAATGTACCGTTTTCGAGATATGTCCAAATTTCAAAAGTTTCTACCGTTATTCGATTTTTTAGCGAAAAACTGAATATGCAGTCATGCTAACCTCACCCACTTAAGCTTAAATATCAATTTTAATTGAAACCGTTAGAGCCGTTTCGAACAAATTAAACTGGTATGAACATTTTATATGGTTACCAATAATACTGAGGTTACCGTGCATAAAAAAAAAACCGAACCGAACTGTAGGCCCACAAACTCTAAATCCGAAGTTTGAACCACATTCGGGCAGCCGTGGACAGACGGATGGAATTTTGATACCCACTTTTTTAGTTCGTCCGTCATCGTAATGACAAAATTGATTAAAATCTCGATATTTTGTACGAATACAATATCTTTCTCTTATTACGTAATCGAGAAAGTTAAAAAATAAACTCTGTTGATAAAAAAAATCGTTATGTAGTTATCCACGGTGTTGTTAAACTTGTCACCCGATGTTCTTTGACTGTAATTTTTTTTAAGAAGTAAATACATACGTTGGTTTTGCTTTTGGATAATGTTTATTTGATATCTTACATTTTTGTTTTAATAACGTTAAGAAAACGATATCGCCTCTAGAATTGACCCATTCGGGCCCCATAGGCCTTCGCATTCCTGAATGATTCAAGAATCTAAGGCTTGTTGAGATAGACTCGTGACCTCAAAAAAAAAAAAAAACCGAAAATAAGTCTGGAACGGTTAAGGCAATCTTACCGGCCAGAGCAAATCACCAAAAGGAGATATTAGGCGATCCATAAATGCTCCAGAATTTCGGTTGTAACTCGTGCAGTATGTGCCGTTGCATTACTGTTAAAACCACACGTTCTCCAGTCCCAATTCAATCAATTGAGGAAGGAGAAGTAGTTAGGCATGTCTCTGTAGCGTTTGGTCGATAGTCCGGGGTCCCCTGCGATATTTTTATAGCAGATCGGCTCCTCATGGGTTGGCCAGGCCCAGGACCCCCTGTCCTGCAGCTGCTTAACGTTGTCGTGTTTCCCAAGTTGGTGTCGGACAACCAGGAAATCTGCGAAGAAATTCACGCTGCGAAAATACAAACGAATTACAGTGGACGTCCAGTATAACTTATGATATAATGCTTATGTCATTCCGTATATCGAGCGCGTTCTTTATATCGATCGAATTTTTATACTGTTTTTAAAAATTAAGTCATTGAAAAATATGTGTATTTTAAAAGGTTTTATTAGATATAAAATTGAATAGATGATGGTTCGTCATTTATTTACTTAAAGGGTTCGTAACCCAATTTCATATACCTTCCCTATATCGGATAGCAAATCGGTGTGCACCATTCGCTATACAGAGATACTAATGTAAAGGGTGGTTAGGTTTAAGGGCCGATGTTGATTTTGAATAAAACACAAATTATTAAGGAAATTACTGTCATTTCTTTTTATTATGATAATATTGTTATGGTTCAATAATGTATGGATCAAAATATCGGCCAAATCGCGCCTCCATCCGATGGTCCAAATTTTCGATGACGCTGAGGCATAATTGAGGTTCTATGCCGTTAATGTGCCGAATTATCTCTTCCTTTAGCTCTTGAATTGTTGCTGGCTTACCGACGTACACCTTTTCTTTCAAATAACCCCAAAGAAAGAAGTCCAACGTTGTCAAATCACATGATCTTGGCGGCCAATTGACATCGCCACCACGTGAGATAACACGGCCTTTGAATTTGTCGCCCAAAAGAGCCATTGTTTCGTTAGCTGTGTGGCAAGTGGCACCGTCCTGTTGAAACCACATATCGTCCACATCCATATCTTCCAATTTCGGCCATAAAAATTTCCTTATCATATCACGATAGCGAACACCATTCACAGTAACTGCCTGACCGGCCTTCAGCCACACTATCGCGAACAGCAGGATGCACGATTTTTCCGATTGTACGCACATTTGGACGATTAAATTGACCGAAAAAATCACGAAGTGCACGATATGCATTTTGATTTGAACGCCCATTTTCATAATAAGCCTGAATAACTTTAACGCGTTGCTCGATTATGTATCTTTCCATGGTTCAAATTGAGTTAGTCTGAAATTGAGAGATGTCAAATGAAATGCAGAAAAAAACTTGACGTTTGGGTGTGGTTCACAACCAGCGTTGCTACTTGTACTACATATGTAGTACAATGCTACTTATTTGCTGGATTTTTTAACGTCGTACTACATAATACATTCGTTTCCCAAAGTACTACATTTCTTAAGAGCCAACCATTTTAAATTTATTAAAGGAGTTTTCCTGTAAGAAAGCAAATTTGGACATTTTAATGACCAGTGGCGCTTGTTAATTGGGGCTTTCGATCTTATTTTGAGATGTGGACTTCAAAATAGCGAAATTGTGGCAATGTGGGTGAAATTAAACAAACGAAAAATAGTTTAGGAAACTTAATTATTTGAAGAACTATCTGCATATATGCTGGACTTATGCTGTCTTTCACACAGTAGTGCTTCTGATGAGAGAAAGTTAATTTCAATTAAAAAAAAAAAACATGTACCTACAATACATTTTGTTTGAAAATGCTACTTTTTTTTCTCTTATGTACTACATTTGCCAAGGATGTAAGTGGCAACGCTGTTCACAACATCGGCTCTTAAAATTTAACCACCCTTTATATCTGAAAAGCGTTCGCTATATCCGTCCACTGTATTCCGCAAAAAAAAAAAACGAAACAATTATTCCGCATTCATATTGTATTTCTTATCTGTTTGCTTCACAAATGTTAAAGTAAAATATATTCCGCCATTTGCACAAAATATAACATCTTCCAATATGATGATGACTTTTTACCCCCACCTTCTACAAGAAAAGCAATCTTAGGAATAAAAATTAATACGCTGAACAAAGAGAAATGTTAAAAAAACTGACGTCACCGTTTACAATATGCTGGAGTAATAACATTTTTATAAGTTGAATAACCCTATATTGGACAGCCAACAAAATAAAATTCTAAAAATTGTATTAACATGCTTTATTTTATAAGCTGAATATTCAAAGTATGAAATTAAATCTCACACACTCATTTGAGTTCAAGAGCAAAGCCGTAAGACATTCTTTTTCAGTAAATTATGTGC
Source organism: Cheilosia urbana (assembly GCA_946477585.1). Lineage (NCBI taxonomy): Eukaryota > Metazoa > Arthropoda > Insecta > Diptera > Syrphidae > Cheilosia > Cheilosia urbana. The sequence goes on from OX297856.1 coordinate 49,983,408, forward strand.
ATCAGAGAAATTACTTTAAAATCATCGCGGAAAGGGGATGAACGTTTACAGATTTCATTTTGTAAGTTGAAAGATAATCGGTGCTCTTCAAGTTGTCTATGCCGGAACTCCCTCCTCATACAGCTTTTCCGACGTACAATGTTAAAGCAAGATCTTAGTGCGCTTGATATTTACATTATTTTAATGTCTCCAAGTTGTTATACTTTAAATTTGTAAAAAAAACATAAAATGGTTTCTTATGTACAAAGCAATTTTATACTGATGAGATGGGGAGGCAGACCCAATCTTTAAAATGGTCTCGCTCTCCAAATCATGAATCATGAATGATTTTAGCAGACAAAGAATATGCCATATAGTGCTTTAAATATAATCAAAATCCGAACTTTATCTGTAAATTTATATATAAATTTTCTGCTACCTTGAGTCGTTATAAATGTAGTTCAATAACCAGCAAACTCGTTTTTATGATTTATGTTGTCATCTATTGAATATTACAAAAAGTGGAAATCACAAAACATCGAATAAAAACTAAGTGCAAAAATTAGGTATCTTCAGATAGCCGCTCTTTGCACTAATTTTGATTTCACTATTGCTTAGTGGAAGTAGATAGCTCAAGTTTGTGTACTGTCCTCATAATTTCTTATTCGGTATTTATAGTAGGTAGTTACATATATGTCGTTTTTTTTTTTCTGCCTAAACGTTTGATTCATTTTTTATTCATAAAGACTTAATGTCTCTATTTTCAACAAAGCCCCCGGCCCTGAGCCGTGATTACTTCGACTTCTACAACAGTTTGCCTCATGGTAAATTTGAAGATGATGATGAGTAAAACATGTTCTAATTTTTGTTTTAATTCATAAATAAACTGTGTACATCTATTTGCTGTTTATATTCTATTCTGAGATAGGTACTGAAAACTGTAAAACAAAAACTAGCCAAATACGAACAGATAGGGAAGTGACAATTTAAATTTCAATCAGTTAAAAATAGTTAATGCAGCAAAAAATGGATAACTGTTGGAAAAAAAACATTTAAATGTATATCTTGTAGCTGTGTCGGAAATAGGTAGTGAAAAAATCGTTTAAATAAGAAGCAAAATGTTTTTTGCCGATTTCTCAAAAGTGTCGAAAGTGAAGTTACTCACTTTTTGCATTCAGGTGACGATATGTGAACGGTTTTTTTTTTATTGATGTCCTCTGAATATTTTTACTGTAAACTTATACACCTACTTGACGTGTTAAACAAAAGTCGTGGAGGAAGAACGTAAGATGAATTTAATTTCGTTCGGTGAAGCAACCTCTAACTCAGGAATCACCACGGCTATGGTTTAGTATTTATGTTTACTGTATACTGTCACGGACGCTAAACATTTGTCGTTGGCTAACGCCATTTAAGTGTAGTTGACAATTGAATGATTTTAAGGCATGAATTCCAGTACTAAGAGTACACATGTGCATTTAAAAACCGGAATAGCGTTACAACAGTACATTTTTTTAAATCTGTCCCACCGGGTTTGCTTTGCAATTGTCCTGACTTATCGCAATTTTGAATATCAAGAAACAATCATAGAAAAATATGGTGCAAGTAAATTCCACACATAGAACTTTTATTTGAATTCACTTATTATGAAATCTGTGAAGAAGTGTGATGTAATGGATAGCACCATTGTTTTTTTTTTAGTTCTAGAACTTGATTGTGAAAAGTTATATTAAATATTATATAAAATTTCGAGAGGAATAAAATTTTTAATTAGGATATATAGTATTTAAAGAAGGGTGATTTTGTTCTGTTTAATAACGAAGTAATGAAAGAGAGCATTAAGAAAAGAAAGTAAGGTACAAAATGTGATCACTATTTCACACAGTCTTTCAAAACTAAAACCAACAATGAGATACATACTTTTATATATTAAATGACTTAGTTTATTTATTTAATCTACAAGCTTAAACAGATAGCTAAGAGACGTTTCAAATTTATCATTAAAATGTATATACAACAATAAAAAATTAAACTTAAATAAATAAATAGTTGGCGCAACAGGTCTGGAGAGACCATAGGCCTAGCTTCTCACAACCATTCGTTTTGTGTGAGTTTTTCATTTTTGGAACGAATGGAAATGGAAAAATTAAACTTGTCTCGAGATAAAGATACATCTATCACGCTATATACGCTGTTGAAAGCAAGTATGGCTCTAGGTATAGGTTCATTTTGACCATAATTAGTTCTGTGACTTTGCTGAAGCAATTCTTAAGGGTCTAGAATTATAGATGGACCATATATGGGAACTATCGACAGCAGAGTAGATCATATTACCCAGTAGCACTGTAAGTCTCTCACAAACAAAACATCATAAATCTGTCTTTGGGATTTCAGGGGTTAAATTCGAAGTATAGAAGACATCTTGCTTTGTAATCTGGCGAAGGGACCCAATGCATTTTATAAAAAATAGATTTTGTGAAACGCCGCTGAACCTTTCGCCATATTCAAGAAGCGATCGAACTAGCACAGTAAAAAGTGATAACAGAGCAGATGGATCTTTAAAGTCCTTACCATTTCGTTTTATAAATCAAACATTTGAATTAGCTTTTGCAACGACATAATCAATGTGGGCTTTGAAATTTTTTTTTTTTTTTTTTGTTTGTCAAGGCATTGGCAAATGACAATCAAATGACAATCTTCTATATGCTTAATAACTAAAAAAAAGTTTTAAGTCATCTGCGTACAGTAAACACTGACTATTACTGACGACATAATAAAAATAATGAATTATAAAAATAATGAAGATTAATGTGCCTAAATGGCTCCCTTGTGGTACAGCAGAGGTACATTTTATCATTCTAGATAGGAAAGTTCCAATTTCTACTCGTTGAGTGTAACCAATGAGAAAAGATAAAATCCAACAGAGAATTTCAGAATTAAATCCAAAATATTCCAATTTTTCGAAAAGAATTGAGCGCTGAACAGAATCGAAAGCCGGTGTTTATTGCCTCGACTTGACTTCTGTTTTCCATTTCAATAATAATGTAGGATGAGAAAGAAGCCAAGTTCGTAACAGTGGACCGTCCAGATACGAACATATATTGAACTTCGGACAAACATTCCTTCGTCAAAAACTCAAGCCTATTTTTAAAGATACATACTTTCAAAACGTTTAGAAGTTCAAGTCCAACCGCCGGACTTGAGGCTATCCTCAATCTGCTTCCGCTAGATATCTTTTTACAGTCAATGGCAACAACAAATGCCATGAGAATTAACCAATCAATAGACCGGAAATAAGATGAATAGGGTCACTTAACGATCCTACAACCCTTTTCTTAGAAATTGGGACAAATCTATCTAAGCCATCATGCAAAATTTCAACAAAGCATTTGTACATACAATCAAAATTCAAGTTATTTATTTCATTGAACCAATCGATGTTGTCAAAAAAATTAAAAATTATACGGTCAACTGTATGTTGCATGTTTCCGTGTCGGAAAATCATCCGCTTTGATCGTTTTCGCACCTAACAACAAAACGAAAAATATTGTTTTTCACAGAGTTCTTCAATGAGGGGAAAAACAATTGAAAATCGACATTGAAATTTTTAAATAATACATAGATTAATTCAGATAAAGTTGTCTATCAACAAATCTATACTTATAATAAAACTGTAGGCAATTTTTCTGTTACCTAATGGCGTGAAAACTACTGCACAGATTTCGATGAAACTTTTTTTGAAATTTCTCTTAAGACTCTGTGCAACATATAGGCTATTCCTTTCATTGCCATGCCTATTTTTTGGAGCGTTTTTGACCAAAATGTGTTTTTTTTCTGACTTTACTGCCTTTAACTCGCCATTACTCAGACAATTCTTAATCAATTCAAACAAAACAAAATACTTAGGAGAGCCAACACTTTTATAGTTATTTCAAGCCATCAATCAGCTTTCTATGTCCTTTAGAAGCTGAGCTACAACCTAAAATCTAACATGAAAAAAATAAATTTATTTTCTCAAATCGAATATTATTAGCAGCCGCGGTTCTTGATCATTGTTCTGCTTGGGGGTGGTTTGGTGGCGCACATTGCACAGGCACGTTCATATGAAAAAAAACTGCGTGGTGTTTTCTCCAAATTAAGTAAAACGAAAGAGAAGTATGGGACGTGAATATACATATGTATATTGAATCAACAGCAACGATGTGTTTCTGATGAAATGCGCAGATGGCTGATGAAGTGTGGTGATCAGCGTTGCCATAAGTGCGGATTTGTCTGCATTTTGCAGATTTTCAACCTTGCTGCATATTTTTAAAAACCAGAAACCTTCGCTTCAGATTTTGTCTGCATCCGCAAACCGCAATAATATATTTTGTTGTTTTTAAAAAATTTTAACATTTGTTGCACACTTGATTTCGCTGTATGCTGTCATTTTCGTATTCAGCTTTTTTGTTTTTTGTTATTGTTACATACATAAAAAAAAATTTGTGAAGGAAGATTTTTCTAAAGAAATCATAATTGCAGATTTGTAAAAACATTTTTATGGCAACATTGGTGGTGATGGACGTATGGTGAAGGTGGTGCATATAGAAATTGAGTTCATGGTTTTTGTTTTAATTGTTGTTATAGTATCGACGTTGATACCTACAGTAAAGAATTGAAGAATTCAAGAAGTAAAGACGATATAATTATGTAGGTGAATTATGTTGTTTGATTTACGTATTGTTGGTGTAGATACAAATTTCCGTTCAGGCTTTTTTTTAGTGGTTGTTTTGATATTACCTACCTACGTTGTACCTACAGTACCTAAGGATTAAGGAAGTGAAACTTTAGTACTTATGCTGTTGAATTTAATTTTCTTAAATTGGTGTTTTAGGTAAATAGATTTGTTTGATTTATTGTTTCACATTGTCAAATCTCTTTTATTGGAAATTACACAGTCTCACGCCGCGTACGAAGTTGCGGGCACAGCTAGTTATCTATAACATTATTATCTATGAATACAGTCTTTGTTCCATTTTTTTTTTTTTTTTTTTTTTTTAGATTTCAATAAAACGAATAGAATTCAAAGAAATTAATACTTGAATTTATTCTATTTTCACCAAATATTGGACGGAACGAAGTCCGTTGGGTCAACTAGTTCATAAATATTTTTCGAAACCTAAGACAACAAATCTAAAATTAGAATACTTATATAAAATAAATAATCTTTGTCTCTTTAACTTATGTGGTAGGTATGCGATTAGGTGCTCTCAGAGCAATTTTTTTGTTCGTTTGGTACAAAAGAAGCAATCTTATTCAGATTTTAGAGCACTTTTGCGAATCTAGATATTTAGTCAGATTTGCCAATGCAAGTGCGTTTGAGTTTAAAAACTGGTGGAGGGCGTTTAGGTTTTCGTGAATTTTTTCTGCAGCAAAGAAAGGCGTTGCATCGGGTTAGTCTTATTTTGTAAATTATTTATGTATAAATATTTAGAAATCAATCGGGACGAAAATTTCGAGATTTTTTATTCAAATTTAGCCAGTGAATGAAAAACGTCTTGGAAAGTGTCGAAGGCTACTACACATATTGGAATCGGACGAATAAAAACACAGTTTAGATAAGCCACACGAAACCTGAAATCTGAGAGCGAATCTGAAGAAGCCCAACCGAATATCACATTAGTTGATTAAGAAAGTAGGTAGGTAGAATGCTCGTGTAACAGTTATCAGAGCTTTAAGAAGAATGAATCTCACGAGTTTCAAAAGATTCGCCTTCATTGAGGAAGTAACATCAATCTTTTGTTTGGCTTTTATGGCCACTTGGCCGGACTCAGTCACTTCTGTGCCTAATTTGTTCTCCCATTTGCTTCAGTTAGGAATTTTAGTAGTGTCTGACCATATCCAGAGTCTGATTAGATACACCTGATTTTGATTGCTGCCACAGTATATTATAATGTGCAAAAGGTAAGTAACCGTGGTCATTTGTCATTTTTTGTCATTATCAATACTTATCAATTTAATACCAATTTACTATCATTTTATCAAGTAGACATCGATGGATTATTGTGGAATAGCGAAGACATTAATCGTTTCTTTTAAATAGACATTTAATTCTTTCTTGAATCCTTTTTCATTTGGCTAACGAGATGCTGCTAGGTCTGCCATAAGTCATACCCGAATGGTTATCAATAGCAGCGGTCGTTTTTAGACTATAGACAACTGCTCCGTTTTTACTGACGAAAAAATTAGCTGAAAATATTCGACTTGACAATACTCCTTTCTTTTTTGGCCCACAACTTAAAAGACTAGAGCTTAGCATTAGCATAGTGAAACAATCGCAAATAAATATTATCAGGAGTGGAATAATCCCAAAAGCTGATGATTAGGTTAGGTTAGGTTAGGTTAACGGGTGGATACGGCAGAGTAAACCCTGCAGTACCCCACTTAGGTCCATGTGGACCCATTGTGATGCCCTTGTTGGGGGGTAGCCGATGTTGTTGGCGATGGTTTTAGTTCCTTCTAATTACTCGACCTTGTCCAGCCATCCTGATGTATTTATGAACCTGTAAAGATTAGATAAATTAACATCTGAAAGTTCTTGTATGTCATGGAAGTGGTATCTTCCAAGTGTTCTGTTCCTCAAGTGACACAGACTTGGGCAGTGACAGAGGAAGTGAGGTGTGTCCTCATGCACTTCCTCGTCTTCGCAGCCCCTGCATATATCGTCATTCTTGAGTTTTAATTTCATTGTGTGGTTTCTCAGGAAGTTGTGCCCTGTTAGGGCACCTACCAGTTTATGCAGCGACATTCTATCAAACCGCATAAGCTTGCTAGTCCGACCTGCATTATACTCCGGCCATAGCTTCCGTGAAATTTCGCAGGTAGTTAATTCCTTCCACCTGTTGTTGGCTTTCATTCGAATCTTGTTTTCCACTCTCTCTCTGAGATTACAGAGCGGTGGATTGATCGATTTAATCGCCCGATCTTGATCCATAGCAGATCCATTTCTTGCCAGTTTATCAGCCATCTCATTGCCGGCTTTGTCCCTGTGTCCAGGGACCCAGCAGAGGCGCGTAGTATGCTGCGAGCAGAGAACCTTAAGCTCTTCACGGCAGCGGCGAACTAGCTTCGATTTTATTTCAATAGCAGACACTGCTTTTATAGCCGCCTGGCTGTCAATAAATATGGTAATATCATCATTTGGTATTGCCATCATTGACACCATATGGGCAGCTTCGGCGATTGCCAGAACCTCCGCCTGAAAAACACTACTGTGATCAGGCAGTCTGATCGAGTGGTGTATATTTAGCTCTTCGGAGAAAATTCCAGCACCTGTACCACAGTCCATCTTAGATCCATCTGTGTAGATGGATATCGATTTCCTATTTGTGGGTTCGTCTGTGTTCCATTCCTCCCTGCTGGGGAAATAGCAAGAGAATGGTTTGTCAAAGTCAAGGTTGGGAGACAAATAGTCAGAAGTGACAGAGTCTCCCACGTATTTGTTCAGAATCTGTGCATGTCCCATTCTGTAGGGTTTCCAGCTTTTGGTTTGGCTGATCCTGAGGGCACTTTTGGCTGCAGATTCTTGCATGTGTAGGTCTAGGGGTACCAGGTTGAGGATTGCCTCCATTCCAGCAGTAGGTGTTGTCCTTATTGCGCCGGTTGTACCTATACATGCTAGTCTTTGTATTTTGGTCATTAGTTTTAAGTTCGATGCTTTGTTTGTGGCTTGCCACCAGACTAAGCTTCCGTATGTGAGTATTGGACGCACAACAGCCGTATACATCCACAGAATTATTTTAGGGTTTGGTCCCCACCTTTTTCCGAAGATTCAGTTGCAGGCGTAAAAAGCATTTGCAGCCTTTTTTACTCTCTCATCGACATTTAGTTTCCAATTGAGCTTCCTATCCAAGATCGTACCCAGATATTTAGCACTCTCCGCTACCCTGAGAGGTATACCCTCAATAGTTGGAGGATCGAAGTTTGGAATCACTCTTTTGTTACTGAACAAGACTAGCTCAGTTTTTTGTGGATTGACTCCAAGACCGCATTGTTTTGTCCACGTATTAAGTGTTCGTAATGCATTTTCTAGTAGTTCGCTTATGGTAGGTAGGAATTTGCCTGTAGCAAGTATTACTACGTCATCTGCATAAGCAGTTACTTTGACCCCTCTGTTTTCGAATTTTAGTAGTATTTCGTTTATGACAAGGACCCAGAGTAAGGGGGAGATGACTCCTCCTTGTGGTGTACCTCTTGAGGCTGTCACTCTAAGTTGAATGTCACCTAGTTTTGCATTAATATTTCTTTCATTGAGCAAACTTTCAATCACATTGGTAAGCTTTTGGTTTACGTTGTTATTGAGTAGTGCTCTCTTCACTGCACACGTCCTAACATTATTGAATGCTCCTTCAATGTCGAGGAACGCGGCCAGTGTGTATTCTTTGTCTTGTAAGGACTTTTCTATGATGCTAGTGACCTCGTGCAGCGCGGTCTCAACTCCTTTACCTTTAATGTATGCGTGCTGAGCCGTTGAGATCATTTTTTCGTCCAGTCGACTGCGGATAAAAACGTTTAAAAGTTTTTCCAAGGTCTTCAGGATAAATGATGTTAAACTTATAGGCCTGAAGTCTTTAGCAGTCGTGTGGCTGGACTTGCCTGCCTTCGGAATGAAGACAACCTTTACTTCTCGCCATGCCTTGGGAATGTGTCCACATTCTAGGCAGCGCGTGAAGAGTCTCATCAGAATTGGTACAATAATTGACCTGGCTTTCTGGAGCATGATTGGGAAAATCCCATCCAACCCAGGAGATTTGAATGGAGAAAAAGTCTCAATCGCCCAGTTAAGTTTTTCCTCGGTTATTATACCATCTGGAATTGCAACGGTAGTTGCGGTGCTTGGTGCAGACTGGATGGTTGTATTGGGGATACAACCCGGAAAGTGTGTGAGGAGAAGGAGACTTAGAGTCTCTTCCGAAGACTGTGTCCAGTTGCCATTATTGTCTTTGAGATATCCCGGAACCGCAGGTTCTTTTGATAGGATTTTTCTAAGTCTAGCTGATTCCCTAGTATCTTCTATTTCATTACAGAAGGTATGCCAGGCAGTGCGTTTAGCACTAGTGACAGCGCTTTTAAATTTCCTCTGACCGGCTTTGTATAGATCCCAGTCTGACTGGGAGTTGGTACGCTTGGCCAGATTGAATAAAGATCTGGCTTTCCTCCTGATTTCAAGGAGGTCCTTAGACCACCACGATGGAGAGTTTCTTTTCTTGATTGTCCGTAGAGGACAGGCTTTATCGTATGCATTACTTAGAATTTTGTTTAAACTCTCTGTAAATGCATCGATTTCGTCTGGTGTCCCTATTGCTTTATCTTTCAGGTTTTGACCATTTTCCACGGTCTCTGAGACGAATACGTCCCAGTTGGTGAGCCTTGGATTTCTGAATTTACCTATAACTATTGCTTTTTCTTCTACTAGAAATTCTATAATTCTATGATCCGAAAAGGATGGCTCAGAGGAGACCCTCCATTCCTTCACAGTTAGAGTTTGTGAGTTACTGTAGAGTGTTACGTCTAGCACCTCACGTCTATTCCTAGTTATAAAGGTCGGCTCACTGCCGATATTGGCTATCAGGAGATTATTTTTAATAATGAATTCTAAGAGGGACTCACCGCGTACATTGATGTCCGTACTGCCCCAGAGCGAGTGATGGGAGTTGGCATCGCAGCCAGCAATCAGGTCCCATTTTTCCTTTTCAACTGTTCTGGCTAGTGAACAGGATAGCTCTGAGGGTGGGTTGTCCGACTCGTAAGGCATATATATTGATGCCAGTATCAAAGCGCCTTTTCTTGCCCTGTCCCACTTGACAACTGTTTGGTCCGAATCGCTGAGACTAGGTAAAAGAAAAAGTTTAAGCTGTTTTCTGGCTACAATACAAGTTCGAGACTTACCATTATTCGGTGTATGGTAAATTATCAGGTCTTTGGAACTCAGCCCTCTTATCTTTCCCCGGAGAATCCAGGGTTCTTGTATGAGGGCGACATCTATATGTTTCGTTTCCATGAGGAGAACGAGATTGGCACTAGCCGCCTTACTGTGATGAAGATTTAGTTGTATTATCTTCATCACGAGTTGTCGGTTGCTCTCCCTTGTCTTTGACCGCTAACAGCCGGAGTTTGCATCGCGTTATGCCTACGCGGACTTTAAACTCTTGCTTTCGGAGTAGCGGCAACGATTTGTGACTTAGTTGTATCGTCACATCCATACCGTTCTGGGTATATTCACCCGTTTCCAGGACTTTCCATTCCCTGCTTTGTAATTCCGGGTTAAGGAATTGCAGGTTCCGTTCTATCCTTTCCACGGGTAAATAAGGCCCTCTCATGTGGATAATTCCCCTCGGTCTGGTCATTTCCAGGACTTCTTTTCTGTCAACAACGCGCAGGTCAGCATTTGACCAAGGTGCGTTCATGTTGGCGATGAAGCCCTTCAACCAGTCTAGTGTGTCTTTATTATCACACTCTATCGTCTTGAAGCCTTTGAAGGTAGACAGCTGGCCAAACAATGGAAGCCTGCTTTCCGCCTTCACGATAGCATCGTTGACACCATCAAGGATTCGTTGTTCTACAAGCTCCCATTGGTTAGATGAGAGCTTCCGTTCTGTGTTGCCATAGTCGACAATAGCGACGCGTAGACTTTCTTTCACCTTTTCGGCGAATTTCAGCCTTTTTGCCTGCCTGCCTACTACCGGGGAGATGGTGTCGTCGTTGCGACCTCTTTTGGAGACTACCGGTGCGTTCCCAGGTTTGGACGAATCCTTACCTGAGACAGCCCCAGAACACTTTGGATCAGTCGCAGACGGGGTGAAAGGCAATTGGCATTTCGCCCCCGCTACGGCCAATCTCATGTCGGCTCCTCCAGAAGTCCGCTGTCTACCTAACTTCCTGCCAGGCAGAACCTTTTTTGAGCAACCGGGTGTCGGCTCAGCCTTAGACGGATCTTTAGCCAGGCCGGCACCCAATTTTCCGGGTTTTGACCTTTCCAAGGCGGAAGGCAATTGGCATTCCTCCCCTGGTCCAGACAACTTCCCTTTGTCAGTCGGGTTCTGCCTCCTATCTATTAGGCTGCTGCGCCACACATCTTCGGTCGACTTAATCGTCTCCCGGGCCCTAGCTAGCTGCGCCGCTTCCCTTTCCGTGAAGGAATTAGGGTTACGGTTTTTAAACCGTTTTAATATGCGGCGCGCGTTTTTCCTCTTTTTGAGCGGATCCACCTGCTGTACTGTCCTGACCAGCTTGTTGTCTTTCGTCATTTTCGCCGCGGAGACAAATGAGGCTTCGGTTATATCCAATCTTTCATTGTCCTTTGGCTTTAACTTGTCAACAACAGTCACTGCGCTGTTCAGAGTCGAGTCCGCCTCTCCCGGTGAAACGATGTCCTCTCTGTCAACTTCTTTAGCGGGGTCAGATGCAGCCGACCCATGCCCCGATAGGCTATGGCATATCACAGGCATTGGTGGCCGCATAAGAGCTCCCTCGCTCAGGATTTTTGCAGGGTCAGCCTTAGGTGGAGTGGTAGCAAGAAGCTCGCCACTATCCTTCAGCTGCCCCTCCAGAAACTCAAGGGCGTTTTGAAGCCTTTGTTTTTCCTTGTCCTCTAGTTGGTGCTTCTTCTTTAGTTTCTTGATCGTCATCTTACAGTTCAGCACTTTTTTCCTAATCGAAGCTGTAGACGATATAGAGAATTTGGATGAGCTGGCGATTGATCGATTGTCATCATCCTCGAGAAATAAATTCCCGAGTCCGAAGTCAACCGTTCTAACGCTTCCCTCAACCGAAGCGGCCCTACTAGTTGACGGTTCTTGGAGTAAGATATTCTCTTCCTCCTCCGTCATATTCGTATGAGAATCGGTGTTGCCGAAGTTCTTGGTGCCCGATTCAAGTACACCAGTCCCTTTGTTTTGTGTTTTTGTGTTTAATTGTTCTATTTTGGACCCACGAGTAAGGGGGAAGAAAATGTCGTTCTGTACTCACCCCCTGTATACAGAAAAGGGGAATTAAATTGAAACTAGAGGTCCCCAGGTATCTAGAGTTCCCGTTAGAAGACACCATAACATTGTGCCATACATCCCATGGGCACGGTTGTTATACCCGGGATTACGGGTTTTTATCGAGCTATTCCGCTCTAGATCCGTCATATTTAGTCGAAAGCAGTGGCACCTCGTGCAGGATGTGATTCTTCACCACGTATGACGATCTTGGGAAATATTCCCCTGATTTCCTTCCGGAACCCAGTGCATACTCAGCTTGGAACGTATTCCTGGCTGGGTCTGCACCGAATCTCCTGGGATGTGACCAACTCAAGGCGAGCGGCAGTGGCATCTCTCCCTTGGTCAGTCAACTTCCTTTCAGAAACCTTAGCCACCAAAAAAAAAAAAAAAAGCTGATGATTGCACCTATACTCTGTCCAACAAAAATTGTCAGTACAGGGAAGATAGGATGTTTGTCTCTCAGTCGGGTTGCAATGACTTACATAAATCGGTCCCTCTTTAAAGCTTTCACAGAGTTGCCGTAGTTTATATGATAATTCGCCATAACTCAGAGAGCAATACTATTAGGGTAACCATCTTCCAATTTAAAATAAAAAGAAATTGCTGACCGAAATAAATTCCTGTGATCGTTTTCCTTTTCCGGTAGGATAAAAGGCGCGTTTTTAAAGGTATCCCCAGCAGGCCTAATCGCCTTAGTTTGTTTTCCAACAAAAAATATAAATTTCGTAACACACAAAAAAAAATCAACACGAAAAGTATACACACAAACAGGCTATTAGAATACAAAATGATATCACCACGACGCAATGTCATATACCTAAACAGTTGGTAAAAGGACTGCACTTGTGAAGCTGTACATACTTTTTTCAATATAGACATAGATACCTAGATTACATATTTGTTAACAAATTATTACCCGGCAGTGCAGATCTTCGCGAAAACAGTATCGAAAAAATGATCATAAAATCCTTTTAAGGCATTATCTTTACTGGGAACGAGTGACCGGATGTGGTAAAACCCAACCACCGACAATAAGCAGTATAGGTTAACCTGCTTCGTCATTTTAATATTTCAGTCTGAAAAACTATTATGAAAAAATAGACAAACATGCAAAACTATAACAAAAACTCTAAAATATGCCATAAATATGCTCTAAGTGAAATATGCATCTATATCCAAATATGCAGAAATATGCCCTAACGAATAGGGCTGAAAATATGTACTTAGTTTCAATATTAAAAGATTAATACGATATCCCAAAAAAAAACATGCTTTTGCATGAATTCGGTTGCTCTAAAAAAATGGTTTAAACTGAATATTATTGGATCCATCAGAAGTACAAACAAATTAAAACCGAATGGCAGCACCCCACATCGTTCTCAAAAGCACCAAAATTCATAGAAAAACCCTTATGCGAGAAACAGATTAACACAGCAACAGCAACTTTGGCAACTTTTTAGAACCAATGTATTTTAATTACTTTGAACACATTAGCACAGCAACATCGACAGCGACGTCAATGTTAGAGCTAATCCTAAATTCGCTGTTGCTGTTGCTGTCGCTGTGTTAATCTGTTTCTCGCATTAAGGATATGCTCTCTTTGTTCAACTGGTAACACTCTTCTGATGTGCTTCAGTCACACACACTCAGTGATGCCAACCCGAATGGAAGTTTTTGTGCCTAAACTCGAAAAAAAAGTATGCCTTTTTCAAAACAATTATGCCTTTTTGGTAAAAATGATAAAAATTTCATATTTTACAAAGGAACTGCAACGAACCTACAACGTGATGAAAATTTGTTAAGAGAATGTTGGTCGATCGATAGCTAATTAAACCTTTTTTGATCTCTGTAATCCAAAGCTTGGGTTTCTTGAGTAAATCAAGTAGAGAATTAGAATATAAGTAGAAGCACAGTTGTAAATAGAATATATTAAAAAACTAAAGACTGTACTAGATTTACCAAATTCAAACTTTTATTGTATGAATTGATGGAAAAACAATTCATAAAAAATTATGACTTTTTCTAAAAATGCCTCAAGCATCGGAATTATGCCTAAAAGGCATAATTATGCCGAAGTTGGCATCACTGCTTTGATTGATGATAATAGCAAGCGAACACAAGACGACCATGCTCATTCTGCTTTCTGCCCGCGCCCCGCGTTTCTGTGGCAGACTGGTTATGGCGGGCTGCATGCGAATTTTAGAAAAATGAGTACAATAATTCCTTGGTATGTCAGTGGTTTGGTTTTCATTTCAGTGGCAATTCTTGTGTTTGAGTGCCGTGAGAGTATCTACAGGCACCACTGGTAGAAAAGAGCTCCTCCATAAAGCCTGTTCTGACAATTGTTGTTGGACAGAGTATACAATATACATAGCTTGCAATTTTGGGAAGTTTCAATGGATTTGACAATCACCTAACGTAAACTAATGCGGATTTTTATCTTCCATCACAAAACTGACTATCAACTACTTACTATTATCTTAAGATGTTCCACCACCCCAGGTGTTGTTTGTCTGTCAAAAAGTTGCTAAAACTAAAACAACAAGTTAAAGTACAGTTAGCATGTTTTCATATCCAGTAGGTATGATTATTTTGCCACATTAGCAAAATAAAAATCATATAGGTTTCACGGCTACATTTCCAATTGAAAAATATTGGTCACACAATTATTCAATGCCGACCAATATAGTGCCGAAGGCTGTCAGACCTAAGATGCGTAACATGAATGCTTTTATTACCTTAGGTCTAGCTTTGCGAGGAATAATTGAACACCTCAGATTCTGAACTTGGATTTACTCAAAAATGGTAATCCTTGATTTATATTTTAAATATAAAATTCTTACTACTTTATTCTGTTGAATTATCTTTTAATTATCCTTAGTGTTACTTCTTTTATAGTTCATATAATGCAAATCCATTTTGAAATTCCAATGCAATAACATACTTCATCAAGCCTGAACCAGAGAATGTATTTAATTATTTTGAATTTGAGGAACTGGTACAATTTGCCTTATCAGAGCCCTGTTTCCTAATATGCTTTTTGTGTGATTTTCTATTTGTTTTAAATTATTTGCGGCCCTCGAAATATGTTATGAACATTTTTTCGGATGGTTATAAAAAAACTTTTTTTTTATTTTAGAATTTTTTATTTGATATCTACCATTTTGGTAGAAGAAAAACAAAAGAAGCATAATGGGTCGTATGAATAAAAACTAGCATTTTCTTTGAGTAAAAGGTTTTACAAAGTAAAAGCCATTAGCAATTGCTTTGAATCGGTATGAATAAAAATCTAGTTTGCTAAAGTAATTTCGAAAATTCGTATATAGCTTTTACTTCGCTGCACGTGTACTTGCCTTGCAATTTCTGTCAAACCTGACCAGTAAATTTGAATTTTTTAATTTTCCTTGAGATTCTAACGACTTTTGTAGAAATTGAAGTTTAAAAAAAATGAAATTCAGAAATATGATTGCAATCTATAGCTCCAATTGCGCCTGGAAATATGAATTTTGTTTGCCAAACAGGTTGTTGATGTTTTATTTCTTCTTCAGGTGCCCATGACAAGAAATAATTGATTTTTTCACAGGTATTTTGATGATTTTCCTGCACGAACAAAACTTAATTTAACTATTTATAGACAAACCATCGAAAATTCACATTGCTTACTTTTTTTTCAACTAAATAGCAGACTCAGGATTGCATAGCATTTGCTTTGTTTATTCTTACCGATCTGAGTAAAAGATCAGTGCCGCCGCTTTTCGAACATGTCAAAAGTTGGAACTAACTCAAATTGGTTTTTATTCATACGAAACGTTGCAACTGCTTCGACTTTGACATTTCTCTTGAGTAAAAGCAATTGCTACGTTTTATTCATACGACCCAATATGTTTGTTCCCTAAGTCCCTAACGATAATGCATTCGAACACATTAGCCAAATTTAGCCAAACTTCGTTCCCTTACGCAAAAGTTGAGTAGAAGAGAGCCAAAAAGAGAGAACAAAACATTTCATCTACGTGAAGTTAGCCCGCACTTTTTCTAGAATGAAAAACGTGAAATGCAGTTCGATAGACATTCGTTTGTAGTTGTTTGTAGTGAAATTTTTTTCGTTTGTAGTTCAACCGTTAGAAAGTTAGAACCATTAGAAAAAAATTTCAGCCCGCACTTTTGGCTTTTTGAAATGAAAACTAGCCAGTTGCATTCGAAATCGTTTGTAGTTGTTTGTAGTGAAATTCTTTTTTTTTTTTTAATTTTTTGTTTCGGAGATATAAGGACATTTGTGTTTGCATCTATAACTCCGAATTTCCAATAGATAGAAATTATTTGAAAATACTGGTGCATAAAGCACATCCTAACTTAAATAACTGCATTTAAAATTTCTGAATTCACTCAAGCGTTACTTAATAAAACGCAATTAAAGTCAAAAATCGCATCCCCTTAGAGTTGCATCCATATATGGATCTCCCACCATCAACAAGACAACGGTAAATACATTTTCGCAAAGCAATCATCCCTGTCCATCGATATGAGTCACTATTTGTCCATTGGCAACAACAACCAGTCAATCAACCCCTATTTTATCCAACAAATTTTTCTATTCTTTCGAATAACATTAAGAACTAACCCCTTTTAAACAATTTATAACAACAAAAATGCAATATTTGCAAAGTATATACTCCTGGCTATCTAATACAATTCAAATTTTGTGAATTTATCACAAAGACGAAGATTTAGATGCAACTTAAACACACACTACTTTGTCATACAAACTCATATCAAAATTTCCGTTACTAAGCAACTCAAAATATGGAAATCTATTTTTTTCTAATGCTTTCTATTAGATGTATCTAACGGAATAAAAAAAAGTGATCTTTCATCAATAGATAATGATTTATTCAAGATTCAAGAAAATCGTTAAAATCGTCCGCGTAGACCGATTTAAGGGGATGGATATTTCAAATGCTGGACAACTACAAACGACAAAAACTAGTTGGTTGTTAGAAAGCATGTATGCTCTATCTAATAAAACCAAAAATTTCAAAATTGTACCAACCAAAAAGAATTTATATGCAATTTAAGCAGAAAAATAAAAATGGCGATATCTCCGTAACGGTACAATGCAAAGTGGCGAAATTTTCTATTTTCAATAGATTTCCACCCCACCAATCTAATAAAATAAAAATTGTATCAATCGGCCTAACGGTTTATGATTTATATGAAATTTAAGCGAATACGAGCTTAAATTTGCGTGTGAAGTTAGCCCGCACTTTTTCTATAATGAAAAACGGAGTTTGCAGTTCGATAGACATTCGTTTGTAGAGGTTTGTAGTGAATTTGTTTTCGTTTGTAGTTCAAACGTTAGAAAGTTAGAACCATTAGAAAAAAAAAATTTCAATTCCTTAAAACTGTGTTATCTCCGAAACCGTAGCAAGTAAAGTGATAAAATTTTCAATTTTGGAAAGTGTTTCACTTTGTCAATCTAATAAAATACAAATTATACCAATCGGCCTAACGGTTTATGATTTATATGAAATTTAAGCAAAATATAGGCTTCAATTTAAGGTACCCATAACTCAAAAACTGTTGAACTACAAACGATGAAATTCTACATTGCTATTCTATGTACCCTTTTCTAACTGTGACATAAAATAGAAGACAGCCCGCATTACTGGACACTTTTTATACTCAATTTAAGGGGAGCCTGCAATGGTTCAAATTTGCTCATTTTTAAGCGATTCGATATTTCCATTGCTAGGATGCTGTGAAGGGTGGAATATGTTTTTTTTCCAATGGAACTACCCATCTCTTTCTAAAAAAGTTGTCAGAAATCATTTTTTTATAACGGTTAAAATTTTATTCGCAATTTAATATCGGAATAATTCCCATTTAAGCAACCCGATAACTCAAAAACTGTTGAACTACAAACGGTGAAACTTTACATTTCGAATATATATATATTATATAATGCATGGTATAAAATACAAGACAGTCCGCATGACTGGATACCTTTTATTCGCAATTTAAGGGAAGTCTAAAATGTGTTCAACTGCCCATATTTAAGCAGTTCGATATTTCTAATGCAGAACAACTTCAAACAACAAACAATAATGTTTTCTAATCCGTTGATCATTATCTTTCTAAGGACGTTAAAAAATGACCTTTGTTCAACAAATAATATTTTATTTGCATTTTTTTCAGCTACCGCCAGGCCTCATTTTCTGGATAGGATTTTTCAGAAACTGTGGCACTACAAACGATGAAACTTTCCATTTCTAATGTATGCACCCTTCTAAATGCACAGTATGAAATAGAAGCCAGCCAGCACTACAGGACACGTTTTATTCTAAGTTTAAGCGAAGCCTAAAATGTATTAGAAAAAGCTGCAAGAAGCTGTTCACAACATAACTTCATTTCATTGAATGTATCTTCTCCACGCATTCTAACAAAATCAAACAATTTTATTTCGATCGTGTAAATCACATCGACAAACTCACACAAAACACAACATTATACCTATTTATTATGTACTCATAAGTCATAAGTACACATCCATTTATGCAAAGTTGGCATAGGATTTTGATTAGCTTCAAAATCCTTTTGTGTGAGTTTTTATATTTTCAGGATTGCAGGTAGGTACCTAACAAGACTTATAAATATACAATCTTCAAGAGTATACAAAAAATTAAAACCGATAGGTATGTACTACCTACCTACACCTATTGTTTTTTTTTAAATACTTATGGTATAGGTATTTTAGTTCATCAATAATGAACGATTGTAGTATAAAGTGCCATCCCTGCCCTTCAAATTCAACAGAATCAAAGCTAGCAATTGTTCAAAAAAAAAAAAATTACCGTGGTGGGTAGGTACCTACCTTCTTCGGTATCCATTTTTTGCGGTTTTATTATTGTCCATGCCAATCAGTGATTGGCAATCACGTTATATGGCCTACACTGCACATATTTAACATTTTCAAAACAACCAAACATAACTGTACCTACACTCCATGTCCAGTCACCATTTCTTACTCAAACTTCCCACAAAAACAGGACGCGAAGTGCTTAATATTTCGCTAATTGATCCGTTTCATTCTCTCTCCTTTCGAAGGATTAAAAAAAATGTCGGTCATTCACCGAACGATGCGCACACGATCATATGCGTTCAATCGTGGTCACACCCCCAAAAATCTATTCTGCGACGGTCACGACACGATCCGCACCACAATAAACGCATGTGCCCTACATTTTGTTTGCGTGGTTGGGTCATACTCGTACCTGATTGGATATGTGCAAAGGTGGTGGAATAAAGGCAAACCCTTTGATTGCGATGCACACAATTTCCTACTTTGCATTAGAAAAGAGATACATACCTACTTATTCATGCTTATTCAACGTAAATTTTTTTCTACACGATCGAAATAAAATTGTTTGATTTTGTTAGAATGCGTGGAGAAGATACATTCAATGAAATGAAGTTATGTTGTAAACAGCTCCTTGCAGCTTTTTCTAATACATTTTAGGCTTCGCTTAAACTTAGAATAAAACGTGTCCTGTAGTGCTGGCTGGCTTCTATTTCATACTGTGCATTTAGAAGGGTGCATACATTAGAAATGGAAAGTTTCATCGTTTGTAGTGCCACAGTTTCTGAAAAATCCTATCCAGAAAATGAGGCCTGGCGGTAGCTGAAAAAAATGCAAATAAAATATTATTTGTTGAACAAAGGTCATTTTTTAACGTCCTTAGAAAGATAATGATCAACGGATTAGAAAACATTATTGTTTGTTGTTTGAAGTTGTTCTGCATTAGAAATATCGAACTGCTTAAATATGGGCAGTTGAACACATTTTAGACTTCCCTTAAATTGCGAATAAAAGGTATCCAGTCATGCGGACTGTCTTGTATTTTATACCATGCATTATATAATATATATATATTCGAAATGTAAAGTTTCACCGTTTGTAGTTCAACAGTTTTTGAGTTATCGGGTTGCTTAAATGGGAATTATTCCGATATTAAATTGCGAATAAAATTTTAACCGTTATAAAAAAATGATTTCTGACAACTTTTTTAGAAAGAGATGGGTAGTTCCATTGGAAAAAAAACATATTCCACCCTTCACAGCATCCTAGCAATGGAAATATCGAATCGCTTAAAAATGAGCAAATTTGAACCATTGCAGGCTCCCCTTAAATTGAGTATAAAAAGTGTCCAGTAATGCGGGCTGTCTTCTATTTTATGTCACAGTTAGAAAAGGGTACATAGAATAGCAATGTAGAATTTCATCGTTTGTAGTTCAACAGTTTTTGAGTTATGGGTACCTTAAATTGAAGCCTATATTTTGCTTAAATTTCATATAAATCATAAACCGTTAGGCCGATTGGTATAATTTGTATTTTATTAGATTGACAAAGTGAAACACTTTCCAAAATTGAAAATTTTATCACTTTACTTGCTACGGTTTCGGAGATAACACAGTTTTAAGGAATTGAAATTTTTTTTTTCTAATGGTTCTAACTTTCTAACGTTTGAACTACAAACGAAAACAAATTCACTACAAACCTCTACAAACGAATGTCTATCGAACTGCAAACTCCGTTTTTCATTATAGAAAAAGTGCGGGCTAACTTCACACGCAAATTTAAGCTCGTATTCGCTTAAATTTCATATAAATCATAAACCGTTAGGCCGATTGATACAATTTTTATTTTATTAGATTGGTGGGGTGGAAATCTATTGAAAATAGAAAATTTCGCCACTTTGCATTGTACCGTTACGGAGATATCGCCATTTTTATTTTTCTGCTTAAATTGCATATAAATTCTTTTTGGTTGGTACAATTTTGAAATTTTTGGTTTTATTAGATAGAGCATACATGCTTTCTAACAACCAACTAGTTTTTGTCGTTTGTAGTTGTCCAGCATTTGAAATATCCATCCCCTTAAATCGGTCTACGCGGACGATTTTAACGATTTTCTTGAATCTTGAATAAATCATTATCTATTGATGAAAGATCACTTTTTTTTATTCCGTTAGATACATCTAATAGAAAGCATTAGAAAAAAATAGATTTCCATATTTTGAGTTGCTTAGTAACGGAAATTTTGATATGAGTTTGTATGACAAAGTAGTGTGTGTTTAAGTTGCATCTAAATCTTCGTCTTTGTGATAAATTCACAAAATTTGAATTGTATTAGATAGCCAGGAGTATATACTTTGCAAATATTGCATTTTTGTTGTTATAAATTGTTTAAAAGGGGTTAGTTTTTAATGTTATTCGAAGGAATAGAAAAATTTGTTGGATAAAATAGGGGTTGATTGACTGGTTGTTGTTGCCAATGGACAAATAGTGACTCATATCGATGGACAGGGATGAATGCTTTGCGAAAATGTGTTTACCGTTGTCTTGTTGTTGGTGGGAGATCCATATATGGATGCAACTCTAAGGGGATGCAATTTTTGACTTTAATTGCGTTTTATTAAGTAATGCTTAAGTGAATTCAGAAATTTTAAATGCAGTTATTTAAGTTAGGATGTGCTTTATGAAACAGTATTTTTAAATAATTTCTATCTATTGGAAATTCGGAGTTATAGGTGCAAACGCAAATGTCCTTATATCTCCGAAATAAAAAATTAAAAAAAAAAAAAGAATTTCACTACAAACAACTACAAACGATTTCGAATGCAACTGGCTAGTTTTCATTTCAAAAAGCCAAAAGTGCGGGCTGAAATTTTTTTCTAATGGTTCTAACTTTCTAACGGTTGAACTACAAACGAAAAAAATTTCACTACAAACAACTACAAACGAATGTCTATCGAACTGCATTTCACGTTTTTCATTCTAGAAAAAGTGCGGGCTAACTTCACGTAGATAAACATTTCCCCTCCATAAAAAACCTGCAATTATTAGCCCAAACATTTTGTGTGGACTAGTTGGTTATTCCTGACAGATGGTTGTCAAATCGTTTAAATGCTAATTGGTAACTGACTTTTGATTTCATTTATATTTTGTGCTTGTATAGCATTAAAATAGATGTAAGAAGCAAAAGAATTGAACTTTTTAATTTCTGCAATAGAGGCATTTCAAATCTTGGTCTTCCCGCCTAGGAAAAATTCATATTTTTCAAATTTGTGGTTCAATGCGTTCCTTTTCTTTTTTTTGGTTATAAAGGGTGGTTAAGGGCCGATGTTGAATGTGAACCACACCTAAACGTCAAGTTTTTTTCTGCATTTCATTTGATGGAAAGATACACAATCGAGCAACGCGTTAAAGTTATTCAGGCTTATTATGAAAATGGGCGTTCAAATCAAAATGCATATCGTGCACTTCGTGATTTTTTCGTCTGTAGGAGATGTGAAAACACCAGTGCATGCTCGTACAGCTCGTACTGCAGAAAATATTGCTGCTGTTCGCGATAGTGTGGCTGAAGAGCCGTCCACCTCAACTCGTCGTCGTGCCCAACAATTGCACCTCTCACGCTCGTCGTTGATGAACATTATGCATAAAGACTTACATTTACGCGCTTACAAGGTGCAATTGACTCAAGAACTAAAGCCTCTTGACCAAGCGTCGTCAATGGTCAGAATGGTGGCAAGAAATGGCAACAGTGGATGATGTCTTTTCGAAGAAAATCGTCTTCTGTGATGAGGCACTTTTTCACCTCAGTGGATTCGTCAATAAGCAGTATTGCCGCATTTGGGCGAATGATAATCCAAGAGTGATTGTCGAAAAACCAATGCACCCACAAAGAGTGACTGTTTGGTGCGGTTTATGGGCTGGCGGCATCATCGGGCCGTATTTTTTCCAAAATGAGGCCGAGAGAGAGATGATAACGAACTTTTTGTGACCCGAACTGGAAGATATGGATGTGGACGATATGTGGTTTCAACAGGACGGTGCCACTTACCACACAGCTAACGAAACAATGGCCCTTTTGCGCGAAAAGGTGTACGTCGATAAGCCAGCAACAATTCAAGAGCTAAAGGATGAGATAATTCGGCACATTAACAGCATAGAACCTCAATTATGCCTCAGCGTCATCGAAAATGTTGACCATCGGATGGAGGTGTGCCGCCAAGTTCGCAGCGGCCATTTGGCCGTACCAATATTATCATAATAAAAAGAAATGACAATAATTTCCTAAATAATTTGTGTTTTATTCAAATTCAACATCGGCCCTTACAACTTAACCATTCATTTCGGTGAATGAATTCTCTCGCAATGAGAGAAATGTGACAGATTTCCAACATTGAACCAGAAAGTAAGGGAACAGACCTAACATTACTAGTTGTCAAACATAAATATCGAGCAACTGTGAAAAGAAATTGAGATTCAGCAAACTGTTTTTGATTCCACTTAGCAATCGAAAAAAGGCATCTATGTTTAAGAAAAAGGATTTGGGAATTGGATAAATTCTGAATAAGAAATATGAACTATGTTTCGTCAGTGGTATTACAGCTAAATACTAAATTTGAATTAAATGGGGCCATCTAATTCTAAAGCACGTCCTGGAAGACGGGTTGCGGACAACCAAATCATCCATGAGTAAGACGTCCTATTCGGAGAAAGTTGCAAGACCTTGAACACCTCAAATATTCTGTTACTCCTATCTTCAATCTATGCAGGTCAGCACAACGATACTTAGCGTTTATAACAATAGATTGCTACCAACTTTGTAGGTATAAACATTTCTAATTTCTACTCTGAGTTTAATTAAAACTTAGACGGCTTCTTAAACAATTCTTGCCCTTACAAGACCAAGTAAAGATCAATGTCAATGACCAATAGATGAACTTATAGAAAATGGGCTGGGGTTGAAGTTTATGTCAATGTTCTCTGTCGTAAGTACGCATAATATAACAGATATATAGCATATTATGAGTTGAGTATGTGTCGGCCACTATCTGATGACAGGTAGGACTTTCTTACTGAACAGAGAAGACACAATTTCCTGTTTATCCAATTATTTCATTACATTCATATGTATCAATGTGCCTCTTTTAATGAATTAAGACAATTAGTATTTAAAAGGAAGTAATTTAAAGTTGATGGGCTGCGCTGCTGATATACACTGTACTATACACATAATGCGAGAAAATAATTAAATGCGCACAGATGTATATATATACATACTTTTACACGATGTTGGCGTAGGGGTATATTTTTGATTAATAGACTCTTTAGCTGCCTTCTTGTTTGCTAGAAAAATGGTGAAAATCTTCTTTTTTTCGAACAAGACAGATTGCTACATGTTTTGTATTCTTATAATAAGTAGATAAATTGAGCATTTACCTATGTAAGTTTACTTTGGCCAGTCACATCCCCATATAACATTCTACGGTTTGAATATCTATATATCACAAATGAAAGGAATTAAAACACAGCACTTGCACAATAAGACTATGTACGACTTAATCCCAAACGCGATATTCATAATCAGGTCATTTTGTATGAGTTAATACTAAACACATTGTATTAAAATTCCATTTAATTCATCTTTTAAAATGCGTGGGAATAAAATTGCTAACACTTTTCTAAAATAATAACAAAACAAAACCAACAATATAAAGCAAACACCAGCAAACACACTACCCCTCCGACACAACACTAACGAACGACGGCAGATGTAACAAAACTGAAAGAGCGCGCAGTCATAAAAGAGTTCTTCTTTTTCTTTAACTTGTATTATGATTTATGAACATGAAGCATAATATGAGCCGAGCCGAACCGATGTGATGATATCTAGAGTTAGAGCATAGCATAAAGCAGAAACATATAATAATATGATTCTGAAAGAGCTGACTAGCATGGCAGCTGCCCTGTGTTTTTTTCTTCTCACTCTTGCGCAATTCAGTACTGCACTGCGTTGCTCTGCGTTGTTTGTCTCGCCGTCGGATTGCTGGTCTTACCGTCAAGGGTCAAGGAAATGAGCAGTGTTGACACTTCTTGTTATTATGCAAAATAAAAAAATAATACAAAATTAATATAATAATTAAATTGTGTTCTAAGATTAAATTCTATATTATATACACGAAATTAAAGTTACGCCTTGAATTCAACTTATCAACAAATGCTCCCATTCGAGAGTTCTTTAGTATTCAATTAAAAACGTTCTCTTGTTTTTGTTCATATTCGTGTGATTGGAATTGGTTAATAGTTTCAGTAAATAAAACCAAGAATTCATTACTTCCGCGGGAGCTGCGGAAATTCGTTAACCATCGCTATAAAAATGTCAATATGCGAAACTTTCCTTTAATTCCTAACACGTAAACAAGATGGCCGACCAAAATAAGTTTCATCATTTTCTGTAATGCCGTTCCTTTCCGTCAGGCGACTATTTATTATTGGGCATTCCTTTAATCTTCAGTTTTATGAATGTCATCCTCTATAAAAAAAAATTACAATCAGAATATGAAACATTATTATTCTATTTTCTAATTGTTCAAAAATGTTCGTTTCGCTTGAGAGTCGGTATAAGCTGTTGGAAATTTAAGAATGAAATTAAATGGATAAAAGTTCAAAATGGGAACCCAACATATGACCGAATTACAAAATCCCGAAAAATGGTTTTGAAGGAAAAATCTCGAAAAATTCGGGATTTTCTTAGCCAGAATTTTTTTTTTTAATTTTTAATAAATTGAAATACGGTTGGATTATGAGGCCGAGAGCGAACTCCCAACCCAATTCAAGAATAAATTGCTACTTAAGTACTTTTATCTAACGAGGTGTTCTACCGTATTTTTTGGTAAATAACTCGTCAGATAAATCTACGTAAGTGAACATAGTTCGTTCTTTGTGATTCTCATAATAGCGAACGACTGAAATTGCATTACCTACTTCTTCATCATTCTTCTACCGTGTTTTTTTTTTTTTTTTTTTTGTAAAATAACTCGTGGTTAATATCACTTATACCAGAAAACTAATGAGATTTAAAGTGTTAACTTCGTTCAGAAATCAGAACACTTTAAATAAGCCTATGAGTGCGCATAACAGCGTTCTTTTAAGGACGACAAATTTTCTATGTATCGCGATATTTTACACGAAAATTCAATTTTATTTCAAAATTTATAGTCAACTAGCAAACCCATACCCGCTTCGCTGAGCACATTTCCAATTGGCTGTTCCCTTGAAAAAAAAAAAAAATTAAAAAAAAAAAAATTTAATTTAAGAGGCGTAAAATACTTTCAATTTTTCAGGCTTCAGAAATGCTGAAACCTAAGACAGCAGTAAGAAAACTTTGAATAAGGTTCGTTTTTTTAAATATCTTACATTTCATTCTAATATGCTTTTTTATAAACAACATTGGTTTTTCCATCTTTTGCATAAATAAAGGGAAGACCGGTAGCTTGGAACGATCCAATAAAAATGTTTATTTGTTGAGTTGATTTTCAGCTTTTTAAAGCAGCCGAATGGCCTGATGATGCTTGGAAAGTGCTTTACGAAAAATTCAGAGATGCTTGCGATGCGCTTGCCGATGCATTTTTCGATGAACCGCGCATTTGAGAAAGTCTTTCCGCCTCATCGTATAGCTAAATCTGAAATATAAGAACAAATACAAATGTATGTTGCTGGATTTATTCGATAAAAAACGTATGATTTATCCAAATAACGTTACAGAATTATTTATCACTAACGTTAAGTGGCTATTCATCCCAATCTGTCAAATATATAAAAAAAAGAATAAAATACCCAAAATATGACAAAGGCAAATGAATTACAAACCAAAATCTTTGCCGCTTGTATCGCTGCGAGGAGACGGTGATACCTATTACACTTTTTGTTTCATTTTCGGTTTTATCGTTGCGAGACGACGATTTTAATGCTTCCAAAGCAACATGCTTTTTGGTCACCATTTTTAACTAATTGACACGGACAAAATTCGCTTCAATTATTTGAACATAGTGTTTCAAAAATCTTAAATCTAACAGTGAATGATGTTCGCCAAAAAGCAAAAAACGCTAATTATAGCACATGATTTAGATTTAGACAAAAGAAAATTAAATTGTATGCAACACGCACAGGTTTGCTATAATTTGGTTTGCCTTAAGCGCCCAAACCTTAAAAAATGTAGCCCAAAATCGTTGCCCAGAAAGCCCAAAAAATCGTGGAAAATTTTGGTATTTTTTCCACTTACCCTTATCATTTATGCACGCCGCTTTTTTTATTTGACTTCTATTTTCTGCAATTTGGCGCTTTGTCACATTTCGGCTATCACTCTTGCAGTGCTGCTAAGATCTAAAAGTGCTGATAACATTTTTTTTTTTTTTGTAGTTTTTTGAAGGAATAAAACGAACAAAATTAACACAAATATTTGTTAAATGATATGTAGCCCAGAATAGTGGGCGCTCATTTTTGCATTTCCATCGCTTTTTGAAAAAAGACAGCCGAATTATGACAAAGAGTTAACTCTGGCAACCCTGAATACGCCCCTAGCAGAGATGCTGCCTATACCAATGAGTGCAAACATCCACTCGAATGGAGTGTGAATGGTAGAAACAAACGCCAAATAAAGAGTGAATTTGCAAGTAAATTGCTAATTTCAGCGTAGACTCCAAAACAAATATGGAAAGCTCGAATATGATGTACGCACTCGGACAACACTAACCATGAACACACAAACACACGTCACTCGATTTAGATTTTTACACAAAAGAAAAATCACCTAATTTGTAGGCAACACGCACAGGGTTGCCATAATTTTGTTTGCTTTAAATGCCGAAATATTAAACAAATTTTGCTCAAAATCCTTCACCAGAAAGAAGCCCGAAAAATTCTGGAAAATGTTGGTATTTTTCCCACTTACCCATTCCACTTATGCGCGCCCAGTATTTTATTTAACCTATGTGGTATTCGATTGGGCATCTTCAGATTCGATCTCAGATTTCAAATTTCGTGTGCCTAATCGAACATAAAACCGTCACTTGCTCTTTTTCGTGTTGATATTGCTGCGATTCAAATATGTGTAGCATTCGACACTTTCCAAAACGTTTTCCATTCACTGGTTAAATTTTATATTAAAACATTCAAAATTTGCGTCCTAATAGATTTCTAAATATTTAAACATAAATAATTTACAAAAATTGATTCATCCAATGCCCTTCTCTGCGGTAGAAGTTCACGAAAACGTAAACAAACTCCGCGAGTTGTTGTCAAACCCAAATGCACTTGTATTGGTAAACCTGAAGGAAATCTGAGAAAAAATCTAGATTCGCAAAAGTTCTCCGAAATCTGAAAAAGATTGCTTTTTTTGTACCAAACGAACATAAAAATTGCTCTGAGAGCAGAAAAAGTTCTCTGAGAGCGCCCAATCGAGTGCCACACAGCGTTACCTTTGGGGACGCTTTAGCGTCCTTTTGACTCTTTTTGAGCGCCCGGACTCCAGGACTCATCTTTTTGAAAATCAGTGAAATCGGACTCCTTTTCTGTAACTTAATCATAAAATGATGCCCCATTCGTAGAGTCATTTGTAAAATTTATTTGACTACCTATGTACTTGTATTTGGATAGCTTCATTCATTTTGTCAATGGCTTTGTGCAAGAAAACCTACATTCTACGATATGTGTGAAATTACAAAGACAAAATGCATGAAACATTATGGATATGGGAATGAGAAATGGAAACTGGAAATTATTGCATTGAATGGATTATATTTCTGCGTTGTCGTTGTTTTGGTCGTTGATTTGTTCAAAAATTTGTACGATTTTGTAATCAAAATTTTAACATTGCCCCATAGTAGCGCGTGTGCTGAGACGGTATTGTCAAAATTGGCTTTGACCAAAAATAAACTTATCAACCGACTTAAGGTTTTCGGCACTCAACTTACTAGAAAATAAGCAAATAGAAGACTGGGTTCCTGGCTCGAATTTAATTCAGCAGTACAGGAACAGAATTCCTAATAACTAATGTGTAAGATATTTATTTATTTTTTTTGTGTTACCTGAAAATATTATTTTATTATTTTATTTTTTTTGAGTCTCTTTTTTTTTTACTTTAAACGATGATTGTTTATGAATTAATGAATTAAATTATAAGTATAAGTTAATATAAGTTAACTAAGAACAGACAGCTGGCTACTTAATTTATTTATTTATTTTAAATGAACTGATTTTTGTTTGTACTATTTATAAACTTCTTTACCTGAATTTGCAATATAATTATAGGTTACGTATAAAAATAATGGCGTTTTTTGTTATCATAATAAGGGTATTCAAACTCGAAGGTGGAAGTCCACTGAGCGCGCATTAAGAAAGCCTAGATCGAAATGGGACTCTTTTTTGACTCTTTATACAAATTTTCAGAGGTATTACTATGGGACTCCTTTTTTCTGTCGGGACTCTTTTTTGGACTCTTTTTGAAAATTTTCAGAGGTAACGCTGTGCCACATTATATTTTCCGCAATTGTTTGCGTGCAAGTTAAATGACTGTTCGATGTCACTTCACTGCAAGAGTGCTGACAAGTTTTAAAGGTACTGAAAAAATATATATGTATAGGTATATTATATATATTTTTTTTTTTTTTTGGTTTTGTGAAGGATTAAACGAACAAAATTAACACAAATATTTGTAAAACGATATGTAGTCCAAAATTGTGTTGGGCGCTAATTTTTCCATTTCTATCGCTTTTTGAAAAAAGTTAGCGGAAAATACGACAAAGCACCAAATCTGGCAGCCCATACGCCCATAGCAGAGATGCTGACTATACCAATGAGTGCAAACATCAACTCGAATGGAGTGTTAATAGTAGAAACGAACGCCAAATAAAGTGTGAATTTGTAAGTAAATTGCTAATTACAGCGTAGACTCCAAAAGAAATATGGAATACTCAAATATTATGTACGCCCTCGACAACACTAACCGTGAACACACAAACACACTTCACTTGATTTAGATTTAGATTTATACAAAAGAAGCAAAAGCTGCCAAACTTGAATTGTATGCAACACGCACAGGGCTGCCATCATTTTGTTTGCTTTTAGCGTTTATATTTATATTTTCTGCAATTGCCTTTTGTGGTTTGTGTCAAAACAGAAGGCTTGCAAAATAAATTGGTGTGCGAGCAAGTTGAACGACTGCTCGCGTCACTTCACTGTGCTGTGTTTTAAAAGTACCGAAAATATTTATTTTCTTTTGATTTTGTGAAACGAACGAAATTAACACAAATATTTGTAAAACTATATATCGCCCAAAAATTTTCCATTTCTATCGCTTTTTGAAAAAAGATAAACCAAAATACGACGATACCTGGAAACCCTGAATAGCGGATATGCTGGCTATACCAATGTGTGCGAGCAAGCATCCACTCGAACGGAGTGTGAATGTGAATGGTAGAAACGGAGAAACGATGTTCTTTCTCTATTCACTCACTTCACTAAACAATTTTCGATTTCGATTATTTTTTCTTTGGAAAGTTATTGTTTTTTTTTACGTACAAACCTTCTACAAACGAATACCTTTTGAACAAAAAAAGAATCATAAAATTCGGTACTGCCGAACTCGAGATATAAACATCCAAACATAATATCCAAGTCATTTTTATATATAAGAAGATTATTTTGCCTAGCTAAAACCAAAATCCCGAAAATCATTATGATTGGTGTCTAAAATCGTGCGATTCAATGATTTTCGGGATTTTGTAATTCGGGATTTTGTGATTCGGGATTTTGTGGTTCGGGATTTTGTAATTCGGGATTTTGTCATTCGGGATTTTGTGGTTCGGGCTTTTGAGTTCGGGATTTTGTACTTCGGGATTTCATGGGTAACCCGTTCAAAATTAAACATCTTGGAGTTTAGTTGGACTATTCTTTTTGTAAATAATATAAATAACATCAACAATATTTTCTATAAATATGTAATAAGAAATACTTTTTTTTTAACAGATAGCAAGACTCATACACCCTTATTTATTAGAAAACGCCCCTAAACACCTGTATAGTGATGTATTGTTAAATTCAGGCTGGGATTCGAAAAGATAAAACACTATTCTGTTCAACTTTTCATTAAGTTTTTTTTTATTTATTTATTTTTTGTTATTTATTTTTTTTTATTACGTACCAAAACAATATCACTTAAATCAATTCTTAAACGTTTCAATCCAATCGCTTTATTCATGACATTTCGATACTATTCCACCTCTATACAGGCACTTAACAACCTCCAAACGCGTTTAGCTTAAACAAGCTCTATAGACCGTTGAGATTTTTTTATAAATAAGGTTTTTGCGTTTAGAGACCTTTTAAAGAGTGCATAACTTTATACACTCTCAGCCAGCGCCGCCAACCTAGGCTTTTTCATGCCTTTTAGGCATTATTTCATTAGCTAAGGCTTTAAGGTTTTTTTTTTCCAAAAAGGCATCTTTTTTTTAATTCAAATATATATATTTTTTTGATTCAACGTATACTGATTTTTTATTTTTTTAAACATTCTTAAAAAATCTTGGCAAAAAAAGTCATGATCATGAATTTTGTTCCTATTTCTTCTGTAATTTATACATAATTTAAGCTTTTTTTTTCGAAATAAAAATTGTTTTTGTTATTTTTTTTATATATGTGTTTAAATTTTGATTTATTGTTCCAATTTACATAAAAAAATATTTTAGGCATTATTTTATTGAAAAAGGCATCTATTTTTTTTAAGTTAGGTTTTTTTTCGTCAAAATTGGTTGGCAGCGCTGCCCGTGGACTTATGTCCATGCACCATTTTAGATCCAGCGTATCTACTAGTCTCAGCCTTATTTATAAACGTATTATAGAGAGTGTATAAAGTTATGCGCTCTTTAAAAGGCGTTTTTCTTTTTTAGTTCAGAGCACAACCTGAACTGTTATACAAAAAGTTTGTGTTTATTTTTTAGCTCAGATACATCAGAGCTCGAATTTGTGTTTCTTTTTTCGTTCAGAGCGTGATCAGAGCGCGCTCTATGAGCTCAGAATTAATTGACTGAGCAGGCTGAGTAAAATGCTGATTACACATATACATTCACACTTCCAGTCCTATTTGAGAGAAAAGAAAAACAGGAAAAACAGAAAATCATCAGAACGATCTGAGCACGCTCAGTTCAGAGCGCGCTCATATAGCTCGAGCTCAGTTCAGTGCTCAGCTCTGAACTAAAAAAGAAAAACGCCTAAAATCAATTTATTCTGAGCTCATAGAGCGCGCTCTGATCATGCTCTGAACGAAAAACGAAACACAAATTCGAGCTCTGATGTATCTGAGCTAAAAAAGAAACAAAAACTTTTTGTATAACAGTTCAGGTTGTGCTCTGAACTAAAAAAGAAAAACGCCTATTATAAGGCGTTTTTCTTTTTTCGTTCAGAGCACAACCTGAACTGTTATACAAAAAGTTTGTGTTTCTTTTTTAGCTCAGATACATCAGAGCTCGAATTTGTGTTTCTTTTTTCGTTCAGAGCGTGATCAGGGCGCGCTCTATGAGCTCAGAATTAATTGACTGAGCAGGCTGAGTAAAATGCTGATTACACATATACATTCACACTTCCAGTCCTATTTGAGAGAAAAGAAAAACAGGAAAAACAGAAAATCATCAGAACGATCTGAGCACGCTCAGTTCAGAGCGCGCTCATATAGCTCGAGCTCAGTTCAGTGCTCAGCTCTGAACTAAAAAAGAAAAACGCCTATAGGCGCCTATTATAGGCGTTTTTCTTTGTTAGTTCAGAGCACAACCTGAACTGTTATACAAAAAGTTTGTGTTTCTTTTTTAGCTCAGATACATCAGAGCTCGAATTTGTGTTTCTTTTTTCGTTCAGAGCATGATCAGAGCGCGCTCTATGAGCTCAGAATTAATTGACTGAGCAGGCTGAGTAAAATGCTGATTACACATATACATTCACACTTCCAGTCATATTTGAGAGAAAAGAAAAACAGGAAAAACAGAAAATCATCAGAACGATCTGAGCACGCTCAGTTCAGAGCGCGCTCATATAGCTCGAGCTCAGTTCAGTGCTCAGCTCTGAACTAAAAAAGAAAAACGCCTAATATGCCAGCAGTTGCAGTTATTTCAACAATAGGCGTTTTTCTCTTTTAGTTCAGAGCTGAGCACTGAACTGAGCTCGAGCTATATGAGCGCGCTCTGAACCGAGCGTGCTCAGATCGTTCTGATGATTTTCTGTTTGTCCTGTTTTTTTTTTCTCTCAAATATGACTGGAAGTGTGTACTCAGCCTGCTCAGTCAATTAATTCTGAGCTCATAGAGCGAGGTCTGATCATGCTCTGAACGAAAAAAGGAACACAAATTCGAGCTCTGAAGTATCTGAGCTAAAAACGAAACACAAACTTTTTGTATAACAGTTCAGGTTGTGCTCTGAACTAAAAAAGAAAAACGCCTAATAATCTTAATCGGAGAATACAATTTATGTTAATCTAATTTCAATTAGGTACACGAATTGATTTTGACAATTAGCATTTTCGAAAAAGAGTTCATAAACTCGTTTTAGAACGCGTTTGGAAATTCGAATTTTATTTTTTCGCATATTCGAAATAGCACGGACACAACCCTAATAGTGCTTGGTGAATACAACGAATACACTCGCAGTTATGAGCCTCGTATAATTGATATAAGAGCGCTTGATAAAAAATACCGCCCTATGATACATTAAGTACATTCTAAAACAAAAGTTTGATTATTTAGCTCGACCAGCATACCAATTAGCTAAATGAGTTCGCTTAATTAGCTCAGCTAAATTTTATAGAGATCTTTTTATGGGAGTTCGAGCAGAGTACTTAGCTGAATGAACAAATTGTTTACCATTTACCTACCATAAGACATATGGGTAGGTACCGTCTTTGGTCTTGTAGTAGTAGCAGGTCAAAGGTAACAAAAATAGTAAAGGCATTTCGTTCAATTATAAAACTATGCATAATTATGTGGTAATCGTTTGGGCTTCTTCAGATTCGCTCTCAGATTTCAGATTTCGTGTGACTAATCGAACATAAAATGTCACTTGCTCTTTCTTGTGATAATATTCCTGGGATTCGAATATGTGTAGCCTTCAACACTTTTCAAAGCGTTTTGCATTCACTGGTTAAATTTTAAATTAAAACTTTGTGTTTGTGTCCCGATTGATTTTTAAATATACATAAATAATTTACATAGGCGCAGTGGCTTAGTGGTTAGTGTGTTGGACTACTACGCTAGGGGTCGAGGTTCGAATCCCGCAAAAACCCAAAATTCCAACTTATGGTTTTTTTCACTGTGCCACCTCTCGCGAACGTCTGACAAACATTCGAGAGTATAACTGTCTTGAAAGAGCTTCTCAATTAGCCGTTTGGAGTCGGCATAAAATTGTAGATCCCTTCCATTCGTTCCAAAAATGAAAACTCACACAAAACGAATGGTTGTGAGAAGCTAGGCCTAGGGTCCCTCCGGGCCTGTTGCGCCAACTATTTATTTTATTTTATTTATTTATAAATAATTTACAGAAATAGATTCACCTGATGCAATGCCTTTCTTTGCTTTAGAACAAATTCACGAAAACCTAAACGCCCTCCAACAGTTGTCAAACTCAAGAGCACTTGTATTGGTAAATCTGAGAAAATATCTAGATTCGCAAAAGTGCTCTGAAATGAAAAAGGTTGCTTTTTCTTGTACCAAACGAACATAAAAACTGCTCTGAGAGCAAAAAAAGTGCTCTGAGAGCGCCCAATCGAATACATTAGTGCTGTACATCGTATATAATGCTGCCTACTTCCCAGTATAAAGAGATGGTGCATTTTTTGTGATACACCTACTCTCTGCTAGATGACGCTCCATCTGGTTTAAAGTACGATGCCGTGCTTCTATAATATTTAGCTACGCCAAAACTGAACGCGTATAAGTGTTTGGATGTGGTTTAGGTATTGGGTGGAGCTTCGCATACATAAGGCCCGATTCGCCAGGGTTCTCACCACTTTCCTCTTGAATCGTGTCTTTAGGGCCCGACTCTGTGTCAAATTATCCGGGTTACCTACTGCCATTGAGTATATAAACTCAATGCTAATACTGATGTCAAGTCTCAAGTGTGTCTTTCTCTTTCTCTGTTTCTAAATTTATTGTTCTGCTCTGCTGTCAGCTGTCATTTTTTTATGTTTAAACTAATCCATTTATAAAAAAATATTTTAAGACTTCGTTTTTATCGCTTTTTTTTCTAGATTCAAAATCTACTGCAAAAAAAGTGAATCTACTGCACTTTTTTTAAGATCTACTGCGAAATTTTATAACTGAAGTCCGAACCCTGCTCAATGCTATTGTCATCAACCAAAATAAGCAGTGTGTGTGAGGTGTGACTGAAGCACATCAGAAGAGTGTTACAATAATGTCAATGCAAGCATATCGATATCATTAAGGGTTTTTCTTTGAATTTTGTCAAAGAACTTTCGGTTTTTGTGCTTTTTGGAGCTTTTGAGAGCGGCATATTATGCGGGGTGCTGCCATTCGGTTTTAATTTGTTTGTATTTCTGAGATCCAATAATATTCAGTTAAAACATATTTTTGAATGTTGTCTTTTAGAAATAAGGTTTATTCGTGAGGTGTTTTAATGCATTCATTTCATTAACCCAACAAGTGATCATAATGTGCGTTGTAGAGATATTGCGATAAAATTAATAGTGATTACTAGGGCAACTCAACCGGATTCATGCAAAAGCATGGTCATTTTTGGGTTAAAATTTGATTAAATATTTTAATATAGAAAACTAAGCACAAATTTTCAGCCTTATTCGTTAGGGCTTATTTCTGCATGTTTTGGTAGGTATAAATTCATATTTCACTTTGTAGAGCATATTTTTAACACAGAAATATCAAAATGATGAAGCAGGTAAAACCATACTGTTTATTTTCGGTCGTTGGGTTTTACCACATCCGGTCACTCCTCTCCTGTAGCCAATGCCTTGAAAGGATCTTATGATCCTTTTTTTGCTAATGTTTCCGCGAAGCTCTGCATTGACGGGTAATAATTTTTTAATAAATATGTAATCTAGGTAGGTATATATGTCTATATTGAAAAATGTATGTAGAGCTGCACAAGTGCAGTCCTTTTACCATCTGTTTAGGTACCTAAATGACATTTCGTCGTCGTTATATAATTTTTTATTCTAATTGCCTGTTTGTGTACCTACCTTTATTTTTTTCATTTGATTTACCTACGAAATGTGTATTCTTTGTTAAATCCCTCTAAGTCGAATTAAATAAAAATTAGTTCGAGTTAGAGGGATTTCTGGAAAAATTCGAGTTGGAGGGACTTACAATGTTTTTTTAAGCGAATTTATTTAAGGTAAAAAGTAGGAAAGTAGGTACATTTTGAACAAAATTAGTTAAAAAAATTAGTTAATTTTGATTTCAAATTTGCTACTCAACCAACAACACAAATAATGTTGGGCACCAACAATTTTTTTTTCCTTTTTCCCCATCACTCTAACTAGAACAATAACACAAATGTTGCGTATTTATTTTTTTAAGCAGAACTATGTGTCATGTATGTACAAGTATATATCTATGCATATTACATATTGTATGTAGAAACATAGAGACATTACTTAGGATTGGCTATTCGTTCGAATGTCAAAATAAGCATGGATTTGTTCGAGTTAGAGGGATTTTAGACTTGGAGGAATTTCGACTTAGAGGATGACTTTTCTATGCAAAATTGAAGGAAATTCAAAAATTGAATCGAAAAATTCGAGTTAAAGGTGGTTCGACTTAGAGGGATTGGACTGAATATATGCGTTTCTTTTTTTTTCTAAATAAAGTAGGTATACAAAAAAACATTTATATTTATTTTCATTTGTTATTTTTTAAAGATAAAAAATGTCTGTACTACTATTTCTTTCAAAATACTCCCATTTTTTGGCTGCGGTACTCCCTTATAATATTTCTCTACGGCAACACTGGGAATAACTCTATAAAACCCGTAATCCCGGGTTAACTACCGCGCCCATGGGATGTATGGTACAATGTTATGTGTCTTTTAGCGGTGAACTCTAGATACCACCTGGCGAATTCAATTCCCCTTTTCTGTATACAGGGGGTGAGTACAGAATGACCTCGCCTTCCCCCTTACTCGTGGGAACAAAATAGACAAACTACAAAAAACAAACAAAGGGACTGGTGTAGGTGAATCGGGCACCAAGAACTTCAAAAAATCCGATTCTCAGACGAACATGACGGAGGACGAAGAAAATCTCTTACTCCAAGAACCGTCAGCAAACAAGGCTATTTCGGTTGGGGGAAGCGAGTGTACGGTTGACCTCAGACTCGAGAAACTTTTTCTTGAAGATGAGGACAATCGTTCAATCGCCAGCTCATCCAAATTCTCAATATCGTCTTCAATGTCGATTAGGAAAAAGGTTATCAACTGCAAAATGACGATAAAAAAGCTGCAGAAGAAACACCACCTAGAAGACAACGACAACCGAAGGCTTCAAAATGCTCTTGACTTCTTGGAGAGTCAATCTTTGGAATGTAATGGGCCATGTGCTAGTAGCATTCCGGGGGCTGGCTCTCTTGAAGCCTCGAGCAAGGGAGTTCTCGCGCGACCACCAGTGCCTGTGATATGCCTTAGGAGGGAGCGTATCGGAATCCCGCTTTTTGAAATCCCGCTTTTCAAAAATCCCGAAAAAAAAGTTTTAAAATCCCGTCTGCTAAAATACAGTTTTTTTAAAATCCCGTCTTCTAAAATCCCGCTTGTTCAAAATCCCGATCTATTATAATCCCGCTTTTTAAAATCCCGCCTATTCCCGCTAATCCCGTTTTTTTTTTTTTTACAAAATATTGTTATCAAAAAAAAAAATAGATGTTGGTTATATGCGCTTTTTTATTCTATTATTATATATTTAAAAATATTAAAAATACTCGACCAAAAAGAAAATGCATCCGAATGTTTTTAGTTTTTACTGTGTAAGTACATATTTGTTTTTTCTTACATATTCAACATTGTTTTTACGCATTGCGAAAATAGTATCTTTCTATATATTAATACGGAGTTGCCTAAAACGTGTTTCCCCCCTTTTTTCCTATTATAAGTCACATAAATATGCCAACACTATATATATTTGGGTAGGGGACAATACATAGAAGTGCACAATACAAAAATTATCCACAAATTATGAATTAAAGCAGGTAAATTTAAGCGAATTGCATGAAATTACAACAACAACAACATGGCACCCGCGTGAAGTTAATTCGCACTTTTTCTAGAATGAAAAACGTGAAATGCAGTTCGATAGACAATCGTTTGTAGCTGTTTGTAGTGAAATTCTTTTCATTTGTAGTTCAACCGTTTGAAAGTTAGAACCATTTGAAAAAACAAAATCCCAATCCCTTAAAACCGTGTTATTTCTGAAACCGCAGCTAGCAAAGTGATAAAATTTCTAAAATCTATTTTCGAAAGTGTTCGACAATACTAATCTAATAAAATTAAAATCGTACCAATCGGCCTAACGGTTTATGATTTATATGAAATTTAAGCAAAATGTTGGCTTCTAACTTAAGGTCCCCATAACTCTAAAACTGTTGAAGAATAAACGATGAAACTTTGCATATCTATTCTATGCACCCTTTTCTACCTGTAATATAAAATAGAAGACAGCCCGCATTACTGGACACTTTTTATTCGCAATTTAAGGAAAACCTAAAATGGTTTCGATTGCCTATTTATAAGCCCTCCGATATTTCCCCTTCACTTCCCCTTCAAAAATTAACTTATAGAATAAATTGGTCGAATTTCGACCACGGGGCGACCCCTAGTATAAATAAATAAATTGTTGGCGCAACAGGTCCGAAGGGGCCCTAGGCCTAGCTTCTCACAACCATTCGTTTTGTGTGAGTTTTTATTTTTGGAACGAATGGAAGGGATCTACAGTTTTATGCCGACTCCAAACGGCTAATTGAGAAGCTCTTTCAAGACAGTCATACTCTCGGATGTTTGTCAGACGTTCTCGAGAGGTGGCGCAGTGAAAAAAACCCTAAGTTGGAATACCTATGGCTTTTTGCGGATTTCGAACCTCGACCCCTAGCGTAGTAGTCCAACACACTAACCACTAAGCCACTGCGCCTACAAAAGAAAATAGTATATAATGCACATAAAAACCTTCCTCTTGCTAACGGTTTTACCCTTGTCATTTACTGCTGTAATAATAATTGGAGTTTACGCCAATTTATATTGTGTAGAATATCATATAACACTTTTTTTTTTTTTTTTAATTATTGAAGATTGTCATATTTATTACTTAAAAATGTATTTTGATATTATTTATTTCTTATTTTGTTACTTCCTCTAAAAATGATAAAAATGTTAAAATAAACTGCATTTAAAAAAAAAAAAAAAAACTCATTGCTTAATTTATTTTAATGTTCTTACTATCCCGCTTTTACAATCAAAAGTAGTTGTTTTATTTTAAAAAATCGCGCGATTTTTTAAAATAAAACAACTACTTTTGATTGTAAAAGCGGGATAATAAGAAACGGGATTATAAGAGGCGGGATTTTAAAAAGCGGGATTTTAAAAAAGCGGGATTATAAAAAGCGGGATTATAAAAAGCGGGATTTTAATAGCGGGATTTTAAGAATCGGCATTATAAAAACCGGGATATCGAACCCAACCCGCCTTAGGACCGTACTTACCCGCGGAAAGGATTGAACGCTACCTGCAGTTCCTTAATCCGGAACTCAAAAAATTTGCTTGTCTATAGCAATGCACCAGATAATGGGAAGTCTAGAACATGTATTGTCGCCAGGAAACAGATTAAACTTTTTCTCTCTTGTTTTTTTTATGAGGGTATTAGAATACTTGTACTAGGCTATCTCAGCTACAAATTTGGGTTCACAACCTCCCTATGAGGTTCTGACAGCTCTACATATGGCTAGGGCTACCATAATTCTTTTGAGCGGCTGTGGCAGCCTCTCATGAGGTTCTGACAGCTCTGTTTATGTGTATCACAAACCTGTTGAGTGTGCGCATTGTGTGGAGGTTTTAACAGCTCTGTATGCGGGTCTGATGTAGCTGAATGAGATCTCTTCAAATATTATATGTTGGTTATCGCAGCTCTGTTAATAATGTGCTGTACCCATGCAACTACAGGCATCACACCTTACTTTTGGTTATAGCAGCCACAAAGGTAGCAGTAGATGTGCCTACATAAAACAGTGCATACTTCTAGTTCGTGGCATTCCACCAGACAAGAGCCCCACATGTAATTATGGGTCTTACTACCATTCTGTATATCAAATACATCATTGATGGCCTCACGCCTTATAAATATTTTTCACATTTGACTACCCAAATACCGATGTGTCTTCACGCACTTCCAATTAAAATGCAGTTATATCTACACATAGTTTCTTGTAAGCAGTATCACCCACGTCTGCACTTTTTCCATCCATATTAAACATACAAAATAAAACAACATGCAGCCACTTCCAAGACTTAAAACTTCCAATTAATTTTCACTTCCATACAATGTCATACACTTGCGACCCAGTCGTACACTTTATTTAGTTTTCTTTTCCGAGTATAAAGTGAAATTGAATGCAGCCCATTTCTACATACTTTTAAGTATCAGCGTTCTGGCTACTGCGATATTCTGTCAAATTCTGTGATACATACTGTACATCCATTCTTGGTGGCACAAATATATTGATCAATTAAAAAATTAATAAAGTTAATTTATTACGGCAAATTACAATGTAACAGAAAACTATTTTAATTTTTATACATATCACAAAGTACTTTTTCCATTGGTGTATTTCCGATTGTTTTTTGAAAAAATATTGATTCTATTTTGTGTGAGTTTACCATTCTCAATAATGGAAGCATTAGTAGTAGCCTGCCAAAGCGGGCTATTTGAGCTGTGAAGTGCGTTCTCGAGTGCTGAGCTAACATAACCTGAAAGAAATAATAATAATGAAATAAATTCGGTATGTATGTATGTTGCAAAAATTATGTAATGTAATTATTTCTAGGGGTCCGTCAAAA
This sequence comes from Cheilosia urbana, assembly GCA_946477585.1. Lineage (NCBI taxonomy): Eukaryota > Metazoa > Arthropoda > Insecta > Diptera > Syrphidae > Cheilosia > Cheilosia urbana. Next base: position 50,024,356 of record OX297856.1, read on the forward strand.
GCAAACAAATATTATAAAAATGTTTTTTACATCATACATATTTCAATTTTAAAGCTTGTAGATACCTACTACCTGAAAGCTGAGGATGCAATTGATCCGAGGTATCGTCGCCCACTCCACAAGCGTCGCAGACAGAAGTCAAATCACTTTAAGATGATTGGCAAAAGAAAATTGTCCCGTAAGAATGCCAATAAGTTGTCTGCAGTTTTTTCTGCTGAGGGACAGAAATTAAAAAGCATGCTTTACGTGAACACCTGCCTTTACGGCCTAATTTCACGGTGGGCATACCCACATCAGAGTCCTTGAGAAAGACGTAGAATAAATGCCCCAGAGCCAATATAAGATCGAGCTTTCGCAACCCGAAAGATACTACCAAATAGTACTGCCTACCAGTCACGGCATGGGTGAGCCCTATTCGTTCAAAAATGTAAACAGAGCATCTTGAATCCCATATTACTAGCGAAAGCAAGATATTTTAGCACCTTCTTTTCTTGACTGTTTAATTTGGTGATGCCCACAGTAAAGGCATCACTCAAATTTGGGCAGTGCCCCTGCTGAGGTACAGCAAGAATGCCGCTGATGGCTTATAAATAAATAGTTGGCGCAACAGGTCCGGAGGGACCCTAGGCCTAGCTTCTCACAACCATTCGTTTTGTGTGAGTTTTTCATTTTTTTTTGGAACGAATGGAAGGGATCTATAATTTTATGCCGACTCCAAACATCTAATTGAGAAGCTCTTTCAAGACATTTATACTCTCGGATGTTTGTCAGACGTTCGCGAGAGGTAGCGCAGTGGAAAAAAGAACCCAAAGTTGGAATTTGGGGTTTTGCGGAATTCGAACCTGAGACCCCTCGCTTAGTAGTCCAATACACTAACACTAAGCCACTGCGACTACGCTGATGGCTTACGGGAGTTTACGTTTAGTCTGCCATCAGTCTACCCCGCAATCTATTCCTAACAATATAGTCAGCAGTCATTAATATATAGGTAGCATAAATTTGCGTTTGAAATCAGTCGAAGTCCCGGTGTTATTGCATCAGACGGTATATCCATGGGTAGGTAGTACGTGCATAAGTGTCGCGCAAGGTCTTCGAGACTACAGTGTGGTTGATGCCAAAAGCCATCCCGCTTTAGAGTTTAGATCTTCTCCAAATATTTCCGTTGCTGTGAGTGATACCTTTGCCTCTACAACTGCCTTGATGTCGTCTTCAGCTGACGCGATTATTGTTAACGCCAACGGTGATCTGAGTTCAAACGCTCTCCCGATTGCTGCTGCTGGTGCTGGTGCTGCTGTTGCTGATGTGAATATCGATTCGCCTATTGTTACGATAAATGATAATGAGTCATTGGTTGCTGTCGCTGAGATAACTAATGTGCTAACTAATCGTGTTGATAATGCTGCTGCTGTTGGTAATGATGATGCCGTCGCTTGCAATAATTTGGCTGTCGCTGCCAGTTGTGATGAATTGTATGACGCTGGCTCTGATGGTCGTGTTACTGAACCTTTTGTTGTGATTAACAATAACAATGCAGGGATAAATAAGAACAAACGTCCCGAGGTCATTTTAGGAACAAATGTGCAAAACAGTAATCTTGATGTGGTTCGTAAATTAAAATGGTTTCACATCTCAAGTTTTCATCCCGACACCAATGTAGATGCAATTATTTCGCATGTTTCATCAAAACTCGAAGTTGCATCCCAATGCATATCATGTTTCAAATTGAGCAAGCTTAAAGACAATCAGCTTTCACTTAAATTTGTGAACTTTAAAATTGGAGTACCAATGCAATACGCAAATATTATTTATGATGGGAATTTTTGGCCGAATGGGGTAAAGATTCGTTCTTTTACTCACAATCCAACAAAAAACTAAGCCCTGCTACTGCTGATGATGGTGAATTGCATAAACAACGTTTGACGGTATATTACCACAATGCGAGTGGATGCAGAACGAAGACTTCAGATTTGTTTATTGAGTCTTGTCACATGGATTACGATATAATTATAATTACGGAAACATGGCTCTATAAGGATATTCGGTCATCAGAAATTTTTGACGAATCAATTTATGATGTTTTTCGTAGCGATCGCTGTAATTCTGTTGTGGAGCGTGGTGGTGGAGTACTCGCTGCCGTTCAGTTATCTTTCTCCGGTAAAAATATCCCACTGCCGAATTTAGACGCTGAGCAAATTTGCTTTTCAGCTGTTCTTGGAAGCACAAGATTTATTTATGTTGTTACTTATATTCCTTCGGGGAGTAGAATAGAGACTTATGAAAAATGTATAGAGAATTTTGAATTTGTAAGCCACTATTGTTCTGAAGCTGATGTATTATGTGCCCTTGGGGACTTTAATATTGGTGATGTAAATTGGTCTTGGTCTGAAGAGGATAATATGTTTATTCCATATAATGTTAAAAAAGATTACGAATTAGCATTGATCGATTGTATGTTTTCAATAAATCTATGTCAAATTAGTTCAATTTAAAATTCGCAGAACAGATTATTAGATCTTGTTTTTATTAACGTTAATGAAGTTAAAGCTAATGTTTATGAAGCGCCATTTCCACTTTTAAATAACTCAGTTTATCATAAACAAATTATGTTAGAAATTGATTTATATTCATATGTAAAAGTTAAACCGAGTTCAGTAACCTCTCTTAATTTTTCTAAATGTAACTTTGTGGGTCTTAATGAGTATCTCAACTCTTTCAACTGGGATTCGAAATTTGAAAATCTAGGTCTACTTGAATTGAATTTGAATTGAATTGAATTTTTGAATTGAATTGTGATTTTATTAAACAATAAAAAATATTTTTACAAATTTCATAAATTTCATTAATTTCACAAAATACAGCATTGGCATTTGCCGTCAGCCGGAAAAGAAAGATTTAGAATTTTTAATATTCATATATATGTAATTAGTTTAAAAAGCTTCATTAACTATTTGTTGTCGATATTTTAAAGCCAGCTCTATGTAGCTAGCTAGCTTGCTCCAATTTTCGCCATTTAATATTGAAATAACTTCGCTTGTTGATAACGTATATTTTCCAAAATGTGCTCTTCTAATCACCTTCAATATTGGGCATATTCCGATTAAATGATGCACATCTTCTATAGCTCGCAGATTGCATAAAGAACATTCTGCCTCCTCATTACGGTTGGTGATATGCGGCCTGTAGTTCAACCTCAGAAGCTCCCCTCTGGTCTTGAATATCATCGTGATTGTGTTTAGAGTATTTTGGTCGTGAAAATAATTTTTGTCACCTAGGTCGTATTGAAGCGTACAATACGAAAGTCTAGTTTGACTTTGTTGGGCTTTTACTCTAAACGCGATACGGGAGGATAAATCAATTTTTGTCAGCAGTGTCTGCAGTGTTTCTTTCCATGTTGTTGCATTGTGAGTTATAAATTCGATATCATTTTCATTGCATAGTCTATGCCATTCATTGAAAAATTGCAGTTTATGGCGTATGTGATGCATTGCGACGATATGTGGCAGACGTTGGCTTGGGAGTGATATTACTTTTAAAATATACAAGAAGTGCAGTTTTAATGTATAGATATATAGTGGGGGTAGCCCCGTTTCCAAGTGGAGCATATAATTTGGTGTATTTTCGGGCAATCTAAATAGTTTCTTAATGAAGTATCTTAACAATTTTTCCACTTCTTCGTATTGGTAGATGCCCCACACTTGAGCTGCATAGCACATGATCGACCTCACTACTGATTCAAAGATTTTGTATTTTGCGCCTAAATCCATATTTTTGTTAAGAAGTACTCCTCTCCAACTATAATTTATTGCTCTTTTTGCCTCTTTTAGCTTTCCTTGCAGGTGTTTTTTAAAAGTCAGACGTGGAGTTATTATGACTCCCAGGTACTTGAACTCTCTCACCTTTTCTAGCTCTTCTCCTTGCCAGGTCCATCTTTCATTCCTTGCGAGTCGCCCGGTGCCATTCCGGAACACCATCATTTTGGACTTAGAGGCGTTGACTTCCAAGTTCCACAAGTTGCAGTATTGTTCCAATTTATTGATCATGATTTGCATCATGGTTGGCGTTTCCGATAAAATGACTATATCATCGGCGTACATAAGGAGTTTTACATTTATTCCACCAAATTCAATTCCCCCAGGCAAGCAAGTTGGTAGATCATCCAGGAACAGCGAAAAGAGTAGGGGACTCATGATGCATCCCTGTTTAACTCCCGCTAGCGAATCAAACCAGTTTGATAAGTTGTGACCATCCCACACTGCCGTTTTGTTTTCTTCGTAGAGACTTTGTATGACTTTGAGTACTTTGGTTGACAATCCCAGATTAGAAAGTTTATAGAAAAGCGATTTTCTATCAATGGAGTCAAAAGCTGCCTTGAAGTCCACAAAAAATGCGTACAGTTTTTTGCCCTTATCGAGATAAGTCCTAGCCATAGAGGTCAAAGTAAAGATATTATCCACCGTGGAATAGTTCTTTCTGAATCCCGCTTGAAATTCACTAAGCAATTCGTTTGTCTGCACCCATGAAGTCAGCCTGTCCAAGATTATTCCGGTGAAAATTTTCATTATTGAATTCAAGAAGGTTATGCCTCTGTAATTACGAGGGTCGCTGCGATCTCCCTTTTTGAAGAGTGGGAAGATTATATTTTTTTTAAAACTGCTGGGCACTTCTCCCATATCGAAAATGAAGTTGTATACATCCGTAAGTTTTTCTATGAATTCCTTCGTAGCGTGCTTGAAAAATTCGTACGGGATGCGATCCTCTCCTGGCGCTTTATTTAATTTGCATCGATGGATAACTTTAGTGACTTCTTGCAATGTGATATTGCAATCCAATACATCCACACTTTGGTATGGTAGTACATATTGTAATTGGTTTCTCGTGTGTTGCGGATTAAGCAGTTGTTCAAAATGTTCGGCTAGCAACGACGTTTCTACTTGTATACCCCTTGCAAAGGTTTGACCGTTGAGCGTTTTTGCCAATTTCCAAAAGGAACGGCTGTCTTTAACTCTTGCTATCTCCGAAATCAATTTCTGAGTGTACCTTTTTTGTTTTTCTTTGCATGTTATTTTGAATTCTTTGTTGGCCTCTTGATACATAGTTTTTGCAGAGCTGCTAGCTGTTTCTCTTAACAGACGTAAATATTTAAAGGCCTTAATCCTTGCTAACTCACATTCCCAGTCGTACCATATTTGTTTTTTCTGTAAGGTTCTTCTGGCAGGTTGCATTGGCTTAGCTGCGTCCGAAATACAGGTTATCAGTACGTCTGTTCCGCGAATAGAATTAAACTCTGCGTCACTTATAGTACTGAGTTTCTGGTTTAATAGGGATTTGTATGTTAATGCGAAACCTTCCTTCCATTGGATTTTTGGTAATAATTGTGCCTGTGTGTTGGGAGTTTGTAGCGGGGTATCCAGGCTTAATGTAACAGTTATGGGTAGGTGATCCGAGTAATTTACTTCATCGACGCAGAGATCTGTTATACAATCGAGGCAAGGTCTACTTGATATGTATAGTAACTTTATTTCTCTACTTAGGGCCGGCTTTTCCATGTTTGTTCCATGCTCTGTGAGAAAATGTAGATCCAACCCCCCTTGGTATAACAGACAACTCTTGCATTTAAGAAACTTAAAAAACAAAGCTTACAAGCAATTTAAAAAATCGGGAAACAGTACGGATAAAATGATTTTTGACAAATTACGGAAGGATTTTACTTGCTTAAATACATTTTTGCATAACATTTTCATTCTCAATGTTGAAAATAATTTGAAACGGGATTCGAAGTCGTTTTGGTCTTTTATAAATCAAAAAAAGCGCTCAAAATGTTTGCCTAAAGAAATGTTTTATAAAAATAATGTGTCCAATGACGCTAAGGATTCTGTCGAACTGTTTGCACAGTTCTTTCAATCAGTTTTTTCTGAATCTTTTATACCTAATTTGCCGGAATCATATTTAGTTCCTAAAATTGATTTTGGCCAATTAACGTTAGAGATTCAGGATATTGAGTCTGCTGTCTGTAGCTTGAAACCAAATCCTAAGCCTGGCGCTGATGGCATTCCTGCAATAATTTAAAAAAAATGTTGCAGCTCTATCTGCAAACCCTTACTTATGATATTTAATCTATCACTAGCATCGGGCTTATTCTTGGATGACTGGAAGGTCTCATTTTTGGTGCCAATCTTTAAATCTGGCTCTAAAAATGACGTAGAAAACTATAGAGGTATTTGCAAACTTTCTGCTATACCAAAGCTTTTTGAATGTATAGTTAAAAACAAAATAAATTTTCATATTAAGGGCAACATATCAGAGTTTCAACATGGTTTTGTTTCGGGTCGTTCGACAACATCTAATCTGGTCCACTTCACATCTTTTGTTATAAATACTGTTGAAGGCGGAAGTCAAGTTGACGCTGTATATACGGATTTTAGTAAAGCATTCGACTCTGTAAACCAGGTACTTCTGATAAGAAAGCTAAAGCAATTTGGATTTCATTCTGCTATGCTGAAGTGGTTTTCATCATTTTTGATTGGAAGGTTTCAGAAAGTCTATCTTGATAACAATCACTCAAGACTAATATATTGTACTTCTGGAGTACCTCAAGGTAGTCATCTTGGGCCACTCCTTTTTATAATATTTATCGATGATATTGTTCAACAACTGAAATTTTGCCACTGTTTAATGTATGCTGACGACCTCAAAATATTTTTAAAAGTTAATTGCTTCAATGACTGCTTAAAGGTCCAGTCGGACCTGAACAATTTATCAAATTGGTGCGTTAATAATTGCTTAAAGTTAAACGTCCGAAAATGCTTTGCTATCTCGTTCGTTAGATCTCAAAAGAAATATTCGCATACTTATAGTATTGATTTCATGCCATTAATAAAAGTTGACAAAATAAAAGATCTTGGTGTAGTACTTGATACGAAACTAACCTTTGTTACTCACATTGAGTATATAGTCGCTAAGGCTAATTCTCTTGTTGGGTTCATCAAAAGAAACTCGAAAGATTTCTCTGATCCCCATACATTTATATCGCTTTTTAATACCCTAGTCAGATCAATACTTGAATACGCTGATGTTGTTTGGAATCCAAACTATTTATCACATTCGGACCGTATTGAAAGAGTGCAAAGGCGGTTTACAAAATACGTCTTCTTTAAAATGCGCTGGGATTTCCAGCCCTCTTATAAAGCTAGATGTCAACTATTAGGTTTAATGACTTTAAAAGCAAGAAGGAATGCACATGACGTCATGTTTGTGAGAGACTTACTGTGTTCACACATTGATAGTTGTACACTTTTGTCCATGCTTCCAATTAATGCTCCGGGGAGGGTTTTAAGGGATAATAACTTCTTTTACCAACTGGGGCATAGAACAAATTATGGTCGGTATGAGCCAATTACTAGATGCCTTAATTCATTCAATGTTGTAAGTAGACATATGGATTTTCATATTTCAAGAGAGCGCTTCAAAAGTATTTTATTTAGATTGTTTTCAAACTAATGTCAACTTATAGTTATTATTTTATTTTTCTATTTCCCATTAAACTTAATGTATTATATATATATAAATTCGTAATCTGTAAGCTAAGCTTGTTGATGAAATAAATAAATAAATAAATAAATAAATAAATAAATAAATAAATAAAATTGCTTTGATAGTACAGCCCATGATAAGAGTGTAAGGGGGATGTAAATTAAGCAGACTGCATAGAGCAGAGTCAGAGGCGTACTCGGGAATGCTCCCGTGCAGCTGAGACAGGCCGTTCTTTGAAGTTTAGTACATAAAGCATCTTAAACTTTCCCGAAAGACCTCTTCACCGAACAACGGATGCATAACCTAGAAAATGTCTTATCAAGGACCTTTTTCGGAGATATTCTCAGTGCAGACCTGCGCTCGTGAATATCGACCAGTCTCTCCAAGCTTTTCAGCAAGAAGAAATGTAGACTAATAGGTCTAAAACTCTTAGCGAGAGGGACAAGAGGGTAGTCATCCTGCCCAATTTTTGGTATGCCAAGATAAAGGAATGTAAGCCAGTACCAAAGGAGCAGTGAAAATTCTCTTCAAAGTTGCTAGCAGCAGCCCATCGGTACCCGGCGATTTGAAGCCATCAAAAGATGCTGCGGCCTCATCTCTTACAACGTACGATGCAGTGTTCCAGCTTCGCCGAGCTCAGCGGCTTAATTCAACATGATCCTGCGTAAGCGGGACAAGATGTGACCCAATCATTATCTGGTTACCCGGAAAATGAGTCTCCAGCAGTAAACTGAAAGTCTCCGCTTTCGTCTCGGTGTAGATAACGCGAGATTTTCTAAATGTCTCAGTGGTTTGATTGGTTTGCCCCTACTAAGTACTCTATCCAACCTGCTGGACTTGAATTATTTTTGCTTCGATCGGAAAGGGTCAAAGTATTTCATAACCGGGCACGTCAGTTCAAAACATCTGGTGATTATACTAGTCAGCTATTGAGCAGAAACTTCAACCGATCTGTGAAGTTCTTCTCTAAATCGTATCCAATTAGTTTTTCGTGAGTTTCTCCAACTCTGCAAAGCAATGGCTTCGCATTGCTTTTGAAAGGCGATATACTAATGATCAGGCAGGGAGACTTCCGGCAGAACTTTCTAGTTTGTAATTGACTTAAAGTATCTCTTAAATAGCGTCAATCACTTCCTTTCTTCTTGCTGTAACAAAAGTAGGCTGAGTACCAACATTGTTAATAATCAAGTCAGATGATAGTGAAATTCTAGGGGATGGTTTTCCAGATTGTATTCTGAGAGTTATCATCCGGGATATTCACAGTACGCTATGAGTTCGAAAAGGGCTGTAGGAAATAGGGCCCCAATGAATAAGGCCCCAAAAGAGAAAATGAAATAAGGCCCCAAATTTCTTATTATAATAACACCCCAATTTCAACTATGAAATAAGGCCCCAAAACAAAATGAAATAAGGCCCCAAATTTTGGGCTTATTTCATAATTAAATTAAAAATAATGAAAACTACTTTTTATTTAATATTGTTGATATTGGATAAACTAATTTAGATTAATTTCGTTTTCCATTGGGACAGAAAAAGCACTTTTTTTCAGAGTCAGAGCAGTTTTTCTGCTCTCGAAATCAGCTGGCTGTCAGATTTCATGTTAAATTGGGCGCAACTCTCTTTTGAGAGTCAGAGCAATTTTGCGAATCTCGATATCCGAGCGAGATTCACACCTATTTGCACTAACACCAACACATTTGTCGTTTGTCAAACTTTAAAGTGTATTTACTTACGTTTTTAGTCGAGAAGTCTGTGAAAAATAGAGAAAAAAATACATTTGGCCGCTGTAATGTATATTAACATAAATTGAATGGATTCTTATAAACAAAAATTACAATTTAGAACAGCTGACTTTTAAATCACTCACCACCACAAAGGCAAAGGAAGAAAAATCTCGTTTTATGTTCCATTGGGCACGAAAAATCTGAAATCTGAGAGCAAAATCTCGAAATCCCAATGGAAATCGACATAAAGAAACTTTTTATATACACAACCTCGCACTCACCCCGTAATCTAACAGTAAATCCAAGCAGGGGGGTTGCAGGGGGGGTAACAATTAATAATAAAAAAATAATTTCGGGGCCTTATTTCGTTTTCCTTTTTGGGGCCTTATTTCGCAGAGCCCTCGAAAAGCCTTCCGGGGTGGATTCATTAACGAATCACAAGTAAAATAAGCAGCCACAACGGACGAAGGTTTTCAAGTTTTCGTTTGTTTATGAGCTTAAAGCTACAGCATCCAAATCTTGGCCACATAATTGTCCAATCTTGGTCGCATTATGTTAGGTCTTAGAGAAACGAAAAGAAGTTAACCACTAGTGAAGATATAATCTTGAAACGATCTAGATGTATATATGCTTTAACTGAATGAGTCCTACAAGTAGCCATTTTAATTCTAGACTTAAATTTTCATAATCTGACATTTGCATGCAAAAGTTAGCTATTGTTAAAGGCCCAATGATCCAATTTAGCAAGCCTCCTTTTCGACGTTGTGTTTTAGCTGAACCCGAATTTTATTGACCAACATATACTTATATAAATATATAAATATTTTTTTTTTTTTTTGTACTTACATGGGCTTGGTCTTGAAGATTTTCTATTTGTGTTGGATCTTTGAGTCCCCTTGTTTCAGGGCGAAATAAAACAATCGCTTTCAGGCAAGCAAATTCGGCAGGATCCACAAAAACAGCTTTGTATTTACAAAACGTGTCATTTAAGGTACGAATATCTGTTGCAATCTGTGAAAAAAAAAAACACAATTTATTTTATATCGTAGTATTTCTTCTTAAAATGTAGGTATGCATACACAAATACACAATACACATATATATTATGTCGATAGCACAGTCGTTCTACTGAATAAGGGGAGTTAAATAATATGACAAGGAATTTACATTATATGACGGGTGGACCATCTTTTATGTCGGTATCTGAATATTGAATAACTTAAATAAAAAGAAATAAACGATTTCCATTCATGAGATATTTTAATTTCAATTGGTGCTTAACTTATTAATTAATTAATTAATAATAATTTTTAAATCATTTCGGGAGATATATAACGATGATTTCGGCGAGATTTTTTGGTTGTTATTGGTCTGATGATAGCTGGCGAACACTTTGCTTTTCAAACAACCCCACAAAAAGAAGTCCGGAGGGGTCAAATCTGTAGAAGTGGGTGGTCAGTCAATTGCGCCATTTTTTGACAGCACATGTCCAAGTTGTTTATCATACATATTTATGACATAATAAGCCGACATGCACCGATATCGACGATATACGAATTGAGTTGACACAACTGAACGGCTATTTTCAATCTACAGTGTAACCGTCTCGGTGCTTTCTTTCGATGTGAAGCGATTCATGGCTAAAATCGTGCTGATTTTGTAATTGTGCACGACTTGTGAATCAGTCCTTTGTGACAGACTTTATCCATAAAGGCTTTGCTATTATATTAATATCAAATATGTAGGGGAATTATGCTCAAGATGACATACCCGATAAGATGACATACTTGTAATTACTCTTTAACCATAAGCGCTACAGTTCTGCCAAACATGTCTGGACATGCAGTTTTACGATGTTAGTTACGCCCACAGTAATTCGGCAGCTAGTTAACAACGTGCTTTAAATGACAACGAAATCAAGAATTTTGTGCGCGAATTATTTTTTTTTTGTATTGAGTTTTAGCTCCAAAATGTCTGATAAGGTAAGTGTGTCTGAAGTTGTTTTTTGGGTACAGTTATTTGTATATTTAGTAATTCCTATAAGATATTTCTACCTCATAAGAAAATGTTGGTTCCTACAATCTTCTAAACATTTTTACTCATATCGGGCAAGATGACATGATACCCACCGTTCAAGATCGCAAGCTATGTCATCTTACCCAAAAGGTAGTATTTTATTTTAATTTGTGTATATCTTCATTGCAGTATGCCAAATAACTAAAAAAGAACCTCAATCAGACGTACTTGGTCAAAAGACGTATGGCTAAGGCTATTCAAGACGTCCGGGAAAACTAAATAAATTTGGCCATGGCTATATGCCATCTTATACCGAACTATGTCATCTTAAACTTGCTGTTGAACTTAATTTAAAAATATTTAAAAAATACTATTTATTGTTTTACACTATTAATTTAAATGTAGTTTTTGTTACTAACAAATGAATTAATTGAATTCACTTTGTTTTCATTCCTATGATATATAAATATTTTTATTTTTCACTTTAAAGAAAAAGTATGTCATCTTGAGCACAGTTCCACTACTTGTTTTAATTTTAATAAACTTTCAATAAACAATGTTCGACTACTTTTAGGCTTTGAGTCTTTTACCTACTAATTGGAGTGAAGATTGGCTCTGCGAAATAAGGCGCCAATGAAATAAGGCCCCAAAATAGAAATGAAATAAGTCCCCAAAAAATTATACAGGAAAAAACAACAACGATTTTTAATAAAATTTGGGGCCTTTTTTCCTAATGAAAATTGGGGTCTTATTTCATTATGATTCATTTCTAGTTGTATTGGTTCATTAGTTATAGGGGCGTGGAACCGCCGATACAAACAATGCATTCAAAATATTATATTTCGAAAACCATTTAATCGATTGAGTTCAAATGTATGCCCTTGAGTATACCTGTGAAGATTAGGCAAAATTAGACAGAGAGGTGTGACACCGCCCATACAAAAAAAAAAAAAAAAAACAATTAAAACCTTATACATATCTCGAAAATCACCGAATCGATGGAGTTCAAATTTACACACAACCTTAGGTTTTGGCCCAGGAGTATACCTGTGAAGATTTATCAAAATTGTACAAAGGGGCGTGGCACTGCCCATACAAAAAAAAAAAAAAACATTAAAAATCTTACATTTCGAAAGCCACCGAGTCGATTGAGTTCAAATTTTCACACAATCTTATCTTATCTTAAGTTTTGGGCTAGGAGTATACCTGTGAAGGTTGGTGAAAATTATACAAAGGAGCGTGGCACCTTTGACCATCGCCCCTTCGGGTAGGGGTTAGAATATACCCGAGATAGGCATGCCTGTCGTAAAAGGCGACTAAAATCCAATCTCCGTATACCGAGCGAAATGGCGTATACAAAAAATGCAATGAACAAAACAAAAAGATTAACTACCCCAGGTGGCAGTCCAGCTTTACTGGAAAATCCACCCTCTTCGGAGGTCGGCTCTACGGATTCTGGGGAGAGCCGCTTATTGCAATCCATAAACCCTTTTATTAAAAGCACAAGGGTATCTCGATCTCCTCCAACAAGATCGAATAACGCCGGAAAAAGAAGTCCGCCGGGAGCGCTAGCGCGTGAAAAACAGAACTCAGTGAAAGATAAAAGTCTTGAGGAAGAAAATAAAGCACTTCGAATCAAGCTTAATGAAATGGATCTACTCTATCAAGATCTCAAGAAAGAGATAGAACTGTTAAAAGAACAAAATAAGGTTCTAAGGAACACCCATTTGCAGAAAGAACGCGAATGTACTCCACCACGGTTAGCTAGTCGGGAATACCACACCGACGAAGAAGAGCTAGCACGCGAAACGAATTGGGTAACTAAGAAAAGACCTAGTAAGAAAAGGAGAGCCGGTTCTTCGCCCGAAGTCGAGCCCCTAAAAGAACTAACGCGTAAAGTACCGCAAGAAAAACAACTCCGAAAGCATATTCGCGCACCACCTCCAATAAACGTCGTTGGGGTAACGGATTATAATAAATTGAACAGCCTCCTTAAAGGAACGATAACATCGAAATTTAAGGTTACATTTTCGAGAAATAATGCGTGGAAAATTAACCTCGATAACCACGAAGACTACCGGGCAGTGTCCCAAAAGCTAAATACCGAGAAGATCCAGTGGTATACTTTCGAAATAAAGTCAGAAAGGCCACATCATGTTGTAGCAAGGGGACTCCACCCCTCATGCAAAAAAGAAGAGGTTATAAACGACCTTCAAGCCAAAGGTTTTAAAATTCTTGATGCCGTTAATATCATCAAGAAGGAGAAACAGAAATCGGAAGAAGATAAGGATGTCCTGGTAAGGCGTGGACTTCCGCTCTTTATGCTTACCTTCGATAGGCATGATAATATCGAAGATATCTACCGAATTAAAACCATATTAAATACCTATTGTAGTAAAAATCGAGCCCATGCGCAGAAATTTAAAAATAATTCCACAGTGCAAACGTTGCCAAGAATTTAATCATACGCAAATGTATTGCAAAAAAGAGCCGCGATGTGTGAAATGCGCCGGAAATCATTTCTCCCAAGACTGTGGAGCAAATAAACAATCCTCCGCTACCTGTGCCAACTGTAATGGAAAGCACCCGGCAAATTATAGAGGTTGCGAAGTAGCTAAGGAGTTGCAAAAACGGAGAGATGCGCTCCTTAAGCCACAAAATATAAAAACAAAGCCGCCAACAAAGACAAAGCGTAAGACCGCCCAGGAGGTAGTAAGCAATATAAAACCTCCGCTTCAAGAGCGTAATGTCAAAGAAAGAGAGACAACAGAAAAGCCCTCGACCTCTGTTGTCAAAAGAAACGCTACTGAAAAGTTAAAATCAGGAAAGCCAATAGTGGCGAATAGTGGCCCTCGGACAGCCAGAGTGCAGACCTACGCTCAGGCCGCGGCATCCGAAGGAGCAAAAAACGTTGAAACTTCGCCGGACCCTGCTTCACATGTTTTCTCAGTTATTCTGCAGAAACTTGAAGAACAAAGCAAAATAAATAAAATTATTCTCGATCGCTTGGTTAAGCTCGAAAATAATTCACGGAAAACGCGTACATCAAATAAAATATGAATGAAAAACCAATGTTATAAATATGCACTTGGAATGCAAACGGACTCTTGCAAAAACTCGACGAATTGGAAATATTCATACGCGAGAAAGATCTTGACATTTGCTTGATTTCTGAAACTCACATGAAAAAGGGATCGAGCTTAAAAATAAAAGGCTATAATGACTTCCACGCTTGTCACCCTTCGGGAAACGCGAGAGGTGGATCGTCATTGTTTATTAAAGACTGCATTGAACAATACGAAGACCTGAAGATAGAGCTTGAAACTATGCAACTGTGCACGATTCGAGTAAGAAAAAGTCAGCGTACTCTTAGAATTTCATCTATCTACTGTCCACCGCGTTCCGCGCTTGAAAAAACTGATTATACTAACTTGCTTAAATCGCTCAAACCAAACTTCATTATTGGCGGCGATTTTAATGCGAAACACACGTTCTGGGGTTCTAGATACATCTCGCGAAAAGGAAGAATGCTCTATGGGGCAGGTATGGAGTACAGTTGCGATTTCCACTCGACGGGCAAACCGACCTACTGGCCAACTGATACTTCAAAAATACCTAACCTGATCGATTTTTTCGTCGTGAAAGGAATATCTACCAACCACATTGAAGTTGAAGAGAGCTTTGATCTGTCATCTGATCGTTCAACGGTTATTTTAACATTGAGCGTAAAACTCGTAAATAACCTTCAGCCAGCGAGATTAACTGGTAGAACAACTAACTGGGAAGGCTTTAGGAACGAAATTGAAGAGAATGTTGAACTTAGCGTTCCACTTACAACACCCTATGAACTTGAGGTTGAAGTAGATCGCTTCGTTGAGATCGTACAGCTCGCTTCCTGGAATAATACGCCTAATCCAAGGAAAGCGCCGGCCAAATACGGTCTACGATATCCTCCCGAAATAAAAGAATTGGTCAACGAAAAAAGGAAGGCGCGTAAAAAATGGCAACAGAGTCGCGCCCCGCAACATAAAACACATTTAAATTATTTGTGCAATTTGTTGAAGACAGCTATTAAGGACTTTAAAAATCGTGCGATAGGTTCTTACCCTGAAAGTCTAACGGCGAAAAAAGATTCCAGCTATTCACTTTGGAAAGCTGTAAAAGGCACCAAAAGGCCCAAAATCCCCGCGCCGCCAATTAAAATAAATCAAAATGAATGGGCAAGGGAAGATAAGGAAAAAGCGGACGTTTTTGCCGCCCATTTAGAAGAAACCTTTAAACCGTACGATGGGCGGGCGGTTCACGGCAGTGTTAATGCGGCGGAATTACTATCCGACGATTTAATACTCACAAGTGCAACACTAAGGGAACTAACACGTGAAATGAATCCCTAAAACCTAAGAAAGCTCCTGGTTATGATTTGATCACGGGAGAAGTTCTCAAAGTTCTACCAAGAAAAGCATTAATTAAGCTTCTTCATAATTATAAATGCCGTGCTCAGACAAAAACACGTGCCGAGCCAATGGAAAGTTGCGGAGGTCATAATGGTTTTAAAACCAGGAAAACCGCCAAATGAAGTAAAGTCGTATAGACCAATTTCCCTTCTTCCAGTTATATCCAAAGTTTTCGAGAGAATTTTACTAGAGCGCCTACAACCGGTTTTCTATATAGAATATAATAATCTTATTCCTGACCACCAGTTTGGGTTCAGAACCAAGCATTCCACGATTGACCAAGTGCATAGATTACTGACGTAATTGAGAAAGCATTTTAAGAAAAAAAGATATGCTCAAGCATATTCCTTGACGTCTCACAAGCTTCTGACAAGGTGTGGCATGACGGCTTAAAATTTAAATTACGACAAGTTCTTCCCGTACGCCTATATGATATTTTAGAATCATATCTCGGGAACAGACTCTTCCTTGTTACACATGGAAACAAATACTCTGAGCTTAAGGAAATTTCGGCCGGCGTGCCGCAAGGAAGTGTCCTTGGGCCCCTTCTCTATCTGTTATATACTCGCGATATACCAAGAGAAGATGGCACTACTCTTGCTACGTTCGCCGACGACACCGCTACCCTAGCAGTAGGTAATACAATTGAAGAAACGACTGCAAAACTTCAAATCGCACTGAATAAGGTAAATGAATGGACGAGGGACTGGCGGATCGCCCTCAACGAAACTAAATCTGTTCACGTGAATTTCACATATAGGAAAACTAATGACTTGCCAATTTTCCTAAACTTGCCCCGAATACCCTTTGCAAACGAGGCCAAATACCTGGGAATGACACTCGACGCAAAGCTGAAATGGAATTCGCACGTGAAAATGAAACGTAAAGAACTCGATATCAAATATAGAGAAATGTACTGGCTCCTCTGAAAATATTCCCAGCTCAGTACCGAAAACAAACTGCTTCTATACAAGCAAGTGCTAAAGCCGGTGTGGAACTACGGTATACAACTTTGGGGTTGTACCAACAAAACAAATGCCAATATTCTACAAACTTTTCAAAATAAAGTGCTTAGAGAAATTGTACAAGCACCATGGTATATTAGAAACGACGATATCCACAGGGATCTCGAAATTCCAACAATTGAAGCTGAAACTAGAAGCTTCGCGAGAAAGCATAGAGACCGACAAATCGGACATGTCAACAATACAGTCCGACAGATTTAGGACGAGAACAATTTATTGCGCCGACTACAAAGAACGAAACCGTTCGATTTGGCAAGATATAAGATTAACCGCGTCTAAATTGCGGAACATGCAGGATATTTCATTGGAAAGTAGCCTTTCAAAAGTTGTTATTTCATTATAGAAAAATTGCTTGATAAGTTATATCTTAGTTGCAGTATCTAACAATCTTTCGAAGGGTGGTGTTTTTAGTCAGTAAAAATCTGACACTACTATGAGCACGCGCTTCTTGCTATTCTCATAGTGTCTTTGGAAGATTTTCACCTACCCTCGGTTAAAAAAATAAAAAATAAAAAAAATTTAATTTTCTCTTTTGGCCCTTATTTCCTGCAGCCGTGGATTTTTTTTGAAAAAAAAAAAAAAAAAAGCAACTTCAGGAAAACAATCACCTACATGCGTAGTTCTATTTGTAACCTTCTGTGGGCATTTAAGCTAGAATAAGTTGTATGTAGTCGCAGTAGCTTAGTGGTTAGTGTGTTGGAGTGCTATGTGGGTTGTGGGGGTCCCAGGTTCGAATCCCGCAAAAACCCAATTCCGACTTAGGGTTTTTTTTCCGCTGCGCTACCTCTCGCGAACGTCTGACAAACATCCGAGAGTATAACTGTCTTGAAAGAGCTTCTCAATAAGCCGTTTGGAGTCGGCATAAAATTGTAGATCCCTTCCATTCGTTCCAAAAATGAGAAACTCATACAAAACGAATGGTTGTGAGAAGCTGGGCATAGGGTCTCTCCGGACCTGTTGCGCCAACTATTTATTTTTTTTAAGTTGTATGGTTAAGGAAATCACACATTCTTATTAATAAACTAGCTGTGCCCGCAACTTCGTACACGGCGTGAGACTGTGTAATTTCCATTAAAAGAGATTTGACCTTTTTCTCAACGGTATATTTGTTTAAAATCAACAGTCTAGCTAAAAAAAAAGCGGTGAACATTGTCAATGTGAAACAATAAATCAAACAAATCTATTTACCTAAAACACCAAGTACCAATATGTACAACATAGGTAATATCAAAACAACCACTAAAAGAAGAGCCTTAATGGATACTTGTAGCTACACCAACAATAAATAAATCAAACAACCTAATTCACCTATATCGCCCTTACTTCTTGAATTCTTCAATTCTTTACTGTAGGTATCAACGTAGGTACTATAACAACCATTAAAACAAAAACCATGAACTCAATTTCTATATACACTACCTCCACCATATTATGTCCATCACCAAACCACACGTCATCAGCCATTTTGTTTGAGTTAGATTTTAGGTTGTAGCTCAGCTTCTAGAGGACATAGAAAGCTGATTGATGGCTTGAAATAACTATAAAAGTGTTGGCTCTCCTAAGTATTTTGTTTTGTTTGCATTGATTAAGAATTATTTGCTTAATGGCGAGTTAAAGGCAGTAAAGTCAGAAAAAAAACACATTTTGGTCAAAAACGCTCCAAAAAATAGGCATGGCAATGAAAGGGAACAGCCTTTGTGTTGCACAAAAAAAGTTTCATTGAAATCTGTGCAGTAGTTTTCACGCCATTAGGTAACAGAAAAATTGCCTAAAGTTTTATTATAAGTATAGAGTATAGATAAAAATAATTCATAGAATACCTAACTGCCTGTTTACACCTGATATTAAAATATATTGCATTGAACCGGCACCATCCAATTTAGCCCGCCGCAACGAAACATGTTGAATGTCTATTTTCACATTTATTAAAGTTCTAATTTTTTAAGACTTCCCGATCTCGAGCTATTAAGTGATAGTCTAGGATTTATTTGAATAAACACCACCACTCTATAACGATAAAAATAGGTACCCATGAAATTGAGATATTTGTTTCAATCTTATACCAGAATTTATTACAAATTTGTTGCAGCTGCACCAATGTAATTAAAAAACAGAAAAAAAAAATTATCCATTAACCTAGAATACGTTATAACAGCACACCGTGGTAATAGGAGTTAGAGAGCAGTAACGAAATTTTTATCAATACGGCCAATATGTAAAAAGTTTAGCCTTAAGCACAACATTTTCATTTGATTTATTTTTTGTTGGGAAGATTGTGTAGAGATGCAATCAGTGGCGTAGCAAGGGGGGGGGGGGGGCAAGGGGGGCATAGGCCCCGAGCGGCACTTTGCCAGGGGCGGCAAATTTGGAGCAGTAAATTTTATTTTATTTTTTAATTTGCAAAAAATTATAAAATTGACAAAACGGACACTGCTTTACAGGAAGTAATCAGACATTCCTTGTGTTGCTTAGCAAAAAAAAAAACATACACACACACACACACAACATTGCAGGTTGCTTATCGCCGTTTCCCTAGATAACTAAAGAAAACCAAATTTTCAAAAATCTATTGTACAATAATATAGAAAAAAAAACTGAGTCTGCCATTCAGTTAGAAATGACCATGGGTCGTATGAATAAAGCGTAGCAGTTGCTTTTACTCAAGCGAAATGTCAAAGTCGAAGCATTTGTTACGTTTCGTATGAATAAAAACCAATTTGAGTTAGTTCCAACTTCTAACATGTTAGAAAAGCGGCGGCACTGACCTTTTACTCAGATCGGTATGAATAAACAAAGCAAATACTATACAAATCCTGAGTCTGCTATTAAGTTGACTCAGATTTTTTGCTAAATATTTTGCACGCACATTTTTTACAAAATAAAAGTAAGCAATGTGAATTTTCGATGGTTTGTCTATAAATAGTTAAATTAAGTTTTGTTCGTGCTTGTCACGCAAATATATTGATATTAATATAATATTTCGTTCAGATGCAAATGTTTAGAAAGAATAATTTCTAAGGTATATACGAGATCCGGACTTTTAGGTTGACAGTTCAAATGACCGGCGTGTCAACAAATATTTCCAACAAGCCTATGATCTGATACAATTCCCGGCACCTGAAGAAGAAAAAAAAACATCAACAACCTTTTTGGCAAACAAAAATCATATTTCCAGGTGCAATTGGAGCTAGATTGCAATCATATTTCTGAATTTAATTTTTTTAGATTTCAATTTCCACAAAAGTCGTTAGAATCTCAAGGAAAATTCAAAAATTCAAATTTACTGGTCAGGTTTGAAATAAAGTGCAAGGCAAGTACACGTGCAGCGAAGTAGTTCGAATTTTCGAACTTACTTTAGCAAACTAGGTTTTTATTCATACCGAAGCAATTGCTAAGGGCTTTTACTTTCCTAAAACCTTTTACTCAAAGCAAATGCTAGTTTTTATTCATACGACCCCATATTACCTTAGAAATGAATTTTTGTTTTCGAGATATTTCGAAATTTCAAAAGTACCGTTATTCGATTCCAGAAATTTTACTAAGTTTACAAAGGTCTTTTTAGTGTATGAAAAAATTAAAGGGGCGGCATAAATTGGGTCTGCCCCGGGCGGCTCCAACCCACGCTACGCCACTGGATGCAATGTAGTGTGTAATTTTGTTCCAATATGTTATGTATAAGCCAGGTTACTATAATGGCAGAATTTCTACCACAGGGCAAACTCTTTAGTATTGACCAATAGTTTCAAATTGTGTTTCTGACTGTGACAGCGTCGATTTCATAATAAAAAAAAATCCATGCTTACAGGGTATGCTGTCTAAAGTTTGTATTCTTACTTCGCTTTTCAGTGAACAGCTAAACGTATTATTATTACAGTGTTCCGTAACTGAAAACAGTGAACATCCTGTCGAATCAAGCGGAAGACACCATTGAATTGCATTTAAGAGAAACAGTTCAGCCCAACATTCTTCTAAGAGGATAACCTAAACAGAAATCAATTTCAATATAATAGAGATCATTCCTTTTGTCAGCATTAATTTTTTTACCTGATCCCGAAAAGCTAGGCTGGCAAAGCTTGGTAAATTTTTAGCCCATTTAACTGCCATGAAAAGCAGTCTGGCACTTGTTTCATAAATCGTCTCCTGAGGATGCCCATATAACGAAGCAGATGTGAACTGCCCAATTGGTGACTGTTTGAGTGAAACTTTTTTTCTGTCAATTGAGTCCTCATCATTGGTAACATCTATCGAATCGTCTGTTGGAAGAAAAAAAAAAATCATTTAAAATATTTGATACTTACGCGAATCCTCAAAATAAATGTTGAAACAAGGAAGGTTTACATCACTACAATATGTTCCGTTTTAACAAGACTATATACAGGGTGTCCGCCGGGAAGGTATACTACTTTGTTTGTTTATAATTTTTGATTAAATGAAAGAGAATGGATCTTATATTGATAAATGTTTTATTTAATGTCGGCAATTATGTATGGAATACAATATCAGGTAAATGTCCGCCTCTGTTAGTATCACAAATGCGAGCCCTTTTGAGCACATTTTTCATTACATTCTCTCACATTTCACGCTGTATTTCATTAATTTCATCACGAATATTTTGTTTGAGTTGCACAAGCGTTTCTGGTTTGTTTGCATAAACCTTGCTTTTCAGATATCCCCACAAAAAGAAGTCCGGAATGGTCAAATTAGGCGACCGTGGAGGCCAATCAACATCACCATTTATTGAAATAACTTGTTGTGGAAAGAGGTCTCGCAGTTATTCCATTATAATCCTGGCTGTATGCGGTGTGGCACCGTCTTATTAATATGTTATGTTAATCAAGCCCAAAGCATGAGGTTGTGGCGTTAAAAAGCTTTCAATCATATCACGATATCGCTCCCCATTCACAGTTACCGTTACGCCGTTTTCATTTTCAAAGAATTAAGGTCCAATGATTCCTCCTGACCAAATTGCACACCAGACTGTGGTCCATGCTTGGGCCTATCACCTACAGACCCTCTTTCTTCGAAATCATTCACTACACGATAAATAGTGCGTTTTGTTGGCACGTTGTTTCTCCCAAAAATTTTACGTAACTTTCTCATCGTAACAGTAATCGATGTTTGATTTTGATAAAATGTTTTAACGATTAAAATTGGTTTATCGAATATTTTTCCATAATTTGCGACGTGTCTACTTCACGACTGCCATGTATGAACTGTCAAGACTATTGTTTACCAAAATGGCGGCAAAACAAAGTAGTAAACCTTCCCGGCGGACACCCTGTACTATACTAATATAACATAGTGTTTCCTTTTTAAATAGGTACCTAAGTTAGTTTCTTAAAATTCTTGGACTAGGAAAGTATGATATTTTGAACTATTTGAGCCCATACATTCCATATGCCTGCACAAAAATGAAGAATAAAAAGTACGAAATACATTTATTTTGCAGGCCTTCAAACAGTCTTCAGTTTCTCAATTCCAAAAATGTTATATTAAAACCTGCGGCAATTCAATTTAAAGTACTTAGGGCCAATGAGAATACCGGAAAATGATGCAAAAGTAATTGGGTCCATGAGTAGCTGTTGGGAAAATCATTGCATTCTGCACTTTTAATATAAGTTTCGATTTTAATATATACGAAGGTAGTTCTGTTGGATGAAGACGGTGCGCGAAATATCACATTGAGAATAATTTTGAGATATGGTGGTGCAAAAAATGATAAACCTAAATAGGACTTAATAGTACAACGTACAAGCACAAAAAAAAAAAAATACCTAAGCAATCTAAGAAACTTTAATTAAAAATATGAATCGATGGGAAGACGTTAAGAGGTGCTGACAACAGATTTAGTAACGTAGAAACTTCAAGTCGAGATCAGAATTGGCCCAGCCTACAATAGGATCAAAGTGCGAACACTGAAGATTAATTGTCTACTTAAGATTCCGCTCTGATTAAACTGACATGATTGGGTGGTTAAACAAAATTATCACTTACTGACATTGAGCTCGTTTTTGTTACACAAAGTGTAAAAGGAGTTCAGGTTCAGGTCGTTATGTTGTAATAGTAATTTGTTTAAACAAAAATATTGAAGACAATATCTTACCAAATTCTATTGAAGTTTTTTTTTATCACGCACATAGATAAATAGATTCTGGTACTTTAGGATAATCCAACATCATTTATTGAAGAGACATAAGTGGATCAAGATGACTTTCCTTGAGCAACTCTTGAGTTGACAAAAATGGGATCCCAATCTGAATTTGTTTATTGATGGTATCCTTATTGTAAGCGAAGGTAACTGAGCTAAAGTGAAGTTTCGACTTCTCTCAACAAACACAAACAGCGACACCTATCGGCATTACATAGACAAATCAGGACTAATTGTATTATCTTACAGTTTTTTTTAAAATCTGCCTCTGAAAATCCCACATATTCTAAACCCCGATTTATTATAATACCGCTTTAAAAATAAAACTACATAGTTTCAATTGCAAAAGCTAGATTATTAAAATAAAAACGGGAATAAAAGAAACGGACTTATAAGAAACAGGATTATAAAAACCCGAGATTGTAAAAACAGGATAAAAAAGCGGGATTTTAGAAATGGGATTTTAAAAAGCAGGATATCATACCCAAACCTATTTTGAATGGGACTTGCCTTAATAGGTACTCGTTATAGTCTTTTAACCTTCACTTCAAACATTCTGAGTTTGAATTAAGCGGCCCATAGACACCAAACTTGTGTCTGCGCCGGTTTGGCATTCTGCCATACACATCACACCGATCCAGACACCGACACCAAAAATCAAAAACTTTTAATTCTCCTCGGTCCGTGTCTAGCACCGAAAATCGGTCTGCGCACCAACCCACACACAGCACACATTTCCGTACACCGACACCGGTGCAGACACAAGTGTGGTGTCTATGGGCCGCTTTAGCCTGGACACTAAAAATGATTATTATTATCGCGCAATATCTTTTGAATGTAGGGGCGGTGTCTCAGTGGTAAGTGTACGGTGTGGTCGCAGACATAGTGACGAAAATTATATGCAACTAGTTGAACCTTCGCCAGGCACTGATAAAATTTATTTTTTTACTCCGAGGTAGGTGGAAATCTTCTAGAAGACACTATGAGATAAGTCGGCGCGTGAGATAGTAGTGTGAGATTTTTAATCACTAAAACCACCTCCAACAAATTTCTTTTGTACTGCAACTAAGTAATGACTATCAAGCAATTTTTTTTATCACGAAGTTATATACATTTGCCGGGCAGCATTCCGGGGAAAGTTCCTGCTCGTTCCGCAATTTTAACGCGGTTGATAATTATCGGGCTAAGTCCGAAGGTTTAGTTCGTTGTAGACGCCTTCGCATTTTTTCTTTACATGCGGTTTCCATTTCAATTTTGTGTCGAGAGTCATTCCGAAATATTTGGCTTCGTTTGCAAACGGAACTTGTACCGAATTTATAAATACAGACAAGTTATTTGTTTTTTTACATGTAAAATCCACGTGGACCGATTTCGTTTCGTTAAGAGCGATCCTTTATGATTTAGTCCATTCATAGACCCGGTTAAGCGCGCCTTGTAATACTTTGGTTTGAAGCGAAAAAGTCTATTCTCTAGATACGATTCCAGAATTTTCCATAACTGTTCGGGGAGAACTTGTCTTAATTTGTACTTGAGGCCTTCATGCCAAACCTTGTCAAATGCTTGCGAAACGTCCAAGATTACGGCAGAGCAAATTTTCTTTTTTTCTAGAGCTTTCTCTATTACGTCAGTTATCCGATGCACTTGATCGATTGTCGAATGTTTGCTTCTAAACCCGAACTGGTGGTCGGGTATAAGACGGTTTTCTTCTATAATTTGTTGTAAGCGTCTGAGTAATATCCTCTCAAAAACTTTGGAAATAATTGGAAGAAGCGAGATGGGTCTATAAGACTTTTTTTCATTCGGTGGTTTGCCTGGTTTTAGAACCAGTGTTTTTTTTTTCCTGTCAATAATTCATCCCCGTAATTATAATTACCTATATTAAAAAAAATCAACTAAATTGGTTGAAAATTACGGGCGACAGAGGGAAACATACACTTTTGCCTAGAGAGATTTTATACAATATCAAGTTTCAACGTCGCGTAGTAATAAATTTAATGCGTAATTGAAAGCGGCCTCCGATTGACTGGGTCTGTATGCTAAGGGAAAATATAATGCGGCGGCAGAACACTCTCTCATATGCAATTTGAGTATACAATTTGCAGTTGTGATTTCTGACCGGATTCCGGTCATATTTGGCCGACATCTCTTTATTCTGACCGAAGAAAATTTGTAAAACCGGTCTAACCGATTTTTAACCGAAAAGATAAAATTCTTTAACCGGAAAAATCTTTTTTGACCGGAAAAACAATTACTGTTCTATGATTAGACATAAAGATAAATTTCTATAATTTGAATAAAGATTGGCCATATTTAACTAGCACGCTCATAATTTTATATAGAAACTTATATATGGTAAACAGTCCTAGAATACAGGCTCTCGCCAAAACTGGGACTGGGGGTATGCATTCAAACAAGACTTGAAGTAAAGGGAATAGGTATACCAAGCAAGATTTCAATGAATTCTTTATTTTTTGTTTTATTAGGTTTAAGATTAGTTTGGAAAAATAAATACACTTCATAGGTATAATTATAATATCAGTTAATTTTTGTTTCTATTTTTAGTCAAAATATATTACCACATTCTATTTTTGACCGGACTTCTGGTCAAAATTCTTATTTTAGCTTTTGACCAGATTTTTTGACCATTTTTTGGCAACACTGGTTGTGGGTATGTTTGGCCCGCATTAAAATGTGAACCACAATTTGTCGACTTTCTTCCTATTGCATTTGAGAGCTCTAAGATCGACTTGACAATTTATTTTTTTAATAAAATGCAAACTACTTGAGATATCTAAAAAAATATAATTTGTATTGGCTTGAAGTACTATCAAAACATTTATGAATGGAATTCGACATATTTCATGAGTGCACCACGGGAACGTATGCAGCGGTCAATAAATTGAGCCCAATTTTCGATGACTCGCCCGCACATTTCGACCGATACGCCGCTATTTCTCGTTAAATATTGGCTCTGAGCTCCTCTAAAAATCAACAAAAGTTGGACCACCGACTCACCATGATGGAAATTTTAATTTTACTGAATATTTTGACATTGACAGTTCGGTAAATGGTTTAAGGTTGCGTTCACATTGAAAGTTTGAAGTTGTCAAGTCGTTAATGAAAGACCATTTAGTTATAAAAAAAAACTCGCACACACAAAACTGTTCTTAGCTAAACTCTTTGCAAATGTTGTGGCTTTGCTGTAGTTCTTTTCTGCCAAATGTTTGCTTAATTATAAAGTGCAATACTACCTACCTAATAAAAAATGTTGGTTGAATTTATATTTAAGAAAGCTCACAATTGCGAAAGGCTCAAAGAGTTTAACTTACAGTAGGTATATGAAAACATTAACGTGCAGGAACAGACTTTATGTCTTGTCATCGATTAAAGTCATTGACAAGACTTGAGAATATAAGTCCCACAACAATTAGACCGCAAATTTTAAACATAATTTCATAATTCACTATTAGCCCTTATGTAACCTAAGGATCTTGGTATATAATCTAATCAATTTTACCATCGTTATCATTTTCAGGCAAGGGGCTTACGGAGCTTAAGGATGACGCACTTCCATTGGTTAAATTTATTTCTGCACCGCCTCCTAAAACAGCCATAAGTATTATTAATTCATTTTACACTTAAATCTTATCTTACCAGCCTCCATAGAAGGCAAATTAGGTGAAGTTGAATTATTGCTCGAGTTGGTTGATATAATAGCAACATTTGACAAATCACATGATTTATTACTATTATTATTATTTACATTGACAATATTATTGTTATTACTCGTAAAACCAAAACTAGATGTATGGTGTGATATATTATTCGAAAGTTGCATCGAACTTGAGATTTGTGGATGATGCAGTAACCGAGATGTTGGTATACCTGATAACGCTGTGTAAAAATATATAGAAAGTTAATTGAATTGTAAAAAAAAAATGTAATAAATTACGTACAAGGTGGGGAAAGCAATGTTGAACCATAACACGGGGGTGACAGCAGAACCGGTGGTCTGCAATATAATTACGTGATAATTTAACATATTCTTATCTGACTTCCACTATTAAGAGGTATTACCCAAAAACGCCAACGGCTACGGCTGCTTCCCTCAATGCTCGTCCATGCTCCATATCCCGCAGTGCTTCTGGCCGAATAGTGGCTGTGTTTCTGGGTTGTCGTTCATTCTGTACGGCTGTAAATGGAAAAGAGAATAACCCGCCTTTTAATTATCTCTTTGTATATTCGGGGTTCATATTAACATACAAGAATACGTGAAGGTAAGTCGTTAGTTTGTTAACAAGTTTGCAAATTGACACGTGTCCTTTCATCACCAAAGTTTTCATCTGGCTTCACGCAGAGCGCGGTTTGCGCTTCAATGATGTAACATGTTGTATGCATAAGTACCTCCCTATGTTCATATATGCGGTTATAACTACGTTTAGTCATTTATTGCTTTTAACACAATTCGTGTCAAAATTATATTCAAATGTTTAAGGGCACATTTGCACGCAAAATCAATTAAATCTACGAAATTGTGGCTGCGCTGAAGCATTGCAGGTATACATAGACTATCGGAATCCAACAAGTATAGCAAAGATAACCTCGTCTATGTACCTTCTGACAAAGTCAATGGTTAAATTTAAAAACTTTACAAAGTTAACTTAAAAGTAGATAGGCATCGATTTATGAAATTGACGCAGACACACCAACCATTCAATAGTCAATAGCAAACCCGCCCACAGTTATACCTTCTGCTAAAAGGTATGTTTACGTACATAACTATGTACTCGTATTTGTGCATAAAAGGTACACCACAAATCTTATAACTTGTTTTTGTCCTTTTGCTCACCATCAAGTATTTATCACTCGGATGAGCAGTATGTAAAAATAAGT
The DNA here is from genome assembly GCA_946477585.1 of Cheilosia urbana. Taxonomy (NCBI): domain Eukaryota; kingdom Metazoa; phylum Arthropoda; class Insecta; order Diptera; family Syrphidae; genus Cheilosia; species Cheilosia urbana. The sequence goes on from OX297856.1 coordinate 50,052,146, forward strand.
GAACCCCCACTGTGAGGCGACATCACTCATTTTTGTTTGAAGCTACAAAGGGTGCAGTAGGTATTTAAATACGAAACACAAGAGAGAAGTTGTCAATACCATCTATACTTTCTGCAAGGATATGCCATAGATTCATGTTTATTTGGTAAACATAAGGTATCATCTGCAAACGTCCGGGAACAATAACATCCGATTCGCCTATCTATTCAAGTGAGAACAATTACTAAACAATGCAAACAAAAAGCCACGCGCCTGTAAACATTATGATTCCGCACGACTAATTGTTAGAAAAAAGTACCCCATTTTTTAAGTGGATGTTTAAATTTGTATACCAGCTCACCAGCAGTGTTTTAACAGATGAATAAATTCATTTATGGCGTTTCCAGCAGAAGAAAAGAATTACCCTTTCTATCAAATGATCAAATCTAGAAGTAGGTACTCTTTCTATGTTTTACTGAAAAAAGGGCACTTCCAGGTCAACTCTTAACACGACAGAATGTCCGGTATATTTTTAAAGAATTGCCCTGAACTCACTAACACACACAGTAGCAAAATGTCAGATTGAAATGTGTGTAGTCGAAACGAAATTTGCGCTATGTGATTCGAAAATTTGCAAGTTAAGCGTACGAATGTAAACTTTAATTGAAGTAAATTGATTTGGCTTATTAAAACATTTATATTTATTTATTGAATATGTTTGTATCAGAACAGTGCAAAACGAAATATTTCTTATGTAGATTTCTCAACATTATTATTTAGGAAACTATATTCCAATAGTAAAAAACCGAAAAAAGCTATTTTATACAATAAAAAGATATTGTTAGTGGAACTCGCATGAACGCATTATCGTATTGTAATTGGATACACACGAGTTCATCGCAAACAATTGCAGTGCGTAGGGGAATCGCATCGCACGCTGGACACAGCGTAGCGAGGAAGAAAACAAATTACTACAGTCGAACTTCGATAACTCGAACCATCACTTGCCAGGAAAAAAATTCGAGTTATCAAGACTTCGAGTTATCAAGTAAAATACAAAATTGATAGGAATACAAAATATGTACCTACATATTTATTTGCGAATATATAAGACAAAAAAGTACAGGTAATTAGCATATTTAATATTTAAAATAGTCTGTTATAAATGATTGAAAAGTAATTTTATTTTGGTTTTAAAAAAAATCTTCAATGGAATTTATATTATAGACAGAATCGGTTGTCTTTCATTAGTCTTTAAATATAAACGCAAAATGCTTAATAAATTTGCAACCAACTCGTTTGAAGGTTGTTGAATCAAATCATGCTCCAAATTTGATTTTGTCTTCCTCTTATTTTTTTCAATAATTCAAAAAAATATAGCAACCTGGAAGAAATTTGAAAATGTTTACTCACGCATACGAAAATTACGATTTTCTACACGGTATGTATAAGGAACATTCAAACTCAGTGCCCCCGAAAGCGGTGCATTATAAAACGAACTTGTTAAAACACGCAGAATTAGGGAATTTCCCTTCAGAATTTGGGATTTCCCCTTTAGAATTCGACTTATCGAAGGTGACGCCAAATAATCTCTTCGAGTTATCAAGACATTCGAGTTATAGAAGTTCGAGTTATCAAATACAAATTACATGCAAATTTTAGTGTTGGCGCTATTGCCAACCAATTTTATTCGAGTTATTAAATATTCGAGTTATCGAAGTTCGACTGTATTTAGACGTAACGAATAATTATTTTAAATATAGGCAGTGTTGCCGGAGAGAAAAGTTATAGAGGAGTACCGCAGCCAAAAAATGGGAGTATTTTGAGAGAAATAGTAGTACAGACATTTTTTAGTCTTTAAAAATAAATGTGGGGAAAACATTTTTTTTAAAGCTTTATTTAGAAAAAAAAAAAACATAAATATTTACAGTCGAAACCACAATTTTCGCAATTTCTTCAATTTTGCATAGAAAAGTCATTCTCTAAGTCAAAATCCCTCCAAGTCGAAAATCCTTCTAACTCGAACATATTCTTTTGATTCTTGACCCATAACAATACTCCTCTAAGTCGAATTTTTGTCAGAAGTACCTAAACAAAATCAAAAAAAGACCTCCCTCCCGGAAGTGTTGCGTCGCGACGATAAAAAAGTAGGCAGGTACCCAACATTATTTGTGTTGTTGGTTGAGTAGCAAATTTGAATCAAAAATAATTTATTTTTTACCTAATTTTGTTCAAAATGTACCTACTTTCCTACTTTCTACCTTAAATAAATTCGCTTGAAAAAAATATAGTAAAACCCTCCAACTCGAATTTTTCCAGAAATCCCTCTAACTCGAACTAATTTTTATTTAATTCAACTTCGAGGGATTCGTCTGTATTATTAATTCTAAAAACAAAAGTTGGCTATCGTTGGCTCTTGCAGAAGGTGATTTAACTAAATATAAATTTACTTCGATTTATTCTATTAGGAATAATAATGGTTCAAGCAATAATTTAACAAAGCTTTTCATTTTATTAAAACTTTACATACAAATTCAAGGAGTTAAAAAAAAACAGAATCACAAAACCACAATCTCAGGTAACAATAAAATAAATACCGAACTGACAGTTGAAAGTTGCATGAAGCCAACGAAAAACAAAAACAAACTAGAAAGAGGGAAATGCCCTTTTTAACAACAGTTTCGCAGATAAAAGTGCTGCCAAATTTGCATTCAATTTTAAGTGAATTAAATTTATTAAGGTTGACATTACACTTTCGTGCAAGTGTAAGACATTTTAGGTCTTTAAAAAAAATAGGAGTACGAATGTGAAAGGAAGAGTACGGGAGTACGGAGAGGTTGAAAGGAGTACAATACTCCCATGGGAGTACTTTCGGCAACACTGAATATAGGTATCCAACGGATTAAATGTACTCTCAGTGGCTTAGTGGTTAGTGTGTTGGACTACTAAGCGAGGGGTCTCAGGTTCGAATCCCGCAAAAACCCAAATTCCAACTTAGGGTTTTTTTCCACTGCGCTACCTCTCGCGAACGTCTGACAAACATCCGAGAGTATAAACTGTCTTAAAAGAGCTTCTCAATTAGCCGTTTGGAGTCGGCATAAAATTGTAGATCCCTTCCATTCGTTCCAAAAATGAAAAACTCACACAAAACGAATGGTTGTGAGAAGCTAGGCCTAGGGTCCCTCCGGACCTGTTGCGCCAACTATATAACGGATCAAATTCTATGAACGCTGACAGCAACTTTGCCGACGATCGAGAACGTCAATGATCTCATTCGCTGTAATACGTTCACTCATCTCAACTGCTCCATCCACTGGCGTTTCGACCGATTCATTATTTTGAATATCACCAGTTTCCGCTTCTTCTGTCATAAAGCTTAATTCTCGTTCATTTGGACTTTTGTAATATTGGTAATATATTTTAAAATGTCCAAATTTAGTGTTGCACCAGTTTCAAGAACTTTTTGCCCAAACTTGCGTACAACAGGCGCGGTGGGTGCTTCATTTTGACCAAAACTTCTTTTCAACTTTTCAAAACACGCACTGTTTGAGCTACACAGTACTCGTTTTGGAAATAAGTTTTCAATATTTCCCAATATTATTCAAGCGTAAAGCGACTCATTTCGTTCCGCGGAGGTATTATACTGACTTTCTGTCGGGAAACAGCTGTCAGTGTCAAAGTAACCTACCTTTACTTACTTAGATGGCGCTACAGTCCGGGGTGGACCTGGGCCTCAACCAATACGCCTCTCCAGTTAGCGCGATCTTTGGCTAACTGCCTCCAGTTGCGCACTCCAAGTTGGTTGAGGTCCCCTTCCACTTGCGCGCGCCACCTAAGGCGAGGTCTTCCTCTACTGCGTTGTCCCTCCGGGTCAGAATCGAAGACTCTTCGGGCCGGAGCGTTGGTGTCCATTCGCTCTACATGTCCCAGCCATCTTAGACGACTGATGCGTACTTTTCTGACTAGGTCGATGTCGCTGTACAGCTCGTAGAGTTCGCTGTTAAATCTTCTCCTCCAAAGCCCGTCAACGCAAACGGGACCAAAAATCACTCGAAGAATTTTGCGTTCGAAACGACCAAGGAGATCTTCATCCGCCTTTGATAGCGCCCATGCTTCTGCACCATAAAGCAGGACTGTGAACCTACCTTTAAAAAGATTTAAAAATAAACCAAAAGACGGCCCACCCTTTGTTTACAATTTTACTATTCCGCTTGCAAAACAACTTACATATTTCAATAAAAGCTACTTAAAATTCAAATCGTTATCCAACGCTGTAGCTTGCGATATTAAACCGACCCAAGGATTTGTGCCTAATTGCTAAGAACAAAGTGATTTTTTTATAGAACTTGGAAAATGTATGGATAGGTGAGGTATTCCAACAGCAATGTTGGCGGATATACAATGCTTTTATAAGCGTAATCATTTTTGCATGCGAAAAACTTTTGAAGGGTAAAAGTTTTTTTCAGATACTGGATACTTTTCAGAACTTGAAGTTTTTTTCGCGACTAAGAAGTATGTAAGTGAAAAGATTGGAAGTGGAAGGTGAGCAATCTATCCGACAACGAAGATAAGACTGATTGTATATGCTATCAACAAACAAACAAGCATCTGTCCACCGCCTATAAGTCCTCAGTTATAGCCATAAGTAAAATGCAACCGAAAAAGTTGGAACAGTATGAATATGAGTTTTTTTTTCGTTTGTACGGTCATTGCGAAAAATCTGTCAGAGAAATGTTTCCCTACGAAAACAACTACGAAAAACCAACCCCTAAGCCAAAACATCACTATGGAGTTTATCTTTACCTATAGGAGTAAACACAAACTGCACGAATGACACCCTATTGGAGATCCGGCTAAGAATTAGAGTATCGTTGCTACTTCCCGTTGGCAAACCAATTGTGTATACAACTAATTATTAATTTGAAGGACGATGTGTATGTTGCTCTAAGTCCTCATCCTGTCAGTTTTTCTTAATGACGGCGACTGCTGAGCGATAAACAGGAAGAAAGACCTAGCACGGAGCTCTTTCGGAAGGATAATTCTTCTTTGGATTATTGTGTGCTAGGATGAGAACGCGGATGTCTGACCACTTGTTCTGAATAATTAGTAGCAGCGTGCACAGGATCGCAGAGGCTGGAAGGCTGCAGTGTCTCAGGCAAATAAACTACTCTGCCCGGTAAGTAAGTGTTCAGAATAGCAGCCACAGCTTCTCAAAGTGCGCTTATACCGCACACCAGTTGTAACTTGGCAACCCCAGTTCAGCTTAATAACTAACTTAAAATACTGTGATTCTTATTGTAGGTATATACTAAAACATAGTTCTCTTTTTTGTAAAAACCTAACTTACTGTTCATTCGTTTTGAAGTCACGTTATCAATCAGTAGTTTTCATTTTCATAATTGCTTCATACCTATTAAATTTTATCTAAGAAGAAGAGAGTCGTTTTCTTTAATTTTTTGGTAAAATCGCAATTCGATATACCTGGCATTAAAATAATATCAGATCGTTCAGTAAGTATAATAAGAATATCTCTAAAACTTTTTCATTTGAAGAAATAGGTATGTAGGCCGCACCCTCTTATTCTTTTTAATTGTTGGCATTTCTTTTTGCTAAGATTGAGTAAAAACCTAAGTCTAGAATCGCTGAAGCCAACCTGAAGTTGCCTACTGGTAGTCAATACCACCAAACCATATAATTCGTCGGTTCTATTGCGTAGAAAAGAAAATCGAGGTTCACATACTTAATGTTAAATCTGCCTCATGCCCGTCCAATGCTCAGAATATTAGACGCTTTTTTTCACAATTTCCTCAATTATTTTGTGATTGAATCCATCATATTATATGCTTTATGTAAATTTTTGATACGAAAACTAGGTATCAACGGACAACAAAATTTAAAGTAAACCTAGTCGAATAGAGCATAATTCGTTATTATGTACCTTTATATCCATTAGCGTTGTGCTGAAGTACCCAACAGGGTAATTTAGCTCAAGTATTTTAGAATTGACTCAATGCTCCGAACCAAAGAGAAATGGTTTACATTTGTCTGAAAACTTAAACATCAGTTCCTTAAGAAAATGTTGGAAAATAAAATAAACGTAGTCAGGAAATGAGAATTTACTCCACTGAACGCCGTAACATAAAAAAAAATAGCTGGTTAAAAGATACACCAAGTGAACGCACTCATAAATGTTGCATTTATGTTTTTAAGAAATTACAAAAAAACTCCCTCCTGCTTTTCACTTAACTAATGTTGCTCAAACTTGTGTGGAATGGATCGGAAAATGGCTCAAATCCAAAGTTTCTTCGTAACAACGTTGCTATCCATCTTTAAGTTACAAACGTTAACCCAACAACTAGGATTGGTTGCCTTTTACGTACCTACCTTCTTTGTGCTAAATATGGATCCTTAACTATTTTATATCTGACTCATTTTCACCAGAAATAGGTCACAGATTATTTTTGCTGCTCATATTATTTAGTTTTTTTGTTGTTTATTTTTGCATCTTTTTTTTCTTTTCACCAAAGCATAAACATCTTTTATACAAATTAACACGACCGGTGGTTCAACTGTCGATAAAAAATGCAGGCGCTGCAATTATTATTTACCTATAACTTCTTACACGTGCCTCCGTTATGGGCCAGGCAAATGGGTAAGCATTGTAACCAAGGCCAAGCGGGTTTAGAAGTTAACGACAAAAATGCGGTCTGGCGGTCAATGCCCAGAAAACTGAACTGGTTCTCTTCACAAGAAAATACAAAATTCCCAATTTTGTACCCCCAAAACTAAACGGCACACTCCTGGTGCTCACCAATACGGCTAGCTATTTAGGCCTAGTTTTAGACAGCAAATTGAGCTGGAAACCCAATATCCTGCGGAGAGTTCAGAAAGCCACCACGGCTCTGTACTGCTGTAAAAAAGCCATTGGAAGCAGATGGGGACTCCAGCCTCGAATTACATATTGGCTATATGTATCCGTTATCAGACCTATACTCACTTATGGCGTTATTGTATGGTGGACTGCCCTCGAAAAGGCCATCCATCATAATCAGCTTAGCCGCGTCCAAAGAACGGCATGCATATGCATAAGTGGAGCCCTTAGAACCACTCCAACAGCGGCCATGGACGTAATGTTCCACTTGCTACCGCAGCCACTCGGATGAAAGCAATTCAGTTGTGGACCAGTCGCCAAACTGGTCACTCATCTATTCTAAATACATTGGAATACATTCCAAAAGATACTGATTACACCCTCCCTCAGTTTCAATTCGAAAAGAACTTCGAAACATTCTATACAGATGGGTCCAAAACTGAAACAGGAGTAGGGGGGGGGGGGGGGGTGTTTTCTCTTATGATCTAAATTGTAAAATCTCATTCAGCCTTCCTAATCACTGTAGTGTATTTCAGGCGGAGGTCATGGCGATCAAAGAGGCCCTGTCGTGGCTTCGGTATAATGTAATATCTGTAAAGGATATCACCATCTTTACCGACAGTCAAGCCGCGATTAAATCCCTGGATTCTGTCGTCTTCAATTCAACGACTGCCCTCAATTGCCGACTATCTCTGAAAGAGATGGCATAACAATTCAAAATTCACCTTATATGGGTGCCGGGCCATAGAGACATTCCAGGTAATTGCATCGCCGATGAGCTCGCCAGACAAGGCACTACTATGTCGACTCTACCAGAATAAAGGAGTCTCTATATGCCTCTTGCTACTTGCAAGCTCCTAATTAAACAAAACGCATTAAGCGCTACTAATCGCAGGTGGTCTAGCTGCTTAACGTGCCACACCTCGAAACAGATCTGGCCTCAGCTGGATTCCAAGCGCTCAAAACGTCTCATTACACTGAAAAGACCCATAAGCACTCTAGTAGGTGTCATCACGGGACACTGCATCATAGGGAGACATGCTCTCAGATTAGGCTTCCCTTCAAATGATTTCTGCAGAAGCTGTATGGACGAGGAGGAGGAGGAGACTATTCTTCACCTTCTCTGTACGTGTCCAGCACTGTCACTCCGTAGAAAACTATACCTCGGAGAATATTTCTTCGACAATCTCAGCGAACTCGCAAACATAGGTATCAACTGCCTCCATCGCTTCATTCTTAGCTCCGGCTGGTTCAACGGGTAGATAAGGAGTCGATATCGATCCTGTGGTAACACAATGGGCCTAATTTGGCCTAAGTGAGGCTGCACTTGAGGCGGCCTGCCACTCTAACCTAACCTAACCTATTGCTTTTTACGCTTATGTGCGATTGCTTATGATAAAAATATTAGGGGGAAAGCGGGTGACTCGAACGTTGAACCACTCTCAATAATTCACCCAAATTCCACTCAAACCCTCCAACGATAAACTCAAATGTCGCAGAGCATGATCCTTTACTTCCACACAAAAATAATTCAAAATTGTCAATTGAATTTGGCTATTAGAAGTGAAAATGTGTTTTTTGGTTCAAAAAGTTAAACAATTTTTTTTTTTGTGATAACTTTTTTTCTTTTAACGTGGTAAGATATAAAAGTTAACATTGTGTTACAAAACAGTTATTTGACTTTGTAGATATTAGAACAAAATCCAGCTAATTGTGGAAAAATGTGAACGGGAGACTTGGGCCGGTTTCGAAGGGGAGAGTTGATCAGTAGTTCTGATGAAGTAATGGATATGCATCTTTGAGTCTTAGTAACAAATATGTGCACGAGATATGTGTTGGACTGACCAAAAGGGACAATGAGACCTTCAAATGCCCTAACTGTGATACCAATTAGAGGCTATCCCAAACACATGGCTAAAATACCTTAATGATAATGGTAGTGAAATGAAGTTATTTACTTATTTTTGTTAAGTTTTTGAAGTTTTTTTTTAAATATTGTTTTTTACTTCTTAGTCTCTAATATCTTATTAATGTTTGAAGATTCAATAACTTTGAGTTCTTATGTTTATTTTAAATGCATTATAAAGATATGTTTTTGAGTTTGTATTAATTTGCTTTTTTCTTTATAAAAAACGGTAAACAGTATTTTTGTTTTTTCATAATACAAAAAATATAATAAAAAATAATTCTTATAAGATGTGAACTGATTAAATTATTTGTTTTATTGTTTTACCCGAAGAATTTAAGTATGTTCAAGTCTCCCCAACTGGGTGGTCAAGTCACCCGGCTGAGCGGGAGAATTGAGCCAAAAATTGTTTCCAAACATTTTGCACGTGGCAAAAATCTGTTGCGTGTGTATAAAGTTTATGTGTTTAAACTTAAAATAGATAACGGTATATTTTAAAAAACGTATTCAACATGTGGCTAAGATTAATAGAAAAGTTATAGTAAACGATTTAACAAAAAGTGGCTCAGGTTTCCCGCTTTCCCCCTACACCACAAATTGTACCTACTCCATTTCATGCGGCTACACTGTAAATGAATGGACTACTAAGCGAGGGATCGAGGTTCGAATCCCGCAAAACCCCAAATTCCAACTTAGGGTTTTTTCCACTGCGCCACCTCTCGCGAATGTCTGACAAACATCCGAGAGTAGATCTCATAAACTAAATATGAAATAGACTGTCAGCTTTCGTAAGTCTCCCCGATTTCACCCGCAAATTTTTTTTCAATAATACTCCCTTTCTCTCTCTGAGAGCGAGCCTGTCTGTGAATACGTGTAAAAATGCAAAACAGTCCCATATTCGATATAGAAATGAGAATCCACCTCAGGCTACCTGACATGTGGTTAAACCGGCAGTGTAGGCTGGTTTTTCTCAAGTGTGCCCCCTTTGATTAACATGGCACAAATACCTGAATTCAAACTGGGCTACACTCAAGGCCAAATTCAGCTTGTAGGCAATTTATCTTTTTTGGCTGAAGCTGTCAGTCTATTTCATATATAGTTTATGGTAGATATAACTGCCTTGAAAGAGCTTCTCGATTAGCCGTTTGGAGTCGGCATAATATTGTAGATCCCTTCCATTCGTTCCAAAAATGGCAAACTCACACAAAACGAATGGTTGTGAGAAGCTAGGCCTAGGGTCCCTCCGGACCTGTTGCGCCAACTATTTTTTTTTTTTTTTAGATGGTCACACTAATTACTAGGTACCTACGCCGGAGAGTGGATTGCTTACATTTTTTTTCGCACGTCTTTATAAAGGCGGCCATCAACATCATCAATTGAGAAAACAAAGGGTGTTCAGTGGCAGTGCGTATTGTAAAAAAATTAATAGAAAAGAAAATTTAAGTGCAAGTGTTTATAATTTGAAAACTAAATAAAATATGGGGAAACATTACTTCAAGTGTTTTTTTTTTTTTTTTTATAATTTTACTCGAGCTCAAGGGGTTATGAATACCCTTATAATGCGGGGCACAGCGCGGAATTCAAGTTTTTAGGAAGAGAAAGAGGGTTAGGAAAGAGTTTGTGGCGCAGTGGATATTCTCCACGAGTGGCGTCCTAGTAAGCTAGGGGAGAATTGTTGATATTTGTGTTCGCTTATAATTCACTTAAACTTATTCGTTTTTATTTGTGAAAAATGTTTCGTGGTACTGGTTCGGATTTGAACACGTAACCTCCCACTCAACAAGCGAACACTCTATCACTGCGCGAGGAGAAAGAAAACGTTGGAGTGTAATATTTTAAAATACCGGAAAATAGTGAGAGGTAAGTAATATAAGGAATATGAAATTAAAAGCTCTTAAACTAAATTTGTAAGGCCCTCACAAAATATGAGATTTAATCTTAATGTGAAACAATAATTTCGATTAATATATAAGAAATAAATATGAATATATCGGGCAAGAAAAAATACTATGCTGTGTTGTATTTCGTGATTTTTTTTTTTTTTTCAGAAAAGCGAAAAGGTTGCATTGCATTAACAAACAACATTTATTACACGAAAATATTTCGAGAGATTTTAGGATCTGCGGAAGACATTTTCCGAAAGACATGTATGCCAAATCGAATCAAATTCATCTAAATTTCGAGAACCCAAAAACTTCAGAAGGCCATTTTTCGCAAGCCCGGAGCAAATAACTTTTTTACATGAAATGAATTTTTTTTTTGTGGTTGGGTGTTGATGAATAGGGTAGACACTGATTGGCGTCAACTTGGCGATGCCCAGCTGTTGCAATTGTTCAGATACACCAATTGTGCTTATTTTACCTCCTAGTGGTCACCACCGGGTACTGGTCTATGTCCATCCGGAACTGACTTGCTGAACTTATAAGTGCGAGTGTTGAACACGTAGAAAATAGCAACACTATAATGCACTGTTGGAGTTGACTGTCTGCTCGAGTCTCAGAAGTCTTACATGAGCCCCTCAGAAAGAGGACGTACGGCGGATGAATTCACATGGTTAAATCAACGGTGGCGTCAACAGTCAACATGGCAGATACCTCAATGAGCTACTTCGACGTATTTGGAGCTGAGGTCATTGAGGATTTTCAACACTAGTCAGGGTGTTGAAATAGAGATGGTGGCGGAAGAGCCCTTAATGGGTCAACGGCAGCTCTCACATCCCCGCAGCGGGTTACTGACACCGGAATATTCCGGCCCCTTTTGCCCAAGGGGTCGCAGAAAGGGCCTGGTCCTCCAGGTTGCGGGTTATGCGTGAGGCTAACTACCCTACCACGGAAAACCAAACATGTTGCGAAGCAACCAATAGCCTCGGATAAGGACGGATTCACTGTTGACGACCCTGCAAAACGAAAAAAAGCAGGTATCACCGCCATCCAGGAAGTGCGGTGGGATGGGCCGGGCAAAAGAAGAATGAAAAACTGTGACATTTACTACGGTGACTGCTATAGGGAACAAAAGCAGCGTCTATTTGGATGCGGATTTGTTGTAAGCGGCAGACTAAGGCAAGAAGTCTTGAGCTTTCGACACGTAAGTGAACGCCTTACAACAATCCGCATAAAGGCTAAATTCGCCAACATTAGCCTAGTATGCGCTCACGCCCCCACAGAAGAAAGACGATGCTATCAAAGAGTGTTTCTACGAGCTCCTCGACAAAACATATGAGCAATGTCGTAAGCATGACGTTAAAATCGTCTTGGGTGATTTTAAAGCCAAAATAGGAAAGGAGGACATCTTTGGTGGCACAATCGGAAAACACAGCCTACACGACACCACGTCTGGAAACGGACTTAGGCTGATTGATTTTGCTGCGGGACGTAATGTTACCATAGCTAGTTCACGGTTTCCTCACCTCAATATACACAAAGGAACATGGCGGTCACCTGATCATCAAACCGTCAACCAATTTGATCACGTTGCGATCGACGCAAGGCACTCCTCCAGTATTCTAGATGTCCGATCTTTCCGAGCGGCCAACATAGACTCGGACCACTACCTTGTTGTAGCCAAGGTACGGATGCGGATATCCCAGACACCACAACAACAAGAAAATACTGTGAGGAGATTTAACGTTGGACGGCTATAAACGTAACAAACCGCCAGAACCTTTGCCGATCGCGTATCCCTCAACCTCTTGAGAAGTCCTATACTGCCAGCATCAAGTGCCGAAGACCAGTGGCGCCGATGCCAAGAAGCCATCAAAAACGCCGCAACTGATGTGCTCGGTTTCACCAGCCCACCCCCCCGAAACCCCTGGTTTGACGAAGAGTGCTGGCAAGCACATGCAGCAAAACAAAGTACCTACGAAGCGTCGCTGCATAGAAGGACGAGAGCAGCTCGTCAGATCTACGAACAAAAAAGGAGGGAAGAACATCGGCTTCTCCGGAGAAAAAAGCGAGAGCATGAGAATCGCGCGATCGAGGATATAGAGAGGTGTTACTCCAGGAACAATGTTCGGAAGTTTTACCAAAAGGTATAAAGAACGTGTCATGCCAACAAGACCCGAACGGAGATCTGTAGAGACGAACGAAGAAACCTTGTAGTAGAGTCACAGTCGGTGCTGAGGACATGGAAAAACCATTTCTGCAGACTGCTAAACGGCGAAGACGACACAAATTCCGCTGTCAGGTAGAACGAACCATTCAACCTGGACGATGAAAGCCAAGACTTCCGTCCACCTGACCAAAATGAAGTGAGGATAGCAATATCCAAGCTGAGGTCCAACAAGGCTGCTGGACCAGACGGCTTACCTGCCGAGCTCTTCAAGGCAGCCGGAGATGAATTGGTAGAGTGCATACACCAACTCGTCTCCAAAATTTGGTTAGAGGAAAGTATGCCTGTGCCTGATGAATGGAACCTCGGCATCGTTTGCCCGATCCACAAGAAACGAGACTCTCTAAACTGCGTCAACTATAGAGGCATCAGTCTCCTGAACACTGCGTGTAAGATCATGTCTGCTGTACTATTTGAACGCCTGAAACCTTTCGTCAACGATCTGATCGGTCCCTATCAGTGCGGTTTTAGGCCCGGTAAGTCCACGACCGATCGAATATTCACACTACGGCAGATCCTGGAGAAAACCCAAGAAGTCCAGATCGATACTCACCATCTTTTTATCGATTTTAAGGCCGCATATGACAGCATTTATAGAGACGAGCTATACAGAGCCATGTCTAGTTTTGGCATCCCTGCCAAACTTGTCAGATTGTGCAGAATGACGATGGAGAACGCTCGCTGCTCCGTTAAGGTCGGAAACAATCTCACCGAGACCTTTGATGTCAAAAAAGGATTTAGACAAGGCGACGCGCTGTCATGTGACTTCTTCAACATCATTCTTGAGAAAATTGTGCGAAACTCACAAGCCAACACCAGAGGCACAATTTTCCATAAGTCTGTGCAACTACTTGCATACGCTGACGTTTGACATTGTTGGCAGAACACAGCGAGCTGTTACTGGAGCGTTTGCTAGTATTAGTACAGAAGCGGCAAAAATGGGTTTAGTGGTGAATGAGGGTAAAACAAACATCGACGAATCGGACAGAACGTCACGATAGACAGCTATAACTTTGAAGTAGTTCGGGACTTTATCTACCTCGGATCCGCTATTAACTCTGAAAATGACATCACCTCAGAAATCAAGCGAAGAATCACTCTTGCCAACCGCTGTTTCTTTGGCCTAAGACGGCAATTGATTAGTAAGGCCTTGTCAAGAAGCACTAAGGAGATTCTATATAAGACTCTCATCATCCCTGTCCTGCTCTATGGCGCAGAAGCATGGACCCTAGCAAAAACGGATGAGGATCTTCTTGGTCGCTTCGAACGCAAAATTCTTCGAGTGATTTTTGGTCCCGTTTGCGTTGACGGGATTTGGAGGAGAAGATTTAACAGCGAACTCTACGAGCTGTACAGCGACATCGACCTGGTCAGAAAAGTACGCATTAGTCGTCTAAGATGGTTAGGACAATCATGTAGAGCGAATGGATACCAACACGGCCCGGAGAGTCTTCGATTCCAACCCGGAGGGACAACGCGGTAGAGGAAGACTTCGCCTTAGGTGGCGCGCGCAAGTGGAAGGGGACCTCAACCAGCTTGGAGTGCGCAACTGGAGGCAGTTAGCCAAAGATCGCGCTAACTGGAGAGGCGTATTGGTTGAGGCCCAGGTCCACCCCGGACTGTAGCGCCACCTTAAGTAAGTAAGAATTTATTTTTTTATAATTTGACTTTTCTTGAAACTTCTAGAAATGTAACTAAACAAATGCGTTTTATAAAAGGTTGGCAACAGTATATAAATGCCTTAATACTTAATTGGTATTTTTGCTGCAATAAAAGAAGACGTTTTAAGTTTCTTTTAACAAGAAATCTTAATCAAGATTGCTTGGAAAACACCTCTGCTGTTTTACGCAACCGAGGAGGAAATAACATGTTGCTGACTCCATTTCAATTTATGTGTTCATTAAAAAGATCTTTTTCTGCAAAGATGTTACCCGTGGAAACTGTGAGTCAACTGCAAACATTGAACTTCCAGACATTGAAGTGCAGATGGAACCAGCAAAACAAAATAAAGACAATTTGGTTTACGCTTTCAAAACGGAACCTATAACCTTCTTAATATATAAAAACGTTCGTGCGTATGTATGACCGACGATAACGACTGAACCACTGAAGCTATCTCCCTTATATTCACACCATATGTTTGTGTGGTGCTCCGGATGGTTTATGTTTATTTTAAACCCTATAGGGGGCGCTGGGGTCGCTTTTTTGAAAATTCTTATTTATGGACCGATTTGGCTCAAATTTACACCATATAACACTTAGAAAAATATAAAGCTTTTGCCAAAATTTGGACCCGATAGGTGGCGCTGGGAGATATTTACGAAAAGTTAGATTTCCCTGCATACCAATATTGTAGTATAAACAAACAACATTAAATTTAATTGTAATAATATAGTTGGCGTTGGTTATCTATACTTTTTTGACGTTGACATTTCAGTAATTCTTATTTCATTTAGCTGCACAATTGTTCGACGAAAACTTCAGATTAGTTTTTAATCAATTTTGAATAGGTAAGTAACATTTCCATTCGATTTCCGGCACAAATAACATAACCAAGGAAAATGTTCTTACTGGGCCTAGTTTTATGATTCTTCTTTTGTTTTGTTCGTATTGGTGTATTTCAGGCTTAGGCAGTCTTAAAAGATAAAATTTTGGACCCGATAGGCGGCGTCCAACTGCTCAACCGATTTCAATGAAATTTCGTGGTTGTGTATGGTTGGTTCCAGCTTGAAAGATAGGATACTTTTCGACCCGATAAGTGGCGCTGTTGTCGATTTCCGAAACAGTTTTATTGAGACGATTTAAATTTTTGGGATGGGTACGGTTGCTTCAAGTTTGACAGAGAGGATAATTACCCTATTGTTGGTACCTTACAAAAATAGGCGGGATAGGAAAACGGGTTGCGGCGCTTATCATTCAAAAATAAAACCAAACGCTATTTCTAAAGTTGTATAATTTAAAATTGTTATGGACATTGGACATTGTCCAAATAAAGCACTTTGCAAAATCTGAGCAGGACTTAATACGAAAGGTACGAGCAAATCCGGGTGGGTACAACTTACATGTAAAAGAGGCTGACGTCCGGATATGCACTCATAACTCGGGAACGGATTGGTCGATTTTTATGATTTTTTGTGCAAGTGCCCAAGGAAAACAAAACTTTATGGGGATTAGTTGAATTTTTGAATTCTTTGGATGTTCCATGCACTGAAACTTTGTAACGGAACGCGTTTGATTTTATGGTGAAAGATCAAATCAAATGTCATCCAAGCGACGGTTTCGAGGGGAAAATTTAAAGGCAAACATTCTCATTGCTCGGATTCCCCTTAATCAGAACGATTTGCCATTCGTATTTAAGCGTCTTGAATTTTCCGTGCATCTCCCTTTCAATCTCAGAGATGGTAACACCTACCACAACATTTTTCATATGAGGGAACTCGAGAACGGATCTTCAGGCTTGAGCTATCTTTTCTTTGTTGTGTTTGTCTACGCCTAAGGAAGGTTCATACGACAAAAAAATGGAAAATTTGAAAGGGAAATTGGAGAATTGTAGAAATTTATTTTCCATACATTTTATATATTTATTTATGGAATAGTGAATGTTCCAAATTCAAATTATTTTAGTCAAAAAGTCAATATTAGGCCGGACGAAGTTCGCCGGGCACGCTATGTTATATAAAAATTGAGCCTTAAAATTGTGTTCTTTTGTCGCCGAATCACGCCTTAACGCATTTACAGATTTTAACCAAACTTTCTCACATCTTTGGTATTGGTCTATTTATATGACTTTTGTGAAGTTTGGTTGCAATTGGTAAACGTATGTTTGTGTAATTTGTTTACAAAAAACGGTGCAAAAAAAAAAACATATGTGTAGGTACTGTTAAATATGTTGTTTTTTTTGGTCTTATGAGAAATACATTTTGTTGTCAAATCACTTTTTTCGAATTTCCAGTCGGTTTTTTTTTCAGTTTTCTCAACATTTTGAAAAATTGTAGTTGTACGGTTCCTACGCTGGAATCGGAAAACTTATGCGTGCGTGAAAAAAAACATGAATTTGAGTAATTTTTTGTTTTTTTCCTAAATCACTCAACCGTTTTCAATTAAATTTTGTGGCTGTGTTTGGTTGGTTACAGTTTGAAAGATGGGACACTATTTTGGTATGGTGGGTACGGCTATATGCAAAAGAGACTGTCGTCCGTATGTGCACTCATAACTCGGGAATGGATCGTGCTTCGTGGATTCGTATTGACCCAAGGAAGGACATATGATACTTTTTGTCGTGAAAATAAAAGTTTACGGGGATGGGTTGGGGATGGAACTTTGCATGGATTCACTTTCATTCCTATAAAACACAAATAATATATTTGAACTTTTTATTAAAAAAAACCTTCATTTATTTTGGATAAATCTATTAAATTTCATTTATTTTACTTACATATTTTTTTCTGCCATCTTCCTGCAACTAGGCAACTTATTGCCCTCATGCAAAGATAATGCAGTATTTTTACATTATGGAGGCAAAAATTGCAGTGTTGCCGCATTTTTACTTTTTTTTTCTCAGCCTATTATTATTTTCATTACATTAACGAATATGTGCGAAACAAAGTTCGCCGGGTCAGCTAGTAACCTTATAAAACTGTGGACCTGGGTATTGATAATGCATTTTATTATTTCGCAGGTTATATTTTGAATAAATACCGTCTAAACCACAAGTGTGAACTGAAATTATGTCCACAACTTAACGTTTCCTCCGTTTTTAAAGATTTCGAAGAATATGAAGGTGCGAAATTGACACGGCCTTTACAAGAATTTTTAGACTCGTATATAATATGTATTTTATAAATAATTTTGAGGCGAATGTTTTTAACATTTTGAAAAATGAATTTCCGTACAATTGTTGTAAAATCAAAATAAGGAATTTATTGTTAAATTTTATGTCCGAGTGCGAATTTATCATATTTTAAAAAAGTTCAATAAAGTTAACAAAAAAGGAATAACAAACAGAAATATTTAAGTGGAGCACACATGTGAAGATATGTATGATAAAAAGTTTAATAAATATAATTACAGAATGATTTTTGCTTTTTTTTTTACGTCGCACCCTGTGCCATATTTCGAAATCCTTTTTCTACTCTTCCATCCTTCTTTTACTAGATCACTTCTATTGCTATCTATTTCTCGTGTATGTGAGACTACAAATTGTCAACAACTGATAAGAACCACGTGGAGAGTGTCTCTACTCTATAGTAGATATAAATACAATGTACTCTGTTAATTACACGTATATTCACAGACAAGAAAAATAAAAGCGCGCGAGAGAGGGCTGTCATTCAAAATTCTGCGGGGAAAATCGGATAGGTGCACGTAAGTTGATCGTCTATACTCTGTCCAAGAAAAATTGTCAGTAGGTACAGGCCTTATGGGAAGCTCTTTTTTCTACCAGTGGTGACTGTAGCTACTCTCACGGCACTCAAACAAAAGATTTGCCAATGAAATGATAACGAGACCACTGGCATTCCAAAGAATTTTGTTGTTGTAATTTTCCTGAAATTCGCATACATCCCACCACAACCAGTCTGCCACACAGCCGCGGGCATAGTGATGCACGATAAATATCGAATCACTCGATTCATCGATATTTTCGTGAAAAAATATCGATAATTTCACTCGATAATTTATTTTCGATTTTATCGATGCATCGAAGATTTGCGACCGATTTTTTGCCCTCGAACACAACTGGGACTTTCATAGTTATTTAATTGTTCGGTCATTGATTAAAATACATGACCACGCGCCTAAATGACATGTCACGACTAAATAAACTTAAGACATTTTCTCAGTCTACCAATTTTTCTAGGTCACCACTTCGCCTTCGATTGATGGATTTGTATTATATTTTTAGTTCAGGTTCTGCTCTGAACTAAAAATGAAAAACGCCACATGATTGGCTGAATTCAAAAGCGATTTTGGTAATTTTGTTGCACAACCTCAATGAATCGAAACTTTTGTAACGGAATTGTGGTTGTGAAGAATCTCCAATCAAATGTCATTAAAGCGAAGATTTTGGGAGGAAGTTTCAAAGGCGAAGATAACTATTAGGCCCTTGTTGCAGTTCGGAATAATTATCAATTGGTTTTTGGTATTTATCAACCAACTGCATCATTCGGTATTGTGAATCTCTATTAATTTTTGATTGTAAATACAAAAATTGGTAGATATTGCGAGTGTCAATTATTAACATTGACCTTTCTTTTATTTTGTATCTATTTCTTTCAACTGTTTGATAAAATTAATTTGTACGGAACTGCAATAAAATGTTCGGTCCTTATGCAAAAGTTCTAGTTTATTTAACTATTTTGATAGCTCTAATACCATTTGGTACAAATACCTAAAATCTTTCAGTGCATTAACAAATATCTTTTAAGATAGGTAATTGAAAATTTGGACTGTGCTAAGCCAATTGATTATTCTTCCAATTCTAGGGGGTTTGAAGCGTCCCTTAGTTGCTTCTTTCTTCTTGCTATTTCCAAAAAAAAGTATCCTCTTCCTCATCAATGTCAAACCACAATTCCTCAGAACTCATAATAAAATGGAATTTTATTCTAAATTAAAACAAAAAATATCCACAGGCAATTCTATTTTCAATAGCAAATGTCAAAGAGCGTATTTATTTCATAACAGTCAATTTCAGTAACAAAACAATGATCAAAACCTTTATCAACTGAGTAATACAAAAGTATCAATTGATTGATATATTTTACCAACTATCAATCGGTTCATTTATTGACAAACGCAATAAGGGAGATTATTTTCATTCCATTCATGAATTTGGGAGGAACGATGTTCGCCGGGTCAGCTAGTTTATTTAATAAAAATAAGTTATTTTAAGTTCGTCTTGCGTTCGCTTGCTAATATCATCAACCAAAATAAGCAGTGTGAGTGACTGAAGCACATCAGAGAAGTGTTACCATATATCAATGTTAGCATATCGTTAAGGGTTTTTCTTTGAATTTTGTCAAAGAATTTTCGGCTTTGGTGCTTTTTGCAGCTTTTGAGAGCGGCATATTATGTGGGGTGCTGCCATTCAGTTTTAGTTTGTTTGTATTTCTGAAAGATCCAACCCAAGTAGCATTTAGGCCTGGCGACGTTCTGGTGTCAATTCGTGATCCCATTTAGGAACTTATGTTTCGAAACAACTAATTAACATTTCCTTTTATGTTTCGGAACTGGCGCAACACAAAGTAGAAATTGTTTTTGACACAAATCCTATATACCATCTTTGAACATTTCCATTCCATTCCTCAAGCAATACCGTAATAGTGTGAGTTAAGTGTGTGGCCATAATAATTTTCAATACTAATTCTTTTATTGTGTATGTATACCATATAATTTCTGAAGTTGTGATATGTCATACATTTTGTGTACCTTTGTTATGTACCAAAATAACATGCTGACTGTATCAAACATTTCATTATCAAACAGAAAACAGCTACTGAAATTTGATGGCGAACATTCATTTTGCTCTGAAATATTACTAATGTACTTCGAAAAAACCTTGATCCTTACAAAATATTCTATATTTAATCAAAAATGTCTCTTATAAATATTTATGCTTTTTTAAATGCTGATAAGGACGATTATAAAATCAGTACAAAATAAATCTACGATGTCTATAACGACATAATAGGAGCATTTTAATCTATTTAATTAAACCATATCCACCAAAACTGTAAATTTAAAATTTCTTATTTTCTATATTCATTTTTTTGTCCAATACAAAATGGATAACTAGCAAATTCCTATTTGGGAATAGTGGTTACAGTAAAATATTCCCCATTAGGAATTCGTTCTTATTTGTGTAGTAAATATTTTTGATCGGGAGTCGCGTTTGATTTGTGTTGACAAGAAGTTCCTATTTAGGAATATGTTCTTATTTGCGAGCTTAATGTTTCTTACTGGGAATCGTTGCTATTATGCGTGCGAAAAACTTCCCACTTGGGAATCGCATTTAAATTGTGTTGATCAGGAATTGTGTCTGTGTGCACGAACACGCATCTCGATATATTTTACACTCTGCAGACAAAATGTTTCATTGAAGAAACAATTTTGACACAATAACGTAACTGTGAAGATATAAAATTCCTAGATAGGAATATTCCTAAATGCGAAATGTTACCTAGCAAGTGTCTTAAATGTTACTTGTTGGGATTATTTTTTGGTAACAAAACCGTCTTAAAGACGTCGCTCAAGACACATGACACATGAAGTCGCAAAATGTTCCTTGGGAATAACATTCAGTTAAAACATATTTTTTAATGTTTTCTTTTAAAAATAAGGTTTATTCGTGAGGTGTTTTAATGCATTCATTTCATTTACGCAACAAGTGATCATTGTGCGTTGTAGAGATATTGCGATAAATTAATGGTGATTATTAGGGCAACTCAACCGGATTCATGCAAAAGCATGGTATTTTTTGGAATGAAATTTGATTAAATATTTTAGTATAGAAAACTAAGTACAAATTTTCAGCCTTATTCGTTAAGTTATATTTCTGCATGTTTTGGTAGGTAAAAATTCATATTTCACTTTGTAGAGCATATTTTTAACACTGAAATATAAAAATGATGAAGCAGGTAAACCTATAGATACTGTTTATTTTTGGTCGTTGGGTTTTACCACATCTGGTCACTCCTCTCCAGTAAAGCAAATGCATTGAAAGGATTTTATGATCCTTCTTTTTGCTACTGTTTCCGCGAAGTTCTGCATTGACGGGTAATAATTTTTTTAAGAAATATGTAATCTAGGTATATATGTCTATATTAAAAAAAAATATGTATGTAGAACTGCACAAGTACAGTCCTTTTACCATCTGTTTAGGTATAAATAACATTGTGTCGTGGTTATATAATTTTGTATTCTTATTGCTTGTTTGTGTGTATAAGGCGTAAACAATGGTTGTTATCTCAATCGCGGATAGTGCATCTAAGCAAGTGGTTAACTTTATTGTGCATATGAATAAACAGAAACATGGCTACAAAGTCTTCAAAGGATCTAAGTGTAGAAAAGAAACAACAAATTATTGATGCAACTGAAAAATTCGATGGCCTTTTTAAAAGTAAATCGGAAGCCGTAGGAAATGCGGCTACTGTTTTTCCTGTTACGGAACAAACTGTATAAAGGCTTTTAACGGAAAAAGCAATCAAAGGCCACAATTCACCACCAAAGAAGAAAAATAATTCCGGTATCAAGAGCAAGGTGGATGATTTTGACAAATGTGCGATTAGGCGGATAGTCCATCAGTTTTTTATGGATAATGAACTTCCAACGCTAAACAAGATATTATTGGAAGTAAAAAAAAGTTAAAATATAACAAAACTAAGCAGATCAACTTTGCATACAATATTGCAAAAAGATCTCGGACTTAAATTCGTCAAACGTCAGCGAAAGAATTTGTTTTTGGAAAGAAGTGACATTATTTCTTGGAGACGAAGATATCTACGTGAAGTAAAAAAAATTATAGAAGAGAAAAGAAAGATTTATTTTACTGATGAGACCTGGCTAAATTGTAAGATGGTAACCCTAACAGTATTTCTCTCTGAGTTATGGCGAATTATCATAAACACTACGGCAACCCTGTGAGAGCTTTAAAAAGGGACCGATTTATGCAAGTCATTGCAACCAGACTGAGAGACAAACATCCTATCTTCCCTGTATAGAACTACATATACTCTGTCCAAGAAAAATTGTCAGTACAGGGAAGATAGGCCTAATGGAGGAGCTTTTTTCTACCAGTGGTGCCTGTAGCTACTCTCACGGCACTCGAACACAAGATTTGCCACTGAAATAAAAACGAAACCACTGGCATTCCAAAGAATTTGTTGTTGTAATTCTTCTGAAATTCGCATTCATCATACCATAACCAGTCTGCTACACAGCCGCGGGCAGAATGAGCACGATCGTCTTGTGTTCGCTTGCTATTATCATTAACCAAAATAAGCAGAGTGTGTGACTGAAGCACATCAGAAGAGTGTAACCATATGTAAATCATAGCATATCAATAAGGGTTTTTCTTTGAATTTTGTCAAAGAACTTTCGGTTTTGGTGCTTTTTGGAGCTTTTGAGAGCGGCATTTTATGTGGGGTGCTGCCATTCGGTCTTAATTTGTTTGTATTTCTGAAAGATCCAATAATATTCAGTTAAAACTTTTTTTTAATGTTGTCTTTTAGAAATAAGGTTTATTCGTGAAGTGTTTTAATGCATTCATTTCATTAACACAACAAGTGATCATATGTGCATTGTAGAGATATTGCGATAAATTAATAGTAATTACTAGGGCAACTCAACCGGATTCATGCAGAAGCATGGTATTTTTTGGGATAAAATTTGATTAAATATTTTAATATAGAAAACTGAGTACAAATTTTGAGCCTTATTCGTTAGGGCATATTTCTGCATGTTTTGGTAGGTATAAATTCATATTTCACTTTCTAGAGCATATTTTTCACACTGAAATATCAAAATGATGAAGCAGGTAAACCTATACTGTTTATTTTTGGTCGTTGGGTTTTACCACATCCGGTCACTCCTCTCCATTAAAGCAAATGCCTTGAAAGGATTTTATGATCCTTTTTTGAAGTGAAACTTCTTATGCGACTTCCAACTCAAGGTGGCGTTAAACGTTTAACGCTAATAATTGGATACTTAAAGGCGTGAGCGAGGGTGAGGGTAGCGCACATTGCACAGCACAAGCACGTTCATATGAAAAAGAAAAGAAAAGTGGTGGTTGTTTCTGAGGAAATGCGCACATGGCTGTTGACGTGCGCTGATGGACTTATGGTGGTGTATATAGAAATTGAGTTCAAGGGTTTTGTTTCAATGGTTGTTTAGTACATACCTACATACGTTGATACCTACAGTATAGAATTGAAGAATTCAAGAAGTAAAGACGATATAGGTGAATTATGTATGTTGTTTGATTTATTGAAGTGAAACTTCTTAAATGCTTAATGCTACTATAAGCATTGCATACTCAAAGGTGAGAGGGTACCGCTCACGCTTCAGAGTATCCAATGGTGAGTGAGTTTATTGGCACCAAATGCTGGGAGAAGAATATTCTGTGGTGAAGATTAATTTCCAAAAATAATGCCTAAATTGGCAATTAATGTCTTATTGAAGTGAAACTTCTAATGCGACTTCCAACAAGGTTGCGTTAAACGTTCAACGCTCCTGGGGAGGGGGAATAGAAGGAGACAGAGCGAGAGTGAATGCGTGGCACTCGAACGCATGCGCGTAGTATACCTGTTACAGGCCAGCGCGAGCGTTAGCAACGAGTAGCGTCCTCATTATTTCATTTACTTGTTTTAATTTGATTTGATACACATACTATTTAATAGGGTAGTATTTTTGAAGTGAAACTTCTAATGCGACTTCCAACATATCGTATCTTACTTAAGTTGTCATTATCCCATTGTAAATGTTATGGATTTGGATA
Organism: Cheilosia urbana; assembly: GCA_946477585.1. Taxonomy (NCBI): domain Eukaryota; kingdom Metazoa; phylum Arthropoda; class Insecta; order Diptera; family Syrphidae; genus Cheilosia; species Cheilosia urbana. Next base: position 50,076,500 of record OX297856.1, read on the forward strand.
TTTCTCCACTCGAAAATGATAATTAAAAGATGCGATCAATTGTGAATTGTAAGTAATGTTAATAAAGTTTGTCTTAAAGCCTAGTATCCTGCTCGCGCTAAATTTTATCTCCCATACAAAAATGTCTACAAAGATAAAATTGAGCGAGGCAGTTTAGCAAAGCATCAGTATCCTGTTCGCACGCCAAGTCCTTAACTTCATATAGATGGGCCGATGAAAAGTCTCCACTCATTTAGCTCGCGAAATAAATGTCCGGTGCATTAAATCGAAGATAAATTTTGACATAAAAAAAAACGGAGAAAAGTGTTTGTGTTGTGTTTGCAAAGAATTTTTTGTGGCGGAAAACGCGGATAATGTTTGCGTGATAAATAAAAGAAAACGCAAAGCCAAATAACAGCTCCAAAACAGAGATACATATACATATAAATAAAGCGAATCAATTTTCAGGGGGACTTATGCTCTCATTTGGCTTCATCTTTTGGGTAATAACAAGTGTTCCACTATGGTAAGGAGATTGTGGAAAGTTTGAGGACACATGTTGAACTTCTTCTTATAATTTCTAGGTTTCTTACGTCTTTCAAGTTTGAAATTCGAAAATTCTATTAAAATTTCGTTTACTAATATCAGTCATGGTACTCATGGTTCATAAGCATATGGGTTTTGTCCCATCTATATCATGTTTAATAATAATTTAGCGACCATTTATCTTTGGTGTGGAGAAACGAAGTGGAGACTAGGGGCGCTAAAATTTAGCGCGAGCAGGATACTAGGCTTAAAGAAACAATATGATTTCACTAAAAATCAATTTCTACCCCTTCCTATTTTCATTTCCACATTACGAAGTTTCACTTCTTCCGCGCGGAGGGACTCCACGCACTATTTTTTGTTACTGTTTCCGCGAAGTTCTGCATTGACGGGTAATCATTTTTTAACAAATATGTAATCTAGGTATATATGTCTATATTAAAAAAAAAATATGTATGTAGAGCTGCACAAGTGCAGTCCTTTTACCATCTGTTTAGGTATATGACATTGCGTTGTCATTATATAATTTTGTATTCTAATTGCCTGTTTGTGTACCTACCTTTATTTTTTTTTTCATTTTGATTTACGAAATGTGTATTCTTTGTTGGAAAAAAAACTAAAGCGATTAGGGCTACTGGGGATACCCTTTAAAAGAAGCGAATATTAGAAAAGGAAAACTAAAAAGATAAACGGAATTTATTTTGTTCAGCAATATTTTTATTTTAAATTGGTGGTAACCCTAAGAGTATTGCTCTCTGAGTTATGGCAAATTATCATACACACTACTGCAGCCCTGTGAGAGCTTTAAAAAGGGACCGATTTATGTAAGTCATTGCAACCAGACTGAGAGACAAACATCCTATCTTCCCTGTACTGACAATTTTTCTTGGACAGAGTATAGTTGGATAGTCTTTGGTGCAGGGAATAATTAATTACACGGGCAATAACTTCATTATATTCACACAATGTTAGGCTTCGCAATAAATATTTTGTAGGTCGCAATGTATATAATAATTGTATAGTTATGGAAATCGAGTCGTTTAGGTTGGTTTATCGAATTCGGACCTCCATTTTTGTATAACCGAGAAAAGTTATATTTATGCAAGAAACAGATTAACACAGCGACAGCAACAGCGAATTTAGGATAAGCTCTAACGTTGACGTCGCTGTCGATGTTGCTGTGCTAATGTCTTCAAAGTAGATAGATAGATAATTTATTTTTCGTATTATAGATTTACATTTGGTGGGCCACCGCGCAGTTCATATACAGAGATTTGAAATTTATATTATATCTTTCTACTGAACAATTAATTTTAAATCATGATTACAAACAATAATACTATGCAATGATATACTTTGAAGGAAAAATACGTTAAAAACCTTCAATACAAAATAGAGTTAGAAAAGGGAAAGAAAAAGAAACCTTAAAAACTAAGCAGGTACATTGTAGTGAATAAATAATAAGAAGTAACAAATCTATACTAAGCAGGTACATTGTAATGGGTAAATAATAAATAAATGAGTAATAAATAGATATTAAACAATAAATAATAGATAAATAAGCGTAAATAAATAAATTATTACATAAATAAATAATATAATAAATAAATAAATAAATAAATAATTAAATAAATAAATAAATAAATAAATAAATAAATAATTAAATAAATAAATAAATAAATAAATAAATAAATAAATAAATACATACCTAAATAAATACATAAATGGATAAATAAGTAAATAACAAATAATAGATAATGTATGACAAATAATAAATAATATATAACAAATATCAAATAACAAAAAAATAAATAACAAATAATAAATAATAAATTATAAATAACAAAGAATAAATAATAGGTATAATAAATAACAAATAATAATTTTTGATTACAAAGAAGCATTCAGAACAAATCAGAACATGATTAAACATTTAGGTCGTGAATCAGAGGGTTTTCGGAGATCTCACAATTGCGGAGAAATTTGATAGTTAACTTTGTAATTCGATCTTGGATCAAGTCCACATTTGCTCTGGTATGAAGATCAGTGGTTGAGTGATGCGGGGGAAGATTTAGCATCATTTTTAAGATTTTGTTTTGTGAAACTTGTAGTTTTTTGAGATGACATTTTGCTGAATTACCCCATACTTGGCAACCATATAAAAGGATTGACTGAAAAATTACTTTAAAAATTACGATCTTGTTGGCTTTGCTCAGTAAGGACTTTCTGTTTATGAAGGGGTACAACATGTTTATTGCTATACTCACTTTTTGTATTGTTTTAGCAGTATATTCCTTAAATGTGAGTTTTGTATCCAGATGAATGCCTAAATATCTGATGGATGGGACCCAATTAATACTTGTGTTATTAACAATTAGCCGATTGCTTGGAAGAAAACAAGTCTTTCGTTTTCTGCTGAAAAAGATAGCTTGCACCTTCTCAGCATTTAGTTTAATTTTCCAGCTATTGTAATAACTTATCAATATTTGAATCGCATTTGCAAGGTTTGTCTCCACGTTAAGACTAAACTCATGCGAAGAATATATTGCCTTGTCATCCGCAAAAATAGCTAATTCACAATAAGGGAGTCTTGGAATATCAGACATACAAATATTATACAATATTGGACCCAAAACCGATCCTTGAGGCACACCAGCAACAACACTATGATAAACAGAATAACAGTAGTTCACGAAAACTTTAAAAAAACGATCGGAAAGGAAGCTCAGGACAAGTTTTATTAGGTACGGGGGAAAACGAAAAATCAACAACTTATAGACAAGACCCAAATGCCATACACAATCAAAAGCTTTTTCAATGTCCAGCAACACTAGGCCAGTTGATTTTCCCAAGGAACGATTTTGCTTAATGTGCTGGCAGACTCTAAGCACTTGATGGGATGTACTATGATTTCTTCGGAAACCAAATTGCTCATTTGGAAGAATATTATTATCTTCCATCACTATGGTAAGTTTTCCTTTTAGTACTCTCTCAAACACTTTGCTAACACTACTCAGCAGACTAACTGGCCTGTAGCTGTTTGATTTATCTGGTGGCTTTCCTGGTTTTGGAATAGGTATCACCTTAGCTATTTTCCAAGCCCTTGGGAAGTATTGGATTTTAATACAGACATTAAAAATAAATGTTAAGTATCTAATGGCCGATTTGGGAAGTTCTTTTAGACACCTATTTTTTAAACCATCCATACCATCAGCTTTTCTTACTGGCAAGCAACATAAAATATCTTCAACGCTGTGTTGAGATATAAGCTCTTCGCGAGGTGTATCAATAGTTGTTTCAATAAAATTTCTGGTAGCCACACTAACTAGTTGGTTGGTATTGGCGTCGCCTAGGTGTTGGGACACAGAATGATTTTTCAAAAAAGTAGCGGCGAATAAATTCGACAGCAACAGCGAATTTAGGATAAGCTCTAACGTTGACGTCGCTGTCGATGTTGCTGTGCTAATGTCTTCAAAGTAGTTAATGTCGTTTTGCATTGGGACAGAAAAAACCCTTTTTTCAGATTCAGAGCAGTTTTTCTGCTCTCGAAATCAGCTGGCTGTCAGACTTCATGTTCCATTGGCCGCAAAAAAAGCACTTTTTGAGAGTCAGAACAGTTTTCTCGATATCCGAGCGAGATTCACACCTATTTGCACTAACACCAAAACATTTGTCATTTGTCAAATTTTAAAGTGTGTTTACTTACGTTGTTAGACGAGAAGTCTGTGAAAAATAGAGAAAAAAATTACATTTGGCCGCTGCAATGCATATTAGCATTAATTGAATGAATTCTTATAAACACAAATTACAATTTAAGAACAGCTGACTTTAAAATCGCGCACCACCACAAATGTAGAGGAAGAAAAATCTCGTTTAATGTTCCATTGGGCACGAAAAATCTGAAATCTGAGAGCAAAATCTGTAAATCCCAATGGAAAACGACATAAAATACATTGGTTCTAAAAAGTTGTCAAAGTTACTGTTGCTGTGTTAATCTGTTTGTCGCATTATACAAATTTTGTTATAGTCTTACCATCTTTGTTCATTCCCATTTGAAGGCACTTTTTAAGTCGGCAGGCCTGGCATTGATTCCTGTGAGCTTTATCAACAACACACCGACCAGTTCCAGCTTGGCATCTGCAATTAAAAAAAAATTATTTGCGGGTGTCTGCTTAAAATTGATGAAAATTTACATATTTAAATTCAAGTGCATGGATGTTAATTCTCTTTTTGGTATTTATTGAATCATAGCGGGAAAATTGTAACAGTTGCCAAAAACTTCTATGTTCGTATTCAAGAAAGCACTCGCACGGGTCAACAATTGGAGTTCTATTTTAGGTCGCTTATTGTACTTGATATTTAATCGAATAACGATTGAAGCTATGTCGTGCGAAATTAATTCCACTTAAAATCATCCACAACAAAGTACATTAGAGCTCGGAAGCCGTGCACTCCATGTGCTGGTGTTTTACCCATCTGCCTTAGTCACCAGCTTAACTATGGGCATTTCAGACACAAATCTTATTTAATCTACAATGGTGGGTACAGCGCCCTGTGCTTTGTATGCCTTCCGTTTTGTCTGAATGATACAAAAATCCACCCCCGTTAATAGCAGAAGCATTTGTTGGAGGAAGAAAAAACATAACAAAAGTGTGAATGAATGAAATGATTGAATGCCGTTACCCGTATCAAGCTAGAAAAGAAAAGGTGTATCGGTTTAGGGGAAGTATATCCGCATGGTACTTGTTTTCTTTTCCTCTTTTTGCCGCACACACTCAATAGGGATGTGATTTACTTAATTTAATGCGGTCACATTTGGTCGACTACATCCGACTTAAGTCAATATCGATCTCTTGGGACATAAAAGTAGGATGTTGACATTTTTTCAATTTAGAAATGCATATTTTGTGTTAGCCCAGCCTTCATAAAAGTGTATAATAATGTAAGTCATATTTTGCGATTTACGATTGCTCGTGTTCGTACTTACGATAAATCCAATCGCAAAAGTTGAAATAAGAGAACCAATAAAGATGTAAATTAATCGATTGAGTTAAGGCAATTTTCCGTATAGGTATTCCTGGTACATTATTGCACTTGCAGTATTTTAAATGAAATCTCGGATTACAAGCTGTGAATTATAGTTTAATTAGGTAATAGGTATCCGAACATAAAAATTCAAGAACATTATGAAAATAAATGCTCAAAATTAATTAATTTTTAGTGACACTCATATAATACACAGCTCCTGAGTGGAATATTCGAGCTCACTGACTAAGTATAGGAATTGATTGATTTTCGACTAATGTCGTTTTAGATTTGGTTTTTCAGATTTTGATTGGTTGGCCGCAAAAAAAATGTTTTTCCCTTGCACTGGAAGTCCATTTCGATTGATTTTCACACACTAACGCATAGGTATACAATAACGCATTTCAAAAATCTATTACTTATATAAAAGAAAGTGATGTTATCTAAGCTTATAACTCAAGAAAGCCTGCACAGATTTTGATAGTTCGCACCAATTTGGACTGGCCTCAGGCCAAAGAAGAAGAATATCAAAGAAAATTCCCGAAAAATTCAGGAAAAAAAAAATTATGAAAAATTAATTTTCCGAAAAATCGAAAATCGGTTACTGGATATACATATTTTCAAAATATCTATATGCACTGTTTCTTGGTCCAACAAGAAGAAAACTACAGTTGCAACATCATCCAGTGAAGCAGAATATATTGCATTAAGCTCAGCTGTTACAGAAGCGCTATGGTTAAAAGGCATAACGAAAGACCTAGGCGAGTTGAAGGAAAAGCCTGTTATAATCATCTGTATGGCAAATAATTTAGAAAGTAAAAGCGCTGTAAAAATTAAACACATAGAAAGTACAGATTGGCTGATGATTTCATAAAGTGTCTAGATGCCACCCGTATTAAGAAACTAACTCTAAGTTTGGGATTAAACGACTAAGAGGGGGTGTTGAAATTGCATAATTGTAAGTTAATCGTTTACTGTATTGTCTGCTATACATATATCACTTCCAAAAAAACTTTGCTAACACAAATGTTTCGATAACTGGTGACTTGAGTTGAGCGCGTTTTAAACAATTTTATATATGGATTCATAGAGGTGAGTTCAGTTTGATGAAGTGCACATCTATATATTGTGAATGGTTATGTTCTTTATGATTGTAACAATCAATCCAAACGTTAATTTCGGATTGTGCAATTAATTTTTAGGTATGGGCTATTTTTAAAATCAATTCGAATTTCCCCTATTGTTACGGTGAGCATCCGTTCATTATTATAATGGACTGTTCATTATTTGAAGTAGATGTTCTTTATGAATTATTTGGTATTGAAAAACATAAAAATGTTCATTATTTCAAAAGCTGTTCATTATTTGTTCAGTATTTTATTCAATTTTGTTGAAACAAAAACGAAAAACTAACCAAACCAAAATTCTTTAAACAAAATGATAATGCAAACGTGCTCTAATTTACTGAATGTGCAAAAATGGTAATGTAGTGCAAATCTTTCATTTCGGAACACTCCCTACATCAATCTCGGAACTCGCCTTATGTCAAAACGTCAAAATCGAGCATTCAGATAATAATCAACTCAAAAGTTTTTCAAAATTCGAAGAAAAAAAATCCGTAGTGGTATAAACATTAAAATTGGTAAATTTTATTTGATATTATTAATTCAAAAATATCTAACTAAATATTAATAATTATCTTAAAGTTCGCTGATACCACCCAGAAGAAAATGTCTTTTTAATGAAGAACTACAAAAAGACGTAAATTCTTAAAAAAAAAAAAAAAACAACAGAAGGCGATTAGAAATGCAACAAGTGCATGGCCACATTTTCTACTGCCAACAATGGACATAGAACAACATTAGGTGCATTAGGTCCTTATTTTGAGGATACTTATTTAATTTTAAGCGTTTATTTTACAACATTTAGTTATATTAAAGACTGAATTTTATTTATTTATTTATTTTGCTTAACATAGGTACAAAGTAAGAGTTCTTTCTGTAATACTAATTTTAATTAACTAAATCAGAGACTGAATCCTTGTGTTATATTTTTTTTATTGAGTTATTTTTTTAAAATAAAACAAAATAATAATTAAGAGCTGGGCTTAATTTGTATTTTTTATTTTTGTTCATTATTTGGAATTCAAAAAGATGGTCACCGTACCTATTGTAGATACATTTGAAGTATTTTTGGTGATTTGTAGTCTTCAGAAGACGAGGAAGACAATGAAGATGATAATTCCTCCGAAATCCATCCATATTTATGTATTTCGTTATTTTGGTTTTCACGAAACTTTGCGCATTTCTCTGGAAAGCCAACTTATTAAAATGACGTAAAACAGCTGTGCAAAGTATAGTGGTACTGTGGTAGTATTTATAGATCTAACCAAAAAAAAACGATACCTGCAAAAAAGATCCGATTCGAAACAAAAAGATTGATTTTTTTGCCCAATGCAAAACAACATTAAATGGTCAATAGTATGTGGCGAACTACATTTTGGCAAACTTCCCGATTTTTACGTGTACGCACTATACATACCTATATCTAATTTAACAAAAAATGTTGTGTACCAGAAAACACTTCAGTGTAAAAGCGGCAGGTAGACCGACGTGTAAATCATTGCAATTTGATTGAAAAACATCGAAAATGCACAATGTTATTAGTATTGTATTTAATATAACTTTTGAATATGATTGGCTTGAGATCTCCATCATTAGTTCATTAGCTCACAGAAAACTGACAGCTGACTATCGGTAATGACCGTGTTTCTGTCGACGAATTTAGCGGATTAATTTCGAATTTTTGCAAGTTTATCTCATCGAGAGACGACCTTATCAACAAAGTATTCCCGAACATCATTGCTAACCACAAAAAAAACTAATGGTTGAGTAAGCGATTTTAGCGGCTATAATAATAAAAATGTTGATGACTTAAACTTTCTTATTTAGGATCAGATCCTTGGTAGGTAATCTGTACAGTGGCGAAGCGTGGGTTGGAGCCGCCCGGGGCAGACCCAATTTATGCCGCCCCCATAATTTGTTCACACATTAAAAAAAAAAATACCTTCGTAAACTTAGTAAAATTTCTGGAATCGAATAACGGTACTTTTGAAATTTCGAAATATCTCGAAAACAAAAATTCATTTCTATGGTAATATGGTCATTTCTACCTGAATAGAGGGCTCAGTTTTTGTCTATACTATCGTAGGATTACCATTATTTTGCAAAATTCATTCGGTTTTACTTTGTTTGCCTTTAGTCGTTATGTATTTCCTTTATTTTGCAATCCTGAATTTTAAATTCGGTTTTTTATTCCTTAAATGTTTCAATCATTGCGCGATTACTAATTTGCGTTTTTATATTTCGTATTTTTTGGAAATGATTTTTGATCATTTCCCAAAAATCATTTGGCAATTTGCTGATGTTGTTGTCAAGTATTTTTTCAACGAAATATCGTTTCGACGTTTTACTATTTCCCAGATTGATCATTTCGCCACCCCGGCGAAACGTCAATTTTCCCAACAATTTAACCGAAACGTACCATACCCAATTTCGTACAATAGATTTTTGAAAATAAGTTTTTTTTTTTAATTTCGTTTTTCTTTAGTTTTCCGCAAAAAACCCAAATTCCAACATAGGGTTTTTTTCACTGTGCCACCTCTCGCGAACGTCAGACAAACATCCGAGAGTATAACTGTCTTGAAAGAGCTTCTCAATTAGGCGTTTGGAATCGGCATCAAATTGAAGATCCCTTCCATTCTTTCTAAAAATGAAAAAAAAAAAAAAATCACTGTTGTGACCTGTTGTGCCAACTACTTATTTATCTTATTATATCTCGAAAATCCCAATATTAAATTCGATAAAACTCTAAAAACCAAGTAATGCTTACATCACGAACAATAACTTATAAGTAGTCAGTTTTCAGCTAAATAGTTAGGCTATAGTATTATTCAAAAAACATTGCAAAATTTGGTACGGGTTTTTCTGCGTAATTATACAAAAACCTCTCTAACGATTTTGATCAAAATACATATTAAAGATATTATAGGTATTTTAAATAAGATCCCCTACTTAGTTTTTCTCAAAAAATTCGACTAAATTAATTTTTTTAATTATTTCTGAAAAATTACTACCCAAAAGTCGATCTGTGTTCATATATTTTTTTAAAACTCCGCACTTCCATTAAAAATGCAATAGCAGCTAGGCAAAACGTATGTTTTGCAAATTTCTTTTTTCAACCATTTTGAATATCCATCTTAAAATAATTCCAACCACTTGGATCGTTACACAATCAGAAAATCACACTTCGTTTACACCCCCACACACGTCCATCGGGATATTCAGTTTATAATGTCGAATGCAAATTCAAGAACAAAACTCTGAATTCTTAGATATACTCGTACATATATGTAAGGATATCGATCTATCACCAATACTACTTGCAATCAAAAAACAGAAACTCCTACTACGCCTGTCAACTTGTAAACTGTAAGAGCTTATAAAATAGTGCAGTAGGCGCTTATAGCTCTCTAACCAGAACTTGCCAAAATGATATTAATCTAATATATAAAATTATCGTGTCACGGGGTGCGTAGTTGAACTCCTCCGAAACGGCTCAACCGATTTTCGTGAAACTTAGTGTGTATATGGGATAGGGTTGAGAATCGGACAACATCTATTTTTCATATCCATGAATGTTAACGGTGGTCCACCACTAAATTTTTTATTTTTTTTATGGGGAAATACACTTTGAAAAAAAAAAAAAAATGGATAACTAAAGTAGTGACACTTCAAATAAAAAAAAAATAATAATTTAAATTTTAAAAGAAATTGTTGTTGTCAATTATTTTAATTATTTTCCAGGCAAATTGTTGTTGTCAACAATTTTGAAGTTTTTTTTTTTTTTTTTAATATACCTACCTAAAAAGTTTGTTCTAATAAATTATGTTTACTATGTTACATTAAGTAACTTTTTGAAATGAAGTAGGTAGATAGGTACTTTGATTATAACGGGTGATTTTTTAAGAGGTTTAGAACTTTTAAAAAAAAAAAAACACAAAAAATTCGAAAAAATTAATGAAATATTTATTTGAATCGATAGTTTGAACCTTGCAATTTAATGTTTAAAGATAATTTCATGCAAATGTTGACCGCGGCTGCGTCTCAGGTAGTCCATCCGCTGAGTCCAATTTTGGCATACTCTTTCACACATATCGGCCGGTATCTCACGAATGAATGCATGGATGTTGGCTTCCAGTGCGTCAATCGAAGCGGGCTTGTCCCTATACACATTAGCCTTGACATACCCCCACAAAAAATAATCTAATGGTGTCAAATCGCACGATCTAGGCGGCCAATTGACCGGCCCGAAACGTGAAATTAACTGTTCACCAAACTCGCCTCGCAATTGCGCCATTGTTTCGCGTGCTGTGTGGCATGTGGCACCGTCTTGTTGAAACCACATATCATGCAAGTCAAGAACTTCCATTTCGGGCAAAAAAAAGTTTGTTATCATCGCTCGGTAGCGTTCACCATTGACAGTAACGCTGCGTTTCGCATCATCTTTGAAGAAATATGGCCCAATAATGCCGCCGGCCCATAAACCGCACCAAACAGTGGCTTTTTCGGGATGCATTGGTAGCTGTTGCAATGCTTCTGGCTGATCTTCACTCCAAATGCGGCAATTTTGCTTATTTATGTACCCATTCAACCAAAAATGAGCCTCATCGCTGAACACAATTTTTCGATAAAAAAGCGGATCCTCGGCCAGCTTTCCAAGAGCCCATTCACCAAAAATTCGGCGTTGTGGTAGGTCGCCTGGCTTTAGTTCTTGCACAAGCTGCATCTTAAAAGGCTTTACGCACAAATCCTTCCGCAAAATTTTCCACGTAGTGCTGTAACAAAGGCCTAACTGCTGGGAACGGCGCCGAATCGACATTTCGCGGTCTTCTGTCACACTAGCTGATACGGCCGCAATATTTTCTTCACTACGCACAGTACGTAAACGTGTTGGTGGTTTAATGTCCAACAAAGTAAATTTGGTGCGAAATTTGGTCACAATCTTCCGAATAGACTGCTCAGAAGGTCGAGAATGCCGATCATAAAATGGAAGCAGCGCGATGAACATTTCGAACCGAGCACGAATTTTGATAGTAAAATTCAATAATTTGCAAGCGTTGTTCATTTGTAAGATGATCCATGGTTAAATTGCAAACCAAACTGAAGCTGTTTGACATTGACACAAGGTACTAAACACACGTCAGCTGTCAAAACGAGTGTTGCCAAAACCAAACCAGCTAAAAAATCACCCTTTACAAAGATGATATTATGGCCGACGATATTTTGCATCGAATTCGCACTGTGACATCGGATAATGAACTGGAGATGTCAGATGAAATGCTCAACAAAGCTTTGATTTTGATCGAGGATACATATGTGTCTGCTCATGAGTGGCGATTTGTTGTGCAAATTGGGGATGCCACAGCCAAATCATTCACTTCAAGACGCATTTAATCGAGAATTGGAGCGAGAAATGGACTTCGATCGAATCGCATTGAGTCAAACTGTTCAAACAAATGTGCCAATGTTGAATCAAGAATAACAGAAAGTGTACGATGAATTGATGCAAGCAGTCGATAACGAAAATTGCGGAACTGGAAATAGATTTATGATTTCACTGATTTTGGATACAATTCGTTCGAGATCTGAGATCGCTTTGGCCCTAGCCTCTTCTGGGATAGCGGCTACTTTGTTAGAAGGCGGTCGTACAGCTCATCCTGCATTGAAATTGCCATTGAATCTGCAAGTGGAAGAAGAACCTACATGCAACATTTCAAAGAACACTGCGATGGCGAAAGTACCTACGGCAGCAATGTAAGATTATGATATGGGACGAATGCACAATGGCTCACAAACGTGCGTTGGAGGCCCTGAATCGTACTTTGAAGGATTTACGTCATGTTAAGCGACTTTTCGGTGGAGCAACGATCTTGCTTTCAGCCGATTTTCGTCAAACGCTACCTGTCATTTCGAGATCAACTCCGGCAGATGAGTTGAATGCTTGAAGGCGTCTGCTTTATGGCGATACGTCAAGAAATTGCATTTGACAACAAACATGCGAGTTTCTTTACAAAATGACCAGTCCGCTACAGAGTTCTCCAGGCAATTGTTGGCGATGGCAATGGTGTGATTCCAGCAAACTTAATCACCGGCCTGATTGAGTTTCCACAAAATTTTTGCAACTTTACAACGACACCGAAAGAACTAATCATGAATGTTTTCCCGAATATCGCTCAGGATTATATTGACCATGATTGGCTGAGTGTAAGAGTGATTTTGGCTGCGAAAAACAAGAACGTCGATCATTTGAATTTCGCCATTCAAAACCAAGTCGCTGGTGTGTTGCATTCATACAAATAAAATCAGTCGACTCCGTGATGGAAAACGAAGCCACCAACTATCCCATTTTGTTGCGGAACCTAAATGAACCAAAACTTTGTAACGGTACGCGTTTGATTGTGAAGAATTTAATATTAAATATTATGCAAGCAACGATTTTTATTGGAAAATTCAAAGTCGAAGATGTTCCTTTCCGCGGATTCCACTTATTCAGAACGATTTGCCTTTCGTATTTAAGCGTCTTCAATTCCCGTACGTCTCGCTTTTGCTATGACAACTAATAAGTCGCAAGGACAATCGCTGGATGTGTGTGGCATAAATCTTGAATTTCACTCTCGCTCTCGCTTTGTACGTGTACGAACCCGATAATAGGAATAGAACAAAAAATTTTGTGTAGGTAGGGTAAATGTGTCAACAGTGGATCAGAGTACACAGTGCTCTCATAATGTCGCTTTTTATTTTAAAATGTATCTTGAAATTAGAAAAGAACACATTTTGACTTCCCCTCGCAACAGACTATCAGTCTGCGCGATCACTTTTTCGAAGGTGGTTATTCTCATGACTTTGTGTTTTCTGCATATGTAAGTATTTTTTTCTGTTTTATTTTTGATCTTTTTAAAAATGTGTGTACCTAACATAAAGCACTTCAGTGAAAAAGCGGTAGGTTGGCCGACAAGTATTTGATTTTATTTATTTATTTAATTTTAATATAACTTTTGATACGAAAGGTACAGAAAAAGCCGGGTGGGTACAGTTACATATACAAAAAACTGATTCGGGTACGGAACGTTCGATTTTTATGATTTTTGGTTACAAGGAAGGACTTATGCTACCTTTTGTTGTGAAAACAATACTTTATTTGGATTAGTTGAATTTTTGAATTCTTTGTATGTTCCGGGCTTACCTCTACATAATTTGGATTTGAAAGTCGACTCAGTTATAATTTTGTTGCACAACATCAATGTACCGAAACTTTGTAATGAATCGCATCTGATTTAGTGAGAAGGATCTCAAATCAAATCATGCAAGTGATGATTTTGAGGGGAAAATCCAAAAGCAAACACTCTCATTCCACAGATTCCGCTTATTCAGAACGATTTGCCATTCGTATGTAAGCGACTCAAATTTCCCGTGCGTCTCGCTTTCACCATGGCAAATAATTTGTTGCAAGTATAATCGATGGATGTTTGTGCATTTGTAGAATCAATCTTGAATTCCCATGTTTCTCACATGGATTTAGTGAAAAGCGGAAGGTTGGCCGATACGTCAAAATCATTGCGGTTCGATTGAAACAAATCAACATTGCTATTCGTCATTTAGTTCTAAGGCATTTAATATAAGTTTTAAAAAAGGAATTTTAGTTGGCCGAATTACATAAAGTAGCAAGTGCATTGTGCATGCTTGGAATTATTATTTTCATTACAATAACAAATTTGGGCGGAACGAAGTTTGCCGGGACAGCTAGTAAATATATATAAATTATTTATTTCAAAAAAAAAAAAAAAAAAAAAAAATGAACTACTCCAAATTGCCGCCCCTAGCAAAGTGCCGCTCGAGGCCTGTGCTCCCTTGTTTTTTTTTTCATGGTCAATTGTGTGTGGCATATTCACGTGTCGGCAAACCATCCACTTTATTCGTCCGCCTGATAACAAACCGAAAAAAATTGTGCTTAAGTTAAGATAATACACCAAAATATAAACCATAATGCAGCTAAATACAAAGCTTCATCATAGCAATTGTCTTACTGACAGGGCATTGAAATACCTAATGTTTGTAATTTTATTGAATTTGTATTTCCTAATGAACTATTGAACTTCATTAAAATAATAAATTAAGTTTAGTTAAAAGGTAGGTATCATTAAATTCAATGACCGTTGGGTGGTACGAAGTTCCCCAGGTCAGCTAGTAATCTATTATACAAAAACAAAGTTGCATCCGTAAGACCGCCCATAACTCGAGAACGGATCGTGCGATTTGAGTTATCTCTTTTTTGTTGTATTTATATACGAACAAGGAAAGTACATAATGACATTATTGGAAAATGTTAAAGGGAAATTGTAAAATGATTTTTTTTTTTTATAAGAGGGTAGGTGAAAATCTTCCAAAGACACTATGAGAATAGCAAGCGCGTGCTCATGGTAGTGTCAGATTTTTACTGACTAAAAACACCATCCTTCGAAAGATTGTAAGATACTGCAACTAAGATATAACTAATCAAGCAATTTTTCTATAACGAAATAACAACTTTTGACAGGCTACTTTCCAATGAAAGATCCTGCATGTTCCGCAATTTAGACGCGGTTAATCCTATCTTGCCAAGTCGAACGGTTTCGTTCTTTGTATTCGGCGCAATAAATTGTTCTCGTCCAAAATTTGTCGGACTGAATTGTTGACATGTCCGATTAGTCGGTTTCTATGCTTTCTCGCGAAGCTTTTTGTTTCAGCTTCAATTATTGGAATTCCGAGATCTCTGTGGATATCGTCGTTTCTATTATACCATGGTGCTTGTACAATTTCTCTAAGCACTTTATTTTGAAAAGTTTGTAGAATATTGGCATTTGTTTTCTTGGTACAACCCCAAAGTTGTATACCGTAGGTCCACACCGGCTTTAGCACTTGCTTGTATAGAAGCAGTTTGTTTTCGGTACTGAGCTGGGAATATTTTCCGAGGAGCCAGTACATTTCTCTATATTTGATATCGAGTTCTTTACGTTTCATTTTCACGTGCGAATTCCATTTCAGCTTTGCGTCGAGTGTCATTCCCAGGTATTTGGCCTCATTTGCAAAGGGTATTCGGGCCAAGGTTAGGAAAATTGGCAAGTCATTAGTTTTCTTATACGTGAAATTCACGTGAACAGATTTAGTTTCATTGAGGGCGATCCGCCAGTCCCTCGTCCATTCATTTACCTTATTCCGTGCGATTTGAAGTTTTGCAGTCGTTTCTTCAATTGTATTACCTACTGCTAGGATAGCGGTTTCGTCGGCGAACGTAGCAAGAATATTGCCATCTTGTCTTGGTATATCGCGAGTATATAACAGATAGAGAAGGGGCCCAAGGACACTTCCTTGCGGCACGCCAGAGTATTCGTTTCCATGTCTAACACGGAAGAGTCTATTCCCGAGATATGATTCTAAAATATCATATAGGCGTACGGGAAGAACTTGTCGTGATTTAAATTTTAAGCCGTCATGCCACACCTTATCAAAGGCTTGTGAGACGTCAAGGAATACGCTTGAGCATATCTTTTTTTCTTAAAATGCTTTCTCAATTACGTCAGTGTAAAATGAAATAAAATGAACAAACAAATTAAAAAAAAATAAAATTGAATTTTGACCATGTATTATGGCTTTATTAGTAAGAGCTAACATTCCTATTAATTATGGAACACAACGTCGTTCAAGTGGCTACCTCGGCTGGCTTCGCACTTAAGTACCTACTTGAATCGTTTCCGGATTGTTGACATAACATCGATCTTTCACGGTTCCCCACAAAAAAAAGTACAAAGGGGTCAAATCGCAGCTCCGAGGCGGCCAATTGAAATCGACAAGACGGCCGATAACACAATTTGGGAATTTGGTGCGCAAAAGATCGATTGTGGCATGGGCTGTGTGGCATAGCGTGCCATCCTGCATGAACCAGAAGTCTTCCAAATCCATATGTTCAATATCAATAAAAAAGGCTAAAACATGGCTCTGTAACGCCCACGGCTGACTGATGTTGAGATCGATGGCGAGTTGATGTTCGTGAATTGAGTCTCACACTCTCAGCTACAGTAGCCACATTCTCAACTGTTCGCACCGTACGACGAGGGGGACCACGGCCATGAGTGATATCCACTAGCATACCAGTCACGGGAACTTTTTGCACAAACTTGCATCCAAGCGTAAAGCGACATATTTCCTTCCGCGGATGTGTGATAGTGACCAGAGACAATACTGAGACCCCCAAATCGCAATCCTCTTGCATTAGGCGTCTTCAATTTTTTTTTTTTTTTTTTTTTTTTTCAAATTCGCCATTTTGTTTTCTTATCGGTTCTATGTCAATTTAGAATCTGTGTGATATGCAAAAATATAAAATCAATGCTGCGAACCGCTAACAACTGTTACCTACCAACAGTGGGCGAATGTGATAGAGTTCGGGGATACCAGATTTTAAAATAACTGAATGCTATTGGTTAGTTATTATATATTTTTAAAAGGCGATTAATATAATTTGTTTGGTTAATAAAACTATCTAAATGAGATGTTTCATACTAGAAATATATTATGACAAACATGGTTGTGAATTTTCCGCTTTTGAATATCATTAATTTCGATTTCATGCGTGTAATTTTTTCTTAAATAACTGATGAAAGTTTGCTCAAAATGTTTTTATTTTCCTACAACCATTCTGCAGTGACCCTTATATAGGTATAATGAGATCATATTTGTCAAAAGTTTTGCTCGATAAAAAAGAATCATTTCGGGTAGAACCGTGAATGTCAAAAAATCAATTTTGGGCGGGACAAAATTTGCAGGGCTCGTTAGCTTAATATAGAAAGCTAACGATAAACTATTCGTAACCGCCGACTATGTGTTATAAACTTTGGTATTAGTGAAACTATGTGTAAATCTGAGAAAAAAATCTAGATTTCTAAAAAATGCCTCAGATCAAAAACAAGATTGATTTTTTTTTTTTTTTTGACAAATCGAAGGAATGCTTTTTTAGCTGAATTATTAATTTTTGGGCGTGTGGGAGCTAGTTTTACTATTAAATTATTTCGAAATGTGTTATTATAAATGGTTAAAAATCAATTGAAATGGATTTTCAGTGCAAGTGAACGAAAATATTATTTTGCGGCCAACCCAAGAACCAATAAAATTCGGATTTCATGTTCAATTTGGCAGCAAAAATCTGAGATCTCAGATCAAAGTCTGAAAAGCCATATCGAAAACGACATTAGTCTCAAAAAAATTGATGTTTCCAAAATCGAAAACGACATTAATGTCATTTTAAGGAGGAGTGTTGCCCAACCATCCACAATGACGGTATGGAATTTCGTAATAGGAGCGAATATAAATACGCCCTCATGTTCGGGCCGAGCGTTTATAATTACAAATTAATTTTAGTAAACTGTAAATGTTTTTTTGATTTAATTCGTTGGAATGAATACAACAATAAAAGTTAGCCAAACACAAATTTTTACGAAAATATGCACGAAATTAATATCATATATCACATTTTCGATTTAGGTCTAAGCACATAACTAAGCTTATGGAGCCGAAGACGATACACGACGAACACTTCCTCTGTAGCTGTCCTGCCTTTGTTCGCATCAGGTGGCGGAACTTTGGGGCTGACGTCTCGAGTGCCGAACATCTAAGCTCTTCATCACTGAAGCTCCTTCCCAACTTTCTTTGAAAGAAGGGAAAACTAAATACAGTAAAGTAAAAGTGTTTGTTTGGCAGTACAATGGACCAGTGAGAGTAGCTGTATCTGTGTGCTCCATCGGATAGTAACAACCTCCGATAAAAAGAAGAGAGAGAAGAAGCATATAAAAACACACTTTTAATTCAATGAAATGGTTAATGATTCTGCTTTATCTTGTTTAGCCGCTAGTGCTTGCTTTTTAATTGGTTGTCTTTCCAATATAGTTTGAATGGATGCTCACTAAAAACTATGTTTTATAAAAGGTTGTGATCTTTCCAAGGAAAGTTGTCACAAAGAGAATAAAATATATGTTTACTTAATTTTCGAGGGCTCATACCTGAATACCTACTTTTTCCAACAATTCTTAGTACCTTAGGCGGTTCAGGATCCATACCTTATTAAACTCTTTGAAAAAAGAGTTTGTTCGCCGAAAATGAGGATCTCTAATGAAACAATGGTTGGTGTGAAAGGATTGACTTCACATTGATTGACCCAACAAGACAGGCTACTAATGCTCATGACCATACAGTAGTACAGTACACTTGACAACCGCGAGGACATCAACTTTCCAAAACTCCTTCTGTTACAGGACAAGCAGACTTTGGAACTCGCTTCCTGGGGATATATTTCCAGAAGACTACAATTTGCAGCAATTTAAGTGCAGAGCAAACATACATCTGCAGGAATCTCGGGGCGCTGTTGAAGCGTTATAGGTTCGCCTTTCCCGGGAGAGGTATATAAAAAAAAAAAAAAAAAATATAAAAATAAAATTATCTGATATCAAAATACACACGAAATGACAAATTTAGAACTTCTGGAGGAATAACAGGTAGTAAATGTGTGAATTTATAGAGGAGGAAACACCTCATCGTGCATGAAAATGTGCGATATGGCAAGAATTTAAACTTTTGTCTGTTTCTAAGTTTCCCGAATTAGGTAAGTAGATATGTACTATATAAGCCATACAATTATATATTTTTAAAAGATAAAATTGTACTAATTTTTAAAATGGAAGCGATAGGTTCTTTAAACGCCTGTACTTTCCTACATGAGATTTTAATTTATTTTGAAATTAATTAACAGACTATTATTCCTATTTTCAAAAATATTCACTTGCACGATTCAACTGTGATCTTTTGATAAGTTTTGATTTGTGTCCTCAGCCTACGAATAAATAAATTATTGAATAATTTTGAAAGGGATTTTATTACGAAACAAATACACGCAAAAATCAATCTTGAAGTAGTATTAGAAAGTAATGGAAAGCGTCCTATAAAAAGTAAGGAAAATAGTCTCCGATCGAACGATAGGGCATTACTGATTTGCATATGATAATTGACAGATCAGCGGATATTTTGTGCATTTCCGATCTTGAGTTTTGTTTTTGCTTATAATAAGCCTTTAAATATCTATTGGGCAGATTTAATCAATTCATGTATTCCTTGTTTTTAGAATAAAATCCTCGTTGTGAAAGAAACGAATGACCTTGTTTTCAACAAAAACAAATGAAGCTTAAATTGAAAATAATAGGTCTGTTCCTTTACCTACTTTTAAACCTTACCATTTTTTACTTATTCTTATTAATTCTTACGAATTTTTACTCAGTGATTTTCCTTAACTCGAAAAATTCGTAAAAGAGAGCGTCATCGAGAGAGCGAGATAGTTATTAGGTACCCCTGCCTCATTAGCCACAAGCGACGTTTTGAAGGAAAAGTAGCATAGTCTCCCGCTTCATATTCATTTGCATTTCACAAATAATCGTCAGCATTAACAAAAATATAAAAAAAAAAAAACTATCTTAAGATGAAGGCAATAAACAACTCAAACAAAAATTATAAATATAAAAAAGAATGGGAGTATTTGGAAGAATTCAAAGGTAAGTACATAATTGCCAATTAAGTGTTTAGCTATAGGTTCTAATGCACATTTACCTATGTTCTTCGGCAGGATGGCTTACAAAAGCTAAATCTAATGGCTTTGCATATTGCAAAATATGTGAATGTAGTCTAAGACCACATAAAGCTGACCTTAAAAGACATATGGAACGGCAGTCACATAAACTAAATGCATCGCGCATTCAAACTAAAACAATGGATAGTTTTGGTTTGTAGAATAATGTTTCCCAAAAGAGTTATTATTATATTCTTCAAATTTTCTCTTGCAGTAGATATAAAACCAGGTGGTACAAAAGCTTGCAAAATAATGGAATTGAAGTTAGCGTACTTTACAGCATGCCATTGCGCAATAAAATCGATTGATCATTTGGGGGAGATTTGTAACTCTTTTACCGATAGGCCAGAATTGAGAATACACCGAACTAAGTGCATGGCGCTGGTAAAGAAAGTTATTGCACCAGGATTCCTCAACGAATTGTTGCAAGACATAGGAAGTTCGAGGTATTCATTAATAATAGATGAGTCGACAGATGTGTCAACTCGAAAGATGCTATGTATTTGCATTCGATATTATTCGAATGAAAAGAAAAAAGTTATTTCGGATTATCTCGGTATTATAGAAGTAATAGTGTGCACAGGAAAAGTGCTGTGCGAACATTTAATATTATTTATTAACAATCTTAAATTGTCCCTGTCGAATTTAATTGGCATAGGTACTGATGGTGCCAGCAACTTATGCGGAAAAAATAATTCGTTATATACCCATTTAAAAGAAAATGTTCCGAATTTGGTACTAATAAAATGTGTTTGTCACAGCATCCACTTATGTACCTCAAACGCATCTAAAGTGCTTCCATCAGAACTTGATTTCATCGTCCGAGAAACATACAATTGGTTTGCGCACAGCCCCTTAAGAAAGAGCAAGTATGAAACAGTTTTTAAACTAATTAATGATAATAGGAAACCTTTAAATCTAATTTCTTTGTGCAATACTCGGTGGCTATGTCGATATGAAGCATTAAAAAGAATTTGTGATCAATTCTTAGAGCTTAGAACACATTTTGATATATGTGCTAAAAATGAAGAAAAATGCTTCTCTGCTAAGATGCTAGCTGATCAGCTCAAAGAGTCGAAAAATTTCTTGATGCTTATAGCAATATTGCCAATCATTAAAGAAATGCACGATTTGAATCTGTACTTTCAAACAGAAGACTTGAATTTTCTTAAGGGGCAAAAGCAAATCGAAGTTGTCATTCGCCTCTTTTCCTCAAAGATTTTAGTTCCTTCCATTAATTTAAGTATCTATTGGTACAAAATAGGAGTAACATAAAAAGTTACGATTTAATCGACTTGGGATTTGAGTTCGAAAACCAGCCTAGAGAGGTTAATGCTAGTTTCAACATGCTTTTTGAAATTCGGAAATATGTTACAGAGTTCATTATTGTCCTGCTAGCAGAAATCAGTAAACGACTGGCCGATTGCACCAATTTTTTGGAACAAATTTCATATTTTTCACCTGAAATTTGTTTAAGCCAACTGCGTCCAGAATTTAGGAAACTCCCCTTAGTATTGTTAGAAAGAAATGAAGACAGGGTAAATGCTGAAATGCAGTGGGATAAGCTGATTTCTGTTAATTGGTCAGGGATATTCTTTCCCGAAGTCATTCCCAAAGACGATGTGATTAAGTTCTGGACGAAAGTTTCTGAGACAAAAAATGCTCTAGGTGAATTTCAGTTTATTAATATATGTGAATTAGCCCTATCTGCACTTTCTTTACCATCAAGTAATGCAGTTGTGGAAAGAGCATTCAGCTACATGAATGCTATAAAAACTAAAAGCCGTTCCTAGTTGGTAATAGAATCATTAGATGCCCTAATGCGTATACGCATCCATTCTAATGTAAGATCAATATGCTGCAACACATTTGTTCCAACAATTGAGATGATTGGTAACTTTAATTCAAACATTTACTTAAGTTCTGATCCTGATGAAGACGAAGTTGCACTAAACTCTTTATTTGAAAGTTTAAATTTTTAAAGGATCCAATGGAATAAGGCTTAATAAGCGACTATTCTAAGATAAACTTAAATACTTCATATATATAAAATACATTAATATGAACCTTATAAAGACTGAAAAATCTAATCAAATGTGATTTTTATTTATGTATATTAATATTGAAGCAATGTTACCTAGTTTTATTTATTTATTTTTGATTAAAACTTGTGATACCTATGTAGGTATGTTATTTAGATAGGTAGTTCCTTTTTTTGTTATATTTTGCCATCACCAAATGAAATTGTTCCTTTCTTGTTAACTTATAAAATAAAACAAAATTTAATAAGTTTTTGTTTTTTTTTTTAATCTTGTTTCTACCTACTTACTACTTTAACCGATTTTACATAGTGCGCTTTTTTGCGACACAAAATTTCATTTTTCGCGATTTTTTGCGATTTTTGATGTCCAATAGTGCGACACGACCACTTTGGAATCTGGCAGGCCTGGCCTCAACTGAGAATCTTGCGAATTTTTGCTCAACAAATTCCTTGGTGTAAGAATTGCAAAAGCTGTCAGTCAATAACAATTATTAACAACTGATTTTGAAATTTGTTGTCCTATTTGGCATATGCGTGAATTTGTTTTGATTTCTTGCGTATTAAAATGGTATAAACAGGCGGTACAATAAAATTAAATATTTCCTCAAGATTCTTTTGGAAAGTGGTGACGAAATTCTGCCGCGCTGTAAGAGGGAACAATCTCCTCCATATGTAATTCTTAATGCAGTGTCGCTTTTTCCTCTTCTCGAATGCTTTTACATAGTTCAATCAGTAAAAAACTTCTCCACATACTTAGGTTAGAGTGGCAGGCCGCCTCATGTGGAGCCTCACTTAGACCAAAGTAGGACCATTGTGATACTTCGATTCATAAAAAAAAAGTTCGATTCCAGATCACTTTCATCGATGGATAGATGATATACCTAACTAATTTTCTTAGTAATTTAGCAAATTCCTCGAGTTTATCACACATTTTAACGACTTTTCGTGCCACTTTTTTGAATATTTGAATTATGTATCTGTCATTTTACATAGATTACTACCAAAGCGTTCCCTAACTACTTCATAAGTGTCTCTCTCTGTGAGTGAATTTATACCCGCCAATGCCATTTTTGACAGTCTTTTCCATTCTTACTACAAAAGTAAAGGAACAGACCTAATATAATAAAAATAAAATGAAATTTGAGTTCTGCGATGACAACAAATGCAGTAGATTTATAAATATATTCGCCATTTGTCAAAGTTTAAAGTGAAAGTGGAGTATGACATAGCTGCTATTTATCTAAGGGGCAGAGAACGGCGGGCAATTAATGAGAGGCGAGCTTTTGTGGGTAAATTCACGCATGTTTTGTTTTTTTTTTTAGCCAAATACCTTTAACAAATAATTAGGTATTCATTTCGTCCCGTTTTTTTTTTTTTTTTTTTGTTCATAGAAAAAGCGTATATTTTGGCTAAAGAGTAACATCAGCTTACGGTATGAATAAAGTTTTTCAAATGCCTACTTTGCCTTCCATTTTATTGCTGTGCAACTCGATTAATTGTTGGACGTTACTAACCAATATGTACGTACGTTCACATATATTTACGTACGTATTCTAGTATTTTATATACCCTGACTATGAATTCAATTCGTTAATTCTTCAATTTGCCTGCAACAACACAAAAATGTTACCCTAAAAGCCGAGACGAGTAATACATTTAATGTTGCTTTGCTATTTTGCATAAATGCCTCTTTAAAACGAAATGAGAAACATTTTATTTGAATTTCAAATATGTAGGTACAGCTGATGCTCAAGTTATGATTCTGACTACGAGAACACGGAGACTTAGTTTATCCACATAATCCCATTCAAATCCTATTTTAAATAATTATTCAGTAGTTCAATTGCCCTTTTCGACTTTCTAACAACAGCCACCCCTTAATACTAGTAACATGCAATATGAGTTGTTGCTGTTCTGATGTTTAGTAAAAAAATGGTCACATTTGCTCTGGCAATTATGGAGTTTAAAGCATACCATTCCATTTGTAGAATCAGCAGACAGTGGTTATATTTTTGCAATGCAATATAAAACTATCCCCGCATGAGAACCTAGAATTATTTAAGTAATAGGTGTCTTTAGTTTGAAAAATGGTTGTTTTTGGAAGGCTGTTCCAGGTGGCTTATATTTTCGCAAGATAACCTTTAAAATTAACTCATCTTCCATCAAAAAACAGCAAAGGCAAAGTGGGTAATGGATTCCTCTTTTCCTCTGTAGCTTCTGCTGAATTAGTAATTGGGGAATCCTTCTAGATCCAGAACCAGATTAGATTAGATAAGATTGTCTGTGGGAGGTGGAATCAAGTTGCCATATCACTGCGGCCACGAGTGGTCCTATTGTGATTTCCCCCAATTAGAGCTCGCTCATGATACCGGACTTAGTTATGAAACCTAATAGATCTTTGAGTGCGCTGTCAGATATGTCCTCTGCCCCAAGGTAAATTCTTCCCAGGTGGTGTTGACGTAATCTGACTAGACATTCACAGTGACACAGTATGTGTTCTGCTGATTCTTCGTCCTCGTTGCATAGCCTGCAAGTGTTGTTTTGTATTATATTCCCATGGTCATGAGGTGTTTTTTGACTTGACAATGCCCAGTGAAGCCCCTGTGACTGTACGAATCTGACTCCTTGTTAGGTTTAGGAGTTGTTTTGTTCTTGAAAGGGAAGTAGTTGGCATGAAGATTTTAGCTTGTCTATTACCTTCAGTGGTGGTCCAGTAATGATTTGCCTTGTTTTTCAGCCAGGTTTTAATGTGGAATTTAGCGGTGCTAATGGTTAATCCACAAAATGGTCTTGGCATCATAAAGGTAGAAGCCGATCCTTTTCTTACTCTGTTTGTGCTGGCTAGCGATGTTTTTTTTTTTATATACTTCTCCCGGGAAAGGCGAACCTATAACGCTTCAACAGCGCCCCGAGATGCCTGCAGATGTATGTTTGTTCTGCACTTAAATTGCTGCAAATTGTAGTCTTCTGGAAATATATACCCAGGAAGCGAGTTCCAAAGTTTGCTTGTCCTGTAACAGAAGGCATTTTTGTAAGTTGATGTCCTCGCGGAACATCTACCATGGAAGTACCTATAGAACAAGCATAGGTCAGCGACTTGTCTTCTGTGCACCAACGGTTGTAGATTCGATGTGAGTGTAGGGTCTCCAATGAGACGAACTGCTCGTCTCTGTATGCTATCAAGCAGGTTAAGTGAATGTTTTGGGGCCGAGCTCCATATATGGGAACAATATTCCAAGCCTGGTCTTCTGTGCTTTGTAGAGAAGGAGAAGTTGCTTGGGGCTAAAGTACCTCTTTGCTCTAAATAGGTAGCTCAACTTTGCGGACGCCGATTTTGCGATATAGGATATGTGGTCCTGCCATGTGATTCCTGAATTGACTGTGACTCCTAGAAGGTGCATTGAGTCCTTGTGATGGATTGGATGGTCATCCATTTGGATCTGAGGAACTGTTGATGCATTTTTTCTGGAAAATGTTGTGAGCTGTGTCTTGTTTGCATTAAATACAACCAAGTTGTCCTTTCCCCACTTCAGATCATCATTTAGAGAATTAATTTGTTCACATCTCTGACTGTGTGATGTAGCCGTATTCACAGGCCCATTGTTCGAGATGGAGGATATAAGAGTGCTGTCGTCTGCAAAGCTGTAGATATTATTATTTGTCGATCCAAGCAAATCGTTGAAGTGGAGAAAAAATAGAGTTGGAGAAAGAATAGATCCTTGGGACACTCCTGCATTTATAGCAAACGAATTGGATGACACACCATCTAAATCAACTTGGATCAATCTTCCCAGAAGAAAATTTTGCATCCATCCGCAGAGTTGTTGTGGTAATCCGTAAGACGCTAACTTGCCTAATAGGGCTCTATGCCAGACTCGGTCAAATGCCTTTGATATGTCCAAGGCTACGGCTCTGGATTCGCCGTGTTGTTCAATTGATTTAGTCCATAAGTGCGTTACGTAGCTTAACAGGTCACCAGTGGAACGACGGCTCCGAAATCCGTATTGCCTGTCGCTTATTAATCGATGGCCTTCTAGATATTTGATTATTTCGACATTTATTGCCTTTTCCATTACTTTAGAGAGCATTGAAAGTAACGCTATTGGACGATAGTTTTGTGGTAGACATTTCTTCCCTTTCTTTGGAATAGGTTGAATGCGAGCGGTCTTCCAGCAAGGAGGAAACGTCTTCTGGGAGTACGACATGCTAAACAGCTTACATAGTACAGGTGCAAGTTCTGGTGCACAGTTCTTGAGTAGGTACTATAGCCGGGATTCCATCGGGTCCCGTTGCCTTATTGTAATCTAGTTCTTTAAGGATGCGTTGAATTTTTCGAGGCCGAAATTTCACTTCTGCCATCGATGATTGTATCCTCGGGATATTAGCTGTGCAGAATCTAGGGTGGAATTCTTTGAAAACATGTTAGCGAAAAGATCTGCCTTTTCTTTAGGTGTTGTTGCTAGCGTGCCGTCTTCTTTTACTAGAGTTGGAAAAGAAGAGCAACTAAAGTTATTACTTATTGCCTTTGCCATGGACCAGAATGCGCGTGAGCCGCTAGGACATCCAATCGCTGTGAGTAATTGTAGGCAATTCCATACTAGCCTTGATGTAATTTCATAGCTATTGATAGCCAGTAGTGCAGTTTGCTATCAGAGACTATTATATATGTTCTTGTTTGTTATGGATTTTTTTAGATTTTCTCTGAGACATAGTTCTATTGCAAGGATTTCTGCTTGGAATACGGAGTTGCATTTGTCCATAGTCCATGCTTTTATGGATGAACGTTTTTGTGTCGACCCCGTATACTCCAGCTCCAACTCCTGCATCTGGTTTCGATCCATCTGTGTACCATACATGAGAATCTTTGGCAAATTTGGGTTTATTCTGTTCCCAGTTCTGTCGATTTGGGAATGTAACTTAGAAGTTTCGGCTGAAGTTGAATTTCGGTAGACAGTTGTCTATTATGGTAATTCCAAGTATTTCACCTTTTCTCAGTTCCATAACGATGTCTGAATTTATACTTATTATGTCTTATTTATATATTTATCATATATATTGACATTTCGTACTTTAAACAAAAGTAGCAAAATAGACGTTTTTAGGGAGAGTGATGCAAATCCCGATCTGTATTTATATTTACATATCTACAGCAGATTTTTTGTATAATCTCAATACCCATTGTCTTTAAATTGCATAACAGTTACGAAAAACTTCTTTTTAGCAAATTATACTCTTTCTTTTATACACGTCCATAGGGATATTCAGTTTATAAGTGCTAATGCAAATTCAAAAAAAAAAAAAAAAAATCACTGAATTCGAACATAATAAATTATCTTAACTTTCAATCATAGACACCTTAAGCTAGCGTCACTAATCTATTCCAGTAAAAAAAAAAAAAACATGTCCTAACATATTATCACAAAACAGAAACAGAAAACGCGTTTCCTTGTTACTGAGAGTGAGAGCTTCAACTTGTAAAAACTCACATTGTTAATTATTGATATAATGATACTGATGCCATTTGTCATATCAGAAGAATAACCTAAAAGTGGATTTTATTTAACATTATTCTTATATTTTATAAACTGTTTCTTTTATCGCTTCTCAGATTTTTACCTACCTACCTACCTACTAAAATAACAAAACAACCAATCAATCTTTTAATCAACGAGAAAGTTTCGTTCCACCCAGTCGTGCAATTTATTTTATTTTGTTGAGCATTGAACTTTAAAAGTTATTGTTTTATTAGATGATACTACAGTCTCAATAATGTAGAATAAATTGAACCAGCGACTCCCAAGTGATACGCGATTAGAATTCCCCTTTAAGAAGAAATGCAGTTGGCGATTTCGAAGTTGTAAAGTTTCCGATTGTTAAGTGAAAAGTTTCGTTTTTGTACCCGACACAATAATACGAAACGGTTTCTGCAGCAACAAAAATAACTATGTATTTGAGTTAAAGCCTAAAGCACTTTATTTATTTATTTATTTATTTATATATAGTACTAGCTGACCCGGCAAACTTCGTTCCGCCCAAATTTGTTAATGTACCTAATAAAAAAAATAATTCCGAGCATGTAAAATGCACTTGATAATTTATGTAATTCGGCGAGTTAAAATTCTTTATTCAAAAGTTATATTAAATGGAATAGAAATAAATGACAAATAGAAGTGTTGATTTGTTTCAATCAAACAGCAATGATTTTGACGTGTCGGCCAACCTTCCGCTTTTTCTCTAAATTGACAATGTGAGAAACATGGGAAATCAAAATTCAATTCAATGCACAAACATCCATCGATTATCCTTGCAAATAAATTATTTGTCATAGTGAAAGCGAGACGCACGGGAAATTGAAGTCGCACGAATGGTAAATCGTTCTGAATAAGCGAAATCTGCGGAATAAGAGTGTTTGCCTTTGAATTTTCCCCTCAAAATCATCACTTGCATGATATTTGATGTGAGATCCTTCACCATAAATCAAATGCGATCCGTTAAAAAGTTTCGGTACATTGATGTTGCGCAACAACATTTTAACTGAGCCGACTTTCTAATCCAAATTATGAAGAGGTAAGACCGCAACATCCAAAGAATTGAAAAATTCAACTAATCTCCATAAAGTTTTTTTTTCACAACAAAAGATAGCATTATGCCCTTCCTTCCAGCCAAAAATCATAATAATCGAACGATCCGGACGTCAGTCTCTTTTATATGTAACTGTACCCACCCGTCTTTGCCCGTACCTTTCGTATTAAGTCTTGCTCAAAAGTATCCTATACTTCAAGCGGCAATGAAGAATATAAATCTACAAAATTTCATTGAAATCGGGTGACTGGTTTCGGAGATCGACAACAACGCCATATAGCGGGTCAAAAATCCTATCTTTTAAGTTTGCGTTAACCTGAAATACAACAATACGAAAAAAACCCGAAAGAATTATAGGTATAAATTAAGAAGATTATTATTAAAGAAAATTTAATTGAACTGAAAAACGGCATATACGCCTACAACGCCACATGTTGAGGATTTTCCGACTTTTATTTTATCCTAAACCACCCCTGATTCAAGACGAACAAAACAAAACAAAAATCATTTAAATCGGTCTAGCCGTTCTGGAGCCTTTCCCCGACTAACGCACAGCAATTAATATGTTACTCTAACCAAACTGTGAACGCCGACCAATGTTACCATGACCTCTTTTTGGCATCGTAACAAATATCGAACTGTAAATGATCATAACTTTTTATAAATCGCACGCAGTTTTCACAAATCACTAACTTACCTTTGAAATAGCCAAAATACAGAAAGCAAACGAACGAAAAGGGTGCAATTGAAATTTTTTGAATACAACTGGAAAAACAGAACAAAACACTTAACGATCTAACAAAACAATAATAATAATAGTTTATCAGTACATTAGTTAATTCAATTTAATTCATAATTCACGATTTTTTGCTTGTGCACATCTATTGCACAGTACCTTTCGAATGATGTAAGTGTTATTATATCTACTAATTTAGTAATAAGTACTAAAAAAGTGTACGGAAACTCGGATGTCACGTATTAATATAATGAATTAACTAATGCAACGCACAATCTCTATTAAATATTTGTTCTTGCTCTTGCCAGTTTATACGTAGGTATAGGATTTAAGCAAAAAGTGAGAAAATTGCAATACCTATAACTGCAAAATGCATGTCTAATAACAAAAAATTATTCCTACTTAAGACGCAATCTAAAATGCTGTCAGAGATTTAAGGAAAATTTGTCAAAACATTAATATTTATGCATAAGTAGTAACATAATGCATGTACATATGTATTTATGTATATGAAAACTAACACTCAAAGGAATACCAACCTGTAAATTAATTTTCTCCTAACGCTTCTCTTGAAGAATCCTGAGCAACCATTGCACGCTAGTATTCCGTAATGCTTTCCCGAACTAGTATCACCACAAACCACGCAGATAAGTCCCAAGTTCTGTCCTTTTCTACAAACTGTAACACCGTTTGTTTCGATGCCAGATTGTGAAACTCCCTGATTGGCCCAAGCAACTAAACGGCTTTGCGGCGAATAACACATCCCAGGTGAGCTTCGATTATCTGTAAGACAAAAAAAAATATATATATAACTAGTTAGGTATGTCAAATATCACAACGTATCTTTTAAGGAATTCATAAATATTTATTTATTTATTTGCTACCTACTCTTGCAGCCATGAACATTATTTACGAATTCAATTAGAATCCTCACACCATCCAACACGCAGATTTTGCCCCTGGGACAATTGTTTGCTCATCACACCCTAATTTGATTGTAGTGATTTTCTGATGCACTTAACCCTCATCTGTTCATAGAATAATTTTATTTCGTGAGGGTTAGAGCGGCTTACTATTTCATGAGGATTTACATCATATGCTACTTTTTGGTATACGATATTTAAATGTCAATTATTTTAATTAGTTTAGTGCAATGAATTTCGTATAAAAATAAGTACAATGTTAAGGGTTGGCACACTTTATAAGAATTTGAACACTCTAGGGACTTAATGAAGTCATGACATGAAATAAAGAGTTAAGATGAAAGGCTGAAGGAAATATATGCTGTATGTTGGGTCAACCTGCGTTTCTTTCTGGTGGTGCCAGAAGTTGAGTACATACATTGTTTGCGCAACAGGTCTATACCATACTCCATATAGAGGGCCCTAGTTCTCACATCCATTCGCTTGAGTGAATCAGAAATTTATTACGTGTGTCTGTGTATCAATTTATTACTTCAAGAACAAGTACCTACCTAAAATTTATTTTTATTAAATTAAGTGACTGGAAAAATTTTGCAATAGTTGTATAAATAATAATACTGCATACGAATTTCGCATTAAACTATAAATTAACGATAGGTGCGTTTTTTTTAGCTCTGGTCTCAACAAAGAGAAGTAAAGTAAGAAAATGTGTAAATAAACTGTTTACAGTAGCTGTTCAGAAAGCTGATTTTATCGCTGGATTGTTGGCAGCCTGTCCTAGTTTTCACTTCTTGACATCTTGTACATACACCACAACCAATCAAATCACAAGAAAGAAGAAACAAAGCAACGGCGGGGATGTTCGTTAAGTGTAAACTGACGAACAATATATTTACGGTAAATTTTAAAAGATTTATATTTTAAAGTTTATAGAAATCGTATTGAAATATTTCTATTTGTATATTGATTATTTAAAAAAAAAACATAACACCTGTAAAATGTGTGCCATGTTGATAATGACTTATGATCAGCACATACATTATACATAGGTATATATTACGTGGAAAATATTTATTTTGTTTTACCTAGACCGCAAAAACACTTTTAAGCTGTTTAAATAAAAATGAGCATAAGACAATTTCGCGTTAACGCTGCTTTTTTAGTCTTTGTCGGTCATAAAAAAATCCTTAAATAAAAGCTAGAGGAATGGTTAAAACATTTTTTTTGTGATTAATATGACTTTAAGACGTATGTAGATAACTATGGTGAGAATTGGATGAGCCTTATATAGCAATGTACCTTTTTCCGATTCAAAGAAAAACACATTTTTGTATTAAAAGGATATTCATGCTTCCTCATATTATTGGGTTAAAAAGCATCTGAGAATATAAAATCTGAGGATGTACTAATACAAGAAATTGATCTCAAAGATAAGCACATCAATATTTAATGATTAATAAGGTTATAAGGTAAATTTCTTTCAAACAATTGCAGCTTAAATAAAAAAAAAAGTGTTTTTGCATATTTTAATAGTAACCCTAATCCTTGTTTAATTATACATTTTTTATGCATTTCCGCCAATCGCAACCAACGCCTCCTATGTACTGTAAATATAGAGAAACCTTGCGAACAGATCCATATTATACAAGGGTGGCAAAATAAAATGTTCTCCAGCTGGGTGTTCGGAAGTGAATATTTACTCCCAATCCCAAGTGGCTCTTACTGGGAACGAATACCTAGTGTCTAGTGTGAGTCCTCGAACCTCGAAGTGTCAAGTAGAGCGTAGTTGTGTATTTTAACTCTGACATTGCTTTGTACAATGTACGTTATTGTGTTTAGGCAGTAATCGTGGAGTTGAAGCCTCATAATACTAGACGGGCACGAGAAATTGCCCATAAGATACAGATGTTGCTACTTAACTCTTGAGATATGGCAACACCAGTTTGATATGTCAAATTTGACATTGTCATCGTAGAATTTGAACTGACATGTTTATTATGACCTGCTGATTTTGGCTAGTGATTAAATACATCATAAGGTGATGCCAAAAGCATACAAAGCATATAATCAGTTTTTTTTTTTTTGTAATATTTATGCCCGGTTATCGTTATTTAACCAATGATATTCTGGAATTTTGTTTGTTCAAATTTGTAGATTTTTGACAGACTATGGTTTTTCTATGCAGTGGATTACCACAACCAGTCGCGAACGTCTGCCGCAAACTCGAGAGCATATATATGAGAGCTTTCTTATACAGCTGGATATAAGTTTTTCGGGCACGAGTACGATAACTTTGGCGGCAAAAATAATAACAGTTTTTTTAGATGGGTCAAAAACAAACATTTTTTAAATAAAAAATACTTAAAATGAAAGAAAATATATTTTAAAAACAACGGCAAACAAACAATACATTGCCGTATTTGAACGCCATTAACCTGTTCTTTCAAATTATTTTTAAAACAAGTTGTTTCAAACATAATAGTTTTTTTCAAACTTGAAATTTAAGGAAAAAACAATTTTTTTAAAATGTTGAATGCTGATTTGTTTATAAATTTCATTTTCAGCACTTTGTTTACTGCGCAGCATTAAAGAATTGTATGTTACCCAATCTTTTGGTGATACCATCACTTCGTCATGAATTCGCATGGTACGTCTATCTGATCCATTGAAAGAAGTTTCAGAATCTTCGATAGGTGGCGCTGGGAGATACTTACGACAAGTTAAATTTCCCTGCATATCAATTTTGTATCAACAACATTAAATTTAATTGTATCTAATAATATAGTTGGCGTTGGGTGTCTATGTCTATACTTTTTTGAATTGGACATTTCAGTAATTCATATTTCATTTAGCTGTACAATTGTTCGACGAAAATTCCAAATTAGTTTTTAATCAATTTTAAATAGGTAAGTAACATTTCTATTCGATTTCCGGCACAAATAACATAACCAAGGAAAATGTTCTTACTGGGCCTAATTTTATGATTCTTCTTTTGTTTTGTTCGTATTGGTGTATTTCAGGCTTAGGTAGTCTTAAAAGATAAAATTTTGGACCCGATAGGCGGCGTCCAACTGCTCAACCGATTTCAATGAAATTTCGTGGATGTATATTCTTCGTTCCCACTTGAAGGATAGGATACTTTTGGACCTGATAGGTGGCGCTGTTGCCGATCTCCGAAATAGCTCTACCGAGTTGATTGTAATTTGTGGATGGGTAGGTATGGTTGCTTCAAGATTCAAATATACTGTAGTTTCGGACCCTATAGATGGTACTTTGCAAAACCTAAGCGGGATAGGAGAACGGGTTGTGGAAGCATTAAAATTATTAATGGACATTGTCCAAATAAAGGACTTTGCTAAAGCAGGACTTAATACGAAAGGTATGAGCAAAGCCGGGTGGGTACAGCTACATATCTAAAAAACTGACGTCCGTATGTGCGCACTCATAACTCAGGAACAAATCCTTTAATTTTTATGATTTTTGGTTTAAATTCGCATGGGCCCAAGGAAGGACATATGCTACTTTTTGTCGTGAAAACAAAACTTTATGGGGATTAGTTGAATTTTTGAATTCTTTGGATGTTCCGGGCTTATATCTATACAATTGAAAGTCGGTTCATTTATAATTTTGTTGCGCAACCTCAATGCACCGAGACTTTGTAACAGAACGCGTTTGATTTGGTGGTGAAGGATCTCAAATCAAATGTCATGCAAGTGACGGTTTTGAGGAAAAAATTCAAAGACAAACATTTTCATTCCACGGGATCCGCTTATTGAGAACGAATTTGTACGTCATGTACTGTAAACCATTTTAGTCAAAAAGCGGAAGGTTGCCCGACACATTAATCTTCTTTGTTGCATTTGTCTACGCCTAAGGAAGGTTTATACGGCGACAAAATTGGAAAATTTGAACGGGAAATTGGAAAGTTTGTGAAAATTGATTTTCCATACATTTTCTAAGGAGAGTTTTTTTTTTTAATTTTGATCGTAGTATACAGTGAGATCGTATTTATCAAAAGCTGAAGTTGGGATCAATACAATTAATTTGAGGTGGAAGTGAAAATTATTTTAGTTAAAAAGTCAATTTTGGGCGGGACGAAGTTCGCCGGGCACGCTAGTAAAAATATAAAAATACAGCACATCACTTTGTTTGAATATCACATATCGCTGCTACAGCGGCCTTATTGTGTTTAGGCTGTAATCCATCAATAGTTTTCCATGTAGTGTAGACAATTTAACTCAATAGCGAATGATTTAAAAAAATTCTACTGCTCATTTAGCAAATGCAATGTCAAAGACGCAGCAAGTTTCATTATATAATTTCTTCAACAAAAAAAAAAATGTTTAGGCCTGATTTACGGATATTTGAATCGTTGAGTCGTTGTGTGTTGTATGATTATGGATGGACTCTGATTGACATCAACTCTAGCTCTTTCAGCAATCGGCACGCATTATAATTTTTAATGGTAACGTTTTTTCTTTTTAAAAATTTAAATTAAATAGATACGGAAAAAATAATGAACAACTTTTAAGACCCACAACATTTACAAGTTTTTGTATAACAAATTTATGTAGTTCATAATCACCAAAAATTGTCTTCAAATACAGAACTAAAGAGTGTTTTTTGTTTAAGGTATAGATCTTTGAGTTGGCAACACTATTTTAACTGGTGACCACTTTGTCAGCTGTCAAGTGATTTATTTTTAGTTTGGCTTGGCATTTCACCATGAATTGCAAATTTTGTTTGTTCTGTTCGAAATACCTACATATCGCGCACACATCCATATTTTATTTTTAGCTTTGAAGCTTTGTAATGCCCAATTCACAATGTCGCGTTGACGCGCGCGTGCGTTGACAGATTATGTAGAAACAAAGCGTTCATATGGTGCCACACTAAATACAACTTCAGGCGTTGACTCGACTTTAGATCGTTAATATCGTAAAGTTCAACGCGACGCCTGAGTAGAGCTACTTTCTACCATAAACAAATCATACTGAGACCCCCAACTCACAATCCTCTTGCCGCTGGCCCCCTCAATTTTTGCCAGGAATCCGCCATTTTGTTGTCCTATCCGTGTACGCCAATTCCTATCCGTTTTGCTTTGCCCACAGTGAAATGTAAAAAGATTAGGTGCGAATGTGTTGGTTGAGAGGATTTTTGAAATTTGTCAATACGAATTTCTATGCAACAATACTACCACACCTAAACTTTTTGGGAGCGTAAAATTTAGCTTGTAGGCAAATAACTGTTAATCGGTCGAAGTTGGGGGTCTCAGTATTGTCTCTGCTTTCTACTATTGCGCGCGTTTGACAACTTTAGAATTTCGAATTGTTCGATTTGAAGTCATAGAATGCGCCGTTTATAGATGGAGTGGCACAGATCCGCTAATGTTTACTAAACACAACTTTTAAAAAGCTAATGATGTTTTTTCAAAGCATAATTAATTAATTCAGTGTGTGGAAATGAGGAATAACATTTTTTTTTGTAGGGCAACTTCTAATTTCTTTAGATTTTTTGTAGGAAAAATATTAATCAATGGTCTTGTATCCGTATTAAGGTTGTTGTGTGCTTCGATATATTGTTAAATTTGATTTTCTTGTATTTTGGAGAGTCGTTTTTCAATTCGTGCATAAAAATTACAGCTTCAAGAAAAAAGAGAGTAGACTTGAAATTTTACTTCTGCTCTGAATTTGTATTTTCCAGCCAAAAAACAAACAGAACTTTTAGTTTGTCAAAATTTTCCCTGTTAACGCGTAGTCGCTTCAAAGCAGCATTTTGTTTTACAAAATTGTTGCTCGCGCGCTTTGGCATTTAAAATCGTAAAATTTCGATAAAGCGTGTCAAAGCGCGCCGACGCACGCACGCGTGCAACGCCGAATTGTGAATTGGGCATAACGCGTATTCGCTTCAAAGCAGCATTTTGTTTTACAAAATTGATGCTCGCGCGTTTTGGCATTTAAAATCGTAAAATTTCGATAAAGCGTGTCAAAGCGCGCCGACGCACACACGCGTGCAACGCCGAATTGTGAATTGGGCATAAATGATGAGTGATGATAATCCTCAAGTGTATGTTGAGACACCGTTACATCCACAAAAACTGACCGTTTGGTGCGCTCTACGGTTCGGTTGAATAAATTGGTCCGTACTTCATTAAAAACGATGCTGGCCAGAACGTTACAGTAAATGGATACCGACCGCTATAGAGCCATTATTACTGACTTTTTTGTTCATCAATTGAACAACCATGATGTGCCGGAGCTGCGGTTTTAACAAGACAGAGAATGTACATCCTCAAAAACTTTAAATGTCCGTGAATTAAGACACAATAAACATCATTGATCGACTGACTATTCAGAATCCGGAAAAGAGTGTGCAAACACGTGTGGATGAGAGAATATTAATATTCGTGTATTTAGTGTCATTTATAAATCATAGCAAACTTAGATGCTGACTGAAAAAGTGCAAAAAGGCAAGATCTAAAAAGAATCTTACATCGTCACGGTCAAAAAAGGGCCTTGAGCTACATACGATTGAATTTATGGAAATCCTAGCTGTAAAAGATACAACTTCAACAATTATGACAGTCATAATTAATTAATCAAGCCTCGTCACACGAACCTATTAAGACAAAACTCGTTAGTAGTGGAGCTGTAAATGACGTTTGGGACGTTCTTTTGGGTCTATTCCTTGAGCTTGTCAAAATTCTTCTTCCAAAATATGCTGACGAAAGAGGATATGATATGACACCAGCAAACGTATCATCTCGGTAAGTTAATCGTAAACACCGCAGGTAGATACCTACTCTACCGAAAAATCAGAGAGCGACCTCATGCTCATATTTAGTTACGACATGTATGTTTCGTGGTTTCTAGCCGTTTTTGAGTATGTGTAAATTTAAGAATTATACAATTATTAAACAACCCGACAACTCCAACACAACAACACGACATAAAGGTAGGTACTACTCTCGAAGATATTTATATCATATTTCAGTTATCAGAAACTGATAAATAGGTATATATTAATCAGAATTATTATAACTATCATCTTACTAGGTACTACATTTTTTATAGTAGTATACCTATGCAAAAACTATTTATCACAATCACGCGATTTTCTACCGCACGTACAAGCGCGCCCAACTTTTTTTTTTTTTTGAATTGAATGATTACTTTTGCATTAACCTTAAATACACTGCATACATACATACATATTTTCTACTTCAAATTTATATAAGAACTAACGTGCCCGGCGAAATTCGTACCGCCCACAATTGACCTTTTGACTAAAATAATTTTTTTTTTAAATAAATAATTTATATATATTTATTAATATCATTTTGGCAAGTTCTGGTTAGAGAGCTATAAGCGCCTACTGTACTATTTTATAAGCTCTAACAGTTTACAAGTTGACAGGCGTAGTAGGAGTTTCTGTTTTTTGATTACAAGTAGTGTTGGTGATAGATCGATATCCTTACATTATGTACGAGTATATCTAAGAATTCAGAGATTTGTTCTTGAATTTGCATTACACGTTATAAACTGAATATCCCGATGGACGTGTGTGGGGGTGTAAACGAAGTGGGATTTTCTGATTGTGTAACGATCCAAGTGGTTGGAATTATTTTAAGATCTGCGGAGAAAAAGTGGGCAATATTTGCAAAACATAAGTTTTACCTAGCTGCTATTGCATTCTTAATGGAAGTGCGGAGTTTTAAAAAAATATATGAACACAGATCGGCTTTTGGGTAGTAATCAGAAATAATTGAAGAAATTGAGTAAGTCGAATTTTTTGAGAAAAACTAAGTAGGGTATCTTATTTAAAATACCTGTATTATCTTTAATATGTATTTTGATCAAAATCGTTAGAGAGGTTTTTGTAAAATTACGAAGAAAAAACCGTACCGTAATAAGTAGTTGGCGCAACAGGTCAAAGGAACCCTAGCTTTTCACAACCATTGTTTTGTGTGAGTTTTTTTTTTTTTTTTTAATTTTTTAGAAAGAATGGAAGGGATCTTCAATTTAATGCCGATTCCAAACGGCTAATTGAGAAGCTCTTTCAAGACAGTTATACTCTCGGATGTTTGTCAGACGTTCGCGAGAGGTAGCACAGTGAAAAAAAAATCCCTAAGTTGGAATTTGGGTTTTTTGCGGGATTCAAACCTGAACCCCTCGCTTAGTAGTCCAACACACTAACCACTAAGTCACTGCGCCTACACTTTCGAGATATAAGCAGTTTTTAAAATTAGCGTTTTCGGTGATTCGAATTCAAAATTAAGGCCACAATAATTTGGAAACATAAATCTTGCTGTAACTACTCATTCTGGTCAAAACCGTTATCGCATTTTCTTATAAAACTAAAGAAAACGAAATTAAAAGAAAAAAATTCTTTTCAAAAATCTATTGTACGATAACGGGTACGGTACGTTTCGCTTAAATTGTTGGGAAAATTCCCGTTTCACCGGGGTGGCGAAATGATCAATCTGGGAAATAGTAAAACGTCGAAACGATATTTCGTTGAAAAATTACTTGACAACAACATCAGCAAATTGCCAAATGATTTTTGCGAAATGATCAAAAATCATTTCAAAAAAGTACGAAAGATAAAAACGCCAATTAGTAATCGCGCAATGATTGAAATATTTAAGGAATAAAAAACCAAACTCAAAACTCAGGATTGCAAAATAAAGGAAATATTTAACGACTGAGGGCAAACAAATAAAAACCGAATGAATTTTGCAAAATATAGACAAAAACTGAGCCCTCTATTCAGGTAGAAATCACCATATTACCATAGAAATGAATTTTTGTTTTCGAGATATCTCGAAATATCAAAAGTAGCGTTATTCGATTCCAGAAATTTTACCAAGTTTACAAAGGTATTTTTTTAATGTGTGAAAAAATTATGGGGGCGGCACAAATCGGGTCTGCTCCGGGCGGCTCCAACCCTCGCTACGCCACTGTTTGTAGCATTCACTATTCCACTTGAAAATAATTTTTTGATCCAAAATATATTTTGACAAATACGATCTCACTGTATACTACGATAGAAATAAAAAAAAAATAACATAACACTCCCCTCTAAAACGTATGGAATATCAATTTGCACGAACTTTCCAATTTCCCTTTAAGATTTTCAATATTTTCACCGTACGAACCTTCCTTAGACGTAGACATACAACAAAGAAAAGGTAGCTGAAATCGAACGATCCGTTCTCGAGTTATGGTCTTTGCAACTTTGTTTTATATTCTACTAGCTGGCCCGGCGAACTTCGTTCCGCCCAAATTCATTAATGTAGGTAATGAAGTTAATAATTCCGAGCTTTCGCTTCATTCTATTCAAAAGGTATATTAAAATTAAGTAAATAAATAAAATCAAATCCTTGTCGGCCAACCTACCGCTTTTTCACTGAAATGATTAATGGTACACAACATTTTTTGTTCTATTTCTATTATCGGGTGTGTACACGTACAAAGCGAGAGCTTTGTCGACACGTGAAATTCAAGATTTATTCCACACACATCCAGCGATTGTCCTTGCGACTTATTAATTGTCTTAGCAAAAGCGAGACGTACGGGAAATTGAAGACGCTTACATAAATACGAACGGCAAATCGTTCTGAATAAGTGGAATCCGCGAAATAACAACACCTTCGCCTATGAATTTTCCAATCAAAATCGTTGCTTGAATTATATTTGATATAAAATTCTTCACAATCAAATGCGTACCGCTACAAAGTCTTGGTTCATTTAGGTTGCGCAGCAAAATTATTACTGAGACGATTTTAAGTTTCAAATTGTGTGGAGGCAAGCCCGAAGCATCCAAAGAATTTAAAAATTCCGTGGGATAGTTGGTGGCTTCGTTTTCATCCATCACGGAGTCGACTGATTTGTATGAATGCAACTCACCAGCGATTTGGTTTTGAATGGCGAAATTCAAATATTCGACGTTCTTGTTTTTCGCAGCCAAAATCACTCTTCTCTTACACTCAGCCAATCATAGTCAATATTATTCCGAGCGATATTTGGGAAAACATTCATGATTAGTTCTTCCGGTGTCGTTGTAAGGTTGCAAAAATTTTGTGGAAACTCAATCAGGCCGGTGATCATTGCTCCACCGAAAGGTCATTACGTAAACGATTCAGGGCCTCCAATGCGCGTTTGTAAGCCATTGTGCAATCGTCCCATATAATAATCTTGTATTGCTGCAGTACTTTCGCCGTCGCAGTGTTCTTTGAAATGTTGCATGTAGGTTCTTCTTCCACTTGCAGATTCAATGGCAATTTCAATGCAGGATGAGCTTTTCGACCGCCTTCTAACAAAGTAGCCGCTATCCCAGAAGAGGCTAGGGCCAAAGCGATCTCAGATCTCGAACGAATTGTAGCCAAAATAAGTGAAAGCATGAATGTATTTCCAGTTCCGCAATTTTCGTTATCGACTGCTTGCATCAATTCATCGTACACTTTCTTTTATTCTTGATTCAACATTGGTACATTTGTTCGAACAGCTTAATTCAATGCGATTCGACCGAAATCCATTTCTCGCTCCAATTCTGCATTAAATGCGTCTTGGCACTTTGCCACTCATGAGCAGACACATATCCTCGATCAAAATCAAAGCTTTGTTGCGCATTCCATCTGACATCTCCAGTTCATTATCCGATGTCACAGTACGAATTCGATGCAAAATATCGTCGGCCATATCATCTTTGTATAATCAAAGTATCTACTTCATTTCAAAAAGTTACTTAATGTAACATAGTAAACATAATTTATTAGAACAAACTTTTAAGGTACCTATAGTATAGGTATTTAAAAAAAAAACATTCAAAATTGATGACAACAACAATTTGGTTGGAAAATAATTAAAATAATTGACAACAACAATTGCTTTTAAAATTTAAAATATTTTTTTTTTTTTTTGTATTTGAAGTGTCACTATTCGATTTCTATCCAGTTTCTTTTTTTCTTTTTTTTCAAAGTGTACAAAAATGAATTTATTGGAATAAAAAAATCAGCGACTATAAATTGAGGTATAAACTATCCTATCTCTCAAGTGGGACAAAACTGCACACAATGTGCAAAATTAGTTAAAATCGGTTCAGTAGTTTAGGATTCCATCGCGGAGCAACCTGTGACACGTGATTTTTATATATAAGAATATTGCTAAGATTCGTTCATGTAATGAAAATAATAATTCCGAGCATCCACAATGCACTTGCTACTTTATGTTATTCGGTCAGTTCAAGCTCTTTATTCAAAAGTTTTGAAATAAACCCTTAAATGCATCGTGGCCCCATATCTGGCACAAACCAATTTCTTGCCGATATATTGGCATACAAACAATAATAATAATAATAATAATACACTTTATTAATACGTAAATAAATACTGCAGCACTAGCTACCAGGGCTTTCAGCTGGGCATAGAAACAAAAAATTGATGTAAGCGTATAGGGTACCTCGTCATATGACACATTCAGTTAATACATTGATGGTATTTTTATTTTGGTTCCGTTAGAATATTCAAATGAAAATGAAAACGCCTTTGCGTAACGGTGATATCAGGTTCAGTCTGTCAGTAGAAATCGATTCGATCGATTGGTGAAAATCGACTAAGCCGTCATCAATGCTTGGCTAATGTATAAAAAAGCGGTTAGAAAAAAATGCGCATATTGCGAATTGAATTGCCTAAATCTATGTGTAATATAGGAACGAGCTCTAGCTTCCCTAACGTGGAAGGCCTGCAGGAAGTCCATCTGTTGCAGTTTTACACGCTGCAAAGAAAAGACAAGGAAATGCTACTTCTATACCAAGTAAGGATGTAATACATGACGGAATCAATCATACGCCCATTTGGAACACTTTTAGGTTAGGTAAGGTGGCTGTCTAGAAAGACACATTTGGACTATATTCACTTAGATCTTCTGTGATACTTAACCACCCCTTCTATCCTTCTTTTGAGAGAATAATCCTGTTTTTGAAACTTAAATGCCAAAAAGCCTCCGAATTATCCTTCTTTCCTATCAAAACTATAAAAAGTTTTTTTTCACCGAAGAATCAATTCAAATTCTGCCGCTGTAAACCCCGTAGTGAGCCTTGGCAAAACGCGGGGAAAATTAATACACAAACCTACTACCTCTCTCTCTGTTTTCGTTCTGGTATCTGGTCGCGTCATTATGTTCGTTCATATCATTCAGTATATCCGTTCCTTAAAACAGTAAAAACCGAAAGTTATGCGGTCAACAAACGCCATCTGTAGACAAGCAAACAAGCAGCAAACCAATCGATTCGCACTTTCCATCGGAATTCGACTCCACAATCGCTGCAATGGTAGGTATGTACTTGGGCCGACGACGTCATCAATGCCAATCATAGTTTCCAGTCCTCAGTCTGTGGGACAAAAATCTTCCGCACTTGTTTCCGTCTAAAAAAAATCTTATCGAAAACAAAATAAAATGTGGCCAGCGACGAACAATCAGTGGACGAAGATGAATTTGAGGAAATGGACTTAGAATAAAATACAGATACATAGTGCATATTTTGTATTCAGTTCCTTAATAAAAATTTAATCTAAAAATGTTTCTCATCGTTAGATAATATCATCCTTTCACCCTTTTTCTTTTTGGAGAAAAAAATCCTCCTTTTAGTAAAATTTGGGAGGAAAACCCTCCTTGATGATTGCGCATTGCTATCTTTCTGCTTGTGACTATTTGTCTTTAGGATCTGCAATCCTCCTGCGTCTCATATAGAGAATCGGGGTAGTTTACCTCGGATAGGGGAAGGGTGACCAGAACAGTCTTCCTCTCGCCTGTAATATTCAGACAACTCCTTGAAGAGAGGAGACTGGGGATTATTGGGGATATTGGACGATATGTCTTCGGATATACGACGGATAACCGAAACAGTGTGCCCTTCGCTTATAATCCTTTGACGTCTCGTCATAATGACGTAAACCGTATGCGCCATCGGTAATTAGTACATCAGTCCTAAGAAAATTGCGCGGAAAATTAGAAAATTTAAGAATACTTAACCACCATATTAAATTATATCTAATGTAACCATAGCGCTTTTACAATTCAAACTTTTTTGATGTAACCTTATGGCGTTTGGCATAACATTGACAGAATGCGTGCTGCAAATATCGCACTAATAATACAAAACTGTTGTAAGTCAAAATGTGACTTTTTTCAGAATCAGCGAAAAACTGATAACTCACGTCCTGTTACAGATTATAAAGAAATTAATACTTTATTATGATTGTTAATAAAAATAAAGAAATTATATATTTACTTATTATTTTAAATATTGCAGATAATAAATATATTTCCAATTTTTGAGTTAGGAATGTATTGCCCCCAAAAAAGTTTTCAGAGAGATGAATTATTTTGAATTATGTAGGACTCATAGGGTCATATCTTTTTTCTTTCTTGCACT
The DNA here is from genome assembly GCA_946477585.1 of Cheilosia urbana. Lineage (NCBI taxonomy): Eukaryota > Metazoa > Arthropoda > Insecta > Diptera > Syrphidae > Cheilosia > Cheilosia urbana. The sequence continues at coordinate 50,120,526 of OX297856.1, forward strand.
GTGCTAACGACGCACGGTTTATTTGATGCGTAGGGAATTGAGTTTTACGTTTGAATAATGATCTATCTTAAATTTGGCAAAATTTGTATTATTAGTGCGATATCGTCAAAGAGGATGTAAAAAAAATGAATATCGTTTAAAACAGATGCTTCGATCGGAGTTATTATATTGATAATAAAATAATTAATTTATTTTTATAAAATAATTAATTTATTATTTCTAACAAAAACTGAATTTCTTAGTGCACATCGTCGGGAAATCCTCAACATGTGGCGTTGTAATAATCTTCTTAATTTATACCTATAATTCTTTCGGGATGAAACTCGATGATGATGATATGACTCGATAACCACTGGGTCAATTTTTTTTATTCTTCTTTTCTTTTGTTCGTATTATTGTATTTCAGGTTAACGCAAACTTAAAAGATAGGATTTTTGACCCACTATATGGCGTTGTTGTCGATCTCCGAAACCACTCACCCGATTTCAATGAAATTTTGTAGATTTATATTCTTCGATCCCGCTTGAAGGATAGGATTCTTTTGACCTGATAGGTGGCGCTGTTGACGATCACCGAAACAGCTCTACCAAGTTGATTGAAATTTTGTAGATGGACATGGTTGCTTCCAGTTTTAAATTTCGGATAGTTTTTGACACTATAGGTGGTACTATATGAAAAACACAAGCGGGATAAGAAAACGGATTGTGGCACGCCCAATTCAAAAATAAAATCAAACGCTATTTCTGAAGTTGTATAATTAAAATTTTTAATGGACATTGTCCAAATAAAGGAATTTGCGAAATGTGAGCAAGATTTAGTACGAAAGGTACGGGAATTATTATTTTCATTACATTAACAAATTCGGGCGGAACGAAGTTTGCCGGGTCAGCTAGTTTCATAATAAATACTAAAAAAGTGTGCGGAGACTTCGATCGGATGTTCACATATTAATATAATGTGAATTGCGCATAGTGCCCCTGAATTAATTTCTTATAATTGCTTACTTTTAGGGGCGGGTAAATTGCATGCCTTTATGGGTAAATGATTCTCTCCAACGGTTTTTATAAACGAAAGGAGCGATATCTTGATATCGAAAAAATATGTAAATGAGCTGTTCCATCGGAATCAGGTTCTAATCTACGATGATTTATATTTGAATAGTTACTATGGTAATTATGACGCCGACAAATTGATTGTCACCAAAATTAGTTCACTTGTTTTGTATAGGAAATTCATAACTTAATTTTACCAAGGCTTAATAGCGTCACATACCCATGATTTTGGATTTGTGCACATCCTTTAAAATAACATAAGTTTCATTCTCCTCATTTCATATTAAGTACTGAAAAAGCGTTCGGATGTTCACGTCACGTATGTTTTTTTTTTTATAATTAACACGCGCTAAAGAGGTTGTGACTACTCTTATAGTGTTATGTGATTTGTTATGTGATTTAAATATTAAGGAAATTGGGATAGTGGTGATAGGAGATACCGGCTGTAGGAAATAAGGCCCCAATGAAATAAGGCCCCAAAAGAGAAAATGAAATAAGGCCCCAAATTTTGGGTCTTATTTCATAATGAAATAACACCCCAATTTCAACTATGAAATAAGGCCCCACTGCGATGAAATAAGGCCCCAAAACAAAATGAAATAATGCCCCAAATTTGGGGTTTATTTAATAATGAAATTAAAAATAATGAAAACTACTTTTTATTTAACATTGTTGATATTGGATAAACTAATTTAGATTAAAGAAACTTTTTATATACTCAACCTCGCAATCACCCCGTAATCTAACAGTAAATCCAAGCAGGGGGTTGCAGGGGGGCAACATGCCCCCCCATACGCATTCCATATCGGTAGGGTAACAATTAATAATAAAAAAATAATTTTGGGGACTTATTTAATTCTTTCTTTTGGGGTCTTATTTCATATTGAAATAAGACCCCAATTTTCATTAGGAAATAAGTCCCCAAAAAAGGAAATAACACCCCAAATTGTATTAAAAATCGTTGTTGTTGTTTCCTGTATATTTTTTTGGGGCCTTATTTCATTTTATTTTTGGGGCCTTATTTCATTGGGGCCTTATTTCGCAGAGCCGGAGATACCGATGCACATTGGTCTTAAATGTCTGTAAACAGACAGAGCTGGGCAAGGCATTCCACATTCGCGTTGTAGGCACTCCTAGCATGGCGAGTATTGCGGTTGAATTTCTGAAGGGGAGGAATGCAGTTGGCATTTTCATTTGAGCACTGTTTGTAGAAGAAACGATAAAGCAATGAGAGACACGAAACGTTTCTACTATGTTCAAGCGAATTAATAGGATTCGCGATATTCGTGTCTCCGATTAGTTTCAACGCACGATTTTGGATCCTATCCAGTAAGTGCAATATAGTTTTCGGTGCACCAGACCAGATGTGGGAGTTGTACTCACGTTTTGGTCGAATGAACGCCTTATATATAGTAGCCAGATCAGAAGGGGTAAAATATTTCTTGCACCGTTTGAGGAATCTTAGACATTTCGAGGCATTCATGGCGACTTCGTGTACATGGTCATTCCAACGAAGATTGTCATGAACGCACATACCGAGAATAGAAAGTATTTCGGTTTCGTATTAATATAGTGATAATATAAAACAAAGTGTCAAAAAAATAGAAAAAAAAAAACATTTAAATTCTATCATTGCCTTTCGAAGCCGGCGGGGTTCAGCTAGTTTATTTCTTATTTTCTTTTTCCATTGAAAAGATCACTAATTATTACTATTATTATTTGTTTTGTTTTGAAAAATATTAAAAACTACTTTTTGTCCCTAATGTACCACTTTGATCAAATGAATATTAAATATCTATATCTATATAGGTATATAAAAATGAATTGCTGTTCGTTAGTCACGCTAAGACTCGAGAACAGCTGGGACGATTTTCAGAATTATTTTTTTGGTTTTGTAGCTGCTTAAGAGGTGTTATTTTGGTATTCAAAGAAAAATACAATTTTTTGAGATAAATGATCGGGTGTTTATTTCGTAATAAAGAGGAAGGTATGCCGTTAATAATGGAAAACTACATCAGCCAAATGGCCACCACGAGCACGCATACAGGACCATATCCTTTCACAATAACACCTCTTATTGAATAACCCTTTATTTACTTTTTGTCGCGAAAACAAAACTTTGAGGGGATGAAAGAGGTTATGAAAGTTTGTATGGGGAAATAAGTACACTTAAAAAAAAAAAAACTGGATAGAAATCGAGTAGTGACACTTCCAATACAAAAACAAAATATTTTAAATTTTAAAAGGAATTGATTGTCAAATATTTTTATTTTTTTTTTATATACCTAGAAGTTTTTTCTAATAAATTATGTTTACCTACTATGTAACATTTAGTAACTTTTTGAAATGAAGTAGATAGGTACTTTGATTATACAAAAATGATGTGACCGACGATATTTTGCATCGAATTCGTATTGTGACATCGGATAATGAACTGGAGATGTCAGATGAAATACGCAACAAATCTTTGATTTTGATCGAGGATATGTGTCTGCTGTCATGAGTGGAAATATGTTGTGCAAATTGGGGATGCCACAGCCAAATCGTTCAATGCAAGAGGTATTTAATCGAGAATTGGAGCGAGAAATGGACTTCGATCGAATCGCATTGAGTCAAGCTGTTCGAACAAATGTGCCAATGTTGAATCAAGAATAAAAGAAAGTGTACGATGAATAATAAGGAATTTTCTTCCTTGATGCGCCCGGTGGAACTGGAAATACATTCCTGATTTCACTGATTTTGGCTACAATTCGTTCGAGATCTGAGATCGCTTTGGCCCTAGCCTCTTCTGGGATAGCGGCTACTTTGTTAGAAGGCGGTCGAACAGCTCATCCTGCATTGAAATTGCCATTGAATCTGCAAGTGGAAGAAGAACCTACATGCAACATTTCAAAGAACACTGCGATGGCGAAAGTACTGCAGCAATGTAAGATTATTATATGGGACGAATGCACAATGGCTTACAAACTCGCATTGGAGGCCCTGAATCGTTTACGTAATGACCTTTCGGTGGAGCAATGATCTTGCTGTCAGGCGATTTTCGTCAAACGCTGCCTGTCATTTCGAGATCAACTCCAGCAGATGAATAGAATGCTTGCCTGAAGGCGTCTGCTTTATAGCGATACGTCAAGAAATTGCATTTGACAACAAACTTGCGAGTTTCTTTACAAAATGACCAGTCCGCTGCAGAGTTCTCCAGGCAATTGTTGGCGATGGGCAATGGTGTCACCGGCCTGATTGAGTTTCCACAAAATGTTTGCAACTTTATAACGACACCGGAATCAGAATTATATTGACCATGATTGGCTGAGTGTAAGAGTGATTTTGGCTGCGAAAGACAAGAAAGTCGATCATTTGAATTTCGCCATTCAAAACCAAATCGCTGGTGAGTTGCATTCATACATATCAGTCGACTCCGTGATAGATGAAAACGAGCACAGATCGGCTTTTGGGTAGTAATTTTTGAGAAATAATTTAAAAATAGATTTGTTCGAATTTTTTGAGGAAATCTAGGTAAGGGGTCTTATTTGAAATACGGATATTATCTTTAGTAGGTATGCATTTTGATCAAAATCTTTAGACCGGTTTTTGTAATTACGCAGACAAAACCGTACCAAATTTTGCAATGTATATACTATTGCCTAACTATACCTATAGCTGAAAACTGACTACCTAAAAGTTATTTTTCGGGATGTAAGCATTACTTGGTTTTTAGAGTTTTATCGAAATCAAAATTAGGGTTCTCGAGATATAAGCAGTTTTCAAAATTAGCGTTTTCGGTGATTCATTTTGTCAAAATCTGTATCGCCGTTTCCTTAGAAAACTAAAGAAAACCAAATTTTCAAAAATCTATTGTACGATAATGCAGGAAAAAAAATGAGCCTGCCATTCAGTTAGAAAGGACAATATTACCTTAGAAATTAATTTTTATTTTCGAGATATTTCGAAATTTCAAAAGTACCGTTATTCGATTCCAGAAATTTTGCCAAGTTTACAAAGGTCTTTTTAGTGTATGAAAAAATACGGGGGCGGCATAAATTGGGTATGCCCCGGGCGGCTCCAACCCACGCTACGCCACTGGCTCAAGTGTAATAAAAAATAAAAACATTGGGAAAATGAACAGCATTTTAAGTGGTTACGAATAAGCCGAGTAAATAATTGTAACAAATAGTCAAAGTATATGGCTGAATACACACATATCAACACTCAAAGCATAATATTATAATTTGCACTATAAGCGGCGGGACTATGGCCACTTCATTTTAAGAAAAATGCTGTAATATTACCCAATATCACAGTTCAACAAACAAAATTCACTTTCGCACACAGTTGTTCATTTAGTTTACGTGCTTACACCTTTCCTTTATTAAGAACAGTGATGCTACTTTCTTCTATCATCTATCTATTTACCCATAAACATTATTTGTTTATGATGCATAGATGTAGGTAGGTACTATAAACAGGCATCCATAATTATGTACATATGTAATCACTATTGTTATTAAGTCGATGACGAAAAAAAATCACAGCGGCTAGTTAGGTAAAAGAACAACTTCAAAATTCACTTTGTATCGGGGGCTTTTAAAAATAACACAGACCTTGGTTTTCTGACCGTATAACTGCATTTGTTTCAGAGGCCATTTTGAAGAAGATTATCTATGTTGAATTAATTTTTTTTTGTATAATAATTAAATGGAAAAACCGTGTTGTTGAAGGGAAATTATGATTCACAATTATGATTTTGAATTAACGCGGAATTCACAGATAGCACACGGATAACACAGTATGTTTAACTTTTCACTTTCGAATGATTCAGGTATGCGGGTATCCTTTAAACGACATATCAAGTGCGATTTATCATAAAACCAGGGACAAAAATAAAACCGAAATGTGAACAGTACACTCCCATAATAAGGGTTGAAAAGCCACATCTCTACCACTACATTATCATTGGCATTTACTTTTCTCTTTCTACACAAATGCCGTTTTCTGGTGGTTCATGGTGTCTTCCTATTGTAGATTTTTCATATTATTTCCTATGCTTTGATTCGTCGTTCTTGACTCGGAATCTTGTGCTTTTACTTTTGCCACATAAGCCGCAGCCTCCAATAAATATCAAAACGGCATGACGTTCTTCCCATATATGACATACCTAGTCCTTATGCGAAGCACTCATACTTTGTATATAAGAAGTTAGTTGCTGCTGTTGGTTTTACACTTGCAAATGTGTTGGTTTGTTGTATGGTTTGGCCACCTACCTACCTATGTTCTCATCATTTGGATTTGATTTTAAACTTTTGCGAAAGTTTAAAGTTCAAATTTTGCCCGTATATGAATGAAGGATGGCAATATTTTTATTAATACCTCGACCTGCTTTTGAGTGGACTGTAGGTACCTAGGTATTACGCTAAAATAATATTTAATATGGTATCATTTTCATAAATAAAAAATCATAATAGTTATACCTATAGCTATTTTGTTTGGTTTAAATTCTGAAAAGAAAAAAAAAACGTTAGATGGAGGTTTTTCTTTTAGTTGTGCATAGTACCTAGGTACCTACAAGGTAAAGGTATTATTTAAGTCTGTAATAAATTCGATTGTATCTTTAATTCCAATTTGATACAGATTTATAAGTTAATTAGAACTCAAAGTCCTTAGGTGGGCACTTTCATCCACCAACACATTCACTACACCTATATGTATAGAGAAATTTCTGACGAAGGATATATACAGCGAACGCACACAATGAAATGTAGTGGCTGTATAGGTACGTAATAAGCAAAAAGTCATCATTCTTTAAAGATAAGAGCAGAAAGAGATTTGGAAAACAGTAAAGTTGATAACATCACACACAACACTGGTAGTCGGTATGTATTCTTATTTTTCCAAACAGTAGTCCTTATTTAACTCTAGGAAATAAATACCCAGTCATGAACTCTGATTTTCGTAGCTCCACCCGAAAGGGCGTGGCCAAGTGATTATTTGATTTTGACCTTTGCGCTTGTTCATTCTCCATGGAGTAGGTAGTAGTCGATTTGTCGATATCACATCGACAAAATATTTTGTTTGCTTTAAGCTTAAAGTGACATATAAATATAAAATATTTCGTTATGGCTGCTAGGTAGGTTCCACGCTACATAAATACGTCTATGTAAAGAACTAACTGCTTATAAGTATAGGTACCTATTTCTAGATAGGAACGTAGATACCTACGTATTTTTACACTCAAGCTATATTCTTAGGTTAGGTGGGATGAGAGATTTCTTTTACAGATCAGCCCTTTAAAAGTTTTTGTAACTTCTCCGATACCTATGAGCCTTAAAAATAATCTCTTAAAATCGATAAGTGTTTTATCATAAATAGATGAAGCGTGAGTGCGCAGATAGGTAGATACGGTTAGAGTTCGATTTATATTCCATTACTACATAGGGTCATGTCCCCAGTAGTCGAACACTTAGTGGTGGGTCCGCAATTAATCGGATTTTGTAAATGATGAGTTAAACTTATAGGTAGCTGTTGTATAAAATTATTATTCAGCGTTGTATCAAAATTATTCAATAACTTTTTGAATCTGGTTCATAACTTTAACAAAATAATTAAGATTTAATAAAAACTGAAAAAAGGCGTAATTCTCCAGTAGTCGAACACTAGTTTCCACTAACCGAACAATGAGTTTCCTGATTTCGAACGTGGATTATTTTAGGTTTTTTTTTCATACAGAATTAATTAAAACGCATAAAAAGTTGATAAAAATACTCTTATGTATATGTATGTAATATGTTTTATTTGTAAAATTTTACTGTTATTTACATACCTTATGGTGTATGGTAGTTGACTCTCTGCTAACGCTTCTCGATCTTCCTGGGACCTATACTCAAGCATACGCGGATGATGTCGCCGTTCTGTCTGTCGGTTCTGACCTAGGGACTGTCTGCTCTCGGGCTCAGAGATCCTTGGGCTTGATCGATGGCTGGTGCACAAGAAATGGGCTTTCAGTCAAGGCCGTATCTAGGGGGGGGATCACAGGGGTTTACTATGTTACATTAAGTAACTTTTTGAAATGAAGTAGATAGGTACTTTGATTATACAAAGATGATATTATGGCCGACGATATTTTGCATCGATTTCGCACTGTGACATCGGATAATGAACTGGAGATGTCAGATGAAATGCGCAACAAAGCTTTGATTTGACGCATTTAATCGAGAATTGGAGCGAGAAATGGACTTCGAACGAATCGCATTGAGTCAAGCTGTTCGAACAAATGTGCCAATGTTGAATCTATATATATAAAAATGAATCCCTATTTCCCTTGGTCGCGGCATGACGCGTGAACGGCTGGACCGATTTCGCTAAATTTTTTTTTGTTGTGTTTGTTATTGTCAGGAGAAAAATCTTATGAAAGAAAGAATTAAGAAAATTGCGCGGAAAATTAGAAAATTTAAGAATACTTAACCACCATATTAAATTATATCTAATGTAACCATAGCGCTTTTACAATTCAAACTTTTTTGATGTAACCTTATGGCGGTGGCGCTGTTGCCGATCGCCGAAACAGCGCTACTAAGTTGATTGAAATTTTGTAGATGGATATGGTTGCTTCCAGTTTTAAATTTCGGATAATTTTTGACCTATAGGTGGTACTTTGAAAAACACAAGCGGGATAAGAAAACGTATTGTGGCACGTCCCATTCAAAAATAAAATCAAACGCTATTTCTAAAGTTGTATAATGAAAATTACTAATGGAAGCTGTCCAAATAAAGCAATTTGCGAAATGTGAGCAAGATTTAATACGAAAGGTACGGGCAAAGCCGGGTGGGTACAGTTACATATAAAAGAGACTGACGTCCGTATGTGCACTCATAACTCGGGGACGGATCGTTCGATTTTTATAATTTTTGGTTGGAAGGAAGGAAATTATGCTACCTTACCTCTACATAATTCGGATTTGAAAGTTGGTTCAGTTAAAATTTTGTTGCGAAACATCAATGTACCGAAACTTTGCAACGGATCGCATTTGTTTTATGGTGAAGGATCTCACATCAAATATCATACAAGTGATGATTTTAAGGGGAAAATTCAAAGGCAAACACTCTAAACCCGCAGATTTCGCTTATTAAGACCGATTTACCATTCGTGCGACTTCAATTTCCCGTGCGTCTCACTTTCACTATGACAAATAATTTATTGCAAGGATAATCGATGGATGTTTGTCAATTTAGTGAAAAAGTGGAAGGTTGGACGACACGTCAAAATCATTGCGGTTTGATTGAAAAAAATCAACATTGCTATTCATCATTTATTTCTATTGCATTTAATATAACCTTTGAATAAAGAATTTTAATTGGTCGAATTACATAAATTAGCAAGTGCTTGGTGCATGCTCGGAATTTATTAACAAATTAACAAATTTGGGCGAAACGAAGTTTGCCGGGTCAGCTAGTTGTTATAATAAATTTGAAATTTAGGATTAATTTATTTTCCTCAATTGCTTCCAACCTATAAAATAAAAAGCTATTTTTTGAAGATCATATCCCCCCCCGAAATATTTTTCTAGATACGGCCTTGCTTTCAGTGAATCCTCTTAAAACGACTGTTGTTCTATTCACGAGAAGGAGGAAGGTCACTGGTCTGACTCAGCTTGTGTTAAAATAAAAGGTGTCACTATTCCGAAAGCTTCTTTGGTCCAAGCATGTCGAATCGAAAACCGATAAAGCGCTGTCAACTTTCTGGCAGTGTAAAGGCGCGTTTGGCAAGACATGGGGCTTATCTCCTAAAAGGGTCCTTTGGATCTATACGGCAATGGTAAGACCACTCCTCTCATACGCGTCGGTTGTATGGTGGAACAGGCTTTCACGGAAACGTGTTACTGCCTCTTTTGCCAGACTTCAAAGAACGGTTTGTCTCGGCTGCACAGGGGCCTTCCCCAGCACACCGGGCTCCACTCTAGACGCTATGATGAACCTCCCCCTCCCCCCCTTGATATTTTTATCATGGGGTGTACGCTGAAAACCATCTCTCGATTAAAGAGAGGTGGCTTTTGGTACCACGCGCATTGCATTGCTTTGACCCCTGTCTTATGGATATGCCCTCTGACGCAATGACTCCAGAAGTCCTACTGCGACAAAACTACCACGTCAACTTTCATCAGGCAACGGAATGGCTTAGGCCAGACTCTGAGCCAGGTAAAGAATGCCATCGTATTTTTACGGATGGCTCCAAAACCAGACAGGGGTCTGGTTCTTACTTACGGATCCCATTTAAAGCAGCCGCCAATGAGGCTTCGTTATACCTTTGGTAGGAACGTTTCATTATGTCTAAATAATTTAAGAAAAGTGGATATTCACGGTGAATGGTAATATTATCCTACACAAAACAAGTAAAAAAACTACTTACCAGACTTTTGACGAGACTTTATACACACTTTCCCGGAGCACTTCAACAGTTTCTTTTACCACACGAGACCCTACTCCTTCAAAGCACATCAGAAACTACCCTTTTTTGGCATTGAACTTTGATGGTATTAGTGAACTTTTACCTTAGGAACAATGCGTGTATGCAGAGGAATAATTTTGCATTTGTAGAACTTTGAATTTTTGAAAAATAAACAGTTCCAACGACTTTTGGCAAAAAGTGTTCGACTACTGGACGTGTTCGAAGTTAGGCGACCCTACCCTACCTATACATGGTTTCTGCTAAGAAATCTATAGGTAGGTATATAGGAAGGTATTTGGTTGGATCTTCATGTCACCAATTGCCAATTGGTCTGGTAGGTATAATTAGCGTTAGTAAGACCATATAGCACTTCACTGACTTAAGTACCTAGCTCTGAATTCGATCTTAAACTCCGCTCGGGGTCCAGGGGTATCAAGTTTTCTGTTTAACAACAATGGCTTGAGGGTCCAAAGCCGAAAATTGCTTCAAATATTGTTGTAAGTTAAATGAAAATTTCAGCCCCATTCTTTTACTTAACTAGGTACCTACCTGTGGTAGCTGAATATCTCTAAGCCTTTTATAACACCTGTGTCATCGAGCCAAAGTTTAGTTTTTTAGTTTATATTTAAGTTAATGAATTCGAATTGAATTATGTATGTTTGATTGGATTTTTAAAATAACGAGTTAGGGTAATGGCACTATGGCAACGCGGTTTTCTAAGCTCGGCGAATTTAAGGCAGTTTCTGTCATTATGAGGTAATGGCGAATTCGTTGCCCTTCATCAATAACCTTGAATTTTTTGTGCAAAGAAAAAAGAGTACTTGTGTTAATCGGTTGAATTCTGGATTTGAGTTCAATTTGAAATTGTAGGTATACTTACTATCGGAAAAAAGCTTATTCAATATTAACATATCCATCTTAGATTTCCAAGTTGTTACAGTTGCGCTCGGTTGCTTCCTCAGTAATTCTGGTGTTTATAATAGAATAATCCCGACCAATGTAAGTGATTGTTTTACAAGTTATGTGGTCAGTAAATCCAAGTTTATGTTCTTTCAGAAAATAAAATTGAATTTCCCTCCTGTGAGTTCGCCTACGTCGTTTTTTTCTTCTCCGTAGGAATCAGTTGGGAAAGAGCTTTTCGATATTTATCGTTGGTGAGCCGGATTATTCGGTAGTGAAGTTCTGTGGAGCAACAACCTGATATTCGAAGTTTAGTTAAATTGGAAAGGGTTCCACGGCCGATGTAAAGTTACAAGGTAGATAGTTAGATACCTACTCTTTGTTCATTCGTGCAAAATATTTAGGTATAGGTATAGGTACAAAATTAGAGTAGAGTCGCTAGAGTCACGTTAGGTAAACATAAAATAATAAATAATATTATATATTAGGTAATTAACTATGCATAGTGTAACGTGGCTAAGGTCCAAGGGTATGGTTGTTTTATTGTTAAGTAAAAATAAAATAAGCAGGAGCATTTGAAGATAACTTGATTTGTGTTCTTTCAAAAACAATCAGCTTAAAGTTGCCCCGAACCGGAAGGATACCCATTAAAACTTAAAATGAACTGAACAAATGTGCAGAAGTTATGGTCATAAACTACGTAGGTACAAACGATTTCCATTGTTCGTTTCAGGAAATGGTCCCGCAAACCGCAATATCAATGGCTATCCTTTCGAAGGGGGCTGCAACTTTGTATTGATGCATCTTGCCTCGGACTTTCACTCTCGGGCCTTTGCTGGCCGCACATGTTACGCATTTCCTGCATCAATTTTCAACATCCTCCCTTGAATGGACCCAGTGGTAGCGTTCCCGCACTTTATCGAGTGTTTTATTAATTCCCAAGTGGCCTCCAGATACTCCATCATGTAACTCTCTTAGCACTTTGATAACTTTCGACCTGGGCAAAACAAGCTGCATTACGAACGACGTTCCATCCGAGCTTTCCCATCTTCTTTTTAGAATGCCTTCTTGTACGTAAAGGGAGTCCCACTGCGCCCAGTATGCCTTCAGCTCGGGGCTCCTTCTGGGTATCTCCTGCCAGTCTGGTTTTCCCTCATGCTCCTTCCAGGCGAGAATCGGTTCGATATCCGTATCTTTCCTTTGAGCCTCCCGGATTTCACGCGCACTTCAGGCACCGTTGGGCATAACTCTCACCCTTTGAACGGACACGACATCTTTTTCCTCATGTCATAAGCAATGTTTGCAATCTGCTTTGCACGGGCGGCGGGAGAGATCGTATGCATTAGAGCAAGCATGTCAAACTCGCGGCCCGCGGGCCACATGCGGCCCACTACGAATAATTGTGCGGCCCAGCCGGCGGTATTTATAATTTTGAGGTTAAGTTTATAATTTGCTTTTTTTGTTTTCGAAATTTTTCTTAAAATTATACGGCGCTAGCGAGGTATCCGGAACGAAAAATTCTCCGGTTTTTCGGTGGATTTTTGCTGCGAGGTATTCTTTAAAACAAATGTTCGGAGAATTGTTCCGACATTTTGTAACGCAGACCTGCGAATTACGTTGAAGTGCATTTTTTTCTTAAATTTTTGACAGGTAGATTCCGATATCCACCGAAAGAAATCGATTGCGGAATTGGTTTACGATTTGGAGTGCGATGCGCCATCGCAATTGTTTGTTTCTCTTCTGAAGTCGGACACCTCGAATGGAATTTGAGCCTCCAAAAGAGTATCTATGCGTCGCTTAGAATTTTCCGTTCCTACGCCGACGGTTACCTCGCTAGGGCCGAACAAACAAAAATCAAGCGAATAAAGTAATCTTGTTATTATGGAAAAAAGTAAAAGTGGTTCTTGTTTTCATCTTCTTCTTTTCTTTTTTGGCCCATACAAATTTATATCCTGCTGGGTTGGCCCGTTGTGGCCATTGAGTTTGACATGCTTGCATTAGAGTGAAGACTTCCTTTTCGATGTAATATTTCGTAGTTGTACATCTGCAGCTCGATACACCTCGCGACTTGTCCTTCAGGATTTTAAAAATGCAGCAGCCATTTTAAAGACGCATGGTCTGTGCGAAGGATGAATTTCCGCCCATAAAAGTACTTGTGAAAATGTTTTATTGCCAGTACCAGAGCAAGGAGTTCGCGCCTGGTAACACAGTAGTTCCTTTCTGGCTTTGAGAGAACTTTGCTGAAGTACGAAACTACTTTCTCTTGGCCATCGTGCACCTGGGAAAGGACGGCTCCAATTCCCAAATTACTAGCGTCTGCATCCACAGTAATTGTTTTCCCAGGGGTGGGGTACGCTAATACATATGGGGGCGTCGCACAACTGTCGCTTAATTTCTTTGAAGCTATTCTCGCACTCACCTGACCATTTGAATTGTTTGCCTTTTTCTATGAGTTGATGAAAACTCTTTGCGATCCCGGCAAAGTCCTTTACAAATCGTCTGTAATAGGTCGCAAGTCCCAAGAAGCTTCTCAGTTGATGTTTGTCTTTGGGAACCGGCCAGTTTTGCACTGCATCGACCTTCTCAGGATCAGTCTTGATATCTTTGGAAGAGATGATGTGCCCGAGATACTTCACTTCTGGTCTAAATAGAACACACTTCTTCGGGTTTAGTTTCAATTGCGCACTTCGTAGCCTTTGGAACACTTCCTTTAGGTTATTTCGAAATTCGTGAAACTTTATTCCTACCACGATGACATCGTCCAGTTAGACCAAACAGGTTTTCCGCGTTAGTCCTAGCAAAACGCGCTCCATTAGAAGTTCAAAAGTTGCTGGAGAATTGCACAGCTCAAATGGCATTGCTGTAAACTGCCAAAGCCCATTTTCTGCTGTGAATGCTGTTTTCTCGTACTTCAGTCTTTCTTCTTAACCAGGACGACCGGCGATGCCCACGGACTTTTTGAGCTTTCAAGCAGTCCCTCATTTTCCATCGTCGACACCATTTCTGCAACCTCCGTCTGCTTAGCCAATGGTAGTCGTCTGCGAGGCTGATGAATTGGTCTCGCATATCCGGTGCCGATTCGGTGTTGTACGAGATGTGTTCGGCCATACTCACCTATCTGCGAAGCAAATATATCAGCGAACTCGTTGATTAGACTCCCTACAACAGCCCGCTGCTCCTGATCCAGCTCACACTCTCCTAGTATATTTTTTTTCATTTTCGATACCTCCGTAGGTCTAACTGGTTTCGCAGGACTTTCGTTGGACAGCTTTGTAACCGCAGTAATCGATACGCACTTTCCGATCGTTTCCCCTTTCTTCAGTTTCACGCTTTTGTGTTCCACATTGAGGACACGAACGGGAACCAAGTTATTTTTAGGTTCAACAAACATCTTTCCCACGATGTAAATCTGATAATAATTTTCTTAATCTGGCTCGATTAGGTAAAATCGGTGGCTCCCAGGATCACCTTCCAGCCTTGTCCAAATAACTGTCTCTGACGAAGGTGGTAATATTTCGTCCTCAATTACAACTGTCCTTAGAGCTGCGACGTTCTCGTTCCCGTAAACCATCGGAATCTCGACGTTCCTGTACTTTAGAACTTGCAAACCGATGTCGAGTACCTACTACATCGTACGCCTTCATAAAGTCGATTCCGATGATGCATTCGTCACATATATCAGCCTCTAAGATTGTGTGGAAGTTTTAGCGGAGTAGCTTAAGATAATTATAAAAGACGTGTGTATCACACGAGGTCAGCAAAGAGAAGAGAATTGAAACAAATCGTAACATTTGAAAATGTCTATCAGCCTTCCGGCAATTGCTAGTCAAGTACACTTCTTTACTTTTCTTCTGTATAGTTAAAACAAAAATATTTTTAGTTTATGAATGAGATACTAGGGTTCGCCACATTACTCCCCCTCAAATTAACTTAAGTTTAACAATTAAGGTTCGTAATAAAGTTATACGGTTAAAGGAACATGTAATTCATAATAAAAATAATTGAAAATTTAACTTGTAATAGAAATTAATTGAAAATTTAATTCGGCTTACATATTCTTACTCGTCTACCAAATCTGGTTTTATATGTTGATTCTTGTTCAACAGGTGAGTTTGCTTCAGACGAGGAGTTGCTTGCAGTTGATTGCGGTGGAAGAAATGCGGTTTTAAGACGGTCGAGTGATATTTTTGATGTTCGGTTTTTAATCTTAGCCTTGAAGTATTTATCATGTTTGCTAAGAACCTTATATGGTCCATCGTATGGTTGCTGGAGAGGAGACTTAACAGCATCATTTCGAATAAAAATATGATCAGCCTTCATTAAACTAGGCTGGATAAAGACGTTAGCTGTGTCGTGACATGATGTGGATGTTGGACGAACCTTTGACATGGAATTTCGAAGATCTTTAACAAATTCAGTCTCATCTTTAAATGTTCGCTGATCACCAAAAAAATCACCAGGCAAGCGTATTGTAGCACCGTATAACATTTCTGCAGGTGTTGATTTGATGTCTTCTTTGAACATAGATCTGAGCCCTAAAAGAATCGATGGTAAGACTCTTGTCCAGTCCTGGGTTTCGTGACAACGAATAGCAGCTTTTAGAGATCTATGCCAACGTTCTATGATGCCATTGCTCTGCGGATGATAGGGCGTAGTATTGAGGTGTCTTATGCCGTAAGATCGAGTGACTTCCTTAAAAACATTACTCTGGAACTGACGTCCTAAGTCAGTAGTAACTCGTAGGGGTACTCCAAAACGTGATATCCAACCAAAAATGAATGCCTTCGATACAGTTTCAGCTGTCATATCGGGAATAGGAAATGCTTCCGGCCATCTGGAATATCTATCGATGCACGTTAGAATATATCGACATCCTTGCGAGGTTGGCAGAGGTCCGACTAGGTCCATATTAACATGATCAAATCGTGACAGCGGTGGTGAGTACAAACTAAAAGGTGTTTTATTATGCCTGTGCACTTTGCTTTTTTGACACGATATACAAGTCCTCACAGCAGCTGCTATATCTTTTCGCATCCCAGGCCATACGAAGCGTTTCTGGATGAGTTTGGTTGTAGCTTTTCTACCTGGATGTGAGAGGCTGTGCATATGTTTAATGACAGAAGTTCGCAAAACAGGAGGAATAACAGGTCGTATTCTGTTAGAAGACACATCGCAGTAGAGCAGTAATTGACTCTCTGGAATGGAAAAAGACTTGATTATTAAAGAAGTAGATGGAATTTTACCTTCTCTCAGCATAACAAAGAATTTTGTGTCTTTTGTTTGTTCCTCTGCGATGGTCAGCGAATCAACTAGAGAGAATTTTGAAACTTCTGTTATTCTGGACAGCATATCTGCGACAGAGTTATCTTCCCCCTTTATGTATCTGACGTCGGTGCTGAATTGAGCGATAAAGTCAAGCTGCCTTAGGCGACGAGGAGATGCATTTTCCGATTTTTGTTTGAACGCGAACATAAGTGGCTTATGGTCAGTCTGTATGTAAAAATTGCGACCCTCAATTTGATGCCGAAAATGTTTCACAGCTTCGTATATAGCCAGCAGCTCTCGGTCGTATGTACTTTGCTTTTGTTGAGAATCCGTCAACTTTTTAGAGAAAAATCCTAGCGGGTATATGACATTATCCACGACTTGGTGCAGGGCAGCACCAATAGCTAAGTCAGAGGCGTCCGTGCTGAGAAATATTTCCGCATTGATGACTGGATGTGACAATAGTGTTGCTTCTACCAAATTAGATTTGCACTGCTCAAAAGCAAGTTCGGTTTCAGCTGACCAGTTGATGACAGATGTATCATTTTTTTTATTTCCGGTAATGAGTGCCTGAAGAATCATCTGTTTGTCGACCGCTCGTGGCAAAAAACGCCTGTAAAAGTTAAGCATGGCTAGGAATCTTTTCAAATCCTTCGCCAATTTAGGTTTAACGAAATCTTTAATAACTTTTACCTTACTGATAAGAGGCTTTATTCCATCGCCATTGATTTTATGGCCCAAAAATTCCAGCTCTGGTTGGCCAAAAACGCATTTTGACGGATTAATTGCAAGACCAAAATCTTTCAAGCGTTGCAACACTTGCCTCAAATGATTTTCGTGTTCTGCTTCTGTAATTGATGCAACGCAAATATCATCGATGTATGGAAACGTGAAATCTTCGAATCCACAGAGAACTTGATGAATGTTGCGCTGAAAAGTTTGCGCGGCATTGCAGAGTCCGTTCGTCATAAAAAGGAACTCGATTAATCCAAATGGGGTTGTTATTGCAGTCTTTGGGATATCAGAAGGCTCGACGGGTATTTGATGGAAAGCTTTTTGCAAATCAATTTTAGAAAATACTTTTCGGCCGTGCAATATGTTGGAAAAATCCTGGATGAAAGGTATCGGATATCGATCAGGCTTAGTAATTGCATTTAAAGCACGATAATCGCCACAAATGCGCCACTCCCCGTTTGCTTTCTTAATCATATGCAAAGGGCTGGACCAATTACTCTTCGAGGGTCGACAAATGCCTTTTTCCATCAAGTACCTGAATTCTGATTGCGCAGCTTTGTATTTTTCTGCATCGAGGCGCCGTGGACGAGCAAAGACTGGTGCACCTGTGGTTTCGATGTGATGCGTTGTTCCTGTGGTGTTAGTCGGGTTCCTATTTATATGGACGAGCTCTTGGAAATCTGCCAAAATATGGGCAAACGGTTGAGTAGTATCGAATGATTTTATAGTTACCTCTGTGGCGCTGACTGGTGATGTATTGGTTTTAACTTTAAGTTGAGTTGTGCTGTCAATTAATCTGTTGCCTTTAAGATCGATGAGGAGCCCAAACTTGCGAATAAAATCAGCTCCTATTATTGGGCGAGTGACGTCTGCGATGACAAATGTCCAGTTAAATGCTCGCCTCAAACCTAAATTGATGGTTAAATTCTTCTCTCCATACGTTTTTATGACACTACCGTTGGCTGCAAACAACTTTGTTTTCGATGGAGAAAACCGATCGTTGTATGAAGGTGGTATAACGGAGACATCGGCTCCGCTATCGATAAGGAAATTGTTTTTGCTTGTCGAGTCGTAACAACTAATCTATAAATTTGTTGACCAATGCGTTGTTTAGTGGGAACATTGGGCAACGTATCGCTAATTAGTTTTTTGGATGGCGTATAAAAGAGCATGGCTCACGACAATTTCTGGCTTTTATGCCGAATTTTTTATGAAACCAGCAAATGATATCATCTTTGTTTCGTTCACGAGAGTATGAGTGAGGTGTACTTGAACGATGTGCACTCCGACTACGGCGACCGAAATTTTCTCTACCCCTTGAAATTTTCATGAGCTCATGCAGCTGAGAACTAAGTTGTTGCACTTGCTCTTGCAAAGAAAGTGACGTATTCATTGCTGATGAAGAGGTTAATTCATTTTTAGCACGTTGTGTGGAAGTAAGCGCGATTGTACTTGAAAATTCACCGATTTCCATTATTTTGTCAGCAAGTTTAGACAATGCTGCAAGCTCTTCGCTGGATGCCTGTAATATAGCACGTACCTGGGGTGGCAGTCTCTGTAACCACAGGGATTTTAGAAATTCTGCATTAATCTGATTTCCACCTAGATCTCGTAATTCATTTAATAGTTGGGATGGCCTTTTGTCTCCTAGGTCAACTTCAGACAGAAGTTTTTTATTTTTCGCTGCTCTGAGTCCTCAAATCTTTCGATAATTTGTGTCTTTAGATTTTCATATTTATTTGAGCTTGGCGGGTTTAAAACAGCATCGGAAACCTGTGTTAGCACTTGAGATTCGATAGCTCCAATTATCGCGTTGAATTTCGATGAGTCTCCAGTTATTTTTCTAGATTGAAATTGAGCCTCTATTTGTGCAAACCATATTTGGGGTTTTTCATGCCAAAACGGTGGAATGCGTAACGCAATGTTTGCCACTATTTCTGAACCGTCACTGGTGCCAGAGGAAGTAGGATTCATTAAAAGAGGCGGAGGAGGCGAAGGATTTGATATGCCATCAGTTTGCTTCTGTTCCGGGGTTCCATTCGTCATCTTTATTTAATTTAAGAGGATATTCAGGCTTTCGTTCGGGGTCACCAATTGTGGAAGTTTTAGCGGAGTAGCTTAAGATAATTATAAAAGACGTGTGTATCACACGAGGTCAGCAAAGAGAAGAGAATTGAAACAAATCGTAACATTTGAAAATGTCTATCAGCCTTCCGGCAATTGCTTGTCAAGTACACTTCTTTACTTTTCTTCTGTATAGTTAAAACAAAAATATTTTTAGTTTATGAATGAGATACTAGGGTTCGCCACAATTGCATGGAAGAAGACTATTCCTGCAAGATTTATCGTCAAGAGTATCTCACCATCACCATACACCTTTACCGTTGCTCCAGTTGCTGTTTTCAGACAGTAGCTGCTGGTGTTGTGCAGCCATGATTGGCGAGAGATGTCTCTTCTGATTATGGAAGCGGCGGCACCTGTATCGATTGTGGCCACATACTTTGTTGGCCGATATGTGCCTCCACTGTCAAGCTCCTATTACATCGTTTGGTCTGGGAAACCTGAATTGTAGTCCTACGGGCGTTGATTCCAGAAACCAGCTTCTGCCTCCCCGCGAGACTGAGACGCCTCCTCGTTACGACTTACCCACTTCCGACACCAATGTTACATTCAGGCTGGGATTGGAAAAGATAAGACACTATTCTGTTTAACTTTTCCAATAAACTCACTTTATTTACACTTTCTAATAGTAGGCGCAGTAGCTTAGTGGTTAGTGTGTTGGACTACTATGCGAGGGGTCTCGAGGTTCGAATCCCGCAAAAACCCAAATCCAACTTAGGGTTTTTTTCACTGCGCCACCTCGCGAACGTCTGACAAACATCCGAGTATAACTGTCTTGAAAAAGCTTCTCAATTCGCCGTTTGGAGTCGGCATAAAACTGTAGATCCCTTCCATTCGTTCCAAAAATGAAAAACTCACACAAAACGAATGGTTGTGAGAAGCTAGGCCTAGGGTCCCTCCGGACCTGTTGCGCCAACTATATATATATATATATAATTATTCACTTATTAAGTACCAAAACAATATCACTTAAAACAATTTTTAAACGACTCAAACCAATTGATTTACTGTATTACTTTAAACTTATTTATCTCACAACCGATTACTATTTCGAACTTTACCATTCCATTCATTAATTTAAAAATCAACTGTGTCTCCCTCTTCTCAAACATGCCCTTTTATATCCGCTCTGCCACCTATCGCGAATTTTCCAATTATTCTGGATGGTTCTAGAATGAGATATAGTGGTTATAAAATTTGAGGGTGGTGAGTTACACTTGATAGATGACTGATGACATTGCCATTTGACAGATTTGAGTTTCCAATTAGAACTGGAAGTGGAACTGTTTGTTCGTTCGTTTTAGGTTCGACGCTACATTCCACACCACAATATAAACAAATTCTACTAGAAGTATGAAAAATTCAATTAGTTTTTGGATTGTCTTTAGACCAATAATTGTCAAAGGTTACGAAATCAAATACAAACAAAATCGGAGAAAATGATCGTCCGATGATATGGACTTGGCCTTGATAAAGGACCCTGAGGAATCATATAAAGAGCGGTTCATGTTTACACCGGAACAATTAGGTAAACCTACTGTCAAAAAGTATCGATAGGTTCGCTAAACTCAAAAACATAGCGATGTGCTAGGTTCAACAATATGACAGGAATCTTTATCATGTTAACTTTGCAGCGGGTAGGAAATGGCTATTTTTGTTTTCAAAGATACTCCCAGAAATCTCTATTTTTGTTTGTCACAAAAAACAAATGATAAAACCAGCATGAGCCCAAGAGCTTAACAAACACATTGTCGGTGATCACTTTAAAAAAAAACTTCTTATATTAGCAGGAAAGCTAAACTGACTAAGCAAAATTATGGGCCTTTCGAATGAAGAGGTGTTCCTAATAAGGCTCAAGGTAAGGTTTCCAAAAATACACAAACAATATGTTTCAATTTGGTTTTCAACAAATAAAGATAAAAAAAAATACGGATAACTTAACAAATACTTAACCGCAATCAATGTCAATTCAGCAAATTCATTTTTTGAGCCTGCAAGTTTAAAGATAAGCTATAAGGTGGGCCTTATTTGGGTCACCTACTTTAAGTGTTTGTTTGCTTTTAAAATGGACGATCTGTTATACTGTTCAAAAAGTCATAGAAGATTTAAACTGAAAAACACAGTTCCAAAACGATCGCTCCGGAAAAACATTGTTCAGCGGTCAATTGAGCTTGTTCACTACTTAAACAACATTGGTCAGTATGGTCAGCAATTATGAATAATGAATGACCTAAAAAAATATTTGGAATGGTGGCAAAAGCAGCTTTTTCCTCTGCCCAAAAACGGGCAAAGTTATAGCCCCAAAGGGTTTAACGTTCCTGCTGGAAACGAAAAGGCGACGCTATTGGTAATAATTATACTTTCCTTACTTAATCCTGTGCGGTTTGTATCAATATTTAATTTTAGTATTTATTATGTATGCTCTTGAAATCGGATTGAACGATAGCAATACCTAAGAGACAAACACAATTCAAACGTCATGCAAATGTGCTGGAGCCGGTTAAACGCTAATATTAGCGAGTACGCCAACGATTTTATAAGAAGCATTCTTCAGATGTACCCTCTTGCAGTTGAAGGACTTGTTCAGGTAAAGAAGAGGTGAATAATACATAATTTCTTTCTCGTTACCAGTAGCGTAGCGTGCCTTGGCGGGCTCCGGGGGGCAGACGCCCCGGCGGCGCTTTGCTAGGGGCGGCAATTCGAAGCAGTTATTTATTTATTTATTTATTTTTTTACATATGTATAATTTATATAGGTATACTTTTGGCAAGTTCTGCTTGGAGAGCTATAAGTGCCTACTGTACTATTTTATAAGCTCTTAGAGTTTACAAGATGTTTGAGTATGAGGACAAGCGTAGTAGGAGTTTCTGTTTTTTGATTGCAAGTAATGTTCATGATAGATCGATATCCTTAAACATATGTACGATTAATGTTGGAATTCAGAGATTTGTTTTGAATTTGCATTAGAAATTATATAGGAGACATATGTGGGGGTGTAAATGAAGTGGGATTTTCTGATTGTGTAACGCTCCGTTGGAATTATTTTAAGATGCATTTTCAAAATGGTTGAAAAGAAAAAGACAAAGTGGGCAATATTTGCAAAAAAATAGTTTTGCCTTGTTGCTATTGCTTTTTTAATGGAAGTGCAGAGTTAAAAAAAAATATATGAACACAGATCGGCTTTTGGATAGTAATTTTGGAGAAACATTTAAAAAATTTATTTATTCGATTTTTTTGAGAAAAACTAAAGGGATCTTATTTAAATTAGGTCCCTATAATATCTTTACTATGTATTTTGATCAAAATCGTTAGAGGTTTTTGTAAAATTACGCAGACTAAACCGTACCAAATTTTACAATGTTTTGTTTGAATAATACCTAACTACTTAGGTTATTGTTCGGGATATAAGCATTACTTGGTTTTTAGAGTCTTATCGAAATTAAAATTGGGGTTTTCGGGATATAAGCACTTTTTAAAATTAGCGTTTTCGGTGATTCGAATTTAAAATTAAGTCCACATAAATGTTTAAAACACAAATTTTACTCCAACTACTCACTTTGGTCCTTATCGCATTTTCCTAGAAAATTAAAGAAAACCAAATTAAAAAAAAAAACAATTTTTTTTTTTTTCAAAAATCTATTGTACGATCATGGATATGGTACGTTTCGCTTTAATTGTTGGGAAAATTAACGTTTCGCTGGGGTGGCGAAATGATCAATCTGGGAAATAGTAAAGCGGTGAAACGATATTTCGTTGAAAAAATACTTGACCAAATAACAAACAAGATAATATAGAATAATGCCAATCAAAAAATTGCCAAATGATCAAAAATCATTTCAAACAAATGCGTAAGACAAAAACGCCATTTAGTAATCGCGAGTTAATACCACATCACGTTCAACGTATAAAAATAGAATACACCAATGGAAAGACAAGCCAAACTATCAAATATCAATAGAACACATCCTTGGATAACAGATGTTTTCTCAATGGAAAAATACCAGAGTCCAGACAAGCCAAGCCACATCCTTGGATAGCAGATGTTTTCTCAATGGAAAAATACCAGAGTCCAGACAAGCCAAGCCACATCCTTGGATAGCAGATGTTTTTATTTGTCAAAATAGTATAAATAGGAATATCATAGAAAACCAAAAGCCACTTCTTTTAAGTCAGTGAATAAGTTCACAACCCACAGTTTTAAAATCAAATTAGAAACCTTAAGACGTTGTGACCATTTGTATAACTAGGTTAAGTTTTGAATAAATAAAATAAAGTTTTTTTTATCAAAATTAGCCAGTTACATAAATTAATTGGGGGCTCAACCGGGATAGCCTTACAAAGCTATTTAACGTAAATATAAATTGAAAAATAATAAAGTAAATTTAACGTAAAATCAGTGAGTGCTATCAAGTGCCAGAAATATGTTCTTCAAGTAATACAAATGAACAATTGTATGAAGACGTATTTAGTGATCAGTGAACATCAAGAAATCTGAAAATAAAAGTAAGATAGTGTTAACAATACATCACAGACAATAAAGTATCGAACATTGTATCGAGAAAAATTGAAGAAACGAAATAGTGAGTCATCACGAAAATATTTCATTTCAACCAACCCCAAAAGAAGATAGAGAAAGATAATTCTACACCAAAGAATCCCAGAAAGGTACAGTGCGGAATTGCAGACAAAGAATCCCTGAGCGGTATTGCAGTTTTAAGTAAGAATTATATTATATATATTGAGTATGATAGATTATATAAAAAGGTGTTATGAATAGATTAACCAAATATAAAAAATCATTTAAAAGTAAAATTAAGTTACAAAGTGTTAAAGAAGATTTTGAATTGCAAGAGTTAAGTAAAATTAAATTAAATTGTGAGAAATCGGAAATAAGTGAAGTAGTAGTCATGGAAGTTTTACAATCACAAATAGCTGATTTAACAGCAAAATTAGATAGTCTCATGACTGGAAAACCTGCAATCAAAGAATTCCAAGCAGAAGAAATTAAAACAGAAATTATAGATATAATGAGTTTAGATGTAATAAAATCGGTGCCGACTTTTACAGGCGACGCCCAAAAATATGTTTCATGGAGACAAGCTATTGGTCATGCTATGAAGATATATAAAAAAGGTAGTGTACAGTACTTTTCAGCACTAGTAATACTTCGAAATAAGTGTATAGAACAAGCAAATGACATTTTAACTAATCACGGCACGGTATTAAATTACGAAGCAATTTTAGCAAGGTTAGACTTGGCATACTCGGACCAACGTCCAATACATGTTTTAGAACAGGAAATGAGTATTTTAAGACAAGGTAAAAATTCCTTAATGGAATATTATAATATAATAAACCAAAAACTCACAGCGTTAATTAACAAAACTATCATGACGCACGGTGACGATAAGGCAATCACAAACGAATTATGTGAAAAATATAGAAGAGATGGACTTAGAGTTTTTATTTCGGGACTGAACGGTCAGCTCTCAAACATACTCTTTAGTATATGTCCGGATAATCTTCCAAGTGCACTAGCAAAAGCACAGGAATTAGAAAGCAATAATAATAGAGCATTATTTGCTTACAGATATGAATGTCCAACTACTGGGAATAAAAATGAAACATTGAGGTTTTCACATAAAGGTAAACCTATTCATAAAGATAATAATGTCTTCAGGAGAGATAATTTAGCTCCTCAATACAAACAAATCAGTTTGAACGAATGCAATGTAGTACGATCAATCAGCAGATCCCAAATACAAACGAACAAAGAAATACATATCAATATGCTAATAATAGGAATTACTTATCCTATAATAACCAAAACAGGTACAGTAACCCATTCAAACAAAACAGACCAGGGTTTAAAAGAGAGAGGGAACAAAGCGTTCAAGTATCAGGGCAAGCCACACCCAATAAAGTTGAAAGAATCAGTAATTTGAACGAGAAGAATGAGATAGGTAGTCAGACCGGTTTACCATACTTATACAGAAAGATAGGCAACAAAAATATAAGAATTTTGTTAGATACAGGCGCAACAAGCAATTATTGTCGACCAGGGCTACTCAGTGAAAGAAAAGAATTAGTCGCAAAGAAACAGGCAACGACAGTGAACGGAGCAGTAATAATTGAATTTTATTACGAAATTGAAATATTTAATAAAACAGTGATAGTGTATGAATTAAATAATTTCGGTTACGATATATTAATCGGTAACAAATTCTTAAGAGATAACAAAGCAGTTATCGATCTTCAGAATAATAATATAAAGGTAAATAATGAAGAAGAAAGAATTTATTTTGACGAAGAAGTCATAAATAATATAATTATGAACAAAAGTGAGAATTTAGAAGATTTGAGAAAATGTGTCAGCGAACAGATTAAAGTGGAACATAAGAATATAAATATAAATCTGCCATTCAGAACAGATATAGTTGCTGAAATAAATACAGTAGAAGACAAAACAATATGGACAAAACAATATCCATATCCTCACAGTGCAAATGAATTCATAAATAAAGAAGTAAAAAAATTAATAGAATCAGGAATAATTAGAGAAAGCAAAAGTGCTTATAATAGTCCAGTATGGGTAGTGCCCAAAAAAGGATTTAACGAAGACAATACACCAAAAATGAAAATGGTGATCGATTTCAAAAAATTAAACGAAAACACAGTTGTGGATAAATATCCAATACCAGACACAAATGTCATATTAAGCAATTTAGGGAAAGCAAAAATATTTTCTAGTATAGATTTGGAAAGTGGTTTCCACCAAATAAAAATGAAAGATTCAGACATAAAAAAAACAAGTTTCAGTGTCAATAATGGCAAATATGAATATTTGCGAATGCCATTCGGGCTACGTAATGCTCCGAGTATATTTCAGAGAGCAATGGACAACATATTACGTCCATTTATAGGAAAGTTTTGCCACATTTACATTGATGACATTATAATCTATTCAGAATCAATAGAAAGTCATAAAAAACATTTAGCTACAATTAACGGGTGATTTTTTAAGAGGCTTAGAACTTTTTTTTAAAAAAAAACACAAAAAATTCGAAAAAATGAATGAAATATTTATTTGAATCGATAGTTTGAACCTTGCAATTTAATGTTTAAAGATAATTTCATGCAAATGTTGACCGCGGCTGCGTCTCAGGTAGTCCATCCGCTGAGTCCAATTTTGGCATACTCTTTCACACATATCGGCCGGTATCTCACGAATGAATGCATGGATGTTGGCTTCCAGTGCGTCAATCGAAGCGGGCTTGTCCCTATACACATTAGCCTTGAAATACCCCCACAAAAAATAATCTAATGGTGTCAAGTCGCACGATCTAGGCGGCCAATTGACCGGCGCGAAACGTGAAATTAACTGTTCACCAAACTCGCCTCGCAATTGCTCCATTGTTTCGCGTGCTGTGTGGCATGTGGCACCGTCTTGTTGAAACCACATATCATGCAAGTCAAGAACTTCCATTTCGGGCAAAAAAAAGTTTGTTATCATCGCTCGGTAGCGTTCACATTGACAGTAACGCTGCGATTCGCATCATCTTTGAAGAAATATGGCCCAATAATGCCGCCGGCCCATAAACCGCACCAAACAGTGGCTTTTTCGGGATGCATTGGTAGCTGTTGCAATGCTTCTGGCTGATCTTCACTCCAAATGCGGCAATTTTGCTTATTTACGTACCCATTCAACCAAAAATGAGCCTCATCGCTGAACACAATTTTTCGATAAAAAAGCGGATCCTCGGCCAGCTTTCCAAGAGCCCATTCACCAAAAATTCGGCATTGTGGTAGGTCGGCTGGCTTTAGTTCTTGCACAAGCTGTATCTTAAAAGGCTTTACGCACAAATCCTTCCGCAAAATTTTCCACGTAGTGCTGTAACAAATGCCTAACTGCTGGGAACGGCGCCGAATCGACATTTCGCGGTCTTCTGTCACACTAGCTGATACGGCCGCAATATTTTCTTCACTACGCACAGTACGTAAACGTGTTGGTGGTTTAATGTCCAACAAAGTAAATTTGGTGCGAAATTTGGTCACAATCTTCCGAATAGACTGCTCAGAAGGTCGAGAATGCCGATCATAAAATGGAAGCAGCGCGCGATGAACATTTCGAACCGAGCACGAATTTTGATAGTAAAATTCAATAATTTGCAAGCGCTGTTCATTTGTAAGACGATCCATGGTTAAATTGCAAACCAAACTGAAGCTGTTTGACAGTGACACAAGGTACTAAACACACGTCAGCTGTCAAAACCAGTGTTGCCAAAACCAAACCAGCTAAAAAATCACCCGTTATAAAAGTTTTAAAAGAAGCTAATATGAAAATCAGTTTAGAAAAATCAGAATTTTTTAAAGATTCAATTAAGTTTTTAGGATATGTAGTTGCACAAAACATAATAAAAACAGATGATGAAAAGGTAAAAACAATTAAACAATACCCTTTACCAGAAACTCTTAGACAACTTAGATCATTCCTAGGAATGATAGGATATTATCGCAAATTTATTAAGAATCATGCACAAATAGCAAAACCATTAACAAAGCATTTACAGAATGAAAATGGTCAAGTATCAACATACTTAGCAAAGAAAACTAAAATAAATTTAGATAAAGAAGCAATTGAAGCTTTTGAAATATTAAAAAATAATCTAATAAAAGAAGTTGAATTAAATCAACCAGATTTCAATAAGAAATTCATTTTAACCACAGACGCCTCAGACGACGCTGTAGGAGCAGTTCTTTCACAGAACGGAAAACCAATAACATTTATTAGCAAAACATTGCAAAAATCAGAACGCAGTTATGCGGCAAACGAAAAAGAACTATACGCAATAGTATATGCTTTAAAAAATTTGAGAAACTATTTATATGGTGTAAAAGATCTTGAAATACATACAGATCACCAACCACTAACGTTTTCATGCTCAAAGAAAAATCCGAATGCCAAAATGAAGAGATGGTATAGAAGAATATGGCCCGAAAATAATTTACAAACCAGGAGTAACCAACGTAGTGGCAGATGCATTAAGTAGACAGAATTTAAATATGTTAGAAGATAACAATACACAACATAGTGCAGAAAGTAGCGAAGAATATTCGGAAAAACTAAGTAAATGTGTGAATAAATTCAAACAGCAAATAATATTTGAACAATCTGAAACAGAATCTGATGAAATAATAAATGTTTTTAACAACAAAAGAATAATGATTTACTTTAGGAATAATGAAAATATAGTCAATATTTTAAAAACATATATAACCCCAGGAACAATAGGAATTTATGGAAAGACAGAAGAAATTTATCAAGTAAAAGATAAATTGAGGAAATTTAATAATAAATTCATAGAATGCGAATTTTTAGCACAAGATATAATAAATAAAAAAGATCAAGTAGAAATCGTAGAACAAACACACATAAGAGCACATAGAAATGCTAAAGAAAATACTAAACAAATAGAGGAAAATTACTATTGGCCGACAATTAGGCGAGATTTTGAAGAATATGTAAGATTTTGCGACATATGCAATATAAATAAATATGATCGCAAACCACATAAGGAAAAGATTGGTGAGGCACCAATTCCAAAAGAGGAAGGGGAAATGCTACACATAGACATCTTCTACATAAATAAAAATTTATATTTAACGTGCATCGATAAATTTAGTAAGTATGCAAGCATCCTGGAATTGAAAGACAAAACTAATTTGAAGGAAAAAGTATTAGAGATACTACAGATATATCCAAAGTGTAAAAAAATAGTTATGGATAATGAAACAAGTTTTAAATCACCAGTATTCCAGTCTTTAATGAAAAGAAATAATATAGAAATATTTTATACAGACCCTTGCCACAGTAAGACAAACGGACAGATAGAAAGATTCCATTCCACTTTACAGGAAATAATAAAATGCATTAAAGATGAATATAAATTATTAGACTTCACAGAAATAATTTTTAGAGCAATAAAAGAATATAATAACTCTATACACAGTACTACTAATAAGAAACCAACAGAAGTTTACTTCGATAAAATAGGGAAAGAAGTAATTAGTAAAGAACTAAAAAATAAACAAGAAAAAATGTTGGAAGTTCATAATAAAGGAAGGAGAGAAATTCAAGTTGAAGAAAACCAAATAGGTTATAAAAAGGTAGATAAAAGAAATAAAATGGAACCGAAATTTCAAAAGGTTATTATAAAAGAAGACTTAGGTCATGCAGTTAAAACTCAAACAGGTAGAATTGTTCATAAAGATAATTTAAAAATAAAACCTAAACGTAAAACTAATCAATCTCCTCATTACAGGAATTCAAAATGAATACAATCATAATAATAATGATTATCACTGCAACACTAAGTAAAGCAGAAGTAGAAATAATAGATTATAGCAGAGAAGAATACATCCTAATAGAAGATGGAGATACAATAATAACTCAAGGAACAAATAATATATTCCATATAACTAACCTAACAATAATAGAAAGTGTACTTAAGCAAAGCGATGAGGCGGTACAAAATGATATAAATTATACACAAAAAATGAATAAGCATTATGCAGAAATTGAGATAGTTAATAACTTACTTGAACAGCTCAAAGAGCATTATTCTAGAACTAGACGTTCATTAAATTTTATAGGTACAGTTTGGAAATTCATTGCCGGAACTCCAGATCATTATGATGAAGAAATTTTAGAAGAGAAAATAAATGATTTGGTTAAAAATAATAATCAACAAATGATTACTAATTCAAAAATGTTTAAAGTAATAAAAGATTTTGTCTATACTGAAAAAGATGAAATAATTTCAAGACAATTAAAAGTAATAAGTTATGAACTACAAAATATAATAAATACATTAACTTTTGCAAAGCTAGGAAAATTAAATCCAGCAATTTTAAGTAACAAAGATATTAAAGAAATACTAAAACATGAGAATAGTACTTTTTCAGTTACAGATCTAATTGATGTAAGTAAATTTAAAATATATCAGAAACATAATATTATTGTAATAATGATTAAATATCCGATTATTAAAGAAACATGTAAAACATATATTACTAAAAGTATTCCACAAAAGGATGGAAAACTATTAATTGAAAATAAGATTGCTAAATGCAATAAATTTATTAATTTACAAAATTGTAAAACTGAAACACAAAGTAGATATTGTGAATATAACACAACAGAATCATGTTTAACTAAACTATTGAATAAGAATTATACTAAGTGTAATAAGATAAAGGAAAATAATTATCCATTAGAAATATTAAAAGAAGGAGCAATATTAGCTACCGGAAATCATGTTATAAACAACATTACTTATAAAGGTACATATTTAGTAACCTATAATCAAAATGTAACTATTGATAATCAATTATTTTCAAATGATAAAAATATTATACAAGCATACCTTAAGGGTTATTCAAATACTTTATATGAAGTAGATACATATATGGATTCTTTGAATGAAGATCTAAAATTTAAAAATATTTAATTTTAATATTGGCATATCAATTCTATTTACTATTATATTAACAATTGTAATACTGTATATCATTAAATTAGTCATATCATTGAGACGACAAAAACATCAAAAGATTCAAGTCAACATTGAACTGGAAAGACAACAAGCAGAAGACCACTTCAATGCATTAGTTGAAAAAGCAAAAGAAAAATATGCAGCAGAAGGAAGATCGGGGCGACCTTTTTAGAAGTACGGGGGAAGTTAATACCACATCACGTTCAACGTATAAAAATAGAATACACCAATGGAAAGACAAGCCAAACTATCAAATATCAATAGAACACATCCTTGGATAACAGATGTTTTCTCAATGGAAAAATACCAGAGTCCAGACAAGCCAAGCCACATCCTTGGATAGCAGATGTTTTCTCAATGGAAAAATACCAGAGTCCAGACAAGCCAAGCCACATCCTTGGATAGCAGATGTTTTTATTTGTCAAAATAGTATAAATAGGAATATCATAGAAAACCAAAAGCCACTTCTTTTAAGTCAGTGAATAAGTTCACAACCCACAGTTTTAAAATCAAATTAGAAACCTTAAGACGTTGTGACCATTTGTATAACTAGGTTAAGTTTTGAATAAATAAAATAAAGTTTTTTTTATCAAAATTAGCCAGTTACATAAATTAATTCGCGTAATGATAATTTAATAAATAAAAAACCAAATCGCCAATTCAGGATTACAAAATAAAGGAAATATTTAACGAATAGAATGAATTTTGCAAAATAATGGTAACCCTACGATAATGTAGACAAAAACTGATATAAAAGAAACTGAGTTAGAAATGACCATATTACCTTAGAAATGTATTTTTGTTTTCGAGATACCTATTTCAAAATATCAAAAGTACCGTTATTCGATTCCAGAAATGTTACCAAGCTTACAAAGTTTTTTTTAGTGTGTGAACAAATTACAACAGTAACAGCATCAAAAACAGTACATATTACGAGCAAAGAAAGTCGTAAAACGCAAAACAGAGCCACACACTGCAATGGAAACCCTCATGAGACAATTCCTAAATAGGATTGGTTCCATGGAAAAAAACAATAAAATGATATTAGATAGAATATCATTGCTAGAGAGACAGAACAGCAATAAAAGAGCTGTACCAAAAAGACAAACATGATGAATAAATCAAAATTCTAGAATGGAATGCTAATGGTTTCGAGAATCGAGGGAGGAGATACAAGTGACTCTCGATATAAACCAGATAGACATATGTCTTATTTCAGAAACGCACTTCAAATTAAATTCTGACCTTAAACTGAAGGGATATAAATTATATAACTCCCCACATCCACATAACTGCGCAAAAGGCGGGGCTGCAGTAGTAGTAAAGAATACGATCAAACTCCATTTAGAAGCAAAATTCCAATCGTGTGCCATCCAAGGAAGTTCCATATGCAAAAAAACGAGCAGTGGCCATCTATCCGTTGCATCAGTATATTGCTCTCCTAGCTATAGAATAAAGACGAGTGATTTTAAAAATCTTT
Organism: Cheilosia urbana; assembly: GCA_946477585.1. Taxonomy (NCBI): domain Eukaryota; kingdom Metazoa; phylum Arthropoda; class Insecta; order Diptera; family Syrphidae; genus Cheilosia; species Cheilosia urbana. The sequence continues at coordinate 50,153,070 of OX297856.1, forward strand.
TCCGCATTTTTCACAATAGATTAATCGTGGGAGTGGATTTTAATGCCAAGAATAAATATTGGGGATCTAGACTAACAAACCAGAGACCATACTGAGACCCCAAACTCACAATCCTCTTGCCGCTGGCCCCCTCAGTTTTTTTTTTTTTTTTTTTCAAATTCGCCATTTGTTTTCCTATCGGTGTTATGTCAATTTAGAATCCTTGTGACATGTAAAAACATACAAAAAATATAAAATCAATGCTGCCAACCGCTACCAACCATGGGGGAATGTGATAGAGTTCGAGACTACCACATTTTAAGATAACTGAATGCTATTGGTTGGTTATTATAAATTTTTAGAAGACGATTAATATATTTTTTTTTTTAATAATACTATCTAAATGAGTCGTTTTATATACTAGAAACATATTAGGACAAACATTGTTGTGTATTTTCCGCTTTTGAATATCATTAAATTCGATTGCACGAGTACATTTTTCTTAAATAACTGAAGAAAAATTCCTCAAAATGTTTTTATTTTCCTACGACCATTCTGCAGTAATCATTTTTCATAAATATTTTCAGAAAAAGTGCACTTATTCCTAAAATAAAATACTATTCACGCGTAACGAATAGTTTCATAGTTGACGGATAAAATTCTCATGCTTATTTTGACATTCGAACGAATAGCCAATTCGAGCGAATGTCTATCAAAATACACACAAGTTCATTCGAACGAATAGAGACATTTGTAGTTATGAATTGGCTATTCGTTCGAATGTCAAAATAAGCATGTCTATGAACTCTGGCAGCAACTTTGCCGACACCGGAAGTTGTTTATATTTTTTGAGGGTGTGTTGGTGTGTTGAAGTTTCGTGACATTTGTCAATGCGAATTTCTATGTATCGATACTAGCGCACTAAATTGTGTACACTCCGTACAAGTATTGCTTGTAGGCAAGGTAAAGGGAAATCGGCCGAAGTTGGGGGTCTCAGTATTGTCTCTGTAACAAACACTAGAGGCAGAGAATTTTATAAATGTATTAAAGAAGATGGCGCGAAATACCACTCGACGGGAAAACCTACCTATTGGCCAACAGATAGGAATAAAACCCCAGATCTTGTCGATTTCTTTTATATCTAAAAATTTATCCTCAAATAAAATAAATGTGGAAGAAGGTCCTGATCTTCAATCAGATCACTCCTCAGTACTTATTACACTTGGCGATAAAATAATGATAAAAGAACAAAGTCCAAAACTTGTCAATAGACTGACTGATTGGAACTACTTTCGACAGATGTTGGAAGATAGTATCCAACTATCATCAGCTATTCAAACAGTAGAGGAACTAGAAAAAGCATTGCAAATACTAACACTAAACATACAAAATGCTGCATGGGCAGCAACTCCTAAAACAACAAGAAAGATTAAGCAAAACTCTTGCCCTCGCGAAATATGTGAAATCATTACACGAAAGAGGAAAGCTAGAAAGCGTTGGCAACAGACAAGGGCGCCAAGCGACAAAACCACACTAAACAACTTAAATAATAAGCTCAGAAATTCTATAAAAGAATTCAAGAATGAGTCTTTAAAAACTTACCTTAGCAGTCTTACAAATGATGCTAGTACCGCCTACTCGCTCTGGAAGGCAACAAAGAAAATGAACCGACCAATAGCCCATATTCCTCCAGTAAAAACCAAAGAAGGTAACTGAGAAAAAAACAGCCAAGAGAAAGCAAACACTTATGCAGATTATCTTGAGGACGTCTTCAAACCCTATTAAGATAAAAGTTACCAAGGAATCGAAGAAAGGTGCGAAGAAGATCGATCAATTCGATCGGTAACAGCTAAAGAACTTGCCAAAGAAATTTAAGAAAATATAAATATAAAAAAGGCCCCAGGGCTTAATTTGAAAACAGGGGAAATCTTAAAACAATTCCCACAAAAAGCTCTAAAAAAACTAGCGCAGATTATAAATGCTGCATTTAAGTTAAGATATGTGCCAAGCATGTGGAAGGTCGCGTAGGTAATAATGATACCACAATCAGGCAAACCACCAATTGAAGTAACCTCATATCGCCCAATATCGATACTACCAATATTGTCAAAGTTATTTGAAAAAATGCTGGTAAGACGCCTGCAAAAAATAATCGATTAAAAATCGCTAGTCCCAAATCACCAATTTGGTTTAAGAAATAAGCACTCTACAATTGAGTGCATAGAATCACAGATAAGATCGAAAAAGCATTTGAAGAGAAAAATGTGTGCTCTACAATATGTCTTGATATAGCACAAGCTTTCGATAAAGTCTGGCACGAAGGACTGATACACAAATTACAAAAACAACTGCCGAAGCAGTATTCGACTATTCTGGATTCTTATATATCAGATCGGTTCTTCAGAATTAAACAAGATACAGAATACTCAACACTAAGAGAGATTAAAGCTGGTGTACCGCAAGGCAGTCTTTTAGGGCCAGTGCTATGCCTTTTATTCACTAGCGATCTGCCTGAAAGCGGAGAAACCACTATAGCAACTATTGCAGACGACACTGCTGTACTTGCTGTAGGAGAAACTGTTAAAATAGCAACAAAAAAGCTCCAAATAGCAATAAACCGTATCTCAGAATGGACTAAAAAGTGGCAGATTAGATTAAATGACCTTAAGTCAGTCCATTTTAATTTTACGTATAAAAACGTACCACATATTCCAGTCTATACATTAAAAACAATGTAGTGGAATATTGAAACACAGCCATATATCTAGGCATGACTCTAGAGCCTAGACGCTAAACTGCGTTGGAAAGCGTATGTAAAGAAAACAAAAAGATGAGTTGAACATGCGATACAGGAAAATGTATTGGCTTATTGGGAGATATTCGTCCCTGCCCAACTACAATAAGTTATTGCTATTCAAGCAAATTCTCAAACCAGTATGGACCTATGGTCTCCTGTTGTGGGCATGCACATGCCAAACAAATTTACAAAAAATGCAGGTTTTCCAAAATAAAGTACTAAGGAACAAAGTCAATGCACCCTGGTACATACCTAACGCTGATCTTCATAGAGATCTAAATATCGAAATGGTTGAAGACGAAATTAAAAAATTTGCTCAAATGCACAAACGTAGGCTTCTCAACCACGTTAGCTTAGAAATAACCGAATTATTAAATACAGACCATGTAATCAGTAGATTACATTGCTTTGTAGAGAAGGAGAAGTTGCTTGGGGCTAAAGTACCTCTTTGCTCTAAATAGGTAGCTCAACTTTGCGGACGCCGATTTTGCGATATAGGATATGTGGTCCTGCCATGTGATTCCTGAATTGACTGTGACTCCTAGAAGGTGCATTGAGTCCTTGTGATGGATTGGATGGTCATCCATTTGGATCTGAGGAACTGTTGATGCATTTTTTCTGGAAAATGTTGTGAGCTGTGTCTTGTTTGCATTAAATACAACCAAGTTGTCCTTTCACCTCTAATACTCATAGACGCTGCGCGTACGGTTTACGAGATAATCGTGTTGTTTCAACCGTCCTGTGTTCCAACCGTACCCAGTCTCCCCTATAAGCGGTCCAAGGTACATGACCTTCCCCTACCTCAGGTTTGCGTCATCTCCAATTCTGTGAATTGGGAGTTGATGAGGTTTATTGAATAATCCTGCCTCCTGCTTAGCGTATTGGTTTTCAATGAAGGCATTTAGACTTTGTAACGAATCTGTCGGTTAGGGACAGTTCGCTCAGGTTTTCAGGTAAGTAGTTTTCCTAAGTTAAAAAAAAAAAAACAGTACATATTTCTAAACAGCAAAAAATAATAAAAAAAATATTACTTCATTAAATTAATTGAAAATAAACAAAACAATTATTCGATTATGCAATTATAATTTCGATAATGCAATCGATAAAATTCAGTTGTCGGAATATTTCGAATCACTATTGTGGCAAACATAACTATTGCAACCTTCTGTGCACTCTTTGTGAGCCCAAATTTTACAGGTGATACATTTGTATCCAATTTTTACTAGATCTGCTCCTTCAATACGTTGACAAGCAGACAAGGAAAGAAAACTTCTCTTCTTCAAAATAAAAAAAAATAGCACTGGAATGCTGCATTTTTTTTTTACTTTCGTAACTTTTGCGAGATTGCTATGCGTATTTTTGGTGTATGCAGTAAAGAGTGTAGAGTACAGGATGGTGAATAGTTTAAACGTGTCAGTGTTGTTTTCGTTACTTTTTTTTACTTAAAGCGGGGGTTGGGGACGGTTGAAACAATGTGTTTAATTACTTTTTTATTATTATATATTATTTTAACGAAATCAGAAGAAATAGAAGTCTACAATATACACCGATACACCAGAGGAAGAACAAATAAAAAAGGAGCATGAAGCAAGGCTGAAACAAACCAGCTGAGCAAGCTAAGAAAAGGTTGGAAGGTGTAAAAAATAAAATAAAATTTCGTAACTTAACAAAAAAAAAAAATAATGCAGCATTCCAGTGCTCTTTTAATTCAGAAAAAGAAGAAGAAGATGAGTTTTGAGACTGTTTGTCAACGTATTCAGGGAGCAGATCTAGTGAAAATTGGATACAATGCATCACCTGTCAAATGTGGGCTCACAAAGAGTGCACATAAGGTTGCAATAGTTAAGTTTGCCACAATTGCGATTCGGAACATTCCGACAACTGAATTTTATCAATTGAATTACCTATCGAAATTAAAGTAATTTTCCTTTTGTTTATTTTTAATTATTTTATTGAAATAAGTTAAATATTTGTGCTCATTTTTTGTTGTTTAGAAATACTGTTTATTTTGTTCATTATTAATTATTAATCTATATATATAAAAATGGATTTTGGTTTGTCCGGATGTTTAAAACTCGAAAACGACTGTACCAAATTGGATACTTCCTTCTGCGGATTTGTTCGTAATTGCTCCGCGAAGGTTTAGGAAAAAAGAAAAATTGAAAAAATTAAGAAAATTGCGCGGAAAATTAGAAAATTAAAGTTTGTATGGGGAAATACACTTTGAAAAAAAATTAACTGGATAGAAATCAAGAAGTGACACTTCAAATAAAAAAAAAATATTTTGAATTTTAAAAGCAATTGTTGTTGTCAATTATTTTAATTATTTTCCAAGCAAATTGTTGTTGTCAACAATTTTGAAGTTTTTTCTTTTTTTTTAACCCTAGAAAGCTAACGTTACCAGACTTCCATGAAAAGCTAACCATTCGTCTTCAAAAACCTTTTTTTTTTTTAAATAAATTATTAGATTTTATTCAGTTTCTTACCATAAATAAGAAAAATAGGATATAGGTAAAAGATAATTATAAAAAAGAGAGTCCACCGGCTACTGAGTTGGCGCGAAAGCACGATTACGTAAGTCAAATAATAAGGAAGGGAGATGAAAAAATTGATTTTATGTTCGTCGTTTCGACGAACGTTAGCTTTCTAGGGTTAAATATAGGTACCTAAAAACTTTGTTCTAATAAATTATGTTTACTATGTTACATTAAGTAACTTTTTGAAATGAAGTAGATAAGTACTTTGATTATACAAAGATGATATTATGGCCGACGATATTTTGAATCGAATTCGCACTGTGACATCGGATAATGAACTGGAGATGTCAGATGAAATGCGCAACAAAGCTTTGATTTGACGCATTTAATCGAGAATTGGAGCGAGAAATGGACTTCGAACGAATCGCATTGAGTCAAGCTGTTCGAACAAATGTGCCAATGTTGAATCTATATATATAAAAATGAATCCCTATTTCCCTTGGTCGCGGCATGACGCGTGAACGGCTGGACCGATTTCGCTTATGAAAGAAAAAATTAAGAAAATTGCGCGGAAAATTAGAAAATTTAAGAATACTTAACCACCATATTAAATTATATCTAATGTAACCATAGCGCTTTTACAATTCAAACTTTTTTGATGTAACCTTATGGCGGTGGCGCTGTTGCCGATCGCCGAAACAGCGCTACCAAGTTGATTAAAATTTTGTAGATGGATATGGTTGCTTCCAGTTTTAAATTTCGGATAGTTTTTGACCTATAGGTGGTACTTTGAAAAACACAAGCGGGATAAGAAAACGGATTGTGGCACGTCCCATTCAAAAATAAAATCAAACGCTATTTCTAAAGTTGTATAATGAAAATTATTAATGGACGCTGTCCAAATAAAGCAATTTGCGAAATGTGAGCAAAATTTAATACGAAAGGTACGGGCAAAGCCGGGTGGGTACAGTTACATATAAAAGAGACTGACGTCCGTATGTGCACTCATAACTCGGGGACGGATCGTTCGATTTTTATAATTTTTATAATTTATATATTTATCTACATAATTCGTTCAGTTAAAATTCTGTTGCGAAACATCAATGTACCGAAACTTTGCAACGGATCGCATTTGTTTTATGGTGAAGGATCTCACATCAAATATCATACAAGTGATGATTTTAAGGGGAAAATTCAAAGGCAAACATTCTTATTCCGCAGATTTCGCTTATTAAGAACGATTTACCATTCGTGCGACTTCAATTTCCCGTGCGTCTCGCTTTCGCTATGACAAATAATTTATTGCAAGGATAATCGATGGATGTTTGTCAATTTAGTGAAAAAGTGGAAGGTTGGACGACACGTCAAAATCATTGCGGTTTGATTGAAAAAAATCAACATTGATATTCATCATTTATTTCTATTGCATTTAATATAACTTTTGAATAAAGAATTTTAATTGTGTCGAATTACATAAATTAGCAAGTGCTTGGTGCATGCTCGGAATTTATTAACAAATTAACAAATTTGGGCGAAACGAAGTTTGCCGGGTCAGCTAGTTCTTTATAAAAACAATGACGTGATAAATATTGTCAAACAAAGCTTTTATTTAAAATAAAACTTAATCAAATATGTAACAATGGAAGATTGTGTTCGTGTTTTCTGACCCCAACAACAGTTCCAACCGACCCTGGTATGTTTACGATTAAAACAAATTTGTATTTTGTATGATCGATACTCACCATCTTTTTATCGATTTTAAGGCTGCATATGACAGCATTTATAGAGACGAGCTATACAGAGCCATGTCTAGTTTTGGCATCCCTGCCAAACTTGTCAGATTGTGCAGAATTACGATGGAGAATGCTCGCTGCTCCGTAAAGGTCGGAAACAATCTCACCGAGACCTTTGATGTCAAAAAAGGATTTAGACAAGGCGACGCGCTGTCATGTGACTTCTTCAAATTTTGCGAAACTCACAAGCCAACACCAGAGGCACAATTTTCCATAAGTCTGAACCGAGCGTGCTCAGATCGTTCTGATGATTTTCTGTTTTTCCTGTTTTTTTTTTCTCTCAAATATGACTGGAAGTGTGAATGTATTATGTGTAATCAGCATTTTACTCAGCCTGCTCAGTCATATAATTCTGAGCTCATAGAGCGCGCTCTGATCATGCTCTGAACGAAAAAAGTAACACGAATTCGACCTCTGATGTATCTGAGCTAAAAAAGAAACACAAGCGCGCTCTGAACCGAGCGTGCTCAGATCGTTCTGATGATTTTCTGTTTTTCCTGTTTTTTTTTTCTCTGAAATATGACTGGAAGTGTGAATGTATATGTGTAATCAGCATCTTACTCAGACTGCTCAGTCAATTAATTCTGAGCTCATAGAGCGCGCTCTGATCATGTTCTGGACGAAAAAAGAAACACAAATTCGAGCTCTGATGCATCTGAGCTAAAAAAGAAACACAAACTTTTTGTATAACAGTTCAGGTTGTGCTCTGAACTAAAAAAGAAAAACGCCTAAAATCACCCAAGACGAATTTAACGTCATTCCTAGGACAATGCTCATATTATGTTTTTTCGAGGAGCTCGTAGAAACACTCTTTGGTAGCATCGTATTTTTCTTCTGTGGGGGCGTGAGCGCATATTAGGCTGAGGCGTTCACTTACGTGTCGAAAGCTCAAGACTTCTTCGGTCTGTTCAGAGTTCGAACATTCCACGTGCAGATCCGAACGTCATTGTCTTTTTTTCGTCTTGCAGGGTCGTTAACAGTGAATCCGTCCTTATCCGAGGCTATTGGTTGCTTCGCAACATAGATTTTTTTCCGTGGTAGGGTAGTTACCCCACGCACATTGACGTATCCATTCAACCAAAAGTGAGCTTCGTCGCTAAACACCGTAGAATGGACGTAGTCCGCGATACGTACTTCGAACAGAACCATGATTTTCAAAATAAATTTGCACAATTTGGAAACGTTGTTCAAGTGTCAGTCTATTCATGTTCAAATGCCAAACGAAACTAAAAATAGTGTTACCAACTTAAAGTTTTATACCTTTAAAAAAAACACCCTCTACATACCCAAATTTCTTATAAATCCGCCATTTTGTTTTCTTATTCGTGTTATGTCAATTGTAATCGACTGGCATAATTACAGCATCCGTGAGCCAGCCATACGTCACTGAATTTTGTGGATTTTACAAGCAAAACAATAACAAATACAGTCACGTATTACTCGATCACGGATGCAGTAATTCAACCCCAGTATGAACCTATGGACTACAATTGTGGGCCTGCAGCACATGCATGCATACAGGTTTACAAAAAATGCAGGTCTTCCAAAATAAAGTACTAAGGAACATAGTCAATACACCTTGGTACATACGTAACGCTGATCTACATAGAGATCTATTGAAATGAATGAAGGCGAAGTTAAAAAAAAGTTAAAAGTTGATCAAATGTACAGAAGTAGGCGTCTCCACCACGTTAACTAATTAATAACCGAATTATAAAATACAGACAATGTAATCAGGAGGTTAAGGCGGATAAAACTGCTTGATCTATAAAAATTAGCTAAGAATAGAAATCAGTTTATAATACTTTCTACCAAAAAAAGGTCTTACATCCGACAACCGGCGGTTCCTTTTTAAATATTCAAACAATATTCGAACGACGACATTCCTCACCTCTCCACTTCCCAGGCAGCCAGTGCTTGTGATAATCCTAAGAAGCTGTGTAGATCTGGTGTACATCCCATTGTACGGTGTGGTTGTCTGGTGGATTGATTGACAAACCGATTAATCGAGATAAGTTAAGCAAAGTCCAAAGAACAGCTTGCTTGTGCGTCGGCGGGGCTCTTCGTACTACCCACTTCGCTGCATTCTCAACAAATTTCATAACAGCCCAATACTGTCGCTCGTCTCTCAGATAGATGGCGGAGCAGTTCAATATTCACCTATGTTGGGTGCCGGGGCATAGGGACATCCCAGGTTACTGCTAGGCTGATGATCTCGCCAAACACGGAACTACATTACCTTTGCTTCCAATTAAGGATTCCTTAGGTATTCCAATCACTACTTGTAAACTCTTAATAAAGCTGGATGCTATCGATAGAACAAATCTTAGGTGGACAACCGACACGCACATGTCTAGCGACAAAACAGATCTGGCTCATAGGAAGGCATGCAACAAGGGTTGGCGTATTTTCAAAAGATTTTTACAGAAGCTGTTTGGACGAGGAGGAGGAAGAAACCATTCTCCATCTTCTCTGTACTTGTCCGGCTCTCTCACAAAGACGAAAACTCCATTTGGGAGCGTTCTACATTCGAAATCTCTTACGCTTCATCAGAAGCTAAAATTGGTTCAACGAGTAGGAAGAATTAAATACATAGATTCATTCATATCACAAGGGACCTTATAATGGTATAAGTTTTTCGGCTAGCCGACAGCCACTTCAAACTTACCTAACCTAAAGTCCCTCACTATTGCAGAAGCATCCCTCGCGTTCTAGCTCTGCAAAGTCTTTCGATGAAAAAAGAAAGAAAAAAAAATATATATACAAAAGAAAAATGTATTTTAAATTTCAATCGTCTTCATTTTCTATGATAATGTATTGATATAATAAATTATTGATTTAACTATTATCGACATGCCACGTTGTTGTGCCACGGTGTAGGCACGGCGCTCGTAGTTTATACTTTTAAATATTTGTTAGTTTGAAAAAAAGCGTATACAGAAAAATATTTATGCATATCTTCGTTTATAAAATAACTAGCTGACCCGGCGAACTTCGTTCCGCCCAAATCTATATATATATAAAAAAAACTTAAAATTGTGTTCGTTTGTCGCCGATTCACGCCTTAACGCATTTATCGATTTTAACCAAACTTTCACACATCTTGGGTATTGGTCTACATATGATTTTTGTGAAGTTTGGTGGTAATTGGAAAACGTATGTTTGTATAATTTGTTTAAAAAAAACGGTGCAAAGAATATATATTTGTACTGTAAAATGTTTTTTTTTGTTTGGTCTTATGAGAAATTCATTTTTGTTTTGTCAAATCAATTTTTTTCGAATATCCAGTCGTTTTTTTTTCAGTTTTCTAAACATTTTGAAAAATTGTAGCTGTACGATTCCTACGCTGGAATCGGAAAACTTATGCGTGCGTGAAAAAAAAAACATGAATTTGGGTAAATTTTTTTTTTTTTTTTTCGGTGGCGCTGTTATCGATATCCTAAACAACTCAACCGATTTCAAAGAAATTTTGTGGCTGTATTTGGTTGGTTACAGTTTGAAAGATAGATAGACGGGTGATTTTTTAAGAGGTTTAGAACTTTTTAAAAAAAAAAAAACACAAAAAATTCGAAAAAATGAATGAAATATTTATTTGATAGTTTGAACCTTGCAATTTAATGTTTAAAGATAATTTCATGCAAATGTTGACCGGCTGCGTCTCAGGTAGTCCATCCGCTGAGTCCAATTTTGGCATACTCTTTCACACATATCGGCCGGTATCTCACGAATGAATGCATGGATGTTGGCTTCCAGTGCGTCAATCGAAGCGGGCTTGTCCCTATACACATTAGCCTTGACATACCCCCACAAAAAATAATCTAATGGTGTCAAATCGCACGATCTAGGCGGCCAATTGACCGGCCCGAAACGTGAAATTAACTGTTCACCAAACTCGCCTCGCAATTGCGCCATTGTTTCGCGTGCTGTGTGGCATGTGGCACCGTCTTGTTGAAACCACATATCATGCAAGTCAAGAACTTCCATTTCGGGCAAAAAAAAGTTTGTTATCATCGCTCGGTAGCGTTCACCATTGACAGTAACGCTGCGATTCGCCTACCCTACCCCTTCGGGTAGGGGTTAGAATATACCCGAGGTAGGCATGCCTGTCGTAAAAGGCGACTAAAATCCAATCTCCGTATACCGAGCGAAATGGCGTATACAAAAAAAATGCAATGAACAAAACAAAAAGATTAAGTACCCCAGGTGGCAGTCCAGCTTTACTGGAAAATCCACCCTCTTCGGAGGTCGGCTCTACGGATTCTGGGGAGAGCCGCTTATTGCAATCCATAAACCCTTTTATTAAAAGCACAAGGGTATCTCGATCTCCTCCAACAAGATCGAATAACGCCGGGAAAAGAAGTCCGCCGGGAGCGCTAGCGCGTGAAAAACAGGACTCAGTGAAAGATAAAAGTCTTGAGGAAGAAAATAAAGCACTCCGAATCAAGCTTAATGAAATGGATCTACTCTATCAAGATCTTAAGAAAGAGATAGAACTGTTAAAAGAACAAAATAAGGTTCTAAGGAACACCCATTTGCAGAAAGAACGCGAATGTACTCCACCACGGTTAGCTAGTCGGGAATACCACACCGACGAAGAAGAGCCAGCACGCGAAACGAATTGGGTAACTAAGAAAAGACCTAGTAAGAAAAGGAGAGCCGGTTCTTCGCCCGAAGTCGAGCCCCTAAAAGAACTAACGCGTAAAGTACCGCAAGAAAAACAACTCCGAAAGCATATTCGCGCACCACCTCCAATAAACGTCGTTGGGGTAACGGATTATAATAAATTGAACAGCCTCCTTAAAGGAACGATAACATCGAAATTTAAGGTAACATTTTCGAGAAATAATGCGTGGAAAATTAACATCGATAACCACGAAGACTACCGGGCAGTGTCCCAAAAGCTAAATACCGAAAAGATCCAGTGGTATACTTTCGAAATAAAGTCAGAAAGGCCACATCGTGTTGTAGCAAGGGGACTCCACCCCTCATGCAAAAAAGAAGAGGTTATAAACGACCTTCAAGCCAAAGGTTTTAAAATTCTTGATGCCGTTAATATCATCAAGAAGGAGAAACAGAAATCGGAAGAAGATAAGGATGTCCTGGTAAGGCGTGAACTTCCGCTCTTTATGCTTACCTTCGATAGGTCTGATAATATCGAAGATATCTACCGAATTAAAACAATACTAAATATTGTGGTAAAAATCGAGCCCATGCGCAGAAATTTAAAAATAATTCCACAGTGCAAACGTTGCCAAGAATTTAATCATACGCAAATGTATTGCAAAAAAGAGCCGCGATGTGTTAAATGCGCCGGAAATCATTTCTCCCAAGACTGTGGAGCAAATAAACAATCCGCCGCTACCTGTGCCAACTGTAATGGAAAGCACCCGGCAAATTATAGAGGTTGCGAAGTAGCTAAAGAGTTGCAAAAACGGAGAGATGCGCTCCTTAAGCCACAAAATATAAAAACAAAGCCGCCAACAAAGACAAAGCGTAAGACCGCCCGGGAGGTAGTAGGCAATATAAAATCTCCGCTTCAAGAGCGTAATAATGTCAAAGAAAAAGAGACAACAGAAAAGCCCTCGACCTCTGTTGTCAAAAGAAACGCTACTGAAAAGTTAAAATCAGGAAAGCCAATAGTGGCGAATAGTGGCCCCCGGACAGCCAGAGTGCAGACCTACGCTCAGGCCGCGGCATCCGAAGGAGCAAAAAACGTTGAAACTTCGCCGGAACCTGTTTCTCATGTATTCTCAGTTATTCTCCAGAAACTTGAAGAACAAAGCAAAATAAATAAAATTATTCTCGATCGCTTGGTTAAGCTCGAGAATAATTCACGGAAAACGCGTACATCAAATAAAATATGAATGAAAAACCAATGTTAAAAATATGCACTTGGAATGCAAACGGACTTCTGCAAAAACTCGACGAATTGGAAATATTCATACGCGAGAAAGATCTTGACATTTGCTTGATTTCTGAAACTCACGTGAAAAGGGGATCGAGCTTAAAAATAAAAGGCTATAATGACTTCCACGCTTGTCACCCTTCGGGAAACGCGAGAGGTGGATCGTCATTGTTTATTAAAGACTGCATTGAACAATACGAAGACCTGAAGATAGAGCTTGAAACTATGCAACTGTGCACGATTCGAGTGAAAAATAGTCAACGTACTCTTAGAATTTCATCTATCTACTGTCCACCGCGTTCCGCACTTGAAAAAACTGATTATACTAACTTGCTTAAATCGCTCAAACAAAACTTCATTATTGGCGGCGATTTTAATGCAAAACACACGTTCTGGGGTTCTAGATATATCTCGCGAAAAGGAAGAATGCTCTATGGGGCGGGTATGGAGTATAGTTGTGATTTCCACTCGACGGGCAAACCAACCTACTGGCCAACTGATACTTCAAAAACACCTGACCTGATTGATTTTTTCGTCGTGAAAGGAATATCTACCAACCACATTAAAGTTGAAGAGAGCTTTGATCTGTCATCTGATCATTCACCGGTTATTTTAACATTGAGCGTAAAACTAGTAAATAACCTTGAGCCAGCGAGATTAACTGGTAGAACAACTAACTGGGAAGGCTTTAGGAACGAAATTGAAGGGAATGTTGAACTTAGCGTTCCACTTACGACACCCTATGAACTTGAGGTTGAAGTAGATCGCTTCGTTGAGATCGTACAGGTCGCTTCCTGGAATAATACGCCTAATCCAAGGAAAATGCCGGCCAAATACGGTTTACGATATCCTCCCGAAATAAAAGAATTGGTCAATGAAAAAAGGAAGGCGCGTAAAAAATGGCAACAGAGTCGCGCCCCGCAACATAAAACACATTTGAATTATTTGTGCAATTTATTGAAGACAGCTATCAAGGACTTTAAAAATCGTGCGATAGGTTCTTACCTTGAAAGTCTAACGGCGAAAAAAGATTCCAATTATTCACTTTGGAAAGCTGTAAAAGGCACCAAAAGGCCCAAAATCCCCGCGCCGCCAATTAAAATAAATCAAAATGAATGGGCAAGGGAAGATAAGGAAAAAGCGGACGTTTTTGCCGCCCATTTAGAAGAAACCTTTAAACCGTACAATGGTCGGGCGGTTCACGACAGTGTTATTGGGATGGAATTACTATCCGACGATTTAACACTCACAAGTGCAACGCTAAGGGAACTAAAACGTGAAATTGAATCCCTAAAACCTAAGAAAGCTCCTGGTTATGATTTGATCACGGGAGAAGTTCTCAAAGTCCTACCAAGAAAAGCATTAATTAAGCTTCTTCATATTATAAATGCCGCGCTCAGACTAAAACACGTGCCGAGCCAATGGAAAGTTGCGGAGGTCATAATGGTTTTAAAACCAGGAAAACCGCTAAATGAAGTAAAGTCGTATAGACCAATTTCCCTTCTTCCAGTTATATCCAAAGTTTTCGAGAGAATTTTACTAACGCGCCTACAACCGGTTATAGAATATAATAATCTTATCCCTGACCACCAGTTTGGGTTCAGAACCAAGCATTCCACGATTGACCAAGTGCATAGAATTACTGACGTAATTGAGAAAGCATTTGAAGAAAAAAAGATATGCTCAAGCGTATTCCTTGACGTCTCACAAGCCTTTGATAAGGTGTGGCATGACGGATTAAAATTTAAATTACGACAAGTTCTTCCCGTACGCCTATATGATATTTTAGAATCATATCTCGGGAATAGACTCTTCCGTGTTAGACATGGAAACGAATACTCTGAGCTTAAGGAAATTTCGGCCGGCGTGCCGCAAGGAAGTGTCCTTGGGCCCCTTCTCTATTTGTTATATACTCGCGATATACCAAGAGAAGATGACACTACTCTCGCTACGTTCGCCGACGACACCGCTATCCTAGCAGTAGGTAATACAATTGAAGAAACGACTGCAAAACTTCAAATCGCACTGAATAAGGTAAATGAATGGACGAGGGACTGGCGGATCGCCCTCAACGAAACTAAATCTGTTCACGTGAATTTCACGTATAAGAAAACTAATGACATGCCAATTTTCCTAAACTTGGCCCGAATACCCTTTGCAAACGAGGCCAAATACCTGGGAATGACACTCGACGCAAAGCTGAAATGGAATTCGCACGTGAAAATGAAACGTAAAGAACTCGATATCAAATATAGAGAAATGTACTGGCTCCTCGGAAAATATTCCCAGCTCAGTACCGAAAACAAACTGCTTCTATACAAGCAAGTGCTAAAGCCGGTGTGGACCTACGGTATACAACTTTGGGGTTGTACCAAGAAAACAAATGCCAATATTCTACAAACTTTTCAAAATAAAGTGCTTAGAGAAATTGTACAAGCACCATGGTATATTAGAAACGACGATATCCACAGGGATCTCGGAATTCCAACAATTGAAGCTGAAACTAGAAGCTTCGCGAGAAAGCATAGAAACCGACTAATCGGACATGTCAACAATACAGTCCGACAAATTTTGGACGAGAACAATTTATTGCGCCGGCTTCAAAGAACGAAACCGTTCGACTTGGCAAGATAAGATTAACCGCGTCTAAATTGCGGAGCATACAGGATCTTTCATTGGAAAGTAGCCTGTCAAAAGTTGTTATTTCGTTATAGAAAAATTGCTTGATAAGTTATATCTTAGTTGCAGTATCTAACAATCTTTCGAAGGGTGGTGTTTTTAGTCAGTAAAAATCTGACACTACTATGAGCACGCGCTTGCTATTCTCATAGTGTCTTTGGAAGATTTTCACCTACCCACGGTTAAAAAAAAAAAAAAAAAAAAAAAAATCTTTGAAGAAATATGGCCCAATAATGCCGCCGGCCCATAAACCGCACCAAACAGTGGCTTTTTCGGGATGCATTGGTAGCTGTTGCAATGCTTCTGGCTGATCTTCACCTCAAATGCGGCAATTTTGCTTATTTACGTACCCATTCAACCAAAAATGAGCCTCATCGCTGAACACAATTTTTCGATAAAAAAGCGGATCCTCGGCCAGCTTTCCAAGAGCCCATTCACCAAAAATTCGGCGTTGTGGTAGGTCGGCTGGCTTTAGTTCCTGCACAAGCTGTATCTTAAAAAGCTTTACGCACAAATCCTTCCGCAAAATTTTCCACGTAGTGCTGTAACAAAGGCCTAACTGCTGGGAACGGCGCCGAATCGACATTTCGCGGTCTTCTGTCACACTAGCTGATACGGCCGCAATATTTTCTTCACTACGCACAGTACGTAAACGTGTTGGTGGTTTAATGTCCAACAAAGTAAATTTGGTGCGAAATTTGGTCACAATCTTCCGAATAGACTGCTCAGAAGGTCGAGAGTGCCGATCATAAAATGGAAGCAGCGCGCGATGAACATTTCGAACCGAGCACGAATTTTGATAGTAAAATTCAATAATTTGCAAGCGTTGTTCATTTGTAAGACGATCCATGGTTAAATTGCAAACCAAACTGAAGCTGTTTGACAGTGACACAAGGTACTAAACACACGTCAGCTGTCAAAACCAGTGTTGCCAAAACCAAACCAGCTAAAAAATCACCCGTTATTTTGGACCCGATAGTTGACTCTGTTGTCGATATTGTAAGCCACTTAACCGATTTGAATAAATTTTGTCGCTGTGTATGGTTGGTTACAGTTTGATAGATAGGACTATTTTGGACACGATAGCTGGCGATGTGTTCAACCTCCAAAACCACTTAACCGATTTCAATAAAATTGTTTAGGCTGTGTATAGTTGGTTACAGTTTGAAAGATAGGACACTATTTTGGTATAGTGGGTACGGCTATATATGCAAAAGAGACTGACATCCGTATGTGCACTCATAACTCGGGAATGGATCGTGCTTCGTGGATTCGTATTGACCCAAGGAAATGTATGCTACTTTTTGTCGTGAAAATAAAAGTTTACGGGGATGAGATTGGGATGAAACTTTGTATGGAGAACCGCATTTAAAAAAAAAAGAAGATTGAATAGAAATACGGGTACTGTCACTTCCAATACAAAAAATATTATTTAAAATGTTTAATTTTTGAATTATTTTGATGTGCCGGGCTTACCGCTACACAATTTGAATTTGAAAGTCGGCTTCAGTTATAATTTTGTTGCGCAACCTCAATCCACCGAAATTTTGTAACTGATCGCGTTTGATTTGATAGTGAAGAGTCTCAAATCAAATGTCGTGGAATAAGCGACGATTTTGAGTGGAAAATTCAAAGGAAAACATTCTAATTCCGCAGTTTCCGATTATTCAGAAAGATTTTCCATTCGTTCTTAAGCGTATCAATTTCCCGTTTCGCTATGCCAATTAATAAGTCTCAAGGACAATCGCTGGAATTTTGTGGAATCAATCTTGAATTCCCATGTTTCTCCTAAAGTCAAATGTATGACCTTCCGCTTTATACATCGTGTATCGTAAGCCACATGTGCATTGAGCATGCTCAATATTATTATTTTCATTAGGTACATCAACGAATATGGGCGAAACAAAGTTTGCCGGGTCAGCTAGTGAAATTATAAGTATCAATTTATCTTATCTTCAATCTTGAAAATAAATTGAAGGTACCAGCGTAGGAACTGCACAGCTCCACTTTTTTAAAAAGTTGGGAAAATTTGAAATAAACCCGACTGAAAATTCGAAAAAAAAGTATTTTGACAAAATTACCTATATAAAAATAATTAAAAAAAAAAACTTATTTCACAGTATAAATACATTCTTTTTGCACCTTTTTTGTAAAAAAAAATTGTCAAAATCTTCCAACTCGTAGTTTTTGACTTCTCGAAGGACATTTTGAGACGTCAAATCACTATAAAAGGCCATATAATCTTGATGACCGCCAAAACCATCTAGATTTCCTGAAAATATCTTTGTGTCATCGTTTTGGACAACAAATTGCAACTCATGAGCAGACACATATCCTCGATCAAAATCAAAGCTCTGTTGCGCTTTTCATCTGACATCTCCAGTTCATTATCGGATGTCACAGTGCGAATTCGATGCAAACTATCGACGGCCATAGCACACAACACACCCTCAACAATCCGCAGCGCTTCGAACGAAGTAGGGCCACAAACATTGACCAAAAGCATTCTCAAATAGAAGCATTCGTCGTTTTTCGAGTGAACTATGTATATTCTACCAATTGAATCACTTGCATAAACACCACGGAATCCGGGAACTACTTCACCTAGTTTCCGAAGCTGGAACTTTTTCGACGACGCATTCCAATATCGGGGCATTTCGCAATAAGTAAGTGTTCGTGCAAACTCGTGGCTTGGGCAAGTGTCGAAAAAATTGATTAATGTTATGGCAGGCAAGTGCCATAACCCTACTCACGAATGAGCAGAGTACCATGATTGTTACTCGCTCATTTTTCGTAACAACCCCTACGTGAAAACTCAAAACGCTCACTCATACTAATGCAAGGATCCTAAAAATAATGGATTCAAACACCATCAAACAAATATCAAAGTATCTAACATAGTAAGCATAATTTAATAGAACAAACTTATTAGGTAGGTACCTATGTCCTATATTAAAAAAAAAAAATGTCGAAATTGTTCACAACAACAATTTGCTCGGAAAAAATTTGAAATAATTGACAACAGTAATTGCTTTTAAAATTATTTTTTTTTTTTTGTATTTGAAGTGTCACTACTCGATTTCTATGCATTTTTTTTTTTTTTTTTTTTTTTTTTTCAAAGTGCATTTCCTTATACAAACTTTCTTAACCTCTTTCATCCCCTCAAAATTTTGTTTTATAGAGACCAATAGCAAATATGTGTGAAAGTTTGGTTCAAATCGGTAAATGCGTTAAGGCGTGAATCGGCGACAAACAAACACAATTTTAAGGATTTATTTTTATATATACAGAAGATAGATAGATGGATATGCGAATCTGTATTTTTTTCTCAGAGTTGCTTCAGATTTACGAATACAAGTGCGTTTGAGTTTGACAACTGTTGGGCGAAACTGAAGAAGCCCAATCGAATATCACATAACGTTCGAGCGCGAGTTATGGGATAAGAATCCCGTAGCTTTTACTTAGAAAAAAAAAACACATTTCCAAAGAACAATTTTACAATTCATTTATTTTTTCTTTTCCTTTTTTTTTTTCTATTGTGTGTCTATGCACTGACTGCCGAATCTGGACTCATCTAGCTGCCTCATCGAATGTTAATTTTTCGTACCATGAGCTTGGCGGCTTTTTCCGTAACTGTTACAATATTATGTAAAAGCAATTTCCCCAAGCTCATCGTTATCAGCAAGAATGTTATCTCCTGCAGGCCGCTCGTTGAATGTTATGTTGTTATGTTTTGTATGGGGTACTCCGTACATAACTCGCGCATGGCGAGCTCACGCAGTTTATACACTTTTCTACGAAACATAAATATTTTGTTATTTAGTTACAAAACAATACTTACTTTATTTAGTTATGTTTGCTTTATTTCTTTTAAAATTAAAAGTCGTTGCAGTAAGGGCGAGATATACATTTATGTAGTGGTCCACTTGACTAGTCTACGTCCGCGACCCTTGTATCGCATAGATGGGACATTGAACACTATTATGATGATGAACGAACGAATTACCAACAATTGTTCTAAATTTTGAATTTAAGGAGGTCTAACTTCTTTTGCGATGCACGATGATGAAGCAACTTTTGATAATACGTATTTAATCCTCGATACTGCCGACGTTATTGCTTCTATTGGTATTTCTGTAGGAGTGTTTTCACATCTCCTTAACTGACATTAAATTTATCATACACATGGTCCAGCTTTGTGTTATAAAAACATCAGTCAAATTTTCCATAAATCTTAACATTCTGGTTCTTGGAGCCAGTGTCTTCAATTTGTACGTTAAACTACTGTTGTTTTCAAATTGTTGTATACGACTTATAGAGAGGAATATTAAAATTATTTTATTGTGATAAACAAAACTTTTATGTACATATTGTGGAAAGAACCATTATTTCAATTACTTGCTATAACAACACGAACATATCTATCAAAATTGTCATTAGTTAAGCTGAATTTAAATATACAATCGCATAGAATTCGATGCCTGTTTAAACTAAGTGAAAAGTATGATTTCACCTGAAGGTACTTTACTTAACTTTATCTGTGAATGCAAATTATAATAGATAATTTAAATAGTTAATAGTTTATTCTGTAAGAAGGTATGTGGTTGTGTATGCATACGTTTTATGTGCCTACAAAATGTTGCAGGTTTAATCATTGCTTTTCTTGTCATCGTGTTCTGTTTGGTTCTCACCGTTGGCCTTCTGTAAGCATTATTGATAAATACTATATTGGTAAGTGGATTCGTTAGTCAATACCTGAGGTGTAGTTTCAGTCGAATTGATACAATTTCGAGCCAATTCCGTATTTGAGGTACAATTCAAACGCATTTCTTGGATCGTTTTTTCAAAAATGGACGTTTTGTTAACAAGTTCAGATATCTGAAATACAAAAGTAAATAGCAAATTTGTAATAAAATAAATAAATCTGTAAAAAAAAGTTTAAAACTGATGTCGAGTTCTCTCCATTTGCCTTAAAATGGAATGGTTGTGAGAAACAAGGGCTGGGGCCTCGTTCGAAAGCTGTTTCCGATTCTAATTTCAAATGTTACTCTGTATAACTTTCGAATCGAAAGGAAATGTTGTATAGAAACCTTTGCAACTTTCGAATAAATGTTGCGATATTCGAGCTGTTTTTTGTCAGAAATGACATTTTAAATTAAACAAAATGTCAAATAAATCGTTTTTGATTATTTAAATTTATTCGTTGATGGTTGAATTTCAATATAATATTTTAAAGGTATAATAAATGAAAAGAATTCTTAATCACGATTTTCAATGAAGTTTAATTTCTTGGTTGTGTCTTCGTCTTCAACTCCATAATCTGCTTTTTTAACTCCAATTCGGTTTTCGACTTCATTATTTTTTAACTTTCTCCATTACGTAGTAAGAGAACTCGAGATGTTAATCAATTCTGACATTACGATGATAGATGAACTCAAAAAAATTGGTCGCAAAAATAAACGGCTGACCAGATTTCGTTCAAACTTCGGATTTGGAGTTTGTGGGCTTAGGGCTCGGGGCCGTTTTTTATTTTGGAAGGTAAACTCAATATTAATGGTACTTCCCATACAAAATGTTCGTACCAGTTTGATTTCCTCGAAAACGGCTCTAACGATTTCAACCAAAATTGATATTTAAGCTTACGTGAGTGAGGTTACCATGACTAAATACCCAGTTTTTGGCTAAAAATTCGAGTAATGGTACTATTCAAATTTGGACATATCTCGAAAACGGTCCATACGATTGTAACAAAAATTAATTTATGAGGATGGTCATTTCCAACTTAATGGCAAACTCAGTTGTTCTCGGTATTATCGTAAAATAGATTTTTGAAAAAAAGTCATCTTAGTTTACAAGAAAACGGCAATAACCAAAATGCAAACTTAGAGTAATATTGATGTTTTTAAAATTGTTGCGTCCTTAATTCTCAATTCGAATCACCAAAAACGCTACTTTTAAAAACAGCTCATATCTCGAAAACCCCATTTTTGACTTCGATAAAACTTTAAAAACCTATAACTCTCTAACCAGAACTGGCGACTGACTTTTAAAAACTCACATTGTTATTATGTACCTACTGCCAGCTTTTATATAGCATTGATTCTCAGATCATCAGATCTTTACCTAACTAAACTATCTAATAAAATAAGAAAACAACCAACAAGTATTAATACTTTTGTTCGGGGTTTCCCTTTAAAATAAAATGAAATCATCAAAAATATCGTCATATCAATATTTATTATGTTTTCTTCAATTAATTTATAACATTGTATCCATAAATATTATTTATGTATTTTTTTTTTAAATATATATTTACATTTAAGGTTTCAGCGAAACTTTTCCGAATGGTAATTATAATTAGATATCGAATGAAATTTCAGAAATTCGAATGTACTTAGCAACGAAAATCGAGTTGCTAAGTACGAAATTTCCGATTTTCGAGCAAATGTATCTAGATAAATGAAATTCAGATTTCAATTTCCGATTTTCAAATAACGAAGTACATATTTTCCGAATGCGAACGATTTAACTTTAGAATCGAATTACAGAGTTAGGCCCCTGGTGTTCTATACAAACCAATTGCGCCTGGTACCTCCGAGTGCAAAAAAATTCAGAGATTGTGCAGAACGACAACGCTCGCTGCTCCATAAAGGTCAGAAAAAAATCTTATCGATACATTTAGTCCCATAAAAATACTCAGCCATGAAATGGCCTAAGAAGACATTTGATTAGTAAGGTCTTATCAAGAAGCAATAAGGAGAATCTAAAGCTCATCATACCAGTTCTGATTTATGCCGCAGGAGGATAGACTTTATCAAGGCGGTCGTTTCGAACGCAAAATTCTTAGTTATTTTCGGTCCCATGTAACAGAGAACCGTGCGAGCTATACAGCGACATCGATCTATGTAGTTAATAAAAATATGGGTATGTAGAGAGAATAGGCACCAACTCGAAGTTCCGAAATTTTGCGATAACAATAAACAACGCAGTAGAGAAGGAAGAACTCGCCGTAGAATGCAGAAGTGAAAGGGGACCTCAACCTACTTGAAGTGCACAAAGGCCGACATTTATCAAAGGACTGCAGCGCGCGCCGCCTTGGTGAGTGTAGACTCATCTGTAGTTAATTAACAAACAAGAAAAAAAATCATTTCAATTTATTCAAATTATAAATATGGAACGAAAAAGTTATTAACAAAGAGGAAGTGAGTGGTTGCATGCCTCTATATTGAGTCAGGAATATATTTAATATGTCTGAACTAGCACTTAAATTCATCTTTACAATAAAATAGCTAAAAAAGGAATTCTCATCCGACATCCTTCTCGCTACCTAAATAGGTTGCGTATGGGAAAGCTCACCTGGAATTTCCAGGAGCAAGGATACATTAGAACAGGAAATATTGAAAGTTGGCCGTTATTGAATCTGCCTTCATGTGAACCCTTTTCGCAACCGCCATTGCGGAAAAAACCGCACAAAATAAAGGCACTGTTTGCCTTTCAGTAGTTGAAAAGCCTGGACAGGTGAGAACCCTCATGTACTTCATGAAATAGCACTTCATCCGACAAAAGTCACTGCTTGGTGCGGTTTTCATGCCGGTGGCTTCATTGGGCCTTTATTTTCGTCGAAGAAAGTGACCGTCACGTTACGGTAAATGGTATTCGCTACAGAGACATGTTGGAACGTTATTTCTTTGAACAATTGGACATCAGTGATATGTAGTTCCCACAAGACGCTGCCAAAAGCCACACACCGGCTGCGACATTCGAGTTATTGAAGTTTCAGTTCAGTGAACGTGTTATCTCAATATACGGACCCGTCGATTGGCCGCCGAGATCGTGTGATCATTAGTCTATGGCAGCGCTACCAACCGTATAATTATGCTACATGTATGATAATTTCAGATCTTGTATGATGTAATTTGCACATTCTTTAAAAATTGTAGCACAATTGTTTTTTTTCTCACAAAAAATCTATTACGTTACTCATTAAAGGTATAAAAATTACACTTTTCAATAAAAGTGAAACTTGTCATCACTTACCAACCTAGTACTTAGCACACTGCGTCACTGGACTGACTTGTTGCCTCTGCCTTGATTTTGTGCTGTTTTTGTCGCAATGGCGGTTGCGGAAAGGGTTCACGTATAGGCGGATTCTGTAAATGTGCGAGTGATGTCGAGAACTGACAACTTCCTGTTCTATTGTAGCCTTGTTCCTGAAAATTCCAGGCGAGCTTTCCCATACGCAACCTATTTAGGTTGCGAGAAGGATGTCGGATGACGATGAGAACAACTGACAACAGCGTGACCGTTGTGCGACAATTTGTTACTTTTTTTAGGAGCCTGATACAATAATTTGTTGCTACTTTGTTCCATTTTGTTATTTGGAAAAGGTACTTCGGAAAGTTTTCAAAAACTGTGATTTCAAAGTAAATATGTCTAAAATATAATTCGATTCCCTATCACAACACTATTTTCGGGTCAAACGAGCCAATACTTGTTAAATATTGTGAGAAAATTCTAAATTTGCAGAAGAGCTTCAGAAAAGGAACTTTTTCTTGCATCTTTTTTTGCAACATTTTAAAATTGAAATGAACTAGATCTTAAAATGTAGATATAAATATGAGTTGATACATTTACAACCAATGCTTAGTTAATTTCTATATATATTTATAAGTCAAAATCAAGGCTTTAAGGTTTTCATTTTAAAACTTGTCATTCGAAAACGAATTGCATCTGTTTTGTTTTAACTATCTTAAGGACATCTCTAATTTTTTTTTTTTATATACCTGAAAATTTTGATGAAAATGATCAATTTACCGTCTGTATTGTATTACGAGCGTAAAACAAAAACTATAATTTATAACCTTTCTCTAACACTCAGGGCGGTGAAAGCAAAAAGTGCAATTACTAAAGTCCCAGTTATAGTCATACCTCATACGTAAAACGAAAACGAACTAATTTTCTTTTGCTTTTCTTGACCACTTAAACTTGACGGTTAAACTCAATCGCTATAAAAAGGTTGCTTATGAGTTATAAAGTCAGTTTATCAAATTCATTTTTCTAAAATAAAAATTTATAATTTTTTCATTTAATTTTTTTAATTAATTCTTTTTCTTGAAAATTTAAAGATAATTGGCTAATTTTTTTGATAAACTGATTTTATAATTCATAAGCAACATTTTAAGATCAAGATTGAGGTCAACCATCAAGTTTAAGTGATCAAAAAAAGCAAAATAAAATTTGTACGGTTCCGTTTTACGTATGGCTATAACTGGGGCCTAAAGCTTCTCTGCATTTTTTTTTAAGTATTGGCTCGCTTAACGTTATAATAGTATTACGATACTCAACCGCGTTGCATTTTAAACATGTTTATTTGGAAATCACAGTTGTTTAAAGAATTTGCGAAGCTAATTTTTCAACTAAAAAGAGGGAAAAAGTACCAACAAAATGTTTTCGAGTCCTCGAAAAAAGTGTCAAATTTTTGCACAACGGTCACGCTGGTCCAGCGCGCGGTGAACTCACACATTCAAATCCGATTCGGAACGTTCCCTAGCGCAATTGCGACAAAAACCGCACAAAATCAAGGCACAGATTTCAGAGCACTTTTGCGAATCTAGATATTTTCTCAGATTTACTGTTGGGTCAACCAAGCTAAAACGGCAAAATAAAAGACGCGGATAAATTCAATGTTGACTTGGCAACTTTAATACAGTGACTTAGCAATGGTAATTGACAGTTTTGCTTTATATACTATCTGGTTATTATATACAAAGAGTTAATTATGAGTGTATAGAGTAATTCAAATAGGTACAGTTTAAGAGTTGTATTATATAGGAATATATGTGTACTAACAAACCATCCCTCAAAACTGTTAATCCTTAATTGTTAAAAATGGTTTCATATTTCGTATTATTTTGTTAAGTAAATATTATTAATTTAAGTGATTGAACTTTTATGTTCTAAGTCCTAACATACTAGTAAATTCATTATGTTTAATTTTCTTTAAGTTCTTAGTGAATATATCTGCTGTCATTTTATCGGTAGGTGTATACTTAAGAACGAGAAGCTCCTTTTCCACAACATCACGGACATAATGGGCCTTTATATCAATATGTTTTGTCCGATTATGAAAGACGGGATTTTTCGCCAATTTCTGTGCACTTATGTTGTCGCTGAAGAGCTCCGTTGGACCGTCAATAAGTGTGGCGAAGCCCATCTCTTCCAGAAAACGCCGCAGGTAGACTACTTCTTTGGATGCAGTTGACAGGGCTACGTATTCGGCTTCCGTGCTACTGAGGGCAATAGTTGACTGCTTCTTACTGTCCCATGAAAAGGCGGCGCCAGCGAGAAAGAATGCAAACCCAGTGTAGGACTTTCGATCGACACAGTTTCCACCCCAGTCCGCATCTACATAGCCTTTTAACTTCATACCGGTCTGAAAATAAGTAACTTTCATATTTATTGTAGTATTAAGGTACCTCAACAAATGCTTCGCAGCATTTAAATGTTCAACATGAGGATTCGTGTTTAATTGTGCTAGTTTAAAAACAGAATGTATAATGTCTGGCCTGGTACAGACACCTAGGTACGTCAAAGAACCAATCAGTGACTGGTACAGCTTCGGATCCACTTTTGTACATCCTGAACAGTCTTCACATTTTTTGAAGTTGATACCTGGTTCTAGTGGAGTTGCACAAGTTCTGCTTTCCATCATTCCAAAGTCAGCCAAAAGGTTTCGGATCAGTTGTGTTTGCGAAATCTGGATTCCATCTCGTCCCCTGGTGATCTCCATGCCAATAAACTGGTCAATAGGTCCCTTGTCGACGACTTCAAACTTTTGGCCGATTTTGCGCTTGACATTCTCCAATGTCTCAGGATTAGATGACGCTAGCAAAATGTCGTCGACGTACACAGCAGCTATATTGATTTCACCGGACCGCTTCAGCACATAAACGCACGCATCCCCGTTGCACTTTACAAAACCAATTTGTCTAAGGGCACAATCCAATTCCTTATTCCAATTACGTCCAGACTGCTTAAGCCCGTAGATCGCCTTTTGTAATCTGCAGACTTTGCTTCTATTATTTTTATCAATGAAGCACTCGGGTTGGACCATAAATACTTCCTCTTGTAACTGGCCATTCAAATAAGCTGTCGATACATCCATCTGGTGTACATGAAGGTTATATTCTGCAGCCAAAGCCAGGATGAGTCTTATTGAGGAATACCTAACCACGGGCGAAAAAATTTCCTTATAGTCGACTCCATATCGTTGACTGCAACCTTTCGCTACGAGCCGTGCCTTATACCTCACCGGGGCACCATTCTTATCGCGCTTAATATTAAACACCCATTTAGATTTTATAGGTTGGCGATTTTTTGGAGCATCCATAAGCACCCAGGTTTGGTTCTTAACAAGGGAATTGTACTCCGATGTCATCGCAGCCCTCCACTTGTCAGCGTCCGGTCGTTGCAAAGCCTCTTTCACAGTGAGTGGATTTGGTGTTTTGTCTGTATGATAAATTATAAGATTATTTACATGCGGACTCACCGGCTTTCGTGGACGAAGCTTCATTCTGTATCCAAGAGTGTTTGAGTCTACACAGTCCTCTTCTCCAATAGCTTCATCATCATGATCTTCACCACCATCAGCAGCATCAGCAACAACATCATCAGGTTCAGCAACAGTCGTGGATTTATTGGGCTCAACAACCCCTCCAGGTTCCATATTAATTTCTAGTTCTACGGCATCATTGTACTCCTCGTCCTCGAATGAATCAAAGTTTTCTTTCAGGAAAATTGAACTAGCAGCAGTCACATCTACATCTACATCCTCTTCAGGATCGGGAAAGTCGAGTATTGAAACATGTTCGCTTTCGTTTGCCGGATCAGCAACTTGTGTTTCCGTACGTAAAAATCTGACATTTCGCCCTATTATCACGGTTCTCCGCTTCGGATCATATAACCTGTATGCTTTCGATTCACTTGCGTATCCCACCATGAAGCATTCAATGCTTTTAGCTGAAAATTTAGATTTTCGTGGCAATTTGTCTAGCAGAAATCCTTTTATGCCAAATATTTCAAGGTGTGACACATTTGGCTTCCTACCGTTCCATGCCTCATGGGGTGTTATATTTGACAGCACTTTTGTGGGGGACCGGTTTCGCAAATACACGGCAGTATTTATCGCCTCCGCCCATAAGAACTCCGGTAGCTTTGAATCGATGAGCATACATCGGCCCATTTCAACCAGCGTACGATTCAGGCGCTCTGCGATACCGTTTTGCTGCGGTAAATAGGGTACTGTTAATTGTCGTTGAATACCTTCTCGTTTCAGGAAATTGTCAAAGTCTTTATTTAGGTACTCCCCCCCATTATCTGAATGAAGAACTTTAATTCTCTTGCCCGTTTCGCGTTCCACTTTTGCCTTAAATGTTTTAAATATTTCAAAAACGTCACTTTTCTTCCTTATGAAGTAGATAAAAATTTTACGACTAAAATCGTCAACAAATGACACCATATATTTAGCACCACTAATAGAAGGGATGTGCATAGGTCCACAAACGTCGCTATGTACGATTTCCAATATATTTTGGCTGTACCGATTGTTGTATTTTGGAAATGGTAACGCACTCATTTTCGCTTTTAGGCATGTACCGCATTCAAATCTTCCAACACACCTAACGGAGTCCATACCGCGCACCATATTATTTTTTGGTAAGAGTTCCAAGCTCTTCACATTTAAGTGTCCGTACTTACGATGCCACTCGCTAATATTTGCGTTATTTACCACCGCAGCGCACAATTTAGAGATTTTCTTTGATTCATATGTGAACAAATCACCCGTTCGTTTTACTCTCATTATTTCTGATCCGTTTACCCGAGCTATTATGTTTGCGTAGTCTTTGCAGAAATTTACTTTGCACGTCTCCGTTAGTTTGCTCACAGACAAGAAATTTGTTTTCAAGCTAGGAACATAGAGAACTTTATGTAAAGAGAGTTTTGCAGTTGCCGTTTCTATACACACTACACCTATACCCTCAGAGAAAATATATTTGTCTCCGGCCAGTTCAATTTTTTCTTTGTGAGTTGTTATATGGCGAAACATTGACTTGCTACAACACATATGGCAAGTCGATCCACTGTCAAGAATCCATGTTGACCGGTTGAGTTTTGTATATTCGTACATATTAGAGAGGTTGAGCATTGCACAATTATGGTTTTGCTTGCCGTTGTCTCTATCTGCACCATTTAACCGACAAGAAGCTGCGAAATGCCCTCTCTTTTGGCATTTATAGCATTTACCTCGCGGTATTCTTTGTTTGCTTTGTTGTTGTGGTTGCGGCTGATTTTTGTTTTTGCTAGCAAAAAATGCAGTTTCATGTGGCTCTTCAATTTTACGTTCGCTATCTCTTCTCTTTTCCTCCTCCAACAATTTCGTCTTCAGTACGTTCGTACCGGGTAACTTGTCTCTGGATTCTATGGCAACAACAAAGTTGTCATAGCTTTTTGGCAAACTGCACAACATTATAATCGCAAGCAACTCGTCTTGCAATTTAATTTCCAGCTCAACAAGTTTTTCGAACAAATCGAAAAATTTGTTTAGATGCTCAGATATTGATGCTCCCTCACACATTTTTAAATTCACTAACGATTTAAATATAGTGACTTTACGAGCTGGTCCACTAGGAGAATGTACTTCATTTAAGCGATCCCAAGCATCCTTAGAAGTTTTTGCATTCTTCACATGAAGCAGTTGAGTTGGTTTGACAGACAAAATCAAAGTTGCAAGCGCCTTTCCATCCTTCGATTTCCATGCGGCCATCGCATCAGCCGCTGCAGGAACCTCCTTCGCCCCGGACACGTAATCCCATAAGTCACAGTGAACAAGAACGGATTTCATTTGGATTTTCCAACAATCATAGTTGTTGTCATCCAACTTATCAATTTGGTAAAGCCCGCTACTCATTTCGATTTAAAAAAAATATACTAAAAAACAGATTGGTATTAATTTTAATCAACGAGCCTGGGCCCATAACCTTTGTTGGGTCAACCAAGCTAAAACGGCAAAATAAAAGACGCGGATAAATTCAATGTTGACTTGGCAACTTTAATACAGTGACTTAGCAATGGTAATTGACAGTTTTGCTTTATATACTATCTGGTTATTATATACAAAGAGTTAATTATGAGTGTATAGAGTAATTCAAATAGGTACAGTTTAAGAGTGGTATTATATAGGAATATATGTGTACTAACATTTACCAACACAAGTGCGTTTGAGTTTGACAACTGGTGGAGTGCGTTTAGGTTTTCGTGAATTTGTTCTACAGCAAAGAAAGGCATTGCATCGGGTGAATTTATTTTAGTAAATTGGTTATGTATAAATATTTAAAAATTAATTGAGACGCAAATTTCGAATTGAAAAGTGTTTTGAAAAGTGTTGAAGGCTACACATATTCGAATCGCTCGAATATTATCATAAAAAAGAGCAAGTGACGTTTTTATGTTCGATTAACCACACGAAATCGGAGAGCGAATCTGAAGAAGCCCAAACGAATACCACATAAGTCACTATCACGTATCACTACTACTCGTACTCGTCTTACAGTGTTGCCCCCTTAACTGGTTGAAAATGTAACGTGCGGATGTAAAGTGTAGTAAAACAATTAGCGTGTATTATTCGAAATCTATCTTAGCAAAGTAAAGTAAAGTTGAATCTTCAACATACAATTACAGAAGTGTCAAGTAGAGTATAGTTGTTGTAATAGCGTATAGAAGATTCTACTTTACTTTGCTTTGCTGAGGTACCTAGATGTCCAATAAAACACGGTTAATATAATTTACTTGAAAACGAGGAAAAACACTTGTGGAAGCAATTGTTTACATAAGAAAAACATAAAACAATTCAACGATTATTTAAACATTTAATTCAAGAAGATATATTAACAAAAATAAATAATTAATAGAATAGTATAGAATACAAATTATATAATGTCTTGCATTATGGTAAAGGTATTAGCGTAGGTTATTATTGATGAGAGTGGGTCAAAAACCTACTTCTTCATGCCTTAATAATTTCTTCGATTGCATTATTGCATCCACAATAGAAATATCTAAAATTATTTCGTAAGTCGTCTTTAATTAGGTATATTTAAGTTTGAAAAGCATCGACTTCAGTTGCAGTACTATGAGGCAAACTACATAACGTTAGCATGCATGTAATAACATAAGTTTGTCACACTATAACTACATATTTTCTTATAGAACCTGGAAATTGAATTTGACATTGGAATTGTGGAAATTGAATGTTCTGCGTTTGCATGAAACTCAAGTGTTTCTTGCGAACTTAAGGGTGAAACACAATATTCGATATAAGTTTTAATTTTACTTTTAGATTTTTATTTTCTGAAATTTTGAAATTGTAGTGTTTTGTGAGTAGTGACTTTATGAGGACGAAAAATAGTCTATGGTCTATTGCAACAAGTCGGCGACATTAGAGGTGCCGAGTCACCGTATCGAACTCTGCATACGTTCCCGTGGTGGACATATTAACGAAGTCGAATTAAATTCATAAATGTTTTGATAGTTATTCAAGTAGTTTGCATTTTATTGTTGTCAAGTCCTTAATGAAATTCCCTTTATAATGATGATGGTAATGGGCCTATAAAGGTTTTTAAATGCGAAAGTCCCCACTAAGCAACCCAAAGTGCAAGCCTAAAGGAATCTATCAATTTTATTTCTTCACAAAACCTACAGGCAGCGTTCAATCGGGTCAAACGATTTAGTACGGCCACCTTCTGGATCTC
Source organism: Cheilosia urbana (assembly GCA_946477585.1). Classification (NCBI taxonomy): domain Eukaryota; kingdom Metazoa; phylum Arthropoda; class Insecta; order Diptera; family Syrphidae; genus Cheilosia; species Cheilosia urbana. The sequence goes on from OX297856.1 coordinate 50,184,506, forward strand.
GTATAAATAAGACCTTCATGTCTGAAAAAGCAAACGGTGTCTTGGAGACTCTTCTGTGAAAAGATAAAATGGCGATTTTGTTAATACAAGCATCAGTCATCTTCAGCGCTTTATTTTAAACCAACGAGTAATATTTAAAACGTAAGTTCCTGTACATTCCAATGGAATGAATACCGAGCTGCTAACTGAATTTGGAATCAAACTGCGACGCATACATAACCCACAAGTTGTGTTGCATGTGGTACACATATTGTAGACGTCCCTCAGAGCTGAGCACTGAACTGAGCTCGAGCTATATGAGCGCGCTCTGAACCGAGCGTAGTCAGATCGTTCTGATGATTTTCCGTTTTTCCTGTTTGTTTTTTTTCTCTCTCAAACGCCTACATCGTTGTATGTAGGGACTATAGAAGGCGTTTTTCTTTTTTAGTTCAGAGCTGAGCACTGAACTGAGCTCGTCCTTTATGAAACAGATTAACACAACGACTTTGATAGCAACAGCAACAGCGAATTTAGCTCTAACGTTGATGTCGGTGTCGATGTTGCTGTGCTAATCGGCCTTACCAACTACCAAATTTAGACTCGACTTTAGCGCAAAAGTCGAAATTAAAATAAATTGTGTAGCAACCAACCAAGTTATCTTTAACTTTAAGGTAATCGAGGTTGTAACTTTCGATTCGAAGAAAGTCTATACTCTGACCAAGAAAAATTATCAGTACAGGGAAGATAGGATCTTTGTCTCTCAGTCTGGTTGCAATGACTTACATACATCGGTCCCTTTTTAAAGCTCTCACAGGGTTGCCGTAGTGTGTAAGATAATTTGCCATAACTCAGAGAGCAATACTGTTAGGGTTACCGTCTTCCAATTTAGCCAGGTCTCATCAGTAAAATAAATCTTTCTTTTCTCTTCTCTATTTTTTTTTTTAATTCGCGTAGATATCTTCGTCTCCAAGAAATAATGTCACTTCTTTCCAACAACAAATTCTTTCGCTGACGTTTGACGAATTTAAGTCGGAGATCTTTTTGCAATATTGTATACAAAGTTGATCTGCTTAGTTTTGTTATATTTTCACTTTTTTATACTTCCAATAATATCTTGTCTAGCGTTGGAAGGTCATTATCCATAAAAAACTGATGGACTATCCGCCTAATCGCACATTTGTCAAAATCATCCACCTTGCTATTGATACCGGAATTATTTTCCGACTTACTTTTGAAAAGGTCATAGAATTTTTCAGTTGCATCAACAATTTGTTGTTTCTTTTCTACACTTAGATCCTTTGTAGCCATGTTTCTGTTTATTCATATGCACAAAAAAGTTAACCACTTGCTTAGATGCACTATCCGCTATTGAAATAACAACCATTGTTTCCGCCTTATATACACAAACAGGCAATTAGAATACAAAATTATCTAACCACGACACAATGTCATATATCAAAACAGGTGGTAAAAGGAATGCACTTGTTCAGCTTTACATACATTTTTTAATATAGACATATATACCTAGATTACATATTTGTTAAAAAACTATTACCCGTCAATGCAGAACTTCGCGGAAACAGTAGCAAAAAAAGGATCATAAAATTTCAAGGCATTTGCTCTAGAGGAGAGGAGTGACCGGATGTGGTAAAACCCAACGACCGAAAATAAACAGTATAGGTCTACCTGCTTCACCATTTTGATATTTCAGTGTGAAAAATATGCTCTACAAAGTGAAATATGAATTTATACCTATCAAAACATGCAGAAATATGCCCTAACGGGCTCTAGGTCAAAACAACTCGGATATAACGACTTTTGACAAAACGACTACGGACAAAACGACTCCGGACAAAACAACTCATACCAAAAACAACTTTTCAATGAAATAATCTATGTTGCTCTAAATACTCCTTGTCCATACATTCATTAAAATCAGTAATCTTTTGAAGACAACTAACAACAGAGCAGAACGATCTGTCATGAGAAAATGTCCCAACCTATTAAATTGATTATTTAGCTCGTGCGTCGGCTGCGTACCACTCAGCAAAATGGGTTCACTTAAACTTAGCTCAGCTAAATTTTGGAGAGAATTTTGTATGGGAGCGAAAATTTAGTTCGAGCAGCGTACTAAATGCATTTCTAAATTTGTGTATATTCTGTTCCTGGAATTGTATTTCATTTATCGAGTCGTATTTCAGTTTAAACATCATATTTATATCTGTACAATATCGGAAAAAATCGGAAAAATATTTACGAAATCGAAGAAAATGGGGGCGAAAAGAGCAAAAATCGGAGCGTCGTATTAACCTTCGAAAATCGTAACATTTACCATAAATACGACCACACAACAACGATGATTATTATTCACACTAATAGTTGATTTCTGTTTAGTAGTTAACTGTCTGGACACTTTCTTATCGGCATGTCATAGAGTTGAAAATACTGATGTGAAGGGAATATAATCATATATGTAAGTATACGATAATCATATATGTGAGTATACGATAACGGCAAGTAAGGATTTGTTTCTGATGTATGATTCTCGTGAATCTGATGAAAATCGTCAACATCAGTTTTTAATTTTCACAACAAATGCTAATTTGGATTTATTGAGCAGTTGTGATACCTGGTTTTCTGATGGGACGTTCCGCACTGTTCCAACGATTTTTTATCAGATGTATTCCATTCATGGGCTTATTCACGGTCATGTTGTACCATTGGTTTATGTCTTAATGACTGGTAAGTCATATAAGACGTATAGAGATATGTTACATCAGTTGTGCGTCCTGGAGCCACGATTATCACCAGACTTGATTATGTGTGATTTTGAGTCAGCGAATATGAAAGCTGCATCCGAAGTTTTTCAGCGCACAACTATTAAAGGGTGCTATTTTCATTTTAGCCAATGCATTTGGCGCCATATTCAGGCATGTGGTTTCCAGCAAAACTACGGTGACGATGTGAACTATGAATTGAGTTTGAAGATGCTGAATGCTCTGGCTTTTGTTCCTGAAGAGGACGCTGTTTATGCATATGAGGAACTTCTTAAATCGCCGTTTTATGTTGAGCATAAAACTGAGCTTGTCCGGTTGACTGAATATTACGAAGCTACGTGGATCATTATGAAAGTGTGTTATTAGATAAGTTCAAAACTAATAATCATGTCGAAAGTTGGCATCATAATTTTAATGCTGCCGCTAATGCTAGTCATGTTAACGTTTAGGATTTTATTAAATTATTAAGTGAGGAGCAGGCTAAAGTTGAAATTAAAATTGCTCAAATTTTTCGTGGTGATGAGAGACCACGGAAGAAATTGAAATTTGAGAGTCGTCAAATGAGATTGAAGGCTGCTGTTGAGCAATATAATCGCAACGATATAATTAAGTATTAACGCGGTATAGCACACAATCTGTAATTGTTTCATTTATGTTTCATTTTTTCAATAATAATTACGTGATTACATTAAATGTATTTTTCATTTAGTTCAGAGCTACCCAAATTGTTTTTTGAAGATAGTGTGTGTGTGGGTACATGTAACACTGATCGTTGTTAACAACTAGGGCCTTGCGAGTGTTGTGTCTGGCGGAGATCCATAATATATTCTCTGTGGGTGGTCAGCGAAGCTTCGGGTGGGGGTTGGGGGCGTATGTGTGTATGCAGTTCTACGATAAGTATTGATTCTGTCCTGAGTCGTTGTGTCTGGAGTTGTTTCTGCGAGAGTTATTTTGGCACCGAGTCGTTCTAGCGATGAGCTGTTTTGACCAGAGTCGTTATGGCCGAGTTGTTTTGACCGGAGTTGTTACGGACCGAGTTGTTCAGGACGGGCCCGCCCTAACGAATGAGGCTGAAAATTTGTACTTAGTTTTCTGTAATAAAATATTTAATCAAATTTTATCCCTTAAAATACCATGCTTTTGTATGAATCCGGTTGAGTTGCCCTAGTAATCACTATTAATTTATTGCAATATCTCTACAACGCACATATATGATCACTTGTTGCGTTAATGAAATTAATGCATTAAAACACCTCACGAATAAACATTATTTCTAAAAGACAACATTCAAAAATATGTTTTAACTGAATATTATTGGATCTTTCAGAAATACAAACAAATTAAAATCGAATGGCAGCACCCCACATAATATGCCGCTCTCAAAAGCTCCAAAAAGCTCCAAAAAGCACCAAAACCGAAAGTTCTTTGACAAAATTCAAAGAAAAACCCTTAATGATATGCTAACATTGCCATATGGTAACACTTCTCTGATGTGATTCAGTCACTCACACTGCTTATTTTGGTTGATGATAATAGCATATAGCAAGCGAACACAAGCGATCGTGCTCATTCTGCCCGCGACTGTGTGGCAGACTGGTTGTGGAGCGATGTATGCGAATTTCAGGAAAATTACAACAACAAATTTCTTTGGAATGCCAGTGGTTTCGTTCTTATTTCAGTGGCAAATCTTGTGTTTGAGTGCCATGAGAGTACTACAGGCACCACTGGTAGAAAAAAGAGCTTCCCATAAGGCCTGTACTGACAATTTTTCTTGGACAGAGTATAGTCTAATCCATTATTAAAGTTTAAACGTCAGTCTGAAGAAAAGTCAATTGGCCGTTTTGAATTAAATGAGGTAGGTAAGTTGAATAGGTAAGTTATTTAATTATGTTACAAATGTCTTATCCCAAAGTACATTTTTTTTTTTGTGTCTTGTGCATCAAATCGATTTTCTTCAATGTTGTTTCCCAATCCATATTGATGCATATTTTCAGATCCGTGTGTGAAATGGACAACAAATAAATAAATAAATAAACCTGTAGTTTCTAAAGAATTCTTTCTCGTCATATTTCCGCAAAAATATCCTCATTGCTGCTCAACATTACCAAAAAAGTACATAATTATAAAATATTCAAAATACAAAATGCCAAGTTTAGCGAATTATTTGAAAGCTCGAAAAAAATTACAACGCATTTGAGTTATACTGTTATAATTTTTCGATAAAGTCAGATGTAAAGTTTCGATTAATTTGATTGTTGGTACCTACATATTAAAAGTCGAAACTATAGTTAGTTTCGAAATTAGTTAAACTCGGGTTTACGATTTGGTTGTTGGTAAGGCCCATGGTGTTCAAAGTAATGAAAATACAGTGGTTCTAAAACGTTGTCAAAGTTGCTGTTGATGTCGTTGTGTTAATCTGTTTCTCGCATTAATGTTGCTTAGTTTGTCGGCCGACATTGTAATATCGGCGATGATGAAAAATTGTCGTAGACACCATACCTTTCGTGTTACATCGTGTACACGGATTTTTTTTTATATAATTATGTAATTATATTTAACAAAATGTTCAAAAAACGTATACTCTTATGTCGTTTTTCACTTGGGATAAAAGAAGCGTCCGGAATAATCAGAAATCGAAAAAAAAAACTTTTGGAACCATTCCATTGGCACAAAAAATACTAGCGGAACCCCTGCACCCCTGCACACTTCGTAGCGCAAAATAAAAATAAAAAAATGAAATTAAAATTCATTTAAATTAGTGATAAATACTTTTTATTTTAATGCGTTGTGGTATACAACGTTTTTGGTTTTTCCATTTTCGGTGTAAATATAAAAAAAACTATGGTTTGTCAACACGCGAACAGGCTACATATAACTGTCCATGTGAGAAAACTGGATACTCTGAGTTCAATCTACAAATTTCTAAGGTTTGCCCTTGCGCCTTATTAATAGTAACCGCAAACGCAAGGCAAACAGGAAACTGAAGTCGTTTGAATTCAAATGGAATATCAGATGGAATCATTGGGATGCGGGGTATGAATACATCTTCGCCTTTAAATTTTCCAGTTAAAATAGTATCTTCAATTACATAAGCCATTAATATTTTAAAAGAAAAATATTTTTCTTGTTTTCTTGTATGGGCGATGCCATACCTCTTTGTTTAATTTTGATCAATCTTCATAGGTATACTCCTTGGCCAATACCTAAGATTGTGTGTAAATTTGAACTCAATCGATTCGGTGGCTTTCGAAATATAAGATTTTTAATTTTTTTTATGGGCGGTGCCACGCTCCTTTGTCCTATTTTGATCAATCCTCACAGGAATATTCCTCATTCAATACCTATGATTGTGTGTAAGTGTTAACAAGATTTGTAAGTATATACGGTCTTTGTAGGTGTATTGGTTCATGAGTTATAGGGGCGTAGAGCCTCCCATACAAAAAATGCATTCAAAATATTATGTTTCGAAAACCACCCAATCGATTGAGTTCAAATTTACACACAATCGTAGGTATTGGCCCAGGAGTATAACAGTAAAGAATAGTCAACATTGGACAAAGGGGAATGGCACCGCCCATACAAAAAAAAAAAACATTAAAAATCGTATATCTCATGAACCAAAATACCTACAAAGACCGTATATACTTAAGGTAAGATTAGACGGTATGCCAAGAGGTCATAAAATGCCAATTTCTGACAGTTCTCCTGTCAAAATATGGTCATACAATGTAATGGGCATATTTCATATGCTCTAATGACCTAAATGGCATTTTGGCCATTTGACAGCTAATCTGGTCATTTGCCTGTTGGCATACATATGCATAATTGGCATACAGTCTAATCTTAGCTTTACTCATGGTATTAACGTCACCTTTCATCGGAAATTTTCAGAATCAAAATCGGTTCACGCATTACAGAGAACATTGGCGACAAACACAATAGAACTTATTTTTATGTATACAACAATAAATATCTATATATATAAAAATAAGTTCAATTGTGTTAATGAAATTCAGATTTCAAATATGTATTTTTTTTAAGGTGATGAAGTTTTTCTTCTGTTATAGAAACCCATGTAATACGTTTTCCAATCTCTACTTTTCGTTGTTCAACAAGAAAAGTGATTAAAGTGGTGCCTGTAGCTACTCTCACGGCACTCAAACACAAGATTTGCCACTGAAATAAAAACGAAACCACTGGCATTCCAAAGAATATGTTATTGTAATTTTCCTGATATTCGCAAACATCGCACCACAACCAGTCTGCCACACAGCCGCGGGCAGAATGAGCACGATCGTCTTGTGTTCGCTTGTTATTATCATCAACCAAAATAAGCAGTGTGAATGTGTGTGACTGAAGAACATCAGAAGAGTGTTACCATATGTCAATGAAAGCATATCATAACACCCAGTCTCCACGAGACTTAATTTCAGTCTCGTGTAGACCGCGATTTTGTTGGACATGACTGAAATCCAGACTTTTCAGTCTGACTTTTTTTCCTGACATCTCTGCAGACTGAAATTTGGACTGAAATTTGACATTTGAAGACTAGACCAGCGGTTGACAGCAAAAAAACATTTTTTTTTTGTAATTCTCGGGAATACACGTACGCGGATTCAATTATGGTTGGTTTTTGACTTTCGAAAGTGAATTTAATAGATATGCATATTTATGAATATGTTTTCTAAAATATAAAATATAGCAATTGCCGTGCTAAATGATTTTTTTCAAAATCGACCTGGGTGTCGAAGGTTATGCATATTGTAATCGCACTAATACCAACATAAAAAGAGGAAGTGATGTTTTTCGTTGGATTAGACACACGAACATCTGAGAGCGAACCTGAAGAAGCGAGTGCCACCTTCACTTGTTTCTTCGTTGATGACATCTTGTGAAAGGAAAAGTCATAACACGATTTGCCCAACCAAAGCAATGCAAATATGGCGGACAAGAGGTCTGACTTAAAAGTCTGACAAAATTCAGACTCGTGGAGACGCGGTGTTATGGGCTCTTCTTTGGATTTTGTCAAAGAACTTTCGGTTGTGGTGCTTTTGAGAACGACTTATTATGTGGGGTGTTGCCATTCGGTTTTAATTTGTTTGTATTTCTGAAGGATCCAATAATATTCAGTTAAACCATTTTTTTTAATGTTGTCTTTTAGAAATAAGGTTTATTCGTGAGGTGTTTTAATGCATTCATTTCATTAACGCAACAAGTTATATCATAAGTGCTCTGGAGTGACCGGATTCAAGCAAAAGCATGTTTTTTTTTTTTTTTTTTTTTGATATCGTATTTTAATAAATATTTGCAAAATCTCGAATGCTAAAAATCTCGAATTTTTTTTTTTTAAATCTCGAATGCAAAAATTTCGAATGTACAAAAATCTCGAATGTACAAAAATCTCGAAAGACTATATCTCGAAAAAATCTCGAAAATAAAAAGTGAATTCGAGATTTTTTTTTGCTTCTAGTTTAAGAGCTAAAATTCGTATAAAACATAAAATTGTATGTTCTGTTTATTAAATAATTTATTCATCTTTGAAAAACAATCACAAAATATCAAAATTCAACAAAACAAAACTAACAGATAATTCATTATAACAAATTAGTAATTTCAAAATCGAATATATACATAAATACAACTAACTATACAAAGTAAAAAATATCAAAACAATACAAAAAAACTCATTAAAAAAATCACTAAATAAAATAAAAATAACAGCTGATAACTAGCGCCCATCATGGACAATGTAGGTACTGCACGTGGTTGATTGTTGTTGAGAGAATAGGCGTTTTTTATTTTCCTCAGATGATATACGTATAGAGATTATTGATTTTCATGCATTACAACAACTATGGGTTCATTTACAATTGTTGTGTTGCATGTAAACCAATGATCTATATAGATTACCTGGGAAAAATAAAAAAACAAGACACCTAATAATTGTAGCAATCTCGAATTAATATTAATTTTTGCGCGCGCAAAATGTTACCATTGTCTCAAAAATTAATATTAATTCGAGATTTTTTTTTTCGAGATTTTTGTTATTCGAGATTTTGGTTTCTAGATTTTTGCTTTCGAGATTTTTTTAATTCGAGATTTTTTTTTCGAGATTTTTACATTAGAGATTTTAGCTTTCGAGATTTTTTTTTTCGAGATATCGTAGGTAACCCAAAGATAATGCGTTGAAAGGATATTAAGATCCTTTTTTTGCTACTGTTTCCGCGAATATCTGCTCTGCCGGGTAGTATTATGTTGTCCAAGTATGTCTATATTCAAAAATGCACAAGCGCAGTCCTTTTACCAATTGTTTAGGTATATGACATTGCGTCGTGGTTATATAATTTTGTATTGTAACTGCCTGTTTGTGTCTATCTATAGTATTTCTTGTTTTTTGTTTTTGTCTTACGTAATTTTTATTTTTTGTTGGAAAACAAACTAAAGCGTTAGGCCTGTTGGGGATACCCTTAAGGAAACGCGCCTATTATCTAACCAAAAAAGGGGAAGGATAAACGGGATTTATTTCGTTCAGCAATATTTTTTTTTAAATTGAAGATGGTAACCCTAACAGTATTGCTCTCTGAGTTGTGGCGAATTATCATACACACTACGGCAACCCTGTGAGAGCTTTAAAAAGGAACCGATTTATGTAAGTCATTGTAAGGCAACCAGACTGAGAGACAAACATGATCTTCCCTGTACTGAAAATTTTTCTTAGACAGAGTATAGTAATATAATACTAATAACTAGTACTCACATTATTTTCAAAATTTTCAATTTTAGCCTCACATTCTACAATTGTCTGTCGATATTTGGTCCAATCGTTTTTAATAGATGTTACATGCGATGTAATGTTTGCTGATTTGTCGAGCAGATCATCTAACTTTGTCTGTAAAAGAAAAACGTAAGATATGTATTACACGTGAAAAATAATGTTATAAATAAAAAATACCTTGTGCGTAAACAACTCCTTGTTCAAAATGTGTACTTTTTGTGTAAGAGTATCGTTTACCACACTTATATTAGCAGATGCAATTTTAAATTCATTTTCGAAATTTGTTTGTACGTTCTGAATTTTTTGCAAACACGTTTCTTCGTTCTTATTCTTCTCTGGTATATGATTTGATATTTCACTGAAACGTACCTAAAAGAAAATAATTATTACTATCTGAAATTATATTTGACTTAATTTTAACACCTACCCCTAACTTATCAATTTCTTCTTGTAACGTGGAATGGTTCTTTTGAACAATAGTGAAATGGTCTTTTATGACTTCCATATCAC